>CM060418.1:144527201-154527201 GCA_030545235.1 Helianthus tuberosus | reverse complement strand
TTTATAAACTTAACCTTCCAATAATCATAAAAAGTACACACCGCTCTAAACGGGTCTTTTTAACAGAACACTTACCCACGCAGGGGTCACACTGAAATACTAGTCCACGCAGGGACTTAAATAAACAACATACCCTCGTAGGGGTTAACAGATAGATAGGCCCATGCAGGGGCTCAAAAGACAATCATACCCACGCAGGGGTCGAAACAGCAAAACATGCCCACGCAGGGGCTCAACTGTAACAAGGAAAATACTATCAATAATTTGAAGGATTCAATGGTCCTTCTTGCTCTTCCCTTTTATTAAACTTGTCAATCCCTGGAAGAAACTTTGTCGCTCCCTGGGATCTCTGTGAAAGTCTCGCTCGACTTGGTCCAATCTTTGAAGAATTTATTCCCGCTCGGGTGGGGAAAACCGTGGCGGCTGCGATTGTGTCCGAATTATAGGTCTAGCGGGTATTTGGTACCCATGGGTTGGGTACCCTACTCCCCAAGGAGCTCCATACGGTCCTTCCGGGTTAAAGGCGTTGTAATTGGCCGCTACCAAGTATGGGTCGGCTTCAGCGTAATTATAGTTTGTGTGAACCGGCGGCTCAAACGGGTTGTACGCCATAGAACCAGTGTAGGCAGGAATCGGGTTATCAAAACCCATCGGTGGTGGTTGCGGTGCAACTGGGTGTGAAGGTCCACCCATTTGCGGGTCTTCCTGTAGTGGCGGATAATGACTGCCACTTGAGTGTCGAGGAGAGCCGAAGTGAAAATCTCCTCCACGCGCGGACATTCGCGCGCCTGTCCTCCTACGCCTCGGCGGTTCTGGAGGTGCCTGATTAACTGGTGGTGGTGGAGGCGGTGGCGTGACAGCCACGAAACGTGAATCCCCAGAGGGATCCTGCTGCTGCTGGTGCTAGTGTGGCGACGAATGATGCGAGGGTGTAAAATACCACTCGAACTGGTTAAACCGTGCTTGGTAACTGTCTGGACCATGGTAGGGTGATCCATGAAAGGACGAACCATCTGAGACCTCGATAGGATGGTTGGGAGTCCCGGTTGCAGGCTCGACGGGATCCGTGTCCTCGTCCATGTCTTCTGCATGATCGCCAGAGAAATGATCCTCTGGCCCCAATGGGTTAAAACCCACTGGTTCTTGTATGTAGTTTTCCGGGTTAAACCGGCCTTGGAAGACGGGAGTGGGGTCTCCAAAGGAATGGTGCGATAAGGATCGTTGTAGGGTATATAAGAAGGTTGTGGGTTGTCGGGCTCATTTTCCGACTGTGGCCCATACGAGTTATGAAAGGGAGGCGTCGAACTGTGTGAAACAGATCGTCTGGCAGGCTCAAAAAGGTTCCTCCTGTTCTCTCGAGGATCAGCACTCGCAGTGACAGAAGGAGCTCGTGTGTGCGAAGGCCCAGTTTCGTGATCATTGGGGGCGGTGATTGGCCCCTTGCCTCTTCCTCTTCGTCTGAAAAATCTTGGCGGCATTTTTAGTCCTGTAAATATAACATAAGATAACAACAAGAATATATAAAATAAAAGACAAAGTTAAAAATAAAATTGAAACAAATTTGGATTGTTCCTATGTTCTTTGTCTAGACTCGAAAATTTTGGAATGTGCAATTGTGTAACTGAGATTAAACACAAAAGGCAAGTGTTTAATTCACTCAGCGTTGGCTCTGATACCAACCTGTCACACCCCGATATTTCCACGTTTGACCGGTGGGCCCGGTGGGGGAGTATCGTGACGTGGTTGGCAACATAATAGTCAAACAACACAATATTTAAAATGCACAGCGGAAGCAATTGAAAGATATAATTCAACTTTAATAATTTGTAATATCAAGTATCACAATAGTCGAAAGTTTATCCACAGAAGGATCAAAAATGGAAACAGTAGTTCAACAGACTTTAGGCATCTTAAGCTTGCGAGACTTTTATTGATGCTAAGGAGAAATCCAGCCGATTACGAGTAGTACCTGCACTTAATCTTTTTGGGAAAATACGTCAGTTTACACTGGTAAATACATTCAACCGACTCATTTTGAAAAGTTTAATAAAATTGGTTTGAATGCACGTGGCACAAACATTTTATAACTTGGGATAATTATTTAAATATATAATCTCGTAAAAGAATTACATGTTCCTTATGCGTTCAGTAGCCCGGATCGTGCCGGGTTAAAGATCAATAGACACACCACATTATTTATTTTGGCACTGACGGGTGTACGCCTACACCCCGCGCTTAGGTCGTGGCCATTTCGTAAAATGATGCCAAGGATATCCGGGACATGGTCATTAACCTCCCAAAGGCTTTAAGCAAACAAAACAATTTAAACGGGCCGATCAAATATCAATTAACCACCATACGATGGAAGATTTAATGCCCGACCAAGCGGTATTTTATATACCGTACCCCAAGCCCGTATAGGGAAAATAAGTTAAAAGTATTTACCTTTGCAAGTATAATTCACAATTAGCAAATGCGGGTAGCTTTTACCGGTTCTCCTATTCTGGAACAAAGGTTTATAATAACCTATTAGAATCCTAACGGTCTTTAGTTAAGCTTAAGCTTAGACCGATTAGTTTTTAAGGAATGATACGGTTCGAACGCGTGATTAAGCAAAGACCGGAATAGAATGTGATTTAGACCCGACAAGTTTAAGGACTTGTCTTATATGGGTAATCTAAACACATTCTAGATTTGGAGATAAAAACGATAAGGTTTGACCCGTTTCGGCTAGTTTATATAAACTAGTTACATAAACCGAACCGAACGCGCAAGAGGCGTAACGGGTAACCATAAGAGCCATATACAGGTTTCCCTAAGTTAATATGCCTCAAATATGTTGTGACATCAGTAAGATATCTTTTATTATGCCCGAAATGAGTTTAAACTCAAACTATGCTCCGTAGGGGTATTTTAGTCATTTAAAAGGTTGTAAAAGAGTTCAAGTATTAACCTGAGTTACAGGTCTGATATAATCAGAAAAAATACTTAATTTGATAAGTTATAACAGTAGGGTATTGTATATATGTGAAACTTATCAATTATAGCTAACTATCCACCGTAGGGGCATTTTGGTAATTTCACATAAGCCGAAAAGCTCAAAAATGAAGTCTGAGTTAAACAACTTTTGCTTACTGTTAAAATATTATAATTTACTTAAAATATCGGTAGGTATCAACCCTTGTAAGTTTAAAAATAGTTTTAGTACATACTATGCGTTAAAAACGCTTAAAAGGCGATTAGAAGCCGTTTCCGGGTTCTATATAGAAAGCTGATACTTTTATTATTTAAAATAATGTATTTAACATATAAGATCAGTAGTAAAAGGTTTGGGGTCAAAAAGATATGTAAAACTCATTTTATAGCCCGAAAGGGCAAAACCGACAATTACCGAATTAAGCCTATGACTCTAAGTTATGCTCAGCCTAAAATTAATTAAAAATCTTTAAAAATCCCAAAATAATATATTACATCAGTGGGTAACAAGTTTGATATCAAAAAGTAGGTTTAAATAAGCTATATGCTAATTATGTCGTTTAATCGCTAAAAAGCTTTATAATTACGCTAATGAGCATAACTTTCAATCTATACCTCAAACTGATGTCAAACTTTGTGTTCAAGTTTATATAACAGTAACTAAGGTTCCTACTCTTTTACATTTTCAAAAATTACGTTTTATGGTGAAAAGGGCATAATGGTCAACATATAGGCAATTAACGGAATCATGCATATTAATTGGTTAACTAATGAACCATGGTGTATAATCACAGAGGGTTATACTAGCATGTAAACTGGTCCAATTAAAGCTCTAAGGCATTTCTAAAACATGCTTAAACAGGTCAGAACTGAAAGTCAATGCAAAAGTCAATTTATGCGACTTTCGGTTCCGAACCGGGTCTCTACTGAAAATTGTCGGGTTGAACATGTTTAGACATGTTCTTACACTAATTGCTAAGTTATACAAGTGATAAATAGTTCACATGCCTTCTACATTGCTAATTACATGTTAATTTGAAATTAAGCATTCTGTTGACTTTTTAGTTACAAGTTTGACCCGACTAATGGTCTAGTTAGAGTGGAAATCAGAGGGTGCCCTTTTAAGGGTTTAATGCCCACATAATTACCAACTTATAACTACTTTCAATTCGACTAATCACTGGACCATCAATGATTAATCGCTAAGTCAACCGTTAATTACGACGGTTTGACTTTTATGCTAAAACTAAGCAAAAACTTAACTAAGAAAGGTTAAGCATACTTACTGAAGTCCTATGCTTGATTAGTGATCACTTGAGTCTGCTTTGGAGCTCCAGAAATGATCAGGAATGCAGAAGTGAGGTGTGATCAAAATGGTTGCAACAAGGGCCTTTATATAGTGCTTTAAACATCTTAGATCATTGACAAATCATGCTATCAATGGCCATGGATCATCAACAGATGTCCCTAAGTGCCTAGGACTGTTTAGGGGTCGCCCATATTGTGAAAATATCTGATTAAAGTCGGTTATGCGCGAAAACAGGCTGCTGTCCAAACTTTTCTGATACTGGGCATCGTACGCGGCCCGCGTAAGATGTTGTTGGGGCTTACGCGGCCCGCTTGGGCCTTGTGTTCAGATTTCACATTTTCAAGTTGTTGCATATTTGTCTCTTGGCCTTTCGAAGGGTCAACTAACTTATTTCTTGCACTTCTCCCAATTTACCTATAAGGGCTTCAAGACTTATACCCACTTTGTTAAGTCCTTGGCCACTTGGTTATTACCCGAAAAGTCATAATTTTCAATGTTGACGCTTTAACCCCTCGCTTACGAATTTGATCATAACTTTCTCATACGATAACAAAAATTTATGAAATTTTTATCGTGCATTCTAGTGAGCATAATTAATCGTTACAAAGCTTCGGGTTTGCTAAAAGGTCACTCAGAGGTATAACTTAAACATGTTGACACATTTAACCCCTGTAGTTTGTAATCTCTCACATTCTTTCATATTTAGCTTTGTATGATCCATGATTTATTCGTTTGAAGGTATGAGCATCATGTAGGGTTATTGTAAAGTATATTTATTCACTGTTGACATTTTAAACCCGTATATTCACATATTTTCCATGTTTGTCAACTTTAGTCCCTCTTGAACATTCTTTCACACGTTCAAGCTTATGACACGTGTCAATACATTATAGGACGTGAATTTTCGAGGTTTTACAATTTGCGCACCCCACAAATCCATTCGAAGCGACCCTACTTCTCTCCAACATAGGTGATTCCCACGAATCATTAAAAGCATAATGGTTAAGTTGATTTCCCGAAATCGTTAACCTTAATATTCTTAACCTCACGTCATGTCACTGATTGGAATGGACTAGGAAGTATATATAACTCCCTTTTATTTGGTTTGGGGTACTCCCCCACAGTGACTCCGTTTTGGTAATATGATTAAGTTGTCCTATTGAACTTAGATCTTGGGATCTCCAGTCAACTAAGTTAGGTTTCCCTCATATTCCTATTTATCATGGGCTTTAGTCCCATTCCTCTTGACTTTGTTTCTACTAACTCTCTGCTTAAGCCTTTTGTTAACGGGTCCGCAATGTTATCCGTTGATCTCACATAATCAATTGTGATAACACCCGTTGAGAGTAGTTGTCGTATCGTGTTATGTCTACGTCGCATGTGCCTTGATCTGCCATTGTACATCAAGCTTTGAGCTCTACCAATCGCTGATTGGCTATCACAATGTACACATATGGCTGGCAAAGGCTTTGGCCATCTTGGAATATATTCCACGAATTGACGTAGCCATTCCACCTCCTCGCCTGACTTATCCAAGGCGATAAATTCAGATTCCATTGTGGATCTTGCTATGACCGTTTGCTTAGAAGACTTCAAAGTAATGGCAGCTCCTCCAAGTGTAAACACGTAACCACTTGTTGATTTGGAATCTTTATTATCCGATATCCAGTTTGCATCAGTGTATCTTTCGATCACTGCTGGTTGTCGGGTATAATGCAGTCCATAATCTCTTATGTATCTTATGTATCTAAGCACCCTCGTGATAGCCTTCCAATGATCCGCGCATGGATTGCTGGTGTATCTACTTAGCCTACTCACCGCGTAAGCCAAGTCGGGTCTAGTACATGTCATTAGATACATTAGACTGCCAATAATTCTTGAATACTCTAACTGAGCAACTCGCTCTCCTTTATTTTTCTTGAGATGTTGGGAGGTATCAACTGGAGTTCGAGCTACCGTCGTATCTCCCGAGTTGAATTTTTCAAGAATTTTATCCACATAGTGAGATTGACTTAACACAAGACCTTCTTGGGTTCTTATGATCTTTACTCCCAATGATAAGCATATCGTCTACATAAAGGCATAAAATCACATAACCTTCATTTGTGTCTTTGAAATAAACACATTTGTCGCACTCATTTATTTTGAAACCATTGTCAATCATGACATGATCAAACTTTTGGTGCCATTGTTTTGGTGTTTGCTTCAAGCCATACAAAGACTTGACGAGTTTACATACTTTACCCTCTTGACCTGGGGCAGAGAAACCTTTAGGTTGCTCCATGTAAATCTCTTCTTCTAAATCGCCATTTAGAAATGCGGTTTTAACATCCATTTGGTGAACTTCAAAATTTCTTAAAGCCACTATAGCAAGAACCAATCTAATCGAGGTTATGCGCATCACAGGCGAGTAGGTATCAAAGTAATCTAGACCTTCCTTTTGTCTAAATCCTTTAATCACCAACCTAGCCTTGTATTTATCAATACTTCCATCAGTTTTCATCTTCCTTTTGAATATCCAACGATATCCAAGTGGTTTGCAACCAGGTGGAAGATCTACTAACTCCCAAGTATGATTTTGCAATATAGAATCAATTTCATTCCTTATTGCTTCTTTCCATTAAGGTCCTTCTGAAGAGGAAACCGATTCGCGATATGTATTGGGGTCGCCCTCAACCATATAGCTAACGAAGTCTGGACCGAAGGATTTTTCAACCCTTGGCCTTTTGCTTCGCCTACGATCACTTTCTTCAACCTCAGGTCGTTCATGTGTCTTATCATAAACTACCTCATCAACTGGTGTAGATGAGCTTTCACCTACTTCAAAATTAGGTGTTAATGACGTTGCATGTGTTTGTCTTATCAAAGGAAACACATTTTCAAAGTAAGACACAACGTTAGGATTCACCTCCATGATAGTGTTTACGTATACATCAGGATTCTTGGAATCATGTACAAGAAAGCGATGTGCACTACTTTGATGCGCATACCCAATAAATATGCAATCAACAGTTTTGGGTCCTATCCTAAGAGCCTTAGGAGGTGGTACAATCACCTTTTCTAGGCACCCCCACACTTTCAAGTATTTATATGAAGGCTTTTTCTTTTTCCATAACTCATATGGAGTCTTGTCCCTCTTCTTTAATGGTATCTTGTTCAAAAGATAATTAGCCGAGAGAATGGCTTCCCCCCACATTTCCTGGCTCACCCCAGAACTTATCAACATGGCGTTCATCATTTCTTTTAATGTGCGGTTCTTTCGTTCCGCCACGCCATTTGATTGTGGAGAATAAGGAGGTGTACACTCATGTACAATGCCACTTTTTGCGCATAAATCGGCAAAAGGTGCAACATATTCGCCTCCTCGATCGCTTCGCAAAGCTTTTATCTTCTTTTGAAGTTGATTCTCAACTTCATTTTTGTACAAGATAAATTTAATTATTGCTTCATCTTTACTTTTTAGTAAATATACATAGCAATATTTAGTACTATCGCCAATAAACGTGATGAAGTACTTATTTCCACCTCTTGTGGGTACCGCTTTTAAATCACAAATATCAGTGTGAATTAAATCAAGGGGTTCGGTTATTCGTTCAACCGATTTCGATGATGATCTTGTAAGTTTGGATTCTATGCAAGTTTCACATTTATAATGTGAATCAATATGGAATGTTGGTATACAATTTAAATTGATGTATTGAATTAAAATTAACGTGACCTAATCTACCATGCCATTTATTCGATTCAGAAAACTCAAGCATATAAGTAGAAGTAGTAGCAATTTTATTCATGTTCTTGACAGCCATTACATTTAATTTGAACATGCCGTTTTGGGCGTAGCCCTTACCCACATACATTCCTCGTTTAGTAAGTACAAATTGATCGCTCTCAAAAACTAAACGAAATCCAAACTTGTTAAGCAACCAACCCGAGACAAGATTCTTACGCAAGTCCGGGACATACAACACGTTGCTTAGAGTGAGCTCCTTCCCCGAAGTCCACTTCAAGATCACCGTTCCTTCACCCATGATGTCGGCGGTGGCTGCATTTCCCATATACAGCTTCTCTTCTCCAGAAAGCGCCTTGAAGGTGGTAAAGAGGATTTTGTCTACGCAAACGTGACGGGTCGCACCCGTATCAACCCACCATCCTTTTGGAGTGTTGGTCACAGTATTGACCTCATCCATCATTGCGCTTTTGTCGGAAATCATTGCCACCAAAGGCATTCTGCCTTCATCCACCATGTGCGCACGCTCACGCTTTGGTTTCTTGCATTGGTTAGCCCGATGCCCCGGCTCATCACAGTTGTAACAAGTTCCTTGGAACGTTTGAGGTTTCTTTTTCACATCCCCTTTCTTCGGTCCAAGTTTGCTAGCCTTTGCTTTCTCCTTGTCCTTTTTCCTCTTCCCCTTCGCGCCCTTAGAGGATTGCCCATGCTCAACCAGATTTGCGCTAGCACTAGTCTGCGCAAGGGTGCCTTTTTGGGCAATTCTATTGTCCTCTTCAATCCAAAGACGAAAAATAAGGTCCTCTATAGTCATCTCCTTTCGTTTGTGTTTAAGATAATTCTTAAAATCAACCCAACTAGGAGGTATCTTTTCAATCATCGCTGCCACTTGGAATGTCTCGCTAAGTGTCATGCCTTCCGCAAAGATGTCATGTAGTATAATCTGGAATTCTTGGACTTGATTCATTAACTGTTTTAGAATCAACCATTTTGAAATCCAAGAAATGGGCTACCACAAATTTCTTTGTGCCAACATCCTCCGTTTTGTACTTCTTGTCCAAGGCATCCCAAAGATCTTTGGAAGTCTTGACATTGTAGTACACATTATACAATGCATCCGAAAGCCCGTTTAACACATAGCCTCGACAAATGAAATCCGAGTGCTTCCAAGCCTCTACCGCGCTCAGAGCCTGAGCGTTGGTCTCCCCTTCCGTAGGTTGGGGAGCGGTTTTAGTTAAGAACCTCGCAAGGTTCATGGTGTTCAGGCAGAAGAACATCTTCTGCTGCCACCGCTTGAAGTGTAGACCCGAGAACTTCGCGGGTCGTTCAGCGTGATTAGCCATTGTGGACGCTCCCACAGTGGTGGCGTTCAAGGAGGTTCCCGTCACAACACTCGTGTTGTTAACGTTGATGTTATCGGTCGACATGCTGAAAATTAAAATTTAAAGTTTAGTCCAAAAATTCTTTTTTCCACAAATAAACAGAACGAAACAACTAAATTTTAATTTACCACAAATTTACTGTTTAGGCTTCTAAGTCCAACTTTGAAGACCAAAAACAGAAATTTTTAATATTTAGAACTTACTGTTTGGCTTCTAAGTCCAACTTTGAAGACCAAGACAGAAAGTTTTTTTAGCAATTTAATAGGACAAATATGAAGTAATCAAAATTAGTTTTCAACCAAAGTCGCTCCTTTTAAGATGAAAACCAAAAAAAATTTGTTTTTAAAACACAAACTGAGTGAATCAAAACTGGTTTGCATCACAAAACATAATGGTTTTGATTACACGAACGGTTTTAAAATTTGTTTTAAGATTGTAGGAACCGTTCGCGTAAATAAATAAAATAAACAAATTTTATTAAACTGTTACAATCCAGAAATAAAAGAAAGCAGAATTACAATACTATTACAACTGAAATAAAGGAAAATACAAGAAATGAGATGAAGCAGAATGGCTGAGGCACGTGTTCACACGCTTCCCTTAAAACAAATTCCGAGCCTCCCAGGAGTACTCGTTTTGTTTCCCGTGGTACAACAGCCAGAGCAGTAGTACTGTCGGAATTAGCCTACAACCCGAAGGCTACCTTGAACAATGCCTGAAGAAGATCAGAAGACTGTTGAGAGAAAATTCAGTTTGCTGTTGTGTAGCTGGTGTATACTGCAGCTGGGTATACAGCTCCAAAGTTGAAACAGTCAAAAAGGAATTAAAGAGAGGTTTAAATTGCATTAAACGTCTTCAATGCAATTTAATACGTCATTTAATTCTCAGTCAAAGACCGTTAACTCGTCAGTTATGAAGCTGAACTGAAACTGCACTGACATTCAATGCTGGAAGCTTCTGCGCGCGCAAGACACACTGGCGCGCGCAGGTCAGCACGCTCATGCGCGGTGCGTCCATCTAGCTCATTTCCATGCGCGCGTGCGCCTATACGAGCACGCCACACAGTCGCGCCGTATTGGCTCACTCTGGTGCGCCGCGCACGACACAGCAGGACCCATGCACCATGCGCAACCGCGCGCCTTCGTGCCACTTGTACCCGCGCGCGGACTGCCACGTCACGCGCCTCGAACCTGCACGCCACTTCACCACTCGGTCCTTGCATCCTCTGTGATCCACCACGCGTACGTGGTCAAAAATACAAAGGCGGCTCGCGGCGATGCGAGCGTGCGAAGTGCAAAGTGTGCCATCAAAGCGCCACATTGCGCCTCATCGCCCACGCCACGCGCGCGCGCGATCGTGTGCGAGTGCGAGTTAGGAAAGTGCGCCATCAAAGTGCCACATTGCGCCTCACCGCCCACGCCACGCGCGCGCGCGAGCGTGTGCGAGTGCGAGTTAGGGTGCTCCCCACCCTTCGCGAGGACCCTTAGTGTGTGCTTCCATGAAACAATAAGGATGGAGAGTTCCACCTTAAATACCCATTTAAGTTCCATCTCTCATCCGATGTGGGACAAGGTGCTACTTTCCCTTTTGTTTCTCATTCATCTTAGCTCGGTTTTGGACGTGGTTTAGTTCGCTGCGAAGCTTTTCCAACATAGAACACAAACCCACAAATAAATATATAAAACCTGCTCATTTTATTATATTTATTTCTAGTCCAAAATTGGAAAAAATCATTTTCCTATATTTGTGAAAAATGCTATTTTCACCTATTTTTCCAACAATGTGATCAATAAAATGTCATCTGCGTATAGTAAAATGAACGCTGTGTGGGTGTCCTCTTTGAAAATGATCAGTGAATGGTCACATAGGCTATGTCTAAATCCCATTTTTGAAACATACTCGGCGAAACGTTGGTACCATGCCCGTGGTGCTTGTTTGAGGCCGTATAGGGACTTTTTGAGTAGGCATACATGCTGTGGATAATTTGGATCTCTAAATCCCATGGGTTGGTACATATAGACGGTCACTTGAAGATGGCCGTGGAGAAAAACATTTTTTACGTCTAATTGATGAATTGGCCATGAGTTGCATAGTGTAAGTGAGAGAACCGTTCTAATTGTTGCTGGTTTTACAACCGGGCTAAATGTTTCCCCGCAATCAACACCTACCTGTTGAGAATGCCCGTCACAAACAAGCCGGGCTTTGTAACGTTCTAGTGTCCCATCCGCCTTCTTTTTGTGTCTAAAAACCCACATACTACGGACGATATTCATGTCGGGCCTCTTTGGTACTAGTTCCCATGTTTTGTTGTCCATAAGGGCCTGAAACTCGTTGGTCATGGCATTGTTCCAGTCTGGGTTGGATAGAGCCTCAGATGAGGTTTTAGGTATAGGAGAGATAAGGTGAGAAGAGGAGGTGTTAAGATTGAATTGTTGTTTAGGTTTGTGGATACCCGTCATGGATCGGGTAGTGATTGTTCGATGTGGGTGGACAGGGGGTTGTGGGACGACAGAAGGGTTGGTAATGTTTTGTTGTTGTATATTTGAGGGAGTGGTTGTTTGGTTGTTGTTTAGTAGAGTGGATAATGGAGAAAAAGGTTGAGGTGGTAAGTCAGACAAATGATTAGAAGATATAGATGGGGTAGGAGGTGTTTGCGTGGGAGTGAGGGATGGTGGGATAGTGGGCAGAATGTTAATTGGAGTTGTATTGTTTGTTTGTTTGTTTGTTGTTGAGTAGTGATTGGTCGGTGGGGGATGGAATATTTGTGGAGGTGGGGTCGAACCAATGGAAAGGGTAGGTATCATTGGTTAAGAAATCGTAGGAGGAAGGACTTAGGTTAAGTGTTTTGAAAGGAAAAATATTTTCGTCAAAAACAACGTCACGAGAAATTATGATTTTTTTAGAGGAGATGTTGTAGCATTTATATCCTCTATGATTGGATGGGTATCCTAGGAAAACACATGGAGTGGAGCGGTCCGCTAGTTTGTTTATAGAGGTAGATGGTAGGAGGGGATAACATAGACAACCAAAAATGCGTAAGTGTTCGTATATAGGTTGTCTATTGTATAGATAAGAGGTGGGGTGGAGTTATGTAGAACTTTAGTTGGTAATATGTTAAGAAGATAAGTGGCATGTTCAAGAGCGTGATGCCAAAAGTAATGGGGCATGGATGATTGAGATAGGATGGTACGCATGATGTTATTGATGGACCGTATCTTTCGTTCCGCTTTACCATTTTGGGATGACGTGTAAGGGCATGAGAAGAGGAATGTCATTCCATTATTTGAGCAAAAATTATGAAATGAGGCATTATTATATTCACGACCGTTGTCACATTGAAAACATTTGATAGATGTGTGAAATTGGGTTGAAATTAGTTTGTGAAATTCTTGAAATTTGGTAAATACTTGGGATTTAGAGGTGATAGCGTAAGTCCATAAAAATTAGTTTTGTCATCTAGAAAAAGGAGATAGTATCGACATCCGGTTGATGAAAGAACCGGTGATGTCCACAAGTCGCTATGTACTTTATCGAAAGGTAAATGTGTGCAAGTATTAGAGTCATGAAACAGAAACTTAATTTGTTTTCCAAACACACACGGTTCACAAATACTAGGATGTTTAACATTGTTGGAAAAAGAAGGCAAAGAAGGTTTTAAATGACGTAAGATATTATTTCCGGGATGTCCAAGACGGCGATGCCAAGTATCTTGAGACACGGCTAAAAAGGTAGAGATAGGTGCATGATAGACTTGAGCTTGTGATCTTGAGGGGATGGTGAGTGGGTAGAGGTCACCGGTGCTATCACATCGGAGGAGGGGCTCCCGCGTGTGGAGATCCTTTATATCAAAACCAAACGGGTCAAACTCGATTGAAACATTGTTGTCGGTGGTAAAACGACGCACGGATATTAAATTTTTAACTAGTTTAGGTGCAAAAAGAATATTATTAAGTTTGAATTTTGGAAAAGGGTGTTGGAGAATGTGATTTCCAATTGCGTAGATTGGAATATTGGTGCCATCATCGACAGTAATGTTTCGGTCATAAACCTTATTTAAACAAGACGTAAGATTACTAGAGTTGTGAGTCATTATACCTGTCGCACCCGTATCCATGTACCAATTTTGATCAGGCGGATTTAAGGTAAACATGTTGAATGCTTGATCGAGTTCGGTGGGTATGTGAGATGGTTCGGTTGCGGTGTAAGCCTGATGAGGTCGTGGGCCTAAGATGCTGTCGCAACCCCCGATCCCTGATTCCCGGGAACGGGCGGACGTGATCTCAGAGTTTTGGTGGTATCAGGTAATTTAATCTTGCAGCGGAATTTACATCAGGACCGTAGTTAGGAAATGTTTATCAGAGTAAAACCACCATACTTGATATTAATAAATACATGGGCAAAACCCAAGTTTCTTATTACAATACATTTATAGGGACAAACCCTATTTTATTGAATTTAAAACATCGTTTATTAGGTAACTTTTATAGCCACATTTTTTTTCCGATCCTTCAGTGCTCTCCAGCTGGCTTTCATTAATTGGTTGTTCACATTGTGTTACCTGTAACGCGTTTTAAAAACATTTGTCAGTCGGAAATACTGGTGAGTGAATCCCAGTTTAATCAAGAAACAATTTATCAATTAAAACAGTATTGAGAGCGATCACATTGTTTATTTCTACACAATTACTCATTCAGTATTTGCCACTCGACCGGATCTATGGCTATGGTCAAATTACCCATTGGCTAACTCGTTGTCCAATGGTAATGTACTGTCATTCCTGACTTACTACTCGCAAGTAGTAATAAATTTTGTACACAAAACCCCATAATACCGGCAGTAATTGAAGAACTACAAAGTCTCAATCACCGCTTAATCACATTGTAAATAATTAAGGTTTTGTAAAACATTTCAAAAAGGTTAACAAAAAGAGGATAAACTCACATTGCTGTCTTAGGCTTTTCGTAAGGGTTTCCTGGATATAATCTATAATTTATACAAATGTACATTGGTTAGTACCATAACCCTTTGAAAATATTAATGATACCCTCCCCGAGACGGCATTCCAACAACTATGTCGGGCATAACCACAACAGTTGTTACGGAACCCTAAATCAATCGGGCAGCGTAACTGTTATGAAACTAGGGTTATAATACTTACAACGGAGCAGAACCTCGCTAATTAGAGGTATAATACCCGAGTATTATAACTTTCCTACAGAAATTGTGATTTGAGATTGAAATGTGAGCGACGGAAAACGAAAACTGATGCGTTCTATTTATAGTGCTGGATTCTGACTTTCAGGCGGCCCGCGTAAGGTAAGGCTAAGCCTTACGCGGCCCGCGTCAACACATGGTCAACCTATAGCTCATCCAGATCACCACTAGACTTGACACGATGTCGACACATGTCAACTCAGGATGCATCCGCGTTTGATGATCTCTAGCGGCCCGCGTAAGTGTAAGCTTAAGCTTACGCGGCCCGTATCAACTTAAGAAGTCAACGAAGTCTAGTCTACACCCTTATACCGCCCGCGTGAATTGTTGGGGTGGGTCTACTCGGCCCGCCTCAACTTAACATTTTCAGATTTTTTATTTATTTTTAATGTTATAACATATCTCAGGCTCGATTTTCACATACGGGATGTATTATAAGACATAAGGGAATATTTTAAGATATACTGGGGTGTCAGAAGTATTATGAGGGTGTTGGCTTTACCGAGGGTTGTTACATTCTCCCCACCTTGTTTTAGAGCTCATCCTCGAGATCTACTGGAATAAATACGGATATTTCTTTTTCATTTCTGATTCAAGTTCCCATGTGTACTCAGGTCCTCTTTTGGAGTCCCACTTTACTTTGACTAGAACTAGTCTTTTATGTTTGAGATTCTTGACTTTCCTGTCTTCAATCTGTAGAGGCCTTTCTACAAACTTGAGTTGTTCATTTACCTCTATATCCTTAAGAGGTAATATCAATGATTCATCAGCTAAACACTTTTTAAGATTAGATACATGAAACACATCATGTATTCCTGCCATTTCCTCTGGCAGTTGTAGCTGATAAGCTACAAGTCCTATTCTTCTAATAATCTTAAAAGGTCCAACATACCTGGGACTTAGCTTTCCCCGTTTGATGAATCTTACCACTCCTTTCCAAGGAGAGACTTTCAATAATACTTTATCTCCTACTTGAAATTCCAACGGTTTGCGTCGGTTATTAGCATAACTCTTCTGTCGATCACGTGCTGCTTTCAGTCATTCCTTGACTTGAATAATCTTGTCAGTTGTTTCTTGTACTATCTCAGGTCCAGATAGTTGCTTTTCCCCAATTTCTGCCCAACAGACTGGGGTTCGGCACTTTCGTCCATAAAGTGCTTCGAATGGTGCAGCATTGATACTTGTGTGATAACTATTATTATATGAAAATTCTATTAAAGGTAAGTGATCATCCCAATTACCTCCAAAATCAATTACACAAGCTCTAAGCATGTCTTCCATTGTCTGAATTGTCCTTTCGCTTTGTCCATCCGTTTGTGGATGATAAGCTGTACTTAGTTTTAACTTGGTTCCCATTGCCTTTTGGAAACTTGACCAAAAATGAGATGTAAAGTGGCTATCCCTATCAGAAACAATTGATAAAGGAATTCCATGTAAAGAAACAATTTCATTTACATATAGTTTAAATAACTGTTCCATACTAATTGTTTCCTTCATTGGTAGGAAATGAGCTGACTTGGTTAGCCTATCTACAATCACCCAGATTGTATCATTACCTTTCTTTGTTTTGGGTAATTTAGTAACAAAATCCATTGTTATAAATTCCCATTTCCAAACTGGAATTTCTAATTGCTGTAACAAACCTGAGGGTTTCTGGTGTTCAGCTTTGACTTGTGAACAAGTTAAACATTTAGAAAACATAGGTTGCTATGTCCTTTTTCATTCCTATCCACCATAAATTTTTCCTTAAATCCTGGTACATTTTATCACTTCCTGGATGCATTGTATACTTAGACTTATGGACCTCTTCTAGTATACGATGACGTAGGTTTCCTAATTTAGGTATCCACATTCTCTTTTCATGGAATCTCCAAATTCCATATGTTCCTACTTCCAATTCTTTTAGCATACCTTTTAATTTTTCAGAATCCTCCTTGATTACTGATTCTTGTGCTTCTCTTATCTGATCATTTAAATCTACTTGCAGATTTAATTTAAGAGAACGTACTCTTTTTGGCTTTTCATGATACTTTCGGCTTAAAGCATCTGCCACTATATTTGCTTTTCCTTCATGATACTGGATATCACAATCATAGTCACTAAGAAATTCCATCCAACGCCTTTGTCTCATATTCAACTCTTTTTGCCCAAAAACATGCCTTAAACTTTTGTGATCAGTAAATATGGTAAACTTACTACCATAAAGGTAATGTCTCCAAATCTTAAGAGCAAAAATTATAGCTCCTAATTCTAAATCATGAGTTGAATAATTCTCTTCATGATTCTTAAGTTGTCTAGATGCGTAAGCTATAACATTTTGGCGTTGCATCAACACACATCCATAACCTAATTTAGAAGCATCACAATAGACTACAAAGTCTTTAGTTCCTTCTGGTAACGCTAGTATGGGTGTATGGGTTAATCTTCGTTTAAGAATTCTAAAGGCTTCTTGTTGTTTTAATCCCCATTCAAACTTAACAGATTTACAGGTTAGCTTAGTTAAGGGAATGGCTATTCTAGAGAAATCCTTAATAAATCTTCTATAATAACCGGTCAATCCTAAGAAACTTCTAACCTCGGTTGGTGACTCAGGGGTTTTCCATTTAGTAATCGCCTCGATCTTTGTTGGATCTACATGAATTCCTTCATGATTAACTAAATGTCCAAGGAATTGTACCTGTTCTAACCAAAATTCGCACTTAGAGAATTTAGCATAAAGCTTTTCCTTTCTTAACAAACTTAAAAGTGCGTGCAAATGCTTTGCATGATCTTCTTTATTCTTAGAATAAATTAGAATATCATCTATGAAAACAATTATGAATTTATCCAAATATGGCTTACATATTCGGTTCATCATGTCCATAAATGTAGCTGGGGCATTGGTTAAACCAAATGGCATGACAGTAAATTCATAATGGCCATACCTCGTTCTAAATGCGGTCTTAGGAATGTCCTCTTCCTGTACCTTTAATTGATGATATCCTGACCTTAAATCGATTTTAGAGAAAAATCGAGCTCCTTGCAGTTGATCAAACAAATCATCGATTCTCGGTAATGGGTACCGATTCTTAATCGTGACTTTGTTCAGTTCACGGTAGTCAATGCACATACGCATTGATCTGTCCTTCTTTTTAACAAACAGTATCGGCGCTCCCCATGGCGACGAACTTGGTTGTATGAATCCTTTCTCTAACAATTCATCTAATTGTTTCTTCAATTCTTGCATTTCTGCAGGTGCCAACCGATAAGGTGCTTTGGCAATCGGTGATGTTCCTGGTATTAAATGGATTCTGAATTCAACTTCTCTATCCGGAGGTAGTCCTGGCAATTCTTCTGGAAATACATCTGAAAACTGCGATACTACTGGTATATCTTTTAAATCCTTTCCTTTAGTGTTAGTGATTATAGAAATCAAATACACTATAGAACCTTTTCTCATACAACTTGCAGTTTTCATCACAGAAATAAACTTAGTGGACCTAGAGATTTTTATCTCCTTTAATTGTGATCATTTTACCTTTTGGTGAATTTACTTGAAATGACTTTTGATCACATAAAATACTAGCTTTATTGGCTATTAACCAATCCATTCCTAAAACAATATCGAATTCTGCCAGATTCATGGGATAAAGATTTGCAATAAACTTTGATTTAAAATTTCTATGTTTGCTCCCTGCAAGATTTCAGAAATTCTAACGGTTTCTCCATTGGCTGTCTCTACTAAGCATTCTAGTGGTAGTTTAGTTAATGACTGATTTAAAATTTTGCAAAACGATGTATTAATAAAACTTTGGTTTGCACCAGAGTCAAATAATACTTTAGCAAAAACATCATTACCTAAAAACGTACCAGCTATGACATCTGGAATCATATTGGCTTCTTCTGCAGTCAGAACAAATGCTCTAGCATTTTTAATATTCTTGTTGTCTGGAGCTGGAGCTAATTTTTGGACAATTTAGCTTGAAATGACCTTGTTCTCCGCAATTGTAACATACCTTGCTGTTAGCTTTCTTCCTGCAGTTTTCTTCCTTGTGTCCCGATATTTTGCAAAAATTACAATATATGGAGCATCTTCCGAAATGCTTTCTTTTGCAATACCTACAGTAGGGTGCAGAGGTAGAACCTATATTTTTCCCACGGTTAGAATTTCCAGAATGAAATTCTCGGGTCAACTTCTGGGTTAGGTTCCTCCTTTGATCCTCTTATCGGGTACGGACTAATTCATCAGTCAATATATTGGCTAGTTCTACAGATTCTTCTATTGTTTGAGGTCTAGCTGCCTTGACTACGTGTCTTATCTCCCCAATTAATCCCCAAATATAACGAGAGATTAATACTGGTTCTGGTGAAGCAAGATTTGGCACTATCCTAGCATATTCGAAGAATAACTTAGTGTACCCCTTGCTATCCACACCAGTCATCCTAAGGTTTAGGAATTTGTTTGTTATCTGTTCTTTTTCATTAGGTGGACAGAATTTCCTTTCTACCTTGTTCTTAAATTCTTCCCATTCCATATTGTAGGTTCTATCACTTCCTCTTGATTGAAGGATAGTGTTCCACCATTCTAGTGCTGCATTCTTAAACAGATTAGAAGCAAACAGTATTTTATCTTCTTCAGCACACTTACTTATCCTTAAGACTGCCTCAGTCTTTTCTTATCCAGCGTAGGGTTGCAATGGCCCCTTCGTTGCCCGAGAATTCCATTGGTTTACATGACCAGAATTCCTTATAAGAACAACCATAAGGCATGGTTCTTCTTCTTTTGGGAATGGGCATTTGAAGTACAGGTCCATTGTTCACACTGTTTTCTGGTTAGCTTGGTCGCTTACTGCTATGCTTACTTTTATTATCAGCATCCTTAACAGTTTGAAGAATAAATGGCATTGCATCTATAATTCCTTGTGCTACTATGTGTTGGATAGCACTATTGTCCACTTGATTGTTATTGTTATTGATGCTTGGATTCTCATTAACCACGTTAATGTTACTCTGGTTATCATTATTCAGATTTCCTTGATTTCCTTCGTCGGCCATCTGAATTTTAAACATTTATCCCATATTAATATCACAAATAATAGGTAATATAGTTAATCACATGACACGCAATTTAGCCAAAACCGTCGATCATTGCGACTTGTACTCTATTTTCATATACTATGGGTCTATTACACACTAGTACAGAAATAAAGATTACAATACCAACAGAAAGAAAATTACACTAATAGTAATATGCATCCATACACACATATTTTTATTTTATTATATTATTATTATAATATTATTACTACCATCATTTCACCATCTCATTCACGGATATGGATTTATCCAAAAATCCATATTGCGCTCATCGTATTTCCATACGAGACGCTCTCCCACCTGACGCATTCTCTCACTGCTCTCTAAAATTTCCTCCCCAAAAGTCCTAAGTTCTTGAACGTTTTCTGCACTCATTGGGGGTGCAGGTTCTCGGACTGGGTTTGGAATCTGGGGTGCGGGTTCCTGATATGGGGGTGAAAGTTCCTGAAATCGGTAAGGATTCTCTAAAATTTCCCTAATATATTCATCTTGATAATAGGGATCTAAAGGGTCCATACCTGGGTAGGCTTCTATGTTCTGTATGGGTGGGTATTCCTGGATAGGGTAACGTTGCACAAAGTCCCTATTGTCGTCCCACCATGGGTCCTAATTTGGAACTAGGGGGTTTGGTGCGGGTACCCTAGGAATTTCTTCTGGGTTAAAGTCATGCATCTCCACCTGGTTTTCCTGGTTTTCTATCTCCATGGGTTGATCTGGGTTTTGTGGTTGTGGGGCTACTAGTTGTTCCAGACTTGGGTCAGCAGCAGTTGTAGCTAGGATATGGAAATTAGCTAGGCTTCTATTAAGCATATCCTGTGTATGGTCATCGGTTCTACGCTTAGCAGCTGCTAGAACTCTTTGCTGTTGCAACTTTCGCATTCTCTTCCTACGAGCAAAAGCTTCTTTACTGAACCATCCTCGTTTCTTATTAGGGAATGACTCTTCTGACTGAGCTCTAAAAGCAAACACTCCTTCTTCCTGATCAGCAGAATACCCAGAAAGGGCAGGCTGTGACGAGGTACCTTCACTCTTAGGTGATTCAGACAACAGACGATTCATGTCTGAGGGTCCTTGATCACTCATACTGTAAACTAACAAATAGTCAAATAACACATAACAAATAAATACAGTTATGCACGTATAATTTATTTCCTAACACAAAATTTATAATTTAAGTGTCAGCAGAACACTTCTTTGGCTCAGACCAGTGGCTAGGCTCTGATACCACCTTCTGTCGCAACCCCCGATCCCTGATTCCCGGGAACGGACGGACGCGATCTCAGAGTTTTGGTGGTATCAGGTAATTTAATCTTGCAGCGGAATTTACATCAGGACCGTAGTTAGGAAATGTTTATCAGAGTAAAACCACCATACTTGATATTAATAAATACATGGGCAAAACCCAAGTTTCTTATTACAATACATTTATAGGGACAAACCCTATTTTATTAAATTTGAAACATCGTTTATGAGGTAACTTTTATAGCCACATTTTTTTCCAAGCCTTCAGTGCTCTCCAGCTGGCTTTCATTAATTGGCTGTTCATATTGTGTTACTTGTAACGCGTTTTAAAAACATTTGTCAGTCGGAAATACTGGTGAGTGAATCCCAGTTTAATCAAGAAACAATTTATCAATTAAAACAGTATTGAGAGCGATCACATTTTTTATTTCTACACAATTACTCATTCAGTATTTGCCACTCGACCGGATCTATGGCTATGGTCAAATTACCCATTGGCTAACTCGTTGTCCAATGGTAATGTACTGCCATTCCTGACTTACTACTCGCAAGTAGTAATAAATTTTGTATACAAAACCCCATAATACCGGCAGTAATTGAAGAACTACAAAGACTCAATCACCGCTTAATCACATTGTAAATAATTAAGGTTTTGTAAACATTTCAAAAAGGTTAACAAAAAGAGGATAAACTCACATTGCTGTCTTAGGCTTTTCGTAAGGGTTTCCTGGATATAATCTATAATTTATACAAATGTACATTGGTTAGTACCATAACCCTTTGAAAATATTAATGATACCCTCCCCGAGACGGCATTCCAACAACTACGTCGGGCATAACCACAACAGTTGTTACGGAACCCTAAATCAATCGGGCAGCGTAACTATTACGAAACTAGGGTTATAATACTTACAACGGAGCAGAACCTCGCTAATTATGGGTATAATACCTGAGTATTATAACTTTCCTACAGAAATTGTGATTCGAGATTGAAATGTGAGCGACGGAAAACGAAAACTGATGCGTTCTATTTTTAGTGTTGGATTCTGACTTTCAGGCGGCCCGCGTAAGGTAAGGCTAAGCCTTACACGGCCCGCGTCAACACATGGTCAACCTATAGCTCATCCGGATCACCACTAGACTTGACACGATGTCGACACGTGTCAGCTCAGGATGCATCCGCGTTTGATGATCTCTAGCGGCCCGCGTAAGTGTAAGCTTAAGCTTACGCGGCCCGTATCAACTTAAGAAGTCAACGAAGTCCAGTCTACACCCTTATACCGCCCACGTGAATTGTTGGGGTGGGTCTACGCGGCCCGCCTCAACTTAACATTTTCAGATGTTTTATTTATTTTAAATGTTATAACATATCTCAGGCTCGATTTTCACATACGGGATGTATTATAAGACATAAGGGAATATTTTAAGATATACTGGGGTGTCGGAAGTATTATGAGGGTGTTGGTTTTACCGAGGGTTGTTACAGATGCCCTGAGATGGGTTTGGGTTATTGGGCCAAGGAGTGGCAGAAGTGGGGTAGGGACAAGGTGGTGTGGGCCAAAAATTATTTTGTTGATGGGCCCAATAAGGTGGACGATTAGTGTGCTGTGGAGTTGGAGTTGCAATAGGCTGGTAGTAAGGTGTTGGTTGGATCAGTGGGGAATATTGGGTAGGAGTTTGGTTGGATGAGCTTCTGCCTCGGTTGCGACCACGGTTATTGTTTCGGTTGTTGTTGCGGTTGCCATGACGATTTCCATTGCGATTATAAGTAGGGGAGGCGGTGGAATTTTGGTGGGTATTGCTTTGTTGGTGAGATGTGTGAAGGGCAGTGTCGTTGGCAATACGGTTTGCTTTAGTTGTTTCTTCCGGAATCAATTGAGAACGAGCTTCGTAAAAAGTGGGAAACGGGTCTTTATTTTTAATGATGGTGGCGGCACTTCCATAGGCTTCATTGAGACCAGAGAGTAGTTGGATTACTAGAGTTTGTTCATTGACCGGTGAACCAACGTTAGCCAATTGATCCGAAATCATTTTCACTTCTTGAGAATAAGCAGACATTGACGGAAAAGATTCAAGCTTTATGTTGGCGAATTTCTTTTGTAACAAAACGAATCTTGTGACTTGATTGTCATGAAATATGCTCTTCAAGGCCGTCCAAGCATAGCAAGCGGTAGAATCGGGACAGATGATTGTGCTTAGAAGATTGTGTGAAATGGTGCCATAGATCCATTGAAGGACTATGGCATCAAGGCGATCCCACACGTCATCGGTTTTGGAGTCCGATGAGTTTTCTTTGTCTTTGTCTTTGGCGGCAGCGGAGGATGTTTTGGTTTGGCGAGGTGAAAGATGGTCGAGAACTTGATAGGCTCGACAATGGAGTTTGAAGAGTTCCGCCCATGAGGCGTATTCACTTGTTTCCATCTCGAGAGTAATGGGGATAAATGTTTTGATATTGGAAACAGTTATAGCGGGGTGGTTTTTAGGATCCATTGAAATGAAGGGAAGGGTAGATCAAGAAAGAAGTTGCCTGTTGTGAGAAGAAGGGGAGGGGTTGGCAGGATCGAATGAGTTAGAGGGATGGGTTTGATACCATGTTAAGATAGAGAGTAAGAGAATGAGAGGAATGTTTTCCTTGTCTATTATTCTCTGTACAATGAGATTATATACAACATTTGCAATCAATGATTGCACTATAATCATGCTAATCACATAATAACGATTGAGCTATGATTGAGGGAATTACATCAATTAGAATATATACCAAATTATATAGCTACTAACAGTTTTTACAGAAAAACTGAAGTCAATGAGATTGGTTTTCATACATTTTGAAACCGCGTTGGTTTTTGTTTATTCTTGTAAAACCGGAGTGTGAAGGAAATGGATGGGCAGCTTAGGCTAGAGGGTGTGGTTATGGTCCTCCAAGGGAGGATGATCCGCCACGTAGGTGTCACTTCATAGTCCTTCCAAGGATGGTCCATCCCACAAAACTAGAGGGTATGGAGGATGATCTTAGTCATAGTCCTCCCCACCACTTTTATGTTTTTTATTTTTTTAATCTTCTATTTTTTATAACGAATTAATATAAAATTTAAAAATTATAAAGTATATGGAAATTCACTTAACAAAAAAACATAAATTATGAAATAAAAACATAAACACAAGTCAAGACCTACTTCTATATCTAAACCCTCCACCGCCTCCCCCTTTCTCTCCACATATCACTTTTCCGGCGATACCATCGTCTGAATCTGAAAAATCAGTTCACCATTCCACAACCACCATCTGAATCTGAAAAATCAGTTCACCATTCCACAACCGGAAGCCTTCAAGTCCTTTTTCTTCATCTTCTTCATCATCTTCTCTCAAGCAACTCATTCATCGATCCTCTTCATCTTCATCATCTTCTCTCAAGATCTGACTTTAATTTTTTTTTATTTAAACGGCTACATTTGACTGGGGGCCCACAATAATTGCTTCGTCTCAAACGGCGACATCTCGACGATGAGGACGGACCAGGATGAGGACGGAGGGGGGCGGCGTGGAGGGGGTTTCGTCGCCGGATGGAGGACGATGCTGGACGGTCACCGTCCAGCCTTATAAAAATAATAATTTGTTTTCCTGTTTTGCTTGTATTATGAAAGTAGTAGATAGATCTTAAATTCTGATAAATTATTTATTTATATAAGTCACATTGCTTGAGGTGTTTGATTAATTTATGTAGAAAGTAAGACTATTCATTGATTTAAAATAATGTAGCATTTTATTTCATGCATATAATAATCTAGTAAAATATTAAGTGGATGGGGGCGGAAAGGATGAGGAGTTGGCAGAGGCACGTGGTCCACGAACGTGTGCGGTTGTGATGTGGAGAATAGCTGTGGCCTTCCTTGCAGGAACTAGCACGTACGCCCCTAAACGTGAACCGTGAAGACGCTTGTCACAAGTATAAAAATTGATGTGTGTAAACGTACCCTACATAAACAATGTGACTCATGAAAATTGTGACAGCTTAGCTTTTATGTTTAATCAAATCATTTTCGACGCAGAACAAGATGGACGATATTTTCGGATGTGGGAATTTCTTGGAAGATAACAATTTTGATATTACTCATAGTCTGTTAACATAAGCCTTTGACACTTGAATCCTATTTTGCAATGTTCAATCCCCAAAATAGAATACTAACGGAAAATACATGTCGCCTTTAGAACATTCACTTACAAAGGTGGTGGCAGGTCCGAAAGCAAGCTCAACACTCTCTCTCATCCCACTCATCTATTTCTCTCTCCTCTCCCCCTCACAAAATTGATATGGACGCCTCCTCTTTCGTCCACTGATACCATCTCTCCCGCTCCTTCACTTGTGCTCAACATCGGTCCCGGACGAGAAAAAGCACCACCGATGTGGGTGCTCTTAATTATGCAATTTTCCATAAACGAAAGCTAACATTTTGAATACCTGAACCTTGTAATATTGAAACCATTTGACTCCCCTTAGGTGATGGGTGTGGCATCGGCAAGTAGCTCGGGGAGCTGAGGTGGAGGCTTTCCCGGATCGGGAACACCATCCCTCGCCCGACCGAAGATCAGGAACATCGGTGAATAACTCCCGTCTGTCTCGAGCACTTTTCTCCTGGATCTTTGATGGTGATTGGTTGAAGGGGAAGGGGTACAACAACGCCATCCCCCCGCGGCACGATAGGGAAGATGATAAGGTGGAGATAAGGGGCTGAGGTGGTGCTTATGTTGTCATGGGGAAGGAAGAACCACACCCCATGGTCATAGTTAAAATACTATTGACCTTACAACCATTAGTGGACACATGATATTACTTCATGGGGGCGGAAATTTTAAGGGGTTGTTTATCTATCGTTATATAATATAATAGTGTTTTTGGGTCCAGTATGGGTCATGTAAAAAAAATAATCAAATTAAATTTTAGGGTGAATTACTTTTTGAGTCTACGTGTTTTAGGGGTTTTAACCACTTGAGTCCAAAATCAAAATGTTTAATGCTCTAAGTCCCTATAGCCACTTTTCTTAACCATTTAAGTCCATTTTTTAACACCAACCACCTAGTCTGTTAACTACGAGGGCATTTTAGTCATTTACATACAGAGTACAACTTTTTAATGCAAATAGTATACTATACAAGTCTTTAATGCATACACGCACAAACATCTCTCACACATACCTGACACCATCACTCCTCCTCACCACCACCACTCAACATCCTCCTCTGGTCAACCCTATACAACTGTTCGGTTCATCCGCCCCCTAACCACCTTCACTGCCGCTCGTTAACACTTATCAGATCAGTTAAATAAACCATTAGATTTCAAATCTAAATACAAAACTTCAACATCAATTCAGCTTTACTTGATACTTAACGGTTAAGGCTAAGGCTAGTTAAGACTATTTTAGTACATCATATCAGTTAACGATTATATATTATTCGATTTACGTAATTTAGGATGTTATTTTTTCATTGGCTAAGGCTAGTTATTATGGTTTAACATCCGGGGAGTGATCGAGTGTGACACACTACCCCATGGGGCGTGAAAGGGCGTGAGTGAAGGTGAAGATGTTGCCGCCGTGAGCACCTTCACAAGCGTGAGATCGGTTGAGGGTGGTGGGCCATGGTTTCAACCAATCACATGTATATATTTTTTTATTTATTTAATTCAAACATTATTTTGATAAGTGGTGGATAGTAAAGTAACTACACACTCCACTAAAAGAAAAACGAGTAAAAGTCATTAAAATTGTGACAGTCATTTTTTAACGTGACGATAAAAAAAATACAACTTTACTGGATACTTTAACCGCGTGGTTGTAGAAAATAATAAGGGAGACTAATCAGCGATGCGTGACTTACATGAGTGACTTATATACAAACATTTCAAAGTCAACTGTGGGGTTTTCAATTATACAAAAGTAAGCAGTATTTACTCTTCCATTAGTTCAAAATTGTCCAAGAATGAAATTGACGCGTTTACCTTCTTTTCTGTCTTTGACTAGTTGACATATATTTTTTCAGTTCACGACTATATACGTAAGTCAACTGTAGATCTCTGGTTACATATGATGTACCAAAATCCTATGTTTTAGGTTGTTCAACGGTCAACCGTAATTAAATGATGAAAGGACATTGTAGAGTTATGATCGATCATCTACGGCGGTAATATTATCCCATTTGGCATTAGGTTTAGACCTTTAGTGAGCCAAATACCTAATTTCGTTAAGGCCTAAGAGCACATTTTTTAATCTCGAACAGGGTACATGAATTCTAAGAGCCGACCCTGCTATTATGAATGAACAAGACATATAAAATATAATTTCTACTTACGAAAATATATCCAAAATAGACCAATCACTATTTCTAAAATGGCCATCTTCCAAGACGTTTAACGGATCCATGTGCATGACACCGTCATCCATTTTCAATATTTTCCCTTTCTATTTTATGAAAATAGGGATTGTTGAATGACCATTTTCAATATTTTTCCGATCTATTTCATGAAACCATTCTACCTTTACTGTTTATCATCTCAAGAAAGCCTTAAAAAATAAATCAAAAGTTATGAAATAAAATACTTTTCCTATCAAAGTAGTATTACGTCAAAACAAGACGAAGATTAATTGGAAATAGAATGATCGTATATAATTATACTTCTTTTGTAATTTATTCGAAAGCCTGGTTTAATATTTTCTAGCATATATGATTTAAAGAAAGAAATATTGGATTTTAATAATCTCAACTATTCGTCGTTGGCCGCCAACAGTTTTAACTTCAAAAATAACCACTGTCAGTCCCAACTATTAACATATTGGCCTCCAATGGACCCTGACTAACAGAACCCTAACACCGTTAGTATCCGGTTGCCGGAAAAAACGTTTTTTGTCAGAAAACTCAACTTTTTCGTCACAAACCTCTTTTTAATCTTATTACAAACCTTTAGGAACCTTTTTATAGTAAAAGCCCCAATTATTGAAGTCGCCGGAAAACTCTTTTTTCGCCGGAAATTTTTGGCCGAAAAACTCAACTTCTTCGTTCCAAACTTCTTTGTAACCTTAGATCGGATCTTTAGAAAACTTTTTCTGACCAAAAACGGTTTTTGCGACGACCGGAGACTAACATCATTAGGGTTCTATTAGTCAAGATCCATTGGTGGCCAATATGTCAATAGTTGGGACTAACGGTGGTTATTTTTGAAGTGCCGGCTAACGACGAATAGTTAGAATTATTAAAATCCAGTATTCCTGTAAAGAAATTGAGATTCCAAGATCCGGCGAGTTTGATGGAGCTTCGGTCCCGAAACGATGTGTTCGGTTCGATATTATTATTAAGAAAGGAGTAGAAGTAGAATACGACACCGAACAGTCACTTTTAATCTGGTTTCTATTGATAATCCACCGTTACAGAACCGTTAAACCAGTTGGACAGCATGTCTCCTCTAGGATCCAAAAGCTTATCCAACACAAGACCCAAGCCCTCTATATATAGAGCTCTCATGGCTTCGTACGAAGGCCCCTGTAGCTTCGTACGAAGCTGCTTGGTCTTAGAACTTCAATACAAACCATTATGCAGTCCCTTCGTACGTAGACACTCCCTTCGTACGAAGGTACTGTTACATCACAGAACCTTGGTTTCGTACTGGATTTTACTCTATTTTATATAATATTCAACACACGCTCTATCTAACTATTCGCACAGTGGCAGACGTACAAAATATGCACCAACAGAAATTACTCCAACGGGTTGCATGAAGGGATCTACTCAATACTCAAGTATTTTTTAGTAGAGTATAATTTGTATTCTTATGGTTGACATGAAATTGCTCTTTAAGTCCTTAACTTTTATTCCATATCATTTGAGTCTATGTGGTTACAATTTCTTGTCATCCGAGTCCCCAGCGTCTGATACCTATTTGAAATTAAATGAAAAGACTAAAATACCCACATATTTTATATCTGTAAATAAAATGTGTCCCTGCTTCCAAATTTAAGGTTCTCCCTCCAAATTCAAATCTATTACACTCTTAACTACCATTCTTAATTAACACTCTTAATCAAATAATAAATAAACTATCAAACAATGCACCAATCAAACAATAAAAAAACTGCAATGTTTGTAATCAAACAAACTGTTTTATGCTTGTAATCAAACAATTAAAGATGTCTATGCTGCAACAATCAAACAAACTGCTACGCTTGTAAAAATATAACAATGCAACAATCAAAGACGTAAAACAATACAACAAACAAAGAATCAAACAAAACATCTAGTTTAAGTTGCATTCTGTCTATGGTTGTAGCTACATTATTTCAACCATGGTCGCGTCTGCATTAAGCAATCAAACAGTCGACCATGCTTGCAGCTGCATTAAACAATCAAACTATGCTTGCAACTACATCAAGATACAACAATCAAACAATCAAACAACAATTAACCACGCTTGCAGTACTTAAACAATAATCAAATTATCAAAACAAATGTACATCAACTTTAAGTTGCATCAGTCAATCATGCTTGCATCAATAAACCACATTAGTAATTAAACAAATGTATCTCTAATTTAAGATGCGTTATGTTTATAGTAATCAACCATATCAGTAGTCAGACATAATCATCAACCACATAAGTAATCAAACAAATGTACCTCTAATTTAAACTGCATTTTGTCTATGGTAATCAAGCACAATCATTAACCACATTAGTAATCAAACACAATCATCAACTACATTAGTACTCAACCACAATCATCAATCAATCATGTTAGGAATCAACCACATTACATACATTACAAAAATATCTGATTCTTAAAATTAGTGGCAAAAATGGGTATAACTTATCATTACAATTATAGACAAAAATGATAAAAAAAACCCCATAAAAACTTTTTAGTTAGGCATCGTCTACATTCGCAAAAGCATTATAAAATACTCCTACTGGATTGTGCCATTTCTACCCCGCTTCAACCGGATGTCGACGTTAACATGGTTTATAAACCTGAGAATCAACCTTGTATGCACGACAACATGTCGTAAGGTCGCATTGAGCCATATTCTGGCTACAACATTTGAATATTAAGTTCAGAAAATAATAAGAGTTAATTGCCAAAATCGTCCCTGAGGTTTGGGCACGTTTACCATTTTCGTCCAAAATAACACTTTTGTACCAAATTGCCCCCAACGTTTGTAACTTTTTGCCATTTTCATCCAAACCACTAATTTAGTTTATTTTTTCTATTAAGTTGAGAATATTTGGATGAAACTGGCAAATATAAAACCATAGGGACGATTTTGGTAATTTACACAAACCCTTTTTAATTTCTTTTATTTAATTATTTTTGTTACATATATAATAAAAAAGAATATACATGCAATTTTTATATGAAAAACATAATAGCTTTGTCACATACTTTTTATAAATTTACATCCAACCACTAACTAAGTTATTTTTTCTATTATGTTTTGTCACGTAATTTTTATAAATTTTCATCCAAATCACTAACTCAGTTTATTTTTTCTGTAAAGGTTAAGGATGTTTTAAATTTTATAAATTAAGTTAGAAATTAATTTACATCTTCTTTATATAAATCAGTTTTATAAAGATAAAACGTCATTGGTGTGCAACACATAACAATCGATTACAAGTTTTAGTATTTATCAGTTGTAGAGATTAAAAAAATTGTAAAACGTTACATATTTTTTAAATGTGTTGAGCACCTAGGAAATATGTTGGTAGAAATAAAATATTTATTTATTTAAATATATATTTTTTGTTAAAAACAAGAATTAATTAATAAGCTTAATTGGTTTTATAGGGACGACATGTCGTTCCTATATGCGAATAACAGTTTTTATATTTTTAATTATTTATTAACCAAAACTAAAAAATAAAACAAAATTATGTTTCCCTATAGAGACGATATGTCCTTTCTATAAGTCAGTTTATTTATTTTTTTTTAATTTTTTATTTCAAACATTTTAGAGACGATATGTCCTTTCTATAGGTTAGTTCATTTATTTTTGATAATTTTTATTTCAAACATTTTAGAGACGATATGTCCTTTCTATAGGTTAGTTCATTTATTTTTGATAATTTTTATTTCAAACATTTTAGAGACGACATGTCGTCTCTATAGGGTAAAATATATTTTTTATTTAAAAAACAAGAATAAATTAATAAACTTAATTTGGTTTTTAGGGACGGCATGTTGTCTCTATATGCTTATAACATTTTTTTGTATTTTTAATTATTTATTAACCAAAATTAAAAAACAAAACAATTCCATATAGAGACGATATGTCCTTTCTATAGGTTGGTTTATTTATTTATTTTAATTTTTATTTCAAACATTTTAGTGATGATATACCCTTTCTAAAGGTTAGTTTATTTATTTTTTAAAATTTTGATTTCAAACATTTTAGAGACGAGATGTCGTCTCTATAGGATTAAATATATATTTTTAGTTAAAAATCAAGAATAAATTATTTATTAACCAAAACTAAAAAAACAAAACAAAATTATGTTTCCCTATAGAGACGATATGTCCTTTCTATAGGTTAGGCTTTTTTTTCCCACAACAAATTTGGAATGGTGGGAAATTATGCCGCCTAAATTTAAATAATTTTTTGAATAGTCAAACTTTTTAGAGTCGACATCTCGTCTCTATAGGTTAAACTTTATTTTTTAGTTTTATTTTAATTTTCATACATATTGATCATTAATAAAATTAAATTAAAAGAAAAATATTTAAAGTTATAGAGACAACATGTCGTCTCTATAAGTTAAAATGTTTTTTTAAAGATTCCATTTCAACAAAAAAAAAGCAAAAAAAAATTATTTTCACCTTATAGAGAGGATATGTCGTCTCTATAAGGTAGCCTATCTTAAAAGGCACGAAAACCCTATAGAAAAGACATGTCGTACGAAGCTGTTTGGTCTTAGATCTTCAGTACAAACCATTATGCAGTCCCTTCGTACGAAGACACTCCCTTCGTACGAAGGTACTGTTACATCACAGAACCTTGGTTTCGTACTGGATTTTACTCTATTTTATACAATATTCAACACACGCTCTATCTAACTATTCGCACAGTGGCAGACGTACAAAATATGCACCAACAGAAATTACTCCAACGGGTTGCGTGAAGGGATCTACTAAATACTCAAGTATTTTTTAGTAGAGTATAATTTGTATTCTTATGGTTGATGTAAGGACCTTCAAAAATGTCCCAAAGCGACCCGGAAGTGAAAACACGGACCCCTGAAACTCTAATCCATATCAAAAATCAAGAAAATAAGATTTTTGGTCTTCAGGCGGGCTGCGTAAAGGATAGGCAGACCCTTACGCGGGCCGCGTCAACTCCAAATTTGACCGGATAAGCATCCTGGCCACGTGTTACACGCATGGCAAGTCTACTGATGACACCGTAGCCCTAGTCTACATCTAGCAGGCCCTCGCGGGCCGCCTAAGTGTCAAGAGGAGTTTTACGCGGGCCGCGTGAAACTCATATTTCAGCTATAAATAGCTTGGATCAGGAGCAGTTCAAAGGTGTCGAAACCAACTTTCAAAAACGAAAGCACACTGCTCAAAATTCGAAATTAAGATAGCGAGGCGCTGCTACGATACCAGGTATTAACTCGATCGCTGCTACGATTCAATGTCCGATCGATTGAAACTATCCGATGGATGTTTAAGTGCTGCCCACATTAGGGCCATACTTTGTCATTAGTCGTGAATTCGACATATGTTTAAGTATAGCACTTTGTCATTTGTTGTGAGGGTTTTTAATCTCGTGAGTTATCGTAAATGTTGTATTAGTTACTGACCTAGTTCGTGTGCATTGTTATTTAAATTAGGTTACAAGGCTAATCAGTAGGCTAACCTCTGCCCGTTTAAATCTGCAAGGTGAGTCATTCTCTTTTTATCAATAGTATTTTACAATACTCCAAGCATTTTCAAAAGTTATAATTACAGGGATTAAGTCATGGTTATCTTGAATCACTGGCTAATTGGGGTATTGTGCACATTACTAATTTCTCACGGTTAGGCTAATAAATCCTAACATTGATAATCATCACTACTTGGGGAAAAAGACCCAATAGTGGTATGACCATCGTCACCAGGAGGTGACACGGCGCTAGATAAAAATAAGATAGAAGCCATTGTAATCGCTCTTATGCTGTAATTTATAACTATGTGTCATTTTATCAAATTGAGTGACTCGCCAGTATTTCTCCGCTGATAAAATATTTTTTAAACAGGTTTCAGGCGACCTGCTGTGAATCAAGGAAAACGTGCTACGGAGCACTAACAAGCTTGAAGAGGTGGCTCAGCTAAAATAAATAAACATGTTTTATAAATCAGGGAATTTCCTAGTGAAATTCCTCTATTGTAAATTACGGGGTTTATCCCGAATTATGAAATAAAATAATCGGGCATTTCGAGTTTTAAAAGATCCTGATAAATCTTCCGTTGTCGCATCAATTAATAAATACCACGGGTTCCTGTCCCGCGGCTCCTGACCGGGTAAAACCGGGGCTGGGGCCGTGACAAGAAAATGTGGTATCAGAGCCACTGATTTAAGCCAATTAAGTATTTAAAAATACTTAATTTTCCTGATTACTATCTTGTGATTATGTGTTTTTAACTGACTACTTGTTAGTTACAGTATGGGTAAGCAAAGAATCTCGAAAATCTATCGTCAATTAGATAGTTCCTCAAAAGATAAGGGAATTTCATTACAATTAAATTCCTCAAGATACTCAGCAGATACTAAGGAAGGAATATTTGTTCGTAAGGCACAATTTGAGAAACCACTTACCCTAAGAAAAGAAGTTATATTATTAGAAAAAGTCAAGAGAAAATGAGGAAGTCACAAACAAAAGAAGTGATAATTAATAAAGAGACTCAGGGAACAGGTGATAACCCACCATGGGAAGATGAGTTAGATGAACAATGGGCAAATCTCTACATGTTAGCCACTATAGCAGTAAATGCTAACTTATAATTGAACCATCAGTAGCTATGTCACCTATAAGCTAGAAACTTTAAAGAAACTTGCCCATTAGATAAATAACTTAGTAAGAAAAGATAAAATAAATAATCCATAGTATATTTTCATTTGTAAATTGTAATATATATAAAATCGCAATATTTCATATTTTTATTAATATTAAAATTTTTCTAATTGCCATTATGTGATTATGTGAAAATTCAAGTTACAAACATTTAACTTAGAATTTTGTATGTTTCCTCATATTTACTAAACAGCATGAATGAGTTATCTAAAGCCCTTCAGAATCTCAATCTCTATCCTGTTAATGTGGAAGTTTCCAGAGACTTTACCGGGTATTGTGCTGACATAGAGGAACCTATGGAATTTCAAACCCAACCTTCGGAGAAACCTAAGCCAAAGAAGATAAGAAGAATTGTAGGTTGGAGGTGTGTGCGCAGGAGGAAACCAGCAACACGAAAAATTATAAAGACGGAGGATCTAAAAGGTAAATGCAAGGAAATAGAGATTGGGGAAAGTTCCAGGCAAGATCAAGAAATGCCACCCTGGGAAGAGTTGGATCATAAATTGGCACTTAGTGATCTCATCGGACCTGCCGGTGAAAATCTTTTTAATTACCCAGCGGAAGCACAACTTCCAGTTGACCTAGAGCCTGAAATCCAAGATCCTATTATCCACTCCCAACCTCTACCAGCAGAACTAGAAGAATGGTGGACCACCGACTGGCAGTTTCAAAATCTCCTAAACAACCCTAATACCTTTTTCCCTCAATTCGACCCAGAACCTCCACTACACCCACCGATGAGCATGGAAAATCTGGCTGAACTCCACCATTATGGCGAGGAGCTGATTGATGCAGGGAACCGAATTAGGGAAGTAGGGGAAAGAATATCTTGGAAATACGACGAAAGGGAACGTCGTTTCTAAGAGGCCAGTTGACAAGGATGGTGTGACTGTGGTTGTGTGGTTGTAAGAATATGTGTTTAATAATAATATCATAATAAAATATAATTATGTGAAATAACTAAAAATAAAACTTTGTAAGATAACCAGTTTGTACGGATGCCTATTATATATATATAAAATATCGAAAGTTGAAAAATAAACAATTTTGGCTATACTTGTTAACGTGATTATGTGCAATTATTTTATTATGTTTGGTTATTAATTAATTTATACTAATCACTTATATAAATTAATTACCAGATGACACACGCTGGTAATGAACAAGTTAACGAGGGTAACCAATCTGAGCAAAATCATGAAGATCAATTTCTGAATAGGCAAGATATCGAGAATATCGTTGCTCAAGGAATAGCCAATGCTATTCCAGCAATCCTTGCTGCTGCCAGAAATCCAATTGAACCTCAACAAATTATTCCTAGCAAACGTACATACGGTGACAATTTCAGTAATAGTGTAAACAGAGGCGGCAATCATACTAATAACAACAACGATGGAATGCAAGCCCCGCTCCTTAAGAAAATGAAAGCTGCAACGGCTGGTTGCACTTATAAGGAATTTCTTGCCTGTAAACCGGTTGAATTTGCAGGCAACGAAGGGGCGACTGCTGCACGGCGTTGGTTAGAGAAAACCGAGGCGGTGATTAAAATAAGTAAATGTGCAGAGGAAGACAAGGACATGTACGCGTCGCATCTTTTTAAAGAAGGGGCGCTAGAATGGTGGAATACAGTACTACAAGCAAAAGGAAGCGATGTGGCCTATGCCATGAGCTGGGAAGAATTTAATCGACTGGTGGAAAGAAAATTTTGCCCTGAATATGAAAAGGAACAAATGGCGAATAGGTTCCTGAACCACCGGATGGTGAATGTAGACTGTCGAGGGTATCCTTCGACATTCTTCGAGTATGCAAGAGTGGTACCAACCTTGGCTTCGCCAGAGCCGGTACTTATTTCCCGCTATATTTGGGGATTGATTGGCGAAATCCGTGATATCGTCAAGGCTGCTAGACCTCGCACTATTGACGATGCTGTTGAATTAGCTAACACCCTAACCGACGGGCTGATACGCACAAGAGAAGAAAACCAGAAAAAGGAAGTGGCCCAAAAGATTACCCAGGGATTCCGTGTGGGTAATCGTAGTAATTTCAAGAAAAAAGGGAACTGGGCAATCTTCCACTGTTCTATTTTGCAATGCCTGCAAAAGGAAGCATTTTGGAAGATGCAAAGGATATTGCAATTTCTGCAAAATCCCAGTGCACCAAGAAGAAGATTGCAGGAAGAAGAAAGCAACAATTTGCTACAACTGCGGAGAAGCTGGACACTTTAGGCCAGACTGCCCGAAATTGGCCAAACCAGCTGACAACAAAACCAAACCTGCAGAAGGAACTACCAAGAGAAACGCAAGAGCCTTCCAGTTGACTACTCAGGAAGCAGAACTAATTCCTGATGTGATAACTGGTACGTTCCTAATTCACAATGTGTATGCAAAAGTATTATTTGACTCTGGTGCAAACCAAAGTTTTATAAATACTTCATTCTGCCAAGCTCTTAACCTACCCTTAAGCAACCTTAGACAAATTTTTACGGTAGAAACGAAAGATGGGAATTCTGTTAACATAGATAAGGTTTTGCGAGAAGAAAAAATCGAACTCTTAGGCCATGAACTTTCTGCAAACATGTTACCTATGAAGTTAGCCGAATTCGATGTGGTATTAGGAATGGATTGGTTAGTAGCCAACCGTGCTCGAATTCTTTGTGATAAGAATTCCATAGAAATTCATACACCCTCAGGAGAATTAGTGATAATTACAGGAGATAAGCCACGTAAGCCAATGAAATTCATTTCAGTAATGAAATTGGCCAGTTATTCAAGAAAACAAGAAGTAGTGTATATGATGTCAGTAATCATTAACACTAAGGGCAAGGAACTCAAAGAAATTCCAGTAGTATCAGAATACCCAGAGGTATTCCCAGAAGAACTACCTGGATTACCACCTGATAGGGAAGTAGAATTTAGAATTCATCTAATTCCTGGAACTACACCGATAGCTAAGGCACCTTATCGGTTAGCACCCACCGAAATGCTCGAATTGAAAAAACAGTTAGATGAATTGCTAAGCAAAGGATTCATACAACCTAGTTCATCCCCGTGGGGAGCTCCAGTGTTGTTTGTGAAAAAGAAAGATGGTTCGATGCGAGTGTGTATCGATTACAAGGAATTGAATAAGGTCACAATTAAGAATCGATACCCATTACCTAGGATCGATGATCTTTTCAATCAACTTCAGGGAGCTAGATACTATTATAAGATATATTTACGCTCCGGATGCCATCAATTGAAAGTACAAGAAGAAGAGATACCTAAAACTGCTTTCAGAACTAGGTATGGTCATTACGAGTTTACAGTCATGCCATTTGGGTTAACAAATGCTCTAGCAACATTTATGGACATTATGAATAGGATCTATAAACCGTACTTGGATAAATTCGTTATTGTCTTCATCGACGATATACTTATTTATTCCAAAAGCCAGGAGGAGCATTGTCAGCACCTGCATGCACTCTTAACATTGTTAAGAAAGGAAAAGCTTTATGCCAAATTCTCGAAGTGTGAGTTTTGGTTGCAAGAAGTGCAATTTTTAGGTCACATGGTGAATCACGAAGGCATTCACATAGATCCTGCTAAGATAGAAGCGATCACCAAATGGAAGGCCCCGCAATCAGCTATGGAAATTAGAAGTTCTAGGGTTAACTGGATATTATAGAAGATTCATTAAGGATTTTTTCAAAATAGCTGTACCCTTAACTAAGCTAACCTGTAAGGCAGTTAAGTTTGAATGGGGACCTAGGCAAGAAGAAGCTTTTAAGATCTTAAAACAGAAATTAACAAACGCTCCAATTCTAGCTTTACCAGAAGGAACAGAGGATTTTGAAGTCTACTGTGATGCTTCTAAGCTAGGATTAGGATGTGTGTTAATGCAACGCAAGAAGGTAATTGCGTATGCATCTAGGCAATTGAAAAAGCACGAAGAAAACTATACGACTCATGACTTAGAATTAGGAGCCATAATTTTTGCCCTTAAGATTTGGAGACACTATTTGTATGGAAATAAGTTTACTGTCTATACAGACCATAAAAGCTTAAGATACATATTTGGGCAAAAAGAACTGAACATGAGACAAAGGAGATGGATGGAAATCCTAAGTGACTACGACTGTGATATTTAATATCACGAAGGAAAAGCAAACGTAGTTGCTGATGCTTTAAGTCGTAAGTATCATGAGAAACAACGACGAGTTCGCGCTCTTAGATTAAGTTTACAATTAGACTTAATGGAACAGCTAAAGAACATTCAAGAAACAACAATCAAGGATGAGACTGAAGGAATGAAAGGACGAATAAAGGAATTAGAGCAAGGAAGTGATGGAATGTGGAGATTCCACAAGAAAAGGATTTGGGTACCTAAACGAGGAGAATTAAGAAATAAGATTTTAGAAGAAGCCCATAAATCTAGGTATACCATGCATCCTGGTAACAATAAGATGTACCAAGATTTAAAGAATAATTTTTGGTGGATAGGAATGAAAAAAGGACATAGCTAGATATGTTTCTAAGTGTCTAACTTGTTCACAAGTTAAGGTAGAACACCAGAAACCTTCAGGATTACTTCAGCAATTAGAAATGCCTGTACGGAAATGGGAGCTCATAACAATGGACTTTGTTACTAAGTTACCCAAAACCAGAAAAGGTAATGATGCGATTTGGGTAATTGTGGATCGATTAACCAAATCATCTCATTTTCTACCCATGAAAGAAACCTTCAGTATGGAAAGGTTGGCAAAGTTGTATGTTGATAAAGTAGTATCCTTACATGGAGTTCCACTCTCCATTGTATCGGATAGGGATAGTCGTTTGACTTCCCACTTCTGGACAAGTTTCCAAGAAGCTATGGGAACCCGACTAAATCTAAGTACTGCATATCATCCTCAGACAAATGGACAAAGTGAAAGGACGATCCAAACCCTGGAAGACATGCTTAGGGCATGTGTGATAGATTTTGGTGGAAACTGGTGTAACACCCTTGCTTGTTAAATACAATAGTTTATATAAGTTTCGTAAAAATGCATGTTTTTACGATTACACGTAAGTATGTCAATACGAGTTTACTAAAACTTTTACAATTTAAAAGTTTGAACAACTTAATGTAATTGAATTCGTCGTTTAAAAGAGACGACGAAATGCCGCGCGGAAGCTTTTTACTTTATCGTGTTCGGTTCTTCTTCGAGCTTGATCTTCATCCGGACACTCTTGGCAATCACCTATGATCAAAACCAACTTAAAAGTTAGTTTTGATAGTTAAATAACAAGTTTAAACAAGTTATATGGGTCGAACAAACAAAATTAAACGTTTTTCATGTTCAGGGGGGGGGGGGGGGCTAGGCGTCACGCCTAGGGGCTAGACGCCCCACCTAGCCCCCTTTTTGGCAGAATGTTTCTTTTATGTTGCTGTACATACCTAGCATGACCCGATTTCACGGAAACGAGCATAACTCTCTCGTTTTTTTATCCGTTTTACCCGATTCTTTTTCCTACGCGTCCGTAATTTAATTCTCCATCATATGGAGTTAAAATCCAACATCCATCATAATAAATTTTGAGACTTCTAAGCCTTCGACTCGTTACCTTTTTATCGACTTTTAATCCGTTTATGCATTTTATCAAACAAACATATTTGTTTGATCTTTATATCACATACACTTCTTCAATTTAAGGTTATCTACCATATTAGGTTCTAATCACGGGTTTATTACACAATTTAAACCCGTTTTCGCTCGTATGCTTATTTTGACCCGTTAAGGATATTTAAGCACTTTAAAGCTTGAAATCGCTTTCATTCATTCCTAGCATCTTATTCCTACATTTCTTATCAAGTAATCTTCCACCACAACTATATGTGCGTTGGATTTAATGTGGATATTTATATGTTCCGAGTTTTACCCCTCGGATTATCATTTTACGGCAAAGACACATATAAAGTCTTTTGACCAAATAATTACCTCTTTTGCTTTTTGTACTTATTCTAAGTATCTATTTGCTTGTAACACTCATTTCCAAACAACCTTTAAGGGTCGTTAGCTCGATTTAGCTCACAAGGGCGTTTTGGTCAATTTTAGTCTTTCTTTTACGACGAGGGACTTTTAAATACTTGTTTGACTTAAAATCCGACCCTTTTAACTATGATTTTGTTTAGAAACCATTATGTTTCTAAAACACCATGTTTATGAATCAAATTATTCGGTTTACCTAAAAGATAACCAAATATTCATTTTGACCTTGTCTAACACTTATAGAATCTCGAGTTCTAAACAATGAGCTGAATCATTATACATACCTGACTCGGATCATTATATTGACCATTTTTTTATACCTTGCTTTAATACTCACTACTTAATAGCGATACAAGTTATCCTTCCGTATTTACTCCTGTGAACACACAACTCGACAATATTCATTAGTCGATATTTTCAAATGGTGATATTTTCACCATTCGACCCGTTTGGTCTAAGTGACCGTTTATCTTTGCGAGATGTTATTTAGTACCATCTCGTCTACAAGACTCGCTTCAGTTTATACCATATAGCCTTTTTACTTATCAATTATTTCTTAACACTTTTTGGCCTACTATGGCTTACATCATAATTGTCTTTTTCGTAATTAACCCGACAAAAGGATATTCTAAAATACGTGACTAGTGTAAGATATACTTACCTTGCATCCGAATTACGCTTTTCCTCCATTCTTGATTTGTTTGACCCGCTTCCTTTCCCAAGCCTCCACCTAGCTCGTCATGAGTCAAACTATCATCATCATTCACAAGGTGGTTAGATTAGTCATTCAAGATCATGACCTTCACACCTTATGAATCTTTTACCACTATTCTTAATGAACCTTATCATAGATCGGTTTGACTTTTAAAAGTCAAACCACCAATTTACAAACATGGATGCACTAACAAGTTCACATGACTCGACTTAGGCACATTATCAACCACTTAGTGAGCGTCATCTTTTGAGATGCTACATCTACTAACATGTTATCTAATTCATACCTCAACTAACCATAAATCAACATGTAATTTTAGTCATTGTATGCACATATATACTTTGACCATCATAACCATGGGTTTAACTCTTGTGTCAAAACCCATTTCTAATCACTTATGAACTCTTAACAAAATCTCTAATTTGTTCAAGTAGTTCATTCATATGAATTAATATGATGTTTATACACATTAATACAACATCAATTTCATCAAATCAACAAAACCCACTTAGCTCATACTTGGTTATTTGGATTAATCACTAGTTTATGACACAATTTTACAAGTTTGCATCTAGGGTTAGTTCCTAGACTTGTACCCACACTAATATCACTATAACATTGAACATTCATGCAAGAATTTTGTTCATGCAAGTTCATCACAATTTCGAAATATTACTAAACATCAAAATTCAACATACCTTGTGATCCCCTAAGCTTGGTGATCACGATTTTATTAAAAGCCCCAAATTCTTGGCTTGATTTCTCCTTGATTTTGACCAATTTTGTGGATTTAGGGTTCACTTGATAGAACCCCTTTTGGCTCCTGGGAAATGTCGACCAAACACACACTTGAAGTGTGTGTTTTGGTGTTTTGTTTTAATTAAATAAAACTATTTTCACTTTTGTCATGTTTAGTCCCCTCACTTGTTTAACTTTTTATAAAGAGTATTATTAATCAAGTTTCATTGGCATTTTAACAACATTTAATTAACTAGGTTGATATTCCTAGTTACTTGGCGGGTTCGGGGAAATCACATCCTGTTTTTACTTTAAGTCCCGTTAACTCGGGCCTTTTATATACTTTTTTTTCTCAAAGTATTTATCCTCCTTTTAATTAATATTAGATTTATTTATTTAAATCCTAATATTTACCAGGTGAATTTTTTACCACTAACGGTATTTTACCCGTCAGTAATATTAACGGAGTTTGATTACCAAACCCGTTTTTGGGATGTTACACTGGGATGACCACCTACCTTTAATCGAATTCTCCTATAACAATAGTTATCATTCAAGCATTGAAGCTGCCCCATTCGAAGCATTATATGGAAGAAAATGCAGAACTCCAGTCTGTTGGGCAGAAGTAAGAGAAAGTCAACTATCAGGTCCTGAAATCGTACAAGAAACCACCGAAAAAATCACTCAAATCAAGGAAATACTGAAAACGGCTCGAGATCGCCAGAAAAGTTATGCTGATAATCGACGCAAGCCACTCGAGTTTCAAGTTGGAGACAAAGTACTCTTGAAAGTTTCTCCTTGGAAAGGAGTAGTTCGGTTTGGTAAGAAAGGAAAGCTAAGTCCAAGGTACATAGGACCATTCCCAGTAATACAGCGAATATGACCAGTCGCCTATCGCTTACAACTACCAGAGGAGCTAGCTGAAGTACATGACGTATTTCATATATCCAATCTCAAGAAATGCCTATCTGACGAATCCTTGGTAGTACCTCTTCAAGACATAGATGTAAATGAAAAGTTGAAGTTCGTGGAGAAACCACTTCAGATAGAAGACAGAAAGATCAAGTTTCTCAAGCACAAAAGACTAGTACTGGTCAAAGTCAAATGGGATTCAAAGAGAGGACCCGAGTACACTTGGGAGCTGGAATCGTAGATGAAGCGAAAGTATCCTCACTTATTGCAGTAAATCTCGAGGACGAGATTTTAAATAAGGTGGGGATGATGTAAGGACCTTCAAAAATGTCCCAAAGCGACCCGGAAGTGAAAACCCGGACCCCTGAAACTCTAATCCATATCAAAAATCAAGAAAATAAGATTTTTGGTCTTCAGGCGGGCCGCGTAAAGGATAGGCAGACCCTTACGCGGGCCGCGTCAACTCCAAATTTGACCGGATAAGCATCCGGGCCACGTGTTGCACGCGTGGCAAGTCTACTGAAGACACCGTAGCCCTAGTCTACGTCTAGCTGGCCCTCGCGGGCCGCGTAAGTGTCAAGAGGAGTTTTACGCGGGCCGCGTGAAACTCATATTTCAGCTATAAATAGCTTGGATCAGGAGCAGTTCAAAGGTGTCGAAACCAACTTTCAAAAACGAAAGCACACTGCTCAAAATTCGAAATTAAGATAGCGAGGCGCTGCTACGATACCGGGTATTAACTCGATCGCTGCTACGATTCAATGTCCGATCGATTGAAACTATCCGATGGATGTTAAAGTGCTGCCCACATTAGGGCCATACTTTGTCATTAGTCGTGAATTCGACAGATGTTTAAGTATAGCACTTTGTCATTCGTTGTGAGGGTTTTTAATCTCGTGAGTTATCGTAAATGTTGTATTAGTTACTGACCTAGTTCGTGTGCATTGTTATTTAAATTAGGTTACAAGGCTAATCAGTAGGCTAACCTCTGCCCGTTTAAATCTGCATGGTGAGTGATTCTCTTTTTATCAATAGTATTTTACAATACTCCAAGCATTTTCAAAAGTTATAATTACAGGGATTAAGTCATGGTTATCTTGAATCACTGTTGGGGTATTGTGCACATTACTAATTTCTCACGGTAAGGCTAATAAATCCTAACAGTGATAATCATCACTACTTGGGGAAAAAGACCCAATAGTGGTATGACCATCGTCACAAGGAGGTGACACGGCGCTAGATAAAAATAAGATAGAAGCCATTGTAATCGCTCTTATGCTGTAATTTATAACTATGTGTCATTTTATCAAATTGAGTGACTCGCCAGTATTTCCCCGCTGATAAAATATTTTTTAAACATGTTTCAGGCGACCTGCTGTGAATCAAGGAAAACGTGCTACGGAGCACTAACAAGCTTGAAGAGGTGGCTCAGCTAAAATAAATAAACATGTTTTATAAATCAGGGAATTTCCTAGTGAAATTCCTCTATTGTAAATTACGGGGTTTATCCCGAATTATGAAATAAAATAATCGGGCATTTCGAGTTTTAAAAGATCCTGATAAATCTTCCGCTGTCGCATCAATTAATAAATACCACGGGTTCCTGTCCCGCGGCTCCTGACCGGGTAAAACCGGGGCTGGGGCCGTGACAGTTGACATGAAATTGCTCTTTAAGTCCTTAACTTTTATTCCATATCATTTGAGTCTCTGTGGTTACAATTTCTTGTCATTCGAGTCCCCAGCGTCTGATACCTATTTGAAATTAAATGAAAAGACTAAAATACCCACATATTTTATATATGAAAATAAAATGTGTCCCTGCTTCTAAATTTAAGGTTCTCCCTCCAAATTCAAATCTATTACACTCTTAACTACCATTCTTAATTAACACTCTTAATCAAATAATAAATAAACTATCAAACAATGCACCAATCAAACAATCAAAAAAACTGCAATGTTTGTAATCAAACAAACTGTTTTATGCTTGTAATCAAACAATTAAAGGTGTCTATGCTGCAACAATCAAACAAACTGCTACGCTTGTAAAAATATAACAATGGAACAATCAAAGACGTAAAACAATACAACAAACAAAGAATCAAACAAAACATCTAGTTTAAGTTGCATTCTATCTATGGTTGTAGCTACATTATTTCAACCATGGTCGCGTCTGCATTAAGCAATCAAAAAGTCGACCATGCTTGCAGCTGCATTAAACAATCAAACTATGCTTGCAACTACATCAAGATACATCAATCAAACAATCAAACAAAATTAACCATGCTTGCAGCGCTCAAACAATAATCAAATTATCAAAACAAATGTCTTTAAGTTGCATCAGTCAATCATGCTTGCATCAATAAACCACATTAGTAATTAAACAAATGTATCTCTAATTTAAGATGCGTTATGTTTATAGTAATCAACCATATCAGTAGTCAGAAACAATCATCAACCACATAAGTAATCAAACAAATGCACCTCTAATTTAAACTGCATTTTGTCTATAGTAATCAAGCACAATCATTAACCGCATTAGTAATCAAACACAATCATCAACCACATTAGTACTCAACCACAATCATCAATCAATCATGTTAGGAATCAACCACATTACATACATTACAAAAATATCTGATTCTTAAAATTAGTGGCAAAAATGGGTATAACTTATCATTACAATTATAGACAAAAATGATAAAAAAAACCCATAAAAACGTTTTAGTTAGGCATCATCTACATTCGCAAAAGCATTATAAAATACTCCTACTAGATTGTGTCATTTCTACCCCACTTCAACCGGATGTCGACGTTAACATGGTTTATAAACCTGAGAACCAACCTTGTATGCACGACAACATGTCGTAAGGTCGCATTAAGCCATATTCCGGCTACAACATTTGAATATTAAGTTCAGAAAATAATAAGAGTTAATAGCCAAAATCGTCCCTGAGGTTTGGGCACGTTTGCCATTTTCGTCCAAAATGACACTTTTGTACCAAATTGCCCCCAACGTTTGTAACTTTTTGCCATTTTCATCCAAACCACTAATTTAGTTTATTTTTTCTATTAAGTTGAGAATATTTGAATGAAACTGGCAAATATAAAACCATAGGGACGATTTTGGCAATTTACACAAACCCTTCTTAGTTTCTTTTATTTAATTATTTTTGTTACATATATAATAAAAAAGAATATACATGCAATTTTCATATGAAAAACATAATAGCTTTGTCACATACTTTTTATAAATTTACATCCAACCACTAACTAAATTATTTTTTCTATTAAGTTTTGTCACATAATTTTTATAAATTTTCATCCAAATCACTAACTCAGTTTATTTTTCTGTAAAGGTTAAGGATGTTTTAAATTTTATAAATTAAGTTAGAAATTAATTTACAGCTTCTTTATATAAATCAGTTTTATAAAGATAAAACGTCATTGGTGTGCAACACATAACAATCGATTAAAACTTTTAGTATTTATCAGTTGTAGAGATTAAAAAAATTGTAAAACGTTACATATTTTTTAAATGTGTTGAGCACCTAGGAAATATGTTGGTAGAAATAAAATATTTATTTAATTAAGATTATGAAGGTAACTAACTAATACTTATTCTGAGTGGCTTGAGTAAAGAAACTTTTGGTTCATAGCATTATAATTACAATTTGGTGGGTAATTTTAAGGTTTGTTAACGATACGTTGTTTGATGGGGGGGGGGGACTGGATTCTGTTTTTACTTAGGAGCAAATTTAAAAGAGTAGAAGATGAATTACAAACTTGGTACATATGATAAGATTTTTTTATTTGACATTTTTCAATAAGGTTACCAGCATTTTAGTTTTATAAAATTTAGAGGTTTAAATAGATTTTATTTTTATAAAACTGATCTATATAAAAATTAGAAATTAATTTATGTCTTAGTTTATAAATATCCTTTGCCTTAATAGAAAAAATAACTTAGTTAGTGGTTGGATGTAAATTTATAAAAAGTATGTGACAAAGCTATTATGTGTTTCATATAAAAATTGCATGTATATTCTCTTTTTATTATATATGTAACAAAATTAATTTAATAAAAGAAATTTAAAAGAGTTTAAGTAAATTGCCAAAATGGTCCCTGTGGTTTTATATTTGACAGTTTCATCCAAATATCCTCAACTTAACAGAAAAAATAAACTAAATTAGTGGTTTGGATGAAAATGGCAAAAAGTTACGAACGTTGGGGGCAATTTGGTACAAAAGTGTCATTTTGGACGAAAATGTCAAACCTGCCCAAACCTTAAGGACAATTTTGGCAATTAACTCAAATAATAATTTAGGGAAAATTACAATTAACAATACTCAAGATTCACTACACTTACCTCAGACACATTCAGTGTCTACCGTGCTTCGACTGTCAATCGCACCATGTCACCAAAGTTGATCGAAAAAGATGACGATTAGTTCGAGGGTTTGACGACAAGGCTTATTGGTGGGTTAATGCGAAATTGGGTGTCACAAATAGGTTTTAGGGTGTGTGTTTTGGTTAAAAGAACAGAATACACTCACCACGGTTAACCATTTAATGGTATGTTCTACACGGCGTTACAACGAGAGACTTAGATGACAAGAAATTGCAATCTCAGGAACTCAGATGATATGAATAAAAAGTTAGAGGTTCAACGTGTGATTTCATGTTAACCACAGAGACGCAAATTGTACTTTACTTTTTTTTTTAAGAATGGCAAAAATACCAAAGCCCAATGGGTTTACCCGAAACCCGAAGTATTTGAGACGGGTATACCCGATGCTTGACGGGTATTGGACCGGGTATGGGTATGGAAAAAAATTATTTCACGGGTGTGTGCTAGATGATACCCGGGCCGACTACCCGAAACTATATACCCGTTTACCTGAAATATATACCCGATAACTTTTAAGTATTTATATTTGTTAGTAATGTTTCATTCTTGTAACTTTATTAATTGAAAAATAAACTTGTCATTTGAAATATACATTTTGATAACATTATTAAATTTATATGCTATGAGATGGAAAATTATTTTTTGAGATTAATACTAGAGTTAATAGCCAAAATGGTCCCTAAGGTTTGTATTTTGTTGCCATTTTAGTCCAAATTTCAAAAACCCCCTATTTTGACTGTTGAAAGCTGCTTGTTTTGTCCTTTTGCAGGGGCATTTTGGTCAATCTCAGGTTTTTTATAACATATTAATAATTAATAAACTAAAATAAATATATTAATTCTATTTATAAAACTATTAAGAGTAAAACCTGAAACTCAGTCCCTCTCTCCTCTCTCTCTCTCTCTAAACTCATCTCTCTCTAATAAACCTTCACCCTTTTCTTTTTGCATCTCTCTCTACTCTCTTCATTCTCTCTCTCTACTCTCTTGATGATCAAAACTACATGCCAAACAGTTAAAAATGATGATGGTGATGGTTGCAGCTTGCAGCCGAGGGTGAAACTACTGTCATTGTCCGCGACTTTTGAAACAGAGACGGTGATGGTTAGGTGGTGGTGCTGTGGTAGTTGAACCACCATCTACTCTGCAACAGAAATAGACGACCACCATGGAACCACCACACCCACCATCATCGATTTCCCCTCAATCTGACCATACCATCGTGGGTACCGGAGCCACCGACAACAACCGACCAAACCCGTGTTTCTATCTGTCTCTTTCTTAATCCCAACCATGGGTGGTGAGATTAGGGAAACTGTTTTAAGATCTCATGTAAGCTTTCTTGAACCAATTTTAATGGGTTTTTGAGGGATTTGGGTTTTAGGGCTTGTGGATGTGAGATCTGTGTCTGATTTTGCAATTTAGGTATTGGGTATGTATGTTCAAAAATCAGATGGTGTTGCAGGTTTAATGGTGGTGTAATAGTGAAGACGGCGACGATGAATCGATCTGGTGGTTGCAGGTTTAGGTGATGGTGGAGGCGGTGGCTTTTGATTTAGGGAAGGGTGGGGATGGTGGTGGTGGAGAGGAATCCAGGGGAGGGGATGTGGTGGTGGTAGGTGGGGGTAGCGGTGGTGCTAGCGGTGGTTGGTGGAGGTGATGCGGTGGTGGCTAATGGTTTATGGCAACGGTGGTGGCTGATGGTTATGGTGGATAACGGTGGTGTGTGGTCGGAGATGACGGTGGTTTACAATGGTTGGTTGTTGGTGGCTGCAGGTTGTGGTTGTGGTTGCAGCTTAATCGTCTCTCAGGAGAGTAGAGAGAGATGCAGGAAAGAAAAGGGTGAAGGTTTATGAGAGAGAGATGAGTTTAGAGAGAGAGAGAGACTGAGTTTCAGGTTTTACTCTTAATAGTTTTATAAATAGAATTGATATATTTATTTTAGTTTATTAATTATTAATATGTTATAAAAAAACCTGAGATGTACCAAAATGCCCCTGCACAAAAAGACAAAACAAGCAGCTTTCAACAGTGAAGATAGGGAGTTTTTGAAATTTGGACTAAAATGGCAACAAAATGCAAACCTCAGGGACCCAGATTTAAAAATTTTAGATTTTGGACTAAACTGGCAAAAGTGAGCAAACATCAGGGACCATTTTGGCTATTAACTCTTAATACTATAATATATATATACATTTTTAAATATATCAAATATTATTGCGGTGATGATGATGATATATATGTTATTCTTCATAATTTCATATATTATACAAATTTTTAAAACACACAATTTTAAAGGAAAGTACAAAATATACATGCAAGAAAATAACAAAGGGTATGCCCGATATCCGCGGGTATGCATGATACCCGACGGATAAATACTCGTCAAATACCCGACGGATAATAGGTCGGGTATGAGACAAAATTTTACAACCGAGTATGAGTACGGGATTAGCCATACCCGACCCATTATCATCCCTACTATTTTTTACGGTTTTTATTTAGGACTAGTTCCTCCGAAAATGTAGGAAATGTGATATTTGACCCAAAAAAAATCAATTATCAGCCTATTGATATCAGGTCAAAGTCAAACTTTGTTTTATGAGTGCAACAAATAAAAATTAGAAACTGTACGAAAAATGAAATATCTTTGCATACAATATATCATACGGAAGTCACATAAAATCTCACTTATGTTACATTTCAGTTCATGCATATTAGAAAAAAAAAAAAGAGGTAAAAAAATAAGGATGTTTTCTTATAAATCAACATAAAAATGTATGCAACACATTTAAATCAACATAAAAAGTTAAAAACCGAAAGGATGCATGAATACCAAGTTTGAAATAGTTTTCTAAGACAATTAATTAAATATTAAATGGCGAAACTATTGCTAAAGCTTAACCTACAAATGATGAAAGCCTTTTGGCTATTCTAAAAATCCCGGCTAGTCTCTGATTAGTCACTGATTAATCACCAATCGAAGGTTCATCGATTAATGGCCGATTAATCACTATGTGGTCAATGTCGATCCTATTACGGCGAAACTATTGCTAAAGCTTAACCTACAAATGATGAAAGCCTTTTGGCTATTGTAAAAATCCCGACTAGTCTCTGATTAGTCACTGATTAATCACCAATCGAAGGTTCATCGATTAATGGCCGATTAATCACTATGTGGTCAATGTCGATCCTATTACGGCCAAATTTATGCTAACCAAATTTTGACCAAACCTTTTAAATTCCTTCAAATTACTTAAAAAATAGGTCAATTAGGGGTTAAAACATGTCTACTTTAGAAAACTACATCTAAAAATGTGTGTGTATATATAACTAAAAATTACAAATAAAAATCTCGATCCGATTAATCAGTAACCGGTAGCCCACTGCCCGACTAGCACCTAGCGATTCTTACAAACACTTTTATCCAAGAGTAACGGTAATAAGTTCTATTCATCTGTGCTAAGTTCAGACTACCACATAGGGATAAATTGGTAAAAGACAAAAACAAAAAAAATCCAAGTGTAGTTTTGCCGTTTCAAAAGGGGCAAATGATTGATGGTGGAGAGTCAAAGTCTTGACGGTGTTACCGAATGTATATTGAGTGGAGGAGAAAGTCAAAATTCTTGAATCTTCATATACGGTGTCGGTTAATGTGGAAAATATTGTGAAAGTGATGGGATTACTATAAAGATGGGGGGACATGTTGAGTTTGTGAATGGGAAATGGTATTCACAAAACCCCCTCTTTTAGCCAACATTTCCAGAAACCTCATGCGAAAACATATACACTCGTCATATGACACCTGATAAGAAGTTGGTTAGTTGTCAATCCTTTCGTGTCGAACATTTGAAATGATTCTCGTCATCGCTTTTGTGTTCGTTTTTCTATCCTTGCCACCTCTTCTATGCTCTGCTAGATATGACAATACATCTAAGCCTATCTGCCCAAAAAGTTTCAGTTGCCCAGATTTTGGTCCATTCATGTTCCCTTTTTACAATACTACTGATACTCGATGCGGTTTGATCAAAGTTAACTGTACTTCCAGTAATCAGAGTATTCAATTAGGAGGACAGTCATATAAGATTGGTGGCAAAGATTGGCCAGGTCCTTCCGTTGGCATCCAAAACACCACATTTCAAAAACTTGTAGAAACAAGAAACTGTGAGGCTCTCATGAATAATTTCACTTCTCCAACTCCTAATTTGTTTTCCATTTCAATCAGACCCCAAATGACTCTCTTCAAATGCACAAAAGATCCTGATTATGATGCAAGAACTAGAGTTTATTTTGACCAACCAATATATAATAGCTACAACTTATGCAAACATCACAATTTCTACTATAGGCATCTGATCAGCAATAAAACAGTTCCCGTTGATCTCCCACAGAATTGTGAAGTAATACAGCTGCCAAGGAGAGAGCAAATGGAAAATGGAGAAGTCCCTTTTAATTACACCAACATATTTTCTCTTCTCAGTTCTCGATTTTCAATTAGTTTCTGGGCACCTTCCTGTAATGAGTGTCGCAAACAAGGCAACTGTCCTCCCATACATAGAAATTTTGAGTGCTTAGATGCCAAAAAGGGTATTCACAGCTTCTTTTTCCTCTTTCATCTTTGTCTCTTCTTATTCTGGGTTCACTGGATTTGTCTCTTCCTATATAACTTATCTTTTGTGGTTTGGCTACTGCAGGAAAACAAGGTGAAAAACTAATACTGATCCTAGGTAACTTAACTCTCCAATCACATTACTATACACACATACATTGTAAAAATGTCCTAATGTTGCATTTTTTACTCCAGTTCTCAGCGGATCTGCGTTTACCTTCATCCTCCTGCTCTCTGCTGTCATTTACATATGTCGCTATAAGAAGAATCTTTTTTCGTACTTTTTATCAAGGGATAGATCTCCGAACCCTGAAGATGGAAGTCTCTTCTTTGGGGTTTCCGTTTTCTCCTACATGGAGCTTGAAGATGCCACCAAAAATTTCGACCCTTCTCATGAACTAGGAGATGGAGGTTTCGGAGCTGTTTATTATGGTGAGGACTTATCATTCTGTTACAACATGAAACAACTAAGGTCACAAATAATCATATAACACACTTCCCTTACTAATATAATCCAATTACCACTTCAAGTATTCATATCTTCTTATTTTTATACAAGGTAAATTGCAAGACGGGCGAGAGGTTGCAGTGAAGAAACTTTATGAGAACAACTACAAGCGAGTCCAGCATTTCATGAATGAGGTTGAAATCCTCACCAAATTACGGCATCCACACTTGGTCTTGCTTTATGGTTGCACCTCTCGACACAGCCGACAGCTTCTACTTGTTTATGAGTACATTCCTAACGGCACCGTTGCTGATAACCTCCATGGGGAACAAGTAAATCCAGGCCTGCTAACATGGCCGATCCGTATGAAAATCGCCATTGAAACTGCCAGTGCACTAGCGTATCTTCATGCTTCTGAAATCATACACCGCGATGTAAAGACGAACAACATTCTTCTTGATCACAACTTTTGTGTCAAAGTAGCAGACTTTGGTCTCTCAAGGCTCATACCAAATAACGTCACTCATGTGTCAACAGCTCCTTAGGGAACTCCAGGATACTTGGATCCCCAATATCACCAGCGTTACCAATTAACAGATAAGAGTGACGTTTACAGTTTTGGAGTTTTCCTGATCGAACTAATATCATCAATGGCGCCTATTGATTTAAACAGGTCCCAGGACGATATTAGTTTGGCTAACCTTGCTCTAAACAGGATCAAAAGATCTGCAATTGATCAATTAATCGACCCGGTATTAGGATTCGATTCGAATCCTGAAATCAAGAACATGATCACATCAGTAGCAGAGTTGGCTTTTCGATGCTTACAATACCATTCTGAGATGAGGCCTACGATGCACGAGGTGTTGGATGTGTTGATGGAAATTCAAGCGGAGAGAAGAATAGATGTTCGTGACAATATCAAAGATTTGGAAACAGTGAATCCGCCAGCTCTGTTCCAAATCAAGGATTCTGTGTTTTTGTTGAAAAATTTCCTGCCTTCTCCTGTCTCCGTCAGTAGTGAATGGCAAAGCAATAACACTGCATCAACTACGCTAAGCCGCAATGAAGATAGGTTGTCAGTTTAAATCTTATCAGTAACAAATTAACTCAAGTACTACAAGGAATGTAGATCATAATTGATATAGTCAAACTGTTACGCAATCTCAAGAGCAAATCATGCAGTCAAGACGTTACCCAATCTCAAGGAGCAAATCATGCAGTCAACATTACTACTCTTTTTATTTCCGCAATTCTCTCCTATGTATTAAATGTATAGATGTATTTTCCTCTATATATATTTGCTGTAAATTAGTTGTAAGATGCTAAGAAACCAATACATACATTCAAATATTATCAAATTCTCATATGGTATCAAGAGCTCACACTCTCCTCTGAGATTTTCGATCCTGTCCTCAACATATCTTTTTCCTTTTTTTTTTGAAACCTGCTCTAATGACAACATCCAACACAGTCATCCCACTATCCACAACCACAAATTTTCCGATTAAACTCACCGGAAGCAACTTCCAGGCATGGCGTAAACAGGTTATGTCCACACCGGTTGGACTTGACCTCGATCAGTTTGTTGACGGACTCACCTCATCACCACCGAAGGAATTAGAAGGCAAAACAAATCTAGCTTACCGTCTTTGGCACCGGCAAGACCAGATACTTTTCGGAGCCCTTCTTGGCAGCTGCTCCGATCTTGTCCAGCCGATTGTCTCCCCCGCCGCCACCTCTCATGAATTCTTTAAGTGGCTCACCGAAACCTATGCCAGTACCTCCAGGTCATGGGTAATTTCCCTAAAAACACAACTCGCCACCCACAGCAAAGGTGACAAACCGATTGCTTAGTTCCTTAACGAGATGAAAGCAATTGCAGATGAATTGGAGTTTGCTCAGAGCCCCATTGTTGTAGCCTTTTTTAGTAGGCAAACACTCCAAAGAAAAGAGGGGAAGAACAAGACTTTTGGGGCAATTTTCTGATATTTTCCAAATGAAACGATTACAAAATATTTAAAGATGCATGAGAATACATGTCCACCATGCCATGTTTGCATATTCACCATGTCCCTTCCCTTATTCTAAGCCATGATCTACCACTAACTTACCCTACATGCATGTAACTGAATTGAACAATTCAAAATAAACAAACAACTAAAATAAACGTGGTCTTGTCATTGCGGTTTGACTTCTAGTCCAACAAGCGGCTGGGCTTCTTCCTGTCACGTTTGGGCCGCTCACTAATCATTGACTGGGCCGGTTCTTGCACACTGCTGGACTGGTCCGTAACATCACCCTCCCCTTCAAGAACGACGTTGTCCTCAATGTCGGAAAAAAACGAAAATTGGTCTTGTAAACTGTTTTTGTCTTCCCTGGTGGCTTCTTCCAAGGGTCGATTTTCCCACTGAATTAGTAATTGTTCCTTTTCTTCTGGCCCAACTCGTCTGTCCAATACCGCCTCAGGTAAGAATGACACTTCCTCCTCGTTAAAAACTTCAATATTACCTTTGTGAAGCTGTTGTGCCAAAGCTTTGTTTCAACAATGAAACATGAAAAACAGGGTGGATTTTTGATGACGGTGGTAACTCCAACTTGTAAGCAACCTTTCCGATGCGTTCAACTATTTTGTAAGGCCCGAAAAACGTCTTGAAAGTTTTTGACTTGCACGATCATTCACAGTTTTTTGACGGTATGGTTGAAGCTTTAAGTATACCGAATCTCTGACTTCGAATTCTCTCTCCACACAATGTTTGTTAGCTTGTTTGACCATTCGTTTTCTTGCCACTTCAAGAGAAGCTTTTAAAGCCGCTAAAACTTCTTAACGATTCGAAAGGGACGTATCGATAGAAGCATTTGAATTATTGCCCGGTATGTCTTCATGAATCGAAGTAGCTTCGTAACCATAAAGTGCTTTGAACGGTGTCATGTTGATGGAACTGTGAAAATTAGTATTGTATGAAAATTCTGCCATATACAAGTACCTTTCCCATTTAGAAGGTGTGTCAAACACAAATGCTCGTAAGTAAGCCTCAAGACAGCGATTCACCACTTCGGTTTGGCTGTCAGTTTGTGGGTGATAAGCACTCGAATTCAACAATTTCGTACCCATCTGTTTGAACAGTTCCCACCAAAACCGGCTAACGAATATCGGATCTCGTTTAGATACTATCGTTTTCGGTAACCCATGCAGTTTGTAAACCTCTTTCATGAAAATTATTGCTAAGGATATTGTGGTATAGTGAGCAGGTAGAGCAATAAAGTGTGCAAATTTTGACAAGCGATCAACGATTACCCATATTACTGTTTTACCTCGGGACGCAGGCAGATTTCTAATGAAGTCCATTGAGATATCATGCCAAGTGTGCTCCGGAATCAGAAGTGGCTGCAGTAAGCCATAGGGTTTAAAGCCATAGGGTTTATGATTTGGTGTTTTGATTGCTTGGCAGGTTTCACAGTTCTTGACAAAAGCTAGCACATCTTTCTTTATTCCCAGCCAAGAAAAAGAGGTTGATAACCTTTTGAAAGTTGCATTGCTTACGGCATGGCCGCCTACCAGAGATGAGTGGAATTCTTGTAAGAGTTGTTCTCGAACGTTACCGATGGGTGGGACCAGAATCTTTCCACTGACATACACGAGGCCATCTTTGTAAAGATGGTGGAGAAACGCAACGGGTTCCGTCGGGTTCTTTGAAATATTGTTTTATCTCATTTAGCCAAGGTGTTGTTGCATGAGATATTGCCATCATAGCTGGAATTTCAACTCTACTCAATGCATCCGCAACCGTATTCTCATTCCTTGGTTTGAAACGAATTTCAAAATCGTATCCGAGGAGTTTTGTGACCCACTTGTGTTGTTCCGGATTATGAATGGATTGGGTAAGGATATGTTTAAGGCTATGGTGGTCGGTGTAAATACGGAAATGGCTACCCAAGAGGTATTGATGCCATTTTCGAACGGATTCGGTGATCGCATACAGTTCTTTGGTGTAAGCGGATTGAGCTTGCATGGTGGGGCAAAGTTTCTTGGAAAAGAAGGCGATTGGTCGGTTGTTTTGTGAAAGTACGGCTCCAATGGCATAGCCGAAGGCATCTGTGGTGAGTTCAAATGGTTGAGAAAAATTTGGAAGTGCCAATGTAATAAGGTTTTGCATGTGATTTTTGAGGGTATTGAAAGCGATGTCAGCATTTTCATTCCATTCGAAATATTTGTTTTTGAGAAGGTCGGTTAACGGAGTGGCGATATGTGCATATTGAGGAACAAATAGTCGGTAATACCCAAGAAAGCCTGCAAGGTGGTGAAGGATTTTGGTTTCGGCCATTGTTTAATGGATGTGATTTTTTCGGGTTCTAGTCTTACCCCACTGCCAGAGATGCGATGGCCAAGAAAAGCGATATCAGTCACCGTGAAAACACATTTGGATGCCTTTGCATGGAAGTGGTTGTCACGTAAAGTTTGGAACAAACTGTAAATGAGCATAGTGGTCTTCTTTGGAACCACTATAAATCAAAATGCCATCGAAAAACACCAAAACAAACTTACGTAAAACTGAGTGGAAGAGATCGTTCATAGCCGATTGGAACGTGGATGGGGCGTTTGTAAGACCAAACGGCATTACTAAGAATTCATAATGGCCATCCGTGGTGCGAAACGCGGTTTTGTGGATGTCTTGCTATGCCACTCGAATTTGATGGTAGCCGGACTGGAGATCAATCTTGGAAAATATAGTTGCACCATGAAGTTCATCCAAGAGTTCATCAATGGTTGGGATTGGAAAGCGATCACGGATTGTGACCGTGCTTAGAGCTCCGTAGTCGACGCAAAAGCGCCGCGTACCATCCTTTTTTCACCAATAAGACCGGTGATGAAAAAGGACTTTGGCTAGGTCGGATAATCCCATCATGAAGCATCTCGTTAATCAATTGGGTCATGACTTGTTTCTGAAAATGAGGGTACCGGTAGGGTTTAACATTGACTGGTTGGTTGTCATTGAGTAAGGGAATGTGCTGGTCATGAGGTCGTGAAGGTGGTAGGGTATGTGGAGTGTCAAAAACTGACTAGAAGTTGGCAAGTAAGTCGGCAATAATGGGGTCAGTGTGGGGCGGTATATCGGTGGAAGGTAAGGCGTTTTAAGGTGAGTCTACAAGCAGGGCATGAATTGAAACAACGGAGCCTTGACGAAGCATAGAAGATAATGAACTGGAAGTTACCTGCTTACTCATGGGTTCACCTTTGAGGGTGGTTTGTATGCCATTAATGGTAAAGGAGAGTTAGGGAACTGAAAAGTCAGTTGTGATGGGGCCAAGAGTTCCTAACCAAAAGATGCCAAGAACGACGTCGGCTCCTTGAACCGAAAAAACGCAGAACGAAATTTGGAAGGTTGCCTTTTGTAAAGGTACGTCAGGACAATGTCCTTGAAAGTAAATAAGCTCGCCATTGTCAACCATAACAGCAAATTGTTGTAATGGTTTTGTGGGTAGACCCAAACTAGAAGCGATACGTGGTTGTATAATATTATGGGTACTGCCGCAATCAACTAAAACCATAACCGGTGTTCCATTGATAAATCCCGTTATACGGAGAGTTTGCAAAGAGGACATACCAAAATAGGCGGCGTCAGATAAGGACATAAATTATGGGGTTTGGCTACTGCAGGAAAACAAGGTGAAAAACAAGATGCAAAACAAGATGAAAAATGATATGAAAAACAAGATAAAAAACTAATACTGATCCTAGGTAACTTAAGTCTCCAATCACATTACTATACACACGTACATTGAAAAAAATATGTCCTAATGTTGCATTTTTTACTCCAGTTCTCAGCGGATCTGCGTTTACCTTCATCCTCCTGCTCTCTGCTGTCATTTACATATGTCTCTATAAGAACAATCTTTTTTCGTACTTTTCATCAAGGGATAGATCTCCAAACCTTGAAGATGGAAGTCTCTTCTTTGGCGTTTCCGTTTTCTCCTACACGGAGCTTGAAGATGCAACCAAAAATTTCGACCCTTCTCATGAACTAGGAGATGGAGGTTTTGGAGCTGTTTATTATGGTGAGGACTTATCATTCTGTTACAACATGAAACAACTGAGGTCACAAATAATCATATAACACACTTCCTTTACTAATATAATCCAATTACCACTTCAAGTATTCATACCTTCTTATTTTTATACAAGGTAAATTGCAAGACGGGCGAGAGGTTGCAGTGTAGAAACTTTATGAGAACAACTACAAGCGAGTACAGCATTTCATGAATGAGGTTGAAATCCTCACCAAATTACGGCATCCACACTTGGTCTTGCTTTATGGTTGCACCTCTCAACACAGCCGAGAGCTTCTACTTGTTTATGAGTACATTCCCAACGGCACAGTTGCTGATCACCTCCATGGGGAACAAGCAAATCCAGGCCTGCTAACATGGCCGATCCGTATGAAAATTGCCATTGAAACTGCCAGCGCACTAGCATATCTTCATGCCTCTGAAATCATACACCGCGATGTAAAGACAAACAACATTCTTCTTGATCACAACTTTTGTGTTAAAGTAGCAGACTTTAGTCTCTCAAGGCTCATACCAAATAACGTCACTCATGTGTCAACAGCTCCTCAGGGAACTCCAGGATACTTGGATCCCCAATATCACCAGCGTTACAAATTAACAGATAAGAGTGACGTTTAGAGTTTTGGAGTTGTCCTGATCGAACTAATATCATCAATGGAGCCTGTCGATTTAAACAGGTCCCAAGACGATATTAGTTTGGCTAACCTTTCTCTAAACAGGATCAAAAGATCTGCCATTGATCAATTTATTAGCAGAAATATATTATTGTATTTAATGTATTTATTGTGCACATATCTCTCCCTGATTTACGGAGATGTAGTTTCCTTATTGTGCCTTTGTAAATCTGTATTTATACCCATTTGATTAATGAGAAGATTATCGAATTTCTCCAAATTACATGGTATCAGAGCTTGTGCTCTATACCTAACCGCAGTCCGTCGTTTTTCTTTTCGGATTTCGATCCAAAATCTAGGGTTTCGACCCTAAGCCGCCGGCCACCCACTTCCCTATTTCCGATCCTGTGTCCAGTTCTCTCGACTCTTCACTCTGGGCGACAAACATGACAATAACAACACCTCCACATAATATGTCCCCCTACATCCGGTTTATACTGTCACTGACATCACCAAGAAGGTCCGTGTCCTGGATGGTACTACGGTCACGTACTCCGCGTGGGTGAAGCTCTTCAACCTTCATGCTCGCGGATAGGAGGTTCTAGACCACATCACCGCTGAACCGCCATCTAAAGAAGACCCCACCTACGCTCAATGGATGAAGATTGATGCTGTTGTACTTCAGTGGATATACAGTACGTTATCCGCTGACTATCTCCTTCGGGTCCTTGAAGAACCATCTACGGCTCTCCAAGCATGGAATCGGGTCAAGAACATCTTTCATAACAACAAGGGTCCTCGCTGTGCCGCCCTTTAGTCTCGGTTTGTTAACCTGAAACTCAGTTTTGTGTCCTCTTTGGAAGCCTACTGCCAAACCCTTCGAGATTTGGCAGCCCAGTTAGATGATGTGGGCAGCCCAGTTAATGAACAAACTTTAGTTCTGCAACTTGTTCGGGGTCTGCCTCGGGAGTATGACACCATTGGCTCCATCATCAACCGTGAACTTCCTTCCTGGAACGAGGCATGTGAGATGCTTCGTTGTGATATGGAACGACAGGCTGCTCGAGACGGAACTGCTCCTAATCCAGAAGCACACGCTACCGTCGCACCCACTCCCAGCCGTGACAGTCCCACTCGTGATACTCAGACCTACGGCTCGAATCGAAATCAGACCTACGGCTCGAACCGTTCCACCCATTTCAATCAGAATCGCCGTGGTGGCCCACGCCGTGACAACCCAACCCATAACCAGAACCAAAATAACAGCCCCACTTCTTCTGGCCCTACCCACTACCGTTCGGGCTCTTCTGGCTCTGGGTCCAGCAGCCGCGGTCCATCTAATCGCAACCCACCAAGAAATTCTTGGAACCAACCATTCTACCCCATGCCACCACCATATTGGGCCAACTCTTTCTAGGCCAACCCACCACCCCCGTGTCCCTACCCAACCCAACCGGGCTGGGTCTCCCCTTGGACCGCTCCACAGCAGCCACAGTCCTCGGTCACCAATCAGTCCACCCCAGAAGCCCATATGACTGATGTTAACCCCTTGGAACCTACTGAACTTGTAGAAGCTTTCAATACTATGGCTTTGGAACCCAAAGCTCCTAGTTGGTTTATGGATACTGGAGCATCAGATCACCTCACACGAGACTCAAGTATGATTTCTCACCCGTGTACTCATTCTATTAAAAATGTGTTGGTTGGAATTGGACATCGGTTACCAGTTGTTGGATCAGGCCACACCAGTCTACCCACCACCTCTAAACCACTCCAACTCAAAAACATACTTCACACGCCTAATATCATAAAGAACTTAATTTCTGTTAGAAAATTTACTCGTGACAATTGGGTGTCTGTCGATTTTGATCCTTTTGGCTTTTCTGTGAAGGTTTATCCGATTGGGACTATCCTGAGTCGCCACGACAGTACCAGTAATCTCTACCCGCTCACCGCTCTCCAAGTACCTGATGCTTCTGCTTTTGTCTCCACAAGTTCTCAAGGCTCCTGGCAAAACCGTCTTGGACATCCTGGTTTACATGTCCTAGATTTTTTAAATTCCAATAAGTTTATTTCTTGTGATAAACAAAGTCGTTCAGTTTTTTGTGACTCTTGCCAAAATGCTAAACATAAACATTTGCCTTTCAATTTATCTACTTCTTGCACTGTTGTCCATTTGATATTGTTCATTGTGATTTATGGACCTCTCCTATACTTAGCAAACAGGGATATAAATATTATTTGGTTGTGATTGACGATTACACTCATTTTACTTGGGTATTTCCTTTGAAATTTAAGTCAGAAACATATACCAAATTTACCCAATTTCACAAATACATATCCACCCAATTTCATCACCAAATTAAGAGCTTCCAATGTGACATGGGCGGAGAATTTGATAACACCCAATTCAAACAATTCACCTCTACCCATGGCTTATAATTCCGCTTTTCGTGCCCTCACACCTCCCAACAAAATGGGACGGCTGAGCGCATGATCCGTCGTCTTAATGAAATTATGCTTTCTCTCCTCACCCATGCCTCTCTACCACCACAATATTGGGTAGAGGCCTTGCACACGTCCGTATACCTTCATAACATTCTTCCTTGCAAACCCATTGGTTTTCGAACCCCTACTACAGCCCTATACCTCAAAAACCCCGACTATCAACATCTTTGGGTGTTTGGTTGTGCCTGTTACCCTAACCACTCTGACACTCGTCCTCACAAACTCGCTCCCCGATCCTCTCCATGTGTCTTTCTCGGCTACCCTGTAGATCATCGCGGGTACCGATGCCTGGATTTATACACTGGCAAAGTTACCATTTCCCGTCACGTCACCTTTAATGAGCTTGAATTCCCTCTATCCAAAACTTTTACGCCCCAACCTATGTCATACACCTTTTTGGAGTCGGACCAGTCCCCCACCATTCTTTTTCAACAACCCATGGCCACCTCTCCCTCACGAGCTTCCGCACCCTCTAACACCACACCCTCCCCACACCTGATACCACCTATCCCACCACCAATACCTACAACACGGCCCCCACCGACCTTTACCTATTCTCGTTGACCAAGGCCCAACGCCCATCCTCATACCTCGGCCCAACTAAACTCATCCCCTCTCCCAAACACACACCCGGCCCCCACACCCAATCCACAACCGACTTCAGCCCCCAACGCCCCTACCGCTTCCACACACCCAATGATCACTCGGTCTCGTGACGGGACATCTAAACCCAAGGCACCCCTTAACCTCAACGTTGAAACCATTTCCCCTTTACCCAAGTCACATATTGATGCCCAGTCTGATCCACACTGGTTCGATGCTATGAAAACCGAATACACTGCTTTAATAGATAATAACACGTGGGATCTCGTGCCTCGGCCTCCCGATGCTCATATTATCAGGTGTATGTGGTTGTTTCGCCACAAGTTTCACGCAAATGGACGTTTGGAAATATATAAGGCCCGTCTTGTGGTAAATGGTAAGTCCCAGCAGGTTGGCATTGACTGTGATGAGACGTTCAGTCCGGTAGATAAACCAACTTCCATTCGCATAGTACTTAGCCTGGCAGTGTCCAGGTCCTGGCCTATACATCAGTTGGACGTTAAAAACGCGTTTTTACATGGGAATCTCAACGAAACTGTGTATATGTTTCAGCCACCAGGTTTTCTTGATGCACGTCATCCTAAACATGTGTGCAGGCTGAATAAATCGTTATACGGGCTCAAACAGGCACCTCGGGTGTGGTACCATAGGTTCACCTCATATATCATTCGTCGTGGTTTTTGGACATCTACCTCTGATAGCTCCTTGTTCATATATAAACAAGGCAATGGCATGGCTTACCTCCTTTTATATGTGGACGATATCGTCCTCACTGCATCAAATGATCGCTTGCTACATCATTTTATATCAGCTATGTCTCGGGAATTTTCTATGACTGATCTTGGCAGGTTACATCATTTCTTGGGCATTGAAGTTACTCATCAATCTGGAGGTCTTTTCCTCTCTCAGCGTGCCTACATTCATAACATTCTAAGTAAGGCAAAGATGGAAAATTGCAAACCCTGTACCACACCGGTAGATACTAATTCTAAGCTCAGTGCTTCGGCTGGCACACCCCTTCCTGACGGGACATTGTACCGCAGCCTTGCGGGTGCGTTACAATACCTTACTTTTACACGGCCCGACATTTCATATGCAGTGCAGCAAATCTGCCTCTTCATGCATGCTCCACGGGAACCTCACTTTGCGTATCTAAAACGCATACTTGCTATCTAAAGGGTACTGCCGATCACGGTCTCCACATGTCCCCCTCCAAATCAACGAGTCTCACCGCCTACTCGGATGCTGACTGGGGGGTTGTCCCGATACACGCCGTTCAACCTCCGGATATTGCGTTTTTCTTGGAGACAACTTGGTATCTTGGTCTTCCAAGCGACAGCCTACCATCTCACGCTCAAGCGCTGAAGCCGAATATAAGGGAGTTGCAAACACCACAGCTGAGTTATCTTGGATTCGCAACCTATTGCTTGAGCTGCATCTTCCAGTTACGCAAGCGTCCATCATTTACTATGACAATATTTTTGCCATGTAACTGTCACAAAACCCGGTTCAGCATCAACGCACCAAACATGTCGAAATTGATATTCATTTTGTAAGAGAGAAAGTTCGTCTTGGTGCTGTACGCGTCCTTCATGTTCCCACTGAATACCAATATGCTGACATATTCACAAAAGGCCTTCCACGTATCTTGTTTGAACGCTTCAAGTCCAGTCTTTGCATTCGGCCGGCTACCGCTTCGACTGCGGGAGGCTATTAGCAGAAATATATTATTGTATTTAATGTATTTATTGTGCACATATCTCTCCCTGATTTACGAAGATGTTGTTTCCTTATTGTGCCTTTGTAAATCTGTATTTATACCCATTTGATTAATGAGAAGATTATCGAATTTCTCCAAATTACACAATTAATTGACCCGGTATTAGAATCTAATTCGAATCCTGAAATCTAGAACATGATCACCTCAGTAGCAGAGTTGGCTTTTCGATGCTTACAATACTATTCTGAGATGAGGCCTACGATGCACGAGGTGTTGGATGTGTTGATGGAAATTCAAGCGGAGAGAAGAATAGATGTTTGTGACAATATCAAAGATTTGGAAACAGTGAATCCGCCAGCGCTGAACGAACTCAAGGATTCTGTGTTTTTGTTGAAAGATTTCCCGCCTTCGCCTGTCTCCGTCAGTAGTGAATGGCAAAGCAATAACACTGCATCAACTACGCTAAGCAGCAATGGAGATAGGTTGCCAGTGTAAATCTTATCGGTAACAAATTAACTCAAGTACCTTAAAGTTTTTAAATTCATCACTAATGGATTAAAAGTAACATATCTCAGCATCTTTATCAATGTAAAGTTATACTATGGTCCATCAGGTTACCAACCGAAACTAACTCCTTCAAGCATTGCTAAATATACATGACTCTGTTTAATATAATAGTTTATTTGACAGAGCAAATACAAACAAATCAATTAACTTAAGACAAATCAAAGTCAAAAGTCAAAACAACCTAAACATTAATGCTGGTAAGGAGTAAATAATAAATACATCACCAAAAGTATTAAATTAAAATTGCTTTGAGGGGGGATGGACGGGACTAAAACAATTAGTGATATTTGACAACTAATTTAATCTAGCAGGTCCAGTCCGAGGAGGGGTGAGGTGGGCGACGGCCAATGGCCCAGACACCTCGAGGGCCCGAGTTTAAAAAAATTATAGATATTGAATGCGTATATATATCAAATCGAAGCTTTGTATGTTGGTGTCACACCCCGATTTCCCGGTGGGTATATGCGTGACGATTGATATCAGTTATCACATTTGGCAGCGGAAGATGGAATTAAAATAAGGAATAATGGAATTTAATAATCCCAACTTTCACCAGTTGGCCGGCGATGGACCCAGCTTTAAAAATAGCCACTGGCGGTCCCAACTTTTGACATTTTGTAAAACATTGGACCCCGTGTATTAGAAACCGACTATTTTACCCTAAACTTATCTATAAGAGATAGCTGTCGGGTCGGGTCGGATCATGTAAAACCAGTAAACATAAAATTATAGATAATTTTAGGGTAAAATAGTCGGTTTCTAATACACAGGGTCCAATGTTTTACAAAATGTCAAAAGTTGGGACCGCCAGTGGCTATTTTTAAAGGTGGGTCCGTTGCCGGTCAACTGGTGAAAGTTGGGATTATTAAATTCCATTATTCCTTAAAATAAATAAATAAAGTAAAAACTTGAAATTAATAATTAAATTTATACAAGTTGTTTGTACAGAAATATCCACAAACCGATCAAATATAAAATGTGACTTTAGACTAATAGGGTCTTTTCGGTGGAGTTGCAAATTCCAATATCTAAAGACCAAGCAGCTCCAGCCTATTCCGTACTTTCTAATAACCTGCGCTTAGTCTTTTGAAAATACGTAAGCTTTCGCTGGTAAATACAATTAACCGACACATTTTGAATATCTTTTCAAAAATGTTTGGATACCATTTTGGTATATCATTTTAAAAATAACCTGGGGTAAGATAATGTTTCTTGTTACCAGCTTTACATGCTTGTCAATACATATGGGGTCCGGAACTAAACTCCGATACATGATTAACCGACACGTCACATTTTCAATATCATATGTATAATAGCATTAGCGTCTGTCAGGTGTATGCCTACACCCCGCGCTTAAGTCGTAGCTACTTGTCATTAAGTGAGCCAAGGATATCCAGGACACGGTCGTATTAACCCCTAATGTTTAAGTTATCAAGCAAAATGGATTAAAACGGGTTATTTAAATTTTATGCATCATTCACCCATGATTTAATACCCGACCAAGCGGCAAATTTGCCATATCCCAAGCCCGTACAAGGAAAATAGGCTAAAAGCATTTACCTCTGCTAGTCTTTACAAATCAAAGGTATCAAGCACAGTCGTTAATTAAAAAAACTAAAACAGGCGCAATTTACTGGAGGCTTGTAGTCTGGAATGGACGAAAATATGTGTCACATCCCAACCGATGGCGGAAATCATCGGGGCATGGCACTGAGCGAAACAGATTGTCCAGAAGTTTCCATAACAACTATCATTACCATTTAATTTAAGTTAACATGTCCCATACCACGTCATAAACAGTAAACAAGGTATTACAGATAAACATCATGACAAGTATCCTGTTCCGACAACTCAGATTCAAATAAAAGTAAAAATAGTTTGTTTATTGGTTTCTAGGACCCCATTTCCTAGCTTCGATTTCATCACAACGCAGAGAGCATCCTAGACCTTTCCTAGCCTCAAGTTCACAGCGTGCTAAGCATGTAAACTTCCTAAGCACCTGTCACATACGTTAAAATATAGTCAATACATAAAATGTAAAGGTGAGCATACAAGTTTGATAATAGCATATAGAGTTCGAATTCGTTTACGCATAACCAGCACGTACACATAGTGAAATGAAGCACGTTAGTTATCGACATAGACCCATCGATACCAATGACTGCGGGTTGACTGCATGAGGCAGTTCGCAATACATGATTACCACCGTAATCCATGCAAGTAAAAGATCCTTAACAACCCCCGGGTAAACGGGTGCTGAGTCCAAACTATAGTACTATCGTTGCTAAGGTAGGTAGACAACATTCCATGTGTAAACATAACAAACAAGCATTCATGAGCCACGTATAACATGCATTAACGGTTAGCGTTCAAATAATTGTAGTTTGAATATTCATAACGCATGTAACACCCAAAAGTGCTTAAAGCAAAAAGGGTTCGAGTATACTCACAGTGATTTATGGATTGAAGGGAGCGCTTAGCGAATACGGTTAGCCTGAATAGATTCGGTAGCATAACGATAAGTGAAACGTAAAACAGGAAACAAGTATGGAGGAGTCGGACGGCTGGTCGATCGGACGGCAGTTCGATCGGACGGCTGACCGTTCGGCTGACAGTCCGTACGGTTTGCTGTTTGATCGGTCGGTAGGCCGATCGGATGGCTGTACGAGTGGATTGTTCCTTCCTTTGAGAAGGATGTGTTTGTGTATGATGGCTTGTCCTTTGAAGTTTTCGTTGTAGCATTTTGAAAACACTGAAGTACCTTTGCCTTTCAGGTCGGTCGATCGGACGGCTGTTCGATCGACCGGCAGCCCGATCGTTTAGGCCTTCAACAGGAATTTAAGGTGAAGTCTTTGGATCGGACAGGTGTTCGATCGGACAGATGTTCGATCGGTTGGCAAGTCAACAAGTCAAAGACTTAAATGTATTGCAATATGGATCGGATGGTGGGTCGATCGAATAGCACAACTGCTGTTCGATCGGACAGCAGGGTGTCACCTGATCTGACGCCTGTTCGATCGGGTGGCACTTCTAGTGCATTCAACATGTTGAAAATTGATTAAGTGTTGAAGCATAGTATCTCATGATTCGAAGAGTAATCCGATCGGATAATAGTTCGATCGAACAACAGTTAGTTCAATACCATTCTTCAAAGCAAGTCGTTTGTGTGGGACCATGTGCTAGCCGATCGGCTGGCCAGTCGATCGGCTGGTCTATCCGATCGGCTGGCTGTCCGTTCGGACAGCAGTCTGATCGGTCAGCTTCCTGACCTGATCAGCCTTGCGTCTAACACCTTGGTTGTTCTGTTTGTCGTTTTATCGAGGTACTTTGACAGCGAGTAAAACCATAGATGCCTCGTTCTTACTTGGTCTCCCGGGTCAGACACGAATCACCCAAATCCGGTCGGTGGTCTGTTTGGAACGAAGTTTAATATTTAACCCGAAGTCGGTTAACCTCGTGGATAGAATCCAGATCTGGAGCCGTATAGCCACCGAAGTGGTCAATAAACCGGCTGGAGTTCTGTTCCTACTGGTTCGAGTGAAAAGAGTTGAAGAAAGTTGGGAAAATCCATCCTTCAATCCTTTTCACCACGTATAAGTTTAGATCTACAAGAGATCCTTGTTTGTTTATGTGGAAATCTGCTAGATCCAAGTCATTCTTGGTGGATTGAGGCCCAAACATGAAGTTCTTCAAGAACTCATGATGACATCATCCTAGAACACTTGATTCTTGGTGATTTCACGGTTAAATGTTTAGATTTGAAAGATAGAAAGGTGTAGGAGTGTGTATAGGTCAAGAAAGTACAAGATTTAGGACGAAAACTTACCGGAATCAAGAGAAATCTGAGAAAAGGCGAGTTGAGCGTGCTGGTCGAACAGAGGTTTCCAAAAGTGGTAAAGAGTGACAATGACAGGGGTATTTATAGGATGAAAAAAGAGGAAAGGGCTGGCCGATCGGCTGGCAGCTCGATCGGACAGCAGTCCGTTCGGCTGGCTGTTCGATCGGCTGGGAAGCCTGATCGATCGGTCACCCTTTTGAGTGTTTTGCGCGACGATTTCTGATATTTCGATTTCGATTGCTGGCGGTTCGATACGATAGGGTTTCCTAGTCAAATTACTTTCAGTCTCAACTACTTCGATTGTGATTCGAGTTCGAGTTCGATAGCATTCGAGTTAGATTTCGAGTTCGATTGAGTTCGCTTGATTACCACAACACAACATAAATAAACATGCGCAGGTAACACGTAAGGCACACACACACGTATAACAATAAGTAGAAATTACGTAGTTCGAGTTACGATTCGATGTTGATTCTATTAGCATAGCTTGATTAACTTTATCGCATTGTTACTTTCTATAGTTCACAGTCGTAGGTCGATTGAAATACGATTAATACTCATCGATTATTGTATCGTACGACACTTACTCCACATAATTCAAATAAAATAAAGACATTTCTACCTGTCAAGTCGCGCGAAATCGGTCGTTGACTCTGACCTTGACTTTGACTTTCACTTATGAAAACACGGGGTGTTACAGCCTCCTCTTGTTTAGGGAATTTCGTCTCGAAATTAAGCTGAAAGCCGTAACAAACCGAGTTAAAAACCGGAACCTACAAGTGGTATTTGAGCAGGTTCTCGGTGGCGAAGATCAAACGCACAGATTCGTACACGAATTGATCAGATTCAGAGTCAATTTCATTCAGATTTGTCAAAATTCACTTTTTCATCTATTCACGTTTTTAACTGATTTATGTCAAATTGAACAGGTTTCTACTGTCGAAACACTATAGTCACAATACTACTTTCTTTCTCTAGCCTCATTCTTTGAACAACTGCGGGTACTTAGCCTTCGTATCGCTTTCGAGCTCCCAAGTGAACTCCGCGCCTCGTCTGCCTTCCCATCGGACCTTCACAATAGGAATGCGTGAGCGCCTGAGCTGCTTGGTTTGGCGATCCATGATTTCGACAGGCTTTTCCACGAAGTGTAATGTTTCGTTCACTTGTAGATCGTCTAGAGAGACATGTAGATCGTGGTCGGCGATGCACTTTCGGAGGTTTGACACGTGGAAAGTCGGATGGACGTTGCTAAGTTCCTCCGGTAATTTGAGTCTGTAGGCGACTTTCCCGATCCTTTCCAGAATCTTAAAAGGTCCAACATGTCGAGGCGCGAGTTTCCCTTTCTTGCCGAATCGGACTACACCCTTCCAAGGTGATACCTTTAGGAGTACGTAGTCACCAACGCAAAATTCACGGGTCTTGCGCTTTTTATCGGCGTAAACCTTCTGTCGATCCCGAGCTTTCACCAGGTTGTTTCTGATTTGGAAAATTTTGTCTGTCGTTTCTTGTAATAGCTCAGGACCGGTTAGTTGCGAGTGACCGATCTCATGCCATACAATAGGCGACCGACATCTTCTTCTGTACAATGCCTCGAAAGGTGCCATCTCGATGCTGGAATGATAGCTATTGTTGTACGAGAATTCGACTAACGGCAGGTGTTTATCCCAATTACCACCGAAGTCTAAAACACACGCACGGAGCATGTCCTCAAGGGTACGGATCATTCTTTCAGTCTGGCCGTCGGTTTGAGGGTGGAGAGCAGTACTTAGATTAAGTGTTGTACCGAGTGCCGTTTGAAACGTTTCCCACACCGCGAAGTAAACCGAGCATCACGGTCAGAGATGATGTCACGAGGAGTCCCATGATTGCAAATGATCTCGTCGGTGTAGATCAGGGCTAATCGTTCCACCTTGTAGTCTTCTCGTATAGGAAGAAAGTGAGCTGATTTAGTCAATCGGTCGACCACAACCCATATGCTGTCGTGACCTGATGACGTGGGTGGGAGCTTGGTTACGAAATCCATGGCTATGCTCTTCCACTTCCACATGGGAATTGGTGGTTGTTCGAGCAAGCCAGAGGGTCTTTGATGCTCAGCCGTGATTCTAGCACAAGTTAGGCATCTTCCGACGTAGAGAGCGATATCCCTTTTCATGCCCGGCCACCAGTACTTGTACCTAAGATCCTGGTACATTTTGTCAGCACCGGGGTGAATTTAGTAGCGGGATTTATGGGCTTCGTCCATGATAATTTGTCGCAAATTGGTTCGCTTGGGAATCCAAATTCGGTCTAAGAAGTGGAATATCCCATTTGACTTGCTCACAAGCTGGGCTCCATCGTGGTAGATTCTTTCCTTCTTCAGAGTGCGTTCGTTGAAACATGCATGTTGAGCGTCGCGAATGAGAGTTTCAAGGTTGTGCTGGGCTTGAACATTACGAGTGCTAAGTAGGTAGCTCCGTCTGCTAAGTGCGTCGGCAACAACATTTGCTTTGCCTGGGTGATAACGAATATCACAGTCGTAATCGTTGAGAAGTTCTACCCATCGACGTTGACGCATATTAAGTTCCATCTGATTAAAGATATGCTGTAGGCTTCTATGATCGGTGAAGATCGTACACTTGGTACCATACAGTTAGTGTCGCCAAATCTTTAATGCAAAAACAACCGCGCCTAGCTCGAGATCATGGGTTGTATAGTTCTTCTCGTGGATTTTGAGCTGACAAGATGCGTAAGCTATGACCTTGTCCCGTTGCATAAGAACACACCCGAGACCAAGGTTGGAAGCATCACAGTAGACAATGAAATCATTGTTTCCGTCGGGCAATGTGAGAACAGGAGCGTTGCAAAGCATGTGTTTGAGGGTTCGAAAGGCAGTCTCTTGTTTAGTTCCCCAAACAAAAGGCTGGTCCTTATGTGTAAGAGAGGTAAGTGACACAGCAATCTTCGAGAATCCTTCGATGAAGCGGCGGTAATAGCCCGCTAATCCGAGAAAGGAGCGGACTTCGGACGGATTCTTAGGCGTAACCCAACTCTTGACAGCTTCAATCTTCGCAGGATCGACGTGAATACCCCGACTATTCACAATGTGACCCAGAAACTGAACCTCCCCCAACCAAAATTCACACTTGGAGAATTTGGCGTAGAGTTGATTCCCCTGGAGCAACTCGAGGACCAAACGTAGATGTTGCGCGTGTTCGGCTCTCGATTTGGAATAGATCAAGACATCGTCGATGAATACGATGACGAAACGGTCGAGATATGGTTTACACACACGATTCATCAGATCCATGAAAACCGCTGGTGCGTTGGTTAGACTAAAGGGCATAACAACGAATTCGTAATGGCCGTAACGAGTTCGAAATGCGGTCTTGGGTATATCCTCCTCTTGAATGCGTAGCTGATGGTAACCAGATCGTAGATCGATCTTTGAGAAACACGTAGCGCCTTGTAGTTGGTCAAACAAATCGTCGATACGAGGCAGAGGGTAGCGGTTCTTGATGGTTAGCTTATTCAATTCCCGGTAGTCGATACACATCCGGAACGACCCATCCTTCTTTTTGACGAAAAGGACTGGTGCGCCCCAAGGAGAGGTACTCGGGCGAATGAAGCCTTTTTCAAGTAATTCCTGGAGTTGGGTTGAGAGTTCGCGCATTTCTGACGGTGCGAGTCGGTAAGGAGCTTTGGCAATAGGGTTGGCTCCAGGAATAAGGTCGATACGAAAGTCGATATCACGACTTGGCGGTAGCCCGGGAAGATCCTCTGGAAAAACATTAGGAAATTCTCGAACCACTGGAACGTCTTTTACTTCCTTCTTCTCTTTCTTTTCCTTCTTCGCTACTACGATGTTAGCCAAGAAAGCCCTGTATTCCTTTCGGAGATACTTGCTGGCTTGGATACATGACATAAGCTTGAGCCCCTTTGAAGTAGTATCACCATAAACACACAATAAGTCACCATTTGCGAGCGAAAAACGAATCATCTTGTCGAAGCATACAACTTCAGCACGGTTTTCTCGAAGGAAATCCATGCCTATAATGACGTCGAAGCTTCCGAGTTGCATCGGAATAAGATCGATTGGGAAGACGTGATTGTTGAGCTCAAGAGTACAATCACGGAGAACAGAATTGACAGCGACGGTTCTTCCGGTAGCGACTTCTACGTCGAACTTCGAGGATAGTTGGGAACGTTTACGACTAAGGAGTTTCTCAAATTCGAGCGACACAAAGCAATTATTGGCTCCAGTATCAAACAAACATGAAGCATAAATACCATTCACAAGGAACGTACCATTGACCACGTTGTTGTCGGCCTGGGCTTGACGCACGTTGAGGTTGAAAGTTCTGGCGCGTGCGGCCTGTTGTTGCTGCTGCTGTTGTTGTAGCTACTGTAGTTGCTGTTGCTGAGGCTCTTGTTTCACAACCCTGTTCGGGCACACGTTGGCGAAATGGTTCCGGTCGCCACACGCGAAACAGGCTCTGGCTTTGACTGCAGGTGCCGGAGGAGCTTGTTGACCCTGTGGGGCAGTGACTAGAGCTTGATTGGCAGGAGCTTGACGAATACGGTAATTGGCAGTAAAGTGGCCGTATACATTGCAGTGAGCACAGAAGCGGCATTGAATAGCAGTCGGGTGGTGGTAGGTGCAAGTAGGGCAGAGCGGGTGTGGCTCGGTGTATGCACGCTTTTTAGGCGGTGCATTGGCCACAGGCGCCGCTACTTGACGCTGTTGGGCAGGTACGGTTTGAATCGGTGCAGCAGTAATCGCACAGTTCTTGTTGGTGGAGCTGTTCTTTCTCTTGTTCTTTCTCTTGTTGCTTGATGAGGTGGGTTCAGTAGTGGGTGCGGTAGCGGTAGCTTGGTGCAGATGCTTGGAAGTCTTATCCCATACCCCAGCCTTAACCCGTTTGTCATTGATCTCAGCGGCCAACATATAAGTTTCCTCGATCGTTGTAGTCTTAGCCGCTTGCACGAAATCAGCAACGCAGTCGGGCAGGGCTCGGATATACTTCTTGATGGTCATATCGGGAATCTTGACTTGATCGGGACAGATAATGCTGAGCTGCTTGAAACGAGCAGTGAGGCCAGCATTGTCTCCATCCTTCTGCTGTATGTGCCAAAATTCATCTTCCATCTTTTGACGCTCGTGAGGAGGGCATAATTCCTCTAGCATAACTTCCTTGAGTTCGTCCCACGACAGTCCGTAGGCTGCATCGTTCCCTCGCTTGTTTCTCTCCGCCGTCCACCAGTCAAGAGCACGGGACTGGAAAACTCCGGTAGCGTTCAGAGTTCTAAGGTCATCAGGGCAACCACTTTGTCACAGAGTAACCTCAATGGAATCAAACCAGTGAAATAGTGCAGTAGGACCTCCTTCGCCAGTGAATTCCTTTGGCCTACACGACTTGAATTGCTTGAAACTGAAGGGCCTTGCGGCAGTCTTTGGAGCTTCGTTCTCGATTCCTCGGATGATTTGCTGGCATTCTCATAGACGTCACTCACGGCCTTTGCTACGCTTTTCGCGATGATGGAAGCAAGGCGTTTGTCCCTCTTTTCTTGACGAGAGAGTGCATGACGGGATCCGGACGACATGGTCTGCAACAGACATCGTCACAGGATTCATCACATTGTATTCGAATCTCACCTCACACGCATACTACCTACTAAAGCTCAGGAACACGTATACTTACGTAGATACTTATCACGAAATCACAAAATCACATAAGCACATAAAGCACATAGTCATTTAATTCCTAAGCACGTAAAGCACAGAAGTAAAGGAACACATATACATCTTAACTAGTAGAGGCAATCAGAGAACAGAAACCTATCATTCCAAGTCTGTGACTCCTATGGCTATATCGAATCACCGTTATACTACGTCTCGTGTGTTCGATCTCGTTCGTGCTTGGATTCCGCACGTTACACGTTCGGTTCGCATTCGTTTCGGGTCAAAATCGGGACATAACAAGGATCACGGTAAATTGTACGTTCTTGTGTGTTTGGTCACGCACGTTCACGGTTTTCGCACGTTGAATGTGTCGTTATGCAATAGTTGGAAGTCAAAATAAGCACATAAATCGGGAGGTAGATCGTCCGTGGCTAGTAGACGTCGACTACCCAAAGTGGTTCGACTATTCACAAGGATCCGTTGTGCAAATTTTAACCTCCAGTATTATGCCTTTGCCTCGAGTCTTGGGCATTTGGCACACATCCCGTTGGTCATATTATGACTTCAGGTCGTTGGAGTCCATCGAGACTTTGGTGAGAGTTTTGTATACAAGCGGAACAAGTCGTCAAGGTTAGGGTTTCACCCCTGGCTTAACAACTTCGTCCCTACTTTGATAAAAATTGAGGAGATTATTCATCAAAATATGGATTTCACTCCTAATTTGGTATAATTCTCCTCGTTGGTAGTTAAAATGTGAGCTGAGTAAGCAACTTTAGTCGAGAGTTTGCGGTTTTCACACCTATTCTCTGCCTTACTGCCCACTCTTAGTTGAAAATTCGAGTGCAGTGAGAGTGTAGAATAAGCGAGAGTAACGAGAAGTAAGCTCGTACGTAACCCCTACTGGTTATGCACAAGTCGGTCTGCTGGTTCTTAACTATAGTCTAGGTATCTAAGACTTCGACCCGGACTAGGTCGAGTCTTGCCTAATTCCCTATAGTTATGGCTCTGATACCAATCTGTCACACCCCAACCGATGGCGGAAATCATCGGGGCATGGCACTGAGCGAAACAGATTGTCCAGAAGTTTCCATAACAACTATCATTACCATTTAATTTAAGTTAACATGTCCCATACCACGTCATAAATAGTAAACAAGGTATTACAGATAAACATCAAGACAAGTATCCTGTTCCGACAACACAGATTCAAATAAAAGTAAAAATAGTTTGTTTATTGGTTTCTAGGACCCCATTTCCTAGCTTCGATTTCATCACAGCGCAGAGAGCTTCCTAGACCTTTCCTAGCCTCAACTTCACAGCGTGCTAAGCATGTAAACTTCCTAAGCACCTGTCACATACGTTAAAATAGAGTCAATACATAAAATGTAAAGGTGAGCATACAAGTTTGATAATAGCATATAGAGTTCGAATTCGTTTACGCATAACCAGCACGTACACATAGTGAAATGAAGCACGTTAGTTATCGACATAGACCCATCGATACCAATGACTGCGGGTTGACTGCCTGAGGCAGTTCGCAATACATGATTACCACCGTAATCCATGCAAGTAAAAGATCCTTAACAACCCCCGGGTAAACGGGTGCTGAGTCCAAACTATAGTACTATCGTTGCTAAGGCAGGTAGACAGCATTCCATGTGTAAACATAACAAACAAGCATTCATGAGCCACGTATAACATGCATTAACGGTTAGTGTTCAAATAGTTTGAGTAGTGTGATAATTGTAGTTTGAATATTCGTAACGTATGTAACACCCAAAAGTGCTTAAAGCAAAAAGGGTTCGAGTATACTCACAGTGATTTATGGATTGAAGGGAGCGCTTAGCGAATACGGTTAGCCTGAATAGATTCGGTAGCATAACGATAAGTGAAACATAAAACAGGAAACAAGTATGGAGGAGTCGGACGGCTGGTCGATCGGACGGCTGACCGTTCGGCTGACAGTCCGTACGATTTGCTGTTCGATCGTTCGGTAGGCCGATTGGATGGCTGTACGAGTGGATTGTTCCTTCCTTTGAGAAGGATGTGTTTGTGTATGATGGCTTGTACTTTGAAGTTTTCGTTGTAGCATTTTGGAAACACTGAAGTACCTTTGCCTTTCAGGTCGGTCGATCGGACGGCTGTTCGATCGGCCGGCAGCCCGATCGGTTAGGCCTTCAACAAGAATTTAAGGTGAAGTCTTTGGATCGGACAGGTGTTCGATCGGACATATGTTCGATCGGTTGGCAAGTCAACAAGTCAAAGACTTAAATGTATTGCAATATGGATCGGATGGTGGGTCGATCGAATAGCACAACTGCTGTTCGATCGGACAGCAGGGTGTCAGCTGATCGGACGCCTGTTCGATCGGGTGGCACTTCTAGTGCATTCAACATGTTGAAAATTGATTAAGTGTTGAAGCATAGTATCTCATGATTCGAAGAGTAATCCGATCGGACAATAGTTCGATCGAACAACAGTTCGTTCAATACCATTCTTCAAAGCAAGTCATTTGTGTGGGACCATGTGCTAGCCGATCGGCTGGCCAGTCGATCGGCTGGTCTATCCGATCGGCTGGCTGTCCGTTCTTACTTGGTCGCCCGGGTCGGACAGGAATCACCCAAATCCGGTCGGTGGTCTGTTTGGAACGAAGTTTAATATTTAACGCGAAGTCGGTTAACCTCGTGGATAGAATCCAGATCTGGAGCTGTATAGCCACCGAAGTGGTCAATAAACCGGCTCGAGTTCTGTTCCTACTGGTTCGAGTGAAAAGAGTTGAAGAAAGTTGGGAAAATCCATCCTTCAATCCTTTTCACCATGTATAAGTTTAGATCTACAAGAGATCCTTGTTTGTTTATGTGGAAATCTGCTAGATCTAAGTCATTCTTGGTGGATTGAGGCCCAAACATGAAGTTCTTCAAGAACTCATGATGACATCATCCTAGAACACTTGATTCTTGGTGATTTCACGGTTAAATGTTTAGATTTGAAAGATAGAAAGGTGTAGGAGTGTGTATAGGTCAAGAAAGTACCAGATTTAGGACGAAAACTTACCGGAATCGAGAGAAATCTGAGAAAAGGCGAATTGAGCGTGCTGGTCGAACAGAGGTTTCCAAAAGTGGTTAAGAGTGACAATGACAGGGGTATTTATAGGATGACAAAAGAGGAAAGGGCTGGCCGATAGGTTGGCAGCTCGATCGGACAGCCTGTCCGATCGGACAGCAGTCCGTTCGGCTGGCTGTTCGATCGGCTGGGAAGCCTGATCGATCGGTCACCCTTTTGAGTGTTTTGCGCGACGATTTCTGATATTTCGATTTCGATTGCGGGCGGTTCGATACGATAGGGTTTCCTAGTCAAATTACTTTCAGTCTCAACTACTTCGATTGTGATTCGAGTTCGAGTTCGATAGCATTCGAGTTAGATTTCGAGTTCGATTGAGTTCGCTTGATTACCACAACACAACATAAATAAACATGCGATGGTAACACGTAAGGCACACACACACGTATAACAATAAGTAGAAATTACGTAGTTCGAGTTACGATTCGATGTTGATTCGATTAGCATAGCTTGATTAACTTTATCGCATTGTTACTTTCTATAGTTCACAGTCGTAGGTCGATTGAAATACGATTAATACTCATCGATTATTGTATCGTACGACACTTACTCCACGTAATTCAAATAAAATAAAGACATTTCTACCAGTCAAGTCGCGCGAAATCGGTCGTTGACTCTGACCTTGACTTTGACTTTCACTTATGAAAACACGGGGTGTTACAATATGATCCGTTAGAATGTTCACGGGTCATTATATGTCCTTTGGACTTTGACCGACTACTTAGAATGTATCCTTGGTTTCGCTAGATTAAGCATTGACCGAATAGAATGTGGTTTATACCCGTCCGAGTGCACGGCTTCATTGGATACGAGTTATTTAACCAAGCATTCTGATTTAGAATGGTTTTGAAATCATTTGACCCGATTCGACTAGTTTATATTACTTAAACTAGTCGTATGCGCATAGGCGGTATTGGGTAGTTGAATAGGTTTATGACGAGTTTGTTATGTCAAAACATTTTTAATAATGTTATATAATAACTCTTGAGATCAGATTATATGCCTCATTGGTTTAAAACCATTTTTACGCCATAAGAGCATTTTTGACATTTATAAAAGTATATAATGTTGGCTCATCATTAAACCCATCAAACGACAAGATCAGAAAATATAGCCTTAGATGGTTATTCCCTACAATACTATTGTCGTATTAAAAATCCTAATCGGGTCCTAAACTTGACCAAACGGGTCAGAATCGAAAGTTAAAGCAGAAGTTAAACTGTTTGACTTTCGACTAAGAAACGAGCTCTAATTAGGAAATGACGAGTTGGGCATGATTAAACATGTCCTAATATATTTTATAAAATGATATGGTGTCAAAATTTAATGTTTTGATATTTAGAAGTTCATTTAGCGTAATTTGCAAAATTTGCATTTTTGACTTTTTCTTTAATATAAATTTGACTCGTTATTTCGACTATTTAACGTGATCTTTAGAGGGTGCCATCTCAAAGGATTAACACCTTCATTGTTACAACCACGTTGCAAAGTTCTATCAAAATTTTGACTTGACCGAAATGGCCAGAACTGAAAGTCAAAGCAAAAGTCAATTAGCTTGACTTTTGGCTAATAAGTATCCTAGTAATTGTTATCTTTAGATTGAAGTTCTTTTATTTAGATTAAAAAGTGTTATCTTTTATTAATTAATTTTTTTATTATTTAAATTAGTTATATTTAACTAAAAGTTTTAATAAAAATGGTATTTTTCTTTTATTATTAAAAAAAACTAACGAGAGGATATACTTTGGGGGTTTTACCATTATTTTTTTTCTGGGTTTTTTCTTTTGTTTGTTATAGAGAGTGCATCAAAACAAACAAAATTTCCATCCAGCATAACTCACGTGTTTGATTTATATATATATATATATGTGTGTGTGTGTGTGTGTGTGTGTGTGAACGGGATCAGGAGAAAAAGCCCAAAAGTGTGAGAACGGTGAGAACGCATCCTGGCCCAACATGTGTCACGCGACATAGAGAAGGGCGGAGGGGCTTTTTTGTCCTTTTATATTCTTTTTTAAACGCGTGTCACATCAGCTTTCCATTTTTTGGCGTTTAACAAATACGCCGCGTTTTTATTATTTTTAGATCAGGATCATAGTAAACATTTTGGCGTTTTAACTAAGTATGGCTTTGATTGTTGTGCCAAGTAGGATGCAAGTCTATAATGTAGAAAACATCAGTAATTTTCTTGATGTTTTTTTTTCTATCAAGTGTTTGCCATGTAGGATGCATGCCTATAATATGACAGGCAATTATGGCGTTTTGAAAAGATAAACAAATTCAATTTTCCATTTAGTGGCTTTTAATATAATAAATGTTTGGCAATAATGTTACCGTCTCTTCATTTTACTGTTTTGCAATTATTGTTTCGTTCAATTTCATCTGTCAATTAGTGTTGCTTTTTTCCAGTAATACTTTGTTTAGCATTTTTTGGCATTTTATATAGCAAAAACGTGCTTTGCTAGCACCCGTTCTCACAGTTTTCATACTATCAGGCGTTTTGGTGTTTGTAGTTTTTGGCGTTTTATACTCAATTTTTTATTAGTGGAGAATTAGATAATAAACAACAGAGAATTAGATAACAAACAATAGAAAATGAAAAAAAAAAAAAAAGATTAAAAATTCTAATCTAATTTCTCATCCAAATCTTCATTGTCACCAGCCTCTTCTACTTTAACCTTTTTGGCGTTTTGAACCTTTTTTGAATACCTTATGTAGATCCTTATTTTCCTACATACCTTTTTGGCGTTTTGAACCTGTTTTGAATACCTTATGTAGATCCTTATTTTCCTACATAACGCCCGTCTTTACAAGATGTTTTTTTTGTGGCATCCTTTATTGTGGTTTGATATATACTTGTTTACTGACATGTTGAAGATCAACGCCTGCTCGAATGTATTGATCCCTTCATGCCATCCATATATCCATCAAGAACAAAGTGACATGATGACATATCAGTGTTATCAGTCTCTTTTTCATGAATATTTGTCCATTTCATTCAGCAAAAGCTTATAGAGATACCCACCTCAGAGAAGAATCCATTCAGTGAAACTTCATTCAGAACAATACTCAATATAGAAGAAACGAGGTTCCCCATCTGTAGCTTTCTTAACTATTTTTAAAGTGAATGATTTCTAGGAAACACGGCGTTGTTTTTGGTGTGTGATCAGTTGATTGTGCAGAGACGTCTCTCTTATAGGATGTTTTTGGCGCGTAGATTAGGCGAGATTTTATTTATAATAAATGATATTAATAAAGTAGCCGTCTTTTCAGTTACTATGTGTATTTTTTACTGTTTTTGTTCTGTTTTTATGAGTTTTTAGGCTGATAGACGTTCCATCTTCCAAGTTTGGCATTTTTTAATGGCTTTAAGTAGTTTTTGGCCTTTTTTTTTTTTCATTTTTAGCTTTTAATAAAACTTCTCCAAATTACTTTTATTATAGTTTGGGAGTTTTTGGCGTTTTACTGCATTATGGCGTTTCACAATCATTATGACTGTTTGGCGTTTATTAATATAATGTATTTTATTGTTTTTAGCTGTGTAGGATCGTTTTGTAGGATCGTTTGTAGACCCGAACGAGTCGATCAGAAGAGTTTTACTCAATACGAAAGGCGGAAACAGACGTATTGAGGCCAATTCAGCTAGAATATCACTTTAAGTGTAGATATTATTGATATAATGACGTTTTACAGCGAGATGACACTTCGGCAGCACTTCGTGGCTCAACCGGAATCACACACAGCTTACTCAAACGGAATCAGGACATGGGTATTTATAGGGTTGTAATTTCGCTTGAAGCTGCTTCAAACGGAATTAGATTCCAAGCGGAATCATCCTCAAACGAAATCAGCATCCTTCAAGCGGAATCAGCATGTTCAAACGGAATCCTTTTGGACCTTTTCAAGTGGAATACCTATTTAAGCGGAATCACTTGTTTCAAACGAGATAACTCAAGCGGAATAGCACCTTGAAGCAGAATCACTAATTCCGTTTGAATTTTCAAGCGGAATTAACCAAATCTTCAAACGAAATACCGGTTTCAAGCGGAATTAACCTCTAATTCCGTTTGAACTGCTGTTGATGTCATCAATCTCGCGTTGATTTTGAAACAGAATTATGAAATTTACCAATTTTAGATCGATTTTATGCCTGAAACTTTCAAGGCTTTGTTAAAACACTAATACGCACATGATGTGTGAAAATCAAGACATTTTGACCGTGAAAAGTTGTAAATTTTGAAAAAGAAGGTGTAGAAAACAGAATTTTCAGCTGAATTGGTAAGAACTCTTCCTCCTGAGCTCTGATACCACTTGTAGGATCGTTTTCAGACCCGAACGAGTCGATCAGAAGAGTTTTATTCAATACGAAAGGCGGAAACAGACGTATTGAGGTCAATTCAGCTAGAATATCACTTTAACTGTCGATATTATTGATATAATGACGTTTTACAGCGAGACGACATTTCGGCAGCACTTCGTGGCTCAACCGGAATCACACACAACTTACTCAAATGGAATCAGGACATGGGTATTTATAGGGTTGTAATTTCGCTTGAAGCTGCTTCAAACGGAATTAGATTCCAAGCGGAATCATCCTCAAACGAAATCAGCATCCTTCAAGCGGAATCAGCATGTTAATTCCGTTTGAAATGACACCGTGTCATTTCAAGCGGCATTACCCTAAAATCCACTTTCTCGTTTTTCGTGCCTCGATCTATCTAGATACAAACAAGACTCGATACAAGACGAAGTCGACAGACGCATGCACCAACAAGTTGAAATATACATAACAAACAACAGAAAAAGAAAATTAAAAAAATAAAAATAGAAACAATTCATCTTCCAAATCTTCACTGTCATCAGTCTCTTTCTTCTTCGAAACATGTTCACTGGCGGTTTGACTTTGTCATGCTTGTGTTTTTGTGGCCGTTTGGAAAGACAAAATGATGTGAGTTTTTTGTTTGAATATGTATCTTCAAATCACTCATCAGTGTCATTCGTCTCTTCATGCCATTATAATATTCATCAATAACAAAACACAAAAAATGACATAAGTCTGACACCAGCATCTTTTTGTTTATGATTTGTCCATCTCATGCAGCAAAATGTAATTGAGTCATAGCACCTCAGGGAAGAATGCATTCTGCCAAACTTCACGTAGAACAATTGTCACACCCCGATATTTCCACGTATTACCGGTGGGCTCGGTGGGGAGTTCCGTGACGTAGTTGATATCATCATAGTCAAACAACACAATTTAATGCACAGCGGAAGCAAATGATAAATATATTACAAACCGATATAAGGTAATATCAAAGTATTACAAACGGGATGCAAAGGATCCACAGGCGGATCAAGTAAAAGATAATTGTTCGACAGATTTTAACATCTAAGCTTGCGAGACTTTTATTTGATGCTAGGAGAGACCATCCTATTCCGATTAGTACCTGCACTTAGCCTTTTTGGGAAAATACGTCAGTTTACACTGGTAAATACTATTTAACTGACTTATTTTGAAAACGTTTAAGAAAATTGATTTGAATGCACAGGGCACAAAACATTTTATAACTTAGGATAATTATTTATATATAAACTTGTAAAAGAATTACATGTTCGTTATACGTTCAGTAGCCCAGATTGACGCCGGGTTAAAGATTAATAGACACACCACATGATATAGTCCTGTGGTGAGTTATTCCCGAAACCGGCGGTTATACCTTGTTATTTATATATGCACTGTCGGGTGTACGCCTACACCCCGTGCTTAGGTCGTGGCCATTTCTTAAAATGATGCCAAGGATATCCGGGACATGGTCATTAACCCCCCAAAGGCTTTAAGCAAACAAAACAATTTAAACGGGACATTTAAATAAATTAACCTACATACAATTAAAAATTCAATGCCCGACCAAGCGGTATTTTAGATACCGTACCCCAAGCCCGTATAAGGGAAAATAAGTTAAAAGTATTTACCTGAGCTAAATATAAATTCAATCCCAGCCGTATATCAATTCAGCAAGTACAGATAGCTTTTACTAGGCTCCTAAATCTGGAACGAAGGTTTTTAATAACCTATTAGATTCCTAACGGGTCTTTAATTAAGCCTATGCTTAGACCGGTTAGTTTTAAAGGAGGATACGGTTCAAAACGCATGATAAAGCGACAACCAGATTAGAATGTGGTTTAGACCCAACAAGCATGTATACTTGTGTATTAAGGGTAAACTAAACACATTCTGGATTTTGAGATAAAAATAATAAGATCTGACCCGTTTCGGCTAATTTATGCAAACTAGTTACATAAGCCGATCTGAACGCGAAAAGTGCGTAACGAGTAACCAAAAGAGTCATGAACAGGTTTCCTAAGTTAATATGCCTTAAATATGTTGTGATATCAGTAGGATACCTTCCATTATGCCCAAAACGAATTTAAAACCAATTTATGCCCCGTAGGGGTATTTTGGTCATTTTAAAGGTTATAAGAGAGATTAAATATTATTCTGAGTTCCAAGTCTGATATAACCAGTAAAAATAACTAATTTAATAAGTTATAACAGTAGGGTAAAGCATATATGTGAAATTTACTATTTACAACCAAACTATGCACCGTAGGGGCATTTTGGTAATTTCACATAAGCTTAAAAGGTCAAAATTAGAAAATCTGAGTTTAAAACTTTTCTTTACTGTTAAAATATATAAATTTACTTAAAACATCAGTAGGTATTAAGTTTCATATGCCAAAAATAGTTTTAACTCATACTATGCGTTTAAAACGCGTAAAAAGGCGGTTTTAAGCGATTTCCGGGTTTTTAAAGAAAAGCTGATATTTTTATCATTCCTGAAAGCTTAAAATATTTAATTTATCATATAAAATCAGTAGCAAAAGGTTTGGGGTCAAAATGTTTTGTAAAACTCAATTTATAAGCCAAAAGGGCAAAACCGACATTTACCGAATCAAGCCTAGAACCCTATGTTATGCTCAGCCTAAAAACAAATAAAAATCTTAAAAAATACCAAAATATTATTTTATATTAGTAGGTAAAAAGTTTGGTATCAAAAATTGGGTTTAGATAGGATATACGCTAATTATGCCGTTTAGTTAATAAAAGTTTTTCATTTACGCTAATGAGCATAACTCCAAATCTAGACCTCAAACTGATGTCAAATTATAGGGACAAGTTTATAATTTAGTAATGAAGGTTTCTATCCTTTCACATTTTCAAAAATTTCCTTTTAAGGTTAAAAGGGCATAATAGTCAACATGTAGGCATGTAACGGAAACATGCATATGAATCGGATAACTAAAGAACCAAGTTGTATAACCTCAGAGGGTTACACTAACCTATAACCTGGTCCTAAAGGAATCCTAAGGCATATCTAAACTAAGCTAAATTGGGTCAGAACTGAAAGTCAAAGCAAAAGTCAACTTTTGTGACTTTCGGTTCCGAACCGAGCCTAAACTTAGAATTGTCGGGTTGAACATGCTTTAGACATGTTCAACTAATATTTACCAAGTTATTAAAGTGAGAAAACTGATTTTATGGATTCTATATTAATAGTTATGAATTTTATTTAAAACTAACCTGTTTGACTTTTATTTGACCCGACAATTTAACTAAGTAAACGTGGTAATTAGGAGGTGCCCTTTTGAGGGTTTAACACCTACCTAATTACGGTCACGTAGCCATGTTCGTTACGAACAATGGCTCAACCATTTAAAAGTCAAAGCGTTTATCGAAAACGCGTGACTTTTCGGCTATAAACGCTAAACAATTTAAACTAAGCACGAAAGGACACTTACAAGAGTCCAATGGACTGAGAGAGGTTCTCAAAAGAGTTCAAGATCCTCCTAATCCAGAGAGCATGATCAGATTTGGAGAAATGGTGTGCAAGAACAAGTAAAACCCACATCTATTTATAGTTTTCGGGATTTCACGGGATCGCGACAAGTGTCGGGAGGTGCAACCAGATTAAAACATGTGTCTAGTGGTTTTATTATACAATGGGCAAGCCCCTAGATTGAACAAATGAGAGTGTGGAACCCAGATTTGGCAAAAACCAGCAACAAAACCAGAATTTTGATGTTGTGCATCCTTCACGGCCCGCGTAAGGAAACCCAGGAGGGTTTCGCGGCCCGCCTGACAGTCCAGCACAGCAAACATAGTTCAAGGAATTACAGGAATGGCCCCTGTGAGTATATAAGGTCCTTTTTGGCACGATAAAGGCCCGTTAACCTCATTTCAAGGCTCTACTATGTTGCCTACACATAGAGGACATGAAACATGCTCAAAAATATCACGGATGTCTGTTCGTTCGGCCGTACGGTCACCTTGTTCGTCTAATTACGACGAAACACGAACGGACGCGAAAAACGATCCAAATTACGCGACGAATGGAATTTTATCACGACGAACACTAAAATAAAATATTTTAGTGCTTACATAATTTTTTGGGTGTCCGGAGATATTCAGAATGTGAGATATGCGCGAAAATGCAAACTTGTGCACTTTTTGACACTTTTAGTCCCTGGATGACGTAAAAGTTTATTTTTGCGCACCAAACACCTCTAATTCTATATCTAAGCTATTTAAAGGATAATTAGGGCATTTTTAACTCATGCTCATATTCCGGAAGGTCCGATACCCTACGAATCTACATACTTTTGCAGATTTGACGTAATTAGTCCTTTAATTGCGCACAGTAGTGCGAAATGACGTTTACTGACATCCAAGCCTTCCATGGCCCATAATGGTCATTCCCAAGCATATACTTAAATATTACTATGCTCTCTTTTACTTAAATGGTCACCGAAAGGCATAGATTCAAAAGTTGACGCTTTAGGTCCCTCTATTGCGCAAACTTGCGCATCTCGTCATTTAATAGTATTGAAGCCTCATCTAATCCATATTAGGCATTCTTGAAAGTATTATTAAACATCACGATGCTTTGGGTTCGCTAAAAGGTCATTCAGAGGTATAATTAAACATATTGACACTTTTAGTCCCTCTAACTTGCAAAGTTGCGCGTAACTTTACTTATAGGCATAAAAACCTTAGACGGACAATAGTTGGCATTCCCGAGAGTATAATAAAATATCATGAAGCTCTCGATTTGTCAAAAGGTCACTCAGAGGTAAGATTTAACATGTTGACGCTTTTAACCCTTCATTGCGCAAACTTTCAATTAATTCCGCAAAACGGCTACACTCGATCGACAAGTGGCTCATTTGTGAATATAAATATCGTGAGAGGTTATTTAGAAACTTATTTTAGGTATGCTAACACTTCCAGTCCTTTCATAATCAAAGTTTTCGATTTTTTGAAAAATTAGTCCCTAAAATTCAACATTTGACTTCATTAGGGTTTATTACACGTGTCAATACATCATTGGACGTGATTTTACGAGGTGTTACATCCTCACCCCCTTAAAAGAAATCTCGACCTCGAGATTTGCTAAAATGCTGGAAGTACTTTTTGTCGCATAATGGACTTAACTTCTATAGCATATCTGGAGCCTCTCCAAGCTCCCAAGCTGACCTCTATAATATGTACATGTATCTTTTTTTTGGAGCTTCTTAACCTGTCGATCCTCAATCGATACAGGTTTCTCATCATATCATAAATCTGCATATCATTATGTGATAATGCTTCTCGACTTATTGGTGAAACACATCCATAAATCATTAGTGTATAATGCATTGCGAGCTTCGCCAAGCTCCTTAAATAGGGTTTAGCTTGTGAGCTATTTGATCCTGATACATTCGATTCCTCGGATGATTCTATATATTTTCAGAGCTTAACTAGCCTGATAATTAACAAATTGGCACACCCTTCCAGGGTGATATCTTCTATTGAACCTTATTCCTTATTAAGGACTTAAGAGGGTTGCGACTTTCATCAATCCTTAACTTTCTGCCGATTATTGGCAACTTTCAGATGATTATGAATTCGAATGATCTTATTCGTTGTTCCGAGGAAATTTCGGGTCCTGATAATTGGACTTACAAATCTTCTGTCTAACAGTAAATGTTTAACATTCCATCTATGCAAGGTCTCCAAAGAAGCAGCCTTGATACTTATATAATAACTATTATAGAAAAGCTTATTTTGAGGTGAGATGGTTGTTCCAACCATTGCTTAAAACTAATCTTAAGGAATAGCTAATCCTTGCCGCTAGTCGAACAAATCGACGGTCCTGGGCAGCTGATGGCAATTCTTAATTATTGCCTAATTAGGGTTGCGGTAATCAATTCATAAGCAAAATGAACCGTCTTTCTTAATTAACTATACTGAATTCTCGAAATATTGAGTTAGGCTATATGAATCCTCTATTTTAAAACTTACTTAATCAGGGCTTCGATTCTTCCAATGATGGTACTAGCCGTCTTGGAGATTTCATAATGATACAGCCCTAAATGGGATATTAATCTTAACTCTACTTGCCTTTCAGGAGTTAAACAGGGTAATCCTAGGAGAAGATAACCAAGGTACAATGAGGTTACAGAGAGTTTCCAAATCTCAGGCTCAAGTTCATCTATCATAGTCTGTGTCAGATAAGTGACACATTTATGTTACGAGTCCACGAATTCCTTATTCGGAGTCATTCACTTGGACAATTCCATTCTGGATATCTTCTTTGAATACCATTAGCTGACTTTAGTACCATATAACCATCGGAATATCTTTGTGGTCCCATGCATTAAACCTCCATACTGATCAGGCATGGAAGCAATCTATGGAACATATTAAGATACACCAATCCTTATATGGCGCTTTTTATCATACCGTCTGGTATTCGCAATCGACAGAGATCAAAGAGATATCAACTATATATGCTGACGCACTTCTTCTAGAGAGAGGATACTTCTAGAATTTTATGATTGGAAGTTTCTGACAGGAACAGAAGAAATGGTTCTTATGATTTTGCCTGTAAGTTTTACCTTACACTTAATATCTGGAGTTCTTACGGGAAAATTTCTAAAAGTTTGTTAAGCTTATGGTCTTATGAGAGACTTAGCAGCACCTGAAACCAAACGTTTCTCCTAGTAAATAAAATCACAATAAGGGATTTATCTAATGTCATTATTAACGTGGACTGCCTCTAATCATTCATCAGGAGGGTTAAACGCCTCCATTCTTAATCCTTTGTTTAACTTAGCTGCAAAATCTTTGGCAAATTTTAGGGCAGTCTCAGCTTTGGCTGGTTATTTCTTAATCTATATAACGTGAGTAGCTGAGATAGATCTATAATGGATTTATAATAAGCAGGCTTTAAAACCTTAATGTGCCCTATTATTGCCGTTGCTAACCACCATTAATTATTTGCATTAAGCTTAGATTTTGGGCAAATGGAATAGGGTACTATCTCAATTAATGAGTTAAAATTTGTAACATACTGTCTACAGTATAGAACTTTTATGGTGAGAGTTAGAAAATTTCTTATTCCATCTTTTTCCATTTCGTGAAGCGGATAATAGGTTTTTCTAATAAGGTCCTTAAAACTTGGACCATCCCATAATGTATAAAAGGATCTTTCTTGTGGACTTCATTAATGTCCTCACCAATTAAGGGTATTGCCATCGGATGACTATGATGCATACTCCACCGTGTCCTTTCCAGCATAACCGCTGATACACTTAATGGTTTCTACTTCATTCAACAATTTCCTGAAATCGATGGCCCCTTTTTACTATTGAAGTCTCTTGACTTCCAAGAGACGAAGTACTTTTAAGTATATCCTAAAAGGAATGGGCTCCTTGCCACATATGATTTTGTTTGGGTTATTCTTCGCATTTGAAGTATGAATAAAGCTCTTTTCATGAGCAGCGACATGTGTTTTAGAGCGAGCAGCATCTGGCTTCTTGAACCTTTTCATGGCTTTTCTCATAGCCTTTCTAATAGCTGCGTTAATTACAGTTTTGGAGATTAACTCCATTAACATTGAGGTTCACATTGGATGCACCATTAACATTTGTCGCATCTCCAGCATCGCGACTGTTGTTTGTCTCTTCTGAGTTTTCCATACTCGAATCTTTGGTATTAAATACCATATTCAACAAGTGCTTAGGCAATCCATACCTAGTGTCTCCTTGCATTGCCAAAGGCTTACCTTAAGGAGTCTTGATAACTACTTGCTTCTTGTCACACACAATATGGACTTGATTTTTAAGACGGCCAATTCATTCCTATCACTATATCGAGTCCCTCTTATTTTAATGGAAACAAGGACAGTGGAAAAAGAATGATTCCTAATGGATATAAAATATCCATCTAATATTGCTGAAGCAGTCTCTGAGGTACTATCGGCCAATTCTACTTTATACTTAACGCTTAGAGTTTTAACAGGCAGATTTAATTATTTACAAAATCTATTGTCTACGAAAGACTTATCTGAACCCGAATCAAATAATACTCTAGTATGAGCGTTATTGATAAAGAAAGTACCTGTTGTTACATTGTCATCCTGAATAGCCTCTTGAGTATCCATTTGAGAGCTTCCAGCTTTGGTCTTCTTAGCCTCCCCAGGCTTCTTGGTTTTTATTTGGGCAATTTGTCTTGATGTGCCCTAATTCATTGCAACTATAGCAGGTTGCGTCCTTTATGTCTTGGCACTCCAAAGTCTTGTGCCCTTTCTTATTACAAATTCCACAAGGCCTAGCTTGTGACTCCAAAGTGCATTTCCCTTTAGTTGCCTTCTTTGGGCAGCGGGTCTTTATGTGCCCCTTATCGCCACAACCATAGCATGTGGCGTCCTTCAAGTCCTTGTATTCATGGGTCTTGTGATCCATCTCTTTACAGATAACACATCCCCTGGTCTGCTCATAGAAACATTTTCCGAAGTGCTTGTTCCTGCAGGTTTTACATTTGGGGTTTGCCTCCTTTGGCTTGGATTGGTCATAGTTTGAACCGGTCTTACCCTTTTTGTAACCTTTATTTGGGGTATTATCGCACTTTCGCTTATGATCCTTTAACACACGGTCCATGGCCTTGTTTACGGCGGTATCTAACATAGCCTGTAACTTGGTGCCCATTAAGTTCAGTCTTGCATTATCATTCTGATCAACAGGATGATTGTGAACTTCAGATGAGTCAGCCATGGTGAAGCTTTGAAGGCTACAAACCAAGTAGTAATAATTTGTTTAATTATATAGTGAATTGTCGAATTTGATGATTAAATAGCCATGGTGCAAATAAACCATATAGGCCAATAGATAGTATTAAATTTATTCAATTATGTTTTGCCTAGGTTTTTAAATAACCCATCTTTGGCGTTTAAACGGAATATATTCCTTCATATTTATTAGACAGGGGACATAAGTCACGACTGTCAATGTCATACTGACATTTTATATATAGCATAAGGGCTTGTTCCAAAGGACTTTTTGATGGAATAGATGCCTTGTCACTAGTGAAATTTTAAAACATAATCGATGATTCCTTTGGATCGGAAAATTTCATAGTTCATTGTCTTGACAAGAAGTTATGAAATAAAACTATCTTTTTCATGTATACATCTTTGCCGAATGTATTCATCCCAATGGATGTTTTGATGTGTTCATCATGTTCGACGTTTATTAGCCATGATTCCTCTTGATCATTTACGCTAAATAAGGGGTTTGGAAATTTCTAATATAAAGATGACAAGTGTGATTTTATCGCATCACTGTTGCCGGGAGTGTTAACATGTTTTCAGATGTTAACAAGGATCTGAATTTCTTTTAAACAGGTCTTACCAACATAGCTAGGTCTTTAATGACATTCAAGCTAGGTTATACCTTTTAAGATTCTCTTTTAACATGTATACTAGCAGGAAAGGAATGATATTTATTTTATTCAGGATTTCATTATAATTATCCTAAATTTAATTAAAATATAACTATGGCACAAAAGGCCAAGTCACAAGGGCAACTTTAAATTATAGACCATGATTTTGTAGAATCAAGGTATTTAGGCTCGTACGTTGTTCATGCCTTTTCTTGACAGGGAGTTGTAGGCTACGACTGTTGTCACGGCCCCAGCCCCGGTTTGACCCGGTCAGGAGCCGCGGGACAGGAACCCGTGGTATTAATTGATGCGACAACGGAAGATTTTAACAGGATCCTTTAAAACTTGAAATGCCCGATTATTTTATTTCATAATTCGGGATAAACCCCGTAATTTACAATAGAGGAATTTTACTAGGAAATTCCCTGATTTATTAAAACATGTTTATTCATTTTAACTGAGCCACCTCTTCAAGCTTGTTAGTGCTCCGTAGCACGTTTTCCTTGATTTACAGCAGGTCGCCTGAAACATGTTTTAAAAATATTTTTGTCAGCGGGGAAATACTGGTGAATCATTCATTTTGATAAAATGACACATAGTTATAAATTACAGCATAAGAGCGATTACAATGGCTTCTATCTTATTTTTATCTGGCACCGTGTCACCTGGTGACGATGGTCATACCACTATTGGGTCTTTCCCCAAGTAGTGACGTTTATCACTGTTAGGATTTATGAGCCTAACCGTGAGAAATTAGTAATGTGCACAATACCCCACTAGCCTGTGATTAAGATAACCAAGACTTAATCCCTGTAATTATAACATTTGAAAATGGAGTATTGTAAAACATTTGATAAAAAGAGAATGACTCACATTGCAGATTTATACGGGCAGAGTTTAGCCTACTGATAAGCCTGATAACCTAATTTAAACAACAATGCATACGAACTTAGGTTAGTAACTAATACAGCATTTACGATAACTCACGAGATTAAACCCTCACGACGAATGACAAAGTGCAATACTTAAACATCCATCGAATTTACGACGAATGACAAAGTATAAACCCAATTTGAGCAGCAGTTAAACATTCATCGGATAGTTTCACTCGATCGGACATTGAATCGTAGCAACGATCGAGTTAATACCCAGTATCGTAGCAGCGCCTCGCTATATTAATTGTAATTTCGACTTTTGGACAGTATAACTTCATTTTTGAAAGTTGGTTTCGACACAGATGACTGCTCGTAGCCTGCTTTATTTATAGCTGGAATTTGGGTCTCACGCGGCCCGCGTGAACCTTCGGCCAAACCTTACGCGGCCCGCCTAGTGGAAATAACGAGATTACGTTATTTCAAGTTGCACTATGTCGTATGAGATACGTAGACTTGTAACACCCCGAAAACGGGTTTGGTAATCAAACTCCGTTAATACAAAAAGACGGGTAAATTAACGTTAGTAGTAAAAATAACCAGGTAAATATTTGGATTTAAATAAGAAATCCTAATATTAAATACAAGCGAATCAAAGTTTTAAGGAATAGAATTTAAAAGAGCCCGAGTTAACGGGACTTAAAATAAAACGGGATATAACTCCCGGGACCCACCAAGTAACTAGGAATATTAACCTAGTTAGTTAGTGTCTTGACATAATAGAGCAAATGTGGTTAAAATACCCTTTAAATAACTTGGTAAAATATAGGGACCAAAGGTGACAAACTTGAAACAAGTTTGTATTAAATAAAACATTCAAACACCAAAACAGACACTTTAAGTGTGTGTTCTGGTAAAAAATTACAGAGGAGCCAGGGAACTCCATGCTCAAACCCTAACTAGCAAAAATCAAGCAATTGAGAAGCCAAATCGACTCCAAATCGAAATCTAAGTTTAGATTAGTGATCACCTCAGTGAAAGGATCACAAGGTATGTCAAATTTCATCTCCTAGTTACATCTCGAAATTTTGATGAAACATAAGAAATCGAAATTGATGGTTGCATGTTGGTAATTTTGATGAAATAGGAATGATATAATGTCTAGGAGTAAAACCCTAGTCAATCACATGTTGAAATCATGCTTATTTCTTGTGAATTCACAATCACCATTGAAGGTGATAAGTGGGTATTGTAGGAACATGTTAAACACTAGAATTTTAATTGTTGTTCTAGTGTAATTTGGGTTCTAGGAAGTAAATTCAGATTTTGTTAATGTGAAAATTGATGTAAACATGCTTAGTTGATGTTAACCATGGCTAAATGACAAGTATTGAGCTTGATAATAAATTGTGAGAAATCATGCCCGCAAGGTGTTTGTTAAAATGCCTAAGTGAATGTTTATATGTTGAAATTACGAATGAAACGCGTAATTGCCTTGTTTGACTAATTATGTGAAATAAGGGTTAAAACGGGTTCTAATCATAATGTTGATTTAACTTAATTATGCCTATTGTATGATTTAAGATAGTTGACCTATAAAAGTCAAACTAACCAATGATAAAGTCGAATAGTGGTTTCGACATAGAAAATACGTAAGGTGGAATAGTCGTGAATTGAAATGACTAATCTAACCACCTTGTGAATGATGATAGTTTGTCGCCTAACGAGCTAGGTGGAGGCTTGAGAAAGAAGCGGTCAAACGAATCAAGCACGAGAAGAAAGCGTATTCGGATGCGAGGTAAGTAGAGCTTACGCCCCTTTACATTATTTGCAAAGTTACTTAATTTCAAGTATTGATATGAATGCTACTAAGTGGTTGGTATATGATATTCCGACATGATTCAATGAGATTCGGAATGAGGGAAAATGGTAACAAATCATGAATTATAGTAAAAATGGGTAAAATGGTAGATTAGTCATGTAATGACGAATAAATAAAAACGGTTTTAAGTAAAACAAGTTCAAAGGAAAACCGGGATAGGTTTTAAGGGGTGAAATGGTAATTAAATACCATCTCATATGGACAAATGGTCAATTAGACTAAATGGGTCAAATGGTGTGGTTAACACCATTTGACAATTACATTTGACAAATCGCTTGTTGAGTTTTGTAATCACAGGAAATAACATAAGCATGCGTTGCTTTAACTAGAAAGATTTAAAGCAAAAGTTATGTAAACAGGTCAATACCTTGACCCGAGCCAGGTACGCATAAATAAGTTTTTAGTTAAACATATAATTTATGGTCAAATATTTAACGAAAGTCCTTCGTCGTAAAGTGAGGGACTAAAGTGGACCAAAACACCCTTGAAGGGTATATTGGGTAAACGACCCATAGGGGTTGTTTAGGAACTTGCATCAAGATCATGGAATTATTAGATATGAACAAAAGTTACAGGAATACATATTCATGGGTCAAATGCATAAAAATGGTCATTTGCGTAAAATGACCAACCGATGGGTAAATTTTGGGATAATAGGTTAGTTATGCTAAATCCACCATAAAAATAGTTGTGGTGGAAGATCATTTGATAAATATTGCGAAAATAAGATGCTAGAAATAAACGAGTATGAATTATGCGGAAAAGTACTTAAATACCCTTAACGGGTCAAAATATGCATTTAAGTACAAACGGGTTTAAGAATATACATAAACTCATGAATTGAGCCTAATATGATAGACAAGATTGAAATTATAAGATTCATGTGAATTTGGGATCAAACAAACATGTTTGTTTGATAAACGCATGAACGGGTCAAAACTTTGTAAAAAGGTATTAAGTCGAAGACTTAAAGGTCTGAAATTTTGTTACGCCGGATGTTGAATTTCAACTTCATAAGATGGAGAATTAAATTACGGACGCGTAGGAATAAGAATCGGGTAAAACGGATTAAAAACGAGAGAGTTATGCTCGTTTCCGTGAAATCGGGTTATGCTGAGAATATGCAGCAACATAATAAAAACTTTCTGCCAAAAAGGGGGCTAGGTGGGGCGTCTAGCCCCTAGGCGTGACGCCTAGCCCCCCTGAACCTGAAAAACGTTTAATTTTGTTTGTTTGACCCATATAACTTGTTTAAACTTGTTATTTAACTATCAAAACTAATTTTTAAGTTGGTTTTGATCATAGGTGATTACCAAGAGTGCCCGGATGAAGATCAAGCTCGAAGAAGAACCAAACACAATAAAGTTAAAAGCTTCCGCGCGGCGTTTCGTCGTATCTTTTAAACGACGACATCAATTACATTAAGTTGTTCTTTTTTTTAAATTATAAAAGTTTTAGTAAACTCGTATTAACATACTTACGTTTAATCGTAAAAACATGCATTTTTACGAAACTTATATAAAATATTGTATTAAACAAGCAAGGGTGTTACAAGTTGGTATCAGAGCCTTGGTTTAAGAGATTCAAGTATGGTGGGAAAACTATGCTTGGACTTAAACCTTATGCTCTTGATAAAGATTGGTGTTCGGTTCGAGGCTTGATCGCAAATCCGGTAAGTACGTGTATTTTAATGGTTTAGCATGTTAAAGTGTTGTAAACAACACATAGGGTTATCATGTAATATACGATACCTCAATTAAATAATAGATATAGTTAACAAAATTACGTGCGTTAACACGTATAGTAGAAAAGCCTTGTATTATGATACGGGCATTTAGTAAAGTTGATATTACTAACTTTTATGAATGTTCTAATTGGAGGAAACTCGCATTTGAAGATGACGAGGGTTGAACAAATTACGGATATGATAGAGGAACAGTCCGAAGTATGACAAGAGGAGCATGCTCACCAAGGACTAAATCGCGTAACGACCGCGAACAAGGTTAATGGCAAGGAACGCCCGTCGGGGCAAACATTACCAGGTGCACGCTTTTAAATGTAAACGCACAAATAGCAATATGCAACAAACATGTAGGGAATGATTGTTGCATATGTATATTAGAAACTTGGAAAACCGAATAGAAAATGTATTCGGGATATTGTTTCCAAGAGAAACAAATAGAGGCATTACTTACATAGGGCGTGATGTGAAAACTATAAAAAGGTCATGTGTGTCATGTGTTAATCGCTTACTCTGGCCAAGTAAGTAGTGGCATATGATACCATGAACTTCTTATAGCGGACACATTTATGTCCGATATAGTAAGGGTCGGGTGAATGGGACTAACTTAAATGGTACCCAAATGAATCAAATAAGTAAGATGTTTGATAGTAAACGTAAACGTAAGTCAGATGACAGAAGCGTATTACGTAAGAATAACAAGCCCGAAAGAAGGGACAAGGATCAAGTAAAAAGAAAATACAGACCGACCAATAGGAATGCTAAGGCATAGGGATAAAAGTTTGACTGTCACAAGTGATGAAATTCACATGGACAAGTCAAACGAATTGGATAAAGAATAAAGGACTTGATTGAATAAAAGCGATGGATCTCGCTAAGACGACCAAATAAATTAAAATAACGTCTAAAACCATATAAGAATGGTTACTTGAAAATGATTATGGTAAAGATACCCGATGAATGGGTAGGATTTGGAAAGAATGCGTAAACCAAGAGACGGGAACGCGAGATAGAAAGTCAAAAGACTCGGAATATGAGTCATGACTAAAAGACAATGAGAATTTGCAAACAGAAATGTTAATAACTACGCTCAACTATTTTAAAGTTGAACGGGTCGAATAAAGAATGGAGTATGATGTTCACAAGTGATGAAATTTCACACGAACAAGTCAAACGAGATAAATAAGGTATAAAAACTTGGTAGTGCAAGTAAGCGCAAACTGAATAATGGAAGCGCGAAACATTAATGAACCTACGTGATGGGTCATAAAGGAATATATATAGGAAAAACGCAAACTAGCGAAAAAAAAATACTAAAGAAAAACAAAAAAAAAACACTAAGATAAAGAACCCGGGTAATGGGTCGAAAAGAAGTATAGGTAAGAACCGGGTAACGGTAAGTGTAGGACAAACCGACGTGTAAATGAAGTTAGAAGTCATAAAGTCAGAAAGATAATTCGAAAGAAAACAATATAGCCTTAGACTACGGTCAAGGTCAAACGAAATCCAAAAAGTAAAAGTGAATAATTCTAACCATAAAAAGGAGTGCCTTAATGCCATATGCGTATATAAATGTATACACATTTGAATAAAGACTCAAATAAAAGATGATCTACGGGATCATCATAACCTACGTGATATTAATTAGTGTGAAGGTCTACAAGGCCAAAATGACCCACGGGTCATGAATTGAAGCAAAGGGATCATAAGGGCCTCGCCTTAAAGAGGTGAAAGCTTAAGGAAATAGCCTACGAGGTTAAGTGAAGGAACCTACGGGTCAATAGTGTAAGGTGAGGGAACTTGTTATGATTCCCCGCATAAAACTAAGACTGTAAAGGAATAAATTATGGACTGTCAATATCCATAATTCTGACAAAAGTTAAAGAGAAGATCCTAAAACTAAAACTTTGGTTTTAGTAAGAAATAACGTTTTTACAAATACAAATTCTGATAGGAATTTAAATAGTAAGCATGAAGGATACAAGTCTTGACGCTAATAGGCGCAAGACGATATATTCGAAAAAGTGATGTTTTCGAAAATGAAAGGTTGATATGAATTAAACATGATGTGACACGATCACGGTCAAGAAATGCAATGTGAGGTAGAATCACATTATAACCAAGCGAGCGGTAAAAGTAACTGGACTAATAAGTCTAGTTAGTGAGACCGGTTAAGGTCAGCAATTCAAATCAAGAAATTTGTTTTGCTTGTAAGCGGTAGATTCGGTACAACTGAACCGAATAAATAAATTTGAAAACAAAAGAATTTGTTGCTAAAAGTGAAAGATTTCACTAAAGACCTTTAAACGGGTCAAAGTAACGGATTCATAAAGAATTTGATAGTATATGAAAGTGATGGATATCGCTAAGTTAACTAAACTAGTGGAAATAACGAGATTACGTTATTTCAAGTTGCACTATGTCGTATGAGATACGTAGACAATTAGTGACCAAAAAGATGTTACCATACTTATCTGGTAATACTAACAATTGGATAAAATTATAAGTAATGTTTAAAAGATTTCTCGGATCAAATACATTAGTTTCAACTCAATGAATTATGTAAGAAAAGGTTTCGAAGACGAAACCTCTCTAAGAGGGGGTAGACTTGTAACACCCCGAAAACGGGTTTGGTAATCAAACTCCGTTAATACTAAAAGACGGGTAAAGTACCGTTAGTAGTAAAAATAACCAGGTAAATATTTGGATTTAAATAAGAAATCCTAATATTAAATACAAGCGAATCAAAGTTTTAAGGAATTGAATTTAAAAGAGTCCGAGTTAACGGGACTTAAAATAAAACGGGTTATAACTCCCGGGACCCACCAAGTAACTAGGAATATTAACCTAGTTAGTTAGTGTCTTGACATAATAGAGCAAATGTGGTTAAAATACCCTTTAAATAACTTGGTAAAATATAGGGACCAAAGGTGACAAACTTGAAACAAGATTGTATTAAATAAAACATTCAAACACCAAAACACACACTTTAAGTGTGTGTTCTGGTCGAAAATTACAGAGGAGCCAGGGAACTCCATGCTCAAACCCTAACTAGCAAAAATCAAGCAATTGAGAAGCCAAATCGACTTCAAATCAAAATCTAAGTTTAGATTAGTGATCACCTCAGTGAAAGGATCACAAGGTATGTCAAATTTCATCTCCTAGTTACATCTCGAAATTTTGATGGAACATATGAAATCGAAATTGATGGTTGTATGTTGGTTATTTTGATGAAATAGGAATGATATAATGTCTAGGAGTAAAACCCTAGTCAATCACATGTTGAAATCATGCTTATTTCTTGTGAATTCACAATCACCATTGAAGGTGATAAGTGGGTGTTGTAGGAACATGTTAAACACTAGAATTTTAATTGTTGTTCTAGTGTAATTTGAGTTCTAGGAAGTAAATTCAGATTTTGTTAATGTGAAAATTGATGTAAACATGCTTAGTTGATGTTAACCATGGCTAAATGACAAGTATTGACCTTGATAATAAATTGTGAGAAATCATGCCCGCAAGGTGTTTGTTAAAATGCCTAAATGAATGTTTATATGTTGAAATTACGAATGAAACGCGTAATTGCCTTGTTTGACTAATTAAGTGAAATAAGGGTTAAAACGGGTTCTAATCATAATGTTGATTTAACTTAATTATGCCTATTGTATGATTTAAGATAGTTGACCTATAAAAGTCAAACTAACCAATGATAAAGTCGAATAGTGGTTTCGACATAGAAAATACGTAAGGTTGAATAGTCGTGAATTGAAATGACTAATCTAACCACCTTGTGAATGATGATAGTTTGTCGCCTAACGAGATAGGTGGAGGCTTGGGAAAGAAGCGGTCAAACGAATCAAGCACGAAAAGAAAGCGTATTCGGATGCGAGGTAAGTAGAGCTTACGCCCCTTTACATTATTTGCAAAGTTACTTAATTTCAAGTATTGATATGAATGCTACTAAGTGGTTGGTATATGATATTCCGACAAGATTCAATGAGAGTCGGAATGAGGGAAAATGGTAAGAAATCATGAATTATAATAAAAAGGGGTAAAATGGTAGATTAGTCATGTAATGACGAATAAATAAAAACGGTTTTAAGTAAAACAAGTTCAAAGGAAAACCGGGATAGGTTTTAAGGGGTGAAATGGTAATTAAATACCATCTCATACGGACAAATGGTCAATTAGACTAAATGGGTCAAATGGTATGGTTAACACCATTTGACAATTACATTTGACAAATCGCTTGTTGAGTTTTGTAATCACAGGAAATAACATAAGCATGCGTTGCTTTAACTAGAAAGATTTAAAGCAAAAGTTATGTAAACAGGTCAATACCTTGACCCGAGCCAGGTACGCATAAATAAGTTTTTAGTTAAACATATAATTTATGGTCAAATATTTAACGAAAGTCCTTCGTCGTAAAGTGAGGGACTAAAGTGGACCAAAACACCCTTGAAGGGTATATTGGGTAAACGACCCATAGGGGTTGTTTAGGAACTTGCATCAAGATCATGGAATTATTAGATATGAACAAAAGTTACAGGAATACATATTCATGGGTCAAATGCATAAAAATGGTCATTTGCGTAAAATGACCAACCGATGGGTAAATTTTGGGATAATAGGTTAGTTATGCTAAATCCACCATAAAAATAGTTGTGGTGGAAGATCATTTGATAAATATTGCGAAAATAAGATGCTAGAAATAAACGAGTATGAATTATGCGGAAAAGTACTTAAATACCCTTAACGGGTCAAAATATGCATTTAAGTACAAACGGGTTTAAGAATATACATAAACTCATGAATTGAGCCTAATATGATAGACAAGATTGAAATTATAAGATTCATGTGAATTTGGGATCAAACAAACATGTTTGTTTGATAAACGCATGAACGGGTCAAAACTTTGTAAAAAGGTATTAAGTCGAAGACTTAAAGGTCTGAAATTTTGTTATGCCGGATGTTGGATTTCAACTTCATAATATGGAGAATTAAATTACAGACGCGTAGGAAAAAGAATCGGGTAAAACGGATTAAAAACGAGAGAGTTATGCTCGTTTCCGTGAAATCGGGTTATGCTGAGAATATGCAGCAACATAATAAAAACTTTCTGCCAAAAAGGGGGCTAGGTGGGGCGTCTAGCCCCTAGGCGTGACGCCTAGCCCCCCTGAACCTGAAAAACGTTTAATTTTGTTTGTTTGACCCATATAACTTGTTTAAACTTGTTATTTAACTATCAAAACTAATTTTTAAGTTGGTTTTGATCATAGGTGATTGCCAAGAGTGCCCGGATGAAGATCAAGCTCGAAGAAGAACCGAACACGATAAAGTTAAAAGCTTCCGCGCGGCATTTCGTCGTATCTTTTAAACGGTGAATTCAATTACATTAAGTTGTTCTTTTTTTTTAAATTGTAAAAGTTTTAGTAAACTCGTATTGACATACTTACGTGTAATCGTAAAAACATGCATTTTTACGAAACTTATATAAAATATTGTATTAAACAAGCAAGGGTGTTACACCTCTCTTCGAATCCCACTTGACTTTGACTAGTACCAATCTTTTGTGTTTGAGAAACTTGATCTTTCTGTCTTCTATTTGAAGCGGTTTCTCGACAAACTTCAATTTTTCATTTACCTCTATGTCCTGAAGGGGTACTACCAGGGATTCATCTGATAAACATTTCTTGAGATTGGATACATGAAATACGTCATGTACTCCAGCTAATTCTTTTGGTTGTTGTAAACGATAAGCAACTGGTCTTATACGTTGGATCACTGGAAATGGTCCTACGTATCTTGGGCTTAGCTTTCCTTTCTTACCGAACCGTACTACTCCTTTCCAAGGAGAAACTTTCAGGAGTACCTTGTCCCCAACTTGGAACTCTAGTGGTTTGCGTCGAGTGTCGGCATAACTTTTCTGGCGATCTTGAGCCGTCTTCAGTCTTTCCTTGATCTCAGTGATCTTGTCGGTAGTTTCTTGTACTATTTCAGGACCTGATAATTGACTTTCTCCTATTTCTGCCCAGCAAACTGGAGTTATACACTTACGTCCATATAGTGCTTCGAATGGGGCAGCTTCGATGCTTGCATGATAACTATTATTATAGGAGAATTCTATTAAAGGTAGGTGATCATCCCAGTTTCCACCAAAATCTATTACACATGCTCGGAGCATGTCTTCTAAGGTTTGTATCGTCCTTTCACTTTGTCTGTCTGTTTGTGGATGATATGCAGTACTTAAATTTAGTCGGGTTCCCATTGCTTCTTGGAAACTTGTCCAGAAGTGGGAAGTGAAACGACTATCTCTATCTGATACAATGGAGAGTGGAACTCCATGTAAGGATACTACTTCGTCTACATACAACTTGGCTAACCTTTCCATACTAAAGGTTTCTTTCATGGGTAGAAAATGAGCTGACTTGGTTAATCGATCCACAATTACCCAAATCGCGTCATTACCTTTTCTGGTTTTGGGTAACTTAGTAACAAAGTCCATTGTTATGAGCTCCCATTTCCATACAGGTATTTCTAACTGTTGAAGTAGACCCGAAGGTTTCTGGTGTTCTGCTTTAACTTGTGAACAAGTAAGACATTTAGAAACATATCTAGCTATGTCCTTTTTCATTCCTATCCACTAGAAATTATTCCTTAAATCTTGGTACATTTTATTGTTTCCTGGATGCATGGTATACCTAGATTTATGAGCTTCTTCTAAAATTTTATCTCTTAATTCTCCTTGCTTAGGTACCCAAATCCTTTTCTTATGGAATCTCCAAATTCCATCATTTCCTTGCTCTAATTCTTTTATTCGTCCCTTCATTCCTTTAGCATCGTCCTCGATTGCAGTTTCTTGAACATTCTTTAGTTGTTCCATTAAATCTAACTGTAGATTTAATCTAAGAGCACGAACTTGTCGTTGTTTCTCATGATACTTACGACTTAAGGCATCTGCAACTACATTTGCTTTTCATTCGTGATATTGGATATCACAGTCGTAGTCACTTAGGATTTCCATCCATCTTCTTTGCCTCATGTTTAAGTCTTTTTGCCCAAATATGTACCTTAAACTCTTATGATCCGTATAGACAGTGAACTTACTTCCATACAGATAATATCTCCAAATCTTAAGGGCAAAAATTATGGCTCCTAGTTCTAAGTCATGAGTCGTATAGTTTTCCTCGTGCTTTTTCAATTGCCTTGATGCATACGCAATTACCTTCTTGTGTTGCATAGGTACACATCCTAATCCTAATTTTGAAGCATCACAATAAACTTCAAAATCTTCCGTTCCTTCTGGTAAGGCTAGAATTGGAGCATTGGTTAATTTTTGCTTTAAAATCTTAAAGGCTTCTTCTTGCTTAGGTCCCCATTCAAACTAAACTGCTTTACAGGTTAGCTTAGTTAATGGCACCGCTATTTTAGAAAAATCCTTAATAATTCGCCTATAGTATCCAGCTATTCCTAAAAAGCTTCTAATTTCCATAGCTGATTGTGGAACATTCCATTTGGTGATTGCTTCTATTTTGGAGGGATCTACGTGAATACCTTCGTGATTCACCATGTGTCCTAAAAATTGTACCTCCTGCAGCCAAAATTCACACTTCGAGAATTTGGCGTAAAGCTTCTCCTTTCTTAACAAAGTTAAGAGTACATGCAGGTGCTCACAATGTTCCTCCTAACTTTTGGAATAAATAAGTATATCTTCGATGAAGACAATTACAAATTTATCCAAATACGGTTTACAGATTCTATTCATCATGTCCATGAATGCCGCAGGTGCATTCGTTAGTCCGAAAGGCATGACTGTAAACTCGTAATGACCATACCTAGTTCTGAAAGCAGTTTTAGGTATGTCCTCTTCTTGTACCTTCAATTGATGGTATCCGGAGCGTAAGTCAATCTTAGAAAAATATATAGCTCCCTGGAGTTGATCAAAAAGATCATCAATCCTAGGTAATGGGTATCGATTCTTAATTGTAACCTTATTTAATTCCCTATAATCGATACACATTCGCATCGATCCGTCCTTTTTCTTTACGAACAACACTGGATTAAATCTAGCCTAACCTTGAGAAATTAGCCTAACCGTGAGAAATTAGTAATGTGCACAATACCCCACTAGCCAGTGATTAAGATAACCACGACTTAATCCTTGTAATTATAACATTTGAAAATGGAGTATTGTAAAACATTTGATAAAAAGAGAATGACTCACATTGCAGATTTATACGCGTAGAGTTTAGCCTACTGATAAGCCTGATAACCTAATTTAAACAACAATGCATACGAACTTAGGTTAGTAAATAACACAGCATTTTCGATAACTCACGAGATTAAACCCTCACGATGAATGACAAAGTGCAATACTTAAACATCCATCGAATTTACGACGAATGACAAAGTATAAACCCAATTTGAGCAGCACTTAAACATTCATCGGATAGTTTCAATCGATCAGACATTGAATCGTAGTAGCGATCGAGTTAATACCCGGTATCGTAGCAGCGCCTCGCTATATTAGTTGTAATTTCGACTTTTGGACAGTATAACTTCATTTTTGAAAGTTGGTTTCGACACAGATGAACTGCTCGTAGCCTACTCTATTTATAGCTGGAATTTGGGTCTCACGCGGCCCGCGTGAACCTTCGGCCAAACCTTACACTGCCCGCGTGGCCACCTAGTCTATGCGTAGGTCTGATTGGTCACGAGTAGGGTTGCCATGTGTATTCCACGTGGCCTAGGAACGCTTATCCGGTCAACCCAGTTTTGACTCGGCCCGCGTAAGGCTAAGCTAACCCTTACGCGGCCCGCCTGAAAACCCATTTTCTAGATTTCTTGGTTTTTTTGATATGGATTAGGGTTTCAGGTGTCCGGGATTGCACTTACGGTTCAATTTGGAACATTTTTGAGAGTCCTTACAACTGTCTTTTGTCTTATATGACAATGAATACTGCCCGTAAGCATTACATCCCTAATGGATGCTTAATTCACCAAATATGAAAGGATTTCGGGAGAATCCATTATAAGGATGATTTATGTGATTGAATCACATTTGCAAGGAATGTTAACAAGGATTTGAATCTTTTGAATAGGTTCTACCATCTTGGCCTTGTCTGAAATGACATATAGGCTAGGTTGTACCTTTAAGATTCCTTTTAATATTAAAGCAGAACAATCCTAAATTGAGATGTTAATAAGGATCTGAATCTAATTGAGGAACTGTCATCTTGGCCCTGTTCTTAAAATGACACATGAGCTAGGTCTTGCTCTTTTTAGATTTTGCCATTTTATTATAATGGTAGATCTTATAAAAGGAATGTTATTTTAATTTATTTCATATATTATATTCTTATACAATGATATACATGAAATTTAGATAAAACATCCCAATGATTTTTAAAAAAAATTACATAATTGCCCTGAACGAGACTTGAAAGGAATAATGTTGTCCTCGAAGGGACTGAAAGATAAAAATGCCCTTATAAGGACTTTCTGAGGAAACGAATTTCAGCAAAAGGAGTTTCTTCTTCATTTTATTTCTGAATGCTTTCTCTTTGGTTGCACGTTAATCCTAGTCGCAGTACGAAGCTCGGCCTTTCCTAGGCTTCAAATGGGGAGAATTTCCATTATGGCTTCTTTGCTTGGCGACATATTAAAAATATATAGAATTGAAAGCAATAATTCTCCGAATAGAGATGAGAGTATTCCTATGTTAAGTCTAGACTCAGAAGGTCAAGGAATGTGCTACTGTGTCATTGAGATTAAACACAAAAGGCTAGTGTTTAATTCACTCAATGTTGGCTCTGATACCAACCTGTCACACCCCGATATTTTCACGTATTACCGGTGGGCCCGGTGGGGAGTATCGTGACGTAGTTGATATCATCATAGTCAAACAACACAATTTAATGCACAACGGAAGCAAATGATAAATATATTACAAACCGATATAAGGTAATATCAAAGTATTACAAACGGGATGTAAAGGATCCACAGGCGGATCAAGTAAAAGATAATTGTTCGATAGATTTTAACATCTAAGCTTGCGAGACTTTTATTTGATGCTAGGAGAGACCAGCCTACTCCGATTAGTACCTGCACTTAGCCTTTTTGGGAAAATACGTCAGTTTACACTGGTAAATACAATTTAACGTCAGTTTACACTGGTAAATACGATTTGAATGCACAGGGCACAAAACATTTTATAACTTGGGATAATTATTTATATATAAACTTGTAAAAGAATTACATGTTCGTTATACGTTCAGTAACCCGGATTGATGCCGGGTTAAAGATTAATAGACACACCACATGATATAGTCCCACGGCGAGTTATTCCCGAAACCGGCGGTTATACCTTGTTATTTATATATGCACTGTCGGGTGTACGCCTACACCCCGTGCTTAGGTCGTGGCCATTTCTTAAAATGATGCCAAGGATATCCGGGACATGGTCATTAACCCCCCAAAGGCTTTAAACAAACAAAACAATTTAAATGGGACATTTCAATAAATTAACCTTCATACAATTAAAAATTCAATGCCCGACCAAGCGGTATTTTATATACCGTACCCCAAGCCCGTATAAGGGAAAATAAGTTAAAAGTATTTACCTGAGCTAAATATAAATTCAATCCCAGCCGTATATCAATTCAGCAAGTACAGATAGCTTTTACTGGGCTCCTAAATCTGGAACGAAGGTTTTTAATAACCTATTAGATTCCTAACGGGTCTTTAATTAAGCCTATGCTTAGACCGGTTAGTTTTAAAGGAGGATACAGTTCAAAACGCATGATAAAGCGAGAACCGGATTAGAATGTGGTTTAGACCCGACAAGCTTTTATACTTGTGTATTAAGGGTAAACTAAACACATTCTGGATTTTGAGATAAAAATAATAAGGTCTGACCCGTTTCGGCTAATTTATGCAAACTAGTTACAAAAGCCGATCCGAATGCGAAAAGTGCGTAACGGGTAACCAAAAGAGTCATGAACAGGTTTCCTAAGTTAATATGCCTTAAATATGTTGTGATATCAGTAGGATACCTTCCATTATGCCCAAAACAAATTTAAAACCAATTTATGCCCCGTAGGGGTATTTTGGTCATTTTAAAGGTTATAAGAGAGATTAAATATTATTCTGAGTTCCAAGTCTGATATAACCAGTAAAAATACTTAATTTAATAAGTTATAACAGTAGGATAAAGCATATATGTGAAATTTACTATTTACAACCAAACTATGCACCGTAGAGGCATTTTGGTAATTTCACATAAGCTTAAAAGGTCAAAATTAGAGAATCTGAGTTTAAAACTTTTATTTAATGTTAAAATATATAAATTTACTTAAAAAATCAGTAGGTATTAAGTTTCATATGCCAAAAATAGTTTTAACTCATACTATGCGCTTAAAACGCGTAAAAAGGCGGTTTTAAGCGATTTCCGGGTTTTTAAAGAAAAGCTGATATTTTTATCATTCCAGAAAGCTTAAAATATTTTATTTATCATATAAAATCAGTAGCAAAAGGTTTGGGGTCAAAATGTTTTGTAAAACTCAATTTATAAGCCAAAAGGGCAAAACCGGCATTTACCGAATCAAGCCTAGAACCCTATGTTATGCACAGCCTAAAAATAAATAAAAATCTTAAAAAATCCCAAAATATTATTTTATATCAGTAGGTAAAAAGTTTGGTATCAAAAATTGGGTTTAGATAGGATATACGCTAATTATGTCGTTTAATTAATAAAAGCTTTTCATTTACGCTAATGAGCATAACTCCTAATCTAGACCTCAAACTGATGTCAAATTTTAGGGACAAGTTTATAATTCAGTAATGAAGGTTTCTATCCTTTCACATTTTCAAAAATTTTGTTTTAAGGTTAAAAGGGCATAATAGTCAACATTTAGGCATTTAACGGAAACATGCATATGAATCGGATAACTAAGGAACCAAGTTGTATAACCTCAGAGGGTTACACTAACCTATAACCTGGTCCTAAAGGAATCCTAAGGCATATCTAAACTAAGCTAAATCGGGTCAGAACTGAAAGTCAAAGCAAAAGTCAACTTTTGCGACTTTCGGTTCCGAACCGAGCCTAAACTTAGAATTGTCGGGTTGAACATGCTTTAGACATGTTCAACTAATATTTACCAAGTTATTAAAGTGAGAAAACTGATTTTATGGCTTCTATATTAATAGTTATGAATTTTATTTAAAACTAACATGTTTGACTTTTATTTGACCTGACAATTTAACTAAGTAAACGTGGTAATTAGGAGGTGCCCTTTTGAGGGTTTAACACCTACCTAATTACGGTCACGTAGCCATGTTCATTACGAACAATGGCTCAACCGTTTAAAAGTCAAAGCGTTTATCAAAAATGCTTGACTTTTCGGCTATAAACGCTAAACAATTTAAACTAAGCACGAAAGGACACTTACAAGAGTCCAATGGACTGAGAGAGGTTCTCAAAAGAGTTCAAGATCCTCCTAATCCAGAGAGCATGATCAGATTTGGAGAAATGGTGTGCAAGAACAAGTGAAACCCACATCTATTTATAGTTTTTGGGATTTCACGGGATCGAGACAAGTGTCGGGAGGTGCAACCAGATCAAAACATGTGTCTAGTGGTTTTATTATACAATGGGCAAGCACCTAGATTGAACAAATGAGAGTGTGGAACCCAGATTTGGCAAAAACCAGCAACAAAACCAGAATTCTGATGCTGTGCAGCCTTCACGGCCCGCGTAGGGAAACCCAGGAGGGTTTCGTGGCCCGCCTGACAGTCCAGAACAGCAAACATAGTTCCAGGAATTACAGGAATGGCCCCTGTGAGTATATAAGGTCCTTTTTGGCACGATAAAGGCCCGTTAACCTCATTTCAAGGCTCTACTATGTTGCCTACACATAGAGGACATGAAACATGCTCAAAAATATCACGGATGTCGGTTCGTTCGGCCGTACGGTCACGTTGTTCGTCTAATTACGACGAAACACGAACGGACGCGAAAAACGATCCAAATTACGCGACGAATGGAATTTTATCACGCCGAACACTAAAATAAAATATTTTAGTGCTTAAATAAAATTTTGGGTGTCCGGAGATATTCAGAATGTGAGATATGCGCGAAAATGCAAACTTGTGCACTTTTTGACACTTTTAGTCCCTGGATGACGTAAAAGTTTATTTTTGCGCACCAAACACCTCTAATTCTATATCTAAGCTATTTAAAGGATAATTAGGGCATGTTTAACTCATGCTCATATTCCGGAAGGTCCGATACCCTACGAATCGACATACTTTTGCAGTTTGACGTAATTAGTCCTTTAATTGCGCAAAGTAGCGCGAAATGTCGATTACTGACATCCAAGCCTTCCATAGCCCATAATGGTCATTCCCAAGCATATAATTAAATATTACTATGCTCTCATTTTCTTAAATGGTCACCGAAAGGCATAGATTCAAAAGTTGACGCTTTAGGTCCCTCTATTGCGCAAACTTGCGCATCTCATCATTTAATAGCATTGAAGCCTCATCTAATCCATATTAGGCATTCTTGAAAGTATTATTAAACATCACGATGCTTTGGGTTCGCTAAAAGGTCATTCAGAGGTATAATTAAACATATTGACACTTTTAGTCCCTCTAACTTGCAAAGTTGCGCGTAACTTTACTTATAGGCATAAAAACCTTAGACGGACAATAGTTGGCATTCACGAGAGTATAATCAAATATCATGAAGCTCCCGATTTGTTAAAAGGTCACTCAGAGGTAAGAATTAACATGTTGACGCTTTTAACCCTTCATTGCGCAAACTTTCAATTAATTCCGCAAACGGCTACACTCGATCGAAAAGTGGCTCATTTGTGAATATAAATATCATGAGAGGTTATTTAGAAACTTATTTTAGGTATGCTAACACTTCCAGTCCTTTCATTATCAATTTTTTTGATTTTTCGAAAAATTAGTCCCTAAAATTCAACATTTGACTTTATTAGGGTTTATTACACGTGTCAATACATCATTGGACGTGATTTTACGAGGTGTTACATCAATATTGAATATACAAGAAACAATGTTTGCCATTTTTGTCGTTTTACTGAGGAAATAGTGTACCTGAAGGAAACCTCGATTTTTTGGAATCTTTGATGTTTGAGTGTTTTGGCGTTTTCTAAGATGATTGGTATATAGTAAAATATGGCGTTTTTGAGTAGGTGTGTTTGAAGTTTTGGGGTTTTTGGCGTTTGTAAGATGAATGGTATATAATAGAAAATATGGCGTTTCAGGTTCGGGGGGGGGGGGTGTTTTTATGTCTGAGATGTTTTGTTTATATAGGGAGGTGTTTGGCCCATAATGGCGTTTTATTCTTTAGTTTGGCGTTTTGGTAGGGAAGTGTAAAAGACCCTTTTACCCTTATTGAAGCGCACCCACTTAATAGAATTCGTGTTATTTACGAAAACGCCACCGCGCCAATCTAGTCCATAGATTGTTTTGATCGGATGATCCATAAGCGTTCTCACACTTTCTACTGTTTTCTCTAAATTCTGACCCTATATATATATATATGGGACCGCTAAAATGAGAACCACCTCCAGTTGTAAGAACCGTGAGAACTACACCGTACGGGGCGAGGTGGACCAAATTTTTTTTTCATAAACGTAGATGCGTGTATTATAAACACATTTGTAAAAAAAATTCAAAAACAAATGTCGTGTGTGTAGTTTTGAGCACCACAACTTTGCGTTTACGGGACCCGTAAATTAAATAAAATTTACGGGTCCCGTAAACGCAAAGTTGTGGTGCTCAAAACTACACACACGACATTTAAAATTTACGGGTCCCGTAAACGCAAAGTTGTGGTGCTCAAAACTACACACACGACATTTTTTTTTGAATTTTTTTTACAAATGTGTTTATAATACACGCATCTACGTTTATGAAAAAAAATTGGTCCAACTCGCCCCGGATCAAAAAGTTCTCACGGTTCTTACAACTGGAGGTGGTTCTCATTTTAGCGGTCCCCTATATATATGTATATATATATATATGTATATATATATATATGTATATATATATATATGTATATATATATATATTTATGTATGTATATAGGATCCGGTTCAATCGAGAACCAAGCCGAGTTGTGAGAACCACTCTCCACCAATCAGATTATACCACCGATACAATATTATTTTAAAACCAAAAGGTTATTTTGGTAATTTACTCTATATGTCATTTCCATCTGTCTCTGGCTCTTTTAAAGTCTCTGACTTTCTCTCTCTTCATACAAATTTCATCATCTTATCTCTTTTATCTCTCACATCTCTCTCGAATCTTCATCATCTTCATCATCATCTTCATCTGATGAAATGAAGAAACTCAACTGATGTTCTTACCCCCCGGCTGCAGAAGGGGTGGTGGCGATTGTACGGAGGCACAAGATCACACTCCAACCACCGTCTCCTCCGCCACCGTCACTGTCTCCTCTGCCACCATTCACCACCATTCAACGGAGATAAACCCCTGGATGACGCTGCCGCACAGGGGGTGGGTGTGGTGTCTGAAATCTGCCTAGTTGTACCAGGCGCCGCCACCGCCGGTTTCGATGGCGGCATAGGTTTTCGTTCCCGGTGGCTGGTGGCTAGAGATCCGACGGCAACACGGTTTCAGGCTTAATGGAGTTCCGGCGGGGGCTAGGGTTTTAGGTAGCTTCTGTTTTGTTTTGTTTTTCATGGTGATGATGTTGTGGAAACCCTCACATGAGCCATGATCTTTAGTTTGAAATCGAAAATTATTGGTTGTGTTTTGGTATAGAACGTGTTACCAAGTTTCCGAAGGTATAAATCCTGTTTTGTTTTTGCTTTGTTAAAAAAATTAGTGGTTTTTGTTGTTTTGATGATTTAAAATCGGTTTGAAGGAGTTTTTTTTCAGTTGAATTTTGGACTAATTCGGTTAATATTCAGTGATTTTCAGTTTAGTCTTTGATGATTTCAGATGTTTTACATTGATTTCAGATCGTTTTTAACGATTATAATTGAATTTGAATAGAATATTTTGTTCATAATAACGAGATCAGTTGAAATTTTCGTATAAAAATTTCAGAAGTTATTCGCAAATCAATGTTTCTTCATTGTTTGAATATGTTTTTAGATGTTAGCTGAGTTGATTCGTTGTTGTTCATAGAGAATAGTATTGAATTTTTTTCTAAAAGGCTGAAAACAATGAAGCAAGCATATCATTAATATGCAAGTAGTTTAAGACCTGAATCTGATCTGATTGTGGCGACAAGTAATTTCTGAACGTGTTAAAGACGGTTCGTTTTCGAATAGAAGACATGAAAAAGAAGAGAGTTGCAGGTTTGCTCATTGAGTGTTATTTCGAATAGAAGACACGAAGACAACTTTTCTTTCGTAGTATGTTGTTACTTGTTCTGTTATGCTATGCGCTATGGTTTCATACTTTTCATCGAAAATGTGAAAACATCTTATTCACCACGAGGCTGTGATGATTTCACCTAATCCGAGTCATAATCGGGTCAAGATTTGAGATTTTCCGCAGCTTGGCGTGGCAGAATCGGAGGAAGGCAAGTGCGCTTGCAACCTCTGTTTGTAGCCATGGTGGTTGAATCCTCTTGTTCCCGTTGCAAAACAGATCTGAGCCTCATTTCTTTTTTAAATCGGTTTTTGTTTTGATTTGGTTAATGTATTGTGATTTTTGCTTGGGGACGAGGATGCAAAACGAGGTGAATTTTCACCGATGACTTTTCACCAATGCCCGACAACTCACCTTGATGAGTCCGGCGACATGAGGCGTCTCCGGGTTCTTTGGCAGTGATAGTTGAAATTTTTTTTCCGACAATTAATGTGGATGGCGAGGCAAGGATGGTAGAGGGTAGGTTATGACCTGCAACCCACTTGCAGCCATGTTGTTGTTGTTTTTATATTTTCAGTCGATTATGTTAAGTATTAACTTATTTGAGACATGTATGAGTCATGATTTTGGATGAGTTTGTTTGTTAAGATTCTATCTTTAAAACCGACGTAAAAAAAAGTTTAACCGGCGCGTAAAAAAAGTTTATAACATGCGCGTAAATAAAATTTAAAATCACGCGTATCTAAAGTTTAAAACCGTGCGTAAAAAATGTTTTATACCGGCGTGTAAAAAAAGTTTAAACCCGTGCGTAAAAAAAGTTTTTAATCACGCGTAAAAAAAATTTAAAACCGCGGGTAAAAAAAGTTTTATACTGGCGCATAAAAAAAGTTTAAAAAGGGGACGTAAAAAAAAGTTCTAAACCGGCGCTTAAAAAAAGTTTATAACCAGGCGTAAAAAAAGTTGAAAACCGACACGTAAAAAAAGTTTAAAACCGACGCGTACAAAAAGTTTAAAACCGCGCGTAAAAAAATTTAAAAGCGGTGCGCAAAAAAAGTTTAAAACCGGCGCATAAAAGAAGCTTAAAACGGCGCGTAAAAAATATGAAAACCGGCGCGTAAATAAAAGTTTAAAACTGTGCGTAAAAAGAGTTGGAAAACCGGCGTGTAAAAAAAGTTTAAAACCGCGAGTAAAAAATTTTTTATACCGGCGCGTAATCATTAGTTTGTATACCGGCGCGTAATCATTAGTTTGCATTTAATTTTAATATATGGGTATATTGGTAAACTTACATAAATCATTAGTTTGTATTCTTCAACTTTAATATATGTTTTGGTCAAAAATTACCGAAGCAATTAAGTGATCAAATTAGTTAAGTGAGGTAGTGTGCTAAGAATGTGTATTGAAAATATGCTAATTTAGTTGTTTACAAAAACAGTTATCAGGATACGGCTCAGGATATCGAGTTGTATCTACAATCAAACAATGAGCTGAAAAGTAAAGAGTGACACGGGATGTACGAGGAAAGCCCTTGATCAATCTAGATCGCCGGCACAAAACCTCGGGACCTGACAATCGCAGCTGCCTTGTTCTTCTAATTGCTTCAAATATCAGGATACAGTGCCGGATATGATGCGGATCAACTAAGTGTTACAATGTGATTTCGATACAAGTGTAAGTGTGTTGTGAGTGTTTGCAGCTAAAGAGAAAGAGAGCTCGAGAGATTGTGTGTGTTCTAATCTGATCCGATCAATCCTTTTTATAGTAAAAAAAAACTAACTAACTAGCCTATTATTCCAGGATTCAACGAATATTCCTTATGTGAACGTTGTAGTCCACGTCTTCGGGCTTCAACGTCCATAATCTAACAGATTTACCCGAGTCTTGTGGAGAAGAAGTACACTTGGACGTTAGAGACTTGCATCATTTAATCTGCACGCTGTTGGACCGTGTTCCGACCCTAAACAGTCAGTTGAGAACGTTCATCTTCACATACGAAGGCGGAATCAATGTAAATGAAGTTACACAGCTTTTCCTTTTCAATTCCTTCTCTTTTATTGCTTTCTGATTCAAATTTGACAGAGTTTCGTTACACAAGCAATGACCTAGTTCCGCTCCAACGTACATACATGAATGAACTCATCAGGTATTTATAGGGTGACAGGTTTCGCTCATATGGACTGTCATATAAGCGAAACTACCAAGTGACATATAAGCGAAACTACCTGATGACCACATGAGCGGAACCATATGTACATATAAGCGAAACTACTTCTAACCTATGTACATAAAAGCGAAACCTCAACATAAAACCCTAATTTTGACTTTCAAGACCCTATGTTGACCTATCTTGACCTAAGACTTAATGCAGACGTAGTCAACAGACATTCCATGCATCAACAGACTCCCCCTTGGAGGTTGACGAAGTCTTCAGCTCCGAGTCTTCAGTCTTGGTCTTTTCTTCAACTCTCTGTCTTCACATCATAAGCATTCTATCTTCACAGGTTCAGAATCACAACCTAGCTCCATCTTTAAACTCCCCTTTGACTGTTGATCCAGACTCCCCCTTTCACAGACTCCCCCTCTCAATATGCTAGAATCTGAGGTCTTTATCTGGTTCAAGCTTTGACATTTAGCTTCCGTGGGAATGATGAAGTCCAAAACCTGTGTCTCAAACATCAAACATTACAATCTATCTTTTCAACAATAAATCACAAACTATCAGCTTTAGCAATCCACTCAAGTATTCAGATCCAAGTTAATGACTCTGATCACTCGATTAATCTACCAAGTTCAATTTAATGACCTTGGTTGATCATTGACGAATCAAACTGATTTTAAAAACAACAATTTACACATTTTCTAAAAATAACAAGTATCAAGTTAATGAACTTGTTTTTGACTTTTCAGTAATTCAAACTCCATCAAAGTAAGCTCTCCTCATTCTTCAGTTCAGAATCTCCTGCATCTGCTTTAACATCTGAGAATCCAACAATCAACTCTCCACTTTGGTTTGTCGGAAAATAAAGCAGAAATAAAATCTTTTTGGATTTTTATAAAGTGTTCTAAACTAAGAAATGAAATACAGAAAACTTAATATTGCAGAAAGTAAACAAAGTAAACTATTTACAAACTTATTTTTGGTGAGCGTGTCAGGGAATCATATCAGCTATCAGACAAATTACAAGTACCGTTAAGCTTCATTTCCTACTCAGACTTAAACAATTCACCTCGATTGTCGATATACTGATCCATCTTAAATTCTCACACATATTTCAATTTAATCAGGATACGATTTAGATGTTTTATGAACTTAGCTCATTCATGTGTCCCACCTCTTGAATATACTCCCGTATCCAGAATCCCAATCTTCAGTCTTACAAGTGAGTATACTACAATGATATCTGTACATAAATTAGGTAATGCGAGGGCCGAGGGATCTCAGGTCGATACTTCCGTATACGCAAAGAGATATCAGCTTCGACTTTACGGTATGTCCCCTTTAGAGGATCTTTTAGCTACAACAGCAGCGACTATCAATTTTATTGTTTCATCTGCATGCTGAGGGTTTATGCTATGTTTCAAGCATTTGAGGAAAGTATTATCCAAGGACTAGGTTAGAACTTCCATTCAGCAGAAGTCTCGGAATAATACCCCAGACATCATTGAGTATAAAAACCTAGTATATCAGATTATGAGACCTTTCAAATGAGATTTCAGGGGTTACCTATATATCCAAGTAGTGTTCCCCACGAATTTCACAAGTTTGAAAATTTTAGGTTTATATCCCGAATAAATCTACTAAATGTGTGAAAACCTATCGACACATCATTAGTGAGACTGTTTAACTCATTTAAACTTTACAAATCTTTAGCATACTGTAATTGTCTAGCTGATGTACTATCATTTTCCCTATATACACAAGCTCTTTTTCAGATTTTATATTGTTTTTGTATTTTGAAATTTTATCATGTTTTTGTATTTTCTGAAAATATATCTATATACATCTATCTACTCCCCCTAAATACCAAAACATGTAAAAAATCGACAAACCATTGCAGATTGTTTCTCGTCTTCATCCGCAACAGTACTCTCATCAACGCCAATAATTCCATCCGACACCGAAAGAAGCTTCATACCATTCAGTTTTAACAAATATATAAACCGATTTTTATCAAAAGCTTTGGTATGTAAATCAGCTTTCTGTTCGTCAGTGTGGATTTTCTCAATTCGTATCAACTTTTTCTCAAAACAATCACGAATAAAGTGATGACGAATTTCGATGTGTTTAGTTTTAGCGTGATGTACTGGATTCTTTGTTATATTTATAGCGGCCTCATTATCAACAAAAAGAGGTGTGTTAAGAAACTGCAAACCGTAGTCGCGCATCTGTTGCTGTATCCACAGGATCTGAGAGCAGCAACTGCTAGCAGAAACGTACTCCGCTTCACATGTAGATAGCACCACAGACGTTTGTTTCTTACACTGCCAGGTAACCAATCTAGGTCCAAAGAACTGGCATCCTGCAGTTGTTGATTTTGAATTGACTTTGCAGCATCCGAAATCTGAATCGGAATACCCTTCGAGCGTAAAATCGCCTTTCCTAGGATACCACAACCCCAATGAAGGAGTTCCTTTCAGGTAGCGTAATATCCTCTTCACAGTGATCATATGCGAAGCTCTCGGGTTTGATTGATATCTTGCTGCGAGGCACGTTGGGTACATGATATCAGGACGTGAAGCAGTTAAGTACATCAATGAACCTATCATGGATCGGTAGAACGTTTCATCAGCCCTGTCTCTGGTGAGATCTGGGTGAATCCCATGATTTGTTGCAAGTGGGGTAGCAGCTGGAGTAGAACTTGACATCCCAAATTTCTCTAGAATATCATGAACGTACTTCGTCTGATGAATGAAAATTCCCTCAGGTAGTTGTTCAACTTGTAGACCCAAAAAGAATTTCATCTCCCCCATTGATGACATTTCAAACTTTTGCTTCATCACTGATTCAAAGTATTTGCACAGACTCTCATTCGTTGACCCAAAAATTATATCGTCCACATAAATCTGAACTATCAGAAGATGACCGTCGACCTCTTTAGTGAAGAGAGTGGCATCCACTTTTCCACGAATGAACTTGTTGGCTAGTAGGTGTTGAGACAAAGTCTCGTACCAAGCTCTCGGGGCCTGGTGTAAACCATACAGCGCTTTGTCCAATAAGTAGACCTTGTTTTTGTGGATTGGATCGGTGAAGCCCGGCGGCTGTCTGACATAAACCACCTCTTTTACCTTCCCATAGAGAAAAGACAATTTTACAGCTAACTGATATACTTTGAAGTTTTTCCAAGATGCAAATGCAAGGAAAATTCTGATTGCCTCTAGTCGTGCTACAGGAGCATAGACTTCTGTAAAATCAATCCCCTCCTGTTGACTAAAGCCCTGAACAACAAGTCGAGCTTTGTTCCTTACAACAACTCCTCTGTCGTCTCTCTTGCACTTGAATACCCATTTTGTATTGATTTTTCTATTACCATCCGGCAAATCAACTAACTTCCACACTCCCAACTTTTCGAATTGGCTCAGTTCCTCCTGCATTGCATTGACCCAAGAATCTTCAGTAAGCGCCTCTTTGTAAGTTCTTGGTTCAACCTGCGAGATAAAACAACTTAATGAGAATTCAGTTTGCAAAGGAGCAACTGTTGTATAAAAACATGTAAGCCCTTTATCAATCTGTCTTTGAGTGCGAACGCCTGTCTGCAGTTCTCCAATGATCAACTCCTCTGGATGATATGAAAAAGTTCGCGGCATCACTTCACTTGGAACATCTACATTGCCCTCTAGATTAGTAACATTCTGATCTGCATCTTGTTCACCAACTTGGTTTGTTTGACTAGAAATCTGAATTTGCTCCCCCTTAGAATCTGAATCACCATGATCAAAGACTGGCATGTTTTCAGCTTCTTGATTATTATTCTGATCCGACTGATTATCCTGAGCAACTTCATTATGTTGGACATCATCATGTTCACTAGCATTACTCGGACCTGCTTCATCATCATTTGAAGTTTCCCGTGGTCACCTCGAATACTCAGCTGGGAACCTTTGCTGTGACTCGTATTCGCGCAAAATATCCAACTCATCAAAGAAATCTTCATCATCCTCTGATTCTTCTCTCATGTCAAACGAATCCCACAGTTTTTCATAATGATAACGCCATGAATCTCCTGGATTCTGCGGCGGCATAGTATAACCTTGACATTCAACATTTGCAGCTTCAATAATCCGCTTCTCACTTGGAACGAAGACACGTCGCATCGGATTTGCATAACCAACAAATATTCCCTCAATGCACTTCGGACCAAACTTTCCATGAGGCTCTATAACAGTACAGGGTGACCCGAACGGTTCTAGATAATTCAAATTCGGTTTACGGTTATTGATTAGCTCAAACCATGTTTTGTTGAACTTCTTGACAGTAAGAACCCTGTTGAGCGTATAGCATGCGGCGGAAACAGCTTTGTCACACCCGCTCGTAGCGGAAGCGCGAGGTGTGATCTGATCAGTTCTCATTGCATAACAATATAAGTGAACAATACTAAATGAATAAAAACAAGCTCCAATGCCATTGTCATAATTGTTTCGAAAGAACGCAACATAAGTTAAATGTATTTGTTACAAACCATCAAATGAAAATGCGTTTTCATCGTTCCATACATCAAAATGTAAGTCTTAAATGTCAAGGCTTTGACCACTATATCACCGCAAAGAGGCGGTATATAACGGGCAAACCCTTCAAATGGTGGCATGGAGTCTTGATACTTGCTTTCCTTGACTGAAATATCTGTCAGGTCCACTAATTTCCTGAAATACATGTTAAGTTTGAAAACAACAACAAAAGTTGAGCGAGTTCATGCAATTTAGCTGTATGAGATGTATCTGTAAAATGTGAGTTGTATAAACTGTATCTGTAAAATGTGAGTTGTATAAACTGTATCTGTATGAATGATGTATAAACCGTATCCACAACATGTGAATTGTATAAAATGTATCTGTATGTATGATGTATAAACTGTATCCACAACATGTGAATTGTATAAAATGTATCTGTATGTATGATGTATAAACTGTATCCACAACATGTGAATTGTATAAAATGTATCTGTATGTATGATGTAGTATGTAAAGCGTCAATGAAATCGTTGATCATTAATGTTTCGCGAGGACATTAATATGTGTGACGAATTAGGAAGCAATCCAACCCTAGACGATTTTATGTCGACTCCTATCGACTGGGACACAAACGCACTCTTCTGTATGGGTCCACGACCAAGAGTGGGGCTCGCCAAAACCCATTAGATCTAACCCCTTGTACCTAGGTCCAAACTGGATTAATGGTGCTTATAGTATGGCCCTAATTCGCACATGATCTATGGTGTTTCATTACCTAACTTTAACATACTCTGAACATGTATCTTCCCCGATAGTTGTAAAGTTGTAAAACATTTAAATGAATAGGGGAACATGAACTCACAGAATTGCGTCCGTGAATAGAAGTAAATAAGATCTCACGTGCGGTCGTCCTGAATAGCGTTGCGACCTACAAATGTTCTTATTTTTGTTAGACACTTCGGTCTTTGTAAAGGACTTGAGTACAAGTCTTGTGTCTTCAATATGTGTAAGACTTGTATGTCTTTACTGTTCGTTAACTGTGTATTCGATGAATGAGTTGTTTAGTCGGATCTAGTCCGCTGAATTTCGTGTCTTATATGTACCAATTGTATAGTTGTGTTTCCAATAATGGTAACATTGGGCCAAGCCCATGTTTTCAAGTTATTGGGCTTAAATAGTGCTGGGCCTTAAATAGTGTTGGGCCTCAATAGTGTTGGGCCTCAAATAGTGTTGGGCCTCAAATAGTGTTTGGCCTCAAATAGTGTTGGGCCTCAAATAGTGTTGGGCTTCAAATAGTGTTGGGCTTCAAATAGTGTTGGGCTTGAATTGGGCTTGAATAGTGTTGGGCTTGAATAGTGTTGGGCTTGAATAGTGTTGGGCTTTGGCCCATATGTTTAGTATTTGGGCTTAGCCCATGAATTTATGTTAAGCCCATTAAGAAAAATATCCCATTAAGTAAAATAGCCCTTTAAGTAATATAAGCCCATTTGTTATAAAAATAGCCCACTAGTATAATAAGCCCATTTATTTTTATAAAAACCTTTTTATAAAAATTTACTAAGTATACTTGTTAGTAAATAAAAACATACTAGTTTTTATAAGTTTATAAACATCCGAAATTTGTTATTGATAGGATACTTATATTTCGTGTCGATAAATCGTCTAAACGTCGTAGTAACTCCCCGGATTGGCAATTCACTTATGTAGTCGTACGTCGTTCATTTTGACCATAATTGGTGTCTGATTATTCGAATCGTCCGTAACTCGTTTTAAGGCGTAATTATGTGAAGTCTTATAAGACTTTGATTATTATGTATCATGTGTTCATTATTACCATTGTAATAAAGTTCCTATCTTTGATATATATATAACTAATACCATCAAATAATCACATAGCACATAAGTTGTTAAATCACCAAATATATATTTTTCTAAAAAAAAATATATATTCCTCTTGTCTAAATACAACCAAATATGTTGTTACTTTATAAAATAAAGTTTTTATGAAAAATGGCTATATAACCTTTGTATTTTATTCTAACCATGTTTTATAAACATATCATTTTCTTTATCAAATCACCACCAATTTACTCTACAACTTAACTAAACATATGAGACTTTTATAACATGAAATTATCAAGATGATATCCAAATCATGTAGGGTTTTAACCATGATTATTTCATATGCTAACAAGTTCAAAAACCAAGTTTAATTTTAGTTTTAACAACTTTTATAAAAATCTCTAGTTGTATGTTACTTTTTATAATCTTGTGAGAGTATTGTTTTTAACCGAAAACCTTATATATTTTCACAAGATCAATAGTTATGATCATCCATTAATCCTTTATGTTAAAAACCCTTTAACATAAACATGCATAATTTTTAGATCATAACTTAAAACATCTTCTAATAATTTATTTGCATCATAAACATCATAACAAGACTAAATAAGCATATATCAAGTCTTAGATCATAATATAAACAATCATAATTATATCATGATTTTTATCTTTGCTTCTTTGTATTTTTCATGCTTATTATGTATGATTACATGGTTATTATTAGTAATAATAACAATCATAAACTTAATATATTTGCATAAAAAAAAAATAGATATAGAAGCTTACTTCTAGCACTAGGCTAGGGATGATCTTAGAAGATTATTAAGAACTAATAAGATGATGATCTTGATGATTTAAGGTTCTTGAATGGATGAAAAAACTTCCTTTAACTTGTAAATGCTTTAGATCACCTTATGTTACTTGGAAATCCATCTTGATCATGAAGGAGATGATAAAAATAATTGGGTTTTTGGATGGTGTTCTTGGTAATATGGATGAAGATTGAAAGAGTTCTTATGTGTGTGAAAGATAAGGTGTAAAAGTATGATAATGTGGTTAGTAACTAAAGTACTAAGTGTTATAATCTTTCACCAACATCATCCACTTACAACTAATAAAAAAAATATCTAGATATTAATCAAAAGAATAAGGGGTAAAGTGTAACATTTTTTTATAAAAATGTCTTAAACATGTAGATATTTTGGTAATTAGGCTAAGTATGGTGATTAGGGTAATCTTTCACCATTAGAGGGTAATTAGTGATTCGAAACATAAATTAACATTAACTAGTTCACTAAACTAGTAGAAATCATGTTTTGATACTTTGAATGCTTTTCGTTTCGTCGTTGGCTAGTTTACGGCACTTTTGTGGCGTACCGACGGAAGTTTGCCGTAAGTTGACATTCCGCATTAAAAAGATGTATGAAGTTATTTTGAATCCCAAAATAAGCTTAACTAGTTTACCAAAGCTTTCATTTGGTTGTTTTCGGTGTCGGAAATGTCGTTTATTAGCTTGTCGGTGTAGAAACGGACAAGTTGGGGGGTTGCAACGCAGTGTCGAGAGCTTATGTTTCGAATACCCCATTAATATCCTCATATTGTTTCCATATGTTTGTCATCATTTGTCATATTTTCGGAGTCCCGGTAATGCTAAATTATTATTTTGGACAAGTTAAAATTGTCTTATTTTTAGTGAAACGGACAATTTAGCGATTAGGGCGTTGTACCGGAAAGTCTTATATCTTTGTAAGATATGTTTTCGTATTAGTGTTTTCTTATATAAACGGACTCAGTTATGTCATCCGTGTGTCGTTTTTCCTTGTTTCGTTCTGTTTTCACGGTTTTGCTGGCATGAATAGTGTAACCGTGAATAGTGCGCGCAGCACTTTTTACCAACACTTTTAGGAAATTGTTTAATTGGTTTCGCAATACAACGAAAACCAATATATGTTATATCATTGTTTTCTTGTCCTAACATTGTCGTCTAATATACGACACCGTTACGTAATTAAATTACGCTAATTGCATGAGATTATATACTAAGAATAGTGATTAGACTGTACGGAATTTCCGGTTATTTGCCATTTGTCACATTCTCCCCCTGTTATTGAGAATTTCGTCCCGAAATTCAAACTGAGTCATCCTTTGCAGGAGACTACTCAAACAGGTGAGGATATTTTGGTTTTGATTTGATCTGCACGTTCCCAAGTATATTCGGGTCCGTGTCGAGAGTTCCAACGAATTTTTACTAATATGTTACAATTCCTTCATATTTTCTGGACCTTCCGGTCTATGACCTTAACAGGTGCTTTATGAATTGGAGTTTGTCATCAATGTGAATCTCATCCTCCGAGATGATAACCGTTTCTTGTGTTGGACTCTACTTAAGATTCGACACATGAAATGTGTCGTGTACACTGCTTAGTTCGTCTGATAACTTCAAGTTGTAGGCAATAGTGCCAATCTTTTCTAAGATTTCAAATGGTCCAATGTAACGTGGGTTAAGCTTTTCACGTTTACCGAACCTTGATACACCCTTCCAAGGCGAGACTTTTCAACAAGACTTTGTCTCCAACCTCGAAAGATAATGGTTTTCGTCTTTTATCTGCGTAGCACTTTTGTCGATCGCGAGCCGTCTTGATACGGTCTCGGGTCTGAAATTTTTTTTTTATCCGTAGTCTCTTGGACTAGTTTCGGACCAATTATTTAACTATCGCCTGTTTCCGCCCAACATAGCGGAGAGCGACACTTTCGACTATAAAGAGCTTCAAACGGTGCAGCTTGTATACTAGTATTGTAGCTGTTATTGTAGGAAAACTCAACTAAAGGTAGATGAGTATCCCAATTGCCGCCTAAATCCATAACACATGCGCGAAACATATATTCGAGTGTTTGGATTGTCCGTTCGCTCTGGCCGTCAGTTTATGGATGAAAGGCTGTACTTGGATTCAAATGAGATCCAAAGGCCTGTTGAAATGATTTCCAAATTCTAGAAATAAAACGACCGTCTCGGTCTGAAATGATTGAAATAGGCACTCCATGACGAGCCACTATTTCTTTGAGATAGAGTTCTGCTAGTTTCTCAGTATTATCCTTCTACCAAATCGGTAAGAAGTGCGTGGACTTTGTTAGTCTATCGATGATTACACATATCATGTAGTGACCTCTTGAGGTCCTGAGTAACTTCGTAATGAAGTACATCGATATTTGTTCCCATTACCAAACGGGAATCTCCGGTTGTTGTAACAAGTCCGAGGGATTTTTGCTACTCGACTTTGACTTTTGCGCAAGTCAAGCATTCTCCGATATAAGTCGCAATATTACTTTTGAGGTTAGGCCACCAGTAGTATTCTTTCACTACTTAGGCCTATGTGCTTCCTCAAAATATCATCTCGAAGGCCGCCAAAGAATGGAACCCAATTTCGACTCATAAGGTATAAAGTTCCATCTTCTTTACAATAATTGTTTCTTCATGCCTCGAAGTGTTTCTGCTTGAATATGCTCTTCCTTGAGCGCTTGTGAATCATCTTCTCTAATGCTTGAACTCTCAGTGTTCTAACTCGCTCCTTGCGGCTCAAGGCATCTGCTACAACGTTTGCCTTGCCCGGATGGTACTTTATTTCACAATCATAGTCGTTCAACAATTCAACAAACATCGTTGACGTATATTTAATTCTTTTTGGTTGAATATGTGTTGAAGACTTTTATGATCCGTGAAAATAATGCATTGAGTACCATATAAATAATGTCGCCATAATTTTTTTTTTTAAAGCGAATACCACCACGCCTAACTCAAGGTAGAGAGTGGTATAGTTCTTCTCGTGAACTTTTTAAATGGGCGCGACGTGTACACAATAACTTTTTCACGTTGCACGAGTACGCAACCCAATCCTTGATGCGAAGCATCATAGTCTACAACAGAGTCATCGGTATCGTCGGATAATGATAAGATTGTAAAATGCTATGCACCAATCTCAAGAATAAGTTGTAAGGCTATATCTTGTTTTTCGATTTGGGGCGAATTTATTGTCTTTAACAACTCTAAAATGGTTCTCAAATGTTGCTCATGTTCATCAGTCGATCGAGAGTATATCAAAATGTCGTCAATAAACACTATGACGAATTTGTCGAGATACGGCTTGCACACACGATTCATTAAATCCATGAAGACCGCTGGTGCATTTGTTAAACCAAAAGGCATAACGAGAAACTCGTAATGACCGTAACGAGTCTTAAAAGCCGTTTTCGGTATGCTTTCCTCTTGAATTCGTAACTGATGATACTCCGATCGTAAGTCTATCTTAGAGTAGAAGCTAGAACCTTTCATAAACCATTTGAGTTAGCTGGAAATTCATTTGTAACATGGTTTAGAAATATGAATTTTCATTCATCGAAATGTTGTGCATTTTTGCAACACTTGTATGTATTTCCACCCCCAAAACCTTTATAAAGATGTATAATGGTAAAGAGTGGGGGTTATGAACTCACAACATCCTTATTCGGTCAACTACAAGGTTCAGAAGGTGCTAGTCAACATGGAGATTTGGCTACGGTTGCAGCTCCCGTTACCAAGTCGATGTGAAACTCGACTTGTCGATATGGTGGTAGTCCTGGCAAGTCTTTAGGAAAGACTTCAGGAGATTCTTTTACCACAAGAATATCTGTCAGCTGTGGCCCAACGGCCTTCTTGTCTACAACAAGTGCTAGATAGGAAATACAACCTTTCCGTAAGCACTTATGTGTTTTCATGCCATTGATGATCCGCAATGGGGTGTCGCGCTTCTCTCCATGTATCACAAGTGTCTCTTCGTTCAGTAGTGGTAGGCGAATGATCTTCTCGTGACATAAGACTTTGGCTAGGTTATCGGATAACCAATCCATGTCAACCACTACTTCGAAACTACTCAACTGAACAGGGAAGAGATCGATATTGAATTTCAGCTCTAGACTCGACTAGTTTACTTTTTGCCAATTCTATAGAATGAGGAGACGTCTAGCTTGCTTGACCCTAGGCCAAGTACATTTTAAATTCTGTGTGGCGAGGACTTCACTGTATAGTCTTAGGAACCCTATGTTTAAATGTAGGATAACCCAATCCCTATGTTTAGATGTAGGATAAATCAATCCCTAATTGTAGCTAGGACATTCCTGTCACTAGCCATGAAACTCATGTATGTGAAATGTTGAGATGAAGCTAAAATTGCCAATTGTATAAAATAACATGGATGTGAAGTGTTGACGAATAGGATACATACCGGTGGCCCTTTATGATTTGACAAGAGTCAGCTAATTCCCCATTAGCTAACTTGATATAGTAATGTGTGTCCAACAAGACTCTAATTCGAGTATATGCTTAACATTTAAAAGCAATAGCTAAGCTCGGTGTTGGTATTAATAAAATTGATACATGATGATCGTAGAGTGTACGTACTCATGACTTCATTGGGATTTTGTGGAGTATTCATAGTTCTAACCACACACACACTTATTCACATTTAGGATTTCGACAAGTTACCAGCATACATCCTGGTACCAAAATCGTTTATGGCAGCAGTTGCCTTCATTTCTCTCATGGCGAGAGTTATTGTTTGAGTGATTGCGGTAGGGAGGGATGATGCTGTCATGCTTCGGATCTCCGAGGCTAAACCTAAAATGTAACACTCAGTGTGTTTGAATTCGGGTGTTTCCCAGTATGGAACAACCCTTGAGATATCGTGAAAGCATCAAGTGTAACCAACAATATTGGCTCTAGTTATGATCGAGTTCTTTTATAAAATCATATGAAGATAGATATGAAAATCAGATGATATAAAAGAATAATGTATGGTTAAATAAATAACCAATAAAAAATGTAGTGTATAAATATATCATGTCTTGAAATAGAATATTATGTCTTGTGTAGAGGATGTCGCGTCTTGTGCAAAAATGTCATGTCTTATCTTTGTCGAAGAGATTTAAATAACACCACGATATGCAATATAATATAAGCACTTATATATAGGAAGTACCAGTGGCGTATCCACCATGCTTTTATCATACTACACACGTCTCGTTATTTACAAAAATGTCTTGTGTATACCAACGTCAAATGTCATGTATAACAATGTCTTGCGTAACAGCGATGGTTTTCAACACATAACTTTTAACTTAAACAATTGATTCTTTTGGCGCCGTGATCTTTTTAATACACACTATTAAAAGAATCTAGACATGTATTTGGATAAATAGAGTCTATCATGTGCCCAAGAATGAAGAATGCAATCAATCGGTCATGGAAACCTTAAGACTATATTGTTCATACATGTTTGAATAAATGATAATGTGGATAACCAAAACCAAAAGGTGTAATGCCTCTTGCGTGTATTGGTCATATGTTTAAATGGAAAAAAAAAGGAAAAAAAAATAATTCGTTGAGGAGGGGAAACCAACCAGTGGTCTTCGTCTATATAATATGTATTCCCTACTCTATGGACCTCGATCGTCCTAAATAGAGAAAATCCTTTGTCTTACTTGTCCATGTGACAATTATGGTAATAGTGCTTGAGTTTCACGAGCTCTAGCAAGATTATTAGAATCTCCAAAAATGTAGAATAGAATGTAATGAGGGAGTTGCAGCATGGCGCATGCCATACCATCCCTTGGAAAAAGACAAATGTCAAACGACGGAATTTATTGTATCACTTCCAATAAATATGATAAGGTGGAATATGATAAAGTAAGGTAAGGTAAAGTAGGATAAAGTGTCATAGACACCCTGGAACCAACCCATGTTCAAGAATTCCGAGAATGTTGAGGAAAATCCTCCATGAGTAGCTAACACGTTTTATTCGTTTAAATGACTAGTCTCAACTGAAACGTGATATAGATCGAATGTTAGGTGTGAACAAATACTTGTCGTCTTCCTGTATTGTATTGTATTGTATTGTATTGTATGGTATTGTATTGTATTGTATTGTATTGTATTGTATTGTATTGTATTGTATTGTATTGTATTGTATTGTATTGTATTGTATTGTATTGTATTGTATTGTATTGTATTGTATTGTATTGTATTGTATTGTATTGTATTGTATTGTATTGTATTGTAGGGTGTTATACTAACCACCACAGTTCGTGTTCTAATAGATAAGAAACATTGAATCTCGAATAATAATTTAAGAATTTGAACGAATAGTGATCATTAGCTTGGCCCGCAGAGTCCACCAGAATTCCCATGCACTACAAGTTGTTATTACGTAGGCCTCCGTAATAATAAATTGCCTTGCATGGTCACCCTAGCGTTCTCTCGTACAAAACAACCGATCAGTCAGAGGGGGGACACTATTGTCTATATACCTTCAACATAGGAGGGACCTTCGTGATAACTCACGTGTCAACGTCCGTTGTTGTTACTCGCAGGACGGTACGACGTTAGATGAAATAGAAATGGAAAGAATCTGTAACAATAACAATTGAAGAGGCACCTTCAAGATGAGTACTTCATCTTCCTTGTAAGGACAAGAGTATATCCACCTTGATTAGTATGAGTCACATGGATCTCGTCCCACTAATGGAGTTGTTGTTCAAGGTTACCACCTTCGCCTCGTCGTCATTATCATGGTCAGGCATCTCAGCATTCGCGAGAAAGCAACCATATTTTACGGAATTAAGTTTAAGATTTCACTTAGGAATCATGTTCGCCATAAGCTCCGCAATAGACATGAGGTCGATATTTTCACCGTGTGAGTAAAGAATAATAATAGAGTTTGAAGTCGAAGGTATTTTGTTCTTGGCAAAATATTTCATGCAACATATATATGAACCACCTATATATATAATCATGTAAAATCCTATCAATCAAGGATTTCTATCTTGTATAAGCTGAACCAGTAAACTGTTTATAATGCATAAACTGATAATGTATTGTATTGTAGGCACATAGTCTATTAATGTATTGTGTCTGTTTCTCATAGACTTCACCCATGGAAATGTCCTCGCTTGATTTATGTGAAATGAATTTTTGCTGTAGTGGACCTTGAAAAAATGTTTATGCAATGAAAACCTTTTGACTTGTCCAATTTTTATTTATTATCTGTTCAACATGAACAAGAGGTTTTCGTGAGAGATCCCTAGTGATTGTAGACTTAGACTCGAGAAAGAATCCTGGTTCACTACAATCGATGCTCTGATACCAATCTGTCACACCCGCTCGTAGCGGAAGCGCGAGGTGTGATCTGATCAGTTCTCATTGCATAACAATATAAGTGAACAATACTAAATGAATAAAAACAAGCTCCAATGCCATTGTCATAATTGTTTCGAAAGAACGCAACATAAGTTAAATGTATTTGTTACAAACCATCAAATGAAAATGCGTTTTCATCGTTCCATACATCAAAATGTAAGTCTTAAATGTCAAGGCTTTGACCACTATATCACCGCAAAGAGGCGGTATATAACGGGCAAACCCTTCAAATGGTGGCATGGAGTCTTGATACTTGCTTTCCTTGACTGAAATGTCTGTCAGGTCCACTAATTTCCTGAAATACATGTTAAGTTTGAAAACAACAACAAAAGTTGAGCGAGTTCATGCAATTTAGCTGTATGAGATGTATCTGTAAAATGTGAGTTGTATAAACTGTATCTGTAAAATGTGAGTTGTATAAACTGTATCTGTATGAATGATGTATAAACCGTATCCACAACATGTGAATTGTATAAAATGTATCTGTATGTATGATGTATAAACTGTATCCACAACATGTGAATTGTATAAAATGTATCTGTATGTATGATGTAGTATGTAAAGCGTCAATGAAATCGTTGATCATTAATGTTTCGCGAGGACATTAATATGTGTGATGAATTAGGAAGCAATCCAACCCTAGACGATTTTATGTCGACTCCTATCGACTGGGACACAAACGCACTCTTCTGTATGGGTCCACGACCAAGAGTGGGGCTCGCCAAAACCCATTAGATCTAACCCCTTGTACCTAGGTCCAAACTGGATTAATGGTGCTTATAGTATGGCCCTAATTCGCACATGATCTATGGTGTTTCATTACCTAACTTTAACATACTCTGAACATGTATCTTCCCCGATAGTTGTAAAGTTGTAAAACATTTAAATGAATAGGGGAACATGAACTCACAGAATTGCGTCCGTGAATAGAAGTAAATAAGATCTCACGTGCGGTCGTCCTGAATAGCGTTGCGACCTACAAATGTTCTTATTTTTGTTAGACACTTCGGTCTTTGTAAAGGACTTGAGTACAAGTCTTGTGTCTTCAATATGTGTAAGACTTGTATGTCTTTACTGTTCATTAACTGTGTATTCGATGAATGAGTTGTTTAGTCGGATCTAGTCCGCTGAATTTCGTGTCTTATATGTACCAATTGTATAGTTGTGTTTCCAATAATGGTAACATTGGGCCAAGCCCATGTTTTCAAGTTATTGGGCTTAAATAGTGCTGGGCCTTAAATAGTGTTGGGCCTCAATAGTGTTGGGCCTCAAATAGTGTTGGGCCTCAAATAGTGTTGGGCCTCAAATAGTGTTGGGCCTCAAATAGTGTTTGGCCTCAAATAGTGTTGGGCCTCAAATAGTGTTGGGCTTCAAATAGTGTTGGGCTTCAAATAGTGTTGGGCTTGAATTGGGCTTGAATAGTGTTGGGCTTGAATAGTGTTGGGCTTTGGCCCATATGTTTAGTATTTGGGCTTAGCCCATGAATTTATGTTAAGCCCATTATGAAGATAAGCCCATTAAGAAAAATAGCCCATTAAGTAAAATAGCCCTTTAAGTAATATAAGCCCATTTGTTATAAAAATAGCCCACTAGTATAATAAGCCCATTTATTTTTATAAAAACCTTTTTATAAAAATTTACTAAGTATATACTTGTTAGTAAATAAAAACATACTAGTTTTTATAAGTTTATAAACATCCGAAATTTGTTATTGATAGGATACTTATATTTCGTGTCGATAAATCGTCTAAACGTCGTAGTAACTCCCCGGATTGGCAATTCACTTATGTAGTCGTCCGTCGTTCATTTTGACCATAATTGGTGTCTGATTATTCGAATCGTCCGTAACTCGTTTTAAGGCGTAATTATGTGAAGTCTTATAAGACTTTGATTATTATGTATCATGTGTTCATTATTACCATTGTAATAAAGTTCCTATCTTTGATATATATATAACTAATACCATCAAATAATCACATAGCACATAAGTTGTTAAATCACCAAATATATATTTTTCTAAAAAAATATATATATTCCTCTTGTCTAAATACAACCAAATATGTTGTTACTTTATAAAATAAAGTTTTTATGAAAAATGGCTATATAACCTTTGTATTTTATTCTAACCATGTTTTATAAACATATCATTTTCTTTATCAAATCACCACCAATTTACTCTACAACTTAACTAAACATATGAGACTTTTATAACATGAAATTATCAAGATGATATCCAAATCATGTAGGGTTTTAACCATGATTATTTCATATGCTAACAAGTTCAAAAACCAAGTTTAATTTTAGTTTTAACAACTTTTATAAAAATCTCTAGTTGTATGTTACTTTTTATAATCTTGTGAGAGTATTGTTTTTAACCGAAAACCTTATATATTTTCACAAGATCAATAGTTATGATCATCCATTAATCCTTTATGTTAAAAACCCTTTAACATAAACATGCATAATTTTTAGATCATAACTTAAAACATCTTCTAATAATTTATTTGCATCATAAACATCATAACAAGACTAAATAAGCATATATCAAGTCTTAGATCATAATATAAACAATCATAATTATATCATGATTTTTATCTTTGCTTCTTTGTATTTTTCATGCTTATTATGTATGATTACATGGTTATTATTAGTAATAATAACAATCATAAACTTAATATATTTGCATAAAAAAAAAATAGATATAGAAGCTTACTTCTAGCACTAGGCTAGGGATGATCTTAGAAGATTATTAAGAACTAATAAGATGATGATCTTGATGATTTAAGGTTCTTGAATGGATGAAAAAACTTCCTTTAACTTGTAAATGCTTTAGATCACCTTATGTTACTTGGAAATCCATCTTGATCATGAAGGAGATGATAAAAATAATTGGGTTTTTGGATGGTGTTCTTGGTAATATGGATGAAGATTGAAAGAGTTCTTATGTGTGTGAAAGATAAGGTGTAAAAGTATGATAATGTGGTTAGTAACTAAAGTACTAAGTGTTATAATCTTTCACCAACATCATCCACTTGCAACTAATAAAAAAAATATCTAGATATTAATCAAAAGAATAAGGGGTAAAGTGTAACATTTTTTTATAAAAATGTCTTAAACATGTAGATATTTTGGTAATTAGGCTAAGTATGGTGATTAGGGTAATCTTTCACCATTAGAGGGTAATTAGTGATTCGAAACATAAATTAACATTTACTAGTTCACTAAACTAGTAGAAATCATGTTTTGATACTTTGAATGCTTTTCGTTTCGTCGTTGGCTAGTTTACGGCACTTTTGTGGCGTACCGACGGAAGTTTGCCGTAAGTTGACATTCCGCATTAAAAAGATGTATGAAGTTATTTTGAATCCCAAAATAAGCTTAACTAGTTTACCAAAGCTTTCATTTGGTTGTTTTCGGTGTCGGAAATGTCGTTTATTAGCTTGTCGGTGTAGAAACGGACAAGTTGGGGGGTTGCAACGCAGTGTCGAGAGCTTATGTTTCGAATACCCCATTAATATCCTCATATTGTTTCCATATGTTTGTCATCATTTGTCATATTTTCGGAGTCCCGGTAATGCTAAATTATTATTTTGGACAAGTTAAAATTGTCTTATTTTTAGTGAAACGGACAATTTAGCGATTAGGGCGTTGTACCGGAAAGTCTTATATCTTTGTAAGATATGTTTTCGTATTAGTGTTTTCTTATATAAACGGACTCAGTTATGTCATCCGTGTGTCGTTTTTCCTTGTTTCGTTCTGTTTTCACGGTTTTGCTGGCATGAATAGTGTAACCGTGAATAGTGCGCGCAGCACTTTTTACCAACACTTTTAGGAAATTGTTTAATTGGTTTCGCAATACAACGAAAACCAATATATGTTATATCATTGTTTTCTTGTCCTAACATTGTCGTCTAATATACGACACCGTTACGTAATTAAATTACGCTAATTGCATGAGATTATATACTAAGAATAGTGATTAGACTGTACGGAATTTCCGGTTATTTGCCATTTGTCACATTCTCCCCCTGTTATTGAGAATTTCGTCCCGAAATTCAAACTGAGTCATCCTTTGCAGGAGACTACTCAAACAGGTGAGGAACACTAAACTCATGCAATATACCTCTTTCATCACTAAATTCTTCCATCTTATTGTTCTTGAATTCAGTACCATTATCACTTCGAATTCTTTTGATACGCCGTTGGTACAGATTCTCAATCTTTTTTAACAACGCCATCAAACTGTCAAACGTTTCGTCTTTAGATTTCAAGAAAGAAACCCACGAAAATCTGGAATAATCATCAGTAACGACCAAACAGTGGTAATCTCCTGTAATACTTTTGGCATTCACAGGACCAAACAAATCTATGTGAAGTCTTTCCAGAGGTCTCGAAACTGAATTGACTTGCTTTGTAGGGTGTGACTTTTTCTTCTGCTTGCCTTTAACACAGCTAATGCACTCCCCTTCCAGATGAAAACCTTTGACATGAACTCCAAGAACCAAATCATTGTGCACCAAGTGATTCATCTTCCTTAGGTGAATATGCCCCATCTTGCGGTGCCACAATCTCGATTCTTTCTCAGTTTCTCTGGACACAAAACAATGAGCCTGACCCGTGGTTGTAGTAGCTACACTCATGTCCAACACGTACAGATCATTAACTCTCGGTGCCCTCATGATAATCCATTCCTTAGGTATTACAAATCTCGGTTTCAAGATCAAACATTCTTTATCAGTGAAGGGAGTAGTATACATCCTGTCACAGATCTGGGAGATACTCAGCAGATTGTTCTCCAGCTCAGCAATGTAGTTAACACTTTCAAACGTCACAATTCCGTTGGATAACGTTCCTTCACCTATAATCCTTCCTCCTTGATTACCCGCAAAACCTACGTAACCACCATTGATATTTCTCACATCATACAGCAACGCAGTCTTCCCTGTCATATGTCTTGAAGCTCCACTATCCATGATCCATCTGGATACAAGTTTTGGAAGATCCTGCACATAACAAACTTTGACTTAACCAACTTCAATAAAGATGCCGATTCATGCTTCGCGATCAAGGAAGCTCCGGCAATTCAAACTGTTTAGTCAAACATTGAGTCCACCCAGGCCTCATCACCCTTAGGTGTAACCTTGACTCTCGCAATTTGAATTTTGAAATTTTCAGCCTTAAGAGGTGGAAAATTCGCATCATAATCAACCGAAATTGATTCTTCAGCCTTTTTCACTTCAGAAGTTGAAATTTTCATCTCTGTTTTTGGTTTCCAAACTTGTTGAGATAATGCAACCCGTTTATAAAACTTGTCGTTTTTAGTTACCACTTTCTTTACAGGTTCATTTTTCACACTCTTTTTCTCAACAACGATTGGTACTTTACCCTTGTTGTCAACTTTCTTCTGTTGATGCTTCACAGTGTCAGTCTTAGACTTCTCTTTGGTACATTTTCGTGCAATGTGACCAACTTGATTACATCTAAAGCAAGTACGAGTATCAGGTACCCGACTCGTGCCTTCAGACTGAGACTGTGAAGCTCTTTTCTCAAAGAACTCTTTATTTGATCTTGTAAAAATTTCTTTCTCTTCATCAGCAAGTGAACTCGAACTGTTCACAAACACCTTCTTTTCAACAAACCTCTTGTTTGGAACATTTCTTTTCTGATAAGGCTTACCCCCCTGATAACCACCCGACCAATTATTGCGATTCTTGTTGTTATTATAAAAACGTGGTGGATTAACAGATTTCTTGTTGTAAACTTTTTCTTTCTCAAAACTCATTTTTCTCTTTGTTTGACTCAGATTGTTCACTTCTGACAACTCAACTTCGATCAACTTGAAAACATTTGTCAATTTGTTCATGTTAACATTCTCAATCGCAAACTCTGAATCCGAAAACAACTTATCTGAACCCAACATCTTGTACATGACAAGATTTGATTCTTCATAATTTGTTCTTGGACTTTTGTTTCGGAATGTTTTTGTCCAAGAAACACCCATCTTCCTCAGTAGTGTCACTATCCGTTTTTAGCACATTTTCAACAACACCTTTTACAATATCATTCTGAGCACTATCGTCATTGGAAGATGTGAACGTGACATCAATGTTCTCCGGAAGTTTAACTTCACTTTCTTCCTCAATTTCAACCAACCCAGATTGCTTTTTCGTGTAATTATCCAAATTCGGCGGTGGAACTCTATGAAAAACCACCTCGGTTCCATCAGAATACACATCTTCGCCAGCTTTGTTTTTACCGATAGGTTTTGGAACAATATGTTGCAAAACAAAGCTTGCGAAGCTGTAACTATTAAGCTTCAACTGGATTCGCTCGTTTTCAATTTCAGCCTCTTGAAATTTAAGTTTTAGTTTAGCGATTTCATCCAGTTGCTTGTTGATTGATTCTTCTTTTACTCTAAGAACTGCTTTTAGGTGAACATTTTCTTTATGAGTTTTACCAATTCGATCATCATTATCTTTCATTGTGCTTTTTAGTTTTTCAAACTTTTCAGAAATCTGACGGTTTTCAAGAATTAACTTTTCATTTTCCTTTTTAACTCTTTCATGATCAATTTTATCATTTTCAATTTGGTTAGTTAATTCTTTCATCCGTTCAGTTGAAGCTTTAACTCTTTTGTCACGATCAAGAATTTGATTCTCAACACTTCTGACTTTTGCTGTCAGTTCTTCAACTTTCTTACCGTTGAGATATGTGACTGTGTTACAAAATTTGCACTCTTTGTTGCAATTTTTGCAATCAGCATTTCCATCAATTTTCTTACCTGACGCAATTGTTGACAAATTTGAACTGACCTGGCTTTTTGACTCAGACACGGAGTTAGAGTCTACCTCAAGTGCCTTAGCAGCCAGCACTTTGTCAGCCATTTTTCCCAGGTTCTCAGCAGTCAACTCTTGCGTTGTGTCAATAACCCCAGTATCAACTTTCTTTGACTTCTCTATCTCTTCTTTCTCCTTTTTCTCTTTCTCTTCTTTCTCCTTCCTCTCTTTCTCTTCTTTCTCTTTCTCGTCTCCAGTTCCCCACCATTTATTCTGCCAATACTCATCGTCATCTTTAAACTCCTTTATTATGGCTTCCAGATCAAGAGTTTTGTCATCAACTGCAATATTTCCATATGGATCAAGATAACACTCCCTGTCCGGATCCCATCTTCTCGCTCACTTCGCTTCCAGATAGATACCAGATATTCTAATTATTCTGTTTTCAGCCAGCATTTTTCTGTATCTATACTTTTGCTCTTCAGTTCTGTTGTCTTTCCACGGAACAGGTTCGTTTTTCGCCATGGATGCGTAACCAACTGCTTCTTCCTCCGGTAGAACCTCTTGACTCCAATCATACCCTTCGTCATCGTAAATTACTGCAAGAGCTCTAGATTTCTCTTTGTTGTCTTCAACCTGCTTCAATCTAGGTGGCTCAGATTTATTCTGGTGATAAATTGTCTTCTTGTAGTAATCCTCTCTGAATGGGTTCTCCGACTCATCAGCATATGCGTTTCTGCATTCTCGCTTGAAGTGACCTTTCTGCTTACACTTGAAGCATGTCACCTTGGACTTATCAAATCCCAGCTTGGTAGATGGACCACCAATTGTCTTCCTGCCGGTAATTTCCATGAAGCGCTATGCTCGACGAACAGCACTGGCCATACACCAACGAATGTCGATCAGCTCCATTTCCTCCGGATCAATCTGATCATAATCTTCTTTCGTCAGATTGGTGTTACCTATCTTCCCAGCTACTAACCCTTCATACGATTCCAACACAGATGCTAGGAAGACCATCTGCTGTTTAGCCGACTCCTCGTCAAAATTCTGAGTATTCTTTAAATCTATTGCAATGTTGCTTTGAAACCGATTCTTTGCATCAGAATGACTTCCAAATGATGAAGATCCACTGTGATAACCTCTGTGACTTCCACTGCTTTGACCACTTTGACTTTCTTTGCTTGCTGTGGACACATTTTCAGCAGAAAACGCAGTCTTGGGAGAGGTTGCTTTTGGCATCATGCTTTTTGGATAATACAAATCCAAATTCTGCTGGTAAGATGAGTGATTGACTTTGAATGTCTTCTTTAGTTCCAGCTCGTGACTCTCGAGTTTCTCAATCAACAAATCTAAAGTCAACTTTTCTGGTGCCTTGATGGTATTCTTCAGCATCAGCGCATAATATCTCCAATCCATCTCGTCAGGCAACGAATCGAACAATTTGTCGATAAGCTCATCTTCAGGATATCTGATATCATGTCTTGCTAATTCCAGCTTCAGATGACCAAACCTTTCTATCATTTTACAAACTGACTCGTTCTTTAAACATCCAAAAAGATCAAACTCTTTTCTAAGAAGTTTTCTCTTGTTTTTCACAATTTCTGAACTTCCTAAACATTTTGTTCCTAGCTTTTTCCAGAGATCTTTTGCATTTGAATAATCGATCAATGAAATTATGTCTTCCCGAACTGACTGAAATAATAATGCCACACATTTTTGTTCAGCCACAAATGATTCAATCTCCTCAGCTGATGTTAAAGTTTCACCAGTTTTGTTTCCATGATCATAACCGTTTTTCAGACTCTTCCAGCTAGAAAATGCAAATGCCATCAACCAGTCTTCAAACTTTCTTGACCACCGACTGTATTCCTCGATAGCCATTAGCTTTGGAGGTTTATTGAAGGTTCCAAATGCACTTTCAGATTCCCAAGCTTCCTTTTTCTTCGCATTTGGCGGGTTCTCATTCGCATTGCTTGACGAAGTATCATCGTTTCTGGAATTTCTAGTAAACGCGTACATGTCGCTAAACGGATTCAAGAATATGTCATCCATCTTGAATGTACCTGCAAAATCAGCAAACACTTAGAAAAATTTTCACGATTTTGAAAAATAGTGACAAAAGAGCGAAATATCAGCTATTGTGACTGATAAGCGAAAGTGTCAAATAAGCGAAACCACTCTTGTCTGAATAAGCGAAAATGATAAATGACCGTATGAGCGAAACTATATTTGTCCGTATGAGCGAAACTATGTGGTTCGTATGAGCGGAACTAACTTGTTCGTATGAGCGGATCTAACTTGTTCGAATAAGCGAAACTATCAAGTTATTTCGAGCGAAACCTATGTATTTCGAGCGAAACCTGCGATGTCCGAATAAGCGGAACTAGGTTTTTAACTAATTTTTACCATTTTTAAGCCGTGTTTTAACCTGAATCTTTCTAGGGTTTGTTAATTGTATGTTTCACACGTTATACTAAAAAATCAGACCATTTCAACCGTAGGAACCAGTTCAAATCGAAAAAGTATGAGAGAAAGTGAGTAGAAATGAGAGAATTCTATAGAATCAAGCTGTAGTAGTATGAACTCCTCATCCTGTGCTCTGATACCACTTGTTGGACCGTGTTCCGACCCTAAACAGTCAGTTGAGAACATTCATCTTCACATACGAAGGCGGAATCAACGTAAATGAAGTTACACAGCTTTTCCTTTTCAATTCCTTCTCTTTTATTGCTTTCTGATTCAAATTTGACAGAGTTTCGTTACACAAGCAATGACCTAGTTCCGCTCCAACGTACATACATGAATGAACTCATCAGGTATTTATAGGGTGACAGGTTTCGCTCATATGGACTGTCATATAAGCAAAACTACCAAGTGACATATAAGCGAAACTACCTGATGACCACATGAGCGGAACCATATGTACATATAAGCGAAACTACTTCTAACCTATGTACATAAAAGCGAAACCTCAACATAAAACCCTAATTTTGACTTTCAAGACCCTATGTTGACCTATCTTGACCTAAGACTTAATGCAGACGTAGTCAACAGACATTCCATGCATCAACACACGCGAATTAATCAGTTACTACCAGGATATTGTATCAGGATGTTACCAATATCCTGATCCGGTATCCTGGTCACAACAAAAGAAACATAGTCAGAATATTAGTCAGGATTTATGAGAAGAAAACCGCCCATAACAATTGTCCCCAAAATATATCTCTTGGAATCCTGAATTCAAACGGATATATTTTAGAGTTTATCACCCGGATCGAGGCAATTAATACGATTGGACTCTTGAAGTGACAGTGTGAAACTTACCACGCGTTTTTCACTCGATGGCTATCCATTTAGCCCCTATATCTTCTCTCTTTTTGTTTGATAACCCACCATCTTCACCAGAATTCTCAGGTAAATTCTTGCTCCTCTTTCTTCTCCGTTTTTCTTTGCTAAAATCCTCCATGGCCTGTAGAACGAGATCACACACTGGCGATTCAATTCCGACTTTCGAAGCCCAAAACCTTCTCAAAGAACCTGAAAAAGAAGTCTGTTCGTTCGACAATGCCGACATTATTGCTCTGCAAGCTTCCGGTGCTTTCCCTGTTGGCGCAATTATCCGTCCCTTTGATAGAGAAATCCAATCAGATTTTTCTTCCAACGAATGGGTGTGCTTCTTGGCTTACCCCTTTTCCATTGGACTCTGATACCCCTTTCCGGCTTTTATTTCTCGTTTCTTTGAACTTACCGGTCTTAGTTATGCCCAAACCATGCCTATGATTTGGCGTGTGCTAGTGACCTTGGACCAAATCAGATCTTGTTTTATTCCTGATCTTTGTATCGAGGATCTTCCGGTTGCCTATCGCCTTCATTCTCATGGCAACATCCGTTTTCTCCTTTCCTCGACCTCCAAAAATCCCCTCATCCTCAAAGCCACAAAAATGAGGATAAATGGCAACGGAAGTTCTTTTTTTGTAAAAAGGGATTCCATTACTGGAGGTTTTGACCTTCCTGTGAAGTGGTTAACTTCTGGTAGGATTTAGGGTTTTAGGAGTATCCCCAAACGTATCCTGAAGTTATATCCTGAACTGATATCTTTATTTCTTGTGTAGCAAATTTCAGAGAACTAGCCCCTCCAAGCGCTGAATTAGATCTGAGGATCAAAAGCATTTATCGACTCCAGGAGAGTGAGAGAACTTTTTCACTATCCTTCACAAGTTCAAGCCAAAAATCTAGCTCCGATATGTCAGGTAAGGGTTATTCTGCAAATAATTGATTAGGTTTATATAATGAAAGAATAGAAAGGATTTAGAACTCCTCTGTGAAGAAAGAACCAAGCCCTAAAGCCACCACGTCTTCCAAGCCCACCAGTTCTAAAGCTGCTACTACTCCCAAGCCTCCTCCAACCACCAAGACTCGTGCCTCCAGTGCCCGAAAGAGGAAGGAAATGGACTCTCCGGCTAGCTCCGAGACCTTCCCTTACGAGAACCATGGATTCATTGAAGCCAATGGGTTCATGACGTCATTCCTTAATCAGGTAAAAACTCTCACCTGGTATCCTGCAAATATATGCTGAATCAGTATCCTGGACAGCCTATTTATGTTGATACCTGTACTTTTGATCGCAGGGCCTCGAACGTCTCATGAATTTATATGAAGAAGCTTGTGGCCTCAACAAAATGCTGGAGGTCAAGCTCAAGAAAGCCGAAGTCACCATTGTTGATCAAGGGATGATTGCTGCCGCCAAGTCCCAGCACTACGAAGACAAATTCAAGGCGATGACCCAGGAGCACCAAGCTGCCATTCACAAGGCCAATGAGAATGCCCAAGCCAAGCTGGATGCTGCCCATCTCCAATACCAGCCGGATATGAATTCTTACCAGGATGGCCTCAAAGGATCTGTTGTGATTTCCCTTCTCCAAGCTAGGTTAAGGATGGCCTATGAGGCCAAAGCCTTGGGCTTTGAATACCCCTCCTGGAATGTTAACGCTTGGGAGGCGAAATTAAAGGATCTCAGAGGCAATCCTGTAGAACATCCTGTGAAGCATACTGGTGAGGAGCCTTCCAAGGCGGCAGAAGAGGCGGCTGATGCTGGTGGTGATGCTGAGAAGAATCCCGAGGGTGATGCTGGTGCAGGTGCTGGGGGAGACGTTGCTGGTCAAGAAGGTGCTGCTCCTTAAAAGCAGCGAAGTGGGCGATGATGGATGTACGTGCCTAGGCCGGAGCCCACTTTTTAAGTTTGATGGTTGTGGTCTGTTAAACAATTTCTATTTCCTGTTTTTGAACAATTTACTTTCCTGCATTAAGACAATATGATGGCCAAAGGTGGATGGGTCTTGGGTTTCAAGATGAAGCCCTTGGTCATCAATTAGTATCATTTATTTTGAACAATATAACAGTTGGAGGTGGATGGGTCTCGGTTTGAGATGAAATCGTCAACTGTTAGGAAAATATGATAAAAAATTACTGTGCTTTTGGCGGATGGATCTTGGTTTGAGATGAAACCAAAAGCACAACTTTTGCTATGTTAATAATATAACCTTCTTTTGGCCCTATTTATTGTCTTTTTTTTATTCTTGTTATGCATTGTTTAGTTTGAATATAATTTCAATCTTCCATACTTAGTGTAATATTTCAAATGTCCTAAGCAAACGAAAATATCTTGATCAGGATACTCGCAAATATCCTATTAAAACTTTTTGTCAAATAGGTTTTTACAATTTAAATAATTTAGATAAAGCTTTTAAAGAAAAAAGGATAGTTCATTTTTATTCTACAAAGCTTGTTTCGAAACATATGTTTGACTCAAGTATAGCTTCAATTTTTCAATCTAATTACCATGCCTTAAACACTCTGAGCAAATTTCTTGAAATATATCCTGAAATATATCTTAAGGATATATCCTAAAAATATATACTGAGGATATATCTTGATCAGAATATTTTCAATCTAAGTATTATACTCATAAATGTTTCAATCAAGCTTCTGTCGAAAGATTTAAACAATAAGGTTTTCAAAGAACAAAATAGGAAAGATCATACCAAAAATAGAAGACACCTCAATCCTTTCGTTCCAGTCCTTTTGCAACCTTTCCACCGAAGATGTCCCCAGTCCGGGATATTTGGTGAAATATGCTCAAACTTGATCCTTTGAGCTTCCTCACAATGCCTTAGTGGGAATGTCTCCTGTGCATTGAATACTTAGAAATTTTCTGGACATCAACTGCAACTGTTTGTACAATTTTTGTATTACAGGAGGTAAACCCTAACATATCCTGGAGATATATTGGGGACAAACCCATACGTTTTCTGGGGAAAATCCCAAGTTTTCTGGGGAAAATCCCAAGTTTATACACTACAGGCGGGAGTGTATAAACTCCAAGACTTAGAAAGGTGAAAACCTTTAAACCTTAGAGAGTATGAAAATACCCTTTCGTGAGAGAGGGTGATCAATCCTCATATACCTTAAGGATCCATGATATAGCCAACAGTAACGAAATTGTCAGCCACTTTTACATGAACTGGTCCCGCCACCTTGAACAATCCCTGGATAACTTGCGCTCCAGGCGGGGTGTTTAAACCCAATTCGTGAGAAAGGTGAATACCTTTAAACCAGTGAAGGGATCAGGATCCCTTAAACGTGAGAGAGGGGGCCAATCCTCTAATCTTTCGAAATATCCTGAGTGTGTATCCTGGAGCTGTATCCCGAAGCATATACTGCAAAACAACTGTAAACTAAGGTGGGTGTTAGCCTGACTAACACCCCTCCGATGCTTAAGTCAGTATTGGGTTCAAAAGAATAAATAATATTAAATATATTAAAATAGATAGAATTCATACCATCCTTAGTTAGAAACTAAATTCTAAACTCACATAAAATAGAGCTTTAGGTGTATAGCATTCCAGGATCTTGGTAGCATATCCCCCTCCATATTTTTAAGCCGGTATGCTCCTTTTCCGGATTCCGATTCAATCTCATAAGGTCCTTCCCACTTAGGAGTTAACTTTTCGTCGGCAGGATTAGTGGTATTCTAAAAGGCTTTTCTTAAGACCCAGTCTCCAACTTGAAACCTTCTAGTCCTTACACTCTTGTTATATGCTCTGGATATCCTCTGTTGATATGCTGCCATCCTTAGCTTTGCCACATCTCTTATTTCATCCACATTATCCAATTCTCGACATAGGGCTTCAGGATTCTGCTCAGGATCCCGGAGGTTGGATCTTGCTGTGGGTATCGCCATTTCTGTTGGGATCCCCGCTTCTGCCCCAAATACTAAGGAAAATGGGGTTTGGCCAGTTGCACTTTTTACTGTCGTTCTATCAGCCCACAAAACAAAGGGTAATTCTTCTGCCAATCTTCCTTTCTTAGCTCCTAGTCTCTTCTTCAAGTTGTTGACAATTATCTTGTTCGAGGATTCTGCTTGTCCATTTTCTTGAGGATGTACCGGAGTAGACGTGATCATTTTGATTCCCCAACTCTTGCAAAAGTCAGTAGTCCTCTTACTTATAAACTGAGAACCATTGTCACAAATTATCTCAGCTGGTACCCCAAACCTGGTCAGGATATTCCTTTTTATGAAGGATACTACTTCCTGGTCTCTGACTTGAACAAACGCTTCAGCTTCAACCCATTTAGAGAAATAGTCAGTCATTTCCAGCATAAAGACTTTTCCTCCTGGAGCTTTTGGCAATTTTCCTACTATGTCCATCCCCCACTTCATGAATGGCCAAGGGGAAGCAATAGGATAAAGTGGTTCAGCAGGTTGATGCAATATGTTACTGTGCCTTTGACACGCATCACACCTTCGGGCATATTCTGCAGCATCTTTCCTCACCGTTGGCCAATAGTATCTTGTTCTTAATACCTTTGAGAATAACGACCTGCCCCCTAGTATGGTTACCACAATTTCCTTCGTGTATATCCTGAAGCACTTCTTTAGTTTCAGGGTCCTCCAAGCACCTCAGGTATGGTCTTGCAAGAGATCTCTTATACAAAACATTATTTATAATAGTAAATCGTGACAACTTCATTCTAAAGGCCTTAGGATTATTATCCTTTGGGATGTGTCCTTCTTTGAGATATCTCATAATTGGAGCCGTCCAGGACTTAGGATCCTCCTCGGGATACTCATCATCAGTATCCTGGATACTTACTACTTCCTTATCCTGAGATTTGAGAAGATCCATCACAGGATACAGGATATGTAGTATTGGTATTTGGGTTCCCTCCGGTATCCTGACTGATGATCCTAGATTTGCTAAAGCAATGGCTTCATCATTATCCTTTCTTGGTACCTGTTCAAGTGTAAAAACATCGAAATATCCTGCTAATTTTTTGAGAATATCGAGATACTCGATTAACTTCTCACCTTTAACTGCATAGGATCCATTAAAATGATTAGTAATTAACAAGGAATCAACATATACTTGTAAACTCTTGATATTCATGCTCTTAGCCAATTCTAATCATGCAATTAAAGCTTCATATTCTGCTTCATTATTAGTGGTAGGAAACTCACACCTAATAGCCTGGGGTAATATGTCCCCCTGTGGCGATTTTAGTAATATACCCAAACCAACACCTCTTATATTAGATGCACCATCAGTGTATAATGTCCAGGATTCTAAATTTTCTCCTAGCTGTTGTACTTCTAGGTCTACTTCATTTTGAATATCACTGCTGAAATCAGCCACAAAGTCAGCTAGGGCCTGAGACTTTATGGCATTTCTAGGTTCATATACTAGATCATAGGCAATTAATTTTACTGGCCACTTAGCCATCCTACCTGACATCTCGGGTTTCCTAAGCACATTTTTAACAGGATAGTTGGTTTTAACATGAATCCTATGTGTCTCAAAATAATGTCTAAGTTTTGCTGATGCCATAAATAACTAAGGCCAATATCAATTTCTCTAAATGAGAATATCTAGTTTCAGCATCTAATAAACTTTTGCTAACATAATAGACAGGATATTGCTGACCTTCATGATCCTTTACCAGGAAATCACTTACCGCATTCCCTGATACTGCGAGATACAGGGATAATGGTTCACCATCCTCAGGCTTCATCAATAGAGGTGCAGTTGAAAGATATTGCTTCAGATCCTGCAAGGCTACTTCATGCTTCTCTCCCCATTCGAATTTCTTATTCTTCTTCAGGATATCATAAAATTCCTTGCATTTTTCCGAGGATCTTGAGATAAATCTGTTTAATGCTGCTACTCGTCCCGTCAGTCTTTGTACATCTTTCATGTTGGAAGGTGACTTGATATCCAAGATGGCTTTGATCTGTTTCGAGCTTGCTTCTATCCCTATTTTTGTCACCATATATCCTAAAAACTTTTCTGCCCCCACTCCAAAATGGCATTTGGCAGGATTTAGCTTCATATTGTACTGATCCAGGATATTGAATTCTCCTTCAATATCCCGGAGATGATCCTCAGCTTTCTTGGATTTTACCACCATATCATCAATGTATACCTCCATGGTGTCCCCCAGGTTGTCTTTAAACATCATGTTTACCAATCTTTGGTATGTTACACCTGCATTTTTTAAACCAAACGGCATGGCAGTATAACAATAAATACATGTTGGTGTCATGAAAGCAGTATCCTCCTGATCGGAGGGTTCCATTTGTATCTGTTGGAATCCTGAGGATGCATCCATAAAGGTTAGCATCTCATGACCGGCAATCGCGTCCACCATCGACTCTATATGAGGCAAAGGAAACGGATCTTTGGGACAAGCTTTGTTCAAGTCTGTGTAATCTACACAAACTCTCCTTTTCCCATTTTTCTTTTGCACCACAACTACATTTGCTAGCCACTTGGGAAATTTCACTTCCCTAATCATCTTGCTTTTTAATAATCTTCCGACCTCTTCCTGAATTATCGCATTCCGTTCCAGAGCAAACTTTCTTCGTTTATGTTGGACAGGCTTAAAAGACCTATCAATTCTGAGCTTGTGAGTTATGATATCCTTGGAAATACCTGTCATATCCTCATGTTTCCATGCGAATGTTGACATCCTGCATTTCAAAAAGTTAGTCAATTGATTTTCAATATACTGAGGGATATTGGTTCCTACGAGCACCGAGATATCTGGATTATCCTGATCCAGGATAATTTTCTTTACATCCTGCTCTGAAGCCTCCACGATATCCTAGGCTCGCAACTTTAATTGCTATGATGCATTAGGCTTTGTCGAGGATTTCATCGATGAAGAGTAACACTCCTTTGCTTCCTGTTGATCACTTTCCACCTTGACAACCCCCCAAGGGGTAGGAATCTTGATGCACTGATGGTAGGTCAATGATACAGCTTTCATATCATGGATCCATGGTCTACCCAATATAATATTGTAGCAGGATAAGGAGTCCATGACACAAAATCGTTGCAATGAGTTGACCCCTTCAACATACACAGGCAACTTTATCTCTCCCACGGTATTCCTGGCTTCTCCACTGAACCCAACAAGCACAGTGGATTTCGAAGTAATATCCATTGGGGATACATTCATTCTCTTCATTGTTTCTAGCTGAATTATGTTGACGGAGCTGCCATTATCCACCAGTATCATGCGCACAAAATGATTAGCAACATATAAGGTTATTACCAAAGCATCATGGTGAGGATCCTGGACAGTATCCCTATCATCACTATCGAACGTGATCACTTTATCAGTTGGTCGGCTTATCTCCCCTCTCTGCCTTAGCCTCCTTTGCATGTCTTTTTGCTGTAGAATAAGAGGTCCCACAGATATCGGATCCTCCTGAAATAAAGTTAATTATCTTGGCATCTGCAGGAGGTGATGCTGCTTGTTCAGGATCCTTGTAGTATCCTGACCCTTATTCTTCTTTCTTCCCAGAAGATCCTTCAGATATCCTTTGCTCAGGAGATAACTTATTTCCTTCCTCAGGGCAATGCAATCCTCTGTTACATGTCCAAAATCTTCATGGAAGGCACACCACTTGGACTTATCCTTCCAATAAGCTTTCTGTTGGTTCTTCCTAGGCCACCTTGCTTTGTCTCCTAAACCCTGCATAGCATACATCAGTTCAGGTATATTAACAGAAAAACAATATTCTGACAGCTCAGGATACTCCTCAGGATCCTCGTCTTCTACAGCATTCACTTTCTTGTTGTCATTCCTGCAATATGGCCTAGAGCGATATGATTTGTACGAGGATTCTGACTTCCTGTTGGTTGATTCATAGGTTGTGGATGAATTCATCCTCTCTTGCATCTTTTTGTCATCCTCCAGTCGAATATATCTTAAAGCCCTGTTACGAGCTTCATCCAGGTTCCTGCAGGGATTCATCACAAGATCCTGGTAAACTTGAGAATCTTTTTGCAATCCCATTTTGAAAGCCTGCATAGCTGTTGCAACATCAAGATGTGGGATATCAAGAGATTCCCTGCTAAACTTGTTCACATAATCTCTCAAGGATTCCTGAGGTCCTTGAGTTATCCTGTAGAGATCACTGGTTAGTTTTTTAAAACTTCGACTGCAAGAAAATTGACTATTAAATAAATTAACTAAATGAGCAAACGATGTAATTGAATATGGAGGAACGTTTAAGAGCCATTTTAAGGCTGATCCTGTTAAGGTAGAACCAAAACCCTTGCATAGGCATGCTTCCTTGAGATCCGGAGGGATAGGGTTAATTTCCATCCTTTCCCTATACTGGGCAATATGCTCTTCGGGATCCGTGGTTCCGTTGTAGAGCTTCATGTTGGGGGTTTGAAATCTTTTCGGGATTTCAGCATCACAAATAGGATATGTAAACTGAGAAATCTTGTGGCTATCCTGGGATACTTCTGGGATTGGCTGGACTACTCCAGGTACACTGGATATCTTGTCCTTTAACTTCTGAAGCTCCCTGGAAAGTGCTGATGTCATACCTGTATCCTACAAAGATCCAATACCATTAGTAGCAAGAGTATTATTATTATTAGATATGTTACCAGTATGAGGATTCTTGCCATATCCTGAAGCATATCCTGAGCTTCTCACAGTTGACACCCTGACCGAAGAGGGTATCTCAGGAGTATGATTCTGAAAATGGCTAGGCACAATATTCCCCCTGTTATCCTCAGTATATACTGCAGAACTGAAGTTTAAAGCTCTAGGTTGCAAGGGAGTGACAGTATCCTCAACGGGCCTGCTTGAGTTGGATTTCAAGAGTTGTATCTCTCTCATCAGCATTTGGTTGGTCTCCTTCTGTTGCCTCATCTGTTCCTGTACACTACCAAATAATGTTAGAATTTCTTCATTAGAGGCCAAAACAGGACCAGATCCCTGAATATTGCGAGCGGGGATAACATCCCGAGCCACATGAATTTCAGTTCCTTGTGAAGAGGTTTGCGTTCTCGGAGGAGGTGGTGGAAGCACCGAACCAATTGTCGCAGAGGTTGTAGCAGACACGGTAGAAGAACTCATGTTTGATCTTGAGGCCATTGAAAATAGTGTAGCAAAAAGTTTTGAAAATAGAAAACCAAGTAATGATTTTGCAAAAGCTTTTAGTAGAAATAGCACCACTTGCCCCACGGTGGGCGCCAAATTGTTTTGGTCAAAAATTACCGAAGCAATTAAGTGATCAAATTAGTTAAGTGAGGTAGTGTGCTAAGAATGTGTATTGAAAAAATGCTAATTTAGTTGTTTACAAAAATAGTTATCAGGATAAGGCTCAGGATATCGAGTTGTATCTACAATCAAACAATGAGCTGAAAAGTAAAGAGTGACATGGGATGTACGAGGAAAGCCCTTGATCAATCTAGATCGCCAGCATAAAACCTCGGGAGCTGACAATCGTAGTTGCCTTGTTCTTCTTATTGCTTCAAATATCATGATACAGTGCAGGATATGATGCGGATCAACTAAGTGTTACAATGTGATTTCGATACAAGTGTAAGTGTGTTGTGAGTGTTTACAGCTAGAGAGAAAGAGAGCACGAGAGATTGTGTGTGTTCTAATCTGATCCGATCAATCCTTTTTATAGTAAAAGAAACTAACTAGCTAGCCTATTATTCCAGGATTCAACGAATATTCCTTATGTGAACGTTGTAGTCCACGTCTTCTGGCTTCAATGTCCATAATCTAACAGATTTGCCCGAGTCTTGTGGAGAAGAAGTCCACTTGAACGTTAGAGACTTGCACCATTTAATCTGTACGTGAATTAATCAGTTATTACCAGAATATTGTATCAGGATGTTACCAATATCCTGATCTGGTATCCTGGTCACAACAAGAGAAACATACTTAGAATATTAGTCAGGATTTATGAGAAGAAAACCGCCCATAACAATATATATAACTAAATTAAATTTGTAACTCCTTTTCAAAATATATACCTTTTCCAAACTAAAAAACAACTTATTTTAAAGTGTAGAATAAATTACTAGTTGTGTAGGATAAATAACGAGTTGTGTAGGATATATTTCGTAGTGTGAAGGATAAATTTTGGCTGTGTAGGATAAATTTATATAATGTGTGGGTATATGTAAAAAAAAAATTGATATGTGTAGATTTTGTAGATTATATGTGGAATAATTAATGATTAGTTGACTAATTAATTAAAGAGAGAAAAATTAATGATATGAGTTATAAATGAAATAGTATTTTACTAATATGCCATTTCTTCTTTTTCTTCTCATATTAAATTTCGTCTCAAATGAACCTTCCCCCATATATATATGGTGGGAGTTTGCTATAAAGTCCATTTTTCCTACAAAGTGTAAAAAGTCATAAATCACCATAATGTTAACCATAGTACACATTCAAAACCCCACAAATAACAAAGTGAAGATTATTAAAACGCCATATTTGTGCGTTTTATGTTGTGTTTTGGATTATAAGGCTTTGATTATCGAATGACTAACATTAGTGTGTTTTATGTTGATTATCATATTGTGTTTTATATTCATAATTCTTTGATGGTGTGTTTGAAGTTTTAATGGATTATTAGGGTTTGGATATTGTGTTTTAGATATCTTCACTTTGTAATTGTGGCTTTGGAGTGTGTTTTATAGCTGGAATTATGATGTTTTATGACTTCCTACACTTTGTAGGAAAAAATGGCCTATTTTTTCATTTATTCTAAGATTTTCTACTATATAATGTATTAAGTCAAATTTATTTATCTTTTCATTCCAAAACTAAGTTATTGACTTTAAATCACAGAGGGCCACTTTTTCTACTCGCGTGCACCTAAATTTTTTTGAGGATTCTCGAGGACGGTCCTGTAATCCAAGTTAGAGGGGAATGGGAACAATACCTTGCGCATTTGTAGAATTCGTAGATTTCAGAGACGACGAAGAGTGACAGTAGTTTGTTTCTGAGACAGGTGACACTATAGTAATAACCATGAGCATTCGAAGGAAGCAAAGTGCCGGTTGTTGTGACTTTAGAGTTTAGGTTTCTCATAATCTCCATTCTCACGTGATTACAAATGTTGATTTGTTTAAAAAATTCATAGGTCAGATACATATATCTTGGTTGTGTCCCTCACGAGGCCGTCATCTCCCAGCTTGTGACCTTTGATAGTTTGATAAGGATCTCTTAATTTCACAACCTCTGGCTACAATGTCTTTAATTACAAATCTATGATGTCTCGTCTTCTAGTTCAGTTCACTGATCGTACAAAAAACTAAGAAAAATAAAAGAGACAAATACCCGGATAGTCCCTGCGTTTTGCCAAAGTTTCACATTTAGTCCCCAACTTTCTAAAATTACAATCTTGTTCCCTATGGTCTAACTAGTTGTTACTTTAATAGGCCATGAGGTGGATATAGGTTAGTTTTATGAGTTAACTCGGTGTAAAATGATAAAAATACCATTATTATTTCAATTTAACAATTAAAACATCAAAACAAAATAAATTTAACATATAGACTTAACTTCATTTTTGCTTCATGTGGTTTGACCATTTTAACGCTTTTGCCCCAATGGTTTTAAAAGTGCCACTTTCCTCCCTGGTTTTTCTATTTTGTTGCTATTTTGCTCCCAAAATCTTAAGTCAATTAAATAATTCAATTAAAGGTAGGGGTATCTTGGTAATTTCATATATGGTCTTATATAATTGTAATTAGTTCATTAAATTCAAGATTTATACATGTATATAAATAATAAACTTAAGGTATGTTTGGCATGGAGCTTTTAGTTTTAAGCTTTTAAGAAAAAACTCATACTCAATAAAAAGTCTTGTTTGGTTGAAGGAGTTTGAAGCTTTTAGGTTAGGAGCTTGAAGTTTTTGGTTGAACGCTCATGCGAGTAGCGTTTAGAAGGAGCTACAAGCTTTTAGGGAAAAAATGACTATTTTAACCTCTAAGGATAATGAACTTTTTAATGCACAAACTTTTTAAATTTTTAGTTATGTCCATTTTGGTCATTTTATACATTTTATTAAAAGCTCCAGCTAGCTACTCTGCTAAACACCAAATATATCTAAAAAGCTACAGCTACTAGCTACCAGGCACCAGCTACCAGTTTTCAGCCACATACCAGCTACCAGCTAACAGTCACCAGCTACTTTTGCCAAACATCCCCTTAATTCACCTTCTTTCTTTCTCGCAATCACCGTGTACTAACCCCAACCTACCACCACCTTGCACCAACACAATCACTCTCTCTTCTCTTTTTTCTCTCTACTTGATCTCTCTCTTTTTAATTTATTGGGGCAAACTGGAATCATCATGGAGGAAAATGACACTTTTTAATTTATTGGACAAAACTGTTAAAATGGTCAAACCACATGAAGCATTTAATGAAGTTAACTCCACATATAGGAATTCTGGTGGGACCATGCATATTTTATTTAAAACCTAAAACAACCCTCCTCTACATGACAATCCCTCTTTCACTTGTTCTATGACCAACCCTCTTCTTTTGACAATATCATCTTCTTTAGATCTCAATCTCTTCATACCTTATCTCATAGAGATTGTTCTTCAAGAAGCATGTCACGAGTTATAAAAGTAAACAACTTTACAATAATTTTGAGATATGTCATCTCGATGGTTACTATACCATTCTTAGTTTTTGTACAATGATTACGTTAATCGATAAACGAACTGATCTTCATTTTACAAAAAAAAGGGGCCAGTTTGGAAGAACGTGAGAGTTAAATGGGCGATTCGTAAATAGTTAATTAATATAGTATCATTTATTAAATAGTAAACTGGCAAAATGGTCCCCAAGGTTCGCACTACTACAAAACCAAGCATTAAACCGGCAATAACCCCTTCTTAAAATCTATAACTATGACATCTGTGCTTAAAATATTCAAACCGAGAATGTAAGAACCCTTTAGACGGCGTTATCTACAACAATCAAAAAAAATTTTAACCCTTCTTCCCCGCCCCACCAAATGTTCCGCTTAATTCTCCCTAATTTTTCTTATCCCCAAAATCTCCCTTTTTCTCTCCCAAATCTTCCTTCTCCCCCTAGTTCCTGCCGCCTCTCACCACCTCTCACATTTTGCTATCCATAACCCTAGCTGTGTTCCCTCATTCAAATCATATTTTTCGCCAACTGCGGCTCACTCTCCTTTTCCATTGAAATTGAGGTGAGTTTATTATATACACTAGCATAGTTGGATGTTTATGGATTCTAACTAAATCACATAGTATACTTTTGGTGTATCACAAATATTTCCCCATGTCTAACAGGTTATTCGAAGAAGTTTAGTGGTTTGGATTTGTTGCTTCAAGTAAAAAGTAAGAGAAAAGCTTTTTTCAGCCAAAAAGGTGACTCTTATCTATCATATGCATTCTTATTAAAGATGACTGCTTGATTGCAAATGTTATATATATTAGGGGAATTTTGTATGAATGTGGGTGTCTTGAATCGTACTCCATTATCATTTTGATTGAAAAAGATTCAGTCTTTTTATTAGAATTTTCAAATTACTGGGTTAAGTGGCTGCAACACCCGGATGAATGAGTGGTTTTTTTGGACACAAGAGTGAATTGTACCAAATGTATCAAGAATAATTCAATTTTTACGGTGTTTTTTTTTTTGGCTATTTTACCTATTAATTTGAGTAAAACCAGTTTTGATTTACATCACTATAAGACCATGCGTAGTGGGCAAGATCCTGGGCGTTTTTCCCCCCGATCACGCCTGAAAACGCCCTCCCCCCTATGTTGCACTGGGACGGGTACGGGAACGGGGTACGGGTACGGGAAACGGCAAAACAAAAAAATTCAAGAAGCGGGGACGGGTACGGCAATAAAAACATATAAAAAAATAAATATATATTAAAGATAATGTAACACAAAACCCCAAAATAGTTATATAATGATATAAAGTTCAAAAATCCCATATCTTCCACATCTAATCAAACGTTAACAAGCAAATCGCTTTCAAGTTCAGGTTCATCTAATGAAAGATCAGCAAACTCCAAAAATCCTACATCTTCCATCGAGTCAAAAGCATCTCCACCCACATCCCACGTATTTACAACATCATTAGGGGCCCTAGACAAAAGCCGAAGATTGTTGTGGATGTAAACCAAGTCTTGAGCACGACTTGTAGTCAATATGTTCATCCTAAGCGAGTGGATAAATGAATAGGTGCTCCAATTTCGCTCAGCACATGAAGACGAACTAGGTTGTCCAAGTAATTTAAAAGCTAAAGTTTGGAGAAGAGGGGTTTGAGCACCAAAGTTAGCCCACCATGACTTGGGTTCCATAATATCCATCTTTATAATACATGTTAAATATTCAAAAGGACCAGCCTTCATTGAAAACAAAGCATACTCATCCAAGACTTTATCTTGCTCATCATCATTAGGAAACAATCTCTTAAAACAAGTCTTCCTCTCTTGTGAAATTTCTCCATCCCTATGAGGAGGGAGTCTTTACTTATTCGCAAGTAACCATGCGTCACTATAATATCTACAACATTTAAAAGTAAAAATATAAATAGATAATAGAAACCAAGCATGTAATTTTAAATCATATACCTTGGATTTAAAGAGTGTGCTAAACAATGTAGAGGAGTGTTATTCTTCGTCCACCGAGCCACTAAAACTTGATACACAACATCATAAAAGATACTACGAGTAGATAAGGGACGTTTTTCTTTCTTGTAGATCTCGGCCTTCACCTTCTCAATCATTGAATCCCACATCTCATACACCAAATGTAGACATGGTTTGTCGGTGTCACAAAATCTAATCATATCATATATTGGTTCAGTAAAACTAAGAATGTATGATACTTTATCCCACCAATTGTCATCCAAAATCTTCTCTTTAACAGAGTTAGCTTTCACCGTGTCATCCTCTCTATAAGAAGCCCATTCATTACTTATGACCATAGCTTGTAGACCCCGTTTGATAAGTTTGAATCTCTTAAGCATCACAACAATTGAAGCAAAACGAGTATCAGCAACCGAAAGCAATCTAAGAGGAGTAAACTTGCTTAAAATGGAGAGTCTCATGTTATGGTTCATGATAAAGTTTTTTATTGCAACCGCATCCATGTGAACTTCTGTTATCCATTTGCATTCATCATATGTTGTTTCATTGGTTTCCACATTCCTTGGTGAACATATATTCTTCAATGCAAGATTAAGCGTATGTACCATGCACGGTGTCCAGTAGATGCGAGGAAACTCACTCGTGACAATCTCTCCAGCCGCCTTACAATTTGATGCATTGTCGGTGATGATTTGCACAACATTTTCATGACCAATCTCGTTGATAACTTCTTTCATCAGATTAGCAATAAAAAACTTATCATTGACTTCTCCAAAACAATTAACCGCCTTTAGAAATAAAGGACCATTACTTGAGGTAGCCATGAAGTTTATTAAAGGCTTTCTTGTAGGATCTGTCCAACCGTCACTGACAATAGACACACCTTTCTCTTTCCATGATAACCTAATTGGTTCCAATAACTTGTGCACATTCTCCTTTTCCTTTTGTAGCATGGTTGTTCTAAGCCTATTATAGTTAGGAGGTACATACCCTTCAATTTTGTTCTCTGCAGCAAACTAGAAAGCCCTATGGTAGTGCGGGTTTCTTGCAAGATTGAAAGGTAAACCTCCAGTATAGAACATCCTTGCTATCTCCTCATCAAGTTGGTCCCTTATTTCCACACCAAAAGCTTTTTGAATAGGATTTGAAGCGGGTTTTCTCAGCCTATTATAGTTAGGAGGTACATACCCTTCAATTTTGTTCTCTGCAGCAAACTAGAAAGCCCTATGGTAGTGCGGGTTTCTTGCAAGATTGAAAGGTAAACCTCCAGTATAGAACATCCTTGCTATCTCCTCATCAAGTTGGTCCCTTATTTCCACACCAAAAGCTTTTTGAATAGGATTTGAAGCGGGTTTTCTCCTCTTTAAGGGATTGCCAGCTTCACATGGCAACCCGACTTCTTTCGCTTTTGAATTGTTTTTTTTTTCTCTTCATATGCATCTTCTAACTTTTTCATTGCAACTTTATCACTCTGTGTTGCTTTCTTGCAGATAGCAATCCCGCTACCTTTTATACAAAATAAATATACAATAAAATCAAGTAAGCCATAAATCATGTAAACATGTGCATTAATCATGATGGCCATAAATCATGTAAACATGTGCATTAATCATGTGCATAAATCATAGAGGTAAACATGTAAACATGTGCATTAACAACTAACTGTAAACATGTGTAAACATCACATGTTGGCTCATGGCTGTTGCACATTAATTCAACAACAAATGATTAAATCAACTAACTTTAAACCAATTTCCAGCCATAAACAATGATTAAATCAACTAACTTTAAACCAATTTCGAGCCATAAACAATGATTAAATCAACTAACTTTAAACAATTATTCCACAGCCTGTTTTTTACCGATTGACTAACTGTATATCAATTTCCAGCCATAAACAATGATTAAATCAACTAACTTTAAACCAATTTCCAGCCATAAACAATGATTAAATCAACTAACTTTAAACAACTTTAAACAATTAACTATTAACTAACTGTAAATCAGAATGTCCAGCCATAAACAATGATTAACTAACTGTCCAAAATCATACCTTTTATACCGAGCAAGTGTGCTCTAACTCTTAAATATGATCCTTGTCGATTTTCACCACAAACTTTGCACTTGAATTTCCAAGTTCCTCCCGAACCTCCACATAATCCCACAATGGAGGTTCATCTATAGATGATGATGATCCTTGTGTTTCTTCATTAGCCATAATTTTGGAGTTTGAATAGGAAAAGAGAAGAATGAGAAGATGATCGGCCGAACAGAAGGAGTATAGGGTTTTTTGATCGTCGCTTGGTATGTAAGTTTGAATAGGCGCTATTTTAGAATAGGATTAGATAATATTTAAAAAAAACAAAAAAAATATAAGGAAACTTGCTGGAAACGTTTCTTCCAAGTCCCCAGCATCCGTCCCCTGCTGCATCACGATTCCGGGCTGTCCCCAACTTGATGGAAACGTTTCTGCCGCGTACCCGTGCCGTCCCCGTCCCCTAGCAGTCCCCGGGACGGGAGACGGCACCTATCAGCCGTCCCCGTGCTTCCGAGCCTCCCCTCGCCCCCTCCGGCGTGATCCGGCGTTTTTCGCAACAAAACCCTACCGACGTGCTTTGAATCACGCCAAAAGGGCAAATTTTTTGGCCAATCAGATGGAGATAGCTGGAAGTTGTGCCGGAATGGGACAAATTTGAGTCGGAATGGTTTTGTGGTTAGCCGGAAAACCTGCATAAAAAACGAAGAAGAAGATGGAATGCAGAAAAGGTTTTAAAAGTTTAGTTTTGACAACTTTGGTCCCTGTGGTTTAGATATGGTTTTAAATTTAACTTTTCAACTTTTGAATTTTGGTCCTTGTACAAGTTTTAAATATGTAATGTTTTCTATTTAACTTTTGAAATTTTTTTAAGAATGTAATGTTTTTTATTTAAATGAAATTTAATTAGTTTTAATTAAAAAATTTAATAATTGTGTAATGATTGACGGGGCATTATTGGGCATTATCCAACTACGCCTTTTGTAAAAACGCCCAATAATGTCCCATTGCTGATTGGACTGCCACATGGCGGAAAACGCCCAAGGGTAGGGGCATTATTCACTAAACCACTACGCATGGTCTAAACGGAGTGGCTCGTGTTCTCGTCAGTTCCGATTACGATGCTGGGTTGTTTTGCAGAATTGTGCATTACATATATTTTTTAATTATTCCTAGATTCTCTATGGTAAAATAAGGTGTATTTTGTTTAGCTTTATATATAGACTAGGTTATCACCCGGGACTGCTTCCCGGGTAGTTTAATTTTATTAGTTAATAAACTTGAACTTTTATTAAAATGTAACATATTATTTCATTAAACTTGTACACGACATTGAATAATACAATTATTTATAAGCAATACAATTATCTATCCAAAATGTATGACATATTAATGTGTTGGCTATAGAGTTATAAAGTTGCTCTGCCATCTAAACAATTATCTATCCAAAAGAGTGTATTCTCTCTCGTTCAAACTTCACTTACCAAATGTAGTCTTTTTTCAACGTGAGCCCGGTTTTTTTTTAAAAAGGCCAATAAAATATCATTAGAAATCTTGCGAGTAGCAAGCACCAATTGTATAGACACCTCAAAAAAGAAACATATTACAGTACATGGAGGCAAACCTTGTAAACGTTCAAAGCTATTTATATTAATTAATAATGATTAAATACATAATTTCAATCAAACAAACCACCTGGCATATTACATAATTGAAATTGAAAAGGTTAAATTAGTAACACTTCAACCCCACATGGTTTAAACGTCACCAAATTTTAACATCACACCAACCCACTTTGACCCGTTACCCAACCTCAATGGCCCATCATATTTGCCAGTATTTTACAGGTTATCCTCTTGAAACTACCATTCATATAGATACTCAACTGAGATGTTCCTGAACAACAAAATAAAATGAAACAATAATGTACCAGTAGAAAAGAGGGGATCTTTACATCAAAATTTGTTCCCTTGAATGCATCATCAAGGTGATAGCAAAATATTATATCACTATTGTAAACTAAAATAAACGTAATATTTTTTATATAGAAGTTAAAATGAAACATGACTAAATTAGGGGCATTCATATAAAATATTAACTTGTTCTTGATTAAATCATTACTAAAAGAATTGATTCCTCATACCTTGTGATTTGCATTATCCGAAGAAGTGCAGCCATTGGTAGAAAACATTAAAATATGCTCAAATCTTGAAGATTTGGTGTACATAGTTGGGGGGATGTCCCATCTATGATCTAGTATGGTACGTTTCCATACTACATGTTCTTATTGGTTTTGTGAAATTTATAAAATCACCGGGGTAAACCCTTTACCCAAAAAAAAAAAGCATTCCCAAGAAGACGTGGAGAAGCACGATACAATAAGTATAACAATACATGTACAAAAATAACTCAGAAGAATAATGTTCATAAGACCTATGTAGTTCGGTTACGATTCAGACTTACTGAAGCTCGATAATGCAAGTTCTGAAGTCGTATAATCTTTTTTCTATTGGTAACACTTGCATTAGCAACCTTTATCCAGCTGCTAAAACCAAGCCTACATATATAATCAAGTAATCAACCATATTTTATTAGTACAACTGAAAAGATTGTCTATGTACTTATGGATGAGAATACACACAACATGAAATATCATAACCTAAATAATTCGTATTACATCACACGAACTAAGTTAAAAATTGCTCAAAATTCTTACACATGTTGTACGTATCCTAGTTGAAGCTATAATATATGAGAATATCTAACCTTTAACACAGATGTTCAAGATCTTCGGCTCTTGACAATTGACATAATAATTAGGTATTGCATATGTGAACATTTCCTGTAAGATTTAAAAAAGAGAATCATCAGACGAATTAGTATAATGTTTTAAGCAAATCTAGTAAGCCTTGTAAACCAATAACCATTAGATAAAGATGCAGAGTCCATATACCATGATCTAGGGGTGAGCTCGATACCGAACCGGTACCAGTACGGTACCAGTATTTGAGGGTAAAAACCTGTGAATACTACTGGTACCGGACCGGTACCGAATATCTCAAAAATCTGTACCGAATCGGTACCGAAAGTGTACCCGGTTCGGTAAATTCGGTACCGGGTACCATTTGCTCATCCTTACCATATATCCATAGTATTTACTATTTTAAGAACAAATGTATCAACCATCATATCTAGCAAACAAAATACTAACTGACTCATTTCTTGCAAAAACATAGCCAAATGTCTCCTTAAAACTGAGAAGGTTCAATTGAAGCCTCTTGAACCCTTGGAGGCCTCAAATTTAAATATTATTAAACTATTATACACAAAAAAGAGCACAAGCTTTAAAATAATAACACCAACAGAAAAATTAAAACCTATTTAAAAAATATGTGAACCACCATGGATTCTTTAACACCAGGAACCAATTTCCATTTTTTCTCTGTTCGGTGTATGAACTAAAACTACACTTTGCCCAAGCTTAACCCATTAGACTTGTTCCTTTTTTCAATGATCTTTTATTGACCCATTTGAAATTTAAAAAAAAAAACTCAACCCTTATATATGAAATGGTTTGAAATCGCCTGTCTGTTTTGACTTTATCCCACATGACTTCCAAATTTCAAACAAAACATTAAGCAACTAAATTGACATGTAAAAATATACATATGTAATTCCGCTTTGCATGTTATGTTATGTGTAGAAAAGATAACATAACCAAAAAAATGTAGATCTGTTCTAACTTAGAAAACAAACAAACCCTTCACTTTAAAGCATTGTAACTCATCATAATGACATGAAAACTTAACATTTAGAAACTGATGAGTGTTGTTTGGTCTCTTGAAATAGGAAGCCACAAACTTTCATTTTACTTACCAATAAAACGCAACACAACGTACCTCATGGTTGTAGTGATCAAAAGTTGATCAAAGCTTGTGGAAGCCTTGTTTGATCACCATACACGATCAAAGTTTTGACTTCATCCAAGATATCACAATAAAGCCCCAAATGACTGCCATTAAAACCCAAAATTAGCAATTGCTTTATGTCCAGTTTCATAACAATCAGAAACAAATGAGACTGGCAATTCCATATTCGAGTTCAGTGAGTGAAACATCCAACAACAATAGATTGTTAACTTGATTACTCGACTTCTTCTGTACCACAACATTAGTCTATTTTTACAATCATATCGAAAATCCCATTTAAGTTCCTCACAAAAAATCGTCAAAGGCGATCTAAAAACCACCAATAGAAACACAAAACCTAAACAATAAACACAACAATTAAATTAACAACAAATACACCATAAACCCTAACTAAATCTAAGAACCAGCAACAGAAACACAAAACCTGATCTAAACAACAAATTGAGCCACTAAACATCACATTCAAACAAACAAAATAAACAATCATCACAACAACTATACATTTATACAACACTTATACAAAAAAAAAAAACACAAATAACTTACCAATAGTAGGAGAAAGTTCTTCGAACGTATCGGAAGTGAAACTCAACAGAAGACTGCTCTTACCAACGTCTAAATCTGCAATCATCAACAGCTTGAACAAATAATCAAATTCAGACACCGAAGAAGCATCCATGGTGAAGTCGCACGAAATAAACCATAGAAAAAGCACTTAGTTTAGCAATCAGGAGTCAAGAGTGTGAGTAGAGAGAGTGTGAGAGAGATCATACCGGAGCGAGAATCAAGCGAATCCGAGATCTATGATGGAATCGTACAAATCAAGTGATTGTTGTTGAGAACGTTGATGATGATAGTAAGTTGTTAGATTCAATTCTTCACAGCACGAAAGTGAAAATCCTAAAATCAGCAAGATAAATATGTCTTAAGTAAAATACATGTAAATCAAACAGATAAACATTCTTACCTTGAACAACATCTGGATCCGAAATGGACTTCAGATTTTCAGAGATGATATAATCAATTGAATGATGAGAAGATAGTTAATAAAAATCAAACCTACGTTTTAGAAAAGAAGTGACTGTGAAGAAGGAGATAGAGAGATTGATAGCTTCTCAAGGAAGAATGAAGAGGAATTTAGGGTTACATAAATATAGGGTCCGATTACATGGGTTCGGGTTGTTCAAAACGGGATCCGCGTGGAAGGAAAATGCCCAGCTCAGTTTCCCGCCAAAATGCATTCCAAGAAGCCCTAATATTGCGACACGTGTCCCATATTATTTTTGTTTATTATATATAATAGATTTTGGAATTGTATGTAGCTCATTTATGGAATTTAATGTAGTCATTTAACAATGAATTGTGAATCAAATGGTATTGGGTTGATTTGAAAATGTTCGAATTAGTGAATATTTATTCACTTGATTTGGAGATGTTTGCAATTTTTTTTTCCAGCTAATAGGATCAAAAGATTAAAGCTGGATCATAAGACTGGGTTTCTAACCCAGTCTTAAAGCCCATTTTAAGACACCGTCTAATGGCATCCTATTTTAAAACGCGGTATTTTAAGACGGGGTTAGAAACCCCGTCTTAAAATCCAAATCACCCTGTACAATGCTCTCTTCACTTTTGCCGTTTTAGTCCAAAACTCAAACCTTTTGAATCTCGGTCCCTATGGTTTTAATTGAGTTGCCATTTTCATCCAAAAGCAAAATCTGGTCAGATTTTGCTGTTAACATCCAGTTTTTTTTTGTTTTTTTTTATCTTTTTCCTATCTTTTAATGAAAGGCAAAATGGTCATATTTTTTTAATTTGTTATAATAAAACGTTAAAAGACCATTTTGCCTGTCATTAAAAGGGAGGAAAGAGACAAAAAAACTGGATGTTAACTCAAAAATCTGAATAATTTGATTTTGGATGAAAGCGGCAACAAAATTGAAACCACAGGGACCCAAATTCAAAAGGTTTGATTTTTATACTAAATTGGCAAAAGTAACCAAACCTCAAGGACTATTTTGGCAGTTTACTCTTTGTTAAAGTTAGAATACTGTTAAAAGTAGTGGTGGAGTGATTGAGAAATGACTTGGTGTTCCTTGTGACATAGGTTCGACTCTCACTCTTCTCATTATTTTCTGTGGCATTCAGGTGAAGGGCGAATACGGGTGGCGCTGGTTCGTCTTAGATTAGAGGCGAGGTTTTACCGATTATTCCACTGTCGTGCCTTCGGGCGGGTGGAGGTCGGGTTTCCGCGCATCTGGGAGAGCCAAGGGTCTGGCGGCGGTCGAGTAGTCGACCTTGGCCACATCGCCCGGTGTCACGATGATTGACACGTCGTTCTTTGCCGTTAAAAAAATACAATTAAAAGTCATGTTCCAGTAGGATTAGAAGACTTGTTTGGCAAGAGTTATTTTAGAATAAATAGATGGGTTAGGGATTATTGTAATTGTATCAAGAATTATAATATCAGAAAAAGAGTTGATCTTGGTTGAGATTAAATTCCGTTTATGTCTTCTTGGACATGAATTTCTTAAATAACTAATACCACGACACATGTAGCAATTCATTCCTAAATCAATATGATTTTATAATTAGAATCGTGTGTCAACTAAAAAAAATCAAACATAAAAGTCTGTGGTTTTACTTGATACTTTATAGTTAAGGCTAATGCTAGCTAAAGCAATTTTCGAAAAAATAGACGGATTAACGATTTTACATTTCTTGATTCACGTAATTTAGAATGTATTTTTTTTTCATTGGCTAAGGCACTCATGGGGTGACACACCACCCGGTGAGGCGTAAAGGGTGTGAGTGAAGGTGAAAATGTTGCCGTTGTGAGCCTCTTCACGTGCTGAGGTTGGTTTGAGGGTGGTGAGCCGTGGTTTCAACGAATTTCATGTATTTTCTTTACTAATTTAAAAATAAACAATATTTTAGTGGTGGTGAACAATGAAGCCATTACACACTCTAGTAATTATGTGACCATCACCTTTTAACGTGATTGTAAAAAAAAAAAAAAAAAAGAAAAAAAAAACCCGCATAGCTTAACCACACGGTTCTAGAAAAAAAGGGGAAGCTAGCTATCCGTGAATTTTATGAACGACTTATATACAGACATTTCAAAGTCAACTATGGGGTTTCCAATAATACAAAAGCAAGTTCTCAAAGGTTGGGAGTCTACTTTTTTAGGTCAAAATTGTCCAAGAATGAAAATGATGTGTTTCCGGTCTTGACTAGTTACCATATTTTGTTTCTGTTTAATGACTAGGGCTTTGCATGGATAGGTTTTGCTAAAATCATAACCACAACCACGATGTTATAAAATCCATCAATAATCCATATTCGTAAGCTGACCCGTTTTTATTTCGATGTAACTCAAAATTTTAATCAAACAATAAAACTTTTGAAAAATCCTATGTTATGTTACCTATTTTGAAACTTGTACAATCATACATATTAATTCATAGTCCATACATGTTTTATATGCGTTAATATACTTAATACATTTTCAGAAATAGACTAAACAAAGCATTTTTATAATTTATCAAACACGAGGGATCAAAATGAAAATTATGGATTCCTTACTCCCCCGTGCTAAGCGGAAGATGTAACACCCCGAAATCAGGTTTGGTAATTAAACCCAGTTAATACTAAAGATGGGGAAAGTACCGTTAAATCGTAAAAGTAAACCGACAAATATTAGGAATTTAAGTGAATAATCCTAATATTTATTTATAGCGAATAAGAGCTTTCAAGAAAATACGATGGATAAAAGGCCCGATTTAACGGGACTTAAAGTAAACGGGTTACGACTTCCCGAACCTACTAAACTAACTAGGAATGACACTAACTAAGTTAGTTAGTCACTTATGAGTAGTTAGGAGTTCAAAAGAATTAAGAGTGAAAAATGAGGGACCATATGTGTCTAAATGAAAACTATTGTATAGAAATAACAAAATAAAACACAAAACAAAATTGTCTGTGTTTTGTGGAAATCGACCAACATCAGGGGCGACCCCCAGGCTCCATCTAAACCTTAAACATTCACAAAACAACCAGATTGAAGGTCAATTCTTGTCCCAAATCAAAATCTGAACATAGATTCGTGATCCTCATCACAAGGGGGTTACAAGGTATGTAAAATTTAGTGTTAATTCTCTGTTTGAATTTCTCATGAAATTGGGAAATCTGAAAATTTATGTTGCATGTTAGCTATTTGGGTAGAATAGGGTTGATATGGTGTCTAGGAGTAAAACCTAGACAAAAACATGTGAAATCATGGCTAAATTCTGAAAAATTTCATGAACACATTGAAGGTGATTCATGGGTTTTATGAGAAAATGATAAACACTAGGATGTAGGATGCTAATCTAGTGTAAATTGGTGCTTAGAAACTGATTTCTGAAAATATGATGTGTAGTTCATGAACACTAAACATAGAGGTTTGAATTGTGGTGTAAATCTTGGTAAAGATAACTAGTTATGAATTAGTTAGTAAATAAGTAATATTATGCACATTAGGTGTTTGTTAAAATGCCCGAATGAATGTTGACATAATGAAATTATGAAAGAAACGCGTAATTGGCTAACTCGACTAACTACGTGTAATACGAAATAATATGGGTTTTAAACGTGATGTTGATTGAACTTATTGTGCGTGTAATATGATTGAAGTTAGTTGACTATCGAAAGTCAAATAAACCAATATTGAAGTCGGATAGTAGTTCCGACATAGAGTTTGTAAGATGGAATAGTCGTATGTGATAATGACTAAACTAACCGTCTTACGAATTATGATGATAGTTTGACGCTTGACAAGCTAGGTGGAGGCTTGGAAATGAAGCGGGTCAAACGAAGCAAATAAGAAGTAAAAGCATGTTTCGGATGCAAGGTAAGTAAAACTTACACCTACTAGTCGTATACGTGTTTATTTTATAGGCGATAAATACAACAAAGGATTTGGTTCGAAATATGGGTTCCAACACGAAACGAATTGGGTTGGAACGAATAGAAACGTTTTAAACCATAATTAATGGTGAAAAAGGCAAAATGGTAAACTAGTCATGAATTGGTTGATAGTTTAAGAGTTTTCTTAAAGTTACCTTATAGCGTAACTAGTAATGGAAAATGGGTAAAAATAGAAATTTAGTCAAGTATTGACTAAAGTAAAATAAGTTTCAAAGGACACTCATAGCATAAGCCGAATGGGTTAAAAATATAGGAAATTGACTTTAGAAAGAAAGGGATCTAGTGAGAAAATCCGAAATGGTTCGGATGTGTGATTGGTAATTATAAACCATGTTTTTGTTACATATGAAAATGTTGGGTTATATAGACCGAACGGGTCAAATGGTGGGAATAACGTCATTTGACAAAATCAACTAATGTGGTGGTCAAGTCATGTGTTACAGGAGCGAATAGTAATTTGGATAATTGCGTCGCCATAGAATATCGGTAATAAAAGCAAGGTGTTGAAACGGGTCACTAGGTTGACTCGAGCCAGGTACGTATAAATACGATTGTGGTTAAACATACATTTTTGGGGTCAAATAAGTAGCAAATGCCCTTCGTCGTAAATGAGGGGCTAAAGTTGACTAAAATGCCCTTGTTGGGTAAACCGGGCAAACGACCTTTAAAGGTTGTTGGAAATAAGTGATTTGGTAGAATAAATTCTTAAGATAAGTATAAAAGGGATGTTATGAGACCTTAGTGCATAAATACCCTTAACGGGTCAAAATAAGCATACAAACGAATACGGGTTTAATTTGTGTAATAAACCGGGGATTATAATCTAGTATGGTAGATAACATTAAGTTGAAGAAGTATATGAGATATAAATGTCAAATACACAAGTTTGATGATGAAATCACGAACGGGTCAAAAGTTGGCAAAAAGAGTAATAAGCCTAAGACTTAAAAGTCTGAAATTTTGTTAAACCGGATGTTAGATTTTAACTCCATATGATGGAGAATCAAATTACAAACACGTAGGAAGAAACGGTAGGTTAAACGGACGAGCGGATTGAAAGATACGAAAGTTTTCGTGTCAAAAACGGCAAAAAGGAAAGGAATGATGCAGGGGCCACCATAAGTTACGGTGGAGGTCAGAAATGAGTTTTTGTTTTGGGTTTAAGATATCCATGTTGGATTTTCCTAATTTCCCCGTTGTATTAGTTAATTAATTATCAAAACTGACCTTTAAGTTGGTTTTGATCACAGGTGAATGTCGAGAGTCCCGGATGAAGATCGAGCATCGAGCAAGAACCGAACACACATTAAACAAAGCTTTCGCAACGTTGTTTTGTCGTTATTCTAAACGGCGAATTAAATCACATTATGTTTATCACTTAAATTGTAAAAGTTTTTAACAAACCCGTATTTCCGATGTATATATAATCATTAATTACATGATTATTTTCGCAAAATATACGTTAAACCTTGATTTATAAGAACGGGTGTTACAAGTTGGTATCAGAGCCTTGGTTTAAGAGATTCTAGTATGGTGGGGAGGAACCATGCTCTTGACAAAGAATAGTGTTCGGTTCGAGGCTTGATCGCAAATCCGGTAAGTGCATGTATGCTAATGGTCTAGCTATTAAAGTGTTGTAGACAACACATAGGGTTATCGTGTAATACACGTTACCCCAATTAAATGATTGATATAGTTGACAAAAATACGCGCGTTGACGCGTATAGTAGAAAAAACCTTGTATTATAATACAGGCGATTATTGAAGTTGATATTACTAACTTTTGTGAATATCTTGATTGAAGGACACTTGCATTTAAAGATGACAAGAGTTGAACAAATTAAGGATATGAAAGAGGAACGGTCCGAAGTATGACGATAGGAGCATGCTCACTAAGGACTAAATCGCGTAACGACCGCGAACAAGGTTAATGGCAAGAAACGCCCGTCGGGGCAAGCATTACCAGGTGCGTGTTTTTAAATATAATCGCACAATTAGCAATATGCAACAAACATGTAGAGAATGATCGTTGCATAGGTAAATTGGAAACTTGGAAAAACCTGAACAGAAATACATATCCAGGATATAATTTCCAAGAAAACTGAATAGAGGAGTTACTTACATAGGGCGTGATGTGAAAACTATAAAAAGGTCGTGTATGTCATGTGTTAAATCGCTTACTCTGGCCAAGTAAGTAGTGGCATATGATACCACGAGTTTCTTATAGCGGACACATTTACATCTGATGTAGTAAGGGCGGAGTGAATGGGACTAATTAAAAAGTACCCAAATGAATCAGATAAGCAAAATATTTGATAATAATGTAAACGCACAACCGAGTGACGGAAGCGTATTACATCAGGATAATGAGCCCGAGTGAAGGGACAAAGAAGCATGTAAACTGATTTAGACAAGTATTGGGAGGGAGTGTACTTACACTCGAACCCAGAAAACGCAAGCATGAAAAATGATTTAGACAAGTATTGGGAGGGAGTGTACTTACACCCGAACCTAGAAAATGCAAGCATGAAAAATGATTTAGACAAGTATTGGGAGGGAGTGTACTTACACTCAAACCCAGAAAACGCAAACATGTAAAATGATTTAGACAAGCATTGGGAGGGAGTGTACTTACACTCGAACCCGGAAAATGCAAATATGTCCCTTAACGGGTCGTTTTTGTAAAACGTCAAACTTAAAGACACAGTCGGAATATAAAAATGAAGCGAGGTCTTAATGCATACCGGGAGGGTTGCAATAATAACGACTTCGGTAAAACACTCGGTTGATGGGTAAGGATTTAAACGCATGCGTAGACTGAGAAACAGGAACGCGAAATAGAAAGTCAAAAGACTCGGAATATGAGTCATGACTAAAAAGATGACAAGAATTTTCGCAACCATAAATTTTGATGAAAATTACGTTCGACTAGTTAAAAGTCGAACGGGTTGAACAAAGAATGAAATTTGACGTTCGCCAGTGATGAAATTTCACATGAACAAGTTAAACGAATTAAATAAATGATGATGCTTGCTAATGTAAGTAGGTGCGGGTTGAATAAGTAAAAGTGTGAGATGTTAACTAACCTATGTAAAGGGTTATGGGCGTTAAGAACGTTAAGATAAAAGAACCCGGGTAATGGGTTGTATACAAGTATAAGTATGAACCGGGAGACGGTAAGTGTAGAACAAACTGACGCGTAAATAACGTCAGAAGTCATAAAGTCGGAGGATTAGTCCGGAAATGAACAAATGAAGCCTTAGACTACGGTCAAGGTCAATTGAAGTTCAAGAGCGAAAATAAACGATTCCAAACATAATAAGAGATGCTTTGAAGCTATATATGTATATATATACATTTGAATATAGACAAGAATAAAAGATGATCTACGGGATCATCATAACCTACGGGATTAAACACAGTGTTAAGGTCTACGGGACCTAAAAGACCCGCGAGTCATAAAGAGAAGGAAACGAGTTGTTAATGTCTCACCTTAAAAAGGTGGAAAATTTAAAGAAATAGCCTATGAGGCTAAGTGAAAGAACCTACAGGTCAATAGTGTAAAGCAAGGGAACTAGCTATGATTCCCCGCGTAAAATGAGAACGAAAAAGAATAAATTATGGGTCTTAACATCAATAGGTGCAAGACAATATATTCGAAAAGTGGTATTTTCGAAAATGAAAGGTTGATATAAATTAAACATGACGTGACACGATCACGGTCAAGAAATGCAATGTGAAGTGGAATCACATTATCACTAAACGAGCGGTAAAAGTAACTGGACTAACAAGTCTAGTTAGTGAGACCGGTTAAGGTCATTAAAGTAAATTTGGTTGTTTGTAAGCGGTGGATTCGGTATAACTGAACCGAATAAATGAATTTGAAAACAAAAGAAATTGTTGTTAAAAGTGAATGATTTCACTAAAGACCTTTAAATGGGTCAAAGTAACGGATCCATAAAGAATTCGATAGTATATGAAAGTGATGAATAGCGCTAAGTAACTAAACTAGTGGAAATAACGAGATTACGTTATTTCGAATTGCACTATGTCGTAAGAGATACGTAGACAATTAATAGCCAAACAGATGTTACCATACTTTTCTGGTAATACTAACAATTGGTTAAGAGTATAAGTAATGTTTAAAGGATTTCTCGGCTCAAAATACATTGAGTTTAAACTCAATGAGTTATATCATAAAAGGTTTCGAGGACGAAACCTCTTTAAGGGGGGTAGACTTGTAACACCCCGAAATCGGGTTTGGTAATTAAACCCAGTTAATACTAAAGATGGGGAAAGTACCGTTAAATCGTAAAAGTAAACCGACAAATATTAGGAATTTAAGTGAATAATCCTAATATTTATTTATAGCGAATAAGAGCTTTCAAGAAAATACGATGGATAAAAGGCCCGATTTAACGGGACTTAAAGTAAACGGGTTACGACTTCCCGAACCTACTAAACTAACTAGGAATGACACTAACTAAGTTAGTTAGTCACTTATGAGTAGTTAGGAGTTCAAAAGAATTAAGAGTGAAAAATAAGGGACCATATGTGTCTAAATGAAAACTATTGTATAGAAATAACAAAATAAAACACAAAACACAATTGTCTGTGTTTTGTGGAAATCAACCAACATCAGGGGCGACCCCCAGGCTCCATCTAAACCTTAAACATTCACAAAACAACCAGATTGAAGGTCAATTCTTGTCCCAAATCAAAATCTGAACATAGATTCGTGATCCTCATCACAAGAGGGTTACAAGGTATGTAAAATTTGGTGTTAATTCTCTGTTTGAATTTCTCATGAAATTAGGAAATCTGAAAATTTATGTTGCATGTTAGCTATTTGGGTAGAATATGGTTGATATGGTGTCTAGGAGTAAAACCTAGACAAAAACATGTGAAATCATGGCTAAATTCTGAAAAATTTCATGAACACATTGAAGGTGATTCATGGGTTTTATGAGAAAATGATAAACACTAGGATGTAGGATGCTAATCTAGTGTAAATTGGTGCTTAGAAACTGATTTCTGAAAATATGATGTGTAGTTCATGAACACTAAACATAGAGGTTTGAATTATGGTGTAAATCTTGGTAAAGATAACTAGTTATGAATTAGTTAGTAAATAAGTAATATTATGCACATTAGGTGTTTGTTAAAATGCCCGAATGAATGTTGACATAATGAAATTATGAAAGAAATGCGTAATTGGCTAACTCGACTAACTACGTGTAATACGAAATAATATGGGTTCTAAACGTGATGTTGATTGAACTTATTGTGCGTGTAATATGATTGAAGTTAGTTGACTATCGAAAGTCAAATAAACCAATATTGAAGTCGGATAGTAGTTCTGACATAGAGTTTGTAAGATGGAATAGTCGTATGTGATAATGACTAAACTAACCGTCTTACGAATTATGATGATAGTTTGACGCTTGACAAGCTAGGTGGAGGCTTGGAAAGGAAGCGGGTCAAACGAAGCAAATAAGAAGTAAAAGCATGTTTCGGATGCAAGGTAAGTAAAACTTACACCTACTTGTAGTATACGTGTTTATTTTATAGGCGATAAATACAACAAAGGATTTGGTTCGAATTATGGGTTCCAACACGAAACGAATTGGGTTGGAACGAATAGAAACGTTTTAAACCATGATTAATGGTGAAAAAGGCAAAATGGTAAACTAGTCATGAATTGGTTGATAGTTTAAGAGTTTTCTTAAAGTTACCTTATAGCGTAACTAGTAATGAAAAATGGGTAAAAATAGAAATTTAGTCAAGTATTGACTAAAGTAAAATAAGTTTCAAAGGACACTCATAGCATAAGCCGAATGGGTTAAAAATATAGGAAATTGACTTTAGAAAGAAAGGGATCTAGTGAGAAAATCCGAAATGGTTCGGATGTGTGATTGGTAATTAAAAACCATGTTTTTGTTACATATGAAAATGTTGGGTTATATAGACCGAACGGGTCAAATGGTGGGAATAACGTCATTTGACAAAATCAACTAATGTGGTGGTCAAGTCATGTGTTACAGAAGCGAATAGTAATTTGGATAATTGCGTCGCCATAGAATATCGGTAATAAAAGCAAGGTGTTGAAACGGGTCACTAGGTTGACTCGAGCCAGGTACGTATAAATACGATTGTGGTTAAACATACATTTTTGGGGTCAAATAAGTAGCAAATGCCCTTCGTCGTAAATTAGGGGCTAAAGTTGACTAAAATGCCCTTGTTGGGTAAACCGGGCAAACGACCTTTAAAGGTTGTTGGAAATAAGTGATTTGGTAGATTAACTTCTTAAGATAAGTATAAAAGGGATGTTATGGGACCTTAGTGCATAAATACCCTTAACAGGTCAAAATAAGCATACAAACGAAAACGGGTTTAATTTGTGTAATAAACCGGGGATTATAATCTAGTATGGTAGATAACATTAAGTTGAAGAAGTATATGAGATATAAAGGTCAAATACACAAGTTTGATGATGAAATCACGAACGGGTCAAAAGTTGGCAAAAATGGTAATAAGCCAAAGACTTAAAAGTCTGAAATTTTGTTAAACCGGATGTTAGATTTTAACTCCATATGATGGAGAATCAAATTACAAACACGTAGGAAGAAACGGTAGGTTAAACGGACGAGCGGATTGAAAGATACGAAAGTTTTCGTGTCAAAAATGGCAAAAAGGAAAGGAATGATGCAGGGGCCACCGTAACTTACGGTGCCACCGTAAGTTACGGTGGAGGTCAGAAATGAGTTTTTGTTTTGGGTTTAAGATATCCATGTTGATTTTCCTAATTTCCCCGTTGTATTAGTTAATTAATTATCAAAACTGACCTTTAAGTTGGTTTTGATCACAGGTGAATGTCGAGAGTCCCGGATGAAGATCGAGCATCGAGCAAGAACCGAACACACATTAAACAAAGCTTCCGCAACGTTGTTTTGTCGTTATTCTAAATGGCGAATTAAATCACATTATGTTTATCACTTAAATTGTAAAAGTTTTTAAAAAACTCGTATTTCCGATGTATATATAATCATTAATTACATGATTATTTTCGCAAAATATACGTTAAACCTTGATTTATAAGAACGGGTGTTACAGAAGAACACCCCCCCCCCCCATGACGCACGAGAGCGCAAAGTTGACCCGGTCAAAAGAACAGTCCCTGCGACACACAGAGGACCAAACTGGTCCTCGCGCGACGTGCAGGAGCATGCAGGGGCGGACCTATGTGGACACAAGGGGGAGCGCCCGCTGCCGCTTGGCGGGGAAAAATTTGACGTTTTTAGTGTAAATTTTGGAAAAATTTGACGTTTTTTCGATTTCGTTACCGCTTTTCTTATAAAACGTTCCTGCTTGGCGTGAATCCTAGATCCGCCACTGGGAGCATGCCTAGTCAGACCTGGCCGTTTCGCGAACTGGTTGTTTCCTGCAGCCATTAATCAACTTAAACTCGATAACTATTGTTTTTCTTTTCGGTTACCATTTCGTTTCTAATGTATGTGGACTTGATTCTTGGTCAACTCCTTGCATCTAATGCATCATAATCATCATTTTTATAGCCTAATCAAGACCCATTCAGTGAACAATGGTCTTGTCCCAAGCGACCCAATTCATCTTAGCCAACTCTTCCGACCCACCCCAAAAGAATACCCTCCTAAGTTTCTCAAGGTAGTCGACAACTTGTACCAGTGCCTTGAAAAGTGAAAAATAGTATGTTGGTAAGGAATTTAAGACCGACTTAAGGAGAGTGATTCTCCCACCATATGATAGAGGTTTTGCCTTCCATAACGATAGACGATTTCTAAACACTTCCACCACGGTTTCCAATTGCGTGATTAGGATTTTTGAGTTTTATAACGTGCATGATTTCATCTCGTACACATCGTACGTTATGAAATATTGTACGTTAATCAACCCCTATATATATTACGATAAATGTATTACATTATATTTAATCGAACTTGGATATATTATATATTTATTTTTTAAAGTAAAATATATATTATATCTTTTTAGTCAAAATCGTACAACTATATTTATTCAAGTGTTATATTTAAATACGAGTTAATATTATTTGTATTTTTATACACTTTAATCATTTTACCAACTTAAACTAAAACTCCTCTAAGTCATATGAACCTAGAAATCCCTATTTCACCATATTTGTTGTATTCTTTTATTTATACCTATTCAATGGGTGTACCTATTGGCACACCACATTGGCTATCTACACACCAAAGTGTGTTATTTGTCCTATATGCACACCCTGCAGTGTCGAGCTGTGGTCAAAGCGCGGCGTTTTGGTCCGGTCAACCAGACAAAAGACTGACGGGTGTCTGACGGGTCTGTTGACCGGACCAAAACGCCGAGCTTTGGCCGTGTTTTGGTCCTGTCAACCAGAGGTGTCAGTTTTTTGTCTGGTTGACAGGACCAAAACACGGCCAAAGCTCGGCGTTTTGGTCCGGTCAATAGACCCGTCAGACACCCGTCAGTCTTTTGTCTGGTTGACCAGACCAAAACGTCACGCTTTGACCACAGCTCGACACTGCAGGGTGTGCATATAGGACAAAAAAACACATTTTGGAGGTGGCTATCTGCACACTTGGTGTGTGTAGATAGTTTGAGCCTATTCGATTGACTTCCTTTACCAATTCGTTTTGCTCAACTTACAAATCGTCATAGTACATTTTATAACATTCATTCAAGGTAAATACATACATAGCTATCAAAAGATGTACATAACAATAATACATAGAATGCTAATAAAATAGTCATAGTACGCTAACAATTATAAATTGAAGAAAACATATATATATATATATATATATATATATATATATATATATATATATAGGGTTAGGTTAACGTACAATAATGCTTATCGTACAATATGTACGCGATCATCTCAGCCGTCCGATCTGGTGCGAATTCACTTTTGAACATGCGATTTGTGCTAAAAAACCAACATGCAAAATTGTTTTTTATACCAACATGCGAAATTGTTTTTATACCAATATGCGAAATTGCTACAACAAAAAACAACATGCGATTTCATAAGAAAAAAAAAAAACAACATGCGATTTCATCAAAAAAAAACTAACATGCGATTTCCAACATGTTTTTTTTATAACATGTGATTTCACAATATCGTACGTAATGTACGTTAAGAGATATTGTATTTTACACTTACACTATATATATATATATATATATAGGATAAGGATCATGTGAGAAGTAGTAGGCTAATTGAGAAACTTGAAAAGCATTATAGACCACACATTTTCTCTAAGCAAAAAAAAATGTAAAAAAAATGCAATATATATATTTTTTTTGAAAAAATCGGAGCTTTTTCTTTAAGGTTTTGTTTTTTTTAATATTTTTTTTGGGATTTATACACATGTGTATATTGTTAATATTTTAACGATACATATGTGTGTATACATGTTTAAAATTGAAAAATTATGTGTTATTTAGGGTTTAACATTAGTATTTAGGGTTTAGCTTTAGGGTTTAGCATTAGAGTTTAGCAATAGTATTTAGGGTTTAGTATTAGGGTTTAGCTTTTAGCTTTAGTATTAGGGTTTAGCTTTAGCTTTAGGGTTTAGCTTTAGGGTTTCGTTTTAGGTTTTAACTTTAGCTTTAGGGTTTAGCAGGGTTTATCTTTAGGGTTTAGAATTAGGGTTTAGCTTTAGGGTTTAATATTAGGGTTTAGCTTTAAGGTTTAGAATTAAGGTTTAGTTTTAGAGTTTAGGGTTTAGCTAGAATTAGGGTTTAGCTTTAGGGTTTAGGGTTTAGCTTTAGGGTTTGACAATATACATATATCTATAGTTAAAAGATTAACAATATACACATGTGTATAAATCCCAAATTTAAAAAAAAAAAATTAAAACCTTAAAGAAAAAGCTTCGATTTTTCCAAAAAAAAAAAAATTTTATTTTTTTCACCTTTTTTTTTTCATTTTTTGCTTAGGGAAAATGTGTGGTCCAGATTGCTTATATATATATATATAAAATCTCGATCATATACTTTTATACTTTTTTTGTAACCCTTTTAGGGTTAAATTATTCTATAAATACTCCTAAAAATATGGTGTGTAAAAACATAATGGATCGCAAAATATAACATAATACGGAAAAACATAACACAATGTGGACGAAAAAAACACAATGAGTGGCAAAAAAGACATGATGACGTAAATATAGAAATTAAAAACACAATGATAATAAAAAAATTCTAAATCTACAAACTATAAATCCAAAAGTGAAAACCTAAAATCTCAGAGTTTTTTATTTACTAAAATAGTGTTGTTAGAGAAGTATTTACCAAAATGGTATTTTTAAAGATTTTTTTTCTCATTCCAAACCACTGGTTGTGACTCGGGAACACTAATGCGTTGTTGCGTTTGAAACCGAAAGCATTCATTGGCATGTTTTGCATCATGCTAAAACCATTATGATTTGGGATGTCGACATTTGCAAAAAAAACTCCAAGTTAATCGGATAATTAACCAGCATTTGGGATTTTGGCACGTTTGAGGTGTTTGGATGGTTCTGGGCTTGTCGGGGAGATCCAAAGTTGGGGTTGAATGGGTTTTCATAGGGATACAACTTGTATTTTTTTTTTTTTTTTTTTTGTAGAGAGGTGTAGGGCTGTAAACGAACCAAACGTTCAGCGAACAGTTCGTGAACCGTTCGGCGGGAAATTCGTTTGTGTTCGTTTATTAAACAAACGAACACGAACAAGAAATTTTGTTCGTTTAGTTAAATGAACAAACATGAACAGAGGTCGCGTTCATTCGTTTATGTTCGTGAACGTTCGATAACGTGTTCGCTTGTGTTTGATAGTTCATTAATATTTTTATTTTTTATATTTATTTAAATATATCAAAATTTTGACAAATTAAATATTTAATAATTGTAAGTTTATTATATATTCTGTTCATGAACGATTGTTTGTGTTCGTTTATTTCCATTTGTGTTCATGAACATTACTTTGTGCTCATTTGTGTTCGCCAACGTTCGTTGCCTAAAATTAACAAACAAACACAAACGAACACGAACAAGTTCATTTCCTTAACAAACGAACACAAACATAAAATTACGTTCGATAAGTGTTCGTGAACGGTTCGCGAACACATATATTTTTTAACAAACGAACACGAACAAAGTCTCGTTCGTGTTCGTTCGGTTCGGTTCGTTTACAGCCCTAGAGAGGTGTATAGAGAATTAGATTTGAGATTATAGGAATTGGGTAAGTAACATTCGTTCATAAAAATGGGTTTATATAGATAGTAGAAAATGGTAATTTAGGAATTTATTTTTATTTTTAAACACATATGACTGTTGGCAACGATCATGTTTTTGAAAACTACAGTTTCCATCGCATTATACACATCATGCTGGACCTGGGCTTTTGATTGATCACGGGGGGGGGGGGGGGGGGGGGCAGGGCCGTCTCCGAGAACGATAACAAAATTTTGGGCCTCGGGCGAAACAAAAAAAATGGGCCCACTTATTATAATAAAAACTCATCAGTTATATATCAAAAAACCACAGTACGACGATAATTGTTAAAAAATAAACAAAACAAACCAAAAATGGTGTAGTTTGATAAAATATGTTTATACACCCATGTATATATAAATATGTGATTCAAATTAGTGATGTTTTTAGGCATAACATGTCGCGTAATCTCACTTTATAAAACGTTAATATTGTTTTTAGAAAATGAATCGTTACAAAATCATTAACTAAAAATAAAAGTTAATCATGGGATTTGAACTCATGAGTCATGACCTCAAGACTATTTCCTTGAATATTAACCAATGAATCATATAATCATCTTGTTAACTAGATCAAACTATTAATTAATTAAGTGGGTTGGTAAATAAAAACGCAGGAGACTAATAGTTGAAAATTGTTTAAATAAAAATGCACAGGAGGGGATTAGAACACATGACCTTAGTTTTCAATTTGAGTGTCTTAACAATTGAACTTGCTTCATTTTGGGTTGTTGAACTCATTTATTAAACATTTAACATAACAGTGCTCACTTAAAAATCTAGGCCTTGAAATTTTATTGGGCCCTATAAGTCTTTTGGGCCTTGGCATCAGCCCGGGCTGCCCAGCCCTAAAACCGGGCCGGGGGGGGGGGGGGTATTTGGGCGTTTTGTGTCGTGAATGGATGGGTTCACTCCCCAACCCCACTACTTACGGTTACTTAGACTACTACACAGATAAACGGAAAAATTACAAGTTTTGTCCTTTATCTTTATACCACTTTTCAGGCGGTGTCCTTTTTAACGAATGTTGACAGACGGTGTCCTTTACTAGGTATTTTGTTGCAAGTTTAGTCCTTTACACCCTACCCAGTTAAAAAACCCTGTTAATTGTTGACAGGCGGTGTCCTTTACTAGGTATTTTGTTGCAAGTTTAGTCCTTTACCTAGGTATTTTGTTGCAAGTTTAGTCCTTTACACCCAACAATTAACAGGGTTTTTTTAACTAGGTTTGGTGTAAAGGACTAAACTTGCAACAAAATACATAGTAAAGGACATCGTCTGTCAACATTCGTTAAAAATGACACCGTCTGAAAAATAGTATAAAGATAAAGGACAAAACTTGTAATTTTTCCCAGTAAACTGGTAAAGAACAAAAATCAAAAACATAATTCCATGTGTCATTTTGCCGTTTCAATGGGGGAAATGATTAATGTAGGAGAGTCAAAAGTCTTGACGGTGTTACTGAATGTTGAATGAATGGAGGAGAAAGTCAAAATCTTATGAAAGTGATGGATTTCTATGAATGGAGGAGAAAGTCAAAATCTTATTAAAGTGATGGATTTCTATATATAAAGATGCTTCAATTTGAGTTTGTGAACTTGAAAACTTGTTAATGGTATTCACATAACCCCCTCTTTAGTCAAAATCTTCTTGTGTTGAACATCTGAAATGATTTTCGCCATCACCTTTTTGTCCGTTTTCCTATTGTGCCCACCTCTTCTATGCTCTACTGCATATGCCAATACATCTAAGCCTACCTGCCCAGAAAGTTTCAGTTGTCCAGATTTTGGTCCATTCAAGTTCCCATTTTACAATACTAATGATACTCATTGTGGTTTGATCAAGGTTAACTGTACTTCAAGTAATCAGAGTATTCAGTTAGGAGGACACTCATATGAGATTATTGCCAAAAATCCTCAGCGTCCTTCCGTCAAGATCCAAAACATCACATTTCAAAACCTAGGAAGAACAAAAAGCTGCGAGGCTCTCATGAATAATTTCACTTCTCCAACTCCTCATTTGTTTTCCATTTCAATCAGATCACCCCACATCATTCTCTTCAAATGCACAAAAGATAATGACACAAAAACTGATGTTTATTTTGACCACCCTGATTATAATAGCTACAACTTATGCAAAGGTCACAATTTCTACTATAAGTATCCTATCAGCAATACAGCAGTTCCCGCTGATCTCCCACATAATTGTGAAGTAATACAGCTGCCAATGATAAAGCAAATGGTAAATGGAACAGCATCTATTAATCACACCGATATATTTTCTCTTCTCCGTTCTCGGTATGCAATTCGTTTCTGGGCACCTTCCTGTAATGAGTGTCTCAAACAAGGCAACTGTCTTCAGAGAAATTTTGAGTGTTTAGATGCCAAAAAGGGTATGCACATTCTTTTTCCTCTTTCTCTTTAACTCATTCTGGGTTCACCGGATATGTCGGCATAAACCTGGAACAAATTTACTGTCCTATATATAACTCATCTTTTGTGGTTTGCAGGAAAACAAGATGTAAAACTAATACTGATCCTAGGTAACTTAACTTCCAATTACATTACTATACACACATACATAGAAAAAAATGTACTAATGTTGAATTTTCATACTCTAGTTCTCACCGGATCTGCTTTTATCCTCATCCTCCTGCTCTCTGCTGCCATTCTCGTACGTCGCTATAAGAACAATATTTTTTCGTATTTTTTATCAAAGGATAGATCTCCAAACCCTGAAGATGGAAGTCTCTTCTTTGGCGTTTCGGTTTTCTCCTACACGGAGCTTGAAGATGCCACCAAAAATTTCGACCCTTCTCATGAACTAGGAGATGGAGGTTTCGGAGCTGTTTATTATGGTGAGGACTTATCATTCTGTTACAACATGAAACAAGTGAGGTCACAAATAATCATATAATACACTTCACTTACTAGTAAAATCTAATTGCCACTTCAAGTATTCATACCTTCTTATTTTTATACAAGGTAAATTGCAAGACGGGCGAGAGGTTGCAGTGAAGAAACTTTATGAGAATAACTATAAGCGAGTCCAGCATTTCATGAATGAGGTTGAAATTCTCACCAAATTACGACATCCACACTTAGTCTTGCTTTATGGCTGCACGTCTCGACACAGCCGAGAGCTTCTACTTGTTTATGAGTACATTCCCAACGGCACTGTTGCTGATCACCTCCATGGGGAACAAGCAAATCCAAGACTGCTAACATGGCCGATCCGTATGAAAATTGCCATTGAAACTGCCAGCGCACTAGCGTATCTTCATGCCTCTGATATCATACACCGAGATGTGAAGACGAACAACATTCTTCTTGATCAAAATTTCTGTGTCAAGGTAGCAGACTTTGGTCTCTCAAGACTCATACCGAATAATGTCACTCATGTGTCAACAGCCCCTCAGGGAACTCCAGGATACTTGGATCCTCAATATCACCAACGTTATCAATTAACAGATAAGAGTGATGTTTACAGCTTTGGAGTTGTCCTGATCGAACTAATATCATCAATGGCACCTCTCGATTTAAACAGGTCTCAAGACGATATTAGTTTGGCAAACCTTGCTTTAAACAGGATCAAAAGATCTGCAATTGATCAATTAATTGACCCAGTATTAGAATCCAATTCGAACCCTGAAATCAAGAACATGATCACCTCAGTAGCAGAGTTGGCTTTTCGATGCTTACAATACCATTCTGAGATGAGGCCTACAATGCACGAGGTGTTGGATGTGTTGACGGAAATTCAAGCGGAGAGAAGAATCAATGTTGGTGACAGTATCAAAGATTTGGAGACATTGAATCCGCCAGCTCTGTCCAAAATCAAGGATTCTGTGTTTTTGTTGAAAGATTTCCCGCCTTCGCCTCTCTCCGTCAGTAGTGGATGGCAAAGCAATAACAGTGCACCAACTACGCTAACCAGCAATGTAGATAGGTTGCCAATGAAAATCTTATCAGTAACAAATTAACTCAAGTACGTAAAAGCCTTTTAATTCATCACTTATGTATTCTAAATAACATATGTAAACATCTATGTAAAGTTATGCTTTGATCCTTCAAAATACCGATTCAAACTAATTCCTTGAAGCATTACTAAATTCTCATGGGTCATTTCAATATAATTATAACTGAAACTAAGTTTATTTGACAGAGAAAATACAAATACATCAACCCATACTGGACGGAATTATTACATCTCTTAATGCTGGTAAGGAGCTTAAATCAAAACTGACTTTGGGGGAACTTAAAAAATAAGGGATATTAGATAACTAAACTAATCCAGGTTAGAGGGGAAAAAATACCTTGCCAACGTACCAGTAATCCGTCAGTATTGCTAAAGATACAGTTTCGGGTAAAATTACTGCTTAGGCTTTTCATAGGGTCTGTAAGTGGAAACAGTTTTTTGATGGACTATCCCTCGGTAATCTGTCATTTATAATAAAGATATGATTATTGTTTGTCAGTGAGATTGTTTTGGGACCTTGGATGTGTCAGTAATAAATTGGTAAAAATTACTATAAATAGAAACAACGATCGATTGTTTTCAAATTAAGATTTCAATCGACACCTATAAAACCTCTAGATTTTATTTGTCTCCCCAAACCTCAGTCTTTTTAACATGTACACAAACCTCCTTATTAATTGTTAGGGTATCTGCACGGAAGCAACAACACACACCCAAACGATAACTTGCATAAAATAAATGAACACGAGAACATAAGGATTTACGTGGCTCGGCTTCGATGTGAAACCTACGTCCAGGGCTGCAACCAGTATTTTAATTTATTGCTTTCTGCCACTCACCACTCAAATTAGATATAAGGCTATCTATTTGTAATCAAAGATTAGGGTTACAGAACTTGTTCCCAAAGAGAACAAATAAATTGGCTATAATTAAATGAAATGAAACGGGTGATGTCTTCAAATTAATTAATCTGCTCCAAAATTGTCTTCTTTAACTAAACCGGGCCCAACCCAAATCAAGCCTCCACGCATAACCCAATAATCTCCTAGTTTATGCTTGATAATCTTCAACCTGCCTTCCGCTATGAACACTTGTACCTCTTGTGGTCTTCCTCTTCTTTCAGGTTGTAGCTCCCCTAAGCTCCAACACATCAGTCATGACTAAAACTGCCACTTACTCGTTCTCTGCCCATAATATCTTCCACTAATATGAACTGTGAGATCCTAGAACACCCCGAGAACAAACACTCTCCGAATAAAATAGATAATCAACTGGAGAGACTTTGATAGTTGGAATATTGGTTCTCTTAACCCACTGTCATCTGTTATCTTTGACTGAAGCACAACCCGTGCTACTATTGCCACAAAATCCCTAATTGGATTATGTGAACCTTTCCTAGCATGCTCAACTTGAATTTTACTTGTGGCTATGGGTTTGTCATCTACAAAACAAACCTTCTTCTGCCTACTAGACTATGTGAACCTGATTTTATTTTTCTTCTGATATGGAACAGTCACTCCCTCAGACGGTAAACTGATCATATACAACGAACCTCGTTTATTTCCTTCGAGCTACAACTAGATTCTCTTTTATAGGCTCCCACTACCCGTTGTCAAACTTAACTTCATGGCCCTAATCATCCAACTATCCGACAGAAATCAACTGCTTCTTCAGACTTGGAATTATGTTGACATACTTTAAAGTCCATGAACCGACCCGAGTCTTCATATCTAAGTCACCCATGCATGTAACCTCAAGAACATCATCGTTCGCCAGTCTTACGTTTCCAAAATCACCCTCTTTCAGACTCCGCAATGCTTCACTGTCGTGCGTAGTATCAAATGAAGCACCCAGATCCATATCCTAGAAATCCACGCTGCTCTTCACGCTATAGACCAAAGCGTCATCATCTACCAAGTGGTTTGTTGCAGTGTTATTTTCTTCTTCTCATTTGGACATTGATTGCTAAAATATCCCACCTCTTTGTAATTCCAATAGATCACATCACTCCGAGCCCTAGGCTGACTCAACTTTCTATTCCCGCTCTCACTACCTTTGTTATTCTTTTTTCCTCTTCTAACATTAAGTAATTCACTCGATGATTTATCGAACTCTTCCTTCCGATATCGTAGCTCAGAATAGGATCCCGGGTCCCCTTAAAAGTAAATCCATTGGTACCTGCTGAACTGGAAATCATTGTAACAGTTTCGGACCAATTGTCTGGCAAAGAAGATAACAATAGTAAAGAATGAACTTTATCTTCGAATATGATGTCTAGTGACACAAGTCTAGCCAAAATTGAATTCAACTTGTTAATGTGCTCTGTAACTGAATTACCTTCTCTCATCCTTATGTTAATCAGTTCTCGAATCAATAATATTTTATTTGTTGCAAAAGGCTTTCTATACATGATAGAAAGGGCTAACATCATACCCCTAACTGAGGTTTCCTTCATGATGTTAAATGCCACTGATTTCGATAACACCAATGTAATAGCTGCCTTGGCCTTTTTATCTTTCAATTCCCACTCTGTTGGTTCCAACTTTTCCGAGCTAACCCCTGATAACACAATATGCAGATCTTTCTTTCTGAACCTTAAGGCCTCAATCTCCATTTTCAACCGGCTAAAAAAACAGGGTGACGATGATCTGCTGGGTTTGACAGCTTTGGCTGCCGGCGACTAACCCTAATCGAGCAACTTTGTATGTGATCGTGTTTATCCTGTGAATAGCGAGCCATAGCTCTTATACCACTTGTTAGGGTATACTCACGGAAGCAACAACACACACAAACAATAACCTGCAGAGAATAAACGAACACGAAAACACAAGGATTACATGGTTTGGTTTCGATGTGAAACCTACATCCACGGGTTGCAACCAAGATTTTTATTGTTGTCTGCCTTTCACCACTCTTGATGAGTGTGAATGAATATGTTTGTAGCTTACTTCATGTATCGAGTCTTATGTTGTTTAGTAGTTTATTTTATGTGTGTTTGAATGTATTTCATACTGAACTGAATGGCATTTAGTGTAAATGATCCATTCGTATGGATGAGTCAATCCGTGCGAATGGCCCATGAAGTCAGTTCGTACGAACCTAGTCGATCCGCCCCTATGGGTTCACACGGATCTAGTCTGTCTATATATAGGGGTGCAGGGGTCTTCATTTTTAACTTTTTGGCACGAGTAGCGAAGCTCTGTCAAATTCTTTTCTTGGCTCTGTAAAGCAATTTTATCAATGAAAAGAATGTTCAAAGGTATCATTGCGTCTATGTTCACTTCCTACTTGGATTCCGCACGAGATACAAAGATCAACTAAGCCAGTCGGAGCATTCGGAGCAACACTTGATACCAGAGATTTCAGAGAGATTCAAGTCGATTTGAATCTGATTTTTCATTCTTCTACTCATTCTTCTTCTACACATCTTTTTTCAAACTTTAAACGCAAAATTAACGTCGAAGCCATGGACAAAACTTAGGTGTTCGCAGCTTGCATCCGCACGGATTGACAATTTCAATCCGCACGAACCCACTTGACAGTTGTGATTTTTGAAAGATTTAAGTGCATCTCAACGGATTGGCATTCCTAATCCGCACGAACCTGCTAATTCACTACTAGAAAATACATTCCTCTTGACACGCGAACAATGACACGCGCATATTTTATGACATTCAAAAGCGTATGTCAAGAAAAAAATGTCATTGTTTACAAAATTTAATAAATCTATGACATTCTTTTTTGTGTGTCATGTTTTTAGCGTCATAAAAAAAAAGCAAGATTCATCTTAACACACAAACAATGACACCCGCTCATTTTATGACATTCAAAAGTGACTGTCAAGCAAAAAAATGTCATGGTTTTACAAAATTCAATATATTTATGACACACTTCATCCTTTTAGAGTCATAAAAAAACAAGATCTATCTTGACACACGAATAATGACACACGCTTATTTTATGACATTTAAATGCGTGTCAAGAAAAAAATGTCATGGTTGTACAAAATTTAATAAATTTATGAAACTGTTTTTGTGTGTTATCTTTTTTAGCGTCATAAAAAAACATTATATAAACATAAGGGTTAATTTCCTATAGCAGTTATTGTTAATGTAATATGGACATCATGGTTAATTTCCAATAGCAAATCATGGGAAAAACATGAAAACTGTTAAAGAGAAAAAATTGTACGGAATTATGAAAAGTGATATATATCGAATATATTTATTAAAAATTGTATTAACAATGCCTCGTTTAGGCTCATGAGCTAGGTTGAGCTCGGGCTAGTTTACTTAACGAGCTTGTTTTTAGGTTCAAGCGCATTACAGTTAGGCTCGTCATAGTAGTTTTGGATATGGCCATGCCGTTTGGTGTTGGTTTTGGAAGGTACCCTATCGACAAGGCGATGTTCTCGCCGGTCTCTCGTGATTTCTCATCCCACCCGCATCTTCCCATATCCAATTTTTCACTCCAATAGTTATGATGACTCTTAATGAACCTGTTACACGCTATATTAGTAATAACGTCAAACTCGATCGACCAATTTTTTTGCACATATACATGTACGTACATACATATTTTTAGCCGGTCTCCTAAAATAGCTTAGAAAATACTACACTTTATGAAAAATACCTCTTTTTTTAGCTAGACTAATCTTTAGCTAGAAAAAACCATTTTTGGGGCTCCATTTAAAATCGTCAAAATGGTAATATTTTAGGCGATTAGCTGGTTTGCAAATACCAAAGCACTATTTTGGGCGTTTTACGTTATGGCCCGCCCAGAACAAGTCAAAGCTCGGCTAGAGTTCGACTCCCAACTTAAAATACTACGTATATTATATATATAATATATAAAATTTGTAACTTTGTATGTAAAGCTCGAAATCAGGCTCGACAACTAAACGACTAGACGAGTCATATTTCAGGCTCAACTCATTCAAGTTTTTTACCGAGCCGATCCACTACAAAAAAGCTATTTAATGGCATACATTTTTAATGATACGTAGCTTTTATGCCACTAATTTATGTTTTTAGTGGCAGTTTGTGTATGCCATATTTATTTGACACACATTTAGTGGCATTTAAGTTTTATACTACTAATTTAGGTTTTTAGTGGCACTTTATTAATGTCATACATACTTAACACACACCTTTAGTAACATTTAGTATTTTTATGCCATTAATTAACACCCTCAGTAATCATCGTAGTAGGTAATCAAAATTCCAAAACTTCCATATTTAGACCATGTTTGGCTTAGCTTTTCACAAGGTTGGAGAACTCGCTAGTCGCTAGCGGGTCGGTGAGGTAGGGATTAGTGACTACTCGGGATTACTCGGGATTAATCGGATTGGACTTTTTGTGTATAATTTTAAGTTTTTATACATATATTTTTATACGTAATTTTTTTAAGTGGACAAGTTTTGACCGGAATCTGGGAGGTTTTGGCCGGAATATGTGTTTTTTCCGATTTTTTTCTGATTTTTTCTGTTTTTTTCCCGATTTTTTTCCGATTTTTCCCGGCCGACTAGTCGCGATTAGGGCCGACTAGGCCGACTAGCAATTTTTTTATTGATTAGCTGAAAATTACTCAGTTGATGGGCGACTAGCGACTAGTCAGCGATTAATCGCCGGCTAGTCGCGATTTTTGCAACCATGGCTTATCAAAACAACTTATGACTTTTTGGAAAAGTTAATAAGTCATAAGAGTGACTTATTGACTTTTTCCCTCACATAAAAAGTCAATAAGCTAAAAATCTGTGGGGTATGGGTTGTCAGTTAAACATAAAAAAGGAAGTCGGCTAATTGGTTCAATTCCGTGACACGCGGCGTATTTCTTTTACGGGAATCATTTAAATCAGCGAAAAATTGATTTTTTGGTCAACATCTTTTAGTTATTATTTCAGTAGCTATTGAGGGGAAAAAGGAATGTTGACATATTGGTAAAAGGAATATTGGCCGACATATAGAAAAAAAGGAAACAAATTGGTGATTATTTTATGATATCTAAAATTCCTTGGGGAATAATCAACCTCAGCCGAATATGTACACGAATTTGAGGGAGAGGGGGGAATTCGACAGCCGTAGCACAAGAACCCCTAGGACGAATTTGACAGTAGCATTATTCATCATCATTCAAGCTTTTCAATGAAGTCGGAACATTTCGGGATGACAACCGGTGCCGTAAAGACAAACATGCGCAGCTAAACTTTTTGTGACTTCTGCCCGGATGAACGTTTACACGGTTTGATATAATTTTCTGTTTTTCTGATTCTTGTAAACTGGTACAGCTTGATCACTTGTGTCGGATTATTGGTAAACGTTTCTTGTGTTTGAATTACTTGTCGTTTATTAAGCGTATTGGCAACTTCCTTGCGTTGTTAGCGGGTTAGTAAATCGGTGGGTAGTTGGTACAAACAAACGGGTTATTAGGTTGCATAGTGAATCTTAAAAACTATCCCTATTAACTAATCAAATTCATTAATTCTGAGGCCATGTCTATGTGGTGTTTTGAATCGGAAAACGGATTTTTATATTAAAACGGGTATTCGGGATTCCGGGTGGAGGTTACTTCTTCTTAATATTGATAACACTTTTCGTGACAAATTGTGTTTTCTTTTAAATCTACAAACAAACCCCAATTTAGATAATTTAGTTTTAATTAATTTCTTTAACGCTAACCACAAATTCCCCGTGGATACGATACCCTACTTACGCTATCTACGTAGTTTAATTAGGTTTTTGATTGACCCTTACGACAGTCATCAATACACACACTAAAAATATTTCTTTTTGTTTATTTTTGTCTTGTTCGGTATTACGCTTTGTTTTCTTGTGTGCAGGTGATCTTTTTGCATGCATACTACGTTTTCAGGAAGATCTTCCCTGCTCTTGTTTGATCCCGAAATTGAAAAGACCGCACGCCAAAATCTGCTTCTTCGGTCAGCCTTGAAAGGAAAAGCAATTCAAACCACCATGAATCCATCAGAAAACCAATCCACCCCACAACAGCAAACGCCACAACAAACATCGACTACTGAATTGCCACCAATGCCACCACCTCCATTTACATCGGAACCACAACACCAAACCCAACCCCAACAAATCCCACCCATTACCACCCAACCAACTTCTGCTCCAACTGGAGAATTTCATGTTATTGGTGAACCGTTATATTCGCGAGAAAGCCGACTACCCTCACAGCCCAATCCGCTACGGGTTGTGAATCAACCAGATTTAGTGCCACACCCGAACCGGTCGGGTGCTATATTTGATCAAGTGGAAAACAGGGGTAGAACCGAGACATGGGATGACGGTTTTGGAGATGAGGAGTGGGAGATAAATGATGGGTATATGGGATATCCAGGTGGGTACCAAAATCAGGCATTTAATCGCAATCAACCGATGTATCAGCAACAGAGACAACCACGGGGGGTAGATGCTTATCAGACCCCACCACAGGTTCATAGGGCACCGGTTGCACCTCGCCAAAGACAAAGAGATCCTCGCTTCCCGGATCCGAATATTCGAGGGGTTGAGAGTCACTTCAGACCACACATTGCTGAGCATGCATCACCGATAGTGATGCCAATAGCACCGGGTAATGTGGAACGTTCGTTTGAAGCAAAACCACATATTCTGAACATGCTACCTACCTTTCACGGGAAGGGTACTGAGGAGCCATATGCACACATAGCGGATTTTGAGGCAGTTTGTGGTATGATTGCGAGGGATTGGTTTACATCTTTGCCATATGCACACATAGCGGAAGGGTACGGGAAGGGTTCACGTCAGATCAGGTTAAGTTGGTGTTATTTCAGTTTTCACTAAAGGATGTTGCGAGGGATTGGTTTACATCTTTGCCATATGCTAGTATTTATACATGGCAAGAGCTGCAACAACAGTTTTTGGATGAGTACTATACCCCGCAAAGAACCAAAACGGGGAGAGCAACAATTAGAGAGTTCCAACAGTTACCAGGTGAGCTTCTTTACGAGTCTTGGAAACGGTTCAATCAATTGATCCGTAATTGTCCTCACCACGGTATTCAAAGATGGGAGTTAATTACCGCATTCCACGATAGGATTTCAAATGAAGATAGACGAGACATAAAGGCTACAACGGGTGGTACTTTTCTGAGAAACCATGTTGACGTGGATTGGGACTATTTGGACATCGTAGCAGCTGATTCGAAAAGGCAAGCCCAATCGGATAGAGGAAAGAAGTATCTGGTTTCTACATCAGCTAGTACGGGAACGTCTTTTGCTAGGGTTGCTCAGTTAGAGAGAGAAAATGAGGCATTGGAACGCCAGTTAGCGAAGTTTAAAGGTCTTGGCGAACGGGATGCATTGCATGCGGCACAAACCTTTCCGGTTTGTGATTCATGTGGAGATTTGGGACATACGTTGGATGCATGCCCGGGTCAGTTTGTAGCGGCTGAGGAGGACGTGAACATGGTGTATGGAGAGCAAAATAATTATGATATGAACTCAAACACATATCATCCAGGTTTGCGTAATCATCCAAATTTTCGGTACAGTAATACTAATCAATTGAATCCTAATTTTCAGGTACCAAATCAAGGAAGCCAGCCGTATCAGAACCCTCAATCGAATTATAATCAGAATTATAATCAAGGAAATTACAACAAGGGCAATCAAAGAAGCTATCAGCAACAACAAGAGCAAGGCAAGTCAAATACTTCAAACGAGGGGATTTACAATAGTGAGATTATGGAGGTGTTGAAGCAAATAAAGAAGGACCAAGAGTTGCAAGCTAAAGCATATCAATCCTTAGAAAAGCAAGTTGCTCAGTTGGCGGTTGATGTGAAGGAGGTGAAAGAGATTCGGGGAAACTACCGAGTGACACTACAAAGAATCCGCAACATCACGCGAGGGTTAATTCGGTAAGTACCATTCCTGTTTCCGAAAATGTTAATACGAGTTTTACTTCTTCTTCCCAAGTAGTAGCAGGTTTAAGTGATGAAGGTGAAGAAAGTGAATTAGGAACGCCGCACGTACCTATTAAAGTAGGGAAGCTGAAAATCCACAAGGCATTGTTGGATTACGTGGCGAGCACGAATATTCTGCCAGGCAGCTTGTTTGACCAGTACGAGTTTGGTCCTTTACATAATTTTGATAGAAATGTAATTTTGGCTGATGACACTTGGAAACAACCGCGTGGGGTTGTTAAGGATGTGAAGATCCAGTTGGGTGAGTTCTATTACTTAGTTAACTTTCTAGTGTTGGATTATGCACCCACGAGGACGAACGAGCAACAAAAGGTGATATTGGGACGTCCGTTCTTGAACACTGCCAATGCTCAAATCAACTGTAGAGAAGGATTGATTACGATGAGTTCTGAAAATCGTAAGTTGATTTTTAATGTTTATTCAAAATCTATTACTTACGAAATTATTAATTCATATGAAGCAGTTGCTACTGATGAGATTGGTATTAAGTGTGACAGGTCCAGGTGCAAGATAAACGAAGAATCGGTGAAAAAGGTGAAGGTGAAAAAAGAGGAAAAGCAGGGAAACCCCCCGATGATGGAAATACATGGAGAGATGAGGCTAAGGTTGAACTTAATTCGCGTCATTATGCAAACTTTCCAGACTGTGTGAAGCTAGGTGATTTGAAGAAGTCTGGAGGTAAGCATATCTTTGAACCACCTTGAAGATTGTAGGTATGATCTGGCTGAAAATCTAAAACTTAGCGCTCTTAGGAGGCAGCCTAAGGTTTGTCGTTTTATTTATTTATTTATTTTTTCTTTTTTTTTTCCGCATTAGTTTAGTTTGTTTTGTGTCAAAACCGTGCAATCGTTCAAGTGTGGAGAAGCTCGAGTAGGTTTGGTTAAGCTCTAGTTCAGTTGAGGGCAACGCACATTCGTTTGGGGGGTAGGGCAAAGTGATTATAAGATTACATAAAAAAATCGGCCCGAAAAAAATGATTTTTGGAGCGTTTTTGCATAATTTTTCGGTATATTTTCGGAGTATCGCAGGAAAAAGAGATGATTCGGAGAAAGAAAATCATGAAAAAAGGAGTCCCTGGTACGTTTTTATTATAAACTTATCATAAAATGTTATTTGGGAGGTGAATACATGAAAAAAAAGGAAAAATTTTCTAAGGCATGAACCCCCAAAATTGAGTAAGATTGCTGGAAAATGGGTTCTTAGGCGTGTCGCGGGGCACCCCTCTTCTTTTCCACGTGTCGCTTAATAAACTGGTCAAAAAGTCAAAATTTTTAAAAAAATATAATAACAATCCTTTATTCCCTTTCTTCTCCGGCAATTGAACCTTAACCCCATCTTTTCTATATCATCTTTCATCTCCCTTATTCCCGATTACCTCACCTCCTTCTTCACCCTTCCGCCACCACAAGAACACCACCACGATCTTTATTAACCTCTTTCATCGACCACCGTTCACTACCTCCACCAAGGTAACCACTGTCGGCACCCACAACCGCCGGCGATAACCTCCGGCCGACCACCATACCCACCACTCTTCCCACCATCGACGGCTGAAGACCACCGCGTGCCACCCAATTGCGAGTTAAATAACGATCCAGGTATGAAAGTTTAAATCTTTATATGTTTATGGAAATTTATTTTCATAACTTGTTCTGAAAATTGGAAGAATATTACTGGGTTATTAGTGGGTTGAAGTTTCATGGTTCAAGAGGGTTGTGTTGAGTGGGAAGAGATGGGTCAGGAATTTCAAATTAGGCTGAGGTTAAGTTTAAAATTATAAGAGTTTCTTTGTGAGTTGATGTGATTTTGTTGAATGGGTATTGAATGAAATTGGGAGAAAGTTGATGTTGAGCTGAGAGGTGTTGTTAAAAAAATATATATTTAGAATGCTATAGGCTGAAATTGTGGTAAACAGCAAGTTGGAACATGGTTGTTTGATTAGGTATTGGTTAGAATCACTAAACTTGTGCGTAGAAGTGGATACATGAGTTTGTTTAAGTGAGTATTTGAACATGAACATGAGTTTGCATAAAAATTAGTTCGGACATAGGTTGTGATAAGTCGTGTACGGATTAATGAAGCAAGGTTTAGGTAGTAAGTACGTACGGTTAGCTATTATGCAAGAGTTTAAGAGGGGAAAGGGCCTATGAGCGGATAGTCAAAGTGTGTGCACTAGTTTGAGAAGGTAAAGGATATCAAAAAGGGTTGAAGATGAAGTTGGTGTTAAATTTGGTGAATGTGTGTTAGGCGTTAAGAGGTGTGAGGGGATAGGTAGATAACTAGTATTGTGCCAAGTGAATTTGAGCGGAAAATTGGGCCGGTTGGTCGGGGCTCGGGGGCTCGAGTCAAAATAAAAGTCAATTAGTGCAGTTCCGCGATACGCGGAAGGATTTGGAGAGTATGTCACGACGTGCGACGGGGCGCGGGCCGAGAGAAAATCAAATTTTTTTAATGCCCAATCTTGTTTGATGTCATCCGAAGCTGATTTTTCTCTCGATTTTTCTTTGTTACTAACTGTTTAACCTGTTTTGGGAGTTTGTGAGATTTATTTTGCAGGTGTCGATTGCTTTTGTCCATACTCAATCTCCATTTGGACGAAAGTGATTCGAATGATATAAAGACAAGCGTCACGTGTTGAAGCAGCCGCGAATGAAATGCCATACGGTTGCTGTGGGACAAGGCTCAGAAGATTCATCCGTTTAAAATCAGGGGAGTCTGTTCCATTTATCTATGTATTTTTATTTATGTTTGTAGTGTGTTAATAGTTTCTCGCTCCATTGAGGACAATGAAGGAAATAAGTGTGGGGAGGGGAGACTAGTGTCTAGTGTGTCTTAGTCGTGTCGTAAAAATTAAAAATTTTAAAAAAATTCAAAAAAAAAAATCCATAAAAATTGAAAAAATTAGAAAATGTCCCGTAAATTTTTTGCACAAAATGGAAAATGATAGGTGTAATTAAATCAGTGGCTTTTCGATTATTATATATATGAGATAATAAATAAACGGTCAGTCATTCGTCTAACTTAGGATATGTGGGTAGGCCCAGCTGGTTTAAAGATTCCTTAGGCTTGATATAAAATAATTTAAAATAGGAGTTTTGTGGGTTCCCGCCTTCGGAGCTATGGTAAAACTGAAACTGTAGAGAGTATAAGGGGTAGGTGATAAGTAAAAAACTTATAAGTTTTTCCGATTAAACTGACACACCTGTTTCTTTTTGTGAAAACAAATCCGAAACAGTGTGGCGCCTAAAAAAATATTTCATCCATCCATTTGAGCACATGTAAAAAAAAAAAAACGTGAAGTTTATGGCATTAACCATGGGGATGGTGACTCGTGTGGCGTATGTCCGTTGAACTGATCGTATACAAAAGCATGTAAGCTCACAATATCATCCATCTATCCATCAAAAGTTTAATCGGAATAATATAAGAGTTTTTTATATAAGGCGGTAGATTATAAATCTTTTAATCTCATAAGCTTGAAACGGGAATAGGTGGAGTCGTAGTCTTTTGAGCGTGGGATCCCTAGATAACTATAAATCACTTGAACTTAATAGATCGAAAATAAGGGCTTCGAAACTGGTGATTGGGTTTAAGTGGTTCGTATATTCACAGTCTTGGTTAACGTGTGGGTAGATTTGTTTTAATAAAATAATTGAATATATTGAAAGCCATTTGTTTTAATTGTGATTCCATTGCAAATAATTTTTTCGGGACGAAAAAAGATAAGTGTGGGGATGTGATGTCGGGTTGAAATAAGTCGTTTTGTATATAGTTTTTGTCGGTTCTTAGTATGTTTAATATATTAAATACAGTGTGATATCATATTTATAGCGTGTGGGTTGTTTGTCGTATAACAGGTGTTAACGAAGAGCAAATGGGAGAAACGAGTCAAAGATGCGAATTCGACAAGTCAATACAAGACGCAAAACAAAAGAAGATCAACTGACAAGGTCCGCAACACGCGGCAGAGATTTGTTTCCCGTCCGCGACCCGCCTGAAAGATCCAACTGATGTCAGTTAAACATAAAAAAGGAAGTCGGCTAATTGGTTCAATTCCGTGACACGCGGCGTATTTCTTTTACGGGAATCATTTAAATCAGCGAAAAATTGATTTTTTGGTCAACATCTTTTAGTTATTTTTTCAGTAGCTATTGAGGGGAAAAAGGAATGTTGGACATATTGGTAAAAGGAATATTGGCCGACATATAGAAAAAAAAGGAAACAAATTGGTGATTATTTTATGATATCTAAAATTCTTTGGGGAATAATCAACCTCAGCCGAATATATACACGAATTTGAGGGAGAGGGGGGAATTCGACAGCCGTGGCACAAGAACCCCTAGGACGAATTTGACAGTAGCATTATTCATCATCATTCAAGCTTTTCAATGAAGTCGGAACAATTCGGGATGACAACCGGTGCCGTAAAGACAAACATGTGCAGCTAAACTTTTTGTGACTTCTGCCCGGATGAACGTTTACACGGTTTGATATAATTTTCTGTTTTTCTGATTCTTGTAAACTGGTACAGCTTGATCACTTGTGTTGGATTATTGGTAAACGTTTCTTGTGTTTGAATTACTTGTCGTTTATTAAGCGTATTGGCAACTTTCTTGCGTTGTTAGCGGGTTAGTAAATCGGTGGGTAGTTGGTACAAACAAACGGGTTATTAGGTTGCATAGTGAATCTTAAAAACTATCCCTATTAACTAATCAAATTCATTAATTCTGAGGCCATGTCTATGTGGTGTTTTGAATCGGAAAACGGATTTTTATATTAAAACGGGTATTCGGGATTCCGGGTGGAGGTTACTTCTTCTTAATATTGATAACACTTTTCATGTCAAATTGTGTTTTCTTTTAAATCTACAAACAAACCCCAATTTAGATAATTTAGTTTTAATTAATTTCTTTAACGCTAACCACAAATTCCCCGTGGATACGATACCCTACTTACGCTATCTACGTAGTTTAATTAGGTTTTTGATTGACCCTTACGACAGTCATCAATACACACACTAATAATGTGTTTTTATTAATGTATTCGTTTTACTATTTATGTAAATTTATAAATATTGATTTTCTTTTATAACTTTTAAAATATAATGTTTAATAAAGTGATATAGTTGTCGGTAACAATCAAATGGCTAAAAAACTCGGAGATTAAAATCAAAAGTTTAGCGAACCGAATGATTCAAAGAAACCTTAAAGATGTTCTTTACAATAATTAATAATCAAAAGCTACTTCAAACAATAAGCCTAGATTGTAATTTATAACTAGTGATAATAATTCTAATAGGAAACTAAATATGATAAACTAGCAAATTCAAATAAAAAAAAATAAAGATAACTAAAGTAAAATATTTGAATTCCAATCTTCAAATCCTTGATTCTGGCATCATACTTTCCGTCTTCGTAAAAACTAGTCCTCGAGTTTTGCCTCTGAACCAAAGCCACATGGATCAAAAGGAAAATCAACCCAAGGACTATTCACAACGATTATGACTTGCCTATAATGATTCAACTTCAGGGTCATCTTACCTAACTCTGGACCTATATCACTAGAGTCGAATAGAGCATTGAACCGTCTCATGTTCATATTGATTTGATTATTTGAACAACTCAAATAATTCAGCTCCAACTAATATAACTATCTAATTCTAAATAATGGACCCCTTTTCTTTTCTTCATAAAGTGACCATTTAGATTTACAACTTTTTCTCCCGTTTGATCAAATATGAGGTGGATAATATAACAATTGAGTTCCCCCATCCTTCATAGTGTCACCCATTACCACTTTACGAAAGAGATCTTTATTCCACATTATTTTGCTCATAGCATAGTTCATACCACTTTTCCATCAACCAAAGTTGAATTTTCATTATCACTATAATTATAATTATCTCCCGAAAACAAAATTTTATCACATCTACCCATACCTTGACCCGGCAAATGAGATCGGACAAAATTATCAGTTCCATACACGAGCAAGGTTCTAAACTGAATTTACGTAGCCACAATTGAGGGTCGTTGGGCTTTAAGATGTGATGTTCCCGTGAGTCCATTACCTCTTTATAATTCCTTGTTGACTGAACTATCACCTCCTTTGGGCTAAAATGGTAGGCCATGATTTTTGTTAACTAAATCATGTGAACATTCATTCTTCAAGAGGATTTTTTTTACCAATTTTGTGAGGCCCACCTTTGAAAATTATCAGTGGACTTTGTTTGCTAGTAGTATTCCTTACGACTTACGTGCATAACATCTTCACCAAGATTTTCAAAATGGTCTGGTGGTCCATGTAGAAAACCATCATGCGCATCCTTTTCATTTAAAGCATGCTTATCAATAGAAAGCACAAATATTCCCTCAATTCAAAAATCAATTCCATTTTGAATTTTCATATGATACCATATCAAAGTCAACAATCAAAATTCCTTTACTTGACGGCTGAATTGAATCATATAAAGTCGGCTCAAAATGCACTGGGTAAAAACAAGATGATACGAAAGGGTTGGATATAATAAAACTACTCATGTTTTGTTATATAATGATACGATTCCATTTTTCTTTCTTTAGGGTCAAAATCAAATATGTAAAAGAAAGAGTTGACTTCAGTTTTGCTCTATATGGTTTGGTCGTTTTAACGATTTTGCCCTAATCCTTTAAAAAGTGTCGTTTTGCTCCAATAGTTTACTATGTTTTTTTTTTCACTGACACTAACTCCATCCAAAATGTATGTTACAAGGAGGGTATTTTAGTAATTTTATACATAAATATTTAATTATTTTTTTCTGTTTTTTTTGTCGGTATTAGAAATAAAAAATAAAAGTTTAATTATATACCATTAATATATATACACACACACCTTCTTCATCAACCATTAATATACATTCACTGACACTCTTTCTACCCCTTCTCTCTACCACCATTAATTTTTATGGTTGTAGGTGGTGTTAAGTGTGAATCCACTTGATCAAGTGGACATCAGAAAATCCTTTCTGATCAAGAGGATAAGGGGACAGGGGTTATCCAACCTTCTTTGTGACCCATTATTCACGGATCTTGTTTTTGACTTTCTTCTTTGTTTTAATCTCTATATAAGAGATTTATCTTGTATCAGTTTATTGTACCAAGCTAAATATAAATACTCCTAGTTACCGAGAGTGGATGTAGGTCAGAGCCGGACCGAACCACTATAAATCTTTGTGTTCTTAATTGAGTGTGAGTTCTGTGTTATTTGTGTTCGTGTAACCCGTTCGATCTCCAACAACTGGTACTAGAGCACAGGCTCTTGTTGTTGAACACGGACACAGAGGTGTAGAAGGAGGAAGAAGATACTGACCTGTGAAATCGGAACTAGGGTTCTGATCAGAGACGCTCGTCAGCCTCCGCCGCTCGTCAGCCGCCGCCGCTCTCTTCATCACGAAGCTAGGGTTTCTGATTGAAGACCAGAAACAACACACCAGCCGCCGGGTTTCTGATCAGAGACCGCCGCCAGAACCACCGTCACCCTCGCCGTCAGAATCGCCATCAGCATCGCCTCCGCCGTCGCGACTATCTAGGGTTCCGACGAACCCGTCGCCTACTTTTTTTCTCTTGGGAGATCGAGCAGGTGGAGCAAAAGAAGAAGAAAAGAAAAGTTGCAGAGCTTTTTTTTTGTTGTTCTGGGGGAATTGGGGAAGAAGAAGCACGTTCGTGCCTTTATTTCTGGTGGAGAAATTGAAGTTTTCAATTTGATCAGAAAGGCCCCTCAACTTTTATTTCTGGTGAAGAAAATTGAGTTTCTTAATTTTATCAAGAAAGGTTCCTCAACTTTGAACAGGATCTCATTATCCATCAATACTTATCCCTTGCCATTAAAGCTTGAAACAGGTAAGTTATTTGTTTCTGATTATTGCTTTCGCTCGTATAAATTACCACTTAGCAGTACAAACCCGTTTGTTAGTAGTAATTTGGTAATTTTTTTTAATGGCAGAAGATAGTAAAATCAAGATTGATAAGTTCGATGGAAGTGATTATGGATTTTGGAAAATGCAAATTGAAGATTTATTGTATCAGAAAAGTTTGCATTTTCCTATGTCGGGTGAACAACCGGATGACATGTATGATGAAGAATGGAAGTTGTTGGATAGTCAAGCTTTGGGTGTGGTTAGGCTTTCTTTGGCAAAGAGTGTTGCTTACAACATTGTCAATGAAACAACCACATATGGTGTATTGAAAGCTTTGTCCAACATGTATGAAAAACCATCCGCTTCAAACAAAGTATTCCCCATCCGACAATTGGTTAATACCAAGATGAAGGAAGGCATGTCGGTTGACGCTCACATAAATGAGTTTAACTCGATTATCTCTCGTTTAGCCTCAGTTGAAATAAAGTTTGAAGATGAAGTACAAGCACTACTCCTTTTATCATCGTTGCCCGACAGTTGGTCAGGCACAGTCACAGCTGTTAGTAGTGCATCCGGCACTACCAAACTCACTTTCGAGAGTATTCGTGACTTGATAGTAAATGAAGATATCAGACGAAGAAACAATGGTGAGACTTCAAATTCTAGTTCTTTATTGCATACAGAAAGTAGAGGAAGAAGAAACGAAAGAGGACATAGTCGAGGCAGGTCCAAGTCCAGAAAGAGGGGACAGTCAAAGAACAGAAAAGACGTTGAATGTTGGAATTGCAAAGAAAAATGTCACTATAGAAGCCAATGTACAAAACCCGCTTCAAAGAAAGAAGTAAACAGTGTATCCTCGAAAGAATTAGGTGATGTTCTCATCTGTTCTGTTGAAGATTCAGTTGAATCTTGGATTATGGATTCGGGTGCTTCATTCCATGTTATCTCATGCCCAAATATGGTCAAGAATCTACGAACATGTAACTTTGGTAAATTTCGTTTAGCAGATGATCAAATGCTTGATATCACAGGTATTGGAGATGTAGACTTGAAGACTTCATTAGGAACTATATGGACATTGAAAAATGTCAGGGTTATTCCTAATTTGAGGAGAAAGTTGATTTCCGTTGGTAAACTGGATGATGAAGGGTGATGTGTGTAAAATGCAACATATAAATTACATCAAATGAGGCATAAAACTAACCCTTTTTTAATACTAATGTTGGAAAAAGTGTGCTTTTGTCTTCCTTTTATATTTTCAGGGTTAAATGAGCTTAAATGAATAAAAGAAGCAAAAAGACAGCCAAATCTAACATAAATACAAGAAAAGGAATAAACGTGGCAAGCCCGATGTCACACCCCAACCGATGGCGGAATCATCGGGGCGCGGCACTAGGTGAATCAGATTGCTCAAGAGAATCCATAACAACTAAATTGCGACAGTATTTAATGTGTTCATTATCCCATACTAATAAACAAGTACAATCCCACAAGCTGTCACAAATTTTCATGTTCTCTCAAACAATACAAATCCGACAACCTAGATTTTAGGTGTGATTCTAGACTTCCTAGCTTGATTTGACGTAGACTGCGACTAAACCTGCAACATACGTTAAAAACAACGTCAATACAAAAGTATTGGCGAGTATACAAGTTTTGATAGAGTAGCGTAAATAGATAAAAAGTGCTGCGAATTACCAAATACATAAACGAGATACCTCAACATACATGCATTTAAGACCGATACTACCAGCTAAGTCACTCGAGCTGCGATTACGATTGCTATTCATCCTAACTAGACCCCGTCGGGTGCTATAGTACTATACTAGTTAAGGCGGGACCTCGCGAGTATAAGTCCTAACACATATGTAACTAGCATCACGTATAAATATGCATAACAGTTATTCGCAAGTGATAAATAGTTTGATTGAATAATTTGTTTTGATAAATTCGATCTAATAGGAATGTATGTTACACCCAAAATGCGATAAAAAGGGGTTCAAGTATACTCACAGTTGGTGTTCAGCAAAACTTGGTTGGATTGAAGGGAGCGCGCCTGAGATCAGCCTGGTTACAGATTGATAGCGTAAGCGTCGAACAACGCGTTAAACGGTGGCGAGTGAACCAAGCGTCAAATGGTAATCCGGTCGGATGGCAATCCGATCGGATGGCCATTCGATTGGATTGTCACCTCGTTTGGTGAAGATGTGTTTGTGTATGATGGTTTGACTTTTGAAGTTTTCGTTGTAGCATTTTGAAAACAGAGAAGTATCTCTACCTTTCAGGTCGGTCGGTCGAAAGGCGGCTCGATCGGACGGCGATCCGATTAGTATGACACTTCAGTGAGAACAAGTTCATAGTAGTTTGTCACTCGATCGGATTGCAATCCGATCGGTTGGCAATCCGTTCGAACTGGTAATACATTAAACATACTGAAAATTGTTTAAGTGTCGAAGGCCCAAACATTACATGGTTGGATGGTCATTTGATCGGGTGGCAATCCGATCGGACGGCAATCCGTTCGACGTTCAAGACTGTGAAAAGTTGAAATGATAGTTTAAGTGAGGAACCAAGTGCAAGCTGATCGGACGGCTGTCCGATCGGGTGGCAATCCAATCGGACGGCAATCCGATCGGACGGCAATCCGTCCCGGTGGCCTAGATCGTCTTGACACTTGTTTGTTTTGGAAGTTTTGCGGTTTTCTCAAGACGGTATGACATCGTGATAAACAACAGAACCCCATCAACACCCAGGCGATCCGATCGGGCAGGAATCACCCTAATCTGATCGGTCAGCTGTTCGAGATGATGGTTCGCGTTTAACCAGAGATCGGTTGTCTCGTTGATAGAATACAGATCTTGAACCAACACATCAACAAGAAGGAGTAGAAGATCAGAACAAGCTCCGATTCTATCGGTTTGAGTGCATTGAGTGTAAAAGAGTTGAAAGAAAGTTAGAAAACCATCTTTCAATCCTTTTAACCATGGGTTTGTGTAGATCTATGCGAAAACGTTGTTTAATCATGTGGAAACCCTTCAGATCTGAGTTGTTCTTGGTGGAATGATGCCAAAACTTGAAGCTCATAAGAACTCCATGATGACATCATCCTAGAACACATCAAATATGTTGATTTCACGGTTAAAAGTTAAGATTTAAAGGTGAAATTGATGAAGAAGTGCGTGTAGATCATAGAAGTACAAGAATTGAGGTAGAAAACTTATAAGAATCGCGAGAAATCGAGAGAAAATAGCCCCAAAGCGTGCTGGTCGAGCGGGAGCTGTCACATCACTGTTCAAGTGATGTGACAAGGGCTATTTATAGGTGAAGAGGAGAAAAGGGGAAGGGAGTGCCATGGATCAGATGACTGTCCAATCGGGTGGCTGTCCGATCGGGTGACTGTCCGATCGGATGGCCACCCGATCGAGTGGTTACTCGATCGGTGGTCTCCGACGAATGGCGTTTCGATATTTCATTTTGATTGTTAAGCGTTGCGATAGTTTGGTCACACATTTTCATACCCATATTCATATATTTATTATAATTAGTCACATAGGGTCGTATAAATATCCATATTTCGAAGTTGCGATAATCGAGTTACGCGTGCCTGCGAGTGCGTTTTCTTGAATATCGAGTTGCATTGCGACACATCACGGTTATCAAGGAGGGTAGAATTGGTCCTCACTTGACATCTTCGTGGTTGTCAGCAAGTGCAATGTGATGTGATAGCGATAAAGTATGCGTAATATGCGAAAATACTGCGAAATAGCGATGTATGCGATATAGCTACATTATGATCCGAATCTCTGGTGCTAGGCGTAACGAGTATAGCGAGTGGTAACAACGAACGAACATGCGGGTTGTTACATTCTCCCCTGCTTTAGGAAATTTCGTCCCGAAATTAATCCATGGGAAGGGTTGCGAGAGTTGATGCGAGTGAGTGTAGCGATTGAAAGCGTTAGAATGAGCGAACGATCGATTGAAATTCTACAATCGAGAGTGTTGCGATGACTGGCGATGGCAGCGAGTAAAGCGATTCGTATACAAAAGATGGCAACACACAAAAAGTGGTCCAAAAGCGTCCTGGATTTCTCGAAAATTTGATTAACTCAAAAAGGTTTGAAGAAACTTGTTTATGACAAATCTTCCCATAGTGCGGCGTTAAACTATTTCGATGTTCGCACCAGCGCTATGAGTGGGGTTTTCTTAGGTTACTAAAAGATTTTAGGGTGTAAAAACTCGTTTTACGAGATTTTCTCGTCACGCGGCAGTAACTTGAGTCGATTGTCACCCCCTCGTTACAAGATAATCTCGTTTTGTACAACGGTTTTGATCAAAATTTTAGAAAAGGTTTTGTAAGAAAAGGTCGGTTTAAAATTTTGGTAAACAAAGCTTTTTAATAATATCAAGAATTTAAATTTTAAGGTCGGCCCCGCATGGCACTTTTCCACGAAAGTTCGACAATATGGCTAAAACGCTTATATATAGGAAGTACCAGCGGCGTATCCACCACGTTTTAACCATATGGATTTCGTCTCGTTAGGCGGTGTCATACGTGTCAACATAGTACAGTCAGATTTGCGATGACTCGATCCAAACGAGAAAGGGTTGGATCAAGTCTTGAAGGCGAACTGAGTGATGAGGTCGTTTTCGAACTCAGTTTAGTGACACGAGCGAGTGCGATAAGCGATAAGTGTACGCGAAAATTTGATAACACCACACCAAACACCAAGAATAGTAAGCGAAGACGGCGGTAATAAGCGAAAAGCGTTGAGCGACAAGCGAAAAAGCGATGAGCGATAGCGACAGGCGGTATCGACAACCGTCGAGCGATAAGCGACAGTTGATGCGTTGCAAGCGATGGGGACATGCAATTTGATTAGATTAAACAACACCAAAATTTTAACTAACATTAGCCCACATAGCCCTTTTTCCATGAAAGTCTGCTGATACGGCTAACACACTTATATATAGGAAGTACCAGCGGCATATCCACCATGTTTTAACCCTATCAGCTTCGTCTCGTGAAGCGGGGTCATGAGTGCTAACATGACGTAGATAACACAGATAACACAAATAGCGATAAGCGATAAGAGTATCGAAGTGATTAGATAGGTGCGAGAAGCGTTAAGGCGAAGAGCGACGAGCGATGAGCGGTAATCGTCAAGCGATCCACGATATGCGATTCACAGCAAGAGATACACGGTAAGCGAGTGATAGCGATTCATATAATAAGTGATTGAGATTGCGAACACACAATAAGCGATAGCGCGAGACACATAACGAACGATTGCGATTTGTGAGATAGATTCTAGCGATAATGCGATTGCGAGCGCGTTGACTTACGAAAAGTCTTGTGATCACACGCTTGAGTTGCGATTGAGATTGTTACGCCTTGCGATGTAGTGTAGTGTGTTGAAAATAACCACAATAGTATAATGGGTCTACGTTCCAACTCCACATGGCACGTTCTTCACAAAACTTCGGTTAGCACGGCGAAACACCGTCATGTTTCAACCATACGCCTCTGTTCCGTGAATAGGTGTCACACTTCGTCAGACATGGTCAAGATGCTTATATATAGGAAGTACCAGTGGCGTATCCACCATGCTTAACAATGCCCTGAACGTTGAGGCATCATTGAAACTCACTACGATCTCCGTGCACTAACCAAAATAATCCCGTGTGCACCCATGATTAATTTGATTCTTGCACGTTTATGGTACCTTATCTCAAGAATGCATAGTAGGGTAAAATACATTATATAGTGCATAGTGCTAGCCCATAGATTGTGTGCGAGTATAAGGGAGAAATAGGATCCATATGCGTCGAGAGATAGAATACGTTTCCACACATAAAAGAAATTGACGGCGATAAGTCGTATTATTACAACAACATTAGAAGCAAAGTAACGTTGCTGTGGAGTACTTCTACGGAGACTGCGGTTGTTGCTGAATTTCCTCAAGGCTATGGTCCTGTGCGACAGTGCTGCGTAAGATGACCATACCAGTTACAATTTGCGCAATAGCGACATATAGCTTCTGGCGGGTGATGATACGTACATGTGAAACACAGGGGATGAGCCCCGTTGTAGGCACGTTTCAAGTGAACTGGAACTGCTTGGAGAGGTTCGGGTTGCGACAGTTCAGTTGTTGAAGAGTCTGAGCTCATGGTCTTTCGTTTACGGCTGGGCTGAGCTTCCTGAGATAATGCAGTGTCGTCGGCGGATTCGTCTGATGATTCGCTGGAGGCATTGTCGGAGGAATCTTCAGAAAAATCGTCAGTAGAATCATTAGAGGAATCGAGGGATGAATCGATGACGATTGCTTGATGAGCTTGTTTGACAGGATTCTTGGAGAAAAATCCGTCTAAGGCTCGTTTGCTGTTGATTTCTGCGGCCAAGAGGTAGGTTTCTTCGATGGTAGCAGGTCTTGAAGCTTCGACAAAATCACCCACACACTCAGGCAAACCAAGAATGTACTTCGTGATGGTTTTATCTGAAGTGTTGACTTGACTTGGGCAGATTATGCTAAGCTGTTTGAACCTTGCGGTGTAGCCAGCATTGTCACCTTTGACTTGCTTGATTTCTCAAAATTCGTTTTCTAGCTTCTGGACTTCGTGGGGCGGGCAGTACTCTTTCTTCATGAGTTATTTCAGCTCATCCCAAGAGAGAGCATAAGCTGCAGAGATCCCACGTTTGTACGTTCGGCAGTCCACCAGTCGAGTGCTTGCGATTGGAATACTCCGGTAGCGCAAGTAGTACGAAAGCTATCGGGACACCCACTCTGACAAAGGGTGACTTCGATAGAATCGAACCACTGGAGTAGCTGGGACACACCTCCTTCACCCGTGAATTCCATTGGGTCACAGGCTTTGAAGTGTTTGTAGAGGAAAGCAGATTGCGGCACTTCCGTCTTAGAGTCTTCCGGGGTTTGAGAGTTGCTGAGAGAGTGCATTTGAGCGACAATTTAAGGAATGACCGTGGCCACTTCCTTGGCCATAAGCGAGGCAATCCTCTTTTCGGCGCTTCGTTTGGCTCTTCTCCTAGCTATTTGTCTCGAGGTAGAGTCGTTGGAAGGCATCTAGACAGAGAGAGATTTGGAGTGAGATTCGATCATGATGATTTTGAGTTTTTGCGATGCGATTGAGCGCGATAAAAAAATGTTGTAGATAATATAATAGATTTCACATAGGAGCCACATAGGAGACACGAGATTCCTAAGTTCCCACACAATTGATTTGCTTGTATATATAATTAGTTGTAGCTTATACTTGTACACATACATGTCGGTATAGAATGCGTGAGGACGCGATGAAGAGGGAGAGGGAGCGAGAGTGAGAAGTTAGACATTAGTTTTGTTGCGAACATTCGGTTTTCGTTTTAGATTGCGATGGTTGTGCGACTTGTGCGTTTACAAAAGCAGGGAGCGAAAATCGATAAATCAAGAAATCGATAAAGCGTAAAGTTTTAAATTGTAAACACATAAGCGTAAATAAGTTCCATAAAGCGCAAAATTGACGATTCGTATGCTAGAAAGATAGATAGAGTGCCTCGGGTGTTTAGGTGTCGACTGCCCAAGGTAACTCAACTATACCCAACAAGTTCATGCACGTACGTTGCCCTGGAAGGCTATGCTTCCACTGGGATGCAGCTCATGGCATTCGCCCTCCTAGTCATCGCGTGGCTCGAGTCATCGTTATGATCGAGTCCTTGGTGAGAGCTTTTGAAAACCATTTTATAGAGAGTGGAACGGTTTATTAAGATATGGGTTTCACCCCTGACTTAATTACTTCGCTCCTAGCTGTGGTTGTGCTCTTCGAATAAATTCGTGAGTTCCACTAGATTTCGAAATGGAGACTTTCGTCGAGTTGTGGATGTCACTCCTAGCTCGATGAAAGGTTCTCGTGCTAGAAAAATGCGCTGAGTGAGCGATCTCATCGAGAGTTCTTGGTTTTCACACCTAGTCTCGACTGGATCACTCGGTTTTGTTATGCGAGTATTTTTGAAAACGTGTGCATTGTGTCAGCCTTAGGAAAGGCTAAGTAGTGTTTTAGCCTTAGGGAAGGCTTCTTCGTGTGAAGCTGTAGTACGCGGTGTTCACACAAAGTTGTAGTTCTTTTTACAATTTCGATCGAGAGTATCAAGTAGGCCCATACAAACCCTACTGGGTTCGTACGAGTCGGCCTGTTGGTACTTAGACTATAGACTAGGCCAATTTCTAAGACGTCGACCCGGACTAGGTCGAGTCACAAAATTTTACCTAATTCCCTATAGTTATGGCTCTGATACCAATCTGTCACACCCCAACCGATGGCGGAATCATCGGGGCGCGGCACTAGGCGAATCAGATTGCTCAAGAGAATCCATAACAACTAAATTGTGACAGTATTTAATGCGTTCATTATCCCATACTAATAAACAAGTACAATCACACAAGCTGTCACAAATTTTCATGTTCTCTCAAACAATACAAATCTGACAACGTAGATTTTAGGTGTGTTTCTAGACTTCCTAGCTTGATTTGACGTAGACTGCGACTAAACCGGCAATATACGTTAAAAACAACGTCAATACAAAAGTATTGGCGAGTATACAAGTTTTGATAGAGTAGCGTAAATAGATAAAAAGTGCTGCGAATTACCAAATACATAAACGAGATACCTCAACATACATGCATTTAAGACCGATACTACCAGCTAAGTCACTCGAGCTGCGATTGGGATTGCTATTCATCCTAACTAGACCCCGTCAGGTGCTATAGTACTATACTAGTTAAGGCGGGACCTCGCGAGTATAAGTCCTAACACATATGTAACTAGCATCACGTATAAATATGCATAACAGTTATTCGCAAGTGATAAATAGTTTGATTGAATAATTTGTTTTGATAAATTCGATCTAATAGGAACGTACGTTACACCCAAAATGCGATAAAAAGGGGTTCGAGTATACTCACAGTTGGTGTTCAGCTAGTAAACACAACTTGGTTGGATTGAAGGGAGCGCGTCTGAGATCAGCCTGGTTACAGATTGATAGCGTAAGCGTCGAACAGTGCGTTAAACGGTGGCGAGTGAACCAAGCGTCAAATGGTAATCCGGTCGGATGGCAATCCGATCGGATGGCCAGTCGATCGGGTGGCAATCCGTTCGGATGGCCATTCGATTGGATTGTCACCTCGTTTGGTGAAGATGTGTTTGTGTATGATGGTTTGACTTTTGAAGTTTTCGTTGTAGCATTTTGAAAACAGAGAAGTATCTCTACCTTTCAGGTCGGTCGATCGAACGGCGGCTCAATCGGACGGCGATCCGATTAGTATGACACTTCAGTGAGAACAAGTTCATAGCAGTTTGTTACTCGATCGGATTGCAATCCGATCGGATGGCAATCCGTTCGAACTGGTAATGCATTGAACATGCTGAAAATTGTTTAAGTGTCGAAGTCCCAAACATTACATGGTCGGATGGTCGTTCGATCGGGTGGCAATCCGATCGGACGGCAATCCGTTTGACGTTCAAGACTGTGAAAAGTTGAAATGTAGTTTAAGTGAGGAACCAAGTGCAAGCCGATCGGACGGCTGTCCGATCGGGTGGCAATCCGATCGGATGACAACCTGATCGGACGGCAATCCATCCCGATGGCCTAGATCGTCTTGACACTTGTTCGTTTTGGAAGTTTTGCGGTTTTCTCAAGACGGTATGACATCGTGCTAAACAACAGAACCCCATCAACACCCAGGCGATCCGATCGGGCAGGAATCACCCTAATCTGATCGGTCAGCTGTTCGAGATGATAGTTCGCGTTTAACCAGAGATCGGTTGTCTCGTTGATAGAATACAAATCTTGAACCAACACATCATCAAGAAGGAGTAGAAGATCAGAACAAGCTCTGATTATATCGGTTTGAGTGCATTGAGTGTAAAAGAGTTGAAAGAAAGTTAGAAAACCATCTTTCAATCCTTTTAACCATGGGTTTGTGTAGATCTATGCGAAAATGTTGTTTAATCTTGTGGAAATCCTTAAGATCTGAGTTGTTCTTGGTGGAATGATGCCAAAACTTGAAGCTCATAAGAACTCCATGATGACATCATCCTAGAACACCTCAAATCTGTTGATTTCACGGTTAAAAGTTAAGATTCAAAGGTGAAATTGATGAAGAAGTGTGTGCAGATCGTAGAAGTACAAGAATTGAGGTAGAAAACTTACAAGAATCGTGAGAAATCGAGAGAAAATAGCCCCAAAGCGTGCTGGTCGAGCAGGAGCTGTCACATCACTGTTCAAGTGATGTGACAAGGGCTATTTATAGGTGAAGAGGAGAAAAGGGGAAGGGAGTGCCATGGATCGGATGACTGTCCGATCGGGTGGCAGTGATCGAGTGGTCACTCGATCGGTGGTCTCCGGCGAATGGCGTTTCGATATTTCATTTTGATCGTTAAGCGTTGCGATAGTTTGGTCACACATTTTCATCCCCATATTCATATATTTATTATAATTAGTCACATAGGGTCGTATAAATATCCATATTTCAAAGTTGCGATAATCGAGTTACGCGTGCCTGCGAGTGCGTTTTCTTGAGTATCGAGTTGCATTGCGACACATCATGGTTATCAAGGAGGGTAGAATTGGTCCTCACTTGACATCTTCATGGTTGTCAGCAAGTTCAATGTGATGTGATATAGCTACTATGATCCTTATCTCTGGTGCGATATAGCTACATTATGATCCTTATCTCTGGTGCTAGGCGTAACGAGTATAGCGAGCGGTAACAACGCACGAATGTGCGGGTTGTTACACCCGACCCCTCGACAGCATCTTCCCAAGCAAAAACAAGACGATAGAAGGCTGAACACACCCCGTGTTCATTGAACACGGGGACATGCCCAAGTGTTCGCAGAAAAGACAAAGTGGTAGAAGCTTCTATTTCCCAACACGGGGGCGTGCCCAGCGGGCACGGGGCCGTGGTCAACGCAAAGATTCGCAGAATCTGAGCAAATCTTGATAGTACAGATACACTTCTGCACACGGGGGCGTGGTCAACTAATACAGACAAAGTGCAAATAATGAAGAAAGAGAAGACGGGTGGACACGGGGCCGTGCCCAGCGGGCACGGGGCCGTGTCCGGGCTTCTCTGCAGGCTATAAATAGGGGTGCTTGGCTCACTTGCAAATCATCCCTTGGCAAACCACCTCTCTCACACTTCATCCACCCACCACCACCATCACAACCCACATCCACTACCATCATCCACCTTCCATTATAGAGTGTGTGTAGTAGTCTCGGGATCCAAGATTGATCGTAAGAGTTCTTGACAATCAAAGGCCATGTTTGCCTATGTGACAACTGTGCTCTGTTATCGATGTACAATATAAAACAATGTTAATTATCAATAAAACAATGTGTTTTGGTGTTGTTATGTGTGTAATTGTGTTTGATGATTTTACGATTTGATTCGATTACGATTTCAAGCTTTAAATCGCTTTCGGGAAAGTTATACGCAAACTGGTGCGTAAACGCTGTCAGTTTAATGCGAAAAACTCCCTGGAATAGTGAAATATGCTTAACATACCTTAAATAACATTTACATAACTTAGAAATAAGTTTTGGATGGTTTGGTGTGTTGAAAACAAGTCTATTCGATCGCAAGGACTATTTGTGTCAAACTGCGAAACTACGCCAATTCGTATGGTATCGAACAGTCCAGAACTTGATCATAAGCTAAACATACCATAAATAACCTAAACATAGCTTAGAAATAAGCTTTAATGGGTTCGGTGTGCGAAAACATGCTTATTTGATCTTACAGGGACTAAAAGTGTCAAAAACGACGTAAGTTTGCATTTTCACGCATATCTTACGTTCTAACCACATCTGGACACCCAAAATTTTTGTAGACACTAAAATATTTTTATTTTAGTGATCGGCATGCAAAAATACCGTTCGTCGCTTAATTTGGATCGTTTTCGCGTCCGTTTGAGTTTCGTCGTAATTTGACGAATAACGCGACCGTACGACCAAACGAGCCGACATCCGAGTGTTTTCCGAGCATATTTTGAGTCCTCTAAAATTTAATGACCTTGTAGAGCCTTGAAAATGGCTTAACGGGTGTCAAAAGTGCTTGAAATGAGCTCAAACAAGTGCAAGGACCTATACTGTCAAAATTGAAACTGTTGCTGAGCTGCTGAGTTCACACGGGCCGCGTAAGCCTGCCCCTCAGCTTACGCGGGACGCCTAAAACTGCCCAGCACCAGAAAATCAGTTTTTGCATTCTGTTGCAACTTCAGGGGCTGTTATGGTAATTCTTTTGTGTGATGAGCAAGTTTAAGTGATCACCACGGTTACTAATCAGCTCCTAACAATTGTATGGCCATGATTTTTGCTTGGTGACCACACAAACAAGTGTCATGATCTTGTAAGTTTGCAACAAGTATTAATAGGCATGCCCTCATTCCATTTTTCCCCACATTTGATCTGAGAATTCTCTAAGTTGTTGTGATTATTCACTACAAACCTGAGAATACTTGGAATCAAATCTCTTTGGACCCTTTGTAAGTCCTCTTTCGTTCTTTTATTGCTTTCCTAGCTTAAAAGTCAAACAGTGTTTGACTTTCAGCTTTGACCACGAGTTGGTCAACGAGAAGTTCGTTTGAACTTCACAACGTGAGCGTAATCTCGATGGTTATAGTCCTAGTGACTATACCTACTGATTACCACGTTGACTAGGCGTAGTGACGAGTCGTAGTTTCAGTCAAAATGCGCATTTATGCGTATTTTACAACCAAACTACTCTTAGGTATCATAACACTTTGTTTTGATATCAAAACTTGTTTTCCAACTTAGTTAAGCATTTTTTAACATGCATAGCTCGTCACTTTTAGTTTAGTGCTTGTTTAGATTCGTAAGTCAAGCGGTCTAAACCACCGCTTAGACTTTCGAACTCGACCCGTTTGGTCGATCATTAGGATCCGAACAAGCATGTTTAGTGACCATAGTTGCGTAGGGAATAACCTTCCGAGGTTATACCTTATGGTCACCTAGTTTAAGTAGTTGTATGATAGGTAGTTTATATGCCTTAGGTAAATTACCAAAATACCCTTTTCATGCATAATTGGATTTTAAGCATATGTAACCTAAACATTTGCCACTTAACTGATTATGCAACTTAATTAAACATGTTTAGGCATATAATACTTGTCATAGGACTAGTTAGACGTCTCAAACACGCTTTTGTGCGCACGACGCGTTAAAGTAGCGTAAGCTACCTAAACGGGCCGTAACGGGTCGAAAGCACTTAGGTTAGGTTCCGATCTAGAATGTAGGCTTGGTTAAACCATATCATATGAGTTCCAACACTCATTTGGCTTACAAGACCTCATTCTGTCCGATCCTCCGATTTAGGTGTCGATTTATTTACTAGTGATCCGATTACTAGGTACTACTTGAATTTCCTTGGTTTGCCTGAGCTTCGCTAAGTTCTTTAGATCAAGGATACCCAATGTGAGTACATAGTTCCCCTATTTTACTGTTTTCAATTGTTTTGGGGTGATTTGATATGTATTAAACGATTTCAAGGTTTAAACGATGGTTTCAAAAACGATTTAAATGGTTTATACAAAACTAATAACGATTTCGATAATGTGAACGAACTTGTTGGTTGTAGTTACATAACGAATGACATTCATTAATTTTGGCCGAACCGACCAGTACTAGGTTATGGTACCACAGGATCTGACAAATCACGTTATCAGACTACACCCATGGTTATGTGTGGGGGTTACGTAGGTAACGACCGAATCTGTGATTGTTAACTTACACTTTGGTGGTTTGTTAATGCGAGAAACGAGATAGTCGAGTCACGAAGGTTTGAATGTTATTAGCGAGACAACCATAAGTAGTTTCACAATTAAAACGAATACGATTTTGGGACGAGTTAAACGATTTGATACGACTTAAACGAGATAAACGAATTGGATAAACGATTGGTTTTGGGTAGTGAATAGATAATGGGACGTGTGTAGCATGATAAAAGCATGGTAGATACGCCGTTGGTACATCTCATATATAAGTGCTTTTATCATATTACATACCGTAGCATTATTTAGTTCACTTGGGAAACGATTTTCGAAACGATGTCACACAACGAGGTTTTTTAAAGGATATAAACAATACGAGTTTATTAACGAGTTTTTAAGAGATGTTTTACGAATTGGTTTACTAAAACAAATGTTTTGGGGTTAAGAATCATGGCTACGAGATTTTATAAACTATAACCAACTTGATTTGAGTTGGTTAACTATGTTGCAATACACTTTTCAAAACGAGGTTTGTACTTTGACTCTTGTAGTCTAATGAGGTACTGCAACATATAAACGAGCCATGAATCCGATACTCTCATAAAACCTATGTGCTCGCTAGCATTTCTTTGCTGACTTTGTTTTTACATATGTTTATGGTGATGTTGCGTGATGATTGCTAGCAAGCATGTTCACTTAGGATCTGGACGTGGCCTTAGTGACATAAAAACGATAGTAGACGATGTTTAATTTGTTTGTTTGGTTTTAAGACAATGTAAATTACTTAATGAATCAATAAAACGAAACTTTTAATTACCATGGTTGTGAAACGATGATTCTGTTACAACACTCCCCGACGTTTCCGCCACGGTTTGTTGTTTTACGTGGTCGGGGTGTGACAGCCTAAGTCTCTTACATCACTTGGTGAAGACAAGCATTTAGTGTAATACTTTTTATTTTTAATCTTTTCGCACTTTTTATTTGGTTATGTATTAATGACTTTAATAACTAGTTTATTATGTTGAAGGTGAAACTTCCTTATTATTTATCCATGGTGTCTTGGCGTTATTTTACTGTCTATATAAAATAAAAGATTTACACCATTCATATCTCCACGGTCTATATGGAGATATGTTGGCTACCTGGTCGGGGGTTAAGGGAATGGTTTGGTAAGCGTCTTGCCTTGTTCAGTGTATAGATCCTGCAAGGACCTGGATCAAGCTTAGTAGGACCTCCTTCAATACCCACTGGTATTGGATGGCGGGGGTTCGAATTTCTTGATCCCCTCATATGTAAACTACTATTAAAACATTAACCCGACTACTTAGGATTGTATCCTTGCTGACTTAAACCACTTACCCGAGGGTAACGTCACCTTCAAAAGAGGGGCCTACCACATTACGCATTAATAACTTAATTAATTATCTTTCAATAATCCAACCCTTTAGGATTGTAACCTTGCTGACTCAAACTACTGGGTTGAGGGTAACGTCACCTTCAAAAGAGGGGCCTACTACTATAACTAAGATAATCTCTTAAAAAGTGCAAAAGTGTGGAAGTAATCAAAGGTTACACTAAAGGCGAGTCGGATCCAAGTGATTCATCTTGTCTATCTGTTTTATTTTTATTTTTATTTTCAGCATTTTTAGTTTTCATTTTCATATTTAAACCTTTTTCTAAAATTTTGATTTGATTAGACGTTGAGGATAAACCAGTACTAAAAGCTCTTGTGTCCTTGGACGACCTCGGTATCTTACCAACGCTATACTACGCTCACGATGGGTGCACTTGCCCATATGTGTGTTTAGTGTTAGTAAAATATCGTGTTTTATAAATTTAAAACTTGACTAACGTGTTAAAAAGGGCGAAAAATATACTTAAAAACATATCACGCTACACACACATAAAGTTTTTGGCGCCGCTGCCGGGGACACAAGGATTTTAAGAAAGTTAGGAATCAACGGCCTAATCGTTTTTTCTTATTTTTTTAATGTTTTTTTAGGATTTTTCTTAAATTTTCAGCTTCTGCAGAACTCAGCACGGGTCGTGTCCGCTGAACACGCCCCGTGCCCAATCTTTAGTACTGGCAATCCTGTTTTAAGTCAGACAGTAGCTGAACACAGGGCCGTGCCCAATCAACACGCCCCGTACCCAAGTTTCAGATACTGAAAACAGAACCGTAAGATCCCGACGGTTGGTAATTTCTGACACAACCATGAGTGATACTGATAATTTTTACTTCCGGCCCTCTTATGGTACGTGGTGTCAAATATGTTGTTGGTGCACGGAATGTCTGTTGACTACGTTAACATCAAGTCTTAAGTCAAGATAGTCAAGATTGGAGCTTGAAAAGTCAAAATTAGAGTTTAACAATGTAATTTCGCTTATATGTACAAAGTTATAGGTGATTTCGCTTTTAGGGACATTAGATTTCACTTATATGGTCCAAGAGGTGATTTCGCTTATATGGTTATCAAGGGGTTTCGCTCATAAGGCATGACACATAAGCGAAATCATCACACTATAAATAGGTGCACATGTTGTTTCATTTGGTACGCATCTTCCAGAACTGTAATGAAGTGCTGCCGGATTTCTGTCAAGGTTGTAATAGTTGTTAAATGAAATATAAGTGACAGATATTAGATTAACAAGCTATATTCGTGTCTAGTTCCCTGATTCCGCCTTTGAACTGGACTTAAAGCTCTTCAGATCGACTCAATCGGGTCAAACAACGATCCAACAAGTGGTATCAGAGCTAGTGAAGAAGAGTTCTATACAATTCAGCCGATAATTCTGTTTCTACACTATTCTTTTTCGAAAATCAAAACTTTTTACGGTCAGAATCGGTTCAGTTGTACACAACTTGCTCGGAATCTTGTAGTGATAAATCCTTGAAAGTTTCAAAGCTAAAATCGACCTAAAACTTAGGATTTTTGAGGGTTCGCTCGTATGGACTCGTGCAAAAAGTGACGTCATCAGTTGATTTCGCTCATAGGACACTTGGTGATTTCGCTTTTATGAACCAGTAATTCAGTGATTTCGCTCATCTGTACAACTCAGGGTTTGGCTTATAGTGACACTTAGGGTTTCACTTTTGTGACAACTAAGGTTTCGCTCATCAGTACACTTTGTGATTTTGCTCCAAAACATATTTCACGTGAAAAGTGCATCGGGTTGTGAAAACTTTAAACAAAGTGTGTCAGTACTTTGGGACTAGAAATCACGAGGTTTTGATGTCAGTCGGTCACATGAATTCGTGATTCAAGATGTGCATGTGACATTGGTTTGCCAACACATTCTAAATACTTCATCATACTATTGTCGGTTTAAAAGTGTTGTTGCCAGCTTTAATATGTCAGCGTGCATGTGATTCTAGTAACTCATATTTTTTCGGTCATTAAAAGTTTGCATGTGAAGTCTAATAGTTGTCAGCCATTTATAAGATCAAAGTTGTATGAGTTAAAAGTTCATTTAGAGTATATCGATAAAGGTCAGCCCAAGTAAGTCTATTACACTGGCCCAAGTCATATTCTCGGCCCATCAACATTCAAAGCTCATCGGCTCATTTGAATCTATATCCTATTGATCAAGCCTATTCATTTAGTGTTCTCACTCCTACAACTTTGAAACAAGTCTACGAATCTTCGACACGAGTCATAGATCAATTTTGCTCTCACACTTTTACGTATACAGTTCGGTTAAACTGATTGTTTGTTTGTTTGTTTTCTTGTGATTGTCAAGGTTTACATCATGGCTGAGGAATTCTACAACACGTTTTTCAACGCATTTACATCCGAATCGTCCGAGGTTGCAAATGTTACACCAAAAACCATCACTAAGGTGCTCAATGAGAACATCAAGCATGATAACTTTTACGGAACTCACTCAAAGCCACCAACTCTGGAAAGCATTGAAGATTATACCTGGTGGAAAGAACGTTTCATCAACTGGGCGAAAGCGTATGCTCATGAAAGCTGGTTCTGCTTGGGGTATGGATATGAAAAACCAAAAGATGAGAAAGGCGAAGATCTTGTATTCAAGAAGTTTTCCAGAGAAGATAAAGCTGAATACGGAGCTGAATAGAGAATGATAGCATTGATCCAGTCAGCAATCAGAAATGATATTTTTGCATTACTAAAACATGACGGGTCATCTAAATCTGTTTGGGAAGCTTTACGAATTAAAGCTGAGGGGGGTAAACAGATTAAAAAGAATAAAATCGCTTTATTAAAGAAAGAATTTGATCTGTTTGATAATATTAAAGGAGAGACAGTGAGGCAAATGATTGAGAGGTTTTGCCATTTAAAACTTGAACTCGAGAGATTTGAGATAGTGAAAACAAGAGAGGAATTGATAGACAAAGTAATTGAAGCGTTACCACGAGCTGATCAGTGGCAAACGTTTGTTTTTATTTTGAAAAATGATGCTTTGTATGATACAATTACTCTTGATGCTTTGTTTGAAAAGATTGAAAGTCATGATCTGGAGCTACAAAAGCAAAACAAGATGACTGATTCTTCACATCAACAGAACGTTGGCTTGTACTACAAAGGCAGTGTGCCTTCTGATAAAGGCGTTGGTTCACCAAAAACAGCATTTAGTGGTGAAAAGATGAAAGAACCACCAACAACGTCAACAAGTCATCATTCTGGATATCATTCATCTTCAAAGACAAATTCTGATGAATCTGAAGAAATTCTGTGCAACATTGCTCTTAAACTGAAGAATTCTCCTGCAATGAGCATAAATGCAGCTAAGCAGCAAATGAGTTTCCTTGCATCTGTTCTAGAGTCATATGAAGGTCTTGTAGCTGGCAAAATTGGAAACTCCGAATTGACCAAAGAAGATTATGATTAGATTGATCCGGAAGAGATGGAGCTCATTGACATCCGTTGGTATTTAGCTAGCTGTATTCGAAGAGCTCAGAGGTATATGGAGATTACCGGAAAACAATCTCTTGGAGGTGCGTCAACAAAGCTTGGATTCGACAAATCCAAAGTGACCTGTTTCAGATGTAGGCGAAAGGGTCATTTCAAAAGAGAATGCAGAAACTCTGAAGTTGCTGAAGGAGATGAACGTCCTTTCAACGATGACTATTATCGAAAGGCGATCTACCATCGAAGCAGAGAAGAGCCAAAGTTGATTGAAGATAAACCAAAAGAAAAGTCAAGAGCATATGCAGTAATCTATCCCGATGAAGGATTTGACTGGAGCACAGTTTGTCCAGAAGAAGATCATTTAGAGAATGTTCGAAAAACAGCTCATGGGAGAGCTATGATAGAAGAAAGAAATTTTGCTTTTGTTGCTGAGATTCAAGATGAAAACAAAGACAAAGACACTGCTGAAATCCGTGAAGAAAAAGTTGAGATCAAAGAGAAAACTCGAGAAGAGATCTTGAGTGAGAAGACCTACAGAGAAAGAAACGTGGTCTACAACAGAATGGATGACATGCAGGAGGAGTATGAGATGGCTGTCGGTAGCAAAAGATGGGATAAAAAGAAAGAATGCTATTATAACAGAGAAGGAGAACCGGTTGTTCCCAAGAAAGACATAATCTTCGATGATGTTCTTCTCAAAGTTCCGTTGAGAGCTGAATACTATAGAAATGTATTGAAAGATGACACATATGCTAAGAGATTTGAAAAGAAGATCAGATATGCTATGTTATCGTGTCTGAGAAAAAGAGATGAGGAGAGAATGAAGAAGAATGTTGAAGAAATGGTGAACAATCTGAAGAAAGCTGCTGAAGAAGTTAAAGCAGAAACTGTTGAAGTTGAAGCTGTGAACGAAATCAAAAGTGAAGAAGTTGTTGTGAATGAAGAGGTTGAGAAAGCTGTTACTGAAGAACAGCAGATTGAAGAAGAGGTGAAGAAAGAAGAAAAAGAAGAAAAGAATGAGAATGAGGAAGCTGATAATGTTGGTGATGAAGTCGGTGTTGAAGAAAAGCAGAATGTTGCTGAGCAGACAGAGGTTGCTGAAAACACCGAAGTGCCAATCACTGAGGTAAATTCTGATTCTAAAAACTTGAAACTGATTGATCAGTGCAAGAAATGCATGGAACCGTGCAGAACTTGTACTAAAAAAAATGAGCAATTCAGAACAAGAGATCTTGAATTCACAAAAATAGAAAACATTTTCAAAGAAAAATGTAAAGAGATGTTAGAAAAAGAAAAGGTTTTTAAAGAAAATGATGAAAAACTTTCAGAAAAATGTAACAAATTAGAGAAAGAAAAGGAAGTTTTGAGAGAAAATGTTTTGAAAATAACAAATGAATGTGAACAAAAAGAAATTGCTTGTCAAGAAATGAAAAAGGAATATGACTCTATGAAATTATCATATCATATTATGAAAGAGTCATATGAAAAAGTGAAAGACGAAATGAAATATGCTCAATCAAGAATGAATTATCTATCTGAAACAACCAAAGAGCTTAAACGAATGTATGCTATAAAACAAGATGTTGTTAATTCCTATATTGAGGATGTTGCTAAGTTGAAGCGACAGATTGCTGATTTAGAACAGGATAACAACAAGTTAAAGAGTTACCACGTGTCGTCATATGTGCTTGAACGAATTTTCAATATAAAACCGGGTGATGGTGTGTCTGAGCAGAACAAGAAAGGCATTGGCTCAGAGTTTCATCAAGTTCCACCACCGGGAAAATTTGCATTTTATGATGAGGAAAAGGTGGAAAAAGCTTTTAACATGGTAGACCAATTGCCAGACAACATTGACATAACCTATTCCAAATCTGATGATTCTCATGATTCAGAGGTGGTAGGTAAAGTCGTTGAAAGTGTGTTGAAAGAAGAGTCGAGTGTTACAGGTAAATCCGAATCACAGGATGAAGATGAAGGAAATCTTCATGATGGATATCTGAAAAACACAAAATCCGAGAAAAATTTGAATGATGATTCAAAAGTATTGGTTTATACCATGATTGGATCGGACAAATTGTTCTTAGATGTTGTATTCCCGATTCAGAATGTGATTTCAGAAAAGATTGACAAAGTTTTCAAAATGGTTGAGATTGAGAAGTCTGAGATTTCAAAGTTTGCTGGTAAGAGTCATCAAGGTTCGTATAACAAACCTGGTTACAAGAAGAAAAACATGAAGGCTGGGTTGGGTTATAAGAAGAAACAGAATCGAAACAAAAATGAAACGCCAAATTATCAGGAAAAAATGAGTTTTGTTCAAGGAAACAGTTTAGCTGAAGAAAAAGAACTCAAATTGAGACAGTCTAATGATGAGTTCTTTGCTAAAAAGAAAAAGCAACAACCACAGGTCAAAGATGTGTCCATGAGAACATGTTTCAAATGTGATCAAAAAGGACATCTTGCACGCAAGTGTTCAAATCTAAAACCTGTGGATGTTGACAAAAAGAAGATTGATGTTGAGAAACAAAAATCTGAGAATGTGAGACAAAGGTCAACCAGATTTGATTCAAAACAAACTTGGAGACACAACACAAACAAGTTTGATTCGAATCAAAATTGGAAATTAAACCAGAACAGGTTTGATTCAAAACAGACCTGGAATTCTCACACACCCAGATTCAGAACAACACAAAGTTGGAAAACAACTGTTGATATGACAAAACCACAAGAGTTTTGGAAACCAAAAGTTGTTCAAAAACAAAATGTTCAAAAAGATTCTCATTTTTACAAACGAGGAACACCAAAAGGTCAAACATGGAGTGTTAAGAAACATGTTGAATTGGTAAAAAATGAGAAAGTTGAAGTTAAAATTGAGAAAATTTTTGTGAAAAATGACAAAGAATTTCCAGCATTGAATGAAAATTATTGTGTTGAAATGCCTAAGGTTCAACAGACCTGGGCTAAATTCTTCAAGTAATTGAGTAGTTTGTTTGTGCAGGTGCTCATGGAATTTAAAGATTGTGAAATTGGAGATTGGAGCAGCCTGGCACAACGAGAGGAGGCTGCTGCTGGACCCTGGTTTGGTTGAACAGGGAATTTATATGTTTTTATGTAAATAAATAAAAAATATTTCAAAAACTCTAAAAATTGGAAAATTTGAAAAAAACAAAAATATGTTTGTTTTTAATTTTTGTCAAATATTCAAAAATACAAAAATATGTGTAGATTGAATATGCCGAAACCCTCACGGCTGAACAAACATGATTACTTTCATCAGATTGAAAAACGGTTTTCAAACTGTAAAATATCAATGTGTTGTAAATCATGGGGGTATGTATATTTTCTGCAAATCAGAACACGATAAGCAGAAAATGGATGGCGAGACAAAGCTATCAGTGTTGGTTGTCAAATTTTCTTTATATGATTTTGCATTTTAGGGGGAGTAATGTTGTTAGAAAATACAAAAACATTTGAAAATTTGAAAAAGTCAAAAACATGATAAAATTCAAAAATTGAGTTTTTGTGTAAAAAGAGGAAATGATAGTACATCAGTAGACAGTTACAGTATGCTAAAGAATTGTAATGATTAAATAGCGTTAAACAGTCTCACTGATGATATGCCGATAGGTTTTCATACATTTAGTAAACTTTTTCGGGATATAAATCTAAATTCAAACTTACTTATTTCGTGGGGAACACTACTTGGATATATAGGTAACCCCTGAAATCTCGTTTGAAAGGTCCCTCTTTCTGAGATACTAGGTCGTTATGCTTAGTGATATCTGGGGTATTATCTCGGGACTTCTGATTTTGCGGAAGCAATGGCCTAGTCCCCGGAGAATACTTTCTGCATTGCTTGAAACATAGCGCAGCCCTCAGCTAAAAAATGATGAAACATTGAAAAATGATAATCATGGCTGTTGTAAAAAAGATCCTCTAAAGGGGACACACCCAAAGTCGAACCGTCATCTCTCTGCTGAACGGAAGTTCTGACCTGAGCTCTCACGGTTTCGTACTATAATTTATTCCCCTTACAGATATCATCTAGGTATACTCACCTGTAAGACTGAATATTGGGATCTGGATACGGGAGTATATTCAAGAGGTGGGACACATGAATGAGTTTAAGTTCTTAATACATCTAATCCGTATCCTGAATCAGTTGAAAATTGTGTAAAAATTTAAGTGGATCAGTATATCGACAATCTAAGTGAATTGTTTAATTCTTAAAGTGTTATTAAGCTCAACGGTACTTGTGACTTGTCAAAAACTGATATGATCCTCTGACGCATACTCAAACAAAAATATTGTCTGTAAATATGTTTGTACATATTTCTTTACTGCTTTATATTTTCCGAAAATACAAAAAGATTTTGATTTCTGCTTTATTTTCGACAACTGATGTCTGAGATGCTGAGTTTCAAAATCTAAAGTAAGCTGATTGTGTTTCTGAAAATAAAACAAGTTCATTAATTTGATACTTGAATTAAAATTAAAAATTTCAAAAACAGTTTGTGATATCTCCAAGGTCATTAATTTGGAGTTGGATGATTAACTGTGAGGGATTTGGATGCTTAGATTGTTAAAATCATTTATAAAAGAGCCAGTGTTTGATCTTGGAAGCTGAAACTGCCAAATCCATGAAGTTTGTTGATAGGGGTAGTGGATTAGAGAATTTGATTGATAATATGAAAACATTGTATTTATGAATGTTTGAGTGATTACAGATAGTCCAGACTACGATCCTGAGAACAGAGTTTAAGGGGGAGTCTGAAGACAAGTTTGAAGCAAAGAGGAGCTTGTAGATGGAAAGCTAGGTGTCGATCCCAAAGCACGGAAGCTTGATGAAAGGGGGAGTCTGAAGCTGATAGAAGAAGAGAAAGATTGTTGGATGCTTACATTGTTACAACTTGAAAGAGAAGGCAGAATGACTAAGACTGAAGACTCAGAGCCGAAAACTTCGTCAACATCCAAGGGGGAGTCTGTTGGTGCACGGAATGTCTGTTGACTACGTTAACATCAAGTCTTAAGTCAAGATAGTCAAGATTGGAGCTTGAAAAGTCAAAATTAGAGTTTAACAATGTAATTTCGCTTATATGTACAAAGTTATAGGTGATTTCGCTTTTAGGGACATTAGATTTCACTTATATGGTCCAAGAGGTGATTTCGCTTATATGGTTATCAAGGGGTTTCGCTCATAAGGCATGACACATAAGCGAAATCATCACACTATAAATAGGTGCACATGTTGTTTCATTTGGTACGCATCTTCCAGAACTGTAACGAAGTGCTGCCGGATTTCTGTCAAGGTTGTAATAGTTGTTAAATGAAATATAAGTGACAGATATTAGATTAACAAGCTGTATTCGTGTCTAGTTCTCTGATTCCGCCTTTGAACTGGACTTAAAGCTCTTCTGATCGACTCAATCGGGTCAAACAACGATCCAACATATGTGGCGGAAATCATGAAGATTTAAAATGTTATTTTTTAAATTACAAGCCCCACTATATAGACCCATTGTTTTCCTATAGCCTTAAGAGGGGCGAAAGTAAAAATAATCCCTATCTCTCCCTCGAATGCTCTCAATCGACCCTTCTAGGAGAAATGCTTCTTGATGAATTATTTCAAATGGAAGATCTAATTCTTAATTGGGTAAAAGAACTTGAGAGGGATATCATTAATTCACCTCAAGACGATACCCAAGAAGAATTATTGAGATCGCATTCGGATAAAAACAACTTCGTTGTTCCCGATATCACCTCTAACGCTCGTGAAGACTTGAACGATAGTTGTCCCTGTGTCGATTGTGCCGTGAAGGACTCCCCATCGACTTCCTTCGATGCATACATAGACCTGAGCGATTCGACATACACCTTCTTTAACGAGAGCCCGGGAAAGGGTTGGACTTGTCCACCTACATTTAGCATAGGAATCACCCTCACCGATAACCTCTTGCCTTCTCGTCTAAACCTAGAGCAATTAAGGTATCTCAGGCACTTCGGTGTTGTTCCGTCCAGTAAGGAACCACCCGATCTAGATAAATTCCTTAAAAGTATACGAAACTTCATAAATAGCCTCTAGACACGGGGCCGTGTCCAGGTCAGCACGCCCCCGTGTCCACCAAAAGATTCTCGTATGACTTTTTGTCAGAATACGGATAAAATGTGTCAGGATCTTGTCTGCACACGGGGCCGTGTCCAGCCAACACGGGGCCGTGTCCAGCGTGCTGTCATTTTCTATAAATGCAGCCAAGATTCCTGCACATTTGGATCACTCCAAAGACAAAGATCTGGTTGGATCTTCACACATACCATCCTAGGTATATTCTAAAGAAGGTTCTCAACAACCGTCTTGTCTTTTCTACTTTTGTCCATTGCCTTCTTCTTCAATTTTCACCTCAACACCTCCATTAAAGCTTGAAATCACCATGGTTCCAAGCTTTATTGTGATGTTTGTTAGGTTTTTATTCAATGAATCTTGTTAAAAATAAGTTCTACAACATTGTTTTAAGTTATTTCTGCTTAAAAATGTTTTAAAAATCAGAAAAATAATTTAAAACTCTAAGATTCCTTGTTCCAAAAATCTGCAGACAGGTGAACACGGGGCCGTGCTCATTGAGCACGGGGCCGTGTCCGAGGTACTGTTCCAATAAAATTGAACTCTTCTCGGTCTGTTTTCTCAGAATGGCGAGCAGAACTAGTGGAACATCTTCATCGCACTCCAGGAACAACCGACAAGGGAGAAGGTCATCAATGGTAGAAGACTCTCTTGTAAACTACGTTTACGCTTTAAGAGAGGCCATTGATGAGATGACGGGAGTAGAAGAAGCATTGGTCGACCGTATCAATCATTTAACGGTGGGGCTAGAGGGATGTCTTCGAGAGGTCAACCTTTTGCACCAAAGGTTGAACATTCTCGCTTCTCCTCCTTTAGTAACATTCATCACCCAAAGGGCATGGAATGTGGTACCGGAAGTCATCATACCGGCCGAATGGTACACCATACACCTGGAGCCCCCTCGAGACATATTACAAGGGGTTCCGATTGATGTCACCCCCCCTCCACAAGATGTTGAAGAAAATGAGCCCGCCTTCTTCCTCCCTAGAGAGATGTTAGGATCTGAGTTTGGTTTTGATTGTGTTTTATGTTTGAATTAAAATGATCTATGAATGACTAGTGCAGCGGAATTATAATGGAAGCAAACTTTTCATAATCAAACGAGAGAATTGCTTTTAACATACAAGTTTAAGATTGAACCGAATGCTTGAATTATTACAAGATTCAATTACAATTGCAAGTATGTAACAAACTCCCCCTCAGCCTGAGCTCACTTGGTTTGTTCGTGCAGGAAGAAGATGGTGAAAGAGCTAATAGAACAGTACAGCGCACTGTTCTATTTATAGGCACGAGCAAACCACTGAAGCATCTAAGCTGACGTCACCATGAAAGTGACATCTAACCTCCTAACAAACTCTAACATCTGATCTATACAACCTCTGCTATGCTAACTACTTTTATTACAATTCATTACATAAAGACCTCTAAACTACTGCTGCATCCTTCCACTGATGTGAACCCAGCAGTACTTGTCATGATCAGCAGAGCTTGACTCATAGCAGTAGATTGAACATCAGGGCTTTAGTCTTCATTAGTCTTTGATCAGTAGTTGTAGGTCAGCTGTAAGGACTCTTAAAATTATCCTAAAAATACTCGTAAGTATAAACCGGACACCTGAAACCTTAAACCATATTAAAAAATCAAGAAAAACAAAATCTTGGTTCTCAGGCGGGCCGCGTAAGAGTAAGCATGGTCTTACGCAGGCCGCGTCAAGCCTGTGTTGACCAGATAAGTGTTCCAGATCCACGTAGCAACCACCTGGCTAACCTACTTGTGACTGGTCAAGCCTATTCGTAGACTGGGCGGCTACGCGGGCCGGGTAAGGTTAGGCTAAGGGTTTACGCGGGCCGCGTGAAACCCTAATTTTACCTATAAATAGCTTGTTGCATGCACAGTCTGATGGTGTCGAAACAAACTTTCAAAAATGAAGTTATAATACTCTGAAGTCGAAAATACTTTCAATATTAGCGAGGTACTGCTCCGATACAGGGTATTAACTCGATCGCTGCTACGATTCAATGTCCGATCGATTAAACTATCCAATTGATGTTTAAGTGCTGCCCACATTTAGGGTTTATGCTTTGTCATTCGTTGTTAATTCAATGGATGTTTAAGTATCGCACTTTGTCATTCGATGTGAGGGTTTAATCTCGTGAGTTATCGTAAATGCTGTATTAGTTACTAACCGAGTTCGTGTGCATGTTATTTAATTTAGCTTAAAAGGCTAATCAGTAGGATAGGCTCTGCTCATATAAATCTGCAATGTGAGTCATTCTCTTTTTATCAAAATTTGATTTCAAAAACATGTTTATTTTCAAGGTTATAATTACAGGGATTAAGTCTTTGTAATCACCAAATTACAGCCAGTATGTGGGGTTTTGTATACATTACTTGATAATCTTCACCATTGGACAAACGAGTGGCCAATGGGTGATATGACCCTAGTCACAGATCCGGTCGAGTGACAAATACTGTGGGTAGTTGGTTGATATTCGGAAACAATGTAATCACCCTTAATACTGTAAATTATAACAAATGTGCCATTTTAGTAAAAATAATGATTCACCAGTATTTCCCGATGACAAAACCTTTTTCAAACATGTTTCAGGTGATCTGTTGTGATCCAGGAAAAAGTGCAGTAAAGCACTACCAGCTTAAGGAAGTGGCTCAATATACAAATAAAAGAAACATGTTTTGTAAAATAAAGATTTCTCAGTGAACTCATATGATTGTAAATTACCGGGGTTTTATCCCGAGTTGTGAAATAAAATAATTGGGAAAATTGCAGTTTTAAAAGATCCTGATGAAAAACTTCCGCTGTTAAATAAATACCACGGGATTTTCTGTCCCGCGGCTCCTGAAACGGGTCAAATGGGTCGGGGGCCATGACAGAAAAAGGTGGTATCAGAGCCACTGATTTAAGCCAATTAAGTATTTAGAAAATACTTAATATATTTTTTTTCTTTCTTATTAACATTTTGTGATTATGTGTTTTATTAATTGAATATTTGTGTACAGTATGGGTAAGCAAAAGCTTTCAAACATCTATCTTAAATTAGATTGGTCATCCACTGAGAAAGGAAGTTCATCCCAAACAAAATCCTCAAATCACTCTGTAATTCCTGATGAAGGAATATTTGTGCAAAAGGCACAATATGAGGAACCACTTTCTCCTAATAAAAGAAGTCTGATTATTAGGAAAAGTAAAGAGAAAATAAAGAAATCCCGAGAAAAGAAAATTAACCAGGAATTAGCCAGTAAACCACCTTGGGAAGACAAGTTAGATGAAAAATGGACAAATCTTTATATGCTAGCCACTGTAGCAGTAAATGCAAATCTTTAAATATTTTGATTCAAGTGTTAGCACCCTTATTAACTATAAGCCAGAAATCTAATCCAGTAAATAAATAAATTTACAAATAAACCCTAGTGTGTTTTAAATTTTCAGTTGTTTTTGTATTAAGTGATTCACACGGTATGCAATAATATTTAAAGGTTATTTATGAAAATTGGTATAAAATTTTAACTTAGCAATTTTTGTGTATTTTTGTGCTAGACAGTATGAATGACTTGTCTGAAGCTCTTCACAATCTAAATCTCTATCCGGTAAAAATAGAGGTTTCCAAAGATTTCAATAGGTATATACCAGACATAGAAGAACCTATGGAATTCAACGCTCCACCTCCAGAGAAACCCAAGCCCAAGAAAAGAAGGAGATTGGTGGGATGGAGGCGTGTGCGCAGGAGGAAACCTACAACCAGAAAATTCCCAAAATAGAAAATCCCTTATATAAAGGAAAGGGGATTGAAGACGGGCAAAGTTCTAGGCAGATGGAAATACAGTTTGGGGAATATTCAAGGCAGTTGGAAAAGGAGTTTGGGGAAGTTTCTAGGCAGACCCAGAGAGAAACTGGGGAAAGTTCCAGACAAATTGAGGAGTTACCATTTCAGGAGGAATTAGATCAAGCATTGGCAAGCTGTGATGTTGTCAGGTCTATTAATAATAACCTATACCCTTATCCTGCTGAAACACAATTACCAATAAACTTAGAACCAGCAATCCCAGAACCTATAATTCACACCCAACCATTAGGAATGGACGAGTGGTGGACCAATGATTGGCAGTTCCAAAACTTACTTAACTGTCCTTATTCCTTTCTCCCCCAGTTCGACCCAGAACCTATACCAAATCCACCCATGAGTAATGAAAATTTAGCTGAACTCCGCCATTTTGGCGAAGAGCTAATGGATGCAGGAAATAGGATCAGGGAAGTAGGAGAACAGATCTCCTGGAAATACGACGAGAGGGAACGTCGTTACTAAAATACAAACTGACAAGGGATAGTATGATGTGAGAATATGAAACTGTGATTGTAAAATAAATAAGTAGAATATAGTATTTAAAATCACTAAAATAAAACTTGTAAGATAAAGGTGTGTATAGATGCATATTATAAAATATATAAAAATGAGAATTAAGAAACTGATAGTTTTGGCTATATTTGTGTTATGAACTTTGTATAATTGTTTTGTATATGATTATTATTTATTGATACTAATAAATTATATATATTAATTATCAGATGGAAAACGCTAATAATGAACCAGTTAATGAGGTTAATCAATCTGAGCAACAACCGGGGGATCAATATATTACTAGGCAAGATATAGAAAATATCGTTGCTCAAGGGATAGCCAATGCTATTCCAGCAATCGTTGCTGCTGTTAGAAATCCAATCGAACCGCAACAAATTGTTCCTAGCAAACGTATTTTTGAAGATAACTTCAGTAATAGCGTAAACGGAGGCAATAATCATACTAATCATGATAATGAACTACGGCAAGCTCCGCTCCCTAAGAAAATGAAAGCTGCAACGCCTGGTTGCACTTACAAAGAATTTCTTGCTTGTAAACCCGCTGAATTTGCAGGCAATGAAGGAGCAACTGCGGCGCTGCGTTGGTTAGAGAAAACCAAGGCAGTAATCACAATAAGTAAATGTGACAAAGACGACAAGGTCATGTACGCGTCAAATCTTTTCAAAGAAGGGGCGCTAGAATGGTGGAACACGGTGTTACAAGCTAAAGGAAGAAATAGGGCCTATGCCATGAACTGGGAAGAATTTAAAAGTCTTGTAGAAAGAAAATTCTGTCCCGAATATGAAAAAGATCAAATGGCAAATAAGTTCCTAAACCATCGAATGATGGGTGTAGATTGTCGCGGTTATACTTCGACATTCTTTGAATATGCTAGAGTGGTACCAACCCTGGCTTCGCCAGAATCGGTACTCATTTCTCGCTATATTTGGGGACTGATTAGTGAAATCCTTAACATCGTTAAAGCTGCGAGACCTTGTACTATTGACGATGCGGTGGAATTAGCTAATACCCTAACTGACGAACTGGTACGCACACAAGATGAAAACAGGAAGAAGGAACTGGCTCAGAAAATTACCCAAGGATTTCGTACGGGTAATAATAACAACTTCAAGAGAAGAGGAACATGGCAATCCTCAAACCCACCTTTCTGCAAGAATTGCAAAAAGAAACATTATGGAAGATGTAATGTGATCTGCAACTTTTGCAAAGCCATAGGACATCGTGAAGAAAACTGCAGAAGGAAAACAAGGATCTGCTATAACTGTGGAGAAGCGGGGCATTTCAAAACAGAATGTCCTAAATTGGTCAAACCAGCAGACAACAAAGCTAAGATGGCCGATGGAGCTACTAAAAAGAATGTCAGAGCATTTCAGCTGACCACTCAAGAAGCAGAACTCATTCCAGATGTGATAGCTGGTACGTTCTTAGTTCACAACATTTACGCCAAAGTATTATTTGACTCTGGTGCAAACCAAAGTTTTATAAATACTTCATTCTGCCAAGCTCTTAATTTACCTTTGACCAATCTTAGGCAAATTTTTACAGTCGAAACGGCAGACGGAAATTCTATTAACATAGATAAGATTTTGCAAAAAGAAAATATAGAACTTTCAGGTCATAAATTTCATGCAAATTTATTACCAATGAATTTAACTGGATTCGATGTCGTATTAGGAATGGATTGGTTAGTAGCCAACCATACTCGAATCCTTTGTGATAAGAACTCTGTAGAAATTCAGGCACCTACTGGAGAAATAATCACAATTACAGGAGATAAACCACGTAAACCCATGAAGTTCATATCAATAATGAAAGTTGCTAGTTATGAACGAAAGCAAGGAATAGTATATATGATTTCAGTAATCATTAATACTAAGGGTAAAGAACTTACGGAAATTCCTGTAGTCTCAGAATACTCAGATGTATTCCCAGAAGATTTACCAGGATTACCACCAAATAGGGAGGTAGAATTTAGAATCCATCTAATTCCAGGAACTACACCGATAGCTAAGGCACCCTATCGGTTAGCACCTACAGAAATGTTAGAACTGAAAAAGCAATTAGATGAATTACTAAGTAAAGGTTTCATACAACCTAGTTCATCCCCGTGGGGAGCACCAGTGTTATTTGTAAAGAAAAAGGATGGTTCAATGAGAATGTGTATTGATTATAGAGAATTGAATAAGGTGACAATTAAGAATCGATACCCATTACCTAGGATTGATGATCTATTCGATCAACTTCTAGGAGCTAGATATTTTTCTAAGATAGATTTACGCTCTGGATATCATCAATTAAAGGTACAAGAAGAAGATATACCTAAAACTGCTTTCAGAACTAGGTATGGTCACTACGAGTTTACAGTCATGCCCTTTGTGTTAACGAATGCACCTGCAGCATTCATGGACATGATGAATAGGATCTGTAAACCGTACTTGGATAAATTTGTAATTGTTTTTATTGACGATATACTTATTTATTCCAAAAGTTAGGACGAACATTGTCAACACTTGCATGCACTCTTAACTTTGTTAAGAAAAGAAAAGCTTTACGCCAAATTCTCGAAGTGTGAATTTTGGTTGCAAGAAGTGCAATTCCTAGGACACATGGTAAATCACGAAGGTATTCATGTAGATCCTACTAAGATAGAAGCAATTACCAAATGGAAGGTTCCGCAATTCGCAATGGAAATTAGAAGTTTTATAGGTTTAGCCGGATACTATAGACGGTTTATTAAGGATTTTTCCAAGATAGCTGTACCATTAACTAAGCTAACCTGTAGAGCAGTTAAGTTTGAATGGGGACCTAAACAAGAGGAAGCTTTTAGGATTTTAAAGCAAAAGTTAACCAATGCTCCAATCCTAGCTTTACCAGAAGGAACTGAAGATTTTGAAGTTTACTGTGATGCTTGAAAACTAGGATTAGGATGTGTGCTTATGCAACGCAAGAAGGTAATTGCGTATGCTTCAAGACAATTGAAAAAGCACGAGGAAAATTATACAACTCATGATTTAGAATTAGGAGCCATAATTTTTGCTCTTAAGATTTGGAGACATTATCTGTACTGAAGTAAATTTATTGTCTATACAGATCATAAAAGTTTAAGATATATATTTGGGCAAAAAGAGTTAAACATGAGGCAAAGGAGATGGATGGAAATCCTAAGTGACTACGACTGTGATATTCAGTATCACGAAGGAAAGGCAAATGTAGTTGCAGATGCCTTAAGTCGTAAATACCATGAAAAACAACGGCAAGTTCGTGCTCTCAGATTAAATCTACAGTTAGATTTAATGGAACAAATAAGCAATATTCAAGAAACAACAATCAAGGATGATGCTGAAGGAATGAAGGGACGAATAAAAGAATTAGAACAAGGAGCTGATGGAATTTGGAGATTCCACAAAAGAAGAATTTGGGTACCTAAGCAGGGAGAATTAAGAAATAAGATTTTAGAAGAAGCCCATAAATCTAGGTACACTATGCACCCAGGAAACAATAAAATGTACCAAGATTTAAGAAACAACTTTTGGTGGATATGAATGAAAAAGGATATAGCTCGATATGTTTCTAAGTGTCTTACTTGTTCACAAGTTAAGGCAGAACACCAGAAACCTTCAGGTCTACTACAACAATTAGAAATGCCTGTATGGAAATGGGAACTCATAACAATGGATTTTGTTAAGTTACCCAAAACCAGAAAAGGGAATGATGCAATTTGGGTAATTGTGGATCGATTAACCAAAACAACTCACTTTCTACCTATGAAAGAAACCTTTACCATGGAAAGGATGGCAAAGTTGTATGTGGATGAAGTAGTATCCTTACATGGAGTTCCACTCTCCATTGTTTCGGATAGGGATAGTCGTTTCACTTCCCATTTCTGGAAAAGTTTTCAAGCAGCAATGGGAACTCGATTAAATCTAAGCACTGCATATCAACCTCAAACAGACGGACAAAGTGAAAGGACAATTCAAACTCTAGAAGACATGCTCAGAGCATGTGTGATAGATTTTGGTGGAAATTGGGACGGTCATTTACCGTTAATTGAATTCTCCTATAACAATAGTTATCATTCAAGTATTGAAACTGCTCCATTCGAGGCACTGTATGGAAGAAAGTGCAGAACTCCAGTTTGTTGGGCAGAAATAGGAGAAAGTCAATTGTCAGGTCCTGAGATAGTACAAGAAACTACCGACAAGATTACTCAAATCAAGGAAAGATTGAAGACGGCTCGAGATCGCCAGAAGAGTTATGCAAACAATAGACGGAAGCCCTTGGAATTTCAAGTTGGAGACAAAGTACTATTGAAAGTTTCTCCTTGGAAAGGGGTAGTTCGATTTGGTAAGAAAGGAAAGCTAAGTCCAAGATATGTAGGACCATTTTCAGTGATCCAACGTATAGGACCAGTTGCTTATCATTTATAACTACCAGAAGAGTTAGCTGGAGTACATGATGTATTTCATGTATCTAACCTCAAGAAATGTCTATCAAACGAATCTTTGGTAGTACCTCTCCAAGATATAGAGGTAAACGAAAAGTTAAAATTTGTTGAGAAACCTCTTCAAATAGAAGACAAGAAGGTAAAGTTTCTCAAACACAAACGGTTAGTAATTGTCAAAGTCAAGTGGGATTCAAAGAGAGGACCTGAATACACTTGGGAACTGGAATCAGAGATGAAGCGAAAGTATCCTCACTTATTCCAATGAATCTCGAGGACGAGATTTTAAATAAGGTGGGGAGGATGTAAGGACTCTTAAAATTATCCTAAAAATACTCGTAAGTATAAACCGGACCCCTGAAACCTTAAACCATATTAAAAAATCAAGAAAAACAAAATCTTGGTTCTCAGGCGGGCCGCGTAAGAGTAAGCATGGTCTTACGCGGGCCGCGTCAAACCTGTGTTGACCAGATAAGTGTTCTGGATCCACGTAGCAACCACCTGGCTAACCTACTTGTGACTGGTCAAGCCTATTCGTAGACTGGGCGGCTACGCGGGCCGCGTAAGGTTAGGCTAAGGGTTTACGCGGGCCGCGTGAAACCCTAATTTTACCTATAAATAGCTTGTTGCATGCACAGTCTGATGGTGTCAAAACAAACTTTCAAAAACGAAGTTATAATACTCTGAATTCGAAAATACTTTCAATATTAGCGAGGTACTGCTCCGATACCGGGTATTAACTCGATCGCTGCTACGATTCAATGTCCGATCGATTAAACTATCCAATGGATGTTTAAGTGCTGCCCACATTTAGGGTTTATGCTTTGTCATTCGTTGTTAATTCAATGGATGTTTAAGTATCGCACTTTGTCATTCGATGTGAGGGTTTAATCTCGTGAGTTATCGTAAATGCTGTATTAGTTACTAACCGAGTTCGTGTGCATGTTATTTAATTTAGGTTAAAAGGCTAATCAGTAGGCTAGGCTCTGCTCATATAAATCTGCAATGTGAGTCATTCTCTTTTTATCAAAATTTGATTTCAAAAACATGTTTATTTTCAAGGTTATAATTACAGGGATTAAGTCTTTGTAATCACCAAATTACAGCCAGTATGTGGGGTTTTGTATACATTACTTGATAATCTTCACCATTGGACAAACAGGTGGCCAATGGGTGATATGACCATAGTCACAGATCCGGTCGAGTGACAAATACTGTGGGTAGTTGGTTGATATTAGGAAACAATGTAATCACCCTTAATACTGTAAATTATAACAAATGTGTCATTTTAGTAAAAAGAATGATTCACCTGTATTTCCCGCTGACAAAACCTTTTTCAAACATGTTTCAGGTGATCTGTTGTGATCCAGGAAAAAGTGCAGCAAAGCACTACCAGCTTAAGGAAGTGGCTCAATATACAAATAAAAGAAACATGTTTTGTAAAATAAAGATTTCTCAGTGAACTCATATGATTGTAAATTACCGAGGTTTTATCCCGAGTTGTGAAATAAAATAATTGGGAAAATTGCAGTTTTAAAAGATCCTGATGAAAAACTTCCGCTGTTAAATAAATACCATGGGATTTTCTGTCCCACGGCTCCTGAAACGGGTCAAACCGGGTCGGGGGCCGTGACATTAGCAGTTTGTATGATCAGTAGATAGGAGGTCAGCAGATGTTGAAACCACTTTCAAGGGGAGAGACTTGTTTACATAACATCTACTTATTCTGGATCCACTGCTTTGATCCAGTTTTGGCTTTTTTTATCTGTTCCTTTGGTAGGGTTCGATCCCAAAAATCTCCCCTTGGAACATATAATGCCAAAACTCTTCATTATTGGTAGATCTTTATTGCCACATCAGCAGTTCCCTTATTTTCCCTTTGAGTTGTAACTCAAAGGCTAAGGCATCGGTGTCATCATCATCCCTGCACAGTGGAAGATCAAGGAGATCCTGCAAATCTTCAAGACTTAGGCCAAGTGCTTGTTTCCTTGTTATTTTCTTCACTTCTCCACTAGACTTGAACACTGTCAGTACATGGGTCTGTTTTTCAGTTTTCCATTCTAGTACTTTTGAGTCTGGTGGGTTTCTTGGGAGATTTTTATTAGATGAGGTGTTAGGTGATGCAGGCCTTGTGATGACTGTTTGAGCAGTGCTTGCAGATTGATTCAGGCCAAGAGTTTCAGCTATCATCTTTTTAATACCTTCCTTTACAAGCTCATCTCCTGCCATTAATTCTGCCACTGTTTCAGTATCCAACTGTTTCTGTTGCCTTCTTTTAAAGATGGCAGCACCAGCTGGAGCAGTAGCTCTCCTGATTTGCAGTTTTGGTTGTCTTTTTGAAACCTCTGCTTCAGGGTAGTCAGGTTTTTGTGGAACTGTGGGATCTTTCTTTCTTAATTCCTCCAACCTTTTGTAGGTGGCCCTGACTATATCTTCTTTCCATCTTGCCACTTGATTTTTAGACCCATAGTCAGCAGCAACTAATTCCTCTTTCATTCTCTTCAGCTCTAGTGTCTTTTCAGGCACATTCTTTTTATACTTTGACCAATCTGGAGGATGTGTTTGACCTTATTCTTTATCATTTCTTGAATCCTGGCTGCTTCTTGTTCAAGCTTAGGAATGGTCCACTCCTTGTACATATGCTTTTCTCCCTTGTACTTTTTGGTTGCCATGATGCTTTCAATGTAGTCTTTTCTCAAAGTTTCATCTGCTTTCTCTGAGATTTGTTAACAAACATTTTTTGCAAATTGCTCTAAGGATCTGACTTAAGTAAATAGAAACTGGTAATGCCTTTGAATTTCTTTGTCAGTTTTTCCTTGAGAATTTCTTTTGGAAATATCCTCTGCCTGTTTAGCCTCAACTTTCAAATATTCTTCAATGTTGTTAGGCCTTGGATATCCTTTAACTGATGGCAACTTCCTTTTAGCAGGGTTGTCACACCCCCAAAATCCACACGCGGAGTATCACCGCCTGGAGGCGTGACATGACCAGGATCAAGCCACCAATCATATTGAACATAACAAGTATTAAGTAAAATTCAACCACACAATATGAAAGGTGTTTCAAATCAAAAACATAGTTAAGTGTTTAGCGGAAGCATAATTGTAAAACCCAATGTAAGTATTAAGTACGAAATAAAGTAATGTTTTTAGCATGGCACACACTGCCATGTCCCACAACGACTGCGCTTCCCTGTGCAAGCTCCATGAGTACCTAACAACCTGCAAGGCATGTAACAACGAGTCAACAACAAAGTTGAGCGAGTTCATAGTTGGTTGTTTAGTTATTGCATTTGTTTCGTAAATTATATGTTCGTTTTGTAAACCATGTATCGTATTGATTCGTATCGCGGTCTCCCAGACATGTTTGCGAAGATTAGTGGGGGCTTCCCATGTGTTACTAGACCACGTGTATCGACTGCTACGAAAATGTAAGAGGTGCCCTAAGTCAATGTCTATCAGCATTGACCCTTTGCCCATAGTCTAGTACACGCCCGTTCGGACGACACGGTGTGAGGTTTGTTAAACCTAATAGCGCTATCTACTAATGACCCGCTCGCCATCAGCCTCAACGATTAAGTCGATAAATGAGGGACTTTAAATGATAGAGTGATGGTCTTATGGTCGTACGTATCCTGTTGTATGGGGAATACGCAAGTTTGTAGTTACCGTTCAGTTCTTTAACCCATTCCCAACCCTTGGGAATCCCATGCCTTGGATAGAGTGTGAACTCACCTTGGTTTGCTCGGTATGCTAAAGAAATACACGCTCACAAATAATCAGTCACGACCTATAGTACGCACGTATATATACAATCAGTTTCGTTCGTAATGTCCATCACATAGTGCTTGGCAGTTAACGTCATGTATCACGTAAGCAATTAATCAATTTCATGCAATTCATGTGTCACATAAATGTCCATCACAGTTTGTACTAACATGGTTATTCATTAACATACTTGAGAGGGTTAACAATCTTAACGAAGTTAGCAATTTAACAGGATTTATATACATAACAGGAATAATAAACTAACACTGTTAATTAACTAACAGAATTAACTAATAGGGTTAACAAAAGTTACCCACTTAACAGAGTGTCATACATGAATCTAACAGAGTTGATAAAGTTAACTGAGTTAATAAACTTAACTCAGTTCATAGGCTAAACATAGTTACATACTTAACAGAGTTATATACGTAACTTAACAGAGTTAACAACTTAACAGGTTTAATGTGACGAAATCGTAATTGTGGTGAAAACACTTTATGGCGAAAACCCTTTGGGGTGATGAAATCCCAAGGGTTTCATCGACTTGAAGTATGACGAAAACACTTAAGTGTTTTCGTCCAACTTGTGTTTTCGTTGGTTTGTTTTCGTTGAGATAAGGTATCATCATCAAACAGTTATACCCTACAATAACCCTAATCATCGCTTACGGTTACATGATCAAGCATCACGAAATCATTCAATCAAATCATCGATGTATTTACAAAATAGTAACACATAATCATACAACACTCAATTAACGAAATCCTCAAACATGATCAGTGGCCTAAATTCCTTAGATCTATTCATACAATCATCATCCCTATAATCAAACATGGCCGACAAATGTTAATCACCTCAAGAGGTTATTGGACCAATTAGTTTGGGTGGGTTTGACTAAGGTTATGTTGAATAATGAGTCACATGTAAACCGTAGAGTATGGACAATCTATGAACTCATGTGCACTTTATCAAATCGTGTGCAACTTCAGAGGGAAATAAGTATTCACCATCATTATGTCTAGGATTTTCACAAACTACAACAATTCCTATCTATTAACCAACAATCGATCGAATATAGATTCAAGTATTACTTAACATCAGCAACAATAATTTCGACTAGACAGTTACAAAGATATTAAGCAAGTAATCATGTAAAGATTAAACACTAACCACGATGAACAAAACTAACGGATAGATCAGGAAGAAAGGTTCCAAATGTTGCTGCTACCGTCACACAAGGGAAAAGTAGTTTAGGGTTTCTTAAAAGTGTTCTAACGTAACTGTTTTCGCAAGTTATATCGTAAACATCATTTGGTCCAGTCGAACACCTTTGGGCCGGAGCCCAATTGTGATGAAAACACTGATTTCGTCGGGGAGATGGATGTTTCCGTCGAGTGGGTGTTTTCGGGTGTGAGTGATTTCGGCCAAAGCTCCAATTTTCTTCACAAGATATAAAATAATAATTTACAACTTTTATTTATTAGATAACACTAACCAAAGTCAACATAACCACTTAAACAATCACTAAACATCAACTTTCAATAATTAAGAAGGTGCACAAACAAGAATAGTTGCGAGGAAAGACCTTGAAAACTCGGGTTGTCACAAGGGTCATCCTCATAGTAGAAGGATTTGATCTCTTCTCTAACTTCTTCAAGTTCTAGAGGAAATTGGACACCTGCAGGAGTAATGACAGGGATTGGTTGTTGTACTGGAGCTGATGAGAGAGGAACAGGGTTTGGAATAAGTGCAAGTGATTGTGAAGATGTTGGTGGTGGTGATGGTGAATCATCATCTAGTATGAAAATCCTTCTCCTTTTTATTGTAGGAGAGGCATATGATGTTTTGGGTGGATCAGTGGGGGTGATTTGAGTGGTAGAAGGTGGCTGACTAACAGCTGTTGAAACAAATGGTGTTTCAACCACTGTTGTCATTACAACAGATGTTATAACATCTGATGTCTTCTACTTTTTGGCAGGAGGTAATGGTGGTGAGGTTGTTTTTGGTGGTAAGGCAGTGGTAGTGGTGTGTGTTGAAGTGATGGCAGGTGTTTGGCTGACAGTAGTTGAAACCACTGAAGTATCAGCAGTAGTTAACACATCAGGTGTTACAACAACTGTTTGGGTGGAATTTTGATGTTGGGGGCTTTTGGACGATGGTTTTGGAGTTTGCTTTGTGAGTCTGGATGGTATGGATTTGGGTTCCCTCACTTTTCTAGTGGGATTTCTTTTTGGCATAGGATTTTTAACCTCCTCTGGCTCTGAATAACCCTGCGCATTCAGCTCCATGTATGCTCTTTTCTCCTCATTCCATCTTGACATATCCTTTGCCGCTCTGTCCCTTTTTACACTTGCTATAGCTTCATCAAGTGCATTTTGGGTAACATCAACCTTTTTGCTACCATCTGGCAAGAGAATCTTTCTAGTCATAGCATCCTTTTCCGGTTCAATGTAAAGACCATCATCTATTCCCTTCTTCTTCCACTCCTGAATTTTCTCCCCCTTTTTGGCATTATCTGGGGGTAATTGATCAATGAAAAGAACAGTTGGAGGAGCAGTGCCAGTGGTTTTCATTATATGGGCCTTGATAGCCTTAATGTCTGCTTGTGTGTTCTTGAACCTAGACTCCATTGTGTTTCTCAGCTCTTGTACATGTATTGCATGTTGCTGATCAGCCATTTGTTTTTGTTGGTGGAGAAAAGGTTGAAAGAAGTTCCATATCTCATCTGCAGCAGGTGCTTGTGGTGGAGCAGGTGCTTGAGGTGGAACAACAGTGGATTGTACCTTTTGTACTGTCAACAACTGATGCAGCATTTCTTTGATTTCTGCAACAGTGGTATCCAGTTTTTCAACTCGTTCTGTCAATTCCAGGTATTTTAAACCATCACCCAATTTAATGGGATCATCTGATTTCCCACTATCAGTGGTTGTAACAGGGGTTGATGTAGGGAGTGTACTCCAAACATTAACCACTGATGCCCCTTTTTCTTGGTACTGGGGTCTTCTTCCTTCAACACTTGATAGCCTTTTGATTGTACCAGAGGGTAAAACAAACTCACTGGTGGATATCAGAGGTGCTATGGAAGGAATTGCCTCCAAGGAAGTCTTATTGATGTAACCAATGTCCAAATGTAAACCAGTGGGTTCAACACTTGTAGTGGCTGCTTCACTTGGACTACCACCAAGAGTTACTTGTAACTCAAGGGGTGTAACCTCCTCAGGTCTTGTTGGTGGGTTAACTATGATTGATACATCAGACCCAGTCGTTTGTTGAAGTATATTCTCATTGATAGGTGATTGAGAAGGACTGGTTTGTGCCTGGTTCAGATCAATAGCATCCAACAAAAGTTTAGTTGGTGGGGGAATTGTGGAGGTGAGGTTGGGTGTAGAAAGAGAATTTCCCCCGGGCATTGGGCTGTGGATGATGGAAGCAAGTGATTCCAGAGCATCATATTGTGGTGTCCCTATATGTACAACCTGTTCTTTTTGAGAAGAAGCCGAAGGAGTTTTGGTTATGGGTTGAGATATTTGTACCAACTGCTGTGAGGAAGTAGCAGCAGTGGTTTCTTGTGACTTTTGTGCTGTCACTGGCAGTTGCTCTGGTATCTCATCCTCCAGAGTTGCCTTTTTGATGGGTTTGGGGGGTTTTTGAGTTTTCTTTTGCTTTGGCTTTTTGGTGATTTTACGTGTGGGTTTCAAAGCAGTTGTTTTGCTACTTTGATCACCTTGAGTAGTGGGCTCAGCAGCAGATACCTGAGGAGCAGTGGTAGCTGCTAAATTATGCTCAGGCACCTCTGCTTGTGTTTTGCAAGGTGTTGACATTCTTGTAAAGGTTTCAGCAGTTAAGTTTTGAATCTTTAATGGTATTTCATTAAAAGCAGTGGTTTTGTTTGAAACACACATTAGGAGGGTATGGAATAAAAACTTTGTTGCAGGGGGGAAGAAACCTTTTTGTAAGGTATCCCTCTTCATCATTGTATCTGCATACCCTCTTTCAATAAAGTCAATTTTTAACTCGTTTTTAGGAAAGTTAGTTTTACCTTGCTGATCATTGAGTTGAAAGACTTCCGAGATGGATTGTGGTGTAATTTTGACAGCTTTACCCTTTAGAGAAGAGTTAATGGCTATGACAGTCTCACCTTGTTTGTCAAGGGTTACATTTTTCTAGAACTCTCTTTGGGTCGCCAAGTAAATTGGTGCATCTTCTGTTAACAAAGTTTTATACTTTGATGCAGACATGATATCAATGATGGAGTCGAAAACATCACTGGTTCCGGGTTTTGTGAGAAGACCCAGAAGGTTATGAGACGGTTTGTGTGGGATTTCGATGGGTTTAGCCTTTTGAGAGGCCTTTTTGGAAGATGATTTTGAAGTGGATTTTGTGGAGGACTTCGATTTAGTCATTTTGGAGAAGACGATTGAAGAAATTTATGAAGGAATTTGTGGAAATGAGATGAAAACTGCTTTGAGAAAGGAATTTTAATGAATTCAATTCGACAGTAAAACCCTGTTTGGGGTTTTGAAAGGGGTTTTATGGAGAAAAAGTGAATGCTGACATGGCAGCGGTTACAAAAGGACTGTCCACAATGTACTGCCCACGTGCCAACCTCTGATGAAATGAAGGACAGTACTTTTATGAAAACTACTGATGAAAGACAGTGGTTACAACGGTGACAAATGGAAGCAGTGGATGATTTTTACTATCAGCAGATAGCACATCAGTGGATAAAACACTGATTTTGAGCATCAGTGCTTATCAGGAAAAAGAGAGAACAGAGGTTGACTTTCAGCAGTGGACAGACTTTGAAGGAGAACAGACTTTTGAACAAGCAGTGGTTATGGCAGACTTTTAAGGATTTTAATGAAAACTTCATTTTTAGCTATTTTTAAGGATGGATTTTTGATTTTCTGAAAACATTTTAATGCTTTTATTCATAGAACAACAGGATTTTTCCTGTTTTTCCATGTTTAGCATGCCAATCCTAGAGATCAAGCTTTCAAAGGTGGATGTGTATAATGCATTGGTTAGCACATCTGCCAGCTGATCCTTAGTTAGAACATGATGCAGAGAAATCAAACCTTTTTCATAGCAATCCCTCACAAAGTGATGTCTGATGTCAATGTGTTTGGTGGTTGAGTGGGAAACTAGATTTTTGATGATATTTTCTGCTGCCTGGCTATCCAATATGAGTGGTGTCTTTACGGCAGTGATACCAAAATCCAGCAACTGATTTTGAAGCCAGAGCAGTTGGGCTGTACAGCTTGTAGCAGCTATGTATTCTGCTTCAGCAGTGGTTGTGGAAACAGCTGCTTGTTTTTTGCTTTGCCAAGACACTAAGCAATTGCCTAGGAATTGGCACCCTCTTGAAGTGGACTTCCTTGTTTTGTCTCATCCAGCAAAATCACTATCTGAGAAACCTGAAAGCTAAATTTTACCATCAGCTGGATACCAGATACCAAGTGTGGGAGCACCTTTTAGGTATCTGAATATCCTTTTTACAGCAATAAGGTTTGAGTTTCTAGGGGCTGATTGGGATCTGGCACAAACACATGTTGCAAACATGATATCTGGCCTGGATGCAGTTAGGTACAATAAAGACCCAATCATGCTTCTATACAAAGTTTGATCAACCAATTCATCCTTCTCATCAGATATGACTACTTTATTGGTTGCAATGGGTGTACTGCATGGCTTACAATCATCCATATCAAATTTCTTTAAAAGTTCTTTTGCATATTTGCCTTGATGGATGAAAGTGCCATTTTGCAGCTGCCTTACTTAGAGACCAAGAAAGCACTGGAGTTCACCCATTGCACTCATTTCAAACTCAGCTGTCATGAGTTGCCTAAACTCTTCACACATTTTATTACATGTGCTTCCAAAAATGATGTCACCCACATAAATTTGGACAATCATCAAATCCTTTCCTCTCCATTTTAAAAATAGTGTTTTATCTATTCTACCTCTTGTGAACCCAATGGATAGCAGGAAGGTGGAAAGAGTTTCATACCAGGCCCTTGGTGCTTGTTTCAGGCCATACAAAGCTTTATTTAGCTTGTAGACATGATTTGGATTAAATGAATCCTCAAAACTTGGAGGTTGACAAACATATACCTCTTCTTGAATCTTACCATAGAGGAATGCACATTTGATATCCATTTGGTACACCTTGATGTTGTGGTTGACAACAAAGGCCAGAAATAGTCTGATTGCTTCAAGTCTTGCAACAGGGGCAAATGTTTCATCATAATCAATCCCCTCTTCTTTTCTGTACCCTTGAACCACAAGCCTGGCTTTATTTTTGACAACAATACCCCTTTCATCAGTTTTATTTTTGAAGACCCATTTTGTGCCAATAGGATTTACACCCTCTGGCAATGGAACAAGCTCCCATACTTGTTGTCTTCTAAACTGTTGGAGCTCCTCTTGCATGGCTTCTACCCAGCTGTTGTCTTTCAGTGCCTCTTGGTACTTGACTGGCTGCTGGAGTGATAGAAAGCCAGCAAAAAGACAAATGTTTTGGGATTGACTTCTTGTGAGCACCCCTTCATTGATGTTGCCAATAATTTGGTTTGGTGGATGAGATTTCAAGAAGATGAGCTCTCCTTGGTATGGAACAATGGCATTGAGTGGGGATGGCTGCAGATGTGAATCATCTGAGCTCACCACTGCTGGTGACTTTGATGATCCAGCAGTGGCTTCAAAAGGTGGTGGAATTGGAGGAAAAGGTGTGGACAAATGCTGACTTTGATCCACTGTTTGAGGACTTTTATCAACAGTGCTTGATGATGTGGAAGCAGTGGTTAAGGGGCTACTTTGGTCAACAACTGTTGAGGTAGCAGTGGTTGAGCTTTGACAGTTGTTTTGAACATCTGCTGCTCTTCCCATTTTGACAGACTTTTGAGGAATGATGATTTCATATCCATTGTCTGGTGTTGAATCCTCTGATGGACCTGTACTGTTAGTCTTGACAGCAGTATTTTCAAAAGTGAATTTATCAAGATTAAACAAATCTGCAGGATTTGCTGGGATTTTCATTGATGAAAGTTCATTGAACTTTACATTCAAAGTCTCCTCCACTGTTTTGGTCCTTGTGTTAAACACTTTGTAGGCCTTAGCAGTGGTTGAGTATCCTAGATGATATCCACAATCAATTTTGGCTGCAAACTTAGAAATGGAATCTTTTAAGTTTAAAATGAAGCATGGGCAACCAAAAACTTTGAAGTATGAAATCAATGGCTTTATTTTATACAGCAGTTCATAGGCAGTCTTTTGATGCCTGGGGTTGATTAAAACTCTGTTTTGGACATAGCAAGCAGTGTTTACTGCCTCTGCCCAAAAAGTTAATGGCAAACCTGAATCAGCAAGCATGGTTCTGGCAGCCTCAATCAAAGTTCTGTTCTTTCTTTCAACAACCCCATTTTGTTCTGGTGTTCTTGGAATGCTGTATTGCCTCACAATTCCTTTTAACACACAGAAATCATCCAACTCCTTGTTTCTGAACTCTGTGCCATTGTCACTTCTGAAGATTTTTACTGGAAGGTCAAACTGCTTTTCAACCTGTTTCACACAGTCTTGCAGAATGCCTGCAGTCTCATCTTTTGAGTGTAAAAAGTAAGTCCATGTAAACCTAGAAAAGTCATCAACTATAACCAAACAATACCTCTTTTTCTTAAGACTCATGACTTTTACTGGGCCAAACAAATCCAAATGAAGCATTTGCAAACATTTGGTTGTTTTGGACTCATCAATGGATTTGTATGAGCTTTTATGTTGTTTTCCTTTTAAGCAGGAAACACAATGCTCAGGACAGGTGAACAGTTTTTGAGGTAAGCCTTTTACTAACCCCTGTTTTGAAATGGCAGTGATTGTCTTGAGATTTGTGTGCCCTAATCTTCTGTGCCATAGTTCTGTCTCTTTATTTGATGCAGCTGAGAACATACATGCATCAGTTCTAGGGCTCTCTTTTGACATGTCCACCACATAAACATTGCCACTTATTTGAGCAACAAGTTTGGTTTTTCCATTTTTGATTATTGCTTCAATCTTCTCAACCATTTCTGGTCCAACAATCCTACAACACTCCTTTGTGAAGAATGACCCATACCCCTTGTCACTCATTTGTGAAACACTCAGGAGGTTGAATTTTAGATTGTCTATCAGATTGACATTTTCAAATTTTACATTTCCAGACTGTACTGTACCAGACCCCAGAACTTTCCCTTTACTATTATTGCCAAAGGATATATCACCCCCTCCATGGATTTTGAAATCTTTGAGTAGGGCTTTACATCCTGTCATGTGCCTGGAGCCTCCACTATCTACATACCAAAGGCTATATAAGCATGCAGAAGCTCCCTTGGTAACAGCCATCATGGCACAATCACATTGATGATCATCTTCATCATCAGCTCTAACTTCTTTCTCACCAGCTTTCTTCTTTTCCTTGTCTTCTTTGTCTTCTTTGGACCAGGGGTCAGACAGTGGTTCAATCAGCAACTGCAGTAACCACTGCTTCAGTCACTTCATCCACTGTTTCAGCACTTAGCTGTTCACCTTCAGTTTCTATCCCTTCTGGTATAGACTCTAATGCCATCAAACAAAATTCATCATTAGTAGGATCATTAAAAGCATTGAGTGCAAAATTTTCATCACTAAGCTCATCAGGCATACTGCTCCAGTCAACAAAGCCTTGAGTGAAAAAGCTTTGCTGATCTGGCTGTGTTACTATTGGAGCAGCTGGTTGAGGTGCAACAGGTTGCACTTGTGCCTGAGGGATAGGGGTTTGAACATACTGAATTTGTGGAACAGTGGTTTGAACATAACGCACAGTCACAGGGGTTGCAGCATAGTGAGCAGTGTTAACATGGGCAACAGGAGTATATTGGGTATAATGCACAGTGCTTTGATGTTGTGGTCTAGGGTTTGAGCTGGGATGAGTAATTATTGGACCAGTGGTTTGACTCCTGCATTCCCTAGCAAAATGACCTAGCCTATTGCACTTATAACACTTGATTTTTGATTTATCCAACTGTTTCTTTTGTAGAATTTGCTTGTTCTTACACTAAGCAAAGCCAATTGATGCAAAATGTCCATTTCTTCTAAGTCAGTGGGATCAAAGTGTTGCAAATCATTGAGTTCAAAACACAAGTTATCTGATATCTGGTTTTCACAATTTGCAGTAAAAGCATAATTTGCAGAGTGAGAATCAGGGTTGTTAAAATTTCCACCAGCAGTTATATCAATAAAGTGATCATAACCCTGATCCTTACTACTGCTACCAGTTATATCAATCATTGAGTTCAAAACACAAGTTTTCTGACATCTGGTTTTCATAATTTGCAGTAAAAGCATAATTTGCAGAGTGAGAATCAGGGTTGTTAAAATTTCCACCAGCAGTTATATCAATAAAGTGATCATAACCCTGATCCTTACTACTGCTACCAGATTCTTCCTGACCAAAAAGAGCTGTTCTACCGAATGAATAATCATCAGCAACTTTTCCAGACTCTTGCAACTTCTTTTTCTGGTTTAACTCCCTTTCATAGGTCAGGAGTCTACCATGAAGTTGGGTCAGGGTCAGATCTTTGAACTCAGTAGAGTTTCTAGTAACAAAATCAATGGTATCCCATTTTTCTAGTAGTGATCTAAGGAACCTGCTATTTTGAGTTGAATTTGGAAATGTTACTTTAACAAGCCTTATTTCACTAATGAGACAACTGAATCTCTCAAACTGCTGAGTCAATGATTCACCCTTGATGTGACAAAATGTTTCATACTGCTGATTCAGAATTTCCCTATTGTTTTCAATAACTTCTTCTGTTCCCCCACACTGTTCCTTAAGTGCATCCCATAGCTCTTTGGAACTGTTACAATGTAATAGTCCAGCATAGATTTCATTGGGTAATGCAGATGCTATGATGCTAAATGCTTTGGCATCGAGTTCGAACTTTTGAAAATCAGTTTCAGTATAGTTTTCAGTTGGTTTAGGTACGAACTTCTTTGCATCCCCAGCACTTGGCACCATAGGAACATGGGGACCAAAAACAGCAGACCTCCAACATCTAGTGTTCTGTTGAGCAAGGATGTGACCCATCCTTCTCTCCCAGATGTTGTATTCATTACGTTTAAGCATGAGTGGTTTGAAAAGAGAGCCAATGTTATTCTTATCATCTTGTGATTGTGACGTCATCCTGGTTGTTTTACAGACACTGATTAATCAACTTTAATGGTGATTAAACCTTGCACTGTTTTTCAACAAAACGAACAAACTATTAGTATCAACGATTTTGAGCTGAACTATTTATGTCAAAATGATTGTTAAATCAAATTTGACTGTCCAAGCTCTAATACCAATTGTTAGGATCCGAGTTTGGTTTTGATTGTGTTTTATGTTTGAATTAAAATGATCTATGAATGAGTAGTGCAGCGGAATTATAATTGAAGCAAACTTTTCACAATCAAACGAGAGAATTGCTTTTAACATAAAAGTTTAACATTGAACCGAATGCTTGAATTTATTACAAGATTCAATTACAATTGCAAGTATGTAACAAACTCCCCCTCAGCCTGAGCTCACTTGGTTTGTTCGTGCAGGAAGAAGATGGTGAAAGAGCTAATAGAACAGTACAGAGCACTGTTCTATTTATAGGCACGAGCAAAGCACTGAAGCATCTAAGCTGACGCCACCATGAAAGTGACATCTAACCTCCTAACAAACTCTAACATCTGATCTATACAACCTCTGCTATGCTAACTACTGTTATTACAATTCATTACATAAAGACCTCTAAACTACTGCTGCATCCTTCCACTGATGTGAACCTAGCAGTACTTGTCATGATCAGCAGAGCTTTACTCATAGCAGTAGATTGAACATCAGGGCTTTAGTCTTCATTAGTCTTTGATCAGTAGTTGTAGGTCAGCAGTTTGTATGATCAGTAGATAGGAGGTCAGCAGATGTTGAAACCACTTTCAAGGGGAGATACTTGTTTACATAACATCTGCTTATTCTGGATCCACTGCTCTGATCCAGTTTTGGCTTTTATTATTTGTTCTTTTGGTAGGGTTCAATCCCAACAAGAGATAGAAGAATGGCTTTAACAACGTCTAGGGGACACCCCTCGGTTCGGAATTCTACGAAGCCTTTAAATACCGGAAAGCTATTTCCGGAATTTTGATCCCTATTGTAAGAGTAGAACTCCTTAGGATGATTTTATGTATCACTTGACCTATTTTAGGACTTTTAGTTTTTATTTTTCTGCTTTGTTTTTAATTTTCTAGGACCCTATGTAATGTGTTATTTTTAATGGAATGATGGTTCTAAAATTGTTTGGTGTTTGGATGATGTTGTAATGGGTAAAACAACACTGGGATGGTGAAGGATACTAAGGGAAACTTGCACCAACACCCCATGCACAAAAACAGAGCCTCCCGAAAAAAAAATTCTTCATTACAGCAAGTTCGGCACGGGCCATGCCCAGCCAACACGGCCCCGTGCGGAAAGGTCTGTAGAAAATTGCCCAGTTCAGGTAACTGGACACGGGGCGTGCTCACTGAACACGCCCCCGTGCCCAGCCTTTTGTTACTTTTTGATGATTTTTGTTACTGGCAACCTGAACACGGGGCCGTGCCCGGACACCACGGCTCGTGTCCAGATGCCCAGTAACATAAAGTTTTTGTTTAGCACACCTTTTTACACATTCAATTAACCTAAAAACCTATTTTTGGGACACATTGAGGACAATGTGTAATTTAAATGTGGGGGGGGGGGGGAGCTAAAACCTTGAATTTTGCAAGTCCTAATTACAAGCCTTACACAAAACTCTATTGGAACCGCTAAACACCCCAATTTTTTTCAAAAATTTTTCATTTTTTTACTTGTCTTGGTTTAATTTGGGAATAACAAGTTCTAAAAAGGTTATATTTTTATAAATTTACAACCGATAGCGTCGTCATAAAAAAGGAACCAACATAAGAAATTATGAAACAGCATGACGATACATTCTCATGAAAAAACCCATTCCCACAAAAAGTGAGTTTTGAGCCTTTATTGAGTATACAAATACACATCTTAAAACTAAATGCTCATTTTTCGTTTCTTGTGTGAATAGCCGCTTGGTTTCTTACGACTCTAGAACTTGCCATGACGATACATTCCCAGTCCTTACCAACTTAAACCCAAGTAAGTAAATGATGGAGGCATTAGGACTAACCCTTTTTCTTTCCATTATTTTTCTTTTTTTTACCACCTACCCAAAATCCCCCTAGTTAACCCCTTTGAGCCTAAACCTTTTCATTTCCTTACCCAAAACAAACACCCTTTACCCACCAAAACCTTTTTCATTTTAAACCATTTATTTTAGTAACAAAGCTCGGTTTTCTTGTGACTTCTTTATCAAATATATATATATATATATAGAGAGAGAGAGAGAGAGAGAAGAAAAGAAAAATGAAGTTAGCAATAAACAAACAAGCTTATCAAAAGAAAGCTTGTTTGAAAAAGGCTTCATTAAAATAAAAAGTAACAAAAACAAAATGTTCTACGAAAACCGACGCTTTTTACGCCTTTTCGCCCTTTTCTACTAACCACTAACCTAACCACCCACCTTTAACCCAAGCCTAACCCTTCCCCAAAAGTCCTCTTGATATTTACAAAGGTGTATAGTTAAAAAGGAGGAGGATTGATTGCTCGGCAAGCATATGGTAGAAGTAAGTTCCATGCCGCTCTCGAGTGTTTCACAAAAATACATCTTCGGCCGAGTGCTGAGTGATCTCCTGTGAGGTATGTGAACTTGTATATAAATGGAATTTTAAATAGGCATGTTATGCCCAAATAAGTAATTTATCTTATGAAATGTTCTAAATAAACCATAACGAATAGGATTGTAAATAACATAAAAATAAAACCTAATAAAGAATTTTGGAATCCCGACACTCTATAACAAGCCCAAAACCTTCTCTTCTACCCATTCCATTTGGGAGTGTAAGCCACAAAATAAAGAGTTTTGCTTGAGGACAAGCAAAGATTCAAGTGTGGGGGTATTTGATGTGTGTAAAATGCAACATATAAATTACATCAAATGAGGCATAAAACTAACCCTTTTTTAGTACTAATGTTGGAAAAAGTGTGCTTTTGTCTTCCTTTTGTATTTTCAGGTTTAAATGAGCTTAATTGAACAAAAGAAGCAAAAAGACAGCCAAATCTAACATAAATACAAGAAAAGGAATAAACATGGCATGCCCGACCCCTCGACAGCATCTTCCCAAGCAAAAACAAGATGACAGAAGGCTGAACACGCCCCGTGTTCAATGAACACGGGGGCGTGCCCAAGTGTCCGCAGAAAAGACAAAGTGGTAGAAGCTTCTATTTCCCAACACGGGGCGTGCCCAGCGGGCACAGGGCCGTGGTTAACGCAAAGATTCGTAGAATCTGAGCAAATCTTGATAGTACAGATACGCTTCTGCACACGGGGCCGTGCCCAGCGGACACGGGGGCGTGGTCAGCTAATACAGACAAACTGCAACTAATGAAGAAAGAGAAGACGGGTGGACACGGGGCCGTGCCCAGCGGGCACAGGGCCGTGTCCGGGCTTCTGTGCAGGCTATAAATAGGGGTGCTTGGCTCACTTGCAAATCATCTATTGGCAAACCACCTCTCTCACACTTCACCCACCCACCACCACCATCACAACCCACATCCACTACCATCATCCACCATCCATCATAGAGTGTGTGTAGTAGTCTCTGGATCCAAGATTGATCGTAAGAGTTCTTGACAATCAAAGGCCATGTTTGCCTAAGTCTCTTACATCACTTGGTGAAGACAAGCATTTAGTGTAATACTTTTTATTTTTAATCTTTTCGCTTTTTATTTGGTTATGTATTAATGACTTTAATAACTATTTCTTATGTTGAAGGTGAAAGTTCCTTATCATTTGTTCGTGGTGTCTTGGCATTATTTTACTGTCTATATAAAATAAAAGATTTACACCATTCATATCTCCACGGTCTATATGGAGATATGTTGGCTACCTGGTCGGGGGTTAAGGGAATGGTTTGGTAAGCGCCTTGCCTTGTTCAGTGTATGGATCCTGCAAGGACCTGGATCAAGCTTAGTAGGACCTCCTTCAATACCCACTGGTATTGGATGGCGGGGGTGCGAATTTCTTGATCCCCTCATATGTAAACTACTATTAAAACATTAACCCGGCTACTTAGGATTGTATCCTTGCTGACTCAAACTACTTAGCCGAGGGTAACGTCACCTTCAAAAGAGGGGCCTACCACATTACGCATTAATAACTTAATTAATTATCTTTCAATAATCCAACCCTTTAGGATTTTATCCTTGCTGACTCAAACTACTGGGTTGAGGGTAACGTCACCTTCAAAAGAGGGGTCTACTACTATAACTAAGATAATCTCTTAAAAAGTGCAAAAGTGCGGAAGTAATCAAAGGTTACACTAAAAGCGAGTCGGATCCAAGTGATTCATCTTGTCTATCTGTTTTATTTTTATTTTTATTTTCATCTTTTTTAGTTTTCATTTTCATATTTAAACCTTTTTCTAAAATTTTGATTTGATTAGACGTTGAGGATAAACCAGTACTAAAAGCTCTTGTGTCCTTGGACGACCTCGGTATCTTACCAACGCTATACTACGCTCACGATGGGTGCACTTGCCCATATGTGTGTTTAGTGTTAGTAAAATATCGTGTTTTATAAATTTAAAACTTGACTAACATGTTAAAAAGGGCAAAAAATATACTTAAAAACATATCACGCTGCACACACATCAAAGGGTTTAATGTTCACTTTGGGGGTGGACAATGGAAAGTGATCAAAGGCAATTTAGTGATTGCCAAAGGAAAGAAGCAAGGTACTCTGTACATGGCAGAAGTTTCTGCTGAAGGTGTTCATGCAATGACCACCGGTACGAGTCCATCAAATTTATGGCACAACCGACTCGGACACATGAGCGAGAAGGGATTGAAGATGTTGGCTCAGAAAGGTAAGTTTCCAGACTTGAAGAAAGTGGAAACTGAATTCTGTGAACCTTGTGTTCTTGGAAAACAAAAGAGGGTTACTTTTGTGAAGACAGGGAGAACACCGAAAACTCAGAAGTTGGAGCTTTTTCACTCGGATGTATATGGACCAACCTCAGTTTTATCTCTAGGTGGCTCAAGATATTATGTTACTTTCATCGATGATTCAACACGCAAGGTATGGGTATATTTTCTTAAGCATAAATCTGCTGTATTTGATGCTTTTAAGATATGGAAATCTGCTGTTGAAAATGAAACTAACTTGAAGGTAAAGTGCTTAAAGTCTGATAATGGTGGTGAATACATAAGCAAACAGTTCACTGACTATTGCGCCAAGGAAGGGATAAAAATGATCAGGACAGTTCCCGGAACTCCTCAGCAGAATGGTGTAGCTGAGAGATTGAATAGAACTCTAAATGAGAGGGCTAGAAGCATGAGGCTAAATGCCGGGATGCCCAAGACATTCTGGGCCGATGCGGTTAACACTGCAACCTACTTGATCAACCGTTCACCAACTGGTCCCTTAGATTTCAAGTTGCCTGAAGAAATGTGGCAAGGAAAGGAGGTAAGTCTCGAACACTTACGAGTCTTTGGTTGTAGTGCTTACGATTTGTTAGAAGTTGGTGACAGGGATAAGTTAGACTCAAAATCCAAGAAGTACACATTCATTGGTTATGGGTCAGAACAAATGGGTTACAGGCTTTGGGATAATGAAGGCAGAAAAGTAATCAGAAGCAAGAATGTCGTCTTCAATGAAAACAAATTGTATAATGACAGAAACACCGAAGGACCAGAAGTTTAAAAAGACTATGTTGAATTTGAAAGTGGTGAAACAAGAAAAGAAGCTTCAGTCGACATTCCAGAAAATGGGAATGAGTCAATCGAAAGTGGGAGCTCAGGGGATGATTCTAGTAATGATTCTGCAGAAGAAGAAGAAGAAGAAGAAGAAGAAGAAGAGGTCGCTCCTCAAATTCCAGAATCCTCAGAAACTCATCAGTTTCAACCAAGAAGATCCTCCAGAGTCATTAGACCACCAGACAGATATTCACCATCTGTCAATTACATACTTTTGACAGAAAATGGTGAACCCCAGTGTTACTCAGAAGCCATGGGGTTGAAAGATTCATTGCAGTGGGAGTTAGCAATGAAAGATGAGATGAAGTCGCTTGAGAAGAACAAGACCTGGCACTTAACAAAGCTTCCAGCTGGGAAGAAGGCTCTTCGGAACAAGTGGGTTTTCAGGGTCAAAGATGAACATGATGGTACCAAACGGTACAAAGCAAGATTATTGGTCAAGGGATTTCAGCAGAAAGAGGGAATTGATTTCAATGAAATATTTTCTCCAGTGGTGAAGATGACTACTATCAGACTTGTTCTTAGTATTGTAGCAGTAGAAGGCTTGCATCTAGAGCAGCTAGATGTGAAGACCACTTTTCTACATGGTGACCTCGAAGAAGACATCTACATGACACAACCCAGAAGGTTTTCAGGTTAAAGGCGAAGAAAACTTGGTGTGTAAGTTAAAGAAGAGTTTGTATGGTCTAAAACAAGAGCCTAGACAATGGTATTTGAAGTTTGATAACCTCATGGGAAGAGTCGGATACAAGAGATGTGACAATGACCATTGTTGTTACATCAAGAGGTTTAAGGGTTCTTATATCATTCTACTACTATATGTGGATGATATGTTGATTGCAGGTTCAGACATGACAGAGATCATGAAGCTGAAGAAGCAGATGTCTGAAGAGTTTGAGATGAAAGACTTGGGAGCTGCAAACCAAATACTCAGGATGAGTATTTATAACAACTCTCCTAAATATTCTCTAGATACACTCATATATGTACATGTCCGAAGATAACTAAACATAGGTAGGCAAAAAGATATGACAGCAAATCTAACAAATTAAAGCCACGTACTTCCTTCAGTTACTATTACAAAGGTAACAGTTCCCCTAAAAACCCTTAACGTGACCCTAAGCACTCCCAAATACATTCCGTACATGAGAAACGGACCCGAGATACCTTCGTAATTGCAAAAACCAAGAAAAACAAGAAATAACAGTCTGTCACGGGGCGCGACAGACTTCCCTTCATCCTTCGTGGGGTGCGACAAAGCAACAGACGGCGACACCACAGAGTGCCATGTGGCAGGACACGCGTTGAAACCACCGATGACTCAGCCCATTTCGTTTCCGCCTTTAGGGCCCTCGCGGGCCGTGTAAACCTCCTCCTCATCTGTCGCGGGGTGCGACAGACCTCCTAATCAGCCCTATATATAGAGAGCTCGAGCATTCAGTCCAAACCGCTCACAAACGAAATTCTCTCTCTAATTCTAAATTGTAGACACTATAATCGGGTATAATACCCCCCTAATTAGCGAAGCTCTGCCTCGATGTAAGTATCATAACCCCCATTTACGTATTAGATACGCTGCCCGATTGATCTAGTGCTCCGTAACGACTGTTGTGGCTCTGCCCGATGTAGTCGTTGGAGTTCTGTCTCAGGGAGGGTATAACTATTGTAAATATTGGGTTATTATACTAACGCATGTGCATTGTGTAATTAATAGATAATTACCAGGAAATCATAAAGGAAAACCCTAAAATTTCAATGTGAGTAATTCCTTTTTTCACAAGTTGGTTTTACAAAACCTCAAGTGTTTTAATTTATATTTAACACTGATTGAGTATTTGTATTCTACAATTATCGTCGGTATGTTTGGGTATTGTATACAAAATTTGTTACTACACTGTGAGTAGTAACATGACCACAAGTCGGGTTGACAGTACCGTGGGTGGTAATTAAGGTACATGGAAACAAATGTAATGCGCGACGGCCCTCAATGCTGTAAAATGATAAAAATCTGTTTTGATTAAACTGGGATTCACTCACCAGTATTTCTTGCTGATAAAATGTTTTAAACACGGGTTTCAAGTAACTTAGTGTGAAGCCAATAAAAGCCAGCTGGAGAACACTGAAGCTTAGAAAAGTGGCCATAAAAGTTAACTAATTAAAAAGGAGAATTGTTTTCAATAATCAGGGTTACTCCCTATAAATATATATATATATATATATATATATATATTAAAAATGAAAATCGGGCTTTGTCCCATTTGTCTATTATAAATGTATTATCAGAAAAATTTGGATTTTATCCCATTGATTCATTTTAAACGTTATGGTGTTTAACTCTGATAAAAACATTTCCTAACTACGGTCCTGATGAAAATTTCCGCTGCCAAATGAATAAACACCGATACCATCAGACTGGCTCGCGGCTCCCGCTCCCATGGTGGGGTCAGGGGCTGTGACAGAAGGTGGTATCAGTGCTAAGCCACTTGTTTAAGCCATTTAGGTGTTCTTCTAATACATAAACCTTAAGCATTTATGTTATGTTAGGAAATTAATATCTTATGTGTTATTCTGTGAACATAAAAATCTTAATGTGTTTTATGCCATTTAACGAATTTTGAATTCCCAATGTGTGTTACCCATATATGTATCTTACAATTATGTTGTATTATATATATAAATCTATCTACTATACTAAAAGAATTCTCCTTAGCCACATGGCCTATTCTTAGCCAATCATTTTGTTGATGTCGATACTCTCTTTAGCCTGATAATTCACAATGGGCACCAACCTAATTTTCTTCATTCTCCTTCCTCTTCAATTCGTATTCAATGCTCTTCAATACGCGTAAATTCTTCCACTGCCTTCTCTCTTCAATTCACGCGAATGCCAATCGGTTTCCATATTTCAATGGATTTTCTCAATCAAGCTACATATATAGATTATTTTACATTCTTCAGCTTCTTGATCTACTTCATCTTTTTCTTCAATCGATTTCTGAATTTCTTCGTTGATCGATATCAAAATCTATAAGTTTCGATTGTTAAATTCTTTCTTTAATCATTCTTTATTTCTTCCTCCGTTGATTTACTGTTTGAAAAAGTATTGTTCTGTTGTAGAAACCCTAAGTCCGATTGTCATTGAAGATCTGTTGTTTATGTTTATTAACATTATGTTTTTGTTATAGAATTTGATGTTTATTCAAAGCCCTAAATCCAATTGTAATGCATAATATGTTTTATTTCACATGTTTATGTAATCTATCAACTTTATACGAAACCCTAAACACGATTGTTATGGAATATCAGTTTTATTTTATTTGATTATGTTAATTCTTCTTTTGAATTTCTGTATTAAAACTATTGTTTTGTTATAGAAATTGATTTTTATGCAAAGCCCTAAATCTGATTGTCATTAAAAATATGTTTAATTTGATTTGAATCTGTAATATATGAACCCTATTCGCGTGGTTGAATCTGTAATATGTTTATTATTTGATTATATTCTGTTTATATGTGTTTTCCAGTCTGATTTATTGAGTATTGTTCTGTTATAGAAACCCTGTATCTGATTGTCATTCAAGCTCTGTTGAGTATGTTTATTAACATTATGGTTTTCTTATACATTTTGATGTTTATGCAATAGCCTAAATCCTATTGTGATGCATAATACGTTTTATTTCTTATGTTTATGTAATCTATGAAGTTTATACTAAACCCTAAATCCGATTGTTATGTAATATCAGTCTTATTTTATGTGTTTATGTTAATTCTTCTTTTGAATTTCTGTATTAAAACTATTTTTTTTGTTATAGAAATTGATTTTTATTTTTATTCAAAGCCCTAAATCTAATTGTGATTAAAAATATGTTTAATTTGATTTGAATCTGTATTCTATGAAACCTATTCGTGTATATCATTGTTATGAATGATAGTTTATTATTTGATTCTATTCTGTTTATATGTGTTTTCCAGTCTGATTTATTGAGTATTGTTATGTTATAGAAACCCTGTATCTGATTGTCGTGGTAAATCTATTTATTTTGATTATTAACATTATGGTTTTGTTATAGAATTTGATGTTTATGCGAAAGCCTAAATCCTATTGTGATGCATAATACGTTTTATTTCATATGTTTATGTAATCTATGAAGTTTATACAAAACTCTAAATCCGATTGTTATGTGATATCTGTCATATTTTATTTCATTGTTACTTAAAAGCCACACTTTTGATTGTTAAGGATGATTTCTTTTTCTTTTATTCTATTTTTTAATCATATTTTTGGATTGTTATTATAACATGTCCGTCACATTTTTTTGTTGTTATTTTGAAATTTTATAATATATCATCTGATTTTTTTTTGTTTATGTAACCTGTGTTTGTAGAATTTGATGTTTATGCAAAAGCCTAAATCCTATTGTGATGCATAATACGTTTTATTTCATATGTTTATGTAATCTATGAAGTTTATACAAAACTCTAAATCCAATTGTTATGTGATATCTGTCTTATTTTATTTCATTGTTACTTAAAAGCCATACTTTCGATTGTTAAGGACGATTTCTTTTTCTTTTATTCTATTTTTAATCATATTTTTGGATTGTTATTATAACATGTCCGTCACATGGTTTTTGTTGTTATTTTGAAATTTTATAATATATCATCTGATTTTTTTTGTTTATGTAACCTGTGTTTGTAGGTTTTCAATATGGCTGGATCTTCTTCATCAAGGTATTTTTTGTTTTTATTATTCACTATATTTTGTATTATATCTTTGAAATTATGTTGTTAGTATATACGTTTTGTACAAAGTTTTGATCATTATGTTATTTTTTTATTGTTCTAATCTGTATTTTTTTTCAAGCTATCATTTGTTTCAAACAATAACAATAACATCTTAATGTTTATTAATATCGTATTTTTTTTAATCAGTATCAGAGAACCCTGCTTCTGTAGGCATATGAATCGAGCAGACGAAGTTATTCTGGTAATTGATAAATTATTACATGACTTCTATTTTTTTGGTTGTTATCATTAACTACAATTTATTATTATTTTATTGTTTATATATTTTTACTGTAATTATAATTCATGTTCCACTGTTTGGTTTATTAGTCGATTCCTCCTGATGCTGCGTGCAAACCGTGGGGTGTGGATAAAGCCCCTACAAATGTTATGATACATACTGAGGATAGCCGGATTTTTAATGTTTCTTTAAGCGAATCAAAAGGAATGTTATTCTTTTTCCATGGATGGTCGAATGTTGTCATACATTTGCGACTAACCAAAAGATGTTTGGTAGTATTCAATCCCGTAGATTGTACTATGTTCAAAGTAACATATTTCCTTGATGGTGTTAGTCGTAGCTCTTTCTGGACATATCTGCTACCTACGTCATCTCATTTTTATATAAGATATTTTTAACTTTTATTTTTCTTAAAGTATTTTCGTTTTTCTTTAGTGATATTAAAACTAACTTTTTCATTGTTTTTGTTATCATTCCTATAGGTCATTCCTGAATGTATCCTGCCGAAAACCTACGATTATACAACCATTGATGTAATATCCAGTATAATGATAGACAACAAAACGTTTCACGTTAGTATTGAAACGGCTGACGGTAAAGTCGGTTTTATCGTTCGTATTGACGTAATTGTTAGTCAGTTACAATTGGAGCCGGGTTGTTTTTTGTTATTTACAAAATATTTTGGTAATTATTTTAATTTAAAAGTTTTTGGAAAAAAACGGTGTTGAAAAAAACTTTCTTGATGTAGATGTCGATGAGGTAAGTATACATTTGGCTACTTCTATATATATTTTATATATTGTTAATCTAATAAATGGTATATTTAATTTGCAGCCTGTACTTGCACCTATCGATGTTGTAAATGGGGTTTATGAAGAACCACATGGTCGTGTTCATCGGTTTGTTCGTATGGCTGGTACCGATTTTGTAAGTTCTAATATCTTTTTACAAAGTACAAAAAATTAAGTGTTACTTAATATCTTTTTAGTTTCATCTTTGTTATTAATTTTATTTTTACAACAATACAGAGACTTCCTGATCCTGTTTCAGGATGGCCAAACTTGATCTTGGTTTAAAAGATATCACTGTCAGACTTTTGCATCGGGATCCCCCAGAGCAGTTTACCAACGGTACTAGACGTGAAAGGAAACATGAAGGTTTTCGATATGCTTTATCCCGATGGTCGAAGTTCATGAAATCTGCTGGAATTAAGGTTCGTGACACCGTTCACTATTCTTTTGATGAAAATGAGCAAGTGTTGAGTGTTGAAAAGGTTGTACCTTACGTTAGGCGTACTGATTAGTTATTTGACAATTTGGTTTCGTTTTTCCTTTTCTTATGGTAGATATTAACTTTTTCTATGGTTATTGGTTTTTAACATTGTTTATGGTTTTGAATTTCAAGTGATTACATTTTATCATATCTTAACTATGATTTGAACCACTATAATGACAATCTATAAGATAATATCAGATTATTAAATACGCCATGTGTAAAAAGTTTTATCTATGTTATGAATATTTTGTATTATTATTCAACATATGATTGATCAAAAACGGTATAAAAACAAATTTTAAAATATTTAACCATTCTAATTTATACCATTTGTTGATATGTACGTATAACAGTCATACTTAACAATGTAGATATAAAGAAATTAATATATTCAGATATTAACATAGCTGTTTATTTTTAAAAAATATACCATGATTAAACTGTACAAGTGTTAGTGTTAGTGTTTTTCATAACTTAAATTTGAATTTTTCATAACTTACTTTGACCTTTACGATATTTTTTTGTAATGTTGTAATAAACGAATTAGATGATTTCATAATATGTATTGTTTAAGAAATTTTATTAACAATATTTTGTGAATAGTCAATTACAAAGCGATCATGTATATTGTGAAAGTTCAGTTAAATACTCATTTCTAATGAGTTTGCAATTTTTTTCCTTAAAATTTGTTAATGTTCTGTTCAAGACTTTCATTCCGCTGAAGATAAAACAAGTGTTAATGTGTATAGAAATTTTTTTTTGCTTCTGTTTCTGTTTCTTGAATATGTGTTACATGAGCCATGTCTTAGACCTTTACGATATTTGACACCTGTTTATTGTAACATAAAATAGGTTATAAATATAGGTAGCATTTCCAGGTTTTAAATGATATTTATTTGTTATTTTGGTTGCACACAATTTTTTTAGATTTATGGAAACTGATCAATCATAAATTTAAAAATTACGTCCTTCCTTTGAAATAGTATTAGAATTATGGAAACTGATCAGTCATAAATATTTTTGTTACTCGGATTTTTATAATTTAGTAAAGGTTGACAATTATATTTAAAATAAAAAATATCCTTACCAAAATTATATGCTCACATTTGGTTATAAATAAGTCCCATTACTTATGTTTGATACACATCCCAGCTACTCACTTGGTATAATTCGATATCATATCTTCTGGTATGAGTATTATGAGTTTCATTTTGATTCATATACTTATTGTATTATTTATTTAACATATGTTTTTCATGGACTTTTCTTCCTTGATTATTCTATTATCATCGTCAACTTTTATAATATTAAGTTTTTTTCTTGAATTTCAGAGATGGAATAGGCTGCTATCACACTTCTGAATAATGTTGATCTTAATGTTGATGATTACACAATCAGAATCCGCATAGTTCGGCTATGGACAAGACCTTCCTTCAACAATCCTAGGAAGATTTATTGCTACGACATGATATTCATGGACAAGGAGGTTTTTTTTTATGCCAATTCATAGAATTTTTTAATATCAATTTAATGTCTGTTTCTTTTTATTGAGTTTTATTATACAATGTTGTGTTGTAGGGCACGAAAATGCAGGCATTTGTTTTACAAAAAAAACACTACTGCTTATGAGCATTTGCTGAAAGAAAATCAGTGTTTAACTATTCGTAATCCTTCCATGGGAGAAAATCGTCAGAAAGTTAAATATGTTCATAGTTCGTTGAAAATCAATCTAAATGACAACACCATTGTCGAGGCATCCAACGAACCTGTTGGTGCTGAATGGGGATTTGATTTTTCTCCATTTGAATCTGTTGTTGAAGACCCTGATGATGACGACAAGTCATTCAAAAGCCCTATTGGTACTGTATTTAAAAATTTGTTCTCCATATTTAATATTTAAATATTATATTTTTTATGTTATTTTAATTACAGTTTTTTTTACATTTTTTAGATGTTATTGGTTTTATGGTTAAGTGTCTTCCGGCAGAGGATAAAAGTGAACATAATAACGGCAAAGAAGATAACAAGGCTACCTTTATTCTGGAAGATTTGCAGCACATTCTTATATATACCTACATTTACTTATATTTATTCCATTTTATTTTTTTTACAACTACCAAGTTAACTATTTAAACGGTTTGTTGTAGACACCAGTAGATTTACGTTACTTTATGGGGGGGGGGGGTTATGCTGATCAGATTATAGAATTTCAAAAGAACCATAAGGATGAAAAGAATGTTGTTGTCGTTGTTCAGTTTGGCAAGTACCGGTTTTGGGGAGGTATATTCTATATAGTGACTGTCAATTTTCATTCAACTTCATATTTAATTTATTCAATGTTTTTTTTATTTATATGTTTCTTTAATTAAACAGGAAATTTGTTTGTCTCCAATTTGTATACTGTAACTCGAGTGTTCATAAACACTGAAGTTCCCGAGATTTTGGAATTTAAGAAAAGGTATGTAATCTTATTAAGTTTTTTTATAATATATTTTGTATACATATTACTGTCACAAACGTTATTATTTCTGTACAGTTTCCTTGCTCAGGTTAATGCGTCAACGTCTTCCGGTTACTCTGGATTGAGTTCCCCTGTTATGAAGTCAATGTCTGACAAGTATCTATCTGATATTTCCTTTAGTACGATTGGAGCATTAAGCGAAATATCCGAAGTATTCTTACATTTTTTATTATTTTTTTATTATACCTATTTTTTTTTTTAACTTTCAGAATGTAGTAAATTATATACTATCTATACAGCAAAAGTTTGTAATTATCCTAGGAATAATTAAGAGCTTTGCTTCAGAAGATTCATGGTTTTACAATGCATGTAAAAGTTGCAACAAAAAGATTCTTACGAACACTATTTGCAAGGACAAGGAAGATGGAAATCAAGGATATGATGAAGTAACTGTGTTGGAATGCCAAAATGATCGGTGCAATAAAAGGACTGTTGTGTCTGTTCCCAGGTTAATTTACTTGATTCATTTATTGTCCATATTATGAAACATGATCGATCGTTAATAAAATCTTATTTGAAATTTTTATAGGATAAAAGTTCTAATACGTGTTCAGGATTGTACCGGGATTGTTACTTTGACGTTGTTTGAACGTGAAGTTGTTAAACTGATAAAGGTTAACGCAAACCAGCTTTTGGATAATAACATGGAGGTAACTTATATTTTCTAAATAACATTTCCTTAATTTCTTTATACGTCTTAATGTTTTTATGTTAGATTGATAACTTTATAAATTATGTCTCCAAGTTATTGTGTGGCACCCGCGGAAAATCCACAGTCATCCTGAGTTAACACCTTTCCGGTTTGGGGTACTTGTCAAATTTCGGGACAAAATTTCTTTCAAGTTGGGGATGATGTGACAACCCGAGATTTCAAGGTCTTTCCCATACACGTCACTGATTTCATAATCCTGTTTTACAATTTGATTCATGAAGTTATGAGAATGATTAACAGTTTATGTGTAATGTTTGGTGGTATGTGTGGTGCTTATTATAAATAAATATAGTATAAATAAGATTTAATATAAAGTTTGTTGTCACAAGATTTGATATAAAACTGGTCTTTCGCCACCTTAGTCTTTCGCCACCCTCTACTCGACGAAAGTGAGGTCTTTCGCCGAGCACATGTCTTTCGTCGGATAAGGGCCTGTGTGGCAACCCGAGGTTTCAAGGTCTTTCTTCTACGCATCACTTGTTTCTCAATCCTGTTTTCGCAAAATCGTTTTACATTGTATCATGTGCATTATGTATGAATGACTAGAGTAATATTTAAATAACCAGCCAGTTGGGCAGAGTAGAACGCCAGTAACAGAAATTAAAATTGTTGCTATTTTTCATGATTGTGTCGAGCCCACTTATCTCTATAACACTAATTTGGACGAAAGTTAGTGGGCCTTTATAGACAAGGAAATAATACTACAAAAAGAATAGTGGGCCGCCCAAAAAGAACACTGCCAACCATATTATTTTCTTCGAACATCAGTTGATGATTTCCATTATTTAATTTTGACAACATAGTGGGGAATGAGGCTAATCATTCTTGACAACAGTGGGGCCGCAGAAGACATCATGTGTCATGAATTCGTTTAGAAATTATATTGGTGGGCCGATTTGTTGGATTTTATACATCCACACACCGAAATCATGTTGGGCAGGGTGAAGCCCAAGTGAATCAATTGTTTTTGTTTAGGGGCCGGTTATTGTAGGATATATGCATACACAAGGAATTACGTAACTCATTAGCACAACACACATTAAAACCCAAGACTCCCTTATAGTGCGACAACAGATGTAGACCCCCCCCCCTTCCGAGATAGCATCTTGTTCGGTCAGATTATTGGTTAGTGATTCTTACCTGCGACATTCATAATTGTATGGTATTGTTCATATGTGATATTGAAGGTGTGACATTCATATGTGATTAATTATTTGTGATAATGTGTGAGATTGTTATACGATTATGTGAATTGGTGATGGTTATTATTAATTGATATAGAGTCGAATAGTTCATATTAATATGTATGTATGGAATGAAGGTGATCACAGAATGTTTGAATGGTGTTACAGACGGATTGCATAGGTGGACTAGTTTATGATAATATCGTGCATGAATTGGATGTATACACATAGGAAAAAATTGTTAATACGGGTGAGTTCACGGATTGGCGTTGCATGATCACATTGTTAGTTTTGTTTATCATGTTAGTGGCTAATATCGTGTTAATGTGCTGATCCATTGCTACCGATTACATTTACTTAGTTGTTACTAGGATTGTATGACAACTTATAATGGAGTAGGTATAAAACAAAGTAAAATTGTTTGATGATTGAATACCTGGAACTGCTTGGCAAATTAATAACTTATATAGGTTGACTTTAGTTGTTAAATTGAATTGATATAATCTAGTAATGTATTCTGATGGATTTCACTAATGGGCCGCACACGTTAATAGTTGGGCCGTATATGTTAAGTGGACTGTTTGATTAATGGGACTAATTTAATGGTAATTGGGCTTCACCCTTTAAACCCATTTGCACACACACTATTTCGTTGGGCCAAATAAATGGGCCACACCTGATATAGAAAGCTTAAATGGATCGTTACGTGTAATTGGAACTTAGACTAGCGAAGTAGACGTGTAATCTTGCATGAAATCCGTGGTGTGGACCAACTGTGTTAGCTTGGATTGTGTATGACATAGCTAACGGTTATAACGTGAATAATTATGTGTGTATGTCATGAGTACCACTTATGCAACGAGTGACGAAATATATGGGTATGAAACTGATTATCGTTGATAAATCATGTTAGGACATGCTTGATCAATTGGTATTAGAGTAGCTAATCTTACCGAGGAAACTACAGGTGAGTTCATTCCTCTTGAGCATGTGTCCCGGTGGTTTGGACAGTCATTGGGCATCCCTGAGAGGGATGGGTTTGGGTAAATCAATTGGGTATTCCTGAGAGGAGTACGTCTTGTGGTAAATCTGGAATGTTGGATAATATCCTCGTCCTATCACCTTTAAAGTCCCTCTGTGTTGTTTGGTTACCTGAGAGGTAACAAGGTATTAGTTGGTAGCGCTACTTAGGTTTGGCACCCTCACCCCGTACCGGAGAGGATGGGTGTGAACTAATGACCTAGTCATGACCAATGCTTTGATAGGAGCATTGGGGAAAGGGCAAAATAAATAAGGAGCCGTCTTGTATTCGGGGTATTATCAACATTAAATTCAATGGATTAACTAAAGACTTGGTAACCAACGTTTTCGTAAAACTATGAACTCACCAGCGTTGTCTGATACACTTGTTGCATGCTCGCAGGTCGTTAGTTGTCTTGGATTTGGAACTTGATGTCTAGAGTAGCTGGAGTGGTCATGGGTCGACTTGAGGGATACATGTGATTGACTTATTGATTTATACATTGGTTTTGAAACAGTTTAACTTTGGTTTACTATTTGCTTCCGCTGAACATATTGGTTTTCATTTAAATTTGTGAATGGTATTTTCATTAATAATTGAGGATTTTATTTTGAAACTTGTATGGGTTCAATGTAATTAGTGGCTGGTTATTGGTACGTCACACTCCTAACAAGGACATTCCCTAGGTGGTATTTTGGGGGTGTGACAGTTTGGTATCAGAGCCACTGGTTATAGTGAACTTGGTTTTAAAACGTTTTTATAAAACCAGACTATAACCGAACAATTCTGAAAACGTGAATACGACCATGACACTCAGCTCCAGATTGCAAGGTTTGTCTCTCGTATACTCATTGTACAGCGTAACTAGTGAACACTTACATATGATATTGCATGTGATTGCACGTTTAGCACAACAGTATGAATTCACGTATTACTTTCATGTGTTATATGACTGATAGGGTAGTATTTCCCTAAACATTCGTAACTCACGTTTCGTGATGCTTTTTGTTTGCTACTCGAGTTCGAGGAACCATTTGACATGAGTTAGGAGGAGCTGAGATGAGCATGCAAAACACAATATTATTGTGGGTGCACACATAATAATAATGTCGGGTGCATGTGAGTCCCATTGAGGCTTATCAAGTGAAAAAGGGGTTCCGTTCTGTTATTTGATCGATGTGAAACACAACACTCTATAAGAGTCATAGTAGTGATTGTCTCTTACTTGAACGTGATCTTTTCACTCCACTCTGAATCCTTACGAATCTCGATGCCATCGAGTATACCTGAACACCCATCTGAACGCCTAGCGAACTGTGTAGAATGTTAGGTGCTTGTACGAACATCCCAGAGTTGGATGTTGCAGCGTCGAATGATTGGACGATACCTTTTCACTCCTTTTCATTGGTTAGAACTCTGTGTATTGACGCCTTAGATTCCGTAAGTGCGAACGATTCTGCAACACCCTAGCAACGTACTGTGTATTACTCGACCAACTTGCAAGATCAAGGGACAAGAGGATGATCGTAGTATCTCACCGACTTCAGCATTAGAACGGCCTTGATTACCAGCAACGAGCATCAGCAATTTGACTCCAACTGAATCTTTAACCCTAGTCAGCGACTCATGGAAGTCAACTCTTACGAATCAACCGGGACACGGAATGTGTAACTTCCCACGCAATGAGTAGCGCCTTAGGACGTGACATGGAAGGTGACAGAATGGACCTTGTCGGTGAAAGATCGTAGGGCTCCATTTCAAGCAACGACATTAGAGGCAACAGTCACGGCAACATCAAGGAACTCGTAATCGTTGCCTACAGTATAGAAATGAAGGTGCCTACGATGTGGATTGGTTGTTGCTAAATCAAGACGACAACAATCGAGGGAACGACAGTAGTATTGGAAATTCTCGTAACGAAAACAATAACACTGTGAATGATGCTCATGGAAGGGAATTTAGGATTGGCGTAGGCGACGCCAGGCAAAATAGAACCATGGTAGCTTGGAGAGGTAGCTATTCGCTTCGTCTCTGTTCTGTTTAACCCTGATGCTTCTTAGAACCGAACCTGCTGTGGAGTCGGCTGATGCAAGTCAACTGAAGCCTTATATGTTCGCTGGGATGCAAACTCGACCTTGGGGGACAAGTGTTCGACATCGGCCTTCCTTCTGCTATCCTTGATGGGTTGATGTAGTAGTTGTGTAGTTTGGTTATCTAGATATCGCGTAGATATACCCTGTGAGAAGGAAATTTTGCGTCACTTTATACCTTGAAGTGTCAGAATGGTGTAAAGGTTAGCACCATGTCAGCGAATAAAGTCCAGAAGTGTCTACGGGAAGATTACCCCGCTATGTTAACAACCGTTACTGAATGAGAAAGAGATGATTGAGGATCCAGCAATTGTTCATGATTTCTTTCGGTAAGTTACTCGGGAAACTTTCAGGATTACTTCCACAACTGTTAGCTAGAATCTCAGTTTGATCTCACGACAGAGAAAACCTTGATTTCTCGTACTCCTTACCATCTTGCACCAAGAGGGTTGCAAGAACTGTTAAATCAACTACAGGAACTATTGGACAGGAGTTTTGTCAGGCCTAGTTTTCGCTCTGGGGAGCCCGATGATATCCGTGAAGATAAGCCTTATCGTTGGACATGTGTATTGACTATCGAGAACTCAGCAAGGTGACTGTCAAGAACCGCTATCCTTTACCGCGCATCGATGACCTGTCGACCAGTAGCGAGGGTCAAGCTCCCATTCGAGGATTGACTAACAAATGAACTTCCATCAGATGGGAGTCCAAGAGGAGCATGTTCCTAAAACGGCATATCGAACGCAGTGCGGCCATTACGACGTTGTATTCCATGACCCCTGGGCTAATCATCACACCAGCAGCTTTATGGATCACATGAATCGACCATGCTTATTGTCGACATGTTGAATCATTTCCAGGAGAAAGGAGCATTACGCGGGAAGTCTTGTTAAAGGTAACTACCGGATTCGAGAGGTACATTTTTTGGTCATATAAACAACGAAGTGGGAATACACGTGGATCTCGCTAAGATCCATTTTGTTAGAAACTGATCGACACCAAAGATCCCTTCGAGGATACAATAATTTCTTGGTTCCGCTAGATGCTATCGCAGAATCATCACAGGATTTTCGAAGATCGCACAGCTCTAATCTCTTTAACACAGCAGGGTGCTGTGTTCGTGGGAGACAAAACAGGAGGACGTCTTTTCAGCTTTTGCAACCCAACTCTATAATGCACTGAGCATCGTTTCTATCCGAGGGTATTGATGAGTCAGTGGTATACCATGATGGTCCGAATCAGAGTCTCAGTTGCACGCCGATGCAACATGATAGAGCGATGACTTATGTAATGGAGTTACAAAGAAGAGCTACATGACACACAACCAGCGGTGGAAACCATGCTCTGTAGATTTAAGTTGGATGCATTACTTGGACGGTACCAAAGGCACTACTTAGACTGATCACAAGGGCCTCCCGTGTACCTTTATTTCAGAAGAGCAAAGCAGGTAATAGCATCGTCGGATGGAACCCTCGAGTGATTACGACTATGGACCTTAAACGCGTATGAGCGTATAGCTCACCATTGACTCTAGCCTATCTGATCAGATTCGCCTTGTTCTAACCGAAGCACTAAAGAAAGAGGAATTTCACGATAGGTCCATGCGGTGCATGGAAGAGCAACTTCTGGCAAGTCGGACGATATTCGTGACCTCATGGAATGAATGTGGATCTCATTATATAGTAGTCGTAGGGAATTTGTGATGAGCAAAGCACACTGGCCTCGATATTCTGGTCGACTGGGTTTTGATGAGAGACATTAGGATTAATGAACCTTGTACTGGTGATCGGGCTTGAAGGCCTACACAGCGAAGTATGTGAATGATGTTTGACTCGTGGGAAAGTTAAGGTGGAGAATCAACAACCAGAAACACTCATATGGAAATGAGAACGGACTGCCATGGATTTTGTCGCTAGACAACTTACAACTCGAGATGGAACCAACAGACTTTCTTGCAATCAAGGAAATTGACTAGTCTTCACAGTTGTGAATGTTCCTCTGAGAGAGGCGACTTTTAGGTACGAGGTGCCAACTCCTGTTACCTCTGATTTTTGGTCTATACCTGATTTATGACAAGCGATGCACAACACCTATGGCTCACGTCTAGACATGAGCATTGCTTATCACCGTAGGATAGACGGGCAGAGTAAACAAACCATTCTAACAATCGAAGACATGCTGCGAGCATGTGTGTGATTGACTTTAGCAAGAGTTAGAAGGACACTTACCTTGGTTGAGTTCTACTGCAGCCGTTACCATTCTAGTATTCAGACAACTTTGTTTGGGGCATTACTTGGATAATAATGCCAATCTCCTTGTTGGATTGAGATGGTTGACAACCTAATCACAGGTCCAGGGCTTGCACTCAAAACTCGTGGAAGGATTATCTAGATTGGAAATCGTGTGGCGACAACGCGTGATCGCCAGGAAACCTGATAACTTAGGAGACACTGGTAGTTCGCTGCAGGCGAACATGTCACCCTGGGAGGGTGCGAAACGCTTTGGGAAGCGTAGCAAGCTTAGTTTACGATGCGCTGGGACATTCAGATTCCTAGAACGAATCGGTGACATGGCTCACAAACTCGAGTTAATTGACGAAATGGGTAACGTTCGCGATGACATTTATGCCTCGAATCTAAAGAAGTGTTTGTCCGACGGAAAATTAGTGATACCCTTACTAGAATCCAAAGTTAACGACAAGTTGCAGCTGTCAAAGAATCTATCGAAGGCATGGGTCAGGAAGTCAAGGTTCGTTTTCATAATCGAAATTCAATCGTGAGGGTTCGTTGGAACACAAGACGTGGACCAGGAGTTCACGTGGGAACGCAATGATTGAAATAAGCTCTAGTATCCTCGATTGTTCAAACGGTTGAAGAAACTTCTGATGACATTGGCGAATTTCGGGACGAAATTCTCTTTCAAGTTGGGGATGATGTGGCACCTGGAGAAAATCCACAGTCATCCTGGGTTAACGTAACGTCGGGCTGTTTAGGATTACTTGTCAAATTTTGGGACGAAATTTCTTTCAAGTTGGGGATGATGTGACAACCCGAGATTTAAAGGTCTTTCTTCTACGCATCACTTGTTTCTCAATCCTGTTTTCGCAAATCGTTTTACGTTGTATCATGTACATTGTGTATGAATGACTAGAGTAATATTTAAATAACCAGCCAGTTGGGCAGAGTAGAAAGCCAGTAACAGAAATTAAAATTGTTGCTATTTTTCATGATTGTGTCGAGCCCACTTATCTCTATAACACTAATTTGGACGAAAGTTAGTGGGCCTTTATAGACAAGGAAATTATACTGCAAAAAGAATAGTGGGCAGCCCAAAAAGAACACTGCCAACCATATTATTTTCTTCGAACATCAGTTGATGATTTCCATTATTTAATTTTGACAACATAGTGGGGAATGAGGCTAATCATTCTTGATAACAGTGGGGCCGCAGAAGACATCATGTGTCATGAATTCGTTTAGAAATTATATTGGTGGGTCGATTAGTTGGATTTTATACATCCACACACCGAAACCATGTTGGGCCGGGTGAAGCCTAAGTGAATCAATTGTTTTTGTTTGGTTGCCGGTTATTGTAGGATATATGCATACACAAGGAATTATGTAACTCATTAGCACAACACACATTCAAACCATAGACTCCCTTATAGTGCGACAGCAGAGGTAGACCCCCCCTTCCGAGATAGCATCTTGTTCGGTCAGATTATTGGTTAGTGATTCTTACTTGCGACATTCATAATTGTATGGTATTGTTCATATGTGATATTGAAGGTGTGACATTCATATGTGATTAATTATTTGTGATAATGTGTGAGATTGTTATACGATTATGTGAATTGGTGATGGTTATTATTAATTGATATAGAGGCGAATAGTTCATATTAATATGTATGTATGGAACGAAGGTGATCACAGAATGTTCGAATGGTGTTTCGGACGGATTGCATCGGTGGACTAGTTTATGATAATATCGTGCATGAATTGAATGTATACACATAGGAAAAAAATTGTTAATACGGGTGAGTTCACGGATTGGCGTTGCATGATCACATTATTTGTTTTGTTTATCATGTTAGTGGCTAATATCGTGTTAATGTGCTGATCCATTGCTACTGATTACATTTACTTAGTTGTTACTAGGATTGTATGATAACTTATAATGGAGTAGGTATAAAACAAAGTAAAATTGTTCGATGATTGAATACCTGGAACTGCTTGGCAAATTAATAACTTATATAGGTTGACTTTATTTGTTAAATTGAATTGATATAATATAGTAATGTATTCTGATGGATTTCACTAATGGACTGCACACGTTAATAGTTGGGCCGTATATGTTAAGTGGACTGTTTGATTAATGGGACTAATTTAATGGTAATTGGGCCACACCCTTTAAACCCATTTGCACACACACTATTTCGTTGGGCCAAATAAATGGGCCACACCTAATTTAGAAAGCTTAAATGAATCGTTACGTGTAATTGGAACTTAGACTAGCGAAGTAGACGTGTAATCTTGCACGAAATCCGTGGTGTGGACCAACTGTGTTAACTTGGATTGTGTATGACATAGCTAACGGTTATAACGTGAATAATTATGTTTGTATGTCGTGAGTACCACTTATGCAATGAGTGACGAAATACATGGGTATGAAACTGATTGTCATTGATAAATCATGTTAGGATGTGCTTGATCAATTGGTATTAGAGTAGCTAATCTTACCGAGCAAACCACAGGTGAGTTCATTCCTTTTGAGCATGTGTCCCGATGGTTGGGACAGTCATTGGGCATCCCTGAGAGGGATGGGTTTGGGTAAATCAATTGGGTATTCCTGAGAGGAATACGTCTTGTGGTAAATCTGGAATGTTGGATAATATACTCATCCTATCACCTTTAAAGTCCCTCCGTGTTGTTTGGTTACCTGAGATGTAACAAGGTATTAGTTGGTAGCGCTACTTAGGTTTGGCACCCTCACCCCGTACCAGAGAGGAGTGGTGTGAACTAATGACCTAGTCATGACCAATGCTTTGATAGGAGCATTGGGGAAAGGGCAAAATAAATCAGGAGCCGTCTTGTATTTGGGGTATTATCAACATTAAATTCAATGGATTAACTAAAGACTTGGTAACCAACGTTTTCGTAAAACTATGAACTCACCAGCGTTGTCTGATACACTTGTTGCATGCTCGTAGGTCGTTAGATGTCTTGGATTTGGAACTTGCTGTCTTGAGTAGCTGGAGTGGTCATGGGTTGACTGGAGGGATACATGTGATTGACTTATTGATTTTATACAATGGTTTTGAAATAGTTTAACTTTGGTTTACTATTTGCTTCCACTGAACATATTGGTTTTCATTTAAACTTGTGAATGGTATTTTCATTAAAAATTGAGGATTTTATTTTGAAACTTGTATGGGTTCAATGTAATTAGTGGCTCGTTGTTGGTACGTCACACGCCTAACAGGGACATTCCCTAGGTGGTATTTTGGGGGTGTGACAGCCTGCCTCGGCCCAGAGAGAGAGAGAGTGCGGCCCAACTCCTTTTATATTACAACTTAACTTGTGAGCAGTTACGTAAAACGCATAAAACCCTAGAGTCTTTTCTCCCTATCCGCTGTGCGACGGCAGTACGAAATCTCGAGGCGTTCGTTCCATCTTGACCTATCCCAACCCTTCGGTATCACGGTTAGTGTTAACCTTGTTGATCGATGTAGTCTTGATGTTGTAATGTTGTGTATGTTTAGAGTTCGCTAAAATATTGTAACTGTTACGTTAGGAATTTAATGGATTGTATGATGTATTGTTTGTATAAGGGCTTTGATAGTTTAGTTAATTAATCGATTAGATTGGAACACACAGAAGGAGGATTCTAAGTCTTGTATATATTCACGATCACTGCACAATATCAATAGTTAGGTTTGTTGGTTGAATATTATGATTATTGGGATCTATGTATATCAAATGAATCGGTGATATGAATACGTGCATAATGATGATCTGGTAATCGAGGGTTTATGTTAGGGTTGTTTGATCGGTTTTGGAATATGGGGGAGGTGTTTACGGGAATTACGGGAATTACGGGAGTAGTTTAAGCCGATGTATGAAGCTGTTAACATATCGACGAAACACTTGGGAGTTTCGTCACTTGTATTGTCGACGAAACACTTGGGAGTTTTGCCACATGTATTGTTTACGAAACACTTGGGAGTTTCGTCATCTTTATATCGATGAAACACCATGGTCTTTCGTCACCCAACTGATCGGCAAAAGACTTGGATGTTTCATCGCTCTGAAGGAAATTCATCAACAGACTGTGGTTTATCATGTGTATGAAACTTGGATGATTTTTATCTGCTTATTAATGATGTTAATTATGATTGAGGGAAAACATGATTTGCTGATAATGAATAGCTCACTTAACTGTTGATTACCATTGTGAAACGAACATGTGAACGGTGGATTTGAATGAGTTATATAACTGCTATGTGTTATTCGAGAATCACTGCTTAAAAATGTACACTATGACTGTTATTTATACGTGAACCTTGAGAATGTGAAACTGATTACGCATACATGAATACCGTTGGCTTTGACTGATTTTGTGTGTGCGAGTAACTAGTCATACCGAGCAAATCAAGGTGAGTTCACTACTCTTAAGCATGCGTCCTGGTGGTTGGGACAGTCAGTGGGTATCCCGGGGAGGGATAAGTCTTTTGGGTAAAACTAGAATGTTGGATAATACTCTCACCCTATCACTCTTAAGTCCCATCTTTTTGTTACCGGAGAGGTAGCGGGGTATTAGTTGGTAGCGCTACTTAGGTTTGGCACCCTCACCCCGTACCGGAGAGGACGGGCGTGAACTAATGTCCCAGTCATGCCCAGTGCTTTGATAGGAGCACTGGGGAATAGGCAAAACATACATCAGGAGCCGTCTTGTTCAGTAACGAGATATTATCAACATTACTTTTGGATTTGTTAACAAACTGGATTAAATACTTGGTAATTAACGTTTTCGTAAAACTGTGAACTCACCAGCGTTGTCTGACACACTTGTTGCATGCTCGCTGGTCGTTAGGTACTATGGGAAGGAACTTGCTGTCTGGATGGCTGGAGTGGTCATGGGTCGTACTGCTTGGATTTGCAAGACATATTTAATAATTGCACGTACATTGGTTTTTTTGAAACGATTGAAATGTGTTTAACCATTTGCTTCCATTGAACATGTTTAACTTGGATATGTTATGAGTATTTTATCTTACTGAATGGAAACTTTGTTTTTATAAATTTGATCTTAGTTCAATGTGATTGGTGGCTAGATCCTGGTACATCACATGCCTAGCGGGGTTTCCGCATGTGGTATTTTGGGGGTGTGACAGTTTGGTATCAGAGCCACTGGTTATAGTGAACTAGGTTTTAAAACGTTTTTTACAGAACCAGACTATAACCGAACAGCTTCGAAATCGACCATGACACTCAGCTCCAGATTGCAAGGTTCGTCTCTCGTTTACTTATTGCATAGTATATCTAGTATACACTTATGTACAATGTTGCTTGTGATTGCACACACTTAGCATTTCAGACTGAATTCATGTGCATTTACCTGAGTTAAGTGATTGATAGAGTCACAGTGCAATATCCTGTTAGCTATTCGTGGTTTATGTTTGTGGTGGTTTGTTTTCTTGCGAGAACTTGAGGAACCTTTTAGCATGAGTTGGGAGGAGCTGAGATAAACATGCAAATCACATTATTATTATGGGTGCACACATAATAATAATGTGGGGTGCATGCGAGTCCCAGTGAGATCTAACGAGAGTGAAAGGGGTTCCGCTTTGTTGTCTGATGTACTTTGTAATCTGTAGAAGTTGTTGTGAGTTCAACTCCTACTTTATCTAGAATCATGAGCGGACGTGGTCACATTGCGATGACCCAGGCTGCGCTGACAAACCTGATTAACACACGTGTGGCTGAGGCTTTGGCAGCCTACCAAGCTGGTACAACATGTGCCAATTTCCCTTTATTCTTGTGTCGCGTACACAACTCTTACCCCTGTATTGTATTTTCTTTCGTCCATTAGGTCAGCAAGCGTAATAAAATCAAAACAATCCACCTGCTTGTACGTGCAAGACGTTTATGGATTGTAAGCCACAGACCTTCAGTGGGACTGAAGGGGATGTAGGACTCCTGCGTTGGTTTGAGAAGGCAGAATTGGTGTTTGCAATGTGTAACTGTCCTGCTGGGGACAGAGTGAAGTATGCTATAGGCACACTCGAGGATGGTGCCCTGACATAGTGGAATGTCCAGGTTCAGATGTTAGGCATTGAGATGGCAAATGCCACTACTTGGGACGATTTTAAGGAATTGATGAGGGAGGAGTATTGTCCTCGTGATGAGATTCAGAAACTGGAGAATGAGTATTATGATCTGAAGATGGTGGGGTCGGAGATCGAGGCATTCACGAAACGATCTCATGAATTAGCAATTATGTGCCCAAACTTGTCGCGATCTCCACACCGAAGAATCGAGCTGTATCTCAAGGGATTAGCCCCACAGGTTAAGGGCTTCGTTACTGCAGCGAACCTCAACAATCTACCTCAGATCATCCATTTAGCACATAAGATTACCGACCAAGAGGTTGAGCGAGGATCGCTACCGCCTCGTGTTTCTGCTACTACCCCTGCTGCTACCGCTACCACACCTACTAGTGATAACAAGCATAAATGGAACGATGCTGACAAAGCAACCAGTCCAAGTCAATCTCTGAAAAAGCCTGACAACAACAATAATCGTAGTTTCAGTCAGTCTTCCTCCGTTAATCAAAGCTAGGGCAACAGTTCGGGTCAAGGTTCTTATGCGGGGAAACAACCAAAGTGCAATAAGTGCAACTATTACCATCGGGGGCCGTGTACCCGAGTGTGTCATAGGTGCAACAAAGTGGGGAATATGGCCAGGGATTGTAGGGTTTCACTTCTGAACCAGCAGCAGCAGCACACCCCGCAACAGCAACAGCCACAGCAGCAGAAAAGGCAACAGCCCCAACAAAACCGTGGAGACCGTAGGGGATGCTTTCAGTGTGGAGCCGAGGGTCACATCAGGCGAGACTGCCCTCAACTAAATCAGAATGCTGGTGGCAACAACAATGGGAATAATAACAACAGAAACAACAACAATGGGGGCAATGGTGGAAATGGTGCGCACGGGAGGGTGTTCACTATTGGAGCTAGGGAAGCCAGAAATGATGGCAACGTGGTGACTTGTATATTTTTCATAAACAACATATTTGCTTCTATTTTATTTGACTCTGGTGCCGATTGGAGTTATGTGTCTTTGGGGTTCAGTCGTCAGTTAGGGTTGACTCCCACACCTCTTGTAAATAAGCATGTAGTAGAATTAGCTGATGGTAAATCGATAGAAGCTTCTCATGTTCTGTTTGGCTGTAAACTTGATCTCATGGGTCAAGTGTTCGACATTGACCTACTCCCCGTTACTCTTGGAAGTTTTGATGTGGTCGTTGGCATGGATTGGTTGTCTAAGCATCAAGCGGAAATTCTCTGTAAAGAGAAAATCGTGTTTATTCCTCTCCCCAGTGGGGAATCCTTGTCGGTTCAGGGTCATCGTAGTGGTGCGATGGTTGGTATCATCTCAGCTATGCAAGCTCAGAAGTGTCTACAGAAGGGGTATCCTGCTATTTTAGCACTTGTTTCTAATCCTCAGCCTGAAGAGAGGAGGATCGAAGACCTTCCAGTTGTTTGTGAGTTTTCTGACGTGTTTCCTGAAGAGTTACCTGGTTTACCTCCACATCGACATGTGGAATTTCAGATTGACCTTATGCCAGGAGCAGCTCCAATTGCTCGTGCTCCTTATCGTCTTCCACCAGGAGAGTTGCAAGAGCTATCGAATCAACTCCAAGAACTATTGGATAGAGTTTTTATCCGACCTAGTTCTTTGCCTTGGGGAGTCCCAGTTTTGTTTGTAAAGAAGAAGGATGGATCTTTCCGTATGTGTATTGATTATAGAGAACTCAACAAGGTGACAGTCAAGAACCGCTACCCTTTACCATGCATTGACGACTTGTTTGACCAATTGCAAGGGTCAAGTTTTGACTTGAAGATCGATTTAAGGTTGGGCTATCATCAGATGAGAGTTCGAGAGGAGGATGTTCCTAAAACGGCTTTTCGAACGCGGTATAGGCATTATGAGTTTTTGGTTATGCCGTTTGGGTTGACAAATGCACCAGCAGTCTTCATGGACCTTATGAATCGTGTGTGCAAGCCGTATCTTGACGACTTCGTTATTGTGTTTATTGATGACATCTTGATCTACTCTAAGAGCAAGGAGGACCATGAGCGACACTTACATTTGATCTTGGAGCTCTTGAGGAAGGAGCAGCTCTACACAAAGTTTTCTAAGTGTGACTTCTGGATACGAGAAGTGCACTTCCTTGGCCACATTGTGAATGAATCGGGGATACACCTATTGATTAAGTGGTTGGTTGTTTTAGTCCAAAACACCTATTGATTAAGTGTTTGAACTATGAAAAAGTTAAGAACAATCAAGAATGAAGATTAAGCTAATGGATTGATGAATACAACAAGTGTTGTAGTGAATCCAAACAAGTATATGAATCAATAAAGCACCTTGGAAATCAGATTTGAGCACAATATCAAGAGATCTAATGTAAACAACACTTCATTCACCAAAGAGCCAAAAGCTTGGCAAGGGCTACAATGCTTGGATTTATATAGGACCTGACTTGCCAGCATAATTATAATTATGCTGGAATCTTAACTACACCAAGTCAGGTTTTCTAGTTTCATGAAATTAAAAAATAAGCCCCTAGACTATAAAATAAGCTACAAACTATTATAAAACTAATCCAGTACAAGTATGAACGATCTCAAAAGTTCCAACACATTGTGAATGAATCGGGGATACACGTGGAACCTGCTAAGGTTGATGCTGTCAGAAATTGGGTGGCACCAAAGAACCCTTCGGAGGTGCGACAATTTCTTGGTCTCGCTGGGTATTATCGAAGATTTATCAAGGATTTCTCGAAGATCGCTCAACCTCTTACCTCGTTGACACAGAAAGGCGTGGTATATTCTTGGGGAACAAAGCAGGAGGATGCTTTCCAACTTTTGAAACAGAAACTCTGAAGTGCACCGATCTTGTATCTACCTGAAGGCACCGAGGATTATGTGGTTTACTGTGATGCTTCTGTTCAGGGTCTGTGTTGCGTGCTGATGCAACGCAACAATGTGAGAGCTTATGCTTCTCGACAACTGAAGGTTCATGAGAGGAATTACACGACCCACGAATTGGAGTTGGGGGCCGTGGTTTTCGCATTGAAGATCTAGAGGCACTATCTGTACGGTACCAAATGCACCATCTACACCGATCACAGAAGCCTTCAGCATATCTTCGACCAGAAGGAATTGACTATGCGACAGCGTCTCTGAGTAGAACTATTGAACGACTACGATTGTGCCATCAAGTATCACCCAGGTAAAGCTAACGTTGTAGTTGATGCCCTTAGTCGAGAGGAGACGAAACCTAAGCGTGTGCGAGCCTTGCAGCTCACTGTTCACTCAAATCTTCCTGATCAGATCCGTTCGGCTCAAACAGAAGCATTGAAGGAAGAAAACTATGAAGCTGAATATTTGGGGGGGGGGGGATGGAAAAACGACTTATAAAGAGATTTGATGGCATTCTCTACTGCATGGAACGGGTATGGATTCCTTTGTTTGGTAACCTTAGAGATCTTGTGATGGATGAAGCGCACAAATCTCGATACTCTATTCATCTGGGTTCAAATAAGATGTATCAGGACCTCAAAGTTTTGTATTGGTGGCCGAAGATGAAAGCTAGCATCGCGACGTACGTGAGCAAATGTTTGACTTGTGCGAAAGTCAAGGTAGAGTATCAGAAACCCTCAGGCCTGCTTCAACAACCAGAAATACCCATGTGGAAATGGGAACAAATTGCTATAGATTTTTTCACTGGTCTGCCGAGAACTCAAAACGGAAATGACACCATCTGGGTGATCGTTGACCGCCTCACGAAGTCAGCACATTTTCTAGCAATCAAGGAAACGGATAAGTTCTCGCAACTTGCTGCTGTTTATCTGAAGGAAGTCGTATCTAGACACGGAGTGGCGACCTCTATTATCTCTTATTGTAATCCGCGTTCCATATATGATTTATGGCAGTTGATGCATAAATCGTTCGGCTCACGCCTCGACATGAGTACTGCGTATCACCCACAGACGGATGGTCAAAGCGAGTGAACCATCCAGACACTTGAAGACATGCTGCGAGCATGTGTGATTGACTTTGGTAAGGGCTGGGAGAAACATTTACCGTTGATCGAGTTCTCCTACAACAACAGTTACCACACTAGCATCCAGGCAGCTCCGTTTGAAGCATTGTACAGCCGGAAATGCCGTTCTCCTCTTTGTTGGGCTGAAGTGGGTGATAGCCAAGTCGCAGGTCTAGAACGTGTTCTTGAAACTTCTGAAAAGATTGTCCAGATCAGCGACCGTCAGAAAAGTTACGCTGACAAGCGTAGGAAACCCTTGGAATTCGCTGTAGGCGATCGTGTTATGCTAAAAGTTTCACCCTGGAAGGGTGTGATGCACTTTGGGAAGCGCGGTAAGCTTAACCCTCGTTATGTTGGGCCTTTCAAAATTTTGGAACGTATTGGTAAAGTGGCTTACATGCTCGAGTTACCTATTGAGTTGGGTAACGTTCACAATGTTTTCCATGTGTCGCAATTAAAGAAGTCTTTGTCTGATGAAACACTTGTGGTACCACTTCAAGAACTTAAGATCGACGAAAAGTTGCAATTTGTCGAGGACCCAATCGAAATCATGGACCGGGAGGTTAAGGTCCATAGGCATAGTCGGATTCCAATTGTGAGAGTTTGTTGGAACTCGAGGCGTGGACCGGAGTTCACGTGGGTACGCGAGGATCAGATGAAGCTCAAGTACCCACATTTATTCCCAGATGACAAGTCCAAGTCTGGCAAATCTAAGTATGGCACAACTAGTGAATTTCGGGACGAAATTCCCATTCAAGTTGGGGATGATGTGGCACCCGCAGAAAATCCACAGTCATCCTGAGTTAACACCTTTCCGGTTTGGGGTACTTGTCAAATTTCGGGATGAAATTTCTTTCAAGTTGGGGATGATGTGACAACCCGAGATTTCAAGGTCTTTCCTATACACGTCACTGATTTCATAATCCTGTTTTACAATTTGATTCATGAAGTTATGAGAATGATTAACAGTTTATGTGTAATGTTTGGTGGTATGCGTGGTGCTTATTATAAATAAATAAGTATAAATAAGATTTAATATAAAGTTTGTTGTCACAAGATTTGATATAAAACTGGTCTTTCGCCACCTTAGTCTTTCGCAACCCTCTACTCGACGAAAGTGAGGTCTTTCGCCGAGCACATGTCTTTCGTCGGATAAGGGCCTGCCTCGTCCCAAAGAGAGAGTGCGGCCCAAGTCCTTTTATATTATAACTTAACTTGTGAGCATTTACGTAAAACGCATAAAACCCTAGAGTCTTTTCTCCCTATCCGCTGTGCGACGGCAGTACGAAATCTCGAGGCGTTCGTTCCATCTTGACCTATCCCAACCCTTTAGTATCACAGTTAGTGTTAACCTTGTTGATCGATGTAGTCTTGATGCTGTAATGTTGTGTATGTTTAGAGTTCGCTAAAATATTGTAACTGTTATGTTAGGAATTTATTGGATTGTATGCGGTATTGTTTGTACAAGGGCTTTGATAGTTTAGTTAATTAATCGATTAGATTGGAACACACAGAAGGAGGATTCTAAGTCTTGTATATATTCATGATCACTGGACAAAATCAATAGTTCTGTTTGTTGGTTGAATATTATGATTATTGGGATCTATGTATATCAAATGAATCGGTGATATGAATACGTGCATAATGATGATCTGGTAATCTAGGGTTTATGTTAGGGTTGTTTGATCGGTTTTGGAATATGGGGGAGGTGTTTACGGGAATTACGGGAGTAGTTTAAGCCGATGTATGAAGCTGTTAACATATCGACGAAACACTAGGGAGTTTCGCCACTTGTATTGTCGACGAAACACTTGGGAGTTTCGCCACATGTATTGTCGACGAAACACTTGGGAGTTTCGTCATCTTTATGTCGACGAAAAACCTTGGTGTTTCGTCACCTAACTGATCGGCAAAAGACTTGGATGTTTCATCACTCTGAAGGAAATTCATCAACAGACTGTGGTTTATCATGTGTATGAAACTTGGATGATTTTTATCTGCTTATTAATGATGCTAATTATGATTGAGGGAAAACATGATTTGCTGATAATGAATAGCTCACTTAAATGTTGATTACCATTGTGAAATGAACATGTGAACGGTGGATGTGAATGAGTTATATAACTGCTATGTGTTATTCGGGAATCACTGCTTGAAAATGTACACTATGACTGTTATTTATACGTGAACCTTGAGAATGTGAAACTGATTACGCATACATGAATACCGTAGGCTTTGACTGATTTTGTGTGTGCGAGTAACTAGTCATGCCGAGCAAATCAAAGTGAGTTCACTACTCTTGAGCATGCGTCCCGGTGGTTGGGACAGTAAGTGGGTATCCCGGGGAGGGATAAGTCTTTTGGGTAAAACTGGAATGTTGGATAATACTCTAACCCTATCACCCTTAAGTCCATCTTTTTTGTTACCTGAGAGGTAGTGGGGTATTAGTTGGTAGCGCTACTTAGGTTTGGCACCCTCACCCCGTACCGGAGAGGACAGGTGTGAACTAATGACCCAGTCATGCCCAATGCTTTGATAGGAGCACTTGGGAACGGGCAAAGCATACATCAGGAGCCGTCTTGTTTAGTAATGAGATATTATCAACATTACTTTCAGATTTGTTAACAAACTGGATTAAATACTTTGTAATTAACGTTTTCGTAAAACTGTGAACTCACCAGCGTTGTCTGACACACTTGTTGCATGCTCGCAGGTCGTTAGGTACTATGGGAAGGAACTTGATGTCTGGATGGCTGGAGTGGTCATGGGTCGTACTGCTTGGATTTACAAGACATATTTAATAATTTCACGTACATTGGTTTTTTTTTTTTGAAACGATTGAACTGTGTTTAACCATTTGCTTCCGCTGAACATGTTTAACTTGGATATGTTATGATTATTTTATCTTACTGAATGGAAACTTTGTTTTTATAAATTTGATCTTAGTTCAATGTGATTGGTGGCTAGATCCTAGTACGTCACGAGCCTAGCGGGGTTTCCGCATGTGGTATTTTGGGGGTGTGACATGATGAGTATTACACTCATAATGTGTATCAAACAGTTAGCCAGCGAAGGTAACTTTCCCAAGGAGCTGAAGGCATTGCTAAACAGGAGGTTTGCGTTTAAGATAGCCATAGGTTCGTTTAACATAAAAAACAAATCAGATGGCTTCTCGGTGTCGAAGTTGACTGAAAATCCTGCAATCATCACCGATCTTGATAGGCATTTTTATGCTTTCCAGGTTCGAAAATTATTCTACACGTTAGCTAATCTTTTTTGTTATAAAAAACTTATAGCACTTTACAATATTTATTGAAACATATGAAATAAATACAGCCTGCTGATGATGAACCTTTAAATAGTGTTGCTTCTGATCCAAATCCAACTGTTAACATTCAAATCCGGGTCTATCAAACAAATTCTTTAGTTCACTAATGCTTCAATATTTTGTCATTCACCTTATATTTTCAACTGTTTTTTTACCTTTTTAATTTTAATTTACAGGATTCTGTTTCCCGTACCGGTGATGAAGACATGCCGATGTCCAATTTGAACAACAGCATGTTTACTACACCCTCCGGACCTGATAATAGTTGTTCTTCGAAGATGCCGGAGAATGAACTTAAGCGTAATTTGGATGCTGTTCATGATGTGGATTTATGTTCTTCTCAGTCTTCAACTAAACCGCGTAAGGGTGATTGTGAGAACAATGAATGTTTGAATGTGAAGGTTGGTCTTTTGAATCCAAAGCTGGAAAAGTAGTCTCGGAATCTAATAGTCATCTCAGTTTCTTCAAACAGTTTTCAATGTTTTTTTTCGTTCAATCGTAGTCAGAACATTTATGTCAGTACTTGATGTTGGTTTTTACCCAATGTGTGTTGCGGTTTATCTTGATTTTCGTTTATTATCATTATATCAATAAGAGATGATATTATTAATTAGCATTTGTATTTTTTTACGTCGATTTATATTTATTATATGTCGGTTTTTTTATTACATTACCATTCAAACCTTTTATTTTTATTACATTGAAATTCAATACTTTTATGCGTTGACGTGATGTTAGTTTGTTACCCAATATCTATGTTGTTTTATTTTTAGTTTGGTTTTGCATTGTTATATCAATAGCATGAAATTATTGTACATAAATTATGTTAGTCAATTTTTCTTTGTGTTTTTTTAATAAATAATTAAATCACCAGTGAATGTATACTTAGAGATATTATTATATGTATTGATTTTTAACAATTCTTTACATTTATAGAATAATTTGCTTATCATATGTCAATCCCAACCAGGTTTACTAAAATAAATTTAAATTTTCCATCATAATAGAACATTCCATTTGTAATATCATTGTCTATAAATTACAACATACACCTCCATTACATATCAACTTTCAACCTATTCTTTGGTTTCTTCAACCAGGTACTATGCAAAATACTTAAGTAATACACAATCTCTTTAAAATACTTAATACTCTAAATCCTTTAAAAAACGACAATTTTTTTAACGTTTTCATGTTAATAAAGAATAAAAAAAAACACAATGCGTTTTTTAATTTAATACTTTAAATATACTCCATTAATTTTGTCAATAAATTTCTTTATATTTTTAGTTTTCTAATTCGCGATAAACTTTACTATTATATTTATTTTTATAAAATAGTCATATATTTTTTTCACATAATAGATAAATATTTTTTTTCCATAATTGATTTTATTACTATAACCATAAATAAGGTTATCTTATAAATATACATAATACATAATCATCTTCATCCGCTTCAAATTTCATATATCAATGGAGTTGTTGAATTGTTTTATACTTTATCTATCAGACAACAAGATGAAGTCTCGGGTATGTTCATGTTATCTTCATTGTTAATTTATTTATAATATTTTTTTTTTTTTTTAGTTTGTATACAGATTTTACCAAGGAATTACCACAATTGGGTAGCTGATTTCAAGTTACCTCCTGATGGTATGGTTCAAATCATTACGATTGATCGAAGAGTTTTTACTGTCAGGGTTAGGAAAGCAGGGTTTTCATATTTTTTTCACGATGGATGGTTGAACATGATACAGTCACTACTATTACCAAATAAGTCATTGCTTTTATTTCGGTACGAAGGTAGTCTAACTTTTCGACTGATATACTTCTATAAGATTTGGCACTTGCTCAAGATGATTTCTTATACTGCCAAACTTCACAATTCTGTGAACATAAAGATCATTTGGTATTTAATTATTTCTAAATTTATACTATATTAGTTTTTGACTAAGTTTATAAAACTTTTTTTAAGATAATTATTTTTTTTGACTTGCAGCTTATCGATAGATTTTTTGTTCATCATAAGTTGAAGAACATAATACCTACCAACCATGTTACTATAACTGCTTTTCCTAACCGTACATGGTTGGTTTTTATGGAGAAGCATGGTCAAAATTTGTATTTCACTATTGGATAGAATCAAATTAAAGAAGACATGAAAATTATAGACGAACACTATATTATATTTGAGATGATTTCGTAGTCAAAATTTGATATGATGGTTTTTAGAGGCACAGAAGATTTGGTTCGTATTCCTAAACGTCGTCTTGCACGTGTTAAAGTAGAGGTTAAAGAAGAAGTTAATGAAGAAGGTGTTGCTTAAATTGTTTTATGATACAGAATGAATTAATAAAACTTTGTTTACCTTAGTATTACATTTTATCAATTTTTACTCATACAGTCGTTTTTATCATTTATTAACCCACCTGTTCATTTATTAATATATATCGATTTTTTTTTTTTTTGTTTATAAAGATAGATTGACAACATGTGAGTGTTCACGCTTGATATCTTGGAGGTTACTTTAGATGTTATATAAAGATTTGTCATAATTAAAAATGAAATATCCAATCCCTCAGTATTCACATTTGATAAAAAAAAATTATTTTATGGTTAATGGTTATGTATAATATATTGTTACTATTAACATCTTTAACTTATTTATATAAATTTAATAACAAAATGATAAATTTAATATATAAAATTTAAACAACAGTTAACAATTTACTAATTTTATTATATATGTACTAATAATAATTAAACACTTGCTTAAATATTTATAAACATTTATTATAACATAAAAGGGTGTTGTTGTAAGTTATTGTTAAATCCATATTTTCGTCAATTTTCAAAGTATAGGGGTTGTTTATGTAAGATTACAAATGACGGTTGTAAATATAGAGAGTGTATCATTACATTCCAAGCTATACCATCAAATCATCTCTCAAATCATCACAATGAGAGACTTCATCGGCGACGGAAACTAGGGCTCGGATATTCACCGGAGTCATCGTTCGTAAGCTTGCCGCCGCCGGTTTCTTAGACGGAATCCTCATTTGAAGGTAATAACTTTTAACTTCCTTCAGTTTTTTCATTATTTTTTGAATTAATCGTTCTAATCGTTGATTGTAGACCATTACATTGACATATTTGAAATCTAAACTGTGACATCTGTGTCTCTACGACCATCAAACAAATACCAAATCAATGAAATATTGTGTTTCATACTTGGGATTTGTATAAATATGTGTATCATTTGCACATATCAATTCTCGTTCGATTTCGAGCTCAAAATCACTTTCTTGAAAGTTATACACGAACCGATGCGTAAACTTAATCAGTTTAATGCGAAAAACACTCCGGAACAGTGACATGGGCTTACCATACCTTAAATAACCTTTACATAACTTAGAAATAAGTATTGGAGGGTTTGGTGTGTCGAAATCAAGTTTATTCGATCGTAGGGACTATTTGCGTCAAACTGCGAAAGCCTACCGATTCATATGGTATCGAACATTCCGGAACTTGAAAATAAGTTAAACATACCATAAATATCCTTTACATAGCTTAGAAATAGGCTTTGAGGGGTTCGGTGTGCAAAAATAAACTTTTTGGTCAAACAGGGACTAAAAGCATCAAAAAGTGCACAAGTATGCATTTACGCGCATATCTTACGTTCTGAATATATCCGGATATCCAAAAATTTATGTAATCATTAAAATATTTTATTTTAGTGATTGGCATGATAAAATTCCGCATTTGGATCGTTTTTCGCGTCCATTCGTGTTTCGTCGTAATTAACCGAACATCGTGATCATACGACCAAACGAACCGACATCCGAAATGTTTTTGAGCATATTTCATGTTCCCTATGCCTAGGCATCATTGTAGAGCCTTTAAAATGTCTTAACGGGGTTTAAATGCATCGAAAATGGCTTAAAGGTGTTGCAGGGACCATTTCTGCCATTTTGGCAATAAAGCATTAAATGCATCGAAAATGGCTTAAAAGTGTTGCGGCACGCCACAGCCTCATCTGGACAGAAAACCCATTTTTGACACCCAGGTTGAATTTCAGGGGCTCTAGTGTAACTTTTTCAATACCGTGTGATGGTTTTGGACACCCAAGTATTCCAAAACAATGTGCCACACATAGATGGTCCAGATCGAAGCTCAATTATCGAGGAACGATCCTAACGGTTCTTCAAACTCTATATAAACCCACTTGATTTCATTTGCATCTCCACACATTTGCTCTCAAATTATTCTCTAAGTTGAAGCTCTCCTTGTGAAGCTTCATACCTGAGAAATTTTGAGTTCAAATCTTCAAGCTTGGACCTTTTGTAAGTATTCTTTCATCTTTTATGCGTTTTTCAGCAAGAAAGTCAAACAGTGTTTGACTTTCTGCATTGACCAGTCAATGGTCAACACGAAGTTCGTTTGAACTTCGCAACGGGAGCGTAATCACGATGGTCATAGTCCCTTGTGACTATACCTACTGATTACCACATTATTTAGGCATAGTGACGAGTCATAGTTTCGGTCAAAATACGCGTTTATGCGTATTTTGCAACCAAACTATTCTTGGGTATCAAAACCCTTTGTTTTGATATCAAACTTGTTTTCTAACTTCGTTAAACATGTTTTAACGTGTTTAACCCGTCACTTTTAGTTTAGTGCTTATATAGGGTCGTAAGATAAGCGGTCTAAACATCCGTTTAGACTTTCAAACCCGACCCGTTTGGTCGATCATTAGGTTCCCACCAAACATATTTTGTGACCATAGTTGTATAAGGAATAACCATCCAAGGTTATACCTTATGGTCACTTCGTTTAGTTAGTCGTATAATAGGTAGTTTATATGTCTTAGGAAAATGACCAAAATGCCCTTTTTACGCATAAATTCATTTTAAGCATATGTAACCTAAATTTTTACATCTAAACTGATTAGGTAACATTATTAGACATGTTAAGGAATATAATACTTGTCATAGGACTAGTTAGGCGGTCCGAACGCGTTTTACGCGAACGACGCGTTAAAGTAGCGCAAGCTACCTAAACGAGTCGTAATGGGTCGTAAGCACTTAGGATAGGTTTCGATTTAGTATGCAGGCTTTGTTAAACCATATCATATGAGTTCCAACACTCATTTGGTTTATGAAACCTCATCCTATCCGATCTTTCGATTTAGGTCCAGTTTATTAATATAGTTACCTATATTAGGTGTCGTTTGATTTCCGTGATCCCTCTAGCTTTGCTTGGTTGTTATTCAAGACTTCTAAGCATTCTCAAGTGAGTACATAGTCCCCTCTTTTACTTTTTTCAAATATTTTGGGGTGATTCACATGTGCCTACTTGTTACTTTCATGCTTTCATGTCGTATACTTACTATGTTCATTAGTACACATATAGTACAAGATTTCATTATGTTTTGCTATGTATGTTCACTTAGCATGGTAGCACATTGATTTTCATATATTACATTTTTGTTGCATATGTTCATCCAGCATATGGACACATTGATTTACACTGCATTTTTGTTGCATATGTTCATCCAGCATATGGACACATTGTTTTACATTTTTACTTTGTATGTTCACTTAGCAAATTTAGTACATTATTTTCATATAACATGCTTACATTTGGTATAACATTTGGTTTGTTTAACGGGTCATAAATACATTCATTAACATCGATCATGCCGCTCGGTAGTAGGTAGTGGTACCATAGGACTTGACAACTCCCATTTCTGAAATCCTAGGTTTGTTTGGACGTAAGGAATGACCGAATCCGAATTCATTTTTGGTAGACCTCTGACTTGTTCTAGGGTTTATCTTACAGTTGCAAGGCTTGGATGTAGACGTTTAACATTACCGCGTAGATGTTTGTATCAATAAAGCATTAATTTTACAAAACATAACTTTTGATTTAAATTATGATTTATCAAATACATTGTTTTGTACATTTCTTTCTTATAGGGTTGAGTAAATGCTTTTATTCACTATACATTACATTTGGTTATACATGAACATTTTTATATTGGTGGTTTATTTTGGTAAGTGATTTAAATAACGAGGCGTGTAATATGATAAAAGCATGGTGGATACGCCACTGGTACTTCCTATATATAAGTGCTTTTATGATATTACATATCGTAGCGTTATTTAAACCATTTCAAATTAGACATATTACATTTTACACAATTAACATATATTTACAAAAACATTGTTTTACAAACAACATATTTTGTACAAATTCATTTTTACTTGGTTTAATTACTTATCTATTCATTATTCTTTTATATCATCTGATTTCTTATCGATTTTCGTATAGTTTATAAAAAAAATATTTTAAGGTTCTTGACTTACTTTTGTTAAACATTTTCTTTAAACTTACAAGTCATGAATCCTATTTTAATAAAACCTATGTATCTCACATGCATTTTTATGCTGACGTACCTATTTTCACATGTGTTTTCAGGAGATGATGCATAAGATTGATGAAGATATACTTAGGCGGACTTGGACCTTAGTGACAATAAAAGATGCAAGGCTAGTTAATTATTATATGTTTCCTTGTTTTTAAGATGATGTAAACTCTTGAAATTTAATAAAACAAAACTTCAATTTCCATGTGTTATGAAACAATGATTCTGTTACGACACTCCCCGACGACTCCGCCGCGGTTTGTTGTTTTACGCGGTCGGGGTGTGACAGAAGAGTTGGTATCAGAGCTCATGGTTATAGGGAATTAGGTTATTAGTAATGTTTTGACCTAGTCTATAACTATCCTAGGACCCTAACACAATATTCTTGTGTTTAGATCTTAAAACAATACCGTCACTTATCCTTAGGTGACAACCACAACAAGAACACAAATTTCAAATCCGCTTTGAAAACTAATCATCTGTTCTAGGATGAGTTATTATAAGGTTTTGAACCTTCAAAGTTTCCAAAACGAATTTGAAAATAATCACCCACCCTTTCGGATGATTCGTTTTTGGCTTAATGCCTTCCGAATTTTCAAAATCTCGTTAAAGTTTGGGTCTTATAGTGTGAACACGTGCAATCTGGAAGAGTGGATGCCTGTATCCGGAGTTTTCTGTCTAAGGCTAGAGTGTTTGTACAAATCCACATAATCGGACCAGTCACTCTTACCTGGGAATTCTTGGGGTGAGTGTCCACTTATAGGCTAAAGCATGTCTTCGCGATACATTAATATGACCTGCTTACTTTGATTAGTCACCGTCTCATTTGTTTACCTTAGGTAACAAACAAATGATCACAATTTTTATGCGTTGTCATTCTGTTTTGATTATCTGATAACATTTCACTTGTTTCCTCCTATGTCTTCCATTTCCTTTAGGATGTCTCTTCATCGCAGCGACACTCAAATATACGAGCAGGCTACCAAAATTGCCCAACGAATAGGCATAGTAATCCAAAAGACTACTGAATTACCTGTTGCCATGTCTCGTCTCAAGGATGAAGCAACCCAAGAATCACCAAGGGAAACAGAAGCCAAGCCTTCATGAAAATGAAGGAAGCGTAAAGCTTCAAAGAATCCTCCAGCCGTTGCACCAATCAAGCAGGACCTAGCCAGGTGGCAGCACCACCAGCCAAGAAGCCGTACATGGGAACTGCTCCATGGTGCAATCAATGCAACCGTCATCATCCGAATCACATACCCTGTCTCAAATGTACTCACTGTGGACGATGGGGACATTTGGTTAACGTGTGCCGCTTTGCTACCCAAAACAAAGCTGTTGCAAATCCTGCTGCTGCTCAACCTCCTGCAAGGAAACCTTATGCCGGTACTGCACCGATATGTAACAAATGTAATGCACCTCACCTAGCTTACCTACAGTGTCGTCTGTGTGCATCTTGTGGGCGACTCGGTCACCTGGCAAATGCTTGTCGATTCAACCCAAGCCAAGGTGGTCCAAACCAACCCCAAGTCAACCTTGCTCAAGCTCGTTTTCCTCCTGGTACTTGCTACATCTATGGCGAGACGAGTCATTTCAGGAACAAATGACCAAAGATTGTCAATGCAAATCTGACCCATGGATGAGCATATTGGCTGATTAGAAGACGCTGCTGCTTTGGATTAGTTTAAATCTTATGCTTTTGTTTCTTTTGTTGAACTCTGAAACAATCTGTTTGGTTTATAAATAAATCGTTGTTCGCAATTCTGATGTACAAGTGTAGTTACATGTGTGTATAGCATACCCCTATGATACCTACACCAAAGAACTATTTTCTTTACAAAACAAGCTACTCTTGTAGTTCTCCCATTCATGTGATCGCTCACGACTTCCTTGAAAATTCTAAGTTGAACTCTGAAACAATCTGTTTGGTTTATAAATAAATCGTTGTTCGCAATTCTGATGTACAAGTGTAGTTACATGTGTGTATAGCATACCCCTACGATACCTACACCAAAGAACTATGTTCTTTACAAAACAAACTACTCTTGTAGTTCTCCCATTCATGTGATCGCTCACGACTTCCTTGAAAATTCTAAGTACTCGTTTCATTCTAAGAAATGAAGTACAGAATATAAGTGACAATTTTAGACGATTACTCAAAATGCCACTTTAAATCCTTGGTTAGATAACTAAGGGTATTCTTCGATCTCATACCCATATCATTACACTCTAGTTTTCATAACAACATACATAGTATATGTTTTTCTAAAATAACCTTCACGATTTCAAAATATTTCATATAGTTTGAAAACAATTTTAACACAGTGTATTTACTTAATATATCAAGTGCATGATTTCAAAAAGCATTACCCATGTTCTCAAAAACCTTATACATAATTGCAAAATTCATCTCACATGATTTTAAACAATTTATAAACATACTTACCTAATACATCTACCGTATGATTTCAAAAGTATTACGTAAGGTTTCAAAACCATTAAACACATTTCTAAAGAACCCCATGCATAGTTTTCGAAAAACATTCCGCTCGTATGATGGACTTAACAACCTCCAAAATTCTGCTTCATATGTCTCCTTGGCATATCTAGCACCTCAACTCCATGAACACTTTACCTCGTGTATCGACTTAAGCACGTCTAGTGCAAGATTTCGAAACGTCTCCCGCTATTCAAATTCCAAAATCCATATAGGATCTTCTTATCTTCACAACTAGATCCTTGTGGATGATTATCGCTCAAATCGGAGTCCTTAATTGAATTCCTTGTATGCATTAATACGTACATTACGATTCAATAAGGACAAAGCCGAATTCCTATTAAGATCTTCCTATCTTCATAGTTAGATTTTTGAAATATTTAAAGTGCCAAATGAAATCCACGGATTGGATTCCTGGTGCGCTTTAAATATTCGTGTTCAAGTTAACAAACAAATTAACAAAATGATAACAAATTGAAAACCAAGTTAAACAATTATGTGATTTTGTGATTATGTTTTATGTGTTTTGTTTTTGTGTAATCTGAATTTTCGTTATCCAAATCCTCGTAGAATTTTCCATATCTTCATATGAGAGATTCATAGTAGGATATCCAAAGGTACTACCTTAAATCCTAAATGGGCTTCTACGTAATAGTTAAGACCCTGGGATTATGTAGTACCATTCCATAATTCAAAAGAGACCCCTTGAGTGGTCAAGTTAAAAAGATTGACTCAGAATCTGGTTAAGAATGGCATGTGATGATATAGCTGAAAAGACTCCTTGGTAGTCTATTTAAAGAGATCATTTATTGATTTAATTAAAAGGACCCTATGGTGGTCTAGTCACAATCACCACAAGTTTGTTCATTGTTTTCTTCCCCTACACATTATAAAATGCACTGTGTGGACTATGCAAGGAATTACGTAATTATGGATGCATACATAATTATGAAATTCAGTGCACGGGAACCACAGTAAGATTTGTCATGTGTAGGAACCAATAGTGACAAAAATAACGAAACGTGAACAATGTAATGGAGGTACGGTGGACGCACCAATGGCGCTTCATAAACTTGTATATAAGTGCAACTCTTACATTGCAAGCATGATGTTATTTAAAGTTACTAGAAGTTCAGTACCCTAACCAGTGTTGTTTTATCTTTTCGACTTCATGTTTCAAGCTCTCAGAAGTTTCCTCTAAATAAATTTCGGGATGAAATTTCCTGAAGTAGGGGAGACTGTGACATCTGTGTCTCTACGACCATCAAACAAATACCAAATCAATGAAATATTGTTTTTCATACTTGGGATTTGTATAAATATGTGTATCATTTGCACATATCAATTCTCGTTCGATTTCGAGCTCTAAATCGCTTTCTAGAAAGTTATACGCGAACCGATGCGTAAACGTAATCAGTTTTAAACGACAAACACTCCGGAGCAGTGGCATGGGCTTAACATACCTTAAATAACCTTTACATAACTTAGAAATAAGTATTGGAGGGTTTGGTGTGCCGAAATCAAGTTTATTCGATCGCAGGGACTATTTGCGTCAAACTGTGAAAGCCTACCGATTCATATGGTATCTGTAGGATCGTTTTCACGACCAAAACGAGTCATTCAGAGGCGTTCTACTCACTACGAAAGGAGGAAACAGACGTATCGAGTTCGATTCAGCTAGATATTCACTTTAACTGTCTTTTTGATTGATTTGACAAAGATTTACAGCATGTTGACACTTCGGCAGCAGTTCGGCACTGAAACCGGAAAGTTGGAACTTCTTCGAACGAAATCACAAGGCACCTATTTATAGGCTAGCTAATTTCGCACGAAATATCTCATGCGAAATCACATTCACACGAAATTACTATTTCGTGTGAAATTACCAAGTAATTTCGTGTGAAATCACTAACTAATTTCATGCGAAATAACACTCTGTTATTTCGTGCGAAATTACCTTCTAACCTATTTTTGACAGTTTTCTCGTATAACGTGCCCTGATCTATCTATACACATACAAGAGTCGATACAAGACGAAGTCGACAGACGTATGCACCAACAGACTCCCCCTCGGATGTTGACGAGTCTTCAGTGTCGCGTCTTCAACGTCTTCAGTGTCGCGTCTTCAACGTCCTCAGTCTTTATCAATATTTTACTCTTCCTGAAGTGTCACACCCCGACCACGTAGAACATACAAAACGTGGCAGAAATATCGGGGAGTGTTGTAACAGAATTAATTGTTTCAAATCCATGGCAATTGAAGTTTCGTTTTATTGATTAAAAGTGTTACAATGTCTTAACAAACAAAGAAATACAACATAATTAACTAGTCTTGCATCTTTTATTGTCACTAAAGCCCAAGTCTGTCTATGTGTATCTTGACCATCTTATGCAACAGTTCCTGAAAAACACATGTGAAAATAGGTACGTCAGCATAAAAATGCCTGTGAGATACATAGGTTTTGTGAAAATAAGATTCATGACTTATGTTTGAGAAAAAGTTTAGTCATGAACCTTGTTATTTGCTTTGTCTTTTAAATCATTTGAAAAACGATAAGATCAGATGATAAGTATAAATAAATGTAAGGTTAAATGAATAACCAAGTAAAATGTGTTTGCATAAGATAAGTTGTTTATAAATCAATGTCTTGTGAAAAGTATGTTATTTGTATGAAATGTTCTATGTCTCAAACTGAAATGATTCAAATAACGTTACGACATGTAATACCATACAAACACTTATATATAGGAAGTACCAGCGGCGTATCCACCATGCTTGTATCATATTACACACGCATCGTTACTTAATCACTTAATCAAACCAAACCAAACAATGTAAAATGTTCATGTCAAGATGTAAATCATGTCAAAATGTCTATGTCAAATATCCATGTCAAATGTCTATGTCAAATATCCATGTCAAATGTCTATGTCAAATATCCATGTCAAATGTCTATGTCAAATATCCATGTCAAATGTCTATGTCAAATATCCCTGTCAAATGTCTATGTCAAAATGTCATGTATGGCAAGTGAAAGGTCTCAACTAAACCATATGCACAAGAACAAAGTATTGAAGTAAAACTTGGTTTAAATCAAAGCTATGTTTTGTGTAAATGCATGCAAATATTTAATATGAACATTTATGCGGTATTGTGAAAATGCATACATCCAAGCCTGGCGACTGTGGTGATAAACCCTTTAAACAAATTAAAGGTCTATCTGTCTTATATCAACGAATTCGGTCATTCCTTTCATCCCCTTTCCCTGGGACGTCCGGAACGGGAGTTGTCAATTCCTATGGTACCACTACCTACTAACGAACGGCATGATCGGTGTTAATGAATGTATTGTCCCATGTAAACAAACCAAATGTCATACCAAAATGTAAGCATGTGATGAAAACAATGTACTAAGTATGCACGCAATGGACATACATAGCATAAAATGTAAATGTAAAACGATGTACTAAGTATGAGCTAAATGGACATACATAGCATAAAACATAATGAGATCATGTACTATAAGTGTACTATTGAACATAGCAGGTATATGATGTGAAAACAGGAAAGCATGAAAGTAACAAGTAGGCACATGTGTTCCACCCCAAAACAGTTTGGAAAACAGTAAAAGAGGGGTCTATGTACTCACTTGAGAATGCTCAGTAGTCCTTGAGTGACAACCAAACAATGCTAGAGATCACGGAAATCAAACGGCACCTAATATAGGTAACTATGTTAATAAACCGGACCTAAATCGGAAGATCGGATAGAATGCGGGTTCGTAAACCAAACGAGTATAGAGACTCGTGTCATATGGTTTAACAAAGCCTACATACTAACTGAAACTTAACCTAAGTGTTTACGACCCATTACGACCCGTTTAGGTAGCTTATGCTACTTTAACGCGTCGTTCGCGTGTAACGCGTTCGGACCGCCTAACTAGCCCTATGACAAGTGTTATATGCCTAAACATGTTACATAATCCGTTATGTGACAAAAGTTTAGGTTACATATGCTTAATTACCAATTATACATGAAAAGGGTATTCTGGTAATTTACCTACGGCATATAAACTACCTATCATACAACTACTTAAACGATGTGACCATAGGGTATAACCTCGGAAGGTTATTCCCTACCTACTATGGTCACCTAATGTATTTGGTCGGATCCTAATGATCGACCAAACTGGGTCGGGTTCGAGGTATAAGCGATTTATTAGATCGCTTACCCTACGACCCTAGACAACGTGGTAATCAGTAGGCATAGTCCCAAGGGACTATGACCATCGTGATTACAATCACGTTGCGAAGTTCAAACGAACTTCGCATTGACCATTACTGGTCAACGCTGAAAGTCAAACAAAGTTTGACTTTCTGACTCGAAAAGCAGTAAAATAAGGAAAAGAACGAAAGAATACTTACGAAGGGTCCCCGAATGCTAATCCCGATCCAAGAACTCAGGTATGAAACAATGGTTTCAACTTAGAGCTCTCAAAATCAGAATTCTAGTGGGTTTTGATGTTGTGTGGGTTGGGTATTTATAGAAATACCCAAACCGTTAGGATCGTTTGTCGAAAATCGTGCCTTAATCATGTCCGTACAAGTGTCGGAATGTTATGGAACCACATATGCTCCTTAACTTAGTGACACATCAACTTAAAACATGTGGTGAAGGATCAATCAGCTGGGACCCGCTGTTAAAAACATGGAATCTTGTCCAGAGGGGGGCTCGCGTGACGCTAAGGCCCGTCGCGTCACGCTAGGCCCCTGTTTTGGCAGATTTTCCAGAAATGGTCCCTGCAGCTTGTTTAAGCGATTTTCGATGCGTTTGAACCCCGTTAACCTCATTTCAAGGCTCTAAAATGTAGTTAAAGTATAGGGAACTCAAAACATACTCAAAAATATGCCGGAGGTTGGTCCGTTTGGCCGTACGAACGCGATGTTCGCTTAATTACGACGGAATGCGCATAAGTGCGAAAAACGAACCAAATGACGCGACGAATGGATTTTTCTTAAGGCGATCACTAAAATAAAATATAGTCATGCTTACATAAATTTTTGGATGTCCAGATGTATTCAGAACGTAAGTTATGCGCGAAAATGCAAACTTGTGCACTTTTTGACACTTTTAGTCCCTGAATGTCCCAAAAGTTTATTTTAGCACACCCAACCCCTCAAAGCCTATTTCTAAGCTATGTAAAGGATATTTAAGGTGTGTTTAACTTATGGTCATGTTCCGGAATGTTCGTTACAGTTCAAATTGACATACTTTCGCAGTTTGTCATATTTAGTCCCTGTAGTCGAATTAACTTGGTTTTGCCATACCAAAGCCTTCAAAACTTATTTCTAAGTTATGTAAAGGTTATTTAAGGTATGTTAAGCCTATTTCACTATTCCAGAGTGTTTGTTGCATTAAACTGGTTATATCTACGCATCGGTGCGCGTATAACCTTCCAGAAAGTGAATTTAGAGTTTGGAATTGAACGAGAATTGATATGTGCAAAATGATACACATATTTTTACAAATCCCAAGTATGAAATATAATATTTCATTGGTTCGGTATTTTTTGATGGCCGTGGAGGCACAGGTGTTACAGTCTCCCCTACTTTAGGAAATTTCGTCCCGAAATTTATTTAGTGGAAACTTGTGAGAGTTTAAAACATGAAGTTGAAAAGATCAAATAACATTGGTTAGGGTTCTTGAACTTCTAGTAACCTTAATAACATTATGTTTGCAATGTAAGAGGGACACTTATATACAAGTATATGAAGCGTCATTGGTGCGTCCACCATGCCTCCATTACATCGTTCTCATTTTGTTATTGTTGTCACTATCGGTTCCTTCACATAATAAATCTTACTGGTTTTCTGTGCACTAAATTTCATAATTATGTGCGCATCCATAATTAGAGAATTCCTTGCACAGTTCACACAGTCTATTTTATAATGTGTAGGGTGAAACCAAATGAACAATCCTGTGATGAGCGTGACTTAGACCGCCATAGAGTCCTTTAGACTAAATCAATAAATGATTTAAATAGACTGTCAAGGAGTCTGTCCAGCTACATCACTAGATGTCGTTCTTTAACCAAATTGTGAATCAATCTTTTTGATTAGACCACTAAAGGGTCTCTAATGAATCATGGAGCAGTACTATATAATCCAAGGGTCTTAACTATTACATAGAAGCCCATTAAGGATTTAAGGTAGTACCTTTTGAATATCCTGCTACGAATCTCTCATATGAAGATATGAAAGATCCTGCGAGGATTTGGATAACGAATATCCAGAGTATTAAAAACACTAAAAATGCATAAAAGAAAACATAAGATGAATACACACATAGTCACATAAATCACAAAATTGTTTAACTAGAAGTTTGTTCTGCTAACAGAGTACATGTATTTAAAGGACACTAGGAATCCATCTCGTGGATTTCATTTGGCACTTTAAACATTATCAAGAATCTAACTATAAAGATAGAAAGATTCAAAAAGAAAATTCGATTTCGATTTCTAGGAACCGAAATGTTCGAATTCAGGTACATAAGGAATCCAATTAAGGACTCTGATTTGAATGATGATTATCCACAAGGGTCTAATTGTGGAGGTAAAAAGGATCCCATATGGATTTTTAGAAGTTGAAGATGTTTTGAAATCTTGCACGGGATGTGCTTAAGTCAAAACATGAAGTAAAATGCTTATGAAGTTGAGATGCTAGATATGTCAAGGCGACATATGAAGCAGAATTTTGAAGGTTAAGTCAATGTATGAGGAAAAATATTTTTGAAAACTATGCATGGGGTTCTTTTAAGAAAAATGTGTTTAACGTTTTTGAAACCTTATATATAATACTTTTGAAATCGTAAGGTAGTTGTAAGTATATTTATAAAAATGTTTTAAAATCATGCGAGATGAATTTTGAAATTATGTATAAGGTTTTTGAAAGACATGAATGATGCTTTTCGAAATCATGCACTTGATAAGAAAATGTATTGTGTTAATATTGTCTTCAGACTATATGAAATATTTTGAAATTAGAAAGGTTGGTTTTGATAACATGGCCTATGTTTTTGAAATAACATAGACAATGTATCTAGAAAAAATTGTTTTCAAACTATATGAAATGTTTTGAGATCATGAAGATTGTTTTGAAATACTGGTACTGTGTATGTTGAAAAATCAAAACGTAATGGGTATGAGATTTGAAAATATCCTTAGTTATCTAACCAAGGATTCAAAAATACAGATGTGCGAAAAGCACGATTACTCATAATGTCACTAAATTTTCTGTACTTTGTTTCTTAGAGTGAAACGAGTACTTAAAATTTTTGAGGGAATCATGAGCAATCATTTGAAAGAGAGAAATCACAAGAGTAGTGTCACACCCCGACCACGTAGAACATACGAAACGTGGCGGAAACATCGGGGAGTGTTGTAACAGAATTTAATGTTTCAAATCCATGGCAATTGAAGTTTCGTTTTATTAATTAAAAGTGATACAATGTCTAATCAAACAAGGAAAAACAACATAATTAACTAGTCTTGCATCTTTTATTGTCACTAAAGCCCAAGTCCGCCTATATGTATCTTGATCATCTTATGCAACAGCTCCTGAAAAACACATGTGAAAATAGGTACGTCAGCATAAAAATGCCTGTGAGATACATAGGTTTTGTGAAAATAGGTTCCATGACTTATGTTTGAGAAAATGTTTTGTCATGAACCTTGTAATTTGCTTTGTTTTGTAAATCATTTGAAAAACAATGAGTTCAGATGATATGTATAAATAAGTAAATAATGTATGGTTAAATAAATGACCATGTAAGATGAGTTTGTATAAGATAAGTTGTTTGTAAAACAATGTCTTGTGAAAAGTATGTTATTTGTATAAAACGTTCTATGTCTCAAACTGAAATGATTCAAATAACGCTACAATATGTAATACCATACAAACACTTATATATAGGAAGTACCAGCGGCGTATCCACCATGCTTGTATCATATCACACACGCATCGTTACTTAATCACTTAATCAAACCAAACTAATGTCAAAATGTCTATGTCAAATATCCATGTCAAATGTCTATGTCAAAATATCATGTATGGCAAGTGAAATGTCTCAACTAAACCATATACACAAGAACAAAGTATTGAAGTAAAACTTGGTTTAAATCAAAGTTATGTTTTGTGGGAAAATGCATGATCAAATGTCAATCATGTTAAAATGTCTATGCCGAAATGTCTATGTCAAATACGGTTCACACGGTTCACAGATACAAACGGTTCACAGATACAAACGGTTCACAGGTACAATGGTTCACAGATACAAACGGTTCACAGGTACAACGGTTCACAGATACAACGGTTCATAGATACAACGGTTCAAAATGTAGTATAATGTGTTCACATGCTGGATGAGCATATGCAACAAAATGCAATGTAAAACAATGTACTAAGTAATGCACACAATGGGCACACCTAGCAGGAAATGTCATGTAAAACAATGTACTAAGTAATGCACACAATGGGCACACCTAGCATAAGATGATATGAAATCATGTACTATAATGTACTAATGAACATAGTAAGTATATGATGTCAAAACAGGAAAACATGAAAGTAACAAGTAGGCACATGTGTTCCACCCCAAAACAGTTTGGAAAACAGTAAAAGAGGGGTCTATGTACTCACCTGGGATTGCTCAGTAGTTCTGGAGTGACAACTAAACAATGCTAGAGATCGCGGATATCAAACGGCACCTAGTATAGGTAGCTACATTAATAAACCGGACCTAAATCGGAAGATCGGGTAGCATTAGGGTTTGTAAACCAAACGAGTGTAGAGACTCGTGTCTTTTGGTTTAACAAAGCCTACATACTAAATGAAACTTAACCTAAGTGTCTACGACCCATTACGACCCGTTTAGGTAGCTTGTGCTACTTTAACGCGTCGTTTGCGTGAAACGCGTTCGGACCGCCTAACTAGCCCTATGACAAGTGTTATATGCCTAAACATATTACATAATCAGTTATGTGACAAAGGTTTAGGTTACATATGCTTAATTACCAATTATACATGAAAAGGGTATTCTGGTAATTTACCTAAGGCATATAAACTACCTATCATACAACTACTTACACGATGTGACCATAGGGTATAACCTCGGAAGGTTATTCCCTACCTACTATGGTCACCTAAAGTGTTTGGTCGGATCCTAACGATCGACCAAACTGGGTCGGGTTCGAAGGTATAGGCGATTTTATTAGATCGCCTACCCTACGACCCTAGACAACGTGGTAGTCAGTGGGCATAGTCCCAAGGGACTATGACCAACGTGATTACACTCACGTTGCGAAGTTCAAACGAACTTCGCATTGACCATTACTGGTCAACGCTGAAAGTCAAACAAAGTTTGACTTTCTGACTCGAAAAGCAGTAAAATAAGGAAAAGAACGAAAGAATACTTACCCAGGGTCCCCGAATGCTAACCCAGATCAAAATAGCTCAGGTATGAAACGAAGGTTCCAACTTAGAGTCTTTTCAATCAGATTTGTGGGTTTTTAAGCCAAAGGGGGGTGGGTATTTATAGATAAAGTAGAGCCGCTAGGATCGTTTCTTGAATATCGTGCCACGATCCGAGCCGTACACTTGTCACAAAGGTTATGGAGCCACATATGCTCCTAATCTTAGTGATTAAGCAAGTTACAAACATGTGGTTGTGGTTAATCAGCTGAAATCTGATTGCAAATACACTTAATCTGGTCAGGTTAGGCAGTCGCGTAGCGCTAGTGCAAAGGCACTATGCAGTCGCGCTACGCTAGCACCTCCCTGTTTCAGAAATGTTTCAAAAGTGGCAGAAATGGTCCCTGCACGTGTTTAAGGCCTTTTTCGATGCGTTTGAACCCCGTTAACCTCATTTCAAGGCTCTAAAATGAAGTTAAAGTATAGGGAACTCAAAACATGCTCAAAAATATGTCGGATGTCGGTTCGTTTGGTCGTACGATCGCGATGTTCGCTTAATTACGACGGAATGCGCATAAGCGCGAAAAACGATCCAAATGACGCGACGAATGGATTTTTCTTATGGCGAACACTAAAATATAATATAGTCATGCTTACATAAATTTTTGGATGTCCGGATGTATTCAGAACGTAAGTTATGCGCGAAAATGCAAACTTGTGCACTTTTTGAGACTTTTAGTCCCTGAATGACCCAAAAGTTTATTTTAGCACACCGAACCCCTCAAAGCCTATTTCTAAGCTATGTAAAGGATATATATGGTATGTTTAACTTATGGTCATGTTCCGGAATGTCTGTTACAGTTCAAATTGGCATACTTTCGCAGTTTGTCAACTTTAGTCCCTGTAAGCGAATTAACTTGTTTTTGTCATACCAAAGCCTTCAAAACTTATTTCTAAGTTATGTAAAGGTTATTTAAGGTATGTTAAGCCTATTTCACTATTCCGGAGTGTTCGTTGCATTAAACTGGTTATATTTACGCATTAGTGCGCGTATAACCTTCCAGAAAGCGATTTAGAGCTTGAAATCGAACAAGAATTGATATGTGTAAACGATACACATATTTTTACAAATCCCAAGTATGCAATACAATATTTCACTGGTTGGGCATTTGTTTGATGGTTGAAATGACACAGGTGTTACAGTCTCCCCTACTTTAGGAAATTTCGTCCCGAAATTAATTCGTAGGAGTCTGTCTATGACTTTGTTTCAAATAGTCATCAAAGATATGTAAAGCATAATCTGATTATTTTCCTCAACGGATATTTTTCAGAAGCGAAAATGAACGAACAGAGTCATTTTCTTCAACGGTTCTTCGGAAATGGAGAATAAAGGAATTAACTAAACGGATATACATTTCCCTCAACGGATATTCTTCAGAAGTGAAAATGAATGGATGATTCATTCTTTCTCAACGGATTCTTTGCCAGAAATGGGAATGAAGGAATAATCCACGGATATTCATTTCTCTCAACGGATATTCTTTAGAACGAAAATGAACAAACGGGGTCATTTTCCTCAACGGTTTGTTCTTCAGAAGTTGAAATGAAAGAAAAAAAATCAACGGATATTCATTTCTCTCAACGGATATTCTTCAGAACGAAAATGAACAAACGGGGTCATTTTCCTCAACGGTTTGTTCTTCAGAATTTGAAATGAAAGAAAAATCAACGGATATTCATTTCTCTCAACGGATATTCTTCAGAACGAAAATGAACAAACGGGGTCATTTTCCTCAACGGTTTGTTCTTCAGAATTTGAAATGAAAGAAAAATCAACGGATATTCATTTCCTCAACGGATAAATCTTCAGAAACGAAAATGAACTAACGGAGTCATTTTCAACGGTTATTTCCTCAGAGTTGGAAATGAAGGATTACACAACGGATATTCATTTCCTCAACTGATAAATCTTCAGAAACGAAAATGAACTAACGGAGTCATTTTCAACGGTTGCTTCCTCAGAGTTGGAAATGAAGGATTACACAACGGATATTCATTTCCTCAACGGATAAATCTTCAGAAACGAAAATGAACTAACGGAGTCATTTTCAACGGTTGCTTCCTCAGAGTTGGAAATGAAGGATTACACAACGGATATTCATTTCCTCAACGGATAAATCTTCAGAAACGAAAATGAACTAACGGAGTCATTTTCAACGGTTGCTTCCTCAGAGTTGGAAATGAAGGATTTCACAACGGATATTCATTTCCTCAACGGATATTCTTTAGAACGAAAATGAATGGATAATTCATTTTCCTCAACGGTTATTCTTCAGAATGGAAATGAAAAGATAAACAACGGATATTCATTTCCTCAACGGATATTCTTCAGAAGTGAAAAATGAATAGCTAGTTCATTTTTCCTCAACGGATGCTTCATCAGAATTGGAAATGAATAGGGTTAACTCTTGATACATGATAGAACTTGCTGTGATTTCTGTGCACTAAATTCCATAATTATGTATGCATCCATAATTACGTAATTCCTTGCACAGTCCGCACAGTTTGTTTTGAAATGTTGTGGGGAAAGATATCAAACCTGAGATGAGAGTGACTAGACTACCATAGGGTCCTTTTAATTAGATCAACAGAGGATCTTCTTAATTAGGCCACTAAGGAGTCCTTTCAGCTATATCATCACATGATATCCCTAACCAGATTTTTGGATCAATCTGTTTAACTAGACCACTAAAGGGGTCTACTTATGAAGTAGTACATTATAATCCAAGGGACTTTAACTACAACGTAGAAGTCCATTAAGGATTTAAGTAGTACCTTTGGGTATCCTACTATGAATCTCTTGCACAAAGATAAGTAAGATTTTACGAGGATTTGAATAACATAAATTGGATCACATGACACATAAAGGATAACACATAAGCACATAACCACATAATTGTTTAATTGTTATTTTCTTGTTATTGATTGCTATTAACTTGGCGCCTCGTACATCGTCTCTCTTGGAAGAAACGGGTACTTAGGATTTTCGTGGAAACGCAAGAGATTATACAAGGGAAGAAATTTGGAAGTAGTCTGTTCTTCAAGGAATGCGGTTCCTTGATTGTCGGTATTGTAGGGGATATGTTTATACATGCAACCACATAAACATATTGAAATGTAAATGAAAGATTTATTTATAAACAACAATAACAACAACTGTTTCATAGATTGATAAAAGAAAATAATACACAAGGCTCGATTATTTTCTAAACAGCGTTATCTTCTGTCGGTCAGATACTCATCCCTGCGCTGGATTTGCATCAGCAAGTCTTGGGCAATTTCTACTAAAATGGCCCATCTCGCCACAGTTGTAGCAAGATCCCAGTGGGAAACGAGCTTGAGCAGGATTGTTGTTAATCTGATTTGGTGCTGCTGCTGTTGGGCAAACCCTCGCTGTATGACCTATAAGTCCGCAAACTTGGCATGTGCGGCACTTCACACCAGCATGATGATGTAGGCCACATTGGTTGCACAAGGGTGCAGTTCCTTTGTAGGGTTTCCTGGCAGGGGGTTGAGCTGGTTGGTTGGGGACGGCTTGATCATTGTGAGCGACCACGGCGAAGTTCTGAGAAGCCTTTCGCTTCTTTGACTTCTTAGAGGATCCAGTCTGTTCATCCATGGTCTTTGATTCCTCGATTGGTTTCGATTCCTCGACCAGTTTCTTGTCACCCTTTCGGAAAAGCTTACGTTTCCTGATCTGCGATTCAGTCAAGGTTGCAGATAACTCAATGGCCTGCCTAACAGTAGTAGGGTTGCTACCAGTCAAAATGTCTTGTATTGAGTCGGGAAGGCCATCAATGTACTTTTCGATCGCCTTATCCAAAGGCGTGACCATGTTTGGGCATAACAGACTTAACTCCTCATAACGGTCCGTGTAGGCTCGATGCTCACCGCTGTCTTGCTTAAGATCATCAAATTCCCTTTCCAAAGCCCTGATCTCGTGACGAGGACAAAACTCCTTCATCATGAGAGCCCTAAGTTCGGCCCATGTCTGTGCTAGAGCAACTTCTGCACCACGATCTCTCATAACCCCATTCCACCACGTAAGGGCTCTCTTCTGGAACACACTCGAAGCAAACTCGACCTTGCGATTGTCAGGACACTGCACATGGCGGAAAGTATTCTCAATGCTCTCGAACCATTGAAGAAGCCCAGTCGCTCCCTCAGAACCACTAAACTTGAGTGGTTTCGCCGAGTTAAAACTCTTGAAATTGCATGGACCATTGTTGTTGTTGTTGGCTTGATTCCATTGAGCAAAGAGGTTTGGGAATTGAGCAGCCATTTGCTGCGCAATAATTTCTGCCAGTTCGGCTGTCGCTATCTGGTTTTCGCGTCGAGGAGGCATTTTAAAAGAGGAAACATGAAAGGAAACGAGTGAGAGAATTAGACGAAAAGAATGAGATGAAACAAATATGATGAAAGCAAGGATAGTGGTCATTTGTTTGTTACTACAAAGCAACAAACGACCCGGTGAAAGGTAAATAGGTCAAAAATAATGTATTGCGAAGATATGCTCGCCTATAAGTGAACACTCATCCCAAGAATTCCCAGGTAAGCACAACTGGTCTCGCGTCTGATGAGATATATACGAAGTGCTTGCCTAGACAGAAAACCCAGAATACAGGCATTCACCCTTCCAGTTTGCATGTGTTCACATTATTTAAAACCCAAAACCTTGCCGAGATTTTGAAAACTCAAAAGGGTTCAAAACCATATAACAGAGGGTTCAAAACCTAGTAATCAATCATCCTAGAACAGATGATTAGTTTTCAAAGCGGTTTTGAAATTTATGTTCTTGTTGTGGTCGTCGCCTAAGGATAGGTGACAGTATTGTTTTATGACTAAACGCAAGTAAACTCGCGTTAGGGTCCTAAGAAGGTTATAGACTAGGTCAAAGCATTACTAATTACTAATAACCTAATTCCCTATAACCATTGGCTCTGATACCATCTTTTCTGTCACACCCCGACCACGTAGAACATACGAAACGTGGCGGAAACATCGGGGAGTGTTGTAACAGAATTTAATGTTTCAAATCCATGGCAATTGAAGTTTCGTTTTATTAATTAAAAGTGATACAATGTCTAATCAAACAAGGAAAAACAACATAATTAACTAGTCTTGCATCTTTTATTGTCACTAAAGCCCAAGTCCGCCTATATGTATCTTGATCATCTTATGCAACAGCTCCTGAAAAACACATGTGAAAATAGGTACGTCAGCATAAAAATGCCTGTGAGATACATAGGTTTTGTGAAAATAGGTTCCATGACTTATGTTTGAGAAAATGTTTTGTCATGAACCTTGTAATTTGCTTTGTTTTGTAAATCATTTGAAAAACAATGAGTTCAGATGATATGTATAAATAAGTAAATAATGTATGGTTAAATAAATGACCATGTAAGATGAGTTTGTATAAGATAAGTTGTTTGTAAAACAATGTCTTGTGAAAAGTATGTTATTTGTATAAAACGTTCTATGTCTCAAACTGAAATGATTCAAATAACGCTACAATATGTAATACCATACAAACACTTATATATAGGAAGTACCAGCGGCGTATCCACCATGCTTGTATCATATCACACACGTATCGTTACTTAATCACTTAATCAAACCAAACTAATGTCAAAATGTCTATGTCAAATATCCATGTCAAATGTCTATGTCAAAATATCATGTATGGCAAGTGAAATGTCTCAACTAAACCATATACACAAGAACAAAGTATTGAAGTAAAACTTGGTTTAAATCAAAGTTATGTTTTGTGGGAAAATGCATGATCAAATGTCAATCATGTTAAAATGTCTATGCCGAAATGTCTATGTCAAATACGGTTCACACGGTTCACAGATACAAACGGTTCACAGATACAAACGGTTCACAGGTACAATGGTTCACAGATACAAACGGTTCACAGGTACAACGGTTCACAGATACAACGGTTCATAGATACAACGGTTCAAAATGTAGTATAATGTGTTCACATGCTGGATGAGCATATGCAACAAAATGCAATGTAAAACAATGTACTAAGTAATGCACACAATGGGCACACCTAGCAGGAAATGTCATGTAAAACAATGTACTAAGTAATGCACACAATGGGCACACCTAGCATAAGATGATATGAAATCATGTACTATAATGTACTAATGAACATAGTAAGTATATGATGTCAAAACAGGAAAACATGAAAGTAACAAGTAGGCACATGTGTTCCACCCCAAAACAGTTTGGAAAACAGTAAAAGAGGGGTCTATGTACTCACCTGGGATTGCTCAGTAGTTCTGGAGTGACAACTAAACAATGCTAGAGATCGCGGATATCAAACGGCACCTAGTATAGGTAGCTACATTAATAAACCGGACCTAAATCGGAAGATCGGGTAGCATTAGGGTTTGTAAACCAAACGAGTGTAGAGACTCGTGTCTTTTGGTTTAACAAAGCCTACATACTAAATGAAACTTAACCTAAGTGTCTACGACCCATTACGACCCGTTTAGGTAGCTTGTGCTACTTTAACGCGTCGTTTGCGTGAAACGCGTTCGGACCGCCTAACTAGCCCTATGACAAGTGTTATATGCCTAAACATATTACATAATCAGTTATGTGACAAAGGTTTAGGTTACATATGCTTAATTACCAATTATACATGAAAAGGGTATTCTGGTAATTTACCTAAGGCATATAAACTACCTATCATACAACTACTTACACGATGTGACCATAGGGTATAACCTCGGAAGGTTATTCCCTACCTACTATGGTCACCTAAAGTGTTTGGTCGGATCCTAACGATCGACCAAACTGGGTCGGGTTCGAAGGTATAGGCGATTTTATTAGATCGCCTACCCTACGACCCTAGACAACGTGGTAGTCAGTGGGCATAGTCCCAAGGGACTATGACCAACGTGATTACACTCACGTTGCGAAGTTCAAACGAACTTCGCATTGACCATTACTGGTCAACGCTGAAAGTCAAACAAAGTTTGACTTTCTGACTCGAAAAGCAGTAAAATAAGGAAAAGAACGAAAGAATACTTACCCAGGGTCCCCGAATGCTAACCCAGATCAAAATAGCTCAGGTATGAAACGAAGGTTCCAACTTAGAGTCTTTTCAATCAGATTTGTGGGTTTTTAAGCCAAAGGGGGGTGGGTATTTATAGATAAAGTAGAGCCGCTAGGATCGTTTCTTGAATATCGTGCCACGATCCGAGCCGTACACTTGTCACAAAGGTTATGGAGCCACATATGCTCCTAATCTTAGTGATTAAGCAAGTTGCAAACATGTGGTTGTGGTTAATCAGCTGAAATCTGATTGCAAATACACTTAATCTGGTCAGGTTAGGCAGTCGCGTAGCGCTAGTGCAAAGGCACTATGCAGTCGCGCTACGCTAGCACCTCCCTGTTTCAGAAATGTTTCAAAAGTGGCAGAAATGGTCCCTGCACGTGTTTAAGGCCTTTTTCGATGCGTTTGAATCCCGTTAACCTCATTTCAAGGATCTAAAATGAAGTTAAAGTATAGGGAACTCAAAACATGCTCAAAAATATGTCGGATGTCGGTTCGTTTGGTCGTACGATCGCGATGTTCGCTTAATTACGACGGAATGCGCATAAGCGCGAAAAACGATCCAAATGACGCGACGAATGGATTTTTCTTATGGCGAACACTAAAATATAATATAGTCATGCTTACATAAATTTTTGGATGTCCGGATGTATTCAGAACGTAAGTTATGCGCGAAAATGCAAACTTGTGCACTTTTTGACACTTTTAGTCCCTGAATGACCCAAAAGTTTATTTTAGCACACCGAACCCCTCAAAGCCTATTTCTAAGCTATGTAAAGGATATATATGGTATGTTTAACTTATGGTCATGTTCCGGAATGTCTGTTACAGTTCAAATTGGCATACTTTCGCAGTTTGTCAACTTTAGTCCCTGTAAGCGAATTAACTTGTTTTTGTCATACCAAAGCCTTCAAAACTTATTTCTAAGTTATGTAAAGGTTATTTAAGGTATGTTAAGCCTATTTCACTATTCCGGAGTGTTCGTTGCATTAAACTGGTTATATTTACGCATTAGTGCGCGTATAACCTTCCGGAAAGCGATTTAGAGCTTGAAATCGAACAAGAATTGATATGTGTAAACGATACACATATTTTTACAAATCCCAAGTATGCAATACAATATTTCACTGGTTGGGCATTTGTTTGATGGTTGAAATGACACAGGTGTTACAAGTAGTTTATAAGGTACATAGTTCCTTAATGCAGGTATCATAGGAAAATCATACACACATGTAACTACACTTGTATATCAGAATTGTGAACAACAACTTTTATTTATGAACAAGACATATTGTTTCACAATACACGAGAACAAAAGAAACAAAGGCATAAGACAGCAACATCCTTTGTTCAGCCGAATGCTCATCCAAGGGTTGGATTTGCATTAGCAAGCTTTGGGCAGTTGTTCCTGAAATGGCTCGTATCACCACAGTTGTAACAAGTACCACGCGGGAAACGAGCTTGAGTAGGGTTGACTTGGAGTTGGGTAGCAGCAAGATTTGCAACAACTTTGTTCTGGATAGCAAAGCGGCATGTGTTGACCAAATGTCCCCGCCGTCCACAGTAGGTACATTTCCAGCAGGGTAGGAGGTTTGAATGATGACCGTTGCATCGCTTGCACCTAGGAGCAGTTCCTAAGTACGGCTTCCTAGCTGGTGGCCTTGCCACTTGGCTAGGTCCAGCTTGATTAGGTGTAACCGCTGCGGGTTTCCTTGAAGCCTTACGCTTCCTTGATGTTGTTGCAAGACTGACTACTGCTTCCTTTGGTGTCTCTTGAGTGGCTTCATTGTCGAGACGAGAGGCTTCATTGTTAAGACGAGCCATGGCAATACCTAAATCCACAGTCCTCTGAATCACTTCGCCAATTTGCTGGACAAATTTGGCTGTTCGCTCGGGCATTTGACCAGTGCCAAGAGGAATAGACATTCTAGAAGAAAATGAAAGACAGAGGAAGAAACGAGTGAAAGGTTATTGGATAATCAATACAGAATGGTAACGAATGAAAATTGTGATCATTTGTTTGTTACCTGAGGCAAACAAATGAGATGGTGACAAATCAAAGTAAATAGGTCAAAAATAATGTATCGCGAAGACATGCTCGCCTATAAGTGAACACTCATCCCAAGAATTCCCAGGTAAGCACAACTGGTCTCGCGTCTGATGAGATGTATACGAAGTGCTTGCCTAGACAGAAAACTCAGAATACAGGCATTCACCCTTCCAGTTTGCACGTGTTCACATTATTTAAAACCCAAAACCTTGATGAAGTTTTGAAAACTCAAAGGGTTTCAAAACCATATAATAGAGAGTTCAAAACCTTACAATAGAGGGTTCAAAACCTAGTAATCAATCATCCTAGAACAGATGATTAGTTTTCAAAGCGGTTTTGAAATTTATGTTTTTGTTGTGGTTGTCGCCTAAGGATAGGTGACAGTATTGTTTTATGACTAAACGCAAGTAAACTCGCGTTAGGGTCCTAAGAAGGTTATAGACTAGGTCAAAGCATTACTAATTACTAATAACCTAATTCCCTATAACCATTGGCTCTGATACCATCTTTTCTGTCACACCCCGACCACGTAGAACATACAAAACGTGGCAGAAATATCGGGGAGTGTTGTAACAGAATTAATTGTTTCAAATCCATGGCAATTGAAGTTTCGTTTTATTGATTAAAAGTGTTACAATGTCTTAACAAACAAAGAAATACAACATAATTAACTAGTCTTGCATCTTTTATTGTCACTAAAGCCCAAGTCTGTCTATGTGTATCTTGACCATCTTATGCAACAGTTCCTGAAAAACACATGTGAAAATAGGTACGTCAGCATAAAAATGCCTGTGAGATACATAGGTTTTGTGAAAATAAGATTCATGACTTATGTTTGAGAAAAAGTTTAGTCATGAACCTTGTTATTTGCTTTGTCTTTTAAATCATTTGAAAAACGATAAGATCAGATGATAAGTATAAATAAATGTAAGGTTAAATGAATAACCAAGTAAAATGTGTTTGCATAAGATAAGTTGTTTATAAATCAATGTCTTGTGAAAAGTATGTTATTTGTATGAAATGTTCTATGTCTCAAACTGAAATGATTCAAATAACGTTACGACATGTAATACCATACAAACACTTATATATAGGAAGTACCAGCGGCGTATCCACCATGCTTGTATCATATTACACACGCATCGTTACTTAATCACTTAATCAAACCAAACCAAACAATGTAAAATGTTCATGTCAAGATGTAAATCATGTCAAAATGTCTATGTCAAATATCCATGTCAAATGTCTATGTCAAATATCCATGTCAAATGTCTATGTCAAATATCCATGTCAAATGTCTATGTCAAATATCCATGTCAAATGTCTATGTCAAATATCCCTGTCAAATGTCTATGTCAAAATGTCATGTATGGCAAGTGAAAGGTCTCAACTAAACCATATGCACAAGAACAAAGTATTGAAGTAAAACTTGGTTTAAATCAAAGCTATGTTTTGTGTAAATGCATGCAAATATTTAATATGAACATTTATGCGGTATTGTGAAAATGCATACATCCAAGCCTGGCGACTGTGGTGATAAACCCTTTAAACAAATTAAAGGTCTATCTGTCTTATATCAACGAATTCGGTCATTCCTTTCATCCCCTTTCCCTGGGACGTCCGGAACGGGAGTTGTCAATTCCTATGGTACCACTACCTACTAACGAACGGCATGATCGGTGTTAATGAATGTATTGTCCCATGTAAACAAACCAAATGTCATACCAAAATGTAAGCATGTGATGAAAACAATGTACTAAGTATGCACGCAATGGACATACATAGCATAAAATGTAAATGTAAAACGATGTACTAAGTATGAGCTAAATGGACATACATAGCATAAAACACAATGAGATCATGTACTATAAGTGTACTATTGAACATAGCAGGTATATGATGTGAAAACAGGAAAGCATGAAAGTAACAAGTAGGCACATGTGTTCCACCCCAAAACAGTTTGGAAAACAGTAAAAGAGGGGTCTATGTACTCACTTGAGAATGCTCAGTAGTCCTTGAGTGACAACCAAACAATGCTAGAGATCACGGAAATCAAACGGCACCTAATATAGGTAACTATGTTAATAAACCGGACCTAAATCGGAAGATCGGATAGAATGCGGGTTCGTAAACCAAACGAGTATAGAGACTCGTGTCATATGGTTTAACAAAGCCTACATACTAACTGAAACTTAACCTAAGTGTTTACGACCCATTACGACCCGTTTAGGTAGCTTATGCTACTTTAACGCGTCGTTCGCGTGTAACGCGTTCGGACCGCCTAACTAGCCCTATGACAAGTGTTATATGCCTAAACATGTTACATAATCCGTTATTTGACAAAAGTTTAGGTTACATATGCTTAATTACCAATTATACATGAAAAGGGTATTCTGGTAATTTACCTACGGCATATAAACTACCTATCATACAACTACTTAAACGATGTGACCATAGGGTATAACCTCGGAAGGTTATTCCCTACCTACTATGGTCACCTAATGTATTTGGTCGGATCCTAATGATCGACCAAACTGGGTCGGGTTCGAGGTATAAGCGATTTATTAGATCGCTTACCCTACGACCCTAGACAACGTGGTAATCAGTAGGCATAGTCCCAAGGGACTATGACCATCGTGATTACAATCACGTTGCGAAGTTCAAACGAACTTCGCATTGACCATTACTGGTCAACGCTGAAAGTCAAACAAAGTTTGACTTTCTGACTCGAAAAGCAGTAAAATAAGGAAAAGAACGAAAGAATACTTACGAAGGGTCCCCGAATGCTAATCCCGATCCAAGAACTCAGGTATGAAACAATGGTTTCAACTTAGAGCTCTCAAAATCAGAATTCTAGTGGGTTTTGATGTTGTGTGGGTTGGGTATTTATAGAAATACCCGAACCGTTAGGATCGTTTGTCGAAAATCGTGCCTTAATCATGTCCGTACAAGTGTCGGAATGTTATGGAACCACATATGCTCCTTAACTTAGTGACACATCAACTTAAAACATGTGGTGAAGGATCAATCAGCTGGGACCCGCTGTTAAAAACATGGAATCTGGTCCAGAGGGGGGCTCGCGTGACGCTAAGGCCCGTCGCGTCACGCTAGGTCCCTGTTTTGGCAGATTTTCCAGAAATGGTCCCTCCAGCTTGTTTAAGCGATTTTCGATGCGTTTGAACCCCGTTAACCTCATTTCAAGGCTCTAAAATGTAGTTAAAGTATAGGGAACTCAAAACATACTCAAAAATATGCCGGAGGTTGGTCCGTTTGGCCGTACGAACGCGATGTTCGCTTAATTACGACGGAATGCGCATAAGTGCGAAAAACGAACCAAATGACGCGACGAATGGATTTTTCTTAAGGCGATCACTAAAATAAAATATAGTCATGCTTACATAAATTTTTGGATGTCCAGATGTATTCAGAACGTAAGTTATGCGCGAAAATGCAAACTTGTGCACTTTTTGACACTTTTAGTCCCTGAATGTCCCAAAAGTTTATTTTAGCACACCCAACCCCTCAAAGCCTATTTATAAGCTATGTAAAGGATATTTAAGGTGTGTTTAACTTATGGTCATGTTCCGGAATGTTCGTTACAGTTCAAATTGACATACTTTCGCAGTTTGTCATATTTAGTCCCTGTAGTCGAATTAACTTGGTTTTGCCATACCAAAGCCTTCAAAACTTATTTCTAAGTTATGTAAAGGTTATTTAAGGTATGTTAAGCCTATTTCACTATTCCGGAGTGTTTGTTGCATTAAACTGGTTATATCTACGCATCGGTGCGCGTATAACCTTCCAGAAAGTGAATTTAGAGTTTGGAATTGAACGAGAATTGATATGTGCAAAATGCTACACATATTTTTACAAATCCCAAGTATGAAATATAATATTTCATTGGTTCGGTATTTGTTTGATGGCCGTGGAGGCACAGGTGTTACATGAAGTATCTGACAGTGTAAAACATCCTCAGTCTTTTCTCTTCTTCTCTCTACCAGGATCTCAATCTGACTCTATCTTCTCTTGATCAGATCTCTTGATTTCTTAAGTTCATCAGCATCAACAGCTAGCATGGACTTCGGTTCCAGGATCAGAACTTGGCTCTCATATAATCAGGATTGTAACCTAGCTTACATTCTGCTTAGGATTAGGAACCTGGCTATCCTGCACACATCTCTACCTCACAATAAATTTCACAAATTTAAAATTTGACAAATTTATATATCACTTGCAGGTATCAATCAATCAATAAATGATTTCACAATGTTAATATCTGATGAACCACTTGTAGGCAAAACGTTTATTTTTACTCATTATAAATCCTTCTCACGAATTGTTCATCATGTTTAGCACTTGGAATTTTGAAATTCAGCTCTTCAAAATCAGTTGTCGAAAATCTTTTTGGATTTTTTTTTTCAAAATTTATGCTAAACACTAAAATCTTTTTGAATTTTTAATTTTTATAAAAACAGTAAAGAAATATTTACAGGTAATATTTTTGCGAGTTTGTGTAAGAGGATCATATCAGTTTTTGAGACAAATCACCAACACCGTTAAGCTTTAAACATTTTAAGTTCTAAACGATTCACTTAGATTGTCAGTATACTGATCCACTTAAATTTTCACACAAATTTCAATTGTTTCGAGATACGAGATTAATATTTTAGAGCTTAAACTTATACGCGTGTCCCACCTCAGAATATCCTCCTGTATCCAGATCCCAATATTCAGTCTTACAGGTGAGTATACCAAGATGATATATGTAAAGGGTTAAAATGCGAGGGCCATGAGAGCTCAGGCTATTGCTTCCGCAAAATCAGAGAGATGATGGCTTCGACTTTAGGTGTGTTCCCTTTAGAGAATCTTTTCTTCAACAGCACATGATTAGCATTTTGCAATGTTTCATCATTTTTTTATGTTGAGGGGAGTGCTATATTTCAAGCAAGCAGAAAGTATTATACGGGGACTAGGCCATTGCTTCCGCAAAATCAGAAGTCCCGGGATAATACCCCAGATATCACTAAGCATAAAGACCTAGTATCTCAGAAAGAGGGACCTTTCAAACAAGATTTCGGGGGTTACCCATATATCCGAGAGATGTTCCCCACGAGATAAGTAAGTTTGAATTTTAGGTTTATATCTCGACACAATCTACTAAATGTGTAAAAACCTACTGGCATATCAACAGTGAGACCGTTTATCACATTTTGACTTACCAATTCTTTAGCGTGATGTGATAGTCCACTGATGTACTATCATTTCCTCTTTTTCACAACAAAACTCATTTTGAATTTTTTTAATGTTTTTGGCTTATGAAATTTTATCATGTTTTTGGATTTTTCAAATTTTTGAAATTTCTAAAAATTTTTACTCCCCCTAAAATCAAAATATGTTCCAATTTTGATTTTTCAAGAAAATTTGAAAACAAACTGTACAAATAAAGTGACAACTGTTGTGAATTGCTTCAATTCACCATCCACTTGGCATAAACAATCAGAACTCCCCCTTACAACAAACTATTTTCCCATTAAGATTTCAAAACACTTAAGTTTGTTTTAATCAAAATGGTTTTTCCAGAAGATAAGTTTTGTTGATTTTACAACTTGTAAAAATGGGGATAAATTCATCACATTGTTTTTTTTCAACCATTTGATGACAGTTAAATCAAGTTCAACTTAATGACCTTGATTAACCACTTGTAGGTTCAACTTTACCAGATGTAAAATGACATATGACATATGACATGTTGGATCGTCGTGTGACCCTAACGAGTCAATCTGAGTAGTTCATCATCAAAAACAAAGGCAGAATCAATGTAAATGATGTCAACACAGCTTGATACTTTCTAATCTTTATCTATTACTGATTTCCTGAGCTTTTACAATTCTGATAACAATTCGGCAGCACCTCGGCTCTCAAACAATGACTTCTAATTCCATATCAAATGAACATGACAGGTATATATAGTGTGGTTAATTCCGCTTGAAGTAGACACAAATGAAATCACAGGTTCATGCGGAATTACTTAATTCCATGCGGAATTAGTAATTCCGTGTGAATCTCCTAATTCCGTTTGAAACATCACACTTCCATTTCAAGCGGAATTACCTAAAAACTTAATTTCTTGATTTTCATGCCCTGATCTATACAACACAATACAAGACTCATTAAAGACAAAGTTAACAGACATCAGTGCACCAACAGACTCCCCCTTGGATGTTGACGAAGTCTTTAGCATCCTGTCTTCAGTCTTTAGTCTTGATTGATAGTTCTCTTGCTCCAAATTGTTTTGACATTGTAAAGCTTCCTCCAATCTTCTATATTCAAACTTTAATCTACAATATCCCCTTTGAATGTTGATCCAGAATCTTGACTCCCCCTTTCGCAGACTCCTCCTCTCGATAAGCTAGGGCTTGAATTCTGGTTCAAACTTTGACAGTTTTCTTTGTCATGGGGATCTTGACTCCTGTTTCCTGCACAATCTCTACCTAAATATAAGATATATGACAATAACAGTTTCAAACCAAACCAAACTTACCATTAAACCTCATTTGATGATCTTATCAGTGTTTAGAAATCCACTTAAGTGTTCAAGTCCAAGTTAATGACCCTGATTACTCAATTTATCTACCAAGTCCAACTTAATGACCTTGGTTTACCTGAGACAAAACACACTGACAATTTGTACAAACTAGTTCAAATAATTTTCTGAAATTTACAAGTTTCAAATTAATGAACTTGTTTTGACTTTTTTTTTACATTCAGATTTTTATCAAGATAAGCTCTCCTCATCCTCCAGTCCAGAAACTTCCTGCATCTGTTTCAATTTGAATCTGAAGATCAACTCTCCACTTTGGTTTGTCGGAAAATAAAGCAGAAATGTAAAATCTTTTTGGATTTTATAAAGTTTCTAAACTAGAAAAGAATTACAGAAATAAAATGCAGTAAATGTAAACTATTTACAAACATATTTTTGGTGAGCGTGATAGGGAATCATATCAGCTATTCGACAAGTCACAAGTACCGTTAAGCTTTAATTACATTCTCAGAATTAAACAATTCACTTAGATTGTCGATATACTGATCCACTTAAATTCTCACACACATTTCAATATGTTCAGGATATGGATTAAGTGTTTTAGAGACTTAAACTCATTCATGTGTCCCACCTCTTGAATATACTCCCGTATCCAGATCCCAATATTCAGTCTTACAGGTAAGTATACCACAGATGATATTTGTAAGGGGTTAGATGCGAAACTGTGAGAGCTCAGGTCAGAACTTCCGTTCAGCAGAGAGATGACGGTTCGACTTTAGTGGGTCCCCTTTAAAGGATCTTTTTTTACAACAGCACATGATTTACATATTTTTTTCAATGTTTCATCATTTTTATGCTGAGGGGGGTGCTATATTTCAAGCAAGCAGTAAAGTATTCTCCGGGGACTAGGCCATTGCTTCCGCAAAATCAGAAGTCCCGGGATAATACCCCAGATATCACTGAGTATAAAGACCTAGTATCTCAGAAAGAGGGATCCTTCAAACAAGATTTCAGGGGTTACCTATATATCCAAGTAGTGTTCCCCACGAAATAAGCAAGTAAGGATTTTAGGTTTATATCCCGAACAAACCTACTAAATGTGTAAAAACCTATTGGCACATCATCAGCGAGACTGTTTAAAACTTTTTAAACACTACATTTCTTTAGCATACTGTAACTGTCAAGCCAATGTACTATCATTTTCCCTTTTTACACAAGCTCTTTTCTGGTTTTCTATTGTTTTTGTATTTTGAAAATATCTCATGTTTTTGTATTTTTGAAATTTTTTACTGTTTTTGTATTTTCTGAACTGAAAATATTACCCTATACTCTCCCCCTAAATACCAAAACAAGTAAAAAATCGACAAACCATTGCAGATTGCTTCTCAACATCATCTACAATGTCTCCTTCATCAACGCCAAGAATCTCTTCCAACACCGATAAAAGCATCATACCGTTCAGTTTTAACAAATATTGAAAACGATTTTTATCAAATGCTTTGGTATGTAAATCAGCTTTTTGCTCGTCCGTGTGGATTTTCTCAATTCGAATCAACTTCTTCTCGAAACAATCTCGGATGAAGTGATGACGAATTTCTATGTGTTTAGTTTTAGCGTGATGAACAGGATTTTTAGTAATGTTTATCGCTGCCTCATTATCAACAAAGATAGGGGTGTTAAGAAATTGCAAACTTAGTCGCGCATCTGTTGCTGGATCCACAAGATCTGAGAGCAGCAGCTGCTAGCAGATACATACTCCACTTCACATGTGGATAGAGCCACAGAGGTCTGCTTCTTGCATTGCCAGGTGACCAATCGTGAACCGAAAAACTGGCACCCCGCTGTTGTTGATTTAGCGTTAACTTTGCAGCATCCGAAGTTGGAATCGAAATACCCTTCGAGCATAAAATCGCCTTCTCTTGGATACCACAACACCAATGATGGAGTTCCTTTCAGGTAGCGTAATATCCTTTTTCACAATCACCATGTGCGAAGCTCTCAGGTTAGATTGAAATCTTGCTTCAAGGCAGGTTGGATACATAATATCGGGTCTCGAAGCTGTCAAATACATCAGCGATCCGATCATGGAACGATATAACGTTTCATCTACCTTCTCTCCGGTGAGATCAGGGTTTATCCCATGGTTCGTCACTAATGGGGTGGAAGCTGGAGTAGAACCTGACATCCCGAATTTCTCCAAGATATCATGAACATACTTCGTTTGATGTATGAATATTCCTTTGGGTAGTTGATCAACCTCCAGTCCCAAAAAGAATTTCATCTCACCCATTGATGACATTTCAAATTTTTGCTTCATAACTCTTTCAAAATCTTTGCACAGATTCTCATTTGTAGACCCAAATATAATGTCGTCCATGTATATTTAAACAATCAGAAGATGTCCGTCGACCTCTTTGGTTAAGAGAGTGGCATCCACTTTTCCTCGGATGAAGCTGTTGGCTAGCAGGTGTTGAGACAATGTCTCGTACCAAGCTCTCGGGGCCTGTGTAAACCATACATCGCTTTGTCTAGCAAGTAGACCTTGTCTTTGTGAATTGGATCGGTGAAGCCTGGTGGCTATCCGACATATACCTCTTCTTTTACCTTCCCGTAGAGAAACGCCGATTTAACATCTAGCTGATAAACTTTGAAATTTTTCCAAGATGCAAATGCCAGAAAGATTCTGATTGCTTCTAGTCGAGCCACTGGAGCATACACTTCGGTGAAATCTATACCCTCCTGCTGACTGAAACCCTGGACTACGATTCGAGCTTTGTTACGAATAATAACCCTCGATCGTCTCTCTTGCACTTGAACACCCACTTGGTGTTTATCTTCCTTTGACCATCAGGCAAGTCTACTAACTTCCACACGCCTAACTTCTCAAACTGACTCAACTCTTCTTGCATAGCATTGACCCAAGAATCTTCAGTTAGTGCCTCTTTGTATGTTCGCGGTTCGATCTGCGAAATAAAACAACTTAGTGAAAACTCAGTTTGTAAAGGAGCTACTGTAGAATAAAAACATGTAAGTCCTTGGTCAATTTGACGTCTAGTGCGAACACCTGATTGTAATTCTCCAATGATCAACTCTTCTGGATGGTACAAAAGAGTTCTCGGCATCACCTCGCATGGAACATCTACCTCACCTTCCAAATTTGTAACATTCTGATTTGCACCTTGTTCACTGACTGGGTTTGTTTGACATGAAATCTAGATTTGTTCCCCCTCAGAATCTGAATCACCATGATCAAATACTGGCATGTTATCAGATTCTTGATTATCATTGTCTGCCATCTGATTATCAGGAGCAACTTCATTTTGTTGAATATCATCATGTTCTCCAGCATTGCTCGGACCTGCTTCATTATCATTTGAAGTTTGTTGCGGTCATCTTGAATACTCAGCTGGGAACCTTTCCTGCGAAGACTCATACTCTCTCAGAATATCCAACTCGTCAAAGAAATCTTCTTCTTCTTCCTTTTCTTCTTCCATGTCAAACGAATCCCACAAAGTGTCATAATGAAAACGCCATGAATCTCCAGGATTCTGTGGTGGCATTGTGTGACCTTGGCATTCAACATTGTGTGCCTCAATAATCCGCTTCAAGCTAGGAACAAAGACTCATTTTAATGGACTTGTGTAACCCACAAATATTCCTTCAATGCTCTTTGCACCAAATTTCCCAAAAGGCTCTAGAACTGTACAGGGAGACCCAAACGGTTCTAAATACTTCAGGTTCGGTTTGCGGTTATTGATCAGCTCAAAACATGTCTTGTTGAATTTCTTCACTGTGAGAACCCGGTTGAGCGTATAGCACGCAACTGAGACTGCTTCTGCCCAAAAGTTGACAGGTAGTTTGGAATCAACAAGCCTCGTCCTAGCCGTTTCAATTAGTGTCTTGTTCTTTCTTTCAGCTACTCCATTCTGCTACGGAGTGTAAGGAGCGCTAAATTCATGCAATATACCTCTCTCATCACAATATTCTTCCATCTTGTTGTTCTTAAACTCAGTACCATTATCACTTCTGATTCTTCTGATACTCCTTTGGTACAGGTTTTCAATTTTTCTGAACAACGCCATCAAACTATCAAACGTCTCATCTTTAGACTTCAGAAATGAAACCCATGAAAACCTTGAAAAATCATCCGTGATGTTAGGAAACTTTATTTGTAAGTATTGAAGAAAAACACAATCAACTGGATCTATGAAGAGATCACAGTCCTGAAGATCACGAACTAGAAAAAGAAGATCAGATGGGACAACCGGAATACATAGCATCTACTTCAAAGAAACACAAGTTGATCAAGAGCTGAATTGGATTATCAGAAGAGGTCATTTCTGATGGATCTGATGATATTTTTGATGAAATATCATCAGTATCTGACGATTCTGATCATCAAGGATTTTCTGATGATTTGTTCATCAGAATTTCTAATGAAGTGGTTTATCAGAATTTCTGATAAAATAACCCACTTGTCTGAAATTGGCTCTGTCCTGCCACACTTACCGAAGCAAGTTGACATTTAATGATATCATGATGAAAAAGGCAACTTGAACGTTGGAATCAATGAATATGTCAAGTGGCTACTTTTTGCTGGAATTATTGTATGAATAAACTATTGTTTATTCATACAAGCCGTCTATAAATAGAAGGCTAAACCAGGAGAAGCAAAGTGAGTTTGAAGCTTAGCATTTACACATACATCTAAACTCCATTGCGCTCTCCCCCACTGAATTCAAGATTCGTTTGTATTAGATAATAATCTTACAATCACCTTGTAAACCATTTTGTTTCAAAGTGATATAAACTTGATAATTCTGTAGGTCTTGTTTCTTGAAAGTCTTATTTCCATTTCCGCACATCTTTTTCACATCTACTGAAATCACTTGCTATATTATGTGAAAAGAAGTTGTTTTGAGCCTGAACTGGGTCTAACAATTGGTATCAGAGCGGATTGAATAAACTATTTTCAAACGATCAATCGCTCATCTTCTTTTCTCTAAAATGGCCAGCTTTCAATCCTGGAATAATGCTTTTAACATTGGTTCTATGTCTAAACCTCTGACTCTGGTCAGAGAGGAATACCCCCAGTGGAAAATCAGGATGGTCAATTTCCTTAATGGTCATGACCGAGCTCTGTTTCAATCCATTGAAAGGGGTCCACATACACCAATGACTGATATACCTGCTATTCCAGCAACTGACCAATCACCAGCAATCCCTGCCTCCCGCGCTCCCAAAAGTGAAATAAACTGGAGTGCGGAAGACAAGGACCTGGTGGCTGGGGATGAAAGGGCAAAGTCACTTTTAATTATGGCCATCCCCAATGACATATTTTCACAAGTTGATGCATGTGCATCAGCTAAGGAAATATGGGATCAGTTGGAAAATCTTTGTGAAGGAGGAGAAATGATGAGAAGAAACAAGAGAACAAATAATGTCTCATCTTATGAAAGGTTTAAAAGTTTTCCAAATGAAAGGTTAAATGATACATATCAAAGATTTACAAAACTTTTAAACGAGCTAAAGAAATTTGGAATAACAAAATCAAACGATGAAAGAAACATAAAATTTCTTGATGCCCTTCCTAGAGAATGGAGAAGTCTAACCATGACTTTTTCATCAACCTTAGAACTAGGAAACATGAGTCTTCATGACTTATACAGCATCTTGATCCCCAGAGAGGAAGCAATATTTGAAGAAACCATTCAAAGAGGGGGATCTTTAGCTCTAATCTCAAACTCACAAAGATCAACAACAACAAATGATCCACAACCATCAAACATACAAAATCTTGAAACTTCTGATGCATCATCAGACTTTTCAGCTTTTGCTGAAGCAATAGCACTGCTCACCAAAACATTTGAGCAGAGGTTGAGGGGAAGTAACCAGAGATACCAGAGGAGTGACAAAGGAAGGATGGATGGAAGATCTAAAGAAGAGTTTAGATCTAAGGATAAAGGGAAGGCTGAAGTTGTGTGTTACAAGTGCAAGCAAAGAGGTCATTATGCATCAGAATGCAAGACCAAAAAGTTGAAGGATGTTGCCTATTATGAGAAAAAGCTTGAAGAAGCAAAGAAGCAGCAACAAGTAAGCTTAATTACTGGAACAGATACATGGTTATCTGATGATTCTTCTGATGATGAAGAAGAAAAATTGGCAAATTTTTTCCTCATGGCACTCTCTAAAGGACTACCAGAAACTTCAGAACAAAAGGTAAATTTAGACAATCTTGATCTTGAACACAATCTAAACAAGCTCATGTCAGATTTTCTAAATCTGCAAGAAAAACATCAATCAGATATTAGAAAATCTGATGAGTTGCAAAGGACTTTGAATAAAATCATTCTTGAAAACCAACATCTTATAGAGGACAGTTTAGATCAAAGAGCAAAAATTGAGTTTTATGAAAATGAAAGAAAAGATCTTTACAAGAAAATCAATGACAAAGAAATCAACGTAAGAGGTTTTCAATAGGCTAAAGAATTCATAAATTTTATTGAGTCCACACCAAAGAACAAAGGAGAGGGTTTAGGCTATACAAGTACTACAAGATCAAATAGAAATAAACCCACTATCTTTGAAAAAGCAACTAATCAGATTTCTGATAATTTAGTATCAGAATCTGAATCTGAATCTTGCAAATCAATCTGTTCTGAATATTCTTTTGACAAACCAAACTTCAAAACAAACAAGAGTGAATGCAGTCAAGAATATGTAAAAACTCCAGAAGCAGTTCACTCATCTTTTCAAAATTATCCAATCATTCCATCACAAGAGGAACTATCAGAAAATTCTGATAACTCTTGTATGTGTGTTGACATACTGAAGCTTGTTCAACACCATCTTCAAAAGAAAAATGTAAAATCTGTTAATGGCTCAGCATATTACAGAGTTTCTGATGCAAAACCAAGAAGAAATAAAAATAAAATGTTTCAAATTTCATCAGAAATAGTACCCAAGCATGCATGGGTACCAAAAACCCTCTAATCATTTCATTTCAGGACCATCATGTGCAGCAGATCTGGTACTGCGTGTGACAACTCGAGTTTCCAAGATTCCATCTTCGCATTTAGTGCACGTTAAATTTTTTTATTATGTTGTTTGTTTACACGACTCGTTGTTTCACAACGCTTACATTTGTAATACGTTATATCGTATTTCGATTGATATTTTATACTTGGGATCCATAATATTTATTATATGTGAGTGTATGTTAATAAGGTTTTGTATTAATTAACATATGTTAAATAGATGGAACTCTTACTGTACCCATGAAATCACCCAAGTGATGAAAACACTTTAGTGTTTTCATCCAGCCATGATTGGCGAAAACAGACATGGGCTTGGCCCATGGCCCAGTATTTTGAGATATTTTATATAAGCAGTTTATAAACAAATATTCTCCGAGACGTTACCCACTTACCAAACCTTATCACTTTGTTCTCTCTCTCTCTACATCTGAAAACCGGACAAAAGAGAATTCCTCATTTTGAAGCCAAACCCCTGTTTAATCTACGGTTAGTGATTTACATGTTAAGATGATATCTTATATTGACTGCTACTGTGAGATAATATAATCTTATGATCTGATTTTGATTGATGATTTAATGTTTAGATCATTGTTTTCTATGAATGGTGATTGTTAATCTTCGAGATAAAGTGAGTTGATAAATGCATAACTAGATCTCCTGTTAAATGTTAAAAACTATGATGATTGTTGGATGTTAATCCTGATTATTTAGATGAGTAAGTATCTAAATGAATGTTTTAGCTTTTGTTGGATTGATTGTTCCTACAAATGATTGATCATGTAACTGTTAATTGATTATTAGTTACTGGGTTTTTTTTGTTACTGTAAGTGTTGTTGATGATGATGAATAGTCACGAAAACACCCCCCCCCCACAAATGAAAGTGGACGAAATCACTTATGTGATTTCGGCCCATATTGTGTATTCGGCCCAGATGTGAGTTTCGGCCCAAGGGGTGATTTCGACCCACATGTGTTTTCGGCACACATAAGGATTTCGGCTCACTTAAGTGATTTCGGCTATAAGGGGATTTCGGCACCCATGTGTTTTCGGCCCATGTAATGATTGCAACCCAACTGTTATATATGTTAAGTATATTAACTGGGTTATGCCAACTATGATAACTCTGTTATACATGTGAACTATGTAAAGTTTCCTTGTTAAATATATTAACACCGTTAGTTATGTTAGTGGTTGATATTGTTAGATTAAATTGAGAAAGTCTTTATGTGAAACACTGTTAGTTATTATGCATGTTATGCTTGCTAATTCTGGAAGCTTGTTATTGTTGCTTAATACATTAACCTGGTTAAGTCGGTTAAAACCATCAAGCATGTTAATTTATTAACCATGTTAGGTATCACTAAGAACTTAGTTATATGGAGCATGACTGTGTGAACATGAACCCACTGTTATGTGCTACTTGATGAGAAATGCATAAACACACTTTGTGACATAGATTACCTGTGAAACATTGTGAGTTCGAAACTGATTTTTCATACTTGCATAACTATAGGACTTGACTGATTTAATTGTGAGCATTTAACTTAGCATACCGACCAAAACAAGGTGAGTTCACACTCTTACCAAGGCATGGGGTTCCCGGGGTTGGGAATGGGTTGAATGATGGAATTTAAACAATTACTCGTACTTACGCGGCTACTAGACTATCTACCATCGTCCTCAGATTAAGCAGGACACTTACGTAAATCCTACGTAAACAAGTACTTACTATTGTCCTCAGGTTTCGAGGGACACTTACGTAAAACCTACGTAAACTCACACATGCAACTGTCTTCCGGAGTCAGGAAGGACACTTACGTAAAACCTACGTAAACCCAACGCGTACCACTGTCCTCGGGTAAAGAAGGGCACTTACGTAAAACCTACGTAAACCTTGTACGTACTACTGTTCTCGGGCTAAGGAGAACACTTATGGTTACAAATAGTCTAGTGTATACACAAATATGGGAAGCCCCCACTAATAGAACATACTATCGGCCTAGTAGAGCCACATGTTATGAAGAGAAATTACTATTACGAACTTTCTTACTGTGAACTCGCTCAACTAGTTGTTGACTCTCTGTTACATGCCTTGCAGGATCTTAGGTACTTTTGGAGCTTGCACGGGAGGCACGGTCGTTGTGGACATGGATCGTGAATGTGTTGTTAAACATTATGACATTTTGTACTTAAACTTATGTTGGGTCTTACATTATTGCTTCCGCTACACACTTGTTTTATATTTGGTTTTGGAAACACCTATCGTATTGATGAATGACTTTTACTATATACTTATGTTCAATATGATTGGTGGCTTGATCCTGGTCATGTCACGCCTCCAAGCGGTGGTACTCCGCGTGTGGATTTTTGGGGGTGTGACACTGCAACTCAGGAAGCTCCAAGCACATGACTGGGAACAGGAGCTTACTCAGCAACTTTGTTTCAAAGCTGGGTAGATTGGTAAACTTTGGAAATGATGTGACAGGAAGGATCATAGGATATGGATGCATTAAAGGTACGGATGTCTAACCATAAAAGGGAGTAGTCTTTGTTAAAAGGCTTATCACATAATTTGCTTTGGTCTGATAAATCACCAGAAAATCTGTCAAATTCTGACAACTTCATCAGAATTTCTGATAAGTTATCAGATTCTGGTGAACCATAAGTAAAAATGCTGATAATCAGAAATATCATAGTTCATTAAAACAAAGTACTGCATGACAACATCCACATTCATATTTCTTGTTTAAATTTTGTATTTTGTATGTTTGAATTTTTTTTTAATTTTTCCCATGTTAGTGCTGATAACGTCATTCAAACAGAAAATTTCTGGGAACTCGTTAAAATAGATATTTCTCTCTCCTTCATTTATTACACCCTATCATGTTTAAGAAGGTTGAAGTAACATATTGGTAGGCTACAATGATACATTACCAGAAATTAGCCACCTAGATAAATCAATGCATGTGTAGTGGAGAAGGAACATATCTCTGTTATTTTTTTCTGTTCTCTGATAATCATTAAAATAACAAAGATTGCGGTGAGGAAAATCCACAAGTTGGTAGCTTCCATTTATAGCAAATATTAAATTTACTATAAATATTCACCACTTTGAGTTAAAATCTGTCTTCTTCACTTCTCTTCTTCATCACATATTCACACACACTCACAAAATGAACTCCATCAAAGATGAATGTTTTCCACTTGTTCTTTATCCATATCATAACCTAAGATTGAGGACAAATCTGGAAGGTCCTCAATGGGAAGAGTGTCAAGTTGTATTCAAGATGCTCATAAATAGCAACTTGAGCTATGCCCTCACTGCTCACATAAGTGTTCATCCAGAGATTCTTCAAATCTTCTGGAAAAATGCAACACTATCTGAGTATCAAAACAGGGAGCAGATGACCATCAAGAGTGAGGTGCTAAATCAGCAAATTCTGTTAAATGAAGCCACCATTAGGACTGCTCTTCAACTAAATGATGATAATGACGTTCTGATGTTCACAAGGAATCAGAAGGAAAATGTCTTGAGGGAAATGGGTTATCACACACCAAATCAACAACGGGCTATCAACAAAAATGGCTTTAAAAAGCCATGGCAATATCTGGTCACCCAGATGGGTGCATGTTTTTCAAAGAAGGTCATCAATCATCATGAAATATCTCTGAAATTGATGGAGCCTATACTAGCACTGGTACTTAAGGTACCTTACAACTTCTCTCATTATCTGATGAGTGATTTTGTAAGTAACATGTGGGTTGCCAAGCCATTCTTGATGTATCCTCATTTTCTAACAAAGATAATTGCGAGTCAACTAGACTTTGTAGGCATTCCTGCAAGTTATCCAAGGGCTGACATGAGACTTCAAGAAAACATGGGTCTCAGCGTGCTTGTACCCACTAACAACAACTCTGGGATGATAACTGATCTATTGTTACTGTTGGAAATGGAACATGGTGAAGGAGTAGATATTGATTAGGTTTTATCTGTTTTGCTTGTAAAAGTTTTTTTTTTGTTAATATTTTTGCTTACTAGTCTTCTGGTTTGTGGTTTTGGGAAATAGGTAAAGATAAAATGAACATCAGAAATCAAACTCAAAATTTTCTGATAAAATGGGACAAAATCTGGGTATTCAAAATTTTCTGATAAAACTTCAATGATAACAAAATGTTTTTAGAAAATATCAGAAAAGTCAAAGAAGCTTGGATGCTACCAGAAAAACAAATGTAAGTCTTCTGATCTTTCCTTATTCCCTCTCATCTCAAAAAAAAGGGGGGCACTCATAAGTTTAGGGGGAAATCTCAGAAATTCTGATAGAAAGACTGATTATCTCTGTTAACTACATCTCAAAAAGTCAACAGAAGTCAAAACAAAAGAATACATATGGTCAACAGAATTTCTGATGATCTTATCAGAATGGGACTTTCTGACTTATGAAAAAAAAAGGTTACATATGAAGGAAGATAATTGGACCTTTTATCAAATGGGGTCCACAAAGAAGAAAAGGTGTCATAGAACCGATAGTTTTCTCCAATCAAAAATCAGTGCAACACTTTCAAGAAATGACTGAAGAAACTACAAATTGAAGAGTCAAGTTGAAAGGGCACAACCACGATTCCATGATAAACAATTTCATTAATGTCTTAACACCCACGATCCAACGGTTATATTCTGAACCAAAAACTCAGCATACACGATCTAACGGTTATAAAGACAATTAATGATCTCTTTATCACTATCTCATACTACGATTTATACTCCTTCAACTCCTTCTACTTCATACACCTACAATACTCTCAATTTTCTCATATCCTAAAAACCCCTGTTTTTTTCCCACAAATAAAAAATCCCTAAATTTCAAACCCTAACTCACAGAGACCAAAAATGGCAGAAGTTAACCTCAATATTCCTATTATTCAACATGAAGTACCTTTTGTCGAGGAAGCAGAATTTCTACCAATGAAGGAAAACAATCTGCTGATGAATACAGAGTATTCAGAGTATGATAAAAGATGTCAACTTCTGGTAGAATATCTTACAAAATGCCCAATCTCAGGAGCACTGACAAAAGAAAGAGAAATACCAGAAAGGATGCTACAGCAATTTGTTTACACTTTTAAAGAAGTTGAAGAAAATCGGGTGTCTGCTCATGTATGGGGAAGTGTCTATGTAGAATTAACTCCAGCAAGAGTAAGAGAATGGCTTGGATTGCCTATTCTTGGCAGTTACACTGAATCCCCAAGCAAAGAAGATTTATTAGACTTTGTCATTGGGCTTGGATACAAGAAAAGAGATGTCAACAAAATTGGAGCAATAAGAAGAAGTGAATTGCCAGCCATCTGGCAAGTGATGATGGAAGTGTTAAACAAATGTCTCACCTCAAAGATAGGAGGAACTGATCAAATCAATCAAGCTATTCTGACGATCATGTTTGGACTCATAAATGGGTTCAAGATTGATTATGGGTCAGAAATCTTTAACCTTCTCAAAAGATCAATCATCACCAGAAATGGAAGAATAACATCTCATCTGCCATATCCAAGGTTAATCTCAATTTTCATTTCTGAAGCATTTATTGAAAGAAACATGGAGATTCCAATCTTCGAAGACATCTGGAGATAAAAAACAATGAAGGCCTGGAGTTCAAATCATGGATGGGAATCAGAAAAAGATATCCCTGTGTTACCAGAAAGCATGTTATGCTTCATTACACCAGACTCACAATACAGAATACAACATGAAAAACTTCTGACAAAATCAACCTCTCCCACAGAAGAACCAAGCAGAGAAATTGTGAACTGTTCTTCATCAACAGAAAAAGGAGACAATGAGAATCCTCACCATCAGAAAATGAGGGTGTAGAAGAAAGAAGAATTCTGGAAAAAGCTAACTTGGAGATAGCCAAATCACCAGAAAACGAAGAAAAGCATGCTGAAAGTCAACAGATTCATGAAGCAGGAATTCATCATGAATTTGAAATCCATCAAACACATGATGCAGGATCACACATTGCTGGAGAAACACACGATGTTGAAATTGAAGCCACCAAAGCCATTCATCATGATGAATCTTACATTGCTGGTACATCCCTTTTAAACACTGTTCTAGTAGAAACTCACCGAGAAGAAACAAAATCAGGAAGTTCTGTTAACGTTTCTTACAAAATAGAATACAGAACAAAAAATGTTGATCAAGAGGTTACTAGTTCCATAAATCTCAACTCTGAATCAGAAAATGAGGAAGAGGATGAGATCCCAACAGATGGAGATCAGGAAACTGATCAAGGAAATCTGGCTAAAGGTAATTTGTTTACCTCAAAAACTTATGGAGGATCATATATTGATATGATTCAAGGACATAAGGAAACCTAGAATGAGAATGAGTTTTTCATCACTGGTGGAGATAATTCTGGTAAATTCAAAGCTGCACCAAGTGTGTTGGCCAAGAATGACCCTATCATCTCTAAAACAGCAGCAAATGTGTTTGCAGCTGGAATGTTAGAAGGAACATCTGTTGTTCGAATTATCCCTGAGAAACCCATGAACCAAGAAAATATAGAAGAAATACAGGAAAATGTTTACAAAGTCTGCAAAAGAAATCCAGTAGAAGAAAAACTTGATATGTTGCTGTCAGAAATACAAGGTCAAAAGGCTGATATAAAGACTTTGTCAGAATCAGTGAAGGAAATGAAGAAACAAACTGAAGAAAACACTGAAGCACTAAAGTCTCTTCAAAAGATGAAAGAAAAGGCACCAGAATCCAACATCTCTGCATCAGAAATCCAAACGATTCTCACAGAAATAGAAAAAATCAAAGCACAAGTTGCAAAAGTGATTGAATCAAGGCAGTCAAGTAGTACAAACAAAGTTTTGGAAGAAGTTACCATACTAAGGGCAAGTAATAATAGTATCACAGATGCCCTTGAGAAGCTGTCAAAAGAATGGGCTGAAATTCAAACAAAAGCTCAAACAGAATTCACAAATATTCAGAAAAACATACACAGCAACTCAAAACAGGTAAAAGAAGTGCAACAACTGGTAGAGAAGATGCAATTCAATATTGCAAAACTAGCCAAAGTGAATCCATAAGAACTCATGAAAGAAATTCCTGCTGAAAGCTCACATCAAGAAGCTCCAAAGTCAACTCCTCAACAATCATCAATCTCACCAATCACAAAAGCTGGAACCACAGTGATGGGTCCTCCTCCGAATGTTCCAAAAGACGAAATACTGAAAAGGTTAGCAACTGCAAAACCTAAGTTATTACAAATTTGAAATTGCTAGCATCTGTCCTAAATCCAACAATATCTGATGACTCAGCAATAAGTAAGTATATGAATAAACAAATAATGAATGAATGGGAACAAGAAGGAGAGTCAGCAACAAAATCAAAGACTGTTAAGAGAAAGATCTCTGAAACCAAGTCTATCATGGTTAAAGAGATTGCACGAGATGTAATGATATTTCCTGAGACCAATCTGGTGAGTTACTATCTAACAAAAGAAGATAAAGCACCATGATCACTATCTCCTACCAGACTGGACTTAAGAGAAGAAAGAATAAAAAGAGGGCCAAGCAGCATTCACAAACAAAATTGGAATCTAGTAAAAAGAATTCTAAACGTAAGTGAAGTAAAGAGTGCAATTGATGATATTGGAGGAACTCATGTGCAAAACAGATACACACTTCAGAAGGAGAATGGAGAAGAACAAAAGGTGACTGATGAAGAAATTACTGACCAGTTGCATCCTTTAGACATTCTGTTTATGAAGGATCATTATGAAAAGGAAAAGAAAAATAATCAAGAAGTTAGAAGAGCATTAAATGGCATATCAAAGGCTGGAATACTGCAGTTTGAAAGAATAGCTTTTTCAGACTTTGATTTATGCATAAATTTTGAGCATGTACACAACAAAAAGGTATATGTCAGATCACCAAAGACAAAAGTTCCTTCAGACATAGTAGAAGATGCAAGATCTTGAGACATCATAATGCTGACAAACGCAAATAAAGAACAAGATTATGGTGTAATCTTCAGAAATCAGGATGATAACAAAGCTATGTTCAGAGGTGTTGACATCTGCAAGTACTCAAATCAAACTCTAAGGTATATCTCGAAAACCATGAACAAAAGACAAGAACATCTTCAGAAGATAGAAAAGAACATGGAGGGAAGCAGAAAAGAAATTGAGCAGATGATTGAAGAATGGATTCAAGCAAGAGAATGGTATAAAGACATGTATGTCAGCTGCAACAAATATATCTCCTACAAAAAGAAGCTAAAGACAGGAGATACGCATAAGAGAGTGAAACTTAACTGAAAGAACTATTTATTTAACTTCTCATATTTTATGTAATTTGTTTTAACTTCAGTAACTGGTTTATATTTTCAAGTATTATATTTCCACTTAGGGGGAAACTGTTAGGAAACTTTATTTGTAAGTATTGAAGAAAAACACAATCAACTGGATCTATGAAGAGATCACAAACCTGAAAATCATGAACTAGAAAAAGAAGATCAGATGGGACAACCGGAATACATAGCATCTACTTCAAAGAATCACAAGTTGATCAAGAGCTGAATTGGATTATCAGAAGAGGTCATTTCTGATGGATCTGATGATATTTCTGATGAAATATCATCAGTATCTGACGATTCTGATCATCAAGGATTTTCTGATGATTTGTTCATCAGAATTTCTGATGAAGTGGTTTATCAGAATTTCTGATAAAATAACCCACTTGTCTGAAATTGGCTCTGTCCTGCCACACTTACCGAAGCAAGTTGACATTTAATGATATCATGATGAAAAAGGCAACTTGAACGTTGGAATCAATGAATATGTCAATTGGCTACTTTTTGCAGGAATTATTGTATGAATAAACTATTGTTTATTCATACAAGCCGTCTATAAATAGAAGGCTAAACCAGGAGAAGCAAAGTGAGTTTGAAGCTTAGCATTCACACATACATCTAAACTCCATTGCTCTCTCCCCCACATAATTCAAGATTCGTTTATATTAGATAATAATCTTACATTCACCTTGTAAACCATTTTGTTTCAAAGTGATATAAACTTGATAATTCTGTAGGTCTTGTTTCTTGAAAGTCTGATTTCCATTTCCGCACATCTTTTTCACATCTACTGAAATCACTTGTTATATTACGTGAAAAGAAGTTGTTTTGAGCCTGAACTGGGTCTAACATGTGACAACCAAACAATAGTAATCACCGGTGATGCTTTTGACGTTCACTGGACCAAAAAGATCCATATGAAGTCTCTCTAAAGGTCTTGAGACTGAGTTGACTTTCTTTTGAGGATGTGATTTCTTTTTCTGTTTACCTTTGACACAGCTGATGCACTCCCCTTCCAGATGAAAACCTTTGACATGAACACCAATAACCAAGTCATTGTGCACCAAGTGATTCATTTTTCTAAGATGTATATGATCCATCTTCCGGTGCCACAATTGCGATTCCTTCTCAGTTGCTCTTGACACAAAACAATGAGCCTGACCCGTGGTTGTAGTAGCTACGCTCATGTCCAACACGTGCAGATCATTCACTCTAGGTGCCCTCATGATAATCCACTCTTCGGGAACAACAAATCCTGGTTTCAAAATCAAACATTCTTTGTCTGTAAAGTGAGTTGTATACATGCGATCACAGATCTGAGATATGCTCAGAAGATTGTTTTCAAGCTCGGCGATGAAGTTTACTCTTTCAAACGTGACAATCCCATTTGATAAAGTTCCTTCTCCAACTATTCGACCCCCCTGATTACCTGCGAATCCCACGTAACCTCCATTAAACCCTCTAACATCATACAGTAGGGATTTCTTCCCTGTCATGTGCCGAGAAGCTCACTATCCATAATCCATCGTGAAACGGATCTTGGAAGCTCCTGCACATTTCAAAAACATTTAGTGAGATTTTGATGCTACCCAAGCCTCTTTTGACTCGGGTAACTTGACATTAATGTGACTTTTAGCAATGTAAAGTGGCGGAAAGTTTTTGTCATTCATCTTCAAGCTATCTTCAGATCCAATCTCAACCTTTTTGTATAAGAAAAACTCATCTTTCTTAGGTTGACCGGTTGGATGATATTTCTTTTGAACATTCTTCTTCTCTGGTGGAGTAGAAGATTGTTTCTCCAATTGTTTATAATAATCCAAAGGAACATCCATCTTTACCGGAGTGGAAGAAGATGATTGTTTTTCTGACTCTGAAACCTTTGGTTTTGGAACACTTGATTTCTTTTCAACCACTTTTGGCTTCCATGTTTGTTGAGACGATGCATCCCGTTTGTAAAACTTGTCATTTTTAGTTACCATATTCTTAACAGGTTCAGTTTTGATCTTGGTGTTGTCATTTTTCAAAACCTTTTTCTCAACAACCAATGGAGCTTTTCCCTTCACATCATCTTTCTTTCTTGAATTCATCACAACTTTAGTCTTAGGCTTCAAGTTGGTACACTTTCGTGCAATATGTCCAACCTGATTGCATTTGAAGCATGTTCGGGTGTCAACTACCCGACTTATGCCTTCAGACTGAGGCTGCGATGCTTTCTTCTCAAAGAACTCTTTGTTTGATTTTGAAAAAATCTCAAATTCTTCATCAGAAAGTGAACTTGAACTGTTCACAAACACCTTTTTCTCAGCAAACTTCTTGTTTTGAACATTCTTTTTCTGATAATTCTTACCACCCTGATAACCACCCGACCATCTGTTTCGATTGTTGTTATAAAAACGCGGTGGAACAACAGGTTTCTTGTAATAAGCTTTATCTTTTTCAAAATTCATTTGCCTCTTTGTCTGTTTTAGGCCTTCAATCTCAGACAGATCAATTTCAACCAATTTGAATACATTTGTCAATTTAGCAACATTAACATTCTCCAGTGGAAACTCAGAATCCGAATACAACTTATCCAATCCCGACATCTTGTACATGACAAGAGTAGGTTCTTCATTTAAGTTATTTTTGGATTTTGGTTTCGGAATGTAATAGTTCAGAAAACACTCTTCATCCTCAACTGAATCACTATCAGACTTCAAAACACTTTCACCCATGCCTTTCACAATCTCAGTTTGAACACTATCATCAGATGAAGAAAATGTAACATCAATTGACTCTGGAAGTTTTATTTCATTTGTTTCATCTTCATCATTAACCAACCCGGACTTTTTCTTTGAGAAATTGTTTAACACTGGTGGTGGAACCTAATGATACCCAACCCCAGTTCCATCCGAGTAAACATCTTCGCCTGCTTTGTTTTTCCTGATGGGTTTAGGAACAATGTGTTGTAAAACAAAGCTTGCGGAGTTGTAGCTGGTTAACTTCAGATTGATCAATTTAGCAATCTCATCCAGTTGTTGGTTGATTTGCTCTTCTTTGTATCTAAGAACTACAGTTAAATGCTCATTTTCTTTATTGGTTTTACCATTTCTTTCATCAGAATCTTTTACCGTTCGTTTTAGTTTGTCAAAATTTTCTGAAAGTTGACGATTTTCGTGAATTAGCTTTTCATTCTCTTACCTAATTCTTTCTACTTCAATTTTATCATTTTCAATTTTCTCAGTTAAATTTTTAGCTCGATCATTTGAAGCTTTTAGCATTTTATCACGGTCTAGAATCTGATCTTCAACCTTTCTGACTCTTGTTGTCAGTTCTTCAACCTTTGTATCACTAAGGTAAGTGAGTGTACTACAAAACTTGCAGTTTTTCATGCAACTTTTGCAGTCACTATCACCTTTGACTTTCTTACCTGACTCTCTTGTTGAAATGTTTGTACTGACCTTGCTTTTAGACTCAGTTTCAGACTTAGAGTCTACCTCAAGTTCCTTTGCAGCAAGCACTTTGTCAGCCATCTTCCCCAAGTTTTCAGCGGTGAATTCTTGTGAAGTATCAATAATCCCATCATCAATCTTCTTAGACTGCGACTCATTCTCTTTCTCTTTTTCTTTTTCTTTCTCTTCTCCACCTCCCCACCATTCTCTCTGTAAGGCTTCTTCTTCAGCAAATTCCTCAATGAAAGCTTCTAGACTAAGAGTTTTCGTATCAATAGCAATGTTTCCTTGAGGATCAAGATAACATTCTCTATCAGCATCCTATCTCTTTGCTCTCTTAGCTTCACTGAACACTTTAGATAATCTAATCATCTTGAATTCTGCTCTACTCTTTCTACTGAGGTATTTTTCTTCTTCAGTTCTGGTGTCTTTGTAAGGAATAATCTTTTCTGCTTTGAAAGCGTATCCTACTGCATCTTCCTCTGGTAGCAGTTCACTCCAATCAAAACCTTCGTCATCATGAATAACAACAAGAGCTCTTGATTTTTCTTTGGGGGCATCCTCAAGCTGCTTCATTCTGGGCGGTTCTGGTTTATTCTGATGATAGATCGCTCTTTTGTAGTAATCCTCACAGAATGGATTTGCAGTATCATCAGCAGGAGCGTTACGACATTCATGTTTGAAATTTCCTTTTTGTTTACACCTGAAGCACGTGAATTTTGATTTGTCAAAGCCAAGTTTTGTGGACGGCCCACCAATAGAATGTCTCCCAGTAATCTCATGAACCGTTGCGCTCTCCGGACTGCACTGGCCATACACCACCTGATATCGATCAGTTCCATCTCTTCAGGATCTATTTGATCATAGTCCTCCTTAGTCAGGTTGGTGTTTCCAATCTTGCCCGCCATGAGGCTCTCGTACGATTCTAATACCGATGCTAAGAACACCATCTGTTGTTTTGCTGACTCTTCACTGAAATTTTGAGCGTTCTTCAGATCCACAGCAATGTTACATCGGAACAGATTCTTTGATGCAGATTGGCTTGGAGTTGTTGAAGAAGATCCACTATGAAAACCACTGTGAGGAGTTTCTTGATTCACATTATTTGAACTCTCTGTAGAAAATGCTGTTCTTGGAGAACCAGTCTTTGGTAGATTTCCTCTGTAGTACAACTCCACATTCTGCTGATAAGATGAGTTGTTGACTTTGCTAGATTTCTTGATCTCCAACTCGTGACTCTCCAGTCTTTCAATAAGCAGATCCACTGTCAACTCTTCAGACTTGATTGTATTCTTCAGCATTAATGCAAAGTACTGCCAATCTTGTTCATTCGGCAGCGAGTCGAACAGTTTGTCGACCAACTCTTCTTGAGTATATACAATTTTGTGTCTTGCCAGCTCCAATTTCAGATGCCCGAATCTCTCAATCATCTTGGAAACAGACTCGTTCTTTAAACAACCAAATAAATCAAACTCTTTTCTTAACAGTTTCTTTTTGTTTTTGACTATCACAGCACTACCTACACATTTTACCCTTAGTTTCTCTCAAAGATCTTTTGAATTTTCATATTCAATCAACGAAATTATATCATCTCTCACAGACTGATGAATCAACGCGATGCACTTTTGTTCAGCAACATATCTTTCAATCTCATCATTATCTGTTAGACTTTCACCAAAACGTCCTCCTCTAACGTAACCATTCTTTAAACTCTTCCAGCTTGGATATGCAAAAGCTTGAAGCCACTCGTCAAATCTTGTAGCCCACCTATTGTAATCTTCAATCGCCATCAGTTTTGGAGGTTTGTTGTATGTTCCATAGGCACTCTCTACACTTAAAGCAGCAGTCAGACTTTTCTTTGCACTTGATGTCGGTGTAGTTTCATTCGTGTTGTTTGATGTGCCATCTCCCGAACCACCGGTAAATGAAAACACATCACAGAAAGGATTCATGAAATCATCCATCTTTCAAGTACCTGAAACAGTCAACAAACACTTAGCAAAAGTTTTGAAATTTTGAAAAAATGATTTTCAAACGAAATTAGTTTGAGCGGAATTATGAAATTATCCTTCACACGGGATTACTATCAAACGGAAATAGGTTTCAAACGAAATTACCAACCAGAATCTAATTCCGTGCAGAATTAGATTGATTTCAAGCGAAATTAATCACTTGGAGCGAAATTAGTAATTCCGTTTGGACTTTCAAGCGAAATTAAGAATCAAGTATAATTCCGTGTGGAATTATGGTGAAATTCTCAAATGAAATTATGTGACGTCATCATTCTCGAATCTGTTTTGAAACGGAATTAACAATTTAACCAGTTTTAAATCGATTTTTAGTCCAATACTTTCAAGGATTAGTTAAAAGTATGTTTCGCTTGATATACGTCAAAATCAGGCCATTTCAACCGTTGAATTTTGTTCAAATCAGAATAGAATGAGTAGAAGTGAGAGAATCCGGTAAAATCAAGCTGAATTGGTATGAACTCCTCGTCCTGAGCTCTGATACCACTTGTTGGATCGTCGTGTGACCCTAACGAGTCAATCTGAGTAGTTCATCATCAAAAACAAAGGCGGAATCAATGTAAATGATGTCAACACAGCTTGATACTTTCTAATCTTTATCTATTACTGATTTCCTGAGCTTTTACAATTCTGATAACAATTCGGCAGCACCTCGGCTCTTAAACAATGACTTCTAATTCCATATCAAATGAACATGACAGGACAGGTATGTATAGTGTGGTTAATTTCGCTTGAAGTAGACACAAACGAAATCACAGGTTCATGCGGAATTACTTAATTCCGTGCGGAATTAGTAATTCTGTGTGAATCTCCTAATTCCGTTTGAAACATCACACTTCCATTTCAAGCAGAAGTACCTAAAAACCTAATTTCTTGATTTCCGTGCCCTGATCTATACAACACAATACAAGACTCATTAAAGACAAAGTTAACAGACATCAGTGCACCAACATGACAATTTTAAGAACAACTACCACTTCCAAACTGAAATACCACTTGTAAGAAAGATGCCGATTCCTACTCCACACTTACCAACCTGAGAGTTCCGGAAATTCCACTACCTGTAGAATTTAACAATTTTAGAAGTACAAATTTTTAAAAATGATGCCGATTCATGCTCCACGATTACCAAATTGGAAGCTCCGGCAAGTCAGGATTTTAAGTAAAGAACACAGACACCCAAGCCTGACCAGCTTTGGGTGTGACCTTCTCAACTTCACTTGGGGTTTGAACATTTCTTTTTCTTCATAAAAATCTTCCACCCCTTTGGCCTTCCCCTCGACCATTTTCCCAAAAATATTTTTAACATTCCCATTGAATACTTTCTCAACATCAAATTCTTTCTTCTCAGAATAGAATTGATTCGAGATTTCAACTTTACCAATCTTTTTTTTTAAATTCTTAGTCCTCAATGGTGGAAAGTTCTCATCATCCATTGGAGGAACTAATTTTTCCTTTTTAACCTCAACTTGTGGCTCCTCTGTTTTTGTGGAATCAGATTCATTGCCAGATTTCTCATTTAATTTCTTAATAACCCATGTTTGATTGTTAAGATTTGCTCTTCTTTTGTAAAACCTTTTTGAGCATTCACCAACTTCATATGTTGAGTTTTTAAACACTTTGAATTTTTCAGTTGGTGGTTCAGTTTTATCAACAACTTTTTCTTTGAGTTTAGAAACAACTTCCTGTTTTGTGTTGGTTGTCTTTGGATAATTCCAGGCAATGTGACCAACTTCTTGACATCCGTAACAAGTTCTTCTCTCTTTTCTCTGATAAACTCCATTCTTTTCAAACTTTTGTTTTTCTGCAAAGAACTCTTTGTTTGATTGCTTCCAAAATGAGCTCTTTTCTTCTTCCTCTGAGCTTCCTCCTGAAACAAATACAGTTTTTGGTTTATAATTTTTCTCATTTTGTATAATTTTTTGGTGGAATAAAACCAAGTCCTTTCTTTTTGAAATTACCGTTATGGTTTGGTTTCTTTTGAAAACCAGAACCAGAATTGTAACCCATTTTCTTGTTTAAACGTTGTTGAACTCTTGAGGTGTAAGGTTTAGGTTTTTCAACAAGATTTATATCTTTTATTTCATAACTATTAATTTCAGTTAATTTGAAAACCTTTTTGATCATTTCAGTTTTAACACCTCTTATTGGAAATTCCTCATCAGAATATAATTTGTCTGAATCATTCAAAGTATATGCCACTTTGATTGGTTCGTTATTCAAATTAGATTTTGATAACATAAATTCTTTATTGTAAACCCGTTTTACCGACGACTTTGGACTGTCAACTGATGATGTTCTCGAACTTTCATACTCAGACTTTGACTCCGACTCCTTATCTTTATCCAACACCTAATTGACCACCTTTTTTATTAACTCAGACTCATGATCAGTGTCGGACGATGTGAATGTGACGTCAATGTTTTTTGGTAACTCATCAGTTGTTTCTGATTTTAACTTTATATTGACAGCCTTTTTGACTTGCTCCTCATTAGGTTTTCTGGGAGAATATCCTTCCCAGATCGGAGGCGGACACTTGTTATAATTTGCACTTTTTTCTTACCAGTATCCTTCTCTTTTGGCTTCTCATCTTGAAAAGCTTCAAGACCTGCAACAGTTGGATAAATTCTGTCAATCAAATAATCAGAACTAGAATAACTCTGTAACAACCGTCTGATTCTTTCATTCTCAATCTTTTCTGTCTCCAACTCTTGCTTCCACTTTGCACTTTCTTCAATGTAATAATTGATAGCTTTCTGCTTTGACATCATTACAGCATTCATCATTGTCAACGCATCTTCTCTTTCAGAATTTGTCTTTTGCAAACCAGTTACTGTTCTGTTCAACACATCATATGATTCTTTTACGTAGTTGAGATCGAACAATAATTTTTCTTTCATCTTATCTTGCTCACTCAACTTTTCATCTTTCTACTATTTTTTCCACTTCAACAACTTTCTCAACTTCAACCACTTTTTCTGATTCAACTATCTTCTCAGCGATTTTAACTTATTCACTTTGTTCAGATTTCTCTTTTTGAGTAACGTTTTCACATTTCATCTTCCTCTGTTCTTTTGCTGCTCGTCTTTCCTTCAGCTTCTCCAATCTATCTGCAAAATAAAATTAAAAACTTTCAGGAGATAACATAGATTTTCCAATATTTATTTGTGTCTCCTCTTCATCATCACTGTCATCAGATGATGATTGATCAAAAATTGGCTCTTGAATGATTTGAGCAGTGAGAGCAACCACTTTGGAATCAGGTGGAATGTATTTGTCCCAACTGAAACCTTCTGCCACTTTTTCATCATCTTGAACGATTATACCAAAATAAGCTTTCTTATTTGCTTCTTCGATCATTTTAGCATGTGTTGTTTGTGGTTCTTTTTGTTGATACGGTTGATGAGCAACTTGGTGATAAATGGCTTTCCGATAGTAATCATTGCCACCAAACGGATTCTGTGCTCCACTTACTTCTCGATTTTTACATTCTCTCTTAAAATGACCTTTCTCTCTGCATCGAAAACAAATAACTTTAGATTTATCAAAACCCAAAGTAGAAACATTTGCATCCCTAAAATGTGACAACCCTCACCAAATCAGGTATCCATACGAATTAATTAATATTTAATTAATGATTAATTACTGTGCTTGCTTACAGTTGTGATTAAACTGCTTCTTGATTTCTGATACATACATACTCATGCATCACATTTTATACTGTCACTCAATTATTTACACACAAACATCGGTGACAAACTTGACAGTAGCACAAAGAACGGATAACCCAGTAAACATGCTGACATAGCCAGCATCAGACAGGCACTGTCTCTGAGGCCAGTATGAGCCGGGAATAGTTTACTACACTAGTAGGGAGTGTAGGGAGGTGAGGATTGTTAAACTGCGTCACTAGGTGATAGTTATAGTGACCGGGTGTGCCTAAAACATGCTCTAATTACAAAATTCTGCACTTTAATATAAAATTCAGCATTTAAGCTAACTAGTAAAGTGTAAAAACATGGGAAAAAAATACTAGACACTTTCCAAAGTGTCGGGAATTCATTGTGTCACTAAAACAAATATTAACGACACTTTAAATGCTTATTTAGCACTTTAATGGATCAGTATCCAACCGAACAACCGGACTTTACCCGGAACGTAAAAATATTGTCAATGACATTGTTTTTCCTTTTCTGAGCTAGTTAGGGTCCCCGAATACCCTAACACCCATTATAACACATAACACACTAGTAACTTGTTTAAAGTCCCTAACTAAACTAACTAAACATTAACCATATAGTTCAAATCAAACCAACCCCCCCCCCTCTTGACCGATCGGTCCCCTTAGGGGGCACACCCTTACACATTTGAATATTTTATTCTCTTGTGTCTTGTATCTAGAGAGCACATGATCTTTTGGTTAATGAGGATGCATGGTTTATAATTATAACTTCAAGTCACATTATCATTTCAATTCAAAACACTTAAGCAAAATTTCAAAACTCTCTCTCCCTCTCATTACTCTCGGCCGCAAGCTCCCACACACCCACCACCACTTTCAAGTTTCAATCTTGCCATTTTACATACTTACAAGAGTGCTAGAGTTCATACGAGGAGACCCGGTGCTCACGGAATCACAAGGACCTCTCTACATCGCTATTAACCACCTTGTTTTCGCTTTGATTCTTCCCTAGCCTTGAGCTAGTAGTAAGTGATGCTAAACACTCTCTTGTTCATGTCTAAAGTGGTTAATAAGAAGTTTAACGGTTAAAATTCAAGAACATGTGAAAACAAAACTAAAAGTCTTTTAAGAAAGATGAACATGATGGATAAAAGGAAAGTAATGGTGTAAAACTTGTTTTGTTATGATTATTTTATGTTGTTGATTGCTAGTAGTGGGACCGATCGTCATCTAACCACGCTAGATCATGTTCATGGAACATGAACTAGCATTATGTTAAGTAGGAAAGTTACAAGATGACGAACCCTTTCATACATAAACATGAACTTGTGTAAAAATAGTTTTTCCTGTAAAATGGAGTTTTAAACTAGTAGATCTAAAGATCTACAAGTGGTATTTTCGAAGAACCAAGTAAATATACGAAGTCTTACTTTGAAGCCGGATCTTTCATAAACTAAAAGTGTTTTTGTGAACAAACAAGTGTGTAAACACTTGTGTAACAAAAGGATTTAACAAAGAAATATTTCTGTAACTTTTGACTAGAAGTTGTGAGGTTACATCTTCTTTAAAAATAAAGTTTTTCAGGAAACCGATTCATTTTTAAAGATAGAAAGATCTACTAAAAATGCTGGAAAGTTACTACATACTTTTACACAACTTACAAGTTCATGTGTTTGCGATTTATGCTTATTTTGACTAGTTTGACGATTGAACATTGAATATTGATGATTTGGAAATTGTTGGTTGAATTTTGAAAAGAAAATGATACGCTAGTAAGCGTGGCCACCTCCAGTTACAGAGGAAACGCTGGCGAAATTTTTTCAGAAAATAACACTTAGAATATTTTTGTGTGACAAGTGTTATGAATATATTTTTTGACTTGTTTTCCAAACAAACTTCGCCATGATTTTTGTGATAAAATAACCAAGTATCCGGAGGTGGATTTTCGTAAGTAAAACTTGTTAAATATATATTTAGAATATATATTTCATAGTAAAACACTTGTGTGATTTTACGATTATTTTGTGAACTATATATTATTTTTAGGGTAAAAATAATATAACTTGAAATATTATGATATTACGACTCCAAAATAATACCAACGCTCTCACCAAACAAATATTTAAGTTACACCAGTGTTGTTATTACCACGCGAACTCTAAAACGTAACTTATGTATACTTTGGAAAATACACTTATGCGTATATTTTGATAAAGTATTATTTTGGAAAATGTATAAGATAAAATATAATATTTTGGGGAAGAATATGTATATTTTGGGAGTTAAGACGTTTTCGACAAGTGATTTAAGCATATTTTCCAAGTGGGACTTAAAATATATCTTTCGGAAGAATACGAGTATACAAGTATAAATTACCCCCATCCTTGGGAAGGAAATACAAAGTTAAAATGCTTGAGAAGTATTAATACAGATACACCGCATAAACAATTATTCCAAAACTAAATACAATTATTATAACTTGGAATAATACCAGAATCGTAACTCAAAAATTTACATACTAAGATAAGGCACGACCCGTTCGTCTAATAGCCATTAGACCATTGTAGGTAGTCGTGTTTGCCGCGGAGATTTGGGTTACGAGTAAGAAGACGCAATACAGTGAGTTCATGTCCCCCCCTTTTCTCTTAACTGTTTTTAGTTTTTATACTTCGGGGGTGAAATACATGTTACGATTATTACGAACTTATACTTACACGGTATGGTTAGATTAAGGAGGGTTACTACATAGATCATGTGAGTGGGTAGGCGGGAACTGGAGGCCATTAATCCTCATTGTAGGACCGAGGGTCATTAGCGGTAGATCTATCTGGGTGTAGCGAGCCCAACCCCTGAGCCCGCTTAATGGACCAGGTGGTGACTTTGAGCCCGACGCAAAAATCTGCTAGGTTTGAGTCTTCCTACAGCACTTCACACATATCATTGGCTTTGCAACCCAATGGTGATCTCTTTTTCCTTAATTGCTACATACCAGGGACTTTTATACATACTTACAACATTTTCAAATGTTTGTACATACTCACTTACACATGAACTTGCTCAACTTTATGTTGACTTTTCAAACTACATGTATTTCAGGAAACTAACGGATCTGGCACGGTATGCACGTATTTTCAAGTTGCGTTTGAATAAAGAAGTCATCCAGGGTTTAGAAGGTGTAACCTCTTCCTGGACGGGTTACATATCTCTAAACCTAGTATTGTTTAAAGTCTTTTTCTAAGTCTTTATAAACTCAATTAAATCAAGTTAAGGTTTGTAACTTATTTTGTGATTGTTGAAAATGGGATTTTCTAAACTTTATTAATGGATGAATATCTCATGTTTTTAATCATATAGCATTGTTATGATTGTTGCTATGGTATTAAGAAGTCACACCAAATAAACCCACGCTTCCGCAAAGCCAAGGTGTGACATAAAATCATCTCTTCCTGTAATCATCTTAAACTTTTCAGCTCTCCTCAAAACACTAGCTAAACACCATTTAATGTCCATAAGCTCCATCTCTTCTGCATCTATCTGATCGTAATCCTCTTTCGTCAGCATAAGATTTCCGATCCTTCCAGCAACCAATCCTTCATATGATTCCAACACAGTAGCAAGTAATGACATGTGATTTTTGGCAACCTCTTCAGAGAAATTTTGACCATCCCGAAGATGCAACGCGATGTTGCAATTTAACACTTGACCATTACTGATGTTTGAACTTTGAAACTTATGACTTGAAGTTGAACTCTTTGGATTCACATTTGGGTACGAAGAAAATCCACTGCTGCTTGAATTTTGATTAACAGATTCAGATGAGTTTTCAGCACTGAAAGCAGTTTGGACTTTCGGACTAGTTTCAATCTCTTGAACACTTCCTTTGTAATACATTTTTACATCTTGTTGACCACTCGGACTGTTCATTCTTGCAATCTTTTGCTGTTCCAGATCTTGACCCTCAATATTTTCAATGAACTGGGAAATAGTCAACTTGTCATATTCTCCAGTATTCTTTAAAATCATCAAGTATGTACCCCACTCCTTTTGAGGTAATGCATCAGCTAACTTATCGGCCCATTCTTCTTGATCTTTGACAATTTCTAACAAAGACATAGATCGCACTAAGTGGCAATATCTTTCAATCAACTTCTTTGATGATTCACCCAGCAAGCTTGAAAACAAATCAAACTCTTTCTTTAGCAATGCTTTCTTGCTCCTGATCTTCTTTTCACTTCCCTCAAACTTAATTCGAAGCGCATCCCAGATCGATCGTGAAGAATTGTCGTGCTGAAGCAATATGAAGATGTCTTCTTTTATAGCTTGTTGTAACAGACTGATCATCATCTTTTCTGCTTTGTACATGTCTCGTTCTTTATCATTCAGTTCAGAAATAGTTTTAATAACTCCCAAATCAGTACGAGGTTTAACATATTTCTTTTCGATACATTCCCAAGACCTCAAATGATTAGCTTGAACCCAGTTTTCAAAACGGTCTTTCCAACCATAATACTCCTCAATTCCTATGAGTTTCGGGGGGTTTTTGTAAAGTTCTAGTTTCGTTTTCCATGTTCATGCTTTGAGCAATGGCAGCTGGAGTAGTCGGAGCTGTAGCAAACGCGTTATAGAATTCTTCTTCCATGATTCGGTAACAACTCTCACTAAGTTAGATTTTCAAACGAAATCAAACACTTTCAAACGAATTCCCTCAAGCGAAATACCAACATTCAAACGAAATACCAATACAAACGAAATCAGAATTTTCAAACGAAATAGTCATTTCGTGCGAACAACCTAAACGAAATATGATTTCGTGCGAAATTAACTTGGATTCAAACGAAAACAGCCTCTTTGGAACGAAATAGTGATTTCGTATGAAATATCTCAAACGAAATCTAATTTCATGCGAAATCAATCAGCAATTTCAAACGAAATTAATCACAAAAATTAATTTCGTGCGAAATTAAGAGGCTATTCCATGCGAAATATTGATGATGTCATCATGTCGGCCAAAGTTTTGTCAAATTGAGCAGGTTATTGCTCGATTTTAGGTCCAATTTTCTCAAGGCTTTGTTAAAACACTGTTTCGCATATAATATGTGAAATTCAAACCATTTTAACCATAAAATCTTGTTCAATTTTGAAAAGAAGGTGTAGAAGTTAGAAATTATGATGAAATCAAGCTGAATTCGGTAGAACTTCTCCTCCTGGGCTCTGATACCACATGTAGGATCGTTTTCACGAACGAAACGAGTCGTTCAGAGGCGTTCTACTCACTACGAAAGGCGGAAACAGACGTATCGAGTTCGATTCAGCTAGATATTCACTTTAACTGTCTTTTTGATTGATTTAACAAAGATTTACAGCATGTTGACACTTCAGCAGCAGTTCGGCACTGAAACCGGAAAGTTGGAACTTCTTTAAACGAAATCACAAGGCACCTATTTATAGGCTAGCTAATTTCGCACGAAATGGCTCATGTGAAATCACATTCACACGAAATTACTATTTCGTGCGAAATTAGCAAGTAATTTCGTGTGAAATCACTAACTAATTTCATGCGAAATAAGGCTCTGTTATTTCGTGCGAAATTACCTTCTAACCTATTTTTGACAGTTTTATCGTATAACGTGCCCTGATCTATCTATACACATACAAGACTCGATACAAGACGAAGTCGACAGACGTATGCACCAATAGTATCGAACATTCCGGAACTTGACCATAAGTTAAACATACCATAAATATCCTTTACATAGCTTAGAAATAGGCTTTGAGGGGTTCGGTGTGCAAAAATAAACTTTTTGGTCAAACAGGGACTAAAAGAGTCAAAAAGTGCACAAGTTTGCATTTACGCGCATATCTTACGTTCTGAATATATCCGGACATCCAACAATTTATGTAATCATTAAAATATTTTTTTTTAGTGATTGGCATGATAAAATTCCGTTCGTCGCGTAATTTGGATCGTTTTTCGCGTCCGTTCGTGTTTCGTCGTAATTAACCGAACATCGTGATCATACGACCAAACGAACTGACATCCGAGATGTTTTTGAGCATATTTCATGTTCCCTATGCCTAGGCATCATTTTAGAGTATTTAAAATGTCTTAACGGGGTTTAAATGCATCAAAAAAGGCTTAAAAGTGTTGCAGGGACCATTTCTGCCATTTTGGCAATAAAGCATTAAATGCATCGAAAATGGCTTAAAAGTGTTGCGGCACGCCACAGCCTCATCTGGACAGAAAACACATTTTTGACACCCAGGTTGAATTTCAGGGGCTCTAGTGTAACTTTTTCAATACCGTGTGATGGTTTTGGACACCCCAAGTATTCCAAAACAATGTGCCACACATGGATGGTCCCGATCGAAGCTCAATTATCGAGGAACGATCCTAACGGTTCTTCAAACTCTATATAAACCCACTTGATTTCATTTGCATCTTCACACATTTGCTCTCAAATTATTCTCTAAGTTGAAGCTCTCCTTGTGAAGCTTCATACCTGAGAAATTTTGAGTTCAAATCTTCAAGCTTGGACCTTTTGTAAGTATTCTTTCATCTTTTATGCATTTTTAAGCAAGAAAGTCAAACAGTGTTTGACTTTCTGCATTGACCAGTCAATGGTCAACATGAAGTTTGTTTGAACTTCGCAACGTGAGCGTAATCACGATGGTCATAGTCCCTTGTGACTATACCTACTGATTACCACATTATTTAGGCATAGTGACGAGTCATAGTTTCGATCAAAATACGCGTTTATGCGTATTTTGCAACCAAACTATTCTTGGGTATCAAAACCCTTTGTTTTGATATCAAACTTGTTTTCTAACTTCGTTAAACATGTTTTAACATGTTTAACTCGTCACTTTTAGTTTAGTGCTTATATAGGGTCATAAGATAAGCAGTCTAAACAACCGCTTAGACTTTCGAACCTGACCCGTTTGGTCGATCATTAGGATCCGACCAAACATATTTTGTGACCATAGTTGTATAGGGAATAACCATCCAAGGTTATACCTTATGGTCACTTCGTTTAGTTAGTCGTATGATATGTAGTTTATATATCTTAGGAAAATGACCAAAATGCCCTTTTTACGCATAAATTCATTTTAAGCATATGTAACCTAAATTTTTACATCTAAACTGATTAGATAACATTATTAGACATGTTAAGGCATATAATACTTGTCATAGGACTAGTTAGGCGGTCCGAACGCGTTTTACGCGAACGACGTGTTAAAGTAGCGCAAGCTACCTAAACGAGTCGTAATGGGTCCTAAGCACTTAGGATAGGTTTCGATTTAGTATGTAGGCTTTGTTAAATCATATCATATAAGTTCCAACACTCATTTGGTTTACGAAACCTCATCCTATCCGATCTTCCGATTTAGGTCCGGTTTATTAATATAGTTACATATATTAGGCGCCGTTTGATTTCCGTGATCCCTCTAGCTTTGCTTGGTTGTTATTCAAGACTTCTAAGCATTCTTAGGTGAGTACATAGTCCCCTCTTTTACTGTTTTCAAATGTTTTGGGGTGATTCACATGTGCCTACTTGTTACTTTCATGCTTTCCATGCTTTCATGTCATATACTTACTATGTTCATTAGTACACATATAGTACATGATTTCATTATGTTTTGCTATGTATGTTCACTAGTATGCTAGCACATTGATTTTCATATATTACATTTTTGTTGCATATGTTAATCCAGCATATGGACACATTGATTTACACTGCATTTTTGTTGCATATGTTCATCCAGCATATGGACACATTGTTTTACATTTTTACTTTGTATGTTCACTTAGCAAATTTAGTACATTATTTTCATATAACATGCTTACATTTGGTATAACATTTGGTTTGTTTAACGGGTCATAAATACATTCATTAACATCGATCATGCCGCTCGGTAGTAGGTAGTGGTACCATAGGACTTGACAACTCCCATTTTTGAAATACTAGGTTTGTTTGGACGTAAGGAATGACCGATCCGAATTCATTTTTGGTAGGCCTCTGACTTGTTCTAGGGTTTATCTTACAGTTGCAAGGCTTGGATGTAGACGTTTAACATTACCGCGTAGATGTTTGTATCAATAAAGCATTAATTCTACAAAACATAACTTTTGATTTAAATTATGATTTATCAAATACATTGTTTTGTACATTTCTTTCTTATAGGGTTGAGTAAATACTTTTATTCACTATACATTACATTTGGTTATACATGAACATTTTTATATTGGTGGTTTGTTTTGGTAAGTGATTTAAATAACGAGGCGTGTGTAATATGATAAAAGCATGGTGGATACGCCGCTGGTACTTCCTATATATAAGTGCTTTTATGATATTACATATCGTAGCGTTATTTAAACCATTTCAAATTAGACATATTACATTTTACACAATTAACATATCTTTACAAAAACATTGTTTTACAAACAACATATTTTGTACAAATTCATTTTTACTTGGTTATTTACTTATCTATGCATTATTCTTTTATATCATCTGATTTCTTATCGATTTTCGTATAGTTTATAAAAGAAAACATTTTAAGGTTCATGACTAACTTTTGTTAAACATTTTCTTTAAACTTACAAGTCATGAATCTTATTTTAATAAAACCTATGTATCTCACAGGCATTATTAAGCTGACGTACCTATTTTCACATGTGTTTTCAGGAGATGATGCATAGGATTGATCAGATACACTTAGGCAGACTTGGGCCTTAGTGACAATAAAAGATGCAAGACTATGTAGGATCGAATCGTGACCCAAATGAGTCGTTCAGAAGAGTTCTTGTCTATACGAAAGGCGGAAACAGACGTATAGACTTAGAAACAGCTTATTCACACTTTAAACGTCGTGTATATTGATATAACACTGTTTACAATCAGTAGACAAGCCGGCAGCACCTCGGTATCACAATCTAATTCCGTTACAAATGACAAACATGAACCACCTATATATAGTCCACCTATATATAGTCCACCTAATTTAGTTTGAAACATAACATGACTTTTCAAACGGAATTACATAAAGTAATTCAATCGGAATTAGGTGTGACCTATTACAAGCGAAATTACAATTTTGTTTCATGTGTGCATGTGATTTCATGTGATACTGTAATTCCATGATGCAAGAGTGATGTCATATATATGATGTCATCATTAAGAATGATGACATCATTCTTGTTCAGATCCACAACGAAACCAAGACTCGATATAAGACGAAGTTGACAGATGTATGCAGCAACAGACTCCCCCTCAGATGTTGACGAGTCTTAAGTGTCGAGTCTTCACAATCTTCACTCTTTGGGCTCTTTTTAGAATCTCGATCTGATTCTTGCCTCACTCTAACATTCTTCAACTAATCTCCTCCTCGGATGATGTAACTCTCTCTTGTATTTTTCAGGATCAACAGCTGGCTCTAGCAACTTCCGATTTTCTTTCTCTAACAGACTCCCCCTCAACTTGTACTGGGATCGTAGTCTGGCTCACATCTTCCTCAGTTATTTACAGGTTCAGGTATCCCAACCTGGCTCACCTGCATATTCTCTACCCAAAACATAAGTTTCAGAAAAGATAAGATATAGCAAATTTAGAAACTTTGCTAATCACTTGAAGACACAACCCTGAATACATCATTTTCAATTATCGAACAAAAAGATTTATCATGTAAGTCACTGATGAACCACTTGAATGAATATCATTTTCATTTCAAACATCTTCAAACAAACTTTCCCAAACATGTTCGTCATGTTCAGCACTCGAAATTTTGAAAATCAGCTCTTCAATATCAGTTGTCTAAAATCTTTTAGAATTTTTCAAAATTTATGCTAAAACACACCGAAAATCTTTTTAGATTTTTTATAACAGAAATGAAATGCAGTAAAAAAATATTTATATACAATATTTTTGTTAGTTTGTGTAAGAGGATCATATAAGTTTTTGAGACAAATCACCAACACCGTTAAGCTTTAAACATTTTAAGTTCTAAACGATTCACTTAGATTGTCAGTATACTGATCCACTTAAATTCTCACACAAAGTTCAACTGATTCGAGATACGAGATTAATGCTTTAGAGACTTAAACTTATTTGCGTGTCCCACCTCAGAATATACTCCCGTATCCAGATCCCAATATTCAGTCTTACAAGTGAGTATACCTAGATGATATCTATAAGGGGTTAAATTGCGAGGGCCGTGAGAGCTCAGGTCAGAACTTCTGTTCAGCAGAGAGATGACGGCTTCGACTTTAGGTGGGTCCCCTTTAGAGGATCTTTTCTTCAACAGCACGTGATTAGCATTTTTCAATGTGTCATCATTTTTATGCTGAGGGTAGGCTATATTTCAAGCAAGCGTAAAATATTCTCCGGGGACTAGGCCATTGCTTCCGCAAAATCAGAAGTCCTGGGATAATACCCCAGATATCACTAAGCATAAAGACCTAGTATCTCAGAAAGAGGGGTCCTTCCAACAAGATTTCGGGGGTTACCCATATATCCAAGAGATGTTACCCACGATATAAGCAAGTTTGAAATTTAGGTTTATATCTCGTCACAATCTACTAAATGTGCAAAAACCTACTGGCATATCATCAGTGAGATCGTTTATCACATTTTTCTTTCCATTTCTTTAGCATGCTGTGATCGTCCACTGATGTACTATCATTTCCTCTTTTTCACAACAAAACACATTTTTTATTTTATCATGTTTTTGACATTTTCAAATTTTCTAATGTTTTTGGATTTTCAGAAATTCTTACTCCCCCTAAAATTTAAAATCATTTAAAGGAAATATGAAAACAAACTGTACAAGGAAATGTAACAACTGATATCAAATCACATCAGATCGCCATCCACTTGCCATAAACAATCAGAACTCCCCCTTACAACAAACTATTTTCCCACTATGATTTCAAAACACTTAAGTTTGTTTTAATCAAATGGTTTTTCCTGAAAATAAGTTTTGTTGATTTTAACACTTGTAGGTTAGGGGATCTCATCACATTGTTCTCCAAAATATCACATGTAGAAAATCAAGTACAACTTAATGTCCCTGATTTACCACATGTAAGTGAACGCCTTCTTCAACCTCTTGTAGATTCACTCACCAACCATACCATTTGAAAATCAAAATATAACAATATAAAGATATCACCTGTAGATTTACCAACCAAACCTTTTTCAAGAATAATGCTGATTCCTGCTCCACGCTTACCAACCTAGGAGCTCCGGCAAGTCAGGAATTTCAGTTTGAAAATGTTGTCACCCAAGTCTGACCATCCTTGGGTGATACACATCTATCCCACCAACATTTTGATTTATAAAATTCTTTTGCACCCTTCACTTTCCTATCAACCATCTTCCCAAAAATATGTTTAACATTTCCATTAAACACCTTTTCAGCATCAAATTCTTTCTTATCAGCAAAGAATTGACCTGATATCTCAAATCTACCTTTTGATTTTAGATTATCTTTCGACAATGGCGGAAAATTTTCCTCGTTCAACTCAGGAACGGAATTATCAACCTTTTTCTCAACACATGACTCTTCTGATTTTATGGAATCGGATTCATTGTCAGAACTTCTTTCAGATTTTACAACCCATTTTTGTTTGTTTAAATCAACTCTTCTTTTGTAAAAACGTTTTGAACTTTCACCTTCTTCGGAAGTTGAATTTTCAAACACTTTCGATTTCTCAGTTGATTGTTTCTTCTCAAAGACAAGTTTTTCTTTCAGTTTTGAGTTAGAAGTAACTTCCTATTTTGTGTTGTTGGACTGTTGGCAATTCCAAGCAATATGTCCAACTTTTTGGCACTTAAAGCAAGTTCTTCTGTCAACTCTTTGAGTAAACTTCTTCAGATTCCTCTTTACCTCAGCAAGAAACTCTTGGTTTGACTGTTTCCAGAATGGTTTCTTCTGCTCATCTTCAGAACTTCCTCCTGCAACAAATGTTGTTTTTGGTTTATAATTTTTCTCATTTTTATAATTTTCTGAAGAATTAAAACCAAGACCTTTCTTTTTGAAATTACTGTTGTGGTTTGGTTTCTTTCGATAACCATAACCAGAACCGTAACCCTTTTTCTTGTTCAATCTCTGTTGAACTCTTGAAGTGTACTTTTTAGGTTTTTCAGCAAGATTTAAATATTTTATTTCAGAAATATTAATTTCTGTTAATTTGAAACCTGTTTGATCATTTCAGTTTTGACACTTCTTATTGGAAATTCCTCATCAGAATATAATTTGTCTGAATCTTTCAAAGTATAAGCCACTTTGATTGATCCATTATTCAAATTAGATTTTGATAATAAGAATTCTTTATTGTAAACCCTTTTAACCGGTGAACTCAGACTCTTTTCTGACGAACTCGGACTATCAGACTCAGACTCCGTGTAAGTCCCGTGAAACGGATCTTTCAATGATATCAAACCTAATCTTGTGAGAGTGCGGAAACCAATCACAAGATGATTCAAGATTAACCGAAAAAATATGAAAAACGAAGAACAAACCGGAATCACTATCAAACTTGCACACGTTCTATTACTATGAAATTAGCAAAACGTCTGGTACAAGATGACACACCAAACTCGCCTCTATCTCTCTCTCTAGAATTTCTGAAACTGAGGCTTCAAAGGTTCCAAGAAGTTCCAACCCTAAAACAAGTTGAAAACTTGTTTATATACTAACTCAAGCCCAAGTCCCTACATGGGCTTCCCTTGGGCCTGCTTGGCCCACATGGCCTAAAGCTTGGCCCAAGTGACCTATAAAGGTCCAAAACCTAATATAAACTAACCCGGTAATGCCCAGCTCGTAACCATAGCTCGTTGTAATAATTTGATGCGTCAGTCTCACACTTTAGGGCCTAACAATCTCCCCCTAGACTGATGCCATCAAATTGTCTTCATAATATGAATTCAGCAACATCTTCAACGAAATCTATGGTTGACTCTATGCTGCAGATGTTGTGGAAGTTCTTGACTTCTGAACTCTCAGCACTGGGTCTCTTTCTTCAGCTCTTGTGGTTAGCTTCATATCAGGATCACGATCAGCATTTGCTTGAAAATCTTTGTCAAAAAGAATGTGAGAGGAGGATTCTCAACAGCTCTTTTCTTCTTCAGTCTTTTTCTTTCAAGCAGGTTCATGGTACTTCTTCAATTGTACTTTCACTGTCAGCCGGCGTTTCGTATCCGGTTCTTCTGACTCAGGTACATCTTGTTGTTGTGATGCTTTGGGCTTCTTCAGCAACTAACAGCATCTCAGTCTTCATCAACCCCTGTCTTGATTGAAATCAAGTTCTGCACATGCTCACAAACTCATAAGCAAACATTTCTTATGCAACAGGGAGAGTACCACATGAACACTAGGTACATCCAAGTACTTGTACTCGGATTTCACAATTTAAATTCTTTCAACTTTTGATGACCAGTCAAATCTTCAAGAACGGTTACATTTTTCATTTTAAGAAAGACAATTAAACACTCTATTTTTGGATTTTTGATTTTATAGAAAAGCAAGACACTATTTTTGTATTTTTGAATTTTTTCAAATTTTTTTTTTATTTTTTAATAATAAGAACTAGAAACAAATAAAAACTCAAAATATAAACAACTACCAAAATATACAATTACAATTGCAATGGGATCAAAATTCGTTCTCAGGCAGACTAAGGAACACTTTTCAGTACAAACATAATCAAACTGGTCTATGCGATTGCCAATATGTTTGTCCACTTAAACTTTAACGCTCAACTTTGAATCTTTCAACTTTGTGATATGCTTTAGGTAATATTATACTATTATACCCGTGTGTCCCATTCCAAGGCATACCCCCGCGATCAAGGTAAGCACAACGATTCATCGTAGCAGGTGAGTATACTGATGTCATCCTTTAAGATATCCTGACTGTGTCTAGGTCTGCATATAATCTGTTTTATCATGTTTTGATTTCTTAACAATGAACACCCAAATAAATACTAATCAAATCCTGGAAATATATACAGCACACTCTATCATGCAAGTATCTTCCCTACCACATATTTCACAAGTCCAATCCAGATTTCTGAAATCTTAACTGGGAATAGGTTGAGAAGAGAACAGAATAGATCTTAAGTAGAGATGGTATAATATACAGATCAAATGAGTTTTTCTCAATTTGATATAGGTTTCTTGGGTTTCTTTTGGGCACTTGAGGGCCTCTTTCGGGTGTATTAGATCTATAGCGCGACAACGTACAGCTAGGTCAGCATGTATCTGGATGCAGCAGAAGCTGTCGTTGCCTAGCACCTCCAGGTCAGCATATATCTGGATGCAGCAGAGGAGGTACACGACTTTTTCAGAGAAGATTTCAGAATCAGATCAAAATTGTGTGTATCGGGACAACATACAAACATTCAAATAGAAATGAGCTAATTCCAAGTGACTTTCTTTCCTGGGGTCATGTACAATTTTAGATCTGAACAGAAGAACAGCCAAGATATCCCCGGATGATTCAACAATATAAAGACCCGAAACCTCAGATGTTGGCTATCTATCAACACAAGATTTAAGACCATAAAATCATACGCCGTTGGTATGTTACCCACATGGTACATAGTTCGTTATGTTTATATCACATAGTATCTTTTATCATGTTGAGCGTCAAGCCTATCGACATATCGCAGTAGATCCTAGTCTTTTCAGCTATGGCACCTTACATGTGTTAGTCAAACCCTTTAACACGAACATTTATTTCACTTCCCATATCACGCAATATCTCTTTTTGGCTTTTTCATTTTTCAAATGTTTTTGTATTTTTCTCATTTTCTCCCCCTAAAACAATACATATTTACAGCAAACTCTTTTTGTATTTTCTGAGTTTTCTCCTCCTAAACTCTATATCTATCTATATGTCCCTTTCCCCCCCTAAATTTGTGCATAAATCTTGTATTTTTGCGCAAATTTACCATTTACTAGAGAAAGGACACAATATGTACAAAGTTATAAACTAAGAAAAGAGAAAAATATTTTTGCTTAACCGTTCCGTCATTAGATTGAAAACTAATCAAATTCAAATGAAAGTACTGAATTTAAACAGTACCTTTTGCTGATCATTTCTTTCTTCTTTAATCTCCTCCAAAGGAAACATATCATCTGTAAAAAAAAATTTGAACTTTTTGCAACAGTGAAATGTTACCCGTTTTGATCTCTGGAACAACCGCTATCAACATTCCAGAGATTGTCAACAGCTCCTCCTTGGTTGTTCCTGAAAGGTAAGGAGATTAGTAAGACATGGGTACCCAGGCCATCGTGGTCCTGGGATTTCCTGAAGCATCAAAATAAGACACTTCCTTTAAGCATAAGTCCCCTTTCATTTCAAGAATTGGAGACGTTGCTGCTTTGGATTTGGGTTTCCAAATCTGTTTCGGTCTAGCAAACGTGTTTGTTGCCTTCGGTTGAGCAACATTAGCTGATTCAGTTTTAGAAATATGTTTTTGTTCTTGAACAGCCTTGCGTTTGTTTTTAGCAGCGTTCCAATCCCCATCAGAAGGTTTAACCTTGGGATTCACATTCTTCATTGCCTTAGGTGATGATACCTTCATTGGCTTGGAATGATTTTTATCCTTTGATGTAACTCTCTGATTTTGCATATAGTAAGGTACGTAGGGACGCCTTGTGCAGTTTCTAGCAATATGACCCGCAATGCCACAGTTGTAGCAAGTTTGTCTTTTCATCGGAAAGACATTTTGAGCAGCTTGATTCGCTCTAGCAGGTCCTGAAGGACAAACCGGTCCTTTTTGCGCTGGATGCGCCTGCACATTTCTCTTAGACGAAGATGAATTGGGGTGCTTGTATTTGTTGTTTGCAGAAGTCTTGTTGCTTTGAGCACCATTCTTCATCTTTTCTCCCTGATTTGAGCTTTCAATCACCTTGTCAGGAGCCTTATGAGATCGTGATTGTCCTTGGTGAGCAGACTTCTTATACTCTCGACTTTGATCTGCTCGTTTTGGCTCCTTTTGTGTGTTGTGAACCGGCTCACAAACATCAGCACAAGAGTGAATATAAGCATTTTGTTGCACCTTTTGATGACAAACACAATTTCTAGCAATGTGTCCAGGAATTCCACAGTTGAAACATGTTTGTCGCTTTAATGTATGAAGATTCGAAGAGCTAGAAGAAGTAGCTGATCTGATTGGTTTAGGTGAACAAGCTTGCTTTGATTGCTTTGCAGGTGTTCCATGTGCCTTTTCTGAGTTCTTATGTACCTGTTGATCAGAACTAGCACAAGCATGAGATTCAGACGGATGATGTTTTTCGTCTTTTACAATTTTATTATGATCATTTTGAAAAGACGATTCAGTTTCTGTTTTAATTTCCTTTTCAGAAACATTTTCTTGTGACTTTTCATTTAATGTGACCACCTCTTCCTTTTCAAAATCTGGTTCAGTTTTAATTTCAGAAGATGTAGAAGTTTCATCAACACGTGTTTCATCAACACACGTATCATGTGAATCTACTTGTGGTTTACTTTCATCTACAGTTTCCAATGGGGTCCCACTAGATTCAATATTAGGGACGTCCACTGAGACCGATTCAGAAGATGAATCAGGACATTCTTGAGAAGAAGTGTCAGTGGTTTCACTGAATGTGTCCTGAGGAACCTCACCTGTAACACTGTCATCAACTGAAACATTAGAAATATTACAATCACACGCATTAACTGAAACACAATCATCACCAGACTTATTGTTCAAAGTTTCACCACAAACATTATCAGTTTTGCCCCAAACATCAGGCTCACAAGACGAAACAAACGCAGAAAACGACGCAAACAAAGAACTAGTAAAAGCAATGTCAGACTCAGTTGGTTCAGAATAATGTTCAAAATAAGGTTCAGAAACGTTTGAAATAATAACTGGTTCACTCCCATGAACATCATCATATCTTACTTCAGAGCTATCATCTGCACATGACAACGAGATGTTAGGATCAATTGTGCCTTTAGGAACAAACTTTAAAGGCGAGGACTTTTGTGGCTCAACAGGTTTGTTGTGAACAGACGATTTACTAGATGAGCCATAAGTCATTTTGCTTTCGTTTAAGATCTCCTCCTCAGACATTGGCAAATAAGTGTAATTGTTATTGTATGGAGGAGGAGTCTGATTGTAACCCAATCCCGACCCTTTCTTTTTAGAGTAAGCCAATTGTTGATCACACAGATTTTTTACCAATTTACTGGAGGAATCGAATTTCTTGATGTTTAATTGATTGATTTGGTATTTATCTCTTACATTCTCCAGTTCCTTAGTTACTTCACATAATTTTTCTTTGACTATCATGAGTTGGGCTTTAGCTACACTGACATCGTCCTTTAGTTGAACGATGTCCTTACGCTGAGCTTCGACTTTCTCTTTGAAAAGTTTTTCATTTTTCGTTAAAGTGAAATTTTTCCTTTTAATTTCATTGTAATCTTCAATTAGCTCAGCGTTGTGTATTCTATAAGCTTCAACCCTTTCCTTACACTCAGGAGTGCAAAAGACAGAAAGTATCTCTTCTCTGGTAATTTCTTGAGCCACTGATTTGTGAAACACAAATGCCATAATTTCAGTGGTTGATACTTTTGTTCTTCTCCTCAAAATACAAACCAAACAAGAACCCGTGCACTCGCTAACTCAAACACTCAGCAGTTGAATGAACCCGCTTTCTGAACCGCACCTCAAAACCTGTCAAACTTATCACAACCAAACAATTTTTTTTTTTTTTTTTTTTTTTTTTATAAAGTGACACTTCCTGTTATAATTATTAATATTAATATAACCTAATGATTAATATTATAACTATTATAATTATATTATTATTAAGAATCAATGATTAGCTAATGATTACCAAATGATTGTTTATGAATATTATAATTATTAAAACCCTAAAATATAATATATTAAAAAATAACTGTATATCTTCTTCGTTTGAAAGTTGTTGCCACTGCTTTCTTTCCCGACACCCAAGTGTCACTAAAACCCCCTTTTTTTTTTTTTTTTTTTTTTAGTTTCTCAACGACAACAGCAACTATCTCCTTCTTCTTTACCCGATACTAACAGTCCTCGAGAAAATGATTTCAAGTTGCAGGTGTGACCCGGAGAAGATAATAAACAGTGATGATGCAGGGAGGTGTGATGTCTTGTGCGGGGTAGTGTACGGTGATGAAGATGATGACGGTTGATCGGAAGTTATGGGAGATGATGATGATGGTGATCGGCGGAGAGGATGGAGAAGATAAGCTCGAGACCGGAGATGATGATAATGATCAAAATCGAAACCGAAAATTCGAAAACACGGACTCGAAACCGGATGATACTCTGATATGAAAATGAAAGTCGGAGGTAACGATGGTGTTAGTTGTACGGCGTCGAACAAAGTCAGAAACTGAGGACGATGATACCAGATAACAGTAAGTTACAGGTGGTTCGTCGACGTGTGAACGGAGAAGACGGAGAACGGTGGTGGTGTACGATGATCGGAGACGGTGAACGGCAGTGTACGTCGCTGAAAAGAAGATGATTAAGTGTGTGGTGATCGGAGATGATAAAGGTAGTCGGAATTCAGTTCAATCAGAGATGAAGTTCAGATGTTGCAGGTTTTTGTTTCGGTCGCCGGAGAAGAATGAGAATATGAACCGATGTTATCAAACGCCGCAGTGGTTGCGAGTCAGACGAGTCGAAACGGTGATTGCGACTCGTAATCGAGGTTGCGAGTCAAAACAGGATGAGCCGAAACCAAGATGGTTGCGAGTCGAAACCGGAGATAATTGCGAGTCGGACGAGTTGAAACAGTGATTGCGACTCGTAATCGAGGTTGCGACTCGAGATTGCGAGTCGAGACAAGATTGCGACTCGTAACAATACCGTGAAGAGCCGAAACCTTGATTGCGACTCCTCAATTCTGATTGCGACTGATGATGACTCGAGACCAGGAACTTGTTGCGACTCGGAATAATGGGCACGTGGTTGCGACTCAAGAGCTTGATGAAGAAGGTTGTTGGACTTCCAAAATGTTGCACGTGATTTTTTTTAAAAAAAATCAAACGATATATCCGATATTTATTGTGATTTTGGCAATTTTGGAAATCAAGAATATTTCAAAAAAAAATATCAACTAGAATCACGGCACTTTAGGATTTTTCTAAAATAAATAATTTTTCAAATCTTTTGAGAATTGAATAAAATCCATTTAACACAATATTGAACGGATCACGAAGCAAAATATGATTAATTTTCAATAAAAACCAATGAATATCACGAAGAACACGAAGAACACCGAACCAAAAATAATGAAAATCTTGAATCTTTGATATCAAACCGAGCCTAGAAATAGGTTCTAAAGGCTCTGATACCACTTGTAAGTCCCGTGAAACGGATCTTTCAATGATATCAAACCTAATCTTGTGAGAGTGCGGAAACCAATCACAAGATGATTCAAGATTAACCGAAAAAATATGAAAAACGAAGAACAAACCGGAATCACTATCAAACTTGCACACGTTCTATTACTATGAAATTAGCAAAACGTCTGGTACAAGATGACACACCAAACTCGCCTCTATCTCTCTCTCTAGAATTTCTGAAACTGAGGCTTCAAAGGTTCCAAGAAGTTCCAACCCTAAAACAAGTTGAAAACTTGTTTATATACTAACTCAAGCCCAAGTCCCTACATGGGCTTCCCTTGGGCCTGCTTGGCCCACATGGCCTAAAGCTTGGCCCAAGTGACCTATAAAGGTCCAAAACCTAATATAAACTAACCCGGTAATGCCCAGCTCGTAACCATAGCTCGTTGTAATAATTTGATGCGTCAGTCTCACACTTTAGGGCCTAACACTCCGGTTTTGATTCTTCATCCACATCTAACACCTGATCGACCACTTTCTTTAATAACTCGGACTCATGATCAGTGTCAGACGCTGTGAATGTAACATCAATATTATCTGGTAATTCATCAATGATTTCAGACTTTAACTTGATGTTGACTGCCTTTTTTAGATGCTCCTCATTAGGATTCTTGGGAGAATAACTTTCATGGATCGGGGGCGGACATCTGTTATACTTGACACTTTGTTTCTTACCAGTATCAGTATCTTTAGTCTTTTTCTCCATGAATGCTTCAAGACCTGCAACAGTAGGATAAACACGATCAATCAAATAATCACATGTTGTATAGCTCAACAACAATCGTTTAATCCTATCACTCTCAATCTTCTCAAGTTCTAACTCTTGTTTCAGCTTAGCACAGTCTTCGATGTACTCATTTATGATGCTCTGCTTTGTCATTAATGTTGCGCTCATTTTTGTCATAGCATTTTCAATTTCTGAATTCGTTCTTTTCAGACTATCAACTGTTTTGTTCAGCACATCATACGATTCCTTCACATACTTCACATCAGACAGTAAATCTTCTTTTATCTTTTCCAAATCAGCAATCTTCTTATCTTTCTCCTCACAAACTTTGCAAGATTCCTCACATTTCAAACACGGTTTAACGAACTCAACTATCTTTTCAATTTCAACAACTTTCTCAACTTCAACAATCTTTTCTACCTCGACGATTTTCTCAACTTCAACTATTTTTTCGACTTCAACTATCTTTTCTACCACTTTTTCCATTTCAACTACTTTTTCTACCACATTCTCAGTCACTGGTTCATCATTTGCTTCTCCAGCTTCTGTCTTTGCTTTTTCACCATCAAGGATTCTTACTGCTTCCAGTTCTTTCCTCAATCTGGCAATCTTCTTTTGATACAGCAACTCAACTTTATCTGCAAAAAACAAATTAAAACTAGTAGGATCTATGCCTTCTCTAGCTTTGTTGAGATGTTCTTCCTCATCATCGGTATCCACATCACTTCCAAGATCTGGAAAAATCGGTATTCTTTTCGAACTAGATTTGTCTTTTTCTTCTTCCAGAACTCGGGCAACAAGAGCTGAACCTGGTATGTATTTGTCCCAACTAAAACCCTCTGCAACTTTTTCATCATCTTGATGAATGATTAAAGTTTTCTTCTTTCCATTGTCAATGGCATGAGACGAGGATGGTTGTTGCTCAATCTGATGAAAAATTGATTTATGATAATAATTGTTTTTTTCTTGATTCTCGGTTGCTTCTTGGTTTTTACACTCTCGTTTAAAGTGTCCTTTTCCTTTGCAACGGAAACAGGTAATTTTGACTTGTCAAAACCTAACAGAGAAGTAGCCAATCCCCGAAACTCATCTCTACCAGTGATTTGCTGAAAATTTTCAGCTCTTCTAAAAGAACTGGCCATGCACCAATTGATATCCATCAACTCAAGTTCCTCTGCATCAATTTGGTCATAATCTTCTTTTGTAAGCATCGGATTTCCAATCTTTCCAGCAATCAAACTTTCGTATGATTCCATCATAGCAACGAGTGATGCCATGTGTTGCTTAGCAATTTCTAGAGACAAGTTGTAACCATTTTGAATGTTTAAAGTAACATTGCATTGAAGATTTGTAGAACTTTGTTGTTGAGGACTTGATGTTTTGCTGTTTGGATCAAAACTTGAAAATGATGAAGAATATCCACCACTTTGAGTAGTAGTGCTAACATTCGGACTAGAGGATCCATCAGCACTAAAACCAGTTTGGATCTTTGGACTGGGAGTAGTAACTTCAAACTTGTTTCCCTAATAATATAAACTGACATCTTGTTGAGCATTTGGATTCTTCATAATTGCTGTTTTCTGAATATCCAACTCGTGCTCTTCAATCTTCTGAATAAACTGTGCCAGATTCATATTTTCAGATTTCCTCATGTGTTTTAAGATCAACAAATATGTTCCCCACTTGTTATGTGGTAATGCATCAGCAAGTTTATCCACCCACTCATCATCATCTTTCGTTATTTCCAATCTTCACATTTCTAACACAAGATGACAATATCTGTCGATGGTTGTTTTTGTTGATTCACCTTCGAAGGCTGTAAACGTATCAAATGATTTCTTCAACAAAGCTTTCTTGTTTTTGATCATATCAGCACTTCCTCTGAACTTTTGAATCAACGCATTCCAAATTGACCGTGCAGTTCCCGAATGTTGAAGTAACACAAAGATATCTTCTTTAACTGCTTGCTGGAGAATGCTGATCATCATCTTTTCACTTGTGTATTTCAATTTTTCAGTTTCTGAAAAATCACTAAAACCCTTTTCAAGCCCACGTTCGTTTTTCGGTTTCTCGTAATCTTTTTCCAACGCACACCATGCATCAAACTTGTAAGCTTGCACCCAGTTTTCAAAACAATTCTGCCATCCTTTAAAATCTTCAATGTACATAAGTTTTGGCGGTTTCTAGTGAGTTCCCGTTTCGTTCTCACTCTACAATGTTTCAGCAGCTGTAACTGGTGCAACTGGTGTAGCAAATGCATTGTAGAATTCTTCTTCCATGTTTCAAATTCAAAGCTTCACAAAGACAAACTTTCTTGCATCAAAAATACTGGTCTCAAACGAGCTGGATCACCTCGTAAAACACCTGACACACATTAATCAATTTAGCTCAGTTTCAAGTGGCATCAAGTCATTTTTGAAGCGGAATTTGATCTCGTTTGAAATAAGCAGCACCTTCAAGCGGAATTAATTGGATCTTTCAAATGAAATCTATGTTTCAAACGGAATCAATCTGTGATTTTCAAATGAAATAGCTATATTCAAACGGAATTAATCTCTAATCTCGTTTGAAGAGCTGCTGACATCATCATATTTCGATCTGTTTCAAACGAAATTAAGTATTTGTTCAAGTTTTAAGCTGATTTTAGATTCAAAACTCTCAGGGATTCTTTAAAACATTGTTATGCATGATATACGTGAAAATCAGACCATTTTGACCATGAAATTTGTTCAATTTTGTGAAAGAAGGTGTAGAAAACAGATTTTCAAGCTAAATTTGGCAAGAACTCTTCCTCCTGAGCTCTGATACCACTTGTAGGATCAAATCGTGACCCAAATGAGTCGTTCAGAAGAGTTCTTGTCTATACGAAAGGCAGAAACAGATGTATAGACTTAGAAACAGCTTGATTCACACTTTAAACGTCTTGTTTATTGATATAACACTGTTTACAATCAGTAGACAAGCCGGCAGCACCTCAGTATCACAATCTAATTCCGCTACAAATGACAAACATGAACCACCTATATATAGTCCGCCTAATTTCGTTTGAAACATAACATGACTTTTCAAACGGAATTACATAAAGTAATTCAAACGGAATTAGGTGTGATCTATTACAAGCGAAATTACAATTCTGTTTCATGTGTGCATGTGATTTCATGTGATACTATAATTCCATGATGCAAGAGTGATGTCATATATATGATGTCATCATTAAGAATGATGACATCATTCTTGTTCAGATTCGCAACGAAACCAAGACTCGATATAAGACGAAGTTGACAGATGTATGCACCAACAGACTAGTTAATTATGTTATGTTTCCTTGTTTTTAAGATGATGTAAACTCTTGAAATTTAATAAAACAAAACTTCAATTTCCATGTGTTATGAAACAATGATTATGTTACGACACTCCCCGATGATTCCGCCACGGTTTGTTGTTTTACGCGGTTGGGGTGTGACATAAACCGGTTATAGTATTGTATTTGTAAGATTGAGTCTTTAATTGTTAGAAATTTAGTGCTCGTAGTTTTTGTTTGTTATGCTTTGTTCAAGTTGTGTGTATATACCAATCGTAATTTAGACATAAACGGACAATGATGATTCGATATTTAATCATTCACTTAAAATTTGATATATACGGTTATAAGAACTTTAAATTTCAGAATCATTAAAGTTAGTTATAAGATTGACTGCAATGTTATAGATAATGTATTTCTGAACCATTTAACTTTGGTTTTTGCATGATGTGAATCTTCAGTATGTATAGTCGAATCAGTATTCTGTCCGTAGTGTTTTCTATGTATATTGTAAGTATTAGTATTCGGTAAACTACGAGAATGTGATAATTTTTGTTTTTTGAAATCAATGTTCTTATCATATTTATTGTTGCAGGTTTGAAAATGTATTCTTCGTTTGTAAAGTATCTTATGAACCCGGCATCATTGAGTATAGTAAGCATTGTTTATGTTACGTATAATTCATTTTTTAAGTATTATTGTTTAGTATTTTTATGTTTAAAAGTTATACTCCTAAATATACTAAATACTAATATATATACATGATGTACCAATCACCTTTGTTAATCAATTCTATGGAGATAATTGGGCAGATAAGAAGCTGCATATCTATCATTCAAGTGGGAAAAAATGGGTAGTAATGCTGAAACGAGTAAAATCTATGCCAGTCTTAACTGACGGCTGGCAAACAGTTGTGCATGACCTTAATCTTCAAAAGGATTGTTTGCTCACCTTTCTTCCATTATCACATTTTGGTCTCCATCTTTCATGTTATGTTAACGGCGTGTGTGGTCAATCTTATTTCACAATTAATCGTTATCTAAGATTGGGTGTTATGGTATGGATTCTAATTTTATTTTCATTACATTTTTTCGTTAACAGCTTTTTCACACTTTATCATCTAACTTAGAAGGGAAAAGTCAATGTATTATGTTTCATCTTATGTAGATCATTGAAGATTCTTTTGTTGAAGAATGTTTTGGAGACAACCCGCCAACTGGCGCATATGAAATATCTTATAAGGGTTCTTCGTGGACTGTGTCAACAAGTAAGCTTGATTCAAGTTATGTATTTTCCCATGAATGGCCTCAAGTTTGCAACGATCTTGGCATACAAGAAGATGATTTACTGGTCTTCGAAAAACTGGATGATGTTTTATTTGGTTTAATTGTTTATCGAGACGAGATAGAAATATGGTTGAGTAAGAAGGTTGAATCCGATGATGATGATGATGTGTTTCAGATCTCTAAGGCTGATTACTTCGAAACACTTTTGAAGGTGCGTATCTATTAACTATTACATTTTGTATCCATTTTTACTCGTCTTTTATTTGTTTTCAAAATGATGTTTTACAGGACATAGAGGATGATGATAACATTTATATTCCTGACGAAAATCCAACTCTCAGTAAGGTAGTTAGTTAATTATATCCAAAAAATAGTGCTATTTAAATTCATTTAAATTTTCTGATTTTTAAAATTCATGTTGTTAATGCTTTTCTTACTTTGTATAAGACATCAACAAGTCTACCAGCAGGAACAGTCCGGTCACGTACACCGAAGAAGGTTCATGTTCAAGAGACATTGAAGAAAGGTGATGCTTCACATTTCAAGACAATGCAAGATGTAAGTTTACCATCACTAACATATATTTATATTAATTTATTTATGATTAATGCATATTAAAACTCCTGTTTAGATATTCAAGCTTGAATGAAACGATACGAACTTTAGTACTGATTTGAAACCTGAGGTTGCATCTATATCGTTAGTGTTATAGTCTGTTTTTGGTTGTTTGTTTGTACAAACACATTGTTAAATCAATTTGCTGGATACGTAAGGTATATGAAATAGGTTCAATGCTCATATTAGTTGTATTAGAGGTTTAACAACTAGATTTTTCATTTCGTAGGTTTACCAGTCAAATAGTATTTAAACTACTGATGACATTTTACAATTAATTTAATAAGTTTAGTATATTAGAAAAATAAAACTGCAGCTTGATGAGAACGAATTGAAAGTCGGTCTGGGTTGGTTTTTAGCCGTTTTTTGTCCAAAGAAAAAGGTTTTTACACCATTTTAAACTTTTTTTTAAAACCAACTTTGGCTTTTGGATCACTGCCGGATGTTTGTATTGTTGCCTTGATTATGTTGCCTTGATGATGGTGGTTGTTATTTATGTAAACCTTGCTTATTCATGTTTCTTTGCCCTATGTTTCCTTCTGTTTTACTTTTGATTGGTATTCCGATTATGTCCAATGTGATGTTTGAGTATCTAATGGTTTTGTAACATCTTTGGTTTTTTGCTATTAATCTGTGAATATATTTGCGATTGATGAATAGATGCTACTTAATCGATTACCTTTTGTATATGAAATATGATGCGGTATAGTTTTAGCTATAAATTTCTAAAAACATTTAAGATGTAAAATAATGGATGTGCTAACATTATTCTTTCACAACAGGTTAAAGGAAAAGGAAAAGCTAAAGTTTTTGGTGACGTATCCGAGACAGTCGAGAATTTGAACAAAGAATGCAAAGGCCGACAACGTACTACAAAATCTGATTCTATTCCGTATCGTCCATCTGCTGATCACGTCAAGGTATTTAATATTTAATGTATTTTTGTGAATTTCACTAATATCCATTTTTTATTGTCATTGTTTGCTTAGTCATATTATAAGGTTTGATAGAAAATTTTTAATTGTTTATGAATAACATGTTTAAAATTCAAATTGCAGAATCTTTCTTATTTTATTTTTTTGTGGTCAAGTTGAATCTGTTGAGATTCATGTTCAAGTAGAATGAAACGAGTCTTAATTTAGTAAAAAGTCAATAGGTTTAGATTCAATGGTCTAAATGGTTTATAAGTCGTACAAAGTGTATATAGTATGTGTAAATTTCTTTAAGTAATTTTTTATTAAAAGATTTCAGATTATTGATTATTAGTTACAATAAAATTGTTTCCCTAATATCATAGTCTATACATACATTAACATTAACAATAAAATTGAAATTAATGCAAAGCAGTATGTTAGCTAATTTCATAAATACTCTTTGTACAAGATAAGTTTAATTGTACAATATATACTATATTTGCTGTTAACCACCTCTATATATTATTTTTTTTCATAAACAAGGCAAAGAAACGGTTAAAGGCTGTTCAAAATGTGAAGCATTGAGAGAAGGTTACAAGGAATGCACGCAAAGTTTCTGGTGTTGGCATGGATCCTGAATTCTTCAACTTTAGTCGTAAAGGAGACTATAGGCTGGTATGGTTTTTTTTACATGATTTACCATCATATTTATTTCATTTTTTTCTACTGACTTATATTTGTTTCTCTTTCAACGCATTTAGCGTCTTCCTGTTGAAGTTGTAAATAGAGCAGGCCTTTCTGAAAACTTGCAACCTTTATCTATTCAAAACATGACTGGGGATGTTGAAGTTTATGAAACGAAGACGGAGTTAAACGGTGGTACATTACGTTACGTCGTTGATCGTTGGAGGAAATTCATGGCAGATAACCAGTTGGAGTTTGGACACATGCTGCACTTCACTTATGTAACTTCACAGAAGAAGATTGAGTTGAATAATGTAACCTCGATCTAAGCAAGACTGGTATGCATTTCGATTATAACTGCTATGGTTTGGTAAGTTGTTGGTTAGTATTTTTGATATGTACATTTTGGTGGTTGGGTTGACGGACATGAAAACTCTGCTTACTTTATTATGGTTTAGATTATGTAGATGTTTTGTAATGGTACAAATAACTTAGTTAAATATGTGGTTGAATGGTGTTAGTGTTTGATGTTATCATCATTGTCTTTATAAATGTTTACAATAGTTTACCAAGTACTTTTGTTTTTATCACATGGCCATTTTTAACTTCCGGCTATGTTAACGTTTTCTTATTTTTATAATTTTACGTTAGATTATATTCTTTTTCATAAATTAGGTATCTATTTTTTTCTAACCATTGACAATCTTCATATTTTCGCAATACAATTTTCTTATTTTATTTGAAAGATGTGATCAATTTAATTCTCCTTAAATAAATCTTGAATATAAGGTAAGTAAATTTATTTATGGAAATCTATATTACAATGTAATCACTTCCAAAAGTAACATAGTACATAAATATATTTCCATTTTTTATAGCATCTATCTCTATATATTTATATAGAGTTTTTATTTTGCTATGATTGACCGTTTTTTATGTTTACGAATAATAAATCAATTATCAATCATCTTATTTGTTTCCTTTAATCAAGCACATTGTTTAACGTTTTTATTCATTCTTATTTATTATTTATTATTTATTATTATCAATTATCAATCATTTTAAATTGAAATAGATTTATGTTCAATTTATCTAATTATAAAGTGAATATTGTCATTCAAATTTATATAATCTGTTACATCTGATGCTTAAAATAAAATATTCTCATTAATTATAAATATTTCAAAATTCAAATTTCGAGTCACTATTTTCAATCAAATTTATATAATCTTTTACAACTCATGCTTAAAATAGATTATCCTAATTATTTATAAATTATTATAAATTGAAATAGATGTATGGCCGATTTATCTAATTATGGAGTCAACATTTAAATTAAAATTTATAGGGGAAATGGACTGTATCACCCTTAACTATGCAAAATTGGCCAATACCACGCTCAACTTTCAAGTTGGCTCCCACCACCCTCTACTCGACAACTTGGTGTCACTGTCACCCCTTCGTTAAAAAAACACTAACTGAGTTAGTTTTTAAGCCTACGTGGCATGTTGACATGGCCTTTTTCCCACGTGGCTTGCTGACATGGCTTTTATGTATTATCTTTTGTACTGATTAAAATTATAAGATTAAAAGATTTATTTTATAAAACCCTACATAAGTCATCCACCCCCACCTTCTCTCTCTCCCTAACTGCAACACTACCGCCACCATCATCATCATCATCATCTTCACCAACCATCCACCACCGCCCTTTCCCCACCACCCTCTGCCGCTTCCCCTCCTTCCCCACCAACCGGCCGATCACTTTTCCGTCGAAATGGCGGAAGCGAACTGGCCGGAGATTCAACTCAAAATCAACTCCAGACTCGGTATCGGAAGCGAACTGGCCGGAGTCATCACCGACACCTTTTCTGGTGACAACCACCGTCGGAAATCAAACGCAAACACCATTACCATTTTGAGAAATTAAGCATGAATGTATCCAGATCTGTTTAAATGTGATGAAAACTTGAAAGATCTGATCTTAACTTTGGCGTCTCGGCTCCATCGCCGCGGTCGGTTCCAAACCCACCAGATTTAATCAAATGCCGTGGTCGGTTCCAAAATCCGATCAATCATCAACCATGGCGTCTCGGTTCCAAAATCCGATCAATCATCAACCATGGTGTCTCTGCCCAAAATCCGATCAACTAGATTTAATCAAACGCCGCAGTCGGTTCCAAGTATCAGTATAACCTACCCAACAGAAGAAGAAGATCATCCCGCATTTCTATCTCCGCTGTTGCCGAACAAGCTACCGAATCCGACCCGTCTCCGTCTTCGGTTCCCGGGTTCGAGTTCCTGAAGGTGGAGGTGGTGATGAATTTGGGGGTTAGTGGAACTGGAGCCATGGATTTCAACAAAAACAAGCTTGAAACCGGAGCGATCTTGCCGTTGCTGTCTTGTCGGAGCCATGGATTCCGAGTCGCCGTCTCCTTCAAGGTAAGGTAGAGAGAGAAGGAGAGTTTGAGAGATTGTTTTATGTCACTGTATTGTGTTATATATATATATAATTAAAAAAAGCCACATCACCTTGCCACATCAGATAAAAAGCCACATCAGCAAAATCAACAAACTCAGTTAGTGTTTTTTTAATGAAGGGGTGACAGTGACACCAAGTTGTCGAGTAGAGGGTGGTGGGAGCCAACTTGAAAGTTGAGTGTGGTATTGGCCAATTTTGCATAATTTAGGGTGATACAGTCCATTTCCCCAATTTTATATAAACCATTACATCTCATTATTAAAATAAAATATCGTCATTAATTATAGATATTTACCTTCAAATGGAATTATAAATAAAGCATTTGTTAGTTGGTCAGATTAGATGTGTTGACACAAAAGGTTATTATCAAAAACTCGGAACGTCAGTTTGCTTTTGTATCTCTTATTGTTTTATTTTTCTTTTTAAATTGTCATTCATCTTTATATGATTTATTATTTCTCTGTTATATGTTTGTAAATCATTAATGCAAGTTGGTTGGTTGCTTCACAAATTCGTATACATAAAACTTATCATTTGTTTCATATGATTTTTTTTAGGATGGAACCTCTTGAGTTTGAAATGTTTGCTGACGAAATCCTATCAAGGCTACCAAGTAAATGTGTTGGACGATTTAAATCAGTTTGCAAGCAATGGTGTTATGAATTGTCTTCACCCATGTTTTCTATTATTCACTCTCGCCGTATGTCTAATTGTGAACATCGTAAGCTAATCACGTTGAGTATGTCATCGATTGATATTGACAACTTGATTGGAGGAAAGGTAGACATTTCTGAAAGGAAGTTTATTTCCTTCCCCGTTGAAACCCCTCTTTCCAATCTAACGATTCTTGCTTCTCAATATGGTCTTTTACTGATGTGCTTCCAAGGTCCTTCAGACCAATTGATTCTGTGGAATCCAACCACCAATCAATTTTTGAATTTGTGTCATAATAAACCTAAAAGTTTTTTTGATATCAAGGCAGATGCAGTTGGGATTTATGTAGACTCATTTAACGATGTTAAAATATTACATCTCCAACGTCGTATGGATGATGTTGTACCTCGTGTGTATTCTCGGAACACATATCAATGGAAAACTTTAACATTTTTCAAAGGACCAGATTACGCTTCAACGTTATATTTGTGGTCTCCTGGCACTTTATGCAACAATGTTTTATATTTTTCATCTTCACACTATTGGGTGCCTGCTAAAAGTTATATGATTACTTTTGATGTGGTTTCTGAAACTTTCTCCAAGGTTTCAATACCACAATGTACTTATGTTTTTGCTCGCCAAAGCAGGTCGTTCAAAATCCGCAACACACTTCATATGTTTATTGTCGTAAAGACCCCTGCTATAAATGTGAAGCTATTTAAATTTGAAGACCAAGGATGGTCACAAGTGTCTTCTTTTACACAGCTAAATTCAATTTCATTTGAGTCATGGTGTAAGAAGTTAGTTGAGAAAGGAGGAGAAACTTGGTCTTTTATGACCGACTGGGGTAGTATTATTGAAATAAAAATTGGCACGAAAGATTTTCAATACTTACAAGACGCTGAGACCTTTCAAGGACTATATAACGTAGCATCTTTTGAAGAGACCGTTGTGTCACCTACAGTTTAGCATTAATATGTTTTTTGTATCAAATTTATTTTGATTTACTATGTAACATTTTTATTTACTATCACTTTTACTACTCATCATCTTTTGTTATTTATGATATATATTTTTATCCAAATTTGATAACAATTAACAATTCTAACCTTATTGTCATATTACATTTATAAATCAATATGTATATATTATAACTGTAAAACTGTAATAGATAGACATATCCAACAACTAATTATTAATTTCGCACACTTATTAGGAAGTTACAATTTTCAACTTAACACTTTAGTAAAGTGTCATATTTCCAAATCTTTTTTAAAAAAGGATTTAAATATTTATTCATTTCATAATTTTAAGATTGTATATGGGAGTGGACATCCTGTGAAATTATTTAAAAACTTTCTATATTTCTATAATCTCGATCCTGTGAAATTCTGATGTTTTTATATATAAATTTAAAGATAAATATAAATATAAACATGCTAAAATTAAATGACATGTAATTTCCGTTCATTTTATTATATTATAATATTAATATAATATTGTATTTTATCAATTTAGTTGATTTTTTAAAGTTGATTTCATTTGCATTGGTAAACTGAATTCATCATCACCATCCTCGAACTTACTTCAATCATCATCACCGTTTCTCCTTTTAGCCATTTTCTTACAATCTTTTCATCATTAACTTATATCCATCTTAGGGTTTCAAACAACCATTTGCTCAAATCAAAATCAAGTCATCAATATTCCTTCATCGCATCATATTCCACAACTGTAAGTATCGGTACCTTCAATCTCTTCAAACGTCGCTGTTGTTATGATCCTATTGGAATTTCACTACAAAATGTTTAATCATAAATTCAATGAAGCATATTTATCTTTAATTTTACTTCCACAAGTATGAATGTTATATAATTCCATGTTTCTTTCTTTGAAGAGTTTGTTTAGTTTTTCTGTTCAATAAGAGTTTGTGTACTTCCACAAGGAATTTCAATGGTGTTTTAGGCCGATTTTGACATGCATTATAGTTTTGAAATATATTTAATATTATTTATCACCATGAATCCGAAAGTATTTTATGATTTGTAGATGTGTTATTTGTTTGATATATGAATGATAAATCAAGAATCTGTAATTTTTTTTTTACTTTTAACCTTTCAGTTCAATCGGGTATATTATTTAATGTAAGATCTAATATATCTATGTTATTCATTCAGGTGAAATCATGAATTTATCGTTTGTGAAGATTCTAGAAGACCCCAAATCTTTAAAGCTGGTATGATTATTTATGTTTGACTGAATAATCTGTTGTTTAATAGCCTAATTCATGTAATATTTATTTAACTTCATTATATACTTAATAGTACTATCATTGTATTCAGGAGTTACCTCTCACTTTTGTTTATAACCATTGGGGTCGACCATGGCCACGTATTGATCTCCAGATCCATCATGAATCTGGTAAGTCTTGGACCGTAAAGATAAAAACATTAGAGTCTAGACCGGCTTTGGCTAATGGTTGGACAGCAGTTGTTAAAGGCCTTCAATTGTCAAAGGATTCACTGTTGCTTTTCAAACCTATTCGACATGATGTGTTTGAACTTTCGTGTTCTGTTGACGGTGTATGTGGTGAATAGTATTTCACATATCAGCGATACACACAATTGGGCTTAACTGTATGTATATTTTTTTCATTTTGCACATTATTAATCTAATTGTATACATTTTATTTATTATATATTTATGTAATAGTATAGTATTAGTTCTATTTACTATATCGAAACAGCATGCATAGTAACTTATGATACATGTTTCATTTAATGCAGGTAATTCCAGATGCTTTTATTAAAAAGTTTTATCAAAAACACACACTAAACGGCACCTATCAAATACTAGCTGCTAGTACTCGCTGGAATGTGGAATCTGCTAAAATACATAACTGCTATGCATTAACAGACGGATGGCCGACTCTTTGCGAAAGGCTTAAAATATTTGATGAAGATGTATTGATCTTTAATAAGATTGATAACCTTGCCTTTCAGTTATCAGTTTATCGAGATTGTATTCCTTTTGTTTTGAGTGACATAGTTGATTCTGATGATGATGAGGTCGTTCAAATAAGTCATGATCAGTTTGTTGATAAGTTAGACAAGGTAATTATCTATTTTTCTTATATACACAAGATTTTATTAATTACTTACCCATAATTTACTTCAATTTCTTTTTTATAGGCATTTGATATACATTCTGGCCGCATCTTTCGACATGAACAAACAACAGTCAACAAGGTAATCTTATACTGCTATAAATTTGTATAATGGTTACAAGTCATATGAAATTTACCGATGTCACATAATCAAGTGGTTTATGTATGTTAATTTTGAAATCTGTATAGACACAGCGTCCTGACATTCGTAAAAAAAAGGTATCATCATTAACGAAGAATTTGTGAAACCGTTGTTGATTGTACTCCAAAGGTATGTACCCGTGTTAAGTATCACCATGTTTTACAATAGGCTATTTTTTGTGTATTACTAATTTTTTTTTTTACCATCATAAGTATTTACTTTATTATTTAAACATACAGCAGGATAAAAAGGGCAAAGAATTGTTTCACACAAATAAAGATATAAGCAAAGGATTTCATAGTACCATCAACTTTAAAACATCAATTGTTTCAAAGTTTTGTGAAACTGAAGACAAGCATGTGGTAATGATTTACTTTGTATTATTAACGCCACATCATCATCTAAACTTTTATTCGTAATGATTGTCATTAGAATAATATTACTTATATGTATAACCAATCATATAGGTAAAGAAAAATGTACCCTCGGTTGGCTTTGCGAAGAAAGGTCAAACAGGGAATGTTCCCGTAGATGCTGAATATTTTGACTTTACACGAAAAGGAGAATATAGGCTGGTATGATTTTTCGTTTCTTAAACTTTCGATTTACATTTAAGTAATTATTAAATAATTTTAAACAACTTTGATTTTAATGTACGTTGTCAAATGCAGCGCCTTCCTGTCGAAGTTGCTAATCGAGCCGGGTTTACGAAGAAGATACATTCATTGAAAGTTCAGAACTTGGAAGGACATGTTGTTGTTTACACAGCCAAGACCGAAAAAAACGGATGTGCGAAACGTTATTCGGTCGAAAACTGGCGTAAATTTATCGCTGGCAACAACTTGATTGATGGTGTAATGCTTGATTTCACCTTTGCTACTTCAAAAAACACCATAATCTTGAAAAATGTCCGATCCGGTTAGTAAAACTCTATATATCTATATTTCGTAGTTAAGTGGTAGTTGATATGAACAAAGCTTTTGTTGGTTGGTTAACGTTTATGTTTTGAACAAGTACCTTTGTTTATGTTTATTATCGTATGCGTTGCTATGCTACTACTTAATGTTTTCAATCTGTATGTCTATAACTTAATTAGACCATTTTGCATGTATGAAGCGATATTGGCTTTTGTTATGATACTAATATATATCTTCTAAATTCTAAATGTGACTTATCAAAGTAAAGATTAAGTTGCAATCATAATATCAAGCCATGTTACTTAAAGGTACAAATTAAATTTCATTGCTTTCGGAAAACAATTCAATCTATCCACTATATATTATTTTTTTTAAAAAGTTTTCCTAATTTATGTAAAGACAGTATAATTGTTGGTGCACTACATCTGTCGACTTTGTCTTGTATCGAGTCTTGGTCTTAGAGTGTTAGATTAGGGCACGTTACACGAGAAAATAGGATAACATATGTATCTTAGAGAAGGGTTTCGCTTATATGTACCAAAGAGGTTTCGCTTATATGTCAGTTGGAGGTTTCGCTCATACGGCATGTCCCTTGGAGCGAAACCTCATGCCCTATATATAGGTCACATAAGCGAAATCATTGTAACAGTTCTGGGATTCCATACCGAAGTGCTGCCGGTGTAAGATTTGAACGTAATTTGTCAGAAATCAATACAACAAGGTGTTAAAAGTGATTTGCTAGCTGTTTCTAAGTCAGATACTTGTTTTCCGCACCTGTATCTGATCAAAACTCCTCTGAACGACTCGTTCGGGTCGAAACACAATCCTACAAGTGGTATCAGAGCTTCAGGAGGAGGAGTTCTGCAGAGATTAGCTGGAATTCATCGAAATTTCTTACTTCTACACCTTCTTTCTTCAGTTCAGAAAATTTTATCGGTCAAAATCAACTCAAAATTTCACAGATTGTGTGTAATTGGACATAGATAAATCCCTGAGAGTTTGGCTTTGAAATTCGAATTAAAAATGGACTAAAATTGGATCCGAATAGGTTTCGCTTTTACGGACATTCCATAATTTCGCTCTTGTGACCATACTAGTTTCGCTCATAGTTACACAAAATCAGGGGTTTCGCTTATTCGGACCATCATATTTCGCTCTTGTGTCACCATATCAGCAGGTTTCGCTTATTTGTACATACTGGTTTCGCTCCAGTGTCAAAAGTATCATAAGGTTTCGCTCTTGTGTCACGATATTGGGATTTCGCTTATTTGAACATAGTGATTTCGCTGATAAGGTCATCAACAACATTGTTTCGCTTTTGTGAACATCTCAACAATCTGATTTAGCTTTTAAAGACATCCAAGTGTCCTGATTTCGCTCAAAAGGACAGTTGTGTACATTGTTAAAAATATGAAAATGGACGAGGAATTTTACAACGCATTCGCTACTTCGGTTACCCCGATTACTATTGCACAGAACACAATGCTTGAAAACGAAACGGGAACAATGCAAAAACCGCCCAAACTCTTGAACATTGAAGAATATAAGGGATGGGAAGGTCGTTTCGAGAACTGGGTACAAGCTAACTATCTAGATGCATGGGAGTGTGTCGAGACAAAATACATTCGACCAATGAATGATGATGAAGAAGTGGTTCCGATTAAAGATCTAAGCGCCGATGCTAGAAAGAAATACAAAGATGAGAAAATGATGCTGAGTCTTCTACAACAAGCCGTGAAAGAAGACATTTTGGTGTTATTACAACATAATGGAACTTCCTACTCGATTTGGAAAGCTTTAAGGTCAAAGTTTGTTGGTAGTCAAGAAATGATAAAGAACAAGAAGTCACTTCTGAAGAAAGAGTTCGATCTGTTTCGTGGTTTGAAGAATGAAAGCACAAGGCAGATTATTGAAAGATATGGCAATCTGCTAGCAAACATGAAGAGATTGAGCATCGAGAAAGACAATGAAGAGTTGATCGAAAAGCTTGCTGATGCATTGCCACACGAGACTTAGGGCACATATCTCATGATGCTTAGAAACAAGAAAGGTTTTAGCAGTTTGACACTAAGCAAGTTCATTGAGAAGTTGGAAGCTCAAGAGATGGAGCAACGAAAGATTATTCGAATGAAAGATTTCGATGGTGAACAAGATATTGGGTTGTATTACAAAGCAGGGGTGAATGAGAAGTCTACAAATTTATCTCCAAAAATAGAAACTGCTTACAATGCCAAGAATTCTTCTGGAAGTTCATCATCAGGATCAAACAGCAAAACAAGTTTTTCTTCATATCCATCTTTTGATCCGAACATTTCAACAACAAAGAATGGCAAGAAGCTTCAGTGCAACATTGTACTGAATTTGGAGAATGATGAAGACTATTCAGTAGAAATTGCTAAGAGTCACATGTCTTTATTGGGAACTGTTCTTGAATCTTATGGTAGTTTTGTTGCAGGTCGAATCGGGAATCCAATGCTGACAAAGGAAGATTATGACCAGATCGATGCTGAAGAGATGGAGCTGATGGACATAAAATGGTGCTTGGCCAGCGTGTTGAGGAGAGCTGAGAAATTCAAACAAATCACTGGAAGAGATGATCTACGTGAAGCTAATGTTTCTACTTTAGGTTTTGATAAATCTAAAGTTACTTGTTTTCGTTGCAGGGAAAATGGACACTTCAAGAGGGAGTGCAAAAACCGCGAAGCAAGTGGAGCTCAAAATCCGTTCAACAACAACAATGATTACTATTGAAAGGCAATCTATCATCAAGTTGCTCAGCAATCATCTCAACAACATCAACATCAAGCACAAACTGCACATGGAAGACACATTATTGAAGACTCTGGAAAGAGAGCTTGTGCGGTTAATCAAGATTCTTCAAAGAGAGCTGATGGTAGTGCATTGATAATAGATCAAGATGACGAAAAGTTACCTGAAGGCTTTAGCTGGGAAAATTTCAACTGGGATAATTATATTCCTGATCAAGCCACAGCTTACACAGCTTTTGTTGCCAAAGTTGAAGAAGATAGTGATGATGATCGTGAGTATTGGGCGAGAAAATTCGATGCTGATATGAAACTGATTGCTAAAAGTGACAGTGAAGATGAAAAGATTAAAAAGAAGAAGAAAAAGGTTAAGACTCCAGTGAGCAGTGATGACGAAGAAATTCCAATGATCAAAAGGAAAGTAAAGGTTGAAGTTGCAAAGTTCAAAGTTGATGAAGAAGTTGATGCAAAGAAGATTCCAGTGAAGTGTGAAAACTGTGAAGCTGTGAAGAAGCAGAACAGTACACTGATCTATAACTTGAATAGTTTGAAGGAATCTTATGATGTACTGAACAAAGCAATGAACCAATACAATCTAACTAGTGAAGAACAAGCAACAGCGATGAAAACACTTCAAGGAGCTTTTATGACGAAGCAAAAAGTGGTGAACAACTACATTGAGAAGTGTGCTGTGCTAGAACAAAAGTTGGAATTGCAAAGAATTGAGACTAAAAGAGTAAATCGATTGTTGAAAAGTTACTCATGTACTTCTTATGTCATTGACAGGATTTATCCAACTGTTGAAGGCATGAAGGCATTTGAAGAGGATGAAGTAACTGAAGAAAAGAATGATGAAAAAGTGGCTGAAGAAAAGACTCCAGAAAAGAAGAACAAGAAGAAGAGTGACACAAAGAAAAAGACTGAGAAGAAAGATTCTGGTAAGAAACAAGATGTTGGTTACAACAAGTGTCCACCCCCACTTGAAAATGGATATTCTCCAAGAAATCCAAATTCAGAAAGAGTCGAAAAGGCAACAAATTTACAGTGGGAGTCGGAGTCGTCAGTTAACTTGCCAGAAAATATTGATGTGACGTTTACATCATCTGAAACTGATCATGAGTCCGAGTTAATAAAGAAAGTCGTCGATCAGGTGTTGGATAAAGATGAAACTGAGGAGTCAAAGTTGGAGTCAAACTCAGAGTCAAAGTCAGAGTCAGAGTCAAAGTCTGGTTCTGAAAGTTCGAGTTCGACAGTCAATAGTCCAAAATCTTTGGTTAAAAGGGTTTACAACAAAGAATTCCTGTTATCAAAATCTAATTTGAGTGATGAAACATTCAAAGTTGCATATACATTGAATGATTCTGACAAATTATATTCTGATGAGGAATTTCCAATAAGAGGTGTCAAAACTGAATTGATCAAAAAGGTTTTCAAACTAACAGAAATTAATATTTCTGAAATAAAAGATTTAAATCTTAATGGTAAACCTAAACCTTACACCTCAAGAGTTCAATAACGTTTAAACAAGAAAAAAGGTTACAGTTCTGGTTCTGGTTTTCAAAAGAAACCAAACCATAATGGTAATTTCAAAAAGAAAGGAGTTCGTTTTACTCCAACAGAAAAACAGAAAAATGAAAAATATGTTCGTGATTTTAAAGCAAAGATGACATTTGTTTCAGGAATTAGCTCAGAAGAGGAAGAAAAGAAAGAATTCTGGAGACAATCGAACAAAGAATTCCTTGCAAAGAAGCAAGAAGAGATGAAAGAAACGAGAACCTGTTTCAAATGCAACAATGTTGGACATATTGCCAAAGATTGTTCAAAGTCAATACAGTCAAAACAGGGAGTTTCTCGTAACTCGAAAGACAAGGAAATTGTGTTTGAACCACTAATTGACAGAACCAAACTTTTCAAAAATTCTACATTTGAAATTGGTGAATGTTCAAACAAGTTTTACAACAAAAGAGCTAAATCTGACAACCAGAAATGGGTTGTTAAGAAGTCTGTTAGTAGCTCTAGCGATGATTCTGATAGGTTAAAATCAGAGGAGCTATTTTCTGGCGATGAATCTGATTCCACAAAATCAGATGAGCCACAGGTTGAGGTAAATGGAGAAAAATCAGTTCTGATTGTGGATGATGAAAATTTTCCATCACTTCGGACTGAAAACTATAAAAAGAAAATTGGTAAATTTGAGATTTCAAACCAATTTTATGATGACAAAAAGGTTTTTGATGTTGAAAATGCCTTTAACCCCACTGTGAAACACATTTTTGGTAAAATGATTGATCGAAAAGTCAAAGGAGTTAAAGAGTTTTATGAGAAGAAAACGAAGAAACATAAGGATGAACCATCCCTGGTTTGTGACTGGGATGGCTCATACTATGAACAGTAAGTCTGTGGACTTGCCGGAGCTCCCAGGTTGGTAAGCGTGGAGCATGAATCGGCATCTTTCTTGAGGATTTATTTGGTAATGTTATCATACAAACGGTAAAAGGTTTGTTTGTGTTTGTTGTACAAGTGGTTAGAAGTTTTGGTTGAGCATACTTGCATATGGTAAATCAAGGACATTAATTTGTACTTGCATTTTCCTACAAGTGATTGAGAAACAAGATGATGAACCACATCCCCGAACCTATTACTGATATACCTACAAGTGGTAAAATAAAACAAACTTATTTTCCGAAAAAACCATTCTAATTAAAACAAACTTAAGTGTTTTGAAATCTAAATGGGAAAATAGTTTGTTGATAGGGGGAGTTCTGATTGTTTTTGCCAAGTGAATGGCGAATTGATGTGATTTGATATCAGTTGTCACGTTGTTTGTACAGTTTGTTTTCAAATTTCCTAAAATGTGTTTGCATTTTAGGGGGAGTAAGAAATTTTAGAAAATCCAAAAACATTTGAAAATTTGAAAAAGGCAAAAACATGATAAAATCAAAAATGAGTTTTGTTGTATAAAAGAGGAAATGATAGTACATCAGTGGACGATCACAACATGCTAAAGAATTGGAAAGTTAAAAGTGATAAACGGTCTCACTGATGATGTGCCAGTAGATTTTTGCACATTTAGTAGATTGTGACGAGATATAAACTTAAATTTCAAACTTGCTTATATCGTGGGGAAACATCTCTCGGATATATGGGTAACCCCCGAAATCTCGTTTGAAAGGTCTCATAATCTGATATACTAGGTTTTTATACTCAATGATGTCTGGGGTATTATTCCGGGACTTCTGCTGAATGGAAGTTCTGACTTAGTCCTTGGATAATACTTTCCACAAATGCTTGAAACATAGCATAAACCCTCAGCAGGCAGATGAAACAATAAAATTGATAGTCGCTGCTGTTGTAGCTAAAAGATCCTCTAAAGGGGACATACAGTAAAGTCGAAGCTGATATCTCTCTGTGTATACGGAAGTATCGACCTGAGATCCCTCAGCCCTCGCATTACCTAATTTATGTACAGATATCATTGTAGTATACTCACCTGTAAGACTGAATATTGGGATCTGGATACGGGAGTATATTCTGAGGTGGGACACGCGATTGAGTTTAAGTACTTAAATCATTAATGTCGTATCTCGAAGCAGTTGAACTTTGTGTGAAAATTTAAGTGGACCAGTATACTGACAATCTAAGTGAATCGTTTAGAACTTAAAATGAAATGAAGCTTAACGGTGTTGGTGATTCGATATATAAACTGATATGATCCTCTTACACAAACTCACAAAAATATTGTGTGTAAATATTTCTTTACTGCATTTCATTTTATTCAAAAATCCCAAAAAGATTTTCAGTGTGTTTTAGCTTAAATTTTGAAAAAGTCAAAAAGATTTTCGACAACTGGTGTTGAAGAGCTGATTTTCAAAATTCCAAGTGCTAAACTTGACGAATTGGTTTGGGAGTGTTGTGTGTGAAAGAAGTTAAAGTCTATCTTACAAATGGTCATCAGAAGTTTTGAAAATGATATTTTTGCAAGTGGTTCATCAGAGACTAAATGTTAGATCATTTTTGTGATATTTACAAGTGGTGTCTGAGTGTGTTAATGTTTATCATAAAACTTATGTTTGTGGTAGAGTTGTATGCAGGATGAATCAACATTTGAGGGGGAATGTATGTTGATGATGATGAATTTAAAGTTGTCAAAATCTAAATAGAAGAAGTTTGTTGGTGATTTAAGAGAAAGAGATGAAGATAGAGAGAGAGAGAAGCCCAGAGACTGATCAAGACTGAAGAAGTAAAGACATAGCATTGTCGTGACTCGATAATCGACTCGTCAACATCTGAGGGGGAGTCTGTTGGTGCACTACATCTGTCGACTTTGTCTTGTATCGAGTCTTAGTCTTAGAGTGTTAGATTAGGGCACGTTACACGAGAAAATAGGATAACATATGTATCTTAGAGAAGGGTTTCGCTTATATGTACCAAAGAGGTTTCGCTTATATGTCAGTTGGAGGTTTCGCTCATACGGCATGTCCCTTGGAGCGAAACCTCATGCCCTATATATAGGTCACATAAGCGAAATCATTGTAACAGTTCTGGGATTCCATACCGAAGTGCTGCCGGTGTAAGATTTGAACGTAATTTGTCAGAAATCAATACAACAAGGTGTTAAAAGTGATTTGCTAGCTGTTTCTAAGTCAGATACTTGTTTTCCGCACCTGCATCTGATCAAAACTCCTCTGAACGACTCGTTCGGGTCGAAACACGATCCTACAATAATTATAAGCATAAATCTAAGCAATGTAAACATCTATGATTTTACATACAATCCACCTAAGAAATTTATAACATACTTTAAAAGGATATTTGGGAAACAAGTCATTTGGATACAATGTTTTATTTGATCAATAAAGACACATGAATATTTTTGTACACAAACAATTTGAAATTCCAAATTAATTTATTTTTAAAAACAAACAAATTGAATTTAAAACCATCAATAACATAAAATTTAGTACTTTCTTATATTTTTAAAATCAAAGTATCTATATCTTTAAGGTTTTGAATTTGTTAATAAACTAAACATTAATAATTTATATTTTATCTTTAATTTTTTTTCCTTTGTTAATATAAATTTATAAAATATTTTGTAAATCAAACAAACCATTGAAATTTGTCTCTGTAATTTTGAGAATGTCGTATATGTTTACCAATGCATACTCCATACATAGATTTATTTTTTAATTTTGAATTAATAATTTTTTTTACAAATTGACAATCTATTATTATGAAGTAAGATTTTACCTCATATGTTTAACTTTTAAAGTTTCAAAAACCACTTTTATAGTACTATTAACATTATTTTTGGGAACTGTTAAATCAAATAAGTCCGATTACCTTGATTTGAGTAATTTAGTAAATGTTCACAACCAAAATTTAAATTTCAAATTTCATTTCTAAAATTTTCAACCCACCATCTATTATAAATACTTCTCTTTCATTGTGTTTAATTCACATCTAACATTTGGAGTTTCTGTGAATCGAATTACAATCAAAGGTATGGCTATTATCTATTTCATCATTCATCAGTTTATATTAATTTCGACTTAACATATTATGTCTTTCTTTTGATCTATTTGGTTTTTTGTTTTTGGTAATAATAATGTTTTTTTGTCTACTCAAACTTAATTAATCATATACTCTTATTAGTATTCATTCTACCTCTTATTTGCAGATTACAATTTAAAGTGTTAACCTTCAATCTATAAATATTGTGTAGGGAAATATTAACTTTTATGCCTACATGACATCCAATCTATATATTTTTGATTCTTACTTCTGACTTTTTCATACCATGTAATTGTATTTGGTTATACTTATATTGCAAATTACTTATCCTCATCTCATAATTCGAATTATATGTGGTATAATTGTTCCCGAAATCATGATTTATCTATTTCAATGTTCTAATGACATTATTATACATATATGTATGGTTTAAAGTAACTCTATAAAATTAACTTTCTTACATGTTTTAATACAATTTTAAAGATGGTTATGTGTTTCTAATATTAAGGTTAATTGCGTTTATTGTTACACATAATAACTTTCTATTACAAATTTTTAGTCTCATCATAGATAGAAATTCTAATTACTTTTTTTAACATATACATAAACTATTTTATTTTCATTTGTTATATCTTTTATTGTTATATCTATTGTAACATATACATAAACTTTTAATGTATATTACAATTACAATTCGTATTTGTTGTTCATTCTTTCAATGTTCTAATGACATTATTATACATATATGTATGTTTTAAAGTAACTCTGTAAAATTAACTTTCTTACATGTTTTAATACAATTTTAAAGATGGTTACGTGTTTCTAATATTAAGGTTAATTGAGTTTATTGTTACACATAATAACTTTCTATTATAAATTTTTAGTCTCATCATAGATAGAAATTCTGATTACTTTTTTTTAACATATACATAAACTATTTTATTTCATTTGTTATATCTTCTATTGTAGCAAAAGTATATCATAAAATGGACAAGCTTGGGTCTGAATTGATTGTGGACGAAATTTTCACAAGGTTGCCTGCAAAAGCTATAGGCCGTTTCAAATGTCTTTCCAAATTTTTTCGTAACGAACTGTCAAATGATAATTTTGAGATTATGCATTCTCGGCGAATTCTAAGTTTGCTACAAAAGAAATTTATGTCCTTAAAACATAACTATATTGTTGTTGAAAACATAGTAGGCAGGAATTTGCAAGCCGATACAAGCAAAACCATAATTTCTCCATTTAATGTCCATCCTTCTTTCTTACGTGTTATAGCGTCCTTTAAAGGTCTGCTATTAATTTGCAATGAAAGGATGTGTTGTGACCTCATACTTTAGAATCCAACAACGAGGCGCTTTAAATTTTTTCCTGACGACTACTTTGATCATAATTTCGAGCGAAACGCTGATATTGGTGGAATGTATTTTGACGACTCGAACGATCTCAAGGTTCTTCACATCAGACGTTACCGTAATGTTGTTAATGCTCGAGTTTACTCACGTCGTCCTGAGTCATGGAGAATGATAAATTCATTGAACGTAACTAATTTTGCTTCAACATATTACTCATGGTCTCCCGAAATTTATTCGGGGAAAAGCATATATTTCATGGTTTCCAATTATTGGTTTCCATCAGGTGAGAGACACATAGTAGCTTTCGATGTTCTTTCCGAAACTTTCAGCATTCTTCCTTTTCCTGAGGTTTTGGAAGTGAATCCTTGGCAAGGACATTTTTTGAGCATTGCAATGAATCTGCATGTGATTGTTGTTGGATGATCTGATCAGCTATTTGCTTATTTGTTCAAATTTGAAGATGAGGCGTGGATCAAGGTGTTTTCTTTCAATAAGCCTCATATTGTTGATTATCTTGAAAGGCGTCGAAGGACAAATATAATTCAAGACAACAAGTGGCTCATAACAAGCATTTGGGGTGATATTGTTGAAGTTGACCTGTGCAACGAATCTTTCAAGTACCTCGAACATGTTGATGACTACAACGGTCTGAAAGGAGCCTTATTTATCGAGACCACTATGTCGCCTATAGTTTAGAAATTTTTATTTTATGATACATTGATTTGTGTTTGGTTTTTCAAAGTATGTTTATTGTTTCAAGTTTTTTATATTATATCCTTTCTTAACTTGAATAACAAAAGACCTTATTATATTTTCTTGTTGGGATTGAACCCTATCAGAGGAACAAATAATTAAAGCCAAAACTGGATCAGAGCATTGGATCCAGAATAAGCAGATGTTTACATACAAATCTCTCCCCTTGAAAGTGGTTTCATATCTGCTGACCTCCTATCTGCTGATCTTACTAAGTGCTGACCTACAACTGCTGCCTCGCATCTACTGTCAAATGTCAAAGACTGATGGAAGACCAAAGCTCTGCTGATTCAATCTACTGCCTTGAGTCTAGTACTGCTGATCCGGACAAGCACTGCTGGGTTCACAGCAGTGGAAGGATGCAGCAGCTGTTTAAGTGTCTTTTATGTAATGAAATGTAATAGCAGTAGTTTAGTACATCAGTGTTTGTATAGATCAGAGGTTAGAGTTTGTTAGGAGGTTAAATGTCACTTTCATGGTGATGTCAGCTAAAGATGCTCAGTGGTTTGCTAGTGCCTATAAATAGTTCAGTACTTTGTACTGTTCTATTAGCTCTTGCAATACCGTCTTCTTTGCACGAACAAACGCTGAGCTCTGGCTGAGGGGGAGTTTGTATTCAAGCATTACTTGTAATCGTTGTTGAAAGTTAATTCAATCATTCGGTTCCTTGTTGAAAATGTCTTGATCAAAGCAATACTCTCGTTTGATTGTATGCAAAGTTTGTTTTCATATTAATTCCGCTGCACAACTCTTTTATTTCCATCTTAATCTCAAACGTAAAATACAATCAGAAACAAACTCAGATCCAGCAATTGGTATCAGAGCTTGGACAGTCAAATTGGATTTAACAATCATTTTTGACATAAATAGTTCGGCTCATAATAGTTGATACTGATCGTTTGTTCGTCCGTTGAAAAACAGAGCAATGATTAATCACCATTAAAGTTGATTTCTCAGTGTCTGTAAAACAACAAGAATGACGTCACAATCTCAAGATGATAAAAACAACATCGGCTCACTTTTTAAACCACCTATGCTAAAAAGAAATGAGTACAACATCTGGCAGAGGAGGATGGGTCACATCCTTGCTTAACAAAGCACAGGTTGTTGGAGGTCTGTCATTTATGGTCCCCATGTTCCTTCAGTGCCAAGCGCTGAAGATGCTAAAAAGTTCGTTCCAAAACCAGTTGAAAATTATACCGAAACCGACTTTCAAAAGATCGAACTGGATGCTAAAGCATTTAGCATCATAGCATCAGCGCTGCCCAATGAGATATATGCTGGACTGTTACACTATAACAGTGCCAAAGAGTTATGGGACACACTTAAGGAACAGTTTGGGGGAACCGAAGAAGTCATAGAAAACAATAGGGAAATCCTGAACCAACAATATGAAACATTTTGTTACGTTAAAGGTGAATCACTAACGCAACAATTTGAGCGTTTCAGTTGTCTCATCAGTGAACTGAGGCTTGTTAACACCACTTTTACAAACTCAACTCAAAATAGCAGGTTCCTCAGGTCACTGCCAGAAAAATGGGACACCATAGCTTTTGTCACCCGAAACTCACCTGAGTTAAAGGATCTGACCTTGACCCAACTCCACGGTCGACTCCTAACCTACGAAAGGGAGTTGAACTAGAAAAGGAGGTTACAAGAGTCAGGAAAAGTTACTGATGATTACACTTTCGGTAATACTGCTCTTCTGGGTCAAGAAGAATCTGGGAGCAGTGGTAAGGATCAGGGTTATGATCACTTCATTGACATAACTGCTGGTGCAAATTTTAACAACCCTGATCCTCACTCTGCAAGTTATGCATTCACTGCTAATGAAAACCAGATGTCAGATAATCTAAGCTTTGAACTCAATGATTTACAACATTTCGATCCCACTGACTTAGAGGAAATGGACATCCTGCACCAACTGGCTTTGCTAAGTGTTAGAACTAGCAAATTTTACAAAAGAACAGGGCGAAAATTCCCAGGTTTGCATGGGAATCTAAGGGTTGGGTTGGATAAATCGAAAATCAAGTGCTACAAGTGTAATAGGTTGGGACATTTCGCTAGGGAATGTAGGAGTCAAACTACTGGTCCCATAATTACTCATCCTAGCTCAAATCCTAGACCTCAAAACCAAAGCACTGTGCACTATGCCCAGTATGCCCCAGCAGCTCAAGTGAACACTGCTCACTATACTGCTGCCCTGTGCCAGTACACTATGTCCAAACTACTGTTCCACAAATCCAATATGTTCAAACCCCTGTCCCCCAGGCACAAGTGCAGCCTGCACCTCAAACCACTGCTCCAGCAGCAGTACAACCAGATCAACAAAGTTTTTTCACACAAGGGTTTGTTGACTGGAGCAGTATGCCTGAAGATCTTAGTGATGAAAATTTTGCACTCTATGCTTCTAATGATTCTTCTAATAATGAATTTTGTTTGATGGCATTAGAGTCAATACAGGAGGGGGTTGAAACTGAGGAGGAACAAATGAGCATTGAAACAGTGGATGAGGTGACTGAAGCAGTGGTTACTGCTGTGGCTGGTGAACTACTGTTGGGAGAAAGTTCAGGTACCCTGATTGAACCAATGACAGATCCATGGTCCGAAGAGGACAAAGAAGAAGAGAAGGAAGAAAAGGCTGGTGAAAAGAAGGTGAAAGCTGATGATGAGGAAGATCATCAATGTGATTGTGCAATGATGGCAGCTGCCAAGGAAGCTTCTGCATGCTTTGATAGTCTTTAGTATGTAGATAGTGGAGGCTCCAGGCACATGACAGGATGTAAAGCCCTCCTCAAAGACTTTAAAATCCATGGAGGGGGTGATATATCCTTTGGGAATAATAGTGAAGGAAAAGTTCTGGGGTCTGGTACAGTGCAATCTGGAAATGTAAAATTTGAAAATGTCAATCTGATAGACAATCTAAAATTCAACCTTCTGAGTGTATCACAAAGAGTGACAAAGGGTTTGGGTCATTCTTCACAAAAGATTGTTGTAGGATTGTTGGACCAGAAATGGTCAAAAAGATTGAAGCAATAATCAAAACTTGTCAAACTAAACTTGTTGCTCAAAGAAGTGGCAATGTTTATGTTGTTGACATGTCAAAAGAGTGTCCCAAAGCTGATGCCTGTCTGTTCTCAGCTGCCTCTAACAAAGAGACAGAACTTTGGCACAGAAGGCTGGGGCACACAAATCTTAAGACAATCACAGAAATTTCAAAAAATGGTTTGGTGAGAGGCCTACCACAAAAATTGTTTTCATGTCCTGAACATTGCATTTCCTGTTTAAAAGGAAAACAGCATAAAAGTTCTTACAAGTCCATTGAAGAGTCCAAAACAACCCAGTGTTTGCAAATGCTACACATGGATTTGTTTGGCCCAGTTCAAGTCATGAGCCTAAAAAAGAAAAGATATTGTTTGGTTATTGTTGATGACTTTTCTAGGTTTACATGGACTTTCTTTTTACACTCAAAAGATGAGACAGCAGGCATTTTGCAAGACTTTGTGACACAGGTTGAAAAGCAATTTGACCTTCCAGTGAAAAGCTTCAGGAGTGACAATGGCACAGAATTTAAAAATAAGGAGTTGGATGCCTTCTGTGTGAAGAAAGGGATTGTAAGGCAGTACGGCATCCCTAGAACACCAGAGCAGAATGGGGTAGTGGAAAGGAAGAACAGAACTTTGATTGAAGCTGCCAGAACCATGCTTGCACATTCAGGTTTGCCATTAACTTTCTGGGCAGAGGCAGTAAACACTGCTTGCTATGTTCAGAATAGAGTTTTAATAAACCCCAGGCACAAAAAGACTGCTTATGAAATTCTGTATAAAATCAAACCACTGATCTCATATTTCAAAGTGTTTGGCTGCCCATGCTTTATTTTGAACTTAAAAGATTCCATTTCAAAATTTGCAGCCAAAATTGATTGTGGTTATCATTTGGGATACTCAACCACTGCCAAGGCCTACAAAGTGTTCAATACACGGACCAAGGCAGTGGAGGAGACTTTGAATGTAAAGTTCAATGAACTTTCATCAATGAAAATCCCAGCCTGCTGATCTGTTTGATCTTGAAAAATTTACTTTTGAAAATACTGCTGTCAAGACTAACAATGCAGGTCCATCAGAGGATACAACACCAGACTATGGGTATGAAATCATCATCCCTCAAAGGTCTGCCACAAAGGGAAAAGCACCAGCTGTTCAAAACAGTTGTCAAAGCTCAACCACTGCTACCTCAACAGTTGTTGACAAAAGTAGCCCATCAACCACTGCTTCCACATCCTCAAACACTGCTGACAAAAGCCCTCAAACAGTGGATAAAAGTCAGCAGTTGTCCACTTCATTACCTCCTATTCCACCACCTTTTGAAGCCACTGCTGGATCATCAAAGTCCCCAGCAGTGGTTAGCTCAGATGATACACATTTGCAGCCTTCACCAACTAATGCCATCATACCATACCAATGAGATTTAATCTTCTTGAGATCTCATCCACCTGATCAAATCATTGGCAACATAAATGAAGGGGTGCTCACAAGAAGCCAAACCCAAAATATTTGTCTTTTTGCTGGTTTTCTATCACTCCATCAGCCAGTCAAGTACCAAGAGGCACTGAAAGACAACAGCTGGGTAGAAGCCATGCAAGAGGAGCTCCAACAGTTTAAAAGACAACAAGTATGGGAGCTTGTACCACTGCCATAAGAGGTTAGTCCCATTGGCACAAAGTGGGTCTTCAAGAACAAAACTGATGAAAGGGGTATTGTTGTCAAGAATAAAGCCAGGCTTGTGGTTCAAGGTTACAGACAGGAAGAGGGGATTGATTATGATGAAACATTTTCCCATGTTGCAAGATTGGAAGCCATTAGACTGTTCCTGGCCTTTGCTGTCAACCACAATATGAAGGTGTTTCAAATGGATATCAAAAGTGCTTTCCTCTATGGTACAATTCAAGAAGAGGTGTATGTTTGTCAACCTCCAGGTTTTGAGGATCCATTTTATCCAGATCATGTCTACAGGCTAAACAAAGCCTTGTATGGCCTGAAACAAGCACCAAGGGCCTGGTATGAAACTCTTTCCAACTTCCTACTCTCAAATGGTTTCAAAAGAGGTACCATTGATAAAACATTGTTTTTAAAATGGAGAGGGAAGGATTTAATGATTGTCCAGATTTATGTGGATGACATTATTTTTGGAAGCACATGTAACTCAATGTGTGAAGAGTTTAGAGAACTCATGACAGCTGAGTTTGAAATGAGTGCAATGGGTGAGCTGCAATGCTTTCTTGGTCTCCAAGTACAGCAATTGCAAAATGGAACTTTCATTCATCAAAGCAAATATGCTAAAGAACTTTTAACCAAATTTGATATGAATGATTGTAAACCATGCAGCACACCCATGGCAACAAATAAGCTGGTCATGTCTGATGAAAAGGATGAGCTGATTGACCAAACACTTTATAGAAGCATGATTGGGTCTTTATTGTACCTAACTGCATCTAGACCAGACATCATGTTTGCAACATGTGTCTGTGCAAGAAGTCAATCAGCTCCCAGAAAATCAAATCTCAATACTGTAAAAAGGATCTTCAGATACATAAAAGGTGCTCCCACACTTGGTATCTGGTATCCAGCTAATGGGAACATCAAGCTTTCAGGTTTCTCAGACAGTGACTTTGCTGGATGTCACACCACAAGGAAGTCTACATCAGGAGGGTGCCAGTTTCTAGGTGATTGCTTAGTTTCATGGCAAAGCAAAAAGCAAGCAGCTGTTTCAACATCCACTGCTGAAGCTGAATACATTGCTGCTGCAAGCTGTACAGCCCAACTCCTGTGGCTTCAAAATCAGTTGCTGGATTTTGGTATCACTACCTTAAAGACACCACTCATGTTGGACAGTCATGCAGCAGAAAATATCATCAAAAATCCAGTTTCCCATTCAACCACCAAACACATCGACATCAGACATCACTTTGTGAGGGATTGCTATGAAAAAGGTTTGATTTCTCTGCATCATGTCCCAACTAAAGACCAGCTGGCTGATGTGCTCACAAAAGCACTTGATACAGTCACTTTTGAAAGTTTGGTCTCTAGGATTGGGATGCTGAACATGGAATAACAAGCAACATCTTGTTTTTCTATGAATAAAAGCAACAAAATGTTTTCAGAAAATCAAAACTCCATCCTTAAAAATAGCTAAAAATAAAATTTTCATTTAAATCCTTAAAAGTCTGCCATTTACCACTGATTGTTCAAAAGTCTGCTTTACTTCAAAAGTCTGTCCACTGCTGAAAGTCAACCCCTGTTCTCTCATTCCTTTGATAAACTCTGTTGTTAAAAAGCAGTGTCTTATCCACTGATAGTGAAAATCATCCACTACTCTACTACCACTGCCTTCATCAATCACTTTCACAAAAGTACTGTCCTTCACTTTCACCAGGGGTTGTCACGAGGGCAGTACATATTGGCCAGACTTTTTGTAACGCCTGCCACGTCAGCATTCACTTTCTTCCCTATAAAATCCCCCACTCACCACCAAAACAGGGTTTTACTATCGAATTGAATTCTTAAAAATTCCCTTCTCAAAGCAGTTTTTCTTCTCATCTCTCACAAATTTCTTCGATCATTCATCTTCAAAATGACAAAATCGAAGTCATCTTCAAAACCCTCATCCAAATCATCATCGAAAACAGCCTCTCAAAAGGCAATCTCCACTGAAATTCCACATAAACCATCTCACAATCTCCTGGGTCTTCTCACAAAACCAGGAACCACAAATGTTTTCGATTCCATCATTGACATCATGACAAAATCAAAGTACAAAACTTTTTTCACTGCCGATGCACCAATCTACTTGGCAACCCAAAGAGAGTTCTGGAAGAATGCAACCCTTGAAAAACAAGGAGACACTGCAACCACCATAAACTCTTCTATAAAGGGTAAAGCTGTCCAAATCACGCCACAATCCATTTCAGAGGTCTTTCAACTCGGTGATCAGGAAGGTAAAATTTCTTTCACTAAAAACGAGTTACAAACTGACTTCATTGAGAGAGGGTATGAAGCCACAATGATGAAGAAACTTACCTTACAAAAAGGTTGTTTTCCTTCTGCAACCAGATTTTTATTTCATACCCTCCTACTATGTGTTTCAAACAAAACCACTTCTTTCAATGAAATCCCTTTAAAGATTCAAAATCTGGGATATGCAATTCTTCAAGGAGAAAATTTTAACTATTCTCAGGAAATTTTTAAAGATTTGGTTAATAATGTTGAAACAAAATCATTCTTACTGTTTCCAAGGTTTTTAAGTTACTATTTTGCAAAGAAATTCAGTAAGGATGATTTAGCTGTAATAAACCAAGGTGATTCTACTCAAATAAACAGTTTAACAACTGAAACTTTTTCAAGAATGCTAGCACCTTGCAAAACACAAGCAGAGGTGCCTAAGCAGATTTTAGTAGTTACAACTGCTCCTCAGGTATCTGCTGCTGAGCCCACTGCTCAAGGTGATCAAAGCAGCAGCACAACTGCTTTGAAACCCACACCTATAATCTCCAAAAAGCCAAAAAGAAAAACTCAAAAACCCCCAAAACCCATCAAAAGGGCAACTCTGGAGGATGAGATACCAGAGCTCCTGCCTGTGACAACACAAATGTCACAAGAAACCACTGCTGCTACTTCCTCACAGCAGTTGGTACAAATATCTCAACCCATAACCGCAACTCCTCCTGCTTCTTCACAAAAAGAACAGGTTGTACAAATAGGGTCTCCACATCATGATGCTCTGGAAACACTCGTTTCTATCATCCACAGCTCAATACCCGGGGAAAATCCACTTTCTACACCTCCCTTCACATCCACAATTCCCCCACCAACTAAACTGCTGTTGGATGCAATTGATTTGAACCAGGCATTAACCAGTCCTTCTCAATCACCTATTAATGAGAATATACCTCAACAACTGACTGGGCCTGATGTATCAATCTTTGCTAACCCACCAACACAACCTGAGGAGGTTAAACCCCTTGAGTTACAAGTAACTCTTGGTGGTAGTCCAAGTGAAGCAGCCACTACAACTGTTGAACCCATTGGTTACAGTTGGACAGTGGTTACATTAATAAGACTTCCTTGGAGGCAATTCCTTATATAGCACCTCTGCCAACCACCAGTGGATTTATTTATCCTACTGGCAACATCAAAAGGTTGTCAAGTGTTGAAGGAAGAAGACCCCAGTACCAAGAAAAAGGGGCATCAGTGGTTAATATTTGGAGTATACTCCCTACATCAACTACTGATAAAACCACTGTTAGTGGGAAATCAGATGATCCCATTAACTTGGGTGATGGTTTAAAGTACCAGAAATTGACGGATCGTATTGAAAAGCTTGATAACTCTGTTGCAGAACTCAAAGATATGCTACAACAGGTGTTACAAGTACAAAAGGTACAATCAACTGCTGTTCCATCTCAAGCACCTGCTCCACAAAGGGCACCTACTACAAATGAGCTCTGGAATTTGTTTCAACCTTTTCTCCATCAACAAGCAAAATTAGCAGATCAGCAACATGAAAAACATGTCCAACAGCTGAGAAATGCAATGGAGTCAAGGTTCAAGAACACTCAGGCTGATCTACAGGTTCTCAAAACTCAGATCCTGCACACCACTGGCACAAATCCTCCAACAATACTTTTCATTGATCAACTCCCAGACGATAATGCCAAAAAGGGGGAAAAATTCAGGATTGGAAGAAGAAAGGAATAGATGATGGTCTCTACATTGAACCTGAAAGAGATGCTATGAACAGAAAAATTCATGTGCCAGATGGTAGTAAAAGGGTTGATGCTACTCAAGAAGCACTTGATGAAGGAGTAGCAAGTGTAAAAAGAGATAGAATGGCAAAGGATATTTCAAGGTGGAATGAGGAGAAAAGAGCTTTCATGGAACTGTATGAGCAAGGTTGTTCTGGATCAAAGGATTCCAAAAATCCAAAGACAAAAAGGAAACCTAAGTCCATCCCATCCAGATTTCTAAAGCCTCCAAAACCACCTTCCAAAATCAATCAGCATCAAACCTCCACTCAAACAGCTACTGAAACGCCTGTTGTATCAACTATTGCTGGTACTTCAGTGGTTTCAACATCTGCTCCCACTTCAACACACACCACTTCATCACACACCAAATCCACTGCTTTACCATCTGCTGTAATGACAACAGTGGTTGGAACACCAGTTGTTTCAACAACTGTTTGTCAATCACAGACCACTGCCACTACATTCACCACCACTAATCCACCCAAAACATCATCTGCCTCTTCTAAAAACAAAAAGGAGAAGGATTTACATATCAGATGATGATTCACCTTCACCACCACCAACATCCTCACAATCCCTGTCACTTGTCACAATTCCTAAACCCATACCTCTCTCTTCAGCTCAAACTTTAAAACCATTACCTCTTGCTGGTGTCTCATTTCCTCTAGAACTCATTGCAGTCAGGGAAGATATCAAATCCTTCTACTATGAGGACGACCCAGTTAAAAGGAGCTTGCCATCAGTTGCAGGATATCCCAGGCCTAACAATATTGAAGAATACATGAAACTCATGGCCAAGCAAGCAGAGGATATTGCACTAAAAAACAGAAGAGGGAAATCTGATAGAGAATTTCAACAAAACTATCAGTTTCTACTCTCACAGGTCAATGCTATGGAGCGATTTGCTAAAAATGTATGTCAGCAAATTTCAGAAAGGGCAGATGAGTCCTTGAGAAAAGACTACATTGAGAGTATCATGACCTACAAGAAATACAAGGGGGAGAAATACATGTACAAAAACTGGACCATTCCTGAGCTTGAAAAAGAAGTAGCCAGGATTCAAGAAATGATCAAAAATAAGGTCAAACAGACTCCCCCTGAAAAATTCAAACAATTTGAAGCTGAGAAGGCAATAATGTTGAAGAGAATGAAAGAGGAGCTGATAGCAGCTGATTATGGGACGAAGAATTCTGTGTCAAAGTGGGGAGAAGATAGGGTCAGGGCTACTTACAAGAAGTTGGAAGAGCTTAGAAAGAAAGATCCAAAAGTTCCACAAAAGCCTGACTACTCTAAAGCAGAGGTTTCTAAAAGACAACCAAAGCTGCAAGTTAAAAGAACCACTGCTCCAGCTGGTGCTGCCATCTACAAAAGAAGGAGCAAAAACCAGTTGAGTATTGAAACAATTCAAGATCTATTAGCTGGAGATGCCATTGTAAAAGCAGGCACGAAAGTAATGATAAAAGAAGATCTTGATTTGGAACAATCTGCAAGTGCTGCTCAGCCAGTCATGAATAGGCCAGCCTCACCGAATACTTCTGCAAATAAACATCTCCCAAGAAACCCACCAGGCTCAAAAATACAAAAGTGGGAAACTGACAAACAGACCTGCGTATTGACTTTGCTCAGGTCTGGTGGAGAAGTGAAGAAAATATCAAGGGAACAAGCTCTTGGCCTGAGTCTTGAAGATTTGCAGGATCTCTTTGATCTTCCACTTAGCAGGGATGATGAAGATATAGATGCCCTAGACTTTGAATTACAATTTAAAGGTCAGATAAGGGAACTGTTGATGAGGCAATAAAGAATTCCACAATAATGAAGAGTCTTGGCATTATCTGTTCCAGGGGGAGATTGTTGGGATTGAACCCTATCAGAGGAACAGATAATTAAAGCCAAAACTGGATCAGAGCAGTGGATCCAGAATAAGCAGATGTTTACATACAAATCTTTCCCCTTGAAAGTGGTTTCATATCTGCTGACCTCCTATCTGCTGATCTTACTAAGTGCTGACCTACAACTGCTGCCTCGCATCTACTGTCAAATGTCAAAGACTGATGGAAGACCAAAGCTCTGCTGATTCAATCTACTGCCTTGAGTCTAGTACTGCTGATCCGGACAAGCACTGCTGGGTTCACAGCAGTGGAAGGATGCAGCAGCTGTTTAAGTGTCTTTTATGTAATGAAATGTAATAGCAGTAGTTTAGTACATCAGTGTTTGTATAGATCAGAGGTTAGAGTTTGTTAGGAGGTTAGATGTCACTTTCATGGTGATGTCAGCTAAAGATGCTCAGTGGTTTGCTAGTGCCTATAAATAGTTCAGTACTTTGTACTGTTCTATTAGCTCTTGCAATACCGTCTTCTTTGCACGAACAAACGCTGAGCTCTGGCTGAGGGGGAGTTTGTATTCAAGCATTACTTGTAATCGTTGTTGAAAGTTAATTCAATCTTTCGGTTCCTTGTTGAAAATGTCTTGATCAAAGCAATACTCTCGTTTGATTGTATGCAAAGTTTGTTTTCATATTAATTCCGCTGCACAACTCTTTCATTTCCATCTTAATCTCAAACGTAAAATACAATCAGAAACAAACTCAGATCCAACATTTCTTTTTTCATTGTTGTAATACAACATTTGTAGTTATGTATTGATCTCATTTGTTTTTTATCGGTTTGCAATATTTATAATTTTTGTCATGCTTCTATTGTTTGGTTGTATAATGCTAATTTAGGATAACATAAATTACGTATCAATTACTATCTAATAATAAGAATTATAAGAATCTCATACTTAAATACATTTAAACTTTACTAAAATTTTGGATTGTCGTATTCTTACATCGTATCACATTATAATTTCAGGAATGTCTAAAAGAAAAAACAACCACTGTTCATCTGTATCTTACAACACAGGAAAGGAAAACATTTCAAGCGGTAATGTCGTAAATTTAAAACTCGAATCCTCTTTCATAAAAAAATTTTATGTACTTGTTTAAGTATAATTTAATCATTTTAATTACAGATGTTTCAACCATCCTACATACTAATCCATCCTCCAATATTACAATTGGTAATACCATAACTTATTATTTTAGGATAGATATTAGTATCTTATACATAACCGAACTTTTTTAGTTCACCAAGAAAATGAACTAAATTTTATATATTGTGTTACGTTTAATTTTTACCATGTATATGTTAACATTCAATCTGTTTTGCTAAACTGTGTATTTTTTTATTCCCTTACAGTTCGTAGAGGTAGAAGGCCATTATTGACCATTACTAACGGTACTAATTCAATATTTTTTTAATTTTCCTGTGTTTGTACTTGGATATTAAGTATGTCTTTAGGTATTTTTTCCGTATTTATTTGTATATTTAAAACAAATCAGTATTATGCATTGTGACTTTAATTATTAATTTGTGTGTATATTGTTGTTGTTGTAGTTGTCATTCCCATTGTTACTCAAGATAAGGCAAAACAGAGTCGGAAAATAAGGAAAGCATTATTGGATAACAAAATATCTAAGTTACATGGATGTCCATCACATGTTGACCATACAATGGACACAACGACTGATTTGATACCAACTCCTTCTTCTATTCCGACTGTTACACAACAATTATCTGTTTTATCGGAAGGTTAGTTATTATTATTCTTTTGTAATTTGTAATAGCCGTCTTTCAAGTAACATATTTTACTAAACTTGCATTTCACAATATTTCTATCTATGTTTAATTTAGCCTAATCGTATATTTTATTTTAATGTTTTCTTTATCTACCAATATTTTTGAATTTGTATATATAGATAACAGCCGATTAAGGAAAGTAAATTTGGACAATAGATGATCTTCTCGGAGACATAGGATATCAGATACCAATAGCAATTTACAGACCTCTTCTGATCTAGACGCAACTCCAAATGTCATGCCTAATCGAACTGGATCATTCATGCCAACAAGTAAATACTTATTAACTTTTATATACGTCGATGTTGTTTATATAAATTAATATCATGAAGATTATTAAAAAACTTTTTTTATATGTCTTAATAGGTAATGTAAGTTGTCTTACGGACAATGGTACTCAACCAATAGACGCTACTCTGGGTCATATTTCTTTTAACCTTACGTCATTTACTGGCACCTCCAGTACGCTTCAAAATTCTTCTTTTGAAAGGTTGTCATCCGGAAAACGTAAGTTAATTGGCAGACCACGAATTACTTCTCCAATACCAATTATGGATTTTACCACAGAGCAAATTGTAGATCAAGATCCCTTGAAAGGTGTTTCAAAAGGTACATTTCTAATAATTTGTATTCTTTGCTCCATAAAGTATTAAATGTGTCGACTATATGTTCTTTCGTTTGTTAAATAAAAGTTATATACTTTTTTATTAATTTTCAAAACAGATTATTCTGATCATGGTGACCAATGCGTTACTTGTGAAGTATGCAATGCAAAGTTATGGAATGCAGAAAAAAGAAAAGGAAGAAAAAAGGATGGAAAAGTTTGTTATTTCAAATGTTGTTCTTATGGTATAGTAGAGCTTCCAGATTACAAAGATGCCAGAGGAAGTTATCGAATCCTATTTAGTAACAAAAATGAGGAAAGCAAGCACTTTTTGAAAAATATTTGACGTTACAATTCAATGTTCGCATTTACTTCAATGGGTGGTAAGGTTGATTCGACGTTTAACAGAGGGAATGGTCCTTTTTGCTTTAGAATTAGCGGTGAGAATTATCATACAATTGGAAGTCTTATGCCAATCAATGGAACGCAACCAAAATTTTGCCAACTATACATATATGATACTGAGAACGAAATTTCAAACAGGCAATCGATATTTAGGTAATATCCATTGCATATTGTTAGCATAAATCTATTTTTTACCTTACTAATTTATATTTTATGATAATTTTAATAATAACTGATAACATTTTCTTAACAGTCGTTCAGATGAAGCATCTTCTTCTTCTTCCGCAACTGTTGATCGTAAATTAATAGAACATATAAAGGATGTTTTAGACAATGACAATGAGTTGGTCAAAACTTATAGAAGAGTTAGGGATTCTTTCCAAGCCAGCCCTAATGTAAATGTGAAGCTTCGCATAATCAGAACAAGAGAAAAGGATGGTCGCAGGTATAACTTACCAACGGCTGGTGAGATTGCTGCTCTCATTATTGGTGATATTGAAAATGTGATTGACAATAGAGATATTGTTGTCGAGACTCAAACAGGTGCACTTAAAAGAATTAGTGAGTTGCATCCATCATATCTCGCACTACAGTATCCGATTTTGTTTCCGTACGGAGATGATGGCTACAGAATTGATATCCCTCATAGAGGTGTTGTTGATGTTGTTAATAAGACACGTCCAAATTGTATTATGAGAGAGTTCTTTGCGTATCGTATCCAAGATCGGATAAATCAGTTTTCATTAATCCTCAATTCTAAGAGGCTATTCCGCAGTTCTTGGTTGACACGTATACTATGATAGAGAGCGAGAGACTTAGCTACATACGATATCAACAAAAAGATCTTAGGTCCGACACATGTGAAAGCCTCCGTAAATTAAGAACTAAAGGTCAAGATGATATAGCTAAGGTGGGAAAACGTATATTTTTGCCGTCTTCTTTTACTGGTGGAGCACAATATATGATGCAAAACTATTTAGACGCTATGGCTCTGTGTAAATGATTTGGTTATCCGGATTTTTTTAAAACCATAACATGCAATCCCAAATGGCCAGAAGTTCAACGGTTTCTCAAAAATACCAATCTTAGTCCGGAAGATAGGCCTGATATCCTATTTAGATTGTTCAAAATAAAACTGGATTCAATCTGCAAAGATTTAAAAAAGAATCATCTATTAGGCAAAGCTTCAGCAAGTATTGGTAAAAAATAATTTTGAAATTATTATTCACCATCAAACCTAACACTTTGTTTATTTTTTGTAGTTGTTTACACTATCGAGTTCCAAAAACGTGGTTTGCCTTATGCCCATTTATGCTTATTCATGGAACCTGAATTCAAATTACCTACTGTGGACCATGTTGATTAATTTATATCTGCAGAAATTCCAAACAGAAATGAAGATCCAGAATTATTCATGCTGGTGAAAGAGTATATGATACACGATCCATGTGGTAATGCTAGGTTGAGCTCTCCATGTATGGTTGATAGGAAGCGTTCAAAAGGCTTTCCCAAAAAGTTTCAAGATCATACAACACTAGATTCAAACGGGTTTCCGTTATACAGAAGGAGAAACAATAGTGCTTTTGTTATGAAAAATAAAATTGACCTTGATAATAGGAGTGTGGTTCCGTACAACAAAAAATTATTGAAAAGATATCAAGCTCATATCAACGTTGAATGGTGCAATCAAGCCGCCTCGATAAAATATCTGTTTAAATACATTAATAAAGGGCCTGATAGAGCCACTATAGCTGTTGTGCAAAGTGATAATCAAGCCGAAGAGCAACCACAAGATGAGATCAAAGAGTATTACGATTGCCGGTATATATCAGCTTGCGAAGCATCTTGGAGGATATTTGCCAATGAAGTACATTATAGAAGACCTTCTGTTATGAGGCTTCCATTCCATCTACCTGGCCAACAACCAGTTGTTTTCGGCCCTGACGAGGATATTAACTATGTTCTAAACAAACCATCTGTTAAATCTTCAATTTTTCTATCATGGATGGAATGTAATAAAGACCCAAATGACATGTTGGCCCGTACACTTATATACGTTCAGTTCCCAATTTTTTATGTTTAGAAGCTTGACAAGCGAGTATGGGAACCAAGAAAAGGGAAAAAATCAATTGGTAGGATTTATTCTGTACCTCCATCTCTAGGTGAAGCTTATTTTTTTAGAATTCTTCTTAACAAGGTTAGAGGACCAACATCGTTTGACGACAGTAAAACAGTTAATGGTAAAGTTTATGATACATACAGAGATGCTTGCTACGCACTTGGTCTTTTAGATGACGATTCAGAGTATCTGGAGGCAATAAAAGAAGCAAATTTAATTGGAAGCGCTTCATATATTCGGAATTTATTTTCTACGATGCTATTATCCAGTAGTCTGTCTAGACCTGAGGTTGTTTGGGAAAGTTCGTGGAAATACATGGCAGACGATTTTGTTTACAGACTAGCAAAATACCATCGAGTTATACGTAACTTTTCTTTACACTGAATTTTATTAGTTATATTTTCAAAAAAATGATTTAATATTTTCATTATTATTTAAATTAATTTTTCTGAATATGATGAAATGGTTTCCCTATTCATAACATGATTTTTTTTTCTTTCGTATTGCATAGCGGTATCAATTCCAGATCACCAACTCAAGAACTATGTTTTGTGCGAAATTGAAAAGTTTTTATTGCGAAATAATTCATCTTTGTGAAGATTTGAAAAAATGCCATATCTAGATATGTCGTCTTCAGGTATTTCAGATTGTCGTTTGATATACGAGGAGCAAGGCTATGATACAACATACCTTGGAAATATGTACGATAGTCAATTGACAGTGTTAACTGACAAACAACGCTCTACTTTTGAAGAGATTATGGCAGCAGTAAACAGTGATAATGGTCGGATTTTTTTCCTTTATGGCTATGGTGGAACAGGTAAAACATTTCTATGGAAGACATTGTCTGCTGCAATTAGATCAAAAGGTCAAATCATGTTAAATGTGGCTTCAAGTGGAATTGCATCGTTGTTGTTAGATGGTAGCAGGACTGCACATTCCAGGTTTAGCATACCGTTGAATCTTACTGAAGATTCGGTATGTAATATAAAACTAGAAAGTGATCTTTCTAAATTACTTCATGAGACTAAATTGATAATTTAGGATGAAGCACCTATGGTACACAAATATGCATTTGAAGCGCTCGATAGAACAATGAATGACGTTTTCAACATTGACACATCTCTCAATTCAGATATCCGGTTTGGAGGTAAGGTTAATGTTTTTGGTGTCGATCTTAGACAAATATTACCTGTTGTTCCAAATGGTGGAAGACAAGAGATTGTTAATGCCTCCTTATGTTCATCTTATCTGTGGAGTATATTTAAATTGCTAGGACTAACAAGAAACATGAGTTTAACGGTTGGAAGATCTACAGCTTATGTTGAAGATTTAAATACCTTTGCCAAATGGCTGTTGGATTTGGGTGAGGGTAACGTTGGTGGTCGAAATGATGGAGAAGCAACTATTGAAATACCACAAGATCTTTTGATTACTGACACATCTGATCCAATTGCAAGTTTAATTGATTTTGTTTATCCATCAATCTTGGAAAACGTAGACGACCATAACTATTTTAGTGAGCGGGCTATACTTGCACCTAAAAATGATGTTGTTCATGAGATTAATGACAGGTTGCTAGCAATGTTTCCTGGTGAAGAAAAAGATTATCTTAGCTCTGACATTCTTTGTCCGTCTAAAGATGTAAATTCTACACAACAAAGAATATACTCTCCGGATGTGCTCAATGGTCTTAAAATATCAGGCTTACCATGTCACACCCCCAAAATACCACTTGCGGAAACACCGCAGGGCGTGTGACGTACCAGGATCTAGCCACCAATCACATTGAACTCATAACTATATTTGAATAAAAAACTTTCATTCATTCATTCATTAAGTGTTATGAAACGTTAAATGTAATTCATCATAGCGGAAGCATAAATCATTTGTTAAGTGTTCATAAACCACATGTACAAAACCATTAGACTCGTCTTGCGATTCCATGTATCACGACCCATGACCACTCCAGCCTCCCAAACAGCAAGTTCCAATGATATAAACCTATAAACCTGCAAGCATGCAGACAAGTGTGTCAGACGACGCTGGTTAGTTCAAAGTTTTGTTAGCGTGTTTAGTTACCAGATTAAGACATTTCAATGATTGATGTTGTAATAACTTGTTTACTTCTGATGGCTTAAAGTTTGTTTTCCCAAACCCCATTGCCTCTATCAAAGCAATGGTCAAGACTGGGATCATTAGTTCACTCCTGACCTCCCCGGTGTGGTGTGAGGTTGCCAATACTAAATAGCGCTATTAACTAATATCCCGTTGCCTCCCCGACAACAATTGGTAGATGGGACTTGATTGATAGATATGCGAGTATTAACAAACATCCCAATAACCCAACATTCCTCCCCGTAACGTTTACCAGATGTCCCTCCCCGGGACACATGCTTGGAAAAAGAGCAGTGAACTCACCTTAGATTTGCTCGGTATGTTTCGTTACATTACCCGTTCCCTGTTGGTCAACCAAACCCTACATGGTTACCAAGAATAATCAGTTTCACAATCACGTATCCAAAACACGTATCACATAGTAAACATTTAGGTTTCATGCACGTCTATAATCACAAGTTCATGTTTCCAACAAGGGTTACTAACAACGTCAGTCACAGTTTGCATCTATCCCACGATCACAGTTTAACATGTAGCACATACCCCGTTCCTTTACAGTTCACCCCTCATGTATTCTAATAAAACAATAACCACAGGAATTTCTATAAAGCAAACATCATGCATTCACACATAAACATAATCATCAGTACGTATTGACCGTTAATCATACGGATAATAACAAGACACTAACCAAATATGTGACAACCCTCATGATTACATGTATCCGTACGATTAATTAATATTATATTGTGCTTAATGATTGTGTAGAAAATTGACTAAATGGTCCTGTATGCTATCCTATGTGTTGGGAAATAAAAGTGTTACAAAAAGTTACATAAAAGACACTATACGGAACAACTTAGCACTTTAACGAACCGGTATCTAACCGAACAATCGGACATTACCCGGGACACCAAAATATTGCAAGAAACATTGTTTTACTATTTATTGGCTAGTTATGATCCCCGTACACCATAACTCCCACTAGAAATCTACTAACTAAAACATGTAACCTTATACTTGAATTTGAACTACTATTTACATACTTACCATTGCAAGTTTCAGTTAACCCCCCCCCCCCCACCCTTGATGATTTACGGCCCCAAGTAGGGACCCCACCACTAGATTCATTTCAAGATTTTATTTGATATGTTGCTTGTTTGAGTAGCCAAGATATGGTGTAGGAAGATTATAAGTATGGTGAATATCTAAACTAGATCTTTCATATCTTCATCATATCTTCACAAGTTCACACACCACTCCCTCAACACCTCTCTCTCCCTCTCGGCCCTCCCTTTTGCCGCCACCACCACCACCTTGTCACCACCATCATTCCATTTTCAAGCTCAATCCAAGTACTAGAAGGTGTCTTGTGAATATTGAAGCTTGAAGAACTTTCATCCATTGCTTTTATCATCCACTTTCATCAACTTTTCTCTAGTGATCTTCCCTAGCTTTAAACTAGTTGTAAGACTTCTTTAAACTCTTGTTTACTTCATGTTTTAGTGGTTAAAGATTGTATTATGATGAAATAACTAGAACACTAAAAGACTTGAATCTTGAATCTTGAATCATGAGATGAAATAACTAGAACACTAAAAGACTTGAATCTTGAATCTTGAATCTTGGAGCTCCAGTGTATTTGTAAGGAAGAAAGACGGTACCTTCAGAATGTGTATTGACTACCGCGAACTCAACAAGGTGACCGTGAAGAATCGTTATCCTCTTCCACGCATTGATGACTTATTCGACCAGTTGCAAGGGCCGAGTTTCTATTCCAAGAATTGACCTGAGGTCAGGTTACCATCAACGGAGAGTCCGAGATGAGGATATATCTAAAACAGCATTAAGGGCTTGTTATGGGCATTACGAGTTTCTGGTTATGCCTTTCAGATTGACGAATGCACCTGCGGTCTTCATGGATCTCATGAACCAAGTGTGCAAACCTTACCTGGATAAGTTTGTCATAGTTTTCATCGATGATATCCTGATCTATTCGAAGAGTCAGGAAGAACACGAGCAACACCTGAGGCTTATTTTGGAACTTCTTCGAACAGAGCAGTTGTATGCCAAATTTTCGAAATGTGACTTCTGGCTTCGCGAAGTCCACTTTCTAGGCCACGTGGTAAACAAGGATGGGATTCATGTGGATCCATCCAAGGTTGACTCGATCAAGAACTGGCATGCACCTCGTACACCCACAGAAATCCGCCAATTCTTGGGTTTGGCAGGATATTACAGAAGGTTTATCAAGGATTTCTCAAAGATTGCGCAACCTCTCACTTCACTGACTCAAAAGGGTGTCTCCTATTGTTGGGGTGATGTACAGGAGTCCGCATCACGCCTATCCTCTCATTGCCTTAAGGCACAGATGATTTTGTGGTTTATTGTGACGCTTCCATCCAAGGACTTGGTTGCATGTTGATGCAACATGACAAGGTCATTGCCTACACATCGCGCCAACTTAAAATTCATGAAAGGAACTACACTGCGCACGACTTGGAATTGGGAGCCGTTGTTTTCGCACTAAAGATATGGAGACATTACCTGTACGGTACCAAGTGCACCATTTACACCGATCACAGGAGTCTCGAGCATATCTTCAAGCAAAAGGAGTTAAACATGCGACAACGTCGATGGGTCGAGCTCTTGAATGATTACGAATGTGCGATCAAGTACCATCCGGGCAAAGCTAGTGTTGTGGCCGACACCCTCAGTCGAAAGGATACTACACCTAAGCGTGTGCGTGCGTTACAACTTACCATCCAATCTGGTCTTCCTACTTAGATACGAGATGCTCAGGTTGAAGCATTGAAAGCAGAGAACATCAGGGCTGAGTCCTTACGAGGATCAAGGAAACTGTTAGAACAAAAGGAAGACGGTGCTTACTACGTAACAGGGCGCATATGGGTTCCACTTTATGGAAACTTACGCGAGCTTGTGATGGATGAAGCGCACAAGTCTCGTTACTCAGTACATCCTGGTTCGGATAAGATGTACCACGACTTAAAGACTACATACTGGTGGCCTAGCATGAAAGCCAACATAGCAACCTACGTCAGTAAATGTTTGACTTGTGCGAGAGTCAAGATTGAATATCAGAAACCATCAGGCCTACTCCAACAACCAGAGATCCAGACATGGAAATGGGAGCAAATTTCCATGGATTTCGTTACTGGCCTGCCTAGATCTCAACGCGGAAATGACACTATTTGGGTGATAGTGGATCGATTGACCAAGTCGGCACATTTTCTGGCTATCAAGGAAACGGATAAGTTTTCTACTCTAGCAGACATCTACCTAAAGGAAGTAGTATCAAGGCACGGAGTGCCAACCTCCATCATTTCTGATCGTGACTCATGTTTTACATCTGAGTTGTGGCAAGCTATGCACAAGTCCTTTGGTTCTCGATTAGACATGAGAACGGCATATCATCCACAGACGGATGGGCAATCTGAACGCACCATCCAAACCCTTGAAGATATGCTTAGGGCATGTGTAATCGACTTTGGTAATGGCTGGGAAAAACACCTCCCGCTAGTGGAGTTTTTGTATAACAACAGTTACCACACCAGTATCCAGGCCGCTCCGTTCGAGGCATTGTACGGACGTAAATGCCGATCACCTCTTTGTTGGGCAGAAGTTAGTGACAGCCAAATCACAGGCCCAGAACTTGTGGTAGACACGACTGAGAGGATTGCTTAGATACGACAATGAATGGCGGCAGCTCGTGACCGTCAGAAAAGCTACGCTGATAAGCGCAGGAAACCACTCGAGTTCCAGGTTGGGGATCGAGTGCTACTCAAAGTCTCACCTTGGAAAGGTGTAGTTCGTTTTGGCAAACGAGGCAAACTTAATCTGCGTTATGTCGGACCGTTCGAAATCATTGAGAAAATTGGCAAAGTCGCTTGCAAGTTGAATCTACCGGCAGAACTCAGCGGAGTTCACAACGTATTCCATGTGTCGAATCTGAAGAAGTGTTTGTCAGATGAGACCCTCATAGTTCCTCTCAAGGAGCTCACTATCGACGATCAGCTGCGATTCGTCGAGGAACCAGTAGAGATTACCGATCGAGATGTTAAGGTTCTCAAGCGTACCAGAATACCCCTTGTTCGAGTTCGTTGGAACTCCCGTCGTGGCCCAGAGTTTACCTGGGAACGAGAGGGCCAGATGAAACACAAGTATCCCCAGTTGTTTGAGAAAAGTGCAACCACTACTGAGGCTGAAGCTACTGCGGAATTTCGGGATGAAATTCCAAACCAATGCGGGGATGATGTGACACCCGGGGAAAAACCAGTAAACCACGCAACTTAACTAGCTTCCTCAGTAACCACGTGCTAAATTTCGGGACGAAATTTTCTTAACAGGGGGAGAATGTGACACCCCTCATGATTACATGTATCCGTACGATTAATTAATATTATATTGTGCTTAATGATTGTGCAGAAAATTGACTAAATGGTCCTGTATGCTTTCCTATGTGTTGGGAAATAAAAGTGTTACAAAAAGTTACATAAAAGACACTATACGGAACAACTTACCACTTTAACGAACCGGCATCTAACCGAACAACCGGACATTACCCGGGACACCAAAATATTGCAAGAAACATTGTTTAATTATATATTGGCTAGTTATGATCCCCGTACACCATAACACCAACTAGAAATCTACTAACTAAAACATGTAACCTTATACTTGGATTTGAACTACTATTTACATACTTACCATTGCAAGTTTCACTTAACCCCCCCCCCCCCCTTGATGATTTACGGCCCCAAGTAGGGACCCCACCACTAGATTCATTTCAAGATTTTATTTTATATGTTGCTTGTTTGAGTAGCCAAGATATGGTGTAAGAAGATTATAAGTATGGTGAATATCTAAACTAGATCTTTCATATCTTCATCATATCTTCACAAGTTCACACACCACTCCCTCAACACCTCTCTCTCCCTCTCGGCCCTCCCTTGTGCCGCCACCACCACCACCTTGTCACCACCATCATTCCATTTTCAAGCTCAATCCAAGTACTAGAAGGTGTCTTGTGAAGATTGAAGCTTGAAGAACTTTCATCCATTGCTTTTATCAACCACTTTCATCACCTTTTCTCTAGTGATCTTCCCTAGCTTTAAGCTAGTTGTAAGACTTCTTTAAACTCTTGTTTACTTCATGTTTTAGTGGTTAAAGATTGTATTATGATGAAATAACTAGAACACTAAAAGACTTGAATCTTGAATCTTGAATCATGAGATGAAATATGATGATATATTGTTAGATTGATGTTGTTTAGTAGATGGATGATGATTGCATGTTGATTTCTAGTAATATGATGATTGATCATCATACGGAACTTTATTAGAAAGTATGGTGATCGTATGTGTGCATTTTAATGGCATTTAAGCTATAAAAAGCATACTGAGTAACATTTACAACCAACTTCAGATGGCTGTAAATGGACCGTTATAAATCGAAAAATTGATTTTCTGAAGTCTAAATTATGTATTTCGAAAAACAAATCAAATGGAACTGGAATCATATTTTTTCGAGGTCGTTTACTATTTTTAAAGGTTCGTTTTGTATAGCAGCAAAAGCTGCATTTTTACTGCAGAAAATGTGTGTTATGTTTTTCGTCATAACTTGAAACCTGTGTAGAATTAGCCCATGAAATTTGTACTGTAGATGACCACTGATGTCATTGTAATGCTCCAACTGGAATTTCATCAATCAGACTTATGATTAATTTTAAATGAATTATTCCGTGGACTGCAGTCAGAAAGTGACGAATCTGATTGCAGTCCGGTAAATGATTTTTTTTATAAAATATTGGTAACGAATTGGATCCCGATATTTTTACACAACAATATTTGGATTGTTTAAAACATTCTGTAAAAGTTTGGAAGTTTTTGGAGTAAGTTAACTATTTTATTAAAATACCCGAAAACAGTCCAGTTTTGGATGTTCAAGCTGAAACAATATAACTAGTGATTTGCATGTCTAAATGTCAGTTATGTTATCCGATAATGGTCTAACGTGTTATATGTCAATGAAAGTGTTGTGTGCAAAATCGTATACTTGCTCTTGAGTAGCTATAAGTGGAATGTTTATATAGGCGTGAACTATTAAAGTGAGTGCATGTTATGTAGTAGATACGTGTAGGAACTTTGTGCTCTATTTGAAATCACTAAATGACTAACTGGTAATCATATTAGGACGTGATTGACCAACCTTGACTGTTAGCTATTTTTGAGAGTCAAACCGAGCAACCAAAGGTGAATTCACACTCCTTCTAAGGCATGGGATTCCCGATGGTTGGGAATGGGTTAAAGAAATTAAACGGAACTTGCATATCCTCCTTAGGTAGGATATCTACCGCCATCCTCCATGGGTAGGATGCCAATATTAAAAGAACTAAAACGGAACCTGCATATCCTCCTTAGGTAGGATATGTACCGCCATCCTCCATGGGTAGGATGTCAATATTAATCCTGCGTATTCTCCTTGGGTAGAATACGTACGTTCGTCCTCCTTGGGTAGGACAACAACCTTAAACTACTAGCCAAAACTCTATCACCTAAGTCCCTCATTTTATATAGACTTAATCGCCGAGGCCGATGGCGAGCGGGTCATTAGTTAATAGTGCTATTAGGTTTGACAAACCTCACACCGTGCCGGTCGGACGGGCGTGTACTAATGGATCATGGCAAATAGTCAATGATGATAGACATTGACTTAGGGCACAACTTACTTTCGTCAGTAGTCGATATGGTAACGGTCTAGTGGTTCACATGGGGAAGCCCCCACTGATTATGGATATGGTTTGGGAAAAAACAAAGATACTGGTTAACTCGTGGTTTACGAAACAACTTATGGTTTTCAAAACAAACTTTTAAAACCAAACAACCAACTGTGAACTCGCTCAACTTTGTTGTTGACTCCTTGTTACATGCCTTGCAGGTCGTTAGGTATCCATGGAGCTTGCACGAGGAGGCATGGTCGTTGTGGGACACGGATAGTCGTGTTCCATGCTAAACATTTAAACTTTATGAACTTATTAAACTTATGTTTTGGTTTTACGTTTTATGCTTCCGCTGTTAACTTAAAGTTGGTTACTTTCTTTTGGACACCAATTATATTGTGGTTGGTTTTATTTACTTAATTACGTTGTTCAATATGATTGGTGGCTTGATCCTGGTCATGTCACGCCTCCAAGCGGTGATACTCCGCGTGTGGATTTTGGGGGTGTGACGGAATAGAATGTTTTGAGCAAGGAAGACTTCGAGCGATGCTAAGACTGTCGTCAGGTTTCAAAGGAGAGAGGAAGGATGATACGGAGATTAGGGTTTGCTGATAGGTAACTGCCGCACGTCTGCAACACAATATATAATTCAGTCGTATTTGGGCTTTACTTAGGCCGATAGCCCAACTGCGAACAATTCAATCGACGAAAGAGCATTCCTGACGAAACTCCAATGTTTCGTCTAGCCATGATGATGATGAAACTTCAATGATTCGTCGAGCAGGGTTTCATTGAAGTGAGGTTGGCGAAACACATGCAATACATAGACTAATCCCATGTTTTTATAACAACCACACATAACACTAACTTAATCAATCAATACACACGTTATAACACAACCAAATTACAAAAACAGAATTGTAAACAAGTAACGTGTCAGGGAAAGACCTGTGAAAAATCGAGTTGTCACATCATCCTCAACTTGAAAGAAATTTCATCCCGAAATTTGATAAGTAACCCAAACACTAAGGTGTTAGATCTGGATGAATGTGGATTTTTCCTCGGGTACCACATCATCCCCAACTTGAAAGGGAATTTCATCCCGAAATTCGCTAGTGACATCAAGATTTGCTTCAACCATAAGAACAATCGAGGATACTAGAGTTTTATCAAATCTTTGCGTTCCCACATGAACTCCGGTCCATGTCTTGAGTTCCAATGAACTCTCCCGATTGAAATTCGACTGTGTTAACACTGTGTTCCTCAAAAAGGGTATCACAAGTGTTTCATCGAACAAATGCTTCTTTAGGTTCGTGACATAAATGTCATTGTGAATGTTACCTAATCCGTTGGGTAACTCGAGTTTGCAGGTCATGACCTTGATTCTTTCCAGAATTTGAATGACTCAAAGTGATGTAAGTTAAGCTCGCCACACTTCCCAAGCGTACCACACCCTCCCAGGGTGGGACTCTCAACATGATGCGATCGCCTACAGCGATCTTCCAGTGTTTCCTAAGCTTAACAGCTTTTATGCCGATCACGCGTTGCCGCCAAACGACTCTCGATACAAATAACCTTCCCAAGAGTTTCCAGTACAAGTCCTGGATCTGTGATTAGGTTGTCTCCCACCTTACTCCAACAAGGAGATTAGCGTTGCTGTCCATGCAATGTCTCAAACAGAGCTGTCTGAATACTAGAATGGTAGCTGCTACGGTAGAACTCACCCAAAGGTAAGTGTCCTTCCAAATGTTTACTAAAGTCAATCACGCACATGCTCGCAGCATGTCTTAGTATGCCAGGATGGTTTGTTACTCTGTCCGGTTATCCTTCAGTGATAAGCAATGCCCATGTCTAGACGTGAGTCAAGGGTGTTGTGTGTTGTCCGTCATAAATCAAACATAGATCAAAATCAGGGGTAACAGGAGTTGGCACCTCATGCCTAAAAAGCCGCCTCTCTCAGAGGAATATTCACAAGCTGTGAAGACTCGTCAGTTCCCTTGATTGTAAGAAGGTGCGCTGACTACATGAGGCGATCCACAATCACCCAGGTGATATTGTTTCCGTTCTGAGTTTTTGGTAAACCAGTGACAAACTCCATGGCCATCTGTTCCAATCTCCAAGCAGGTGTTTCTGATTACTTACATGGACCAGAAGGTTTCTGATGCTCCACCTTGACTTTCGCACAAGTCAAACGTCGTTCACATGCTTCGCTGTGTAGGCCTTCAAGCCCAGTTGCCAGTACAAGATCCTCCGATCCTAACATATTCCATCAAATCCAGATGACCAGCATATCGAGGCTGGTGTGCCATGAAGTAGCGAGTACCGTCTGCCTTGCCAAAAGTTGCTCCTCCATGCCCGCATGGACCCAACTCGAAAATCCTCTTCCTTCAGCACTTCAGTTTGAAGAGGGTGAATCTGACTGGGTAGGCTAGAGTTGGTGTTGATCTGCATGCTCATACACGTTTAAGTTCCATAGTCGTAATCGCTCAAGAGTTCCAACCAGCGATGCCATCACGTGTTTTAGCTCTTTCGAAACAAGGGTACACGGGAGGCCCTTGTGATCGGTCTAAGTAGCGCATTTGGTACCGTCCAAGTAATGCCTCCATCTTGAATCCAAAGGCCATGGTTTCCACCGGAGGTTGTGAATCGTGCAACTCTCCTGGTAAACCCACTACGTGAGCCATCACTTCCTCGTGTTGCATTGGCATGCAACTGGGACTCTGATTCGAACCATCATGGTATACCACTAGATCACCCGCATCCTCGGGTAAAGACGATGCTTAGTGCGTTGCAGAGTTAGGTTTCAAAAGCTGAAAAGACGTCCTCCTGTTTTGTCTTCCATGAACACAGCACCCTGCTGTGCTACAGAGGTTACAGCGGCACAATTTTTGAAAATCCCTCGATGAATATGCGATAGTATCTAGCGAAACCAAAGAATTACTGTATCCCCGCAGGAGTCTTTGGTGTCGATCGGTTTCTAACCAAAACGGGTCTGGGTGAGATCCACGTGTATTCCTACTTCGTTGATTACATGACCAAAAATGTACCTCTTGAATCCAGTAGTTTACATTTAACAAGACTTCGCGCGGTGTGGCTCCTCCCTCAGGAGCTCTAAAATAAGATACAAACACCACCCATGATGTCCCTTTCTCTTGGAAATGATTCAACACATCATCAACAAACATAGTCGGTTCATGTGATCCATAAAGCTGCTGGTGTGACGATTAACTCAATGATCATGGTGTACAGAGTCGCTATGGCCACATTGCGTTCGTTATGCCGTTCTAATAGTATTCTCCCCTTGGACTTCCATCTGATGATAGTTTGTTCGTTAGTGAATCCTCGAATGGAAGCTTGCCCCTCGCAACTGGTCAACAAGTTGTCAATGCATGGTCGAGGCGAATGGTTCTTGACTGTCACGCTGCTGAGTTCTCGATAGTCAGTACACATACTAGAAGGCTCATCTTCACGGATAAAACTGGGGCTCCCCAAAGCGAAAAGCTAGTTCTGACAAAACTCCTATTCGACAGTTCCTGTAGTTAATTAGACAATTCTTGCAACCCACCTGGTGCAAGACGGTAAGGAGTACAAATAATCAGGGATGCCTTTGGCGCGAGATTAAATTGAGATTCTGGCTAACAGTTGTGGAAATAATCCTGGAAGTTCTTCGAGTAACTCATCGGAAAAAATCACAACCATTGATGAATCCACGAGCCTCTTTTCCTTAGCCTTATTATCAATGACGAGTGCTAGTATAGCGGGGTACTCCTTCCGTAGACACTTCTGTGCTTCCATAGCGGAAATGGCGCTAACCTTTGCGCCACTCTGACGCTTTAGAACAGATATCGATTTCTCCACTCGGAGGAAGGATACGCAAAATTTTCTTCTCACAGGGTGTATCTGCGCGATACTTGGATAACCAATCCACACTAACTGCTGCTTCGTATCTACCAAGGATAGCAGGAGGAAGGTCGATGTTGCACACTCGTCCCACAAGGTCGAGTTTGTATCCCAATAAGCATATGAGGTTCCAATTGACTTGCCATCAGCCAATTCCATAACAGATTCGATTCCAAGAAGCATCAGGGTTAAGCAGGACAGAGACGAAGCGTTTAGCTACTCGTGCTAGCTACCATGTTGCTAAAATCCTGGCGTTGCCCACGCCAATCCTAAATGCCCTTCCATGAGTATCATTTCTAGTGTTGTTGTTATCGTTACGAGGATTTCCAGTACTGACATCGTTTCCTTGATTGTTGTCGTCTTGGTTTAACCATGGCCAATCCATGTTATAGGCACCTTCATTTCCATACTGTAGGCTATGATTACGAATACATTGTTGTCGTCGTGACTGCTGCCCCCAATGTCGTTGCTTGAAACGAATCCCTACGATTTTTCACCATCAAAGTCCATCTTTTCACATTCTGAGCCACGTCCTAAAGCGCTACTCACTGTGCTGGCAGTTACACATACCACATTATGGTTAATTATCATTACTTATACCATGATTGATTCATAAGAGTTGACTCCCATAAGTCGCTGACTAGTGTTAAGGATTCGATTGAAGCCGATTCGCTGATGTTCGTTGCGGGTAATCGGGGTCATCCAGATACTGAGGTCGGTAGAGTACTACACTCATCCTCTTACCCATCAATGTTGCAAGTTGATAGAGTAATACACAATATGTTTCCAGAATGTTGCAGAAGTGGTCGCACTGCAGAATCTAAAGTGTCAATACATTGAGTTCCAGCCAACGAAGAGGGGTGAGAAAGGTATCGACCAATCATTCGACGCTACGACATCCAGGTCAGGGACGTTCGTACAAGCACCTAACATTCTACACGGTTTGCTAGGTGTTCAGATGGGTGTTCAGGTAATACTCGATAGCATCGAGATTTGAAAGGATTCAGAGAGGAGTGAAAAGATCATGTTCAAGTAGGAGACAATCACTGCTACGACTCCTATAGACTTGTTACGTTTCACATTGATCAAATAATAGAGCAGAACCCCTTTTTTCACTTGTTAAGCCTCACTAGGACTCGCATGCACCCCACAATATTATTATGTGTGCACCCACAATAATATTGTGATTTGCATGCTCATCTCAGTTCCTCCTAACTCACGTCAAATTGTTCCTCAAACTCGAACGCCAACCAGAGGTTATCAAACGATAAGGTCACAGAAATTCAAGAACTATGACAGACTACCAACGTATCATAAGGTAACCAAGAAATTCAAGTAACCATGCTATAGTGACGAGTGTGTGTTCGTATGTTACATCATAATCAAATGTGTACTAGTCATGTAATGTATGCAACAGGTGAAAAAGACGAACCTTGCAGTCTGGAGTTGAGTGTCATGGTCGTATCCTTGTTTTCAGAACTGTTCGGTTATAGTCTGGTTTTATAAAATCGTTTTTAAAACCAAGTTCACTATAACCAGTGGCTCTGATACCAAACTGTCACACCCCCAAAATACTACTTGTGGAAACACCGCAAGGCGTGTGACGTACCAGGATATAGCCACCAATCACATTGAACTCATAACTATATTTGAATAAAAACTTTCTTTCATTCATTCATTAAGTGTTACGAAACGTTAAATGTAATTCATCGTATACCGCGAAAGCATAAATCATTTTTTAAGTGTTCATACACCACATGTACAAAACCATTAGACTCGTCTTGCGATTCCATGTATCATGACCCATGACCACTCCAGCCTCCCAAACAACAAGTTCCAATGATATAAACCTATAAACCTGCAAGCATGCAGACAAGTGTGTCAGACGATGCTGGAGAGTTCAAAGTTTTGTTAAAGTGATTAGTTACCAGTTACCAGATTAAAACGTTTCAATGATTGATGTTGTAATAACTCGTTTACCGCTGATGGCTTAAAGTTTGTTTGCCCAAACCCCATTGCCTCTATCAAAGCAATGGTCAAGACTGGGATCATTAGTTCACTCCCGACCTCCCCGGTGCGGTGTGAGGTTGCCAAGCCTAAATAGCGCTATTAACTAATATCACGTTGCCTCCCCGGCAACAATCGGTAGATGGGACTTGATTGATAGATATGCGAGTATTAACAAACATCCCAATAACCCAGCATTCCTCCCCGGAACGTTTACCAGATGTCCCTCCCCGGGACGCATGCTTGGAAAAAGAGCAGTGAACTCACCTTAGATTTGCTCGGTATGTTTCGTTACATTACCCGTTCCCTGTTGGTCAACCAAACCCTACGTGGTTACCAAGAGTAATCAGTTTCACAATCACGTATCCAAAACCCGTATCACATAGTAAACATTTAGGTTTCATGCACGTCTATAATCACAAGTTCATGTTTCCAACAAGGGTTACTAACAACGTCAGTCACAGTTTGCATCTATCCCACGATCACAGTTTAACATGTAGCACATACCCCGTTCCTTTACAGTTCACCCCTCATGTACTAGACTCTTAAATAGCATTTATCGATTGGGTTTGTTAATCACATAAATCAGATCACATTCCACAAGTAATGTATCAGTAAAACACATAGCCATACTTATTCTAATCATCAAGACATAATTAGCAGGTCTCATGGGTTACATAAGCAATAACTCAGTCAAATACGTAACTAAATATTCACATCAAACACAGTTCATGCTATATCAATTATTCTGTTAAGATAGTTCTCAGATGGTATCCGACGAAAGATCAGAGATGGTGAAACTCTTAGGTTTCGTCAAGTTACAATCACGGCGAAACTCTTACAAGTTTCGTCGAGTTGAGCCACGGTGAAACACCCATAAGTTTCGTCGAGCTACATGTGATGAAAACCCCCCATCTTTCGTCAGGTTACTCATGAAGAAACATCTTCAATGTTTCGTCGAGTTCTCTTACCAGGTTAACAGTTCCTATTCAGATCAAATAACAATATATACAACCAAGTTCAATAAACCCTAATAATCACAGTCACCATTAACCGAATAAAATCATGCAGTCAAGTTCATCGATTTATGTTGTGCTACCATTATCAAAGTAATATTCGAACAGATTATCAATCAAAATCTCTCATGGACCCTAATCACTACTCAAAGATTAACATTATCATTACCAGGATTATTTCACATATTTACTTCAGATATAGCGTATCATAACATCTCTCAATTATTTCCAATCAGCACATAATCTATTAACTTCTAATCATGAGTTGAACATCCTAACAACTTCCATATTTGCAATAACAGTTCATCATCATCACAATCGGATCTGATAAAGATCAGCAAATTTCAGATATCAAACATATTTCTTATGTATTCTAATAAACCAATAACCACGGGAATTTCTACAAATCAACCATCATGCATTCACACATAAACATAATCATCAGTACGTATTGACCGTTAATCATACGGATAATAACAAGAAACTAACCGAATAGAATGTTTTGAGCGAGGAAGACTTCGAGCGATGCTAAGACTGCAGTCGGGTTTCAAAGGAGAGAGGAAGGATGATACGGAGATTAGGGTTTGCTGATAGGTAACTGCCGCAAGTATTCAACACAATATATAATTCAGTCGTATTTGGGCTTTACTTGGGCCGATAGCCCAACTGCGAACAATTCAATCGACGAAAGAGCATTCCTGACGAAACTCCAATGTTTCGTCTAGCCATGATGATGACGAAACTTCAATGTTTCGTCGAGCAGGGTTTCATCGAAGTGAGGTTGGCGAAACACATGCAATACATAGACTAATCCCAAGTTTTTATAACAACCACACATAACACTAACTTAATCAATCAATACACACGTTATAACACAACCAAATTACGAAAACAGAATTGTAAACAAGTAACGTGTCGGGGAAAGACCTGTGAAAACTCGAGTTGTCACATACCAAATCATAGGTTAGTCCTTAAAGTTGGTGTTCCAGTAATGTTATTACGAAATATTGATCAACAGAATGGATTGTGCAACGGTACAAGGCTACAAGTAAAAAAGCTGCATAACCGTGTAATAGAAGCCGAGATAATATCTGGTGCAAATATTGGTAGTTGCACATATATACCTCGATTAAACTTGATACCTTCTGATAAAAAGATTCCTTTTGCTTTTCAATGGAGGCAATTTCCACTGGCCGTATGTTTTGCAATGACGATCAACAAAAGTCAAGGTCAGTCTCTTTCAAGAGTTGGTTTGTACCTCAAACAACTGGTCTTCTCTCATGGTCAATTGTATGTTGCCTTATCAAGGGTGAAAACAAGAAATGGGGTCAAAATACTCATACTTGACAACAACGAAAAACCTACAGATAAAACAACTAATGTGGTGTATAAAGAGATTTTCAACGAATTGTGATATCTGCATATTGATGGTTAATAAAAAGTTTTTACATGATCCGTTTCAAGACGTGTATATATTCATAACATTTTATGTAAACAACGATGATGAAGCGATATTATCTTTAATCAACCTGTGTAATACACGGGTCCTTAGGCTAGTGATATATATATATATATATATATATATATATGTATATATATAAATAATATCACATCTTAGTAAATTTTGCGATACCTTATATATCTATCAGGGTGAGAGTTCGCTACAAAGTCCATTTTTCCTACAAAGTGTAAAAAGTCATAAAATACTATAATGTCAACCATAAAACACACTCAAAACCCACAATTAACAAAGTGAAGATTACTAAAATCCCTTTTTTGTGGGTTTTGTGTTGTGTTTCGGATAATAAGGCTTTGACTATCGAATGACTAACATTAGTATGTTTTATGTTGATTATCATGTTGTGTTTTATATTCATAGTTCTACGATAGTGTGTTCGAAGTTTTATGGACTGTTAGTGTTTGGATATTGTGTTTTAGTGATCTTTAACATATTATTTGTGGGTTTTGAATGTGTTTTATGACTGAAATTGTGGTCTTTTATGACTTTTTACACTTTGTAGGAAAAATAGACTTTATAGCCGAACCCCATCCATATCTATCATATCCATATGTATATTTGGGAACATGATGCAATATAAATTTTATAATAATAATAGAATGTTAATATTAATATTTTAATATTAATATAAAATATATGCAATTCAGATATGATACTTTGAATATCATAATATAAATATTTAAAGAATATGTATTATACCTGAATGATTTTATATTACTTAAATTCTCAGAAAATGTGGCTCCTATTTGTATATTACATTATGTTAAGCTATAAAAATAAAAAGGGGATATATTCATAAAATAATATTCAATTCTGTATCCACATATTTATGTGAATATAATTCAAAATAAATTATAATAATAATACGATATTGATATTAATATCCTCATCAAAGATATAAAAAAACTCCCTTAGGTAGGATATCACTGAAATATTATAATACAAAATATTATTCAGTGAAAGCATGATATTTTTTGATTTATATCCAAAAGTTTTACTCAATTTAAAAATATGTATTTGTCCAAAGTTTTGATAAAACATATAATTATACTAATTTTGTTAAAATATAATGTTTCAGCATTGTTTAGATACGATAATTAAAATACTTTGAAAATCACTTTATAACCCTTTATCGCATTATTAAATATTAAATATGTAGATTGTTCATCAAAATTTGATAAGTTGCGTAATATTCAGAAATTACACTTATAGTCAATATTGATTATAATTAACATGTGAGAGAAATTTTTAATACGCAAACGCTCTATATGAAAAGTTTTTAATATATATTGTTATTATTTATCATCATTATTTTTAATATAATATACTAAATGAAATATTATTAAATTCTAACTAACTAATAATAATATTTTTGAAAGAATAAAATATTTGGCTCTTGAATAAAGTAATTTTAAAAGAATTTCATAAGACATAATTCTTATTTTAATTTATACAATTAATAAACATGAATTATTACAGTTTGACAATTCTAAAATTTAAACACATATACGTATACAATGGAAGATACAAAATATTTTACAAAACTATATCTATGAAACAGAAATATGCACAACAACTTAGTACTGTATAATTGAATGATTTTAATACATAATACTTATATATCAACAGGAAATAGCTTAAACGTATTTCTTAAATTAGATGTAAGTCAGATTATATATTTCATATATAACTTGTATCAATATTATAAATGACATTTCATCTATAAAGTAAAAATATGTACAAAAACATTTAGTACAGTATAACGATGTGGTTTAAAATATATGTACATATATCTCAAGAAGAAACAATTTTTATCATTTGATAAATTTAATTCATTTTTAAACTATATTCAAATCATATGTATATGTATTCTGATATGAGAACGATACTTAACATATTAAGAATCGAATTTAGAAACCCCAGGCTTTGCATTATATATTACGACTCTTAAATAAATACATATAATAAATTAAGAATTTGAATCAAATATGTTATACCCAAAATTGAGTCAACCTGCCAAGATTAAATTGTTCTAAAAGAATTCAGAAGATTTATATCTTTATTAAATTTATTCCTTTTGATGAATTTCCTTTTTATTCCAAATTATTATGTTCAATAAATCTAATTGAAATATATTTTGTTAATATAAAGGGGTAAACAAAGGTATGGGAATAAACAGGATAACTAATACAATTAATTATGTAATTGGATTCCTATGAATTGGTATTATATATATACATATTATAGGAAATTTTAAAAACTTTATATTTATATGCATATATATGCAAGACCCCATTTTCTTGATAGTATGCATTATAATCAAATGTCTTCTGTAGAAGGACAAGCTTTTATATAACAGAAGAAACAAACCTACATGTTTACTGACCAACTTTAATTTAAAAGATACGTTAAGGATATATGTACTAGCATCACCTCTAAAAGAATAATAAATGGGTCAATGACGGAGAATTTTAGAATTTCATATAAAACCCTTACCTTATTTTTAAAATACCTATCCAGTCATGAGCTCTGGAAATATAGTTAAATTAAAATAAAGAAAAAACTATTACACCAAAGGAAGAAACAACACATATAATATATACATTTTCCTTATATTTTGATAAGATATATATTAAAAGGAAATGTTAAAATATATTTATCTATCAACGAAACTAATAGCTATGGCTATAATTGTGCTAAACAAAATATGCCTGTATAATTGCTTAGTTCTGTGATAATTATATTTGAACATGTTTGTAATTCAGATGTCAAAGGAAATAGCATGTAATCAAGAAATCCAGGCTAGTAATGAAAATTCTTTGGATAAAAGCACTATAGAAAATATAATAGCCCAAGGAATATCGAATGCCTTACCTTCGATCATTGAAGCTATTAGAATTTCTGTACCTACAAATGAGAATCCTACTACCCACTGTAGGCATACTCATCACTTCACCTAACCCTAGTGGTAATGGGAATCATGATATTCGTATCAAAACTCCATCTTCCAAACGAAAGAAAATCACAATTTATAGCTACTCTTATAAGGAATTTTGCTCCGACAAATCGCGTAAGGAGAAAGAAATGGAACCAGTAATCACGCAGCCTACCTCCAACAGTGACAAGAAGAACGCAAGAAAATGCCATTCTAAGAAAACACTTCGCTGTAACTTTTGCAAGAAGGCCGGACATGTAGAGGAAAAATGTAGAAGAAAAACTAATGTATATTACAAATGCGGAGACCCAGGCCACATCCGTCCCTACTGCCCGAAACTATCTAAGACACCCGACAACGAGAATCGAAACCCCGATGAAGCTAAGGAAAACGCATAGATATTTACAATACCAAAAACGACAGCAAAATAAAACACCCTTATGTTAGGTCTGTATTAAAAGTATTAGTTGACTTTTGATTTTAGTCAAAAACTTCATCAATAAAAGATCTTTATTTTTCTTTTATAAAACCAACTCTCAATTATCTCATCTCTTGACAAATTCCTATGTTATACATGCATTGCTTGTCATATATGTAAATTTACTTAAAAAAAATCAGCTATTCTTGAGTTTTAATAAATATTTCGCTATACACATTCTGATAAACTATATGATTTCATGATATTGACTTTTGAAAATCAAGTCAACAAATTTCTTGGAAAACTCCTTTTTTTTCAAAGATACATACCAAATTTTCATTAAAACCATTTCTTGACAATACATATATCCATTGTTGGAATATGTCCAAACCAAGCTCAATTGTTTGAACTTGTTCATAATATACATTCAATTCAAAAGTCCCATATGATGAATTGAGATCATCATATTCGAGGTAATCATAATACACTTGTTTAAAGTCTTCAATTTTGATGTATCATTTGTTAAAACACGACACCTTGTGGTGGGAATTTCTTTGAAACTTGGACTCCTTTCATTTTCACACCTGAGGTACAAATTTATCTATTTATTGATTCATTATCCTAAACTAGTCTTAATACAATTTTGTGCTAAGATAGAAGTACCTAAATTCCTATTCCAACGTACCTCTAACATTTATTTCATCTTTGATCCTGCAATATTCATTTCTCCTTTCACATGGGCATCCTATCTTTTGAATACTCAGATTCACTTTATTGAAACTTATAGTAAAAAGGTGAATTCGTTCGATCACCATAATCATTAAATTCTTTCAATCACTACAAATACCCTACGGTGTCTGTATAAATTTGTAGCCTGTGCTAATAGTAAACCCTAATCACGTTAATTCGTACGTCATTCGTTCGACTCATCATTCAAGTAATCTTGATACAATTATGTATTAAGATGATGATATACTCCATCGTATTGTCCGGTGTCTCTCTGCCATTTAAATCAATGTCATAAATTTCTGTTATGGGAATTGACAAATCATTTAGATTATTAATTCAGAGTCTTCCTCAATTGACGATCAAAGTCAGTTTCCTTCCAGCATTAAATCCTATTATTTCCAAGAATTGTTTACATTCGATTCACATGTCTCCATTTGATTTTGTGAAACTTAATTGTATCACGTTCAATTAATAAATCCTGGAACTAATCAAAACATTTACGTTTCTCAATTTGCATGCTAAGCATTTTGTAAGATTTCATACATACATTTCTGTTAGTTGTAGCTGACAAGCTACGGGTCTTACTCATGTAATAAATGGTCCAGCATACCTGGAACTTAACTTCCCTCTTTAACCAATCTGACTACCCCTTCCCATAAAGAAACTTTTACCTTATCTCCCACTTGAAAAGTTTCCATCTGTTATCTACACAACTTAACTCTTTTGATAATCTTGTATTACTTTAACTTGAATTATCTGCCTATTGTTTCCTACACTATCCCGAGCCCAGATAAGTTGCTTTTCTCCAAAGTTGCCATCCAACTGAGAGGAGTTCAGAACTTCCACTCATTAAAAGCTTCTAAAAACGATCTAACATTATTCTTTTTACCGGCTACAAGACTTGATTCCAAGGGGATATAATGGCTTGAATCTCGAGGACGAGATTTAAAACAAGGTGGGGAGGATATAATAACTCTCCTAAATATTCTTTAGATATACTCATATATGTACATGTCCGAAGATAACTAAACATAGGTAGGCAAATAGATATGACAGCAAATCTAACAAATTAAAGCCACGTACTTCCTTCAGTTACTATTACAAAGGTAACAGTTCCCTTAAAACCCCTTAATCTGACCCTAAGCACTCCCAAATACATTCCGTACATGAGAAACGGACCCGAGATACCTTCGTAATTGCAAAAACCAAGAAAAGCAAGAAATAACAGTCTGTCGCGGGGCGCGACAGACTTCCCTTCATCCTTCGCGGGGTGCGACAAAGCAACAGATGGCGATACCACAGAGTGCCATGTGGCAGGACACGCGTTGAAACCACCGATGACTCAGCCCATGTCGTTGCCGCCGTTAGGACCCTCGCTGGCCGCGTAAACCTCCTCCTCATCTGTCGCGGGGCGCGATAGACCTCCTGATCAGCCTTATATATAGAGAGCTCGAGCATTCAGTCCAAACCGCTCACAAACAAAATTCTCTCTCTAATTCTAAATTGTAGACACTATAATCGGGTATAATACCCCCTAATTAGTGAAGCTCTACCTCGATGTAAGTATCATAACCCCCGGTTACGTATTAGATACGTTTCCCGATTGATCTAGTGCTCCGTAACGGCTGTTGTGGCTCTGCCCGACGTAGTCGTTGGAGTTCTGTCACCGGGAGGGTATAACTAATGTAAATATTGGGTTATTATACTAACGCGTGTGCATTGTGTAATTAATAGATAATCACAAGGAAATCATAAAGGAAAACACTAAAATTTCAATGTGAGTAATTCCTCTTTTCACAGGTTATTTTTACAAAACCTCAATTGTTTTAATTTATATTTAACAATGATTGAGTATTTGTATTCTACAATTATCGTCGGTATGTTGGGGTTTTGTATACAAAATTTGTTACTACACTGTGAGTAGTAACATGACCACAAGTCGGGTTGACAGTACCGTGGGTGGTAATTAAGGTAGATGGAAACAAATGTAATTGCGCGACCGCCCTCAATGCTGTAAAATGATAAAAATCTGTTTTGATTAAACTGGGATTCACTCACCAGTATTTCTTGCTGATAATATGTTTTAAACACGTGTTTCAGGTAACTTAGTGTGAAGCCAATAAAAGCCAGCTGGAGAGCACTGAAGGCTTAGAAAAGTGGCCATAAAACTTACCTAATTAAAAAGGAGAATTGTTTTCAATAATCAGGGTTACTCCCTATAAATATATATATATTAAAAATGAAAATCGGGCTTTGTCCCATTTGTCTATTATAAATGTATTATCAGAAAAATTTGGATTTTATCCCATTTATTCATTTTAAACGTTATGGTGTTTAACTCTGATAAAAACATTTCCTAACTACGACCCTTATGAAAATTTCCGCTGCCAAATGAATAAACACCGATACCATCAGACTGGCTCGCGGCTCCCGCTCCCAGGGTGGGGTCAGGGGCCGTGACAGTATTTTTAGAAACAAAGAAGATGGTTCTTTGACACTCTCTCAAGAGAAGTACATTGAGAAAGTGTTAGAAAGATTCAGCCTTAAAGATGCCAAGATTCGAAGCACACCTTTTGGAAGTCACTTTAAGCTTTTTAAAGTTCAGTCACCCAGATCAGATGAAGAAAAAGTAGAAATGGCTAAAGTTCCGTATGCATCGGCAGTTGGTAGCCTCATGTATGCAATGGTATGCAAGAGACCAGATATAGCTCATGCAGTGGGAGTTGTTAGTCGGTTTATGTCCAATCCAGGGAGAGAACATTGGGAAGCAGTTAAATGGCTGCTAAGATTTTTTAAGGGGACTTCAAAAGTGGCATTACAGTTTAAGGGAAAGATGTTATTCTGAAAGGTTTTGCGGATGCTAACCTTGGTGGTTGTAAAGAATATTACAAAAGCACCACCGGATATGTCTTTACAGTGGGAGGCACTGCAGTAAGCTGGATGTCCAGACTGCAGAAAAGTGTTGCCCTTTCAACCACAGAAGCAGAGTATATGGCAATTGCTGAAGCAAGCTAAGAGCTTATATGGTTGAAGAATTTTCTCAAAGAGCTCGGCAAGGAACAAGTTGATTGTGCACTGTTTTGTGACAATCAAAGTACAATTCATCTTGCAAAGACTCTTGTCTTCCATTCGAAGACAAAGCACATACAGCTGAGATATCACTTCATCAGAGAGCAAGTTAGTGATGGCACTATGAAGTTGAAGAAGATCAAAGGAAGTGAAAATCCATCTGATATGTTGACTAAGGTTGTCACCTTAGAGAAGTTGAAGCTTTGCATAGCTTCAACTGGCCTTCAGGATAATTGAAGAGAAGGCCGGGTAACTAGGAATGTGTTAAGAACAAAGTTTTTTACAGAGATACTGATGCACATTTGAAGCTCAGGTGAAGATTATTCCGTGGCTTTAAGTGGGAGATTGTTGAGTGTGAATCCACTTAATCAAGTGGACATCAGAAAATCCTTTCTGATCAAAAGGATAATAGGATAAGGGGACAGGGTTTATCCAACCTTCTCTGTGACCCATTATTCACGGATCTTGTTTTTGACTTTCTTCTTTGTTTTAATCTCTATATAAGAGATTGATCTTGTATCAGTTTATTGTACCAAGCTAAATACAAATACTCCTAGTTACCGAGAGTGGATGTAGGTCAGAACCAGACCGAACCACTATAAATCTTTATGTTCTTTATTGAGTGTGAGTTCTGTGTTATTTGTGTTCGTGTGACCTGTTCGATCTCCAACAGGTGGGTTATGGTGAAAGTGTAGGAAATGGGGGACGGTGGTTGTTTGAAGATGGTGTAATGGCGGCGTCGTTAATGGTGACAGGATGGAAGTGGTTTGCGGTGATGTGGTGGCTAGGATGGTTGTGAAATCTGTTAGGGTTTCAGGTTGGTTTGGGATGGAGGGATGGTCGGCCGGTGTTTAGTGGTTGTTGGTGAGGAAAAGGATGGTGGATAGTGAGGGTTGAAGGTTAGGATGGTGGACTAGGTGGTTAATCTGCGAAAGAGAAGGGTGGTGTTCGTAGTTAAAGGTGGTGGTTGTTGTGACAACAGAGGTGGGATTAGAGGTGATCAGAGTTCGAGTGGTGGTTGTAGGTGATGGAGGCAGTAGTGGTGATGGTGGTTGTCATGGTGGTGGTGGTGGTGTTATGGTGGGCATCCACGTATATGCCAAATGCTAATTTTTAACACGTCAGCATCCAGGTAGACATCTACGTCATCATACACTAACGAGGTTAGATCTCAGTTAGAAAAAAGTACGATGAGAGAAATTGTGTTAAAAGGTGAGACCGTCACGAAACATTTTGTTTGTTGAGACTGTTGATAGCCAATTGATAATGACCGGGATAATTTAAATCCATTATTCCCTCTTTTAATAATTCTTTTGGTATTTAATAATATGTATTGGTTGGGTCGCTTACACATACGAATCATTTTAAAACCTAGCAAACCCCAACGCAGCGCGAGCTCAATTGCTATAATGCATATAATGACAAAAATGCAATACTAGATAGTTTTAAAAGTTTAAGTAATAGTCTTTAAAGCATATGGTTCAATCGTTTATAAAATATTATTGACATTTAAACCGATTGTCCCAGCGATTTCCATACAACCACTGTTGCAGAAATCGGCCTAGGCGGCCGATTAATCGCCGCCTAGGCGCTAGGCGGTAGCTAATCGCCTAATTTTAAGCAAATCGGTCAATTAATCGGTCCAGGTCAAAATCGGTCCTAGTCGGTCAAAAGTCGGTCCTAGTCGGTCAAAAGTCGGACTAATCGGACTAATCGGACCATGGTTTTTTTGGTAAAAATCGGTCCTGGTCGGGATTAATCGGTCCTAGTCGGGATTAATCGGTCCTAGTCGGGATTAATCGGTCCTAGTTGGTCAAAAGTTGGTTAATTTTTGAATTTTTATGTGAATTTTGAAGTATTTATGTGAATTTTGAAGTATTATTTTTATATTATTGGGTATATATATATAATTTTGAAAAAATACATATAAAAATCCCATTCCGATTAATCCCGATTAATCCCTATTAATCCCGATTAATCCCTAGGCTGTACCTCACCGCCCGACTAGCGCCTAGCGCCTTCTACAACATTGCATACAGCCTTAACTTTTTCATGCATTAATATTTTCTTTTTAAATTAAACCATAAGAACGAGCATTTTATTGTATTTTACTTGAGTATAGCATATTGTTTTTCTTTAATTTCAACAAAACTAACATGTTACGTGATTAATAGTGTCTATCTTCCCCGTCATATCGCAGTGACACCCCTCTAGTATACACACACCGCATATATATATATATATATATATATATAGGGAGGGGCTCATGCGAGAACCACCCTTATTGTGAGAACCGCGAGAACCAATGTGAACACAACCTAAAATAGCTAAAAAAACCTAACCCCCACCCCCCCCCCCCCCAAAAAAAAAAAAACCTAACCCCCCCCCCCCCCCCCAAAAAAAAAACCTAAACCCCCCTCCCCCACCCCCCAAAAACCTAACCCCCCCCCCCCCCCAAGCTAAATGCTAAAAACTAAACCCCCAAAAAACATAAAAAAATCTATAAAATTTTTTTTTTTTTTAATATTTTTTATGTTCAAATCGCTACTTTTAGTGGCAAAAAAAAAAAAATTTAATTTTTTTTTGGCTTCGAAAAGTAGCGATTTTTATATAAAAAATATTAAAAAAAAAATTTGTGTGATTTTTAGCTATTTTTAGGCATTTTTGGTTGTGTTCACATTGGTTCTCGCGGTTCTCGCAATAAGAGGTGGTTCTCGCATGATCTTCTCCCTATATATATATATATATAGAAGAAAAAAACTAAATGCAACAAAATATAATGGTTTTTTCGTTCAAATCAACAAAATATGTATGCAACACATCTAAATCAACATAAAAACATGGAGGATAGATACATGAATATCAAGTTGAAATGACTTTCTTATAAAACTAATCAAATGTTGAAACTATTGCCAAAAACTTCTTCTAGGTTTAAACTTAAAAAAGATTATAGCCTTTTATTCAAAGCAGTAGCGGATCTTGCCCGTCGAACGTGACAGGGCCGAAAGACACATGCACTAAAAAAAACCCGGGCAAGCCCGGGCCAAACATAGTATATATATAAAAAAATTCGATCGAAATGCGGAAAATTAGCACTACGGCCGAAAAACTTGCCCGGGCCGTGGCCCTGCCATAGGCCTTAAAAGAACCGCCCCTGATTCAAAGTGACCCTGATAAATTTTCTTCATATGTACTAAGTTGAGACTATTACCCAGGGATAAAACTCGGTAAAAGACAGAACTTTCCAAGTGGCCCCTTTTGGCGTTTGAAAAGTGGCAAAAGAGTCAAAGTAGACGTTAGTGGATGTGGAATGAATGAGGGGAAAGAGTCAAAGTCAAAAATCTTGATGGTGTTAGTGAATGTTGAAATATTACATAAGTGGTGGGGTTTCTAAGGCAGCCTATAAGACCGGACAAGTTATGAGTTTGTGAATGGTATTCAAATAAGAATTCAGGCTCCCTCTTTATTCCAAAAACCTCAAGCAAAAAAAAAGATATACAAGTGTAATACGCACCCATCGGCCGTCTTGACACAAGTTATAAGTTGGCTACTTGTCAAACCTCTCCTATCGGGAATTTGAAATGATTCTCGTCATCACTTTTGTGTCCATTTTCTTATCTAGTCCAACTCTTCTATGCTCTGCTACATATGTCAATACATCTAAGCCTATCTGCCCGCAAAGTTTCAGTTGCCCAGATTTTGGTCCCTTCAAGTTCCCTTTCTACAATACTACTGATACTCAATGTGGTTTGATCAAGGTTAACTGTTCGGGTAACGAGACGATTCAATTTGGAGGATACTCATATGTAATTGTTAACAAGTATTTTGGTGGTCCTTCCGTCAGCATCCAAAACACCACATTTCAAAAACTTGTAGACACAAAAAGCTGTGAGGCTCTTATGAATAATTTCACTTCGCCAACTCCTCATTTGTTTTCCATCTCAATCAAACCCCTCGTGACTCTCTTCAAATGCCCTAAACATCCCAATTATAGTACAGATTTTGATTCTTATTTTTACCAAGGTAATTATAATAGCTACAAGAGATGCAAACATCACAATGTCTACTATAAGCATCCCATCAGCACTACACCAGTTCCAAGTGATCTCCCACATAGTTGTGAAGTAATACAGCTTCCAGGGAGAATGGAAAGGAGCTCTAATTACACCAATATATTTTCTCTTCTCACTTCTCAGTTTTATATATCTTTTTGGTCACCTTCCTGTAACGAGTGTCGTAAGAAAGACAACTGCCTTAACCGTGAAAATTTTGAGTGTTTGGATGCTAAAAAAGGTATTCCGTATTTATGGCTTTTTCCCCCTATTTCCTCTCTGTTTCTCCTTATTCCCTTGAACAAATTTACTGACCTATATATTACATATCTTTTGTCATCTGATTATTGAAGACAAAAAGCTGAAACTGATCCTAGGTAACTTACCTCTTCCAGTCATGAATATTATTACTACACATATGATGAAAGAATCTATAACTGAAGTTGTTGAATTTTCTTACTCTAGCTCTCACTGGATCTGCCCTCATCATAGTGCTCTTGACTGCCGTCTTCATAATCTTACATCGCTATAAGAACAATCCTTTTTCGTATTTTTTATCAAAGGATAAATCTCTAAACCCTGAAGATGCAAGTTTTTTCTTTGGCGTTTCTGTTTTCTCTTACACGGAGCTTGAAGATGCCACTAAAAACTTCGACCCTTCTCATGAACTAGGAGATGGAGGTTTTGGAGCTGTTTACTATGGTGAGAATTATCATTCTAATTAACACATATATATTTGGCCTTGTTGCCCGCTTACCGGCTATCTTGGTGTAATTTATTTGGCCTTATATATAAAATTATATAGTTTGTGGTTTAAAAAAAAAAAAAAAAAAAAATTAACACATGAAACAACTTGGGTCACTAATAAGTAATAACCATATAACACTCTCCACTTGTTAAAAAATCCTATTTGTTCCAAATAAGGATGTATTAATTCATTTCTACTTCAATTGTTCATACCTTATTTTTCTGTACAAGGTAAACTCCAAGATGGGCGAGAGGTTGCAGTGAAGAGACTTTATGACCACAACTACAAGCGAGTTCAACATTTCATAAATGAGGTTGAAATTCTCACCAAATTACGGCATCCACACTTAGTCTTGCTTTATGGTTGCACCTCTCGACACAGCCGAGATCTTCTCCTTGTTTATGAGTACATTCCCAATGGCACTGTTGCTGATCACCTCCATGGGGAACAAGCAAACCCAGGCTTGTTACCATGGTCAATCCGTATGAAAATCGCCATTGAAACCGCCAGTGCACTAGTGTATCTCCATGCCTCCGAAATTATCCACCGAGATGTGAAGACGAACAACATTCTTCTTGATCACAACTTCTGTGTCAAGGTAGCAGACTTTGGTCTCTCAAGGCTCATACCGAATAATGTCACTCATGTGTCAACTGCTCCTCAGGGAACCCCAGGATACTTGGATCCCCAATATCACCAACGTTATCAATTAACAGATAAGAGTGACGTTTACAGCTTTGGAGTAGTCTTGATTGAACTAATATCATCAATGGCGCCTGTCGATTTAAGCAGGTCCCAAGACGATATTAGTTTGGCTAACTTTGCTTTAAACAGAATCCAAAGATGTGCAGTTGATCAATTAATCGACCCGGTATTAGGATCCAAATCAAATCCTGAAATCAAGAACATGATTACATCAGTAGCAGAATTGGCTTTTCGATGCTTACAGTTTGATTCTGAGATGAGGCCTACGATGAACGAGGTGTTTGATGTGTTGATGGAAATTCAAGCTGAGAAAATGATAGATGGCGGTGACAATATCAGAGATTTGAAAACCATGAATCCGCCACCTCTATCTGAAATCAATGATTCGGCAGTTTTGTTGAAAGATTTCCCGCCTTCGCCAGTCTCCGTCACTGGTGAATGGCAAAGCAGTAACAGTGCATCATTTACACTAAGCAGCAATGGAGATAGATTGTCGGTGAATATTGTATGAGTAACAATTTAACTTAGGGACCTATAATGTTTTTTAATTCCTCACTTATGCACTCTAAATAACATATTTCAGCATTTTTTTCTATGTAACCGCTTAACCCACATCAATATCTTATGATACACAATTTCCTTGAAGCAGTGCCAAATCTCAATTCAATATGATAATAACTGAAACTAAGTTTTTGGAAGAGCAAATGCAAACAAATCAAACCTTGATATGAAAGTTCTCATAATTCAGTAATTATTGTGATCAATCACAGTCAAAATAATGTAAACTTGACCTATAAAAATAGCATATCACAACTAAATCACCAAAGGTATCAAATTATAACTTACTGGTTGAAAATATTCATTTAGGATGAAAAAAATAGGGTGTGCCTATTGGCACACCAAACCCTAGTAAAATTAGGGTTTATCTACGCAGCGTATTGGTCAATACGCAGCGTATAGGGTTAACCCTATACGCTGCGTATTGACTTATACGCTGCGTAGATAAACCATGGATCTCAGTGCCTAATAACCAATCATTGCACAGAAAACAAGGGTTATATACACTGCGTATAGGTCTATACGCAGCGTATATAAACCATTAGATTTTTTTGGGTCATTTTGGTAGGTTTGAGGGATCATTTTTTCACAAAGTTTAAATACGCTGCGTATAGACCTATACGCAGCGTATATAAAGGTCTGAAAATGTCTTTTATACCCTTGTGTTGAGGCTATACGAAGCCAAATACAAGGGTAGTTTTGTCATTTTTGTCTCCTACGCTGCGTAGGGATCTATACGCAGCGCATATAAAGCTTCATTTTTGTATTTTTTTATTGTGTATTCCTTTGTTTATTTATAAAAAAAAAATTATTTATATAAAAACAATATTATTGGTAAATAATACAAATATAAATTATAAAAATTAAAAATAATACAAATATTATGAATTATAAAAATTAAAAAAGAAAATTATTTATAAAAAAACAATATTATTGGTAAATAATACAAATATATTATTTTGTTATCGTTTAAATTAAATTATCGTATTCCTTTGTTTATTTATAAAAAAAGAAAATTATTTATAAAAAACAATATTATTGGTAAATAATACAAATATATTATTTTGTTATCGTTTAAATTAAATTATCGTATCGTATTGCATCGTATCGTATCGTATTGCATCGTATCGTATCGTATAGGTGTAGTATAGGTCACGTATTGACTTCGTATAAGCCTATAAGTGTGATATCGTATCGAATAGCGTCGTATAGGTCATGTATTGACCTCGTATAAGCCTATAAGTGTGATATCTATCGTATAGGTGTAGTATAGGTCACGTATTGACCTCGTATAAGCCTATAAGTGTGATATCGTATCATATAACGTAGTATAGGTCATGTATTGACCTTGTATAAGCCTATAAGTATGATATCGTATCGTATAGGTGTGGTTTAGGTCACGTATTGACCTCGTATAAGCCTATAAGTGTGATATCGTATCGTATAGGTGTGGTTTAGGTCACGTATTAACCTCGTATAAGCCTATAAGTGTGATATCGTATCGTATAGGTGTGGTTTAGGTCCCGTATAATCCTATATGCGTATACAATACCTATAGGAAACCTATACGAGAGTTATACTACACTATACGATACGATACGATACGATACGATACGATACGATACTATACTATACTATGAAATAACACCCGTATAGGCCTCTATACGTGACCTATACTATACACTATACGATACGATACGATGCAATACGATACAATATGATAGTAGCGTATCGTGTTGCATCGTATCGTATAGTGTATAGTATAAGTCTCGTATAGGTTCCATGTAGGTCTTGTATACGCCTATAGGCCTACACGGGACCTAAACCACACCTATAGGCCTATACGGGACATATATACACCTATAGACCTATACGGGTGTTATATCGTATCGTATAGTAGCCTATCGTGTTGCATCGTATCGTATAGTGTATAGTATAAGTCTCGTATAGGTGATGTATATGCCTATAGGCCTATACGGGACATATACTACGCTATACGATACGATATCACATTTATAGGCTTATACGAGGTCAATATGTGACATATACTACGCTATACGATACGATATCACACTTATAGGCTTATACGAGGCCGATTCGTGACCTATACTACACCTATGCGATTCGATATAACCTTTATAAAAAAACCTTCATATACGCTGCGTATAGGTCTATACGCAGTGTATATAAATGGTCAAAAAGACCATTTAGCCCTTCATTTGGGGCTATACGAAGCCAAATGCAAGGGTAAAAATGTCTTTTGACCCTTTATATACGCTGTATATGGGTCTATACGCAGCGTATAGTGGGAAAGACCATTTTACCCTGCATTTGGGGCTATAAGCAGCCATATGCAAGGGTAAAATTGTCTTTTTGACACTTTATATACGCTGCGTATAGGTCTATACGCAGCGTATATAAAGGGTAATTTTTATTTTTAACCACAAACTTGTGGTAAAAAATATACTTTTTGACCCTTTATATACGCTGCGTATAGGCCTATACGCAGCTTATATAAAGGGTGAATTTAAAAAAAAACATTTTTAAGTATCGTATCGTATAGTATAAGTCTCGTATAAACCTCGTATAAGTCTCATATATGTCTTGTATCTGCCTATAGGCCTATACGGGACCTATACTATAGTGTCGTATCGTATTGTATCGTATCGTATCGTATCGTATCGTATCGTATCGTATCGTATCGTATAGTGTATATTATCGTATCGTATCGTGTCGTATCGTATAGTGTATCCGGGACATATATACACCTATAGACCTATACGGGTGTTATATCGTATCGTATATTATCGTAGCATGTTGCATCGTATCGTATAGTGTTTAGTATAAGTCTCGTATAAGTTCCATGTAGGTCTTGTATATGCCTATAGGCCTATACGGGACATATATACACCTATAGACCTATACGGGTGTTATATCGTATCGTATATTATCGTATCGTGTTGCATCGTATCGTATAGTGTATAGTATAAGTCTCGTATAAGTTCCATGTAGGTCTTGTATACGCCTATAGGCCTACACGGGACTTAAACCACACCTATAGGCCTATACGGGACATATATACACCTATAGACCAATACGGGTGTTATATCGTATTGTATAGTAGCGTATCGTGTTGCATCTTATCGTATAGTGTATAGAATAAGTCTCGTATAGGTTCCATGTAGGTCTTGTATACGCCTATAGGCCTACACGGGACCTAAACCACACCTATAGGCCTATACGGGACATGTATTGTCACACCCCGATATTTCCACGTATTACCGGTGGGCCTGGTGGGGAGTATCGTGACGTAGTTGATATCATCATAGTCAATCAACACAATATTTAAATGCACAGCGAAAGCAAAAGATAGATATATTTCAACCAAACAAATTGTAATATTAAGTATCATAAGATAGTTGAAAATAATCCACAGGTGGTCAAATAAAAGGAAACATTGTTCAACAGTTCTATGTCATCCAAGCTTGTGAGACTTATTGCGGATGCTAGGAGAAAGCCAGCCTATTTCGAGTAGTACCTTCACTTAACCTTTTTGGGAAAATACGTCAGTTTACACTAACTGACTCATTTTGAAAAGGTTTAATAAAATTGATTTGAATGCACGTGGCACAAACTTTTATAACTTGGGATAATTATTTATACATAAACTTGTAAAAGAATTACATGTTCGTTATACGTTCAGTAGCTCGGGTTGACACCGGGTTAGAGCTTAATAGACACACCACATGATATAGTCCTGCGGCGGGTTATTCCCGAAACCGGCGGTTATACCTTATTATTTATATATGTACTAACGGGTGTACGCCTACACTCGTGTACTCAGGTCGTGGCCATTTCGTAAAATGATGCCAAGGATATCCGGGACATGGTCATTAACCCCCCAAAGGCTTTAAGCAAACAAAACAATTCAAACGGGTCATTTCAATAAATTAACCATCATACGATTAAAGATTCAATGCCCGACCAAGCGGTATTTTACATACCGTACCCCAAGCCCGTATAAGGGAAAATAAGTTAAAAGTATTTACCTGAGCAAAGTATAATCACAACAGCAAGTGCAAATAGCTTTTACCGGGTCTCCTATTCTGGAACGAAGGTTTATAATAACCTATTAGAATCCTAACGGGTCTTTAATTAAGCCTAAACTTAGACCGGTTAGTTTTAAATAAAGATACGGTTCGTACGCATGATTAAGCGAAGACCGGAATAGAATGTGATTTAGACCCGACAAGTTTATAGACTTGTATAATATGGGTAATCTAAGCACATTCTGGATTTTGAGATAAAAATGATAAGGTTTGACCCGTTTCGGCTAATTTATGCAAACTAGTTACATAAACCGAACCGAACGTGCAAGAAGCGTAACGGGTAACCATAAGAGTCATATACAGGTTTCCTAAGTTAATATGCCTTAAATATGTTGTGATATCAGTAGGATACCTTCCATTATGCCCAAAACGAGTTTAATCTCAATTTAAGCCCCGTAGGGGTATTTTGGTCATTTTAAAGATTATAAAAGAGATAAAATAATATTCTGAGGTTCGGGTCTGAATTAATCAGTAAAACAATTTAACCGAATCAAGGCAATAACCTTAGGTTATGATCAGGTTAAAAATAATTAAAAATCTTCAAAAATCCCAAAATATTATGTTACATCAGTGGGTATAAGGTTTGGTGTCAAAAATTGGGTTTAGATAGGCTTTACGCTAATTATGCCGTTTAATTAAAAAAAAAGCATTCTAATTACGCTATTGAGCATAACTCCTAATCTAGACCTCCAACTGATGTGAAAATTTAGGGACATGTTTATAAATCAATAACAAAGATTATTGTCCTCTCACATTTCCAAAATTCTCGTTTTATGGTCAAAAGGGCATTATGGTCAACATTAAGCAATTAACGGAAACGTGTAAACGAATCGGGCAATCAACGAACCAATCACAGAGGGTTATACCATCATGTAACCTGGTCCTAAGGAAGCCCTAAGGCATTTCTTAAATCAGGCTAATATGGGTCAGAACTGAAGTCAAAGTAAAAGTCAAAGTTTTGCGACTTTCGGTTTCGAACCGAGTCTAAACAGAAAATTGTCGGGTCGGACATGCTTAGACATGTTCTTGAATTGATTACCAAGTTATATGAGCGATAAAATAGGTTACACGTCTTCTACATTGCTAATTAGGTGTTAATTCGAAAATTAATATTCTGTTGACTTTTTATAACATACTTTGACCCGACAAATGATCTAGTTAGAGCGGGAATCAGAGGGTGCCCTTTTAAGGGTTTAATGCCCACATAATTACCAACTTATAACTACTCTCAATTTGGCTAAACATCAGACCATTAGTGATTAATCGATAAGTCAAACCTTAATTACGACGGTTTGACTTTAAGCTAATTAACTAAGTAAAACATGATTAAGGAAGGTCAAGGAAACTTACCAAGGTCCTATGCACGACTAGTGATGCTTAGGGAATGGCCTTGAGCTCCAGAAATGATCAGAAGTTGAGTTTGGAATGAATGATCAAAGTTGCAACAATGTGGGACTTTATATAGTGCTTTTGATTGCTCATGATCATGACAAACAACTCTAGGATTGATCCCTGATCAATTACAAGTGTCCCTAGTTCCTAAGAACTAGTTTAGGTTGCACATGGGAGTGAAAAATGACAATATAAGTCGGTTAACTCGTTTTAACAGGCAGCTGTCAACTTTTCTGTTACTGGGGCTGTCTTACGGACCGTAAGCCGAGGGTCTTGCGGTCCGTAAGACCTCTTACGGACCGTAAGACCAAGTCTTTGAGGTCCGTAAGCCTTAACCAGAAGGCAAAAATTTGTAACCTTTCAAGCTTCGAACAGGCAACTAGATATTATGAATTTTGGGCCTCTATTATCAGTATGGGCCACTTGATCATGCTCTGAACAGTTTAGACCACCTTGCCATGTTTTAAAGTTTTCCTTGGATTCTTTTAAAAAGGCCATAAACGAAGATTGTCGTGCACATCCTCATAGGATCACATTCTTTACAATTTGAATCAATCATTGTTAGCATTAACCGGATTAGGATGCTTATCAGATGTTTATTACACAGGTTAAGGGTTGGGATTTATACATAGGTCGCTCAGAGGTATGTATTAACATGTCGACGCTTTTAAACCCTCGTATACGAATTTTATCATAACTTTCTCATATGATAACGAAACTTGGTGAAATTTTTATCATGCATTCTAGTGAGCATAATTAATCGTTACAAAGCTTCGGGTTTGCTAAAAGGCCACTCAGAGGTATACTTTAAACATGTTGACACATTTAACCCCTATAGTTTGTAATCTCTCACTTTCTTTCACAATTAGCTTCGTATGATCCATGATTCATTCGTTTAAGGGTATAAACATCATGTAGGGTAGTGTAAAGTATGTTTATCTATTGTTGACGTTTTGAACCCTTATATTCACATACTTTCCTTGTTTGTCAACTTTAGTCCTTCTAAGGAATCCTTTACACGTTTTAAGTCCCTGACACGTGTCGATATAATATTGGACATGAAATTTCGAGGTGTCACATATATACACCTATAGACCTATACGGGTGTTATATCATATCGTATAGTAGCGTATCGTGTTGCATCGTATCGTATAGTGTATAGTATAAGTCTCGCATAGGTGATGTATATACACCTATAGACCTATACGGGTGTTATATCGTGTCGTATATTATCGTATCGTATAGTGTATAGTATAAGTCTCGTATAGGTTCCATGTAGGTCTTGTATATGCCTATAGGCCTACACGAGACTTAAACCACACCTATAGGCCTATACGGGACATATATACACCTATAGACCTATACGGGACATATTTGTATTATTTACCAATAATATTGTTTTTTCTAAATAATTTTCTTTTTTAATTTTTATAATTCGTAATTGTATTATTTACCAATAATATTGTTTTTTTATATATAATTTTCTTTTTTTTATAAATAAACAAAGGAATACATAAAAAAATACAAAAATAATATTGTTTTTTTTTTCTAAATAGTTTTCTTTTTTAATTTTTATAATTCATATTAGTTGTATTATTTTTAATTTTTATAATTCATAATTGTATTATTTACCAATAATATTGTTTTTTTATATATAATTTTCTTTTTTTTTATAAATAAACAAAGGAATACATAAAAAAAATACAAAAATTGAGCTTTATATACGCTGCGTATAGGTCCCTACACAGCGTATATAAACGCTTGTTTTCTATACAATGATTGCTGATAAGGCTCTGAAATCCATGGTTTATATACGCTGAGTATAGCTCTATACGCAGCGTATAGGGTTAACCATATACGCTGCGTATAGACCTATACGCAGCGTAGGTAAACCCCTAAGTGTGCAGATAGGCAAACTGGGTGTGCAGATAGTTAGAGCCAAAAAATATAGGGATATTAAAAAACCTAAACCAATCCAGACTAGAAAAAAATACCTTACACCTTGGCTTTAAATCTTACGTAGATTTCACCACCGGGGTCGGTGGCCCAATGGAGAAAAAAATACCTTACACCTTGGCTTTAAATCTTACGTAGATTTCACCACCGGGGACGGTGGCCCAATGGAGAAGCAAACCTTCTAGGAGTACCTAAGTTGGAGTTATCATGGCAGTGACAATTCATGAATTTTTTCATGGGGGTGCAGAATATTTTTAAAGATTTTAGGTCCTAGGTATATAAAAAAAATTGGTTCATAGCAGGTCGGATTGGGTCGAGTCGGGTCATGTATGTCACACCCTGACTCTTGCAGAAGCGTGATTATGCTATGACTTTCTTAATACCATTGCATTCAATCATAACAATAACTAGATGATAAAAAAAACCATAGATTTGTCATCCATTAAATAAGTTGAAAACATAACAACATTGTTTTAAAACGTAGACTTCAGATTCAAGTTTTACAAACCATACAAATTGTTTATGAGTTCACTAAGGACTTGTCAGAAGATATTAAATATAACTAAGGTTTGGGAGGCGTGTCTCGTCCAGGAATGAGACACACTGACCAACCCAAAGACCATGGATGACATCTTTATTCCTATCGCAGCATAAAAACTTCCAACGTCCGCCAGATCCACTTACTAATTCCCTGAAATACATGTAGTTTGAAAACGTTAACAAAAGTTGAGCGAGTTCATGTGTTCGTTTGTGTGTATGTATAAACCTTTGAAATCGTTGTAAGTATGTACGTAAGTTTGTAAGTCCCGGTATGAAAGCAACAAGGAAACAGATCAATTAATGTGTAGCTAATTCATTAATATACGTGACATGGTGCAGGAAGACTCAAACCTAGCAGACTTCGTCAATAAGACATAGTCACCACATGGCCCATTCGGCGGACTCATGGATGGGGTTCGCTACACCCAAATAGATCTATCACTCCTGTCCCTCGGTCCTACTACGAGGATTAATGGCCTTAAGTATGCGCCTACCCATTCATATGATCTACTGTACTTTCCTTAGCTAACTATACCAATTGTATTTGTCTGTAAGCATTTAGTAATCATTTGAAACATGTACTTCACCCCCGAAGTTATAAAACTGAAAACAGTTAAAAGAAAAGGGGGAACATGAACTCACAGTTTTGCGTTCTTCGAATCCGCCTGTAACTCAAAGTTTCCTCTGGTGTACACGACTACCTACAATGTACTATGGTCTTATTAGACGAGCGGGTCGTGCCTTAACTAAGTATTAATTAGTGCCTTTGAGTTACGTTTCCAAGTGTCTTCATCATTATTCCAAGTTATATAATTATTTGTTAAAATAATTAATACTTTAACTTAAATCATATTTATTGAATTTTGGAATAATTGTTAAAACAATATATATCAACTTAATACTTCCCAAGTATTTATACTTGTATATTCTTCCCATAGATGAGGTATCTTTCACTTGTATTGTCTTGCCATGTATTAGGGCCGTATTCCGGTGTGTATTGTCTTTAATAAGTATCCAATATATATTTCTAATATATATATTTCAAGAAGTATTCCTTAGAAAAATTATTCCTAATTTTTCCTTCGGCAAAAATATTTGTAGTTCCAAAACAATATATTTTCGAGTCTCACTAAGAAAATATTTATAAACTTATTTTATCCAAAAATATTGTATTACAAGTTTATCCGAGAAAATATATACTTTTCCCAAAAATCATATATCTTCTAAAAATTCTAAGAAAATATATTTTTACTTCCCAAAAATAACATAAATTTTCCTTGTCAAAAATATGATACAACTTTGTGGCAATCATGAGAATCATATTTCCATTTCTTGTGTCCAAAATATCACTTGCCAAAAATATATTTATAAACATATTTTCCGGAATATTTTGTAAGTTACATTTCTTGTTCGTGTTGCCAATATTTTGGATTGCAATTTCTTGGTATTTTAATGTGTTATATTATTTTGAGTCCTAAAATAATATAACTATTTCACAAAGTATACACATAATCACACATGTCTGTCTTTATTGTATATATATATATATATATATATATATATATATATATATATATTCTAAATATATATATCTAGCCATTTTTATTTATAAAAACCAACCTTCAATGTTTGTATTTTTGTAACAAAAATTATGGCAAAGTTTACATGGAAATTCTTGGTTAAAATATACTTGTAAATACTTGTTTGAAAATATTTTTCTAAGTGTTTATATTTTTAGAAAATTTTGCCATAGTTTCCCCTAAAAATGGAGGTGTCCATGCTATCAAAGCATATCATTTTCTTTTTAAAATCATCTCAACAATCAACAATTCAATCAACAATTTAATCAACACTTACCTAGTGCCAAAATTATGTAATTTACCTAACAACATGAACTTGAACTTTCATAAAAACTTGTAGTAACTTGGTAGTGTGTTTAGTAGGTTTAGTTACCCCTTTAAAATGTGTTTACTTCTTTAAAAGTTTCATTCTTGAAAGATTTAGGTGTTTACAACTTGTAAACATGTTTTACAAAAACGTTTCTTTATGAAATCCTCTTGTTTCACAAGTGTTTCTACACTTGTTTTACCACCAAATACAGTGTATGTTTAAGTAAGAACCAAGATCTACTAAAAATCATATTTTGAACTTGGTTCTTTTTGGAAAACCATTCATAAATCTTAGATCAATATGATTATTAACTCACTTTGATTATTACTTTTCAAGAAATTAAGTATTCTTTTCAAGTTCATGATTTAGGGGTGGATGATCTTTCATCCTACAACTTCTTACATTTCTCATCTTGCTAAACTATGTTTCTAATCATGATTTAGCAAGATGCTATGATGATCAACATCATCTTTACAAACAAATCAATGATCAACAAGCATTCATAACATAAACAACTTAGTTTCATCAAGATTACTTCATGTATCAAGCTTATGTTCATGTTTCTTGATTATGTTCTTTAGTGTTCTTCATGATTATCATCACATATCATCTTTTAACCAACTAAATAAGTAGTAAAATGGTGTGTAGAAGGTGTTACTACTAGCTCAAGGCTAGGGATGAACTCTTGAAGATGAAGAGGATAAATGTGATGGTTAATAGCAAATGAAAGAGGTCCTTGAAGATCCACAAGCTCCAAGCTTCTTAACTTAGCTTCTAACACCTTGTTATGAGCATGGAATGGATAGACAAGATTGAATGAAGGTGGTGTGGTTGATGGTGTTCGGCCGAGAGGGAAAGGGAGAAAGTGTGTGTGTTTTGTGGGTGTAAGAATGAGAGTTATGATCTAGTATAACATTCTTATAACCATCTTTCCCTTTAATCCTTTGGTTAATATGTTTGTTAAGTACAAGACAAGATCTATAAACATATCAAGGCAAATCAAAATGAATCAAAGGAAATCAAGGGTGGGTCCACCCTTGTGACCGTCCACCATGGGGGGGGGGGGGCGGTATAAGGTTGGGTTGTGATGGATAGTTAGGGATATTAGTTAGATTCTAAGTGTGATGTTTAGTGTTTATGCATATTATGTGTTATATAGTGTGTTAGGGTGTTCGGGGCCCATAAGTAGCTTGGAAACATTAAAACAATGCTTCTAGTGTAATTTTGATGTTTCGGGTAGTGCCCGGTTGTTCGGTTAGATACCGGTTCGTTAAAGTGCTAAACTATACCGTTTAGTGTTCTTTATGTACCTTTTTGTGACGCTTTTAATTCCCGACACTTAGGAAAGCATTCAGGACCATTTAGTCATATTTTTGCATGTTACTAGCTTGTTAAAATGCTGATTTTTGCTGAATTATGCTGAATTCAGCACTTTGGGTGAGTTTTAGGCACTTACCGGCACTTAAACTGTCACCTAGAAAAGCAGTTTTGTGGTCCTTACTTCCCTACACTCTATACTAGTGTAGTACTTAGTTTCTGGCTCATACTGTGTCAAAACAACGTCTGTCTATGTACTGAACTCCGTCAGCATTTTCCCGGTTTGTCTGTTAACTGTGCTAACTGTGCTTTGTGCATCATTTATGTCAATATGTTTGCATGCAGTCAATGATGTGTCATTTGCAATACGTGATGCACATGTAAGTATAATGCAGTAATCAGAAAGCAATTCAAGTCATAAATTGTAAATCATCACAGTCATTAAGCACTAATCATCATTTAATAACTGTACGGATGCATGCAAATTTGACAGTTGTCACATTCTCCCCCTGTTAAGAAAATTTCGTCCTCGAAATTGTACTACCTTGACTCCTTAGGGTTACATTATGCGTGTATGTATATGAATAATACTGAGGTAGGTAACCACAAAACCGAGTCAAATCTTTATTCACATCAGGTGAATCCAAGGATATATTACAACAACAAGAATCCAATGGTTAAAAGGTATGTGTTCTAGCATTTGATGTCAAAGGACACGAGATGTATATATGTATAATATAGTGTAACTCAGTTAACAGGGGTGTAACAAAGGAGTTTTGACCAATGGATTCTCAAACAATCGGTCACAATATGCAAATGAGTTTTCACAAACCATAGCATCCGCTATATGAACTCAAAATCAACAACTTGAATGTGATAGTAACATGAAAATGATCTGTCAACTTTCGTACAAATACATAGAAAAAATAGTGTGTTAACATTCTTGAATTGCGATAATACACCGAATGAAACACAAGCGAATCTGGTGTATTATTGTCTTAGTTCGTAGTTGCATTCGGAATGTTTAAATGACAAGTCAGACAAAAGTATGTGTAGTTTTGTGTGAAACGGTTGACCATGATTAGCACAAGCTGCAAATTTGTAATGACACCACAAGGTGTCGTGATGACATAATTCAATAATAGTGGCGACTGAACAAGTTCACGATGTTTGAAATCAAATGAAAGTGTACTGAGACAATCTGAAGATTTGATTTACACAATGTCATAGAGTTTCCAATTGAATACGGAACATCAAGAACCACTGTTTCTGATCGAAGATGAAAAAGTAATAAGTACCGCAAGGCATTCGATCGACCATGAAAGAATTGTTAGGAGGTACACCGTGCTATGAAATGAATCTAAGTACCATTGCCTTAACACACAACTGTGTTGGGGCCGCTTTAATTGTGATAAACAAAACGGGTTTAGAACAAGTCAATAAATAAACAATTAGATCCGTGTATGAGGTGCGCAACCAAATTAGCGCAAACTTAAATTTTATGAAAGTATCACCGCAAGGTGTTGAAACCAACAAACGGTTTAGTGGAGTCGTAGACCAATCAAGTCTACTACGACTCGAAACAAAAGAACCTTTGCAAAAATATTTGAATATGATGCTCTCAATACATCATAAGGCGTCTTAAATTGAATATGCGAAATGGACAAGTTCAAGCAATCGAACTTGGTTTCAGCGCAATCTGACAGTAAATGTATGTATTGATAAGGGAATCTCGGCATGGCTACAAAGATAAACCATGAATGTAACTTGAAATAAAGAAGTTCCAAGAAAGTGTGTTGACTTGATAACAAAGGAGCCAACAATTACAATAATGTAGGTTATTTGAATCATAAATAAATAATCAGCTTTAGCAAATAATATTTGAACTTCAATGAAGCGTTTATTTGAAATGTTACCACGTGTTTAACAATTGGTGCATGTGTAGCATATGAGTTTCCAAGAAATGAGACAATGAGTATTTGCTAACATGAAGAAATGATCAAGTACCGAAGCAAATGTGTGCTCTCAGCGAAGAAAATTAATGCGATGCAACTACCATTAAGGGGAGTAGAGATGCAAACATCTACTCGCTAGAAGCAAAAGTGAAGATTTCAACAAAAGAAATTTGAGTACTTTCTGTTTGGTTAACTGAAATAACATATATGTCAGGATAATGGGGTTTGCTTGAGTTAACAAGTGTGGTTCCTAAGCAAACTTTACGAGTTTGGACCTGGGTTCCCAAAGGTCCTAAGTACATGTTTTCTAGATTCTCACAGTTTCGTATTCTGTGTAAAACTGTTTTGTGCATTGTGTAGGAAACACAATTTTTGTGTATGTTAAAAACAAGTTATTGTCCCACAATTTCCTCGTATACTTTCTTCCTGAATTCGCAGCTAACGACACTTGATCATCGATCAGTCGTGAAATAGTAGTTGGATCCTCACAGTTGGTTAAATAGATAATTCATTAATCCTCAGCAAGAGTTACTGACTCTTGTTGGTTAGCTTGTTCGGCTCCTGGTAGTTTGATATTCGTACGAAAACTATCGTCCTTCTTCTTGACGAGCAAAACTGGGGTTACCCAAAGTGGGAAACTTGGTCTGTTATCTTCCTTCTCTATCAACTACTGAAGCTACACTGACAATCCTTGCATTTACGAAGGTGTAAGTCGCTAAGGTGCATTGACTGCAGGCTCGGCGCCTGGAATTAAATCGATGCGAAATTCGACTTGTCGTTGAGGAGATAATTCTGGCAAGTCTTCGGGGAATACATCAGGATATTCCCTTGTTATAGGGATATCTTCGAGTTTTGGTTCTTCGGCTCCCTTGTCCACGATATGAGCCAAGAAAACAACACATCCTTCACGCAACAACTTTCGTGCCTTCAAGCAATTAGTAATTTTTAGAGGCGTATCCTGCTTCATGAGTCACGATCGTTTCTTCGTTCGCCATCGGGATGCGGATATCAATCTCCGCTCGATCGCTTGACCACCAATCCATCCCAATTACCTCGTCGAAGCTTCCCAACTCAACTGGCAGTAGATCAAGCGTAAACTCACGCTTTCCGGGTTCTATCTTGCCGTTTCCAATTACTTCGTTGGTTTCCACTAGCTTCCCATTAGCTAGTTCTATCGAGTGCGGGTTATCTAACTTACTTGCTACTAAACCAAGTATACTCTCAAACTCTAGAGATGCGAAGCTTAAAATTTGCAACAGTGTCTAGCAACATAGATGCATATCGTTAACTAATATGGGACGTACCGATATCCTCGCTTGGATTCCTGGTGTGTCTCCCTAGCTCCTGTGTTGAGCTTTCATCCTTGTTTTTAGGGCAATATTTTCTGAAATGCTTTTTGCTTCCACAGTTAAAACAACTTTGAGCACGTTTTTGGTTGTCACTCGTCCTTCCTTGATAATTGTCGTTGTCGTTGTTTCCTCCGTGATTCTCGCTACCGTCTTGGTTTCCATTTCCACGTTTAGTACCTTGCCTACAAGTCTCCTTGACATGCCCCACTTTGCCACAGTTTTCACATTTTCCATATCTGCATCGCCCGATATGATAACGTCGACAATTTTCACACTTAGGTAGGATACCCATGTACTCTTTCCCCTTTTTAGCCCTGTTCTTGCTATTCGCCCGAGTACCCTTCTTGAAGTTTGCAATTTTTCTCTTGTTATCTCCAGATGGCTCTACATGTGTCTCCTTTTTCTCTTCCGAAGTGGAAAATTTTCCTAGTCTAACTGCTTCTTCAGTGAGCGCCACACTTATGTCGATAGCATCGGTGATCGTTGGAGGTTTAGATGTTGTCACCGGGCTTAGTATCTGAGGTGCCAATCCCCCGATGAAGCGTTCGATCCTCTTAAACTTTGGTTCCACCAAACTTGTGATAAATCGTGAAATCTCTACACATACTCAGCTATCTTTGAACCTTTCATTTTCAAGTTCCACAGTTCAGTCTCCAACTTCTGGACTTCTACCCTCGAGCAATATCTCTTACGCATCAGCTCTTTCAGTTTGTCCCACGTCAAAGCATACACAACAGTCTCACCCAACGTCTGAACCTGAAGGTTCCACCATGACAGAGCCCCGTCTATAAACAGTCCAGATATGTACATGACTTGTTGCTCTGGAGTACATTTTCTCAAACTCAAAATAGAATCCGTCTTCTCAACCCAACGCACAAAGGCTATGGCACCCCCAATGACGTCGACGTCTCGGGGCTTGCAACTCAAGAACTGCTTGTAGGTGCAGCCTACAATATCATTCACATAAGGCATTAGCGGAGCACTCTTGGAAATATCCAAACGTTTTGTAATGCGTCCGAAGTGACTAAACATTACCGTTGGGTGGGTTGTTTCCTGGGGTACCTCCGTTGCGTTCAGAGCGAAGGGCCTCATGCTGTGCAATGGCCTGTGAGATGCGCTCTTGTAGTTCTACCGCTGTCGTCGGCAGAGAATTGTTGGCATCAGTGTTCCCTTGAATCGACATCTTCTAAGAAGAAGATAGGATAGGTCAGGTCTTATTAAAGACACAAGCACATAAGCATCTACTTAACGAATGAGACCTAGGAGGTGTGTATACATATATAAGCAATCGTTATAACAATCAATCTCATAACATCACAATTATAGCACAACTTGTAGAAAGGAACGTGTTTAATGAGGACATAACAAGCAAGCGCTTAGCTTCACAATTATAGCACACACATGCAGATCAACAACGTGCTTAGTGAGGGCATGGCGACTGAGCTCTCATTAGTCATTGACCACAAAGTATTGTTGCATGTATAATGACGATTGGGCTTTCAGTATTCTCCGACCACAATTACATTGTCTACAAAGTGTTTCACATCAAAAGGGACACAGGGTCACCCTATTGACCACAAAGTATTGTTGCATGTTTAATGACGATTGGGCTTTCAGTATTCTCCGACCACAATTACATTGTCTACAAAGTGTTTCACATCAAAAGGGACACAGGGTCACCCTACCCTGTCCAATAAGTCTATCCGCGTATCAAAATCACGTGGTCAAAAGCGGTCTTCAAAAGTATCCACGATCTCGGCTCATTAGTAGTGTCTTTACTCGAAAGTAATGCATTCCGCATAAATCCAGAAACCAACTATACTGGTGACTGAGGTGGAGGAGGGAAGAAAAGCAAACTGCTAACATGTGCTAGCTTCTCCTTGAGCTTGTATACACGTCGAAGTAATTAACTGATCTGCTGCTCGATAGTAAAGAAACGAGCATCAAAACCTGGGAAGGTGTAATAGCAGCAGGTGAGAGTGCAAAAGGAGACAGTGATGAATGTGGAGGATCATAGTATACTAGTATAGACATGGTGGAGGATATGGTGCCAGTTCAAGTTCCTAAACTCTGCGACTCAAAATCCTCAAACTGTAGCTGTTGTGACAGGAGCAACTCATCCCGTGTGTAGCCTCAAAAAGGTGAGGGATGGTTGGGGTCTGAAATCAGCATATTGTATGGTAGGACCCATCGGAATGGCTCGTCCATTGGTGATGTATTTAAAGGAGCAAACGGTGCAGCCTGTGAGGTCGGGGAAAATGCTGCTATAGCAAAAGGATTGTCACGTGGGTGCCGACCTGGAGTACCTTCTCAGGGTGCGGGTATGTCCTAAAAGAAAGCGATAGATATGTCGGTGTAATGGACGTCGGTCTCCATAGGGGAAGAGGAGCAACATCAGCAGGTGCAGGTGCAGGGACAAATGTCTCAGCAAAAGATAAGATCATCAGGTGCAGGTACTCGGTCAGGTATAAGGGGTGCAATGTCTGGTAAACCAAAAGAAACATGGTCAGGATCAGGAATCGGCTCAAGATCATTAGGCGCATCATCAGGCTGACCCAAAAGGAGCAGAAGCTAGCTCAGGAGCAGGCTCTTGGTCGGGTAAAGGTGTGGGATCTCGAGCAGGTGATGGTGTAACAGTCATAGCGGTGTCGTCGTCTGAGTCAGTAGTAGAAAGCTACAATCCGGCCGTCTGTAGGCTGCAGATGTCACAGACTCAAAGGAGTCTGAAATCGAGTGTATACTAGAATCAGAGGATAGCTTGATAACAGGGATCTCAAGAAGTGAAATTAGTAACAACATTCTCGTCTAACTTCCCATCATCATGGGCGTCATTAGGAGGACCATCAATAAACAAATCAACGTCACTATCATACAGATCATCGAATGGCCGAGCCTCGGAAAGTATGACCACAAGAGGTACGACATCGAGGATCAGAGCCACGACGTGCTCGCCATCGGGGTAACCAATGATAAAGTGGTCATGGGCTGAAACAAGAGTGACAGAAGGATTCTTGTCAGAGAAACCATCAGCAAGGGTAAATCATCACCAAAATCTGGTAGTGCGGACTGTTGGAAGTCGTCCTCGTCCTTGGTCAGCATATCAGGATCACTCTCAGTGTCTGACGTAAATATCTCAGGCGCAGGTGCAATCTCATTATCTGTGGTGGTGGCCATAGGGTTGTCAATGTCTGACAACTTGCTTTTTGAGGAAGGTGTCATGTGTGCCGGTACATAATAATCGTAGCACGTATTTTCATAGTAATCACTAACACTTAGTATATTGCAAACAAGGACAATTCATCATGTAATCATGTATTCACATTATTCTTCGTGAAACTTTCTATCCTTCCTAGTCTCCCAGACTAACCCACCTAGTCTCCCAGACTAACCCACCTAGTCTCCCAGACTAAACACCCAGTCTCCCAGACTAAACTACCTAGCCTCCCAGACTAAACACCCAGTCTCTCAGACTGAAACACCCAGTCTCTCAGACAGAAACACCCAGTCTCTCAGACTGAAACACCTAGTCTCTCAGACTTAAACACCCAGTCTCTCAGACTTAAACACCCGGTCTCTCAGACTGAATTATAAACATTAACTTTGAAATGTGTTTCGTGTCTTTTATTTGTAAAAATGTTTGTTTTTCCTGGATCTGGGCGTTTCGTGTATGCAATGAAAGTATGTTATGAAAACATTTTCGTGAGAGCCCTAATGATCGTAGTCTAGACTCGAGAAAGAATCCTAGTTCGCTACGATCGAAGCTCTGATACCAAGCTGTCACACCCTGACTTTTACGGAAGCGTGATTATGGTGTGACTTTCTTAATACCATTGCATTCAATCATAACAATAACTATATGATAAAAAAACCATAGATTTGTCATCCATTAAATAAGTTGAAAACATAACAACATTATTTTAAAACGTAGACTTCAGATTCAAGTTTTACAAACCATACAAATTGTTTATGAGTTCACTAAGGACTTTTCAGAAGATATTAAATATAACTAAGGTTTGGGAGGCGTGTGTCGTCCAGGAATGAGACACACTGACCAACCCAAAGACCATGGATGACATCTTTATTCCTATCGCAGCATAAAAACTTCCAACGTCCGCCGGATCCACTTACTAATTCCCTGAAATACATGTAGTTTGAAAACATCAACAAAAGTTGAGCGAGTTCATGTGTTCGTTTGTGTGTATGTATAAACCTTTGAAATCGTTGTAAGTATGTACGTAAGTTTGTAAGTCCCGGTATGAAAGCAACAAGGAAACATATCAATTAATGTGTAGCTAATACATTAATATACGTGACATGGTGCAGGAAGACTCAAACCTAGCAGACTTCGTCAATAAGACATAGTCACCACATGGCCCATTCGGCGGACTCATGGATGGGGCTCGCTACACCCAAATAGATCTATCACTCCTGTCCCTCGGTCCTACTACGAGGATTAATGGCCTTAAGTATGCGCCTACCCATTCATATGATCTACTGTACTTTCCTTAGCTAACTATACCAATTGTATTTGTCTGTAAGCATTTAGTAATCATTTGAAACATGTACTTCACCCCCGAAGTTATAAAACTGAAAACAGTTAAAAGAAAAGGGGGAACTTGAACTCACAGTTTTGCGTTCTTCGAATCCGCCTGTAACTCAAAGTTTCCTCTGGTGCCTTGACTTAGTATTAATTAGTGCTTTTGAGTTACGTTTCCAAATGTCTTCATCATTATTCCAAGTTATATAATTATTTGTTAAAATAATTAATATTTTAACTTAAATCATATTTATTGAATTTTGGAATAATTGTTAAAACAATATATATCAACTTAATACTTCCCAAGTATTTATACTTGTATATTCTTCCCAAGGATGAGGTATCTTTCACTTGTATAGTCTTGCCATGTATTAGGGTCGTATTCCGGTGTGTATTGTCTTTAATAAGTATCCAATATATATTTCTAATATATAAATTTCAAGAAGTATTCCTTAGAAAATTTATTCCTAATTTTTCTTTCGGCAAAAATATTTGTAGTTCCAAAACAATATATTTTCGAGTCTCACTTAGAAAATATTTATAAACTTATTTTATCCAAAAATAATGTATTACAAGTTTATCCGAGAAAATATATACTTTTCCCAAAAATCATATATCTTCTAAAAATTCCAAGAAAATATATTTTTACTTCCCAAAAATAACATAATTTTTCCTTCTCAAAAATATGATACAACTTTGTGGCAATCATGAGAATCATATTTCCATTTCTTGTGTCCAAAATATCACTTGCCAAAAATATATTTATAAACATATTTTCCAGAATATTTTGTAAGTTACATTTCTTGTTCGTGTTGCCAATATTTTGGATTGCAATTTCTTGGTATTTTAATGTGTTATATTATTTTGAGTCCTAAAATAATATAACTATTTCACAAAGTATACACATAATCACACATGTGTGTCTTTATTGTGTATATATATTCTAAATATATATATATATATATATATATATATATATATATATATCTAGCCATTTTTATTTATAAAAAACCAACCTCCAATGTTTTTATTTTTGTAACAAAAATTATGGCAAAGTTTACATGTAAATTCTTGGTTAAAATATACTTGTAAATACTTGTTTTAAAATATTTTTCTAAGTGGTTATATTTTTAGAAAATTTTGCCATAGTTTCCCCTAAAAATGGAGGTGTCCATGCTATCAAAGAATATTATTTTCTTTTTAAAATCATCTCAACAATCAACAATTCAATCAACACTTACCTAGTGCCAAAATTATGTAATTTACCTAACAACATGAACTTGAACTTTCATAAAAACTTGTAGTAACTTGGTAGTGTGTTTAGTAGGTTTAGTTACCCCTTTAAAATGTGTTTACTTCTTTAAAAGTTTCATTCTTGAAAGATTTAGGTGTGTACAACTTGTAAACATGTTTTACAAATACGTTTCTTTATGAAATCTTCTTGTTTCACAAGTGTTTCTACACTTGTTTTACCACCAAATACAGTGTATGTTTAAGTAAGAACCAAGATCTACTAAAAATCATGTTTTGAACTTGGTTCTTTTTGGAAGACCATTCATAAATCTTAGATCAATATGATTATTAACTCACTTTGATTATTATTTTTCAAGAAATCAAGTATTCTTTTCAAGTTCATGATTTAGGGGTGGATGATCTTTCATCCTACAACTTCTTACATTTCTCATCTTGCTAAACTATGTTTCTAATCATGATTTAGCAAGATGCTATGATGATCAACATCATCTTTACAAACAAATCAATGATCAACAAGTATTCATAACATAAACAACTTAGTTTCATCAAGATTACTTCATGTATCAAGCTTATGTTCATGTTTCTTGATTATGTTCTTTAGTGTTCTTCATGATTATCATCACATATCATCTTTTAACCAACTAAATAAGAAGTAAAATGGTGTGTAGAAGGTCTTACTACTAGCTCAAGGCTAGGGATGAACTCTTGAAGATGAAGAGGATGAATGTGATGGATAATAGCAAATAAAAGAGGTCCTTGAAGATCCACAAGCTCCAAGCTTCTTAACTTAGCTTCTAACACCTTGTTATGAGCATGGAATGGATGAACAAGATTGAATGAAGGTGGTGGTGTGGTTGATGGTGTTCGGCCGAGAGCCAAGGAGAGGGAAATAGAGAAAGTGTGTGTGTTGTGTGGGTTTAAGAATGAGAGTTATGATCTAGTATAACATTCTTATAACCATCTTTCCCTTTAATCCTTTGGTTAAAATGTTTATTAAGTATAAGACAAGATCTATAAACATATCAAGGCAAATCAAAATGAATCAAAGGAAATCAAGGGTGGGTCCACCCTTGTGACCGTCCACCATGGGGGGGGGGGGTATAAGGTTGGGTTGTGATGGATAGTTAGGGATATTAGTTAGATTCTAAGTGTGATGTTTAGTCTTTATGCATATTATGTGTTATATAGTGTGTTAGGGTGTTCGGGACCCATAACTAGCTTGGAAACATTAAAACAATGCTGCTAGTGTAATTTTGATGTTTCGGGTAGTGCCCGGTTGTTCGGTTAGATACCGGTTTGTTAAAGTGCTAAACTATACCGTTTAGTGTTCTTTATGTACCTTTTTGTGACGCTTTTAATTCCCGACACTTAGGAAAGCATTCAGGACCATTTAGTCGTATTTTTGCATGTTACTAGCTTGTTAAAATGCTGATTTTTGCTGAATTCAGCACTTTGGGTGAGTTTTAGGCACTTACCGGCACTTAAACTGTCACCTAGAAAAGCAGTTTTGTGGTCCTTACTTCCCTACACTCTATACTAGTGTAGTACTTAGTTTCTGGCTCATACTGTGTCAAAACAACGTCTGTCTATGTACTGAACTCCGTCAGCATTTTCCCGGTTTGTCTGTTAACTGTGCTAACTGTGCTTTGTGCATCATTTATGTCAATATGTTTGCATGCAGTCAATGATGTGTCATTTGCAATACGTGATGCACATGTAAGTATAATGCAGTAATCAGAAAGCAATTCAAGTCATAAATTGTAAATCATCACAGTCATTAAGCACTAATCATCATTTAATAACTGTACGGATGCATGCAAATTTGACAGTTGTCACATTCTCCCCCTGTTAAGAAAATTTCGTCCTCGAAATTGTACTACCTTGACTCCTTAGGGTTACATTATGCGTGTATGTATATGAATAATACTGAGGTAGGTAACCACAAAACCGAGTCAAATCTTTATTCACATCAGGTGAATCCAAGGATATATTACAACAACAAGAATCCAATGGTTAAAAGGTATGTGTTCTAGCATTTGATGTCAAAGGACACGAGATGTATATATGTATAATATAGTGTAACTCAGTTAACAGGGGTGTAACAAAGGAGTTTTGACCAATGGATTCTCAAACAATCGGTCACAATATGCAAATGAGTTTTCACAAACCATAGCATCCGCTATATGAACTCAAAATCAACAACTTGAATGTGATAGTAACATGAAAATGATCTGTCAACTTTCGTACAAATACATAGAAAAAATAGTGTGTTAACATTCGGGTAGTGCCCGGTTGTTCGGTTAGATACCGGTTTGTTAAAGTGCTAAACTATACCGTTTAGTGTTCTTTATGTACCTTTTTGTGACGCTTTTAATTCCCGACACTTAGGAAAGCATTCAGGACCATTTAGTCGTATTTTTGCATGTTACTAGCTTGTTAAAATGCTGATTTTTGCTGAATTCAGCACTTTGGGTGAGTTTTAGGCACTTACCGGCACTTAAACTGTCACCTAGAAAAGCAGTTTTGTGGTCCTTACTTCCCTACACTCTATACTAGTATAGTACTTAGTTTCTGGCTCATACTGTGTCAAAACAACGTCTGTCTATGTACTGAACTCCGTCAGCATTTTCCCGGTTTGTCTGTTGACTGTGCTTTGTGCATCATTTATGTCAATATGTTTGCAGGCAGTCAATGATGTGTCATTTGCAATACGTGATGCACATGTAAGTATAATGCAGTAATCATAAATCAATTCAAGTCATAAATTATAAATCAGAACAGTCATTAAGCACTAATCATCATTTAATAACTGTACGGATGCATGCAAATTTGACAGTTGTCACATTCTCCCTCTGTTAAGAAAATTTCGTCCTCGAAATTTGTACTACCTTGACTCCTTAGGGTTACATTATGTGTGTATGTATATGAATAATGCTGAGGTAGGTAACCACAAAACCGAGTCAAATCTTTATTCACGTCAGGTGAATCCAAGGATATATTACAACAACAAGAATCCAATGGTTAAAAGGTATGTGTTCTAGCATTTGATGTCAAAGGAAACGAGATGTATATATGTATAATCTAGTGTAACTCAGTTAACAGGGGTGTAACAAAGGAGTTTTGACCAATGGATTCTCAAACAATCGGTCACAATATGCAAACGAGTTTTCACAAACCATAGCATCCGCTATATGAACTCAAAATCAACAACTCGAATGTGATAGTAACATGAAAATGATCTGTCAACTTTCGAACAAATACATGGATAAAATAGTGTGTTGACATTCTTAAATTGCGATAATACAAGGATTGAAACACAAGCGAATCTGATGTATTATTGTCTTAGTTCGTAGTTGCATTCGGAATGTTTAAATGACAAGTCAGACAAAAGTATGTGTAGTTTTGTGTGAAACGGTTGACCATGATTAGCACGAGCTACAAATTTGTAATGACACCACAAGGTGTCGTGATGACATAATTCAATAATAGTGGCGACTGAACAAGTTCACCGTGTTCGAAATTAAATGAAAGTGTACTGAGACAATCTGAAGATTTGATTTACACAATGTCATAGAGTTTCCAATTGAATACGGAACATCAAGAACCACTGTTTCCGATCGAAGATGGAAAAGTAATAAGTACCGCAAGGCATTCGATCGACCATGAAAGAATCGTTAGGAGGTACACCGTGCTATGAAATGAATCTAAGTACCATTGCCTTAACACACAACTGTGTTGGGGCCACTTTAATTGTGATAAACGTATGTATTGATAAGGGAATCTCGGCATGGCTACAAAGATAAACCATGAATGTAACTTGAAATAAAGAAGTTCCAAGAAAGTGTGTTGACTTGATAACAAAGGAGCCAACTGTTATGGGTCATTTTCTAAGCGTACATATCTTGACTAATATCCTGCTTTTAATTGTTTATTTATGACCAGGATACTGGACTGGGATATTGCTAACATCCTGGGCGATATCCTGAGGTCAATTGAATTAACCACGTGCAGGTTAGAGGCTGTGGGTTACTAACGGTCAGATGGACTTCTTCTCCTCAAGACTCGGGCGTATCTGTTATGTGAGAGACGTTGAACCCGAAAGACCAGGTCTACAACGTTCGAGTGGGGAATATTCGTCGGATCCCGGTTTATTAGGATAGTTTGTTACACTTCTTTTACTATAAATAGATGGGGGCGGATCAGATTAAGGCACGCAACTTTCACACACACTTTCGAACACTTTTGCTCTCTAGCTCACTGCAAACACTATACACAAACACTTGTATTCGAATTACATTGTAACACCTAGTTGATCCGCACCACATCCTGCACTGTATCCTGATATTCGAAGTAATAGAAGAACAAGGCAGTTGCGGTTGTCAGCTCCCGAGGTTTTGTGCCGGTGATCTAGATTGATCAAGGGCTTTCCTCGTACATCACGTGTCAACCTTTACTTTTTCGCTCATCGTTTGATCATAGATACAGCTCTATATCCTGAGCCTTATCCTGAAACTGTTTTTACAATTAACTTGGATAAATTATTTTTCACACATATTTCTAGCACACTACCTCACTTAACTAATTTGATCACTTTATGGCTTCGGTAATTTTTGACCAAAACAATTTGGCGCCCACCGTGGGGCAAGTGGTGCTATTTTTGCTAAAAACTTTAGTAAAATCATTACTCGGTTTTCTTTTGTCAAAACTTTTTTCTAAATTGTTTTCAATGGCCTCGAGATCAAACATGAGCTCTTCCACCATGTCTGCTACAACCTCTGCAACAATTGGTTTGGTGCTTCCACCTCCTCCTCCAAGAATGCAAGCTTCATCACACGGAGCTGAAAGTCATGTAGGTCGGGATGTTATCCCGGCTCCCCGTACCCAGGGATCCGGTCCTGTTTTGGCATCTAATGATGAAATTCTGAATTTGTTTGGTAGTGTACAGGAACAGATGAGGCAGCAGCAGGAAACTAATCGGATGCTGATGAGAGAAATACAACTCTTGAAATCCAGCCCAAGCAGACCTGCTGAAGAAACTGTCATTCCTATACAGCCTAGGGCTTTGAACTTCAGTTCTGCAGTTTACATTGAGGATAACCGGGGAAACATCGTCCCAAGCCATTCTCAGAATCATACCCCTGAGATACCCTCCTCGGTCAGGATGTCAACTGTGAGGAGCTCAGGATATGCTTCAGGATATGGCCAGAATCCTCAGATCGGTAACGTGTCAAATAATAATATTCTTGCTACTAACAACAATGGGTCTTTGCAGGATGCAGGTATGACGTCAACATTTACTAGGGAGCTTCAGAAATTGAAGGACATGATATCCAGTGTACCTGGAGTGGTCCAGCCAATTCCGGAAGTATCTCAAGACAGCCACAGGATATCCCGCTTTGCATATCCTATCTGTGATGCTGAAATCCCAAAAAGATTTCAGACCTCCAACATGAAACTGTATGATGGGACTACGGATCCTGAAGAGCATATTGCACAGTATAGGGAAAGGATGGAAATCAATCATATCCCCCCAGATCTCAAGGAAGCATGCTTATGCAAGGGTTTCGGTTCTACCTTGACAGGATCAGCCTTAAAATGGCTGTTAAATGTTCCTCCTCACTCAATTACTTCGTTTGCTCATTTGGTTAATTTATTTAATAGTCAGTTTTCTTGTAGTCGGAGTTTTGAGAAACTAACCAGTGACCTTTACAGGATAACTCAAGGACCTCAGGAATCCTTGAGGGATTATGTGAACAAGTTCAGTCGAGAATCCTTGGATATCCCACGTCTTGATGTTGCAACAACTGTGCAGGCTTTTAAGATGGGGTTACAAAAGGATTCTCAGTTTTATCAGGATCTTGTAATGAATCCCTGCAGGAATCTCAACGAAGCTCGTAACAGGGCTTTGAGATATATCCGCTTGGAAGATGACAAAAAGATGCAAGAGAAGATGAATTCTACCTCAGCCTATGAATCAGCCAACAGGAAATAAGAATCCTCGTATAAACCATATCGCTCCAAGCCATATGGTAGAAATGATAACAAGAAAGTGAATGCTGTTGAAGACGAGGATCCTGAAGAATATCCTGAATTATCTGAATACTGCTTTTCTGTTAATATACCTGAGTTAATGTATGCTATGCAGGGTTTAGGAGACAAAGCTAGGTGGCCTCGAAAGAACCAGCAGAAAGCTGATTGGAAGGATAAATCCAAATGGTGTGCCTTCCATGAAGACTTTGGACATGTGACCGAGGATTGCATTGCTCTAAGGAAAGAAATAAGTTACCTGTTAAGCAAAGGGTATCTGAAGGATTTGCTGGGAAGAAAGAAGAATAAAGGGCAGGATCCTGAGAAGGATCCTGAACGAGCAGCATCACCCCCAGCAGATGCCAAAATAAATAACTTTATTTCAGGAGGATCCGACATTTGTGGGACTTCGTATTCGGCTGCCAAGAGACACGCAAAGGAAGCTAAGACTGAAAGGGGAGATAAACCAGCTAGGATGACTACCCTTACAACCGATAAAGTGATCACTTTCGATAGTGATGACAGGGATACTGTCCAGGATCCTCACCATGATGCTCTCGTAATAACATTATATGTTGCTAACCATTTTGTACGCAGGATATTGGTGGACAATGGTAGCTCTGTCAACATAATTCAGCTGGAAACATTGAAGAGGATGAATGTATCTCCGATAGACATTACTTAGAAGTCCACTGTGCTCGTTGGTTTCAGTGGAGAAGCTAGAAATACCGTAGGAGAGATAAAGTTACCGGTATATGTTGAAGGGGTCAACTCGATACAACGCTTCTGTGTGATGGACTCCCTGTCCTGCTATAACATCATACTAGGCAGGACATGGATCCATGATATGAAGGCTGTACCATCGACTTATCATCAGTTCATCAAGATCCCTACCCCTTGGGGGGTTGTCAAGGTTGATAGTGATCAGCAGGAGGCGAAGGAATGCTACTCATCCTCGATGAAATCCTCAACTAAGCCTAATCCAGCATAGCAATTAAAGATGCGGGCCCAGGATATCATGGAGGCTTCTGAACAGGATGTAAAGAAAATTATCCTGGATCAAGATAATCCTGATATCTCGGTGCTCGTAGGGACCAATATCCCTCAGGATATTGAAGAACGATTAACTAACTCTTTGAAACGCATGATGTCGACATTTGCATGGAAGCATGAGGATATGACAGGTATATCCAAAGACATTATTACTCACAAGCTTGGAATTGACAGGTCGTTCAAGCCTGTTCAGCAAAAAAGAAGGAAGTTTGCTCCTGAACGAAATATAATCATCCAAGAGGAAGTTGAAAGATTGTTAAAGTCCAAAATGATCAGAGAAGTCAAGTTTCCAAGATGGTTGGCGAATGTGGTCGTAGTACAGAAGAAAAATGGGAAATGGAGAGTCTGTGTAGATTACACAGACTTGAATAAATCTTGTCCTAAAGACCCATTCCCTCTTCCTCATATCGATGCAATGGTGGATGCTACTGCTGGGCATGAGATGTTAACATTCATGGACGCATCCTCAGGATTTCAGCAGATTCAAATGGAGCCTTCGAACCAGGAGGATACTGCCTTCATGAAACCAACAGATATTTATTGCTATACTGCTATGCCTTTTGGTTTGAAAAATGCAGGCGCAACATACCAGAGATTGGTGAACATGATGTTCAAAGATAAGCTGGGGGACACCGTGGAGGTATATATTGATGATATGGTGCTGAAACCTAAAAAGGCTGAGGATCACCTCCAGGATATCAAGGGAGCATTTGATATTCTGGATCAATACAACATGAAGCTAAATCCTGCTAAGTGCCATTTCGGAGTGGGGGCAGGAAAGTTTCTAGGATATATGGTGACTAAAAGAGGAATAGAGGCAAGCTCGGAGCAGATTAAAGCCATCCTGGATATCAAATCACCTTCAAATATGAAGGATGTTCAACGGCTAATAGGGCGAGTTGCAGCATTGAACAGATTCATTTCAAGATCCTCGAAAAAATGCAAGGAATTTTATGATATCCTCAAGAAGAATAAGAAGTTCGGATGGGAAACAAAGCATGAAGCAGCCTTGCAGGATTTGAAGAGATATCTCTCAACTGCACCTCTATTGATGAAGCCTGAAAATGGTGAACCACTATCCCTATACCTCGCTGTATCAGGGAATGCTGTAAGTGCCGTTCTTATAAAGGACCATGAAGGTCAGCAGTATCCTGTTTATTATGTTAGTAAAAGCTTGTTAGATGCTGAAACTAGGTACTCCCATCTAGAGAAACTGATATTAGCCTTAGTTATGGCATCAACAAAACTTCGACATTATTTTGAGACACATAGGATTCATGTCAAAACCAATTATCCTGTTAAAAACGTGCTTAGGAAACCCGAGATGTCAGGCATGATGGCTAAGTGGTCAGTAAAACTGAGTTCTTATGACTTAGTATACGAGCCCAGAAATGCCATAAAGTCTCAGGCTTTGGCTGACTTTGTGGCTGATTTCAGTAGTGACATTCAAAATGAAGTAGATTTAGAAGTACAACAGCTTGGAGAAAACTTAGAATGCTGGACATTATATACTGATGGTGCATCTAACGTAAGAGGTGTAGGTTTAGGTATACTACTAAAATCGCCACAGGGGGACATATTACCCCAGGCTATTAGGTGTGAATTTCCTGCTACTAATAATGAGGCAGAATATGAGGCTTTAATTGCAGGATTAGAGTTGGCTAAAAATATGAGTATCAAGAATTTGCAAGTATATGTTGACTCCTTGTTAATCACTAATCATTTTAATGGAACCTATTCAGTTAAAGGAGAGAAGTTAATCGAGTATCTCGAAATTCTCAAAAAATTAGCAGGATATTTCGATATTTTTACACTTGAACAGGTACCAAGAGAGGATAATGCTGAAGCTGATGCCTTAGCAAATCTGGGATCATCGGTCAGGATACCGGAAGGGACCCAAATACCAATATTACATATCCTATATCCTGCGACGAATCCTCAGGATAAGGAAGTAATAAGTATTCAGAATCCTGATGAGGAGTATCTTGAGGAGGATCCTAAGTCCTGGACGGCTCCAATCATGAGATATCTCAAAGAAGGATACATCCCAAAGAATGAGAATCCTTAAGCCTTTAGAATGAAGGTATCACGATTCACTATTATAAATGATGTTTTGTATAAGAGATCTCTTGCAGGACCATACCTGAGGTGCTTGGAGGATCCCGAAACCAAAGAAGTACTTAAGGATATACATGAAGGGGATTGTGGCAACCATACTGGGGGCAGGTCCTTATTCTCAAAAGTATTAAGGACAGGATATTATTGGCCGACAATGAGGAGAGATGCCACAGAATATGCTCGAAGATGTGACGCCTGTCAAAGACATAGTAACATATTACATCAGCCTGCTGAACCGCTGTATCCTATTGTTTCCCCTTGGCCATTTATGAAGTGGGGTATGGATATAGTGGGAAAGCATCCAAAGGCTCCAGGAGGAAAGGTTTTCATGTTGGCAATGACGGATTATTTCTCCAAGTGGGTTGAAGCAGAAGCATTTGTTCAAGTTAGAGATCAGGAAGTGGTATCCTTCATAAAAAGGAATATCCTGACTAGGTTTGGAGTACCAGCTGAGATAATTTGTGACAACGGATCACAATTTATAAGTAAAAGGACTACTGACTTTTGCAAGAATTGGGGAATCAAAATGATTACATCTACCCCGGTACATCCTCAAGCTAATGGACAAGCTGAATCCTCAAACAAGATAATTGTCAACAACTTGAAGAGGAGATTAGGGGCCAAGAAAGGAAGATGGGCAGAAGAATTACCCTATGTTTTGTGGGCTGATAGAACGACGGTAAAAAGTGCAACTGGTCAAACCCCATTTTCCTTGGTATTTGGAGCAGAAGCAGTGATCCCGACAGAAATGGTGATACCTACAGCAAGATCCAACCTCAGGAATCCTGAGCAGAATCCTGAAGTCCTATGCCAGGAGCTGGATACTATTGATGAGACAAGAGATGCATCATGGCTAAGAATGGCAGCATATCAACAAAGGATATCCAGAGCATACAACAAGAATATAAGGACTCGAAGGTTCAAAGTTGGAGATTGGGTGTTAAGAAAAGTTTTTCAGAATACTACTAATCCCGCTGATGGAAAGTTGGCTCCGAAATGGGAAGGACCCTATGAGGTTGAGTCAGAATCAGGAAAAGGAGCATACCGGCTCAAGAATACAGAGGGGGATATGCTACCGAGATCTTGGAATGCTATACATTTGAAACTTTATTTTAAGTGAGTATGGAACTTAAATTCCAACTCAAGATGGTATGAATTCTGTATCTCTTATTAACTTTTTATATTATTCACTATTTTGAATCTATTACTGACTTAAGCATCGGAGGGGCGTTACCCAGGCTAACACCCACCTTAGGTTTTAGTGGTTTTGCAGAATATACTTCGGGATATAGCACCAGGATACACACTCAAGATACTCCGGAAGATTAGAGGATTGGCCCCCTCTCTTACGTATAAGGGATCCTGATCCCTTCATAGGTTTAAAGGTATTCACCTTTCTTCCGAATTGGGTTTAAACACCCCACCTGTAGCGCAAGTTATTCAGGAATAGTTCAAGGTGGCGGGACGAGTCCATGTAAAAGTGGCTGACAATTTCCTTACTATTGGCTATATCCTGAATCCTAAAGGTATATGAGGATTGATCACCCTCTCTCACGAAAGGGTATTTTCATACTCTCTAAAGTTTAAAGGTTTTCACCTTTCTAAGTCTTGGAGTTTATACACTCCCGCCTGTAGCGCACGAAAATTTGGGATTTCCCCAAGGATACGAGGGATTCGTCTCCAGTACATTTTTGGGTTTTACCCCTGTAACACAAAAAATTGTCTATTGGAACTGATATCCAGAAAATTTCTAAGTATTCATGCACAGGGGACATTCCTACTGAGGCAATGGGCAATGGTGTAAAGCTCAAAGAATAAAGCTCGGACCTAATACACTAAGTGTCTCAGACAGGGGACATCTTCATTGGAAGAGTTGCAAAGGGATTAAAGTTTGAGAATAGGGTTATACTCTATTCCTGGTATGATCTTTCCTTTCGAAACGTTATTTGAGTTTTTGAAACTATGTTTGACAAAAGCTTAAACATCCTGTTTGGGATAAATTCTCGGATGGTATATTTTCAAAATGTATTTTCAAAATACTTCTCAGGATATTTGATTAAAATATTTGGAATTGATACTAGTTTGAAATTAAAACCTTGATCAAACAAGTATGGTCAAAACAGGTTTTAGAAAGTGGACTATCTTTTATTCTTTAAAGAGTTTTCTATAAAGTTGATTGAATTTTTAAAAGTTCTATTTAATAAAAGTTTTCATAATATATCACTGAGCATATTGATCAGGATATTTTTGAAAAATAGTTGTACAAAATTTTGCAAAGCTAGGATCTGTACTAAGAAAGACAGAAAACAATAGCAAGAAAAATGAAAGATGAAATTATTTGAAATAAGCAGTACTAATTGATAACCGAAGGTTTCATCCTGAAACCCAGGACCCATCCACCTTCGGCTATCAAATTGTTTTGATGCAGAAATAAAAATTGTTCACAAGACATAAAATTGTTTAAACAATTTAAAGAGAATAAGCTTTAGGGGGCAGCGCCTTCTTCGTTCATGATGATTTCAGCAGCATCCGTCTTGGGATCCACCTCAGCATCCCTCTCGGCATCGGTTGCTTTTTCAAATGCTTTGGAAGATCCTTCGGCAGCTGGTTTGGTAGAAGTGCCGCCGAGGTTCTTTAGCTTCGTTTCCCAGGCACCGACGTCCCAAGAAGGGCATTCAAAGCCTAGTGTTTTGGCTTCATGGGCCATCTTCAGCCTGGCCTGGAGAAGAGAAGTGAAGACGGAACTCTTAAGGCTTTCCCGGTAGCTGACCATATCCCGTTCATATTGCGCATGGGCAGCGTCAAGATCAGCTTGGGCTTGGAGAGTGGCTTTGTTGAGAGCAGTCTGATGTTCTTGAGTCATAGCCTTGAACTTCTCCTCGTAATGACGAGATTTAGCGGCTGCAATCATGCCTTGATCAGAGATCGTGACTTCCGCTTTCTTTAACTTGGATTCAAGCGTCTTGTTGAGCCCGCAAGATTCTTGATACAGATGAACCAGACGTTCAAGACCCTGCAAAAATAAGAGGACAGGTATTGATTTTGATAAATCCTTGTAAATGGTATAAGCTGCAGGATATGGTTTGAAAATACTAACCTGGTTGAGAAAGGAAGTCATAAACCCACTTGCTTCGATAAACCCATATTTCTCATAGGGAAATGTGTCAGAAATAACGGGGGAATCGGGCCCTTTCCTTTTACGGGAGCTTGAATTCCGGGGCTTGGTAGCTGGCGAAGGTTTGGTAATGACGATGGCTTTGGAACCACTGGGTTTGGATGAGGCTGTGGCCTTGGGACTAGGCTCCTTCTTAATTTGAACCTGATCAGAATAGCTGTCCAACTCGTCGAGGTCAAAAACTTTAGGGATCTTGGCTGGTGCTGCGTAAAGGGAAAAAGTTTTACATCTTTATTACTCTTCATTCTATTATGCTATGCTAACTAATTATTTTAAAAGTAATCCTTACCAGACATTTCAGATGACGAGTATTGACTGGAACTCGGGATGTGTGTGGTAAAACTCCTGTCTATTGCAGGTAGTTGGTAAACAGTCTTGATTCTTTTCTCTGATTCCGCCGTAGGGGGAGCTACTTCCTTGAAATTTACTGCAAGGGAATCAAAAAGAAGGATATTTGCAAAAGATAAAAATCTAAAGGTACGTGGGAACATTCATAACCCTACCGGTGGTTAACCACTCCACCGGAAGGCTAGCACCCTCAGCAATGGAGTCTTGTTTGACGAAAAAGAACTTGTGTTGCCATCCGTCTTCGTTTTTGGTGGCTTTAAGAAAAAGGGGTTTGTTGGAAGTCAAAAAAAGCAAAAACCGGCTAGAACCGTGAGATCGAAGGCGGTAAGCGATTGGCAGATCTTCGATACAAAGGTCAGGACAATGAAGGTTTTTAATCTGGTTGAGAACGATTAATACCCTCCAGACCATGGGCATGGTCTGAGCAAAGGAGATACCTGTGGTCCGAAAGAATTGCATCATAAATTCCGGAAAAGGGTATCAGAGACCTAGCGAGAAAGGGTATGCTGGAAAGCAAACCCAATCAGTAGAAGAAACATCCGATCGAATTGACCGATCGAATGGTCTAAAGGCAGTGTTATCGGGGAAAGCACCGGAAGCTCTCAAAGCCGCAATGTCTGCGTTATCAAAGGCACAGACTTCCTTCTCAGGATTTTTGAGAAGATTCAGCTGAATAAAGGTCTCGGATGATTCACCGGTTTGGGAATGAGTTCTGGCGGCCATGGCAGATAAAGAAAGAAAGATTGAAGATGAACGAGAAGTAGGGAATTACCTAGAGACTCCGTTGGAGATATCTGCTTTTCAAACAAGAAGAGAGAAGATATAGGAGCAATGTAGATCTCCATCGAGTTAAAAGCGCGTTGGAAGTTATGATGTGATCTTGACCGTCGTCTCGATTTAATTGCCTTAATTTACGAGATAAAACTTTTAAAATATATCCGTTGGATTGGTATACCAACAGATATATTTGGGGACAATTGTTATGGGTCATTTTCTGAGCGTACATATCTTGACTAATATCCTGCTTTTAATTGTTTATTTATGACCAGGATACTGGACTGGGATATTGCTAACATCCTGGGCGATATCCTGAGGTTAATTGAATTAACCACGTGCAGGTTAGAGACTGTGGGTTACTAACGGTCAGATGGACTTCTTCTCCTCAAGACTCGGGCGTATCTGTTATGTGAGAGACGTTGAACCCGAAAGACCAGGTCTACAACGTTCGAGTGGGGAATATTCGCCGGATCCCGGTTTATTAGGATAGTTTGTTACACTTCTTTTACTATAAATAGATGGGGGCAGATCAGATTAAGGCAGGCAACTTTCACACACACTTTCGAACACTTTTGCTCTCTAGCTCACTGCAAACACTATACACACACACTTGTATTCGAATTACATTGTAACACCTAGTTGATCCGCACCACATCCTACACTGTATCCTGATATTCGAAGTAATAGAAGAACAAGGCAGCTGCGATTGTCAGCTCCCGAGGTTTTGTGCCGGCGATCTAGATTGATCAAGGGCTTTCCTCGTACATCACGTGTCAACCTTTACTTTTTCGCTCATCGTTTGATCATAGATACAACTCTATATCCTGAGCCGTATCCTGAAACTGTTTTTACAATTAACTTGGATAAAATATTTTTCACACATATTTCTAGCACATTACCTCACTTAACTAATTTGATCACTTAATTGCTTCGGTAATTTTTGACCAAAACACCAACAATTACAATAATGTAGGTTATTTGAATCATAAATAAATAATCAGCTTTAGCAAATAATATTTGAACTTCAATGAAGCGTTTATTTGAAATGTTACCACGTGTTTAACAATTGGTGCATGTGTAGCATATGAGTTTCCAAGAAATGAGACAATGAGTATTTGCTAACATGAAGAAATGATCAAGTACCGAAGCAAATGTGTGCTCTCAGCGAAGAAAATTAATGCGATGCAACTACCATTAAGGGGAGTAGAGATGCAAACATCTACTCGCTAGAAGCAAAAGTGAAGATTTCAACAAAAGAAATTTGAGTACTTTCTGTTTGGTTAACTGAAATAGCATATATGTCAGGATAATGGGGTTTGCTTGACTTCACAGGTGTGGTTCCTAAGCAAACTTTACGAGTTTGGACCTGGGTTCCTGAAGGGGTAAGGTCCCAAAAACCTTGTAATAAGTACTTGGGACCATACCACAACATCGTCTTTCAAGCTTTTTTACCTTGCGCGGCCGCGCACTGGTTTTATAAAGGAAAGGCTTAAGGCAGATAGCAGACAACACCCGCGCGCCAAAAGAAATCATAAAACCTTGCGCTTTCACAAGGGATGAAAATCCTAAGACTGGCATTCCCACTTAATAATATCCAGGCTTGGATATTATTTAACTGATACCACACGGTAAAGGATCACACCAGATTACAGCAGTAATCTTCTAGAAAACTTAATCGTGCACCACCCAGACGGTTACAACCGTCTGGGCCACGTGTCACCTCCCCAACCTCCCTTAGAAGTCACGGTGATGGCATGGAAATAGAAAGAAATCATCACTTGTCCACTTTCCACGTGGCAATTCCCCAGCCTTTGATCTAAACAACGATCCGTGTGCTCTCACGTCGGATCACAAGAATTAACGATGGAGGAAAATAACCGCTACGGCGTTAGCATCTTCCGTCAACTTTTCAATAACAGATTTTCCCTCCCAAAAACTCCCGGCTATAAATATGAGGGTAATTCAGGTATGAAAACAAGTTACACACACTTCTTCAATACTTTCTCTTCTTCATAAACACATACTTATTCTCACGCCGGAGTCGGGTCATGGAGAGAACCCCTCTTCTCCCCCTGACGAGGCTAACAGTGTTTTGTTTTGCAGAGTTTACCGGAGAAGATAAACAGTTCCGACAGATTGAACGAGAGAAACCCACCTTTTTATGCGGATTCAAACCCCCTAGATAATTCGATTCTGGTCAATTATCTAGTGTTTCTTCATTGGCGCCCACCGATTTCTCTGTCACATCTAATTTTCTCTCGATTTTTTATCTACCTTGTTGATTCCATTTGCGTATGGAAGAAACGTCGTCTCACCGGCAAACCTGCCCTCAGCCGAACATCGTAAACAATTTTCAGGTTGAAGGAATTCCAGAGGATGCCTCAGATGACAATGAGGTTCAATCCAAACGAGTAAATGAACCTGTCACTCCAGGGGTGCTACCAGAAAACCCTGTTCATTCAATTATGCCCCCAGGAGAAACTCCAATCTCCTGGTATGTCAGGTCTCAAGGGGCTCTGAATGCAGTATACACACAGTTATGTGCACAAACTGCACCTCAAACTTAGCCGAGAAGGCCAGGGTCTCGTGCTCATGCGTCTCAACGTGAGAGCCCATCTCACGTCGAAGGTATAGAGGTATATTCCAGATCTCCGTCGAGGTATGAGTATACCCAATCTGGGAGTCGACAACGAGAATACCGAGATGAATCACACCCTCACCGAAGACAATCAGTTCACACTAGGTTGGGTCCTCAACGGAACACCCACACCGATGAATCTGATGCAACTTACCGTGTGAGTGAAAATACTAGCGTGTTTAACCGATTACAGCCCAATTACAACAAATGCAGACCTCGTGCGGTTTATAACCCTGAGGCTGAACACAACTATAATTTGATTTACCGCCCTGCGGAAGCAGCAGAAAATTCAAAGTTCATCATGGAAATAGCTTTAGCTCCACTTGAGAAAGCTAAACTACCATCCAACGTCGGTAAATTTAATGGGCTGACAGACCCTGATGACCACCTGAGGGTTTTTACAAGCGCAGGGCTAGTAGGTGGATGGACTCTACCATTATGGTGCCATCTTTTCGTGCAGACACTTACTGGCGCTGCAAGAATCTGGTTCGATAATTTACCCATCGGAAGCATCACATCATGGAAAGACCTACGCAAGAAGTTTCTAACGCATTTCAGTCAACAACGACGATCCATTCGAGACACATCAGATGTCATGAATATCTGGCGTCATGACGACGAAAGTCTGGAGGACTTTATCACCCGATATAATAAGGAGGTACTGGAGATCGGGGGAGTCCATGAGCAACTGATCCGCGCACAATTCAAATACGCGGTCAGATGCGACGATATGGTCAAGGTCTTATCTGGAACGGAAGGACTCCCAACGAGTTGGGAGAAAGTAATGGCAGCAGCAAAAGTTTATGCGCAAACAGAAAAAAATCTTACCACTAATAGGCCACCGCCACCACACAATAGACCCGCGGACTTAGACTCCACTGGCGGGAGAAAGTTTAAGAAGTCATGGCGTGATTCTGGCTCGACAAATCATTCGTCTAAAGATGCTCAAGCAACGATCAACAAACTTACCGCGCAGAGGGAGACCAAACAGGAGAATAGGGAGAGACAGTGGACTCCCTTAACTAAGACCCCGGCGGAAGTTTTGAGTACTGAAGACTATCAATTCAAACCTCCGATCCCCATGAAAAATAAGCGTGGACAAGACCCTGCCCAATATTGCGAGTATCACAAAGACAATGGGCATACCACCAACAACTGCATTTCTTTACGCACTGAAATTGAGAAGGCCCTCAAGAGCGGCGAGCTCACACATTTGCTCCAAAATGTGCGCAAAGAAATAAAGCAGATAACTCGGGGTGAGGAGGGTCCAAGCAAAAGGGCGAAAACTTAAGAGACAACTCTATGAATTCCCCGCCCGAAAACATGATCTATCAAACGAAGCGGGAAAGTTAGAGAGTAAGTTAAGTTTTATATAATTATAGTAGCAAACTTTGTAATAGCCTCTGTGCTCTATCCCTAAATAAAATAGCAAAGTTTCTATTATTTGGATGTTTTTCTTACAAAGTGCATGCAATTTCTTTTAGTAAGCGCAAAAACATTATGGTAACTACAAAACAAAGCCTCATGAACGGTCAGTGATTACGTCACAATCGACCATAAGTTCACACATGAGCTTTATACCAACTTTATTCGCCTTACTCAATAAAATTAATCGTATTCATGCAAGATATTGTAAAACGAAAAACATGACATACTATTCTTAGCGTACAAATACGCCCTAAAAACTATCAAACACGGCAGTGTTTTAGTTACTTGCGCAACAGTGCACCAAGAAAAAAAAAGGATATATATCCCAAATATTACAAGAAAATTGTTCAATACATTTTCAACCTATACCAAGTCTTCACCCTCATCCGGAAAGATTTCCTTTAGTTGTGCTACGTGATCATCAGATTGCAGCGCAACATTTATCAGATCCATAACCGGGAGTTGCAAGTTGTTAAATTCTGCCTTTAAAGCAGCAAGTGCAGCACCAGTATTCACGCCGTGAGTTACAGATTTGTTGATATCCCAATCAACCTTCAAAGCGCTGTTTACAAGATGAGAACATTCAGCATAACCTTGGGCGTACCCGTCTCTTCGCGCAACAGTTTTATCCAACTAAACGCGCAACAGTTTTATCCAACTTCTCAGAATTCAGCACTGATTCAGCAACCTATGAAAATAACTTAAGGTAAATAACAGGAAGGCGCATAAACAAGCCCGCAAAAAAGAAAAAAAAGGGGGCAAGCAACGTACACAAGCAATTCCACGATCTTTTAGCCACGCCATATCACTCTTTAAAGGTTCAAGCTCGCTCTCCACCGTAGCTCACGCCGTTTCAGAGTTTTCCAACTTTTCTTCAGTTTCCGTCAAACGACGAGAGGTTTCAGCCTTTTCAGAATGCGCAAGCTCTAGATCCTTTTTAAGTTGTTCCTGATCAGAAAGCAAAGCAGTAAGTTATTCCAACTCTTTATCTTTAAGAGCAAGAGTGGCGCAAGCTTGTACCTCTCGTTGCTAACTGCGCTCCCTATGAGAACGCGCTTCTTCTAGCGCAGCTTCTACATCACCTTTCTCTTTCTTCAACCTTTCTATCTCCGCATCCTGTCTCTTCAGTTTTTCAATCTCAGCCTTAAGAATATTGATGACATTGCGAAGATTTACCTTCTCATCATTATCTTTTTTCGCAGATTCTCTTCCAGTTTTTGCGTTCTTCGGAAAGGAGGGCAGCGTCAGCTTCCGCTTTCCTCTTCCAACCTGCAACAGACCACTCCTAGGTTTTATGATCGGCCTCAAACTTGGCTTGATCAGCTTCCAATTTAGCTTTTAGCTGAGCTAAACGCCTTTCATCGCTAGCAAACTTCTTCTAGGAAACCCTAAAAGCTTCCCAATCTTTATGCATACTATACCACTCACGCACTATGCGATGAATGGTAGAAGCATGAGAAGTCTCCTCAAGGTAAGCTTGATAAGTTTGTTCATAAGACCGGCTTTCTTGAAACTTGATTTCCCCAGGCGGAAATATTCCCTGCTGCCAATCTTGACACACATGCCAATCCGAGAAAGTGTCACCTTTCTTCAAATTCCAAACAGCGGCATGAAGCTCAGAAGCATCTTTCTCTGAGTAAGTCTTGTAATAGTAATCCCCCAGGGTTTCCTCTGGGTGGATTGGAGAATTTTTATCAACACCAGCAAATGAGCTTTGCTCCTCAGCAGAAACCTTCTCAACACGCTCAGGCATAGCATCAGAAGGTTTAGGAGAAGAAGTTGAAGTAGGAGTTTTTTCAGCAGTTTGTCCTTTCCCCAGGTTTTGAGCAACAGTTTCAGAGGTTCATGGATTATCAGCACCATCCACAACCCCTGGATCAATAACTTTTTCAACCTCTGCAGTAACATCAACAGGCTTATCAGCCTCAACAGTCTTCTCCACACCACCTTCAGGAACCTCCGTAGTCTTCAACTGATCAACAACAGAAGGGCGCGGAGGGGAAGGTGGGAGTTCTTCATTAACCACAGGCTGCGGCTCTGTGGACACAGGAGAAAAAGGAACCTCTGAAATAAAAACAACAAAGTATGTAAAAATTTAAAGCGCATAAGGAAAAGAAGTAAACACAACACTTACCAGGAGCAGATTCCAAAATGAAAGCATCCAGATTGCCCTTCCTGGTAATTTTCTTCTTTTGGATCTTCTTGGAGGGCTAACCCTCAGCGTCAGTATCAGCTTATTTCCTTTTACCGGCCTTCCTATGCAACAAGTGTTCATGGCTAGATTCCAAGTCAATAGGATCATTTGGGTTGGATGGAGGGATATCAGCAGTATCTCTCGGTTCTGGTGTTGGCCTCCTAACAGTAACTGCAGGCGTAAGACCCTCCAGAGAGTCAGAAACCACCACATAATCACACCAGGAGTCAGAGGAACGGCGCATACCTTTCTTCTCTCCTCCAACATTTTTTGTCTTCAAAGATTGAGCTTTGTCAGCTTCATGCTTCTTCGGTGCAGAAGTAGAAGTCGCCGCGCGCCTCTTCTTCTCAGGCCCTATGCCCAAGTTTGACAACTCACCTACGGAAGCGTAAAAAAAACATTTTACTCAAAAGCGCGAAAAGTGAACAGTAATCCAATATGCGCATAACTTACCAGCACCAGCAGCAGGCTGAACAGATAGATCCGTATCTCGCGGAAGAACAAAATTCTTCACAATACGATGGTACCAAAGCTCTTCATCAGGCTTCTTCTTAATGGTACCCATCTTTCCACCTTCACTCTTGAACGCGACAACATACAGCGAAACAACTACAAGGGAAGAAAGGCAAGTTAAAAAAAAATAAAAATAAAAAGAGCAAAGAGGGAAAAAATCCCAATCTTACTATGCCCATCCTCCGTATACACCGGCGTGTCATCACGGTCCATTTTCCAATTCAAGCTCATGCTGGCTCCGACAAGTGCTTTCTCCGGCAAAGCGATATTGGGAACATCCTTCAGATCTTGATACCAGTTCTCATCAACAGGGGTCTGAACTGTTTCGAAAGGAACATCTTCTTTTCCCCTTAAAACTATCCTCACCGAAATCACTCCGGCTTTAATAAAGAAAATTTTTTGCTTCCAGTCATGGAAGGACTTTGGAGGATGTTGCAAAATCTTCTTTGCGGATGCTCTCTGAACAAAAGAATAAAACCCTTGAATACAATGCATTTGGTAAAAAACCCTAAATCGAGGGATTGTCGGCTCGATATGCATCGTTCGGCACACAAACTCGAAATGTCGAACCCTAACCATGCCAATAGGGTGCAATTGGGAAATATGTAACTTGTAACACTCAAGGATTTCAAGGAAAAATCTGGTTACAGGCAAACGAAAGTTGCCTTCACAGAAAAAATCCCAAAAAAGGGTGATATACCCAGCTGGAGCATCCGCTGCTGTCTGCCCCTCCTCAGGGTACAGAGCACCCCGGTTCTCCGAAAACTTCAAGTTCCGAACCAAACCATCAAAGGTCGCTCTAGGCCATTTTAACGGTGGAAGTTCAGCAGACATTTCTTCAGATAGGTCTTCTTGGTGTTCTCCGGTTGACATAAGGGGAAGAAATGATAAACTTTTTCTTAAACGATTAATGAAGAGAGGAAGAAGGGAAAGTTTTTCAATAAAGCAATGATTAAACAAGAAAGGGGCAACTCTAACAAACTTATATACTCACCGTAATAAATAGCATTGGTAACCGCCACAGCACCTTTTCCGGATATCACAGTTATCCAAGCGGCAGAGCGAGTGAAAATCAACACAAACGCGAGTACACGCGCGCGTGCAGAACACGGACAGTAGGGGACAACTGACAATGACAGCCTGTCACTCAGTTTTTACTGTACCAAGTCCCATCTAAAGTCAAAGATTTTCAAAATTCTTTATAATAAAATGAATCTTCTTCCGGAAGATTCCCTACTTTCGCGCCAAAAACATCTTTCCTCTCATAAGTCCAGTGCTCCACTTACTTGCATAAGAGCAACACTAGACTGGGGGGACTTGAAGGGGTAAGGTCCCAAAAACCTTGTAATAAGTACTTGGGACCATACCACAACCTCGTCTTTCAAGCTTTTTTACCTTGCGCGGCCGCGCACTGGTTTTATAAAGGAAAGGCTTAAGGCAGATAGCAGACAACACCCGCGCGCCAAAAGAAATCATAAAACCTTGCGCTTTCATAAGGGATGAAAATCCTAAGACAGGCATTCCCACTTAAAAATATCCAGGCTTGGATATTATTTAACTGATACCACACGGTAAAGGATCACACCAGATTACAGCAGTAATGTTCTAGAAAACTTAATCGTGCACCACCCAGATGGTTACAACCGTCTGGGCCACGTGTCACCTCCCCAACCTCCCTTAGAAGTCACGGTGATGGCATGGAAATAGAAAGAAATCATCACTTGTCCACTTTCCACGTGGCAATTCCCCAGCCTTTGATTTAAACAATAATCCATGTGCTCTCACGTCAGATCACAAGAATTAACGATGGAGGAAAATAACCGCTACGGCGTTAGCATCTTCCGTCAACTTTTCAATAACAGATTTTTCCTTCCAAAAACTCCCGGCTATAAATATAAGGGTAATTCAGGTATGAAAACAAGTTACACACACTTCTTCAATACTTTCTCTTCTTCATAAACACATACTTATTCTCACGCCGGAGTCGGGTCAAGGAGAGAACCCCCCTTCTCCCCCTGACGAGGCTAACGGTGTTTTGTTTTGCAGAGTTTACCGGAGAAGATAAACAGTTCCGACAGATCGAACGAGAGAAACCCACCTTTTTATGCGGATTCAAACCCCCTAGATAATTCGATTCCGGTCAATTATCTAGTGTTTCTTCAGTTCCCAAAGGTCCTAAGTACATGTTTTCTAGTTTCTCACAGTTTCGTATTCTGTGTAAAACTGTTTTGTGCATTGTGTGTGAAACACAATTTTTGTGTATGTTAAAAACAAGTTATTGTCCCACAATTTCCCCGGTATACTTTCTTCCTGAATTCGCAGCTAACGACACTCGATCATCGATCAGTCGTGAAATAGTAGTTGGATCCTCACAGTTGGTTAAATAGATAATTCATTGATCCTCAGCAAGAGTTACCGACTCTTGTTGGTTAGCTTGTTCGGCTCCTGGTAGTTTGATGTTCGTACGAAAACTATTGTCCTTCTTCTTGACGAGCAAAACTGGGGTTACCCAATGTGGGAAACTTGGTCTATTATCTTCCTTCTCTATCAACTACTGAAGCTACACTGACAATCCTTGCATTTCTGAAGGTGTAAGTCGCTAAGGTGCATTGACTGCAGGCGCGATGCCTGGAATTAAATCGATGCAAAATACTCAGCTATCTTTGAACCTTCCATTTTCAAGTTCCATAGTTCAGTCTCCAACTTCTGGACTTCTGCTCTCGAGCAATATCTCTTACGCATCAGCTCTTTCAGTTCGTTCCACGTCAAAGCATACGCAACAGTCTCACCCAACGTCTGAACCTGAAGGTTCCACCATGACAGAGCCCAGTCTATAAACAGTCCAGATATGTACATGACTTGTTTCTCTGGAGTACATTTGCTCAAACTCAAAATAGAATCCGTTTTCTCAACCCAAAACACAAAGGCTATGGCACCCCCAGTGCCGTCGAAGTCTCGGGGCTTGCAACTCAAGAACTGCTTGTAGGTGCAGCCTGTGACATCATTCACATAAGGCATTACCGTTGGGTGGGTTGTTTCCTGGGGTACCTCCACTGCGTTGTAACTCAAGAACTGCTTGTAGGAGCACTCTTGAAAATATCCAAACGTTTTGTAATGAGTCCTAAGTGACTAAACATTACCGTTGGGTGGGTTGTTTCCTGGGGTACCTCCACTGCGTTGGGAGCGAAGGGCCTCGTGCTGTCCAATGGCCTGTGAGATGCGCTCTTGTAGTTCTGCCGCTGTTGTCGGCAGAGGGTTGTTGGCATCAGTGTTCCCTTGAATCGACATCTTCTAAGAAGAAGATAGGATAGGTCAGGTCTCATTAAAGACACAAGAATATAAGCATCTACTTAACGAATGAGACCTAGGAGGTGTGTATACATATATAAGCAATCGTTATAACAATCGATCTCATAACATCACAATTATAGCACAACTTGTAGATAGGAACGTGTTTAATGAGGACATAACAAGCAAGTGTTTAGCTTCACAATTATAGCACACACATGCAAATCAACAACGTGCTTAGTGAGGGCATGGCGACTGAGCTCTCATTAGTCATTGACCACAAAGTATTGTTGCATGATTAATGACGATTGGGCTTTCAGTATTCTCCGACCACAATTACATTGTCTACAAAGTGTTTCATAACAAAAGGGACACATGGTCACCCTACCCTTGTCCAATAAGTCTATCAGTGTATCAAAATCACGTGGTCAAAAGTGGTCTTCAAAAGTCTCCACGATCTCGGCTCATTAGTAGTGTCTTTACTCGAAAGTAATGCAATCCGCATAAATCTAGAAACCAACTATACTGGTGACTGAGGTGGAGGAGGGAAGAAAAGCAAATTGCTAACATGTGCGAGCTTCTCCTTGAGCTTGTATACACGTTGAAGTAATTAACTGATCTGCTGCTCGATAGTAAAGAAACGTGCATCAAAACCTGGGAAGGTGTAATAGCAGCAGGTGAGAGTGCAAAAGGAGACAGTGATGAATGTGGAGGATCATAGTATACTAGTATAGACAGGGTGGAGGATATGGTGCCAGTTCAAGTTCCTAAACTCTGCAACTCAAAATCCTCAAACTGTAGCTGTTGTGACAAGAAAAACTCATCCCGTGTGTAGCCTCCAAAAGGTGAGGGATGGTAGGGGTCTGAAACCAGCATATTGTATGGTAGGACCCATCGGAATGGCTCGTCCATTGGAGATGTATTGAAAGGAGCAAACGGTGCAGCCTGTGAGGTCGAGGAAAATGCTGCTATAGCAAAAGGATTGTCACACGGGTGCCGACCTGGAGTACCTTCCCGGGGTGCGGGTATGTCCTAAAAGAAAGCGATAGATTTGTTGGTGTAATGGACGTCGGTCTCCATAGGGGAAGAGGAGCAATAGAAGCGGGTGCAGGTGCAGGGACAAATGTCTCAGCAAAAGATAAGATCATCAGGTGCAGGTACTCGGTCAGGTATAAGGGGTGCAATGTCTGGTAAACCAAAAGAAACATGGTCAGGATCAGGAATCGGCTCAAGATCATTAGGCGCATCATCAGGCTGATCCAAAAGGAGCAGAAGCTAGCTCAGGAGCAGGCCCTGGGTCGGGTAAAGGTATGGGATCTCGAGCAGGTGATGGTGCAGCTGTCATAACGGTGTCATCGTCTGAGTTAGTAGTAGAAAGCTGCAATCCGTCCGTCTGTAAGGCTGCAGATGTCACAGACTCAAAGGAGTCTGAAATCGAGTGTATACTAGAATCAGAGGATAGCTTGATAACAGGGATCTCAAGAGGTGAAATTAGTAACAACATTCTCGTCTAACTTCCCATCATCATGGGCGTCATCAGGAGGACCATCAATAAACAAATCAACGTCACCATCATACAGATCATCGAATGGCCAAGCCTCGGAAAGTATGACCACAAGAGGTACGACATCGAGGATCGGAGCCACGACGTGCTCGCCATCGGGGTAACCAATGATAAAGTGGTCATGGACTGAAACAAGAGTGACAGAAGGATTCTTGTCAGAGAAACCATCAGCAAGGGTAAATCATAACCAAAATCTGGTAGTGCGGACTGTTGGAAGTCGTCCTCGTCCTTGGTCAGCATATCAGGATCACTCTCAGTGTCTGACGTAAATATCTCCACCGCAGGTGCAATCTCATTATCTGTGGCGGTGGCCATAGGGTTGTCAACGTCTCACAACTTGCTTTTTGAGGAAGGTGTCATGTATGCCGGTACATAATAATCATAGCTCGTATTTTCATAGTAATCACTAACACTTAGTATATTGCAAATAAGGACAATTCATCATGTAATCATCTATTCACATTATTCTTCGTGAAACTTTCTATACTTCCTAGTCTCCCAGACTAACCCACCTAGTCTCCCAGACTAAACCATCCAGTCTGCCAGACTAAACACCTAGTCTCCCAGACTAAACACCCAGTCTCCCAGACTAAACTACCTAGCCTCCCAGACTAAACACCCAGTCTCTCAGACTGAAACACCCAGTCTCTCAGACAGAAACACCCAGTCTCTCAGACTGAAACACCCAGTCTCTCAGACTTAAACACCCAGTCTCTCAGACTTAAACACCCAGTCTCTCAGACTGAATTATCAACACTAACTTTGAAATGTGTTTCGTGTCTTTTATTTGTAAAAATGTTTGTTTTTCCTGGATCTGGGCGTTTCGTGTATGCAATGAAAGTATGTTATGAAAACATTTTCATGAGAGCCCTAATGATCGTAGTCTAGACTCGAGAAAGAATCATAGTTCGCTACGATCGAAGCTCTGATACCAAGCTGTCACACCCTGACTTTTGCGGAAGCGTGATTATGGTGTGACTTTCTTAATACCATTGCATTCAATCATAACAATAACTATATGATAAAAAAAACCATAGATTTGTCATCCATTAAATAAGTTGAAAACATAACAACATTGTTTTAAAACGTAGACTTCAGATTCAAGTTTTACAAACCATACAAATTGTTTATGAGTTCACTAAGGACTTGTCAGAAGATATTAAATATAACTAAGGTTTGGGAGGCGTGTCTCGTCCAGGAATGAGACACACTGACCAACCCAAAGACCATGGATGAAATCTTTATTCCTATCGCAGCATAAAAACTTCCAACGTCCACCGGATCCACTTACTAATTCCCTGAAATACATGTAGTTTGAAAACATCAACAAAAGTTGAGCGAGTTCATGTGTTCGTTTGTGTGTATGTATAAACCTTTGAAATTGTTGTAAGTATGTACGTAAGTTTGTAAGTCCCGGTATGAAAGCAAAAAGGAAACATATCAATTAATGTGTAGCTAATAAATTAATATACGTGACATGGTGCAGGAAGACTCAAACCTAGCAGACTTCGTCAATAAGACATAGTTACCACATGGCCCATTCGGCGGACTCATGGATGGGGCTCGCTATACCCAAATAGATCTATCACTCCTGTCCCTCGGTCCTACTACGAGGATTAATGGCCTTAAGTATGCGCCTACCCATTCATATGATCTACTGTACTTTCCTTAGCTAACCATACCAATTGTATTTGTCTGTAAGCATTTAGTAATCAGTTGAAACATGTACTTCACCCCTGAAGTTATAAATGTCACACCCTGGCTTTGCGGAAGCGTGGGTTTATTTGGTGTGACTTTTTAATACCATAGCTTAATCACAACAAAGCTATATGAAAATAAAACCATGAAGATCATCCGTTGATTTAAGTTTGAAAAGTAAATTACGACAACATTGTTTAAAGTTGACACATGCAACGAGTTACAACCCAACAAAATAAAAACATTGTTCATAAGACATAACCACCAACATAAAGTAAACACCGTTTCAGAATTGCGACTCGTCCAGGTAAAAGTCACAATCCCTAAACGTGGATGACCTCATAACTCTTACACAGCGTGAAAACGTAGCATACTTCACCAGATCCCTAATTCCCTGAAATACATGTAAGTTGGAAAAATCAACATAAAGTTGAGTGAGTTCATGTATAGTGAGTATGTAAAACCTTTGTAAGTATAAAATCCCTGGTATGTAGCAAATAAGGAAATAAAGAGATCACCAATGGTTTGCAAGGCCATTGATATGTGTCCCTAATGTCCCTAATGGCTCGCTACACCCAGATAGATCTACCGCTAATGTCCCTCGGTCCTACACTGAGGATTAATGGCCTTCAGTTCCCGCCTACCCACTCACATGATCTAAGTAGTAACCCTCCTTACGCTAACCATACCATGTAACAAGTATTCGTAATCATAGTAACATGCATTTCACCCCCGAAGTATAAAAACTGAAAACAGTTAAGAGAAAAAGGGGGGCATGAACTCACTGAAGTGCGTCTCGAATTAGTCCGTCCCAAAATAACCTGCTGCGTGACGACCTACATGTACTAACTTCTATTAGACGGATGGCCGTGCCTTGGCTTATGGTTTAACGTTTTTGGGAAATAGTTAGGCAACTATTTCATATTTACACTTCTTAATTATTTAATAGTTATATTCCTTCCCAAGGATGGGGGTTTTAATACATGTGCGCTTTTGTAATTCCAAAAATATATTATTAAGTCTCACTTAATAAAAAATATATTTTATTCATTTGTCTAAAATATTCTATCTCCAAAATATACATATTTTTCCCAAAAATATTATATTTTATTCCATACAATTTTCAAAATAATAATACTTTGCCAAAATACACATTTAAGAGTATTTTCCGAAAATACATAAGTTACGTTTAAAGTTCGGATGGTAATAATAATACCGGCGTAACTTAGATATTTATTTGTGAAGGCGTTGGTATTATTTTGGAGTCGTTACTTCATGATCTTTTCCAGGTTATATTATTTTTACTCTAAAAATAATATATAGTTCACAAAATAATCATAAAATCAAACAAGCGTTTTACTATGAAATATATATTCTCAATATATATTTAACAAGTTTCATTTACGAAAATCTACCTCCGAATTCCTGGTTTTTTTATAATAAAAATCATGGCGAAGTTTGTTTGGAAAACAAGTCAAAAATATATTTATAAACACTTGTTACCAAAATATTCTAAGTGTTATTTTCTGGAAAAATTTCGCCAGAGTTTCCTCTGTAACTGGAGGTGGCCACGCTTACTAGCGTATCATTTTCTTTTAAAAATTCAATCAACAATTTTCCAATCATCAACATACATCATTCAAACATCAAACTAGTCAAAAATAAGTATAACTCGCAAACACATGAACTTGTAAGTTGTGTAAAAGTATGTAGTAATCTTTCTAATATTTTTAGTAGATCTTTCGATTTCTAAAAATAAAGTCGCTTTCTTGGAAATCTTATCTTTGAAGAAAATGTAACCTTGCAACTTCTTAGTAAAAAATTACGACAATACTTCTTTGTTAAAACCTTTTGTCACACAAATGTTTACACACTTGTTTGTTCACAAAAATGCTTTTATTTCATGAAAGATCCGGCTTTTAAACGTGATTGCATCTTATACTTGGTTCTTCGAAAATACCACTTGTAGATCTTTAGATCTACAAGTTTAGAACTCCATTTTACAAGAAAAACTATTTTTACACAAGTTCATGTTTATGTATGAAAGGGTTCGTCATCTAGTAACTTTCCGACTTAACATAATGCTAGTTCATGTTCCATGAACATGATCTAGTGTGGTTAGATGATGATCCGTTCCACTACTAGCATTAAACAACATAAAATAATCATTACTAAACAAGATTCACAAGTTTTACACCATTATTTACTCTTTAACCACCATGTTCATCTTTCTAGCAAGACTTTAAGTTTTGTTTTCGTATGATCTTGAGTTTTAACCGTTAAAATTCTTATTAACCACTTTAAACAAGATCAAGAGAGTGTTTAAAATCACTTACAACTAGCTCAAGGCTAGGGAAGAATCAAAGCGAAAACAATGTGTAATCTAGATATTAGGCATTAGGATTAAAATAATCAACAAGGACAAGGGTGTGTCCCCTTGGGGGACCGATTCGGTCAAGGGGGGGGGGGGTTCATGGTTCAATTTCAACCATTTAGTTAACCACTAGTTATGTTAATTAGGTGTTTAAATTAGTTACTAGAGTGTAGTGTATTATAACGGGTGTTAGGGTGTTCGGGGACCCTAACTAGCTCAGAAAAGGAAAAACAGTGTCATTGACAATATTTTTATGTTCCGGGTTAAGTCCGGTTGTTCGGTTGGATATTAATCCGTTAAAGTGCTAAATAAGCATTTAAAGTGTCGTTAATATTTGTTTTAGTGACACAATGAATTCCTGACACTTTGGAAAGTGTCTAGTATTATTTTCCCATGTTCTTGCACTTTACTAGTTAGCTTAAATGCTGAATTTTGTATTAAAGTGCAGAATTTTGTAATTAGAGCATGTTTTAGGCACATCCGGTCACTATAACTATCACCTAGTGACGCAGTTTAACAATCCTCACCTCCCTACACTCCCTACTAGTGTAGTAAACTATTCCCGGCTCATACTAGCCTCAGAGACAGTGCCTGTCTGATGCTGGCTATGTCAGCATGTTTACTGGGTTATCCGTTCATTGTGCTACTGTGCTTTTGTGCATCAAGGTTGTCACTGTTGTTTGTGTGTAAATAATAGAGTGACAGTAATAAAGTATGATGCATGAATATGTATGTATCAGAAATCAAGAAGCAGTTTAACCACAGTTGTAAGCAAGCACAGTAATTAAGCATTAATTAAATATTAATTAATTTGTACGGATACCTGGTTTGGTGAGGGTTGTCACATTCTCCCCCCGTTAAATAAATTTCGTCCCGAAATTTAGGCTCTGCTTCTAGTTGCAGGGGTCTTAGGAAATAAATGGGGGTGCTTCTCCTTCATCCGATCCTCACGTTCCCACGTGAATTCAGGCCATGTCTTGCATTCCAACGAACTTTGACGAGTTTGACACTGCTCCTGCGAGTTTTGTTAATTTTCCAATCCGTGACCTCAACGGGTTCTTCAGTAAAGTGGAGCGTGTCGTCGATATGAACTTCGTCAGCAGGAATGATCACTGTTTCTTGTGTTGGACTCTTTCTTAAATTTGATACATGGAATGTATCGTGAACACCATTTAGTTCAGCAGGTAGGTCCAATTTGTAGGCTACAAGCCCAATTTTTTGCAGGATTTTGAACGGGCCAATGTAACGCGGATTCAACTTTCCACGCTTTCCGAAGCGTGCCACACCCTTCCAGGGTGAAACTTTCAATAAAACCATATCCCCAACTTGAAATTCCAAAGGTTTCCTCTTTGGATCTGCATAGGCTTTCTGCCTGTCGCGAGCCGCCTCGATGCGCTTTCGAATCTGCGCAATCTTGTCTATCGTCTCTTGGACTATTTCGGGACCAACAAGCTGCCTATCACCTGCATCAGCCCAGCATAGTGGTGATCGATACTTGCGTCCGTAAAGAGCTTCAAATGGCGCGGCTCCAATGCTTGTGTGGTAGCTATTATTGTATGAAAACTCGACCAATGGTAAATGATTATCCCAGCTACCACCAAGATCCATTACACATGCTCTCAGCATATCCTCCAATGTCTGAATAGTTCGTTCACTTTGGCCATCAGTTTGCGGATGAAATGCAGTGCTCAGGTTTAAATGCGAGCCAAAAGCTTCTTGGAAGGATTGCCAAATCCTTGATATGAAACGTCCATCTCTATCAGAGATGATCGAGAGAGGCACTCCATGACGTGCAACAATCTCTCGCATGTATATTTTCACAAGTTTACTCGTGTTATCCTTCTCTTTGATCGGCAGGAAGTGTGCGGACTTGGTCAGACGGTCATCTATTACCCAAATAGTGTCATGACCTCTGGGCGTCTTTGGCAACTTAGTTATGAAGTCCATTGAAATCCGTTCCCATTTCCACTTGGGAATCTCAGGTTACTGTAGAAGTCCTGAAGGCTTCTGGTATTCAGCTTTCACCTTGGAGCACGTTAAACACTTGCTAACATAAACAGCAACATCGCCTTTCATCCTAGGCCACCAATAGAAATCCTTGAGATCCTGGTACATCTTATCCGTTCCTGGGTTGATAGAGTACCGTGATTTGTGAGCTTCGTCAAAAATAACTTTTCTCAAACCACCAAATAGAGGAACCCAAATCCGTTTCATGAAACATAACGTTCCTTCCTCGTTTGGCACTAATTGCTTCTCCATCCCACGGAGATATTCCTCTTCGATGTTTCTTTCCTTCAGAGCCTCTTTCTGCGCGGCATGAATGCGCAGGGAAAGATCCGTCTGGATAATCATCTCTAAAGCCCTAACCCTTATGGGCTTGATTCTTTCTTTTCGACTTAGGGCATCAGCGACCACATTCGCTTTCCCTGGATGATACTTAATTTCGCAATCATAATCATTCAACAATTCGACCCAACGTCTTTGTCTCATGTTTAGTTCTTTCTGATCAAATATGTGCTGTAAGCTCTTGTGATCAGTGAAGATTGTACACTTCGTACCATACAAATAATGTCTCCAGATTTTCAGCGCAAACACCACTGCGCCTAGCTCTAAATCATGCGTGGTATACTTCTTTTCATGAACTTTCAATTGGCGTGAAGCGTAAGCTATAACTTTCTGGCGTTGCATCAGCACGCAACCCAAACCTTGACGTGAGGCGTCACAGTATACCACGAAATCATCAGTTCCTTCTGGCAGCGATAAAATCGGTGCATTGCAAAGCTTGTCTTTCAGTAACTGGAATGCTTCTTCCTGTTTGATTCCCCAGTCAAACTTCTTATCCTTCTGTGTGAGCGCGGTCAGAGGTTGAGCGATTTTAGAAAAATCCTCAATGAACCTACGATAGTAGCCAGCCAAACCTAAGAACTGTCGAATCTCGGTCGGCGTCTTTGGAGTCTCCCAACTCTTGATCGCCTCGATCTTTGTTGGATCCACATGGATTCCATTTCCATTAACCACGTGTCCAAGGAATTGGACTTCACGCAGCCAGAACTCGCACTTCGAGAACTTGGCGTATAATTTTTCCTTCTTGAGTAGCTCTAGAATAGCTCTTAAGTGCTGTTCGTGCTCATTCTTCGTCTTTGAATAAATCAAGATATCGTCTATAAATACGATCACAAACTTATCCAAGTATGGCTTACAGACTCGGTTCATTAGGTCCATGAAAACTGTAGGTGCGTTTGTCAACCCAAACGGCATAACTAGGAACTCATAGTGTCCGTAACGAGTCCTAAAGGCTGTCTTCGGGATACTTTCCTCTTGTATCCTAAGTTGATGGTATCCAGAACGAAGATCAATCTTTGAATAAAAGCTTGAGCCTTGCAACTGGTCAAATAGATCATCGATCCTCGGCAAGGGATATCTGTTCTTGATGGTCAACTTATTAAGCTCACGATAGTCTATACACATACGGAAACTACCGTCCTTCTTTTTAACAAACAGAACCGGAGCTCCCCAAGGTGAGAAGCTTGGTCTGATGAATCCTTTGTCCAAAAGCTCCTGGAGTTGTGTCGACAACTCCTGCATCTCTGATGGCGCAAGTCTATAGGGTGCCTTGGCTACAGGCGCAGCGCCTGGAACCAAGTCAATGTGGAACTCGACTTGCCTTTGAGGCGGTAATCCTGGCAAGTCTTCTGGGAAGACTTCCGGAAATTCCTTGACGACTGGAATGTCTTCAATCTTCGGCTCAGCAGCTTTCTTATCCACGATGTGTGCCAAGAATGCAACACGTCCCTTCTTCAAGCACTTTCTAGCTTTTAGACAGCTAATAATTTTCAGCGGCGTATCAAGCTTCTCTCCGTGCACTATGATCGTTTCTTCATCCATCATTGGGATGCGGATGGTCTTCTCGTGGCAAACGATCTCGGCTTTGTTACTCGATAGCCAATCCATTCCCATTACCACATCAAAGCTTCCCAACTCGACAGGTAGTAAGTCTAGTGCAAACTCGTGCCCTCCCAATTCAATCACACATCCTCGGACAACTTCACTGGTCTCAACTAGTTTCCCATTCGCCAATTCGATCGAGTACGGAACGTCTAATTTACTAGGTGTCAACCCAAGTATATTCTTAAATTCTAATGATACGAAACTATAATCGGCACCAGTATCAAACAAAACGGATGCAAAGCGTTGGTTTATAAGGAACATACCGGTAACAACGTTCGGATCCTGGCACGCTTCCCTTGAGCCAATGTTAAAGACTCGTCCCCATGCTTGGTTCAAATTTGGGCAATCCCTCTTAAAGTGCCCAATGTCACCACAGTAGAAGCAACCAAGTCTTTGCCCATTACCTCCTCCGTTCCCCGCTTGATTGTTGTTTTGATTTCGATTCGCGTCCCCAGCTTGATTTGCATTGTTCTCTCGATTTCGATTCGCGTCCCCAGCTTGATTTGCATTGTTCTCTCGATTTCCATTGCCTCCGTTATTCCCTTGTGGACGATTTCCATTACCACCACGATTATTGTTTCTATTACCAAAACCTCCTTGGCCTCCCCGGCCTGCACTAGCCCAGCAGTTATCCTTCAGGTGGCCAACTTTTCCACAAGCTTCACATACTTTTGACCCACACCAGCCAGAATGATGACGCTGGAAGGTGTTACACTTGGGATACGTACCCATATATCCTTTCCCCTTCTTCCCAACACCGGTTGCAGCTTGGACCGGTGCGCTTGATTCTCCTTTCTTGCCAACATTGCTAGTTCCCTGCTTGAAGTTCGAGAATTTCCTCTTATTCTCACCAGACGACTCTACGTGAGTCTCTTTCTTCTTTGGCTCAACATTCGAAAACTTGTTCAGGTGGATGGCTTCCTCAGTGAGAGATACGCTCAGATCTATGGCCTCTGTGATAGTCGCAGGCTTGGAAGTAGTGATTATACTCATGATCTGTGGTGCTAAACCCCAGATAAATCTCTCGATTCGTTTGAACTCTGGTGTGACCATGTATGGCACAACGTGGGATAAATCATGAAATCTTTGGACGTACTCTGCGATTTTGGGACCATCCATTCTTAAATGCCAGAACTCAGTCTCCAACCTTTGTATCTCAGCACGAGAACAATACTTCTTTCTCATTAACTCCTTTAACTCAGCCCATGTCAATGCGTAAGCAGCGGCTTCACCAAGAGTTTGCACTTGTAAGTTCCACCAGGATAGGGCTCTGTCCAAAAATAGCCCAGAAATATAGGTAACTTGTTGGTCTGGAGCGCACTTGCTCATTCGAAGAACAGACTCCGTCTTTTCGGCCCATCGTACAAAAGCAACAGCACCTCCGGTGCCGTCAAAGTTCACAGGCTTGCAGTCTAGGAACTGCTTGTACGTGCACCCATGTGGTGGATGGTTATTGTCGTTATTGTTCGAGTTGCTTCCGCTGGTTCCTCCGTTTGAGGCTGCATACTGCGCAATGGCGGCAGCAATGATTTGCTGGAGTTCTGCCTCGCTAGTAGGCATACGCATCTCGCGTCTTGGTGGCATCTTCTAAAAGATATTTCACGTAGGTCAGGTCATAGTAAGTACGTATGTATTTAACAATATCAACACATAACATCTCATGTTATAAATAAATCACCCACATAACATCTCATGTTATAAATAAATCAACCACATAACATCTCATGTTATAGAACATAAACAATCAATAATCAACCCAACATATAATGAGAATACTGCGATTGTGCTGTCATAAATCAAGACCACAATGTAAGGTTTACAAGTTCATAACTGTATCATACATCATCAGTGACTAAGGGCCACATCGCCCTAGTCCAAACTATCTAGTCAGTGACAACAACATCAAATATACAAATCATCAAAAGTCACAATCATCAAAAATGTGGTCTCCAAAAGCTGTGTAGTCTGCACAATCGCGGTCGTCTCACCAAAAGTCTACCTGCGTCGAATCAAAATGGCCTAAGCTGATGGCGGTGGAGGAGGGGGAAAACGAGAAAAGAGTAAACGTCGCATATGAAGCCAGTCCTCCTCCATAGCACGATAAGCGCGCAATAAGTATGCTATCTGCTGCTCGGGAGTCCAAAAACGAGCGGCAGAATCAGGTGAAAGTGGTCGAGGAGGGTGTGATACTGCAGGTGGGATCTGGCAATGGCACGGTGGTCGCTGAGCTCTCTCTAGCTCCTGTACGCGACGGGTCAGCGCCTCCTGCTGTATCATGAAAGATGTGAGAACATCCTCCGTAGAATACCCCACGTGGTATGGGTGATACGGATCCGTCGGCGGCATAATGGGGGGCGTGGTCCAGAGGAACGACTCACCAGATGGAGCGAAGGATGGTACGGTAAATGGTGCAACAGTGGGAACAACAGTAGGACGAGAAACCTGAGGCACAAACTGGCCTCCTCCTGACACAAAAGGTGTATGACCAAACGGATGACGTGACGAACCCTCCCCAGGACGTGGTAGGGGAATGTCCTGGAGATAAGTGATCTGGAGATCTGTGCGGTGAGCATCTGTGGTATGTGGGGGAATCAAGGGAACATCAATGGGAGCTGAAACAGGGGCTGAAACGGGGGCTACAGGTGGTGTAACTGGTATCACGTAAGGTGGGTAATCATCGTCATCATCTATCCACCCATTGTGGGTGTGAGCGTATCGTGGATCAATGTGGGTCGTAAAAGGTGCACGGTCGAACATCACCGGCATAGGATCTGGAAGTGGGGCGACAACAGGATCCTCTAACAACAATGGAGCATCAATATGAACATCAACAGCATGGTCATCACCCAACTGTGGAATAGCAACAGGATGATCATCAACCAAAGGAGCAACAGCAGGTGCATCGACATGAACAGGGTCATGCTCCAATGCGGGGTCAGGAGCAACGCCTGGCTCAGGGGCCACAGCCGGCTCCGGATCAACAAACTCCATCTCAAAATCAGCTGGATCAACAAACATAGGGTCGACAGGGGGGCTACAGGATCCTCCAAGTGCTGGTGTAAGTGTACGAACTCAATGTCCTGGTCTGGATCAAAGCCAGGTGGAAAAATAGGATCTGAATCATCATCAACATCATGATTAAACTCAAAGTTGTGCGCAGGAGCAGGTGCAGCGGATGACGCCATGTCCGGGTCGGCGTCGTGTGAGTGGTGCTGCACTCCTTGTGTGTGCGAAGGTACGGATGCCACAGAGTCAAAGGAGTCTGGAGCAGGTGAATGAACAGGAGCCTCCTCTGCAGGAGCATCAGCAAGCAGTAGGATATCACCAGCAGCAATATGGGCCTCGCCCTTAAGGTTATCCTCAAGTAGGTCCTCCTCAAATAAATCGACATCATCGTCAGAAACATCAACAAGTGGCATATCAACAACCGGATAAGCAGCAAGGGGTACAGGAGCAGGGATCACCACGAGTGGTAAATCCCTAGCGAGATGGCCATCAGCAGGCTCGGCTACGACGTCAGGCAGCGCAAAGGGCTGGAAGTCGTCATCATCTGTGCTGGTAGTATCGGAAGTGTACACCTCGTGCTCCGATGAAACTATGTCGTCTGATACTATGGCCATGGGGTCTAGAGTATCGGAAACTCCAGTGTCTGATGAAGAGGGCATGATGTCTGTAACACAAACACACACACGTACAAACAATCAATCATATAATCAAATAAACATGTTAGTCACCAATAAGCAATCAAGTAATTATCCTAGTCCCACTAGTCTATCCTCCCAGCCTCTCAGACTGAACCTCCTAGTCCCACTAGACTATCCTCCCAGCTAGTCCCACTAGACTATCCTCCCAGCCTCTCAGACTGAACCTCCTAGTCCCACTAGACTATCCTCCCAGCCTCTCAGACTGACACCCTGGTCCCCCGACCAGAAGCTCCCCAGCCACCCGGCTGAATCTCCCCAGCCACCCGGCTGAATCCCCGGTCTCCCGACCAACCAAAAATATACTCAACTTTTGTTTGTAAAAATGTTTTGTACCTGGGATCTGGACGTAATGTATGCAATGTAAAAAATGTTTTCGTGAGAGCCCTAGTGATCATAGTCTAGACTCGAGAAGGACTCCTAGTTCGCTATGATCAAAGCTCTGATACCAAGCTGTCGCACCCTGGCTTTGCGGAAGTGTGGGTTTATTTGGTGTGACTTTTTAATACCATAGCTTAATCACAACAAAGCTATATGAAAATAAAACCATGAAGATCATCCGTTGATTTAAGTTTGAAAAGTAAATTACGACAACATTGTTTAAAGTTGACACATGCAACGAGTTACAACCCAACAAAATAAAAACATTGTTCATACGACATAACCACCAACATAAAGTAAACACCGTTTAAGACTTGCGACTCGTCCAGGTAAAAGTCACAATCCCTAAACGTGGATGACCTCATAACTCTTACGCATCGTGAAAACGTAGCATACTTCGCCAGATCCCTAATTCCCTGAAATACATGTAAGTTGGAAAAATCAACATAAAGTTGAGCGAGTTCATGTATAGTGAGTATGTAAAACCTTTGTAAGTATAAAATCCCTGGTATGTAGCAAATAAGGAAATAAAGAGATCACCAATGGTTTACAAGGCCATTGATATGTGTGAAGTGCAGTAGGAAGACTCAAACCTAGCAGATTTATGCATCGGGCACAAAGTCACCTCGATGTCCGTTCTGTTGGGCCTGGGGCTGGGCTCGCTACACCCAGATAGATCTACCGCTAATGTCCCTCGGTCCTACACTGAGGATTAATAGCCTTCAGTTCCCGCCTACCCACTCACATGATCTAAGTAGTAACCCTCCTTACGCTAACCATACCATGTAAAAAGTATTCGTAATCATAGTAACATGTATTTCACCCCCGAAGTATAAAAACTGAAAACAGTTAAGAGAAAAAAGGGGGCACGAACTCACTGAAGTGCGTCTCGAATTAGTCCGTCCCAAAATAACCTGCTGCGTGACGACCTACACGTACTAACTTCTATTAGACGGACGGCCGTGCCTTGGCTTATGGTTTAACGTTTTTGGGAAATAGTTAGGCAACTATTTCGTATTTACACTTCTTAATTATTTAATAGTTATATTCATTCCCAAGGATGGGGGTTTTAATACATGTGCGCTTTTGTAATTCCAAAAATATATTATTAAGTCTCACTTAATAAAAAATATATTTTATTCATTTGTCTACAATATTCTATCTCCAAAATATACATATTTTTCCCAAAAATATTATATTTTATTCCATACAATTTTCAAAATAATAATACTTTGCCAAAATACACATTTAAGAGTATTTTCCGAATATACATAATTACGTTTAAAGTTCGGATGGTAATAATAATACCGGCGTAACTTAGATATTTATTTGTGAAGGCGTTGGTATTATTTTGGAGTCGTTACTTCATGATTTTTTCCAGGTTATATTATTTTTACTCTAAAAATAATATATAGTTCACAAAATAATCATAAAATCAAACAAGCGTTTTACTATGAAATATATATTCTCAATATATATTTAACAAGTTTCATTTACGAAAATCCACCTCCGAATTCCTGGTTATTTTATAATAAAAATCATAGCGAAGTTTGTTTGGAAAACAAGTCAAAAATATATTTATAAACACTTGTTACCAAAATATTCTAAGTGTTATTTTTTGGAAAAATTTCGCCAGAGTTTCCTCTGTAACTGGAGGTGGCCACGCTTACTAGCGTATCATTTTCTTTTAAAAATTCAATCAACAATTTTCCAATCATCAACATACATCATTCAAACATCAAACTAGTCAAAAAATAAGTATAACTCGCAAACACATGAACTTGTAAGTTGTGTAAAAGTATGTAGTAATATTTCCAATATATTTAGTAGATCTTTCTATTTCTAAAAATAAAGTCGGTTTCTTGGAAATCTTATCTTTGAAGAAAATGTAACTTTACAACTTCTTAGTCAAAAATTATGAAAATACTTCTTTGTTAAAACCTTTTGTCACACAAGTGTTTACACACTTGTTTGTTCACAAAAATGTTTTTATTTCATGAAAGATCCGGCTTTTAAACATGATTGCATCTTACACTTGGTTCTTCGAAAATACCACTTGTAGATCTTTAGATTTACTAGTTTAGAACTCCATTTTACAAGAAAAACTATTTTTACACAAGTTCATGTTTATGTATGAAACGGTTCGTCATCTAGTAACTTTCCTAATTAACATAATGCTAGTTCATGTTCCATGAACATGATCTAGTGTGGTTAGATGACGATCCGTTCCACTACTAGCATTAAACAACATAAAATAATCATTACTAAACAAGATTCACAAGTTTTACACCATTATTTAATCTTTAACCACCATGTTCATCTTTCTAGCAAGACTTTAAGTTTTGTTTTCGTATGATCTTGAGTTTTAACCGTTAAACTTTTTATTAACCACTTTAAACAAGATCAAGAGAGTGTTTAGAATCACTTACAACTAGCTCAAGGCTAGGGAAGAATCAAAGCGAAAACAAGGTGGTTAATAGCGATGTAGAGAAGTCCTTGTGATTCTGTAAGCACCGAGCTTCCTTATGTGATCCCTTGCTTCTATGTATGTGTGTAAAATGATTGAACAAGATTTGAAGGATGGGTGGATGATGGTTGTGGAGTTCGGCCGAAGGTATGGCAAGAGGGAGAGAGAACAAGATTTTGTTAAGTGTTGAATGAATGTAATGCTTATCCCTCATGCCTTCTTATAAACCACAATTCACTAAGATCCATTAGACAATGTGTAATCTAGATATTAGGCATTAGGATTAAAATAATCAACAAGGACAAGGGTGTGTCCCCTTGGGGGACCGATTCGGTCAGGGGGGGGGGGGGTTCATGGTTCAATTTCAACCATTTAGTTAAGCACTAGTTATGTTAATTAGGTGTTTAAATTAGTTACTAGAGTGTAGTGTATTATAACGGGTGTTAGGGCGTTCGGGGACCCTAACTAGCTCAGAAAAGGAAAAACAGTGTCATTGACAATATTTTTATGTTCCGGGTTAAGTCCGGTTGTTCGGTTGGATATTAATCCGTTAAAGTGCTAAATAAGCATTTAAAGTGTCGTTAATATTTGTTTTAGTGACACAATGAATTCCTGACACTTTGGAAAGTGTCTAGTATTATTTTCCCATGTTCTTGCACTTTACTAGTTAGCTTAAATGCTGAATTTTGTATTAAAGTGCAGAATTTTGTAATTAGAGCATGTTTTAGGCACATCCGGTCACTATAACTATCACCTAGTGACGCAGTTTAACAATCCTCACCTCCCTACACTCCCTACTAGTGTAGTAAACTATTCCCGACTCATACTAGCCTCAGAGACAGTGCCTGTCTGATGCTGGCTATGTCAGCATGTTTACTGGGTTATCCGTTCATTGTGCTACTGTGCTTTTGTGCATCAAGGTTGTCACTGTTGTTTGTGTGTAAATAATAGAGTGACAGTAATAAAGTATGATGCATGAATATGTATGTATCAGAAATCAAGAAGCAGTTTAACCACAGTTGTAAGCAAGCACAGTAATTAAGCATTAATTAAATATTAATTAATTTGTACGGATACCTGGTTTGGTGAGGGTTGTCACAATAAAACTGAAAACAGTTAAAAGAAAAGGGGGAACATGAACTCACAGTTTTGCGTTCTTCGAATCCGCCTGTAACTCAAAGTTTCCTCTGGTGTACACGACTACCTACAATGTACTATGGTCTTATTAGACGAGCGGGTCGTGCCTTGACTTAGTATTAATTAGTGCCTTTGAGTTACGTTTCCAAGTGTCTTCATCATTATTCCAAGTTATATAATTATTTGTTAAAATAATTAATATTTTAACTTAAATCATATTTATTGAATTTTGGAATAATTGTTAAAACAATATATATCAACTTAATACTTCCCAAGTATTTATACTTGTATATTCTTCCCAAGGATGAGGTATCTTTCACTTGTATAGTCTTGCCATGTATTAGGGCCGTATTCCAGTGTGTATTGTCTTTAATAAGTATCCGATATATATTTCTAATATATATATTTCAAGAAGTATTCCTTAGAAAAATTATTCCTAATTTTTCTTTCGGCAAAAATATTTGTAGTTCCAAAACAATATATTTTCGAGTCTCACTTAGAAAATATTTATAAACTTATTTTATCAAAAAATAATGTATTACAAGTTTATCCGAGAAAATATATACTTTTCCCAAAAATCATATATCTTCTAAAAATTCTAAGAAAATATATTTTTACTTCCCAAAAACAACATAATTTTTCCTTGTCAAAAATATGATACCACTTTGTGGCAATCATGAAAATCATATTTCCATTTCTTGTGTCCAAAATATCACTTGCCAAAAATATATTTATAAACATATTTTCCGGAATATTTTGTAAGTTACATTTCTTGTTCGTGTTGCCAATATTTTGGATTGCAATTTCTTGGTATTTTAATGTGTTATATTATTTTGAGTCCTAAAATAATATAACTATTTCACAAAGTATACACATAATCACACATGTGTGTCTTTATTGTATATATATATATTCTAAATATATATATCTAGCCATTTTTATTTATAAAAACTAACCTCCAATGTTTGTATTTTTGTAACAAAAATTATGGCAAAGTTTACATGTAAATTCTTGGTTAAAATATACTTGTAAATACTTGTTTGAAAATATTTTTCTAAGTGGTTATATTTTTAGAAAATTTTGCCATAGTTTCCCCTAAAAATGGAGGTGTCCATGCTATCAAAGCATATCATTTTCTTTTTAAAATCATCTCAACAATCAACAATTTAATCAACACTTACCTAGTGCCAAAATTATGTAATTTACCTAACAACATGAACTTGAACTTTCATAAAAACTTGTAGTAACTTGGTAGTGTGTTTAGTAGGTTTAGTTACCCCTTTAAAATGTGTTTACTTCTTTAAAAGTTTCATTCTTGAAAGATTTAGGTGTTTACAACTTGTAAACATGTTTTACAAAAACGTTTCTTTATGAAATCTTCTTGTTTCACAAGTGTTTCTACACTTGTTTTACCACCAAATACAGTGTATGTTTAAGTAAGAACCAAGATCTACTAAAAATCATATTTTGAACTTGGTTCGTTTTGGAAAACCATTCATAAATCTTAGATCAATATGATTATTAACTCACTTTGATTATTATTTTTCAAGAAATCAAGTATTCTTTTCAAGTTCATGATTTAGGGGTGGATGATCTTTCATCCTACAACTTCTTACATTTCTCATCTTGCTAAACTATGTTTCTAATCATGATTTAGCAAGATGCTATGATGATCAACATCATCTTTACAAACAAATCAATGATCAAAAAGCATTCATAACATAAACAACTTAGTTTCATCAAGATTACTTCATGTATCAAGCTTATGTTCATGTTTCTTGATTATGTTCTTTAGTGTTCTTCATGATTATCATCACATATCATCTTTTAACCAACTAAATAAGAAGTAAAATGGTGTGTAGAAGGTCTTACTACTAGCTCAAGGCTAGGGATGAACTCTTGAAGATGAAGAGGATGAATGTGATGGATAATAGCAAATGAAAGAGGTCCTTGAAGATCCACAAGCTCCAAGCTTCTTAACTTAGCTTCTAACACCTTGTTATGAGCATGGAATGGATGAACAAGATTGAATGAAGGTGGCGGTATGGTTGATGGTGTTCGGCCGAGAGCCAAGGAGAGGGAAAGAGAGAAAGTGTGTGTGTTGTGTGGGTGTAAGAATGAGAGTTATGATCTAGTATAACATTCTTATAACCATCTTTCCCCTTAATCCTTTGGTTAATATGTTTGTTAAGTACAAGACAAGATCTATAAACATATCAAGGCAAATCAAAATGAATCAAAGGAAATCAAGGGTGGGTCCACCCTTGTGACCGTCCACCATGGGGGGGGGGGGTATAAGGTTGGGTTGTGATGGATAGTTAGGGATATTAGTTAGATTCTAAGTGTGATGTTTAGTGTTTATGCATATTATGTGTTATATAGTGTGTTAGGGTGTTCGGGGCCCATAACTAGCTTGGAAATATTAAAACAATGCTTCTAGTGTAATTTTGATGTTTCGGGTAGTGCCCGATTGTTCGGTTAGATACCGGTTCGTTAAAGTGCTAAACTATACCGTTTAGTGTTCTTTATGTACCTTTTGTGATGCTTTTAATTCCCGACACTTAGGAAAGCATTCAGGACCATTTAGTCATATTTTTGCATGTTACTAGCTTGTTAAAATGCTGATTTTTGCTGAATTAAGCTGAATTCAGCACTTTGGGTGAGTTTTAGGCACTTACCGGCACTTAAACTGTCACCTAGAAAAGCAGTTTTGTGGTTCTTACTTCCCTACACTCTATACTAGTATAGTACTTAGTTTCTGGCTCATACTGTGTCAAAACAACGTCTGTCTATGTACTGAACTCCGTCAGCATTTTCCCGGTTTGTCTGTTAACGGTGCTAACTGTGCTTTATGCATCATTTATGTCAGTATGTTTGCATGCAGTCAATGATGTGTCATTTGCAATACGTGATGCACATGTAAGTATAATGCAATAATCAGAAAACAATTCAAGTCATAAATTGTAAATCAGCACAGTCATTAAGCACTAATCATCATTTAATAATTGTACGGATGCATGCAAATTTGACAGTTGTCACAATGTAAAACAAAAGAACATCAAGCTAAATTTTATATAATCATCAAAAAACGTCAAACGTCGTTACAAACATATTTAAAATGTCGCCCTACAGGCTTTCATTTTTTAAAATATATCCAAAATATCATATAGAGCTACTTTTCTCAGCAAGTTTTTTCTCAATATAAGACCATGGGATATGGTGGAGCGGGGGTTGGGGGCATGAGTTGACACGTGGAGTTCAAGCCCCCTCCACCGGTGAGTGACGTGTCCGTGGGGTATGGCGGGGCGTGGGTGAACCGCGTGGCTTGGCAATTTATTAAAAAAAATACAAAAAATTAAAAAAAATACACACAACATTAAAAAAAAGCATAAAATTTTATTAAAATCTTAAAAATTACAAAATTCGTAAAATTTACAAAAAAAAAAAAAAAAAACCTAAAAAGCATTACAAAAAAAAAAAAAAAAAAAAAACCCTAGAGCGTTAGGTAAATTTCAAAAAGAGCGAGCTTGTCGAACGGCTTTCGCTCCTTGCCCCGAAACTCAATGTTTGCCACCGCCACCTGGTCCTCGTGGCTTAACTCACCGCTCGGAACGGCTTCGTAGTAGGCTTTGAAACGATCAAGCTTCGGTCGTAGCTCACGCCATTTATGTTGGCACGCGTTTAAGTTGTGCCGGTCATTTCCGACGTTATGTCGGTAGCTAGCAAAAGCTTCCGGCCAATAATGCGTTTCACCGGGTTGTCGGCCCTTCATTGCGTCAACGACGCTCGTGACGAGAGCTAGCTCTTCTTCGTGTGTCCAAGAGGCCATCGATCAAGTGTGTTTGGGTAGCGGGTTCAATCAAGTAGGTTGGGGTAGCGGTGGACAGCCAACAAGTTTGTTTGGGTTGGGGTAGCCGGGTGGTTGACTGTTGGGTTGGGTAAACCGCTTAGCTTGGCCAAATGGTTAGATTTTGAAATTTAAATGCCCCGCTATGACCTAGCTAACAAGCGAATAGGAGCTGGCCACATAGGATCGCTAGCCCGCCCCACGCCCGGCTTTAAACTCCCGCCCCTTGGGCCACGCCCAAACCCAAGCCAACCCGGGGTGGTAGCTTGGGCGTTTTCAGCCAACTCACGCCCCACACCCCACAGTCTAACATATACAACTAATTTTCAACACTAATTAAACACTTGAACAATTATCACCAAACTTCATAATTTTCAATTTTAAAATCAAGCCTAGGTTTTAATTGTTGATTCCTTGTAACTAACCATTTAAACACACTAAACTTTAACTAAAACAACAAAAACAGCCGACTATAGTTTCAAAAAACAACAAAACAACTAAACTTTCAAACTTCTTTAACAAATTGATTCTCCAAAAAATCCAAATAAAACAAGAAACCAACAAAATAATCGAACCATACCCAAAAAAGTGATGAAGATGCTGTTTTTGTGAGTTTGGTGGCCGGAATTTACTGTTCTCCGGCGACATCCGAAGTTGCTGTTGCCTGCTGCGCGTATTTGTTGGTGTCGTGGATCTAGGATCACAAAACAAAGAGCGGGACGAGAGAAGGGGAAAGGGTGGTGGGTTGGGTTATTATATTTTAGTACAAATTAGATTATTAGATTGAGTTGGGCTTGTGTTATGAAGCGTTTATTGGGCTAAATGTTAAGAGAAAGTTAATTGGGTTAAATGAAAGTTAATTAGTTAAGTGGAAAGTTAATTAGGCTGTATTTAAAAAAATCAGTGTTTACACCATTTTTTTTTATAAATTCATAAGATTTTTTTTTACTAAGGGGGTCGTTCGAAAATTTCCAAGGGGTGCGGACGAAAATTCACAAAGGGTGTGGTCTGGATTTTACCAGGAATTTAGCATTAATTTTTTTTTCAAGAGGTGCGTCCGCCGACCTTGGGCAATAAATGGGTACGCCCCTGATCATGAGTTCAAGTCTAGTAAAGAGTAAAAAAAGAAATTTGATGTTAAAAATAATATATATGGTAGATTTCAGAGACGAGGGAGAGTGTTTCGGAGACTTGGCAGTTTAGAGTTTAGGTTTTCTCATTCCCACGTGAATACAAATGAAGATTTGTTTCCAAAATTCAGAGGGCCCTTGTTGTATTTTTTAGCCTTTGTAAAACCTAAACCAAAGACAAGTTCTAAAATAAAACACAAACACGACATGAAAATAAATCTGATTTTAAGTTTTATTATCCAACTTATTTATTAGACGTGTTGTGTCCATGATTAGCTGTTTAATTAAATAGGTTATTATCGAAATGGCCTGTTAAACTTGTTTAATTATACATTATACAAGTTGGCATGTTAACCCACTTACGACTTGTTTAACCTACTTGTTACAACCCACCAACCCAAATAACACGTATACAAATACAACATCAGTACATGCCCGTTAACATGTTTGACACATTTAAATAAAAGTAGGTTAAACGGATTGTGTCCAGGTTACACATTAAGTTTGTTTAGTTTAGGATTGATGTTTTTGACACAAAAAAAAAATAGTCGTGTTCAGGTTGAATAATTTAACCCACAACCTGACACAATTAACACCCTATAATATAAAATAACAATGTCACTTGTGACGCCATTGCTTAAGTATTGTTAGACCACTTGCAACAGGGTCCTTGGTGCCCACGGGCAAGGATTTGGACACTGACGGGTTTTTTCCTACAAACGGCTTATTGTGTGGCCTCGTGTGTGGTTCTTTTTAATGATGTTGACGTGGCTATGAACGAGCTATATGGACCCCGTGAGAAGCTTTTACTTTTTTTTTTTTTTTTTTGCGTATCAAAAGAAGAATGTTAGCTTTATAGGAAAAGAAAGGATAGGAGAGAAGAATGGAAACACAATATTTCTAAGCATCCATCGAGGAGATTAATACCGCTATTGTGTCAACTGTCAACGAAACTTTTAGTTGTAGGAAACAAGGCAATGAAATGGTGTTAAAGGGTAGAAAGTGATGGTGATTTTAGTGTCATCAATGTTACTTTTTGTATAACTGGATTTACATAAGGCTAAATGAAAATTAGAATACACATTGACACCAAATAGGATATGTGAAGTACACACTCGTTCAAGACTATTTTGACATCAGGCACCTTTGATTCTGAAAGGGTTCTAATAGGTGAAGCCCTTACTTAAACCATTGGGGCTTCCAAGGGGAAAAGTCCCTCACTAGATTTGCTTCGGATTTGCATGGCTAATGAGAAGTTGCTTGAGAATGATCATTATTCTTAACCGACATCAGTTGCAACTTAGTACATTAGTAGCAAGCACAATGACTTAGTATGTTACTGCAGAGCAGTGAAAAAAGAGATCGGTGGTAAGTAAGTTACTACTAGTCAGTGGGAAATACGTCAATAGTAACTAAGTTCAATACAAACTGCAAGCATGAGTTTCAATTGGAGTTTGCATTGTGTCGTTGTTGTACTCTTTCAACAAGGAGTTGCAACCATTGTGATGGTTCTAACCCCTAGATAAAGAAATTCATTTGATTTGTTTAGCAAAGGTAATAAGAACATCGTTTTAATAGAAAATTTGTTCTTCTTTTTGAATAAACATAAAAGATGATAATTTATGGGAAATTTGCAAGGGTGCTTGTAGGAGTAAACATTGTTTGGAAAGCTTTGTGCGCATAAGATGTCGGTCACGTGTTTATGGTTTTATGGCTATTCGGTTCTTTGAGGGTACCAATATATTAATCTCGTCCCTCACAAAGAATTCATCTCCTCCCTTGTGGCCTTTGGTGAAGATCTCCCACTTTTTATAAGCGCCTACTGAACTCATCTTCCCCGCATCTTCATATTTTACAAGATAATACCTTGTTTTGCACCATTGTTGGTCTAGTTGTCCAGTTTCTTGAATTTCCAATTATGCTATGGCTTCATCCCCTCCAACAAATCTCTTAAACCGAAAACCATGTTCAATAAGAATACATGCAGCCAATGAGGTGGTGGTGGAGGTAAGGGAGAGACTTGGTGTTCTAAGAGACTCAGGTTCGATTCCTGTCATCCCCATTATTTTCTGCGCCACCTGGTGATTATGGGAGACTAGGCGAATAGGTGGAGATCGCTAGTTCGATCCTTGAATTAAGCGGGTTTTACCTCACCACATTGTCGTGCCTTCGGGCGAGTGTTCACGGGCTTCAGCCCTAGGTGATGGTTTTCCCCGGTTCGGAGGCGAGTGTATCCCAATGAGGTGAATTTCGCGAGTAGCCCATTTGGAGGATTCGTTGACCGTTAAAAAAAACTAAGAACCTATGCATTTGACGATCCTGTCAGTAGCGTGAAGAAGCAGATGACTAGTCTAAAAACTCAAACGAGTTATTCAAACATAATCCTTACAAAGGCATGGCTAATTTCACTTTAGGCAAGGGGTGTGGCAGCGACACGTCATTGCCCATATGAAGACATAGAGAGTAGCTTAACAATTCCATTTTTTTTATAAAGATGGAAATACGATGTTTTTACGGTTGAGAGTAACCTTTTTATGAAATGTATATTTTTAGTCTTGTAATTTGTTTTATAAATCATATCCGGTTTATTATTTATTTTAGAATCAAATTTGATTTTGCTCCATGACGTTTGAAAAAAAAAAACATAACTATTTTCTTCCAAACGATTAAAAACTTTGATTTACCTTCAAAAGTTTTATTAGTTGTTTCATTTTTCTCCAGACCTCTAACATCTATTTCCCCTCGTTAAAAGTTTAGCCGATGTGTCTATCATGTGATGGGCCTGGTTATTTTCTCTCCCATCAACTAAAAGTTTTTGAAGAAAATAGTTATTTTTGTCAAACCTTGTGGAGCAAAACCGAATTAAACTTTAATCTTTTCGTATTACTTTTATGTTTGCTTTTATTTATTTTTTTGGGATTTTGTTTGAATCTCACTTGAATGTCAAGTCCTGGTCGATAATCAAACCGAATAGAAAAGTTGAAGAAAAGAATTTAGATTGAATAACTCTCAATCTTATTAATCAGAAAATAACTCATACTTTTACAAACTAAACTGTTCACACTCAAATCTGGTCACGAATCCCTCTCGCAACCCTCGGTCAAAAACCCAACTTGTTTAACCGAATAAAAACTTGAATTGAACTCACTTGTCCAACACAAATAATAAAAAACAACCACGAATTAAATCAACTTATTTAACAGAATTAATCGCTAAAAGAAATATCATTATCTTGACTTATCCAAAAATCAAATCACTAGAATAAATCACTTTGATTTTTCCAGCAAAGACCTTTATAATTGCTAAAAGAAAACCTTTAAAATAATTCTGCTTGTTTCTTTCTTACTTAATCTTCTGCACGCACACCTATGACTTTTGGAACCAAACAAGCAACAAAAGCCCAGAGATTAAAAAAAAAACAGAAAACCGAACCCTTACAAATCCAAGTTGCCGTGGGTTCCGCCGTTGTCTTTTGGTCACTCCGATTGCCTCTAATGCCGGAAACGATGGCTCCGTTACCGCTATAAAAACTTGTAATATGATCACCAACTCGTAACTCCTTAGTAGTTGATCAACTCGAGTACCCGTTTGATATCGACGATTGAATTTGGCTCTGATACCAATTCAAGCCCCAGTCGATAATCAAACCGAATAGAAAAGTTGAAGAAAAGAATTTAGATCGAATAAATCTCGATTTTATTAATCAGAAAATAACTCAAACCTAATTATCTTCTCTAAACCTTAATCACAACTTTGATCAGGTTATATAGGAGATAACTTTGGGTCATACATATTAACCCGATTTCGTTATCATTTTGGTGAAATATTATAGTTATAAATAATTTTTATTAGGTAGGAGAAAGCTAGAAAATGTTTGACCCGTCCCGACCTTAACCCGAACCCGACCCGAAAATTGTGTCATACATATTAACCCGATTTCGTTATCATTTTGGTGAAATATTATATATGTTCTGGTGAAATATTTTGTTAAAAATAGATTACTTAGGCTTGTAAATGAACCGAACGAACACGAACGAGGCATGTATACTGATTAAAAATAGAAAATGTATGACACGAAATTTCATACAAACCCAAAAATGTGTCATACATATTAACCCGAACCCGATGTTGAACCCAAGTTTTTTTATTGTTTTTTCGACAAATTAATATATTAATTTCATTTATGTGGATTTGTAATGAACCATTTTTTTGGAGGTATTTGGGTCACTTGAAGAATTGAAGAATTGGGTATACAAAAGAGAAGTTGCGAAAGGTTACGTCATTGTAACCCAACGAACGATAACAAAAGGCGAAGGTGCGTCAGCAAGGACAGTGAAGATATGGTTGCAATGCGATCGTGGCGGCGAACCCAAAAGTAAAGCATCAGTTCGGCGTTCCGGTAGCAAACAGGTTGGCTGTCCTTTTAGTCTGATAGGGAAACTAGACTCAAGTAGTGGTAATTGAAGCCTTGTGGAGAAGAAAAACATTCACAACCATGAGCCTGCTGAATTTATCGAGCGCCACGCGTTTGCTAGAAGGCTGACCCCGGACGAAGAATCACTGGTGGAGAGACTGTATCTGCAAAACATGGAGCCTACAAATATACATTTAACCATAAGAAAACAGTACCCACATAGCGTGTGCATTCTACAAGACGTACAAAACATGATTAAAAAGATTAAACGCAAAATGTACGGCGATCGAACTCCAATGCAGATATTGGAGAGCATGTTGCAAGAAGAAATGTACGTTTATTTCACCAGAGTGAATCCCTCCACAAACGCGGTCGAGGAGGTTTTTTTCGTTCATCCGGACTCGTACAACATGTGGCGTGCATTCCCACAAGTGTTGATGATTGATGCTACCTACAAGACGAATGAGTATAACCTTCCGTTTATTCAAGTTGTGGGTGTGACATGGACACACAAGTCTTTTTGTGTGGCTCACGCGTTTGTCTCTAAAGAAAAAAAAGATAACTTCTTATGGGTCCTGGAGAAGCTCAAAGAATTGTTGGTAGATTGCATGGAGCCACGTGTAATTGTAACAGATAGGGATCAAGCTTTGATGAATGCTTGCGATAAAATATTCCCAAAAGCTTCCAAATTGCTATGTAGGTGGCACATCTCACAGAATATTCTAAAACACTATCGGGCAAAATTTACGGATGAAGACTGGAAAATATTCAAGCTTTCTTGGTCTCGACTGTGTAGTTCTCCCACTCCGACGCTATACAATTATAACTTTCAGCGGCTTTTCACGCGACTGGTTAACGACGAACGATCAGGTACATATTATATTAGTTTACATACATTCATCCATACATATATACATACAAACATTACAAATCGTTGTATTCAATTTTTTTTCAGATGTTATGGATTATTTGTATGAGGTGTGGCTGAAAGATTATAAAGAAAAGTTCGTTTCAGCTTGGACTAACACAGTCCCCAATTTTGGTCAACATACAACCAACAGAGTTGAAAGCCAGCATTCTAAGTTTAAGAGATACATTAAAGGGCCAAATAACTCGCTCCATAGACTTGTGTGGCTCGTTGGCAAAGTTGTAGACTCACAAAAGATACAAATAAAACTTAGTTTTCAGGAGAGCAGGTCCGTGCAAATGGGGGACCACAGATTTTCGTTTTTGGACAACCTATGCGGTAATGTTTCCCAAAAAGCCTTAGAGTTGTTGGTTGGCTAGAGGAAAAAGCTACATGCGTTGAGGGTAGGAGGGGGGACTTGTGGCCACCAGCTTTCTACGGGTTGTGGGTTGCCATGTGCTTGTCAGATGGAGTGGTGGGAAAATATAGGTAACATAACAACTATAACATATGCTTCGATCCATAGAATATAATCATCATTATACTTCACGTTTTAACAATGATTCTTGAAAAACAGGTTGCAAAATTCTACTTGCCGGGATAGACAAATTCTGGACAAAACTTGATTTTTCGCCAGATGATCTTAATCAAGACGAGTGTAATATTCAGGCGGAAATGGATAGACTCACACAGCAACTACAGACGCAGCCACCTCTAGTGTTAAAAAGTATGTTGTCGAAGATGAAAGCGGTGTTGAATCCAAATATGACTGACCATCAACCGCCTGAGGTACAACAAGATACCCGGGGCCGCCCAACTACGAAAGCAAAACAACAAAAGAATGAAGACCTTGCGAGACGTAAAGATAAACAACCCGAATCACAGAGGAACGACTACACTCAAAAGCTAAATGTGTGACGTAGTCGTTCAAAGAAAAGCAAAGAAGAAAAAAATACACTTCCGATTATAGATAAAGACTTTCCACTGTTGGCCGGGCACAGGTACATACGTATATACATACATATATTTAGAATTCTTTTTCAATTTTTTATTTTTTAATATTTTTTAGTTTTTTATTTTTTTCCAATTATAGGTACAAAAACATGATAGAGCGTTTTAAGGATTGGCTTCCATCTAGCTATCGGAGATACATAACACATATCGAAGATGCCCAGCCGGACGGTAACTGTGGGTTTTGATCCATAGCTATGGGTTTGGGGTTTGACCAGAAACAGTGGAAGTGGGTCCGCCAAGAGCTACTCGACGATATGTTCATTAACAAAAAGCGTTGGGGGCATATACTCGAATCATTGGACAAGGGATGTTACGAAAATGTGTATCGATCGATAAATTGGTTAAATGTTGAACCTGCACCTATGGCATGCTGGATGTGGTTGCCCTACACAGGGTTGTTGGTGGCTCAAAAATTTGAGGTGATTGTTCAACATTTAAGCAACGGTGTTTGTCAAACTTACTTCCCGATGTTCGATGGACCGCAGGTTTACCCGGACCATTCCATTTTAACGATGGCTTAAGTCGAAGATAGCCATTTCATCATGGTTAAGTTAGCGGATGATAGCCCAATGCCCGTACCAAATGGACTTTGGAATATATACCGAAGTATGGAAGGTATGGAATGGGAGACAATGTACATGTCTCGTATTGCACATGGTAGGGTGTTATTACGTAGTAATAGAACTCGACAAAAAGAAGTTATTGACTTGTGTTAGGTGTAGCACCCGTGAAACATAGTGTACGCAACGAACTTATTAATGTTTCTCTTTAATATAATTTAAATATATTGTCACATCCATCAAATATAGTGTACGCAACAATTATTTTTATAAAATTTTTTTAATTAAAGTGCTTCATATAAAAGAAAGGAGTATAAAATAAAAGAAAACTATTGTTTTAAAGGGATTTAAAATTGTTGACTCAAACTAAAAATGAAATCTGTTTTTTTTTAAATAAATGTAATTAATTTTAATATAAATACATGAATAATAAAAAATGTCAAAAATGCAAAAAACCGGCCATAAACCAGTTTCAACGCGGCTCGAACTCGTGACCTCCCAGTTAAATGCACTCGTCCCTTCCACTGGGACAAGTGTCTCACCCATTGATTATCCCGATTCTTTTTTCTCTTATACTAAGTTTCATAGATTCAAAAAGAAAAAAGAAAAATACAACTCCTATACGCCGCTCATTGAACCATACGGCTCTCATTGAACACAAACACTTTCCCAACTTCAATAAAGGGGTAAAATAGATCTAAAATTTGAAAACTCACACACTAAAACACCAAGAACACACACACAAACGCTCTGGACTAGGGGTGTGCATGGGTCGGTTTTGGTAGGTTTTGACCAAAAACTATAACCATAACCGCGATGTCGTTTATTGGATAATCATAACCATAACCGATCGGTTATGGTGGTTATGGTTATTCGGTTTTGATGGTTATAGTGGGTCGGTTATGGGTGGTTAACCGTGTCTTTAGCTTAGCTAAAAATAGCTTAATTTTTTTAACATGGAATAAATTGTTATCGCATATTTGTATATATTAGTATATTACATAGTATTAAAAAAACATATAATCTATAATATTAATACCAATTATTTTCAAATATCTAAATAAAGTGATATAATACATTCCATAAATTCAAATAAACATTCAACCAAAACCACGAAATGATATGAAAAACTCATAAGTACAAAAAATCTTCAGTCAAAAACATAAAATATTAAAAATATGGTGAAAATTCCTAAATCCTACAAAGATTTATTACATGTCGGTTCGGTTCGGTTATGGTGGGTATGGAAAAAAATGATAACCATAACCGACCCGCTACTTTCGGTTTTCAAAAAAAACCATTAACCAACCCACCGGTTTTTTATTTGGTTCGGTTTTTTCGGTTCAGTTTTGTCGGTTATGGTTCGGTTATTTCGGTTTTTTGCACACCCCTACTCTGGACCACACGATTTTCACAAGACAAACTCTGGACCACACGTTGAAGGTTAGTTTGTATTCCAAATTTTATTGCTTAATCTTCAACCTTTTTTTACTTTTTGGTTTTATTTCCGCCGTTTGTGGTGGTGTTGGGTTAGACGGTGGTGGGGGATTGACGACGGTGGGGGATTGGTGGCGGTGGGGATTGACGGCGGTGGGGGATTGACTGTGGTGGGGAATGACGGCGGTGGTGATTGACGGCAGTGGTGGTGGTAGTGGTGGTGGCTGTGGTGGTGGTGGTTGTGGTGGTGGGGATTGACGGCTGTGGTGGTGGTGGTTGTGGTGGTGGGGATTGACGGCTGTGGTGGTGGTGGTTGTGGTGGTGGGGATTGGGTGTGGTGGTGGCTGTGGTGGTTGTGGTGGTGGTGGTGGTGGTGGGGATTGACGGCTGTGGTGGTGGGGATTGACGGCTGTGGTGGTGGTGGAGATTGACGGCTGTGGTGGTGGTTGTTGTGGTAGTGGTTAGGCGGGTGTGGTGGTGACTGTGGTGGTGGTGGTGGTTAAGCGAGTGTGGTGGTGGCTGTGGTGGTGGTGGTTAGGCGGGTGTGGTGGTGGTTGTGGTGGTGGTGGTGGTAGCGTAACCCTACCCGACCCCCGGCCCGACACGTTTGCCGAGTCTAGACTTATATCATCTTTTTTTTAAATGTGCATATGTTATTTTTATTATTATATTTATTATTTTTAACAATATATTTTCGGATATCGGGCCTAATGCTATAACTGTTTGTTTTATTAATAGGATATCGAAAGTCGGTGTTTTGATGGTGGTGGTAGCGTAATCCTTATGGAGAATTACACTGCATTTATATTTCAGATTCAAACGCTTAACTGCGTTCGTATTCCAGATTCATGCACCGGAACGTCCACCAACGACAATGCTTCTACACCCACAATCTGTGAGGGTGGAAGTAGATATTTACCGGTGACTATGAGGGTGAACTGGAATGTCCTGGAACCTCCACCAACGACAATGCTTCTGCGTTAGCAACCTTGAGGGAGAACTCCTTCTGTATGGATTGGTTCTTCATGCTGTGGAACCGGTTACTGAGAATTCTTCTGCAACAACGAGGGAGCGCCAGATCAGGTCGGAGGTTCTTCATGTGGTAATGGGGAAGCGGAAAGCACGTTTACCGTGGAACGCATCCTTAAACTTGATAGCAACAATATGGTGACCGAATAGAGATCTTAATAACCAATACAGTTTCCAAGAATTAAAGAATATGTAACAGTTAGCGATTTAGGGTTTAGGGTTTAGTCGTTACATTTTGTATTAAAATGACATATTTTGTGTATTAATATAAAACGATGTTTCGTGTATTTATTGCGTTATGGTTAATAAATGACAAGTGAAAAATAATTAAAGACATAATAATAATTGATAAATAAAAAATTTGACATTTTATAATACACACAATTCATTTCATAAAATATCGTCATGGGTCAAAGACCCTACCCGACCCCCGGCCCGACCCGTTTGCCGGGACTAGATATAACATCGTTTTTTTTTTAAATGTTCATATGTTTTATTATTATTATTTATTATTATTATTATTGGTCAATGAGCAACTCATTATGTGCATATGCTTTATTATTATTATTACTATTATTATTATTATTATTATTATTATTATTATTATTATTATTATTATTATTATTATTATACGATACGTCGAGCCAAAACGTATTTAAGCAATGGTGTTTGTCAAACTTACTTCCCGTTTGTTCGATGGTCCGGAGGTTTACCCGAACCATTCCATTTTATTGATCGCTTATGTCGAAGGTGTCTATTTCATCATTGCTAGGTTAACGGGATGATTGTCCGATATCGGTACGAAATGGACTTTGAAATACCCCACCGACGTATAGAAGCGATGGAATGGGTGACAATGTACATGTATCGTATTACACAGGGTAGGGCGTTAGTAGATAGTAATAGAACTTCACGAAAAAGAATTTGTTAACTTGGCAAAGGTGTAACATCCGTAAAATATAGTGTATGCAACAATTTTTTTAAAAAAAATATATTAATTAGGGTATTTTATAACATAAAAACCCTTAATTACCACCCAAAATTTTTAAAAAAATTAATTGCATATGGGTCGTATAGGGCAATGAGACCCAAATACAACTCCTATAAGGTGCTCACTGACCAATAAGCCTCCCCTGGTGGACACCTTATAAGTGTCTCATTGACCAATAAGCCTCCCCTAGTGGTTTCCACTTTTATCAAAGGTGGAATAGTTCAAATTCTTTTTCGTTGTTGTTATTATTATTTATTGTTGTTATTATTATTATTATTATTATTATTATTATTATTATTATTTATTATTATTGTTATTATTATTATTATTTATTATTATTATTGTTAATATTATTATTTATTGTTATTATTATTTATTATTATTATTATTGTTATTATTTTTATTATTATTATTATTTATTATTATTATTATTTATTATTATTATTGTTATTATTATTATTATTATTTATTATTATTATTATTGTTATTATTATTATTATTATTTATTATTATTATTATTATTAGTATTATTTATTATTATTATTGTTATTATTATTTATTATTATTATTATTATTTATTATTGTTATTGTTATTATTTTTATTATTGTTATTATTTATTATTATTATTGTTATTATTTTTATTATTATTTATTATTATTATTATTATTCATTTTTTATTATTATTTTTATTATTATTATTATTATTTATTATTATTATTATTGTTATTTATTATTATTATTGTTATTATTTTTATTATTATTATTTATTATTATTATTTTTATTTTTATTATTTTTCTTATTATTATTATTATTTATTATTATTATTATTATATATTATTTATTATTATTATTGTTATTATTATTATTTATTATTATTATTGTTATTATTTTTATTAATAAATTTTTCGGTTTTAATTAATTTAATATATTTTCGGTTATAATTAATTTAATGAATTTTTCGGTTTTAATTAATTTAGTAAATTTTCTGTTATAATTAATTTAATAAATTTTTCGGTTTAGTTAAGATTAAAAAAGAAAAAAACCTAAAAAATGCAAAAAACCGCCTCTAGACCCGGATCGAACTCCTGACCTTTCCCTTAAATGCACCCGTCCCTTCCACTGGGACAAGTGTCTCACCCATTAATCTTCTCGATTATTAATTTTCTTATGCTTAGTTCCAGAGATAAAAAAAGAACAAAATATATCCGCCCCTTATTGCCCTATACGCCCCTCATTGATTAAAAAACTACTTTTCAAGTAAAGAACATATCTAAAAGTTAACCCCACACACTAAAACACCAAGAGAACACACACTGTCTCTCTCGTATCGCTCGATCCGAAGGTATCAGCCTATACGGTGCATATTTTCATAAAAGGTTAGTGTATTATTTCATCTTTCCTTTGTCTATATTTTTTTTTTAATTTTGGCCGGTGGTGGGTGGTAAAGGTTGACCGGATAAGTTGGGGATGGTGATAAAGGTGTCACCGGAATAGTTGGGGACTATCACCGGAATAGTTGGGGATGGTGACCGGATAAGCGACGGGGGATAATAGTTGGGTTATAGATTAGTTTAGGATGTAGATAACGGTTGACGTAAAATAAATAGATGAAAACGAATCCGATTAGCGGTTCCAGGTTGCCGGAAACCTGCCGGAATCCCGCCGGAATCTCGCCGGTAAAGCAGTTTTGAAAGTCCTTCTTGTCCTTCACTTTTTTAAACTTTATTTAGTACAAATCTTAAATTTAACATTAAAATGTAAGTTATAAAAAAAATTAACTCGAAAGGTTTATTGAAGAATAATGTGTTACAAATAAAATAAACGATTAGTTATTTAGTTATGTCTTATTTGGCGTGAAGTGTTGATTATTCGGGTGTTATTTGGTATTGTTTGTCGATTATTTAGATGTTATTTTGTTAGAAACTTTGTCGATTATTTAGGCTTTAATTTCGTTAAGGTGGGTCGGATGTGGTGGTGGTGGGTCGGCTATACAATTCGTTACTAAAATTATTACAAGTTTATGAAAATTGTAAAAAGTTTATAATATGACACGTATTATATATTAATTTTTGCAAATATGTCGTCAGACGAGGAGCAGTTTGGTGCGGCACAGGTGCCTGGATTCGATGAGATGGCCGGGGGTGATTGTTTGGGTATTCCCTATATGGACTACCCGAACAATTCTAGGGAGTATAAACGTTTTAACAGGTTGCGACAAATGAAGGTGGGTCGGCAGAGGGCGTTGTCATGGGAGGCTTTACGGGAGGTCGGGGAGGAGGAGAGGGCCCAGGGTTTGATCAGGAAGAATTCCCCGTGGGATCGCATGTTTTCGGTGGCGGCTGGGCCGTCTTATAGGACCATGATGGTGGAGTTTCTGTCCACATTCGTGTTTCGTCCACGGCCGGCTGACCGTCCCAATTCAGATATGGACGATCCGAACGTGGAAGCACCGCCTCCCGAGGTATCTTTCTGTTTGTTCGGGCAACGACAAAATTGGTCACTGCGTCAGTTTGCTGTTGCCACCGGGTTCTATACCGATGATGAGTTGGTTCAGGACATCTATACCACCGCGATTTGGGCTATGCCTGATGATCAGTTGTTTGCTTGGTGGCCCACTCTATCTCCTGGACCCTTCGGTAGGAAGGCCCGAGTTTCTGCGATTCCTGACCCACTCGTTCGCTACATACACCGCTGCATTGCGACGTCGATCTCTGCGCATGGCAAAAGCAACAAGTAGGTCACGAAGGTGGATCTGTTCTTTCTGTACTGCTTATATACGGGCACACCGTGCGCCCCCCCATCGCTGTCTGGCGGAGTATTTCGCCTCGTACGGCAAACGGCAGAGGCGTAGCCGTTTGATTGGAGGGGCGTTTATCACGCGTATTGCCCCAGCATTGCAGTCTGTATTACCCATTCCTTGAGGATATGCCGACCCCAGCACCACATGAGCCCTTAGATCTTAGGACGATGAGAGGGATGAAGATTATGGTGAACTTTCCAGATATCGGGCATCGGTTTGTTGACGATCACCAACAGATTTATGAACCCCATACGATAGTCCACCAGGCACTGCTCGAGGCTGGGGAGGTGGAGATGCCGCATATTGCTGACGTGCCTGTTATGGATGGAGACATGCAGCCTCAGGTTGACCAGGGGCATCCACAGGAGCCACCACAGATTCCACAACGCGTTTATCATGCAGTGCGGTTGCCTCAGTCCACCCAACGTCTCCTTGAGAGGCTGGTGGGGGGTTAGGATGGTATGATGGCGAGCTAGACACAACAGTTTCAGCGAATGGACAGGCGGATGGAGGATTTGATGGAGTGGGTGATGGCTAGTGAGGCCGAGAGACGTACCCAGGCGGGGTTGCCGGTTCGACCCCCGCCACATCCACGAGTGTATCCGGGTTTCGACATGGAGGCAGGTCCGTCCGGGACGCAGGCAGGTGGTGGGGATGATTCTGACGACACCGATGAGGACATGGAGGATTAGTATTTGTATTTGTTGGGTGAATTTTATTTTGTTAAACATTTGTGGGCATGTATGAACAAATATTTATTTCTTTTTGTTTATTTTGGTATGTTTAAACATTTGTAACTTGATGAATGTTTGTTCATTTTGTTATTTATGCTTAGTCGACTGATTATAAAAAACAACATTTTTTTAAAAACTTAGTATATATAATAACAATGAAAAATAACAAGACAAACAACACAATATTCGATTACATTTTTTTTAAAAACTTAATGTATATAAAAAACGAAATTTATAACTAATATTCGATTACATGTCTTCAATAAACTTACATACTAACAATGAAAAATAACAAGACAAACAACACAAAAAAAATCCAACTGATTATCAACCAACGTTCCCTCTTACGGACAACCCTTGAATGAATATCTTCAAATTCCGCTTCTTGCAATTTATAAATTTGAACCTCCTCTCTCAAATAGTTGACTTCGTTTTGAAGCACAACCTTCGTATCCATCAGTTCTTTGATGACCACACATGCCCGACGACACATGGGAGGATCGACCCACACAAAGAAGTTGCACTTAGAACGCTGACACGAAAAAAAATCACTAATATACAAGGGTTAATGGAAAAAAAATACATTAAAAACATACCATACTGTGACAAGTGTAAAATTGACATCCGGGATTAGCTTCAGTCCAAGATGTTCTTAGTGCAGCCGTCCTACCACATTTGCAAACAACCATTGTGAATTTATGATTGTGAAGATGGTGTATATTTCTGTGGCAAGTAAGGATGACAAAAATACCCAACATTTGCAACCAACATATACAAGCTTTAAAAAATAAAAAGCAAACCAATATCCCGCTCACAGGCCCATACGCGCGTATGGTGGGTACGGAGGCTGACAACTTTTCAGCCCATATGCCTCGTATAGCCCGATGAGACCCATTTCCACCTACCTTTTCCTGAAAAGTTGACAGGACATTTATGACACCCCACTTGCATACGCCTCTCATCGACCCATACGGGTCTCATTGAAGTTCAGTTTCATTTCCTTTTTTTAGTTTAACCGAGAATAAGTACATATCCAAATACAAAAGTTATTTTTTGGACGAGTTCTGGACCACACGATGACAATCCGGAAGGGGGCCACACGCGTCTCCCGTATAGTTTTTGCTCTCGTATCGGTCTATATGGTCGGAATATTCAAGGTTTGTTTACCCTTGTTTTTTGTGGTTTTATTTTGGCGGTTTGTGGTGGTGTTGGGGTTGTGGTTGTGGTGGTGGTGGTGGGTCGGCTGTGGTGGTGGTGGTGGTGGTGGTGGTGGTGGGTCGACTGTGGTGGTGGTGGTGGTGGGTAGGCTGTGGTAGTGGTGGGTCGGCTGTGTTGGTGGTGGTGGTGGTGGTGGTGGGTCGGCTGGGGTAGTGGTGGTGGTGGTGGGTCGGCTGGGGTGGTGGTGGTGGTGGTGGTGGTGGTGGTGGTGGGTCGACTATGGTGGTGGTGGTGGTGGTGGGTCGGCTGTGGTGGTGGTGGTGGCGGTGATGGTGGTGGGTTGGCTGTGGTGGTGGTGGTGGTGTGTCGGCTGTGGTGGTGGTGGTGGTGGGTCGGCTGTGGTGGTGGTGGTGGGTCGGCTGTGTTGGTGTTTTGTTTTTTTTTTAATTTTTACAATATATTTTCGAATGCCGAGTCTAATGCTAAATTGTATTTTTTTATTAACAGGATATCGAAAGTCGGTGTTTTGACGGTGGTGGTAGCGTAATCCTTATGGAGAAACTACGTTCGTATTTCAGATTCATGCACTAGAACGCCGATCTAGGATTACGTGTTATCGGAGTAGCCTGTTGCCTCGTCAGCTCCCAGTGACGCTAGCCAATGCAGTCTGCCCTGTAACATGTCCTTCTAAGAGAGGAGTTCATTAGTGTTCTCATGAGCCTTCCACCAACGGGAATGCCACTTCGCTCACCATCCTGAAAAGAGGCGGAAGACTGGACGGTGGTTGATAAACGAAATGCCGACTCCACTGCTCCAACCTCCTGGTCCCTTGTGCCATTTAAGTGTGGTAGATGTGAAGCAGAATCCCATTGGAAGGTAGGGTTCGGTACGCAATTTCAAGACAACCGGGCTGTCTTTGTATTGTGTATGCTAGCTGCACCCATCGTTTTCCTGTACATGAATTCAAAAATATGTAACAATTAGCGATCTAGGGTTTAGGGTTTAGTCGTTACATTCTGTATCAAAGTTACATGTTTTGTGTATTAATATAAAACGATGTTTAATTACATTTTGAATTACGTTTCTTGTTACGTTATGGTTGATAAACAAAAATTGAAAAACAATTAAAGACTTTCAGAAGTTGACATTTTTTAACATACACATTGCGTTATGGAAACAATTAAACACATAATAATAATTGATAAATAAAAAAGTTGACATTTAATAAAATTTGACATTTAAAAGTTTGACAATTAAAGACGTAATAATACTCATTTAGTAATACTAAATAAAAGTTGTTTCATAAAAATTTGACAGTTAAAAATTTTGACAATTAAACACATAATAATAATTCATAAATAAAAAACTATGTTATAATATATACAATTTGTTTTATAAAAATATTGACATTTAATAATACTTATAAAAAAATGGCATTTTATAATATACACAATTCATAAATAAAAAACTGTGTTATAATATACACAATTCATAATAATTCATAAATAAAAAACTATGTTATAATATATACAATTCGTTTTGTAAAAAAAAATTGACATTTAATAATACTTATAAAAAATGGCATTTTATAATATACACAATTCATTTCATAAAAATATGAAGTTTTTATAATACTAACATAATTTTTTATAACAACATTTTATAAAAAAAAATTTAATTTTCTTATATTAATACTTCACAACTTCCCCATACAAATACCCTATCAAAATAAAGTTCCTTACACCCCAATCATTGGCTGACACCCAATGATTGGCATTAATTAGATGGTAGGGACCATTTTCAAACGTATTGGGCAATGAGGGGCGTATGGGTGGGGCCAGTTTGAGTCGTATTGGGCAATGAGGGTCATTTAGGGTTAGGGGATGTGTAAATACTTTTGGGGGATGTGTGGATACCTCCACCTTTATAAAAACACATTGCCTCTTTTAAAAAAATATGAAACTTGTGTAAAATGTAGAGAAGGCATTATATGTTTTGAAAACCACAAAAAAAAACCAATTAACATTTTAAAACAAAACAATATGTAAACTTGTGTAAACATTTAAAAAGCGAAATTACCATATTTAAAGAAACCTTATCAAAATCTTTTCTAAGTTTTTTTAAGGTTAACAAATTACAAATACACCATTTGCCATTCGATTTGATCCGATCCTGTTTAAATAAAAAAACAGAAAATATGAATCTTTAATTACATGTTTAAAGATCAAATGGTAAACTGAAAAAAAGAAAGTACACGAACTTGAGTTCACCTTCGATTTATCATGTTCGGCCTCATCTTCTAAACCTGTTTAAATTAAGAACAGAAAATTTGAACTTTTAATTACAACTTTAAAGATGAGATTGTAAATTTAAATAAAGAAAATAGGTGACTTGAGCCCGCCTTCAGTTTATCATGCTTCGACATCATCTTATAATCTTGTTTACATGAAAGCAGAAATTTAAACTTTTTTAAATACATGTTTAAAGATGAGATTGTAAACTAAGTACTTGTACAGTGAATGAAAGAAGGTACATGAATACAAGTTCACCTTCGATTCACCATGCTTCACCATCATCTTCGTGTCCTTTTTATGTAAGAGTTTCAAAGCTGAAAGTGTAATATGATGGAAAGAGTACCTTGGCCAACTGATTTGTGTTTTTTTTTATGATGATCTTTCATTTAGACAGCAGAGGTAGTGTTTTTTAACCCCATATCTTCCTGTATGTTCCAAAAAGGAAAAAATATACATGAGAACAAATCAAACTCATTACTAACATTTTTAAATATAATTAACCTACACTTTCAGGTCACAGTGTAAGTCGGATGTCAACGGACTGGTAAACGGGTTGCAGGTCTCAACGTTCTCATCAGTTGCAAGGCTTTTTTGGCTCAACCTGGTATGAAATGAAACTCTCAAATTAGTAGGTGAAAGTATTAAAACAATTTATCAAGTTAAATACCCTGGAAACTCTCAAATTAGTAGGTAAAAGTATCAAAACAATTTATCAAGTAAAATACCCTGGAATTTAGATCTGTTGCTTTCATCTTTATATGCTCCCTTGCTTTCATCTTAAACTTTGGTAGTTATCTGCTCCATTCGAATGCTTAAACTTAGGTAGCAAATATAATTAAAAAAATAAATGGAAGATTATGCTACCTCAATCCGTATTATATAGCCAGCAAACTATTCAGTTAAGTGTCCACTACCCCACTAAGTTCCTGAAAATAAAGAACACCCTTTTAACCGTCAATTGATAACTTGCACTTTTCTAGGACTCATGTTCTAATAATTCATTTCTAATTGGTGCATCTTAATAAACTGCAGGAAACTGCAAGATCATGGCTGAGAGAGTGCAAAACCGACGCCAACTTCTGCTTCTAGAAGGAATTTAGTGACTTTAAACGGCTGAGATTAAAAGTTGATGACTTTAAACGGCTGTAATTAACACAAAAGTTGGTTACAAACATAATATAGAATTACTGATGTTAGAGAATGTAAGATTAGAATTCAATTTGGTTTTGCTCCATGAAGTTTGACAAAAATAACTATTTTCCTCCAAAACGTTTAGTCAGTGAGAAAGAAAATGACCAAGATGCCTATTACATGACATGCACATGAGTTAACGGGGGAATAGATGTTGTTAGAGATCTAGATAAAAAATAAAACAACCTTTGGTGGTAAATCGATGTTTCTAATCTTTTGGAGGAAAATAATTATTTTTGTCAAAACCTGAAGAGAGCAAAACTGAATTTAACTCAACTTTTTATTTTACATGTTTTTTTTTCTTTTTTCTCTTGTAACTGTTTTAACGACTTTCCAATGTTTAAAAGTTCAACAGTTTTTGCGTTTGCCTTTTCTGTTTGTTGTTTTGACGTGTTGTATCAGTAGATGTGAATGAGATCAAAATTTATGGAGAAAATTCAAGTTAACTGCTGGGTTTTCACATGATGCTGCAACAACGTACACATATACAAAACTTATGTGAAATGGAGTTAAAAGTCTACATATTCGTCATTACTTCTGTTTTCTAGATTGAAACGTGTTACATTGAGGAAACTATCAAAGTTTGTCATCTCTAGCGTTTAAAAGGGGTTTAGGAAGAGTAGACGAGAAAATTCAACAAGTCAAAGTCTTGTGGTGTTAGTCAATATGGAAATTACTACCAAAGTGAAGTAATGTTTACGTTTTTAAAGGCTATTCAAAGTAATTAAAATCTCTTTTGGGCCAAAGCCCAACCGCTCCCAAAGACTTGGATACAGGTATAATATACGTATGATATGATGGTAGAAAATATGCACACTCATTTACACAACCCTTCCTAACTTGTTCTGTCGGATGTTTCAAATGATTATTGTCTTGTATTTTGTGTCTGCTCTTCTCTCTTGTCTACCTGGCCTTCACTCTGCTACATACGGAAACGTTTCTACGCCCACCTGCCCATCAAGCTTCAGTTGCCCGGCTTTGGCACCATTTAAGTACCCGTTTTATAATGCCACCGACACGTCATGTGGGTTGCTCAAGGTAACCTGTACTCCAAACCAACGGGAAATTCAGATTGGAGGACAGCCATATGTGATTTTGGAGAAGTTTGATTCTGATTCTTCTGTCCTGATCTATAACCGAACATTTGACGAGCTTCTGACTAATAATAATACCTGTGAGGCTCTTATGGACAATTTCACTTCTCCAAGCCCTCTTTTGTATTCCTTTTCAATAGAGCCCTTCATCACTCTTTTCAAATGTCCAAACAATCTGGGCTATGCGCAACAAGTTCATACTTATTTCAACCAGCGTAATTATAATAGTTACAACAGCTGCAAACATCATGATTTCTACTATAAGTATTTGGTCGGCAATGCAACAGTTCCAAAAGATCTCCCTAGTACATGTCAAGTAATACTGTTGCCAGTGAAGCAGCGATGGCAATTTTACCCAAAACAACCTGATGAAACCAACATATCCTCTCTTCTCTCTTCTGGATTCTCTATTTCATTCAAGTTGTCACCCTCCTGTCAAGAGTGTCGCAAAAATAGCGGACAGTGTAATATTAATATTACCAGTGGCCATTTTCTGTGCTTAGACCCCAAAAATGGTATATCCCAGTTTCTTTTTCCTCCGTATAATCCTATCCTACATTATAGTACTTATCTTTTGTTGTTTGGTTGTTGCAGGAAAAACAACTATAAAACTGATACTAGGTAATATACATATTCAGTTATTCACCCTCTATATATGTTTTATACACACCTACACTTTTGAATCTGTATCTGAAGACAAAATTTTCTTGCTATAGTTCTGACTGGATCATCCTTCATCCTCCTGCTCTCTTCGGTCATCTTCATAATCTGGCGCCGCAGTAAGAGCAATCCTTTTTCTTATATCTCATCAAAGAACAAATCTACAAACCTTGAAGAAGGAAGTATCATCTGTCATGTATCTGTTTTCTCCTACTCAGAGCTTCAAGATGCCACCAAAAGTTTCATCTCTTCTCACAAACTAGGCGATGGCGGTTTTGGAGCCGTATACTATGGTGAGTACTTAACATACTTATTAGTTATTACACACTAGCCACACACTTAATTATTAATAACTCCTTTATTATTGATTGTTCATTTCCACTTAATATATTCGTACATACATTTTTGTACAAGGTAAACTACAAGATGGGCGAGAAGTTGCGGTGAAGAGACTATACGAGCACAACTACAAGCGAGTCCAACAATTCCTGAATGAGGTTGAAATCTTGACCAGATTGCGGCATCCAAACCTTGTAGTGCTCTACGGTTGCACCTCTTGGCAGAGCCATGAGCTTCTCCTAGTTTATGAGTACATTCCCAATGGCACCGTTGCTGATCACCTACATGGGGGACAAGCAAATCCAAGCCTGCTAACATGGCCAATGCGTATGAAAATTGCCATTGAAACCGCTAGTGCCTTAGCGTACCTCCATGCATCTGAAATCATACACCGTGATGTAAAGACTGATAACATTCTTCTAGATCATAGTTTTTGTGTCAAGGTAGCAGATTTTGGTCTCTCAAGGCTGGTACCTAATAATGTGACTCATGTGTCAACAGCTCCCCAGGGAACTCCAGGATATGTTGATCCTCAGTATCATCAACGTTATCAGTTAACGGATAAGAGTGATGTTTACAGCTTTGGGGTAGTCTTGATTGAACTAATATCATCTATGGTGGCTGTCGACTTAAACAGGTCCCAAGACGATATTTGTTTGGCTAACCTTGCTTTAAACATGATCAAAACAAGTGCAATTGATCAGTTAATCGATCCGGTGTTGGAATCCAATTCGAATCCTGAAATCAAGAACATGATCACATCAGTAGCAGAGTTGGCTTTTCGGTGTTTACAGTTTGATTCAGTGATGAGGCCTACGATGAACGAGGTGTTGCATGCATTGATGGAAATTCAAGACGGGAAAGGAATAGAGGATGGTGGCAATATCAGAGATTTGGAAACTACGAATCCGCCACCTCTGTCTGAAATCAGTGATTCGGTGGTTTTGTTGAAAGACTTCCTGCCTTCGCCACTCTCCGTCTCTAGTGAATGGCAAAGTGATAACAGTGTATCAACTACAGTCAGCAGCAATGGTGATAGATTGCCAGTGAAGAATCGTACCAGTAGATAGTATCATTAGCAACAATACATAAGCCCACCCAAACTCTAATTAAAAGTGATGTTACGTAATTTAAGTAGTTAATGAGTATTTTCTGTTTATAAATGTTTATAAATAGTTTCTGATAACGTTTGGAATAGAAATTTCTAATACTGTATATTCTACTATTGAGCATACCTGCTCTTTAACCCTTTTGAGATCTAAGAAATATTTGGTGATGAAGGAATATATGACTCTACATACAACAAATATTATTCTTGTGGATTAAATTTAACACATGTCCTTGAAGATCTACTAAAATGAAATATGTTCTCTCTTCTAGCCAAAATTTAAAGAGAGAGAGAGAGAGAGAGAGAGAGAGAGAGAAAAAGCCTATTATTGTTGAAGTTGTAGCTTAACAATCAACACACGAAGAACAAATCATATTGAATACAAAAAATTAAAGATCAAATCAATCAAAGGATTAGGGGTTATTCATGAACAAGAAATTGAGTATAATACAAACACATGTCCCCTCGTTGGGCTAAGGGACCACGGGTTTGTGGCGGGACAGGCGATAACCAAGGCAGAGGCGGGCAAAGTAGCTAAACACGAAAAAGCTTGCATCGAGAATCAGCACGTGTTCGTCCCGTTCGCTTTCGATACATTTGGCGCTCTCGCCCCTGACGCGGTGCGGTTCCTAAAGCGGGTTCAACAGGTGGTAAGCAGTAACACCGCACATGTTAAGGGGCAGAATTTTGTGTTTAGCAGGGTAGGGTTTGCTATTCAGAAAGGGGTAGCGGCACAGCTTGTTGCTCGTCTACCTGCCATTAGTTTGTAATCGTATTGAGTTTGTTTTTTATAACAGATATTTTTGCACTTTATTCATTGATTTTTATTGAAAAAAAAATTAGTTGCCCTAAAAATAAAATAAAAATAAAAATAATTAACTGAACTTACAATGAAAACACTGCTTATATCCTAATCTAGATTCTAGCTGATTAACGGCATCTTAATATACTAACTTCTAATTTGCTACATTTTTCCCGTAAGCAGAAGTAAGTAAACAACTGAAAATTTTATTAAACCTTTATTCACATCTTTGACTTCAGAGTTTGACTATCCTAGTTGACTATCATTGACTTTAGGCATAACCAAAATTAACAATCTCCACCTTTATGCTTAAAGACAATTAATAACTAATCAACTAATCACCAACTTCAAGCAATTCCGAACAATACTTGAACTTTGACCCTGGAATTTCAAGTCCCAGTCGATAATCAAACCGAATAGAAATGTTGAAGAAAAAAAAATTTAGATCGAATAACTCTCAATCTTATTAATCAGAAAGTAACTCAAAACTGATTACAGACTCTCAAACCATAACTCAGTTTCTCTCTAGTATTTTCTCTTAATAATGTCTAACCCTAACTTGGTTTCAGAAAGCAAAGAAAATATGGGAAGCATTGAAGACACAGTATATTGGGGTTGAACGGGTTCGAGAGGCAAAGATTGAGGAACTAGAAATTGAGTTCGAATCCTTGAAGATGAAAGAAACAGAGACAGTTGATTCTTTTGCTTGCAGAATAAGTCAGTTGGTGACCAAAGCACCCAGTTTGGGAACCACCTATGAAGACAAAAAGCTAACTAGAAAGTTATTAGGCTCCGTTCCAGCAAAGTATGTTCCGATTTCGATTAATCACCTAGGGTAGAATAATCAGTTGGGGAACAAACTATTCTTTTGAGACTCCAGGATTTGCTGATTCTACCAAACCAGATTATGTGTGTCGTGTTCACAAGTCCTTATATGGGCTCAAACAAGCTCCCCGAGTGTGGTTTACCCAGTTGTCTATGGCACTTCAACAACTTGGTTTTTCCGGGTCTAAAGTTGATCCGTCTTTATTTATTCTCAACAAGCGTGGCACTCTTGTGTATGCTGATTTGCGGGGGTGCAACGGTGTTACGGAGGTAAAGCCATGACGGGTTCAAAAAAAGGTCTGATGCATGTGGCGGTAAAGGGAGTGGGCTTTTGTAAGTTTCCTGTACGTTAATATCATAAAGAAATAAGCAGCATTGCTGCTGCGTGGCACAAGGGGGAGAAATTAAAAACTAAGAGGTGGTATCATTGATGATGAGGTCAACGTCCATGTGCTAATGGATCCATTCCGCTTATTTTTGGTTTCGTGGTGAGATTTTAATGAAGGGGTTAACTTTTATTTGGTGGGGAAATTTAACCAAAGTTTGATCGTATTCTAGTTTTGTTGGAGACTCGTTCTTGCTAAGGAGGAAAATCACAGTGAGGAGTTCTATGTTTGTGGCAAAAAAAACCAACAGCGTGTCGCAGAAGGAACAAAAAGCGAGGGGTCTAGGGATTCGTTTAGCGACCGAGGGACAGATCAGCAAGTGGTTGATGTCTTTATTGGTGGTTGATATTAGTGGGGGCTTATCAAAGGGGATTCTGACAGTGTGGTAAAATTATGATCAACGAAGGGTTCAATCTGTTTAACATAAACTAAAGCGAACCGTGGTTCAGGTCAGCTGTCACGAGGACTATCATTGGGAAAACGGTGGTGATAGGTAATCAGTTCAATTGGTTTCAATGATGATTAACTACATTGCATTAGCAACTTTCAATCCAGGAAAGATCACGACTCAGTCCTTCTCGCCAAGGATAAGAACAGAGTAACCGGTGTAGGTTGTTCTTTTTGTTTGAAGAATTTGATTGGGCTTGCGGGTAGACAGACGGAAGAAGATTCGTCAAAGTGGTAGCTTTGAATCTTTTCGTGTCTAGCAAGAAAAGAATAAAACGGTAGAAGCGGGGAGCTTGTTTTTTCTTTGACCGGTGGTCAAAACGGTATAGTTTTGGTGACCTATGAAAAGGGATGTCAAACTTGGTCAAGGATTGAAGTTGTCGATAATAGTGTGGATGTGAAGAAACTAGTCCAATTTAAAATTAAGGGGGAGAATGAAGACATTAATCTTGAATTAAGGAGATAAAGATTAAGACAAGTTATTAATAATTCTTGTTAAATTATTTATTGAGTCTTATATATTTAAATAAGGGATAATGGTTGGTTTATTAGATACATTTATCTAGTTGGTTTATTTATTTATTTTAATAAAGTTTGCGTTTTGTTAGGATTAGAACGAGTTATGGTTAGGTTTATTCTAATTTGTGTGTTTTTCAATGTTAATAATAAAAAGAGTCGAACGAGTTCGTTCAACATCGTGTTTGGTTTTTTTATCAAGGGCCTGACTTCCAACATAATTGACTTGGTTGAAACATCAGCAACATTATCTTTAGTGTCAACATAACCAACACCGATTTCTTTAGAATTGATTAGCTCTCTAATGAAGTGCATTTTTGACACTTGTATGTTTTGTTCTTTCTTGAAACATAGCATTCTTTGACGGTTGCAATGCACCTTGATTTTGTTCTTTCATAAAACATAACATTCTTTAATCATCGCGATGCACCTTGAATATCACACAGAAACATCACTCCCCAAGTCTGTGATAAAACCTTTAAGCAAAATGGCTTCCTTTACGGCTTCAATGAGAGTTACATCCTCTGTCTTAGTGGTTGATAGAGCAACCACATTCTATAGTGTAGACTTCAACTCGCTAAACTGCCACAAACTGTAAAAGCATAAATTGTTATGGACCTGGCCTTATCCAAGTCTTTAGCAAAGTCTGCAGTCAACATGGTTAGCATCAACATGCCCCTAACCATGTTGACTGCATCATGATCTTTACTGTTGAAATATATGAATAAGTCATTCATTTGTTATACGATTGGGCCTGTTACATCTTTGGGCTTATGTTCAAGTGGGCTGTTTGTTATCTCAGTGTTGTTTGATTATTATAACTGTTTTAATGTTTGTTGCAAGTTGTTAGAAACAACTGAAAGTCTGAGGGGGTGTTATGAAACTTTAGAGGGACTCCGATCATCTCATGCTATTCTTTTGGACTGATATGTAACTTTTATATCTGGATGTATAAGAGGCTGATTGTTTGGCGCAGAAGGGTATTCTCCTCCAAAAAAAAATTCACTCACAGTTTCTCTCAACTGCATAGGAGATTAGGGTTTTGAGACTCTTCTTTTATCATTGCAGCTCACTTCTTATCACGTCTGGACACACATCAGGTTCATTCATCTTATCGCACACTTTCACTCTCTGGTTTTGGAGTTTTGTTCATACCAGTTGAAGACGGATCGAAGATTTTCCAGTTGGTGTTTGTTCTACCCGCTGGTGATAAGTTGAAGGTTTATTGAAGATTAAGTTCTTCGTCTATTTAGTGTTGTATTTCAGATCCTGCAGATCATCTTTGTCAGGTTGTATTGTTTCATTCTTGTTGTTTTTTTTTTCGATTCATCAACTGATAGTTATCAGTTGGTATCAGTTGGTTATGTACTTTGTATTGATTAATTTCTGATCTTACAGTTTAGTAAGATCTTGGGTGATTTGGGTGTTTTTCGGGTTGGTTAAAAATAATAAAGTTTTCCGTCACTGTTTTGTCGCTACGGCTGTGTTGTTCATTCAGTGTTTTGTTCTTATTCTGGTTTATACCATATTTTTTGACATGGTATCAGAGCCATGGTTGGCTCTATTTAAGTTTTCCGATGTTTGATTGATTCGATCTAGGGTTTCCGTTCATAATTGCTGTGTGTTACGGTCAAATTCTGTCTGAGGTTTTTTGTCTACTGATTATTTTTATGTGTTTTGGGTATAGTTTCCGCTGAATGCATCTGGTTTAAAATTATCTTCATATCGCTGATAGGGTTCTTAGTAATAAAAAAAATTCTCATTCAGAAAAGATCTTCGCTGTCGCCTTTTCTCTCTAGATCTGCGTTTAGGGTTTCGTCTAAGTTGAATGGGTTTGTGTGGACCTGACCATAGCTATGGTTCTTTCCGTTTTCGTAGTGTAGATTTTTCGTTTGATAATCTTCTTTAAGTATTTAGAGAAGTTAGTGTTTCATACATTTGAGATCATATTTTGTATTTCTTAGTTTGGGTAATAATCATTCAGGTTTGGGTATTCGTTGTGTGTTTCGTTTTTTTTTTTTTTTTTTTTTTGTTTGGTCCGTTTTGATCTGTTTCTTGGAGTGTGTGCAGGTGCGCATCTGGTGAAATCTGTTTTGTTATCTATTGGTATGACACAAATCCTAGTTAGGGTTTGTTGGAGGTCAAGAAGGTGTTCTATCATCTGCTGTTTTTCTCAAGACCTGTGTTGGTCTCTGAACCCTAGAAGGTTCAGGGCAAACTAACCAGGTGGTTTTTTGTGTGTTGATCAGTTCTTGTAGTTTTCGTAAACTACAGTTCTGATCCATTTTCTTTGGAAGTTTTTTGCCCTCGCTGTAAGATCGTTCTTACCCACTCCTTTTATTTCTGTTGTTGGATTAGTTGAAGTCGGGGTAGTAAGGACCGGCATTTTTTTTATTGTTGCAGTCTATGTTGTTAGTGTGTGGCTCCTGTATAAAGACCTGTCCAGGCACTATAAGTGATGAACCTGGAATCTGGACATTGATACAGCTTCGCCTTAGGGTTTGCGTCTTGTTTGGTTATTTTTCCTTGTAGTTGTTGTCTGTCTGTTATCCTGTGTTCTCCTGTTTGTATTGTGTTCATTTATCTGGTTTTGTCTTGGTTTAGAAATGTTAATTTTTTAAAAAGATTCATAAAAGCTTAGTAGAGATCTTATATTCATAAACTCTATGTTATGGTATCCTTGTTATCAATTGTGTGTGAAGATTGTTATTTGTTATGTGAAGGTTTTTTAATTGACTGCTCAATGTTTCTTGTTGAAAACAATCGAAATGTCTATCTGTCATTGTTCTTATATTAGTCTGTTGTTGCTAGTTGCAATAGTGTTTGAGAGTTGATCAACTTGTGATTCATTACATGCATATTCTAAGTAGAGTTCCTTAAAAGAGTTCTTATTTGGTCATTGTTTCCACTCGTTTGAAAGAAGATATATGTACTAATTGTCTATGTGGCTATAATAGTGTTGATGCTATGTTATGTTTGGTCAAGATTTTTTGTTCAAAGGGACACGTTGATTGAAAAATATTAGTTTCTCTTGTTGTTTTGTATTCTGTTCTTTGTGGTAACAATGACTTGGGTTTGTCTTATTGTCGTGTAATTCTTAGCCTTGTGTGTGAGATATTAAATCATGTGATTTTGGGTTTCATTTTGTGTTTAGGCTGGAATTGTTGTTTGGTATAGAAGTGTGTACTTCTTGTTATTCTTCGGACTTGTTTCTTGAATCTTGTTTCTCTCTACAATTTGTTTGCTTCTCATGTACTTATCGTAGACTTAGGATTCTTAGTTAGAATTTTGTTAAGTTTGAGTAGAGTTGCTTTGTATTATGTAAGAGATTCGTAAGATTTTTCTTTGTATCTCTTCTACTGTTTGTTCTCTAAAGTATCTACAGTTTCTTATATTTGCTTGGTTCTTGTAGATTTTGTATAGATTATCGTGTGGTAATCTGTAGGGTTGTCTTGTGAGAGTATCATGTTGTAGTTGACTTGAGATTTGTTGTATTTGAGTATTGTTTCTTACTTTTTTCAAGCTTAAAGTTTGCTTTTGTTGTTTGATGCTCATGTTTTCTTGTCTTGCCTCGTCTTAGAAGTCATGTGACTTTATGTTTATCAGATGTGTGTCTGATAGTGTTATGTATTCGTATGCTTTTGTGATGATAAATTTTTCGATTGTTGAGTCTTGTGATTCTATAATTTTGGTTTAGCTTATCAGAAGTTGTATCAAAGTATGTGTATTGTCTTGTTATCTTACTAGTGTTTTTGTGTAGCAGATTGCTTTCTTATTCCATTTTCTTTATAGAAAACTGCTTGTGTAATTGGTATGATTCTATATTCTTGTGCAACTGGTTGTCTGAGTCAGCTTCTCATATTGGACAAGTCTCATGTTCTTGTTTGATCTTGTTCTTTATGTTTGTATTAATGGTTTTCTTATGCTATTTCTAGATTACAGAAAGTTGGTATATTTGTCTGTTTATGAACAAGATATTACTTCTTTAAAATGTATAGTGGATGTTGTTTGTTTGAATTTGTCTAATTTCATCATGAGATGTAATATGAATTATTCAAATGAACTTCATTATTTTATTAAGGTAAATTGTTTTTTTTTTTGAAGTAAGCGTGTAGCTTGGATCCTGCTCATATTTGGCTGATTATTGTATCTAATTTCATAAGTGCTCAAGTTTATGGAATGATATTAGCCCTTGTTGTGTTGTTGTCTTTTGTTTGTATGTGGTTCATCAATGGGAGTGTAGTATCTTGTTCGTTATAGTTCGTGTTGTTCTCTGTCTGTCTTGTTGTCGAGTTTCTTAAACAAAATTAATGTTTCTTTGTTAGTGTAAGAAATGTTATGTGTTAGGTACAGTTCAAGTTTTCAAATTTATTGATCATTTCAAAAAATTTGTACTAGTTTTCTTGGTTTATTGAATCTCATGTCTTTATGTCTTGATAATAGAGTCTTATATGTTCATTGTTTGATTCTCATGTAATACTCTATTTTTGTGGTTATATGATCTTGTGCTTTCGTTATGTTCTTTGACCTGAAAATGTTATTGCGTTGTGTGGTGTGAATCTTTATCCTGAATCATGTGATTCAACTCTGTTTTTTTTTTTTTTGGTCTAACAAAGTGTTTTCTGAGCGTTGTCCGTATGTCTCATTGTCTTTTGTTGTATGATTAGTCAAACTGTGTGGTTTGAGTGTTCTCTAATCAGTTGATTCGCCAAGGTTGTCCTTGATGTCTATGTCTGTCTATAGTCTTGTTTGTATGGTTAGCTGAACTGTGTGGTTCATGTTTAACCCATGTTTTTTGTCAAGACTATTTTGTATATGTGTGACAGCCTTGTATATTGTCTCGTGTGAGATATATTGTTCTGGTTACAAATTGTGTAATTTTGTGTTTAATCAGGATTTGTTTGGCTGTGTATTATTGTCTTGGTTCTTGAATGTATGTGATGTTAGCGTTGTATGTTCTCTTGTGTAAGAGATGTATTTCTGGTTGTGTATTTTTCCAGAATCGTGTAGGCTATCATCGTTGTCTGGTGTTCTTAGTCATAACAGTTTATCTGTTTTGTTGATTGTCTGTTGTTGAGAATTCTTTGATTTCTTGTTGGTATTTGTGTTTTCTTCAAAGAATTTCCTGTCTTGTCTTGTAATTTGTCTGTATTCTTAGTATCTCTGAGTTAGGGTATTGGTTATAGTATTCCTGTTCTCTTGGTTTGTTTCTCTAGGTTGTTGTAAATATGACTTTGTTATTGGTGGATCGTGTGGTATTTTGCATTGTATATTTTTGATAAATACTTGGTGTTAACTGCAATTTACTTGTTGAAGCTTAATAAGAGTGTCATATCAATTTGTGTGAATCCTGTTCTTCATGAGAGGTCTAAATACTTTGGAATTGATCTGGATTTTGGGAGAATAAACTGTCTGTGGTGTGTTTGTTTCAGTCACGATTGACTCTGTGAGCCAAATTGCTGATGGTTTGACTGAAGGTTTAAGTGCAGCTCAACATTCTCTGTTTTATAAGCCACTTGGTGGTATAATAGATATGTATAATAAATGAATGATGGAGGGATGTTGAAATATATGAATAAGTCATTCATTTGTTATACGATTGGGCCTGTTACATCTTTGGGCTTATGTTCAAGTGGGCTGTTTGTTATCTCAGTGTTGTTTGATTATTATAACTGTTTTAATGTTTGTTGCAAGTTGTTAGAAACAACTGAAAGTCTGAGGGGGTGTTATGAAACTTTAGAGGGACTCCGATCATCTCATGCTATTCTTTTGGACTGATATGTAACTTTTATATCTGGAAGTATAAGAGGCTGATTGTTTGGCGCAGAAGGGTATTCTCCTCCAAAAAAAATTCACTCACAGTTTCTCTCAACTGCATAGGAGATTAGGGTTTCGAGACTCTTCTTTTATCATTGCAGCTCACTTCTTATCACGTCTGGACACACATTAGGTTCATTCATCTTATCGCACACTTTCACTCTCTGGTTTTGGAGTTTTGTTCATACCAGTTGAAGACGGATCGAAGATTTTCCGGTTGGTGTTTGTTCTACCCGCTGGTGATAAGTTGAAGGTTTATTGAAGATTAAGTTCTTCGTCTATTTAGTGTTGTATTTCAGATCCTGCAGATCATCTTTGTCAGGTTGTATTGTTTCATTCTTGTTGTTTTTGTTTCGATTCATCAACTGATAGTTATTAGTTGGTTATGTACTTTGTATTGATTAATTTCTGATCTTACAGTTGTAACACCCGTTCTTATAAATCAAGGTTTAGCGTATTATTTACGAAAACAATCATGTAATTTATATTACATATACATCGGAAAAACGGGTTTACTAAAACTTTTACAGTTTAAAAGTTTGACAACACTTTGTATATGAATTCGTCGTTTAAAAGGTACAACGAAACGTCGCGCGGAAGCTTGTATTTTATCGTGTTCGGTTCCTCATCGAGCTTGATCTTCATCCGGGCACTCATGGCAATCACCTATGATCAAAACCAACTTAAAAGTTAGTTTTGATAATCAAATATGTAGTTCAAACAAGCACAGGGGTTAAATATGAAGTTCAAACGAGTACAGGGGTTAAATATGATGTTCAAACGAGTACAGGGGTTAAATATGAAGTTCAAACGAGTACAGGGGTTAAATGTGACAAAAAATAATATTTTTTTTGAGTTTGGAGGCGTCGCGTGACGCTAAGGGGCGTCGCGTGACGCTAGGCCCTCATTTCAGCAGAATGTTGCTGCATATTCCCAGCACGATCTGATTTCACGGAAACGGCCATAACTTCTTCGTTATTGATCCGTTTTACCCGATTCTTTTTCCTACGCGTCCGTAATTTAATTCTCCATCTAATGGAGTTAAAACCCAACAACCTTCATAATAAAATTTCAGACTTTTAAGTCTTCGGCTTATCGCCCTTTTACCAAATTTTGACCCGTTCATGTTTTTATCAAACAAAACATGTTTGTTTGATCCTTATTCTTACGATAATCATAATTTCAATAATTCCTATCATATTAGCTTCAAGTCACGGGTTTCTTACGTATCTTAAACCCGTTTACGCTCGTATGCGTAATTTGACCCGTTAAGGGTATTTAGGCATATTTTGAGCATGAAACGCTTTCATTCGTTTCTAGCGTTATTATACCACATTACTTATTATGTGATCTTCCACCACAACTAAATTTGTGGTGAACTTAATGAGATGATCTATATAATCCGAGTTTTTCTCGTCGGATTGCTAATTTACGGCAAAGACTCATATTGAGTCTTTTGACCCAAGATTTACCCTTTTCATTCTCTATACTTATTCAAAGTATTTGCTTGATCATATAACTTGTTTTTAAACGACTCTTAAGGTTCATTTACTCGATTTTGCTTACGAGGGCGTTTTGGTCATCTTAAACCCTTTCTTTACAACTAAGGACTTTTCATGTCGTAATTGACCAAAATTTCACTGTTTAAACTAGGATCTTGTTTAAATAGCCATCATGTTTTTAAAACACAATGACAATAACTTAAATCATTCGGTTTACTTAAAAGATAACCGAATGTCCATTTTAACTTGTTTAGCCCTCATTGAACTTCAAGTTCTAATGATAATTTGACCAATTATACATACCTGGCTCGAATCAATATATTGATTCGTTTTGATACCTTGCCTTAGTAGCCGCTAAGCGATAGCGATGTACATATCCATCCGATATTTATTTCTATGATCACATAGCTCAACAAACTATTAGTTGATATTGTCAAAGGGTGATAATTTCACCTTTTGACCCGTTTGGTCTAAAGGACCATGAAACTCTATGAGGTGGTATTTATTGCCATCTTATCTATATGACTAACTTCGGTTTACACCGTATAGTCGTTCTACTTGTAAATCATCTATTGATTTCTTTGACCCATTGTAACCCAAGCTATAATGTGTCTTTCCTCAATTTAACGGTTATTGTCCACAAATGACCAAAGTACCATTTTACCCTTATTATTTGCAATGGTTTACCTTATAAGGTAACCATTTAAAATCTCATTATCTTTTAGTCATTTCATGACTAATTAACCGCATTAGCTCATTTTTATCCATTAAACATGATTTATGACCATTGTCTTTTGTTCCGGACCGCACTTGCCGTGTCGGAACATCATAATTTGAAACAAGACTTACTATTCACGACCCATCAAACCAATAGGTATCAAATAACTAGAGTGTAAGCTTTACTTACCTTGCATCCGAATTACGCTTTTCTTTTCTCACTTGCTTCGATCGACCCGTTTTCTCCCCAAGCTTCATCTAGCTTGTTAAGCGCCTACTATCATCATAATTCATAAGATGGTTAGATTAGTCATTATCAATTATGACTACTCCATCTAACGGGTCTTATGTCGACTTTATCACTTGATTAAATCATTGGTTAGTTTGACTTCCTAGAAGCCAATTGATCTATCAACATACTAAAATGCACACTTCACATGGAATTTCTACATTTTAGCTTCGTTTAGGCATTTTAACAAACACCTAGCGGGCATAATTTTACATATTTACTAACTAGTTCGTAACTAGTTATTTTTACCAAGATTTACATCAAAATTCAACCCTCCATGTCTAGTGTTCATGAACAACATCTAGTTCTAGTATCATAGCAACCAATATTCATCAGTTTAACACCCTAACCGAGTGTTCATCATATTGTCAACAAACCCATTTAACACACATGTAAGTAATCACCAAATCATTCAAGTCATAGCATCATATGCATGATTTCTACTTAGGGTTTTGTTCCTAAGCAAGTATTCATCACTAATCTAGCCATAGCTTCTATAATCCATGCCTAATTCGCGATTAGGATGATTATCAAATTTTTACAACTTCACTAATGTTAGAATTTCGACATACCTTACGATCCCCTTGACTTGGTGATCGTTTCTACGCGTTCATGCATTGATTTGGATCTTGATTCGAGCTTCAATTTGACCAATTTGTTGGAGTTAGGGTTTGAGCTCATGAGAGCTTTCTCCTGGTCGCTCCAGAACACGCACCACACTGATGTGTGTGTGTTTTATTTTATTTCAAGTTTAATAATCCAAATTTCAAGTTACCCGGCTTTGGTCCCTCGTGTTTGGTTAGTTATTAATTAGATCGCAACCTAATTATTTTCAATAACATTCCCACTTATTAACTAGGTTTAATATTCCTAGTGAACTTAGTGGGTTCGGGAATATTTATGACTAAGTTTATTTTAGGTCCCGTTAACTCGGGCCTTTCATCCCTTTTAATTCCTAAAAGCTTTTATTCACCTTTTAGTAAATATTAGGATTATTTATTCAAGTCCTAATATTCACCGGGTTAAATTTTACCACTAACGGTATTTTCCCCGTCTTTAATATTAACGGGGTTTAATTACCAAACTCGTTTTCGGGGTGTTACAAGTCTACCCCCCTTAAAGAGGTTTCGTCCTCGAAACCTGTTCTTACCTAATTCATTGAGTTTAAACTCAATGTATTCTATTCGAGAAATTACTTATACTTTTTAACCAATCGTTAGTATTACCCGAAAAGTGTGGTAATATCTTTTTGGTTGCTAATTGTCTACATATCTCATACGACATAGTGTAACTTCGAAATAACGTAATCTCGTTATTTCCACTAGTTTAGTTAACTTAGTGATATCCATCGCTTTCATATACTATCGAATTCCTTATGAATCCGTTATTTTGACCCGTTTAAAGATCTTTAGTGAAATCTTTCACTTTTAGCAACTATTTCTTTTGTTTTCAAATTCATTTATTCGGTTCAGTTATACCGAATCCACCGCTTACAAGCTACTATTTTACTTAAATGATCTTAACCGGTCTCACTGACTAGACTTATTAGTCCAGTTGCTTTTTACCGCTCGCTTGGTTATAATGTGATTCCACTTCACATTGCATTTCTTGACCGTGATCGTGTCACGTCATGTTTAGTTTATATCAACCTTTCATTTTTCGAAAATACCACTTTTTGGATATAACGTCTTGCGCCTATCGGTGTCAAGACTTGAACCTTTCATGCTTAATATTCAATTTTTCCTATCAGGATTCTGATTCGTAAAAACGTTATTTCTTACTAAAACCAAGGTTTTAGTTTAGGATCCTCTCTTTATCTTTCGTCAATTATCCGTAACAGGACATTGACAGTCTGTAATTTATTCTTTTACAGTCTTGGTTTTATGCGGGGATTTTCAACTGGTTCTCTCGCTGGTTAAATAACCCGTAGGTTCTTTCACGTAACCTCGTAGGCTATTTCCTTAGGTCTTCACCCCCTTTTTACTGAAAACACTAAGGTGTATTTCCTTTTCTTTTCGTGACCCAAGAGTCATTCTGGTCCCGTAGACCTTAACACTGTGTTTAATCCCGTAAGTTATGATGATCCCGTAAATCATCTTTTATTTGTATCTACATTCAAATATATATATATATATATATATATATATATATATATATTCATATATAGCTTCTAAGCATGTCTTGCTATGTTTAAAATCGTATGTTTTCGCTTATGAGCTTTAGTTGACCTTGATCGTAGTCTAAGGCTTCATTTGTTTATTTCCGGGCGAAATTTTCTGACTTTGTCCTTACGTTGGACATTTTACAAAAACGACCCGTTAAGGGACATATTCGCATTTTCCGGGTTCGAGTGTGAGTACACTACCTCCCAATGCTTGCCTAAATCATTTTACATGCTTGCGTTTTCTGGGTTCGAGTGTAAGTACACTCCCTCCCAATACTTGTCTAAATCATTTTACATGCTTGCGTTTTCTGGGTTCGAGTGTAAGTACACTCCCTCCCAATACTTGTCTAAATCATTTTACATGCTTGCGTTTTCTGGGTTCGAGTGTAAATACACTCCTTCCCAATACTTGTCTAAATCATTTTACATGCTTGCGTTTTCTGGGTTCGAGTGTAAGTACACTCCCTCCCAATACTTGTCTAAATCATTTTTCATGCTTCTTTGTCCCTTCACTCGGGCTCATTATTCTGATGTAATACGCTTCCGTCCCCGGTTGTGCGTTTACATTATTATCAAATATTTTGCTTATCTGATTCATTTGGGTACTTTTAAGTTAGTCCCATTCACCCCGTCCTTACTACATCGGATGTAAACGTGTCCGCCATAAGAAGTTCATGGTATCATATGCCATTACTTACTTGGCCAGAGTAAGCGATTAACACATGACACACATGATCTTTTTATAGTTTTCACATCACGCCCTATGTAAGTAACGCCTCTATTTGTTTCTCTTGGAAACAATATCCCGAATACATTTTCTATTCGGGTTTTTCCAAGTTTTTAATCTACATATGCAACTTTCAATTTCTACTTGTTTGTTGCATATTACTATTTGTGCGATTATTTAAAAAGTGCACCTGGTAATGTTTGCCCCAACGGGCGTTCCTTGCCATTAACCTTGTTCGCGGTCGTTACGCGATTTAGTCCTCGGTGAGCATACTCTTTGGACCGTTCATCTGTCAAATCTGCGATTTGTTAAACTCTCGCTATCCTCATATGCGAGTGTCCTTCAATTAAAACATATACAACAATTAGTAATTTCAACATTAAAGGATGCCCGTATTATAATACAAGGCTTTTCTACTATACGCATCAACGCGTGTAATTTCGTTGACTATATCTATTCGATATCGTTTTTTTTATTGATGTAACGTGTATTACACGATAACCATATGTGTTGTTCTCAACACTTTAATCATACTAAACCATTGGTATACATGTACTTACCGGATTTGCGATCAAGCCTCGAACCGAACACTATTCTTTGTCAAGAGCATAAGGTTTAAGTCCAAGCATGGTTCCTCCCCACCATACTCGAATCTCTTAAACCAAGGCTCTGATACCAACTTGTAACACCCGTTCTTATAAATCAAGGTTTAGCGTATTATTTACGAAAACAATCATGTAATTTATATTACATATACATCGGAAAAACGGGTTTACTAAAACTTTTACAGTTTAAAAGTTTGACAACACTTTGTATATGAATTCGTCGTTTAAAAGGTACAACGAAACGTCGCGCGGAAGCTTGTATTTTATCGTGTTCGGTTCCTCATCGAGCTTGATCTTCATCCGGGCACTCATGGCAATCACCTATGATCAAAACCAACTTAAAAGTTAGTTTTGATAATCAAATATGTAGTTCAAACAAGCACAGGGGTTAAATATGAAGTTCAAACGAGTACAGGGGTTAAATATGATGTTCAAACGAGTACAGGGGTTAAATATGAAGTTCAAACGAGTACAGGGGTTAAATGTGACAAAAAATAATATTTTTTTTGAGTTTGGAGGCGTCGCGTGACGCTAAGGGGCGTCGCGTGACGCTAGGCCCTCATTTCAGCAGAATGTTGCTGCATATTCCCAGCACGATCTGATTTCACGGAAACGGCCATAACTTCTTCGTTATTGATCCGTTTTACCCGATTCTTTTTCCTACGCGTCCGTAATTTAATTCTCCATCTAATGGAGTTAAAACCCAACAACCTTCATAATAAAATTTCAGACTTTTAAGTCTTCGGCTTATCGCCCTTTTACCAAATTTTGACCCGTTCATGTTTTTATCAAACAAAACATGTTTGTTTGATCCTTATTCTTACGATAATCATAATTTCAATAATTCCTATCATATTAGCTTCAAGTCACGGGTTTCTTACGTATCTTAAACCCGTTTACGCTCGTATGCGTAATTTGACCCGTTAAGGGTATTTAGGCATATTTTGAGCATGAAACGCTTTCATTCGTTTCTAGCGTTATTATACCACATTACTTATTATGTGATCTTCCACCACAACTAAATTTGTGGTGAACTTAATGAGATGATCTATATAATCCGAGTTTTTCTCGTCGGATTGCTAATTTACGGCAAAGACTCATATTGAGTCTTTTGACCCAAGATTTACCCTTTTCATTCTCTATACTTATTCAAAGTATTTGCTTGATCATATAACTTGTTTTTAAACGACTCTTAAGGTTCATTTACTCGATTTTGCTTACGAGGGCGTTTTGGTCATCTTAAACCCTTTCTTTACAACTAAGGACTTTTCATGTCGTAATTGACCAAAATTTCACTGTTTAAACTAGGATCTTGTTTAAATAGCCATCATGTTTTTAAAACACAATGACAATAACTTAAATCATTCGGTTTACTTAAAAGATAACCGAATGTCCATTTTAACTTGTTTAGCCCTCATTGAACTTCAAGTTCTAATGATAATTTGACCAATTATACATACCTGGCTCGAATCAATATATTGATTCGTTTTGATACCTTGCCTTAGTAGCCGCTAAGCGATAGCGATGTACATATCCATCCGATATTTATTTCTATGATCACATAGCTCAACAAACTATTAGTTGATATTGTCAAAGGGTGATAATTTCACCTTTTGACCCGTTTGGTCTAAAGGACCATGAAACTCTATGAGGTGGTATTTATTGCCATCTTATCTATATGACTAACTTCGGTTTACACCGTATAGTCGTTCTACTTGTAAATCATCTATTGATTTCTTTGACCCATTGTAACCCAAGCTATAATGTGTCTTTCCTCAATTTAACGGTTATTGTCCACAAATGACCAAAGTACCATTTTACCCTTATTATTTGCAATGGTTTACCTTATAAGGTAACCATTTAAAATCTCATTATCTTTTAGTCATTTCATGACTAATTAACCGCATTAGCTCATTTTTATCCATTAAACATGATTTATGACCATTGTCTTTTGTTCCGGACCGCACTTGCCGTGTCGGAACATCATAATTTGAAACAAGACTTACTATTCACGACCCATCAAACCAATAGGTATCAAATAACTAGAGTGTAAGCTTTACTTACCTTGCATCCGAATTACGCTTTTCTTTTCTCACTTGCTTCGATCGACCCGCTTTCTCCCCAAGCTTCATCTAGCTTGTTAAGCGCCTACTATCATCATAATTCATAAGATGGTTAGATTAGTCATTATCAATTATGACTACTCCATCTAACGGGTCTTATGTCGACTTTATCACTTGATTAAATCATTGGTTAGTTTGACTTCCTAGAAGCCAATTGATCTATCAACATACTAAAATGCACACTTCACATGGAATTTCTACATTTTAGCTTCGTTTAGGCATTTTAACAAACACCTAGCGGGCATAATTTTACATATTTACTAACTAGTTCGTAACTAGTTATTTTTACCAAGATTTACATCAAAATTCAACCCTCCATGTCTAGTGTTCATGAACAACATCTAGTTCTAGTATCATAGCAACCAATATTCATCAGTTTAACACCCTAACCGAGTGTTCATCATATTGTCAACAAACCCATTTAACACACATGTAAGTAATCACCAAATCATTCAAGTCATAGCATCATATGCATGATTTCTACTTAGGGTTTTGTTCCTAAGCAAGTATTCATCACTAATCTAGCCATAGCTTCTATAATCCATGCCTAATTCGCGATTAGGATGATTATCAAATTTTTACAACTTCACTAATGTTAGAATTTCGACATACCTTACGATCCCCTTGACTTGGTGATCGTTTCTACGCGTTCATGCATTGATTTGGATCTTGATTCGAGCTTCAATTTGACCAATTTGTTGGAGTTAGGGTTTGAGCTCATGAGAGCTTTCTCCTGGTCGCTCCAGAACACGCACCACACTGATGTGTGTGTGTTTTATTTTATTTCAAGTTTAATAATCCAAATTTCAAGTTACCCGGCTTTGGTCCCTCGTGTTTGGTTAGTTATTAATTAGATCGCAACCTAATTATTTTCAATAACATTCCCACTTATTAACTAGGTTTAATATTCCTAGTGAACTTAGTGGGTTCGGGAATATTTATGACTAAGTTTATTTTAGGTCCCGTTAACTCGGGCCTTTCATCCCTTTTAATTCCTAAAAGCTTTTATTCACCTTTTAGTAAATATTAGGATTATTTATTCAAGTCCTAATATTCACCGGGTTAAATTTTACCACTAACGGTATTTTCCCCGTTTTTAATATTAACGGGGTTTAATTACCAAACCCGTTTTCGGGGTGTTACAACAGTTTAGTAAGATCTTGGGTGATTTGGGTGTTTTTCGGGTTGGTTAAAAATAATAAAGTTTTCCGTCACTGTTTTGTCGCTACGGCTGTGTTGTTCATTCAGTGTTTTGTTCTTATTCTGGTTTATACCATATTTTTTGACATTTACCAAACACTAGACCCACATCCCAATAATTTTTCTAGCTTCCCCAATTAAGCTCTTTTATATCAAATTCTTTCATCAATAGTTCCATAGTGGTTGCAATCTGAGACTTATCTATGCAAGCCACTAACATGCCATCTACATATAACAAGTATACAAACTCTTCACTCTTATATTCCTTGTAGAAAAGAATCCATCTCCTCCTTTGTATCACTCACTCATTTTCTTTATTTTTTTTTATTTTTTTTTATTTTTTGCCTCATGGTAAGTTAAAGACTCACAAGGGCTTTCTAACTCTGTAGCCATGAAGAAAATGCTCATAGGTCTTCATTGTCTCTCCACCTCATGTTCATATGACCTTTTTCCTTTCAATTGATATATCAACTGATATTGTACTAGTGGCATCCTTATAAATCACCTCTTCCCTAAAGTTCACCACATCTCTGCTTATGATGATCTCTGGACTACCATCTTCAAGTTTCCACACTTGTATCCCTTTACCGGATACCCCAAAATTATGCACTTTATAGCCTTAGGTTTCAACTTACCCTGACCACTACTATAAAAAGAGGCATTTGCTATGAAGTTTTGCTAGGAGAAAAATCGGTCGCAAATCATTAGCTACGCACTAGCTACGAACTCATTTTGCTACAATTTTGCTATGGATTACATGTGCATATTCCATAGATCCAAACACCTTCAAATTTTGATAATTTGGTTTCTTTCTAGACCACGTCAGCTCCATATGTTTTTTCATGCCAATAGCTGATGAATATGGTGACAGGATTATTAGAGAGGCTACTGTAGAGATTGTTTCTGCCTTTAATTTCTTAGGTAACCCAAAATTAAACAACATGCATTTTAGTATTACACAATGAGCTTCCAATTAGTATTACACGTATTGTTTGATTCTAAAAGAAAACATAAAAGCTGATTGAGTTAAACTAACCTAAACTAAACCAAATTTAGTGAAGTAAAGAAGAAGAAACACACAAAGAACATAATAGAGTTGGAATCGGTTGCAAAGACAGCAAACAAGCAATCACGTACTTTTGGTTTCAGGTTTGGTTAGTAAGTTGCAAAACTTAATTGTTAATAATAATGTTTAATCAGCAACATAGACATAGCTTTGATTGGTCCCCTTATTGACCTAGAACACGATTCATGTACTTACACACCAGCCGCTGATCCTTTAGTAAACTAACTAGGGTGTACTAGGCACTATCAGGTGACGTACTATAAGCCGTCTGTCGAAGCAAAGAGCAAAATCAATATCACCAAATGAATACAAATCATATGCCTATGATTAACACGCATAATGCTTAAACATAATTATCATTCAACTTAGTGAAATTATAATAGTTAACTCATGTTTAATACAAATATTCGATTAGTTAGGTAGCCATAATATATATATTGTTTGATTAACTAACCTAGAATGCAAATTATTTAAATTCCTCTAACTTATCTTTTTCTTAAGTCGGAATTAGGAATTACATAACATACCATAACCGGTTTAATTAACACAAAAATAGATATGAACTCAGGTGTCACAATTCAATATAAATTCAACTGTCCAATACAATATACTTGCATGATAGTTAAACAAAAAGTAATTAAACTGTAGTCCTGATTGTGATCACGGAAAGAAAGTTAGATAGCAACGAAAAAAGAAATAAATATCATTGATTAACCCAACAAAGAAAAAGTTAAATGTCATTTTAGTCTCTGTGGTTTGAGCCATTTTGTCATTTTAGTACAAAGGTTTCATTTTTCCTCTGTGAGTCCAAAAATGTTTTACCGTTGCCATTTTAATCCACTGGGTTAACTTCATCCCTTATTTCTGTTAATGAGAAGAGCAATTCGGTCAAATGGCCGAATTGCCCTTCTAGTTAACAGAAAAGGGCAACTCGGTCATTTTAAATAGCTGATTTGCCCTTTTAGTTAACAGAATTACATATAAAATGACCGAATTGCCTGTCGTTAACTGGAAAAGTGGATGAAGTTAACCCAGTGGACTAAAATGGTAACAATGAAACATGTTTGGACCCATAAACAAAAAATGAAACATTTGAACTAAACTGGCAAAATAGCTCAAACCATAGGACTAAAATGGCATTTAAATAAAAAAAAAAAGAAAAAACCTCCTTGATATGTCCCCAGAAATCCAGAATTGCCGACCGATAGCCAGCCCAAAAAAAAAACAAGTTTAGCCCACACTTCCCAGCCCATATTTAATTCAACCAATATAGTTAAGTTAACATGTCTCAATTCTTTTTTTTTTTTTTTTTTTGTCTAATTTACTTTTTTTATAACTTATTATATCAACTCAATTCATGAAATTTTCTAATTTAGTATCAACTTTCTCAATAGTCCCAAACCCAAACCCAATTAGATAATCTTGTCCCAAACCCGTCGGGTTTCTAGTGGGTAAATACACATCGGGTATCGGGTATACCCGCGGGTTTCGAGTAAACCCTTCAATTTAAAAAAATTACTTGTTGGGTATACCTGACCCTAAACCTATCGGGTCACTACTAATCAATTACATTTAACATTACCACTATAAAATGTATGAAACAATTACAATGTTTACAAAATAAAATACCTATATGTATAAAAAAAGGGTGTATCATACAAGTACATATACATATTTAAAAATATAAAAGAAATTATGTCGGGTGTACAATCGGATAAACGGGTACACTTTATTAGGTAATCGGGTCGGCTAAACGGGTATATCACCAAATCTCAAACCTGCGAAAGAAATAAAAACTAGTCCCAAACCCGATCCCCCAAACCAGTCCAAAATGAGTCGGGTTTCGGGTTTACCCATCGGGTTCAGGTTTGATTGCCATCCCTACATTACAAAAAAAAAAAAAAAAAAAAAAAAAAAAAAAAAACTTGTTTGGTACAACTCAAAAATAAAGTTGTGTAAACCAAAAAAAAAAAAGTAAATTACAAGTTTTGTCCTTTATCTTTACATCAAATTTCAGGCGCTGTCCTTTAGCCAAAAAGTTGACAGGCGGTGTCCTTTATGTTGCCAAATCTTGCAAGTTTTGTCCTTTTAGCCAAACCCAGTTAGATTTTTTGGTTAAATCTGGTCACTCAAGGGCATTTTAGTCTTTCTACCCCATTTATTTAACATTTTCTAAAAATAAAATATTATTATTATTATTATTATTATTATTATTATTATTATTATTATATATAGAGTAAATTACTGACCACCCTTCATCACCATCACCATCACCACCACCCTCCACCGCCACCACCGCCACCACCACCACTACCGCCACCATCAAACACACCTTAAACCGCCCAACATAACAATCATGACACCCAAAAGATCAAAAAACAAGAAATCATAAGATCACCTGCTGCAACTCCATGTAATCTTGAAAAAGGGTTTGGTGCTTAAATCTTGCCCTAGCATCCTCATAATCCAATTTCATCTTTTTACTCATCATCAGATCTCAATTTCCCAAAAGGGTTTGCAAGAAAAATAATAATAGTAACAAGAAAGATGAGAGGTTGTGGGTATCAAAGACTTTAAATGAAGAAAGATGAACCGGCGGTGGTGGTGGAGATAAGAAGGTTCCTGTGTTTTTCTTGTGTTGTTTGTGGTGAAAAGTTGAAATTGTGAGCCAACAGAAAGCCCCCAAAAAAGACCATAATTTAGGGGGGTTGCAGAGGGGCAAAACCGTGAATAAAGTGGTTGAAATTTGAAGAAGAAATTTCATGTCTTGATTGATTTGTTTCCAAGATTGAAATTTGAAGAAGAAATTTATGCCCCTGCAACCGGATCACCACCATCACCGTCGTCGAACTAACCCACCACCACATCCACCCCTTCACCTTCACCCATCATCACGAGCACAATCGAATCCAAATCAACTGCTCCGCACCTAACCCACCACCACAACCACCCCCTCACCTTCACCCACCACCAAATAACCCACCGCCGCCCCTAACCCACCACAACCACCCTTCACGGCCGTCATCCATTCAGATTGTTTTAGAGAGAGAGGGACCTTCACTGTCCTCGCCACTTCAGATATTGTTAGAGAGAGAGAAGAGAGAGAGAGAGAGAGAGAGAGAGAGGAACCGTAATAAGTTTAGAGAGAGAGAGAAGGACTTTCAGTTTGAGAGAGGGAGAGATTATATTTATTTTATTTTATTTTTCATTTCATTGCAACCTAGTCCCTAAACACAAGTTGTTTTACAAAACAGTCCCTAAAGAGGTGAAATGACAATAATAGCCTCATGTGCAAGGCACATGACCATATTTAACCAAAAAATCTAACTGGGTTTGGCTAAAAGGACAAAACTTGCAAGATTTGGCAACATAAAGGACACCGCCTGTCAACTTTTTGGCTAAAGGACAGCGCCTGAAATTTGATGTAAAGATAAAGGACAAAACTTGTAATTTACTCAAAAAAAAATTTGATATTTACATCGATCAAAAATTATAGAGATGAATATTGACACCGGTTCCGACACCGAAACCAGTACACCGATGTTGTTTGGTCGACATCGGGTCCGCTTGTCACAATATTGGCACACAAAATACACTACGATGCTAATAAAATATTTTGTTTTGAACACAACTCCGTTTCTAACAAAATATAATTATACATGAACATCGCGAAAAAAAATATAGACATTTGCGTATGTAGTTAAAAAAAAACTAACGGACACAAGTTATTAGAGGATTATCAATTTAGTAGAAAAATTAAAGAGGTTAAATTCATATAGTATAAGGGGCAAAAATAAAAAAAAATAGCTTTCAAGATATCAAATTTTAGACATAAAAGGTGGGACCCTTGAGGTTGCATTTGATGAGGAAACATAAAAGGTAGGTTCGCAAGAAGTTGGTCGTACGCCATTATGCTCAAATCGAAGTTGGGGACCAGTTAAGACCCTGGAGAGGAAGTGGAGTTCGGTACTTCACCCACGCCACAGGGGTTGTTTGGATCGAAGTTATGGTTGTGTAGATGCATTATTTTTTTATAAAAGGTTGAGAGATTTTATAAAAATTAAGATTGGGAAGAAGAGAATAAGGTGAAATGCGGTAAAATATTTTTTGTATGTCAAAAATCTTTTTTTAAATAATGTCGTTGGGTCCAACGACTATATGCCACATTGCCACTCCATTCATAACGTGTCACATTGAAACACATTTATTCACAATGCTGGTGGAGATTTGCATCGCCATCCGTAAACACTACTCACAATGTGGTGTATACGGTGTGGTGTATATGGTGTGGAAAGGCATAGATGTCGTTGATCCATGCCCACATTGGATGGTCTTAGGATATACATAATGATTTTACTATTTTCAATTACAACGTCATAAAGTGTTTGACATGTCATTGTCACATCAGTTAACCATTTCCTTTCGCTCTTTTCACAACACCCTATAAGGGTGTCCGGGGCGCTTTGCGGGGAGGGGTGCGATGAGCCAAGTCCCCGAGCGGGAACACCGCCGCCGACCCCTCGGGGAGGCTAAGCGGGGAGTGGGGAGCGGTGGGTGTTCACCGATGAGAGATGTCATTTTTTTTAGTTTTTCTTTTTTTTTCCTTGTGAGAGATGTAGGGGGATGAAGAACAAAGTGCAGGTAATGAAGAAGAATGGGAGGAGGAAGAAAGAAGAAGAAGAGATGTATATTTTTGAGTTTTTGTTTTTTTTTTTCCTTCTTATTTTTTTGTTTTTTGTTTTTTACTTGTGATTTTTTCCTTGTGATTTTTTTTATTAAGGGGGAGTTGACGTGGCGCGTGCTGATTGGGTGTGTGTAAGAGAGGTCACTCCCCTCTTAGAGGAGTGCCCCTCTCACCCTAAGGTCTTGCGTAGTGGGGCGGTATGCCCGGTCATGGCGCCGGCATGGCGCCGGGCACACCAAAACGAGGGGCGCCATGAAGGAGAAAGAAGAGAGGGGCGCGACCTCCATAGCGGCGTGATGTTTGTTGTTTGTTTTCCCTCCACTCACACAGACATATATATATACATATATATCTATAATTTAAGGGTTTATTAATTAATTGGGTAATGATGAGGTAGGGGCGTTATGACTACGGGCTTAAATGCATAAGGCCCCATAACGCCCACACGCTGACGTGGCGCACCACGTGTCGCATAACGCCCACAAAGGGGCGTTATGACTACGGATGGCCTAATAGTTTCACTGGTTTTAATAGCGCCCCAATCATTTTTACTTATTCATATATTATTTTTCTATTAACCAAATAGTTAAAAAACAATAACAATTGTATATTGTATATTGTATATTGTATAAAAGCAAAGAAGTTCTACAGTGTTGTTGTTGTTGTTGTTATTATTATTATTATTATTTTGTCATTTGTCTATTTTGTTATTTAGTGTAAACTTTCATTTGCATCCTATTTAGTTTAATTATTGTATTTTTTTTCCTTTTACTTTGACCAAATTACTTTTATACCCCTAAACATTAATAAAGTTATTATACAGCTCCTAAACCGATCGAATTCCTATCGGTTTCTTTTTCATTATACCTTTATTTACCTTTGTTATTTATTGCAATGCTTTACTTTTTTTATTTTTATCTTCAAAGCCGAATTACGAAAAAAATAGCATAACACATTTAGATATTATTTTGTAATGGTGTGCAATGCGTTATGCATTTCAACCGTGTTGCACAACCCTAGTAATTAATAATAATAATAATAATAATAATAATAATAATAATAATAATAATAATAAAGTTAAATTAGTTTACTTAGTTTAAGGGTTTATGAAATTTCCGTTTAAACCACAAAGTTAATTTTATGGAAAACCGCAACACATGGTCTAAAAAGGAATATTAATAATAATAATAATAATAATAAAAAAAAAAAATTTATTAATATTATTATTATTGCTATGGGTGAGGTTCTAGAGTGAACACTAGTGTGTTTGTGAACTGAGTAAACAAATCCTGGCCATTGATTTGATCATCAAAATCGTAAAACACATTAGTGTATTTTCATTATCAAATCCTGGCCATTGATTTACACTTATGTATTGATAATCAAGGGCTAGGATTAGTTCACTAGTGTTAACAATCAAGAAAGTTGTTCACAAATAAACCTAACCCTTATTGCTATTATGTAATTTATTTATATCTTTATCTATTATACTTGCTTATATCAGTTTAATATTTTTTTTAGTCTGAATGTGGTAAATGTTCATCATCTTCAGACCACTCACAACATCACCCCACCAACACGACAACACCCCACCAACACAACAACAACAAACACAGCCAACCACTATCAGTAAAGCCAAAACTAAATAGATGAATTGTTTAACAAAAGTAATTATCACAAAATCAGAATGCTTTAAGTTTAATACAAATAAAGTACATACATGCCAAGAAATCCATGGCACAAATAAGTTCGTTGTTGTCCTCTCAATTAACCTCTCAAAGTTTATATGTGAACCCTTTAATTTGTAGGGTGTGGATGGATCCCCCTATTAAACAAAATTAAAAAAAAAATTTGATTGGTCTACAAGTTGTAGGCCCCACCTGATAAAGCCCTTCGAGCTCGTTACCACGGTGGCGGACGTTCAATGGCGCCCCGGCATAGCGCCAGGGGTGTGGACGATGGCGGGGGTGGGGCGCTATAGAGTGCCAGCTGGGTTGGGTGGCGCCCCCACGCTCTCCAGCCTTACCAATACCATTTTGTTGAAAATGCGTTGGAAACGACGGCTTCTTCCGCATTTCCAATTGAAATTGGTATAGGCAACGGTTAAGCTATTCTAGTAGCATAACTTGATCTAGTGAAGAAAAAATCTTAAAACATCTGAAAATCCATAGACCCCTCAATCTGCACTGACATGGTGGTTAGTTTAGTAGTCTCTCTTCTCTTCTCAACCCACATTTACATATTATAATTTATCAACAAGTTAGAGCATAGTTGGTTGTAACTCATGCATTGGGGGCTTCTCAAAAAAAATTACATATTAACTATATATTCATTTATAACATTTTATTGCATTATTAGTTGTAATTTTAGCAAAAATGGTTGTACCCACTTGATTTTTTTTGTCTTTAATTATTATCTTACTTTTAACCTAAATACTTTAATAATTTTACAACTTAATCACAACATCATTGGTTGTAACATGTGCTTAAGTGGTTGTACCTTAGTCAAATATAGGTTGTAAGTTGTGCTTAAGTGGTTGTACCTTAATCAAATAATAATGGTTTCATTACCTTACCAAATTCAATATATTTTGTGTGCATGTATGGTTGTAAATTATGCTTAAGTGGTTGTACCCTAATCAAATAATGGTTTCATTATCTTACCATATTCAATCGGTTTGATCCATTCAAAGTTGTGTTGTTTTATTTGTAAATTACTATTATTTATAATAATCTAATTAATTTAGCCAAAATCTTGTATAAATATAATTTGCAACATATTGATGCAATGGTTGTTGTAATATATGCATTATGGTTTGTATAGTGGTAATGATATATATTATATATAGATTACGATGAACATGTTAACCGGAAAAAAATAGACGCGGGTTCATCTTAACGCGCGAGTCCTAAATCAACTTAGTTATTTTATTCTATGTTTTACGTTTCGATTTAATTTATTCGTATTAACACCGCAACTTCAGTGTCGGTGGTTGCTGATAGTAGTGTGGTATTAGGGCTCGCCCCCGCCGCAACGCGGGGGGTGTTTAATACTAGTTAGGTTAAAATCAAATGAGACAAGAATTAAAAGCATAAGTGAAATAATATAAAACATATAATTTTTTTCATTTATTATTATTTCAAATGATAGTGAGATGTCACATCATAATTTACCACAAGTCATATATGTAGATGTTAAAATATCTAAGTGAGTTATAAAGTCACATTCTATGTCATCTTAGTTGGATCTAAATTACTAATCATAGTTTAGTAGGTTAATTACATGTTACACCTATTGGACAAAATTTTCGTTTTTGCTTACTATATCACCTCGATTGGAAAAAATAATAGACGGTTACGTAAATTGAAAACTGAACCATGGAATATTGCACACCACAATGCAATTTTTATTTTGAATAATAGTGTTATATAAAAATAGTAGCCCGAATAACGTACGAGTTTTACACGTGTTCCTTAATCCACTTCCCTAATTAAATTGTGCCAGTTTTCGTTGTTTAAGTGAGCATCCCAAATTCATCCTGTAATATTCCTTCATTTGGCACTGACTGGACGTTGACTGTGCACTTAATAAAGTCGTTGCTGAAGCTTTATCACCCTGTTGTGGTCCAGGTGAGCGGGCGACTTGAGTGATTATTTTTCTTTTAATTTTTTTGATCGTCTTAACCAAGTAGTTAACCGTTATCCTACCGCTTCCATAATGAGATCGTCTTTTTGGAAGAATTGGATGAAGAAAATCATTCCACTTCGTTTTTGTGAAAGTAAGAATGTGGGTTTTATGTAAATAGAAGAAAGAATTTCTAAAGAGAAGAAAGAATTTTTGGGAGTTTGAGATGTGAATAGAGATGAGGAAATGTAATGGTACTATATAAAAAATTGAACTTATTTTCTTTTAAAAGCCAACGGTCAAGAACATGGCCCCACCTCCAACGGCTACCTTTTCTCACGCTATGATGCTCGCTTGGGGGTTGCTCGCTCGCGCTGGCACCACCATAACGAGGCTTACAGTTACGTGGCATGCGGTGGGTTGATAGCCTACCGCAACATGTAGTCTCATGCATGATAATATTGTGAGTCGTGCTTGAAGGAAGCGGTATTTGATATAGTGGGCTAATAGTTGTATCTCAGCTGTAAAAAGCATATTAGGTAACCATGTGCATTCTCAAATCTCAACCCATATCCTATCCTTTTTCTCATTCTTTAAATTTAAATAAATTTAAGAAACTCATTTAAAAACACCATTACTGTACTACACAGTACATTCAATTCTTCATTTTCATACCCTATCCCTATATTTTTAGGGAAAACTAAATTGAATCCTCAAATTTTTAGGGATGCGGAATGCATGTGAAAAGTTAATAATAGACAATTGTATATAATAGGAAAATATCTCTTATTATTGTCATGTATATCTCTCCCCAATAGGAGGAGATTTGTTTGTACCCTATATATTGTTTATTATGTTTAATGAGAAGGCAACCTTTGAATCTTACATGGTATCACCCTAGCCGATCCCTACTTTTCTCTTCTTCTTCCCTGCGCCGAATCCCACCTTCTTACACATACATCATTCTCTGCCTTCTCACATCTTCACCATGACTTCCCCTACACCTCACCCTGCTGTCACAGTCACTTCCATCAAAAACCTTATCCCTGTTACATTGGATATCGAAACCGGGCATTACACCACCTGGTCAGAGATGTTCAAAATCCAATGCAAAGCTCATCTGGTTTATGACCATCTTCAACCCAAACCGGCTGCTGAGACATCATCTTCAACCGATACGAATAAAGACAAAGGAAAAGACACGACTGCCCCTCCTACCGAAACGTGGGAGCGTCTTGACTCCATTGTTTTACAATGGATTTACAGCACCATATCCACCGATTTATTACATACCGTCCTCAAACCTGATACCACTGCCTACGACGCCTGGACTACCATTGCTAATATATTCCAAGACAACAAGGCCACCCGCACGATTGATCTTAATAACAAGTTTGCAAATACTCATCTTGACCAGTTTCCGAACATGTCTGCATACTGTCAGGCACTTAAGGTGATTTTCGATCAACTTACAAATCTTGGCTCTCCCGTTACCGACGAACAACTGGTACTACAACTTCTCTCCGGTCTCACCGAACAATACGAGAACACTGCCTCGGTGATTCAACAAATGAAGCCCCTCCCAGATTTCTACGATACTCGCTCACGGTTATGTATGGCGGAATCTCGCAAGCTCAATCAAGTTCGTCATGCGGCCCAGTCGGCCGGTGCGGCTCTCACCGCCTCTGTTGACACGAATCCAAAAGACACTCGTGACCGGTCAGACACATCGGCTGGCCAACGATCAGATTTTTCTGACCGGGGTCGCGGACGCGGCCGCGGTCGTGGCCGGGGCAGAGGACGAGGCGGACGTGGCGGCAGGAACGGTTTTATCGGTCAGTTTAGCAGCGGGCACTATTATGGCGGAAACATGCATAATGGCGGCAACATGCAGAATGGTGGCACTAATACAAACTACAACCCCTGGGCATCTTTTGTTCCATATGTCGGCCCACAACAGACACCTTCACATGCTTCTTGGGCTTCTTGGGCCCACTCACCCCCTTGCCCATATCCAACCATGAACAGATCAAACAATTCTTCAGCTGGTATTCTCGGCCCTCGACCAGCTCAGTCGTTTGCTGCCACTCACATCCCTACGGATATCAATCAGGCCATGTATGCAATGTCGCTTCACGACCCATCTTGGACTATGGATACCGGTGCCACAGGTCATATGTCTTCTAACTCTCACCTTTCGTCTGTTTTTAATAATAGCATTAATAAGAATATAATTGTGGGAAATGGTCAATCCATTCCCGTGCTTGGACAAGGCGACCTTACCCTACCCCCTCCCCTCCCACCGTTCAAATTAAATCACGTCCTTTACGCCCCATCTCTAATTAAAAACTTACTTTCAGTTCGCCGTTTTACTACCGATAATAAACTGTCTATTGAATTTGACCCTTATGGTTTTTTGGTGAAGGATCTCAAGACGCGGACCCCTATCCTACGATGCAATAGCTCGGAAGGACTCTACACTTTTGATCCATCCCAAGTCACCAAGATCATGTCTCCCACCGCTCTCACCGCAATTTCTCAAGACACATGGCATCAACGTCTCGGTCATCCGGGATCTTCTTTATTGAATTCACTTAAGACTTCTAGTTTTATTTCTTGTGGAAATTCGAAAAACAATGTTTGTCAATCTTGTGTGTTTGGAAAACATATTCGGTTACCTTTCTTTGATTCTAATAATAGTACCAACATGCCTTTTGATATCATCCACAGTGATCTTTGGACCTCTCCAGTACTTAGTACGGGGGGTCACCGGTACTACATACTCTTTCTAGATGACTTTTCAAACTTTCTATGGACTTATCCTCTTTCAACCAAATCGAATGTATTCTCCACTTTTACTACCTTTTATAACATGATCCATACCCAATTTGAACGGAAAATAAAACAATTTCAATGCGACAATGGAACGGAATATAATAATAACATGTTTCACCATTTTTGCAAATTAAACGGTTTGCACTTTCGTTTTTCGTGCCCATATACCTCCTCTCAAAACGGAAAAGCCGAACGAAAGATTAGATCCATCAATAATATTATTCGAACCCTTCTCGCCCACTCTTCTTTACCCAACACATATTGGCATCATGCATTGGAAGTTGCCACCTATCTACACAATATTCTTCCTACCAAAACCCTTTCCAATATTTCTCCCACTCAGAAACTTTATAAGCACATCCCCTCCTATTCGCATCTTCGTGTTTTTGGATGCTTGTGCTACCCACTCATACCTCACACTAACATTCACAAACTTCAATACCGTTCTATGCCGTGTGTCTTCCTTGGCTACCCTCCTAACCATCGAGGCTACAAGTGCCTTGATCTCGCCACCCGAAAAATTATTATCAATCGACATGTTATTTTTGACGAAAACATTTTTCCTTTTGCAAATAATCCTACACCTACTCAATCCACATATGATTTTCTCATTGACCCTATACATCCACTACATACTTTCGGCTCTCTTCCCAATACCCCTCCTGCCCCTCCTGCTTCTAATTCCACCTCGGCCCCACCTTCCTCCTCTGACCCCACACTCACCTCACCACTAATTATTAACTCCACTACTCCTAATTCACTACCTACACCAAACGGCCCACACCCACCAAACGGCCCACATCCTACGCCTATTCTCGGCCCAGATTCCACTCCACAGGGCTCTTCCATTTCCTCTTCCCATGACCCACAATCACCTATTTCCAGCCCACTGTCTACCACTCATACCATAAATTTCGATCACTCTCCTACCCAGTCACCTCAATCCAACCCCACCCCAACCCACCCCCCACCCCCCAACCCCACCCCCCTCCCCCACCCACTCGTACTATCCGTACCCGTTCCATGGATGGTATAAGTAAACCAAAACATATTTTCAATCTCAATTCCTCGTCCATTGTTCCAATTCCTAAAAACCCAAAGGATGCTTTGTCCAGCACGGAATGGTATAACGCCATGAACACTGAATTTAATGCTCTTATTAAAAATAAGACCTGGGTGTTAGTTCCGAGGCAACCTCATATGCATGTATTACGTAGCATGTGGCTCTTCCGTCACAAATTTCGGTCGGATGGTACGTTGGAAAGATATAAGGCTCGTCTTGTTTGTGACGGAAGCAATCAGCAGATTGGGGTAGACTGTGGTGAGACATTTAGTCCTGTTGTCAAACCCACTACGATACGTACTGTGTTATCTCTGGCTTTGTCACAGTCATGGCCCATTCATCAACTGGACGTTACAAACGCCTTCCTTCATGGTACTCTTCACGAGACTGTATATATGTATCAACCCATGGGGTTCCGACATCGCCAACATCCTGATCATGTGTGCTTACTACAGAAATCACTTTATGGATTAAAACAGGCTCCGCGTGCATGGTACCAACGCTTTACGGATTTCGTTCTCTCTTTGGGGTTTCAACAAAGTAAATATGACAATTCTCTTTTCACTTACAAGCACAATGGCAACACTGCGTATCTTCTTATCTACGTTGATGACATTATCCTTACGACATCGACTGACTCTCTTCGTGTTCAGCTCATGTCTCGTCTGGCAGCTGAATTTGCTATGAAGGATCTCGGGCCGCTAAGTCATTTTCTGGGTCTTCACGTAACCAGGCAAGGTAACAAGATGTTTCTTTCTCAACAGGCATACACGAAAGAGATTATCGACAGGGCAGGCATGTCTTCGTGTAAACCTGCTGCCACACCAATTGATACCAAACCTAAACTTGGTTCGACCTCTAGTCCTGACTATGAAGACCCAACATTATACCGTAGTCTTGCGGGAGCTCTTCAATACTTAACATTCACGAGACCTGACATTTGTTATGCAGTTCAACAGGTGTGTATGTACATGCATGCACCAAAAGTGGACCATTGGAATGCTCTTAAACGAATCATTCGTTATCTACAGGGTACCTCCTCTCACGGATTAACTATTGGTGCATCTACAGATTTCTCGTTACGAGCATACACTGATGCTGATTGGGCAGGGTGTCCGGATACACGCCGGTCAACATCTGGTTACTGTGTTTACTTAGGCCCTAATATTATTTCATGGTCCTCTAAACGCCAATCCGTTATTTCACGATCCAGTGCTGAACCAGAATATCGGGGGGTTGCGAATGTGGTTGCAGAAATATGTTGGCTTCGCAATCTTTTGCTTGAATTACACCGGCCTCTCACAACTACTAGTTTGGTTTATTGTGATAATATTAGTGCCATCTATTTATCCGGGAACCCGGTTCAGCATCAACGCACTAAACACATCGAGCTGGACATTCATTTTGTTCGTGACCTAGTTCAACGAGGTACTGTACGGATTCTGCATATCCCCACACGTTTTCAGGTCGCGGACATCTTCACGAAAGGCTTACCTAAAGTGTTATTTGACGATTTTCGATCCAGTCTCAGCATTCGGCCACCTCTCGCTTCGACTGCGGGGGTGTAATAGACAATTGTATATAATAGGAAAATATCTCTTATTATTGTCATGTATATCTCTCCCCAATAGGAGGAGATTTGTTTGTACCCTATATATTGTTTATTATGTTTAATGAGAAGGCAACCTTTGAATCTTACAGTTAAAAATAAATGGGAGATAAATGTAATGATTGTGATTTTTAGTTAAATTATAGGGACGTAAACATTAGACGGAAAAGGGTAAACAAGTGGAGATACTTGATCCGACGTTAAGCTATGAATGAAATTAAAAGGTTAAAGTGTAAAACTAAGGTTCGTATCAATATCTCTTAATGCCATCTTTATTTTATACACAGCACAAATATTTTCTAGAAGATAACGAAGGTATGAAAGCGTGAACCAACTTTCATGTTAAAAACAGAATATTAATACCTTCTGGTATTAAGTCTCAAGTCGATCAAAACTAATTGGCGGATTTGAAGATTCTCTTTACTCGTGTCATAATTTTTTCGGTCTTAATATGTTTATCAAAAAGAAAACTTATTGGGTCTGGTTATCGAAACTTTTACCAGACTAAGTAGGTTCTCAATGAAACATTTTGGGTTCTCAAGTAAATATATGTTTTCGATTTGATTTGGCTCACGTGACTTTTAAGGTTCGTTTTACTTTGTTTTTCCTTAAATTGCTTGTGGAAACTATAAACTTTGTTTGGGACTTTGGGAAGAAAGTATAGTTCGTATACACTCAACTAAGTATTATTACTAACTTAGCCTAACTAGTCAAGCTGGTTGTATCTTGTGTCTCTATATTAAAGGTCTATGGTTTAAAACTTCTCCCCAACACGTACACATCCTATTATTGTTTATTTTTCTAAATGTATAATCGTAACTGAAATAAAAGATAAAGAATGTTGGATTTAAACCCAAATCCTTTAAATAAAGGGTCAATACAATTACCAATTGGAACTAAATGTCCTTTGTTACTTTTATCATATATAACTTATTTATAAGGGTAGTCGTCCAACACTAGTACATATATGATCAAATAGCGCGATGGGTTTGAAGTTTTGATGCGGTTCTAGTCCCAACCACACTATTAAATCGCCTACATTCAAAATTTGCACCAAATAAGCCCTAACCGCATCATTTGGCATAAAAACTCATTTCCCACTTCCTAAATTCTTTGTTCCCGCCCTTCCCACATCTAACCCTAATTAACCATCTCACTTTTCCCCAACCTCCATTACTTCTCCATATGGGTGTGCAAAAATCAAATTAACAGACCCATAACCGAATTAACCGATAAAAATCGAACCGAAAAACCGAACCAAATCAAAAACCAGCGGGTCGGTTAATTTTTGTTTTTATGAAAACCGAAAGTAATAGGTCAGTTATTGTTATCAATATTTGCATACCCAACTTAACCGAACCAAAAGGTGTGGTTCCCTTTACCGCACCTTTAAACATGTTTCCCATTTGATGCGAGGCTAAAACGTGTGGTTCTAGGACCTCACCTTTTGATGTATTATATAAAAAGAAACAAAAGTGGTCTCACTTGACCTTGATTCCCAAAGAGTGAGACTGCTATGAAGGATTCAAGACGGGACTGCAGGACATGTATACGTGTGGAATTTTAGGATGAGATGTACTTGTGTCCATTTAACTTTCCGTCTTTCTAGTATAGCAACATATATGAGTTTGATGCATCATTTTAATGAGTTAGACGAATAATCGTAGTGACATAATGATACTTGTTAATCAAAACTATCACTAGTGTGAATTAGACCTTCGGAAATGGGATGTATCGTTGTAATGTATTAAACGCACTAGAATATTATTATTTCTTAAAAAGCTAAATGCACTATTGTGATATTAACTAAAAATGAATTAGAAAATAGACTTATTGTGTGTAATTAATCCAAACTAAAAAGTAAAAAAGAACGGACCCGCTTGTATGGCTAGTGCTGTAAAATAATGTAATAGTGGGATAGTGAGTGTAGTTATCATGGCTTCGTGGGGTCAAAAGGCCCAATCGAAACAGCCTGGTTTGTGTTAGAAGTCAAGCCAACCAACCAGCAGTACCAGTGTTAACATTATCTTGTTTACATACATTGAATAGACATGACATGATGGTGATTGATCATGAGTTTCCAATGTTAATTTATTGATCTCACGTTTATCATTTCCTATTTCCATATCAGTTTTAATTCAATACGCATGTATAAATTTGTCTTCTAATGCCACAAATATAAACATTTTTAGATTAGAAGCAAGGAATAAACGGCACTTGCTCTATTGTTCACGCATATATACAAACAATTTATATATTTTGGGATGTGCATGTCGAAGACGATACACTCGACATATTAGAGTTGGCCCACTCCCTTTCATAAAAGTGTCTCTCTAGGCAGATCTCTCTAACTTGTAGCGTTATCCTTGCTTAGAAAGACAAAGAAAAACCTAACACAATCACAGAGATCTGTTCAAACTATGAGAGTCTTCTTCAATGCATTGATCGAGCTCCAATACATGTTATGCAGATCTTTGTTGCAATACGTGACACCATTACTTTGAACCGGATATCTAATATTTAAGTTTTGATAAAATAAAATATTTGTTTGAGCGTGTTTAAGATTACTTATGGCCAACAATAAAAAAACATTGTTTGATAGGGTTTTAGGTTAAAAATGTGAAATAATTATTTCCTTACTATCTATTATTATTAAAGGGTGGATATACAATAGAAAGTTTATTTGGCTAAGAAGGCTAGGAAGTGATCTTGACCATCTATTTAGTTAATCAATTGCTAAGATTAAATGATGGAAATTGAAGGAAAGAAAAGAGACGCGTGAGTTTGTTTAGGGGTATTCTAGTCAATGCAAGACAATAGTTTCCCTCTCCTCCAATTCCCCATCATTTTTTAAACGTTAATAACTCTTTCATACGACATTATTTTTTTATAAAAATTGCACCAAAAAATGAGCGTTTTTTATCTTTAAAACGAGTATACTATTGCTATATTTTCAAAAAAAAAAAATTAATAACCCAGTTGCGTAAAACGCAATAGAAAAACCCCCAGTTACGTAAAACGCAATGAAAAAAAAAACCTAAAAAATGACATTTTTCTAAAACGCAATGCACCAAAAACACAAAGAAATGTCTTATTTGTAAAACGCAATTGCCAGAAAATACAAAGAAATGCCTTATTTCTAAAACGCAATAGCCTAAAAACTCAAAAGAAAATGTACTTTCTAAAACGCAATGAACTAAAAACACATAAAAATGTGTTTTACCTAAAACGCAATGCACCAAAAACACAAGGAAATGTGCTATTTCTAAAACGCAATGGCCAGAAAACACTTAAAATCTCTGTTTTCTAAAACGCAATGGACTGAAAAAGCATAAAAATGTGTTTTACCTAAAAAGCAATGCACCAAAAACACATACAAATGTCTTATTTCTAAAACGCAATGGCCAGAAAACACTTAAAATGTCTGTTTTCTAAAACGCAATGGACTGAAAACACATAAAAAAGTGTTTTACCTAAAACGCAATGCACAAAAAACACCAAAAAATGTCTTATTTGTAAAATGCAATGGCCAGAAAACACTTAAAAATGACTCATTCTAAAACGCAATTGCCTAAAAAACAAAAGAAAGTGTTCTCTGTAAAACGCAATGGACTGAAAACACCTAAAAAAGTGTTTTACCTAAAACGCAATGCACCAAAAACACTTCAAGAATGTGTTTTTCTAAAACGCAATGGCCAGAAAACACATAAAAATGTTTTAGTTCTAAAACGCAATTGCCTAAAAACACCAAAGAAAGTGTTCTCTCTAAAACGCATTGAACCATGACAATAGTTTTGTCTGTGCTGTGAATTGTCTGTGCTGTGAACTGTTTGAACCAATGCAGTTTACGAATGCAGTTTCCAGAGACAATTTACAGAAAATTAATTTTCTGATGCATTTTTATTACAGCAATTTAATCGAAAAAATTAATTTTATGGCAGCTCAACCCCAGCCAGGGGCTCTGCCCCTTGGACCCCGCCAGGGGCTGCCGCCCCTGGGACCCTGCTACCAGGGGCGCTGCCCCCGGACCCCCGCCAAGATCGTAAAACGCAATGACTAAATAAAAAACCCAGATCGTAAAAATGAAATTAAAGAATTTATTACATGGATCGAAGTGATTTCTTTAACAATTGACGAATTTTGAATGATTGAAATACATATCAGCGCTCGAATCGAACGGATCGAGTGATTATCTTCAAAATCACCGGGAAAAACGAAATTTTGTATGAAATTAAACTGGGTTTTCTTCAAAAAAGCTGAAGAACACGTTGATCGGGTGTTTGAATCATTGATTGGTGATGAAAATCGCACTATAATGTAGTGATTATTGAGATAGAAAGTGAAGAAATGGTTGAAGATTGTGGGTTTTGAAAATGGTGGGTTTTGAAGTTACTGGGTTTTGAAAAGGAAGAAGAAAGGGTTGGATTTACTAAAATACCATTTTTCTTTATTTTAAATGTTGCCACATGTCCTAATCATATTGCTTCCTACACTTCCTAGCCAAAATAAACTTCCTATTTGATCTTTTCCCTATTATTAAATTGTCAAAATCGTTCTTGAGGATTGATCATGTTTGTCTTTTTCATTTAAAACAACTTTGGGTAAATTACACTTTTTGTCCTTTATATTTGTATCGGATTGCAATGGTCGCCCTTCAACTTCAATAATTATAGTCACAGTCATTTATTTGCTAAAACCATTACACACTAGATCCTTTAGCACTAACCTGCTTTGTTTTAGACATCAAGTCCTAGCACATGCACCTCATGTGAGGGCAATTTAGTCATTTTGCCATATATTAAAAAAGAATATTAAAAACAAAACATAAAACAAAAAATAATAGATATTAACACCTGTTCTTTCTTTGAACATATATCTCGAGCTTTCTCTCTCTCTAAACCTAAATCATTCAATCTCTCTCTTTATCCCGACCACCAATCACCACTTAGTGGCCACCATCGGTCAACCACCTCTAACCTCCAAAGCACCAGCATCTTTCGAAAACACCACCTCCATCTCCTAAACCACCACTCCCCACCACCTGCTCTCTCTCTAAACACAAAACATCACCATCGTTTGTTGCTAACACCACCGGATCTGTTTCACCACTGCACCCCCGCCACACCACCATTGGGTACTACACCCACCACCACCACAAAGTCGCTGTCGCTGCCACGAACAACTCATCAGCTGCCATTCTTTCAGATTTGTTCAACCACCACCACCTCCAATCTCCAGTCAGTTTTTTAAATCTTTCCGATCTGTTCAACCACCACCACAAACAACCGATCAACATACCTATTCGAAGTTGAAAAACGAGAAAAATATGGGAGTTTGAAAAAGGGTCATAGCTAATCTCATATCTGAACCACAGATTATTCTGGCTGGCGACTAATTGTCGCCCTAATCGGCGGCAGTCCATCAAGTCCTCAGCGCAGAATCCAACAAGATACTCTGCAACTCTCTCTCTCTCTCTTGCTAACATCACCGAACCCAGATCTGGACAGGTCTTGATTTTTAAAAAATATGATATTTTGATTTTGATTTGTGGTGTTGGATTTTAAATGAGAGATACAGATATAAAACGAAATAGGTGGCTGGATTGTGGTATCTGATTTTAGATGAGAAGAAGAGATATAGAACAAGAAAGAGATATATATCATATATTTATATATTATAAGTTTTAATTTTTTTTGTTTTATTTATAAAATATTTTAATTAGGTTGGTAAAATGACAAAACTGCCTTTATTTGAACAAACTTAACGGAAACTTTTAACCTGGTTACTGCTAAAGGACCACGAGTGTAATGGTTTTAGCAAATAAACGATTGTGTCTGTAATTATTGAAGTTAAAGGACATCCATTGCAATTCGATATAGGGACGAAAAGTGTAATTTACCCAACAACTTTTTTGTAAAATATAATCCTTCACTTTTGGGATTTTTTTGTCATTTTCATCCAAACATCTAATTTGTTTTATTTTTCTATCAAACATTTGGATAAAAATAACAAAAAATCCCAAATCACAGGGACCATTTTGGCAAAAAAAAAAAAAGTAAGACGTTTGGATGAAAATGGCAAAAGATCTCAAAAGTTAAGGCTATATTGTACAAAAAGGGTGTTTTGGATGAAAATAACAACCCTGCACAAACCTCATGGGCGATTTTGGCAATTTACTCTTATATTAATAGGGTACAGTTCAACATAGTCTCTTAAAAATAGGAAGTCATAGGAAGAGTATCAAACGGACTTTGATTGAACTCATTCTAGCGGCATTGAAACTGTCTCGTTGAACTCTACGATCTTAGATTTTAAGTTTTCGCTTTTGTATTTTTAGCTTATAGATTTTAGAATTTTCGTTAGATCATGGTGTAACATCCTTACTATTATAAAAGGGTTTTAGTACTAATAACGACAATTAATTGTGCATTACTAATATACGTACACATAAAATACGGGTTTACTAAAAAACTTTTATAGTTTAAAAGTTTTACAACATAATGTAATTGAGTTCGTCGTTTAAAAGTTACAACGTAACGCCGTGCGGAAGCTTTAATCTTGTGTGTTCGGTTCTTCGTTTAGCTTGATCTTCATCCGGGAATCCCTTGACATATACCTATGACCAAAACCAACTTAAAGTTAGCTTTGGTAGTTAAATAACATGGTTAAACAAGTCATATGGGTCAAACATTTAAAATAACACAATTTTCCAGCGTTTACAGCGTTTACAGCTCTCGCGGGCTGCGAGAGCTTACTCCCTAATTGGTTGCGGGTCGCGACTCTCGTCGCGTGACGCGACAGTTTTAAGTGCTTGCTGTCGCGTAGCGTGACAGCCCAGTTTCGACAGAAAGGTTCCTTTTATTTGCTGCATTCATGCCCAGTTATGTTATTTTCATATAATAAACTAAAACATGCATAACTCTCAATCTACTAATCCGATTTACTCGATTCTTGTTTCTATACGACCGTAATACAATTACGGACGCGTTTATCACCTAGGTTCGCAATGAAATCCGAATTATAAGCTATTGGCTCATAAATCCTATATGTGATTATTCGACCCGTTAGACATTAACATCACACTACATGCTATATAACAATAGTTATTTGTTGTCATTTTTACCCAATCCCGGGCTCATCGAATCTTAGAGTTTTAGCTCATATCTCAGAGTTTACGTAGGTGTTTACATTCACCGATTCATTCGTATCTACCTAAGCATTTAACCCACCATACTTTTTAGTTTATTTTGACCCGTTTAGGGGACTTTAGAGCATTTAAACATTAAACTCGCTCTTTTCATATCGCACCTTGCATTTCCCATACTAGTTAACTACTTATCTTCCACCACAACTATTTTTGTGGTGAATTTAACGTAAGGAACCCAAAATCCCAATTCTACCATCCGACTAGTCTTTTTACGCAAATGACCCATTTTTAGGCTTTCGACCCACGAATGCTTTTGCCTATAACTTTTATATGTATCTAAGGGTTTTATAATCAATAAACAAGTTCCTAAACAACCTCTAAGGGTCGTTTACCTGGTTCACCCATCAAGGGCTCTTTGGTCAACTTTTAGTCCCTCATTTTCTACAAAGGACTTCACTAATTATTTGACCAAAACACACTCTCAACTATAAACCTATTTATGCGTACCTGGCTCGGGTCAACATATTGACTCGTTTAATACCTTACCGCAATAATTTGCTAATTTATAGCAACGCAAACTTCCATAAGCCGTTTTACCCTGTGAGCATTAGACTCGACAAGCACTTGTTAGTCGTTATGTGTCAAATGGTATTAACATTACCATTTGACCCGTTTGATCTTAAACGGCCAAACATTTTGCACTTATATTCGAATGGTATTTATTTATCATTTCGTTAAGAAAACTCATTTATTTATATGTCATCTCGTGACCAATTATCATTTCGCCCGTTTTACCATTAATCATGGTTTATCATTATTTTATATGTTCCGACCCGTTTCATTTCATATCGGAACCATATTTCGGATATAGCTTTTATCGTATTTATAACTTATGAATAAATACATAACTTACGAAAGAGGGTGTAAGCTTTACTTACCTCGCATCCAAACTATGCTCTTCTTTTTCCTTATTGAATCGTTTGACCCGCTTCCTTTCCAAGCTTCCACCTAGCTTGTCAAGCGTCAAACTATCATCATAATTCGTAAGATGGTTAGATTAGTCATTATCGCATACGACTATTCCATCTTACGCATTCTATGTCGAAACTACTATTCGACTTCATCTTTGGTTGATACGACTTATAAAAGTCATTTACCCTTAATCATACAAAAATGCAAAATTTGCGTTCACCAACTCATTTAGGAAAACCCATCTATTATCAAAGACATATTATTCATTAGACAACATCTACGGGTTTTCATCTATAAATGAAACCCCTTTTTATCATGTTATTAGGCGTTCCTACGGATACCCAATCGAGCCAATTTCTACTTACAACCGAGTGGACGCGTGATTTCACTTAGGCATTTTAACAAACACCTAGTGGGCATAATTTTTACACATTTATAAACTAGTTCATAACTAGTTATTTCTACCAAGTTTAACATTATTTTCAATTCCATTATATCTAGCATACATAACAACCCTAGATTCACTTTATGGAATTCAAACAACCCCCATTTCATACTCAAAATTCTAGCGTTCTTCTTTATTCTACAAAACCCATTTAACACCTAAGTGGGTGATTAGGAAGTTCATAGTTATGAACACAATTTAATAAGTTTATTGACTAGGGTTCGTTCCTAAACATGGGTTCATACTAGTTTCACCCAAACATCAATCATTCAAGCTTGAATTTCGATTTTCATAAATTCATCAAGAACCTCAACTTCACGAATATCAAAAATTCGACATACCTTATGTCACACCCCAACCGATGGCGGAATCATCGGGGCGCGACACTAGGCGAATCAGATTGCTCAAGAGAATCCATAACAACTATATTGCGATAATATTTAATACATTCGTTATCCCATACTAACAAATAATCCCATCACATAAGCTATCACATATTTCTTGTCTTCTCGAATAATACAAATCCGACAACCTAGATTTTAGTTGAGTTTCTAGACTTCCTAGCTTGATTTGATATAGTCTGCGATCTACCCTGCAACATACGTTAAAATATTTGTCAATACAAAGTATTGGCGAGTATACATGTTTGATAAGTATAGCATAATAGATTAAAAGAGCTGCGAATTTCCACATGCATAAACGTAATACACGACATATATACTCACAAACTGATACTACCAACTAAGTCCTCGATGCTCGAATGTACGATGGCATAACTAGACCCCGTCGGGCGCAATAGTACTATACTAGTCGTGGTGGGACGTCGCGAGTATAAGCCCTAGCACATATGCAACTAGCATCACGTATATCTATGCATAACAGTTATTCGCAAGTGATAATTCGATTGATTGAATATTTCGTTTGATGAGTTCGATTTGTTACAAACGTATGTTACACCCAAAATTCGATTAAAAAGGGTTCAAGTATACTCACAGTGCGTAATCGGTAAGTAAACACAGCTTGATTTGGGTTGCGTCTGGGTTAGCCTGATCGAATAAGAGTGCGTTAAACGGTGTCGGGTACAACAGGTGACTATTGACCATTCGTTTGAAGTGATAAGGCTCAGTGACTATCCGGTCGGATGGCAATCTGGCCGGATGGCCATTCGTGCGTGTCAGTGATTATCCGATCGGATGGAAATCCGGTCGGATGGTCATTCGCTTGAATGAGGAGTTGGTCCAGTCGTATGGTGCGGACATGTTATCCGTGCGGACATGTCATCCGTGCGGACATGTCATCCGTGCGGACATGTCATCCGTGCGAACATGTGTTATCCGTGCGGATTGACATGTTATCCGTGCGGACAAGGGGAACTCGTGCGGACGACATGTTATCCGTGCGGACAAGTTATCCGTGCGGATTGATATGTCTTCCGTCCGGATGACATGTATCCGTCCGGATGACATGTTATCCGTGCGGATTACATGTTATCCGTGCGGATTACATGTTATCCGTGCGGATTACATGTGATCCGTGCGGATTACATGTGATCCGTGCGGATGACATGTGATCCGTGCGGACAATACGTCTGTTTCGCATTTTAATTACTGTTTCAGAGTGTTTATCGGAAGGAAAACGTGTAGAGTTAGCGGGATAGTGAAACTTCGCACTAACATTGGAATTCCATCAGTTCCGACCCGCTCTAACGGCCGGGAATCACCCCGCTCCATCAGAACTGGCCGTTCTTGACGGTTTCTCGTGGTTAGCTCGAAATCACGCAGTTCCTTGGCTAGGTGCACAGATTCAGGTGAGATTTGTTATCAAAATATGTGGAAATCACCCAGATCTGAGTCGTTTATAGTGAAATGAGGCCACAACTTGAAATTCATAAGAACTCTTGGTGACATCACCTCAAAACGCCTCAAATCAGCAGATTTCTCGGTTAGAATTTGAGTTTTTAAAAGATAGAATGATGTAGAATGGAGTGTAGATCATAGAGGTACAAGTTTCTAGGTTGGAATCTTACCGGAATCGCGAGGAATCGAGGAAAAAGGTCTTGAAGCGTGTTTGGTCGAGCGGGAGCTGTCACATCACTTGAACAGTGGTGTGACAGGCTATTTATAGGCGAAAAAAGAGGAGAAGGGGGTCGCTGGTCCGGATTGCCCAGTCGTGCGGACAGCCCATCCGCGCGGATAGCTGTCCGTCCGGATGGCTATCCTGACGCAATGAATTTCTTCGTTTTTAACAGTTTTACGCGCTTTTCATAGTAAATTATTATTATTATTATATATATATTTATCACTAAGGGTCGTATTTACGTATCCTTAATCCACTGTTTCGATAATTACACTCGGTTACCGTGAACGTTATTTCGAGTTGCCACAATGACTGACGGGGTACAATTCACTCGTATTGTCATCATCGTCACGACGACTGGAGTTATAGCGCTCACCCGAGAGTCTTTGTTAGCGTTAATTGTTTACGTTCGACACATCACGGCCACCGAGGAGGGTAGAATAGGTCCTCACTCAATGCCTCCATGAGTGTTAGTGATAATAGTGTAGCATAGTGATGTTGTATTTCGAAAATATACGATTATCCTTCGAATAACGATATATATACAATATAGTTACATTATGATCCGAATCTCTGGTGCTAGGCGTAACGAGTATATCGAGTAGTAACAACGCACAAAAGTGCGGGTTGTTACACCTTATGATCCCCTTGTCTTGGTGATCGTTTATACGTGTTCATGCATTCAATTTGGGCTAGATTTGGCCTTCAATTTGAAGAAATTTGTAGATTAGGGTTAGGTTGAAGAACCTCTTGTTCGCCCCTTGTTGTCTGCGACCAGAACACACACTTAGGTGTGTGTTTTGGTGTTTTATTTTTTATTAAATAAAACCCTCTTTTACTTTAGCCAACTTTAGCCCCTTAACTAATAAAGTTTTGTAAAAGTGTTATTAACTAAGTTTCATTGGCATTTTATAACACTTAACTAACTAGGTTGTTCTTCCAAGTTACTTAGTGGGTTCGGGAAGTCATAACCCATTTTATTTTAAGTCCCGTTAACTCGGGCCTTCTATATACTTTGTTTTCTCAAAGTATTTATCCTTCTTCTTTTTTTAATTAACATAAAATTTATTTATTTAAATCTCAATATTTACCGGGTTAATTTTTACCACTAACGGTATTTTACCCGTCGTTACTATTAACGTGGTTCAATTACCAAACCCGTTTTTGGGGTGTTACACATGGTGTTTTTTTTCGTCATTGTATCTATTTTTGCGATTCATTGTCTTTTTTCATAGCCCGGCATTGTATTAACATTATGTTATATTTTGCTAACTGTTGTGTTATATTATTTTATGATTCATTGTGTTTTTATACTCATCCTAGATTTAAGATACTTTATATGATAACTTTATTCATACATTATATACCTCTTTGTTCGTAAAAAGTAAACTTAGCATAATCCTACATCTAATTTGAAACATCTTCTCCCCTCTCAAAATTTCTATGGTTTTTCTTTACTAAAATAAATCAAATAGTATGTTCTAGAGTATTTAAAATTTGAATCACTATTATTATAATTATGTTGGTTAACGTTAAAATCAATTTTATCACGAGACCGTTCCCCATGCACAGGAATTGGATAGAATCCGTAAATCTTCGACCCTCGTTAGGTTTGAACTCCGGATTAAAGCCTCGATTCGTCCTTTCACCCAGTTGTCCCTTGAAAATGACCCAAACAGGAATCGAACCTACGTCTCCACTAGGGAGGGTGGTCCTTTTGACCGGTGAACCAACATCATTTATGTTTTAAGATCAACTACTAAATATCTTTATCAAAACATGACTAAATTGCAATTTGTGTCTAAATAAGAAAATATCATAACAGGTATGTCAACAGTGATGATGAACATGAACACGGTCACACCTCGTCTTTTTCATTCGTCTCAGATATGCAAAACCATGAAAAAATCGCTAGAAGGATATAGAAACCAGAGTATCTGAAACACTTTCTGATGTTCAAGTCATAAGAGTATAAGAATGATAGTAGGTAGAGAGAGTTTGGGGAGGAAAACAACATGCCTGAATGTTATGGAGGAGGCTTATATTTATAGCGACCTTACGAGTTTAACTCTGGTCTGTCAAGATAGGACTTATATGAACTGGGCTTAACCTACTAGGTTTTTGTCCACTTAGAAGGATACGCCTGTCATGTCCTTTATGCATTTAAAAAAAAATTATGAAACATACCCTTCTAAATAAACAAGGGTTATTGGATTTTATCACCCTTAACTATTGGTCATTGGCCGCTGCCACCCCCAACTATCACTTTGACGCCCGCCACCCCCAACTTAACATTTAGTGTGTTCTGTCACCAAATCACTAACTTTTGATCCTATTAATATACTTTTGGGGGTGTCCCTAAGATCCCTAAAACCTTCCCAAGATCCTTATGACACTCCAAAAAGTGTAGTAACATGATCAAAAGTTAGTGATCATTTAACGACATGGTGACAAAACACACTAAGTGTTAAGTTGGGGGTGACGGACGTCAAAGTGATAGTTAAGGGTGGCAGTGGCCAATAGCCAATAGTTGTGGGTGATAAAATCTAATAACCCAATAAAAACAATTACACATACTACCATTCGTTTATTAAAATTTTCTTTTAGGTTATGTTTTTTACTAACTAGCTTCCAATTTTCTAACAATACAAGTTTATGGACGTTTACCTCTAGTTGTTTTGCTAGACCCGACAACATATTCAAGACGTATACTTTTGGTTGTTTTGCTAGATAGACCCAACACCAACTTGACTTTCCTTTTGAGATAACCCATCTTAAGCAGTCTCAAAACTTGGGTTATCCCCCAAGACACTGCCCTTATCCTCTTCATGCCATCCTTCATTTGCCTTCGAGTTTCAACATCTGTCTTAATTAGTTTTATATTGGCTTATGCCTGCTACGAAAACACCATCAGATTTCAAAGTAGCATGATCTAATTCAAAAATTTTCCCCAATTGAGCGCATCTAGCATATCTTTTGACAGTAACAGGATCACTATAACTGACTCTATTGAGTTCACCACCATAGAACTCAGCAGGTATACCTACTTGTTCAACAATATACTTAGATTCACATTTGACCAAGATAGAAACTGAACTTGTTTCAATTTCCATACTAATACGTCTGGGTGTTCTTTTCAATGTGCTGCTACCATTCTTATCAGAATTTGATCCTCTTTAAAATCGTTCATTGCCAATTGTTGGTTAGTGAACTTTACATTTACATCAGTAATGAACCTAAAGTCTCTCATATCTTTTTCGGCATCAGTAATAGTTTTGCCCTCATCTAGATGAACCTAAAGTCTCTCATATCTTTTTTAGCATCATTAATAGTATTGCCCTCATCTAGTATGAAGACAATGTCACCAGCCTCATTCTCATTCACATCATCAGCCTCGTCACAAACATTTGTTGGGATTTGTGGTGTACAATTTTAATTTTTAATAATATCACATTTTATATATTTATTAATATCACATATTAATGGCGGTGGAAGCGTGTACATAGTTTAATCCTATTAAATATCCCGTCAGTGATCCAATTGCAATTCGTATAAATTATTATTCCAACCATAGGGTGTTCATGAAAAAATATACCTTTTGACGAGTACCAAAGATACCATATGACGGAAGCAAAGAACGTCACACTAGATGACACATGGTCATGAAACCCGAGCTCCCAAATCAACTCCTTGAAACGAACTCATAATACCGGTAACCTGAACACGTAGACCCCAGAACACTTCACAGTAAACAAAATTAGTATGCAATTAAATATGTTAAAACGACCTTATACAAACACAGCTATGTACAAACTTATCTTCGACTAACAAAATGAAACATAGTCTTTTTTAATCTAAAAGTTGTTGTATACTTCAATTAGTTTAATCAGACTTTAAACAAACACACCCAAACAAATCGTTCAACTTGTTTACGGCTGCACATGCAACTATGCAAGCTATGACACTAAAAAATAATAATAAAAAAATCATTTTGAATGACGCCAAATAAGCTAAGCAATTTTTTAAACATATCTCAAATTTAAATATATTGTTTTATATTAAAAAAATATTAAAAAAAAGAGTTGAGTTATCCTACAAAGTCTCCTAAATCTAGGAATGGTGCAAAGACACAATAACGAGCAAAATATAACACAATGCCGAACGATATAACACAATACCGATGACCAAAGACACAATGAATTCCAAAAAAGACATAACGAAAAAAAACACAATGCCAAATGAAAAGACATGATGATCTGGAACATAAATTATAAAATCTACAAGTTAAAAATTCCAACACAAAAACATAAAATCTAAGATCGTAGAGTTCAACCAAATATTCTAAATGACACTAATATAAGTTCTATCAAAATCTGTCTGATACCTTTCCTATGACTTCTTTTGTATATGTATAAAACCTTTCCTTAAAAAATACAAGTAAAATATTGATAATATCGAATTCTGTTTCATATATTTTTATCTCACATCTAAATCACCCTAAAAACATACATGCATCACTCATATTTATATACTATTAATTTGAAATATTTGTGTGCATGTTTGGTTGTAAATTGTGTTTAAATACTTGTACCTTAATCAAATATAGGTTGTAAGTTTTGTGCTTAAGTGGTTGTATCTTAATCAAATAATAATGGTTTCATTACCTTACCAAATTCAATATGTTTTGTATTCATGTATGGTTGTAAATTGTGCTTAAGTGGTTGTACCCTAATCAAATAATGGTTTCATTATCTTACCATATTCAATCGGTTTGATTCATTCAAAGTTGTGTTGTTTTATTTGTAAATTATTATTATTTATAATAATCTAATTAATTTAGCCAAGATCTTGTATAAATATAATTTGCAACATATTGATGCAATGGTTGTTGTAATATATGCATTACGGTTTGTATAGTGGTAATGATATATATTATATGTAGATTACGATGAACCTGTCAAACGGGAAAAATAGACGCGGGTACATCGTAACACGCGAGTCCTAGATCAACTTAGTTTTTTTTATTTTTGTTTTACGATTCGGTTTAATTTTTTTGCATTAACACCTCAACTTCAGTGTCGATGGTCGCTAACAGTAGTGTGTCATTAGTGCTCGCCCGCGGCAACGCGGGGAGTGCTTAATATTAGTTTAATTTATTTCACAACAAAATGAACATTTTTTAGCACTCACACACCAAAAAACCATCAGAGTGAACACACTTTCCGAAAATCATGCAACATGTGTCAAACATTTTCGATGCTTCTCATCATCACGTTAACATCATCCTTCACAACAAAACCAATCACCATTGATGCAAGATTCTTTCCTCACATCTATACATTTTAAATCTTTAAAAAAGCCCCAATTTTTATCTACCCATATAGGTTAAAAATTCAAGAATCCTATCAAACCTGCTTTTGATTATTTACCCTTTGGTGGGTTATTTGCAAGAATCACTTTCAAGAAAGTCAGCATATAATAAAGGTGTCACCCTTTCGGATCTAGATTAAAAAATGTAATTTTGCCCTTGTTTTGTTTAATCTATTTTGTTCCCCCATTATATTAATGCCCCATTAATTAATTGGTTGAAATATCTGTGTCTCCTCTTTGCTAGATGTCGATGTTTATTTGACCTCTGTTTTTTCTTGTATATGCATAGATAGATATACAGTTGTTAGATTATGGTTGGGGAAATAATATTAATTGCGTATTAATAGCTGTCACTCATAGTTCTTGTTCTTGTTATTCTTCTTTTTTCTAGGACAGTTGTGGGATCTGAATTCTTATGGGTGAGTTCTAGATCTGTTAGTCTGTTACCATTCTTATAAGTTGGTTTTTTTTTTAAATTAATTGTGCTCAGGTGTTTCTGCATGTGTGTTTTTTATGTTTACTGTTGCAGATTGAACATTCAAGAATATTAATTTTCTTGCCCCCTTTCTTCCAAGATACATTTTGGGGGATTGGCTTGATTTTGGGAGTGATGATTGAAAACTGAAATCTGGGTCTTGTTATAATTTGGATTTGGGGAAAAGGGTATTGTTTGATTGGGTGAATAATGGGATCTCATCAGCATCATGATCTTGTGCCATTAGCTGCATTGATCAGTAGAGAAATGAAGAGTGAGAAGATGGAGAAACCGACTGTTCGGTACGGCTATGCGGCTCAATCGAGGAAAGGTGAAGATTATTTCATGATGAAAACTGATTGTGTACGGGTTCCTGGTCAACAATCGACAAGTTTTTCAGTTTTCGCGGTATGGGGTTTTCAATGTTTTTGTCTGATATAACACTACTACGATCAGATCCATGAGTTTTCAGTTATATATAACACTACTAATTATCTTGTAGGTATTTGATGGTCATAATGGGAATGCTGCAGCATTATATTCAAGGGATAATCTTTTAAACCATATTTTGAGTGCGATTCCTCGTGGTCTCGGACGTGAAGAGTGGCTTCAGGCGTTACCTAGGGCTTTAGTTGCCGGTTTTGTCAAGACCGATAAGGAGTTCCAGAGCAAAGGCATGCACATGTCACCCCTGTTCTTAGTTGTGGTTTTTAATAACTTAGTTTAACTCATGGTTGACTTTTTGCAGGTCAAACTTCAGGAACGACTGCTACCTTTGTAATCGTTGATAGATGGACAGTAACGGTTGCATCGGTTGGGGATTCCCGTTGCATTCTGGATACACAAGGTGGTGGCGTGTCTGTTTTGACTGTTGATCATAGACTTGAAGAGAATCAAGAGGAGTGAGTCAAATCTATAAACGTTGACTTCTTGTGGAGCATAGTTTTTTTTCTTTTGCATGGTTAAACTTAGTAAAAGTGTTACTAGATGAAAGACGTTGATTATGTTGTAGTGTTATTTCAGAAGAGAACGCGTAAAGGCTAGTGGCGGGGAAGTCGGGCGGCTCAGTATCTTGGGCGGTGCTGAGGTACGAGGTTTTACTTAATTAAAGAAGATAATTTTTTCCCCTGAATTTGAACGTAATTCTAAATATGTTTCGACAGATCGGTCCCCTTCGTTGTTGGCCAGGAGGTTTATGTCTATCTAGATCGATCGGGGACATGGATGTCGGAGAATTTATAGTTCCCATACCATATGTAAAGCAAGTCAAGGTAACCAATTAAGTAACAAACTGTTAGTGGTTAGTGTCTCTGTAGACAAATTGCTTTTAATCTCAGTTTTTGTGGGTCTCATTATGTTTCTAAAGGGACCAACAGTTTGTTTGTTTTTTTTTTGTTTTTGTTTTTTTTTTTCTAACACCATGGAAATCATGTTTTGGTGCAAAAGTTATCGAATGCTGGTGGAAGGCTTATAATAGCTTCGGATGGCATTTGGGATGCCGTGCCATCGGAGATGGCTGCAAAGTCTTGTCGGGGTTTGCCTGCTGAACTTGCTGCTAGGCAAGTTGTGAAGGTAGTTTCTTTATTTAGTATTGAGTAACATGCCATTTTCGTCCCCAAGGTTTGGCCACTTTTGCAACTTTCGTCCAAAGGTTTGTTTTTTCGCATCTGGATCCAAAAGGTTTGAAATTTTGCTATTTTCATCCGACTCGTTAACTCCATTCATTTTTTAACGACAATCAGGGGTATTTCCGTCATTTCGTCTTGCCATTTTGATGTAAATAAACAAAACAAATAACTAGAATGACGAAAATGCCCCTGACTTAACGGAGAAAAACGGATGGAGTTAACGAGCTGGATGAAAATAGTAAGATTTCAAAACTTCTGGATCCAAATGCGGAAAAACAAACCTTTGGATGAAATCGCAAAAGTGGCCAAACCTCAGGGACGAAAAAGACATTTTCATCTTAAGTATTTTACATAGGGGTGTAAACGAGCCGGGCCGAGCCCGAGCCCGACAAGGCTCGAGCGCGGCTTATCATGTTTTTATGAAGTTCAAGCTCGGCTCGGTTTGAGCCTACTTATTTGAGCTCGGCTCGAGCTATTTTGAGAACAACCTCAAACAAGCTAAAAGCTCGGCTTGAGCTTGCTTCAATATCGCTTAAACGAGCCAAAGCTCGGCTTGAGCTCGGCTCACCAATGTTATCATCATTATTATTATATTATATAAAAAAAGTAAAATTTTGTTTGGGTTCGTTTAGGCTCGCGAGCCTTAACGAGCTTTGTATCTCATGATCGAGCTCGGACTCGATAACTAAACGAGCTCTATTATAGGCTCTAGCTCGAACTTGGGCTTGTTAAAGCTCGGTTCGTTCGAGCTTTTAACCGAGTGATAACGAGTATCTCTCGAGCCTCTAGGCTTGTTTACACCCTTACCTATACATATTGACTTTGGAGGTCAAACCTAGTAATATGTAATTTACACATTTTACCTTTGGATTGGATTTCATTTTTAAACACAACCCCAAATTAGTACCTGTATTTGGTACAATACAAATGGGTTATCATCCATTTTGCTTAAACATTTAATGTTTCAAACCAATTATGAATTAAAACTTTAGTCCGTTGACCCAAAAAGTCATATGATATTAGTTTCTGACTGGTGCTGGTATGGTTGTTTTTTCAGGAAGCATTAAGAACAAGGGGGTTGAGGGATGATACAACCTGCATAGTTGTGGACATAATTCCTCCGGACAACGCGATGCCGCCACCATCCCCACCGCGTAAAAAGCAAAGCAAGCTCAAAGCTTTCTTTCTCAGAGCAAAGTCTCTTGGTTCTACTAGTAAAATGTCAAAGAAACTGTCTGCTGTAGGCATTGTTGAAGAACTTTTTGAAGAAGGTTCAGCCATGCTTGCCGAAAGGTCAGTCTGTCTTGTCGCATGAGCTTTATTATTTTTGTTTTATCAACACAATGAAAGATGCCAATGATGATCTTAATTGAATTATTTAAAGTCTTTATTGGTATGTTTTCAGTATCGTTGACGTTTTAAAGATGTCCCAAAATTATCAACTTTGGTTTTGGTCTACAATTACCCAATTAACCATTATTACCTAAGGGTCTTTTTATTTATGCATATAAAATAATGACAAATGTTCATATATCTAACAGTTAGATATATGCCACGAACTTAACACGGAATTCGCGGGTTTGGGTTTAGTCTAAACAAGTTCGGGTCAGTTTCAGGTTGAACCCGCGAACCCGTTTATCTAAACGGGTCGGGTTCTGGCCAACCAGGTCGGTTGGTGGGTTGACCCGTTTAACCCATTTATATTATATTATATTTTTAAAAAATATGTTTTATGTCATAAATTAAATTGGGTGGGATTTTATGCCATAATTATAATGTAAAAAGAGAAATTGGCATGCCATGATTATAACTTAAAAAGAGAAACTGGCATAAGTTTTTGCAATTTAAATGTAATTGTATTATATACATTTGTGTGTTTTTGTTGTAAATTTTAATTTTAATATACAAATTTGCAGAAACAAATTAGAAAGTAAAAAAAAATTGGGTTGAACGGGTCGTGTTCGCGTTTGTCTAAAATTTCGGGTTCAGGTCAGGTTGAACCCACCAACCTGCGAACACGACCAGTTTAGCACCCCTCAAACAACAAAAGACAGCATACAGTCTGTTTTATCACAAATGATGATCTTAATTGAATTATTTAAAGACCTCTGTACTTCATGTTTGAGGTGGCATGTTACTATATTAGTATGGTGATAAACATTTTATTTGGATATAATGTAGATTGGGGAATGATGAGACGGGCGGTTCATCAACATCGGGTCTTTTCATTTGTGGTATCTGTCAAGTTGACATCGCAGCAAGTGAAGGCATATCGGTTCATGCGGGTTCCATCTTTTCAACAAGCTCAAAGCCTTGGCAAGGTCCTTTTCTGTGTGCGGATTGTCGTAATAAGAAAGATGCAATGGAAGGAAAACGACCAAGTGGAGTCAAAGTCACCTAACACCCACATTTCTTTCCCTCCATTAGTTTAACCTCCAATTTAGTAACCTAAACTAAACGGTTCGTTTGAATCCAGAGTTGGCATGTATATGTGGTAGTTACAAATAATGAGTTGTAGCGTCTGATATGATGAGAATTAATGTAGGTGTTGAGAGTGCTTATTATTTGGTAAACTTGTTGATATGAGTTTTGTAGTTGAGAATAAATAAGTTAGGACTGATTGTTTCTATGCTCTTTTATTTGGTCAAATTTCTTTGAATCTGTGTTGCTCAATTGCCCAAAGGAAGCGGCACCATTTGAAAAAGTGTGAAAAATCTTTTACATTACAGTACGACGAAAAGTGTGAAATTTGCTGAATGACACAAGAAAATAGAGAATCCAATAATTCAGTACATGCTTCAACAAAAATTCTTAAATGACTCTTCTACAGATAAAATCATAAAAATATATCTATCTCCCCACTAACAACTAGGTGAAGATTTAACAACAGAAAGTTTCACCATGATTAATAGCAATGGTAACACACTCAATCTTCAAGAACAGACTGTTGTTTATATATGAATCAAAGAAGTCAACATTTATCCTTGTACTTCACAACAACAACGCTGCAGCCGATCTCATTTCAGCATAGCATCCCTCAACTAGCTTTATTAACCATAACAATTTTCCATAAAAAACATACAAGCTAAACTTCAAAAAATAGTTTGAACGTTGTAGATTCCGGTTCAAATACCCTCTTTAGAATGCCATTGACATACGACGCTTGTTGACTGAGATCAACTGTAATTTGAATTATTAGAAAATACAATATGAAGGATAATCATGTAATATGTTTACAGACAAGCTTGATTCTGGTACTTACATCTTTATCCTTAAAAAGAGCATTTGAACAGAAAGCTATAAGGTAATTGTGAACAATTTGGCTTCTCAAACACCTTGCTAATCATTTCAATCCCAGTGCTCATCAGTAATCACACTCTTCAAATTCAAAAATGATTTTAAAGTATGTTGCCGAGATTGATGCTTATTTTGACCAACCTAATTACAACAGATAATCACAAGTTCTACAATAAGGGCAGGCGGGGTGGAGCCGTGATGGGCGTGATGGGCTTTCATCACTCATTATAAACAACAAAACACCACCGCCACTGCATTCTTTCACGCGTGAATTTGAGCACGCGTAAGTTTTTCCACGCATTGATTTTGGCCAAAGCGAGGCGTTTTGGGTTTTTTTTTTTAAATCATTTTAATTCAAAAACGCACCTATGCTTGTCGTATCGTGACGTATTTTGCCATTACAAGTCATTTTACGAAGTTTATGGTCTATACGCCTTGTTCGGATAAGTTCGGTAATATGTGTGGCCGTATTCCATGATTTCGTGTGATTTTGTTTTGATTTCACTTGTAGTCCAAAGTGTCGTGTTATATGTATACACGTCCTACCGGATCCGTATTTGAGATATTTTGTCATTAAATGTCGTATTATGACGTTTATTGTCACTATTGTTCCGTACTATCGCTAAATTTGGCCGTACGGGCCGTGTCGGTGACATTCGGTATCTTGACGTTTACCGTCTGTACGTGTCATATTATTGCGTATATTGTCTGTAAGTGTCGTATTAGTGCATAGATTGTTTGTTATGGTGTATTATGTCTCCATTGTTTGTATTATGGCGTATTTTGGCTGTACGGGTCGTGTGGGTGAGATTCGGGCGGGCATGACATATGATAAAAGCGCATCTTTTTAACAATAACAATCACAAACACACTTTTGGATTATAACTGATTTAATAGGATTACAATTATACATACTTAACCTATATCTTGAACATCTGGGAAAACATTAAGGTCAACGGGTGGGTACATTAGCCTTCGATATGCGTCGATTCGATCCTTGTATATGTCATGCAAGGCTGCTGCAGTCTCTGTTCTTTTCAAAGTCCAAATATAGTTCGAGGGAGGCATTGGATAAGATTCTTCAAGCTTTACGTGGATGAAATGTCCACTGTCGACGAACACAACCGCAACCACTTGATGAGACTCCTTAGCTTCATCCAAACCGCCCAACAGAGGGAAAATTGTGTCACTGCCACGAATGTCCAACGTGTGAACAGTCACACCATATCTTTGAACAATAAGAAATCCCGTCTCAGGCATCGCCATATAATTTTTGGGCTCTGCTCTACCCACTCCCTGAAAACTTATCCTGTTGAACAGCTCATCATAATGTCCTAGGTTTTCTTGATCGAAGACTTGCCTCCAAATACCCTCGTTCATACGCAACTCCATTAAAAGTTGTTTCCGGATAGACAAATACTTTGGTTGTTTCAGTCCTAACCCCACAACTACCGATTGAAACTCACAGTGACCATCTGGTTTCACATCCTTTATTTTTGAGATGTATGGGTGAAACACTTTTGGAATTTGACATCCATAGTTCCCGATAGCTATATCTGACTTAGGACCCAACGTGATATTTGGGAAATCGAGGTGAAGGTTAAGCGGTTGTTGTTTTTTGGTCTTCGAGAGTCTTGGGATGATACGTATGCGCTGTAACGAGGAAGATCGTACGAGGCGTCGAACCCACTTTCTTCGGACGGTATACACGAGCTTTTTCTTGCCGCTTCTGCCATCCTTTGTTCTTGCGTCTTCAATGTTGGACGACCACGGGTGTTCATTTGAACAGCATGAGATTTTTTTGTTATTGTTGCCTGGCATGATGATTTGTTTAAATTTTTCGAAGTAGCTTTTTTTCACTTGAGGAGGTGTTGGATTGATTTATTGTTTGAGTTTTTCAAATTCCGCGTGCTACTCCTTGCCGGTTTGAAGTCAAGCTTCTTCCAGAACACGTCTATCGAATTGATTCCGATTTGCCCCCTATAAACGAAAACATATGGTAGTAAATTAGGTAGTGAAATCATAATAGCCAAGAGTCAATATGTAAACATACCGTTTTTTTCTAACTTTTCCAAACGACAAGCACATGGCAAACCACAACCGGTAAAAAGCAGGCAACCACAAGTTGCATCGTAGGCTCTCAACCCGTCTTCCTTACGTCGTAGCTCGAAAGCCATAAGCTCAATAACATATATTGAAACCTTTCGAAGTACATTTGCAAGCATATGGTGAACCTTGTGGTGGTTCATTACTTTTCTAAGGCTTGTTTCAAAACCTCTTTTAATCTTCGTATATTGTTTCTCAACAATATGATCAACAAACCCCACAAGTTTAACCATCGTGTTGCGATGACTTGGAATGTGACTTTTTAGCAATGCATGCATGCCCACAACTCTGTTGGTTGTAGTCTGGTGAAAGTTAAGTGTCTTGTAAGTCGATGCAGCTACAAACTTTTCATGGTACGGATCCAACCATGATTTCTTCATATACTCAAAAACCACTAAAAATATAACCATAATTTGTTAGGTATCTATCTACGTATGTTTATATGTAAAAATATTTAAATAATTATGTAAGAAATACTCACGTCCACGACTAATTTTGTTCAGCTATGCTTCAATGTTTGCCAAATTATACCTGTATATTTCCTCTGTGGAAGACTCACACAATGTCGAAAACGAACGAAGAAATTCTTTCCACTCCTTCTCAGTGAATTTCTCCTTGTTGTTCTTATTGATATTTTGATGAATATGGAACCAAAGATACTTGTTTGCTTTTGGGAAAACTTGTTCACACGCGTTCATTAGCGCCAAGTCCCTGTCTGTTATGATGACACGCGGCTCCATACAGTCCACCAACATAGATTTGATCCTCTCCAACACCCATATGTAGTTTTCTGCCTTTTCTGCAGAAATTAACGCATGAGCAACCGAAAATGACTGGTTTGTCGAAGTCATACCTACGACTTGCACAAATGGAAGATTGTACAAGTTTATTTTGCAGGTGGCGTTAATCATGAGCACATGCGGGAACACATACCACATAGTAAATGAAAGTTTGTGGATAAAGAAGATATCTTCAACTGCGTTCGTGGTCTCATTTTCGCGCATGTAATAGGTGAAATCTTTTTCAACAATAAGGTTTTCGAGTTGTTGCATTGGAGATTCTCCGACCCTCTTTCTGGCATTGATCTTCTGAACAACATTGTGTACATCTTTCGGAATAATCTTTTTATCCGGGTTCTTTTTCGTCAACGTACGCCAGATGCTACGGTTTGGAATACCTCGCCCTGCTAGCTGCTCAATCGTCTTTTATCCTCCGAAGAAAGCCTTCTCGCATACGCGTGACCCTCTAAGTTTTCAATAGGAGTGTGGTTGTGCCTCGCGTTCGTCACCTCTATCTTCCAAACACTTCCCTTTGCTTCCGTAAACCCTATCAACTCAAACGGGCAACCTATTTTCTTGCTACATGTTTTCCGCACTGTAGCTACACTCTTGTACTCCCCACTAACACTGCATTGAAACCAAACCTTAAAATTAATTCCTCTTTTATTCGACCTTTTAATCACAATGACGTAGCCATTGTCCTTTCCTGTATTCTGTACATAATCCACCATCTCATCATGTGAGGAAAAGGTCTGGTTTGTATAAAAAGAAAATGTAATTGGGTAAGAGCATTCCTCATCCTGCTCACCACCCTCTCCCTAGTCGGGATAGTCTTGTTGTACATAGCTCTGCTCACCACCGTAACAGTGGTCGAGATAGTCTTGTTGTACATAGCTCTTCTCACCACCGTAACCGAGGTCAAGATAGTTTGGCTGACCGTACGGATATTCAGCCTGAGGATATGGTTCACCTTCGTATCCGTAATCCGAATAGCCGTGTTGTGCGTACGAGTCTTCCACAGGTATATTCAAGTTTAGCTGCACCGTATTGTCACGATAACGAATGCCAGATACAACCTCCTCCTCCCTCGTGTTGGAAGGGATCGGTTTATCGTACGAGGCAGAAATAACGGTTCCCTCGTAAGAATCTGGAACAACGGACTCCTCACAGTATTCACCGAAAAGGTAGTTGCTAAACCACGACATCGTATTTTGAAGAAACACTACTAAAACAACAAAACACCCGAAAGAATGAAACACGGTTCGCGATTTCGAATTTTGAGTATGTAAACAGAATGCATGGCCTGCCTCTTAAATGCACCAGAAATTGGGGTCGAAGCGTCGCGCTTTGGCCAAAGCGCGGCGTTTAGGGTTATGCTGTTGGTTCAGTTCTGTTTGAACATAATGGTAAACATGAAAACATACCTTTGATTGCATCAACATAAATCAGCAGAGAATCCAGTTAAGACGCAGCAATAATGTTTGACATGGTTGTCAGCTTGATCTGGTTCCTCCTTAGGGTGCTGACTGATGATGGTGAAGATGAGAACCGAATAGGGGATTCGGTTTAGGAGAGGAGGTCGAATATTGATGTTATGGCTAATGGGGTGTTTCTAATGTGTAACTGTCTAACCCTTTAACCTCCACATAACTCTCCTTATATAAGCACCCAGGAGGAAACCCTAATTAGTTAATAAGGGTAATATGGTCCATCAACAATTACCAACTAATTATTTAATAGGATTGTTATATATTTTGATCTATATAATGTAAATGATTATAATGGCTACAGATTAAATATTAATACGTAATATATTTAATCTTACATTCTCCCACTTAGCCGAGTAATCATTTACTATGAGTATTAGATAAGCCTGATCAGGAGTTAACACTCATTTTAGCCTTAAACAAGTACTATAGCAGAGAAATACAGCCGTTGAATCATTATGCGACTCAGGACCCCCATTAATCATACTATAGCCTTAATTTAAAACCTAATCATCATGATCAAAATACGCATAAGCCCTTTGTTTGATTTGTAACTTTATTTGTCTTATATGCCATTATGTCGACTTGACATATTCTTAGAGACGTACAAAATCAAATTGATGAGGAAAATTAACTAATACTTAGTCATTCATAGTACGATATGCAGTTGCGCATGGCCATTAACTAATACCCGTCTATGAGCTCTCTTAATAAGACTTATGGGTAATAACCATTCAGTTATAGGATCCTTAAGCATATCATGAATGTATTCGATACAAAACTTAGTTTCCTCAATTCGTTCATAAACGAATAATTAATTGTGTATCGAAACTTAATGCAGCACCTCTTGAACTGTTACTGTTCAAGGAGTTATGGTAACTGACTTTATCACACTAAGTCTTCAAAACATTAATTATATGGAGTTAATAAGCTTATGAGTCCACTGATAAATTTCCAACAACATTTAGTGACTATATTATGTCGTTATAACTTAGGTTGTTTATATCAATGCATTATGACTCCTCCATGAGATATGTTTTGTCTGCTGACATAAGGATATACCCGAAATTACATTTTATCATCTTTGAATATCACAAAGTTATAATAATAAACCGGTTTTAATTCTCACTTCTTCTTCAAATAATAGCCTCTCGTTTCTTTTAAAGATATTGTAATACTCCATTAGATGCTTCACAATAATCTAGATATATCTAGTGTGTTGCAATGTGAGTAATATCTAAACGAGTATAGACTTGAACTTACATAAGGCTTCCAATTAATGAAGCGTAAAAAATAATCTCATTTATCCTATTATCCTCTAAAGGAGAGCAGTATTTAGTTACATATGTAAGGACCCATTTAATGTTAAACTTATGGAACGGAACTAATATCCCATTGGGTCTATCTCAGTATGTTATGATATCAATCACGTAAGAGATATCTCTGAGATCTATTATATCAAAGTTTGTGTTAACAATGCTTTGACTTATGTAACATATACTTGTCAAAAGAATGTCATCTATATAGACGAGTTTATTTTAGTTGCTCTCACTCATTTTGAGGTAGGTACATTAATCCACTTGGTTGTTGATGAAAGTAATTACGTTAGCTTTTCATCACATTATGATGTTTGCATTAACCCATACATGGATATTATTGGCTTACAAATAAAGTGTTCTTTAACCTTCAGTTTGAAACTTTAGGTTGTTATCTAATGAACATGTAAATGTGTCAGCCATTTGTTATGGAAATTTTTTTATAATGTTCATCTAATGTAGCTTTAAACTATTATAAGCTACTAGAACAGTGATGATCCTCAAAGAAAACTTTGATAATTTATCTCTTCCTAAGTATAACCTTTGACAATCAATCATGTTTCTTAGTGTCTTAACGTTTATATTAGGATTTGGTGTTCTTATGAACACTCTTAGGTAATTCAATCAAATCCCAAACGTTATACGAACACATAAAATCAGTTTTACTAGAAAACTGTTTTATTCCATTAAGAATATTGATTGACACTAATGGCTTAATTTGAAGAGATAGGATCAGTAAACATTTCCAAAATCCATTTCAACTTCAGTTAGGGAGGTTATGTAATCATCAAAATTAGTAGGCTTTTAAACCTAGATGACCTCCTGAGTTGATTATTGGGTTCATTAGAAGTTTCAGTTTTATGGATTAGCTCTTGGTTAGGTTGCTATCATTTTCATTCTAAGTTTATAAGAGTTGGTGCAGTATGGTGTACAAGAGGTGTAATCGGAGTTAAATTTGGAGTGAAATTTAATGACACTCTTCCCCCCGCCTCTTGTATTCCTTGCAAGTCATGATAAGGACTTTGACTGCTCCCACTGACCTTAGAAAACTTTAGGAACTCAGCATGCTTAGGGTCAATATGTAACGACCAACAAATTCTAATAGAGAGACACAAATTAATGACGTTAGTCGTTGTGATTTCTCTTGTTGAGGATTATGTTAGTTTAGGTAAGAAATCTAAGTGCGCCCACAATTAGGCAACAATGAAACTTTTGTAAGAGTAGCATTAGATTTAAGGAGATAAGTTATGATAGAACAGTGTCATAATGGAGCAGTGTCTTGTACAAGAGGTGTAAATTGAAGTAATGTAAAATTTTCACTCCCCACCTCTTGCAACTATTGCAAGTTGTTTTAAGACACTTAATGCTCCCACTAATCTTTAATATCTCTAGAAATGCTACAAGAGAAGTTTCAATGAGGTACGTGACGTGGGAACCTATCATATATATGTTAGACTTTAATTGATTTCCTTAACGTCCAAATGTCATAAAAAAAACTTAAGGACATATTTAATAGAAATCTTAATAAGTACATACATGAATAGATTTCTTCTAAAAACGTGGGCCATATGCGACAAAATTTAGATACAAGTTGATAGTCTTTTAAATGATAAATGAATTATGTCTGAATATTCCATTTTGAATAAGTTCCACTAATGTCAATGAATGACTTATGATGGACCCATACTTATTCCTTAAGCCGAATAATATTTAGGGCTATAACGTCATGATTTAACATCACTTAGAATGAGATTAAATGAAAAAATCATCCTCATTAACCATGTCATGATTTCTCATGAATTTTGGTTATAATGGATGAAATTTATAAGTCTCATTTTCCTTTTGTCGAATTCTCATTTGCATGATGAGAAAAGTTGTGAAAGCGTAAGGTATCATCTAGTTTCATCTTAGTAATGTTTCTATCCAGATATTTAGAACAAATAAGATGAGAGTTTAAGATAAGTGTGACCTTATGTTGACTATGCAAACCTCACAACCTTCATGACATAGCCTAAGTAATGATACTATACTCTGATTAATAATCAGAACATGTAATGTATCGAAAAGCTTTGTTAGAAGACTGCTTATTATGGTTCTTATAGCCTTAACAATTAATTTTGTCACTAACTCTCATATTAGTTATTTGTCAAGTTCTGGGAAGGAAACGTATGGAACTAGAGTCAACTAATCATGTGTTAATTGGAATATTGAAATTACCAGACTTAAATATCATTAATAAGTGACTATCTAATTAATTTACCCAACTGTTCTTTAGAATAATGGATAGTCTCGTTGCTTATGTCTAGTCTAATGACATAGTTATGCAGTGAGATTTTCCTTTGAAGAACCTTAAAGTTGGAATTATCACTTGTAATTTGTCTATGGACCTTAGAACAATCCTCTTTAAACGTTTTAAGTGGTTGTAAGGTGAATAACAACTTATTTTCCCACTTTAAACATTTACTTCTTTGTACATATGTTGCTTATCAACACACTCGTTATACTTTGGTATTTTGAGTGTTGTAGTTGATTTATAATGCATCAAATTGTACAAGTGAAAATCTTAGTATGTAATGTACTGGAAAAAATGTACTTATTTCCATGCGTAAGCCCTTAACTTTATCAGATGAGAGCAATAGGATTATCGTGTCTTAAGAAATAATCAAGGATTTAATTTAAGAGCTAATTCTAATAGAAACTTTAAATAAAGCAAACATTTTAGGTTTAAAAAATTAGAGTGGATGAGATATATATATAGAAGAAAATTATAGTGAGTAACATTATGGGTACTAAGAATAAGGCAGACGAAATGATCATAAAGACTTAATTAAGGATCATTAATCTAAGGATCATTATGTGAAGAGATTGTGATATGTCTATTACTAACATCAAAATAATAGACTTAGCTAAAAAATTCTACTTAAATGAAGACAAAACAGCTTTGGCCAGAAGTGTAATCATTTAAGCATATGTGCAAAGTAGTTGTAACAAATCAGCTTTGGCCAGAATTGAAACAATCACTTTAGTTATGCACTTGTTGAGTATGCCATCTATGAATGAATTAAATCAGCTTTGGCCAGAAATTAAGACATTCATGCTTATGATACATACACAACATAGCTTTCGTAATACTTGAATGATAAGTAGATGTATCAAGTCAGCTTTGGCCAGAAATGATATATCAGAAGCTCATTCGAGTTAAGCTATTTTGGTTTTGTAAAACATTATTTGATCCTTATTAATTAGCTAAGTAATTACAAAACCAATTATTTAATAGCAAACCACCTGTTAGCGCGGATCGAACTCCGCGGTGAGTTCGCTGGGGGGGGCGGGTCGAGACCTTGTTGTCTCGAGTCGAGACCTTTGTCTCGAGTTGACACGTTATGGTCTCGAGTCGAGATCTAATGATCTCGAGTCGAGACCTCTGCCTCAAGTTGATACGTTATGGTCTCGCCTTGTCACGTTATGGTCTCGAGTCGAGATCTAATGGTCTCGAGTCGAGACCTCTGTCTCGAGTTGTAATGGTTTAATGGCCTGATGTCGAATCCTCAGTGGTCTCGAGTTGACACGTTATGGTCTCGAGTCGAGACCTTTGTCTCGAGTTGAAAACTTTTGAGAGTCCTTATGATTTCGAGTCGAGATCTTGTGGTCTCGAGTCGAGATCTTGGTCTCGAGTCGAAACCTGATGGTCTCGAGTCCACTGTTGATAGCTGTTTCTTGTGATAACATAACTAAAATCCGAAAATTATGAATTGAGATATAGTTTCCACTTATTAACATTGATCTATTTTATCACTAAATTTCGAAATCATATCTGTTTATCATTTAACAGATTTCGAAAAAACTTAATGGACAAGATTAGATCAAAATTAGGGAAACATCTAACAATTCAAATCACATTCCAAATCATAAAGGAAAAAATTCGAATTTCTCATAAGAACATAAGATGAACCCTAAAAATTAAAACATGATTCTGGAACCCGAAACCTGAATTTTTTAAGGTTTTCTAAAACAGATTTCGGTCATAAACATAATCCAGTTAATTTTTAACCCATATTTCGGTTAAAACATAAAACATATAATTAATCCAGATTTCGAAAATAGTGATCTCGGTTCGGCTGTTCATAAGATTTTCAAAGAAAAATTCCGTTTTCCAAGTTTCAATCCCAGAATTATGGATACGAAAACCGAACTGACTAATCAACATATGCTCTGATACCACATGTTGGTTCAGTTCTGTTTGAACATAATGGTAAACATGAAAACATACCTTTGATTGCATCCAGTGGCGGATGCAAAGCATGTGGAGGGTGGGCCCGTGCCCACCGTCCAACTGGCCCAACAACCCAATAGCTATTGTGTAATTCTTGTTTTTTAACTAATACCTCTAGTTGTTGGCCCAAGTGCCCAATTTAATAACCCGCCACCATAGTGAAATAAAATACATGCATGCGGCTAAATCCAATTGTTGAACAATCATACATGATAACGATAATTGTTACATCCATATTATTTTTGAATGAGCATACATCCAAGTTAGCGATTATTTTTTGAACAAGACTTTTGAAATTCAGGGTCGACGATATCAATAAAATGTTGGAATTCAGGGTCGACAATATTAATTAAATATTACTGACGACTTAGTACTTACTCTTCTCTTCTAGCGTTTCATCTCATCTAATCTTATTGAAAGTTGTCGATCAGTCTTAGGGTTCTACATTTAAATTATTTTGCTTTAATTTTAATGATTCCCATATAACTTGTACATGTTAAAGAACTATTTTACTTTATCAACATTTTTTGTCTGACTCATTTTTAGTCGACTCGTATTGTGCCCACCCTACAAAAAATTTCTGTATTCGCCACTGATTGCATCAACATAAAGCAGCAGAGAATCCAGTTAAGACGCAGCAATAATGTTTGACATGGTTGTCAGCTTGATCTGGTTCCTCCTTAGGGTGCTGACTGATGATGGTGAAGATGAGAACCGAATAGGGGATTCGGTTTAGGAGAGGAGGTCGAATATTGATGTTATGGCTAATGGGGTGTTTCTAATGTGTAACTGTCTAACCCTTTAACCTCCACATAACTCTCCTTATATAAGCACCCAGGAGGAAACCTTAATTAGTTAATAAGGGTAATATGGCCCATCAACAATTACCAACTAATTATTTAATAGGATTGTTATATATTTTGATCTATATAATGTAAATGATTATAATGGCTACAGATTAAATATTAATACGTAATATATTTAATCTTACATATGCGTGACACTTCTGCAACCTCGTACAGAATATAACCTCGTATCAATGTCACATCATCTTTTGTCTGCAAAAAGAACCCTAAACGCCACGCTTTGGCCAAAGCGCGGCGCTTTGGTGGGTGTGGAAATAAGGACAGAGTGTCACATCACCTTTTGTCTGCAAAAAGAACCCTAAGCGCCGTGCTTGGGGGGGGGGGGGGGGGTGGAAATAAGGACAGAGTGTATGAATATCATGATCCTTAGACGTATTTAGTTGGTAGAAAATTTGGACCCACAGGAAACTTCAGTGTGTGTTCACGCGTTTAGAAGGGGTTAAGGATGAATGGAGGAGATGAGTTGGGAAATATAAGTCTTGATGGAATTGGTCAATAAGGATAAAGTTCCACAAGTTATATGATTCTTAGGCTTATTGGCAGTGTTTGGCTTTGCGTACAAGTTGGGGCAGGCTACCAGTTTTAGCCCTGCCATTCCTTAGATTTGAACCATATGTGCATACTGGTTCTAAACTAACTTCTGTTAGATATTGAAATGACCCTCCTCATCTTTTTTTCACTTGTGCTACTCTATCTTCTACCCCTGATTCACTCCACTACGTACATGTCTCTGCCCATCTGCCCGGCAAGTTTCAGCTGCCCAGATTCAGGACCGTACAGTTACCCTTTTTACAACGGGAATGACACCCGATGTGGGTTGATTGAGGTCAACTGCACTTTGAATGATGAGAATATTCAACTTGGTGGACGGTCATATGGGATTACAACCAAGCTTGATTCTGGTCCTTCAGTCTTTATTGTAAACAGATCATTTGAAGATCTTATATTTGCAGAGGACTGTAAGGCACTTATGGATAATTTCACTTCTCCAACTCCTGAATTGTTTTCCATTTCAATCAAACCCCTCATCACTCTCTTCAAATGCACAAATGATCCCAAGTATGTTCCAGAGATTGATGCTTATTTTAACCAACCTACTTACAACAGCTGCAACGAATGCATAAATCACAAGTGTTTTACTATAAACATCATATTGGCAATTATACAACACCTCCAAGTGATCTCCCACCTAGATGTGAAGTAATACAGCTGCCAGGATTGCAAATTGTGAATAAAGATGAAGAATCTAATTACACATTTACACCAACGTATTTCCACCTCTCTCTTCTGGCTTCGTTATTTCATTTACGCCATCACCTTCCTGTGATGCCTGTCACAACAAAGGCGGCCACTGCCACACTCAACAAGGAAAGTTTCAGTGTTCAGATGCCAATAGCGGTAATTACTCCGGACTAAAAAATACGTTTATCACTAATTGAGATGCATTTTATTCAGATTATACTAATCAATGGTTGCAAAAGTCGCTAGGTGCTCACTAGTCAGTCGACCGGGGAGTTAAGAGTACTCGGCCTAGGCGGAGAGTACACGGGGAGTACTCCGACATACCAAATTATAAAGAAATTAGTTTTCGGAAATTAAATATATGCAAATAACATAAATTTACTAATATTTATAACAAAATACGTGAAATTGATATTCATTCTTTATTATTTTAGGCATAAAAATTATGGTTTATTTTATTTTAAGTCAAACTCGGCCCGAGTTGACCTGCTAGATCCGATTTTGGCCGATGTTGACCGCATTTGATCGATTCCGAGTAATTAGTCGGAGTTGAAGAAAGTCACCTCGGCAGCCTACCTTGTAGCGACTACTCGAGGAGTACTTGGCCTTGGAGACATTGTTTTACAACCATGTACTAATCCATCTTAAATAAGTGGTTATAAATACTTCTTACATTTTTTTTACCTAAATAGTTCTTAATTGATCAGGACTCTACATGTGATTGTATATATGTTTGGTGTATAGAAACTAGAAAAGGATAAAAAAAGAACTCAAATATTTGGGGGGGGGGGGGGGGGGGGGGGGGGGTTTCACATAAGGCAGCTGAGTCTTACGAGGGGTGTGGAGGGGATGCTCGAGGTGCCATGCGTGTATTGGAGGATCAAGAACACCACACCCCACGGGCTTCTCTCTTCTTTCTCTCTTCATTAATAATTAAAAAATAAAAAAGGGGAGTGATTGAGGATTATCACCACACTCCATAAGTTAGTGACGTAAAGGATGGTGTTATGCAGTGAAGGAACATCACTACACCCAACAACCCAAATAGTCAAATACTAAAACCGAATGGGTTATCAAATCAACCAACCTACCTGTTCACCGATCAAAAACTCATCCACCATTTTATAGATTTTAAAGCATATATAAAGGGCGAGGTATTGATACATCCCCTAGAAGCAGCGTATAGGGCTATGAGTGGAGCATAAGATATGAAAGCAAAAAATGCGTTAGAAAAAGAAAAAGTGAATCTATACGCTTCTCACTGCCCTATGAGCGGCGTATAAGATGGCGGTAGTTGAAAAACCCTATACGCCTCTCATTGCCCTATGAACGGCGTACATGTACGATGTGCGGGGAATTTAAGGTATAAATACTGACATGCAACGATTTCAGACCAGTGACGGACCCAGGAATGTTTCCATGGGGTGCGGAACATTTTTAAAAATTTTAGGCCCCTAGATGTATAAGTAAAAAAATCGGTTCGTGTTGGGTCGTGTCGGGTCGAGTCGGGTCACGTAAAACAAACGAACATCAAACTAAATTTATATAATCATAAAAAACATGTCAAACCTTGTTACAAACATAATTAAAACGTCGACGCCTTACGTGTTTTCATTTTTTGAAATCTATCCAAAACATCATCTAAAGCTAATTTCTTAAGCAATTCTTTCTCTATATAACATAAGTTCATCGCTCCATAACATAACGTTTCAATTTTAATTTTCAACTATTCAAGCGCTAGAAATAATAATGTAAGTTGTAATCACCCTAAAAATATATAAACAACATAATCACCCTAAAAATCATCTAAACAACCATAAACAACATCAAAACACACAAAATTTCAAACCTATTTAACAAATTTATTACCCTTTTTTCTCCTATAATATCAACCAAAATCATCAAAATAATAAAGAAACTTACCCGTGTTTGGATTCCGGTTATATTTGGTGTCGAACGACGGTGGTATGGTCAATGGTGGCTGATTACGGTGGTCGCCGGCTGCTGGACTGTTGTCGCTGGGTGATGTTGTTCGTTGGCAGTGCAGGGACGCAAGAGAGAGAGAGAGAGAGAGAGAGAATTTCTAAAGGTTTTGGGCTTTAATTATTTTATTATAGTTTGAAATATTGTTGGGTTTGGTTAATGGGCTAAAACTTAGTGGGCTAGCTAGTTAGGAATTATAAGTGGGTAAATGTATGGGTATTTGAGTTTACTTAGTTAGGTATTAAAAGTTATATAATTTAGGTAGTATTTTTTTTAAATAAGAGTTTACTAAAAAAATTTAAAATATAAATTGATAACACTTTTTACCTAAGGGGTGCGGACGAAAAATTTCAAGGGGTGCGGTCGAAAAATTCCAAGGTGTGCGGACGGGATTTTCGACGGAACTTAGCACTAAATTTTTTTTCCCCGGGGGTGCGCCCGCCCACCTTGGGCTGGGCTTGGCCTCCGCCCCTCGTTCAGACTGAAAAGGTGACTAGTATACGCGCTCATTGACCTATACGTGACTTATCGTCCGAGAAAATGTTATTAATCCAAGCATACGAGAACTATTTCATTCAAATGTTGAAAAATCACACAATAATGATGAAATTGATGAAAATTCACAAATGTCCAAACAAAGTTTTATTTTCCGGGAGTTAAATGTCATTTTAGTCACTTTGGGTTGTGCCATTTTACCAGTTTAGTTCAAAGGTTTCATTTTTTACCCGTGGGTTCAAAAAGGTTTCACCGTTGCCACTTTAGTCCACTAGGTTAACTTCAACCATTTTTTCTGTTAACGATAAAGAAAATTCGGTCATTTTATATGTAATTCTGTTAACTAGAAGGACAATTCGACCATATAAAATGACCGAATTGCCCTTCGCGTTAATAGAAAAATTGGATAAAGTTAATCTAGTGGACTAAAATAGCAACGGTGAAACCTTTTTAGATCTACAGGTGAAAAATGAAACCATTTGACTAAACTGTCAAAATGGCTCAAAACACAGGAACTAAAATGACATTTAACTCTATTTTCCGTTTATCAAAACTCAAATTTAACACGTATAACTTATCTTTCAATTTGACGTGTGTTGAATGTCCAAAATATGTATGTCCAAACAAAGTTTGATAGAACGATTTTTCCCCAGAAACGACACGGTCACTCTTACTCTTCATCAGCCGCTGTAGTATTAGTCTTGCTTGTTTTTTTTTTTTTTTTTGAATGACAAATTTCTTATTCTGTTTTCTGTGGGACTTGAACCCAAGATCTCCTCCTCCTAAGGTGTTTAAAGACTTTGCCTTTGCCAATGCACCACCACCCCATTGGTTTACTTTTCTTAGTCTTGACATAGCACAATCAATTTCTTAGTCTTGCTTTTTACTTTTCTTAACATATCACAATCAATTCACAACTGGAATGGAATTTGCATCAGCCGTCCTCTTTTGAATATTTATCATTAGTATCACATAAAGATATCTTAATTATCACTGAAAACAAGAATTATAGTACTAAGCATACATGCATAACAACCTTAACAACAAAATTAGATTTAGGGGCATCTATCATCATGGTATCCAAATCCAACATGAACACACGGGACGACAAAGATATACTTAATCATTGCATAATTGATGCTTGACTAAACTGCCATTTTGGTCCCTGAGGTTTGACCACTTTTGTCACTAAAACTCAAACCTTTTGAATCTGTATCCCTATGGTTTTATTTTATTGTCATTTTGGTTCAAAAGTGAAATCAGCTGTCTAATAAAATCCTAGTATTTTGTCATTTTCTTCATAGGCAAAATGGTTATTATAATTTTATTATAACAAGTTATTAATTAAAATAATAAAATTTAAACAACCATTTGACCTCATAAAAGCATAGAGATTATCATCTTCCCCAAAAATCATCTTCTCCAAACCCTTCAAACGGTTTCGGCATGGCGAACGCCGACCAGTGCTGGGGCAACCGATGCGGCGAATTCGGCAACGATTTGGACACGTCACCGTCATCATCCTCCGGCGCACAATAGTACTCCACCGACACACAACGCAACTTACGCTGTCTAGAAGTAAACGATGCTCAGATTAGCAGGTGAAGAGATATGAAACCTTCGTTTATTGAAGAAGTTGCTCATGATTGAGCAAATTTGCGGTTGTTTAACGAGAACGATGATGAGCAAAACTTAGGGTTTTGATGATGAAGAGTCGTTGTGTTTGGGAAAGTTTGGAGAAGATTTTTGGTGAAGATGATAATCTCTGTGCTTTTTGAGGTCAAGAGTTATTTAATTTTATTATTTTAATTAATAATGTGTTATAATAAAATTATAATGATTATTTTACCCCTGAAGAAAATGATAAAATATCAGGATTTTATTAGACAAATATGAGATGATTTCGGTTTTGAAACAAAATGATAATAAAACTGAAACTACAGAAAACCAGATTCAAAAGTTTTGAGTTTTAGAATAAAGTGTAAAAGTGACCAAAGCTCGAGGACAGTTTACTTTGATGCTTTATCATTTGAAAAATGCCAACCACTAGTTTTACCGGGTCAATTGTTTGTTTGTGGGGCGGTTATGTGCGTTTTTTTTTTTTGCCAGGCAGGTTGGTGTTTTTTTTTTAATATAGTTGAGCTTTCAAAAAAAAAAAAAAACTAGTTTTACCGGGTCGCCAGAATACATAGCTTTAATTATCGACCTAGTCAATATTGACATCTACAAATTCATGGATGAAATTCTTAAAGTCATAAGTTCATCATCACCTCTAGCTCCATCCACCGCCACAGCAAAACATGTTCACCCCTGCCGGAAAATTCAAACTCTCCTTCCTTATTCTTATATATTTAACCAACACTTTCGCGTCGGCGGAGCCGGTGGATTTCAGATACTATATCTGCGGAGACAGTGGTAACTACACTAGAAACAGCGCGTATCAAACAAATCTCAACACCACACTCTCCACCCTCCACACCACCAACTCCGGCTTCGGCTTCTTCAACCACTCCACTGGCCAAGGCGTCGACCGAGTCCACTCTGCAGCGCTTTGTCAAGGCGATATGGACCGAGACTTATGCCTCACGTGCCTAAATGACTCCATCATTAAGTTGCCACAAGTGTGTCCTAACCAAAAGGAAGCCGTAGGATACTACGGCAGGTGTTTGTTAAAATACTCCAATGTTGATGTTATTGGGAACATGGAAATGAAGGGTTCTGGGATTTTGGTGAACGTACAAACAGCGTCGGACACGGACCGGTTCGTTGGGGCTCTGGACCCGTTGATGAACAGGCTGAAAGCCGATGCGGCTGCTGGGGATTCGATGCTGAAGTTTGCGACAGCGATCACGACGGTTTCGGGTCTCCCGATTTATGGGCTAGTGCAGTGTACACCAGATTTGTCGGAGACGCAGTGCAGAGATTGTGTGGAGAATGCGCACAATGAGTATGTGTCTAGTGGGTCTAGAGGGAAAATTGGAGGGACAGTTTTTAAACCTGTGTGTAGATATAGTTACGACGTTCAAGGGTTTTATAACGGGAGTACTCTGGTCATCCCCATAAAGCCGCCGCCTCCGCCACTCTTGCAGGCGACTCCGCCAGTCTTGTCAACGACACCACCCCTACCAGGTATGAAAATATTGGGTGAGAATAGACGTATCTTGCTTTAAAAAAGTAAAATGATGATGTAGAGATTCATAAAAAACCATCAGGGATGAGGTAACTGAACACAAATATATTTTGGTTCATCTAGTTTTGCATATATAACTGTTTTTTTCTTGTTTAAATTTGGTTCATCTAGTTTTGCATATATAACTTTTTTTTTTCTTGTTTAAAGGGCAATACAACTGCTATATTCATCCAAAAAGCTTTTTTTTTTTTTTTCAATTAGACTATTGGAGTTTTAAAATCGATCCATCCACTTTTCTAATAATAAGATTGTCTCCAATTCAATATAAATAAGTATGTCCGTATGATGTGGCTTTTATCCATTAATTCAGATGCATTAGAGGGAAATACTAGAGAGATATCCAAAGCAAAAATCATCTGCAAGTGCATGCAAAACTTTGGTTATTGTGCCCTTTTAGACTAATGGTTATGGGGTTCGGCACAGTGCCCCCCCCCCCCCCTTTAGGCACGTCGCACACCGCCCCCTTGGGGCCCGGCACGGCAGTTTCATCGGATTTCCGACGTTGGAGACGGGGCTGCTTTCTTCCTTGTTCTCTCTCTCTCTCTCTCTCCTGCATGCTTTAATGTGATAGGCTGGTTTCATCTGGTGGGCCCTCTCTTTCTCTCTAGTGGGTAGTCCCTTCACACCCTTGGGTAGTCCCCAAGAGGATGCTCCTCCTCCCGTGATGACGTGTCGCCTACGTGGCGGGTAGTCTCCAAAGAGACTATCCATCCCATACCCACCGGTCTTAATTTTCTATTTTCTTTTTCAACTTTATTTATTCAAAGAACATTAAATTTCTACGCCAACTCTTCTAAAGGCTATTTAATATGCATTTAATAATACTAACGCCAACTTTCTAAGACAAATTTGTTTACAATGTTTAAAGATCAATAAATTTCTTTTACTTAAATTATTTATCTTAATTATCTAATCATTTAATTTATTTGAATATATTTTAATAATTTAAGTAAGTGAACTTAAAAAAATGGGTAAACTTAAATAAAAAATGGGTGATGATGTGGAAAATGTAAGGATATGTAGGATGTTTGTATGGTTGGAGATGAATTAATTGGTGGTTTTTAAGAATTTTAAGGATATGATTTGACAGCTGATTAAGAAGCAAAGGGCGCCTAAGGGCGCCAATGAAGCCACAGCCCAGTGGTGGAGGTGGGAGGGTTTAACACACTTGCGTGGGTTCTCGCCCGGGTGGTCGCGGGTTTGAGTCAACTCTGATACCAATATTGGGTAATTCCAGTGCGGCTGGACCTTAGGGGGGCCTGGGATTCGAACTCATGTGGGGGTTCAACTCTTGAGGGGTGTGTACCGTCGAGCCATTCAAAAAAAAATTGTTTAACCCTAAATTTAACTTTTATCTGTTTACCCTAAATGACTCACCACACAAAATACCATAATCACAATTAAATCCACAATCATATTCTTTCCCTAGCTTTCTTCCCCGCGACTTGTGATCCTTTTTTTCCAATTCAATCCACAATAGTTGTCTAGTTTTTTAGTATGTTATCTGATGCGTGTTAGGTGTATATGTAGGTTTAAGTATATTTTAAGTCATTTTACACTTTTTTTAGCCAAGTTTTAAATTTATAAAACACGATATTTACTAACACTAAACACACATATGGGCAAGTGCACCCATCGTGAGCGTAGTATAGCGTTGGTAAGATACCGAGGTCGTCCAAGGATACAAGAGCTTTTAGTACCGGTTTATCCTCAACGTCTAATCAAATCAAAAAGTTTTAGAAAAATGTTTTAAACTAAGAAAAATAAAAACTAACTAAAATGCTGAAAATAAAAATAAAAACAGATAGACAAGATGAATCACTTGGTTCCGACTCGTGTATAGTGTAACCTTTGATTATTTCCGCACTTTTGCACTTATTTAAGAGATTATCTTAGTTATTGTAGTAGGCCCCTCTTTTAAAGGTGACGTTACCCTCAACCCAGTAGTTTGAGTCAGCAAGGATACAATCCTAGAGGGTCGGATTATTGAAAGATAATTAATTAAGTTATTAATGCAAATTATAGTAGACCCCTCTTTTGAAAGTGGATACTTGTTGCCACACCGCTAGAACGTGATGAAGACATTTTCTTAGTAGCTTCTTGAACCTTTCCCAAGTTTCATATAAGGATTCCCCATCCTCTTGTGAGTATGTATTAATTTCAGTCATTAATTTAGCCGTTTTAGCAGGTGTGAAATACTTATATAGAAACTTTTGGGCTAGTTCATCCCAGGTGTTTACCGAGCCAACTGGGAGGGTGTTAAGCCATGCCTTAGCTCGGTCTTTTAGCGAAAATGGAAACATTCGAAGGCGGATGACGTCATTTGATGCTCTATTGATCCGAAAGGTATCACATATTTCTAAGAAATTAGTAATATGTAGATGGGGATCCTCGTCCGCAAGCCCATGGAAGGTTGCGGAGTATTGAAGCATTTGTATCAAATGTGGTCGAAGTTCGAAGTTATTGGCTTCGACATTCGGTGCATTGATAGCGGCGCCGAGATTACCTACGGTGGGCCGTAGGTAATCCATGAGGGTACGTTGGTCCGCCATTGGAAGTGGGTCCCCTGAAACTTTCTCTTGATTTTTAGCCTTAAGTCTTTTTCTGAGAAAGCGTTCGGGTTCTTCTAGAGGTTCTTTTATGTCTCTACTAGAACTGGAGCTCATGCACTACGTAGGAAGTTCAAATGTGGCGCCTGGGTCCCTAATCCTGCAATAAAAACAGAAAAGAACGTTGGTTAGAAGGTTCACCACGGCCCCGTGCTCAGTGAACACGGCCCGTGGTCGGAGGTACAGTGTTTGTTTCCCGGATCCCTGTTACTGGGAGTTGGACACGGCCCCGTGTTGCACCTACACGGCCCCGTGCTCAGCTCTCTGTAACTCGGAAAATAAAAAGTGCCAGTGATAGTGCTGGGCACGGCCCGTGCTGAGCTCTGCAGAAACAGAAAAACTAAGAAAAATCCTAAAAAAATGAAAAATAAGAAAAAATGATTAGGCCGTTGATTCCTAACTTTCTTAAAATCCTTGTGTCCCCGGCAGCGGCGCCAAAAACTTGATGCGTGTTAGGTGTATATGTAGGTTTAAGTATATTTTAAGCCCTTATACACTTTCTTTAGCCAAGTTTTAAATTTATAAAACACGATATTTACTAACACTAAACACACATATGGGCAAGTGCACCCATCGTGAGCATAGTATAGCGTTGGTAAGATACCGAGGTCGTCCAAGGACACAAGAGCTTTTAGTACCGGTTTATCCTCAACGTCTAATCAAATCAAAAAGTTTTAGAAAAATGTTTTAAACTAAGAAAAATAAAAACTAACTAAAATGCTGAAAATAAAAATAAAAATAAAAACAGATAGACAAGATGAATCACTTGGTTTCGACTCGTGTATAGTGTAACCTTTGATTATTTCCGCACTTTTGCACTTATTTAAGAGATTATCATAGTTATTGTAGTAGACCCCTCTTTTGAAGGTGACGTTACCCTCAACCCAGTAGTTTGAGTCAGCAAAGATTGAAAGATAATTAATTAAGTTATTAATGCAAATTATGGTAGGCCCCTCTTTTGAAGGTGACGTTACCCTCGGCTAAGGAGTCTAAGTCAGCAGAGATACAGTCCTAAGTAGTCGGTTTATAGTATTAATAGTAGTTTAACTTATAAGGGGATCAAAGAGTTTGGACCCCCGCCATCTAATACCGTTAAGTTTTGAAGGGGGTCCTACTAAATTTGACCCAGGTCCCTTGGAGGATCTCTAAACGCTGAACAACGGCAAGACTCTTACCAAACCGTTCCCTTAACCCCCGACCAGGTAGCCAACATACCTCCATATAGACCGTTGAGATATGAATGGTGAAAATATTTTATTTTATATAGACAGTAAAATAATGTCAAGACACCACGGACAAACGATAAGGAAGAATGACCTTTAACATAAGAAACTAGTTATTAAAGTCATTAATACAAAACCAAGTAAAAAGTGCGAAAAGATTAAAAATAAAAAAGTATTACACTAGACACTTGTCTTCACCAAGTGATGTAAGAGACTTAGGCAAACATGGCCTTGATTGTCAAGAACTCTTACGATCAATCTTGGATCCCGAGACGACTCACACACTCTACGATGGACAATGGATGATGGTGGTGGATGATGGTGTTATGGTGGTGGTGGGTGGTGGGTGAAGTGTGAGAGAGGCGGTGTGCCAAGGGATGGTTTGAGCTTGAGCCAAGCACTCCTATTTATAGGCTGAACAGAAGCTCGGGCACGGCCCCGTGTCCAGTGGGCACGGCCCCGTGTCCACATCCTTATCTTTCTTCATTTATTGCAGCTTGTCTTATTAGTTGACCACGCCCCCGTGTCCGCTGAGCACGGCCCCGTGTGCAGAAGCATATCTGTACTATGAAGATTTGCTTAGATTCCGTGAATCTTATAGTTGACCACGGCCTCGTGCCCGCTGAGCACGGCCCCGTGGTGGGCAATAAAAGCTTCTACCACTTTGTCTTTTCTGCTGACACTTGGGCACGCCCCCGTGCTGGCTGAGCACAGGGCGTGTTCAGTCTTCTGTCTTCTTGTTTTGCTTGGGGGGAAGATGCTGTCGTGGGGTCGGGCATGTCACGTTTGTTCCTTTTCTTGTATTTATGTTAGATTTTGCTGTCTTTTTGCTTCTTTTGTTAATTTGAGCTCATTTAATCCTGAAAATACAAAAGGAAGACAAAAGCACACTTTTTCCAACATTAGTACTAAAAAAGGATTAGTTTTATGCCACAATTGATGTAATTTATATGTTGCATTTTGCACACATCATTATCGCTTCTTATTAATTCATTCAAAAGGAAACTAATCAAACATGGAAAAGAAGTGAGTTAGTTTTAGTAATGTTTTCAGAAAAGAAAACTAATCAAACATGGAAAAGAAGTGAGTTAGTTTCGGCAATGTTTTCAGAATCGTACCGGACGTCGAACCGGTCTGGTCACTGGTCCGACCGAATGTAAGAACTGGCAAGTGTCTTAAAATTAATAGGGTCGGAGAAAATGCCGAAATCCGGTTCAATCCCTTAATAACCCGGTTCAACCGGCCGGTTATCCGTTCCGACCGCCGGTTCAACCCCGGTTCGATGTAATCCGGTCCAATATATTGAACCGGACCGGTCAGACCTCACGTGTAAACACACCCAGCTCGTGGCTATGTCAAAGGTCGACTGCTCGACCGTCAAGAGAGCCCCACTATGCGTGGAAACCAGATAGAATCTGTAAACCCTCACCCCCCCCCCCCCCTCCGTCAGGTTCAAAACCGGGATTAAAACCCCCATTTGTCCCTTCACCCATATGTCCATCAAAAATGGCTCAAATAAGAATTGAACCTGCGTCTCCACTGGGTAAGACATGCCAATTAACTGCTAAACTAAATTCTCATGACAAAATAAGAGATAATTAAGTTCAAATTATTCCATATATAAGTTTGCAACTTTTTGGTGCATAACAACTTGTAAATTATGCTTTGTGAGTTGTTCAAAAAAAAGTTTTGATTTTTTACTTTTAAACAAAAGGTTTTTAACTTTTTCAATTTTAACCCTACATAATTTGTTTTTTTAACTTTAACCCAAAACTTTTCATTATTTGCAATTTAACTTCGCAATTTTTGTCACTTATGCTTTTCATCTTTCGCAAATTTTTGTTTTACGTATAGTTCTAAATTTTTCGAGTTAATATGACGCAACGTGCATGTGTGGTTCAACGTTTATACCTCTATTTTTCCATGTTTGACAGGTTCGTCGCAACATGCATATCCTAGGTCGAGTCCGTGTTGGCGGTCGATGACGATTGTGTGACATTAGTACTATTTGACACACTGTTTTACGCCCCGCCGCAACGCGGGGTGTGTTTTGGGGGGTTTTCAAAGAGAAAATGGTTATGCATATGGTTATTGTAACGTTGGCTTTGGGGGTTTTCCAAAAAAAAAATCGATTTTTTTTTACTTTTCACCCAAAAGTATTTCATAAATTACTTTTAACCCAAAAGTATTTGTTTTTTTTTTTACTTTTAGCCCAAAACTTTTTATCTTTTGTAATCTATTCTCATAATTTTTTTTTACTTTCAACTTTGATCCTTTATAGTTTTCATTTTCCGCAAATTTTCGCTTTATGCTTGGTTCTAAATTTTGTGACTTAACATATCGCAACGTGCGTCTTTGGTTTAACGTTTTTACGTTTCGTTCTAAATTTTGCGAGTTAACAAGACGCAACGTGCGTGTGTGGGTGAACGTTTTTACATCGTTTATTTTTCCCCGTTTGACAGGTTTAACATAACGTGTGGGTCCTAGATTGACTTAGTTATAACTAAATAATCGCAATCCTAGTTTCAATTTATAATGTAAAGGAAACTAAAATCTTTCCATTTCCATCATACTAAAATCATTAATAATATAAATCGATGAGTTTCCACAAGTGTTCTATTTTATAAAATACATACCTCTAAACATATCTTGTAGAATATGTCACAATGTTAATCGTTAGGTCAATAAATATCAGTTCATTTAAAAATCTGAATATAGAAGAAATTTGCTGCTGGGGTAAAAATATAAAAAGATTTATGACAAATTTGTTAATATAGCGTTTTCTACTGTTGGTATAATTATTATGACTATGTTTGTATGGCTTATAAAATCTTACATGCATACATATATACTTGTAAAACAATGTCTCCAAGGCCGAGTACTCTCCGAGTCAAGGGCGTACCTTAAGAGGGGCCGGGAGGGGCGTCCGACCCCCCGAACTTTTCGCTCAGAAGTGTTATATATGTAGTTTTCGTATAGAAATTTTTGGGTATATACGTTTTTGACCCCCCGGTTCTATAGAAATTTTTGGGTATATACGTTTTCGACCCCCCCGTTTTTCATGGTCAAGCTTCGCCAGTCCGAGTAGTCGCTACAAGGTAAGCTGCCGAGTCGACTTTCTTCAACTCCGCCTAATTACTCGGAATCGATCAAATGTGGTTAGCATTGGCCAAAATCGGATCTAGGTCAATTCGGGCTGAGTTTGACTTCAAATAAAATATAATATAATTTTTATGCCTATAATATTAACGAATGAATATCATCTTCACGTATTTTGTTATAAATATTAGTAAATTAATGTTATTTTAGATATATTTAACTTCCAAAAACTAATTTCTTTATAATTTAACATGTCCGAGTACTCCCCGTGTATTTTCCGCCTAGGCCGAGTACTCTCAACTCCCCCGTCGACCGACTAGGGAGCGCCTAACGACTTTTGCAACCATATATATATATATATATATATATATATATATATATATATATATATATAACATTCAATTCATTAGATCATAAAGCATATTACAACATCATCAACTAACTAACTTAATTTTCTAATCACTTTAAACATCATACAATATTAAATAAAGATGATACAATATTAAAGAGGGAAAAGAAAACAGGTTAAAAATCAAGAAAATTAAATAAATAAAGATAATTTCTAAAATACATTCAAAAAAAAAATTAACATTAGTTTTTAACATGGTTAAAAAATTGGATGGATTTAGCAATGATTTTGAAAGTTCAGTAGTTCAGTTGAAAAAATAAAACTTTTTGGATAGATCTGTATCCAAAGCTGAGGGACGATTTTTGGCAGTTTACTATTTGAATATTCATTACAACGTTGGAAATAAGCATATGATCATTAATCTTTATCATTATTATCACAAAAAAGATATCTTAATTATCACTAAAAACAAGAATTATAGTACTAAGGCTGGAGGGTGTGGGGGCGCCACCTAAGCCAGCTGGGCTTCTATAGCGCCCCACCGCTCCCCATCGCGCCATTGGACCACACCCCCGGCGCTATGCCGGGGCGCCATACATCCTTCGCCAACATGATAACAGGCTGGAAACGCGTTGAACGAGGAAAGAATGGTAAAAATGACCGTTGTCAAACGGTCAATTATTTAAAAAAAAAAAAAGAACACCTTTTCTTATTTTATTATATATATTAACCTATCTTGAACTAAAAAACTCACCAATCACAACCAAAACACACATGACATGGGGCTCCATTCACACCCTGCAATTTAAAGGGGGACATCTGGACTTGGTGATATCCTTATAACAATCCAAAAAACACTTCCATCTAAACGGCTCGAGGGAGTCTATCTTCTTATCGATTTCTGGTAAAGAGTAGCAGTCCTTTGGGCACGCCTTGTTAAGATCAGTATAATCAACACACATGCGTCATCCGCCCGTGGACTTTTCCACCATCACAGGGTTTGCAACCCAGCTTTGATATCGTACCTCGCGCAATATTCCTGCTTTAAGCAATTCACATACTTGCTCATTCATGGCTTTTGTCTTGTCTGATCCAAGGCTGCGCTTTCTCTGTACCTTTGGTTCAACGGATGGATATGTCTTTAAACAATGCTCTTTTACGTCGCGCGGGACACCAATCATATCTGACAGGGTCCAGGCGAAGATGTCCATGTTTCGGAATAGCAGTTGCTTGAGGTGCGTTCTGATTGTTGGTGAAATTGCAGGACCAATTGTCACCGTTTGTTTGGGTACTTGCGGTTCAAGACCCATTTTTTTGGTTCTGTTGTGGAGACTTTAGCTGCTTTGACTGGTCGGGCATCTTCTGCTGACATTACTTCTTTCTTTGAATAGATAATGGCTACCCCTGTTTCGGTTGGAAAACCGATTGCTGAGTGGGGTGTGGATGTTATCATATTCATTCCGCCTTGAGTTTCTCTGCCAATCAGTACATCGTGTCTTGATTTGACCGGCATTACCATGAAATTGACGTTTGTGGTTCTTGAATGCTTCCCATCAGACAGCGTGACGGGAAAATTGATCTGTCCCAACGGGAAGATTGTCTCGTTGCAAAATCCGGATAGAGGGTAATCAACAGGTTCGAGGCGTGCTTTGTCCTCTGGATAAAATTGGTTGAAACACTGCTCGTAGATAATATCAGATGTGCTTCCTGGGTCAATGAAGACGTACTCTGTTTCATAGTGGCCGATAATGCCTGTAATGACGATGGGGCACGTGCTCCTCCGCGCACCACCGGAAAGATGACCTGTTGCTCCTTCCATGCTAGTTCGAAAGGACGCTTGCCTTTGCTCTTTGCGCTAAGTCTTGATCCATTAACCATATGGGTTTCCAGGCGCCTAACTTTCTTTTGGGTTCCGTCATCGTTTCTCTGGATCTGGCGCGTCTCTTTGCGTACATTTTTAACCAGGTGACTTAGCTTTCCGCTATTCAGCGCTTTCTCGATTTCTTGCCTAAGGCTGATACAGTCATCCGTCAAATGACATGTATCCTTATGAAAATCGCAATAAAGATTGGGATCTTGTCCCTTCTTGTTGGTCATAGGCTTTGGTGCCTTGAAATCGTGGTTCTCCGTCATGAGTACCTCTTTGGGTGTTTTAATGAGCGGAGTCCAGTGCCTCTCACGGTTCTCGTTCTTAATGGCCTTTTGGGTAGCCAATTATGTCAATTGTTTCTCACATGTCTTCTTTGTAACGCGATCTTTCCTCATAACCGCTGGATTGTCCTGACTTCCATCCAGGGTTTCTGTTCTTGTTTCGTTTGCCATAGTCGTGCGAATTGTTTTTTGAAAATCGATCTTCGGTGTAAGAGCTTTTCGTTCCAGCCAACGATTCTTCGGTCTGCGCTACGATCTTTGCAGCTTCCATCAGTTTATCCCATTCTTTGGGCATACCATCCTTTCCTGTGATAGTTCTAATGAGACTATCACAGCGAATGGCTTTCTTGAAGTGAGCGCGCATTAGTTGTTCATTTACACCACCGATCTCCAAACACTCCTTATTGAAGCGAGTGATGAAGTCTTCTAGCCCCTCGTTTTCTCTACGCCAGATGTTTGTTACTTCAGACGTATCACGCTGATAACGTCTTTGTTGGCTGAAGTGGTTTACGAATTGAGTTTGAAAGTCGACCCATGACGATATATTTCCAGGCGGAAGGCTGTCGAACCAGGCGCGAGCAGCCTCTGTGAAAGTCTGGATAAACCGATGGCACCACATTGGCATATTCCATCCTCCCACAACACCAACGCTTGTAAATACTCGAACATGATCGTCAGGGTCAGTTAGACCATTAAACTTTCCCACTGTTGGGGGCAACTTCTCTCTTGATAGCGGGGCTAGAGCAATCTTTGGAATAAACTTTGAATGTTCGGCAGCTTCAGCTGGCCTATAAGTGAGGGTGAAGTCTCTCTCTGCTTCTTCGCTGTATGTGATGCGCTGCCTTGGTTTGTAAGACTCGTGCTTTTTCTGCAGACGATTGAAGACTGACGAGCTTTCGTCATCTTGCCAAGTAGGATCATTCGGGTCTATGTCACCCCATTCGTTGTTCATGTTGCGCGGCCCTAGCTGGCTATGAATTGGATGTCTGTGTTGAACGTTGGACGGGTGATCATAGTAAGTGCCTGTCTCTCCATACGTGTCGTGCGTGTCATGTACGCTCATTCGTCTTTGTGGAGGAGTTCTGTTAAATTTCCCTTGAATATTTTGCTGAGGAGGGGTCTGGCGCGCCCCCTGAGTTGGGCCCGAAGGCGCAACCAAGGATAGTTCAACTTGTAAAATCGCTTGCTGTACGCTCAAAGACTGATACGCAGCATTTATAGTGGCAATTTGTTTGGCGTACCAAGAGCCTACAGTTTCGCCCTCTGGTAGCCCTAGTAACGCCGAAATACTCGGGTTTGGGGCTGGGTTTGAAGGACCAGTGACATGACTTGCTAGGGTTCCCATTTGGGTGACGCGAGTGAAGCTCGCGCGGGGTCCCCCAGTATTCGTTACTTCGATTTCACCTATTTATTCGGCAGGTTGGACTTGGTCATTCGGATTGTCCTCCCCCAAACCTAAAAAATGACTATTTTTTAAAACGCAATGGACCAAAACCACAAACAAATGTCTTATTTCTAAAATGGAATGGCTAGAAAACACTTAAAAATGTCTTATTTCTAAAACACAATAGCCTAAAAACATAAAAGAAAGTGTTCTTTCTAAAACGCAATGGACTTAAAACACATAAAAATATGTTTTACCTAAAACGCAATGGCGAGAAAACAGTTAAAAATGTCTTTTTTCTAAAAGGTAATGGCCTAAAAACACAAAAGAAAGTTTACTTTATAAAACGCACTGGACTGAAAACACATAAAAATGTGTTTTACCTAAAACGCAATGCATAAAAAACACAAAGAAATGTTTTATTTCTAAAACGCAATTGCCAGAAAACACTTAAAAATGTCTTTTTTCTAAAACGCAATGGATTGAAAACACATGAAAATTTGTTTTACCTAAAACGCAATGCACCAAAAAATACAAAGAAATGTCTTATTTCTAAAACACAATGGCCAGAAAACACTAAAAAATATCTTATTTCTAAAACACAATGGCCTAAAAACAGGAAACAAAGTGTTCTCTCTAAAACGCAATGGACTGAAAACATATAAAATGTGTTTTACCTAAAACGCAATTTACAGAAAACACTTCAAAAACTGTCTACGAAAATGAGGTAATTTCCAGCCAGAAAATTAAATTTTCTGATACAATTTTAGTAAAGCGATTTAATCAATTTTTTTTTCCGGTAAACGATATAAAATTTTTCGGCAGCTCGACCCCAGCCAGGGGCTCTGCCCCTTGGACCCTGCTCCCAGGGGCGCTGCCCCCGGACCCACGCCAAGATCGTAAAACACAATGACTCAATTCAAAAACCCGGATCGTAAAAATGCAATTCAAAAAATTCTTACATAGATCGAAACCGATTTCTTCAGATTTATTCACCGATTGACGAAATTTGAATGTTAGAAACACTTATTAGCGATCGAATCGAGTGATTCGCTTCAAAATCACAGGAAAAAATGAGAGATTGTATGAAATTAAACTGTATTTCTTCAAAAAAGTTGAAGAACACGTTGATTTGGTGTTTGAATCATTGATTGGTGACGAAAATCGCACTATAATGTAGTGATTATTGAGATAAAAAGTGAAGAAATTGTTGAAGATGGTGGATTTTGAAAATGGTGGATTTTGAAGTTATAGAGAGAATGAGAAGGGAAAAGATTGAGTAAAATTAACTAAAATACACTTCTTCCTTTTTTAAACTTTACCACAAGTCATAATTCTATTGTTTTCTATCATTTCTAACCAAAATAAACTTTATATTTGATTCACACTTTAGGTAACATCTCATTTGCGATAATATATTATTGATGGAGCATAAGGCAATTTTTAAGGTCGTCCAAAGTGGTCATTTGCGATAAAATATCGGCGTACTGACGTAATAATAATTAATTTTTAATATTTTCCTGGAAATAAAAATAACTATAAATTTTGGAAATAAAAAATTACAAAACGTACAGATAACAAAAAAAATGTTCGGTAAACGATATAAAATTTTAATTACAATAAAGCTAAATACAAAATATATAAAAACAAAATCTAGCTGGATTGTCTACATATCTTTGATTCTTTGTAATTCACTTATTAAATTATAAATCAAGTTTCTTATACTGTTTGCTGTTATAAATTTATAATAATGTCACCATTACTGTGAATTAATCATTAACTCTTTTTAATCATACAATATGTTCGTTATAAATGAATAATTCATAATCAATAGCATGGATGGCCACAACCAGGCCCGGCTTTGTGGGTTGGGCAGCCCGGGCAGACGCCAAGACCCAAAAGGTTTATAAGACCCAACAAAAATTTTGGGTCAAGATTTTTAAATGGGCACTGTTATCTTAAATCTTAAATGTTTAATAAGTGACTATAGTATAAAAAAATGAAGCTAATTCAATGGTTAAGATACTTAAATTTGAAAACCAAGGTCATGAGTTCTAAACCCTTCCTTTACATTTTTTATTTCCTAAACAATTTTTAGTTAATCCCATGCATTTTTTATTTATTTTTTATTTCCTAAACTGTTTTGAACTATCAATTCACTTAATTAATTGACTCTTCAATCTTGTTAACAAGATGATTATATGATTAATTGGTTAATGTTTTGGGTTATAATCTTGAGGCAATGAGTTCAAACCCCATGATTAGCATGTCATATTGTGGTTTCTTGATATATATTTGATGAGTTTATATTATATCAATTTTTTTTGTTTCGCCCGGGGCCCAAATTTTTTTTTATCATTCTCAGAGACGGCCCTGGTCACAACAAAAAATCCCTAACATAAATGTTTTTGATAGTTGAAACGGAAGGAACATTTCTAACATGATATTTGTATGGCTCCATTTTAGATGCAGGAAAAAAATCGTCACGGGTGATTCTTGTCATAGGTAATTATCATAAACATAACTTGTTAATTGTTATTATACCTTAACCCACAATTTCACTTTAAAAACTAAAGTTATAAAAAGATCTTGAATCTATTATATGTTACAGCTCTTGGTGTAGGATCGGTGACAATATTAATCACCATGGTCTTGTGCTTTAGAAGGAAGGTCAGATGGAGAACAAAGTCAAAGAACAATGTCAATGTGGAAATATTTCTAAAGAATCATGAATTCATAGCTCCAAAAAGGTATTCTTATTCACAAGTCCAGAAGATGACAAACTCCTTTGAAGTCAAACTAGGCCAAGGTGGCTTCGGTTCTGTGTATAAAGGAGCGATAAGTGACCAAAACCTGGTAGCAGTGAAGGTTTTAAATGAGCTTAAAGGTGATGGGGAAGATTTCATCAATGAAGTCGCGAGTGTTGGCAGTACATCCCATGTGAATATTGTCAGTTTAGTGGGATATTGTTTGGAGGGCCGTCGAAAGGCTTTAATCTACGAATTCATGCCTAATGGATCCCTTGAGAGGTTCATATATGGTCGGGGTTCTTCAAGTAATAGCGACCTTGGGTGGGAAAAGTTGCACCAGATTGCGATCGGGATTGCTAAAGGACTAGAATACTTGCATACGGGTTGCAACACACGGATCTTACATTTGGACATAAAGCCACACAACATTCTACTGGATCAAGATTTTTGTCCTAAGATATCCGACTTTGGGCTGGCTAAGCTTTTCCCAAATGAAAGAAGCATGATATCCATGTCCCGTATGAGAGGAACACCAGGGTATATTGCTCCAGAACTATTTTCTAGAAATTTTGGACAGGTCTCACACAAGTCTGATGTTTATAGTTACGGAATGCTGATTCTAGAAATGGTTGGAGGGAGGAGAAATATCGAGGTTGAAGTTGATCACACTAGCGAAATATACTTTCCTCATTGGATATACAAAAAGATTGTATCACAGGAAGAAGAGCTTGGACTACACGGGATTGTGAATGCTGAAGAAAATGAGACGATAAGAAAAATGATTATCGTTGGGTTGTGGTGCATACAAACTAATCCACTGAGTCGTCCTACAATCAGTAAAGTTTTGGAAATGTTAGAAGACAACATAGCATCATTGGAAATCCCTCCAAAGCCTTATATATTTTCTCCATCAAGATCAGTTGCTTCCTCAAGTACAGGTCAATTGAGCCATTAACTATTGTTCATTTACTGGACCTTAAACTTTTTTGGTCATTTAATTATTGTTAAGTTAGTTATTTCTTAAGAACTATTATAAGTTAATTTGTTACTGTAGCAATATACTAATAGAGGAATCTTGCGTATCAACGCCAATAACAAAATTAGTTGGTAATGTAAATAGTGGGCAAACAGATTGCAACCAAAATATTTTCAGATTTGTTTCGAGAATGATGGCCAACTCGTGTGATCATTTATCTTTAGAGCATAGTCAAAATTGTGGATAGCTAAGGGCTTAGATGCTGGTACAAATAAGCATTCAACATGGCAAGTTTGGAAAGGCTGGGAAGTGTCTATCACTAGCTCTCTTTTAGGCATTTCATCGAACATGTTATATGCATGTAAAGCAACTTGTTCAAGTAGATCAATCATACAATGAAGTTATGTGTTGGTAAAGAAAACTGAAGAAAGAAAGCATACATGATACATACCTTTGACTTGAAATTGTTTAGAGTGAGAGAAATCGCTTGGCTCATTTTGATAGGTACCCTTCTCATTACTGTTGTCCTGCTTAAGTAGTTTTTTTTTTAAATGGTATTATTCCTAATCTACTTTTCTCATTACTATTGTCCGGCTTAAGTAGTAATGGTATATATTATTCCTACTCTACCTTATTTACTATTTATTTTAAATTACTCCCTTTGCTTAGTTTTGGGCTCTAAGGTGTATCTGTCTTTACCAAATGAGCTAGTCTTGTATTAGCGCTTAACTAAAGCGGAACAACTTAACTATCATTAGGGCCGTCTCCGAAAATCAAAAAAAAAAAAAAAAAAAAAAAAAATTGGCCCTGTTCGAGATAACAAATTTGGGCCCTATTCGCAAATCTTCATATAAGATAAACTCATCAATCATTCAATCAAATATATAAATACTAGAAACCCATAATCCAACGATAATTGTTATGAAATTGATAAAACAAATTAACCAAAATAGTGTAGCAAAAATGATTAAAGTATCGAACATAGTTACTAAGCGAACAATGCGATTCTCCTAGAAAGCTTGCAATGATGATAAAATCCCCTCCTCTGCTGCGAGCCTGCAATGATGATGAATCCCCCAAGTTTCGTTGTCTGATGTCTGATGATGATGATGAACATGAATGTCGATAGTCGACGTACGGTCTGTTTTCCCACAATTGGGTTATAATTTTTGAAAAACTATTGTTTATTAATCACTTGGGTCTTGGGGCTGGGCTTATTAATTGGTTTATAAAACTTTGGGTCTTTTAAGCAAGCCCTTGTTTATAAATTTTTAATTGGGTTTTAAAATTCGTATACAAAAGCCTTTATTTATAAAAACATCCAGATTTTTTTAGATTGGCCATTGGGCCTTTTATGCAGGTCCTTATTTATAAAACTTTTAAATGAGTTTTAAAACTAAGCAGTTAAAGCGGTAAAATAGCGGATAGCGGTCAAGGTCCGCTATACGATATATAGGTTATAGCGGTGGTATAGCGGTAATTTTTATACCATGCATAATTTATGTATTTTTATATATATTATATACATATACCATTAATTTTATATTGTTTATATATAAATTCACAAGTATGAGGACTAAATATAAACTAATGAAGATGGAGGGGGGTTATATGTTAAAATACCCAAACTTAAATAACCCTAATTATCCCTACTTTTATCATACGCCGTTTTCTTTCACTTTCATCATAAGTCTGTAACAGATTCATGATATCAGACCACAACAGATTCATGAGCTCGAGTATCAGACCGAAGAGAACACTATTACACTAATACCTTGGTGACAGGTGACTGTCGAAGACTGAAGAGGAGAACAAAACTCGAATCGAACAGCTCTGATGAACTCGAGTATCAGACCAGTAATCGAATCGAACAACTTTGATTCGATTTTTATCAGCTTTGATGAACAGCAATTGAACTCTGATGATGATGAACGGCTTCCAAGACCTCAACCAAGGCTGACCGCTAATATCACTGCTTCAGCTGCTATAAAGGACTACATATAGCGGTCAAATAGCGGTCAAATAGCGCCGCTATTAGCGGAACCGCTATGCCCAACCGCTATTTGGACCGCTATGATGCCAGACCACCGCTACACGGCTATAGCCCGCTATAGCACCGCTATAGCGCCGCTATTAACTGCATAGTTTTAAAATTGTTATACAAATGTCCTTATTTATAAAAACATCCAGATTTTTTAAATATATACATATACACACACACACACACACACACACAAACACACACACACACACACACACACACACATATATATATAGGGTAAGGTTCATGCGAGAACCACCCTTATTGCAAGAACCGCGAGAACCAATGTGAACACAACCTAAAATAGCTAAAAAAACCTAACCCCCTCCCCCCCCCCAAAAAAAAAAAACAAAAAAAAAACCTAAACACCCCTCCCCCACCCCCCACCCCCAAGCTAAAATGCTAAAAACTAAACCCCCAAAAAACCTAAAAAAATCTAAAAAAAAATCTATTTTTTTTTATATTTTTTATGTTAAAATCGCTACTTTTAGTATAAAAAAAATTAAAAAAAAATTAAAATTTTTTTTTTGCTTCGAAAAGTAGCGATTTTTTTATAAAAAATATTAAAAAAAAATTGTGTGATTTTTAGCTATTTTTAGACATTTTTGGTTGTGTTCACATTGGTTCTCGCGGTTCTCGCAATAAAAGGTGGTTCCTAACGGATCTTTGTCCTATATATATATATATAGGGTTAGGATCATGTGAGAAGCACTAAGCTAAATGAGAAACTTGAGAAGCAATCTGGACCACACATTTTCCCTAAGCTTTTCGTAATATACATATATGTATAGTTTAAAACTGACTATATACATATATGTATATTGGATTATACACATATGTATATAGTCAATTGTAAACTATACATATATGTATATTACGAAAAGGTTAGGGAAATGTGTGGTCCAGAATGCTTCTCAAGTTTCTTAAATAGGGTGGACTTCTCTTAGGATCCCTATCATATATATATATATATAGGGTAGGGATCTGAAGAGAAGTCCACCCTATTTGAGAAACTTGAGAAACAATCTGGACCACACATTTTCCCTAAGCAAAAAATGCAAAAAAAGGTGAAAAAAATGCAAATTTTTTTTTGAAAAATCGCAGCTTTTTCTTTAAGGATTAAATTTTTTTTTTTTGAATTTATACACATGTGTATATTGTTAATCTTTTAACTATACATATATGTATATTGTCAATTATACATATATGTATATACATGTTTAAAATTGAAAAAATGTGTATATTGTTAATCTTAAACCATAAACACTAAAGCTAAACCCTAAAGTTAAACCCTAATGCTAAACCCTAAAGCTAAACCCTAATTCTAAACCCTAAAGTTATACCCTAAAGCTAAACCCTAATTCTAAACCCTAAAGCTAAACCCTAACGCTAAATCCAAAAGCTAAAACTAAACACTAAAGCTAAACCCTTAATGCTAAACCCTAATACAAACCCTAAAGATAAAGCTAAACCCAAAAGTTAAAGCTAAAACCAAAAGTTAAACCTTAATGCTAAACCCAAAAGCTAAACCCTAATGTTAAACCCTAAATACTATTGCTAAACCCTAATACTAAACCCTAATGTTAAACCCTAAAGCTAAACCCTAAACCCTAAATACTAATGCTAAACCCTAAATAACACTTATTTTTCAATTTTAAACATGTATATACATATGTGTATAATTGACAATATACATATATGTATAGTTAAAAGATTAACAATATACACATGTGTATAAATCCAAAAAAAAATTAATTCTTAAAGAAAAAGCTGCGATTATTCCAAAAAAAAAAAAAAAATGCATTTTTTCACCTTTTTTTTGCATTTTTTTGCTTAGGGAAAATGTGTGGTCCAGAATGCTTCTCAAGTTTCTCATTTAGCCTACTACCTCTCACATGATCCTTATCCTATATATATATGTATATATATATATAGGGATCCTAAGAGAAGTCCACACTATTTGAGAAACTTGAGAAGCAATCTGAACCACACATTTTCCCTAAACAAAAAATGCAAAAAAAGGTGAAAAAATGCATAATATATTTTTTTTTGGAAATTTCGCAGCTTTTTCTTTAAGGATTAAATTTTTTATTATTTTTTAAAATTTTTTTTTTAGGATTTATACACATGTGTATATTGTTAATCTTTTAACTATACATATATGTATATTGTCAATTATACATATATGTATATACATGTTTAAAATTGAAAAAATATGTGTTATAAATCCTAAACCTTATACCATAAACACTAAAGCTAAACCCTAAACCCTAAAGATAAACCCTAATGCTAAACCCTAAAGCTAAACCCTAATTCTAAACCCTAAAGCTAAACCCTAATGCTAAACCCTAAAGCTAAAACTAAACCCTAAAGCTAAACCCTTAATGCTAAACCCTAATGCAAACCCTAAAGATAAAGCTAAACCCAAAAGTTAAAGCTAAACCGTAATGCTAAACCCAAAAGCTAAACCCTAATGCTAAACCCTAAATACTATTACTAAACGCTAATGCTAAACCCTAATGCTAAACCATAAAGCTAAACCCTAAAGCCTAATGCTAAACCCTAAATACTAATGCTAAACCCTAAATAACACGTATTTTTCAACTTTAAACATGTATATACATATATGTATAATTGACAATATACATATATGTATAGTTAGAAGATTAACAATATACACATTTGTATAAATCCCAAAAAAAAAAATTAAAAAAAAAATTAAATCCTTAAAGAAAAAGCTGCGATTTTTCCAAAAAAAAAAAAAACAAAATTTTTTTTTATTTTTTTTACATTTTTTTTTTGCATTTTTTTGCTTAGGGAAAATGTGTGGGCCAGAATGCTTCTCAAGTTTCTCAAATAGCCTACTACTTCTCACATGATTCTTATCCTATATATATATATATATATATATATATAATTCTTAAAAAAATTTCGGACCCTATATTGATTTGGGCCCTGAGCGCAGACCCACCCTGCACTTGCTTGTAGCAGGCCCTAACTACCACCTAAAACCCAATTAAGTTTGTTAATCCCATTTACACAATTGGTCCCTAATCTTTTTTTTAATGGCTAAACTTGCATATCATGGGGATTGAACCCTTGACCTCCTGTACCCTACATCTTATCTAACTCACCAACACCATTTGGCTATTCCCAATGGATGATCCCTAATCTATTACTTCTTGACATTAGTAGCTAAACTATTATTAAAACGGTCTTGTCCCCATGAATTATCATCATCATTATACTCAGTAAATTCCAGCAATAGCAAGACAAAGGTAGGGTCTGAGGAAGGGTAAGATGTAGACAGCCTTACCTCTAACCTTAGGAATAGAGAGGATGCTTTTAGTGAGACCCCCGGCTCGATCTTGTCCCCATGAATGAAAATCCTAAATCTATCTGTTATCAATGCTCAACATAAAGATTCTATTAATATCAAGCACAAGAATCAAACTAGTTGATATGAGCTTTTGTAGGAAGTCAAAGTTTTAGTTGTGTTGATCACAAGGAAGAATTAGACTGCAGGGAGTGGGGGGCTTGGGTTGGGGGCTTTGCTCGACACGTGGTGATAGTGGGGTCCATCGGGCCACCCCAAAAAAAGGGGGTGTGGAAGCGGCGTTGGACAGCTATGTTGGCTGACTTTATTTGTTTTAAATAGTTGAGATTTATAAAATAGTGGGGTCCACTGGTCAAAAATGAACACCCAATCCTGGCTAGCCAGCTCACCCCGGCCCCCGCCCCATGCCAGGCTCCATAGCGACGCTGGCTGGGCAACGGCAAACCCAACGCTAGCACGGAGTGCCTTAGTCAGCGTTGGCTGGCTTCCCTAGCCCAACCAACGCCACCACACCCTGCAGTCTTACAACGTGTGTGATCATTTGACGTTTTAAAGTGATTATTGTTAGGTTTGAAGAGTTTCTTCTCTCTGAACTCTTTAAACACCTAGACATCATACATGTCATGATAGAAACAAATAAATGAATAATTTTAAGTAAAAACTGAATCTGAATGGCAGAGTTTTGGCATATGTGAGTTCCAGTTAAATTGATAAGAAAAGCTTACACTTCTATACAAACACTTAAAGTCAACTGCTAAAACAAAATTATATGAACTCATGTTTACCGTTATAGCTTTTCTTTAAGTGTGCTGCGAAGTATATACCATCCTACATACAGACACTACTGTTATGTTTAAGTTTTCTTCTAATGTGAATATTGGAAATATAAGAAAATTTTAGGTACCAATGGGGTGGTGGTCCGTTGGTAAAGGGCAAATCCTTTAAACACCATGGGAGAGGGAGGTCTTGGGTTCAAGTCCCACAGGCGACACGAGTAAAGAAATTTGCCGTTCAAAAAACTAAAATAAAATTGTAGGTATCTTTTTATTTAACTTTAGATTATGTTAAATTGAGATACGTTACATGGGGAGGAGGAAATGGGATCACAAAAAAAAAAAAAAAAACTTACAAAGTGTGTCCTTTAAGCGTTTGAAAAGGGTTAAGGATGAACGGAGGAGAAGAGTCAATGAGGCAATGTCTTGATGGTGTTAGGGGCTGTTTGGTAGCATCTGAATGGTCATTAAGAGGCTACCTCTTAATGGAATCATTAAGAGTTTTACCAATGAGAAGGTAGAAGAATGTGACATGTGATGATTTACCATTCAGAGGTTACCTCTTAACCATTCAGACTTGAGGTTACCTCTTATTCATTCAAAGGTTTTAAACCATTAAGAGGCTACCAAACAACCCCTTAGTCAATATGGACAAAAATAGCAAAAGTGTTGAAACTTCCATTCTATGGGGGTGTTTGGGTTAGCTTATTTTGGAGCAACTTATAACTTATTGACTTATAAAAGTTAATAAGTTGTTTTGAAAGTGTTTGGGTTAGCTTATATAAGATAGTTTTGTGTGATGAAAAGTTGTTTTTGAGAAGTTATAATTTGTAACTTCTCACTTATCTATCTATTATACTAAAGCAAAATAGAGGTTGACTATTTGACCTTGACTTGGCACCTTTCTTTGGCCAGATAATTGGTTTTTTGGGCGGCATTTTCATCATCAATATATTTCCTTCAATTATCATTCAATGCTCTTCATTACCCCCAATAATTTCCCACCGCCTTCTATCTTCATCTTCTAATTTAACCTACATATACTTCGTCCGTTTCTTCATCTTCTTCATCTTCTTCGCACGATTTCTCATATTTTTCGCTGAACCATATCTAAATCTGTAAGTGTATATTGTTAATTCTTAGTTTAATCGTTATTTTTTTGTTCGGAATTTTAAGTATTTTTTCAAAAACTATTTTCCTGTTCTATAAACCCTAGCTTTGATTTTGGTATATTTTTATGTTGTCTATCCAGATCTGTGTGGATAATAACTTTTGTTATGTTTTTGATTATTTTTTTGAAGAAATATTTGGTCTGTTGTAGAAACCCTAAGTCCGATATCTAATCCAGATCTGTGTTTTATGTTTATTAAAATTTTGTTATTGATGTTCAATTTGATGTTTACTCATATTCCTAAATCCGATTGTAATGTTTGATTTAACATTATTTTATTTTTATAATTGAATTTGTTGTTTACCCTAATTCCAATTGTAGTTACAGATCTGTATGTTATTGTTATTGAATTTGATGTTATTTTTATGCAAATCCCTAAATCTCAATTTTATTTAAAAAAATGTTTATTTTTTTTGGAAGCTGTAATCTATGCACCATAGATTATTTGAGTGCATTCTTTTTAAATGTGTTTGATTGTTTTTTTAATTGATATTTGTTATTTTATATTAATCCTGTATCTGAGTTTCATTCAAAAACTGTTGATTTTGTTAGTATTAACATTACGGATGTTTTCCATTGTTAATCCTGATTTATATTAACCCTGTATCTTAATTTCATTCAAGATCTGTTGATTTTTGAGTATTAACATTATCATGATTTACATTATTTATCCTGAATTCTTTTTTTGTCATTCAAACCTGTTGTTGTAGGTTTCCAATATGCCTGGATCTTCTTCGTTAAGGTATGTTTTTTTTTATTATTCACTAAGTTATTGTATTATATATTTTTAAATTATTTTTCTTGCTTTTGGTTCCCTCATTTATCAATTGTTTTCTTACAACAACATTTTAATGTTTACTAACTTATTTTTTGTATAAATTAGTATTAGAGAACCCTGTTTCTGTAAGCATATGAGTAAAGCAGACGAAGTTATTATGGTAATTGATATATTATTACATATATCCCTGTTTCTTTTTTTGTTGGTTGTTATCATTAAATCATATTTATGATAATTTATTTTTTTAATTTTTAAATTATGAAATTATAATTCATTTTCCACTGTTTCCTTTTGTTAGTCTATTCCTTCTGATGCTGCTTGCAAACTGTGGGGTGTGGGTAAAGGCCCTACTAATGTTATGATACATACCGATGATGGCCGGATTTTTAATGTTTGGTTAAGCGAATATAAAGGAAATTTGTTTTTTTTCCAAAGATGGTCCAATGTAACCCAACATTTGCGACTATCCGAATGATGTTTGGTAGTATTCAATCCCATAGATTGTACTACTTTTAAATTAACATATTTCGTTGATGGTGTTAATGGTAGCTCTTTTTGGACATATCTGCTACGTAGATCATCTGATTTTTATGTAAGTTATTTTTTCTTTTATTTAACTTAAAGTATTCTTTTTGTTCTTCATTGATATTAAAACTTATTTATTTTATTTCTTATCTGTTTTATAGGTCATTCCTGAATTTATTCTGCCGAATTCATTTAATACATCCTTTGATGTAATATCCACTATAATGATAGAGAACAAAACTTTTCACGTTATGATAGAAACGTCTGACGGTAAATTCGGTTTTACCGTTGGTATTGACGTTATTGTTAGTCAGTTGCAGTTAGAGCCTGGTTGTTTTTTGTTATTTACAAAAAATTTAGGTAATAATTTTAATTTAAAAGTGTTTGGAAAAAATGGTGTTGAAAAGAACTTTATTGATGTGGATGTCGACGTGGTAAGTATACATTTGGGTACTTATATAAATTTTTATATATATTGTTTCATATAATAAATGTTTTATATGAATTGCAGCCTTTTGTTGCACCTATCGATGCTTTAAATGAAATTTACGAACAACCACATGGTCCTGTTTATCGGTTTTCCCGTATGGCTGCTACCGATTTTGTAAGTTCTAATATCTTTTTACAAAGTACCAGAATTTAATTGTTAATATTTATTTTTTTTACCTTTTTTATTAATTATTTTTTTATAACAATACAGATGCTTCCCGATCGTGTTTCTGAAATGGCAAAACTTGATATTTCTTTAAAAGATATAACCGTCAGACTTTTGAACCGGGATCCCCCATTGCAGTTTAGCAACGGTACCATACGTGAAAGGAAACGTGAAGGTTTTCGATATGCTTTAAGGCATTGGTCGAAGTTTATGAAAACTGCTGGAATTAAGGTCCGTGACACCGTTGACTTTTCTTTTGACGAAAATGAGCAAGTGCTAAGTGTTGAAAAGGTTGTACCTTACGTTACGAGTAATAATTAGTTATTTGACATGGTTATTGTTTTTTCCTTTTTGACCATTTAGATATTTACTTTTTATATGGTTTTCGGGTTTTAACATTCTTATGGTTTTCAACATCAATATAGTACATTTTATCATCTCTTGAGATTTATTTTAACCACTATAATTGCAATCTGTATGATAATATCATATTATTAAAAAACCCATTGTGTAAGATGTTTAATCTTAATTTTTTGATTTTTTATTTCCATTAAACATATACATAAAAAACGTTAAAATAAAACCTTTTAAAATATTTACCAAAATTATAATTTATACCAGTTGGTGATATGTACATATAGCAGTCATACTTAACATGGTCGATATAAATGAGTTGATATATTCAGATGTTAACATAGCAGTGATACTTAACATGTTTGATATAAATGAGTTGATATTAACATAGATATTAATTTTAAAAAAATATGCCATTACTGAAATACATGTTTATTAATATCATCACTGAAATACAAATTTCACTTTATATATGTTGTAATTTTCTTATTTTTTTTAATGTTGTTCTAAAAGATATATATTATTTCATAATTTCATAATATGCGTTCTTTATCAAGTTTTTTTAACACTCATGTTTTATATGTCATTTACAAAACGTTGTGGATCCTCATGGTATTTTTTGATATTAATGGATCTATATTGAAAACCCTTTTAATCTACTGATTTGCTTGGTGGATGTTCATGCTATTTTTTTATATAAAGTAATTTGAATAGGACTCGATTGAAATTTGTGGTACATTTTGAATGAATTTAATGTTTTATGTAATAAGAAGTGTTCAGTTTTATATTAATTTTATTACCTTTTTGTAGTAATTTATAAATTTACAGTTCTAATTCGTGGATTTTTATTCCATGTAATGTGTTCAGAGAGATTTCAAGATGAACTCGATTTGCCTACGTGTCGTGTTTTTACTATTAACGAAGAGAGGAAGACACAAAAGATGTGTCAAATACAATTTAGATGATTTATGTTCAAGGTAATAAGAAGAATTCCTCTGTTGAAGAAGAAAACAGTGATAGTGTTTTGTTCGTAACATGGAGGTGTCGTTGATGTTGTCGAGGAGTGTCAAGAATTGCTAAGTGATATCATTTTTTTACGCTCCTCGGCAATGTCAACGACCCCTCTTTAAAATTCCATTAAATCTCTCTCACTGGTTGCTTCTACAACATAGGTTTTTTTTTTGTTACCTGAACCTGTATCATCTCAACTGTGTTGACTGACCCTGTATGTGTTGTTACACCAAGATTCAATCATCATTTATTTCTTTTGATCAACATATATCATCCCATTTTTTATGTAAGTTATTTTTTACTTTTATCTATCTTAAAGTGTTGACTATTCTTTTTGATGTGGCTATTCTCACTACAGATCTCTTCTCTATTTCCTTCAATTTACTTTAATTATTGAACCGCGTTTTTTAGATTATGTATGGAAGGTTGCAATCTTATTCGATAATCGGATTTTTTTTTATTAAATTATGGAACGGTTTCCATTTGTCTTCCCTATATACAAAATCTTTCCTTTAATCTGATGTTTCAATCGTTCCCTGCAGAAGCGTGCTTTGTTTTTTGTTCATCATCAGACATCCAAATACAAGTATCGGTAAGTATATTCCACCTCTGTTTGTGTTTTTTATTTTTTATTAGATAATCCCCATTATGTTGTATGATTTGTATGTTGTTGTTCATTTAAACTAATTTGTTAATTCTGTTAGATATGAGATTTATAGCAGTTGGTTGATGTAATTAGTCTGTTAATCATAAACTCTATTCGCTAATTTTTATTACGTATATGTATTCATGTTACCATGTTGTTAATATTTTTTCAATATAACATTGTTATAATTACAAATTTTGTGTGTCTAATTTTTATTTTCTTGTCAGATATGGAAGCTGGCTTTCTGGTTCATATGACGGATCCGTATAAATCCGAGTTGGTTAGGAACTCTGCTTTTATTTGCCAACTTGATTTTGTTAGATGTTATAATTTTACTTAGTTATATGTTTATATTGTTTTCCTTCTGTTATAATCCTATTGTTATATTTGTTTTCAGGAATTCCCTAAGTGGTATAATTCCTTGATAGATGTTCCTAATTATCCTGTCGGTTGTGTAGATCTAATAACAGATAGTGGTTCTAACTGGTCTGTTGTTATTGAATCCAACACAAAGGGGGTTTTTATAATTCAAGGTTGGGTGGCAGTTATTATAATGCTTGCTGTTGAGCATAATGATTTGATAGTTTTTGAAAAAGTGGATTTAAAAACATTTAAATTGAAACATATCAAATTCCACCACGGTACATATGTCAATTCTATGTTCTATCGTGTGATGACGGATACAGAATCAAAAGATCTGGTATTATTCTCATATTATTTTTATTTTAGTTTTAAAATTCTTTTGTTTCATTAATTTTACTAAATATTATTTTGTTCAGCTGCTTCCATCTGCCTTCATGGAGAATTATTTCAAGAATGATCCCTTGGACTGTCGTTTCACAATACGTTTTCAAAACAAATTGGTTTGGACGGTATACATTGCACGTCGTTTTGCTTCCAACTATAGTATCGTTGATTGGATTCATATTTCAAAAGATCTTCAACTGGAAACAGGGGATTTTGTTATATTTGAATTATTGGGATATAATGATTTCAGTATTTCAGTTTTCCACAAAGATGGTTTCAATCGTATTCATCAACAGCCTTTAAGAGTACAAGAAGTAATTCAAGTTCAACATCATGGTATTTCAGATGTTATAGTAGAAGCCCCTGTACATATGGCTGATTTTTATGAACTGAAATGGGTTTTAACGACCCGTTTTGTAAGTTTCTTCTTTTAATTATTTTTTTAATATTTTTTTATTTTTATACGGTTCACTTTATTGCATACTAATATTGGTTTATGTTTTTTAATGTAGATATTTCCAAAAGAATTTTCGTCGAACGTTAACCTTGGCGACATAGGATTCATGAATGTTGTGTCTGGAAATGGCTTTTCCAATACTTTGGTTCTCCGTTTCGCCTACGGTAACAAAAAGATTAGATATGCATTTAGAGGTTGGACAAAGTTTATGCGCCAAGCTGGTTTGGAGGATGGATATCTTTATCTACTTCGTTATTATTTTAATAGTGCTACCTTGCTGATTACCTACGCAACTTAGGAACAATAATGTTTTTATCATGGATATATTTTCATTTCATTTTTTAATCATATTGGAAATGATAATAAAGAGTTCTTTTGTTTGTTTACACATCTGTGTGTTTTTTCAATGTATTTTGAAGTTTGTTTTGTTTTATGTATGTCGTTTATCCATAATGTACTACTGTTTATCCGAACAATTTTTTATACAGTATTATCTTATGTGAGAGCATTATGATATCTTTATACTTTGTTATTCTATAACATTTTTTTTGTCAAAAGTTGTTAATATGACAAATTAAATTTATAGTATCTATTCCATTATGTTTCATATATATTATTTATTAACGAACATGAATATGCCCCTGTTTTTTTATCCAGTTGATTCCTTTACAGACCTATAATTATCCGAAAAAATAAAGAAATATATTATAGATATGGATACGGATTCACATTATATGTATATGCTCCTGAATGTATGAGATATCATATTATTGGTATTGTTGTGCAGTGCTATATAAGCCTCGATAACATATTTTGTATCTTGATTTCAGTATGCGAGTCGAACAAGGTTGTCAGTGCTGAATTTATAACTGATAAGGTTGTAGAATGCTGGAAAGCTTCAGTTTCAATCAAAGCTAAAGAAGGAAGTGGAAATTTCAAAGCCGTTTAATAAGGTGGTTAGTTGCATTTCAATTTAGCAAATTGTTTTTCATATTATCCTATTTATGGACATGTACACTGATTGACTGTATTTTTAGAAAATACTATTATTTGACATATTTCCATGTTCATGGTTTGTTATAATTGATTTTCTGTATATTTTAATTTTGTAAAATATACAATGTTTACTTAATTAACATTGCCTACCTATTATAAATATTGTTTAAACATTTCACATTGAAATCATTATTCTCTACTCAGAAATTGTCTATCTCTTTTCATAATCATAGGTAAGAATTCCATTGACTCTTCTATAATATATTGATTGATTAAGATTATTTATTACAATGTGTTAGTATATATTGTTTTTTTTTTCTACTAATCTTTCATGATGAATTCTATGCAGAAATGGCACATGCTGCAATAACACTGTTGAATAATTTGGACCTCAACGTTGATAACTACACCATCAAAATACGCATTGTTCGTTTGTGGACAAGAGCTGATTTCAATAACGCTAGAAAAGTTTATTGCTATGATATGATAGTCATGGACAGTGAGGTAAGCTTTCATAGACGTATTTTTTAATTTAATATTATATACAGTTAATTCTTAAAGTATGGATTTTTTTATAAAATAATGCTGTTTTTTGGCAGGGAACAAAAATGCAAGCTTTTGTTTTGGCTAAAAACGCATCTGGATATCAACATCTTTTAGAAGAAAAGCGTTGTTTGACTATTCGAAATCCTTCTTTGGGTGAGAATCGTCAGAAGGTCAAATACGCTCACGGTGGTTTGAAGATTAACCTTAATAACAACACCGTTGTTGAGGAATGTCACGAGGCTATTGGTTCTGAATGGGGTTTTGATTTTACTCCATTTGATTCTGTTGTGGAGGATCCAACAGATGACAACAAGTTTTTTAAAAGTCCAATTGGTATCATCTATCAATTAAAACTATATAATACAACATAACACATTTTTATTTTGTTGACACTATTTACATTTTTCTCAGATGTAATTGGTTTTGTGGTCAAAAGTTTTCCATTCGAGGTAGACATGGAAACTAATAATGGAAAAAACCAGAAGAAAGTCACCTTTATGCTTGAAGACTTGAAGTATTTATTTATTTTGTTTTCACTTCTATTCCTTATACTATTATGTTTTTTATATTATGTTTTCTATACTACTAACTATATTTTTTTACTGTTTTAATGTTCAGCAATAAGCAGATCTTTGTGACACTTTGGGACGGTTATGCGGATCAGATAATGGAGTATGAGAGCAGCAATCGAGGTCAAAAAAATGTCGTTGTAATAATTCAGTTTGGGAAATACAGATTCTGGGGAGGTATCTTATTTCTTTAAATCTATTGTGTTTTGTCTTTACTGTTTCAATTTTAATAGTTGTTTAAATTAAATAAAGTTTTTTTTTATTATTATGTACAGGGCATTTGTCTGTTTCTAATTTGTATACCGTCACTCGAGTCTTAATTAACAGTGATATTGATGAAGTTGCTGAGTTTAAAAAAAGGTTCACTATCCTAATATGTTTTTATAATTTTGAAACCAGGTTTGTCAGTGTAAATAATTATTTTTCATGTTTTATTAGATTTATCGAGAAACTTTCTCCCGAAGTTTCTTCCAGTTATTCTGGCTTAAGTTCTTCTGTTGTGAAGTCTGCCACTGAAGAGTTCCTTTCAGACTTGACTTTTTATCCCATTGGGTCGTTAAACTCAATAGATACGGTAACACGAATTAAGATTGTTTTAATATGTTTTCCTTTATGTTTTTTTTATACATTATCTATATCTTAAGCAGACGAAGTTTGTTGTCATTGTTGGGACTATCAAGAGTTTTGCATCAAACAATGAGTGGTTTTACAACGCGTGCAAAAGTTGCAACAAAAAGGTTTCAACCATTACTGTTGTTAAAGAGAAGCAGGATGGTAGTGATGGTTTTGAAGAGGTTACTGTCTTGGAATGCAAGACTGATGTTTGTAATACAAGGACCGTTTCATCAATTCCAAGGTAAAATATTATCCATATTAAGGTTTGGTTGTCAAAAAAACTAAATCTTATTAATATATTATGCAGAATTAGGCTTTCTATACGTGTGCAAGATTGTACTAGTATTGTGACGTTGACATTGTTTGAGCGTGAGGTGACAAAGCTTTTGAAGGTTAATGCTAATCAGCTGTTAGACAACAACATTGAAGTATGTACTAAATAATTGATTTTATCATATGTTTTGTTATTATACAACATTAAAGTATATTTATTTTTTCAACAGTTAGCAAACGAAGGAAACTTTCCAAATGAGCTAAATTCTTTACTCAATATGAAGTTTGCGTTCAAGATTGCTGTTTCTTCTTTTAACATTAGCAAGAAGTCTGATGGCTACTCAGTCTCCAAGATGACTAATAACCCGGTTGTTTTGTCCGAGCTTGAGAATCATTTTTGACACTATTCAGGTATATTTATTCCATTTCACCTTTATACTATTATTACGTTTTGCCAACAATCTTTAACTTATAATTATTATAATTTTTTTTTATTTTTTTTTAAATAAAATCAGCCTATTGATGAGGAAGCCGTCAATGTCGAACCATCCGATTCAAATCGTAATGTCGATTGGCCTGTTAAGGTTTACTATCCTTTACTTTATATATAATTTAATTTTTACTCATTATTTGTTAAATGTATATTAATAACTCATCTCTCTTTAATTATTTGATATTTGTAGGATTCTATATCCCAAACTGGAGACGATGTAACCCCTTGCTCAAATGTTTTTAAAGTTGGGTTTACAACATCCTTTGATGAGAATGATGCTATTTTGGATACGATGAGTGAAGGTGACTTGAAACGCAATTTGGATACCGTGTATGACGTGGATGATTTTTCTTCGCAGTCTTCATCAAAAATGCGTAAAGAGGGTGATGTCGATGCAGTGCTTCTAATTCCAAAAACAGAAAAGTAGTAACCTATAATTCAAACATTTTATCTCATTGTTTCTTTTTGCTTCAGTATTTGGATATTTTTTATGTTTTTTTTTTTTGAAATTTGACAATGGTTTGAATTGTGTGGTTTTTTTATATGAACATGATGATTCTGATGGTTTAGTTAATTGTTTTGAATAACAATTGTTTTTTGCTAATTCTTTTTGTTAATTATACTTTTTGTTTATTATATATATATCAGGTTATACTGCGTATATATCATACTATTAAGATAACAAAAATTTTATTTTTTTAATTTATACAGAATCAAAATAATACATCCGTTTTTTCAAAAATTAATGTTACTAAAATTATAAGACCCATTATATATTTCGATAAACTTGAACATTTAAAAAACGATTTTTTTTTATTATTTAAAATATTTATATTATTTTCTAATATTTGAAACCAAAATTCATTTTTTGGTTGATTTTTAAATTCAATTTAATTATAGATGTAATGTAATCTATTTAAGTATTTTAGTTAATACATTATCAGTTTTTTTTATATACAGTTACCATAATTTATTCTAAACATATATAATTCATCAGCTTATAGAAAGTATTACATACTATTTAAAAAAGGAAATTAACGTTTTTAAGTAATACATAAGTTAAAAAATACAATCCGTTTTTAAATTTAAAAACTTTAATTAGACTCCATTAATTTCTTCAAAAAATTTATTTATATATTTAATTTTCTAATTCCCCCTTTTTGTAACAAATAAACTGTACTCTTACAAAATTTTTTAATATTTAATTATTATATTACTATTTGTATACAGATTTTACCAACGAATTACCACAATAGGGTAGCTGCTTTCAAGTTACCTCCTGATTGTATGGTTTAAATCATCACGACTGATCGAATAGTTTGTTCTGTTAGGGTTAGATAAGCAGGGTCTTCATATTTTTTTCATGATGGATGGTTTAACATGATACAGTCACTACTATTACCAAACAAGTCATTGCTTTTATTTTTTGTATGAAGGTAGTCTAACTTTTCGACTCATATACTAAAGCAATATTTGTCACTTGCTCAAGATGATTTCTTATATTGCCAAACATCACAGATTTGTAAATCAAAAGAGCATTTTGGTATTTATTATTGTTTATATTTATACTATACTAGCTTTTGACTAATTATATTATACTTTTTTTAACATAATTATTTATTTTTTACTTACAACTTATCAATAGATTTTTTGTTCATCATAAGCTGAATAACACAATACCTACCAGCCATGTTACTATAACTGCTTTTCCTAACCGTACATGGTTGGTTTTTATGCACAAGCATGGTCAAAATTTTTATTTCACTACTGGATGGAATCAAATTAAAGAAGACATGAAAGTTTCAGACGAACACTATATTATTTATGAGATGATTTCGGAATCAAAAGTTGACAAGATGGTCTTTAGAGGCACATAAGATTTGGTCCGTATTCCTGAACGTCGTCTTGCACGTGTTAAAATATAGTGTAAAGAATAAGTTATTGAAGAAGGTGCTCCTTAAATTGTTTTAGGATACAGAATAAAGTATAAATTTATTTGTTTCCTTAGTATTATATTTTAAAAATTTTTTCTCATACACTCCTTTTTATCGTTTATTAACCCACCTTTCATACATTATTTAATTATTAATTATTATTATATATCGATATATCGATGTATTATTTTGTTTCTAAAATAGATTAGCAACCTTTCATAAAATAAAAGGGTGTTGTTGTAATTTATTGTTAAATCCATTTTATTTTAGTCAAATTTTCAAACTATAGGGGGTGTTTATATAACATTTCAAATGGCGGTTGTAATTAAGGACATTGTCCTTACCATACTCTAACATCAAATCATCGCTCTTATCATCCCATCATCCCAAACAGAGAGTGAATCGCCGGCCGGAACGAAAGGTCTTTTTATTGCCGGAATCATCGGTATTAAGGTTCTCTGCAACGGAACTAGGGCTTGGAATCTTGATGTAGAGGTAACAACATTTAAGTTCCTTCAGATTATTCATAAATTTTTGACTTAATTGTTTCTATCGTTGATTTTTAGAACTTAAAATAGGTATACTTAGAATCCTAACCCGATTTATTACTGTTTTTGTAAGATTGAGTCTTAAACTCTTAGAAAATTATTGTTTGTGTTTATGTTTGTTATGCTATGTTCTACTTGTGTGTATATACCGAATGTACTTTAAACATAAACGTTAAATGATGATTCTGTATTTAATCATTCACTTAAAATTTGTTACATACGGGTATATGAACTTTAAATCTCATAATCGTTGAAGTTTGTTTGAATACTGTTTTTAAAACAAATCAAATACAAGAATTTTTTAACCCTATAACATTGGGTTTTGCATGATATAAATCTTTAGTATGTATTGTCTATTCAGTTTTATGTCCGTAATGTTTTTTATGTATAATGTATAGATTAGTGTTCTGTTAAGTACTAGATTGTTAAATTTTTTGTTTTTTGAAATCATTCTTATTAGCATTTTTATTGTTGCAGATTTGAAAATGTACACTTCGTTTGTAAAATATCTTCTCAACCCGGCATCATTGAGTATAGTAAGCATTCTTTATTTTACCTATAATTCATTTATTTTGAGTATTATTTTTTAGTATTTTGAAGTTTTAAACATATATTGTTAAATATACAGAATCTTAATATATATAAAGGATGTCCCAAACAACTTTGTTACTCAATTCTATGGAGAGGATTGGGCCGGTAGGAAGCTGCGTATATATCATTCAAGTGGGAAAAAATGGGTCGTAATGTTGAAACGAGTAAAAGGTATGCCGGTCTTAACTGACGGTTGGGAAACAGTTGTTTCAGAACTTGAACTCCAAAAGGATTGTCTGCTTACATTTCTTCCATTGAGCCATTTTGGTCTCCATCTTTCATCTTATGTTAATGGCGTCTGTGATCAATCTTATTTCACCATTAATCGTCATCTAAGAATGGGTTTTACGGTACATAATCTCATTTCATTTTCATTACAATTTATCTTTAACATGTTTTTCACTCTTTATAATATAACGTACAAAGCCAACATTCAATGTGTTATGTTTCATATTATGTAGATCATTGAAGATTCTTTTGTTCAACAATGTTTTGGAGACAATGTAGTGGCTGGCTCATATGAAATTAATTATAAGGGTTCTCCGTGGACAGTGTCAACAAGTAAGGTTAATTCAAACTATGTATTTTCACAAGGTTGGACTCAACTTTGCAACGATCTTGGCGTTCAAGAAGATGATTTACTGGTTTTTGAAAAACTTACTGATGTTATGTTTGGCTTAACCGTGTATCGAGATGAGGTTGAGATAAGGTTGAATCTGATGATGATGATGTTGTATTTCTGATATCTAAGGCCAATTACTGTAAAGCGCTTCTTAAGGTTCGAATTTATTAAGTATTAAATTTGTTGGACCGTGTCGTGACCCTAAACGATCAGTCAAGGCAGTTCATCTTCACGTGTAAAGGCGGAATCAATGCACGCAAAGTAACAACAGCTTATCCTTTCAATTTCTTCTCTTTATTAGCTTTCTGAATTCAAATTGACAGAGTTTCGCTACCAAGCTAATGACCTAATACCGCTCCAATGGTTACCATGAACGAACACATGTATGGTATTTATACTAAGTCTGATTTCGCTTCAATGTCAAGTCCATTAAAGCGAAATCACATGTAATCTGATTTCGCTTTTATGGCATGTACATTGAAGCGAAATCACCATGTGTCCCTTAAAGCGAAATCACCTATAAACATGTACATTAAAGCGAAATTAACAATAAAAACCCTAATCTTGACTTTCTTGACTTTCTTGATATAAGACTTGATGAAGATGCAGTCAACAGACATTCTTGTGCATCAACAAACTCCCCCTTGGATGTTGACGTAATCTTCAGCTCCTGAGTCTTCAGTCTTAGTCTTTTCTCTAACTCTCTGTCGTCTCATCATAAGCACTTTATCTTCACAGGTTTCAGGATCTTGTCCTCCTGGCTCTAACTTCTTTCTTCCCTTTGAATGTTGATCCAGACTCCCCCTTTCACAGACTCCCCCTCTCAATATGCTAGAATCTGAGAAATCTGGTTCAAGCTTTAACAATTAGCTTCCATTTGGGAATAATGAAGTTTACAACCCGTTAACCTACACATCCTCTAACTCAACATAAGTTTTACAAATTTATAACAATTGAATTTAGTAAACTTACTGGTAGAAATCAATTATCACAAACAATCATACTAGTTACATCAAGTTCAAATGAATGACCTTGATTAACTAAACACACAATCTTTCAAAACATTTGTATATGACATTCAAAGTTTTCAACATATTCTCCCAACCCAATTCATCATGTTTAGCACTTGGAATTTTGAATATCAGCTCTTCAACATCAGTTGTCGAAAATCTTTTTGAATTTTGAATTTAAACTAAAACACAATATTTTTGGATTTTTGATTTTAAAGAAATGCAGTAAAGAAATATACACAAACGATATTTTTTGTGAGTTTGTGTAAGAGGATCATATCAGTTCATGAGACCAATCACTAGCACCGTTAAGCTTTAATCATTTTAAGTTCTAAACGATTCACTTAGATTGTCAGTATACTGGTCCACTTAAATTTTCACACACATTTCAACTGCTTCGAGATACGAGTTTAATGTCTTAGATACTTAGACTTAATCACGTGTCCCACCTCAAAATATACTCCCATATCCAGATCCCAATATTCAGTCTTACAGGCAATTATAACACAAATGATATCTGTAAGGGGTTAATAAATTATGAAGAATCATGAGAGCTCAGGTCAGAACTACCGTTCAGCAGAGAGATCATGACTCAACTTGTGGGTGTGTCCCCTTTAGAGGATCTTTTTTACAACAGCATTGCTAAGCAATTTTATTGTCTTATCATTGATGCTGAGGGTGATGCTATGTTTCAAGCATTTGCAGAAAGTATTATTCGAGGACTAGGTCAGAACTACCATTCAGCAGAAGTCCCGGAATAATACCCCAGATATCATTGAGTATAAAAACCTAGTATATCAGAATACGAGACCTTTCAAACAAGATTTCGGGGGTTACCCATATATCCGAGAGATGTTACCCACGATATAAGCAAGTTTGAAATTTAGGTTTATATCTCGTCACAATTTACTAAATGTGCAAAAACCTACTGACACATCATCAGTGAGACCGTTTATCACATTTGACATTTCATATCTTTAGCATGCTGTGATAGTTCACTGATTTACTATCATTTCCTCTTTTTCACAAGAAAACTAATTTTTGCTTTTTCAATGTTTTTGACATTTTCAAATTTTCTAATTTTTTAAAATTTTTCTCCCCCTAAAATCAAAATATGTTTCAATTTTGATTTTCTAGGAAAATTTGAAAAACAAGCTGTACAAGAAATGTGACAACATGATGAGAATCACTTCAATTCTCCATTCACTTGGCTTGAACAATCAGAACTCTCCCTGACAACAAACTATTTTCCCATAATGATTTCAAAACACTTAAGTTTGTTTTAATCAAAATGATTTTTCCGGAAAATTAGTTTTGTTGAACTAACAAACCACTTGTTGGTTAGGGGATTACTTCATCACTTTGTTCTCCTTTAACCATTTTGAAAGATTTAACAGTTCAAGATTCTATCAACACAAACACTAGTAGAAAATCAAGTACAACTTAATGTCCCTGATTTACCACTTGTAAATCGAAATATCACAGTTACCATCCTGTGAATTTCTCAAGAATGATGCCAATACCTGCTTCACACTTACCAACCTGGAAGCTCCGGCAAGTCAGGAATTCAATCAACAGATTTTGACACCCGAGCCTGACCAGCCTTAGGTGCATTTTGAGCTTTTCTCTTTTCTTCATAAAATTCTTTCACTCCTTTTTCCTTACCATCAACCATCTTGCTAAAAATATGTTTAACATTGCTATTAAACATTTTTCCAGCATCAACACCTTTTGACTTTAGGTTTGCGGCTCGTAATGGTGGAAAATTCTCATCATTCATTAACGGAACTGTCTCTTCCTTTTTTACCTCAACTTGTGGCTCCTCTGATTTTGTGGAATCAGATTCATTGCCCGATCTTGGCTTGTCTGACTTGGATGAGCCAGATTCATTGCCAATGACATTCTTTTCCTTCTTGTTCTCTTTTGTCCTCAGATTGGCATTTGAAGAATTCAATTTACTTGGCTTTGCAGTCAAGTTAGTTGATTCATCAGAACTCTTATTCAATCTGTCCGGTGAACCCGAATACAAAATTTTCTCGAGATACTCTCTCGCCTTCTTCCTTTTCTTTCGCAGTCTGTCTTTCTGCCCCTGTGAAAGTTTAACTTTCTTTTCTTGAATTGTCTGATCCTGAACTTTAGGTTTTAGAACCTTCTGTTCATGGGGCTTGACATTGACTGGTTTCTTTATCGTTCTCTGAGATTCAACCCTTGATCTTTCCATCGATCTCCTTGGGCAATCTCTGGCAATATGTCCTCTGATATGGCAATTATAGCATCTTCGTGTTTCAAAATTCCAATTCTGGCAGTTAACAGCAATGTGTCCTCTAACACCACAGGTGTAGCACACTCTGTTATCGTACCATCTACCATCTTCAAACCACATATTCAGATCATAACATTGTTTAGATTTGTGGTAATCATAACTCCTCCTGTAAGCATGATTTGTTCTTTGAGCACTGTGGTCAAACCTGCACCACTTATTACCATCAATTTGTGAATTTTCATTTACAAATTTTTGTGATTTTTGATGATGATTGGATGACTTATCTGATGAGCTTTTATTTTCATTTTTAGAATTTTTCAAATTTTTATCTTTTTGTTTCTGTTCTACACTCTTCTTAACAGGTTTTTGTTTCGAACATTCACCTGTTTCAGTAGATTGCAAAACAGTATTTTTAAATTTTTCTTGTAAATCTAAAAATATTTTTCTTTTCTTTTCTTTTTCATCATCAGATATTTCATCACAATCTTCAATTTTGACTTTGACTTTGTCAAAATTTGTGACATTGTCACTTATTGGAACATAATTGATCGGTTTTGGACACTCATATGGTGCCGAAGTCACAAAACCTTTCAATTTAACTTCAAGCTCTTTGATTTTCATCCGAGCTTTTTCAGCTTCATTTTCAAGCTGAATGATTTTAGCAAGATGAGAATTGATTTCAGTTTGTTTTTCAAGATTATCTTTACCAAAAGTATCTCTCTCATCTTCTAAAATCTTGATTTGATTTTGAAAATCTTTTTCTTTTAACGTTTCATTTTCCAATTTTATCCAAAAAACGTTTTCATTTTCAATTTTAATTTTTCCAAAATCTTTTTCTTTTTCTTTCAAATTGTTAATTTCCAATGTCAAACTGTCCAAACTACTCAACAGTTTGTCATTTTCTGACGTCAAATTCTCACAATTTTCTCTCATTTCAAGAATCTGTTTATTGTCAGATTCTTTCTCATTCTTCAAGCTTTTGATTTCCACTGTCAAATTCTCCACATCTTTCAAGAGATTGAAATTTTCTGCTTCGGATTTTTCGCATTTTGAGCACACAACTTCACTTTTCGAAGTTTCATCCATCTTTGATTCTTCATTTTTCATCTGTTCTTCTTCATCAGTTTCCTCTGCCGTATTCTTTACTTCCTCTATCAGCTTTTCAAGTTCTTGTTCTTTCCACTTTTTCATTTCTACCACCTTTGGTAGACTTGCTTCAAAAACTTCTTTTATCTTGTTCATTAAATCCGGCAAGTAACTTTTATCAGAAAGCCTTCTTGTGTTGAAAGTAGCCTGCCTTGGAACCAAATTTGTTACAGCTTCAAAATCCACTTTTGATGGATCAACAACTGGATTACCCCGTGGATCCATGTAACATTCCAACTCTTCATTCCATCTTTTAGCTCTCTGGGCTTCTTTGAATGGTTCATTTAATTTCCCAATTTCCCATCTTGCAAAGTCTACTTTCCAATATCTATCAGGATCAACCTTACTGCTTGACATCTTCAATTACCTAAAAACAAACAAACAAACAAACACTTAGACAAATTTTCGAAGATTTTTGAAAAATGTGACAAATAAGCATAAGCGAAATCACAAGTTTGTGACAGATGAGCGAAATCAAGAACAATGTTCACTCGAGCGAAATCACAACTGTTCACTCGAGCGAAATCACTTGAGTTCCTTGGAGCGAAATAGCGAAATTGACTCTTGGAGCGAAATCTGATTTGACTGTTGAAGCGAAATCAGATCTTGTCTCTTGGAGCGAAATCACTTATGACACATAAGCGAAATTAGACTTTGTCCTTTTGAGCGAAATCAACAGTTTTCCAGATGAGCGAAATTAGCTAAGACCGTATGAGCGAAATCAGTATGTTCGGATAAGCGAAATCAGATTGTTAATGTCCGTTAAAGCGAAATCAGTTGATTCACTCTCGATGTACACAAAAGCGGAATCGGCTTTTAACCAAATTTCACCAAGTTTTAATCCGAATTACAATCTGATACTTTCAAGGAATGATCTATACTTAATTCCGAACACAATGATATGATTATTGTTCAATTTCGACCGCAAAATCGTTCCAGATCTGAAAATGAAGTTTATGTTCGTGAACCGATTGATATTTTGATAAAATTGAATGATTTTTACTTTGTTTTAAAGACTGATACTTTTATGGATTGTTTAACAACTAGTTTCGCTCAATATACTTGACTTTCAACTCATTTTGTCCAAAGGAACTTGTTTAAACCGAAAAACTAAAAGAGAAATTGAGTAGAAATGAGATAATAGTGTCGAATCAGCTGATGTAGTATGAACTCCTCGTCCTGAAGCTCTGATACCACTTGTTGGACCGTGTCGTGACCCTAAACGATCAGTCAAGGCAGTTCATCTTCACGTGTAAAGGCGGAATCAATGCACGCAAAGTAACAACAGCTTATCCTTTCAATTTCTTCTCTTTATTAGCTTTCTGAATTCAAATTGACAGAGTTTCGCTACCAAGCTAATGACCTAATACCGCTCCAATGGTTACCATGAACGAACACATGTATGGTATTTATACTAAGTCTGATTTCGCTTCAATGTCAAGTCCATTAAAGCGAAATCACATGTAATCTGATTTCGCTTTTATGGCATGTACATTGAAGCGAAATCACCATGTGTCCCTTAAAGCGAAATCACCTATAAACATGTACATTAAAGCGAAATTAACAATAAAAACCCTAATCTTGACTTTCTTGACTTTCTTGATATAAGACTTGATGAAGATGCAGTCAACAGACATTCTTGTGCATCATGAAAATTTTGTATCCTTTTTTATTCTTCTTTTAATTTTTTTTCAATATGATGTTTGCAGGACATAGAGGAAGATGATAACCAGCCCACTTCTGATCAAAGTCCATCAGGAACAATCCCGTCACGTACACCGAAGAAGGTTCTTGTTAAAGAGACGTTGAAAGTAGGTGATGGTTTACATTTCAAGACAATGCAAGATGTAAGTTTCCCACCACTATTATATATTTATATTAATTTATTAGTTATGATAATTGCGTATTATAAATCATGTTTATAAATGAGAACTTCAATTAACTCATACGAACGTTAGTACTGATTTGAAACCTACTGTTGCATCTATATCATAACTGTTATAGGCTGTTTTTGGTTGTTTGTTTTGTACAAACACATTTTTTAATCAATTTGCTGTTTAAGTAATTTAAATGAAATTCTTTCAATGATCATATTAGTTGTATTAGAGGTTTAATAACTACATTGTTTATTTCCTAGGTTTAGCAGTCAATATTATTTAAATACTGATGACATTTTACAATAAATTTAATAACTTTAGTATATTAGAAAAATAACATGCAGCTTTATTAGATCAAATTCAAAGTCTGTTTGGGATGTATATTAGCCGTTTTTTTCTGAAAATATATTACATTTTGTATATGTAATATGATGCAGGATAATTTTAGTTTTAAATTTATAAAACATATAAGATGTAACATATTGGATGTGCTAACTCTATTCTTTCACAACAGGTTAAAGGAAAGGGAAAAGGTAAACGTTTTGTCGACCGATCCGACACAATTGAGAATTTGAACAAACAATGCAAAGGCCGAAAACGTTATACAACATCTGGTCAAACTGTCAAGGTATTAAATTTTTTTATATATTTTTATTAACTTTAGTAATATCCGTTTTTATTGTCATTGTTTGCTTAGGTATATTCATAAGGTTTGATAGAAAATTTATAATTTCTGCTGAATAACAAGTTTAAAATTTAAATTATTGATTCTTTGGTATTTTATTTTTTTGTGCTCAACTTGAATCTGTTGATATTCATGTTCAAGTAGAATGAATCCAATATTAATTTAGTAAAAACTGAATACGTTTAGAATCAATGTTCTTAATTGTTTATAAGTCGTACAAAGTGTATATATTTTGTGTAACATTGTTTAAGTAAACTAATAGTTTTTCAGCCAAATCAGTATGTTATCCATCTTCATACATAGTATTTGTACAAGATTACTTTAATTGTACAATATATACTATATTTGGTGTTAACTACCACTATATATTTATTTTAATTAAACAAGGCAAAGAAACGGTTATCTGATGTTCAAAATGTGAAGCATCGAAAGAAGGTTACAAGGAATGCAAGCAAAGTTTCCGCTGTCGTCATGGATCCTGAATTCTTCAACTTTAGTCGTAAAGCAGAATATAGGCTGGTAGGTTTTTTTTACATGATTTACCATCATATATTTTTTTTTACTTTTCTATATTCACTTATATTTTGTTTTCTTTCAACGCATTTAGCGGCTTCCTGTTGAGGTTGTAAAAAGAGCAGGCCTGTCTGAAAGCTTGCAACCTTTATCTGTGCAAGACATGAATGGTGATGTTGAAGTTTATGAAACAAAGACAGAGTTAAACGGTGGTACGTTACGTTACGCCGTTGATGGTTGGAGGAAATTCATGGAAGATAACCAGTTGCAGCTTGGACACATGCTGCACTTCACATATGTAACTTCTCAGAGGAAGATTGTGTTGAAAGATGTAACTTCGTTTTAAGGAAGACTGGTATATATTTTGTTTAAAACAGCTATGGTTTGGTAAGTTGTTTGTTAGTCTTTTAAATAGATACATTTTGGTGGTTTGGTTGATGAACATGATAACTTTGCTTACTTTACTATGGTTTAGTTTATTTAGTTGTTTTGTAATGATACCAATAACTTATTTTGTAATACGCTCAATGTTGTTAGTGTTTGATATGTATATTTTAGTAAGTATTTACAATCTTCACATTTACACAATTCAAATTTTTTATTTAATTTGAAAGATGTGATCAATCTCATCTTCCTTAAAAAAATATTGAATATTAGGTAACTAAATTTATTTACGGAAATCTATATTACAATTTAATCACTTCCAAAAGTAACATATTACATAAATATATTTCCATTTTTTTCATATTCTATCTCTATATATTGAAATAGAGTTGTTTCAATTTTTTAGTTCTATATCACCCTTTCATTTCGTATTGGCTTATTCAATAAGAATTCATCTAAACACGTTTTGTTCCGTTGATAATTTGCTCCTGGTGAATCAACCTTTGAACTCGGTTAGTTTGTTCACTTTGTATTTTAATTTATTGTTATTCTAACGATTTAACATTTTATTTGAACTTTTATGTTTTTTTTTCTCAATATTTGTTTTCGCATAGTATCATTCACTTAAGTTATATGCTCTGATTATAACGTATCCTTATAGTAATATATATATATACATATATACACAAATCATCTTTGTTATGTATTTCATATTTTTTTCCTTCCCATGTAGTTCTGATCATGGAAGCTATTGATTATGACACCTTAGTCGTGGAAGTTTTGTCTAGGCTCCCTGCAAAATCAATTTGTAAATTCAAATGTGTTAGTAAAGCATGGTGTGCAGAATTATCAAGTAATCAGTTTGCCATTTTGCATTGTGTAATGCTTAATAAAGCTAAAAATCGGAAGCTAATATCATTGAATGATATGTCAATAGATGTTGATAATGTAATCTGTGGCAATATTGAATTTGGTTCAACGAAAAGTATATCTTTTCCTTTCGAGACTCCACCATTGTCATTACGTTTTCTTTCTTCTCTCGACGGACTTTTATTAGTTTACTGTCTTAGAAGACTTATCATTTGGAATCCAACTACTAATTGGTATACTATTTTATCTGATGACTACCCTATACATGGATACGATCACGAATATGATACTGGTGCTATCTACTACGATCAATCTAATGACCTTAAAGTACTCCACATCAAACGTCGATACAATAATGTATTTGCAAGTGTATATTCTAGAAGTTTTGGTATATGGAGAGATGTCGAATTCATTAATGGAACTAACTTTGGTTCACGTTCTTATGCGTGGTCTGTTGGAACACTATCCGCCAAGACTGTATACTTCATTGTTTCACAATCTTGGTGGGTAATTGGAAAGAAGTTTATAGTTGCTTTTGATGTTTTATCTGAAACATTCAAACTTATAAATTTTCCTTTGAGTAAAGATCTTATTCCTAGCCAAGGGCATCTTATCACATTAAACCGGAATATTCACATGTTTGTTGTTTCCGAACCTGAAGAGCTTATTGTTGAACTCTTCAAACTCGAAGGTGAAGTATGGAATAAGGTTTTATCTTTTCAGAATTCTCAAACAGTTTCTTTCCAAAGTAGGCGGCACCAACCACATATAATGGAGTACAACACATGGATTTTAATGAGTGAATGGGGACATATGGTTACCGTTAAATTAACCGGCGAAGAGTTACATTATTTACAAGATGTTGATACATTTAATGGAGTTAACGGAGCGTTATTCATATAGACTATTATTTCTCCTTTTAGTTAGAAGTTATATAATTTGTTTTGTTTCTGTTTTTATTGTTCCCAAGTACTTACTTTATTTATATTAATTCTTTGTTTTATTTTGTTTTTATAAATTATGATGTTTTCCATATTATTTGTTGTTCATTAATGTGAATTCATTATATTGTTGATATAGATTGGTGTGCAACTGTTTTTTCTTTATATCCGTTTACATAAATTTTATGATTTATGAGTCAGTATAAAATAGAGATCGATGTACACTATTACCACCATAATGGTTTGTTAGATTTTATATATGAATCTGGTTTGATTAAATATTACTTAACATGTGATCCAACATACCAACTATTTAATGTAACACTTTTTTTTTATTTAAATTTCCAGCAATGCCTAAACGACCAAAGACTGATTCCGTATACAATGACATTTATAAAGAAAATACTCAGGATGGTATGTTATTTAAAGGTTTTCAGTTCTTTCCTATTCATTCCTAAAAAAACGATAACTTTAAAATTAGCGGGCGCATGATAATTAGTTTAACAACTATATGAGTATATATATATATTTTTTTATGTGCAGTTCAGCGGATTGGAAACACATCCACCGACATTGTTAACGGTATAACACTAATTCTTTCATTATCCAGTTCGATTCTTTTACGCCTACTTAGTTAGCTAACTATTATGCTCGATTTGTTGATTAATTCTTCCATTTTTTTATTTATGTCTCTTCAAAGTTCGACGAGGCAGAAGACCTTTATCAAGCATAACCAATGGTATTATTTTAGCTATATATTTTTTATAACAAATTGAAGATTATCCTTTCTTGATTTACAACTAACTATTTTGATTTGTTGTTGTTTGTTGATTATAATTTTTGTCAATATGTATATGATTTTCTGTTAGTTGTCCTCCCAATTGTTACTCAAGACGAGGCATCTCACAGAAGGAAATTAAGAAAATTATTATTAGATAATAAGAGATCAAATGGGGGAACTACATCGTCATCCCTCAATATTGTATCCACCAATATTAATTCCACTTCCACTCCGTGTGTTACACAACATCGTCCAGTTCCTGATGGTATGTTATTTTAGACGATATACATTGGTTTAATTTTTTGTATATTATTTTAATTACGTTTAGAAATAATTAACTTTTTTATAAATACGTGACAATGAATTTATTTGGGGTGCTTTAATATTTTCTATTAGTGACTATGATTCTACAAAACAAGGATAGAGATAGCATGCGATTACCTAGATCTATTATTGACAAAAGAAGATCTACTACTATAGGTGTTACATCGGATAACATAGTCAACAAAATTGGTTGTCACAATTTTGAATCCACTCATGATGTGGCTAATAATGTTACTCCAAGTCCGTCAAGTATGGTAACAAGTAAGTAATTTTTTAATTATTGTTTTTTTTTATGTTTTATTGTTTTGCATTGATATTTTGAGTATGTTTTTTTGTCAATTGTACTAGGTAACATTAGTTGTAGTACCAGCAATCGGACAACGAGAGAAAATGGGTTTCGAATTAATATTTCAACTGGCATCACATCAACCACCTGCACATCATCATTGAACTGTAATTTGCAAAGGCTATCATCTGGGAAACGTAAGTTGGTATCCAAACCACGTATTTCATCTCCTATACCAATGATCGACTTGACCACAGAGGAAACCGTAGAACGAGATCCTTATAAAGGTGTTTCCACAGGTTAGGTTTGGTGATAAGTAGTGCTACATAGTGTAAAAATACCAAGTCTTAAATACGTATATCTTATTATTGTAATGAATGTTGTATATATAACTCTAATGTTGTACGTTTTAACAGATTATTTTGATCATGGTGATCAAGTTATTACTTGTGAAGTTTGTTATGCAAAGTTATGGGATGCAGAGAAAGGAAGTGGAAGAAAAGAGGGTGGCAAAATATGTCATATGTTATGTTGTGGTTATGCCAAAGTTGTGTTACCTGATTACAAATCTGCGACACCTTATTATAAAAGTCTATTCATGTCCAATGACAATGAAAGCAGGCACTTTTTGAAGAACATTCGACGTTACAATTCTATGTTCGCGTTTACGTCAATGGGTGGTAAGGTTGACCAGACCGTTAATACTGGTAACGCTCCTTTTTGCTACAAAATTAGTGGTGAAAATTATCATTCTATTGGTAGTCTTGTACCAGAAAACGGAGGGAAACCTAAATTTTGTCAGTTATACATATACGATACTGAAAATGAGTTGGCAAACAGGCAATCAATTTTTAGGTACCATTCATGAACTGATTTTTTTAATAACATTTATTTTAATTATATATTTACTTACTATTTAAATTTTATGAAACAGGTCTTCAGACGATGCTTCCTCATCAACATCTTCAGACGAAACTGATAATAAGCTGATACAACAAATCAAAGCAATGTTGGATGCCAACAATGTGCTTGTGAAAATTTATAGGATGGTTAGAGATTGCTTCCAACAGAATCCTAATGCTACTTTAAAGCTTCGCCTTATTGGGAAAAGAGAACAAGATGGTCGGACTTATAACTTTCCTACATCCTCCGAGGTTGCTGCTCTTATTGTTGGAGATATTGATAATGCTCTTGAGAATAGAGATATCGTTGTCGAGACACAAACAGGGTCATTAAAAAGAATAAGTGAGTTGCATCCGTCCTATCTTGCACTTCAGTATCCTATTTTGTTCCCATATGGAGACGACGGTTACAGAATTGACATACCCCATAGGGGTGTCATTGATGTTACTAACAAGAAACGTCCGAATTGTACTATGAGAGAGTTTTTTGCGTATCGTGTACAAGATCGTAGTAACCAGTTTTCATTGATTCTAAATTCTCGACGGTTATTCCAACAATTCTTGGTTGATGCTTATACGATGATTGAGAGCGAGCGACTTAACTTTATAAGATTTCAGCAACATGATCTCAGGTCTGATACATACGAGAATATTCGAAAACTAAGATATAACGGCCAACAAGATTTGTCTAAGGTTGGAAAACGTATTTTCCTTCCATCTTCGTTTACAGGCGGGTCACGATATATGATGCAAAACTATCTTGACGCTATGGCCATTTGTAAATGGTATGGTTATCCCGACTTTTTTATAACCATTACCTGCAATCCCAAGTGGCCGGAGGTTCAAAGGTTTCTTAAGGACACAAATCTTAATCCGGAGGATAGGCCTGATATTTTATCGCGAATCTTTAAAATAAAGCTGGATGCAATTTGTAAAGATTTGAAAGACCGTCATTTGTTTGGAAAAGCTTCAGCTGGTATGTTATAAAATTTTCTATTTTGAACATGATATAAATGATAATTAACAGTTTCTTACCTTTTTGTGTAGTTGTATACACTATTGAGTTTCAGAAGCGAGGATTGCCTCATGCGCATATGTGCTTATTCATGGAGAATGATTACAAACTTCCAACTGTAGACCATGTTGATCAGTTTATTTCTGCAGAAATCCCTGATATAAACCAAGACCCGGAACTATATACGCTTGTGAAAGACCATATGATTCATGGTCCATGTGGTAACGCTAGAATGAGCTCTCCATGTATGGTTGATAGAAAATGTTCAAAAGGTTTTCCCAAGAAATTTCAAGATCACTCAACCTTGGATTGTAACGGATTTCCCTTATACAGAAGAAGAGATGACGGTTCCTTCGTTTTAAAAAATAGAATTGAGTTAGACAACAGAAGTGTTGTACCTTACAACAAAAAACTTTTGAAAAGATATCAGGCGCATATAAACGTTGAATGGTGCAACCAAGCGGCGTCAATAAAGTATTTGTTCAAATATATTAATAAAGGTCCTGATAGAGCAACAGTTGCTGTGGTTCCGAGCAATAATGAAAACGAGCAAGCATAAAATGATGAAATTAAAGAGTATTATGATTGTAGGTATATCTCGGCTTGTGAAGCCTCTTGGAGGATTTTTTCGAATGAAGTTAATTATAGGAGTCCTTCGGTTATGAGGTTGCCTTTCCATCTTCCTGGACAACAAACAGTTTGTTTCAGTCCTGATGAAGATATTAATCAGGTGCTAAACAAGCCATCTGTGAACTCATCAATGTTTTTGTCTTGGATGCAACGTAATCAAGATCCTAACGACACTGTTGCACGTACACTAACATATGTACAGTTTCCACGTTTTTATGTGTGGAAGCTTGACCAGCGTATATGGGTTCCGAGAATAAAAGAAAAAACAATTGGCAGAATTCATTCCATTTCTCCGTCTACCGGTGAAGCATATTATTTAAGAATTCTTCTTAACAAAGTTAAAGGACCAACATCGTTTGATGATATTAAAACAGTTAATGGTCGAGTGTACGATACTTTTAGAGATGCTTGCTATGCGCTTGGTTTGTTAGATGACGACTCGGAGTACATTGAGGCCATCAAAGAAGCAAATATATTAGGTAGCACAGGTTATATTCGCAATTTATTCGCGACCATGTTACTGTCAAGCACTTTATCTAGACCTGAAGTAGTCTGGGAAAGCACATGGAAGTATATGACAGATGATTTTCTGTACAGATTCTCAAAGTATCATCGTGTTTCAGGTAAAATTATAAATTTCATATTAGGTTTTTGTTACAGTTACTAAAAATTTACCAATAAATTTATATGTGGTTCTGATTTTTTAACAGGTTTATCAATTCCTGATGAGCAACTAAAGAACTATGTTTTATGCGAAATTGAGAAGTTTTTAACTCGAAATAATTCATCGCTTCGAAGATTTGTATCAATGCCTTACCCGGATACTTCATCTTTAGATAACTTTCGCTGCCGATTGATTAACGAAGAGCTTGCATACGACAGAACAGATTTACAAAATGTTTATCAAGGTCAGGTCAATTTGTTAACGGATGAACAACGTTTAGTGTATGAAGAAATTATGAACGCAGTTGATGGAGACAATGGAGGAGTATTTTTTGTTTACGGTTATGGCGGGACTGGTAAAACATTTTTATGGAAAACATTGTCTGCTGCGATTAGGTCAAAAGGTGAGATCGTATTAAACGTTGCATCTAGCGGAATTGCATCATTGCTGTTGGATGGAGGAAGAACGGCGCATTCTAGGTTTCATATACCTTTGAATCTTAATGAGGATTCCGTTTGTCACATTAAACCTGACGATGATGTAGCTAAATTACTACAACAGACCAAACTCATTATATGGGATGAAGCTCCTATGGTTCATAAACATGCATTTGAGGCTTTGGATAGAACTATGCATGACATTTTCAATATATCTAATTCATCCAGGTCTGATGTTGTATTTGGAGGAAAGGTTATTGTATTTGGTGGTGATTTTAGGCAAATATTACCTGTTGTTCCAAACGGTGGACGACAAGAAATTGTGAATGCCTCATTATGTTCGTCTTATTTGTGGAGGAAGTGTAAGTTGTTAACGTTAACTAGAAACATGAGGTTAACCGTTGGAAGACCGTCATTTGAAGTTGAAGAGATCAGTAATTTTGCAAAATGGTTGTTGGACGTTGGTGAGGGAAATGTTGGTGGTTCGAATGATGGAGAAGCAATAATTGAAATACCACATGAGCTTTTAATTGACAGCACATCTGATCCAATTTCTAGCCTGATTGATTTTGTCTATCCGTCAATCTTGGATAACTACAATGATCGTAATTACTTTAGTACCAGAGCTATACTTGCGCCTAAGAATGAGGTTGTTCATGAGATTAACGACAGATTGTTGGCAGTTTTCCCAGGTGAAGAAAAAGAGTATCTTAGTTCTGACAGTCTATGCCCTACTGAAGATGGCAATGTTGATCAGTAAAAAATATACTCACCCGACGTGCTGAATGGTCTTAAAGTGTCTGGTTTACCGAATCATAGGTTAGTGCTTAAAGTTGGTGTTCCAGTAATGTTGTTGCGAAATATTGACCAACGAAATGGTTTGTGTAACGGTACAAGGTTAAAGGTGACAAAACTTTACAGCCGTGTTATTGAAGCGGAGATAAATTCAGGTGGAAATATTGGTTCTCGGACATTCATACCTAGAATGAATTTGGTACCTTCGGACAGAAAGATTCCTTTTGCATTTCAAAGGAGGCAATTTCCAATAACTGTATGTTTTGCGATGACGATTAACAAAAGCCAGGGCCAGTCGCTATCTAAGGTTGGTTTGTACTTAAGACAACCAGTTTTCACACATGGTCAATTGTACGTAGCTTTATCCAGGGTTACAAGACGAGATGGAATCAAGTTACTAATACTTGACAATGAAGGCAGGCCTACAAATAAAACAATGAATGTTGTATATAAAGAGATATTCAATGGATTGTGAGGTTTTTATGTTTATCATATTTTTATCTTACTTCACGTACTTTGTATCATTTTTGTTTATATTCGAAGAAACCTATAACGAAGTATTTACGCATTAAAGTATATTCAACAGAATTAGGATTTCTAAACGTGTGCAAAATTGTGTTGCCATTGTGACTTTTACATTGTTTAACGCTTAAACGTATGGTTAACAATCTTTTAATATTTTTGTTTCTAAATAACAGTTTAACGCTTAAACGTATAGTATTTCTATGTGTTTATTTAGTGTTTAGCCACCTGTGTATTACCCGGGTAATTAACCGAAATAAGTCAACTCTTTTTTTTTAATTAGTTTTGGGAAATTATCAATTAGCACAACTTACCTTATGAATATTCTATAATTTGTTTATATTTGTTACATCTTCATATTATATTAATTAATTTCATAAAAAATAATGATATATATCATTCCATATATAATTCTTTTTTTTCAAGGAATTGACTATGTTAATATAGTAACGACTAATTACTTTCTTAATCAATTAACGATTAATAAGCTATATTTTATCATTAATTATTTTTTTTCCTTATTTAATCTAGCATCTTAAATAGATACCGTATATTTTCAAACAAATTATAGAAGATAAAACTTTGTATTCTTATGTTTAACTTTAGGCAAATTTTTTAAATTTAGAATATATAGTTTATATGGAGATTGAACAATCACATACAATTAGTTACAATTATTTATTTATTTCAATGAATGTCGAATTTTAAGTTACATTTATGTACATCATTTTCCAAACTTTTTAACTTTAAAATTTATAGTTTATATGTAAATATGGAAATTGGTCAATCACATAAAATTAGTTACACTTATTTATCTATTTTAATAAATGTCGAAAATAAAATTATGATTAGGTAAATAATTTCCAACTTACATGGTTCAGAATGGTCCATTTATCTAATTATGGAGACAATATTTTCATTTATTTTCTTATTTAATGAATTTAATGGATTAATGGATTATATCTTATATATCATATTCTTTAAATAAAATATCCTCATTAATTATAAAGTTTACCTTCCTATGCAATTATAAATAAAGCACATTTTAGTTGGTCAGATTATTTGTGTTGAGAGAAAAGGTAATTATCTCCAATTCGGAATTTCGGTTTTGTTATGTATCTTTCATTATGTTCTGTTTTTAATTTGCCATTCATCTTCATACGATTAAGTTATCCTCTATTATATGTTTTGTATATCATTCATGCAACTTCGTTGCTTACTTCACAAATTCGAGTACATAATTCTCATCAATTGTTTCTTATGAAATATTTTGTAGGATGGAACGTCTTGAATTTCAAATGTTTGCTAACGAAATCCTATCAAGGCTACCAACAAAGTGTGTTGCTCGATTAAGATGTGTTTCCAAACAATGGCGATACGAATTGTCTTCACATTTGTTTGCGATTATTCACTATCGCCGTATCGCTCAATATGAAGGTCGTAAGCTTATCACGCTGAACAAGTCATCAATTGATCTTCATAACTTGATTAGTGGAAAGCTAGACATTTCTTCAAGGAAGATTATTTCCTTCCCTATTGACACCTGTCTTTCAAATCTAACAATTCTTGCTTCTGAATATGGTCTTTTACTGATCTCCATCCATTGGTTACCGAACGAATTGATTCTTTGGAACCCAACAACTAACCAATTTTTGAATTTGTGTGATAAGAAACCTAAACATTTTTTTGATTTACAGAAAGATGCAGTTGGGATTTATATTGATTCATCTAACGATGTTAAAATATTACTTCTCCAACGTCGTAAGGATGATGTTGTACCGCGTGTGTACTCTCGGAACACATGTGAATGGAAAACTCTAACTTTCTTGAAAGGACCGGATTACGGTTCAAGTTTATATTGGTTGTCTTCCGGAACTTTATGCAATAATGTTTTATATTTTCCATCTCCACACTATTGGACGCCTGCTAAAAGTTATACGATTGCTTTTCATGTGGAGATGGAGGTTCAAAGGTTTCTTTGAACTTTATGCAATAATGTTTTATAACCATTACCTGCAATCCCAAGTGGCCGGAGGTTCAAAGGTTTCTTAAGGACACAAATCTTAATCCGGAGGATAGGCCTGATATTTTATCGCGAATCTTTAAAATAAAGCTGGATGCAATTTGTAAAGATTTGAAAGACCGTCATTTGTTTGGAAAAGCTTCAGCTGGTATGTTATAAAATTTTCTATTTTGAACATGATATAAATGATAATTAACAGTTTCTTACCTTTTTGTGTAGTTGTATACACTATTGAGTTTCAGAAGCGAGGATTGCCTCATGCGCATATGTGCTTATTCATGGAGAATGATTACAAACTTCCAACTGTAGACCATGTTGATCAGTTTATTTCTGCAGAAATCCCTGATATAAACCAAGACCCGGAACTATATACGCTTGTGAAAGACCATATGATTCATGGTCCATGTGGTAACGCTAGAATGAGCTCTCCATGTATGGTTGATAGAAAATGTTCAAAAGGTTTTCCCAAGAAATTTCAAGATCACTCAACCTTGGATTGTAACGGATTTCCCTTATACAGAAGAAGAGATGACGGTTCCTTCGTTTTAAAAAATAGAATTGAGTTAGACAACAGAAGTGTTGTACCTTACAACAAAAAACTTTTGAAAAGATATCAGGCGCATATAAACGTTGAATGGTGCAACCAAGCGGCGTCAATAAAGTATTTGTTCAAATATATTAATAAAGGTCCTGATAGAGCAACAGTTGCTGTGGTTCCGAGCAATAATGAAAACGAGCAAGCATAAAATGATGAAATTAAAGAGTATTATGATTGTAGGTATATCTCGGCTTGTGAAGCCTCTTGGAGGATTTTTTCGAATGAAGTTAATTATAGGAGTCCTTCGGTTATGAGGTTGCCTTTCCATCTTCCTGGACAACAAACAGTTTGTTTCAGTCCTGATGAAGATATTAATCAGGTGCTAAACAAGCCATCTGTGAACTCATCAATGTTTTTGTCTTGGATGCAACGTAATCAAGATCCTAACGACACTGTTGCACGTACACTAACATATGTACAGTTTCCACGTTTTTATGTGTGGAAGCTTGACCAGCGTATATGGGTTCCGAGAATAAAAGAAAAAACAATTGGCAGAATTCATTCCATTTCTCCGTCTACCGGTGAAGCATATTATTTAAGAATTCTTCTTAACAAAGTTAAAGGACCAACATCGTTTGATGATATTAAAACAGTTAATGGTCGAGTGTACGATACTTTTAGAGATGCTTGCTATGCGCTTGGTTTGTTAGATGACGACTCGGAGTACATTGAGGCCATCAAAGAAGCAAATATATTAGGTAGCACAGGTTATATTCGCAATTTATTCGCGACCATGTTACTGTCAAGCACTTTATCTAGACCTGAAGTAGTCTGGGAAAGCACATGGAAGTATATGACAGATGATTTTCTGTACAGATTCTCAAAGTATCATCGTGTTTCAGGTAAAATTATAAATTTCATATTAGGTTTTTGTTACAGTTACTAAAAATTTACCAATAAATTTATATGTGGTTCTGATTTTTTAACAGGTTTATCAATTCCTGATGAGCAACTAAAGAACTATGTTTTATGCGAAATTGAGAAGTTTTTAACTCGAAATAATTCATCGCTTCGAAGATTTGTATCAATGCCTTACCCGGATACTTCATCTTTAGATAACTTTCGCTGCCGATTGATTAACGAAGAGCTTGCATACGACAGAACAGATTTACAAAATGTTTATCAAGGTCAGGTCAATTTGTTAACGGATGAACAACGTTTAGTGTATGAAGAAATTATGAACGCAGTTGATGGAGACAATGGAGGAGTATTTTTTGTTTACGGTTATGGCGGGACTGGTAAAACATTTTTATGGAAAACATTGTCTGCTGCGATTAGGTCAAAAGGTGAGATCGTATTAAACGTTGCATCTAGCGGAATTGCATCATTGCTGTTGGATGGAGGAAGAACGGCCCATTCTAGGTTTCATATACCTTTGAATCTTAATGAGGATTCCGTTTGTCACATTAAACCTGACGATGATGTAGCTAAATTACTACAACAGACCAAACTCATTATATGGGATGAAGCTCCTATGGTTCATAAACATGCATTTGAGGCTTTGGATAGAACTATGCATGACATTTTCAATATATCTAATTCATCCAGGTCTGATGTTGTATTTGGAGGAAAGGTTATTGTATTTGGTGGTGATTTTAGGCAAATATTACCTGTTGTTCCAAACGGTGGACGACAAGAAATTGTGAATGCCTCATTATGTTCGTCTTATTTGTGGAGGAAGTGTAAGTTGTTAACGTTAACTAGAAACATGAGGTTAACCGTTGGAAGACCGTCATTTGAAGTTGAAGAGATCAGTAATTTTGCAAAATGGTTGTTGGACGTTGGTGAGGGAAATGTTGGTGGTTCGAATGATGGAGAAGCAATAATTGAAATACCACATGAGCTTTTAATTGACAGCACATCTGATCCAATTTCTAGCCTGATTGATTTTGTCTATCCGTCAATCTTGGATAACTACAATGATCGTAATTACTTTAGTACCAGAGCTATACTTGCGCCTAAGAATGAGGTTGTTCATGAGATTAACGACAGATTGTTGGCAGTTTTCCCAGGTGAAGAAAAAGAGTATCTTAGTTCTGACAGTCTATGCCCTACTGAAGATGGCAATGTTGATCAGTAAAAAATATACTCACCCGACGTGCTGAATGGTCTTAAAGTGTCTGGTTTACCGAATCATAGGTTAGTGCTTAAAGTTGGTGTTCCAGTAATGTTGTTGCGAAATATTGACCAACGAAATGGTTTGTGTAACGGTACAAGGTTAAAGGTGACAAAACTTTACAGCCGTGTTATTGAAGCGGAGATAAATTCAGGTGGAAATATTGGTTCTCGGACATTCATACCTAGAATGAATTTGGTACCTTCGGACAGAAAGATTCCTTTTGCATTTCAAAGGAGGCAATTTCCAATAACTGTATGTTTTGCGATGACGATTAACAAAAGCCAGGGCCAGTCGCTATCTAAGGTTGGTTTGTACTTAAGACAACCAGTTTTCACACATGGTCAATTGTACGTAGCTTTATCCAGGGTTACAAGACGAGATGGAATCAAGTTACTAATACTTGACAATGAAGGCAGGCCTACAAATAAAACAATGAATGTTGTATATAAAGAGATATTCAATGGATTGTGAGGTTTTTATGTTTATCATATTTTTATCTTACTTCACGTACTTTGTATCATTTTTGTTTATATTCGAAGAAACCTATAACGAAGTATTTACGCATTAAAGTATATTCAACAGAATTAGGATTTCTAAACGTGTGCAAAATTGTGTTGCCATTGTGACTTTTACATTGTTTAACGCTTAAACGTATGGTTAACAATCTTTTAATATTTTTGTTTCTAAATAACAGTTTAACGCTTAAACGTATAGTATTTCTATGTGTTTATTTAGTGTTTAGCCACCTGTGTATTACCCGGGTAATTAACCGAAATAAGTCAACTCTTTTTTTTTAATTAGTTTTGGGAAATTATCAATTAGCACAACTTACCTTATGAATATTCTATAATTTGTTTATATTTGTTACATCTTCATATTATATTAATTAATTTCATAAAAAATAATGATATATATCATTCCATATATAATTCTTTTTTTTCAAGGAATTGACTATGTTAATATAGTAACGACTAATTACTTTCTTAATCAATTAACGATTAATAAGCTATATTTTATCATTAATTATTTTTTTTCCTTATTTAATCTAGCATCTTAAATAGATACCGTATATTTTCAAACAAATTATAGAAGATAAAACTTTGTATTCTTATGTTTAACTTTAGGCAAATTTTTTAAATTTAGAATATATAGTTTATATGGAGATTGAACAATCACATACAATTAGTTACAATTATTTATTTATTTCAATGAATGTCGAATTTTAAGTTACATTTATGTACATCATTTTCCAAACTTTTTAACTTTAAAATTTATAGTTTATATGTAAATATGGAAATTGGTCAATCACATAAAATTAGTTACACTTATTTATCTATTTTAATAAATGTCGAAAATAAAATTATGATTAGGTAAATAATTTCCAACTTACATGGTTCAGAATGGTCCATTTATCTAATTATGGAGACAATATTTTCATTTATTTTCTTATTTAATGAATTTAATGGATTAATGGATTATATCTTATATATCATATTCTTTAAATAAAATATCCTCATTAATTATAAAGTTTACCTTCCTATGCAATTATAAATAAAGCACATTTTAGTTGGTCAGATTATTTGTGTTGAGAGAAAAGGTAATTATCTCCAATTCGGAATTTCGGTTTTGTTATGTATCTTTCATTATGTTCTGTTTTTAATTTGCCATTCATCTTCATACGATTAAGTTATCCTCTATTATATGTTTTGTATATCATTCATGCAACTTCGTTGCTTACTTCACAAATTCGAGTACATAATTCTCATCAATTGTTTCTTATGAAATATTTTGTAGGATGGAACGTCTTGAATTTCAAATGTTTGCTAACGAAATCCTATCAAGGCTACCAACAAAGTGTGTTGCTCGATTAAGATGTGTTTCCAAACAATGGCGATACGAATTGTCTTCACATTTGTTTGCGATTATTCACTATCGCCGTATCGCTCAATATGAAGGTCGTAAGCTTATCACGCTGAACAAGTCATCAATTGATCTTCATAACTTGATTAGTGGAAAGCTAGACATTTCTTCAAGGAAGATTATTTCCTTCCCTATTGACACCTGTCTTTCAAATCTAACAATTCTTGCTTCTGAATATGGTCTTTTACTGATCTCCATCCATTGGTTACCGAACGAATTGATTCTTTGGAACCCAACAACTAACCAATTTTTGAATTTGTGTGATAAGAAACCTAAACATTTTTTTGATTTACAGAAAGATGCAGTTGGGATTTATATTGATTCATCTAACGATGTTAAAATATTACTTCTCCAACGTCGTAAGGATGATGTTGTACCGCGTGTGTACTCTCGGAACACATGTGAATGGAAAACTCTAACTTTCTTGAAAGGACCGGATTACGGTTCAAGTTTATATTGGTTGTCTTCCGGAACTTTATGCAATAATGTTTTAACTTTCTCGAAGGTTTCCATACCACAATGTACGATGTTATTGGTCGCCAAACCAGTTTTTTCAAAATCCGCAACACACTTCATATGTTTATTGTTGGAAACACCCCTGAAAAAAATGTGAAGCTATTTAAATTTGAAGACGAACTATGGTCAGAAGTGTCGTCTTTTACAAACGTAAATTCAATTTCATTTGATTCATGGCGTAAAAAATTAGCTGAGAACAAAGGTGACACTTGGTCTTTTGAGATCGATCGCTGTGGTATTCTTGAGATACAAATTGGACTGAAAGATTTTCAATACTTACGAGACGCTGAGGCCTTTCGAGGACTATACAAAGTAGCATCGTTTGAAGAGACCGTTGTCTCACCTATTTAGTATAATGAGTTGATGTTACCGATATTATTTTGATTTACTATCGATATTAACACTTTATTAAAGTGTCGTATTTCCAATTTCCAAATCATTATAAAATAAAAGATTTAAATATTTAGTCATTTCATAATTGTATTTAATGTTTTTTTTTGTTAATTCTGTATTTATGATTTAAATATTTAGCAATCCGAACGAACCTATAATAAAGATTAAGAAGATAACATGTATTGGCGTGTGTTATATTACATTTGTAGTACCTCTTTACTTCCAACTTATATAATCAATCCGAATCACATATAAACAACCACAACTTACTTTCTAAATATATCTATTTAAACATTGATTATCAACAACTGTTTATACACGATACCAACTGTTAATTACATTATAAAATATGTTACGTGGTTCGATGATATAATACTAATTGTCTTTAACCTTAAACTACCTATGAACAAAATAAAACATTATATAAAGAATCCGATTCACATATAAACAACAACTTATTATGTAAATATATATACATACACATTCTTAATCAACAACCCTTTATAGACGATACCAACGTTACTTACATACAAAAGTATGGTTTTTTGGTTGATGATATAACACTAATTGTCTTTAAGGTTAACCACTGATTACATGTCCTAAACAAAAGTAAACATAACATCATAACCACTGATTACATGTCCAAAACAAAAGTGAACATAACATAAGTAGCATAAAAGAGTCGTGATTTCGAGTACGCAAAAACCTTCATCATTAGCTTATAAATTTACCTTTTCAACCTGCAGTAACTTCATCCACGTCTGATAAGATCAGCAGATTTTCAGTGCTTACAAATTTGAAATGCATTGTGTCACCCAAACGAAGCCCATTCTCTTTCATGTACATTGGCCAACCTTCAATTGAATACCTCACATTATCTTCATTCTTTTGCCGCCTAAGATTCATATCGATTGTTTTGCCCTTCATGTTCCTCACTTTTAACTCATGCACTTTGTTTTTGAATCCGCCAATTCTTACAACATTAGCAGGCAATCTCTGCATGAATATGATAATTAACAATTAAATCAGCCTTTTGAATGTTATAGTCTTACTGTTTATCAATTAGTATTTTAAAAACATACCATTCTGTTATCTACCTTCTGTGTAAATTCATAGTTACCATCTTTATCAACAGAATTCTTCCTTGCAACACGTTTTTGTGCAACATCTAATATCTTCAATTCATTACCAGATGTCTTTCTAATGTCTTTTTCCTAATTATTACAGAAACAAATAATGTTTAAAATAAAATATGTATTATATATCTTAATTTGTTTCTGTTAATCATAAATAAATGTTGTTATACGTACCAACCGGCTGCGTGTTCTTTTTCCAACTGTTGAAACGGTTTGCATTTCCACATCTGTTCCGCATATCAGCGCCTTACTGTCGTCTGCCTTACAAAATCCCTCAGTTTGTTTTCCTTTTTTCTTAACCTGTTAACACAACTTCTTATGTTTTACATCAATAACCAAGAAGTAAAAAATAAATATGGCTAAACTTATTAAAATTACTACTCATGTATTATTATGATTCAAATTATTACATTTTTTTTGGTTGTTGGTTTATCTCTTCTCTCATAACACTCTTTGTTTCCACGTTCGAGACTTCTTCTCCACCAACGTTCTTATTAACCTCCTCTTTGTTACGACTTTCATTCATCTGTTTATGATACATTGATACTTAATAAAATCACAAAAGCTTATTCTAATGTATATTAATCTACATAAATGGAAGCTCAGTACCTCACACATAAACTGACCAATTGAATCATCATCTCCACAGAAAGCCTGTCATACAATAACATACGTAAGTAAGTTGGAATTTTTTACAAACTCTTATAATTTAGTATAAAATACTTACAAAGTCAACGTTTTTGTAGCATGTGTCTTTAGGTATTTCCAGCACAGATTCATCATGACTTTCTTCTTTGATGTTCAGAACTAACTCAACTCCTCTACGATATATGTTTATCGTAAATGTGTCGTTGTCACTTTTCGTCAACAACAGTAAATCATCTTCTTCTATTCCAAGATCATGAAATAACTTCGGGCAACCTTTTGTAAAAACATAATTATCATTGATTTTTTCCGTCTCAACTTTCCAAGTATGACCTGCTGCATTTATGTTATAACAGTCGTTCACTGGTACATACGAGTAACATTTTGTGACATAAGTTTCTGGAAGCACCTGAAAAGTAATGTAATATATTAGTGATATATATTTATGTAAATCATTTATATTTCAAGAATGACAAAATAAATATTCATTAAGAAATAATAGTATACTTACTATTATCTTTAAAATGTTGTAACGATTGAATGTTACAAAAGATTCACCACATATGTTTTCAACGAAGCAACTTATTTCCAAACTGTTGTCCTCCATTATCCTTAATCGCAATATCGTCCTTTTTGTCAATTTAAGATCCCTTACTACATTACTCCATCCGTCGGTTATAATGGATTCCCCACTTACACTTCTTAAAGAAACTGGCCAACTTCTACGACTTTCATGATTTATCATTACTTTTTTCCTTTGCCAATATTCTCCATATACATTCTTAACAAAATCAATTGGCAGCACCTGCGGTTAAATATAGGTTTTACATAATTTGTAATACAAGTTATATATATTATTTTGTAAGCTTTATACATACAAGTTTTAACGAGGATGGCTCTTCTAAGATTGCAATGCATGAGTGACTCATTTTTTAAACCTGCATTATACCGACATATGTTATAAACATTTAGTGTTGAACTTGAATCGATACATATATGTTCATATGAATAAGAAAATAACCTCTTAAACAAATTTTCACATACATTTTGCTGATACAATGACTATATACAATATACAATGACTATATACAATATACGTATAAACAAGACTAAAGCAACTTTTATCTGATCATTATATTTATATAGAATATTACAAATAATTAAATGTGTCAATTAATTTTTACCAAAAATTATCCTTTTATAGTGTTCAATATGAGTTAAATATAATCTTATATTGAATACAATTCCACAAAAAAAATTCTGGATCATAAATTTAAAATGATAATCATATCTATTCAATCATCCAAATCACACTATTAACTAAGATTTTTTTTCATAACAGTATAATCAAAATCTATCGACCAAATCAAAGTATTAACCGAAATTATATACACTCAAACACATGCAATACATATAATCCTTCTTAAATACATATAACATACAGAACTTTCAATATAATAAAAACCTAACTCTGATTTCATGTCTAATTCTTCATTAATCGTTGGAAATAAACACAATTCGTGAGTATTTTGTAATACAGATGATAAATTTAGTTGGTAAATCAAAGTAACAATCTTCTTACAACTGATCGGAGATGAAGTCGGAAGTTACCTTTACTAATTCTTTGAACCGCCGTTGATGTTTCTTGAAGCTTGTGAAGAAGGATAGCTGATTTTGCAGAACTTGATATGATATATTTGTAATGATGATTTTTTATTTAAATGTTATCCTCATATATATTTTCCGTAAATATTTATTAAAATAACAGTAAATTCGACGGTAATTTTTGGTAACCAATATTTACTATTATATATTTTACTCAAACAATTTTAATAGCTATTGTTTTGTTTATTTTAGGATATAAATTTGTTATTAGATGTTTAATATTTTTACAACCAATTGTAAATCTATTTACAAGTATAGTAATGAACAACTGATTGTTTTTTCAATTGGTCTAAAACGAATTCGAAGTTATTTGTTACGAAACTCCAGCAACCATAAGTGTTAGAGTAACAGATTTTCAATTTATATTGAACATCCGAAAATCATATTTCTTACATACACATCATCGAACCCCTTTTTTTACATTTGTAGTACGATGAATTTGTTTTTTTTATATTTTAAATTCAAATTTATATGATAACAACGTATTTTGTTTTGAAAAAGTAAGAAACATATCATTAGGCATCATTGATCATAATATTCTGAGGTACTAAGTTTACCTTTATGTAGTTTAAAATACATCATAATATTCGAACGAACCTGTAATAAAGTATTTACGTGTCAAAGTATAATTTATTTGTTGTTTAGCCACCCGTGTATTACACGGGTACTTAGACTAGTGACTTATATAAGTCAATAAGTCCTTTTTGAGAAGGAATCCCAAACACCCCCTATGTATCTTTTGGCATAGAAATACAGCAAGTTGCGTTTGTGAATTTGAAAGTTTCTTCAATGTCAATCACATGATAGTTCAGGGCCCCACTTTTAGGCCACCCTTTCCAAAGACTTCCTGTAACTATTGTTCATCAGATCAGCGCTGAAATATCAACGACAAACAAATCGTGTCAGTATTGTTCATTTACCAGGATTTTGATGTAGCATTATTAATTTTATGTTAGATATTAGATTAGTTATAAAGTATAATTTTATGTAGCATTATTAATTTTATAATGATAACCTAAGTATTAGCGGTTATCTTTACATAACCCTAATGTATATATGTATCAGACTGCACATTTGATCGATCACCAATTCAATCAAGAACGCACATATACTTTCTTCGAATATTCATTCTTTCGTTTACTGCAAATTCTTTCTATTATCATTCTGCAAATCCAACAAAGTGGTATCAGAGCCACCGATCTACAACATAGAGCAAACTCATCCGAACAATTTCTTACAAATTCATAATTCCTAAAACGCTTTCCGATGACGACCAATGGAGGAATTCAAACCCAGATTCCGAAACTTCTGGGACAAAATTACTATCACTGGCATATACAAATGAAGGTGTTATTGGAATCACAAGACTTATGGTCAATTGTTGAAGAAAGTTATGCAGAAATCGCCCCCAATGCATTAGAGAATGATCAGAACAATTACAAAGAAAAAATTAAGAAGGATAAAAAAGCCTTACACATTATCTTTCAAGCGGTAAATGAAACAGTTTTCGAACGGATCGCTACATGCCAGAAATCTAAGGATGCGTGGGATGTTCTTCACAAAGCCTACAGGGGAGAAAATAGAGTCAAAAAGGTAAAACTTCAAACCCTACGTTGTGAATTTGATTCGCTAAGAATGAAAGAGAATGAGTCGATAGAAGATTATGTTAATCGAAAAACTATAATAGTCAATCAATTAAGATTAAATGATGAGAAGATAGAGGAACAACGAATTGTTGAAAAGATCTTGCAAAGTTTAACACGAAAATATGAAGCAGTAGTAGTGGCCATAGAAGAATCCAAAGATTTACATATGATCTCTACAGATGAATTAATTACTGGGAATTCTACAATCACATGAACTTAGATTAAAACAGTATGATGATGTGCCAATCGAACAAGCATTTCAAATTCAAGTAAATAATCACGGAAGGTCTAGACAATTTCGGTCAGAATATGCAGGTAGAGGACGCAGTAGGGGACGAGGAAGATATAATAGTTCCATCTGATGTTACAACTGTCAAAAACTAGGGCATGTGGCAAGGTTTTGTAACAAGAAAGATGATAATGAAAGGATGAATAGTGCACTAATGCACAAGGATGATACAGAAGAGGAGAGCGATGAAACTATGTTTATGATTTTTAATGTAGAGGAAGAAACCAAGAATGACTGCTGGTATCTGGATAGCGGGTGTAGTAATCACATGACAGGTGATAAGAACCTATTCGTTAACCTAAATGAATCAGAGAGAAGAGAAGTGAGAACCAGAGACGACAAGCGACTCGAAGTACTGGGTTGTGGAGATGTAACTATCAAGGTTAAAGGTCAAGAGAAACGGGTTCCGAATGTGTTTTATGTAGCAGGTCTAAAACACAACTTATTAAGCGTTGGACAGTAGTTCAGAAGGGCTATAAAGTAAAATTTAACAATCAAGGATGCATGATCAAAGACTCTACCGGGGCTTATATTAGAACAGTGAAGTTGACAGGAAACAAAACGTTCCCATTAAATCTGAACCAAGATATAACACCCCGAGTATGTAATGTAACGACAACTGATCCATCCACGTTGTGGCATCAACGGTACGGGCATTTAAATTTAGACACCTTATGTGATATTGGGATGAATGAAACTGTAAAAGGTTTGCCGAAACTAGTTAGAACATACAATATGTGTGAAGGATGCATCTTTGGCAAACATGTAAGAAAGCCTTTCTCAAAACAGGAAACATGGCATGCAAGCAAGCCACTTCAACTCATTCATACGGATATATGCGGTCCTATGAGGACTCAATCGATAGGGGGATGTAAGTACTTCATTTCATTCATAGATGATTTCACGAGAAAGACATGGGTATACTTCCTGAAGCTCAAGTCAAAAGCATTGAGCCGATTTAAAATATTTAAAAGTCATGTAGAAAATCAAGCTAATCTCAAGATAAAGAGCATACGATCAGACAGAGGAGGGGAGTATTGTGGTCATGAGTTTCAGAATTTTCTTAAAGAAAATGGGATACATCATCAACTTACTACAAGTTACACTCCTTAACAAAATGGAGTAGCCGAGAGGAAGAACAGGACGCTCATGGAATTAAGTAGAAGCATGCTGAAAATGAAGAACCTATCACATGCATACTGGGCCGAAGCAGTTGCATGTGCAGCATACTTATTAAATCGGGTTGCCACTAAAAATGCACCAAAAATAACACCTCAGGAAGCGTGGAGCGGAAGAAAACCTAATGTGGAACATCTCAAAGTTTTCGGATGTGTTGCATATGTTCATGTACCCAAAACCCATAGAGGCAAACTAGATGATAAAACAGAGAAGGCCATATTTGTGGGATATAGCGAAAACATCAAAGCATACATGCTATACAACCCAACATCAAACAAAATGATCATAAGTAGGGATGTAATATTTAATGAAGATCAACATTGGGGTGCAAACAAGGATGGTAAGGAAACCTCATCATACATTGAAATCAGGAATGATGGTGATGAAAGCCCACGTACAGCCGAAGATGATTATGAATCTACAGTAGAAGTTTCAAATAATCAACATGTAAATGTGAATGATCAAAGCATTTCAACAGCACCGGAATTGAGTAACCTAGGAGGTGATCAAAATAGTGAAAATGGCGATGAAGAAAGCACTAATAACCACGAAGATTCATAATCTTCATCATCCAAAAATGAAGTCATAAGGACCCGAAACGTTGTTGATGTATATCGAAGATCACAAGCCTTAACGGAAACACAAGTTGAAGAACTCTACAGGAAGGATCAACTAAATGTAGGAAGTTCGGCTCACTTTGTTCTCTTCACAAATGCAGATCCCTCCTCCTACAAAGAAGCATGCAAGGAAACAAAATGGAAAGAAGCTATGGATATGGAAATGGAGTCAATAATCAAAAATGATACCTGGGAATTAGTGGATCCTCCAAAAGATCAAACTCCTATCGGCATGAAGTAGATATACAAGACTAAATATGACAAACAAGGAAATATAAGTAAACACAAGGCACGTCTGGTAGTGAAGGGTTATAAACAGAAATATGGAGTCGATTATCAAGATGTTTTTGCTCCAGTCATAAGGTTTGATACAATTAGACTCATTTTAGCTTTGGCTGCACACTATGGCTGGCATTTGCATCAAATGGATGTGAAGACGACCTTTCTTAATGGCACATTAACGGAACAAGTGTTTGCCGAACAACCAGAAGGATATATCACAAAAGGGAAAGAAAAGAAAGTATGTCGGCTCAAGAAAGCTTTATATGGTTTAAAGCAAGCCCCGAGGGCATGGTACAGTAGAATAGAAGTCTACTTTACATCATGTGGTTTCAAGAAATGTGCACATGAACATACCTTATTTACCAAGATTCATAAGGGTGTGAAAATAATAAACTGTCTCTACGTAGATGACCTCATTATAGCCAACAACTCTTTAAACATGATTCTTGAATTCAAGGAATCCATGAAGAGAGAATTTGAAATGACCGACATGGGTGTCCTGCACTATTTCCTTGGAATGGAAGTGACTTACAACAACAGGGACATAATGCTGTCACAACAGAAGTATGCAAGAAGTTTACTCGATAAATTCAAAATGATGAATTGCAAAGCTGTTTCAACTCCATTGGAATATGGTATACGGTTATCCAAACAAGACCCAGAAAAGAAATGGATTCATACTTATACAGAAGCTTGGTTGGAAGCCTCATGTATTTAACAAATACAAGACCTGATATCATGTTTGCTGTTAACAAAATAAGCCAGTTTATGGAACAAGCAAAAAGAAGCCATTGGGAAGCTGGGAAAAGAGTTTTAAGATACATAAAAGGAACTCTAAATCATGGGCTCATATACTCCAAAGGAAGTAAAGGGACTTTAATCGGTTTTAGTGACAGTGATTATGCAGGAAGTATTGACGATAGCAAGAGCACATCTGGATATCTCTTTCACTTAGGATCAGGAGCTATAGCATGGCAATCAAAGAAACAAAAGGTGGTAGCGTTATCATCAACAGAAGCTGAATATATTGCACTTTCCATGGCTGGGTGTCAAGCTCTATGGCTCAAAGGAATTCTGAAAGAATTGCAGGAAAGTGTTGATCATCCCCTCACTGTCTACTGTGATAATAAATCTACTATATGTTTAGCCAAAGATCCAGTATATCATGGAAAGAGCAAACACATAAGAGTTAAATATCATTTTATCCGAGACTTAGTTAAAAACAGTGAATTAGAAATCCTGTTCTGTCCAACGAAACATCAGATTGCAGACATACTTACCAAGGCTCTTCAACCGAAGGATTATGTACATACGAAAGATCTCATGAACATCGCTGCATTCTAGCTTACGGGAGGGTGTTAGAGAATGATATTAAGCTAGAATAAATGTAACGACTCACACAAAAACATCCTAAAAACATTCCGTAAGTATGAACCCGGACCCCTGATAAAACAACTCTCATTAAAATAATATTTCTTATCTTATTTTAACCAAAAAGAAACCCTAATTAAGACACCCAAGTGATTCTACGCAAACCCTAAAATTTTCAGAACAATCAGAATCAGGATTAGGGCCCCTAAAACTCAGGGGGGGTTAAACCCTATTGACGATTATCCATATAAAACGTAGGCAACAAGGAATTTTCGAAAAGTATCGACTCAGCTAGCCTACACCCACACGTGGCAACCACATAGCAGCTTTTAGTCCCTTACGGACCGTAAAGCTGTGAGTCTTACGGTCCGTAAGATGCCATACGGACCGCAACATCAACAAGCTTACGGTCCGTAAGCTAGTCACTTTTCGTGTATAAATAGCAGGCATTGGGACTGACTTCTGGGCAATTGTTCGACGAAAGAATTCGTAAAATTCTTCGAGTTCTGTCCAAATTACTTCAAATAACACCCACAAAACTCAAATTAAGTATAGCGGGGTGCTGCAGAACAGGGTATTAACTCAATCGCTCTTACGATTCATTATCCGATCGATTAAACTATCCAAGGGATGTTTAAGTGCCGCCCACATTAGGGTTATACTTTATCGTTCGTCATTAATTTGACGGATTGTCGTTAATTCGATAGGTAAAGTATTATACTTTATCGTTCGTTGTTAATTCAACGGATTATCGTTAATTCGATAGGTAAAGTATTATACCTTGTCATTCATTGTTAATTCAATGGATCATCGTTAATTCGATGGACAAAGTATTGCATTTTGACATTCATTGTGAGAATTTAATCTCATGGATTATCGTAAATGCTGTATTAAGTTATCTACCTAATTCGTATGCATTAGGTTCCAAGGCTAAGTAATAGGCTAAGCTCTGCTTGTACAAATCTGCAATATATCAAAGGCTTATCTGTAAACTAAACTTTGTCCGTATGAATCTGCCTGATTATCTGTGAGTCATTCTCTCCTTTTTATCAAATCTGTTTACAAAATCATTTTATTTTCAAAGTTATAATTACGGGGATTAAGTCTTTGTAATCACCAAGTTACAGCCGGTATGTGGGGTTCTGTATACATTACTTGATAATCGTCACCATTGGGGCAGCCAGTGGGGGATATGACCGCAGTCACAGACACCATTGGACGAATGGGCCAATGGGTCGAGTGGCAAGTACCGTGGGTAGTTTGCTTGATATCAGAAACATTGTAATCGCTCTTAATACTGTATATTATAACAAATGTGTCGTTTTAGTAAAATGAATGAACTCACTCAGTATTTCCCGCTGACAAAACTTTTTTTTAAACACTTTTCAGGTAATAACAGTAGATTGAAGTAAGAGATGGATACGGCACTGAAAGGCATCAAGAAGTGGCATATGTATTTATTTAAATCAAAATAAGAAATATTGTTTTATATAATAAAAATTATTTTATTAAAGCTACCATTATAAAACATGGGTTTATCCCATTTATTTATTTATTTATTGAAATAAAATCCGGTGTTTCTAAACTCTGATATTTTTCCTAACTCACGGTTCTGAGGAAATTTCCGCTGCAAACATTTTCAAAATAATCACCGGTACCACTGGACTGTTCGCGGCTCCCGATTCCGTCCAGGGTGGGTCGGGGGTCGTGACAGAAGGTGGTATCAGAGCCAACTCAAAGAGCCACTAAGCAAAGCCACTGCTTTACGCCTTTAGGTGTTGTAATAATAATACCTAAATTTATATAAAAGAGTTAGGGGATTGATAATTGGTAGCATTTAGACTCAAACTTAAGAAAAGATGCCTTAATATTAGCTTCACAATAAGCTAAGTATTTGTGTAAATAAATATGATGGATTTTGGTAAGTTCATTTCTTTTCTCACAGTTTGTAAGTCCATTCTATTTTCATAGTTTTATCACCTTTTTGTGATACAATTATAATTACAAAGACTTTTCAAAATCCTAAAATATTTATCAGTTATACTTACAGTAATTAAAGTTATTTTCTAATAGAAAGTTAGCTAATAATAGCATAACCACAATCACAATAGAAACTACGCATCAGTAACCATAGCCTATGACTAATATTATTTTAAACATTGAATCATTAATAAAGTTAATAAATGTTTAAAATAAATTTAATTAATGTATCCCATAATAAAATAGTCAAGTATAATATATTCTACTATACGGAGATTATATATTTTTTTAAATTAAATCCAATAACGATATTACAATTATTTAAGTAAATTAACATATTATATTTGATAAGTTATAGTAGTTTGAAATAAAATGATATATGTCATTCTCTGGGTTAAATGGTTTTGTGCCATAAGTAATATATTTGATAAAGTAATATCACGGGATAACTAAGTCCAGAATTACTAGTTGAAAGAATGATCAACAGTAATATGACCTGAGTCACTAATTGGAAAAATGATCAAATTGACACTGTCACCGGAATCGTGTAGTGATCAATATAATAATAAGATATGTTATGGAAATACAAATTTCCTTAATTCTGAATAAAAGCCCTAATAAGATAAGCACTTTTTGAAAAGATACTATTTATGGGAAATAGAAAATTTTCTCCGGCAAGACTGGGTATGAAGTAATAAGACTCTCCAGTTTGTTCGGATATATTGGAATTACCGCTCCGGCGCGAATCGGATAAGACGGAATATATAATATGTCACACGAGTGACAAGATTTCCCTAAATAGTATCATAATCAGATATTTGACTGGTTTTTGAAATATGAATCTGTTAAATACATTAACCTGATAGATGGTATGTTTAATTCAGTATATGAAATATATGATTTAATAGATATGTATATCTATAAGAAAATCCAAAAACCATAAGGACTGATAATTTGGAATAAAGCACAAGTATCTGTGTCTAGATTTCTTTATTAGGAATCTCTTTTCCAAAATCAAACATTATTTCGTTTGATTATCTGCCTAGTAACTTGAGCGACAATAATAATAATAATAAAAACCCATTAAGTTGGGATACCATCGAAAGTGTAAAGAAATTCTAACACGTTACCATAAACTATTAACGCAAGTAAGAAGCAAGTAAAGTTGTGATAAGGTACAAGAAAACACATGAAAATTTAATTATAAGTCCGCAAAAGTTAAAGTATATCACACTCAACTTTCGAGGCAAGATTTTTGGGAAAATATAAATTGGGCACAATGACACTACTGATAAAATTCTGTCAGTAGAAGAACTAAAAACAACACTTTATCATATGATCCTACAACCAATATAAAATTTCGCTGAGGTATATTAGAACAAGATTTCACAAAAACATCGGTACACAGTCTAATCAGAGTTATAAGTATTAGCACTGAAAAAGGAGTCATATACTTTCGCAAATTCTTTATTTATTTTTGACATTTCCTGATAATATCATTTAAATCACAGTTATCATTCGAAATTCCAGATAGAAGTTCTTATATTTCTTTTATTGAAAATTCTGACTTCTGCATATAAAAAGTTGACTTTCTCATTTCTACTTTTCCTAACGGTCATCATACCAGAAGGATTTATTTCATAGTAACGGATATTGATTCATTTCATTTCTTGATAAATCCACACATGCACCTTTTGTTACACATATGGTTCGTTTAAATTCTAAATTTCCACTAAAAGGATTCATTCTAATTTGTCGTTTTATCCAAACTCAAATATCCTTTAGTTAGACTTGATTTTGGTACAGTAAACCACATTGTTGCTAAACAATGACTCAGAATATCAAGTCAATAAATTTTTGAAAAAACTCAATTTTCTTTAGCATCCATGGTTTCTATTATGACCATGTCCGAACTTTCCTATATAAACTCGTTTTGTTTAAACCGATTTCAGTTGTTTAAACTTACTCATTTCAAATTCCCATATGATGGATTTAAAGATATCATATTCTCCAACAAACACTTCAATTCTCTAGAACTATAAAATGCCTAATTGGTCTTCGACTTCACTAAATCATTTCTTTGATCACGGTCACCTTGTACCAACGTTTTCATAAAATTTTCTCATTTTATATATATCATATACGAATATTTATAAAAAGTTATCTTAACACAAATCGTGTGATAAGATAATAATACACAAGTTCTTGTCATATTTTAATATATCTTATATCTCTTAAATGATTTGTTTACAAATATCAATTTAGCCTTTCGTGATAATTATTACTTTAACATCTTCAATCGAAAAACATTATTTTTGGAAACTTACATAAGTGATTGCCTAATAGTATTACTATATTCTTATTAGTCATCATAAGGAGGATAAGCAAAAAAAAAACTTAGTCAATATAAGTGAGTGACTTATAATAAAAAGTACCGAATTTATGGTACATGTGCTTATATTTAACCAAAATGGAGATTTTCACAAACTAGGCACTTAGCTCGATTGGCTAAGAGCGCGAAAGGGTGTGGCCTAGACCCGGGTTCAATCCTGGGGACGGCCAATTTCACCATTTTTATTAGAAATTTTTCTATACTAATATCAGTTTTATTATTAGTAAGAAAATATTAATAATAATAAGTGTTAGTATTATTTTAAAATACCAGGATTATTGTCAAGGGCAGATATTGGGTAACCTAGCCTTAGTTAGGCATGGATTGGCCACCTATGCTTAAACAAGGCAGCACTAACCAATATCCAACCATGATAATGACTAGTCACCATACATATTTAGTAAATTTTAATTTTATATGAAAATATATATATTGGAGAAAGATATATTTTCATAAAACAATACCAGAATTAGAGGGATGAATAAAATTATATAAATAATTATGTATCACATATTTTGTGGTAACTATGTACCATAACACTCGGGCAAGAAAATAACCATATAAGAATAATACAAAAATCATCAACTACGCTGGGTTAAGGGAACCTTATACTATATAAGAATAGTCTCTGTTTTCACTTATTTACAACATTTGTAAATACATTCACAAAAGTTATATGATTTCCAAAGGCAAATAAGTAATCCCATAGAATCGACCCACTAAGTATAATATATGTATAAATATTTTGTATAATAAATATTTTTACCAATCTTATTTAACATTATAAATAATAATGATTTCTTTTACAAAATAATATTTTGTAAACATAATGACTTCATTACGGTATTTTGTAATATATCTTACATAATTATTTTACATAGTATGATAAAATACTAAAATAATATTTATTTAAAAGTGGTGACCATTTACATATAGTAAAAATGCATAACAAATAATATATATATTACATAATATTTATATGTGATATATATAAGATACGGTTCAGATAAGAACACAAATAATATATATATTCAAATTGCTTTACAAAAGTATAATGGTTGGTCAAATCAAAATAATTTGTTCTTATTATATTTCAATTTCTAGGAGATAGTATGAAAAGTATAGTCATTAAAAGTGTACTATCACAATGTTTCACAATTAAAACAATTTGAAACTTTAAAATAATACACTAACTCTATTATCTTTTGATATATCTTTGCAATTCATTCCTTTCAACACTTTGATTTCTCATATCATAAATATTTGACAAATCATTTTTCATGCTTTGATTTCATTTGGAACCTGTCAGTTCTACGTCTTCCTCAATCAAAGTAAGCTTTCTTTTGACAAAGAATTTTATTGATTCTAAAAGTCCTTCACATTCATTTTAAAGAATTTATTGATCATATATCTTTTGGTTTAAACCTAGTCACTTTGAACATTTTATCATTTCATTTCATTCGTTTATCATCGATTTCTTGAACTAATTCAGTTGAACCATTGAATCCTACTATACAATTCATATTCATAAAATTTAATATTTCAATTCTGGATCATCTACCCTAATACTATTAACTAAAAGATGACATAATTCCAAAAGAAATATCATAACCCAAATACACTTGGAAGCTGGAATCTGAGATGAAGAAAAAGTATTCCTATTTATTCCAGTAAATCTCGAGGACGAGATTTTTATTAAGGTGGGTAGAATGTAACGACTCACACAAAAACATCCTAAAAACATTCCGTAAGTATGAACCCGGACCCCTGATAAAACAACTCTCATTAAAATAATATTTCTTATCTTATTTTAACCAAAAAGAAACCCTAATTAAGACACCCAAGTGATTCTACGCAAACCCTAAAATTTTCAGAACAATCAGAATCAGGATTAGGGCCCCTAAAACTCAGGGGGGGTTAAACCCTATTGACGATTATCCATATAAAACGTAGGCAACAAGGAATTTTCGAAAAGTATCGACTCAGCTAGCCTACACCCACACGTGGCAACCACATAGCAGCTTTTAGTCCCTTACGGACCGTAAAGCTGTGAGTCTTACGGTCCGTAAGATGCCATACGGACCGCAACATCAACAAGCTTACGGTCCGTAAGCTAGTCACTTTTCGTGTATAAATAGCAGGCATTGGGACTGACTTCTGGGCAATTGTTCGACGAAAGAATTCGTAAAATTCTTCGAGTTCTGTCCAAATTACTTCAAATAACACCCACAAAACTCAAATTAAGTATAGCGGGGTGCTGCAGAACAGGGTATTAACTCAATCGCTCTTACGATTCATTATCCGATCGATTAAACTATCCAAGGGATGTTTAAGTGCCGCCCACATTAGGGTTATACTTTATCGTTCGTCATTAATTTGACGGATTGTCGTTAATTCGATAGGTAAAGTATTATACTTTATCGTTCGTTGTTAATTCAACGGATTATCGTTAATTCGATAGGTAAAGTATTATACCTTGTCATTCATTGTTAATTCAATGGATCATCGTTAATTCGATGGACAAAGTATTGCATTTTGACATTCATTGTGAGAATTTAATCTCATGGATTATCGTAAATGCTGTATTAAGTTATCTACCTAATTCGTATGCATTAGGTTCCAAGGCTAAGTAATAGGCTAAGCTCTGCTTGTACAAATCTGCAATATATCAAAGGCTTATCTGTAAACTAAACTTTGTCCGTATGAATCTGCCTGATTATCTGTGAGTCATTCTCTCCTTTTTATCAAATCTGTTTACAAAATCATTTTATTTTCAAAGTTATAATTACGGGGATTAAGTCTTTGTAATCACCAAGTTACAGCCGGTATGTGGGGTTCTGTATACATTACTTGATAATCGTCACCATTGGGGCAGCCAGTGGGGGATATGACCGCAGTCACAGACACCATTGGACGAATGGGCCAATGGGTCGAGTGGCAAGTACCGTGGGTAGTTTGCTTGATATCAGAAACATTGTAATCGCTCTTAATACTGTATATTATAACAAATGTGTCGTTTTAGTAAAATGAATGAACTCACTCAGTATTTCCCGCTGACAAAACTTTTTTTTAAACACTTTTCAGGTAATAACAGTAGATTGAAGTAAGAGATGGATACGGCACTGAAAGGCATCAAGAAGTGGCTTATGTATTTATTTAAATCAAAATAAGAAATATTGTTTTATATAATAAAAATTATTTTATTAAAGCTACCATTATAAAACATGGGTTTATCCCATTTATTTATTTATTTATTGAAATAAAATCCGGTGTTTCTAAACTCTGATATTTTTCCTAACTCACGGTTCTGAGGAAATTTCCGCTGCAAACATTTTCAAAATAATCACCGGTACCACTGGACTGTTCGCGGCTCCCGATTCCGTCCAGGGTGGGTCGGGGGTCGTGACAATAAATTATATTAGATTAGTTATAAAGTATAATTTTATGTAGCATTATTAATTTTATAATGATAACCTAAGTATTAGCGGTTATCTTTACATTAACCCTAATGTATATATGTATCAGACTGCACATTTGATCGATCACCAATTCAATCAAGAACGCACATATACTTTCTTCGAATATTCATTCTTTCGTCTACTGCAAATTCTTTCTATTATCATTCTGCAAATCCAAGAACTTTTAGGCCACCCTTTCCAAAGACTTCCTGTAACTATTGTTCATCAGATCAGCGCTGAAATATCAACGACAAACAAATCGTGTCAGTATTGTTCATTTACCAGGATTTTGATATGTTTTTTGTCAATAAGTATTATTAAGTTGTTCATTACCTCAGAATTACAGAGCATGCGCGCATACCGTAGGTTTGTTATGTCTCGTTCATGATTGTATGTATGTATACATTTAATATCCAAATGATCGAAACGAATACTGATTTATCCTCAACCAAGCATTAATAGACAACAATTGAAAATTTTCTAAGGTTGTAACCTCCAACCCCAAACTTTTGTTTCAAACTCCCTTACGGAAATGCATGCGAGATTTTTGTTTCAAACGCCCTTAAGTCAACACTTTTCTCGCATGCTTAGGATGTTCAAACAGCCGCTATGCATGCGAGATTTTTGTGGGTGCGTTCAAACAGCGCTATGCATGCTTAGCATGTTCAAACAGCCGCTATGCATGTTCAAAGAACTTGCATCTATTGTGTGTTACGGCTTTGAGTGTAGGAGCGGTGACAATATTAATCATCGTAATGCTATGCTTTAGAAGGAAACTCAGATGGAGAACAATGTCAATGAATAACGTCAATGTGGAAATGTTTTTAAAGAATCATGAATTCATAGCTCCAAAGAGGTATTCTTATTCACAAGTCCAGAAGATGACAAACTCCTTTGAAGTCAAACTAGGCCAAGGCGGCTTCGGTTCTGTGTATAAAGGTGCGCTCAATGACCAAAACCTAGTAGCAGTGAAGGTTTTAAACGAACTTAAAGGTGATGGGGAAGATTTCATTAACGAAGTTGCGAGTGTTGGCAGTACATCTCATGTTAATATTGTCAGTATAGTGGGATACTGTTCGGAAGATCGTCGAAAGGCTTTAATCTATGAATTCATGCCAAACGGATCCCTTGAGAGGTTCATATATATATGGCCGGGGTTGTTCAAGTAATAGTGAGCTTGGGTGGGAAAAGTTGCACCAGATTGCAATGGGCATTGCTCGAGGACTAGAATACTTGCATAGGGGTTGTAACACACGGATCTTGCATTTGGACATAAAGCCACATAATATTCTTCTAGATCAGAATTTTTGTCCTAAAATATCTGACTTTGGACTGGCTAAGCTTTTCCCTGATGAAAGAAGCATGTTATCCATGTCCCTTATGAGAGGAACACCAGGGTATATTGCTCCTGAACTGTTTTCTAGAAATTTTGGACGGGTCTCACACAAATCTGATGTTTATAGTTATGGAATGATGATTTTAGAAATGGTTGGAGGGAGGAGAATTATCGAGGTTGAAGTTGAACATACAAGTGAGATATACTTTCCACATTGGATATACAAAAAGGTTGTATCACAAGAAGAACAACTTGGACTGCATGGGATTATGAGTGCAGAAGAAAATGAGATGGTGAGGAAAATGATTATGGTGGGGCTGTGGTGCATACAACCTTATCCCTTGAGTCGTCCGACAATCAGTAAGGTTTTGGAAATGTTAGAAGACGACTTAGCATCATTGGAAATCCCTCCGAAGCCTTATATGTTTTCTCCTCCAAGATCGGTTGATCCCTCAACTACATATTAAATTGCGTCATTATTGTACATTTATTGGGCCGTTATTGGCCATTGTAGATATATGTTTATGTGGCCGTCATAGTGCAAATAGACTAGTTTAAGTCTTGTGTGCTGAATTGTTTATGAGTATGAAGCTCATACGCATGAAACGTGCGTATGGAGCTCATACATGTGAATGATCTTCATACACATGAATGTATGATGCATATGAGTGTTGCCTATATATATAGGCTGTTCATACGTATGTGATTGGTGTGTGTTTTGTTGGTACATATTATGTGGACGCGACTTGGTTCGGTTCAACTCGATTCGGTTCGACCCGGTTAGCTTCGGCTCAAGCCCGACGTCACGACATTCTTCCGTCGTGCGTCCCAGAGTTCGGCACGCGAAGCACGGAGAGCCGAGAACGTTTCCCGCTTGACACATCATCATGACATCATCATGATGATGTCATGATGATGTCAAGACTTTGACTAATCTTCACAAATATGAAACAAGTTGGATTCATACGTGCATGTGAAGCCTATTGTTTGGGCTTTGACCTTCACTTGGGCCGATCCCCAGCCCAATCGCACAACATATATATGACGAAATCACTTGTGATTTCGGTAGACACAAGGCAGAGAACAAGAGAACAAGGGGCGGACACAAAGTGAAGAACGACCGCACAAGTGAGAACCCGAGAGATTCAAGAGAGAGTTTGCAAAGATTGTTTTGTAAACATTGAGCTTGTAACCGACTTTTCAAGTATTAATACAGTGGTGTTAATCGTTGAGTCTCGGTCTTGTATCTCGTGTTCTATCTCGGTTTGCATATCCGGTTGGATTCCGCACAACCGGGTGTGTTTGACAACAAGGAGTAGGCGACTAGATCCTCTCCTAGCCGGACCTATAAGTGGTATCAGAGCCTTGGCTCTTCTCCTTGTTAAAACCGAGTGTTTTCGGGTGTGTTTCGGTTTTTTATTAAGTTCAGTTTTTCTTGAAAATTTCTGTTTAAAATTTCGAAAATCTGCTTCTTTTGCTGAAAGTTCTTATAAAAACCTCTTTATTTCTCAGTTTCACATGTTAAAAATTGGTTTTTGGTGAAGTTTCTTGCAAGAATTTGTGTTCGGAAATTTGTCGGTTCACCCGAAAACTCATAAGTTTGCCGGAAAATTCAAATTTTCTGGGTTGTTCTTCATATATTGATGTTATCTTCAAAGTGTTCTTAGTGTATTTCAACTTTTTGATGTTGGTCAAGTGTTTGTCAAAGTTGTTTATGCCTGGGAACTTGTTGTTAGATTAAAATATTAAAAGGACATCATTATTTGGTTAGTAAAGTTGGGAAGAGTGAACCGAAAGTAAAGGTTGAAAAGTCTGCTTTGTGTCAGTGATAGAAAGTCAACAATTTCAGTCGCACAACATTTACAATTGCACAACATATTCAATCGCACAAGAGTTGACTTAGTCACACAAGAGACTTGAGTCGCACAAGACAGTTAATCAGTCGCACAAGATTTGGAAGCCCAAAAGCTGTTTCATCATTGGGCCTGGACTGTTTCGATTAACTGGGAGCCCAAAAGAAAGTGGATCGTACAAGATCACAGTCGCACAAGACACACATCATATTCAGTCGCACAAGACATTCTCTTTCAGTCGCACAAGACTTGTCTACTCGCACAAGAAGAGTTGGGCTTAAGAATTGGGCCTTATCACCGAAATCACCCATGTTTGTTTTGACTCAGCCGAAATCACCTAACACCTCTTGGCCGAAATCAGAACTTGTTCACTTGTACTAGCCGAAATCACTTAGTGTGTTGTTGCCGAAATCACTTATATTCATCAGCAACGAAATCACTTATTGTCCATTTCAACGAAATCACTCATTTTTTTTAACAGGAGATTTTTATTTCTTTGTTAACTGTTTGTTTAAGTGATTTCAACAGGTTTTCATTTACATACATCAAACATGAGTTGTACGAGCCCTTGGGATTGGAGTACGGATCCTCAACCAGATCTAAAACAGACGTCGATGGTTGAATATATGAGCCGTACCATACCTCAACAACAACAGTCAATAAGTGCAAGTCAATGGGCAAAGGTGTCGAATCAAAATCAGAGCATTCAAAATCTTTTGGTAGCGAGATGAGAGGAATATGCAGCTACTAGAAAGATACGTCATGATCTGTTGAAGAAGAAATTCGAATCATTTCATTTCTTAGAGAATGAAACCCTAAATGATATAATTACTCGTTATTATCATTTGATGCATGAAATGTATTATGTTGGTGTTCTTGTATCTCAACAGGAAATTGTAGCACGGTTTGCTGATGCTCTACCTCCAAAGTGGAGCCCATTCATTGAGCTTTTAAAGCATACGGGCGTTCTGGATGCTGTCAATGTTAATATCTATGAATTCATTCAGAAGTTGGAGCACAAGAACGAAGAAGAAATTCGGAAAGCTAAACGAATCCCTGCTCCTCAAAATACCGAAATGTATCTTGGAGGAGGTTTTAACCCGTTAGTTAGTTCCATTTCAGCTCAGCAACCAAAGTTACAAACGGCGTTTGTATCAAATACAAACTCATCTCCGTTTCCACAGTTCAATCAAAATGCTTAACTTTCACAATCTAAACCCCAACCTCAACCTCAAGTTTCCACAACACAACCTCAATTCGATCCAAGTGTCGATTGTGGTCCGGCCATACAGTTGGGAAACGGTGATCAAACACGAACTGCGTTTTATGCTGAAATTGTCAAGAATGTCAATGATGGTGAATCTTCGGGAAATGATGATAGTTCGGGATATAGTGGCAGTACTGATGAAGATAGCTCAGGTGTGAGTGATTACAGTTCAGAATCGGACGTGAAGGAGGGAATGGATTCTAAAGCTAATAGTTTGTCGAATGGTGCCAAGCAGATGACATGTCAAAACTCTGACTTGATCAAGAAAGCTGATGCTACATCAGAAGAAATGGAGAAGATTCTCACTGAAGATGGATCTTTCTCTTCTCAGACTGCCTTTATGGCTAATGTCACAGCTTCTACAAGTCAGGTAAAATCTGAAACTCCTAGCATATGTAGTGATTGTGCTGATATGAAACATAAATGTGCTGAATTGAAACGTGAATCTGAAATGGTTCATAGTCACAATCAGAGTTTAGTTGTTGAACTGTCAAAGTGCAAAGAGGCAAACATGGCCTTAGCTCGCAATGAAAAGGAATTTAAAACAGTTATTGAAACCCAAAAGAAAAGTGTTTCCGAATTAACAAAAACTGTTTGTAACAAACAAATTGGTATTAATAACTACATTAATATCATCGAGGAAACAAAGAAAGAGCTAGCCGTGGCGAAATGTGAGCATGAAGCGATCAAGCTCAAATTGGAGAGTTACTCAAACTCCCGATATGTGCTTGATCACATCATTGACGTTCAACAACTAAAGGGTAATGTGAAAGGCGTTGGGTATAAGTCATGTCAGCCCCCGTTGAGATACGACTATACCAAGTTGCCCGATGAAGAGGATATGCCTCGGTATGAACCCAGTGTGCCTCTTGATTATGAGGAAGTTACTACAGGCCTAGGGTTCAAACCGGACAATTCATCGGAGGGCTCATCTGATCGGAAAGAAAAGTCATCATGTGCTTCAAATCAAAGTTCTCCAACCATTGAGGACTATGATTCTTCAGATGATGAATCAGATGTGAATGACCAGGATGAATCACTTGATGAGATGAAAGGAGTAGAAATTCCAATTGAGAATCATATTCTTTGTGATCCTCCTACTCCTGTCGTGCAACATGTTGCCAAGCAAGTGATAGATCCTGTCAAGGATGTCAAAGATGACAATGAATGTGTGTCTGCTGTTAAGGGCAATAACTTATTGTATACTTTAGTCGGTGATAACAAAATTTATTCAAACAAATATTTTCCAATCAAAAACGTCAATCAATCATTGATTGATAAAGTGTTTGAAGATAATACAACTAAGTTTTTGGGAAAAGCGATCCCGAGAGTTTCAGTAACTTAGTGTGATCCTATTCCAAAAGCTGAAGTGAGGAAACAATTTGGTAACCAAAAATTACCGACTAAACAACAACCTGTCGCTTTTAAGGGTAAACAGCAACAGCAGCGAGCTCAAAATTCTAAAGGTTCACAACCAAAGGTTGAGACCAAAGGAGCTCGTTTCAAGAAGAAAAACAAAGATATCAAGTTTGTAGCATCAAGGGGTACTGATAAAATTGAGACTTTTGAAAATAAATCAAACACCGATTTTATCCTACAAGTCAAGATTTTAAAACGTAACAGCCAAAACAATTACACCCAGCACACAAACGGGTGTGAAGCCAGTACCTCTGGGTCTACAACTTCTATGTCAGGTCATCGATCAAATTCTCCTAAGTTCGTTGAAAGGAGAACTTGTTTCAAATGTGGGAAGGTTGGGCACATCATTAAAGACTGCAAAAACTCGCCCAAACCAAATTTTGTTGAAAGGTCCCCCCCTGAACAAGGTCTCTCACAACGTCGTCCTGTTTCTCCAAAACATGATAAAAGAACTGTTAAAGAACAAGAAACAAAACAACGACGTCAAAACGTCAAAGAAGTTGAAAAGGCGTTAAAACCGGAGGTTGTCCAAACAAAGTCTGTTAAGTTAGAAATTAAAAATGAAAAACAAAAACAGATTTGGAAACCAAAATCGGTAACTGTTTCAGGGGAAGCTCAATCCATTCCGAATCACCAGGAAATCGAAGTCACAATCCTCGATGATGAAGGACGACCCAAGTCTGTTAAGGCTTGGGTCCCCCTCTCCAACTAATCTCTGAGTGAGTGTGCAGGATGTTCCAGGAGGAACTATCGATAGTCATAGGATTGTTGATAGTGGAGTGTCCATGCACAAGAACGGCGACAAAGAAGTTGTTGCCTGTGATGGAGAGAAGAAAAAGAAAAGAAGACAGAATTGTCTGTCGAAAGAGATTAAAAGCTTCGACAAATTGAAAATCATTTCAAAGTTTGATTGTTCAAGGTTTTAATCGGGTCCCCAGGATAGATTCAATCAAAATGTACGCACCTGCAGCACGTTTGAAGTTCAAAATCAACAAAATGAACGTGCAGTGTACATTTCTACGCGGTGTGATTGAAGAAAATGTGTTTGTTGAACAAACCAACCGGGTGTGCGGATGCCTTGGCGTGGATTGAACAACCGCACACTACTTCTGAAAGAGAAAGACAAAAACCTTCGCTGGTGCAATGTGGAAGACCAGCCGGACCCAAAGGTTTCTGATCTTGTTGCTGTGAAGAGATTTCTAAGTAGTTACAAAATCGACTTTGAAATCCACACCGGGTGGATATCCAGTTTGGGAGAGCACTCAGATTCCTTGCAATGCACGAAGCAGTTGCAGGATACGGTTTTAAAATTCTAATCTTTCTTTTACTTGTCGATATTTAAGCTGCTTTATGAATTATTATTATCTCGTACAGCACTCTTTGGCCAGACAATGTTGTCATGGTCCGCACCGCTTACCGACATGCCAACTCATTTTTTCCAAAATTTGATAAATCATTTCTGATTCAAAATTAATTTTGGTAAACGGCATTGAGGTAAAACATGAGTTAACCAACATCGGGAAATCGTTTTTGTAAATACCTTTGTGTTTTTAAATTTTATCTTAGTTTGTTGATTTTAGGGGGAGTAAATCCAAATTTTAAAATTCAAAAACATCGAAAAATTTCAAAACCCAAAAACATTGGAAAAACAAAAATGAGTTTCCTGGCGAGAAAAAGAGAAAATGATAGTAAATCAGTGGTCTGTTGAAACCTCTTTAAACTGAAATGCAAAATGAAAAATGTTAAGCAGCTCTATATAAGATGTATTGGTAGGCTCACAATCATTTTAAAGTGTGCAGGGTGATATAAACTTAAATCGACTGAAGACCAGGTGGGAACCACTCATTGGCATATGGTCTTAGTACCGAAATTTCGTTTGAGAGATTGCCGAGGTTCTGAGATATTCGGTCTTTATGCTGCTTATCATTTGGGTATCATGGTTGTTTCTTTTACCGAAAAATAACGGGGACGCAAGTCTAGATCTTCCATGATACCATACATACGTGTACATACTGCATTCGACCTCAATAAGTGATCAACAATCACATGTCCAAACAAAATAAGTGATAATATATCACAGATTCTTTGCGGGAGTCAAGTTCGTCTCTTTGCTGTACGAAAGTACTGACCTGTTCACGGACTTGCTCCTGTGCCCTCATGCATCTGAAAATCAAGTTCCTCATCAATAAGTGATTCTATCACATAGGGCTTGTTTTCATTCAAAATAAGTGAGTTACTCACATTTTCATATACGGTCAAACAGATGATAATCAGTATACTCACCGGTAAGATGAACCCTCGTGCATACCTTGATACGGGAATGTGTCGTGATGTGGATGAACACCGGTCGGTAAGTATAAATCATACCTTAACGTATCCCCTCGCCATCATTACATCTGATAAGTTGAGCTTATGTGGACAACAATACCGATAATTTTTATAGGATGTTTATCTAATTGTTAACAAAAAGAACAACAAGAGCGTTTTGACATGACCGTACACTGATATGATTCTCTTACCCTCGAAACTCGCAAAAAGAATGTCTGTAAATATTTATTTACTGCTTTCAGTTTCTGCATCTTTGTATATATTTATTTATTGCTTTCCGTCTTTACATTTGAAAAAAAAATGAAAAATTTCAAAAAGATTTTCGGTGTGTTTTAATATAAACTTTATGAAAACCAAAAAGATTTTGCTTCTAGTTTATTTTTGATTGACTGATGTTGGAACTCGAGTCTATCCTACCCAAAATCCTGATCGTAAGCCGGAAAACAATTGCATCTTCATAAACAGTCGAAGTTAACAAATTTTGAAAGTTAAGAACTAAAATTGAACAAATTTGTTTAAACTTTCAAACTGTTGTCGGTCGGTAGTTGATTGAGATTTGATCTCATATGTGTCATTTGTTTAAATGTTAACTATATTCCAAGCGGTTGTTCTCATTATGCGTTTAGCTTTCTTGCATGTGCAGATGCTAAAGGCGAGGAGAACATGTTCAATGACAAGCTTTGGAATGAAGACACGAAGTGGAGGCACTCAAAGGATAAAATGATCGAGTTGCCGCTAACCCTTCATCAACACCACAAGGATCTGAAGAATTAACGATCGAAAGATTCACGAGCATAACTCAATGGAGAGTTTATTTTAAGGGGGAGTTTATTGACACACTACCTAAATGAAAAGGGAGTTTGTTGATACACTTTCTTCATACGACGTGTGAAGACTTTGAAGATCCTCCGACATGGAAGGCATGGAAGTTGAACCTCACGAGTAGCGTCAAAGGGGGAGTTTGTTGGTACATATTATGTGGACGCGACTTGGTTCGGTTCAACTCGATTCGGTTCGACCCGGTTAGCTTCGGCTCAAGCCCGACGTCACGACATTCCTCCGTCGTGCGTCCCAGAGTTCGGCACGCGAAGCACGGAGAGCCGAGAACGTTTCCCGCTTGACACATCATCATGACATCATCATGATGATGTCATGATGATGTCAAGACTTTGACTAATCTTCACAAATATGAAACAAGTTGGATTCATACGTGCATGTGAAGCCTATTGTTTGGGCTTTGACCTTCACTTGGGCCGATCCCCAGCCCAATCGCACAACATATATATGACGAAATCACTTGTGATTTCGGTAGACACAAGGCAGAGAACAAGAGAACAAGGGGCGGACACAAAGTGAAGAACGACCGCACAAGTGAGAACCCGAGAGATTCAAGAGAGTTTGCAAAGATTGTTTTGTAAACATTGAGCTTGTAACCGACTTTTCAAGTATTAATACAGTGGTGTTAATCGTTGAGTCTCGGTCTTGTATCTCGTGTTCTATCTCGGTTTGCATATCCGGTTGGATTCCGCACAACCGGGTGTGTTTGACAACAAGGAGTAGGCGACTAGATCCTCCCCTAGCCGGACCTACATGTTTAAGAGCGGTCACATTGCTGCTTTGTGGAGAGCATGTGACCGTGTAAAGGATGTATGCATGTATGAGTATGTGTGTATGTATGAACCTAATATGTGTCAACTATATATATACGTTTCATACACTCTCGTAAACCCGTCGTGATAACTCGATTACAATTTAGCATGTTTTTTATCCTTACAACGTTTTTACAGTCACACAGTATTGTAAAGTTAGTTATTTCCTCATAACTATTGAAATTGTTTTCTCCATCTCCTTATTTTTGTTTGAATTTCAATTCATCATAAAAATACCCACACATTAGTATCTGTATTTGGTATAGCAAATTAATGCGCGCACACACACATTTGTGAAGTAGAACTTTAGTTCATTTAATGTCAAAGAAACTGTCTGCTGTAGGCATTGTTGAAGAACTTTTTGAAGAAGGTTCAGCCATGCTTGCAGAAAGGTCAGTTTGTCTTGTAACATGACCTTTAATATTTTTGTATTCTCAACACAATTAAAGATGAAAATCTTGAAAGTCTGGGTTTCGTAAAAAAAATTAAAATTAATTTAATAGTCTTTATAATTGGTATGTTTTCAGTATCGTTGACGTTTCAAAGATGACCCAAAGTTATCAACTTCGGTTTTTGTCTACATTTTTACTTTTATTATGCTCTTGTTTATCATCAAAGATGCAAACTTTGAATTTAGTAATATGAAATTATGTTTTCACACCAGAGGTGATAGTCACAAAGACAATAAACTCTGCCTATGTTTGATTTTTTTTGGGTCAAAATATTAGTTTCATCTTAACTGCAATAGAGGTGATTATCTAAGGGTATAGTAAAATTACCCAATTAACCATTATTACCTAAGTGAAGGTATGTGGCAACTTCAAAAGTGCAATACCAATAGGTATTTGGGAGAAGAGACTGGGCAAGTAGTGTACGAATAATATTGTTAATATATCTTATTTCACGCTCTGCCTTGCCATTTTGGGAGGAGGTATAACGGCTAGAAAAACGTAGTAACATGCCATTTTGATCACAATATTGTTTAAACTGATAATTTGCATATTCTTTCCCATTATCACAATCGAATTGTTTTATTTTTCTATCAAACTGAGTGTGAACAATTGTTGCAAATTTGGAGAAGGTAGAATAAGTTTTAGATCTATGACTAAGAGGAAAGGTCCAAAGAAAGTTAGAATAGTCATCCACAAAAAAAATATAATAACGATGACTACCGGTACTAATGATCGAGGAACTCCATAAATCACTATGAATAATGCCAAATAACATAAATGTAATAGTACGAGAATCCAAAAACGGATGTGTAACACTTTTTCCAAACACACAAGGTTGACAAACTTTAGGTTTCAAAGAAGTAAATGAAATAAAATTAGGATTCGTATTAAATTATATGAGTTTTCTCAAAAATACCTCTGAATTTATAAAAAAAAACAGGGGTATTTCAATAATTTCGTCGATTAAACTATGAATTTCTCAATTGAAGGTGTCAATTTAATTTGTTCAGTATTTCGTGTGTTGCAGTTTGAAAAAGTTGACCGAATAGAGATCTGAATAAGTTTCTGGAATTGGAGAACCGTTGTTACCAACAAATGTTTCCTAGATGTTTGAAGACCAACAAATGTCCAAAGTAATGCAATGATTCCTCTTACTTGAATCTTCTCGGAAGTACTGAACAACCGAGATAACAGCTCCGGTTTTATCACTTGAATCGTTTCGGAAGTACTGAACAAAAGACATGCATCAGGAAAGAAGCATATAAAGAACCTTCAAAAGTTAGAGAATATACAGACTTCAAAAGTTAAACATATTTTATTAGCTATTATACCTCGTTTAATAGCAAGATAAGAAGGATGAGATATCGGCAGTTAGCTCGAATAAGTTTCTCTCGATCATTCAACACGTGTGATCCAGAGGTCAGTCTCGGGTGGGCATAAGATCCGTGGGCCCTATTGTCGGATCTGTGACTCCATGAAAAATGTGATTAAGGTAAGTGTGCCATAAAGTTGCACCTGTTAACAATGTTCTGTTAATTTTTTCATATGACATGCTTGGTAACAAAGAGGAACATGTTCTTCTTTTATTCTTCAATCTTTGTTAGTTGTTAATGTTTTATTTTTTTCTACTTTTAGAAAGTTTGACCACCTCACGTCTGTAATAAAACGGAACATAATCCCAGATTGTCTAGAGAAACGCTTTTATCATGTGTCATATGTTGGACGGAATATATGGATGGGAAACCCGCATAGTTTGTTTTTTTTTTATAATTTTACAGACGATTTAGAGAAACAGAGAATACGTTACGAGATTCTTCGAGAATTAGAAAAGGAGAAAATACGGAACGACAAGGGTGCTGGTCTTTTCTCCCACTGTGCAAACTTGAAGAATCTTATCATAACACATTGTAGACTGGTGGGCTTGAAGATCCGTGGGCCCTATTGTCGGATCTGTGACGAAACAAATAAACAAAACAAATAGCTAGAATGACGAAAATTCCCCTGACTTAGCGGAGAAAAACGGATGGAGTTAACGAGCTGGATGAAAATAGCAAGATTTCAAACCTTTTGGATTCACATGCGGAAAAACAAACCTTTGGATGAAAGTCGCAAAAGTGGCCAAACCTCATAGACGAAAAAGGCATTTTCATCTTAAGTATTTTACATAGGGGTGTAAACGAGCCAGGCCGAGCCCGAGGCCGACTAGGCTTGAGCTCGGCTTATCATGTTTTTATGAAGCTCGAGCTCGGCTAGGTTCGAGCATACTTATTTGAGCTCGAGCTCGGCTTGCAAGTTAAACTCGGCTCGAGCTATTTTGAGGACAACCTCAAATAAGCTAAAAGCTCGGCTCGAGCTTGCTTCAATATTGCTTAAACGAGCCAAAGCTCGGCTTGAGCTCGGCTCACCAATGTTATCATCATTATTATTCTATTATATAAAAAAATAAAATTTTGTTTGGGTTCGTTTAGGCTCGCGGGCCTAAACGAGCTTTGTATCTCAGGCTCGAGCTCGGGCTTCTCAAAGCTCGGCTCGTTCGAGCTTTTAACTGAGCCGATAACGAGTATCTCTCGAGCCTCTAGGCTTGTTTACACCCCTACCTATACATATTGACTTTGGAGGTCACACCTAGTAATTTGTAATTTACACTTTTTACCTTTGTTTTGGATTTCATTTTTAAACACACCCCAAATTAGTACTTGTATTTGGTACAATACAAATGGGTTATCATTCATTTTGCTTAAACATTTAATGTTTCAAACCAGTTTTGAATTAAAACTTTAGTCCGTTGACCCAAAAAGTCAAACTTCGCCATATGATATTAGTTTCTGACTGGTGCTGGTATGGTTGTTTTTTCAGGAAGCATTAAGAACAAGGGGATTGAGGGATGATACAACCTGCATAGTTGTGGACATAATTCCTCCGGACAACGCAATGCCGCCACCATCCCCACCGCGTAAAAAGCAAAGCAAGCTCAAAGCTTTCTTTCTCATAGCAAAGTCTCTTGGTTCTACTAGTAAAATGTCAAAGAAACTGTCTGCTGTAGGCATTGTTGAAGAACTTTTTGAAGAAGGTTCAGCCATGCTTGCCGAAAGGTCAGTCTGTCTTGTCACATGAGCTTTATTATTTTTGTTTTATCAACACAATGAAAGATGTCAATGATCATCTTAATTGAACTATTTAAAGTCTTTATTGGTATGTTTTCAGTATCGTTGACGTTTTAAAGATGTCCCAAAATTATCAACTTTGGTTTTGGTCTACAATTACCCAATTAACCATTATTACCTAAGGGTCTATTTATTTATGCATATCAAATAATGACAAATGTTCATATATCTAACAGTTAGATATATGACACGAACTTAACACGGAATTCACGGGTTTGGGTTTAGTCTAAACAAGTTCGGGTCAGTTTTAGGTTGAACCCGCGAACCCGTTTATCTAAACGGGTCGGGTTCGGGTCAACCAGGTCGGTTGGTGGGTTGACCCGTTTAACCCATTTATATTATATTATATTTTTTTAAAATATGTTTTATGTCATAAATTAAATTGGGTGTGTATTTTATGCATAATTACAATGTAAAAAGAGAAATTGGCATGCCATGATTATAACTTAAAAAGAGAAATTGGCATAAGTTTTTGCAATTTAAATGTAATTGTATTATATACCTTTGTGTGTTTTGTAGTAAATTTTAATTATAATTTACAAATTTGCAGAAACAAATTAGAAAGTAAAAAAAATTGGGTTGAGCGGGTCGTGTTCGGGTTTGTCTAAAATTTTGGGTTCGGGTCAGGTTGAACCCACCAACCCGTGAACACGACCAGTTTAGCACCCCTCAAACAACAAAAGACAGCATACAGTCTGTTTTATCACAAATGATGATCTTAATTGAATTATTTAAAGACCTCTGTACTTCATGTTTGAGGTGGCATGTTACTATATTAGTATGGTGATAAACATTTTATTTGGATATAATGTAGATTGGGGAATGATGAGACGGGCGGTTCATCAACATCGGGTCTTTTCATTTGTGGTATCTGTCAAGTTGACATCGCAGCAAGTGAAGGCATATCGGTTCATGCGGGTTCCATCTTTTCAACAAGCTCAAAGCCTTGGCAAGGTCCTTTTCTGTGTGCGGATTGTCGTAATAAGAAAGATGCAATGGAAGGAAAACGACCAAGTGGAGTCAAAGTCACCTAACACCCACATTTCTTTCCCTCCATTAGTTTAACCTCCAATTTAGTAACTAAACTAAACGGTTCGTTTGAATCCAGAGTTGGCATGTATATGTGGTAGTTACAAATAATGAGTTGTAGCGTCTGATATGATGAGAATTAATGTAGGTGTTGAGATTGCTTATTATTTGGTAAACTTGTTGATATGAGTTTTGTAGTTGAGAATAAATAAGTTAGGACGGATTGTTTCTATGCTCTTTCATTTGGTCAAATTTCTTTGAAATTGTGTTACAGAACGACGAAAAGTCGAAAGTGTGAAAATTGCTCAAGAACACAAGTATACAATGAATTACTTGAAATTAACTCAAATATAGAGAGTTGAAGAATTCAATACATGCTTTCAACACAAATACTCTTGAAAGACTCTTGTACAGATAAACAATTCATCTATGTATCTCCCCTCCAACAATTAGATTAAGATTAACAACAGAAAATTTCACCATGATTAGTAACAATGGTAACACACAATCTTCAAGAACATACACTAAATGAATCAAAGAAGTCAACTTTGATCCTTGTAATTTACAACAATGCTGAAGCCATTTAAGATCTCACTTCAGCATGACATCACCCAACTATCTTTATTAACAACTGCCCTGAAAAACAAATGAACACAACTTTAAAAAATAGATTGACAGTAGCGTTGTATCGGTTGGAGATTCCCTTTCAAGTACCCTCTTTTCAATGCCAATGATACATGACAGTAGTTTGATTGAGATCAACTGCAAATTGAAAAAATGAGAAAATACAATATGAAGGATGATCATGTAATATGTTTACAGTCAAACTTGATTCTGGTAGTTACATTTTTATACTTGAAAAGTGCATTTGACCAGAAAAGTGTAAGGTACTTATGAATAATTTGGCTTCTCAAACTCCTGATTAGTTTGCCATTTCAGCTTCAAAAATGTTTTTTTAAGTATGTTGCAGAGATGGATGCTTATTTTGACCAACATAATTACAACAGATGGAGGAATCACTAGTTCTGCTACAGCAAACATATCGGCAATGCTATTAGATATTAAACTTAATTATCTAAGTAGTTTATTAATGTTATGTTTATATTGTAATGTATATAATTTCGATTAGGCGTGACATTAGTTGAAACGGTTTGTTGTAACCATGGCACCACCGTTTCATAACCGGTTATTCCCGCCATTGTTCAACCACCATTATTCAACCGCCAATATGATATGTATATATATGTAGTTACCGGCAAACTTTTCCGGTATCAAGACAATTTCATCATTCTATCAAATTGTCCAACATACTGTTACTTCTTGTTTGTTCCTTTCATACTCTGTTTTTTGTAATTAATCTTCATACACTATACCAACGAATTCGAATGTCCATTCTACTTCAGCTGAAAAACAATCTGATTTCCAACAAATGCAACAGCTTCAGGTAGATGTGAAGTAATACGGCTGCCAGGAATAATATTTTGACCCGTAAATCCAAAAGTAGCTTAAAATAAACCCCCCCCCCCCCCCCCCCCCCCCACTCGATCAAGCTGGTCCAACTATGAGTCAGCTAGCTCTTGAATCAGATGTAAATATGATTAGCCATCCAAACTTGACCAGAATATATTCTGAATGATGCCAAACTTGACCAATATATATTCGAATACAAAAGGATAAATTGGGGGTTGATGCATTGGTCAATAAGAACAAAATTATAAAAAGTTAGAAAAGAACCAAAGTTTTCTTTCTTTTTTTTTTTTTTTTTTTTTTTTTTGTCATATGCAACTGGAACGGCTGAGTTAGATTGTGAAAGCTTGTAACATGTTAATCACATAATAACTCAGGTTCAAAGAGTTGTTCAGAAAAAGACACAGAGGAAGAAGATGTGATTCATGTATATAATATATGGGTGATAATTTAGGTATTATCCAACCTTTTCTGTCAAGACATTTGAAATGATCATCCTCTTTCTCTTCTTCATGTTTGTTATCCTCTCTTGTGACTCTGCTAAAGACCACCGCATCTCTAAGCCTATCTGCCCAGAGAGTTTTAACTGTACAGGTCTTGCTCAATTCAAGTACCCGTTTTACAATGTCACTGATACGCGATGTGGGTTGATCAAGGTCAACTGTACTACAAAAGGTACAGTAGTTGAACTCGGGGGAAGGTCATATGAGATCATTTCCAAGTTTGATTCTGATTCTTCCTTCACAATCCGTAATAGAACATTCGAAAAACTCATCGAAGCTAAAAGTTGTGAGGCACTTAATAATTTCACTTCTCCAACTCCTCTTTTGTTTTCCATCTCAATAGCTCCCTTCATCACTCTCTTTAAATGCACAAAGAAGAACCTCAGTTACACTCAACAAATGGATGCTTATTTCAAGCGACCTGCTTACACTAGCTACAACCTTTGCAAAGATTACAATTTCTACTATAATTATTCAGTCAACAATGAATCAGTTCCAAGTGATCTCCCACATTCGTGTCAAGTAATACGACTACCGGTGTTGTTAGCGCCAGGCCCAGATGGCAATGGAGTAAATTACAACAAAACATTTTCTCTTATCAATTCTTATTTCGGTATTTCATTTCATCTGTCACCTTCCTGTATTGAGTGTCAAAGAATAGGCGGCCAGTGTTATGCTCGCTATGGAATATTTCAGTGTTTAGACGCTAAACAGGGTAATTATTTTATATATACATGTAGTACAACCAAGACATGTATACATAGACAGAAAAAACCATAAGTTTTGTTATACATAGAATATAGTTGATATCTGAAAAGCAAAACAAGCAATTCGAACATGGTAATTGAATAATTGTTTTTTTGTAGATGCAGGAAGAAAATAAGGTGAGGGTCTGATTTAAAGTGTAAAAAACACATTATGCATCATTTTTTGTTGCTATAAAATAAAACTGGTGCATCAGTATTATTATACATGTGTTGCATATATTCATACATTATTCACTTTAATGATTTTCATCACCATTTTACATTATTGTGCAAAACAAATGATAACCACTTGTTTATAAAATGATGAACACCGGCCAGAAAACATCGCTCTTGTTTTCTACCCCTTTTACCATAAGCTTCCTTTCCCCCAAAAGTTTTATGCACAAGTGCACTTTTTACAATTTTTTTAACTAATAAGCACTTTTTTATACCCTATTCCTACAGACCTACACAAACACACACACGCACACATACATTAGCTATGTTCTATTTGAGAGCATTTTACAATGTTGATGCATCTATTAATAAACTGATTGACATATAAAAATGATAATTATTCTCTTATATACTTTGTAAATCAGTATTAGTATTTTGTTTGCTTTTAAAATTATGCCAAAATTATGTTGAATCTATTATATGTTACATATAATATGTGTGTTATAGAGAAGAATATTGAAAAGCAATTCAATGATTCATATACGATTATATCTGAAATAATTAGGGACTGAATGAACCACTTTTTAACTGTTGATCATGTAATGTTCATGATTCATAGAATAAAAGAGACATGTCAGAGTGAGATCTCAACCATCCATTGAAATATGAATCATGGTTCATTTGATTCCTAATTATTTAATGGTTTTCACTTGAACCTCTCTCTATATTTCCATAAGTATGTGCATAATCAATCACATGAATAGACACAACATAAAAATTCCTAATTACACAAATGATAAGCGAAGGGAACATTTCTAACATGATATTTGTATGGCTCCATTTTAGATGCAGGAAAAAAATCGTCACGGGTGATTCTTGTCATAGGTAATTATCATAAACATAACTTGTTATTATACCTTACCCCACTATTTCACTTTAAATACTAAATTATAAAAAGATCTTGAATCTATTATATGTTACAGCTCTGGGTGTAGGATCGGTAACAATATTAATCACCATGGTCTTATGCTTAAGAAGGAAGGTCAGATGGAGAACAAAGTCAAAGAATAATGTCAATGTGGAAATATTTCTAAAGAATCATGAATTCATAGCTCCAAAAAGGTATTCTTATTCACAAGTCCAGAAGATGACAAACTCCTTTGAAGTCAAACTAGGCCAAGGTGGCTTCGGTTCTGTGTATAAAGGAGCGATAAGTGACCAAAACCTGGTAGCAGTGAAGGTTTTAAATGAGCTTAAAGGTGATGGGGAAGATTTCATCAATGAAGTCACGAGTGTTGGCAGTACATCCCATGTGAATATTGTCAGTTTAGTGGGATATTGTTTGGAGGGCCGTCGAAAGGCTTTAATCTACGAATTCATGCCTAATGGATCCCTTGAGAGGTTCATATATGGTCGGGGTTCTTCAAGTAATAGCGACCTTGGGTGGGAAAAGTTGCACCAGATCGCTATCGGGATTGGTCGAGGACTAGAATACTTGCATACGGGTTGCAACACACGGATCTTACATTTGGACATAAAGCCACATAACATTCTACTGGATCAAGATTTTTGTCCTAAAATATCCGACTTTGGGCTGGCTAAGCTTTTCCCAAATGAAAGAAGCATGATATCCATGTCCCGTATGAGAGGAACACCAGGGTATATTGCTCCGGAACTATTTTCTAGAACTTTTGGACAGGTCTCACACAAATCTGATGTTTATAGTTACGGAATGCTGATTCTAGAAATGGTTGGAGGGAGGAGAAATATCGAGGTTGAAGTTGATCACACTAGCGAAATATACTTTCCTCATTGGATATACAAAAAGATTGTATCACAGGAAGAAGAGCTTGGACTACACGGGATTGTGAATGCTGAAGAAAATGAGACGATAAGAAAAATGATTATCGTTGGGTTGTGGTGCATACAAACTAATCCACTGAGTCGTCCTACCATTAGTAAGGTTTTGGAAATGTTAGAAGACAACATAGCATCATTGGAAATCCCTCCAAAGCCTTATATATTTTCTCCATCAAGATCAGTTGCTTCCTCAAGTACAGGTCAATTGAGCCATTAACTATTGTTCATTTACTGGACCTTAAACTTTTTTGGTCATTTAATTATTGTTAAGTTAGTTATTTCTTAAGAACTATTATAAGTTAATTTGTTACTGTAGCAATATCATAGAGGAATCTTGTGTATCAATGCCAATAGCAAAATTAGTTGGTAATGTAAATAGCGGGCAAACAGATTGCAACCAAAATATTTTCAGATTTGTTTCGAGAATGATGGCCAACTCGTGTGATCATTTATCTTTATAGCATAGTCAAAATTGTGGATAGCTAAGGGCTTAGATGCTGGTACAAATAAGCATTCAACATGGCAAGTTTGGAAAGGCTGGGAAGTGTCTATCACTAGCTCTCTTTTAGGCATTTCATCGAACATGTTATATGCATGTAAAACAACTTGTTCAAATTGATCAATCATACAATGAAGTTATGTGCTGGTAAAGAAAACTGAAGAAAGAAAGCATACATGCATGATAGATACCTTTGACTTGAAATTGTTTAGAGTGAAAGAAATCGCTTGGCTCATTTTGATAGGTGCCCTTCTCATTACTATTGTCCTGCTTAAGTAGTTTTTTTTTTAAATGGTATATATATTATTCCTACTCGAATTTATACCATTTATTTTAAATTACTCCCTTTGCTTAGTTTTGGGCTCTAAGGTGTATGTGTCTCTACCAATTGAGCTAGTCTTGTATTAGCGCTTAACTAAAGCGGAGCAACTTAACCACCGCCTAAAACCCAATTAAGTTTGTTAATCCCATTTACACAATTGGTCCCTAATCTTTTTTTTTTTGAATGACTAAACTTGCATATCATGGGGATTGAACCCATGACCTCCTCGTATCCTACACCTTATCTAACCCACCAACACCATTAGGCTAGGGGATGATCCCTAATCTATTACTTCTTGACATTAGTAGCTAAACTATTATTAAAACTGTCTTGTCCCCATGAATCATCATCATCATCATCATCATACTCGGTAAATACCACCAATAGCAAAGCAAATGTAGGGTCTGAGGAGGGTAAGATGTAGACAGCCTTACCTCTACCCATAGGAATAGAGAGGCTGCTTCCAGTGAGACCCCCGGCTTGATCTTGTCCCCATGAATGAAAATCCTAAATCTGTCAGTTATCAATGCTTAACAGAAAGATTCTATTAATATCAAGCACAAGAATCAAACTAGTTGATATGAGCTTTTGTAGGAAGTCAAAGTTTTAGTTGTGGAATTGATCACAAGGAAGAATATTACAACATGTGTGATCATTTGACGTTTTAAAGTGATTATTGTTAGGTTTGAAGAGTTTCTTCTCTCTGAACTCTTTAAACACCTAGACATCATACATGTCCTGATAGAAACAAATAATTTTAAGTAAAAACTTAATCTGAATGGCAGAGTTTTGGCATATGTGAGTTCCAGTTAAATTGATAAGAAAAGCATACACTTTTATACAAACACTTAAAGTCAACTGCAAAAACAAAATTATATGAACTCATGTTTACCTTTATAGCTTTTCTTTAAGTATGCTGCAAAGTATATACTATCCTGCATAAAGACACTACTGTTATGTTTAAATTTTCTTCTAATGTGAATATTGGAAATATAAGAAAATTGTAGGTACCAATGGGGTGGTGGTCCATTGGTAATGCAAATCCTATAAACACCTTGGGAGAGGGAGATTTTGGGTTCAAGTCTCACAGGCGACATGAGTAAAGAAATTGTTGGATTTACAGAATGATAATGGAATGATTATGCAGTAAACGAAAGAATGAATATTCGAAGTATTGTTAGTGCGTTCTTAATTGAATTGGTAATTGACCAAATGTGCAGACAGATACATATATACATTAGGGTTAATGTAAAGATAACCGCTAATACTTAGGTTATCATTATTAAAATAATAATGCTACATAAACCATACATTAAAACTAATATAATATAACTTATTCTAGCTTAATATCATTCTCTAACACCCTCCCGTAAGCTAGAATGCTGCAATATTCATGAGATCCTTCATATGCACATAATCCTTCGGTTGAAGAGCCTTGGAAAGTATATCTGCAATCTGATGTTTCGTTGGACAGAACATAATTTCTAATTCATTGTTTTTAACTAAGTCTTGGATGAAATGATATTTCACTCTTATGTGTTTGCTCTTTCCATGATATACTGGATCTTTGGCTAAACATATTGTAGATTTATTGTCACAGTAGACAGTGAGGGGATGATCAACACTTTCCTGCAATTCCTTCAGAATTCCTTTGAGCCATAGAGCTTAACATCCAGCCATGGAAAGTGCAATATATTCAGCTTCTGTTGATGATAATGCTACTACCTTTTGTTTCTTTGATTGCCATGCTATTGTTCCTGATCCTAAGTGAAAGAGATATCCAGATGTGCTCTTGCTATCATCTATACTTCCTGCATAATCACTGTCACTAAAACCGATTAAAGTCCCTTTACTTCCTTTGGAGTATATGAGCCCATGATTTAGAGTTCCTTTTATGTATCTTAAAACTCTTTTCCCAGCTTCCCAGTGGCTTCGTTTTGGTTGTTCCATAAACTGGCTTATTTTGTTAACAGCAAACATAATATCAGGTCTTGTATTTGTTAAGTACATGAGGCTTCCAACCAAGCTTCTGTATAAGTTTGAATCCATTTCTTCTTCTGGGTCTTGTTTGGATAACCGTATACCATATTCCATTGGAGTGGAGATAGCTTTGCAATTCATCATTTTGAATTTATCAAGTAAACTTCTTGCATACTTTTGTTGTGATAGCATTATGTCTCCGTTGTTGTAAGTCACTTCATTTCCAAGGAAATAATGCAGGATTTCCATGCCGGTCATTTCAAATTCTCTCTTCATGGACTCCTTGAATTCAAGAATCATACTTGAAGAGTTGCTGGCTATAATGAGGTCATCTACGTAGAGACAGATTATTATTTTCACACCCTTATGAATCTTGGTAAATAAGGTATGTTCATGTGCACACTTCTTGAAACCACATGATGTAAAGTAACCTTCTATTCTACTGTACCACGCCCTCGGGGCTTGCTTTAATCCATATAAAGCTTTCTTGAGCCGACATACTTTCTTTTCCTTCCCTTTTGCGATATATCCTTCTGGTTGTTCGGCAAACACTTGTTCTGTTAATGTGCCATTAAGGAAGGCCGTCTTCACATCCATTTGATGCAAGTGCCATCCATAGTGTGCAGCCAAAGCTAAAATAAGTCTAACTGTATCAAACCTTATGACTGGAGCAAAAACATCTTGATAATCGACTCCATATTTCTGTTTATAACCCTTCACTACCAGACGTGCCTTGTGTTTGCTTATATTTCCGTGTTCATCATATTTAGTCTTATATATCCACTTCATGCCGATAGGAGTTTGATCTTTTGGAGGATCAACTAATTCCCAGGTATCATTCTTGATTATTGACTCCATTTCCATATCCATAGCTTCTTTCCATTTTGTCTCCTGGCATGCTTCTTTGTAGGAGGAGGGATCTGCATTTGTGAATAGAACAAAGTGAGCCGAACTTCCTACATTTGGTTGATTCTTCCTGTAGAGTTCTTCAACTTGTGTTTCCGTTAAGGCTTGTGATCTTTGATATACATCAGCAACATTTCGGGTCCTTATAACTTCATTTTCGGATGATGAAGATTCTGAATCTTCATGGTTATTAGTGCTTTCTTCATCGCTGTCTTCACCATTTTGCTCATCTCCTTGGTTGTTCAACTCCGGTGCAGTTGAAATACTTTGATCATTCACATTTATATGTTGATTATTTGAAACTTCTTCTGCCGTAGGTTCATGATCGTCTTCGGCTATAAGTGGGCTGTCATCCCCATCATTCCTGATTTCAAGGTATGATGAGGTTTCTTTACCATCCTTGTTTACACCCCAATGTTGATCTTCATTAAATATTACGTCTCTACTTATGATCATTTTGTTTGATATTGGGTTGTATAGCTTGTATGCCTTGCTGTTTTCGCTATATCCCACAAATATTGCCTTCTCTGTCTTGTCATCTAACTTGCCTCTATGGATTTTAGGTACTTGAACATATGCAACGCATCCAAAAACTTTTAGATGTTCCACATTAGGTTTTCTTCCGCTCCATGCTTCCTGAGGTGTTATTTTTGGTGCATTTTTTGTGACTGCCCGATTTAATAAGTATATTGCACATGCAACTGCTTCGGCCCAGTATGCATGTGATAGGTTCTTCATTTTCAGCATGCTTCTACTTAATTCCATGAGCGTCCGGTTCTTCCTCTCGGCTACTCCATTTTGTTGAGGAGTGTAACTTGTGGTAAGTTGATGATGTATCCCACTTTCTTTAAGAAAATTCTGAAACTCATGACCACAATACTCCCCTCCTTTGTCTGATCGTATGCTCTTTATCTTGAGATTAGCTTGATTTTCTACGTGACTTTTAAATAATTTAAAACGGCTCAATGCTTCTGAATTGAGCTTCAGGAAGTATACCCATGTCTTTCTCGTGAAATCATCTATGAAAGTAACGAAGTACTTACATCCCCCTATCGATTGAGTCCTCATAGGTCCGCATATGTCCGTGTGAATGAGTTGAAGTGGCTTGCTTGCATGCCATGTTGCTTGTTTTGAGAAAGGCTTTCTTGCATGTTTGCCAAAGATGCATCCTTCACATATATTGTGTGTTCTAACTAGTTTCGGCAAACCTTTCACAGTTTCATTCATCCCCATATCACATAAGGTGTCTAAGTTTAAATGCCCGTACCGTCTATGCCACAACGTGGATGGATCAGTTGTCGTTACATTGCATACTCGGGGTGTTATATCTTGGTTCAGATTTAATGGGAACATTTTGTTTCCTGTCATCTTCACTGTTCCAATATATGCCCCGGTAGAGTCTTTGATCATGCATCCTTGATTATTAAATTTTACTTCATAGCCTTTCTGAACTAACTGTCCAACGCTTATTAAGTTGTGTTTTAAACCTGCTACATAAAACACATTCGGAACTCGTTTCTCTTGACCTTTAACCTTGATAGTTACATCTCCACAACCCAGTACTTCGAGTCGTTTGTCGTCTCCGGTTCTTACTTATCTTCTCTCTGATTCGTTTAGATTAACGAATAGGTTCTTATCACCTGTCATGTGATTACTGCACCCGCTATCCAGTTACCAGTAGTCATTCTTGGTTACTTCCTCTACATCAAAAATCATAAACATAGTTTCATCGCTCTCCTCTTCTGTATCATCCTTGTACATTAATGCATTATTCATCCTTTCATTATCATCTTTCTTGTTACAGAACCTTGCCACATGCCCTAGTTTTTTACAGTTGTAACATAGGATGGAACTATTATATCTTCCTCGTCCCCTACTGCGTCCTCTACCTGCATATTCTGACCGAAATTGTCTAGACCTTTCGTGATTATTTCCTTGAATTTGAAATGCTTGTTCGATTGGCACATCATCATACTGTTTTAATCGAAGTTCATGTGATTGTAGAATTCCCAGTAATTCATCTGTAGTGATCATATGTAAATCTTTGGATTCTTCTATGGCCACTACTACTGCTTCATATTTTCGTGTTAAACTTCGCAAGATCTTTTCAACAATTCGTTGTTCCTCTATCTTCTCTTCGTTTAATCTTAATTGATTGACTATTACAGTTGTTCGATTTACATAATCTTCTATCGACTCATTCTGTTTCATTCTTAATGAATCAAATTCACAACGTAGGGTTTGAAGTTTTACCGTTTTGACTCTATTTTCTCCCCTGTAGGCTTTGTGAAGAACATCCCACGCATCCTTAGATTTCTGGCATGTAGCGATTCGTTCGAACACTGTTTCATTTACCGCTTGAAAGATAATGTGTAATGCCTTTTTATCCTTCTTAATCTTTTCTCTGTAATTGTTCTGATCATTCTCTGATGCATTTGGAGCGATTTCTGCATAACTTTCTTCTACAATTGACCATAAGTCTTGTGATTCCAATAACACCTTCATCTGTATATGCCAGTGATAGTAATTTTGTCCTAGAAGTTTCGGAACCTGGGTTTGAATCCTTCCATTGGTCGTCATCAGAAAGCGATTTAGGAATTATAAATTTGTAAGGAATTGTTCGGATGAGTTTTGCTCTATGCTGTGGATAGGTGGCTCTGATACCACTTTGTTGGATTTACAGAATGATAATGGAATGATTATGCAGTAAACGAAAGAATGAATATTCGAAGAATTGTTCTGTGCGTTCTTAATTGAATTGGTAATTGACCAAATGTGCAGACAGATACATATATACATTAGGGTTAATGTAAAGATAACCGTTAATACTTAGGTTATCATTATTAAAATAATAATGCTACATAAACCATACTTTAAAACTAATATAATATAACTTATTCTAGCTTAATATCATTCTCTAACAGAAATTTGCCGTTCAAAAAAAAAAAAAGAAAAAAGAAAATTGTAGGTATCTTTTTTTTAACTTTAGATTATGCTAAATTGAGAAGCGTTACATGGGAGGAGGAAATGGGACCACAAAAAAAAAAAAAAACTTACAAAGTGTGTCCTTTTAGCGTTTGAAAAGGGTTAAGGATGAATGGAGGAGAAGAGTCAATGAGGCAATGTCTTGATGGTGTTAGTCAATATGGACAAAAATAGCAAAAGTGTTGAAACTTCCATTCTATGTATCTTTTGGCATAGAAATACAGCAAGTTGCGTTTGTGAATTTGAAAGTTTCTTCAATGTCAATCACATGATAGTTCAGGGCCCCAATTTTAGGCCAACCTTTCCAAAGACTTTCTGTAACTATTGTTCATCAGATCAGCGCTGAAATATCAACGACAAACAAATCGTCTAAGTATCGTTCATTTACCAGGATTTTGATATGTTTTTTTGTCAATAAGTATTTTTAAGTTGTTCATTACCTCAGAATTACAGAGCATGCGCGCATACAGTAGGTTTGTTATGTCTCGCTCATGATTGTATGTATGTATATTTAATATCCCAATGATCGAAACAAATACTTATTTATCCTCAACCAAGCATTAATGGACAACAATTGAAAATTTTCTAAGGTTGTAACCTCCAACCCCAACCTTTTGTTTCAAACGCCCTTACGGAAATGCATGCGAGATTTTTGTTTCAAACGCCCTTAAGTCAACACTTTTCTCGCATGCTTAGCATGTTCAAACAGCCGCTATGCATGCGAGATTTTTGTGGGTGCGCGCACCTAAGGAAATGCAGATTATGGAAATGAAGGTATCTTAAATTGTTACTCTTCCCACTTGCCATACTTCATAATGTATCTAATCTACTACAAATATCTAGTAGGATGCATATAGGATACTTCATAATGTATCTAATCTACTACAGATTATGGAGCTTTATTAATCATACTCTTGCTCGGTTTGTGGTGTAGCTTGGATTCCGCACTTGTTACAACATTCGAAACAACAAATCCTTGTGTTCAAGATCCGTTTCAGGACCTACATGTACCTTAATTATCCCGATTGTGATTCTTCATCTTTTGTGCATTCCTTAAACGCCTTCATTCGACCAACGACATCACCATCGAATGCAATTGATTTTACATCCACAAGTTGCTCAATTGAGGCTACATATGGATGAATCGCCTTGGTAAACCGCTGAGAAAAATTTTCACGATCCTTTGTTCCTCGATTACAAAACCGAGTGACCCCCGCTTTTGAAGACATTCTTGATAACTTGCTTGACAAGTCATCAATTGTACTCGAATCCTTCATCTTCCTCGCCTCAAATTCTAACATGAATGTCTGAAGTCTTACTTCACGTACCCGATCGACTCCTAGATAATGGCTTTTAGTGCTTCCCACACCTCTTTCGCAGTCTTCAGAATACAAACTTACAAGATCTGTTCTTCAGGTATGAGGCATAAACTGAAACAATATAGCAATCGCCATGTTGCTTGTCTTCATATTTGTTTCAGTTCCGGGTTCGATGGCCTCCCACACACGATGAACATTAAAAATCGCGTGAATATGCATCGCCCAAAGAGTATAATTAACCAAATTCAATTGCGGGCATTGAAGTGATGTTGAGTTTGGTACCGATTTCTCGGGATTCGAGCCACCACTGCCTCCGCCTTCAACCATATTTTTCTTTCGTCGACTGTACGTAAAAGTAGTTGAACCCGGTGTAAGTGGTTCCGTTTCTTCTAGTCTACATGATTAAATCAAATCCCGAATCTGATCAGAACACTCCTTTCGATATCTTCAAGACTTTATATTAATCGAATAATCAAATTAGAACAATAGTAACTTTTTTTTCCTTTGGACTCTATTAGTGAAGGTCCATGAAAACCCAATCAAAAACCTAATCGAAGGAACAAACACTGTACAATACGCTTTCAACCCTCAAACGAGTTTCTCTATTGTTCCCCTTCTCTTGACAACAACACCAGTGATGACAGACCTTCAACATGCCGATAATACTTCTGGTATGGAATTACGATTTCACTTCTCCAATCGTCCTCCTTCTCGTTATCAAATTTCGCGCATGACAAACAGAAGCAAGCTGCTTCCAACCTGCTACAATTCGATATTAACAAGACAATCAACAGCCGCGTGGACTACTTCCACCTTGTTAATTACGATTCAAAAGTTGAAGACTGGAAATCCTATCCTTTGCTCAATCACAGGTTCTTAAGTTCCCACGTATGCTCTGATACCAATTCAAGATGGGAATCGTGTTAGATATTTTAGCGTAATTTGAGATTGCGTGTGACATACAAATAAGAGTGCACGCTTATTTGTATCTCATCGGGACTAACAGGGGTTCGGGGGCAGCGCCCCCGAGAGAAGCGGGGTCCAAGGGGCAGAGCCCCTGGCTGGGGTCGAGCTGGAAATTTTTTATTTTGGACGAAAGTCCTTTATCGAAAATGCATCAGAAAGTCAATTTCGAGCTAAATATGCACTTTTGAAACATGAGGGACTAAAGGTGGTTTTGTTCAAAATGAAAACTGCAAGCAGTTGTGGAAAACTGCAAATACGCTCTCTCACGAATTTGAAAACCCTAGACGAATTCCAGTTCGTGATCAATCCCTCAAAATTCTCTCAACCAAATTCTCATACAGAAATCTAGAATCAATTCTGATTTTATCCTATCAAAGATTGGCAGCCACTCCAATTGTTTGATCTGAAAGTGAATACACGACTTCAGATTTATCCAAGCAATTTCGAATTTCCCAACAAAGATCAAACAATTCAGTGAAGATGACAAGCGGTGGTGAATCTGCGAAGGCTATGACGAACAAATTTGTGAAATTGGACAAGTTTGAAGGGCAAGACTTCCGTCGCTGGCAAAAGAAGATGCATTTCCTGTTGACGACTTTGAAAGTGGTGTACGTTCTGAGTACCCCGATGCCCGAGGAAGTGACGGATGAGACGCTGGAACAAACTAGGAAGCGTGGAAAGTGGCTGAATGATGATTATGTCTGTCGTGGGCATATTCTGAATGGTATGTGTGTCTCTCTTTTCGATATTTATCAAAATGTTGAATCTGCAAAAGAACTGTGGGAATTACTAGAGGCCAAATACATGGCTGAAGACACATCTAGTAAGATATTCTTAGATAGTGATTTTATGAATTATAAAATGGTTGATGATAGACCCATCATGGAACAATATAATGAATGTCTAAGAATTCTGGGTCAATTCGAACAACATGGTTTAAAGATGGATGAAGCAATTTCTGTTCCATCTATCATTGATAAACTTCCTCCTTCTTGGAAAGATTTTAAACATACTTTAAAACATAAGAAGGAGGAAATGAATCTGGTTGAACTTGGAAGTTGTTTTCGAATTGAGGAGTCTTGTCGGGCCATGGAAAATGTTAACAAAGATAAACACGTTGGTGGGTCTTCTGTTAACATGGTGGAAGAAAGTGGTCCTAGTTTCAAAAATTCTAATAAGGGAAACAACAAAAGGAAGTTTCAAAGTGGTCCTAAGAAGATGAACAAGGCTGTGAAGTATGCAAAATAGACTAAGGATCAAGGCTGTTGGAAGTGTGGTAAAGCAGGACACTTCAAGAGAGATTGTTGTGTCGGTAAAGCCAAGAACGAAACTGGTACTAGTGGATCCTCTAAGGATCCAAAGCAACAAGGTCAGAAATTAAAATTGAATTATAATTCGGATGTGAATTATGTTTCACTAATTTCTGAAGCATTTTATGTGCAGGATGATTCTGTTGCTTGGTGGTATGACTCGGGAGCAACAAGTCACGTATGTAAGGATCGAAGATGGTTCAATGACCTTACATTAATTGAAGATGGATCTGTTTTAAAGATGGGAAATGTTGCAACCGAGCCAATCCACGGAATCGGAAGTGTAGTACTAGTATTTACTTCTGGAAAAACTCTAAGTTTAAGTAATGTATTGTATGTACCTGGCATTCGGAAAAACTTGTTATCTTGTATTATATTAAATAATTGTGGGTACAAACAAGTGTTAGAACGTGACAAGTATATCTTTTCAAGACATGGTTCTTTTATCGAATTTGGTTACTTATGTAATGGTATGATTATGTTAAATCTAGAAGTGTCGTTTAGTGATAATTCTGTTTGTATGATTGATTCTATATCTAGTGTAAATTCGTCTAAATCTGAATTATGGCATGCTAGATTAGGACATATACATTATAAACGACTTATGGAAATGTCTAAAATGAGCTTAATTCCGGCAGTAAATTTAACAAATGAAAAATTCCATATCTGCAAGTTGAATAAAATAACTAGAAAACCCTTTATGCAACATGTTACTAGAGAAAGTAAACTGTTAGATTTGATACATAGTGATCTATGTGATTTTCATGGTACACCATCATTAGGTAACAAAAAGTATGTTGTAACCTTTATAGATGATGCTACTAGATTCTGTTATGTTTACTTGTTTCATGCAAAAGACGAAGCTCTGGAAAAGTTTAAAATCTATAAACAAGAAGTAGAGCTTCATCAAAGTGAATTGATCAAAACTCTACATACCGATAGAGGTGGTGAGTATTTTGATTCGGTGTATTTCCAATCAACTGGAATAATACACCATACCACAGCTCCTTACACACCGGAACAAAATGGTGTGGCGGAAAGGAAGAATAGGACACTAAAAGAGATGGTTAATACCATGTTGTCCCATTCGGGTCTAAATAATGGGTTTTGGGGAGAGGCTATGTTGACGGCTTGCTATTTGTTAAACCGGGTTCCTAATAAAAGGAACAAAACAACCCCTTTTGAGCTTTGGTATAAAAAGCCACCCGAGTTGCAAAAACTGAGAGTTTGGGGTTGTAGAGCCGTGGTAAGGCTCAATGATCCTAAGATAAGAAACTTAGTGGAAAGAGGTATAGAATGCATTTTTATTGGATATGTGGAGCATTCATTTGCTCACAGGTTCTATGTAATAGAACCAAATGACCACGTGTCAGTACATACGCTCATTGAGGCAAGAAGTGGAAATGTAGAATATGATGAAGAGAGATTCTCATCTATACCTAGGCCAAAGGGTATGAATCCTTCTTTAAAGATTTCTAGTGGAAAAGAAATTATGCCTTCAACTAGCGCTGAACCAAGAAGGAGTTCGAGAGAAAGAAAGGCCAAGTCTTATGGTGACGATTTTCAATTGTACTTAGTTGAAGGATCTAGGGTTGATATTAATTTTCAATATCAATACTGTTTCAATGTCGATGAGGATCCAAAGACATATAGTGAAGCAATGGCTTCAAGGGATGTTTCTTTTTGGAAAGAAGCCATCCAAGATGAAATGGATTCTATCTTGCAAAATAACACTTGGAAATTGGTGGATTTACCTCCTGGTTGTAAACCATTGGGAAGTAAATGGATCTTCAAGAGGAAGATGAAGGTGGATGGTACTATTGATAAGTTCAAAGCCAGATTAGTAATCCAAGGGTTTAGACAAAAGCAGGGTATTGACTTCTTTGATACATATGCTCCTGTAGCAAGGATATCTACCATTAGATTATTATTAGCACTTGCTGCTATACATAATCTTAAAATTCACCAAATGGATGTGAAAACTGCATTTTTAAATGGTGAATTAGATGAGGAGATACATGAAACAACCAGAAGGGTTGGTTATGCCTGGAAGTGAAAACAAGGTGTGTAAACTAATTAAATCTCTTTATGGCTTGAAGCAAGCACCTAAACAGTGGCATCAAAAGTTTGATGAGATTGTATTGTCTAATGGTTTTGTTTTAAACCAAGCAGATATGTTGGTCCCGTTGATACAGGATCTGATCTTAGGAACAAGATGAATCGATTTCGTCTTAGTGTGCGGAATCCATTAAGACAAATCACAGATTTATGCAACAGTGAATTTAACGTTTAACTTCTTGTCTGTTCGTTCTATTAATCGTTCTGAAAGTCACAAAGTTCCGGTGAACGTACAGACTACCCGTGCGTGTCAAAAGTTCTAACAAAGTTGCACCGGACCTACTATTTATAGACAGACTCATGATACTAATAAGTGTTGTCCGTGCGGGTGGGCTACCCGTACGTATGACTCACCCGTACGTGTGATCATCCGCGCGTATGACTTATCCGTGCGGATAAGTCATCCGTGCGTATGGCCATACGTGCGTATTGCCATCCGTACGAGTTCAACTTGTCCCAAACAACACTTTTACATACAGACCCTATTCCTGAGTTGTCCTGCTAACTACATACATACATTCAGACAATAAACATAAACACAGAACAAAATATGACTACATGCTGACGGAAGCTACAGACGTAATGTACTAACAGACTCCCCCTCGAATGTAGCTGTAGTATCTTCCAGCATAGTCTTTTAATTCCTTCTGTTGCGTCTTCGCTCACGCGCTTTCTCTCTTCTTTTCTGAGCCTGTTCTTCCAACATTCTTTTTCTCTTTTGTCTTCCCTCAGTCAACCACCAATGTCTGTAGACAGGATCTCCATCACGTTTTCGTTCCCATTTTGGAATTTTGTTTTCTTCGGATTCTATTGGTGTCTGATCTGTTGGAGGAACAATTCCCAAATTACGTCTTCCTCGTATAGCAGCCCTTTCAGCAATCTTCTTAAAATGTTGTTCACGCTTGTATACTTTCAAAAACTCATCAATCTCTAGATCTCTCCATTTAGTCTTCCAGTATCTTCCAGAGTTGATGTCTTTCGCGTAACAAACATCCACAACCTTTTGATATTGCAAAGCTTGTTCTCGATCAGGTCTCTCGTATACTATCTTGTTGTAAAACAAACAATCAATATCCTTCTTTGAGCAGTTAACAAGCCACATAGGATCTAACACACAGATCCTTCTAGCTTCTCCTGTGGACTTGTTGTTTAACGAGATTATTGCTTCAGCTGTAGTTTGATTATACAACCACCCTTCAAACTCATCGTGGAAATCTTGCTCCATTGCCCTTAACGGCATATTCTTCAAACAACTTGGAGGTTTGATATCCAGAGTGATATCCTTCTCACCACTTTCTAGAATTCTGACAATCCGTTGAGGAAAGTGTGGTTTCCAATCAGGATATCTTTTCTCAGCTTGCAGCTTTACATAATTCCATAATCTCTGATCGTGCTGCTTCACATCTAACCCATGATAGAATTCTTTGATATTCTTTGTTTTTACTAGCTCATCTATATCCCACCAAGGCAAAGTTTTGATATCAGCTAAGAACTCAAAGTACTGCACTCCCTGTTCTCTTCTGATAGCATAAACTTTTAAATCTTCCAAATATCCCCATGAGAGAATGTCACCCCAAGAGAGTTCTTTGTCATGTGTAAAAAATTGAAGTGCCCGAAGTTTCTTTCTCTCTTTTGTCATTACTTTGTACCATTTCTTTCTTTCTTCTGCCAAATTTTCTCTCGGAATAGTATCTGGAATACCTTCTGCTGACACTTTCTCCACTATCTTCCTTCTGATTTCATCAACATTTCGGTCTTTAAACATTTCCGTCAATGAAGGAAATGTTGCATCGATCCCAGAGTAATGAAACTGAACTTCATCATCAGATGAATCTGAAGCATCTTCAATTATTACATCGTTGTAATTATCAGCTTCAAATGCATATCTGGTCTCTAATACGTCTTCAGAAGTTTCAGGAATCTCGTCTTCAATATCGAACTTAAATTTACCTTCTTGTAAACCCAATTCTTCTAACATTTCTTCCCTTGTTCTACTAACTTCAATCACCTCTTGACTTTTATCTTGTAAGAAAATGACAGTGGGATTTGTAAGGAATACCTGATCTGAATGTTGATTTCCAGAAGAGGAAGTTTCTTGATGATCATCATCTTCTTGCTCGTTAATCTGATCATTTAGAAACTCTTCTATCCTTTGCTCATTAATAGAATTCTTCACAATCAATCCTGACGAACCTTGATCATCGTCATCATTCTTCTTATCTTTCTGGTTATCATCGTCTTTCTCATCTTCATCATTTTTCTCCTCATCTCCATCTTCGTCATCATCTACAAGAAGTTCTTCATCTGAATCACTAACAACCTCTCCACGAGCCTTCTTTGCTTCTTTTCTCCTTCTCATAACTTTCATTCTGTAAAGACCATCTTTTGAGTTGAGAGGCACAATGTAAGCATCTCCAACAAGAACAAACTGCTTTGTCTTCCATTCAAGTAGTAACACTTCTTTTGCCTTTTTCTTCTTTTGAGTAACAGTAACTCTACGAATGATTTCTTCATAATCAATTATTTGAGAAGGCCCTCCAACCAACATGAAATCTTGATCTTGTACAACTTGTTCTTGAGTATGTTGAGCATCAATCATTTCAGCATCATCTTGAAGAGAGGAACCACCAGCTTCTTGAACATCTTCAACTATACTTTTGTTCTTTTGTACAGCATCCTCAGCCAGTCTTCGTTCTCTTTCAAGTCTTCTCTCTTCAACTTTCTTTACTTCAATTTCATTGTAAGCAGCATGAACATCCTTCTTCAAAAGATTTTCTACAACAGAATACAACATCTTGAGTTGTTCATCTTTCATCACTTTGTCAGCTTTCATGGCTTCCATTTCTAACTTCATTATTTTCATTTCGTTTGAAGTAGATTCACTCATTTCACTGACAAGTTGATTTAGTGTTTGATTTACATCTTGGAGATTCTTTGACTTCTCGTTCAATGAAGATATTTCTGCCAGAAGAGCTTCAATCACTTTAGTGTTACTTTCACCATCTTCCTTTATCTCCTTCATGGTGCGTTCATCTTGGATCATCACTGTTCTAAGTTGATCATGAGCTTTCATTATCTTTTTCACTTGCTCTTTTAACAGATCACGTTCATTTTCAGCTTTTTCTTTTTCTTTCTCAAGATCTTTGACTTTCTTCGAAAGAATTCTCACTGCATCATTGTTGAACAAGTCACCATCAAAATTCAGATCTTCTAATGGATCACCTGAAGCATGTGGCAAATAGCTAAAGAAATCATCTGAGTCTTTTGGTTGTGAGGACGATTTTGGAATCTCTATGTTATCTGGTACTTTTGGAAACTTTGAATAAAATTCTCCAGCATCAGTAACTTCAATGTAGTCATCGTGACTCGTCTGTTTTTCTGCTTCTGTTTCTTTTGGTTGAGAAGATTTAACATGTTGAGGATCTTTGCCATCATGTTCTTTTTGAACTTGACTTTCTCCTTTTCTTGCTCGAACACTTCTTGGAATGAGACCTGCTACAACAGCTTTTCTTTTCTTGATTTGTTTATTTGGATTCTCAGGATCATAAGTTGTATCTTCTTCATCTGATCCCTTCCTTTTCTTTGTTAACCTTTTCTTTAACTGAACTTTTCCTTTTCCAAGAGTAAGAGGATCAAGTTCAGATTCTGATATTGTGGTTTCAGAATCATCATCAGTTGAAAGATCTTGAACGACTCCTTCTTGATCTTTAACACCTTGAGCAGCGTCCTCATTTTTCTTTAAGAAATTTTCAAGAGATTGTGATAACAGCTCAGTTCCCTCTTGAATAACAGCTGACGGCTCCAGAACTTGTTCATCTATCAGCTTGTGCTGCTGTTTTCTAGAAGACCCTGCAAAACAGATGTTTCACAAAATCATTAGAAATTTTCACAGTATAAAAATTCTAATTTCCTTGAGACTCCCCCTTTCACAATACCCTTTTTCACATTCTTTGGAATAGAAACTGCAGGGGACGTCTTTGGAGTTCTCTTCCTTTTTCCATCTTTGACACACCACCATCTTGTATCCTTCTTATAGAACAAACTCATCTTGTCATCTTCATTGTCAGAATTGCTGTCTTCATGTCTCCATGCATCATTCTCTGGAGCTACATAGTTAGGATTTGAAATTTTGCAGATCATTCTCTTTGCTCCAGGATCTGGACCTTTGATCAATCTGCTGATTGTATCTGGTGTCATGTGCCTTAGACCCAAAATGTCACTGCTCTTCTTTTCTAAACCTTGAAACTGATCATCTATCAACATCTGGACAAATCTAGGATACATAAGAAACCTCTTGCTTCCATCCTTTACATTCTCAGTCATATGATCAAAAATTACTTGAGAAATATTGTATGGTCTGTTTAGAACAAGACAAGCAATGATATTCATGATGTAATCTTGAGTTTCATCATATCCACCTTTTCTGTGTGACAAAGCATGAAGCACACAATGAATCATGAACTTATAAGCATGGCTAAAGCTTGTCTTCTGCATTCTTCCATTCACACTCCCAGCAAAACCCATCCTACACCACAATCCTTTTACTAAACGTTCAGAAACTATGGTTGGATCACTATCATTGTCTCCTAAATTCAACACTCTCCTTATGATACCAACAGTCACTTTCATTTCTAAATCTACATCTTTTCCACTCTCATCTTTCTTTGATACAGCTGAATAAATTGTCTTATCACTTTCTTCGTATCTTGCAGCAGTCCAAAAACGTTTCACATGCGATTCATATACTATTGTTTTATCAGTTAAGGCCTTAGAAACTCTACTTTCCCTCAAAAACTTTGCAACATCTTGAACTACTGTGTTTTCGGTATACACACCATCCAAAGCACAATATATATTATGAGCTTTATCCCAATCCTGCAGAAATTTTATTCATTTTAATTTTTGGGATCTCAAAATATTTTGTCAAGAAAGAAAAGAAGAAAAACTTGTTGCAAGATATGACACTTGAAGAGTTATCCGTACGCATGACTTGTTTGTGAGGATAAGTTGTCCGTGCGGACAACTTGTCTACATCGCGTATAGCCACTCGTGCGTACAGCAACCCATAGTCCCAGATTGTCATCCGTGCGAACAGCATAGCATTGCCACGGATTGTCATCCGTGCGTACAACATTAGAATTGCTCCGGATTACCATCCGTGCGTACAACATAGCATAGCTCCGGATTACCATCCGTGCGTACAGCCTGTCCTTGACACGGATTGTCATACGTGCGTACAGCATGATGTGTCACGGATTGCCATACGCACGTACAAGTTGTACGTGCAGATACAAGTCACAGATGAAGAACATTTTATGAACATCAAAAATTTCTATGACAAAACCTAAAATTGAACATAGATCTACACAGAGAATGTTTAAACGATCAAAACCCTATGTTCAATGATGTCTAAAACGTCCTATACAAAGATCAATTTTAACAAAAACCTACCCGACACTACGTACCGTTCAAACATCAGATCTATCAGATTTTAGCATGTTATAACACAAATTAATCCGGTAAAATCCTAGATCTAAGCATTCTAAACAAGAACCTATGATTTATTCATGACAAAACGAACTAACACAGGCTAGATCTGAGATTTAAAGCTTCGTAAGAACAAATACGTGATGAACATCGATGAACAGACATTAAACAATGGAATATTGCAGATTTGAATTAGAAAAACATACCTTTGCCATTGCTAATGTTGTACAAACCAACGAGAACAACGATCCGTGCAAAGAATTCCAAAATCAGAAAGTCAAAGTGTGAGAGAGAAAGAGTGTTGTGCGTGCGTATAGCTTTGACTGACTCTTTGACTCACAATTTATACAATCTTCAGACGCGTATGGTCACCCGAGCGCATTGCCATCCGTGTGTATGGCTACCCGTCCGGATGAACATCCGAATGAAGCACACTTTACTTTTTCAATGAAATCTTTTATTTTTCTCAACATATGTCAGATTTTAGAAATCCACTTAAATTGCTTGGTTCAAATTAATGACCCAAGGAACTTAATTTGTCGACCAAGTCCAACTTAATGACCTTGGTTGACCTGAAGCAAAATATATTGACTTTTGAAAATTTTGTTCAATCATTTTTCTGAAAAATTACAAGTATCAACTTAATGAACTTGTGTTTCACACTATCAATTACAAATTAGTCATGATTAGCTCCAAACTCATCTTCCAATCCAGAAACTTCCTGCATCTTCTATCACTTTCGAATCAGAAGATCAACTCTCCACTTTGGTTTGTCGTAAAATAAAGCAGAAAAATAAAATCTTTTTGGAATTATAATGAAGCAAAATAGACTAAAACAGAAATATAAAAGCAGTAAATGTAAACTATTTACAAACATATTTTTGGTGAGCGTGTTAGGGAATCATATCAGCTTCCGACAAGTTACAAGTACCATTAAGCTTAATTTCATGCCAAACATTAAACAATTCACCTCGATTGTCGATATACTGATCCATCTTAAATTTTTACACACATTTCAATCTGTTCAGGATACGGTTTAAGTGTTTTAGAGACTTAAACTTATACATGTGTCCCACCTCTTGAATATACTCCCGTATCCAGAATCTCAATAATCAGTCTTACAGGTGAGTATACATCAATGATATCTGTACATAATTTAGGTATGCGAGGGCCGAGGGATCTCAGGTCGATACTTCCGTATACGCAGAGAGATATCGGCTTCGACTTTTAAGGTATGTCCCCTTTAGAGGATCTTTTTGCTACAACAGCAGCGTTTATCAATTTTATTGTTTCAGCATGCTGAGGGTTTTAATGCTATATTTCAAGCATTTGCAGAAAGTATTATCCAGGGACTAGGTCAGAACTACCGTTCAGCAGAAGTCCCGGAATAATACCCCAGACATCATCGAGAATAAAGACCTAGTATATCAGATTATGAAACCTTTCAAACGAGATTTCAGGGGTTACCTATATATCCAAGTGGTGTTCCCCACGAAATAAGCAAGTAAGATTTTAGGTTTATATCCCGAACAAATCTACTAAATGTGTAAAAACCTATCGACACATCATTAGTGAGACTGTTTAACGTATTTGAACTTTCCATTTCTTTAGCGTACAGTAACTGACTAGCTGATGTACTATCATTTTCCCTTTTTACACAAACTCTTTTTGAAATTTTATCATGTTTTTGGGTTTTTGAAATTTTCTAATGTTTTTGGCTTTTTCAAATTTTTATTGTTTTTGTATTTTCTGAAAATAATATCTCCCCCTAAAAACCAAAACAAGTAAAAATTCGACAAACCATTGCAGATTGTTTCTCAACATCATCTACAGTGGCACCTTCATCAACGCCAACAATTTCCTCCGCATCCGATAATAACTTCATACCATTAAGTTTCAAAAGATATTTAAAGCGAGTTTTGTCAAAAGCTTTGGTATGTAAGTCAGCTTTTTGTTCATCGGTGTGGATTTTCTCTATTCGTATCAACTTCTTCTCGAAACAGTCTCGGATGAAGTGATGACGAATTTCAATATGTTTTGTTTTAGCGTGATGAACATGATTTTTTGTTATGTTAATTGCTGCCTCATTATCAACAAAAATAGGGGTGTTAAGAAATTGCAAACCGTAGTCTCGCATCTGTTGCTGGATCCACAGGATCTGAGAGCAGCAGCTGCTAGCAGATACATATTCGGCTTCACAAGTGGATAAAGCGACAGAGGTCTGCTTCTTGCATTGCCAGGTGACCAATCGTGGTCCGAAAAACTGGCACCCTGCTGTTGTTGATTTAGCATTCACTTTGCAGCATCCGAAATCAGAATCAGAATATCCTTCGAGCATGAAGTCGCCATCTTTTGGATACCACAACCCCAGAGATGGAGTTCCTTTCAGGTAGCGTAGAATCCTTTTCACAATTACCATGTGCGAAGCTCTAGGATTTGACTGAAATCGCGCCGCGAGGCAGGTTGGATACATAATATCCGGTCTTGATGCCGTCAAGTACATTAACGAGCCGATCATGGAACGATATAATGTTTCGTCTACCTTCTCTCCGGTGAGATCAGGATGTATCCCATGATTTGTCGCTAATGGGGTGGAAATTGGTGACATTCCTGACATCCCGAATTTCTCCAGAACATCATGAACGTATTTTGTTTGATGTATGAAAGTTCCTTCGGGAAGTTGATCAACTTGAAGTCCCAAGAAGAACTTCATCTCACCCATTGAAGACATCTCAAACTTCTGCTTCATAACATGTTCAAAATCTTTGCAGAGTTGCTCATTTGTTGACCCGAAAATTATGTCGTCCACATAAATTTGGACAATCAGAAGATGCCCGTCGACTTCTTTTGTGAAAAGAGTGGCGTCTATCTTTCCTCGAGTGAAGTGGTTGGCTAAAAGATGTTGAGACAAGGTCTCATACCAGGCTCTCGGGGCCTGATGTAAGCCGTACAATGCTTTGTCAAGGAGATAAACTTTATCTTTGTGAATTGGGTCGGTGAAGCCCGGTGGCTGTCCGACATAAACCTCCTCTTTCACTTTGCCATAGAGAAATGCCGACTTCACATCTAACTGAAAAAATTTAAATCCTTTCCATGATGCGAATGCAAGGAAGATTCTGATGGCTTCAAGTCTTGCGACAGGGGCATATACTTCTGTGAAATCTATTCCCTCCTGCTGACTGAAACCTTGGACAACGAGTCGAGCTTTGTTTCGAATGATAACTCCTCGATCATCCCTCTTGCATTTAAACACCCATTTCGTATTAATCTTTTGATGACCATCGGGCAAATCTACTAGCTTCCATACGCCAAGCTTCTCGAATTGGTTTAACTCCTCCTGCATTGCATTTACCCACAAATCTTCAGTAAGCGCCTCTTTGTACGTCCTTGGTTCTATCTGCGAAATAAAACAACTTAATGAGAATTCAGTTTGTAAAGGAGCAACTTTAGTGTAAAAACATGTAAGCCCTTGATCAAGTTGTCTTCGAGTGCGGACGCCTGATTGCAGTTCTCCGATTATCAGTTCCTCAGGATGATAAGAAAGCGTTCTTGGCATCACTTCGCCTGAAACATCTACTCCACTCTCCAAATTTGTAACATTTTGATCAGCAACTTGTTCACTAACTGGAATAGTTTGATTTGAAAACTGGATTAGCTCCCCCTCAGATTCTGAATCATCATGATCGAATATTGGTCTGTTTTCAGATTCTTGATTGACATTCTCTACTGTCTGATTTTCTTGAGCAACATCATTTTCAACATCGTCATGTTCTCCAGCATTGCTTGGACCTGCCTCGTCATCATTTGAAGCTTGTCTTTTACGATACGATTCTGCTGGAAACCTTTCATCTTCATATTCTCTAAGAATATCCAGCTCATCAAAGAACTCTGGCTCTTCTTCCATGTTGAAAGACTCCCACAAAACATCATAATTGAAACGCCATGAGTCGCCTGGATTTTGTGGAGGCATTGTGTGACCTTGGCATTCAACATTTTGAGCTTCAATAATTCTCTTCAGACTTGGAACGAAGACTCGTCGTAAAGGACTTGCATATCCCACAAATATTCCTTCAAAACTCTTCGGACCCATCTTTCCAAAAGGTTCTAGAACTGTACAGGGTGAACCGAACGGTTCAAGATACTTCAAATTCGGTTTTCGATTATTAATCAACTCAAAGCATGTTTTGTTGAATTTCTTGACAGTTAGAACTCTGTTGAGCGTGTAGCATGCGGCGGAAACAGCTTCTGCCCAGAAATTTATTGGTAACTTTGAATCAGCAAGCATTGTTCTAGCCGTTTCAATCAGTGTTCTGTTTTTACGTTCTGCAACTCCATTCTGTTGTGGAGTGTACGGAGCACTGAACTCATGCAAGATACCCCTTTCATCACAATATTCTTCCATATTGTTGTTTTTGAACTCAGTACCATTATCACTTCTAATTCTTCTGATACGCCTTTGGTACAAATTTTCAATCTTTTTGAATAACTCCCTCAATCTGTCAAAAGTTTCCTCTTTTGACTTCAAGAATAGCACCCATGAGAATCTGGAATAATCATCAGTAACCACAAGACAATAAAGTTCTCCAGTAATACTCTTGACATTCACAGGACCAAATAGGTCCATGTGAAGTCTCTCCAACGGTCTTGAGACTGAATTGACTTGCTTTTTGGGATGTGACTTTTTCTTTTGTTTGCCTTTCATGCAACTAATGCATTCTTGCTCCAGATGAAAACCTTTAATGTGAACTCCCAGAACCAAATCATTGTGCACAAGATGATTCATTTTACGAAGATGAATGTGCCCCATCTTACGATGCCACAACTTTGATTCTTTCTCTGTTGCTCTTGAAACAAAACAGTGTGCTTGACCCGTTGTTGTAGTTGCTACAGTCATGTCTAAGACATACAGATCATTCACTCTAGGAGCTCTCATGATGATCCATTCTTCAGGAATAACAAACCCTGGTTTCAAAATCAAACACTCTTTGTCTGTGAAGTGAGTAGTATACATCCGGTCACATATCTGTGAGATACTTAGCAGATTATTTTCCAGCTCAGCAATGTAGTTAACTCTCTCAAACGTGACGATCCCATTGGATAACGTTCCTTCACCTACAATTCTACCACCTTGGTTACCCACGAACCCCACATAACCTCCATTAAAATTTCTGACATCATACAGCAGCGCTGTCTTTCCAGTCATGTGCCGAGAAGCTCCACTATCCATAATCCAACGTGAGACGGATCTCGGAAGCTCCTGCACATGAAAAAAATTTTAATGAGATTTTGATGCTACCCAAGCCTCTTTTGACTCAGGTAACTCGAAATTAAGGTGAGTTGTTTTAGTGTAAAGTGGCGGAAAGTTTTTATCATTCATTTTAAGGCTTTCAGCAGTTCCAACTTCAACCTCTTTGAATAAGAAAAATTCGTCTTTTTGAGGTTGATTAGCTGGTTGATTTTTCTTCACCACATACTTCTTTTCAGAAGTCGATTTCTGTTTCTCATAGAACTCCAAAGGTACATACTTCTTCTTGGTAGAAGATGATGATTTTTCAGTTTCAGACACCTTTGATGAATCAACTTTCTTTTCGACAATTTTTGGCTTCCATGTTTGTTGAGGTGAGGCAACCCGTTGGTAAAATTTATCATTTTTAGTTACCGAAATCTTAACAGGTTCAGTTTTGATCTTGGTGTTATCATTTTTCAAAACATTTTTCTCAACAATCAATGGAGCCTTTCTTTTCACAACATCTTTCTTTATAGAATTCTTCACAGTTTCAGTCTTAGGCTTCAAGTTGGTACACTTTCGTGCAATATGTCCAACTTGATTACATTTGAAACATGTTCGGGTGTCAATTACCCGACTTGAACCTTCAGACTGAGGCTGTGAGGCCTTCTTTTCAAAGAACTCTTCGTTTGATTTTAAAAAGATTTCAGACTCCTCTTCTGAAAGTGAACTTGAACTGTTCACAAACACCTTTTTCACAGCAAACTTTTTGTTCTGAACATTCCTTTTTTGAAAATTCTTACCACCCTGATATTCTCCCGACCATTTATTTTGATAGTTGTTAGAAAAACGTGGCAGAATGACAGGTTTCTTATAGTAAGCTTTATCTTTCTCAAAATTCATATGTCTCTTTGTTTGTTTCAAATTGTCCACTTCAGACAAGTCAATTTCAACCAGTTTGAAAACATTTTTCAATTTCTTCACATTAACATTCTCCAAAGGAAACTCAAAGTCTGAATACAACTTATCAGAACCAGACATCTTGTACATCACAAGACCCGGTTCATCATTTGAGTTGTTTTTAGATTTTGGTTTCGGAATGTAGTTGTTTAGAAAACATTCTTCATCTTCATTCGAATCACTATCCAAGACACTTTCAGCCATGCATTTTATAATCTCAGTTTGAACACTGTCATCGGATGATGAAGATGAAGAAAATGTTACATCTATTGATTCTGGCAATTTTATCTCATTTGTTTCAATATCATCATTAAACAACCCAGATTGCTTCTTTGAGAAATTGTTTAGAACCGGTGGTGGAACTTGATGAAACCCCACCCCAGTTCCATCACAGTATACATCTTCGCCAGCTTTGGTTTTACCAATGGGTTTTGGAACAATGTGTTGCAAAACAAAGCTTGCAGAGTTGTAACTGTTCAGTTTTAGATTAATTCGTTCATTCTCAATTTTAGCTTCTTCAAACTGAAGTTTCAATTTTGCAATTTCATCAAGTTGTTGGTTAATTAACTCCTCTTTTACTCGAAGAACTCCTGATAGTTGAAGATTTTCTTTTGTTGTTTTACTGTTTCTCTCATCAGAATCTTTAACCGTTCGCTTCAGCTTCTCAAAACTTTCAGAAATTTTACGACTTTCAATAATCAGTTTTTCATTTTCTTTTCTTATTCTTTCAATGTCATTTTTATCATTTTCAATTTCATCAGCTAATTCCTTTGATCTATCATTCGAAGCTTTCAGCATTTTGTCACGGTTTAAGATTTGATCTTCAACCCTTTTGACTTTACTAGTCAACTCTTCAATCTTCTTACCATTTAGGTAAGTGATTGTACTACAAACTTTGCACTCTTTTATGCAATTTTTGCAGTCTTTTTCCGATTTACCAATCTTACCTGACTCAAGTGTACCATTTGAACTGACCTTGTTTGTTGACTCAGGTCCAGAACTAGAAACTACCTCAAGTTCCTTTGCAGCAAGAACTTTATCTGCCATCTTCCTTAAGTTTTCAGCCGTTAGCTCTTGTGATGTATCAATGATTCCATCATCAGCATTCTTTGACTTTGGTTTCTGTTCTGCTTCTTTGACTTTTTCTTCTTTCTCAACTTGTTTCTCATCACCACCTCCCCACCATTCTCTTTGTCTCGCTTCTTCTTCCTCGGCAAATTGTTGGGTAAGAGCATCAATATCGAGGGAATCTGGGTTAATTGCAATGTTTCCTTGAGGATCAAGGTAACACTCTCTGTCGGCATCCCACCTTTTTGCTCTTTTTGCTTCTTTGTAAGTGTTATAAACTCTGCTCATTCTGGTTTGAGCTTTCATTCTTCGGTTGATGAATTTTTCTTCTTCAGTTCTCATGTCTTTATAAGGAATAATTTTCGTCACGAATGCATAACCCACAGCATCTTCTTCAGGCAATAGCTCGCTCCAATCATAACCTTCGTCATCATGGATTACGGCAAGAGCTCTAGACTTCTCTTTGTTGTCTTCAACTTGCTTCAATCTGGGTGGCTCAGATTTATTCTGGTGATAGATTGCTCTCTTGTAATAATCATCTCTGAAAGGGTTTTCTGACTCATCGGCATATGCATTTCTGCATTCTCGTTTGAAGTGACCCTTCTGCTTACATTTGAAGCATGTCACTTTCGATTTATCAAATCCCAGCTTAGTAGATGCACCACCAATTGTCTTTCTGCCGGTAATTTCCATGAATCGTTGTGCTCTACGAACAGCACTGGCCATAGCCCAATGAATATCGATCAGCTCCATCTCCTCGGGATCAATCTGATCATAATCTTCTTTCGTCAGATTGGTATTACCTATCTTCCCGGCTACTAACCCTTCGTATGACTCCAGAACAGATGCTAGAAAGATCATCTGCTGTTTGGCCGATTCTTCATCAAAATTTTGAGCATTCTTCAAATCGATCGCAATGTTGCAAGAAAATGCGTTCTTAGGAACAGATTGTTGTTGACTTGAAGAACTTGAAGAGGATCCCTGACTTGGAATGTTGGATGAAAAACCTCCATGAAAACCACTGTTTGAGCTTGGATTTTCTTTACTTGAAGTATTTGTGTTTTCAGCGGAGAAAGCAGTTCTTGGAGAAACATTCTTCGGAATCATACTCTTTGGATAGTACAACTCCATGTTTTGTTGATATGATGGATGATTAACTTTGTTTTTCTTTATCTCCAATTCATGACTTTCTAGTCTTTCAATCAGCAAGTCGACAGTCAAACTTTCAGGTTTAATTGTGTTCTTTAACATCATTGCGTAGTACTGCCAATCCATCTCCTCTGGTAGTGAATCGAACAATTTGTCAATAAGATCCTCTGGTGGATAGTTTACTCCGTGCCTTGCCAATTCCAACTTTAAGTGTCCAAATCTTTCAATCATTTTACAAACAGATTCACCTTTTAAACATCCGAACAAATCAAACTCCTTTCTCAACAATTTCTTTTTGTTTTTGATTATTTCTTCACTTCCTACACATTTTTTATTTAACTTTGCCCATAGATCTTTTGCGTTTGTGTATTCAATGAGTGAAATAATGTCGTCTCTTACGGATTGATGAATCAAAGCAATGCATTTTTGTTCAGCTATATAGCTATCTATTTCATCTCCTTCTGACATATTCTCAAAATCTCGTCTTTCTGAAGCAAAACCATTTTTTAAGTTCTTCCAGCTCGGATATGCAAAGGCTTTCAACCATTCTTCGAATCTTTTTGCCCACCGATTATATTCTTCTATTGCCATTAGCTTTGGTGGTTTGTTGTAAGTACCATATACGCTTTCAACACTTAGTGCATCGGATAACGTTTTCTTTGGATTCGGATTGGGATTTTCATTTGAACGATTTGAAGTATCGTCTCCAGAATTACCCGCGAAGGCATACATCTCACTGAAGGGATTCATGAATTCTTCCATTTCAACTACCTGAAACAATTTTCAAACACTTAGAAAATTTTTACAAATTTTAAAACTTCAAACACTTGAACAGGATAGTTATCCGTTCGAACAGGACACAAAGTCTATCCGCACGGACGGTAATCCGCTCGGATGGTTGTGCGCACGGTTAGCTTTGACTTTTTGACTATTCTGGTTATCCGCACGGATTGTAAACCGTGCGTGTAACAATGATGATGTCAGCAAACAACTTTGCAGTAACGAACTAATCCAAATCGTTCAGACAGCTGTCCGCACGGGTGAATGACGTCATCAAATACGAACAACTAAACATGATTTTTGATGAAATTGATCTAGTTTTAGATTGATTCTGATTATGAAACTAAGTAGGATTATATTTTGAATGATTGCGAGTTGATTGATATCGATTTTAACAAATTTTAACCGTAGATTCTTGCTCAATTTTAGGTTTTTCTGATTTTATGATGACAAATGAAGAACAATTGAAAGATCTAAGTAGATATAGAAGAAATCCGTCAAATTTCTGCTAAAATTTGAGTCAAATCGGTAACAGAAGTCAAATCTCCAGTGAAATTCGACTTTGATCGGCAAATGAAACTTGAATTCCGGTGAATTCAGTGTTGTTGATCTCGATTCAGCTCCCTGGATGCTCTGATACCACTTGTTGGTCCCGTTGATACAGGATCTGATCTTAGGAACAAGATGAATCGATTTCGTCTTAGTGTGCGGAATCCATTAAGACAAATCACAGATTTATGCAACAGTGAATTCAACGTTTAACTTCTTGTCTGTTCGTTCTATTAATCGTTCTGAAAGTCACAAAGTTCCGGTGAACGTACAGACTACCCGTGCGTGTCAAAAGTTCTAACAAAGTTGCACCGGACCTACTATTTATAGACAGACTCATGATACTAATAAGTGTTGTCCGTGCGGGTGGGCTACCCGTACGTATGACTCACCCGTACGTGTGATCATCCGCGCGTATGACTTATCCGTGCGGATAAGTCATCCGTGCGTATGGCCATACGTGCGTATTGCCATCCGTACGAGTTCAACTTGTCCCAAACAACACTTTTACATACAGACCCTATTCCTGAGTTGTCCTGCTAACTACATACATACAGTCAGACAATAAACATAAACACAGAACAAAATATGACTACATGCTGACGGAAGCTACAGACGTAATGTACTAACAAGATAAATGTGTTTATAGCAAGTTTGATGCTTTTGGAAACAGAGTCATGATCTGTTTGTACATAGATGATATGTTGATTTTTGGTACTAACCAAGATCAAGTTGATAGAACAAAGGAATTTTTATCATCTAAGTTTGCTATGAAGGATATGGGGGAGGCTGAGGTGATTTTAGGTATTAAAATCAAACGTGAGAACAGGGGCATTTCAATCTCTCAATCCCACTATATTGAGAAGATCTTGAACAAGTTTAATTTCAAGGATTGTTCTCCCGCAAGTACTCCTATTGATCCTAGTTTGAAGCTATTACCTAATAAAGGTATTGCACTATCTCCACTTGAGTACTCAAGAGCAATTGGATCACTTATGTATGCTATGATCAGTACCAGACCAGATATAGCGTATGCTGTTGGAAAGTTGAGTATATTTACTAGCAATCCTAGTACTCATCACTAGCAAGCATTAGGTCGAGTATTCAAATACTTGAAAGGAACCATTGATTATGGTCTGACTTACATTGGATTTCCTTTAGTGATTGAAGGATATTCAGATGCAAGTTGGATAAACAATAAGGAAGATCATTCTTCCACAAGTGGTTGGGTATTCCTACTTGGGGGAGGTGCTATTTCTTGGGCTTCAAAGAAACAGACTTGCATAACTGACTCAACTATGGAATCTGAGTTTGTAGCCTTAGCGACAGCTGGTAAGGAAGCTGAGTGGCTAAGAAACTTGATTTATGAGATTCCATTGTGGCCAAAACCAATATCTCCCATTTCTATAAGGTGTGATAGTGAAGCTACACTGGCTAAGGCATATAGTCAAGTGTATAATGGCAAGTCAAGACACTTAGGTGTGAGACACAGCATGGTTCGTGAGCTCATCATGCATGGTGTGATTTCGGTTGAGTATGTGAGAACTCAACAGAACTTAGCTGATCATTTAACCAAAGGGTTAACTAGAGATCTCGTGAAAGTATCAGCTGTGGGATCAGGGTTAAAGTCCATCTGAAAACTCTCATGTTAAGATGCCCAATTCCCACCTAATATGACGTTAGGTGCAGAATTCAATGCGGAAAGCTTAACATCTAGAGTTTGAAATGCAACATTAAATTGTCCCAAAGGTATGTGTTTAGATCTGCAAGTTAAGGGAGGTTGAGGTATATCTTCTTGATAGCTCTTTTGAAAATTTGCATTTGCAGGTGCAAGAGTAAAAGAGCTACCTATATGAGCATGAAGTTTAGCTGCTTCAAGAAGCTTGGACTTGGCTATGATATGCTTATGAAGGATATGGACATAGGCTAGTAAAAGATAGTGTCAAGTTAGATCTGTGTATGTAAACTAATGTGTATATTATCTTCATGTATTCATTATGGATATTAAGGGTTCAATCCTTAGTGACACCCTTAAATTCGAATATTTGGAATGTGTAATATACTAATATGAAATTCAATCGTCACGACATTTCATTTATGCATTAGTCTGTCTGGTTGCTGTGAACAAGTTAGTTAATCTATGATTACACTAAAATGGGGGAGGTATGTTGGATATTTTAGTGTAATTTGAGATTGTGTGTGACATACAAATAAGAGTGCACGCTTATTTGTATGTCATCGGGACTAACGGGGGTTCGGGGGCAACGCCCCCGAGAGAAGCGGGGTCCAAGGGGCGGCAGCCCGTGGCGGGGTCCAAGGGGGAGAGCCCCTAGCTAGGGTCGAGCTGGAAATTTTTTATTTTAGACGAAAGTCCTTTATCGAAAATGCATCAGAAAGTCAATTTCGGGCTAAATATGCACTTTTGAAACATGGGGGACTAAAGGTGGTTTTGTTCAAAATGAAAACTGCAATCAGTTGTGGAAAACTGCAAATACGCTCTCTCACGAATTTGAAAACCCTAGACGAATTCCAGTTCGTGATCAATCCCTCAAAATTCTCTCAACCAAATTCTCATACAGAAATCTAGAATCAATTCTGATTTTATCCGATCAAAGATTGGTAGCCACTCCAATTGTTTGATCTGAAAGTGAATACACGACTTCAGATTTATCCAAGCAATTTCGAATTTCCCAACAAATCGGTACCACAAAACAGTAAATCGGAAAACACGAACTATTTGGCTAACCCCAAAACGTTTATTATTATAAAAAAACTGACTCAAAACTTGATTACAACCTCAAATACCCAGAGCATGATTGCTAATAAACTATTAATATTGGACATGACAATTATCACTTATACTTAAATCTAATAATTCACATTTAATTTTTTTGAACGGCTAAAATCACACCACACCTATCACTTTGCAGGATTTGGACTCCAACCACTTGGTTGGGGAATACACCACTTTACCATCAAGTTATCCCTTTGGGGACTAATTCACTTGTAATTATCAGTAATTATTCAGTCCTGATTTAGTTTCTTTGCCATGCACGCTAAAGAACCCTTTAATTCGAAATTACCAAGACATGTAACTTTTGTAATTTAGACCTTAAATATGTGATTTGGGCAAATCACTAGGACCATTTTTGTAATTAACTCTATTCTCATTTTTTTTTTCTAAAATGTGCTGATGTTATTAAAAATATATTAAGATTTTTCTAATCAGATGCATCCTCTAAGAAAATAATTTTGTTAGTGAATATCAATTATGAGAATATGATATATATCTTCATACACACCTTGTTGGGTTAGTCAATTATATACAGCTTTGAGTCTTTGACCATGTTTAAATGAGACGTATTACGTGAGATGGGACCACCATATGGATCCTTCAAACTATGTTGAAAGGGGTTATGATAAATGGAGGAGAAGAAAGTGCCAAGTCATGGTGGAAGATATATGTGCGGCCCTAAAAACGAAGTGTTTTAAGTTAAATCATTTAGATAGTCGTCTACTCATTACTGCTTGATATTGGAAATGATTATGTACTTTTTCTTCGTGTTTGTTATTCTCTCTTGTCACTCTACTAAAGGTGACAACATTTCTATTCCTATCTGCCCGGAAAGTTTCGGTTGCGCAGCTTTGCCCCCATTCAAGTATCCGTTTTATAATGCCACCGACACGTCATACGGGTTGATCAAGGTAAACTGTACTAAAAAACCAGAGGATATTCAGATTGGAGGATGGTCATATGTGATTTTGGAGAGGTCCGATTCTGGTTCTTCTGTCCTGATCTATAACAGAACATTTGACTAGCTTCTGAATAATAATACCTGTGAGGCTCTTATGGATAATTTCACTTGTGACAACCCGAGTTTTCAAGGTCTTTCCCCACAACTACGTTTTCTTAAATCGTTGTGTTCTTTTATGTGCACCGGTTATCCGTCTTGTAAATTATTAATCAGTGTTAATTGGTTGAATGTTAGTTATGAATTGTGTGAAAGATGTAATGTGTTACCAATATTATATATTGATATATAATTCACTGTGCATGACGAAAACCAAAAAGGTTTTAGCCATAAACATGCTCGACGAAAACCAAAAGGGTTTTCGCCATAAGCCACTCGATGAAATCCAAAGGGATTTCACCATAAACCTTCGACGAAATCAGTGATTTCGCCGGCTGGGAGTTCGCCGAAGCCCAGTAAGGCCCAACATGTTATAACCTTCTTTTATAACCCAGTAGGCCGCGTAGATGATCAGTTTAGCAAAACCCTAGAGTTCCCTTTTTGTGCGACGGCAACCTTGTGTCTGTGAAGCTCTCTAGAACGATCAGTTACTGTTTTACCCATCACGGTTAGTGTTTAACCTTTACATGATTGCTTGATCGATATCTCTATTAATTGTATAATTAAAATCATTGTTTGTTGATATTAAGTATACGTAAACCCATGTTTGGATGCTAGGTTGGGAATAATAGGTTGCTAGATTAGCAGTTTCAGTTACGTATAACGAGATTTGATCGTTGTTAATGCGTTGGTTGATAGATGGAGTTTGATGTTTCTAACATGAATTGCTTAGATTAGATCTGAGGTTGTTAGGCCACTGATCATGTTAGACTGATGCTTGACGATCATGTTAGACTGATGCTTGACGATCATGTTAGTCTGATGCTTGATGATCATGTTAATTGAGTGTTGTGTGATTATGTGTTACCGTTTTGTATATATATCGATGATCTGATTGAATGATTTCGTGATGATTGATCATGTAACTGTAAGTGATGATTAGGGTTACTGTATTGTGTAACTGATATTTTTGTTGCTGTTGAAGTCGACGAAAACACAAGAGCCAGACGAAAACACAAGGGGGTGTTTTCGCCATACTATATGTTCGACGAAAACCTTTGGGATTTCGTCGCCCAAAGGGTTTTCGCCAGGAAAGGGTTTTCGCCACATTGATTTCATCAAATGTTATGAATATTAACTCTGTTAACTTTGTTAACTCTGTTAAGTATGTAACTTTAATGGTGGTTAACCCTGTTAGTTAATTAACTCTGCTAGTTTATTATTCCTGTTATGTATGTTAATCTTGTTAAGTATGTGACCCTGTTAGTTTATTAACTCTATTAGTTTGTTAACTCTGTTAGTTCAGCAAACTCAGTTAGTTATTAGTTCTGTTAGATGTTAACTCTGTTAAATATGTAACTCTGTTATATATGTTAATCCAGTTAAGCTTGTTAACTCAGTTAAGTGTGTTATTGGATAATTATACTAGAATAACTACAAAGGACATTTATGTGAAACATGAATTGTATGAATGTGATTAACTGGTTGTGCGTTACATGATGTTGACTGCCGAACACACTTTGTGGCATATATTGCATGTAAATCTTTATGAACTTGAACTGATTGAGTATACGTGCGTACTATAGGACTTGATTGATTACTTGTGAGCACATAGTTTAGCATACCAAGCAAACCAAGCTGAGTTCACACTTCTAAGGCATGGGAATTCCCGGTGGGTTGGGAATGGGATTGAATAACTACTCATACTTTCAACACTACTAGACTACTTATCACCGTCCTCGGATTGGGAAGGACGCCTGTGCTAAAACCTACGTACTACTGTCCTCGGTTTGGGAATGACACCAGCACTAAACCTACGTAAAACCTACGTACTACCGTCCTCGGTTTGGGAAGGACGCCAGCGCTAAATCTACGTACTTGCTACGTACAACTGTCCTCGGATTGGGAAGGGCACCTACGTAAACTCATACTAATCACTGTCCTCGGATTGGGAAGGACACCTATGGATACAACTAGACTAGTAATATACAACATGGGAAGCCCCCACTAAATATCGTAAAGGTTGGGAAATCAAGGATACTGGGTAATACATGGTTATGAAACGAACTTGCGATTTCTGAAACGAACTCAATAACTGAACAATCAACTGTGAACTTGCTCAACTTTGTTGTTGACTCTCTGTTACATGCCTTGCAGGTCGTTAGGTAACTATGGAGCTTGCATCGGAGTGGGGAGAGTCGTTGTGGGACATGGACAGCTGTGTGCCATGTTAAACATTTGAAACGTTTAAACTTATGACTTGGTTTTAAACATTATGCTTCCGCTTGCAACTTAAACTATGTTTTGTTTAGACACCAATTGTATTGTGTTGAACTTTATAAACTACTTACATGCTTGTTTAATATGATTGGTGACTTGATCCTGGTCATGTCACGCCTCCAAGCGGTGATACTCCGCGTGTGGATTTTTGGGGGTGTGACTGATTGGTATCAGAGCCATTGGTTATAGTGAACTTGGTTTTAAAAAGGGGGAAAAGCTTTTTGGTAAAACCAGACTATAACCTGTACAGTGCTCAACGATCCACAACGACGCTTCACTCCACGTGCAAGGCTCAACACTACAGGTGATATGGTTTATGTTTATATTACCTACTTGCTAGTTACATAGAACTTTGTTTATGGTATGCTTAGATGAACGTAACAACTATTGTTTGAAAACCCATGTGTGCTTACTCTCTTCTGTCATCGCACTTTCGCGAACCTTTCTCACTCATGTTTCCTTTGATATGAAGATCATGAGTGGACGCGTTAACCTAACTCAAGCCCAGTTGGCGTCTTTGATCACTGAACAAGTTACTGCAGCGCTTGCAGCCGCTCAAGCAGGAGGTATACCCTGCAGTCGCAACTCACTCTAGGATCTTTAGATCCTACCCTCATAAACCAACTCTTGTGTTTAACCTTGTCCTGTTCTTATACACAACAGGTCAGAACGCTCAGCCACCTGTATGCACGTTCAAGACTTTTATGGACTGTCGTCCTAGTACTTTCAGTGGCACTGAAGGGGCCATTGGACTCCTCCACTGGTTCAAGAAGCTCGAATTGGTCTTCGAGATGTGTGAATGCCCTGAGGCTCGTAGGGTGAAGTATGCCACTGGTACTCTCGAAGGCGTTGCGTTGACTTGGTGGAACGCGCAAGTTTAAATGTTAGGGCTGGCAGCTGCAAACGCCACCCCATGGAACGACTTCAAGGAACTGATCAAGCGAGAATACTGTAATCGTGATGACATCCACAAGATGGAAGTGGAGTTCTTTAACCTGAAGATGACGGGGTCAGAGATAGAGGCGTATACGAAGCGATCAAACGAACTGGCAGTGTTATGTCCAACTATGGTGGATCCTCCTATCAAGCGTATCGAGCTGTACCTCAAAGGCTTAGTACCAGAGATTCAAAGCCATGTGACTGCTGCTAACCTTGCTACCATCCAGGATGTTACTCGTCTTGCTCATCGTCTCACAGACCAGGCAGTGGAACAGAACAAGCTGCCTAAGCGTATCGGTGCTACTACCACTACTACTACTTCTGCTATACCCAGTGACCACAAGCGAAAATGGGATGGAGCCTCCAGCAAGGGTTCGACTACAGTTCAGTCCCAGGCGCAGCAGCGAAAGATTGATGACTACCAGAGTCCTGGTCAGCAATCTTCTGGTAGTCAAGGGCAGGGTGGATATCGAGGAAACCACCCAAAGTGCAACAAATGCAACAGGCACCACAGTGGTCAGTGCAACAAGGGACGTTGTCAGAGGTGTCTCGAGATGGGTCATGAAGCCAAGGATTACAGGAGCTCACGGCCTGCAAATCAGAATCGTCAGCAGCAACAGCAAGCACCGCAGAATCAACAACAGCAAGAGGGCAACAGGGGATGCTATCAGTGTGGCGCTGAAGGTCACTTCAAGAGACACTGCCCACAGTTAAATCAGAATCAGAATCAGAACAATAACCAAGGGAACGGTAATAACAATGGGGGTAACAACGGGGGAAACAATGGAGACAATGGCGCCCAGGGCCGTGTGTTCGTGATTAGTTAGGGTGATGCTAGGAATGATCCCAACGTCGTCATGGGTAAGTTTCTACTGGATGACTTTTATGTTAATGTTTTATTTGATTCGGGTGCCAATACCAGTTATATGTCCCTAAAAGTTAGTCAAATGCTTAAACGTACCCCAACACTTTTGAACACCAAGCACATGGTAGAGCTAGCAAACGGTAAAAGTCTTGAAGCCACACACATAGTTAGGGGTTGTAATCTCATCTTAGCTGGTCAAAGCTTCTCTATCGACCTCATTCCTATTATTTTGGGTAGTTTCGACATTGTTGTTGGTATGGATTGGTTATCGCAACATCGAGCAGAGATCCTTTGCAAGGAGAAGATCGTCCGCATTCCTCGTTCTGGTCAAGAACCTCTCGAGATTCAAGGCGACAAGAGTGGTGCTGTGGTGGGCATCATCTCATTTCTTAAGGCCCAGAAGTGTTTGTGAAAGGGCCACACCGCTATTTTAGCACTTGTTACTGACGCATCAACGAAAGAGAAGAAAATCGAGGATATACCAGTAGTACGTGATTTAACTCAAGTGTTCCCTGAAGATTTACCTGGACTACCGCCTCATCGCCAGGTCGAATTCCAAATCGAGCTAGCTCCTGGAGCAGCGCCCATAGCTCAAGCACCTTATCGCTTAGCTCCAACCGCGTGTTTATATACTTGCTCTCTGCAGTTGACGGAGTACCCCACCAATTCGAATTCATTTCGAATATTTATTGACGAATACCTGAATAAATCACACAAATCAAACAGTTAAGAATGTTTTAAAAAGCTTCTGTTAATAATATGAAAAGATATGTGACGAAAATAGGGGTTTTCGTCGCTGATATGTTTGACGAAATCATGTGGTTTTCTGTCACGACCCCCGACCCACCCTGGACGGAATCGGGAGCCGCGAACAGTCCAGTGGTACCGGTGATTATTTTGAAAATGTTTGCAGCGGAAATTTCCTCAGAACCGTGAGTTAGGAAAAATATCAGAGTTTAGAAACACCGGATTTTATTTCAATAAATAAATAAATAAATGGGATAAACCCATGTTTTATAATGGTAGCTTTAATAAAATAATTTTTATTATATAAAACAATATTTCTTATTTTGATTTAAATAAATACATAAGCCACTTCTTGATGCCTTTCAGTGCCGTATCCATCTCTTACTTCAATCTACTGTTATTACCTGAAAAGTGTTTAAAAAAAAGTTTTGTCAGCGGGAAATACTGAGTGAGTTCATTCATTTTACTAAAACGACACATTTGTTATAATATACAGTATTAAGAGCGATTACAATGTTTCTGATATCAAGCAAACTACCCACGGTACTTGCCACTCGACCCATTGGCCCATTCGTCCAATGGTGTCTGTGACTGCGGTCATATCCCCCACTGGCTGCCCCAATGGTGACGATTATCAAGTAATGTATACAGAACCCCACATACCGGCTGTAACTTGGTGATTACAAAGACTTAATCCCCGTAATTATAACTTTGAAAATAAAATGATTTTGTAAACAGATTTGATAAAAAGGAGAGAATGACTCACAGATAATCAGGCAGATTCATACGGACAAAGTTTAGTTTACAGATAAGCCTTTGATATATTGCAGATTTGTACAAGCAGAGCTTAGCCTATTACTTAGCCTTGGAACCTAATGCATACGAATTAGGTAGATAACTTAATACAGCATTTACGATAATCCATGAGATTAAATTCTCACAATGAATGTCAAAATGCAATACTTTGTCCATCGAATTAACGATGATCCATTGAATTAACAATGAATGACAAGGTATAATACTTTACCTATCGAATTAACGATAATCCGTTGAATTAACAACGAACGATAAAGTATAATACTTTACCTATCGAATTAACGACAATCCGTCAAATTAATGACGAACGATAAAGTATACCCCTAATGTGGGCGGCACTTAAACATCCCTTGGATAGTTTAATCGATCGGATAATGAATCGTAAGAGCGATTGAGTTAATACCCTGTTCTGCAGCACCCCGCTATACTTAATTTGAGTTTTGTGGGTGTTATTTGAAGTAATTTGGACAGAACTCGAAGAATTTTACGAATTCTTTCGTCGAACAATTGCCCAGAAGTCAGTCCCAATGCCTGCTATTTATACACGAAAAGTGACTAGCTTACGGACCGTAAGCTTGTTGATGTTGCGGTCCGTATGGCATCTTACGGACCGTAAGACTCACAGCTTTACGGTCCGTAAGGGACTAAAAGCTGCTATGTGGTTGCCACGTGTGGGTGTAGGCTAGCTGAGTCGATACTTTTCGAAAATTCCTTGTTGCCTACGTTTTATATGGATAATCGTCAATAGGGTTTAACCCCCCCTGAGTTTTAGGGGCCCTAATCCTGATTCTGATTGTTCTGAAAATTTTAGGGTTTGCGTAGAATCACTTGGGTGTCTTAATTAGGGTTTCTTTTTGGTTAAAATAAGATAAGAAATATTATTTTAATGAGAGTTGTTTTATCAGGGGTCCGGGTTCATACTTACGGAATGTTTTTAGGATGTTTTTGTGTGAGTCGTTACATTTTCGTCCAACATATGTTTGATTTCGTCACCGATATGTTTATGACGAAATCAGGGGGTTTTCGTCCAAGATATGTTTGATTTTGTCGCTGATATTTTGATTTCGTCGCTGAAAGGGTGATTTCGTTGCTGAAAGGGTGATTTCGTCGCTGAAAGGGTGATTTCGTCGCTGAAATGGTGATTTCGTCGCTGGTACAAGTCTGATTGGGGTTTTCGTCGCTGGTACAAGTCTGATTGGGGTTTTCGTCGCTGGTACAAGTCTGATTTCGTCAAGCACAAGATGGGAGTGTTTTCGTCCACTGGTATGTTTGACGAAATCAAGGTGATTTCGTCCAGCCAATTTTGTTGACAATTGCAACCAGACAAGTTAGATATTATCAAAACCAACTCAAATCTTATCCATATCCTTATCTTCTGACACAGAATGGTTCTATTGTCAAACCACCTTACCTTGTGAACCAGTTATTAAACATTTCATCATGACTTGTACATAAAATTCAAACAAACACTATTATAATCAACAACAAATCGATAACTCAAGAAATCAAGATCAAAATACAGGTATTATCACGAACACTTTGAAGATGTGATGAACTTGATGAGTTTTCCAAACACAAATTTTTGCGCAAATGTTCAATAAAAATCCTTTCTTAACATGTATAGGGGAAAACTAACAAGATTTTTATAAGAACAATCAGCAAAAACACAAGATTTTAAAAGATTTAAACCTGATTTTTCTGGAAAAAAAAACTTTCTGTTTCAAAAATCAAGAACAAATCTGGAAACACATGAAAATCTACTTGGTTTTAACAAGGAATCGAGCCAATGCTCTGATACCAATTGTAGGTCCACCCGGAGGATCGAGTAACCTCTATTCCTGTTTTCCGACAAACCCGTGAGTGCGGAATCCAAACGGGTAAGTTAAACCAAGTTACGAACACGCAAGACACAAAGATTCAATGATTAACACGCAATGTATTAATACTCTGAAACGTTACAATGCAATGTTTACAAGATAAACCTATAAACTCTCTGTTGTGTGTGTTTGTTCTCTCTCAAAGTCTATTCAGACTTGTACTGTGTTCTGTCTGTTGTGAGTGTATTATATAGTAACATAAATGACGAAATCAAGTGGCCCACGAAATCACATCGACGAAATCAGGGATTTCGTCAACTATGGGGATTTCGCCATATATGGGGATTTCGCCATATATGTGATTTCGCCAAGCACCATCTTCGTCACATGTTGGGCCTTTGATTTGGGCTTGGACTTGGACTTCATCATGGAGGACTTCTTCACATGTTGGGCTCTTAACAAACAAACAACTTACAAACACATAAACATAATCTAATATGCACATTGCACACACGCAGTTGCATTTACATCGTTCGATACAAAGTAATTAGCATACCGAGTCAAGACAGGAGGATGTCTTGACTACGGCCTTCACTTCGTAGCCGAGTCGAACGGAGCCGAGCCGTATCCACATAATATGTATCAACAAATTGAAAAAGCAATCAAAACCGATGTGGTTAACTAAACATCTGTTTCTGTCAAACCAGACAATTTAAAAACTTCAGACAATCATGAAGTTAAGATTTTAAAGAATAAAACTGGTAAAACAAAACAGACCTGGAAACCAAAAACGGTTGCTGATTCAGGAGGAACATCACAATTTCCACAACATCGAGAAGTTCAAGTAACTTACGTTGATGAAAATGGAAGACCCAAGACCACAAAGGCTTGGGTCCCCATCTCCAACTAATCATGTGAGTACATGTGCAGGGTGTTCCAGGAGGAACTTTCAGCAGTCATTGGATTGTTGATAGTGGGGCATCCAGGCACATGACCGGCGACATGAAGCTTCTCTACGACGTTAAATCTATTAGAGGAGGTTATGTTGCTTTTGCTAGAGATAAAGGTGGTTATATTACTGGAGAAGGAATGGTATCTAACGGGGTTGTAAGTTTTGACAAGATCAACTTTGTACAACAGCTTGATCACAATCTTCTCAGCGTTTCACAAATCTGTGATGAGCAGTTTTCAGTACACTTTGATGCAAATGGATGTTATGTGCTGAAACCCGGCTTCAAGATTCGAAAAGAATGGATTCTCTTATCAGCTCCAAGGATAAACGATTTATATGTCCTTGATATGAGCCAAGCAATAACAAGGACTGCACAAGCAACTTGTTTTATTACCAAAGCCACTGAAAAAGACTCAATCTCTTGGCACAGACGTATAGGTCACATTCACTTACGGAAAATGAATCATTTGGTGTCAAATGAATTAGTGAATGGTGTTCTTCTTAAAAATTTCCATCTTCAAGACATCTGTGTTTCTGCCAAAAAGGAAAGCAAACTAAGAAGCGACATCCGACAAAGAAAATCAACACGGTGGCAGTTCCTCTTGAACGTTTGCACATGGATTTGTTCGGCCCTGTCAAGCACAAAAGCATCAGGAATGATCAATACTACCTCGTGATAACTGATGATTATTCAAGATTTTCTTGGGTGGCATTTATGGCTCACAAGAGTGCAACTTTCGGTATTATAAAAAACTTGATCATTCAGATTGAGAATTTGTAAAAGTTGAAGGTTAGATGGATACGCAGCGACAATGGTACAGAATTTAAAAATCATGCTATGGCGGAGTTTTGCACATCAAAAGGTATTCTTCACGAATTTAGTGCGGCTTATACTCCTCAACAGAATGGCATCGCTGAACGTAAAAACCGTACATTGATCAAGACTGCTAGGACGATGTTGGTAGAGTCACAATTACCGATTCCATTCTGGACTGAAGCTGTGTCCTCTGCATGTTATACATTGAATCGAGTCCTTACAGTCAAAAGATACAACAAGACCTGCTTTGAGATCTTGAACCGTTTGGAGCTCCTTGCACAATGATCGATCCTAATGGAAAATTTGGGGCAAAAGCTATTGAAGGTCACTTTCTTGGTTATGCCACCCCGAACTTAAGAGTCTGGAATCTAGAGACTAAAAGGGTCGAGGAATGGTCTGAAGTCAGAGTACAAAGGCACACTTTGCCAGTCAAAAATCCAGGTCAACCATGGATGTTTGAGTACGATGACTTTTTCAATTCGATCAATGTTAAAGCAGTTGAAGAAAATGCTGCGGCAAGGATGTTTTTTGAGAGTGACAACGCAACAGAATCACCGTTGGTTCATCCAATTATTGTCAATCAAGAACCATCTTCAGTGAACAATAATGCTCTCGACAATGAGGATTTTCATGATGCAACCGAACTGAATGAATCTTAAGAGGATGATGAATTTCTCGATGCAGACCAAGAAGCTGTTCATGGTACTTCAGAGGCTACACCTCCAGTGGACGCCCCTATTACAGCTGAAGCTACTGCATCATCCTCTTTATCAGTTTCGGGTATTGAATTAGTTGTTGATCTCAATCTCAACAATCTGGGTACAAATATTCCAGTTCAAGATAATCCAGAAACAAGGATTCACAATACCCATCCTCAACAAAACATCATCGGGAATGTACAAAGTGGCATACAAACAAGAAACATGTTGCGAAACAACAACAACGCATGCTTGTATGTGGCAATTTGAGAATCTGGTCAACAAAACGATTGGTCTTTCGCGTGTTATGTCTCACAGGAAGAGCCAAGAACTTGGAAAGAAGCTTAGAAAGATAACTCTTGGGTTGAAGCAATGTAGGAATAACTGCAACAATTCCAGAAACTTGGTGTCTGGAAGCTCGTAGAGAAACCTGCTGATTACAAGAAGATTGGTACCCGTTGGGTGTATAAATGCAAAAAGGACGACCGTGGAATCGTTATTCAAAACAAAGCAAGATTGGTCGTTCAAGGTTTTCGTCAGATTGAAGGCATAGACTACAACGAAGTGTATGCACCTGTTGCACGTCTGGAAGCAATTCGGTTCTTTCTGGCTTATGCCTCATTCAAAGGATTCAAGGTTTACCAGATGGACGTTAAAAGTGCATTCTTACATGGTCTAGTCGAAGAAGAGGTGTATGTCGAACAGCCTCCAGGTTTTGAAGATCCTATCCATCCCGATCGGGTTTGGTTGCTAAACAAAGCTCTCTATGGTCTACATCAAGCACCGCGAGCTTGGTACGCAACCTTATCAAATTATCTACTGGAGAATGGATTTCGCAGAGGTCTTATCGATTGCACTCTCTTCATAAAAGAACAAGATGGAGATCTTCTACTGGTACATGTATATGCGGATGATATTATATTTGGTTCTACTAACAATGTTATGTGTAGGGATTTCGAGCGTGTAATGCAGGATAAATTCGAGATGAGCGCTATGGGGGAGATGACTTTCTTTTTGGGCTTGCAAGTGCAACAAACGAAGTCTGGGATTTTCATTCATCAGACTAAGTATGTTCAAGACATTCTGAACTGATTCCAGATGTCCGACACATTGCCCATTGGTACCCCTTGCAGCAAAATCACGGAATCAATCCAGACTTGAAGGGTGAAGTTGTTAGCTCTTCATACTATCGCGCGATGATTGGATCCCTTATGTACCTCACAGCATCAAGACCAGATATAATGTATCCAACATGCCTGCTAGCCAGATATCAAGTGAACCCGAAGGCCTCACATCTTGCAGCTGTAAAAAGGATTTTTCGTTATTTGAAGGGTTGCCCAGACACCGGTCTTTGGTACCCTAAGGATAATAACTTTGATTTAGTCGCTTTCAGTGATTCTGATTTTGGCGGATGCAAAATCGACGGCAAATCCACAACGGCTGGATGCCAGTTTTTAGGAAATCGCCTCGTAACATGGCAGTGCAAGAAGCAGACTTGTGTCGCTACATCAACTTGTGAAGCTGAATACATTGCTGCCTCAAGTTGTTGCTCCCAAGTCCTGTGGATACAACAGCAAATGCGTGATTACGGTTTTGAATTCCTAACTACTCCTATTTTAGTCGATAATTTTCCTGCCTTATCTATCACTAGAAATCCTGTGCAGCATTCAAAGACCAAACACATCGAAATTAAGTATCACTTCATACGTGATTGCTTTGATAAAAAGGCTAATCGATGTTGTTAAAGTCCATACCGATGACCAACGTGCCGACCTTTTTACCAAAGCATTTGATAAATCAAGATTTGACTTTTTATTATTGGTAAACGGCATTAAGGTCAAGCAAGAGTAATCCGCATCGGAAAATCGTTTTTGTAAATATCTTTGTGTTTTTAAAAATTTATTGTAAGTTTGTTGATTTTAGGGGGAGTAAATCCAAATTTGAAAATTCAAAAACATCAAAAAATTTCAAAAACTCAAAAACAATAGAAAAACAAAAATCAGTTTCCTGGCGAGCAAAAGAGAAAATGATAGTACATCAGTGGTCTGTTGAAACCTCTTTAAACTGAAATGCAAAATGAAAAACGATAAGCAGCTCTATATAAGATGTATCGGTAGGCTCACAATCATTTTAAAGTGTGCAGGGTGATATAAACCTAAATTGACTGAAGACTGTGTGGGAACCACTCATTGGCATATGGTCTTAGTACCGAAATTTCGTTTGAGAGATTGCCGAGGTTCTGAGATATGTGGTCTTTATGCTGTTTATCATCTGGGTATCATGGTTGTTTCTTTTACCGAAACAAAACGGAGACGAAGTCTAGATCTTCCATGATATCATACATACGTGTACATACTGCATACGACCTCAATAAGTGATCAACAATCACATGTCCAAACAAAATAAGTGATAATATATCACATTTATCCCGGAGTCAAGTTCGTCTCTTTGTTGTACGTTTGTACTGACCTGTTCACGCACTTGCTCCTGTGCCCTCATGCATCTGAAAATCAAGTTCCTCATCAATAAGTGATTCTATCACATAGGGCTTGTTTTCAATTCAAAATAAGTGAGTTTCTCACATTTTCATATACGGTCAAACAGATGATAAATGGTATACTCACCAGTAAGATGAACTCTCGTGCATACCTTGATACGGAAATGTGTCGTGTGTGGATGAACACCGGTCGGTAAGTATAAATCATACCTTAACGTATCCCCTTGCCATGATTACATCTGATAAGTTGAGCTTATGTGGATAACAATACCGATAATCGTTATAGGATGTTTATCTATATGTTAACAAAAAGAACAACAAGAGTGTTTTGGCATGACCGTACACTGATATGATTCTCTTACCCTCGAAACTCACAAAAAGAATGTTTGTAATTATTTACTTGTCTTAGTTTCTGCAACTCTGTATATATTTATTTACTGCTTTCAGTCTTTAAGTTTGAAATATTCAAAATGCCAAAAAGATTTTAGGTGTGTTTTAATATAAACTTTATAAAAGTCAAAAAGATTTTATTTCTGCTTTAGTTTTGATTAACCGATGTTGGAACTCAAGTCTTCGTTGCCTGAAATCTGATGAAAACCAAAACGACTGAATCTTCATAAACGGTCAGAGTTTGCAAGTTTTGAAAGTTAATAATCAAAATTAAAAAATCTGTTAACTTTTCAAACAAATTGTCGGACGGTAGTTGAATGAGAATTGGTCTCATATGTGTTATTTGTTTATGTTAAACTATATTCCAAGCATTTGTTCTCATTATGCGTTTAGCTTTCTTGCATGTGCAGATGCTGAAGGTGAAGAGAACATGTTCGATGATAAGCTTCGGAATGAAGACACGACGTGAAGGCACTCAAATGATAAAGATGATCGAGTTGCCGCTGGCCAATCATCAACACCACAAGGATCTGAAGTATTGAAGATCAAAAGATTCACAAGCATAATCTAAGGGGGAGTTTATTGATACACTTCCTAAATGAAAGCGGGAGTTTGTTAATACACTTTCTACTTGCAACACGTGAAGTCTTTGAAGATCCTTTCCGAGAATGAATGAACCATCAAGAGATGGAGAACGAGATTCTGAACCTCGCGAGCAGCATCCAAGGGGGAGTTTGTTGATACATATTGTGTGGATACGGCTCGGCTCGGTTCGACTCGGCTACGAAGTGAAGGCCGTAGTCAAGACATCCTCCTGTCTTGACTCGGTATGCTATTTACTTTGTATTGTAGATGTACATGTAACTGTGTGTGTGCAGTATACATGTTAGATTGTGTTTAATGTGTTGTCTGTTTGGTGTTTGGCCCAACATTGAAGAAGCCCAAGTCAAAGCCCAACATGACGAAATCCCAAGCCCAAGCCCAAGCCGAAGACCCAATGTGCGACGAAGACCCACTGTGCGACGAAGATACCATGTGACGAAATCCCCTGATTTCGTCGAGGTCTTGGATGTTCGTCCTGGGAGTTCATCGGCCATTGGTTTTCGTCGACATGTTTACTATATAAACACAGACAGTAGACAGAAAAGAGAGTACAAGTCTGAATAGATTTGAGAGCGAACACACTGTAAACACACACACACTGAGAGTTTATAAGAACATCTTGTAAACATTGCTTTGTAACCGTTTTCTAGATTAATACATTGGAGTGTTAATCGGTGAATCTCGTGTTTGTCGTTTTTGTGTCCGTAACTTGGTTTAACTTACCCGTTTGGATTCCGCACTCTCGGGTTCGTCGGAAAACAGGGAATAGAGGTTGACTCGATCCTCCGGTGGACCTACAACAACGTACACATATACAAAGCTTATGTGAAATGGAGTTAAAAGTCTACATATTCCTCATTACTTTTGGATTTTCTAGATTGAAACGTGTTACATTGAGGAAACTTTCCAAGTTTGTCATCTCTAACGTTTAAAAGGGGTTTAGGATGAGTGGACGAGAAAATTCAACAAGTCAAAGTCTTGTGGTGTTAGTCAATATGGAAATTACTACCAAAGTTTTTTTTTTTTTTTTTTTTTGAACGGTAAATTTGCATCACTGATGGACCACTGGAGTATCATCGTGCCACCAGCGTAACCACCCGATCATATCCATCTCCACTAGGCATATGCCTATACACCAATTCAGGAGGAAACCCAATAAATATGGGAAAAAACCCCCCTTGTGAGAATCGAACTCAGGACCTATTGGTCTCAAACCCTTATCCCACCCCAAAGATGCCACTAGGCTATAAAGCCATGAACTACCAAAGTGATGTAATGTCTATGTTTTTAAAAGCTATTCAAAGTAATTAAAATCTCTTTTGGGCCAAGCCCAACCGCTCCCAAAGACTTGGATACAGATATATACATATGATATGATGGTAGAAAGTAGGCACACTCATTTACACAACCCTTCCTAACTTGTTCTGTCGGATGTTTCAAATGATTATTGTCTTATTTTTTGTGTCTGCTCTTATCTCTTGTCTACCTGGCCTTCACTCTGCTACATACGGAAATGTTTCTATGCTCACCTGCCCGTCAAGCTTCAGTTGCCCGGCTTTGGCACCATTCAAGTACCCGTTTTATAATGCCACCGACACGTCATGTGGGTTGCTCAAGGTAAACTGTACTCCAAACCAAGGGGAAATTCAGATTGGAGGACAGCCATATGTGATTTTGGAGAAGTTTGATTCTGATTCTTCTATCCTGATCTATAACCGAACATTTGACGAGCTTCTGACTAATAATAATACATGTGAGGCTCTTATGGACAATTTCACTTCTCCAAGCCCTCTTTTGTATTCCTTTTCAATAGATCCCTTCATCACTCTTTTCAAATGTCCAAACAATCTGGGCTATGCTCAACAAGTGCAAACTTATTTCAACCAGCGTAATTATAATAGCTACAACAGCTGCAAACATCACGATTTCTACTATAAGTATTTGGTCGGCAATGCAACAGTTCCAAAAGATCTCCCGAGTACATGTCAAGTAATACTGTTGCCAGTGAAGCAGCGATGGCAATTTTACCCAAAACAACCTGATGAAACCAACATATCCTCTCTTCTCTCTTCTGGAGTCTCTATTTCATTCAAGTTGTCACCCTCCTGTCAAGAGTGTCACAAAAACAGCGGACAGTGTAATATTAATATTACCAATGGCCATTTTCTGTGCTTAGACCCCAACAATGGTATATCCCTTGGTTATATCACTTTTACTATATTACGATTTTGGCCCCTGTGGTTATATCACTTTTACTATATTAACATATGTGCCCCCATCGTCTCTATAACTAACTATTTTGGCCCCTGAGTCTAACTCAACCCCAAACTCTGGTTAATTATTTGTCAAATGGCAGGCACATAACGGGTATAATGGTAATTTCTTCTCCCCTTTTATTGACTTTATAAAGAAAACACTAGCTATCAAAGCTGTATGCTAACTGGGTCCCTGAAGAGAATATCATCACAACCAATTTATGGTCTGCAGAGCTATCGAAACTTGCTGCGAACGCCTTCTTGGCACAGAGAATCTCCTCGGTTAACGCCATGTCAGCTCTCTGTGAGGCAACGGGTGCAAACGTTACGCAGGTTTCTTATGCAGTTGGAAAAGATACCAGAATTGGTGCAAAATTTCTAAACGCCAGTGTGGGGTTTGGCGGTTCTTGCTTCCAGAAGGATATTTTGAACTTGGTTTACAAATGCGAGTGTAAAGGCCTCCCTGAAGTCGCTGAATACTGGAAACAAGTCATAAAGATCAATGATTACCAAAAGACCCGTTTTGTAAACCGGGTTGTAGCCTCTATGTATAACACTGTTTCAAACAAGAAAATCGCGATCCTCGGATTTGCCTTCAAGAAGGACACTGGTGACACCCGTGAAACCCCAGCGATTGACGTTTGCAAGGGTTTGCTAGGTGACAAGGCTCTGTTAAGCATTTACGATCCGCAAGTGACTGAAGATCAAATCCAAAGGCGTTAATCTAGTGGTTTGCTATCGGAATTCCAATCGCAGATTGGGGGTTTTGTTGAAGAAGATGATGAGACTATGAACAATTTAGGGGTTTTGTGGTGTAATTGGGTACTAAATTGTTTTTAATAGGTGTCAATAAAGGGGAAGAGAAATTACCATTATACCCATCATGTGCATGCCATATGACAAATAATTAACCAGAGTTTGGGGTTGAGTTAGACTTAGGAGCCAAAATAGTTAGTTATAGAGACCACGTGGGCCAAAATCGTAATTTACTCTATATTTATTCTTATCTTATGTTGTTTGGTTGTTGCAGGAAATCAGACCATAAAAAAACTGATACTAGGTAATATACATCTTCGATCACCACTATGCTTTACACACGCACACGACACCAAATCAGATTTTGGTCTTAGATCCTGGATTGGGGGGGGGGGGGGGGGGGGGGGGGGGATGTGTATACCACAAAATATTATATTATAGGGTTGTGGGAAATAAAGATTTATGTGGTGTACAAATCAACTAACTAATTTCCAAACGTGTGCCAATGTGGAGCTAGCCCACTTGGTAGAGGCGTATGCCTCTTAGAGGGGAGGTCCCAGGTGGACAAAGGAGAATAATTTAGAATTATTGGTGTAAGAGAGTAGGATCAAACTTTGCCGTTACAAAAAATCTCCAAACGTGTGCAGGGTGTAACAAAAAAAATTTAGGTGACATGTTTCCTTGTTTCTCTTATTCAGTAACACTTTCATTTCATTTATGCCCTTCCTGTGCCCTGTGTCACAGAAAAGACCGCCTGTGTCATGAATAAGAGGCTTAAAACCTGAACGCGAAATGCAATCTGAGTTATTGAATATGTCTCTAACTATGCGTTTTCAAGTTTTTAGGCATATTATACATGGAAGTGTTAACTTATTTGATGAGTTCATATTTGTACATTTTGGATCTTTTTTTAAACATATAATGTTTTTCTAAAAATGTAAATAAGAAAAACTTGTGTCATTCCAACACTAAAAAACCCCGTCCACCACACGGGTATACTACTAGTTGTATCTTGACAGCATAAATTGTTTATTACATAAATAAATCTCTTTGATGATCACCTTTGCTTATTGAAGTCCTACAACCAGGGGCGCAGGATAGAAGGGGCCGGGGGGCGCCCGACCCCCCGAACTTTTCGCTCAGCAGTGTCCGGTATGTAGTTTTGGTATAGAATTTTTTAGGTATATACGTTTTCGACCCCCCGGTTTTATAATTTTTTTAGGTATAAACGTTTTCGACCCCCGGTGGGAAATCTCAAGCTTCGCCCCTGCCTACAACATAGAAAAGTATGTTCTTCTTCACGAACATTTCAGATATGTGGTGTGTTGGTGTGTTTACCGATAATTAATTGATGTATAAAGAAAGTCATTCTCTTAAATTCAGTTGATAATAAAACTGAATGTATCACTAGCTCTCTCTATCGGTTTGTAAATATATGTTAGTAAATGTAGAATATTAAATTAATCTTAAACATAAATGTTTGTTATCAGAACCCATTATTTGACTTTAAAAATAAAATTGTTAATCAACTTACATCCACTTAATGTTACAGGGCTATGTCTAGGCATTGTAACTTTCTCTGCAGGAGTTGTGGCAATAATAGTCATCATATTATGCTTAAAAAGGAAATTTAGGAGGAAAAAAAAGGTGAAGTACAATGTCAATGCTGAAAATTTCCTAAAAACTAATAAATTCTTCGCTCCAAAAAGGTACTCTTATTCACAAGTCCAAAAGATTACAAACTCCTTTGAAGTCAAACTAGGCCAAGGTGGCTTCGGAACTGTGTACAAAGGATCATTAAGCAATGGAAACTTAGTGGCAGTGAAGGTTTTAAGTGAATCAAAAGGTAATGGTGAGGATTTCATTAATGAAGTTGCTAGTGTGGGCAGGACGTCCCATGTTAATATTGTCAATCTAGTGGGATTTTGTTTAGAGGGTCATCGAAGAGCTTTGATCTATGAATTCATGCCTAATGGATCCCTTGAGAAGTTCATATATGGTCGGAGCTCTTCAAGTATTAGTCAGCTGGGGTGGGAAAAGTTGCACCAGATTGCTATCGGGATTGCTAGAGGTTTAGAATACTTGCATAGGGGTTGTAACACACGGATCCTACATTTCGACATAAAGCCCCATAACATACTTTTGGATCAAGATTTTTGCCCTAAGATATCTGACTTCGGGTTGGCAAAGCTATTCCTTGAGAAAAGAAGCATGATATCCATGTCTTGTGTGAGGGGAACACCTGGATATATTGCTCCTGAAGTAGTTTCTAGGAATTTCGGTCACGTGTCCCACAAATCAGATGTTTATAGTTATGGAATGATGATCCTAGAAATGGTTGGAGGGAGGAGAAATGTTGAGACAGAAGTTGATCATACAAGTGAAATATACTTTCCTCATTGGATATATAAGAAAGTCGTGGTAGAAGAAGAACAACTTGGACTTCATGGGATTGTGAGCGAAGAAGAAAACGAGTTGGCAAGGAAGATGATTATTGTGGGTTTGTGGTGCATACAAACCAATCCCTTGAACCGTCCAGCAATCACCAAGGTATTGGAAATGTTAGAAGGGGACTTAAAGTTATTGGAAATCCCTCCAAAACCTTATATGTATTCACCATAAAGATAAGTTGATCTGCCAACTACAGATTAGTTGCATTTTTATTGTTTACTACTGATACTACTATGCTTTTGTAATCTAAGTACTGCTATGTTAATTAATTCCTTATGGCTGTTGAGTGCATGTGTGCATATACAAGTTAATACTAAAATTCTGCTATGTTGGTTAAATCTATGTGAACTCCAAGCACACCTGACCACTCACATGCCACCATCACCATCTATGACGACATCACCTCCGATAAACCATAATATAGATTGTAGATCGCTTATGAAATCAATTATACGTGGTCCGCTTGATTTAGTGTTGCCGGAGTTGATGTTTCTGGTGATGGTGTTAAATGAGTGGGACTCTGGGGTGAGAATTAATGTGGCCAGAACTAACAAAGTGGTCTTACTGTTTTTTAAAGTGTAGGGTAAGTGTATTTCCACGCAGTTAACTAGAGGTGTAAACGAGCCAAATGTTTCATGAGCAACTCAAAATTAATTCATTAGAGAAAAAATTACATCGTTGGTTCTTGTGGTTTCTGTCAAATTTCAACGTCGGGTACTAATAGTCTTTTGTTGCAAAATCCGGTATTAATGTTCTAATTTGTTACAATGTTGAGTACTAAGGCCAAATCTTGTCACAATGTTGAGTACTAAGGCCAAACTTTGTTAACCTTTTTTGTTAAGTCTTACTAAAATTACTAAAATGCCCTTTAATAACTCTAGAGAGTCTATTTTTTAATTAATTATATTTGACTAAAATAATGTAAAGTTTTATTTATATTTATATTTTTCTGTTTGATTTATATTTTTTATAAAATTAAATGGATTTGAAGTTTATTATTTATAAACTTTGAGTTTATATATAATAATATGCTAGTAAAATAAACTTTTTAACATAATCTAAATAATATTATATATAAAATCAAAGTTTAAAAATAATAAACTTCAAATCCATATAATTTTATAAAAAATATAAATAAAACAGAAAAATATAAAAATATAAATATAAATAAAACTTTAAATTATTTTAGTCAAATATAATTAGTTAAACATAGACTCTCTATTTATTAAAGGGAATTTTAGTCATTTTATTAAGAATTAACAAAAAAAAGTGAACAATGTTTGACCTTAGTACTCAACATTGTGACAAATTAGAAAGTTAATCACTGATTTTGCAACAAAAAACTATTAGTATCCTACATTGAAATTTGGCAGAAACCATAAGGACCAACGGTGTAATTTTTTCTTCATTAAAAGCTATTGAACTTAGATTAAACGAGTTCGAGACTAAAATTAAGCTAGAACTCGAGGTTCTGTCAAGAACACGATATCAAGAACGTGAAAGCTTTATAAGACACCAGTCGGCACAGTTTATTCCGAATGAGTACAGACCAATTCCGGCAAGGTTACCGGTTAAAAACTTACAATCAGACAACTCAGATCAGAGGTATGATCTGTTACAAACTGAGATCAAAACATGATCTCTTAGACTCTCGAAACTGAGAAATGAAAAGAACCTCTTGCTGATGGTTCGAGAAAAGGAGACAGACTTCAGCAGCGATGAATAGAAGCTATTGTTGTTGTTGTACAAATCCCAAGCCAGACGCCCCTTTTATTTATAAGAGAAGGGCTTTTGCCCTACTTGAACAGGAGAGGCCCAATGAAAGCCAGCAGCCCAATAGACCAGCAAACAGCAACGGACATATGAAAACAAAAAGGAAATGGTTAAAATGAATCACATATAAAGGAAACATATTGAATTGTAAGGAAAGAATAATATTGACTAAATATATATTTCAACACCCCCCCCCCCCTCAATTCAATATGCAAAACAGTCAAACAAGCCAAGTTTTTTACAAATCTTGTCATGAGCTTGAACAAGCAATCCTTTTGTAAAAACATCTGCCGTTTGATCTTCTAACGTGACACCAACAGTTTTAATAACACTTTTTGAAATTTTTTCTCTTAAAAAAAAGAGATCAATATCAAAATGTTTTGTACGATCGTGAAAAACAGGATTAGGAGCTATTGAAATAGCAGCTGTATTGTCACAGGAAGGAGAAATAGGAAGTTTGGCTTCAATTTTAAGTTCATTTAAAATGTCAAGAAGCCAAATGATTTCACTTTTCATAGCACACATAGCACGATATTCTGCCTCAGTAGAAGATCCAGAAATGGTAGACTGCTTTTTGCTTTTCCATGAAATAAGAGAGTTTCCTAAGAAAACACAGAAACCAGTGATAGATTTCCTAAAGTTAACAGATTTGCCCCAGTCAGAGTCAGCAAAGGCTTTAAGCTCTAAGGAATCCCCCTTTTTAAATAATATACCTTTCCCAGGAGAACCCTTAAGATATCTTAAAAGTCTTAAAGCGATTTTAAAATGAGCATTAGTGGGACTGTGCATATATTGACTTAGATATTGAACTGAATAGGCAATATCCGGTCTAGTATGAGAGAGGTATATTAGTTTTCCCACTATTTTTTTATAAACAAACATATCAGGTAAAGTTTTGATTATCTTTTTCACATAAACGGGTTAAAATATGATTAGGTTCAATGGGACTGTTAACTGGTTTACACCCAGTCAAATCAAATTCAGTAAGAAAGTCAAGACAATATTTCCTTTGTGATAAACATAAGCCATCTTTGGTTTTTAAAACCTCAATCCCAAGGAAATATTTTAACATTCCCAAATCCTTAATCAAAAACTTAGATTTAAGAAGTGATTTAATTTTAGAAATCTCAGTGGAACAACTACCAGTTATGACTATATCATCCACATAAACAAGTAACATAAAAACACAGATTTACTTGTTTTGACAAACATGGAGTGGTCACACTTACTTTGTTCAAAACCAGGGTCAAGCAAAACATCAACAAGCTTCTCATTCCACATCCGAGGAGCTTGTTTAAGACCATATAGGGATTTTTTAAGCTTGTAAACTTTATTAACATGGTTGGGATTATAAACATCAGGAAGGGTCATATAAACTTCTTCATTTAAATTACCATATAAAAAGGCGTTATTTACATCAAGTTGATGTACATCCCAACCATTGTTAATAGCAATAGTTAGAACACATCTAACAGTAACCATTTTCACAACAGGAGAAAAGGTTTCAAAGAAGTCTATGCCCTCCTTTTGACTAAAACCCTTGGCTACAAGTCTAGCCTTGTATCTTTCTATTTCGCCTGATGCTTTATATTTGATTTTGTAAATCCATTTACAGCCTATAGCTTTCCTATTGGGAGGCAAATCGACTATTTCCCAAGTATCATTCCCGTGTAAGGCTTCTAACTCATCATTCATGGCAGTAACCCAATTGTTATCCGATTTAGCTTCAAAGTAGTTTTTAGGTTCACAACTCTTATTAAGCATCATGGGAGGCTTTGATGGTGTGCGGGGAGGACCTCAGCACAAGGCCTACGATTTCGAGGGGCATGCGATTTAAAAAATCCGATACGTATATGTTATTTTTTTTAAATAGTAAACACATACCACTTTTAATATAGGCCCATTTACAAATTATTTTTTATGGTTTAGAATTTAGCCCCCTTAGAATTAGGTTTATTAAGCCCAATACTGATTTGATCTTTTTTAAATAATAACAAAACATAACAAAAGGGCACATTTTTTCAATCTCGAACAGGGTACGTTAATTCTCAGAGACGCCTCTGTTAAGCATAGAAGCAAAACACATACTTTCAGAATCAAGATTAGCATAATATAACACTTTTTCAGGGCCATATTTAACTTTACCATCAATAACAAAGTCATCAAGTTTTGATGGAAATTTTATATTTCTAGAAGATTTCCTTAAAACACTGCTAGGTTGCCCTATATTATCTCCCTCGGAATTGCTAATGTTTTCCTCAACGTCTAAATCAGGCTCAACCCTACCAGTTTCTAACTCAACATTACTTGGTTGCAGAATATCTGCCCTTCCTAAAGTATTGTCAGAGTCATTAACAGGTTGCTGAGAATGATTAAGGACTGCAGGATTCATGCTTGTGTTATCATCATAGGGAGTAGAGTCAGATTTAGAATTTTGGGTGTCATTTTGATCAAATAAGTCAAAAAAATTCAAGGTATTAATTTCGAAATCTAGATCAAGAGAGATTTTTTTTTCTTTAACAGGGAAAACAGATTCATAAAATCTGATATCCCTAGAATAAAACATAACTCTTTGATCTAGACTCCATAGTTTATACCCTTTTTTCTCATTGGAATATCCAACTAGAACACATTTTTCTGCATAACTATTAAACTTATCAGAATTGTTTAAAACATTGCTAAAACAAAGACACCCAATAATCCTAAGCTGACTCATCATAGGAGCAAAACCAAACACAAGCTCATAAGGAGACCTACCATTTAAGACAGAAGATGGAGTCCTGTTAATCAAATAGGTAACAGTTAGAATACACTCAGACCATAATTTGAGAGGAAAACCAGCTTGGAATAATAAGGCTCTAGCGATATTTAAAAGGTGTCTATGTTTCCTTTCAACTATCTCATTTTGTTGTGGAGTATGAACACACGAGGTTTGATGAATAATACCATTATTGTAACAAAAATCTTTCATTTGTTTGTTTATGAACACAGTACCATTATCACCTCTGACATTTTAATATGTTTACTGAATTGGGTTTTAAGCATGTTAAAGAATCCTTTAATGTTATAAAACAATTCATCTTTATTTTTCATAAGATAGACCCAAACAGCCCATGTGTAATCATCAACCACTGTGAGGAAATACCTAAAACCATCCCTACTTTGAACCCTAGGGACCCCATACATCAAGATGAACAAGATCACCTAAAGATTTAGTCTTATGTTCACTTAAAGGAAACGGTTTCCTATGTTGTTTTGCCCTATGACATGTTTCACAAGGTTCAAGTTTAACATATTTTTTTAATATCTAGTTTGTCTTTTAAAACATGCAACACAGGTTCAGCAGGGTGTCCCAATCTAGCATGCCAAAGATTAACATCAAGACTAGCATTACACACCTTGTCAGACATTGTAGAACTACCACAGAAATATAAACCATCAAGTTGACTACCAGTCACCAGGACTTTCTTTGTTTGAGAGTCCTGAATATAACAATTATGTTCATCAAAAGAAACAGTAAGATTGCAATCTTTGGCAAGTTTATGAACAGAAACAAGATTGACACAATAATCAGGAATAACAAACACATCATATAAGATGACCTTATCACTTAGTTTAACATCACCAATCTTAGTTACTAAAGCACTTGTCCGATTGGGATGTTTAACTTTGATGTTATATTCTGTAACATCCATTTGATTTATAAGATTAGTGTCATCCGTTATCATGTGTTGATTCACCACTGAATCAATTATCCACCTAGAATTTTTCCCATTATTTCCAAAGTTAGAGAAACAATAAGCAGGTTTAAAGTCACATGTAGGTTTAAACTCATTAGCATAACTGTTAAACAAACATAATTAGACCTACCAGCAAAGTTGCTGCCTTGAGTTTCACTTCTGGACTTATCATTCAACAGGCTAAGTAATTGAGCAATCTGTTCATTAGTTAAACCATTCACAGTAGATGATGAAGCAGTTTCAGAAGCATCAACAACCACATTATTACTAACCCTGCCTCCCTTATTACCAGTGGTTTTAGATTTCATCGAAGAAGGGTAACCAACCAGTTCATAACATCTCTCAACGGTATGTCCAGTCTTGTTACAATGTGAGCATTTTAGATTTGGATTGGTGGTCTAGCATTTTTCTTTTTTGAATCAAAAGATTGACTAGTTTTAACAGCAAAACCGACTGGATTACTAGTTATTTTTTCAAAAAAAATGTTTGAATTTCTGTGAGATTCTTCTCTGGAAACAACAGAGAAGGCTTCCTTCACAGAAGGAAGAACTTCCCTAGTTAACAAAGAAGTTCTTACAGACTGGTAAGTACTGTCAAGACCCATTAAGAACTGCATTAATTTAATCAAGTGGTTGAAGTCATTAAATTGTTTGGAAGCATCACAAGTACACGTAAGAAGAGATAGAATTTGATCTAATTGATTCCACATGCAATTAAGTTTATGATAATACTCAGAAACAGGCATGCCATTTTGAGAAAAGGAGTTAATCTTTTGAAATAGATTAAAGACTACCGACCCATCAACTTTATCATATATTTCCTTTAGTTCTTTCCACGCAACAGAGGCAAGCTTAGAGTAAACATGACCCAAATATAATTCTTCAGACACTGAGTTCAAAATCCATGTAAGAACAATAGAATTACAACGATCCCACTGTTTTCCTAACACTTCATCAGTAGTAGATCTAGCACACGAACCATCAATACACCATAATTTATTTTTAACTTATAGAGTCAGGTTCATAGCATTAGCCCAAACATTGTAATTATCAGTGCCTTTCAGTTTTATATTAACAATGGTCAGATTAGCCGAGTCACTAGGATGAAGGTAAAGCGGCACCAGCATCTATTTTACTAACAAGGGTGTCACTTGTGGCAACAAGAGAATCACTATCCTTTTTAGTCATTGAACAGGAAAATCAACACAGATTAACACAGATAGACAAATCAACACAGATAGATAAAAAAACACAGAAAACAAAAAATCAACAAGAATGCAACAGAGTGAACCCTCTCTGTGTCCCAAATCAAACTGGTCTTCACTAACCCGGCATCAAAATGCCTAGACTCACTGACTTAGTGATGCAAAAGAAGGTAAAAAAAAAGGAAGGGTCAGAATACTCTCACAGTGGATGCGAATAACTCCAACAGATCAGGCTTGTAACCTTCACTTAGGGTTACAAGCAACTGATCAGAAGAAAAGCTCCAAAGTTCTATTGGTTTGCCCTTAACCAAGAGACCAACTAGAACCCCTTCTCAGCACAAGAGAAAACCCTCAAAATTAGGGTTCGATCCTTCAACAAAACCAGAGGCTCCAAGAGGATGAACACCACCAAGAACAAAATCGGCAGGATCAAGAGAAGCTGCCAAGACTCCGATAATCGGCAGTGGCCTTCAACGAGCAAAACGGATCTGATCGGAACCCAAGATCGCAGCCGATAACGGAACACGAACCCCAAGAGCACCTAGTGCTCTAATACCATGTCAAGTACACGATATCAAGAACGTGAAAGCTTTATAAGACACCAGTTGGCACAGTTTATTCTGAATGAGTACAGACCAATTCCGACAAGGTTACCGGTTAAAAACTTACAACCAGACAACTCAGATCAGAGGTATGACCTGTTACAAACTGAGATCAAAACGTGATCTCTAAGACTCTCGAAACTGAGAAATGAAAAGAACCTCTTGCTGATGGTTCCAAGGTCGTTCCTATGTTTTTTGAGACCCTAAGCAAACTATGAAGTGAGGGCCCTAATTTCACCGATATACTCTCCTTCAATCCCGACGCCATGGGTGATTACCTTACTTTTTTCGGCTAGTGATAGCCGATAGCCTAGAAATTGAAAGCGGGTTGCGATGGAAAGTGGGAACGATGAATGTGGTTGTATTTATGGGCTTTAGGCCGCTAAATAATGATGATTCGGTTGATAGTGGTTGTGTTGTAATAGTTGGAAATCAAGGCGAAATGGGCTTTAAAACATGGTCCTTTTTTGCTAAACAATATTTATTTTGGACACCTATAAAAACTTTCTAAAAACTTGGACGCCCTAATTTTTTGGTGGCCAGGCCCGTGCCTAGGTTGCCAAGCCTATAGAGCCGGCCCTGGATGGTTCGAGAAAAGGAGACAGACTTCAGCAGCAATGAAATGAATAGAAGTTCTTGTTGTACAAATCCCAAGCCAGACGCCCCTTTTATTTATAAGAGAAGGGCTTTTACCCTACTTGAATAGGAGAGGCCCAATGAAAGCCAGCAGCCCAATAGACCAGCAAACAACAACGGACATATGAAAACAAAAAGGAAATGTTTAAAATAAATCACATATAAAGGAAACATATTGAATTGCAAGGAAAGAATAATATTGACTAAATATATATTTCAACATGTTCACTTATCAAGATAGAGTAGACTCATGAGTCTAAGTGAGCCTTCAATTTATATATTTTTAACTAATATATTAAACATAAAATTATGATAAAAAGAAGTAACTGAATAATATATAGTATTCTATAATATAAAAAACTCCATCGTATATATACACACATATAACCTATAAAATAAATCAATAAACAAATAATAATTGAGCTACTTCTACTGGAGTTCAAGTTTTAGAAATAAACCTTGAAACGAGCCGAATTAAGCCCGAGTTCTTGTAAGTTAAATAAGTTAAATGAAATGAACTCAACCTCGAGTTCTTGTAAATTAAACAAGTTGAGCTTTGGCTTAGGCGAGTTCGGGCTCAGCTTGACTCGGCTAGTTTACACCTCTACAGTCTACACTTGATATGGCAGCTGGTCTACACCTCTACATTTGATATGGTAAATTTGTGTTTTTTCTTATAAAAAAAAAAACAAAAGGTGTTTTCACATGATAAATCAAGTATGCATAAACGACAAGTAGAAATTGTTTTTTCAAGTTAAGTGAAACTCATTGAAAGGTAAAATCATTACAAAAAATTCGTTAAGAATTAAACTAACAAAATGACTAAAGTTTGTTGGTTTTATCCAATCCTCTTATACGTTTTCTTCAAGTGCGCTCCAAAAGTATATACTATATACTACTAGTATCCATAAACATTGATTATATGTGAACATTTTCTTCTAGTGTGATGTCGCATCAGAAAATTTTGATAATGGTGTCTAGCTAGTGTCACTATCTTATTATTTTGTCTTCGGGTTATGATGAATGGAGACTTATCACACGTGTTAAAATTGGTTAAAAGAAAATAAAATTTTCCAATTGGGCATTTGAAAGGGGTTAAAGATGAATGGAGGAGACTAGAAAGAGAGTCAAGTTTGTGAATATGAATGTGGAAAATATTACAATTGCATTTCTATGTTTTTCTAGCATAAAAGACTGGACTAGTCGAGTTTGTGAATATGAAAGTTTATTAATGGGAAACTCATATATATATATATAGGATAATGCTAGGGAGAAAACCCTCCATTTTGAGAAAACCCAACCTCCCGACTTTTTTTTTTTTTTTGAAAAAAAATAACACATGTAATATACATGTTTTTAAGAGTTTTGAGCCAAAAAAATCGAAAAAGCGCCGAGTGGTTTTTTTTTTTTTTTTTTAAATAAACAAGTTTCAGCAACTTTTTCACTAACATGTGTTAGACAAAAAGTTGCTGAAACTTGTTTATTTTAAAAAAAAAAAACTCGGCGTTTTTTGATTTTTTTGGCTCAAAACTCTTAAAAACATGTATATTACATGTGTTATTTTTTTCAAAAAAAAAAGTCGGGAGGTTGGGTTTTCTAGGGTTTTCTCAAATTTTAGGGTTTTCTATCTAACCATATATATAGGGTGGGGTTCTAGAGTGAACACTAATGTATTTGCGAACTGAGTGAACAAATCTTGGCCATTGATTTACACAAGTGGATGGCTAGGATTTCATCATCAAATCGTAAAATACACTAGTGTATTTCATCATCAAATCCTGGCCATTGATCTACACACATGTATGGCCAGGATTAGTTCGCTCAGTTCGCAAACTACACTAGTGTTCACTCTTGAACCTAGCCATACATGGGTGTAAATCAATGGCCATAATTTGATGATGAAATACACTAGTGTATTTTACGATTTGATGATGAAATCCTAGCCATCCACGTGTGTAAATCAATGGCCAAGATTTGTTCACTCAGTTCGCAAATACATTAGTGTTCACTCTAGAACCACACCCTATATATATATATATATATATATATATATATATATATATATATATATATATAGGAGGGTTTAAATGAGAACGTTAAATATTGTGAGAACTGTAAGAACAAATGAAAAAATAGCGAGAACTTGGTCAAAAACAATTTAAATTCAAAAAAAAAATTCTACACTCATCATTATTATTCGAATACAATGTTAGAAATTTAATTTACACGTTTAAATTTACGTGAATTCGTAAAAAAGAAAATTTACCCATGTGTAAATTTGCCATTTACACATGTGTAAATCTGTTATATTTACACATGTGTAAAAAATCTAAAAAGAGTTATTTTGAAAGGAGAAATGAATTATTTGATGTTATAAATTCTTTTTTTGATGTTGTATTTTAATTACAATGAGGTTTGTATTAAAAAAATTGTTTTTGATTGGTTTTTTCGTTCGTTCTCACGGTTCTCGCAATATTTAGCGTTCTTAAGATTTTAGAGAAAATAGTGAAAAGTGTGAGAACAGTGAGAATGGTTATGGATCGTCCGATCAAAACAATATATGGACTAGATTGCCGCAGTGGCATTTTCGTAAATAACACCAATTCTATTAAGTGGACGCGCCTCATTAAGGGTAAAAGGGTCTTTAGACTTCTCTACCAAAAACGCCAAACTAACTCATGAATAAAACGCCATTACGGGCCAACACACATCCTATATAAACAAAACATTTCAGACATTCATTAAACACACCCCGAACCGGAAACACCATATTTACTACTATATACTATTCATCTTAGAAACGCCAACAAATCCAAAACATCAAACACACCAAACTCAAAAATGCCATATTTTACTATATACAAATCATCTTAGAAAATGCCAAAAAACTCAAACATCAAAGATTCCAAATCGACATTTCTTTTAGATACACTATTTCATCAATAAATCGCCAAAATGGCAAACATCGTTTCTTGTATATTCAATATTGTTCTACGCGAAGTTTCGCAGAATGCATTCTTAGCTGAGGGGTGTAACTCAATAACATTTTGCTGCATGAGATGGACAAATCTTCAACAAAAAAGATGCTGGTATCAGACTTATGTCATTTTTTGTGTTTTGTTGTTGATGAATTTTTGAATGGCATGAAGAGACGGATGACACTGATGAGTGTTTTGAAGATAAACATGAAGATAAAGATGAACTTCAAACAAAAAACTCACGTCATTTTGTCATTCCAAACAGCCACAAAAAGCTATTTCAACAACAAAAAACAAAATGAAGCATACCAAAGTCAAACCGCCAGTGAACATGTTTCAAAGAAGAAAAAGACTGATGACAGTGAAGATTTGGAAGATGAATTGTTTCTATATTTATTTTTTTTAATTTTCTTTTTCTGTTGTTTGTTATGTATTTTTCAGCTAAGAACAAAAATACATTATTTTAATAAAAACGGCACACAGACAAAATGCTTGTGAAGCGCCATCATGCCATAAATCGCCAAAAACTCCCAAACTATAATAAAATTAATTTGGACAAGTATTATTAAAAACTCAAAAAAAAAACGCGAAAAACTACGTAAAGCCCCGTCTATCACCCTAAACTCATAAAAAGCTAAACAAAATCAGTAAAAATACACACAGTAACTGAAAGATGGTTACTTTATTAATATCATTTATTATAATAAAATCCCACCTAAACTACGCGCCAAAAACATCTGATAAGAGAGACGTCTCTGCACAATCAATTGATCACACCAAAAAACAACGCTATGTTTCCTAGAAACCACTCACTTTAAAAACGCCAAAAAAATAGTTAAAAAAAACCACAGATGGGAAACCTCGTTTCTTCTATATTGAGTATTGTTCTGAATGAAGTTTCACTGAATTGATTCTTCTCTGAGGTGGGTATCTCTACAAACTTTTGCTGAATGAGATGCACAAATATTCAAGAAAAAGATACTGATGACACTGATATATCATCATGTCACTTTGTTCTTGATTGATATATTGATGGCATGAAAGGATCAATGCATTCGAGCAGGCGTTGATCTTCAACATGTCACCAAACAAGTATATATCAAACCAAAATACAGGATGCCACTAAAAATAAGCTTCTTCTAAAGACTGGCATTATGTAGGAAAATTAGCATCTAGGTAAGGTATTCAAAAAGGTTCAAAACGCCAAAAAGGTTAAAGAAGAAGAGTCTGATGACAGTGAAGATTTGGATGAGAAATTAGATTATATTTTTTTTCATTTTCTATTGTTTGTTATCTAATTCTCCGTTGTTTATTATCTAATTCTCTACTAATAAAAAAATTGAGTATAAAACGCCAAAACTACAAACACCAAAACGCCTGATAGTATGAAAACTGTGAGAACGGATGCTAGCAAAGCGCGTTGTTGCTATATAAAACACCAAAAAATGCCCAACAATGTATTACTGGAAAACAACACTAATTGAAAGATGAAACTGAACGAAACAGTAATTGCAAAAAAGTAAAATGAAGAGACGGTAACATTATTGCTAAACATTTATTATATTAAAAGCCACTACATAGGAAATTGAATTTATTTATCTTTTCAAAACGACATAATTTTCTGTCACATTATAGGCCTGCATCCTACATGGCACAACAATTGATAAAAAAAATAAACATCAAGAAAATTACTGATGTTTTTTATCGCCAAAAACAAATATCTACCTGGCCCAAAAAAAGCTCATTATATAAATACAACAGCTAAACAAAAGCTTCACACTCCACATATTCACTAAAAACGTCACATCTTGTCTAAAACGCCATTTAATTAAAAAAAATGGTACATGTTATTGCATGGAGGTTTGAGAGGTCAGAGGACGTTTCGTCATTAAGTTCCCTGACAAGAGAAGGGTGAAAGTCAAAACAGTCAAAGCCATACTTAGTTAAAACGCCAAAATATTTACTATGCTCCTGATCTAAAAAACAATAAAAACGCCGCGTATTTGTTAAACGCCAAAAAATGGAGAGGTGATGTGAGACGCGTTTAACAAAAGAATATAAAAGGACAAAAAGCCCATCCGCCCTTCACTATGTCGCGTGACACGTGTTACGTTAGGATCCGTTCTCACACTTTTGGGTGTTTTCTCCTGATCCCGTACCTATATATATATATATATGGGAAGTTTTAAACAGGGCTGGCTCAACCATTTTAGTGGCCTAAGGCGAAACAAAAGCTTGTGGCCTTTTTCCAAAAAAAAACAATTTGAGAAAAACCCTCCTCCTTTACTCGGGCTTGGGACCAACAAAATAAACTATAAGGCTTATAGTTGGCGAAGTTTTTTTTTTTTTTTGTAATCTTATATATTTGTTGTATTTGTAAAGATATGTTTAGATTAAGTTTACTTTTCTAGCTTTAAAAAATGGCATATGGATTAACCAACAACGTTCCCGGGCCACCATATTCCTCATTCATGAATTTTGCAAATATCTATTCACAAACCCAACTCAAACATAAGCCATTATTTCTTAAATCTGCTTTCAAATGAATCATTTTACAAGCAAAAAGCACTTAAAAATCATAACTTTTTGGCCTAAATGTTTGCATATATGTGGATGTATATAATACCTCAGTGCAGATTTTGTCGCAACCCCCGCCCCCTTTCTGTCTCGGGAACGGGCGGCTGCGAGAATCAGTATTCGTGGTATCGGTGTTTATCAATTTGGCAGCGGAAATTACATCAGGATCGTAGTTAGTAAATATTTTATCAGAGTAAACACCACATTTTATATAAATAAGTATATTGGGATAAAACCCAAGTTTTCATTACAAACTGATTTATAGGGGTAAACCCCATTTTATTGGAATAAAACATCTTCTTTATTTAGGTAACTTTTATAGCCACTTTTCCAAGCCTTCAGTGCTGTCCAGCTGGCTTCTAGTTGGCTTTCACATTTTGTTACCTGAAACGAGTTTAAAAACATTTTGTCAGTGGGAAATACTGGTGAGTGAATCCAAGTTTAATCAAGAAGAGTTTATCTCTTAACAGTATTGAGAGCGATTACAATGTTTACATCTACACAATTACTCATTCAGTATTGTCAATCCTGACTGGTGGGTCATATTACCCATTGGCTAACTCTTTGTCCAATGGTAACGTGTTCCACATTTTGTATACAAAACCCCAACATACCGGCAGTAATTGAAGAACTACAAAGACTCAATCACTGCTAATCACATTGTAAATTATTTAAGGTTTTTTAAAAATAGATTGCAAAAAGGTTTACAAAAAGGAGATTACTCGCATTGCTGTCTTAGGGTTTTCCTTAAGGATTTCCTGGTGATTATCTATAATTTACACAAATGCACACGCGTTAGTATAATAACCCAATATTTACATTAGTAATACCCTCCCCGTGACGGCATTCCAACGGCTAATTCGGGCAGAACCTCGACATCCGTTACGGAACCCTGGGTCAATTGGGCAGCGTATCTAATACGTAACCGGGGTTATGATACTTACAACATTATTTAGGGGGTATTATGCCCGAAAATTATAATTGCTATGTAGAATTTTGAGAGAGAGAACGAGAGATTGAACGGTTTGAAACTGAGGCTGAAGGCCTAAATTTATAGTGCCTCTTCGACTTCCCTCGCGCCCCGCGTAGACATCCTCCAGGGCCTTCGCGGCCCGCGAGGGTGGCTAGGGTAGGCCCTAGCTGATCCGACGCACACCCTAGCTTCGACACGACTAGGACACGTGGCGGCCTCGGGCTCGCATGGTGTCTAGGTTGTCGCGGCCCGCGACAGAGGTAGCCAGGGGCTACGCGCCCCGCGACGACCCCTTTAATTTCGTTTTTATTTAATTTTAATAAAATTAAAGGTATTGGGGGGCCGTTTTCGCATACGGGGTGTATTTTAGGACGTATTGGGATATTTTAAATATATTAGGGGTGTCGAAAATTATTTTAGGGTTGTTATATCCCCCCCATCTTGTTTTAGAGCTCATCCTAGAGATCTACTAGAATAGGTGTGAGTATTTCCTTTGCATTTCTGATTCAAGCTCCCAAGTGTACTCTGGTCCTCTTTGGAGTCCCATTTTACTTTGACCAGAACTAATCTCTTGTGTTTGAGGTTCTTAAATTTTCTGTCTTCAATCTGTAGAGGCCTTTCTACAAAATTTAATTGCTCATTTACCTCTATATCCTTAAGAGGTACTACCAGTGATTCATCAGCTAAGCATTTCTTAAGATTAGATACATGAAATACATTATGTATTCCTGCCATTTCATCTGGCAGTTGTAGCTGATAGGCTACATGTCCTATTCTTCTAATAATCTCAAAAGGTCCAACATACTTGGGGCTTAGCTTTCCCCTTTTAATGAATCTTACCACTCCTTTCCAAGGAGAGACTTTCAATAACACTTTGTCACCTTCCTGAAATTCCAGTGGCTTTCGTCTGTTATCAGCATAACTCTTTTGTCGATCACGCGCTGCTTTCAGTCGTTCTTTGACTTGAATGATTTTGTCGGTTGTTTCTTGTATTATCTCAGGTCCGGATAGTTGTTTTTCTCCAATTTCTGCACAACAGACTGGGGTTTGGCACTTTCGTCCATACAGTGCTTCGAATGGTGCAGCATTGATACTTGTGTGATAACTGTTATTGTAAGAAAATTCGATTAAGGGTAAATGATCGTCCCAATTACCTCCGAAATCAATTACACAAGCTCTAAGCATGTCCTCCATTGTCTGAATTGTCCTTTCTCTTTGTCCGTCCGTTTGAGGATGATAAGTTGTGCTTAAATTCAACTTGGTTCCCATTGCTTTTTGGAAACTTGTCCAAAAATGAGAGGTAAAACGGCTATCCCTATCAGAAACAATTGATAAATGAATTCCATGCAATGAAACTATTTCATTTACATACAGCTTGGCTAATTGTTCCATACTGAAAGTTTCCTTCATTGGTAGAAAATTGGCTGACTTAGTTAGCCTGTCTACAATCACCCAGATTGTATCATTACCTTTTCTTATTTTGGGTAATTTGATAACAAAATCAATTGTTCTCAATTCCCATTTCCATACTGGCATTTCTAACTGCTGCAATAAACCTGAGGGTTTCTGATGTTCAGCTTTAACTTGTGAACAGGTTAAACACTTAGAAACATAAGATGCTATATCTTTCTTCATTCCTATCCACTAGAAATTCTTTCTTAAATCCTGATACATTTTATCATTTCCAGGATGCATCGTATACTTAGACTTATGGGCTTCTTCTAATATACGGTGGCGTAGGTTTCCTAATTTAGGTATCCACATTCTTTTCTTATGGAATCTCCAAATTCCATCTGTTCCTTGATCTAGTTCTTTAATCATTCCTTTTAACTTTTCAGTATCATCTGTGATTACTGATTCTTGTGCTTGTCTAATCTGTTCAATTAAATCTATCTGTAGATTTAAATTAAGAGAACGTACTCTTTTTGGCTTTTCATGATACTTTCGACTTAAAGCATCAGCTACTACATTTGCTTTTGGATATTACAATCAGAATCACTAAGTATTTCCATCCAGCGTCTTTGCCTCATATTCAACTCCTTTTGCCCAAAAACAAACCTTAAACTCTTATGGTCTGTGAAAATGGTAAACTTACTACCGTAAAGGTAATGTCTCCAAATCTTCAGGGCAAAAATTATGGCTCCCAACTCTAGATCATGGGTTGAATAATTCTCTTCATGTTTCTTAAGTTATCTAGAGGCATAGGCTATAACCTTTTGATGTTGCATTAACACACATCCATAGCCTAACTTAGAAGCGTCACAATAGACTATAAAGTCTTCAGTTCCTTCTTGTAATGCTAGTATTGGTGCGTTAGTTAACCTTTGCTTAAGAATTCTAAAGGCTTCTTCTTGTTTTGGTCCCCATTCAAACTTAACAGATTTACAGGTTAGCTTAGTTAAGGGAATGGCTATTCTAGAAAAATCTCGAATAAATCTTCTATAATAACCGGCCAATCCTAAGAAACTTCTAACCTCGGTTGGTGACTCAAGGGTTTTCTATTTGGTAATTGCCTCGATCTTGGTGGGATCTACATGAATTCCTTCATGATTGACTAAATGTCTAAGAAACTATGCCTATTCTAACCAAAATTCACACTTCTAAAACTTAGCATAAAGCTTTTCTTTTCTCAATAAACTTAGAAGTGCGTGCAGATGCGCTGCATGATCCTCTTTGCTCTTAGAATAAATAAGAATATCATCTATAAAGACAATTATGAATTTATCCAAATATGGCTTACATATTCGGTTCATGTAACACCACGTAAAAATGTGTCTAGTTATGTAAAGACACGTGTCCTAAACTCTAGTTATGTGAAAGATTGAGTTTGAAGGACTAAAATTGCCAAACGATGAAAATATGAAACCACAGGGACTAAAAGTGTCAACATGCCAAACTTGTGCCTCTGAATGACCATACATGAAGAATATATTCTTAAACGAGTGATTAATTGGATATAAGAAGCCATTCATGAAAATAATCGGAAGATTATAAATTATAAGGGTTAAACGTGTCAACATGTTAATTCTTACCTCTGAGTGACCTTTTAACGAACCCGAGGCTTCGAAATATTGAAATATACTCTCAAGAATAAGTGGTAAAAATTTCACGTGGTTTCGAGATCGTTAAGCAAGTTTTCAAGACTTTGGGTAAAAAGTGTCAAAGTAATGAAACTTGTGTTCATAGTAATATTTAACGAAACCAGGCCTAACGGAGTTTGGATATACTTCCTTGAGCCTCTACAAATTAACTACAAGGGCCTTATATGTAAAAAATGAGGTTACATAAGGTTTAAAATGACCAGGGACTGAAACTGCCAGCTTTGAAACATTTTTAACCTGAACAACAGGTCTACGCGGGCCGCGTAAACCTTCTTCTGTTCCTACGCGGGCCACGACAAACGCCCAGATCAACGAAAACTTGACACCTGCACGTTTCAGCCTGTTCCACCGCCTTAGATGCCTGAATTTCGATACTTGGGGCTTGTTGTCGGTTTTAGGATACCACTAGGACACCTGGGGTGATCCTAGGAGCCTCCATTACAGCTGTGATTGATCCAAATGCTTGCAAATTAGTATATAAGATGCTCTAGTTCATAGTTCATATGCACAGTTATTGCAACAATTTTCAAAGAACACACTTTTGGAGCTTGCAAGCATTAGGTGAAGATTTCCAAGTGTAGAAAAGATAGCAAGGACCCTAAGTAAGAGTTTTAATCCCTGCTTAGTCCATTTAATTAGCTTAAAAATCGGTCAAACATATCGTAATTAAGCTTTGACTTTCGGTTTAATCATAATTGGTCCAGCCATTGATCGAAACGAAGGTGGTTATGGAACCATATTAAGGTAGGTGATTAACCCTTAAAAGGGCACCTCCTAATTATTCCGTTTGACTAATTAATTGTCGGGTCAAACTAGTTAGTCAAAAAGTCAAACTGGACAGAAACTTTAAAAATGAGTTAAACTAATAAAACAGAAGTTCTAAATTATATTTTAATATTCTAATGACTTGGTAATTAGTATTAGAACATGTTTAACCAGGTCTAACCCGACAATTATCAGTCTAAGGTCAATTTATAACCGAAAGTCGCAAAAGCTTGACTTTTGCTTTGGCTTTCAGTTCTGACCCGTCTAAGCTTAATTCTCCCATGTTTTAAGCTTCCATTAGGACCATATTATATAGTAGTGTAACCTCCTGGAGTTATATTGCTTGGTCCTTATTGGTTTGAATTATATGCTGGTATTTGTTAATATGCTTATAAATGTCGTAAATGCCCTTTTGACACATAAATGAGATTTTTAGAAATGTGAGAGGACAAAAACCTTTGCTACTGATATATAAGCTTGTCACGAAAATTTGACATCAGTTCTTGGTCTCAAATATGAGTTATGCTCGATATCGTAATTAGAAGCTTTTTGTTAATTAAATTGCGAAGTCTTGCATAAGACATGTTTAAACCTGGATTTTGAACCAAAACTCATTACCTACTGTTAAGATATTATTTTTAAGGAATATTAAGATTTTTGGTCAGATTATAATCTGTATAAATCATAGAGTTCTTGTGTAATTCGGTAAATGACGATAAAACCCTTTTCATACATAAAATGAGATTAACAAATGATTTGAATGCCAAACCTTTTCCTACTAATTTTATACATTAAATAAATTATTTTGAGCATTTAAAACTTATCAAAATCTCAGATTTACATAAACATCTTGATTATCGTCAATTAGCGAGTTTTACACTATTTAGGTGCATAGTATGGTTTAAAACCATACTTAACATCTAAGACTTATTACCTACTGAATTTTTAAACAAATTTCAATATTATTACAGTAGGTATAAGTTATAAACTCAGATTTCCAAAAATGTCCTTAAAAGTATATGCGAAATGACCAAAATGCCCTTTCGGGGCATAGTTTGGCCATAAATGGTAAACCTCACATATATGTAGTATCTTACTGATGTAATGAGATAAAATAAATATTTTTACTGATTACTAAAGACCAGAACTTCAGTTTGTTATAAAATCTCTTTTATAATTTCTAAAATGACCAAAATGCCCTCACGGGACTTAAATTGGTTTTAAATACTTTTTGGGCATATATGTTAACATCCTTATGATGTATTAACATATTTTAAGCATAATAACAATTAAGACCTGTATATAATTCATTTGGTCACCCGTTACGCATTATGCGTTCGGATCGGTTTATGTGACTAGTTTACGTGAAATAGCCGAAACGGGTTTAACCTTATCATTAAATCCTCAAATTCCAGAATGTATTTAGTTTGCCCATATTATACAAGTATCCAAGCTTGTCGGGTCTAAACCACATTGTATTCCGGTCTTCGCTTAATCTAGCGTTTAGAACCGTAAAGTTTCTTCCTAGCTAGCCGGTCTAAGTCTTTGACTTAATTAAAGACCCGTTAGCATCCTAATAGGTTATTAAACCTTCTATACAGATTAGTAGCATCCAGTAGAAGGTACCATCATAAAGCTTTAGGATTTTACGGCTGAGTTACTTTTCACGTTTAGCTCAGGTAAATACTTTTAACTTATTTTCCCTTATACGGGCTTGGGATATGGTATTATAATAATACCACCTGGTCGGGTATGAAATCATTTAATCGGATTGTGATTAATAAATTTACATAACCCGTTTTAATCTGTCTTGTTTGATAACATAAACATTGGGGGTTAATTCGACCGTGTCCTGGATATCCTCGGCTCATTTCATTTGAAAATGGTCACGACCTATGCACGGGGTGTAGGCATACACCTGACAGATGCAAATGCTAAAAATATAAACCCATATGTTGGGGATAACTCCTTTATGGGTTCTATAAGTGGTGAGTCGGTTAATCATGACCGGCTTCCAACCGGCCCCAATTGTATGACAAACATATAAATCTGTATACAAGATTATCTTTAAAAAATTGTCCCAAGTTATAAATGATTTGTGCCTTGTGCACCTAAATCAATTTTCATAAATACTTTTCAAATGAGTCAGTTAATTGTATTTACCAGTGTAAACTGACGTATTTTCTAAAGATTGATTGACAGGTACTTCTCGTAAATAGGCTGGAGCTACTAGGTGTCATATAAGAGGATCTTGCAAATCCTTAGATACCTGGAGTATGTTATTTTCCGTTTCTTGTATTTTATTTATGATCCGCCTGTGGATCTTATTACAACCCAGCCAGTAAATTCTTTCGTCGAACACTCAGACATTATGGTTTGTAATAGTTTATTCACCAAGCCTTCCGCTGTGCTATTATATTGTGTGTATTGACAATGATGATATCAACTACGTCACGATACTCCCAATATGTGGAAATATCGGGGTGTGACAGTTCACCATGTCCATAAATGCAGCTGGGGCATTGGTTAGACCAAATGGCATGACAGTAAATTCATAATGGCCATACCTGGTTCTAAAAGCGGTCTTAGGAATGTCCTCTTCTTGTACCTTTAATTGATGATATCCTGATCGTAAATCGATTTTGGAGAAACATCGAGCTCCTTGCAATTGATCGAACAAATCATCAATCCTTGGTAATGTATACCGATTCTTAATCGTGACCTTGTTCAATTCGCGATAGTCAATGCACATACGCATTGATCCGTCCTTCTTTTTTACGAATAAGATCGGTGCTCCCCATGGCGATGAACTTGGCTATATGAATCCTTTTTCCAATAATTCGTTTAACTGTTTATTTAGTTCCTGCATTTCGGCGGGTGCCAAACGATAAGGTGCTATAGCAATTGGTGCTGTTCCTGGTAGAAAGTGTATTCTGAATTCAACTTCTCTGTCTGGAGGTTGCCCTGGCAACTCTTCTGAAAATACATCTGAAAATTGAGATACTACAGGGATGTCTTTTAATTCTTTTCCTTTAGTGTTAATGATTATGGAAATCAAATACACTAATGATCATTTTCTTATATAACTTGCTATTTTCATCACAGAGATGAATTTTGTGGATCTAGAGGGCTTATCTCCTTTAATTGTGATCTTTTCACCCTTTGGTGAATTTACTTGAATTGACTTTTGATCACATAAAATACTGGCTTTATTGGTTAGTAACCAATCCATTCCTAATACAACATCAAATCCTGCCAGATTCATTGGATAAAGGTTTGCAATAAACTTTTGGTTTAAAAATTCTATTCTTGCTCCCTGCAAGATTTCAGAAATCTTAATGGTTTCTCCATTTGCTGTTTCTACTAGACATGTTGGTTCAGTTATGTTTTGGACATAATGTAAAACATGAAAACATACCTTTGATTGCATCAGACAGGCCAGCAGTAGTGTTTGACAAGGTCGTCAGCTTGATCTGGTTCCTCCTTAGGGTGTAATCTAATGATGGGGACGAGAGAACCGATAAAGGGTAATCGGCTATGGAGAGAAGGTCGATGATGATGATGTTATGCTTATGAGGGTTTGTGTAATTGTCTAACTGTGTAACCCTTCAACCTCAACATAAGACTCCTTTATATAAGCACCCAGGAGGAAACCTAATTAGTTAATAAGGGTAATATGGTCCATCAACAATTACCAACTAATTATTTAATAGGTTATTATATATTTTGATCAATATAATGTAAATGATTATAATGGCTACTAGATTAAATATTATACCATAATATATTTAATCTTACATTCTCCCACTTAGCCGAGTAATCATTTACTATGAGTATTAGATAAGCCTGATCAGGAGTTAACACTCATTTTAGCCTTAAACAAGTACTATAGCAGAAAAATACAGCCGTTGAATCATTATGCGACTCAGGACCCCCATTAATCATACTATAGCCTTAATTTAAAACCTACTCGTTATGATCAAAATACGCATAAGCCCTTTGTTTGATTTGTAACTATATTTGTCTATATGCCGTTATGCTAGCTTGACATATTCTTAGAGACATACAAAATCAAACTGATGAGGAAAATTAACTAATACTTAGTCATTCATAGTACGATATGCAGTTGCGCACGGCCATTAATTAATACCCGTCTCTGAGCTCTCTTAATAAGACTTATGGGTAATAGCCCTTCAGTTATAGGATCCTTAAGCATATCATGAATGTATTCGATACAAAACTTAGTTTCCTCAATTCGTTCATAAACGAATAATTAATTGCGTATCGAAATTTAATGCAGCACCTCTTGAACTGTTACTGTTCAAGGAGTCATGGTAGCTGACTTTATCACACTAAGTCTTCAAAAGATTAATTATATGGAGTTAATCAACTTATGAGTCCACTGATAAATTTCCAACAACATTTAGTGACTATATTATGTCGTTATAACTTAGGTTGTTAATATCAGTGCATTATGACTCCTCCATGAAATAGGTTTTGTCTGCTGACATAAAGATACACCCGAAATTACATTTTGTCATCTTTGAATATCTCAAAGTTAGAGTAATAAACCGGTTTTAATTCTCACTTCTTCTTCAAATTATAGCTTCTCGTTTCTTTTAAAGATACTGTAATACTCCATTAGATGCTTCACATTAATCTAGACATATCTAGTGTGTTGCAATGTGAGTAATATCTAAACGAGTATAGACTTAAACTTACATAAGGCTTCTAATTAATGAAGCGTAAATAAATAATCTCATTTATCCTATTATCCTCTAAAGGAAGAGCAGTATTGTTTGTTACATACGTAAGGACCCATTTAATGTTAAACTTATGGAACAGAACTAATGTCCCATTGGATCTATCTCAGTATGTTATGATATCCATCACGTAAGAGATATCTCTGAGATTTGTTATATCAAAGTTTGTGTTAACAATGCTTTGACTTATGTAACATATACTTGTCAAAAGAATGTCATCTATATAGACAAGTTTATCTTAGTTGCTCCCACTCATTTTGAGGTAGGTACATTAATCCACTTGATTCTTGATGAAAATAATTTCGTTAGCTTTTCATCACATTATGATGTTTGCATTAACCCATACATAGATATTATTGGCTTACAAATAAAGTGTTCTTTAACCTTCAGTTTGAAACTTTAGGTTGTTATCGAATGAACATGTAAATGTGTCAGCCATTTGTTAGGGAAAATTGTTTATAATGTTCATCTAATGTAGCTTTAAACTATTTATAAGCTACTAGAACAGTGATGATCCTCAAAGAAATCTTCTTGTAAGATATGTAATAAAGATTCTTTAATAATTCATCTCTTTCTGAGTGTAACCTTTGTCAATCAATCAAGCTTCTTCGTGTCTTAACGCTTATATTAGGATTTGGTTTAGTTATGAACACTCTTAGGTAATTCAATCAAATCCCAAACGTTATAAGAACACATAAAATCAGTTTTACTAGAAAACTGTTTTATTCCATTTAGAAGATTAATTGACGCTAATTGACGCTAATGGCTTAATTTGAAGAGATAGGACCAGTAAACTTTTCCAAAATCCATTTCAACTTCAGTTAGGGAGGTTATGTAATCATCAAAGTTAGTAGGCTTTTAAACCTAGATGACCTCCTGAGTTGATTATTGGGTTCATTAGAAGTTTCAGTTTTATGGATTAGCTCTTGGTTAGGTTGCTATCATTTTCAGGATTCTAAGTTTGTAAGAGTTGGTGCAGTATGGTGTACAAGAGGTGTAATCGGAGTGAAATTTAATGACACTGTTCCCCCCGCCTCTTGTATTCCTTGCAAGTCATAATAAGGACTTTGACTGCTCCCACTGACCTTAGAAATCTTTAGGAACTCGGCATGCTTAGGGTCAATATGTAACGACCAACAAATTCTAATAGAGAAACACAAATTAATGACGTTAGTCGTGATTTCTCTTGTTGAGGATTATGTTAGTTTATGTAAGAAATCTAAGTGTGCCCACAATTAAGCAACAATGAAACTTTTTGTAAGAGTAGCATTAGATTTTAAGGAGATAAGTTATGATAGAACAATGTCGTGATGGAGCGGTGTCTTGTACAAGAGGTGCAAATTTAGGTAATGTAAAATTTTCACTCCCCACCTCTTGCAACTATTGCAAGTTATCATTAAGACACTTAATGCTCCCACTGATCTTTAATATCTCTAAAATGCTACAAGAGAAGTTTCAATGAGCTACGTGATGTGGGAACCTATCACATATACGTTAGACTTTATTTGATTTCTATAATGTCCAGATATTATAAGAAACTTTAGGGACATATCTAATAGAAATCTTATTAAGTATATATATATGAATAGATCTCTTCTAAGACCGTGGGCCATATGCGACAAAACTTAGATACAAGTTGATAGTCTTTTAAATGATAAATGAATTATGTCTGAATATTCCATTTGGAATAAGTTCCACGAATGTCAATGAATGACTTATGATGGACCCATACTTATTCCTTAAGCCAAATCATATTTTAGGGCTTTAATGTCATGATTTAAAATCACTTAGAATGAGATTGGATGAAAAATCATCCTCATTAACCATGCCATGATTTCTCATGAATTTTAGTTATAATGGATGAAATTTATAAGTCTCATTTTCCTTTTGTCAAATTCTCATGTGCATGATGACAAAAGTTGTGAAAATGTAAGGTATCATCTAGTTCCATTTTAGTAATGTTTCAATCCAGATATTTAGAACAAATAAGATGAGAGTTTAAGGTAAGTGTGACTTTATGTTGACTATGCAAACCTCACAATGTTCATAACTTTGCTTAATTATGATACTATATTCTGATTAATCAGAATATATAAGGTATCGAAAAGCGTTGTTAGAAGACTGCTTATCATGGTTCTTATAGCCTTAACATTTAATTTTGTCACTAACTCTCATGTTAATTATTTGTTTGACTTCTGGTAAGGAAACGTTAAGAACTAGAGTCAACTAATCATGTGCTAATAGGAATATTAAAAAATTATCAGACTTAAATATCATTAGTAAATGACTATCTAATTAATTTATCCAACTGTTCTTTAGAATAATGGATAGTCTCGTTGCTTATGCCTAGTCCAATGACATAATTATGCATTGAGATTTTCCCTTTAAGAACCTTAAAGTTGGAATTTGCACTTGTAATTTGTCTATGGACCTTAGAACAATCCTCTTTTAAACTATTAGTGGTAGTAAGGTGAATAACATCTCATTTTCCAGTTTCAAACATTTATTTCGTTGTACATATGTTGCTTATCAACACACTCATTATACTTTGGTACTTTTGAGTGTTATAGTTGATTTATAAGGCATCAAATTGTACAAGTGAAAATCTTAGTATGTAATGTACTGGAAAAAAGTACTTATTTCCATGAGTAAGCCCTTAACTTTATGGGTTATGGTATTGTACATTATAATATACTCACATACACCACTTAACTTTATAGTTCAGAATTTTAAATGAAGGCATGCATCTTAGGAGTTCTGGTGATTATTACACAATTATAGATTAGTCTTAGGAAAGACTTAATCTGGAATAACCTTTTAGTGACAGCACTTATTCTTGATTATCATAAGAGACATCATGTTCGATGTACCCTAATCATCATGCTCTACTTTTCTTCTGTAGTGCTTTATCAGAAGAGAGCAATAGAATTATCGTGTCTTAAGAGATAATCAAGGATTTAATTTAAGAGCTAATTCTTATAGAAACTTTAAGCAAAACATATTAGATTTAGGAATTAGAGTGGATGAGATATAGACTTATAGAAGAAAAATATAGTGAGTAAAATTATGGGTACTAAGAATAAGGCAGACGAAATGATCATAAAAATTAATTAAGGATCATTAATATAAGGATCATTGTGTGAAGAGGTTGTGATATGTCTATTACTAACATCAAAATAATAGACTTATTTAAAGTTCTACTTAAACGAAAGACAAATCAGCTTTGGCCAGAAGTGTAATCATTTAAGCATGTGTGCAAAGTGGTTGTAACAAATCAGCTTTGGCCAGAAATTGAGACAATCACTTTAGTTATGCACTTGTTAAGTATGCCATCTATGAAGGAATTAAATCAGCTTTGGCCAGATATTAAGACATTCATGTTTATGATGCACACTTAACATAGCTTTCGTAATACTTGAATGATAAGTAGATGTATCAAATCAGCTTTGGCCAGAAATGATACATCAAAAGCTCATTCAAGTAAAGCCATTTTGGTTTTGTAAAACATTATTTGATCCTTACTAATTAACTAAGTATTTACAAAACCAATCATTTAATAGCAAACTACCTGTTAGCGCGGATCGAACTCCGCGGTGAGTTCGCTGGGGGGGTGCAGGGGGATAGCGTGCCCCGCACGGGGTTCGGGGCGGAGCCCCGAGCTAAAATTTAGTTCACATTAACTGCTCAATAAAGTAACAGGATTTCGAATAAGTCTTGAAATTTTATGAACACTCATGATTTCGGATGAATCATGAATGTCTTGGATTCATCCGAGATGATGATTTCGAATCATTTCGGACTATCCGAAATGGACTATTTCGAATGATATCGGATGTGTCCAAGACGCCTAAGTCGAGTCATTTCGGATGGTTTCGGATGACTTCGGATGTGTCCAAGACCCATGATTTCGGATGATTCCATGATGATTATGCTTAGTCCGAAATGATCTTTGATGGTCCGAAATGGACGCTTAGTCCGAAGCGATTAGTCCGAAATGATCCGTGATGGTCCGTAATGACCATCCGAAATGTGTTCCACAAGATACAAAATCCTTAATTTAGGCAGTTAACAACACATGATTTCGGAACAGTAAAAATTAATGAATTTTCATCCGTAATGCATCCATAATTCATCCGAAATGAATCCGTAATGATGAAACCCCAGATCCGAAATCATCCGTAATGATCCGTAATGATCCAAAATGATCCGTAATGATCAGAGATGATCCGTAAATGATCCTAAATGCATTCGAGATGATGAAACCCAGATCCGTAATCATCCGTATTCATCCGTGATGATCCGTAATGATGATTTCGGATGGCAAAAACGAAATTTTATTGGGTTTTCAAAGCTGTTTTCCAGTTTTATACCAGATTTCGGATACAAAACAGAACTGACTAATCAACATACGCTCTGATACCAGATGTTGGTTCAGTTCTGTTTTGGACATAATGTAAAACATACCTTTGATTGCATCAGACAGGCCAGCAGTAGTGTTTGACATGGTTGTCAGCTTGATCTGGTTCCTCCTTAGGGTGTAATCTAATGATGGGGACGAGAGAACCGATAAAGGGTAATCGGCTATGGAGAGGAGGTCGATGATGATGATGTTATGCTTATGAGGGTTTGTGTAATTGTCTGACTGTGTAACCCTTCAACCTCAACATAAGACTCCTTTATATAAGCACCCAGGAGGAAACCTAATTAGTTAATAAGGGTAATATGGTCCATCAACAATTACCAACTAATTATTTAATAGGTTATTATATATTTTGATCCATATAATGTAAATGATTATAATGGCTACTAGATTAAATATTATACCATAATATATTTAATCTTACAAGACATTCTTGTGGAAGTTTAGTTAATGGTTGATTGAGAAGTTTGCAAAATGAAGTATTAATAAGACTTTAGTTCGCACCAGAGTCAAATAATACTTAGGATTTTTCCTGCCGGCTATCACGTCCGGAATCATCTTAGCTTCATCTGCAGTCAGAACAAATGCTCTACCATTTTTAGTAGTCTTGTTGTTTCTAGCTGGAGCTAGTTTCGGACAGTTTGCCTTGATATGGCCTTGTTCTCCACAGTTGTAGCATATCCTGTTGTTAGGATTTTTCCTGCAATCTTCCTCCTTGTATCCAGATATTTTGCAGAAGTTACATTATATGGAGCATCTTCCAGAATGCTTCCTTTTGCAATACTTGCAGTAGGGTGCAGAAGTAGAACCTACATTTTTCCCACGGTTGGAATTTCCCGAACGAAATTCTTAGGTAAGTTTCTGAGCTAAGGTTCTCCTCTGATCTTCTTCTCGTGTACGCACTAATTCATCAGTCAAGGTGTTTGCTAGCTGTACAACTTCTTCTATGGTTTGATATCTAGCTGCCTTGACTACATGCCTTATCTCACTGATTAATCCCCAGATATAGCGGGTGATTAATACTGGTTCGGGTGATGCAAGGGTGGGCACTATTCTAGCATATTCAAAGAATAACGTAGTGTACCCCTTACTATCTACTCCAGTCATCCTAAGGTTTAGGAACTTATTTGCTATCTGTTCTTTTTTATTGGGAGGGCAGAATTTTATTGCCACCATGTTTTTAAAATCCTCCCATTCCATATTGTAAATTCTATCACTTCCCTTATACTGGAGGATAGTGTTCCACCATTCTATGGCTGAGTTCTTAAACAGATTGGAAGCAAACATTATCTTATCCTCTTCCGCACACTTGCTTATTTTTAAGACAGCCTCAGTCTTTTCTATCCAGCTTAGAGCTGCAACGGCCCCTTCATTGCCCGAAAATTCCATTGGTTTACAAGACCAGAATTCTTTATAAGAACAACCATAAGACATGGTTCTTCTTCTTTTGGGAATGGGCACTTGAAGTATGGGTCCATTGTTTACGTTGTGTTCAGGTTCAGTGGGTCGTTTACTATCACGGTTACTTTTATTATCTGCTTCCTTAACAGTTTTGATAATATATGGCATCGCATCTATTATCCCTTGTGTCACTATGTGTTGGATGGCACTGTTATCCACTTGGTTTCCTGTAACACCTCGTAAAATCACGACCAATGATGCGTTGACACGTGTACTAAACCCTAATGAAGTCAAACATTGACTATTAGGGACTAATTTTGTGAAAAATAAAAAACTTTGAATGTGGAAGGACTGAAAGTGTTAACATGCTTAAACTAAGCCTCTAAATAACAACACACGGTATTCATAATTATATTTGAGCCACTTGTTGGTCGAAAGGAACCGTTTACGTAATTAATTAAAAGTTTACGCAACGAAGGGTTAAAAGAGTCAACATGTTTAATTATACCTCTGAGTGACCTTTTAACAAACCCGGAGTATTATAATATCTGATTGTATTCTAGGGAATACATAATATTGGCCATATAGGGCTTTAATGTCGATAAATGATAATACGCACTAGTTTGTGCGTTAAAAGGGTTAAAAGTGTCAACATGTTGATTCTTACCTCTGAGTGACCTTTTAACGAACCCGAAGCATCGTGATGTTTGATAATACTCACGGGAATGCCTAATATTGGCCGTTTAAAGCTTTGATGCCATTAAACGATAATACGTACAAGTTTAAGCGTTAAAAGGACTAAAAGCGTCAACGTGTAAATCTACATCCTTGAGAGACCTTTTAAACGAACCGGGAACTCCGTGATGCTCGGTCATACTCCCGGGTGTGCCTAATATTGGTCACTATGGGCATATATTATTATTATTATTATTATTATTATTATTATTATTATTATTATTATTTTTATTCATTACTTAAAGCCCACACGTAACTAAAACCATTTGATGAATCTATGGACTTGTTAATGGTTTTAAAAACCTAGTATAACACTTGTAATCATCTCATGAATTCTCTAAACACATGGCATGATCTTATCCTTTCTCAAAAACTATATAAAGGCCTTGAAATTTCATTTTCAAAGTGCACCATTCATTCTTTCTTCCTATCTTCTCATCTTGGAGGATCCTAAGCAATTGGGAACCACCTTTTAGTTTTCTTCAATCCATAGGACCACTTGTAAGTGTTCCTTTCATGGCTGGTTCTTTTATTTGGCTTAAAAAGTTGAAAAGTCAAGCGTTTACGATAAACGCTTTGACTTCTAGTTAGACCGTAAACGGTCAAGCCATTGTTCACAACGAACATGGCTACGTGATTGTAATTAGGTAGCTGTTAAGCCCTCAAAAGGGCACCTTCTAAGAATCACGTTTGCTTGGTCAATTGACGAGTCAACGTAATATTGTTTTAAAAAGTCAACGGGTCAGTTTTTGAAATCATTGTGATATGAGTTTAGAAATGTTCTAAAACAAATTTTATCACTTAAACAACTTGGTAATAATTATTAGAACATGTGTAAACATGTTCGGCTCGTCAATTCCAGTTTTAGGGTCGGTTCGCAACCGAAAGTCGCGAAGTTTGACTTATGCGTTGACTTTCGATTATGACCCGAATTAGATTAGTTTGCTACTGATTATAGGTTCTGTTATGATCGTAATATAATGTAGCATAACTCTATAAGGTTATATTACACGATCATATTAGAAATCTGAGTTTTTGCACATGTTCCGTTAATATGCCGTACTTTGACTATTATGCCCTTTTTAGCAAAAATAAGGTTTTAGACATCAATAAGATTTCAAAAAACTTAGGTACTGATATGTTAACATGTTTAAACATATTTTGATGTTACAAATCTGATCATAAACTGAGTTTGCATATAATATCGTAAATTATGCTTTAAATTGACCAAAATGCCCTTTATACGCGTAGATCGGTTTTAAGCATAATTTTCATACCAAAATCATTGTATACTGATGTAATATCATAAATAGGATAATTTGGGATGTTCATTCAGTTTACAAGCTGAGTTTACGCATACGTTCTTGAATTACGTCCTTAAATGACGATAATGCCCTTTTTGCACCTAAAATGATTTAAAAGCACAATTTTCATACAAAACCTTTTTATTACTGATATGTTATATTAATTAACATATTTTGGTCATATAAACCTGATCATAACATTAGTTTTCCTAAAAGATCGCAAATATCATCATTTAACGACTTTAACGCCGTTTCGGCGCATAGTAAGATTTTAAACAATAACTACCAATCAAGACTTGTTACCTACTAATTTTATAAATCAATTTAAATATTTTTACTGTAGGTATATATTATAAACTCGATTCCCAAATTAGCCTTTAAAACTATGTGTGAAATTACCAAAATGCCCCTACGGAGCATAGTTTGGTTTTAAACTATAAAACGTACATATGTTTGGTATCATACTGATATTATATCATAAATAAAGTGTTTTCAAATATTGTTTATGATCGCAACATCAGTTTGTGCTCAACTTTCTTTTATACATCGTAAAATGACCAAAACGCCCTTATGAGGCATAGTTTGATTTTAAAACCTTAACGGGCATATGAGTTGATATCCTACTGATATTATGACTTTTCTAAAGTATATCATCATTTGGAACTTCTTCATGACTTATCCGGTTACTCGTTATCGCATATACGCGTACGTTTAGACTTATGTAACTAGTTTGCGTAAGTTTACAGAAGCGGGTTAAACCCTATCATTTTTACTTTAAAATCTAGAATTTATTTAGTTTACCCATATTATACAAGTCTTCATACTTGTTGAGTCTAAATTACATTCCATTCCGGTCATCGCTTAATCTAGCGTATCGTACCGTTTCTAATACTTTAAGTTAACCGGTATGGGTCCATGACCTAATTAAGACCCGTTAGCATTCTAAATTGGTTATTTATACCATCTTTCCAGACTATAGCCTTCCGGTAAATTGTACCTACGCTTACTTAATTGAATACGGCTGAGTTGTTATAAATCTTGCAATTTAAAACAGGAGCTAGCTCAGGTAAATACTCTTAACCTATTTTCCCTTATACGGACTTGAGATACGGTAATATAATTACCGCATGGTCAGGTATGGGATCCAAAGACCAATAAGTCGGGAAATTCAAATAACCTGTTTTAATTCGTATTGCTTGACTGAAACATTGGGGGTTAATGCGACCGTGTCCTGGATATCCTTGACTCATTAATTGCAAATGGCCACGACCTAAGCACGGGGTGTAGGCATACACCCGATAGATGCAATATGGTTATTTAATTAATTTTATAACCAATATGGGTTTCCCAATAAGGGAATAAGTGGTGTGTCGGTTAATCATGAACCGGCATAGTACCAGGCCCCGTATGTAGAGCAAGTTATGTAAAACTGATAACATGAGATATAGTTTGTTCCAAGTATAAGATATTTTTGTGCCTTGTGCACCTAAACCAATTTATGAAACATTTTTCAAATGTGTCGGTTGATTGTATTTACCAGTGAAAATTGACGTATTTTCAAAAGTCTAAGTGACAGGTACAAATACGTAAATAGGTTGGAAGCTGCTCGGGATTGTTAGACGAGGAACTTGCAACTCCTTCGGATAAGCCATTAGTCTGATAAACTTCTTTTGTTTTAAATCATCCGCCTGTGGATTATTTCAAGCTTGTCTGTACGTAATACTTTGATATTTTCAGACATTTGTGTTTGTGTAACACCCCGAAAACGGGTTTGGTAATCAAACCACGTTTATACTAAAAGACGGGTAATTTACCTTTAGTGGTAAAAGTAACCCGGTGAATATTAGGATTCATAAATAAACAAGAATTTATAATAACTAGGAATAAATAACCTAGTTAGTTTGTGTCTTGACCCAATAGAACAAACATGATTAAAACACCCTTTAAATAACTTGTGTAAAGTGGAGGGACTCTAACATGGATAAATGAAATGAAGTTTTGGTTAAACAAATAAATAAACAAAACACACATACGTGTGTGTATGTTCCTGTGATTTTTACCAGAGCCAAAAGAGCTCTCAAGTTCCAACCCTAAAACTCAAAAATTCTCCAGTTTGAAGAGGCAAATCAAGCCCAAATCGAAATCCAAGCACGAAATAGTGATCACCTCAGTGAAGGGATCATAAGATATGTAAAATTTCATGGTTTGATTCCATCTTGAATCTTAGATGAACACATGAGAATCGAAATTTGAGCTTGCATGATCGTTGTTTGGATGAATTTGGGATGAAATCATGTCTAGGAGTAAACCCTAGACCTTAGTTGGTTGAATTAGTGCTTAAACTATGAAATTCATGATCATCCATTATGTGTGTTTAGTGGGTTTTGCAAAAACATGATGAACACTAGAATCATGATTAGTAAACTAGTGTTATTTGAACTCTATGAAGTTAATCTTGATGTTGAACTAAAAAATTCGATGATTTACTTGTAAAAGATGTTAAAATCTTGGCTAAATAAGTAGTCATGAACTTGATTGTTGATTTAGTAAAATTATGCCTTTTAGGTGTTTGTTTAAATGCCTAAGAGAAAGCTAGATATGGTGATTTCGAAGGAAACGCATATTTGAATGATAAGATGAATTATGCGTTATAAGACATGAATAGAGTTCTAAATGAAGTGTTGATTGAACCCTATAGGCAAAAGAGCCAAGACTTCAAGCGGACAAGCCGGAGCGGACACGCGCTTGAAAGGAACGCCCTTAAGGTACGTAACTACGGTTTTGTTACGATACGCTCGATTACGTATTTTCGCTAGTAGACTTTAAATTATCATAATAGATGAAATTGGTATTTAGTTAAAGTGACGAAGATCACTAAGTAGATAACCGGGTCAAAAGGTGAAATTATCACCCTTTGACAATATCGACTAATGGTTCGTTGAGTTATATGATTATAGGAATGAATATCATATGGATGTTTACAGCGCTATCACTTAACAGCCACTAAGGCAAGGTATTGAAAAGGGTCCATATATTGATCCGAGCCAGGTATGTATAATAACACAACTCATCACGTAGAATTTGGAGTTCTATAAGAGCTAGACAAGGTTAAAGTATAGATATTCGGTTATCTTTAGGTAAACCGAATAAGTTGAATTATGTTTATGGTGTTTTAGAAGCACATGAGTTTACAAACAAGAATTATAGTTAAAAGGTTGGATTTTTAGTCAAACAAGTATTTAAAGGTCCTTGTAGTAAAAGAAGGATGAAAATTGACCAAATTGCCCTTGTAAGCTAATTTGACGAACGACCCATAAAGGTGGTTCGGAAATAAGTTTTATGATTAAATATATGCTTAGAATGAGTATAGGTAGTGAAGGATGTAAATTCTTGGGTCGAAGGGCTTTATATGAGTCTTTGCCGTAAAATGGTAATCCGAGGGGTAAAACTCGGAACATATAGATATTCACATTTAAACCCAATACATATATAGTTGTAGTGGGAGATTACTAGATAAGAAATGTAGAACTATAATGCTAGAAAGGAATGAAAGCGATTTCAAGCTTTAAAGTGCTTAAAATACCCTTAACGGGTCAAAATAAGCATACGAGCGAAAACGGGTTTAAGTTGTGTAATAAATCTATGATTAGAACCTAATATAGTAGGTAACATTAATTTGAAGAAGTGTATGAGACATAGCAATCAAATAAATACGTCTGTTTGATAAAATGCATAAACGGGTTAAAATTAGGTAAAAAGGTAACGAGTCAAAGGCTTAGAAGTCTCAAAATTTCTTATGTTGGATGTAGGATTTTAACTCCATATGATGGGGGATCAAATTACAAACATGTATGAAGAAACGGTAGGTCAAACGGATGAGCGGATTGAAAGATACGCAAGTTTTCGTGTCAATAAACGGCAAAATGGAAAGGCTGAATGCAGGGGCCACCGTAACTTACGGTGCCACCGTAAGTTACGGTGGAGCTAAAATCTTTACGGTAGATTACCCCTGATTTACGGTGGGGAAAGTTGACATTCAGGGGCCACCGTAACTTACGGTGACCACCGTAAGTTACGGTGGAGGCCAGAATTCAATTAATCATTTGTGGATCGAGATATCAATGTTGAATTTTCCCAATTTCCTTGTTATATTGGTTATTTAATTATCAAAACTGACCTTTAAGTTGGTTTTGATCACAGGTGAATGTCGAGAGTCCCGGATGAAGATTAAGCATCGAGCAAGAACCGAACACACGTTTAACAAAGCTTCCGCAACGTTGTTTTGTCGTTATTCTAAACGGAGAATTAAATCACATTATGTATAACACTTAAATTTTAAAAGTTTTTAACAAACCCGTATTTCCAATGCATATGTAATCTTAATTACATGACTGTTTTTCGTAAATAATACGTTAAACCTTAATTTTTAAGAACGGGTGTTACAGTTTGTAATAATATTTTATATTCTAAGACTTCCGCTGTGCTATTCTGTGTATGTTTGACCATGACGATACCAATCTTACGTCACGATACTCCCCACCGGGGCCACCGGGCTGAGTTGTAAATATCAGGGTTTGACATTTCCATTATTATTGTTGTTCGGGTTATCGTTATCCGGGTTATTGTTACTCTGGTTTACCTGGTTCACTTCGTTGTCCATCTGAATTTTAAACATTTGCCACTTATTAATATCACAAGATAGTATTTAATGCAAACAATCACACAACACACATATTGATTAAAAGCGTCGAGCATTGCGACTTACTCTTTCTTATATATTATGCATCTAATACAAACTGGAACTGAAATCTAAAATTACAATACTAATATGCATCACTAACCATAAAGTGGTCTATACTACGATAGATATATTTTTATTATATATATATTTTTTTTTCATACACACATATTATATATATATTATTATTATTATTATATTATTACTATCACCATCACTGATATGGGTTCATTCAGAACTCCATATTACGCTCGTCGTACTTCCAGACGAGTCGTTCTCCAATTTGCCTCATTCTGTCACTGTTTTCTAAAATCTCCTCATCAAAGGTTCGGAGTTCTTGCACATTTTCTGCACTCATTGGGGGTGCAGGTGCTGGTACTTGATCCGGGTACTGTGGCATGGGTTCTTCTTGAGGATATGGATTCTCTAGGATTTCCCTAATGTATTCATCATTATCATAATAGGGATCTAGAGGGTCTAGACCTGGGTAAGCAGCTAGGTTTGACATGGGTTCTTCTTATATTAGGTAACGTTGCTGATAATCCCTATGATCATAGAACCACGGGTCGTAGTCTGGGTCTAAGGGATTGGGTGCTGGTATTCTAGGTATCTCAGTTGGGTCAAAGGCTGGTGCTGGGATTTGGTTTTCCGGGTTATTTTCAATCTCCATTGGTTGTGTGGGAAACAAGGGTAATGGTTGAGGGGCTATGAGTTGCTCCAGGTTTAGGTTGGCAGCTGTGGTTGCTAAGATATGGAAATTTGCTAGACTCCTATTAAGCATATCTTGGGTGTGAGCATCTTTTTCTCTCTTAGCGGCTGCAAGAACTTGCTGTTGGTGTAACTTTTTCATCCTCTTCCTACGTTCGTGTACTCGCCTACTGAACCATCCTCTCTTTTTAGGAGGGAATGGCTCTTCAGACTGAGCCTTGAACACAAATATCCCATCTTCATTGTCAGCTGAATACCCTGAGAGGGTAGGCTGTGAAGAGGTACCTTCGTTTTGAGGTAAGCTAGACAATTGACGATGTCACACCCCCGATATTTCCACGTATTACCGGTGGGCCCGGTGGGAAGTATCATGACGAAGTTGATATCATCATAGTCAAACAACACAATTTAAATGCACAGCGGAAGCAAAGGATAAATATATTACAATCCGATTCAAAAGTAATATTAAATATTACAACGGAATGTAAGATGGATCCACAGGCGGATCTTAAAACAGAAAGATAACATTGTTCAACAGACTTTAGGCATCTAGAACTTGCGAGATTCCCTATTAACGCCCTGAGCTCCCAGCCAATTACGTACAGTACCTGTCACTTAATCTTTTTGGAAAAATACGTCAGTTTACACTGGTAAATACAATTAACTGACTCATTTTGAAAAGGTTTAAAAAATTGATTTAAATGCACAAGGCACAAAACATTTTATAACTTGAGATAATTATTTATATAAAAACTTGTAAAAGAATTACATGTTCGTTATACGTTCAGTAGCCCGGATTGACATCGCGTTAAAGATTAATAGACACACCACATGATATAGTCCCGCGGCGAGTTATTCCCGAAACCGGCGGTTATACCTTATTATTTATATATGCACTGTCGGGTGTACGCCTACACCCCGTGCTTAGGTCGTGGCCATTTCTTAAAATGATGCCAAGGATATCCAGGACATGGTCATTAATCCCCCAAAGGCTTTAAGCAAACAAAACAATTTAAACGGGTCATATCAATAAATTAACCTTCATACGATCAAAAATTCAATGCCCGACCAAGCGGTATTTTATATACCGTACCCCAAGCTCGTATAGGGAAAATAAGTTAAAAGTATTTACCTGAGCTTAAAAATGCAATTTATACTCAGCCGTATATCCTAATCAGCAAGTACAAGTACCTTTACTGGGGCTCTTAATCTGGAACGAAGGTTTTTAATAACCTATTAGATTCCTAACGGGTCTTAATTAAGCCTATGCTTAGACCGGTTAGTTTTAAAGGAGGATACGGTTGAAAACGCATGATTAAGCGAAGACCGGATTAGAATGTGGTTTAGACCCGGCAAGCTTTTATACTTGTGTAATAAGGGTAAACTAAACACATTATGGATTTTGAGATAAAAATGATAAGGTTTGACCCGTTTCGGCTAATTTATGCAAACTAGTTACATAACCGCACTGAACGCGAATAATGCGTAACGGGTAACCAAACGATTCATGAACTGGTTTCCTAAGTTAATATGCCTTAAATATGTTGTGATATCAGTAAGATACCTTCCAATATGCCCCAAATGGATTTAAACTCAAATTATGCCCCGTAGGGGTATTTTGGTCATTTTAAAGCTTATAAAAGAGTTTAAATATAAATCTGAGTTTCAGGTATGATATATTCAGTAAAAATACTTATTTTTATAAGTCATAACAGCAAGGTATGGCATATATGTGAAATTTACCTTTTATAACCAAACTATGCACCGTAGGGGCATTTTGGTAATTTCACATAAGCTTTAAAGGTCAAAACAGGGAATCTGAGTTAAAAACTTTTCTTTACTGTTAAAATATAAAAATTTTCTATAAACATCAGTAGGTATCAAGTCCCATATATTTAAAGTAGTTTTAATACATACTATGCGTTTAAAACGCGTAAAAAGACGGTTTTAAGCGATTTCCGGGTTTTTAAAGAAAAGCTGATATTTTTATCATTTCAGAAGACTCAAAATATTTTATTTATTATATAAAATCAGTAGCAAAAGGTTTGGTATCAAAATATTATGTAAAACTCATTTTATAGGCCAAAAGGGCAAAACCGACAATTACCGAATCAAAGCTATAACCCTATGTTATGCTCAGCCTAAAAATAAATAAAAATCTTCAAAAATTCCAAAATATTATTTTACATCAGTAGGTAAAAAGTTTGGTATCGAAAATTTGGTTTAGATAGGCTTTATGCTAATTATGCCGTTTAATTAATAAAAAGCTTTCTAATTACGCTATTGAGCATAACTCTTAATCTAGACCTCAAACTGATGTTAAAATTTAGGGACATGTTTATAAATCAGTAATAAAGATTATTGTCCTCTCACATTTTCAAAGTTCTTGTTTTAAGGTCAAATGGGCATATTGGTCAACATTTAGGCATATAACGGAAACATGCATATGAATCGGATAACTAATGAACCAAGTTGTATAATCATAGAGGGTTATACTAACATGTAACCTGGTCCTAATAAAGCTCTAAGGCATTTCTAAATCATGCTACATTGGGTCAGAACTGAAAGTCAAAGCAAAAGTCTAATTATGCGACTTTCGGTTCCGAACCGAGCTTAAACTGAAAATTGTCGGGTTGAACATGTTTAGACATGTTCTTACATTAATTACCAAGTTATATAAGTGATAAAACAGGTTCCATAGCTCCTACATTGTTAATTATGCGTTTATGCGAAAATTTGCTTTCTGTTGACTTTTTATAATTAACTTTGACCCGACAATTGACCTAGTTAGAGTGGGAATCAGAGGGTGCCCTTTTAAGGGTTTATTACCCACATAATTACCAACTCATAGGTACTTTCAATTCGAGGATTGACTGGACCATTAGTGATTAATCACTAAGTCAAACCTTAATTACGACGGTTTTGACTTTAGGCCATTAAACTAATAAAACACGATTAAAAGAGGTTAAGGATACTTACAAGGGTCCAATGGACTGAATAGAGGTTCCAAAAATGTCTAGGATCCTCTTCAGAATTGAGAGAAAGCAGATTTGAAAAGGAAAGTGCAAATGTTCAAGTGGGTGTTCACTCCTATTTATAATATTTTGAAAGGAACAAGATTGTGACAAGTGTTTCACGGGTTTGAGAGATTGTTACAGGTGTTATACCACTTTTTAAGTTAGTGGGAAGCCCCTAGAGTGAATTATGTGTGAGTGGAAACCAGAAACCCGCAGCAGATTTGAATAAAACTGATTTCAGCAACTTTGAAATATTACAGAACAACCCCTGCACTTGTTATTTGCCATTTCTGACACATTTAAAGCCCGTTAACTTCATTTCAAGGCTCTACTATGATTCCTAAACATAGGGGACATGAAACATGCTCAAAAATATGTCGGATGTCAGTTCGTTTGGCCGTACGGTCACGTTGTTCGTCTAATTATGACGAATCACGAACGGATGCGAAAAACGACCCAAATTACACGACGAATGGAATTTTATCATGCCGATCACTAAAATAAAATATTTTAGTGGTTACATAAATTTTTGGGTGTCCAGATATATTCAGAATGTGAGATATGCGCGAAAATGCAAACTTGTGCACTTTTTGACACTTTTAGTCCCTGCATGACTTAAAAGTTTATTTTTGCGCACCAAACACCTCTAAGCCTATATCTAAGCTATATATAGGATAATTAGGGCATGTTTAACTCATGGTCATATTCCGGAAGGTCCGTTACTATACAAATTGTAACAACTCTCATCAAAAATCCTAATTATTATTTTATTTTGTCTAATAGGAAACCCTAATTAAGACCCCCAAGTGATCCTGAGTAAACCCTGAAATTTTCAGAATAATCGGAATCAGGATCAGGGCCCCTAAAACTCAGGGGGGGTAAACCCTAGTTGATAATATCAACACAGTTTGCTGTACGAAGCGAATTTTATCATTCCGTCAACTCAGCTAAGCTAGTTAGGGACGTGGCTACCCTATGCTAGAACTGGTCCCCTCGCGCCACGCAACAGGCCCTCGCGCCACGCGAGGGGGATGTTTTTCCAGTATAAATTGAGGGCATTGGCACTTGATATTCTGCGTTAGTTCGACGTAAAAACTCAAATTGTACGTTGAGATATTGTCTGAATACTACAAAAACACACACGATCACGAAACGCCGCCGCGATAACAGGGTAATAACTTGATCGCTGCTACGATTTAATGTCCGATCGATTGAAACTATCCAATGGATGTTTAAGTGCTGCCCACATTAGGGTTATGCTTTGTCATTCGTCGTGAATTCGATGGATGTTTAAGTATCGCACTTTGTCATTCGTTGTGAGGGTTTAATCTCGTGAGTTATCGTAAATGCTGTATTAGTTACTGACCTAGTTCGTGTGCATGTTGTTTAAATTTAGGTTAAAAGGCTAATCAGTAGGCTAAACTCTGCCCATATAAATCTGCAATGTGAGTCATTCTCTTTTTATCAACTGTTTTACAATACCTCAAATTATTTTCAAATGTTATAATTACAGGGAGTAAGTCGTGGTAATCTTAATCAATGGCTAGTGGGGTGTTGTGCACATTACTAATTTCTCACGGGGTTAGGCTAATAAGCCCTAACAGAGGTTAGGCAAATAAGCCCTAACAGTGATAATCATCACTAATTGGGTGACAGGACCCAATAGTGGTATGACCATCCTCACCAGGAGGTGACACGGCGCCATATAACAATAAGATAGAATCCATTGTAATCGCTCTTATGCTGTAATTGATAACTATGTGTCATTTTATCAAAATGAATGATTCACCAGTATTTCCCCGCTGACAAAATATTTTTAAAACATGTTTCAGGCGACCTGCTGTAAATCAAGGAAAAACGTGCTATGGAGCACTAACAAGCTTGAAGAGGTGGCTCAGTTAAAAAATGAATAAACATGTTTTAATACATCAGGGAATTTCCTAGTTAAATTCCTCTATTGTAAATTACGAGGTTTTATCCCAAAATTATGAAATAAAATAAATAGGCATTTTGAGTTTTAAAAGATCCTGTTTAAAATCTTCCACTGTCGCATCACATATATCAAGGGTTCTTGTCCCGCGGCACTTGACCGGGTAAAACCGGGGCTGGGCCGTGACAGGAAAAGGTGGTATCAGAGCCACATTAATCGAGCCACTGATTTAAGCCAATTAAGTATTTAGAAAATACTTAATTTTTACTGATTGCCATTTTGTGATTATGAGTTTTATTATTTGAATATTTGTGTACAGTATGGGTAAGCAAAAGCTTTCAAACATCTATCTTAAAATAGATAGGTCATCAAAATAGAAGAGAAGTTCATCCCAAACAAATTCCTCAAAATACCCAACAGCTACTGATGAAGGAATATTTGTCCGTAAGGCACAATATGAGGAACCACTTTCTCCTAATAAAAGAAGTTTGATTATTAGGAAAAGTCAAGAAAAACTAAAGAAATCCAAAGAAGGGATGAGTAATCAGGAAACCCAGAAATTAGGTAGTAACCCACCATGGGAAGATGAATTGGATGAAAAATGGGAAGATCTCTATATGCTAGCAACTGTAGCCATAAATACTAATCTTTAAATACCCTAGTACTAGCAACCATATTACCTACAAGCCAGAAATTTTACCCAGTAAATAAATAAAGTTTTCAATAAACCCTAGTATATTTTCAGTTGTCTTTTGTATTAAAATAGTCACTCGGTATGCAATAACACTTGAATGTTTATTTGTGAAATTTTATATATATAAAATTTTAACTTAGCCTTTTGTGCATTTTTTTGCATATATGCTAAACAACATGAATGAGTTATCTGAAGCACTTCAGAATCTCAACCTTTATCCAGTGAAAGTAGAAGTCTCCAATGACTTTACTGGTTACATAGCCGATGTAGAAGAACCTATGGAATTTTGTGCTCCACCTCCGGAGAAACCAAAGCCTAAGAAAAGGAGAAGATTTGTAGGATGGAGACGTGTGCGCAGGAGGAAGCCAGCGACTAGAAGGGTTCCCAGAATAGAGAATCCCATAGACAAAGGAAAGGAAATTGAGGTTGAGGAAAATACTAGGCAAGTAAAAAGGGAAATTGGGGAGAGTTCTAAACAAGTCGAGGAGTTGCCATTACAAGAAGAGTTAGATCGTATATTGGCAAGTTGTGATATTATTAGACCTATCAACACTAACCTCTACCCTTATCCTGCTGAAACCCAACTTCCCATAAATTTGGAACCAGCAATCCCAGAACCTCTGATCCACACCCAACCTTTGGGAATGGACGAGTGGTGGACGAATGATTGGCAGTTTCAAAACCTTCTTAATAATCCTTATACCTTTTTCCCTCAATTCGACCTAGAACCTATTCCAAACCCACCAATGAGCAATGAAAATTTAGCTGGACTCCGCCATTTTGGCGAGGAGCTGATAGGTGCAGGGAATAGGATTCGGGAAGTGGGAGAGCAAATCTCCTGGATGTACGACGAGAGGGAACGTCGTTACTGAAACGCCAACTGATGAGGAATAATGGGGTTGTGAGACTATAATTGTATAATAATAATAGTAGTAAAATATAATCTTGTAAAATAACTACAAATAAAACTTTGTAAGATAACGGTGTGTACTGATGCATATTATAAAATATAAAAATGAAAATCGAGAAATCAATAATTTTGACTATATATATGTATTGTGAAAATTATATGATTATTTGTATATTGTTGTTAATTATTTTATGCTAATAATTTATATATATTAATTAGCAGATGGAAAACGCTAATAATGAACCAGTTAACGAGATTAACCAATCTGAGCAACACCAGGAGGATCAATTTATGACTAGGCAAGATATAGAAAATATCGTTGCTCAAGGAATAGCCAATGCTATTCCAGCAATCCTTGCTGCTGCCCAAAAACCTGCTGAACCTCAACAAATCATTCCTAGTAAACGTACCCAAGAAGATAACTGCAGTAATCGTGTAAACGGAGGCGGCAACCACAACAATAACAATAATGATAATGTTCTGCAAGCCCCGATTCCTAAGAAAATGAAAGCTGCAACGCCTGGTTGCACTTACAAAGAATTTCTTGCTTGTAAACTAGCTGAGTTTGCAGGTAACGAAGGGCAACTGCAGCACTGCGTTGGTTAGAGAAAACCGAGGCAGTAATTACCATAAGTAAATGTGTTGAAGAAGACCAGGTCATGTATGCGTCAAATCTTTTTAAAGAATGAGCTTTAGAATGGTGGAATACAGTTCTACAAGCTAAAGGAAGAACTGTAGCATATGCTATGAAATGGGAAGAATTTAAAAATCTCGTAGAAAGAAAATTCTGTCCCGAGTATGAAAAGGAACAAATGGCGAATAAGTTCCTGAACCATCGGATGATTGGTGTAGATTGTCGTGGGTATACTTCGACATTCTTCGAGTATGCAAGAGTAGTACCAACTCTGGCTTCGCCAGAACCAGTACTTATTTCTCGCTATATTTGGGGATTGATTGGCGAAATCCGTAATATCGTTAAGGCTGCAAAACCTCGCACTATTGATGATGCGGTGGATTTAGCCAATACTCTGACTGACGAGCTAGTACGGACACAAGAAGAAAATAGAAAGAGGGAGTTAGCCCAAAAGATTACCCAGGGATTTCGGATGGGTAACCGTAGCAATTTCAAGAGAAGAGGAACTGGACAATCTCCCACTGGTCCATTTTGCAATAGTTGCAAAAGAAAGCATTTTGGAAAATGCAAGGGATATTGCAATTTTTGCAAAATTCCAGGGCATCAAGAGGAAGAATGCAGGAAGAAGAAATTCACAGTTTGCTATAACTGTGGAGAAGCTGGACATTTCAGGCCAGACTGTCCAAAATTAGTTAAACCAGCTGACAACAAAGCTAAACCTGCAGAAGGAGCTACAAAGAAGAATGTAAGAGCCTTCCAACTGACTACGCAGGAAGCCGAACTAATTCCTGACGTAATAGCCGGTACGTTCCTAGTTCACAACATTTATGCAAAAGTATTATTTGACTCTGGTGCAAACCAAAGTTTTATAAATACTTCATTTTGCCAAGCTCTTAATTTACCTTTGACCAACCTTAGGCAAATTTTCACAGTCAAAACGGCAGATGGAAATTCTATTAACATAGATAAGGTTTTTCGGGAAGAAAAGATAGAACTCTTAGGTCATAAATTTTCTGCAAATCTGTTACCTATGAAATTAGCCGAATTCGACGTGGTGTTAGGAATGGATTGGCTAGTAGCCAACCATGCTCGAATCTTGTGTGATAAGAACTCCATAGAAATTCGCGCACCCACCGGAGAAGTAATTATGGTTACAGGAGATAAGCCACGTAAACCCATGAAGTTCCTTTCAGTAATAAAAGTTGCTAATTATGAACGAAAGCAAGGAATAGTGTATATAATTTCAGTAATCATTAGCACTAAGGGTAAAGAACTTAAGGAAATTCCTGTAGTTTCAGAATACCCAGATGTATTCCCAGAAGAACTTCCGGGATTACCACCAGATAGGGAGGTAGAGTTTAGGATTCATCTAATTCCCGGAACTACACCGATAGCTAAGGCACCTTATCGGTTAGCACCCACCGAAATGCTAGAATTGAAAAAGCAATTAGATGAATTACTAAGCAAAGGATTTATACAACCTAGTTCATCCCCTTGGGGAGCGCCAGTGTTGTTTGTAAAGAAAAAGGATGGATCAATGAGAATGTGTATTGATTATAGGGAATTAAATAAGGTTACAATTAAGAATCGATACCCATTACCTAGGATCGATGACCTTTTTGATCAACTTCAAGGAGCTAGATACTTTTCTAAGATAGATTTACGCTCCGGATATCATCAGTTGAAGGTACAAGAAGAAGACATACCTAAAACTGCTTTCAGAACTAGGTATGGTCATTACGAGTTTACAGTCATGCCCTTTGGACTAACAAATGCTCCTGCAGCATTTATGGACATGATGAATCGGATCTGTAACCGTATTTGGATAAATTTGTAATTGTCTTCATAGATGATATACTGATTTATTCAAAAAATCAGGAGGAACATTGTCAGCACTTGCATGCACTCTTAACTCTGTTAAGAAAAGAAAAGTTTTACGCTAAATTCTTGAAGTGTGAATTTTGGTTACAGGAAGTGCAATTTTTAGGACACATGGTGAATCACGAAGGTATTCACGTAGATCCTGCTAAAGTAGAAGCGATTACCAAATGGAAGGTTCCACAATCAGCTATGGAAATTAGAAGCTTTTTAGGATTAGCTGGATACTATAGACGGTTTATTAAGGATTTTTCCAAGATAGCTGTACCATTAACTAAGCTAACCTGTAAAGCGGTTAAGTTTGAATGGGGACCTAGGCAAGAAGAAGCCTTTAGGATTTTGAAGCAAAAGTTAACCAATGCACCAATTCTAGCCTTACCAGAAGGGACTGAAGATTTTGAAGTTTACTGTGATGCTTCAAAACTAGGATTCGGATGTGTGCTAATGCAACGCAAAAAGGTAATTGCGTATGCTTCAAGGCAATTGAAAAAGCACGAGGAAAACTATACGACTCATGATTTAGAATTAGGAGCCATAATTTTTGCCCTTAAGATCTGGAGACATTATCTATACGGAAGTAAATTTACTGTCTATACGGATCACAAAAGTTTAAAGTACATATTTGGGCAAAAAGAATTGAACATGAGGCAAAGGAGATGGATGGAAATCCTAAGTGACTATGACTGTGATATTCAGTATCACGAAGGAAAGGCAAATGTAGTTGCAGATGCCTTAAGTCGTAAGTATCATGAAAAGCAAAAGCGAGTTCGTGCTCTTAGATTAAATCTACAGTTAGATTTAATGGAACAATTAAAGAATGTCCAGGAAACAGCAATCAAGGATGATGCTGAAAGAATGAAAGGGAAAATAAAATAATTAGAGCAAGGAAATGATGGAATTTGGAGATTCCATAAGAAAAGGATTTGGGTACCTAAGCAAGGAAATTTAAGGCATAAGATACTAGAAGAAGCTCATAAATCTAGGTATACCATGCACCCAGGAAACAATAAGATGTACCAAGATTTAAGAAATAACTTTTGGTGGATAGGAATGAAAAATGATATAGCTCGATATGTTTCTAAGTGTCTTACTTGTTCACAAGTTAAGGCAGAACACTAGAAACCTTCAGGTCTACTTCAACAATTAGAAATGCCTGTTTGGAAATGGGAGCTCATAACAATGGACTTTGTTACTAAGCTACCCAAAACCAGAAAAGGGAATGATGCGATTTGGGTAATTGTGGATCGATTAACTAAATCAGCTCATTTTCTACCAATGAAGGAAACCTTTAGCATGGAAAGGTTAGCCAAGTTGTATGTAGACGAAGTAGTATCCTTACATGGAGTTCCACTCTCCATTGTATCAGATAGAGATAGTCGTTTCACTTCTCATTTCTGGACAAGTTTCCAGCAAGCAACGGGAACTCGACTAAATTTAAGTAAAGCATATCATCTACAAACAGACAGGCATAGTGAAAGGACGATACAAACCCTAGAAGACATGCTCCGAGCATGTGTGATAGATTTTGGTGGAAACTGGGACGATCACCTACCTTTAATTAAATTCTCCTATAATAATAGCTATCATACAAGTATTGAAGCTGCCCCATTCGAAGCACTGTATGGACGAAAGTGCAGAACTCCAGTTTGTTGGGCAGAAATAGGAGAAAGTCAATTATCAGGTCCTGAAATTGTGCAAGAGACTACCGACAAGATCACTCAGATCAAGGAAAGACTGAAGACTGCTCGAGATCGTCAAAAGAGCTATGCCGACAATCGACACAAACCACTAGAATTCCAAGTTGGAGACAAGGTACTCTTGAAAGTTTCTCCTTGGAAGGGAGTAGTTCGGTTCGGTAAGAAAGGAAAGCTAAGTCCAAGATACGTAGGACCATTTCCAGTAATCCAACGTATAGGACCAGTTGCTTATCGCTTACACCTACCAGAAGAACTAGCTAGAGTGCATGATGTATTTCATGTATCCAATCTTAAGAAATGTCTATCTGACGAATCCTTGGTAGTACCTCTTCAAGATATAGAGGTAAATGAAAAGCTAAAATTTGTTGAGAAGCCACTACAAATAGAAGACAGAAAGGTTAAGGTTCTCAAGCACAAGCGATTGGTGCTAGTCAAAATCAAGTGGGATTCAAAGAGAGAACCTGAATACACTTGGGAGCTGGAATCAGAAATGAAGCGTAAATATCCTCAACTATTTCAGTAAATCTCGAGGACGAGATTTTTATTAAGGTGGGGAGGATGTAACAACTCTCCTCAAAAATCCTAATTATTATTTTATTTTGTCTAATAGGAAACCCTAATTAAGACCCCAAGTGATCCTGAGTAAACCCTGAAATTTTCAGAATAATCGGAATCAGGATCAGGGCCCCTAAAACTCAGGGGGGGTAAACCCTAGTTGATAATATCAACACAGTTTGTTGTACGAATCGAATTTTATCATTCCGTCAACTCAGCTAAGCTAGTTAGGGACGTGGCTACCCTATGCTAGAACTGGTCCCCTCACGCCACGCGCAGGCCCTCACGCCACGCGAGGGGGATGTTTTTCCAGTATAAATTGAGGGCATTGGCACTTGATATTCTGCGTTAGTTTGACGTAAAAACTCAAATTGTACGTTGAGATATTGTCTGAATACTACAAAAACACACACGATCATGAAACGCCGCCACGATAACAGGGTAATAACTCGATCGCTGCTACGATTTAATGTCCGATCGATTGAAACTATCCAATGGATGTTTAAGTGCTGCCCACATTAGGGTTATGCTTTGTCATTCGTCGTGAATTCGATGGATGTTTAAGTATCGCACTTTGTCATTCGTTGTGAGGGTTTAATCTCGTGATTTATCATAAATGTTGTATTAGTTACTGACCTAGTTCGTGTGCATGTTGTTTAAATTTGGGTTAAAAGGCTAATCAGTAGGCTAAACTCTGCCCGTATAAATCTGCAATGTGAGTCATTCTCTTTTTATCAACTGTTTTACAATACCTCAAAATTTTTTCAAATGTTATAATTACAGGGAGTAAGTCGTGGTAATCTTAATCAATGGCTAGTAGGGTATTGTGCACATTACTAATTTCTCACGGGGTTAGGCTAATAAGCCCTAACAGAGGTTAGGCAAATAAGCCCTAACAGTGATAATCATCACTAATTGGGTGACATGACCCAATAGTGGTATGACCATCGTCACCAGGAGGTGACACGGCGCCATATAACAATAAGATAGAATCCATTGTATTCGCTCTTATGCTGTAATTGATAACTATGTGTCATTTTATCAAAATGAATGATTCACCGGTATTTCCCCGCTGACAAAATATTTTTAAAACATGTTTCAGGCGACCTGCTGTAAATCAAGGAAAAACGTGCTATGGAGCACTAACAAGCTTGAAGAGGTGGCTCGGTTAAAAAATGAATAAACATGTTTTAATACATCAGGGAATTTCCTAGTTAAATTCATCTATTGTAAATTACGGGGTTTTATCCCAAAATTATGAAATAAAATAAATAGGCATTTTGAGTTTAAAAGATCCTGTTAAAAATCTTCCGCTGTCGCATCACAGATACCACGGGTTCCTGTCCCGCGACACTTGACCGGGTAAAACCGGGGCTGGGGCCGTGACACAAATCGACATACTTTTGCAGTTTGACGCAAATAGTCCTTTAATCGCACAAAGTAGCGCGAAATGTCGTGTAATGACATCCAAGCCTTCCATGGCCCATAATGGGCATTCCCAAGCATGAGTTTAATTATTGCTACGCTCTCGATCGCTTAAATGGTCACCAAAAGGCGTAGATTCAAAATTTGACGCTTTAGGCATAAAAAAACTTAGACGGCCAATAATTGGCATTCCCGAGAGTATAATCAAATATCATGAAACTCTCGGTTTGTTAAAAGGTCACTCGGAGGTAAGAATTAACATGTTGACGCTTTTAACCCTTCATTGCGCAAACTTTCAATTATTTACGCAAACGGCTACACTCGAACATCAAATGGCTCATTTGTGAATATAAATATCGTAAGAGGTTATTTAGAAACTTATTTTAGGTATGCTAACACTTCCAGTCCTTTCATAATCAAAGTTTTTCGATCTTTCGAAAAATTAGTCCCTTAAATTCAATGTTTGACTTCATTAGGGTTTATTACACGTGTCAATACCTCATTGGACGTGATTTTACGAGGTGTTACATCCTCACCCCCTTAAAAGAAATCTCGACCTCGAGATTTGCTAAAATGCTGGAAGTACTTTTTGTCGCATAATGGACTTAACTTCTATAGCATATCTGGAGCCTCTCCAAGCTCCCAAGTTGACCTCTATAATATGTACATGTATCCTTTTTGGAGCTTCTTAACCTGTCGATCCTCAATCGATACAGGTTTCTCATCATATCAAAAATCTGCATATCATTATGTGATAATGCTTCTCGACTTGTTGGTGAAACATATCTTTAAGTCATTAGTGTGTAATGCATTGCGAGCTCCGCCAAGCTCCTTAAATAGGTTTTAGCTTATAAGCTATTTGATCTTGATACATCTGATTCCCTCGAATGATTCTATATATTCAGAGCTTAAGTAGCCTGATAACTAACAATTTGGCACATCCTTCCAGAGTGATATCTTTTGTTGAATCTTATGCCTTAACAAGAACTTAGGAGGGTTGCTACTTTCATTAATCCTTGATTTTCTGCCGAATACTGGCAACTTACAGATGATTATGGATTTATATGATCTTATTCGTTGTTTCCAAGGCAACTTTCAGATCCTGATAATTGGACTTACCAATCTTTTATCTAACAATAAATGTTTAACATTCCATCTATCTAAGGTCTCCAAAGGAGCAGTCTTGATACTTACATAACAACTATTATAGAAAGGCTTACTTTAAGGTGAGATGGTTATTCCAACCATTGCTTAAAACTAATCTTAAGGAATAGCTAATCCTTGCCGCTAGTCGAACAAATCGACGATCCTGGGCAGCTGATGGCAATTCTTAATTGCTGCCTAATTAAGGTTGCGGTAATCAATGCATAAGCAAAATGAACAGTCTTTCTTAATAACAATATCGAATTCTCAGAATACTGAGTTAGGCTTTATGAACGTATATCTTAAAACTTACCTAATCAGGGTTTCGATTCTTCCAGTGATGGCACTAGCTGTCTTGGAGATTTCATAATAATACAGCCCTAAATGGGATGTTAATCTTAACTCTACTTGCCTCTCAGAAGGTAAACGGGGTAATTTTAGGAGAAGATAATCAAGACACAAGGAGGTTACAGAGATTTTCCAAATCTCAGGCTCCAGTTCATCTATCATATTCTGTGTCAGATAAGTGACACATTTATGTTACGAGTCCACGAATTCCTTAATCGGAGACATTTACTTGGACAATTCCATTCTGGATATCTTCTTTGAATACCATTAGCCGACTTTAGTACCATATAACCATTGGAATATCCTTGCGGTTCAATGCATTAAACCTCCATACTGATCAGGCATGGAAGCAATCTATGGAACTTATTAAGATACATCAATCCTCATGTGGTGCTTTTGTCGTACCATCTGGTATTCGCAATCGATAGGGATCAATAGATATCAATTACATATGCTGACGTACTACACCTAAAGAGAGGATGCTTCTAGAATTCTACGACCGAAGGTTTCTGACAGGAACAGAAGAAATGGTTCTTATGATTTCGCCTGTAAGTTTTACCTTACACTTAATCTCTGGGGTTCCTACGGAAAAATTTCTAAAAGTTTGCTAAGCTTATGGTCTTATGAGAGACTCAGCAGCACCTGAAACCAAACGTATCTCCTAGCAATAAAATCACAATAAGGGATTTATCTGGTGTCATTATTAATGTGAACTGCCTCTAATCATTCATCAGGTGGGTTAAACGCCTCCATTCTTAATCCTTTTAAACTTAGTTGTAAGATCTTTGACAAATTTTAGGGCGGACTCAGCTTTGATTGGTTGTTTCTTAATCTATATAACGTGAGTAGCTGAGGTAGATCTATAGTGGATTTATAATGAGCAGGCTTTGAAACCTTAATGTGCCCTCTTTATTTCCGTTACTAACCACCAATAATTATTGCATTAAGCTTAGTTTCTGGGTAAATGGAATAGGGCACTATCTCAGCCAATGAATTTAAAATTTGTAACATACTATCGACAGTCTAGAACTTTTATGGTGAGAGTCAGAAAATTCTTATTCCATCTTTTTCCATTTCGTGATGCGGATAATAGGTTTTTCTAATAAGGCCCTTAAAACTTGGACCATCCCATATTGCATAAGGGGATCTTTCTTGTGGACTTCATTAATGTCCTCATTAATTAAGGGTACTGCCATCGAATGACTGTGATGCATGCCTCACCGTGTTCTTTCCAGCATAACTGCAGATACACCTAATGGTATTTACTTCATCTAATAATTTCCTGCAATCGATGGCCCCTTTTTACTATTGAAGTCTCTTGACTTCCAAGAGACGAAGTACCTTTATGTACATCCTAAAAGAATGGAGCTCTTTGCCATGTATGATTTTGTTTGGGCTATTCTTCGCATTTGAAGTATGAATAAAGCTCTTCTCATGAGCAGCGACAAGTGTTTTAGAGCAAGCAGCATTCGGCTTCTTGAACCTTTCCATGACTTTTCTCGTAGCCTTCCTAACAGCTGCGTTAATTACAGTTTTGGAGATTAACTCCATTAACATTGAGGTTCACATCTGATGCACCATTAACATTTGTCGCATCTCTAGCATCGCGACTGTTGTTTGTCTCTTCTGAGTTTTTCCATACTCGAAGCTTTGGTATTAAATACCAAATTCAACAAGTGCTTAGGCAATCCGTACCATGTGTCTCCTTGAATTGTCAAAAGGCTCACCATAAGGAGTTTTGATAATTACTTGCTTCTTATCACACACAATATGGGCTTGGTTTTAAGACGACCAATCCATTCCTATCACTATATCGGGTCCCTCTATTTTAACGGAAACAAGGACAACGGAAAAGAATAATTCCTAATGGATATAAAACATCCATCTAATATTGCTGAAGCAGTCTCTGAGGTACCATCGGCCAATTCTACTTCATACTTAACGCTTAGAGTTTTAACAGGCAGATTTAATAATTTATAAAATCTATTGTCTACGAAAGACTTATCTGCACTTAAATCAAATAATACTCTAGCACAAACGTCATTGATAAGGAAAGTACCTGATGTGACATTGTCATCCTGAATGACCTCTTGAGCATTCATTTGAGTGCCCCCAGCTTTGGTCTTCTTAGCCTCTCCAGGCTTCTTGGTTTTATTTGGGCAATTAGTTTTGATGTGCCCTTTTTCATTGCAACCATAGCAGGTTGCGTCCTTTATGTCTTGGTACTCCAAAGTCTTGTGCCCTTCCTTATTACAAATTCCACAAGGCTTAGCTTGTGAATCTAAAGTGCCTCCCTTTAGTCGCCTTCTTTGGGCAGCGGTTCTTTATGTGCCCCTTCTCGCCACAACCATAGCATGTGGCGTCCTTCAAGTCCTTGCATTCATGGGTCTTGTGATCCATATCTTTATAGATGACACATCCCCTGGTCTGTTCATAGAAACATTTTCCGAAGTGCTTCTTCCCGCAGGTTTTACATTTGGGTTTTGCCTTCTTTGGCTTGGACTGGTTATAGTTTGAACCGGTCTTACCCTTTTTGTAACCTTTATTTGGGGTATTATCGCACTTTCTCTTATGATCCTTTAATGCTCGGTCCACGGCTTTGTTTACGGCTGTATCTAACATGGCATGTAACTCGGTGCCCGTTAAGTTCAGTCTTACATCATCATTTTGATTAACTGGATGATTGTGAGCTTCGGATAAGTCAGCCATGGTGAAGCTTTGAAGGCAACAAACCAGGTAGTAATAATTTGTTTATTTATATACTGAATTGTCGAACTTGATAATTAAATAGCCATGGTGCAAAAAAACCATATAGGCCAATAGATAGTATAAAACTTATTTTGATTATGTTTTGCCTAGGTTTTTAAATAATCCATCTTTGCGTTTAAACGGAATATAATCCTTCATATTTATTAGACAGGGGACATAAGTCACGACTGTCAATGTCGTACTGACATTTTATATATAGCACAAGGGCTTGTTCCAAAGGACTTTTTGATGGCACAGAGGCCTTGTCACTAGGGAAATTTTAAAACATAATCAATGATCCTTTGGGTCGGACAAATTTCATAGTTCATTGCCTTTTGGCAGGAAGTTATGAAATAAAACTATCTTTGTCATGATTACATCTTTGCCCGCAGGCATACATCTTAAATGGATGTTTTGATGTATACGTCATGTTCGATGTTTATTAGCCATGATTCCTATTGATCATTTATGCTAAATAAGGGGTTTGGAAGTTCTTAATATAAAGATGACAAGTGTGATTTTATCGCATCTCCTGTTGTCAGGAGTGTTAACATGTTTTTAGATGTTAACAAGGATTGGAATCTTTTTAAATTGGTTTTACCATCTTGGCCATGTATGAAATGACATCTAGGCTAGGTTTTACTTTTAAGATTCTTTTTAATATTTAACGCAGAATAATCCTAAAGTGAGACGTTAATAAGGATCGGAATCTCTTTTAAACAGGTTTTACCATCATAGCCAGGTCTTTAATGACATTCAAGCTAGGTTATACCCTTTTAAGATTCCTTTTTTAATATATATATATATATATATATATATATATTTATTGGTAGATCATTTACAAAAAGGAATGATATTCCAATTTATTTCATATATTATATTCATATATAATGATATAAATGAGATTTAGATAAAACATCCCAATGATTTCAAAAGAGGTACAGAATTGCCCTAAACGGGACTTGAAAGAAAAGATGTTGTCCATGAAGGGACTGAAAGATAAGTATGCCCTTATAAGGACTTACTAAGGAAACGAACTTCAGTAGAAGGAGTTTTCTCTTTATTTTATTTCTGAATGTTTTCTCCTTGGTTGCACGTTAATCCTAGTCACAGTACGAAGCTCGGCCTTTCCTAGGCTTCAATTGGGGAGAATTTCCATTACGGCTTCTTTGCTTGGCGGCATATTAAAATATTAGAATTGAAAGCAATAATTCTCCGAATAGAGATGAGAGTATTCCTACGTTAAGTCTAGACTCAGAAGGTCAAGGAATGTGCTACTGTGTCACTGAGATTAAACACAAAAGACTAGTGTTTAACACTCAACGTTGGCTCTGATACCAACCTGTCACACCCCGATATTTCCACGTATTACCGGTGGGCCCGGTGGGGAGTATCGTGACGAAGTTGATATCATCATAGTCAAACAACACAATTTAAATGCACAGCGGAAGCAAAGGATAAATATATTACAATCCGATTCAAAAGTAATATTAAATATTACAACGGAATGTAAGATGGATCCACAGGCGGATCTTAAAACAGAAAGATAACATTGTTCAACAGACTTTAGGCATCTAGAACTTGCGAGATTCCCTATTAACGCCCTGAGCTCCCAGCCAATTACGTACAGTACCTGTCACTTAATCTTTTTGGAAAAATACGTCAGTTTACACTGGTAAATACAATTAACTGACTCATTTTGAAAAGGTTTAAAAAATTGATTTAAATGCACAAGGCACAAAACATTTTATAACTTGGGATAATTATTTATATATAAACTTGTAAAAGAATTACATATTCGTTATACGTTCAGTAGCCCGGATTGATACCAGGTTAAAGATTAATTGACACACCACATGATATAGTCCCGCGGCGAGTTATTCCCGAAACCGGCGGTTATACCTTATTATTTATATATGCACTGTCGGGTGTACGCCTACACCCCGTGCTTAGGTCGTGGCCATTTCTTAAAATGATGCCAATGATATCCGGGACATGGTCATTACCCCACAAAGGCTTTACGCAAACAAAACAATATAAACGGGTCATATCAACAAATTAACCTTCATACGATCAAAAATTCAATGCCCGACCAAGCGGTATTTTATATACCGTACCCCAAGCCCGTATAGGGAAAATAAGTTAAAAGTATTTACTTGAGCTTAAAAATGCAATTTATACTCAGCCGTATATCCTAATCAGCAAGTGCAAGTACCTTTACTGGGGCTCTTAATCTAGAACGAATGTTTTTAATAACCTATTAGATTCCTAACGGGTCTTAATTAAGCCTATGCTTAGACCGGTTAGTTTTAAAGGAGGATACGGTTCAAAACGCATGATTAAGCGAAGACCGGATTAGAATGTGGTTTAGACCCGGCAAGCTTTTATACTTGTGTAATAAGGTTAAACTAAACACATTATGGATTTTGAGATAAATATGATAAGGTTTGACCCGTTTCGGCTAATTTATGCAAACTAGTTACATAACCGCACCGAACGCGAATAATGCGTAACGGGTAACCAAATGATTCATGAACAGGTTTCCTAACTTAATATGCCTTAAATATGTTGTGATATCAGTAAGATACCTTCCAATATGCCCCAAATGGATTTAAACTCAAATTATGCCCCGTAGGGGTATTTTGGTCATTTTAAAGCTTATAAAAGAGTTTAAATATAAATTTGAGTTTCAGGTCTGATATATTCAGTAAAAATACTTATTTTTATAAGTCATAACATTAGGGTATGGCATATATGTGGAATTTACCTTTTATAACCAAACTTTGCACCGTATGGGCATTTTGGTAATTTCACATAAGCTTTAAAGGTCAAAACAGGGAATCTGAGTTAAAAACTTTTCTTTACTGTTAAAATATAAAAATTTGTTTTAAACATCAGTAGGTATCAAGTCCAATTTATTTAAAGTAGTTTTAATACATACTATGCGTTTAAAACGCGTAAAAAGACGGTTTTAAGCGATTTCTGGGTTTTTAAAGAAAAGTTGATATTTTTATCATTCCAGAAGACTCAAAATATTTTATTTATTATATAAAATCAGTAGCAAAAGGTTTGGTATCAAAATATTATGTAAAACTCATTTTATAGGCCAAAAGGGCAAAATCGACAATTACCGAATCAAAGCTATAACCCTATGTTATGCTCAGCCTAAAAATAAATAAAAATCTTCAAAAATTCCAAAATATTATTTTACATCAGTAGGTAAAAATTTTGGTATCAAAAATTTGGTTTAGATAGGCTTTATGCTAATTACGTCGTTTAATTAATAAAAAGCTTTCTAATTACGCTATTGAGCATAACTCTTAATCTAGACCTCAAACTGATGTCAAAATTTAGGGACATGTTTATAAATCAGTAATAAAGATTATTGTTCTCTCACATTTTCAAAATTCTTGTTTTAAGGTCAAATGGGCATATTGGTCAACATTTAGGCATATAACGGAAACATGCATATGAATCGGATAACTAATGAACCAAGTTGTATAATCACAGAGGGTTATACTAACATGTAATCTGGTCCTAATAAAGCTCTAAGGCATTTCTAAACCAAGCTACATTGGGTCAGAACTGAAAGTCAAAGCAAAAGTCTAATTATGCGACTTTCGGTTCCGAACCGAGCTTAAACTGAAAATTGTCATGTTGAACATGTTTAGACATGTTCTTACATTAATTACCAAGTTATATAAGTGATAAAACAGGTTCCATAGCTCCTACATTGTTAATTATGCGTTTATGCGAAAATTTGCTTTCTGTTGACTTTTTATAATTAACTTTGACCCGACAATTGACCTAGTTAGAGTGGGAATCAGAGGGTGCCCTTTTAAGGGTTATTACCCACATAATTACCAACTCATATGTACTTTCAATTCAAGGATTGACTGGACCATTAGTGATTAATCACTAAGTCAAACCTTAATTATGCCGGTTTTGACTTTAGGCCATTAAACTAATAAAACACGATTAAAGAGGTTAAGGATACTTACAAGGGTCCAATGGACTGAATAGAGGTTCCAAAAATGTCTAGGATCCTCTTCAGAATTGAGAGAAAGCAGATTTGAAAAGGAAAGTGCAAATGTTCAAGTGGGTGTTCACTCCTATTTATAGTATTTTGAAAGGAACAAGATTGTGACAAGTGTTTCATGGGTTTGAGAGATTGTTACAGGTGTTATACCACTTTTTAAGTTAGTGGGCAGCCCCTAGAGTGAATTATGTGTGAGTGGAAACTAAAAACCAGCAGTAGATTTGAATAAAACTGATTTCAGCAACTTTGAAATATTACAGAACAGCCCCTGCACTTGTTATTTGCCATTTCTGACACATTTAAAGCCCGTTAACTTCATTTCAAGGCTCTACTATGATGACTAAACATAGGGGACATGAAACATGCTAAAAAATATGTCGGATGTCGGTTCGTTTGGCCGTACGGTCACGTTGTTCGTCTAATTACGACGAAACACGAACGGATGCGAAAAACGACCCAAATTACGCGACGAATGGAATTTTATCACGCCGATCACTAAAATAAAATATTTTAGTGGTTACATAAATTTTTGGGTGTCCGGATATATTCAGAATGTGAGATATGCGCGAAAATGCAAACTTGTGCACTTTTTGACACTTTTAGTCCCTGCATGACTTTAAAGTTTATTTTTGCGCACCAAACACCTCTAAGCCTATATCTAAGCTATATAAAAGATAATTAGGGCATGTTTAACTCGTGGTCATATTTCGGAAGGTCCGTTACCATACGAATCGACATACTTTTGCAGTTTGACGCAAATAGTCCTTTAATCGCACAAAGTAGCGCGAAATGTCGTTTAATGACATCCAAGCCTTCCATGGCCCATAATGGGCATTCCCAAGCATGAGTTTAATTATTGCTACGCTCTCGATCGCTTAAATGGTCACCAAAAGGCGTAGATTCAAAAGTTGACGCTTTTGGTCCCTCTAATGCGCAAACTTGCGCATATCATCGTTTAATAGCATCGTAGCCAAATCTAATCCATATTAGGAATTCTTGAGAGTATTATTAAACATCACGATGCTTCGGGTTCGCTAAAAGGTCATTCAGAGGTATAATTAAACATATTGACACTTGTAGTCCCTCTAACTTGCAAAGTTGCGCGTAACTTTACTTATAGGCATAAAAAAACTTAGACGACCAATAATTGGCATTCCCGAGAGTATAATCAAATATCATGAAACTCCCGGTTTGTTAAAAGGTCACTCAGAGGTAAGAATTAACATGTTGACGCTTTTAACCCTTCATTGCGCAAACTTTCAATTATTTACGCAAACGGCTACACTCGAACATCAAATGGCTCATTTGTGAATATAAATATCGTAAGAGGTTATTTAGAAACTTATTTTAGGTATGCTAACACTTCCAGTCCTTTCATAATCAAATTTTTTCGATTTTTCGAAAAATTAGTCCCTTAAATTCAATGTTTGACTTCATCAGGGTTTATTACACGTGTCAATACCTCATTGGACGTGATTTTACGAGGTGTTACAGACGATAGGCATCGGAGGGTCTTTGGTCGCTCATACCGTAAACTAACAAATATTCAAATAACACACAACAATAAAATACAGATATGCACGTATTTCCGTAATTAATTTCCTAACATATAATATATTGGTGTCAGCAGAACACTTCTGTGGCTGAATCAGTGGCTTAGCTCTGATACCACCTTCTGTCGCAACCCCCGCCCCCTATCTGTCCCGGGAACGGGCGGCCGCGAGAATCAGTATTCGTGGTATCGGTGTTTATCAATTTGGCAGCGGAAATTACATCAGGTTCGTAGTTAGAAAATATTTTATCAGAGTAAACACCACATTCTATATAAATAAGTATATTGGTATAAAACCCAAGTTTTCATTACAAACTGATTTACAGGGGTAAACCCCATTTTATTGGAATAAAACATCTTCTTTATTTAGGTAACTTTTATAGCCACTTTTCCAAGCCTTCAGTGCTGTCCAGCTGGCTTCTAGTTGGCTTTCACATTTTGTTACCTGAAACGCGTTTAAAATCATTTTGTCAGTGGGAAATACTGGTGAGTGAATCCCAGTTTAATCAAGAAGAGTTTTATCTCTTAACAGTATTGAGAGCGATTACAATGTTTACATCTACACAATTACTCATTCAGTATTGTCAATCCTGACTGGTGGGTCATGTTACCCATTGGCTAACTCTTTGTCCAATGGTAACGTGTTCCACATTTTGTATACAAAACCCCAACATCCCGGCAGTAATTGAAGAACTACAAAGACTCAATCACTGCTAATCACATTGTAAATTATTTAAGGTTTTGTAAAAATAGTTTGCAAAAAGGTTTACAAAAAGGAGATTACTCACATTGCTGTCTTAGGGTTTTCCTTAAGGATTTCCTGGTGATTATCTATAATTTACACAAATGCACACGCGTTAGTATAATAACCCAATATTTACATTAGTAATACCCTCCCCGAGACGACATTCCAAGGGCTACGTCGGGTAGAACCTCGACAGCCGTTACGGAACCCTGGATCAATCGGGCAGCGTATCTAATACGTAAGTAACCGGGGTTATGATACTTACAACGAGGCAGAACTTCATTATTTAGGGGTTATTATGCCCGAAAGTTATAATTGCTATGTAGAATTTTGAGAGAGAGAACGAGAGATTGAACGGTTTAAAACTAAGGCTGAAGGCCTCAATTTATAGTGCCTCTTCGACTTCCCTCGTGCCCCGCGTAGACATCCTCCAGGGCCTTCACGGCCCGCGAGGGTGACTAGGGTAGGCCCTAGCTGATCCGACGCACACCCTAGCTTCGACACGACTGGGACACGTGGCGGCCTCGGGGCTCGCCTGGTGTCTAGGTTGTCGCGGCCCGCGACAAAGGTAGCCAGGGGCTACGCGCCCTGCGACAACCCCTTTAATTTCGTTTTTATTTAATTTTAATAAAATTAAAGGTATTGGGGGCCTGTTTTCGTATACGGGGTGTATTTTAGGACGTATTGGGATATTTTAAATATATTAGGTGTGTCGAAAATTATTTTAGGGTTGTTATAGATTTCAACCACTTCATCAACAGAATCTTCAAATACGTCTTTCTTTGACAGCTTCTCAATAACATGATCCCTGAATTTCTCAGTCTCCTAAACCACCAAACACACAGACATTTTAACAAACACTTGGTATGCATTCCTTCAAATTCTAGAAAAACAATCAAATAAAGCATAAAACATAAAACCAAAACTGGGTCTGGGTGTGCTTACAGCTTCAGCAAATTCAGGAATTGGGTCTGGGAATTTGTATTCAGCAGCTCTAACAATTAGGGTTTTAGTGGACATTCATATTACCGACGGTAGCGACTGTTTCTCTTCCCCATGGCCTTTGTCTTTGCCACGCTAACCTATACGGTTATCGGTTGTTTCTCTTTTCCCATGGAAATCAATTATGCAGCGGCCTCTAATCGCACGCAGCCACATATAATATATATTTATTTTTTTTAAACATGGAGGCCCTATAGATTTGGTGGCCCGAGGCCCAAGCCTCAAAATACTTGGGCTTGGGCCAGCCTTGGTTTAAATGAGAACCGTGAGAACGAATGAAAAAACCACGAGAACTTGGTCAAAACAATTCAAATTCAACAATTTTTTTACACTTATCATTATTATTCGAATACACTGTAGAATTTAATTTACGTGAATTCGTAAATAAAGAAAATTTACACATGTGTAAGTTTGCCATTTATACATGTATAAATTTGTTATATTTACATATGTGTAAAAAAATCTAATAAGAGTAATTCTGAGAGAAGAAATGAATTATTTAATGTTGTAAATTCTTTTTTTATGTTGTATCTTAATTACAATGAGGGTTGGTAATTTAACAATCCCTTATTTTCTCTAGTGTTTCGAGGTTTCACATCAAATTCATCGTTCCTAATCAATCGTTTCTCCATACACCCCTAAATCAAATCTTGATTCTTTCTTAATCAATCAATTTGTTTACAAGTATCACATAATCAGGCGCATTTGATTGTGGTATTACACAATCGATGCTTCATACGGCTCTTAATCAATCGATTCGTTCAATTCCTTTGCAGGTGATTGACGTATTTGATTTGAGTTCTTGATTATCAGACCATTTTATTCATTTCTAACCTATAGGTAATGTCTTACAATTGATTTAATTTCAATTCTAGGTTGTATTGAGTTCCTAATTGATCATTGATTTAGTTCCACGATTTCAATTCCTTTTTTAGTTCTTAATTTTCCCTAATTTGTTTTTATATAGTGAATTGCAATTATGCTTTATCCTAAATTATAAGTGATGATTCCTGATTCATACTGTAAAAGGGTTTTCAATCACGATGACCGATTTGCATATTTGGATGAAATAGGTGTTGGGTTGATATCAATTTTGTAATTGAATCTCTAATACCAAATGTTCTTGAGCAAATGATGTGCTAAAAGTGGTCAATTAAAACTAACTAAATTAACCCTAAATTAGACACCTAAATTTTAAATTTATAAAACTAAGACTCTCTAATCTAGACCACACAACCGGCAAGTGTACCGGTCAATGCAGTATAGCCTAAGTAAGTCCGAGTATCGAACCCACGAGACTCTACTGACTACGTTAACTAGACTCTGACTAGACTGACTCTAACCTAACTGTACTTAACTGTTTTGTTGTTTGGGGGGGTTTACGGAAAAACTAAGGAAATCTATATTAAACTAATTAATTAACTAAGAACTGGACTAATACGAAAGAGAGCTAAAGATTAATTCAGATGAGTTAAACGACTACCTAGACTTGAATCCAGTTTAAATAAGAATGGACTTCTAACGGTACTATTGTTGTATGGAGCCGGGATCATGAGATACTAAACCTTAAGGTATTTCAATGCTAAGACTTCCCGACCCTTCTCAGGAAGAAACCTAGGAAACCCTACAAGGCTGTTGTGAATACCGACTGTTAGACTTCCTCTCAGTCCTCTAACGATTCTGAAAGTGCCCTAATATGACTATCTACCTCTCAGCGCGACAATCTAAGGCAATTCTAGGTTCTAACTTGATTTACTAGACACAAATGCAATTAGGGAAATAAGATCGACTTCTTTCAAAACCTATCTTAGATATATATTGCACTGAGACCTAATAACTAACTCGAGCCTCTCAGCGACAAGTTAAGCAGAATACTTAATTCTAACTGTATTTTAATTACTGTTTCTAGGGCTATTGGCCAATTTACCCAAAGATCACCCGAACCCGTGAGGATGCAAATAATCAATACAAAATTATTATGTGAAAGACATTCACCAAAATCTATGTGAAACAGTAAATAATCAACAATCAAAAGTAAATACGCATGTGCACCAAATCAGAAATTCTAGAACACTTTACTTTCAGAAATCAATCCATACAAATAATAAAAACCGTTAAAAGATCCAAACTTTAATCAAACTATCATCTAACCTAGGTAGTTTAGAAAATTAGCCAAGAATCATAGCCAAGAACAAGAAACAAGTCTCAAATAAATAACAAATCATAGTATCAAGTTGAAAGAAACACAAAGTCTTTAAAACTGAATACTAATAAATTGCAAACCCAGAATTAAATCTTGACCGCGGCTTGAACCCTTCGCCAATCTTCTTCTTGTCTTTAAAATTCGTCCCTCTGATCACGTCTGTTCGTGCGGCTCCAGGTATGCACCTGATGTCTTCTTCTCACGCACGTCTGATGCCCCTTTTTTTGTCTTTTTTTTTTTCTTTTAGTCGCCACCAACCCCCAAAGGACCCTATTCTCCAAGTATGCACGTCCACATGTGGCCTCCAAGATCGATCTGGGCCTTTATTTCATCACATCGCAACACAAGGTATATTGGGCCAGTCTCTTGCTAAACATCCAAATAGCCCAAACACAAAACTTAAATGAATTCGGTCAACAACAGATCTTCATGATGTCTTATTTTGTGATGGAGTTGAATATTAATTGAACTTTCATCATTTATGCAAGTTTGGTCCCTTAACTTCTATAAGCTATTTTTAAATAGCTTTTCTTTTATTGCACTTTAGTCCCTCGAGTTTATAAAATAGAGATAGTGGGTTCGGCTCGCTCGAGAAAAATAGCGGCAATTTTATTTCGGTCTCTGGCATCCTACTCTGCCCAACTGGTTGGTCATTTCCATATTACTCGTTTTTGCTCCATTCGCACCAGGACCTGCCAAAACACAAAATAATATAATATACTACTAATAACTAAATAAAAATAAATAAAACCTATACAAAAATTATACAATTTACACGGGACAAATATGTGTATTTTACCCCACATCAAATATCCCCACACTTACTCTTTTTTCGTCCTCGAAAAAAAAAGAATTATGCAACGGAATCAGAGACGAATAGTCACTCGGGTCAAAGCATATTTATATTTTATTAGAACCAAAACTTGCGTTAGCCGCGATTGCGAATATATTTGTCCCCTTAAACCCAAATCCGGTCCTAAGCCCTTATCATGTGATTTTAATTTAAGTGCGGTCAATCTACCTAGGGCCTCACGCTAGAATCAACGGTCCACCTACTCCCACCTCAAGCTTATAGGACTAAAAGAACGATCATTTGACCAATTCCCAACCGTCTTATATCAAAACCAAAAGAGCTTACAATCAAAATTCTTTCTTTTTTCCATTTTTTTCTATTTTTGCTTTGCTTCTTGCTTTTTTTTTTTTTCTCTCGTGAGTCTAGACGATGCTTTTCCCTAACCAAGAGGTATTCCGGCTGTAGAGTCGCTATCCCCAACCACAGATTACTTAGGTTTCGGTACTTTTAATCGGCAATTCGATTTCACACATCCCAGAGGCATTCCGGCTGTAGAGTCGCTATCCCCAACTCGGATTACATAGACCTGTGTTACTTTCATTTAGTTTCTAGCTCACTTTTTTTTTTTTTCATGATCACAAACTCTAACAGTTTTAACTTATAACGGTGCCCCTTATACTCTTATTGGCAGTTTTAGTTTCCCATATCTCCCAGGCGAAAACCCACTAGCAAACCGACAATTTAAGGTATATTAGATCAAAGGGACTTAAAACCAAACCCGGGCCTATCCACATATCCCTAACTAGACACAAGCTCGATTTATTATAATCTCATATTATTATTGTTTGAACCCGAGCAAAAATTCATCTTTTCTATCACTTTCCGCTTTAATTTGCAAACTTCTTTATTCAAAAGACATTTTCTGATTTTTTTTTTATTTTTTTTGGAATTTTGAAATTTTTTTAATTTTTTTTTATTTTTCAAATTTTTATGACTCAAACTAACCTGAAAAGCAGTTACCCATCCCCACACTTGAGATTTGCATTGTCCCCAATGCAGAGACGGAAACTAAAAACAAAATAAGAAATAAAAATAAAAATACAGAGAGAGTTGGAAAAGACTTAGCTGGTTAGGACAAAATTCAGTGCCAGTTGTACGAGTCTTGAATCCAACGAACGATCGTATAGCATTTCATTCGCGATCGTTGCCTAGTCTACTTGGGTTGTATCAATATGGCAGCTCCGAAATCACCCGAATGGAGATTGAGTACGGGTGGTACAATCCAAACCTGCACAAACAAAAACAAAGCAAAACCCAAAGCAGTACCGACTCAAAAAAAATGACTCAAAAACTACTAACTAAGACTCAATATACAAAAATTACGCCTTTATACTAACTCTACAAAATCTCCCCACACTTGAACTTAATCAGGAGGCTTTTCCTTAACTTGAACCCGGTCTAACCCATTTAATTCCACCCGTTTCTCATAAACATTTAAAAATTTAACGGTGGAATTATAAAATGATTTTAAAATTTTTAATGGGTTAGAACACCAAAATTTGAAATTACCTGGCAGGAGCCACTGAAATGCTATCCCAGGTGTCCTTCTCATTGCCTTCTCCCGTGATTTTAAACTTTTTCTTGCATTCGCTATTAGTAACACGGGCCAGCTGTGGTGTTCTTCCTCTTCCACCACCACTTCTTCTTTTTTGATGTCCGTCATTGGGTTTCCTGCAAGTAAAGCTTCTAAGTATGCAAGGTCCCCCTCAGGATCAAACGTACCTCCTTCTTCATCTACCGACAAACCCTCTAACTGATCCGCAAATTCTCTCTCCCAAAACAGCTCATCTTCACTTCCCTCATCCTCTTCATCTGACAAATCCCATATTGGTCCGGTGGGATAAGACTCATCATCAGAGACATCTACGTCAATAGGATCACCTGCCATTAAGAGAGTAGAAAGAGCAGAACAAGGTAGAGAGAATAAAAGAAAACTAACTAAAAAAAATTACACAACTATACAAGTAGCACAGATTTAACAGTTAAGTGTAATCAAAGCTAATAAACGCAATCGCCAAGAGTCCCCGGCAACGGCGCCAAAAACTTGATGTGCTAAAAGTGGTCAATTAAAACTAACTAAATTAACCCTAAATTAGACACCTAAATTTTAAATTTATAAAACTAAGACTCTCTAATCTAGACCACACAACCGGCAAGTGTACCGGTCAATGCAGTATAGCCTAAGTAAGTCCGAGTATCGAACCCACGAGACTCTACTGACTACGTTAACTAGACTCTGACTAGACTGACTCTAACCTAACTGTACTTAACTGTTTTGTTGTTTGGGGGGGTTTACGGAAAAACTAAGGAAATCTTTATTAAACTAATTAATTAACTAAGAACTGGACTAATACGAAAGAGAGCTAAAGATTAATTCAGATGAGTTAAACGACTACCTAGACTTGAATCCAGTTTAAATAAGAATGGACTTCTAACGGTACTATTGTTGTATGGAGCCGGGATCATGAGATACTAAACCTTAAGGTATTTCAATGCTAAGACTTCCCGACCCTTCTCAGGAAGAAACCTAGGAAACCCTACAAGGCTGTTGTGAATACCGACTGTTAGACTTCCTCTCAGTCCTCTAACGATTCTGAAAGTGCCCTAATATGACTATCTACCTCTCAGCGCGACAATCTAAGGCAATTCTAGGTTCTAACTTGATTTACTAGACACAAATGCAATTAGGGAAATAAGATCGACTTCTTTCAAAACCTATCTTAGATATATATTGCACTGAGACCTAATAACTAACTCGAGCCTCTCAGCGACAAGTTAAGCAGAATACTTAATTCTAACTGTATTTTAATTACTGTTTCTAGGGCTATTGGCCAATTTACCCAAAGATCACCCGAACCCGTGAGGATGCAAATAATCAACACAAATTTATTATGTGAAAGACATTCACCAAAATCTATGTAAAACAGTAAATAATCAACAATCAAAAGTAAATACGCATGTGCACCAAATCAGAAATTCTAGAACACTTTACTTTCAGAAATCAATCCATACAAATAATAAAAACCGTTAAAAGATCCAAACTTTAATCAAACTATCATCTAACCTAGGTAGTTTAGAAAATTAGCCAAGAATCATAGCCAAGAACAAGAAACAAGTCTCAAATAAATAACAAATCATAGTATCAAGTTGAAAGAAACACAAAGTCTTTAAAACTGAATACTAATAAATTGCAAACCCAGACTTAAATCTTGACCGCGGCTTGAACCCTTCGCCAATCTTCTTCTTGTCTTTAAAATTCGTCCCTCTGATCACGTCTGTTCGTGCGGCTCCAGGTATGCACCTGATGTCTTCTTCTCACGCACGTCTGATGCCCCTTTTTTTGTCTTTTTTTTTTCTTTTAGTCGCCACCAACCCCCAAAGGACCCTATTCTCCAAGTATGCACGTCCACATGTGGCCTCCAAGATCGATCTGGGCCTTTATTTCATCACATCGCAACACAAGGTATATTGGGCCAGTCTCTTGCTAAACATCCAAATAGCCCAAACACAAAACTTAAATGAATTCGGTCAACAACAGATCTTCATGATGTCTTATTTTGTGATGGAGTTGAATATTAATTGAACTTTCATCATTTATGCAAGTTTGGTCCCTTAACTTCTATAAGCTATTTTTAAATAGCTTTTCTTTTATTGCACTTTAGTCCCTCGAGTTTATAAAATAGAGATAGTGGGTTCGGCTCGCTCGAGAAAAATAGCGGCAATTTTATTTCGGTCTCTGGCATCCTACTCTGCCCAACTGGTTGGTCATTTCCATATTACTCGTTTTTGCTCCATTCGCACCAGGACCTGCCAAAACACAAAATAATATAATATACTACTAATAACTAAATAAAAATAAATAAAACCTATACAAAAATTATACAATTTACACGGGACAAATATGTGTATTTTACCCCACATCAGCAAACATCGATACCTATACTTTCTGCTAAAATATGTCCGATTTGTAATAAGGATTTGGTTTTTCTCCTTCCAAAAGTAGTTGTTAGTTTGAGAAACCTTGGCTTGCTTATCATCTGCACGATAATCAACAACAGTATTCCTTTATTTGACCCGTTAACTCTTAGGAACTGTTTTATTGATCGAGGTCATCATTTACTTCACTCCTTTCTTCTAGTAAACTTCTGGAATATGTTGTCTTGGATGTTGATTCCGTTACGCAGGAGCTTATGCTCTTGGTTATGATTTTTGTGCTGCTAGTAGTAATGACATGCATATAGACAAAATATAAAGGTCCAGTGATTCTAGAGGTTATCATTTACATGTTTAAATTGTTTACTTTCACTTATTTGTTTCTAACTAACATATGTTTGGTTGTATTACACATATTTCCGGGGAGAGAAAGCAAAGGTTAAAAGCAATAAGAAAAAAAGAAAGTGATTTTTTTGTTGCAAACTTGATACTGCAGAAAAGGTGACACGTGCTTACGATGTTTCAACAAGGCAACTAAGAGAGTCAAATCCAGGATCCACTTTGAGATACCATTGGTGTTACCATTGCCTATACCATCGACAATGAAAGGAAAAAAGCAAAGTTTGGCGCCTGTCGTAGTAGCATCAGAAACATGTGTCACGTGGTGAATTCAGTGGGTCAACTCTTCAACACTACACGCTTCAATGGAAAACGGGAAGAAGATGATCCCTACTAGTACTACCAATCAAGCAACCGATTATGTATAAGTCAATTTGAATCTTGGTGGTCCTTTGAAAATAGGAGCAAAAACTGCTTGTACACTTTATTAATTCAGTGTAATTACTACTTACATTGTATGTTTGTTCAGTTGGTGGATTTTACATGTATATATATATATATATATATGTTGTGTTTTACATAATTTGTTAAATAACACATAGTGATGGTATGTACAAAATTTCACATTCAAATTACACATTTGTAATATGTTGAATTACACATGTGTAAATAGCATATTAACAAGAGTTTAGATTACCTTATGACTTATACATGTGTAAACTTTTCAAATAGTCCTAGGTAACAATATTTTTAACTATTATGATTTACACATGTGTAAAATCCCATATTAGTGCTTACTTTTTTTAACTATTTGGATTTACACATATGTAAAACTTGATATCTATGCTTATTTTTCTTACTATTATGATCTATACATGTGTAAACCTTCATATTTGTGCTTATTTTTTTAAACTATCATAATTTACACATGTATAAACTTTGATATTTGTACTTATTTTTTTAACTATTATGGTTTACACATGTGTAAACCTTGATATCTAGGTTTATTTTTTTTTAACTCTAATGATTTATAAGATAGTATCTTGTACAAAAATATTAAGTGTTATATTGACCAACAAGTAGGATTTAAACAAATATAGCATTATCCATATAGTAAAAGTATTCGATTCCAACATTGACCAATAAGTAGGATTTAAACAAACATAGCATTATCCATATTGGTAAAAGTGGACGGTAACCCAGTAATATTTATTGATAACAAAGAATATTTACAACTAGTGAGCATTAGGCTTCCCGCGATATACCTAAAGGAAGACACCAACCCAAACCATTAGCTATGGTCTAACAATTGGAACCTAAGAAGGTCCCCACCATGAGCTAAACTATGAAATCAAAACACAACCTATGCTAGACTTAAAGCCACACCCGACCCAAGTCCAACTTAAAAATAAATGTATATAATCAAGTTTCAAACAACACAAAGCATCCAAAAACAATCAAACACGACGAAAACATTAAAACAACACCTAAAGCATAACATCCGAGAGTCTATCTTGAGCATCCCAAAAATCTTGAACTTGACTATGCAGCAGCAGCATCATCCTTATTCCTCTACTTGCCAAAACTCCAAAGAACCATACACTAAAGAGTATCACCAGTAAACACCAAACCCAACCTGATTTTCACATCCCCAAACCAGCCATACATCCAACCCCATCTATTAACAACAAAAACCAACAACCCTTTTATCACCTAACCCCAAAACACCAACATAACACCCGGATCAAACGGAGATCGTTCATTACATAACCTAACCCAATCAGGCATATACTAACTAACCACGAGCATCTTCGTATTCCTAATTACCACAAAAGCCCTAATCATAAATAAGTTTCTTATTCTTGCCCGTATTTGTTGCCTCTTTTGGTTCAGCTCCTTCTGTTTTTTCTGTTTTTGCCTCCTGTTTCTAATTCCATATACATGAAACAATTTTAAACAACATTTTTAATATGTATTAGTAGTAGTTTATGCAATTGATTAATTACACATGTGTAAATAACTTACTTAAACATGTGTAAACAACTTATTTACACATGTGTAAATTGCTTAATCACTCAAATTCAATATTAACTAAGATGATTTACACGTGTGTAAATTGCTTAATTACTCAAATTCAATTTTCACTAAGATGAATTACATATGTGTAAACATATTACTTACACATGTGTTCACTATCTTTTTTTTCACCACTCGTTAATGCTTTAATTAAAACAATAGAATGTAGTTAAACAACATGTATGACTAGCTTACTTACACGTGTGTAAATTGCTTAATTACACACATGTAATAGTAATTAACATGATTTACACATGTCTAAATTGCTTACTTTTCATTCTTTCTTTTTCCTCCTCTAATACCTTTTGATAAGCACCTTTAGACTTTCAAAAAAAAAACCCTATTTCAAGACAAGTCATCAGTAAATATAAGGTGAAACTCAACAAGAGAGCAACATGATCACAATCTTTATACTAACAATAACATATATATGTCTATTATGTTTAGGTACCCTAAGCAACATTAGCATCAACAAAACACTGGCAATAGAACAATAAATCGTGAATCGGTACCGATACACATTAGGGAACTTACAGAAAGTAAATCGTTTCAAAATTTGAATATTGATTTGGCAATAAGCATTCTTCATTCACTTTCAGAATCGTAACATTTCACTCATTTAATATAAAACAACCATTTAACATCTAATACGACTAATAACTAACATCTAATATGAACTGAAGAACAAATTGGTTAAACCACAAAACTGAATAACTAATCTGTCAATCGGATTCACAACCAACCTTAACATCTAATATTGGACATATTTCAATACCTACCGACTATGTGAAGTCAATTAAGACTATTAACATACAACAACGAATTCAGCAATAATTTTGATAAAACCTAAGGCAAAATACACAACAATCGCAAACAATTTTCGATTCTCTAACATCATTGCATAATATAACCTAAGTTACTGCAAATTGAATGATTTACTAAACCTAAGGCAAAAAAACTGAAACTCGCAAGCTCAAATCACACAACAAATCAACAACACAACGATCACAACTAATTTTCGGCTCTCTAACGATCTATCATTGCGTAATCTAACCTAATTTACTGGAAACTGATCGATTTACTTAAATTAGGGCAAAAAATTGAACTGGAAAGCTCAAATCGCACAACAAATTGACAAAACTGCAGAACTCACCGATTAAATCAGTTCAAATTAAGATTAATATGGGGTTTTCCTCATAATTTTGGAACTAAAGTGGTTTTCTTACACATAGATCTACTAAATTGAACTTGAAAGCTCAAATCACACAACAAATAGACAATACTGAAGAACTTACCTGTTAAATCGATTCAAATCAACTTTGATCGGAGGTTTCTCATTGTGATTTTGAACTGGAGGGGTTTCTTTACATGTAGATCGATTGAAGGAATTTTTAGGGGGTTTTGTGTTTTAAGTTTTGAAAATAAGTTTTTTAGTTTAGGTTTCCTCCTCATTTAAACATCTCTAATCTTAGCCTTTGATTTAGGATGATCTATGGATGGAAATTGTTCCATATGTTCTCACAAAAATCTTCGTTCTCAAGATAATCCTCCCCTATATATATATATATATATGTATATATATATGTATATATATATGTATGTATATATATATATATATATAGGAACAGGATCAGGAGAGAACGCCTCAAAGTGTGAGAACGGTGAGAACGATTCTCAGCCACAAGATCTTAATGGTTTGTGGCTGAGATTGATGCGGTGGCATTTTTGTAAATAATAGGGGTCTTGGAACTACCAGAAGGGGTAAAATAGAAAGATCCAATCAAAGGTGCACATGCTAATCACATGCCATTTTCCCCCATCATATTTAAAGGACAATAACTTTTTTATACGTGATTATTTTTCGAAAAAAATTACACTATAAAACTCAGCGTTTTTTTATCTTTCCAATGAGTATACTATTGATATATTTTTCGGAAAAAAAAATTAACTGGGTTTTATGGCGTTTTTCTGAACTGGGTGTTTTATAGCGTTTTAGACTAGGTCTTTTCATGACGTTTTTCTGAACTAGGTGTTTTTATGGCGTTTTAACTAGATATTTTCATGGCGTTTTTCTGAACTGAGTGTTTTATGGCGTTTTCAATTGAGTTTTTCATGGCGTTTTTCTGAACTGCGTGTTTTACGGTGTTTTTACAGTACAAATTATGATTTTTCTGAGCTCAAAAAATATTAATTTAGGCGGATGGCTCAAAAAATGGGTTTTTTGTTATGGCTTTTTAATTAAATACTAATTAAATACTTGTGTTCACACTTGTTTACACTTGTTCACACTATAAGTTACACTTTGGACCCTGAAAAATATAGTTTTTTTGTTATGGTGTTTTAATTAAATACTAATTAAATACTTGTGTTCATACTTGTTTACACTTGTTCACACTATAAGTTACACTTTCTACCCTGAAAATATCGTTTTTTTGTTATGGCGTTTTACGAATTCTTTTATTTCCAATCAAAGCTGCGTGTATGATGAAACTAATTAAATACTTGTGTTCACACTTGTTCACACTATAAGTTACACTTTGGACCCTGAAAATATAGCTTTTTTTTGTTATGGCGTTTTAACTAGGAGCTGTTTCAAAAAAAATGGTTTTTTTGAGCTATTGTAAATTATAGCTCAAAAAATAGCTTTTGAGTGTTTTATGGCGTTCAAAAAAGTGGTTTTTTGAGCTGTTGTAAATTATAGCTTAAAAAATAGCTTTTGAGTGTTTGGCATTTTTCTAAATTGGGTGTTTTTATGGCGTTTTATTTTGAACACCCAGTTCATGTGAGTGGGTTTTTTTGACAATATTACCCCTTAGTGTAATTTAACATCAATGCCACATGTCACCACCAAAATCGTTCTCACCGTTCTCACACTTTTCACTGTTCTCTCTAAATCCTGACCATATATATATATATATATATAGGAACAGGATTAGGAGAGAACGCCACAAAGTGTGAGAACGGTGAGAACGATTCTCAGCCACAAAAGATCTTAGTGGTTTGTGGCTGAAATTGATGCGGTGGCATTTTTGTAAATAATAGAGGTCTTGGAACTACTAGGAAGGGTAAAATAGGAAGATCCAATCAAAGGTGCACATGCTAATCACATGCCATTTTCCCCCATCATATTTAAACGACAATAACTTTTTTATACGTGATTATTTTTCGAAAAAAATTACACCATAAAACTCAGCGTTTTTTTATCTTTCCAATGAGTATACTATTAATATACTTTTCGAAAAAAAATTAACTGGTTTTTATGGCGTTTTTCTGAACTTAGTGTTTTATGGCGTTTTAGACTAGGCATTTTCATGGCGTTTTTCTTCTGAACTAATTAAATACTTGGGTTCACACTTGTTTACACTTGTTCACACTATAAGTTTTGAGTGTTTGGCGTTTTTCTAAATTGGGTGTTTTTATGGCGTTTAATTTGAACACCTAGTTCATGTTAGTGGGTTTTTTTGACAATATTACCCCTTAATGTAATTTAACATCAATGCCACATGTCACCACCAAAATCGTTCTCACCATTCTCACACTTTTCACCGTTCTCTCTAAATCCTGATCCTATATATATATATATATATATATATAGTTTGAGGTTAATTGGGGAACACTAAAAAAGTGAGGAACCGGGGAACACTCTTAAAAATTTAACTTAACATGTTAAAAATTAATTTTTTTTTTAAATTTTTTTGGCGATTTTTGTCACACCCCGATATTTCCACGTATTACCGATGGGCCCGGTGGGGATTATCGTGACGTAGTTGAGATCATCATAGTCAAACAACACAATATATAAATGCACAGCAGAAGCAAAAGATAAATATATTACAATCCGAATATAAAGTAATATCAAGTATGTGACACTTTGGGTCTTCCTGAACGTTACTTGGATGTTATAATTAAATTTGTGAAATTCTATACTATGTGAAAAACGTACGAACTCTGTGGATCTTGTGCTACATAATTTTACGTGCTATGTGACTATATGTGCTATGTGGCTTGCATGTTCGTTCTGTGGACTTTCGTGAAACTGCTTGTATCTATGTATGGTAATGGAGTCTATGTATACATATAGAGCGTAGTGTATAACAATTGCTTAAATTTCGAGGACAAAATTCCTGTAACATGGGGAGAATGTGACAACTCGAACCCTTGATCCTGATCGTCGTGAGACGAGCTTGTTACTCTCGTTGTCGAGAGAAGGGTATTTTGTGAATACGTACATTATTATTATTATTATTATTATTATTATTATTATTATTATTATTATTATTATTATTATTATTATTATTATTATTATTAATATTAACGATCCGCGACGAGAAAACCGATTTGTTTAACGGGTGACCCGAATCGAAAATAAATAACTTATCGAAAGCTAGAATGATTGTCGATCGTATTTTGTTCGTGACTTAAACCGAGCATTTGGGCTTAGCTAGGCACTTAAGGTATGCGGATCCATACACGCGGGCCAAGCCCAACCCAACTCCCTAAACATACACCCTAGCATATAAACAAACACTACTCACACCTCACTCATTTTAAAACCCTAATCATCAACAGTCGCACATCATAACCCCTTTTCCCCTCTCCTGTCCGATCAAAAATTCCGATGACCACACCGGTGACCGAACAGCAGCTCCGGTCAAACACACTTAACGGCAAACCCCCATATCCTATTCTCCCTCCTTACCTTCCCTGAACTCACACAAAAGCAAACAAGACTCCCGAACCAAACACCTGACACTCGATGAAGAATACTGGCGGAGCTGGCGGTGATTCTCCGGCGCCTCTGTTCTCGTTGGCGACACACATATGTACCTCTGAACCCCCTCAATAAATGCCAAGCTATGACGTACGGTTGAAGAAGGTGGTGGGGGTGGTGGAGCCGACGATGACGGTGGCTGCAGGAGCTCCGGATCGGATGCGAAAGCAGTGGCAGCAGCAGTGCCGCCGTGGAAGCAGCTGCGGTTCAGTTCTGGTACTGTGATACACACGCGGTTAGTGAGGCTACGACTACTTGATTTGATTTACCGTGTTGTTCTCGACTGCTTTATGCTTTTCTGTGATGATAATGATTAGGATTAATATATGTTGTTGACTTGTTTAGACATTAGGGCTTTGATAAGGAGTATGTCAACTGATTTTAGGAATATCATGATAAATGATGATTATGAGTAAATGTTACAAATATGAGGGTTGGCTTAACAGTTTGATGGTGTAATCACTCTAAATGGATATCCGTATGTTATTGTGTGCATTGTTAGAACTTGCTCATATGTTGGTAATTAGTGTTCATTATGAAGCTTGGCTGTGTACTTGTTATTATTTGGTTGTTTAAGGGTATGAGAGTTTGATGAATATTGTCCATTGATTTTGACCAATGATTGTTAATTACCTGCTTGTTTTGAATCATTTTGAAGGAGTGACTATTGTTACCTGATGATTAATAATGATGATATGATTTTTCTCGTAAGACTGTTATATGATATAAGGGTGTTTGATGATGTTTAGGGTGCATGATAGAGTGATTTTTGTGATAAAATGGTTGCATATGTTTCGGGTAGAATATAGGGATAAATCAGTATTAGATAATGGTTGATTAGAATCAGGTTAGAATTATGAACGTGATGAACAGTTTGAATATGTGATGAATATTTGAAAAATATGTTGATTGATCTGATTTGAATTGGTAGAATGTTGAAAACCATGTTAGTGAATTTTGATTGGACAGTACATACTCATGAATTTTGATTGGACAGTACATACTCATGAAATTTTGTTGTTTGACTGTTGATGTCTAACTGATGTTGTTTAATTGTTCATGCGTTAGAATAGGCCCAATAACATGCATGCTGGTATGATACGTGTTGCTGTACATTATGCAAAGTGTGTGTATTATGTGAAATGTGAATTACGTGCTACGTGTTAGATACGTGTAATTTATACGAGACGTTACTTGCACACGAACCTAATAAATATGTATAACTATAATAGGGTATGGTTGACCAACCTAACACGAGTAAATTTACTACCGAGCAAAGCAAAGGTGAGTTCACTACTTTTTACTTAAAGCATGCGTTCCCGGTGGTTGGGAAACGGAACGAAACAACTTTTCCTGGTTTGGGATTGCTTGCTATCTCCTTGTACGGGATACGGTATTTCTATCTCCTTGTGTGGGATACTGGTAACAACACTATCCCCTGTGAGGGATACAAACCTACTTTTCTCCCCTTATGCGGGACCCTTAGTTAATTACTATTTATACTGGATGCAACAAGCAAAACTAAACGAAACTCTATCACTCAAGTCCTCACTACTTAATACCGATTAATCGCCGGGGCCTGGCGAACGGGTTATTAGTTGATAGCGCTATTTAGGTCTCACCAGCCTCACACCGTGCCCGCGTATGGGATCGGGCGTGAACTAATAGACTCTGGCAAACCGTCAATGATGATAGAACATTGACAAACGGGGCACTACGGAAACGTACGGATGACTAGTATTCGGTATTGTAAAAACAGTTTAGTGGCTTACTTACGGGGTAGCTCCCCATGGCATGTATAAATGAGTAAATTAACTGTTGAAACAAGTTTTTGGAATTAAAACTGGAAAACTACAAACGCGTGAACTCGCCAACGTTATGTTGACACTCTACTGCATGCTTTGCAGGTTGCTCGTTACAGCTCTGGACGGACGTTGCAATCGGATGGAGTGCGTGGTTCGTAAGTGACATGATAACAAACTTGTGGTTTTAAATTACGATGCGTTTTCTTCCCCTTTCCGCTGTGAACTTAAACTATGTTTTGAAAAATTTAAATTAGGTCACTAATTATGCTAATGTTTATAACAATAACTAATTTGTTCAAAATAATTTGTGGCTAAGATCCTGGTCGTCACACGCCTCGCGGTAATACTCCGCGTGTGGATTTTGAGGGTGTGACAGATTGGTATCAGAGCCGTTGGTTATAGCGAACTAGGTTTTAAATATAAAATATTTTTGGTTTGGAAAATAAAATATTTTATAAAAAGACCAGACTATAACCGTTCTTTAGTGGAAACCACAACGACACCACACTCCGGATTGCAAGGTTCGTCAACCTCAGATGCTTAACTGGTAATGGTAGGCTAACGACATTTACTTGTGCATAACTTATGTGTGTGAACACGCATGTGTGTATGTGTATAATTAGCATATATGTGTTAGTATGTATGCGTATAATTAGTATTTAACACAGTGGATCATACGAAGGCTAGGCTAGCGTGTTACTTGTTAAACAGAAGCGAGTCCTCCTAAACTTGGTTCGAAACCACAATACACTAAGGGCAGGGAACCAATTATTTCAAGCCCTTGTCCACGTATTTCCTGATATCATCCCTGGACTGCAAATCAACGCGAAGGACGTCCACTCGATAGACCTGCCCAGGAAAGGCCTGCTACGAAGCACATAGAGAAGTTACGAGAACGAATCGACGAAGGGGAGCCATTCTTATATCATGTGATGTTAGAAGGGACGACGACGACGTCATTCATCTCCTTCCTACTCACGCATTTCTTTTTCCCGACTCCAGTGGTGTGGCTTGTTCCCTCATCCGACCGATCACTTTGATTTTCAAAGCATTCTAGTAAGTCTACACTTTTCGGGTTCCTGTTTGCACGTCTCGGACACAAAAAGCATACGCGGTTTATGCTTCTCATGGTAGTGCCAGCAATCAAATCACCCTTCTATCGACCACAAAGTTATTTCCCCTAATTCCTCGTTACATGGTGAATCCTTATTCAAGTTCAACCTTATACCTTAGCACGCCCCAAAACCCAACAAAGTGATATCTTTCTTACAAACCGGCGTATTTGGAGGCGTAGCAAGACGAAGATACGAACCATTCAACCCACCTACGAGTACGGTGACCTAGATGCTTACCTTATCCTTCATTCGCCAGAACCGTTATTCTTTGACGACTTTTCTGATTCCGTGGATCCTTTCGCTAGCTTTTGTACGAATTCGCGCTTCTTGCTCAAGATGGTATCCCCGCTTCTATCGTTTCTTTATCACGACATCCACGTTTCTTCGTACAGAAACCTTGACCAGATCTCTCTTTAGTTTGGCGAATTCAACAAACTCGACCTTTAGTCAACAAACTTTTTAGCCTTTGAAATTCAACAACGTGTTACTTCAATCATACCTTCTCGAAAACCTGTTTTCGCAATTTCATATCGAAACCCCCCCCCCTCGACGACGCAAGCGCTACTCCGAACTCATTCGCATGAATTAGAACCCTCCACTGGAGCTTGATTTCCTACCCGTTTGAGAAGTCACATCCTGCGAGACATCTTTGTAAATCCTAAAACCTACAAACCCGCACGACGGCCATCCCTCTCTAGCTGCTTCTTATGGTGCTAACCACATCGATGAAACACTCCTTATCAGCAAGCAACGTTCTTTATTCTAAACGCCCATAGCTTGTGTATGACCCGCTACCTCGTCGACATCAGATGAATCCCTATTGCCGATCCCCAAAGCCTTTATGTTTTGTCTCAAGTTGAACGCATCGATTTTCACAACCCTTCTTGAATTATCTCTCTACCCGTGTTATGTTTCACGGATTCCATGATCCTTATCCTACTCTACTCTTCACACATCTCCGTTTGGATGAATTACTTCCTACAAATGTTACTCGCTGGAGCAACGAGCCAAGGATACTCCGGGGGTAAAAAGGGTATCGCAAGCGCTGTTCTTCGAACTCGATACGATCAGCGCCTAGTTACGACGCTCGAATTTATTCCATCCTGTCAAAATTCAACACTTGTTTCTTTCGACGACGTCCGAACCTATTCCGAAAACCAGTGGGAATCAGGACGACTCCTACGCTTTACCCTGGTACTTCTACGATGCAAACCGCCTTGCGCTAAGTTTTTCAACGCGTGACTTTTTACGTCGCAAAGCTCGCTTTCCTTGACCATATACGCAACCCCTCACGATTTAAACTCGAAAGAACATCCCCTAGCATTCGAGAGATCCTCAAATATTCGCAACTCCAGCAATTGGAAGATGATCTAAAAAGTGTTTTTATCTTTTCCTATCCTATCCAGGGCATTGATGAAATGTCTGCTAGTAACGGCACGCGACCAAAGGAACCGACAAGTTTTCAAATTTGTAACCATCTACTTGATGGAAGTAGATTCGGGGCCACGGAGTGCCAACTTCTATTGTTCATGGTCGTAATCCACGTTTTGCATCTGATTCGTCGCAAGCTGCGGCTAGATCCTTTGGCTCACTGTTAGACATGAGCACTGTTTACTACCCGCGGATGGGTGGCCAACCGAACGCACTCTCCGAAACCCTAGAAGGCATACTGAGAGCATGTGTTATTGACCTTGGATACGAGTGACACTTCCCTTTTGTAGAATTCTCTTCCAACGACTGCTACCACACTAGCATTCAGGCAGCACCATTTGAGGCATCGCACGGACGTAGATGCCGGTCACCTCTGTGTTGGGCGGAAGCCAAATTACCGGCCCAGAACTTGCGTTTGACACCACGGGTAGGATTGCCCAGAACAGACAACACATGGCGGCAGCTCTAGACCGTCGGAAAGGCTACGCGGATAAGCGTAGGAAACATCTAGAATTCCTCGTCGGAGACTGGGTTCTACTTAAAGCCTCACCTTGGAAAGGTGTGATACGATTTGACGAATGGGCAAGCTTAATCTGCGATATGTTGGACCATTCGAAATTACCGAAAGAATCGGTAAGGCTGCTTACATATTAAATCTGCCTGAAGAGCCGAGTGCTATGCACAACATCTTTCACGTGCCTAATCTGAAGAAGTGTCTGTCAGATGAAACATTCGTTGTTCTTTTTTTTAGGAACTCGTGATCAGCAACGAACTACGCTTCATTGAGAAACCGGTTGAGATCAAGGATCAAGAAATCAAAACCCTAAAGCGTGGTATAGTATGCTAACAGACTGAGTTCGTTGGATCTCGCGCTGTGGCCCAGAGCTTACCTGGGAATGGGAAAACCAGATGATGCGCATGTATCCCCAGTTGTTTACAAACATTACTTCCAGCGCTGAGGCTACCGCTAAATTTCGGAGAGAAATTTCAAACCAACAAGAGGTGATGTATCGCCCTACGAAAACGTTTAAACACACTAGCTTGTCAGTGGCTGCGCGGTAAATTTCAGGACGAAATTTCTTGAACTTGGGGATAATGTGACACTTTGGGTCTTCCTGAACGTTACTTGGATGTTATAATTAAATTTGTGAAATTCTATACTATGTGAAAAACGTACGAACTCTGTGGATCTTGTGCTACATAATTTTACGTGCTATGTGACTATATGTGCTATGTGGCTTGCATGTTCGTTCTGTGGACTTTCGTGAAACTGCTTGTATCTACGTATGGTAATGGAGTCTATGTATACATATAGAGCGTAGTGTATTACATTTGCTTAAATTTCGAGGACGAAATTCCTGTAACATGGGGAGAATGTGACAACTCGAACCCTTGATCCTGATCGTCGTGAGACGAGCTTGTTACTCTCGTTGTCGAGAGAAGGGTATTTTGTGAATACGTACATTTATTATTATTATTATTATTATTATTATTATTATTATTATTATTATTATTATTATTATTAATATTAACGATCCGCGACGAGAAAACCGATTTGTTTAACGGGTGACCCAAATCGAAAATAAATAACTTATCGAAAGCTGGAATGATTGTCGATCGTATTTTGTTCGTGACTTAAACCGAGCGTTTGGGCTTAGCTAGGCACTTAAGGTATGCGGATCCATACACGCGGGCCAAGCCCAACCCAACTCCCTAAACATACACCCTAGCATATAAACAAACACTACTCACACCTCACTCATTTTAAAACCCTAATCATCAACAGTCGCACATCATAACCCCTTTTCCCCTCTCCTGTCCGATCAAAAATTCCGATGACCACACCGGTGACCGAACAGCAGCTCCGGTCAAACACACTTAACGGCAAACCCCCATATCCTATTCTCCCTCCTTACCTTCCCTGAACTCACACAAAAGCAAACAAGACTCCCGAACCAAACACCTGACACTCGATGAAGAATACTGGCAGAGCTGGCGGTGATTCTCCGGCGCCTCTGTTCTCGTTGGCGACACACATATGTACCTCTGAACCCCCTCAATAAATGCCAAGCTATGACGTACGGTTGAAGAAGGTGATGGGGATGGTGGAGCCGACGATGACGGTGGCTGCAGGAGCTCCGGATCGGATGCGGAAGCAGTGGCAGTAGCAGTGCCGCCGTGGAAGCAGTTGCGGTTCAGTTCTGGTACTGTGATACACACGCGGTTAGTGAGGCTACGACTACTTGATTTGATTTACCGTGTTGTTCTCGACTGCTTTATGCTTTTCTGTGATGATAATGATTAGGATTAATATATGCTGTTGACTTGTTTAGACATTAGGGCTTTGATAAGGAGTATGTCAACTGATTTTAGGAATATCATGATAAATGATGATTATGAGTAAATGTTGCAAATATGAGGGTTGGCTTAACAGTTTGATGGTGTAATCACTCTAATTGGATATCCGTATGTTATTGTGTGCTTTGTTAGAACCTGCTCATATGTTGGTAATTAGTGTTCATTATGAAGCTTGGCTGTGTACTTGTTATTATTTGGTTGTTTAAGGGTATGAGAGTTTGATGAATATTGTCCATTGATTTTGACCAATGATTGTTAATTACCTGCTTGTTTTGAATCATTTTGAAGGAGTGACTATTGTTACCTGATGATTAATAATGATGATATGATTTTTATCGTAAGACTGTTATATGATATAAGGGTGTTTGATGATGTTTAGGGTGCATGATAGAGTGATTTTTGTGATAAAATGGTTGCATATGTTTCGGATAGAATATAGGGATAAATCAGTATTAGATAATGGTTGATTAGAATCAGGTTAGAATTATGAACGTGATGAACAGTTTGAATATGTGATGAATATTTGAAAAATATGTTGATTGATCTGATTTGAATTGGTAGAATGTTGAAAACCATGTTAGTGAATTTTGATTGGACAGTACATACTCATGAAATTTGATTGGATAGTACCTGCTTATGAAATCTGATTGGGTAGTACCAATGTTTTAAAAACCGGTTTTTAAGTCGTACCGGGTTGGGCTCTAAAATGGTTCAACCGGTTGAACCGGGTTGTATCGGGTGGTTGAACCGGGTTACTAGTTAACCCTATAAATTCCATAAAATACCAATTTATCTCAAAAAACAATCAAATCTCAACTTGGATTTATGTAACTGATCATAATTTTATCTAAAAACAACTATTTTTATTGTAAACTATTAAGCATTTTAAGAATATTGCATTGTACGAGGTGAGTAATAGTTTCAACAACGATGAAATATTGGAATAGAAAACACTATGTTAATTATCGGAAATATGGAAGATCAATATTACCTTAATATCGTATTTTATTAAAATTAAGAAATCAAATCTAAAGATAATGCAAACCGGTTCAACGGTTTGAACCTGTAGAACCGGATTTACCGCCGGTACATAAGACATACCGTATTCGGGTTTTACCGGCCTTTATCATACCGGACTCGTGTCCGATATCCGGTATAACCGGCCGGTTCATACCGGTATTTAAAATATTGGGTAGTACAGATATGGAAATTCTAGAAGCATCAGCACGGAACGAGCATGGAACGAGTCGAGACCACAGTGTTGCGACTCGAGACCATCAACTCGAAACCAGACAAGGCGTTCCAGGAGTCGAGACCAGCACGGTTGCGACTCGAGATCCCCTGATCTCGACTCGAGACGGGACTCGAGACCTATACGGTTGCGACTCAAATATGCACTACTCGAGATCTTCGGCTGCAACTCGAAATCGCTGGGTTGCGACTCGAGACCTCATAGTCTCTAGTCGAGACTACCTAGTTTCGAGTGGACTACTTCACTTGGTTATTGGGCCGAACAAAATGGGTGTTATGGGCTGTGTACTAATGTTGTTGTTTGACTGTTGATGTCTAACTGATGTTGTTTAATTGTTCATGCGTTAGAATAGGCCCAATAACATGCATGCTGGTATGATACGTGTTACTGTACATTATGCAAAGTGTGTGTATTATGTGAAATGTGAATTACGTGCTACGTGTTAGATACGTGTAATTTATACGAGACGTTATTTGCACACGAACCTAATAAATATGTATAACCATAATAGGGTATGGTTGACCAACCTAACACGAGTAAATTTACTACCGAGCAAAGCAAAGGTGAGTTCACTACTTTTTACTTAAAGCATGCGTTCCCGGTGGTTGGGAAACGGAACGAAACAACTTTTCCTGGTTTGGGATTGCTTACTATCTCCTTGTACGGGATACGGTATTTCTATCTCCTTGTGTGGGATACGGGTAACAACACTATCCCTTGTGAGGGATACAAACCTACTTTTCTCCCCTTATGCGGGACCCTTAGTTAATTACTATTTATACTGGATGCAACAAGCAAAACTAAACGAAACTCTATTACTCAAGTCCTCACTACTTAATACCGATTAATCGCCGGGGCCTGGCGAACGGGTTATTAGTTGATAGCGCTATTTAGGTCTCACCAGCCTCACACCGTGCCCGCGTATGGGATCGGGCGTGAACTAATAGACTCTGGCAAACCGTCAATGATGATAGAACATTGACAAACGGGGCACTACGGAAACGTACGGATGACTAGTATTCGGTATTGTAAAAACAGTTTAGTGGCTTACTTACGGGGTAGCTCCCCATGGCATGTATAAATGAGTAAATTAACTGTTGAAACAAGTTTTTGGAATTAAAACTGGAAAACTACAAACGCGAGAACTCGCCAACGTTATGTTGACACTCTACTGCATGCTTTGCAGGTTGCTCGTTACAGCTCTGGACGGACGTTGCAATCGGATGGAGTGCGTGGTTCGTAAGTGACATGATAACAAACTTGTGGTTTTAAATTACGATGCGTTTTCTTCCCCTTTCCGCTGTGAACTTAAACTATGTTTTGAAAAATTTAAATTAGGTCACTAATTATGCTAATGTTTATAACAATAACTAATTTGTTCAAAATAATTTGTGGCTAAGATCCTGGTCGTCACACGCCTCGCGGTAATACTCCGCGTGTGGATTTTGAGGGTGTGACAAAGTATTACAACGGAAAGTAAAGGATCCACAGGCGGATCAAATAAAAGGAAAAATTGTTCAACAGACTTTAGACGCCTAGAACTTGCAAGATTCCTTATTAACGCCCTGAGCTTCCAGCCAATTACGTTCAGTACCTGTCACTTAACCTTTTTGGAAAATACGTCAGTTTATACTGGTAAATACAGTTAACCGACTCATTTGAAAAGGTTTAATAAAATTGATTTGGATGCACAAGGCACAACATATCTTTTATAACTTGGGACAATTATATAAAATTAATCTTGTATACAGATTTACATGTTCGTTGTACGTTTAGGGCGGGATGTAGAAACCGAGTCAAAATTAACAGACACACCACAAGTATAGGCCCACAAGAGAGTGAGATACCGTTTTCCCTTATGCACTGTTAAGTGTATGCCTACACCCCGTGCTTAAGGCGTGGCCATTTTATAATACAATGATGTCAAGGATATCCGGGACATGGTCATTAACCCCTAAAGGCTTTTATTTCAAACAATACAGATTAAAGCGGGTTACCTCAATAATTTAATCACAATACGACTAAACATTCAATACCCGACCAAGCGGTATTATTATAATACCGTATCCCAAGCCCGTATAGGGAAATAAGTTAAAAGTATTTACCTGAGCTAAATATAAATTCAATCCCAGCCGTATATCAATTCAGCAAGCACAAGTACTTCTATTGGGGCTCTTAATCTGGAACGAAGGTTTTTAATAACCTATTAGATTCCTAACGGGTCTTATTTAAGTCGTAACTTTAGACCGGTTAGTTTTAAGGAAAGGTTTACGGTTCAAAACGCATGATTAAGCGAAGACCGGAATAGAATGTGATTTAGACCCGACAAGTTTGGAGACTTGTATAATATGGGTACACTAAACACATTCTGGATTTTGAGATAAAAATGGTAACGTTTGACCCGTTTCGGCTAATTTATGCAAACTAGTTACATAAACCGAACCGAACGCGCAAGAAGCGTAACGGGTAATCATAAGAGTCCTATATAGGTTTCCAAAGTTAATATGCCTTAAATATGTTGTGATATCAGTAGGATACCTTCCATTATGCCCAAAACGAGTTTAATCTGAATATAAGCCCCGTAGGGGTATTTTGGTCATTTAAAATATTATAAAAGAGATTAATTTTAATTCTGAGACTCGGGTCTGAAATAATCAGTAAAACAACTTAATTTAATAGGTCATATCAGTTGGTGATAAGTCTTTTATACCAAAATGGTTTTTAAACCCAAACTATGCGTTTAATACGCGTAAAAGCCATTTTAAGCGATTTCCGGGTTATAAAGGAAAAATCTGAGTTTTCTGATCAGGTTATAAAGTTCAAAATACTTTATTTATTATATAAAATCTGTATCAATTGGATTGGTGTCAAAATACTATGTAAAACTCATTTTATACACAAAAAGGGTATAATCGGTATTTACCGAATCAACGCCATAACCTTAGGTTATGATCAGTTTAAAAATAATTAAAAATCTTAAAATATTATATTACATTAGTGGGTAAATGGTTTGGTGTCAAAAATTGGGTTTAGATAGGCTTTATGCTAATTGCGCCGTTTAATTACTAAAAGGCGTTATAATTACGCTAATGAGCATAACTCCTAATCTAGACCTCCAACTGATGTGAAATTTTAGGGACATGTTTATAAATCTGTAATAAATATTATTGTCCTTTCACATTTCTAAAATTCTCGTTTTATGGTCAAAAGGGCATATTGGTCAACATTAGGCATTTAACGGAAACGTGTAAACGAATCGGGCAAATCAACGATCCAACCACAGAGGGTTATACTATCATGTAACCTAGTCCTAAGGAAACTCTAAGGCATCTCCAAACCCATCTAAATTGGGTCAGAACTGAAGTCAAAGCAAAAGTCAAAGTTTTGCGACTTTCGGTTCCGAACCGAGCTTAAACAGAAAATTGTCGGATCAAACAAGCTTAGACCAGTTCTTATACTTATTACCAAGTTATATGAGTGTTAAAATAGGTTGCACACCTTCTACATTGCTAATTATGAGTTAATTCACAAATTAAGTTTCTGTTGACTTTTTGATAAACAACTTTGACCCGACATTTGATCTAGTTAGAGCGGGAATCAGAGGGTGCCCTTCTAAGGGTTTATCGCCTTCATAATTACCAACTTATAACTACCTTCAATTCGACTAATCACTGGACCATTGATGATTAATCGCTAAGTCAACTGTTAATTACGACGGTTTGACTTTTAAGCTAATAACTAAGTAAAACCCAAATAAGAAAGGTCAAGGGTACTTACCAAAGGCCTAATTACGACCAGAGGTGATTGAGGACTGATCTTAAGCTCCAGAGAGTCCCACAAATGCAGATGGAATGAATGCAAGAAATGCTGCAAACATGAGGGCCTTTTATAGTGTTCTTGATCCATTATGATGATGACAACTAAGTCTAAGAGGTGATCCAGATCAATAACAAGTGCCCCTAAGTCTAAAAATCAGTAGGGGTCGCGCATGGAAGTGAAAAAGGGCAATATATGTCGTTTGAATGGCTGAACAGACAACCTGTCCGAGTTTCTACATCTGGGACATGCTTACGCACCGTAAGGGTCCCAGCCTTACGGTCTGTAAGGACCAAGCCATCTCAACAAATCTTTCAAAAGTTGACAGTTTTGGCCCCCGGACTTCCAAACTTGATTTTTAACATGGTTTCTTGCACTTGTAATTTCCAAACTTGACTTTTAAGGACCCCAAATTCATAAATCCACTTTGTTAAGTCCCCGGTTATTCATACGATCACCGAAAGTCTTAAATTTCAACGTTGACGCTTTTAACCCGTCGTATACGAATTTTATCATAACTTCCTTATACGATAACGAAACTTGGTGAAATTTTTATCATGAATTCTAGTGAGAAAAATTAATCGTTACAAAGCTTCGGGTTTGCTTAAAGGTCACTCAGAGGTATACTTTAAACATGTTGACACATTTAACCCCTGTAGTTTGTAATCTCTCACTTTTCTTCACAACTAGCGTCGTATGATCCATGATTTATTCGTTTAAGGGTATAAGCATCATGTAGGGTTATTTTAAAGTATATTTATCCATTGTTGATATTCTGATACCCTTATGACAAGCTTTCAAGCTATCCAAATTCACCAATATAATAAAGACAGATGTGACATGTTGATCCCCTGTCAAAAAGATGATGGAATATGTCCAAAACCTTAAATGCCATTGATGGTCTTTCGTGACCTAGGCTAAACATAATAAATATATATTAAATAACATCCATTAAGAATGTTCGTACTATATTAGCCTGTATGGGCTATTGATACCATGGTTAGTATATGTTAAGGCCATCAGGATGATGAATAGCAGTTGTTGGATTGCAACTAAGAAATCGTTTTATTGGTGTTAGGAACCAATATCGAGTATGGCAAACTCAGATAAGTCAGCCGTTGATCGTGTTATGGATAATGCGACACATGCCAATGATGCTGCAATTGTGAACCTTAGAATTTCCAAAGATGTTCTTCAAATTATGATAGACGCAGCTGTTGGAAAAGCTGTGAAGAAGGCTGTGAAAAAGTTCAAGGAGCCCCATGCTACTCGCTCCAAATTTTATCTAGGACCACATTTCCTTACGCATAAGGAGGATCTTGTTCATGCCTCAAATGCAGAAGATGAGCTAAAAAGGAAAAGTGAGGAAGATAACTCCCAGAGCTCTAAGAAGAAGAACAAACAAAAGTCCAACCAGAAACCAGTATGCAAGACCTGCAAGAAGCGCCATTTTGGGAAATGCAGGTTCGAAACAAAATCCCAATCATAGCCTAGGGCTTGTGGGATCTGCAAATCTAGCGAGCATAAAACATTGGAATGCCCGGAAATAGGAGATGCGACTTGTTACAACTGTAACGAGAAAGGGCATATCAAATCAAATTGCCCAAAATATGCTAAAAAGCTTAAAGGAGGTAAGAAGACCAACGCTAAGGTCTCTCAGATGGATGCAAAAGAGGTCACACAAGATGACAATATTATAACCGGTACGTCCTCATCCATGATGTATATGCAAGGGTATTGTTTGTTTCAGGTGCAGATAAGTCATTAAATTTTGTTAGTATTTAAATCTGCCTGTTAGAACCCTAAGCACAAAATATGAAGTAGAATGGAACGCAAAGAGTTATGCTTTGATTCGGATACCAATCAATCCTTCATAAATTAAAAGTATTGTAGACTCTTAAAAATCTACCATAAGAACCCTAGATATTAAGTGTAAGGTAAAGCTTACAAGTAGAAAATCATAGGAACCGTTTCTTCTATTACTGTCAGAAATCTTCAGTCGTGAAATTCTATTGTACCCTCTCTCCAGATGAGGTACATCATCATATGTAATTGATATGTGACAACTCGAGTTTCCAAGATTTCCATCTTCGCATTATTTGCGCGTTAATTGTTTAAGTTGTTATTCACACGACTTGTTTGTTTCACAACTGTACACGTTCGTAATATGTTAAATCTTATTGTGATTGATATGTTATATATATGGTGTGTATTTCAATTGAGTGTATGTGAATAATATGTTTCATATTAATATTGTGTTATGTGTAATTAATATGGAACTTTTGCCAAATACTCATCCCCACCCGAAAACACCCTCTTGGTGAAGACCCCTACCCCACGAAAACACCATGTTGGTGAAAACACTTTGGTGTTTTCGTCCACCACTAACTGGCGAAAACAAAGATGGGCTTTTGGCCCATGAAGATCAGTTATAATTTATTTTGATTCCTTTACGCGAGAGTTTATTCGGCAACCCTAACTACCTCTCACACTCTCTCTCGATATCCTTTGAAACCGACGGCAGATCCACTTCTTGAAGCTCTATCGCCACACACACACAATCCTTGGACTATCCTTTTTTTTTTTGAAAGGTAACTATCATTAACACAAACACCGACCCAAGCCGGGCCGGCAAAAAACAGCAACAATTACATATTTACAAAAGACAACCACTCCCTCCACTCCAAACCTTTATGCTTCGATCTAAAAGAAAACCATAGAAAACCCAAGGCCTTAATCTCACTCAAAATACTATCTATTCTAATTGGCACATTTGAAAATTTAGCATTGTTCCTAGCTCGCCACAAAGACCAACACCCGATCAAAATAATACCTTGGACCGCATCCTTTTTCTTCTCCGAAACTTTAAGGCCTTTGAAGATAGAAAGAAAGTCTTTGAGGTAAAAGGCGAAAATGTTTGGTATCTTACACCACACACTAACACCGTTCCAAACGTTCGCGGCGATAATGCATGTATTAAACACATGGTCAACCGTTTCTTCTTCCGAATTACACATTGGGCATAAGGAAGCTGTAATACTAATATTTCTCTTTATCAAGGCTTCGGCGGTCGGAACTTTGTCCATCTCCATCCTCCATGCGTGTATGTTAACCTTAACGGGGACCCATTTACACCAACTCAAAATGAAAGAGTTTTCTTGAGCCTCCTCTTCTTTTTTCAACAAACTTTTAACAGATTTAACAGAAAACGTACCATTCGGGTCTGCATTCCACTTCCATCGGTCCGAGATATCCGAAACCAGCACTCCCATTAGCTCCGATTGAAGCTGAATTAAGTTCGGCTCCAGGCCAGCGGCTGCAATAACAGACCTCCAGCACCAGTTAAACTGAACCCCATTGTCAGAGAGAAATATCCTTTCGGCCACGCTGCATTTTTTGTCCACATCTAGGCTGAACAAATCGGGGTAAATGTCTTTCAGAGGATCATTGGACTATCCTTTGAATCGATTAGTTTATAGTTAACATTTATTTGTTCTGAATTGAATATGAATGCATGATCTATGAGTAAATGTTGCTGTAGGATTCTAGGAATTGTTGTAATTTGTGAAAATCCTAGACATAATGATTATAAATACTGATTTTCCTCTGAAGTTGCACATGATTTTATAAAGTGCACATGAGTTTATAGATTGTACATAATCTACGATTTGCATGTGACTCATTATTCAACATAACATTAGTCAAACCCACCCAAACTAATTGGTCCAATAACCTCTTGAGGTGATTAACAGTTGTCGGCCATGTTTGATTATAAGGATGATTGTTAGCTGCTGTTGCTATAGGAATTGTTTTAATATAAAATAAAGGGGTCCAAATATAATGTCTCTTAAATGAGATTTAATGGTTCCACTATTGTTAAATATGAATGTCTGAACTTATTACCCATTAAATTACAATAAATCATTGTTTTAAATGTGTTTTCACATTACGTCCACTTGTTTGGAAATAAAAGGATCCAATTTTAATAATGATGTAAATTCTTAGAATTTAATCATATCATGTGCTTGGAATTTAATCATACTGATGTGATTAAATGGTCCAATAATGCTTGTTACTAGTGGGCCAAGAACTTACAATAGTGGGCCGATGCATATAAACAAAAATAGGATCTAAAATTTATTTTGAGTGTATGATAATTGAAGTGAATATTCGATAGTGTTTGTATTATTATTATTATGTGCATAGGGTGTCCAAATGTATGAATTTTATGTATCCATTTTATGTCGGACTTAATGAATCTCATGAGTTAAAACTGCATGACACCAAGATCCCCTGTTGTGATGTTAAACTTGATAATTGGATTACAAAACACCGTTGTTTGGATTTTGGGTATTGCAAAACTCTACTTGTCTACATACTTACATCTATCGTACATTAGGTCGCGTGTAACGGACCAAACACTTACATAACGCGTAGAAGTATATTATCATTTACCGAGCAAACCAAGGTGAGTTCACACTCTTACCAAGGCATGGGATTCCCCGGTGGGTTGGGAATGGGATTGAATGATTACCTGTATTTACATCGCTACTAGACTACTTACCACGGTCCTCGGATTGGGAAGGATGCCTGTGCCAAAATCTACGTAAAGCCTACGTACTGTCCTCGGTTTGGGAAGGACACTAGTGTTAAAACCTACGTAAATCCTACGTACCGTTGTCCTCAGATGGGGAAGGACACCAGCACTAAACCTACGTACTCGCTACGTACTGTCCTCGGTTGGGAAGGGCACTTACGTAAAACCTACGTAAACTTATACTTACTACTATCCTCGGATTGGGAAGGATACTTATGGATACAACTAGTCTAGTAACTTACAGTATGGGAAGCCCCCACTAATTGAACTTACAACATGGGAAGCCCCCACTAGATGAACATACAAATGGCCTAGTAATATAGGGCATGGTTATAAACGAACTTACGATTTGTTAAACGAACTTATTACTGAACAACCAACTGTGTACTCGCTCAACTTTGTTGTTGACTCTCTGTTACATGCCTTGCAGGTCGTTAGGTATCTATGGAGCTTGCATGGGAGTGGAGAGGAGTCGTTGTGGAACATGGACAGCTGTGTGCCATGCTAAACATTTGAAACATTTAAACTTATGTTGGGTTTACATATTTATGCTTCCGCTAAACGCTTAACTATGTGATGGTTTTGAACACCTTTCGTATTGATGAATGACTTTTATTTATTACTTACAATGTTCAATATGATTGGTGGCTTGATCCTGGTTATGTCATGCCTCCAAGCGGTGATACTCCGCGTGTGGATTTTTGGGGGTGTGACATGATATCTCTTTGATCTCCATCGATTACGAATACCAGATGGTATGACAAAAGCGCCATATGAGGATTGGTGTATCTTAATATGTTCCATAGATTGCTTCCATGCCTGATCAGTATGGGGGTTTAATGCATGGAACCACAAGGATATTCCAATGGTCATACGGTATTAAAGTCAACTAATGGTATTCAAAAATGATATCCAGAATGGAATCTTCCAAGTAAGCATCTTTGATAAAATCTGTGGACTCGTAACGTAAAAATGCCACTTATCCAGGCAAATATGAATGAACTGGAGCCCGAGATTTGGAAAATCTCTGTAATCTCCGTGTGTCTTGATTATCTTCTCCAAAGATTACCCTGTTTACCTTCTGAGAGGCGAGTAGAGTTAAGATTAACATCCCGCTTAGGACTGCAGTATTGGAAAGACTCCATGTTGATTATCAAATAATCGAAACCCCGATTAAGTAAGTTTTAAAATATAGGTTCTTTAAGCCTAACTCAATATTCTGAAAATTCGGTATTGCTAATTAAAAAAAAGACGGTTCATTTTGCTTATGCGTTAATTACCGCAACCCTATTTAGGCAACAATTAAGAATTTCCATCAGCTGCCCAGGATCGTCAATTTGTTCGACTAACGACAAGGATAAGCTATTCCTTAAGGTTAGTTTCAAGCAGTGATTGGGATAACCATCTCACCTTAAAATAAGCTTTTCTATAATAAGTTGTTATATAAGTATCAAGGCTGCTCCCTTGGAGACCTTGCATAGATGGAATGTTAAACATCTATTGTTAGACAGAAGATTAATAAGTCCAATTATAAGGATCTGAAAGTTGCCTTGGAAACAACAAATAAGATCATTCAAATTCATAATCATCCGTAAGATGCCATTATTCGGCAGAAAATCTAGGATTAATGAAAATAGCAAACCTCCTAAGTTCTTGTTGAAGAATAAAGTTCAACAAAAGATAACACCCTAGGAGGGTGTGCCAAGTTGTAATTATCAGGCTAGTTAAGCTCTGAGTATATAGGATCATTCGAAGGAAATCGAATGTAACAGGATCAGGCAGCTTATAAGCCAAAACCTATTTAAGGAGTTTGGCGGAGCTCGCAATACATTGCACACTAGTGACTGAAGGATGTGTTTCGCCAATAAGTCAAGAAACACTATCACATAATGATATGCAGATTTATGATATGATGAACAACCTGTGTCGATTAAGGATCGACAGGATTAGAAGCTCCAAAAGGATACATGTACCCATTATAAAGGTTAACTGGGGAGCTTGGAAAGACTCCAAATATGTTATAGAAGTTAAGTCCATTATGCGACAAAAAGTACTCCCGCATTTTAACAAATCTTGAGGTCGAGATTTCTTTTAAGGGGGTGAGGATGTAACACCTCGAAAATTCACGTCCTATAACGTGTTGACACGTGTCATAAGCTTTGAACGTGTGAAAGAATACTCTAGATGGACTAAAGTTGACAAACAAGGAAAGTATGTGAATATAAGGGTTCAGAATTTCAACAATGGATAAATATACTTTACAATAACCCTACATGATGCTTATACCCTTAAACGAATAAATCATGGATCATACGACGCTAGTTGTGAAGAAAAGTGAGAGATTACAAACTACAGGGGTTAAATGTGTCAACATGTTTAAAGTATACCTCTGAGTGACCTTTAAGCAAACCCGAAGCTTTGTAACGATTAATTTTGCTCACTAGAATGCATGATAAAAATTTCACCAAGTTTCGTTATCGTATGAGGAAGTTATGATAAAATTCGTATACGAGGGGTTAAAAGCGTCAACGTTGAAATTTAAGACTTTCGGTGATCGTATGAATAACCGGGGACTTAACAAAGTGGATTTATGAATTTGGGGTCCTTAAAAGTCGAGTTTGGGAATTACAAGTGCAAGAAACCATGTTAAAAATCAAGTTTGGAAGTCCGGGGGCCAAAACTGTCAACTTTTGAAAGATTTGTTGAGCTGGCTTGGTCCTTACGGACCGTAAGGCTGGGACCCTTACGGTGCGTAAGCATGTCCCAGATGTAGAAACTCGGACAGGTTGTCTGTTCAGCCATTCAAACGACATATATTGCCCTTTTTCACTTCCATGCGCGACCCCTACTGATTTTTAGACTTAGGGGCACTTGTTATTGATCTGGATCACCTCTTAGACTTAGTTGTCATCATCATAATGGATCAAGAACACTATAAAAGGCCCTCATGTTTGCAACATTTCTTGCATTCATTCCATCTGCATTTGTGGGACTCTCTGGAGCTTAAGATCAGTCCTCAATCACCTCTGGTCGTAATTAGGCCTTTGGTAAGTACCCTTGACCTTTCTTAATTGGGTTTTACTTAGTTATTAGCTTAAAAGTCAAACCGTCGTAATTAACGGTTGACTTAGCGATTAATCATCAATGGTCCAGTGATTAGTCGAATTGAAGGTAGTTATAAGTTGGTAATTATGTGGGCAATAAACCCTTAGAAGGGCACCCTCTGATTCCCGCTCTAACTAGATCAAATGTCGGGTCAAAGTTGTTTATAAAAAAGTCAACAGAAACTTAATTTGTGAATTAACTCATAATTAGCAATGTAGAAGGTGTGCAACCTATTTTAACACTCATATAACTTGGTAATAAGTATAAGAACTGGTCTATGCTTGTTTGATCCGACAATTTTCTGTTTAAGCTCGGTTCGGAACCGAAAGTCGCAAAACTTTGACTTTTGCTTTGACTTCAGTTCTGACCCGATTTAGATGGGTTTGGAGATGCCTTAGAGTTTCCTTAGGACCAGGTTACATGATAGTATAACCCTCTGTGGTTGGATCGTTGATTTGCCTGATTCGTTTACACGTTTCCGTTAAATGCCTAATGTTGACCAATATGCCCTTTTGACCATAAAACGAGAATTTTAGAAATGTGAAAGGACAATAATCTTTATTACTGATTTATAAACATGTCCCTAAAATTTCACATCAGTTGGAGGTCTAGATTAGGAGTTATACTCATTAGAGTAATTATAACGCCTTTTAGTAATTAAACGGCGCAATTAGCATAAAGCCTATCTAAACCCAATTTTTGACACCAAACCTTTTACCCACTAATGTAATATACTATTTTAAGATTTTTAAAGATTTTTAAACTGATCATAACCTAATGTTATGGCGTTGATTCGGTAAATACCGATTATACCCTTTTTGTGTATAAAATGAGTTTTACATAGTATTTTGACACAAATCCAATTGCTACTGATTTTATATAATAAATAAAGTATTTTGAACTTTATAACCTGATCAGAAAACTCAGATTTCCTGTATAACCCGGAAATCGCTTAAAATGGCTTTTACGCGTATTAAACGCATAGTTTGGGTTTAAAAACCATTTTGGTATATAAGACTTATCACCAACTGATATGACCTATTAAATTAAGTTGTTTTACTGATTATTTCAGACCCGAGTCTCAGAATTAAAATTAATCTCTTTTATAATCTTTTAAATGACCAAAATACCCCTACGGGGCTTATATTGAGATTAAACTCGTTTTGGGCATAATGGAAGGTACCCTACTGATATCACAACATATTTAAGGCATATTAACTTTGGAAACCTGTATAGGACTCTTATGATTACCCGTTACGCTTCTTGCGCGTTCGGTTCGGTTTATGTAACTAGTTTGCATAAATTAGCCGAAACGGGTCAAACGTTACCATTTTTATCTCAAAATCCAGAATGTGTTTAGTGTACCCATTTTATACAAGTCTCCAAACTTGTCGGGTCTAAATCACATTCTATTCCGGTCTTCGCTTAATCATGTGTTTTGAACCGTAAACCTTTCCTTAAAACTAACCGGTCTAAAGTTACGACTTAAATAAGACCCGTTAGGAATCTAATAGGTTATTAAAAACCTTCGTTCCAGATTAAGAGCCCCAATAGAAGTACTTGTGCTTGCTGAATTGATATACGGCTGGGATTGAATTTATATTTAGCTCAGGTAAATACTTTTAACTTATTTTCCCTATACGGGCTTGGGATACGGTATTATAATAATACCACTTGGTCGGGTATTGAATGTTTAGTCGTATTGTGATTAAATTATTGAGGTAACCCACTTTAATCTGTATTGTTTGAAATAAAAGCCTTTAGGGGTTAATAACCATGTCCCGGATATCCTTGACATCATTGTATTTTAAAATGGCCACGCCTTAAGCACGGGGTGTAGGCATACACTTAACAGTGCATAAGGGAAAACGGTATCTCACTCTCTTGTGGGCCTATACTTGTGGTGTGTCTGTTAATTTTGACTCGGTTTCTACATCGGGCCCTGAACGTACAACGAACATGTAAATCTGTATACAAGATTAATTTTATATAATTGTCCCAAGTTATAAAAGATATGTTGTGCCTTGTGCATCAAAATCAATTTTATTAAACCTTTTCAAATGAGTCGGTTAATTGTATTTACCAGTGTAAACTGACGTATTTTTCAAAAAGGTTAAGTGACAGGTACTGAACGTAATTGGCTGGAAGCTCAGGGCGTTAATAAGGAATCTTGCAAGTTCTAGGCGTCTAAAGTCTGTTGAACAGTTTTTCCTTTTATTTGATCCGCCTGTGGATCCTTTACTTTTCGTTGTAATACTTGATATTACTTTATATTCGGATTGTAATATATTTATCTTTTGCTTCCGTTGTGCATTTATATATTGTGTTGTTTGACTATGATGATCTCAACTACGTCACGATAATCCCCACCGGGCCCACCGGTAATGCGTGGAAATATCGGGGTGTGACACTTTTCCTTATCAATACTTGTAGAAAATATAAAAAAAAACAGTTAAAAAAAGGTTAAATTTTTTTTTTACAAAAATGATTTTTTTTGAAATAGTTTTTACCCATTTTTATAAGGAAAAGCGCTGAAAAAAATTTACAAAAATTTGATTTTTAACATGTTAAGTTAATTTTATAAGATGTATTTTTAATTGTTTTTTAAACATTTAATTTATATTGTTTAGTTTTTTATTTTTTATTAAAAATGTTTCTACATGTATTTATAAGGAAAAGCGGAGAAAAAAAATTAGAAAAAAAATGATTTTTAACATGTTAAGTTGAATTTTTAAGAGTGTTCCCCGGTTCCCCACCTTTTAGTGTTCCCCAATGAACTCTCCCTTATATATATATAGGGGAAGGTTTAAATGAAAACGCTAAATATTGTGAGAAACGTGAGAACGAATGAAAAAACCGCGAGAAATTGGTCAAAAACAATTCAAATTCAAAAAAAAAATTGCACTTATCATTATTATTCGAATACACTATTATAAATTTAATTTACACGTTTAAATTTACGTGAATTCGTAAATAAAGAAAATTTACACATGTGTAAGTATGTCATTTACACATGTGTAAATTTGTTATATTTACACATGTGTAAAAAATTTAATAAGAGTGATTTTGAGAGGATAAATGAATTATTTGATTTTGTTGTTTCTTGTTTTGATGTTGTACTTTAATTACAATGAAGTTTGTATTAAAAAAATTGGTTTTGATTGGTTTTATAATTCGTTTTCACGGTTCTCGCAATATTTAGCGTTCTCAAGATAACTCTCCCATATATATATAGAGTAGGGTTCCTGCGGAAAGTGTGTTTTTCTTAGAAAGTCTAGGAAGCAATAAGAACGCGACATGTGGCATTGAAGGATTTTAACTAAAAGGGAAATTGTGTAATTTGAATATTATTTTAATTATAGATTATTTTATTAGGATAACTAACTAACCAGAAAATTATGGAAACTAAATATTCCATTTAAATCAAATTGACAGTTTCAATTTAAATCATACAAGACGCTGTGTTTCTTGACAATGTGTTTTAACAGCAAGCAGATTCTTGACGCTGTGTTTTAACAGCAAGCAGATTTCTTGACACTGTGTTTTAACAGCAAGCAGATTGCTGGAGGATTCTTGACACTGTGTTTTAACAGCAAGTAGATTGCTGGAGATTTCTTGACATTGTGTTTTAACAGCAAGCAGATTTCTTGACGCTGTGTTTTAACAGCAAGCAGATTGCTGGAGGATTCTTGACACTGTGTTTTAACAGCAAGCAGATTGCTGGAGGATTCTTTACACTGTGTTTTAACAGCAAGCAGATTGCTGGACACACTGTCAGTGTCTTCGTCTTCAACACAACCCAGTGTCTTCATCTTCAACACACTGTCATCAATCAACATTAAAATGGTAAAACACATAAACCTTAAAACACGCTGCCATCATCAACATATTCAGATGTCATTTTAAAACACAATTACATCTGTAGGTACTGCCATCAAGACGTCTGTAGGTAACCCCAATTACATCTAGAGCCCACTCTAACATGTCAAGCATTGAGGTCCATTGACTAAAAATAAGAACCCGATTCAATGAAAGATAAAAAAAATTGAAACAAGTATGAAAAACAACAACCGATAGGGAAATATCACCGGCCGACCAACGATTCTGACTACTGTTTGAACGACAACCGTCAGCAACATCAACAACACTGATCAACTGTCAAACAGAAGGCGTGCCTGATGACGTCATGATCGGCTTATACCTCGAAGGAACCGATATATGACCAATCGGAGAAGAATATTTGAAGGAAAAATGGCTGGTTCTTCTTTGGTTGCGGTTAGGGAGAGAGAGAGAGAGAGAAAGAGGGGAAATCCCTTGATTTTAGGGATTGGTTATTGATATGGCAGTTTCTTGACTGATTTAAAACACTTCCAATTACCAAAATACCCTCACTATATTAAAAGTCTCTAATTATATAACTCAGATATTACGAAAATGCCATCCATTTGATCTAAGCCATTAAAAACACCAATCGGATGGCCCAGATCGCTTCCTAGACTTTCTAGGAAAAACACACTTTCCGCAGAACTCCTACTCATATATATATATATATATATATATATAGGGAAAGGTTAACATACAAAAGTCCTTATCCTACTTCACGTACGCGACGCGCTCAACCATCAGATCTGGGCAATAATCACGCATGGGATCCCTAATAACGCATGGGAGCAGTTTTTGGGTGATAATCACGCATGGGAGGTGATAATCACGCATGGAGGTGATAATTACGCACGTTATAAATTCTGTCGCGTATGTTAATGTAGGTTAAGCCATTTTGTACATTATACTTTCTCTCTCTCTCTCTCTCTCTATATATATATATATATATATATATATGAATGGGATTAAGAGAGAACGATTTGAAGTGTGAGAACAGTGAGAACGATTTTCAGCCATAGAATCTTTGTGATTTATGGCTAAGATGATGCGTTGACATTTTTGTAAATAATAGGAACCTTATAAGTACTAGGAGGGGTAAAATTGGAAGATCCAAACAATGGTCCACATGCTAATCACATGCCATTTCCCCCCATCATATTTAAACGCCAATAACTTTTTTAAACGTGATTATTTTTTAAAAAAAATTACACCATAAAACTTAGCGTTTTTTATCTTTTCAACGAGTATACTATTGATATACTTTTTGAAAAAAAATGAAATGGGTTTTATGCCGTTTTTCTGAACTGGGTGTTTTATGGCGTTTTAGACTAGTTATTTTTATGGCGTTTTTCTGAACTATGTGTTTTTATGGCGTTTTAACTAGGTATTTTCATGGCGTTTTTCTGAACTGTGTTTTTATGGCGTTTTAAACTGAGTTTTTCATGACGTTTTTTTCTGAACTGAGTGTTTTATGGCGTTTTAACTGGGTTTTTTCATGACGTTTTTTTCCTGAATTTGGTGTTTTTATGGCGTTTTATTTGAACACCCAGTTCATGTGTCTGGGTTGTTTTGACAATATTACCCCTTAGTGTAATTTAGCATCAATGCAAAATGTCAACTCCAAAATCGTTCTCACCGTTCTCTCTAAATCCTGACCCTATATATATATATATATATATATATATATTAAGAGTAACATGGACATTTTTTAGAGAAAAATGTTACTTATTTTGGTGTTCCTGGAGTTGATGTTTCCGGTGATGGTGCTAAATGAGTAGGGTGAGGATGTTGATAGAGTGTTTTTTAAAGTGTTGAATGTATGCTCATGTTCATGTTAAATTTTTTCAGCAGAAAAGCTTAATAATTAAGGGTTTTCTTCTCACATGGTAACTCAAGTATACATAAGTAACAAAGTAATTTTTTTTATAATAAAGTGAAACTAATTAAAGAGTAAAACCATTACAAAAAAAAAAAAAAAAAAAAAAAAAAAAAAAAAAAAAACCCCTCATGGATTAAACTAACAAAATGATTTAAGTTTGTCGGTTTTATCCAACAATAACTCCTCCTATACGTTATCTTCAAGTGTGCTCCAAAATTATGTAGTATCCATAAACATTTACATTTTATTCTAGTGTGATGTGATACTGGAAAATTTTATAATTGGTGTCAATATCTTATAATTTTAACTTTGGGTTATGATAAATGGAGACGTATTAAACGGGTAAAAATTGGTAAAAAGAACATAAAAATTTCCAAGGTGCCGTTTCAAAGGGGTTAAAGATGAATGATGTGGGGGACTGGAAAGAGACTCAAGGTCTTGATGTTGTTGGTGTATGTGGAAAATGTTATAAATGTTGAGGTATTTCTCTGTTTTTTGGCATACAAGACCGGACAAGTAGAGTTTGTGAATGTGAAAGCTTGTTAATGATCTTCACGTAAGAACTCTGACTCCCCTCTTTTAGCCAACCGTTCAAAAAACACATGCAAAAACATATTGATATACAAATGTACACACCCTCGTCCTGCCACGCCTGATAAGTTGGCTAGTTAAGTTGTCGATCCTCCCCTGTTGAACATTTGTAATGATTCTAGTCATTACTTTTGTGTCGGTTTTGCTATCGTGTTCACCTCTTCTACGCTCTGCTGCCTATGTCAATAAATATAAGTCAATATGTCTGGAAAGTTTCAGTTGTCTAGATTTTGGTCCATTCAAGTTCCCATTTTACAAAAGAATTCCAAGTGTAGTTTTGCCGTTTCAACAAGGGCAAATGATTGATGGAGAAGAGTCAAAAGTCTTGACGGTGTTACTGAATGTGGAATGAGTGAAGGAGAAAGTCAAAATTCTTGAATCTTGATATACGGTGTCAGTTAATGTGGAAAACATTGTGAAAGTGATGGGATTACTATAAAGATGGGGGGACATGTTGAGTTTGTGAATGGGAAAACTTGTTAATGGTATTCACAAAAGCCCCTCTTTTAGCCAATATTTCCAGAAACCTCATGCAAAAGCATATACACTCGTCTTAATACACCTGATAAGAAGTTGCCTAGTTGTCAATCCTCTCGTGTTGAACATTTGAAATGATTTTCGCCATCACCTTTTTGTCAGTTTTCCTATTGTGCCCACCTCTTCTATGCTCTGCTGCATATGCCAATACATCTAAGCCTACCTGCCCAGAAAGTTTCAGTTGTCCAGATTTTGGTCCATTCAAGTTCCCATTTTACAATACTAATGATACACATTGTGGTTTGATCAAGGTTAACTGTACTTCAAGTAATCAGAGTATTCGGTTAGGAGGACACTCATATGAGATTATTGCCAAAAATCCTAAGCGTCCTTCCGTCAAGATCCAAAACACCACATTTCGAAACCTAGTAAGAACAAAAAGCTGCAAGGCTCTCCTGAATAATTTCACTTCTCCAACTCCTCATTTGTTTTCCATTTCAATCAATCCCCACATGACTCTCTTCAAATGCACAAAAGATTATGATACAAAAACTGATGTTTATTTTGACCACCCTAGTTATAATAGCTACAACTTATGCAAACGCCACAATTTCTACTATAAGTATCCTATCAGAAATACTGCAGTTCCCGCTGATCTCCCACATGATTGTGAAGTAATACAGCTGCCAATGATAAAGCAAATGGTAAATGGAACAGCATCTATTAATCACACCGATATATTTTCTCTTCTCCGTTCTCGGTATTCAATTCGTTTCTGGGCTCCTTCCTGTAATGAGTGTCTCAAACAAGGCAACTGTCTTCAGAGACTGAGAAATTTCGAGTGTTTAGATGCCAAAAAGGGTATTCACCACTTCGTTTTCCCTTTACGTCTTTGTTAATTCTTGTTCTGGGTACATCAGATATGTCAATATAAACCTGGAATAAATTTACTGTCCTATATATCATATATGATTATCTTTTGTCGTTTGATTACTGCAGGGAAGCAAGATCAAAAACAATATGGAAAACAATATGAAAAACAAGATGAAGAACAAGATGGAAAGCTGATTCAAATCCTAGGTAACTTACCTCTTCAATCACATTACTACACAAGCCAGATCCTTCGTGTCTATGTACGTACGTATGTATGTATGTATGTATGATAAGAGGATCAAATAAAGACTTAGGTATTTCTAATATGATTAAATTACATTGATGGTCATGTGGTAAGCTTGATTGGGTTTATGTCCTTGCTTTTCAAAATTTACATTCACAGTCGCTATTATGTATAGAAAGAGGATCAAACATGTTTAATCAAACATGATGAATATCATACTCCTCTGTCAAGAAAATAAAAAAAAAATTACAAAAGTCCCCAGCCACCTTTTCTTCTTCATCGCCCATTCCTCCCTTGCTGCCACTTGTTGACGCCCTACCTCCCATGATGTCTATATCTCAAACCTTGTGCTTTCCATTTCTATGATCCCTCTCAGCGTATCGGCCTCATCGATCAACCCCATCTCTCTCCTGTATCTTTGTAGGTCTCTCACAACTCTAACCTTAAACAAATTAAATACCTACCCCAAATTAAGGCAATCATTATCTGTCTTCGTTCGGTACGAAGCTGAGATAGGAGTTTGACTATGAGAGACAGTCATTCAACCGCGGACCACCAAGCCAATCTTCTGATAATCTAGATCAGTCGTCATCACTTGTCATCGGTCCAGCTTCAGTCTGTACCAACAAGAAAGACAAGATGTTTCTCTGGAGCCGAAAAGTTGCATAGAAGGCGACAGGGGCAAGATTGCTACTAGCAACAACCACTAGATTGGTCTTGCTGATGGTACAGCTGTAGTGAAGCTGTTGTCGGCAATGTAAGCCCATTTCTCAGAGACCAAAATGTCGAATTTGTGCTTACAATGATACCATCCATGCTTCACAGTTCACCCAACCCGTGATGACCAGTTATAGGAAGCCACCTTTATTTAGTCATATGAAAATCCTCGATTAGTTAGGTAGTTTTCCATTAGAGATAGTAGATTAACTCATGATGCATGTTCCCACGTTTATACTTTTCAGCATGTTTTTACTTCCATGTTTGTATTTAAACCCACTTAGTTCATGAAATGAAAGGTAGAGAAAAAATGGTGCAAAGTTGTACATTTACTGTTTTGTTAATTTTGGAGATTTGCCGATCTCGAATCCGGTTATCATCATACAATGTCTGCAATCTTGCAAGATGTTCGGCCACCGCCTGCTGTAGTTTAGGCCTTCTAATGTCAGGTGTCACAGAAATGGCCGAGAGTGTCATACTTGTTGGATAATCTTGACGGGTCCGGTTCGGGTCGGCAGAAAAGGTGTGGATCTAGTTAAAACGGGTTGCAGATTTTTATTTATTTAGTCACATGTTTGTTTGTGTTTTAGTGGGTCAAAGTCATGGGTTTGTTTCCTGGCTTCTAGGGATATTATTTTGTTCATGTTGTAGTAGGTTACTCCTTTTGTTTAGGATCAAGTTTGTTTAGTTCTCTATTTAATGTATGTAGGTCCCGAAATCTGAGGATCGATTACGAACCGAATCACTTGTTTATAGTAAACACGGTTACATGTGCGGAATCCACGTAACTATGCCAAATCAAACATATAAAGCAATAATAACAACGGATTAATCAATGATACACACTCTATTGATTAACGGGATGAGAACCGATTACAACTGATACAAACACAGTTCAGACAGAATTTCGGCAGAGTTTTGTTACTATGGTCAATATCTCATCTCTAAGTTCAAATGAACACAAGATGTTGTTTATATAGTCCCTGGCCACTGATATCGACGAAACACACAAAGTGTTTGACGAATCTGAACATGGGCCAGACATTGGGCCTGGAACAGCCCAGTACATGACGAATCAAGGTCTGATTCGTCAGTATATGACGAATCAAAGTCTGATTCGTCATGACCTTCAACGAAACAGAAGTTTGAACACTAGTCTGTTTCGCCATGAAGTGTTCCGACGAAACAGGTCTGTTTCGTCGAGGACTGCAACTGTTGTGGTTGTTTCTGTTAACAGACAGCAACAAACAGCAACATATAAACATAGTAATGACCAAACTACCCTTTAATGCAACATGCATTGTTCATAATACTTTACATATCAAAAGAGACAAATAAGTTGTACACAAGTAGATAGGAGGATATCTGACTTGGTCAACATAACATACAGACTCGATAATTAATAAAAGACCATACAAAATACATCGTTAAACAAGACTAGTTACAGACACTAAAAATGCATCAACAAACTCCCCCTTGTCTGTTACTCGTCTTTGGTCTTCTAATCTTCCATCAGTGTTGTTCGGACCACGAACTGCCCGAATGAATACCCCTGTAGTAGCAAAAACACGCTACTCGCTGAAACTTTAACGCTTGACGTGCATCTTGATCTTCATAGAAAATATCATGACGATATAATCTGCTAATATCAGCTTCAGACATGTTGACAATCCACATCGGATCCAACATCCGGTAATTAGCACGACCATCTCTAAACACAATTACAGCTTCATGAGTATCCGAGTCGTAGCACCACAATGCCATGTCTTCAAGAAAATCCTGCTTCATTGGCATCAATGGGATTTTATCTACTACCCTCGGAGGCTGATAAACAAGTTTATATCTGCAAGTGTTGGTGTCCGGATCAAGAGTAAACTTGATCGGTTGATAAACAGGAAATTGTGGCTTGTAGGATTCATCCTTCCAGCCTGACTTCTTGTTTACTTTCACCAGACGCTCAAATAACGTAGCACCATCGTATTTTGCATGATTGATAAGTTCAAGCCTTGTCAACGCAGAGACATCATAAAATGGCAAGGAAAGAATGCTCAGCAGTGAATTGAAATACAGAATTCCATATTCACGTTTAATAGCAATGCAGTGAATATCTTGAACAAACATCCAGCATAAAATCCTTCCACTTGGCTTCTTTTCAAATTGCAAATAGTCTACTTGAGCTTTTTCAGGTAACGGCTTGGACACTTTAGATAAAAACTGTTTTCTCCATTCAGAAAAAGCATTTGTGTCTTTTTCAGACGAATTCCTATTCTTCAAGTGCTCGTCTATGTCATCAATGTTTTCTTTCATCCAATTTTCATCAAATGATGCAAATTCAGTACCATCTTCTCTGACATATGTTGATTTTGGTGCTTCACCTTCAAACACAATTTCATCAATCTCTTCAACATTCGTTGTATCAGTCTCAGTAGACATTTTGTCTATCTCAGCATCATCTATTTCTCTCATAGACTGTAAAATACTCAATTGCTCCGGAGAAAGATCTTCTATTAACTCCCCTTCTTCAAGCAACTCTCCTGTAAATGGATGAATAGCTTGTAGAGCAATATCAGCACTGCTAACTATAGAGGAAGTACCTTCTATCTGTTGTACTTTTCCAGTAGAAGTTCCCTGAGATGATTCGACAACGGTAGGTTGAACTGTAACAACTTCAGAAGCAAGTGTGGTTGGCTGCTTCTGTGATGTACCAGAGGTATCAGGATTTCCTTGATCTTCCGTATCATCATCCTTTTTCTTTAATACCTCTTGTTGTTTACAATGATAGTCCCATAGAATGGCAAGCCTTCTCTCTTTCTCTTCATCAAGAGCCTTCAAGCGAGCATTTTCAGCTTTAAGCACATCAATTTCACCTTGTTGTCGCTCTATAACTGTTTGCTGTTGACCAACCATTGATTTCAATTTGTTAATTTCCACAGATTGTTTAAGTTGATCATGCTTCGTGAGATTTCCAAAATGAGATTGCCTTTGAAGACGATCAGCAGCCGCTTCAAGTGTAGAGAACAAGTATGTGATCTTTTCGTCTTGAGAAAATGTTGAAAATGTCCTATGACGTTCAGCACTGATCCCAGAAGTAGTTGCCCTGATTGCTGAGGCCATAGATCTTTCAGGAACTGCCTGAGGAGTCACAGATGGAGTAGCAGCAGCTGTTGTAACAACTGGAGGTTCTGTAGCTGAAGTAACTACAGTAGGAGTTTCTTGCACAGGCTCCTGAGGTACAGATTGTACAGGCTCCTGAGGAATAGATGAAGACTCCTGAGGCACAGATTTCCGAGTGTAAGTACTCAGATATCTCCTAGCTTTCTTCTTTTGTACTTCAGCAGCTTTCTCTGCTCTTCTTTTTGTTCTCTTTTCACCTTCAGGATCCTCTGGAACATATTCTGGATCATCCTCTGTTCTAATCTTTCTATACCTTCTTACTCCACATATATCAATATACATTTCATAACCAGGTTCAACTATATGATCACTAGAACTCGAATCAGTTCCATCATCATCACTTGCTGATGAACTACTATCTGATGTACCAGAAACTGCACCCTTGCTTGATGTACCAACAGCACCTGCATCACCTGCATCACTATCTCCACTACTTTCATCATCATCACTACCAGATTCATCTGAATCAACTGGGTCAGGACCAAATTTTTCTATCCTTAACCTTTCCAACTCAGGTTCTTCATTGTCTGATTGGCTGTCTTCATGATTAGCCGTAAAGAGTTGAAATTCATCGCCTCTATTTTCAAAAGATCATTTTCAGCTTTAGGAAGGTCTAGATGCTGAACATTCATTATCATTTGCAGAAACCGTGGATACATCCAAAACTTGTTCCCGGTGGTTCTACTACCAGTCCTTGTCATATTCTCTTTCATGTTGCTGAAAATATACTTCGAGATGCTAAACGGTTTGTTTAACACCAAAGCAACCATGAAACCAACAAGATCATCTCCAGCCATATCATATCCAGCTCGTCTATTGCTGAGACACTGAATAAGAACATGTAATAAAAACTTGTATCTTAATGGAAGATCACCTTTGTTGATTTGTTTGACGAAAAGATCTCCTTTACACTTCATCCTTAGTAAACAGCCTCGCGAACACATGATTGGTATTGAATATGGTGCATTCGGTTGATCTTGTAATTGAAGAACTTCATTCAATATCTCCGGAGTAACAACGACATACTGATCATTCACACGACCTCTGATAATATCCTTTCCATCGATTTGAACGACGCTTGCAGAATCCCAGAACGCTTTAATTAGAGATTTGTAGACGGGTGTCGAGTATGTAACAGCATAATTGATACGTGACTCCCTGATCCACTTCGTCATATCTTTAAATTCAATGAGCTTGTCTTCCGGATCCAAATATGCAACTTGATTATGGCGTTTTTCTGACATAATCTCCTCTTCAGTTTTGTTTTCTTTCTTTATCGCCTTCTTTCGTTTTCCTTTTTCTTGCTGTGCTTTCGGAGCCATCTGTACATGAAAATGTCCAGAATAAGTCACAATTTATATAACATAGCATTTAGACATGTATGAATACACTTTCATGTATTCACATAACAGATAACCTATTTAAACATGTCTACTGTGAACAAACAGCAACATCAGAAAACTGCTAAGGCATTTACGACGAAACAGAGGATCAACGACGAAACAGAAGATTGAACGACGAAACAGAGGGTTGACCATTGACTGGTTTGATTCGTCGACTTTTTGATTCGTCGAGTCTATTTCGTTCCATTTCTGATTCGTCATCTTTGATTCGTCGTCTGATTCGTCGAATGTTTGATTCGCCATATGTTTGATTCGCCATATGTTTGATTCGCCGAAATTAGGGTTAAATCAGATTCGTCAATTTGGGGGTTTTTCTCAGTTTCGCCGTATTGGGTTTAAACAAACATCAGATATAAACATAAACACATTCAATCAACATTATTTATACCCAACCCATTTATAAACACCCATAAATGATTTTCCGAACAAAAACCCTTGTATAAACAGATAATACCATTATCAAATACAAACCCCTGTTTTTGTTATAAAAAAAAAACCACTAACAAATCAAAGCAAATCAAACATAGATAAACCTAAATCTATCAGATTAAGAAGTGAAACACAAGAACATGCAACAACAACACATATATAATCAAAGAAAACAAGGTTTCAAAGGGTTTCGGATGAAAAACCGAACGGTTCAAAGTGTTCGGAATGTGAATCAGAACATGTTACTACCTTTGAAGTTTGTAAAATTTTGATTAAAAACTGATGTTTTGAGCGATTTTGAAGAGAAACCGTAGGTTTGGGTTTTTGGTTGTGTGAAGAAGATGAGAACAGATGATTTGAAAAAGTGACCAAGTGGGACCTATATATACTCCGCCCTGTCTCGACGAATTAGAAAACTCGACGAAACTGAAATGGGCCCGGCGAAACAGAAATTTGGGCTTGAACTTGGGCCTAAACTTTAGCCCATGACGAAACAGAGTTGGGCTCCTGTGATTCGTCGTCTGTTTTGACGAAACAGATTTGATTCGCCAACTATGGTCTGAGTCGTCGACCAGTCTGTTTCACCAACAGATTTTTCAAAACAGCAACACCCAGGCTGGAAATATTTTGCAGTCAAAACAGTGGTAAGATTTTGCAGTCTAAACAGATTATGAACACATTTCCATTCAGTTTGAATTTTCAAATGCAAGAACGTTTTTATGAAGAAGGTTTCAGGCTTCCGGTAGAAAACACCAAGCAACAACTTCGGCTTAATCAAAAACGAACTTTACACAAATATACTAAAAACAAATTTAAAGCACAGTAAACTAAATGAAAAAGCGGAAAACTGTTAAAAACACTAAACAACTGTACAAGTGCAACCTTTTTGCGAATCTCAAGGACAAGGAATCATACCAGCTTACGGTCTTAGTCAACATGATTTTGATTCTGTTTAAAGCTCTGGATAAGTATACTACCTCGATTATCGGTATTGTGATCCACATAAGCTCAAACTGATCAGACGTAATCATAATTTAAGAGATACGATTAACGGTAAGGATTATACTTACAAGTCGATGTAAATCCACTCACGACACATTCCCGTATCAAGGTATGCACGAGAATTCATCTTACCGGTGAGTATACCGATTATCATCTGTTTGACCGTATAAAAATGTGAGAGACTCACTTATTTTGATTGAAAACAAGCCCTATGTGATAGAATCACTTATTGATGAGGAACTTGATTTTCAGATGCATGAGGGCACAGGAGCAAGTCCGTGAACAGGTCAGTACTTTCGTACAGCAGAGAGACGAACTTGACTCCCGCAAAGAATCTGTGATATAAAATCACTTATTTTGTTTGGACATGTGATTGTTGATCACTTATTGAGGTCGAATGCAGTATGTACACGTATGTATAGTATCATGGAAGATCTTAGACTTCGTCTCCGTTATTTTTACGGTTTGATACAACCATGATACCCAGATGATAAGCAGCATAAAGACCGAATATTTCAGATCTCGGCAATCTCTCAAACGAGATTTCGGTACTAAGACCATATGCCAATGAGCGGTTCCCACCTGACTTGAAGTCTGTTAGGTTTGTATCATCCTGCACATTTTAGTCTGATTGTGAGCCTACCGATACATCGTTAGTAGAGATACTTATCATTTTTCTTTTTATTTTGCATTTTGAGCACATTGACCGACCACACCAGTGAATTTCATCATTTTCCTTTATCCAAGAAACTCATTTTTGGTTTTTCTATTGTTTTTGAATTTTTGAATTTTTCAAACGAAACGACAGAAAGTAAAAACATCTTTTTGGATTTTGAACTTTTGCAAATGTTTTTGTATTTTCTTGAAATATCTCCCCCTAAAATTCGCAAAGTTTACGAAAACTAAAATCTTTTTGAATTTTCAAAGTTTATAAAGAAAATATTTACAAAAACGATCAGCCAAAGAAGTTTACTCAGGTATCACCTTAATGCCATTGACCAAAAGTAGATAATCAAAACGTGATTTATCAAAAGCTTTTGTAAACAGGTCGGCACGTTGGTGATCAGTGGGGACATGAACGACATCGATTAACCTCTTATCAAAACAATCACGGATAAAGTGATATTTAATGTCGATGTGTTTAGTCTTAGAATGTTGCACAGGATTTCTAGTGATTTGCAAGGCAGCATTATTATCAACAAAAATATGGGTAGATAGGAATTCTAAACCGTAGTCGCGCATTTGTTGTTGTATCCAAAGAACTTGGGAGCAACAACTCGAGGCAGCAATATATTCTGCTTCACATGTTGATGTAGCAACACACGTTTGCTTCTTGCACTGCCACGTGACCAGGCGATTTCCTAGGAACTGACATCCTGCTGTTGTTGATTTGCCATCGATTTTGCAACCACCGAAATCAGAATCACTGTATGCAATTAATTCAAAACTATCATCCCTAGGGTACCAAATACCGAGGTCTGGGCATCCCTTCAAATAGCGTAGAATCCTTTTGACAGCTGACAGATGAGAGGCCTTCGGGTTTGCTTGATATCTTGCTAGCAAGCATGTTGGGTACATGATATCAGGCCTCGAAGCGGTAAGATACATGAGAGATCCGATTATGGCACGATAGTACGAGGAGTTGATGCTTTCTCCCTTCAAATCCGGAGTAATCCCGTGATTCTGCGGAAGTGGGGTACCAATGGGCGTTGCATCTGACATTTGGAATCGGCTCAAAATGTCACCAACATATTTAGTCTGATGGATGAATATCCCAGACTCTGTTTGTTGAACTTGAAGACCCAAAAAGAAATTCATCTCTCCCATGGCGCTCATTTCGAACTTTTCTTGCATAACACGTTCGAATTGCCTGCACAAAGAATCATTAGTAGATCCAAATATTATATCATCAACATATACCTGCACCAGCAGAAGATCTTCATCTTGTTCTTTGATAAAGAGTGTGCAATCAATAAGACCTCGTCTAAATCCATTCTCCAGAAGATAGTTTGATAAGGTTGCGTACCAAGCCCTAGGTGCTTGATGTAGACCATAAAGAGCTTTGTTGAGCAACCAAACCCGATCGGGGTGAATAGGATCTTCAAAACCTGGAGGTTGTTCGACATGCACCTCTTCTTGAACAATACCATGAAGAAAAGCACTTTTAACGTCCATCTGGTAAACTTTGAATCCTTTGAAAGAAGCATAAGCTAAGAAGATTCGAATAGCTTCCAGACGTGCAACAGGTGCATAAACTTCATTGTAGTCAATGCCTTCAATCTGACGAAAACCCTGAACAACCAGTCTCGCTTTGTTGCGAATAACAACTCCACGGTCGTCTTTCTTGCATTTATAAACCCATCGTGTTCCAATTTTCTTGTAATTCTCCGGTTTTTCAACAAGCTTCCAAACACCAAGCTTTTGAAATTGCTGCAGTTCGTCCTGCATGGCTTCATCCCATGAATTATCTTTTAAAGCTTCCTTCCAAGATTTTGGTTCTTCTTGTGAAACGTAACACGCGAAAGACCAATCATTTTGTAGACCAGATTCTCTAATAGCTGAATACAAACCAGCACTCGGGTTGTTTCTCAGCTGATTACGTGTCTGCACACCTTGTTGGACATCTCCTATGATATTCTGCTGTGGATGGGTATCGTGTATCCTCATTTCAGGATTTTCAGGAACACGAGCATTAACACCCAAATTGTTAATATTAAGATCAACCACCAACTCTACACCTGGAATATGCGTAGAAGTGGATGCATTTCCTTCAGCAGTATCATCGACTTGCACATGAGGAGTATCAACAGAAATACCCTGAACTGGAACAACTGGAGATTTAGTACCTTCAGTCGCATCCAGATTTTCTTCATCTTCTTCTGATGACTCATTGTATTCAGTAGCATTTTCAACTTCCTCATTTTGAACCGTGTTGTTAGACGAATTAGAACTTTGTGAGTTAACAACAACAGGTCTAACTAAAGACGACTCAGCAGCATTGTCACTATCAAATATCATTCTAGCAGCTGCGGAATCTTCATCAAAAATTGGCAGGTCAAAGGAGTTGAATAGCCCATCATAATCGAACATCCAAGGATCACCTGGAGCTTTAACAGGATTTGTATATCTCTGAACCCTTACTTCACTCCATAGTTCAATCTTTTTGGTAGTCAGATTCCAAACACGAAAATTTGGAGTAGCATATCCAAGGAAGAAACCCTCAATAGCTTTCGCGCCAAACTTTCCATCCGGATCAATCATAGTGCATGGACCACCAAAAGGTTCTAGAATTGAAAGATCTGGTTTCCTTTTCTGTAGAAGTTCGAAACAAGTCTTGCCATGTCTCTTAACCGTAAGAACTCGGTTTAATGTGTAGCAAGCAGTCGACACAGCCTCTGCCCAGAACTGAACAGGAAACGCCGACTCTACCAACATTGTTCTTGCAGTTTCAATTATTGTCCGATTCTTCCTCTCCGCGACACCATTTTGTTGTGGAGTGTAAGGAGAACTGTATTCATGAAGAATGCCTTTAGAAGTACAGAACTCATCCATAACACGGTTTTTGAATTCAGTTCCATTGTCGCTTCTGATCCTCTTAACTTTCAACGAGTAGAGATTTTCCAACATTGTAAGAAGATCCTTGAGGATGCGAGGAGTATCACTCTTGTGTGCCATAAAAGCTACCCAAGAAAATCTAGAGTAGTCATCAGTAACTACTAAACAATACACATCTCCGAACGTTGTTTTGTGTCTCATAGGTCCAAAGAGGTCCATATGAAGACGTTCGAGAGGCATGCCAACAGTGTTGATTTTCTTCAAAGGGTGAGACTTCTTTGTTTGTTTCCCTTTCTGGCACGAAACACAGATATCTTGTAGATGAAAACTTCTCACGGGCACGCCATTCACAAGATTGTTTTTCACCAAATGGTTCATTTTTCTCAAGTGAATGTGTCCCATTCTTCTGTGCCAAGATATAGACTCCTTCTCCGTGGCTTTCGAGACAAAACATGTGACTTGTGCAGAAGTCGTAATCGCTTGACTCATATCAAGAACATAAAGATCATTGATTCTTGGAGTCGATAAAAGAATCCATTCATCAGGAATTTTGAAACCAGGTTTAAGCACATAACAACCGGCATCATCGAAATGCACGGTGAACTTTTTATCGCAGATTTGCGACACACTGAGAAGATTATGATCAATTTGACGAACATAATTGATCTTATCGAAACATACCACACCATTGGAAATCATTCCCTCTCCAGTGATGTAACCGCCTTTGTCTCCAGCGAAAGCAACATAGCCTCCTTTAATGTTTCTCACATCATATAGAAGCCGTAAGTCGCCCGTCATGTGCCTGGATGCCCCACTATCAACAATCCAATGACTATTAATAGTTCCTCCTGGAACATCCTGCACATATCATCCAATGATTAGTTAAGGATGGGGACCCAAGCCAAAGTGGTCTTGGGTCGTCCCTGAGCATCAGGAATAGTGATCTCGATTTGTTGATGGTTTTCCAAACAAACAGCTCCCCCTGAACCTTCACTCTTCCTAGGTTTCCAAGTTTGTTTTTGTTTACCAGATTGAGTTTTGTAAACAAATTTTGAAATTTCTGGTTTTACAGGTGAACTTGGTTCCCTTGGAACAGAATTTACCTTAGATTTTAAAGCCTTTTCTATTTTCTTCACATCTTGATGTCGTTGTTTCGATTCCTGTTCTTTAATAGTTCTTTTATCATGTTTAGGTGAAACAGGACGACATTTAGGGTGAATCGATTCAGGTGATGCTCTTTCAACAAATTTCGCTTTCGGAGTGTTAGCACAATCTTTGATGATGTGCCCAAACTCCCCACATTTAAAACACGTTCTCCTTTCAACAAACTTAGGAGAACTTGATCGACGATCAGATGTCGAATTTGTATAACCCGAGGTACTAGCTTTTTCATCACACCCGTTTGAATGTTGAGTGTAATTGTTTTGGCTATCACGTTTTAAAATTTTGACTTGTACGAAATCAGTGTTTGACTTGTTTGCAAAAGTCTCAATTTTATCTGTACCCCTCGATTCCACAAATTTGACATTGCTGTTTTTCTTCTGATAACGAGTCCCTTTTGTTTCAAATTTTGAGTTGGAAACATTTGACAATTTAGCTCGTTGATCTGATTGTTTACCCTTAGAAGTAATAGGTTGTTGCTTTGAAGGTGATTTCTGATTTCCAAATTTCTTTTTAATTTCAGTCTTAGGAATTGGATTACATTGAGTCACATTAACTCCCTGAATCGACTTTCCCACAAACTTACTTGTGTTATTTTCAAAAACATTATCAATCAATGAAGGATTGACATTTTTAATTGGAAAATCATTATCTGAATAGATTTTAGAGTCACCAACCAAAGTGTACAACACAATATTACTTTTAACAGTAGACACAGGATTTATCACTTGTTGAACAACAGATTGAACAGCAGGGGTAGGAGGATCACACAGAATATGATTCTCAATTGGAACTTCTACTCCTTTAAGTTTGTCAAGTGATTTATCCTGATTACTCACATCTGATTCAGATTCATCATCCGACGACTCGTAGTCCTCAACAGTTGGAGGACCTTGTTTCGTAGATGTTGACTCTTTTTGCTCAGAATTTGTACTTGGAGAATTGTCCGATTTGAACCCTAGGCCAGTAGTTATTTCCTCATAATCAAGAGGCACACTGGATTCAAACCGTGGCATTTCTTCTTCATCAGGCATATAAGTATAATCATGTCTCAAAGGGGGCGGACACTTCTTATACCCAACACCTTTCTTGTTTCCCTTTAGTTGTTGAACATCAATAATGTGATCGAGCACAAATCGGGAGTTAGAGTAACTCTCCAATTTTTGCTTGATTGCATCATGCTCACATTTGGCAATGGCTAGTTCCTTTTTAGTTTCCTCAACAATGTTAATGTAATCATTTATACTAACTTGTTTATGATAAACAGTTTTTGTCACTTCGGAAACATTTTTCTTTTGAATTTCAATCATAGATTTAAATTCTTTTTCGTTTCGAACCAAAGCCATATTCGCTTCTTTGCATTTAGCCATTTCAACAACTAAACTCTGATTGTGAATATGAATCGTATCACATTCAAGTTTTATTCTATCAAATTCATTTTTCATATATTCACAATCTCTACAGTTGATAAGAATTTCAGATTTTACCTGACTTGTAGAAGCTGAGACATTTGCCATAAAGGCAGTCTGATAAGAGAAAGATCCGTCTTCAGAAAAGAACTTCTCCATTTCTTTAGATGCTACCTCAGCCTTCTTGATCAGAACTGATTTCTGACATTTCAACTCTTCTGCTTCATTCAATAAGTCATCAAGATTTGAACTTGCTACTTTGTTCATATCAGATTCAGAACAATAATCACCCGAAGTAGAACTTTCTTCATCTGAACTCCCGGTATTACCAGAACTGTCGTCACTATCAGAAAATTCTTCCTTATGAACGTGCTTGATGTGATTGATTATTTTTGCATAACACGCTGTTCCTCCTTTATCTTGATCACTTTCCCCAAGTTGTAAAGACCAATTAAACCCTTCATCAGCTTGTACGGTTAATGCACGACTTTCATTTGATGGTCCAGACTGATTCTGGTTAGTGGTGTTGTTTACAGCCACTATCCCTTTTCCACGATTGTCTTGATTAGCATTTGAAGTACTCGTCTGATTACGGAATGGGTTCTGATTGCCTTGTCTGCTTGGTCGAGTGCACTCACGTTTGAAGTGACCCTTTTCCCCACAATTGAAGCATGTAACTGCTTCTTTATCAAAACCGTACTTTGTATCTTGTTTGCTTTCCAAAGAACTTCTTCCTGTTCGAACCATAAAGTCCTTCGCCCTTCTAACAGCACTTGCGAATGCCCACTTTATATCCATCAACTCCATTTCATCACGGTTGATTTGTAGATAGTCTTCGTTGGTTAAATTGATGTTTCCAATTTGACCTGCGACCAAACCGCAGTAAGCACTGACCATGGTATTAATAAGTTCCATATGTTCCTTTGCTACTTCAATGCTAACATTTGAGAGGTTTGATGTATCAACTTTGACTGTGTTAGGGTTTGGAGTTGGAGGATTGTTGGTATAATGAGCTTGCTGTTGTTGTTGTGGTTGGACTTGTGGTTGTGGTAGGGATGGAATAAAACCTCCTCCTGAATAAGCCTGAGCTGAACTGGAACTAGCTGACGGGCTAAAACCTCCTCCAGAATAAGCCTGAGTTTGTTGAGGAAACGGAGAAGAGTTTGTATTTGATACAAACGCCGTTTGTAACTTTGGTTGCCTCAGACTAGCTGACGGGTCAAAACCTCCACCACAATACATTTCAATATTCTGAGGAGCAGCAATGCGTTTTGCTTTCCGGATTTCTTCATCATTTTTATGTTCCAGCTTCTGTACAAATTCATAGATAGTTATAGTGTCAGCATCTAGAATACCTGTATGCTTTAGAAGCTCAATGTATGGACTCCACTTTGGTGGTAGAGAATCAGCAAACCGTGCACAAACTTCCTTTTCACTTACAACAACACCATAGGCAAACATTTCACTAATCAAATGATAAAACCGTGTGGTCATATCATTTAGAGTTTCGTTTTCCAAGAACTGAAACGATTCAAACTCTTTCTTTAATAAATCATGCCGTGTCTTTCTGGAAGCTGCGTTTCCTTCTCCTCTTGTCACCAAACAATCCCATAAGGATTTCGTGTCCTTACAATAAGAAAATTGATGATAGATATCTTTATGAAGTGCTTGAGTAAGAACAGCAAACGACTTTTTCTCAAATTCATATGCTTTCTTGTCATTTTCCTGCATGTTAGTAAAGCCTTCGGCCGTTGAAGCTGCTACTTCGAGAGCATCATTGCGTGGAGTAATGAAACACCTCCAAAGATCAGTGCTTTGACCTTGAACATATGTAATGAATCGACCTTTCCATGATGGAAACTCGTTCATATGATTCAACTTTGGCGGGCGATTGTTGCTGCCCGTTTCGCTCTCGCTAATCAAAAGATTTTGAATGTTTTGATTCTGATTGGATGCCAAAGCCCATTGTCCGGCACTTATAGTAGGTTGACCAAAAACACTCTTCACCCACGCTGCTGCGGACGTCGGATCTTCACGTGGTCTCGAATCCATACTCCAATCCCATGGACTAGTACAACTCATATTTGATGTATGTATGATAGTACCTGCACAAATTCTTGAAAACAAACAGTAAGCAAGCTGTTACAAGTCCTCTGTGTAAAACAGATCTGTTTTCGACGAAACAGATTTCACGAAACAGGTTTGTTTCGTCTAAATGAATGACGACGAAACAGACTTGTGATAATAGTGATTTGTGGCGAAACAGAATTTGTTTCGTCAAAGATGTTGTGGCGAAACAGACGCTTGATTCGTCAAAGATGTTGCGACGAAACAGATGTGATTCGTCGGCGCTTGTTTCGTCAAAACTGGGTAAAAGTCAGTTGGTTTAGATATTTAAAATATCTACTGATCAGTCAAAGGATAAGACCAGACACAAAGATATTTAACCTGACACAAGGTATGTTAGTAACACCTTATTTTCAACGAAACAGATCTTGTTACTGAAACCAATTATAACCTTTTACACAAAAGTCAAGTAATATTATTATAAGTTATAACACTTGGTTTTAATCAATTTATCAGATCAAATTCTCAGTTTATAACAAGAACACTTATGAAGATATAAAGAACACCACCAAGAACATGAGTTTTCCGATGAGTTTTCCGATCACCGATAATTTTCCGAAACACGAAAATACACTAGATTTTTACTAAAAACCCGGTTTAAAGCATAAACAAACAATCTAACTTAGGTTTTTGATAAAAATCTGTAGCAAACAACAATAAAACAGCAGATTTATGAATATTTTTCCAGAAAATATAATTTTTCAAGAACAAATTTTCAGAAAAACACACACAAAATACTTGATAAAAACCGAACAAGTTTGATTTTAAACAAGGATAAGAGCCAATGCTCTGATACCACTTGTAGGTCCCGAAATCTGAGGATCGATTACGAACCGAATCACTTGTTTATAGTAAACACGGTTACATGTGCGGAATCCACGTAACTATGCCAAATCAAACATATAAAGCAATAATAACAACGGATTAATCAATGATACACACTCTATTGATTAACGGGATGAGAACCGATTACAACTGATACAAACACAGTTCAGACAGAATTTCGGCAGAGTTTTGTTACTATGGTCAATATCTCATCTCTAAGTTCAAATGAACACAAGATGTTGTTTATATAGTCCCTGGCCACTGATATCGACGAAACACACAAAGTGTTTGACGAATCTGAACATGGGCCAGACATTGGGCCTGGAACAGCCCAGTACATGACGAATCAAGGTCTGATTCGTCAGTATATGACGAATCAAAGTCTGATTCGTCATGACCTTTAACGAAACAGAAGTTTGAACACTAGTCTGTTTCGCCATGAAGTGTTCCGACGAAACAGGTCTGTTTCGTCGAGGACTGCAACTGTTGTGGTTGTTTCTGTTAACAGACAGCAACAAACAGCAACATATAAACATAGTAATGACCAAACTACCCTTTAATGCAACATGCATTGTTCATAATACTTTACATATCAAAAGAGACAAATAAGTTGTACACAAGTAGATAGGAGGATATATGACTTGGTCAACATAACATACAGACTCGATAATTAATAAAAGACCATACAAAATACATCGTTAAACAAGACTAGTTACAGACACTAAAAATGCATCAACAATGTACGTATTTGATCAATGAATGAACTAGTGAGAGTTCTATAAAATAATCTTCCTGTTAGATTGTGTGTTTGTTATTTGGAGTTCCACCCAACAATTGGTATCAGAGCCTAGGGCTCGGGTGAAGACGGTGCAGCCGGTTTGAGAGTCATGTTCGGAGAAGGGTGCAACCCTTCGCTGCAGGGCAGAAGCAGCAGGTCTATAGAATGTGGAAGGGGCTGAGAAAAGAGATGGTTAAAAATATCCTGTTGTGAATTCATTGAGGAAGGGAGTACGGTGGGATTCGAGTGACCGACGTCGGAGAAGAAGAACTGGCATGAAGACAAGAAAGAGACCGTGGCTGGAAATTAATTTCTGGCATGAGACCGAGAAGACCGAGGAGCCACAAAAGACTGGCAAGAAGAGACCGAAGCCTCAATAGACCGAGTGGCTCGAAAGAAAGACCGAAGAAAGTGACCGACACCGGTGACCATAGACCGAAGGCTCACCTAAGGAAGAAAGTTTAGATCGAAGGAGGTAACCGAGACCGGTGGTTTACCTGAGAAAGAAAGTCAGACCGAAAGAAGACTGAGAGAAAGAAAGTTAGCTGATCGAGACATCAGCAAGAAAGAAAAAAAAAGAGGCACCACAAGAAGAAAGAAGGAAAGAGGTCGGCGTCGCTTTACAATAAAGAAAGAAGGCCTCAAAAGAAAGAAAGAAAGAACCGAACCTTAGTGGTTCGTATGGCAAGAGCAAGACCGGAACCTATGTGGTTCAACCAATGAGCAAGAGAGAAACGGGTCAAAACGTCAAGATTATAGGGGTGAATGTTGGATAATCTTGACGGGTCCGGTTCGGGTCAGTAGAAAAGGTGCGGATCTAGTTAAAACGGGTTGCAGATTTTTATTTATTTAGTCACATGTTTGTTTGTGTTTTAGTGGGTCAAAGTCATGGGTTTGTTTCCTGGCTTCTAGGGATATTATTTTGTTCACGTTGTAGTAGGTTACTCCTTTTGTTTAGGATCAAGTTTGTTTAATTCTCTATTTAATGTACGTATTTGATCAATGAATGAACTGGTGAGAGTTCTATAAAATAATCTTCCTGCTAGATTGTGAGTTTGTTATTTGGAGTTCCACCCAGCAATTGGTATCAGAGCCTAGGGCTCGGGTGAAGACGGTGCAGCCGGTTTGAGAGTCGTGTTTGGAGAAGGGTGCAACCCTTCGCTGCAGGGCAGAAGCAGCAGGTCTATAGAATGTGGAAGGGGCTGAGAAAAGAGATGGTAAAAAAAATCATGTTGTGAATTCGTTGAGGAAGGGAGAATGGTGGGATTCGAGTGACCGACGTCGGAGAAGAAGAACCGGCATGAAGAGAAGAAAGAGACCGTGGCTGGAAATTAATTTCTGGCATGAGACCGAGAAGACCGAGGAGCCACAAAAGACTGGCAAGAAGATACTGAAGCCACAATAGACCGAGTGGCTTGAAAGAAAGACCGAAGAAAGTGACCGACACAGGTGACCATAGACCGAAGGCTCACCTAAGGAAGAAAGTTTAGACCGAAGGAGGTAACCGAGACCGGTGGTTTACCTGAGAAAGAAAGTCAGACCGAGAGAAAGAAAGTTAGCTGATCGAGACATCAGCAAGAAAGAAAAAAAAAAGAGGTGCCACAAGAAGAAAGAAGGAAAGAGGCCGGCGTCGCTTTGCAAGAAAGAAAGAAGGCCTCAAAAGAAAGAAAGAAATAACCGAACCTTAGTGGTTCGTATGGCAACAGCAAGACTGGAACCTATGTGGTTCAATCAACGAGCAAGAGAGAAACGGGTCAAAACGTCAAGATTATGGGGGTGAATGTTGGATAATCTTGACGGGTCCGGTTCGGGTCAGCAGAAAAGGTGCGGATCAAGTTAAAACGGGTTGCAGATTTTTATTTATTTAGTCACATGTTTGTTTGTGTTTTAGTGGGTCAAAGTCATGGATTTGTTTCCTGGCTTCTAGGGATATTATTTTGTTCACGTTGTAGTAGGTTACTCCTTTTGTTTAGGATCAAGTTTGTTTAGTTCTCTATTTAATGTACGTATTTGATCAATGAATGAACTAGTGAGAGTTCTATAAAATAATCTTCCTGTTAGATTGTCAGTTTGTTATTTGGAGTTCCACCCAACAATACTAACAATGGACATTCTCAATGTTTACACGCTCCTAAGCCATAAACCCAAAGTAATTTAATCTGGACCGCATACTTTGTTTACTACGACTTGAACAACGATTTTTTTATGATCAACTTTTCTGATCAAAGTCCTACAGCTTTTTATGTCACCAAAAGTCAAGACCATGGTTAAAAAAGCATAGGTATGTTCTTTTCACAAACATTATAGAATCTGATGTGTCTATCCATAAATAAAGAAAGTCTTTTTCTTATTCAATTAATAACAAAACTGAATGCATCACTAACACTATAGATTTGTTAGTAAAGCAATGTTGTTACCATAACCAGCTATTTGACTTTGAATAATAAACTTATTGATCAACTTACAATAACTTAATGTTACAAAACTCTGTGCAGGTGTTGCTATTCTCTGTGTAGGTGTTGTGACAACATTAATCGTCATATTATGCTTAAAAGGGAAATTTAGGATGAGAAAAAAGGCGAAGTACAATGTCAATGCCGAAATTTTCCTAAATAATAACGACTTTCCGATTCCTAAAAGGTACTCTTATTCACAACTCCAAAAGATTACAAAGTCCTTTGAAGTTAAACTAGGACAAGGTGGCTTCGGAACTGTGTACAGAGGATCATTAAGCAATGGGAATTTAGTGGCAGTGAAGGTCTTAAGTGAAACAAAAGATAATGGTGACGATTTCATAAATGAAGTTGCCAGTGTGAGCAGGACTTCCCATGTGAATGTTGTCAATCTAGTGGGCTTTTGTTTAGAGGGTCGTCGAAGAGCTTTGATCTATGAATACATGTCTAATGGATCTCTTGAGAAGTTCATATATAGTCGGGGATCTTCAGGTATTAGTAAACTTGGGTGGAAAAAGTTGCATCAGATTGCAATCGGGATTGCTAGAGGTTTACAATACTTGCATAGGGGTTGTAACACAAGGATCCTACATTTTGACATAAAGCCCCATAATATTCTTTTGGATCAAGATTTTTGCCCAAAGATAGCGGACTTTGGTCTGGCAAAGCTATTCCTTGAGAAAAGAAGCATGGTATCTGTGTCGTGTATGCGAGGAACACCAGGATATATTGCTCCTGAATTATTTTCTAGGAATTTTGGTCAGGTCTCCCACAAATCAGATGTTTATAGTTATGGGATGATGATCCTAGAAATGGTTGGAGGGAGGAGAAATGTTGAGACTGAAGTTGATCATACAAGTGAAATATACTTTCCTCACTGGATATATAAGAAAGTTGAGATGGAAGAAGAACAACTTGGATTGCATGAGATTGTGAGCGATGAAGAAAACGAGTTGGCACGGAAGATGGTTATTGTGGGTTTGTGGTGCATACAAACTAATCCCTTGAACCGTCCAGAAATCACCAAGGTGTTGGAAATGTTAGAAGAGGACTTAGAGTTATTGGAAATCCCTCCAAAACCTTACATGTGTTCACCACAAAGATCAGTTGATCTGTCAACTACAAATTAGTAGCATTCTTATTGTTTATTACTGACACTTTATAATGTTAGTGTCATTTAAGTATTGATATGTTAGTTAAATACTTAAATCCTAATGACTATTTAGAAAATGTGTGCATGTACAAGCTAATACTGCAATTTTGCTGAGTATGACATTAAGGTTAGTAAATCAGGTAGTACACAATTGTATGTGTCACGCATGGGTAGACTGAATATTAGAATGATTAGGAATTGTTAGGCGCAAATACTAATGAATGATTTGTGTACTATCTTTTATAGGCCTACAAATCATTTTGCTGTTAATCAGGCGATGTGGGTTGATACATCAAAGTCAACCGTTCTTCAAAGTGTAATCAGGCGATGTGGGTTGATATATCAAAGTCAACCGTTCTTCAAAATGTGAGGGAATCCAATCACAATTGAGTTGGTGACAAGTTTAACTCTGAAACCACTCTTCAAATGCACCAAACAATCTTAGTTTCACTCCTAAAATGGATGCTTATTTTTAGTTTCTTACCAACCTACTTACTATGGCTACAACATACGTGAAGATCACAATTTTTACCAACCTACTTACAACGGCTACAACAATCTAATTGATCATTTTATACATTAATATATAAAATCCAAATGAAAAGAATACTGATTTGTCATCAACAAGCAATGGACAACTAAAATTTGTTATGGTTTTAACACCCAGCCCCTCATTTCAATAAGATATTAAAGAGTGAGAAACAACTGCTTTATATGAGCCTGATGAAAATATAGATTACGGGATTTAAGGCTTCTTTTGCCACTTCCCATACTTAATTATGTATCTAATATTCTTATCTACTACAAACACACTGCCGTGTTAATAGGAAATTGATCACTAGTATAAAGTAGACTTGCAAATTGTAGGCGAGCATATACTTTCTAAGGGTCAGGATTTTGAAGGGAACGGTAAAAAGTGTGAGAACGGTGAGAACGATTTTGATGGTGACATATGGCATTGATGTTAAATTATACTAAGGGGTAATATTGTCAAAAAAAACCCACTCACATGAACTGAGTGTTCAAATAAAACGCCATAAAACACCCAATTCACAACAACGCCAAACACTCAAAAGCTATTTTTTAGCTATAATTTACAACAGCTCAAAAAAAACCATTTTTTTAACGTCATAAAACACTCAAAAGCTATTTTTTAAGCTATAAATTACAACAGCTCAAAAAAAACCATTTTTTAGCCAGCTCCCAAGTTAAAACGCCATAACAAAAAAAAAAAAAAAAAACTATTTTTTAGCTATAAATTACAACAGCTCAAAAAAAACCATTTTTTTAGCCAGCTTTGAGCTATAAATTACAACAGTTCAAAAAAAACCATTTTTTTAGCCAGCTCCCACTCCCAGTTAAAACGCCATAACAAAAAAAGCTATTTTTTGAGCTATAAATTACATCAGCTCAAAAAAACCATTTTTTTGAGTCAGCTCCCACTCCCAGTTAAACGCCATAACAAAAAAAAAAAAAAAAAAAACTATTTTTTTTAGCTATAAAATACAACAGCTCAAAAAAACCATTTTTTTTTAGCCATCCGCCTAAATTAATATTTTTTGAGCTCAGAAAAATCATAATTTGTACTGTAAAAACACCATAAAACACCCAGTTCAGAAAAACGCCATGAAAAACTCAGTTGTAAACGCCATAAAACACTCAGTTCAGAAAAACGCCATGAAAAATACCTAGTTAAAACGCCATAAAACACCTAGTTCAGAAAAACGCCATGAAAATACTGTAACACCCAAAAAACGGGATTGTTAATTATATTAAATTAACCAAAAATAAACGCGTAAAATACCGTTAGTGGTAAAGGTAAACCCGGTAAATATTAGTATTTAAATAAATAAACCAAACCTAATACATATAAAAAATGATTAATAAAAGCTTTCGAGGAAATAAAGGTTATAAGAAGCCCGAGATAACGGGACTTAAATAAAACGGGTTATGACCTCCCCGAACTCACTAAGTTAACTAGGAATGTTTAACCTAGTTAACAAGACAAAATATTGTTAAAAATAAGTAGGTTGTAGCCTACTTACTAATTAACAAAACTTGAGGGACCAAAGGTGGGATAACTTAAAAGATTAATTATTAAAAACAAAACAAAACAAAATCAAAACACACACAGTGTGTTCGATCGACCAGGAACAAGAAAAAGGGTTATAAACCCTAACTCAACAAAATCTTCAAATTGAGGGATCAATCGAAGGCCAAATTCGGATTTTAATATATATAAACGATCACCAAGTCAAGGGGATCGTAAGGTATGTCGAAATTTATATTTTGGTGATATTTTGAGATTTTGATAATCATGCATGAACGAAATTCTTGTATGAAAGTTGAATGTTTTAGTGAAATTGATGTGAGTTTAAGTCTAGAACAAAACCCTAGATGCAAACTTGTTGAATTTGTGCCATAAGCTAGTGATTAGTCAACTAATCAAGTATGAGCTAAGTGGGTTGTTGCAATATGATGATGTTAGTGCCTAACTAGTGATTAGAATCATCATATTTGATAGTAAAGGCAAGGTACTTAAACAAATTTCAAGTTTGAGTACTTGACCATACATGATTCAAAATGGGTCTTGAATGTTGTAATGAAGTTAGTAATTTATTTCATGAAGATGGATAATTGAAATCATGATATCTACTAGTTGACATGTAGAACTCGATTATATTAGGTGTTCGGATGAATGCTAATGATATGACGAAACGGGTTTCGCTAATAGAGGAGGACCCTTATTTCTTGTGAAATGAATAAATAAGTTAGCTTTGATAATTGCTTGAACTAGTTGAAGTGTTGGAAATATAATGAACCGGGTTAAAAGATTAGTTAAAACGGTGGCTTAAAAGAACGCCTACCGGGCTAAACTAGTTAATGAACTTGAAGGTGCATTTTATATACTAATGGGCATTTGACTTTTAAAAAGTCAAACTGACCTAGAATACGATGAATGATAATTTTTGGATATAAAACGCGTAAGGTGGAATAATCATATTAAATTATGATTAAGCTAACCACCTTGTAAACGATGATGATAGTTTGACGCTTAACAAGCTAGGTGGAAGCTTGGAGGAGGAAGCGGGTCAAACGAATCAAAAAGGAGAAGAAAAGCGAAATTTGGATGCGAGGTAAGTAAAGCTTACACCTTTTGTAGGATACGTATTTATTTTATGAGCTATAAAATATGATAAAGGTAATATCCGAAATGTGGGTTCCGACACGATATGAATACGGGTCGGAATAAATTTAAATGATAAAAACCATGGTTAATGGTAGAAAAGGGGTAAAATAGAAATTTTAGTCAAGTGTCGACTAATGTAAATTGAGGTTGAAAGGATACCCATGGCGTCAGCCAAAATGGGTTAAGTATGTAAGAAAAAAAAGAATTTATGAAAAGAAATCTTGGGGTAAAATCCGAAATGGGTCGGATGCATGAATTAGGTATTTTATTACCAAGTTTTTATAAATATTAATCTTGGTCATTTAAGCCGAACGGGTCAAATGGTAGTAATGACACCATTTGACAAAATCGACTAATGTTGGGTTATCAAGTTATATGTTCAAAGGAACGAATAGAAATTTGGATAATTGCGTCGCCATAAAATATCGGCTAATAAAAGCGGGGTATAAAACGGGTCTATATGTTGACTCGAGCCAGGTACGCATATGTAGATTTATAGTTAAACGTGCAATGTTGGTCAAATGTCTTAGAGAAAGAACCTCGTTATAAAAAGGAGGGACTAAGTGGATAAAAACGCCCTTGATGGGTAAAGCGGGCAAACGACCTTAAAAGGTTGTGTAAAAATGAGTGTTACTACCAAGTAAGTCTTGATAAAGGCATACATATATTTCATAATACTTTTGAGTCAAACGCCCAAACATGGCCCTTTTCCCGTAAAATTGACTAACCGAAGGGTAGTCTTCGAATTAGTTAGATTACCATAGTTAATCCACCACAAATATAGTTGTGGTGGATGGCAAATCGATATCTTCACGTAGAAATAAGATGCGAGTAATGATGAGCGAAAATTTTGCATATATGTTAAAAACCTCCAAACGGGTCAAAATGAAATAGGTGGTTAAATGTTAGTTAAGTGTTAGAAAGTTACAAAATAACCCGGCGAGTGTAAGTCTGGATGCAAACGATGTACTTGGAGCAAGAACGCTAATGATTGACAAGCCCGGGAATGGGTAAAAATGACTAGAAATAACCTTCGTTAATAAACATGTAATATGTTGCTAAAATGAAACGGGTCAAATAATCACATAAAGGATTTTTTTAGCCAATAGTTAATAAATCAGATTTAATTGTGAACCGAGGTGATAAACGTATCCGTAATTATATTATGGACGCGTAGAAACAAAAATCGTGTAAATCGGATTAGTAGATTGAAAGTTATGTAAATTTGATATTGGAAACAACATAGCTGGGTAAATATGCAGCTCAAAGAAGCAAACATTCTGTCGAAACCTGGTTGTCGCGCTACGCGACCATGAACCGGTATCACCTTCGCGTCACGCGACCTCTGTCGCGGCCCACGACAGTAAAAGGGCCATGCTCTCGCGGCCCGCGAGGGCTGAATCAGCTGGCAAAAATCCATATTTTGATTGTTTTGATAAGGTAACTTGTTTTAAATGGTTTTCAAAGCCTCATACTAATGTTTATGATGGTTTTGAATATAGGTGATTGTTACGGGTCTCCGGATGAAGATCAAGCGCAGAACAAGGACCGAACACACAAATAAATGAAGCTTCCGCATAGATCTCGTTTTTGTGTTGTAAAAAGTGGAATATATAAACATTTTAAACTAAGTTCTAGGATGTCGTAAACATGTCTAAACACTCTTGATGTAAAGTTTTTGATAAGTGGCATTTTTTTTAAAATGCTTACTGTAATTATATATATATATTAACGTTAAATTAGTGTGAGTCTTACAAGTTGGTAATCAGAGCTCAAGGTTAAAGAGTAAAGTGTGTTCGGTTCGAGACTTGATCGCAAAATCAGGTAAGTATATTTTATTAATGGTTTAGCATGTTAAAGTGTTGTAAACAACACATAGGGTTATCGCGTAATACACATTAACCCAATGGAATTAATAAAGAATCAATATAGATAACGAAATTACGTGTGTTGACACGTATAGCAGAAATGCCTCGTATTATAATATGGGCGATTATTGATATTGACGTTACTAACTTTTATAAATGTTTTAGTTGAAGGATACTCGCATCTGAAAATGGCGAGAGTGTAACAAGTGACGGATATGACAAGAGGAACGGTCCGAAGTATGACAAGTAGAGTATGCTCACCAAGGACCTAAATCGCATAATGATCGCGAACAAGATTAATGACAAGGAAAGCCCGTTAGGGCAAGCATTACCAGGTGCACGTTTTAAATTTAATCGTACAAATAGAAATATGCAACAAACACATAGAAAATGAATGTTGCATATGTAGGATGAAACTTGGAAAAACCTGAATAGGAAACCTATTCCAGACGATGTTTCTAAGAGAAATTAAATAGAAACATGTGTTATCCACGATGATGAATAACAAAGCAATCACATGATTAGTTCATATGGAAACTTGGACGGGAGTAACTATCCAAGTGAATAACTCTCAATATAATACTATTGAGAAAAGTAGCGATCACATTAATGAATGGGATTATATAATAGTTCGATAAAAAGGAAAACATTTTATATGTTCAAGAATGAAACTGGTAAAACTAATAATTGTTAAATAGTAATTGAATTAAGTTTTGCCAATTTAAATCAGTGATATAGAAAGATTAGAGGCGTTACTTACATGGGGTATAATGTGAAAATTATAAAAAGGTCATGTGTGTCATGTGTTGATCGCTTACTCTGGCCAAGTAAGTAGTGAACACATGATGTCATGAACTTCTTATGATGGACACATTTACGTCCAATGTAGTAAGGACGGGGTGAATGGGTCGAATAAAAAAAGATACCCAAATGAATCAAATAAGTAAGATGTTTGATAGTAAACGTAAACGCAAGTCGGATGACGGAAACGTATTATGTTAGATTAACAAGCCCGAGAGAAGGGACAAAGATTAAAGTAAAAGAAAACACAAACCAACTAATGAGAATGCTAAGGCATAGGGGATAAAGTTTGACTGTCATAAATGATGAAATTCACATAGACAAGTCAAAGGGGTAGAATAAAGAATAAAAGACTTGGTCGAATAAAAGTAATGAAATTTGCTAAGACGACCAAATAAATCAAAACGAAGTCTTAATGCATACCGAAAGGGTTGCAATAATAGTGACTTCGGTAAAATACCCGACTGATGGGTAAGGATTCAGAAGTATGCGTAAACCAAGAGACGAGAACGCCGATTAAAAGTCAAAAGACTCGGATTAAGAGTTATGACTAAAAGACGACATGATTTTTGCAAACATAAATTTTGATAATTACAATTCAACTATCTCGAAGTTTAACGAGTCAAATAAATAATGAAGTTTGACATTCATTAGTGATGAATTTTCACACAGAACGAGTCAAACGAGTTAGAAAAAAAATAATAAAACAATAATAACGCTTGGTAATGTAAGGAAAACGCAAACTGGGCAATGGGAGCGTTAAAAACATTAAGAAAAAAAAACCCGGGTAATGGGTTGTAAAGAAGTATAAGTATGAACCGAGAAACGGTAAATTTAGAACAAACCGACGTGTAAATGACGTAAGGAGTCATAAAGTTGAAAAATTAGCCCGAAAGAAAACAAAATGTAGCCTTAGACTACGGTCAAGGTCCATAGAACTCAAGAATGAAAATGAATGATTTCTAAACTTAAAAAGGGTGCGTTGACACTAAAAGTATATTTTTAGAACGACATGAGTAAAAGATGATCTACGGGATCATCATAACCTTCGGGATTATAAGTAGTGTTGAGGTCTACGGGACCAAAAAGGCCCTTGGGTCACAAATAGAAAGAAACGAACTGATGAGGTTTTACCTCAAAAGGTGGAAATTTAAGAAAAAAAAACCTGCGAGGCTAAGTGAAAGAACCTACGGGTCAATAATGTAAAGCGAGGAAACTAGTTATAACTCCCCGCGTAAAATAATAACGGAAGGTAAAGTTAGTTTAAAAGTGATGGGTTTCGCTAAGTTAATCGAATGGGTTAAAGCGAAGAGATCATGAAAAGTCTGGTTGAGAAAAGCGAAGGATGTCACTAAAACATTTAAACGGGCAAAAATGACAAAAAAATTCACAATTTTTTTAAAATTGTGTTACGTCACAAAAAGGGCGAAGTCATTACAGAAATGACAACGGAAGGGGATAAGTCCTTGGATGTAAATTCCTTAATGTGAGAAATTGACATGAGTTAAAGAGAAAACGTTAAACTAAAATTCAGTTTTAGTGAGAAATAACGTTTTAACAAATATAAATATTATGAGAGGAATTGGAAAACGGAAAACACTAAAAGAACGGGTGCAAGACGACACATTCGAAAAGAAGATTTTCGATAATGAAAAGTTTATATAAACTTAAAGATGATGTGATGCAATCACGGTCAAGAAAAGCAATATGAAATATAACCACGTTATAGCGTGAACTATGAAATGCGGATAATAAAAGTTTATAAGCCTCGAGAAGGCAAAGTGGATATACCCGAGCGATGGGGTATAAGGTAACCGGTGACTAATAAGTCAAACCGCCAAGATAAGTAATCAATAAGATAAAGGATACGAGCTAAAGGTAACGGCCCACGAGGCCTTACACGTGAAACGCGCATACGCTCAGAAACCAAAAGGGCATTACCATACTTTCCTAGTAAGATTAGTAAATGCGGGCAATGCTCAAGTAAATCACCGAAATCAGGTTCATTAAGTTTAACCCAATGAACTACGTGTTAAAGGTTTCGAGGTCAAAACCTCTTTAAAGGGGGTAGACTTGTAACACTCAAAAAACGGGTTTGTTAATTATATTAAATTAACCAAAAATAAACGGGTAAAATACCGTTAGTGGTAAAGGTAAACCCGGTAAATATTAGTATTTAAATAAATAAAACAAACCTAATATATATAAAAAATGATTAATAAAAGTTTTCAAGGAAATAAAGGTTATAAGAAGCCCGAGTTAACGGGACTTAAATAAAACGGGTTATGACCTCCCCGAACTCACTAAGTTAACTAGGAATGTTTAACCTAGTTAACAAGACAAAATATTGTTAAAAATAAGGAGGTTGTAGCCTACTTACTAATTAACAAAACTTGAGGGGCCAAAGGTGGGATAACTTAAAAGATTAATTATTAAAAACAAAATCAAAACACACACACACACAATGTGTTCGATCGACCAGGAGCAAGAAAAAGGGTTATAAACCCTAACTCAACAAAATCTTCAAATTGAGGGATCAATCGAAGGCCAAATTCGGATTTGAATATATATAAATGATCACCAAGTCAAGGGGATCGTAAGGTATGTCGAAATCTATATTTTGGTGATATTTTGAGATTTTGATAATCATGCATGAACGAAATTCTTGTATGAAAGTTGAATGTTTTAGTGAAATTGATGTGAGTTCAAGTTTGAGTACTTGACCATACATGATTCGAAATGGGTCTTGAATGTTGTAATGAAGTTAGTAATTTATTTCATGAATATGGATGATTGAAATCATGATATCTACTAGTTGACATGTAGAACTCGATTATATTAGGTGTTCGGATGAATGCTAATGATATGACGAAACGGATTTCGCTAATAGATGAGGACCCTTATTTCTTGTGAAATGAATAAATAAGTTAGCTTTGATAATCGCTTGAACTAGTGGAAATGTTGGAAATATAATGAACCGGGTTAAAAGATTAGTTAAAACGGTGGCTTAAAAGAACGACTACCAGGTAAATTGTGAATGACTAAACTTGTTAATGAACTTGAATATGCATTTTATATACTAATAGGTGTTAGGGGTCATTTTCTTAACATACGTATCCTGATCAATATCCTGCCTTTGTTTGTTCATTTGTGACCAGGATGCTGGAAGAGGATATTGCTAACATCTTGGGCGATATCCTGAGGCTTATTGAATTAACCACGTGCAGGTTAAGGGCTGAGACTTGCTAACGGTCAAGAGGACTTCTTCTCCTCAAGACTCGGACGAATTTGTTGAGGAAGAGACGTTGAGCCCGAAAGACCAGGTCTACAACGTTCGAAGAAGGAATATTCGGTGGATCCCGCAAGTTTAGGGTAGTTTGTTATTTTATCTTTACTATAAATAGATGGGGGCGGATCAGCTTAGAACACACAATTTTTCACTAACACTCTCATACACTTACACTCTCTAGCTCATTGCAAACACCACACTTGTATTCAAGTTTCGTTGTAACACTTAGTCGATCCGTACCACATCCTGCACTGTATCCTAATTTTTGAAGCAATAGAAGAACTAGGCAGCTGCGATTGTCAGCTCCCGAGGTTTTATGCCGGCGATCTAGATTGATCAAGGGCTTTCCTCGTACATCTCGTGTCGTTTACTTTACTTTTGCTCATTGTTTGATCATAGATACAGCTCTATATCCTGAGCCGTATCCTGAAACTGTTTTTACAATCAACTTGATTAACATATTTTCGACATTCATTTCTAGCACACTACCTCACTTAACTAATTTGATCACTTAATTACTTCGGTAATTTTTGACCAAAACAATTTGGCGCCCACCGTGGGGAAAGTGGTGCTCTCTTTACTAAAATTTTTTGTCAAATCGCTAATCGGTTTTCTATTCTCAAAACTTTTTGCCACATTGTCCATAATGGCCTCAAGATCAAACATGAGTTCCTCTACTGTGTCTGCTATGACTTCTGCTACTACCGGTTCGTTGCTTCCACCACCTCCTCCAAGGATGCCAGCCTCTACACAATCTCAAGATGTTATCCCTACTCGGAGTGTCCAGGGATCTGCTCCCGTTTTAGCTTCTAATGATGAAATTTTAACCTTATTTGGAAGTGTGCAGGAACAAATGAGGCAGCAACAGGAAACAAACCAAATGCTTTTGAGGGAAATACAACTCCTGAAGGCTGGCACGAGCAGATCTGCTGAGGACAATGTCACTCCATTACACCCCAGAGCGTTGAACTTTAGTTCAGCTGTATATACCGAGGATAACAGGGGGAATATCGTGCCCAGTCTTCCTCAGAATCATACTCCTGAAATACCCTCATCGGTCAGGATGTCAACCATGAGGAGCTCAGGATATGCTTCAGGATATGGGCAAAATCCTCCAATGGGTAACGTGTCGAATAATAATAATACTCATGCTACTAACAGTGGTGGATCTTTGCAGGATACAGGTGTAACATCAGCACTTACCTGGGAACTTCAGAAGTTGAAGGACATGATATCTAGTGTACCTGGGGTGGTCCAGCCGATCCCGGAAGTATCTCAAGACAGCCACAAGATATCTCGTTTTGCATATCCCATCTGTGATGCTGAGATCCCAAAGAGATTCCAAACTCCCAACATGAAGCTTTATGATGGGGGTACAGATCCTGAGGAGCATATTGCTCAGTATAGGGAAAGAATGGAGATTAACCCTATCCCTCCGGAGCTCAAGGAAGCGTGCTTGTGCAAGGGATTTGGTTCTACTCTAACAGGATCGGCCTTAAAATGGCTATTAAACGTTCCTCCTCACTCAATTACTTCATTTGCTCATTTGGTTAATTTATTTAACAGTCAATTTTCTTGTAGTCGGAGTTTTGAGAAACTAACCAGTGATCTTTACAGGATAACTCAAGGGCCTCAGGAATCCTTGAGGGATTATGTGAACAAATTCAGTCGAGAATCCTTAGATATTCCACATCTTGATGTTGCAACAGCTGTGCAAGCTTTCAAGATGGGGTTACAAAAGGATTCTCAGTTTTATCAGGATCTTGTAATGAATCCCTGCAGGAATCTTGACGAAGCTCGTAACAGGGCTTTGAGATATACCCGTCTGGAAGATGACAGGAAGATGCAAGAAAGGATGAACTCATCCAACACTTATGAGTCAACTAATAGGAAGTCAGAATCCTCGTTCAAGTCATATCGGCCTAAGCCGTATAGTAGAAATGAAAGCAAAAGAGTGAACGCTGTCGAAGATGAGGATCCTGAAGAGTATCCTGAGTTGTCTGAATATTGCTTTTCTGTTAATATTCCTGAATTGATGTATGCTATGCAGGGTCTAGGAGACAAGGCTAGGTGGCCTCGAAAGAATCAACAAAAGGCTGACTGGAAAGATAAGTCAAAATGGTGTGCTTTCCACGAAGATTTCGGACATGTGACAGAGGATTGCATTGCTCTAAGGAAAGAAATAAGCTATCTTCTAAGCAAGGGATATCTGAAAGATCTCTTAGGAAGAAAGAAGAATAAGGGTCAGGATACTGAGAAGGATCCTGAACGGGCAGCATCACCTCCCGCGGATGCCAAGATAATCAACTTCATTTCGGGAGGATCCGACATTTGTGGAACTTCGTATTCGGCAGCAAAGAGACATGCAAAGGAAGCCAAGGCCGAAAGGGGAGACAAACCTGTCAGGATGACTACCCTCACAACTGATAAAGTGATCACTTTTGATGCTGATGACAGGGATACTGTCCAAGATCCTCACCATGATGCTCTGGTAATAACGTTATATGTGGCTAACCATTTTGTACGCAGGATACTGGTTGATAATGGCAGCTCCGTCAACATAATCCAACTAGAAACTCTGAAGAGAATGAATGTATCTCCAATGGATATCACTTCAAAGTCTACCGTGCTTGTTGGATTCAGTGGAGAGGCTAGAAACACAGTGGGAGAGATAAAGTTACCGGTATACGTTGATGGAGTCAACTCGATACAACGTTTCTGTGTGATGGATTCTCTATCCTGCTATAACATCATACTGGGAAGACCGTGGATTCACGATATGAAGGCCGTGCCATCAACATATCACCAATGCATCAAGATACCTACCCCTTGGGGAGTGGTCAAAGTTGATAGTGATCAGCAGGAGGCGAAAGAATGCTACTCATCCTCGATGAAATCCTCAACCAAACCTAGTGCAGCATAGCAATTAAAGACACGGGCCCAGGATATCGTGGAGGATCCGGAGCAGGATGTGAAGAAAATTATCCTGGACCAGGATAATCCCGATATTTCGGTGCTCGTAGGGACCAATATCCCTCAGGATATTGAAGAACAACTAATTAACTTTTTGAAATGCAGGATGTCTACATTTGCATGGAAGCATAAGGATATGACAGGCATATCCAAAGATATTATCACTCACAAGCTTGGAATTGATAAATCATTCAAGCCTGTGCAACAAAAAAGAAGGAAATTTGCTCCTGAGCGAAACACAATTATCCAGGAGGAAGTTGAGAGATTATTAAAATCCAGAATGATCAGGGAGGTTAAGTTCCCAAGGTGGCTAGCAAACGTGGTTGTAGTACAGAAGAAAAATGGGAAATGGAGAGTTTGTGTGGACTACACGGACTTGAACAAAGCTTGTCCTAAAGACCCATTTCCTCTTCCACACATTGATGCAATGGTAGATGCCACTGCCGGGCATGAAATGCTGACCTTCATGGACGCATCTTCAGGATTTCAACAGATCCAAATGGAACCTTCTGACCATGAGGATACTGCCTTCATGACACCAACAGGTATTTATTGTTATACAGCTATGCCTTTTGGTCTGAAAAATGCAGGTGCAACATACCAAAGATTGGTAAACATGATGTTCAAAGACAAACTGGGGGACACCATGGAGGTATATATCGATGATATGGTGGTGAAATCTAAAAAGGCTGAGGATCACCTCCAGGATATCAAGGGAGCATTTGATATCCTGGATCAATACAACATGAAGCTGAATCCTGCTAAATGCCATTTCGGAGTGGGGGCAGGAAAGTTTCTTGGATATATGGTGACAAAAAGGGGGATAGAAGCAAGCCCAGAGCAGATCAAAGCTATCCTGGATATAAAATCACCCTCAAACATGAAGGATGTACAAAGATTAACAGGCCGAGTAGCAGCTCTAAACAGGTTTATCTCAAGATCCTCAGAGAAATGCAAAGACTTCTATGATATCCTAAAGAAGAACAAAAGATTCGAATGGGGGGAAAAGCATGAAGCAGCCCTGCAGGATTTGAAACGGTATCTCTCAACCGCACCTCTATTGATGAAGCCGGAAAATGGTGAACCACTATCCCTGTACCTTGCTATATCAGGGAATGCTGTAAGTGCCGTTCTTATAAAAGACCATGAAGGTCAGCAATATCCTGTTTATTATGTTAGTAAAAGTTTGTTAGATGCTGAAACTAGGTATTCTTATTTAGAAAAATTGATACTAGCATTAGTCATGGCATCAACAAAACTTAGGCATTATTTCGAGACACATAGGATACATGTTAAAACAAATTATCCTATCAAAAATGTGCTTAGGAAACCAGAGATGTCAGGCAGGATGGCCAAGTGGTCAGTAAAGTTGAGTGCTTATGATTTAGTATACGAACCTAGAAATGCCATAAAATCTCAGGCTTTAGCTGACTTTGTGGCTGACTTTAGTAGTGACATTCAGGACGAGGTAGACCTAGAAGTTCAACAGCTAGGAGAATCCTCAGGATCCTGGACATTATATACTGACGGTGCATCTAATGTAAGAGGAGTAGGATTAGGAATACTACTAAAATCGCCACAGGGGGACATATTACCCCAGGCTATTAGGTGTGAATTTCCTGCTACTAATAATGAAGCAGAGTATGAGGCTTTAATTGCAGGATTAGAGTTGGCTAAGAGCATGAGTATCAAAAATTTGCAAGTATATGTTGACTCTTTGTTAATTACTAACCACTTTAATGGATCCTATGCAGTTAAGGGTGAGAAATTAATCGAATATCTCGATATTCTCAAAAAATTAGCAGGATATTTCGATGTTTTTATACTTAAACAGGTACTAAGGGAGGATAATGCTGAAGCGGATGCCTTAGCAAATTTGGGATCATCGATCAAGATACCTGAAGGGACGCAAATACCAATATTACATGTCTTATATCCTGCAACGAATCCTTAGGATAAAGAAGTAGCTGGTATTCAGGATCCTGGAGTAGAACATCCTGAAGAGGATCCTAAATCCTGGACGGCTCCAATCATGAAATATCTCAAAGAAGGACACATCCCTGGAAATGAAAATCCCAAGGCATTTAGGATGAAGGTATCACGATTCACTATTATAGATAATATTTTATACAGGAAATCTCTTGCAGGACCGTATTTGAGGTGCTTGGAGGATCCTGAAGCCAAGGAAGTACTTCAGGATATACATGAAGGGGATTGTGGTAACCATGCTGGGGGCGGGTCGTTATTCTCAAAAGTATTAAGGACAGGATATTATTGGCCAACAATGAGAAAAGATGCCGCAGAATATGCTCGAAGATGTGACGCATATCAAAGACATAGTAACATACTGCATCAACCTGCTGAACCATTGTATCCTATTGTTTCCCCTTGGCCATTTATGAAGTGGGGTATGGATATAGTGGGAAAGCTCCGGGAGGAAAAGTCTTTATGCTAGCAATGACGGATTATTTCTCTAAGTGGGTTGAAGCTGAAGCATTTGTTCAAGTTAGAGACCAAGAAGTAGTATCCTTCATAAAGAGGAATATCCTGACCAGATTCGGAGTACCAGCTGAGATAATCTGTGATAATGGTTCTCAGTTCATAAGCAGGAGGACTACGGACTTTTGCAAGAGTTGGGGAATCAAAATGATCACATCTACTCCGGTACATCCTCAAGCAAATGGACAAGCAGAATCCTCAAACAAGATAATTGTCAATAACTTAAAGAAAAGGCTTGGAGCCAAAAAAGGAAGATGGGCAGAAGAATTACCCTTTGTTTTATGGGCTGATAGGACAACGGTAAAGAATGCAACAGGCCAAACCCCATTTTCCTTGGTGTTTGGAGCAGAAGCAATGATTCCAACGGAAATGACAATACCTACTGCAAGATCTGTCTTAAGTGATCCTGAGAAGAATCCTGAAGCCTTGAGTCAGGATTTAGACACTATAGATGAGAAGAGAGATGCGGCAAGGCTAAGGATGGCAGCATATCAACAGAGAATATCCAGGGCATATAACAAGAATATTAGAACCAGAAGATTTAAGGTTGGAGATTGGGTGTTAAGAAAGGCTTTTCAAAATACTACTAATCCTGCCGATGGCAAGTTAGCTCCAAAATGGGAAGGACCATATGAAGTTGAATCAGAAGCAGGGAAAGGAGCATACAGACTCAAGAATATGGAGGGGGATATGCTACCGAGATCTTGGAATGCTATACACCTGAAGCTCTATTTCAAGTGAGTTTAGAATTCAATTTCTAACTCAGAATGGTATGAATTCTATCTTTTTTAAATATGTTTTGGTTTAATTTATTTTTTGAAACTCAATACTAACTTAAGCATCAGAGGGGTGTTAGCCAAGCTAACACCCACCTTAGTTTACAGTTGTTTTGTAAGATATGTTCCAGGATATAGCTCCGGGATATGCACTCAGGATAACTCAGAAGATTAGAGGATTGGCCCCCTCTCTTACGTTTAAGGGATACTGATCCCTTCACAGGTTTAAAGGTATTCACCTTTCTTCGGAATTGGGTTTAAACACCCCGCCTGGAGCGCAAGTTATTCAGGGATAGTTCAAGGTGGCGGGACCAGTCCATGTAAAAGTGGCTGACAATTTCGTTACTGTTGGCTATATCCTGAATCCTAAAGGTATATGAGGATTGATCACCCTCTCTCACGAAAGGGTATTTTCATACTCTCTAAGGTTTAAAGGTTTTCACCTTTCTAAGTCTTGGAGTTTATACACTCCCGCCTGTAGAGCATGAAAAGTTGGGATTTTCCCCAGGATACAAGGGATTTATCTCCAGTACATCCTTGGGTTTTACCCTTGGGACGTAAAAAATTTCTTATGCAATGGAAACTGACATTAAGTAGATTTCTGAGATACTTGAAGACATTGTATACAGGGGACATTCCCTCCAAGGTGGTGGTGTAAAGCTAAAAGGATGAAGTTTGCAACTAATGCACTAAGTACCTTGCACAGGGGACATCTTCATTGGAAGAGTTGTAAAGGGATTGAAGTTTGGTAATAGGTTTCTAGTATGATCTTTCCTTTATAAGCCTCATTTAAGTTTTTAGTGACATTATGTTAAGTATCCTGATATATATCCTCAAAGTCCTTTTAAGGATATTTGATTAGGGTGTTTGAAACCAGTATTAGTTTGGAATTCTGATCATCTAAATATTATCAAAACTTGGTTTTGAAAAGATAGACTATTTTTTACTTTCTAAAGAAATTTTTACAAAGTTGAAGGAACGTTTGGAAGATCTATCTAATAAAAGGCTTTTGCAGTATGTTGCTGAGCATACTGATCAGGATATTTTATAAGATAACAATACAAAATCTTTACAAAGATAAGACTCACACTAAGTAATGCAAGGTAACAGGAAATAAGTCAAAAGATGAAATTATTCTTAGAGCAATCAATACTGGTTGATAACCGAAGGTTTCATCCTGAAACCCAGGACCCATCCACCTTCGGCTATCAAATTGTTTAGAGACAGAAATGAAAATTGTTCATAAAAACATAAAATTGTTCGAATGACTTAAAAAAAATAATAAACTCTAGGGGGTAGTGCCTTCTTGGTCCATAGCGGTTTCGGCAACATCCACCTTGGGATCCGCCTCAGCATCCTTCTCAGCATCGGTTGCCTTTTCAACTGCTTTAGAAGGTTCATCGACAGTTGATTTGGAAGAGGTACCGCCAAGATTCTTCAGCTTGGTCTCCCAAGCACCAACGTCCCAAGAAGGGCATTCGAAGCCTAATGTTTTGGCTTCATGAGCCATCTTCAACCTAGCCTGGAGAAGAGAAATGACGACGGAACTTTTGAGGCTTTCTCGGTAACTGACCATATCCCGTTCATACTGCACATGGGCAGCTTCCAGATCGGCCTGGGCTTGAAGAGTAGCTTTGTTGAGAGCAACTTGGTGTTCTTGGGTCATAACTTTGTATTTTTCCTCGTAATGACGAGATTTAGCGGCCGCGATCATACCTTGGTCAGAGATTGTGATTTCTGCTTCCTTTAACTTAGATTCAAGTGTTTTGTTAAGCTTGCAGGATTCTTGATATAAATGAACTAAACACTCAAGACCCTACAAAGGTAAGAAGACAGGGGTTAACATTGTTAAATCTTTGAAAATAATCTAAATTACAGGATATGCTGTGAGGATACTGACCTGGTTGAGAAAAGAAGTCATAAACCCGCTGGCTTCAATGAACCCGTGCTTCTCATAAGGAAAAGTATCAGAAATAACAGGGGAATCGGGTTCTTTCCTTTTGCGGGAACTTGAACTCCGGGGCTTGGTAGCCGGTGAAGGTTTAGGAATGATGATGGCTTTGGAGCTGCTGGGTTTGGATGTAGCAGTGGTCTTGGGGCTAGGTTCTTTCTTGACCTGGATCTGGTCAGAATAGCTATCCAGTTCATCAAGGTCAAGACTTCAGGGATCTTAGCTGGTGCTGCATAAAGGGAAAAGTTTTACTCTTTATTTTATCATTATATTGTTTTGACTAATTATTTTGAAAGAAGTTCTTACCAGACATCTCGGATGATGAGTACTGACTTGAACTCGGGACGTGTGTGGTGAAAGTCCTGTCTATTGCAGGTAACCGGTAAACGGTATTGATTCTCTCTTCTGACTCAGCGGTAGGGGGAGCAACTTCCTTGAAGTTCACTGCATAAAGATCAAAAAGAAGGATATTAATAGAAGATAACAATCAATTCGTCTATGAGGATATTTATGATCCTACCGGTGGTTAACCACTCCACCGGAAGGTTGGCACCCTCAGCAATGGAATCTCGTTTGACAAAGAAGAATTTGCGTTGCCATCCGTCTTCGTTTTTGGTGGCTTTGAGAATCAGGGGTTTGCTGGAGGTTGAGAAGAGCAAGAACCGGCTAGAGCCATGGGATCGGAGGCGATAAGCTATAGGTAAATCCTCGATGCAGAGGTCAGAGCAATGGAGGTTTTTGATTTGGTTGAGTACAATTAGTACTCTCCAAACCATGGGCATGGTTTGAGCAAAAGAGATGCCAGTAATACGAAAGAATTGCATCATGAATTCAGGAAAAGGGTATCGAAGACCTAATGAAAAAGGATATGCCGGAAAACAGATCCATTCGGTAGAAGAAACATCCGATCGGATTGACCGATCGAATTGCCTAAAGACCGTGCTGTCGGGGAAAGCGCCGGAGGCTCTTAAAGCTGCAATGTCTGCGTTGTCAAAAGCGCAGATCTCCTTTTCGGGATTTTTAAGAAGGTTCTGCGGGGTGAAGGTCTCGGCGTCCATTGCAAGTAAGATGAAGTAAATTGACAGGAAGAAAATCAGAAATGGAGAATTACCTGAAGGTTCTGTTGAAGATATCTGCTTTTCAAACAAGAAAAGAGAAGATATAGGGGCATCGTGGATCTCCATTGAGTAAAAAACGCGTTGGAAGTTACGATGTGATCTTGACCGTCGCTTCGTTTTAAATGCCTTGAGTTATGGGATAAGATTTTTGAAATATATCCGTTGGATTGGTATCCCAACCGATATATTTGGGGACAATTGTTAGGGGTCATTTTCTTAACATACGTATCCTGATCAATATCCTGCCTTTGTTTGTTCATTTGTGACCAGGATGCTGGAAGAGGATATTGCTAACATCTTGGGCGATATCCTGAGGCTTATTGAATTAACCGCGTGCAGGTTAAGGGCTGAGACTTGCTAACGGTCAAGAGGACTTCTTCTCCTCAAGACTCGGACGAATTTGTTGAGGAAGAGACGTTGAGCCCGAAAGACCAGGTCTACAACGTTCGAAGAAGGAATATTCGGTGGATCCCGCAAGTTTAGGGTAGTTTGTTATTTTATCTTTACTATAAATAGATGGGGGCGGATCAGCTTAGAACACACAATTTTTCACTAACACTCTCAGACACTTACACTCTCTAGCTCATTGCAAACACCACACTTGTATTCAAGTTTCGTTGTAACACTTAGTCGATCCGTACCACATCCTGCACTGTATCCTAATTTTTGAAGCAATAGAAGAACTAGGCAGCTGCGATTGTCAGCTCCCGAGGTTTTATGCCGGCGATCTAGATTGATCGAGGGCTTTCCTCGTACATCTCGTGTCGTTTACTTTACTTTTGCTCATTGTTTGATCATAGATACAGCTCTATATCCTGAGCCGTATCCTGAAACTGTTTTTACAATCAACTTGATTAACATATTTTCGACATTCATTTCTAGCACACTACCTCACTTAACTAATTTGATCACTTAATTACTTCGGTAATTTTTGACCAAAACAATAGGCATTTGACTTTTAAAAAGTCAACGTGACCTAGAATACGATGAAAGATAATTTTTGGATATAAAACGCGTAAGGTGGAATAATCATATTAAATTATGATTAAGCTAACCACCTTGTAAACGATGATGATAGTTTGACGCTTAACAAACTAGGTGGAAGCTTGGAGGAGGAAGCGGGTCAAACGAATCAAAAAGGAGAAGAAAAGCGAAATTTGGATGCGAGGTAAGTAAAGCTTACACCTTTTGTAGGATACGTATTTATTTTATGAGCTATAAAATATGATAAAGGTAATATCCGAAATGTGGGTTCCGACACGACATGAATACGGGTCGGAATAAATTTAAATGATAAAAACCATGGTTAATGGTAGAAAAGGGGTAAAATAGAAATTTTAGTCAAGTGTCGACTAATGTAAATTGAGGTTGAAAGGATACCCATGGCGTCAGCCAAAATGGGTTAAGTATGTAAGAAAAAAAAAGAATTTACGAAAAGAAATCTTGGGGTAAAATCCGAAATGGGTCGGATGCATGAATTAGGTATTTTATTACCAAGTTTTTATAAATATTAATGTTTGGTCATTTAAGCCGAACGGGTCAAATGGTAGTAATGACACCATTTGACAAAATCGACTAATGTTGGGTTGTCAAGTTATATGTTCACAGGAGCGTATAGAAATTTGGATAATTACGTCGCCATAAAATATCGGCTAATAAAAGCGGGGTATAAAACGGGTCTATATGTTGACTCGAGCCAGGTACGCATATATAGATTTATAGTTAAACGTGCAATGTTGGTCAAATGTCTTAGAGAAAGACCCTCGTTATAAAAAGGAGGGACTAAGTGGATAAAAACGCCATTGATGGGTAAAGCGAGCAAACAACCTTAAAAGGTTGTGTAGAAATGAGTGTTACTACCAAGTAAGTCTTGACAAAGGCATACATATATTTCATAATACTTTTGAGTCAAACGCCCAAAAATGGCCCTTTTCCCATAAAATTGACTAACCGAAGGGTAGTCTTCGAATTAGTTAGATTACCATAGTTAATCCACCACAAATATAGTTGTGGTGGAAGGCAAATAGATATCTTCACGTAGAAATAAGATGCGAGTAATGATGAGCGAAAATTTTGCATATATGTTAAAAACCTCCAAACGGGTCAAATTGAAATAGGTGGTTAAATGTTAGTTAAGTGTTAGAAAGTTACAAAATAACCAGGCGAGTGTAAGTCTGGATGCAAACGATGTACTTGGAGCAAGAACGCTAATGATTGACAAGCCCGGGAATGGGTAAAAATGACTAGAAATAACCTTCGTTAATAAACATGTAATATGTTGCTAAAATGAAACGGGTCAAATAATCACATAAAGGATTTTTTTAGCCAATAGTTAATAAATCAGATTTAATTGTGAACCGAGGTGATAAACGTATCCGTAATTATATTATGGACGCGTAGAAACAAGAATCGTGTAAATCGGATTAGTAGATTGAAAGTTATGTAAATTTGAAATTTGATATTGGAAACAACATAGCTGGGTAAATATGCAGCTCAAAGAAGCAAACATTCTGTCGAAACCTGGTTGTCGCGCTACGCGACCATGAACCGGTATCACCTTCGCGTCACGCGACCTCTGTCGCGGCCCACGACAGTAAAAGGGCCATGCTCTCGCGGCCCGCGAGGGCTGAATCAGCTGGCAAAAATCCGTATTTTGATAAGGTAACTTGTTTTAAATTGTTTTCAAAGCCTCATACTAATGTTTATGATGGTTTTGAATGTAGGTGATCGTTATGGGTCTCCGGATGAAGATCAAGCGCATAACAAGAACCGAACACACAAATAAATGAAGCTTCCGCATAGATCTCGTTTTTGTGTTGTAAAAAGTGGAATATATATACATTTTAAACTAAGTTTTAGGATGTCGTAAACATGTCTAAACACTCTTGATGTAAAGTTTTTGATAAGTGACATTTTTATAAATGCTTACTTTAATTATATATATATATTAACGTTAAATTAGTATGGGTCTTACAAATACTTAGTCGAAAACGCCATAAAACACCCAGTTCAGAAAAACGACATAAAACCCAGTTAATTTTTTTCGAAAAGTATATCAATAGTATACTCGTTGGAAAGATAAAAAAATGCTGAGTTTTATGGTGTAATTTTTTTCGAAAAATAATCACGTATAAAAATGTTATTGTCGTTTAAATATAATGGAGGAAAATGGCATGTGATTATCATGTGCACATTTGTTTGGATCTTCCTATTTTACACCTCCTGGTAGTTCCAAGACCCCTATTATTTACAAAAATGCCACCGCATCAATCTCAGCCACAAACCACTAAGATCTTGTGGGTGAGAATTGTTCTCACCGTTCTCACACTTTGAGGCGTTCTCTCCTGATCATGTTCCTACTTTCTAATATGCACATCATGTATGTCATACAACTATTTAACAATGTGTACTACATGAATAAGTAGTCAATGTCTCTGAGTATAAAGATATCTGAATTTTGTTAGATCAAATAAGACAAGTATGATTTGAGGTCAAAATTATAACATGAATCCAAAACTTGTAGGTTTTAAAGGTTATTATTAGCTGAGAACATATGTATGTATTTTATTGTATTATAGTCTTGATTTTCTCCTTGATTCTTGGAGTTATTATTGTAATTACTTTTATTTTATATATTGAGATCATCCCACATTATGGGGTGTAGGTTTAACGTTCAAAAAAAGGGTCACTTTTTCAAACGTTCAAAAAATCAACGTGTGAAGTTTATCACGCGATTTAATGTTCACGTGTGGAAAATGTATGGTGGCGGTGGTGTTTTGGAAGCCATCACGCGTGGTGGGAGCTTATCACTCACCACCCCGCCTGCCCTAATATTGAAACCGCTAATCCTTCACATCCAAGTACAAGGGTTGTTTTGTATATAATATGAAGTTAGTTTAGTTTACATGTAAAGGAAGTAATGAAGTTCAGGGACTAGATACCGCAAAACAAAAGTTGATAACCAGCTCTCCTATGTGAATCAACATGTCCCTCTGTGTGGACACATCTGTTCGATCGATCAGCTTCAAGAAACAAAAGGGACACGACTATTGGATCAACAAGACACACCTCTTCATATTCATTCTCAGTCACAAGTTTAAGAGACGCACATATTCGTGAAGAAACACGTCTTTACGATCGCACCTTTTGAATTCTATAAATAGGCTATAGATTTCATTTGTAAAAACACATTCATGTATTCAGATTTCAAGTTATATTCAAGTTTTGTTTAGTTTTATCATTCATGTTCTAGAGATCAAAAGATCAATTGGGGCCAACAATTGGTATCAGAGCCTCAGGCTCTAGGCGCGAGGCATCGCAGGGTTAATTTCGCGATCAGGTTCTATTATTTTATTCTCAATTCGCAGTTTAGTTCAGTTTTTTTTCGGTTCAAGTATATCAAACCAGGGGTTAGAAATCTAGGTTTTTTATTTCGGGGTTTAGTGCGAATTAGATTGTTTGGTTACTACGCGTTTCGGGTAACCGCGGGTCAAGGTTTAATGAAATCAAGAAAGTCAAAGTTTACTGGTACGTACAGCAGCTGATATTGGTGGTTAGAAATCTATACATATAATAAAAGAAACCACTTTGAGAACACTTGTCATCATATTAGGCCATGTCTTATGGATAATTATAATTTTAGTTTAATCTATCCTAATTAATTATAGATAATCCATACTAAATATTATTTAGTTTAATTATTACCTTTATATTTATCTATTTACTTCAAATTCAAACTCATTTATCTAATTTGATATTAGAGTAAATTATGATTTTGGTCCCTGTGGTTTAATTAATATATGAAATATTTTTATTTTTATTACTAAAAAAATTATTATATCAATTTTATTACATAATTTATAAATTAATTTGTCGGAATTGGTACCAATATTTTATCACTCAAATTGATGTTGATTTGCTTCTTGAATAACATAGTGTAATAGATGAGGTTTTTTATGATATAACTTTTTTTTATTATTTGATATATAAAATTAGATTTATTCAATTTGTACAATACACGGGGTTTTTTAAGGATATATATTTTTTATTATTTAGTAAAGGAAATTACATTTATTCAACCCGTGTAATACACATATAACTTTTTTATTATTTGGTATATAAAATTACATTTATTCAACCCGTGTAATAAATGAGGTTTCTTAAAGATGTATTATTTTATTATTTGGTAAACAATATTACATTTATTCAACTCGTGTAAAACAAGCGGTTTTAAAGATATAACTTTTTTATTTGGTATATAAAATTATATTTATTCAACCTGTACAATATGGTTCTTATAGATATAACTTTTTATTATTTAATATATAAAAATATATTTATTCAACTCGTGCAATAAAATAGGTTTTTATAGATATATTGTTTTATTATTTAATATATAAAATTCATTTATTCAACCCGTGTAATACACGGGGTTATAACCTAGTTACTATATTATACAAAAAGCAACATAGGGGTGTCTTCGACGCACCGTGGCAACGTTTATAGAAAGGCATCCATTCATTTTAATCACCATTACATCCAACTATTAAATAATCGGTGTGATGATTTATAAAACCAACTTTTACTTCCGGCTTCCAACATGAGATGCATGAAACAGAACCCTTTCGCATTCCTCATCTTCATTCCGTTTTACACACAAAAACATCCCCTCTCTTTTTTACCAGAATTGTTGGAGCACAATTGATTTCGATCTGCATATGGCATTTTTTAAAGGCCAATTTGATGGCGATTTGCATAGAGTATGAAGAAACTACGCATATGATTGAATCGATTGTAATAATAATAATCCCATATTTATAAGCAAAAGACTTAATATATTATCGGCAATTGAAGGATATCGATCATTGATCTTCTTTAATTTTGTTAACACCATGGGACGTGTGACGGTTGAAACAACCGATTCATTTTAACACACTATCGCATCGTTTGATTTTAACGCACCGTTTCGTAGGCACCGATTATTCAAAAACATGATTTCAACTACGTGTGACGGTTGACACAAAACATGGTTTCCAAACGTGTGATGGCTTTTTATTGCGTGTGTTCATTCATTGTTCTTCTATATCCGACATATTTGCTCTTAAACTTAGTCGCTGGGCGAAATAGGAACTTCATATCAGAATGGAGAAGGATGGATTTTTGGATGGGGTAAAAGTAAAACAAATACCATTTCGTTGGAAAGTCAGTTTGCTTTACCATCGCCATCGAAACTGTCCATTGGGCAGTCTGAAACCTCGCCTGACGGATCGTCTAACACGTGTTGTCTTTTGCCACCGTCGGACATCACCGGAACGTCGTCCGAATGGCTCCTCATTTTGTCTTTTCCGTCTCAAACTCCCTCTCTACATCCTCTGGTATCTCTATCTCTTTAGTAGTTGATGTGTATGTTTGATGCTTTTGCCGGTTCAAAAAAAAGTAAGTTTGATGGTTTTGAAAAGTCTGTTGGTTGGTTTTGAGAAAGAAAGACAGAAAAGACAACCCTATGATCAAAATACTAATGGTTAAAATGGATTTTAGTCTAAAATGAATAAATAAAGGGTGATACTATTCCCACCCCCCCTAATTCCTGATTACACCCCCCCTACAAAAACATCACATCCATCAATCCATCAATCAATCATTTGCTTTTTGTTTTTAGTGTTTTTTGTCTTTTTGTTGTCCTTTTAGTATATTTTAGTGTTTTTTTGTTTTTGTTTTTTTTTTTTACAAACTTTGGGTGTAAAAAACTACCCCCTCGGGCGCGCCGTTTGAAATTTTTTTTTTTACGAATGTTGTTAAAATATACGGATCTAGTTGTAAAAAAAAAATCGTGGTCAACGCCCCTCCGTGGCACGTGGTTCCCGAGGGGGTAGTTTTTTACACCCAAAGTTTGTAAAAAAAAAAGAAAAAACAAAAAAATAATAAAAACACCAAACTTTGGGTGTAAAAAACTACCCCCTCGGGCGCGCCGTTTGAAATTTTTTTTTACGAATGTTGTTAAAATATACGGATCTAGTTGTAAAAAAAAATCGTGGTCAACGCCCCTCCGTGGCACGTGGTTCCCGAGGGGGTAGTTTTTTACACCCAAAGTTTGTAAAAAAAAAGAAAAAACAAAAAAATAATAAAAACACCAAGTTGGTTAATGCTTACATTTCGGAAATCAGACAACTAACAGAGCTGAAAGCCAACATGCCAAGCTAAAAAAATTCTTGAATTCAGCAAATTGTACCTTAGATAAGATTGTTCGTCACATTGATGAAGTAGTGAACTCGCAATATACAATTGTTAAAGATAGCTTCGAAAAAAGTAGAACTGTTCTAATGCATAAACGCAATATTCCTTTAGATTCGGTCGATGAATTTTGGAGGAAACTCGAGTTACCAGTATATTGTGAGGATATTACTTGTGACGTCGAGTTGGAAAGTTTTAAACAAGCCTTTGATAATCGATCCAAGCCTGGAAAGAAAAGTTTACTACAAAAGTTAAAAGCATTAACCAATCCAAGTATACCTTTTGTTGAAGAACCTGATGTTAAAAAAAATACTCGTGGACGACCAACTACAAAATCCAAACAACAAACAATGCCGAACCCTGCAATTGCTAAACCGCCCCCTCAACGAAACTACTCTCAGAAGCCTCCAAGGCACAGTCCGTTTACGAACTATCAAGAGCATGATTACACTCAAGAACCTGCAAGGCATAGTTCATTTACGAACTATCAAGAGCATGATTACACTCAAGAACCTGCAAGGCATAGTTCATTTACGAACTATCAAGAGCAGGATTACACTCAAGAACCTGGAAGGCATAGTTCATTTACGAACTATCAAGAGCAGGATTACACTCAAGAACCTGCAAGGCATAGTTCATTTGTGAACTCCCAAGATCATGATTACACTCAAGAGCCTTGGAGACATAGTTCATTCGGGTATCTAGAGACTGCTGATTATGTTGGTTACATCAGTCCAGACGTGAACTATCAAGTGCCTGGTGAAACAAGTTCGTTCATAAATCAAGATATTTACGGAAAAAAACCATTCAAGGACGATCCTGGTGAACCAAGTCCGTTCATGACACAAGATACAGACGGACAAGGTTTTTTCGCCAACTCTACAAGTGCGCTAGGCTATGACTTCATGGGGTTGAACCAAGATTAAGCATCACAGGTGATACACAACTATATTCATCTAATTCCAAAAATCTTCCATGCGTATGTTACACGCATACATAACGTGTTAGGTGATGGAAATTGTGGGTTTCGGGCGACAGCTTCTGCTCTCGGGTACGGTGAAAATGAATGGTTATTTATCCGGAGATCACTGTTGGAAGAGCTACTCGAGTTTAGAAATAAGTACACTAAGGCTTTCTTAGGCTCATTCAAAGATGTGTTCACGTCCTTGGCTTGGTCAGGATCGGGGTTTGCACCTGAAAAACACTGGATGATTATGCCAGAGGCAGGATTCTTGATTGCGAACAAGTTTAATGTGATCGTTCATTTTTTATCTCAAGAAAAAAGAAACAGTTCTACTTGTTTTCCGCTTTGGAGAGGCCCTCACGAGTTCCCAGAAAAAAAAATAATTACAATTGCACACGTGAATGGTAACCATTTTATAATGGTAGAATTGCAAGGAGAGTATCCAATTGCCAGCACAAACAACCTATGGAAATTAATGAGAGAAAATGATGCAGCTGGCTGGGAGAATATATTTGAATCACGTCAAAATATGTATAAGTCTTGGATATCACAACCTGCTACATTTGGGGGGTGTATCGATTAAACCTCTGTATGTAAATTATTAAATGATAATAATTTTGTAAAAAAGTACTTATTTTTATATAGCTTTTGTTACAGCTATAAATATAATTTGATAAATTATAACAATAAAAACTAATAATAAATACTATATCATTACTACTACTAATAATAATAAATATAATAATAATAAAAATAATAATAATAATAATACTAACTAATTAAATAATAAACAAATACTAATTAATAATAATAATAATAATACTAACTAATTAAATAAATGAATAAAAAAGACAACAAAAAGACAAAATAGGCTAGAAACAAAAATCAAGTGATTGATTGATGTGATGTTTTTAATAGGGGGGGTGTAATTAGTAATTAAGGGGGGTGGGAATAGAATGACCCTAAATAAAACGGAAGTTCTAGAAATGATTTGATTTAAAAAAACTTTCGAGTATGATTTTAATTATATAATTTTATAACTATTTTCATTCTCCGTATTCTAAATTTTAAATACCAGACTTTTCTTTTGAAGTATCAATACACAACGTTTTATTTTAAATTTCAATCGCATTAGCTAACTTTATTTTTATTTTAATTGCGTATTTTTTGAACCTAAAAGAACACTAATATATACAATTTTTGTGTATATACATATAATAAGTTGTTACGTTGTATGTTATAAAAAAACATATAAAATTGTAAAGCCTCTTTTTATCTTAGTTCTTTCAGCATTCCGTCGCGACACGCGGATTGACGCTTGAGAGGCCGGAGGCCGGATTTTTCAGAGAGAGAGAGATCAAAATATATCCTATGATAATTATGAATGTGATTATGTGAATTCAAAATGAACACTAAATCTGAGTTTGGGTTTTCAAAATGTATTATTTATAAATATAAACTAGTAATATTGCCCGCGCGCGTTGCGGCGCGGGTACATCGCACATTTCGAATAACGTAAACATCGAATGAATTAGTTCAAATGTTATGTGTTGCGTGAACCACACAAAAACGTGTGTTTCGACGTATCCGATTAAACTTAATGTAACCCACATAAGCATTGCGATTGGATAAAAATGTAAAGTCAAGTAAAATAAATCGAATGTATACCGTACAATTATAACGTATTATAGGTGACTCGACTCATACATAGAAAACATAGCGGGTATAGAGGAAAAACATATACGTGTAACAAAAAGATATTAATTAGAGCTTTTAAAAAAGGAAAAAACCACAATTAAATTTCACTCGATTAAGAACAAAATTTACGAAGCAATTAACAATCATAAAATAAGTATAAAAACATATTATATTTTACGTGACTTGTTTTCCAAAAACTTTACGCCGAAATGTAGAATAACTCGAATTTAGACCGACAGGGACGTAAAAATACGCACGTAAAATGATTTTTTTAACGGAAATGTATTATATTTAACCCCACTCGATTTTTATTAAAAATGTTTACGTCGAAACGTAGAAAACTCAAATTTATACCAAGATGTACGTTAAAATAGTTTTTTTAACGTAAAGGAACGATACGTAATATAGTTTAAAGAAAGTAGTTTAACATAAAAATTTATAATGAAATTCAAAAAGAAAAAAAAATATTTGCAAACAACATGGATCGAACATAGATCCTTCCAACACTCAACCAAAGCAGACAACCAACTATTATAAATGTAAACTATATTACTTAGTAGTGGGCGGTGGAAAAAAAAAAGAAAAAAGAAAATTATTTGCAAACAATATGGATCGAACATAGGTCATTCCAACACTCAACCAAAGCACACAACCAACTATTATAGGAATACATTTGAGTGTGTAACAGAAATGTAAATTATATAACTTAGTAGTGGTCGGTGGCTTTTGCCACCGACTTTCTATTTTAAGAGAGTATAGAATAGAATATGGGTATTTTGAAATATCAAAAAATACGGAATATCTTGTATACTAAGTCGTATATAAATAGTTGTAATCCATATGAAAATTATTTTTTTTTATACGCCGCCTCTGAATTATGGAATTAGAAGTTCCCTTGTCAAACATATGTTGCCATTATTAGTAATTAATGCAGATTTTTATTTTGTAAGATAATGTAGTGTTCGGTGATTTCTATTTTAAGAGAATAGAATATAATAAATAAATATATGTATAATCCAAGTTGTATCCAAAAAGAGAATTGGGCAAAAGAAGGACACAAAGTGCGGCCCAGTCATCGAATTAAGAAGAAGAGCACGGTGAGCAAAAATGGCTATTACTTATTATAGGACAAAGAATTTAAATTTTAATATAATAGAATGGATATTCTCTCCCCAAGCATTTCACTCTTTGAATTTTATTATTATTATTATTATTATTATTATTATTATTATTATTATTATTATTATAATAACGCAATTCCATATAATCATTTGGATATGTATAAGACATAGTAAAATATGTGGAAAATCGGGGATGTGTGTGTACGGTTGAAATGAAATCACACCAAACAATATATTAATGGGATTCTTGTTGGATTATAAACATGACACGTAATACTTGCAAAAGGGACAAAACGGTAATTTTGAGTGCATTGTCGGTGGCCGTAGCCACCGACTTTGTACTTTAAGATTATAGGTAAATTATCCTATGATGATTATGAATGTGATTATGTGAATATGTGAATTCTGTAATTGTATTTATTGATTTTTTTTAACTAAAACTTTCATTAAAAACAAGAGGACCAAAAGAGGAGGGCCTCCTCACAGATTACAACATATACAATGGGTATATACCCCAATCCTTCCATATTACATCTTTAAAACTAGCCCGATGTTTAATCCAACAAAAAGAGGATGCCTTAATACCAGCGACTATATCCACTGATTTATGTCTAGACTTGTGGAAAACAATACTGTTTCGTGCCAACCAAATCCTCCAACAAGTAAGCATCACAATACCTCTCAAGATCTTCTTCCTCCACTTATTCTTACTAGTGATGAAGTCCATTTTCAGCAGATCGGATATAGAATCAAAACAGGCTCCTTGTATGCGGCACCAATCCTTTATTTTAGACCAAACACCCTTAACAAACCCACACTCCACTATCAAATGGTTAGCCGATTCCTGCGCAAACTCACAGAATGGACATCTGGTATCGATAATGTTAATTCTCCTATTAACAAGGGCCACCCGAGTCGGGATCCGATCTAATTCCAATCGCCAAATGAAAATATTGATTTTACTCGGTAACCAAGACTCCCATCTCATGAAGCGGACAAGAGGCGGCCCATATTTCTGACCCAACCAAGTTTTCACTACTGCAACAGAAAAGCTACCACTACTATGCTGATTCCAAACCCACTTATCTTTATCCCCATTCATCCGAACCTGAGAAATAACCGCCTGAACATCTTGAGCCTCTGACATAGCAGCAACCGAATCCGTATTAAAATCCCAAGAACTCGCTATACATAGGCTGTCTCCAATCTGCTGAAACCGATCTACCACGACAGCATTTTTGCATTTTTCTTGAGCGAACAAGCAAGGCCATCTGTCCATAAATGGAACGTTCCCATACCAAGCATCCTTCCAAAACAGAATTCTACCTCCATCACCGAGTTTACCCCTTAGACAATTAGAAAAACGCAAACCATTAATCTCCAAGCCTTCCAGCAGACAAACCACATTCTTCCAGCATCCCGTATAGACATTCTTCAAGGGGAGAAACCGCCATCGATTCTTACCTCCATGTATACTCATAATTACCTTGCGCCAAAAACCATTTTCCTCGGACTTGAAACGAAAGGCCCATTTAGCAAGTAACGCCGTGTTAAAATCACATAATCTAGAAACGCCAAGCCCACCTTCCTTCTTAGGTCTAGTCACAACCTCCCAAGCCACCCAATAAATGCCTCTACCATCCTTACACCCGGACCACAAAAATTTACGCATAATTTTTTCAATATTCTCCACCACTGCCAGAGGAGCTTTAAATAATGAAAAATAATATACCGGGAGCGCCGAAAGGACCGACTTTAACAACGTCAACCGGCCCCCTATAGAGAGGAGTTTCGACTTCCAAGTACTCAATCTATCCCGAATAGACTCCATCACCGGATCCCAATTAGAGATTCGATTCATATTTGCCCCCACCTTAATTCCAAGATATGAAAAAGGAAGTTTGCCAACTCTACATCCCAAAATGTTGGCTAGATTACCCACCTCCTCATCCCCAACACCCAAACCAAAGATCACTGATTTATGAAGATTAATCTTCATCCCCGAACATAAGTAAAAAATACGGAGTAAACGATTCGTATTCTTCAAATTTGCTTTTTTTCCAAACACCCATTATCAAAGCATCGTCCGCGTATAACAAATGAGACAAAACCGGGCCTCCACTGGCGATATTAACTCCCTCCATAAACCCCATACAAGTAGCTTTTCTAATAAGACAATCCAACGCCTCCATGACAATGAGGAATAAGAAAGGAGAAAGAGGGTCCCCTTGTCTAATCCCCTTTTGACAATCGAACTCAAAAGTCGGAGCACCATTAAAAAGAACCGCCGAACGTGTCGAAACTAAAATACCTTTGACCCACATAATCCACCTCTCAGGAAAGCCCATTTGAGATAAAATAGCCAAGAGAAAATCCCAACTAACATTATCATACGCCTTTTCAAAGTCAATCTTCAACAGAAACACCTGTTTTCTATTTCTCTTATTCCACCCAATGATCTCATTCAACATAAGTGGTCCATCTAGCATATTTCTATCCTTAATAAACGCTGACTGCGAATCTGATATCACCTTCCCAATAATCGCCTTCAATCTGCTAGCCATAACTTTAGAAATAATTTTACTAATCACACCAATTAAGTTAATCGGCCTGTAATCTTTCAATCCCACCGGGGTCTTTGTTTTAGCAATCAACGTAATAAAAGAAGTGCTGCAAACCTTACTAATGGAGCCGTTTTGAAAAAATTCGTCAAACACCTTCATGAAATCGTTTTCCAAATATCTCCAAAAATGAGTGATAAATCTGAAATTAAAACCATCGGGACCCGGGGCCTTATCTGGACCACAATCAAATGCCGTGGCCTTGACTTCATTTATAGAAAAAGGGGCAATCAAACCATCAATACACTCCACTGGAACCTGTTTCAAATTATCACAAAATAAAGAAGGCCTATTACTGAAATCTTTTTTAAAAAGATTCCTATAAAAACGAAGCACCTCCCTCTTTACCAGAGCCGGCTTATCAACCCAACACCCATCCACCAAAATACCCGGAATAGCATTAGCCACCCTCCTACCTTTGATACACCGATGAAAAAAACCGGAATTTTCATCCCCATACTTCGCCCAATTCACTCTAGCCTTTTGTTGTAGATCCCTATTTTTCCGCCAATGACATTTCTCCACCTCAATTTTACTTTGTTCCAAAATCCACACTTCCTCCTCCTCTAAATCCCGAACCTCCATAAGATTCTCTAAATCTTCTTTTATTAGAGCCATCTCACCCTCTTCTTTCTTTCCGGTATCATTCCACCACTTCTTAAGAGCATTCTTTACAACCGCAAGCTTCTTGTGTAATTTGACATCAGGAGTCCCATGCACATCACAATTCTCCAGCGCCTGAACCACAACCTTACTACAATCGTCCCTGTCTAGCCACGAATCAAACCACTTAAAAGGTTTAGCCCCATAATTATAATCAGAGATAGTAAGCAATAAAGGACTATGATCCGAGAATTCCCGAGGAAGCGCCCGTAAAATTGCTTCAGGCCATCTACTGAAAAAATCTTGGCAAACCAACACCCGATCAATCTTACTCATCTTAATCTCATTCCCTGACCCAACCATATATGTGAAACAGTTCCCCCTCATAAAATATTCTTGTAAATTAGCACTATCAATAAATTGATTAAAATCACAAGCCATCCCAGCATGAAACTTAGAATTCTTCCTCTCCTCTAACCACCTAACCACATTAAAATCACCAAGGAGAACCCACATCCCACTATTACCGTTAATCAAATGCAATAACCGATCCCACAACCGTCGTTTTTCGTGAACTTTTTTAGGAGCATAAATATTAACCAGGTTCAGAATAGTCCTCTCTTCTACCAATTTCCCCGACGTAAGAATAAAATGCGGATCCAGAACCGAATTAATTTTCTGAAACTTTTTTGTGTTCCAAAGGTTCACCAGCCCTCCGGATTTACCATTAGCAACCATAACATCAACCCCACAATCACTATTAGGCCAAATCTTCTCAAAATCAAAATAATTCCCATTATTCACCATAGTCTCTTGAATCGCTAAAAACTCAACCCCATTCTTATGAATCATACCATTAACCCAAGATACTTTCCCTACCTTACCAATCCTTCTAACATTGATAGATAAACAGTTCATGACAAACCTGTTTGTAAACCTTGAACCTGAATTGAGCCACGAATCAAATCTTCGAACCCATCCATTTGCGCACCTAGACTATTACCCATGGTCCGTGTACAACTGACCTCTTTCTCTACCTCACTACCACCCCCAAGTTCGAAATCAGCTTCCGGTCTCACTTGCTGATAGTCCCCTGATTGCTTATCATCATCAGTTTTATCTACGCCCCCTGCCACTGATTGTTTATCGTCATCAGTACCATTCACCAGAACTTGAAAAGAATTGTTAACTTGGATCGGCCCATCCCCCCTTGTTTTAACCACATGTTCATCATTACCCAATATAAAAGGATCAATCCCAAATGGATCAGACTCATTGTAACAAGTTTTGGGCCCCTTAATGGGCCTTTCATTGCTACTACTATAATGTCCACCACTTGCCTGGCCCAAGTCCTTAATACTGTTGATCTTTTTTCTTTTTAATTTTTTCTCATTGTTCAAAATAACAGACTCCTTGGAATAATCCCCATTTAAAACAGGCGTTGACTTTTTCATCTCACCATGCGAAAAATCTTTACTATTTTCAGAAAATTCCTCCTCATAATCAGCCCCATTAATATCTTCCATAACACCCTCCCTATTTTTGGAAACCTCCTCCTCAAAATCCGCGCCATTATTATCTTCCATAACTGCCTCTTTGACCATCGCCTCCGTAGCCGATGAATTTTCCGGCTGAAACTCCGGTGACTTAACAACCTTATCACCTTCGTCGTCCCTATGCATCGGAACATCATCCGCCTTCTCCGTGACATCCAATACGAAGTCCTCCAACCAATCGTTATTATCTTCCATAACCCAAACCTTAAAAGTTCTACCTTTCCACCGTAAAAACACCTCGTCTTGGATCCGGTTACCATGCTTAATCAACACACCAATAAACTGAAAGGACGCATCCAATCCAGTACGTTCCACTCTAGCCGATTTGACCTTCCCCGAACAAACTCCCCACATCGTTAACCACTTTGTTATCCGAAATACACAACGGTACTCCGAAAACTTTCAACCATGCAATCCTCTCAAAATATGTTGGTTGACCTTCCCAAATCTCCGGTTTGGAGAAAAGATCAGGTCTCCCGATGATTTCATTCAACGCCATATCCGCATGCGCCTTAGAATTAAACTCTAGCAACACCTGAAAACCACCCAAGATCCGCACAACACCTTCATGCAGCTTCATCTCCTTCAGAATTTCTTTAATGTGTTGTAAAACATACAGTGAGGTAACCCGCACTATTATCGTCTTACCATGCAGACCCTCAAAAGCTTTGATTTCATTATCAACCTCCACTAACTTACCCTTGGATACCCCAGAAAAGGCTTCTTTGTAGGACATAAAATTGTACCCATTAACCTTCTTTGCAAAACGGCCCTCCCCGACACTACCATGACTCTTCGGAACCTGATTATCCACCGAAGGGACCGGCTGTCTTATCTCCCCTTCTTCTAGGACGAACCTTGCAACATTGCACTTCAATCTGTAATCACCCATACGAATCTTGGATACATTCCTGACCATCTCCGAAGAATCTTTAATATCCAGCATAGTCACAAACCCGAATCTCTTACCTTCTTTATTTCTTTTACGTGCAATATAAATATCAAAAATATCCCCCATTCCTCTAATAGCTTCCGCCACATCCGTACCACTGCAACGATCCGGAAGATTTGAGATGAAAAACTTAGTTAGTCGTGCCTGAATATTCGCCGGAATAGGATTCCGGCGAGTCTCCTTATTCTTCATTGGCCCTATCCTAACTTATTTATTGATAACCCAAACTCCCATTTACATTTATTTATATTTATAAATATAAATATAAGGTGCTCGCGGTTGAGCTTGAGCTTAGGACCTCGCAGGGAGTGACGGGAGATGTTGCTCTCCTTGAACGTGTTTTCTCCCTTCCGGTTCGAACTGTTAAGAGCATCCCCCAAGCTGCCGTTTGGCATTTGCGCAAGCTTTGACAGGTGCCATCCATAAAGTAGTAGCTTCCCCTGGGTCTGTTGAAAGTTGGGTCAAACTCTTGCTCTTAGCCCATTGTACCCTTAAGGTGGTTAAACCGTCTTCCAGGCAAGAGAGAAGGTCAGGTAATCGAAAGTCCCTGCAATGTGATAGTATTTTGCGGGCCTTAGCTTTGTGGAAGGAGGGCTCTGGTTTTGAGATTTTGGTCAATTCCCTCCTTGCCGATAGTGGAGAAGAGGTCGTGCATGGGGGGAGGCACAACGGGAGATAGCTGAGGAGGTTAGCCCTAACATCAAGCAATGTCTCAGGAAAGTGAGTGATGGTCACTTCACTGCTGCAGTTAAGGTGTTGTGTTCCAGTGGGGTAGCTCCCCGGGGGGAATCTACCATGCAAGCCCTTATCGACAAACATCCCTTCGCGCCACCCCCGAGCCTCCCTTCAACCCCTCTGTCCCAACCTGCGTTATCCGTGGATAAAGACTGCGTCCACAGGTGTGTGAAATCTTTTCCGAAAGGGACATCTTGTGGGCGAGATGGCCTCCGAGCCCAACACCTGTTGGACGCTCTTAGCGGCGAAGGGTACCGACTCCCTCGGGACTACTTACTGCCATCACTGAAGTGGTAAACCTTTGGCTAGGGGGGTTATGTCCTAAGGTGCTCGCGGATTTTGTTGCTTCGGCGCCCCTAACCCCTTTGTTGAAGCCTGATAATGGTATTTGCCCCATTGATGTGGGGGCAATTTGGAGAAGATTAGTCTCCAAAGTAGCCATGAAGAAAGTTGGGAAAGAAGCTGTTAAATACTTGAGGGACTACCAATTTGGGGTGGGGGTCCCCAATGGGGCGGAGGCGGTGCTGCACAGCGCTAACAGGTTTCTTAATTCTTTTCATTCAGATGGCTCGCTGGCCATGCTTACGGTTGATTTTTCCAACGCTTTCAACTTAGTTAACCGTTCGGTTTTGCTTCGCGAGGTCCATAGCCACTGCCCCTCCATATTCCCGTGGGTTCAGTTTCTGTATGCTCAGCCTGCTAGGCTATACGTGGGGAATGACCGCATCGGGGCATTCACGGGGGTGCAGCAAGGGGATCCTTCGGGACCTTTGCTTTTTGCCCTAGCCTTACACCCCTTAGTGCTTCAGGTGCAGGAAAACTGTAAACTCCCCTTCCATGCTTGGTACTTTGATGACGGGACGATTATCGAGGACGCTGTTCAGGTTGCCAAAGCTCTCGACATCTTCGGTTCGGAGGGTCCAGCCTTGGGGCTACGGCTTAATATTAGAAAAACTGAATTATTTTGGCCGACATGTAACGGGGTGAAGGTCTGGCCAGGGCTTTTCCCTGGTGAGATTGGGAGGTCGGAGAAAGGTGTCAAACTGCTAGGAGGGGCAGTCAGACGTGATTCTGGTTTTATTAGTGGTCTAGCGGCTAAGAGGGCAACGCGCGCTGTTGGCATTATGGGGCACCTTCCCTTGTTGCGGGATCCTCAAAGCGAACTTCTTTTGCTTAGATCTTGTATGGGGGTTGCAAAATTGCTTTTCGGTTTGCGAACTTGCCAACCCCCCTTTGTGGATGATGTTGTTTCATGTTTTGATGAAGGTCTTCGGGAGGCAATAGAAGACATTGTCGTATGTGGGGGTCCCTTTTTTGGTGAACTACAGTGGCGGATCGCGACCTTGCCAATGCGGCTTGGTGGGTTGGGCCTTCTCTCGGCCCGGGATGTGGCAGCCTATGCCTTTGTGGCTTCCAGGTCTCAATCTTGGGAGTTGCAGGACCACATATTACGTAATAGCGGGGTTGCTAACATTGATCCGGATTATGCCAGCGCCTTGGAACGCTTGCATGAATCTCTACCTAACTTTGATCTCGGCGGTTTCTCTAACAAGGACACCGCCCCCAAAAAGCCACAGAAAACTTTGGCGAATGCCCTTTGTTGTCGAATCGCACAAAGTTTAGGAGAAGATTTTCATTTGTCCCCCCGCCAGAAAGCCGTCATTGATTGCCTACAGAGGCCTCACGCTCAAGATTTCTTAACTGTTATTCCTATTGAAGGTTTTGGTCAACGTATGTCAGCGGTGGAGTACCGGTCAATCCTTAAGTACTGTTTGATGATCCCCATGTTCCCGAATGATAAAACTTGCCCAGTCTGCCGTAAAGCATGCCTGGATAAATACGGGGAGCATGCGTTACACTGTAGGGAGTTGCCGGGGTTTAAGTATCGCCATGACTTTGTTCGAGACGCGTTAATGGATATTCTCAGACGAGCAGGGATCTCGGCAAAGAAAGAGGCATCGGTGAATTTTCTTACAGACCCGTCGGAGGGGAGATCCACTCTACGCCCGGCTGACGTGCTAGTTTTTGGTTGGGAGGGCGGGAAACATGCTTGTGTTGATCTCACAGGTGTATCCCCCCTAGCCGGGTTTCGGGAAAATGGGTTTGTGGCGGGGCAAGCGGTACTGAAAGCAGAATCGAAGAAGGTGGGGCAAGCATAAAGCGAAAGTTTGCTGAAAATGAAAACTATAAAGGACCAAAGTTGAAAGTAAAAAAAGTTGTGGGGATAAATTGCAAAAGATAAAAAGTTTTGGGTTAAAAGTAAAAAAAACAAATAGTTTTGGGTTAAAAGTAATTTATGAAATACGTTTAGGTGAAAAATAAAAAAAAAATCAATTTTTTTTGGAAACCCCCAAAGTCAAGGTTACGACAACCATATGCATAACCATATTTTCTTTGGAAAACCCCCAAAGCACACGCTGCGTTGCGGCGAGGCGTAAAACAGTGTCAAATAGTATTAAAGTCACACAACCGTCATCGACCACCAACACTGACTCGACTAAGGATCTGCGTGTTGCGACGAACATGTCAAACATGAAAAAATAGAGGTAAAAACGTTGAACCACAAATATATGTTGCGTCGTATTAACTTGCAAAATTTGAAACAAAACATAAGAAAGTTGAACCACACTTATACGTTGCATCGTATTAACTCGAAAAATTAAGAACTATACGTAAACCGAAGATTTTCCAAAGATGAAAAGTATAAGTGATAAAGGTTGTGAAGTTAAATTGCAAATAATAAAAAGTTTTGGGTTAAAGTTAAAAAATCAAATTATGTAAGGTTAAAATTACAAAAGGTAAAAACCTTTGGGGTAAAAGTAATGAAAAGTTTGGGTTAAAGTTAAAAAACAAATTATATATGGTTAAAATTGCAAAAGGTAAAAACCTTTGGGTTAAAATTAAGAAATCAGAGTTCGAGTTGTTGTAAATGAGGGAAGACGACAGTGTGGAGTCTTTCACAACAAAGATAAACAGTATTGTAGCAAGGGCAAGTGGATTAGGGATAATACTGAGTCAGCCGACTCTGGTACGCAAATTCCTAAATGTCATGCCGGATAGATTCACTCAGATTGTCGCCTCCATGGAACAATACTCCGATCTATATACGATGACGCTAGAAGAAGCAGTCAGAAAACTAAAGACTTATGAAGAAAGGATAAAGTTAAAGAAAAAAGGCCCTGTGGATAATCTAGAAGAACTCTTGTATGCGGGTCATGGACAACATGCTGGAAATCGTGGACGAGGGAGATTCCACCCATCACGAGGTCGAAGGAGAGACAATTATCAACATAGGGGGTGAAGGACACACCTCTTTTGAGTCGGAAGGAACCGACAAACCACAAAGGGACGATAGCAAGTAAGAAACACCGGCTATGAGAGATAAGTCGAAAATCACTTGTTACAGATGTGACAAAACTTGGGCACTATGCCTACGAATGCCCAACCAAGATTACCAAGGAAAATGAGACACTCTTGGTCGAAACTGAAGAAGATGATGAACCGGCACTTTTGATGTGCCTACACGTTGAGGAGAAGATGATGAACATTTGTGTAGAGTGTTCCAATTATAAATCAACCAAGAATTTAACTCTCCACGACAACCACAATTTCCACACATTAAAGTTTCAACACACAAACTGAATTTTTTTTAATGACAAATTTGGATCACTGACGGGCCACTGGAGTATCATAGTGCCACAAGCAAAACCACCTGATCATATCCATCTTCACCAGGCATAATACCTATACACCAATTCAGAAGGAAACCAAATAAATATGGAAAACCCCCATGTGGGAATCGAACAAAGGACCTATTGGTCCTAAAGCTTTATCTCACCACCAAGATGCCACTAGGCTAGAAAGCCATCGACAACACACAAACTTAATGCTCAAAATCTATCGTTATCTTGAATTTAATTATTAAATAGTCTTTATGTTAACCAAGAATATAACATTATTTATGAAATTTCCAACTGGCTTTTGTGTATTATCATCTAAAAATGCCCCCTTTTAATAAAAAAACAAGTCACCTAAGAGGGGAGTGTCGCCATCAAATTGGGGTGTGAGGGAAGTTTAAGAGGGGAGTTGACGTGGCATAACCTGATTGGGTGTGCGTAAGAGAGGGGACTCCCCTAAGAGGGGAGTGCCCCTCTCACCCTTAGACTGAAGGGAGTGGGGCAACCTTTAGAGGGGGCGTCTTGCGACACGTGGCGCCACGTCATATCAGAGGATTTTAAGCAAAAAAGGGGGCGTGGTGTTTGGGGCAACTCAAGTTGCCAAAGAAAGATGTGATTGGTTGTTTGAAAAGTTAAGGTTTTTTGATTGGTTGTTTGAAAAGTTGGTTTTGAAAAGTTGTTTGAAAAGTTGGTTTGTGGCGTTCTCTGCAAGACGGGCAAGCCAAAATTTTCAAGAGGTTGCCATAGGGGGGCGGTGTGGAGGGCGACTTGGGGGTGGGAGTCGCCCCACTCCCCTCAGTCTTATAGTTTTATATATCTATATATACATAGTACTATAGTAGCTCTCTAGGCACAATATAGGCACTTCAACCAAATCGTCAAAGGACGTCTTTAGACAATGGACTTCATTGTGTATAACTTACAGCTCTCTAATTGATGTCCAAATGATCATTTCGATTTCTGCTATGTAAGTATACTTGACAACTCTCACGTATTTGTTGTGTTTACTCTAGCACACACTGTATAAGCAACTACATACACTTGCTTTACTTGATTTCGTAGGTTTATCACCAAGATTACATGATGATAAAATAAACAACGCCTATGCCCCCATCAAAGTAATCATGTGTATTTAGGGAAAAAAACAATAATATGATTATCAATTTTTTATTGTAACAAAACATGGGTATGTCAAATTAGTAACTTTTTTTAATTTAATAACACGGGCTTTTTGTTCCTATTAACTATAAAGTACATGGGTTAGAATTAATAATGAGTCAAACAGGACAAAAGAGAAAGTTAGGAGTATGTGCTGAAAAGTTGTTACTACCACTAACAAATATATATTATTACCATATGATTCAATATTTAATTTCAAGTGGTAAATAATGTGATACATAACTTTAATGGCCTTGTCTCCAACATGGGTTATGAACGCCACGCTTCTTTTCATGTGCTTTTCCAATACTATAATAGTTAAATTGTGATAATATTATCACTTTTAAAAGTAATAAAATCCTATATGCTTCTCTCAGTTTTGTTACATTTTTATAGAAAATCATGTCAAAACTTTAAATACTAGAGCCATCGTGTTGTGCGATGCGAAAGGGGTGCAATGCTCATCCACGTAGACAGTTGGGGCACGAAACAACGTCCCCTTAGCGCTACAGAAGGTGTGAGGAGGAGAAAGGTGAAGGTGAGGCCGATTGTTATTTAATTTCTTTTTTTATTATTAACTAATATATAAACCAATAATTTATGTTCACCTCATTTTTTATTTCTTTACTGGGCCGATTGTTAATTAATTTCTTTTTTATTATATAAACCAAGGGCATAGCTTTGTGGGGGCGGGAGGGGGCGGCCGACCATTCGAACTTTTCGCTCGTTAGTTGAGTGTATGTAGTTTTCGTATAGAAATTTTTGGCTGTATACGTTTTTGACCCTCCGGTTTTATAGAAATTTTTTGTATACACGTTTTCGACCCCCACGATCGGAAATATCAAGTTTCGCCATTGATATAAAACCAATAATTTATCTTCACCTCACTTTTTATTTCTTCAATTTTTTATTACTCGTCCACCACGTTTCACATTGCCACACCCTATATTAGTGAAAGGTAAAAAGTAAAACTTCCAAGTGTGACTACCTTTGCGGTTCTGTCTACGTGACGCCTAGATAATACTATTTTTTCATGCTTCACCTCATCAAAACACATATTCTAAGGAAGTATAAAAAAAAACTATACATTTTCTGAATAGCAAAAGATTCTATGATTACAGAACATCACGAACAAAAATCGTTAAAACTCCTTCATCAAATATTGTGTATTTCTTTGTGAGGATTAAGGGTAACCATTCCAATTATTGGACATTGTAATGCAATTTGAGATGGGTCATAATTGGTCAAGGTAATACGCTTTGACCATCTAACCACATCTACATGTTACGTTTGGGATGAGGCTGCTTTTCGTAAAGTAATCGTCAACCTTTTTCTAATTAAATACTTTTGTTTTATCCGTTTGATGTATACAATCAAAGGGTCTAGTCTTGTAAACGAAGAAACTACAGGGACTAAATACAAACATTTGCCTCTGATGAATCATCCTCATTAACGTTCACGTTCTTCCCCTCACTGCACTCATTCCACAGTACACACTGGCTCTACTCCCACCGCCGGTTACACCTTTCTCTCTCACACACAACAATGGTTGAACCACCGTCTCCACCACCACATTTCCTCTTCTTCCTTTTAATCTCCACCCTCTTTCTCCTCCACGCCACACCACAAACGACCACCCACCCAGACCTCCCCCCACTAATCTCCTTCAAATCTTCCTCCGACTCATCCAACCAACTCACCTCCTGGAACAACTCCACCGATCCCTGCACCTTCTCCGGCGTCTCCTGCCTCCACAACCGAGTCACTCGACTCGTCCTCGAAAACCTCAACTTACACGGCCGGTTCGACTCACTCACCGCCCTCACTAACCTCCGTATCCTCTCTCTCAAAAACAACCAACTCACCGGCCCCGTTCCAGATCTCTCTAACTTCACCTCCCTTAAACTCCTCTTCCTCTCCAATAACCAAATCTCCGACACCTTTCCGGCGTCCTTACCGTCGTTATCCGGCCTCTACCGCCTCGATCTATCCTACAACAACTTCTCCGGCGAGATTCCGGTCACAATCAACCGTTTGACCAACTTGTTAACCTTACGGTTAGAGAATAACAAGTTTTCAGGTTCTATCAAAGTCGTGAACTTACAAAGCTTACAAGAGTTTAATATTTCTAGTAATGAAATTTCCGGTGAAATACCGGCCGTACTGTCGAACTTTCCGGAATCTGCATTTGCAAATAACCGGATATTATGTGGATATCCGTTGTCTAACTGTACGGAACCGGAAGTACCTGGTTTAACGGCGCCGTTAAGTCAACCGTTGGGTCATCCGGCTAACACGGTTGTAGCATCAACTCCTAGCTCAATGCCGTCAACGGCGTTAATGCCGAATAGTAAAAAGTCAACGGGTCATCACGGTAGTGGAAAAATAAGCACTGTAGCTATTGTAGGGATTATTATTGGAGATGTGTTGGTTTTGGCGTTAGTGACGTTAATTTTGTATTGTTATTTCTGGAGGAATTTTAAAAATGGTAACGGGAAGTTAACGTCGTCAAGGATTTTAGAAGGGGAGAAAATAGTTTACTCGTCTAGTCCTTACCCGAACACGAACATGAACATGAATGTGAATGCGAACACAGGGTTTGAGAGGGGTAAAATGGTCTTTTTTGAAGGGGCGAGGAGGTTTGAGTTGGAGGATTTGTTGAGAGCGTCAGCGGAGATGTTGGGGAAAGGGGGGTTTGGGACGGCGTACAAGGCGGTGTTGGATGACGGTAATGTGGTGGCGGTGAAGCGGTTGAAGGAGGCGGCGATTGGTGGTAAACGGGAGTTTGAACAGCAGATGGAGGTGCTAGGGAGGTTACGGCATCCTAACGTCGTTAGCTTGAAGGCGTATTATTTTGCACGGGATGAGAAGTTGTTGGTCTATGAGTTCATGACTAACGGCAACTTGTTTTGGCTTCTTCATGGTATGTTGTTCTTTACCGTTAATAAATTTGGTTGGTAGAATAAAATGTCAATTATGTGTAGAATGTTTTTTAACTCAATTTTGGTACATTGAAATTTATGAACTTACTTAGAAGGGTCAAAAGTTAAATGTTAAAGTTATTGAAAGAAACAAAAAGAAAAAGAAGCATAAATTAGGGTGCTCAATCATCACAAATATTCTTAATATATACAATCTTCCCGTTTTAAGCTTTTTTGTTGTCTGCCCCAGTTTTAGCTTAGATGCATCTTTATGAAGTTTTTTATTATTCTTTCATGTTTGGTGTCAGTAGTTAAGTTTTAGAGTCTCCTAAATAATGTTCCTAAAAGACATGTTTCTATGACTTTAAACTGAATTTAGAACATTGATAACTAAAATCAGAAATTGATCAATGACTTGTTAAACTGTTCATAAACGCGCGTTAATGAGTCAATGAGACACGTGTTCATGTATGTATGTTTGATTAAATTAACAAAAATTTACGTTCACGTTCGTTCATTTATCAAATATATAAGCATTTACTTGTTATATGGTTTATAGACAATTCATTGAAGATCTAATTCGTTTACATGCCCTAAACATATGATTGTGTTTTTGCTTATACGTCTTAACTTGACGGGATAATTGATATAAGAACAAAGTGTTTTTGCTTTACATTTTATGCCGATAGCCTTTTTGGCTAGTAGCACAAGGTGTTTATCTCCCTAAAGTGATACTGAAGTTCCATAAAGTGGACAATACGTGGATTTTGAGAGTAGATTTTAGGGCTTGTGAGTTCACTATAAAAAATTTCCTTTCAAGAAATGTATGAACCAAATAATGAGTTGATAATAACAAATTGATAAAATATTAAGGACTTGTTTGTCAATAATTGTTGACATCAAGGGCTGTTTCTGTTAAACCCTTAATATGAAGAGCATTCCAATAACTGTTGGAAAATTTGTGAAAATAGCAATTTTCACAAATATAGGAAAATGATTTTTTCCTATTTTGGACTAGAAATAAATATAATAAAATGAGCGGGTTTTATATATTTATTTGTGGGTTTGTGTTCTATGTTGGAAGAGCTTCGCAACGAACTAAACCACGTCCAAAACGGAGCTAAGATGAATAAGATATCGATGCTCAAAGTTTGGTGTTTAAAACTTGAAATGCTGAAAATGTGGGAAAGTAGTACCTTGTCCCACATCGGATGAGAGATGGAACTTAAAGGGGTATTTAAGTAGGATCTCTCCATCCTTATTGTTTCATGGAAGCACACACTAGTGTCCTCGCGAAGGGTGCGGAGCACTCGCACTCGCACACGCTCGCGCGCGCGTGGCGTGGGCGATGAGGCGCAATGTGGCGCTTTGATGGCGCACTTTGCACTTCGCACGCTCGCATCGCCGCGAGCCGCTTGAGAGCCGCCTTTGTATTTTTGACCACGTGCGCGTGGTGGAGCACAAGGGTTGCAAGGACCAAGTGGTAGGTGATGCGGCGCATGACGTGGCAGTCATGCGCGGGTGCACGCATGGTGCATGGGTCCTGCTGTGTCGTGCGCGGCGCACCAGAGTGAGTCAATACGGCGCGACTGTGTAGCGCACGCGCGCATGGATTTGAGCCAAGAGGACGCACCGCGCATGGTGACGTGGCGCATGCGCGCACGGCTGCGAGCCAAGAGGCCGCACCCCGCATGGACGCGCGGCGCACGGCTGTGAGCCAAGAGGCCGCACCCGCACCGCGCATGGGCGCGCGCGCGCAGAAGCTTCCAGCTGCAGTTATGTCAGTGCAGTTACATTCAGCATTCGAAACTGACAAAGTCAATGCTTTTTTACTGCGATTTTAATGACGAATTAAAGTGCATTAAAGACGTTTAATGCAGTTTAATTCTCCCATTAATTCGGTTTTTCAGTTTCTTCTAGACCTGGTGTATAAATAGGAGACTCCTTTCACCAGTTTGATACACTGAATTACACAGCAACTACATTCTCTTCTCTGAATTTCATCATCTTCTTCAAGCTACTAGGTACACCTTCGGGTTGGAGTCAAGACCGGCAGTACAACTGCTTGCGGCTGTTGTATCCTGGAAACAAACGTGTTCTCCTGGGAGACACGAAATTTGTTTTAAGGGACCCGTGTCTAACACGATCCTCAGCCAAAGAACAGTGTTTCTGTTCGGATTTCTGTCTTTGTTTTTCCATTTCTTCAGTTGTAATTGTAATTAATTTCAGTTGTATTTCTGTTATTGTTCTTGTATTTCAAGTTAATAAATTATTTTATTTATTTTACACGAACGGATTCCTACAATCTTAAAACAAATTTTAAAACACCGTTCGTGTAGACTCACAAACTTCTCTGCTGTGATTTCAATTTTTTTTTCTCACAGCAGGTTGTGTTTTAAAAGGTTTTTTCTCTGTTTTGATTCAAAGTAGCGACTTTGTCAAAACAGAATTCTGTTTCTACTCCTTCTTCGTCTTTGGGTTCTAAGATCTTCTCTTGTAGTCTTCAAAGTTGGACTTAGAAGCTACGAGGCTGATTTTCTTACTCATCGAGTTTGTTAGTTAAATAATAAATCAGCACATTTATTATTCTAACAGTTTATTAACTTGGTTTTGTGGATTTTTTCAGAATGTCGACTGAAAATACCAACGTCAACGTTGTTGTCGGTACCCCTGCCAACACTGTGGGAGCGACCACAGTGGCAAATCATGCTGAACGACCCGAGAAGTTCTCGGGTCTCCACTTCAAAAGGTGGCAACAGAAGATGTTCTTCTACTTGACCACCATGAACCTTGCGAGGTTCTTGACGGAGACCGTTCCCCAACCTGCGGAAGGGGAGACCGATGCTCAGGCTCTGAGCGCGGTAGAGGCGTGGAAGCACTCGGACTTTATATGTCGAGGCTATGTTCTCAACGGTCTCTCGGATGCATTGTATAATGTGTACTATAATATCAAGACTTCCAAAGAATTATGGGAGTCTTTAGAGAAAAAGTACAAAACGGAGGATGCGGGAACAAAGAAATTTGTTGTCGCCCGTTTCTTGGACTTTAAAATGGTTGATAACAAGTCTGTTATGAACCAAGTCCAAGAGTTGCAAATTATACTTAATGACATCCATGCTGAGGGAATGGTACTCAGCGAAACGTTTCAAGTGGCTGCCATGATCGAGAAATTACCTCCTGCTTGGTTGGATTTTAAGAATTATCTTAAACACAAGCGAAAGGAAATGTCAGTCGAGGATCTTGTTCTTCGTCTTCGTATAGAAGAAGAAAACAGGGTAGCCCAAAAAGGCACCATTTTGCAAGCTTCGGCTAAAGCAAATATGGTGGAAATTGGGGAATCCTCAAAGGCCAAGAAGGGCAAGGGTAAAAAGGACAACAAAGGGAAAGCAAAGGTTAGCAACCTTGGACCTAAAAAGGGGGCTGTGAAAAAGAAGTCTGCGCCTTTCCAAGGTATTTGTTACAATTGTAACGAGACGGGGCACCGTGCTAATCAATGCAACAAACCTAAGCGTGAGCGTGCGCATATGGTTGATGAGGATGGTATGCCTCTAATCGCAATGATAACCGAGGAAGCGGCTATGATTGAAGAAGTTAACGCAATGGGTGAAAACCCAAAAGGATGGTTCGTTGACACGGGTGCAACCCGCCATGTCTGTGGAGACAAGACTCTTTTCTCTACATTCAAGGAAGCATCGGGTGAAGAAAAGCTTTATATGGGGAATAAAGCTACCGCAAGCATCAAGGGGGAAGGCACGGTCGTTTTGAAGATGACTTCGGGGAAGGAGCTTACCTTGACCAATGTGCTTTATGTCCCAGAGATACGCAAGAATCTCGTGTCGGGATGGATGCTCAACAAGTTTGGTTTTCGTCTAGTGTTTGAATCGGACAATTTTGTCTTGTCTAGACGTGGAATGTTTGTTGGAAAGGGCTATGCCCTTAATGGTATGTTCAAAATGAATGTAATGGTTGTTAACCAAAACAAGAAAATGAATGAAAATTCTACTTCTACTTACATGATTGAGTCTTCTAATGTTTGGCATGGTAGACTAGGACATGTAAATTTTAATTCATTAAGACGTTTAATTAAATTAAACTTGATACCAACATTCCATATCGAGTCCAATCACAAATGCGAGACATGTGTTGAATCCAAACTTACGAGATCATCGTTTAAATCGGTTGAACGAATAACCGAACCCCTTGATTTAATTCATACCGATGTGTGTGATTTAAAAGCGGTTCCCACGCGTGGAGGAAATAAGTACTTCATCACGTTTATTGATGATTGTACGAAATATTGCTACGTGTATTTACTTAAGAGTAAAGACGAAGCAATAGAGAAGTTTATCTTGTACAAAAATGAAGTTGAGAATCAACTTAAAAAGAAGATAAAAGCTTTGAGAAGCGATCGAGGAGGTGAATATGTTGCACCTTTTGCGGATTTATGCGCAAAAAGTGGCATTGTACATGAGTGTACACCACCTTATTCTCCACAATCAAATGGCGTTGCGGAACGAAAGAACCGCACATTGAAAGAAATGATGAACGCCATGTTGATAAGCTCGGGAGTGAACCGAGAAATGTGGGGGGACGCCATTCTCTCAGCAAACTATCTTTTGAACAAGATACCTTTGAAAAATAGGGACGAAACTCCATATGAGTTATGGAGAAAAAGAAAGCCTTCGTACAAATACTTGGAAAGTGTGGGGGTGCCTAGCTAAGGTGATTGTACCACCTCCTAAGGCTCTTAGGATAGGACCCAAAACTGTTGATTGTATTTTCATTGGATATGCACATCAAAGTAGTGCGCATCGTTTTCTTGTATATGAATCCAAGAATCCAGATGTACATAAACACACTATCATGGAGGCAAATCCTAATATCGTCTCATATTTTGAGAATGTGTTTCCTATGTTAGGACAAACACATGCGCCTTCATCAAGAGCGTTTGATGAAGCAGGTCCAAGTTCATCTACGTGGTTAGATGAAGCAGGACCAAGTTCATCTACGAGGATAGATGAAAGACATGAACGCCCCGAGGTCGAGGAGGGTGAGCTTAGACGAAGTAAACGACAAAGGGTTGAAAAATCTTTTGGTCCAGACTTCATGAGCTACATGGTTGAGGGAGAGCCCAATACCTACCGCGAAGCGGTTACCTCCACGGAAGGACCTCAATGGCAAGAAGCAATTAAGAATGAAATTGATTCTATATTGCAAAATCATACTTGGGAGTTAGTAGATCTTCCACCTGGTTGCAAACCACTTGGATATCGTTGGATATTCAAAAGGAAGATGAAAGCCGACGGAAGTATTGATAAATACAAGGCAAGGTTAGTAATCAAAGGATTTAGACAAAAGGAGGGTCTAGACTACTTTGATACTTACTCGCCTGTAACGCGAATAACCTCTATTCGATTGGTTCTTGCAATAGCGGCTCTAAGAAATTTGGAAGTTCACCAAATGGATGTAAAGACCGCATTTCTAAATGGCGATTTAGAAGAAGAAATTTACATGGAACAACCTGAGGGTTTTTCCGCCCCTGGAAACAAGGGCAAAGTATGTAAATTGGTCAAGTCTTTGTATGGCTTGAAGCAAGCTCCAAAACAATGGCACCAAAAGTTTGATCATGTCATGATTGACAATGGTTTCAAAATAAATGAGTGTGACAAGTGTGTTTATTTTAAAGACACACCAAGAGGTTATGTGATTCTATGTCTTTATGTAGATGATATGCTTATCATTGGGAGTGATGATAAGATGATCAACTCAACGAAAGACATGTTGAAAGCAAGGTTTGACATGAAAGACATGGGTCTCGCGGATGTGATTCTTGGAGTAAAAATCACTAGAACCCAAAATGGTCTTGTGTTGAGTCAATCTCACTATGTGGATAAGATCCTTGGGAAATTCAATTCGGACGATACGAGTATAGCTCGAAGTCCAATTGATAATACCCAACGCCTAAGGAAGAATAGAGGCGAGAGTGTTTCTCAGTTAGAATACTCAAGGATCATTGGTAGTCTCATGTATCTAATGACATGTACTAGACCCGACTTAGCGTACGCTGTGAGCAGGCTAAGTAGATACACCAGTAATCCGAGCGAGGATCATTGGAAAGCTATCACGAGGGTGCTTAGATACATAAGATACACGAGAGACTATGGATTGCATTATACCCGTGATCCAGCAGTGATCGAAGGATTCACTGATGCGAACTGGATATCGGATATAAAAGATCATAGATCGACAAGTGGATATGTGTTTACACTTGCTGGCGCGGCTATAGCTTGGAAGTCTTCCAAGCAAACGGTTATAGCTAGATCTACGATGGAATCCGAATTCGTCGCTTTAGATAAAAGTGGTGAAGAAGCGGAGTGGCTACGTCAATTTGTGGAAGATATTCCAAGATGGCCAAAGCCGTTGACGGCAATCTGCATACATTGTGACAATCAGTCTGCTCTTGCTAGAGCACAAAACATGATGTACAATGGCAGATCAAGGCACATTCGACGTAGACACAACACGGTGCGACAACTTATCTCAACGGGTGTTATCTCAGTTGACTATGTGAGGTCAAATGATAACATTGCGGACCCGTTAACAAAAGGCTTAAGCACAGATAAGGTATATAGGTTGTCAAGAGGAATGGGACTAAAGCCCATAGATGAAGGGAATATGAGGGAAACCTAACCTAGTTGACTGGAGATCCCAAGATCTAGGTTCAATAGGCAAACTTAATCATAAACCCAAAGGGAGTCACTGTGGGGGGTGCCCCAAAATCAATAAAGGGAGTTGTATACTTCCTAGTCCATTCCAATCAGTGACATGAAGGAAAGGTTAAGCATGTTGAGGTTAAGGATTTTGAGGAAATCCGAATTAACCATGATGCTTTTAATGATTCAGAGGAATCACCTATGTTAGAGAGAAGTGGGGTCGCTTCGAATGGATTTGTGGGGAGGCGCAAATCCTAGAGCTCTCGCAGAACCAGGAACGTGTTCCATGACCATGAACGGACACAACCATGAGGTCTTAACTCGACTAGGGAGAGTATTGCGTGAATGTATATTGTCGCCTACATAAATGGGGGATTGTTCAAGGACACCGCGTCTACAAGACCCTAGGAGGCTAAGTATGCTTCACAAAAGGAGGTTCAAAGGTTACACCTACCTATCTTGCAATACTCAACTGTTGAACGTGTATCGTTGAAACTTGATAGATCGATTTCTATTCATGTGGGGGATTGTTGGAAAATTTGTGAAAATAGCAATTTTCACAAATATAGGAAAATGATTTTTTCCTATTTTGGACTAGAAATAAATATAATAAAATGAGCGGGTTTTATATATTTATTTGTGGGTTTGTGTTCTATGTTGGAAGAGCTTCGCAACGAACTAAACCACGTCCAAAACGGAGCTAAGATGAATAAGATATCGATGCTCAAAGTTTGGTGTTTAAAACTTGAAATGCTGAAAATGTGGGAAAGTAGTACCTTGTCCCACATCGGATGAGAGATGGAACTTAAAGGGGTATTTAAGTAGGATCTCTCCATCCTTATTGTTTCATGGAAGCACACACTAGTGTCCTCGCGAAGGGTGCGGAGCACCCTAACTCGCACTCGCACTCGCACACGCTCGCGCGCGCGTGGCGTGGGCGATGAGGCGCAATGTGGCGCTTTGATGGCGCACTTTGCACTTCGCATCGCCGCGAGCCGCTTGAGAGCCGCCTTTGTATTTTTGACCACGTGCGCGTGGTGGAGCACAAGGGTTGCAAGGACCAAGTGGTAGGTGATGCGGCGCATGACGTGGCAGTCATGCGCGGGTGCACGCATGGTGCATGGGTCCTGCTGTGTCGTGCGCGGCGCACCAGAGTGAGTCAATACGGCGCGACTGTGTGGCGCGCTCGTATAGGCTCACAGGTGACGTGGCGCACGCGCGCATGGATTTGAGCCAAGAGGACGCACCGCGCATGGTGACGTGGCGCATGCGCGCACGGCTGCGAGCCAAGAGGCCGCACCCGCACCGCGCATGGGCGCGCGCGCGCAGAAGCTTCCAGCTGCAGTTATGTCAGTGCAGTTACATTCAGCATTCGAAACTGACAAAGTCAATGCTTTTTGACTGCGATTTTAATGACGAATTAAAGTGCATTAAAGACGTTTAATGCAGTTTAATTCTCCCATTAATTCGGTTTTTCAGTTTCTTCTAGACCTGGTGTATAAATAGGAGACTCCTTTCACCAGTTTGATACACTGAATTACACAGCAACTACATTCTCTTCTCTGAATTTCATCATCTTCTTCAAGCTACTAGGTACACCTTCGGGTTGGAGTCAAGACCGGCAGTACAACTGCTTGCGGCTGTTGTATCCTGGAAACAAACGTGTTCTCCTGGGAGACACGAAATTTGTTTTAAGGGACCCGTGTCTAACACGATCCTCAGCCAAAGAACAGTGTTTCTGTTCGGATTTCTGTCTTTGTTTTTCCATTTCTTCAGTTGTAATTGTAATTAATTTCAGTTGTATTTCTGTTATTGTTCTTGTATTTCAAGTTAATAAATTATTTTATTTATTTTACACGAACGGATTCCTACAATAACATGGTCAAGTAATATAAAAAAATGTACAACACTTCACAAGAGCTGGCCCCTACCCTTTCTTTTGATCTGGAAAACTGCAAAATCTGTTGTAATTTTCTCTTTCTTGCATGTTTTGCCCCCATCAACTTCTTGTCTTTTTCCTTTCTTATTAACCCTTGCATTTCTCTTTTCTCTATTTGTTTCTTTTCCAATTTTGTTCTTCAATCCTGTCACTCTTTTGTACCCTCCATTCATCAATACTTGTTATAAAAAAGTATATTCAATCCTAATTATAAACATTACACGAAACTCTTGATGGTTTTATAAAAAATGTAACATGTTGGGTTTGTACTGAAGTGAAAATGATAGCTTACCTAAATTCTCATGGGCTTTTTGTTTGTGTCATAAAACAGGTAACAGAGGACCAGGCAGAACACCTTTGGACTGGACCACAAGGCTTAAGGTTGCAGCAGGTGCAGCCAGGGGACTTGTCTTTATCCACCACTTTAGCAGGTCACCTAAACTCACCCATGGCAACATCAAGTCCACAAACATCCTCCTCGATAAAACCGGAACCGCCTGCATTTCCGACTTTGGCCTCTCCGCCTTTGCCCCGCCAACAACCGCCCCAAAATCCAACGGTTACACCGCTCCCGAGTTACTAACAATTGACGCCCGTAAAACCACTCAGAAATCCGACGTGTACTCCTTCGGGGTCTTGTTGTTGGAACTTTTAACGGGAAAATGTCCGGCCGTGGTGGACAATGGTGGGACCGGATACGGTGGGGCCGTGGACTTGCCGAGGTGGGTGCAGTCAGTGGTGCGGGAAGAATGGACCGCGGAGGTTTTTGATTTGGAACTAATGAGGTACAAGGATATTGAAGAGGAAATGGTGGGGTTGTTACAGATTGCCATGTCGTGTACCGCGGGCGCGCCTGATCAGCGTCCTACGATGGGTTATGTTTTGAAAATGATCGAGGAGATACGGGGCGTTGAGGTGTCACCGAGTCACGAGATGCTTGACTCGGTGTCGGACTCGCCTTCAGCATCCGATGACACATGCCGAGCCAGTGAGTAGTTACGAGTCAGTTGGGGATATTAGTTTTTGTCTCATAGATCTGTTTGGGTTGCTGTAAAGTAGGGCTTCCTTTTGTTTTTTAGTTTTATTTAATAAATTTAGTGTTTATTTATTTGTTATTGACAAATTCTTTAAAAATAGTGTCGGTTTAAGATTCAATTGAGGTCTGATTTGTATCTTTGTGTTATGTCTGTGCTTGACAATAATTTTTATGGTTTTATTGTTGGTCCTCATTGTTTGGATTCTGACAATGAGCCCGTACTATAATTTGGGCCTATCTAAAAACAATTCCTCGCATTCTTCTAATATGACTTTTATTTTGGTGCAACATTTTAATGCCTACCATTTATCTTGTTTTTTTATTAATTCTATTATTTACACTTCATTAATGCCTACCATTTGTCTTGCTTTTTTACATTAAGTCTATTATTTACACATCATATATATTTCATGCATATTATTCAAGTAAAAAAGATGTATTGTTCGTTGTGGGTGTTCTGGGTATTAGTTTTCAAGGACGTTAGTTGTACTGTGTTTCGTTTGTGCCCATATCTTGCTAAGAGTGGGTGGTGTTTAGTGAATAAATGGCTTCGTCTAGCCGTTAAGAAAAAACCCTTAGATAGAGTATTTATTAAACGTATGTGGCTATTTAGGAGATAACTTTTGTTTCTAACGAACAATTTATGATAACCGACGCTTATCTATGAGGTGGAGGTTGAGAATGTGATGTCAACAATTAGTAGTAGAACACTAGAACACATTTGAGAATGTGAATTAAAAGAGACATGTCACCTAGTACACTTAATGAGGAAATGACCACCTCACCATCCACCACATAGGGAGGACCCGACTCTAGTCATTAAAGAACTAGTGGATGATAAATGGTGTCCTTAAATCGTATATGACCTCTAAATGTGTAAGCACATTTTTGGGGGGTGTTAAATTTTGTCATATCATCTATTTAGGTTGTTCTTAGTGCATGATAGAACCCTCATACAATACCTAAGTTGATAACCATCATCCCTTGAAGTCTTGAACAACTTCAAGATCAAAGACACAAGTGATTTGCAAGTAATACATAGGCAAAAGATAGTAGGCAAGTCAAATCAATGAGCTTTTAAAAACATAGGATTCTTCTTCAAGACGCAACACACATTATCATATTCCGTTATACAAAAGTTCACACCTCACAATTATAACTCACTCACCACTTGGTGTAAAACCGAATGCGAATCACTTGTAATAAAGATTGGCTTAATGTCACAACTCCCCTAAATATTATTGTCTTATTGATCGCTATGAGCTAATAGATTGGTTTAATGTCATCCCCCCCCCCCCCCCCCCCTCTAAATATTATCGATCGCTATGAGCAAATAAGATATTTATAGGTTGCTTTTGACGGGGCCAAGACACACACAATCAATAAAAAAAAGACTAGAACACTCAACAATTCTGGACCACAAAGGCATGGAAAGATTAGAAAGGAACTTGGAAAGGTGTGGAGACTTTCATAGAAACCTTTAGATATATGAAGCTAGAGTGATATATAATTGAGTAGGAACTTATAGAGTAGGAACTTGACTAGCAAAATTGCATAAATATATAGTTGCCCCCATTACCACCAAAATTACCTCCAAAGATACTTGAAAATCATTTTGAAAAGCGTCCTTGTAATGTTCTCATAGCAATACAAATCGTTACTTAGCTAATAATATCTTGCGTTCTGTTGCAATGTCATTTGAATCACTACAAATTTTGGACAAAGGCAGAACTTAGTACACAACTAAGTGTTGCTAGGATCTGTCAAATGATAACTTCTTAAAATTAAGCTTGATAAGTATCACATCTCCAACAACTAGCAAATACTTGAAGGTTTTTAGAGGGTTGTAATGGGGCTTGGTTTTAAAGTAGGAGTATTTGCAAAATGACCCGCAAAGTGGATACATTGGTATTCATCCTCTTTCTCAAACTTATAGATATTTTTTCAATGATCTTTTTCTTTCATTTGACGATTTTTTTTTCAATCGCCGTCCCCTCATGGGGAGGGTGGTCAAGTCTTTCTTTTAGGTCTCCACTTTACTACCGCCCCCAATTTAACCATGTACACACACACAAAAAAAAATTAGGGGCCCAAAACAAAGGCTTTATATGTTAAACATTGACTTGGAGTTGGAATTATCACAAGCCATGAAACGGTTTGCCCTTAACTTACCCCCGCTTATTGAATATTAACATCATCATACTGCAATCACTTATTCCTTTTGGTCGTTCATCTTTAATCCCCTCTTGAAACCGAAGTCCGTAGGGCCATTCTTCCTTGTTCCCATCTTGAAACCAAAGTCGAAACGGATGACATTCGTAACACACATAACTAAATAAAAATAACACAATACTTTTTACGACATTTATATGTGTGTAAACGCCTAACGGTAAACATAACACAATACTTTTTACACACATTTATATGTGTGTAAACACCTGTGGGGTTATTCCCAACAGTCACTCAACCCACTAAAGTTTTGAAATAAGTATAGCTACATACATAGAGTATTACACTAAAACTTAATGTACTAGTTTTATCATTAGCCCGTGTGTGTATAATAACCTCTCACATTAAAATGAAGTTCGGAATAACATACCAAATATATTCAACACACTTTCACAAGATCCCCTTGTGTAAGAATAAGCCTGCTACTTTTATATGAATCTCTCAGCAGTAACACATAGTGGGTGTAATAATTTTCACATCATGTTATAACACATGGCTATCGTTGGCGTGTGTGACCGAGAATTACTCATCAAGGCTCTCTCTGATATTTGCGAATACGGAATACAAAATCTCTCTAGCCTTAAACAAAGCCATGGCCTAGAGGTATGGTGATTGTCCCCCACAGTAGTTGTCTGGATTCAAATCCTTGCATATGTAAGTTGATAGGTGGTTTAGCTTTGAAAACTTGTTAAAAGAAATAATAACCATGTCTTTGTTAGCAATTAGCTAGTATCATGTACGTAGCCTGATAATACCGACATCTTATTTAATATTCTTACAAAGATTATGCTTAAAGAAATGTTAACCGTAATCAAGCTTAGTAAAGGCATGTTTCGGATTGCTTTTTGAAACGATCTATTGACTTGGGCCAAGGGTTTCACCAAATCACATATCCGGATTTGTTCTAGTACTATAAAAACAAATGTGTGGGGAGATCTAGTCCACAACTTTTGAATTGATAGATAACTCTAGTGCTAAAAGATCAAACAAGTGACAACCCTATCCAACTTTTGAGTCATCAGATTTTCAAATTCAAATAAACTTCATAAAGTACAAATAACAGCGCCTTTTTATTTGCACCTTTAATATATCATTTAAAAGTTTAATAACTTAAACCATACACATTTCGATTAGAAAATCACTTTACTCATTGCCTAACACTAGCCAGGAGGAGAACCCTGGTTCTTTCTGGCTTTAACAAAATACAACTTCCAAAAGAAAACTAAAAAAATCCAATATATGATTCTATTATTAATCCGGTAAATCAGAATAACAAATAATTAATGAATACAAAATTGTCAAAGAGCTATGAGTTGAACTGCATAATCTTTGGTGCCAGTCTTAACAACCTGTCCAAAGCATGTGGTGTAAACTTTCTAGCAAACAAATGGCACGTCTCATTACTTCTCCCATTGTACTCACAACTTCTTTCACTCCTCAACTTCTCCAAAAAATCCCGCGTAACATCGTACCTCGTGTACCGCGACGGATGAGGTCCGCCTTTTGACCAATCGACATAAGTCAAAGTCCGGTTTGAATTCATTTCCCCATATTTAAGTGTAACAAACGTAGGCAAGTAGTGCTCGTCTGCATAACATGAACCGTTGCAATAGTCTTGAAAGGCCGGAAAATAAGTCTTGTCAGATATCACCTCAATTGCTAGCTCACGGCTCATTTCAAACCATTGTGACCCTTTTCGCCATTCATGAAGTTTAACCGTCGGGTGCATTTTCCAGTTGTACCGCCCTCGGCCAACTGGTCCCGCCAAGTCATAGGACTCGATATAACTATGTTTAGAGTTTATTAAATAAGAGTAAATCGTCGAGAAATTAAATAGCGGAATGCATGACTCCGAGAGGAGAACAAATCGTTGGTTTGAAAAATCGAGTAGCGCGTTAGCTAGTAGCCGACGCTCCGCCTCAACCATGCTTACTTTCCCCCATTCAACATCCTACATTTTATAAAAAAAAATATAACAAAAATTGTACATTACTTTTTACTAAAAATAACTTGTGTAAAGAAAAAAGATAACTAAAGCAAGGGGTAAAAAGGTAAATTCACACCTTGCTGGGAATTCTCCGGCCATAAAAAACAGACTCTTCTGGCTCTGTCCAATTGGAAGACAAACCGGAACTATGAACATAAATGCTGAAAAGACCATCATGCCCTTTAAAAAACAAATCCCACAAAGGTGACAACAACACCGATCCCCTTGTCAAAAACATGAACGCCACCTTTGGAGTTTTTTCAAACGGATACTCGGTCACTCTAGGGACCATAGACGCTCTCCAAATCAACTCGTCTTCGGTCATTTCACGCGTTACATCCGTCAAATATGTACACTTTTCCATTCCGATCTCTATCTGTGACGTTGGTGGTGGTGGAGGTGGCGATGATACAACAACATTGGTATTGGTATCAGTATCACTATCAGTATTGGTATTGGTATTTGTATTGATATAGGTATTGGTATCGGTGTTGGTGTTGGTGTCGGTGGATATCGATAATTGTGTGAATTGGAGATTGAATGAGACGTTTTTTAAATGGAAAGTGAGGATGATACCGAAACATAAACCGAAACTGAAGAAAATAATTACGGAGAAAAGATTTGATAAATGTAATCTAGCATTGAAGAGGGTGGATAGTGAGTTATGATTGTTGTTGATGTTCTTCATTGAGAAATGAATTTTTGAAAGAGGTGTTGTTGTATTGATGAGAGAAATATATTGGAAATAAGTGGAGAAAATGATTTGATTGGTGTAGCGAAAAGCAATCTGTCAAAAAGGTCGGACCCATGCGACGTTATTATATACAAGCGTGGGGGGGTATTCGTGTCTCTAGATGCATACTTTCTTTTCTACTCGGTTTCCTTATGTTAAATGCCAGTTAATATTCATTTTAACAAAAAAAAAATTACATTTTGATACATATTATTGATCCACTAATCTATTTAAAAAATGTTTAATTGGACTATATTTTAATAGGAAACCAAAATTTTATATATAATAATTACTAAGAGGGGGATGGTTAATTAAACGTTATTTTACTAATTTTAATGTTATTTTATTAATTTTATGAAAATAAGGTTAAAAGAGGGGATGGTTAATCATGCATTATGTGGTGGCGTTGATAGCCGAAAGACAAGAGAGTATGTGCACTAATCGGCCATTGTCTTAATTACTGAGTGTTATGTGTTTCATGTTCAAGACTTAATGCAAAGACACTCTTTAAAAAAAAAAATCTTTTTTATAGGTGCTCTAATTAACATGTGACCAAAAGGTTGGACAAAATCATTTTCTGTATACATAAGTTTAATATATCTAGTTCTAGAAAGTCACTTTTGAATGTGTTAATAGAGTGTTAGGTTATTTCAGCTTATCTTTATGCTTGTTGCATATTTATATTTTTAGTTTCAATCATGTTAGAATATTATTTTCATCAGAATAGTTTATATATAAATAATATATAAAAATCAGTATTTTATGTGTACAAGTTATATATATTTTTTTTTACTCAAATTAAGTATTGATAATAGTAAACAAGATGGTTCGCAACCACAATGCAGCATCATTGTTGTTGGGGTATGTGTTATTAGAAAAGAACAGGCACAATGGAATATAAATTTCACAATTTATACTCTTTAGAATTTTGCTTGACAAATTTAACAACATTTGGTGACTTTTTCATTAATCACAAATTGACATATACATATATAATGAAGGTGGCCTATTTAAATATTTCTCTTTTTCACTAAAAAGTATCTCTTGTTGTTAGCTTTGGCACATCAGATTTTCATTCATACTTTAAACATACTGATTTTCTTTCTAATGCTACGTCCACTTTCGTATACCATTTGTGTGTGAGTGAGAGAAAGAGAGATGTGAGAGACGGACTCCACTTGCTCTTGTTCGGTTTTCCAGACGGCAACAAAAGAACATTGCACCGGATGCATTCTCCAATCCGTCCTTCGTTTCAGGACACCACCTCGGCGTCACGTCTCGGTCCAAAATGCTCCATTGAAGCCGCTCTAACGGTTACTCCTATTAGTGAGTCACTTATTTTAAAAATCCAAGATGGAATGGTAACAATTGATGCATAAACGAACTTGATCTAAGATGTAAATTCGAAAAGTATTGACCAAAGCCACAATATTTACAAAAACATGAATTATTTTTGTAATATTTTCCAATATGTATTTTCTTTCGCATCACCCAAAAATTGGAACTCGCCGAAGATTCAATAATACCCATGTAAGTCTTTTTTTTTGACAACAATACTCTTAAATACAACTTAACCTTCCAATTGAAAGAATTTAAACTTACATAACTTTTGTGAGTTCGAACACCATATCACTTGGCCGTTAGGTCATTGTAATATTCACGTAAGTTAAGTTGCACTTTCCTAAAAGAGTTAATTACTGTTTTCGTCCCTGTGGTTTGTCAAAAATCACTATTTCAGTCCATTAGTTTAAAAATTGCGATTTCAGTCCCTGTGGTTTCACTTTCGTAACCATTTCAGTCTCTGTGGTTTCACTTTCGTAACCATTTCAATCCATTTATTCTGTTAGTACAAGGACTGAAATGGTTACGAAAGTTAAACCACTGGAACTGAAATCGCAATTTTTAAACTAATGGACTGAAATAGTGATTTTTGACCTAACACAGGGACGAAAACAATATTTAACTCATCCTAAAACAATATCCAATAAAGGTTTTGAAGTCATATTCCAATTAACAGGACAAATTTCATAAGGATAGGAGGTAGACGGACAACATAACTAACTAATATAAAAAAAATGTAAGGAAACTGATTTTTTCGTGAAAACTAAATTTACTCAATCACCCCTGATTTTAACTATATAATAAGATACCGTGTTTATGTGTGACATAATACTTTTTCAAAGAAAAAGAAATATATTAATAAATTTAACATATAACTTTAAAAAAAGTTGCTGAATTATTAGCTAAAAGAAATTTGCTTTTAATAAAGAAAAATATATTGGTATGATTAAAATAGAAATAGCAACAAACAAACCAATTGTGGGTGTTTGTTAAAATATGAACTTAAAAGCAATGCAAATAGGAGTGCAAATGATGGGGTGTTTGTGGCTAAATCTTACTGGCCGATGATAGTGCATTAGTTGTGGAATCCACGTTCGAAATCTAAACAACATTTGTACCCATTTCATTTTAGTATATAAAAACATTTGGATTAGTAGCTTGATGATGATTTTTAAACTCATACTTAATATACACATTTTTTATAATTTTTAGAAAGGATAGTAAAAACTATTTATAAATCCATTTGAATGCAGTTGTTTTTGCGTGTATCTGACTTTCTGATGTTTAACCCATCTAATTCGTTACCTAGAATAAATATAGACTGTTTTTGCGTGTTTCTGACTTTCTCATGTGTAACCTATCTAATTCGTTACCTAGAATAAATATATATCGACACAAATTGTGGTATATTTTATTAGGAGGCCAGTTAACATACATTACGGCTTAACGTACGACCAGTACGCGACCAAATTACGCACGTTATTTTGAAAATCACGCACGTTATAAACCTCAAAAAACCTAATCAAGCATGTTGGAAACATAAATCACGCACGTTAATCACGCATGCCCTAACTCCTAGTTCAAAAATCGCATCCCCTGTTCTACGATCTGAAACCACTGTTGCTGCCATCTGACTCCAATTGAATCAAAGCTTGGTCATGTTTCTGCACACTCTGTTACGGCCTGAATCAAAGGTTGGTCATGTCCCTTCATCATCTGTTCTACGATTTGATTTTGAGGGTTGATATTTTGATGAAACTTTTCAAAATCAACGATAAATTTGAACCCAATTCGATGAAATTGACTAAACAATGGCAAATTTAAAGTGAAAACGAAAAGAAATTGAAACGAATTGGACGAAATTGATCAAAACCAGGCTAATTGAAAAATAAAAATAATCACGCATATTATCGTACGTGATGTACGTTAAGCCGTAATGTATATTATAATGTCACATAATATAATGTTATGTATATTTAACAAAACTTTATTTTATTTTATTTTATTTGACTTTGATCGATCATTACACGTCAGTGTTTGATTTTTGAATCCATAGGGAAAGTAGATTCCCCTTGAAACCCTCTCATCCTATGGTTTGTTGTCCATAGTATCCATTTGTTTAATCAACTAGGGATATCTTTTCATGATTCCGTTACATTCTTTCATTTATTTATTTACATTAGCGGAAGGACTCATATATACCATATCTTTTTATAGGTGTGAAACCTTGAATAGAGTAAGATATGATGTGCCATATCAATCCGAGCTACCGAGCTGAATTTGGCTTTTATTTGACTTGAATCAACAAAAGCTTGGTGAATTGTTTCCTTGAAATTGATGGATTCTATGTTCTTTTACTAAAAGTATTAAATAACTAGTTAGACCATCCGTGGTGGGGTTTTTTTCGTTTTTTTCCCTAAAAAACGTCCAGTCACGCCCTTCCACCGGCCCCAGGGGCGTTTATCTTGATAAATTGTGTTGGGGTGTTCCAAATTAAACGCCGGGTCAAGATATGTTGGGCCAATCAGATTGTTCCAAATCAAATATCATTAGTTTTAAATTAAAAAAAAATAACAAGAAAATAATAATTGGGTAATCATTGGATGGAGCATTATTGGGCATTATACCACTACACTCATTTTAGAAAAAACGCTCCATAATGCTCCATTACTGACTGGGCCGCCACATGATGGATAATGTGTGAGATTAAATATATTAATATTATATTATTTAATCTTGTAGCCATTATAATCATTTATATTATATAGATCAAAATATATTAATAACCTATTAATAATTAGTTGGTAATTGTTGATGGACCATATTACCCTTATTAACTAATTGGGTTTCCTCTTGGGTGTATATATAAGGAGATTATTAGAGAGTTTAAGAGTTACACAAGTTAGACAATTACACAACCCTCATAACATCACAATCGGCTATCTCTCCCTAATCGAAACCTCCCTTGTTTCGGTTCATCACCATCATAACTTTACACCTTAAGGAGGAACCAGATCATCCTGACAAGTAGGTTGAACTCAATGGCTGCATCTCTGACTGGATTCTCTGCTGGCATGTCTGTTGTAACAGGTATGTTATTCATGTTTTCCATTATGTTTAAACAGAACTGATCAACATGTGGTATCAGAGCATATGTTGATAAATCAGTTCTATTTTCGTATCCATCATTCTGGGATCATAATCTGGAAAACAGAAAAGTTTTAAAGCCATATACATCACGGCTGTTTTCGGTTTTACTTATGCCGAAATCAGTGTTTTTTTAAGAAAGGGGTGCTTAATCATGTCACCCGAAACCATAATGGGTAAATTAATATCCGAAATCTGTTAATAAAGTCATAAAATTCAGGTTTCGGATCCCAGAATTATGTTTTAATTTTCTAGGGTTCATCTTTTGTTCTAAGGAAAACTCGAAAATTCCTTAAGTTTTGGAATATAATTTGGATTAGTGGGTGTTTTTACTGATTTTGATCTGAATTTTATTTTATAAAAATCTTCGAAAACTGTTAATAGATAATCAGTTATAATTTTCGAAATCTTTGATAAGTTTAGATCAGCAACAAAACAGGAAACATTATCCCACAATCCCTAAAAGTTCCACAATCCCTAAAAGTTCGAGTTTTCAGTTATTATCACAATAAACAGCTATTAACAGTGGGCTCGAGACCATCAGATTGCGACTCGAGACCATCAGTCTCGACTCAAAATCATCAGGTTCTCAAAACTTTATAACTCGAGACAACAGTCTCGACTCGAGACCACTGAGATCTCGACAAAGGGCCTCAATCTTCACAACTCGAGACCGTGGTTGCGACTCGAGACCTCATTATGACTCGAGATCTCATAAAATACAGTAGTCGAGACCATGGTTCCCACTCGAGACAAAGGTTGCGACTCGAGACCTCATAACTGACTCGAGATCTCATAACTCAGTCGAGACCTGACTCGAGACCTCACTCGAAACCTCATCACCTTAGGTTGTTTGATGTGAACTAAATTTCAGCTCGGGGCTCCCCCCCGAACCCCGTGCGGGGGCACGCTGTCCCCCTGCAACCCCCAGCGAACTCACCGCGGAGTTCGATCCGCGCTAACAGGTGGTTTGCTATTAAATACTTGGTTTTGTTAACACTTAATTAACTAATCAGAATCAGATAATTTTTACAAAACCAAAATAGCTTAACTTGAATGAGCTTCTGATGTATCATTTCTGGCCAAAGCTGATTTAATACATCTATTTATTGTTCAAGTATTATAAAAGCTATGTTGAGTATGCATTACAAACATGAAATGTCTTAATTCTGGCCAAAGCTGATTTAATTCATTTATGTTTAGCATGCTTGACAAGTGCATAACTAAAGTGATTGTCTCATTTCTGGCCAAAGCTGATTTGTCACGATTACTTTGCACACATACTTAAATGATTACACTTCTGGCCAAAGCTGACTTGACTTCGTTTAAGTAGAATTTTTTAACTAAGTCTATTATTTTGATGTTAGTAATAGACAATATCACAGCTTCATAATTAAATTGGTCATTATTTATGCCTGCCTTAGTATAACATGCCGTTAGATCACATTAGGACTCCTTTCTTAGTATCATAACTTACTCATCTTATTTCCACTATCAGCACCCAATTGCGGGATTCCACCTTTGACTGGTGATAACTTTGCTGAATGGAAGGATGCCCTCATGCTTACACTAGGATTGCTAGACTTCGATTATGCTTTAAGAGAGAATAAGCCAGCGGACCTTACTACTCAAAAGTACTGCTGCTAAGCAGATAGTTCATGAAAAATGGACTAGGTGTAACCGCATGTCTCTCACGTTCATGAAGAAATCCATTCACAATGCTATTAGAGGCGCTATTCCTGATTCTGAAGATGCTAAAACCTACCTGGCTTCTGTGGAGGCTCAATTCAAAGGAACATCAAAAGCACACGCTAGCACTCTTATCCTCAATCTGGTGACGACTAAGTATGATGGGAGGAGCGGCATTCGCGAACACATCATGATGATGCATGACATGGCCAATAAGCTAAAAGGGCTAGAGATGGAAATCAGTGATGGTTTTCTTGTTCACTTCATCATCACTTTGCTTCCTTCGTCCTATGAAGCATTCAAGATCAATTACAACACTCAGAAGGACAAATGGACGATGAGTGAGCTGGTCGCTATGTGCGTACAGGAGAAAGAGCGTATGAAGATGGATCGCACTACTGATGTTGCTAACTTCACCACCTCTAGCTCTAAGAAGAGGAAGAACAATTATCAAAGAAAGGATGCTTCCAAGGTCCAAAAGCCAAATCCTAATACAAGTGCACCTTCCAGCTCTAAGAGCTCCTTAGGCAAACTCTATTGCAAGTTCTGTAAGAAAACAGGACATAAGCAAAAGGAATGCCCTGACTTCAAGGAGTGGCTGGCTAAGAAAGGTAACGATTTTTTCATGATACTTGAGTCCTTTAATTTAAATGTTCCTGCTAATTCTTGGTGGTTTGATTCTGGTTCTATGGTTCATGTAACTAACTCTACTCAGGGATTCCTTTCAATCCGGAAGCTGGGAAGAAACCAAAGAACACTTAAAGTTGGGGATGATCGGGAATTAGAAGTGAAGGCCATAGGAACATTACAATTATTTTTGAAAACTGGTTTATGTATTAAACTTTATGATACCTTATATGTTCCTGAGGTAACTCAGAACCTTGTATCAGGACCAAAGTTAGACATGGACGGTTTTGTCGTTTCTCATGGTCATCGCAAACTCTCTATTCTCTATGATTCCGTTGTTTATGGTACTGGCATTCTGGATGGTGGTCTCTATAAATTAGAACTAGATGATAACTTTTCCAAATCTTTGTTTTCATATAATATTAATGAATCACTCACAAAGATGGAAAAGAAACGAGACTTAGAGACTTCATCTATGTTGTGGCATCAACGTTTAGGCCACATCTCAAGAGAACGATTAAATCGTCTCGTCAAGGATGAAGTCTTACCTCCTCTCGATTTCACTGATTTTGGAACCTGTGTCAAATGTCTTAAAGGCAAAATGACATCAGCGAATAAGAAAGGTGCCACTAGGAGTTCTAATTTATTAGAACTCATTCACACTGACATTAGTGGTCCTTACCAAATCGCTGGCATAACAGGACATACTTCATTTATCACTTTCATTGATGATTATTCTCGTTACATGTACTTGTATCTTATTAAGGAAAAGTCTGAATCTCTTACAACTTTTAAAGATTATAAAGCTGAAGTTGAAAAGCAATTAGATCACCAGATTAAAGTTGTGAGATCAGATAGAGGCGATGAATATTATGGAAGACATACTGATGTGGGTCAAGCTCCTGGTCCATTTTATGAGTTTTGTAAGGGCCAGGGGATTGTGAACCAATACACCATGCCTGGTACACCTCAGCAGAACGGTGTCGCTGAACGAAGAAATCGTACCCTTATGAACATGGTGCGCAGTATGTTAGCCAACACTAATTTACCATTATTCCTCTGGACTGAAGCGTTAAAAGCAGCTGTTCATATACTCAATAGAGTTCCTTCTAAGTTTGTCCCTAAAACTCCTTATGAACTTTGGACAGAAAGGAAACCGAGTCTTAAATATATGAAAGTATGGGGCTGCATTGCTGAAACAAAACTCTATAATCCTTTCCTAAGGAAACTTGACCCTAAAACAGTTACATGCTTCTTTATCGGGTATCCTGATCATTCGAAGGGTTATCGTTTCTATTGTCCTTCCCATGTCACCCGTATTGTTGAAACCAAGCGTGCTGCGTTCCTGGAGGATTTCAAGGTCAGTGGGAGCAGTACCAACCCTTACGAAGAATTGCAAGAAGTACAAGACGCGGGGGGGGGGGGGGAGCGACTCGTCGCTTACCATTACTCTGTTTACTCCTCTTGTACCCAATGCAACAACTGCACCTGAAGCTACTGCACCAATTCCATCTCCACAATCAGAACCCATTATACCTCATAACGAAGGCACATCAAACGCTCAAAACCAAGACAACGCTGAACCCGATAATCAACTCAGGAGGTCATCTAGGCAAAGAAGGCCTACTAATTGGGATGATTATGTTACCTACCTGACTGAAATGGATGCTGGAAAGCTCAATGATCCTATCTCTTATAATGAAGCCATTAGCAGTGATCAGTCTTCTGAATTGAATAAAGCAATGATTGATGAGCTTGAATCCATGAAGAAAAATGACGTTTGGGATTTGGTCGAATTACCCAACGGTGTTAAACCTGTAGGTTGTAAATGGGTGTTCAAAATAAAACTGGATCCGAATGGGAACGTTGACGCTATAAAGCGAGATTGGTTGCAAATGGCTACACTCAGAAAGAGGGAATTGATTATCAAGAGACGTTTTCACCTGTCTCTCGTAAAGATTCATTAAGGATCGTTATGGCCCCAGTAGCTCATTTTGATTTAGAGCTGCATCAAATGGACGTCAAAACTGCTTTCCTTAACGGAGACTTAGACGAAGATGTTTACATGAAACAACCTGAAGGCTTTAAACCTGAAGGTCAGGAGCATCTAGTCTGTAAGTTGAAGAAATCCATTTACGGGTTAAAACAAGCATCACGTCAATGGTACCTCAAGTTTGATGAAGTAATGAAGAGGCAAGGTTTTATGAAGAATCAAGTGGATCAATGCACCTACCTCAAGATGAGTGGGAGTAACTTTACTATACTTGTCCTTTATGTAGATGATATTCTATTGGCAAGTAATAGTTTAGACATGTTGCATGAGTCGAAGCGGTTACTCTCGCATAACTTCGACATGAAGGATCTCGGAGATGCTTCTTACGTTATTGGCATCGAAATTCACCGAGATAGACACAAAGGGATCTTAGGATTGTCCCAAAAGACTTACATAGATCGTGTCCTTACACGTTACAACATGCAACAGTGCAAACCCTCAGTCGCTCCAGTAGTTAAGGGAGATGTTTTCGGTTCATTCCAGTGTCCGACAACAGAGGTTGAAAAGGTGCAAATGAGCCAGATACCTTACGCGTCAGTAGTCGGGAGCCTGATGTATGCTCAAGTCTGTACTCGCCCAGATATCGCTTATATTGCTGGAATGTTAGGCCGTTATCAGACTAATCCTGGTCTAGATCACTGGAAAGCAGCTAAGAAGGTCCTTAGATATCTGCAAGGGACGAAAGACTATAAACTGACTTATAGAAGAAGTGACCACTTAGAAGTGGTAGGTTATTCTGATTCTGACTTTGCCAAATGCAAAGATGACAAGAAATCCACTTCAGGCTACATCTTTATGTTAGCAGGCGGACCTATCTCATGGAAGAGTCATAAACAACAGTTAACTACAACTTCCACAATGATGGCAGAATATATTGCTGTTTACAACGCAACTTGTCATGGAATGTTGCTTAGAGATCTGATCACTGGACTCAAAATCGTTAATTCCATTTCTAGACCATTGAAGCTTTACTGTGATAACTCAGCTGTCGTTAGTTTCTCTAACAGTAATAGTTCGACTGGAGCTAGTTTATATCTCGATACAAAATATTTGTTCGTACGTGAACGAGTTGAGGAAAATAATCTTTGTATTGAGTATATTAGTACTAAAGATATGCTTGCGGATCCGATGACTAAAGGTCTCCCACCTAAAGTTTTCGAAGAACATGTATCGAATATGGGACTTACTAAAGACCTTATTTAATGGCATATTGTACTAGCTTATGTTTTAATTAATAAAATTTCCTCAGTTTGATTTTGTATGTCTCTAACATATGTTCTGCCGGTGTAATGACATATAGACAAATATAAATACAAATCAGACGCTAAAGGGCTTATGCATATTTTGATCATAACTATTAGGTTTTAAATTGAGACTATAGTATGACTAATGGTGGTCCTGAGTCGAATGATGATTCAACGGCTGTATTTCTCTGCTATAGTTCTTGGTTTAAGGCTAAAATGAGTGTTAACTCTTGGCCAGGCTCATCTAATACTCATGATAAATGATTACTCGGCTAAGTGGGAGAATGTTAGATTAAATATATTAATATTATATTATTTAATCTTGTAGCCATTATAATCATTTATATTATATAGATCAAAATATATTAATAACCTATTAATAATTAGTTGGTAATTGTTGATGGACCATATTACCCTTATTAACTAATTGGGTTTCCTCTTGGGTGTATATATAAGGAGATTATTAGAGAGTTTAAGGGTTACACAAGTTAGACAATTACACAACCCTCATAACATCACAATCGGCTCTTTCTCCCTAATCGAAACCTCCCCTGTTTCGGTTCATCACCATCATAACTTTACACCCTAAGGAGGAACCAGATCATCCTGACAAGTATGTCGAACTCAATGGCTGCATCTCTGACTGGATTCTCTGCTGGCATGTCTGCTGTAACAGGTATGTTATTCATGTTTTCCATTATGTTTAAACATAACTGATCAACATAATGTTCAAAGGTCTTGCTTCACCACTACACATGGTCTTAATAAATTATACAAATTTCGGAAAACACAATACATATATAGTATTATAGACAGAAAATGAAGCGTGATTAAGATCGATGATTCAATACATCCGAGAACATTGTGGTCTCGAGATAATTAAGAGAAATTCAAATTTACCGTATCAGGATAATATGATGTCGCAGCCCCCGACCCCACCTGTAACACCTCGAAAATTTACGTCCCATGATGTGTTGACACGTGTCATAGGTATGAACGTGTGAAAGAATGTTCTTGAAGGACTAAAGTTGACAAACAATGAAACTATGTAAGTATAAGGGTTCAAAGTGTCAACAATGAATAAATATACTTTACAATAGTCCTACATGATGTTTATAACCTTAAACGAATGGATCATGGATCATACGAAGCGAATTGGGAAAGAAAGTGAGAGATTACAAACTACAGGGGTTAAATGTGTCAACATGTTAAGATATACCTCTGAGTGATCTTTTAGCAAACCCAAAGCCTTGTAACGATTAATTATGCTCACTAGAATGAACCATAAAAATTTCATAAAGTTTCGTTATCGTATGAGCAAGTTGTGACCAAATTCGTGTGTGAGGGTTAGAATCGTCAACATTGAAAATTAGGGCTTTTCGGGTGATCACAAAGTTACCCGAGGACTTGAGAAAGATGGTATAAGCCTTAAAGCCCCATATGTCAAATATAAAGTCTTAAAATGCAAGAAAACTTGAGAAAACGACCTTTCGGGGGACCAGGGACTGAAATGCAAATAACGAAAACTTGTTTAGCTGGTTTTCAACACGCTCGCGTAGCGTGAGCTTGAACACACCGGCAGTCGCGCTACGCGACTGCCTTGTCTGATCAGAAAACATGCACAGATGTCCTGCATGCCTGTTAACCGACTTAAATGCCATTTTGGCATACCATGGACTCCCCTATACTGGTATTTAGGCTGTAGATGGCACTTGTAATCATCCTTGAACATTGGTAGACCCATTTGGCATCAATCTAGTGTGATCAAAGTCAATATATAAGCTTCATAATGTTGCAACATTCTTCCATTCATCATCTGATCAACTTCTGGAGCATAAGGACCATTCTCAAGCTTCCTAATCATCCATTAGACACGTGTAAGTACCCTTGACCCTTCTAAATTAAGTTATGCTTAGTTTATAGCCTAGAAGTCAAACTGTCGTAACTACGGTTTGACTTAACGATAAAACACAAACGGTCCAGTGTTTTGCCGAAATGAAAGATGTTATAAGTTGGTAATTATGTGGGCTTTAAACCCTTAAAAGGGCACTCACTGATTCCAATCCTAACTAGGTCGTTTGTCGAGTCAAACGTTGTCCGAAAAAGTCAACAGAAATGCTAAACTTTGATTAAACGCGTAATTAGCGATATAGAAGGAGTATAACCTGTTTTATCATTCATACAACATAATAATAAGTATAAAAACTTGTCTACGCTTGTTTGACTCGACAACTTTCTGTTTTGAACCGATTCGGAACCGAAAGACGCAAAAGTTTGACTTTTGCTTTGACTTCAGTTCTGACCCGGTTTTGATAGGTTTAGACATGCCTTAAAGTTCCATTAGGACCTAGTTACATGTGTGTATAACCCTCTGCGTTTATACCACTTAAATCCTTAATTGTCCGACGTTTCTGTTAATCGCCTAAATATTGACCGTAATGCCCTTATGACCATACAACGAGAATTTTGGAAATGTGAAAGTACAATAATCTTTTTTACTGATTATAAAACATGTCCCTAAATTTTCACATCAGTTGGAGGTCTAGATTAGGAGTTATGCTTAATGACGTTATTAGAATGCTTCTTGGTAATTAAACGGCGTCATTAGCGTAAAGCCTATCTAAACCCAATTTTTGACACCAAACCTTTTACCCACTGATGTAATATAATATTTTGGGATTTTTGAAGATTTTTAATTATTTTTAAACTGATCCTAAGCTAAGATTAGTGCCTTAATTCGGTAAATACCGAATATGCCCTTTTGGCCATAAAATGAGTTTTACAAATCCTTTTAGTACCAATCCAATTGCTACTGATTTTAAATAATAAATGAAGTATTTTGAACCTGTTAAATTGATCAGAAAATTCAGAATCCTATTTTAACCCGTTAATCGCTTAAAACGACGTTATACGCGTATTAAACGCATAGTAAGGGTTTAAAACCATTTTGCCACATAGGACTTAACACCAACTGATATACCAAGTTAAAATAAACTATTTTACTGATTTATTCAGACCCGGATCACAGAAACTTAATTGATCCCTTTTATAATCTTTAAAATGACCAAAATACCCCTACGGGGCTTAATATGAGATTAAACTCGTTTTGGGCATAATGGAAGGTATCCTACTGATATCACAACATATTTAAGGCATGTTAACTTAGGAAACCTGTTTAGGACTCTTATGGTTACCCGTTACGCTTTGTGCGCGTTCGGTTCGGTTTATGTAACTAGTTTACATAAATTAGCCGAAACGGGTCAAACCTTATCGGTTTTATCTCAAAATATAGAATGTGTATAATATACCCATATTAAGCAAGTCTTCAAACTTGTCGGGTCTAAATCACATTCTATCCGGTCTTCGCTTAATCGTGCGTACGAACCGTATCTTTAAAACTAACCGGCCTAAACTTAAGCTTAACTAATGACCCGTTAGGATTCTAATAGGTTATTATAAACCTTCGTTCCAGATTAGGAGAACCGGTAAAAGATACTTGCACTCGCTGATTTTGATTTATACTTGCTCAGGTAAATACTTTTAACTTATTTTCCCTTATACGGGCTTGGGGTACGGTGTATAAAATACCGCTTGGTCGGGCATTCGACCTTAATCGTTTTGGGGGTTAAGTATTATCGAGATGACCGTTTAAATTGCTTTGTTTGCTTAAAGCCTTTGGGGGGTTAATGACCATGTCCCGGATATCCCTGGCATCATTTTACGAAATGGCCACGACCTTAGCACACAGGTGTAGGCGTACACCTGTCAGTGTCTCATATACATAATGTGGTGTGTCTATTGATCTTTAACCCGACACGAACCGGGCTACTGAACGCATAAGAAACATGTAATTCTTTTACAAGTATTATTTCTACATAATTGTCCCAAGTTATAAAATATTATTTGTGCCTTGTGCCCTAAATGCATTTTCTTAAACTCTTTTCAAAATGAGTCGGTTGATTGTATTTACCAGTGTAAACTGACGTAATTTCTCAAAAAGGTTAAGTGCAGGTACTACGCGTAATAGGCTGGCTTTTCTCCTAGCATCCACAATAAGTCTCGCAAGCTTGGATGTCATAGACTGTTGAACATTGTTTCCTTTTATTTTGATCTACCTGTGTGTTTATATTCGTCTACTTGTGATACTTAATATTACAATATTGTTTGGTTGGAATGAATCTATACTTTGCTTCCGCTGTGCATTTAAATATTGTGTTGTTTGACTATTATGTTGCCAACCACGTCACGATACTCCCCCACCGGGCCCACCGGTGACACGTGGAAATCGGGGTGTGATAGGTTGGTATCAGAGCCAACGTTGAGTGAATTAAACACTAGCCTTTTGTGTTTAATCTCAATGACACAATTGCACATTCCTAAATCTTCGAGTCTAGACAAAGAACATAGGAATAATCCAAAATGTTTTTTTTATTTATTTAAATTTTGTCCTTTATTTTTCCTTGTTATTACCTTGTTTATATTAACAGGTTTAGCAATGCCGCCAAGATTCAGACGAGGAGATCGAGGAAAAGGGCCAATCTTCTACAAGGAGTGCAGATCCGCAAGAACCGTGGAGGATTTATGAGGAGCCTTCCAGATGATCGACGTCGTATAGCTCAACGCCTCCATATCATCACTCCTATGGGCCTCATTCCGAGAATGAGCCCCACAACCCGCAACCTTCATACATACCTCTACAACGATCAACATGGCACCGTTCCTTCGACGACCCTACTCTTGTCTTTCGGGGCCAGTTTAACCCGGCAGACTACCTACCAAAACAAGGGGTTTTTCACCCACTAGGACCGGAGGATCATTTTTCAGGTGATCAAGCGATGGATATGGACGAGGACACAGATCCCGTCGAGCCTACAACCGGAACCCCGAACCATCCTGTAGAGATCTCTGATGGTTCGTCTTTTCACGGAACACCATACCAAGGTCCGGATAGTCATCAGGCACGGTTCGAACGGTGTGAGTGGTACTTTACACCATCTTACTATTCATCGCCTCACCAGCAGCCGCAACAGCAGCAGCAAGATCCCTCTGGGGATCCACGTTTCATGGCAGTCACGCCACCGCCTCCACCACCGCCAGTTAATCTAGCGCCTCCAGCACCGCCAAGTCGTAGGAGGACTGGCGCTCGGATGTCAGCACGAGCAGGGGATTTTCATTTCAGCACCCCTCAACACTCTAGTGGCAGCCACTACCCGCCACTATATGAAGACCCATAGATGGGTGGACCTTCAGTTCCAGTTTCTGAGGTGAATTCGGCACCTATAGCACCGCCATCACCAGGTTTTGGCAACCCTATCCCTGCTTATACTGCTCCAGCAGCTTACAACCCATACGGACCGTCAGCATACACTAACTATAACTATGCTGAGGATCCTTACCATGTGGCATCAAACTACTATGCCCAAAATCCTGAAGGACCATATGGAACTCCTTGGGGAATGGGACATCCAGCTCGTGGATATCAAGTACCTGTTCAGCCACCACTTCAGCATCAGCCACCACGGTTTTCTCCGCCAGAACAGGAGGATCTCCGTCATAGACTGGACAGGGTTGAGCGAGACCTCCAGAAAGAACGTAGGAAGAATCAGGGATTTATGAGTGGCTTAGCAAGTTTGCTGAAAGGAAAGAAGAAACGGGATCGTTAAATCCCAATATGTATTATTGTATTTCCTTGTCTTTATTAGTCCCTGCGTGGACATTTATTTTTGCAAACATTCCCTGCGAGGACTTGTATTGCCAGTATAGCTCCTACGTGGGCAAATGTTTATGTGAAAAGTCTCGTTTAGGGCAAAGTGTACTACTTTTAAGTTTTAATGGAATGTAAGTTTATAAATTTCATCTTTGCTATGTTATGCATAATTAAATTATATATGAAATAAATAAAGCGGAATCATTCCTTTTAAAATCTATCTGCCTATTTTAATTTTAATTAAGAATCTTAAAGGTATAACCTAGCCTGCATGTCATTTTAAGACCTGGCCAAGATGGTAAAACCCGTTAAAAAGGTTCAAATCCCAGTTAACATCTGAAAACATGTTAACACTCCTGGCAGACATGATTCGTTAAAATCACACATGTTATTATTATATAAGGATCTTTTCAAGGATTCCTAACCCAACTAAATGATCTCTGAATCATGGGTTAAATCATCAATAAATATGATCAGTTCTTTTTACCATCCATTGGTAATAGAATGCCTACGGGCCCTTCTCATTTTCATATGAGACAAAAGACAGTAATAGTCTGTGACCCTGTCTGATAAAAGTAATGAACTATGTTCAAACTTTAAAAGCCTTGATTCTCTGAAATCATAGCTTATGATTTAATTTGTCCCTGTGACTAGGCCTTATGTGCTAGTAAAACTGTTATGGTTTTATAATTAGGATAAATTATATTAAAATTCCTAAATAAATGTGAGTAATAAATTAACCATATATGGTCTATGATTACCACGGTTAATAAAATTGCCATAAAAGACAATTCTATAATAAACTCACCGATAAATTATTGTCAATATGTAACAGTTCAAGCAACATGGCCGACTCAAACGAGATTAATAGTCACCCTCGGGGAGAGCTGGATAATGCCCGAGTAAATGTAGCGGGTGCAGAATTACAGGCAATGATAGATAATGCCGTTAATCGAGCTATGGATAGACAGCTCCATGAATCAAGTGGTACCCATGCAAGGACCCAATCTGCACCACACTCTAGAACACCCTCCAGGACCCACACTGCCCACAACAGTAATTCTCACCACTCATCAAACCAGAGGAGTGCTCCATCCCAAAGAGTCTTACAGAATCAAGAACCCCGTAATAAGGGTTGCTCCTATAAGTACTTCGTATCGTGCAAACCCAGGGATTTCACTGGGGAAAAAGGAGCAGTAGATTGCATGACTTGGTTGGACGAGATGGATACGGTTGTGGACATCAGTGGTTGCAATAATAGGGATATTGTGAAATTTGTGTCTCAGTCTTTTAAGGGAGAAGCATTAGCTTGGTGGAGATCTTTGATCCAAGCTACGGGGAAAGTCCCGTTGTACAATATGACCTGGGAACAGTTCATGGCGCTGATCAAGGAAAATTACTGCCCTCAGCATGAGGTTGAGAAAATTGAAGCTGACTTCTTGTCGCTGGTCATGAGAAACCTAGACTGTCAGGCCTACCTGACCAGTTTTAACACTTTGTCAAGATTGGTTCCATATCTAGTAACCCCGGAACCCAAACGTATAGCTCGTTTTATCGGGGGTTTGGCCCCGGAGATCAAGGCAAGTGTGAAGGCCTCCAGACCAACTACTTTTCGGTCTACAGCGGACATATCATTGTCTCTTACCTTGGATGCGGTCAGGCTGAAATCGCAGAGGAACGCTGATACCGAAAAGAGGAAGCGTGAGGATGACAACTCACGACGTTCAGACAAGAAGCAGAAGGGGAACAATGACCACAAGAAGGGGTCAGGATTTAGGAAAGATGGTCAGCAGTCGGGTGAAAAACCCAGATGTAAAATCTGCAAGAGACAGCACTTTGGGAAGTGCAGGTATGAATCGAATTCGAATTCACAATCAAAAACTTTTGCATGTGGGTTGTGCAAGTCCAAGGAACACAAGACCTTGGATTGCAAAAAGATGAGGGATGCGACCTGCTATGGTTGCAATGAAAAGGGGCACATCAAGACCAATTGCCCAAAATACGCCAAGAAGCCTGAAGAGGCTAAGAAGACCAATGCTAGGGTCTTCAGGATGGATGCTAAGGAAGCCGTCAAGGACGACAATGTGATAACAGGTACCTTTCTCGTAAATGATGTTTATGCGAGAGTGTTATTTGATCCAGGCGCTGATAAGTCGTTCGTAGATAATAGGTTTTGTGAATTGTTAAAATTACCTGTTAAGACCTTAAGGGTGAAGTATGAGGTGGAACTAGCAGATGGCACTTTAGAAACCGCCTCAACCTTATTAGATGGATGTTTCATATCAATTAAGAACCACTCTTTTCCTTTGTCCCTACTTCCTTTGAAACTAGCCGGTTTCGACATAGTTTTAGGTATGGACTGGTTATCACATAACCAGGTCCAGATAATTTGCAATAAGAAGCAAGTGGTGATCAAGACTCAGTCTGGTGAATCACTTACTATCCAGGGAGATACCCAGTATGGGCTGCCTGAGCGAATGTCTCTGCTCAAGGACTCTAAATGTTTGAAGAAGGGTTGTGTCATCTACATGGCACAAGTGATTATTGAAGAGCCGAAGCCCAAGATTGGGGATATCCCCGTCATTTCTGAATACCCTGAAGTTTTTCCTGAAGAACTACCTGGTTTGCCACCAGATAGACAAGTAGAATTCAGAATTGACATTATTCCTGGATCAGCACCAGTTGCAAGGGCGCCTTATAGATTGGCACCAACAGAGATGAAGGAAATGAGAACGCAGCTAGATGATTTGCTAGCCAAAGGTTTCATCAAACCTAGTTCGTCTCCTTGGGGAGCACCAGTTTTATTTGTCAAGAAAAAGGATGGATCGATGCGTCTGTGCATCGACTACCGTGAGCTTAATAAGGTCACTATCAAGAATAGGTATCCTTTGCCCAGAATCGATGATCTGTTCGATCAACTGCAAGGGGCAAGTTTCTTCTCTAAGATTGACTTAAGGTCAGGATATCACCAACTGAAGGTTAGAGATGAAGACGTACACAAGACTGCCTTTAGGACTCGTTATGGTCATTACGAGTTCCTAGTGATGCCTTTTGGGCTCACTAATGCACCTGCCGCGTTCATGGATCTCATGAATCGCGTTTGCAAGCCATACCTAGATAAATTCGTCATCGTTTTCATCGATGATATCCTCATCTACTCAAAGAACCAAGCTGACCACGAGAAGCATGTTCACTGCATTTTGGAACTACTTCATAAAGAAAAGCTCTATGCCAAGTTCTCGAAGTGTGAATTCTGGCTTCGAGAAGTCCAATTTCTTGGACATGTTGTTAGTGAGCATGGTATCCAAGTAGATCCCGCTAAAGTTGAAGCTGTCATGAATTGGCATGAGCCAAAGACGCCTACAGAAATTCGTAGCTTCCTAGGTTTGGCAGGATACTATAGGCGATTCATTGAAAACTTTTCAAGGATTGCTGCTGTAACACCTCGAAAATTCACGTCCTATAATGTGTTGACACGTGTCATAAAGTTTAACGTGTGAAAGAAATATTATGGAAGGACTAAAGTTGACAAACATGGAAAGTATGTGAATATACGTATTCTAAGTGTCAACTGTGAATAAATATAATGTACATTAACCCTACACGATGCTCATACCTTCAAACGAATAAATCATGGATCATACGAAGCTAAAAGTGAGAAATTACAAACTAAAGGGGCTAAATGTGTCAACATGTTTAAATTATACCTCTGAGTGACCTTTTGACAAACCCGAAGCTTTGTAAATATTAGTTATGCTCACTAGAATGCACTATAAAAATTTCATAAATTTTCGTTAACATATGAGAAAGTTATGATCACATTTTTGGAAGAGTTTCCAACAATCTTTGGGCACACGGTTGAATTTTAGTACGGCTTATCATCCTCAGACTGACGGTCAGAGTGAGCGTACTATTCAAATGTTGGAAGACATGCTACGTGCATGTGCGATCGATTTGGGAGGTAGTTGGGATAAGAACCTACCATTAATCGAATTCTCCTACAACAATAGCTACCATACTAGCATCAAGGATGCGCCTTTTGAGGCATTATACGGTAGAAAGTGTAGATCGCCAGTTTGTTGGGCGGAAGTTGGAGAAGTCAAGTTATCAGGACCAGAGATCGTGTTCGAAACGACGGACAAGATTGTCCAGATTCGTGACAATCTCAAAGCTGCCCGAGATAGGCAGAAGAGTTACGCCGATCCAAATCGCAAGGATTTTCACTTCGAAGTAGGTGACAAAGTCCTACTTAAAGTCTCGCCCTGGAATGGAGTGATGCGATTTGGTAAGAAAGGCAAGCTAAGCCCGAGATACATAGGACCTTTCGAGGTTATCGAACGTGTCAGGTCAGTTGCCTATAAGTTAAACTTACCAGAAGAGCTCAGTGGAATTCACAATGTGTTCCACATCTGCAATCTGAAGAAGTGCTTCGCTGACGAATCACTGGTTATATCCCATACAGATGTGCATATAGACGAGAGCTTAAAATTTGTGGAAAAACCTTTTTCAATTGAAGATCGACAGGTAAGGAAGCTTCGAAGGAAGCATATACCTTTTGTAAAGGTCAAATGGGATGCCCGTAGAGGTCCCGAATTCACGTGGGAGGTTGAATCCACGATGAAAGAAAAGTACCCTTACTTATTTCAGTAAATCTCGTGTCGAGATTTATTTTAAGGGGGTGAGGATGTAACACCTCGAAAATTCACGTCCTATAATGTGTTGACACGTGTCATAAAGTTTAAACGTGTGAAAGAAATATTATGGAAGGACTAAAGTTGACAAACATGGAAAGTATGTGAATATACGTATTCTAAGTGTCAACTATGAATAAATATAATGTACATTAACCCTACACGATGCTCATACCTTCAAACAAATAAATCATAGATCATACGAAGCTAAAAGTGAGAAATTACAAACTACAGGGGCTAAATGTGTCAACATGTTTAAATTATACCTCTGAGTGACCTTTTGACAAACCTGAAGCTTTGTAAATATTAGTTATACTCACTAGAATGCACTATAAAAATTTCATAAAGTTTCGTTAACATATGAGAAAGTTATGATCAAATTCGTGTGCGAAGTGTTAAAGCGTAAACGTTGAAAGTTAGGACTTTTCGGGTAACAATAAAGTTACCCGGGGAGTTAACAAAGTGGGTATATGTTTTAAAGCCCTTATGGATCAATTTTGAGGGTTTACAATGCAAGAAATCAAGCGCCTAATCAAATTTTGAAGAGCCAAGGATCAAATCGCAAAATTCACAAAGTCTGCCCAGATGAGGCCTAGCGCAACGCGAGGGGGGGGTGGCGTCACGCTAGCCCTGCCCAGTTCCGAGAGTTGTGGGTTTTTGCCTGCCATTGCCTTTGTACGCGACCTTTACCCGATTTTTCACATCCCTTGGCCCCTAAAGCACCCCTAAGCATCTAGGACACATGTTGATCGATTGTGGGCACTAGTAGACTTGTTTGTCAATCAAATGTGGTGAGTGAATCCACTATAAATAGGCCTTCATGTTCACAACTTTTCCTCACACCATTTCTCTGCATTCTGATTGATTCTGGAGCTCAAGTCTGCTTCCAAGTGATCATATCTCGTGCATAGGACTCTTGTAAGTATGCTAATCCTTCTTTAGTTGAGTTTAGCTTGTTTAATTAGCTAAAAGTCAAACCGTCGTAATTACGGTTTGACTTCGAGATTATTCAATAATGGCTCAGTCATATCTCGAATTAAAAGTAGTTATAAGTTGGTATTTATGTGGGTAATAAAATCCCAAAAGGGTTTCCCCTGATCACCACTCTAACTAGTTCAAATGTCGGGTCAAACATATACTTAAAAAGTCAACAGGATTCTTAAATTGCAATTTATGCATGATTAGCTATCTAGAACATATACAACCTGTTTGATTATTGTTATAACTTAGTAATAAGTATAAGAACATGTCTAAACATGTTCAACCCGACAATTTCCTGTTTAGACCCGGTTCGGAGCCGAAAGTCACATAGTTTGACTTTCACTTTGACTTTCAGTTCTGACCCGTTTAGGCATATTTTAGAAATTCCTCAGGGCTTTAATTGGACTAGGTTACATGTTAGAACAACCCTCTGTGATTATACACCTTGGTTCATTAGTTATCCAATTAATATGCATGTTTCCGTTAATTGCTCATATGTTGACCGTTATGCCCTTATTACCTTAAAACATGATTTATGAAAATGTAAAAGTGTAGAAACCTTAAATACTGATATATAAACTTGTATGCAAAGTTTGACATCAGTTTGACTTGTAGATTAAGAGTTATGCTCAATATCGCAAAATTAATGCTTTATGTTAATAAAATGGCGTAATTAGCGTATAGCCTAGTTAAACATACTTTTTGGTATCAAATCTTTTACCCACTGATGTAATATATTATTTTGGGATTTTTAAAGATTTTTAATTAATTTTAGGCTGAGCATAACTCATAGTCGTAGGCTTAATTCGGTAAATGTCGGTTTTGCCCTTACGGGCCATAAAATGAGTTTTACATATCTAAATGACTCCAAACCTTTTGCTACTGATCACATATGATAAATAAATTATTTTAAGCCTTCTGGAAATATAAAAATATCAGATTTGAGTATCGAACCCGGTAATGGCCCTTAATCGCCTTAATTAGCGTTTTTAACGCATAGTATGTTTTAAAATCATATTGGACATACCCGGGTTGATACCTACTGATATATGAGGCAAATTATAATTTTTTAACAGTAATCAAAGGTTGATAAACTCAGACTTCAGTTTTGAGCTTTTCGGCTTATGTGAAATTACTAAAATACCCCTACGGGGCATAGTTTGGTTAAAAATGATAAGTTTCACATATATGCTTTAACTTACTGATATAACTTAGAAAGTTGAGTATATTTACTGATTACATCAGACCTGTAACTCAGTTAAACACTTAAACGCTTTTATAAACTTTTAAATGACCAAACTACCCCTACGGGGCCTAGTTTGTGTTTAAACACGTTTCGGGCATAACGAAAGACACCTTACTGATGTCACAACATATTTGAGACATAATTAACTTAGGAAACCTGTATATAGCTCTCATGACTACCCGTCACGCTTATTACGCGTTCGGTTCGGTTTATGTAACAAGTTTACATAAATTAGCCGAAACGGGTCAAACCTTATCGGTTTTATCTCAAAATCCAGAATGTGAATAATAAACCCATATTAAACAAGTCTTCAAACTTGTCGGGTCTGAATCACATTCTATCCGGTCTTCGCTTAATCGTGCGTACGAACCGTATCTTGAAACTAGCCGGTCTAAGCTTAAGCTTAATAAAAGGCCCGTTAGAATGCTAATAGGTTATTATAAACCTTCGTTCCAGATTAGGAGGACCAGTAAAAGCTACGTGCATTTTGCTTGTTGTGATTAATACTTACTCAGGTAAATACTTTTAACTTATTTTCCCTATACGGGCTTGGGTTACGGTATATACATACCGCTTGATCGGGCATCAAATCTCCACCGTTAAAGTGGGTAGTTGAATAATTTGATCGGCTCGTTTAAACAGTCTTGTTTACTTTACAGCCTTTGGGGGGTTAATGACCATGTCCCGGATATCCTTGGCATCATCTTACGAGATGGCCACGACCTGAGCACGGGGTGTAGGCGTACACCTGTCAGTGTATAACTCAATGATGTGGTGTGTCTATTGATCTTTAACCCGGAAAAGATCCGGGCTACTGAACGCATAAGTAACATGTAATTCGTTCACAAGATTATAATATTAAATAATTCTCCCAAGTTAACAAAAATGTTTATTCCACGTGCATCCAAACAAATTTTCAATCATTTTCCAAAATGAGTCAGTTGAATGTATTTACCAGTGTAAACTGACGTATTTTCCCAAATAGACTGAATGCAGGTACTAAGCGAAATTGGCTGGATTGTCTCCTAAGCATCAATAAAAAGTCTCGCAAGCTTAGGATGCCAGAAGTCTGTTGAACCATTAATATTATTTTGTTTCGATCCTACTGTGGATAAACTTCCGGATATTGTTACATTGATAAACAATATTAAATTCGGTTGTATCATATTTTAAATTTGCTTCCGCTGTGCATAATAATATTGTGTTGTTTGACTATTACGTTGCCAACCACGTCACGATACTCCCCCACCGGGCCCACCGGTGACACGTGGAAATCGGGGTGTGACAGGTTGGTATCAGAGCCAACTCTGAGTGAATTAAACACTAGCCTTTTGTGTTTAATCTCAGTTACACAATTGCACATTTCTAAACCTCCGAGTCTAGACTTATAACATAGGACAAATTCCACCTTATTCGGTTTTTGTTTTGTCCTTTAAATTTTATATTTGTTATTGTTATCTTATACTTTATTGACAGGAATATCAAAATGCCTCCAAGATTCTTTAGGAGACGAGGACGAGGCAAGGGGCCAGTCACCGCCCCCAACGACCATGAAGCTGGACCTTCGCAACGGCGAGCTCCATCCAACACCGAGAGTGACGACCCTCGGGAGAACCGGAGAAACCTGTTCGAGCCGGCCAGACGGTCGGTTTCGCATAGTTCAACACCGCCTGTTCTTAACCCTTATGAACCCAATAATCCTCAACCATCCTACATACCACTTCAGCGATCTTTGTCCCATCATTCCTATGGAGACCCTACACCTGTTTTTCAGGGACAGTTTAACCCGGTAGGATTCATACCAGAACCTGTGGGTTTCAACCCACTAGGGCCAGACGATCACTTCTCTGGTGATAATGCGGACGACATGGATGAGGATACGGACCCCGTCATGCCAGCAAGTGGCACTCCAAACCATCCGATCGAGATCTCCGACGGATCGTCTTTTCACGGATCACCTTATGGTGGTCCAGACAGTTTCCAAGCCATGTTCACTCGGCACGAGTGGTACTACACACCTTCTCACCATTCGTCGCCTCATGAGCAGCAGCAGCAGCAACAGCAACAGCAGCAACACCAGCATCATCAAGATTCCTCTGAGGATCACCGGTTTGTGGCAGTTACGCCACCACCCCCACCGCCACCAGTTCAACCGGCACCTCCGCAACCGCCAAGACGTAGGAGAACTGGTGCACGTATGTCAACACGTGCGGGAGACTTTCATTTCAGCTCCCCACGTCAGTCAAGTGCCAGCCACTACCCGCCACATCAGGAGGACCCACAAATGGGTGGGCCTTCCAACCCAGCGATGCCGCAGCCGGCGCCAATGGGTTTTGACAACCCAATCCCAGCTTATACAGGTTCCATGGCATACAACCCGTTCGAGCCGCCAGTCCACCACAACTATGGGTACGCAGAGGCCGACCCCTACTTGGTGGCAGCTAACTACAATGCTCTGCAACCAGAAGGACCATACGGAGCTCCATGGGGAGTTGGGTACCCAACACAAGGGTACCAGATACCACCTAGGCCTATCATACGGACTCAATCACAGCCGCCTAGGTTCTCCCCACCTGAGCGTGAGGAACTCCTTCAGAGGCTGGATCAGGTGGAACGGGAAGTGCACAGGGACCGTAGGGAGAGGCAGACATTCTTCCAAGGATTAGTAGGCTTGATCAAAGGGAAGAACAAGAAGGATCATTGAATCCTTCCATTTTCTGTATAAGCCCCTGCGTGGGTGTATTTGGTTGTTAAGCCCCTATATGGGTATGTGTGTTGTATGTTTGTTTTGAGCCCCTGCGTGGGCCTATCTTTCCATAAACCCCTACGTGGGTATGTATGTGTGATGATTGACCCCTGCATGGGTCTATTTTCCGTTAACCCCTGCGTGGGTATGATGTTTAGTTTGTTTACTTAAAGCCCCTGCGTGGGCAAGTACTTGTTTAAAACCCCTGCGTGGGAAATGGTTCGTTTGAAAAGACCCGTTTAGGGCAACATGTAACCTATGTATAATTAATGGAATGTTGTTTTTATTTCATATTGCCATTCTGTGCGTAAATAATTTATAAATGAAATAAATAAATAAATTAAAATCATTCCTTGTAAATTAATCTGCCTATGTAATTATTTAAGTAAGAATCGTAAAGTGTGAAACCTAGCCACGTGTCAAATATAAGACCGGGCCAAAATGGTAAGACCTGTTTAAAAGATTCAAATCCCTGTTAACATCTTAAAAACATGTTGACACTCCTGGCAGAAGTGATTCGTTAAAATCACATGTCATTCTTATATGTATAAGGATTCTCTAGAAGATTCCAAACCCAATTATATGATCTCTGAATCATGGGTTAAGATCATCAATTAAGATGATCATATTTTACCATACGTGGTAATATGATGCCTACGGGCCCAGCTCACTTCCATATGAGCCAAAAGACAGAGGTAGCTATGACTCCCTGTCTGATGAGGGTAATGAACTAGGTTCAAACCTTAAAAGTCTTGATTCTCTGAAATCATAGCTTATAATTTAAAATTGTCCATGTGACTAAGCCTTATGTGCTAAAATATATTGTTATTGTTTATAATTAGGATAAATTTTAATTAAAATCCTAAATTAGTACGATTAATAAGTTAACCGAATATGGTCTCTGTTTACCATGGTTAACGAGTTACCCTAAGGGGTAATTCCGTAATAAAACTCCCAAATAAGATATTGTCCTTGTTTTCTGCAACAGTTCAATTCAAATGGCTGATTCAGACGAAATAAATAGCCATCCAGTGGAGCAAAATGAGAACGCCCAGATTACGTTAACGGGTGCTGAATTAAAAGCAATCATAGACGGCGCTGTTACACAGGCTTTGGAAAGGCAGTATGAAGAATACAGTGGTACTCGAAGTAGGACCCACTCTGCAACACATTCAAAGCCTAAGACACATTCTGAGGCTCATAGCAAGCCTCCTCCCAAAAAGAATGGACCCAAGAAAGATGGTGATGACCGTCAGTCCACCAACCATCAAAGTGTCCCATCTCAACATTTAGTACTGCATCAAGAACCCCGTAACAAGGGTTGCTCCTATAAGTACTTCGTGTCTTGTAAGCCCAGGGATTTTACTGGGGAAAAAGGAGCCGTCGATTGTATGACTTGGCTGGACGAGATGGACACGGTGGTAGATATCAGCGGGTGCGCTGAAAGGGATGTAGTTAAGTTTGTGTCACAGTCCTTCAAGGATGAAGCGTTAGCTTGGTTGAGATCTCTAATGGAGGCCTCCGGAAAGATCCCATTGTATAATATGTCGTGGGATCAATTTGTTGCCCTAATCAAGGAAAATTTATGCCCTCAACATGAGGTGGAGAAGATAGAATCTGACTTTCTATCGTTGGTGATGACGAACCTCGATTGTCAAGCTTACCTGACAAGCTTCAATACGCTGTCCCGGTTGGTTCCTTACCTGGTGTCACACCCTGGCTTTTGCGGAAGCGTGGGTTTATTTGGTGTGACTTCTTAATACCATAGCAACAATCACAACAATGCTATATGATAAAAATACGAGATGTTCATCCATTAAAAATAGTGAGAAAATACCACAATATCATTGTTTAGAAACATCGACATTACAAACCACAAATTATTTAAAACATTTTCATTGGACACCAAAAGACTTTAAATAAGACGAGGTTTAGAGATATGTAACCCGTCCAGGAATAGGTTACACTTCTCAAACTTCACAACTTTGGATGACATCTATTTATCCAACGCAGCTAGACACATGCATACCCTGCCAGATCCTGCTAGTTCCCTGAAATACATGTAGTTTGAAAAATCAACAAAAGGTTGAGCGAGTTCATGTGTAAGTCTGTGTGTATAAGCCTTTAAAATATGTCTTGTGTGTATAAATGTCCCTTTGTTACGATGTATGTATAATCCTTTGTAAACAGTGTATGAAAGTCCCTGGTATGTAGCAATAAGGAAATAAAGAGATCACCAATGGTTTGCAAGGCCATTGATATGTGTGAAATACAGTAGGAAGACTCAAACCTAGCAAATTTGTGCGTCGGGCTCAAAGTCACCCCATGGTCCGTACTGTGGACTCAGGAGCTGGGCTCGCTACACCCAAATAGATCTACCGCTCATGACCCTCGGTCCTACAACGAGGATTAATGGCCTTAAGTTCCACCTACCCACTCACATGATCTAAGTAGTAAACCCTCCTTAAGCTAACCATACCATGTATAAAATGTCTGTAATAGTTGTAACATACTTGGTACTCGTTCTCACCAAGAGTGTTTCTTGTTATTATATCATTTGTAAACATTGTAATATTTGTAACATGTATTCCACCCCCGAAGTATAAAACTGAAAACAGTTAAGAGAAAAGGGGGACATGAACTCACCTTGATTTTGAGTAAGTCCAAATAAATATGCTAATGTGAGAGTTCTTGGGAATAATATTCCACGTCACTCTAATTGATTGAACATGCAATAATATGGAATATGTATCAACAATAATGTTTAATCGAATGAGCGGAGATCCTAAATCTATAGGATTCGGTAGTGTTTTGTCTAAAAGAAATAATGTGATAATTATATAACTAATTATCAAAAATAATTAATTTAAATCAGAATAATTAAAATCACATTTTTAATTATTTGAACTTGAATATTACTGATTTAAAATAATTATTATGGCCTTTGAATCATTTTAAATAAATAAAATGAATTAAAATGATTATGATAACAATAAATAAGTTTATATAAGTTTAATTATCTAAATAATTACACATAATAAAAATTCAGATTCTAAATTTATATAAATTCAGAATAATGCATATTTTGTCATAAGAATAATTTTGGATCAAAATCATATAGTTATATAATTTAATTACATTAAATTAAACTATATAAATAAGTATAAATACTGATTTATTTATATAAATATCAAATTTATATAAAATACGAGCAACAGTATTATTTTTGTAAAGATTATTTCTTGAAATAATTTGTGTAAAAATTTTAGTAATTAACTCATAAAAATCGATTTATTATAATTTTGCAAAGATTAAACTATTTTTAATTTATAAAAAATAGTTTTATAAACATTTTGACTAACAAAATATTTTTAATAAATGAATCAGTAATTAAAGTATATCAGATAAAATTTCGGACTTAAACTGATTAAAATCAATTTAATATGAATTATTGAAAAATATGTTAAATAAAAGGAAATAAATAAAACTACTATTCATCTTCTTCCTCAAAACTGGTCAACGAAAGTCAACAGGCCCGATTACTCGATCAAAACTGAACCATATTCAAATTAAATTTACAGGAATGTTAAAAGAGTAATAACATACCGATTGGACAACTAAAATCGATCCGGTATCGATCGGAGGTGCGGTTCCGGCTAAATCCGGCGATTAGCTCCGGCGACAACTTACAGACATGAACCAGAAAGTGTTTTGTGTAGTTTGAAAGGTGTGAGAGTTTCGTATGGGTTCAGGGACTTTAAATAATACATCAATTCCAAATGAATTCGACATATAATAGTGGTTTAGATCCACTTTAATTTTTATAAAAATTCTTTATAAAAAGTTCCGTTTATAGTGGTTAATGCACGATTTTGTGTCGTTTGAATTATTGGGATTTGTTGGGTTAGGTTAGGAATCATGTGGGTACACTTTACAGGTAAAAAGGATGAATCAAATTCGAATTTTGGTGTTTTCTTGTTTGAACCGAGAGTTTTGTTGCTGAAAATAAATTCAGCTCGGTTTTAATGAATATATATATAATACATTTCACAAAATAAAACATATGGCTAGTTAGACCAGCCGGTCGATGCGTGGGGTTTCTTGCTGTTGTGCGCGGGTTCGAGTCCTACTCAAGTCCGGTTCAAAGGGGTTTTCCCCTTTTTATTTGAATTAAACCATATTTACATTTTAGTCCCTGAGGTTCTAATATATAAACAAATGGTCCCTGTAACAATTAACTTAATTAACTAACTAGGTTAGTCTTTAAATAAGAAAACCTTATATGAAAGTTAACCAGGTTAGGATCTTTAGTTAAAATGAGTTTAAGAAAGCCAACCTTAGTCCCTAGAGTTTATGTTTGAAAGAATGACCAAATGAACCTTGAACTTTTATTTCAAAACTATATATTTGTTTCTTTATAAAATAAGTTTCCAAAACTTACAAAAAGAACCCAAAACTTATAGTTTGAAGTAATTGCACTTTAACCCTTGTATTTATATAGTTTCAAAAATAACAATTTAGTCCCTAAACTTTATACTTTCAAATAACAACGGTTTTAGTCCTCGATGTTTTCTAGCAAGTTTCAAAGAAGAATGTCGAATAGGTCCCTCAACCTATTGTTTGTCTATGTGTTAGCATTGTCAGCATGTTTTTGAGTTATCCGTTCACTGTGCTAACTGTGTTTTGTGCATCAATTTTATCACTAAAGCTTGTGTGTAATAAATGGAGTGGCTGTATAAAATATGATGCATGTGTATGTACGATATAAAAATCATAGAGCAGTTTAAATTGTCAGTTGTAATCAAGCACAGTCATTAAGTACGTAATTAAAATTAATTACAGTACCTGTAATTTTGAGGGTTGTCACATTCTCCCCCCGTTAAGAAAATTTCGTCCTGAAATTTATTCGAAAGAGATCATAGAATGGAATTGTAATGATTAACAATATAAGCAAGTCATTGTTTGGTGCTGATAATTTTGAGGAAATTATCATTGTATAGAAATTATTTTGCATGGCACTATGTTATGCTGGATTTGTAATGTAAACATTATGCAAACAATCGTGTGTACAAATGAGCAAATAACGGATAATCACATAACCACATAATGTTTTTATATGCCACCTTACTTAACAAGGCTTACTATGATTCTCATGCATCGAACCCCGTAATTAAGTGTGCACCCAAAATTACGCGTTTCGTTGCATGGTCCACATAGCACTTCTAGTTAGGTGAGGAAAACAAATAAGATTGAGGTATTGTTTAAATCAAACAAGCATCAATATAGCACAACATTAGTTGAATCAAAATGATAGCATCGTTTGTTTTGTATACAAAAATTTAGTTGTAGGTATTTCATTCAAGCAAAATGATATTTTGTTTCACATAAATCAAACTAATAGTGTGCATTTATAAACTAAGCATGGATTGTCATTAACAATGTAAGTTTACTGTACCAAGAGTACATGTGTTTGTAATTTATGCATTCAGTATCAATATACGAAGCAAACTGTATTTGTTTGAAGATTAAACAAACAAGTATAAACATGTCAAGAATGACACATAATTAATGGGACAATAAAACAATTATTAACAACATAAGGAGGATAAGTAGGTGTCTTTTAGTAAGAAGTAAGGGAGTTATTGTACATATGCTTATATTTAACCCAAAACGGAAATTTCACAAACTAGGCACCTAGCTCGGTTGGCTAGGCGCGCGAAAGAGTGTGGCCTAGACCCGAGTTCGATCCCGGGGACGGCCGGTTTCACCATTTTTTTTTATTACCATAAATAAAAAAAAAAATTAACACTTAAACGAAAATTTTTGATACACTTGAGGTATATAAGGTATGTTTAATATTGATAAATCGTACGGGTACATGTAGAACAAGTATAGCATGTTAAGTGTTAACACATAAGTGACATATACGTTTAAAAGATCGTAAAAGAATAAATAAAAGCAATTAAGGTATCATGTAAGTAGTTTCAAGCAAATCATAAGAATGAGGCTCTAAAACTATAGACTAGATTTAAGCATTCCTACTTCAATCACCTTTTGAGAACTAGGCATAAGGTTGTTCTCGTCTTAGGAGTTCAAAGATAAAATGGAAATGAATCAAATTCAGACTCAGAACTAAAAAGTGGTGGAAGTGGTAGAGTCAATTCCTTCCGAGCAGCTAATTGTCTTAGCATGTCTTCCAACCAGTTATTTCTTTCTGTCAGCCATTGTACTTGTCTTGACAAGTCTTGGACCTGATTGCTTAACCTAGCCATTTCAACTACCACTCGATCTGGAGGTAGATGCATTTGAGGCATCGTACTTGGGCATGCTCTATCAGTTGGTGGTAGTTGTCCTACTTCGTTCATCAGTGACTGGAAGAAATGTGGCTATAACGGTGACTGCAAAAATGATTCCGATCCTAATTGATCTTGGATCATCATGCTTCCATCAAACAATTCATCTTGCGTCATTGGAGCCTCCTCGAAGACTATCGGTGTGAAGTCTTGCGAGACGTTTGGTGCTAATGATTGGGGTGGGTCAGTTGGAATATTTTCGTGTATGTATGGCAGCTGTGGTTGTATATCATAACGATAAAAAGACGATGGAAGAAATTGTGACGATGACTGTTGTAAATTTTGTGGGAAGGTATTCTCTAAGATGACTGGAGCTCCCTCCGACTGTGATGGTTGTGATAGTGTACTAATATGAATAGGGGTTAGCCTCATGGTGTAAGGATTTATAACCCCAGGTGCCTTTGGTGGAGATAATCCTTGGATAACCTGGTCACTTAAGATACCTAAAGATTTTGCTAGTCTAGTAATGTAGGATCCTCCCATAAGACTTCTCAGAGGATTTGATTGTTGACTAGAAAAATATTTAGCAAGCTCGTGGGCAATATTACAAGGAACTTGCTCAAAAATACTATGCAAATGGAAGAGTCCAGTTGAACTAACCCTTTGTTGACAAATTTGGCGTCCCCCCGTGATGGTGTTGGCTAAAACAATGTGCATATACCGATAACGAGGGTCTTTGAAGTTTATAGAATTATTGTTACCGCACCATGCTTTTGATGCATGGCGTCGCCAATATTCTTTCATTTTCACATAGGTATAGGAGGTTGATGCCTTCGTAAAAATGGGTCGTCTAACTTCTTCATTGGTATATATACCCAGACGAACTGCGAATTCTATTAATGACATGTTATGAAGTTGTCCACAAAGCCGAAAATGAATGGATTCATCGACAAAACTTCTTTTAGGTTTGTAATAGAAAGTGGACAAGAATTCATATACCAGTTCATCATATGATGGCTCTAAGATGTCGAAGAAACGACGCCAGGGTGTATTATGCGATAGTAATATTGACAGTGATCCACTGGGGTCAACCATTTCTATTCGATGCCAATCAATACTGCCGATGGTAAAAACTTCAAGATTCTTGAGTTTCTGATACTTCTCACGAATGGGTAACTTAGCAAACCGAAGGAATGGGTGAATTCCTGCTGCGGTTGAGGATTTAGCATGTGTTACTGGGAAATATGCCATTTGAATGTTGGGTTTTGTTGAACTAAGAAAAGTTTGAGTCTGGGTTACTTTGGGTACTTCTGACAACGGCGGTGGGTTAGGTCGATACAGAGGAAAGTTCAGAAGTGAAAGGAAGGATGATGGTGTGAGAAAATATTATGACTAGATCTTATAGAGTTCGAGTCTCTCGGATGTTGAGAATAAACTTGTGATAAATTGTATACAGGTATGGGCGTAGCATGTTTCCATCACTAAAAAGAACCGCGTGTGTTGGTTTAATCCCTGAAAATCAGGGTGAAAGTTTTGTCGTGTTTTGGCAGCATGACGAAAAGAAAGAAATGAAATGGAAGAAAACAAGCAATTCTGTCGACACGATAATTCATCGAGAGAGAAAGGAATAGGGATCAAGTGGTGGAGTGGTTAATATCTTAGTAAGTTAGGTGTAAAAAAAAATTTGAATTTGGAAAGAGTTTCGGTAAAACAATCTTCCATTATTGATAAGATCTTGTAGACATACGATAAAAGTTGGTTTGGTTTCTGCTTGGTAGTGGACATCCTTAGTAAAATGATGTAGTGTAATCGTTGTTTTAATAACTATGTTAAATAGAAATTTTATGGGCAAGAGAGTCATTGGACCAATTAAGTATCTACAAGCAGTAGGGGTAAGCATGTGGTCATCGGAATCAAGATGAAATGTTTTGATGAAACAGTTTCATAAAATCAATGATGAGGATAGAAAACACATAATAAGATGGATATCGAATAAACGACATCGGTAACAAGTCAAAATATTTGGGTCCTTATAATTTAATGAAGTCATGCTTTAGCCTATAAGTGAACACTCATCCCAATAATTCCCAGGTAAGCACAACTGGTCCTTCGAGTTAGGATATATACGAAGTGCTTGCCTAGACAGAAAACTCAGAATACAGGCATCCACTCTTCCAGATTGCACGAGTTCGTTATTAGAGCCCAAGACTTCGATGAGAATTTAAAAAAATTCAGAAGAGATTTTGAAAATAACCACCTAAGGATAGGTGATGAGCATTTGCAAAGTCTAAAGATGAGGTCTGTGGTGACAAGGCATTGGTTACAAAAGATAAGGATAGTCAAAAGCAAAGATAACGGAAGAGTTTGCTAATGGAAAATTGTCCTAGGTAGTTATAGTCTAGGTCAAAAGTAATTTCTAATAACCTAAATCCCTATAACCATGGCTCTGTTGCTTGACAACCAATCCATCCCTACTACCACATCGAGGCTTCCTAACTTGACTGGCAGTAGGTCTAATGTAAGCTCGTTTTCTCCCAGCTTTATCACGCATCCTCTGATGACTTCATTCGTTTCCACTAGCTTCCCATTAGCCAGTTCAATTGAGTACGAAATGTCTAACTTACTAGCAGTTAACCTAAGTATTTTCTTAAATTCTAGTGATACAAAACTATAGTCGACACCAGTGTCATAGCATAGTATAGTAAGTAGGTAATATGCGTATGTAATAACACAATAACTCATAACATCCCATGTCATAGCATAAAATAATCCAACAACGCATGTAAGTCACAATCAATGTAAACAAGTAATCATCCTAGTCTTCTCCAGACTATCTCACCCAGTCTCTAAGACTAACTCCCTAGTTTCTCAAACTAGCTCCCTGGCCTCTAAGACCAAACCTCCCAGTCTCTAAGACTAAACATCCCCAATCTCTAAGATTGAATCCCTCAGTCTCCAAGACTGAACCTCCCCAGCCTCTAAGGCTGTACTCCCTCAGTCTCTAAGACTGAAATATAATTTTTTTTTGGAAATGTGTATTTGTGCCTTTTGTTTGTAAAAATGTTTGTGCCCTGGATCTGGACGTTTAGTGTATGCAATGTAAAAATGTTTGAAAACATTTTCGTGAGAGCCCTAGTGATCATAGTCTAGACTCGAGAATGAATCCTAGTTCGCTATGATCGAGGCAATGATACCAAGCTGTCACACCCTGGCTTTTGCGGAAGTGTGGGTTTATTTGGTGTGACTTCTTAATACCATAGCAACAATCACAACAATGCTATATGATAAAAATACGAGATGTTCATCCATTAAAAATAGTGAGAAAATACCACAATATCATTGTTTAGAAACATCGACATTACAAACCACAAATTATTTAAAACATTTTCATAGGACACCAAAAGACTTTAAATAAGACGAGGTTTAGAGATATGTAACCCGTCCAGGAATAGGTTACACTTCTCAAACTTCACAACTTTGGATGACATCTATTTATCCAACGCAGCTAGACACATGCATACCCTGCCAGATCCTGCTAGTTCCCTGAAATACATGTAGTTTGAAAAATCAACAAAAGGTTGAGCGAGTTCATGTGTAAGTCTGTGTGTATAAGCCTTTAAAATATGTCTTGTGTGTATAAATGTCCCTTTGTTACGATGTATGTATAATCCTTTGTAAACAGTGTATGAAAGTCCCTGGTATGTAGCAATAAGGAAATAAAGAGATCACCAATGGTTTGCAAGGCCATTGATATGTGTGAAATGCAGTAGGAAGACTCAAACCTAGCAAATTTGTGCGTCGGGCTCAAAGTCACCCCATGGTCCGTACTGTGGACTCAGGAGCTGGGCTCGCTACACCCAAATAGATCTACCGCTCATGACCCTCGGTCCTACAACGAGGATTAATGGCCTTAAGTTCCACCTACCCACTCACATGATCTAAGTAGTAAACCCTCCTTAAGCTAACCATACCATGTATAAAATGTCTGTAATAGTTGTAACATACTTGGTACTCGTTCTCACCAAGAGTGTTTCATGTTATTATATCATTTGTAAACATTGTAATATTTGTAACATGTATTCCACCCCCGAAGTATAAAACTGAAAACAGTTAAGAGAAAAGGGGGACATGAACTCACCTTAATTTTGAGTAAGTCCAAATAAATATGCTAATGTGAGAGTTCTTGGGAATAATATTCCACGTCACTCTAATTGATTGAACATGCAATAATATGGAATATGTGTCAACAATAATGTTTAATCGAATGAGCGGAGATCCTAAATCTATAGGATTCGGTAGTGTTTTGTCTAAAAGAAATAATGTGATAATTATATAACTAATTATCAAAAATAATTAATTTAAATCAGAATAATTAAAATCACATTTTTAATTATTTGAACTTGAATATTACTGATTTAAAATAATTATTATGGCCTTTGAATCATTTTAAATAAATAAAATGAATTAAAATGATTATGATAACAATAAATAAGTTTATATAAGTTTAATTATCTAAATAATTACACATAATAAAAATTCAGATTCTAAATTTATATAAATTCAGAATAATGCATATTTTGTCATAAGAATAATTTTGGATCAAAATCATATAGTTATATAATTTAATTACATTAAATTAAACTATATAAATAAGTATAAATACTGATTTATTTATATAAATATCAAATTTATATAAAATACGAGCAACAGTATTATTTTTGTAAAGATTATTTCTTGAAATAATTTGTGTAAAAATTTCAGTAATTAACTCATAAAAATCGATTTATTATAATTTTGCAAAGATTAAACTATTTTTAATTTATAAAAAATAGTTTTATAAACATTTTGACTAACAAAATATTTTTAATAAATGAATCAGTAATTAAAGTATATCAGATAAAATTTCGGACTTAAACTGATTAAAATCAATTTAATATGAATTATTGAAAAATATGTTAAATAAAAGGAAATAAATAAAACTACTATTCATCTTCTTCCTCAAAACTGGTCAACGAAAGTCAACAGGCCCGATTACTCGATCAAAACTGAACCATATTCAAATTAAATTTACAGGAATGTTAAAAGAGTAATAACATACCGATTGGACAACTAAAATCGATCCGGTATCGATCGGAGGTGCGGTTCCGGCTAAATCCGACGATTAGCTCCGGCGACAACTTACAGACATGAACCAGAAAGTGTTTTGTGTAGTTTGAAAGGTGTGAGAGTTTCGTATGGGTTCAGGGACTTTAAATAATACATCAATTCCAACTGAATTCGACATATAATAGTGGTTTAGATCCACTTTAATTTTTATAAAAATTCTTTATAAAAAGTTCCGTTTATAGTGGTTAATGCACGATTTTGTGTCGTTTAAATTATTGGGATTTGTTGGGTTAGGTTAGGAATCATGTGGGTACACTTTACATGTAAAAAGGATGAATCAAATTCGAATTTTGGTGTTTTCTTGTTTGAACCGAGAGTTTTGTTGCTGAAAATAAATTCAGCTCGGTTTTAATGAATATATATATATAATACATTTCACAAAATAAAACATATCGCTAGTTAGACCAGCCGGTCGATGCGTGGGGTTTCTTGCTGTTGTGCGCGGGTTCGAGTCCTACTCAAGTCCGGTTCAAAGGGGTTTTCCCCTTTTTATTTGAATTAAACCATATTTACATTTTAGTCCCTGAGGTTCTAATATATAAACAAATGGTCCCTGTAACAATTAACTTAATTAACTAACTAGGTTAGTCTTTAAATAAGAAAACCTTATATGAAAGTTAACCAGGTTAGGATCTTTAGTTAAAATGAGTTTAAGAAAGCCAACCTTAGTCCCTAGAGTTTATGTTTGAAAGAATGACCAAATGAACCTTGAACTTTTATTTCAAAACTATATATTTGTTTCTTTATAAAATAAGTTTCCAAAACTTACAAAAAGAACCCAAAACTTATAGTTTGAAGTAATTGCACTTTAACCCTTGTATTTATATAGTTTCAAAAATAACAATTTAGTCCCTAAACTTTATACTTTCAAATAACAACGGTTTTAGTCCTCGATGTTTTCTAGCAAGTTTCAAAGAAGAATGTCGAATAGGTCCCTCAACCTATTGTTTGTCTATGTGTTAGCATTGTCAGCATGTTTCTGAGTTATCCGTTCACTGTGCTAACTGTGTTTTGTGCATCAATTTTATCACTAAAGCTTGTGTGTAATAAATGGAGTGACTGTATAAAATATGATGCATGTGTATGTACGATATAAAAATCATAGAGCAATTTAAATTGTCAGTTGTAATCAAGCACAGTCATTAAGTACGTAATTAAAATTAATTACAGTACCTGTAATTTTGAGGGTTGTCACACCTGGTAACCCCGGATCCAAAAAGAATCGCTCGCTTTATCGGTGGTTTAGCCCCGGAGATCAAGGCAAGCGTAAAAGCTTCTCGGCCAGCTACCTTCAGGTCTGTAACTGACATTTCCTTATCCCTCACTCTGGATACGGTCAGGCAGAGATCGCTGAGGAATAAGGAGGCCGAGAAGAGGAAGCGTGAAGATGATGGTTCACGAAAGTCGAACAAGAAGCACCGTGGGAGCGGTGATAACAAGAAAGGGTCGGAGTCGAGGAAGGAGGGGCATAATTCTGGTGAAAAGCCCAAGTGTAAAATTTGCAAGAAGCAGCACTATGGAAAGTGCAGACTGGAGTCGAACTCTCAGACTCAGTCAAAACCCTTTGCTTGTGGAATTTGCAAGTCCACGGATCACAAAACCCTGGATTGCAAAAAGATAAAAGACGCAACGTGCTACCGTTGCAATGAAAAGGGGCATATCAAGACCAACTGCCCTAAGTACAACAAGAAGCCTGAGGAGGCTAAGAAGACTAATGCTAGAGTCTTCAGAATGGACGCGAAAGAGGCTGTGCAAGACGATAATGTCATAACATGTACTTTCCTTGTAAATGATGTCTTTGCAAGAGTACTTTTTGATTCAGGCGCAGATAAATCTTTCGTAGATCATAAGCTTTGTAAATTGTTGAATTTACCTGTCAAAACCCTAAGCGTAAACTATGAGGTAGAGTTAGCAGATGGTACAATAGAAACCGTCTCTACTGTGTTAGATGGATGTGTCATATCCATTAAGAACCATTCTTTTCCTCTGTCTCTACTTCCCTTTAAGTTGGCTGGTTTTGACATAGTTCTGGGTATGGATTGGTTATCTCATAACCAGGCCCAAATTGTCTGTAACCAGAAACAAGTGGTAATAAAGACTCCGTCTGGTGAATCACTTACCATTCGGGGAGATACCCAGTATGGGCTGCCTGAGCAGGTAACTATGCTCAAGGCTTCCAAGTGTTTGAAGAAGGGGTGTGTCATTTACATGGCACGAGTGATTATTGATGAGCCTAAACCGAAGTTAGAAGACATCCCTGTCATTTCTGAATACTCAGAAGTGTTTCCTGAAGATCTACCTGGTTTACCACCAGATAGACAAGTCGAGTTCAGGATCGATATCATCCCAGGAGCGGCACCAGTTGCTAGAGCACCATACAGATTGGCACCCACAGAAATGAAGGAGTTGCGGACGCAGCTAGATGAATTGCTGGCTAAAGGTTTCATTAGACCTAGTTCATCTCCTTGGGGAGCGCCAATCTTGTTTGTCAAGAAGAAAGATGGGTCGATGCGTCTGTGCATCGACTATCGCGAGCTTAATAAAGTCACGATCAAGAATAGGTATCCTTTGCCCAGAATCGACGATTTGTTCGATCAACTTCAAGGGGCAAGTTACTTCTCGAAGATTGATTTAAGGTCAGGCTACCATCAATTGAAGGTCAAAGACGAAGACGTGCACAAGACTGCATTTAGGACTCGTTATGGTCACTACGAGTTCCTAGTGATGCCTTTTGGGCTCACTAATGCACCAGCCGCGTTCATGGATCTCATGAATCGCGTTTGCAAGCCTTACCTGGATAAATTCGTTATCGTCTTCATCGATGACATCCTTATTTATTTGAAGAACCAAGCTGACCACGAGAAACACCTTCGATGTATTCTCAAACTCCTGCACCAGGAGAAACTCTATGCCAAATTCTCCAAGTGTGAATTTTGGCTTCGAGAGGTCCAATTTCTTGGACATGTGGTCAGTGAGCGTGGTATCCAAGTGGATCCCGCTAAAGTTGAAGCTGTTATGAATTGGCAAGAGCCAAAGACGCCTACGGAGATTCGTAGCTTCCTGGGATTGGCAGGATATTATAGGCGTTTCATTGAAAATTTTTCAAGGATTGCTGCACCCCTAACCTCCCTAACTAAGAAGAAGGTTAAGTTTGTTTGGGGCCCTAAGCAGCAAGAATCCTTTGATATTCTGAAGCAAAAGCTGAGCAACGCCCCAGTACTGACATTGCCAGATGGAATAGAAGAATTTGTGGTTTATTGTGATGCTTCGCACACTGGCATGGGGTGTGTGCTTATGCAGAAAGGCAAGGTGATTGCCTACGCTTCAAGACAATTAAAAGTGCATGAAAAGAATTACACCACCCATGACTTGGAGCTGGGTGCCGTTGTATTCGCACTGAAACTGTGGAGGCATTATCTGTATGGAATCAAGTTTGTGATCTATTCTGATCACAAGAGCCTCCAGCATCTGTTTAATCAGAAAGAATTAAACATGAGGCAACGCCGTTGGATGGAGACCTTGAATGATTTTGATTGTGAAATCAAGTACCATCCCGGCAAGGCGAATGTAGTCGCCGATGCCTTGAGTCGGAAGGAAAGGGTTAAGCCCATCCGAATTAATGCCAAGCGTATGGAGATAAAGAATAATTTGATGGAAAGGTTGTTAGCTGCACAGAAGGAAGCTGTGTTGGAAGCTAACTATCCTAATGAAAAGTTAGGAGTAACTGAGGAGCAGTTAACTCTTAGCAAGGACGGAATTTTAAGATTAAATGGACGAATATGGGTTCCAATTTATGGGGGACTTCGTGATGTTATCCTCCAGGAAGCCCACAGTTCCAAATACTCCGTTCATCCTGGAGCTGATAAGATGTACCAGGATCTGAAGGCAAATTATTGGTGGATAGGCTTGAAAAAGTCTGTAGCCACTCATGTAGCTAAATGCTTGACATGTGCGCAAGTCAAGGCCGAGCATAAAAAACCGTCAGGTTTGCTACAACAGCCTGAGCTTCCTACGTGGAAGTGGGAAATGGTGACGATGGATTTCATCACCAAGTTGCCAAAGACAAAGAAAGGCAATGATACAATATGGGTCATAGTTGACAGACTGACTAAGTCAGCTCATTTCTTACCCATCAAGGAGACTTATAGCTCCGATATGTTAGCCCAGTTATACGTTGATAAGATTGTAACCCTACATGGCATACCTGTAGCTATTATCTCTGATCGGGATACTAGGTACACGTCACATTTTTGGAAGAGTTTCCAACAATCTTTGGGCACACGGTTGAATTTTAGTACGGCTTATCATCCTCAGACTGACGGTCAGAGTGAGCGTACTATTCAAACGTTGGAAGACATGCTACGTGCATGTGCGATCGATTTGGGAGGTAGTTGGGATAAGAACCTACCATTAATCGAATTCTCCTATAACAATAGCTACCATACCAGCATCAAGGCTGCGCCTTTTGAGGCATTATACGGTAGAAAGTGTAGATCGCCAGTTTGTTGGGCGGAAGTTGGAGAAGTCCAGTTATCAGGACCAGAGATCGTGTTCGAAACGACGGACAAGATTGTCCAGATTCGTGACAATCTCAAAGCTGCCCGAGATAGGCAGAAGAGTTACGCCGATCCAAATCGCAAGGATTTTCACTTCGAAGTAGGTGACAAAGTCCTACTTAAAGTCTCGCCCTGGAAGGGAGTGATGCGATTTGGTAAGAAAGGCAAGCTAAGCCTGAGATACATAGGACCTTTCGAGGTTATCGAACGTGTCGGGTCAGTTGCCTATAAGTTAAACTTACCAGAAGAGCTCAGTGGAATTCACAATGTGTTCCACATCTGCAATCTGAAGAAGTGCTTCGCTGACGAATCACTGGTTATATCCCATACAGATGTGCATATAGACGAGAGCTTAAAATTTGTGGAAAAACCTTTGTCGATTGAAGATCGACAGGTAAGGAAGCTTCGAAGGAAGCATATACCTTTTGTAAAGGTCAAATGGGATGCCCGTAGAGGTCCCGAATTCACGTGGGAGGTTGAATCCACGATGAAAGAAAAGTACCCTTACTTATTTCAGTAAATCTCGGGTCGAGATTTATTTTAAGGGGGTGAGGATGTAACACCTCGAAAATTCACGTCCTATAATGTGTTGACACGTGTCATAAAGTTTAAACGTGTGAAAGAAATATTATGGAAGGACTAAAGTTGACAAACATGGAAAGTATGTGAATATACGTATTCTAAGTGTCAACTATGAATAAATATAATGTACATTAACCCTACACGATGCTCATACCTTCAAACAAATAAATTATGGATCATACGAAGCTAAAAGTGAGAAATTACAAACTACAGGGGCTAAATGTGTCAACATGTTTAAATTATACCTCTGAGTGACCTTTTGACAAACCCGAAGCTTTGTAAATATTAGTTATGCTCACTAGAATGCACTATAAAAATTTCATAAAGTTTCGTTAACATATGAGAAAGTTATGATCAAATTCGTGTGCGAAGTGTTAAAGCGTAAACGTTGAAAGTTAGGACTTTTCGGGTAACAATAAAGTTACCCGGGGACTTAACAAAGTGGGTATATGTTTTAAAGCCCTTATGGATCAATTTTGAGGGTTTACAATGCAAGAAATCAAGTGCCTAATCAAATTTTGAAGAGCCAAGGATCAAATCGCAAAATTCACAAAGTCTGCCCAGATGAGGCCTAGCGCAACGCGAGGGGGGGTGGCGTCACGCTAGCCCTGCCATTGCCTTTGTGCGCGACCTTTACCCGATTTTTCACATCCCTTGGCCCCTAAAGCACCCCCTAAGCATCTAGGACACATGTTGATCGATTGTGGGCACTAGTAGACTTGTTTGTCAATCAAATGTGGTGAGTGAATCCACTATAAATAGGCCTTCATGTTCACAACTTTTCCTCACACCATTTCTCTGCATTCTGATTGATTCTGGAGCTCAAGTCTGCTTCCAAGTGATTATATCTCGTGCATAGGACTCTTGTAAGTATGCTAATCCTTCTTTAGTTGAGTTTAGCTTGTTTAATTAGCTAAAAGTCAAACCGTCGTAATTACGGTTTGACTTCGAGATTAGTCAATAATGGCTTAGTCATATCTCGAATTAAAAGTAGTTATAAGTTGGTATTTATGTGGGTAATAAAACCCCAAAAGGGTTTCCCCTGATCACCACTCTAACTAGTTCAAATGTCGGGTCAAACATATACTTAAAAAGTCAACAGGATTCTTAAATTGCAATTTATGCATGATTAGCTATCTAGAACATATACAACCTGTTTGATTATTGTTATAACTTAGTAATAAGTATAAGAACATGTCTAAACATGTTCAACCCGACAATTTCCTGTTTAGACCCGGTTCGGAGCCGAAAGTCACATAGTTTGACTTTCACTTTGACTTTCAGTTCTGACCCGTTTAGGCATATTTTAGAAATTCCTCAGGGCTTTAATTGGACTAGGTTACATGTTAGAACAACCCTCTGTGATTATACACCTTGGTTCATTAGTTATCCAATTAATATGCATGTTTCCGTTAATTGCTCATATGTTGACCGTTATGCCCTTATTACCTTAAAACGTGATTTATGAAAATGTAAAAGTGTAGAAACCTTAAATACTGATATATAAACTTGTATGCAAAGTTTGACATCAGTTTGACTTGTAGATTAAGAGTTATGCTCAATATCGCAAAATTAATGCTTTATGTTAATAAAATGGCGTAATTAGCGTATAGCCTAGTTAAACATACTTTTTGGTATCAAATCTTTTACCCACTGATGTAATATATTATTTTGGGATTTTTAAAGATTTTTAATTAATTTTAGGCTGAGCATAACTCATAGTCGTATGCTTAATTCGGTAAATGTCGGTTTTGCCCTTACGGGCCATAAAATGAGTTTTACATATCTAAATGACTCCAAACCTTTTGCTACTGATCACATATGATAAATAAATTATTTTAAGCCTTCTGGAAATATAAAAATATCAGATTTGAGTATCGAACCCGGTAATGGCCCTTAATCGCCTTAATTAGCGTTTTTAACGCATAGTATGTTTTAAAATCATATTGGACATACCCGGATTGATACCTACTGATATATGAGGCAAATTATAATTTTTTAACAGTAAGCAAAGGTTGATAAACTCAGACTTCAGTTTTGAGCTTTTCGGCTTATGTGAAATTACCAAAATACCCCTACGGGGCATAGTTTGGTTAAAAATGATAAGTTTCACATATATGCTTTAACTTACTGATATAACTTAGAAAGTTGAGTATATTTACTGATTACATCAGACCTGTAACTCAGTTAAACACTTAAACGCTTTTATAAACTTTTAAATGACCAAACTACCCCTACGGGGCCTAGTTTGTGTTTAAACACGTTTCGGGCATAACGAAAGACACCTTACTGATGTCACAACATATTTGAGACATAAATAACTTAGGAAACCTGTATATAGCTCTCATGACTACCCGTCACGCTTATTACGCGTTCGGTTCGGTTTATGTAACAAGTTTACATAAATTAGCCGAAACGGGTCAAACCTTATCGGTTTTATCTCAAAATCCAGAATGTGAATAATAAACCCATATTAAACAAGTCTTCAAACTTGTCGGGTCTGAATCACATTCTATCCGGTCTTCGCTTAATCGTGCGTACGAACCGTATCTTGAAACTAGTCGGTCTAAGCTTAAGCTTAATAAAAGGCCCGTTAGAATGCTAATAGGTTATTATAAACCTTCGTTCCAGATTAGGAGGACCAGTAAAAGCTACGTGCATTTTGCTTGTTGTGATTAATACTTACTCAGGTAAATACTTTTAACTTATTTTCCCTATACGGGCTTGGGTTACGGTATATAGCATACCGCTTGATCGGGCATCAAATCTCCACCGTTAAAGTGGGTAGTTGAATAATTTGATCGGCTCGTTTAAACAGTCTTGTTTACTTTACAGCCTTTGGGGGGTTAATGACCATGTCCCGGATATCCTTGGCATCATCTTACGAGATGGCCACGACCTGAGCACGGGGTGTAGGCGTACACCTGTCAGTGTATAACTCAATGATGTGGTGTGTCTATTGATCTTTAACCCGGACAAGATCCGGGCTACTGAACGCATAAGTAACATGTAATTCGTTCACAAGATTATAATATTAAATAATTCTCCCAAGTTAACAAAAATGTTTATGCCACGTGCATCCAAACAAATTTTCAATCATTTTCCAAAATGAGTCAGTTGAATGTATTTACCAGTGTAAACTGACGTATTTTCCCAAAAAGACTGAATGCAGGTACTAAGCGAAATTGGCTGGATTGTCTCCTAAGCATCAATAAAAAGTCTCGCAAGCTTAGGATGCCAGAAGTCTGTTGAACCATTAATATTATTTTGTTTCGATCCTACTGGGGATAAACTTCCGGATATTGTTACATTGATAAACAATATTAAATTCGGTTGTATCATATTTTAAATTTGCTTCCGCTGTGCATAATAATATTGTGTTGTTTGACTATTACGTTGCCAACCACGTCACGATACTCCCCCACCGGGCCCACCGGTGACACGTGGAAATCGGGGTGTGACAGCTGCACCCCTAACTTCGCTGACGCGTAAGAAGATTAAGTTTGACTAGGGTCCTAAGCAGCAGGAATCCTTCGATATTCTGAAACAAAAGTTGAGCAATGCTCCAGTACTGACATTGCCTGAAGGAATAGAGGAGTTTGTAGTTTATTGTGATGCATCACACACCGGGATGGGATGTGTGCTTATGCAGAAAGACAAAGTCATTGCCTATGCTTCACGCCAGTTAAAGGTGCACGAAAAGAATTACACCACCCATGACTTGGAGTTGGGTGCCGTTGTATTCGCACTAAAACTTTGGAGGCATTACTTATATGGAATCAAATGTGTGATCTATTCTGATCACAAGAGCCTTCAACATCTGTTCAATCAGAAGGACTTAAACATGAGGCAATGCCGTTGGATGGAAACTCTGAATGATTACGATTGTGAAATAAGATACCATCCCGGCAAGGCGAATGTAGTCGCCGATGCCTTGAGTCGAAAGGAGAAGGTGAAACCCATCCGAATCAATGCCAAGCGCATGGAAATAAAGAACAATTTGATTGAGAGGTTGTTAGCTGCACAGAAGGAAGCTGTGTTGGAAGCTAACTATCCTAACGAAAAGCTAGGGGTAACTGAGGAGCAGTTAACACTTAGCAAGGACGAAATACTAAGATTGAATGGACGAATATGGGTTCCAATTTATGGAGGACTTCGAGATGTTATCCTCCAGGAAGCCCATAGTTCCAAATACTCCGTTCATCCTGGAGCCGATAAGATGTACCAGGATCTAAGGGAAAATTATTGGTGGATAGGCTTAAAGAAGTCTGTAGCCACCTATGTAGCTAAATGCTTGACATGTGCGCAAGTCAAAGCCGAGCATCAGAAACCGTCAGGTTTGCTACAACAGTATGAACTTCCTACGTGGAAATGGGAGATGGTGACGATGGATTTCATCACCAAGCTGCCAAAGACAAGGAAAGGAAATGATACTATATGGGTGATCGTTGATAGACTGACTAAGTCAGCTCATTTCTTACCCATCAAGGAGACTTATAGCTCCGACATGTTAGCCCAGTTATACGTTGATAAGATTGTAGCCTTACATGGCATACCTGTGTCTATTATCTCTGACCGAGATACTAGATACACGTCACATTTTTGGAAAAGCTTCCAACAATCTTTGGGCACGCGTTTGAATTTTAGTACGGCTTACCATCCACAGACAGACGGTCAGAGTGAGCGTACTATTCAAACGTTGGAAAACATGCTTCGTGCATGTGTGATTGATTTGGGTGGTAGTTGGGATAACCACCTACCACTAATCGAGTTCTCCTACAACAATAGCTACCACACCAGCATTAAGGCTGCACCTTTCGAGGCCTTATACGGTAGAAAGTGTAGAACGCCCGTTTGTTGGGCGGAAGTTGGAGATGTCCAATTATCGGGACCAGAGATAGTGTTCGAAACGACGGACAAGATTGTCCAGATTCGTGACCGTCTCAAAGCTGCCCGAGATAGGCAGAAGAGCTACGCTGATCCAAAGCGTAAAGCTTTTAACTTCGAAGTAGGTGACAAAGTCCTACTTAAAGTATCACCCTGGAAGGGGGTGATGCGATTTGGTAAGAAAGGCAAGTTAAGCCCGAGATACATAGGACCTTTCGAGGTTATCGAACGTGTCGGGTCAGTTGCCTATAAGCTAAACTTACCAGAAGAGCTCAGTGGAATTCACAATGTGTTCCACATCTGCAATCTGAAGAAGTGTTTCGCTGACGAATCACTGGTCATACCACATTCAGATGTGCATATAGATGAGAGCTTGACATTTGTGGAAAACCCATTATCGATCGAGGATCGACAGGTTAAGAAGCTTCGAAGGAAGCATGTACCGATTGTAAAGGTCAAATGGGATGCCCGTAGAGGTCCCGAGTATACGTGGGAGGTTGAGTCCACGATGAAAGAAAAGTACCCTTATCTATTTTAGTAAATCTCGAGGTCGAGATTTCTTTTAAGGGGGTGAAGATGTAACACCTCGAAAATTTACGTCCCATGATGTGTTGACACGTGTCATAGGTATGAACGTGTGAAAGAATGTTCTTGAAGGACTAAAGTTGACAAACAATGAAACTATGTAAGTATAAGGGTTCAAAGTGTCAACAATGAATAAATATACTTTACAATAGTCCTACATGATGTTTATAACCTTAAACGAATGGATCATGGATCATACGAAGCGAATTGGGAAAGAAAGTGAGAGATTACAAACTACAGGGGTTAAATGTGTCAACATGTTAAGATATACCTCTGAGTGATCTTTTAGCAAACCCGAAGCCTTGTAACGATTAATTATGCTCACTAGAATGCACCATAAAAATTTCATAAAGTTTCGTTATCGTATGAACAAGTTGTGACCAAATTCGTGTGTGAGGGTTAGAATCGTCAACATTGAAAATTAGGGCTTTTCGGGTGATCACAAAGTTACCCGAGGACTTGACAAAGATGGTATAAGCCTTAAAGCCCCATATGTCAAATATAAAGTCTTAAAATGCAAGAAAACTTGAGAAAACGACCTTTCGGGGGACCAGGGACTGAAATGCAAATAACGAAAACTTGTTTAGCTGGTCTTCAACACGCTCGCGTAGCGCGAGCTTGAACACACCGGCAGTCGCGCTACGCGACTGCCTTGTCTGATCAGAAAACATGCACAGATGTCCTGCATGCCTGTTAACCGACTTAAATGCCATTTTGGCATACCATGGACTCCCCTATACTGGTATTTTGGCTGTAGATGGCACTTGTAATCATCCTTGAACATTGGTAGACCCATTTGGCATCAATCTAGCGTGATCAAAGTCAATATATAAGCTTCATAATGTTGCAACATTCTTCCATTCATCATCTGATCAACTTCTGGAGCATAAGGACCATTCTCAAGCTTCCTAATCATCCATTAGACACGTGTAAGTACCCTTGACCCTTCTAAATTAAGTTATGCTTAGTTTATAGCCTAGAAGTCAAACCGTCGTAACTACGGTTTGACTTAACGATAAAACACAAACGGTCCAGTGTTTTGCCGAAATGAAAGATGTTATAAGTTGGTAAGTATGTGGGCTTTAAAGCCTTAAAAGGGCACTCACTGATTCCAATCCTAACTAGGTCGTTTGTCGAGTCAAACGTTGTCCGAAAAAGTCAACAGAAATGCTAAACTTTGATTAAACGCGTAATTAGCGATATAGAAGGCGTATAACCTGTTTTATCATTCATACAACATAATAATAAGTATAAAAACTTGTCTACGCTTGTTTGACTCGACAACTTTCTGTTTTGAACCGATTCGGAACCGAAAGACGCAAAAGTTTGACTTTTGCTTTGACTTCAGTTCTGACCCGGTTTTGATAGGTTTAGACATGCCTTAAAGTTCCATTAGGACCTAGTTACATGTGTGTATAACCCTCTGCGTTTATACCACTTAAATCCTTAATTGTCCGACGTTTCCGTTAATCGCCTAAATATTGACCGTAATGCCCTTATGACCATACAACGAGAATTTTGGAAATGTGAAAGTACAATAATCTTTTTTACTGATTATAAAACATGTCCCTAAATTTTCACATCAGTTGGAGGTCTAGATTAGGAGTTATGCTTAATGACGTTATTAGAATGCTTCTTGGTAATTAAACGGCGTCATTAGCGTAAAGCCTATCTAAACCCAATTTTTGACACCAAACCTTTTACCCACTGATGTAATATAATATTTTGGGATTTTTGAAGATTTTTAATTATTTTTAAACTGATCCTAAGCTAAGATTAGTGCCTTAATTCGGTAAATACCGAATATGCCCTTTTGGCCATAAAATGAGTTTTACAAATCCTTTTAGTACCAATCCAATTGATACTAATTTTAAATAATAAATGAAGTATTTTGAACCTGTTAAATTGATCAGAAAATTCAGAATCCTATTTTAACCCGTTAATCGCTTAAAACGACGTTATACGCGTATTAAACGCATAGTAAGGGTTTAAAACCATTTTGCCACATAGGACTTAACACCAACTGATATACCAAGTTAAAATAAACTATTTTACTGATTTATTCAGACCCGGATCACAGAAACTTAATTGATCCCTTTTATAATCTTTAAAATGACCAAAATACCCCTACGGGGCTTAATATGAGATTAAACTCGTTTTGGGCATAATGGAAGGTATCCTACTGATATCACAACATATTTAAGGCATGTTAACTTAGGAAACCTGTTTAGGACTCTTATGGTTACCCGTTACGCTTTGTGCGCGTTCGATTCGGTTTATGTAACTAGTTTACATAAATTAGCCGAAACGGGTCAAACCTTATCGGTTTTATCTCAAAATATAGAATGTGTATAATATACCCATATTAAGCAAGTCTTCAAACTTGTCGGGTATAAATCACATTCTATCCGGTCTTCGCTTAATCGTGCGTACGAACCGTATCTTTAAAACTAACCGGTCTAAGCTTAAGCTTAACTAAAGACCCGTTAGGATTCTAATAGGTTATTATAAACCTTCGTTCCAGATTAGGAGAACCGGTAAAAGATACTTGCACTCGCTGATTTTAATTTATACTTGCTCAGGTAAATACTTTTAACTTATTTTCCCTTATACGGGCTTGGGGTACGGTATATAAAATACCGCTTGGTCGGGCATTCGACCTTAATCATTTTGGGGGTTAAGTATTATTGAGATGACCGTTTAAATTGTTTTGTTTGCTTAAAGCCTTTGGGGGGTTAATGACCATGTCCCGGATATCCCTGGCATCATTTTACGAAATGGCCACGACCTTAGCACACAGGTGTAGGCGTACACCTGTCAGTGTCTCATATACATAATGTGGTGTGTCTATTGATCTTTAACCCGGCACGAACCGGGCTACTGAACGCATAAGAAACTTGTAATTCTTTTACAAGTATTATTTCTACATAATTGTCCCAAGTTATAAAATATTATTTGTGACTTGTGCCTTAAATGCATTTTCTTAAACTCTTTTCAAAATGAGTCGGTTGATTGTATTTACCAGTGTAAACTGACGTATTTTCTCAAAAAGGTTAAGTGCAGGTACTACGCGTAATAGGCTGGCTTTTCTCCTAGCATCCACAATAAGTCTCGCAAGCTTGGATGTCATAGACTGTTGAACATTGTTTCCTTTTATTTTGATCTACCTGTGGATTTATATTCGACTACTTGTGATACTTAATATTACAATATTGTTTGGTTGGAATGAATCTATACTTTGCTTCCGCTGTGCATTTAAATATTGTGTTGTTTGACTATTATGTTGCCAACCACGTCACGATACTCCCCCACCGGGCCCACCGGTGACACGTGGAAACCGGGGTGTGACACCACCCCGGGAGCGAGAGCCGTAAACCAGTCAAATGGTATCGGTGTTTATTAATTTGGCAGCGGAAATGAGACATCAGGATCGTAGTTAGGAAATAAATTCAGAGTTTCAAAACACCAAATTTTTATAAACAAATGGGATAAAACCCATATTTCATTTATAATATTTTTATAGTGAAAACCCTAGTTTGCTCAATAGTTGGCTTCTTATAGCTTCACATTAGGTTACCTGAAACGCGTTTTAAAAATATTTTATCAGCAAGAAATACTGCCAAGTACATTCCATTTTATAAAAACACATTGTTATAACTTCACAGTATTAAGAGCGATTACAATGTTTATATCTAACCAAACTCCAAGTAATTGTCACTCGACGGATCTGTGACTATGGTCATATCACACATTGGCTACCCGTGTCCAATTGTGAAAATTATCAAGTAATGTATACAAAACCCCATAATACCGGCAGTATTTTGTCGAATACAAAGACTTAATCACTATAAGTATAACTGAAAATATTTAGGGTTTTGTAAAGCAATTTGATAGAAAAAAAGAATGACTCACTTTGTAAACTTAGGTTTTTCTATAGGCTTCTTGGTGATAATTTTTTTGAGTTCCTATTAAAAACATACAATGCACGCGTGTTAGTATAATAACGAAATCACTTTAGCCATACATCACGAGACAGAACCCCAACGTACTTAGTCAGGCAGAGCCTTGACATGCGTTGCTGGGTTCTAGATCAATCGTGTAGAGTAATGAATTAGTGATCGGAGGTTAAAATACTTACAACGGGACAGAGCTTCGTGATTTAGGGGGTATTTTGACTATAATTTTTTATTTGTAGAAGTTGAGAGAGAAAGAGACTGAACAATTTTTTGAAATGCAGTGAACAGCTCAATTTATAGGAAATCCGATGGTCTCTCACGCCCCGCGACCCTTCCCCTTGTCCCTTTCGCGCCCCGTGAGTGGCACCCTAGCTACGGCTAGGGTTGCCGAGTTAGCCCTAGGTGTGCCACGTGACACGACACGTGTCACCTAACGTCTCCGGCAAGAAATGGGGTGTCGTGCCCCGCGACCGGACCTCTTCAAACCTGTCGCGGCCTGTGACAGGTGTAATTTTCTTGATTTTTCATTTTGTTGTTAAAATTAATGTTATACATATATGGTTTTATGATTACGGAACGTTTTAGGGTGTTTTTGAGGGTTGTTATATATGGTGTGTATAGCTCAAGTCATATCACCATGTATTAAAGTAACATATGTCACCAAAAAAAAAATTCTCTGCAAAAAATTTTAAGAATGTTTGTAAAACGGATAATCAACAATATAACAATATAGATGACTTATTCACGACATCATCAAAAACAAAAGCTTTTGAGTAACTTGTAAATAAAATCAACATTCGATGCTTGAAAAGTATAGTTTAAGTGATGGATAGTATTATACATGATGCTCATCAAATTTCTATTGTAGCGATACTAATTACTAAATTGCAATGTGAAAAGAGAACAAATACAATATGAAAGGAAATTACAAGATGACTACAACAAAAATAAAGAAATGCGAAGAATGAATAGAAGAAGAGATGTAGAGGCCCGTGTAGGACAAAGTTTCCTTAAAACAGATTCCGTGTCCCTTTCGGCAGACGAAACTGTCTACCGATGTACAACAACAAAAGGCGGTTGCCGGAGTAGACCATCGAACTTGAAATTCAAATTCAATTGTATGCCAAATTCTTGTTGGAAATCGTGTGTTACAAAGATGATATAAGGTTCATCAAGTTATGGTAGTTCCAACGAATTAAATATTTGTGAAGGGGAAAGTTCTCAAATCCCGCGCAAACCATGCATAAGACATGCACGTAAAGGACCATACCCAGACTCAATTACAAGTTTACAACAACACTCAATTATCTCCATAATTCCTGCCCGGGGTTCTTCGCGCATATACAAACTTGACAACTCATGAATAATACAGTCAATACAAGTGGTAGGAGCCTCCAGCCAATCAGCGCACACCATGCTCTATCCAATACAACTCTCACGATGATCAATCGTGCAAGAGACAAAAAGTACAAAAGTACAGTGACGTGTAGCCAATCAGTTTGTGTCATTCACTACTCCACGATCTCCACTCACAGCTGATGACAGACTCAACAACAAGTATACTTAGCAGGCCACGTGAAATCATCGTACGCCAACGTCCCTCTACCTCTGTAAACACTACCTGTTGTGACAGAGGGGACAAACCGGATATTCCTTGTTGACGACGCCTGGCCCAAGGCCCATCAGCTCATCTCCTTCTGCACACTCTTCGGCTATAAATACTAACCTTCAACCACAGGTTTAAGGATCCCGTTCTCTCTCACTCTCACAATTAACACACACTCTTTATAGTTCTTAAAGCATTACTTATTCTCATGCCGAAAATGTGGTTACGAGTAGAACCCCAATCTTCTCCTCCTCGTAACGAGCTTACAGTGTTTTTGTTTTGCAGATTTACTCTCGAGATATCATCAATCATCGATTAAAAGAGATTAATGATTAACCCCCTTGTTGAGACTACCTCTTTGGTTCTAACATCTGGCGGATTAGAACCGGTGTTTCTTCATTTGCGTCATTTGTCTTTTTAATACTACTTTCATCTTTTTTTTCTCTTCGTTTTGATCAAATGGTTGATCAAATTCCAACACCTCCATTCTTCAGCTCGTACTCTAAGTCTACGGCTACAGGGCCACATCGCACGGCCTTGAAACACATGACAACGAGTACGAGCATGTGAAGTACAATACATGTACTTTTCACCGGATAGAAAGCAGCATTGCGCGGGTGAACCAGAATCCAAACGCCAAATCCAGTCGCACAACTCTCAGCTTTACTAGGAGATACCCCCACCTCAAGGTACATAAAGTCTCAAGCAACGTTGAATGTTGCATATGCGTAACTATGCGCACAAGCACAACCGCCAGCACAACAACACGAGCAAATTGCTCGAGTGTTAACTTATGGTTCACCTCCTCGTGACCGTCCACCGTCACACGTGTCGACGAGACATACGTACGAGAACCGACAATACAGGAACAGAGACTTCCATTACAATGTGAGCACCACGTGCCACACACATGTTGAAACCGAAAGACACGATGATGCCCGGTATGAACATTTTCGTAAGAGCACTCCTGTCCAACAACGTCTAGGTTCCCGCACGCCTAGTGAGTGGGACACGCAAACAGAGGAGTTCGATCATACATATTAAGGAGACAACACGAGTGTTTACAATAACATAATGCAAGGCAACCGCGCAGCTTACAATCTGTGTGCTCGCGCAGCATATAATCCGGAAGCCGAAGACGACTACTCGTTAGTGAACAGAACAGCGGCGACTGCTGAACAATCAAAGTTTATTCCAAAAATCGCTTTGGTCGTATTGGAAAAGGCAAATCCCCTGCCCAATGTTGGACGCTCACAGGTCTGTCAGACCCAGCCGACCACATTCGGCTGTTCACCAGTGCAGGGTTAGTCAGATGTTGGACCCACCGTATATGGTACCATCTATTCGTCCAGACACTTACTGGCATGGCTCGCGCATAGTTTGACAACCTATCAGTCGGCAAGATAGAGAACTCGACTAACTTGCAAACCAAGTTTCTGCAATATTTCAGCTAACAGCGCCGACATGCTAGAGACTCAACAGACGTCATGAACATCTGGCGCAGAGACAATGAAGGTATCGAAAACTTCTTTACGAGATTCAACAAAGAATGCCTAGAGATAGGCAATGTGAGCGAAGCTCTGATCCACACAGTGCGTTGCGATGAGCTTATCCGTACAATTTCGGGTAGAGAAGGCGTACCCAAAGATTGGGACAAAATCATGAATGCTACGAAGGTCTGCGCACAATACGAAAGGGCTCTCATAGGCGGGAAGGCCACTCGGTATAGCAACAGCCAGCGCGAACACAATGGGCGCAACAGAAGGGGCAAGAACTCTTCACGAAAGCGTAATCAATCCACTAGTCACGACGTAGAGATGCCTAGTTCGCCTATCGATGCCCACACGATGATCTCTTGACTCAATTACAAGGATACCATCAAATAAGAAAACAAGCAAAAGAATTAGACCCCCCTCACAAAAACCCCAATGGAGATTCTCAGTACTGAAAATCATAATTTCAAGCCTACACAAACCATGCGCAACAAAAAGGGCCAAGACCCGAATCAGTACTGTGAATATCATTAAGACAACGACCATACCACAGACAACTACTACAATCTGTAGATGGAGATTTAATGTTTCAATTTCAACCAACATAGCAAGAAACCAAGCAGTGGTCACCGTCGCACCAACAACAGGCGGGACTAATGCCCATTAGTGCTATACAAGATGGAATCTGTCACATACCAAATTAGACTAGTAGTAAGCCGTACTAGACTGCACCCAAACATACCAAACCAGACCAGCAATGGCATCTAAGCCGAACCGGACAACACCCAAGCATACAACTTAGTAGCGAGCCGAACCGCACCTATCAGACTGCAACAAAGACAATCGAGTAATAAGTTTCAAACACCCAACTTTGAGCACCAACATCTCTTTCATCTTAACTCCGTTTTAGACACATCTCATAGCAGAACATAACCCAATAAATAACAGTTGTATCAACAGTAATTACAAATAATAATTCGTGTCCAAAGTGGGTAAAACAATTGGACCTCTCAGATTTTTCTTGGTATGTTGATAAATAACAAGACAATATGTATATAATAAACACAGTACAATAATCCGATGAGTATTAAAATTTATCTATTATAAATATTTATATATCTTTTTTATTAATCTATACAAACAATAACCATATTATAATCTTAACTGATAAGTAGCCTCAAAACTTTATTCAGAATTTTGATTGTTGCGGACATAATACAACATAGCGACACCCGAAGCTGTAACAGCACCAAGAAACATAGCAGCCCGGACACTAATATAACTTTTAACGTATGTCCAAATCCACTTTGACAGAAAATGCACCGTGCAAGTTGACTGAAACTTCGCCACAGAAAACTCCTACACAGAACAACATATGAAACATTATGATCAATATTGTTGTCATCTTTTATGAGATGAAATTGCACACACTGGGAGTGGTATGAATAAAAATACAAAGGCCATGAAGTCGAAAAAAATAAACTTTAACAGCACATTCGAGTTGAAATGTTTAAAAAAATTTAACCTAAGGTAAGAAGGGCCCTGAAAAGCGGTCATTTCATTCCATTGGATTATAATTTACCCACTTGGGTGGTAAATTGAGAACAACTGTTGTTGAAGTTTTCTAAAGAGAAGTCCTGCACAATCCCAAATGAACTTATCAGAGGTAGAAAGATGGACGGGCTGGACGGGTCGGGTATGGGTATGGGTTCAAGTTGAGACAAGCTAATTTTGGTACGAGTCGAAACGGGCCATTTTGGGTTGGCTAGTAAACATTATTATGTCATTTACTTACATTTCTTGTAAAATGACAATAATTATGTTGAAAAAAACAATATTATGACAAAAAATAACCTAACGTTTACCTTGGGCAACTTTTTTTGATGGTCAAGATGGTCAACATGCAGCCTTACATTAGAAGCCGCATGAACCCAAAGACTACGGTCAACATCAGCATATGTATACGCAACAATGTCAAATAAAGTATTAGAGCCTGCTTCTATAGCTTTCAAGATGGTATCTTCTCTATTTCTCCGGTTCCTGAAATGAAACAATTATATAAATATCTGACTCGATTTGACCAAATTTATTACATGCCCATTTAGTCAATTATACTAACTATCTAACAAAGACAAATAGTGAAGAATGGATATCCGTTTCATACTTGAGATATCCACAAAGCATGTGTTTCGGCCATAGATTAACCCTCCCATGCATGGAGATCAAAGCATTAGGTGAGAGGTCCATAAATTTGTAAGTAGTTCGGAAATAGTCCTGCAAATGATTTCAAGCATTTAGTGTAAATTATTTTTATGTCCGAAACAAGGAATATCTGATTTCTAAGAAACACAAATATATTTTTTTTCAATAACAAGGTATAAACGATATGCTATGCAGTTAATATCGCCGAGTTATCGGTCCCTTCATGAGATATATATCAGTGATAAAATATCGGTCAGAATATCGGTACCATATTATCGGCAATATTGACTGATATTGGACCCATATATATCACCGATTTTCCCGATATCGGTACCTTTCTTCTTAGTTCTACCATTCGTCTTTCTTCTTATTGCTGCTATTAGTATTTTAAGTATTAATTGTTAATCGTTAGTGTTAAAATGTTAGTGTTTTAAGTCTTAATTAGTTCCTACTTGCTACAATTGTTGGCGTTTTGCAAGTTGCAAAAGGTTAATTTGTTAATGGTAATTGTTAGTGTTAAATTGCTATATATATAAATTCAGCATGATATTAAAACTACTGATACCCCACTACAATTACCGATATCCGACTTTTTACCGTATTAACTGCTTAGACGATAGGTACACTTACACTCATATTTCCACCAGAATTGATATCCAAGAGTGCACTTCCTTGTCTAACAATATTTATAATAATAATAAATATAAAAGAGATCAAATATTGAAATAGATAACTAATTTGGTAAATGAAATCATGTTGTAGAATCTTACCCCACACAATGATCACCAACAATCAAGGAATTAGTGCTAACATGAAGCAATGCTAAATGTCCATCTGTATGTCCCTATATTTATCAAAACTACATTTGTATGACACATCTTAAATTTTGATCAAACACCAAAATACATAAAAAGTGAACATTACTGGAGCAAAAATGATTCTCAATTTCTCCCCACCAATGCAAATTTCTTCTGTTCCAGAAACAGTCGTATAACCACTAGACCAATCATCTGCACAAAATAAATTTAAAAAAAATAACATCAGGCTTATGTATTGTATAAAATAAAGTACAGCATTTGTGAAACAAAAATCTGTAAAATGGCTACAATGATCTGATTGCTTAATAATAAAAAGTTCTAACCCTTTTTAATGCGACCCATGGTGTTTTCGTGGACCAAAAGCAAAGCTTCGGGATTGCTTTTCTGGACAGTGGAAAGACCTGGATAATAACTTATTATTTATAGCAATTGTGAATCAAAGTGCAAAGGTGAATGTAATTTTGTTGTGTTAATTGCTGTAATTACTTACCATCAACATGATCACGATGATGATGAGTGACAAAGACAATTAATTTCCGTGGTAAAGCAGCAACAATTTCTGCAAGCTGGTTGTCACAATTTTAATAGTACAGAAGTTATCAAACTAAATTCATTATTGAAGCGCAAAACTTATATCTATACCTCTTCATTGAATTCAGATCGACATCCTGGGTCTACTATCATTGCATCCCCCTCAGCTACAAAATGACTACTTTCCGACTTGACATGATTATTCCCAGGTGCAAATACAATCAAATTTGTTGTACGGAAAGGTTTTGCTGTTCTGCTTCCCATTGGTATAACATTTACACCAGGAGGGTACTCCTAAAGAAAGGGTATACCAAAGTTACATAAAGTATGACATCAAATATGGGTACAACTGCAAGCATTAAAAGGATTCCTATTTACGTGTATATAATGCGTACAAACCTGGCAATGCAAGGCTGGAGGCACTTTCAACGGATCAGATTGCATTGAGTCTTTAAGCGGCCCATTGACTACTAAAGGCCCGACACGATCACCAGCCGCCTTTACTTGAAGTAGCAAACTGAAGCAGGCTTCCTTGCTACTCCACTGACAATCGCCTGCACAAAACTTTCACCAATTACCTTTCAAAGTCATCATAAATGTTTACATCTACAAACCAAACACAACTAAAGCACACACTATTCACAGCACAAAACATCAAAACCACCAATTACCTTTCAAAGTCTCAACATTAGAAACAAAGTCCCCAATAACATAAACAGTCTCAATAGTAAACCATGGTCCAAAATTAGGCTCCTCCACAAACTTTAAAAACTTCCATTCTACATCACTAACTGATCCAAACCCCACTTGTCCCAAAACCTACAACCAGGAAACCAACTTGAATATCAAATTAATATGAAATTCACATGAAGTTATTTAATAATAAATTAACCACTGATGAGGAGCGGGTCCAAGAGTTGGCGTTGATAAGTGGAAACGGGGCACAAAAAAGCTCAAACTTTAAACGGGCATAACATAGGCTACCATTTGAGTTACGGGCCCATGAGCGGGCGACGGAAAGGTCTCGACGAGCCTGATCACACATTTCACATGACAAACCATCATATAGGTGGTTTGATCCAGTTGTCGGACTCCAAATTCCTCGACGATTTCACCAATCAAGATGTTCCCACAATTTCGTCAAACTTAAAAAGACTATCCTTTTTATAGCTAATAATGTGTAAATCACTGAATAACATAATTTACGCCTTTATTTATGGTGTTAATTTGAATTTATTTCAGTTGATTTTGTATTTTCGAAAATTTGGCAAATCTACCAGATTTATTCAGAAATTAATCAACCTTTTTAGAGAATTACTATTCATGTTTCTTTGCTTCCGCTCTGCATCAATTTTCACCGTTGCTTATCTATCTTTAAACAATTATATTCCAAAACAAGTTTATCTTACGGATTTCGGTTTTTTTTTTTTTTTGGGAGGGGGGGGGGTTTAAATTGATCAACAGTTAGCCTTAGGAAATTACATAACAATGGCAGGAAGTAAAATTGATCAATCTAACAGATCATAACCAAATACCTCTTCAAGAGCTGAATGAAGATCAAATTTCCTCAAATTGAGGTTCTGCGGACACGTGTCCTCTCCTTTAAGAACAAATTGAGTTGAAGAATCTGATTCCGGTGAAATTGAGGGGACTTTTGCTGACGGTAAGTCCCAGAGGTCGGAGTCAACATAGGAGTCGTACTCATGGTCGTCGTATTTGGGAGGGGGAGGTTGCTTGACGAGAAGGAATTCGTCGCTATTGGTAGGGTTTGTAAAGATCACAGCGAGCTTGTATGTCGCCATTGCTGGATTTCAGGAATTTTAGGGGTTTTTGTTTTGCACCGGTGGTGTTGGTTGTACCGGCTTTTTGGTGAGACTCACTGTTAGATTATGTGTAGTGGCGTTTTGCGTCATGGGTAGTCCAGTCAATAATCTATACTATCTATAATAAGAGATTATGAGCTGATGTAAAACTGCCTACGTGTCAACTTCTAAGGTATGCCACATGTCAATGCTGATGTCATAATTCCGGTTTATAATTATAAATGTATAAAAGATGTCATTGATTTTTAATAGAATTAATTAGTGATATTTTTAGGCGGTACAATTTAAAAAATTTCAAATTTGAAAGCTCCTTCTAAATCTGATTCTAGATCTCTCTCTCTCTCTCTCATTTTAAAATTCAAACCCACTGCTTCTTTCTCTTTCGTTCTCTCTCCTTCTCAAATCTGATTCTCTCTCTCCCACAAGAAATCCTCCATGAATCCAATCCCTAAGAAAGTTCTCGATAAATCCCTAGGCTCCACCATAGACAAAGTTGAAGCCATGGCTAGAGATAGAGAACCAGACCGGCATCTAGGGTTTCAAGCCATGGCTAATTTCTTCTCTTCATAGAGGGACGCTGATGTAGATTCAACCCTAAATGTGGAAGTTTATTCGTTGTTTGTGTTATAACTACTCTTCTTCCTTCTCCTTCTTCTTCTGCTGCCTCCAAAGTCCATCAACGCCGACACATATCCATCCGATGGTTAGTATTCTCCTGTTCTTACACACAAACAAATCTAATAATTACATGAATCATCTTCTCCGATCTTACACACAAACAAACTACTTATTATGTAATCTATCAACACTTGCACTCGCATTAGCAGTTAGGGTTAGGGCTACATCAATATGTATTATTATCATGTGCAGTCTCTGCTCTGAATGCCATGTATCAGAGGAGCGGCAAAAGGAGGCACGAATTCCAACACAAAAGGTAATAATCTACCAGATTCAATCTGTCAAAACATCTTTATGATTCATTTGAGATTCATGTACATCATTTTTCAAATCTAAATTTCTAGAATCTTGATTACCTTATATGTTGTTTGCGTTTGATGTTTTCAGATCCCAATTGGGTAGTTGTGTTTCTGATCTGTTTTGTGATTTTTGTATGTATTTTTGTTTATTTTGCTAAATTTTCATGTGGGTTTGCAATATTGGTCATTATTGTCATTTGAATTGTTGCAAAGAAAGTTGGTTTCTTGGTAATCTTTATGTGTGTTGACTTCCTCTGTTAGTCAATCTGATATGTATTTAAAATCTTCTGATTGAATCTGGTAGATTATCAACTTTCAGATGTTATTTTTCACATTCAGCGCTATTGGGATTTGTTTGTACAACGAATTATCAGTATTTGCAGGCATTACCTAGGGGCTTTTCAATGGCTTTTCAAATGACTTTTCAATTCCATTTGAAAAAAGAAGTTCCAGAGCAAAGGCATGTCACCCCTGTTCTTAATGATTGTTTTTAAAAAGATAAGTGTAACTCATGATTGACTTTTTGCAGGTCAAACTTCGATTTGTGTTTCATATCTGGTACAAGATCAACATCATGATCAGCAAAGGCAGGCATTACCTAGGGTTGAGAGGCATCAAGATCAGCATCATGATCTTGTGCCAACTATTTGGTACGGCTATGCGCTCAGTCGAGGAAAGGTGAAGCTTATTTCAAGATGAAAACTGATTGCCTACGGGTTCCTGGTCATCAGTCATCAGTCATCCTGTTCAGAATGATATAGCACCATACTTAGAGGATTGTAATCTACCTAATGCTTCAAAATTGGTAAGAGCGGATTATCTTTGTGAAAAATTTTAAAAGTTGTCACTAGATAATAAAAAGGTTCTAATTATATTAGATGATGTGTGGGAGAAGATTGAGCTCAAAGATATTGGATTAACAAGCCCATTGCAGTTGATGCTAATTAAAAAGATAAGTGTAACTCATGATTGACTTTTTGCAGGTCAAAGCTTCACAGTGTCTGAACAGGTTGAGGACAAAGCTTTACAGTGTCTGAACAGGTTGATTCGGCTGAGAAGGTCCATTCGTTAGTTCATTCGTCCGAATTTGAGGTTCATCTGGGTAAAAATGACTCCATCCGCTCAGATTATACTCCATTGGTTCGAAATGAAGTGCGTCCGCTTAAAAATAGTTGAAACCACTGTTGGGTTAAAACGGTGGTTGAAACCACTGTTGAGTTAAAACAGTGGTTTGAACCACTGTTTCTCCACAAAAACACTATTTTAACCGAACAGTGGTTTCAAACCAACGTTTCAACCCAACAGTGGTTCCAAGCACTGTTTCTCCACAAAACACTGTTTTAATGATAACTCTATAGCAGCGAATGAAATAATTCTGTTTTTTGCATTTGCAGATTTTGCGGATGTACTTGAATTCAATCTTGCAGATGCAGTTGGGGCGTAATAATTATGTTTTAACGATACTCCATTGGTTCGAAATGAAGTGCGTCCGCTTAAAAATAGTTGAAACCACTGTTGGGTTAAAACGGTGGTTGAAACCACTGTTGAGTTAAAACAGTGGTTTGAACCACTGTTTCACCACAAAAACACTGTTTTAACCGAACAGTGGTTTCAAACCAACGTTTCAACCCAACAGTGGTTTCAAGCACTGTTTCTCCATAAAAACATTGTTTTAACGATAACTCTATAGCCGCGAATGAAATAATTCTGTTTTTAGCATTTGCAGATTTTGCGGATGTACTTGAATTCAATCTTGCAGATGCAGTTGGGGCGTAATAATTCTGTTTTTATCATCTTTATATTTTTTTTGACTGAATATTTTCCAATTGATTGTGCTTTAGGGGCGTAAACAAGCCCAGAGGCTCAAGAGCTAATCGAGATCGGCTCAGTTAAAAGCTCGAATGAGCCAAGCCCAAGCTCGAGCCTAAAATATAGTTTGTTTAGTTATCGAGCCTGAGCTCGAGCCTAAAATATAGTTTGTTGAATAAATCAGGCCCGAGCTCGAGCCTGAAAGTCGTTTAGGCCTGCGAGCCTAAACGAGCCCAGACAAAATTTTATAAGTTAGGTTTAAGAAGTTTATGATTGGTCTGGATGACTTCATATTTACCTTAAATTGCTCTGAATCTCATGTTTATTTTTTATGAAAACCTAGATCTATAGTTATAGGCATTTTAATTTATTATTTGATAATCAATTCTGTTATAGGCTTTGAATTTTTGAAGTTTTTTTTAATGATTTGTGTTTAAATTATTTGTGAATCGACGTGCTGAATATTTTTGTTGATTTTTTGTAGTTTGGAGAGGCTGAGTTCGTAGGCGGCATTGCGATTCTCCATCGTCGTCGACAAAAACAACGAGGAATCAAAGCGACGATGGTTGTGTTTTTCATTTAAGCACAAACAAAGGTAAAGATCTGACCTAGACCTCCTGCTCGCTCTTTGTTCAGTACTTAGATGAGTATAATGCCCTATCTGTGTAAGATAGAAGTAAAATTAGGTTAAAGGAAGAGTTATAGGCATTTTAATTTATTATTTGATAATCAATTCTGTTATAGGCTTTGAATTTTTGAGTTTTTTAATGATTTGTGTTTAAATTATTTGTGAATCGACGTGCTGAATATTTTTGTTGATTTTTTGTAGTTTGGAGAGGCTGAGTTCGTAGGCGGCATTGCGATTCTCCATCGTCGTCGACAAAAACAACGAGGAATCAAAGTGACGATGGTTGTGTTTTTCATTTAAGCACAAACAAAGGTAAAGATCTGACCTAGACCTCCTGCTCGCTCTTTGTTCAGTACTTAGATGAGTATAATGCCCTATCTGTGTAAGATAGAAGTAAAATTAGGTTAAAGGAAGAGTTATAGGCATTTTAATTTATTATTTGATAATCAATTCTGTTATAGGCTTTGAATTTTTGAAGTTTTTTTTAATGATTTGTGTTTAAATTATTTGTGAATCGACGTGCTGAATATTTTTGTTGATTTTTTGTAGTTTGGAGAGGCTGAGTTCGTAGGCGGCATTGCGATTCTCCATCGTCGTCGACAAAAACAACGAGGAATCAAAGCGACGATGGTTGTGTTTTTCATTTAAGCACAAACAAAGGTAAAGATCTGACCTAGACCTCCTGCTCGCTCTTTGTTCAGTACTTAGATGAGTATAATGCCCTATCTGTGTAAGATAGAAGTAAAATTAGGTTAAAGGAAGAGTTATAGGCATTTTAATTTATTATTTGATAATCAATTCTGTTATAGGCTTTGAATTTTTGCAGTTTTTTTAATGATTTGTGTTTAAATTATTTGTGAATCGACGTGCTGAATATTTTTGTTGATTTTTTGTAGTTTGGAGAGGCTGAGTTCGTAGGCGGCATTGCGATTAAGGTTATCAAAGATATGGATCATGATCCTTAATCACTCACCAGAGCAGTTGAGCTTACATGTACTTCAGAAGCTATCGCTAAAGCCGAGCAGCTGATTAACGATGTCCTTGCTGAGGTATATATAAAGTCAAGTTTTTTTCTTTACTATTTTGTTTGTAACTTTCAAATATTAACTGTTTCTTGTAGTAAAGCTGTTGGTACAGAGGCTGGTATCTCTATCTTTCTCTGAATTATTATCTGTTTAAAACATCTGTTCAAAACATCTGTTCAAAACTTCTGTTCTAAACATCTGTTCTAAACATCTGTTCAAGACATCTGTTCAAAACATCTGTTCTAAACATCCGTTCTAAACGTCTGTTCAAAACTTCTATTCTAAACATCTGTTCTAAACATCTGTTCAAGACATCTGTTCTAAACATCTGTTCAAAACATCTTTTCTAAACATCTGTTCTAAACGTCTGTTCAAAACTTCTGTTCTAAACATCTGTTCTAAACATCTGTTCAAAACATCTGTTCTAAACATCTGTTCTAAACGTCTGTTCAAAACATCTGTTCTAAACATCTGTTCTAAACAACTGTTCTAAACATCACTTTGGTAGAAGAACCTAGCATTAGCAGCTCCACTGGGACTACGACATTGACAGGTCTACTCTTAGGAAGGTACATTCTTTTTCTTATATTCCCAGTTCATTTGTTGTGTGCGCAATGTGGTTATCAAACATGTTGATCAATTGGTCGGACAAGTTTTAAAAACCAGATGACACTATAATCACTTTTAAGATGCAACACCTAACACCCCATAAATGCTTTGTTTATGTGCAGGCTTCTTGTGGTAGCGAATGCTGGAGACTGTCGAGCCGCATCCGCTTGGTATGTTTTTGCATAACGTCACGTCAGGCCAAATCCTAAAATAATCTTAAGAGTACTGAGTTAAATTAGAAAAAAAGGAAAAAACATTTTTGGACAAACAAAATATTCGGAAAAAGGATGTCGAATATGTATGCGTATTATGAAGAAAAGAGTAGTAGGTGATGTCTCTGCCCATACTGGTACCATGGTATGTATGCGACTCATCTAAACTGATCACGTATTCATCTCATGCTTATGAGGCAATACATGTTAAGTTCAGTACTTATTGGTGTATTTAAAATGTTAAAACCATAAGGAATATGAATATAATTCACTACAAACAGCTAAAATTTGTTACATTTTGGTGTAGTTAACCCTTTTTTACCACTTCTGTTTATATGCGTGGCAGGTGTTCACACATTCCACATTAGTTTTGGAGCAGTTCTGATGCAAGCAACCGCTCGAATCGAAAGGTATATCTGCACAAAGGGTGAGTAGCTCTTTAAATAACTCTAATTTAATTTCTTAGTTTGTTATCATATTAATTTTTAGTTGTTTCTCTTGAGTCGTTTTCCGGAAATCTTCATTGTGTTGACATGATTCATGCGGATATTTTTTGTTCTTAGAATTTAGAATTAAATACAGACATCCACCAACTACATTTTATCTGTTTCTCCTTAACAACACTGCATGTTTCAATCTTGAAGAATATCAAACTGCGATAACAGCCTTTGAAGCTGGTGCTGCTTTAGTTCCAGAAGACAAAATATTTGGTGAATGGATAAAAAGTGTGACAACTTTATTGCAGGTAATTATCTATAAAGTGTGACAACTTTATAGAACAAAATGTCTCGTCGATATACTCAAGAATAACAACCAGTAAATAACGTCACACCAGCCAAACAAATTCATGTTCCTGTTTTAAATTTCTACAGATTAGCCCAATATATGGACGAGTCGACAAAATAATATGTGAGAACTCAGGCCGCATCCGTTTGGTATGTTTTTTGCATAATTTGCAAATCTTTCCAGACCACGCCCGATAGTTGGAATTAACGAAAACTTGGTTAGATCGATCGTAGCATATAACGAGATGCCAAAAAGAAAGTACTTACAGGTAGATTTTTTCTTCCGGATAAATCATTGGAATGGTTAGTGATCTAAATATACAATTAGGACATTTGAGATACTAATTGTCTAATTTTAATAACTTCTAGAAAATATTACAATACCATATGTGGCTTTTCCCTTCTAGATGCAATTGCTCACCTTTACCTGAGCAAGACTATAAAACTTGCTTATGTTGAATTTAAGGTGAACTGGCTTTTCCCTTCTAGATGCAATTGCTCACCTTTACCTGAGCAAGACTATAACACTTGCTTATGTTGAATTTGGGAATGATATATAGACTTCTCAATTTGTTGTATTATCAAATATAAAAGTAAACGATTATATATAGTAAAATGTGAAGTCAATATGGTTTTTAAATAATGATTATTTTTGGCAAGTAATACAAGAGATACTAAGGGCAGCAATTATACTATGAGTTACATATAGAGAGGCAGTAAAAGATGTAGAATTGGAAGGCTTTGTGATGCGTTCATATACATGGCCATTTGATGATCATGGGCAAGTCAAATGCTAAAGTTATGAGAGTCAGTTTATTATAATCAAGAGAATATTGTAAAAGTTGACTTTTTTCTTAAAGCAGACCAGAAAGTGCGATTTTGCGTTTAAATTGATAGATTTGTGTGAAATAGTGCGTGTTTGCCTAGGGTTTAGAATTAGATCATAAAGTAATGTGAGGTGTCAGGTTTAGATCTGGTTGTTTGATACGACGTCAAATTGATTTACAGTTATTTTATGAAAATTTTGTGTTTCTGTTTGGATATTTTTTTAACCGTTGTTCGATTCATGATTAGAATCAGATCATTTAGCTGCTTATTTAGTGTTTAATTGTTTATCTGTTTTGTAATTGCTTGTAGATTTGGTTGAATTTGATTTTCTGTTAAGAGTTTGTGTTTGTGAGAGGAACTTCGGTTATTGTGAAGTAATGTGACTGTACATTGCGAGTATGTGTTCGATATAGACTTGGTATCATACTATACATTGCGAGTTTGTGTTCGATATAGACTTGGTATCATACTATCATTGCGAGTATGTGTTCGATATAGACTTGGTTCGAGTGTGTGTTCAACTTGCATCTGACTGTACATTGCGAGTATGTGTTCGATATAGACTTGGTATCATACTATCATTGTTTAAAACACTTTCACAAATCTTTATAATTTCTTTAGGTTTGTAAAAGGTTGCAGACCTGGTTACAAAACCGGATTCGATATTGATGTATCTGATCTTGTAGAGTTGGAGTAATCTCATGATATTATTGTTGCATCTCATCTTGTAGAGTTGGAGTAAAAATTTGTAGCCAGATTACCTTTCAGAGTTGGTTACTCCAAATCAACCCATTCACAAAAAAACTGATTATCATCATTATTATTATGCGGCATTCAAATTATCATTATCAAAAACTGAAACCAAAATACCCAAATCAACCCTCTGTTTTTTCACAAAGAAGGGTTTTAACGGGCCTACAAAATCTAATCCATTAGTAAGCTTAATTGGATCAAATATAAGGGCTTTATTGAACTGTTCAATAACATTTGGTTATTTGAATTAGGTCAGGCTTTAATTATTAGACAATATAAATTTAGGTCATGCTTTCATTTTAGACAAGAAATTTTGAGTTAGTTAGCTAATTTCTTTATCAAACATGAACTAAATACAAACAATTTAAATGATGTATTATAATCTATTTTGATGGTTATTAAAACAACCCGTGTGGTCACACATACTGTCTTCAACATTACTTTATAAAGATATAGAACTAAAGACCAAAATTTAAATGATATATTATAATTTGTTTTTTAGTATTTGATTTCGATCATTACTAAACCTACCCGTGTGGTTACACGGGTCCTACACCTAGTGTGGTATTATGAGGCGTTATCTAAAATGGGTATAATGGGGTTGTGGGTATTATGAGTCATTATGTTTATAATAAAATTAAATATAAAAAACATCAAATAATCTCATTGGACAATGAAAAGGAAGATAAAGTTGATTGGCCAACAACTTGCCCCGAAAGCGTGATTTAAAACACGCCAAAACCAAAAATCAGGCCAAACACGCCCAGGGGGTGGTTGGTCGGCGTTTTCGGGCGTGTTTGGGGGCTTTTTTTGAAAAAAACACGCCCACTACGGATGGTCTTAGGAAGAACTAGTGTGATTCAACCTATGCGTTGCCACGGAGACGTGATGAAAACTCCGTTTGGTTCGTCAGAATAAATGTAAGGCTGGAGGGTGTGGTATAAAGCCTCTAGAGGCTTTATCACGTCAGATCCACCTAGGCGCCACGTCTTATGGGGGCTTTAAACCCCCCCCCCCCAACTTGCATGCAATGGTTTAAAGGCCCCTATTAAACAAAATAAAAAAAAGACATTTTATTGGTTGAAAAGACGTGGGTCCCCCAATTCTGCTCATTAGCGTGCTAGCGGAAGGGCCATAGCGCCCTCCCTCCCCCCTATAACAACCCGCACGTTCGTGCGTTGTTACTACTTGTTATACTCGTTACGCCTAGCACCAGAGATTCGGATCATAATGTAGCTATATCGCATACATCGCTATTTCGCAGTATTTTCGCATATTACGCATACTTTATCGCTATCACATCACATTGTACTTGCTGACAACCATGAAGATGTCAAGTGAGGACCAATTCTACCCTCCTTGATAGCCGTGATGTGCCGCAGTGCAACTCAATACTCAAAAACGCACTCGCAGGCACGCGTAACTCGCTTATCACAAGATTTGAAATATGGATATGTATATACGACCCAACGTGACTAATTATTATAAATATATGAAAATGTGGATGAAGATGTGTAACCAAACTATCGCAGCGCTTAACGATCGAAACGAAACGCCGAAATACAACTCGTCGGATGCCACCGATCGACTGACCGCTCGATCGAATGGCCACCCGATCGAGGTGCCACCCGATCGAGGCACCACTCGATCGCACAACCGTCCGATCCGATTCACTGCACCGCCTTTCTCCTCCTCTTGCCTATAAATACCCCACTTGTCACATCAACAACAGTTGATGTGACTGCTCTCGCTCGACTAGACGCCTTCTCGCCATTTTCACTCGATTTCTCGCAATTCTTGTAAGTTTTCACCCTAAATCTTGTACTTCTATGATCTACACGCACTCCTTCATCTTTTTCATCATTAAATCTCACTTTTTCACCGGCAAATCTTCGGATTTGAGCCGTTCTAAGGTGATGACATCATGGAGTTCTTAGGAACAATGAAGTGTGACCTCATCTCGCCAAGAACAGTCCAGATCTGATGGATTCCACGGAGAATAAACACTAATCTCACCTAGATCTAAGCCGAATCTAAGTTTTCTAAGCTTTTCTTCAAACTTTCTTAACTTTTTTACTCAAAAACCGGTAGAAACAGAGCTCGTACAGACCTTCTGCTCTTTCTCTAGTGAGGTGTCGATTCGAGAACTGGTTCCTATCAATGAGATGACCGACTTAGCGTGTTGAACACGAACGACCATCGAGAACAGTTAACTGATCGGACGGGGTGATTCCCTTCCGATCCGATGACTTGGACTTGGTGGAGTTCCATTGTTTAGCTCGTAGTCATATCGTCTCGATCAAATCGCAGAAGCTTAACTAAATAAACAAAGTTATGAAACGATCCAGCTCGTAGTCATACAACTATGGTCACCTATTGTGTTTGGTCGGATCCTAATGATCGACCAAACGGGTCTAGTTCGAAAGTCTAAGCGGTTGTTTAGACCGCTTATCTTACGACCCTACACAAGCACTAAACCTAAAGTGACGATTTAAACATGTTAAAACATGTTTAACGAAGTTAGAAAACAAGTTTGATATCAAGACAAAGGGTCTTGATACCCAAAAATAGTTTGGTTGCAAAATACGCATAAACGCGCATTTTGACCGAAACTATGACTCGTCACTAAGCCTAAATAACGTGGTAATCAGTAGGTATAGTCACAAGAGACTATAACCATCGTGATTACGCTCACGTTATGAAGTTCAAATGAACTTCGTGTTAACCATTGACTGGTCAAAGCAGAAAGTCAAACACTGTTTGACTTTCCCGCTTAAAAACGCATAAAAGAACGAAAGAAGCTTACAAAGGGTCCAAGCTAGGAAGATCTTGATTCAAATTGCTCATGTATGAAGTGTTAAACCCCAACTTAGAGCTATTTGAATCAGATTGTGAGGAATGAGAATGAAGGTGTTGGGTTTATATAGATTTCGGTAAACTGTTAGGATCGTTCCTCGTAAACCGTGCTTGAATCATGACCTTACACTTGGGCCCAAGGTTTTAGAATACCATGGGAACATGTAAAACCATCAAATACCAGCCCATAGGGTGCAAAACCATGGGTTAAAACCATCAAAACCTCAAAAATGGACCAAGTTCAATGTATCTGCCAGAAATTTCAAAAATGGTCCCTGCACTTGTAAAACTTGATTTTTGGCACTTTTAAGCCCCGTTAACCCCATTTCAAGGCTCTAAAATAAAGTTAAAGTATAGGAACTTAAAATATGCTCAAAAACATCTCGGATGTTGGCTCGTTTGGTCGTACGGTTGCGTTGTTCAGTTAATTACGACGGAAGTCGTAACGAACGCAAAAACGATCCAAATTAAGCGACGAATGGAATTTTATCATGCCAATCACTAAAATAAAATATTTTAATGATTATATATATTTTTGGATGTCCGGATATATATTCAGAACGTAAGATATGCGCGAAAATGCAAAGTTATGCACTTTTTGACGCTTTTAGTCCCTATTGATCAAATAAGTTTATTTTTGCGCACCAAACATCTATAAGCCTATTTCTAAGCTATGTAAAGGATATTTAGGGAATGTTTAACTTATGATCATATTCCGGATAGTTCGATACCATACGAATCGGTATACTTTTGCAGTTTGACGTAAATAGTCCCTTAAATCGCACAAAGTAGCGTGAAATGTCATTTGATGATATCCAAGCCTTCCATGGCCCATAATGGGTATTCCCAAGCATGTTTTTAAATATTACTACACTCTCATTTGCTTAAATGGTCACCAAAAGGCGTAGATTCAAAAGTTGACGCTTTTGGGTCCCTCTAATGCGCAAACTTGCGTATATCATCGTTTAATAGCATCGAAGCCTTATCTAATCCATGTTAGGCACTATTGAGAGTATTATTAAACATCGTTATGCTTCGGGTTTGTAAAAAGGTCATTCAGAGGTATAATTAAACAAATTGACACTTTTAGTCCCTCTAACTTGCAAAGTTGCGCGTAACTTTACTTATAGGCATAAAAGCCCTTAATGGCCAATATTAGGCATTCCCGAGAGTATAATAAATTATCATGAAGCTCTCAGTTTGTTAAAAGGTCACTCAGAGGTAAGAATTAATATGTTGACGCTTTTAACCCTTCATCGCGCAAACTTTCAATTAATTACGCAAACGGCTACTCTTGATTAACAAGTGGCTCATTTGTGAACATGATTACCGTGTAACGTTATTCAGAGGCTTATAATAAGCATGTTAACATTTCCAGTCCTTCTATAATCAAATTTTTTGATTTTTCACAAAATTAGTCCCTCAAATTCAACGTTTGACTTTATTAGGGTTTATTACACGTGTCAATACATTATTGGACGTGATTTTACGAGGTGTTACATCCTCACCCCCTTAAAAGAAATATCGACCTCGAGATTTGCTAAAGTAGTGGAAGTACTTTCCGACGTATCATAGACTTATCCTCCATAGCATATTTGGGCCTCTACGGGCATCTCAGTTGACCTATACAATAGGTACGTACTCTCTTTCGGAGCTTCTTAACCTGTCGATTCTTAATCTACACAGGTTTCTCATCAAACCATAAATTTTCATTAGTCTGAATATCCTTATGTGACAATGCTTCTTGACTTATTGTCTATACATATCTTTAGATCACAGTTGTGGAACATATTGATTTCCATCAAGCTCCTCAGGTAAGTTTTAGCTTATAGCTTACCAATCTTGATATATTCGATTTCCTTGAATGATTCTATATATCAGAACTTAACTAGCCCTATAAATTGAAAATTCAGCACACCCTTCTTAGGGTGATACCTTCAATTGAACCTTATTCCTTATTAAGGATTCAAGAGGGTTGCGACTTTCATCAATCCTTGATTTTTTTCCGCCGATTACTGGAAACTTTCAGATGATTATGAATTTGTATGATCTTATTCGTTGTTTCCAAGGAAACTTTCAGATCCTGATAATTTGGACTTACCAAACTTCTGTCCAATAACAGATGTCTAACATCCCATCTATACAAGGTCTCCAAAGGAGCAGCCTTGATACTTATCACAACTATTATAGAGAAACCACTTAAGGTGAGATGGTTATTCCAACTACTGCCTAAAACTAATCTTAAGGAATAGCAAATCCTTACGGTTAGTCGAACAAATCGACGATCCTGGGCAGCTGATGACGATTCTTAATTGTTGCCTAAATAGGGTTGCGGTAACCAATGCATAAGCAAGAGAACCGTCTTTCCTAACTAATAATATTGAAACTCTTAGAATTACGAATTAGGCTTTAAGAACCTTTATCTTAAAATTCATCTAACTAGGGTTTCTATTATTCCCGAGTTAGAGGTACTAATCGTCACGGAGATTTCACGATACTGTAGCCCTAAGCGGGATGTTAATCTTAACTCTACTTGTCTCAGGAGGTAAACAGGGTAGTCTTTGGAGAAGATAATCAAGACACAAGGAGATTACAGATATTTTCCAAATCTCAAGCTCTGGTTCATCTATCTATACCCGTGTCAGATAAATGACACATTTACTTTACGAATGCAAGGATGCCTTAATTTGAGAAACTTACTTGGACATTTCTAGATTGGATATCTTCTTTGAATACCATTAGCCGATTCTAGTACTATATGAACATCTGGATATCTCAGTGGTTCCATGCATTAAACCTCCATACTGATCAGGCATGGAAGCAATCTATGGAACACACTAGGATACGCCAATCCTCATATGGCTCTTTTATCAAGCATAGTCTAGCATTCACAGTTGATAGAAATCAATGAGATAACAAAATAAAGTAACATAAATTGTCGTACTCGATCTGGAGAAAGAGTACTTTAGATTTTTATGAATGAAGATTATTTGATGAAAATAGAAGGAAAGGTCTCTATGATTTTCTTTGGCAAGTCTTACCTTATGCTTAATATCTGGAGTTCTTATGGGATAATTCTAAAAGTTTGCTAAGCTTATGGTCTATGAAAGACTCAATAGCACCTGAATCCAAACATGATTCTTAGTGATACCATCATAATAAGGGATGTACCTGGTGTCATTTTTGATATGAACTATCTCAATAGCGCCTCTATTCTTAGTCTCTCTATACTTGGCTATACTCTCTTTGACAGTTTTAGGGCAATCTCAGCTTTGACCGATTTATTTCTTAACCTATAAAATGTAAGTGGCTGAGGTAGATCCATAATGGATTTATAAGTAGCAAGCTTTTAATATGCCTTCTTATTTCCGATGCTAAACCACCAATATATAGTGCATTATGCTTGGATTTTGGATGAACCGAAATAGGACAGTATTCCAGACAATAAATTATAGTCTGTATTATACTGTCGACAGTCTAGGTCCTTCATGGTGAAAGTCAAAAATTCTTATTCCATCATTTCTATTCCGTGTCGCAGACAACCGGTTTTTCTGATGAGTCTATAAACTTGGACCATCCTATATTGTATGAGGGTATCTTTCCTGTGGACTTTATTAACGTCCTCACCAATTAAGGGCATCGCCCTTGAATGACTGTGATACATATCTCACCATGTCTTTCTCAGCACAATCCCTGATGTCCATAATGGTTTCCATTTCATTCAACAACTTTACGAAATCAATGGCTCCCTTTCTCGCCATTTAAGTCTCTTGACTTGCAAGAGACAAAGTACTTTTAAGTACATCCTTTAGAGGAATGGGGCTCCTTGCTATATGTCATCTTATTTGGTTTGTCCTTCGCATTCGAAGTGTGAGGAGAACTCTTCTCATGAGCAGGGAAATATGATTTAGAGCAAGTAGCATTCGGCTTTTCGAACCTTTTTAGATCCTTTCTCATAGCCTTTCTAACAGCTGCATCAATCACAGTTTGGAGATTAACTCCATTAACCTTGAGATTCACCTTTGTTGCATCATTAGCATTTGTCGCACCATCGGTATTGCGACTGTTATGTGTCTCATTCAAGTTTGCCATACTTGAAGCTTGGCACTAAACACCAAAATTAAACAATTGCTTAATTGCATTTCTATAGCTAGTCATCGTCCTGACGGCCAACATACATTAGCCATGGTATCCTTAAACCTTACCGGCTAATGGGGTATGAACATTCCTAATGAATGTCATTTGAATGTATATCAATTTACTTAGCCTAGGTCGCAAAAGATCCATCAATGGCAATTAAGGTTTGGACCGAGTCCATTACCCTTTTGACAGGAGATCACAATGTCACAACTGTCTTTGTCATATTGATGATTTTAGATAGCTCGAAGGCTTGCCACAATGGCTTTTACAATATGAAACATGAGTTCATCTAGAATGCTATAAAAATCAATGGCACGAAGGCCTTGTCGCAAAGGACATTATAAGATATGGCAACAAAAGCCTGTCACGGAGGACATTAATTTATAAGTCGCGATCTTATTAGATTAGGGACTTTAAGGTTCGAACATAGTTCTTCACCTTTAGACAGGGAGTCATAGACTACAACTGTCATCGTCCTTGAACGACGATTCATTTTGGCACATAGGCAAGTCATGGGACATTACTAATGGATGTTTATATATATACACATATGTGTATATATATAATTATCGCAATTTAGTATATTAGTCATGATCTCATCGATCTTATAGACTATAAGGCTTGGGCATTGCCCATCACCTTTGACGATGGACCATAACGGTCACACATGTCAGTGCCTCTAATGGACAACATAGTATATAGCCTGTAGGCGGCATAATCTCTAATGGTGACTCAGGATAACGCCACCAAGGGTAATACAATGAACACACTTATATATAGGAAGTACCAGCGGCGTATCCACAATGTGCTTATTGTATTACTCTAGTTTTGTTATCTAAGCACCGAAAATTTATGCATAAATTATAACCATCGGGTCGTAAGTATTTCTTAAAATCTTACTATGAAGATAGGAAGGCCTAAGCCTGAACTTCAAATATCGTATAAAATAATACGATCACCGTATCAGTTGATATTAGTCATGATCGCACTGATCATACATCGACTATTAGGCTTGAGCATAACTCACTACCTTGGACATGGGATCAGAAGAACCACAATGTCAATGTCACTAATGGACAATATATTATACATAGCCCATAGGCGAAATATTATTGAGGATATTTACACATGATCATCTTTTTGATAATATTAGTCTTGATCACATTGATCATATAGACTATGTGGTTTGAGCATAGCTCACTACCTTGGACAGGGAATCATAGGAGATCACCATTGTCCTTGTCACAATGGACAATATAATATGGCCCGTAGGCAAAAACATCTCTAAAGGATGTCAAATAATGTGATCATCGTATTTATACGATATTAGTCATGATCGTAATGATCATATAGACTATTATGCTTGGACGTAGTCCAATATTCTTAGACCGGAGTCATAGACCACTACTGTCGTTGTCTTTATCAGACAACAAATTTAGCCCATAGGCACTTCATCACTAACGGAAGTTTACATTTTGATCATCACATTGATGATACTTGCCAAGATCAAATTCTATCCTATAGGCTTTAAGGCTTGGACATAGTCCAAAATATCTTGACGGCTGGCGTGGTTTCTCAAGTCACACTGCCAGGAATGTTAACATGTTCTTAGATGTCAACAAGGATTAATTTGTCTTAATGGTCACACAACATTACCATGATCGCATTGATCATATAGGCTTGGAGGCTTGAACATAGTTCGCCACCTTTGGATAGGAGGGGTAGCTCCTTTAACTATCATAGTAGAAGGAATAATTATCCTTAACTACCGAAAGTTTTGGCCAATTAATGTGGACTTGCCACTTGGCAGGGGTAAACCATTAAGAAGATCTTTTGAAATTTTTTAGCTGATCGATAAAGTTCGAATAAAATTCATACTAATGATTGATAAAGGACGATATGAGTACCTATATAAATTTTTTTTTATTTATCTATTTTTTTTTTCAAAACTCCCAATAAATCATTAGGAAATTTTACCATAGTGCCTCAAACAGGACTTTTAATATCATACTTGTCCATAGAGGACTTAAAAGGAAATTATAAGTCCAGATAGGGACTATAAAAATATCATATGTCCGTATAGGGACTATATTAAAATAGTTTGCCCATTAAAGGACTATAATAAAATATCAGGTCTACAAAGGTTGTGATGAAATATCATGTCCACTAAGGGACTATAATGAAATCTCGTGTCCACGTATGGAATATAATAGGGTATAATGTCCATGAAAAGACTATTTGAAGTATAATGTCCTCGAAGGGACTATTATTAAAAGATAATATCCTCAAAGGGATTTTCAATAGGTAGACGTATATATTTATGGGGTCTTATCAAAAGAGGTAAGTCTATAAGGACTTTGATGAATTAATATGTCCATGAAGGACTATAATAATTAAATGCCCAAACAGGGACTTAAATGAAAAGAAGTATGATGGAAGGAGGGTCTTCTAATGTCTTCTTTCCCTTATTCTGATTGTTTCTTCATCTTTATCTGTCGTACGCAGTAGCGACTCTGAAGATTTTAGTGAATAAATAATATTTCAAATCAGGACCCATTGCAGAAGTAGAATCCAATGATTCAATGATTAAAGGAATGACATGGATTACAGATTAGGTTTTGACTAGTATAGTCTAAGTTTGAAATTTGAAAACTCGGAGGTAAGAAATAGGGTTTAATGACACCCACATGTATCATCTTCAATATGGGAGCCTCAGGGACCTTCTGGTATGGACTCCGTAGTCTGGATAAGGGTTTAAACAAGTTTGGTTTTTGGGAATAGATTCATAAAGGTCTTTCCTCCAACTGGTTGTACGCTTATCCTAGCCGTGGTACGAAGCTTGGCCTTTCTAGGCTTCGGATGTGGAGAATTTCCATCAACAGCTTCCTTGCCTGGCGATATATTCAAAATACATAAAATCGAAAGCAATGTTTACTTAATATGGATGAGAGCATTCCTATGTTTAGTCTAGACTCAGAAGATCTAAGGAATGTGCTACTGTGTCATTTGAGATTAAACACTAAGGGCTAGTGTTTAATTCACTCAAACGTTGGCTCTGATACCAACCTGTCACACCCCGATATTTCCACGTATTACCGGTGGGCCCGGTGGGGAGTATCGTGACATAGTTGATATCATCATAGACAATTTATCACAGTTTATATACACAGCGGAAGTCGAAAGATAAAATCATTACAAACCGAATGAAAGTAATATTATTTATTACAAAACGGTTGTAAAGGATCCATAGGCGGATCAAAGTTAAAGGAAATGTTGTTCAGCAGATTTATAACATCTAAGCTTGCAAGGCTCTTTATTGATGCTAGGAGTAGCCAGCCTATTCCGTTTAGTACCTGCACTTAGCCTTTTTGGAAAATACGTCAGTTTACACTGGTAAATACAATTAACCGACTCATTTTGAAAATGTTTAAGAAAATTGATTTGAATGCACAAGGCACAAAATAATCTTTTATAACTTGGGATAATTATTTATATATAAACTTGTAAAAGAATTACATGTTTGTTATACGTTCAGTAGCCCGGGCTGAATACCGGGTTAAAGATTAATAGACACACCACATGATATAATCCCGTGGCGAGTTATTCTCAATCCGCCGGTTATACCTTTTTATATATATGCACTGGCAGGCGTATGCCTACACCCCGTGCTTAGGTCGTGGCCATTTCAATGAATGATGCCAAGGATATCCGGGACATGGTCATTAACCCCCCAAAGGCTTTAAGCAAACATAACAGTTTGAACGGGTCATCTCAATAAATTAACCTTTATATGATTAAAAATTGAATGCCCGACAAAGCGGTATTTTATATACCGTACCCCAAGCCCGTATAAGGGAAAATAAGTTAAAAGTATTTACCTGAGCAAGTATAAATCTCCATCAGCGAGTGCAAGTATCTTTTACTGGTCTCCTAAATCTGGAACGAAAGTTTTAATTAACCTATTAGATTCCTAACGGGTCTTACTTAAGTTAAACTTAGACCGGTTAGTTTTAAAGAAAGGTATACGGTTCAAACGCAAGATTAAGCGAAGACCGGATTAGAGTGTGTTTTAGACCCGACAAGTTTGAAGACTTGTATAATATGGGTAAACTAAACACATTCTGGATTTTGAAGTAAAAATGATAAGGTTTGACCCGTTTCGGTTAATTTATGCAAACTAGTTACATAACCCGTACCGAATGCGATAAATGCATAACGGGTAACCAAATGCGTCATGAACAGGTTTCCTAAGTTAACATACCTTAAATACGTTGTGATATCAGTAGGATACCTTCCAATATGCCCAAAACGAATTTAAACTCAAATTAAGCCCCGTAGGGGTATTTTGGTCATTTACCTAAGGCATATAAACTACCTATCATACAACTAACTAAACGAAGTGACCATAAGGTATAACCTCGGAAGGCTATTCCCTATACAACTATGGTCACCTATTGTGTTTGGTCGGATCCTAATGATCGACCAAACGGTTCTAGTTCGAAAGTCTAAGCGGTTGTTTAGACCGCTTATCTTACGACCCTACACAAGCACTAAACCTAAAGTGACAATTTAAACATGTTAAAACATGTTTAACGAAGTTAGAAAACAAGTTTGATATCAAGACAAAGGGTCTTGATACCCAAAAATAGTTTGGTTGCAAAATACGCATAAACGTGCATTTTGACCAAAACTATGACTCGTCACTAAGCCTAAATAACGTGGTAATCAGTAGGTATAGTCACAAGAGACTATAACCATCGTGATTATGCTCATTTTATGAAGTTCAAACGAACTTCGTGTTGACCATTGACTGGTCAAAGCAGAAAGTCAAACACTGTTTGACTTTCCCGCTTAAAAACGCATAAAAGAACGAAAGAAGCTTACAAAGGGTCCAAGCTAGGAAGATCTTGATTCAAATTGCTCAGGTATGAAGTGTTAAACCCCAAATTAGAGCTATTTGAATCAGATTGTGAGGAATGAGAATGAAGGTGTTGGGTTTATATAGATTTCGGTAAACTGTTAGGATCGTTCCTCGTAAACCGTGATTGAATCATGACCTTACACTTGGTCCCAAGGTTTTAGAATACCATGGGAACATGTAAAACCATCAAATACCAGCCCATGGGGTGCAAAACCATGGGTTAAAACCATCAAAACCTCAAAAATGGATCAAGTTCAATGTATCTGCCAGAAATTTCAAAAATGGTCCCTACACTTGTAAAACTTGATTTTTGGAACTTTTAAGCCCCGTTAACCCCATTTCAAGGCTCTAAAATAAAGTTAAAGTATAGGGAACTTAAAATATGCTCAAAAACATCTCGGATGTTGGCTCGTTTGGTCGTACGGTTGCGTTGTTCGGTTAATTACGACGGAAGTCGTAACGAACGCAAAAACGATCCAAATTAAGCGACGAATAGAATTTTATCATGCCAATCACTGAAATAAAATATTTTAATGATTATATAAATTTTTGGATGTCCGGATATATATTCAGAACGTAAGATATGCGTGAAAATGCAAACCTATGCACTTTTTGACGCTTTTAGTCCCTGTTGATCAAATAAGTTTTTTTTTGCGCACCAAACATCTCTAAGCCTATTTCTAAGCTATGTAAAGGATATTTAGGGCATGTTTAACTTATGATCATATTCCGGAATGTTCAATACCATACGAATCGGTATACTTTTGCAGTTTGACGTAAATAGTCCCTTAAATCGCACAAAGTAGCGCGGAATGTCATTTGATGATATCCAAGCCTTCCATGGCCCATAATGGGTATTCCTAAGCATGTTTTTAAATATTACTATGCTCTCGTTTGCTTAAATGGTCACCAAAAGGCGTAGATTCAAAAGTTGACGCTTTTGGGTCCCTCTAATGCGCAAACTTGCGTATATCATCGTTTAATAGCATCGAAGCCTTATCTAATCCATGTTAGGCACTCTTGAGAGTATTATTAAACATCGTGATGCTTCGGGTTTGTAAAAAGGTCATTCAGAGGTATAATTAAACATATTTACACTTTTAGTCCCTCTAACTTGCAAAGTTGCGCGTAACTTTACTTATAGGCATAAAAGCCCTTAATGGCCAATATTAGGCATTCCCGAGAGTATAATCAATTATCATGAAGCTCTCGGTTTGTTAAAAGGTCACTCAGAGGTAAGAATTAACATGTTGATGCTTTTAACCCTTCATCGCGCAAACTTTCAATTAATTACGCAAACGGCAACTCTTGATCAACAAGTGGCTCATTTGTGAACATGATTACCGTGTAACGTTATTCAGAGGTTTATAATAAGCATGTTAACATTTCCAGTCCTTCTATAATCAAAGTTTTTGATTTTTCTCAAAATTAGTCCCTCAAATTCAACGTTTGACTTTATTAGGGTTTATTACACGTGTCAATACATTATTGGACGTGATTTTACGAGGTGTTACATTGCCGCCCGATCGAGTGACCAGTCAGCTATGAACTTATCAACCAAAGTGTCTCGCTGATCAGATCACCGTCCAATCGAACAGCCACCCGATCAGGTTGCCACCCGATCGACCGACTGTTCGATCGACTGACCTGAAAGGTAGAGATACTTCTCTGTTTCCAAATTGCTACAACAAAAACTTCAAAGGACAAACCATCATGCGCAAACACATCCTTACCAAATGAGATGACAACCCAATCGAATGGTCTCCAGATCGGATGACCATCCGATCGGATTGTCATCCGATCAACCGGCCAACCGATCGGATTGCCATCCGATCGGGTTGCCACTCGACAGTTGGTCACCTCTCACTGCTTATCGCACTGTTCATCGCTTACGCTATTGATGTGCGTGAGTGTTATTAGTTTTTAATATATATCTTAAGCCCTTTTTAACACTTTTTTGCCAAGTTTTAAATTTATAAAACACGATTTTTACTAACACTAAACACACATACGGGCAAGTGCACCTATCGTGAGCGTAGTATAGTGTTGGTAAGATACCGAGGTCGTCCAAGGACACAAGAGCTTTTAGTACCGGTTTATCCTCAACGTCTAATCAAATCAAAAAGTTTAGAAAAAAGGTTTAAACTAAGAAAATAAAAACTAACTAAAATGCTGAAAAATAAAAATAAAAATAAAAATAAAAGTAAAAACAGATAGACAAGATGAATCACTTGGCTCCGACTCGTGTTTAGTGTAACCTTTGATTATTTCCGCACTTTTGCACTTTATTAAGAGATTATCTTAGTTATTGTAGTAGGCCCCTCTTTTGGAGGTGACGTTACCCTCAACCCAGTAGTTTGAGTCAGCAAGGATACAATCATAAAGTGTCACACCCCGATTTCCACGTGTCACCGGTGGGCCCGGTGGGGAGTATCGTGACGTAGTTGAGATCATCATAGTCAAACAACACAATATATAAATGCACAGCGGAAGCAAAAGATAAATATATTACATTCCGAATATAAGTAATGTCAAAGTATTACAACGGAATGGAAAGGATCCACAGGCGGATCAATAAAAGAAAACTGTTCAACAGACTTTAGGCATCTAGAACTTGCAAGATTCCCTAATGACGCCCTGAGCTCCCAGCCAATTACGCATAGTACCTGTCACTTAACCTTTTGGAAAATACGTCAGTTTACACTGGTAAATACAATTAACTGACTCATTTTGAAAAGAGTTTAAGAAAATTGATTTGAATGCACGTGGCACAAAATGTCTTTTATAATTTGATTAAAATGCACGAGGCAAAATTAATCTTTTATACTTGGGACAATTTTATTAATAAAGATCTTGTATCCAATTTACATGGTTGTCCAACATTTAGGGCCGGTGATTATACAATACAAGCCGGTCAAGATTAATCGACACACCATAAATATAACTCACAAGAAGATATCCTTACGAGTGAGTATATCTTTTACATACGCAACAGGAGGTGTTATGCCTACACCTTGTGCTTAAGTTATGGCCATTCACTTTTTTAAATGAGCCAAGGATATCCAGGACACGGTCATTAACCCCTAAAGTTATTTGTTATCAATCAATACAGATTAAAACAGGATTATGCAATTTAATCATTTCCGATTAAAAGGTTTCTACACCCGACCAAGCGGTATTTTTATAATACCGTATCCCAAGCCCGTATAAGGGAAAATAAGTTAAGAGTATTTACCTGAGCTAGCAATGCAATTTATACTCAGCCGTATATTCTAATCAGCAAGCACAAGTACTTCTACTGGGGCTCTCAATCTGGAACGAAGGTTTTATTAACCTATTAAATTCCTAACAGGTCTTATTTAAGTCGTAACTTAGACCGGTTAGTTTTAAGGAAAGGTTTACGGTTCAAAACGCATGATTAAGCGAAGACCGGAATAGGATGTGATTTAGACCCGAAAAATTTAGAGACTTGTATAATATGGGTAAACTAAACACATTCTGGATTTTGAGATAAAACGATCACGTATGACCCGTTTCGGCTAATTTATGCAAACTAGTTACATAAACCGAACCGAATGCGAATAACGCATGACGGGTAATCATGAGAGCCATATACAGGTTTCCTAAGTTAATTATGCCTCAAATATGTTGTGACATCAGTAGGATGTCTTTCATTATGCCCAAAACGTATTTAAACACAAACTAGGCCTCGTAGGGGTAGTTTGGTCATTTAAAAGGTTATAAAAGAGTTTAAGTATTAATCTGAGTTACGGGTCTGATGTAATCAGTAAAAATACTCAATTTAATAAGTTATAACAATAGGGTAAAGTATATATATGTGAAATTTATCAATTATAACCAAGCTATGCACCGTAGGGGCATTTTGGTAATTTCACATAAGCCGAAAAGCTCAAAACTGAAGTCTGAGTTAATCAACCTTTGCTTACTGTTAAAATATTATAATTTAACTAAAATATCAGTAGGTATCACCCTTGTATGTTTAAAAATAGTCTTAGTACATACTACGCGCTAAAAACGCTTAATAAGGCGATTAGGAGCCGTTTACGGGTTCAATACATAAAGCTGATATTTTTATTATTCCAGAAGGCTTAAAATAATTTATTTATCATATGTAATCAGTAGCAAAAGGTTTGGAGTCGTTTGGATATGTAAAACTCATTTTATAGCCCGTAAGGGCAAAACCGACAATTACCGGATTAAGCCTACGACTATAAGTTATGCTCAGCCTAAAATTAATTAAAAATCTTTAAAAATCCCAAAATAATATATTACATCAGTGGGTAATAAGTTTGATATCAAAAAGTAGGTTTAACTAGGCTATACGCTAATTACGCCATTTAGTTAACATAAAGCTTTCATTTTGCGCTATTGAGCATAACTCTCAATCTACACCTCAAACTGATGTCAAACTTTGCATACAAGTTTATATATCAGTAATTAAAGTTTCTACTCTTTTACATTTCCAAAAATCACGTTTTAAGGTAATAAGGGCATAATGGTCAACATATGAGCAATTAACGGAAACGCGTAAACGAATGGGTCAATCAATGAGCCAACCACAGAGGGTTATGCTAACATGTAGCCTGGTCCTAAGGAAGCTCGAAGACATTTCCAAATCATACTAAAGCGGGTCAGAACTGAAGTCAAAGCAAAAGTCAAAGCTTTGCGACTTTCGGTTCCGAACCGGGTCTAAACATAAAATTGTCGGGTTGAACATGTTTAGACATGTTCTTACACTAATTACTAAGTTATATTAATGATCATACAGGTTGTATGTGTTCTACATTGCTAATTATGCATAAATTAGAAACTAAGCATCCTGTTGACTTTTTATTAACAAGTTTGACCCGACATTAGACCTAGTTAGAGTGGGAATCAGGGGGAACCCTTTTAAGGGTTTATTACCCACATAATTACCAACTTATAACTACTTTCACTTCGACTAATCACTGGACCATTAGTTATTAATCTTAAAGTCAACCGTTAATTACGACGGTTTGACTTTTAAGCTAAAACTAAGCTAAAACTTAATTAAGAAAGGATTAGCAAACTTACTGAAGTCCTAAGCTTGATTAGAAAGGACTTGGGTCTGCTTTGAAGCTCCAGAAGGCTCCTCAATTGCAGAATGAAGGTGTGAGGAATGAGTTGCAACTCATGGCCTTATATAGTGAATGTAATCACCATAAGAAGTTGACACACAAGTCTACAAGTGCCCACAACTGATTAACAAGTGTCCCTAAGTGTTTAGGGGTTGTTTAAGGGCCAAGGGTGATGAGGAAAATAGATTAAAGATCAGTTGTAACCTTTAATACATCCAACAGCCAATCTGCTGCATCTGGGCATCCCTTGCGCACCGCAACAGTATGGTTGTTGAGGTGCGCAAGGCTTCTGATCAGCCTTCACATTTTCCATTCTTTGCATAAATGACTCTTGGCCCTTCCGAAAGGTCAAGTAACCTTTATATATTGCAATTTGACCCCTTCTTATTTATTTACAAGGGCTTTAGGACTTGTACCCACTTTATTTAGTCCTTGATCACTCGGTTATTTCCCGAAAAGTCCTAACTTTCAGCGTTAACGCTTTAACCCCTCGCACACGAATTTGGTCATAACTTTCTCATACGATAACGAAACTTTATGAAATTTATATCATGCATTCTAGTGAGCATAATTAATCTTTACAAAGCTTTGGGTTCGCTGAAAGGTCACTCAGAGGTATAACTTAAACATGTTGACACATTTAACCCCTGTGGTTTGAAATCTCTCACTTTCTTTCACAATTAGCTTCGCATGATCCATGATTTATCCGTGTAAGGGTATGAGCATCATGTAGGGTTACTGTAAATTATATTTATTCCTTGTTGACATTTTGAACCCTTATATTCACATACTTTCCATGTTTGTCAACTTTAGTCCCTCTAGAGTATACTTTCACACGTTTAAGCTTATGACACGTGTCAATACATTATAGGACGAAAATTTTCGGGGTGTTACATCCTCACCCCCTTAAAAGAAATCTCGACCTCGAGATTTGTTGAAGTAAAGGAAGTATTTTCTGCCTAATAATGGCAACTTACAGATGATTAGGAATTTGTATGATCTTATTTGTTGTTTCCAATTCAACTTTCAGATCCTGAATATTGGACTTACCAATCTATTGTCCTAACAACAGATGTTTAACATTTCATTTATACAAGGTCTCCAAAGGAGCAACCTTGATACTTCTATATCAACCATTATAGAAAAGCTTCTCTTGAGATGGTTATTCCAACCACTGTTTAACTAATCTTAAGGAGTAGCTAATCCTTACAGTTAGTCGAACAAATCGACGATCCTGGGTAATTGATGGCAATTTTTAATCGTTGTCTAAATAGGGTTGCGGTAATGAGTGCATAAGCAAAATGAACCGTCTTTCTTATCAAATTCTCAGAATATCGAGTTAGGCTATATGGATCTCCTATCTTAAAATTTACTTAACCAGGGTTCTTGATTTTTCCAATAATGGTAATAGCTGTCTTGGAGATTTCATAATTCACAGCCTTAAATGGGATATTAAACTTAACTCTACCTGCCTCCCTGGGGTAAACAGGGTAATCTTAGGAGAAGACAATCAGGATACAAGGAGGTTACAGAGATTTTCCATATCTCAAGCTCCAGTTCATCCATCATTGCCTGTGTCAAATAAGTGACATATTTATGTTATAAGTCCACGGATTCCTTAATCGGGAATATTTATTTGGACATTTCTATTATTGATATCTTATTTGAATACCATTAGCTGACTTTAGTACTCTATAACCATTGGAATATCTTTGTGGTCCCATGCATTAAACCTCCATACTGATCAGGCATGGAAGCAATCTATGGAACATATTAGGATATGCCAATCCTCATATGGCGCTGTTATCATGCTATTTGGTATTCGCAATCGTTTAGAGATCAAAGAGATATCAATTTCATTTGAATGCATTTATCTGGAGAGAGAGTACATTGGAATTTTATGACTGAAGATTTCTGACAGGAACAGAAGAATAGTTCTGGTGAATTTTCTACCTGTAAGTTTTTCCTTACACTTAATATATATAGGGTTCTTATGAAAAGTTTTAAAAACTTGTTATACTTATAGTTTATGAAGGACTTACTGGTATCCGAACCAAAATAAAAACTCTTAGCATTTAAATTACCGATAAAATGCCAAGGAATGTACCTGATGCTATTATTTATGGACTAGCTCAGGCATTTTAGGCGCTTTCAATTTTAGGCTTTACTTCCTCCGCCGCATTCCTTTGACAGATTTAGGGCACGTAGTCTTGATGTGGCCTTTCTCATTACAGCCGAAACAGACTGCATTCTTCATGTCTTTGCAGTCCAACGTTTTATGTTCCTTAGACTTGCAGATCCCACAATGTAGAGGTCGAGGCTCAAATATGCATTTCCCGTAGTGGCGCTTCTTGCAAATCTTGCATACAGGTTTCTGATTGGACTTTTGTTTATTCTTTTTCTTAGAACTCTGGGAGTTATCTACCTCCCTTTTCCTTTTTAGTTCATCCTTTGCATCAGAGGCATGAACGGGATCCTCCTTAAGAGTAAGGAAGTGTGGTCCTAGATAAAATTTGGACCGAGCAGCATGGGGCTCCTTGAACTTTTTCACAGCCTTCTTCACAGCTTTTCCAACAGCTGCGTCTATCATAGTTTGAAGAACATCTTTGGAAATTCTAAGGTTCACAATTTCAGCATCATTAGCATGCGTCGTGCCATCAATGGCGCGATCGAATGTTGTCTTATCCGAGTTTGCCATACTTTCTATTGGTTCCTAACACCAATAAAACAATTTCTTAGTTGAAATCCAACAACTGCTATTTTTCATTCTGATGGCCTTAATATATACTAACCATGGTGTCAATAACCTATACAGGCTATTATAGCACTAACATTCTTAATGAACGTTATTTAAAATATATTAATATTACTTAGCCTAGGTCGTAAAAGACCATCAATGGCATTAAAGATTTGGACCTAGTCCATCACTTTTCTGACAGAGGATCAAAACGTCACATCTGTCTTTATTATATTAAAGAATTTAGGTAGCTTGAAAGCTTGCCATAGGAATATCAGAAAAGAGTGATTCCTCTTAGATATAAAATATCCATCTAAGGTTTGTTGGAGCATTTTCTAAAGTATCATCGGCCAATTTCTACCTCGTATTAAATGACCGAAGTCCTAATCAGGCGGAGACAACAGTTCTATATAGTTATTGTTCAATATTGAATCATATGTGCCAGTATCAAGTAAATTTCTGCATAAACTGCTTGATAAGGAAAGGTACCTGCTATATAGTTATCCTTCTGCACCATCTCCTGGCGTTCACCCGGAAGACTCATGCGTTTATTTTCCTAGCCTCTCCCGGCTTCTTTATAAGCTTTGGGCAGTTGGTTTTGATGTGCCCTTCCTCGTTACAATTGTAACATGTGGCGTTCTTTAACCCCTTGCAATCTAAGGTTTTGTGACCCTTGGTCTTGCAAATTCCACACAATTTAGCACGTGGGTCGATTGCACATTTTCCAAAATGTTGCTTTTTGCAGTTACTGCATTTGGGTCTGTTATCAGACTGACTCGAGTTCTTCCTAAACTCGGAATCCTTCCCGCGCTCAGAGTTTCCCTTCTTCTTCTTGTTATATCGATGAGAGTTTTCCTCCTCTCTTTCTCTTCTTCCCTCGCCAGAAGCCTTAACAGACTTAATTCTAATTGCATCTAAGGTGAGAGATAAGGATAAGTCCACTGCGGACCTATATGTGGTTGGCCTAGATGCTTTAACACTTCCTTTTATTTCTGGTGCTAGGCCTCCAATGAAACGCGCTATGCGTTTAGGTTCAGGGGTGACTAAATAAGGAACTAGGCGGGACATAGTGTTGAAACTTGTCACATACGCCTGACAATCCAAATCCTCCATGACCAGAGTCAAGAAGTCTGATTCTATCTTTTCTACCTCATGCTGGGGGCAATAGTTTTCCTTGATTAATGCAACAAATTATTCCCAAGATAAGTTGTAGAGTAGAACTTTTCCCGTGGCTTGGAGCAATGATCTCCACCATGCCAACGCTTCTCCTTTGAATGATTGCGAAACAAATTTCACAACATCTTGCTTCGCACAACCGCTGATGTCAACAACAGCGTCCATCTCATCGAGCCATGTCATGCAATCAATGGCCCCTTTTTCTCCTGTAAAGTCTCTAGGCTTGCAGGAGGCAAAATATTTATATGAACAGGTCTTAACTGGTGCCTCTTGATGGAACACAACCTGTCTAGACGGAATACTCCTTTGATTTGACAAATCATGAACATCGTCCTCCCTTGACTCATGTATTTTAGGAGGGGGCTTACTACGAGCCACAGATAGAGTCTTAGAGTGGGTATCATTTGATTCATCATACTGTCTATCAAGGGCTCGAGTAACAGCATAATCTATTATTGCCTGCAGTTCTGCTCCAGTTACATTAATTCTGGCAGTATCATTGTTCTCCTTCATGTGGCTGTTAACTTCATCTAGTCCAGCCATGTAGCTTGATTACTACATAAATATTAACAATGATTTATTCAGAGGTTTTTATGGAATCATCATCTTTGACGATTCATCAACCATGGTAATATAAACCATATTGGTTAACTTGTTAGTTATATTTAATTAGTGTTTTCCATGATAATTTTATCCTAGTTATAAAACATTAAGGATATTGAAGTGGCGCAAAAGGCCTAGTCACAAGGACAGTTCTAAATTTTATAAGCCATGATTTCAGAGAATCGGGGCATTAAGGTCTGAATCAAGTTCATTACCTTCTCTTGACAGGGAGTTGGAGACTTCAACTGTCTTTTGTCTTTTAGGACAATAGATATAGCCCGTGGGCATTTCCCTTCTGAGGGATGGTTATAATATGATTATCTTCTCAGATGCTATTAGTCGAGATCGTATGGATCCTACCGACTATTATGCTTGGACCTGGTCCAATATTTTTAGACAGAATGTCAAAGACCACCACTGTCGTTGTCTTATCGGACAACAAGTTTAGCCCGTAGGCACTTCATCACTATCGGATGTTTATAATGTGATCATCTTATAGGATGACACAAGCCATGATTTCTAATCACTAGGCTAGATAAGAAAATTGGAAGAATCCAATATAAGGATGACTGTTGTGATTTTCTCGAATCACATTTGTCAAGAGTGCTAACACGTTCTTAGGTGTTAACAAGGATTTGAATCTCTTGGGTAGGTTTCACCATCTTGGCCGCGTAGGCTAGGTTTCACCTTTAAGATTCTTTTTAAAATGCCTACTGGCAGGGAAGGAAGGATATTTATTTTATTCAGGATTTTTATCATAAATCCTAATTTATAAGTTAATAATAGCACAAATGGCCTAGTCGCGTAGACAAGTTTAATTTATAAGCCATGATCGTTTGGGATCGAGGCAAATTTATAAGTTAGTAATAGCACAAAAGGCTTAGTCACGTGGACAAGTTTAATTTATAAGCCATGATCGTTTGGGATCGAGGCATTTAGTAATAGCACAAAAGGCTTAGTCACGTGGACAAGTTTAATTTATAAGCCATGATCGTTTGGGATCGTGGCATTTAGTAATAGCACAAAAAATGCTTAGTCACGTGGACAAGTTTAATTTATAAGCCATGATCGTTTGGGATCGAGGCATTTAGGTGTGAATCAAAGTTCATTACTTTTCCTTGACAGAGAGTTGTAGGCTACCACCGTCTTTTGTCTCAGAGGACGTTAATTATAGCCCGTAGGCAATTCCCTTCTAAGGGATGTTATTTTCCATTTATTTCATATTTCATGTTTAGGATGAAAACTTGGTTTAATCAATCCATTATATGAAAATAAAAGTACAGAGTTGCCCTAAGCGGGTCTTTGAAAGGAATAATGTGTCCTTAAAGGGACTGAAAGATAAATATGTCCTTATAAGGACTATCAAAGAAACGATCTGCAGCAAAAGGAGTTTCCTCTTCATTTCATGTCTGAATGCTTTCTCCTTGGTTGCACGTTTCATCCTGGCCGCGGTACGAAGCTCAGCATTTCAAGGCTCCGGATGTGGAGAATTTCTAATACAGCTTCTTCGCTTGGCGACGTATCCAATATATATAAAAATTGGAAGCAAAAAAAAAAAATTCCCAGATTAGGATTGAGAATATTCCTATGTTAAGTCTAGACTCAGAAGGTCAAAGAATGTGCTACTGTGTCATTGAGATTAAACCCTAAGGGCTAGTGTTTAATTCACTCAATGTTGGCTCTGATACCAACCTGTCACACCCCGATTTCCACGTGTCACCGGTGGGGAGTATCGTGACGTAGTTGAGATCATCATAGTCAAACAACACAATATATAAATGCACAGCGGAAGCAAAAGATAAATATATTACATTCCGAATATAAGTAATGTCAAAGTATTACAACGGAATGGAAAGGATCCACAGGCGGATCAATAAAAGAAAACTGTTCAACAGACTTTAGGCATCTAGAACTTGCAAGATTCCCTAATGACGCCCTGAGCTCCCAGCCAATTACGCATAGTACCTATCACTTAACCTTTTGGAAAATACGTCAGTTTACACTGGTAAATACAATTAACTGACTCATTTTGAAAAGAGTTTAAGAAAATTGATTTGAATGCACGTGGCACAAAATGTCTTTTATAATTTGATTAAAATGCACGAGGCAAAATTAATCTTTTATACTTGGGACAATTTTATTAATAAAGATCTTGTATCCGATTTACATGGTTGTCCAACATTTAGGGCCGGTGATTATACAATACAAGCCGGTCAAGATTAATCGACACACCATAAATATAACTCACAAGAAGATATCCTTACGAGTGAGTATATCTTTTACATACGCAACAGGAGGTGTTATGCCTACACCTTGTGCTTAAGTTATGGCCATTCACTTTTTTAAATGAGCCAAGGATATCCAGGACACGGTCATTAACCCCTAAAGTTATTTGTTATCAATCAATACAGATTAAAACGGGATTATGCAATTTAATCATTTCCGATTAAAAGGTTTCTATACCCGACCAAGCGGTATTTTTATAATACCGTATCCCAAGCCCGTATAAGGGAAAATAAGTTAAGAGTATTTACCTGAGCTAGCAATGCAATTTATACTCAGCCGTATATTCTAATCAGCAAGCACAAGTACTTCTACTGGGGCTCTCAATCTGGAACGAAGGTTTTATTAACCTATTAAATTCCTAACGGGTCTTAGTTAAGTCGTAACTTAGACCGGTTAGTTTTAAGGAAAGGTTTACGGTTCAAAACGCATGATTAAGCGAAGACCGGAATAGGATGTGATTTAGACCCGACAAGTTTGGAGACTTGTATAATATGGGTAAACTAAACACATTCTGGATTTTGAGATAAAACGATCACGTATGACCCGTTTCGGCTAATTTATGCAAACTAGTTACATAAACCGAACCGAACGCGAATAACGCATGACGGGTAATCATGAGAGCCATATACAGGTTTCCTAAGTTAATTATGCCTCAAATATGTTGTGACATCAGTAGGATGTCTTTCATTATGCCCAAAACGTATTTAAACACAAACTAGGCCTCGTAGGGGTAGTTTGGTCATTTAAAAGGTTATAAAAGAGTTTAAGTATTAATCTGAGTTACGGGTCTGATGTAATCAGTAAAAATACTCAATTTAATAAGTTATAACAATAGGGTAAAGTATATATATGTGAAATTTATCAATTATAACCAAACTATGCACCGTAGGGGCATTTTGGTAATTTCACATAAGCCGAAAAGCTCAAAACTGAAGTCTGAGTTAATCAACCTTTGCTTACTGTTAAAATATTATAATTTAACTAAAATATCAGTAGGTATCACCCTTGTATGTTTAAAAATAGTCTTAGTACATACTACGCGCTAAAAACGCTTAATAAGGCGATTAGGAGCCGTTTACGGGTTCAATACATAAAGCTGATATTTTTATTATTCCAGAAGGCTTAAAATAATTTATTTATCATATGTAATCAGTAGCAAAAGGTTTGGAGTCGTTTGGATATGTAAAACTCATTTTATAGCCCGTAAGGGCAAAACCGACAATTACCGGATTAAGCCTACGACTATAAGTTATGCTCAGCCTAAAATTAATTAAAAATCTTTAAAAATCCCAAAATAATATATTACATCAGTGGGTACTAAGTTTGATAACAAAAAGTAGGTTTAACTAGGCTATACGCTAATTACGCCATTTAGTTAACACAAAGCTTTCATTTTGCGCTAATGAGCATAACTCTCAATCTACACCTCTTACTGATGTCAAACTTTGCATACAAGTTTATATATCAGTAATTAAAGTTTTTACTCTTTTACATTTCAAAAAATCACGTTTTAAGGTAATAAGGGCATAATGGTCAACATATGAGCAATTAACGGAAACGCGTAAACGAATGGGTCAATCAATGAGCCAACCACAGAGGGTTATGCTAACATGTAGCCTGGTCCTAAGGAAGCTCGAAGACATTTCCAAATCATACTAAAGCGGGTCAGAACTGAAGTCAAAGCAAAAGTCAAAGCTTTGCGACTTTCGGTTCCGAACCGGGTCTAAACATAAAATTGTCGGGTTGAACATGTTTAGACATGTTCTTACACTAATTACTAAGTTATATTAATGATCATACAGGTTGTATGTGTTCTACATTGCTAATTATGCATAAATTAGAAACTAAGCATCCTGTTGACTTTTTATTAACAAGTTTGACCCGACATTAGACCTAGTTAGAGTGGGAATCAGGGGGAACCCTTTTAAGGGTTTATTACCCACATAATTACCAACTTATAACTACTTTCACTTCGACTAATCACTGGACCATTAGTTATTAATCTTAAAGTCAACCGTTAATTACGACGGTTTGACTTTTAAGCTAAAACTAAGCTAAAACTTAATTAAGAAAGGATTAGCAAACTTACTGAAGTCCTAAGCTTGATTAGAAAGGACTTGGGTCTGCTTTGAAGCTCCAGAAGGCTCCTCAATTGCAGAATGAAGGTGTGAGGAATGAGTTGCAACTCATGGCCTTATATAGTGAATGTAATCACCATAAGAAGTTGACACACAAGTCTACAAGTGCCCACAACTGATTAACAAGTGTCCCTAAGTGTTTAGGGGTTGTTTAGGGGCCAAGGGTGATGAGGAAAATAGATTAAAGATCAGTTGTAACCTTTAATACATCCAACAGCCAATCTGCTGCATCTGGGCATCCCTTGCGCACCGCAACAGTATGGTTGTTGAGGTGCGCAAGGCTTCTGATCAGCCTTCACATTTTCCATTCTTTGCATAAATGACTCTTGGCCCTTCCGAAAGGTCAAGTAACCTTTATATATTGCAATTTGACCCCTTCTTATTTATTTACAAGGGCTTTAGGACTTGTACCCACTTTATTTAGTCCTTGATCACTCGGTTATTTCCCGAAAAGTCCTAACTTTCAGCGTTAACGCTTTAACCCCTCGCACACGAATTTGGTCATAACTTTCTCATACGATAACGAAACTTTATGAAATTTATATCATGCATTCTAGTGAGCATAATTAATCTTTACAAAGCTTTGGGTTCGCTGAAAGGTCACTCAGAGGTATAACTTAAACATGTTGACACATTTAACCCCTGTGGTTTGAAATCTCTCACTTTCTTTCACAATTAACTTCGCATGATCCATGATTTATCCGTGTAAGGGTATGAGCATCATGTAGGGTTACTGTAAATTATATTTATTCCTTGTTGACATTTTGAACCCTTATATTCACATACTTTCCATGTTTGTCAACTTTAGTCCCTCTAGAGTATACTTTCACACGTTCAAGCTTATGACACGTGTCAATACATTATAGGATGAAAATTTTCGGGGTGTTACATAAAGGGTTGGATTATTGAAAGATAATTAATTAAGTTATTAATGCATATTATGGTAGGCCCCTCTTTTGAAGGCGACGTTACCCTCGGCTAAGTAGTCTGAGTCAGCAGGGATACAGTCCTAAGTAGCCGGGTTAAAGTTTTAATAGTAGTTTAACTTATGAGGGGATCAAAGAGCTTGGACCCCCGCCATCCAATACCGTTAAGTATTAAAGGAGGTCCTACTAAATTTGACCCAGGTCCTTTGCAGGATCTATACACTGAACAATGGCAAGACTCTTACCAAACCGTTCCCTTAACCCCCGACCAGGTAGCCAACATACCTCCATATAGACCGTGGAGATATGAATGGTGAAAATCTTTTATTTTATATAGACAGTAAAATAATGCAAAGACACCACGGACAAACGATAAGGAAGAATCACCTTCAACATAAGAAACTAGTTATTAAAGTCATTAATACATAACCAATTAAAAAGTGTGAAAAGATTAAAAATAAAAAGTATTACACTAGACACTTTGTCTTCACCAAGTGATGTAAGAGACTTAGGCAAACATGGCCTTGATTGTCAAGAACTCTTACGATCAATCTTGGATCCCGAGACGACTCACACACTCTATGATGGACAATGGATGATGGTGGTGGATGATGGTGTTATGGTGGTGGTGGGTGGTGGGTGAAGTGTGAGAGAGGTGGTGTGCCAAGGGATGGTTTAAGCTTGAGCCAAGCACTCCTATTTATAGGCTGAACAGAAGCTCGGGCACGGCCCCGTGTCCAGTGGGCACGGCCCCGTGTCCATCCTCTTCTCTGTCTTCATTAATTGCTTTTGTCTGTATTAGTTGACCACGGCCCCGTGTCCGCTGGGCACGATGTTAGTGCATGCATCTGTCGTCTTCGTCTTATGTCAAGTCTCAGTTTCGTTGCAGTTTTGATCGAGACATGATGTCATTCTACCCATTGATGACATCATGAAAATGACATCAATGTTGACATCATTACATGAAATGGATATCCGGATTGAATATTTCATATAAGACAAAATAGGATTGTTAATTAGAATCTGATTTCGCTCTAACATGCATGTGTATGTGATTCCGCCCGGAATCTAATATTCTGATTCCGCTCCTGATGTGTTGTGTTATTATGGGCGGAATTAAAGGCACTATATATAGGTTAGCATGAGCGAAATCAGTAGAAAAGTTCTTGTATTCCATACCGAGGTGCTGCCGGTGTGACGTTTGCATGTAATCTGTTATAAATCAATACAAAAGGTGATTAAAAGTGAATTGTTTGCTGTTTCTACATCAGTTTCTTGTTTTCCGCACCTGAAACTGATTAAAACTCCTCTGAAAGACTCGTTCGGGTCAGAATACGATCCTACACACGACCCCGTGTGCAGAAGCATATCTGTACTATCAAGATTTGCTTGGATTCTACGAATCTTATAGTTGACCACGACCCCATGTCCGCTGAGCACGGCCCCGTGGTGGGCGATGGAAGCTTCTACAACTTTGTCTTTTATGCTGACACTTGAGCACGTCCCCGTGTCCACTGAACACGGGGCGTGTTCAGCCTTCTGTTCTCTTGTTTTGCTTGGGAAGATGCTGTCGTGGGGTCGGGCATGCCACGTTTGTTCATTTTCTTGTATTTATGTTAGATTTAGCTTCCTTTTTGCTTCTTTTGTTAATTTGAGCTCATTTAATCCTGAAAATACAAAAGGAAGACAAAAACACACTTTTTCCAACATTAGTACTAAAAAAGGGTTAGTTTTATGCTACAATTGATGTAATTTATATGTTGCATTTTGCACACATCAAATACCCCCACACTTGAATCTTTGCTTGTCCTCAAGCAAAACTCTTTATAATGTGGCTTTACACTCCCAAATGGAATGGGTAGAAGAGAAGGTTTTTGGGCTTGTCATAGAGTGTCGGGATTTCCAAGATTCTTTATTACGTTTTATTTTTATTTATTTACAATCCTATTCGTCATGATTTATTTAAAACTTTTCATAGGATAAATTACTTATTAGGGCATAACATACCTCTTTAAAATTCTATTTATATACAAGTTCACATACCTCACGGGAGATCACTCAACACTCGGCCAAAGATGTATTTTAGCGAATCACTCGAGAGCGGCATGGAACTTACTCCTACCATAGGCTTGCCAAGCAATCAATCCTCCTCCTTTTTAACTATATACCTTTGTAAATATCAAGAAGACTTTTGGGTGAAGGGTTAGGCTTGGGTTAAGGTAGGTGGTTGGGTTAGTGGTTAGTAGAAAAGGGCGAAAAAACGTAAAAAGCGTCGGTTTTCGAAAGACTTTTTATTTTTGCAAATTTTTATTTTTTATTTTGATGAAGCTATTATTCAAACAAAGTTATTTTTGATGAACTTGTTTGTTTATTTCTTTTGCTTCATCATAAATATATATATATATATATATATATATTTGTAGTCATATGAAAAACCAAGCTTGTTACTAAAACAAAGGGTTAAAAATAAAAAAGGTTTTGGTGGGTGAAAGGGTGTTTGGTTTGGGTTAAGAAATGAAAAGGTTTAGGCTCAAAGGGGTTAACTAGGAGGATTTTGGGTAGGTGGTAAAAAAAAATAATGGTGTAGAAATAAAAAGGGTTAGTCCTAATGCCTCCATCATTTACTTACTCGGGTTTAAGTTGGTAAGGACCGGGAATGTATCGTCGTGGCAAGTTCTAGAGTTGTAAGAACCAAGCGGCTATTCACACAAGAAACGAAAAATGAGCATTTAATTTTTAAAGATATATATTTGTATGCTCAATAAAGGCTCAAAACTCACTTTTGTGGAAATGGGTTTTTATGTGATCAAGTATATATAATTAAATTTTAACTAAGCTTGTCATGCCTTTTCATAATTTTCTTATGTTGGTTCTTTTTATCACGACGCTATCGGTTGTAAATTTGTAAAAATATAACCTTTTTAGAATTTTGAAATTCCCAAGTTAAACCTAGACAAGTAAAAAAAAATGGATTAGCGGTTCCAATAGAGTTTTGTGTAAGGCTTGTTATTAGGACTTGCAAGATTCAAGGTTTTAGCTTCCCTCCCACACTTAAATTACACATTGTCCTCAATGTGTCCCAAAAATAAGTTTTTAGGTTGATTGAATATGTAAAAGGTGTGAAAAAGCAAAAAAATTGGGTTACTGGGCGCTGGACACGGCCCCGTGTTGTCCGGGCACGGCCCCGTGTTCAAGTGCCAGTAACAAAAATTAAACAAAAGAAACAGAAGCCTGGACACGGGGGCGTGTTGGGTGAACACGGCCCGTGTCCAGTTTACCTGAACTGGGTCATTTCTGCAGACTGTGCAGCACGGGGCCGTGTTGGGCGGACACGGCCCGTGCTGAACTTCCTGTAATGAAGAAAGTTGTCGGATGGCCCTGTTTTCCTGCATGGGGTGCTGGTTCAAGTTTCCCTTGTATCCTTTGCCATCCTGAGTGTGTTTTATTTATTTTAACACCATCCAAACACCAAGTTAACTAAAACCATCATTCATTAAGTCATAGAGAGAATTACATAATAGTCCTAAAAAATAAAATACTAGATAGTTAGGTCAAAGAAACACAAGAAATCTAAACCAAGAAGTTCTATCCTACTACTTATCCTATTAGCAAAATTTCCGAAAAGGTAAATCCCTCGGTTAGATGTGGCTTGAAAAACTTCTTTCTCCGGGCATGGGTTCCTCACACATCGGCGAGCCATTCTTCTATCTCCCTAGGGAGAAGAAAAGCGGGTTCATTGGCATTGGTTTGAGGAGGTGCAACCTCCACCGGGACTTCTTGTAGATCTTCAAATGGGGGTTCCGCTGGAATGTCGTCCCAACCGGTATGATTGTTGATTCCAAGTGCTAGGTTCCAATCCTCTTGAGGGAGGATTGGTTCCATGGGAGGTGTCACAAGAATGTTTAACCTCTGGTGCAAGAGGTTTATTTCTTGAAAACTGTTTTCCAACCCCACCGAAAGATAATTTATACGGTCTATTAGGACCTCCTCTACCGAAGTCATCTCGTCAAGAGCTTCACGTAATGCCATCACGTAACGTACGAGAGTTGCTTCGATTGATGACCTTCTCTCCCTTCGACTGTTTCTGGAGTGCGCAGAAGAGGTTCCACTGTTTTGACTAGACATTCTACGAAAACAAACCAAAAATAGTTCATTTTAATGAAACAGTACCATGGACACGGCCCCGTGCTCAATGAACACGGCCCCGTGCTCAATGAACACGGCCCCGTGTTCACCTTTCTGCAGTTTTTTAGAACAAGGAATCTTGGAGTTTCAAATTATTTTCTCAACTTATGAAGCATTTTTGAACAGAAATAACTTAAAACAATGTTGTGTAACTTATTTTTAACAAGATTCCTTGAACAAAAGTTGAACAAGCATCACAATAAAGCTTGGAATCAAGCTTCAATGGAGGTGTTGTTGCAAGAAAGATGAAGAAGAAGGCAATGGATAAAAGAGGTAAGGACAAGATGTTTGTTAGAACCTTCTTTTAGAACATACCTAGGATGGTAAGTTAGAAAATCCTTTCAAATATCTGTCCCTGGATGGTCCAAATGTGCAGGATTCTTGGCTGCATTTATAGAAAACGACAGTAGGCTGGACACGGCCCCGTGTCTGCTGAACACGGCCCCGTGTGCAGGCAAGATCCTGACATGTTTTGTCCGTATTCTGACAAAAAGTCAGAAGGGAATCTTTTGGTGGACACGGGGGCGTGTTGACCTGGGCACGGCCCCGTGTCGAAGGGCTGTTTATGAAGTTTGTCTATTCTCAAGGAACTTTTTCCAGATCGGGCAGTTCCTTACTGGATGGAACAACCCCAAAGTGCCTAAGATACCTTAATTGTTCTAGATTGAGACGAGAACGCAAGAGGTTGTCAGTGAGGGTGATTCCTATGCTATATGTAGGTGGACAAGTCCAACCCTTTCCCGGGCTCTCGTTAAAGAAGGTGTATGCCGAATCACTCAGGTCTATGTATGCATCGAACGAAGTCGATGGGGAGTCCTTCACGGCACAATCGGCACAGGGACGACTATCGCTCAAGTCCTCGCTAGAGTTAGAAGTATCGTCGGGAACAACGAAGTTGTTTGAATGCGATTCCAACACTTCTTCTTGGTTATCATCTTGAGATAAATTATTGAAATCTATCCTAAGTTCTTTTAACCAATTAAGAATTAGATCTTCTAATTGAAATAGTTCATCAAGAAGCATTTCTCCTAGAAAATCTGGTTGGGAGCATTCAAGGGAGAGATAGGGATTATTTTTACTTTCGCCCCTCTTAAGGATACAAGGAAATAATGGGTCTATATAGTGGGGCTTATAATTTAGAAAATAACATTCTAATTCCTTATGGGAACCACCACATATTTGACACCACGTACCATAAGAGTGCCGAAAGTAAAAAATATCAGTATCACTTATGTTTGTGTCAGAAATTACCAACCGTCGGGATCTTACGGTTCTGTTTTCAGTAACTGAATCTTGGGCACAGGGGCGTGTTGAGTGGGCACGGCCCCGTGTTCAGCTTACTGTCTGACTTAAAACAGGATTGCCAGTTCCAATGATTGGGCACGGGGCGTGTTCAGCGGGCACGGCCCGTGCTGAGTTCTGCAAAAGCTGAAAAACTAAGAAAAATCCTAAAAAAATAGAAAAATAAGAAAAAACGATTAGGCCGCTGATTCCTAACTTTCTTAAAATCCTTGTGTCCCCGGCAACGGCGCCAAAAACTTGATGTGCGTGAGTGTTATTAGTTTTTAATGTATATGTTAAGCCCTTTTTAACACTTTTTTGCCAAGTTTTAAATTTATAAAACACGATATTTACTAACACTAAACACACATATGGGCAAGTGCACCCATCGTGAGCGTAGTATAGTGTTGGTAAGATACCGAGGTCGTCCAAGGACACAACAGCTTTTAGTACCGGTTTATCCTCAACGTCTAATCAAATCAAAAAGTTTAGAAAAAAGGTTTAAACTAAGAAAATAAAAACTAACTAAAATGCTGAAAAATAAAAATAAAAATAAAAACAGATAGACAAGATGAATTACTTGGCTCCGACTCGTGTTTAGTGTAACCTTTGATTATTTCCGCACTTTTGCACTTTATTAAGAGATTATCTTAGTTATTGTAGTAGGCCCCTCTTTTGGAGGTGACGTTACCCTCAACCCAGTAGTTTGAGTCAGCAAGGATACAATCCTAAAGGGTCGGATTATTGAAAGATAATTAATTAAGTTATTAATGCATAATGTGATAGGCCCCTCTTTTGAAGGCGACGTTACCCTCGGCTAAGCAGTCTGAGTCAGCAGGAATACAGTCCTAAGTAGCCGGGTTAAAGTTTTAATAGTAGTTGAACTTATGAGGGGATCAAAGAGTTTGGACCCTGTCACACCCCGATATTTCCACGTATTACCGGTGGGCCCGGTGGGGAGTATCGTGACGTAGTCGATATCATCATAGTCAAACAACACAATTTTAAATGCACAGCGGAAGCAAAAGATAAATATATTACAAACCGATTCAAAAGTAACTTCAATTATTACACACGGATTGTAAGATGGATCCACAGACGGATCTTAAAACATAAACATTGTTCAACAGACTTTAGACGCCTAGAACTTGCAAGATTCCTTATTAACGCCCTGAGCTTCCAGCCAATTACGTTCAGTACCTTTCACTTAACCTTTTTGGAAAATACGTCAGTTTACACTGGTAAATACAATTAACCGACTCATTTTAAAAAGAGTTTAAGAAAATTGATTTAGATGCACCAGGCACAAAAATATCTTTTATAACTTTGGACAATTATATAAAAATAATCATGTATACAGATTTACATGTTCGTTGTACGTTCAGGGCCCGATGTAGAAACCGAGTCAAGATTAACAGACACGCCACAAGTATAAGCCCACAAGAGAGTGAGATACCGTTTCCCTTAAGCAACTTTCAGGTGTACGCCTACACCCCGTGCTTAAGACGTGGTCATTCTATTATAATGATGCCGAGGATATCCGGGACATGGTCATTAACCCCTAAAGGCTTTTATTTCAAACAATACAGATTAAAGCGGGTTACCTCAATAATTCAATCACAATACGATTAAACATTCAATACCCGACCAAGCGATATTATTATAATACCGTATCCCAAGCCCGTATAGGGAAAATAAGTTAAGAGCATTTACCTGAGCTAGCAATGCAATTTATACTCAGTCGTATATTCCAATCAGCAAGCACAAGTACTTCTAATGGGGCTCTTAATCTGGAACGAAGGTTTTATTAACCTATTAGAATTCTAACGGGTCTTTAATTAAGCCTAAAGTTAGACCGGTTAGTTTTAAAGAAAGATACGGTTCAAACGCACGATTAAGCGAAGACCGGAATAGAATGTGATTTAGACCCGACAAGTTTGAAGACTTGTATAATATGGGTAATCTAAACACATTCTGGATTTTGAGATAAAAACGATAAGGTTTGACCCGTTTCGACTAATTTATGCAAACTAGTTACATAAACCGAACCGAACGCACAAGAAGTGTAGCGGGTAACCAAAAGAGTCATATACAGGTTTCCTAAGTTAATATGCCTTAGATATGTTGTGATATCAGTAGGATACCTTCCATTATGCCCAAAACGAGTTTAATCTCAATTTAAGCCTCGTAGGGGTATTTTGGTCATTTTAAAGATTATAAAAGAGATTAATTTTAATTCTGAGACTCGGGTCTGAAATAATCAGTAAAACAACTTAATTTAATAGGTTATATTAGTTGGTGATAAGTCTTATATGCCAAAATGGTTTTAAACCCATACTAGGTGTTTAATACGCGTAAAAAGCCGTTTTAAGCGATTTCCGGGTTATACAGGAAATCTGAGTTTTTTGATCAGGTTATAAAGTTCAAAATACTTCATTTATTATATAAAATCAGTAGCAATTGGATTGGTGTCAAAATACTATGTAGAACTCATTTTATAAACAAAAAGGGTATAATCGGTATTTACCGAATCAAGGCAATAACCTTAGGTTATGATCAGTTTAAAAATAATTAAAAATCTTCAAAAATATCAAAATATTATATTACATCAGTGGGTAAAAGGTTTGGTGTCAAAAATTGGGTTTAGATAGGCTTTATGCTAATTGCGCCGTTTAATTAACAAAAAGATTTTTAAGTGCGCTATTGAGCATAACTCCTAATCTAGACCTCTAACTGATATGAAATTTTAGGGACATGTTTATAAATCAGTAACAAAGATTATTGTCCTTTCATATTTCCAAAATTCTCGTTTTATGGTCAAAAGGGCATTATGGTCAACATTAAGCAATTAACGGAAACGTGTAAACGAATCGGACAATCAACGATCCAACCAGAGAGGGTTATACCATCATGTAACCTGGTCCTAAGGAAGCTCTAAGGCATTTCCAAATCATACTAATATGGGTCAGAACTGAAGTCAAAGCAAAAGTCAAAGTTTTGCGACTTTCGGTTCCGAACCGGGTCTAAACAGAAAATTGTCGGATCAAACAAGCTTAGATCAGGTCTTATACTAATTACCAAGTTATATGAGTGACAAACTAGGTTGCACACCTTCTACCTTGCTAATTATGTGTTAATTCGCAAATTAAGTTTCTGTTAACTTTTTATTATAAACTTTGACCCGACAAATGATCTGGTTAGAGCGGGAATCAGAGGGTGCCCTATTAAGGGTTTAATGCCCCACCTAATTACCAACTTATAACTACTTTCAATTTGACTAATCACTGGACCATTAGTGATTAATCGATAAGTCAAACCTTAATTACGACGGTTTGACTTCTAAGCTAATAACTAAGCAAAACTCAATTAAGGAAGGTCAAGGATACTTACCAAGGTCTAATGCATGATTAGAGATGCTTAGGGAAAGGCCTTGAGCTCCAGAAATGATCAGAAGTGAAGGTATGAGTGAATGATCAAAGTTTGCAAACAATGGGGCTTTATATAGTGATCTTGATCTCACTAGATCATGCCAAGCAAGCCTAGAATTGGTCCCAGATGTATACAAGTGTCCTCCTAAGCCTATAAACCAGTTTAGGCAGCCCTTGGTGGTGGAAAAGGGCAATATAAGTCGGTTACATGGGCTGAACAGACACCTGGCCGAGTTTCTGCATCTGGGCATGGCTTACGGACCGTAAGGGTCCCATCCGTACGGTCCGTAAGGACCTGGTCAGCAAACAGCAACTTTCTCTTGTTGACAGATTTAGCCCCTGCACTTCCAAATGTCATTCCCGACACATCTAAGGCCCGTTAAACCATTTTTAAGGCTCTAAAATGATGCCTAAACATGGGGAACAAGAAACATTCTCAAAGACATGTCGGTTCGTTTGGTCGTACGGTCACGTTGTTCGGTTAATAACGCCGAAACACGGACGGACGCGAAAAACTATCCAAATTACGCGACGAATGGAATTTTATCAAGCCAATCACTAAAATAAAATATTTTAGTGCTTACATAAATTTTTGGATGTCCGGATATATTCAGAACGTAAGATATGCGCGAAAATGCAAACTTATGCACTTTTTGACGCTTTTAGTCCCTGTTGACCAAATAAGTTTATTTTTGCGCACCAAACACCTCTAAGCCTATTTCTAAGCTATGTAAAGGATATTTAGGGCATGTTTAACTTATGATCATATTTCGGAAGGTTCGATACTATACGAATCGATAGACTTTTGCAGTTTGACGCAAATAGTCCCTCTAATGCGCAAACTTGCGCATATCATCGTTTTATAGTATCAAAGCCTTATCGAATCCATATTAGGAATTCTTAGGAGTATTATTAAACATTAAAATGCTTCGGGTTCTCTAAAAGGCCACTCAGAGGTATAATTAACATGTTGACGCTTTTAACCCTTTATTGCGCAAACTTTCATTTAATTACGCAAACGGCTACCCTTGATCAACCAGTGGCTTATTTATGAATATAAAACCATAAAAGGTTATCCAGAAACTTATTTTAAGTATGTTAATACTTTCAGTCCTTTCATAATCAAAGTGTTTCGATTTTTCGAAAAAAATAGTCCCTTAAATTCAAGGTTTGACTTTATTAGGGTTTATTACACGTGTCAATACATTATTCGACGTGATTTTACGAGGTGTTACATCCTCACCCCCTTAAAAGAAATCTCGACCTCGAGATTTGCTTAAAGTAAAGGAAGTACTTTCTGTCTTATATTGGACTTAATCTTCCCCAGTACATTTGGGCCTCTAAGGCACCCCAGTTGACCTCTATAACAGGTACATGTCCTTTTGGAGCTTCTTAATCTGCCAATCCTTAATCGATACGGGTTTCTCGTCCAATCATAAAGTTTCATTAATCTGTCTATCATTACGTGATAATGTGTTTCGTTTTATTGGCGAAACCTATCCTTAAATCATCAGTGTGGGTCGCATTGCGAGCTGCACTAAGCTCCTTATATAGGTTTTAGCTTTTAGGCTATTGACCTTTGTTGCATTCGATTTCCCGAATGTTCCTATATATCCAGGGCTTAACTTACCCTGAGAAATTGAAATTTAGCACACCCTTCTTAGAGCGATACTTTCGATTGAACCTTATTCCTTATTAAGGACTTAAGAAGGTTGCGACTTTTATCAATCCTCAATTTCTCTGCCGATTACTAGCAACTTTAAGATGATTATAAATTCGAATGATCTTATTTGTTGTTTCCAATGAAACTTTCAGATTCTGATAATTGAGCTTACCCATCTATTGTTCTAACAATGGATGTTTAACATTCCATCTATACAAGGTCCCCAAGGGAGTAGTCTTGATACTTACATAATAATTGTTATAGAAAAGACTTATTTTTATGGTGAGATGGTTATTCCAACCACCGCTTAAAACTAATCTTGAGGAATAGCTAATCCTCACAGCTAGTCGAACAAATCGATGATCCTGGGTAGTTGATGGCAATTCTTAATCGTTGTCTAAATAGGGTTGCGGTAATGAATGCATAAGCAAAATGAACCATCTTTCTTATTTAACAATATCAAACTCTCGGAATATTGAGTTAGGCTATATGAATCTTCTATGTTAAAATCCACTTAATCAGGGTTCCGATTCTTCCTATGATGGTACCAGTTATCATGGAGATTTCACTATAATGCAGCTCTAAGCGGAATATTAATCTTATCTCTACTTGCCTCTTAGGAAGTAAACAGGGCAATCTTTGCAGAAGGTAATCAAGACACATGGAGATTACAGAGATTTTCCAAATCTCAGGCTCCAGTTCATTTATCTTTGCCTGTGTCAGATAAGTGGCATATTTACGTTACGAGTCCACAGATTTAGTCAGAGACACTTACTTGGACAATTCCATTCTGGACATCTTCTTTGAACATCATTAGTGGACTTTAGTACCATATGACCATTGGAATATCCTTGCGGTTCCATGCATTAAACCTCCATACTGATCAGGCATGGAAGCAATCTATGGAACTTATTAAGATACACCAACCCTCATATGGCGCTTTTGTCATACCATCTGGTACTTTTAATCGATAGAGATCAAGAGATATCAATTACATATGCTGACGCACTTCATCCGGGGATAGAGTATACTAGAATTACGACTGCAGGTCGCTGACAGGAACAGAAGAAATGGTTCCTATGATTTTGTCTGTAAGTTTTACATTACACTTAATATCTAGGGTTCTTATGAAAGGTTTTAAAAGCTTGCTATACTTATAGTTTATGAAAGATTTATTGGTATCCGAACCAAAAATAAAAACTCTTAGCATTTAAATCACTGATAAATGTCAAGGAATGTACCTGATGCCATTATTTATGAACTAGCTCAGGCATTTTAGGCGCTTTCATTCTTAGGCTTTCCTTCCTTAGCCGCATTTCCTTTGACAGATATAGGGCACGTGGTCTTGATGTGGCCTTTCTCATTACAGCCGAAGCAGACTGCATTCTTCATGTCCTTGCAGTTCAACGTTTTATGTTCCCTTTATTTGCAGATCCCACAAGCCCTCGGCTGCGATTGGGATTTTGGTTCGAACCTGCACTTCCCATAATGGCGCTTCTTGCAGGTCTTGCATACTGGTTTCTGGTTGGACTTTTGTTTGTTCTTCTTCTTATAACTCTGGGAGTTATCTCCCTTCCGTTTCCTTTTTAGCTCATCCTTTGCATTTGAGGCATGAACAAGATCCTCCTTATGAGTAAGGAAATGTGGTCCTAGATAAAATTTGGAGCGAGTAGCATGGGGCTCCTTGAACTTTTTCACAGCCTTCTTCACAGCTTTTCCAACAGCTGCGTCTATCATAGTTTGAAGAACATCTTTGGAAATTCTAAGGTTCACAATTGTAGCATCATTGGCATGTGTCGCATCATCCATAACATGATCAACGGCTGTCTTATCTGAGTTTGCCATACTCGATATTGGTTCCTAACACCAATAAAATGATTTCTTAGTTGCAATCCAACAACTGCTATTCATCATCCTGATGGCCTTAACATATACTAACCATGGTATCAATAGACCATACAGGCTAATATAGTACTAACATTCTTAATGAATGTTATTTAATATATATTCATTATGTTTAGCCTAGGTCACGAAAGACCATCAATGGCATTTAAGGTTTGGACCTAATCCATCATCTTTTTGACAGGGGATCAAAATGTCACATCTGTCTTTATTATTTTGATGAATTTGGATAGCTTGAAAGCTTGTCATAAGGGTATCAGAAAAGAGTGATTCCTAATAGATATAAAATATCAATCTAAGATTTGTTGGAGCATTTTTCTAAAGTATCATCGGCCAATTTCTACCTTGCATTAAATGACCGGAGTCCAAATCAGGCGGAGACAACAGTTCTCAGCATTTATCGTTTATTATAGAATCATATGTGCCAGCATCAAATAAATTTCTGTATAAACTGCTTGATAAGGAAAGGTACCTGCTATATAGTTATCATTCTGCACCATCTCCTGGGCGTTCATCTGGAAGACTCATGCGTTTGTTTTCTTGGCCTCTTCAGGCTTCTTCTGATTCCTAGGGCAGTTAGTCTTGATATGCCCCTTCTCGTTGCAACCATAACAGGTTGCATCTTTCAACTTCTTGCAATCCAAGGTTTTATGTTCCTTAGACTTGCAGATTCCACAGGGTAGAGGCTGAGACTAAAATCTGAATTTCCCAAGGTGGTATTTCTTACAGGTTTTGCACCTGGTCTTTTCATCCGACTGCTAGTTGTCTTTCTTAAACCCGGAACTCTTCTTATCCTCAGAGTTCCTCTTTTTCTTCCTATCGGAGCGATGAGAATTCTCATCCTCCCTTTCACGCTTTCCATCTTCAGAGGCCTTGGCAGCCTTGTTTCTGACCACATCGAGTGTGAGAGAGCGACAGATCTGTCGCTGACCTGAATGTAGTAGGTCTCGATGCTTTCACACTTGCCTTTATTTCTGGGGCTAGACCCCCAATAAAGCGAGCTATTCGCTTTGGTTCCGGTTTGATCAAGTAAGGAACCAATCGAGACATGGTATTGAAACTTGTAAGGTATGCTTGACAATCTAAGTTCTCCATGACTAATGTCAAGAATTCAGTCTCAATTTTCTCAACTTCATGTTGAGGACAGTAATTTTCTTTGATAAGAGCAACGAACTGATCCCAAGTCATGTTGTACAAAGGGATCTTCCCCGTAGCTTGGGTCAGTGACCTCCACCAAGCTAGAGCTTCTCCTTTAAAAGATTGCAAAACAAACTTCACAATGTCTTGCTCTGCACATCCACTGATGTCAACAACGGTGTCCATCTCATCGAGCCATGTCATGCAATCGATGGCCCCTTTTTCTCCTGTAAAGTCTCTGGGCTTGCAGGAGACAAAATATTTATATGAGCAGGTCTTAACTGGTGCCTCTTGATGAAGCACCACCTGTCTAGACGGAACACTCCTTTGAATTGACGAGTTACGGACATCGTCTTCCTTTGACTCATGTGATTTAGAAGGGGGCTTACTACGAGCCACAGATAGAGTCTTAGAGTGTGTATCACTTGATTCATCATACTGTCTGTCGAGAGCTCGTGTAACGGCATTATCTATTAATGCCTGCAGTTCCGCACCAGTTATATTAACTCTGGGAGCATCATTATTCTCCCTCGGGTGGCTGTTAACCTCATCTGATCCAGCCATGTAGCTTGATCGCTACATATATATTGACAATGATTTATTCAGAGGTTATTATGGAATCATCATTTTTGACGATTCATCAACCATGGTAATATAAACCATATTGGTTAATTTGTTAGTTATATTTAATTAGTATTTTCATTATAATTTATCCTAGTTATAAAACATTAAGGATATTAAAGTGGCGCAAAAGGCCTAGTCACAAGGACAGTTTTAAATTTATAAGCCATGACTTCAGAGAATCGAGGCATTAAGGTTTGAACATTTTTCATTACCTTTTCTTGACAGAGAGTCAAAGACTTCAACTGTCTTTTGTCCCTTAGGACAATAAGTATGGCCCGGAGGCATTTCATCTCTTATGGATGTTTATAATATGATCATCTTCATTTGATGATTTAAGCCATGATTACTACATCACTAGGCTGGATAAGAGGTTGGAAATTCCCATTATAGAGATGACAAGTGTGATTTTTATCGCATCACTGTTGTCAGGAGTGTTAACATGTTTTTAGATGTTAACAAGGATCTGAATCTCTTTTAAACAGGTTTTTACCATCATAGCTCGGTCCTTAATGACATACAAGCTAGGTTATGCCCTTTAAGATTCTTTTCATTATATATATTGGCAGATCAATTACAAAAAGGAATTGTATTTTGATTTACTTCATATGTTATATTCATATAAAATGATAAAATTGGAATTTAGATTAAATATTCAAATGATTTTTAAAAGGAGTATATAATTTCCCTAAACGGGACTTGAAAGGAATGACGTTGTCCATGAAGGGACTAAAAGATAAACATGTCCTTATAAGGACAACTAAGGAAACGAATTTCAGCAAAAAAGAGTTTTCTTCTTCACTTTATTTCTGAATGTTTTCTCCTTGGATGTACGTTTCATCCTAGTCGCGGTACGAAGCTCGGCATTTCAAGGCTCCGGATGTGGAGAATTTCCATTACGGCTTTTTTTTTATTGGAGACATCTATATATATTAATAAATGAGATGATTTGGGCAATTTGTCATTGAATGGTGAAACAATTTTGCTTATGTGGCATCCATTGGTTGAGGATAGTGTGATTTTAGGAGGGAATTCATTCTCAAAGCTCAATACACAAAGAAACATCATTGGACGCGGGATCCGTTTTGATTTCGGGTTATCTTATACCCGTTCATTCGGATCTATATAAAAGGCACTACCCAGTAATTCAGAACACTTTCTTTCCTATTCCCTCAAACCCTAGCTGACAAGTTCATCGTATTCTTCGTTCTTCTTTGCCGATCTGCCCTCTCAATTCGAAGATGAAGATGAGCATCAGTCTTGATGTAAACTCCATGGCGTCCAGGCATGTTTCCTTCCTGAATCTTGAATTTGATGTTTTTATTTTTTTGAATCTAATTTCGTTTTTCTTGAATAAACACTATGTTTCGAGCAAATAAATTACCTGTAAAATATGTAACCATCATGTAAATCAAACAATCCTTATTTCTCCTTAATCCTCTGCATTACTTCGGATCGACCATCAGGTAATCTTGATTTTGGTTATTCAGTCAGATCCCTTATAACCTTTCATCTCAATAGTTCTCATTCTCACTTTCCCCTTTTTAGCAAACCCTGACCGAAACCATTGTTGTATCCTCTTTTTGAGAGAAGTTATTCCAATTAATCGAAGCAAAGGTATGTTTCTTTGGATTTGATTTGTTTGTTTTATGATTCTAATCACATTAATTATTTTTTTGTTTCCTTCTCAGATCCAATAATCACATTCTACAGCAAACAAGAAAGAGATAGATCGCATTCAGTTGCAAATCCGTCTTCGATGATGGCGCTGATGTATGTTTTATCCCTAATTTCTGTTACATTTCATTATTAATTTGTGTGAGTTTATTGTTGATAGTTTATGTTGTGTGTTGAATTAGGGTTATTTGTTGGATGCACATGTTTATGCTTTTGTAGAATTCTAACAATGTCTGAAATTGAAATAAAGTTTAGTGTTGGCCTTTATGTTTTATTTTTGTTTGTGGGTATTTTTTTTAATTTTGTGGTTTTTTTGTTATCGGCAGGTCACAAGTGATTTTGTTGTTGGATAGCTGCAGTTTGTTTGCTGGATAATTGGTTAGTGGCGAACCGTTATGTCATGTTATGATTGATTCATAACTTTCATTCAGTTGATTTGGTTTACATTTTTTGGCTTCATTTTTATTGGTGTTAACTTCTTAGCAGTCTAATTGGCTATGAGGCCTTTTATGGGGTTTTTTTGAACATGGTCTTAATCATAAGCCCTTTTATTATATTCTTTAATCTGAGGCAATTTTTGGGGTGTTTTGTTTACTAATATTTGATTTTAGTTTATGTGCAAGGTCACCATTAGAGCCTGGACCTACAACAACCTTGCCAGATAGAAAGTTGGTGGTGTTCATTCTTGATAGGCTTCAAAAGTGTGTCATTTTTGTTTTTGCTTTTATAAATAGAATACATCTTATTTGTTGTATTGTTTCTTGATACATAGAGCTTTATTTATGGTTATTTAAACTCTTATGCAGGAAGGATACTCATGCTGTTTTATCTGAACCTGTCAATCAGACTGAGGTACGTTGTTTTGATAGTTTACAAGTGTCATTCGTTGTTTTTTATTTAGATTTTTACGTATCTGAAGAGGTTTATTTTTATGCAGCCCATGTACTATGTGTTTTAGAATTGCCACTCTTCTTTCGATTCTTGATTATAAATGTAGAATTGGTTTGTAGTTCATGACATCTTTAAGAATAACATAAGCATGTTCATTCAATTCAATTGTTCTATCGTTGAACTAATTTAGTTTTTGTATTTCTATTTTATGCATTTGTTAAAGACATGAGAAAAGGATTTGGACAACCCGACCCGGTTCGTTTCGAGCAAAAAAATTACCTCTAAAAGATGTAACCATCATGTAGTCCTCCCGCAGGTACCTTAATGACCTGAATTTAGAACCTTTGAATGAAAATGATGAGTTTCACTCAAATCCAACTTTTGTTAGGGGTTAATTGGAGGCTCAAGAAAACAAAGACTTATCAAGGAATTCTGCGTGCGAATATAAAGCGTCAATGATGGTGTTTTGAAGACCAAGGCGCCGCCTCCGGCGATGGCGTTAGATTTACGGTGACGCTCCGACCGACTTTTGGTTAGTCCCCTCTTCACTTGCATGTTCCATTTGTTGTTAGATCAGTCTCTGCAGTCATGATTGCAACTGTTTCCGGTCGTTATAGTTTTCCAACAATGGCTCTATTAAATATTTACTAAAGTTTTATGTGTTTAGATAGTGTTGATTATTAATATGAGGTGATAAGGCACGGCCTGTGTTGGCATTCATTGCCTCAAACTCGCAACAAGTATTGGATAAAATCAACTCTACAATAGGTATACTGTTTGGTTTATCACCACATATATTTACAAAAGTTTTATGTGAGTTGATATGTTTTTTATGTTTGAAGTTGTAAGAAAATTCTTACTGTGAACCAGACCTACCCAAGACATATAGCATTTCATAATATTTTATTTATTTAACATTATATCTACTTCTAAAGGTAGCATCTTTAGATCACCTTCAAAATATCATCCACCTGTCCCAAGCACACAGGTCAAATGCAAAACAAAGCTAAAAAGCACTTTATAAACCAGTGATTTTCTTTTTTCCTTTTGGTCATACCTAATTCAACTTATAATTAATTAATTGTGTTATATTTGATTAATCATTCCAACATTGATTTGAGTAAAGCCCTAAAATGTGTCAAACATGGAACATGCCTACATTGGGTTGAACAAAGCAGTGGCTATAAAGTATGTGTGTTTTACAATCTGCAGCATGTTTTTCTCTTTGTATATTACTTCAAAGTAACTTAACTAACATTCATACCTTTTATTATGTAGAGTATTAGTTGTCACACCTTTTATCATCCTTGGAAATACCTTCGTTGTTGCACTTAGCAATCACCAGGTATACCTCATTTGTTCCTTTTTCCATTTTAAATTAGGTTCAATTTTCTTTAGCAAAAAAAAAATAGGTTCAATTTTAGAGTAAATTGTTTTTGGAAATTTTTAGAGTTGTATATTCCAAGTAGCATCTCACGTGATAATTTTTTTTTGTTTTTTTAATATATATTATAAAATAATCGTTATTTCTTTCTTTTAAATAATCTATTATAAAATAAATTTCACATAAGCATTCTTAGAATATGTAGCTACTGTACATATAGAAATTTATAGGTGCTACAATTTTAATATCAGGTATATTTAGAGGGTTATGCTCCACTTGCGGAATGCTCATGTAATGCATATATGTGTGGGCGCTCGGGGCAAAAGTGAAAGTGCTCTAATTTTAACGTTATTTTACTAATTTCGTGAAAATAACGTTAAAAGAGGGGATGGTTAATCATGCATCATGTGGTGGCGCTGATAGCCGAAAGACAAGGGGTACATGCACTAATCGGCATTTGTCTCAATTGCTGAGTGTTAGGTGCCTCATGTCCAAGGCTTGATACAAAACTACTATCAAGTCCGGGTTCTCACTGGAAGCAGCCTCTTTATTCCTACGGGGTAGAGGTAAGGCGGTCTACATCTTACCCTCCCCAGGCCCTACCTTAGCTTTGCTATTGGTGGGATATACTGAGTATGATGATGATGATTAAAGAAGCCTAAGCTCAACAAGGGTCAATCAAACAATGGCCTGATTTCATTGTGCTTCTCATTGCTCTTACTTATTGTTGTAAATATGGTTCTACGGATGTTAAAATTGTTTTGTGTTAAACAGGTTAGAGTGAAGTTGTAAATCATTTGGGAAAGTGGAAACCAGCCAAGGCCCACACAAATGACTTCTTTAACCATTCTTCTTACAATTAGGGATTTCCCAGGTTTGTATACAATATTATGTTCTCAATTCCCTACATCCTAATAAAGTCCACATTTTGACTCTCTGGTGACCCTAAAGCATTTGGTTTACTTTTTTCTCAAAACTATTTTAGCAAGTCATTAAAACTTTAAAAGAGTAGGTAAAAGGAGATTGGGTCATATTGTCATACTTTGGAATGGAAGACCCATAAAGTCTATTTTTATGCATATTTCAAGGTTTTGATAAATATTTCAGCAATAGTGTTTTATAATCATAATTCTTTGTTTAATAAAGTGCGAGGTGTATTGAGACATTTTGGTCCAAAAAAGACAAGGTGTGTGAATAATCAAGCAACCCTTCTGTTTAAATTAATACTAACAATTTTTTCTTACATTTTTAGGGACTGAATATGAATCAAAGAGACATTATTACCGCCAGGTAGATCTAAAGGTACGAGTTCTTTTAACATTTAAGTGTATTACATTTATGATAACAATTGTGGACAAATAACTGTTACTATTACTGTTGAATATGTTTATGATTGTTAATTGGATTTGTATGTGATATATTTGATTTTATGTGTTAGGTTATTAGTGTGTAAGGTGTGGTTTTATGTTATTAGTGGTTGAATAATGGTTGTTATTGATGTGCTAAAGTTATATGACGTGCTATTAGGATTGGAACTGATGCAAGACACACGTGAACAAATGAAAGTAAGACTGTTCCTTTTGAAACTTCAATATTTTTAGAATTATTTTAATAATGACATGTTTGGAATTCTTTTTTTGAGATTGATTTTCATGTTTTAATGGGGATACTGTTTATTTAAGTTTGTTAGATGATAGGTAATTAGTTTTAAAATTAAAACCTAAGAAAAAGGCCTAAGTTGTGTGATAGAAACCTCACCACTTTAAATCATAATGGGTTGAATCTGTTTGGGCCGAATAACCAGTCAATTAGAAGTTAGCAACATGGGAAACCGTATTAGTGGGGAGGGTTGTTATATGGGGTAATCAGTTAGACATGGTTTTATTTAATATACGTTGTTAGATTAGGGTGGCGATGTTTTATTATCAAATTAGGGTTCTTTACTAAACATTGGAGATCAAGCCTATATTGACGCTAATTGGAATCGTTCTTTCACAATCAAAGCTTTCAATTTCCGATTTTTATCACTGTGTTCTTTAAAAATTAACTTTTAATTTTAATTGTACATGTGATGGTTTATTAAATCTATGGGTCGGCGGATCGACAACCGCGAAGGCGGCGCTGTTACACTCATGAAGAAGCTTCTCAAAGAACCTGTATTCCCAATCTGCCCTTTGACTATTAATTCTGAGTGTGTCTCTAAACTGAAGGAGGAGATGCAAAGTAATTCATGTGAAAAAACGATACGAGTCAGCTCTGATATTGTTTGGACCATCTCATATATTTTCAAGTTTTATGTGATCCAATTAATCATTGGTATAAAGGTCTTTTTATTTTTTTCTTTATATTGTTATCTTTTTAGTAAATGATGAAATCAAGTATAGGCTTTAAATTTATAATATGTTATAGTTGATTGGAGTTGCGGTCTCATATTTTTTGTTTTGTAAGTGATGTATTCAAGTGTAATACCTGACATAACAACTTCATTTAAGAACAAATTCCGCAACAAGGTTATGTTTATGTTTATTATATGAGATGTTTATACATTATACATTGTTTGCCGATTTATATACTGTCCGACTAAACTCAGTTATGGTTTTGGCGCACTTCAAATTTGTCATCGGATAATGGTCACCGTCTCTCTCTCTCTCTCTGGTAATTTTTTTCTCCATGGTTCTGTATAAACTTTGTTAAAAAATTGTTTTATTCAAGATAATAGCGTGATGAACCAAGTTAAATAGATACTGAGATCGCTATCGGTATTGTTATAATCGGACGGTATTCGTTTTTTTATTAGTATTGTTATTGTTATTCTTATTTCATTTATACATTTATGATTAGTTTAAATTAAATTTTCCTGCCCGGGAAGTTCCCGGGTTATAACCTCTCCTTTATATATACAAAAAAAAAAAAACATTACATATACTCATCTTGCTTTTGTATGTTTTTATGGCTCTTTACAACTAGAAAAACTTCAAGAAACCGAATTAAAAATTAGTGGTGGAGATAAGGGAAAGAGGATGCTTTAGAGGTTAAAAATCTTATTTATATACTTTTATTTATTGTAAATTAAATTTTCCTACCCGGAAAATTTCCGGGTTATAACCTAGTATTCAAAATATATAAATTCTGAAGCAATAGTTTTCAGATTAGGGTTGAGAGTATTCCTATGTTAAGTCTAGACTCAGAAGGTCCAGGAATGTGCTACTGTGTCATTGAGATTAAACACTAAGGGCTAGTGTTTAATTCACTCAATGTCGGCTCTGATACCAACCTGTCACACCCCGATATTTCCACGTATTACCGGTGGGCCCGGTGGGGAGTATCGTGACGTAGTCGATATCATCATAGTCAAACAACACAATTTTAAATGCACAGCGGAAGCAAAAGATAAATATATTACAAACCGATTCAAAAGTAACTTCAATTATTACACACAGATTGTAAGATGGATCCACAGACGGATCTTAAAACATAAACATTGTTCAACAGACTTTAGACGCCTAGAACTTGCAAGATTCCTTATTAACGCCCTGAGCTTCCAGCCAATTACGTTCAGTACCTTTCACTTAACCTTTTTGGAAAATACGTCAGTTTACACTGGTAAATACAATTAACCGACTCATTTTAAAAAGAGTTTAAGAAAATTGATTTAGATGCACCAGGCACAAAAATATCTTTTATAACTTGGGACAATTATATAAAAATAATCATGTATACAGATTTACATGTTCGTTGTACGTTCAGGGCCCGATGTAGAAACCGAGTCAAGATTAACAGACACGCCACAAGTATAAGCCCACAAGAGAGTGAGATACCGTTTCCCTTAAGCAACTTTCAGGTGTACGCCTACACCCCGTGCTTAAGACGTGGCCATTCTATTATAATGATGCCGAGGATATCCGGGACATGGTCATTAACCCCTAAAGGCTTTTATTTCAAACAATACAGATTAAAGCGGGTTACCTCAATAATTCAATCACAATACGATTAAACATTCAATACCCGACCAAGCGGTATTATTATAATACCGTATCCCAAGCCCGTATAGGGAAAATAAGTTAAGAGCATTTACCTGAGCTAGCAATGCAATTTATACTCAGTCGTATATTCCAATCAGCAAGCACAAGTACTTCTAATGGGGCTCTTAATCTGGAACGAAGGTTTTATTAACCTATTAGAATTCTAAAGGGTCTTTAATTAAGCCTAAAGTTAGACCGGTTAGTTTTAAAGAAAGATACGGTTCAAACGCACGATTAAGCGAAGACCGGAATAGAATGTGATTTAGACCCGACAAGTTTGAAGACTTGTATAATATGGGTAATCTAAACACATTCTGGATTTTGAGATAAAAACGATAAGGTTTGACCCGTTTCGGCTAATTTATGCAAACTAGTTACATAAACCGAACCGAACGCACAAGAAGTGTAGCGGGTAACCAAAAGAGTCATATGCAGGTTTCCTAAGTTAATATTCCTTAGATATGTTGTGATATCAGTAGGATACCTTCCATTATGCCCAAAACGAGTTTAATCTCAATTTAAGCCACGTAGGGGTATTTTGGTCATTTTAAAGATTATAAAAGAGATTAATTTTAATTCTGAGACTCGGGTCTGAAATAATTAGTAAAAAAACTTAATTTAATAGGTTATATCAGTTGGTGATAAGTTTTATATGCCAAAATGGTTTTAAACCCATACTAGGTGTTTAATACGCGTAAAAAGCCGTTTTAAGCGATTTCCGGGTTATACAGGAAATCTGAGTTTTCTGATCAGGTTATAAAGTTCAAAATACTTCATTTATTATATAAAATCAGTAGCAATTGGATTGGTGTCAAAATACTATGTAGAACTCATTTTATAAACAAAAAGGGTATAATCGGTATTTACCGAATCAAGGCAATAACCTTAGGTTATGATCAGTTTAAAAATAATTAAAAATCTTCAAAAATCTCAAAATATTATATTACATCAATGGGTAAAAGGTTTGGTTTCAAAAATTGGGTTTAGATAGCCTTTATGCTAATCGCGCCATTTAATTAACAAAAAGCTTTTTAAGTGCGCTATTGAGCATAACTCCTAATCTAGACCTCTAACTGATATGAAATTTTAGGGACATGTTTATAAATCAGTAACAAAGATTATTTTCCTTTCATATTTCCAAAATTCTCGTTTTATGGTCAAAAGGGCATTATGGTCAACATTAAGCAATTAACGGAAACGTGTAAACGAATCGGACAATCAACGATCCAACCACAGAGGGTTATACCATCATGTAACCTGGTCCTAAGGAAGCTCTAAGGCATTTCCAAATCATACTAATATGGGTCAGAACTGAAGTCAAAGCAAAAGTCAAAGTTTTGCGACTTTCGGTTCCGAACCGGGTCTAAACAGAAAATTGTCGGATCAAACAAGCTTAGATCAGTTCTTATACTAATTACCAAGTTATATGAGTGACAAAATAGGTTGCACACCTTCTACCTTGCTAATTATGTGTTAATTCGCAAATTAAGTTTCTGTTGACTTTTTATTATAAACTTTGACCCGACAAATGATCTGGTTAGAGCGGGAATCAGAGGGTGCCCTATTAAGGGTTTAATGCCCACCTAATTACCAACTTATAACTACTTTCAATTTGAGTAATCACTGGACCATTAGTGATTAATCGATAAGTCAAACCTTAATTACGATGGTTTGACTTCTAAGCTAATAACTAAGCAAAACTCAATTAAGGAAGGTCAAGGATACTTACCAAGGTCTAATGCACGATTAGAGATGCTTAAGGAAAGGCCTTGAGCTCCAGAAATGATCAGAAGTGAAGGTATGAGTGAATGATCAAAGTTTGCAAACAATGGGGCTTTATATAGTGATCTTGATCTCACTAGATCATGCCAAGCAAGCCTAGAATTGGTCCCAGATGTATACAAGTGTCCTCCTAAGCCTATAAACCAGTTTAGGCAGCCCTTGGTGGTGGAAAAGGGCAATATAAGTCGGTTACATGGGCTGAACAGACACCTGACCGAGTTTCTGCATCTGGGCATGGCTTACGGACCGTAAGGGTCCCAGCCATACGGTCCGTAAGGACCTGGTCAGCAAACAGCAACTTTTTCTTGTTGACAGATTTAGCCCCTGCACTTCCAAATGTCATTCCCGACACATCTAAGGCCCGTTAAACCATTTTTAAGGCTCTACAATGATGCCTAAACATGGGGAACATGAAACATGCTCAAAGACATGTCGGATGTCGGTTCGTTTGGTCGTACGGTCACGTTGTTCGGTTAATAACGACGAAACACGGACGTACGCGAAAAACGATCCAAATTACGCGACGAATGGAATTTTATCAAGCCAATCACTAAAATAAAATATTTTAGTGCTTACATAAATTTTTGGATGTCCGGATATATTCAGAACGTAAGATATGCGCGAAAATGCAAACTTATGCACTTTTTGACGCTTTTAGTCCCTGTTGACCAAATAAGTTTATTTTTGCGCACCAAACACCTCTAAGCCTATTTCTAAGATATGTAAAGGATATTTAGGGCATGTTTAACTTATGATCATATTCCGGAAGGTTCGATACTATACGAATCGATAGACTTTTGCAGTTTAACGCAAATAGTCCCTCTAATGCGCAAACTTGCGCATATCATCGTTTTATAGAATCAAAGCCTTATCGAATCCATATTAGGCATTCTTAGGAGTATTATCAAACATTACAATGCTTCGGGTTCTCTAAAAGGCCACTCAGAGGTATAATTAACATGTTGACGCTTTTAACCCTTTATTGCGCAAACTTTCATTTAATTACGCAAACGGCTACCCTTGATCAACAAGTGACTTATTTATGAATATAAAACCATAAAAGGTTATCCAAAAACTTATTTTAAGTATGTTAATACTTCCAGTCCTTTCATAATCAAAGTGTTTCGATTTTTCGAAAAAATTAGTCCTTTAAATTCAAGGTTTGACTTTATTAGGGTTTATTACACGTGTCAATACATTATTGGACGTGATTTTACGAGGTGTTACAGACCCCTGCCATCCAATACCGTTAAGTATTGAAGGAGGTCCTACTAAATTTGACCCAGGTCCTTTGTAGGATCTATACACTGAACAATGGCAAGACTCTTACCAAACCGTTCCCTTAACCCCCGACCAGGTAGCCAACATACCTCCATATAGACCGTGGAGATATAAATGGTGAAAATCTTTTATTTTATATAGACAGTAAAATAATGCCAAGACACCACGGACAAACGATAAGGAAGAATCACCTTCAACATAAGAAACTAGTTATTAAAGTCATTAATACATAACCAATTAAAAAGTGCGTAAAGATTAAAAATAAAAAAGTATTACACTAGACACTTTGTCTTCACCAAGTGTTGTAAGAGACTTAGGCAAACATGGCCTTGATTGTCAAGAACTCTTACGATCAATCTTGGATCCCGAGACGACTCACACACTCTATGATGGACAATGGATGATGGTGGTGGACGATGGTGTTATGGTGGTGGTGGGTGAAGTGTGAGAGAGGTGGTGTGCCAAGGGATGGTTTGAGCTTGAGCCAAGCACTCCTATTTATAGGCTGAACAGAAGCTCGGGCACGGCCCCGTGTCCAGTGGGCACGGCCCCGTGTCCATCCTCTTCTCTGTCTTCATTAATTGCTTTTGTCTGCATTAGTTGACCATGGCCCCGTGTCCGCTGGGCACGACCCCGTGTGCAGAAGCATATCTGTACTATCAAGATTTGCTTGGATTCTGCGAATCTTATAGTTGACCACGACCCCGTGTCCGCTGAGAACGACCCCGTGGTGGGCGATGGAAGCTTCTACAACTTTGTCTTTTATGCTGACACTTGAGCACGCCCTCGTGTTCACTGAACACGGGGCGTGTTCAGCCTTCTGTTCTCTTGTTTTGCTTGGGAATATGCTGTCGTGGGGTCGGGCATGCCACGTTTGTTCCTTTTCTTGTATTTATGTTAGATTTAGCTACCTTTTTGCTTCTTTTGTTAATTTGAGCTCATTTAATCCTGAAAATACAAAAGGAAGACAAAAACACACTTTTTCCAACATTAGTACTAAAAAAGGGTTAGTTTTATGCCACAATTGATGTAATTTATATGTTGCATTTTGCACACATCACTATCGCTGTGTAATCAGGCTAATCTTAGACTCGCTCCCTTCAATCCATCATCGCGGTGAGTATACTCGAACCCCTTTTTATCACATTTTGGGTGTAACATACGTTTCTATTAAATCGAACTTATCAAAATGAATTAATCAATCAAACTGTTTTCACTTGCGAATAACTGTTATGCATATTTACACGTGGTGCTAGTTACATATGTGTTAGGACTTATACTCGCGAGGTCCCGCCTTAACTAGTATAGTACTATAGCACCCGACGGGGTCTAGTTAGGATGAATAGCAATCGCAATCGTAGTTCGAGTGACTTAGCTGGCAGTATCTGTCTTGTATGCATATATGTTGAGGTATCTCATTATGTGTTTGGTAATTCGCAGCACTTTTTAACTATTTTACACTACACTATCAAAACTTGTATACTCGCCAATACTTTTGTATTGACGTTGTTTTAACGTATGTTGCAGGTTTAGTCACGGTCTACATCAAATCAAGCTAGGAAGTCTAGAAACTCACCTAAAATCTATGTTGTCGGATTTGTATTGTTCGAGAGGACAAGAAATCTGTGATAACTTATGTGAATGTATTGTTTATTAGTATGGGATAATGAACGTATTAAATACTGTCGCAATTCAGTTGTTATGGATTCTCTTGAGCAATCTGATTCGCTTAGCATCGTGGCCCGATGATTCCGCCATCGGTTGGGGTGTGACAGATTGGTATCAGAGCCATAACTATAGGGAATTAGGCCAGAATTGACCTAGTCCGGGTCAACGTCTTAGAAACGACCTAGTCTATAGTCTAAGTACCAACAGGCCGACTCATGCGAATCCAGTAGGAGTTGCACGGGCCTACTCGATACTCTCGTTCGAATTCGCTAAAAATTACTACTTCGTGTGAACACCGCATACTACAATTTCACGCGAAGAGCTTTTCCTAAGGCTAGAATATTTCTTAGCCTTTCCTAAGGCCAACATAATACACACGTTTTCGAAAATACTCGCGTAACACAAACGAATGATCCAGTCGAGATCAGGCGTAAAAACCAAGAACTCTCGATAAGATCGCTCACTCAGCGCATTTTTCTAAGCACGAGAACTTTTCTTCGAGCTAGGAGAGACATCCAAATCTCAACGAAAGTCTCCATTTCAAAATCTAGTGGAACTCCCGGATTTATTCGAAGAGCACAACCACAGCTAGGAGCGAAGTTATTAAGTCAGGGGTGAAACCCGTATTCTTAATAAACCGTTCCACTCTCTATAAAATGGTTTTCAAAAGCTCTCACCAAGGACTCGACTATAACGATGACTCGAGCCACGCGATGATCAGGAAGACGAATGCCATGAGCTGCATCCCAGTGGAAGCATAAGTCTTCTAGGGCAAACCTTGGGTAGTCGACGCCTAAACACCCGAGGCACTCTACCTCTTTTTCTAGCATACGACTCTCCGATTTTACGCTTTATGGAACCTATTTATGCTTATGTATTAAAACTTTACGCTTTAATGATTTCTCGATTTTCGCTCCCTGCTTTATAAACGCACAACTCACACAGCCATCACAATCTAAAACAAAAACCGAATGTTTGCAACAAAACTAATGTTTAATTGCTCGCTCTCGCTCTCTCTCTCTCTCTGCATCGCGTCCTCGCGTATCCTATACCGACATGAATGTGTACAAGTATAAGCTACAACTAATTATATATACAAGCAAATCAATTGTGTGGGAACTTAGGAATCTCGTGTCTCCTATGTGGCTCCTATGTGAAATCTATTATACTACCTACAACAAGTTTTGATCGCGCTCAATCGCATCGCAAACTCAAAAATCATTATGATCGAATCTCACTCCAACTCTCTCTCTGTCTAGATGTCTTCAAACGACTCTACCACGAGACAAACAGCTAGGAGAAGAGCCAAACGAAGCGCCGAGAAGAGGATTGCCTCGCTTGTGGCCAGGGAAGTGGTCAAGGTCATTCCACAAATTGTCGCTCAAGTGCACTCTCTCAGCAACTCTCGAACCTCGGAAGACTCTATGACGGAAGCGCCGCAATCTACTTTCCTCTACAAACACTTCAAAGCCTGTGTCCCGATGGAGTTCATGGGTGAAGGAGGTGTGTCCCAACTACTCCAGTGGTTCGATTCTATCGAAGTTACCCTTCGTCATAGTGGGTGTCCCGATGGTTTTCATACTACTTGTGCCACCGGAGTATTTCAATCGCAAGCACTCGACTGGTGGACAGCCGAACGTAACAAACATGGCATCTCCGCAGCTTATGCCCTCTCTTGGGATGAGCTGAAGGAGCTCATGAAGAACGAGTACTGCCCTCCTCACGAAGTTCAGAAGCTAGAAAACGAATTTTGGGAAATCAAGTAAGCCGAAGGTGACAATGCTGGCTACACCGCAAGGTTCAAACAGCTTAGCATAATCTGCCCAAGTCAAGTCAACACTTCAGAGAAGGCCATCACGAAGTACATTCGCGGCTTGCCTGAGTGTGTGGGTGACTTTGTAGAAGCTGCAAGACCTGCTACCACCGAAGAAACCTACCGCTTGGCCGCAGAAATCAACAGCAAACGAGTCTTAAACGGATTTTTCTCCAAAAATCCTGTCAAACAAGCTCATCAAGCAATCGTCATCGACTCATCCGACGATTCTTCTGAAGATTCCTCCGACGATGTCTCCAGCGAATCATCAGACGAACCCTCTAACGACAACGGCACCTCATCTCAGGATCGCAACGAGCTCAGCCACATGCGGAAGGAACCAAGTGTGGATGAAATTCCAAACCCCACACCGCTACGATTTGCTCCCGTTCTGGTGAAGCGCGCCTACACCGGAAGCCATCCCCTATGTCTCATGTGTATGTATCATCACCCACCAGGAGCTAACTGTCGCTATTGCGACAATTGCAACTGGTATGGTCATTTTACCCAGAACTGCCGCACAGGACCGCAACCTTGAGGAATTTTAGCAACAACCGCAGTCTCTGCAGAAGTACTCCACAGCAACGTTATTTTGCTTCTAATGTTGTTGTAATAATACGACTTTTCGCCGTCAATTTCTTTTATGTGTGGAAACTTATTCTATCTCTCGACGCATGTGGATTCTATTTCTCTCTTATACTCGCGCACAATCTATATGCAAGCACTATGTACTATATAATGTATTTTACCCCTACTATGCGTTCTTGAGATAAGGTACGATAAACGTGCAAGAATCAAATTAATCACGGGTGCACACGGGATTATTTTGGTTAGTGCACGAAGATCGTAGTGAGTTTCAATGATGCCTTAACGTTCAGGGCATGGTTAAGCGTGGTGGATACGCCGCTGGTACTTCCTATATATAAGCATCTTGACCATGTCTGACGAAGTGTGACACCTATTCACGGAACGAAGGCGTATGGTTGAAACATGACGGTGTTTCGCCATACTAACCGAAGTTTTGTGAAGAAAGTGCCATGTGGAGTTGGAACGTAGACCTATTATACTATTGTGGTTATGTTCGACACATTACACTACATCGCAAGGCGTAACAATCTCAATCGCAACTCAAAGCGTGTAATCGCAAGACTTTTTGTAAGTCAACATGCTCACAATCGCATTATCGCTAGAATCTATCTCGCAATCTTAATCGCTTATTGTGTGATCGCTCAACCGCTTACTATGTGCATCGCGCTATCGCATATCGTGGGTATCGCTCTATCGCTCGTGTATCACTCTATCGCTTGTGTATCGCTTGTGTATCGCTTAACGTTTATCGCCTTCACTATCGCTTACCGTTTTTTATGTGTGATGTTAGCACACATGACCTCGCTTCACGAGACAAAACTGATAGGGATAAAACATGGTGGATACGCCACCGGTACTTCCTATATATAAGTGTTTTAGCCATATCAGCAGACTTTCGTGGAAAAAGGCCATGTGGGGGTCTAATGTTAGTTAATTTTTGTGGTGTTGATCAATCCAATCAAATCGAATTAATCGCGCATATCTCCATCGCTTGCAACGTAACAATCGTCGCTTATCGCTCGATGGTTGTCGCTATCGCTCGTCGCTTCGCTTTTTATGTCTGTTTTGTGCTATCAATTATCGCGTATCGCTTATCGCACTCACTCGTGTCACTAAACTGAGTTCAAAAACGACTTCATCACTCGGTTCGCCTTTCAAGACTTGATCCAACCCTCTCTCGTTTGGATCGAGTCATCGCAAATCTGTCTGTACTATGTTGACACGTATGACACCGCCTCACGAGACGGAAGCCATATGGTTAAAACGTGGTGGATACGCATGGTACTTCCTATATATAAGCGTTTTAGCCATATTGCCGAACTTTCGTGGCATTACTAAAAAGCTTTGTTTACCCAAAGTTTAAACCAACCTTTTCTTACAAAACTATTTTTTCTTAAATTTGATCAAAACCATTGTACAAAAATGAGATTTTCTTGTAACGATGGTGTGACAATCGACTCAGGTTACTGGCGTGTGACGAGAGAATTTCGTAAAATGAGTTTTAAACACCCTAAAATCTTTTAGTAACCTAATAAAACCCCACTCATAGCGCTGGTGTGAACATCGAAACAGTTTAATGACGCACTGTGGGAATATTTTTCATAAACAAGTTTCCTCAAACCTTTCCAAATTAAACAACTTTTCGAGAATTCAAAACACTTTTTGGATCACTTTTTGTGTTGCCATCTTTTGTATACGAATCGCCTTACTCGCTGCCATCGCCAGTCATCGCAACATTCTCGCTCGTCGAATTTCAATCGATCGCTCGTTTATTTTGACGCTTTTAATCGCTACTCCCACTCGCATCGATCCTCGCAACCCTTCTTGTGGATTAATTTCGGGACGAAATTTCCTAAAGCAGGGGAGACTGTAACAACCCACACGTTCGTGCATTGTTACTATTTGTTATACTCGTTACGCCTAGCACCAGAGATTCGGATCATAATGTAGCTATATCGAATACATCGTTATTTCGCAGTATTTTCGCATATTACGCATACTTTATCGCTATCACATCACATTGTACTTGCTGACAACCACAAAGATGTCAAGTGAGGACCAATTCTACCCTCCTTGATAGCCGTGATGTGCCGCAGTGCAACTCAATACTCAAAAACGCACTCGCAGGCACGCGTAACTCGATTATCGCAGGATTTGAAATATGGATATGTATATACGACCCAACGTGACTAATTATTATAAATATATGAAAATGTGGATGAAGATGTGTAACCAAACTATCGCAGCGCTTAACGATCGAAACGAAACGCCGAAATACAACTCGTCGGATGCCACCGATCGACTGGCCGCTCGATCGAATGGCCACCCGATCGAGGTGCCACCCGATCGAGGTACCACCCGATCGAGGCACCACTCAATCGGACAGCCGTCGGATCCGATTCACTGCACCGCCTTTCTCCTCCTCTTGCCTATAAATACCCCACTTATCACATCAACAACAGTTGATGTGACTGCTCTCGCTCGACCAGACGCCTTCTTGCCATTTTCACTCGATTTCTCGCAATTCTTGTAAGTTTTCACCCTAAATCTTGTACTTCTATGATCTACACGCACTCCTTCATCTTTTTCATCATTAAATCTCACTTTTTCACCGGTAAATCTTCGGATTTGAGCCGTTCTAAGGTGATGACATCATGGAGTTCTTAGGAACAATGAAGTGTGACCTCATCTCGCCAAGAACAGTCCAGATCTGATGGATTCCACAGAGAATAAACACTAATCTCACCTAGATCTAAGCCGAATCTAAGTTTTCTAAGCTTTTCTTCAAACTTTCTTAACTTTTTTACTCAAAAACCGGTAGAAACAGAGCTCGTACAGACCTTCTGCTCTTTCTCTAGTGAGGTGTCGGTTCGAGAACTGGTTCCTATCAACGAGATGACCGACTTAGCGTGTTGAACACGAATGACCATCGAGAACAGTTAACTGATCGGACGGGGTGATTCCCATCCGATCCGATGACTTGGACTTGGTGGAGTTCCATTGTTTAGCTCGTAGTCATATCGACTCGATCAAATCGCAGAAGCTTAACTAAATAAACAAAGTTGTGAAACGATCCAGTTGCGGGACGGATTGCTGTTCGATCGGATTGCCGTCCGATCGGACTGCCACCCGATCGACCCGCAATCCGATCGGATTACACTTAAACAATTTTACAAATCTTCTTCGCACAGCAGTTCCAACGGATTGTCACCCGATCGGATTGCCGCCCGATCGAGTGACCAGTCTGCTATGAACTTATCAACCAAAGTGTCTCGCTGATCAGATCACCGTCCAATCGAACAGCCACCCGATCAGGTTACCACCCGATCGACCGATCGTTCGATCGACCGACCTGAAAGGTAGAGATACTTCTCTGTTTCCAAAATGCTACAACAAAAACTTCAAAGGACAAACCATCATACGCAAACACATCCTTACCAAATGAGATGACAACCCAATCGAATGGTCACCCGATCAGATGACCATCCGATCGGATTGTCATCCGATCAACTGGCCAACCGATCGGATTGCCATCCAATTGGGTTGCCACTCGACAGTTGGTCACCTCTCACCGCTTATCGCACTGTTCATCGCTTACGCTATCGCTGTGTAATCAGGGTAATCTCAAACGCGCTCCCTTCAATCCATCATCGCGGTGAGTATACTCGAACCCCTTTTTATCGCATTTTGGGTGTAACATACGTTTCTATTAAATTGAACTTATCAAAACGAATTAATCAATCAAACTGTTTTCACTTGCGAATAACTGTTATGCATATTTACACGTGGTGCTAGTTACATATGTGTTAGGACTTATACTCGCAAGGTCCCGCCTTAACTAGTATAGTACTATAGCACCCGACGGGGTCTAGTTAGGATGAATAGCAATCGCAATCGCAGCTCGAGTGACTTAGCTGGTAGTATCTGTCTTGTATGCATATATGTTGAGGTATCTCGTTATGTGTTTGGTAATTCGCAGCACTTTTTAACTATTTTACGCTACACTATCAAAACTTGTATACTCGCCAATACTTTTGTATTGACGTTGTTTTAACGTATGTTGCAGGTTTAGTCGCGGTCTACATCAAATCAAGCTAGGAAGTCTAGAAACTCACCTAAAATCTATGTTGTCGGATTTGTATTGTTCGAGAGGACAAGAAATTTGTGATAACTTATGTGAATGTATTGTTTATTAGTATGGGATAATGAACGTATTAAATACTGTCGTAATTCAGTTGTTATGGATTCTCTTGAGCAATCTGATTCGCCTAGCGCCGCGCCCCGATGATTCCGCCATCAGTTGGGGTGTGACACCCCCCCTAACTATCGCGGTGTGGTCCATAGCGCCCCGGGGCACTAAAATAGCTGAGATGGCGGGATGACGTTAAAACACACCCCTAGCCTAAGAAACTTAAAGAGAAAACTAAATAAATATAATAGAATAAAAACACATCATCATTCCATACCAATTCTTTCAATTTACAAATAATGTAAAACTATGATGTTATATATTTCTTTTAAAAGTACTTATAGCAAAATGTTTTTAAAATAACTAACAATGTTTGATGACAACTTACCTATCAAATTAGAATCTTGACCATCATGAATATGTTAGGTTGATATTCAATGTATTTTTATTTGATGTTTAAACAATAAAATGTTTCGGATTTTATGTTTTGTTTTGTTTATACATGTTATCATATCTAGTTAGTTATAGTCTTATACATGTTTTATACAAGTTTGTAAATTTATTTCCATGTATTCTGAAGCAACCATTCATCTCTCAAGGTCTAAGACTAAGGTTTTCCTTAAGTTGATCAAACACTTTGGAGACTTCGTGAACATACCTAACACTCATATCCTGACCTTCTTATTATCTAAAATTCATTATATACATGCCTTAAGATAGGACATTGTGTTTTGGAGGGTTTAGATGTAAATGAAAATAAGTAAGAAGCTCTACATGTTGCATTTTCAGTTTTGTAATAAGATAACTTTCGGGTGACTTTAATTGCCAATTTTTCTCCATCCTTGAGCTATCATTCTGGTGCATTTAAAGCTCCAAGATATACTTGGTATACTAAGGAGCAAGTAGGTTCAAATGGTTCATAAAACTGAAACCAAGTGTAATGGGAATCACAAACACAAGTTTGAGAACGTAACCCTTGACCCGCATCAAGATCCAAGGTTTAAGTCCAATTCTTGACACCATGAATGTTGGATTACTCTCTTCCATATGATAGCACTCTGAAAAGAATGAACGTAGGTGAAAACCGTGCGCGAAATGGAGTTATAACGAAGCAGGAATCGCGAAAACAAGTTTGGTATTTGTTGCTGATTTGCAAGACGCGAAAACCCATTTTAAATCTGTCCCACATCGCCTCAAATACCATTTTGTGTTCCCTTTCACACCTATAAATACCCTTTCTTGGTTCCTTATAGCTTGCAACACCTAATTTGAGTATAAACAAGTGGAATAACCAAATTTGGTGGTTCCACAAGTGCAATACCCTTTTGGGTGTTGTGCGTAGTAGTTTTTATTTCCGCTCTCGACGAGGAGGTGTTGCCTTCAAGCTCTTCTCATTTTGTAAAGTTTTCTTTGAGGTAATTTTCCTTTCCTTTTCATTATTAATTTATTTATTACTTTCTTAGTTTAATTAGTTTAGTTTAGTTTAGGTTCTTAGTTAAGGAGCATTAAGCTCATTTAGGTAGCCTTGTTTAGGCTCACCTTTAGGCTTGGCATAGCCTTGTAGAGGCTCGTTAGGCCCAACGAGTCCAACATATCATGTTCATTCATTTAGCTATGCCTAGCATAATGTTTACCATTTCCTTGTTTTGTCTAGGTTAAATCACACTTGTCATTTGGATTTACTCATTATTCACGTGCGGTTTTTCACTAAGGATTAATGGAACGCAAACTGTGAGTGGATCCTTAATTTCCCCTTTTAATACATGTTTTGGGGTGTATCATGTGTCACATTACAATTATTACATTTTCATGATTTAATACGTGCAAATACCAACTTGTATAGTTGATGTGTTACGTGTTAATTGTTTGTTCATCATTTTGTGCATTACATTCATGAGACAGTTACATATGGATCCACTGGCTCGTCCATACCCCATTACCATGAGCGGAATCAGACGTTGCCAACACACGAGATCAGCTCCGTTTGATTGAGCTCGAATCTTGCAATACAAACCAGCACACCATAATACCGTGCACATTCACATACAGTTGATTTGATTATTGTTCGAGATTGAACATCGTTATCTAATGCATCATACATACATTCATTTGAATCATTACATTATTTGCTTATTGGTTGCTTAAGGTTTGATACATTTACCTACAACACATTAACTTGCATTTGGTTATATGCACATTTTCTATATACAAAAATAAACTTATCATTTTCATAAAAACAATATGATTTACTCACCAACCATTGTTGACCCCAAAACTACTTTTTACACATGATACAGGTGAATAGGAATGAATAGGATATCAACATAGGAATGGGACTTAGTATCAAGAAATAGACTTATAGTTGATTATCTACTTTGTACAATGTGTTTTATGTATTTGTTTCATTTGAATTATTTGTTATGTGAAACCTTTAACATGGAACTAATGAATATTTAACAATTTAATAGCAAGGGGTAGGGATAGTGTACATTAATTCAAAAGTGTGAGAAGTGTTTTAAACCATTAGATCTTTGATTAATGGTTGAGATCAATAGGGACCAAATTATAAATTGTGTTTTAATTATTTTGACTGATTTGAAAATTGTAGGGGTAATAGTGTCTTTGTATATGTTTCAAATTAGGTAACCTCTCCTAAATTCTAGCGATTCACTCCTAAATTCTAGCGATTCAATTTTAAAATTCGGACATTCTAAAAAATCCAGAAATAGGTAACTGCTACAAGAAATCTATAACACTATACATCCATCATATAACACTATATAACAATGGACCTGGGTCAAATCTAGTAGAACCTCCTTCAATACTTCACGGTATTGGATGGCGGGGGTCCAAACTCTTTGATCCCCTCATAAGTTAACTACTATTAATACTATAACCCGGCTATTTAGGACTGTATCCCTGCTGACTCAGACTACTTAGTCGAGGGTAACGTCACCTCCAAAAGAGGGGCCTACCATAATATTGCATTAATAACTTGATTCATTATCTTCCAATAATCCACCCTTTTAGGATTGTATCCTTGCTGACTCAAACTACTGGGGTGAGGGTAACGTCACCTTCAAAAGAGGGGCCTACTACAATAACTAAGATAATCTCTTAATTATGTGCAAAAGTGCGGAAATAATCAAAGGTTACACTAGATACGAGTCGGAACCAAGTGATTCATCTTGTCTATCTGTTTTTATTTTTATTTTTATTTTCAGCATTTTAGTTAGTTTTTATTTTTCTTAGTTTAAAACATTTTTCTAAACTTTTTATTTTGATTAGACGTTGAGGATAAACCGGTACTAAAAGCTCTTGTGTCCTTGGACGACCTCGGTATCTTGCCAACACTATACTACGCTCACGATGGGTGCACTTGCCCATATGTGTGTTTAGTGTTAGTAAAATATCGTGTTTTATAAATTTAAAACTTGGCTAAAAATAAGTGTTAAAAGGGCTTAAAATATACACCTAATATATATAACACTTCACACGCATCAAGTTTTTGGCGCCGCTATCGGGGACACAAGGATTTTAAGAAAGTTAGGAATCAACGGCCTAATCGTTTTTCTTATTTTTCATTTTTTTAGGATTTTTTTTTAGATTTTTCTGCTTCTGCAGAACTCAGCACGGGCCGTGCCCGCTGAACACGTCCCGTGCCCAATCATTGGAACTGGCAATCCTGTTTTAAGTCAGACAGTAAGCTGAACACGGGGCCGTGCCCACTCAACACGCCCCCGTGCCCAAGTTTCAGTTACTGAAAACAGAACCGTAAGGTCTCGACGGTTGGTAATTTCTGACACAACCATGAGTGATACTGATACTTTTTACTTTCGGCACTCTTATGGTACTATGTTGTGTTAACTATGTGGTGGTAACCATAAAGAATTAGAATACTTTTTTCTAAATTATAAACCCCACTATATAGACCCATCATTTCTTAGTATCCTTAAGAGGGGCGAAAGTAAAAATAATCCCTATCGCTCCCTCGAATGCGCCCAACCAGATATTCTAGGAGAAATGCTTCTCGATGAATTATTTCAACTAGAAGATCTAATTTTTAATTGGTTAAAAGAACTTAGGGAAGATTTCAATAATCTTTTCCAAGACAATAACCAAGAAGAGAGGTTGGAACCGCATTCAAACAACTTCATTGTTTCCAATGATACTTCTAACTCTAGTGAGGACTTGAGCGATAGTCGTCCCTGTGTCGATTGTGCCGTGAAGGACTCCCCATCAACTTCGTTTGATGCATACATAGACCTGAGCGATTCGACATACACCTTCTTTAACGAGAGTCCGGGAAAGGGTTGGACTTGTCCACCTACATATAGCATAGGAATCACCCTCACCGACAACCTCTTGCGTTCTCGTCTTAATCTAGAACAATTAAGGTATCTTAGGCACTATGGGGTTGTTCCATCCAGTAAGGAACCACCCAATCCGGAAAAATTCCTTAAAATTTGAAGAAATCCTTAAGACAGCTTCTAGACACAGGGCCGTGTCCAGGTCAGCACGCCCCCGTGTCCACCCAAAAGATTCCCTTCTGATTTTGTCAGAATGCGGACAAAAATGTGTCAGGATTCCATCTGCACACGGGGCCGTGTCCAGCCGACACGGGGCCGTGTGCAGCGTACTGTCGTTTTCTATAAATGCAGCCAAGAATCCTGCACATTTGAACCATTCCAGGGACAGAGATTTGAGGAATATTCTCACATACCATCCTAGGTATTTTCTAAAAGAAGTTTCTCAACTATCTTCTTGTCCTTTCCCCTTTTATCCACTTTCATCTTCTTCAATTTTCTTCATACTTCCATTAAAGCTTGAACCTTCTATAGTTTCAAGCCTTATTGAGATATTTGTTAGATTTTTGTTCATGGAATCTTGATAAAAATAAGTTATATAACAATGTTTCAAGTTATTTAAGTTCAAAAATGCTTCAAAAATCATAAAAACAATTTGAAACCCCAAGATTCCTTGTCCAAAAATCCTGCAGATATCTGAACACGGGGCCGTGTTCACTGAACACGGGGCCGTGTCCGAAGTACTGAACCCATAAAATTGAACTCTTTTCGGCATGTTTTCTCAGAATGGCAAGCAGAACATGCGGAAACTCTTCGTCGCATTCCAGGAACAACCGGCAGGGGAGAAGATCATCTACAGTTGAGGATTCTCTTGTAAACTATGTTTACGCCTTAAGAGAAGCTCTTGATGAAGTAACAAGTGTGGAAGAGGCCTTGGTCGACCGCATTAATCATTTGACGGTGGGACTAGAAGGATGTCTCCGGGAGGTCAACCGTTTGCACCAAAGGTTGAACATTCTCGCCTCTCCTCCTTTGGTACCGATTATCACCCAAAGGGCATGGAATGTGGTGCCGGAAGTCATCATCCCGGCCGAATGGTACGCCCTACATCCGGAACCTCCTCAAGACATACTCCGAGGGGTCCAGGTTGGTGTCGCTCATCCTCCACCAAATGTCGAGGAACATGAAGCCGCCTCCCTTCTCCCTAGGGAAATCGAAGAATGGCTCTAGCAACATCTAAGGAACACCGTTCGGCTTGGAGTTCTACAAGACTTTTAAACCGGAAGTCTACTTCCGGAATTTTTGGTTCTTATTGTAGAAGTAGAACTCCTTAGGAAGATTTTACGGATCACTTGACCATTAGGACTTTTAACTTTTATTTTCTGCTTTATTTTTAATTTTTAGGACTTTTATGTAATTCTCTCTATGATTAATGAATGATGGTTTTAGTTAAAATTGGTGTTTTGGATGATGTTGAAATGAATAAAACACACTTGAGATGGCAAAGGATGCAAGGGAAACTTGAACCAGCACTCCATACAGGAAAACAGAACCGTCCGACAAATTTCTTCGTTTGCAGTATGCTCGGCACGGGCCGTGTCCACCCAACACGGCCCCGTGCTGCACAGTCTGCAGAAAAAGACCCAGTTCAGGTAACTGGACACGGGCCGTGTTCACCCAACACGCCCCCGTGTCCAGACTTCTGTTTCTCTTGTTTAATTTTGTTACTGGCACTTGAACACGGGGCCGTGCCCGGATCACACGGGGCCGTGTTCAGCGCCCAGTAACACAAAATTTTTGCTTTTCACACCTTTTTACACATTCAATCAACCTAAAAACTTATTTTTGTGACACATTGAGGACAATGTGTTATTTAAGTGTGGGGGGGATGCTAAAACCTTGAAACTTGCAAGTCCTAAATACAAGCCTTACACAAAACTCTATTGGAACCGCTAATCACCCCAAATTTTTTCAAAAATTTTCATTTTTTTACTTGTCTAGGTTTAATTCGGGAAATTCAAGTTCTTAAAAAGGTTATATTTTTATGAATTTACAACCGATAGCGTCGTGATAAAAAGAACCAACATAAGAAAATTATGAAAAGGCATGACAAGCTTAGTTAAAATTTAATTATATATACTTGATCACATAAAAACCCATTCCCACAAAAGTGAGTTTTGAGCATTTATTGAGCAAACACTTACATATCATTTGACTAAATGCTCATTTTCGTTTCTTGTGTGAATAGTCGCTTGGTTCTTACGACTCTAGAACTTGCCATGACGATACATTCCCAGTCCTTACCAACTTAAACCCGAGTAAGTAAATGATGGAGGCATTAGGACTAACCCCTTTTTATTTCTACACCATTATTTTTTTTTTTACCACCTACCCAAAATCCCCCTAGTTAGCCCATTTGAGCCTAAACATTTTCATTTCATAACCCAAACCAAACACCTTTTTTACCCACCAAAACCTTTTTCATTTTTACCCCTTTGTTTTAGTAACAAGTTCGGTTCTTTAAATGACTTCAAAAAAAAAAAAAAAAAAAAAAACCTTTGTTGTTGATGATGAAGCAAAAGAAAATAAACAAACAAGTTCATCAAAAATAACTTTGTTTGAATAAATGGCTTCATAAAAAATAAAAGTTACAAAAATAGAAAGTCATATGAAAACCGACACTTGTTACGCTTTTCGCCCTTTTTACTAACCACTAACCACCAACCCAACCACCTACCTTTAACCCAAGCCTAACCCTTAACCCACAAAGTCCTCTTGATATTTACAAAGGTATATAAGTTAAAAAGGAGGAGGATTGATTGCTTGGCAAGCCTATGGTAGGAGTAAGTTCCATGCCGCTCTCGAGTGATCCACAAAAATACATTTTCGGCCGAGTGTTGAGTGATCCCCGTGAGGTATGTGAACTTGTATATAGATAGAATTTTACAAAGGCATGTTATGCCCTAATAAGTAATTTATCTTATGAAAAGTTTTAAATAAATCATGACGAATAGGATTGTAAATAAATAAAAATAAAATTAAATAAAGAATCTTGGAAATCCCGACACTCTACGACAAGCCCAAAAACCTTCTTCTCTACCCATTCCATTTGGGAGTGTAAATAGCCACATATTAAAGAGTTTTGCTTGAGGACAAGCAAAGATTCAAGTGTGAGGGTATTTGATGTGTTCAAATATTAACATATAAATTTCATCAAATGAGGCATAAAACTAACCCATTTTTAGTACTAATGTTGGAAAAAGTGTGCTTTTGTCTTCCTTTTGTATTTTCAGGATTAAATGAGCTCAAATTAACAAAAGAAGCAAAAAGACATCAAAATCTGACATAAATACAAGAAAAGGAACAAGATGTGACATGCCCGACCCCACGACAGCATCTTCCCAAGCAAAACAAGAGATCAGAAGCCTAAACACGCCCCATGCTCAGCCAGCACGGGGGCGTGCCCAAGTGTCAGCAGAAAAGACAAAGTGGTAGAAGCTTCTATTGCCCACCACGGGGCCGTGCTCAGCGGACACGGGGCCGTGGTCAACTATAAGATTCGCACAATCCAGCAAATCTGCATAGTACAAAGATTCTTCTGCACCACGGGGTCGTGCTCAGCGGACACGGGGGCGTGGTCAACTAATAAGACAAAGCTGCATTTAATGAAGAAAGAGAATGATGTGGACACGGGGCCGTGCCCGAGCTTCTGTTCAGCCTATAAATAGATGTGCTTGGCTCAAGCTCAAACCATCCCTTGGCATACCACCTCTCTCACACTTCACCCACCACCCACCACCACCATAACACCATCATCCACCACCATCATCCATTGTCCATCGTAGAGTGTGTGAGTCGTCTCGGGATCCAAGATTGATCGTAAGAGTTCTTGACAATCAAGGCCATGTTTGCCTAAGTCTCTTACATCACTTGGTGAAGACAAAGTGTCTAGTGTAATACTTTTTATTTCTAATCTTTTGCACTTTTTATTTGGTTTCGTATTAATGACTTTAATAACTAGTTGCTTATGTTGAAGGTGATCTTTCTTTATCGTTTGTCCGTGGTGTCTTGAAATTATTTTACTGTCTATATAAAATAAAAGATTTTCACCATTCATATCTCCACGGTCTATATGGAGGTATGTTGGCTACCTGGTCGGGGGTTAAGGGAACGGTTTGGTAAAGGTCTTGCCATTGTTCAGCGTTTAGAGGTCCTGCAATGGACCTGGGTCAAATCTAGTAGGACCTCCTTCAATACTTCACGGTATTGTATGGCGGGGGTCCAAACTCTTTGATCCCCTCATAAGTTAATTACTATTAATACTATAACCCGGCTATTTAGGACTGTATCCCTGCTGACTCAGACTACTTACTCGAGGGTAACGTCACCTCCAAAAGAGGGGCCTACCATAATATTGCATTAATAACTTAATTCATTATCTTCCAATAATCCACCCTTTTAGGATTGTATCCTTGCTGACTCAAACTACTGGGTGAGGGTAACGCCACCTTCAAAAGAGGGGCCTACTACAATAACTAAGATAATCTCTTAATTATGTGCAAAAGTGCGGAAATAATCAAAGGTTACACTAGATACGAGTCAGAACCAAGTGATTCATCTTGTCTATCTGTTTTTATTTTTATTTTTATTTTCAGCATTTTAGTTAGTTTTTATTTTTCTTAGTTTAAAACATTTTTCTAAACTTTTTATTTTGATTAGACGTTGAGGATAAATCGGTACTAAAAGCTCTTGTGTCCTTGGACGACCTCGGTATCTTGCCAACACTATACTACGCTCACGATGGGTGCACTTGCCCATATGTGTGTTTAGTGTTAGTAAAATATCGTGTTTTATAAATTTAAAACTTGGCTAAAAATAAGTGTTAAAAGGGCTTAAAATATACACCTAATATATATAACACTTCACACGCATCAATAGACAACAAATATAAAACTTTAATTTTAGTAATTATAACTTGTCATAGGTAGGTTGTCTTGAACTTGTGTGATTTACTACTTTACATTGACCGATCATAACCACCATTAAATTGGTTAAACGTACAAATCGATTTCGCCCATACTCATTTGGTATCACCCCGCTTTTCATTATTGTATCTTTTTGTGTTGTACCAAATGACATGATCAATCAAGTTCGATAAAAGTGTAGGTGATAAAAGGGTAGTACTTTTCCTTTCTAAAAAAAGAGAGTAGCATCTTTGATGATATTATAGTTGATTGAATTATATAAAAAATAATAAAATTGTAGTAAATAAAGAGTAACACTATCGTCTATCGATTGCTACGTGCTACTAAATACTTTTGACTTTTGACCAAGGTTGTAGAAAAAATAATTACTTGACGTAGTGTTCTTGTCTATATGTTAGACAACCAAATTGACAATTCAATGTTGTATAATCTTTTTGTTTGGAATATCAATCATATATAATGATTTCTTTGTTATCTCAATCGGATCTCTTTGTTTGGGTGTTTCTTTCTTCTCCAATTCGATTCCTCAAAGTAAAAAAAGAGTAGGTTTATTTCATCTTCAAGTGGGTCGAACAATTCTTTTGTTTTAATCTTTTAAAAGTAAGTGTATTTTATTTATTGGAAAAATTGCAAGTTTTGTCCTTTATCTTTATACCACTTTTCAGACGGTGTCCTTTTTAACAAATGTTGACAGGCGGTGTCCTTTACTAGGTATTTTGTTGCAAGTTTAGTCCTTTACACCCAACCCAGTTAAAAAACCCTGTTAATTGTTGGGTGTAAAGGACTAAACTTGCAACAAAATACCTAGGTAAAGGACTAAACTTGCAACAAAATACCTAGTAAAGGACACCGCCTGTCAACAATTAACAGGGTTTTTTAACTGGGTTGGGTGTAAAGGACTAAACTTGCAACAAAATACCTAGTAAAGGACATCGCCTGTCAACATTTGTTTAAAAGAACACCGCCTGAAAAGTGGTACAAAAATAAAGGACAAAACTTGTAATTTTTCCTTATTTATTTTATCAACGACAGACACCAAAAAGAAAAAAAAAAATTATAATGACAACTTAAAAGATTATTAATGTAGTTATTTATACCATACTGAGTTAGAAACCCGTATATTACGTAAATTGAATTAATGTTTTTTTTCGAAAATATTTTGTAATATAAATATATTAAAATCATGATAAGCATGTTTATAAAGAAAATTCAATAAATCTAGGAACCAAAGTTAAAAAAATTATATTGTTAAAACACTTGTACTTCAATAAATCTAGGAACCAAATTTAAAAATTTTATATTGTTAAAACACTTGTATATATTTAATAGTTTAATAGGTTATAATAACTACATTAAGATTTGTAAACTAATGTTTGATGTGAATGATATTTAGAGTTACATGTCAAATCTTAAAGTATTACGAACCTTAAAGGTTTTATCTTACCGGTGTCAAAACTTATAAATTTTGATCTTTTGTATCGCTACTAGCTAAACATATAAGTATAATTGTTTATTTATAAATTAAAAATACAAATAGAATTTGTGTCACAAGAGAATAAATAAACCCGAAAATCTAAAATATAATTAAGGTTTACGAAGTCAAATTTTTAAACAATATTACTAACAGGGGCGGACCCACCCCCATACCAAGGTGGGCGGGCGCACCCCCGAGAAAAAAAAATTAATGTTAATTTCCGTAGAAAATCCAGTCCGCACCCCTTGGAATTTTACGTCCGCACCCCTTGGACTTTTTCGTTCGCACCCCTTGGAATTTTTCGTCCACACACCTTAGGTAAAAAATATCATGGATTTATATTATAATTTTTTTAGCAAAGTCTGATTAAAAAAAAAAAAAAACTACCTACATTGAACTTATACACTTATACTACCCAAACCCATTATATAAACTTATACATTAGCCCACTAACATTCCTAGCCCATTAACCAACATAACTTAAACTAAAACAATTAAACTTAAGCCCAAAACCCCTTCAATTTCCACCCTGCCTGTGCGTTCTGCCTCCTGCCAGCGAGAATCATCATCAGCACACACAAGTCAGTCAGCAACAACCCTACACTCTGCAGCAGTGATCACGGCCGGATTCTGACCGGAAACAGACCGGAATCCGCACCAAACCAACCGGAGAGTATCCAAAGGGTAAGTTTTTATGTTTTTTTTTTATGATTTTACTTGATATTATGGTAGACTAAGGGTAATAAAATATTTAAATAGGTTTGAAAATCGTGTGTTTTGACGTTGTATAGATGATTTTTATGATGATTATGAGATGATTTTTAGGGGTGATTAAACAATTCTAGGGTTTGATTGCTTGAACAGTTGAAAGTTAAAATTAAAAAAACATTATGTTATAGGAAACCATGAGTAGGGACGTTATGGCGCGTTTTCTCAAGAGGAAAGCGGATACATCTTTCTAATTAGTTGATGTGGCTACTCTTCCTTCAGATCCGTATGATCGCAAGCCAATAGAATCATATAACATGAATCAACGAGATGAGATTAGAAGGGCAAATCTACTAAGAGGACTGTATCAACCAAGAGGTATCGAATTCCCACAAACAACGTTTCAAGGTGACGAGTTAAGAAAATTTAATGAAGAATGGTATGACAAACATGAGTATAAGGGATGGTTAGAGTATAGCTCAAAATCGGATTGCGTGTTGTGCTTATGTTGCTATTTGTTTAGGAGCCAATTCGGAGATCGTAGAGACACATTTATGTGCGGCGGGTATAACAATTGGAAAAAGGTACATGCGTCACTTAAAAAACATGACCCAACCCGACCAGATACAACCGATTTTTTTACTTATGTACCTAGGGGCCTAAAATTTTTAAAAATGTTCCGCACCCCATGGAAAATTCCTGATTCCGCCACTGATTACCAAGTCAAATTACCTAAATTCGTTCCCTAAAAAAAAGGAGACTTAAGAATAGGTTCAAGTGATACCTAATAATTGGCTCATATTCTTCTTTTCTAGAATAGATAACAAAAAGATAATTTTATATAATTTTAAAAGTTTAAGTAGTAAAAACTTTTAAAACATATGATACAATCTTTTGCAACATATTATTGACTTGTAAACCAAGTTCCCACACATTTTTTAAACAATCATAACTTTTTCATATGCTAATATTGGTTAAAAAATTATATCAGTAAAACGAGCATTTATCATTTTAATTTTTGTATATTGTTATAGTTTTATTATATAAATTTAAATAAAATACCACGTTACGTAATTATCAGTGTCTATGTTCCCTGCGAATCACACAAACACCCAATTAATTTATATAATCTTAAAGGACATTCCTCTTTAAACCCTCAAGTTTTCTTAAAGTTCATTTTACCCCTTAGACATTCCTTTTTGACATCCAGATTTTTCAACTTTCATTTTCATCCCTTTTTAGGCCCTTTAGTTTAGGCAATGTAATTTTCAACCCTTTAACGTTTTGTAAACTTTATAAAATGTTACTTTGACCCCCATCGAGAGTATATATATTCTGTTTTTTCTTAATACATTTGGTCATTAACTTAAAAAAAATTGTTGTGTGCTTATTTTTATGTACGTGTTGGTATAAAAATGTGTTGGTCTATGTTTCGATGAAAATAATTGTTTGAAAACAAGCCAGATCAAATATAATATGTTTTTGTGCTTACTTTTTATGTATGTTTCGATGTCAGTTTTGCTCAGAAACTATTCAGGTAAAATATAATACGTCTTGATTTGACAATATAAATTCAAGTTGGTCCACATTTCCAAGTAAATTTTGTTTACAATTATAATACGTTTTCGAGCTTACTTTCTATGTACGTGTAGGCGTATGTTTTGTTTAAAAACAATCGGGTCAAATATAATACATTTTGATTCGTCGATTAAATTCGACTTGGTTTACGTTTTAATGTAAAGGGTCGCTAATAATCTATATATAATCACGCCACATAGTCGGTACAATATTCGAGTTTGTCTACATTTCGACACAAATTTCGTATACTTTTTCCTATAAGTTCGAGTTTCTCTACATTTCGACGTTAACTTGGTGTACACTTTCGTGCTTTATTTTGTACATTTTGTACGTATGATTCATGTCGCATATTCGTTTTGACTTGACGGTATTCAAGTTAGTCGGGTCGTATATAATATCTTATGATTGTATGGTATAACGCTTGGACTAATTTATTTGATGTTTACGAAGTACCCGCGCCGCAACGCGCGCGGGTCTTCTTACTAGTTAAATATAAAAAACAAAAGCTACATTATTCAGTATACTAAAAGGAGGAGAAATGTAATTTATTTTTTCTAAATAGTAACCAAGATAAAAGAGAAAAATAAGATATGCGAAATATTAATCAGAGTAAACATCAATTTTCATCCTTGTGGTTTGCTGATTTTAACACTATTAGTCCAATAGTTTATTAGTCCAATAGTTTAAAAAGTGCATTTATCATCCAATAATTTGCATATTCTAACACTTCTAGTCCACCACTCTAACAGAAGTGTTATCATCCAATAGAATGGTGGACTAGAAGGGTTAGAATATGCAAATTATTGGATGACAAATGCAATTCTTAAACTATTGGACTAATAGTGTTAAAATCAGCAAATCACATAGACGAAAATTGAGGTTTACTCTAATAATTATAATAATAATAAAAGAATAACCAACTAAATAAAAAAATAACACTTTCTCGTTAACTATCCCCCATATTGTTATGTTGATAGTAGTAAGGTTGTTCAAAACCAAATATCTGAATTTTCGGATACCTGGTTTTACTATCCGAATCTGTATCTGAAATTCTAGATATCTGATCGGATAGTGAATCGAATATTCGAATATCTATTTTTATTTAATTTTTTATTTATTCAAAACCAGGTATTTCCAGAATTTCGAATATAAATTTTCGGATATTTTTTTGAATTTTTTGGATAATTTCTGGATATTTTGAATATCCGATAAAAAAATAATTTTATAAATTTTTCGGATATGCGAAAATTTTAAAATCACTAACTGAATCTGAATCCGAAATTTCGGATATCCGATTTTTTGACTAATTCGGATTCGGATATCGAATAATTCGGATTGGATTTTCGGATTCAGATATTTTCAACACCCCTAGATACTAGCCATTATGATTCCTAGCTTAAAGACATCTCGGAGTTTTACATAACCATCTACAATTACAAAACGCTATTATTCAATCATAACTCACCCTTTGCTATATGTAGTCCATAATTAAACATATAAAATGACAAAATGGCTTCTTAATGTATCGCAACTTGACCACTTCTATAATGTGTAAGTGCACCAAAAAGATTCGCATTGTACGCCAATAGAAAGGCATAAAAAGTTCAGGGTACATTAGCCTTTAGGTGCATTAACATGATGGCTTGGTATAAAGCACCAATATGAGCCATCTGATATATGCAACAAGATAGTCAATGAAGAAATAAAAAGACCGGATAATAGAAGTTCCATATACTATCCAATTGATAAAGACTTAACAAAGCTAGCTACACATTCTATTGTTTAGTAATTTGGTAGCGGAATTTCATCAGGACCATAGTTAGGAAATGTTTATCAGAGTAAAACCAACATATTTTATATTAATAACCACATGGGTAAAACCCAAGTTTCTTATTACAACATAGGGATAAACCCTATTTTATTGAATTTAAAACATCGACTTTTAGGTAACTTTTATAGCCACATTTTTTCCAAGCCGTCAGTGCTCTCAAGCTGGCTTTCTTCTAATTTGGCTGTCACATTTTGTTACCTGAAACGCGTTTTAAAAACATTTGTCAGTGGGAAATACTGGTGAGTGAATCCCAGTTTAATCAAGAAACATTTTACCAATTAACACAGTATTGAAAGCGATCACAATGTTTATCTCTACACAATTACTCATTCCGTACTGTCAATCCTGACTGGTGGGTCATATTACACATTGGCTAACTCGTTGTCCAACTGTAACGTGTTCCACATTTTGTATACAAAACCCCAACATACCGGCAGTAATTGAAGAACTATAAAGACTCAATCACTGCTTAATCATATTGTAAATCATTTAAGGTTTTGTAAAACAGTTCACAAAAAGGTTTACAAAAAGAGGATAAACTCACATTGTTGTCTTAGACATATTCCTGGTGATTTATCTATAATTTACACAAATGTACATATGTTAGTATAATAACCCTTTATTTATATTAACGATACCCTCCCCGAGACGGAATTCCAACAACTACGTCGAGCAGAACCACGACAGTCGTTACGGAACCCTAGATCAATCGGGCAGCGTATCTAATACGTAACTGGGGTTATAATACTTAAAACGGAGCAGAACTTCGTTAATTAGGGGGGTATTATGCCCGGAAATTATACTATCTATCAGAAATTTCGAGATTTAGAAAAGAAATGAACGAGTTTTCTGAAGATCCGATGCCTGCTATTTATAGGGCTGAAAATTGATGTCCTCGCGGCCCGCGTAAAAGTAAGCATAAGCTTACGCGGCCCGCGTCGTAGGGGGTTTAGACCTAGGTGATCCGGGTCATGAACTAGGTTCAACACGCGTTTGACACGTGTCAACACCGGGGCTCGCCTGACCTTGTAGCTGTCGCGGCCCGCGTAATATGTAGCCAAGGGCTACACGGCCCGCGAGCGCCCCTAAAATTTTGTTTTTTATTTATTTTTAATGATATTTCATATTTTGGGCTCGGTTTTTACATACGGGATGTATTTAGAGACATATAGGAATATTTTAAAATATATTAGGGCGTCAGAAAAATTTTCAGGAGGGTTGTTATATCCTCCCCACCTTGTTTTAGAGCTCGTCCTTGAGGTCTACTGGAATAAGTGTGGATATTTCTTTTGCATTTCTGATTCAAGCTCCCATGTGTATTCTGGTCCTCTTTTGGAGTCCCACTTCACTTTGACCAGAACTAATCTCTTGTGTTTGAGGTTCTTGACTTTCCTGTCTTCAATTTATAGAGGTCTTTCTACAAATGTTAACTGTTCATTTACCTCTATATCCTTAAGAGGTACTATCAATGATTCATTAGCTAAGCATTTCTTAAGATTAGATACATGAAATATATCATGTATTCCTGCCATTTCCTCTGGCAGTTGTAGCTGATAGGCTACAGGTCCTATTCTTCTAATAATCTCAAAAGGTCCAACATACCTGGGGCTTAGCTTTCCCCTCTTGATGAATCTTACCACTCCTTTCCAAGGAGAGACTTTTAATAATACTTTATCTCCTACTTGAAATTCCAACGGCTTTCATCTGTTATCAGCATAACTCTTTTGTCGACCACATGCTGGTTTTAGTCGTTCCTTGACTTGAATGATTTTCTCTGTTGTTTCTTGTACTATCTCAGGTCCAGATAGTTGCTTTTCTCCAATTTCTGCCCAACAGACTGGAGTTCGGCACTTTCGTCCATAAAGTGCTTCGAATGGTGCAGCATTGATACTTGTATGATAACTGTTATTATAAGAAAATTCTATCAATGGCAAATGATCATCTCAATTACCTCCGAAATCAATTACACAAGCTCTAATCATGTCTTCCATGGTCTGAATTGTCCTTTCGCTTTGTCCGTCCGTTTGAGGATGATAAGCTGTGCTTAGATTTAACTTGGTTCCCATTGCTTTTTGGAAACTTGTCCAGAAATGAGAGGTAAAACGACTATCTCTGTCAGAAACAATTGATAGAAGAATTCCATGTAAAGAAACTACTTCATTTACATATAATTTAGCTAACTGTTCCATACTGAAAGTTTCCTTCATCGGTAGGAAATGAGCTGACTTGGTTAGCCTGTCTACAATCACCCAAATTGCATAATTACCTTTTCTTGTTTTGGGTAATTTAGTAACAAAATCCATTGTTATTAATACCCATTTCCAAACAGACATTTCTAACTGTTGTAGCAAACCTGAAGGTTTCTGATGTTCAGCTTTGACTTGTGAACAAGTTAAACACTTGGCAACATATGCTGCTATATCCTTTTTCATTCCTATCCACCAGAAATTCTTCCTTAAATCTTAATACATCTTATCACTTCCAGGATGCATCGTATACTTAGACCTATGGGTGATATGTGGTTGAAAACCGGTGCACGTAATCATATAAGTTGATGTTTTTACATAAGTTTTAATTTTGGATAGCCTACTTTTAATCAAAAATGTGTTTTGCAGGTTTGATGGAGTTTAAGGAGCTTTTCGGGAGCTTTACGAGTCACCGGGATGAAAACCGGACAACCAGGACGTGATATGGATCAACCTGGAGTGAAAAGTGAAAGAAATGGAGAATGAGAGAAAGAGAGGCCGTCGCCGACGGGGTATAGCCCATCCGGGACGGGCTCTAGAAACACCTGTCAGCCAAATTAGGCCGTATCCAGTCAAATAACCCGTCGGCAGAAAGTCAGAAATTGGGAACCCGTCGCCGACGGCCCCCCACCCGTCGCCGACGGGCTGTAATTTGTTGAAACGCAAAATTTGTTAAGATTGTGGATTAAAACGATTTTGATTGGGGGAGGAGGCATTAAACTCCTAAGTTACACATCTTTTTGAGTTTGAATCTCAATCTTGGAGCCATTACCACTCACCATTCACTACCAATTGATCTCTAACATCAAGCTTGAACCGAATCATCGAGAAGCATCATCATCATTCACAAACCATTCCATTCAACCCTAATCATCCATTCATCCATATCGATTGAACCTCTCACCATTATAAACCCTAATCCTCTTCAATTCATCATCCCTCAAGCTTCAAGATGATCTCAATCAAGTTGCAAGCATCCGGTGATCAAGTTTCATCAACCATGAGTGGCTAATCACCTTGGTTTCACCCCGGTGTAGGTAGTTGTTTAATTTAGGGCTTTGAATTGTTCTTGATTCAACTTTGTGACAATTTGTATTGATTTTTGATACCTTTGACAATAGTTTACATTTTTTTCGAATTCGTAAATTGTTGAGCGATTATAAGCTATGACTTTGCGAAATGGTTATGTGTAGTTATGCATTGTCTTGGTTAGGTTTTACTTGTGTTTATTACAAAGTGCATTCTTGTTCATTTTTCGAAACGTTGATAGTTATTGGCACCTAAGTCACGGTACATTAAATCCGCTAATCGTATACAATTGAGTTGAATCTAAAACTTGTAGAAACCCTAGGTTGGCAATTACCGAAACTGGGTGTGAACCCTTTTTCTCATTATCGTTTATTAATCAAGTTTTTATGCAATCATTAATTCGTAGTCATTAATCAATTAAATCAATTCTTTTAGTCTAATTCATATCTTTCAACCAAACAAAAATACAAAAAGATATTCTGGCAAGCTTCATAAATCGTGACATTTGTTATAATTCAATCGAATCCATTCGCAAACCACATACTCTTCGTGGTTCGACCCCTTGCTACCACTAACTATTTGTTAAGGGTAATTGTGCATATAAATATTATCTTTGACCGGAGCACGACACTCTGATCAAATTTTGGCGCCGTTGCCGGGGAGTGCGTGCGCTTTGTGTTTGGGTATTGCTTGAATTTGCATGATTAACTGTTTAAGTTGCAAAGTTTCTTTTCTTGTACTTTGTCTTTTTCCTTGTTACGCGGGTGTGTTACTTGTGCAGGTTACAGGTAATGCGTGCATACGCGAAACTCCAGGAGGACTTCACCGTTAGTCTACGAACCGGAAATCGAAAGAGTAGCAAGAAGAAACCTAGCAAGCCGGTTAGAAGCAACTCTTGCTTCTAATCAAAACAATCAAACACCACAATTCACACCTACCATTGAAACCGATTCAATGGCAAACCAAAACTCAAACCAAAACCTCAACCAAAACCAAAATCCTAACCAATTCCAATACCGAAGCAACTTCAATCCCGCCCAAAATGTTCAACCTATACCTCAAGAGCGACCATGTAACACCCCAACCCGGATAAGGCTGACGTGTCACTATCATAGATATCAAAAACCAAACACAATCCATTTAACGAAGAAAAGTTGAATTCGAAAGATAAACAAAGTCTTAAAACAAACCAAGAATCCTAAGTATTAATTAATTCAAAATGTTGAAATAAATAAAAGTCTTTATTCTTGAACCGCATTTTACTCTCATCATCACTAGTTCCCAACATTTCCCAGATTACCTGTCAACAAATAAGAAAACAAAACAAAGAAAACTACGGCTGAGCCAAAGGTTGCCCAGTAACGAAAAAATCAAATAGTACAAGTAAAGAAGGGACATAAAGAAAGAAATAAGAATTTTTTTGAACACAAAACCAAAACTGACACTTGAACAAATACTGAACATAATCTGAGGCAGAACATAATCAGACCTACAAAGCATACCAGACAATATTATAAACATATCAGATCAGAAACAGATATCAGAATACGTGACTACAAATAATAACAAACCAAGTCACGTGAGACGGAAACACCCACGAGCCTAAACAACCAAACAGGTACACAGCTAGCTAGTCCATGCACCTATGAGACGGTGAGTGCGGTGTGCACCCATTGTTCCATCTCCACAAACCAAACCAAACCGAACCGAACCGAACCGAACCGAACCGAACCGAGCCAAACCAAACCAAACATGCTCGGGTGACAGAGTACAAAAACTAAAGCCATTCGTAGGCAACTGAACATAATGCTAACAAGAACATGCAACAATGATTACAATTGCTAAAGTCTATTGCATGCTACTATGAACTTATCAAATAATAAATGTGAAATGAAACAACCAACGGAAATAGACAAAATCCGTACTGCAAAGTAACGGATATGATAAAAAAAATACTCTGATGAGAAGACCAAAGAATCCGTACCTTGATTTAGCAACAGCAAAGTGAAATCCACAAATAAAGTCGTCCTCAAAATTTATGCAAACCTAAACCCCGCATTTACAAGATCAGTTTATATTTTATCAAATATTTGAGTTCGTTCGCTAATTTCCTCCGGCGACCACAAACTAAATAAACTCGTAATAACTTATTAAAGACGATTTCGGCTCAATACTACTCACAATAGTTAACTTAATGGTATCGTTTTATATAGCATAATTTATTTCGTCTATAGTAAATATATATGTATATATATTTGATTTATTTATAACCATCACATACTCATATTCATACATACATTTCCCACACACCTCTTCATGCACCACACAATACACACGCACACACATTCTGACAATCCATGCACATTCACACACATTTATGCACACATGAAATAAATAAATAAATAAATAAATACATAAATAAATAAAATAATAAACAAGCACATGCACACAATCTAGACAAGTTAAGCACACACACACGACACATTTTCACACACATGCACATATCACACATCACACACACTAATCACATACATCTACACAAACGCACACAACACACACACCTGCAAGCACACTCTCACTAGACACAAGATAACACACACATACACAAATCTCACACACACCTTGACACAAAAGCACACATAATACACACATGTACATCACCTTACGCTTACTGATCAAAATACGCACAACATCACCCCTAGTACACACACTCGAAACACATATGCCTACACATTCAACGCAACATGCACATACGTACAACAAACTTTGGTAACTAAAAAAAACAATCAAATTCCACCTTTAAAATAAACGCAGCGTGCACAAGTATTCTTATTTTCCTTTGTTCTCACGTATTTTATTTCAACTTTCGAATAAGATGTCTTAGTCGCCGGGACATGTCGAAGTCACAAAAAGAACGGATTTATAGAACATAGATACAGTTGGCGTGATCCGAATTATTACCTCAACTAATCGGAGACCAACGATGCAAACTTTCTAACGGTCGAACGGAACCAAGCAAACAACGGCAATGGTCGTGGCTGCTGGGTTGTCAATATTCAGACGAACTCGAACGGAATGCTAAAGGTATGACGGTGATTTACGGCGGCGGTCCGACTAGGAGGGTGTGGTAGTGGCTGTGATTGAAACGGAACGGGTAAAGCCGTAAAGGAACTCGGACGACAAATCTGACGGCAGCGGACAGAAGCTCTGGCGAACGAGAGCGGTCTCGACGGAGTACTACGGCTGTGTCGTTTAAAACTGGCGATTGGCGGTGAACTTCCGGTGGGTGGCGCAAGCTCGGACAGAAGATCAGATTCAAAAGCTAGGATTTGGTTGTAGGGTTTTTTTTTTCCGATGCGGCGTTTAAACGAGTAAAACTTGGCTGGTTCCGTTGATTTATATCTTAAAGTTACAATAGGGTTTGAACGAGCCTACGGTTTCAAATGGAAAAGATGTAGAACTTGAAAAGGGAATATTTGGTTGCCATATTAATTCCTTTTCTTTATTTTTCATTAATCAAATATATCATTAACTAGAAAAAAAAACACAATGTTATTGACTAATAATTATTAATCAATAATGTTTTATTAGAAACCATAATCATCTAATCGATCATAAAATGTGTAACTCCTCATAAAACCGACATAATTAAAAGACATTTATTAATTTAGGGTTTTCAAATTTTCAGGTATTACAGACCAGGTGGTAATAACAATTCTGGACCACCCACAACACCTTTCCAAAACCAAAATCCCAACAACACCCAAAGAACACCCCAACAACAAAACCTCCATCGACAAAATTCCTTACCTATCAATCTAGATGACCGGAATGTCAATTCCGATCGTCGAGGCAATCGAGATCGTGGCAATCCCGCGAATGAAGACCCGTTCTTTAACATCGACGATTTGAGGAACGCCATCCCCGATGATGAGCCGTTTAGTGTTCCCGGGTACCAATCGCCGGAACATGTGAGTGTTCATACGGAAAATTCGGATGATGGGGGATATTATGATGATCAGGCTAATGATGATGAAGATTGGGGGTATGTGCATCGAGGTAACATCTACAATGCAAGAGGGTTTGAAGATGATGAGTTTGGCTACCAAAACGCCAACTTTGTGGGGAACGATGATTACGGGTACGGGAATAGGAGAAATGACGGTTACGAAAACAACCGCCAACCACGGAACAACAACCAAAGGAACCGGAATGATGGGTTTTACAATAACAACAACAATGCTAACCCTAACCGAATTCCTCGTTTCGTGGGAGGGGTAATCAAAGGGGTAACCAAGATGGAAATCGAAGAGGTGATAGGGGAGGTGATAGAAGGGATAATCGAAGGCCGGTGGATCAAGAAGTTAACGGTCCGCATCGTCATCAACAACCTCCACGGGGAGTAAATGACCGTTTTAGACCGGTGGTTACGGATAATGACTCTCCAATAGTTTGTGAAAGGAGAATGTTCGACTGTAAGCCTCATTACATCAATATACTTCCCCACTTCAATGGGAGGTCTAATGATGAACCGTACACGCATTTGGCGGAGTTTTCCTCCATTTGTAACACTATCGGGGGGCACAACTTTGCATTGGAGGAGGTCAAACTTCGATTATTCCAGTTTTCGCTAAAGGATAAAGCGAAGCAATGGTTTCTTAAACTTTCGGCGAATAGTATTCGGACATGGGGCGAAATGCAACAAGTATTTCTTGACGAGTACTACTCAATGGCAAAGACCGATGATGCACGGGATGAAATAAGGCCGTTTCGGCAACTATCGAGTGAACTGTTGCATGAAGCGTTCACTCGATACAAAGAATTGATTCGGAAATGCCCACATCACCAAATAGAAAAGTGGGAATTGGTGAAGTGTTTTGTACGTGGTTTGGATGATGTGACGTGGAATCGCCTCGAGTTGACGAGCAACGGAACTCTATTGAGCAATCATGAAGATGATGATTGGGAATTCCTCGAGCGGATGAGCAAGCGGTCGAAGGAGAAGGAACCGGCCGATAGAGCTAAGAAACATCCCGTCTCCCGATCACTTCCCGATCTTGATTCTAAGGATCGAATTTCTACTTTAGAACGGGAAATGGCTCGTATGAAAAAGATAGAGGTGAATGCGGTGCAATTCGCGGTGTGTGAAGATTGTGGGGATATCGGCCATAGGACCGATCAATGTCCAATGGGGCCGAGTGATTACACCGAGGAGGTAAATCAAGTGTTCAGGGATAGAAAGAACAATGATATGAACTCGAACACTTATCATCCCGGATTGAGAAATCATCCCAACTTCCGATATGGGAATGCCGCAAATCAAATGAACCCGAACTTTCAACCGGGTAACCAAAGCGGGTCATCATATCAAAATCGCCAAGGTGGTAACCAAGGGGGTTACCAACGTAATTACAATCAAGGGTACCAAGGTCGGGACAACAATTACCAAGGTGGGTACCAAAGGAATTACAATAATCAAAGCGGTAATGGAAGCGGGTCGAACAATCAAACCGGTGGTGATGATTTGAGTGCCAAAATGGATGCTTTGTTAAATGTGGTTAAGGACTCTAACACTGACATTATGGAGATGAAGAAGACAAATGCGATTCGGGACAAAGCACATGAGGCACTAGCAAAGCAAGTGGGCCAACTTGCGGAGGAAATGGCTCAAATGAGGGGAAGCTTGGGAAAGCTTCCAAGTGACACCACGGTGAACCCTAAGCATCAAGGGTCAAGTTCGAAGAACCCCGGTGAACCCTAAGCTTGTCAAAACACCATCACCCCATTTTGTTGAAGGGGTGGTGGAAGATGCTAGTGAGGATGAAAACGAGGATGGTCAAACGGGTCAAAATAAAAATGATTTAAAAAAGAATAATAACACTCCCGTTGTGACCATACCCGTCCCTAAGGCTAAGGAAAAGGGTGTGGAGGCTAATACCGCCCCTTATCCCGAAGCATTGAAGGGACCTGTGAAGAAGATTGTAAACAAAAGAGGTCCACAACAAGAAGAGTTGTTGGAAATTTTCAAACAAGTAAAAATTAACTTACCTCTTTTGGATGCAATCAAACAAGTACCGTCGTATGCTAAGTATTTGAAAGAATTGTGTACCCAGAAACGAACTCATAAATCTCCTAAAAAATTAGATTTAACCGAGAATGTGAGTTCGATTCTTTCGGGTGCACTTCCACCTAAGCTCCAAGATCCGGGTGCGCCTATCATTTCAATTCAAGTAGGCGACTTTAAAATCAACCGGGCACTTCTAGATCTTGGTGCTAGCGTGAGCATTCTACCGGGTAGTTTGTATGACCAATACGAGTTTGGTCCACTTTAGTCGTCAAACACCACCATGGTGTTAGCCGATTTGACACCCAAACTACCCCGTGGAATTGTCTCGGATGTGATAGTAAAAATCGAGGATTTTTACTATCCGGTGGACTTTTTGGTACTTGATTATGTGGCCAAGGACCCAACCAAGCAACCCACGGTGATTTTGGGTCGACCGTTCTTAGCAACCGCAAATTCTCAAATTGATTGCAAAACAGGAACAATTGACATGACATTTGGAAACCGAAGGTTGAGGTTGCATGTTTTTTTCCGGACTTATGAACCCTCTAGTTGATGATGAATGCTATATGGCGGACATTGTTGACACGTGTATACGTCTTTGCGACACAGTCATGGATGGGGAAAACACAATGGAGGATTGTTATATGTTTGACAGGTCACAGGTGGAGACGAATAAGAGCATAGACGAGGAGGTGAAGAGTTTGGAGGTGCTTGCGGTTAGAGAAGGAAAACCGACATGGACGCACCAAGTTGAGAGTTTACCGGAGAGCATTGATACTAAATTAAAGCCGTCATTAGTAGAGCCTCCGGAGGTTGAATTGAAGGCATTGCCGAAGCATCTCAAGTAAGCTTATGTTGGTGAAGGCAATACACTCCCGGTCATCATTGCATCAAACTTATCCGAGGAGCAAGAGGAAAAATTGATGGGTGTTTTGGTCACCAATCGAGCAGTGATTGGATGGACCATTGCTAATTTGAAGAGTATTAGTCCCTCAGTGGTGATGCATAAGATCATCACGGAAGACAGTGTGACTCCCGTTCGAGATGCACAACGGAGATTGAATCCGAATATGCGGGAGGTGGTGAAAAAGGAAGTGTTGAAATGGCTTGATGCGGGTATTATTTATCTGATTTTGGATAGCCAATGGGTGAGCCCAACGCAGACGGTTCCAAAGAAAACGGGTATACAAGTCGTAAAAAATGACGCAGGTGAAGAGGTAGCCACTCGGCCGGTAACCGGGTGGCGAATTTGTATTAATTATAGGAAGTTGAATACCGCAACTTCCAAAGATCATTTTCCTTTACCGTTTGTTGATCAAATTGTTGAGAATTATTATAGATGGCTATTCCGGTTATAATCAAATTGCCATCCATCCAGAAGATCAAGCAAAGACAATGTTTACTTGTCCCTACGGCACATTCGCATTTAGGCGAATGCCGTTTAGACTATGTAACGCCCCCGCTACCTTCCAAAGGTGTATGATGAGTATCTTTTCAGATATGGTGGGGAAGTCTTTGGAAATCTTCATGGATGATTTCTCAATTTTTGGGTCGTCATTCGAGGCTTGTTTGGACCAATTGGATAAAGTACTAAAAAGGTGTGTCGAAACTAGTTTGGTCCTAAGTTGGGAAAAGAGCCATTTTATGGTTCAAGAGGGAATCGTGTTGGGACACGTGGTGTCGAGTCATGGGATAGAGGTCGATCGTGCAAAGGTACAAGTTATATCTACTTTTCCGTATCCCACGAGTGTTAAAGGTGTTAGGTCATTCTTAGGTCATGCGGGTTTTTATCGACGGTTTATTAAGGGTTTTAGTGATATAACCAAGCCTTTGTGTAACTTGTTCTTAAAAGATCAACCGTTTGATTTTAATGAAAATTGTCAAAACGCGTTTAACAAGTTAAAAGAAAAGTTAGTTGAGGCCCCAATCTTGCAATCGCCAAATTGGTCTTTACCCTTTGAAATTATGTGCAATGCAAGTGATTATGCGGTGGGGGCCGTGTTGGGACAACGGGTTGACAAGAAACCCGTTGCCATATACTACGCGAGTAAGACTCTTTCGGATGCACAATTGAATTACACCACCACCGAAAAAGAGCTACTCGAGGTGGTATATGCATTGGATAAATTTCGGTCATATATATGGGGTAGTAAAGTGATTATTTATTCTGATCACACTGCTGTCAGGTACCTCATGGAGAAAAAGGATGCTAAACCGAGATTGATCCGATGGGTGTTGTTGCTCCAAGAGTTTGATTTGGAGATCCGGGACAAAAAGGGTACCGAGAATGTGGTAGCGGACCACTTGTCCCGGTTGATGGTTGAAGAAGATCCTAAGGCTTAAGAGATCAATGAGTCGTTTCCCGATGAGCATATCATGAAATTAGATAAGTTACCTTGGTATGCTAACATTGTGAATTACCTTGTTACAGGTGACTTACCGCCACATTGGGATAGACAGAGGAGGCAACATTTCATGTCTCAGATCAAGTATTACCGGTTGGAAGAATCGCACTTGTGGAAAGAGTGTGCGGATCAAGTGATTAGAAGATGCATAGACGATGAGGAAATTCCAAGCGTGTTGAAGCATCTACATTCGTTTGCGTGTGGTGGCCATTTTAGTGGTCACAAAACGGGTCACAAAGTGTTGAACAGTGGTCTTTATTGGCCAACTATTTTTAAAGATGCATTTGAGTTTTCCAAAAATTGTGTAGAGTGTAAAAAATTAGGGGGTATTTCAAAAAGGGATGAGATGCCCATGCAACCAATCCTCGTGGTCGACATTTTCGATGTGTGGTGTATTGATTTCATGGGCCCATTCCCCAATTCTTATGGCAATTTGTATATCTTGGTGGCCGTTGACTACGTATCAAAGTGGGTCGAGGCAATAGCCACCAAGACAAACGACCATTCCGTAGTTTGTAATTTTGTTCAAACCAATATTTTCTCAAGGTTTGGGATTCCTCGTGTCATCATAAGTGACGGAGGATCTCATTTTAAAAACTTTCAGTTTGGGAAACTTTTAAAACGGTTTGGTGTTGACCATAGAATTGCTACCCCCTATCACCCGCAAACAAGCGAGCAAGTAGAGGTGTCAAATCGGCAAATCAAAGAGATTTTGCAAAAGACCGTGCGGGCGGACCGTAAGGATTGGTCAATCAAGTTGAACGATGCTTTATTGGCCTACCATACGGCACATAAGACACCCATTGGCACTACACCTTACCGGTTGGTTTACGGTAAAAATTGTCATTTACCGGTTGAACTGGTGCATAAATCATTATGGGCTATTAAAGAAGTTAATGTTCAATATAATGTTGCAGGTAAGGAACAGAAACTTAAGCTATGCGAGTTGGAGGAGCTAAGGGAAATGGCATATGAATGCGCGTCCAAGTACAAGGATGGGATGAAGAAGGCGCATGATGCTAAGTTGAGAAAGAAAGAGTTCGAGATTGGGCAAAAGGTGTGGATCTACAATTCGAAACTCAAGTTTTTTTCCCGGAAAAATCCGAAGCAAATGGATGGGACAATATGTGATCACCCGGGTCGGACAATTGGGTGATGTTATAATCGAGGACCCGAAGGATGGGTCACGGCAAACGGTCAATGGCCATCGGCTAAAACCGTTCCTCGACGGTAATGAAAAGGTGGATGAAAACAAGGAATCGGTAAGCTTCGTGGTAAGCATTCCGGCTTATGAGGTCGACTAAAAAGGACCGGTAACATTTTGTGTAAAGTTATGTATAATTTTTAATTGTTTGAGTGCTTTGGATATAATCGTTTTCGTTTCATACTAATCCCTTTTGATTGTGTGAAGTCCGGACATTCCGAACGAGTCATGAAGACATAAGGTATGTTTTTAGACTTTGTTATGTGCATTGAGGACAATACACGACTTTGCGGGGGGTGGTAGGGCCGTTAACGGTTTTCGCGTTTTCAAATTTTAACTTATAAAAAATCACGAAAAGATTTTTAATAATTTTTAGGATTTTTGTATGTATATAGTTCTTTTATAAAAAGTCCCTATTTTTCTTCCTATTTTTCATAATTAATAATAATAATAATAATAAAATAAAATAAAAAAATGAAAAATAAAAATAAATAAACTGATACCCGTCGGCGACGGGGGTACACCCGTCCGGGACGGGCTCCCGAAATGCGCGTCGGCCAAACTTCCCCGTAGACAGACAAATAACCCGTCGGCTCAAAGTGTGATTTTGACAACCCGTCGGCGGCGGGCTTCCTTTCTCACGACGGGCCAGCTTCGTTCTTTACGCAATAAACTCGAACCAAACATCCTCTAAACCCATTAAAACATGACCAAACTCAGTATACACCACACAATTCGACCCACAACACCCCCACATCATTCAACTTCTAAAAAAAATCTTGCTCTCTCTCTCCTAACTCATCCTTTTTCACTTCCTCTTCCCCATTACAACTCTAAGAACCCTAATTCTTCAAGCCTCCATTAACTCTTTCAAATCTTAACCAATTCACCTGATTTTGGAGTCCATCTTGTGTAATTTTTCGAGAGGAACAAAACCCCTATCACGGTTTCCATCAATTCTTGCTCGTTTACAAGATTTCTGAGCGTGAAATTTCGGGTTATTTGAAGGGTGTTCATCAAGTTGCTTGCTTTACATCTTTTTCTTAGTTCTTCTTGTTTACAACATCAAAGGTATGGATTTCTCTTAAATTTATGCATGATTATCATATATTTAGTGTTTTTCTTTCGAAATTTTAGACTTTTTAGTTTAAGAGTAGGTTGTTTAAACAATGTATGTTGTTCTAGCATGAATTTAGGTATGATTGGTTGTTTTGGATGGAATTTGAACATGTTATAACCATAGTGAAGTGATTACACTCGTTATTTACATGATTGAACATGACGGTGATGTCGAACTTTGTTGAACTCATAAGAAATTGTGAATTAACAAGTAAAATTGATAGGTATATGAAAAAAATAGCGACTTTGGAAGTTTAAAAAGGCGATTTTGCATTTACTTGTTACTTAAAACGTCAACATCATACATCATGTTCAAAGTTTGAGAGTTTATTGAAGGTTGGGTTTATATTGATGCTTTGTTTGTTTTGTGCTTGTAGTTATGGCCGGAGGTAGAAAAAAGCAGAAAACTACATGGCAAGGCTCAACATCTGGAGTGGGATCTTCTTCCGGTTTAATACCGAAGAAGTGGGAGCAACTAAGCTCCGTAGAAGAGGGTGATGCAAGACTTTATAGGCAAGATTGGGCGTGGGAAAAATTCAGGGATAGTAGAAGCGCTCAAGTATGGGATGAGGAGAAAAACAAACCTCTATCAGCGTATCAAGATAGGAAGTTGGAAGCCAAACTTTGGAAGTGGAAGATGGTCAATGGTGTGACCACTTCAGTGCCGGAAAGGGTGGTGTGTGAAAGGGTTGTGAATGTGGAAGAGTTTAGACAAATTGGAATCGTTCAAATATTCGAGCGTCAAGGATGGGAGAGAGTTCTTGATTGGTGTGAAGACAACACCTCTCTGGTGTATTTGGCGGAGGTATGTGAATGGTTGGCGACATTGAGTTTCATGAATAAGGATGGTCCTCCCACCCAATGGAAATTGGTTGGTAAGACAAGCCGAGGGGCAATGACGATGTCCTTCGAAACGATTAATTGCATTGCGCGCTTTGATTCTTTAGGGGTGCAAGCATATGACTATCCAACCACTGAACAATTTTTGGATAATCATATGAACGGTAATGATCCGGAACAAATGACCACGGTTATTTTACCATATAATGACGGGGGAGCGGCCCAAAGAACTCAAATGGCGATTGAGGGAATGATTCTTCAAGGAATTTCCCTAGAGAATGTTTTGGTGAGATTCGGTGATAGGGGCGGAGTAAGGGCAAGTGATTGTAGGGTTGTTCATTCTTTGTTGTACGGAACACCTACTTTGTCATGGAGGCATATCATAATGATGAACACCTGGTTTACCCGGGAGTCATCTCAAAGGCGTTTTATTCCATATGCACGCCTCATCGGTGCCATGATCCTCCAGCAGAATTGTCTGCCCCCAGAATCACTTTGGGTATCCAAACCTTTGGAATAAATCAACCAAGCGGCGATGAAGAAAAATTGGAAGATAGAGGTGAAGCTTTCGGGAAACAAATATGTGTTGACCGACAAATTGGGTCACAGGTATGAGTTTGTTAATCCAGAAGCACAGCAAGGAGCTGGGGGAGATGAGGAAATGTTTGATGAAGAAGACGAAACTGAGCCTCTTGGACCACGAGGACCAAAACAGAGGTATATGAGGCCACACAGGGAGTTAAATGCAGATGTGGCGGGTTTTGTGAACATCAGGCGGGTGCCCTCATACAAGGAGTTCAACCGGGGCACAAGAAACGTTTGACAATGTCTCTGTGTGTATAGGTGAGGGCAGAGAGTATAATAAGAGGAGAGAGAACTAGGAGGAAACAGATGGATCCCAGATGCACGAGCAATGGGCCTTTCAGACGGCCTATCGTGAGAGAATGGAGAAGCATATGGAAGAGTAGCAGCTGCAACAAGCACTCCAAAGAAGTCAAATGGAGAGTTTGATAAAGATGCAGGAGGATAAGACAGCCCGAAGACGGGCATGGGAGGCAGACGAGGAGAGGCGTCGAAATGAGCACAATGAATTGGATCGACGCCGATGGAGCGCTTTATATGTTTCTAATCAAATGGCTATTAACAATACCAAAATCCTCCACGATCAGGAGAGACATCAAAGTGACTATGAAGCCGGCCTTCCTTATGTCGAGCACTCGGGGTGGACTGACTACCCCAACCTCCCCGTTCCACGCCCATCCGATCCATCTCCTCACTGGCCCGAGGCAGTAGGCTCCAGCTTCATTCCGATACCCTATCAGCCACCACCTCAAGGAGAGCAGAGTCCACTTGATAACTACAGGGAGTTGTTTGAGGCCCTCACTGGTTATCCATACCAGCCAAACCCGCCAGTTAACCCCAACGAGAGATATCAGCGGTGAAGGCAAGGTATGTTTTGTGTTGTTGTTGTTGTATACTTTAGTTTTCTTTATTTCTATTTCGTTATTTTTTTTTTGCCTAGTTAAATGAACGTTGTGGGTGTGTTCCCTATATAACCCTCACGAGACCTCTCGTCCTCCCAATCTATTGGGGGGGGGGGGGTTTAAAAGGGCTTGTTGCATAAGCTAAATGCAATCGTGATTCCTACGAAAGTGAGTTAGGATTGTTATTGTTGTAAATTATTTTTTCCACAAAAATCAAGGTAATTTAACGCATGATTTGGTAAACTTTCATAAAAATGGTAGAACTAATCACCTAACAAATTTCAATGGTTGTGAGAAGCATGCTTCTACACAAGGGTTAAGATTTGTAGGTACAACATGTTCGTGGGACAACCGTTTTTATGAAGAGAAAAAGAAGATATGGGCGTCAAGCGACAAAAATCAGGTGCATGAATTTCCTTTTTACCTTGATTCTTAGTTTAGTAATAAGTGGATTGTATTTTGTAATTTATTTTTCCGGGGTGAAACTTTGGGGAGGTTAGTCGTGTCACATCCCTTGTGCGTTTTAAAACTCTAGTTCTTACACATTGAGGACAATGTTTACCTCAAGTGTGGGGATGGGGGAGTAGTAAAAGTTTTCGATTTTGCCCCGTTCATTTAAACACTACACATTGAGGACAATGTTTACCTCAAGTGTGGGGATGGGGGAAAATTTCAAAAATTTCTTGTTTCAAAAGCGATCTTAAAAGCATAAGTAACTAAGTCAACGAGGGATGGCACAACCCATTTGGTCTTTTGTCATGGTCAAGTTCAAATTAATAGCATGACGGGTATTTAGCGGGTGGTTATTTGGGAATAATTCGCCTAAGGAACTAGCATTTTATGCATATCACATACCATACCCTTATACGTGAGGTTTTGAGCCACTTTTATATCATAGATTTACATATACATGTTTCTTTGTTTGAGTGGACCATTAGTCGCGTATTGTAGAACTTGCAACTTTGGATATGTTCTAGACCATAGACCGAATACAAGCACGAGAATGATTAAGACATTAGGTAAACCTTTTCCTTTTACACCAATTTTATATCCTTACCCAAAAATTATCCCCTAGTAGCCAATTTTGAGCCTAATCCTTTCGTTTGACCACTCTTTAGGCCATAACCTTAAAACCTTTTTCTTTTAAACCCGTGTGATGGAAATTCGATTATAGGAGTAAAGTTTGTATAGTTGTATTTGTTTGTTTGCATTAAAAAAAAGAGAGAGAAAAATCAGAAAATGTATGAAAAAGATAGAAAATTGTTGAGAAAAGAACAAAAATATATGTTCTTAGTTTGAGAAATAAAAGGCTAAAGTTGTTACCTTGTAGTTGATGTTTATAGTTTAGTTTTGTTTAGAGTAGTCTTTTGTAATAAAAATCGAATTTTCATCACCATTAGCCACTTTAAAATATCCCATTTCCTACTTTTAGCCTAGCCCCGTTACAACCCTTACAAAGACCTTATGACTTGTGCTTAGTATTCGTGATCGGTGGTGGAGAATGATTGAGTTGCAAGCCTATGCGGGTACGTGTTCTAATCGGTTTTGAGCGATTAATTGATGGAAGTGCTAATACATTATACACATTAGCCAATTTATAAGCCGAGTGGAGAGAACAATGTGAGGGATGTGCATGACTTGTTAGTTTTACGGGCGGGTCAATCTTGGATAACCATTGCATATGAGATTATTCTTTTTATCGTTAAATATTGTGAAAATTGTAAAGAGTTTGAACTTTTGTATGACAATAGACCTTAACCTTTGTCTCGGGAATGGGGAGTGTATTCGTTGTTCGACCCATGTGAAAGTGAAAAACAGATTTGCTTGAGGGCAAGCAAAAGACAAGTGTGGGGATGTGATATGTGGTTGAAAACCGGTGCACGTAATCATATAACTTGATGTTTTTACATAAGTTTTAATTTCGGATTGCCTACTTTTAATCCAAAATGTGTTTTGCAGGTTTGATGGAGTTTAAGGAGCTTTTCGGGAGCTTTACAAGTCACCGGGATGAAAACCGGACAACCAGGACGCAATATGGATCAACCGGGAGTGCAAAGTGAAAGAAATGGAGAATGAGAGAAAGAGAGGCCGTCACCAACGGGGTATAGCCCGTCCGGGACGGGCTCTAGAAACACCCGTCGGCCAAATTAGGTCGTATCCAGTCAAATAACCCGTCGGCAGAAAGTTAGAAATTGGGAACCTGTCGCCGACGGCCCCCCACCCGTCGCCGACGGGCTGTAATTTGTTGAAACGCGAAATTTGTTAAGATTGTGGATTAAAACGATTTTGATTGGGGGAGGAGGCATTAAACTCTTATGTTACACATCTTTTTGAGTTTGAATCTCAATCTTGGAGCCATTACCACTCACCATTCACTACCAATTGATCTCTAACATCAAGCTTGAACCGAATCATCGAGAAGCATCATCATCATTCACAAACCATTCCATTCAACCCTAATCATCCATTCATCCATATCGATTGAACCTTTCACCATCATGAACTCTAATCCTCTTCAATTCATCATCCCTCAAGCTTCAAGATGATCTCAATCAAGTTGCAAGCATCCGGTGATCAAGTTTCATCAACCATGAGCGGCTAGGTTTCACCCCGGTGTAGGTAGTTGTTTAATTTAGGGCTTTGAATTGTTCTTGATTCAACTTTGTGACAATTGGTATTGATTTTTGAAACCTTTGACAATAGTTTACATTTGTTTCGTATTCGTAAATTGTCGAGTTATAAAGCTATGACTTTGCGAAATGGTTATGTGTAGTTATGCATTGTCTTGGTTAGGTTTTACTTGTGTTGATTACAAAGGGCATTCTTGACCATTTTTCGAAACGTTGATAGTTATTGGCACCTAAGTCACGGTACACTAAATCCGCTAATCGTATACAATTGAGTTGAATCTAAAACTTGTAGAAACCCTAGGTTGGCAATTACCGAAACTGGGTGTGAACCCTTTTTCTCATTATTGTTTATTAATCAAGTTTTCGTGCAATCATTAATCCGTAGTCATTAATCAATTAAATCAATTCTTTTAGTCTAATTCATATCTTTCAACCAAACAAAAATACAAAAAGATATTCTAGCAAGCTTCATAAATCGTGACATTTGTTATAATTCAATCGAATCCATTCGCAAACCACATACTCTTCGTGGTTCGACCCCTTGCTACCACTAACTATTTTTAAGGGTAATTGGGCATATAAATATTATCTTTGACCGGAGCACGACACTCCAATCAATGGGCTTCTTCTAATATATGGTGACATAGGTTTCCTAATTTAGGTATCCACATCCTTTTCTTATGGAATCTCCAAATTTCATCTGTTCCTCGTTCTAATTCCTTAATCATTCCTTTTAACTTCTCAGTATCATCCTTGATTACTGATTCTTGCGCCTTTCTAATCTGTTCATTTAAATCTACTTGTAGATTTAATTTAAGTGAACGTACTCTTTTTGGCTTTTCATGATACTTTCGGCTTAAAGCATCAGGAACTACATTTGCCTTTCCTGCATGATACTGGATATCACAATCATAATCACTAAGTAATTCCATCCAGCGTCTTTGTCTTATATTCAATTCCTTTTGCCCGAAGACATACCTTAAACTCTTATGGTCTGTGAAAATGGTAAACTTACTACCATATAGGTAATGTCTCCAAATCTTAAGGGCGAAAACTATAGCTCTGATGTGCGGTAAGTGTCGTATATGTATTAGGTGTATATTTTAAGCCCTTTTTAACACTTATTTTAGCCAAGTTTTAAATTTATAAAACACGATATTTCACAAACACTAAACACACATATGGGCAAGTGCACCCATCGTTGAGTGTAGTATAGCGTTGGTAAGATACCGAGGTCGTCCAAGGACACAAGAGCTTTTAGTACCGGTTTATCCTCAACGTCTAACCAAAACAAAAGTTTAGAAAAATGTTTTAAACTAAGAAAAATAAAAACTAACTAAAATGCTGAAAATAAAAATAAAAGAAAAAACAGATAGACAAGATGAATCACTTGGTTCCGACTCGTATCTAGTATAACCTTTGATTATTTCCGCACTTTTGCACATAATTAAGAGATTATCTTAGTTATTGTAGTAGGCCCCTCTTTTGAAGGTGACGTTACCCTCACCCCAGTAGTTTGAGTCAGCAGGGATACAATCCTAAAAGGGTGGATTATTGGAAGATAATGAATTAAGTTATTAATGCAGTATTGTGGTAGGCCCCGCTTTTGGCGGTGACGTTACCCTCGACTAAGTAGTCTGAGTCAGCAGGGATACAGTCCTAAATAGCCGGGTTATAGTATTAATAGTAGTTAACTTATGAGGGGATCAAAGAGTTTGGACCCCCGCCATCCAATACCGTGAAGTATTGAAGGAGGTCCTACTAAATTTGACCCAGGTCCATTGCAGGACCTCTAAACGCTGAACAATGGCAAGACCTTTACCAAACCGTTCCCTTAACCCCCTACCAGGTAGCCAACATACCTCCATATAGACCGTGGAGATATGAATGGTGAAAATCCTTTATTTTATATAGACAGTAAAATAATGCCAAGACACCACGGACAAACGATAAGGAAAGATCACCTTCAACATAAGTAACTAGTTATTAAAGTCATTAATACAAAACCAAATAAAAAGTGCAAAAGATTAGAAATAAAAAGTATTATACTAGACACTTTGTCTTCACCAAGTGATGTAAGAGACTTAGGCAAACATGGCCTTGATTGTCAAGAACTCTTACGATCAATCTTGGATCCCGAGACGACTCACACACTCTACGATGGACAATGGATGATGGTGGTGGATGATGGTGTTGTGATGGTGGTGGGTGGTGGATGAAGTGTGAGAGAGGTGGTGTGCCAAGGGATGAGATGAAATGAATCCAAGCACTCCTATTTATAGGCTGAACAGAGAGCTGGACACGGCCCCGTGTCCGCTGGACACGGCCCCGTGCCCGTCTGACACTCTCTCTCCTCATTAATTGTAATTCGCAATTACAATAAATGCGCCTGCTGTACTTTCGACACGCCCCCGTGTCCGCTGGGCACGGCCCGTGGTGGGCAATAGAAGCTTCTATAGGTTTGTCTTTTCTGCTGCTTCTTGGGCACGGCCCCGTGCTGGCTGAGCACGGGGCGTGTTCAGCCTTCTGTTTTCTCCTTTTTGCTTTGGAAGGTGCCGTTGAGGGTTCGGGCAGTCCACTAATGTTCCTTTTCATGTATTTATGTTGGATTTAGCTGTCTTTTTGCCTCTTTTGCGTTTTTGAGCTCATTTAATCCTGAAAATACAAAAGGAAGACAAAAACACTCTTTTTCAAATATTAGTACTAAAAAAGGGTTAGTTTTAGGCCTCTTTTGATGTAATTTATATGTTGCATTTTACACACATCAAGCTCCTAATTCTAAATCATGTGTTGAATAATTTTCTTCATGATTCTTAAGTTGTCTAGAAGCATAAGCTATAACCTTTTGACGTTGCATCAACACACATCCGTAACCTAATTTAGAAGCGTCATAATAGATTACAAAATCTTCAGTTCCTTCTGGTAACGCTAGTATGGGTGCATGGGTTAATCTTTGCTTAAGAATTCTAAATGCTTCTTCTTGTTTTGGTCCCCATTCAAACTTAATGGATTTACAGGTTAACTTAGTTAAGGGAATGGCTATTCTAGAAAAATCTCGAATAAACCTTCTATAATAACCGGCTAACCCTAAAAAACTTCTAACCTTGGTTGGTGATTCAGGGGTTTTCCAATTGGTTATTGCCTCGATCTTGGTGGGATCTACATGAATTCCTTAATGATCCACTAGATGTCCGAGAAATTGTACCTGTTCTATCCAAAACTCAGACTTCGAAAACTTAGCATAAAGCTTTTCTTTTCTCAATAAACTTAGAAGTGTGTGCAAATGCTTTGCATGTTCCTCTTTACTCTTAGAGTAAATGAGAATATCATCTATAAAGACAATTTTGAATTTATCCAAATATGACTTACATATTCGGTTCATCATGTCCATGAATGCAGCTGGGGCATTGGTTAAACCAAATGGCATGACAGTAAATTCATAATGGCCATACCTTGTTCTGAAAGCGGTCTTAGGAATGTCCTCTTCCTGTACCTTTAATTGATGATATCCTGACCTTAAATCGATTTTAGAGAAAAATCGTGCTCCTTGCAACTGATCAAACAGATCATCTATTCTTGGTAATGGATACCGATTCTTAATCGTGACTTTATTCAATTCACGGTAGTCAATGCACATACGCATGGATCCGTCTTTCTTTTTAACGAATAAGATCGGCGCTCCCCAGGGTGATGAACTTGGCTGTATGAATCCTTTCTCTAACAATTCATCTAATTGTTTCTTTAGTTCTTGCATTTCTGCGGGTGCCAATCGGTAAGGTGCTTTGGCAATTGGTGCTGTCCCTGGTATCAAATGGATTCTGAATTCAATTTCCCTGTCTGGATGTTGCCCTGGTAACTCTTCTGGAAATACATCTAAAAACTGGGATACTACTGGAATATCCTTTAATTCTTTTCCTTTAGTGTTAGTGATTATAGAAATCAAATACACTCGGCCGAAGGTGTATTTTTTTAGTGAATCACTCGAGAGCGGCATGGAACTTATTCCTACCATAGGCTTGCCAAGAAATCAATCCTCCTCCTTTTTAACTTTTATACCTTTGTAGATATCAAGAGGACTTTGTGGGTTAAGGGTTGGCTAGGGTTAAAGGTAGGTGGTTGGGTTAGTGGTTAGTAAAAAGGCTAAAAGCGTAACAAGTGTCGGTTTTCGTATTTTTGCAACTTTTTATTTTTAATGAAGCTTTTATTCAAACAAAGTTATTTTTGATTACTTTGTTTATTTATTCTCTTTTTGCTTCATAATTTTTTTTTTTTTTTTTTCACGAAGAACCGAACTTGTTACTAAAATAAAGGGTTAAAAATGAAAAAGGTTTTGGTGGGTGAAAGGGTTTTTTTTTTTTTTTTGGTGATGAAACGAAAAGGTTTAGGCTCAAAGGGGCTAACTAGGGGGATTTTTGGGTAGGTGGTAAAAGAAAAAGAAAAATAATGGTGTAGAAATGAAAAAGGGTTAGTCCTAATGCCTCCATCATGTACTTACTCGGGTTTAAGTTGATAAGGACCGGGAATGTATTGTCATGGCAAGTTCTAGAGTCGTAAGAACCAAGCGGCTATTCACACAAGAAACGAAAAATGAGCATTTAGTAAAATGATATGAAATTGTGTGCTCAATAAAGGCTCAAAACTCACTTTTGTGGGAATGGGTTTTTATGTGATCAAGTATATATAATCAAATTTTAAATAAGTTTGTCATGCCTTTTCATAATTTTCTTATGTTGGTTCTTTTTATCACTAAGCTATCGGTTGTAAATTTGTAAAAATATAACCTTTTTGAGAACTTGAATTTCCCGAGTTAAACCTAGACAAGAAAAAAAATGAAATTTTTGAAAAAATTTGGGGTGATTAGCGGTTCCAATAGAGTTTTGTGTAAGGCTTGTATTTAGGACTTGCAAAATTCAAGGTTTTAGCATCCCCCCCACACTTAAATTACACATTGTCCTCAATGTGTCCCAAAAATAAATTTTTAGTTTGATTAGATGTGTAAAATAGTGTTTAAAAAGCAAAAATTTGTGTTACTGGGTACTGAACACGGCCCCGTGTTGAGTCGGCACGACCCCGTGTTCAGGTGCCAGTAACAAGAACTTACAGAAGGTAGACACGGCCCCGTGTCCACTGAACACGGCCACGTGTCTGACAAAATTTTGTCGAACAGCAGGTCTGGGAGGTGAGCACGGGGGCGTGTTGGCTGGACACGTCCCCGTGTGGACAGTCTGAAAGCCTGAAAAACAGGTTTCCTCCTCCGGTTTTTCCATCCTAGCCCTATAAGTGCTGAGGCTTAACACCCTAAGCCTTGGTTTGTACCTGTTTCATCACTTAATACCACACCAAGCAATACAAACATCCTACATTACCAAAGTTAATTGTTCCAAGCATAAAGTAAGAAAAATAAAATGCAGAAAATAGTTAGGAAAAGTAAATTGTCTAACACTTGGCACGCAGGCCATCAATTGTTCAAGATTGCAAAGGGTTAACCTGGGGAGTCATCAATCAACCGCTTCCTCCTATGCTCCTCCCGCCTACTCCATGGCATCATTATCATCATCATCATCATCGTCACCCCCTCCATGGCGTGCAATGTGGTCTCGTATGTATCCGACATCGTCTTGTATCTCGGATAGGTTTCTCTCGATAGCTCCGACCCGGTGGTAGGTGTTGCTCGCCATGTTATAGGTGTTCCGAGTACACATGAGGTTTTCCTGCAATAAATCATGCAAACTTTGAAAATTAGGAAAACTGCCTCCCGAGGAGGATGATTGGCCCGGATCACCGTGGGGTGGGTATTGGTACTGATGATGTTGCGGAGCTGGGAGGACAAGTGCTTCTTGCGGGTTCCATGCATGACCTTGCATCCTTTGAAAGGTTACCGTCCCGTCTTCTGCCTCATAAACCAGGTTCATCGAGCGGCATATGTGAATATCCACCGTACCCGACCATGGGCTCCTCTCAAATGGCCTCGGAATGTGGGCGAAGTGTTTGAAGAGACGGTATACCCACCCCCCGAAGAAAATAGGAGTTGGTGCACTAGCAAGGCGGTTGTGATGCATGTTTCGGAGCATGAGGAACGGAACATCGAGCGGCCTGCGGTTGTGAATGCAATGGAGGACAAGCAAATCTCTTAACCCAACGACGCCACCACTGTCATGCCTTTGGCTAAGAGAGTAGCCGAGGAGCCTATGAATGTATCGGTAAAGCAGATCCCTCAGCTTGGTACTCTTAGTGCTGCTCGGATTGTAAAACCCTTCCCCAATCTGAGCCCACATGGCTTGGCGCTCGTTGTCTTCGATCTCTCTCAATCCCCCTGTATTGTCTTCGTCTCCCGCATCCTCCTCCGCATACAACCCGATTATCGACCCGAATTGTGCCATGGAGATCGAATACCTCGTTCCGCCACACCTGAATGACACCCCTTCATTATCGAACGGGTCGCACCTTGAAGTGAATGCAAAGGTGCTGTAGAATTCCAAGGTGCATTCATGGACAGAACGGAGTCGGGTTGTTAGTGCGACTCTGAGTGGTCCCGTGACAATGTTGTTGAAACGGTCAATTTGATTCACCATGGTTAGTAGTTCTGTGCATGCCTGCCTCGGGTATTCCTCCGGCCTTGTTTGAAGAAGCTCGTATCGAGCTCTCGCATCTAGCTCATTGGCGTTGAATCTAGTAAACTTCCTGGCCATCTGCAAGAATACACCAAAAGTTAGCATGAAACAGAAATATTTTCGGACAAAACTGCAAACAGCGGGCTGGACACGACCCCGTGCCCAGCGGACACGGCCCCGTGTCCAGGGGTCTGTTACTCAAAAATCCCATTTTTCGACCCGGTTTCGAAAACTTGAAAATTTTTGAACCAATAGGCGCGGTTTCCCCCGAAAATGAAACCCTAAGTGCCGTTTTTCCCAAAATAACCCGTTTACCCTATCAATTTTATCTTTTTCGGTTCAAGAACAAGGGTTTGGGGTTTTTGTAAGAAATCGGGCGAATCTATAAACAATACAAGTGTATTTACTTCCCTTAACACTAATCTAACTAAATGCAAACAGATTTAGGCAAAAATTTTAGGTTCGATCCTGATGAACATCAAGAACCCTAGATTTTCCCCCAAATTTGTGGTGTATTAACCACATGCAAGTAACTAATCTAACTACTAAGAGTGACAGAATCATACCTTGACGTTGTTAGATCGGTAAGAGACGTTGGAATTTCGCGAAAAATCGCCTGGAACCAGAGCTTTTGTGAGGAAACGGGGCGTGTGGAATGAAGAAACTGTTTTGAAAAAGGGGTTTTATCCCGTCTGCAGCGCGAACACGGCCCCGTGTTCAGCGGATACGGCCTCGTGCCGAGCTTTTTTTTTTTTTTTTTTTTTTTTTTTTCGTGCGCGTGTGAGTGCCCCTTTTTCCCGTAAGCTATGGTTTAGAAAACTTACCGCTTTATTTTGCCGCCTCAATCGTTCGTAACTTACCAGGCATGATGTTTTTATTCTTCCACGGTTTGAAGCGAGATTTCTTCTTCCTCATCCTCAATAAATCCTTGATAGAGTTTCAGCCGTTGGCCATTGACTTTAAATGGTGGCCCATTTCGAGGTTTAATTTCTACTGCACCGTGTGGAAAAATATGGGTGACGGAAAAAGGTCCTGACCACCTAGACTTTAATTTACCAGGAAACAATCGAAGTCGTGAATTAAACAAAAGAACTAAATCTCCTACCCGAAATTCATTAGGTTTTATATGTTTGTCATGCCAATTTTTCATTCTTTCCTTATAAATCTCAGAGTTTGAGTATGCATAATTCCTAAGCTCGTCTAATTCATTTATTTGACAAAATCGATTTTTACCAGCAAATTCTAGATCTAAGTTTACATTTTTGATTGCCCAGTAGGCTTTGTGTGCAATTTCTACTGGCAAGTGACAACTTTTTCCATAGACTAGCTTATATGGGGTTGTACCTATCGTTGTTTTATAAGCAGTTCGAAAAGCCCATAAAGCATCATCTAATTTATCAGCCCATTCCTTTGTGTTTAACCCTACGGTTTTTTCTAGTATTCGTTTTAACCCTCTATTGGTCACTTCGGCTTGTCCGTTTGTTTGAGGGTGATAGGCTGTCGAAACCCGGTGATAGACCCCATATCTTGCTAAAAAAATTTCAAGTTGATGATTACAAAAATGGGTACCTCTATCACTTATTAAAGCTTTAGGTGTGCCAAAACGAGAGAATAATTTTTTCAGAAATCTTACCACTGCTCTTCCATCATTTGTTGGAAGTGCCTCGGCCTCGGCCCATTTAGACAGGTAATCGACTGCCACAAGTATGTATTTGTTTCCTTTTGATGGTGGGAAAGGTCCCATAAAGTCGAGTCCCCACACATCAAAAATTTCACAAACAAGAATGCCATTTTGTGGCATTTCGTTTTTGGAAGAAATATTACCTGTTCTTTGGCAAGCATCACATGTCTTTACAAGATTTTGGGCATCTTTGTAAATGGTTGGCCAATAAAATCCTGAATCAAATACCTTTCGTGCGGTACTGGCTGCACCATGATGTCCTCCGTATGGACCTTCATGACAATGGCGGAGAATTCTTCGTGCTTCACTACCATGTACGCATCGTCTGACGAGTTGGTCGGCACACATTTTGAAAAGATATGGATCTTCCCAAAAATAGTGTTTCACATTGGCAAAGAATTTTTTTCTTTGATGATGTGGCCATCCTTTTGCGACTATTCCGCTAGCTAGGTAGTTAGCGAAGTCGGCGTACCATGGTTCTTCCTTAAATTCCACCATTTCCAGGGATTCAGTTGGAAATTTTTCGTTGATTTGCTCGTCCCTGGTTGCCTCCAAAGCTGGGTCTTCTAAGCGCGAAAGATGATCTGCTGCGGTATTTTCTGCTCCTCTTTTGTCTTTGATTTCAATGTCAAATTCTTGGAGGAGTAGAATCCACCTAATCAAACGTGGTTTTGCGTCTTGCTTCTTAAAGAGATATCGAATGGCTGCATGGTCTGTATAGACTATAGTTTTAGAAAGAACAAGATAAGAACGAAATTTATCAAAAGCAAATACCACAGCTAGTAACTCTTTTTCAGTTGTTGTGTAATTTTCTTGTGCATCGTTAAGTGTTTTACTAGCATAATATATTGGGTGGAAATGCTTTTCTTTTCTCTGTCCCAAGACAGCTCCAACTGCAAAGTCACTAGCATCACACATGATTTCGAAAGGAAACTTCCAATCAGGTGCTATCATGATAGGTGCATTGACTAGCATTTCCTTTAGGGTTAGAAATGCTTGATTGCATTCTTTGTCAAAGATGAAAGGAGCATCTTTTTCAAGTAATTTTGTTAGAGGCCTTGAGATTTTTGAAAAGTCTTTGATAAACCGCCTATAAAATCCGGCATGCCCTAGGAAACTTCTAATAGCTCTTACGGAGGATGGAGGAGGTAATCTAGAAATGGTATCTATTTTGGCTCGATCCACCTCCATTCCTTCGCTTGAGATCTTGTGACCGAGTACTATTCCCTCCGTTACCATGAAATGGCATTTTTCCCAATTAAGGGCGAGGTTAGTTTCCTCACATCGGGATAGCATTCGTTCAAGGTTATCGAGGCATTGGTCGTATGAATCCCCAAAGATAGAAAAGTCGTCCATGAAGACTTCCATTGTCTTTTCTATCATGTCATGGAAAATGGCTACCATGCAACGTTGGAATGTTGCGGGGGCATTACATAGACCGAACGGCATGCGTCGATAAGCAAAAGTTCCATAGGGACATGTGAAAGTTGTCTTTTCTTGGTCTTCGGGTGCTATCGGGATTTGAAAGTAACCTGAAAAACCATCCAAGAAACAGTAAAATTTATGACCGGATAATCTTTCTAACATTTGATCAATGAATGGTAAAGGAAAATGATCCTTTCTTGTTGCTTCATTTAATCGTCTATAATCTATACATACTCTCCATCCTGTGACGGTTCTTGTTGGTATTAATTCATTCTTTTCGTTAGTAATTACCGTCATACCTCCTTTTTTTTGGAACTACTTGGACGGGACTCACCCAAGGACTATCGGAAATAGGATAGATAAGTCCGGCGTCAAGTAATTTGATGACTTCGTTTTTAACCACTTTTTGAACATTTGGATTTACGCGACGTTGTGGTTGTATGACTGATTTGTAGTCATCATTCATCAAAATCTTGTGTGTGCACATAGAAGGACTAATTCCTTTTATGTCAACAAGTTTCCAAGCTATTGCATTTTTGTGTTTTTTCAAAAGACTAATTAGTTTTTCTTTTTCTAGGTTATCTAATTTAGACGAAATAATTACAGGTAACTTACCATCTTTGTCCAGAAAAGCATATTCCAAACCTTTTGGAAGTTCTTTGAGCTCAAGTGGTGGGTCTTTAGGAGACTCCTTATTTGGTTGCTCGTTTCGATCAAGAACTTTAAAAGTTTGTTCTATGGCGACCTCTTCTTCAACAAAGTGGTCAATCTCTTCACTTGTATCGGGTGGTTCATCTTCATCTTCAATTAGGGGGTCATTATTGCCGAATGGATATTTCATTGATCGTTCGAGATCGACACTTCTTTTAAATGCCCCTAATTGAAGAGGTAAATTATTGAACTTCCGGTTTTTCAAAGCTTCGTAAGTTTTTACAAATGGTCGTCCCAACACAAGAGGAGCGTCATCGAGGATGACAAAGTCGGTTGGGATTACCATTTGATTTGTTTGAACCAAGACATCTTCAACTATACCGATTGATTTTATTACCTTCCGATTGGATAGAAAAATGGGTATTTGAAGTGGAGAAAAATCACTAATACTTAATTTTTCGAAAATGTAGTTGGGCATTATGTTAACACAAAGATCTTTATCGATTGTGACATTACTAATAAACGAATTTTGAAAGAAACATGGAACCGGTGTGATGTTAATTTCAAATTGGTCTTCTTTTATTAGTGAGGTTTGATCATCAGTTAACTTAACACTTACCGTTTCGTCAATTTTAGTGTTAGTGTTTAACTCTTTTAAAAACTTAGCATGAGTGGGTACTAAACAATGATTTTCAAAAGAAGGTGACAAGAGATTAATTTCTTTAAAATTAGACTCTTCTTGAATTTTAACGTTGTCGGACTCACCTATTTCGTTGTTTAACTCATGTGTCGGTTTTTCACTTATTTGTTCTTCCATTTTTACACTTTTGGTTATCTCTTCCTTTTTTAATTCTTCTCTTGCGCGGGACTCCTCTTCCCTTGCGCGAGCTTCTTTTATACATCGATCGATAACTCTAATGTGTTCTAATATCCTATCGGTCACTTCGGTTATAGAAAAAGAATCATTATTTTCTAAGCTTGAATCCGGTTGTTCGACCCTTTGTTCCTCATAATACCCATATGAAGTTGGTGGTTCACACCATGGTCCTTCATTGTGAGCATATGATGGATAAGGTTCGTAATTTTGTTCTTCATAATACTCATACGAGGTGGGTTGTTCACGCCAAGGTTCCTCATAATAAGCATATGAAGGTGGTGGCTCATATCTTGGTTCCTCAAAGTATGAGTATGAAGGCTCACACCTGGGTTCATCAAAATGTGAGTATGAGGGAGGAGGTTCATACCTTTGGTCTTCATAGGATGTGTATGAAGTTGATGGTTCGTACCTGGGTTCCTCATAGTAAGTGTATGAATTGGATGGTTGATATGAGTGATTATTTTGAATCGAACGTGTATTACGACAATTAGTGCAATAATTACCCCTATAATTATCCTTATCATAGGTGTAGTTGTAACCTCCTGAGTATTGATCCATAAGAATCACTCAGCAGACCACAACCGAGTCTCGAGATCAGAAAACAAAAATAAAAACGGAAACAGAGGCTGGACACGGCCCCGTGTTGAGTGGACACGGCCCCGTGTTCAGAATCTGTATCTGGGCGTTTTAATTAAATTGACTGATCTAGTTGAGCACGGGGCGTGTTCAGTGAGCACGGCCCGTGTTCAAGCTACTGTTACTGGGCGTTTATGAAAAATCTGCAGCACGGCCCCGTGTTCAGTGAACACGGCCCCGTGTACAGGACGCTGTAAATGCAAAACAAAACTAAATGCAGAAAAATGTGCGCGCGTTTTAAAAAAAAGTTTTGAAAAACTGATTAGGCCGTCGATTTTAAGCTTTCTTAAAATCCTTGTGTCCCCGGCAACGGCGCCAAAAACTTGATGTGCGGTAAGTGTCGTATATGTATTAGGTGTATATTTTAAGCCCTTTTTAACACTTATTTTAGCCAAGTTTTAAATTTATAAAACACGATATTTCACTAACACTAAACACACATATGGGCAAGTGCACCCATCGTTGAGTGTAGTATAGCGTTGGTAAGATACCGAGGTCGTCCAAGGACACAAGAGCTTTTAGTACCGGTTTATCCTCAACGTCTAACCAAAACAAAAGTTTAGAAAAATGTTTTAAACTAAGAAAAATAAAAACTAACTAAAATGCTGAAAATAAAAATAAAAGAAAAAACAGATAGACAAGATGAATCACTTGGTTCCGACTCGTATCTAGTATAACCTTTGATTATTTCCGCACTTTTGCACATAATTAAGAGATTATCTTAGTTATTGTAGTAGGCCCCTCTTTTGAAGGTGACGTTACCCTCACCCCAGTAGTTTGAGTCAGCAGGGATACAATCCTAAAAGGGTGGATTATTGGAAGATAATGAATTAAGTTATTAATGCAGTATTGTGGTAGGCCCCGCTTTTGGCGGTGACGTTACCCTCGACTAAGTAGTATGAGTCAGCAGGGATACAGTCCTAAATAGCCGGGTTATAGTATTAATAGTAGTTAACTTATGAGGGGATCAAAGAGTTTGGACCCCCGCCATCCAATACCGTGAAGTATTGAAGGAGGTCCTACTAAATTTGACCCAGGTCCATTGCAGGACCTCTAAACGCTGAACAATGGCAAGACCTTTACCAAACCGTTCCCTTAACCCCCTACCAGGTAGCCAACATACCTCCATATAGACCGTGGAGATATGAATGGTGAAAATCCTTTATTTTATATAGACAGTAAAATAATGCCAAGACACCACGGACAAACGATAAGGAAAGATCACCTTCAACATAAGTAACTAGTTATTAAAGTCATTAATACAAAACCAAATAAAAAGTGCAAAAGATTAGAAATAAAAAGTATTATACTAGACACTTTGTCTTCACCAAGTGATGTAAGAGACTTAGGCAAACATGGCCTTGATTGTCAAGAACTCTTACGATCAATCTTGGATCCCGAGACGACTCACACACTCTACGATGGACAATGGATGATGGTGGTGGATGATGGTGTTGTGATGGTGGTGGGTGGTGGATGAAGTGTGAGAGAGGTGGTGTGCCAAGGGATGAGATGAAATGAATCCAAGCACTCCTATTTATAGGCTGAACAGAGAGCTGGACACGGCCCCGTGTCCGCTGGACACGTCCCCGTGCCCGTCTGACACTCTCTCTCCTCATTAATTGTAATTCGCAATTACAATAAATGCGCCTGCTGTACTTTCGACACGCCCCCGTGTCCGCTGGGCACGGCCCGTGGTGGGCAATAGAAGCTTCTATAGGTTTGTCTTTTCTGCTGCTTCTTGGGCACGGCCCCGTGCTGGCTGAGCACGGGGCGTGTTCAGCCTTCTGTTTTCTCCTTTTTGCTTTGGAAGGTGCCGTTGAGGGTTCGGGCAGTCCACTAATGTTCCTTTTCATGTATTTATGTTGGATTTAGCTGTCTTTTTGCTTCTTTTGCGTTTTTGAGCTCATTTAATCCTGAAAATACAAAAGGAAGACAAAAACACTCTTTTTCCAATATTAGTACTAAAAAAGGGTTAGTTTTAGGCCTCTTTTGATGTAATTTATATGTTGCATTTTACACACATCAAGCTCCTAATTCTAAATCATGTGTTGAATAATTTTCTTCATGATTCTTAAGCTGTCTAGAAGCGTAAGCTATAACCTTTTGACGTTGCATCAACACACATCCGTAACCTAATTTAGAAGCGTCACAATAGATTACAAAATCTTCAGTTCCTTCTGGTAACGCTAGTATGGGTGCATGGGTTAATCTTTGCTTAAGAATTCTAAATGCTTCTTCTTGTTTTGGTCCCCATTCAAACTTAATGGATTTACAGGTTAACTTAGTTAAGGGAATGGCTATTCTAGAAAAATCTCGAATAAACCTTCTATAATAACCGGCTAATCCTAAAAAACTTCTAACCTTGGTTGGTGATTCAGGGGTTTTCCAATTGGTTATTGCCTCGATCTTGGTGGGATCTACATGAATTCCTTCATGATCCACTAGATGTCCGAGAAATTGTACATGTTCTATCCAAAACTCATACTTCGAAAACTTAGCATAAAGCTTTTCTTTTCTCAATAAACTTAGAAGTGTGTGCAAATGCTTTACATGTTCCTCTTTACTCTTAGAGTAAATGAGAATATCATCTATAAAGACAATTTTGAATTTATCCAAATATGACTTACATATTCGGTTCATCATGTCCATGAATGCAGCTGGGGCATTGGTTAAACCAAATGGCATGACAGTAAATTCATAATGGCCATACCTTGTTCTGAAAGCGGTCTTAGGAATGTCCTCTTCCTGTACCTTTAATTGATGATATCCTGACCTTAAATCGATTTTAGAAAAAAATCGTGCTCCTTGCAACTGATCAAACAGATCATCTATTCTTGGTAATGGATACCGATTCTTAATCGTGACTTTATTCAATTCACGGTAGTCAATGCACATACGCATGGATCCGTCTTTCTTTTTAACGAATAAGATCGGCGCTCCCCAGGGTGATGAACTTGGCTGTATGAATCCTTTCTCTAACAATTCATCTAATTGTTTCTTTAGTTCTTGCATTTCTGCGGGTGCCAATCGGTAAGGTGCTTTGGCAATTGGTGCTGTCCCTGGTATCAAATGGATTCTGAATTCAATTTCCCTGTCTGGATGTTGCCCTGGTAACTCTTCTGGAAATACATCTAAAAACTGGGATACTACTGGAATATCCTTTAATTCTTTTCCTTTAGTGTTAGTGATTATAGAAATCAAATACACTAATGATCCTTTCCTGATATAACTTGCAGTTTTCATCACAGAGATGAATTTTGTGGATTTAGAGATTTTATTTTCTTTAATTGTGATCTTTTCACCCCTTGGTGAATTTACTTGAATTGACTTTTGATCACATAAAATAATGGCTTTATTGACTATTAACCAATCCATTCCTAACACAACATCAAATCCTGCCAGATTTATGGGGTAAAGGTTTGCAATAAATTTCTGATTTAGAATTTCTATTCTTGCTCCCTGCAAGATCTCAGAAATCTTAATAGTTTCCCCATTTGCTGTCTCTACCAGACATTCTTGTGGAAGTTTAGTTAATGGTTGATTGAGTAATTTGCAAAATAAAGTATTAATAAAACTTTGGTTCACACCAGAGTCAAATAATACTTTAGCAAAAACATCATTAACTAAAAACGTACCAGTGATCACATCCGGGATCATCTTTGCTTCTTCTGCAGTCAGAACAAATGCTCTAATATTTTTAGTATTCTTGGTGTTTGTATGTCACACCCCAACCGATGGCGGAATCATCGGGGCATGGCACTGAGCAAAACAGATTGTCCAGAAGTTTCCATAACAATTATCATTACTATTCAATTTAAAATAACATGTCCCATACCATGCCTTAAAGGGTAAACAAATTATTATAGATAAAATCTAGGCAAATAATTCTGCTCCGACAACTCAGATTTAAATAGAGCAATTGTTTATCTTCTTCTAGAGACCCTTGATTCATTTACTACAGACAACTATTTGTTGGGCTCTAAAGCTTTATTCTAGCTTCGGTTTCCTACCAGATGTGCATCCTAAGCACCTGTCACATACGTTGAAATAAAGTCAATACATATAATGTAAAGGTGAGCATACAAGTTTGATAATAGCATATAGAGTTTGAATTCGTTTACGCATAACCAGCACGTACACATAGTGAAATGAAGCACGTTAGTTATCGACAAAGATCCATCGATACCAATGACTGCGGGTTGACTGCCCGAGGCAGTTCGCAATACATGATTACCACCGTAATCCATGCAAGTAATTGTCCTTAACAACCCCCGTGTGAACGGGTGCTGAGTCCAAACTATAGTACTATCGTTGCTAAGGCAGGTAGACATCATCCATGTGTAAACATAACAAACAAGCATTCATAAGCCACGTATAACATGCATTAGCGGTTAACATTCAAATAGTATTGAGTAGTGTGTTTGATGTGATTTGAATAATTGTAACGTATGTAACACCCAAAAGTGCATAAAGCAAGAATGGATCGAGTATACTCACAGCGGTTGATGGATTGAAGGGAGCGCTTAGCGAGTAAAGTTAGCCTGAATGGATTGATAGCACAACGATAAGTGACGCGTAAAACGATACAAAGTGTGAATGGGTCGGATAGCAGTTCAGTCGGATGGTAATCCGATCGGACGGCTTGTTGGTGCGGATGGCAATCCGTTCGGATGGTCATCCGGTCGGACGGTAGTCCGGTCGGACGGCTATTCGAGTGGATTGTTTCTTCCTAAGAGATGAATGTTCTTGTGTATGATGGCTTGTCTTTTGAAGTTTTCGTTGTAGCATTTTGAAAAAATTGAAGTATCTCTATCCCTCAAGTCGGTCGATCGGACGGTTAATCGTGCGGACAACAATCCGTTCGGATTGTCATCCGGTCGGACGGCGACCTTAGTGATGAGATTACTTAGGGGAAACAATTCATAGCAGAAGAGTCACTCGGTCGGATGTTCATTCGACCGGGTGGCAATCCTATTAATGAACATGTTGAAAATTGTTTAAGTCTTTAAAGTCCTAGTATCTCATGATTCAAAGAGTAATCCGATCGGATGGTAGTCCGATCGGATGGCAATTCGTTCAATACTCAAACTTTTAGATAAAGTTGACTAAGTGTGGGACCCAAAGTGTGATCCGTTCGGATGGCAATCTGTTCGGGTGATCTATCCGTTCGGACAGCTGTCCAGTCGGACAGCATTCCGTTTCGGTTGTTTCGTTCGTCTTACACTTGGTCGTTTTGATTGTTTGTCATTTATCGAGACATTTTGACAACGCTTTAACCAACAGAACCCCATCTTGACCCAAGTGACCAAACCGACCAGGAATCACCCTAGTTCGGCCAGCTAACCGGTTCAAGACGGTCGTTCCTGTTTAACCCGGAATCGGTAGTCTCGTGAGTAGAATTCAGATCTCGGACTAGTGCAACACTAAGAATGAGTAGGAGACTAGAACAAGGTCCGGTTCTATCGGTTTTGAGTGCATTGAGTGTAAAAGAGTTGAAAGAAAGTTAGAAACCATATTTCAATCCTTTTTCACTAAGTTAAAGTTTAGATCTAGGCTAGATCTTTCTTCATTTGTGTGGAAATCGGTTAGATCCGAATTGTTCTCGGTGGGTTGAAGCCAAAACATGAAGTTCTTCAAAAACACATGATGACATCATCCTAGAACACCTCAAATCTGGCTATTTCACGGTTAAAAGTTAAGATTCAAAAGGTAGAAAGGTGTAGGAGTGCGTGTAGATCAAGAAAGTACAAGATTTCGGACGAGATCTTACCTGGATTAAGAGAAATCGAAGAAAAGGTGAGCTGAGCGTGTTGTTCGGACAGAGGTTTCCAAAAGTAGAAAGAATGAAAGTGACATGGGTATTTATAGGATTCCAAAAGAGGAAAGGGCTGTCCGGTCGGATGGCACATCGCCCGGATGACTATCCGGTCGGATGACATCTCGGTCGGATGGCACCTGACACCCATGACCAAGTGGCTATCCGGCCGGATGGCACTTGGTTTGTGTGTTTGTTGCGACGATTTTTGCTGATTCGATTTCGATTGCGATCGATGCGATACGATAGAGTTTCCTATTCAAATTACTTTTAGTCCCAACTACTATATCTAGCACTATTTATCGTAGTTTGATTTCGACTGGGTTCGATTGCGTTTCGAGTTTGATTGCGATTCGATTGATTACCACACATAACCAAAAATGAACATGCACAAGTAACACATAAGGCACACACACACGAATAACAATAACTAATTGCGCAGTTCGAGTTGCGGTTTGATGTCGATTCGATTAGCATAGTTTGATTATTGTTTAGTTAACTTTATCGCATTGTTACTTCCTATAGTTCACAGTCGTAAGTCGATTAGATCGCGAATAACACACCTCGATTATTGTAATTATTGACACTTACTCCACATAATACAACTAAAACAAACACACAAAAGAAACCTACTACAAGTCAAGTCGCGCGAAATCGGTCATTGACTTTGACCTTGACTTTGACTTTGACTTCTCGAAAACACGGGGTGTTACATTGTAGCTGGAGCTAGCTTTGGACAGTTAGGCTTGATGTGGCCTTGTTCTCCGCAGTTGTAACATATCCTGTTGCTAATCTTTTTCTTGCAATCTTCCTCCTTGTGTCCATATATTTTGCAGAAGTTACAGTATATGGAGCATCTTCCGGAATGCTTCTTTTTGCAATTCTTACAGTAGGGTGCAGAGGTAGAGCCTACATTTCTCCCACGGTTAGAATTTCCAGAACGAAATTCTTGAGTAAGTTTCTGGGTTAGGTTCCTCCGTTGATCCTCTTCTCGCGTACGGACTAATTCATCTGTCAAGGTATTGGCTAGTTCTACAGCTTCTTCTATAGTTTGGGGTCTAGCTGCCTTGACTACATGCCTTATCTCTCCAATTAATCCCCAGATATAACGGGAGATTAATACTGGTTCAGGTGAAGCAAGGGTTGGCACTATTCTATCATATTCAAAGAATAACTTAGTGTACCCCTTACTATCCACACCAGTCATTCTAAGGTTTAAGAACTTGTTTGCTATCTGTTCTTTCTCATTAGGAGGGCATAATTTCCTTTCTACCATGTTTTTAGACTCCTCTCATTCCATATTGTAAGTTCTATCACTTCCTTTAGTCTGGAGGATAGTGTTCCACCATTCTAGTGCTGAATTCTTAAACAAATTGGAAGCAAACATTATCTTATCCTCTTCCGCACACTTACTTATTCTTAAGACTGCCTCAGTCTTTTCTATCCAGCGTAGAACTGCAACGGCCCCTTCATTGCCCGAGAATTCCATTGGTTTACAAGACCAGAATTCTTTGTAAGAACAACCGTAAGACACGGTTCTTCTTCTTTTGGGAATGGGCACTTGAAGTACGGGTCCATTGTTTACGCTGTTTGCAGGTTCAGAGGGTCGCTTGCTATCATGTCTACTTTTATTTTCTGCTTCCCTAACCGTTTGAAGAATATATGGCATTGCATCTATTATTCCTTGTGCCATTATGTGTTGGATGGCACTGTTATCCACTTGGTTTCCATTATTGTTGTTTGGATTTTCGTTACCCGGGTTAATGTTACTCTGGTTATCGTTATTCAGATTTTCCTGATTCACTTTGTCGGCCATCTGAATTTAAACATTTACCACATATTAATATCACAAGATAATTAACAATTTGAGTTACAACCACACAACACACATATTAACCAAAAGCGTCGAGCATTGCGACTTTACTCTTTTTCTATTATAGTATGCTTCTAATACAAACCAATACTAAAAATTAAAAATTACAATACAATACTACTATGCATCGCTAACCACAAAGTGGTCTATACTACAACATATATTATTATTACACATATTATTATTATAATTTTTTTTTCAAAAACATATTATATATTATTATTATTATTACTAACTTCACCATCTCCTTACTTGTCTGGATTCATCCAGTAATCCATATTGCGCTCGTCATATTTCCAGACGAGTCGCTCTCCTACCTGCCTCATTCTATCACTACTCTCCAAGATTTCTTCTCCGAAAGTTCGGAGCTCATGCACATTTTCTGCACTCATTGGGGGTGCAAGTGCTGGTACTGGGTCTGGGTACAGGGTATGGGATTCTCCTGAGGGTACAGATTCTCTAAGATCTCCCTAATGTATTCATCGTTATCGTAGTAGGGATTTAAAGGGTCCGGACCTGGATATGCTGCTAAGTTTGGCATGGTTTCGTCGTTTAGGTGATAGCGTGGCACATAATCCCTATGATCATCGAACCATGGATCATAATTTGGATCTAAGGGATTAGGGGCTGGTATCCTAGGTATCTCCTCAGGGTTGAAATCATGCATTTCTACCTCCATCGGCTTAGTGGGAAATAAAGGTAAGGGTTGTGGGGCTACTAGTTGTTCTAGATTTGGGTCGGCAGCAGTTGTTGCTAGGATATGAAATTTGGCTGGGCTTCTATTAAGCATATCTTGTGTTTGGGCATCTGACTCTCGCTTAGCGGCTGCTAGGACTCTTTGCTGTTGCAACTTTCGTATTCTTTTCCTACGCTCGAATGCTCCCTTACTGAACCATCCTCTCTTTTTCTGAGGGAATGGCTCTTCAGACTGAGCCTTAAAGATAAACATCCCTTCTTCCTGATCAGCAGAATACCCAGAGAGGGTAGGCTGGGAAGAAGTTCCTTCACTCCTAGGTGAATCAGACAACTGACGATACACGTCCGAGGGTCCTTGATCACTCATACTGTAAACTAACAAATAGTCAAATAACACATAACAATAAAATACAGATATGCACATATTTTCATAATTTATTTCCTAACAATTTAAATAATATATTGATGTCAGCAGAATACTTCTATGGCTGAATCAGTGGCTTAGCTCTGATACCACCTTCTGTCGCAACCCCCGCCCCCTATCTGTCCCGAGAATGGGCGGCCGCGAACATCATTTGTGGTGGTATCATTTGTTTAGTAATTTGGTAGCGGAATTTCATCAGGACCGTAGTTAGGAAATGTTTATCAGAGTAAAACCACCATATTTTATATTAATAACCACATGGGTAAAACCCAAGTTTCTTATTACAACATAGGGATAAACCCTATTTTATTGAATTTAAAACATCGTCTTTTAGGTAACTTTAATAGCCACATTTTTCCAAGCCGTCAGTGCTCTCAAGCTGGCTTTCTTCTAATTTGGCTGTCACATTTTGTTACCTGAAACGCGTTTTAAAAACATTTGTCATTGGGAAATACTGGTGAGTGAATCCCAGTTTAATCAAGAAACATTTTACCAATTAACACAGTATTGAGAGCGATCACAATGTTTATTTCTACAAAATTACTCATTCAGTACTGTCAATCCTGACTGGTGGGTCATATTACACATTGGCTAACTCGTTGTCCAATTGTAACGTGTTCCACATTTTGTATACAAAACCCCAACATACCGGCAGTAATTGAAGAACTACAAAGACTCAATCACTACTTAATCATATTGTAAACCATTTAAGGTTTTGTAAAACAGTTCACAAAAAGGTTTACAAAAAGAGGATAAACTCGCATTGCTGTCTTAGACTTCTTTTAGGGTTTCCTGGTGATTTATCTATAATTTACACAAATGTACATATGTTAGTATAATAACCCTTTATTTATATTAACGATACCCTCCCCGAGACGGAATTCCAACAACTACGTCGGGCAGAACCACGACAGTCCTTACGGAACTCTAGATCAATCGGGCAGCATATCTAATACGTAACTGGGACTATAATACTTACAACAGAGCAGAACTTCGTTAATTAGGGGGGTATTATGCCCGGAAATTATACTATCTATCAGAAATTTCGAGATTTAGAAAAGAAATGAACGAGTTTTCTGAATATCCGATGCCTGCTATTTATAGGGCTGAAAATTGATGTCCTCGTGGCCCGCGTAAAAGTAAGCATAAGCTTACGCGGCCCGCGTCGTAGGGGGTTTAGACCGTAGGTGATCCGGGTCACGAACTAGGTTCAACACGCGTTTGACACGTGTCAACACCGGGGCTCGCCTGACCTTGTAGCTGTACGGCCCGCGTAATATGTAGCCAAGGGCTACGCGGCCCACGAGCGCCCCTAAAATTTTGTTTTTTTATTTATTTTTAATGATATTTCATATTTTGGGCTCGGTTTTTACATACGGGGTGTATTTAGAGACATATAGAAATCTTTTAAAATATATTAGGGCGTCAGAAAAATTTTCAGGAGGGTTGTTATAGATACTCTTTTATAATTTACGTTTATAACTTTTTTCTAAAACTTAAGTACGTAGTTGTGCTTGATTTTTTTCTCTCGACATTCCGTTATAAGTTTTGTTAAAAACGAAGTTGTACTCAAAATAAAGTATTTATTTTGTATCATAAAACGGTACAATGATAAACTAAACTGTTCTAATGGTTTACCTTTCTAAACAACATGTTTTATTTTCAAATCACGTTTGTTTCACATTATCATTTGCTCAATTGCGCCGCAACGTGCGACGTCAAAAAAGCTAGTTAACCATGAAATGACACCTAGGAGGATTAGTTGATATGCCATACCTAAGAACACTGCAAACCAAGTCAATGTATCCCATGCTAATTTTTCATTAAACTGTTAATCCAACTAAACATTCTATGTGTATAAAAGGACAAATGGTTATATAAATACCAATCATCACCTACGTAATCACATAGTTATAGTTAAGTTGATTCAACAAGTTTAAGCTTACTCGAGGATTCATAATATCACAATGGTAACCATGGTTCACATCATCATCTACTCATCTGTTTAACGGGACCCATTTGATCTAGTTTGGTTATAACCGAGATATAAAAAAATGTGTTGAATATTAATTATAATAATAATAATAATAAAAGAATAACTATATAAAATATAAAATATAGCACTTTCTTGTTAACTAGTCCCCCTATTGTTATATTGATTGTAGTAGGGGTGTTTAAAACTGTATATCTGAATTTTCAGACACCTGGTTTTACTATCTGAATCTGTATCTAAAATTTTGGATATATGAATATCCAACTTTTTATTTATATTTTTTAATGTATTAAAAACTGGATATTTCAGATATTTAAGGATATTCGAATATAAATTTTTGGATAATTTTTGAATATTTCGGATAATTTCCAGATATTTGGAATATCCAACAAAAAATAAATTTAGAAATTTTCAGATATCCGAAATATTTGAAAAATTTTAAAATCACTATATGAATCCGAAATTTCAGATATCCGATTTTTTTGAATAGTTCGTATTTGGATATCAAATACTTCAGATTGGATTTTCGGATTCAGATATTTTTCAACACCCCTAGATACTAGCCATTATGATTTCTAGCTTAAAGACAACTCAGAGTTTTACATAACCATCTACAATTACAACACGCCATCCTTCAATCATAACTCACCCTTTGTTATATATAGTCCACAAAATTAAACATATAAAATAACAGAATGCCTCCTTAATGTATCACAGCTTGACCACGTCTATAATGTGTAAGTGCACCAAAAGATTTGTATTGTACACCAAAAGCAAGCCATAAAGAGTTTTGGGGACATTTGCCTTTATGTGCATTGGGAGGATGGCTTGGTATAAAGCACCAATATGAGTTGTCTGACCTACAAACAGATAGTTAATGAAGAAATAAACAGATCCGAGAATAAAAGTTCCATATACCATATAACTGATAAAGACTTGATAAAGCTAGCTACACATTCAGATAACCATGGAATGACACCTAGGAGCATTAGTTGATATCTCATACCTAAGAACACTGCAAACCAAGTCAATGTATCTCATGCTAATTTTTTTTTTTATTAAAGTGGTCATCCAACTTAACATTCCTAGTATCAATAGGATATATAAACCCATCATTGCTACAACCAAAGTTGAAATGACCAATTTTCTCTGTGTGTATATAAATAACAACCGTTAACTATGTAGTCACATAGTTATAGTTAAGTTTGATTCAACTGGTATAAGCTTAATCGAGGATCCATAATATCACAGTGCCAAATGTGATTCCAAGCATCATCCACTCGTTCGGTTTAACATGACCCATTTGATCTAGTTTGGTTATAACCTAGTTATAAGAGGAAAAAAATGCTAAATAATAATAATAATAATAATAATAATAATAATAATAATAATAATAATAATAATAATCTATACTATATTATAATGCATGAGGGAGGGATTCCTAAAAGTTAAGAACTTCTTCCCCCCTTATTTATAAATAAACCCCTAAAATGAGGGTAAAGGGGTCTTTTAATCCATAATTATTTTTTAGTCCCTCAATCTATTACATTTAAATCCTTGATATTTAACATAATCTATACTATATTATAATGCATGAGAGATGGGTATTTTAAGATACCCAAAAAATAAGAATTTTTCCTCCCCTTTATTTATAGAAAGACCCCTAAAATGAGGGTAGTTCGGTCTTTTAAACACTATTTATTTTTTAGCCCCTAAACTTGTTACATTTAAATCCATGAGGTTTTAACAAAATTATAGATAATTAGTTACAATTCACCCCTCCACAACAAACTTAATTTTTTTTTACGTATTCTTGACGTATCTTATAAACAAAATTGTTTAAAAAAAAACCAAAGATAGCATGAAAAGAGGATTTAATTTTAAAAGTATTACAACTATTATTTTTATTTTTTGACAAGCAAAGCAAAAATCATTCATAAAGGTAGCTAAGAGAAATGTTACCGACCCCAACAGAAAAGAAAAATAAACATACTCAACTTTTAATTAACATGTTACTAAAGAGGAAGGGTTAAAGCTGAGTACTTGCTCTTCCCCTGATCGGATCAGTGCGAAGAAAAATGGGCGCTCATATTTTGAATCTGATCAGTTTCTTCAATCTACGCTAAAAGAGGAGATCCATTCAACGCATATTTCCCATCTAACTCCTAAATCAAATTCAAACCCACCTATCTCTTTCTTTGCTCTCCCTGAAGAAGATCCCTTCCAGCCTCTGGAAACCCTAAAATCAGATCAAACGAAATCCGACAACTCAATTTCTGTTCCGATCGATTATTGACACAACAGAGGTAATGATTCATAACATTTTATTCGTTCTGTCGATGTTGAATTTGACCTTACGTTTCATTAAGACCAATTTACGCGAAACAATGATAATTTTGCAGTTTTGAGCATAATCTGTGTTGTATCTTTTGAATAAAGTTGATAATAACATCTTTATTTTGTGTTAATTAAAGGCGCATGATGTAGTTCTTCTAACTTTTGTTCATGATTTGATGGAAGTTCATCTACTTTGGTCAAAGAATCGTGTAGGTCAGTAGATGGACCTTTTGTATCCTGCAAAATTTGATAACTAAAGTGGTTTTTTAATTGAAATCCAGGTATATGAAGATATCAACTGAAGCAATGGATGTCCCGAAAACTTGATTTAGTTTCGACCCGGGTAAGAGAAACGAGATGATGACAAAGAAAGGCTTAATTTCTCTGGGTATCTTAAAACTGGATAGGGTTTTGTACTCACGTTTCAGATTTGTTATTCAATCTGTTTAATTCTTGTAATTGTTGAATGAATTTTAATGAATAGGGAGGATATACAAGTTCCATCACACCCTACTTCCCGACATATGCACAAGGTCAAGGGCCACGATGATGATGCAAGAACGGTTCCAAAGTGTTATCAGTCAGTTTTTTTAATATGCGCAGTACTTTCTTTGTGCTTGTGATTTTTGTTTGATATGTTCGTTAGTAGTTATACGCGTGTTTGGCCGTGATTATAGAGAATCATACGTTCTGGTGGTGCGGTTGATGATGACACGGCAAAAAATTATAGTTACTCTTGATACTGTTGATCCAAACAAGGTTTGATCAGATCCTTACTGATTGAAAGTCATTCCACCATGCCATCATTGAGTCTAGCTGTCCGCTGCAGCAAGCACCAGGTTAGGTTTCATGTTGCTTATTGCAAAGATATGTCTAATTTTGTTTGTTAGTGTTAAATTGATTGGAGAAAAGGTCTTGATACCATTATATGGCAAACTAAATGGTGTTTATGGATTCTTCATATACAAATGGTTTTTTCAAAGGATATAGGTAGAAGATATTGATATACAGTGAGAGATATAACTTCAATAAAATCCATGTTCTGTATCAAAAGGTGTGGGTTGGGTAACAATCCAATATGAGGGTTGGGGTTAGCACATCTACTTTTTGTACAAGTCACAACTAGCCGGGTCAGGTTGACCTGAAACACCTTGCAGTTTTTTTTAATATAAGTATTTTAGCTTTAAACATGAGCGCGCTACCATAAAAGCTGACCAATCACTTTGGGGTCACGGCTATTCTCAGGTGCAACTGGGAATGAAGATGTTCTTGAGGACGAGAATGTGTTAAAAAGTACAAAGTTTTACCATTTTTATATAAAATTTCAAGATTGATAAACTTTTAATAACTAGACACTGTTTTATACGTATTTCTGATCTATAGTTTTGAACATCAATTTTTTTTTTTTGGTTTTGAACATACCTGATGTTTTATATAGTTTGTATAAGCTAAATAAACACACTCCTTTCATATGATATGAATGGTTACAGACTTTGTTTCAATTTGTGTTGTAGGGATATATTTTGCTGTATGTGATGGATGGTAGTTATTGACCATGTGGGGCATCTATATGGCCATAGCAACAAGCACACGCACTAGGAATTAGTTTCGAAACACATGATCATGGTATGGTTATATGCTTCTTGCTTTTGAAACATTAGATCTGATCATTCTCATAATAATAATAATACTGACTACTCTCACTGCCACTTGTTTTTTAATACTTGATTAAATTGAGGTCTTGAGGAGATGTGTTCATTGTATGTTTTTAACAGAGGCGGACAGGCCTACTTAGGTTATGTTTTAATATTAAAAAATTTAAAGGAAATGCCCATGATGTGGATCTTTATTTTTTGGGGATACTTCTAAAAACAGTTCTACATACTTTCATGTTGTATGCGATTAAGTCCTTGTGGTTGATTAAGTACTCAAAGTTTGTTTGTTAGATCACACATATATAAAAGGGTTATTTTAACAAACATTAAAATATAAGAAGTGCTCAAAGTTTGGTTTGACAGTTTCACTGTGTCTATATGTAATAAGCCCTCTTTTGCTAATTTAAGTGTTTTGTTGGGGTCTTTTGCCTTAATATTACATGGCCACAAATGATTAGATTTTTGCTTTGTTATAATTGGTTATGATTGTTTTTGGTTGAATTATTGTTTGTTTTTTACAATTCATTCATTCTTTCTAATATTCCAAATTATATATGAGGTGTGCAACACTAAGCCATTATGTTGAAAACGGCAAATGAACAGAAATAATTCTTGGTCCATGGTTTGAGATAGCTTTAATATGTGTTTTGGTTTGCTTCTATTCTAGCCAGGTCCGGTCCAGTTTCGGACTTAACTGATATCATATGGTATGGTCTGGTCTGGTCTGATCTGATCTTGGTTCCATTATATATAAATTTTTTAATTTTGGTTCGGTCTTGTATTGGACTGTTACAAGTTGGACTCGACAAAAACCAAAAGTTCAAAAACGTTTCAACTTAAAAGTTAGAACCAGATAGTATAATAGCGGTTTGGTTACAAACTGGATCATGAACTGGTTTGTGCATCTTTAATTTCAATTCGAATATGTTTTGTTCAACTTTAGTTAAACAAGATACCACAACACAATCTCTAATTCGATACCATTCGCTTGATTTCATATGCATAAGAATGCAAATGGTTAGCTACAAAACATGCTGCCTTCAGTTAATTCATTTTATTTTTGTTTCTTGTTCATTCTAGCATACATATCGGAAGGCCATAGGTTATTTGAAACAAAAAGCATCTTTGGTTGGTCACAAGGCGCCCGATCGCGATATAGAGTTGGATATGCAACTCAAATTTACATGAAAATACACAATCAATATGTAGCGTTATTATATGGGGAGCTATTAGACTAAGACAACAAATGTATCGGATTACAAGAACAAACTCAAAATAGTTTTCAACTAAGATATAGATTAAAAAAAGAACAAACTCAAAAAAGTTTTCAAATATGCTATAGATTAAAAAAAAGTACATATATTGTTAACATATAAGATAAATATTAACATGTATTGACACAAGCAAAAAAATTTTAAGTCTTACCTTTTATAAAGGGGCATCCCAAATAAAAAAGAAGAAAACATTGTTTTAAATCTTACCTTATAAATGGAGGGGCCAATGAATTCAAACCCAACCATTGATGTTGAGATTTTATAAAGAAATTTAACCCACGCCAATTTTTCGCCTACGTTCAACTTTTGTTGGCCCAAGCCAATTAACCCACATCAATTTTTAGCCTACGTTAAACTTTTGTTGGCCCAAGCCAATTGTTTGATTACGCATGTTGTAACATAGTTTTCAACTTTGTGTTTTTTTTATATATTTTTTAAATGCAAAAAAAAAAAAAAAGTAACATGGTTCTCTAACTTTGTTTATATATAGCGTTAAAAATGTATGGTGTGACAGTTCAAATTTATGAATATTATGTATAATCGATTCGGTTAAAGTTGCTATATCATAGATTGACCACACTGATGCTACGAATAAGAAAACATACTATACGATATATCACGATAGGATAGATAAACTAAGAGAATATGAGTATGACGTTGTAAATTGTCGCCCCCGCTGCATCGCGCGGGTTTCCTACTAGTAATAATAATAATAATAATAATAATAATAATAATAATAATAATAATAATAATAATAATAATAATAATAAGAATAACCAACTAAAATATAACACTTTCTCGTTAACTAGTCCCCATATTGTTATGTTGATAGTAGTAGGGTTATTTAAAACCGGGTATCCAAATTTACGGATACCTAGTTTCACTATCCGAATCCGTATTCAAAATTTCAGATATCTAATCAGATAGTGAATCGGAAATCTGAATATCCATATTTTTTATTTTTTATTTCTTATTATTCAAAACCGGATTTTTCAGATATTTTCGGATATTCGAATCTAAATTTTCAGATATTTGATTATAAGTTTATTTTCGGATTTTTTTTGATATTTTAGATAATTTTGGATATTTCGAATATCTGATAAAAATAAATTTACAAATTTTTGGATATCCGAAATATCCAAAAGTTTAAGGCAAAATTTAAATCTGAATCCGAAAATTCCGAATATCCGATTTTTTAGATAGTTCGGTTTCAGATATCGTATAAATTGGATCGGATTTTCGGATTCAGATTTGTTTGATCACCCCCAGATAGTAGTCATTAAGAATCCTAGCTTAAAGACATCTCAGACCATCTACAATTACAACACGCCATCATTCAATCATAACTCACCCATTCTTATATGTAGTCCACAAAATCAAACATATAAAATGACATAATGTCTCCTTCATGTATCGCAGCTTGACCACTTCTATAATGTATAAGTGCACCAAAAAGATTCGCATTGTACGCCAAAAGCAAAGCAAAGAGAGTTCTAGGGACATTGGTAGGATGGAAGTAAATAAACTAGCAATTCTATTAACCCAAAAAACTGATTCTGATTCTTATATAAATAATTAATATTGAAATTATACCTAAGTAGGTTCTTGTTTATATTTAATTTGATAAAATCAAGTAATTGGAAGCTAAACAAATTAACGGTACCAATCAACGTACCTGCAATTGAATTGGATAGGGTATGTACCAAGTTTGCAAGCATAATCATCTCTAGGATTACTTGCCAAGCAATCACCAAGACCCGTTTTCACGAACCTTCTTCTGAAAAGGAAGGACACAACTATCAACCATATCACTCCCTTGGTAAAAGGTGAAAGGGCATTTTTATTGTTATTGTTTTGGTTATCACAGAGATCATCAAACACACGAAGGCCCATGCGCCAATAGGTAAAGGCGTCATGATGAGCCCAACAATGGTGGTGAGGAAGATCGTAAACAATTGCCAAGCTTGTTTTGAGACCTCTGTGGGTTTAGGGACACCAAAACAGATAATAAGTCCAACCCCGACCGAGATTGCTAGTGGCATTGGTTTAGCACCAGAGAATCTAATTGAGCGCCGACAGGAGGTGGCGTTATTAGTTTCCGGGCGTGGATTGGATATATCTTATGTTCAGTTGATTTGATCCTCTGATTATTATGAAATTGGTTATAATATATGGTAGGAGTATGGAAGATGATTATATATAGAGAGAGGGGGAGCTTGGTTAGTTGATTGCATGGTGGGTCGTGTGTTTCCTAATTTTATGGAGGTTGTTTGTTTTCATGAAAATGTTGTGGGTTTATATAATTGTTAATATCTTTATACACAAAGTTGTTGAGGTTGTTAGTTACCATATCACAAAAAAGATTGTTGCCTAATTTTCATACATAGCTTAAAAACATTCATACTAAATAAATATATGATAATAATCATATCAAAATGAATATCATAAACAAAAAATATAAGATAATAATAACAAATTTTGTTATGCTAAGTAATTATTGTTTAATACGAAATAAAATAATAATTAGTGGATGATCCTGCGTCGGGAACGATTTAAGACGGTCTCTTCGTGAAAATACCGACACTTTAACGACATTTTGTACAACAACCGAGCAATTACAAAGATGATCTACTGATTACGTGCGAGACAAATTTGATAAGAGGGGTAAAGAAGATTGAGGAGATGGCATCGAGCGGACTGTTGGCAAAAAGGACCCTTGGATCTGATTTACATTTTGATGTCTCTTTTAGTTTTCAAAACCAGTCTTCTTTTTTATCCCATTAATAATAATCAAAACCCACTAATTCTTGGGATTAAAAAATTAAATTAAACCAAATACGTAAAACAATAATATTAAATGATAAACTAAACATGAATTGTTAAACAAAAATGTTATCATGTGGTTATCATCTCCACATCAAGATTCACTCTCTCAGATTCAGATGATGCTACAACATAGGAAAAATAAAGAGAATATCAATTTGTATACACAAAAATGTTATCATCTCCACATCAAGATTCACTGGCTTAGATTCAGGTGTTGCTGCAACATAGGTTGTTCCCCTAATTTAGACCACATTTTAGGGCATTGTAACACTTAGACAAGATAACAAATTAACCTATATTTATTAAACATACCATGGAAGCAAACCCCTGCCTTTTATCAAAAAAGTATGTAGCATAAAAGTAAATGTAAGACAATAACCTTAACCAATGATGAAAGCAAATCCACATATGGTTGTTTTTTTTATCAAGATGTTCACCAAAGATCTCCAAGTTGTTAAAACCAAAGGGTTGCATAACTGGTTTATGAGGAATCTTACGAGCAAACTACCAAAGATGGTACCACAAAATCCTTAAAAACCGGTGATGTTATATATTAACGTTGATCAGTGCCTTTGGATCTAGGCCAATGTTGCAACAATCCTGCTTACTATGAGTGAACAACTGTAACCCTAATGCTAATTCCAATCTCATCGTCTTCAAGAATGACGATAAAAATATGCCTATTACCTAACACCTACTTCCTTTATTAAACTGCTTTGCACTACAACAAAAACACATAATGTCTTCTTATTTTCCGATAAGTCAAGAAAAGAGAACGTAATCACATAAACAAACAAAAAGCCCAATATTTAAGTCTTAACAATAACTCTTTCGTCATATCAATATTGCTAATGATTTAGGTGTATTCGGTCGTATTGATTAAATAATAAGATCTACATAATGTCAAAAAATTATTTTGCTCAATTACGTGACTCTTTGGATTAGGATAAAAAGAAACATCATATGAATGTTCTAACAACTTAGTTTTATACCTTGAAAGGAAGGCTAACCAGTTGAGATCGAAAAGAGAATTTTGAGATTGAAACGATGGCGTGTTTTTCTTGGAGTTGAACAAAATAATAGCCTCTTTTCATTCACAAGCACACTGCTCTTCAGCTCATCAATTGGTATGCGACTACTTTCAATTAGGGGTGTTCATCGAATATCGAATTTTCGAATTATTCGAATCGAATTATTCGAATAATTTTAATTTTTCCTTGAATTCGAATTTGATTCGTATTCGATTAAAACCTACCCAATTCGATTCGAATTCGTATTCGAATAAAAAACCCAATTCGTATTCGATTAAAAATTCGAATTCGAATCGAATTCGAATAAATTCGGTTTGAATAAGTTTCTTTTAATCAAATAAAAAACTATTGAATTGAAACATAAATTTTAAAGCAGCAATAAAGCACAATGTCGCATTAAAAATTTTCAAATGAAGTATTACAAGTCTAACATTCAAAACGAGAATTCGGGAATAACCACTACAAGTTAATATTTTTATGGTTAGAAATCTATTGATAGATGTGCTACTTAGGTTTTAGTTATGGGTCATGTAGTGGGTTTGGTAATGTGTAATTTTAATACTTGGAATAAATTTTGAAAATAATTTATAGTATAGCCCAATAAAAGTTATATATGTATTATATATAAAAATAATAAATAAAATGTATAATTTTTATTCGAATTTCGAATCGAATCGAATTTGAAATTATAAATTCGTATTCGATTCGTATTCGATTTACTTGACTCGAATTGAATCGAATTCGAATTTTTATAATCGAAACGAATTCTTGATAATCGAATCGAATTTAATTAAATTTCGAATTTTTCGAATTCGAAACGAATTCTGAACACCCCTACTTTCAATTGATTATCTAAATTCAAAGTGTTTTGTTCATCGATTAGCGGTGAAAAGTCGACATCTAAACCATAATTTAGCATATAAAATATTAAATGTGAGTTAGAAATTCAAGTGATACAACAAACGATACCCATTTTCGATAGTTTCAACATACAAAATCAAGTTGTAATTCCTTTGAAATAATGCAAATTCAATAAAAATTCAAACGATACATCAAGTGTCGGTGCAAATTCAGCATCCTAACCACAATTTATCAAATTATTATAACATTTTAAGATAAAAGCACCTTGGCTAAAAAAAGGAGAATTTGAAACCCTAGGATCAGTAACAATCGTTTATAGCAATTTCGCACACCAACTTTTCACCAATCTATTACACCAAACACTGCTTATTATGATTTCACGTAACCTTGAGAAATGCTTTGACATCCAAAATAATTCTTTAAGCTTTTCACATAACCTAATTCAATAGTTCAAGATCAATAAACTTGGCTACAAAATAAATTCAAATCAATCAATAAACCTTACATCAGTGTCTCAATAACCATACCTAAATCGTTGGAATAGGGAAAACGGATGAATTAAAAACCTAACTATATTGAGAGTAAACAAAAACAATAATGTAAGCCAAACATACCCCCGTTCTTCATTGAATCAATCGTACCAAACCCTAAATGAGCAAAAAAAGGAACTAAAATGGGTGGAAAGAACATTACTTGTTGTTGCTTGAATGGCAAAGGAAAGAGAAGTTTACTTGGTCGATCTCTATTGAAATTAGCCCTAAATGATTGCTTTGCCGTTCCTGGCTTCATCGGTGATGATTGTTGATAGCCCATGAAAACTATTAAAGTTTAATATTTATTAATATCAAAATAAAAAGATGTCATATAAATCAAATGGAAATCAAATAAACCATACAAATTCAAAACAAAGTCCAAAGACATAAAAATATAAATAACTCCCGGTTAATCGACTAAGGCACGTCCTATATGTCCTCATCCTCGTCACATCAAACCTGTTCACATGTATCATATGTAAAATAGTTTGGGGTCAACATAAGTTGGTGAGTAAATCTAGCTTTAAATAAAATGATTTATTATTTAAAAGTTGTTAACATGAAATATAAATGTAATTGAAACTATTCACCAATAATACCATCCACAACAAATAAATAAATGAAATAATAGTGAAACATGCGACACAATGCGATACTATGTGAAACAAATGGTAACAATGGTGGCGACACCAAGTTCAACCCATGGTTGTAGGAAACCGGTCAGCCAGTGGATCCACGATGTGAAACTGTGACTCAAAGCGAATAACAAGTAACATGTAACTATTATGAAACCAAATACATAACAAATTAACCACGCATTTAATTTGCGTGTTCGTAATTGAATTAAATGAAAACATGAGAAATGAAGTGATACATGACACACCCCAAACGTTTAATAAAAGGGGAATTAGAGATCTACTCACTGCTTTGCATAGCTTTGACCTTGATGTCTTCTGGGCTCAGACTTAGGACTTCATACCCATCCACCTGGGTTCTAGAGCCATGTTCTCTAAAGATCTCCACATCATTTGATTCATTGTTTTCCATCTCACAATCTTTGGGTTAGGGAGATTGGGAGGCAAGTCTAAGACTTCACTTGGAGCCACTGACTAAGGTAGTAGATCTTGTGGATCTTCTTCAAGTGTTATTGTGTAGGTGCCATCTCTTTGATATTCAATTGTTCTAAATACATGAGTAGTGTCTGGCATACAACTTACAAGCTGCAGTTTCTCTTCTTCATCCAGGTCAACAATCCATCTTGCATAACCATGTTTTTCTTTTAATCTATTCATGTAGTTTTCCATGATTTTTGGATTGTAGGAGAAGATTTCATGCGACTTGAATGAGACAACAACAAACTCCTTCTTTTTAGCAATGTAGATCTCTGTGTCCTTCGAGCTTAGTTGTGGTGGAAAATTTTCAGGATTCTTCTTTCTTGCATCAAGGTAATCCATGAATTCTTTTGACATAGTAGTGTCCTTCCACCTTGAAATTGAACTCTTTGCAGCCCAATTGACATGCATTAGTTCCTTTTTCATTTTAAAGATCTTTGCAGCCTCTTCTGGAGTTAGCTTTCTCTTACTATCAAGCTTTTAATTTGGAGGAGTGATCTTGATGCTGGAATCTGCTAACATCTTGTTTACCTTTGCAACCTCTGCTAGTAGGTTTTGGGCATTCCAGTTCTGGAAAACATAGAAGTTCTTGACTAGATAAGGTACATTCTTTTTAAGTCAGTGAATACTTTCTTGTTTAGAAATGTTAGCCAAAGAGGGATTCTTGAATGGAGGTATTTGAGAGAGCTTTTGGGATTATTGGAACATGTGTTGCTCATAAGCTCTAATTTCCCTCATTCCCTTATCCATGATATACTATGCCTTTCTATATGTCATTTTGTCCTAGAATTGATACTCGTTAACTTACTAGACTATAGTATGCTAACGATAGGTACGTTTGCCTGTTACGTGTGTAGTTGGTATTCTTAGGCTTTTTACCTGAAAATTGGCATGTGCATTGTTAATATTTTTCGTTACTATCTAAGCACGTCAGTTTATGGTTAGCACTAAACACATTGTTTTGCCAACAATTTATATCGTAATATTGTTTAATAAAAATAGAATTAAACATAATCGCAAAGTTAGATTTTTCTAAAGTTAACAAACGCAGTTTATTTTAAAAAATAAAACTAAATGATGAATTATATATATTAAAAATAAATAATTACTTAAAAATATAAATTACTATTTATCGAAGTTCCACTTTAATATATATAAAAATATAATATAATAGTTAATGTACATAAAAATAAAATAATAGAAGTTTATTTTAGATGTATATATAACTAGGAGTCTTTCCGACCGCACTCAGCGACGGGGTTAATCGGCCTTTACGTATGAACCGCCACAAATATCATCTAACAGTGTTGGATATCATGCTTTGAAGCGTCACTTATGTGACGTGTTCCTAAGTGTCTATTAACCTTTTAACATTTAGTTTTTATTTTGAGTAAACTGCAATTTTACCCTCTGGGTTTAGGGCAATTGGCATGTCTACCCCCCTAAGGAAATAATTGCAATTTTACCCCCCAACGTTTGCTGTTATGTCGCAACTTTACCCCCTGCCGTCAAAGTTGTTAACAGATCTGTTAACTATGACTTGAAATGACTATATTACCCTTCAATTTTACCCCCAACATTCATGTTATGTCGCATAATTACCCCCCACCTCCACCACCATTAGCCTCCACCACCCACCTGGTTATAAGTAAACCACCAATTAAACACCCACCTGGTCATTTGAATAAACACCACCATCAGCCTCTTACTTATTCAGCCACGATTCAAATCCTTTTCTTCAAAGAAAAAGTTTTGGATGAAACTTAATTAATCCATGAATCCCAATCCCTTGTTCTTGTAATTCGAACATATTCTTAATTTGATGAACTGGTAACTGAATTTGAATGGTTATGTGTAGTTGGAAAGGTTCATACCAAACAGGTTAGCTGCGCATCACATGCTAAGAACCACAAATCTTCAAAACGGTAAGGAAAACCCGATTGCGAGTTCACCGTCTAAAGAAGTTTACAGATCTAACCAAATCTGACCTCCAATGCCCTACCCCTTTCCTTCCATCGAACCGTAACTCCAGCCACCACCACAACCACCACTGCCACCGCCACAATAGCTCGAAAGTTACTTGTTCTTTGATGTTAAAAAACACTTTGAATTCTCTGTTTTTGGTTAGTTATTTTGTTCACAGCACATTTCAGTTCTTCATAGATTGTTTTCAAGTCCATAATCATCTTTGCAACCACATGATCACATTAATAACTTGTTCAGTTGTCAAAATGACATCTTACTTTCTTAAAGAAACTTACATTGTATGAATTTCATCATGGGCCATTCAGATAATTCATCTGCTCTACCTCCATTGCCTCTGGTATCATTAAGAGCTCTGCAACAGTAATATCGAACTCATTCGAAATGTATTGCTACGTGCAAAATACAAAATTGAACGTTAGAGCGAACTGCTTGCTTTGTGGGAATTCGACAATTGCAATGAAATTGTGACACTAGAGATCTTAGAAAAATCGATTTTGTCAGGTCATTCATACATGAATGTGATTTTGAATAGTAAACCCTGTGAATTACCCAAGATTGAATAACAATCTGGAGACATGAATCAAGCACACACCCTCACATCCGTATAATGTAATTATGAATCAATCATTAATTAAGTTGGACTCGTAAGAGAGGGGAGGGGGAGAGAGAGATAAATTTGGAAGAGAGAGAAAGAGTGGGCTGGAGGTGGTTGAGGGTGGTGGCTGGAGGTGGCAGTGGTTGTTGTGGTGGTGAATGGCGGTGGCAGTGGTGGCAGGGGGTAATATTACAGAGTAGAACAAAACACAAGGGGTAATATGAAAGGGCATTAAAGTCATTTCAAGTTATAGTTAACAGATCTGTTAACAAAATTGACTCCGGGGGGTAAACTTGCGACATAACACCAAAGGTTGGAGGGTAAAATTGCAATTATTTCGTTAGGGGGGGGGGTCAGAGTGCCAATTGGCCTAAACCCCAGGGGGTAAAATTGCAGTTTACTCTTTTATTTTTATCCAGTTTGTCTTGTTTACAATGGTATTTACATAAAAGATCAGATATAATCAACTGTGCCATCAGAGTTTAAACGAAATCATTGATTCAAACTCGAGATATTTGGCAAGAGCACCGACACCCTAGAAAGTTTCATTCAGTCATTGATAATTGATGTGTAGTGTTTTGATATAAGAGTTTAAGTATTACTTAAACACAAGCACATGTCAAAATCAAGGATTACAATACCATAAAAACATGCATGAACCAAATAATAGCTTTAGAGAACTAGAAAAAAAGAAAAAAAAATTGGATAAACAAAAGGAGACCACATTTGTGTTGTGTATACATTTGTAGCCTTCAAAACTACATTTTAAGGCCTATATAAAACTGAAACTATAAAACTATTAGACTCGTGACAAAATGAAAAGGCTCAAAATGGTACTTCATCATCGTTGGTACCAACAAAATACGGCTCAGCGCCGCTACGGCTGCAAAAAGAGTTGCCACGCCAAGTAGTAAGCCACCATCATCGCCGAACAACGTTTCAAATCCCCAATAAATCAACATATACACAGTTTGTACTATTTAACATAAACATAAAAAAAAAAACCTGCCTTTTCACACCTACTCTTAAAACAACAACCACGAATATCGTGACCAACGACAACATGACCTCCATTACTAACACGATCATGTAATCAATCTCAGAAAGTAAAGCAAAACAAACTAAATACGAAAATACCAACACAAATCGACTTAAATATGAAAATATCATCATTATCGTTGAACCCGCTCAGTGGTGCTATGGTTACAACTGGAGTTGCCATACCAGGAAGCAAGCTAATATCATCACAGGGTTTGAAAATCGTTGCCACCAAGACGAATTGAATCCGCCGATGGTGACCCTCCGGTCACCACCCCTCACCCATCTCGCTCCCTTTTCCCTTTCTCTCTCTTCCTGTTCTCTATCTTTTGAAGCAAAACCCCCAAAAAAACAGAAACACCATAGCGACATGGTAACCATGGTGGTGACCCTCCCGTAACCGCCCCTCTCTCCCCCTCTCTTTTTTTGGCAAAAAAACCCCAAATAACAGAAACATCACTACAACGTGATAAAATCGGTGATGACCCTCTGGTTACCATCCCATCCGGCTTCTCTCTCCCTTTCCATTTCTTTATCCTCTGAGGGTTTTAAAAGGGGACAAGGGGCAAAGGTGGAAGCCACACGCTCAAAGGGCGGATGACCACCCAAATAGATGAATGAGAAGAACCCAAGGAGGATGACCGCCCAAATAGGGCAATCAGAAGGAACCACGAAGTAAACCACTGTTCATTTCCCTTTGTGTATTAATAGATATAAATAGATATAAATTATTTTATAAATCTTAATATTTTAAAACTAAGAGATATGAAATTTAGTAATTTTTTTAATTTATTTTAAGCTTAATTTAACTTAGAAAGTAACTAACCAGAAAAAAATAATTAATTTTTTTTGAACAACAAACGTTACCCCTCTAAATTACCCCAATAAATATAAATTGCGCTCTTGTTCATGTGTCTCTACCAATTAGGCTACAAAAGACAAAGTCTTTAAACACCTTGATTTGGGAGAGAAAAGTCTTGGATTGAAGTGCCATATACAATAACGATTAAAAGAAATTCGCCAAAAGCTAATTCAATCTAGCAAATTACATAGCATTCAAGTTTCATGAATGTCTTATATAGCTAATTCAATCTAACAAATTATAAAAATATAAAATCCAACAATACGAGATATCTTGATCAAATTTTTGTAGTTAAGAAAAAGAGTTAAATGCCTGGTTGGTCTCTGTGGTTTACAAAAATTACAGGCTTGGTCCCAATGGTTCACTAATTACAGAGTTGGTTCTAATAGTTGTAATTTTTGCACTCGGGTGGTCCTTATCACTAACCTCTGTTAAATTTCTCAGTTAAGTTAATGTTAAATGACTAAATTGGCCTCAATAACTTAAAAACAAAAGTAAAAATAAGAAACAAAAGAGATAGGCCCACCATCTTCTTCTTCACCCCCTCTCTATCTCTCTGAAACACCGGTAACCACCATCAGCCATCATCTTTGGGCCACCACAACCTCCACCTTCGAACACCACTATGAATGAAATGGTTTAACCACCATCAAATTCTCTCAATTTTGCATACCCATTTGATCAATCTTTCAAATTCCCACAAAATCACTCAAGAATTTGACACAATTTGATGACGTCATATTCAATCTTTGCTTCAAATGGGATGGTGTTAGCGACGACGATGGCTGCCGTCTCCGACACCGTCATCCTCCTCGCCTTCCGCCGCCAGAAACCACCCACCACCACAAGTTTGGAGTCAAAATCCTCAATTTTATCTTGCACGCAGTTATTTGACCGACAATATATGCTTTTAAACAAAAAGATGAAAATTGAAAACCATGTTCTTCAGTTCAAGAAACTTAGAAAACATGAAATTCAGAATCAAAATAGTGGCTATAAACACCAACACTAGATCTGGGTTTGCCGATGGTGTTAGAGACTGAGAAAGAGAGAGTTTCTGGAGAAGTTGTGTTCGCCCGTGGTGACAGAGGAGGAGAATTTGTTGAAATGAGGTGGTAGCTGTGGCGGTTTCATTGTCTGGTGCCAGAGTGGTGTTGATAGCCGGTGGTTGGGGTGGGTGGCCATACCTCGTGTAGATGGTAAGGGGTGTAGATAGGTCGGTGGTTGTGGTGTAGATGCTGGTTGAAGTATGGATAGAGAAAAAAGAGAGGGAGAGGGAGATAAAATTACAATTGTATATTAAATGTATAAGGTTTATTTAATTGTATATTAAATGAACATGGGTTTTTGGACATTTCACATACACTTAACTGAATATTTTAACGGTCATCCATGGTAAAGACTACCCGAGTGTAAAAATTACAGATACTAGGACCATGATGTGCACAAAATGCAACATATAAATTACATCAATTGTGGCATAAAACTAACATTTTTTTAGTACTAATGTTGGAAAAAGTGTGCTTTTCTCTTCCTTTTGTATTTTCAGGATTAAATGAGCTCAAATTAACAAAAGGAGCAAAAAGGCAGCTAAATCTAACATAAATACAAGAAAAGGAACAAACGTGGCATGCCAGACCTCCCCGAAAGCATCTTCCCAAGCAAAACAAGAGAACAGAAGGCTGAACACGCCCCGTGCTCAGTGAACACGGGGGCGTGCCCAAGTGTCAGCATAAAAGACAAAGTTGTAGAAGCTTCCATCGCCCACCACGGGGCCGTGCTCAGCGGACACGGGGCCGTGGTCAACTATAAGATTCGCAGAATCCAAGCAAATCTTGATAGTACAGATATGCTTCTGCACACGGGGTCGTGCCCAGCGGACACGGGGGCGTGGTCAACTAATACAGACAAACTGCAATTAATGAAGACAGAGAAAAGGATGGACACGGGGTCGTGCCCAGTGGACACAGGGCCGTGCCCGAGCTTTTGTTCAGCCTATAAATAGGAGTGCTTGGCTCAAGCTCAAACGATCCCTTGGCACACCACCTCTCTCACACTTCACCCACCACCTACCACTACCATAACACCATCATCCACCACCATCATCCATTGTCCATCAAAGAGTGTGTGAGTCGTCTCGGGATCTAAGATTGATCGTAAGAGTTCTTGACAATCATGGCCATATTTGCCTAAGTCTCTTACATCACTTGGTGAAGACAAAGTGTCTAGTGTAATACTTTTTATTTTTAATCTTTTCGCACTTTTTACTTGGTTATGTATTAATGACTTTAATAACTAGTTTCTTATGTTGAAGGTGATTTTTCCTTATCGTTTATCCGTGGTGTCTTGGCATTATTTTACTGTCTATATAAAATAAAAGATTTTCACCATTCATATCTCCACGGTCTATATGGAGGTATGTTGGCTACCTGGTCGGGGGTTAAGGGAACGGTTTGGTAAGAGTCTTGCCTTGTTCAGTGTATAGATCCTGCAAGGACCTGGGTCAAATTTAGTAGGACCTCCTTCAATACTTAACGGTATTGGATGGCGGGGGTCCAAACTCTTTGACCCCCTCATATGTAAACTACTATTAATACTTTAACCCGGCTACTTAGGACTGTATCCCTGCTGACTCAGACTACTTAGCCGAGGGTAACGTCGCCTTTAAAAGAGGGGCCTACCACAATACGCATTAATAACTTAATTAATTATCTTTCAATAATCCGAACCTTTAGGATTGTATCCTTGCTGACTCAAACTACTAGGTTGAGGGTAACGTCACCTTCAAAAGAGGGGCCTACTACAATAACTAAGATAATCTCTTAAAAAGTGCAAAAGTGCGGAAATAATCAAAGGTTACACTAAACACGAGTCGGAGCCAAGTGATTCATCTTGTCTATCTGTTTTTACTTTTATTTTTATTTTTCAGCATTTTAGTTAGTTTTTATTTTTCTAGTTTAAAACCTTTTTCTAACTTTTGATTTGATTAGACGTTGAGGATAAACCGGTACTAAAAGCTCTTGTGTCCTTGGACGACCTCGGTATCTTGCCAACACTATACTACGCTCACGATGGGTGCACTTGCCCATATGTGTGTTTAGTGTTAGTAAATATCGTGTTTTATAACTTTAAAACTTGGCTAAAAAGTGTTAAAAAGGGCTTAATATATACATTAAAAACTAATAACACTCACACACATCAAGTTTTTGGCGCCGTTGCCGGGGACACAAGGATTTTAAGAAAGTTAGAAATCAACGGCCTAATCGTTTTTCTTATTCTTCTATTTTTTTTAGGATTTTTCATAATTTTTCAGCTTCTGCAGAACTCAGCACGGACCGTGCCTGCTGAACACGCCCCGTGCCCAATCATTGGAACTGGCAATCCTGTTTTAAGTTAGACAATAAGCTGAACATGGGGCCGTGCCCACTCAACACTCCCCCGTGCCCAAGATTCAGTTACTGAAAACAGAACCGTGAGATCCCGACGGTTGGTAATTTCTGACACAAATACGAGTGATACTGATATTTTTTACTTTCGGCACTCTTATGGTACGTGGTGTCGAATATGTGGTGGTTCCCATAAGGAATTAGAATGTTATTTCCTAAATTATAAACCCCACTATACAGACCCATCGTTTCCCTGTATCCATAAGAGGGGCGAAAGTAAAAATAATCCCTATCTCTCCCTCGAATGCTCTCAACCAGATTTTCTAGGAGAAATGCTTCTTGATGAACTATTTCAATTAGAAGTTCTAATTCTTAATTGGTTAAAAGAACGTAGGATAGATTTCAATAATTTATCTCAAGACGATAACCAAGAAGAAGTGTTGGGATCGCATTCAAACAACTTCGTTGTTCCCGACGATACTTCTAACTCTAGTGAGGACTTGAGCGATAGTCGTCCCTGTGTCGATTGTGCCGTGAAGGACTCCCCATCGACTTCGTTCGATGCATACATAGACCTGAGCGATTCGGCATACACCTTCTTTAACGAGAGCCCGGGAAAGGGTTGGACTTGTCCACCTACATATAGCATAGGAATCACCCTCACCGACAACCTCTTGCGTTCTCGTCTTAATCTAGAACAATTAAGGTATCTTAGGCACTTTGGGGTTGTTCCATCCAGTAAGGAACCGCCCGATCAGGAAAAGTTCCTTGAAAATAGACAAACTTCATAAAACAGCCTTCCGACACGGGGCCGTGCCCAGGTCAACACGCCCCCGTGTCCACCAAAAGATTCCTTTCTGACTTTTAGTCAGAATACGGACAAAATGTGTCAGAACCTTGCCTGCACACGGGGCCGTGTCCAGCCGACACGGGGCCGTGTCCAGCATGCTGTTGTTTTCTATAAATGCATCCAAGAATCCTGCACATTTGGACCATCTAGGGACAGAGATTTGAAGTGATCTTCTCACCTACCATCCTAGGTAATCTCTAAAAGAAGGTTCTAACAAACATCTTGTCCTTTCCTCTTTTATCCATTGCCTTCTTCTTCATCTTTCTTGTCTCAACATCTCCATTGAAGCTTGCTCTCAAGCTTTATTGTGTTGATTATTAGATTTTAGTCCAAGGAATCTTGCTAAAAACAAGTTATGCAACATTGTTTTAAGTTATTTCTGTTCAAAAATGATTCATAAGTTGGAAAAATAATTTAAAACTGTAACACCCCAAAACCCGAATATTTATATTCGTTAAAATGTTATGATAAGATACATCAAGAAATAAATAACTAGGCTACTTAACCTAGTTAAATGTATGGTTAAAATTATTAAAAGATGGAATGTGGTAAAATGTTTAGTAAAGCAAACAAGGGAAACAAACTTGAGGGACCAAAGATGAATAAGGGGGAAAGTTATGTTTTAATTAACAAAATACACACACAAACACACATGGTGTGTGCGTGAAAAAGAGCAGGGAGCTCCCATGGAGCCAAGAACCCTAGTTTCATCAATTCCCTCAAATTGGAAGGCTAAATGAAGCTCAAATTCCTAACCGAACATAGATTAACGATCACCTTCACAAGGGGATCGTAAGGTATGTCTTAGATTCTAGATTGGTGATGATGCACGAAATGGGTTATGTTGTAAATCACGAATTTGTATGAAATTGAGCATGAGTATGTGTTAGATTCATCATTTGGAATATGGATTATGCATGAATTGGGGTAATTTGATGTTTAAGGGTGAAACCCATTTGTTATGGTGAAGATGATGACATGAGTAAATCATCTATGTTTAAGTTCTTGCTTAATATTGATGTATTTTGAGTTGTATGATGTATTCTTGTTAAAAGGATTGAAAGAAATGTGATACTAGTATGTTTGATGTTATGCATGTATGAATCATGTTGATTAGGAGGAAGAAATTGATGAACTTTGTATGAGATTAGAATGATATGCATGAACTAGTTGTACACTATGCTTACAAGGTAGTACATATATCAAAAGTATGATGAGTTATGAAGAACTTAAGATTAGATCACTTGTAAGTGATTAACAAGTAGTTATGAAGTGGGTTTTAGATGATGTAATGTAATATGATGATTCACTTATGTTAATAATGTTTGGAATCATACATGTGTGTGAATGTTTAAAGAAATGGGATAAGAAATGATGAAGTGTTGTAGATGAAGTGGATGAAATGTGATGATAACATGTTTGATGTTTAATTCAAATACCCATGTTGGATTGTAGAAGCATTTGGTGAACTATGTATGAATTTAGGAGATTTTGTATGAATAAGTTGTACGTTATGCTTAAAAGGTAGTACGTACATCAAGTGAATGATAAAATGTATATAATGTCGTCCGTATAGTCGATTATGATGTTACGGGAATATGTTGATAAGTCGATAGATATGTATGGTTAATAGTTGACTTTTGAAAGTCAACTAAGTATAAGCAACATGAGTTGACTCGTGATGGTAAATATAGGTTAATAAGAAGTCGTATGGTACAAGTAATGTCAATCCGTGTTAAATGTAATGACATGATGAGTTACATGAGTTAAACGTATGCGAACATGATTATATGAGTTATGTTTGTTAGAAATGATTGATGAAAGTTAAGTGTGAAATATGGGATTGATACGATTGTTATCATGTACAAATGAGTATGCTAATGATAGCGTGATTTCTATGACATGAAAGTATAGGAATCATGTGGAGACGGACTCAAGCGCGAAAGGCTAACGGGTCAAGAAGAGGCGTGGAAACGGATGTGGACACGGATTCATGAGGTAAGTGATTCCGTAATCACTTCTTAGTTGTTTATGTAAAGTTATATGTATTTTAACTAAATGTGTTAATTGAGGTCAAATAGGAATGAGTTGAATGAAATCGATGAAGTATTAAACGGATCTTAGCTTTGATCCGAGTAAGGTATATGCGTTAGAATTGAAGTTAAGTGGTAGGATTGGTTAAATATGCAATGAGGTCCTTGGTTGTAAAGGATTGAGCAATGTTGACAAAAACGCCCTTGATAGGTATATCGGGCGAACGACCTTAAATGCCCATTTGGAAATAAGCTAATCGATTAGAATAATGTTATAGTCATGTGTGAAAGCGAAGAGTATGGTTTTGTATGTCATAGACCATTTAATGCGCAAATACCCATAACGGGTCAAATAATTAGAGAATGACAATAAGCCGAATGCATGCAAGTTAAGAATTTCCTTAATCCGTATGTGGGATTTTAATGTCATATGATAGAATGTGAATTTACAAGCATGTAGTAAGAAACGGAAGGTTAAACGGGTAAACGGTTCGAAAGTTACGCGCGTTTTAGTGCGTTCGGACGTCGAAACGGAGCTGCAGAAAAATGCACTTTAGAGAGCCCGTCGCCGACGGGCAAGGAGGCCGTCGCCGACGGGCAAGGGAAAACCACTTTTTTTGCTGACGGGTTAACACACTGCCGACGGGTTAAATGGCCCGACGGGCATATCTACAACCCGTCGCCGACGGCTTGGAGCCCGTCGGCGACGGGCACTTGTTTGTAAGCTTTTATTTTTCGCGTCTGGTGTTTCCGGTTGACCCGTAACGTGTTCTGGTGCTCCGGTTTTCAACCCGGTAGCATGTAAAGCTCTCGAAATGCTCCTTAACTTTGTATGAGGTGATACCTATGTATGTTTATATGTAGGCATTAGTGTACGCATGAAATTAAGTAATATGAATGAGTATGAGATTTAGGTAATTAAGTATGAAGGTATACGCGTGTGTAGGTATGAATATATACATATATATGTGAATGGAAGTATGCAAGTTTGTATATGAGTAAGTAGTAATGTATGTAAGTATGTATTGATGTGATGATGTATATGCGAAGATGCGTATGTGTATATGTACGTATGTAGAAATGTAGTAACATATATGTTTTGTAGATGGGTATTTGGTAAATACTAAACTACATATGAGTGTGTGCATACATGTAAATATATAAGAAAGGTATGTACACACGTAGATGTGTATGTATGCATGTATAAGGGTAGGTATGAAAATATACATGTAAGTAAAGATGTAGGAAAGGTTTGTATACATGTAGTTGCGTATGTATGTATGTGTAAAGATATGTACGAGGGTATGTATGTATGCAATGATGTAGGAAATGTTTGTATGTATGTAGATATATATGTATGTATGTGGAAAGATATATACGATTGTATGTATGCATGTAATGATGTAGGAAGGGTTTGTATGTATATAGATGAGTATGTAGGTATGTACGTATATATGTATGGAATAGACACGTTGAGTGTTAACGTTACTAATGGTATACCTCGAGAAGGAAAAGTAATGCAGGTACATTATTGAAGCCTCACCAGGAAATGGATATGCAAATGAAATGCTTAAAGCTTAAAAGATGACGAAGTGTGAAGTGTACGCGAATGAACCTTGTTTCTTAAATGTGTACTAACGTTATGAATGTATGTGGTGAATGCAGGTTGTATGGATGATGAGCGATTAGCACAAGGATTAGAGATCGAAGACCGAGTCACTAGAGAGATTGTACGGGGACGTTGAATGTAAAATGTAGAAAACATAAGTTATGTCTTTAATTAGTAAATAAGAGGATGACAGATTTATAATAAGAGTTATGATAAAGTTAAAGTTTAAATAAGTTGAGGTATTTATAAAGAAAGAAATTTTATGGCACGAATTTCCGCTGCGACTTTTGTCAAATATGTGTTAGGGTGTAACAAGTTGGTATCAGAGCCCTGGTTTGAGAGAATCAAGTGTAAGAAGGTAAGTGCTTGAACTCAAACCTGTGTGCTCTTGTGTTAAGAAGCCCGTACAATCCAAGACTCGGTCAAGATCCAAGGGTAAAAGAGAATGTAAGTATGTACTTATGTATACGCATAAAGAAACTGACGGTTTTGTATATGCAAGGTAAGTATAAGCGTTTGAAGAGGATGATCCGCGAGTGCGGTCAACTACCGACACCAAGGCATGAAATAAGATAAAGTTAAGGTACGTAAATTTAATATGTCGGTAGATGAAATGGTAAAGTGCATTAAGGGAAGAAAAATGCTAAATGAAGGACCATGATGGTATAGCAAACATGTTTTAAAAAAATGATGCACGTGCCGAAACCAAACTCTTCGGACATAAGGTGACAATTACACGAAGACACGAAACTAGTATGTGGATTGTGTACCTGGCCAGTACACGTGAAGCATATGACGTTCGTGTGACCGTGATAATTGATACAGGTATGTCTGTTAGAATTAAGTAGTAGGTGGACGTGAGGGTGAAGAGAAATGTAAGACTCTCAAGAATGAGAGTATGAAATGCTATACTAGAATCCGCGAGACGGATTCGGAAGATGATATGCTATACTAGAATCCGTGAGACGGATTCGAAGTATGATATGCTATGCTAGAATCCGCGAGACGGATTCGAAACATGAAATGCTATGCTAGAATCCGCGAGACGGATTCGGAAGATGATATGCTATACTAGAATCCGTGAGACGGATTCGAAGTATGAAATGCTATGCTAGAATCCGCGAGACGGATTCAAAACGTGAAATGCTATGCTAGAGTCCGCGAGACGGATTCGGAAGATGATATGCTATACTAGAATCCATGAGACGGATTCGAAATATGATATGCTATGCTAGAATCCGCGAGACGGATTCGAAACATGATATGCTAAGCTAGAATCCGCGGGACGGATTCGAAACATGAAAGAGGTTAAGTTATGAATGCAATGCTTGAATCCGCTAGACGGATTCAAGGGATGAAAAGCGTATATGCAATGTTTGAATCCGCAAGACGGATTCAAGGAATGAAAGATATGAATGATGCAAATTCCTTGCGGATTTGGTTATGATAAGCGAAAGCTGTAATAAGCTAGGCACGTCGACCGGTTCAAGTTGAACAAGTCGAGTGAGGATAAGGTACCATCCGTTTAGAACGAGTGGTCGCGAATGCAATAACGAATGTATGAAGTTCAATCCGTTATATGGATAGAACGGAAGATTTATGTTGAAAGTAATTAACCCGATGTTACCAGGTCGTAAGTGGTATGCTTAAATCTCATTATGAGAGTATATGCTATTACCCAATTAAGTGGGTAATAGAATGCGTGAAAGAAATGAAAGTATATAAACGGATCATATGAGTGTAAGCATTATTGTAAGTCTGAGTAAGTATGTATATTGACCTGTTATTAACGGGTCAAAAAGGAAATAAAAATGTTATGTGAAAGTATGCTATGGAAAGTATAGACTTGTTAGGAGGAATAAGTCAAGGGTATTAATGATTATGAAATAAGATAGGATGATTACTTATGATTATGATGTGACTATGAAGTCAAACATAGATGTGTGTTTGTAAGATAAAATGAGACAGGTTTCGGGGACGAAACCTCCTTTAAGGGGGGTAGACTTGTAACACCCCAAAACCCGAATATTTATATTCGTTAAAATGTTATGATAAGATACATCAAGAAATAAATAACTAGGCTACTTAACCTAGTTAAATGTATGGTTAAAATTATTAAAAGATGGAATGTGGTAAAATGTTTAGTAAAGCAAACAAGGGAAACAAACTTGAGGGACCAAAGATGAATAAGGGGGAAAGTTATGTTTTAATTAACAAAATACACACACAAACACACATGGTGTGTGCGTGAAAAAGAGCAGGGAGCTCCCATGGAGCCAAGAACCCTAGTTTCATCAATTCCCTCAAATTGGAAGGCTAAATGAAGCTCAAATTCCTAACCGAACATAGATTAACGATCACCTTCACAAGGGGATCGTAAGGTATGTCTTAGATTCTAGATTGGTGATGATGCACGAAATGGGTTATGTTGTAAATCACGAATTTGTATGAAATTGAGCATGAGTATGTGTTAGATTCATCATTTGGAACATGGATTATGCATGAATTGGGGTAATTTGATGTTTAAGGGTGAAACCCATTTGTTATGGTGAAGATGATGACATGAGTAAATCATCTATGTTTAAGTTCTTGCTTAATATTGATGTATTTTGAGTTGTATGATGTATTCTTGTTAAAAGGATTGAAAGAAATGTGATACTAGTATGTTTGATGTTATGCATGTATGAATCATGTTGATTAGGAGGAAGAAATTGATGAACTTTGTATGAGATTAGAATGATATGCATGAACTAGTTGTACACTATGCTTACAAGGTAGTACATATATCAAAAGTATGATGAGTTATGAAGAACTTAAGATTAGATCACTTGTAAGTGATTAACAAGTAGTTATGAAGTGGGTTTTAGATGATGTAATGTAATATGATGATTCACTTATGTTAATAATGTTTGGAATCATACATGTGTGTGAATGTTTAAAGAAATGGGATAAGAAATGATGAAGTGTTGTAGATGAAGTGGATGAAATGTGATGATAACATGTTTGATGTTTAATTCAAATACCCATGTTGGATTGTAGAAGCATTTGGTGAACTATGTATGAATTTAGGAGATTTTGTATGAATAAGTTGTACGTTATGCTTAAAAGGTAGTACGTACATCAAGTGAATGATAAAATGTATATAATGTTGTCCGTATAGTCGATTATGATGTTACGGGAATATGTTGATAAGTCGATAGATATGTATGGTTAATAGTTGACTTTTGAAAGTCAACTAAGTATAAGCAACATGAGTTGACTCGTGATGGTAAATATAGGTTAATAAGAAGTCGTATGGTACATGTAATGTCAATCCGTGTTAAATGTAATGACATGATGAGTTACATGAGTTAAACGTATGCGAACATGATTATATGAGTTATGTTTGTTAGAAATGATTGATGAAAGTTAAGTGTGAAATATGGGATTGATACGATTGTTATCATGTACAAATGAGTATGCTAATGATAGCGTGATTTCTATGACATGAAAGTATAGGAATCATGTGGAGACGGACTCAAGCGCGAAAGGCTAACGGGTCAAGAAGAGGCGTGGAAACGGATGTGGACACGGATTCATGAGGTAAGTGATTCCGTAATCACTTCTTAGTTGTTTATGTAAAGTTATATGTATTTTAACTAAATGTGTTAATTGAGGTCAAATAGGAATGAGTTGAATGAAATCGATGAAGTATTAAACGGATCTTAGCTTTGATCCGAGTAAGGTATATGCGTTAGAATTGAAGTTAAGTGGTAGGATTGGTTAAATATGCAATGAGGTCCTTGGTTGTAAAGGATTGAGCAATGTTGACAAAAACGCCCTTGATAGGTATATCGGGCGAACGACCTTAAATGCCCATTTGGAAATAAGCTAATCGATTAGAATAATGTTATAGTCATGTGTGAAAGCGAAGAGTATGGTTTTGTATGTCATAGACCATTTAATGCGCAAATACCCATAACGGGTCAAATAATTAGAGAATGACAATAAGCCGAATGCATGCAAGTTAAGAATTTCCTTAATCCGTATGTGGGATTTTAATGTCATATGATAGAATGTGAATTTACAAGCATGTAGTAAGAAACGGAAGGTTAAACGGGTAAACGGTTCGAAAGTTACGCGCGTTTTAGTGCGTTCGGACGTCGAAACGGAGCTGCAGAAAAATGCACTTTAGAGAGCCCGTCGCCGACGGGCAAGGAGGCCGTCGCCGACGGGCAAGGGAAAACCACTTTTTTTGCTGACGGGTTAACACACTGCCGACGGGTTAAATGGCCCGACGGGCATATCTACAACCCGTCGCCGACGGCTTGGAGCCCGTCGGCGACGGGCACTTGTTTGTAAGCTTTTATTTTTCGCGTCTGGTGTTTCCGGTTGACCCGTAACGTGTTCTGGTGCTCCGGTTTTCAACCCGGTAGCATGTAAAGCTCTCGAAATGCTCCTTAACTTTGTATGAGGTGATACCTATGTATGTTTATATGTAGGCATTAGTGTACGCATGAAATTAAGTAATATGAATGAGTATGAGATTTAGGTAATTAAGTATGAAGGTATACGCGTGTGTAGGTATGAATATATACATATATATGTGAATGGAAGTATGCAAGTTTGTATATGAGTAAGTAGTAATGTATGTAAGTATGTATTGATGTGATGATGTATATGCGAAGATGCGTATGTGTATATGTACGTATGTAGAAATGTAGTAACATATATGTTTTGTAGATGGGTATTTGGTAAATACTAAACTACATATGAGTGTGTGCATACATGTAAATATATAAGAAAGGTATGTACACACGTAGATGTGTATGTATGCATGTATAAGGGTAGGTATGAAAATATACATGTAAGTAAAGATGTAGGAAAGGTTTGTATACATGTAGTTGCGTATGTATGTATGTGTAAAGATATGTACGAGGGTATGTATGTATGCAATGATGTAGGAAATGTTTGTATGTATGTAGATATATATGTATGTATGTGGAAAGATATATACGATTGTATGTATGCATGTAATGATGTAGGAAGGGTTTGTATGTATATAGATGAGTATGTAGGTATGTACGTATATATGTATGGAATAGACACGTTGAGTGTTAACGTTACTAATGGTATACCTCGAGAAGGAAAAGTAATGCAGGTACATTATTGAAGCCTCACCAGGAAATGGATATGCAAATGAAATGCTTAAAGCTTAAAAGATGACGAAGTGTGAAGTGTACGCGAATGAACCTTGTTTCTTAAATGTGTACTAACGTTATGAATGTATGTGGTGAATGCAGGTTGTATGGATGATGAGCGATTAGCACAAGGATTAGAGATCGAAGACCGAGTCACTAGAGAGATTGTACGGGGACGTTGAATGTAAAATGTAGAAAACATAAGTTATGTCTTTAATTAGTAAATAAGAGGATGACAGATTTATAATAAGAGTTATGATAAAGTTAAAGTTTAAATAAGTTGAGGTATTTATAAAGAAAGAAATTTTATGGCACGAATTTCCGCTGCGACTTTTGTCAAATATGTGTTAGGGTGTAACAAAAACTCCAAGATTCCTTGTTCTGAAAATCTGCAGAAAGTTGAACACGGGGCCGTGCTCATTGAGCACGGGGCCGTGTCCAATGTACTGTTTCATTTAAGATGAACTATTTCTGGTTTGTTTTCGTAGAATGTCTAGTCAAAACAGTGGAACTTCTTCTGCGCACTCCAGAAACAGTCGAAGGGAGAGAAGGTCATCAATTGAAGCGACTCTCGTACATTACGTGATGGCATTACGTGAAGCTCTTGACGAGATGACTTCGGTAGAGGAGGTCCTAATAGACCGTATAAATTATCTTATGGTGGGGTTGGAAAACAGTTTTCAAGAAATAAACCTCTTGCACAAGAGGTTAAACATGCTTGTAGCACCTCCATTGGAACCGATCCTCCCTCAAGAGGATTGGAACCTAGCACTTGGAATCAACAACCCTACCGGTTGGGACGACATTCCAGCAGAACCTCCACTTGAAGGTCTACAAGAAGTCCCGGTGGAGATTGCACCTCCTCAAACCAATGCCATTGAGCCCGCCTTTCTTCTCCCTAGGGAGATAGAGGAATGGCTCGCCGACGTGTGAGGAACCCATGCCCGGAAATAGAAGTTCTCTAAGCCCCATCTAACCGAGAGATTTATCTTTTCGGAAATTTTGCTAATAGAATAAGTAGTAGGCTAGAACTTCTTGGTTTAGATTTTTTGTGTTTCTTTGACCTAACTATCTAGTATTTTAACTTTTAGGATTATTGTGTAATTCTCTCTATGACTTAATGAATGATGGTTTTAGTTAAATTGGTGTTTGGATGATGTTGTAATGAATAAAACACACTCGAGATGGCAAAGGATAACAAGGGAAACTTGAACCAGCACCCCATGCAGGAAAACAGGGCCATCCGACGAACTTTCTTCATTACAGCAGGTTCAGCACGGGCCGTGTCCGCCCAACACGGCCCCGTGCTGCACAGTCTGCAGAAAATGCCCAGTTCAGGTAAACTGTACACGGGTCGTGTTCACCCAACACGCCCCCGTGTCCAGGCTTCTGTTTCTCTTTTTCAATTTTGTTACTAGCACCTGAACACGGGGCCGTGCCCGAACAACACGGGGCCGTGTCCAGGCGCCCAGTAACACAAATTTTTGCTTTTTAACACTCTTTTACACATTCAATCAACCTAAAAACTTATTTTTGGGACACATTGAGGACAATGTGTAATTTAAGTGTGGGGGGATGCTAAAATCTTGAATCTTGCAAGTCCTAATAACAAGCCTTACACAAAACTCTATTGGAACCGCTAATCACCCCAAATTTTTTCAAAAATTTTCATTTTTTTTTACTTGTCTAGGTTTAACTTGGGAATTTCAAATTCTAAAAAGGTTATATTTTTACAAATTTACAACCGATAGCGTCGTGATAAAAAGAACCAACATAAGAAAATTATGAAAAGGCATGACAAGCTTAGTTAAAATTTAATTATATATACTTGGTCACATAAAAACCCATTCCCACAAAAGTGAGTTTTGAGCCTTTATTGAGCATACAAATACATATCATTAAATTAAATGCTCATCTTTCGTTTCTTGTGTGAATAGCCGCTTGGTTCTTACAACTCTAGAACTTGCCACGACGATACATTCCCGGTCCTTACCAACTTAAACCCGAGTAAGTAAATGATGGAGGCATTAGGACTAACCCTTTTTATTTCTACACCATTATTTTTATTTTTTTTACCACCTACCCAAAATCCCCCTAGTTAACCCCTTTGAGCCTAAACATTTTCATTTCTTAACCCAAACCAAACACCCTTTCACCCACCAAAACTTTTTTATTTTTAACCCTTTGTTTTAGTAACAAGCTTGGTTTGTCGTATGACTTAAATATATATATATATATATATATATATATAAAATTTTGTTGAAGATGAAGCAAAAGAAATAAACGAGCAAGTTTATCAAAAATAACTTTGCTTAAATCATGGCTTCATCAAAATAAAAATTGCAAAAATAAAAAGTCTTACGAAAACCGACGCTTTTTACGCTTTTCGCCCTTTTTTTCTACTAACCACTAACCCAACCACCTACCTTTAACCCAAGCCTAACCCTTCACCCAAAAAGTCCTCTTGATATTTACAAAGGTGTATAGTTAAAAAGGAGGAGGATTGATTGCTTGGCAAGCCTATGGTAGGAGTAAGTTCAATGCCGCTCTCGAGTGATCTACTAAAATACATTTTCGGCCGAGTGTTGAGTGATCCCCGTGAGGTATGTGAACTTGTATATAAATAGAATTTTAAAGAGGCATGTTATGCCCTAATAAGTAATTTATCTTATGAAAAGTTTTAAATAAATCATGACGAATAGGATTGTAAATAAATAAAAATAAAACTTAATAAAGAATCTTGGAAATCCCGACACTCTATGACAAGCCCAAAAACCTTCTCTTCTACCCATTCCATTTGGGAGTGTAAAGCCACATTATAAAGAGTTTTGCTTGAGGACAAGCAAAGATTCAAGTGTGGGGGTATTTGATGTGCACAAAATGCAACATATAAATTACATCAATTGTGGCATAAAACTAACCCTTTTTAGTACTAATGTTGGAAAAAGTGTGTTTTTCTCTTCCTTTTGTATTTTCAGGATTAAATGAGCTCAAATTAACAAAAGGAGCAAAAAGGCAGCTAAATCTAACATAAATACAAGAAAAAGAACAAACGTGGCATGCCCGACCTCCCCGAAAGCATCTTCCCAAGCAAAACAAGAGAACAGAAGGCTGAACACGCCCCGTGCTCAGTGAACACGGGGGCGTGCCCAAGTGTCAGCATAAAAGACAAAGTTGTAGAAGCTTCCATCGCCCACCACGGGGCCGTGCTCAGCGGACACGGGGCCGTGGTCAACTATAAGATTCGCAGAATCCAGGCAAATCTTTATAGTACAGATACGCTTCTGCACACGGGGTCGTGCCCAGCAGACACGGGGGCGTGGTCAACTAATACAGACAAACTGCAATTAATGAAGACAGAGAAAAGGATGGACACGGGGCCGTGCCCGAGCTTCTGTTCAGCCTATAAATAGGAGTGCTTGGCTCAAGCTCAAACGATCCTTTGGCACACCACCTTTCTCACACTTCACCCACCACCTACCACCACCATAACACCATCATCCACCACCATCATCCATTGTCCATCATAGAGTGTGTGAGTCGTCTCGGGATCCAAGATTGATCGTAAGAGTTCTTGACAATCAAGGCCATGTTTGCCTAAGTCTCTTACATCACTTGGTGAAGACAAAGTGTCTAGTGTAATACTTTTTATTTTTAATCTTTTCGCACTTTTTACTTGGTTATGTATTAATGACTTTAATAACTAGTTTCTTATGTTGAAGGTGATTTTTCCTTATCGTTTGTCCGTGGTGTCTTGGCATTATTTTACTGTCTATATAAAATAAAAAATTTTCACCATTCATATCTCCACGGTCTATATGGAGGTATGTTGGCTACCTGGTCGGGGGTTAAGGGAACGGTTTGGTAAGAGTCTTGCCTTGTTCAGTGTATAGATCCTGCAAGGACCTGGGTCAAATTTAGTAGGACCTCCTTCAATACTTAACGGTATTGGATGGCGGGGGTCCAAACTCTTTGACCCCCTCATATGTAAACTACTATTAATACTTTAACCCGGCTACTTTGGACTGTATCCCTGCTGACTCAGACTACTTAGCCGAGGGTAACGTCGCCTTCAAAAGAGGGGCCTACCACAATACGCATTAATAACTTAATTAATTATCTTTCAATAATCCGACCCTTTAGGATTGTATCCTTACTGACTCAAACTACTAGGTTGAGGGTAACGTCACCTTCAAAAGAGGGGCCTACTACAATAACTAAGATAATCTCTTAAAAAGTGCAAAAGTGCGGAAATAATCAAAGGTTACACTAAACACGAGTCGGAGCCAAGTGATTCATCTTGTCTATCTGTTTTTACTTTTATTTTTATTTTTCAGCATTTTAGTTAGTTTTTATTTTTCTAGTTTAAAACCTTTTTCTAACTTTTGATTTGATTAGACGTTGAGGATAAACCGGTACTAAAAGGACTTGTGTCCTTGGACGACCTCGGTATCTTGCCAACACTATACTACGCTCACGATGGGTGCACTTGCCCATATGTGTGTTTAGTGTTAGTAAATATCGTTTTTTATAAATTTAAAACTTGGCTAAAAAGTGTTAAAAAGGGCTTAATATATACATTAAAAACTAATAACACTCACGCACATCAAGTTTTTGGCGCCGTTGCCGGGGACACAAGGATTTTAAGAAAGTTAGGAATCAACGGCCTAATCGTTTTTCTTATTTTTCTACTTTTTTTAGGATTTTTCTTAATTTTTCAGCTTCTGCAGAACTCAGCATGGGTCGTGCCTGCTGAACACGCCCCGTGCCCAATCATTGGAACTGGTAATCCTGTTTTAAGTTAGACAGTAAGCTGAACACGGGGCCATGCCCACTCAACACGCCCCCGTGCCCAAGATTCAGTTACTGAAAACAGAACCGTGAGATCCCGACGGTTGGTAATTTCTGACACAAATATGAGTGATACTGATATTTTTTACTTTCGGCAAGTGGTGGTAGAGAGAGACAAAGAGGAAATTGGTGGAGATGATGATGTGTTTCAGTTGGTGAAGATGGAATTGCAGGTGGGGTTGGAGGAGATAATGATGTGTTGTTCATCATTGCTGTCATTTACTCATTTGTTGGAGATTTGGGCCTTTGGGGTAGTAGTATATTTAAGTACAAATTAAATACAAATTACCAAAATGCCCTTACTTTTATCTTAAAATTACCAAAATGTCCTTTAAGTTAATAGAAATTATGGATGGAGTTAAGTCCGTGGAGCAAAATGGCGACAAAACCAAAACATCAGGGAGTAAAATGACTATTTTTAAAGGTTTGAGGCAAAACCGTTAAAACGACCAAACCACAGGGAGCAAGATGGAAGTTTACTCATCAGATTATATTGCTTCTGTGTATAAAAAAGTGTGAAAAACTATTTATATTATAAGTTTATATTTATAAAGTAATATATAAATGATTAAAAGAAAAAAAAAATATGTAAAAATGGTTTTGGACTAAAATGGCAATTTAGAAACCTTTTTGTTGTAATTCCAAAAATACCCCTGTTTAAAACTGAGATTTTTAGACGGAGTTAGACAATGCGATCAAGATGGCAACAAAATGGAAAACTCAAGGACCCAGAAGAGAAAAAAAACTATTTGGGCTAAAATGAAAATTTTGGACAAAACTCAAGGACTAAAATGGCAATTTACTCATATTAAAATTTGATTATTAATTATTTCACGACCTTTTTACCCAGAATATTAAAACTTGATCTTGACATCACGAATATATGGATTACAAAATGGGCGAACATGGGAAAGTAAAGTTTCCTTTCCAAATCAAAGACCAATTCTTTGCGCGTATAATATTTGTTAAATTTCACAAAAAAAAAACTTTCAGTTTTCAAGAATCATTCTTTTTTCCAAATTCCATAAAAAAGCGATCAGATTCTATGGAATTTCGTGTTCACTGGATCCTAATTCATAACCTCCTTTGAGTCATCTTTCAAACACCTCAAGGGTTTATATACCCACCTCGAATCATACCCACTTTTATCAATCAATTATTAGTTTGTAGAAAGTTTGAATTTTTATAAAAAAGAAGAAGAAAGGGTCATGGGGGGTTCCAAGATTGAGGGTGGAACCTCTTCTTCTTCTTCAGCTGCTGTTCCAGTTGTTAATCGTAGAGATCCTTATGAAGTTTTGAATGTCTCAAAAGATTCTTCTGACCAGGAGATCAAATCTGCTTACAGAAAGCTTGCCCTCAAGTTTGTTCAATACCCATTTATTTATTTATTATTTTCTTTATTTTTTTATATTCTTGTACAAGATTTTAGATTGTTTATAGTATTGACTTGTTATGGTTATAATTATTTGTTATATTGAAATTTAGTTTTTTTTCTTTGTTTTTAAGATTTGAATTATATTAGTTGGATTAGGTTGCTTGCTGAATTAGGGATTCTTGATCATTATCTCCCAAAAACATGAATTTGTAATTTTGTTGGGTATTTCAGTTACCAAAATTTGGTTAATTAATTATGTAACTTATTGGGTTAATTCATAATTTTAATCCTTTTGAGTAAAGATCAATTGGTGCTGGCTTGATGCACCATTTATATTGTTAGGATCATAAGTTATGTTATTGTTTACTTTCTGATAATTATGCCATTTGTTCTGTTTAAATTCACATGATATTTTCTAGTAGGGAGTGTGATTGTGCTATCTGATTATCTGATTTTTATAATTTAAAATCAGTTGCATCATTTAAAAGTTAAAACACGCGTATAAACGCCCATACGTTACTTTTATAGATTTTGTAACGTTACTTATTTATAGGTATCACCCTGACAAGAATGCTAGTAACCCTGAAGCATCAGAACTGTTTAAGGAGGTTGCTTTTTCTTATAACATTTTATCTGATCCAGAGAAAAGAAGGCAATACGATAATGCAGGGTTTGAGGTAGATTTATGCTATTGTTAGTAATGTTTTGGAGGTGGCAAAATGAGCGGGTTGAACATGTTGGGTAACAGGTCAAAGCCGGTTCGAGTTAAAACAAGTAGTTTATTGTGCTGGTCAAACGGGCAGGGTCGATCTACAAACATTTTCTAGTCTGTTTTTTAAATAAGATTTTTTTTAATAAATCGATTTAGCTAGGTTTAGATGACTTTTGACTCATTCGATCCATTTGACCCGTTTCATTTTTGACTCAGTTTTGGTCTGGCCATGATTCAATTCTGCCCATTTATAAGTAAATGGGTCAAAATTGACACCTCAGTGTGCATGCATCTTTAATGTTCCTGTTACCGTCTTTTGTATTTACGTTTTATCTATTTTGAATTCAACAGGCTATTGATGCTGATGGCACAGACATGGAAATCGATCTTTCTAACCTTGGAACAGTGAACACAATGTTCGCTGCATTATTCAGGTAATTTTTATATAATTCATTCACACATTAGATTCATTTTGACTCGTATCTTTATTTTATTCTATTCGCTATTTCCTATTTAAGTAAGCTTGGAGTTCCTATTAAGACAACTATTTCAGCCAATGTTCTCGAAGAAGCTTTGACTGGATCCATCACGGTCAAACCCCTTCCGCTAGGATCGTCAATTAGCGGAAAGGTGCACATACCTCATAAGCGGGTTTCATTATATTATTAAATTATTTCCTTAGCTACTCCATTGACTTCATCGAGTTTAATTACAGGTAGACAAACAATCCGCTCAGTTTTTTGATGTAACTGTAACCGAGGAACAAGCTAAAGCGGGGATCGTAGTTAGAGTTACTTCAACCGCCCAAAGCAAATTTAAGGTGCTTAACATTTGTTGATTTTTTATTATAAGAATAATATATGAAAAAAAAAAGATTAAATATGTGTAGCAAATATTGCAGCTACTTTATTTTGAGAAAGACGTTGGCGGGGGTTATAATCTGTCACTGCAGGTACCATCTTTTCTAGTTTTCTTTCAAGGGTTCAAATCGTTTTATATCGTTACTGTTATTATAAAGCTAAATATTATATGTTCTTATAAGATATCGAAATACTTGTTGTTGCAGGAAGACAGTGAGAAGACGGGGAAGGTGACATCAGCAGGGATGTATTTCTTGCATTTTCAAGTATATAGATTGGATTCAAGTGTTAATGCGGTATGCATCTACCATATAACTTGTCGCTATTCAAGAATATTGGTTTACATAGAAACATATTCTCAAATTATTATGTGGAGTAAAATGCCATTTTCGTCCCTGAGGTTTGGCCAGTTTTGCGACTTTCGTCCAAAGGTTTGTTTTTCCGCATCTGGATCCAAAAGGTTTGATATAATGCCATTTTCATCCGGCTTGTTAACTCCATCCATTTTTCTCCGTTAATTCAGGGGTATTTCTGTCTTTTTTGCTAGCTTAAAGGGCAGTTTGGTCTTTTTCATTTTATGTAAAAAGACCAAATACCCCTGAAAAAGTTAACAAAAAAGACGGAAATACCCCTAATTTAACGGAGAAAAATGGATGTAGTTAACAAGCCTGATGAAAATGGTAATATCTTAAACCTTTTGGATCCAGATTCGGAAAAACAAACCTTTGGACGAAAATCGCAAAATAGGCCAAACCTCATGGACGAAAATGGCATTTTACTCCTAAATTTATTATGCGTCTCCTTCTATCGATGGGTATATTAGACATTTAATGTTGACAATGGGTTGTTATTATGGGCAGTTAGAAATGGCTAAGGATCCGGAGGCTGCTTTCTTCAAAAGGTTGGAAGGTCTCCAGCCGTGCGAGGTCATGGAGATAAAAGCTGGGACCCACACATTCGCCGTTTATGGTTTGAATTTTTTTTCTTGTAGTTTTAATATGATTGGAAAATATTTTACGTATAATTACTCTCTCTTTTCTTGTAGGTGATAATTTTTTCAAGACTGCATCCTACACAATAGAAGCTCTTTGTGCCGCGACATACGAGAGTACTACTCATAAACTCAAGGAGGTCGAACAACAGATTTTAAGAAAACGAACAGACTTACGCCAATTTGAAACTGATTATAGAAAGGTTAATTTTCCTTTCTTCATTGACCTTTATTCTTCGCTTTTCATTTATTAAATGTATTATATACTAATATGTTTCTTATTACATCATTTGCAGGCTTTGGCACAATTCCAAGAAGTGACCAACAGATACACCCAAGAAAAACAGAATGTAAGTAGACTGTCTGTCCCAAATTTCTGGTCAACCTTTGACTTTTAAGAGTCAAACGATGTACCAGTCTCGCTTTCTATCAATCTGTGACAATGTTGTACATTGTAATATCCAAATCTCTTATTTCGGGCCGCAATGTGGTTTAAAAACTTAAAATTACAGGTGGACGAGCTTCTAAAACAACGAGAAAACATCCAATCAGCTTTCACGTCTAATAAGTCGGTTTTGGGGAGTAAAGTGAGTAATGGAGGTAGTAGTAGGCGTGAAGGCAGCAGCCCACGTGAAGAAGAAGGGAAGGAGAAGTCTGCAAAGAAGAGATGGTTCAATCTTAGCCTGAAATTTACTGGTGATAAAAAAGTATAGTTAATAAAAAAAAGTTCATGTTGTTCTTTTGGGTAAATTTTTCTTGCTGTTTTGATTCATAAAGGGTGTTTATAGTAGCTTCATTCTTGTTATGTATCTTCATTTGATATTTTTACATATTTTGTTGTAAAATGGTTTTCATTGATTGTTCAATAGGACAAAAACAAATTAGTGGGCCAGAATCATGATTTGGGCTGTGGGCTATCTCAATACCTTATGTTATATACTTTTATATATCTGTTGCTAGTTTTTTGGTAGGGTTCTTCTATTTTCACACCCCTATTTTTTTTTATTTTCACATCCCTAATTGTATACGGGTCGTATAACGTTATACGACCCGTATAGAATGTTGTTGCACAGAAATAGATGCTGTGGAATTTTTTTTTTGTTTTACATGTATACGAGCCGTATAACTTTACATGATCCGTATACAATTGTATACGAGCAAATATAATGTTATACGGCTTGATGTCTATGTTTTGTGAGGTTTTGATCAGCTTTTTGGGTGTTGTATATTGGCCGTAGAACCTTATACGGCCCGTGTATATATATATATATATATATATTTTAAAATGAAAAACCGTTTAATAAGTTTTAGTAATTGTTTAGATAATGTTTGTCGTATTATTTTGATATATTGGATTATGTTACGAGTTGAACAATTTTCCGCTTTATTATGTAAAACGTCTACGTCAATAGCATTTGCCGTATTATTTTATATATATATTGGATTGTGTTACGAGCTTGTAATACTACGAGTTTTAAATAATTAAAACATTTATTAACAAAAAAACGTGTGCATAGAATAAACAATACGATAACAATTATCAAACAAACAAGATAAAATGTAAACATAAGATTAATATTTACAATGTTTTACATCTATAACAACAAAAGATAAATATTTACAATGTTTCAAAAGTAAAACAACAAAACCAAAAATACAATAAGCAGCTACGGGATGATGGTGGTGGTGGTGGTGGTGGTGCAGCGCCAGCTCGTGGAGGTAGAGGCGCGCCAGAATGCATAGGAATAATCGCCTTGACCATCCACTGTATGTCACTCTGCATACGCGATACGTCCACTCATACAACAGCTACATCTGACTCGACCTGAGCCAGTCTCTCCTCCACCGGGTGGAGGCATCACACGTGGTCTCACGCTCCGTCGCTCGTACGGGCGATCAACCTGTACATCCTCCACACCTATCTTCGATCTGTCGACCGCAACATGAACTGCCTCCTGTACCCCGCTTCCCTATCCCTCGCCTCCCTCCCCCCGCCTCCCCCACCCTCGTCACCCTCACCCCCTGGCCCGCCTCCCTCGTTAGTGGCTGCCCTGGGTACCACTCGATACGACCCTCATCAAACGACCAGATCACCCGGACCTTGTCCGGTAACACCTCGTGAGCAATCTTCATCGAGCATGCTGTGGCCCTACCTACCAGATCAACCTGGTGTGTGATGGTCATATCCAGAGCCACCTGCGGGGACAAGCGGCGCGACTAGTGCTTCGCTAGACAGGTGACGAAGCCGCCACAACTAGTGTGGCTAGAGGTACGCTTAAAAGCGTACTCAACGAAGTACGTGTCCAACTTGTATGCCAAGTCCCCCCTGCGGGTAAGTAAGTCGTGCAAGAAGAACATGTTATTTTGGGTGACCCGCTCCCTACTATCGTGTTGACCCGCAATCGTCACGGCAATACACCGATATAGATATCGGTGCAACGGGTCGTATATGCACGACCCCCGCGCCTTCGGGGATCGCGAACGTGGTGTCGTGAACTCCCTGGTGCCAATAGTGCGCCACCACGGGCACAACACGTCAGCGGATGTGCTGGTCGGTGCATCCAAAAAATGCCTGGGATATTGACTCTTCCTGTGAGTACAGACCCGAGGCAACAACAACTGGGGAGCGTCAACCGGCGACTCTCCTCGCAAAGAGTAAAAGAAACCGCGGTGGTGTCCAAAAAATGCTTTAAACCCCTACCCCAGGTGTTCGTAAATGCAAACGTACATAAAAGCTCTAAAGTAATCTCCTTGTGGGCTCGCTCTCGGGCGACATCAAATAAACGGGACCACGTGGAAGTAGCTGGTATGAACTCCCGGACCCGACCGACAGATCCAATCTCGGTCAAAAAACCAATATCAATGATCCAGGGTGCATCCAGCTCCATCTCGTGTAATCTACCCAAAAACCTATGGGCAGCAGTACCTCGGGGGATAACACAAACAAACTGCGCTGTCTCCATAAAATCGTCTACAACCTTCTCCTCCTGTCCTCGTCCCCATCCGCGTGCCTGACCTCGACCTCTAAGAGCTCTACGTGCTCTAGCCGCTGATGACTCAGACATATCGTCTATAAACAATAACAATAAGGGGTCGGTAAGTATTATACGACTAACGTTCACGTATTATACGTCTCGTATATGATGTACAAAGCTCATATACGCACGTATTATACGTCCTGTATAAGATCCGTACACAGCAAGTATACGTTTCATATACGCATGTATTATACGTCTCGTATATGCTAAAAACAATCAAGGAAAAAAGAAAAAAAGAAAACTGAAAATACAAGAGTATACGATCGTATATGTTGTATTCGATCATATAGAGTTTTGTACGTTGTATATGGTATTTCTTGTTGAAACATTTTCGGGGTTCTGTTTTTTAATAGTAGTAAGAATGTCGCGTGGTTTCATGTTCTGATACTTCAGTTGCTCCAACGTCCTCTCTTTCGCTGGAGTCAGCCTCATTAGGGACGGATGACCCTCTAGATACAGAAAGGGTTCATGGTTATGCTTAGCTTTGTCAACCCTTAGAGTCCAAAAACGTGACCTCTTTCTGTATGTTCTGATCAGTTGGAACTCGCAACCAGTTTTCCTGCTCCCGCTACGTCTGACCATGGCTGTTGACTTGTGTTGGCTGGCACAATCGCACGTAAGCCATATTTTTAACGGCTGGTCGTTTAGGGGTTTCTCGTAGATCGTGCGTTTGGTGACTATGGCGTACCCATTTTGGCGTCCGACTTCTCTACATCACTCCATCAATTCATCCATGCTATCGAATTTCTAACGAAACACTTATATGTGTGAATTAATGATTAACTCTAGTGAATAAGATGTTATGCATACTTTATGGACGAATTAAGATAATAATATAAATGACATCAAATGTATAAACAGTAATATTAAACGTACGTCAAATAAACGTATAAATAAATGTTATACCTGATCGGTTTCAAACTCACTAGGTTCCTGGTCACCGTTTGTGCCCTCGGATGGTCCACCACTACCGGGAGGGGATTGAAAACTACCGGGCGGTGGTGGATAATAACCAACATAATTACCCTGACAAGCATCCAAACCCCAAGGTGTAACAACCCGCACTTTCGTGCGTTGTTACCGCTCGATATACTCGTTACGCCTAGCACCAGAGATTTGGATCATAATGTAACTATATCGCATACATCGCTATTCGAAGGATAATCGCATATTTTCGAAATACAATATCATTATACTATACCACATCACAAGCACTAACACTCACGATGACATTGGGTGAGGACCTATTCTACCCTCCTCAGTGGCCGACTGGCCGTGGTGTGTCGAAACGCAGACAATTAACGCCAACAAAAACTCTCGGGTGAGTGCTATAACTCCAGTCATCGTGACGATGATGACAATACGACTGAGTGGTCCCCCGTCAGTCTTTGTGGCACAACACACAATCACGTTCATGATGACATCAAGAAAGGACCTATACTACCCTCCTTGATGGCCGTGAAATGTAGCTAATAATTGCATACTCGAATCGAAAACCGTTTGTATATCGAAACTGTGGAATATGAATACGTATATACGACCCTTTGTATATCGAAACTGTGGAATATGAATACGTATATACGACCCTTTGGTGATTAATTATAATATATAATAATATAAATATATGAAAATGTGGCCAAACTATCGCAACGTACCAAAAACGAGGATCGAAAGGCCTCCGTACGGATGGGCCAGCCGATCGGCTAGGCCAACCGATCGGACAGCCCAGCCGAACGCCTGGGCCAGCCGATCGGACAAGGCCAGCCGATCGGACAGCCATCCGATCGGACAGACCTGCACTCCCTTCCTTCCCTCTTTGCCTATAAATACCCCCTTGTCACATCAAGCACACATGCTGTGACTGTTGCTGTTCGACCAGACGTTCCAACCCCTTTATCTCTTGATTTCTCGCGATTCTTGTAAGTTTTCAACTCAAACCTTGTACTTCCTTGATCTATAACAAATTCTACACCTTTCTACCCGTTAAATCTTCACTTTTAACGTGGAACCTCTGGATTTTGGGCATTCTAGGGTGATGTCACCATGAAGTTCTTATGAACTTCAAGGGTAATGTCATCCCATGCGAGAACGACTCAGATCTGAGTGATTTCCATACGTTTTCACATAAACCAAGTCTAAATCTATGTTTTTCTAATCAAAGTGTGTGTGTTTTCGGGTTAAACACGGGAAAGGCCATCAAGAACGGCCAGATCTGATGGAACGGGGTGGTTCCCGGCCGTTAGAACGAGCCGGATTTGATGGGGTTTCAGTAGTTTAACACAAGGACACCCCACCTCAGTCAAATCACCTGAAATCTTTCCAAAACTCATCAAGTGTGACACGATCAGGACGATGGAACGAATTGCCGTCCGATCGGACAGCAAAACAGAACTCAACCAACCGAACGGACAAGGTGCAAACCGATCGGCTAGCATGCCAACCGATCGGACAGCATGCCAATCGATCGGACAGCATGCCAACCGATCGGCCAACATGCAAACCGATCGGCTAGCATGCCAACCGATCGGACAGCATGCCAACCGATCGGCTAGTATGTTAACCGACCGGACAACATGTCCAGCCGACCGAACGGGCCCAAACATCGATGTCCGAACCAAACCTTGGTCTTGTCGCCACCATTAAACGCGCTATTCACCGCTAAACGATCTGTAACCAGGTTAACTCAGACGTACTCTCAATCGATCCAATTCAAGTTGTGTCTACTTGTCGATTACGCACTGTGAGTATACTTGAACCCTTTTTAATCGCATTTTGGGTGTAACATACGTTTCTAACAAATCGAACTTATCAAACGAATTATTCAATCAATCGAATTATCACTTGCGAATAACTGTTTTGCATAGTTATACGTGATGCTAGTTGCATATGTGCTAGGGTTTATACTCGCGACGTCCCACCATGACTGGTATAGTACTATTGCGCCCGACGGGGTCTAGTTTGCCATCGCATATTCGAGCATCGAGGACTTAGTTGGTAGTATCAGCTTTGTGAGTACATATGTCGTGTGTTACGTTTATGCATGTGGAAATTCGCTACACTTTTTAATCTATTACGCTATACATATCAAACCTGTATACTCGCCAATACTTTTGTATTGACAAATATTTTAACGTATGTTGCAGGTTAGATCGCAGACTATATCAAATCAAGCTAGGGAGTCTAGAAACTCAACTAAAATCTAGGTTGTCGGATTTGCATTGTTCGAGAGGACAAGAAATCTGTGATAACTTATGTGATTGTATTATTTGTTAGTATGGGATAACGAATGTATTAAATATTATCGCAATATAGTTGTTATGGATTCTCTTGAGCAATCTGATTCGCCTAGTGCCGCGCCCCGATGATTCCGCCATCAGTTGGGGTGTGACAGATTGGTATCAGAGCCATAACTATAGGGAATTAGGCCAGACTCGACCTAGTCCGGGTCGACGTCTTAGAAGCTGACCTAGTCTATAGTCTAAGTACCAACAGGCCGACTCGTACGAACCCAGTAGGGTTGTATTGGGCCTACTTGATACTCTCGATCGAAATTGATAAAAGCTACAACTTTGTGTGAACACGCGCACTACAGCTTCACACGAAGGAGCCTTTCCTAAGGCCAGAATACTACTTAGCCTTTCCTAAGGCTGACACAATACACGTGTTTTCGAAAATACTCGCATAACAAAACCGAGTGATCCAGTCGAGATCAGGTGTGAAAACCAAGAACTCTTGATGAGATCGCTCGCTCAGCGCATTTTTCTAGCACGAGAACCTTTCATCGAGTTAGGAGTGACATCCACATCTTGACGAAAGTCTCCATTTCGAATTTCTAGTGGGACTCTCAGATTTATTCGATGAGCACAACCACAATTAGGAACGAAGCTGTTAAGTCAGGGGTGAAACCCGTACCTTAATAAGCCGTTCCACTCTCTATAAACTGGTTTACAAAAGCTCTCACCAAGGACTCGACTGACACGATAACTCGAGCCACGCGATGACTAGGAAGACGAATGCCATGAGCTGCATCCCAGTGGAAGCATGAAGTCTTCTAGGTCAACGCGCGTGCACGAACTTGTCGAATACAGTTGGGATACCTTGGGTAGTCGACGCCCAAACACCCAAGGCACTCTACCATACGACCCACCAATCTTACAACTGGTTGGAAACTTATCTACGTTTTGGAACTTTACGCTTTATCGATTTCTCGATTTAACGATTTTCACTCCCTGCTTTATAAACGCACAAGTCGCACAGCCATCGCAATCTAAAATGAAACCCGAATGTTCACAACAAAACTAATGCATAATCTATCCTCATCACTCTCGGTTTCTCACTTCAACGCGCCCTCGCTTATTCTAAGTCAATCTGTATGTGTATGATTACAAATTACAATTATATAAATACATATAAGTACGTATAAACAACAAGTTATTGTGTGAGAACTTAGAAATTTCGTGTTTCCTATGTGGCTCCTATGTGAATCGCATTACTATTATACTATCGCATCAAGTTTTGAACGTGCCCAATCGCAACGTAAACTCAAAAAAAAAAATCATTATGATCGAATCTCACTCCAAGTCTCCTTCTGTCTAGATGCCTTCCAATAACTCTACTTCGAGAATGTTAGCAAAGAGACGAGCCAAACGAAGAAGCGAAAAGAGGATTGCTTCACTTGTGACCAGGGAAGTGGTCAAAGTCATTCCTCAGATTGCCACACGAGTGCACTCTCTTATCAACTCTCGAACTTCAGAAGACGCTAAGACAGAAGAACCGCAATCTACGTTTCTCTACAAACACTTCAAAGCCTGTGATCCAATGGTCTTCAAGGGCGAAGGAGGTGTTTCTCAACTACTCCAGTGGTTCGACTCTATCGAAGTTACCCTTCGTCGGAGTGGGTGTCCCGATAGCTTCCGTACTACTTGCGCTACCGGAGTATTTCAATCGCGAGCACTCGACTGGTGGACCGCCGAACGTAACAAACGTGGGATCTCTGCAGCTTACGCTCTCTCTTGGGATGAGCTGAAAGAGCTTATGAAGAAAGACTACTGCCCTCCCCACGAAATCCAGAAGCTAGAAAACGAATTTTGGGAAATCAAGCAAAACAAAGGTGACAATGTTGGCTACACCGCAAGGTTCAAACAGCTTAGCATAATCTGCCCAAGTCAAGTCAACACCTCAGAAAAAGCCATTTCGAAGTATATTCGCGGCTTGCCTGAGTGTGTGGGTGATTTTGTCGAAGCTGCAAGACCTGCTACTATCGAAGAAACCTACCGCTTAGCCGCAGAAATCAACAACAAACGACTCAAGGAAGGATTATTCTCAAGGAGTCCTGTCAAGCCAGCTCATTAAGCAATCGCCATTAATCATTCAGGCGAACATGTTGACGAATCTTCTGATGAATCTACTGACGAATCTTCTGACAAACCTGCTGGCGATTCTTCTAACGAATCTGCTAACGATTCCTCGGACGGATCTGCTGCCGATTCTTCTAACAAATCTGCCGACGGATCTCCCGACAAATCAGCCAAAGACTCTGCAAGTGAGTCTTCAGACGAATCCTCCAACGACGACATCTCTTCGCAAAACACCGACAAACCCAGCCGCAAGCGAAAGACTTCAAGCCCGAGCTCATCACCCACCGAACTGCTGCAACCGAAACCTCTTCGAACAGTTCCGGTGTTCCCAAAACGAGCTTACACTGGAGCTCATCCTCAGTGTTACTCGTGTACCTATCATCATTCAGTTGGGGTTGACTGTCGCTATTGCAGTAACTGCAACCGTTACGGTCACTTCACTCACAACTGTCGCATCAAACCATGAACCTGAGTACAACAACAACAGCTCCAGCAAAAGTCTTCAACATCAAACACCTAGCAAGCGTAGGATAAAGTTGTAATGATACGATTCTCGACGTTAATTTCTAAGTTTTGAACCTACTCTATTACTCGATGTTGCCACTATGAGTAACGCTAACTCTCGCTCTTGTGTTCTCTTTCACTCTCTAGTCGTCACACTTAGACTAGATTCACGCATGCTATATACTATATCACGAAATAATATGTTTTACCCTCACTACACTCTTAGAACGAGGTACGATAAACGTGCAAGGAAACGACTAATCACGGGTGCACACGGGATTATTCGGGTCAATGCACAGAGATCGTAGTAAATTCTAAGGTGCCACAAGCGTACGACGAAGTATGACACCAAACCACGGGATCTAAGTAGTAGGCGTCAAGCAAGGTGTGCTTTATCGTACTACCGAAATTCCGTGAAGAAAGTGCCACGTGGAGTTGAACGTTATTAGACCTATTATACTATTGTGATTATTTTCAACACACTACACTCAATCGCAAGGCGTAACAAACCGTATCATCGCGAGACTTGTCGTAAGTCTGCAAACGCAGTGCAATCGCCTCATCGATGGACTCTGGGGAGTCTACCTCGCAGGACAATTGCATCAACGCAAGACTGGTCGTAAGTCTATAGCAATCAATCTCATCAAGCACATTAACGCTCACGATGTTGTCGGGTGAGGACCTACTCTACCCTCCTCGATAACTGTGATGCATCGCAACGTAACGTAAAGCTTATTCGAAACAAGACTCGGCTAAACGCAATCGCTTATCATGTGTATCTCGCAACCTCTATCGCTTATTGAGTGAATCTATATCGTTTGCGGCATATCAATCGATCGCTATACCGTTGTCTGTAATATTTGTGTTAAGTTAGCACGCATGACCTCGCTTCACGGGATGAAGCTCATATGGTTAAAGCAAGGTATTTTAATCATATCAGTGGGCTTTCGTGGAAAAAGGCCATGCGGGGCCCGGTGTTAGTAAACTCTGTAGTGTTATTCAATCAAAACGAACCGCGTAAATCGAACCGCATACCTCCATCGCTTGCAACGCAATAGCTACCGATTATCATAATTCGTTTATCATCGCCGTCATCACTAGTGTTTTGTGTTTATTCGCTTAATCACCTGATCGCTTATCGCTTATCGTGTATAGGCTACCGCTTATCGCTCGTTGGTGTTCATTGCAGTCTGTGTGGTGTTAATACACATGACATCGCTTCACGAGGCAAAACTAACCTGGTCAAACGTGGTGTTTCACCATCTTAGCAAACCCTCGTGGAAACATGCCATGTGGGTTTAATACGGAATCTAATCGAAAACACGCTATTCTCTTATCGTTTATCGCTCGACGCCTACCCAGACACGACACATAAATGTTTTGTGTCATCAGGCTACTCGCTCACGCTACTACAGCTACATTCGCAATCCAACCCGCCGGTTCAACCCATTCGATTCTATCTTATATTCGGTCTGACCATCTAATCGATCGGGCCAAGTGAGCGCAATTCCATCCGTGTCGTATCGGCGCACCTGACACCGCCTCACGAAACGGAAGTAATATGAGCAAAACATGGTGGATACGCCGCTGGTACTTCCTATATATAAATGTTTTAAACATATTAACAAACTCTCGTGGGAAAGTGCCAAGTGAGGCTTGGTAATTAACTACCTTTTGTACTATTAAAATTTATTTTATGAAAAATTTTGATTTAGAAACTGGTGGACAAGTGAAATTTTCTCACGACATGGAGATAACACCGAATCAGCTTAACTCCATGTCCAAGAAAAGTTCATAAGTCCATCTTTCCTTAAAAGCTTTTACAACATCAAAACGAAATCCTTCGTAAGACATTGGTTCGACATCGAGTTCAACTTGAGCCCATAAGAAAGTTTTCGTAACCTCAGTTTTCATCTTCGAATTCCTTAAAATGTTAAAACCTAAACTTCCTTGCAACATTGGTTAACATCGACTCAGTTGACCTTATGTTAAAAGGAAAATTTTCAAGATTTCCATCCAAAATTCCTTTTAAATATCTAAAATGAACGTTTCTTGTAAAGTTGGTTAACAATCGACTCCGTTAACCCTACGTCATGAGAAACCTTTCAAATTCTTTAAAATTACAATCGCATCGAACTAACGAATTCTCCGCGACACGAGGTACCTTGGAACGCCAACTCGTGGGATATTACTTTTGTCTTTACGTCGCCTTCTCGCTATCGCAATCGAGTTCTCTTATTCGAAACGCTCTCGCTTGTCAACTCCCGGTCAAATCACTCGCTGTACCGCTACTTATACAGGATCAATTCTCAAAAGTCTACCAGTTAGATTAATTTCGGGACGAAATTTCCTAAAGCAGGGGAGACTGTAACAACCCGCACTTTCGTGCGTTGTTACCGCTCGATATACTCGTTACGCCTAGCACCAGAGATTTAGATCATAATGTAACTATATTGCATACATCGCTATTCGAAGGATAATCGCATATTTTCGAAATACAATATCACTATACTATACCACATCACAAGCACTAACACTCACGATGACATTGGGTGAGGACCTATTCTACCCTCCTCAGTGGCCGTGGTGTGTTGAAACGCAGACAATTAACGCCAACAAAGACTCTCGGGTGAGTGCTATAACTCTAGTCGTCGTGACGATGATGACAATACGAGTGAGTGGTACCCCGTCAGTCTTTGTGGCACAACACACAATCACGTTCATGATGACATCAAGAAAGGACCTATACTACCCTCCTTGATGGCCGTGAAATGTAGCTAATAATTGCATACTCGAATCGAAAACCGTTTGTATATCGAAACTGTGGAATATGAATACGTATATACGACCCTTTGGTGATTAATTATAATATATAATAATATAAATATATGAAAATGTGGCCAAACTAGCGCAACGTACCAAAAACGAGGATCGAAAGGCCTCCGTACGGATGGGCCAGCCGATCGGCTAGGCCAACCGATCGGACAGCCCAGCCGAACGGCTGGGCCAGCCGAACGGCTGGGCCAGCCGAACGGCTGGCCAGCCGATCGGACAAGGCCAGCCGATCGGACAGCCATCCGATCGGACAGACCTGCACTCCCTTCCTTCCCTCTTTGCCTATAAATACCCCCTTGTCACATCAAGCACACATGCTGTGACTGTTGCTGTTCGACCAGACGTTCCAACCCCTTTATCTCTTGATTTCTCGCGATTCTTGTAAGTTTTCAACTCAAACCTTGTACTTCCTTGATCTATAACAAATTCTACACCTTTCTACCCGTTAAATCTTCACTTTTAACCGTGGAACCTCTGGATTTTGGGCATTCTAGGGTGATGTCACCATGAAGTTCTTATGAACTTCAAGGGTAATGTCATCCCATGCGAGAACGACTCAGATCTGAGTGATTTCCATACCTTTTCACATAAACCAAGTCTAAATCTATGTTTTTCTAATCAAAGTGTGTGTGTTTTCGGGTTAAACACGGGAAAGGCCATCAAGAACGGCCAGATCTGATGGAACGGGGTGGTTCCCGGCCGTTAGAACGAGCCGGATTTGATGGGGTTTCAGTAGTTTAACACATTACACCCCACCTCAGTCAAATCACCTGAAATCTTTCCAAAACTCATCAAGTGTGACACGATCAGGACGGTGGAACGAATTGCCGTCCGATCGGACAGCAAAACAGAACTCAACCAACCGAACGGACAAGGTGCAAACCGATCGGCTAGCATGCCAACTGATCGGCCAACATGCAAACCGATCGGCTAGCATGCCAACCGATCGGACAGCATGCCAACCGATCGGCTAGTGTGTTAACCGACCGGACAACATGTCCAGTCGACCGAACGGGCCCAAACATCGATGTCCGAACCAAACCCTGGTCTTGTCGCCACCATTAAACGCGCTATTCACCGCTAAACGATCTGTAACCAGGTTAACTCAGACGTACTCTCAATCGATCCAATTCAAGTTGTGTCTACTTGTCGATTACGCACTGTGAGTATACTTGAACCCTTTTTAATCGCATTTTGGGTGTAACATACGTTTCTAACAAATCGAACTTATCAAACGAATTATTCAATCAATCGAATTATCACTTGCGAATAACTGTTTTGCATAGTTATACGTGATGCTAGTTGATGTGTGTAAAATGCAACATATAAATTACATCAAATGAGGCATAAAACTAACCCTTTTTAAGTACTAATATTGGAAAAAGAGTGTTTTTGTCTTCCTTTTGTATTTTCATGATTAAATGAGCCCAAAAACGCAAAAGAAGCAAAAAGACAGCTAAATCCAACATAAATACAAGAAAAGGAATATTAGTGGACTGCCCGAACCCTCAACGGCACCTTCCAAAGCAAAGTAGAGAAATCAGAAGACTGAACACGCCCCGTGCTCAGCCAGCACGGGGCCGTGCCCAAGAAGCAGCAGAAAAGACAAATCTATAGAAGCTTCTATTGCCCATCACGGGGCCGTGCTCAGCGGACACGGGGGCGTGTCGAAAGTACAGCAGGCGCATTTATTGTAATTGCGAATTACAATTAATGAGGAGAGAGACTGTCAGACGGACACGGGGCCGTGCCCAGCGGACACGGGGCCGTGTCCAGCTCTCTGTTCAGCCTATAAATAGGAGTGCTTGGATTCATTTCATCTCATCCCTTTGCACACCACCTCTCTCACACTTCATCCACCACCCACCACCATCACAACACCATCATCCACCACCATCATCCATTGTCCATCGTAGAGTGTGTGAGTCGTCTCGGGATCCAAGATTGATCGTAAGAGTTCTTGACAATCAAGGCCATGTTTGCCTAAGTCTCTTACATCACTTGGTGAAGACAAAGTGTCTAGTATAATACTTTTTATTTCTAATCTTTTGCACTTTTTATTTGGTTTTGTATTAATGACTTTAATAACTAGTTACTTATGTTGAAGGTGATCTTTCCTTATCGTTTGTCCGTGGTGTCTTGGCATTATTTTACTGTCTATATAAAATAAAGGATTTTCACCATTCATATCTCCACGGTCTATATGGAGATATGTTGGCTACCTGGTAGGGGGTTAAGGGAACGGTTTGGTAAAGGTCTTGCCATTGTTCAGCGTTTAGAGGTCCTGCAATGGACCTGGGTCAAATTTAGTAGGACCTCCTTCAATACTTCACGGTATTGGATGGCGGGGGTCCAAACTCTTTGATCCCCTCATAAGTTAACTACTATTAATACTATAACCCGGCTATTTAGGACTGTATCCCTGCTGACTCAGACTACTTAGCCGAGGGTAACGTCACCGCCAAAAGCGGGGCCTACCACAATACTGCATTAATAACTTAATTCATTATCTTCCAATAATCCACCCTTTTAGGATTGTATCCCTGCTGACTCAAACTACTGGGGTGAGGGTAACGTCGCCTTCAAAAGAGGGGCCTACTACAATAACTAAGATAATCTCTTAATTATGTGCAAAAGTGCGGAAATAATCAAAGGTTATACTAGATACGAGTCGGAACCAAGTGATTCATCTTGTCTATCTGTTTTTCTTTTATTTTTATTTTCAGCATTTTAGTTAGTTTTATTTTTCTTAGTTTAAAACAATTTTTCTAAACTTTTATGTTGGTTAGACGTTGAGGATAAACCGGTACTAAAAGCTCTTGTGTCCTTGGACGACCTCGGTATCTTACCAACGCTATACTACACTCAACGATGGGTGCACTTGCCCATATGTGTGTTTAGTGTTAGTAAAATATCGTGTTTTATAAATTTAAAACTTGGCTAAAATAAGTGTTAAAAAGGGCTTAAAATATACACCTAATATAAGTAACACTTCGCACGCATCAAGTTTTTGGCGCCGCTGCCGGGGACACAAGGATTTTAAGAAAGTTAGGAATCAACGGCCTAATCATCTTTTATTTTTCTTTTTATTTTTTTAGGATTTTCTTAGTTTTTTTCAGCTTCTGCAGAGCTCAGCACGGACCGTGCCCGCTGAACACGCCCCCGTGCTCAATCATTGGAACTGGCAATCCTGTTTTACATCAGACAGTAAGCTGAACACGGGGCCGTGCCCACTCAACACGCCCCCGTGCCCAAGTTTCAGTTACTGAAAATAGAACCGTTAGATCCCGGCGGTTGGTAATTTCTGACATAAACATGAGTGATAGTAATTATTTTTACTTTCGGCACTCTTATGGTACGTGGTGTCAATTATGTGGTGGCGAACATGAAGAAGTAAAATGCTACTTCCTAAATTATAGGCCCCACTACATGAACCCACCATCTTCTCACAACCTTAAGAGGGGCGAAAGTAAAAATAAGCACTATTTCTCCCTCGAATGCGCCCAGCCAGATATTCTAGGGGAAATGCTCCTTGGCGAGTTATTTCAACTAGAAGAGCTAATTCTGAAATGGTTAGAAGAGCTTGGGAAGGATTTTATTGATCCACCCCAAGACGATACCCATGAAGAAATGTTGGAACCGCATTCCGACAACCTCGTTGCTCCCGAAAATACCTTCGTACCTAGCAAAGACTTGGACGATAGTCGTCCCTGTGTCGATTGTGCCGTGAAGGACTCTCCATCGACTTCGTTCGGTGCATACATAGACCTGAGTGATTCGGCATACACCTTCTTTAACAAGAGCCCGGGAAAGGGTTGGACTTGTCCACCTAGAATGAAAATAGGAATTACCCTCACCGACAACCTCTTGCGTTCTCGCCTTAGTCTAGGACAATTAAGGTATATTAGGCACTTTGGGGTTGTTCCAACCAGTAAGGAACCACCCGATATCGATGAGATCCTTGAAGTAGCAAAACTCCATAAAGCAGCCTCCAGACACGGGGCCGTGTCCAGGTCAACACGCCCCCGTGCTCACTAAAAAGATTCTCTGCTGATTTGGTCAGAATACGGACAAAATGTGTCAGGATTTCCTCTGAACACGGGGCCGTGTCCAATCAACACGGGGCCGTGCCCAGTGCGCTGTCATTTTCTTTAAATGCAGCCTGATTCCTGCTCATTTTGACCACCTCAATTGACAGAGATCCCTGGGATTTTCACTCATACCATCCTAGGTAAGTGTTAAAAGAAGGTTCCAAAGGACCCTCTTGTCCCTTCCACTTTTGTTCATTTCCTCCTCTTTCAAAAATTTTTCAAAATTTCCTCCATGGAAGCTTGGAAATCCCTTGATTCCAACCCTCTATGTGAAGTTTGTAAGATTATTTGCTAAAGATTCTTGCTTAAAGTTAGTTGTATAACTTTGTTTTAAATTATCTGAGCTTAAAACCCAGATAGAAATCATAAAAATAATTTAAAAACTCCAAGATTCTTTAGCCAAAAATCCTGCAGACAAATGGACACGGGGCCGTGTTCAACGAGCACGGGGCCGTGTCCAGGGGCTCTGTTTTGCAAAAATTCAGCTTTCTTCGGTTTCCTTCACAGAAAATGGCAAGCAGAACAAGCGGATCATCTTCAAGAAATAACCGACAAGGGAGGAGATCTTCAACAGCAGAAGACTCTCTTGTAAACTATGTTTACGCTCTAAGGGAGGCTATTGATGAAATGACGGGAGTGGAAGAAGCATTGGTCGACCGTATCAACCATCTTACAGTAGGGCTGGAGGGCTGTCTCCATGAAGTAAACCTCTTGCACCAGAGGTTGAACCTTCTCGCCTCCCCGCCTTTGGTACCCATAATAACCCAAAGGGCGTGGAACATGGTGCCCGAAGTTGTCATTCCAGCCGAATGGTACGCCATGCACCAAGAGCTTCCGCGAAGAGTGGTGCAAGGAGTCCCGGTGAATGTTCCCCCTCAACCACCAGCAGCGGAGGAAAATGAAGCCGCATTCTTCCTTTCTAGGGAGATCGAAGAATGGCTTTAAACAACGTTTAGGGAAGAATTCGTTCGGCTAAAAGTCCTACTATATCGGGAAACCATTCTCGAAATTTTCTTAAAAAAGTAGAACTCCTTATGATAACCTCGTGTACCTGCTGACCTATCTAGAATAAGTTTTAGTTTTATTTTAATTTAGGATTATGTAAGTTCTCTCTATGATGAAATGAAATGATGGTTTTAAGGTTTGGATGGTTTGTAATGAATAAAACACACTCATGGTGGTAAAGGATGAAAAAGGGGAACGAGAAAAATGACCCCATGCACAAGAACAAGGCGACCCGACAATTCTCTCCATTTCAGAAAGTTCAACACGGGTCGTGCTCAACCAACACGGCCCCGTGCCGAACCACCTGCAGAAAAACGCCCAGTTCAGGTACCTGGACACGGGCCGTGTTCACCCAACACGCCCCCGTGTCCAGACTTCTGTTTCTCTTATTTTAATTTTGTTACTGGCACTTGAACACGGGGCCGTGCCCGGATAACACGGGGCCGTGTTCAATGCCCAGTAACACAAATTTTTGCTTTTTAAACACTATTTTACACATCTAATCAACCTAAAAATTTATTTTTGGGACACATTGAGGACAATGTGTAATTTAAGTGTGGGGGGGGGGGATGCTAAAACCTTGAATTTTGCAAGTCCTAAATACAAGCCTTACACAAAACTCTATTGGAACCGCTAATCACCCCAAATTTTTTCAAAAATTTCATTTTTTTTACTTGTCTAGGTTTAACTCGGGAAATTCAAGTTCTCAAAAAGGTTATATTTTTACAAATTTACAACCGATAGCGTAGTGATAAAAAGAACCAACATAAGAAAATTATGAAAAGGCATAGCAAACTTATTTAAAATTTGATTATATATACTTGATCACATAAAAAAAACCCATTCCCACAAAAGTGAGTTTTGAGCCTTTATTGAGCACACAATTACATATCATTTGACTAAATGCTCATTTTTCGTTTCTTGTGTGAATAGCCGCTTGGTTCTTACGACTCTAGAACTTGCCATGACAATACATTCCCGGTCCTTATCAACTTAAACTCAAGTAAGTAAATGATGGAGGCATTAGGACTAACCCTTTTTATTTCTACACCATTATTTTTCTTTTTCTTTTACCACCTACCCAAAAATCCCCCTAGTTAGCCCCTTTGAGCCTAAACCTTTTCGTTTCATCACCCAAACAAAAACCCTTTTACCCACCAAAACCTTTTTCATTTTTAACCCTTTATTTTAGTAACAAGTTCGGTTCTTCGTGAAAAAAAAAATGTGTGATAATGATGAAGCAAATAAACAAACAAGTTAATAAAAAATAACTTAGTTTGAATAAAAGCTTCAACAAAATAAAAAGTTGCAAAAAAAAAAAAAAAAAAAAAAAAAAAAAACGAAAACCGACACTTGTTACGCTTTTAGCCCTTTTTCTACTAACCACTAACCCAACCACCTACCTTTAACCCTAGCCTAACCCTTAACCCACAAAGTCCTCTTGATATCTACAAAGGTATAAAAGTTAAAAAGGAGGAGGATTGATTTCTTGGCAAGCCTATGGTAGGAATAAGTTCCATGCCGCTCTCGAGTGATTCACTAAAAATACACCTTCGGCCGAGTGTGAGTGATTTCCCCGTGAGGTATGTGAACTTGTATATAAATAGAATTTTAAAAAAGGCATGTTATGCCCAAATAAGTAATTTCTTTTATGAAAAGTTCTAAATAAATCATTACGAATAGGAGTGTAAATAAATAAAAATAAAAGCCAAAAAGATCTTGGAAATCCCGACACTCTACGACAAGCCCAAAACCTTCTCTTCTACCTATTCCATTTGGGAGTGTAAGCCACATATTAAAGAGTTTTGCTTGAGGACAAGCAAAAGTTCAAGTGTGGGGGTATTTGATGTGTGTAAAATGCAACATATAAATTACATCAAATGAGGCATAAAACTAACCCTTTTTAAGTACTAATATTGGAAAAAGAGTGTTTTTGTCTTCCTTTTGTATTTTCAGGATTAAATGAGCTCAAAAACGCAAAAGAAGCAAAAAGACAGCTAAATCCAACATAAATACAAGAAAAGGAATATTAGTGGACTGCCCGAACCCTCAACGGCACCTTCCAAAGCAAAGTAGAGAAATCAGAAGACTGAACACGCCCCGTGCTCAGCCAGCACGGGGCCGTGCCCAAGAAGCAGCAGAAAAGACAAATCTATAGAAGCTTCTATTGCCCATCACGGGGCCGTGCTCAGCGGACACGGGGGCGTGTCGAAAGTACAGCAGGCGCATTTATTGTAATTGCGAATTACAATTAATGAGGAGAGAGACTGTCAGACGGACACGGGGCCGTGCCCAGCGGACACGGGGCCGTGTCCAGCTCTCTGTTCAGCCTATAAATAGGAGTGCTTGGATTCATTTCATCTCATCCCTTGGCACACCACCTCTCTCACACTTCATCCACCACCCACCACCATCACAACACCATCATCCACCACCATCATCCATTGTCCATCGTAGAGTGTGTGAGTCGTCTCGGGATCCAAGATTGATCGTAAGAGTTCTTGACAATCAAGGCCATGTTTGCCTAAGTCTCTTACATCACTTGGTGAAGACAAAGTTTCTAGTATAATACTTTTTATTTCTAATCTTTTGCACTTTTTATTTGGTTTTGTATTAATGACTTTAATAACTAGTTACTTATGTTGAAGGTGATCTTTCCTTATCGTTTGTCCGTGGTGTCTTGGCATTATTTTACTGTCTATATAAAATAAAGGATTTTCACCATTCATATCTCCACGGTCTATATGGAGATATGTTGGCTACCTGGTAGGGGGTTAAGGGAACGGTTTGGTAAAGGTCTTGCCATTGTTCAGCGTTTAGAGGTCCTGCAATGGACCTGGGTCAAATTTAGTAGGACCTCCTTCAATACTTCACGGTATTGGATGGCGGGGGTCCAAACTCTTTGATCCCCTCATAAGTTAACTACTATTAATACTATAACCCGACTATTTAGGACTGTATCCCTGCTGACTCAGACTACTTAGCCGAGGGTAACGTCACCGCCAAAAGCGGGGCCTACCACAATACTGCATTAATAACTTAATTCATTATCTTCCAATAATCCACCCTTTTAGGATTGTATCCCTGCTAACTCAAACTACTGGGGTGAGGGTAACGTCGCCTTCAAAAGAGGGGCCTACTACAATAACTAAGATAATCTCTTAATTATGTGCAAAAGTGCGGAAATAATCAAAGGTTATACTAGATACGAGTCGGAACCAAGTGATTCATCTTGTCTATCTGTTTTTCTTTTATTTTTATTTTCAGCATTTTAGTTAGTTTTATTTTTCTTAGTTTAAAACAATTTTTCTAAACTTTTATTTTGGTTAGACGTTGAGGATAAACCGGTACTAAAAGCTCTTGTGTCCTTGGACGACCTCGGTATCTTACCAACGCTATACTACACTCAACGATGGGTGCACTTGCCCATATGTGTGTTTAGTGTTAGTAAAATATCGTGTTTTATAAATTTAAAACTTGGCTAAAATAAGTGTTAAAAAGGGCTTAAAATATACACCTAAAATATGTAACACTTCGCACGCATCACTAGTTGCATATGTGCTAGGGTTTATACTCGCGACGTCCCACCATGACTAGTATAGTACTATTGCGCCCGACGGGGTCTAGTTTGCCATCGCATATTCGAGCATCGAGGACTTAGTTGGTAGTATCAGCTTTGTGAGTACATATGTCGTGTGTTACATTTATGCATGTGGAAATTCGCTACACTTTTTAATCTATTACGCTATACATATCAAACCTGTATACTCGCCAATACTTTTATATTGACAAATATTTTAACGTATGTTGCAGGTTAGATCACAGACTATATCAAATCAAGCTAGGGAGTCTAGAAACTCAACTAAAATCTAGGTTGTCGGATTTGCATTGTTCGAGAGGACAAGAAATCTGTGATAACTTATGTGATTGTATTATTTGTTAGTATGGGATAACGAATGTATTAAATATTATCGCAATATAGTTGTTATGGATTCTCTTGAGCAATCTGATTCGCCTAGTGCCGCGCCCCGATGATTCCGCCATCGGTTGGGGTGTGACACAAGGATTCTAACTTTCACCAGTCGCAAGATTGAGATCGAACGAAACATTTAGAACAAACAAACAAACTTAGATTGTTATTCTGATTGATATCATAACTCCTCTGGTTTGACTCGCTAGCCGAGTGACCACCGAAAAAGTTACCGTCACCCCATAATGACATGGATAGCGTAATATAATTTGAATACAGAGAACTATAGATGAAACGAATAGAAGTTGAATGAAAATGAATAAGATTACTGTTGTTTATATAGAAGTTTTTACGGAATATTACATCGTTTCAAATGGTTAACACGTGAATCGAGGAATCTAACGTCGAATCGAATAACTCGCACGAATATCGAGGAATGTAACGTCTAATCACATAACTCGCACGCAAATCAAGGAATATAAAATCGATTCGAGGAATCTTACGTCTAGTCGCATGTGTATCGAGGAATAATACGTCGAGTCAAACAGTTTAAAAAAATTAGAAATTCGAAGTATATGAGCCGTATAACCTTAGATGGCCTGTATCAAGGTATCGTATATATTATAACCTTATACGGCCCGTATACACCATGTGAGAATAAAATTTTATCATGTGTGATTATTAGGACCCTTTTTAGTATCCTAAGACCTAAGTCTAGAATCCCAGTCTTTTTATTGGATATATTTGAAGTTACCAAATTTTATAATGCCGGGTGTAGATATATATTTGATAAACATTGTAATAATACCTATAAAATTAAGCAGAATGAAATATTTTGGGTTTTGTATAATACTTTAATTCAAAAATATTATATATATATATATATGTATATATATAGGTAAAGAGTACGGTACAAATTACCTTATCGTACATTATATACGCGAGCATAATAGCCATACACGTGTCCTGATTGGTTTTTTCATATATAAGGTTAAATGAGAAAATCAATTCAATCATCTGAGGGTAAATTCGTCTCTTCATTCAATCAGCGAGCGAGAAGTTCGTTACACTAATATCCCGGTATTTATCATTCGAATCAATTTCAAATTTTTCATAATTCTCAATTTGCAGTTATCGTTCTTCTGTGTTAGGGTTTTATTCAGTTGTTTTTTTTTTTGATGGATCCACAGAGCAGCGCTGGACGTGCAAATGTTGTTGATGTTGAAGAAAGTCGACCTATCGGTGATCATGATCAATTATCTGCATATCAGAGAGTTTCTATTGAGGATGTTTTAAATCCGCCATCTGCAAATTTAAAAATCCAATTGCAAGTTCAAGTGCTCTAAACGATTGTTTTAATGGTAATTATGTTAATTCAGATCTCTAAAATGTTCGTATACCTGTTTTTTGTTTAATCGCTTCTCTGATTTTACATTTTTGTAACTGTTTTTGAAGTTTGAATGTTGAGTATATTTTTTGACATGAAAGCAACATGTACAAATTCGCATGTTATTAGTCTTTTCAATTCGCATTTGATGTTTTTTTCCTTAACTATTTCGCATGCTATGGTATATTAAATCGCATAGATAAATCACATTAATCAAAATCATCAATTTCGCATGTTTTCTTTATAGATTTCGCATGTTTTTTTGATTTTTCTGATTTGATTCATTTAGATGAAAGGGTATACACTCCGGAGGTTCATGCATCAGCTACACCTGTGGTTGGAATGCAATTTATCTCTATTGAACAAGCATATGCGTTTTACCAATCATATGCTAAGTTAGCTGGTTTTTCTATTCGGAAAGATGGTGAAGTACACAGTGGTGGTATAATCAAAACTAAGTATTTTGTTTGTTCTAAAGAGGGACATAAGCCACTGTGTATTGACGATCGTTCGAAGTCAAAAAAACAATTCAAAACAAGGAACAGGGGGACTATTAGAACTGGGTGCAAAGCTCAACTTATGATTTGCACTGTGGATGGTAGATTATATACAGTAAAGAGATTTGTTGATGGCCATAATCATAAGTTTGTATGCCAAGATGATATTCACATGTTGCCAGCTTACAGACAATTGTCAGATGTCCAGGAGGAGATGGTATGGGAACTAGGCACTTTAAACCTTGGTCCTGTCAAAGCTTTCCATATAATGAGGAAACGTTATGGTGGTTTCGAGAACGTTGGTGCCACGGTTGATGATTGCAAAAATTTTAGGAAGCGAATTAACAGCTATATAGGAGAATATGATGCTGACATGGTGATTAATAGGATGACTGACAAAAAACAGTATTTAGCTGATTATTCGTTTGAATATTCTGTTGATGATGGCAAACGTTTAACTGGTTTGTTCTAGGCTGATGGTTTATGCAAGCTTAACTATATGGAATTTGGGGATGTGATATCCTTTGATGCAACTTTCAAGACAAACAGGTTAGTGTTTGAAGACAAACATGTTTTTTTTTTTACTATTTTTCGCATGTTATATGTCTTCATGAGCTGTGTATTTCGCATGTGTAAAATTTGTGTTAACTATATCGCATGTTTTACTTTTGTTTTCGCATGTGGTTTTTTGTAATTCGCATGTTTTTCAACGTTTATTCGCATGTGTTGTGCAGGTACAAGATGGTGTTTGTCCCGTTCACTGGCATTGACAACCACTGTCGAAATGTAACATTTGGAGCTGGGTTGTTGGCATCGGAGAGCATTGAATCATATAAATGGCTTTTGAATTCATTTTTAAAGTCATTTGGTCAGCAGCCAAAGGTTGTAGTGACTGATCAAGACCCTGCTATGAAACAGGCTATTGAGGAGGTTTTCTATGTCAGCAGACACAGATTGTGCATGTGGCACATAATGAAAAAAGTGGCAGATAAGGTATAGTATGCTATATTGTCTTCTGTTAGTGTTATTTTTTTGTATATTATATATTTTTTTATAGGTTGATATAAAGAGCATTTATTTGTCATAGGTTGGACACGAGTTGTGCAATAACGATGAGTTTAAAAGGAGGATGTGCGACATTGTATGGACTGATTCGATTAAGCCTGAAGAATTCGAGAGACAGTGGAAGTTGGTGATGATTGATTTTGGTCTCACAGAAAACAAATGGATCGATGATATGTTTGTGATGAGATCCATGTGGATTCCTGCTTTTTACCGACACGAGCCAATGTCGGGACTTATGAGAACAACATCAAGATCAGAGAGTGAGAACCATTTTTTCTGCCAGGTGTCTAATTCACAACTCACTCTCGTAGAGTTTATGAATCATTTCGATGGTGCAATGGATGTCCAACGTTTTAATCATAGAAAGAATGATCATATTTCAAGATATACGGAGCCTGCTGATTTGACCGGAACTTCTTTGGAAGAAGATGCTGCTAAGAGATTCACCAGGTCTATATTCTTTGATCAGCAAATAGAGATTTGTGGTACAATTTCTGAATGTCTGCCGATGGACACCAAAGTAGAGGGTCCACAGATCAGGATAATGTTGAAGGACTTTAAAGCACATGGAAATGGTTTATTGGAGGTATTATAATACATGCGAATTTATTATGTTACACATGCGATTTTAAAGTTATCCCTTTACATGTTTGTAAGACATGCGAATTTAATATGTTACACATGCGATTTTAAAACTGATTTAATTACATGTTTTTTATGACATGCGAAATTGTCATGTTTCACATGCGAATTTAATTTTGAATATATATATATTTTTTTGTTGGTTTTTCCTAGGTGTGGTTCAAGAACCTTGAAAATGATGTAACTGCACAATGTAGCTGTTTGCGTTTTGAGCAGTATGGGTTGCTTTGCAAACACATTTATTTCCTTTTCAAGATGTTTGGTGTTAAAGAAATACCAAACAAGTATGTTACGAAGAGATGGACGAAGGATGTTGTTCCGAATGAGTTAAATGTGAAGTACAATCTAAATGTGGGTGGCAAGGATGTGCAACACAAGGCTAAACGGATTGCTCGTGAAATCATCCACACAGGGGAGTATTTGGTTAGTAATTTGATTTCCGAACTCGATCAACTTGTTTTAGTGAGGGATCAAATGATGCAGCTCAAAGAGAGAGTGGATCAGAGTCGTATAACCAAGCAACTTGATCCAAAATTTGACCGATTTTCCAAGTTGATTGGTTATCAACAACCCGTAACTAATGCTCCTCCTACTGTCCGTGTGCCGGCTGGTATAAGAAACAAAGGTCGAGGCTCGCATAAAAGGATTAAATCTAAGAAAGAACAAATGATCAGCCGCAAGGGAAAAGGTCAAGGACATGTAGCGTATGTAATGTAAAAGGTCATGACATTCGGACTTGCGAGGAGCTGAAAGCCAAACTACAAGGTAAACAGCAAAAAAAGAAGAAGAAGGGTATCCAGATCGAAAATGTTGATAGAGACAAAGACAATGAGGTTGAAGATGATGAAGAGGAAGATGAGTTTGAAGATTACAGTAGTGATGATGGATCTGAAGAAGAAGATCAGTGGGAGGAGGTTTCGGAAGATGATGAGGATGAGTAGTTTTTTCTAAATGGACATGCGAATTTATACGAAACACTTGCGATTTTTTATATTCATCTGTTTATATCAGTTTTCATGCGATTATATTTTTTAAACATGCGATTTTATAATCAACAGTTAATATAAATTTTTACATGCGATTTCACTTTTATTACATGCGATTTGTTAGTTATCTTGTTTTTTGTTATGTGACAATGATGGCTATATCATTCATGCGATTTAATATTAAGAGATAACATAATATGTTAAAAAATATGTACCCAAAATATAATAATAGTTATTGTCTAACACAGCCATTACCAAAAAAACGATTAAAAAGAGTTTTTTAGTTACTTGGAGTAATTATTTTGTCACGTTCAGAAGAGCTGAACTCCATCTTCTCCTTCACAGTGTTCAGAGCATCTGTCAGGAAAGAGAAGGCCAAGTCATCAGCTCGAGATTGCTCTTTTATGTGATCCAAAGCTCTGTCCTTGAAGCTTGATGGTGGTTCTTGAAGTAGGCGTTCCCATATATCTTGATTTTTCTTGATTTGTTCAAGAATTTTACCCTGCACATCAAGAACCAGATGAGAAGAGTTGACATCAGTGCTTAGTTCTGTCAACGTGCGAGTTGACAATAATTCTTTGATTGCAATGTTTTTGATTTGTTCCGAATCATCAGATGCCATTTTTGTTTGTATGTTTTGTGTATGTTTTTTATAATCTTCTATGTATGACTTAATATGGAAGGTAGTTATATCTAGGTTTTTTATATTAATATAGTAAATTTATTATGTAGGTAGGGTGGTAAGTTCAATAGTAATTATTGTAAAATTGATCATTACATGTCAATTTACAGTCACATCGGTCATAAATCAAGTATTTTTTATATATAATACTACTATTTTTAGTTTTTTAGATTCGTATTTTGTTTTTTTTAGTTATTTATTTATTATTTAATTTTTTTTATCATTTTTAAGAGAATGCAATTTTTAATTGTTTTGCACTGTTTTTATTCGAAATCGCATTTGAATGGATACAAATTCGCACACTATATAAAATCTCAAAGAATACTTAACATTTTTACTGAAATCGCTATGCTTTATCATTAATTCGCACACTATATGAAATTTTAAGGAATACTTAGCTTTTTATCGAAATCGCATGTACATTGGTATGAATTCGCACACTATATGAAATTTGAAAGAATTTTTTTTAATATAAATCGCATGTGCATTGTCCATGAATTCGCACATGATCTCAAAACCTGCATCATCTTCTTGATTAATTGTTATAATTTCGATTTATATATTCATCAGAAGTTCACAAACGTGTCCATCGATTTGTGTTAGTTAATAATTTCTAAATTCATCCGAATTTCATTTTTCACATAAGGATTTTGGCGAATAGGAATCGATCGATTTTTGATTAATTGTTATAATTTCGATTTCGGTTTTGATTTTAGAATCTTACGTTATGATTTTTGAGGTTTTTGCTTGCTGATTATCAAGGGTTTTGATCTCGCATTAGACGATTTTAACCTTGGCGGTTTCTTTGTATTAATTTTAATTTGATAAATTTAATAGTAAAACACGCTGTTTAAATCAAATGATCCGACGGTTGTGGATGAAGCGTACATAATGTACGATTAGGTTATTTGTATGATAACCGGCCTCTCTATATATATATATATATATTATCTGTTAAATATATCTACACTTCTTATTGTTGGTCGGACCAATGGGTGGATACCATACTTGTCATCTACGGTATTGGCATTTGATTGTCTACTTTGGATGGTCAAACCAACGTGTTGATGTCATGTGGCATCCACTATCTATCTTTTTTTTTTTTTTTTTTTGTTTTTTTCCATCTTAACCATTAGCATATATACATTTAGAAATAGATGTTAAACAAACAATGTTGCGTGGTCCGGTGGAAAGCGCCTTTGGCTACAACCGTGCAAATGCGGATCCGACTCCCAGCCATCCAGTTTTGAGGTTTAATCCCTTTTTTGGCAAAATGAAAGTTTTGTTAACCATGGGGATCAAACATGGGTGTGTTCAGTTTAACATCAAAGATTTAAGGCCACCAATTGTGGCTCGTTGTTTGTGCGTGGAATGCACCAACCACGAGGGGAACACCCCCCCCCTCGTGGTTATCCTTGTGGTTTGGCACTCGTGGTTCGTACCACGCGGTTCATTTGCCAATTTCAATAAAATATTACCGTTGAAAGGTAACTTGCATTTTATAAAAAGAAAATTTAAATAAAAAACACCCTATAATTACCCATTATTTCCTATTTTTTATGACACATAAATAAAAACCCTCTATATCTATTCTACATTTATCTCAATTCTACATAAAAAAAATACAAGATGTTTCCATATGGTAACCCCTTTAACCCCTCGTTTCGCCCACCCCGTCAAGGCATGAACCGTTCCGATGTGTGAAGTTCCTCAAATCCACCGAATCAGATGACAACCTGTAACGATTCGTATTTCATACTTTCTATTTTTAGCAAGCTTGTATTCACATTTCATTTCAGTCCTTGTAATATCGAGACACTGATCATAATGGAAATCGTATTTTATATCAACCTTGTCTAATCATACATGCATAACACGTAATGAATCGCGAAATACGTTTTAATTAAAAACCGAGACATACATCGAGAATATATTTTCTCGGAATCCCATTCATACGTGTTTCATACTTATAACATACTTGCTAACACATTTATAGTATAAAATAACCAACGATACAAGTGCAAAGACTAAAAATGAAAATTTTTACCTTCATAACCACCTTCATTAACTCCCAAACTCTAATCCCACTTATAAATACAAGCCACCACCACCACCTCCTAAACACTTTCCACACTCGTTAATCACTCCAAAACTCTCTCTAATTATCAAAAAATCTTTCACTTTTGGGCAGAATATTCTAAGTCCAAAAAGTGAGTTTAAGCTTGGCTCTGCATCTTTTTGTTCTTGTTTTTTGCTTTCCTCTTACTTGGACAACCTCTAGAAGTGTTACCACATGTTTACCAAGGCAAACAAAGTTGGTACATCACCATTTTGAGGTCCAAAGTTAGGATTATTTTTCTAAGTTTTGTTTAAACTTTCATACTTATTCTTTCCTACTTTGTTTTCTTGGGATATTATGTACCAAACCGAGTTCCCAACTAATCGTTATGTTGAGGGACTTGAGTTAAGGTTTATTTCAGTAAAGATGAGGTTCATATGCCTCCTTCTTAATGCTTCAAAGACCCTTAGTAATCTCCACAATACAACAAAGTGAGAGGAACCGAACTAAGTCTTCAACTTGTAATATTGAAAGATTTGAGTTATGGTAATGGTGTGAACAATGGAACCTTGGTTCTACAACTTGGATTCCACCTACCTCACTAGATTACTTAGTTAATTATCTTACTCTCATACCATCTAAGTCACCAAACAACTTTCAAGTAAACAAAGTGAACAAATTACACTAAGTCTTCAAACACTATCCATGTTTGAAATGCACTCGTCTAGTTCACTCACTTGGCTGTCTTGGTGAATTAGAAGATTTATTTTCTTATTCTTATATTCAAGACCATCCGAAATCATCCTTGTGATAATTTTGTGCATTGGTGAAGTCACAAGGTTAAGGGACTTTAATCCTACCTTTACATGACCATACATGATTAACCTAATATTGGACTACTAACTAACTAACTAACTATATATATATGGTCATGTAAGGGACTTTAGTCCACCAACAATCCCATGAACTAACCTACCTTCGTTTCCCCATTGTGGGGTAACTTCGGTGTTCAAATCTTCAGGACTCTTCAAGTCACGTTTGTGGAAGCTTTGCAAACCGTGAGTATACTCGAATCCTCTTTTTCGCTTTAATCACATTTGGGGTGTAACATGTAGAACATAAACAAATTCACTTATGCACACAATCAAACTTATGAATTCACTCAATCCGTCAAACATGCTATTTGTTATGCTTAGGTTCTTCATGCTAGATATTCAATCATTCATACATGCAAACTACTTGTCATTAACTTCGCTAGCCTACCTTAACATGTATAGCGCTATAGGAGTAGCACACTGCCCAAGATGTTGGGTCATTTTTAAGTATTAAATCAATCGTATAACGGTCTTGTTCACTTGGTGACAAGATTACGCTCGTGGAATCTTTGGTTTGACAAACAGGTTGTGCATGCTAGTATGAAATTTAACTTAGTATACAAAATGTCATGTTGGATTTGAGGCAATCTTTTATATGTATGCCATGTAATCAAACTTGTATATTCGCCGACCTTTGTGTTGATTTTATTTTAATACATGTTGCAGGAAATTGATGATGATATGCAAGAAAGCTACTTATGGTGAACTAGAAACGCACCCAATTTTTATTGTTATATATTTCCATTTGTTTCGTTATGTTAAGTGACAAACATGTTGTTTTTTGATTTCCAAGACATGTATTTCTATTTAGAATAAAATGAAATATGGTTTATTTAAATATTGTCACATTAGCATGTTATGAAGTCTCAAGCAATCTCGTTTCGCCTCATTCCGATGTTTCTGTCATTGGTTGTGGTGTGACACGACCAACCCCGACTTCTATGAGAACAACGAAAACCACATGTTATTTAACATGATGACTAACATGCCGATGAGCACATTTGGCTACCAAAAAAATATAATGGGTTTTCAACATCCACAACAAACGTATCAAAAGTACGTTATTCCTGAAGTTGCGCCAACAAATTATATACAAATACGGACTTGACGACGACGACGAGTGGCCTAGGATAGTATGAAGTTGTTTATTTTATTTCCGTCTTTCGTTGTTTTTTCCATTTTTATTCCCGTTTTTAAATTTATAAAATGTATTTTTTTGTTATATTACATTTTAGTTTTATAATTTTTTTGTCTAAATTAAAAAAAATCATTAGGTAATTTATGTGTAGATGAGTGAACCATTACACCTTTTTTTGCATGTGGTTTAGGATGCTGATGTGGCTAACACATGAAAATAAAGTGTATGTGGTTGAAGAAGCTTCCACTACACATGATCAAACCAAGTGGGCGAAGCGCCTATTTGGTTTTATAAACGATTTGTTTTATTTAACTAGTCGTAAGTTAATGATATTCTTTTAAATATTAATAAAGGTTTCCTAATTCAAACTAAATGTATTTATGTATAATTAATGATATTCTTTTAAATATTAATAAATGTTTCAAATTTCGGGCTATTACAATATCGGTAGTTTGCTCATTTGGACCGAATAATGTCGGTACTAGTGTTGGTTCTACTGACACAGTTACATATTTCGGTTGTATTGTTTTTGATTGATGTAAACTACGTATCTACGAATTCTTTTTGGTATATCAAAGCCTTTTCATTTTAGATATTCTCAATGATCTAGAGTGGGTTCATTTCACTGGTTACTAACAATTTGCAATGGGCGATTACCAGTGGCGGACCCATGAATTTTTTTCATAGGGTGCGGAAATTTTCTAAGGGTCTTCTGTGTATTTATATATAATATATTTTCGGTTCGAGTCGGATCGGAGACGGAGATTCTTACGATGATTCTCATTCAAGTCAATAACATATCTCAATATAACATACTCAGTTTAAATTTAAGTATTTAACATGGATTTCACATAATGACATCGGTGATTGGACTCAATTATAACTTATAACTCATAACATGTAAGTCTTCAAATATACAATTTTCTAATCCATGTTAACTATTCAATACTTAAAAAAACTATACAATACAATTCAATATCTTAGTTTGTAATTAAACTTAATCAAATAAACTATAAATAAATAAAGTAAGCCAAATATAAAATAGTCTAACAAAATAAAAATAAAAGCAAAACTCATACACAATTATATTAAGTTAAATTAAAAATTAAAAACTGTAAACAAAAAATTGATAAAAAAGTTCAAAATATAAGTATAAATGAATAATCAGGGGCGGCCCGGAGGGGGTGCGGGGTGGGCGAAGGCTCAGGGCCCAAACCCTTCGGGGGCACAAAAATTTATTTATTTTTAATAAAGTTATGCTGTAGAACTTACAACATATAAGTAATAAATTGGAAAAATGACAAGATGAGACCCATGGTTTGGTGATTTCTATAGCACTTTATTTGCAAATAGGTCGTGGGTCTAATCTTGATAACTAAATTTTTAGTTGATTTTTTTTCTTTATGTTTGTTACCTATGCATTAAATGCAAATGACATTAATTGACTAATTTTGTGTTATATTAAATTAAAATGGGAATTGTATTTATTTCTCAAATCTAGTTTAAAAATGGTTATTTATGTTAATTTCTTAAAACATTATTCAATCTACAATTAGTTTTGTGTGTTCCATTTTTTTATGAAAAAAATCTTATTTTGTTTTTTTTCTCTCTTTCAACTCTGTGTATTTTCTAAATAAATTTGGATAGGTTACGATGGTTTTACATGATCGTAAATAACGATTTTTAAAGTTACGACGTAACTATTCCACATTTTCTTAATTTACCCTTACAACGTGTTTTCTTTCTACTTTTCGTTGTCCAAATGCGCGTGCGATGTGCTTTTTGTCTACGTTTCCATGTAAAAAAGCAGTCTGCCACAACATATAGGTGATTCAACAAATTTTTAATTCACTTTCATATATTTAAAACTTTTTTGTATATTCTTTTTAAAAAGTTTATATTTTAGGAGTCCGTATTTTATATTCACATAGAGCCTTATTTATTTTTAATAAAGTTATGCTGTAGAATTTACAACATATAAGTAATAAATTGGAAAAATGACAAGATGAGACCCATGGTTTGGTGATTTCTATAGCACTTTATTTGCAAATAGGTCGTGGGTCTAATCTTGATAACTAAATTTTTAGTTGATTTTTTTTCTTTATGTTTGTTACCTATGCATTAAATGCAAATGACATTAATTGACTAATTTTGTGTTATATTAAATTAAAATGGGAATTGTATTTATTTCTCAAATCTAGTTTAAAAATGGTTATTTATGTTAATTTCTTAAAACATTATTCAATCTACAATTAGTTTTGTGTGTTCCATTTTTTTATGAAAAAAATCTTATTTTGTTTTTTTTCTCTCTTTCAACTCTGTGTATTTTCTAAATAAATTTGGATAGGTTACGATGGTTTTACATGATCGTAAATAACGATTTTTAAAGTTACGACGTAACTATTCCACATTTTCTTAATTTACCCTTACAACGTGTTTTCTTTCTACTTTTCGTTGTCCAAATGCGCGTGCGATGTGCTTTTTGTCTACGTTTCCATGTAAAAAAGCAGTCTGCCACAACATATAGGTGATTCAACAAATTTTTAATTCACTTTCATATATTTAAAACTTTTTTGTATATTCTTTTTAAAAAGTTTATATTTTAGGAGTCCGTATTTTATATTCACATAGAGCCTACATATTTTCAAAGATTTTCAGAGAGACGGCCTTTTGAATAATCCTACTAATTTTGGTGTAAGATTATATTTAATGACACAATGAGTGAGCCCATATTAAAAGCCACAATAATACAAACCATCACCTTTTTGGCTTCTTTCCTTTCTTCTTTATTTGTACAAGAGAGCATCCACCGTCACCCACCTCTGCAAATTATTATTTTTTTCTGGTGAACACTTTTTTTTTTCCTTTTTTCCATTTTCTTTTGTTTCACATCTTTAGTTTTATGTTTAACTTTTATGTAATGTTTAAGTTTTATGTTTAATTATTTAATTTTATCGGTGATTGACTTCTTGTGTATATGCCCGAATGATGTTGTATGCTATTATACATGATTTACATTATACTGTGCCACTCTGATATCTTTCTTGGTATAGGTGACTTCTTTTTTCTATATTCTATTTCTCTATATTCTTTGACTTGATGTGTTGGTTTGCTGTTCGTTTTGGAGCCGAGTGTCTCTTCTGGAAGCAGCCTCTCTATCTCTATGGATAAAGAGAAGGTCTGTCTACATCCCACACTCCCTAGACCCTATGAGTAGCTTTGCTATTTGTGTGATTTACTGGGTATTATGGTTGTTTAATTTGTAATCTTAGTGTACATAAATATTTTTATAATCAATAATACAAATTAACTAAAAAATATAATTATAGTTATGATAAAATATACAGTTTGACTTATAACAAAAATAAATATCAGTTATATATTTTATATTTAACACGAATAAGATTAACGGGGATGGTTTAAATGAAAATCACTTTTAACGCGAAAACTTGAAAACTAACTAAAAAAGCCTAAAAAACACACCAAAATTTTCTTTTTTACAATTTTTTTTATTAAAAATCGCTAGTTTTTGTATATAATTTTTTTTTCAAATTTTTTTTTAGTGCACATGTGTAATAATACACATGTGCACTACAATTTTTTTTTGTACATAAAATAGCGAAAATTAGTAAAAAAAAATTGGTATGTTTTTTTAGGCTTTTTTTAGTTAGTTTTCAAGTTTTCGCGTTAACTAGTGGTTTTCATTTGAATATTCCGCTAAGATTAACCACATATTTAGTTGACAATAGAGGAAAAGTTCATATGTAGTATTATTTGAAATTATATATTAAAAGTAGGATAAAGAATACTATTTTCTCATGATGAAGGATAAGATTCAGTTGAATATAATTAAATCATGTTCAATTTCGTCATTTTATAGATTATGATAGACAAGAAAGGGAATAAAAACTTATAAAATATGAAGGCCTATAGCATTTCAATCAATGTCATTTCTAGCATAACATGTTAAGATTAAGAGTTAATTACTGTTTTCGTACACGTGGTTTGTCAAAAATCACTATTTCAGTCTATTAGTTTAAAAATTGCGATTTCAGTCCCTATGGTTTCACTTTCGTAACCATTTCGGTCCATCTCCGTTAACCCCATCCATTTATTCTGTTAAGTACACGTGAATTGATCATAATGCCCTTATTAATAAAAAACAAAAAGATATCTAAATAAGTTAATTACTGTTTTCGTCACTGTGATTTGTCAAACATCACTATTTTAGTCCCTTTGGTTTCACTTTCGTAACCATTTCAGTCCAGTCTCCTAACACCGTCTATTTTACCGTTAAGTTTTTAATGAAATACCTAAATTACCCTTGTTTTAATTAAGTATGGACTTATATGATTTTATTGTTGTATGACATATGGACTTAAATTGGATTGTAGGGTTCGACCCACCATGGCTTCAGTAGAAGTAGAAGTCTGGCACTATTTTTACATATATGGTTCCAAAATTTTAATTTTGGATTTTAGAATGAGAAAATGTCCAGGTAAGCATTATTTTTCAAAGTTATTATGTTAATTGATGCTGCTAGAAAGATATTAATTGGGGTGGGGTAATGGGTCGCCGGACATTAAGAGGGTGGGTTGTGATGCCGGAGACTGGACTTAAATGGTTACGAAAGTGAAACCACAGGGACTGAAATCGCAATTTATAAGGACTGAAATAGTGATTTTTGACAAATCACAGGGACGGAAACAGTAATTAACTCATTTAGATATCTTTTTGTTTTTTATTAATAAGGGCATTATGGTCAATTCACATGTACTTAACAAAATAAATGGATGGAGTTAACAGAGATGGACTGAAATGGTTACGAAAGTGAAACCACAGGGACTGAAATCGCAATTGTTAAACTAATGGACTGAAATAGTGATTTTTGACAAACCACAGGGACGAAAACAGTAATTAACTCTAAGATTAATGAAATGTGAATTTAAGAGTTAATTACTTTTTTAGTCCCTGTGGTTTGTCAAAAATCACTATTTCAGTCCATTAGTTTAAAAATTGCGATTTCAGTCCCTGTGGTTTCACTTTCGTAACCATTTCAGTTCAACTCGTAACCATTTCAGTCCCTGTACTTAACAGAATAATGGATTGAAATGGTTACGAAAGTGAAACCACATGGACTGAAATGGTTACGAAAGTGAAACCACATGGACTGAAATCGAAAATTTTAAACTAATGGGCTGAAATAGTGATTTTTGGCAAACCACAGAGACGAAAACAGTAATTAACTCTGAATTTAATATTTGTAATACATACATTATGTATGGTATAGCTATCACATATTAGGATGAGCATAAAACCGAATTAACTGAAACCGAAACCAAATAACTGAGTTAACTGAATCGAAAAAACCGAACCGAAGCAATAACCGATGGTTCGGTTATTGTTTTATGAATAACCGAACTTTCGGTTTTGGTTAATCATATATCTAAAACTGAAAATAACCGAACCGATTAGCCAAACATATATATACCAAACTCACTTAATGTAATATTATTTATAAGTTCACGGCCCGTTAGATTTTTCTAACCTTGTAGTTCAATTGAGGGTCTATTAGTGCTCGTTTTATTATGTACATAGAACCCATTACCAATATCCATGTGGTATCTATATAATTTTGCAAGTTTTATAATCATGATTTTATATTTTACAAGTTTTATATATATTGGATAATTAACCGAAACCGATCCGTAACCAGGGGTTAACCGACCATCAGTTATAGCTATGGTTAATATACTTTTCAATTAAACGAACTCTCGGTGAACCAACTATTCAGTTAACCGATTTTACACACCCCTATCATATATAGGATTTTTCGTGTAATGTCTTTTTTATAAACAACAAAAGGAGGTAAAAAAAAAAAAAACAACAGCACAAGGACTGTATTTTAATGATAAAAAAGTCGTAGGATATATGAGAATATGAAACTAATCTTTTATTCAGATTTGTTTATGAATATGATTTAACAAGTCTTGAAGACACGTCGAAGAAGAATTAAATATCGAGTAGAAGACGTTCCCTCGAAGCATTTCTTTTATAGGTTGTCATTTATGACATTTATTTTGTTCATATAATATATTTTACAACTTTCTAGGGTTATAGTGACAAATGAAACACCAAGGTTTGGGATCATGAGTTTAAGTCTGAGAAGATAAGAGTATAGAAATTCGTTGTTTTAAAAAAAATAACCAAAGTGTTACAATTCTCTCTTAAATAGTGAAGGTTTAAGGTCCCCATTGTGGGTGAACGATGTAGATTTAGATGTAGGTTTATAGGTGTAAGTGAATGTTATTACATAAAAAAGATAAAAGTAAATCTAGACATACTTAAGAAACTGATTTTGTGTTTTAGCCTTTAAAAAGGATAATATATTTATAATGTTTTGAAACTTAATCTTGTTAATCAGTTCTGTTTAAACATGAGGGAAAACATGAAAACATACCTGTCACCGTAGACAGTGCAGTAGAGAATCCAATGAGGGAAGAAGCCATAGAGTTCAACATCTTAGTCAAGGTGATCTGGTTCCTCCTTAGGGTGCAAACTGATGATGGTGATGATGAAACCGAAAAGGGTATCGATTTAGGAGAAGAGGGTCGATTATGATGTTATGAGAATTAGGTTATGTGTCTAAACTTAGAACCTCTACATAAGTCTCCTTATATAAGCACCTAAGAAGAAACCTAATTAGTTAATAAGAGTGAAGAAACACTGACCTGAACGGCAAGCTCCGACTAGGACTTCAACTCTTGGCGATCCGAACTACTAACTGCAAAACAGAACACCGTTAGGACTCGTTACAGGAATGAGGTTATTTCTGTAACCACCCTCCAGCGTGAGAATAAGTCTCATTTTGGGAGTAAGAAAATATGTGTAGAGAGAGAGAGAGAGAGAGAGTCAAACGAGAGCAGAATGAATCTATACCTTTGATGTTTACCTCTATTTATAGTTTACTATTAGGGTTTCTCTTAACTTAGGATGAGCTCCGATAAGTTAGGGATTTGCATGATCTTCCCAAAAGATTGGGGATTCGGTTACGTAGTTTATCCATGCAGAATAGAAGCTTCTAGAATAAACATTTATAATAATATATTTGTAATAAAATACTAGGTAATGACCGGGTCGGGTTAGCCATTCCGGGTCATACCTCGTCAAAGGGTAATATGGTTTATCAACAATTACCAACTAATTATTTAATAGATTATTATATATTTTGATCTATATAATATAAATAATTATAATGGCTACTAGATTAAATATTAAATCATAATATATTTAATCTTACAATCAATCAGCCTCATCAATCACATTGTTGATCATTTGGAACATATTAGAATCTCAAAAGATCAAAACTACATGATGAAGCGTCACTTTAGTTCCTTCCGTTTGTTGTTGATAATCATAATCACTAGAGCTTGTCTAGATTCAATCAAAATTAAAAAAACATATAATATTGACATGTACATACATCAACTTGGTTCAATCAAGGCACTTTGCGATACAATGAACTTCAACCTTAGAAACAAATCAAATCAAATTAAATCGAATGTCTCATGGCAAGGGTTCTCTTGGTACTTAGCAACATATAAGACGTGTTAGAAAGCCTTAACAACTCTATGCTTACTATTAACAAGATGAAGAGATCACTTTAAACGTTTCCTCTATGAGTTAAGAAAACCACTGGATCCACGCGAGTTATATAGAGTTTAGAGGAAGAAATGAAGAATAGACGTTAGCAGTTAGCAATCAGGTACGTAACTGAGTTTGTTCTCTGTTGATGCAACAAATAATAGACCAATGATAGTAGCTGGGCTGGTTAGGCAAAAGGGTTGAAGGGTTCAACTTTGCCTAACGCAGGTCGCGGGGTCCCCCCACGTTTGCAAGACGTGGAGAGAGGTTCACTAGATTGTTTTTGTTGTTTGCTTAAGATCCTCCTCTGAAGTGGGTTCAGATTCGGATGTATGAGCAAAAGGAATGTGTGAGTTGAATGTGAAAGCAAGTGACTTGCATGAAGCAAGTACTCGAGAGCAATGATCGGAGATTCTCCAGGAATCAGAGCTGATCGGAATGTCTTGTACATTTAATGAAGTGTCACTCTTATAGGGAGACCCTTGGCTCAAAGAGGAATGCTTTGACTAGTGAACATGCTTGCAGTGGGGGTTTTGCCCTTTTTGGGGGTTGAAGCCTTTGACCTGCGGGTAAAAGAGTGTATTATGTGGATCTGTGTTACTTTTGCGGCTGGTGAGTTGGTGAAGCAATCCAGAGATGTGACCTTTTACTGTTCCCGTATTGCTTTACTTCATCTCCCTAGGGTTTCAACCTTTAAACAATTTAACCTTTTGAGCATTCATGTATTTAAGTCATCTTTATTTGGTCTTGGGCTACCCCCGTCATCAGCCCCCCAAGTCAGAGGTTTTTGGGAAATGAGCTCAAAGACTTCTGACTTTTATACATGTATTTTACTGCCTAAAGGCTTCAAGGGTTCAAAGCTTGAAGGGTTGGAAACAGTTGAGGTTTTTGAATTTTAAAAACTGACAACTGATTTGATTGATGTGTGGCAGTTCATAGGGCGGCGGTTTTTGCAGAGAATAGACTTGTAATTGTTACGTAATTATAACCTCTATTTTGGGTTTTATCTTCTTTTATTATTGGAGATAAACATTAATTTTTTCAAGTTTCTTCTGTAATTCCTTTCCTCTCTTCAAGGTTAGTTCTGGTTTCTTCCTATTTCCTTACTTTCTTCGTATTTTTCTGTAAAATGGGTGCTCGTATGGATTTGGCAAAATCTTTTTCTTGATTAACCCAAGAAGAGGTAGAACTGTTTTGTATGGAAAATGGTATTGGGAAGAAGTTTAAACCGACTGCTCCTGCTTGCAACGTTCCGATTGATAAATGTCCGACTGGTTCGATTGCTCTTTATTGTCGTCATTTTGAGTTTTCGAACCTCCGTCATCCCTTTTCCATCTTTGTTTTAAATCTGTTGGAGTATTACCGAGTCTCCTTTGGTCAGATTCATCCGAAGGGCATGGCTAGGGTTTTGCACTTCGAGGTTTTGTGCCGTGCCCTTGGTTATGATCCTTCATTGTTGCTTTTTCGTCGGTTTTTTCGTTTGGCCAAAAACGGTGATTGGTTCACCTTTGAAACATCCAAGGTTGATGCTTGTCTTATTTCTTCCATGGTTACCACTCTTGGTACTTGGAAGGATCGTTATTTCTGGGTCTCTGATTCTATTGTCCCATTCAAAATGATCTGGAGGCATCCGGATGCTGTTCTCAATGAACCGGAACCCTCTGAATCTGATTTGAATGACACTTTTCTTAAAGCCATCCGGGAGTGCCCTTCAAGGGTTCGTCCCTTCCCTGAACATTTGCTAGTTTTGTTAGGGGTTAGTAAATTGTGGGAAAAGGCCAATCGGGATCCGGTTCTAATAAGGAATGGCACGAGTATGCATTTTTTCTTTTTTGATCCTTTTATTTTTTCTTAATTTATGTATTATGTGCTTTTATTTTATGGTTATTTGTAGTCATGTCTGCATTTGATTTCATCAAAAGCGACGATACTTCTGATGTTGCGTTTGGGGATGTTCCATCTGTCCCTGGTGAAAATGTTGTGGTTAGAAGTGCTGAGCAAAGGTTCGAGGGTTCGGGTTATGTTAGTGTTTCCAACGTCAAAGGTTTTTCTAAATCTCATGCTCCCAAGGCTTCAACCCGTTGATCTACCCGCCGTTTGTTGAAGGGTGCTCCTCAATCCACTTCTTCTGAACCGGTGGATTTGAGTGACGACATTGAGGCTTCTGAAGATCCAGGGGTTGATGTTGATGTTGAGAAGGAATAGAAACTGGTTGTTCATGGAAAGAAGACTCCAGCCAAGAAGGTTATGGCTACTCCTGTTCAAGGTTCTTCGAGCAGAGACGTTGAAGGGTTGGATCCAAATGAGGTTTATGTGCCTGGTTGGTCGGTTAAAGTTGATGATAGTTTAAAGGATGCTGCTGTTTGTGAGGATGCGTTGAGCCACATTGCCCCTCCTTCGGTTCATAACACTATTGCTGATATGGATGATGACATGATGCTGTCCCGCATGATTTTGAGTACCTGCAACCTTGCTGCCATGCTTCCTCAGGGAGTTGCTCGTTTTCGTAAGAGGATGCATGAGTATGAAGAATTTTCTAAGAAGAAAGATAAAATGAAATCTTCCATAGCTGCAATGAAGAAGGAGATAGGTGGGTTTGCTGAGAAGGAAGAGGCTTGGGCAAAAAAGGTTGGTGAACTAACTAGGAAGAGTCTCCCTTATTTCGTCCTGAAGCTTCTGAGATCTTCAAGGGTTCCGTTGAACAGATGTAGAGGCTGACCTACCCGTATGTCAATCAAGTTTCTACTTGTTTTGGTAAGCCTCTTACTGTCTTGCAGGAGCTGAAACCGGAGGGTCTTAATGAAAAAGTCTGTGCTGAAGTCCTGGGTTCTCTTTCAAGAAAAAGATCTTACTCTGGAGATAGTGATGACACCCTTTCAGGAGGACCAAATGTTTCAAATGATGCAAGCTTGGAGGTTTCAGCAGTAGGTGGTGATGGTGGTGTGAAGGCTAAGAAGTCAAAGAAAGCAAAGAAGGTTAAAGGTGAAGGATCCGGGGCTTCCAGGCCTCCTGCTGATGCTTGATGGATATTCGTAGCTTTCTTAGCACTCTTTGAAAACAATTTGTGGTGTATGTTAACTAAAACAATGTTAGGTTTCACAAGGACTCTTAAGGTTCTTGTTATGTGGTTGTGGTGGGGCCTGTATGGCCGTTTGAATAATTTCTCAACTTGCAAGCTGCTAGGGCCTGCTTTTAACTTTGTTAGGAAGTCTCTCAGACTTTCTTTGATATGCTATTATGTTTAACTATTTGTCTTGTGTTGTGTTGTTTATACCTATGCCTATTTTGCTAAGGCAGCTTGTTTGGTTTTAAACCTTCAAGCTTTTTGGCTATCCCGTATGTAGGTTGAAGCCTTTAAGGCTTTGAGTTGTCACGTATGTAGCTTGGAGCCTTGAAGGCTTCTTAGTTTTGTGACTTGGCTTGGTTTGTATCTTTGAATTTTTGTTTGTATCTTTGAATTTTTTTTATAACTTTTTGTTCAAGTTGTTGCATTATTCCTTAGGTTATTTCTGTTTCTTGTGACTTTGTCTTTGTCAATTTGTGTTGCCTTTATGTTTTTTATACCTTAAAGGGTTCAGTGCTGCAGTCACTTAGCCTTGGTATTTTTAACAAGAAGACATAGCACGTATCCTATTTATTTTCTTGTTTTCATTTGATTTCATAAGCCTGTTTGTTGATTATTTTTCTAAGGCTTTAAGGAACATTTGGTGTAGGCTGTTCAAACCCGTCTATGAGACAACTTTGTTTTCAATAATAAGTCTCATGGAGTTGTATTGATTTAGGAACTCACCCCTTATATAGGTTCATTCAACCCTTGAACCTATTGAGCGATGTGGCCTGGGAGCTCATCCCCTTACATGGCCCTTGCCATGGAGTTTTTTGCTAGGTTCTCAACCTGATCTTAGGATAGAAAGACAAATTTGATAAAACAACTTCATTCATTCAAGAGATACTTGTTTTTACAAAAGGTATTCATAGTGCCACTCTTGAAATACAACTTGTGAAATACAAACCAATCTTTCCTGTTTAGACATGGAACCTTTTCAGGGTTTTTCCATTCCAGTGTCTTGGAAGCCTTTTACCTTCTGAGTCTGCCAACTTGTAAGATCTGCCCTTGTGTGCTTCAAGGATGGTATACGGGCCCTCCCATTTTGGGCCAAGCTTTCCTTGATTCTTTTTTTGCTAGCTTCATTGTTTCTAAGCACCAGGTCTCCTGGCTTGAAGCGTTCATTCTTAACTCTCTTGTTATAGTAGGCTTCCATTCGTTGTTTGTACTTGGCCTCTTGAATTGCGGCTTGGTCTCGTGCTTCCTCTAGGAGTTGTAAGTTCAACATGGTCTCTTTTTGGTTTGTTTCGGGATCCATGTTGACAATTCGTTGTGTTACAACTCCTACTTCAGCTGGGATCACGGCTTCGGATCCAAATACCAAGCTATAGGGTGTTCTTTTGTGACTTGTTTTTTCGGTTGTTCTTTTGGCCCATAGAACACTTGGCAATTCTTCAAGCCAGTTGCTTTCGTACCTTCCCAATCTGGTTTTGATACCTTCCACTATGCTTCGATTCGTCCTTTCAACTTGACCGTTTGATTGTGGGTATGCCACTGAGCTGAAAACCTGATTGATTCTGTATTCTTTGCACCAAACGCTGAAAGGCTTCTCAGCAAATTGCTTTCCATTGTCAGTGACAAGTACTCCCGGCAAGCCATAACGGCAAATAATGTTTTCCCAAACAAAGTCAATGACCTGTTTGCCCGTGAGTTTTGCAAGTTGTTTAACCTCGGGCCACTTGGTGAAATAATCTATGGCCACCAACAAGAATTTTACTCCACCTTTGCTTGGGGGAAATGGACCGACAATGTCCATCCCCTATTTATAGAATGGCCATGCTGAGGTTATTGGGACAAGATCATGCTTGGGACTTTTTGGGATTGGTGCATGAATTTGGCAGGCGTCACATTTCCTTAATTGCTCTGTGGTATCCCGGTGCATTGAGGGCCAAAAATACCCAAGGTTCATAAGTTTGGCAACCACCGACCTAGCTCCAAAATGAGCTCCGCATATACCTTCGTGAATCTCTTTGATCAAATACTGACTTTGCTCAGGACCAACACATCTTAGCAAGGGTGCCAGATTACCCTTTTTGTAGAGGGTTTCACCTTGTAGTATATACTGCCTTGCCTTGATCTTAACCCTTTCAGCTTCTGTTTGATCACTAGGCAATTCATCGTTTTTAAGGAATTTCTTGATTGGAGTCATTCAATTTGGATCTTCTTCGGTGATTACATCTTGAACTTCCAACTCATCGATTGATGGAGCCTTTAATACCTCTACCAATACCTTCTTGGTAAGGTGGGCAAAAGTGAGAGATGCAAGCTTACTCAAGGCATCCGCTTTCTTGTTTTGGGACCTGGGAATTTGTTTGATGGTGCATGTTTGGAAGGTATTCATCAGCTCTTTACATTTTTCTTTGTATCTTTTCATGTTGGGCTCCTTTGCAACGTAGCTATCATTCACTTGGCTTGAGACCAGCAACGAATCTGTGAACACTTCAAGCTTTTGGACCTTCATTTCTTTAGCCAGTCTTAGGTCGGCGATCAGTACTTCGTATTCAGCTTCGTTGTTGGTGGTCTGAAAATCAAAACGGAGAGCATATGTGAATTCTAACCCTTCTGGGTTGATCAGAATGAGCCCAGACCCTGACCCTTCAACGCTTGAAGCCCCATCGGTGAAAAGCTTCCAGGCTTCAAGGTCTGAGGGTTCAGTGGCAGATGTGTTCACTTCAGTGACTGTTTGCTTTGGGACTTCTACAATGAAATCAGCCAAGACTTGGGCCTTGATGACATTTCTTGGGACGTAGGTGATATTATGCTCACCTAGTTCCACTGCCCATTTGGCTAGTCGTCCCGAGTTTTCTGGTTTTTCAAGCACACTCTTAATAGGTTGGTCGGTGACCACCTGTATAGGGTGTGCTTGGAAATACCTTCCTTTCCTTCTAGCTGTTTGAACTAGGGCTAGAGCAAGTTTTTCTAGGGGAGGATATTTGATTTCAGCCAATTTTAGAGTTTTGCTGAAGAAATAAACGGGTACCTGAACCTTGCCTCGTTCAATGGTGAGGACCGCACTTATGGCCTCTTCAGCAACTGAAAGGTATACCGAGATCAATTCTCCCGTTTCTGAGGCTGCAATGTCAGGTAGGGAAGCTAGGTGTTGCTTCATCTGGTTGAAGGCTTCTTCGGCCTCCTCAGTCCATTTGAAGTCCTTCTTATCGGAGCAACCTTTGAGCGTTTCATGGCTGCAAGCTTCCCGTTTAAGCTTTCAACCTCTTTCTTGCTTCTCGGTGGTTTGGTTTCTATAACAGCTTTCACCTTATTTGGATTGGCTTTAATGCTTTGTTTTCCCACAATATGCCCAAGGAATTTACCTTCCTCAAACCCAAATGAGCATTTCTCGGGGTTAAGTTTCATGTTGACCTTCCTTAGGTTCTTGAAGGTTTCTTGGATGTCATCGAGCATTTGGTATTCCGTTTTGCTTTTGATCACCAAGTCGTCAACATATGCCTCCATGTTTCTACCAATTTGACTTGCAAAGGCCTTGTCAACTAGGCGTTGGTAGGTTGCCCCAGCATTTTTGAGGCCAAAAGGCATCTTTTGGTAACAAAAGATCCCTTTGTCCGTGTGAAAGGCGGTCTTTTCTTCATCCTCTTTCTTCATGAGGATTTGATGATAACCTTTGTAGGCATCAAGAAAACATTTGAACGGGTAACCGGTGAGGGAGTCAACGTTGAGATCAATTTCTGGCAACGGGTAACAGTCTTTAGGACAAGCCTTGTTAAGATCCATGAAATCAATGCACATTCTCCAAGAATTATCTGGCTTTCGAACCATCACCGGGTTTGCAACCTAGGATTGATACTTGACTTCTCGGAGATTGCCGTCTGACACAAGCTTTTCAACCTCTTGGCACGCAGCCAAACTTCTTTCGGGTGCTAAGCTTCGTTTCTTTTGGACAACAGGCTTGACACCAGGTGGTATTTTCAATTCATGTTCAGCAATGCTTCGAGGGATGCCTGTCATATCCTCCAGGCACCAAGCAAAGACATCGCTATAATGTGTCAATAATTTTTCAAGATATGAGAGGGTTTCTTGTGAAAGGCTTGGATTGACCCTTATCTTCTGCTCGGGGTACTTAGGATTTATGATTAGCCTCTGCTTGTCTTCTTCACTTTTGAAACTTTCACCTTCAACCATGTAGGCCTCCTGAGAAGGTTGAAGGGTTGCTATTCCCCTCTCGGTGGGAAATTTGACAGTGCCATGGCCAACAGACACAGCCATATAAAACGCACACTGTCCCGGCCTTCCGATGATCACATCATAGTTTGAAGGTATATTGATAACCACAAAGGTGAGTGGTTGGACTCTCTCCTTCTGACCTTCACTGAAACGAACATCAAGTGTCAGTTGCCCTAAAGGCTTGAGGGGTATATCGGCAATACCTTTTATGGAGGTCCCGGAGGGTTGAAGCCTTGAGCGTTCTTCATTGCTCAAACGGTTGAAGAACTTTTCAAACATGATTTCGATGGCGGCACCAGTGTCTATGTATGCCCTGCTCGTTTGTAATGTTCCCACAGTAGCCTCAACCACAAGAGGGTTTGAGAGAGGGTCTTTCTCTGTTAGAGGAAAGCAAACACATTGGAGCTCCCAAGCTTCCAACCGCTGCCTTTTGTGTGGAACCCTTCCATCAAAGTCTACCATATTGACTTCCTTGCCCTTTCATTCAGCCATTTTGTCCCTTACTCCCTTTACCAAGTGAGCAAGTTCCCCGGACTTAACAGCTTCTTCGATTCTTTTTTTAAGCTGAAAGTAATCATTGGTATGGTGCCCCTTTTCTTCGTGAAATTCACAGTATTATGTGGAATTTTCGTTCTTTCTGCTTTTGGGGAGAGGCCTAGGAGGCCGGAAGTTTTGCTTGACTTCTTCCGTTGCGAGGATTTCTTGAAGAGTCTTGGTGAGGGTGTGAAACTTATGCCTTTCTCCCTGCTGGAAGGGTTCCGGCCTTCAGGCCTTCGGTGGTCTGAACCCTTTTGGCGTCTGTCATAGGAGTTAAAGTTCCCCCTTTTTCTGGCTGGGCTGTTGCCTCGCCAGCTGGATCCTCTTTTCCTTTGCTCTTTAATATCTACTGCCTCCTCTCCCCGGATATGGGCTTCAGCCCTTTCGAGGTCTTGGGCAGGGATTTGTTGAAATCTCTTGTGAGATATTTGGATGTAATGGCGTTCATAAAACCAGCCACCCTCATCTTTTCGTCTGCCACTACATATGTTAGACCTTCTTTCTTGTACCTCTCTATGAACTCTCGAAGACTTTCATCGTCTCTTTGCTTTATCTAAAAGATCACTGTTGCATCTTTAACGTACCGCCTTTGTTGGGAGAAATTGGCCAGGAATCCCTTGCTGAGGTCATCGAAGCTTCGAACGCTTCGAGCAGGTAAATCATTGAACCAGATTCTGGCAGATTCGACAAGGGTTTGCATGAACATTAGGCAACATTCAGCGTTTGACCATTTCTCAATCCTTGTAGCACCAGTAAAGATCTGAAGATGGTCTTCAGGATCTTCAATCCCATCGTATGTTTTGATGTGGGATGGCATCTTGATCTTCGTTTGAAAATCATAATCGGCTATTTGGTGTGAAAAGCATGAGAGGTTACTCGGCTTGTAAGGCTTGGCCAAATCATCTTCAGCCCTTGCACCCGCGTTGTTGTTGTTACTGTTGTTCCCTTGAGTGGCCAACACCTGATTAATAAAGTGCTGCCACGGGAAGCTAGCCATCATCTGGGGCATAAGGTTGAAGCCTTGAAGGCTTCCTGGTGCAACTAGGCAGCTAACTCTCAAAGGGGTGCTCATAACAGCACTTCATGCCAAGGGGAGCACAGACAAAGCTTGTTCCCATGAAGTTGTTGTTGAGGGTTGAAGGCTTGTCACTGGGGACTGTAGGAGTTGGTCAAGGGTCAGCTCATGGTCCAGAGGAGCACCATTTGTGGCTGGTTGGGATGAAAAGAGAGGATATGCTGTAGGACTCGGTCTTGCGGATAGATATGGGTTATGGTTTGGAGGATTACTGGTGCTGACCTCATCCCTGGACACTAAAGGTTATGAGTTTGCAAAAGGAGGAATAGGTGGTCCAGGAGATAGTGTTAGTTCCGGCTCGTCATAGTCCAAACGAATCCTCACTCCCTTGTCCCTTTCCCTACTCACATATTGGTTGATGAGAGACCTCAACTCAAGGAAATTGTTGGTATGCGGGTAAAAAAGTGTATTCAGTGGATCTGTGTTACTTTTGCGGCTGGTGAGTTGGTGAAGCAATCCAGAAATGTGACCTTTTATTGTTCCCGTATTGCTTTACTTCATCTCCCCAGGGTTTCAACCTTTGAACCATTTAACCTTTTAAGCATTCATGTATTTAAGTCATCTTTATTTTGGTCATGGGCTACCCCGTCATCATTCTCTATAATGTTATCTTGTCTTAACTTTATGATATCATTTTAACCATGATTTATAATACCCTAGAAGTCATGTTAGAAAAACCACTTTTTTTAACATTTGCTAACAGTTGTCCCACGAACATCCCATTCCTCACCTAATCATCATACATCATAAATTGGAATAGACCATTAACTTAAAATTAATTTTTGATGTGGATTATTGAAAAAAATCTTAATCAATATCTATCTCTGTCTCTTTCTCTGTGTAACTAAAGTTCACCTGTTGATCCATTGACATAAAATTTAAACACGTTATCCATCAAATGTTAAGTTTTATCACAAGCTACCCATCAAATATGAAATGAAAATGTAGGACGTTCAAAGTTTTTAAAACACTTTAATTAAATTACAACACAAAAAGGAAATTGAAATACAATGCAAGTTACAATCGAAGTAAAAGGAACTACAATGATATTCATGTTTAACACAGGTCTTTTAGGACAAATTGTGTGTGTCAACCGAGTAGTGTGTACTGTCGGTAAAGACTTGAGCGCATGAATTCCGGCTGAAATTTGTAGCTAAAGACTACTTTCGCGGTGTTTTTTTTGCAGTGTATTCCAGATATGTTTCAACAAAGATAAAAATCATAGTTTTATACTCAAACCAAAAGATAAAGTGGTTCATCATTTAACTGTATAAATCAGTTTAATGATCAGGTACAAACTGAGTAAAAATGGTTTGACCTTAATTAACCTCTTAAGTGTTACTAACGGGTACCTGAACCTTGCCTCGTTCAATGGTGAGGACCGCACTTATGGCCTCTTCAGCAACTGAACGGTATACCGAGATTAATTCTTCCATTTCTGAAGCTGCAATGTCAGGTAGGGAAGCTAGGTGTTGCTTCATCTGGTTGAAGGCTTCTTCGGCCTCCTCAGTCCATTTGAAGTCCTTCTTATCGGAGCAACCTTTGAGCGTTTCATGGCTGCAAGCTTCCCGTTTAAGCTTTCAACCTCTTTCTTGCTTCTCGGTGGTTTGGTTTCTATAACAGCTTTCACCTTATTTGGATTGGCTTTAATGCTTTGGTTTCCCACAATATGCCCAAGGAATTTACCTTCCTCAAACCCAAATGAGCATTTCTCGGGGTTAAGTTTCATGTTGACCTTCCTTAGGTTCTTGAAGGTTTCTTGGATGTCATCGAGCATTTGATATTCCGTTTTGCTTTTGATCACCAAGTCGTCAACATATGCCTCCATGTTTCTACCAATTTGACTTGCAAAGGCATTGTCAACTAAGCGTTGGTAGGTTGCCCCAGCATTTTTGAGGCCAAAAGGCATCTTTTGGTAACAAAAGATCCCTTTGTCCGTGTGAAAGGCGGTCTTTTCTTCATCCTCTTTCTTCATGAGGATTTGATGATAACCTTTGTAGGCATCAAGAAAACATTTGAACGGGTAACCGGTGAGGGAGTCAACGTTGAGATCAATTTCTGGAGGTCCCGGAGGCTTGAGGGGTATATCGGCAATACCTTTTATGGAGGTCCCGGAGGGTTGAAGCCTTGAGCGTTCTTCATTGCTCAAACGGTTGAAGAACTTTTCAAACATGATTTCGATGGCGGCACCAGTGTCTATGTATGCCCTGCTCGTTTTTAATGTTCCCACAGTAGCCTCAACCACAAGAGGGTTTGAGAGAGGGTCTTTCTCTGTTAGAGGAAAGCAAACACATTGGAGCTCCCAAGCTTCCAACCGCTGCCTTTTGTGTGGAACCCTTCCATCAAAGTCTACCATATTGACTTCCTTGCCCTTTCATTCAGCCATTTTGTCCCTTACTCCCTTTACCAAGTAAGCAAGTTCCCCGGACTTAACGGCTTCTTCAATTCTCTTTTTAAGCTGAAAGCAATCATTGGTATGGTGCCCCTTTTCTTCGTGAAATTCACAGTATTGTGTGGAATTTTCGTTCTTTCTGCTTTTGGGGAGAGGCCTAGGAGGCCGGAAGTTTTGCTTGACTTCTTCCGTTGCGAGGATTTCTTGAGGAGTCCTGGTGAGGGGTGTGAAACTTATGCCTTTCTCCCTGCTGGAAGGGTTCCGGCCTTCAGGCCTTCGGTGGTCTGAACCCTTTTGGTGTCTGTCATAGGAGTTAAAGTTCCCCTTTTTTCTGGCTTGGCTGTTGCCTCGCTGTAACAACTCGTATCAAAAGTCCTAATTATTATTTTATTTTGACCAAAAGGAAACCCTAATTGAGACACCCAAGTAATTCTGCACAAACCCTAAAAGTTTCAGAATAATCAGAATCAGGATCAGGGCCCCTAAAAATCAGGGGGGTAAAACCCTAGTTACGATTATCTTGAAATCTCGCTGTCAAAAACGAATTTTGAGAAACAGTCAAGTCAGCAAGGCTAGTCACGGACGTGGCTACCCTATAAACTTTTCGTGTCCCTTACGGACCGTAAGCGGGGTCAATTTTTGTGAATAAATAGGGGTGTCTGGGACTTGAAATTGGGCGCTTGAACGACGTAAAAAGTCGAAATATACACTGAGATACGCTCTGTTTACTATCAAAACACACACAATTTACAAATCGTCGCCGCAATACAGGGTAATAACTCGATCGCTGATACGATTCAATGTCCGATCGATTAAACTATCCAATGGATGTTTAAGTGCTGCCCACATTAAGGGTTTATGCTTTGTCATTCGTTGTTAATTCAATGGATGTTTAAGTATCGCACTTTGTCATTCGATGTGAGGGTTTGATCTCGTGAGTTATCGTAAATGCTGTATTAAGTTACTAACCGAATTGTGTGCCTGTTATTAATTTAGGTTAAAAGGATAATCAGTAGGCTAGGCTCTGCTCAATTAAATCTGCAGATCGCTGATACGATTCAATGTCCGATCGATTAAACTATCCAATGGATGTTTAAGTGTTGCCCACATTAAGGGTTTATGCTTTGTCATTCGTTGTAATTCAATGGATGTTTAAGTATCGCACTTTGTCATTCGATGTGAGGGTTTGATCTCGTGAGTTATCGTAAATGCTGTATTAAGTTACTAACCGAATTGTGTGCCTGTTATTAATTTAGGTTAAAAGGCTAATCAGTAGGCTAGGCTCTGCTCAATTAAATCTGCAATGTGAGTCATTCTCTTTTCATCAAATTACTTTCAAAATCATGTTTATTTTCAAGGTTATAATTACAGGGATTAAGTCTTTGTAATCACCATATTACAGCCGGTATGTGGGGTTTTGTATACATTACTTGATAATCTTCACCATTGGACAACGAGTTAGCCAATGGGTGATATGACCATAGTCACAGAAACGAGTCGAGTGACAAATACCGAGGGTAGTTGGTTGATATAAAAACATTGTAATCGCTCTTAATACTGTACATTATAATAAATGAGTTGTTTTAACAAAATGAATGATTCACTCAGTATTTCCCGCTGACAAAACCTTTTTCAAACATGTTTCAGGTGATCTGTTGTGATCCAGGAAAAGTGCCGTGCAACACTACAAACTTAAGGAAGTGGCTCAGTATAAAATAAAGAAACATGTTTTGTAAAATAAAAGATTTCTCCATGAAATCTTATGATTGTAAATTACCGGGTTTTTATCCCGAGTTGTGAAATAAAATAATCGGGAAATATTTCAGTTTTAAAAAGATCCTGAAGAAACTTCCGCTGTTAATTAAATACCATGGGATTTCTGTCCCGCGGCTCCTGAAACGGGTCAAACCGGGTCGGGGGCGTGACAGAAATAAGGTGGTATCAGAGCCACTGATTTAAGCCAATTAAGTATTTAGAAAATACTTAATTTTTCTACTTGTCATTATGTGATTATGTGTTTTCTTATTTGAATATTTGTGTACAGTATGTGTAAACAAAAGCTGTCAAACATCTATCTTAAATTAGATAGGTCATCCAACGAGAAGGGAAGTTCATCCCAAACAAAATCCTCAAATCACTTTGAAATTCCCGATGAAGGAATATTTGTGCAAAAGGTACAATATGAGGAACCACTTTCTCCTAGTAAAAGAAGTCTGATTATTAGGAAAAGTAAAGAGAAAATAAAGAAATCCCGAGAAAAGAAAGTTAAACAGGAAACCCAGGAATTAACCAGTAAATCACCATGGGAAGACAAGTTAGATGAAAAATGGGCATATCTTTATATGTTAGCTACTATAATAGTAAATGCAAATCTTTAAATAATCTGACTCAAGTTTTAGTAACCTATTCACCTACAAGTCCAGAAACCATATCCAGTAAATAAATAAGTAGAATATAGTTTGTAAAATAACTTAAAATAAAACTTTGTAAGATAAAGGTGTGTATGGACACATATTATAAATATAAAAAAAAATGGAATCGAGAAATCTATAATTTTGGTTAAATATGTGTTTTGTGAACTTATATGATTGTTTTGTGTAAAATTTTTATTTATTCGATACTAAATTATATATTAAATTATCAGATGGAAAACGCTAATAATGAACCAGTTAACGAGGTTAATCAATCTGAACAATACCCGAAGGATCAATTTTTAAATAGGCAAGATATAGAAAATATCGTTGCTCAAGGGATAGCCAACGCTATTCCAGCAATAGTTGCTGCTGTTAGAAATCTAATCGAACCTCAACAAATCGTTCCTAGCAAACGTATTTCTGAAGATAACTTCAGTAATAGCGTAAACGGAGGCAATGATCATGTTAATCATGATGAGTAACCACGGCAAGCTCCGCTCCCTAAGAAAATGAAAGCTGCAACACCCGGTTGCACTTACAAAGAATTTCTTGCTTGTAAACCCACTGAGTTTGCAGGAAATGAAGGAGCAACTGCGGCACTGCGTTGGTTAGAGAAAACCGAGGCAGTAATTGCCATAAGTAAATGTGCCAAGGATGATCAGGTCATGTACGCGTCAAATCTTTTTAAAGAAGGGGCGCTAGAATGTGGAACACGGTGTTACAAGAAAAAGGAAGGATGATGGCATATGCTATAAACTAGGAAGAATTTAAGAGTCTTGTAGAAAGAAAATTCTGTCCCGAATATGAAAAAGTTCAAATGGCAAATAAGTTCTTAAACCATCGAATGATGGGTGTAGATTGTCGCGGTTATACTTCGACATTCTTTGAATATGCTAGAGTGGTACCAACACTGGCTTCGCCAGAACCGGTACTCATTTCTCGCTATATTTGGGGATTGATTGGTGAAATCCGCAATATCGTTAAAGCTGCGAGACCTCGTACTATTGACGATGCAGTGGAATTAGCCAATACCCTAACTGATGAATTGGTGCGCACAAGAGATGATAACAGGAAAAAGGAACTGGCTCAGAAAATTACCCAAGGCTTTCGTACGGGTAATAATAGCAACTTCAAAAGAAGAGGAACATGACAATCCTCAACTCTGCCATTTTGCAAGAATTGCAAAAAGAAACATTATGGAAGATGTAGTATAACCTGTAATTTTTGCAAAATGGTAGGACATCGTGAAGAAGATTGCAGAAAGAAAACAACGATCTGCTATAACTGTGGAGAAAAGGGACATTTTAAACCAGAATGTCCTAAATTGGTCAAACCAGCAGACAACAAAGCCAAGACAGCTGACGGAGCTACCAAGAAGAATGTTCGAGCCTTTCAGTTAACAACTCAGGAGGCCGAGTTAATCCCAGATGTGATAGCTGGTACGTTCTTAGTTCACAACATTTATGCAAAAGTATTATTTGACTCTGGTGCAAACCAAAGTTTTATCAATACTTCATTCTGCCAAGATCTTAACTTACCTTTAACCAACCTTAGGCAGATCCTTACAGTCGAAACGGCAGACGGAAATTCTGTTAGCATAGATAAAGTTTTGCAAAAGGAAAATATAGAACTCTCATGTCATAAATTCTTTGCAAACCTATTACCTATGAAATTAGCTGAATTTGATGTTGTGTTAGGAATGGATTGGTTAGTAGCCAACCATGCTCGAATTCTTTGTGATCAAAATTCCATAGAAATTCAGGCACCTACCAGGGAATTAATTATGATTACAGGAGACAAACCACGTAAACCCATGAAGTTCATATCAGTAATGAAAGTTGCTAGTTATGAACGAAAACAAGGAATAGTATATATGATTTCAGTAATCATTAGTACTAAGGGTAAAGAACTTAAAGAAATACCAGTAGTCTCAGAATACCCAGATGTATTCCCAGAAGAATTACCAGGATTACCACCAGATAGGGAAGTAGAATTTAGGATTCATCTAATTCCAGGAACCATACCGATAGCTAAGGCACCTTATCGGTTAGCATTCACAAAATGTTAGAACTGAAAAAGCAATTAGATGAATTATTAAGTAAAGGTTTCATACAACCTAGTTCATCCCCTTGGGGAGCACCAGTGTTGTTTGTTAAGAAAAAGGATGGTTCGATGAGAATGTGTATTGATTATAGAGAATTGAATAAGGTTACAATTAAGAATCGATACCCATTACCTAGGATTGATGATCTTTTCGATCAACTTCAAGGAGCTAGATATTTTTCTAAGATCGATTTACGCTCTGGATATCATCAATTGAAGGTACAAGAAGAAGACATACCTAAAACTGCTTTTAGAACTAGGTATGGTCATTATGAGTTTACAGTCATGCCCTTCGGATTAACGAATGCACCTGCAGCATTCATGGACATGATGAATGGGATTTGTAAACTGTACTTGGATAAATTTATAATTGTCTTCATCGACGATATACTTATTTATTCCAAAAGTCAGAACGAGCATTGTGAGCACTTGCATGCACTCTTAACTTTGTTAAGAAAAGAAAAATTGTACGCCAAATTCTCGAAGTGTGAATTTTGGTTGCAAGAAGTGCAATTCTTAGGACACATGGTGAATCACGAAGGTATTCATGTAGATCCTGCCAAAATAGAGGCAATTACCAAATGGAAGGTTCCACAATCCGCAATGGAAATTAGAAGTTTTATAGGTTTAACTGGATACTATAGACGGTTTATTAAGGATTTTTCCAAGATAGCCGTACCATTAACTAAGCTAACCTGTAAAGCAGTTAAGTTTGAATGGGGACCTAAACAAGAAGAAGCCTTTAGGATCTTGAAACAGAAATTAACTAATGCTCCAATCCTAGCTTTACCAGAAGGAACTGAAGATTTTGAAGTATATTGTGATGCTTCAAAACTAGGATTTGGATGTGTGCTAATGCAACGCAAGAAGGTAATTGCGTATGCTTCAAGGCAATTGAAAAAGCACGAAGAAAACTATACGACTTTATCTGTACGGAAGTAAGTTTACTATCTATACAGATCATAAAAGTCTAAGATATATATTTGGGCAAAAAGAGTTAAATATGAGGCAAAGAAGATGGATGGAAATCCTAAGTGACCACGACTGTGATATTCAATATCATGAAGGAAAGGCAAATGTAGTTGCAGATGCCTTAAGTCGTAAATATCATGAAAAGCAAAAGCGAATTCGTGCTCTTAGACTAAATCTACAGTTAGATTTAGTGGAACAATTGAAGAATGTTCAAGAAACAGCAATCAAGGATGATGCTGAAGGAATGAAGGGACAAATAAAAGAATTAGAACAAGGAGCAGATGGAATTTGGAGATTCCACAAAAGCAGAATTTGGGTACCTAAGCAGGGAGAATTAAGAAATAAGATTTTAGAAGAAGCCCATAAGTCTAGGTATACCATGCATCCAGGAAATAATAAGTTGTACCAAGATCTAAGAAATAATTTCTGGTGGATAGGAATGAAAAAGGATATAGCTCAATATGTTTCTAAGTGTCTTACTTGTTCACAAGTTAAGGCAGAACATCAGAAACCTTCAGGTCTACTACAACAGTTAGAAATGCCTGTATGGAAATGGGAACTCATAACAATGGATTTTGTTACTAAGTTACCCAAAACCAGAAAAGGTAATGATGCGATTTGGGTAATTGTGGATCGATTAACCAAATCTGCTCACTTTTTGCCTATGAAAGAAACCTTTAGCATGGAAAGATTGGCAAAATTGTATGTAGATGAAGTCGTATCTTTACATGGAGTTCCACTCTCCATTGTATCAGATAGAGATAGTCGTTTCACTTCTCATTTCTGGAAAATTTTCCAAGAATCTATGGGAACTCGACTAAATTTAAGCACTGCATATCATCCTCAAACAGACGGACAAAGTGAAAGGACGATCCAAACTCTAGAAGACATGCTTAGAGCATGTGTGATAGATTTTGGTGGGAATTGGGACGATCACTTACCATTAATTGAATTCTCCTATAACAATAGTTACCATTCAAGTATTGAAACTGCCCCATTCGAGGCACTATATGGAAGAAAGTGCAGAACTCCAGTTTGTTGGGCAGAAATAAGAGAAAGCCAATTGTCAGGTCCTGAAATAGTGCAAGAAACAACCGACAAGATTACTCATATCAAGGAAAGACTGAAGACAGCTCGAGATCGTCAAAAGAGCTATGCAGACAATAGACGCAAGCCACTCGAGTTTCAAGTTGGAGACAAAGTATTATTAAAAGTTTCACCTTGGAAAGGAGTAGTCTGATTCGGTAAGAAAGGAAAGCTAAGTCCAAGATACGTAGGACCATTTCCAGTGATCCAACGTATAGGACCAGTTGCTTATCAATTACAACTACCAGAGGAACTTGCAGGAGTACATGATGTATTTCATGTATCCAATCTCAAGAAATGTCTATCAGACGAATCTTTGGTAGTACCTCTCCAAGATATAGAGGTAAACGAAAAGTTAAAATTTGTTGAAAAACCTCTTCAGATAGAAGACAGAAAAGTAAAGTTTCTTAAGCACAAACGATTAGTGCTAGTTAAAGTAAAGTGGGATTCAAAGAGAGGAGCTGAATACACTTGGGAACTGGAATCAGAAATGAAGCGAAAGTATCCTCAATTATTCCAGTAAATCTCGAGGACGAGAAATTTATTAAGGTGGGGAGGATGTAACAACTCGTATCAAAAGTCCTAATTATTATTTTATTTTGACCAAAAGGAAACCCTAATTGAGACACCCAAGTAATTCTGCACAAACCCTAAAATTTTCAGAATAATCAAAATCAGGATCAGGGCCCCTAAAACTCAGGGGGGGGGGGTAAAACCCTAGTTACGATTATCTTGAAATCTCGCTGTCAAAAACGAATTTTGAGAAACAGTCAAGTCAGCAAGGCTAGACACGGACGTGGCTACCCTATAAACTTTTTGTGTCCCTTACGGACCGTAAGGGATGAGGCTTACGGTCCGTAAGCGGGGTCAATTTTTGTGTATAAATAGGGGTGTCTGGGACTTGAAATTGGGCGCTTGAACGACGTAAAAAGTCGAAATATACACTGAGATACGCTCTGTTTACTATCAAAACACACACGATTCACAAATCGTCGCCGCAATACAGGGTAATAACTCGATCGCTGATACGATTCAATGTCCGATCGATTAAACTATCCAATGGATGTTTAAGTGCTGCCCACATTAAGGGTTTATGCTTTGTCATTCGTTGTAATTCAATGGATGTTTAAGTATCGCACTTTGTCATTCGATGTGAGGGTTTGATCTCGTGAGTTATCGTAAATGCTGTATTAAGTTACTAACCGAATTGTGTGCCTGTTATTAATTTAGGTTAAAAGGCTAATCAGTAGGCTAGGCTGCTCAATTAAATTTGCAATGTGAGTCATTCTCTTTTCATCAAATTACTTTCAAAATCATGTTTATTTTCAAGGTTATAATTACAGGGATTAAGTCTTTGTAATCACCATATTACAGCCGGTATGTGGGGTTTTGTATACATTACTTGATAATCTTCACCATTGGACAACGAGTTAGCCAATGGGTGATATGACCATAGTCACAGAAACGAGTCGAGTGACAAATACCGAGGGTAGTTGGTTGATATAAAAACATTGTAATCGCTCTTAATACTGTACATTATAACAAATGAGTCGTTTTAACAAAATGAATGATTCACTCAGTATTTCCCGCTGACAAAACCTTTTTCAAACATGTTTCAGGTGATCTGTTGTGATCCAGGAAAAGTGCCGTGCAGCACTACAAACTTAAGGAAGTGGCTCAGTATAAAATAAAGAAACATGTTTTGTAAAATAAAAGATTTCTCCATGAAATCTTATGATTGTAAATTACCGGGTTTTTATCCCGAGTTGTGAAATAAAATAATCGGGAAATATTTTAGTTTTAAAAAGATCCTGAAGAAACTTCCGCTGTTAATTAAATACCATGGGATTTCTGTCCCGCGGCTCCTGAAACGGGTCAAACCGGGTCGGGGGCCGTGACACTCGCCAGCTGGATCCTCTTTTCCTTTGCTCTTTAATATCTACTGCCTCCTCTCCCCGGATATGGGCTTCAGCCGTTTCGAGGTCTTGGGCAGGGATTTGTTGAAATCTCTTGTGAGATATTTGGATATAATGGCGTTCATAAAACCGGCCACCCTCATCTTTTCGTCTGCCCCTACATATGTTAGACCTTCTTTCTTGTACCTCTCTATGAACTCTCGAAGACTTTCATCGTCTCTTTGTTTTATCTGAAAGATCACTGTTGCATCTTTAACATACCGCCTTTGTTGGGAGAAATTGGCCAGGAATCCCTTGCTGAGGTCATCGAAGCTTCGAACGCTTCGACCATGTAAATCATTGAACCAAATTCTGGCTGATCCGACAAGGGTTTGCATGAACATTAGGCAACATTCAGCGTTTGACCATTTCTCAATCCTTGCCGCACCAGTAAAGATCTGAAGATGGTCTTCAGGATCTTCAGTCCCATCGTATGTTTTGATGTGGGATGGCATCTTGATCTTCGTTTGAAAATCATAATCGGCTATTTGGTGTGAAAAGCATGAGAGGTTACTCGGCTTGTAAGGCTTGGCCAAATCTTCTTCAGCCCTTGCACCCGCGTTGTTGTTGTTACTGTTGTTCCCTTGAGTGGCCAACACCTGATTAATAAAGTGCTGCCACGGGAAGCTAGCCATCATCTGGGCCATAAGGTTGAAGCCTTTAAGGCTTCCTGGTGCAACTGGGCAGCTAACTCTCAAAGGGGTGCTCATAACAGCACTTCATGCCAAGGGGAGCACGGACAAAGCTTGTTCCCATGAAGTTGTTGTTGAGGGTTGAAGGCTTGTCACTGGGACTGTAGGAGTTGGTCAAGGGTCAGCTCATGGCCCAGAGGAGCACCATTTGTGGCTGGTTGGGATGAAAAGAGAGGATATGCTGTAGGACTCGGTCTTGCGGACAAATATGGGTTATGGTTTGGAGGATTACTTGGGCCGACCTCATCCCTGGACACTAAAGGTTATGAGTTTGCAAAAGGAGGAATAGGTGGTCCAGGAGATAGTGTTGGTTCCGGCTCGTCATAGTCCAAACAAATCCTCACTCCCTTGTCCCTTTCCCTACTCACATATTGGTTGAGGAGAGACCTCAACTCAAGGAAATTGTTGGCAATCTCAGGGGTAAGTTCAACACGTGATGGGGTGCCAGAGACACCAACATTAGGGGAAGGGACTCCTGATCTGGATGGGGTTGGAATGTTGAAAGTGAGAAACTCAGGAGTGCTCCCCGGTGTCGAGAAGGACGTTGGTATAGCCACATGGGCTTGACCAGTGCTTGGGGTGGAGGCGTTTGGGACTTGATTCACCTCTCCCGGGGATCCACTTTCTGACATGGCAATTTGGAAAGAATGGAGCTACACTACTAGGTCTTTTGAAGAAAAATAGTGGCGTATCCCCACGGTGGGCGCCAACTTGTTGATGCAACAAATAATAGATCAAGGATAGTAGCTGGGCTGGTTAGGCAAAAGGGTTGAAGGGTTCAACTTTGCCTAACGCAGGTCGCGGGGTCCCCCCACGTTTGCAAGACGTGGAGAGAGGTTCACTAGATTGTTTTTATTGTTTGCTTAAGATCCTCCTCTTAAGTGGGTTCAGATTCGGATGTATGAGGAAAAGGAATGTGCGAGTTGAATGTGAAAGCAAGTGACTTGCATGAAGCAAGTACTCGAGAGCAATGATCGGGGATTCTCCCAGAATCAGAGCTGATCGGAATGTCTTGTACACTTAATGAAGTGTCACTCTTATAGGGAGACCCTTGGCTCAAAGAGGAATGCTTTGACTAGTGAACATGTTTGCAGTGGGGGTTTTGCCCTTTTTGGGGGTTGAAGCCTTTGACATGCGGGTAAAAGAGTGTATTCAGTGGATCTGTGTTACTTTTGCGGTTGGTGAGTTGGTGAAGCAATCCAGAGATGTGACCTTTTACTGTTCCCGTATTGCTTTACTTCATCTCCCCAGGGTTTCAACCTTTGAACCATTTAACCTTTTGAGCATTCATGTATTTAAGTCATCTTTATTTTGGTCTTGGGCTACCCCGTCATCATTCTCTATAATGTTATCTTGTCTTAACTTTATGATATCATTTTTATCTGTCTATGATGTAACAACCATGATTTATAATACCCTAGAAGTCATGTTAGAAAAAACACTTTTTTAACATTTGCTAACAGTTGTCCCACGAACATCCCATTCCTCACCTAATCATCATACATCATAAATTGGAATAGACCATTAACTTAAAATTAATTTTTGATGTGGATTATTGAAAAAAATCTTAATCAACCTCTATCTCTGTCTCTATGTAACTAAAGTTCACCTGTTGATCCATTTACATAAAATTTAAACAAGTTATCCATCAAATGTTAAGTTTTATCACAAGCTACCCATCAAATATGAAATGAAAATGTAGGACGTTCAAAGTTTTTAAAACACTTTAATTAAATTACAACACAAAAGGGAAATTGAAATACAATGCAAGTTACAATCGAAGTAAAAGGAACTACAATGATATTCATGTTTAACACAGGTCTTTTAGGACAAATTGTGTGTGTCAACCGAGTAGTGTGTACTGTCGGTAAAGACTTGAGCGCATGAATTCCGGCTGAAATTTGTAGCTAAAGACTACTTTCGCGGTGGTTTTTTTTTTCAGTGTATTCCAGATATGTTTCAACAAAGATAAAAATCATAGTTTTATACTCAAACCAAAAGATAAAGTGGTTCATCATTTAACTGTATAAATCAGATTAATGATCAGGTACAAACTGAGTAAAAATGGTTTGACCTTAATTAACCTCTTAAGTGTTTCTAAAGGCGTCTGCATATTGGCACACCAACTTGGCTATTTGCACATCAAACCCTACATGTACCTACACTGCGTATAGATCTATACACATCGTAGGTATATGGTATGTACACGACCAGTCAGTCAACCTCGTACACCGTCAAATCATGCATATATACGTTGCGTATAGAACCATACGAAGCCAGTATACGAGGTACTTATACGCTGCGTATAAAGCTATACGCAACGTATGTACAGGGTAGGTACACGACCAATCAGTCAACCTTGTATAATGTCAAATCATGCAGATATACGCTGCGTATAGAGCCATAAGAAGTCAGTATACGAGGCACCTATACGCTGCGTATAGAGCTATCACTATTTGAAAACTACATATTTTCTTACAAAAGTTTCCCACAAATTTCCCACAACTCAATTTTTACCACAATTTTTCTACAATTTTCTCACAGAAAAGAAAAAAAAAAACCCAAAACTTTTCTTCAATTTTCCGACAAAATCGTCACACAACTACTAGTTGTAGCAATTCGTCACAACATTAATTAGCTTTTCGACAAAATTCCGACAAAATACATTAACATTTTGTATTATTTGTAACCACAACAAAATAAATAATTTAAAAAATAAACCTTCTAAATTTGTCAGAAAGTTGTAGCAAACTGACACCACTTGCTACAGATTTTCGACAAAAAAAGTTAATTTATTTTTCATTTATCAATTTAAGAAAATAAATAATTTTTAAAAATAAAATATTAAATTTATCAAAAATTGGTAGCAAATGGACACTAGTTGCTACGGATTTCATACAAAAAACAAGTTAATTTATTTGTTATTATTCAATTTTATAAAACTAGATAATTTTAAAATAATACGTTAAATTTGTCTAAAATTTGTAGCAAACTAACACCACTTGCTACAGATTTTCGACAAAAAATTTAATTTATTTGTCATTTAACAATGAGTTAATTACATAGTTAGTCCCTGTGGTTTACACAAAGTAACAATCTAATGTACTAATAGTTTAAAATCACATTTTAGGGTACTAACTTTTCATTTTTTAACATCTGAGGGTATTAACGTTTAATGGCTGGTTAACTTTAACTCTGACACCCTCACGTGCAAAAAACGTGAGGGTATTTTCGTCATTATAAACCCATTCATTTATATTAATATATTGGATAATATCAGACCAGTGTTCTTCATCAACCTTCTTCAAAATCCCCAATTTCAAACCCTAACCATGTGCCGCCGATCACTCTCCTCTCTCTCTAGAACTCGCCGACAATCTCTCCACTTTTCATGAAATACAATCGCAGGTTAATCAAGGTTCCGTCTATCACTGATTTAAGTACAATCGCAGGTTAATCATGGTTCCGTCGATCACTGATTTAAGTAGGGTGCAATGGTGGTTTGGTTCCGTCAATCACTGATTACGTGTGTTAATTGTTATGGTTTTAAAGAGAATTTGAGGATTACGGGTGTTCAAGGTCCATGGCAAACCTCAAAGATGTCATTCATGGTGGCAGTAAAAGACAACCAGAAAAGCCAGTTAACTGTAGTGCTAGATCTATTGGTAGTAGTGAGTTTTTGAACCCAATTACTCATGAAGTTATTCTTAGTGATAGAAGGTGTGAGCTTAAAATCACTTGCTTTAATGGTGGTTTAAATGGTGGTCTTGAGGGTGGTACATTGATGCCTGGAACTAGGGGTGCAAAAGAGCCGAGCGACTCGCGAGCGACTCGAGATCGACTCGAGAAAAAGCTCGAAACGAGCCGAGCCTTATCGAGCCCGAGCCGAGTTTGAGCCTCAAAGCAAAGCTCGTTTGTTTGTTTATCGAGTCCGAGCTCGAGCCTCACATGTGAAGCTCGTTAGGCTCGTCGAGCCTTATCGAGCCTTAGTGTAAACGAGCCGTGTCGAGCCGAGCTTATTTAAACTCGTTTACAAGCCGACCTCGAACCTAAAAATAAGCTTATTTAGTAAACGAGCCCGAGCCCGAGCTTTACTTATCGAGCTCGCAAGCCTAAAATGTCTATTAATAGATAATAAACGAGTCGAGCACGAGCCGAGCTCGAGCTTGATAAAATATAAACGAGCCGAGCTCGAGCTTTGAAAAAAAAGCTCGAATCAAGCCGAGCTCGAGCCCAAGCTCTCATAAGTTAATCGAGCTCGAGCTCGAGCCTGGCCGAGCTCGGGCTCGGCTCGGCTCATTTGCACCCCTACCTGGAACACCTGGGCCTGGTGGTCATCTAACAATGAATAATGTTAAGAATCAGCAGCATACAACTGCAAGAAGAACAATTTCAAACTCATTGTTGTTGTCATCATATGGAAAGAATGCTGGTAATTTTGAAGCCCATCAGCAGCATACAAGCAGCATACATCTTGAAGCCCATCATCTGTGGAAGCATGCTGGTAGTTTTTTCTGTTTGAATAATCATTGTTTAATCTATCAAGATTTGATCTACATGTGTGGTTGGTATTGTATTATGTTGTTTATATTCATCATAATGTTCGTACATGTCTATATGTGTGTTTGGTATTGTGTTCTGTCTGTATGTGGAAAGATCAAGGGAATGTGGTTTGTTTACCTTCTGATTGGGGATTCTCAGTGAAGGGGTGAATGCATTCAAAGACTGGATCTCAGATGAAACTTCATTAATGGGGTGTAAAAATTACAGATCTGAGAGGTGGAAGATGAAACAATATACAGATTAGCAGAGATAAGGAAAAATTAGCAATGACCATTATACCCTCACGTTTTTTGCACGTGAGGGTGTCAGAGTTAAAGTTAACCAGCCATTAAACATTAATACCCTCAGATGTTAAAAAATAGAAAGTTAGTACCCTAGAATGCGATTTTAAACTATTAGTACATTAGATTGTTACTTTGTGTAAACCACAGGGACTAACTATGTAATTAACTCTTTAACAATTTAAGAAAAATAAATAATTTTAAAAAATAAAATGTTAAATTTGTCGGAATTTTGTAGCAAACTAGCACTAGTTACTACAGATTTCCTACAAAAAAAAGTTATTTTATTTGTTAATTTATCAAATTTAGAAAACATATATTTTTTAAAAATAAAATGTTAAATTTGTCAGCAATTTATAGCAAACTAACACTAGTTACTAAAGATCTCCTACAAAAAAATATATATATACTTTTATTTGTTATTTATAAATTACAAAAAAAACATATAATTTTGAAAATAAAAATTTACATTTGTCAATAATTTGTAGGAAATTAACAAAAGTTCCTAAAGATTTCCTACAAACAGAAAGTTATTTTACTTGCTATTTATCAAATTTAGAAAAACGTATATTTTTTAAAAATAAAATCTTAAATTTGTCAGAAATTTGTAGTAAATTGTCACCAGTTGCTACAGATTTCCTACAAAAATAATATTTTATATGTTAATTATCAATTATAAAAATCATATAATTTAAAAAAAATAAAATGTAAATTTGTCGGTAATTGTAGCAATTGACCCCTTATGATACTATACTACATTGGCCGAGGAAGAGTTACGGGCGCGTAACACAAAAAAATACATTGATGGGGACCGACATACTATTTGTAATGCTTCACTCATTTATGATAAATAATAAATTTTGTAGCAAACTGTTAAGAGAAAGTTTTATAATTTTGTAGGAATTTTGTCGCAAAATAAAAATAATTATTCATAATTATGAATAGTTTTTCTCATTAGTGTTATTAATGTTAAAAGTAAATATCATAAAATAAAATACAAATTAGGCATAATTGTAGAAGAATTATAGGAAAAACATAAAAAACCGATTTGTAGGTATTTTGTGGCAACGTTTGTGACGATAGATTTTTGTCGAAAATTTGTGTGAAATTTTTTCATAATTTTGTAGCTAACCTTATTTTCGACAAGCTTATTTTGCACGAATTTTTTTGTAGCAAATCTGTAAGTAAGACCAATTTCCTACAAATTTGGCTGTCACAAAGTAGACAGTTTTCTAGTAGTGTATACGCAGCGTATGTCAGACAGCTTTGACATTGATACGATGTTGTTTAGGCACGTGAATAAAGGTATACGCCGAGTATAGAGCTATACGAGGCTCATAACTGTGAATTCAAATTAGTATTTAGACATCCATCTGCCTACGAATTCAAAACAATATGCATTCTTCATTTCATCGTTTACAATTTCTCGCACGACTGTGGAGCTAAAATGGCATCATTTTGGGATGACAATTATTTCTTTAAGCAGTATTCTAACGACTCGTGGGGAGTGAATGATGCTAATGAGGAGCAGGAGGTTGTGTCTGGCGTCCATGTTGATCAAAACATACAGTTGTCAGACTTGCACGAGGCTCCAACTCCACATGCTGATGAACCATATTACCAAGCGTATCAAGTGTATCCTAATTATGGATACGAGTGTGAATCTCCGTACGTGCAACAAGGTAATCCGGATGTATACGTAGGATACGGTGCTGAGAATGCCCCTGTTGATGAACCATATTACCCGACACAACAATCGTATCCAGATTACGGATACGGGTGTGAAGTTTCTTACGTACAACCAGATAATTCGGATAGTTACGGAGGATACGGTGATGAGCATTCGAACACACCACTGTATGATGATTATCAACCCTCTAACCCGGGCAATCCATTTCAATTTAATCAGGTAGCACATTAATATTTGTATTATTATTGTTGTTGTTAATATTATAATTATTATTATTATTTTAAAAATTATAATTATTAATATTATTATTATTATTGTTAAAATTATAATTATTAATTTTTTAATGTTATATTTGTATTATTGTTAAAATACGTATTATTGATAAAATTATAATTATTATTATTATTATTGTTAAAATTATAATTATTATTATTATTATTATTGTAAAAATTATTATTATTATTATTGTTGTTGTTGTTGTTGTTGTTGTTAATGTTTGTATTATTGTTAGAATTCTTAATATTATTATCATTGTTAAATAACGTAACTGTTTTTTAGCCTTTCATGTCTCTAATTGATCTGAAAAATTGAGTACAAGCAACGGGAAAGGAGAATTGTTATGATATTATGACCCGCCGATCGAAGAATATTGGTGATAGTACGGGGATGGTATGACTTGTGTGCGACCGTGTCCTTTTTACGTTTTTTAAATAAAATCCGCTTCGTGCTAGAGTTGACACCCAGTTATACACATACACACACACATATATATAGTGTTTTGATCAAATACAAATAAATTTCTAGTTTGTGAACCGTACGAAGTTAAAATCACCCATTGGAATTTTCGTAACTACTCAAAATATGGTAATTACATTGTAACAAAACTGTACTAAAGTAATAATAATTACGTTGTAGTTTACAAGTAGCGTAATTTTATTATTCTAGTACAATTTTGTTATAAAGTAATAATATGTTAAATAGTGTAATTATCGTAACTTCAAAATTGTAACAACACCCTTTTTTTTCTTCATCACTTTGTACATCTCGCACGCTAAATGTTATTTTTACCGGATCACATCTATACATATGTGCATACAGGGAAAAAATAATAAGAAAACCTTTCTAAGTTCAAAAAACTTAAGAAACACAATTTCCACCATCCATCTAGAAATCCCATGGTTCAGATTGCATATTACAAAATGTAACTTTCCAGAAACATATTATAGACTGACAAAACTACTTGTAACAGTTTTTTTGCTTTTTCACCTTTTTGTCTGACACACTGACATGTTAGAGGTTTGTTTGTTACACTAAGTTTTTTTTCTTACATGTAACATGTTTTTTACATGCACTACACATTGAAAACTCGTAAAATTTAAGTTTGAAATGTTACATTTCAAAAAACTTGCAAAATTTGTTGTTGAAAAAAATGAAAGAGATGTAACATATTAACTCTCTCTCCGGATAAAAGTTGTTATATGTCAAAATTCTAAAAAAGTTATAACACTTGTCAAAGTTGTGTTCATGCATTAGGCTTCTTAGGTTTTTTAATCTCACATCAGATTTCTTAGTATACTTGACCATGCATACACATATGTATATATATAGTAATATATAGAGAGAGAGAAATAGAGGGAGAGAGAGAGAGACAGAGTGAGTGAGGACTACATATATATTTAGATTGACATACGTGATATAATTATCAACCATAGCCTTCCATCACCACCAAGATCATGAAGCTATTTGGGGTCATTATCTCAGAGGAAGAAGATGCAGAAGAACCACCCTCCAAAAGACCATCTCTCTCCTCCTCCTCTTCTTCTAACCGCCGCCACAGGTACGAGTGCCCCTACTGCATTCGCAAGTTCAAAAATTCACAAGGTTTAGGCGGCCATCAGAACGCTCACAAGAGAGAACGTCTGCACCTGAAGCGACCACAATTGCAACCCAACACAAACCCCGCCATCGCCTCTTTCGCCCCTCTACTGCACAAAGAGGCTACTGAGTCGGAAAATCCGGCGGTCTTTCAATCCACAGCCACAGAGAGGCTGTTATCTGTTGCTTCTTCGGTGGCGAGTGGTGGCAGACGACCAGCAGGATCGTTATCATGCAGTACTGATGGGGTAGGGATGTCAAGTGTAGTTGGACCTCAGTCCAATAACCATGTTAATGATGGTGTGACCAGCTTTGATCACATAGACTTGCATCTGAGCCTTTAATGCTTTAAGTTGTAGTTCAAATTTCACCTGATATGAAGTTGTAATTAAATGATGAGTGAAATATACAAATAATAGAGAAGTTTCTAAATCGTGTCTTCCTTTGATGATTTTAATTTTATATATTTACGGTTATAATTTATATAAATTGTTTGTTTAAACCTAGTAAAACAAATTAATTGGTGGCTATAGGACAAATTAATAAGTAGTGGATGAATAATTAATTTTAGACAAAATCGCAGAAAACAACCTTTATGTTTGCCTCAAACTGCACTTTATACCTTTCACTATGAAATCGGCAAAAACCAACCTTTATGTTCATGATTTGCTACAAGTATAACCTTTGACACAAACGACGTTTATTTTTCTTTGTTAACTGCCCTCACATGCAATGCATGTGAGGGTATTAATGTCATTTCAGTTAATATTTTAATATATATTAAAAAAATATTATCACTCACCCCCCCCCCCCTCTCTCATCTCTTTCTCTCTCTAAAAATTCAATTCAAACCCACTCTCACCGGCATCTCTTTCTCTCTCTCTAAAAATTTAATTCAATTCAACTGAACACTGAATCGAACACTGTTCCGACGAGTTGGTTCAGTTCCGGCGAAGACCTTTATTCTCCGGCGAAAATCTTTCTTCTCCGATCGAACTCTGCTCTGTACCTTCTATCATGGCTTCATTCTTTTCATCCGATACGACGGCGTCCGGTGTTCCTGCGATGGCGTCCGGTGTTCCTGCGATGGCGTCCGATAGCGTCTACATCGTCTTCATGATGTTTCACATCGGAAATGATACGACTAGTGTTACTATTATGTGATTTTTGCGTTTAATTTTCAAATTACAGTTCTGTTAGTTTGAGATTCATGTTTATTTGTTGAGTTGTAGTTTTATGATGTGATGATTGGAGTGAAATTGAAGTTTAAATTTCACATCTATTAGTTTGAAGTTTGGTGGACCAGTGGGTTTAGAGAAAGAGAGCTTGATGAATAATATCAAAGTTTCATCTCAATTTTTTTTGAATAAACTCTGCTAGATTATAATTATAAAGATGATGATGAATGAAGACAAGATGACGATGATGAAGAAAGGTGGAGGCTTGTTTTTTTGTGGGTCCTGCAACATTGGATGTGAAAGGAGTTTATATATATATAAAAAAACACCTGCAAATAAAAAGAAAATAAAGCGACTAGGTAAAAAGACGTTAATGCCCTCCCATGCTTTGCATGTGAGGTAACTTAACCAAGAAATTAAACGTTGTTTGTGTTAAAGGTTGAACCTGTAGCAAAACATAAACATAAAGGTTGATTTTTGCCGATTTCATAGTGAAAGGTATAAAATGCAGTTTGAGGCAAACATAAAGGTTGTTTTCTGCAATTTAGTCAACATGAAAACGTTTGCATTATACATGAACATCTTTGATCAGTTATAGGTCTGATCAATCAATATATGTAATATATTTCAATTCCACGGTAGCACTTAATTAAGAAATTAACTTTTATACCATACTACCCGGTGATATTCAAATTTTCTTTTTTATTAATCTCAAACAGATCATTAGTGTAATTTTTTATTTATTAAAAGTTGTAAAATTTAAAAGAAAAGAAGAGATAGGGAATGAGAATAACAAAATTCTAATATTTATTGATAGAAGAGTGAATTAGAAAAATGTATATAAGTGTAGAATATAGCTCTTTTAATTTTTCTTTTATATTTACATTTAGAGTAAACTGCCATTTTGGTCCCTGTGGTTTGGGCACTTTTGCTATTTTAGTCCAAATCTCAAACTTTTTAAATATGGGTCCCTATGGTTTCACTTTATTGCCATTTTACTCCAAAATCCAAAAACCCTCTATTTTGTCTGTTGAAAGCTGATTGCTTTGTCCTTTTGTGCAGGGGCATTTTGGTCATTTTAATTTTAATATAACATACTAAAGCAAGAGCCCTGTCTATCTCTCTTCAAACATCTGCAGAGTGCAGACCATCATCTTCTTCAAACAAACTCATTTTCTTCTCTCTTAAATTAGCAGACCTCTTCTCCGGTGGTTACATTCACTCTCATTCTCTTCATCAATCTCTTAAATTAGGAGACTTCTCTCTTAAATCCTATCTTGAAGCCCAAACCTGAAACCCTCTTCTTTCTCTCTCTAATGGAGATGTCACAATCCAATCCGGTGGTGGTTGCAGGCGGCGGCGGTTTGAAGAAGGGACGGCAGGTGGTGGTTGTAGGTTGGTGTATCGCCGGAGTGAATGAATGGTAGCAGCCGGAGCTGAGCCAGAACTAGCGGCAGCTAGAGCCCTAGGGGCTTCAGACTCGGCTAACAAACCAAAGGGAGCACCAACAGGAGCCGATTCACCTTCCGGAACAACAATAGTAGCAAGGATTCCATCGTAGAACGTTTCAACATCCATATCAGACTCAACAACAACAACGGACTCACCTTTGGAGAGAACATCGCCTTCTGATTTGATCCAGGAGACGATCTTACCCTCAATCATGGTATAGCTGAGTGCCGACATGAAGATCTATCTGATTTTAGCGTTGACTGTGGATTTCCTTGTGCGACGAGTGAATGTAACCGCCGAAGAAGAGGTGACGCGCCATTGCGGTTTGGTGGCGGATATTGATGATGAGAATGAGAGTGATTGCATAGCGTTCGGTTGAATTAGGGAGGATGACATTGGAGTTGCAGGTTACGAGTTGCAGGTCGATCAAAAGCCCTATCGTTGATGAAATTGTTTCAGGTGTGATTTTGTGGGTTAGGGTTTTTTTTGGGGGGGAAGATGAAACGGGGGTCTGCATATGTTGATTGTTGTCCAGGTTAGGGTTTGGGTTTGTTTGAAGAAGATGATGAGTTTGTTTGAAGAAGATGATGGTCTGAACAAAATGCTTTAATATGTTATAATAAAATTAAAATGACTAAAATGCCCCTGCACAAAAGGACAAAACAATCAGCTTTCAACAGTCAAAATAGAGGGTTTTTTGATTTTGGACTAAAATGGCAATAAAAGTGAAACCACAGGGACCCAGATTTAAAAAGTTTGAGATTTGGACTAAAATGACAAAAGTACCCAAACCACAGGGACCAAAATGGCAGTTTACTCTTACATTTATCACTTTTGGTTTTACATTTATCTTTGACATGAATGGTTGCATTTATCTTTGAGAGTGAAGGATTGCATATATCTCTTGCACTTTTACAATATTTATGTTGACATTAAGGGTGAACAGGGTGGGTGCGGGGAAGGGTGACCCTTTTTACCGCACGGTAACACCATCGTCGACCCTCCCCATCCCGATGATTAACTTGAAAATTTGTGAGTGTTTACCGAATGGAGTGTGACCGTTGTTTTTTTTTTTTCCAACCGTTGAGCATGTGACAATGATATGCTATTTTAATTTAAAAAAAATACATTATATAATAATACTATTTTATATCTCATTTTTCACCCAATTCACATACTCTTACTTAAATCGCAAAATTCTCATACTATGGATAGACAAAACAAGGGTGATGGCAAGAAGGCGAGGGGGCGCGGCTCGCAAAGTAGACGAGGCGGATCGAGTGGATTAAGTGTGTCACTTCAATCACAACTCGGTTATTCAATTTAGTTTAATGTAATGTCTTTTTTTTAATTAATTTTTATGTTTGATTTATTTATTTTGTTTAAATACATAATTTAAATTAAAAAAAAAGTTTACCTCTACCCAAGAGAGGTGACAACCCCTTATGTTTTTGGGTAAGAGGGGACTTAGAGAGGGAAGTTGACATGACAATAGATGATTGGGTGGGTGAAAAGTTTACCTCTTCTTATGAGGTGACCACCCCTTTCACCCTAAAGGGTTAAATTTATCTCTTTCAGATTTACATTTATTTTTGACGGTGAAGAGTTACATTTATCTCTTTCGGTGTTACATTTATCTTTGATGATGAAAGGTTAAATTTATCTCTTCTGGTTTTACTTTTATCTTTGATGGATTACATTTATTTCTTTAGCTTTAGCTTTAGCTTTAGCTTTAGCTTTAGCTTTAACGGTGAAGGGTTGCACTTATCTCTTTTGGTTTTACATTTATCTTTGACGGTGAAGTGGTACACTTATCTCTTTCAGTTTTACATTTATCTCTGACAGTGAAGGGTTGCATTTATCTCTGATATTGAACGGTTGCATTTATCTCTTTCGGTTTTACATTTATCTTTGACGGTGAATGGTTTCTTTTTATAGTTGCATGTGTATCTCTTTCGGTTTTACATTTATCTTTGATGACGAAGGTTTTCATTTATCACTTTCGGTTGTACATTTATTTTTGGACGGTGAAGGGTTGCATTTACACCTTTGACGGTGATGAGTTGCGTAATACACAAAATACTAGGTCTCTGACGTTAGATACGTCATAAATTACATATATAATTAATTCATTTACCTTTTTCAAACAAATATCACTACAAGAACAGGCCGCCTTTAGCGACGATAGGCGTCGCCGGTATTGGTCCATTTTGTCGCCGCTAATGACTTTTAGCGGCGACACGTCGCCGGTAAAGTGTCGCCGGTATTGATTGGCCGGTATTGGCCCTCTGTCGTCGGTAAAAGTTGTTGGACTCTGTATGCCCAAGACACATATTAAATTGATGTGGCTAGTACGTTATGATCCAAGTCGAGTCATACCCAATAACAAGCTAGACAAACACTTACAATATTTATTTATGATATGATCAAATAAATAAATATCAACACTTAGAATATTTAGAAATTGGTTTTCTAAATAATTGCACTTGACAAACTAATAAATTATATGGATAATTTATTTTTGAGAGAATATTTTATTTTGTTATTTAATGGGTTAAATAACATAATAAAAGGTTGTATAAGTCTTATAACATATGATGTTATAATTTTATAAAAGTTATAAAATTAATCAAGACTTAAATTTATAAAAGAAAAAATTTGAATTTTTTTTTTTTATAAATACAAGTGGGCCGCCCCCCCCCCCCCCCATGGGGATTCCCAAAAGTTTTTTTCTCCAATGACATTCCATGCAAGATGTCATATTTAGATGGCTCTTCATTGGGTGAAAATTTGGTCCAATAAACATGCATGCAATTGCATGGGTTTTAATTGGGCATGTAGGGTGGCAATAATTCTCTCAATATTTATAAACATTTTCTATGGCAAAATAACTAGTGATGAACTATGGAAGACTTAAAAGAGCTCTCTAAAAATCGGCCAACTATGTGTGCCATTTGAGAAGTTTTTTTTTAGTTTCAAACTCAAGAAAATGCTCTCTAGAAATCAGCCATGAGATGGTTATTCAAAAGGGTCTTTCAAGTTTGATTTACAAGTGCAAGAACACTAGAAAAACCTCTATATATTTCGGCCATGAGATGGTTGTCAAGAGGATTTTTCTAGTGAGTTCATAAGTGTAGAAATCCTAGCTAACATGAGGTGTTTGTTGGAAGCTTGGGGTATACAAGCTTGAGGTTTTCTATTCTTGAAGACAACCATTTTCAAGAATCATCATCTTCTTCACATCCATTACTCCATGGAAGGTAGTTTTCTAAACATCCTATGGTTGTATATGATAGTATGCATCTTCATATATGGATCCGGGTTTTGGGATTTTGCATAAAAATGGTTTTATATCTTATAAAAGTAACATGTTTTAAACTTATATTCCGCTGCGTTTTTATTTCATATGGATGAAATTGCTTTGATAAACATGTTAAAATCCCATCAATGGCATCTAGAGCCGCTTATATGAGTGCATGCTTCAATAGACTTAAAATTTTCGGGTTTCGGGTTTGGTGAAAACCCTATGGCCGAAATTTTAAGTATGGTTATCCCTTTGTTTTTCAAGATTATATTCTTACATGCATAAATGAATCTTGAAAAATTATTTCATATGGATGATTTGTTTGTTTGGACAAAACTAACCTTTTCGGTTTTTTGGACATAGCCGAAAATGGTTATTCAAAGGGAACCATTTTTTTTATGCTTCTTGAAATTAATATAAATATATATTTGGATATATATTTTGGTGCATATGACCTAGCCATGACCTTGTGTTGAATGTTTGTGTTTGTGATTTATATTTAATTATTTCAAAGGTTGTAATAATTATTAATTTGTCTTCCATTTGTAAAGATATGTAATTTATTTATTTTCATTTGGTATGTAAAATAAATAGATTAGGTGCATTTTATTTTACTAGAAAAATGTATTAGGATATATTTTGTAAAAGAAGATGCACACAAAAATGCGGTTTTGGTTTTTGCCAATTTCGGGCATAAAGGACTTCATAGTTCTTAACGGGATTTTAGCCCGAAAACCAAAACACATTTTCGGAACCCAAAGGAGTTTGGAGCTGAATTAAAGTACATTTTGGAAGCTCAAAGAAAGTGGAGAAATCACAACACAAAAGGAAGACTTGAAGCATTTGGATGCGGGATCAAGTGGGAGTTCAACGACACATTGCTTGTGTCATTTTTCACCCTTTAGGAAGGACCTTTTGGCACACTTGTTTCGGCTAACAAGTGTGGTCAAAATAGTTGGCTATGGTTATGCACCTATTGTTATATATGTTGTGCTTGTGTGGTTGTTTATTTATGTTGTTTAGATGATATTTGGATATGCATGCTTAACAAACTAATAATCAACAACAAGCGTAAAATTGGTTCTTTACAAGATCATTAAAATTGGTTAATAAAAGGTTATTAAAAAATTAATGATTTTATAATAAAATGGGTTTTATTAAAAAGAACCTTGAAAATTGATTTTCACTAAAGTACCAAGGATTTGAATGCATGCAAATATATGGTACATAAAGTTTTCTTAACTAGAATTTTGAAAACTCAAAATCCCTTTTATAAAACAAGTCAAACACCATCCTTTTATACAACACTCGAATCACTTGGGAACTCTTTTGTGGGATAAAGGTCACCTAACCACATTTGAGGGAACTTGTATATTCGAGGTGGGTTTACCATGTTTGTGGGATAAAGGTCACCTAACCACTTATGTGAATAAACTCACACGTGTGTGTAAGTTGGACGACTTGATTTGGAAACCATGAACTTAGGGTCACCTAAGCATGGGGAACAAAAGGTGTTGATGGGATTAAACATGCCAACTAAACATAAAGATGTTTAACCGATCCCATATGCCTAGAAGTTGCAAAGAGTTGCAATTGTCAAACGTTGACTACCTTGTTAATTTAAATAGAGGGATAAAGGTCACCTAACCAATATTTAAATGTAACGTTGGATTCTAGATTTTAATTATTAATTGTCTATGAGACACAAAAGGGTATTAATGATTAAAATATAAATAATATCGAAAATACTAAAATTGAACCTTGTTAATTTTTGTAGATGGCCGCTAACAATATTACCCAAACCGTCCGTAACCTATCACTAGAAAACGATCCTAATCCCGATGAATATCTTATGGAAGATAAGGATGCCTATAACGATTGGATTAAGTATATCGAGGATACTTCGCAAGCCTCTTGCCTCATGTTAGGAATTATGATTCCCGAGATTCAAAAGGTTTTGAACATCATGAGCACACGACATGATTACCCAATTATAGGAAATGTTCCTAAGGGTAAAACGCTTCGAAACTGTTCGAACGCTTCATGCATGTCGAATGGAGGAAACCCAATCGGACTCATCTTATGTTTTAAGATGAAAAGCCACATGATCACCTCGAAAGGCTCAATATGGATAAAAGGGTTTTATCCATACTAACGATCAATGAGGGTGGCAACAAGAAAGGGCATCACCCAGACACCAAAGCAAATGTTGCAAATGGAAACGGGTAATTCAAAGGGAAATAATTAGAAAGACTAAAGCGAAACCACCGAAACCAAAAGAGAAGAAGGCAAAGGTTGCCACGAACGATCCATGCTTTAAGTGTGGTGAGATAGGGCATTTAAATAGGAATTGTCCAATCTATCTCAAAGAGTTGAAAAACAAGAGGGATGCTAGGCAAACCTCAGGTACAATCTTAATAATACATATTGACCTTAATGTTATCTCTTCTAACACATGGGTATTAGATACCGGATGTGGAACCCATGTTTGCAATTCTTCGCAAAAGGTTCAAAAGAAATAAACATTACAAGAAAGGAGACTATGTTTTGAAACTTCCAAATGGTTTGGAAATTGTTTTAAAATGTTTTGAATGCTCCTAGTTTGACTAGGAACATTATTTATGTTTCCCTTTTGAGACAATATGTTTTGATTTAAAGTTTTAAACAATGACATTTATATTTCGATGAATGACATGTTTTACTTTAAAACTATGCCTTCAAATGGTAGTTATGAATTGGTTCATAAATAATACATCATTTGATAGTTAAATGTACCAAGCAATCACCAACAAACTCAAAATGGATTTGAGTGAGACTTATCTTTGGCATTATCGCCTTGGTTATATAAACAGATGTCGCATGTAAACACTTCGAAAGAATGATCTTTTGGAAACAAATGAAATTGGTTCATTTGATACATGTGAATCTTGTTTACAAGGTAAAATGACTAAGAAACCCTTTAGTGGGAAAGGGCAACAGATTTCTTAGGTATCATACATTCGAATGTATGTGATCCTTTTAAGCCAATGACTAGGTATGGTGAAAGATACTTCATTACTTTAACCGACAACTATAGTAGTTATGGTTATGTGTACTTGACACATAGAAGAAGTTTTGAAACGTTCAGAATCTTCAAAAGTGAAGTACAAAAATCAACTCTTTTAAAGTTCTTCGTTTTGATAGAGGAGGAATCGAACTCTATTAGATATGGTTCGATCTATGATGGCAAGGAGCGCATTATCTCTATCATTTTGGGGTTACGCTTTGCTCTCCGCGGCTCGTATATTAAATATGGCCCCAACCAAGAAAGTGGATAAGACACCTTTTGAAATATGGCATGGAACGGTTCCATCATTATCATATTTGAAGGTATGGGGTTGTGATGCTTATGTAAAGCAACACACCCCAAATAAAAGTACGATCCACTAAGTGTATCTTCGTAGAATATCCTAAAGATGATATAGGATATTATTTCTACGATCCAACAGAGCAAAAGGTATTTGTTGCTCAAAAGGCTGAGTTCTTGGAAGCTAAGTTCCTTGTGGAAGGAATTAGTAGAACAGTGGAACTTGATAAGGATCAAGAACCACAAACCGATACACGTTTGGTTGATACTAGCATTCAACAAGAGGTTGTTAAAAAATGATCAAGTGGTTGATCAACACACACAATACGTTCGCAAATCTGGTAGAATTAGTAATCCACCTAAAAGATATGGATCTTTCATGGATGGATGCTACGTAGTAGATTCGGGTGAACCAACCACATACCATGATGCAATGTCAAAATTCGATTGTGACAAATGGATTGAAGCCATGAACGTAAAGATGCAGTCCATGTATAACAACCAAGTATGGGAATTGGTTGTGCCACTACTTAACTCTAAAGTAGTTGGAAGTAAGTGGGTTTTCAAGAAGAAAACAATAATGCATGGTAACTTGGATACTTGTAAAGCGAGACTTTTAGCAAAAGGCTTCACTCAAACTCAAAGGGTTGATTATGATGAGACCTTCTCGCCCATGGCGATGCTAAAGTCAACTAGGATATCATTTGCCATACTTGCACAATATGATTATGAGATTTGAGAAATGGATCTCAAAACGACTTTCCTTAATAGATATCTTGAGGAAGATGTCTATATAGTTAAGCCTGAAGGTTTTGTCGATCCAAAACATCCTAACAAAGTGTGCAAGTTAAAGAAATCAATCTATGGATTGAAACAAGCATCTAGAAGTTGGAATCACCGTTTTGATGAAGAGATTAGGGAATATGGATTCATCAAAAACATTGATAAAGCTTGTGTGAATAAGAAGGCTAGTGGGAGCATTATTACTTTCTTTGTATTATATGTCGATGACATTCTACTATTTGGAAATGACATTCCAACCATGGAAGGAGTAAAAGCCTGGCTTGGAAGTTGTTCTTCCATTAAGGATCTTGGTGAAGTCGCCTATATTTTGGGAATAAAGATCTATAGGGATAGATCAAGGCGCTTGATAGGTTTAAACAAAAGTGCATACATTGACAAAGTCTTGAAAGGGTTCAAGATAAAGAACTCTATGAAAGGTTTGGTACCTATTCAAGAGAGGACAATATTGAGTGCATCTCAATGTCCAAGCTCAAAGGATGAGCAAGAAAGAATCAAAGGAATCCCATATGCGTCAGCTATAGGATTCATTATGTATGTAATGATATGCACTGGAACGGACATGTCATGCGCTTTAGGCATGATGAAAAGATACCAGTAAGTAACAGTCATTGGGTGACTGTTATATATATATATATTGAAATACCTTAGAAGGACTAAGGATATGTTTCTAATATATAAATCTGGTGAAAAGAACTCGTTGTAAAAGGGTTACAAGGATGCGAGTCTTGGAATTCGTTGTAAAGGGTTACATGGATACGAGTTTCCAAACTGATCAAGATGGTTCTCGATCACAAATAGGGTAACATTGTCCACTACAGAATCAGAATACATCGCCGCTTCATTGATTGTGATAATTCATATGGATCTGCCACTTGAATTATTGCCGATCTAGGGGAAGTCCCTACCATTCAGGACCCCTAGAGATCTTTGTGATAACGATGGTGCGATTGCTTAAATCAAGGAACCTTGTGTACATCGAAAGACTAGGCACATTGAGCGGACTTTCAACTACATAAGGGATGAAGTTGAAAAAGAGAAAGATATGTATTCGCAAAGTTCACACTGATCAAAATATTGCGGATCCACTCATGAAGCTCCTTGAATGGGCAAAGCATGAAAGGGTCATACTTGTGCCTTAGGGCTTCGATATTCTAGTGATTGGATTTGATCTATTTTGTATTTGGATATTGGAACAACTGTTATTATAACTCATTATGGTATTTTGAGTTATGTTCCATATTAGCATGTTTAAATCCGTGAATAAGTTACTTATTCTAAATGTCCGTAGTCGATCATACTTGTGGGAACAAATATGAATGTAAGACTATTATGAACTTGGATTGGTAGATATTCATGAAGTATGAATATAGAGCAAGGCGTTGCTGCCAAGGTTCATAGATATTTGTGGGATACAAATATTGGACTGACTCGCTCTCAAATATTACTGCATGGAATCATTTGTGATTGGTCATAAGTAAATTTGAGTAAAGGAGAATATCATAGTATCCTCAGACCTGAGATACATATTGGGTCTTGATATTCACCAAATATTATGCCTTGACTTATTTCTTCGCTGTCAGTAATATGACAGTACATAAGGTTAAGCTCAGGTATGGTACAAGGTGATTGTGAGAGACGTATGTAGTCAAGATGGGATTTGTTCCTCTTATTCATTGAGAGTAAGATGTCTAAGGCCTGCAAAAGTTAAATCAACAGAGAGTGATCACACTGTGTCTCTGGATTTGACATGACATCTGTAACGAAAGGATAAATGATAGATTCACCTAAATCATTTCAAGTAAGGGACTTGAAGAGGATGATGTTATTGAATGGCACATATAGTCATACGTATTAGGGGTAGTAAACCGAAGTTAGGCGTTATTTACTGCTTGCATCAATCTTCTATGTATCTTATGCAAGTGGGAGATTGTTGGACTCTGTATGCCCAAGACACATATTAAATTGATGTGGCTAGTACGTTATGATCCAAGTCGAGTCATACCCAATAACAAGCTAGACAAACACTTACAATATTTATTTATGATATGATCAAATAAATAAATATCAACACTTAGAATATTTAGAAATTGGTTTTCTAAATAATTGCACTTGACAAACTAATAAATTATATGGATAATTTATTTTTGAGAGAATATTTTATTTTGTTATTTAATGGGTTAAATAACATAATAAAAGGTTGTATAAGTCTTATAACATATGATGTTATAATTTTATAAAAGTTATAAAATTAATCAAGACTTAAATTTATAAAAGAAAAAAATTGAATTTTTTTTTTTATAAATACAAGTGGGCCGCCCCCCCCCCCCCATGGGGATTCCCAAAAGTTTTTTTCTCCAATGACATTCCATGCAAGATGTCATATTTAGATGGCTCTTCATTGGGTGAAAATTTGGTCCAATAAACATGCATGCAATTGCATGGGTTTTAATTGGGCATGTAGGGTGGCAATAATTCTCTCAATATTTATAAACATTTTCTATGGCAAAATAACTAGTGATGAACTATGGAAGACTTAAAAGAGCTCTCTAAAAATCGGCCAACTATGTGTGCCATTTGAGAAGTTTTTTTTTAGTTTCAAACTCAAGAAAATGCTCTCTAGAAATCAGCCATGAGATGGTTATTCAAAAGGGTCTTTCAAGTTTGATTTACAAGTGCAAGAACACTAGAAAAACCTCTATATATTTCGGCCATGAGATGGTTGTCAAGAGGATTTTTCTAGTGAGTTCATAAGTGTAGAAATCCTAGCTAACATGAGGTGTTTGTTGGAAGCTTGGGGTATACAAGCTTGAGGTTTTCTATTCTTGAAGACAACCATTTTCAAGAATCATCATCTTCTTCACATCCATTACTCCATGGAAGGTAGTTTTCTAAAAATCCTATGGTTGTATATGATAGTATGCATCTTCATATATGGATCCGGGTTTTGGGATTTTGCATAAAAATGGTTTTATATCTTATAAAAGTAACATGTTTTAAACTTATATTCCGCTGCGTTTTTATTTCATATGGATGAAATTGCTTTGATAAACATGTTAAAATCCCATCAAAAGTAAGCGTCGCCGGTATTGATCTTGAACCTTTAGCGACGACAAATATCATCGCTAAAGGGTCGCCGGTATTGCCCTTGGTCGCTAAAGGTTGTATGTCAATAGCGGCGACACATGTCGCCGCTAAATGTCTTTTTTTTAATACAGCTGCTGTATTTACAGCACCCAGCCATTTTTTTCGGCCGAAGAAACAAAACCTGCCTATTTCAAACAACACAAACATACGCCACGAACATATACTAAAGGTAATATAATTAAAAACTACGTTTAAGTCGTACATTATAAATCCTACAACGTTTAAATCTAAATCATACATTAAAAACAAGTCACTCATCGTAATCGTTAGTTTCATCGTCGGATTCATTATCGAATAAGTTGTCAGAATTGTAGTCTTTTGACTTTCCTTTTCCTTTTCCTTGTGAAGCAAGATAGTTGTTAAGTTGGTTCAAAAATGACGGGGTTTGGAACAAGCTGTTAACAAAATCCTACAATAATAGATAGCAAAACGTATATTAGCATATTAATTAACGCTACCAACATATATTTAACAAGGAAACATGCGTTCGTTTGTCATTTTATAAATTGCGTAGTTTACCTCGGAAAAGGGTTCTTGCGTCCGAGCTTGCGAAGACGACATGTTAGATGACGAGTGCGAGGACGTGTTGGAAGAAGGTTTAGGCCCCATCCCGCGGTACCATCCTCGCCGCTCACCCAATGCTTCCTGATACGGGGCAATTGGTGGACCCTCACCGCTCCATTCACTTGTGGCCTGTTGTATGTTCCGCTGTATTTTACGAAGATGATTAAACATATATGTGTATATATATATACATATATTTGTTATAGAAAATAATACTTAAAAGAAATACTTACGTAATTTTGTTCAGCAACCGGATCAACCCAATTCCCTTGATTGTCCGTGTGGGTTTTAGCATACGTAGGTACCCAATCCATATCCTGTTTAACATTAAACTTAGATTAGACATTAAATAAACAAAAGCTTACACACACGCACACATACATAAAACATTACATTTTTATAGGCGGTGTACCGTACGACGATGTCCCCCCACGGTATGGGAATTGTTGTTTCTCGCGTACTAGTGTGTTGGCCTTGCTTTTTTTAATAAATTTTCTTGCCGGAAACCTTCGATGGTTCTCAACCAGTTTTCATAGGGCATATCCGCGGGATGGTGTGCCCTTGCACTCTCAAGATCATCGTAACCTCCCTTGCTATCAAATAATTGTCTAGCTTCATACTTGCGGTCATTGTACCGCTTCATAAGCACACTCCTAATACCACCCTTCAAGTTTTTCGCCTCATAATCACGTTCCACTTCATCAAAATTGAAATTTTCCTATAAATTAAATAAAAAAGTTAAAATATCATATATAAATTAGATTTGCATGTGCTTAAATATTTGATAAAATTTTATGCATATAACTTATTTACCCGTAAGTGGTTCATGACGGCATCCTTGTAATGTTGTTCAACATTATCCCATCCAATTTTATCAAACGGGATGCTCCGCCACATATACATGCCGGCCTCCCTTGAAAACATGTCTCTTGATTTACCAACAGGGGTAAACGTGATCTGTCTGTCAAACGTAAGCGATACAGGCCCCCCCGCTTTTACTAGACGCCGTAGTTTCTCGTTTTTAGCTTTCCCCCTAACCTTCTTTGGGGGAACCGCTGCAATTAAAACAAAAATAATTAGTAACAACATTTATAATATATAAAATATAAGGACTACAAAATAATTTAGTAAAAGACTTACCGTCAGTCTCGTGTGTGCCACGAAATCCACCAGGAGGAAGCGGTGGATCACCAGCGCCATCACCCCCATGTCCCTAGGGGGCCACATCCGCCATCAAATAAGCGAATATCAGCAATACCGAAAACATAATCCCTATAAAGTTACAAATGTTACAGCATGTGTATCTAATAGAAATTAAGGGAAAGTACAACATGTGTAACTCAAATTCAAATAAATATTTCAAACAAGTGTTGGGGGACGGTAGCCGTTGGGGGATCAACTTCAATTGAAGGCTCACCCGCAGTAACATGAGAAGATCCAATTTGAAAGTATTGGGTCAAGTCAATGACAAGTGGACAGTCAGATGAATAGTTGTTGTCGACGTCGTCATTATCTTCTAAGCCTTTGTCAACATTTTGAACCTTATTGACGTGGTCATCATCACTTAATGGCCGATCCCAAATTTTTCGATGATTAACATTTTCGACTACCCACCTATGTTTATTTTTTTGGTTTCGAGACGTTTCTTGGATGAAGAACACTTGTTTGGCTTGCGAAGCAAATATGAGTTGATCGTCTTTGTCCCATTCACGTTCAGTGCTTATACTGGCGATATTATTGTCATGGTTTACACCCCTTCGAGTATCAAACCACTTGCACCGAAATAGGACAGTGGAATAATTACTTGTATAACGCAACTCAATAATTTCTTCTAATTGGCCATAAAATTTCACACCGTTCTCTCCAACCACTTCCACCCCAGAGTTTTGCGTTGCGCATTTTGCATCACGTTCAAGTGTCTTAAACCTAACACCGTTGACTATGCAAGCAGTGTAAGTGTATGCAGTCATTTTCGCACAAATTGAAAGAGCATACAACTCCGGGTGGAATTCTGGAGAATTTTGTGTTTTCATCGAATGGACCTAACAAATATAGAGTAATAATGTTTGTTATATATGTATTACCTAGCAAGTGTAGAGTAATGAGTGTTATATATGTATTATACCTTATGGAGAAACCATCCCGGAAATTTGTTTTTTAAGATCATCTTGGGGATGTGTATGTTTGAATTCACTACATTGATGACAAATATAAGAAAGGAATGAAAAATACCAATTAACAGATTATGAAAAGTTAAAGATAGAAGCACTCACTTCATGTACTCCCTAACTTCTGCGCAGTTTTCGAGGACAAACCATTCCATCTTGCTTTTTTCGATGAATGATAGATATTTGTCCTTTGTTGCGCCAACAGGACGACATTTGGACTCAAACACCCATAACTTTCTTTTTTCAACAACGACATCATCGTTTCTATCTGGGCGATTGAAATTAGTCTGAACATCTTTAAGGTACATTGAACAAAATGTTAGAGCTTCTTCAAACATATAACGTTCAGCTATACAACCTTCAGGCCTTGCCGGGTTTTTGACATAGTTCTTTAGTTTTTTCATGTACCTTTCAAATGGATACATCCATCTAAAAGCTACTGGACCTCCCGCAATCGCTTCATCAGGTAAATGCACAAGTAAATGAACCATAATGTCAAAAAACGCAGGTGGATAGATCATCTCTAACTTGCATAAGATGGTAACAATGTCATCCTTTGCTTTCTTCATATCATCCACCGATAGTGTTCTAGAGCAAAGTTGCTTAAAGAACATACAAAGGTCTACTATTGGTGTAGATGTATCTTTAGTCAAAAGCCCTCTAACCCCAATCGGTATCAAACGTTGCATGAGGATATGACAGTCATGAGATTTCAACCCGGTAATGTTAGCATTGTTATCTGTCACCCTCTTACTGATATTAGATCCAAACCCATCTGGTAATTTAACATTTTTTATAAACTGACAAAAAAGTTTTCGATCATCGGACTTGAATGAGTACTTTGGGTGGGGACTTAAGAACTTGCCACCCGATTGTTTCAGCCATTGTGTCGGCCGAATGTTTAGTTTTTCCAAGTCGGACCGTTCATTAGAAGAGTACCGAGCAAGCTGTCGCACACATTTTTCTCTATATGCAATACATCTAAGTTATGTTTCAGCTGCAGAGAAGACCAATACTCAAGGTCAAAAAATATGCTTCTTTTGGACCAGTTCAACTCGAAATCTGACCGGGTTATCCTCCCACCTCCAAAATCTGGATGCTTGCCTGGTAGACGATTAATTAAACGACCGAGTTGAGCTTCTATGTCAGCTGGGCTAAACTGTCTCGGAGGGTCTCGTGTCTCGGGTCTCCCGTTAAAGTCGAGACTTGTTCTCCAAGGATGGTTGGCATCTAAGAACCGGCGATGACCAACATAAGCACATTTACCAGTTACACGTATTGAAGGAGTGTCTTGGTTACAAGTTGGGCATGCCATGTAGCCTTGTCCGCTCCAACCTGATAGACTACTACGGGCTGGAAAGTCATTTATGGTCCATAGCAACGCCGCCTTCATTGTGAAGTATGTGTTTGTTGCTGCGTCTTTAGTACGTACACCTGTCTGCCACAATTGCTTAAGCTCATCCACTAACGGTCTAAGGAAAACGTCTATGTCTTTCCCCGGTGATTTAGGGCCAGGAATCAACAAGGTCAACATGAATGTGGACTCTCGCATGCATAGCCAGGGAGGCAGATTATATGTGGTGAGTATAACCGGCCACGTGCTATGAGTCGAGGATCCACTACCGTTGTTAAAGGGATTAAAACCGTCAGCTGCAAGCCCTAAGCGAACATTTCGTGGGTCCATCGCGAAGTTTGGGTACTTTTTATCAAAGTCTTGCCATGCAGATCCATCAACTGGATGACGTATAGTCCCATCTTCCGATCGTCCGGTACTATGCCATATCATATCTTTCGCTGTGTGCCTTGAACAATACCAACGTCGTAGTCTAGGCGTCAAAGGAAAGTATCGTAACACCTTACGAGCCACCTTCGTGCCTTTTGTGTCTTTATCGACCCATCGACTCTCATTACAAACGGGACAATTTTGCAAGGACTCGTTTTCTTTCCAAAAGAGAGCACAATCATTTGTGCACACATCTATCATCTCATATGCCAAACCAATCTTCTTAAATGTCTTCTTAGCTACATAATATGAAGGGGGAATCTTGTTGCCTTCTGGCATTGACTCTCGCAACAACGAGAGGAGTCGATCTACTGCTTCATTTTGCAAATGGTACGTATCCTTTATATTCAAAAGCTTTGCTAAAAAGTCGATAGAAGAAAACTTGGTACAACCAGGATATAATTCTGTTTCAACTTCCTTTACTAGGTCTTCAAAATCATCAACAACACCGCTACTATCTCCATTCGAGTTCTCTTGGTTAAGGTATGTATCTTCTTCCATACGCTCCCCCCTAATGTCTTCAATAACGTTTACCATACCGTCTTGTGGCGCAACATCGTTTACTTCTGCAATTGGAGTTGTGTCCCTGTGATAGGTCCACTTCGTGTATTCCTTCCAAAAACTGTTAATACGCAAATGGTATTTCATTTCTGCCATAGTTTTTAAGCCGGAATTTTTACATTTGGTACACGGACATCTGACTTCATCGTGGTTTTTTATCACTCTTTCACACATCTCGATAAATGACTCGAGTCCTTGCTTGTAGTGAGGTGAATGACGTGGGGAATCAATCCAACTTTTATCGATAGGCATTATGCAACTGAAAGAAAATCTAATTTAGGATTAACAAGACAAGGGTAGGCTGCTAAACCCACTTTTTGAACACTTTATCTCATATGTGAATGTGTATTACATGATTGTTTGTTTAAGAAAAATTCGGCAGCATTTCCTCTTAGCTCCCAAGTATATATGTAATGATATATATACCCGAGGAGCAAAGAGAAAATGATAACCGAATCCTTCTTAAACAAACAATCATGTAATACACATTCACATCCTAAATGAGATAAAGTATTCAAAAAGCAGTCCCAAGATAAACGGGGACAACCCGAAATTAATTTCTAAATCAATTTCGGGCGGGTATTTCTAAGCTCGTTATGTTTAAAATGATTAATTCAAACACGGGCACAATTTTTTAAGCTTGTTATGTTCTTAATGATTGTTTTAAATTTTGGGCGGAACGTTATGTTTTAAATCATGATTTCAATTTCGATTGGGTGTTTTCTTAGCTCGTTATGTTTGAAATGATGAATTCAATATCAGGCACAGTTTTTTAAATATGTAATGTTCTTCATTTTGTTAGCTCCTTTTGTTTTAAATTGTGATTTCAATTTTGGCGGGTATTTTCTATGTTCGTTATGTTTTAAATGATAATTTTAATTCAAGGAGGGTATTTCCTAACTAATATATATCTTTCAAAGTTAAATATAAATGTTTTCAAACCTAAACACAAACATACTAATTGTCAAACTTAAACTTTTTTTTTTCAAACCTACACATAAACATACTACCAACACACATACATACTTATAAAGACACATTTACATACGTACACATACATACCTACAAACACACATTTTGACCAAAAACACAAAATTTATACTTACTTACATACACATTTGCATATTTTATACAAACATACATAATAACATACACATTTTCACCAATTACAAAAATTTACATGCACAATTGTTCATCATTTATAAACACCTACATACTAAGATACACCTACATACATACATTCATAAACTTACATACACACATACATGCTTACATACACCAAAATACACAAATCAATAGATTTTCATATACACATTTTTATTAAATACACCTACATTATACATTTGGCATACTAACATACATACATTAATTCATAGACTTACATACACACATACATGCTTACATACACCTAAACCAAAAATTATACAATTTCTAAATTTAAAAAAAAAAAACTAACCGTATTTGAGATGGTTACATACACCTAAACCAAAAATTATACATTTACATACCTAAACCAAACATTATACAATTTCTAAACTTAAAAAAAAAAAAAAAAAAACTAACCGTATTTTTCAAGTTTCAAAGAGATGAAGACCGAGGAGACGAAGTGGTGCCGGATTCGAGATGGTGGTGACCGGATTCGAGATGGTGGTGATCCGAATTTTCTTCCATAAACACAAATATACACAAAAACGAGCAAAAATTAAAGCCTATAACATGTAAATAACAAAATAGAGAAGAGATTTAACAAAAACAAAGTTAAACTAACCGATTTGGGCAAAAAAACCGGTTCTACGGCGGTGGTTCGCAGAGAAAAGGGGGGAAAATGAAGGAGGAGGGAAGAAAATGGCGCTGTAAGGACTTTTACGTAAAGATCAATACCGGCGACGGCTTGTCGCCGCTATTACTTCCTCTGTCGCCGCTACTGTTCTAACTAGGGTTAATCAGGATAAGATTTGTGTGGCTGGGGATTAAAGTGGGACACCAATCGTTAGCGGCGACAGCGTGTCGCCGGTATTGGTTAGAAATTGTCCCCGGTATTGCTTCCTTAGTCCCCAACCATTAGATCAGATTAATGATCAACGGCTGGGGTTCGGTTTGACGCGGATCGACCAATAGCGGTGACAGCTGGCCTGTCGCCGCTAAAGCTGTCGCCGGTAAAAGTATATAATTCTTGTAGTGTATGTTGTTATATCCCGAGTTAATTGCAAAAATAGTCTATCTTGTTAGGTTGCATTCTGATTTATGTGATTTTCATTTTGTAGCAGGTTTAAGGATTTAACATTTTTGTTCAATTTGTGAAAAGTGATCAAAATACACTTTTGCAAACCCAAGGGACTATTTAGGTGATTTACTAAAATTATAATAAAAAGTTAAATCCCACCATTCCCCTTCGTCAAGCCACCTCTCTCTTCTTCTGTCGACATATTACACCGCCATCAACTCATATTCATCTCGAGCTGCCCTAAACCATTTGTTAATTAGCGACACCAAACACGGAGTTCTCCGCCTTCATCCATTTAAATGAGGTGTCCTCCGGGGAGTAGAAGTTTCAATCACTAAACCGGCTTAAGGAAACAAATGGAATCCTAATGGCAATCACTAGTTGTTTCGATGCCATGGTAAATGTGGCAACCATTGTAAATCGCCACTAGACTATACGCGTAACTTTAAATCGCCTACCTCCTTCGTCATCAACACCATCGCCACCCCATTATTTGTGTTGGTACACTTTATGTGGACGCGACTCGACTCAGTTCGATTCAGTTCGGGTCGACTCGGTTAGGTTCGGCTCAAGTCCGACGTCACGACATTCCTCCGTCATGCGCCCTAGAGTTCGACACGCGAAGCACGGACCCATTCCCGTTTACACATCACCAGGACATCATCATTGTGATGTCATGATGATATCACAACCTTTTTCCTATGTTGAATTGAATGAAAGTTGTCAACAGAAAAGCTTTGACCGAACATACATACTTCTGGGCTTCAACTTTCACTTGGGCCGTAACTTGAAATTGGACTTTGACTAAACTTGGGCCACTTGCATTTGTTTTGGGCTGCTACATCTTGGACGAAGACCAGGCACATCAAAGTGACGAAATCTTTTTGATTTCGTCAAGATATTATGGCGAAAACACACATGTTGGCGAAATCACATGTGTGACGAAATCACATGTGATTTCGTCGAAGTCCTATGATTTCGTTGAGATCTTAGATTTCATTGATGGGTTTTCGTCTGGGACTGGATTTTGTCATGTTGTTACTATATAAGCCCAGACAACAGACAGAAACACTAGACAAGTCTGAATAGATTTGCGAGCGAACACATTGTAACACACACACTGAGAGTTTACAGAGACCATTTGTAAACACCGTATTGTAACCGTTTTCTAGCATTAATACATTGAGTGTTAATCGTTGAATCTTGTGTCTTACGTGTTCGTAACTTGGTTTAACTTACCCGTTTGGATTCCGCACTTTCGGGTTTGTCGTAAAACAGGGAACAGAGGTTACTCGATCCTCCGGGTGGACCTACAATTGGTATCAGAGCGTTGGCTCGATTCCTTGTTTAAACCAAGTTGATTTTCTTGTGTTTTGATTGATTTTAAAAGGGTTTTTCAGTTTACATTCTTGTTTCAAAAATTATATTTCTGGAAAAGCTTTGCTTCAAAACCTTGAAAATCTTTGTATTTTGCTATTTGTTTGTATAAAACCATTGTTGTCAGAGGAGAGGATAAGGTTTTGAGAAAATTTCTAATTTGTCTTGTTACATCCATCCACGAAATCACCTTAGTTCATCAAACACTTGCTGGCCGAAAACACCCTTGCCGAAATCAGTTCTGGGCCGAAATCCATTTTCAACGAAAACACATCTACTTGTCTTGATCTTGGCCGAAATCACCTATCAACGAAATCAGATCCTGTCTTTGCCGAAATCCTTCTGTTTCGTCGACCAGTCACACAAATCTGTTTCGTCACTCAAAGGATTCAGTTTGGGCTTCACATTTCAGTGGGCTTCACATTTCATTGGGCTTCAAACTAAAGTGGGATCCATTGAGTTTCGTCGACATCTAATTCACCTCAGTTTCGTCGGATCTGAATTACATCAGATGTTTCGTCGACCATAGTTCAGCCTGAATTTCGTCGAGATTGTTGTCAATTTTAAACAGAAGGTTTGCAAAAGTGGGTTAACACTGTGTTTTCAAGTATTTGACCAGTCTTTCACTTCCATACATCAAACATGAGTTGTACTAGCCCTTGGGATTGGAGTACGGATCCACAAGCAGCTCAAAAACAGATGTCGATGGCCGAATATTTAGCGAGTACCATACCTCAACCCCCTCCACATCAGACTTCGATGGCCAAATATTTAGCGAGTACCATACCTCAACCCCCTCCACATCAGACTTCGATGGCCGCGTATTTAATGAATTCCATTCCTAAACCCCAACCTCAACCTCAAGTGTCCACAACACAACCTCAATTCGATCTAAGTGTCAATTGTGGTCCGGCCATACAGTTGGGAAACGGTGATCAAACAAGAACTGTGTTTTATGCTGAAATTGTCAAGAATGTCAATGATGGTGAATCTTCAGGAAAAGATGACAGTTCAGGATATAGTGGCACTGATGAAGATAACTTAGGTGTGAGTGATTACAGTTCAGAATCGGACGTGAAGGAGGGAATGGATTCTGAAGCTGATAGTTTGTCGAATGATGCTAACGAGAAATCTGACTTGATCAAGAAAGCTGATGCTACATCAGAAGAAATAGAGAAGATTCTCACTGAAGATGGATCTTTCTCTTCTCAGACTGCCTTTATGGCTAATGTCACAGCTTCTACAAGTCAGGTAAAATCTGAAACTCCTAGCATATGTAGTGATTGTGCTGATATGAAACATGAATGTGCTGAATTGAAACATGAATCTGAAACGGTTCATAGTCACAATCAGAGTTTGGTTATTGAACTGTCAAAGTGCAAAGAGGCAAATATGGCTTTAGCTAGAAACGAAAAGGATTTTAAATCTGTAATTGAAACCTTAAAGAAAAGTGTTTCCGAATTGACAAAAACTGTTTTCAACAAACAAATTGGTATTAATAACTACATTAATATCATTGAGGAAACAAAGAAAGAGCTAGCCGTTGCCAAATGCGAGCATGATGCGATCAAGCTCAAATTGGATAGTTATTCTAACTCCCGATATGTGCTTGATCACATCATAGACGTTCAAAAACTGAAAGGGAACGTGAAAGCCGTTGGGTATAAGTCGTGTCCGCCTCCTTTGAGACACAACTATACCAGAATGCCCGATGAGGAAGAAATGCCGCGTTTTGAGCCAACTGTACCTCTTGATTATGAGGAAGTTACAACTGGCTTAGGGTTCAAAACGGACAATTCATCGGAGGGCTCATCTGATAGAAAGGAAAAGTTATCATGTGCTTCAAATCAAAGTCCTCCAACCATTGAGGACTATGATTCTTCAGATGACGAGTCAGATGCGAGTGATGAGGATAAATCTCTTGACGATAGAAAAGGAGTAGAAGTGCCTTTTGAGAATCACATTCTGTGTGATCCTCCTACTCCTGCTGTGCAATCAACTGGTGCTAAACAAGAGATAGATCCTATCACTGAGACAGTGTCTACCGTTAAAAGTGATAACGTGTTGTATACTTTGGTCGGTGATAGTAAAATTTATTCAGACAAAGATTTTCCAATCAAAAACGTCAATCAATCCTTGATTGATAAAGTGTTTGAAGATAATACAACTAAGTTTTTGGGAAAAGCGATCCCGAGAGTTTCAGTAACTCAGTGTGATCCTATTCCAAAAGCTGAAGTTAGAAGAAAATTTGGAAATCAAAAATCACCGACAAAGCAACAACCTGTCGCTCTTAAGGGTAAACAACAACAACGAGCTCAAAAGTCTAAGGTTACACAACCAAAGGCTGAAACAAAAGGAGCTCGTTACAAGAAGAAAGCAAAAGACATGAAGTTTGTGGCCTCCAAAGGTACTGATAAAGTGGAGACTTTTGAAAATATGTCAAATACCGATTTTGTTCAAAAAGTCAACATTTTGAAACGTAATAGTGATAACAATTACACTCAACACACAAATGGGTGTGAAGCTAGTACCTCTGGGTCTACAACTTCAACGTCAGGTCGTCGATCAGATTCTCCTAAGTTTGTTGAAAGGAGAACTTGTTTTAAATGCTGGGAGTTTGGCCACATTATCAGAAATTGCACAAACTCTCCAAAACCAAATTTTGTTGAAAGAGCACCACCTGAAAAGGTTCACCCACAACGTCGTCTGGTTTCACCAAAACATGATAAAAGAACTGTTAAAGAACAAGAAACAAAACAACGACGTCAAAACGTCAAAGAAGTTGAAAAGGCGTTAAAACCGGAGGTTGTCCAAACAAAGTCTGTTAAGTTAGAAATTAAAAATGAAAAACAAAAACAGATTTGGAAACCAAAATTGGTAACTGTTTCAGGGGAAGCTCAATCCATCCCGAATCATCAGGAAATCGAAGTCACAATCCTCGATGATGAAGGACGACCCAAGTCTATTAAGGCTTGGGTCCCCCTCTCCAACTAATCTCTGAGTGAGTGTGCAGGATGTTCCAGGAGGAACTTTCGATAGTCATAGGATTATTGATAGTGGAATGTTCATGCACAAGATCGGCGACAAAAGAAATTGTTGCCTTTGATGGAGAGAAAAAGAAAAGAAGACAGAATTGTCTGTCGAAAGAAATTGAAAGCTTCGACAAAATGAAAATCATTCCAAAGTTTGATTGTTAAAGGCTTTAATCGGGTCCCCAGGATAGATTCAATCAAAATGTACGCACCTGCAGCACGTCTGAAGTTAAAAATTCACAAGATAAACGTGCAGTGTACATTTCTTCGCGGTGTGATAGAAGAAAATGTGTTTGTTGAACAAACCAACAGGGTGTGCGGATGCCTTGGCACGGATTGAACAACCGCACACTACTTCTGAAAGAGAAAGACAAAGACCTTCGCTGGTGCAATGTGGAAGACCAGCCGGACCCAAAGGTTTATGATCTTGTTGCTGTGAAGAGACTTCTTAGTAGCTGCAAATCAACTTTGAAATCCACAACGGGTGGATATCCAGTTTGGGAGAGCGCTCAGATTCCTTGCAATGCATGAAGCAGTTGCAGGATACGGTTTTAACTTTCATATTTCTCCTATTCTTGTCGATATTTAAGCTGCTTTATGAATTATTATCATCTCGTACAGCACTCTTTGACCTGACACGTTGAACTCAAATATCACCTCACACGTGATTGTTTCACTATGAAACTCGTCAATGTTGTCATGGTCCGCACCGCTTACCGACGTGCCAACTGATTTTTCCCAAAATTCGATAAATCCTTTCTGATTAAAATTAGTTTTGGTAAACGACATTGAGGTAAAACATGAGTTAACCGACATCAGAAATCGTTTTTGTAAATATCTTTGTGTCTTTTAAATTTTATCTTAGTTTGTTGATTTTAGGGGGAGTAAATCCAAATTTGAAAAATTCAAAAACATCGAAAAATTTCAAAACGCAAAAACAATAGAAAAACAAAAATGAGTTTCCTGGCGAGAAAAAGAGAAAATGATAGTAAATCAGTGGTCTGTCGAAACCTCTTCGAACTGAACTTGAAAATGAAAAATATGTTAAGCAGCTCTATATAAGATGTATCGGTAGGCTCACAATCATTTTAAAGTGTGCAGGGTGATATAAACTTAAATCGACTAAAGACCAGGTGGGAACCGCACATTGGCATATTGTCTTAGTACCGAAATTTCGTTTGACAGATTGCCGAGGTTCTGAGATATTCGGTCTTTATGCTGTCTTATCATCTGGGTATCATGGTTGTATCAAACCGTAAAAATAACGGAGACGAAGTCTAGATCTTCCATGATACTATACATACGTGTACATATTGCATTCGACCTCAATAAGTGATCAACAATCACATGTCCAAACAAAATAAGTGATAATATATCACAGATTCTTTGCGGGAGTCAAGTTTGTCTCTCTGCTGTACGAAAGTACTGACCTGTTCACAGACTTGCTCCTGTGCCCTCATGCATCTGAAAATCAAGTTCCTCATCAATAAGTGATTCTATCACATAGGGCTTGTTTTCAATCAAATAAGTGAGTTTCTCACATCTTTTATACGGTCAAACGGATGATAAATGGTATACTCACCGGTAAGATGAACTCTCGTGCATACCTTGATACGGGAATGTGTCGTGTGTCGTGTGTGGATGAACACCGGTCGGTAAGTATAAATCATACCTTAACGTATCCCCTCGCCATGATTACATCTGATAAGTTGAGCTTATGTGGACAACAATACCGATAATTGTTATAGGATGCTTATCTTAATGTGAACTAATTGAACAAAAGGGCGTTTTGCCATGACCGTTCACTGATATGATTCTCTTACCCTCGAAACTCGCAAAAAGAATGTCTGTAAATATTTGTTTACTGCTTTCAGTTTCTGCGTCTTTGTATATATTTATTTATTGCTTTCCGTCTTTACATTTGAAAAATGAAAATTTCCAAAAAGATTTTAGGTGTGTTTTAATATAAACTTTATAAAAGCCAAAAAGATTTTGCTTCTAGTTTATTTTTGATTGACCGATGTTGGAACTCGAGTCTATCCTACCCAAAATCCTGATTGTAAGCCGGAAAACAATTGCACCTTCATAAACTGTCGAAGTTAACTAGTTTTGAAAGTTAAAGGATTAAAATTGATCATTTTCTAAACTTTCAAACTGTTGTCGGTCGGTGTTTGATTGAGATTTGATCTCATATGTGTCGTTTGTTTAGGTTAACTATATTCCAAGCGGTTGTTCTCATTACGTGTTTAGCTTTCTTGTATGTGCAGATGCGACATCAGAATCAGCTAAAGGCAAAGAGAACGTGTCAGATGACAAGCCGTAAAGTGAAGACACGACGTTGATGCAATCAGAAAATCAAGATGATCGGATTGCACATGATCACTCATCAACACCACAAGGATCTAAAGAATTGAAGATCAAAAGATTCACGAGCATAACTCAAAGGAGAGTTTATTTTAAGGGGGAGTTTGTTAACACACTTCTTAATATCTTGACGAAATCAAAGTGTTTTCGTCACTTTGATGTGCCTGGTCTTTGTCCAAGATGTAGCAGCCCAAAACAAATGCAAGTGGCCCAAGTTTAGTCAAAGTCCAATTTCAAGTTACGGCCCAAGTGAAAGTTGAAGCCCAGAAGTATGTATGTTCGGTCAAAGCTTTTCTGTTGACAACTTTCATTCAATTCAACATAGGACAAAGGTTGTGACATCATCATGACATCACAATGATGATGTCATGGTGATGTGTAAACGGGAATGGGCTTGCGGCGCTCCGTGCTTCGCGTGTCGAACTCTGGGGCGCACGACGGAGGAATGTAGTGACGTCGGACTTGAGCCGAACCTAACCGAGTCGACCCAAACCGAATCGAACCGAAAAGGGGGAGTAAATCCAAAAATTTGAAAATTCAAAAACAGTGAAAATTTTCAAAACGCAAAAACAATAGAAAAGCAAAAATGAGTTTCTTGGCGAGCAAAAGAGAAAATGATAGTAAATCAGTGGTCTGTCGAAACTTCTTCAAACTGAAATGCAAAATGAAAAATGTTAAGCAGCTCTACATAAGATGTATCGGTAGGCTCACAATCATTTTAAAGTGTGCAGGGCGATATAAACCTTAAATCGACTGAACACCAGGTGGGAACCGCACATTGGCATATGGTCTTAATACCGAAATTTCGTTTGAGAGATTGCCGAGGTTCTGAGATATTCGGTCTTTATGCTGTTTATCATCTGGGTATCATGGTTGTTTCTTTTACCAAAATATAACGGAGATGAAGTCTAGATCTTCCATGATACTATAAATACGTGTACATACTGCATACGACCTCAATAAGTGATCAACAATCACATGTCCAAACAAAACAAGTGATAATATATCACATTTATCCGGGAGTCAAGTTCGTCTCTCTCTGCTGTACGAAAGTACTGACCTGTTCACGGACTTGCTCATGTGCCCTCATGCATCGAAAATCAAGTTCCTCATCAACAAGTGATTCTATCACATAGGGCTTGTTTTCAATTAAAATAAGTGAGTTTCTCACATTCTTTTATACGATCAAACAGATGATAAACAATATACTCCCCGGTAAGATGAACCCTCGTGCATACCTTGATACGGGAATGTGTCGTGTGTGGATGAACACCGGTCGGTAAGTATAAATTATACACTAATCGTATCCCCTCGCCATGATTACATCTGATAAGTTGAGTTTAAGTGGACAACAATACCGATAATCGCTATAGGATGTTTATCTAAATGTTAACTAATTGAACAACAAGAGCGTTTTGGCATGACCGTTCATTGATATGATTCTCTTACCCTCGGAACTTGCAAAAAGAATGTCTGTAAATATTTGTTTACTGCTTTCGTTTCTGCATCTCTGTATATATTTATTTATTGCTTTCCGTCTTTACATTTGAAAAATAAAAAAATTCCAAAAAGATTTTAGGTGTGTTTTAATATAAACTTTACAAAAGCCAAAAAGATTTTGCTTCTAGTTTATTTTAGATTGACCGATGTTGGAACTCGAGTCTATCCTACCCAAAATCCTGATTGTAAGCCGGAAAACAATTGCACCTTCATAAACAGTCGAAGTTAACAAGTTTTGAAAGTTAAAGGATTAAAATTGATCATTTTCTAAACTTTCAAACTGTTGTCGGTCGGTGTTTAAATGAGATTTGATCTCATATGTGTCTTTTGTTTAATTTGTCTAAATTCCAAGCGGTTGTTCTCATTATGTGTTTAGCTTTCTTGTATGTGCAGATGCGACATCAAAATCAGCTAAAGACGAAGAGAACGTGTCAGATGACAAGCCATAAAGTGAAGACACGACGTTGATGCAATCAGAAGATCAAGATGATCGGGTTGCAGTTGATCTCTCATCAACACCTCAAGGATCTAAAGTTTTGAAGTTCAAAAGATTCACGAGTATCGTTCAAGGGGGAGTTTGTTGATGCACTCCCTGATTGTGTCATGTGAAGACTTTGAAGATCCTTTCCGAGAAAAAGAACCATCAAGAGATGGAGAACGAGATTACGAACCTCACGAGCAGCATCCAAGGGGGAGTTTGTTGATACATATTTTGTGGATACGGCTCGGCTCGGTTCGGCTCGACTACGAAGTGAAGGCCGTAGTCAAGACAACCTCCTGTCTTGACTCGGTATGCGATTTACTTTTTAACATTTGTGTAAATGCAACTGCGTGTGTGCAGTTTGCATTTAGTATAGCTTGTTTGTTTGTCTGTTTGTTTGTCTGTTTGTTTGTTTGGCCCATCCTTGAAGAAGTCCAAGACAAAGCCTAACATGTCATGTCCATGATGAAGCCCAAGTCTGAGGCCCATACATATGACGAAAACACCTTTGTGGTGAAATCACCCTTGTGGTGAAAACACCCTTTTGGTGAAAACCAAATGGGACGAAAACCAAATGGGACGAAATCAAGTGATTTCGTCCAGATCCTTGATTTCGTCATGTGTTTTCGTGGGCCATTTGATTTCGTCAAACATGTTGGTATATATACACAGACAACAGACATAACACTTAGAAGTCTGAATAGATTTCGGAGAGAACACACACACAACAGAGAGTTTATAGGTTTATCTTGTAAACATTGCATTGTAACCGTTTCAGAGTATTAATACATTGCGTGTTAATCATTGAATCTTTGTGTCTTGCGTGTTCGTAACTTGGTTTAACTTACCCATTTGGATTCCGCACTTTCGGGTTTGTCGGAAAACAAGGAATAGAGGTTACTCGATCCTCCGGGTGGACCTACAATTTGGTTCACATACATAAACATGATGAATGTGTGCTATATGTTCTAATAGATTTGTGTATTTGTGATTTCATTTTTTTGATTGCGAGTACTTGAAAAATTGTCAGTTTGTATAAAAAATGGAATCAAAATGAAAATATTTAACTTTTATGGCCATATTCCTTCATTTCTATCACTACAAGAACAGGCCACCTTTAGCGGCGACATGTGTCGCCGGTATTGGTCGAATTTGTCGCCGCTATTGACCTTTAGCGGCGACATGTCGCCGGTAAAGTGTCGCCGGTATTGATTGGCCGCTATTGGCCACCTGTCGTCGTTAAGGTAGACATCGCCGGTATTGCTCTTGAACCTTTAGCGACGACACCTGTCGTCGCTAAAGGGTCGCCGGTATTGCTCTTGGTCGCTAAAGGGTTTACGTCAATAGCGGCGGCACATGTCGCCATTAAAAGTCTTTTTTTTAATACAGCTGCTGTATTTACAGCACCCAGCCATTTTTCGGCCAAAAAAACAGAACCTGCCTATTTCAAACAACACAAACATACGCCACGAACATATACTAAAGGTAATATAATTAAAAACTACGTTTAAATCGTACATTATAATCCTACAACGTTTAATTAAATCTAAATCATACATTAAAAACAAGTCACTTGTCGTCGGATTCATTATCGAATAAGTCGTCAGAATCGTAGTCTTTTGAGTTTCCTTTTCCTTTCCCTTGTGAAGCAAGATAGTTGTTAAGTTGGTTCAAAAATGACGGAGTTTGAAACAAGCTGTTAACAAAATCCTACAATAATAGATATCAAAATGTATATTAGCGTATTAATTAACGCTACCAATATATATTTAACAAGGAAACATGCGTTCGTTTGTTTGTCATTTTATAAATTGCGTAGTTTACCTCGGAAAAGGGTTCTTGCGTCCGAGCTGACGACATGTTCGAGGATGTGTTCGAGGACGTGTTGGAAGAAGGTTTAGGCCCCATCCCGCGATACCATCCTCGCCGCTCTCCCAACGCTTCTTGATACGGGGCAATTGGAGGACCATCGCCGCTCCATTAATCTGTGGCCTGTTGTATGTTCCGCTGTATTTTACGAAGATGATTAAATATATATGTGTGTATATATATATACATTTGTTATAGAAAATAATACTTAAAAGAAATACTTACGTAATTTTGTTCAGCAACCGGATCAACCCAATTCCCTTGATTGTCCGTGTGGGTTTTAGCATACGTAGGTACCCAATCCATATCCTGTTTAACATTAAACTTAGATTAGACATTAAATAAATAAAAGCTTACACACACGCACACATACATAAAACATTACATTTTTATAGGCGGTGCTACCGTACGACGATGTCCCCCCGCGGTATGGGAATTGTTGTTTCGAGCGTACTAGTGTGTTGGCCTTGCTTTTTTTAATATATTTTTCTTGCCAGAAACCTTCGATGGTTCTCAACCAGTTTTCATAGGGCATATCCACGGGATGGTGTGCCCTTGCGCTCTCAAGATCATCGTAACCTCCCTTGCTATCAAATAATTGTCTAGCTTCATACTTGCAGTCAGTGTACCGCTTCATAAGCACACTCCTAATACCACCCTTCAAGTTTCTCGCCTCATAATCACGTTCCACTTCATCAAAATTGAAATTTTCCTAAAAATTAAATAAAAAAGTTAAAATATCATATATAAATTAGATTTGCATGTGCTTAAATATTTGATAACATTTTATGCATATAACTTATTTACCCGTAAGTGGTTCATGACGGCATCCTTGTAATGTTGTTCAACGTTATCCCATCCAATTTTATCGAACGGGATGGTCCGCCACATATACGTGCCGGCCTCCCGTGAAAACATGTCTCTTCATTTACCAACAGGGGTAAACGTGACATGTCTGTCAAACGTAAGCGATACAGCCACCCCCCCCCCCGCTTTTACTAGACGCCGTAGTTTCTCGTTTTTGGCTTTCCCCTAACCTTCTTTGGGGGAACCGCCGCAATTAAAACAAAAATAATTAGTAACAACATTTATAATATATAAAATATAAGGACTACAAAATAATTTAGTAAAAGACTTACCGTCAGTCTCGTGCGTGCCACGAAATCCACCAGGAGGAATCGGTGGATCACCAGCGCCGTCACCCCCATGTCCCAAGGGGGCCACATCCGCCATAAGATAAGCGAATATCAGCAATACCGAAAACATAATCCCTATAAAGTTACAAATGTTACAGCATGTGTATCTAATAGAAATTAAGGGAAAGTACAACAATCAGCCTCAAATAAATATTTCAAACAAGTGTTTATCAATTACAAATCAATATAAATTACAATAACTTTTCTTTTAGTCAGACTCCACATAATCGGGATAATCCTCATCACAATCAGCCTCGACCTCATCACAATTAGTCTCGACCTCAAACACTTCATCGACGGTAGCCGTTGGGGGATCAACTTCAATTGAAGGCTCACCCGCAGTCCCAAGATAAACGTGGACAACCCGAAATTAATTTCTAAATCAATTTCGGGCGGGTATTTCTAAGCTCGTTATGTTTAAAATGATTAATTCAAACACGGGCACAGTTTTTTAAGCTTGTTATGTTCTTAATGATTGTTTTAAATTTTGGGCGGAACGTTATGTTTTAAATCATGATTTCAATTTCGATTGGGTGTTTTCTTAGCTCGTTATGTTTGAAATGATGAATTCAATATCAGGCACGATTTTTTAAATATGTAATGTTCTTCATGATGGTTTAAATTTTGGCGGGTATTTTCTTAGCTCCTTTTGTTTTAAATGGTTATTTCAATTTTGGCGGGTATTTTCTATGTTCGTTATGTTTTAAATGATAATTTTAATTCAAGGAGGGTATTTCCTAACTAATATATATCTTTCAAAGGTGAATATAAATGTTTTCAAACCTAAACACAAACATACTAATTATCAAACTTAAACTTTTTTTTCAAACCTACACATAAACAACATTCAAATTATCATCTCAAATATATTTTTTTCTCAAACCTAAACATAAACAACATTCAAATTATCATCTCAAATATATTTTTTTCTCAAACCTAAACATAAACATAGAAATTATCAACTTAAACATATATTTTTTTTTTCAAACATGACCATAAACATAGAAATTATCAACTTAAACATATATTTTTTTTCAAACATGACCATAAACATAGAAATCATCAACTTAAACATATATATATTTTTTTTCAAACATGACCATAAACATAGAAATCATCAACTTACACATACATACTTACAAACATACATTCATAGACTTACATACACATATACATGCTTACATACACAAATACATACTAACATACATACATTCATAGACTTACATACACATATACATACTAACATACATACATTCATAGACTTACATACACATATACATGCTTACACCTACATACATACATACATACATTCATAGACATGCATACACACATACATGCTTACATACACCTACATACACAAATACATAGATTTTTGATGTGTGTAAAATGCAACATATAAATTACATCAAATGAGGCATAAAACTAACCCTTTTTTAGTACTAATATTGGAAAAAGAGTGTTTTTGTCTTCCTTTTGTATTTTCAGGATTAAATGAGCTCAAAAACGCAAAAGAAGCAAAAAGACAGCTAAATCCAACATAAATACAAGAAAAGGAACATTAGTGGATTGCCCGAACCCTCAACGGCACCTTCCAAAGCAAAATAGAGAAAACAGAAGGCTGAACACGCCCCGTGCTCAGCCAGCACGGGGCCGTGCCCAAGAAGCAGCAGAAAAGACAAACCTATAGAAGCTTCTATTGCCCACCACGGGCCGTGCTCAGCGGACACGGGGGCGTGTCGAAAGTACAGCAGGCGCATTTATTGTAATTGCGAATTACAATTAATGAGGAGAGAGAGTGTCAGACGGGCACGGGGCCGTGTCCAGCTCTCTGTTCAGCCTATAAATAGGAGTGCTTGGATTCATTTCATCTCATCCCTTGGCACACCACCTCTCTCACACTTCATCCACCACCCACCACCATCACAACACCATCATCCACCACCATCATCCATTGTCCATCATAGAGTGTGTGAGTCGTCTCGGGATCCAAGATTGATCGTAAGAGTTCTTGACAATCAAGGCCATGTTTGCCTAAGTCTCTTACATCACTTGGTGAAGACAAAGTGTCTAGTATAATACTTTTTATTTCTAATCTTTTGCACTTTTTATTTGGTTTTGTATTAATGACTTTAATAACTAGTTACTTATGTTGAAGGTGATCTTTCCTTATCGTTTGTCCGTGGTGTCTTGGCATTATTTTACTGTCTATATAAAATAAAGGATTTTCACCATTCATATCTCCACGGTCTATATGGAGGTATGTTGGCTACCTGGTAGGGGGTTAAGGGAACGGTTTGGTAAAGGTCTTGCCATTGTTCAGCGTTTAGAGGTCCTGCAATGGACCTGGGTCAAATTTAGTAGGACCTCCTTCAATACTTCACAGTATTGGATGGCGGGGGTCCAAACTCTTTGATCCCCTCATAAGTTAACTACTATTAATACTATAACCCGGCTACATAGGACTGTATCCCTGCTGACTCAGACTACTTAGTCGAGGGTAACGTCACCGCCAAAAGCGGGGCCTACCACAATACTGCATTAATAACTTAATTCATTATCTTCCAATAATCCACCCCTTTAGGATTGTATCCCTGCTGACTCAAACTACTGGGGTGACGGGTAACGTCACCTTCAAAAGAGGGGCCTACTACAATAACTAAGATAATCTCTTAATTATGTGCAAAAGTGCGGAAATAATCAAAGGTTATACTAGATACGAGTCGGAACCAAGTGATTCATCTTGTCTATCTGTTTTTATTTTATTTTTATTTTCAGCATTTTAGTTAGTTTTTATTTTTCTTAGTTTAAAACATTTTTCTAAACTTTTATTTTGGTTAGACGTTGAGGATAAACCGGTATTAAAAGCTCTTGTGTCCTTGGACGACCTCGGTATCTTACCAACGCTATACTACACTCAACGATGGGTGCACTTGCCCATATGTGTGTTTAGTGTTAGTGAAATATCGTGTTTTATAAATTTAAAACTTGGCTAAAATAAGTGTTAAAAAGGGCTTAAAATATATACCTAAAATATACGACACTTCACACGCATCAAGTTTTTGGCGCCGTTGCCGGGGACACAAGGATTTTAAGGAAGTTAGGAATCAACGGCCTAATCATCTTTTATTTTTCTTTTTTATTTTTTAGGATTTTCTTAGTTTTTCAGCTTCTGCAGAGCTCAGCACGGGCCGTGCCCGGTCAGACACGGGCCGTGCCCAGCATCATCACTGGCAGTTTTTATTTTCTGAGTTACAGAGAGCTGAACACGGGGCCGTGTCGGTGCAACACGGGGTCGTGTCCAACTCCCAGTAACTGGGAATCCAGAAAACAATTACTGTATCTCTCAACACGGGCCGTGTTCACTGAGCACGGGGCCGTGGTGAACATTCTGACCAGCGTTCTTTTCTGTTTTTGTTGCAGGACTTGGAACCCAGGCGCCACATTTGAACCTCCTACGTAGTGCATAAGCTCCAGTTCTAGTAGAGACATAAAAGAACCCCTAGAAGAACCCGAGCGCTTTCTCAGAAAAAGACTAAAAGCTAAAAATCAAGAGAAAGCTTCGGGGGACCCACTTCCAATGGCGGACCAACGTACCCTCATGGATTACCTACGACCTACCGTAGGCAATCTTGGCGCTGCTATCAATGCACCGAATGTCGAGGCCAACAACTTCGAACTTCGGCCGCATTTGATACAAATGCTCCAAAACTCCGCAACCTTCCACGGGCTTGCGGACGAGGATCCCCATCTACATATTACTAACTTTTTAGAAATATGTGATACCTTTCGGATCAATGGAGCATCAAATGACGCCATCCGCCTTCGAATGTTTCCTTTCTCACTAAAAGACCGAGCCAAGGCTTGGCTTAACACCCTCCCAGTTGGATCGGTAAACACCTGGGATGAACTCGCCCAAAAGTTTTTGTATAAGTATTTCCCTCCTGCTAAAACGGCTAAATTAATGACTGAAATTAATACATACTCACAAGAGGATGGGGAATCCTTATATGAAACTTGGGAAAGGTTCAAGGAGCTTCTAAGAAAGTGTCCTCACCATGGTCTAGCGGTATGGCAACAAGTATCCACTTTCTACAATGGATTGTTGCCACACACAAGACAAACACTTGATTCAAGCTCCGGGGGACTCTTAGGTAATCGTCGCCCAAATGAAATATATAACCAAATTGAGGAAATTGCTCAAACCAATTTTCAATGGCACACTCCCCGAGGTAATAAATCTATTGCCCCGGGCGCCCATAAGGTTGATGAAAGCACCTCTTTACAAGCCCAAATCGAGGCCCTCTCTTCAAAAATCAAAAGGCTAGAAATGACAAAAACGGCCTCGGTTATGGCTTGTGAAGGGTGTGGTGGGTCACATGAAAATTGGAGTTGTATGAAAGAATTAGATGAACAAACTGAAACGGTAAACTACATGGATAATAGACCTAGGCCGTCGGGTCCTCCAACGGGTACCTACAACCAAGGATGGCGTAACCACCCAAATCTTGGTTAGAGAGATCCCGGCAATAGTAGTAACCAACAAAATCAACGAACTAATTTTCAACAACCGCAAAATTTTCCTCAACAACAAGGTGGAAGAGAAAGGCTTGAAGATACTGTATCTCGCCTCATCTCTGACACTGAAAAGAAAAACTCGGATCGATTTCAACAATTGGAATCGAATTTCAGAAATCAACAAGCTAGCATTCAAAACGTTGAAAAACAATTAAATCAACTAGCTCAAAATTTCTCCGAGAGACCACAAGGCGCATTACCCAGTAATACCGAAACGAACCCAAAGGCACAAGTACATCTCATCACATTAAGAAATCGAACCGTGGGTCCCGAGGATGCCCCATCGTCGCCAAATGAAAGAAGCCATTCTAGTCAGCCTGTGACTCCTCCTGCGCCAGAAAAAGCTTCTACACCAAATCAAGAGCCCACCAAGACTCCTCCAATCCCGTACCCCGGTAGGTTAAATCGTCAAAAGACCGATGAGCAATTCGCAAAGTTCGAAAGTTTACTAAAACAATTGCATGTTAATATTCCTTTTATTGAGGTCCTAACCCAAATGCCTAAATATGCAGAATTCATGAGGGATTTCCTCACTCACAAAAGGAAAATTGAATCATTGCAATTAGTTAACTTAGGCGAAGAATGCTCAGCTCTAGTACTCAACAAACTTCCACAAAAGAAAATCGACCCCGGGAGCTTCACAATCCCTTGTTCGATTGGGAAGTCCCCCGTCCGAAATGCTTTAGCCGATCTTGGAGCTAGCATCAACCTCATGCCCACATCAATGTTCAAGCGACTCGGCCTAGGAACAACAAGCCCTACAAAGATGAGCATACAACTCGCCGACAGGTCCGTCAAATTCCCACATGGTGTCGCCGAAAATCTGCTAGTCAAAGTTGACAAATTCGTCTTTCCAACCGACTTTGTCATCCTAGACATGGAAGAAGACACCGAGGTCCCTCTCATCCTCGGGAGGCCATTCCTAGCCACCGCCCAAGCATTGGTGGATATGAATGACGGAACTCTAACATTGAAGTTTGGGGATGAGGAAGTGAAATTTGAATGTGGAAAGCGAGTAGAGGAAGAAGATCCGGTCAACTACATGAAGGTCATAGACTCAAGTTTGGATGACGCTCTCCGACGGTGTAACATGGGATGCAACACATCCCACTTGGGTAGCATATGACCAGGCTTTGGGTCTAGCCAAGGACCCTTATAAACGTGGCGCACCATGGAGGCATTCCACGGAACTATCCTTAGTATAATTTAGATTAATTTTTATGTTTTCTAGTTAGTTTAATTTTCAGGAATAAAACACACTCATGGTGGTAAAGGATGAAAAGGGGAACGAGAAAAATGATCCCATACACAAGAACGAGGCAACCCGACAATTTTCTCCCTTTCAGAAGGTTCAACACGGGCCGTGCCCAACCAACACGGCCCCGTGTCGAACCGCCTGCAGAAAACGCCCAGTACAGGTAACTGGACACGGGTCGTGTTCACCCAACACGCCCCCGTGTCCAGACTTCTGTTTCTCTTGTTTCAATTTTGTTACTGGCACTTGAACATGGGGCCGTGCCCGGATAACACGGGGCCGTGTTCAGTGCCCAGTAACACAAACTTTTGCTTTTTAAACACTATTTTACACATCTAATCAACCTAAAAATTTATTTTTGGGACACATTGAGGACAATGTGTAATTTAAGTGTGGGGGGGATGCTAAAACCTTGAATTTTGCAAGTCCTAAATACAAGCCTTACACAAAACTCTATTGGAACCGCTAATCACCCCAAATTTTTTCAAAAATTTCAATTTTTTTTACTTGTCTAGGTTTAACTCGGGAAATTCAAGCTCTCAAAAAGGTTATATTTTTACAAATTTACAACCGATAGCGTAGTGATAAAAAGAACCAACATAAGAAAATTATGAAAAGGCATGACAAGCTTATTTAAAATTTGATTATATATACTTGATCACATAAAAACCCATTCCCACAAAAGTGAGTTTTGAGCCTTTATTGAGCACACAATTCCATATCATTTGACTAAATGCTCATTTTTCGTTTCTTGTGTGAATAGCCGCTTGGTTCTTACGACTCTAGAACTTGCCATGACAATACATTCCCGGTCCTTATCAACTTAAACCCGAGTAAGTAAATGATAGAGGCATTAGGACTAACCTTTTTCATTTCTACACCATTATTTTTCTTTTTCTTTTACCACCTACCCAAAAATCCCCCTAGTTAGCCCCTTTGAGCCTAAACCTTTTCGTTTCATCACCCAAAACAAAAACCCTTTCACCCACCAAAACCTTTTTCATTTTTTTTTTTCACCCTTTATTTTAGTAACAAGTTCGGTTCTTCGAAAAAAAAAAAAATGAAGCAAAAAGAAAATAAACAAACAAAGTAATCAAAAATAACTTTGTTTGAATAAAAGCTTCATCAAAAATAAAAAGTTGCAAAAATACGAAAACCGACACTTGTTACGCTTTTTAGCCCTTTTTCTACTAACCACTAACCCAACCACCTACCTTTAACCCTAGCCAACCCTTAAACCACAAAGTCCTCTTGATATCTACAAAGGTATAAAAGTTAAAAAGGAGGAGGATTGATTTCTTGGCAAGCCTATGGTAGGAATAAGTTCCGTGCCGCTCTCGAGTGATTCACTAAAAATACACCTTCGGCCGAGTGTGAGTGATTTCCCCGCGAGGTATGTGAACTTGTATATAAATAGAATTTTAAAAAGGCATGTTATGCCCAAATAAGTAATTTCTTTTATGAACAGTTCTAAATAAATAATTACGAATAGGAGTGTAAATAAATAAAAATAAAACCCCAAAAAGATCTTGGAAATCCCGACACTCTATGACAAGCCCAAAACCTTCTCTTCTACCTATTCCATTTGGGAGTGTAAGCCAAATATTAAAGAGTTTTGCTTGAGGACAAGCAAAAGTTCAAGTGTGGGGGTATTTGATGTGTGTAAAATGCAACATATAAATTACATCAAATGAGGCATAAAACTAACCCTTTTTTAGTACTAATATTGGAAAAAGAGTGTTTTTGTCTTCCTTTTGTATTTTCAGGATTAAATTAGCTCAAAAACGCAAAAGAAGCAAAAAGACAGCTAAATCCAACATAAATACAAGAAAAGGAACATTAGTGGATTGCCCGAACCCTCAACGGCACCTTCCAAAGCAAAATAGAGAAAACAGAAGGCTGAACACGCCCCGTGCTCAGCCAGCACGGGGCCGTGCCCAAGAAGCAGCAGAAAAGACAAACCTATAGAAGCTTCTATTGCCCACCACGGGCCGTGCTCAGCGGACACGGGGGCGTGTCGAAAGTACAGCAGGCGCATTTATTGTAATTGCGAATTACAATTAATGAGGAGAGAGAGTGTCAGACGGGCACGGGGCCGTGTCCAGCGGACACGGGGCCGTGTCCAGCTCTCTGTTCAGCCTATAAATAGGAGTGCTTGGATTCATTTCATCTCATCCCTTGGCACACCACCTCTCTCACACTTCATCCACCACCCACCACCATCACAACACCATCATCCACCACCATCATCCATTGTCCATCATAGAGTGTGTGAGTCGTCTCGGGATCCAAGATTGATCGTAAGAGTTCTTGACAATCAAGGCCATGTTTGCCTAAGTCTCTTACATCACTTGGTGAAGACAAAGTGTCTAGTATAATACTTTTTATTTCTAATCTTTTGCACTTTTTATTTGGTTTTGTATTAATGACTTTAATAACTAGTTACTTATGTTGAAGGTGATCTTTCCTTATCGTTTGTCCGTGGTGTCTTGGCATTATTTTACTGTCTATATAAAATAAAGGATTTTCACCATTCATATCTCCACGGTCTATATGGAGGTATGTTGGCTACCTGGTAGGGGGTTAAGGGAACGGTTTGGTAAAGGTCTTGCCATTGTTCAGCGTTTAGAGGTCCTGCAATGGACCTGGGTCAAATTTAGTAGGACCTCCTTCAATACTTCACGGTATTGGATGGCGGGGGTCCAAACTCTTTGATCCCCTCATAAGTTAACTACTATTAATACTATAACCCGGCTACTTAGGACTGTATCCCTGCTGACTCAGACTACTTAGTCGAGGGTAACGTCACCGCCAAAAGCGGGGCCTACCACAATACTGCATTAATAACTTAATTCATTATCTTCCAATAATCCACCCCTTTAGGATTGTATCCCTGCTGACTCAAACTACTGGGGTGAGGGTAACGTCACCTTCAAAAGAGGGGCCTACTACAATAACTAAGATAATCTCTTAATTATGTGCAAAAGTGCGGAAATAATCAAAGGTTATACTAGATACGAGTCGGAACCAAGTGATTCATCTTCTCTATCTGTTTTTATTTTATTTTTATTTTCAGCATTTTAGTTAGTTTTTATTTTTCTTAGTTTAAAACATTTTTCTAAACTTTTATTTTGGTTAGACGTTGAGGATAAACCGGTATTAAAAGCTCTTGTGTCCTTGGACGACCTCGGTATCTTACCAACGCTATACTACACTCAACGATGGGTGCACTTGCCCATATGTGTGTTTAGTGTTAGTGAAATATCGTGTTTTATAAATTTAAAACTTGGCTAAAATAAGTGTTAAAAAGGGCTTAAAATATATACCTAAAATATACGACACTTCACACGCATCAATTTTCATATACACATTTTCCCCAAATGCACCTACATTATAAATTTGGCATACTAACATACACCTACATACATACATTCATAGACATGCATACACACATACATGCTTACATACACCTACATACACAAATACATAGATTTTCATATACACATTTTTCCCAAATACACCTACATTATACATTTGACATACTAACATACACCTACATTATACATTTACATACCTAAACAAAAAATTATTCAATATCTAAACTTTGAAAAAAATACATATAAAACTAACCGTATTTTTAAGTTTCCAAGAGATGTAGACCGCGTAGACGAGGTGGTGACCGGAGAAGTGACGGTGGTGATCGGAGAAGTGATGGTGATGATCCGATTTCACTACCATAAACACAAAAACACACAAAAATATACAAAAATTAAAGCCTATCATATGTATATAACAAAATAAAGAAGAAATCTAACAAAAACAAAGCTTTAGTTACCGATTTAGTCGAAATTCGCTGAAATCCGGCGGTGCTCTCGAGTTTTTGGGGGGAAAAGTGAAGAAAGAGGGAAAAAATGGCGCTGATATGGGTGTATTATCGTTTCACCATTAGCGGCGACAGCTTGTCGCCGGTATTGATACTCGTCGCCGGTAAAGGTGTGACCAGAGATAAGGTTTGTGTGGCTAGGGATTAAAGTTCTGACACACACTTTTAGGGGAGGCCCACTGTCGCCGGTATTGATGTTAACCTGTCGCCGCTAATGTGTATTAATTCCCCAACCGTTAGATCATGATTTTGATCAACGGCTGGGGTTTGGTTTCAGCATCTGTGACGCAGATCGACCAATAGCGGCGACAATTGGCCTGTCGCCGCTAATGGTGTCGCCGCTAAAGGTATACAATTCTTGTAGTGTATTTTTAACGGCATAAAATTCTATGATTTATAGAACATGGGTCAACAACGCTGTAAAAACCCAAAAACAAAGTACATTAGTGGATTACATCTCTAATATTAAAACCACTCCAACGCTCCCAAGCTAAATTCTAAAACTTTGATCTAGCTTTTATCCATAAAAATGAGTTAGGTTATATGTCTTGCACTGTTCTCGCTACTGGCATGAAATAGTCATTGAATTCCTTTTCATTCCTAGATTTCAAAATTTGCCACATAGTTTATAAAAGGATCGCCCCAACCATAGTTTTACATTCCTTAGAACCGACAAGGGAGTTTGCTGCTTGAAGGGATCCAAAAGACGGGGAATATAATATCTTCAACCATACAAACACGATCCAAAAGACGGGGTACGATATCTTCAACCATACAAAAACTTGCCATGATATTGTTTGGGGCAAGAAAGGAGGAAAGAGAAAAATTAGATGGATAGCTTGACACAAAATGTAATTTTTGGTAGCAAACTTTGTAAATTATATAATATTTTGATGTATAGTGTAATATTTTGTTTTAAATTTAAAATAGTTTACATATATTCATCTAACGGGTAGATTCTATTGTTCTAACTCTATTTTGAAAATGCATTATTCTAAAAATATCTACATCTTTTAGAAATAGTACAAGTTTTACTACTATAGTTGTTTACAAGACGAACTAATGTTGAGCTAGGGTCAATATGTTTTAATCGGAACCAAGTATTAATTAAACTTGTTACCCCCTCAGATTTGGTTCGAGTAGTGATCAAGTAGGATACTAAGTTCTCTACTTATAAAGAAGAGTTGTCTCTAAAGTTTAAGATTGAGGACTGAAACTTTATAAGTTGGGTGATGTGGGATAGGCAATTAAAGGCAAGGGGCAATGGGCGAAAAATAATAGACATTAGAGCGGCCAATTGTTTTAAACCCACGTACTATAAACATTGTGAAAATAAGCTTCACCAACTCCTCTAAGAGAGGAATTGTGTTACTTAGAGTGTACATGATACAAGAAGAAAATATTTTACAAACCAAGCTAGCAACTGAGCTAACAAGCAAGCTTCGTGTTACGAGGTATTTGTTCAATCATGTTTACTATTGAGCATAATGTAACATTTAAATATAATATCCTCAAAAAGGTTGTGATTTTCTTTGGTTTTGTGCTTTGGTTTTATAAAAAACCACATTAGATTATAGATTAACTTTATGTGAGTTAATGATAAGTTGAATAAGTTAATTTATTTTATGAAACACTTATGATGTGTCTACAGTCAATTTGGTGCCAATTTAATTTATTTGACGTAAACTCCTTTGAAGTGTGTAGTCATTTAACTTTATTTGATGCAATCACCTTTGATTTTAAAGATTTGCACTCTCTTTTCTTTATCTTTTCAAGTATAACTTGCTCATATTAAACGCACTTGCAATGGAGATGTATACCCCTCCACGTTGGCCTACAACAGACACCAATAGACCACCACTCACAAGCACCATCCTCTTAAATTCTCTTCCTTCTCTCATCCTTCACAGTCGTTGACCACGGGCATTTGCTATGGCAGTTGTACAATCCATGAGCCTTCTCCATCATGATGAAGCCACACCAAGGTTTATGGAGTGAAGGACATTGCGTTGTTAGAGGTTTAATAAATAATTTTTAATCTTTACAATAAACAAAATTATGAACACATTAATAAAATATTATTAACATCATAATTTGCAGGTTGTAATATTATAATAGTTTTACTGTTAGAAAAGTTTTGTGTTAAAATATTGAAAGAGAAGTGGTGAAAATAACTCAATCAAATGAAACCCATAATTGACAGGAACACGGAAGTTTTAAATAAAATATTCTGTAATATCTATATTACAAAAAAAAAAAATATGTATGTGTTGTTTAATTGTTGTGAAAAAGGTACATAAACATTCCAATTCTATGATTTTTAAGTTTAATCATGTTATTATAAATTTTTGTGTGTTTATGTTTTCATGTACATCGTCGTGATTAAATAAGGATGGGTTGGGCTTACCTTATATGGTTGTGGACTGCATATGGGCTCATTTTGAGAAGGATGAACGTCGGGTTCATATGAGAGCAGGATTTGGGCCTTCAGCCTATTGATCCAGCTCAATGCATTTGGTAAGTGTTCAAATTTGAAGCGATTCGGGTATGATGCATGTTTCAATAAAAAGAAGCTCATGTCTCACTTGTCACTTTAGAGAGTTCAGAAGTCTTTTCCAAAATATCTTCTCATTGTTCTAGGGTTTGATGAGTCTTTAAGATCATCATGATCAAATCTGTTAGTTCATAGTGGTTTGAATCATGTTGATTATCTAGATTGTTAGGTTTGAATCATGTTGATTCAGATTCGGTTTGTGTTCTTTGAGTTGTAACAAATCTTGATTCAGATTTCAGTTTTATAAGTGAATATCATGTCTTGAAATGGTATCAGAGCTTTAAGGCTCATATTTTATATTTCTTCCGCTTGATTTTGTGCATCTGTGATATTAGGGTTTTGATTTGAAACCCAAGGTTGAAATTTTTGGAGTTCTTGGTTCAATTTCTTCTATCATGAAATTTTCTTGCTTTTAGATGTGGCTTTTCAAAGGAAAATTTAGCTACAAGAGTTGGTGCTATTTTTTCTACCTTGTTTCTGTAACCCTAAGTGAAGGTTGCAGAACTTGGTTATTGAAAGGAGAACCATAACTTGGGTGCTTCGAGGTGAGATCGTTTCATTTTCTGGTTTTCTTTTCCTGTCACACAAATATTGATGTTTAGGCATTTTTTAGTCGGATTAGGGGTACCAACATTATTAATAACAGGGAGAGCCACACCATGTCATTGTTTGTTTCATATGTGCTTGTTTGTTGTAGCTACATTAAAAGTTGTACATGTTTATTTATTGTTTCTTGATTGTTCTTCGTTTTGTGTATAGATCCAGGGTTGTGGTTCCTATGTTAAGACTTGTCCTAGCACCCTTGAGTGACAAACCAGGAGTCTTGACACTTGCGTAGCTTGACCACATGTGTGCTTGTGTGATCTGTTGTGTGTGTGTTCTTGATTGAATTTAAGATGGGTGATGATGCTATTGTAACATTGATTAGTAAACTTGATGAAAATCATCCATTGTATCTTCATGCTAGTGATTCTAGTAATTTCATAATTGTTAGTATTAAACTAAAAGGTACTGAAATTATAATGTGTGGGCTAGCTAATGCTATGAGTCTTGCTCTTCAAGTAAAAAAAAATAAGCTTGGACTTATTGATGGGTCTTTTTTCAAGTCTACTGAGGATGATGTTCTTGCGAAACAACAAGTTAGGTGTAATTCTAAAGTACTTACTTGGATTTCAAATTTTGTTTAAGAAGAACTATATATGCTTATATCAGATATAATCTAAACTTGCATTGATGTTTGGAAAGAACTAAAAGAAACATATGATAAAGCTGATGGTTCTATAGTTTTTTATTTGTATCAGAATATTATTTCTTTCTCTCAAAATGGTGTATCTATTTCTAAATACTATCATAAACTAAATACTATGTGGAAACAATTAGATGAAATTCTTCAATTACCTACATGTACTTGTAATGCTTCAAAAAGATGCTTTTGCTATTATTTCAAGAGAAGAGTCGCATAGAAACTCAAACTCTGCTTTTCAAAAAGGACAAAATTAGTTTGTAGGATTTGTATCTAAAACAAATCTTACTGACAATCAAAAGAAAAATACAAGAGTTTTTATTCAAAACTTAAAGTGTAGCCATTGTAACAAGATTGTACATACTGTTGAGAAGTGTTTTAAAATCATTGGTTATCCTACATGGATGAAGCCTAGGTCTGTTCGAAATATAAATGATATGGTTAGTAATAGTTCTATGTCAAAAGGTCCAGAGACATCTGCCTCTGGATCTGGTAATGCTCTTACTTCTAAATAGTTGTCTAAGCTTCTAAGCTTGCTAAGTGAAAAAAATGATGATGTTCCTTAGAGTTGTAATGTTGAACGTAAATCTTAAGTTCCTTTCTGTTCTAACTGTTCAGTAAAAATGTATTTTGTTTTGCAAATTTAACTAAGGCTAGCAGAAAGTCAGAATGGATTGTTGAGTAAGGGAAAAATCAAAATATGGTTATGAGTGATAGGTGTTTATTAAATTTTGTTGATGTTTCTGAATTTAACATACAAGTTAAACAACCTAATGGTATTAGTGTTGTTGTTGCTAAATTAGGCAACATAAAATTGAATGATAGAGTCTTTTATATGATGTTTTAGTTGTTCCTGGTTTTTGTGTGAACTTATTATCTAAATTTATACTTGTTGAGGACAGTAAGTTGTCTGTGACATGTGATGAGAATACTTGTTATATTCATAATTCCTTAAGAAAGAGTGTCCTACGATTGGTAGTCAACTTGATGGTATGTATTTGTGTGATAACTCAACTGTTGAAACCTAGGTGTTTTACAATAGTTATGATATGGTTAATTTGTGGCATGCTAGACTAGGGCACCTTTTTGAACCTATGTTACATGTTTAAAAGAATTGTTTAGATTTAAAGAATGGTAAAGTTGATCTTCCATGTAAAATGTGTCATCGTGCTAAGCAACATAGAGAGCCTTTTCCCTTAAGTGATCACAAAACTATATGTTTATGTGAACTTATTCACTTGAATATATGGGGCCAGACAAAATAAATAGTTGGGAGGGTTTTAGACATTTCTTGACTGTTGTTGATAAATACATAAGATCTGATCGGGTTTACTTGATGAAACACAAAGATGAGGTTTTTTATAATCTTAAAACTTGTCATTTTACCAAAAAATCAGTTTGATATAAATATAAAAACTTTTAGGAGTGATAATGGACCTGAGTTTGTTATAAACAAATGAATGAGCTTTGTGTTTCACTTGGTATTATACATCAGACTACTTGTGTTTATACACCACAATACAATGGAATTGTTGAAAGAAATCATAGACATTTGTTAAACGTGGCTAGGACCTTAATGTTTCATTAAGTGGGTGTTCGTTTTAAGTTCTAGGCTGGGTGTGTTCTAGTTGTTTTTATTTAATCAACAGGATTCCATTATTTGTTTTAAATGGTAGGTCTTCATATGAAAATGGTTTATGGTTTTAAAACTTATTTGAAACATTTAAAACCATTTGGTGTTATACTTTTGTGTTGTTCTTAATAAATCAAATAAGTTTGAGAGTCATGCTGAGAAATGTGTGTTTATTGGTTACCTAAATAAAAAACGGGGTATAAACTCTTGAGTCTAGATCAAAGAGTAATTTTATTCTCTAGGGTTGTGAAGTTTTATGAAACTTCCTTTCCTTTTAAAGAGAATAGTATGTTACAAAGTCTATACTTAGTTAGTGTTACTAGTTAAAATAAGATGAAACTAAACAGTCAAGTAGTGGTGTGACACCTAATGATGAATCCATAAACTTGGATAAGTCAGATTCTTCTCGTCATGGGATTTAGCAACCAGGAACAAGTCCTAGATCTACTATTGGCAGGGCTGGGAACCTGTAACCTAGTAGTGTAGGGATTGAATCTGGCAGGGTTGAGGGTGAAAAAAGAAGTGAAGAAAATCCATGTGTGCCTAAGGGTATTGGTTCATCACTACCTTCTACCAGGTTAAGAAGGTCCATTAGAAACACAAGTTACTTTTAAAATTAAATGACTATATAATAGAAGGAAAAGTAAAATATGGGCTTGAAAAGGTTATAAAGTACTCTAATATGTCCACATAGCACATGTGTTTCATTTTTTAGTTAAATAAACATAGTGAGCCTAGGAACTAATATGAACCTTGTAGCGATCTACATTGGGTTGTTGTAATGAATGAGGAAATTGAGGCTTTACATATAAATAATACCTGGGATGTGGTTGATCTTCCATTAGGTAGAAAAGTTATAGGATGCACGTGGGTGTTTAAAATCAAGTATAAATCTACTGGTGAGGTTGATAGGTATAAAGCTAGTTTAGTTGCTAAATGTTTTAGTCAAGAAAGGGGATTGATTTCTATGAAAGCTTTTCTCCTGTGGTTAAAATGGTAACTGTGAGATGTGTTATTTCTTTAGTGGTTGAAAATAAATGGCCATTGTACAAAGTTGATATAAATAATGCTATTTGCTATGGTGAATTATATGAAGTTGTATACATGACTTTGCAAGAAGGCTATGGTTCTAATAAAGAGTGCAAAGTGTGTAAATTGAACAAATCATTATATGGACTAAATCAGGCCCCAAGAATGTGAATGAAAAGTTTGTTAAGGTGCTTTGTAGTATAGGTTTCATTCAAAGCAAATGTGCTTATTCAATGTTTGTTAAGTCTAATGAAATTGTGTTTATAGTTTTACTTGTTTATGTGGATGGTATAGTTTTAACTTGTTATACAGAAGGTGAAATTCTAAATGTTAAAATTTTGCTTCAAACTCAGTTTAGAATACAATATTTGGGTGACTTAAAGTATTTTCTTGGAATTAAGGCCATAAAAACCAATAGTAGTATATGTTTATCACAAAGAAAATATTGTTTAGATCTATAACTAAGTATGGCATGACTGGTTGCAAACCACTTAATAGTCCTATTAAACGGAACTATGTAATTGCTGCATTGTGTAAAACAGTTAACAATGTGTTGACAAAGATTAATGGTTACCATAAATTAGTTGGTAAACTGATTTATTTGTCACATACAAGACCATAAGACCTGGCATAGCATATTCCGTCCATTATATGAGTCAATATATGCATAAGCCTACTAATTGTCTTTTGCAAATACCCATGAGACTTCTAAGATATTTAAGGAAGTCCCTTGATAAAGGTGTCTTGTTTGACAAAAGTGGGTCGTTTAAGTTAAAAGCTTATGCTGACTCAGATTAGTGAAAGTGTTTAGATACTAGGAAATCAGTTACGTACTGGTTTTTGTGTATTTTTGGGAAAGTCACTGATATCTTGGAAAAGTAAAAACAATCTATTGTGTAACAGTCCACTGCAGAAGCAAAATACCATGCTATGTGTGATGTTATTTGTGAAGTTCAGTGATTAATCAATGTCCTTAATGAACTGAAGGTAAACGTTAACTTACATGTTTCATTTTTTTGTGATAACACAACTACAATATCAATTGTAGCTAACCATGTGTTTCATGATTGAACAAAATACTTTGAAAATGATTTGTTTTTCTTAATAGAGAAATTTCTCAAGGGTTGCATTAAGATTGTTGGACTTAATTCAAAAGATCAAATTCAACTGGCTGATCTCTTCACAAAGGGTTTGTTGATTACACAACATGACACTTTATGTGATTAGATTGGACTTCATGATGTTTTTGCTCATAGAATTCAGGGAAGGTGTGTAATAAGTACATAAACTGTCTATTGCTATGATTTTTTTATCTTGGTCTTGTATTTTTTTGTGTTTATGTTATCATGTACATCATTGTGATTAAATGCAGATGGGTTGGGCTAGCATTGTAAGGTTGCGGACTGCATATGGGCTCAACTGGAAAATAATGAAAGTCGGGTTCACGTGAGGACCGTCCTTGCCTTCAACCCATTAATCCAGATCAACACATCCGGTAAGTGTTCGGGTTTGGTGTGGTTCTGGCATGATAAGAGTTGCTATAAAAGGAAACTCGTGTCTTATTTGTCACTTTAGAGAGTTCAGAAGTCTTCTCCAAAATATCTTCTCACTGTTCTAGGGTTTGATGAGTTTTTGAGATCATCGTGATCAAATATGTTAGTTCGTAGTGATTAGATCTTATAGATCATCATGTTGCATCAAGTTGATGATCTAGAATCTAGATTGTTAGGTTTGAAATGTGTTGATTCGGATTAGGTATGTGTTCTTTGAGTTGTAACAGATCTTGATTCATATTTTAGTTTTATAAGTGTGAATATTATGTTTTACCAATTGCTAGTAACATTATTTCTTAATTACATAAAATATGTGAACCGATTAAAATTCATGTTTTTATGTCAACAAAGAGAGTAATGCGATAGTAAATTAGTAATGTTCGTATTCACAAATGTAATACGACAATCTTTTACAATTTTATGAGTTAAGTACTATTTGGTTGATTTTGGTTTGTATGTGTCACGTGAGGACCATCCTTGCCTTCAACCCATTAATCCAGATCAACACATTCGGTAAGTGTTCGGGTTTGGAGTGGTTCTGGCATGATAAGAGTTGCTATAAAAGGAAACTCATGTCTTATTTGTCACTTTAGAGAGTTCAGAAGTCTTCTCCAAAATATCTTCTCACTGTTCTAGGGTTTGATGAGTTTTTGAGATCATCGTGATCAAATATGTTAGTTCGTAGTGATTAGATCTTATAGATCATCATGTTGCATCAAGTTGATGATCTAGAATCTAGATTGTTAGGTTTGAAATGTGTTGATTCGGATTAGGTATGTGTTCTTTGAGTTGTAACAGATCTTGATTCATATTTCAGTTTTATAAGTGTGAATATTATGTTTTACCAATTGCTAGTAACATTATTTCTTAATTACATAAAATATGTGAACCGATTAAAATTCATGTTTTTATGTCAACAAAGAGAGTAATGCGATAGTAAATTAGTAATGTTCGTATTCACAAATGTAATACGACAATCTTTTACAGTTTTATGAGTTAAGTACTATTTGGTTGGTTTTGGTTTGTATGTGTGTTCGGATGGTTTCTTTCTACACTTAAACTCAACACAAACAGTAAAGTTCGTATTAACTTTCAATGATAAATATGGATTAGGATCAAAAACAAAGGATCCTAATTGTAAGAAGTGTAAGAAGGATTTATAGAGTGACAAGTGTCCAATAACCTAAAAAACCCACTACACAAAAAAACCCCACTACAAAAAAAAACCCCCTTAAACATCCACCACCACCAAAAACCTAAACCCCCAACCCCCCACATCACCCACCAAAAAAACAATTCTATATATATATATATTTTTTTTTTGCTGAGGGGGTGGGGGTGGGGGTGGGGGGGTTAGGTTTTTTGGGGTTTTTTTTTTTTTTTTTTTTGTGAGGTATAGTTTTTGTTTTGTTTTTTATTGCCCCGGGGGGGGGGGGGGGTTAGTTTTTTTTAGGTTTTTGAGGGGTGGGGGTTAGGTTTTTTTGGGGAATTTTTTGGTGAGGTATAGTTTTTTTTTTTTGCTGGGGGGGGGGGGGGGTTGGATGGTTTCTTTCTACACTTAAACTCAGATGGTTTCTTTCTACACTTAAACTCAACACAAACAGTAAAGTTCGTATTAACTTTCAATGATAAATATGGATTAGGATCAAATACAAAGGATCCTAATTGTAAGAAGTGTAAGAAGGATTTATAGAGTGACAAGTGTCCAATAACCTAAAAAACCCACTACACAAAAAAACCCCACTACAAAAAAAAAAAAACCCTTAAACATCCACCACCACCACCACCAAAAACCTAAACCCCCACCTCCCATCACCCTTTTTTTTTTTTTTTTGTGAGGTATAGTTTTTGTTTTGTTTTTTATTGCCCCGGGGGGGGGGGGGGTTAGTTTTTTTTAGGTTTTTGAGGGGTGGGGGTTAGGTTTTTTTGGGGAATTTTTTGGTGAGGTATAGTTTTTTTTTTTTTTTGCTGGGGGGGGGGGGGGGGGGGGGGTAGGTGGGGGGTTTAGGTTTTTGGGTGGTGGGGGGGGGGGGGGGTTAGGTTTTTGGGTGGTGGTGGGGTGGGGGTGGGTGTTTAGGTTTTTGGTGGTGATGTAGTGGGTTTAGTTTTAGGTTATTGGACACTTGTCACTCTATAAATCCTTCTTACACTTCTTACAATTAGAAGTCTTTGTAGAATAACTTGACCCTGATAAATATATGAGACACCGGTTTTCCAAACGGTCTTTAATTAAATACTCCGGTATTTTTCATTTCACAACAATATCATATTATATGATTGTTCACAAGAGCCAATCTTGTTGTGAGAAACATAAACGGTAACATTTTGACCGGTTACAACCTATGAAGTAGGGGTGTTCACGGTCCGATTTATAGGTCAAACCATAAACCAAACCGTTGGTAACGGTTTTTGATTAATGAAAACCGAAACCAAACCGTTGAGATTTAAAACCGAACCGTTACCAACGGTTTGATTTCGATTTTATTTCACTGTTTGGGCTATTGCGCCTTTATATAAAATGCATGTAAAATAAAACTGCCAAAACATACCAAGTGTTTTTTCATAAAAAAATGCTATCCACAATACCAACTTAAGACAAGGTATTTAAATACATAATAGTTATTTAGTGACCAAAGGAAGCCTAGATAGTTAAACAAAATTAACATTTAGCAATGTCACATAAGCATAACAATCCTAGAAATATGGAACTGAACCAACAATTAACAAATGGAAACCTTTTTTTCTACATTAATAGAAAGATACGCAACTGATTTTGAGGTCTAATACAACCCATCAATTCTACTTTAAAGTTTATACATTATTATTAAGCCTATTTTATTGTAGTTTCATTATAACTAAACCTGCTATAGAATATATCATTAAGTCTTGCGGTCTGGTTCGGTTTTATATGACCTGCTTTTTTGTATAGACCGTAAACCAAACTGTTCATTACTGTTTGAAATTTTGAAACCGACCGACCGAAAGTTAAAAACAAAGACCAACCGCGAAACAAACCGATGACCGGTTTGGACGGTTTCAAATCACGATTTGAAACCGACCCATAAACACCCCTACTACGAAGTAGTTCACACTTTTTTTGGTTTTGTACAAATTTTATATTTACATATGGAAACGAAACGTAACAATAAAGAAATAGGCTTGGTGGTCTGGTGGTAGCGCGCATCCCCTGCCGTCATAAGATGCGGGTTCAACCCCACCCGCACGACCCGCTGGTTTGTTCTTTTTTTCATTTGTTTTTTTAGTATTTGACAATATAATTTTTAAAATTGTAAACTTAATATTTTAACTGATTATTGTACTGTTGAAAGTTTAATTTTAGTTTCTTTTTTCTCGCTTTTTTAAACGTTCCCGACATGAGTTTTTTTTTGGTGGCGTGAATACTAATGTATAAGTCGTCGAAGGTAAGTCTTACAAATTTTAACACTTCCGTTGTAACGCAAACTTAAGCCGCAAAACTCAGAGAACATAGTTTACCAATCAAATACCCTTAAACCAATATTTGGAACAAAAACAAATATTTATTAATGATCAAATATTTAAAAGAATCAATCAATCAAAACATGCACAACCCCGACCCCGACCCCGACCCCGACCCCGACATTCTTTTCTCAATCTCCAAAATTCACCTTGAAAGTATAAAGAAAAATAAAAAGAATAATAATAATATTTCATCCAAACTCATCAATATTTTAGCATCTTGTTGAAAGGCAAATTAGCTGCCAAAGATAATGATTCCCTCCTTTGTCTTTTCATCTCTTCATAAAACCTTTCAATAAATTTCTCAGCCCTTTCATCCACTGAATCTTCTTCCTCTTCATCAACACCATATGATAACTCTAAACCATCTCTTTCCACTTCAACAATAGCAGTTTCTATCGAATAATTCTCGTCCAACGCCACCCCATGACGCGGCCCATTGAAACACGAAAGAAAGCAAATCGAATAAAACGAGCTTCCGTTTGCTTTCCTGCGATTAAAACTGATGAGCGGAGTGCTCGAAGGAGAGAATTGACGTTCTTGAAGGAACCCATAACTGTTGTAGCGGTTTAAATGCTTCAAGTAAGTGAACTTGGTTGATTTTTTAAGATGAATCAACCTCATTTTAGCTATGAAAATGGAGATTTTGATGAGATTTGAGGCTTTTTGGAGCATAAGTGATCTTTTCTTACCCATTTTATCATAAAAAAATGATGGGTTCAAGAATGAATATGGTGATAGTGGCTTGTGTTGTTGAATGGAGTGGAAGTTTTATACTGAAGTGAAAAGGGTGTGTTGAAGTATGGCCAAAAAAGTAATAAACTAAAAGATGAGGGGGGTGTGGGAGCTAGGCTGTCAAAAAGGTGTTTTTGCCTTTTTGGAGATTCGGTCGGAACATGGAAAGGTAGTGGCGAAGTAGCCGTTGGAATTCTTGCTTGCCAAGATTTGAAATCTGGTGATTTTCGTTATTTACCCTTGTACTATTATCAAAGTTCAGAGAAACCCTCTTAGGTTTTGATAACCAGAGGTTATTTAGAAAATTACTCATCTTTTTTACTTGAATATGATCCAGTTTGATTCCTCGCTGAATTCGGTATACGCGTAATACATGAAATCATGTTTACAATAATGGCCAAGTTGCGAGTTACAAAGTTACGTTTAGATACAGCGTCAGTACAAGTAGTGAAAATACCGAAACCGACTAGTACCGAAAGCAAACCACAAAAACAATATCGATCTGGTAAGGTTCGTTAAAAGTTATGTGTGCTATAAAACGTAGCAATGTATAAATAATAATGATTTATTGTACCCAAAAACTAAAGTCATTATATGGCCAAAAATGACAACGACATGTGTTTAACATGATCAAAATCATTAGAAACAAATATTGATATCGGTAACGATAACACTGGTATCGATTCGTTTCGTTACAATACAGTTGTGATACTCGGTATAGTTTACAATACAAAAAAAAAAAAAAAAAGGAAAGAAAGAAAATTATTTGCAATGGTTTCATTAAACAAAGTTGTTTGACATGACCCAAAAAATAACATCTTGATTTACATTAACGGATAACCATAAAAACAAATACCAATATTGGCTCCGAATTAACATACGATATGATGTTGTACTGTCGGTGACTCAGTATGAGTTTTGTTCTTCACAATAATGGCACTCACTATAGCTTACGATAGAGTAAAAATACTCGATTTTGAATACAACCCCATTTTCAACAAACTTTTTATCAGAATGTCAAGAAAAAAAATAGTTAAACACAATTGCGTATTCAATTAGAAGCAGCCTATCTATTCCTACGGGATAAAGGTAAGGCTGTTTACATCTCACCCTCCTCAGATCCTACCTTAGCTTTGCTGTTGGTGGGATATACTGAGTATGATGATGATGCATTTTCATTTTTTTTATTAGTCAACGAACGAGAGTTATTATAGGAAAGTCAACAAAATAAAAAAAAATTAGTTAAAGACGTGTATTATATATTTATATATGGTATATATATAATATAAAGCATCTCATTGGGATAGAGATGTAATTTCACAATGTAACACCCCCAAATACTAAAATTTTCGATTGTCACATTTTATATGATATTTATCATAAAGTGTTGTAACTAGGAATATTTAACCTAGTTAGTATTATTATCTATTAGTAACAAATAAGTGGATTATGACCAAACAAAAGTAACTAACTAAACCTAAGGGGTCAAAACTGGACAAGTTAGAAAGATGTTATGTAAAAAGAAGGGAAAATGAAAACATTGGATTCTTGTATGTGTATGATTCGAGTTTTTGAGAGAGGGGGGGGGGGGGTGAACCCTGTCTAAATTCAATGGGGTGAACCCTGTCTAAATTCAATCCACAAAATCCAGTAGAATCAAGGTGAAATTGGTGTGATTGCATTGGATGTTTGAAGATTATAAGCATTTAGCAACATCTAAACCTAAGGTATATGGTGGAATCTCATATGATGAGTTTTGATGTTGAAGGGTTTATGAAAGATGGGAGTCTAGTATGAAATCCTAGCAAATGAAGGCAAATTGATGTTGTAATAGTGTTTATAATTATCACGTTGCTAGTATGTGTGAAGTACTTAAGTGATTTAAAGATTTGGATAAGTGTTCTTACATGTTATGAAGTGGGTTTTAACTTAGGAATGAAACCACAACTCTTGTATGATTATTTTGATGATTTAGGTTAATAACTTGAAATATGTGTTAACTAAATTCCCATGAATGTATGAAATCCTTGAATTATTATGATATGGTAATTCTGTTGGCAAATCATGTAATTGTGATAACCATGTAAGTAATGTCCACCAAGTGTTGATCAAATGCCTACATGAGTTTTGATTGTTGTTAACCTTTGAAACTTGACAAAAGACTTATGAATGATTGTTGATAACATTTGATGAAAGGGCCATGAGTGAATTTTATATTCTAATGATCACTTGGGGTTAAAACTATAGGCAACTCAAGTGAGACTTCAGGAAGCTAAGTCGGAAAGGAAGCTCATCTAAAGGGTAAACTCTAAAGTACATAGCTACATTTGTTATGATTTGATAAGTTGAAATGACGTTAAGTAGAACACTATCAGGAAGTAGAATGAAAGACCCCTTGGGTCAAGTGGTAATGAGTTTAAGTAAAACCGTATAAAATGTCATGTAAAACCAAAGTATAGACGACCCGCAGGGTCATAGAAGCGGAGGTATTGCCAATTGGTAACAACCGTGGTCATGGACCATGGTGAGAATTAAATAAGTGTTGAAGAAGATTATAAATGGCGAACTAAACAGGTTGTTTGTGGTATATAGGGCCATGAATAAGATATTGGACGTGTAAAACCAAAGTATAAACGACTCGCGGGGTCGTAGAAGCTAAGGTATTGTCCATTATGACTAATCACAATCGCGATTGTCTTTGGAGGGAATGGAAAAAGTTAATAAGGAGTATGGGAGGCTTGAGCTAGAATGCTCAATGTCTCTTAACGTGTCGGTTTGGTTAAAACGCCTAACGAAAAGGATGAATTGGAAGCTAACGTATCCGGGTCCGAATTGTGGACTCCAGACTTAAAGCTCGAAAGGAAAAGTCCTAAGTAAAACAACTTGAGTTTGGGCCAAGTTGGGCAAAACTAGGTGAAAACTGAAAACGTTAACTGAATGTGAAAATGCAGAAAATGTTGGCAACCTACTGTAAAATAGTCTCTCTCGTGTCACACGAGGGAGAGACCAAGCCCCTCCACGACACACGAGGGAGATGGGTCTACGGAATGGTCAAAAGCCAGTCCCCCGTACCACGTGAGGGACTAGGCTATGTCTCCCGCAACATGTGGGGAGCACCCAAATCAGCAAAAATGTTTTTTTCAACGATCTTGCTTGATTAACCTAAATACTAATTGTTTGTATGGGATCTCATGGTAGGTAGCATATAAATTAAGCACCGGTTAGAAGATCAAGCCACTTGAAGAACCGAACTTATCCGAATGTTTACACGTCCCCACTTTGTTATGGTTTTGGGAGTTTCTTATGTTTACTTGTATTTTAAAATCAAATCATCACGTTATACTATATAAAACCTCTTTTTTAAGTTCGAAGCTTGATCGTAAAATCCGGTAAAAAATTATTATAAGAAAAAAATCTCATGGGAAATATTGAAGAAACCGCATAACAAATAAAAAAAATTAAACAAACTGCATAACAAATAAAAATATAACATGTCACTCGTCATCATCAAGACCATATTTATTCTTGATTCGTTCACGCACCTTCAAGGCTAGGTCCCGTTGCGGTCCTGGAGTGGTGGGGATGAGTTTTGACAAAAATTCAAGAACAATAGCCATTTGTCAATCCTTTCTTAATTGAAGGTGTTCTTGTCGATCCTCATCTTGTTTTTTTAGGTTCTCTAAATGTTATCTTTCGATGTCGGTTAACGCTTATAATCTTTGATTCAGTTCTAAAAACCGTTCGTTGTAGTCGACAACGGACACCAAAGTCGTTCGTATTTTTGTTGCCCTTCCACCCCTCCTCCTGGCCAGATGTGCCGGTTCTTCATAGCTCGGTTCTTCCACTCCGTCATATTCATCCCGGTCTCGTTCAAGTCGATATTATGTCGAGCATCAAAAGATTGACTCGCGTTTGGGTAGACGATGATGTTTTCGACTTCTTTGACCTTCAAGTCTTGGGTAGCGAGATGAGATGCTATTTTGAGCTCTTCCTTAAACGATCCCAAGGTTTAATCATGTAGTTGAACATGTCGTTCTTTGCTTGGAAGTCTACCAAAGCTTCTTGTTGGATGTAAGCGTCGTCTTGGCCACTCTCCCTACTATTCTTCAACCCATTGAAGATGTTATTGCATTCGGTTACTTTTACCCTCATATCTTTCCACATACTTGTTATTTGATACAGAGTACAGTAGTCGTCTAGTTTATTAATTTGGGTGAAAAACTTGGCTCTAATTCTTGACCAAAACTCGTTCTCTTGTTGATAGTTTGCTAAAATATTGCAATGTACAAAAAAACTAAAAAATAAAACTATTAAGGAAAATTTTTAATGATGGAAAACAAAAAAAAAATAGAGATGATAAAAAAATATTTACCACCAAAAGGGTCATTGGGTACGTCAAGCCAGGCACGAGTCAAAGTGTATTCTTTGTTTGATGATCACGCATTTCTTGTGTGACCTTTTCCAAGGTGCATCAGTTGTGTTTGGACGATTCGGGGCTTGTCGGGGTGATCGGATTTGGGGTTGAATGGGTTTTCATAGGGATACATCTTGATGGGTTTTTTATTTTTATTTATTATTATTATTATTATTATTATTATTATTATTATTATTATTATTATTATTTTGCAGAGAGTTTATAGAGAAGTATATGTGAGTATAATAATTGTGTGTGTAAAATTGTTCTATAAAATGAGTTTAAATAGGTTTAAAAAAATGGTACACAAGGAATTGATTTTTTTTAAATAAAGATAACCTTGATTTTCACATCGTTCCAGGTGTTATTCAATTCACGCCTTGGACCGGTTTGGGGAGTTTACCTTCGTAGGGGGCGGTGGTGCACAGCATGAACTGGGGATACCCCGCCCCACTACGGACGGTCTAGGAGATGACCAGGTCGGGAACGGTCTACACAATCTGCCCAGTTTAGCTTAAGCTTGACTTAAAAAGATAGCTTAATGACCAGGTCCTTAAATGTGAAATTGAGAAAGATTGGAGCTGACTTTGAATTTTACATTTTACTTCCTTAGTGTTTGAAAGTGTGCCTTGTATGTTTTGTACTTTTTTTATTGAATGAAAATGGTGATGTTGAATAACGAAGAATTTGACAAATTTTATTCTTTAATTTGCTATATTTTAATGTCTACGCCCATGATTCTGTTAAAATACATGGTCTTAGCATTCGGTTCCATAGATTTTTGGGATTTGAAATTAACAGATTTCAGTTACTGTTTTAGATGAATTATTTTATTTTTTTGAAGTTCTTTCGAAATGCTAAAAGAAACATATTTCAATTGCTTACAAGTTGTGTTTTTTTTTTTTTTTAAACGAGAACTTCATTAGAAAGACACCAATTTGAAAACCGGGAGGCCAAAGAAAACAACCAAGCTTACATAATTACAAATTTTCATCAATTTTCCCAAGATAAATTTTTAAACATCGTTCTATTTCTAGCCCACAAATACCCGACCGACTTCACCTCGCTAAAAATCTTATCAATTCTGAAAGCTTTGCCTCTAAACCTTGCTTCGTTCCTAGCCTTCCAAAGACACCAAAAAGCAATAATTCTCAAACCTTGGAAAATCGACTTCTCCGGCTCCTTTAAACCACAGAACAGATACACCTTCAAGAGATCTTGGAACGAGAACGCGAAAATCTGTGGAACTCGACACCAACTGCTGATCAAGTTCCAGACTACGTTTGCAGCGAGACATTCTGTAAAGAGATGCGAAACCGAATCCTCACCTTCGTTACAGAAACCGCAGCTCAGGTCTTGCACGTTCACGTTTCTTCTACGCAGAGCTTCAACCGTAGGAATTCTGTCCAAAACCGCCCGCCACGTAAAGATATTACACTTGGCAGGGAGCCATTTGCACCAATGGAAACTTGAACTGCAGACCGCACCACGACCATTCAGAATTAAACTTTTCACTGCTTTGACGCTAAATTCTCCCGATACATCTCTGAGCCATCTCCATTTATCATTATTGCTAGACAAAACAATCGAACCCAGCAGGCCAATAAGCTGATTCAGGTCGTTCGTCTCCTGCCCAGGACCCAACGGTCTATTCCATTGCCAAACAAACATATCCTGGCCGGAACCATTCGGAATACGGTTGATGATTTTGCATCTTCTGTTACTTTCTAGAATAAACAAACTTGGGAAAATGTCTTTGAGCGGCTCGCACGAAACCCATGGGTCTAACCAAAAGGATATGTGGTGTGTGCGAAGCGTGATATGTTTTTATTGATATTTTAAGCCCATTTTACACATTAATCAAGTTTTAAATTTATAAAATACGATATTCTACTAACACTAAACACACACTTGTGCAAGTGCACCCATCGTGAGCGTAGTATAGCGTTGGTAAGATACCGAGGTCGTCCAAGGACACAAGAGCTTTTAGTACTGGTTTATCCTCAACGTCTAATCATTTTAAATTTTTTGAGAAAATATTTTTTTTAAACATGAAAAATAAAACTAAAAATGCAGAAATAAAAATAAAATAAAAACAGATAGACAAGATGAATCACTTGGTTCCGACTCGCCTTTTAAGTATCCTTTGATGATTTTTGCACTTTCGTACTTTTTAAGAGATTATCTTAGTTATAGTACCCCTTTTTTGAAGGTGACGTTACCCTCAACCCAGTGGTTTGAGTCAGCAAGGATACAATTCCAAAGGGTCGGAATATTGAAAGATAATTAATTAAGTTATTAATGCGAAAAGTGCTAGGCCCCTCTTTTAAAGGTGACGTTACCCTCGGCTAAGTGGTTTGAGTCAGCAGGGATACAATCCCAAGTAGCCGGTTTAATGTATTAATAGTAGTTTACATATGAGGGGATCAAGCTATTCGCACCCCCGCCATCCAATACCAATGGGTATTGAAGGATGTCCTAGTAAGCTTGACCCAGGTCCTTGCAGGATCTATACACTGAACAAGGCAAGAACCTTACTAAACCATTCCCTTAAACCCCGACCAGGTAGCCAACATACCTCTATATAGACCGTAGAGATATGAATGATGTAAATCTTTTACTTTATATAGACAGTAAAGTAATGTCAAGACACCACGGACAAATGATAAAGAAAATCCACTTTCAACGTAAGAAACTAGTTATTAAAGTCATTAATATAAAACCAAATAAAAAGTGTCGAAAGATTAAAAATCAAAAGTAATACATAAAAGACTTGTCTTCACCAAGTAATGTAAGAGGCTTAACCAAACATGGCCTTTGATTGGCAAGAACTCTTACTATCAATCTTGGATCCCGGGACTACTACAAACACTCTAATGTGGATGATGGATGATAGTGGTGGATGTGGGTGTTGTAGTGGTGGTGGAGTGGTGGCAAAGTGGGAGAGTAGTGGTTTGCCAAGAGTTGCCTTTGAAGTGAGCCAAGCACCCCTATTTATAGCCTAAACAGAACCCCGGCCACGGCCCCGTATCCAGCGGGCACGCCCTCGTGGCCAGCCTTTTATCTTCCTTCATTAAATGCATGTGTCAGCAGAGGGCTCAACACGGCCCGTGTCCAGCGGACACGGCCCCGTGGGCCGAAGCGTATATGTACTACCAAGATTTTGCAAGATTCTGCGTATCTTAGCGTTGACCATGCCCCGTGCTGAGCTGGGCACGCTCTCGTGGTGGGCGTAGAAGCTTCTACAGCTTTGTCTTTTCTGTAGGTAGCTGACCACGCCCCCGTGTCTAGTGGGCACGGCCCCGTGGTCAGTCTTCTGTTTCTTGTTTTTGCTTTTGGGGATGTTTTCGAGGGGTCGGCATGTCACGTTTATTCATTTTCTTTGTATTTGTGTTGGTTTTGGCTGTATATTTGTTTCTTTTGCTCGTTTAACCTCATTTGGTCCTGTAAATTCTAAAGGAAGACAAAAACACACTTTTTCCAACATTAGTACTAAAAAGGGTTAGTTTTATGCCTCATTTGATGTAATTTATATGTTACATTTTGCACACATCAAATACCCCCACACTTGAATTTTTTCTTGTCCTCAAGCAAAACTCTTTAATATGTGGCTTACACACCCAAATGAAATGGGTAGAAGAGAAGTTTTGGACTTGTCTTGAGTGTCGGGAATCTAAGATCTTTATTGGGTTTTATTTTTATTTTATTTACAATCATATTCGTTATGATTTAGATTTAATTGCCAAAATCGTCCCTGAGGTTTGGAGACGTTTGCTATTTTCGTCCAAAATGACACTTTTGTACCAAATTGCCCCCAACGTTTGTAACTTTTTGCCATTTTCATCCAAACCACTAACTTAGTTTATTTTTTCTGTTAAGTTGGGGATATTTGGATGAAACTAGCAAATATAAAACCACAGGGACGATTTTGACAATTTACTCAAACCCTTTTTAATTTCTTTTATTTAATTATTTTTGTTACATATATAATAAAAAAGAATATACATGGAGTTTTTAGAAAAAAAAAATTAATAGTTTTGTCACATAATTTTTATAAATTTTCATCCAAATCACTAACTCATTTTATTTCATATGTTAAGATGAAGGATGTTTTAAATTTTATAAATTAAGACAGAAATTAATTTACAACTTCTTTATATAAATCAGTTTTAGAAATAGAAAACGTCATTGGTGTGCAACACATAACAATCGATTACAACTTTTAGTATTTATCAGTTGTAGAGATAGAAAAAAATTGTAAGACGTTATATGTTTTTTAAATGTGTTGAGCACCTAGGAAATATGTTGGTAGAAATAAAATATTTATTTAATTAAGATTATGAGGGTTACTAACTAATACTTATTCTGAGTGGCTTGAGTAAAGAAACTTTTGGTTCATAGCATTATAATTACAATTTGGTGGGTAATTTTAAGGTTTGGTAACGATACGTTGTTTGATTAGGGGGATGGGGCACTGACTTCTGTTTTTCCTTAGAAGCGAATTCAAAAGAGTAGAAGATGAATTACAAACTTGGTACATATGATAAGATTTTTTTATTTGACCTTTTTCAATAAGGTCACCAGCATTTTAGTTTTTTTAAAATTTAGAGGTTTAAGTAGAATTTATTTTTATAAAACTGATCTATATAAAAAATTAGAAATTAATTTCTGTCTTAGTTTATAAACATCCTTCGCCTTAATAGAAAATTGCATATATTTTTTCATATAAAAATTGCATGTATATTCTTTTTTATTATATATGTAACAAAATTAATTAAATAAAAGAAATTTAAAAGAGTTTGAGTAAATTGCCAAAATCGTCCCTGTGGTTTTATATTTGCTAGTTTCATCCAAATATCCTCAACTTAACAGAAAAAATAAACTAAGTTAGTGGTTTGGATGAAAATGACAAAAAGTTACAAACGTTGGGGGCAATTTGGTACAAAAATGTCATTTTGGACGAAAATGGCAAACCTACCTAAACCTCAGGGACGATTTTGGCAATTAACTCTATGATTTATTTAGAACACTTTATAAGAAAAATTACTTATTTGGGCATAATATGGCTCTTTAAAATTCCATATATATACAAGTTCACATACCTCACGGGAGATCACTCAACACTCGGCCGAATATGTATTTTTGTGAAACACTCGAGACCGGCATGGAACTTACTTCTACCATATGTTTGCCAAGCAATCAAACCTCCTCCTTTTTAACTACAAACCTTTGTAAATATCAAGAGGACTTTGGGAAAGAGTTAGGCTTGGGCTAAGGGTAGGTGGTTTTGGTTAGTGGTTAGTAAAAATGGCTAAAAGCGTAAAAAGCGTCGGTCGTCGTAAAACTTTTTGTTTTTGTAACTTTTATTAAGACTAAGCATATTCAAAAAGGTTTCTTTGAGGAACTTGTTTGTTTATTGCAAAACTTTTTTTTTTTTTTTTTTTTGATAAGGGAACGTCACAAGATAACCGAGCTTTTTACTAAAACAAAGGGTTGAAAAGAAAAAGGTTTTGGTGGGTAAAGGGTGTTTGTTTTGTGTGTTTTGAAATGAAAAGGTTTAGGCTCAAAGGGGTTAACTAGGGGGATTTTGGGTAGGTGATAAAAAAACGAAAAATAATGGTGTTGAAAGGAAAATGGGTTAGTCCTAATGCCTCCATCATTTACTTACTTGGGTTTAGGTTGGTAAGGACCGGGAATGTATCGTCGTGGTAAGTTCGAGAGTTGTAAGAACCAAGCGTCTATTCACACAAGAAACGAAAAATGAGTATTTAGTTTAAAGATATGTGCTTGTATGCTCAATAAAGGCTCAAAACTCACTTGTTGTGGGAATGGGTTTATAATGTGATCAAGTATATATAATCAAATTTTAATTAGATTTGTTATGCCTTTTCATAATTTTCTTATTTGGTTCTTTTTATCACGACGCTATTAGTTGTAAATTTGTAAAAATATAACATTTTTAGAACTTGTTATTCCCAAATTAAACCAAGACAAGTAAAGAAAAAAATATGAAAATTTTTGAAAAAATTTGGGGTGATTAGCGGTTCCAATAGAGTTTTGTGTAAGGCTTGTTATTAGGACTTGCAAAATTCATGGTTTTAGCACCCCCCCCCCCCCACACACACTTAAATTACACATTGTCCTCAATGTGTCCCAAAAATAAGTTTTTATATTGATTGAATGTGTAAAAAGGTGTTTAAAAACAAATTTTTATGTGACTGGGCGTTTGGCCACGTGCACGGCCCCGTGGTCTGATCGCCAGTACCAAAATTTTACAGAAGGCTGGACACGGGGCGTGTTCAATGAGCACGGCCCCGTGTCCAGTTACCTAAATTGGGAAAATTTCTGCAGAGCCTGGGCACGGGGCGTGTTGGGCTGGGCACGACCCCGTTCTGAACTTGCTGTAATGCTAGAAAATTGTCGGGAGGCTCTGTTTTTCTTGCATGGGGTGTGGTTTTAACGTTCCCTTGGTAACCTCTACCTTTTCGAGTGTGTTTTATTCCTGAAAAGTAAAGCTAAACTAGAAAATATAAAAGTTAAACTAAACTAAAAACTACGGATAGTTCCGCGGAATGCCTCCGTGGTGTGCCACGTTTATAGGGGTCCTTGGCTAGACCCTAAGTTAGTCACATGTTACCCGAGCGGGATGTTTCGCATCCCGTGTTGCACCGTCGGAGAGCGTCATCCAAGCTAGAGTCTATGACATCCATTTAGTTGACCGGGTCGTCTTCTACTCTTTTCCCAACCCCAAACTTCATCTCTTTGTCTCCGACCCTCAATGTTAACTTCCCATCACTCATATCCACCATTGCGTGAGCGGTGGCAAGGAATGGTCTTCCTAGAATTAGTGTTACTTCGGTGTCTTCCTAAATATATAGTATGACAAAGTCGACCGGGAAGACAAAGTCTCCGACTTTTACCAATAGATTCTCGGCGACACCTTGTGGATATTTGATAGACCTATCGGCGAGTTGTATGCTCATCTTTGTAGGGCTTGTCTTACCTAGTCCGAGTCTGTCAAACATTGATGCGGGCATGAGATTGATGTTAGCCCCAAGGTCGGCTAGTGCATTGCGTACAGGTGATCCCCCAATGGAACAAGGGATGGTGAAGCTTCCAGGGTCGCTTTTTTTTGTTGGAGTTTGTTGAGTAGCACGGCGGAGCATTCTTCACTTAAGTTGACCAATTACAATGTTTCAATCTTCCTTTTGTGACTAAGGAAGTCTCTCATAAAGTTTGAATATTTTTTCATTTGAGTGAGGACTTTCACAAATGGAAGATTGATATGCAATTGTTTTAGTAAGTTTATGAACTTTGTGAATTGCTCATCGCTCTTTTGGTGAAGTAACCGACCGGGGTAGGGCACCAAGGGGTTCTTGGTAGGTTCGGGATTTGGTTGAGGAGTTGTTTCCTTGTTGGTTGGTGGTGAGGCCGTGGTTTGAATGGTTGGATTTTTTTCGGGTGGGGGTAGTGGGGCCTCCTCAGGACCTATGGTACGGTTTCTCAGTGTTATGAGATGCACTTACGCCTTTGGGTTGGGTTCACTGTTGCTAGGTAACGTGCCTTGTGGTATCTCGGAGAAATTTTGAGCTAGTTGATTTAGTTGTTTTTCAATGTTTTGAATCTTAGCTTGTTGATTTCTAAAGTTGGATTCCACTTATAGGAATCGATCCGAGTTCTTTTTTCGGTTTCGGAGATAAGGCGTGAGACGACGTCCTCAAGCCTATCCTGCCCCCCTTGTTGTTGAGAGAAATTTTGTGACTCATTTCTTGGTTGTTGAAAGTTTGTTCGTTGATTTTGGTTTTATTGGTTACCACTATTGTCGGGTTCCTTCCAACCAAGGTTAGGGTGGTTACACCATCCATGGTTGTAGGTGCCCGTTGGGGAACCCGACGGCCTAGGTCTATTATCAATGTAGTTTACCATTTCTGTTTGATTATCCATTTCATTCATACAACTCCAATTTTCATGTGGACCACCACACCCTTCGCAAGCCATAACCGAGGGCGTCTTTTCCATTTCTAACTTTTTGATTTTTGAAGATAGGGCCTCAATTTGGGCTTGTAAAGAGGTGTTTTCGTCCACTTTATGGGCGCCCGGGGTGTGACACCTGGCTTTTCAGGCCGTACCGTACCACTGTAACACGTGTTGCGAATAGATAAAAGGCTATATTTGACTGATTATGATGTTTATATATGATATTTAATGAGTTGATAAATTTAAACCTTGGTAAAAATTATGTTGGCAACAATAAGATGAACGCTTATCGCCTAACAGTTAAAATGCGAAACGAACGTCGGTGACCACCCGATCAGTGTTAAAATCCTAAAAATAGTCTGTTATGATTAGAATAATCATTTTAACCATATTCGTGAGGAAAAATAAATTAAAACGCTAAGAAACTCTATTTTTCGAGTTTGAGCGCGTACCGCGCGATACTGCGCGTATTAGACAAAATACTGTCAACGCAGCCAGTCAAGGCAACTGGTAATTATTTCAGTAATAATTTTGTGTGATTATTTTTATAGAATGATAAGAATAATTTAAAACGCACTAAAACGGGATTAAAACGCTAGATAAAATACCCGGTATCCAGTAAAATACCTGTTTTAACACTAGTTTACATATATGTGTATATATATATATATATGTGTGTGTGTGTGTGTGGATGCGTGTAGTGTGTGAGAAGGGTGAAAGTTGGCGGCTAGGGGAGGTGTCACCTCTTCTTGGAATTGTAATTTATTACCAAGTGTAGCCTCATGTCTACAACTAATCATTTCAACTCTTATAACACTCCACTTAATGAAACTCAAAGATCAAAAAATACTCTCTCTCCCCCTCTTGAACATCTCAGCCGAACACCCCCATAACACACCCACATTAAAAATTTCAAACTATTTCTTGAAGAATCAAAGGCATTCAAAGGTGATTCCAAGCTAATATGGATGTTTCGAGATGACTTCAAGAAGATCCAAGCAAGAACAAAGCCTCATATCACCATCTTTTTCAAAAACCCACTAAGAAATCTTGAAGGTATAAATTTATTTTCAAAACCACATTCTTGATTTTTAGTGATGATAGAGATGTTGGAAGGTTTATCTTGAACTTGGAATTAATCACAAACTTGAAACTAATAATGAATGAGATTTTAAACAAAGTAAAAATGAGTGTGTATATATATGTATGTATGGCCGAAAATTTGTATGAGTATGTGTATTTAGTTGTATTTTGATTTTGTTGAATGATTCTTGTTTGATTTAATTTGATTCTTGAAAGATGGTTACATGCATGGGTCAAAAAGGTGTCATAAAATAATGTTCTAAAAAGGGTTTTGTGATTTGAGATGAATATGTTAAAAGTGAACTTTTGGAAGTCCATATATATGTATATATGTCGTGTATATATATATGTATGCATGTATGTAAGTTTTGTCGCATGTTCATAAATGTAAGAATGTTTGCATTTATGTAAAAATGATTAGATGATGATGGAATGGACATGTTTTGATTTATATGAACATGAAATAAATATGTTCTTTGATGTATTTAAGATCATGTAGGATGATGGTTTTATGATATGGGTGCATTAGATGCACATACCTAGACATGCATGATGATATGTGATCATAAAAGGATTATTTGAGTATGATTTAATAAAAATCAATTTTAATCAGGTTATAAACACTAAAATTAAGTTATTTTAAAGTGTTTAGTGACATATAACTTTGCCATAATGTTTACTAGCTTTGCATGTTGTACTTGGTGCATTAGAAGTTGTAAAATACGTGAAATCGCATGATCTATGTGACTTACACAAAAACTGCACTAATCTGATTATAACCACTATTTAAATCAGTAAATAATATGTATTGTGTTAAAATATCAATTCATTCCGAGTTGGGATGATTATAGTAACGTTTAACGCAAAACTATGCGTTAAAACGGTCAAAAATCAGCTTTTCGAACAATTTTTAGGAAACTGATTTAGATCAGTAAGTAAACTGATGTTTTTAGTTTAAAAATAAGTATTTTAACTAATTTTAAGTTTATTGGGTGTTTGGTTGGTCATACGTGACTTCCAACGCCCAAAAACGTTTCCGAATCGCCAAAATATGCATCTTTCAATGTACACTAGTATGGGTTGTTTTTGAGTGAACCTTATGTGATAAAATGTGTTATGTGATTTAAACATGTGAATGTGAAAATATGTTAAGCTTTAACATGATATTGGAAATTTAGACTATGCATGTATACTTGTGCGTATTATGCGATATGAACGGTAAAAATCGCGTTAAAAGTGTAAATTGTTTGTCGAGCATGAAAATTGGTATATATAAGGTATTTTATGTATACTTGCCTTAAAAATGACAAAATAGATAAGTTAACAAGATTTCGCGTGTTTCGATAATAATTTATGTGAACGTTTATGTATATATATTACGATGCGCAAATCGTAGATATATTGCGTATAAATGGGAGTGTTAACGGATTTACATGATAACGGTCACCAATAAAATCGTTCAAGTCGCAAAAATATTAAAAATATATATATACGTGCCAACATAATAAAAAACGATGATTTTTTGAGAAAATCTCAAAGTTATGTGAAAATTCTAAGAAAACAGAGAAACTTAGGATTTTTGTGATATATTGATTTATAAATCGTTCCTACATATAATAGGACGTGTAGAAATCAAACTGTGGGATTGCGCTATTTAAAAATACGCACCCAAAGGTAAGTGTCACTAAACCCCTCTTTTCCTGCTTTGTATATGTTTTGGGGGTAGAACACGCCAAAAAGGGTTTAATAATGTTTTTGGATTAAAGCATACCTTTTAATATAAATTATATATTTTCGTTGAAAATATATGGAGTTTGATAAATCATACGTTTCGAGGTAAAACGTTTTTGATGAATATATGTTTGGGGGGAAAGCAATGGTATGGTTGGAATGAATATTGCCTGGTCTCAAGAGAGTAAGTAACAACATAGTCTTACATTTCGGTGGGGATTACAGGGGATTCGTACAACATCGTATATTAAATTTGTCATATTAGTAGGATATATATATTGTACGTGAGGCAGACATCATATATGGTCCCAATATGGACCCTGCGCCAATGATGTCGTTTAATCGATTAAGTGATTGCACGCGATGAATTGTTGGTAGATCTATCGGGTTGACATCCCCGTCGTGACCGGTCGCCCGGTGTCAAGTCAAACGACGAATTTAAATTCTGGTTAGTGTCTAGCATTGATTATCCATGCATGGTAAATATATAGTTCGTATTGTCTAGCTAACATACGAGTCTGAATGTTGACGCTATGAATTTAATATACAAAACTTGGGAAAATGCCTTAATGTCGGGTTTTTTAACTTACGACGGATGACCTATGGATTTTATTAAGGAAATAAATGAACTTTCTAAAAATTATATGGATGTTTTACAATAAACACATAATCTGAAAGTTTTTCCTTAGGATTCAAATTGTTTAAATTTGAATATGTGAACTCACCTTCCTTTGGGTTGACACTTGATTTTAAACGTGTTCTACAGGTACTTGAGTTCGGCTTGTTTTACAATAAACACATAATCTGAAAGTTTTTCCTTAGGATTCAAGTTTTTCCTTATAGCGTATCTTGTGTTTATCGATGCATGTTTTGTCACTTAAAATGTTGGACTGACTTTTGTTGGATCTGAGTTTCTTTTTGATTGTATTTTCGTTTGGAATTAAGATGGAAATGGAAGAGTTGTGCAGCGGAATTAAGATGAAAGCAAACTTTGCATACAATCAAACGAGAGTAATACTTTAATCAAACATCTTTACACAGAGAATCGAAAGATTGAATTTGTTTCAACAACGATTACAATGATTGATGAATGAATGCAAACTCCCCCTCAGCCAGAGCTCAGTAGTTTGTTCGTGCAAAGAAGACGATGTGGTGAAAGAGCTAATAGAACAGTACAAAGTACTGAACTATTTATAGGCACTTGCAAACCACTGAGCATCTTAGCTGACGTCACCATGAAAGTGACATCTAACCTCCTAACAAACTCTAACCTCTGATCTATAAACACTGATGTACTAAACTACTGCTATTACATTACATTACATTATATAAAAGACACTTAAACAGCTGCTGCATCCTTCCACTGCTGTGAACCCAGCAGTGCTTGTCCGGATCAGCAGTACTTGACTCAAGGCAGTAGATTGAGTCAGCAGAGCTTTGGTCTTCCATCAGTCTTTGACTTTGGGCAGTAGATGCAAGGCAGCAGTTATAGGTCAGTACTTAACAAGATCAGCAGATAGGAGGTCAGCAGATATGAAACCACTTTCAAGGGGAGAGATTTGCATGAACCAACTGTAAACGTCTGCTTATTCTGGATCCACTGCTCTGATCCAGTTTTGGCTTTAATTATATGTTCCTCTGATAGGGTTCAATCCCAACAATCTCTCCCTGGAACAGATAATGCCAAAACTCTTCATTATTTGTGGAATACTTTATTGCCTCATCAACAGCTCCCTTATCTGACCTTTAAATTGTAATTCAAAGTCTAGGGCATCTGTATCTTCATCATCCCTGCTAAGTGGAAGATCAAGGAGATCCTGCAAATCTTCAAGACTCAGGCCAAGAGCTTGTTCCCTTGATATTTTCTTCACTTCTCCACCAGACCTGAGCAAAGTCAATACGCAGGTTTGTTTGTCAGTTTCCCACTTTTGTATTTTTGAGCCTGGTGGGTTTCTTGGGAGATGTTTATTTGCAGAAGTATTTGGAGAGGCTGGCCTATTCATGACTGGCTGAGCAGTACTTGCAGTTTGATCCAAACCAAGAGTTTCCATGATCATTTTCTTTATACCCTCTTTTCCAAGGTCTTCACCTTCCATTAACTCTTTGATGGTTTCAGCAATCAGCTGTTTGTGTGGCCTTCTTTTGTAGATGGCAGCACCAACTGGAGCTGTGGATCTCCTGATTTGCAGCTTTGATGGTCTTTTTGAAACCGCTGCTTCAGGATAGTCAGGCTTTTGAGGAACTGTGGGATCTTTCTTTCTTAATTGTTCCAACTTTTTGTAAGTAGCCCTGACCGCATCTTCTTTCCATCTAGCAACTTGTCTTTTGTTACCATAATCAGCTGCTACCAGTTCCTCTTTCATTCTCTTCAGCTCTTCCTGTTTGTCAGGTACATTCTTTCTAAACTTTGCCCAGTTAGGAGGAGTGTGAGTGACTTTCCTGTTTATCATGTCTTGAATTCTTGCTGCTTCATTTTCAAGTTCAGGAATAGTCCACTCTTTGTACATGTATTTCTTTCCTTTGTACTTCTTGTGAGCCATAATGCTTTCAATGTAGTCTTTCTTCAGAGTTTCAGCAGCTCTTTCAGAAATTTGTTGACTAACATTTTTTGCAAATTGCTCTAGGGATCTGACTTGTGTGAGCAAATATTGACTTCTCTGTGCAATTTCTTTATCAGATTTCCCTTGTGTGTTTTTCTTTGAGATATCCTCTGCTTGCTTGGCCTTGATTTCCAAATATTCATCAACATTTTTAGGCCAGGGATATCCTTTTATTGATGGCAAACTCCTTTTGGCAGGGTCATCCTCAAAATAAAAAGATTTTATTTCTTCTCTAATAGCTGCTAATTCAAGAGGAAATTGAACACCTGCAGGAGGCAAGGGCTTGTACATTTTAACTGAAGAGAGAGGAACAGGTTTTGGAATTGTGACAAGAGTTAAGGATTTTGAAGATGTTTATGGTGGTGAATAGTCATCATCTTTGAGAATTAGTCTTCTCCTTTTTGTAGGAGGGACTGATGATGTTTTGGATGGAACAGTGGTGGTAGATGTAGTGGCAGTGGATTGTGATTGACTAACAGCTGTTGAAACAACTGGTGTTTCAACCACTGTTGTCATTACAACAGATGTTATAACATCTGCTGTCTTCTGCTGTGTGTCAGCAGGTGTTGTTTTTGGTGGTGATGATGGTAAAGCAGTGGATGTTGTGTGTGTTGAAGTGGTGTGTGTTGATGGAACAACTGTTTGACAAGCAGTAGTTTTTGTAACTCCTGTTGCATCAGCTGTTTTGTATGGTGGTTTTTGAGCAGACTTTGAACGTCTGGTTGGAATGGATTTGGGTTGCCTCACTTTTCTAGTAGGCTTCTTCTTTTCCTCAACAGGATTTTCATAATCCTTTGACCCAGAAGTACCCTGATCTGGATGATCCATTCTTTCCACCCTGGCTTTCCTTTTGGCCTCTCTATCCCTTTTTACACTTGCAGGTGCTTCTGCTAGTGCATTTGTTGTCACATCAATTTTCTTGCTACCATCTGGCAAAGGGATCTTTTTGGTCATGTTTGAATTTTCTGGTTCAAGATAGAGACCATCCTCTATACCCTTCCTTTTCCACTCCTTAATTTTCTCCCCCTTTTTGGCATTATCCTCGGGGAGTTGATAAATGTAGCGGACTTTTGGAGGAGCAGTGCCAGTGGTGTGTAAGATCTGAGTTTTGAGAGCCTTTAAATCAGCCTGAGTGTTCGTGAACCTTGACTCCATGACATCTCTCAGCTGTTGTACATGTTTTTCATGTTGCTGATCTGCTAACTGTGCTTGTTGTTGGAGAAAAGATTGAAATAGATTCCAGAGCTCAATTGTAGCAGGTGCCCTTTGTGGAGCAAGTGCTTGAGGTGGAACAGCAGTTGATTTTACCTTCTGAACTTGTAACACCTGTTGTAGCATATCTTTGAGTTCTGCAACAGAGTTATCAAGCTTTGCAATACGATCCGTCAATTTCTGGTACTTTAAACCATCACCCAAGTTAATGGGATCATCTGATTTCCCACTAGCAGTGGTTTTATCAGTGGTAGATGTAGGGAATATACTCCAAACATTAACCACTGATGCCCCTTTTTCTTGGTACTGGGGTCTTCTTCCTTCAACACTTGACAGCCTTTTGATGTTGCCAGTAGGATAAATAAACCCACTGGTGGTTGGCAGAGGTGCTATAAAAGGAATTGCCTCCAAGGAAGTCTTATGAATGTAACCACTGTCCAAATGTAACCCAGTGGGTGTAACAGTTGTAGTGGCTGCTTCACTTGGAATACCACCAAGAGTTACTTGTAACTCAAGGGGTGTAACCTCCTCAGGTTGTGTTGGTGGGTTAGCAAAGATTGATACATCAGACCCAGTCAATTGTTGAGGTATATTCTCATTAATAGGTGATTGAGAAGGACTGGATAATGCCTGGTTCAAATCAATTGCATCCAACAGTGGTTTTATTGGTGAGGGAATTGTGGATGTGATGGTTGGTGTAGAAATAGGATGTGTCCCGGGCATTGGACTGTGGATGATAGAAACGAGTGTTTCCAGAGCATCATGATGTGGAGACCCTATTTGTACAACCTGTTCTTTTTGTGAAGAAACAGGAGGAGTTTCGGTTATGGTTTGAGATATTTGTACCAACTGCTGTGAGGAAGTAGCAGCAGTGGTTTCTTGTGACTTTTGTGTTGTCACTGGCAGGAGCTCTGGTATCTCATCCTCCAGAGATGCCTTTTTGATGGGTTTTGTAGGTTTTTGAGTTTTTCTTTTTGGCTTTTTGGAGATAGTAGGTGTGGGTTTCAAAGCAGTTGTGCTGCTGCTTTGATCACCTTGAGCAGTGGGCTCAGCAGCAGATACCTGAGGAGCAGTTGTAACTGCTAAAATCTGCTCAGGCACCTCTGCTTGTGTTTTGCATGGTGTGGACATCCTTGTAAAAGTTTCAGCAGTTAAGCAATTTGTTTGAATGAAATCACCTTGTTTTATTGCAGCAGCATCCGTCTTTCCAAGTTTTATTTCAAAATAGTAACTTAAAAATCTTGGAAAAAGTAGGAATGCCTTTGTTTCAACATTTTTAACCAAATCATTAAAAATTTCCTGGGAGTAGTTAAAATTTTCATCTTGAAGAATTGCAAATCCCAGTTTCTGAATTTTTAATGGTATCTCATTGAAAGAAGTGGTTTTGTTTGAAACACATTTTAAGAGGGTGTGAAATAAAAATCTTGTTGCAGGAGGAAAGTAACCTTTTTCTAAGGTGTCCTTTTTGACCTCTGCATTGTACCCCCTTTCCAGAAAATCATTTTTTAACTCGTTTTTAGGGAAAGTAATTTTACCTTCTTGATCGTCGAGTTGAAAGACCTCTGAAATTGTTTGTGGTGTAATCTTGACTTCTTTTCCCTTTAAAGTAGAGTTAATGGCTATTACAGCATCTCCTTGTGTTTCAAGGATTGCATTCTTCCAAAACTCCCTTTGGGTTGCCAAGTAAATTGGTGCATCCGCAGTCAACAAAGTTTTGTACTTTGAGGCGGTGATGATATCAATGATGGAATCTAACTCCTTTGTGGAACTTGGTTTTGTAAGAAGACCAAGAAGATTGTGAGATGGTTTGTGTGGAATTTCAGTGGAGATTGCCTTTTGAGAGGCTGTTTTTGATGAAGATTCGGATGAGGGTTTTGCAGATTTCTTTGATTTAGTCATTTTGAGGATGATTGATCGAAGAAATTTGTGGAAGATGAGATGAAAAACTGTTTTGAGAAGAGAATTTTTAAGAATTCAATTCGACAGTAAAACCCTGTTTTGGTGGTGAGTGGGGGATTTTATAGGGGAGAAAGTGAATGCTGAGGTGGCAGCCGTTACAAAAAGTCTGACCAATATGTACTGCCCACGTGACAACCCCTGTTGAAAGTGAAGGACAGTACTTGTGTGATAGGGACAATTGAAGGCAGTGGTATGAAAGCAGTGGATGATTTTCACTATCAGTGGATAGCATATCAGTGGATAAACCACTGCTTTTGAACAACATAGTTTATCAAAGGAATGAGAGAGCAGGGGTTGACTTTCAGCAGTGGACAGACTTTTGAAGTAGAGCAGACTTTTGAACAATCAGTGGTTAATGGCAGACTTTTAAGGATTTAATGAAAAATATCATTTTTAGCTATTTTTAAGGATGGAGTTTTGATTTTCTGAAAACATTTTGTTGCTTTTATTCATGGAAAAACATGATGGTGCTTGTTATTCCATGTTCAGCATCCCAATTCTAGAGACCAAGCTTTCAAAAGTGGCTGTATCAAGTGCTTTTGTGAGCACATCAGCCAGCTGGTCTTTAGTTGGGACATGATGCAGAGAAATCAAACCTTTTTCATAGCAATCCCTCACAAAGTGATGTCTGATGTCGATGTGTTTGGTGGTTGAATGGGAAACTGGATTTTTGATGATGTTTTCTGCTGCCTGACTGTCCAACATGAGTGGTGTCTTTAAGGCAGTGATACCAAAATCCAGCAGCTGATTTTGAAGCCATAGGAGTTGGGCTGTACAGCTTGCAGCAGCAATGTATTCAGCTTCAGCAGTGGATGTTGAAACAGCTGCTTGCTTTTTGCTTTGCCATGAAACTAAGCAATCACCTAGAAACTAGCACCCTCCTGATGTGGACTTCCTTGTGGTGTGACATCCAGCAAAGTCACTATCTGAGAAACCTGAAAGCTTGATATTCCCATTAGCTGGATACCAGATACCAAGTGTGGGAGCACCTTTGATGTATCTGAAGATCCTTTTTACAGCAATGAGATTTGATTTTCTGGGAGCTGATTGACTTCTTGCACAGACACATGTTGCAAACATGATGTCTGGTCTAGATGCAGTTAGGTACAATAAAGACCCAATCGTGCTTCTATAAAGTGTTTGGTCAATCAGCTCATCCTTTTCATCAGACATGACTAGCTTATTTGTAGCCATGGGTGTTCTGCATGGTTTACAATCATTCATATCAAATTTGGTTAAAAGTTCTTTAGCATATTTGCTTTGATGAATGAAAGTTCCATTTTGCAATTGCTGGACTTGGAGACCAAGAAAGCATTGCAGCTCACCCATAGCACTCATTTCAAACTCAGCTGTCATGAGTTCTCTAAACTCTTCACACATTGAGTTACATGTGCTTCCAAAAATAATGTCATCCACATAAATCTGGACAATCATTAAATCCTTCCCTCTCCATTTTAAAAACAGTGTTTTATCAATGGTACCTCTTTTGAAACCATTTGAGAGTAGGAAGTTGGAAAGAGTTTCATACCAGGCCCTTGGTGCTTGTTTCAAGCCATACAAGGCTTTGTTTAACCTGTAGACATGATCTGGATAAAATGGATCCTCAAAACCTGGAGGTTGACAGACATACACCTCTTCTTGAATTGTACCATAGAGGAAAGCACTTTTGATATCCATTTGAAACACCTTCATATTGTGGTTGACAGCAAAGGCCAGGAACAGTCTAATGGCTTCCAATCTTGCAATAGGGGCAAATGTTTCATCATAGTCAATCCCCTCTTCCTGTCTGTAACCTTGAACCACAAGCCTGGCTTTATTTTTGACAACAATACCCCTTTCATCAGTTTTGTTCTTGAAGACCCACTTTGTGCCAATGGGACTAACCACTTCTGGCAGTGGTACAAGCTCCCATACTTGTTGTCTTTTAAACTGTTGGAGTTCCTCTTGCATGGCTTCTACCCAGCAGTTGTCTTTCAGTGCCTCTTGGTACTTGACTGGCTGATGAAGTGATAGAAAACCAGCAAAACGACAAATGTTTTGGGTTTGGCTTCTTGTGAGCACCCCTTCATTTATGTTGCCAATGATTTGATCAGGTGGATGAGATCTCAAGAAGATTAAATCTCCTTGGTATGGTATGATGGAATTGGTTGGTGAATGCTGCAAATGTGTATCATCTGAGCTAACCACTGCTGGGGACTTTGAAGATCCAGCAGTGGCTTCAAAAGGTGGTGGTATAGGAGGTAATGAAGTGGACAACTGCTGACTTTTATCCACTGTTTGAGGACTTTTGTCAGCAGTGTTTGAGGATGTGGAAGCAGTGGTTGATGGGCTACTTTGGTCAACAACTGTTGAGGTAGCAGTGGTTGAGCTTTGACAACTGTTTTGAACAGCTGGTGCTTTTCCCTTTGTGGCAGACCTTTGAGGGATGATGATTTCATACCCATAGTCTGGTGTTGTATCCTCTGATGGACCTGCACTGTTAGTCTTGACAGCAGTATTTTCAAAAGTGAATTTTTCAAGATCAAACAGATCTGCAGGATTTGCTGGGATTTTCATTGATGAAAGTTCATTGAACTTAACATTCAAAGTCTCCTCCACTGCCTTGGTCCGTGTATTGAACACTTTGTAGGCCTTGGCAGTGGTTGAGTATCCCAGATGATAACCACAATCAATTTTGGCTGCAAATTTTGAAATGGAATCTTTTAAGTTCAAAATAAAACATGGGCAGCCAAACACTTTGAAATATGAGATCAGTGGTTTAATTTTATACAGAATTTCATAGGCAGTCTTTTTGTGCCTGGGGTTTATTAAAAGTCTGTTCTGAACGTAGCAAGCAGTGTTTACTGCCTCTGCCCAGAATGTTAATGGCAAACCTGAATCTGCAAGCATGGTTCTGGCAGCCTCAATCAGAGTTCTGTTCTTCCTTTCCACTACCCCATTCTGCTCTGGTGTTCTTGGGATGCTGTACTGCCTTACAATCCCTTTCTTCACACAGAAGGCATCCAACTCCCTATTTTTGAATTCTGTGCCATTGTCACTCCTGAAGCTTTTCACTGGAAGGTCAAATTGCTTTTCAACCTGTATTACAAAGTCTTGCAAAATGCCTGCAGTTTCATCTTTTGAGTGCAAAAAGAAAGTCCATGTGAACCTAGAAAAGTCATCAACAATAACCAAACAATATCTTTTCTTTTTAAGGCTCATGACTTGAACTGGGCCAAACAAATCCATGTGTAGCATTTGCAAACACTGGGTTGTTTTGGACTCTTCAATGGACTTATAAGAACTTTTATGCTGTTTTCCTTTTAAACAGGAAATGCAATGTTCAGGACATGAAAACAATTTTTGTGGTAGGCCTCTCACCAAACCATTTTTTGAAATTTCTGTGATTGTCTTAAGATTTGTGTGTCACATCCTTCTGTGCCAAAGTTCTGTCTCTTTGTTAGAGGCAGCTGAGAACAGACAGGCATCAGCTCTGGGACACTCTTTTGACATGTCAATAACATAAACATTGCCACTTCTTTGAGCAACAAGTTTAGTTTGACCAGTTTTGATTATTGCTTCAATCTTTTTGACCATTTCTGGTCCAACAATCCTACAACAGTCTTTTGTGAAGAATGACCCAAATCCCTTGTCATTTGGGACACACTCAGAAGGTTGAATTTTAGATTGTCTATTAGATTGACATTTTCAAATTTTACATTTCCAGATTGCACTGTACCAGACCCCAGAACCTTCCCTTTACTATTATTCCCAAAGGATATATCACCCCCTCCATGGATTTTAAAGTCTTTGAGGAGGGCTTTACATCCTGTCATGTGCCTGGAGCCTCCACTATCTACATACCAAAGACTATCAAAGCTTGCAGAAGCTCCCTGCACATGAAGTAAAAGGATTAGTTCATTAAGGTCTCCAAAGCCAGCAGGGCTTTGGATGGGGTCTCAACAGTGTCTGGGATGGATGCAGAATGATGGACAGTGGTTAGGTCAGAGGTTTGAACTGTTTTAGGACAGTGTTTCTCTAACCACTGTTGTGGGTCCTGACCAATCATCTGCTGGTAACCAAAAGGATGCCTGTTCACTTTGGGTTTAGAGGGCCTTTTGTAGGCCTCATAAACGTGTGGAATCCTTTGGTAAGACTGTTTTTCTCTGCCTTTTCTGAACTGATTGGCAGGGGGTGCATCAGTAACCTGAACATCTCTTTTGACAGATGTTTGGTTCAGCTGTTTTGTAACAGCTGTTTGAACTGGCACAAACAGTGGTTGTTTCTTGGTAAATTTGACAGATGATGAGGATGATGGTGGACTCAAGGATGTTTTAGCCATGTACTCATTCTTTTTCACATCAAAGTTTTTGAGGTACACACATGCTTGAGTTTTGTGGTTTGTCTTACCACAAACAATGCAGCTTTCTGCTGAAACAATGACACTTGTTTTGTTTAAATCATAAGCTTTCAAGTGGAAACAATCTTTTGTTAGATGATTCCTTTTTTCACAAAATTCACAAAACAAGTTATCAATTTTTTCTTTCTTCTTTCTCTTTTCAGACTCCTTTGCAGCAGAGGTTTTAACCACTGCTGGGATGTCCTTGAGAGGTATGACTTTAGCTTTTGGAGCTTTAACACCATCAGTTGATGTAAAGTCCATTGGCTTGAAATTTTCAAGAATATCACACTCGTCAGACCAGGTAGGTTTAAACTGATATTTTTCAAGTTCTTCAAAAGTTGAGGAACTCCTTGTTCTGTCAAGTGTGATTTTGTTACCAAGTTTGTCAGTGATTTTCACTTCTTGGCCATTCTTGTTTGTGGGGATGAACTCAGTGGTTACATCAATGTTTTGAATAGATTTTTCACAAGCAATGTGTTCATCATCATATTTTCTATACCCAACCCCAAATTTCACATTACTTTCAATCTGTTTAGCAAGCATCACCTCATATCCTCTGCAGGATTCCACCCATCTTTCACAAGTAATCTGGGTGGATTCCAACTCCTTTTTGCAACTTTGGTATTTTTCTACCATAGTTTGAAGTTGGGTTTTGGTGATGCTTTGCTCTTCTTTTAGACAGCTGATTTCTTTTTCCTTTTCAGTCAGTTTGTTTTTAAGTTCTTTTAAAGAGCTTTCAAATTTGACCTCATCAGACAAGATTTTATCCCGAAGGTTTTCATTCACCTCTTTAATGTTTGCAAAAGCAATTATGCAATTGTCAGAACACAGTTTTTCAAGAACTTGAGGAGATACCTTGGCAGCTGCCATCATTGCACAATCACATTGATGATCTTCATCATCATCAGCTTTCACCTTCTTTTCATCAGTCTTTTCTTCTTTCTCTTCTTCTTTGTCCTCTATGGACCATGGATCTGTCATTGGTTCAATCAGGATACCTGAACTTTCTCCCAACAGTAGTTCACCAGCCACAGCAGTAACCACTGCTTCAGTCACCTCTTCCACTGTTTCAAAGCTCTGCTGTTCCTCCTCTGTTTCAACCCCCTCCTGTATTGACTCTAATGCCATCAAACAAAACTCATCATGAGAAGGTTCATTAGAAGCATAGAGTGCAAAATTTTCATCATTAAGGTCTTCAGGCATACTGCTCCAGTCAACAAACCCTTGAGTGAAAAAGCTTTGTTGATCTGGGTGTACTGCTGCTGGAGCAGTGGTTTGAGGTGCAACAGTTTGCACTTGTACCTGGGGAGCAGGGGTTTGAACATATTGGATTTGTGGAACAGTAGTTTGGACATAGTGTACTGGCACAGGGGCAGCAGCATAGTGAGCAGTATTCACTTGAGCTGCTGGGGCATATTGGGCATAGTGCACAGTGTTTTGGTTTTGAGGTCTAGGATTTGAGCTAGGGTGAGTAATTATGGGACCAGTAGTTTGACTCCTACATTCCCTAGCGAAATGTCCCAACCTATTACACTTATAGCACTTGATTTTCGATTTATCCAACCCAACCCTTAGATTCCCATGCAGACCTGGGAATTTTCGCCCTGTTCTTTTGTAGAATTTGCTAGTTCTAACACTTAGCAAAGCCAGTTGGTGCAGGATGTCCATTTCCTCTAAGTCAGTGGGATCAAAATGTTGTAAATCATTTAGTTCAAAGCTTAGATTATCTGACATCTGGTTTTCGTTTGCAGTGAATGCCTAACTTGCAGAGTGAGGATCAGGGTTGTTAAAATTTGCACCAGCAGTTATGTCAATGAAGTGATCATAACCCTGATCCTTACCACTGCTCCCAGATTCTTCTTGACCCAAAAGAGCAGTGTTACCGAATGTATAATCATCAACGGCTTTTCCTGACTCTTGTAACTTCCTTTTCTGGTTCAACTCCCTTTCGTAAGTCAGGAGTCGACCATGGAGTTGGGTCAAGGTCAGATCCTTGAACTCAGGTGAATTTCTGGTGACAAAGGCTATAGTGTCCCATTTTTCGGGCAGTGACCTGAGGAACCTGCTATTTTGAGTCGAGTTTGTAAAAGTAGTGTTAACAAGCCTCAGTTCACTGATGAGACAACTAAACTGCTCAAATTGTTGAGTCAGTGATTCACCTCTAACATGACAAAATGTTTCATACTGTTGGTTCAGGATTTCCCTATTGTTTTCTATGACTTCTTCAGTACCTCCAAACTGTTCCTTAAGTGTGTCCCATAATTCTTTGGCACTGTTACAGTGTAACAGTCCAGCATATATTTCATTGGGCAGCGCTGATGCTATGATGCTAAACGCTTTAGCATCTAGTTCGATCTTTTGAAAATCGGTTTCGGTGTAGTTTTCAACTGGTTTTGGAACGAACTTTTTAGCATCTTCAGCGCTTGGCACTGAAGGAACATGAGGACCAAAGGTGACAGACCTCCAACAACCTGTGCTTTGTTGAGCGAGGATGTGACCCATCCTCCTCTGCCAGATGTTGTACTCATTTCTTTTTAGCATAGGTGGTTTAAAAAGTGAGCCGATGTTGTTTTTATCATCCTGAGATTGTGACGTCATTCTTGTTGTTTTACAGACACTGAGAAATCAACTTTAATGGTGATTAATCCTTGCTCTGTTTTTCAACGGACGAACAAACGATCAGTATCAACTATTTTGAGCTGAACTATTTACGTCAAAATGATTGTTAAATCAAATTTGACTGTCCAAGCTCTGATACCAATTGTTGGATCTGAGTTTCTTTTTGATTGTATTTTCGTTTGGAATTAAGATGGAAATGGAAGAGTTGTGCAGCGGAATTAAGATGAAAGCAAACTTTGCATACAATCAAACGAGAGTAATACTTTAATCAAACATCTTTACACAGAGAATCGAAAGATTGAATTTGTTTCAACAACGATTACAATGATTGATGAATGAATGCAAACTCCCCCTCAGCCAGAGCTCAGTAGTTTGTTCGTGCAAAGAATACGATGTGGTGAAAGAGCTAATAGAACAGTACAAAGTACTGAACTATTTATAGGCACTTGCAAACCACTGAGCATCTTAGCTGACGTCACCATGAAAGTGACATCTAACCTCCTAACAAACTCTAACCTCTGATCTATAAACACTGATGTACTAAACTACTGCTATTACATTACATTATATAAAAGACACTTAAACAGCTGCTGCATCCTTCCACTGCTGTGAACCCAGCAGTGCTTGTCCGGATCAGCAGTACTTGACTCAAGGCAGTAGATTGAGTCAGCAGAGCTTTGGTCTTCCATCAGTCTTTGACTTTGGCAGTAGATGCAAGGCAGCAGTTATAGGTCAGTACTTAACAAGATCAGCAGATAGGAGGTCAGCAGATATGAAACCACTTTCAAGGGGAGAGATTTGCATGAACCAACTGTAAACGTCTGCTTATTCTGGATCCACTGCTCTGATCCAGTTTTGGCTTTAATTATCTGTTCCTCTGATAGGGTTCAATCCCAACAACTTTTAAACTTTCTGGGACAATGTAATAAGATCTGTGAGGATCAAAGACAACTTTATCATGTCATGGTTATGTCATGTTTTGGGATGTTAAGTTAAAAATCTATCTTTAAAATAAGTAATATTTTCCAACAATATAATGCATCGAACATCAAGATAGAAATGGGCACCAACTTCCGTCACCACTACTTTTTAAATTCCGTTGCGACGTTTTTGGGGTATGACAAAAGTTGGTATCAGAGCCAATGGTTGTTAGTGAACTAGATGTTTTCGGGAGAAAACACTAGACTTCAACCGAAGAATTTTGAGATTTAAAGTCCAAAATTCTCGAAGCCCAGATTTTTAAATAAACATGGAAAATTTTAATCATGTATGAAAACCATTATGTGTTTATATGCATACGTGATTTTCTGTTTATTTGGGCCTTATGTGTTACTATCGCCGTAGGAAGAGGGATAGGCCTGCTGGGGAGATTGCTTCTACATCACATGCTGAGATGGCATCTGCTTCTAAGAAGCAGAAAGGGGTTTGGGTAGATCGATGTTGCCACTGTGACCGACAGTTTGCTACCTTGCGCGGAGACCTGGATACGGTCAAGGGTAAGATGAAGGACCTCGAGGGGCAAATGGATTGGTACGATGAGTTGAAGGATTTGGATAACAGTGTGATGGACCAGATGCATTGGAGTATAGTGGATCTGGAGGAGCTGGTCAGGAGGATGTTAGATTTTCTGAGGATGAAGCGTTAGGTGTTAGTTGTGGTTGTTTGTTTGTGGTTGTTATGTTAGAAACTTTTGGTACTTTTGTTTGGGGCTTTCGTGCCAGTTATATACTTTTGTGATATTAGGTAGAAATTTTTGTGAAAACTTGTTATGGGTGTCGATGTAGACATACCAAGGATAGTTGGGTTGTACCGAAAACAAGTTTGTTAATTTCTATGATAATATCATATGGTTTACTTTTGGTGTAAAAGTTGTTCTCATTAATATGTGGATATTATACATGCCCAATGTTTGGTCCATTAACATTTAATGATTGAATTATTTTTGGTTATCGTCTTATGTGATTATTATTGTTGTAAATAACATAAATGACGAAAATGCCACCAAAAGCAAGACAGGGTACTGGACTACCTGCCACACCAAAAGAGTTGGCACAACTCGTAGCCCAACACGTTAATACTACCTTGGAACAACGTAATGCTAACCAGAATGATGGCCAGGAACGTGGATGTGGTGCTCACGGGCATGGTTTTGGTGGATCGCAGATTGGAAACCCTCCAGGTAAAAATAATGATCGGAAAGTTTTAGTACTTCATGTGTTATGATCTCATTGGAACATATTCCTGATTTTCATTAACCATATGGACTGTACATAGAAGTATACATAAAACAATCCAGGGTTGTAACCCAAGATCATTTGCTGGTGCCCTATGCAATGATGTGGCGACGATATGTGTGATATCAGGCTGTCAGAATGAGACAATCATTCGATTAGTTTAGCGTTCCGAACCTAGAACTGGAGATCCGAAGAAGCACAAACCTGAGAGCTCAAAGAAGAATCTCGAAGAGGAACGTGGGAAGAAACGTAGCTTGGAGAAAGCAAGTGTAGCTAACCCTAGAGAATCGGGAAAGGTTAATGTCGGTGATGGATAAGAGAAGTCCGCCAGATGTGGCCGAACCGGACATGTGACTCTCAAGTGTTATGCTAAGAGTGCATTGGATGGAGTTACGCTCGAGGGATGCTTCATGTGTGGTGAGCAAGGACACTACAAAAGAAATTGCCTGAAACTGAAAGGACAGGATACTGTGGGCAAAGCCATCGAGGCGAGTGCTGGGAAGGCACGTGAAAATCCTGCTACTGTTACTGGTATGTTTCGAATCAAAAATCAATCTATGTTCATACTTTTAATACCAAAGCTGACTTGAGTTTTGTTTCGAAAAACTTTGAACCATTTTTGTGTTCACCAACAAGTAAGCTGAGTATAAAGTGCTCGATAGAACTAGTAATTGGTAAGTTGATGGAAACTAGTGAGGTCGTTCGTGGTTGTAGTATTTAGTTGGTGATCAAAGTTTTAGTGTCGATTTATTTCCAGTGGAGCTCGGGAGCTTTGACGTAGATTTGAGAATGGATTGAATTTTCCAAGAACGAAGTGGGGATTATCGCTCGAAGAAGCTAGCTAGGATACCTCATCCTGATGACAGTTGAGAGGTGGTAGTTGTTCGCGGAGACCGATCGAGTCGAGTGTTGAGTGTTGAGTATTGAGAGTCGTCAGTGTTATGAGGATGTTCAAGTTGTTGCGAAAAGGCTATCCTGCGTTCTTTGTTAACGTAGTGGATATGAAGGCCAAATGTAGGAATATCGAAGAGATTCCTATTGTTCGCAATTATCCAGAAGTTTTCCTAAAAGACTTACCTGGATTACTCCCTATAAGACAGATCGAATTCTGAATGTATCTCGTACCCGGTGCTGCACCAATTGCAAAATCTCCTTATAGATTAAGCACCGTCTGAAATGATAGAAATGTCGAATCAGCTCCAAGAGCTACTAGACAAGGGTTTCATTCAATCAAGCTTTTCGCTTTGAGGTGCATCTGTTTTGTTGTGAGAAAGAAGGATGGATCCTTCAGGATGTGTGATGATTTCAGAGACCTGAACAAGTTGACTATCAAGAATTGGTACCCTTTACCAAGGATTGACGATTTTTTCGATCAAGCTACAGGGATCCAGCTACTACACGAAGATCGACCTACGATCAGGATATCATCAGTTGAAGATTGCTAACGAAGATATTCCGAGGAATGCTTTTCGAACACGATATGGCCATTACGAGTTATTAGTCATGCCTTTTGACTAAGTTAATACGCCATTTATATACATGGATCTCATGGACAGGGTATGGAAACCCTAAATGGATAAATTCGTGATAATATTCATCGATGACATACTTGCTTATACGCGAGCCTAGGAGAATCATGAGTAACATCTGAAGTCGACTATGGAGTTGATGAGAAATAAGGAAGGAATGCATGTAGATCCGTCTAAGATCGGAGCAATCAATTGTTGAGAAGCGCCTAAAACCCTGTCGGGAGTACGACAATTCATAAGACTAGCTGGGTGCTACTGGAGATTCAATAAAAATTTCTCTAAATTAGTGCAGCCTTCGACACTAATAACCCCAAAAGGAAAAAGGGGATTTATTGGACAGAAAAGTAGGAGGAAGCTTTTTAAACCTTTGGAGGAAATGTTGAGAGCGTGTGCGATGGATTTCGAAGGAAGTTAGGATACTCACATGCCCTTGCCAGAGTTATCCTACAACAATAGTTATCACGCTAGTATCTAGGTTGCTCAGTTTAAAGCCTTGTATGGATGGAAGTGTTGATCGCCACTTTGTTAAGCTAACGTGGCAAAGGACAATCGTTGAAGGAAACTATTGCGATTACAGATCGAAGATTTGGTTCTATCGAAGGATTTATCTTACAAAAGGTGCTATTGGGTTTAATAGAGAAAGGAAAAGCTGAGCCACATTGATTAGGTCCTTTCAAGAGCCCATCTTGAGTTGGATCAGTCTCTTATGGGCTCAAGCTACCATAAGGATTGGGTGGTGTACATGATGTGTTGCATGTGTCCAGTTTGAGAAAGTGTATAATGGATAATACACTGATTTTATTCTTTGTAGAGATTTATTTAGGCGATAAACGGAAGTTTATCGAAGTACCGTAGAAGCAGTACGAATAGCTAGAAGTGTTATGTTGATAACCGGAGAGGCGATTACAGAATTCTAGTAGTATATGTGATTTATTGATTGTGCAATTCATGGATACCTGAAATGAATGCAAGAAGGAAAGAAAACGAGTTCATGAGATTAGATACTTTCGAGAGCCCATCTCGAGTTGGATCAATCGTGTGCAAACTCAGACTACCTCAGGTATAGGACAATGTATATGTAAATATACGTATGTTAAACCCGAAATGGTGGAACATTGATTTAACCTTTCCTGATTAAGTGCTTGTAAATGTTAAACCTTGGAAAAGGGTAGAGAGCGTCGAGACGTGAGATTAGGAAATGAGAATATATGTAATATAGGTATACGAAGATTCTTCGAAAGAATCAAAGTTTCTCGCAGAAACTACGAGACCATATTTAACAAGCATGTTTCTACCGTTTCCACCAAGTGCGAAAACAAAACCTGTAGAGCAAAAATTTCGGGGACGAAATTTCCTAAACAGGGGGAGACTGTGACACCCGGCTTTTCAGGCCGTACCGTACAACTGTAACACGTGCTTAAAATAGATAAAGGTTGTATTTGACTGATTATGATGTTTATATATGATATTTAATGAGTTGATAAATTTAAACCTTGGTAAAAATTAAGTTGGCAACAATAAGATGAACGCTTATCGCGTAACGGTTAAAATGCGAAACGAACGTCGGTGACCACCCGATCAGTGTTAAAATCCTAAAAATAGTCTGTTATGATTAGAATAATAATTTTAACCATATTCGTGATGAAAAATAAATTAAAACGCTAAGAAACTTTATTTTTCGAGTTTGAGCGCGTACCGCGCGATACTGCGCGTATTAGACAAAATACTGTCAACGCAGCCAGTCAAGGCAACTGGTAATTATTTCAGTAATAATTTTGTGTGATTATTTTTATAGAATGGTAACAATAATTTAAAACGCACTAAAACGGGATTAAAACGCTAGATAAAATACCCGGTATCCAGTAAAATACCTGTTTTAACACTAGTTTACATATATGTGTATATATATATATGTGTGTGTGGATGCGTGTAGTGTGTGAGAAGGGTGAAAGTTGATGGCTAGGGGAGGTGCCACCTCTTCTTGGAATTGTAATTTATTGCCAAGTGTAGCCTCGTGTCTACAACTAATCATTTCAACTCTTATAACACTCCACTTAATGAAACTCAAAGATCAAAAATTACTCTCTCTCCCCCTCTTGAACATCTCGGCCGAACACCCCCATAACACACCCACATTCAAAATTTCAAACTATTTCTTGAAGAATCAAAGGCATTCCAATGTGTTTCCAAGCTAATATGGATGTTTAGAGGTGATTTCAAGAAGATCCAAGCAAGAACAAAGCCTCATATCACCATCTTTTTCAAAAACCCACTAAGAAATCTTGAAGGTATAAATTTATTTTCAAAACCACATTCTTGATTTTTAGTGATGATAGAGATGTTGGAAGGTTTCTCTTGAGCTTGGAATTAATCACAAACTTGAAACTAATAATGAATGAGATTTTAAACAAAGTAAAAATGAGTATGTATATGTATATGTATGTATGTATTTAAGTATGTATGTATGTATGTATGTATGTATGTATGTATGTATGTATGTATGTATGTATGTATGTATGTATGTATGTATGTATGTATGTAAGTATGTATGCATGTATGTATGTATGTATGTATGTTTGGCCGAAAACTTGTATGAGTATGTGTATTTAGTTGTATTTTGATTTTGTTGAATGATTTTTGTTTGATTTGATTTGTTTCTTGAAAGATGGTTACATGCATGGGTCAAAAAGGTGTCATAAAAGAATGTTCTAAAAAAGGGTTTTGTGATTTGAGATGAATATGTTAAAAGTGAACTTTTGGAAGTTCATATATGTATGTATATATGTCATGTATATATATATATGTATGCATGTATGTAAGTTTTGTCACATGTTCATAAATGTAAGAATGTTTGCATTTATGTAAAAATGATTAGATGATGATGGAATGGACATGTTTTGATTTATATGAACATGAAATAAATATGTTCTTTGATGTATTTAAGATCATGTAGGATGCTGGTTTTACGATATGGGTGCATTAGATGCACATACTTAGACATGTTGATGATATGTGATCATAAAAGGATGATTTGAGTATGATTTAATAAAAATCAATTTTAATCAGATTATAAACACTAAAATAAAGTTATTTTAAAGTGTTTAGTGACATATAACTTTGCCATAATGTTTACTAGCTTTGCATGTTGTACTTGGTGCATTAGAAGTTGTTAAATACGTGAAATCGCATGATCTATGTGACTTACACAAAAACTGCACTAATCTGATTATAACCACTATTTAAATCAGTAAATAATATGTATTGTGTTAATATATCAAGTCATTCCGAGTTGGGATGATTATAGTAACGTTTAACGCAAAACTATGCGTTAAAAAGGTCAAAAATCGGCTTTTCGAACAATTTTTATGAAACTGATTTAGATCAGTAAGTAAACTGATTTTTTTAGTTTAAAAATAAGTAGTTTAACTAATTTTAAGTTTATTGGGTGTTTGGTTGGTCATACGTGACTTCTGACGCCCGAAAACGTTACCGAATCGTTAAAATACGCATTTTTCAATGTACACTAGTAAGGGTTGTTTTTTAGTGAACCTTATGTGATAAAATGTGTTATGTGATTTAAACATGTGAATGTGAAAATATGTTAAGTTTTAACATGATATTGGAAATTTAGACTATGCATGTATACTTGTGCGTATTATGCGATAGGAACGTTAAAAATCGCGTTAAATGTGTAACTTGTTTGTCGAGCATGAAAATTGGTACATATAAGGTATTTTATGTATACTTTCCTTAAAAATGACAAAATAGATAAGTTAACAAGATTTCGCGTGTTTCGATAATAATTTATGTGAACGTTTATGTATATATATTACGACGCGCAAATAGTAGATATATTGCGTATAAACGGGAGTGTTAACGGATTTACATGATAACGGTCACCAATAAAATCGTTCAAGTCGCAAAAATATTAAATATATATATATATATGGACTCATATATATGTATACGTGCCAACATAATCAAAAACGATGATTTTTCGAGAAAATCTCAAAGTTATGTGAAAATTCTAAGAAAACAGTGAAACTTAGGATTTTAGGTGATATATTGATTTATAAATCATTCCTAAATATAATAGGACATGTAGAAATCAAACTGTGGGATTGCGCTATTTAAAAATACGCACCCAAAGGTGAGTGTCACTAAACCCCTCTTTTACTGCTTTGTATATGTTTTGGGGGTAGAACACGCCAAAAAGGGTTTAATAATGTTTTTGGTTTAAAACATACCTTTTAATATAAATTATATATTTTCATTGAAAATATATGGAGTTTGATAAATCGTACGTTTCGAGGTAAAACATTTTTTATGAATATATGTTTAGGGGAAAAGCAATGGTATGGTTGGAACGAATATTGCCTGGTCTCAAGCGAGTAAGTAACAGCATAGGCTTACATTTCGGTGGGGATTACAGGGGATTCGTACAACATTGTCTATTAAATTTTTCATATTAGTAGGATATATATATTGTACATGAGGCAGACATCATATACGGTCGCAATATGGACCATGCGCCAATGATGTCGTTTAATCGATTAAGTGATTGCACACGATGAATTGTTGGTAGATCTATCGGGTTGACAACCCCGTCATTATCGGTCGCCCCGTGTCAAGTCAAATGACGAATTTAAATTATGGTTATTGTCTAGCATTGATTATCCCTCCATGGTAAATATATAGTTCGTATTGTTTAGCTAACATACGAGTCTGAACGTTGACGCTATGAATTTAATATACAAAACTTGGGAAAATACCTTAATGTCGGGTTTTTTAACTTGCGACGGATGACCCACGGATTTTATTAAGGAAATAAATGAACTTTCTAAAAATTATATGGATGTTTGACAATAAACACATAATCTGAAAGTTTTTCCTTAGGATTCAAATTGTTTAAATTTGAATATGTGAACTCACCTTCCTTTGTGTTGGCACTTGATTTTAAACGTGTTCTACAGGTACTTGAGTTCGGCTTCGGGAAGTATGGCGTATATTGTGTTTGTCGATGCATGTTTTGTCAGTTAAAATGTTGGACTGACTTTTAAACTTTCTGGGACAATGTAATAAGATCCGTGAGGATCAAAGACAACTTTATCATGTCATGGTTATGTCGTGTTTTGGGACGTTAAGTTAAAAATCTATGTTTAAAATAAGTAATATTGTCCAACAATATAATGCATCGAACATCAAGATAGAAATGGGCACCAACTTCCGTCACCACTACGTTTTAAATTCCGCTGCGACGTTTTTGGGGTGTGACACGGGGCAATAGCTTTTGTGCCTCGGGGGGTGTGCTATTGAAAATTGTTTTGAGCAATTTCCTAAATTTGATTATAAATTTAATTTGGGTGACGATTACCTAGGAGTCCCCCATAGCTAGAGTCGAGTGTTTGTCTTGGGTGTGGCAACAACCTATTATAGAAAGTGGATACTTGTTGCCACACTGCGAGACCATATAAGGATTCCCCGTCCTCTTGTGAATATGTATTAATTTCAGTCATTAATTTAGCGGTTTTAGAGGGCGGGAAATAATTATATAGAAACTTTTGGGCAAGTTCATCCCAAGTGTTTACCGGACCACTTGGGAGGGTGTTAAGCCAAGCCTTAGCTCAGTCTTTGAGTGAAAATGGGAACATTCGGAGGCGGATGGCGTCGTTTGATGCTCCGTTGATTCGGAAAGTATCACATATTTCCAAAAAGTTGGTAATATGTAAATGGGGATCTTCATCAGCTAGGCCATGAAAGGTTGCGGAATTTTGGAGCATTTGAATCAAATGCGGCCGAAGTTCGAAGTTGTTGGCATCGACATTCGGTGCATTGATGGCGGCTCCGAGATTACCCACCGTTGGCCGTAGGTAATCCATTCGGGTACACTGATCCGCCATTGGAAGTTGGTCCCCCGAAGCTTTCTCTTGAATATTAGTTTTTAGTATCTTTCTTAGAAAGCGTTCGGGTTCATTGAGAGGTTCTTTTATGTCTTTATGGGAACTGGATCTCATGCACTGCGTATAGAGTTTGGGTGCTGCGACTGGGTTCCAAGTCCTGCGATAAAAACAAAAAGAAACTGGTCAGATGTATCACCACGGCCCCGTGGTCGCTGACCACGGCCCGTGGTCGTGGTTACAGTGTTTGTTTTCTGGATCCTAGTTACTTGGGAGTTTAGCACGACCCCGTTGTGCATCGCCACGGCCCCGTGGTCACTCTTTTGTAACTCAGAAAACAAAAACTGCCAGTAAATTTGTTGGGCACGGCCCCGTGTCCGACCCGGCACGGCCCGTGCTAAAGTCTGCAGAAACTGAAAAATTAAGAAAAATCCTAAAAAAATAGAAAAACAAGTAAAAATAATTAGGCCGTTGATTCCTAACTTTCTTAAAATCCTTGTGTCCCCGGCAATGGTGCCAAAAACTTGGTGTGTGCGAAGCGTGATATGTTTTTATTGATAATTTAAGCTCATTTTACACATTAATCAAGTTTTAAATTTATAAAACAAGATATTCTACTAACACAAAACACACACTATGGCAAGTTCACCTATCGTGAGCATAGTATAGCGTTGATAAGATACCGAGGTCGTCCAAGGACACAAGAGCTTTTAGTACCGGTTTATCCTCAACGTCTAATCAATCTAAAATTTTTGAGAAAATATTTTTTTAAACATGAAAAATAAAACTAAAAATGCAGAAATAAAAATAAAATAAAAACAGATAGACAATATGAATCACTTGGTTCCGACTCGCCTTTTAAGTATCCTTTGATGATTTTTGCACTTTTGGACTTTTTAAGATATTATCTTAGTTATAGTAGTAGCCCCTATTTTGAAGGTGACGTTACCTTGAACCCAGTGGTTTGAGTCAGCAAGGATACAATCCCAAAGGGTCGGAATATTGAAAGATAATTAATTAAGTTATTAATGCAAAAAGTGATAGGCCCCTCTTTTGAAGGTGACGTTACCCTCGGCTAAGTGGTTTGAGTCACTAGGGATACAATCCCAAGTAGTCGGTTTAATGTATTAATAGTAGTTTACATATGAGGGGATCAGGCTATTCGCACCCCCGCCATCCAATACCTTTGGGTATTGAAGGATGTCCTAGTAAGCTTGACCCAGGTCCTTGCAGTATCTATACACTGAACAAGGCAAGAACCTTACTAAACCATTCCCTTAACCCCTGACCAGGTAGCCAACATACCTCTATATAGACCGTAGAGATATGAATGATGTAAATCTTTTACTTTATATAGACAGTAAAGTAATGTCAAGACACCACGGACAAATGATAAAGAAAATGCACCTTCAACATAAGAAACTAGTTATTAAAGTCATTAATACAAAACCAAATAAAAAGTGCCGAAAGATTAAAAATCAAAAGTAATACATAAAAGACTTGTCTTCACCAAGTGATGTAAGAGGCTTAACTAAACATGGCCGTTGATTGGCAAGAACTCTTACTATCTATCTCGGATCCCGAGACTACTACACACACTCTAAGGTGGATGACAGATGATGGTGGTGGATTTGGGTGTTGTAGTGGTGGTGGAGTGGTGGCAAAGTGGGAGAGTGGTGGTTTGCCAAGTGATGCCTTTGAAGTGAGCCAAGCACCCCTATTTATAGCCTGAACAGAAACCCGGCCACGGCCCCGTGTCCAGCCTTTTCTCTTCCTTCATTAAATGCATGTGTCAGCAGAGGGCTCAACACGTCCCGTGTCCAGCGGACACGGCCCCGTGGGCAGAAACGTATCTGTACTACCAAGATTTTGCAAGATTCTGCGTATCTTAGCATTGACCATGCTCCGTGCTGAGTTGGGCATGCCCCCGTGGTGGGCGTAGAAGCTTCCGCAGCTTTGTCTTTTCTGCAGTTAGCTGACCACGCCCCCGTGTCCAATGGGCACGGCCCCGTTGTTAGTAATCTGTTTATTGTTTTTGCTTTTGGGGATGTAGCCGAGGGGTCGGGCATTTCATGTTTATTCCTTTTCTTTGTATTTATGTTGGTTTTGGCTGTATATTTGTTCCTTTTGCTCGTTTAATCTCATTTGGTCCTGTAAATTCAAAAGGAAGACAAAAACACACTTTTTCCAACATTAGTACTAAAAAAGGGTTAGTTTTATGCCTTATTTGATGTAATTTATATGTTACATTTTGCACACATCAATATGCTATCACCTTTTCCCGGAATACCTTTAAAATAGTTCCTCAGAGGAATGTCTTCAACCTTAGTTCTGGCAATCAGCTTCACTATCTTGTTCCATGTACCTCCCAAATTGTTTCTAGCCGGTAAGAAGTCCCAATTCCGAGCACTACTGTGGATCGCAGTAATAATCTTACACCAAAGATTGTTTTCCTCCGCCTTATACCGCCAACACCATTTAGCTAGAAGAGCCACATTAATATCTTTAAGTTTACACAGGTCCAACCCACCACTGTCTTTAGGAACTGTGACACTATCCCAAGCCACCCAATGGATTTTGTTCCCATCATTCTAAACCCCCAGAGGAACCATTTTATCATACTTTCAAGATCATGAATCACTTTGCAAGGAGCTTTATAAAGCGAAAAATAGAAGGATGGAAGACTTTCTAATACCGATTTTGTAAGTCCCAAAAAACCGAATCTTTCAATGATATCAAACAATCACCAAGTTTGTGCAGAATCCAAACTTGGTGAGATTCAAGAAAAACTGAAAATATGAAGAACAAACCGAATACGAAGAACAATACCGGAATCACTTTCAACACTTGCACACGATTCTATTACTTGAATAAGCAAAACCGTCTAGTATAAGTGTCCTACACCACAATCGAATCGCCTCCCTATGACTCTAGAACTTTCTGAAACTATGAGGCTCTAAGAGGTTCAAAACCTAAAACAAGTTGAAAACTTGTTTATATACCTACTCAAGCCCAATTCACCACATGGGCTCCCCTTAGGCCTGCTTGGCCCGTATGGCCTAAAGCTTGGCCCAAGTGACCTATAAAGGTCCAAAACCTAATATAATCTAAAACAGTAAAGCCCAGTTCGTAACCATAGCCCGTTGTGTTAATTTGATGTGACAGTCTCACACTTTAGGGCCTAACAATTGTAACACCCTTACCATTATAAAAAGGGTTTTTGTACTAATAACGACAATTAAATGTGTACTTACATATGCACAAGCATATAAAAATATAGGTTTATTTAAAACTTTTCTCGATAGTATTTCAATACAACATAATATGTATATATTTTCCGTTTAAAATGACGACGAACAATATGTGTGGAAGCTTCTTTTCCTGATAGTGTTCGGTTTCTCGATGAGCTTGATCGTCCTCTGGTTCTTTACCCAATACCTACATTTCATAACCCAATGAAATGAGTTAGTTATTAATGTTTATAATGTGTCGGACTGAATTCATAAGACAAAACTCATCAACAGCAACAAAATATCAACCGATGGAGTTGTCACGGGCCGCCAGCATCTGTCGCGTGTCGCGACGAGTTTACTCCTCGCTGTCGTGTGGCACGAGGAACCCCTTTTTCCAGCATGTTTGCTGCTGAAATGCTGCATATTTTCCAAATTCCAAATTTTTACGTAAACGAGCATAACTTGCTCATTTTTAATCCGTTTCACGCGATTCTTTTTCCTATGTGATCGTAATTTAATTCTCCATCATACGGAGTTAAAATCCGACATTTGAATTCACAAAATATTTGATTTCAAGCTCTCAGCTGGAAATTCAATTATAACACCTTTTGACCCGTTCACGTTTTTATCAAACATATTAGTTTGTTACCTTTAAAATGTCATAGACATCAGGCTATCACTGTTTACTATTATTCCAGTTTCAAATTATGGGTTTCTTATGTATCTTTAACCCGTTTTGCATACATACTCGTTTTGACCCGTTTAGGGTATTTACCCACTTTTAAGCTTAAATCACGCTACTTCTTGGTTTACGTCCCATCCCAAATTTTGATTATCAACTTGTCTTCTTCCATGTTATAGTTGTGGTGGATTTAGCGTGATAAACCATTTATTCCGAGTTTTACCCCTCGGATGTCTTTTTACGGAGAATACACGTTCCAACTCATTGGACACTAAGGTCCCATATCATCCCTTTTTATACTTATCCTAAGGATTAAATCTATCGAAATAATTAATTCTAACGACCTTTAAAGGTCGTTTGCCCGATTTACCCATCAAGGGCGTTTTGGTCAACTTTAGCCCCTCATTTACGACGAAGGGATTTCGCTATATATATGACCCAAAAATGTACATTTAACCATAATCATATTTATACGTACCTGGCTCGAGTCAACCTAGTGACCCGTTTCAACACCTTGCTTTTATTACCGATATTCTATGGCGACGCAATTATCCAAATTGTTGTTCGCTCCTGTAAACACATGACTTGACAATCACATTAGTCGATATTTGTCAAACGGTATTATCACCACTATTTGACCCGTTCGGCTTATATGAACCAACCTTTTCATATGTAACAAAACATGGTTTTTTAATTACCAATCGCGCATCCGACCCATTTCGGATCTTCTCACTAGATCATTTTTCTCCTAAAGTCATTTCTTATATTTTTAACCCATTCGGCTTACGCTATGGGTGTCCTTCTAACTTCAATTTACTTTAGTTGATACTTGACTAAATTCCATTTTTACCCATTTTTAACCCATCCGGCTTACGCTATGGGTGTCCTTTTAACTTCAATTTACTTTAGTCGATACTTGACCAAATTTCCATTTTTTCCCATTTTTATCATTTATTATTGTTCCGGCCCGTACTAGTCGCGTCGGAACCCTTATTTCGGATATTACACTTGTCGCATTTATAGTTTACAAAATAAATGTATATTCTAGAAAAAGGGGTGTAAGCTTTACTTACCTTGCATCCGGTTATGCTCTTTTTCTGCGTACTCGATCCGTTTGACCCGCTTCTTTCCCAAGCCTTCATCTAGCTTATCTAGAGTCAAACTATCATCATCATAATTCTTAAGACGGTTAGATTAGTCATAATCATTTACGACTATTCCATCCTACGGGTTTTATGTCGAATTTATCATTCGACCATATCTTTGGTCATTTTGACTCTTTAAAAGTCAAAGCGCTTATTGACGAAAGTAGTTACACAATGTAATTCAACTACTCGTTTTATTACTTGGTCAATTACCCGGTAACATCATTCTTATGCTACCGTTTATCCGCTTTATTAACCAAGTTTTATAACCATAATACGTCGAATTAACACAATATTAATCTTTCTTAACACATGATGATATCAAACATCATTTTTAACATGAATTTATCATCATTTCCATCTTTTTATACCAAACCCAATTCATGGTAATTATGATTCATGTATTCAGATACCTAATTTGTTCAAGTACCTTGTTCCTACTCTCAAATATGATGATTTTAAACACAAACTTATCATCATCTTCACTATTATATCAAAACCCACTTACTAGTTTACTTGTTAATCACTTACAAGTAATATTACTTCAAGTTCTTCATAATTTCATCATAACTAACGAAATTAAACATACATAGACATTCAATTTCGACTTTGGATCATAACCCAACCATCTATTTGCAAGTAACCTACTTGTCTCGAATTTCAACTTTAATCAATCTAGGTTTTGTGAAATACCTTATGATCCCCTCGACTAGGTGATCGTTTCTATGTATTCATGCATCGATTTTGGCCTTGAATCAAGCTTCAATTTGACGCTTTTGTTAAGTTTAGGGTTTGAGCTCCATGGGAGCACCTCCTGGCCATCTTCATGCACGCACGCTCACACACACTCTTGTTATTTTTTTTATTTTTTTTTATAAAAATCATTTTCAAGTTACCCAATTTTGGTCCCTCAGGTTTGGTTAGTTATTAATTAGGTCACAATCTAATTATTTTTAACAATATCCCCACTTATTAACTAGGTTTGGCATTCCTAGTTATCTTAGTGGGTTCGGGGAAGTTTATGACTAGGTTTGTTTTAAGTCCCGTTAACTCGGACCTTTTGTCCATTTTATTTCTTGAGAGTTCTTATTCGCTTTTTAATTAATATTAGGATTATTTATTTAAATCCTAATATTTACCGCTAACGATACTTTGCCCGTCTTTTAGTATTAACGGGGTCTGATTACCAAACCCGTTTTAGGGGTGTTACAAGTCTACCCCCCTTAAAGAGGTTTCGTCCCCGAAACCTTATGTACGTAGTTCTTTTTAATTTAGACTAAACGAACTTAGTTTCGTTTTCAAGACATTATTTCGTTCCTTTCAATCTAACATTTTATTTATATTGACACGTACGTCTTTTATGTGTAAGGCCTCGCGGGCCGTTACTTTCAGCTTATATGCTTTATCCTTATTGACCGAGTTGTCACTTGACCACTTAGTCTCATCCGTCTGTTAACATGTTTGTCCCGCGCTTGTCTTATATTAACAAGCGCTTTATTATTATCATGACATTTTCCTAACCTTGAATAGTTTTACCAGCTAGACTAATATTCGCCGTCACTTCATACCCCGTCATTCGGGTATACTATTTTGCCATTTCCGGCCTTACGTGTGTTTAAGATTTTCTAAATCCCCTCATACTACTTATGTTTGTTTAAACGTTGCTTTTGACTAAAAACTAAATTTTAGTTTACGTTTTCTCTGTCTTACGTCTCTTTCTCTCATGTCTAGGAATTTCCGTCTAAGTTTTATTCCTGACCGTTATTATTTTACATGGAGAACTGTAACAAGTTTTCCACGCTTTACCCAAATAACCTGTAGGTTCTTTCACTTAGTTCTGTACACTATCTACAATTCCTTTCTTTCTATTTCAGATCCAAGGGTCTTCTTGGTCCCGTAAACCTTATCACTACTTTTAATCTCGTAGGTTATGATGATCCCGTAGACCATCTTTTATTCGTGTTTTTATTCATTGTACATATATGGTGTCAAGACACCCCTTGTTATTATTTATTTATTTATTTATTTATTATTTTTTTTGGAATCATTTATTTTCACTTTCGAATTTCAGTCGACCTTGACCATAGTCTAAGGCTTCATTCGTTTACTACCGGACTAATCTTCCGACTCTATGACTTGTTACGTCTTTTACACGTCGGTTTATTCTACACTTACCGTTTCTCAGTTCATTTCTATATTTCTTTACAACCCATTGCCCAGGTTCTTTTATCTTAATATTTTTAGCTTTCCGGTTTCACTGGTTTGCGTTTTCCTTACTATATCAGGCGTTATTTCTTAATTAACTCATTTGACTCATTTTGGGTGAAATTTCATCACTTATGAGTATCAAACTTCGTTCTTTATTCGACCCGTCCAACTTTGAAATAGTTGAACGTAGTTATCAAAATTTCTGTTTACGAATTCTCATCGTCTTTTAGTCATGACTCATAATCCGAGTCCTTTGACTTTCTATTTCGCGTTCCCGTCTCCAGGTTTACGCATACTTTCAAAATCCTACCCATCTATCGGGTATTTTACCGAAGTCATTATCAAAGAAACCGTCCCGGTATGTATTTAGACTTCATTTTAATTTATTTGGTTGCCTTAGCGAAACCCATCGCTTCGATTCAATCAAGTCCTTTATTCTTTATTTAATTCATTTGACTTGTCTGTGTGAATTTCATCACTCGTGACAGTCAAACTTTTATCTCTATGCCTTAGCATTCCTATTAATCGGTCTGTATTTTCATCTACTTTGATCCTTGTCCCTTCTCTCGGGCTCGTTACTCTAACGTAATACGCTTCCGTCATCCGACTTGCGTTTACACTTATTATCAAACATCTTGTCTGTTTGATTCATTTGGGTACCTTTTTAGTTCGTCCCATTCACCCCGTCCTTACTACATTGGACGTAAATGCGTCCACCTACAAGAAGTTCACGGTATCATATGCCACTACTTACTTGGCCAGAGTAAGCGATTAACACATGACACGCATGACCTTTTTATAGCTTTCACATCACGCCCTATGTAAGTAACGCCTCTATTTATTCATATCTCTGATTTCATTTAGTAAAACTTTATTTAATTGCTAAACAACGATCATTAGTTTTACTAGTTTTACATTCGAACATATATAATGTTTTTCCTTTCTATCGAACTATTATATAATCACATTCGTTAATGTGATCGCTACTTTTCTCAATAGCATTATATTGAGAGTTTTCCACTTGGATAATTACCCCCCGTCCAACTTTCCATATGAACTAATCCTATTATTTCTTTGTTATTCATCATCGTGAATAACACATGCTTCTATTAAACTTTTCTTGTGAACATTATCCTGAATAGATATCCTATTCAGGTCTTTCAGGTTTTATCAGATATATGCAACCATCATTCCCTACGTGTTTGTTGCATATTACTACTTGTGCGATTAAATTTAAAAGCGTGCACCTGGTAATGCTTGCCCTAATGGGCTTTCCATGTCATTAACCTTGTTCGCGATCATCACGCGATTTAGGTCCTTGATGAGCATACTCTACTTTTCGTACTTCGGACCGTTCCTCTGTCATATCCGTCACTCATTACACTCTCGCCATCTTCAGATGCGAGTATCCTTCAACTAAACATTTACAAAAGTTAGTAATTTCGACATTAATAAACGCCCATATTGCAATATAAGGCTTTTCACTATATGTGTTAACGCACGTGATTTCGTTTACTATACCAATCATTTTCATTGGAGTAACGTGTATTACACGATACCCTATGTGTTGTTTACAACACTTTAATCATACTAAACCATTAACATACATGAACTTACCGGATTTGCGATCAAGCCTCGAACCGAACACTTTATCCTTTAACCTTGAGCTCTGACACCAACTTGTAACACCCTTACCATTACAAAAAGGGGTTTTGTACTAATAACGACAATTAAATGTGTACTTACATATGCACAATCATATAAAAATACAGGTTTATTTAAAACTTTTCTCGATAGTATTTCAATACAACATAATACGTATATATTTGTCGTTTAAAATGACGACGAACAATATGTGCGGAAGCTTCTTTTCTTGATAGTGTTCGGTTTCTCGATGAGCTTGATCGTCCTCCGGTTCTTTACCCAATACCTACATTTCATAACCCAATGAAATGAGTTAGTTATTAACGTTTATAACGTGTCGGACTGAATTCATAAGACAAAACTCATCAACAACAACAAAATATCAACTGATGGAGTTGTCGTGGGCCGCGACCGAGAGAGCCAAAGCTCTCGCGGGCCGCCAGCATCTGTCGCGTGTCGCGACGAGTTTACTCCTCGCTGTCACGTGGCGCGAGGAACCCCAAATTTTTACGCAAACGAGCATAACTTGCTCATTTTTAATCCGTTTCACGCGATACTTTTTCCTATGTGATCATAATTTAATTCTCCATCATACGGAGTTAAAATCCGACATTTGAATTCACAAAATATTTGATTTCAAGGTCTCGGCTGGAAATTCAATTATAACACCTTTTGACCCGTTCACGTTTTTATCAAACAAATTAGTTTGTTACCTTTAAAATGTCATAGACATCACGCTATAACTGTTTACTATTATTCCAGTTTCAAATGTCGGGTTTCTTATGTATCTTTAACCCGTTTTGCATACATACTTGTTTTGACCCGTTTAGGGTATTTATCCATTTTTAAGCTTAAATCACTCTTCTTCTTGGTTTACGTCCCATCCCAAATTTTGATTATCCACTTGTCTTCCACCACGTTATAGTTCTGGTGGATTTAGCGTGGTAAACCATTTATTCTGAGTTTTACCGCTCGGATGTCATTTTACGGAGAAAACACGTTCCAACTCATTGGACACTAAGGTCCCATATCATCCCTTTTTATACTTATCCTAAGGATTTAATCTATTGAAATAATTAATTCTAACGACCTTTAAAGGTCGTTTGCCCGATTTACCCATCAAGGGCGTTTTGGTCAAATTTAGCACCTCATTTACGACGAAGGGCTTTCGCTACATATTTGACCCAAAATGTACGTTTAACCATAATCATATTTATACGTACCTTGCTCGAGTCAACCTAGTGACCCGTTTCAACACCTTGCTTTTATTACCGATATTCTATGGCGACTCAATTATCCAAATTGATGTTCGCTCCTATAAACACATGACTTGACAACCACATTAGTTGATATTTGTCAAACGGTATTATCACCACTATTTGACCCGTTCGGCTTATATGACCCAACCTTTTCATATGTAACAAAATATGGTTTTTTAATTACCAATCGCACATCCGACCCATTTCGGATCTTCTCACTAAATCCTTTTTCTCCTAAAATCATTTCTTATATTTTTAACCCATTCGGCTTACGTTATGGGTGTCCTTCTAACTTCAATTTACTTTAGTTGATACTTGACTAAATTCCATTTTTACCCATTTTAACCCATTTGGCTTACGCTACGGGTGTCCTTTTAACTTCAATTTACTTTAGTCGATACTTGACTAAATTTCCATTTTTTACCCATTTTTATCATTTATAATTGTTCCAGCCCATACTAGTCGCGTCGGAACCCTTATTTCGGATATTACACTTGTCGCATTTATAGTTTACAAAATAAATGCATATTCTACAAAAAGGGGTGTAAGCTTTACTTACCTTGCATCCGGTTATGCTCTTTTTCCGCGTACTCGATCCGTTTGACCCGCTTCTTTCCCAAGCCTTCATCTAGCTTGTCTAGAGTCAAACTATCATCATCATAATTCGTAAGACGGTTAGATTAGTCATAATCATTTACGACTATTCCATCCTACGGGTTTTATGTCGAATTTATCATTCGATCATATCTTTGGTCATTTTGACTCTTTAAAAGTCAAAGTGCTTATTGACGAAAGTAGTTACACAATGTAATTCAACTACTCGTTTTATTACTTGGTCAATTAACCGGTAGCATCATTCTTAGGCTACCGTTTATCCGCTTTATTAACCAAGTTTTATAACCATAATAAATCGAATTAACACAACATTAATCTTTCTTAACACATGATGATATCAAACATCATTTTTAACATGAATTTATCATCATTTCCATCTTTTTATACCAAACCCAATTCATGGTAATTATGATTCATGTATTCAAATACCTAATTTGTTAAAGTACCTTGTTCCTACTATCAAATATGATGATTTTAAACACAAACTTATCATCATCTTCACTATTATATCAAAACCCACTTACTAGTTTACTTGTTAATCACTTACAAGTAATATTACTTCAAGTTCTTCATAATTTCATCATAACTAATGAAATTAAACGTACATAGACATTCAATTTAGTCTTTGGATCATAACCCAACCATCTATTTGCAAGTAACCTACTTGTCTCGAATTTCAACTTTAATCAATCTAGGTTTTGTGACATACCTTATGATCCCCACGACTAGATGATAGTTTCTATGTATTCATGCATCGATTTTGGCCTTGAATCAACCTTCAATTTGATGATTTTATTAAGTTTAGGGTTTGAGCTCCATGGGAGCACCTCCTGGCCATCTTCACGCACGCACACACACACTCTTGTGTGTGTTGTGTTATTTTTTTATTTTGATTTATAAAAATCATTTTCAAGTTACCCAATTTTGGTCCCTCAGGTTTGGTTAGTTATTAATTAGGTCACAACCTAATTATTTTTAACAATATCCCCACTTATTAACTAGGTTTGGCATTCCTAGTTATCTTAGTGGATTCGGGGAAGTTTATGACTAGGTTTGTTTTAAGTCCCGTTAACTCGGACCTTTTGTCCATTTTATTTCTTGAAAGTTCTTATTCGCTTTTTAATTAATATTAGGATTATTTATTTAAATCCTAATATTTACCGGGTTACTTTTACCACTAACGGTACTTTGCCCGTCTTATAGTATTAACGGTGTTTGATTACCAAACCCGTTTTAGGGGTGTTACAACAATCTCCGCCTAGACTGATGCCATCAAATTGTCTTCATAGCATAAATTCAGCAATGTCTTCAACGAAGTCTATGATCGTCGCTATGCTGCAAATGTTGTGGAAGTTCATGACTTTTGAACTCTCAGCACTGGGTCTCTTTCGTCAGCTCTTGTGGTTAGCTTCATATTAGGATTACGATCAGCATTTGCTTGAAAGTCTTTGTTAAAAAGAATGTGAGAGGATGATTCTCAGCATCTCTTTTCTTCTTCAATCTTTGTCTTTCAAGCAGGTTCACGGTACTTCTTCAAATGTACTTTCACTGTCAGACGGCGTTTCGTATCCGGTTCTTCTGACTCAGGTACATCTTGTTGTTGTTTTGCTTCAGGCTTCTTCAGCAACTAACAACATCTCAGTCTTCATCAACCCTTGTTCTTGATTGAAATCAAGTTCTGCACATGCTCACAAACTCATAAGCAAACATTTCTTATGCAACAGGGAGAGTACCATATGAACACTAGGTACATCCAAGTACTTGTACTCAGATTTCACATTTTAAATTCTTTCAACTTTTGATGATCAGTCAAATCTTCAAGAACAGTTATATTTTTTTTAATTTTAAGAAAACAAATAAACACTCTATTTTTGGATTTTTGGTTTTATAGAAAAATAAGACACTATTTTGTATTTTTGGAATTTTGAATTTTTTTAATTTTTTTAATTTTTAAGAACTAAAAACAAATAAAAACTCAAAATATAAACAACTACCATAATATACAATTACAACTGCAATGGGATCAAAATTCATTCTCAGACAAACTAAGGAACACTTTTCAGTACGAGCCTAATCAAACTGGTCTATGCGATTGCCAATATGTTTGTCCACTTAAACTTTAACGCTCAACTTTCAATTTTTCAACTTCGTGATATGCTTAAGGTAATATTATACTATTATACCCGTGTGTCCCATTCCAAGGCATACCCCCGCCATCAAGGTAAGCACAACGATTCATCGTAACAGGTGAGTATACTGATGTCATCCTTTTTGATTTACAACGTTAGACCATTGGTGACACGTCAGTACTTTCGTACAGTAGAACGACCAATGATTATGTCCAACGAGGGCGAGGAAAATACCATTTTAGTACGAATTTGGCTCATTGAGCATTGGGAATTTTCTCATTTTGAGAATTTATTCTCTAAGGTTTTTGTCCTCTTGAGATCTTTTAAGATATCCTGATTGTGTCTAGGTCTGCATATAATCTGGATGCAACAGAAGGACAGCCAAGATATCCCCGGATGATTCAACAATATAAAGACTAGAAACCTCAGACGTTGGCAATCTATCAACGCAAGATTTAAGACCATAAAATCATACGTCGTTGGTATGTTACCCACATGGTACATAGTTCCTTATGTTTATATCACTTAGTATCTTTTATCATTTTGAGTGTGAAGCCTATCGACATATCGCAGTAGATCCTAGTCTTTTCAGCTATGGCACCTTACATGTGTTAGTCAAACCCTTTAACACGAACGTTTATTTCACCTCCCATATCATGCAATTTTTCTTTTTAGCTTTTTCATTTTTCAAATGTTTTTGTATTTTTTCTCATTTTCTCCCCCTAAAACAATGCATATTTATAGCAAACTCTTTTTGAATTTTACTGAGTTTTTGATGTGTGTAAAATGCAACATATAAATTACATCAAATGAGGCATAAAACTAACCCTTTTTTAGTACTAAGGTTGGAAAAAATGTACTTTTGTCTTCCTTTTGTATTTTCAAGGCTAAATGAGCTTAAATGAACAAAAGAAGCAAAAAATGCAGCCAAATCTAACAATAATACAAGAAAAGGAATAAACGTGGCATGCCCGACCCCTCGATAGCATCTTCCCAAGAAAAAACAAGACATCAGAAGGCTGAACACGCACCGTGCCCAGCGGACACGGGGGCGTGCCCAAGTGTCTGCAGAAAAGACAAAGTTGTAGAAGCTTCTATTTCCCAACACGGGGGCGTGCCCAGCGGACACGGGGCCATGGTCAACGCTAAGATTCGCATAATCCAAGCAAATCTTGATAGTACAGATACGCTTCTGCACACGGGGTCGTGCCCAGCGGACACGGGGGCGTGGTCAACTAATGCAAACAAACTGCAATTAATGAAGAAAGGGAAAGTGGATGGACATGGGGTCGTGCCCAATGGACACGGGGCCGTGTCCGGGCTTCTGTGCAGGCTATAAATAGAGGTGCTTGGTTCACTTCAAAGGCATCCCTTGGCAAACCACCTCTCTCACACTTCACCCACCCTCCACCACCATCACAACTCACATCCACCATCATCATCCATCATCCATCATAGAGTGTGTGTAGTAGTCTCGGGATCCAAGATTGATAGTAAGAGTTCTTGACAATCAAAGGCCATGTTTGCCTAAGTCTCTTACATCACTTGGTGAAAACAAGCATTTAGTGTAATACTTTTGTTTTTTAATAACTAGTTTCTTATGTTGAAGGTGAAACTTCCTTATCATTTGTCCGTGGTGTCTTGGCGTTATTTTACTATCTATATAAAATAAAAGATTTACACCATTCATATCTCTACGGTCTATATAGAGATATGTTGGCTACCTGGTCGGGGGTTAAGGGAATGGTTTGGTAAGGTTCTTGCCTTGTTCAGTGTATAGATCCTGCAAGGACCTAGGTCAAGCTTAGTAGGACCTCCTTCAATACCCACTGGTATTGGATGGCGGGGGTGCGAATGGCTTGATCCCCTCATATGTAAAATACTATTAATACATTAACCCGGCTACTTGGGATTGTATCCCTGCTGACTCAAACCACTTAGCCGAGGGTAACGTCACCTTCAAAAGAGGGGCCTACCACATTACGCATTAATAACTTAATTAATTATCTTTCAATAATCCAACCCTTTAGGTTTGTATCCTTGCTGACTCAAATTACTGGGTTGAGGGTAACGTCACCTTCAAAAGAGGGGCCTACTACTATAACTAAGATAATCTCTTAAAAAGTGCAAAAGTGCGGAAAACATCAAAGGTTACACTAAAGGCGAGTCGGATACAAGTGATTCATCTTGTCTATCAGTTTTTATTTTATTTTTATTTTCAACATTTTTAGTTTTTGTTTTCATGTTTAAACCTTTTTCTAAAATTTTGATTTGATTAGACGTTGAGGATAAACCGGTACTAAAAGCTCTTGTGTCCTTGGATGACCTCGGTATCTTACCAACGCTATACTACGCTCACGATGGGTGCACTTGCCCATATGTGTGTTTAGTGTTAGTAAAATATCATGTTTTATAAATTTAAAACTTAACTAAAGTGTTAAAAAGGGCTAAAAAAATATACATAAAAACTTACAACACCCGACACGCATCAAGTTTTTGGCGCCGTTGCCGGGGACACAAGGATTTTAAGAAAGTTAGGAATCAACGGCCTAAACATTTTTCTTATTTTTCTGTTTTTTTAGGATTTTTTTAAATTTTCAGCTTCTGCAGAGCTCAGCACGGGCCGTGCCTGGTCGGACACGGGTCGTGCCAGGTCAGACACGGGCCGTGCCCAGCATTTTTACTGGCAGTTTTAATTTTCCGATTTACAGAGAGTTGAGCTCAGGGCCGTGTTGGTGCAGCACGGGGCCATGTCGAGCTCCCCAGTAACAGGGATCCGGAAAACAATTACTGTATCTCCGACCATGGGCCGTGTTCATCTGAGCACGGGGCCGTGGTGAAACTTCTGCTCTAGTTCCAGTAGAGACATAAAAGAAGCTCTAGACGAACCCGAACGCTTTCTAAGAAAAAGACTTAAAGCTAAAAACCAAGAGAAAGTTTCGGGGGACCCACTTCCAATGGCGGATCAACGTACCCTCATGGATTACCTACAGCCCACCGTAGGTAATCTTGGCGCCGCTATCAATGCACTGAATGTCGAGGCCAACAACTTCGAACTTCGGCCGCATTTGATACAAATGCTCCAAAACTCCGCAACCTTCCACGGGCTTGCGGACGAAGATCCCCATTTACATATTACTAACTTCTTGGAAATATGTGATACTTTTCGGATCAATTGAGCATCAAATGACGCCATCCGCCTTCGAATGTTTCCATTTTCACTAAAAGACCGAGCTAAGGCTTGGCTTAATACCCTCCCAGTTGGTTCGGTAAACACCTAGGATGAACTAGCCCAAAAGTTTTTATATAAGTATTTTCCTCCTGCTAAAACGGCTAAATTAATGACTGAAACTAATACATATTCACAAGGGGACGGGGAATGCTTATATGCAACTTGGGAAAGGTTCAAGGAGCTACTAAGAAAGTATTCTCATCATGGTCTTGCGGTATGGCAACAAGAATCCACCCTCTATAATGGGTTGTTGCCACACACAAGACAAACACTTGACTCTAGCTCCGGGGGACTCTTAGGTAATCGTCGCCCAAATGAAATTTATAATCAAATTGAGGAAATTGCTCAAACCAATTTTCAGTGGCACACTCCCCGAGGAACAAAATCTATTGCCCCGGGCGCCCATAAGGTTGATGAAAACACCTCCTTGCAAGCCCAAATCGAGGCCCTTTCTTCAAAAATCAAAAGGTTAGAAATGGCAAAAACGGCCTCGGTTATGGCTTGTAAAGGGTGTGGTGGGCCACATGAAAATTGGAGTTGTATGAAAGAAATGGATAATCAAACAGAAACGGTAAACTACATTGATAATAGACCTAGGCCGTCGGAACCTCCAACGGGTACCTACAACCAAGGATGGCGTAACCACCCTAACCTTGGTTGGAGAGAACCCGGCAATAGTAGTAACCAACGAACAAACTTTCAACAACCAAGAAACGAGTCACAAAATTTCTCTCAACAACAACAAGGGGGACGAGAGAGGCTTGAAGATACCGTCTCTCGCCTCATCTCCGACACCGAAAAGAAAAACTCGGATCGATTTCAACAACTGGAATCGAACTTTAGAAATCAACAAGCTAGCATTCAAAACATTGAAAACAAATAAATCAACTAGCTCAAAATTTCTCTGAGAGACCACAAGGCGTGTTACCAAGCAATACCGAAACCAACCCAAAGGCGCAAGTGCATCTCATCACGTTGAGAAACCGTACCGTAGGTCCCGAGGAGGCTCCGCTACCTCCAACTGAAAAGAGCCGGTCTAGCCAAACCATAACTTCGCCGACACCCCAACAAGAGACGGCTCCTCCACCAAATCAAGAGCCCACCGAGAATCCTCCGGTGTCGTACCCCGGTCGGTTACTTCGCCAAAAGACCGATGAGCAATTCACAAAGTTCGTAAATTTACTAAAACAATTGCATATTAATATTCCATTTGTCGAAGTCCTAACTCAAATGCCTAAATATTCAAAATTTATGAGGGACTTCCTCACTCACAAAAGGAAAATCGAATCATTACAATTAGTTAACTTAAGCGAAGAATGCTCCACCTTGCTACTCAACAAACTCCCGCAAAAGAAGATTGATCCTGGAAGCTTCACCATCCCTTGTTCAATTGGGGAATCACCCATTCGCAACGCACTAGCCGACCTCGGGGCTAGTATCAACCTCATGCCCGCATCAATGTTCGGCCGACTTGGCCTAGGGAAAACAAGCCCTACAAAAAATGAGCATACAACTCGCCGATAGGTCCGTTAAATACCCACAAGGTGTCGCTAAAAATCGATTAGTTAAAGTCGGAGACTTTATCTTCCCAGCTGACTTTGTCATACTAGATATGGAAGAAGATACCGAAGTACCACTCACCTTAGGGAGGCCCTTCCTGGCTACGGCCCACGCAGTGGTAGACATGAATGGTGGGACACTAACATTGAGGGTTGGGGACAAGGAAATGAATTTCGGAGTTGGTAAAAGAGTAGAAGACGATGACCCGGTCAATTACATGAAAGTCATAGACTCAAGTTTGGAAGATGCTCTCCGACGGTGCAACATGGGATGCAAAACATCCCACTTGGATAAGATATGACTGGCTTTGGGTCTAGCCAAGGACCCTTATAAACGTGGCGCACCACGGAGGCATTCCGCGGAACTATTCTTAGTTTAGTTTAGATTAGTTTTTATGTTTTCTAATTTAGTTTTAATTTTCAGGAATAAAACACACTCGGGATGGTGAAGGATACTAAGGGAAGCTTGAACCAACACCCCATGCACGAACACAGAGCCTCCCGACAATTTTTCTTCATTACAGCAAGTTCAGCACGGGCCGTGCCCAGCAAACACGGCCCCGTGCTCAAGGATCTGCAGAAAAACGCCCAATTCAGGTAACTGGACACGGGACGTGTTCATTGAACACGCCCCCGTGTCCAGCCTTCTGTTACTTTCTGTTACTGGCAACCTGAACACGAGGCCGTGCCCGGACACCGCGGCCCGTGTCCAGATGCCCAATAACATAAAATTTTGTTTTTAACACACCTTTTACACATTCAATCAACCTAAAAACTTCTTTTTGGGACACATTGAGGACAATGTGTAATTTAAGTGTGGGGGGATGCTAAAACCTTGAATTTTGCAAGTCTTAATTACAAGCCTTACACAAAACTCTATTGGAACCGCTAAACACCCCAAATTTTTTCAAAAACTTTTCATTTTTTTTACTTGTCTTGGTTTAAATTGGGAATAACAAGTTCTAAAAAGGTTATATTTTTATAAATTTACAACCGATAGCGTCGTGATAAAAAGAACCAACATAAGAAAATTATGAAACGGCATGACAAATCTAGTTAAAATTTGATTATATATACTTGATCACATTAAAAAACTCATTACCACAAAAAGTGTTGAGCCTTTATTGAGCATATAAATACACATCTTTAAACTAAATGCTCATTTTTCGTTTCTTGTGTGAATAGCTGCTTGGTTTCTTACGACTCTAGAACTTGCCATAACGATACATTCCCGGTCCTTACCAACTTAAACCCAAGTAAGTAAATGATGGAGGCATTAGGACTAACCCTTTTTCTTTCAACACCATTGTTTTTCTTTTTTTTTTACCACATACCCAAAATCCCCCTAGTTAACCCCTTTGAGCGTAAACTTTTTCATTTCTAAACCCCCAAAACAAACACCCTTTACCCACCAAAACCCTTTTTCATTTTAAACCCTTTATTTTAGTAAAAAGCTCAGTTTTCATGTGACATTCCTTATCAAAAAAAAAATGATGAAGTCAAGCAATAAACAAACAAGTTCATCAAAAGAAACCTTGTTTGAAAAATGCTTCATTGGAATAAAAAGTCACAAAAATAAAAAGTTTTACAAAAACCGACGCTTTTTACACCTTTCGCCCTTTTCTACTAACCACTAACCCAAAACCACCTACCTTTAACCCAAGCCTAACCCTTCCCCAAAGTCCTCTGGATATTTACAAAGGTGTATAGTTAAAAAGGAGGAGGATTGATTGCTTGGCAAGCATATGGTAGAAGTAAGTTCCATGCCGGTCCCGAGTGTTTCACAAAAATACATCTTCGGCCGAGTGTTGAGTGAATCTCCTGTGAGGTATGTGAACTTGTATATAAATGAAATTTTAAAGAGGCATGTTATGCCCAAATAAGTAATTTCTCTTATGTAATGTTCTAAATAAATCATAACGAACAAGATTGTAAATAACATAGAAATAAAACCTAATAAAGATCTTGGAATCCCGACACTCAAGACAAGCCAAAACTTCTCTTCTACCCATTCCATTTGGGTGTGTAAGTCACATTATAAAGAGTTTTGCTTGAGGACAAGCAAAGATTCAAGTGTGGGGGTATTTGATGTGTGTAAAATGCAACATATAAATTATATCAAATGAGGCATAAAACTAACCCTTTTTAGTACTAATGTTGGAAAAAGTGTGCTTTTGTCTTCCCTTTGTATTTTCAGGGTTAAATGAGCTTAAATGAACAAAAGAAGCAAAAATGCAGCCAAATATAACAATAATACAAGAAAAGGAATAAACGTGGCATGCCCGACCCCTCGACAACATCTTCCCAAGCAAAAACAAGACAACAGAAGGCTGAACACGCCCTGTGCCCAGCGGACACGGGGGCGTGCCCAAGTGTCTGCAGAAAAGACAAAGTTGTAGAAGCTTCTATTTCCCAACACGGGGTCGTGCCCAGCGGATACGGGGCCGTGGTCAACGCTAAGATTCGCATAATCCAAGCAAATATTGATAGTACAGATACGCTTCTGCACACGGGGCCGTGCCCAGCGGACACGGGGGCGTGGTCAACTAATGCAGACAAACTGTAATTAATGAAGAAAGAGAAAGTGGATGGACACGGGGCCGTGCCCAATGGACACAGGGCCGTGTTCGGGCTTCTGTGCAGGCTATAAATAGAGGTGCTTGGTTCACTACAAAGGCATCCCTTGGCAAACCACCTCTCTCACACTTCACCCACCCTCCACCACCATCACAACTCACATCCACCACCATCATCCATTATAGAGTGTGTGTAGTAGTCTCGGGATCCAAGATTGATAGTAAGAGTTCTTGACAATCAAAGGCCATGTTTGCCTAAGTCTCTTACATCACTTGGTGAAGACAAGCATTTAGTGTAATACTTTTGTTTTTTAATCTTTTCGAACTTTTTATTTGGTTTTGTATTAATGACTTTAATAACTAGTTTCTTATGTTGAAGGTGAAACTTCCTTATCATTTGTCCGTGGTGTCTTGGCGTTATTTTGCTGTCTATATAAAATAAAAGATTTACACCATTCATATCTCTACGGTCTATATAGAGATATGTTGGCTACCTGGTCGGGGGTTAAGGGAATGGTTTGGTAAGGTTCTTGCCTTGTTCAGTGTATAGATCCTGCAAGGATCTGGGTCAAGCTTAGTAGGACCTCCTTCAATACCCACTGGTATTGGATGGCGGGGGTGCGAATGGCTTGATCCCCTCATATGTAAACTACTATTAATACATTAACCCGGCTACTTGGGATTGTATCCCTGCTGACTCAAACCACTTAGCCGATGGTTACGTCACCTTCAAAAGAGGAGCCTACCACATTACGCATTAATAACTTAATTAATTATCTTTCAAAAATCCAACCCTTTAGGATTATATCCTTGCTGACTCAAACTACTGGGTTGAAGGTAACGTCACCTTCAAAAGAGGTGTCGCAACCCCGGATCCCTGATCCCCGGAACGGGCGGAAGCGAACTCTGTGACGGTGGTATCAGTTTGTTTTAATTTGGCAGCGGAAGTTACATCAGGACCGTAGTTAGGAAATGTTTATCAGAGTAAAACCACCATATTTAATATTAATAATCACGTGGGCAAAACCCAAGTTTCTTATTACAATACGTTTATAGGGATAAACCCTATTTTATTGAATTTAAAACATCGTCTTTTAGGTAACTTTTATAGCCACATTTTTTCCAAGCCTTCAGTGCTCTCCAGCTGGCTTTTTACTAATTGGCTGTCACATTGTGTTACCTGAAACGCGTTTTAAAAACATTTGTCAGTGGGAAATACTGGTGAGTGAATCCCAATTTAATCAAGAAACATTTTATCCATTAAAACAGTATTGAGAGCGATCACATTGTTTATTTCTACACAATTACTCATTCAGTACTGTCAATCCTGACTTGTGGGTCATATTACACATTGGCTAACTCGTTGTCCAATGGTAATGTACTGTCATCCCCGACTTACTACTCACAAGGTAGTAAATTTTGTATACAAAACCCCAACATACCGGCAGTAATTGAAGAACTACAAAGACTCAATCACCGCTTAATCACATTGTAAAATAATTAAGGTTTTGTAAAATATTATAAAAAGGTTAACAAAAAGAGGATAAACTCACATTGCTATCTTAGACTTCGCGTAAGGGTTTCCTGGATATAATCTATAATTTATACAAATGTACATTGGTTAGTATCATAACCCTTTGAAAATATTAATGATACCCTCCCCGAGACGACATTCCAACAACTACGTCGGGCAAAACCACGACAGTTGTTACGGAACCCTAAATCCATCGGGCAGCGTATTTATTACGAAACTGGGGTTATAATACTTACAACGGAGCAGAACCTCGCTAATTAGGGGGTATAATACTTGAAAATTATGCCTAATATCAGAGATTTCGAGATTTAGAAACAGAATTGAACGAGTTGAAATGAAATCCCGAGGCCTTCTTATATAGGGCTTAAATCTGGTCCTCTCGCGGCCCGCGTAGATGTACACAAGGTCTTACGCGGCCCGCGTACTAGCCCGGGTAGGGTTTAGGTGATCTGGGTCATCGCCTAGACTCGCCACGATGTCAACACGTGTCAGCCTCTGGTGTCTCTGCGTTGTGGATCTGTCGCGGCCCGCGTTAGCTTAATGGGGGTCTTACGCGGCCCGCCTGAACTAAAGAAACCAACGAAGTCAGTTTCCAACCTTGATACCGCCCACATAAGATTGGGGTGGGTCCTTCGCGGCCCGCCTCAACTTAACATTTTCAGATTTTTAATTATTTTAATTACTATAACATATTTCGGGCTCGGTTTTCACCTACGGGATGTATTATAAGGCATATTGAGACATTTTAAAATATAATAGGGTGTCGGAAATATTTGAGAGTGTTGGTTTTTACTGAGGGTTGTTACATTCTCCCCACCTTGTTTTAGAGCTCGTCCTCGAGATCTACTGGAATACGTGCGGATATTTCTTTTGCATCTCAGATTCAAGCTCCCATGTATACTCAGGTCCTCTTTTGGAGTCCCACTTCACTTTGACCAGAACTAGTCTCTTGTGCTTGAGATTCTTGACTTTCTTGTCTTCAATTTGTAGAGGCCTTTCTACAAACTTGAGTTGTTCATTTACCTCTATATCTTTAAGAGGTACTATCAAAGATTCATCAGCTAAATACTTTTTAAGATTTGATACATGAAATACATCATGTATTCCTGCCATTTCCTCTGGCAGTTGTAGCTGATAAGCTACAGGTCCTATTCTTCTAATAATCTCAAATGGTCCAACATATCTGGGACTTAGCTTTCCCCGTTTTATGAATCTTACCACTCCTTTCCAAGGAGAGACCTTTAATAATACTTTATCTCCCACTTGAAATTCCAATGGTTTGCGTCGGTTATCAGCATAGCTCTTTTGTCGGTCACGTGCTGCTTTCAGTCGTTCTTTGACTTGAATAATCTTGTCAGTTGTTTCTTGCACTATCTCAGGTCCAGATAGTTGCTTTTCCCCAATTTCTGCCCAACAGACTGGGGTTCGGCACTTTCGTCCATAAAGTGCTTCAAATGGTGCAGCATTGATACTTGTATGATAACTATTATTATAAGAAAATTCTATTAATGGTAAATGATCGTCCCAATTACCTCCGAAATCAATTACACAGGCTCTAAGCATGTCTGAATTGTTCTTTCACTTTGTCCGTCCGTTTGAGGATGATAAGCTGTGCTTAATTTTAACTTGGTTCCCATTGCCTTTTGGAAACTTGACAAAAAATGAGAGGTAAATCGACTATCTCTATCAGAAACAATTGATAAAGGAATTCCATGTAAAGAAACAATTTCATTTACATATAATTTAGCTAACTGTTCCATACTGAAAGTTTCCTTCATTGGTAAGAAATGAGCTGACTTGGTTAGTCTATCTACAATCACCCAGATTGTATCATTTCCTTTCTTTGTTTTGGGTAATTTAGTAACAAAATCCATTGTTATTAATTCCCATTTCCATACTGGCATTTCTAACTGTTGTAGAAATCCTGAGGGTTTCTGATGTTCAGCTTTAACTTGAGAACAGGTTAAACATTTAGAAACATAGGCTGCTATGTCCTTCTTCATTCCTATCCACCAGAAATTTTCCTTAAATCCTGGTACATTTTATCACTACCTGGATGCATCGTATATTTAGATTTATGGGCTTCTTCTAAAATACGATAACGTAGATTTCCTAATTTAGGTATCCACATTCTCTTTTCATGGAATCTCCAAATTCCATCTGTTCCTTGTTCTAACTCTTTTAGCATACCTTTTAATTTTTCAGTATCATCCTTGATTACTGATTCTTGTGCTTCTCTTATCTGATCATTTAAATTTACTTGTAGATTTAATTTAAGAGAACGTACCCTTTTTGACTTTTCATAATACTTTCGACTTAAAGCATCTGCTACTACATTTGCTTTTCCTTCATGATACTGGATATCACAATCATAATCACTAAGCATCTCCATCCAGCGTCGTTGTCTCATATTCAACTCCTTTTGCTTGAAAATATACCTTAAACTCTTATGATCAGTGAATATGGTAAACTTATTACCATAAAGGTAATGTCTCCAAATCTTAAGAGCAAAAATTATAGCTCCTAATTCTAGATCATGGGTTGGATAATTCTCTTCATGATTCTTAAGTTGTCTAGATGCGTAAGCTATAACCTTTTTTCGTTGCATCAGTACACATCCATAACCTAATTTGGAAGCGTCACAGTATACTACAAAATCTTCAGTTCCTTCTGGTAACGCTAATATGGGTGTATGGGTTAATCTTTGCTTAAGAATTCTAAAAGCTTCTTCTTGTTTTAATCCCCATTCAAACTTAACAGATTTACAAGTTAGCTTAGTTAAGGGAATGGCTATTCTAGAAAAATCTTGAATAAATCTTGTATAATAACCGGCCAATCCTAAGAACTTCTAATCTCAGTTGGTGACTCAGGGGTTTTCCATTTAGTAATCGCTTCGATCTTTGTGGGATCCACATGAATTCCTTCATGATTGACTAGGTGTCCGAGAAATTGTACATGTTCAAACCAAAATTCGCACTTAGAAAATTTAGAATAAAGCTTTTCCTTTCTTAATAAACTTAAAAGTGCGTGCAAATGCTTTGCATGATCCTCTCTATTCTTAGAGTAAATTAGAATATCATCTATGAAAACAATTATGAATTTATCCAAATATGGCTTACATATTTGATTCATCATGTCCATAAATGCAGCTGGGGCATTGGTTAAACCAAATGGCATGACAGTAAATTCATAATGTCCATGCCTTGTTCTGAATGCGGTCTTAGGAATGTCCTCTTCCTGTACCTTTAATTGATGATATCCTGACCTTAAATCGATTTTAGAGAAAAATCGAGCTCCTTGTAGTTGATCAAACAGATCATCGATTCTTGGTAATGGGTACCGGTTCTTAATCGTAACCTTTTTTAATTCACGGTAGTCAATGCACATACGCATTGATCCGTCCTTCTTTTTAACAAACAGTATCGGCGCTCCCCATGGCGACGAACTTGGCTGTATAAATGCTTTCTCTAATAATTCGTCTAATTGTTTCTTCAATTCTTGCATTTCTGTAGGTGCCAAACGATAAGGTGCTTTGGCAATCGGTGCCGTTCCTGGTATTAAATGGATTATGAATTCAACTTCTCTATCTGGAGGTTGCCCTGGCAATTCTTCTGGAAATACATCTAAAAACTGAGATACTACTGGGATATCTTTTAAATCTTTTCCTTTAGTGTTAGTGATTATAGAAATCAAATACACTATAGAACCTTTTCTTATATAACTTGCAGTTTTCATCACAGAGATGAATTTTGTAGATCTAGATAGTTTATCTCCTTTAATTGTGATCGTTTTTCCTTTTGGTGCATTTACTTGAATTGACTTTTGATCACATAAAATATTGGCTCTATTGGCTATTAACCAATCCATTCCTAAAACAACATCGAATCATGCCAGATTCATGGGATAAAGATTAGCAACAAATTTCTGATTTAAAATTTCTATTCTTGCTCCCTGCAAGATTTCATAAATTCTAACGGTTTCTCCATTAGTTGTCTCTACTAAGCATTCTTGTGGTAGTTTAGTTAATGATTGATTTAGAAATTTACATAATGATGTATTAATAAAACTTTGGTTTGCACCAGAGTCAAATAATACTTTAGCAAAAATATCATTAACTAAAAACGTACCAGCTATGACATCTGGAATCATCTTAGCTTCATCTGCAGTCAGAACAAATGCTCTAGCATTTTGAGTATTCTTGTTGTTTGTAGCTGGAGCTAATTTTGGGCAATTAAGCTTGATATGACCTTGTTCTCCGTAGTTGTAACATATCTTGTTATTAGCTTTCTTCCTGCAATTTTCTTCCTTGTGTCCTGATATTTTGGAAAAGTTACAGTATATAGAGCATCTTCCTGAATGCTTTCTTTTGCAATTCTTACAATAAGGTGCAGAGGTAGAACCTATATTTCTCCCACGGTTAGAACTTCCAGAACGAAATTCTTGTGTGAGTTTCTGGGTTAGGTTCCTCCTTTGATCCTCTTCTCGGGTACGGACTAACTCATCTGTCAAGGTATTTGCTAGTTCAACAGCTTCTTCTATGGTTTGAGGTCTAGCTGCCTTGACTACGTGTCTTATCTCTCCAATTAATCCCCAAATATAACGGGAGATTAACACTGGTTCTGGTGAAGCAAGAGTTGGCACTATTCTAGCATATTCGAAGAATATTTTAGTGTATCCCTTACTATCCACACCAGTCATCCTAAGATTTAAGAATTTGTTTGCTATCTGTTCCTTCTCATTGGGTGGGCAGAATTTCCTTTCTACCTTGTTCTTAAATTCTTCCCATTCCATATTGTAGGTTCTATCACTTCCTCTTGATTGGAGGATAGTGTTCCACCATTCTAATGCTGAATTCTTAAACAGATTAGAAGCAAACAGTATTTTATCTTCTTCAGCACACTTGCTTATTCTTAAGACTGCCTCAGTTTTCTCTATCCAGCGTAGGGTTGCAATGGCCCCTTCATTGCCCGAGAATTCCATTGGTTTACAAGACCAGAATTCTTTATAAGAACAACCGTAAGACACGGTTCTTCTCCTTTTGGGAATCGGCATTTGAAGTAAAGGTTCATTGTTCACGTTGTTTTCGGGTTCGATAGGTCGCTTACTGCTATGCTTACTTTTATTATTCGCTTCTTGAATAGTTTGAATAATAAATGGCATGGCATCTATGATTCCTTGTGCCACTATATGTTGAACAACACTATTATCCATTTGGTTTCCATTGTTATTGATGCTTGGATTCTCATTAACCACGTTAATGTTACTCTGGTTATCATTATTCAGATTTCCTTGATTTCCTTCATCGGCCATCTGAATTTTAAACATTTATCCCATATTAATATCACAAGATAATATTTAATATAGTTAATCATATGATACGCAATCTAGGCAAAAACGTCGATCATTGCGACTTTTACTCTATTTCCATATACTATTATGCATCTATTACACTCTAGTACTGAAATAAAAATTACAATACCAATAGAAATAGAATCACACTAATAGTAATATGCATCCGTACACACATATTTTATTTTATTTTTATTTTATTATATTATATTATTCTTACTATTACCGTCTCCTCCATCACATCACGGATATGGATTTATCCAAAAATCTATATTGCGTTCATCGTATTTCCATACGAGACGCTCTCCCACCTGTCTCATTCTCTCACTGCTTTCTAAAATTTCCTCCCCAAAAGTCCTAAGTTCTTGGACGTTTTCTGCACTCATTGGGGGTGCAGGTTCTAGGACTGGGTTCGGAATCTGGGGTGCGGGTTCCTGATATGGGGGTGAAAGTGCCTGAAATCGGTAAGGATCTTCTAAGATCTCCCTAATATATTCATCGTGGTAATAGGGATCTAAAGGATTCATACCTGGATAGGCTCCTATGTTCTGTATGGGTGTGTCTTCATGGATCGGGTAACGTTGCACATAGTCCCTAACGTCATCCCACCAGGGATCGTAATTTGGGTCTAGGGGATTTGGTGCAGGTACCCTAGGGATTTCCTCTGGGTTAAAGTCATGCATCTCCACTTGGTTTTCAAGGTTTTCTATCTCCATGGGTTGGTCAGGGATTTACAATTGTGGTTGGGGTGCTATTGTTTGCTCCAGATTAGGGTCAGCAGCAGTTCTAGCTAGGATATGGAAATTGGCTAGGCTTCTATTAAGCATATCCTGTGTATGGGCATCTGTCTCTCGCTTAATAGCTGCTAAGGCTCTTTGCTGTTGCAACTTTCGCATTCTTTTCCTACGTGCAAAGGCTTCCTTACTGAACCATCCTCGTTTCTTATGAGGGAATGGCTCTTCTGACTGAGCTTTAAAAGCAAACATTCCTTCTTCCTGATCAGCAGAATACCCCGAAAGGGCAGGCTGTGATGAGGTACCTTCACTCCTAGGTGAATCAGACAACGGACGATACATGTCTGAGGGTACTTGATCACTCATACTGTAAACTAACAAATAGTCAAATAACACATACAAATAAATACAGTTATGCACATATTTCCGTAATTTATTTCCTAACACAAAATTTAAAATTTAAGTGTCAGCAGAACACTTCTTTGGCTCAGACCAGTGGCTAGGCTCTGATACCACCTCCTGTCGCAACCCCCGATCCCTGATCCCCGGGAACGGGCGGAAGCGAACTCTGTGACGGTGGTATCAGTTTGTTTTAATTTGGCAGCGGAAGTTACATCAGGACCGTAGTTAGGAAATGTTTATCAGAGTAAAACCACCATATTTAATATTAATAATCACGTGGGCAAAACCCAAGTTTCTTATTACAATACGTTTATAGGGATAAACCCTATTTTATTGAATTTAAAACATCGTCTTTTAGGTAACTTTTATAGCCACATTTTTCCCAAGCCTTCAGTGCTCTCCAGCTGGCTTTTTACTAATTGGCTGTCACATTGTGTTACCTAAAACGCGTTTTAAAAACATTTGTCAGTGGGAAATACTGGTGAGTGAATCCCAATTTAATCAAGAAACATTTTATCCATTAAAACAGTATTGAGAGCAATCACATTGTTTATTTCTACACAATTACTCATTCAGTACTGTCAATCCTGACTTGTGGGTCATATTACACATTGGCTAACTCGTTGTCCAATGGTAACGTACTGTCATCCCCGACTTACTACTCACAAGGTAGTAAATTTTGTATACAAAACCCCAACATACCGGCAGTAATTGAAGAACTACAAAGACTCAATCACCGCTTAATCACATTGTAAAATAATTAAGGTTTTGTAAAATATTCTAAAAAGGTTAACAAAAAGAGGATAAACTCACATTGCTATCTTAGACTTCGCGTAAGGGTTTCCTGGATATAATCTATAATTTATACAAATGTACATTGGTTAGTATCATAACCCTTTGAATATATTAATGATACTCTCCCCGAGACGGCATTCCAACAACTACGTCGGGCAAAACCACGACAGTTGTTACGGAACCCTAAATCAATCGGGCAGCGTATTTATTACGAAACTGGGGTTATAATACTTACAACGGAGCAGAACCTCGCTAATTAGGGGGTATAATACTTGAAAATTATGCCTAATATCAGAGATTTCGAGATTGAGAAACAGAAATGAACGAGTTGAAATGAAATCCCGAGGCCTTCTTATATAGGGCTGAAATCTGGTCTTCTCGCGGCCCGCGTAGATGTACACAAGGTCTTACGCGGCCCGCGTACTAGCCCGGGTAGGGTTTAGGTGATCCGGGTCATCGCCTAGACTCGCCACGATGTCGACACGTGTCAGCCTCTGGTGTCTCTGCGTTGTGGATCTGTCGCGGCCCGCGTTAGCTTAATGGGGGTCTTACGCGGCCCGCCTGAACTAAAGAAACCAACGAAGTCAGTTTCCAACCTTGATACCGCCCGCGTAAGATTGGGGTGGGTCCTTCGCGGCCCGCCTCAACTTAACATTTTCAGATTTTTAATTATTTTAATTACTATAACATATTTCGGGCTCGGTTTTCACCTACGGGATGTATTATAAGGCATATTGAGACATTTTAAAATATAATAGGGTGTCGGAAATATTTGAGAGTGTCAGTTTTTACTGAGGGTTGTTACAAGAGGGGCCTACTACTATAACTAAGATAATCTCTTAAAAAGTGCAAAAGTGCGGAAAACATCAAAGGTTACACTAAAGGAGAGTCGGATCCAAGTGATTCATCTTGTCTATCTGTTTTTATTTTATTTTTATTTTCAGCATTTTTAGTTTTTATTTTCATGTTTAAACCTTTTTCCAAAATTTTGATTTGATTAGACGTTGAGGATAAACCGGTACTAAAAGCTCTTGTGTCCTTGGACGACCTCGGTATCTTACCAACGCAATACTACGCTCACGATGGGTGCACTTGCCCATATGTGTGTTTAGTGTTAGTAAAATATCGTGTTTTATAAATTTAAAACTTGACTAAAGTGTTAAAAAAGGCTAAAAATATACATAAAAACTTACAACACATGACACGCATCAGTTTTCTCCCCCTAAACTATATATCTATCTATATGTCCCTCTCCCCCCCCCTAAATTTGTGCATAAATCTTAGGCGCAAATTTACCATTTACTAGAGAAAGGACACTTTATGTACAAAGTAATGAACTAAGAAAGAGAAAAAATAATTTTTGCTTAACCGTTCTGTCATTAGATTGAAGACTAATCAAATTCAAATCAAAGTACTAAATTTTAACGGTACCTTTTGCTGATCATTTCTTACTTCTCTTATCTCCTCCAAAGGAAACATATAATCTGTAAAAAAAATTGAACTTTTTGCAACAGTGAAGTGTTACCCATTTTATCTCTGGAACAACCGCTATCAACATTCCAGAGATTGTCAATAGCTCCTCCTTGGTTGTTCCTGAAAAGTAAGGAGATTAGTAAGACAATGGTACCCTAGCCATCGTGGTCCTGGGTTTACCTGAAGCATCAAAATAAGACACTTCCTTCAAACACAAGTCCCCTTTCGTTTCAAGGATTGGAGAAGTTGCTGTTTTGGATTTGGGTTTCCAAATCTATTTTGGTTTAACAAACGTATTTGTTGCCTTCGGTTGAGCAACTTTAGCTGTTTCAGGTTTATTGGTTTTAGAAACATGTTTTTGTTCCTGAAAAGCTTTGCGCTTGTTTTTAGCAGCGTTCCAATCCCCATCAGAAGGTTTAACCTTGGGATTCACATTCTTCATCGCCTTAGGTGAAGATACCTTCATAGGCTTAGAATGGTAGTTATCCTTTGGTGTAACCCTCTGATTTTTCATATAATAGGGTACATAGGGATGATTTGTGCAGTTTCTAGCAATATGACCCGTAGTGCCACAGTTGTAGCAAGTTTGCCTTTTCATAGGAAAGGCATTTTGAGCAGCTTGATCTAGCAGGTCCTGAAGTACAAACCGGTCCTTTTTGCGTTGGATGCGCCTGCACTTTACTTTCAGACGAAGATGAATTTGGTTGCTTGTATTTGTTGTTTGCAGAAGTCTTGTTGCTCTGAGCACTATTATGCGTCTTTTCTCCTTGATTGGAGCTTTCATTCACCTTGTCACGAGCCTTATGAGGATTATTGCTGCCTTTTCCTTGATGAGCAGACTTCTTATACCCTCGATTTTGATCTGCTCGTTTTAGCTCCCTTTGTGTGTTGTGAACCGGCTCACAAACATCAGCACGAGAGTGAGTATTGGCATTTTGTTGCACTTTTGGATGATGAACACAGTTTTTAGCAATGTGTCCAGGAATTCCACAGTTGAAACATGTATGTCGTTTCAATGTATGGAGATTCTGAGAGCTAGCAGCATTAGCTGATCTGATGGGTCTAGATGACCGAGCTTGCTTAGGTTACGTTGCCTGTGTTCCGTGTGCCTTTTCTGAGTGTCTCAGTACCTGTTGATCAGAACTAGCACATGTATGAGATTTAGACTTTTGATGATTGCCTTCTTTCATATCATTATCAAGTTTATTTTCAGAAGACGATTCAATTTTAATTTCTTTTTCAAGAAAATTCTCTTGTGATTTAACATCCAATGTGACCGCCTCTTCTTTTTTCAAAATCTTGTTCAGTTTTATTTTCAAAAGATGTACAAGTTTCAGCAACACATGTATCATGTGCGTTTAATAATGGTTCACTTTCAACTTTGGTTTTCAATGTGGTCCTACTAGATTCAACATTAGGGACTTCCACTGAGACCGATTCAGAAGAAGAATCAGAACATTGTTGATTTTCTTGAGAAGAAGTTTCAGTGGTTTCACTGAATGCATCCTGAGGGACCTCTCCTGTCACACTATCAGTAGCTGTAAGGTTAGAAACATCACAAACACAATCATTAACTACTGAAAAACACCTATCATCAGACACATTATTCAAAAGTTCATCACAAGCATCAACAGTTTTGCCCAAAACATCAGGCCCACTAGACGACACATAACTATGAAACGAATTAAGAAAAGCTTGTCCGAAAACACAACCAGAATCAAATTCATTTATTGAGTTTTTAGAAAAGTCAGAATTTGAATCTGGTTCATCCCCAAGAATATCTCCAAACTTTACTTCATTTACTTCATCTCCACGTGAAGACGAAGTATTAGGATCAATTGTACTTTTAGAAACAAAATTGATGGGAGGAATTGCCCATTTTTCAACAGGTTTGCTTTTGGTTGATGACTTATCAGTTTTTGGACCGTAAGTCATCTTGTCTTCATTCATCAATTCCTCCTCAGTAACAGGTAAATATGTGTAATTGTCATTATATGGAGGAGGAACTTGATTGAAACCCAACCCACACCCTTTCTTTCTCTTGTATGCTAGTTGGAGGTCACATAGATCTTTAACCAATTTACTGGAAGACTCACAGTTTTTAATATTAATTTTGTTAATTTGATATTTTTCTTTAATGTCTTCCAGTTCTTTGGTCAAAAGGCATACTTTTTCTTTAACCTCCAAGTAATGGCAAGTCTTTACACTTTAGGGTCTAACAGATTTGATTAGCATAAGTCTACCCCTGATAGAGAGAGAGTCTGCCTTCCACTTCGAGAGCCTAGCTTCGAACGCGTCATACACCAGTTTCCAACTATTAATGTTGCTCATGTTAGCTCCAACCATTAATCCCAAATATCTAAACGGAAGCTTACCCGCTTTACACCCGACACTGGCAGCTTTTTCTTCGACTTCCCACCCTTCCACCCCAATACCAAACATATCAGACTTAGAGAGATTTATTTTTAGCCCCGAACACATATAGAAAACACGCAGAATCCTCACAACATTCAAGACATTCTCCGATTGTTAATGGTGCCCTTCACTAATAAGGAAATTAAGGAGGCGATTTTTGGGTGCGGAGATGACCGAGCCCCGGGTCCTGATGGTTTTAGTATGAAGTTTATTAAGCATTTCTGGGAGGTGTTCGAGCTTGATTTCAAAAGATTGATGGAGTTTTTTCTATAAGGAAGGCAGATTAAACGTTGGTTGTGGGTCCTCCTTTATAACCCTGGTTCCGAAAATTAACGACCCGGTGGATCTGAACAACTATAGGCCGATAAATCTAGTAGGGGTGATTAGCAAGGTTATCTCTAAAATTCTTGCTAACAGGCTGAAATTGGTGATTGGGAAAGTAGTGTCGGACTCGCAGTCGGCTTTCTTGGAAGGTAAATTCATCCTTAATGGTCTGTTGATTGTTAATGAAATTATCTCTTGGTGTAAAAGGAGTAAGAAAAAGGCGGTGTTTCTTAAGATCGACTTCAAAAAGGCATATGATAATGTCAACTGGTCTTTCGTTGTTGATGTTATGAATCAAATGGGTTTCCCGAATATTTGGTGTAGGTGGATTTGGGGAATCCTTGATTCGGCGAGATCTTCCATTTTGGTGAATGGATCCCCTACTTTTGAATTTAAGTGCGGGAAAGGGATGAGGCAAGGAGATCCTATATCCCCGTTTATTTTTCTGCTTGTGATGGAGGCGCTCTCTTGTATGTTGGATAAGGCTAAAGAGGAAGGTATCTTGATAGGCATCAAAACCCCGAATAAAGGTCCAATGCTTACAAGTTGTGTATATGATGCAAAGTGATTTTTATATATCTACACTAAGGAAAATTTTAATGATTATGGGTTGACCACAAGGGTTGTTGGACCATCCCAATAAGGTGTTTTAAGCGTTTTTTGTTTACTATGTAGACATTCTTGGCATTTTCACCTTTGGAGCCGTTTTTGTGGGAGAAGTTCATGGTGATGAACGTGAAAAACAGATAGAGGTGGAGTCAAGGGGATGGGTTAATTTAAAAAAAAAAACAATTTTGATTTTTGTGTGTATAGTTATATATATAAAAACACTTTTTATACATTTATAAAACTATAAACTTTAGTATTATAAAGTTAAAAGATTTATAAATTTATTATTTTTTAATTATATAACTTGAAATAAGTAAGGAGTAATTTTTTTATACATGATACTACCATTTATGATGTTTAATTTTTATTATGTTTTTAATTAGAGTACGTATATATTATTAATATAAAGGATGGGTAGTTAAAATTAATTTAAAAAGGTTGTGATTATGTACCAATTTTTTTTTTTATGTTTTTGAAGAATGAATGAGATTGTAATTTAAAAGTTAACTATATATACATGAATGAATGATATTGTAATTTAAAAGTTAACTATGTATACATGTTTTAAGGGGCTGTTTGGCTAAGCTTTTCAAAATGACTTATTTGCTTATTTGCTTTCTGAAAAGCAAATAAGCAAATAAGTCATTTTGAAAAGCTCCATTTTAAAGCTTTTCAAAACAGCTTATTGACTTATTTGCTTTTCAGAAAAGCAAATAAGCAAATAAGTAGTTTTGAAAAACTTAACCAAACAGCCCCTAAGTGTTTTGTGTTTTCTTCCTATGGATATTCTTATAACGCGGAAAGTACTGGTAAGAAGTTCTAGACATCCTCGTAAATTTTGTCTTAACTATACATGCGAATTTTGTTATGCTTTGTTTGGCTGTTCAAAATACTAAAACCCAAATAAATTATGCTAGTGAAATCGAAACGTGATCAACCCATTTATATTTTTTTAGAAAAAACAGGAAGATATGAAACTTGATTTACATTAAGTTACATGAACTAAATCCAACACAAGTTAAGTTGGACGAGTAACGAATGTGTCGACATGAAATAGTTATTTGTGTCGACTTAAGACATGAACCATCAAAACCCAAGTACGACTTTAATTATAAGCTCTAATTTTAGGTATTGTAAAAGCACAAAACCGCCCCATGGTACGAAAATATAACGCAGGCTTTAAAAAGATATAGTTGTATAAAAAAGAGCTTTAAATGGAACGATGATACCGTTTCGAGGATGCTTCTAACTTGAAGCAGAAAGGGACGTTACCTATAGTCAAGATTTGGGCGGTTGCTGAAGATGATTTGGATTATATGGCGGGAATTTTAGGATGTCAAAAAGGATCCTTTCCTTTTACATACCTCGGTATCCCTATCGGGGCAAATATGAACCGAGTTAACAATTGGTATCCGGTTATGGAGACGTTTCAAAGAAGGCTTAGCTCTTGGAAGGCGAACACTCTCTCGATCGGGGGTAGGGTGACTCTCATAAAGGCAGTTCTTGAGAGCCTTCCTATATGTTTTTTCTCCATATTTAAAGTTCCTGTTAAAGTGGTGGATACGTTGGAGGCTCTTATGATTAAATTCCTTTGGGGGGGGGGGGGGGGGTAATGACGTGGTTAAAAAAATACACTGGGTCGCTTGGGAGAAAGTGGCGTTACCTAAAAAAATGGGGGGTTTGGGTATTTGTAGGCTTAAAACGATTAATGACTCCCTCCTCTCCAAATGGATATGGAGGTTCAAGTCAGAACCCAATAGTTTATGGAGAATAGTGATCGAGGCGTGCCATGTAGTAAAAAAGAGATGGTCGGAGATCCCTTGTAATCTGAGTATTACCGGAATCTGGAATAATATCGTCAAAGCTGAAAAGAAAATTATTATTAACGATATAAAGGCCGGTTGTCTTATGAAAGGAAATGTGGGAAACGGGAACAGTATTAGATTCTGGATGGACTTTTGGACAGGAGACAGGCCTCTTATGTTCAGATGGCCAAGGCTTTTCAAGTTGGAAATTCATAACGAGTGCAAAGTTTCTGAAAGGGTTGTGGTTCAAGATGGCTCTGTGGCTGGTAATTGGAATTGGCATCATCAACCTTCTTTGCCTAGTGAGATTATTGAGCTGCAGGAGTGTAATAATTTTGTGATTTCGCTTAAGATGGAAGTCAAAGAGGATTCGTGGGGGTGGCTTGGGGATAAAGACGGAAAGTTCTCGGCGGCTTCAGTTAGAAAGCTTTTGATCAAGGAAAGAGCGGAGTGTCCGCTTCAGCTGCTCGAATGGTGTAATTGGCTTCCGGCGAAGGTAAACATCTTCGTTTGGAGAACTGGTATGTATAAAATTCAGACGAGGAAGGTGTTAGCTAAAAGAAACATTCAAATTCCCGAATTGAGTTGCGTTTTCTGTGAGGAAAGTGATGAAGATGCTAATCATTTGTTCTCGGGGTGTCCGTTAGTTCAGAAAGTATGGCAGAATGTTTGTAAATGGGCTCGGATTCCAGAACTTTTTGCTTTTGAGGTCAAGGACGTTTTGGAACACTATAAATTCTGTGAGTCAAGAAAAGAGGCTAAAGAAGTGGTCAAAGGGTTGTTTATGTTGGGATGCTGGTGTGTATGAAAATCCCAAAACTCGGTTGTGTTCTCGAAGGGCACCGGAAGAAGCTAAGACATCATGGGAGACATCAAGTCATTAGGATTCCTATGGCTGGATAACAGGTCTAAATATAGGGGTTTAGATTGGGTTGAATGGTGTAAATATCCTATCTATATGTTGTAATTTTTGTCCTGGTTTTCGGTTTTGTTTTTGGGGAGTCCCCGGTTTTCTAATGAAGTTTACTTTTCAAAAAAAAAAATCTATTAGAAGTACTCACCTTGAAGTCTTTGTGTTCTTCTTTCCCTAATTTGAGTGATTTTTCCAAGTTTACATCCTTTTCATCATTTCCTACAAATTTGAGTGATTTTTCGGTTTTTTGGAAAGTAAAATCACCCAATGGAATATGGCAACGTGTTTCACGATTTCACTCATGAGCCGTTAAGGTTTTTGTTGGTGTATCGAAGCAATGTTAATTTACTTTTTGATAGAAGCTAAGGTAGTGTTTGGTATGCAGGAATCAGGGGTGGAATGGAATGAGTGATTACAAGAGAATGAAGAAAATAGTGTTTGGTTGGTCAATGGAATGGAATCACCCATTCCAAAAGGCATTCCATTCCCTCAAAATCATTCCTTCCACCCACCATGTTTTTTTTCCATTCCATCCCTTCTTGCACCTATTCATCAACAACATCACAACCCACGACCTTCGCCACAACCCACCACCACCCACCACCGACGCCATCGCCGCCACCCGCCACCACCTCACTCCGACAACCACCGCCGCCGCCCAGGGGCGGATGTACTTGGGACCAAGGGGTAGCCTCCGCTACCGCTTGGTCGGAAAATTTTTGACGTTTTTAGTGTAAATTTTGAAAAAATTTGACCTTTTTTCGATTTCGTTACCGCTTATTTATAAAGCGTTACCGCTTGGTCGGAATCCTAGATCTGCCACTGCCGCCGCTGCCACCCACTCGCTACCGTTGTCACCCACAGCTGCGACCAACCGCCAACGCCACTCGCCGCCGCCGCCCACCACCATCGTCAACGCCACCACCACCGCCACCACCAACCGCCGCCGCCGCCACCAACTGCCACCTTTGCTTCCACCCACCACCAACGGCCACCTTGTAGCCACCACCACTCCTCGTCACCGCCGCACCGCCACTCGCTGCCGCCACCACCACCCATCGCCGCCGCCGACACCCACCGCTGCCACCTATAACCACCCACAATCACTACCACCGACCACCACCACCACCACTCACCGCTAATTTTATTACTCCGTTTTTCTTGCCTACCGAATAATACACAATAATAATTCATTTCATTCACATGATAACCAAACAAGACATGGAATGGTAATGATCCATTGCATTCCCTCATCCATTCCATTACCTCGTCCATTCCATTCCTTCGCCCATTCCATTACCCTATACCAAACAGACCCTAAGAGTACTTGAATTTAGATTTTTGTTTTCAATCCTCAAGTTTATTTATTGCCTTTTGTTTACTGTCTTTTATTGTTAATTTACTATCTGTCTATTGTATTTGATTATCCATCATTGCCTGATGTCTTATTGTCTTTGATATTTGTATTTTTTTTAGAACAAAAGAATATAAGGAAGTAAGGAACATTATGAATTTGTTTTTTTTTTCTTTAAATTATTTCAATAATTCAAATATTCAATGCCATAGAAACCTGAACATATTCAAAAGGCAAAAGATAAAATGCGAAGTTTGATTAAATCATAAAACGGATCATCGAAAAGGGCCCCAAATTTCTTTTTTCGCTTAAGGCTCCCAATATGCATTTGGACCGTCCCTCTGTAACAACCCGCATTTTCGTGCGTTGTTACTACTCGATATACTCGTTACGCCTAGCACCAGAGATTCGGATCATAATGTAACTATATCGCATACATCGATATTCGAAGGATAATCGCATATTTTCGCAATACACTATTATTACAAACACTAACGCTCACGGAGGCATTATGTGAGGACCTATTATACCCTCCTCAGTGGCCGTGATGTGTCGAACGTAAACAATTAACGCTAACAAAGACTCCCGGGTGAGTGCTATAGCTCCAGTCGTCGTGACGATGATGACAATACGAGTAAGTGGTACCCTGTCAGTCTTTGTGGCACAACACAATAACGTTCACGATGACATCAAGAAAGGACCTATACTACCCTCATTGATGGCCGTGAAACGTCGCTAATAATCGCATACTCGAATCGGAAACCAAAGGTTATATCGAAACTTTGGAATATGGATACGTAAATACGACCCTTAGTGATATATATACATATATAATAATGATATAACTCAACTACAGAAAGCGCGTACCTCAAAAACTATCAAAAACGGAGAAATTCATCGCGTCAGGATAGCCATCCGGACGGATAGCAATCATGACGGACAGCAATCCGGACGGATGGGCAATCCGGACCTGTGACTCCCTTCTCCTCTTTTTCGCCTATAAATAGCCTGCCACACCACTGTTCAAGTGATGTGACAGCTCCCGCTCGACCAGACACGCTTCAAGACCCTTTTTCTCTCGATTCCTCGCGATTCCGGTAAGATTTCAACCTAGAAACTTGTACTTCTATGATCTACACTCCATTCTACATCATTCTATCTTTTAAAACTCAATTTCTAACAGTGAAATATGCGGATTTGAGGCGTTTTGAGGTGATGTCACCAAGAGTTCTTATGAACTTCAAGTTGTGGCCTCATCCCACTATAAACGACTCAGATCTGGGTGATTTCCACATGTTTTGATAACAAATCTCATCTAGATCTGTGTACCTAGCCAAGGAACTGTGCGATTTCGAGTTAACCACGAGAAACCATCAAGAACGGCCAGTTCTGATGGAGCGGGGTGATTCCCGGCCGTTAGAGCGGGTCGGAATTGATGGAATTTCAAGTGGTTAGTGCGAGATTACACTGTCCCGGTAACCCTACACGTATTCCTTCCGATAAACACTCAGAAACAGTATTCAGAATGCGAAACAGACGTGTTATCCGCACGGATCACATGTAATCCGCACGGATCACATGTCGTCCGCACGGATAACATGTAATCCGCACGGATAGCATGTCATCCGGACGGATAACATGTCAATCCGCACGGATAACATGTCGTCCGCATGGGTAACATGACAATCCGCACGAGTTACACTTGTCCACACGGATAACATGACAATCCGCACGAGTTACACTTGTCCGCACGGATAACATGACAATCCCCACGAGTTACACTTGTTCGAACGGATGACAATCCGCACGAGTCAACACTCATCCGACCGGATAGCCTGTCATCCGACCGGATGACAGCCATCCGACTCAGATCCATATGTCATCCGATCGGATGAGCCCATCCGAATGGGTGAGCACCACCCGACCGGATGACTGACTTTTCAATGCTATTCTCGCTTAACCGTGCATCGTTTACTATATCCTTCAATGATTAACGCAGACATACTCGCAACCGATCCAATAAAGTTGTATTCCCGCTAAATACGCACTGTGAGTATACTTGAACCCATTTTAATCGTTTTTGGGTGTAACATACGTTTCTAGCAAATCGAACTTATCAACAAATTATTCAATCAATCGAATTATCACTTGCGAATGACTGTTATGCATAGATATACGTGATGCTAGTTGCATATGTGCTAGGGCTTATACTCGCGACGTCCCACCATGACTAGTATAGTACTATTGCGCCCGACGGGGTCTAGTTTGCCATCGCATATTCGAGCATCGAGGACTTAGTTGGTAGTATCAGCTTTGTGAGTATGTATGTCGCGTGTTACATTTATGCATGTGGAAATTCGCTACACGTTTTATTCTATTATGTTATACTTATCAAACCTGTATACTCGCCAATACTTTTGTATTGAAAAATATTTTAACGTATGTTGCAGGTTAGATCGCAGACTATATCAAATCAAGCTAGGAGGTCTAGAAACTCAATTAAAATCTAGGTTGTCGGATTTGAATTGTTCGAGAGGACAAGAAATCTGTGATAACTTATGTGATTGTATTATTTGTTAGTATGGGATAATGAATGTATTAAATATTATCGCAATATAGTTGTTATGGATTCTCTTGAGCAATCTGATTCGCCTAGTGCCGCGCCCCGATGATTCCGCCATCGGTTGGGGTGTGACAGATTGGTATCAGAGCCATAACTATAGGGAATTAGGCCAGACTCGACCTAGTCCGGGTCGACGTCTTAGAAATTGACCTAGTCTATAGTCTAAGTACCAACAGGCCGACTCGTACGAACCCAGTAGGGTTTGTATCGGGCCTACTTGATACTCTCGATCGAAATTGCTAAAAGCTACAACTTTGTGTGAACACCGCGTACTACAGCTTCACACGAAGAAGCCTTTCCTAAGGCTGGAATACTACTTAGCCTTTCCTAAGGCTGACACAATACACGTGTTTTCGAAAATACTCGCATAACGAAACCGAGCGATCCAGTCGAGATCAGGTGTGACAACCAAGAACTCTCGATAGGATTGCTCACTCAGCGCATTTTTCTAGCACGAGAACCTTTCATCGAGTTAGGAGTGACATCCACATCTCGACGAAAGTCTCCATTTCGAAATCTAGTGGAACTCACGAATTTATTCAAAGAGCATAACCACATTTAGGAACAAAACTGTTAAGTCAGGGGTGAAACTCGTACCTTAATAAGCCGTTCCACTCCCTATAAACTGGTTTTCAAAAAAAAAAAAAAAGCTCTCACCAAGGACTCGACTATCATGATAACTCGAGCCACGTGATTGACTAGGAAGACGAATGCCATGAGCTGCATCCCAGTGGAAGCATGGAGTCTTCTAGGTCAACGCACGCGCACGAACTTGTTAAATATAGATTACCTTGGGTAGTCGACGCCTAAACACCCAAGGCACTCTATCATACGACCCGCCAAATTTTACAACTGGCTGGAACTTATTTACATTTTGAAACTTTACGCTTTGTCGATTTCTCGATTTAACGATTTTCACTACCTGCTTTATAAACGCACAATTCGCACAGCCATCGCAATCTAAAACGAAACCCGAATGTTCGCAACAAAACTAATGCGTAATCTATCTCCTTCGCTATCGTTTTCTCACTTCAACGCGTCCTTGCTTATTCTAAGTCGACCTGTATGTGTATGATTACAAATTACAACTATATAAATACATATAAGTACGTATAACAACAAGTCATTGTGTGAGAACTTAGGAATTTCGTGTTCCCTATGTGGCTCCTATGTGAATCGCATTACTATTATACTATCGCATCAAGTTTGAACGCGCTCAAATCGCAACGCAAACTCAAAAAATCATTATGATCGAATCTCACTCCAAGTCTCCTTCTGTCTAGATGCCTTCCAACAACTCTACTTCGAGAATGTTAGCAAAGAGACGAGCCAAACGAAGGAGCGAAAAGAGGATTGCTTCACTTGTGACCAGGGAAGTGGTCAAAGTCATTCCTCAGATTGCCACATGAGTTCACTCTCTTATCAACTCTCAAACTTCGGAAGACGTTAAGACAGAAGAGCCGCAATCTACATTTCTCTACAAACACTTCAAGGCCTGTGATCCGATGGTTTTCACAGGTGAAGAAACACTAACTAAATGGTCGGAACCGAGATAGTTAGGGGGTTTGAATCCGCATAAAAGGGTTAGCTCTCTCTCGGTTGATTCAGTTGCAGCTGAACTTCTTCTCCGGTGATTCTGCAAAAAAGAACACCGTTAGCCTCGCCAAGGGGAGAAGAAGGTTCTCTCCTTGACCCGACTCCGGTGTGAGAATAAGTATTGGTAATGGAGAAGAGAAAATATTTGAGAAGTGAGTATGATCTGAGTTTATACCTGAACAGTTCTCATATTTATAACCGGGAGTTTGGGAGGGAAAACCTGTTATTGAAAAGATGACGGAAGATGCTAACGCCGTAGCGGTTATATTTTCTTCCGTTAAGTTCTTGGATCCTTTGTTAAGTTGTCTCGATCCGATGTGAATGCACACGGATCGTGGTTTGATCTATGGATGGGGGGCTGCCACGTGGAAAGTGATTAAGTGGAGATTACTCTCCAATTGCATGCCTTCGTTGTGATTCCAGGGTTGCTTGTGGTGATGACACGTGTCCAGACGGTTATAACCGTCTGGGTGGTGCACGATTGTATTTCTTTCTCGAAGATTACTGCTGTAATCTGGTGTGACACATTGCTGTGTGGACACAGACGAATAAATCCCAAGTCTGGGTAAAATAATATCCAAGTCTGGATATTTAGGCGGAGGTATTTGAACAAAGGATTTTGATCCTTTAAATGGGAGAAGGCGCAAGGATTTATGTTTTCCTTTGGGCGCGCGACTATAAATTACTGATTGCTTTCTTCCTTTTGTAAGACCAATGCGCGGCCGCGCAGGGTTAAAAAAGGTTGAAAAGCTAGTTTGTGGTGTGGTCTCAAATCCTTTTTATGAGGTTTTTGGGACCTTACCCCTTCAAGTCCCCCCAGTCCAGTGTTGTACTTATGCAAATAAGTGGAGCACTGGACTTATGAGAGAGAAATGTTTTGGGGCGCGAAAAGATAAGAAAGCTTCTATGAGAAGATTTGAATTTGCTGAGTTTGTAAAGATTTTTTATAAAAAATCTTTGACTTGAAGCTAGTGCAGTAAATTGATTTTGACAACCTGTCATTGTCAGTTGTTTTTTACTGTCCGTGTTGTACACGCGCGCGTGTAAACGCGTGTATGTTCTGACATCTTCCTTTTCTGTTGCTTGGGGAACTGTGACACCCGGAACAGTGCTGTGACGGTTACCGATGCTATTTATTGCGATGGGTATATAATCGTTTGGGTAACCTCCTCTGTGCAATCATTGCTTTGTTTGAAAACTTTTCCCCATTCCTTGTTCTTAAGAAAATTTTCCGTCATTCTTTTGCTTATGTCAACCGGAGAACGTCAAGAGGATCTTGTTGAAGATATGTCGACTGAACTTCCACCATTGAAGTGGCCTAGGGTGTCTTTTGAGGGTTTGATTCAGAATCTTAAATTTCCGGAGAACTGGGGTGCTTTGTATCCCGAAGAGGGGCAAACGGCAGCAGATGCTCCGGCCGGGTATATTACCCTCTTTTGGGATTTTTCTGTGATGGTAACTTTCGCTTGCCTGTTACCAGATTTTTTCTTGAAATTCTTGGATTCTATAATCTGCACATCTCCCAACTTCACCCTATTGGTATGGTTAGGGTTCGACATTTCGAATTCGTATGTCGGACGATGCATGTGGAGCCAACCGTTCCCCGATTTAGGGTTTTTTATCAAATGCATTGTACCCAAGGGTTTTATTCATTCGTTCAGAGGGCTTCTGCAAAGAAGATTTTACATCAACCCCCAAAATCTTTTCATGATTGGAAACAGAAATTCTTCTTTATCAAGGCTGGAGTGATTCCGGTGAAGATGATTTTAAGAGGAAAGGACGACGTTCCGATTGAAACGCTTCAGACTCATGTTGATGAGAACTGGTACCAAGATCTGAAAGATGTGCCCAATATCGCGTTGCCGGAGAAAGCCCTTGTCGGAGCCGGCATGAGTTTGAACTGGAAGATGGAACGTGATGATAAACCCGTATACACCGAGGATGGTCATAGTAAGTTTGGGGCTTTTTCACTGTTCTTCTTTTTCTCTCTCTCTTTTTTTTTTTTTTTTTTTTTGACCTGCTCTCTCTTTAAATGTAGTTGTTTCTCTATATGTTGTTGCCTTCAAGAGGGAAGGCGGAAGAATGGGTACTATCAAGAAGAAGCCTGAAGAGGAGCTCTGGTATCATCGTATCGTGAGAAATTTTGTGCTTCCGCGGGATGCGGACCTATCTGTTCAACCGGCAGCTGGTGCTGGTGAGTTTATATCTGTTTTTCCTTTCTTTTTTGCTTTGAGTAATTTTTTGTCTTGCGCTTTTCGTAGGTGAATTGTTGAATTTGGGCGTAGGCCCTGAAAAGAAAAAACGCGCAACTACATCCACTTCCGCGCCGAAGAGAAGTGAGACTGTTAAGACTCAACCTTTGAAGGCGAAAAATGTTGGAGAGAAGAAAGGTACGCGCCGTTCTTCTGTCTCCAGGTGTGATTATGTGGTGGTTTCTGACTCTTTGGAGGGTCTTACTCCTGTAGTGACTATGCGGGAACCGAAGCCTGAACCGAAGGATTCTGCTGATATTCCACCTTCTAACCCGAATGAGCCTATCGATCTGGATTCCAGTCCCGAACATTTGGTTCATAGGAAGGTTAGTAAAAGAAAGCAAGCTGATGCTGATGCGGAGGGTCAACCTCCCAAGAAAGTGCAGAGGAAGAAAATTACCAGAAAAGGAAACCTTGATGCTTTTGTTTCAGAATCTGTTCCTGGTAAGTATTGTTTTTCTTTGTTTTCTTTAAGCGGATAGGATTCTTACAGACTTTTATTTGTCCAGAAGTTCCTGTTTCCCCTGTTCCTGTAGAAGTATCATCTGTGGTTGATAAAGAACTTCCCCCTACTCCACCGCGCGCTGCCGTTGCAGACCCGTTAGAGTCTTTAGAGATAGCTGGGGAAGGTGTTGAGAAAACTGTTGAGGCTGAGGAGCCTGTTGGTGCTAATACAGAGACTGAACAGATTGTTGAACCGGGTGTGGTAGATGATGCTGATAATCTACCGACACCGGAAACTGTTGTTCAAGATTTGGGAAAAAAGGAAACTGCTGAAAAAATTCAGTCTTCTCCCCCTAGACCTTCTGAATCTATACCTGAGCATACTGAGAAGGCCACAACTGAGGAGACAGGATCATCTGCTGGTGTTGAGAAACAATCTCCAATTCGTCCAGAAGAAACTCTGGGAGAATATTATTACCGGACTTATACGGAGAAAGATGCTTCTGATCCTCATGTTCCTGTTTGGAATGTGAAAAAGGGTGACACCTTCTCGGATTGGCGTATATGCCAAGATTGGTTGCAGGGGATACTTCCGCCTGGCGAGATTAAATTTCAGGAAAATCAGCCTTATGAACAGACCTATCAGTCTTACCTTGCAGAAACTGCTTCTCATGTTTCAACTACTCACCGTATAGTGCGTGAGTGGTATAGCATGCATAAAGAGCGGGCATCTTTTGTAGCATCACAAAGGAAGTTTGCTAAAGATGAAAAACATGTGGCTCAGTTGAAGGCTAAATTAGAGGCTGAACAAGCTAAGTTTGAAGCTGAGCGCAAGACTGAGGAATGGTCTGTTGCTGGTTGGAAAAGAAAAGAAAAGCTGAAGCTGAAGCTGAAACTGCGCTTTTATCTGAGGAGCGCAAAAATTGGAGGAGAATTTGTGAGAAAGATAATGATGAAAAGGCAAACCTCCGCAGTATCATAAATAACCTCAAGGCTGAGGTTGAAAATCTGAAGAATCAAGATGTGGAGGTGAAAAGATTGAAGAAAGAAAAAGCTGATATGGAAGCTATGTTGGTGGAGGCGCGCTCTCATAGGGAACGAAGTGAGCAACGGGAGGTACAAGCTTTAGCCACTCTTGCCGTTAGAGATAAAGAATTAGAGGAACTTACCGCTTTGGTTTCTGACCAGGAACAACTGAAGAAGGATCTGGAGCTTGCGCATTCTGAGAATACTGAAACTTCCCACCGTTTGACTGAGGTTGAAGAGAAATTGGAGAATTCAGAAATGGCGCGGGTTTCAGCGGAAAGCGAGCTTGAACCTTTAAAGAATGATATGGCCTGGTTGAAAGATCGCGGGATTGCTTGTGTAAGTTTCTTTCTTCTTTTTTGTTCATGTATGCGCTTTTTTTATGCTTATCTTTGCTTGATTTCATAGGTTGCCGAATCTGTGTTAAACTCTGAAGATCTGGATAAAACTGTCACTAATTTGATGGTTGCTGCGCGACAAGATGGTTACGCGCAAGGATATGCGGAATGTTCCCAACATGTGAATAGCGCTTTGAAAGTTAACTGGGATGATAGCAAGTCTGCTACCTTTGGCGTTAATACTGCCGCCGCGCTTGCCTCCATGAAGACAAAGTTTAATAATTTACAACTTCCAGTGATGGAGTTGATAAATGTGGCGCTGCAATCGGATGATCACGTTGCGCAACTCAAAGAAATCTTTCCGGATGAGGGTGAAGATTTAGAGTAGGATGAAATTGTATTGAACAAATCTTTTTTTTATGTAGGATGTAGATCCTTGTTTTGTCGGTGCGCTGTTGCGCAAGGATTTTAAACACTGCTGTGTCTAAAACTCTTTAGGGCGTATTTGTACGCTTAAAAATAGTATTTTCTATTTGTTTTGTTAAATGACTTTACAATATTTTGCATGAGTACAATTACTTTTGCTTTTGCTTTGAGTAAGGCGAATAAAGTTGGTATGAAGCTCATGTGTGAGTTTATGGTCGTTTGTGACGTGATCACTGACCGCGCATGGAGCTTTGTGTTATACTACCATAATGTTTTTGCACTTACTAAAAAGAAATTGCATGCACTTTGTAAACACAAAAATAATAGAAACTTTGTAATTTTATTCATGGATAGTGCTCAGAGGCATTACAAAGTTTTTCTGATAATTAAATGGAACTTAACTTACTCACTGATAGTTCCGCCGCATTTGATAAGTCATGTCTTTTCTGCGGAAAACTTATAGAGTCCTTCAAGTTTTAGCCCGTTTGCTTGAGCTTTCTTCTCCCCGGGTAATCTGCTTAATCTCCTTACGCATATTCTAGAGTAAATGCGTAAGTTCTCCATTTTTGAGGGCCTTCTCTATTTCCGTGCACAGAGATATACAATTATTCGTGGTATGCCCGTTATCCTTATGATATTCGCAGTATTGCGTCGGGTCTTGACCACGTTTACTCTTCATCGGAATCGGAGGTTTGAATTGGTGGTCCTCAGTACTTAGAACCTCCGCCGGGGTCTTTGTTAGGGGAATCCACTGCCTCTCCCTATTTTCGTGCTTGTTCTCTCTTTGTGAAGAGAGCTTGTTGATTGTTGTGCGGGCATCTTCAGAGGAACGACTTCCTGATGACTCGCGCCATGACTTTTTGTACCTTCTTTCACCAGTTGCGCTTAAGTCTGCGGGCCTGTTGTGTGGTGGTGGTGGCCTGTTTGTAGTAAGGTTTTTCTCGGTCTGCGCATAAACCTTGGCCGCCGCCATTATCTTTTCCCAACTCGTGGGAAGGCCCTCTGTTCCCGATAATACCTTGACCATGTCGTCACATCTAACCGCGTACTTGAACTGAGCACGGATTAGTTGTTCGTTAACACCTCCAATCTCTAACACTTCTTTATTGTATCTGGTGATAAAATCCTCCAGATTCTCGTCATCGCGGCGCTAGATGTTCATGACATCTGATGTATCGCGCATTGATCGCCTTTGTTGGCTGAAGTGTGTTAAAAACTTTCTACGCAGATCTTTCCACGACTCGATCTGTCCCGTTGGTAAGTTATCAAACCAGATTCGTGCTGGGCCAGTTAGTGTTTGCACAAACAAATGACACCATAGCGGAAGAGTCCAACCGCCAACCAACCCTGCGCTGGTGAATACTCTTAGATGATCATCAGGGTCAGTTAACCCATTGAGTTTCCCAACGTTCGATGGTAATTTGGCCCTTTCCAACGGAGCCAGAGCTATCTCCAATATGAACTTCGAGTTTTCCGCCGCTTCAGCAGGGCGATAAACTAAGTCATAGTTATGCTCGGCCTCGGGGTTATAAACCGCTCGAGGCCTGCATTTGTTATAGTTTGGCTGCAGTCTGTTGAATACGCTGGTGTTTGCACTCACACGATATGTTTGATCGGATTCATCAATATGAGCGTCCCGTTGGTAACCCAACCTGTCATGAACCGATTGTCTTCGACGAGGGTGTGGTTCACCATGGTGTTGTCTCTGGTAACTGCCTGTATCATCATAAGTTGATTCTTCTCGCTGAGAGGCATGAGCTCTAGATCCCGGCCTTCGGGATTGGGTTACGGGAGCAGTTTGAGCACACAACTGTGTGTACACTGCGTTTAATGCCCCTTGGGACCGGACATACCATGATATCGGAGTTTCTCCTGGTGGTAAAATTGATTGTGCAGGATTTGCTGGTAACATTCCTGGAGTAACAGGATCATTTGCTCGATTAGATTGAACCTCATTATCGTCCGAGGCCTCTTCTACGATCCCTTCTACTGGTAAATTGTTTCCGACGTTTGGTCGAGGACCAGGTTGCCGGTGAGATGACGAATTTTCTGCCATGTGCAAAAACAGAAAATGGAATGAACTGAATCGAAACGAGATAGAAACTAGAAAACTGAGGAATCGGTGGGCGCCAATGAAGAAACACTAACTAAATGGTCGGAACCGAGATAGTTAGGGGGTTTGAATCCGCATAAAAGGGTTAGCTCTCTCTCGGTTGATTCAGTTGCAGCTGAACTTCTTCTCCGGTGATTCTGCAAAAAAGAACACTGTTAGCCTCGCCAAGGGGAGAAGAAGGTTCTCTCCTTGACCCGACTCCGGTGTGAGAATAAGTATTGGTAATGGAGAAGAGAAAATATTTGAGAAGTGAGTATGATCTGAGTTTATACCTGAACAGTTCTCATATTTATAACCGGGAGTTTGGGAGGGAAAACCTTTTATTGAAAAGATGACGGAAGATGCTAACGCCGTAGCGGTTATATTTTCTTCCGTTAAGTTCTTTGATCCTTCGTTAAGTTGTCTCGATCCGATGTGAATATACACGGATCGTGGTTTGATCTATGGCTGGGGGGCTGCCACGTGGAAAGTGATTAAGTGGAGATTACTCTCCAATTGCATGCCTTCGTTGTGATTCCAGGGTTGCTTGTGGTGATGACACGTGTCCAGACGGTTATAACCGTCTGGGTGGTGCACGATTGTATTTCTTTCTAGAAGACTACTGCTGTAATCTGGTGTGACACATTGCTGTGTGGACACAGACGAATAAATCCCAAGTCTGGGTAAAATAATATCCAAGTCTGGATATTTAGGCGGAGGTATTTGAACAAAGGATTTTGATCCTTTAAATGGGAGAAGGCGCAAGGATTTATGTTTTCCTTTGGGCGCGCGACTATAAATTACTGATTGCTTTCTTCCTTTTGTAAGACCAATGCGCGGCCGCGCAGGGTTAAAAAAGGTTGAAAAGCTAGTTTGTGGTGTGGTCTCAAATCCTTTTTATGAGGTTTTTGGGACCTTACCCCTTCAACAGGTGAAGGAGGTGTTTCTCAACTACTCCAGTGGTTCGACTCTATCGAAGTTACCCTTCGTCAAAGTGGGTGTCCCGATAGTTTCCGTACTACTTGCGTTACCGGAGTATTTCAATCTCGAGCACTCGACTGGTGGACCGCCGAACGTAACAAACGTGGGATCTCTGCGGCATATGCTCTCTCCTGGGATGAGATGAAAGAGCTCATGAAGAAGGAATATTGCCCTCCCCATGAAATCTAGAAACTGGAAGACGAATTCTGGAAAATCAAGCAAATCAAAGGTGACAATGCTGACTACACCGCAAGGTTCAAACAGCTTAGCATAATCTGCCCAAGCCAAGTCAACACTCTAGAGAAAGCCATCGCGAAGTACATTCGTGGCTTGCCTGGGTGTGTGGGAGATTTTGTCGAAGCTGCAAGACCTGCTACTATCGAAGAAACCTACCGCTTAGCCGCAGAAATCAACAACAAACGACTCATGGAAGGACTATTCTCAAAGAATCCTGTCAAGCAAGCTTATCAAGCAATCACCATTAATCCTTCAGGCGAACATGTCGACGATTCTTCTGGTGAATCTACTGACGAATCTTCTGACAAATCTGCTGGCAATTCTTCTAACGAACCAGCTAACGATTCTTCTAACGAATATGTTAACGATTCTTTGAACGAATCTGCTGCCGATTCTTCTGAAAAATTTGCCGACGGATCTTCCGACAAATCAGCCAAAGACTCTGCAAGTGAGTCCTTAGACGAATCCTCCAACGACGACACCTCATCGCAAGACACCGACAAACCCAGCCGCAAGCGAAAGACTTCAAGTCCGAGCTCATCAACAACCGAACTGCTGCAACCGAAACCTCTTCAAGCAGTTCCGATGTTTCCAAAACGAGCTTACACTGGAGCTCATCCTTAGTGTTACTCGTGTACCTATCATCATCCAGTTGGGGCTGACTGTCGCTATTGCAATAACTGCAACCGTTACGGACACTTCACCCGCAACTGCCGCATCGAACCGTGAACTTGAGTACAACAACAACAGCTCCAGCAAAAGTCTTCCGCATCAGACATCTAGCAAGCGTAGGATAAAGTTGTAATGATACGATTTTCGACGTTAATTTCTAAGTTTTGAACCTACTCTATTTACTCGATGTTGCCACGATGCGTAACATTAACTCTCGTTTCCGTTTTCTCTATCACACTCTAGTCGTCGCACTTAGACTAGATTCACACACATACTATATACTATATCACGAAATAATGTGTTTTACCCTCACTACACTCTTAGAACGAGGTACGATAAACGTGCAAGGAACGATTAATCACGGGTGCACACGGGATTATTTGGGTCAGTGCACGGAGATCGTAGTGAATTCTAAGGTGCCATAAGCGTTTTGACGAAGTATGACACCAAATCACGGGATCTAAGTAGTAGGGGTCAAGCAAGGTGTGCTTTATCATACTACCAAAGTTCCGTGAAGAAAGTGCCACGTGGAGTTGAACGTTATTAGACCTATTATACTATTGTGATTATTTCCAACACACTACACTCAATCGCAAGACGTAACAACTGAAATCGCATCATCGCAAGACTTGTCGTAAGTCTGCAACGCAATGCAATCGCCTCATCGATGGACTTTGGAGAGTCTACCTCGCAGGACAATTGCATCGACGCAAGACTGGTCGTAAGTCTGTCGCGACCAATCATATCAAGCACATTAACGCTCACGATGTTGTCTAAGTGAGGACCTATTCTACCCTCCTCGATAACCGTGATGCGTCGTAACGTAACGTTAAGCTTATTCGAAACAAAACTCGACTAATCGCAATCGTTTATCATGTGTATCTCGCAATCTCTGTCGCTTATTATGAGAAACTATATCGCTTGCTGTGTATCAATCTATCGCTATCGCCTACCGTTATCTGTGATATTCGTGTGAAGTTAGCACACATGACCTCGCTTCACGAGACAAAGCTCATATGGTTAAAGCAAGGCGTTTTAGTCATATCAGCGGCCTTTCGTGGAAAAAGGCCATGTGGGGTCTGATGATGGTTAAACTCTGTGGTGTTAAGCAATCAAATCGAACCGCATAAATCGTGTATACCTCCATCGATTGCAACGCAACTACCGATTACCGTAATTCGTTCATCATCGCCGTCATCACTAGTGTTTTGTGTTTATTCGCTTAATCACCTAATCGCGTATCGCTTATCGTGTATAGTCTACCGCGTATTCGCGTACCGTTTATCGCTCGCTAGGTGTTCATTGCAGCCTGTGTGGTATTAGTACACGTGACATCGCTTCACGAGGCCAAAAACTAGCTTGGTTAAACGTGGCGTTTCACCATGTTAGCAAACTCTCGTGGGAACGTGCCATGTGGTTTTAAAGTGGAATCTAATCGAAAACGCGCTATTCGCTTATCGCTTATCGCTCGACGCACGCTGTTGTAGCTACGTTCGCAATCCAACTCGCCGGATTAACCTATTCGATTCTATCCTATGCTCGGTCCGATTTTCTATCGATTGGGCCAGGTAAACGTAGTTCTACCCGTGTCATAATCGGCGCACATGACACCGCCTCACGAAACGGAAGTAATATGGGCAAAACATGGTGGATACGCCGCTGGTACTTCCTATATATAAGTGTTTTAAAAGTATTAACAAACTTTCATGGGAAAGTTGTGAAAGCACCGGATCGATGACGAACATCAAACATTGCACTTGATTTCAAGACATGAAGAACAAAATATGAACAAGATAGAAATATGTAGAAGATGAATCCTTTATTGATAAATCAGTCATCACATATTACACAAACCAAAGGAGTATACATCATCTACAAGCTGGTTTAGATCACAAAGATCTAAACCTAGCTTTCTCTCACTAACACATAGTCTCCCTCTCTCTCTAGAATACATACAGTGATGGAGAATGGATGGGATCTTGTGAGAGGTGCACCAAGCACTCAAGGGTTTTTCCTCATCGTTCACCCCTTGCCCTAATCCTATACAACACATATATATAGACTAGGGACAAAACTCAGACAAAAACCAAACCCCTGACCAAAGTTCTAGACCGAAACTTGGACAAATTGTCCAAGGATAAACCTTGGACTAAGTTCCAAGATATGTACAATACAGACCCTAACAATTGGAAGGCATGCACTTTTCACCCAAAGTGCATTAACAAACTCCCCCTTGATCAGTGCATGGTCTTCGTGTGGTCTTGAATTCTTCATTATGTTGACTTTAACTTGGACTTCTGCTTTGGTTGACCAGAACTGATAAGCGACAGTTACCCTGCAGGAACTGCACTTACAAAAGTGCCAAGTGGGGCTCGGTGATTAACTATCTTTTGTACTGATTAAAACGTCTTTTACAAAAATTTTTGATTTAAAACCGGTGGACAAGTGAAATTTTCTCACGACGTGGAGTTAACATCGAATCAGCTTAACTCCATGTCCAAGAAAAGTTTCATAAGCCCAGTTTTCCTTAAACTTTTACAACGTCAAAACAAAATCCTTCTTAAGACATCGGTTCGACATCGAATTCAGCTTGAACCCATATCATAGGAGAGTTTTCGTAACCCTTGTTTTCATCTTCGAATTCATTAAAATGTTTAAAAACTTAAACTTCCTTGCAACATCGGTTAACATCGACTCCGTTGACCTCACGTTAAAAGGAAAAATTTTTCAATATTTTCATCCGAACTTCCTTTGAATATCTAAAAACGAACGCTTCTTGTAACGTTGGTTAACGATCGACTCAGTTAATTCTACGTCATGAGAAACCTTTCAAGTTCTTTAAGTTACAATCGCATCAAACTAACGCATTCTTCACAACACGAGGTACTTTGGAACGCCAACTCGTGGGATGTTACTTTCGTCTTTACATCGCTTCCTCGCTTCCTCGCTATCACAATCGATCTCTCTTATTCGAAACGCTCTCGTCTGTCAACTCACAGTCAAATCGCTCGTCGTATTGCTACTTGTACAAGACCAACTCTTAGAAGTCTACCTATTGGATTAATTTCGGGACGAAATTTCCTAAAGTAGGGCAGACTGTAACAACCCGCATTTTCGTGCGTTGTTACTACTCGATATACTCGTTACGCCTAGCACCAGAGATTCGGATCATAATGTAACTATATCGCATACATCGATATTCGAAGGATAATCGCATATTTTCGCAATACACTATTATCACAAACACTAACGCTCACGGAGGCATTGAGTGAGGACCTATTCTACCCTCCTCAGTGGCCGTGATGTGTCGAACGTAAACAATTAACGCTAACAAAGACTTCCGGGTGAGTGCTATAGCTCCAGTCGTCGTGACGATGATGACAATACGAGTAAGTGGTACCCTGTCAGTCTTTGTGGCACAACACAATAACGTTCACGATGACATCAAGAAAGGACCTATACTACCCTCATTGATGGCCGTGAAACGTCGCTAATAATCGCATACTCGAATCGGAAACCGAAGGTTATATCGAAACTTTGGAATATGGATACGTAAATACGACCCTTAGTGATATATATACATATATAATAATGATATAACTCAACTACAGAAAGCGCGTACCTCAAAAACTATCAAAAACGGAGAAATTCATCGCGTCAGGATAGCCATCCGGACGGATAGCCATCCGGACGGATAGCAATCCGGACGGATAGCAATCCGGACGGACAGCAATCCGGACGGATGGGCAATCCGGACCTGTGACTCCCTTCTCCTCTTTTTCGCCTATAAATAGCCTGCCACACCACTGTTCAAGTGATGTGACAGCTCCCGCTCGACCAGACACGCTTCAAGACCCTTTTCTCTCGATTCCTCGCGATTCCGGTAAGATTTCAACCTAGAAACTTGTACTTCTATGATCTACACTCCATTCTACATCATTCTATCTTTTAAAACTCAATTTCTAACCGTGAAATCTGCGGATTTGAGGCGTTTTGAGGTGATGTCACCAAGAGTTCTTATGAACTTCAAGTTGTGGCCTCATCCCACTATAAACGACTCAGATCTGGGTGATTTCCACATGTTTTGATAACAAATCTCATCTAGATCTGTGTACCTAGCCAAGGAACTGTGCGATTTTGAGTTAACCACGATAAACCGTCAAGAACGGCCAGTTCTGATGGAGCGGGGTGATTCCCGGCCGTTAGAGCGGGTCGGAATTGATGGAATTTCAAGTGGTTAGTGCGAGATTACACTGTCCCGGTAACCCTACACGTATTCCTTCCGATAAACACTCAGAAACAGTATTCAGAATGCGAAACAGACGTGTTATCCGCACGGATAACATGTAATCCGCACGGATAGCATGTCATCCGGACGGATAACATGTCAATCCGCACGGATAACATGTCGTTCGCACGGGTAACATGACAATCCGCACGAGTTACACTTGTCCGCACGGATAACATGACAATCCGCACGAGTTACACTTGTCCGCACGGATAACATGACAATCCGCACGAGTTACACTTGTCCGCACAGATAACATGACAATCCGCACGAGTTACACTTGTCCACATGGATAACATGACAATCCGCACGAGTTACACTTGTTCGAACGGATGACAATCCGCACGAGTCAACACTCATCCGACCGGATAGCCTGTCATCCGACCGGATGACACCCATCCGACTCAGATCCATATGCCATCCGATCGGATGAGCCCATCCGAATGGGTGAGCACCACCCGACCGGATGACTGACTTTTCAATGCTATTCTCGCTTAACCGTGCATCGTTTACTATATCCTTCAATGATTAACGCAGACATACTCGCAACCGATCCAATCAAGTTGTATTCCCGCTAAATACGCACTGTGAGTATACTTGAACCCATTTTAATCGTATTTTGGGTGTAACATACGTTTCTAGCAAATCGAACTTATCAATAAATTATTCAATCAATCGAATTATCACTTGCGAATGACTGTTATGCATAGATATACGTGATGCTAGTTGCATATGTGCTAGGGCTTATACTCGCGACGTCCCACCATGACTAGTATAGTACTATTGCGCCCGACGGGGTCTAGTTTGCCATCGCATATTCGAGCATCGAGGACTTAGTTGGTAGTATTAGCTTTGTGAGTATGTATGTCGCGTGTTACGTTTATGCATGTGGAAATTCGCTACACGTTTTATTCTATTATGCTATACTTATCAAACCTGTATACTCGCCAATACTTTTGTATTGACAAATATTTTAACGTATATTGCTGGTTAGATCGCAGACTATATCAAATCAAGCTAGGAGGTCTAGAAACTCAATTAAAATCTAGGTTGTCGGATTTGAATTGTTCGAGAGGACAAGAAATTTGTGATAACTTATGTGATTGTATTATTTGTTAGTATGGGATAATGAATGTATTAAATATTATCGCAATATAGTTGTTATGGATTCACTTGAGCAATCTGATTCGCCTAGTGCCGCGCCCCGATAATTCCGCCATCGGTTGGGGTGTGACACCCTCGGTACAACATGCAGGGTTAGCTAGCTACAACAAATCCCCTTTAACAAAATTACTTATTTTAGTAAATTTTTGAGAAGTATGGTCTTTTATGGTGGGATAGGAAATATATAAACAAAAGCATGTAGTAAAAAACTCCGTCGACAATGATTTGGAGTCGTCGAAATATAATTCTAAACTTACGTTGGTAATTTACTATCTTACTATACATATCTCCGATAATGTCCCCTACCAAAAATGATAGCAAATATTTTTATTAAAACCTCATCGATGCAAAAATATTGTTAGGCAATGGGGACAACGGATGTTGGCTGTGTCAGGGGCGGGAATAGAGTAGGGGCGGTGGCAACGTCGGTATTGAGCACGTCGATGGCGGTAGGTGGTGGTGAAGACAAGCCCATCTGGACCCTTATTAAATCATGTTGTTCGGTTCTGTTTAAATATAATGGAAAACATGAATATCACACCGGATGCAGCAGAAAGGCCAGCAGAGAATCTAGATGGAGACGCAGCAATAGAGTTTGATATGATTGTCAGTTTGATCTGGTTCCTCCTTAGGGTGCAATCTAATGATGGTGATGATGAACCAATAAAGAGTAATCGGTTTGGGAGAGGAGGCAATTTGATGTTATGAATAATTAGGTTGTCTTGAAGTCTAACTCTTTAACCTCTACATTAGTCTCCTTATATATACACCCAAGATGAAACCTAATTAGTTAATAAGGGTAATATGGTCTATCAACAATTACCAACTAATTATTTAATAGTTTTTATATATTTTAATCTATGTTATATAGGGGTGAGCAGAAAACCGAAATAACCGAACCGTAACCGAAATAACTGAAAAATCCGGACGGAAAAAACCGAACCGAAACAAAAACCGACGGTTCGGTTTTCGGATTTTTAATAACCGAAAATTTCGGTTCGGTTTTCAGATAATTATTTTCAATAACCGAAAATAAACGAACCGAACCGATAAGTTTTAATAGTATACCAAATCTGTTTATTTTTATATTTAAGTTGTTTAAGTGTTTACCCATGCTACTAAGAATTATTAATTTTAATACCGTTTGTTAAATATTTATAATAAGAACATTACCATGTTTATTTATCATTAAAATTATCTATTGTTTACAAGAACTAACAAAGTTTAATATAAAAATTAAATGGTTTTCAAAGTATTACAAAAGAAAGCATCTTAACTAAAACTTTGGAGAAACATTAAAATAGATTAGATAGTTAGGTTTATGTGAACAATATTAATTTAAAAGACTAAATATATTAACAAGATTCTTAAACTTTGAATTATACTTTTAAGTTTTGAATCTTACATAATTTGTTTCAAAAACCGAAAAAATGAAAAACCGAACCGAACTGTTGCTAAAACCGAAATAACATAAACCGAACTAACCGAAACCGAACGGTTTTTAAAAACTAAAAACCGAACTTTCGGTTACGGTTTTGGTTTTACCCAAAAACTGAACCGAACCGAACCGAACCGAACCGTGCACACCTCTAATGTTATATATATGATTATAATGGGGGTAAGATCAAATAAAAAGTTTATTTTGCCTAAGTAGGATGAGAATGAAATCTTAACCATTCATTTTATTAAATCTACGTTTAAGATGAAAGTGTAGGAAAAATGAGGAGTGAAATAGTATCTTGGAAAAATCCTATTTATGGAGTTTCTCTCTCCACATGCAAGGCACATGCATATTCCACCCCCATTTTTTAAACGTTCGTAATTTTTTTATACGACATTATTTATTCATAAAAATTTCACCATAAAATCGAGCGTCTTTTTATCTTTAATTTGAGTACCATATTGCTATACAAAATATGAAGACTAAAAAATCCCACTAAAATGTGTTGTATTTCTATGTTGTATAACATATTTTTGTGCTAATTTTTTTGTGCTGAATTTTTTTGTCTTACATTTTTTTTCTTAGTTTTTTTGTGCTGGATTTTTTTGTACTATATTTCTTTGCTAAATTTTTTCGTGCTATATTTTTTTGTACTAGATTTTTTTATGATATATTTTTTTGTACTACATTTTTTGTGTTATATTTTTTTGTTCTAGATCTTTTGTGCTAAATTTTTTTGTACTAGATTTTTTTGTTGTATTTTTACAAAAACAAAAGGGTGCCTCATGTCATTTTCATTCATATTTATAAGGACCAAAATACCCTTAATTCCTACTTATTAGGAGTGTCACATGTCATCATCACGATCCTTCTTTCTTAGGCTACTTAGTCAAAATCCACTTTTTAGTCGATCCTTCCCCTTATAATGGCTATTAGATTAAATATTACATCATAATATATTTAATCTTACAAATCAACGAGATTTATAGTAGTTCACCGTTTTACCCGGTTGACTATTTTAAATAGACTCAAATTAATAAACCAATATAGAAGATCGAGTAATATTTTTTCTTTTAAGGAATGAGTATTACCACCTATAGCACAATGCTAACACTATATTTATTTTGAAATCGAAGATCGAGTAATATTTTTTCTTTTGTAGATTTACAATAAAATTAGAGTGTGCCACACGAGTGTAAAAGAATTACAGCAATAACTATTTACTGATATGTGTAGAATAGTAAATAGAGGGGGGTATTGTGTAAAAGTGTCATAGTATAGAGTTATGTTTGTACTTGATTGTAAGAAAGTTAGTTAGTGGTTATAATAACAGTTTGAGCTAACCGAAACAGTTAGCTTGGTTTGGAAATTCTTCTCTCTTTCAGTTTCTTTCACAAATTGAGCTCTATCATTGGTATCAGAGCTGTTCGATCTTCGGACAACTCGTGATTCAAGCCCTAATTCAGTCAAGGTGATTGTTCAAACAACGTTCGTTTGATTCTTCGGAATTGGTCATTTGTTCGATCAATTCCATTTCTGTTCAATTCAAAGCAGGAATTGATCATTTATTCGTTCAATTCTATTCACATTCGATTCAAAAACAGGAATTGATCAATTGTTCGGATCAATTCCATTCGAATTCGTTTCAAATTCTGAATTAATCTTTGTTCGATGATTCAAATTCAAGATGACAGCAGTGACTCGGCAATAGGAGATGGAGAAATCCATTAAAGATAATGCGTTGTCTATCGGTAAAATGGAGATTAGTGTGCAAGATCTTCAAGCCAATTCACAGTTAATCTCGGAGAATGTTCAGATGATGGCAAATGGTGTAGAAGAAAACAAAGCTGCTGTAGTGCAATTGCAATTACAAATTCAGGCAGTTTTAGATAAACTTTCAACAATTGAGAATAGTGACAAAGAATCACTGGTTCAAAATGGGAATCATGATCAAAGACTGCCAAGATTAGGAAGAATTGATTTTCCCAAATTTGGGGGTGAGGATGTAGAAGGATGGGTGTATAAGTGCAATTATTTCTTTGAAATGGATAAGACTCCAGAAGAAACAAAGGTTAGATTGGCAGTGATCAATTTGGAAGGGAAAGCTTTGCAATGGCATCAAGGGTTTTTGAGGAGTAGTGGAAGGAGTATTGATGATGTGGACTGGGTTGAATATAGTAGATCAGCCATTTCAAGATTTTCAGTGACCCTAATGGAGGATGCTATGGAAGAACTTAAGAATCTTCATCAAACAGGTTCGCTTCAAGAATACTGTGATTCTTTTGATTCTTATTTGAATAGGGTAGTGGTTTGTCAAGAGTATGATGTGAGTCTATTTGTAGGGGGTTTAAAACCAGAAATAAGATGTCTAGTAAAGGCTTTTAAGCCAAAGACATTGAGGGAAGCTTATGCAGTAACCAAACAGCAGGAGATTGTGTATAATACACTGTTTGGGACTGGTATTCAAAAGAAACATGCTTACAACTCCTATAATGCTCATAAGTTCAATAATAATGGGTTGAAGCCACCTCCTACTATGAATGCTAATACACCACCCCTATTACCAACACCTCTTAATGCTCAACCTGTGAAGTCTACAAGAAGACTTACCACTAAGGAAATGGCTGAAAAGAGAGAAAAGGGATAGTGTTTATGGTGTAAGGAGAAATTTACTCCTGCTCATAACTGTAGGGATAAACAGTTATTCAATTTGGAGTTGGTTGATGAAGAAGAGGGAACAGATCAGGAACAAGAGATATTGGATGAGGGGCAATTGATGGAAGCTGAGCCTTATATTTCTATACATGCAATCACAGGCATACCATCTTATTCAACTATGAAGATTAATGGGTCAATGGGTACTAGAAGGCTCAATATTTTGGTGGATTCTGGTTCCACTCATAATTTCATTGATACAAAGGTAATAAGTAAACTGCAATGTCCTTTACAACCTGTGAAGCCTATGAAAGTTACTGTTGCTAATGGTAACCAATTGGAGTGTGGCACAGAAGTGTAGTCACTTTAAGTGGATGATGCAGGGAGTGTGGTTTAATGCAGAAGTGTTGGTATTACCACTAGAAAATTATGATATGGTCTTAGGGGTGCAGTGGTTGGCTACATTAGGGAACATTACTTGGAACTTTGCTGACATGACCATGCAGTTCAAAGTGCAAGGGAAAACTTACACATTGAAGGGTATTGAAACAAATGGTATGAGTTTATGTTCTTCTGAGAAGATGCATATTTTGGTGAATCAAGGGGCAGGGGTAGTTCAGTCACAGATGCTTGGTTTACAGTTGTTGCAGTCTGAAGTACAGGATGTGTTTGGATCTACAGTTTTGGATCCAGTGTTCAGCAAAGAATTGCAAGCATTATTGGAAGAGTATAGTGATGTGTTTCAACTTCCAAGTGCATTACCTCCTAAAAGGCAGTATGATCATAAGATAATTTTGAACAATGAACACAAACCAAACAACTTGAGGTCCTATAGATATCAATCTGTGCAAAAGGATGTGATTGAGAAGATGACTTAGGAATTGCTAGAAACATGAGTCATAAGGAGTAGCCAAAGTTCTTTTGCAGCTCCTGTTGTGTTGGTTAAGAAAAAAGATGGATCTTGGAGGATGTGTGTGGATTACAGGCAACTTAATGAAGCAACAGTCAAAAATAGATTCCCTATTCCCTTAATTGATGAATTGTTGGAAGAATTGGGTGGAGCCACTGTCTTTTCTAAGTTGGACCTCAGATCAGGTTACCATCAGATAAGAATGCATGAGCCTGACATACATAAAACAACTTTTAGAACACATCAAGGGCTGTTTGAATTTATGGTCATGCCCTTTGGGCTTACAAATGCCCCAGCTACTTTCCAAGCATTGATGAACTGCACTTTCAAGGATTTTTTAAGGAAATTTGTTTTAGTATTCTTTGATGACATTCTAGTCTACAGCAGTGGGTTGAAACAACACTTAAGCCATTTGCAGCAGGTTTTAGAAACGTTGAGACAAGGTCAATTGTATGCTAAGAAGTCTAAGTGCATGTTTGGTGGGCAGAAGGTAGAGTACTTGGGGCATGTAATTACAAAGGAAGGTGTATCCACTGATCCTTCAAAGATTGAGGCAGTAGTACAGTGGCCTAAGCCTGTAAATGTGAAACAGTTGAGGGTTTTTTTGGGCCTATCTGGGTACTACAGGAAGTTTATTAAAGGGTATGGGGTTATAGCTAAACCTTTAACTGAATTGCTCAAAAAGGATGGGTTCAAGTGAAATGAAAGTGCTCAGGATTCTTTTGTCCAATTGAAACAAGCATTGAGTTCAGCACATGTATTGGCATTGCCTGACTTGTCTCAGCAGTTTGTAGTAGAGACAGATGCATCTTCATTGGGCATTGGGGAAGTTCTTATGCAGAATAATCATCCCTTAGCATTTATCAGCAAGGCTTTGTCTCCAAAGCAACAAACTTGGTCAGTTTATGACAAAGAGTTGCTAGCTATTTTGCTAGCAGTCAAACAGTGGCATTATTACTTGATTAGTGGTCACTTTTGTGACACCCCAGGAAAACCAGTAAATTACGCAACACAACTAGCTTCCTCAGTAACCACGTGCTAAATTTCGGGACGAAATTTCTTTCAAGCTGGGGATAATGTGACAACCCGAGTTTCCAAGGTCTTTCCTCGACACATTACTTGTTTGCAGTCGTATTCTGTTTATAACTTGCTTGCATCGTAACTTGTATATGCATGTTAGATGTCCACTAGTTAATAGATATATAGTGGTGTGAATATCATTAATATTATTGTATATTTTTAAATAAGTGACGAAATCAAACAAAAGGGGATTTGGATTTCGCTAAGGCTGCTCGACGAAATCACTAGGGATTTCGCCATATCAATCTTGACGAAAACAAGTGTTTACGCTGGCCCGATTTCACCAAAGCCCAGTTAGGCCCAACGTTATATCAGTTAAGTATTTTAGCGGAATACGTGTGCATATGATCAGTTATCGAAACCCTAATTTCTCATTAAGTGGGCGACGGCAAACATCATCGTCATCATTGAATCCTTCTGATTCCTTGCTTCAGTCGATATCCATCTAGGTTAGTGTTATCATTAATCGTTTTTCTTTATTCCTGTTTGTCATCACTCTATATCATATCATTGCATGTGAAGTCTTGATAATGCAACCAAGTGATAAGGATCACTGCAGAATTGTCGGCCATTGTTCTTATATTTGCATGGATTGTCAGTAGTCATGTGCTTGTTATATGTGTTCTTAAATTAGATATAATATGCTAAGTGTTATCGAGAGTGACATGTTAGGGTTTGATATTTGATTACTTGAATATGGTTGATGAATAAGTCGATGCGCTGAAACAGTTAGACGATTAGGGTTGCAGACTGCTCCTCGACGAAAACAGTGGGATTTCGCCGTGGGGGTTTTCGTCGGAGGGCTTTTCGCCGAAGGATATTCGGTTCGGAAGTACCAGGATTAATCAATCATTGTTGCGTGTATAGTGTCGGTCCACATTAAATACTTGCAGTCAAACGAATGAATTGAACTTTTATGAAAAGTTGAACCCATGTGAGTTGTATAGAGTCAGTAATAAACAAATGCCAAATGCTTTTGAAAGTCCAATCACATAATAGTTTATTGAAGGGTTGTCGGCCATTAGTCTTGTAGTTCAATATTGTGTAGGTATGTAAATGATACAGTATGTGTGCATGATGATAATGAAACAGTATGTATGCATGATGTAAATGAAACTGTATGACGTGGCTTTCATGGATAAGCACATTTAATTATTATGGGTTGTTATAAATCAATATATATAAATGGTGGAATTGTATGGGTACTAAACTGTTAACATGCATACTCGATTTGGGCTTATAGGGTTGAGTGGGCCGCACAAGTATTAATTGGGTTATTAATATAATCGTTACACAGAACTAAATATTATATGTCATGTACATAATGAATTCATGATGTGAAGTTGCTTGTGAACAGAACACCTGCTAGGATATTACTCGATGATAGTAGGATGACACGATAACTGTTATGTGCTACTTGTTAATGATTGCCTAAGCACACTTTGTGACATAGATTGCATGTGAATCGTTTCGGACGAAAACTGATTTTATATACGTGCGTACTATAGGTCGTGACTGATTATTTGTGAGCGTGTAATTTTTAGCATACCGAGCAAACCAAGGTGAGTTCACACTCTATCCAAGGCATGGGATTCCCAAGGGTTGGGAATGGGTTAAAGAACTGAACGGTAACTACAAACTTGCGTATTCCCCATACAACAGGATACGTACGACCATAAGACCATCACTCTATCATTTGAAGTCCCTCATTTATCGACTTAATCACCGAGGCCTATGGCGAGCGGGTCATTAGTAGATAGCGCTATTAGGTTTAACAAACCTCACACTGTGTCGTCCGAACGGGCGTGTACTAATGGACTATGGGCAAAGGGTCAATGCTGATAGACATTGACTTAGGGCACCTCTTACATTTTCGTAGCAGTCGATACGCGTGGTCTAGTAACACATGGGAAGCCCCCACTAATCTTCGCAAACATGTCTGGGAGACCGCGATACATATTAATACGATACATGGTTTACAAAACGAACATATGATTTATGAAACGAATGCTATAACTAAACAACCAACTGTGAACTCACTCAACTTTGTTGTTGACTCGTTGTTACATGCCTTGCAGGTCGTTAGGTACTCATGGAGCTTGCACAGGGAGGCGCAGTCGTTGTGGGACATGGCAGTGTGTGCCATGCTAAAAACATTATTTTATTTCGTACTTAAAACTTACATTGGGTTTTACAATTATGCTTCCTCTAAACACTTAACTACGTTTTTGATTTGAAACACCTTTCATATTGTGTGGTTGAATTTTACTTATTACTTGTTATGTTCAATATGATTGGTGGCTTGATCCTGGTCAGTCACGCCTCCAAGCGGTGATACTCCGCATGTGGATTTTGGAGGTGTGACAACTTTATCATAAAAACTGATCATAAGAGCTTAAAAAATATGTTGGATCAAAAGATTACTACACCTTTACAGCATTCTTGGATGGTGAAACTGATGAACTATGATTTTGAGATACAGTACAAGAAAGGGGTTGAAAATGTAGTGGCTGATGCTCTCTCAAGGTTACAAAGCTCTTCTCTTTTCACTTTGGCAGTATCCTCTTTTGATCCATTATTACTGACAAAGATCAAGGCTTCATGGGAAACATATGTTAATGTGCAGTCCATTATTCAGCAGTTGAAAAAGGCAGTGGTTGTGGGTCAGTTTTCTTGGGAAACAGATTTGTTAAAAAGAAAAGGGAAGTTAGTGGTTGGAAATGATACACAACTGAGGAAAGAACTGTTACAATGGTGCCATGGATCAACTGTAGGAGGTCATTCAGGGGTTCAGGCCACTTGTCAGAAGTTAAAAGGGTTATTTTACTGGAGGGGTCAGTCTAAAGATGTGAGAGGGTTCATAAGGCAATGCCATGTATGTCAACAGGCTAAATATGAAACTGTGGCTTCTCCTGTACTGATTCAGCCATTGCCTATTCCTACTTGTGTGTTTTCAGACATAAGTATGGACTTTATTATTGGCCTCCCTTTGTCAAAGGGTAAAAATGTAATTTTTGTGGTGGTTGCCAGGCTTACTAAGTATGCTCATTTTATGGGCCTAACACACCCTATTTCTGCAAGTTATGTGGCTCAGTGCTTCATTGATCATGTGTATAAACTGCATGGATGGCCTACAACAATAGTATCAGACAGAGATGCAGTTTTCTTGAGTAATTTTTGGCAAGAATTTACAAGGCTGCAGGGAATTGAGCTGGCTATGTCAACAGCATACCATCCACAAACTGATGGCCAGACAGAAGTGGTAAATAGGTGTTTGGAAACTTATCTTAGGTGTATGATTCTACACTATGGGAAGTCTTGGGCTCATTGGTTGTCTTTGGCTGAATGGTGGTATAACACTAATTACCATACGTCTATAAAAACCACTCCATTTCAGGCTTTATATGGTTTTGCTCCTCCTTTGCATGTACCTTATATACATAGAGATACTAAAGTTGCAAGTTTAGATGAGGAGATGTGTTCTAGAGAAGAAGCTGTATCAGTATTGAGGTCTACACTTTTAATGGCTCAAAATCGATTAAAACAACAGGACAACAAGCATAGAACTGATAGAGTGTTTAAAGAAGGTGATTGGGTTTATTTGAAACTTAGGCTTTATCTTCAGACATCTTTGAGGGTGGCAACATTCGATAAGTTTTCTCCAAAGTTTTATGGACCATATTTGATCATCAAAAGGGTTGGGGAAGTTGCTTATCAGCTGGATTTACCTCAAGAGTCTCAGTTGCGTCTGGTTTTTCATGTTTCACTTCTTAAACAAGCCACTTGTCCACCAACCACTGTTGTTCCTGTTCCAACAGTGGCTAGGTTCTTGTATCAGCCAGCTAAGGTGTTGGATCATAGACTGGTCAGGAAAGGAAGAAAAGGGGTATCTCAAGTGCTGGTACAGTGGGAAGGATTAACTATGTTGGAGGCTACTTGGGAAAATAGACATGATTTGCAGTTGAGATTTCCAGATTTCAATTTTAAGGACTGATAGTATGTGTTTTGACAGTTTTAACCTTGAGGACAAGGTTTGTTTGAAGGGAGGGGTATTGATATGTGTAGAATAGTAAATAGAGGGTGGTATTGTGTAAAAGTGTCATAGTATAGGGATGTTTGTACTTGATTGTAAGTAAGAAAGTTAGTTAGTGGATATAATAACAGTTTGAGCTAACCGAAACGGTTAGCTTGGTTTGGACATTCTTCTCTCTTTCAGTTTCTTTCACAAATTGAGCTCTATCATTTACATACGTGAATTTATAACTCTGACTACATCAAAATTATTTTACAAAGATAGTCGTGACAAATGTGGCTATGAACTCGAGTGACACTTTTACTCATTTATATATATATTTTTTAAGTCAGGTACAGAAAATAGACATTCAAATTCCGTTTGCATACGAAAGTACATTTTTTAAAATATGTGAATCAAAAAAGAGATGCAGGAAATCGAATTTGCATGTCTCAAAATATGGGAAGACGAAAATACATTTTAGGTATATATGATTTTGAAAGCATAAACATATTTTGATTAGCGACATCTGCCAATCACGTCAGCATAGTAGGGTGGAAAAAAGCATGGGGTAGGAAAGTGGCGTGGATTCCTAAAAAAAAGAGTAAATTGTCATTTTAGTTGATGTTTGCTCCAAATTGTCATTTTAGTACAAAAAGTTTTTTTTCTTCTCTGGGTCCCTGACTTTTCTATTTTCTTGTCATTTTGATCACATTGCCTATTTTTGTCATAACTGTTGTGTAGTGATAACCAGGGGTAGTTTACAACATAATTTATAAACCTCATAATAATTTAATGCCAAAAATACCCCTGATTATAACCTGGTTTTTAGACTAAGTTAGGCTGTGTGATCAAAATGGCAAGAAAAATGAAAAGTCAGGGACCCAGAGAAGAAAAAAAAACTATTTGGACTAAAATGACAATTTGGACAAAAACTCATGGACTAAAATGGCAATTTAGTCAAAAAAAAATAAATAAACATTCTACCAATCAAGAGCCTCCACCTCACCCACATATTTGGCCCCCATGCCGGTGGAAATACTCAAGCCCCAAGCACAACGCCGTTCACAATGCAGGGCACGGGATGGTTTTGTGGGTGTGGACTGACAACAACGCCGTGTTTCCACGCCCACACCATTTGGTCTAAAGCATAAACTAATCTTGAGTCACGTATCCTATAATATGGATAAACATATATGTGTGGACCCCTTGAAATTCTCCACGAACAATAATGAATACGGTGAATATGGTGACTTTGATGTCTAAATTATCATTAAACTCTCGGCATCTATACACTATTGAGTCCATTTTCATGTAAACCTTATTTTAACTCTTCATATAAAGATACGATACACTAGTGAAAATGACATGAAACTCTTAGTTAGGAATCTCATGGTTTAGTGAGTCATTTATTTGTGACATAATTATATATTATTTTGTTATATATAGAGAGAGAGAGATTGGTCCCTTCACGTTTCATGCTTCTAGAATGATGTGACGATGGATTGGATTGCAACATGACGAGGAGGAATCCATGATCACTTGTTCCTTAAATCTCTTTGCTTCTACCAATCCTGTTGTTTGTTTTTCCATTGTGGGGAACTATTATATTCTTACCGTACTTTTAACGAAATAATAACGCCGGACGTTAGGGTGCAAAGTTGGTTCGGTTAAGTTATGGAGGGTCATTCATGATCATAACCGAAACTTCGGTTATGGAGCCACTACTATAACAAATGGTCGGTCGGTTAAGAATGGTTCGGTTAACCATTGGTTATGAATTGGTTTAGATTAAGTTTGGTCAATTAACCAATGTTTTTTTTTTCTTTTTTTTTTTTTTTTTTTGTTGCTTTGTTCCAACCATGATTTGGTTATGAAAATATGCATTGTTCGTGTCAAAAACATAATAAAAACTTATTATTAAAAAATGAAGAACAAATCTACAGATATACAAAAGTATGAAACGAACTACAAAACCAAGACGCTCTCTATTAGTTTCTAGAAACACAAAATATGATTTATGTATAAAAAACAAGTAGTTAAGACTTCTTAAACCAATTACCAAGTAACAACAAATATTTCAAGGTATTAAAAATAAAAACCGTAATGTTTACCAACTTGAATTGTATATTATAACATTTCGGCTCTGTTTAGGTTAATTCGCTTATGAAAAATTGCTTAACCATATCTATAAGCAATGGCTCGGGTATGTAAAATGCACCTAACCATAACCGATCGGTTGGTTTTCGGTTAATTTTTTTTGGTTAACAGTTTGGTTAATTAGTTAATATAGTTTTTTTAATTACAACGTTTGTTCCTATTCTATTACTCCAATAATCCTAAATTCATCTCATTCGCCCTGGTTTTAACTTAGGACCTCACCTCTAAAAGACATATGCATCTATCAAATAAGCTAGCTCCACATTGGTAGTTTTTTTATCATTTAGTTAATTAGTTAAAGAAACTACTTAGGGACATTTAAAGATGGATATCAAAACCTAATGGAAGCTGAGGAAAGTTTAAGAAATAGAGTTTAGAGGTTCAAAAGATACAAACCCTCATCTTAAAACCTCAAAGTTTTATAACAATTAATGTTCTTTCGACTTGTTGGTGTGTATAGTAAAATGAACTTCCAACCAATTTACATTTAGAGCATTCACGACGCTAAGACTATACGGGGTGGGTATGGAAGCCATTCCACATCGGGCACACCGCCCGGAGTATGACGTAGAGGGCGGCGTGGGGGAAGGGGCAAGAGAAACTTCACCGACGTTGAGAGGAATGTGGGGGGTGACGTGGCCGGTTTCGATTGAATGTGGCATACTAGCTGTTGAACAACTAGTTTGAATTAAAAAACAATAATTAAAAAAAACCTATATATTGAACCCTTTTAACCCAAATTTTTCAAAAACACACAACATATCTAACCCATTTCTCTCTACTCACATATGGTTTTACTCCCAATTTAACATCATTTCAATAAAATGGAAGGCTCGAGTTCATCATCTTTATCTTCATTTTCTCCGTCTTCATTGTCGTCTTCGCTTGAAAATCTTTCTTTTATTCTCATCAGATAACAGGGACCGGCTCTAATAATTTCAGCGGGTCATATAGTAGTTGAAACTATATTGGAAGACGAAGGGCGCTCATCAGTACCCAAGAGGAGGAGGTATATAGTACACAGTCGAATCACCGCACATGATTTATTGGTAAGTGATTATTTTTCACCCAACCCGACATATGATTATACTACTTTTGGGCGTCGTTTTCGTATGAGTCGCAGTTTATTTATTAGAATATCAAACAATTTATCAAGTAAATATGAATATTTTCAACAAAAAATGGATGTGTGTGATAGTTGATGTGCTAAAAGTAGTTTAACTAATATTAACTAAATTAACCCTAAGCTAGACACTAAGTAATACTCTAGACTCTGTAAAACTAAACTACTGACAAGCAAGTGAACCTATCAAAACTAGAATAGCTAAAGTAAATCCGATTATCGAACCCACGAGACTCTATTGAAAACGTAAACTAGACTCGATTACTTATCTACACTAACTTGATTTAATTGTTTTTTGTTGTTTTGAGAGGGGTTTCTAACAATCCTAACGCAATTAATTAAAAGATTAAATAAAGTTGACTACGAAGGGAACTATTACTTTAGACTAGATCAGATGATGGTAAAAGCACTACCTAGGTTAAATTCCTACACATAACTAACAAGTTCTTTCTCGGTAATGGAACTAATGTGGAACCGGGATTTTATGATACTAAACTCAAAGGGTGATCTAACGACCTCGAACTATCTCAAGGTATCACCTAGAGGATTCCTAAAGGTTTTTAAAACTACTAGTTTTGTGGATTCCCTCACTGGCTTTCCAACTCTAGTAATGAAGTACCCGCTAGACAGTCTATGTAACACCCCGAAAACGGGTTTGGTAATCAAACCACGTTAATACTAAAAGACGAGTAAAGTACCGTTAGTGGTAAAATTTACCCGGTGAATATTAGGATTTTTAAATAAATAAATCTAATGTTAAATAAAAAGGGGTGAAAGAATGTTTATGAGAAAATAAAGTTACGAGTGGCCTGAGTTAACGGGACTTAAAATAACATGGATTATAACTTCCCCGAAACCCATCAAGTAACTAGGAATATCAACCTAGTTAAATATATGCCTTAAAACAATGCAGGAACTTGTAATAACTAACCCGTTTATAAAACCCTTAAACTTTGAGGGACTAAAAGTGGGCAATTGGAAAGATGTTTAATTAAAAGCTTATAAAAAAATAATACAAAAACACACACATGGGTGTGTGTGGCCGATCGACCAGGAGCCAGAGAAAAGGGGGATGAACCCTAGTTCATCAAATCTTCAAAAATGAAGATCAATTCAAGACCCAAATCAATGCATGAACATGAATAAACGATCACCAAGTCGAGGGGATCGTAAGGTATGTCGAATTTTTAATATTTATGAAGTTGTGAAAATTAGTTAACTTTGCATGATACGATCTATGTATGAATCGTAGAGGCTATGGCCGAATTTATGAAGTGTGATTGCTTAGGAACAAACCCTAAGTAGAAATTTGAAGTAAAATTGTTATGATTTGAATAAATTGATGATTTACCACACTTAGACAAGTGGGTTTTGATTAAGGAGTGAAGATGATGATATACACATGTTTAAAATCATCATACTTAATAGTAGAAATAAGCACTTGTACAAATTACATGATTTAGTACTTGTTCTTGCATGATAGAAAAATGGGTTTTGATGATTTAATGAAATTGATGTTGTATTGGTGTTTATAAACATCATACTAACTCATATGAATGAACTACTTGAACAAAATAGAGATTTTGTTAAGAGTTATAATTGATTAAAAGTGGGTCTTGACACAAGAATTAAACTCTTGACTTATGATTGTTCAATAAGAAAAGTAGTCAAAGATTCATAAGGTGTGAAAATCATGATCTAGAATGATTATTCTAACAACCTTGTGAATACTGAATGATAGTTGGCGCTTAACAAGCTAGGTGAAGCTTGGGGAGAAAGCAGGTCGATCGAAGCAAGTATGAAAAGAAAAGCGTAATTTGGATGTGAGGTAAGTGAAACTTACACAGTTATATAAAATACTTGTTTATTCTATGTGTTATAATTGCGATAGCGATAATATCGAAAATACGGATTTCCGTTGAGATTACCTTGTAGAGTAATCTAATAATGAGGAAAAAAGATTGGGTAATAAAAATCCAGAATGGGATGGATATATGAATTTGGAAATCAAAAACCATGTTTTTGATTAAATAGGTAACGTTGGGCATATAGGCCAAACGGGTCGAATGATGATGTTAACATCATTTGACAAATATCGACTAATGTGGTTGTCAAGTCTTATGTTGACAGGAGCGATTAGCAAATCGGATAATTGCGTCGCCATAGATTGTGTGATAATAAAAGCGAGGTATAAATTGGGCCTATTTGTTGACCCGAGCCAGGTACGCATATATATAGATTTATAGTTAAAAATGCAATGTTGATCAAATACCTTAGCAAAAGGACCCATGTCGTAAAAGGAGGAAATAAGTTGACGAAAATGCCCTTGATAGGTAAATCAGGCAAACGACCCTTAGAGGTCGTTTAGATACTAGTATTATCATTATGTAACTCTTAGACACATGTAAGAGTTGTAGGCATAAACCTTGGGGGTCAAATGCCTATGAACGGGTCAATCACGTAAAATGACTATCCTAAGGGTAAAAAAAATTAGGATAGCGGTCCATTATGATAAATCCACCACAAAAATAGTTGTGGTGGAATATAAGAGGCTATTTAAAAATAAGGATATGAAGTGTAGAAATAGAAGAGAAAGTTTGATGCTTAAATGTACATAATTCGCGCTAAACGGGTCAAAAAGTGTCATAATTGAATTTCAAGCCGAGAGCTTGAAATCTAAAATTTTGAAAATTCAGATGTCGGATCTTTACTCCATGAGATGGAGAATTAAATTACGAACGCGTAGGAAAAAGAATCGTGTAAAACGGACATCTAGATCAAAAGTTATGAAGCTTTGAAGTTAGAATTTCGACCGAAAATGGAGCTGGGCAAATGCAGCAGCAATTAAGCAACTTGCTGCCAAAAAAGGGGCTAGGTGTAGCGTCTAGCCCCTCCTGATTCCGAAAATTGTTTAATTTTTGTTTGTTTGACCCATATAACTTGTTTAAACTTGTTATTTAACTATCAAAGCTAACTTTTAATTTTTTGTTTGACCCATATAACTTGTTTAAACTTGTTATTTAACTATCAAAGCTAACTTTTAAGTTGGTTTTGATTATAGGTGATAACCAAGAGTGCCCGGATGAAGATCAAGCTCGAAGAAGAACCGAACACACGAGATTAAAGCTTCCGCACGGCGTTACGTCGTAACTTTTAAACGACGAACTCAATTACATTATGTTGTACTATTCTTTTAAAATTGTAAAAGTTTTAGTAAACTCGTATTGTCATACGTATGTGTAATCGTATAAACACGTATTTATACGAAACTTATATAAAATATTGTATAAAACAAGCAAGGGTGTTACAAGTTGGTAATCAGAGCTCAAGGTTGTTGACAAATGTGTTCGGTTCGAGGCTTGATCGCAAATCCGGTAAGTTATATGTATATAAATGATCTAGTATATTGAAGTGTTATAAACAACACATAGGGTTATCATGTAATACACGTTACCCCAAGTAAATGATTAATATGGTTAACGAAATTATGTGCGTTGGCACGTATGGTAGAAAACCTCGTATTGTAACACGGGCGTTCATTAATGTCGAAATTTCTAACTTTTATAAATGTTGTAGTTGAATGACACTCGCATCTGAAGATAGCAGGAGTGTAATAAATTGCGGATTTGATAAAGGAATGGTCCAAAGTATGACAAGCGGAGTATGCTCACCAAGGACCAAAATCGCGTAACGACCGCGAACAAGGATAAAGGCATGGAAAACCCGTTAGGGCAAGCATTACCAGGTGCACGCTTTTAAATTTAATCGCATAAGTAGTAATATGCAACAAACACGTAGGGGATAACAGTTGCATATATCTGATAAAACCTGAATAGGATATCTATTCACGATAATGTTTCTAAGAGAAGTTTAATAGAAACATGTGTTATTCACGATGATGAATAACAAAGAAATAACAGGATTAGTTCATATGGAAACTTGGACGGGGTAATTATCCAAGTGGAAAACCCTCAATATAATACTAATGAGAAAAGTAGCGATCACATTAACGAATGTGATGATATAATAGTTCGGTAAAAAGGAAAACATTTTATATGTTCAAGAATAAAATGGGTAGAACTAATAATTGGTTAATAGCAAAAGAATAAAGTTTTGCTAATTAAAATCCATAATATAGGAAAGATAGAGGTGTTACTTACATGGGGTGTAATGTGAAAATTATAAAAAAGTCATGTGTGTCATGTGTTGATCGCTTACTCTGGCCAAGTAAGTAGTGAACACATGATGTCATGAACTTCTTATGATGGACACATTTATGTCCGATGTAGTAAGGGCGGGGTGAATGGGACTAACTTAAATGGTACCCAAATGAATCAAATAAGCAAAATGTTTGATAGTAAACGTAAACGCAAGTCGGGTGACGGAAGCGTATTACGTTAGAATGATGAGCCCGAGAGAAGGGACAAAGATCGAAGTAAATGAAAATATAAACCAACTAATGAGAATGCTAAGGCATAGGGATAAAAGTTTTGTTGGATCATTTCTGTTTAATCATAATGGAAAACATGAAAACATACCTGTCACCGCAGACAGTGCAGTGGAGAATCCAGTGAGAGAAGATGACTTGGAGTTCGACATCTTTGTCAAGGTGATATGGTTCCTCCTTAGGGTGCTGACTGATGATGGTGACTGATTAAACTGAAAAGGGTATCGGCTATGGAAATGAAGGTCGAATGTGATGTTATGCTTATGGGGTATGTCTAATGGTGTAACTGTCTAATGTAACACCTCGAAAATTTACGTCCTATAATGTGTTGACACGTGTCATAGGTTTGAACGTGTGAAAGAATGTTCTTGAAGGACTAAAGTTGACAAACAGTGAAACTGTGTAAATAGAAGGGTTCAAAGTGTCAACAATGAATAAATATACTTTGCAATAACCCTACATGATGTTTATAACCTTAAACGAATAGATCATGGATCATACGAAGCGAATTGTGAACGAAAGTGAGAGATTACAAACTACAGGGGTTAAATGTGCCAACATGTTTAAGATATACCTCTGAGTGACCTTTTGACAAACCCAAAGCCTTGTAACGATTAATTATGCTCACTAGAATGTACCACAAAAATTTCATGAAGTTTCGTTAACGTATGAGCAAGTTGTGATGAAATTCGTGTGTGAGGGTTAGAATCGTCAACATGGAAATTTAGGGCTTTTCGGGTGATCTCAAAGTTACCCGAGGACTTGACAAAGTGGGTATAAGTATTAAAGCCCCCATATATAAATTACAAAGTCTTAAAATGCAAGAAACACCTTGAAAACGACCTTTCGGGGGACTAGGGACCAAAGTGCAATAAATGAAACAAGTATGACCTGATCTGAGGGGCCATGCGGCCCGCCTCCTACATGTGAACATCTAATGCGGGCCGCGTCCGACCTGCAGAAGCAGAAAAAACAGGCAGCTGCCTGTTGATGCTTGTAACCGACTTAAATGAAAGCGAGGTATAAATTGGGCCTATTTGTTGACCCGAGCCAGGTACGCATATATATAGATTTATAGTTAAAAATGCAATGTTGATCAAATACCTTAGCAAAAGGACCCATGTCGTAAAAGGAGGAAATAAGTTGACGAAAATGCCCTTGATAGGTAAATCAGGCAAACGACCCTTAGAGGTCGTTTAGATACTAGTATTATCATTATGTAACTCTTAGACACATGTAAGAGTTGTAGGCATAAACCTTTGGGGTCAAATGCCTATGAACGGGTCAATCACGTAAAATGACTATCCTAAGGGTAAAAAAAATTAGGATAGCGGTCCATTATGATAAATCCACCACAAAAATAGTTGTGGTGGAATATAAGAGGCTATTTAAAAATAAGGATATGAAGTGTAGAAATAGAAGAGAAAGTTTGATGCTTAAATGTACATAATTCGCGCTAAACGGGTCAAAAAGTGTCATAATTGAATTTCAAGCCGAGAGCTTGAAATCTAAAATTTTGAAAATTCAGATGTCGGATCTTTACTCCATGAGATGGAGAATTAAATTACGAACGCGTAGGAAAAAGAATCGTGTAAAACGGACATCTAGATCAAAAGTTATGAAGCTTTGAAGTTAGAATTTCGACCGAAAATGGAGCTGGGCAAATGCAGCAGCAATTAAGCAACTTGCTGCCAAAAAAGGGGCTAGGTGTAGCGTCTAGCCCCTCCTGATTCCGAAAATTGTTTAATTTTTGTTTGTTTGACCCATATAACTTGTTTAAACTTGTTATTTAACTATCAAAGCTAACTTTTAATTTTTTGTTTGACCCATATAACTTGTTTAAACTTGTTATTTAACTATCAAAGCTAACTTTTAAGTTGGTTTTGATTATAGGTGATAACCAAGAGTGCCCGGATGAAGATCAAGCTCGAAGAAGAACCGAACACACGAGATTAAAGCTTCCGCACGGCGTTACGTCGTAACTTTTAAACGACGAACTCAATTACATTATGTTGTACTATTCTTTTAAAATTGTAAAAGTTTTAGTAAACTCGTATTGTCATACGTATGTGTAATCGTATAAACACGTATTTATACGAAACTTATATAAAATATTGTATAAAACAAGCAAGGGTGTTACAAGTTGGTAATCAGAGCTCAAGGTTGTTGACAAATGTGTTCGGTTCGAGGCTTGATCGCAAATCCGGTAAGTTATATGTATATAAATGATCTAGTATATTGAAGTGTTATAAACAACACATAGGGTTATCATGTAATACACGTTACCCCAAGTAAATGATTAATATGGTTAACGAAATTATGTGCGTTGGCACGTATGGTAGAAAACCTCGTATTGTAACACGGGCGTTCATTAATGTCGAAATTTCTAACTTTTATAAATGTTGTAGTTGAATGACACTCGCATCTGAAGATAGCAGGAGTGTAATAAATTGCGGATTTGATAAAGGAATGGTCCAAAGTATGACAAGCGGAGTATGCTCACCAAGGACCAAAATCGCGTAACGACCGCGAACAAGGATAAAGGCATGGAAAACCCGTTAGGGCAAGCATTACCAGGTGCACGCTTTTAAATTTAATCGCATAAGTAGTAATATGCAACAAACACGTAGGGGATAACAGTTGCATATATCTGATAAAACCTGAATAGGATATCTATTCACGATAATGTTTCTAAGAGAAGTTTAATAGAAACATGTGTTATTCACGATGATGAATAACAAAGAAATAACAGGATTAGTTCATATGGAAACTTGGACGGGGTAATTATCCAAGTGGAAAACCCTCAATATAATACTAATGAGAAAAGTAGCGATCACATTAACGAATGTGATGATATAATAGTTCGGTAAAAAGGAAAACATTTTATATGTTCAAGAATAAAATGGGTAGAACTAATAATTGGTTAATAGCAAAAGAATAAAGTTTTGCTAATTAAAATCCATAATATAGGAAAGATAGAGGTGTTACTTACATGGGGTGTAATGTGAAAATTATAAAAAAGTCATGTGTGTCATGTGTTGATCGCTTACTCTGGCCAAGTAAGTAGTGAACACATGATGTCATGAACTTCTTATGATGGACACATTTATGTCCGATGTAGTAAGGGCGGGGTGAATGGGACTAACTTAAATGGTACCCAAATGAATCAAATAAGCAAAATGTTTGATAGTAAACGTAAACGCAAGTCGGGTGACGGAAGCGTATTACGTTAGAATGATGAGCCCGAGAGAAGGGACAAAGATCGAAGTAAATGAAAATATAAACCAACTAATGAGAATGCTAAGGCATAGGGATAAAAGTTTTGTTGGATCATTTCTGTTTAATCATAATGGAAAACATGAAAACATACCTGTCACCGCAGACAGTGCAGTGGAGAATCCAGTGAGAGAAGATGACTTGGAGTTCGACATCTTTGTCAAGGTGATATGGTTCCTCCTTAGGGTGCTGACTGATGATGGTGACTGATTAAACTGAAAAGGGTATCGGCTATGGAAATGAAGGTCGAATGTGATGTTATGCTTATGGGGTATGTCTAATGGTGTAACTGTCTAATGTAACACCTCGAAAATTTACGTCCTATAATGTGTTGACACGTGTCATAGGTTTGAACGTGTGAAAGAATGTTCTTGAAGGACTAAAGTTGACAAACAGTGAAACTGTGTAAATAGAAGGGTTCAAAGTGTCAACAATGAATAAATATACTTTGCAATAACCCTACATGATGTTTATAACCTTAAACGAATAGATCATGGATCATACGAAGCGAATTGTGAACGAAAGTGAGAGATTACAAACTACAGGGGTTAAATGTGCCAACATGTTTAAGATATACCTCTGAGTGACCTTTTGACAAACCCAAAGCCTTGTAACGATTAATTATGCTCACTAGAATGTACCACAAAAATTTCATGAAGTTTCGTTAACGTATGAGCAAGTTGTGATGAAATTCGTGTGTGAGGGTTAGAATCGTCAACATGGAAATTTAGGGCTTTTCGGGTGATCTCAAAGTTACCCGAGGACTTGACAAAGTGGGTATAAGTATTAAAGCCCCCATATATAAATTACAAAGTCTTAAAATGCAAGAAACACCTTGAAAACGACCTTTCGGGGGACTAGGGACCAAAGTGCAATAAATGAAACAAGTATGACCTGATCTGAGGGGCCATGCGGCCCGCCTCCTACATGTGAACATCTAATGCGGGCCGCGTCCGACCTGCAGAAGCAGAAAAAACAGGCAGCTGCCTGTTGATGCTTGTAACCGACTTAAATGAAAGCGAGGTATAAATTGGGCCTATTTGTTGACCCGAGCCAGGTACGCATATATATAGATTTATAGTTAAAAATGCAATGTTGATCAAATACCTTAGCAAAAGGACCCATGTCGTAAAAGGAGGAAATAAGTTGACGAAAATGCCCTTGATAGGTAAATCAGGCAAACGACCCTTAGAGGTCGTTTAGATACTAGTATTATCATTATGTAACTCTTAGACACATGTAAGAGTTGTAGGCATAAACCTTGGGGGTCAAATGCCTATGAACGGGTCAATCACGTAAAATGACTATCCTAAGGGTAAAAAAAATTAGGATAGCGGTCCATTATGATAAATCCACCACAAAAATAGTTGTGGTGGAATATAAGAGGCTATTTAAAAATAAGGATATGAAGTGTAGAAATAGAAGAGAAAGTTTGATGCTTAAATGTACATAATTCGCGCTAAACGGGTCAAAAAGTGTCATAATTGAATTTCAAGCCGAGAGCTTGAAATCTAAAATTTTGAAAATTCAGATGTCGGATCTTTACTCCATGAGATGGAGAATTAAATTACGAACGCGTAGGAAAAAGAATCGTGTAAAACGGACATCTAGATCAAAAGTTATGAAGCTTTGAAGTTAGAATTTCGACCGAAAATGGAGCTGGGCAAATGCAGCAGCAATTAAGCAACTTGCTGCCAAAAAAGGGGCTAGGTGTAGCGTCTAGCCCCTCCTGATTCCGAAAATTGTTTAATTTTTGTTTGTTTGACCCATATAACTTGTTTAAACTTGTTATTTAACTATCAAAGCTAACTTTTAATTTTTTGTTTGACCCATATAACTTGTTTAAACTTGTTATTTAACTATCAAAGCTAACTTTTAAGTTGGTTTTGATTATAGGTGATAACCAAGAGTGCCCGGATGAAGATCAAGCTCGAAGAAGAACCGAACACACGAGATTAAAGCTTCCGCACGGCGTTACGTCGTAACTTTTAAACGACGAACTCAATTACATTATGTTGTACTATTCTTTTAAAATTGTAAAAGTTTTAGTAAACTCGTATTGTCATACGTATGTGTAATCGTATAAACACGTATTTATACGAAACTTATATAAAATATTGTATAAAACAAGCAAGGGTGTTACAAGTTGGTAATCAGAGCTCAAGGTTGTTGACAAATGTGTTCGGTTCGAGGCTTGATCGCAAATCCGGTAAGTTATATGTATATAAATGATCTAGTATATTGAAGTGTTATAAACAACACATAGGGTTATCATGTAATACACGTTACCCCAAGTAAATGATTAATATGGTTAACGAAATTATGTGCGTTGGCACGTATGGTAGAAAACCTCGTATTGTAACACGGGCGTTCATTAATGTCGAAATTTCTAACTTTTATAAATGTTGTAGTTGAATGACACTCGCATCTGAAGATAGCAGGAGTGTAATAAATTGCGGATTTGATAAAGGAATGGTCCAAAGTATGACAAGCGGAGTATGCTCACCAAGGACCAAAATCGCGTAACGACCGCGAACAAGGATAAAGGCATGGAAAACCCGTTAGGGCAAGCATTACCAGGTGCACGCTTTTAAATTTAATCGCATAAGTAGTAATATGCAACAAACACGTAGGGGATAACAGTTGCATATATCTGATAAAACCTGAATAGGATATCTATTCACGATAATGTTTCTAAGAGAAGTTTAATAGAAACATGTGTTATTCACGATGATGAATAACAAAGAAATAACAGGATTAGTTCATATGGAAACTTGGACGGGGTAATTATCCAAGTGGAAAACCCTCAATATAATACTAATGAGAAAAGTAGCGATCACATTAACGAATGTGATGATATAATAGTTCGGTAAAAAGGAAAACATTTTATATGTTCAAGAATAAAATGGGTAGAACTAATAATTGGTTAATAGCAAAAGAATAAAGTTTTGCTAATTAAAATCCATAATATAGGAAAGATAGAGGTGTTACTTACATGGGGTGTAATGTGAAAATTATAAAAAAGTCATGTGTGTCATGTGTTGATCGCTTACTCTGGCCAAGTAAGTAGTGAACACATGATGTCATGAACTTCTTATGATGGACACATTTATGTCCGATGTAGTAAGGGCGGGGTGAATGGGACTAACTTAAATGGTACCCAAATGAATCAAATAAGCAAAATGTTTGATAGTAAACGTAAACGCAAGTCGGGTGACGGAAGCGTATTACGTTAGAATGATGAGCCCGAGAGAAGGGACAAAGATCGAAGTAAATGAAAATATAAACCAACTAATGAGAATGCTAAGGCATAGGGATAAAAGTTTTGTTGGATCATTTCTGTTTAATCATAATGGAAAACATGAAAACATACCTGTCACCGCAGACAGTGCAGTGGAGAATCCAGTGAGAGAAGATGACTTGGAGTTCGACATCTTTGTCAAGGTGATATGGTTCCTCCTTAGGGTGCTGACTGATGATGGTGACTGATTAAACTGAAAAGGGTATCGGCTATGGAAATGAAGGTCGAATGTGATGTTATGCTTATGGGGTATGTCTAATGGTGTAACTGTCTAATGTAACACCTCGAAAATTTACGTCCTATAATGTGTTGACACGTGTCATAGGTTTGAACGTGTGAAAGAATGTTCTTGAAGGACTAAAGTTGACAAACAGTGAAACTGTGTAAATAGAAGGGTTCAAAGTGTCAACAATGAATAAATATACTTTGCAATAACCCTACATGATGTTTATAACCTTAAACGAATAGATCATGGATCATACGAAGCGAATTGTGAACGAAAGTGAGAGATTACAAACTACAGGGGTTAAATGTGCCAACATGTTTAAGATATACCTCTGAGTGACCTTTTAACAAACCCAAAGCCTTGTAACGATTAATTATGCTCACTAGAATGTACCACAAAAATTTCATGAAGTTTCGTTAACGTATGAGCAAGTTGTGATGAAATTCGTGTGTGAGGGTTAGAATCGTCAACATGGAAATTTAGGGCTTTTCGGGTGATCTCAAAGTTACCCGAGGACTTGACAAAGTGGGTATAAGTATTAAAGCCCCCATATATAAATTACAAAGTCTTAAAATGCAAGAAACACCTTGAAAACGACCTTTCGGGGGACTAGGGACCAAAGTGCAATAAATGAAACAAGTATGACCTGATCTGAGGGGCCATGCGGCCCGCCTCCTACATGTGAACATCTAATGCGGGCCGCGTCCGACCTGCAGAAGCAGAAAAAACAGGCAGCTGCCTGTTGATGCTTGTAACCGACTTAAATGCCATCTTTTCGATCCCTTGGGCTGCCTAAAGTGGTTTTTAGCTAGTAGGGGACTTGTGGATGATAATGCAACACTCCTAGACTTAGTTGTCGATGATCCATGCATGTTTGAAGTTATATATAATGACCCACATTATGCAACAATGATCATTCATCACTCCTGAGCATTTCCAGAGCATACAAGCAGGTCACAAGCATTCCACATCATCCATTAGTCGTGTGTAAGTGCCTTTGATCCTTCTTGTTTGAGTTATACTTAGTTTATAGCCTAGAAATCAAACCGTCGTAACTACGGTTTGACTTTGTGATAAATCACAATCGGTCCAGAGATTTGTCGAATCGAAAGTTGTTATAAGTTGGTATTTATATGGTTAATAAACCCCTAAAAGGGCACTCACTGATTCGAATCCTAACTAGGTCGTTTGTCGAGTCAAAGGTTGTCCGAAAAAGTCAACAGAATTGGTCTTTTGGAATTAACGCGTAATTAGCAATATAAAAGGCGTGTAATCTATTTTATCAGTCATATGACTTAAAAATAAGTATAATAACTTGTATAAGCTTGTTTGATTCGACAACTTTATGTATTGAACCGATTCGGAACCGAGAGACGCAAAAGTTTGACTTTTGCATTGACCTCAGTTCTGACCCGGTTTAGATAGGTTTAGACATGCCTTAAAGTTCCATTAGGACCTAGATACATGTGTGTATAAGCCTCTGCGTTTATACCACTCGAATCCCTAATCGTCCGATGTTTCCGTTAAACGCCTAAATATTGACCGTAATGCCCTTATGACCATAAAACGAGATTTTTAGAAATGTGAAAGTGCCATAATCTTAGTTACTGATTTTTAGACTTGTACCTAAAATTTCACATCAGTTGGAGGTCTAGATTAGGAGTTATGCTTAATGACGTAATTTGAATGCTTTTAAGTAATTAAACGGCGTCATTAGCGTAAAGCCTATCTAAACCAAATTTTGGACACCAAACCTTTTACCCACTGATGTGATATAATATTTTGAGATTTTTAAAGATTTTTAATTATTTTTAAACTGAGCATAAGCAAGGTTTATCGCCTCGATTCGGTTAATACCAATAATACCCTTTTCGGCCATAAAATGAGTTTTACAAATCCTTTTAACACCAATCCAATTGCTACTGATTTTAAATAATAAATGGAGTATTTTGAGCCTGTTTATTTGATCAGAAAACTCAGAATCGTATTTTAACCCGTACATCGCTTAAAACGACTTTATACGCGTATTTAACGCATAGTTTGGGTTTAAAACTATTTTAATATATAAGACTTATTACCAAAGGTTATAACCTGTTAAAATAAGCTATTTTACTGATCAACTCAGACCCGGATCACAGGTGTCTAATTAAACACTTTTATAATCTTTAAAATGACCAAAATACCCCTACGGGGCTTATTAAGAGATTAAACTCGTTTTGGGCATCATGGGTGATATCCTACTGATATCACAACTTATTTAAGGCATGTTAACTTAGGAAACCTGTTTAGGACTCTTACGGATACCCGTTACGCTTCATGCGCGTTCGGTTCGGTTTATGTAACTAGTTTACATAAATTAGCCGAAACGGGTCAAACCTTATCGGTTTTATCTCAAAATCCAGAATGTGTATCATATACCCATATTAAGCAAGTATTCAAACTTGTCGGGTCTAAATCACATTCTATCCGGTCTTCGCTTAATCGTGCGTACGAACCGTATCTTTAAAACTAACCGGTCTAAGCGTAAGCTTAACTAAAGACCCGTTAGGATTCTAATAGGTTATTATAAACCTTCGTTCCAGATTAGGAGAACCAGTAAAAGATACTTGCACTCGCTGATTTTGAACTATACTTACTCAGGTAAATACTTTTAACTTATTTTCCCTATACGGGCTTGGGGTACGGTATATAAAATACCGCTTGGTCCGGCATTGAATCTTTAATCGAATAGAGGTTAAATCATTGATATGCTATGTTTTGAAATGTTTTGTTTGCTTAAAGCCTTTGGGGGGTTAATGACCATGTCCCGGATATCCCTGGCATCATTTTACGAAATGGCCACGACCTTAGCACTCAGGTGTAGGCGTACACCTGTCAGTGTCTCATTATATAAAGTGGTGTGTCCATTGATCTTTAACCCGGTCTACGGATCGGGCTACTGAACGCATAAGAAACATGTAATTCGTTTACAAGTTTATATATTTACATAATTATCCCAAGTTATAAAATATTATTTGTGCCTTGTGCCTTAAATGCATTTTCTTAAACTCTTTTCAAAATGAGTCGGTTGATTGTATTTACCAGTGTAAACTGACGTATTTTCTTAAAAAGGTTAAGTGCAGGTACTACGCGAAATAGGCTGGCTTGTCTCCTAGCATCCACATTAAGTCTCGCCAGCTTGGATGTCATAAACTGTTGAACATTTGTTTCCTTTTATTTTTGATCTACCTGTGGATTTATATTCGACTATTTGTGATACTTAATATTACAATATCGTTTGGTTGAATAAAATCTATACTTTGCTTCCGCTGTGCATTTAAATATTGTGTTGTTTGACTATTATGTTGCCAACCACGTCACGATACTCCCCTACCGGGCCCACCGGTGACACGTGGAAATTCGGGGTGTGACAGGTTGGTATCAGAGCCAACTCTGAGCGAATTAAATACTAGCCTTTTGTGTTTAATCTCAGTTACACAATTGCACATTCCTAAATCTTCGAGTCTAGACAAAGAACTTAGGAATAATCCAAATTGTTCAAATTTTTTTATTTTTATTTATTTAAATTTTGTCCTTTATCTTTCCTTGTTATTACCTTGTGTATTTTAACAGGTACAATAATGCCGCCAAGATTTTGACGAGGTGGTCGAGGAAAGGAGCCAGCTAGCGCCCCTAACGACCATGAGGCAGGGCCTTCATATCGACGAACTTCTTCTACAAGGAATGACGAAACGAGGGAGCTATGGAGGACATATGAAGACTCTGCCAGACGATCTTTTTCGCACACCTCAACACCTCCATATCATGACTCTTATGGGCCTCAGTCAGAGAATGAACCCCACAACCAGCAACGTTTCTTTGGCGACCCTACTCCTGTTTTTCAGGGTCAGTTTAACCCAGCAGAGTACCTACCAGAGCACGTGGGCTTTAACCCACTAGGACCAGAGGATCACTTTTCGGGTGATCAAGATATGGACGAGGACACAGATCCCGTCGAGGCTTCAACCGGATCCTTGAACCATCCTTTCGTGATCTCAGACGGTTCGTCTTTTCACGGAACACCATACCAGGGTCCGGATAGTCACATGGCACGGTTCGAACGGTGTGAGTGGTACTATACACCATCTGAACACTCATCACCTCACCAGCAGCCGCCACTGCAGCAGCAAAATCCCTCTGGGGATCCACGTTATGAGGCAGTCACGCCACCGCCTCCACCGCCGCCAGTTCATCTAGAGCCTCCAGAACCACCAAGACGTAGGAGGACTGGTGCACGGATCTCAGCACGAGAAGTTGATTTTCGTCTCAACACCCCTCAACACTCTAGCGGCAGCCATTACCCGCCTACTCATGAAGTCCCACAGATGGGTGGACCTTCTGTTCCAGTTTCGGAGGTGAATTCGGCACCTATTGTACCGCCATCACCGGGTTTTGGCCACCCAATCCCTGCCTATACTGCTCCAGCAGCTTACAACCCATATGGACCACCAGCATACCATGGCTATAACTATGCTGATGATCCTTACAACGTAGCATCAAGCTACCTTGCCCATAATAATCCTGAGGGACCATATGGACCCCCTTGGGGAATGGGATACCCAGCTCGGGGGTATCAAGCACCTGTTCAGCCGCCACCGCAGTACCAGCCACCACGGGCTCCTCCTCCTGAGCAGGAGGAACTCCGTCGAAGACTGGCCAAAGTGGAGCGAGACTTCTAGAAGGAACGTAGGAAGAATGAGGGATTTATGAGTGGTTTGGCAAACTTGCTTAAGGGAAAGAAGAAACGGGATCGTTAAAATCCCCATATATATATTGTTGTATTTCCTTGTTTAAATCAAGTCCCTGCGTGGACATTTATTTATGTGTGTATGTAGTCCCTGCGAGGATATCTATCTTTGTACTTAGTCCCTACGTGGACTTGTCTCTAGTAGTCCCTGCGTGGACATTTACTTTTGTAGACCGTCCCTGTGAGGACATGTATTAAATGTATAGCTCCTGCGTGGGCATCTGTTTCTGTGAAAAGTCCCGTTTAGGGCAAAATGTACTACTTTTAGTTTTAATGGAATGTAAGTTTATAAATTTCATCATTTTTATGTTATACATAATTAAATTATATATGAAAGAAATAAATCAGAATCATTCCTTTTAAAAATCTATCTGCCTATGTAATTTTTGTTAAGGATCTTAAAAGTATAACCTAGCCTGCATGTCATTTTAAGACCTGGCCCAGATGGTAAAACTAGTTAAAAAGATTCAAATCCCTGTTAACATCTGAAAACATGTTAACACTCCTGGCAGACATGATTCGTTAAAAACACACGTGTTATTATTATATAGGGATCTTTTCAAAGATTCTAAACCCAAATAAATGATCTCTGAATCATGGGTTAAATCATTAACAAATATGATCAGTTCTTTTTACCATCCATTGGTAATGGAATGCCTACGGGCCCTTCTCATTTTCATATGAGACAAAAGACAGTATTAGTCTGTGACCCTGTCTGATAAAGGTAATGAACTTTGTTCAAACCTTCATGCTTTGATTCTCTGAAATCATAGCTTATAATCTATATTGTCCCTGTGACTAGGCCTTATGTGCTAATAAAAAACTATTAATGTTTTATAATTAGGATAAATTATATTAGAAATCCTAAATAAACGTGAGTAATAAATTAACCATATATGGTCTATGTTACCACGGTTAATAAAAATTGCCATAAAAGACAATTATATGATAAACTCACCAATAAATTATTGTCGATATGTTACAGTTTAAGCTACATGGCAGACTCAAACGAAGTCAACAGTCACCCAGGGATAGTGAATGATAATGCCCATGTAAACGTAGCGGGTGCAGAGTTGCAAGCTATGATAGACAATGCGGTTAATAGAGCTATGGATAGACAACACCATGGATCGAGTGGTACCCATACGAGGACCCATTCTGCATCACACACTAGAACACCCTCCAGGACCCACACTGCCCACAACAGTAATTCTCACCACTCCTCGAATCAAAGGAGTAATCCATCCCAAAGAGTCGTACAGAACCAAGAACCTCGTAATAGGGGTTGCACCTATAAATACTTCGTGTCGTGCAAAGCCAGAGACTTCAATAGGGAAAAAGGAGCTGTTGATTGCATGACGTGGATGGATGAAATGGATACTGTGGTGGATATTAGTGGTTGCCATAATAGGGATATTGTGAAGTTTGTCTCACAGTCTTTCAAAGGAGAAGCCTTAGCCTGGTGGAGATCTTTGATCCAGGCCACAGGGAAAGTCCCGTTATACAACATGACCTGGGAACAGTTCATGGTACTAATCAAGGAAAATTTCTGCCCTCAACATGAGGTTGAGAGAATTGAATCTGACTTCCTGGCGCTGGTCATGAAAAACCTGGACTGTCAGGCCTACCTTACTACTTTCAATACTTTGTCAAGGTTGGTCCCTTATTTGGTGACTCCGGAGCCTAAACGTATAGCTCGTTTTATCGGGGGTTTGGAACCGGAGATCAAAGCAAGTGTAAAGGCCTCCAGACCAACCACTTTTCGGTCAGTAACGGACATATCGTTGTCTCTGACCTCAGATGCTGTCAGGCTGAGGTCACTGAGGAAAACTGATACCGAGAAAAGGAAGCGTGAGGATGACAACTCACGACATTCAGATAAGAAGCAGAAGGGAAACAATGACTCTAAGAAGGGGTCAGGATTCAAGAAAGATGGTCAGCAGTCGGGTGAAAAACCCAGATGTAAAATTTGCAGAAAGCACCATTTTGGAAAGTGCAGACTTGACTCAAAATCCCAATACCAGCCAAGGCCTTGTGGGATTTGCAAGTCTACGGAACATAAGACCCTGGAGTGCAAGAAGATAAAGGATGCAACGTGTTATAGTTGCAATGAAAAGGGGCATATCAAATCCAACTGCCCGAAATTTACAAGGAAGAATGAAGAGGGGAAGAAGACCAATGCGAGGGTCTTCAGGATGGATGCTAAGGAAGCCGTCAAGGACGACAACGTGATAACAGGTACCTTTCTCGTAAATGATGTTTATGCGAGAGTGTTATTTGATTCAGGCGCTGATAAGTCGTTTGTAGATAATAAGTTTTGTGAATTGTTGAAACTACCTGTTATGACTTTAAGTGTGAAGTATGAGGTGGAACTAGCAGATGGCACTTTAGAAACCGCTTCAACCTTATTAGATGGATGTTTCATATCCATTAGGAACCACTCTTTTCCTTTGTCCCTACTTCCTTTAAAACTAGCCAGTTTCGACATAGTTTTGGGTATGGACTGGTTATCTCATAACCAGGCCCAGATTATTTGCAATAAGAAGCAAGTGAGGATCAAGACTTCGTCTGGTGAATCACTTACTATCCAGGGAGATACCCAGTATGGGCTGCCCGAGAAAATGTCTATACTCAAAGACTCAAAGTGTTTGAAGAAGGGCTGTGTCATCTACATGGCACAGGTGATTATTGATGAACCGAAACCCAAGATTGGAGATATCCCAGTCATTTCTGAATACCCCGAAGTATTTCCTGAAGAACTACCTGGTTTACCACCAGATAGGCAAGTGGAATTCAGAATTGACATTATTCCTGGATCAGCACCAGTTGCAAGGGCGCCTTATAGGTTGGCACCAACAGAGATGAAGGAATTGAGGACGCAGCTAGATGATTTACTAGCCAAAGGTTTCATCAAACCTAGTCCGTCTCCTTGGGGAGCACCAGTTTTATTTGTTAAGAAGAAGGATGGATCGATGCGTCTGTGCATCGACTACAGTGAGCTTAATAAGGTTACTATCAAGAATAGGTATCCTTTGCCCAGAATCGACGATCTGTTCGATCAACTTCAAGGGGCAAGTTTCTTCTCGAAGATTGACTTGAGGTCAGGCTACCATCAATTGAAGGTTAGAGATGAAGATGTGCACAAAACAGCGTTTAGGACTCGTTATGGTCATTACGAGTTCCTAGTGATGCCTTTTGGGCTCACTAATGCACCAGCCGCATTCATGGATCTCATGAATCGCGTTTGCAAGCCACACTTAGACAAATTCGTCATCGTCTTCATCGACGACATTCTCATCTACTCAAAGAACCAAGCTGACCATGATAAGCATCTTCACTGAATACTGGAACTACTTCATAAAGAGAAGCTCTATGCCAAGTTCTCAAAATGTGAATTCTGGCTTCGAGCAGTCCAATTTCTTGGACATGTTGTTAGTGAGCGTGGTATCCAAGTAGATCCCGCTAAAGTTGAATCTGTCATGAATTGGCATGAGCCAAAGACGCCTACAGAAATTCGTAGCTTCCTAGGTTTGGCAGGATACTATAGGCGATTCATAGAAAACTTTTCAAGGATTGCTGCACCCCTGACTTCGCTGACACGTAAGAGGATTAAGTTTGACTGGGGTCCTAAGCAGCAGGAATCCTTCGATATTCTGAAACAAAAGTTAAGCAATGCTCCAGTACTGACATTGCCTGATGGAATAGAGGAGTTTGTAGTTTATTGTGATGCATCACACACCGGGATGGGATGTGTGCTTATGCAGAAAGACAAAGTCATTGCCTATGCTTCACGTCAGTTAAAGGTGCACGAAAAGAATTACACCACCCACGACTTGGAGTTGGGTGCCGTTGTATTCGCACTAAAACTGTGGAGGCACTACTTATATGGAATAAAATGTGTGATCTATTCTGATCACAAAAGCCTTCAACATCTGTTCAACCAAAAGGACTTGAACATGAGGCAACGCCGTTGGATGGAAACTCTGAATGATTACGATTGTGAAATAAGATACCATCCCGGCAAGGCGAATGTAGTCGCCGATGCCTTGAGTCGGAAAGAAAGAGTGAAACCCATCCGAATCAATGCCAAGCGCATGGAAATCAAGAACAATTTGATAGAAAGGTTGTTAGCGGCACAGAAGGAAGCTGTGTTGGAAGCTAACTATCCTAATGAAAAGCTGGGAGTAACTGAAGAACAGTTATCTCTTAGTAAGGATGGAATTCTTAGATTAAATGGACGGATATGGGTTCCAATTTATGGGGGACTCCGTGATGTTATCCTCCAGGAAGCCCACAGCTCTAAATACTCTGTTCATCCTGGAGCTGATAAAATGTACTAGGATCTTAGGGCAAATTATTGGTGGATAGGCTTGAAGAAGTCTGTAGCTACCTATGTAGCTAAATGCTTGACGTGTGCGCAAGTCAAGGCAGAACATCAAAAACCGTCAGGTTTGCTACAACAACCTGAACTCCCTACTTGGAAGTGGGAAATGGTAACTATGGATTTTATCACCAAGTTACCTAAGACAAGGAAAGGAAATGACACCATCTGGGTGATAGTTGACCGACTGACTAAGTCAGCACATTTCCTACCTATTAAGGAGACCTACAGCTCCGATATGTTAGCCCAATTGTACGTTGATAAGATAGTAGCTCTACATGGCATACCTGTAGCTATTATCTCTGACCGAGATACTAGATACTCATCACATTTTTGGAAAAGCTTCCAACAATCTTTGGGCACACGTTTGAACTTTAGTACGGCTTACCATCCACAGACTGACGGTCAGAGTGAGCGTACTATTCAAACGTTAGAAGACATGCTGCGTGCATGTGCGATCGATTTGGGAGGTAGTTGGGATAAAAACCTGCCATTGATCGAATTCTCCTACAACAATAGCTACCATACCAGCATAAAGGCTGCGCCTTTTGAGGCATTATACGGTAGAAAGTGTAGATCGCCTGTTTGTTGGGCGGAAGTTGGAGAAGTCCAGTTATCAGGACCAGAGATCGTGTTCGAAACGACGGACAAGATTGTCCAGATTCATAACAATCTCCAAGCTGCCCGGAATAGGCAGAAGATTTACGCTGATCCAAATCGTAAGGATTTTCACTTCGAAGTAGGTGAAAAAGTCCTACTTAAAGTGTCACCCTGGAAGGGAGTGATGCGATTTGGTAAGAAAGGTAAGCTAATCCCGAGATACATAGGACCTTTCGAGGTTATCGAACGTGTCGGGTCAGTTGCCTACAAGTTAAACTTACCTGAAGAGCTCAGTAGTATACACAATGTGTTCCACATCTGCAATCTGAAGAAGTGTTTCGCTGACGAATCAGTGGTTATACCCTATACAGATGTGCATATTGATGAGAGCTTGAAATTTGTGGAAAAACCTTTGTCGATCGAAGATCGACAGGTGAGGAAGCTTCGAAGGAAGCATATACCTTTTGTAAAGGTCAAATGGGATGCCCGTAGAGGTCCCGAATTCACGTGGGAGGTCGAATCCACGATGAAAGAAAAATACCCTTACTTATTTCAGTAAATCTCGGGTCGAGATTTATTTTAAGGGGGTGAGGATGTAACACCTCGAAAATTTACGTCCTATAATGTGTTGACACGTGTCATAGGTTTGAACGTGTGAAAGAATGTTCTTGAAGGACTAAAGTTGACAAACAGTGAAACTGTGTAAATAGAAGGGTTCAAAGTGTCAACAATGAATAAATATACTTTGCAATAACCCTACATGATGTTTATAACCTTAAACGAATAGATCATGGATCATACGAAGCGAATTGTGAACGAAAGTGAGAGATTACAAACTACAGGGGTTAAATGTGCCAACATGTTTAAGATATACCTCTGAGTGACCTTTTGACAAACCCAAAGCCTTGTAACGATTAATTATGCTCACTAGAATGTACCACAAAAATTTCATGAAGTTTCGTTATCGTATGAGCAAGTTGTGATGAAATTCGTGTGTGAGGGTTAGAATCGTCAACATGGAAATTTAGGGCTTTTCGGGTGATCTCAAAGTTACCCGAGGACTTGACAAAGTGGGTATAAGTATTAAAGCCCCCATATATAAATTAAAAAGTCTTAAAATGCAAGAAACACCTTGAAAACGACCTTTCGGGGGACTAGGGAACAAAGTGCAATAAATGAAACAAGTATGACCTGATCTGAGGGGCCATGCGGCCCGCCTCCTACATATGAACATCTAATGCGGGCCGCGTCCGACCTGCAGAAGCAGAAAAAACAGACAGCTGCCTGTTGATGCTTGTAACCGACTTAAATGCCATCTTTTCGATCCCTTGGGCTGCCTAAAGTGGTTTTTAGCTAGTAGGGGACTTGTGGATGATAATGCAACACTCCTAGACTTAGTTGTCGATGATCCATGCATGTTTGAAGTTATATATATTGACCCACATTATGCAACAATGATCATTCATCACTCCTGAGCATTTCCAGAGCATACAAGCAGGTCACAAGCATTCCACATCATCCATTAGTCGTGTGTAAGTGCCTTTGATCCTTCTTGTTTGAGTTATACTTAGTTTATAGCCTAGAAATCAAACCGTCGTAACTACGGTTTGACTTTGTGATAAATCACAATCGGTCCAGAGATTTGTCGAATCGAAAGTTGTTATAAGTTGGTATTTATATGGTTAATAAACCCCTAAAAGGGCACTCACTGATTCGAATCCTAACTAGGTCGTTTGTCGAGTCAAAGGTTGTCCGAAAAAGTCAACAGAATTGGTCTTTTGGAATTAACGCGTAATTAGCAATATAAAAGGCGTGTAATCTGTTTTATCAGTCATATGACTTAAAAATAAGTATAATAACTTGTATAAGCTTGTTTGATTCGACAACTTTATGTATTGAACCGATTCGGAACCGAGAGACGCAAAAGTTTGACTTTTGCATTGACCTCAGTTCTGACCCGGTTTAGTTAGGTTTAGACATGCCTTAAAGTTCCATTAGGACCTAGATACATGTGTGTATAAGCCTCTGCGTTTATACCACTCGAATCCCTAATCGTCCGATGTTTCCGTTAAACGCCTAAATATTGACCGTAATGCCCTTATGACCATAAAACGAGATTTTTAGAAATGTGAAAGTGCCATAATCTTAGTTACTGATTTTTAGACTTGTACCTAAAATTTCACATCAGTTGGAGGTCTAGATTAGGAGTTATGCTTAATGACGTAATTTGAATGCTTTTAAGTAATTAAACGGCGTCATTAGCGTAAAGCCTATCTAAACCAAATTTTGGACACCAAACCTTTTACCCACTGATGTGATATAATATTTTGGGATTTTTAAAGATTTTTAATTATTTTTAAACTGATCATAAGCTAGGTTTATCGCCTCGATTCGGTTAATACCAAAAATACCCTTTTCGGCCATAAAATGAGTTTTACAAATCCTTTTAACACCAATCCAATTGCTACTGATTTTAAATAATAAATGGAGTATTTTGAGCCTATTTATTTGATCAGAAAACTCAGAATCGTATTTTAACCCGTACATCGCTTAAAACGACTTTATACGCGTATTTAACGCATAGTTTGGGTTTAAAACTATTTTAATATATAAGACTTATTACCAAAGGTTATAAACTGTTAAAATAAGCTATTTTACTGATCAACTCAGACCCAGATCACAGGTGTCTAATTAAACACTTTTATAATCTTTAAAATGACCAAAATACCCCTACGGGGCTTATTAAGAGATTAAACTCGTTTTGGGCATCATGGGTGATATCCTACTGATATCACAACTTATTTAAGGCATGTTAACTTAGGAAACCTGTTTAGGACTCTTACGGATACCCGTTACGCTTCATGCGCGTTCGGTTCGGTTTATGTAACTAGTTTACATAAATTAGCCGAAACGGGTCAAACCTTATCGGTTTTATCTCAAAATCCAGAATGTGTATCATATACCCATATTAAGCAAGTCTTCAAACTTGTCGGGTCTAAATCACATTCTATCCGGTCTTCGCTTAATCGTGCGTACGAACCGTATCTTTAAAACTAACCGGTCTAAGCGTAAGCTTAACTAAAGACCCGTTAGGATTCTAATAGGTTATTATAAACCTTCGTTCCAGATTAGGAGAACCAGTAAAAGATACTTGCACTCGCTGATTTTGAACTATACTTACTCAGGTAAATACTTTTAACTTATTTTCCCTATACGGGCTTGGGGTACGGTATATAAAATACCGCTTGGTCCGGCATTGAATCTTTAATAGAATAGAGGTTAAATCATTGATATGCTATGTTTTGAAATGTTTTGTTTGCTTAAAGCCTTTGGGGGGTTAATGACCATGTCCCGGATATCCCTGGCATCATTTTACGAAATGGCCACGACCTTAGCACTCAGGTGTAGGCGTACACCTGTCAGTGTCTCATTATATAAAGTGGTGTGTCCATTGATCTTTAACCCGGTCTACGGATCGGGCTACTGAACGCATAAGAAACATGTAATTCGTTTACAAGTTTATATATTTACATAATTATCCCAAGTTATAAAATATTATTTGTGCCTTGTGCCTTAAATGCATTTTCTTAAACTCTTTTCAAAATGAGTCGGTTGATTGTATTTACCAGTGTAAACTGACGTATTTTCTTAAAAAAGGTTAAGTGCAGGTACTACGCGAAATAGGCTGGCTTGTCTCCTAGCATCCACATTAAGTCTCGCCAGCTTGGATGTCATAAACTGTTGAACATTTGTTTCCTTTTATTTTTGATCTACCTGTGGATTTATATTCGACTATTTGTGATACTTAATATTACAATATCGTTTGGTTGAATAAAATCTATACTTTGCTTCCGCTGTGCATTTAAATATTGTGTTGTTTGACTATTATGTTGCCAACCACGTCACGATACTCCCCTACCGGGCCCACCGGTGACACGTGGAAATTCGGGGTGTGACATCTAACCCCTTAACCTCCACGTGAGTCTCCTTATATAAGCACCCAGGAGGAAACCTAATTAGTTAATAAGGGTAATATGGTCCATCAACAATTACCAACTAATTATTTAATAGGTTATTATATATTTTGATCTATATTATGTAAATGATTATAATGGCTATAAATTAAATATTAATACATAATATATTTAATCTTACATTCTCCCACTTAGCCGAGTAATCATTTACTATGAGTATTAGATAAGCCTGATCAGGAGTTAACACTCATTTTAGCCTTAAACAAGTACTATAGCAGAGAAATACAGCCGTTGAATCATTATGCGACTCAGGACCCCCATTAATCATACTATAGCCTTAATTTAAAACCTAATCGTCATGATCAAAATACGCATAAGCCCTTTGTTTGATTTGTAACTTTATTTGTCTATATGCCATTATACCGGTTGAACATATTCTAAGAGACATACAAAATCAAACTGAGGAAATTTAATTAATCATAAAACATAAGCTAGTACAATATGCTTAAATAAGGTCTTTACTAAATCCCATATTCCGAACATGTTCTTCGTAAACCTTAGGAGGGAGACCTTTAGTCATCGGATCCGCAAGCATATCTTTAGTACTAATATACTCGATACAAAGATTATTTTCCTCAACTCGTTCACGTACGAACAGATATTTTGTATCGAGATATAAACCAGCTCCAGTCAAACTGTTACTGTTCGAGAAACAAACGGTAGCTGAATTATCACAGTAAAGCTTCAATGGTCTAGAAATGGAATTAACGATTTTGAGTCCAGTGATCAGATTTCTAAGCAACATTCCATGACAGGTTGTGTTATAAACAGCAATGTACTCTGCCATCATTGTGGAAGTTGTGGTCAACTGTTGTTTATGACTCTTCCATGAGATAGGGCCGCCTGCTAACATAAAGATATAGTCCGATGAGGTCACTCATTACTAATTGATGATCTAAAACTTCCCAAGGAGTCATTTTCTGTTTCTGTCTAGAACTTTCTCCGACCTCTATTTCTGTTTGCTTAAAACTTTTCTCAGCTTCTATCTCTATTTGATTAATATTTTCCTCGATTTCTACCCCTTTTCCTTTGTCTTTTGGATCTTCAGTTTTGGTAATCTTTCTTGTTGCTGGCTTTTTCCTACGTACTCGCCTCCAGCCCACAAATCTGCTTCTTTTCTTGGGTTTAGGTTTTGCCAGTGGTTTGGATTGAAATTCCATGGGTTCTTCTTTATCAATGAAGTAACCGGTGAATTTTTTGGAAACTTCTATCTTAACGGGATAGAGGTTAAGATTTTCTAAACCTTCAGATATCTCATTCATGCTATTTAGCATATATGCAAAATACATATCAAAGGTTAAAATAACAAAACTTTATAGATAACCCAAAAATATTATTGCATACATAAAACAACTGACAAGTAAATTATACTACGATTTACTGTAACTTATTTATTTACTAAATAAGGTTTCTGAGAAATAAAAGTGCTAAAACTTTTGAGTATTTAGAGATTTGCATTTTCTGCTACTGTGGCTAGCATATAAAGATTTGCCCATTTCTCATCTAATTTGTCCTCCCAAGGTGATTTATTGATTAAATCCTGGGTTTCTTGTTTAACTTTCTTCTCTCGGTTTTTCCTTATTTCCTCCTGACTTTTCCTAATAATCAAACTTCTTTTATTAGGAGAAATGGTTCCTTGTAATGTGCCTTACGGACAAATATTCCTTCTTCAGGAATTACATAAGGTTTTGTTTGGGATGAACTTCCCTTCTCGTTGGTTGACCTATCTAGTTTAAGATAGATGTTTGACAGCTTTTGTTTACCCATACTGTAATTAACAAATAATCAGTTAATAAAACACATAATCACATAATTAGCAATCAGTAAAATTAAGTATTTCTAAATACTTAATAAGCTTAGATCAGTGGCTCTGATACCACCTTATTTCTGTCACGGCCCCCGACCCGGTTTGACCCGTTTCAGGAGCCGCGGGACAGAAATCCCGTGGTATTTAATTAACAGCGGAAGTTTCTTCAGGATCTTTCTAAAACTGAAATATTTCCCGATTATTTTATTTCACAATTCGGGATAAAAACCCGGTAATTTACAATCTTGAGATTTCACCAGGAAATCTTTTATTTTACAAAACATGTTTCATTATTTTATACTGAGCCACTTCCTTAAGCTGATAGTGCTTCACGACACTTTTCCTGGATCACAACAGATCACCTGAAACATGTTTGAAAAAGGTTTTGTCAGCGGGAAATACTGAGTGAATCATTCTATTTACTAAAAACGACTCATTTATTATAATTCACAGTATTAAGAGAGATTACAATGTTTATTTCAACCAACTACCCACAGTATTTGTCATCGACTCGTTTCGGTGACTGTGGTCATATTACTATTGAGTCCGTTCACCCAATAGTAACAAATATCATTAATTAGGTACGCCCACCTAAATTGATAAAAACAGTAATGTGCACAACACCCCACATACCGGCTGTAATTTGGTGACTACATATACTTAATCACTGTAATTATAATCTTTGAAAATAAACATGCTTTTGTAAAGTAATTCGATAAAAAGAGAATGACTCACTTTGCAGATTTAATAGAGCTTATTCTACTGATTAGCCTTGATAACCTAGTTTAATAACAGGCACACAATTTGGTTAGTAACTTAATACAGCATTTACGATAACTCACGAGATTAAAACCTTCACAACGAATGACAAAGTGCGATACTTAGACATCCATCGATTTAACGACGAATGACAAAGCATAAACCCTAATGTGGGCAGCACTTAAACATCCATTGGATAGTTTAATCGATCGGACATTGAATCGTATCAGCGATCGAGTTATTACCCTGATTGCGGCGTCGATTAGTGAACCGTGTGTGTTAATTTGTGTAAACAGAACGTATCTCAGTACATGCAGCGAAGTTTTACGTCGTTTGAACACCAAAATTCGATTGCCAATGTCAGCTATTTATAGTTAAAATTTCACTTTGCTTACGGACCGTAAGCCTCAAATTGTTACGGTGCGTAAGGGTGCTTACGGACCGTAAGACTTAAATTGTTACGGTCCGTAAGGGTTAAAAATAGGTTATAGGGTAGCCACGGTTGGGACTAGCTCTGCTGACTCGACTGTTTTGTAAATTCTATTTTTGACAACGAGATTTTTTTAGGATAATCGTAAATAGGGTTTACCCCCCTGAGTTTTAGGGGCCCTGATCCTGATTCCGATTGTTCTGAAAATTTTAGGGTTTGTGCAGAATCACTTGGGTTTCTCAATTAAGGTTTCCTATTGGTTAAATTAAAATAATAAATAGTACTTTTTGATGAGAGTTGTTACAACTGTTGCATGTTGTAACGTGTAAGGACACGATCTATGTAAGTCTTTTGAGACAATCCTAAGATCCCTTTGTGTCTATCTCGGTGAATTTAGATGCCAATGACGTAAGAAGCATCTCCGAGATCCTTCATGTCGAAGTTATGCGAGAGTAACCGCTTCGACTCATGCAACATGTCTAAACTATTACTTGCCAATAGAATATCATCTACGTAAAGGAAAAGTATAGTAAAGTTGCTCCCACTCATCTTGAGGTAGGTGCATTGATCCACTTGATTCTTCATAAAACCTTGTTTCTTCATGACTTCATCAAACTTGAGGTACCACTGACGTGATGCTTGTTTTAACCCGTAAATGGATTTCTTCAGCTTACAGACTAGATGCTCCTGACCTTCAGGTTTAAATCCTTCAGGTTGTTTCATGTAAACATCTTCGTCCAAATCTCCGTTAAGGAAAGCGGTTTTAACGTCCATCTGATGTAACTCCAAATCAAAATGAGCTACTAGGGCCATGACGATCCTTAATGAATCTTTACGAGAGACAGGTGAAAACGTCTCTTGATAATCAATTCCCTCTTTCTGAGTGTAGCCCTTTGCAACCAATCTCGCTTTGTAGCGTTCAACGTTCCCATTCGGATCCAGTTTTGTTTTGAACACCCATTTACATCCTACGGGTTTGACTCCGTTGGGTAATTCTACCAAATCCCAAACGTCATTTTTCTTCATGGATTCAAGCTCATCAATCATCGCTTTATTCCATTCAGAAGACTGATCACTGCTAATGGCTTCATTGTAAGAGATAGGATCATTGAGCATTCCGGGATCCATTTCAGCCAGGTAGGTAACATAATCATCCCAATTAGTAGGCCTTCTTTGCCTAGATGACCTCCTGAGTGGATTATCGGGTTCAGCGTTGTCTTGGTGTTGAGCGTTTGATGTGCTTTCGTTATGAGGTATAATGGGTTATGATTGTAGAGGTAAATTTGGAGTTGGTGCAGTAGCTTCAGGTGCAGTAGTTGCATTGGGTACAAGAGGAGTAATCGGAGTAATGGTAAGCGACGAGTCTCTCCCTCCCGCGTCTTGTACTTCTTGAAATTCTTCGTAAGGGTTGGTACTGCTCCCACTGACCTTGAAATCCTCCAGGAACGCAGCACGCTTGGTTTCAACAATACGGGTGACATGAGAAGGACAATAGAAACGATAACACTTTGAATTATCAGGATACCCAATAAAGAAACAGGTAACTGTTTTAGGGTCAAGTTTCCTTAGGAAAGGATTGTAAAGTTTTGCTTCAGCAATGCAGCCCCATACTTTCATATATTTAAGACTCGGTTTCCTTCCTGTCCAAAGTTCATAAGGAGTTTTAGGGACAGACTTAGAAGGAACTCTATTGAGTATATGAACAGCTGCTTTTAACGCTTCAGTCCAGAGGAATAATGGTAAATTAGTGTTGGCTAACATACTGCGCACCATGTTCATAAGGGTACGATTTCTTCTTTCAGCGACACCGTTCTGCTGAGGTGTACCAGGCATGGTGTATTGGTTCACAATCCCCTGGCCCTTACAAAACTCATAAAATGGACCAGGAGCTTGACCCACATCAGTATGTCTTCCATAATATTCACCGCCTCTATCTGATCTCACAACTTTAATCTGACGATCTAATTGCTTTTCAACTTCAGCCTTCTAATCTTTAAAAGTTGTTAGAGATTCAGATTTTTCCTTAATTAGATACAAGTACATATAACGAGAATAATCATCAATGAAAGTGATAAATGAAGTATGTCCTGTTATGCCAGCGATTTGGTAGGGACCACTAATGTCAGTGTGAATGAGTTCTAATAAATTAGAACTCCTAGTGGCACCTTTCTTATTCGCTAATGTCATTTTACCTTTAAGACATTTGACACATGTTCCAAAATCAGAGAAATCGAGAGGAGGTAAGACTTCATCCTTTACAAGACAATTTAATCGTTCTTTTGAAATGTGGCCTAAACGCTGATGCCACAACATGGATGAAGTCTCTAAGTCTCGTTTCTCTTCCATCTTTGTGAGTGATTCATTAATGTTATATGACAACAAAGATTTGGAAAAGCCATCATCTAGTTCTAATCTATAGAGACCACCATCCAGAACACCAGTACCATAAAGAACAGAATCATAGAGGATAGAGAGTTTGCGATGACCATGGGAAACAATAAAACCGTCCATGTCTAACTTTGGTCCTGATACAAGGTTCCGAGTTACCTCAGGAACATATAAGGTATCATAAAGTTTAATACATAAACCAGTTTTCATAACTAATTTTAATGTTCCAATGGCCTTCACTTATAATTCTCGATCATCCCCAACCTTAAGCGTTCTTTGGTTTCTTTCCAGCTTCCGGATTAAAAGGAATCCCTGAGTTGAATTGGTTACATGAACCATAGAACCAGAATCAAACCACCAAGAATTAGCAGGAACACTTAAATTATAGGACTCAAGTATCATAAAATAATCGTTACCTTTCTTAGCCAGCCACTCCTTAAAGTCAAGGCATTCCTTCTGCATGTGTCCTGTCTTTTTACAGAATTTGCAGCGGATACTGCCTAAGGAGTTCTTAGAGCTGGAAGGTGCACTTGTATTAGGATTAGGCCTTTGGAATTTTGAAGCATCCTTCCTCTGATGATTGTTCTTCCTTTTCTTAGAGTTGGAGGTGGTGAAGTTAGCAACATCGGTAGTGCGATCCATCCTCATACGCTCTTCCTCCTGTACGCACATAGCGACCAGTTCACTCATTGTCCATTTGTCCTTCTGAGTGTTGTAATTGATCTTGAATGCTTCAAAGGACGAAGGAAGCGAAGTAATGATGAAATGAACAAGGAAACCATCACTGATTTCCATTTCCAGCCCCTTCAGCTTATTGGCCATGTCATTCATCATCATGATGTGCTCGCGAATGCCGCTCCTCCCATCATACTTAGTTGTCACCAGCTTGAGAATAAGAGTACTAGCGTGTGCTTTAGACCTCCCCTTGAACTGCGCCTCCACAGAAGCCAAGTAGGTTTTAGCATCTTCAGAATCAGGAATAGCTCCCCTGATTGCATTGCTTATGGACTGCTTCATGAACATGAGAGACATGCGGTTACACCTAGTCCACTTTTCATGAGTTAACTGCTGAGCAGCAGTACTTTGTGGAGTAAGGTCCGCTGGCTTATCCTCTCTTAGAACATAGTCAAAGTCCAGCAATCCAAGTGTAAGCATGAGAGCATCCTTCCATGCAGCAAAGTTATCACCAGTCAAAGGTGGAATCCCGCAATTGGGCGCTGATAGTGGAAATAAGATAAGCAAGTTATGATACTAAGGAAGAAGTCCTAATGTGATCTAAGGGCACGTTAAACTAAGGCAGGCATAAATAATGACCATTTTACATTATGAAGCTGTGATATTGTCTATTACTAACATCAAAATAATAGACTTAGTTAAAATTCTACTTAAACGAAGACAAATCAGCTTTGGCCAGAAGTGTAATCATTTAAGCATGTGTGCAAAATGATTGTAACAAATCAGCTTTGGCCAGAAATTGAGACAATCACTTTAGTTATGCACTTGTTAAGTATGCCATCTATGAAGGAATTAAATCAGCTTTGGCCAGATATGAAGACATTCATGTTTATGATGCACACTTAACATAGCTTTCGTAATACTTGAACGATAAGTAGATGTATCAAGTCAGCTTTGGCCAGAAATGATACATCAAAAGCTCATTCAAGTTAAGCTATTTTGGTTTTGTAAAACATTATCTGATTTTGATTAATTAACTAAGTAATTACAAAACCAATTATTTAATAGCAAACCACCCGTTAGCGCGGATCGAACTAAATCTTAGTTCACATTAAACAGCCTAAAATAATGAGGTTTCGAGTCAGGTCTCGACTGAGTTATGAGATCTCGAGTCAGTTATGAGGTCTCGAGTCGCAACCTTATTGTCTCGAGTCGGAACCATGGTCTCGACTACTATATCTTATGAGATCTCGACTCATGATGAGGTCTCGAGTCGCAACCACGGTCTCGAGTCGCAACCTTATGGTCTCGAGTTATGACCTTATGGTCTCGAGTCGAGACCTTTGTCTCGAGTTGTAAACTTTTGAGCCCTTATGATTTCGAGTCGAGACCTTATGGTCTCGAGTCGAGATCTGTTGGTCTCGAGTTGTGAAGGTTTAAGGACCTGATGATTTCGAGTCGAGACCTTATGGTCTCGAGCCCACTGTTGATAGCTGTTTATTGTGATAATAACTGTAAACTCGAATTCTAAGGGATTATGAGATATGATTTCCTGTTTTAAGATGATCTAATTTTATCAAAATAATTCAAAAAATTATAACTGTATATCTTTTAACAGTTTTCGAATAAACTTAAAAGATAAAATTGGATCAAACATGGAAAAACACTCATCAATCCTAAATACATTCCAAAACATAACGGAATTTTCGAATTTTCCTAAGAACATGATGAACCCTAAAAAAATAAAACATAAATTCTGAAACCCGAAACCTGAATTTTTTTTAAGGTTTTTAAAACAGATTTCGGTCATAAACATAATCCAGTTGATTTCGAATGAACATGTGATTAACCTTTTCCGAAAACAGTGATCTCGAGTGGACATATTCGACTCAAAACCGGCTGTTAGTTTATTAAGTTAAAAATTTCTGTTTTCATGATTTCAATCCCAGAATTATGGATACGAAAACAGAACTGACTAATCAACATATGCTCTGATACCACATGTTGGATCAGTTCTGTTTAATCATAATGGAAAACATGAAAACATACATGTCACCGCAGACAGTGCAGTGGAGAATCCAGTGAGAGAAGACGACATGGAGTTCGACATCTTTGTCAAGGTGATCTGGTTCCTCCTTAGGGTGCTAACTGATGATGGTGACTGATTAAACCGAAAAGGGTATCGGCTATGGAGATGAAGGTCGAATGTGATGTTATGCTTATGGGGTATGTCTAATGGTGTAACTGTCTAACCCCTTAACCTCCACATGAGTCTCCTTATATAAGCACCCAGGAGGAAACCTAATTAGTTAATAAGGGTAATATGGTCCATCAACAATTACCAACTAATTATTTAATAGGTTATTATATATTTTGATCTATATTATGTAAATGATTATAATGGCTATAGATTAAATATTAATACATAATATATTTAATCTTACAAGTTTGACTGTCATAAGTGATGAAATTCACATGGACAAGTCAAACGAATTAAATAAAGAATAAAGGACTTGACTGAACAAAAGCGATGGATCTCGCTAAGACGACCAAACAAATTAAAATGATAAGACCATTTAAGAATGGTTACTTGAAAATGATTTCGGTAAAGATACCCGATGAATGGGTAGGATTTTGAAAGTATGCGTAAACCAAGAGACGGGAACGCGAAATAGAAAGTCAAAAGACTCTGATTGTGAGTCATGACTAAAAGACGATGAGAATTTGCAAACAGAAATTTTGATAATTACGTTCAACTATTTTAAAGTTGAACGGGTCGAATAAAGAATGAAGTTTGACGTTCACAAGTGACGAAATTTCACACGAACGAGCCAAACGAGTTAAATTAAGAATAACGCTTAGTAATATAGACAGGAAAGATGCAAATTAGCAAAACAAGGATGTTAAAAACATTAAGATAAAGAACCTGGGTAACAGGTCGTAAGGAAGTATAGGTAAGAACCGGGTAACGGTAAGCGTCAGAACAAACCGACGTGTAAATGACGGAAGAAGTCATAGAGTCGGATGAATAATTCGAAAGAAAACAAATGTAGCCTTAGACAACGGTCAAGGTCAAATGAAATACGTAAATAAGGTTTCGGGGACAAAACCTCTTTAAGGGGGGTAGACTTGTAACACCCCGAAAAAGAGTTTGGTAATCAAACCACGTTAATACTAAAAGACGGGTAAAGTACCATTAGTGGTAAAATTTACCCGGTGAATATTAGGATTTTTAAATAAATAAATCTAATGTTAAATAAAAAGGGGTGAAAGAATGTTTATGAGAAAATAAAGTTACGAGAGGCTCGAGTTAACGGGACTTAAAATAACATGGATTATAACTTCCCCGAAACCCATCAAGTAACTAGGAATATCAACCTAGTTAAATATATGCCTTAAAACAATGAAGGAACTTGTAATAACTAACCCATTTATAAAACCCTTAAACTTTGAGGGACTAAAAGTGGGCAATTGGAAAGATGTTTAATTAAAAGCTTATAAAAAAATAATACAAAAACACACACATGGGTGTGTGTGGCCAATCGACCAGGAGCCAGAGAAAAGGGGGATGAACCCTAGTTCATCAAATCTTCAAAAATGAAGATCAATTCAAGACCCAAATCAATGCATGAACATGAATAAACGATCACCAAGTCGAGGGGATCGTAAGGTATGTCGAATTTTTAATATTTATGAAGTTGTGAAAATTAGTTAACTTTGCATGATACGATCTATGTATGAATCGTAGAGGCTATGGCCGAATTTATGAAGTGTGATTGCTTAGGAACAAACCCTAAGTAGAAATTTGAAGTAAAATTGTTATGATTTGAATAAATTGATGATTTACCACACTTAGACAAGTGGGTTTTGATTAAGGAGTGAAGATGATGATATACACATGTTTAAAATCATCATACTTGATAGTAAAAATAAGAACTTGTACAAATTACATGATTTAGTACTTGTTCTTGCATGATAGAAAAATGGGTTTTGATGATTTAATGAAATTGATTTTGTATTGGTGTTTATAAACATCATACTAACTCATATGACTGAACTACTTGAACAAAATAGAGATTTTGTTAAGAGTTATATTGATTAAAAGTGGGTCTTGACACAAGAATTAAACTCTTGACTTATGATTTCGTTCAATAAGAAAAGTAGTCAAAGATTCATAAGGTGTGAAAATCACGATCTAGAATGATTATTCTAACAACCTTGTGAATAATGAATGATAGTTGGCGCTTAACAAGCTAGGTGAAGCTTGGGGAGAAAGCGGGTCGATCGAAGCAAGTATGAAAAGAAAAGCGTAATTTGGATGTGAGGTAAGTGAAACTTACACAGTTATATAAAATACTTGTTTATTCTATGTGTTATAATTGCGATAGCGATAATATCGAAAATACGGATTTCCGTTGAGATTACCTTGTAGAGTAATCTAATAATGAGGAAAAAGGATTGGGTAACAAAAATCCGGGATGGGATGGATGTATGAATTTGGAAATCAAAAACCATGTTTTTGATTAAATAGGTAACGTTGGGCATATAGGCCAAACGGGTCGAATGATGATGTTAACATCATTTGACAAATATCGACTAATGTGGTTGTCAAGTCTTATGTTGACAGGAGCGATTAGCAAATCGGATAATTGCGTCGCCATAGATTGTGTGATAATAAAAGCGAGGTATAAATTGGGCCTATTTGTTGACCCGAGCCAGGTACGCATATATATAGATTTATAGTTAAAAATGCAATGTTGATCAAATACCTTAGCAAAAGGACCCATGTCGTAAAAGGAGGAAATAAGTTGACGAAAATGCCCTTGATAGGTAAATCAGGCAAACGACCCTTAGAGGTCGTTTAGATACTAGTATTATCATTATGTAACTCTTAGACACATGTAAGAGTTGTAGGCATAAACCTTGGGGGTCAAATGCCTATGAACGGGTCAATCACGTAAAATGACTATCCTAAGGGTAAAAAAAATTAGGATAGCGGTCCATTATGATAAATCCACCATAAAAATAGTTGTGGTGGAATATAAGAGGCTATTTAAAAATAAGGATATGAAGTGTAGAAATAGAAGAGAAAGTTTGATGCTTAAATGTACATAATTCGCGCTAAACGGGTCAAAAAGTGTCATAATTGAATTTCAAGCCGAGAGCTTGAAATCTAAAATTTTGAAAATTCAGATGTCGGGTCTTTACTCCATGAGATGGAGAATTAAATTACGAACGCATAGGAAAAAGAATCGTGTAAAACGGACATCTAGATCAAAAGTTATGAAGCTTTGAAGTTAGAATTTCGACCGAAAATGGAGCTGGGCAAATGCAGCAGCAATTAAGCAACTTGCTGTCAAAAAAGGGGCTAGGTGTAGCGTCTAGCCCCTAGGCGTAGCGTCTAGCCCCTCCTGATTCCGAAAATTATTTAATTTTTGTTTGTTTGACCCATATAACTTGTTTAAACTTCTTATTTAACTATCAAATCTAACTTTTAAGTTGGTTTTGATTATAGGTGATAACCAAGAGTGCCCGGATGAAGATCAAGCTCGAAGAAGAACCGAACACACGAGATTAGAGCTTCCGCACGGCGTTACGTCATAACTTTTAAACGACGAACTCAATTACATTATGTTGTACTATTCTTTTAAAATTGTAAAAGTTTTAGTAAACTCGTATTGTCATACGTATGTGTAATCGTATAAACATGTATTTATACGAAACTTATATAAAATATTGTATAAAACAAGCAAGGGTGTTACAGTCTACCTCCCAGCGCGAAAGTGTCAATACCCTAAATGTGCACGGGGTAACTATTGGAATCATGATCAGACTCGATAGCCAAGGCATGACAGGCAAACTAGGGAAATCTTCTCACAAAGGCTTTATACCTATAAACCTAACAACCAAGATAAACCGACAATCTCTCACCTCATGGCTATTAAGATTGGTTGAATACCTAGACCTACTCATTTCACAATTATCACTCCTATGGGTTACTATGTCTAGCAAACCACTCAACAATCGAGAACATATAGTAAACGATCTAGCATGCACCTAAAGCTGAAAGATATTCAACTAAGCACCTATGGAGTTTAATAATCATGCATTAAACAAGTTTAAATATGTGTATACATAAGATCAGGAATAACAGAGTCTTTTACTTTAAAATTTAAACCGAAACATTGTTCCAAAAAGCGAGAAATCACATGTCAAACAATAGTATTCATCATAACTAGGCAGTTCATTAAAGTTTAGCCAATAATCGTCATAAAAACGCAAACAATATTCAATTCAAGTTCACAAAACATGGTATGAATCTAGAAAACGAAGAAATAAAGAAACCGAATGATGACACTCGAAGATCACTGATCCAAACACTTCAAATATTCAATCCCTTGCTTGCTTATCTTGTAATCACCTCTTATCAGCTCTTATTCGTCCAAAGTATCAATAATGATGATTAAAAGTTGTTTTAGGTTATAATATATCGAGTTTAAGCCCAAAATGATTTCTGCTTCTTTTAGGCCCATCGAGTCATGCGACAGGCTTTCCCTTATGGTGTCGCGTAGCGCAACGCTCTCAAAATACATAAGGTCTTTTCCACCTTCGCGTTACGCAAGAAGGTTATCCAATCTCTGTCGCGTGATGTGACAGGGAATAATTTCAGCACTTTTCTTCATTTTCAATTCTCGATCACTTGCCACGCGTCGAGAAGCTCAGTTATCTTCAATTTCACCCATTTTCACTCTCTTTTTCCTCCGGACCCCATCAAAACACAAAAGACTAACTATCTTGCCAAATCCCATACAAAACGACACTAAACGAATCGAAAATTATACAAATTGTGCAATGGAAACAGATGTATTTTGCAATACATCAATAGTCTTGGATTTAGCACGTTGCAAAAAGTCACGACCGTGATTAGACAACTGGCTTATAGCACGACTTCCGACATTATTGATGAATATATAAAAATGTCAGAACGAACCACGAGGCAAAGCGTCCATAATTTTTGTGAGTATGTCATTGATCTTTATTTAAAAAAATATTTGTGGCAACCTACGTTTGGTGACATAAAACAATTTTTGGAGACTCATGAAGAGCGACATGGTTTCCCTGGGATTGGGGTAGTTTAGAATGTATGAAATGGGAGTGGAAGTTGTCCAACTGCCTGGCGCGGGCAATACACCATTGGATATCATAAAAAACGGCTATGATTCTTGAAGCGGTTGCATAACAAGATCTTTGGATTTGACATGCATTCTTCGGTATGCTTGCTGCAAATAACGCTTTAAATATTATTAATCAATCACCAATTTTCAATGATTATATATAAACTGTCTTGGACCGAAGCTTTTTTTTAGGTTTAAGTAATTTTATTTTTAACTTAATGTAATATTTTAACTTTATGTATTTTTTTATTTTAAGTTAATATAATTTTTTTAATTAATTTTATTTATCTAGTTAGTATCAATGTTTTTTTTAACTTAATAGAATTCTTTTATTTTTTTAATATAAAAAATGTATGTCACGTGTCAAACCACGCCAACCTTTCACGCATGTCCCACCCCTCCTTTTTTGCACCACGCTACTTTTCTGACAGTTGCTGATGTGGCGGCCACGTGGTGCTTCATCCCCTCTTTTGAAGCACTCCCACTCCGTACGGTCTAAAAGTGGTCCAAAATTCAGACTACCTAGCCAGCATGCCACATCATTCCAAACCATAACCATTCCAAACCCTACTTTTTACCCAGAATGCTAAACCATTTCAAACCTCCAGCTATAACTATTCCAAACCCTACTTTTTACCCAGAACACTAAATGATTTCAAACCTCCACCTAATCATCTACTTTTCCTTAGATTTAAACTATTTATAATTCATATATTCCATTATAATTCATATAAATAATAATTGTATTTCTTTTATAATAATAAATATTGTTTATATGATTTATTTTTATTTATTATTCTCAGATAATTACTGTTCCAACGGCTATTTTTTCAAAAGGTTACTGTTCCAACGATTATTTTTCCAGTCCCCATAAATAAACATTTCTTTCCCACATTTAGACATCTCACTTCACAGTTCACTGCAAATACCAAAGTAATTTGAAGATGTGGGTGGCGGTTATAATCAAAGTGATGCAGCCGGACCGTCGATCCTCAGGCGATCGTCTCGTTAGCGTTCTAACGCTGCTTCGCCAAACCCTCATCTCACAAACTTTTCACCTATGGAAGTCTACTCTCCTCGATCTTCAAACCCACCACCTCAGGAAGAGTATAATGATTCAAATCTTCAAATCCTCTAACAGATGAGTAGTTGAACTTGGTGTATGACTACACCATGGCGCAACTACAATTTGATCATCTACGAGTTAGGGGGGTCAAACAAACTTCAACACAAACCCTCCACCCGCAAACCCTTTACCTACAAACCCTCCACCCACAAACCTCTGTCCAACACAAGTTGTACCCAGCTGGGCTGAAGGGTATGAAACCGACCGGGTGTGGAATACCTATCGCCGGTGGATGATGAACCATACCCTTCATCTCTTTACATCGGACGTTGTCATCAAGACGTGAGATCAGACGGTCGTGATAGCGATCATAGCGTGTCATCTCCAGAGTCTCACCTAGATGATTGGAATGAGTGTATTATGGCTTTTATGTGTTTCATTAGGACTAATTAATGTTTTAGTTGGGTTCTATAATATTTTTAATTAGGTTTTTGTAATATTAAAATTGGGTGTGTGTAATATTATAATTAGGTATGTATAATAGTTTAATTAGGTTTATGAAATTTCTATATAATTTGTTTTATATATTTTATGTATAATTTTATTATCTTCAATTTATTTTTTTAACATAAGAACCCTTTTTTCTAAGACACATACAAAACAATTATTTTTATTTAATCAAAATCCCACCAAAGGGGCCCACCCTTTCTCTACCGAACGAGTCCACTTGAGCGGACCAAACCACTCCACATCACTCCCTCCCTCGCCACCTCGTCCGCTTCTAGCGGTCCGGATTCTAAACCAACGCACCAAACAATGCGTTGGATGTGCACTTATAAGAGATCGATATATGGTTAACACTTGCACATATTTTTGTTTCGACCATGGGCGAAGGATAGTAGGGGCGGGAGGGGGCGGCCGACCCCCCGAACTTTTCGCTCAGTAGTGGAGAGTTTGTAGTTTTCGTATAGAAATGTTTGAGTATATACGTTTTCGACCCCCCGTTTTATAGAAATTTTTGGTTATATACATTTTCGACCCCCATTTGGAAATCTCAAGCTTCGCCACTGGTTTCTACATATAGACGTGCAAGTGGTTCGCCAAGCACCAAATAAACGTGCAAGTAGTTTTGTAAACCACCTTACTCCTATAAAATATTTGAACACATGGGTATAAAAGGTTCTGAAAATTGATTGAATTTCCTAATAAATAAATTTTTCATTAAGAATTATTGTTCGTCTTGGGTGAACCATTTACCCACAAATTTTCAATAAACAATTCGGTCGCATCTTTGACGATCTAAAGAATATTTTGATATGATCTTTTCTTGATATGGTTTAAGGCTACATCTATGAACATATCTTTAGTGAGCAATCCTATGTTCTTAATTTAACAAAATCTTATCAAACACAGCATTAAAACACACGTGGTAAATTCCAGATAAAACATAAAAAAAATCATCAAACGTGTAATTTATTATTTTGTTTTTAAATAGATGGAACAAAAGGATTTAATAGAAGAATACATACTTTTGGTCTTAAATATATTGGATTTTACCTTTAATTAATATTATATTGTTTCTCTTTTATATTTGCACTACCGTTCTAACACCGTCATGCTAATTTAATAAACTTACTTTAATTTTTCTATAATCGTAATAGGAAAGCCAATAATCATACGCATAATAAATTTGATCCTAATCCATATATATGTGCCATTAACATCATTACCAGAAAAAGTAGAACTTTTATTTGATATGTTAAGATTTTTCTCACTAAAAAATCAAAAGGTACAGACGGTACCATTGAACCCACACAGAAAGCTTTAAGTGGACACGTCATACAAAAGATATTCTCATATACATGTGTAGAATGGAACTTGGATAAACATGGGGCGACCAATTGACTCTAGAACATACACATTCCTATAATATATTATATTATAAGGTAGAGGATCTTGTACATTAATCGAGAAGTATGAGAAGTGTATTATAACACTATATATAACACTAAATAACACCATATAAACACCGTATAACACTATGTAACACCATATAACATTATGTAACACTATATAATAAATATAACACTATATTTTGTCTGATAGCATGTCTATGATAGATGTATAGTGTTATATATTGTTATATAGTGTTATATGGTGTTACATTGTGTTATACGGTGTTTATAAGGTGTTATATAGTGTTATAATACATTTCTCACACTTCTGAATTAATGTACACTATCCCTACCCTATATTATAATACATATAACAAACACAAAAATATAATTGAGTATAATTTTAAGAGTTTAAGTCATTTAAATTTTGAAACATATGATTCAATCCTTTACAAATACCTAAATGATTTTACACGTCCATAACTTTTTCATACGTTAATATTAAGAAAATACACAATAAAAATAATAATTTTATTCTCTTTTATTTAGGTATGCTATTGCGTTAGTTATTTTTTTTTTTTAATTTGAAAAAGAAATAACATATTACGTGATTACTAGTGTATGTGTTCCTCATCACATCACACGAGAACTCCTATATAGTATATATACACACGTACTTAATGAATACTTTTTCTTATTATATAACCAAAAATGTAACAAGAAATACATCCACTACTAGAAAACTCAACAATTGCAACCACCTTTACAATCACAAATTGATCACTAGCTTGACGACCGTTTTTTACCATCGTAAATTTTAGTTGTAATTGTCGAGTTTTCTAGTAGTGATACGTACAAGTATACTTATAGGATTAGAGTTCTTGGGACTCTCTTACAAATTTAAATTAAAGGTCCTATCTAAATATAGATTATCAGCTCTTCTACAATTAGTTCGAGTAACTGATACGAATGATTAGTCATGTTCTCATTTTTGCAACATAGATCAAGGCCATAATTCATCCATGTTCCAGTATGTGTCAGCTGCCATGTCACCGCTTCTTATCCCGTCGTTATCCGTCATCTGGAAGTTTAGTGTCGACGTAATGTCATTGGATCCGAAGCCCATTATGTCTAACCCATTTATATCCACATTATAACTATCAATGTTTTGGAGTGAAGAGTAATTATAAAAGGCATGAGTATTGTCCCCATAGAGTTGTGACATCTCAGGCAACATATTCTCACAAGAATTTGATGCACAAATGCTTGAACTGGAGTTGATAGGCTCGTTATGGCTTGGTTGTGGTGAGGACAATGATGTGAATACGGTTTGTTCGGTTTTTGGATGAGTGATTGATTTGTTTTGATCGGTTTCCATGGTTAGAGTAGAAGTAGTTGAATTTGATATGGATGATGATGAATCTTGCTCCACTTTCTCAAGTAATCTTGGCATCCAAAACCGGTGTAATGCATCTACAAACCTCTTGCTACTGGCGTCGATCTTAAGGTGGCGAGCTTGTTTCTGTACCCGTGTTCTCCAGTAGTTCTTGATCTCGTTATCTGTTCTTCCAGGCAAATGACGCGCGATTTTGGACCATCTAAAATTTAAAGTAAATGGTATTTTTATACACAACACATATGGAAACAAACATATATATAACTAACTCTTTGTATGGTAGAATAGAATTAACATACCTATTACCCAACTTGGAATGAAGTTGGAGGATCACGAGTTGTTCTTGTGATGTGAGATTTCCGCGCTTTGTGTCTGGTTTAAGATAATTCAACCATCTTAATCTACAACTTTTTCCTGTTCTTTTCAATCCTGAAAAAACCAAAAGTCAGAAACCAACAAGGATCGAAGACGCAAAACATCCTCCGATGCTAATCACTTAATTTTTACACGTTACCTGCGGATTTTGCTAGCAAATTCCAACGGCCTTCGCCATGACAATTAATATAATGGATAAGAAGATTGTCCTCCTCAAGTGTCCATGCCCCTCTTTTAAGCTCTTGATCCATCTCTTGTTTGCAAGAATTGGTCATATTGTTGCTAGCTTAGCTTTTATTAAAGTTAAAAAAGAAGTAACACTAGAGAGGATTAATATGAAAAGAGAAAAGTTTGTAATGCTTGAATGATGATGGGGTGTTAGGAAACCAAGTGGGGATTTATATAAATGTGAAAGTGATTCTTAAACCCGGTCGGAAAGGAATTTCTTCCAAAAGAAATGTATAAAAAGGTAACATACATCCCATTAAAAAATTGACCTAAGTATAAGCCGACTGAGAATTTTGAAGATGTGGGGTTTGTCACTATATATAAAATTCTATAAACTAATCAAACTAGTGCTCTTTGTGTGTTCATTAATTAATTTAATAAAAATGTGATATCTGTCTACTATCTTGAGACTTGTGGTGGCTACTAGGTCCACACCCTTGGTCACCCCTCCTAATTCTCCTCTTCTCTCTTTCATTCACACCATCATTTACATACCAATGAGAAGGTGACATGGAGCTTCGAGTAATCTGAGTCGTTTTAGTGTTTGACGCATCATTAATACAAGTCCAAGTAGATACAAGAATTAATTGACGAAAGCTCATCTTTTTGAAAGATCATATATTATTTAACACATACTTTGTTAGTTAATAGATGTGTTAGATACAAGAATGGACTAAGGGGTTGTTTGGCAACATCCGAATGGTTAAGTGCTGAATCAGTAAGAGGTCTGAATCATTAAGTGCTGAACCAGTAAGAGGTCTGAACCATTAAGAGCCTGTATAATGTTTAACCGTTCACAGACAAATGTCTGACCAATTCAGATTAGAGGTATTAACCATTCAGACTCTGTATAAATCTTAACCATTCAGAGGCAAATTTCTGAATCATTCAGAAATCTGCTCGTGAAACAAACAGTCTGAACTTATTAAATACTGAACCAGTAAGAGGTCTGAACCATTAAGAGGTAAACAAACAGCCCTAAAACTCATTTTTTGAAAGATCATATATTATTTGACACATACTTTGTTAGTTAATAGATGTGTTGAATAATAAAAATTTGTAAAATATTGTGTATTATTAATCAACTATATATTTACATGAGTGCAGTTACATAATAATATAGAAAACCTAATTTAATCATAGATTCTGATTATGATAAAGAATAATTATGCTAAATCTCATTAACGTGACATCCTAACAAATATAATTTTTCCATAGAATATAGCTCATGTGGGCTATTTTATAAGCTTTAAAGGTTCATCCTTATTTGAATATCATATATCATATATCATTTAACATGTACGTACTTTTGTTGCATATATGGAATATAACGTTTGAATACGATACAAACTTGTGGATATGTGGCATATATGATATATATTAATATTAATTTTACCATTATTTCGTTATGTAAGAATGAGATGACATCCTTACGGGTAGCATATAGTTTCTAAAAAGTTTAAAGTGGCTCATTCTGACAAATTTAATTTTCGTAACATGCCACTTGAGTTTCAATGAGGTATGGTTGTATTTTTCAGACTTAAAACTGTTAAATTTGTGGCTGTCTTTCAATCAAGTATGTAAAGAAAGGAAACAATTAAGAACCACCCACCCACCCCAGAAATATAAATGTCTTTTCCATCTTGTACAAAATGAGTAAATCAACTAGATACCCATTATGATTTTTCAACGAGAATAAATCAATGAGCATGTGTTTCTTACAATGGCTTCTTGCGAAGACTAAATGACGGTGCGACCAGATTGTCAATTTATATCTAGACTAATGATAAAAATATTCAAACTCGTTTCTTTTTCTGTCTGTTTTTAACCTAAATCTTTTCATGTATTAATTAAAGGACTCAAATCTTAGGTTAAGGGGTATAGGTGGCATGGGATGGGTCATGAATTACCACCTAAGATGGTGGATGATGTGCTACACCATCCCTATTAGGGAACCACTATGATTCGCATGGATTTAACCATAACAATCATGCACCTCCCTTCCTTAACTAGTGAAATATATCTTACACAAAATATTTTTTTTTTTAAATTGGATGGTGGTTTGGGTCATGATCACACCATATAGGAGGGTGGATTAGATTGGGGTGACATGTAAGGCTGACAATTTTGACACGAATACGATAACCTCATACGAACCTATACGAAGTTAACAGGTTTCGTGTCTATAACAGGTCGACACGATAAAACCTGTTTAATTTCGTGTCGTGTTCGTGTTTAACTATTTCATGTGCGTGTTTTATCGTGTTCGTGTCTTAACAGGTCATGCCAGACATGATATGACATGTTAAGACCAGTTAAGACTTATGACCATTATACAATACATGTTAAGACCTATTAATGGCTAAATATCAAACATGTAGTAACAGGTTGTGTTCATGTCTTAACGTGTCTTAACAGTTTGTATGATACATCGGCAAATTTTTCGTGTCTTAACAGGTCGTTTCGTGTATCTGTTTATTATCAGGTTCGTGTTCGTGTTTTGAAAATTCACGATAAGATTTCGTGTCGTGTTCATGTTTACCTGTTTCGGGTTCGTGTCTTATCGTGTTCGTATCTTAACAAGTTGAGTTGACACGATATGTCAGCCCTAAGTGACTTGGCCTTGACATGAAAGGTAATAGTGGTCTTGAGAGTCATGACCACCGCCTACAAAAGTATTGTCCTTTGAACTTTCTAAAGTCAAAACCAGGATGTGTAGGTTGACCATATGGCGACTGAAATCCTTTTTTCCTATCGGGCTTTCTCTTGTTTGTTTTTCAAAGCCCAATTTAGGGTTGGAATGAACGAGTCAAAACTTCAAAAGTAGAAATGAAAAAACAGGAAAGAAATAAATAGCTTAACTCAACCGAAATATCTGAAACTCCAATAATCTGAGACGAGTATTTAGGTATTTGGGTATAAAGATACAATAAATCTCAAAATACAACACAGTTGATCGCAAAATACAACACAATGTCAAAAAATAAAACACAATACCAAGGAAAAAGACACAATAGCAAAATAGACTCAATGACGAAAAGAAAACACAATGCCGGATAAAAAACACAATAATCTAAATAAAAATTCTAAAATCTACAAGCAAAAATCCAAAATCGAATACCTAAAATCTAAGAGCATAGAGTTTGACGAAACGATTCCAATGTCACTAGAATGATTTTTCATCTGATATCCTTCCCACGACTTCATATTTTTAGAAGACTTTATATGTTAACCTTTTCCTAGAATGTGGTATAGGATTTCTAAAAAAAATTATTGGCAAGTGTACAAGTATGGTTATTAGGTAATATTTAGTTCTATTACCTGAAAAAATATACCCGTTTACTTAAATCATATACTCTATAAAAGTTAATTTAAATTTTTATATTATTTTAAATTTTGTATAGTAATGCATCATATGAATAGCATCATTATGTGACAAATAAGAATTATTATTTTAATATTTATATGCATTTATAGTATTATTTATATATTCTATTTTATAAAGAATCAACTTATTTTTAGAATATTGGATTTTAATAATCCAAACTATTCGACGTTGGCCGCCAACAGTCCCAACTTAAAAAATAACAACTGCCAGTCCCAACTATTAGCATATTGGTCTCCAATGGACCCTGACTAACAGATCGTTAACGCCGTTAGTATCAAGTCGCCGGAAAAACGTTTTTTGCCGAAAAACTCATTTTTGACCGGAAAATTCAATATTTTTGTTCCAAACCTCTTTGTCACCTTATTACGGACCTTTAGAAACCTTTTTCTATTAAAAGCCCCAATTATTGAAATCGCCGGAAAACTCCTTTTTCGCCGGAAAACTCCTTTTTCGCCGGAAAACTCAGCATTTTCGTCCCAAACCTCTTTGTAACCTTAGATCGGAGCTTTAGAAACCTTTTCTGGCCAAAACGGTTTTCCAACGACTGGAGACTAACTATGTTGGGGTTCTGTTAGTCAGGATCCATTAGCGGCCAATATGTCAATAGTTGGGACTGTCAGTTGTTATTTTTGAAGTTGAGCTTGTTGGCGGCAAACGTCGAATAGTTAAGATTATTAAAATCCAATATTTCTTTATTTTTTTGGGATTTGTATAATTATAAAATTCGTTTTAGATATATTAAACATTCGTATGATGATGAGATATATGTAATTTATCTTATTTCAGTTTGTACAAGCTGTTAAACATATATACACATATTCAAATGGTAATTTGAAATCTCAATGCGCATTTTTTTAACAAACTAACATTATAACTGATGTCCGGTGGATATATATACATGACAAGTACTAGACCGGAAATGAGCATGGTTTTATATCCGAATATGAATTAAACTGAGATTACGAATACTCAGGACATTGCTTATTGATTCCCTATTCAAAAGGTTTACCATATTTGATAGTTCCGAATACGATCTTGTTCGTGTAATTAAACGTCGACAAACAAACAATATCTACTTCGATCACACTTCAAAGTGTGGATTCCTTTGAATTGTGTGTGAAAATGACACAATAATGTAATTAAACGTTTTTATTGATCACTAGAAAATTCGGCAACACTTCGTTACACTTTGACTCCTTTATATAAAGCTAGACTTCCAAAATTATGAGAATGAAACATATCAAGACATCTATATATAGACTTCTAACCATCTATGCATCGCCCACCACGTATCACATCAACAACCTATGATGTGTTGCGAATCCACTCGATGCGCAGATTTACAAAACTTCAAACACTTAGGTGTTATTTGTTTTTTCAGAGGTAAAACGTATGCAGTCTGCGGACCAAATCTGCAGACATCTGCAGCTGAAGAGGTGGACCAAACCTTTTCAGTCTGCAAGAAGAAAACTGATTGTTTTTTAACTTCTGCGAGCTATTTGTTTCTCAACCCAACTTTTAGTTATGAGTAAAAAAATCAACTTAACGGTTCCAATTCAATAAACTCTGCATCAGCACTTAAGACCTAATTTCACAAAATAAAGTCGCACTGATGGCCATAGTAACCTAGTGTCACACCCCGACCACGTAAAACAACAAAACGTGGCGGAAACGTCGAGGAGTGTTATAACAGAATCATTGTTTCATAACACATGGAAATTGAAATATTGTTTTATTAATTAAAAGAGTTACAATGTCTTGACAATCAAAGAAACATAACATAAATAACTAGTCTTGCATCTTTTATTGTCACTAAGGCCCAAGTCCGCCTAAGTGTATCTTGATAAATCCTATGCATCATATCCTGAAACACATGTGAAAATAGGTACGTCAGCATAAAAATGCCTGTGAGATACATAGGTTTTGTGAAAATAGGATTCATGACTTGTAAGTTTAGAAAAAAGTTGTTTAGCAAAAGTCAGTCATGAACCTTGTAAATTGATTTGTTTTGTAAATCGTTTGAAAAACAATAAGTTCAGATGATATGTATAAATAAGAGAATAATGTATGGTTAAATGAATAACCATGTAAAATGAGTTTGTATAAGATAAGTTGTTTGTAAAACAATGTCTTGTGAAAAGTATGTTAATTGTATAAAATGTTATATGTCTCAAATTGAAATGATTCAAATAACGCTACGATATGTAATACCATACAAGCACTTATATATAGGAAGTACCAGCGGCGTATCCACCATACTTGTATCGTATTACACACGCCTCGTTACTTAAATCACTTACCCAAACCAAACCATCAAAGTAGAATGTTTATGTATAATCAAATGTCAAAACGTTTATGTCTAATGTAAATCATGAATTGTGTATATCAATGTCAAAATCTTTATGTATGGTCAGTGAAATATATCAACTAAACCATATGTAAAATGCACAAAAACAAGGTATTGAAGTAAAACATGGTTTAAATCAAAGTTATGTTTTGTGGAATAATTGCATGCTATACTGATATAAACATCTATGCGGTATTGTGAAAATTCATACATCCAAGCCTTGAGACAGTCGGATAACCCTTTTAGTCAATGTTATCAAAAGAAATGTTTTCGAATTCGGTCATTCCTTCCAATCCAAACAAACCCGGGATTTCAGGAATGGGAGTTGTCAAGTCCTATGGTACCACTACCTACTACCGAGCGGCATGATCGGTGTTAATGAATGTACATTTTCCCATTTAAACAAACCAAATGTCATACCAAAATGTAAGCATATGATGAATAATAAATGTATTAAGTATGCACACAATGGGCATACATAGCATAGAATGTAATGTAAAATAATGTACTTAGTATGCACACAATGGGCATACATAGCATAGAATATAATGTAAAATAATGTACTAAATATGCACACAATGGGCATACATAGCATAAAAACAATAAAATCATGTACTATAAGTGTACTATTGAACATAACAAGCATATGATATGAAAGCATGAAAGTAACAAGTAGGCACATGTGTTTCACCCCAAAACGTTTGGAAAACAGTAAAAGAGGGGTCTATGTACTCACTTGAGATTTCTTAGTAGTCCTTGAGTAACAACCAAACAATGCTAGAGATCACGGAAATCAAACGGCACCTAATATAGGTAACTATGTTAATATACCGGACCTAAATCGGAGGATTTGATAGAATGAAGGTTCGTAAACCAAACGAGTATGGAGACTCGTGTAATATGGTTTAACAAAGCCCAAATACTAAAATGAAACCTAACCTAAGTGCTTACGACCCATTACGACCCGTTTAGGTAGCTTATGCTACTTTAACGGGTCGTTCGCGTAAAACGCGTTTGGAACGCCTAACTAGCCCTTTGATAAGTAAAATATGCCTTAACATGTCTAATATTGTTGCCAAATCAGTTTAGATATCAAAAGTTATGTTACATATGCTTAATATGAATTTTGGCGTAAAAAGGGCATTTTGGTAATTTACCTAAGGCATATAAACTACCTATCATACAACTACTTAAACGAAGCGACCATAAGGTATAACCTCGGAAGGTTATTCCCTATATACTATGGTCACCTAATGTGCTTGGTCGGATCCTAGTGATCGACCAAACGGGTCGGGTTCGAAAGCATAAGCGATTGTTTATATCGCTTACCTTACGACCCTATATAAGCACTAAACTAAAAGTGACGAGCTAAGCATGTTAAAACATGCTTAACTAAGTTTAGAAAACAGGTTTGGTATCAAAACAAACGGTTTTGATACCTATAAGTAGTTTGGTTACAAAATACGCATTAACACGCATTTTGGCCGAAACTACGACTCGTCACTGAGCCTAGATAACGTGGTAATCAGTAGGTATAGTCACTAGGGACTATAACCATCGTGATCACGCTCACGTTATGAAGTTCAAACGAACTTCGCATTGACCTTAAACTGGTCATTGACCATAAACTATGTAAAGGATATTTATGGTATGTTTAACTCATGGTCATGTTCCGGAATGTCTGTTACAGTTCAAATCGGCATACTTTCGCAGTTTGTCGAATTTAGTCCCTGTAAGCGATTTAACTTGATTTTGCCATACCAAAGCCTTCAAAACTTATTTCTAAGTTATGTAAAGGTTATTTAAGGTATGTGAAGCCTATTTCACTATCTCGGAGTGTTCGTTGCATTAAACTGGTTATATTTACGCATCAGTGCGCGTATAACCTTCCAGAAAGCGATTTAGAGCCCGAAATCGAACAAGAATTGATATGTGCAAATGATACACATATTTGTACAAATCCCAAGTATGAAATACAATATTTCATTGGTTTGGTATTTGTTTGATGGTCGCAGTGACCCAGGTGTCACAGTCTCCCCTACTTTAGGAAATTTCGTCCCGAAATTTATTCAGAGGAAACTTGTGAGAGTTTAAAACATGAAGTTGAAAAGATCGAACAACATTGGTTAGGGTTCTGAACTTCTAGTAACTTTAATAACATCATGCTTGCAATGTAAGAGGGATACTTATATACAAGTATATGAAGCGTCATTGGTGCGTCCACCGTACCTCCATTACATCGTTCTCATTTTGTTATTGTTGTCACTATCGGTTCTTACACATAATAAATCTTACTGGGTTTCTGTGCACTAAATTTCATAATTATGTACGCGTCCATAATTAGACAATTTCTTGCATAGTTCACACAGTCTATTTTATAATGTGTAGGGGAAAACCAAATGAACAAACCTGTGATGAGTGTGACTAGACCACCATAGGGTCCCTTTTATTAAATCAATAAATGATTTTAATAGACAACCAAGGATTCTTTTCAGCTTATATCATCACATGTCATTCTTAACCAGATTTTTGAATCAATCTTTTTTACTAGACCCCTAAAAGGGTCTCTTATGAAACATGGAATGGTACTATATAACCCAAGGGTCTTAACTATTACATAGAAGCCCAATAAGGATTTAAGGTAGTACCTTTTTGAATATCCTACTACGAATCCCTCATATGAAGATATGAAAGATTCTACGAGGATTTGGATAACGAATACCCAGAGTATACAAAAACACAAAATGCATAAAAGAAAACACAAGATGCATAAACACATAGTCATATAACCACAAAGATTGTTTATCTAGATCTTTAATTTGTTAATTTGTTTTGCTAACAGAGCACATGTATTTAAAGCACACTAGGAATCCATCTCCTGGATTTCATTTGGTACTTTAAATATTATCAAGAATCTAACTATAAAGATATAAAGATTTTTAAAAGAAAAATTCGATTTCGATTATAAGGAACCGAAATGTTCGAATTTAGGTACATAAGGAATCCAATTAAGGACTCTGATTTGAATGATAATCATCCACAAGGGTCTAAATGTGAAGATAAAAAGATCCCATATGGATTTTAGAAGTTGAAGATGTTTTGAAACCTTGCACTGGATGTGTTTATGTCAAAACATGAAGTAAAAATGCTTATGAAGTTGAGATGCTAGATATGCCAAGGTGACATATGAAGCAGAATTTGAAGGTTAAGTCAATGTATGAGGAGAATATTTTTGGAAAACTATGCATGGGGTTCTGAAAATGTGTTCAATGTTTTTGAAACCTTATATATAATACCTTTGAAATCATAAAGTAGGTGTATTAGGTAGGTATATATTAAAAAAAATTGTTTTAAAATCATGCGAGATAAATTTTGAAATTATGTATAAGGTTTTTGAAAAACATGAATGATGCTTTTCGAAATCATGCACTTTATAAGAAAATGTACTGTGTTAATATTGTTTTCAGACTATATGAAACATTTTGAAATTATGAAGGTTGTTTTTGAAAACATAGCCAATGTTTTTGAAATAACATAGACAATGCATTTGAAAAAAAAATCGTTTTCAAACTATATGAAATGTTTTGAGATCATGAAGATTGTTTTTGAAATACTCTTACTATGTATGTTGAAAAATCAACACGTAATGGGTATGAGATTTGAAAAATACCCTTAGTTATCTAACCAAGGATTCAAAGGCACAGATGTGCAGAAGCATGATTACTCATAATGTCACTTTATTTTTTGTACTTCGTATCTTAGAATGAAACGAGTACTTAGAATTTTCTATGGGAATCATGAGTAAACACAAGAATGGGAAATATTCACAAGAGTAGTTTGTAAGGAACATAGTTCCTTAATGTAGGTATTATAGGGAAATGCCATACTGTAACACCCCAAAAGCCGAATGTCTATATTCGTTAAATGTTCTATTATGGTACATTAAGAAATAAATAACTAGGTTAATTATCCTAGTTAAAAGTATGGTAGAAACAAGTAAAGGATGAAAGTTGTGCCAATTATGTTAAATGGTAAACATGAGGGGCTAGATGGTATAGGATGAAAGATGAGTTATTAAAAGAAAATAACAACACACACAAACACACCTTCGTGTGTGTTCTAGATCGATCAGGAGACTCCCATGGAGTCTCAAACCCTAAACATGAAAGATAATCCAATTGGAATGCTAAATGATGCTTAAATTCATAACCGAGCATGGATTAATGATCACTAACACGAGGGGATCATAAGGTATGTCTAAAATCTAAGATTGGTGATCATGGGTAAAGTGGGTTATGTTCCAATCCATGAGTTTAAGTGGAATTGAGCATTAGTATGTGTTATAATCATCATATAGAACATGGATTATGAATGATTTGTGCTAAATTGATGTTTAGATGATAAACCCATTAGTTATGGTGATGAAGATGACTAGACTCATCACCTATGTCCAATTCTTGTTGAAAGATTGATGTATTATGTAGGTATGATGAATTCTTGTTAGATGAATTAGGAGAAAAATGATGATGATATGATTTATGTTTATTTGGGAATGATCCATGATGGTTAGTAGTTGGTTTTGATGGGTTATGTAAGAGTTTAGAAGATTTATGCATGAATAAGTTGTACGTTATGCTTAAAAGGTAGTACGTACATCAAGTGAATGATAAAATGTATATAGTGTCGTCCGTATAGTCGATTATGATGTTACGGGTATATGTTGATAAGTCGATAGTTATGTATGGTTAATAGTTGACTTTTGAAAGTCAACTAAGTATAAGAAACAAAAGTTGACTCGTTGTCGTAAATGTAGGTTGATGAGAAGTCGTATGGTACATGTAATAGCAATCCGTGTTAAATGTAATGACATGATGAGTTACATGAGTTAAACGTATACGGACATGATTATATGAGTTATGTTTGTTAAAAATGATTAATGAAAGTTAAGTGTGAAATATGGGATTGATACGATTGTTATCATGTACAAATGAGTATGCTAATAATAGCGTGATTTGGATGAAATGAAAGTATAGGAATCACGCCGAGACGGGCTCAAGCATGAGGTGTTAACGGGTCAAGAAAAGGCGAGGAATCGGACATGAGCACGGATGCATTAGGTAAGTGATTCCGTAATCACTTCTTAGTTGTTTATGTAAAGTTATATGCAACTTAATTAAATATGATAATTGAGGTCAATTGGGAACGAAATGTATGATGTCGATGAGTATTAAACGGATCTTAGTTTTTATCCGAGCAAGGTATGTGTGACTAAGAATTTTAGCTAAGTAGAAGGATTCGTTACTTATGTAAGGAATTCCTTTGTTGTTAAGGATAGAGCGAAAATGACAAAAACGCCCTTGATAGGTATATCGGGCAAACGACCTTGAATGTCTATTGGAAACAAGTGAACCGATTAGAGTAATGTGTCGGTCATGTGTGAAAGCGAAGAGTATGGTTTTGTTATGTCATAGACCATTTAATGCACAAATACCCATAACGGGTCAAAAATGAGCTTTTAAGCGAAAATGGGTTAAGAGGATGCAAGGCATCCGAGGATTTAATCTTTTATGATAGGCGTCAATGAAATTATTAAGTTCATAGGAGTTTGAGGTCAAATAAACAGATTATGTTGATAAATGCACGAACGGGTCAAATAATTAGAATATGATAATAAGCCGAATGCATGTAAGTTAAGAATTTCCATAATCCGGTTGTGGGATTTTAAGTTCATATGATAGAATGTGAATTTACAAGCATGTAGGAAGAAACGGGAGGTTAAACGGGTAAACGGTTCAAAAGTTATGCGCGTTTTAGTGCGTACGGACGACGAAACGATTCTGCAGAAAAAGCCACTTTCTAGAGGGCGTCGCCGACGGGCTCCATGGCCGTCGCCGACGGGCTCTAGAAAGCTGACTTTTCTCCGACGCCCTAAATACCTGTCTACGGGTGTTTCTGGCTTCGGGTGAATGCAAAGCCCGTCGCCGACGGCCCTAGGGGGCGTCGGCGACGGCCTCCCCAAGTCCAAAAAGCTGAAATCTTGTTTGTTAAGTTGATTATGTACCATAGGCTTCGGTTTGATATCCGTGGACTACGGCGGACTTTCCAAACATGATTTTGATGGTACCTTAGATGTTTATGGGCTATAAAGCTAAGTCTAAGACCCATGTAAAGATATGTATGATTATATAAGAGGTACACGTGATCTAGTACGTGTTCGTTAAGGTATGTACATATGTAGATGTGTATGTATGAATGTATAAAGGTGTGTACGACTGTATGCATGTATGTAACGATGTAGGAAGGGTATGTACGTATGTTGATGTGTATGTATGAATGTATAAAGGTATGTACGAGTGTATGCATGTATGTAACGATGTAGGAAGGGTATGTACGTATGTAGATGTGTATGTAGGAATGTATAAAGGTATGTACGAGTGTATGCATGTATGTAACGATGTAGGAAGGGTATGTACATATGTAGATGTGTATGTACGTGTGTATAAAGATATGTATGGGTGTATGCATGTATGTAAAGATGTAGGAGAGGTATGTACGTATGTAGATGTGTGTGTATGAATGTATAAAGGTATGCATGAGTGTATGCATGTATGTAAAGATGTAGGAAAGGTATGTACGTATGTAGTTGTGTATGAATGTATGTGTAAAGTCATGTATGAGTGTATGCATGTATGTAAATTTGTAGGAAAGATATGTATGTATGTAGATGTGAATGTATGTTTGTATGTAAGTACGTAAGTATGCATAATTTAGACACGTTGAGTGTTAACGTTATTAATGGTGTACCATGAGAATGAAAAGTAATGCAGGTACATTACTGAAGCCTCACCAGGAAATGGATACGCAGATGAAATGCTTAAAGTTTGAAAAATGACGATATGCGAAGCGTACGTGAATGAATCTTGTTTATATAATGGGTGCTAATGTATGAATAAATGTGGTGAGTGCAGGTTGTACGAATCACGGATTAATCTCACAAGGAGTAGCGATCGAAGACCGAGTCACGAGATAGATTGTACGGGAATAAATGAGTATGTACTTTTAGAAAACAGGACTTATGCTTTATCTTGGTAAAAGATATAACTTAAAACGAATCATTTAAGTAAGTCAAGACGTTTGTAAAGAGAAAAATTTTATGGCACGAATTTCCGCTGCGACTTTTGTCATGTACGAATTAGGGTCTTACAAGTTGGTATCAGAGCCCTGGTTTGAGGGAATCAAGTACGAGAAGGTAAGTACTTGAACTCAAACTTGTGTGCTCTTGAGATAAGAAATCCGTACAATCTAAGACTCGATCAAGATCCAAAGGTAAAGGCTAATGTAAGTAGGTACTTATGTGTACGTATAAAGAAACTGACAGTTTTGTATGTGCAAGGTAAGTATAAGTGTTTGAAGAAGATGACCCTTGAATGCAGTCTAGGATGAATGCTAAGGCCGGCAAGGATGCGAATGGACAGACGGACCCCAGGTACACAATGTTAATATGTATGGTACCGGTGTTAAAAAGAAAAAGGAAGAAATCTCTTTGGGAAGGTAAGTACTAAATGGAAGACAACGATATTGTCTTGATAAGATTGTAAAAATGTAGCACGAACTGAGACCCACTACTGCAGACATAAGGCGATGATTACCTGAAGGCACGAAATTAGTATGTGAATTGCGCACCTGGCCAGTACGCAAGAAGCATATGACATTCGTGAGACCATGGTAATTATCGCAGGTATGTCTGTTAGAATTGGGTAGCAAGTGGGCGTGCGGGTGAAGTGGGTAGTAAGACTCTCGGAAATTGAGAGTACTATGTAGGAATGAAAAAGACATGAATGATAAGAATGAAGAATGTTGAATCCGTAAGAAAGTACGGATTAACAATGTATGAATGCAAGGCTTGAATCCGCGAGACGGATTCAAGGGATGAAAAGCGTAAATGCAATGCTTGAATCCGTGAGACGGATTCAAAGAATGAAAGATATAAATGCAATGCTTGAATCCGCGAGACGGATTCAAGGGATGAAAAGCGTAAATGCAATGCTTGAATCCGCGAGACGGATTCAAAGAATGAAAGATATGAATGCAATGCTTGAATCCGCGAGACGGATTCAAGGGATGAAAGGCGTAAATGCAATGTTTGAATCCGAGAGACGGATTCAAAGAATGAAAGATATGAATGCAATGTTTAAATCCGCGAGACGGATTCAAAACATAGAAGGTACGAAAGGTATGAATAACGCATTCGAATCTGCGAAACAGATTTAAGATATAAAAGACGGAACTAGTCTACATAAGAAGAAGTCAATAGCTTGACCATGTATGCGGCAAACAAGTCATATAAGTAAATGTAAAGTAGATGAACAAAAGAATGATAGAAATGAAAATATCCGAATGTGCAAGTAACGTAAGGATATGTATGGTACAAAAGGCTATAGAAATATAGAATGATGTTAGCTACGGAGTTAAGCACGTAGGTATGACGATGACATAGCAGTTTTGTTGTGATAACAAACAAGAGTTAAATGTTAAACAATGTGTCTATAGAATGGAATCTTAAAGGATGAGATGAAAGTACTAAACCCGTTATAAACGAATTATATGAGTGCAAGCATTATTATAAGTTTGAATAAGTAAGTATATTAACCTGTTATTAACAGGTCAAAGGAAATGAGAATGTTATATGAAAGTATGCCATGGAAAGTATAGACTTGTTAAGAGGAAGAAGTCAAGTGTATGAATAATTATGAAATGAGATAGGATGATTACTTATAACTATGATGTAAGTGTTAAGTCAAACATACATGTGTGTGTGTGTAAGAGGAAATGAGAAAGGTTTCGGGGACGAAACCTTATTTAAGGGGGGTAGACTTGTAACACCCCAAAACCCGAGTGTCTATATTCGTTAAATGTTCTATTATGGTACATTAAGAAATAAATAACTAGGTTAATTATCCTAGTTAAAAGTATGGTAGAAACAAGTAAAGGATGAAAGTTGTGCCAATTATGTTAAATGGTAAACATGAGGGGCTAGATGGTATAGGATGAAAGATGAGTTATTAAAAGAAAATAACAACACACACAAACACACCTTCGTGTGTGTTCTAGATCGATCAGGAGACTCCCATGGAGTCTCAAACCCTAAACATGAAAGATCATCCAATTGGAAGGCTAAATGATGCTTAAATTCATAACCGAGCATGGATTAATGATCACTAACACGAGGGGATCATAAGGTATGTCTAAAATCTAAGATTGGTGATCATGGGTAAGGTGGGTTATGTTCCAATCCATGAGTTTAAGTGGAATTAAGCATTAGTATGTGTTATAATCATCATATAGAACATGGATTATGAATGATTTGTGCTAAATTGATGTTTAGATGATAAACCCATTAGTTATGGTGATGAAGATGACTAGACTCATCACCTATGTCCAATTCTTGTTGAAAGATTGATGTATTATGTAGGTATGATGAATTCTTGTTAGATGAATTAGGAGAAAAATGATGATGATATGATTTATGTTTATTTGGGAATGATCCATGATGGTTAGTAGTTGGTTTTGATGGGTTATGTAAGAGTTTAGAAGATTTATGCATGAATAAGTTGTACGTTATGCTTAAAAGGTAGTACGTACATCAAGTGAATGATAAAATGTATATAGTGTCGTTCGTATAGTCGATTATGATGTTACGGGTATATGTTGATAAGTCGATAGTTATGTATGGTTAATAGTTGACTTTTGAAAGTCAACTAAGTATAAGAAACATAAGTTGACTCGTTGTCGTAAATGTAGGTTGATGAGAAGTCGTATGGTACATGTAATAGCAATCCGTGTTAAATGTAATGACATGATGAGTTACATGAGTTAAACGTATACGGACATGATTATATGAGTTATGTTTGTTAAAAATGATTAATGAAAGTTAAGTGTGAAATATGGGATTGATACGATTGTTATCATGTACAAATGAGTATGCTAATAATAGCGTGATTTGGATGAAATGAAAGTATAGGAATCACGCCGAGACGGGCTCAAGCATGAGGTGTTAACGGGTCAAGAAAAGGCGAGGAATCGGACATGAGCACGGATGCATTAGGTAAGTGATTCCGTAATCACTTCTTAGTTGTTTATGTAAAGTTATATGCAACTTAATTAAATATGATAATTGAGGTCAATTGGGAACGAAATGTATGATGTCGATGAGTATTAAACGGATCTTAGTTTTTATCCGAGCAAGGTATGTGTGACTAAGAATTTTAGCTAAGTAGAAGGATTCGTTACTTATGTAAGGAATTCCTTTGTTGTTAAGGATAGAGAGAAAATGACAAAAACGCCCTTGATAGGTATATCGGGCAAACGACCTTGAATGTCTATTGGAAACAAGTGAACCGATTAGAGTAATGTGTCGGTCATGTGTGAAAGCGAAGAGTATGGTTTTGTTATGTCATAGACCATTTAATGCACAAATACCCATAACGGGTCAAAAATGAGCTTTTAAGCGAAAATGGGTTAAGAGGATGCAAGGCATCCGAGGATTTAATCTTTTATGATAGGCGTCAATGAAATTATTAAGTTCATAGGAGTTTGAGGTCAAATAAACAGATTATGTTGATAAATGCACGAACGGGTCAAATAATTAGAATATGATAATAAGCCGAATGCATGTAAGTTAAGAATTTCCATAATCCGGTTGTGGGATTTTAAGTTCATATGATAGAATGTGAATTTACAAGCATGTAGGAAGAAACGGGAGGTTAAACGGGTAAACGGTTCAAAAGTTATGCGCGTTTTAGTGCGTACGGACGACGAAACGATTCTGCAGAAAAAGCCACTTTCTAGAGGGCGTCGCCGACGGGCTCCATGGCCGTCGCCAACGGGCTCTAGAAAGCTGACTTTTCTCCGACGCCCTAAATACCTGTCTACGGGTGTTTCTGGCTACGGGTGAATGCAAAGCCCGTCGCCGACGGCCCTAGGGGGCGTCGGCGATGGCCTCCCCAAGTCCAAAAAGCTGAAATCTTGTTTGTTAAGTTGATTATGTACCATAGGCTTTGGTTTGATATCCGTGGACTACGGCGGACTTTCCAAACATGATTTTGATGGTACCTTAGATGTTTATGGGCTATAAAGCTAAGTCTAAGACCCATGTAAAGATATGTATGATTATATAAGAGGTACACGTGATCTAGTACGTGTTCGTTAAGGTATGTACATATGTAGATGTGTATGTATGAATGTATAAAGGTATGTACGACTGTATGCATGTATGTAACGATGTAGGAAGGGTATGTACGTATGTTGATGTGTATGTATGAATGTATAAAGGTATGTACGAGTGTATGCATGTATGTAACGATGTAGGAAGGGTATGTATGTATGTAGATGTGTATGTAGGAATGTATAAAGGTATGTACGAGTGTATGCATGTATGTAACGGTGTAGGAAGGGTATGTACATATGTAGATGTGTATGTACGTGTGTATAAAGATATGTATGGGTGTATGCATGTATATAAAGATGTAGGAGAGGTATGTACGTATGTAGATGTGTGTGTATGAATGTATAAAGGTATGCATGAGTGTATGCATGTATGTAAAGATGTAGGAAAGGTATGTACGTATGTAGTTGTGTATGAATGTATGTGTAAAGTCATGTATGAGTGTATGCATGTATGTAAAGTTGTAGGAAAGATATGTATGTATGTAGATGTGAATGTATGTTTGTATGTAAGTATGTAAGTATGCATAATTTAGACACGTTGAGTGTTAACGTTATTAATGGTGTACCATGAGAATGAAAAGTAATGCAGGTATATTACTGAAGCCTCACCAGGAAATGGATACGCAGATGAAATGCTTAAAGTTTGAAAAATGATGATATACGAAGCGTACGTGAATGAATCTTGTTTATATAATGGGTGCTAATGTATGAATAAATGTGGTGAGTGCCGGTTGTACGAATCACGGATTAATCTCACAAGGAGTAGCGATCGAAGACCGAGTCACGAGATAGATTGTACGGGAATAAATGAGTATGTACTTTTAGAAAACAGGACTTATGCTTTATCTTTGTAAAAGATATAACTTAAAACGAATCATTTAAGTAAGTCAAGACGTTTGTAAAGAGAAAAATTTTATGGCACGAATTTCCGCTGCGACTTTTGTCATGTACGAATTAGGGTCTTACACATACACACATGTAACTACACTTGTATATCAGAATTGTGAACAACGATTTATTTATAAACAAAACAGATTGTTTCAGGGTTCAACAAAAGATACAAAAAGCAACAGATACAAACTATTAAAGTAGCAACATCTCCAAATCAGTCAACTGTTTCATTCGTGGGCCGGATTTGCAACAGCTAGCTTTGGGCAATTTCTTCGGAAATGGCCCATCTCGCCACAGTTGTAACAGGACCCTGGTGAGAAACGAGCTTGAGCAAGATTGTCGCCAGTTTGATTTGGTGCAGCTGTAGTTGGGCAAACCCTTGCTGTATGACCTATAAGTCCACAAATTTGGCATTTGCGGCACTTAACACTAGCATGATGATGAAGGTTACATTGGTTGCACAAGGGTGCAGTTCCATTGTATGGCTTCCTAGCAGGGGGTTGAGCTGGTTGGTTGGGGACGGCTTGACCATTGTGAGCGACCATGGCGAAGTTCTGAGAAGCCTTTCGGTTCTTTGACTTCTTAGGGGATCGTTCATCCATGGTCTTTGATTCCTTGATTGGTTTCTTGGCTGATGGTGCTGTCACTTGGCTAGGTCCCGCTTGATTAGGTGTAACTGCTGCGGGTTTCCTTGAAGCCTTACGCTTCCTTGATTTTGGTGCTGGCTTGACTTCTGCTTCCTTTGGTGGCTCTTGAGTGGTTTCATTGTTGAGACGAGAGGCTTCATTGTTGAGACGAGACATGGCAATGCCTAATTCCACAGTCTTCAGAATCACTTCGCCTATTTGGTGGGCAAATTTGGCTGTTTGCTCGGACATTTGACCGTTGCTGAGAGGAAGAGACATTCTAGAAGGAAATGAAAGATATAGGAGGAAACAAATGAAACAAAATGACAACGCATAGAAATTGCGATCATTTGTTTGTTACCTAAGGCAACCAAATGAGACGGTGACTAATCAAAGTAAGTGGGTCATATTAATGTATCGCGAAGACATGCTTTAGCCTATAAGTGGACACTCACCCCAAGAGTTCCCAGGTAAGAGTGACTGGTCCGATTATGTGGATTTGTACGAACACTCTAGCCTTAGACAGAAAACTCAGAGTACAGGCATCCACTCTTCCAGATTGCACGTGTTCACACTATAAGACCCAAACTTTGACGAGTTTTGAAAATTCAAAGGGGTTCAAAACCTTATAACAGAGGGTTCAAAACCTAGTAATCAATCATCCTAGAACAGATGATTAGTTTTCAAAGTGGTTTTGAAATTTATGTTCTTGTTGCGGTTGTCACTTAAGGATAGGTGACGGTATTGTTTTATGACTAAACGCAAGTAAACTCGCGTTAGGGTCCTAGGAAGGTTATAGACTAGGTCAAAGCATTACTAATAACCTAATTCCCTATAACCATGAGCTCTGATACCAACTTTTCTGTCACACCCCGACCACGTAAAACAACAAAACGTGGCGGAAACGTCGGGGAGTGTTATAACAGAATCATTGTTTCATAACACATGGAAATTGAAATATTGTTTTATTAATTAAAATAGTTACAATGTCTTGACAATCAAAGAAACATAACATAAATAACTAGTCTTGCATCTTTTATTGTCACTAAGGCCCAAGTCCGCCTAAGTGTATCTTGATAAATCCTATGCATCATATCCTGAAACACATGTGAAAATAGGTACGTCAGCATAAAAATGCCTGTGAGATACATAGGTTTTGTGAAAATAGGATTCATGACTTGTAAGTTTAGAAAAAAGTTGTTTAGCAAAAGTCAGTCATGAACCTTGTAAATTGATTTGTTTTGTAAATCGTTTGAAAAACAATAAGTTCAGATGATATGTATAAATAAGATAATAATGTATGGTTAAATGAATAACCATGTAAAATGAGTTTGTATAAGATAAGTTGTTTGTAAAACAATGTCTTGTGAAAAGTATGTTATTTGTATAAAATGTTATATGTCTCAAATTGAAATTATTCAAATAACGCTACGATATGTAATACCATACAAGCACTTATATATAGGAAGTACCAGCGGTGTATCCACCATACTTGTATCGTATTACACACGCCTCGTTACTTAAATCACTTACCCAAACCAAACCATCAAAGTAGAATGTTTATGTATAATCAAATGTCAAAACGTTTATGTCTAATGTAAATCATGAATTGTGTATATCAATGTCAAAATGTTTATGTATGGTAAGTGAAATATATCAACTAAACCATATGTAAAATGCACAAAAACAAGGTATTGAAGTAAAACATGGTTTAAATCAAAGTTACGTTTTGTGGAATAATTGCATGCTATACTGATATAAACATCTATGCGGTATTGTGAAAATTCATACATCCAAGCCTTGAGACAGTCGGATAACCCTTTTAGTCAAGGTTATCAAAAGAAATGTTTTCGGATTCGGTCATTCCTTCCAATCCAAACAAACCCGGGATTTCAGGAATGGGAGTTGTCAAGTCCTATGGTACCACTACCTACTACCGAGCGGCATGATCGGTGTTAATGAATGTACATTGTCCCATTTAAACAAACCAAATGTCATACCAAAATGTAAGCATGTGATGAATAATAAATGTATTAAGTATGCACACAATGGGCATACATAGTATAGAATGTAATGTAAAATAATGTACTAAGTATGCACACAATGGGCATACATAGCATAGAATGTAATGTAAAATAATGTACTAAGTATGCACACAATGGGCATACATAGCATAGAATGAAATGTAAAATAATGTACTAAATATGCACACAATGGGCATACATAGCATAAAAACAATGAAATCATGTACTATAAGTGTACTATTGAACATAACAAGCATATGATATGAAAGCATGAAAGTAACAAGTAGGCACATGTGTTTCACCCCAAAACGTTTGGAAAACAGTAAAAGAGGGGTCTATGTACTCACTTGAGATTGCTTAGTAGTCCTTGAGTAACAACCAAACAATGCTAGAGATCACGGAAATCAAACGGCACCTAATATAGGTAACTATGTTAATATACCAGACCTAAATCGGAGGATTTGATAGAATGAGGCTTCGTAAACCAAACGAGTATGGAGACTCGTGTAATATGGTTTAACAAAGCCCACATACTAAAATGAAATCTAACCTAAGTGCTTACGACCCATTACGACCCGTTTAGGTAGCTTATGCTACTTTAACGTGTCGTTCGCGTAAAACGCGTTTGGAACGCCTAACTAGCCCTATGATAAGTAAAATATGCCTTAACATGTCTAATATTGTTGCCAAATCAGTTTAGATATCAAAAGTTATGTTACATATGCTTAATATGAATTTTGGCGTAAAAAGGGCATTTTGGTAATTTACCTAAGGCATATAAACTACCTATCATACAACTACTTAAATGAAGCGACCATAAGGTATAACCTCGGAAGGTTATTCCCTATATACTATGGTCACCTAATGTGCTTGGTCGGATCCTAATGATCGACCAAACGGGTCGGGTTCGAAAGCATAAGCGATTGTTTAGATCGCTTACCTTACGACCCTATATAAGCACTAAACTAAAAGTGAGGAGCTAAGCATGTTAAAACATGCTTAACTAAGTTTAGAAAACAGGTTTGGTATCAAAACAAACGGTTTTGATACCTATAAGTAGTTTGGTTACAAAATACGCATTAACACGCATTTTGGCCGAAACTACGACTCGTCACTGAGCCTAGATAACGTGGTAATCAGTAGGTATAGTCACTAGGGACTATAACCATCGTGATCACGCTCACGTTATGAAGTTCAAACGAACTTCGCATTGACCATAAACTGGTCAATGCAGAAAGTCAAACAAAGTTTGACTTTAATGCTAAAACGAATGAAAAGAATGAAAGAACACTTACAAAGGGTCCCCACAAGATTGAACTTCCAAGTATTCTCAGGTATGAAGTGATAAGACACCCCAACTTAGAGAATTCTCATATTTCAAGTGGGTTTTGCAAGTGAACTTGATGGGTATTTATAGGAAATGGACCACCGTTAGGATCGTTTCTCGTAAACCGTGATTTAATCACATCCCTACACTTGTTGGTAACCTCATGTACATCACATTGGCCCCCCAACATCAGGAAACAACAAGTGGAATTGAGTTGGGAGTGCTAAACAGCTGTTAACAGCTGTTAAAATGGATTTTGCTGATCAGAAGGGGCCTCGCGTGACGCCAAGGGGGCTAGGTGTCACGCTAAGGTCCTTCTGATCAGCAACCAGTTTCCAATTCAGTCCCCGTTCTGTATTAAGGCCATTTCTGACATTTTTAAGGATCGTTAAGCCATTTTCAAGGCCCTAAAATAATGCCTAAACATTGTGGACATGAAACATGCTCAAAAATATCCCGGATGTCGGTTCGTTTGGTCGTACGATCGCGATGTTCGCTAATTACGACGGAATGCGCATAAGCGCGAAAAACGATCCAAATTGCGCGACGAATGGATTTTTCTCATGCCAAACACTAAAATAAAATATTTTAGTGCTTACATAAATTTTTGGATGTCCGGATGTATTCAGAACGCAAGATATGCGCGAAAGTGCAAACTTGTGCACTTTTTGACGCTTTTAGTCCCTGAATGACCCAAAGTTTATTTTAGCACACCGAACCTCTCAAAGCCTATTTCTAAGCTATTTAAAGGATATTTATGGTATGTTTAACTCATGGTCATGTTCTGGAATGTCTGTTATAGTTCAAATCGGCATACTTTCGCAGTTTGTCGAATTTAGTCCCTGTAAGCGATTTAACTTGATTTTGCCATACCAAAGCCTTCAGAACTTATTTCTAAGTTATGTAAAGGTTATTTAAGGTATGTGAAGCCTATTTCACTATCCCGGAGTGTTCGTTGCATTAAACTGGTTATATTTACGCATCAGTGCGCGTATAACCTTCCAGAAAGCGATTTAGAGCCCGAAATCGAACAAGAATTGATATGTGCAAATGATACACATATTTGTACAAATCCCAAGTATGAAATACAATATTTCATTGGTTTGGTATTTGTTTGATGGTCGCAGTGACCCAGGTGTCACACCTAGGGTTTAAAATCATTACAATAACAACAATCAACTACTAGTTATAAAATGTATAGAGATGTGAATATAACAAACTAATGGCAAAATAATTAACAAAATGAAAAGTTAACCAAATTTATAACATAAATTGAGGCTGAGATGATAGTAAAATTATGGATAAAGAAGAAGAAGATACCGAGAGAACTGAAGCATCAGAGGATGAAGACGCACAGCATGACGACAAGAGGAATGAGATGAATCAGTTTGTACTTCATTGCTGACGTGGAGCTCTCTCTCCGGCCAACGGCGGAAGCCGGATTGTAGATAGGGAGATCGCCGGTGATGCCAGCCGCAGAAGGTTGGCGACAGAGGAGGTGAGGTGTCGGTTCGTAATGAGACATGATTCGTACCTGGGTGAACGATTGGAGGGGCGACGGAGGTGGTGGGGCGGCAGAGGTTGATGGGCGGCGGAGGTGGAGGGGGTGGCGGAGGAGATGAGGTGTTGGCTGGAAGTGGAGATGGGTGCTAGGGTTTGAGATTTGAAGATGTGCAAGTGTTTTGATAGAGAGGTGTTTTGAAGAGGTTTGAAGAGGTTGGTCCACATCTGTGCGAGGAAGAGCTCTAGAAGAGCTTTTTTAGTGAAATATCTTCCAAAAAACAAACAGGCTGCAGACCCAACAATCTGCGCGGTGCAGACATAAGAGGTCAGGAAGTACTTCTTGCAAAAAACAAACACCCCCTTAAACAAAACATCAAGAACATGCTGACATAATTGACAAAAACAAAAGACACACGAATTAGACATTATGTACTAACAATATTTGTGACAAGTTTTACACGTAATCATATATTTATTTTGCTTAAACTATATAGAGTAACTAGAATCACATAAAGTTAAATAACTCATTATGCCATATATAACTTAAGAAGTTTATTATTTATCTGTGAGCTAAATATAAACATATCCTCTACTCAAGTAAGCACTACAAGTATACCATTATGTTTTCATATAGAATTGTAATGTTATTTTCTTCCCAAAATTTATTTAAACCAAACTTACGCTCAGAAACCAACAACATAAATTTGAATCTTTCACTGAATACCTTCTTCATTTTCGGTTTAACTTTTTATTTACCCGGTTACAGAACTATAGTTATTGATTTCCATATTTATCAGATTTGTTATGTGTATAGGTATATTATATAGTTTTATTTTTCAAAAGGTATTCATTTGAGATTCTAATTTTACCAAGTCTTCATATGACGTCGGGTGGAGGGTCAAGAGTGTGAGCCAATATAGATTCTTGCAAGAATGCTAGAAATCAAAAGTTTTGGAGCAATAACTATTTTATACTTCATATTGTTTGACAAAATTATGGGAACGCGTATTCCATTTCTTCTGATATATGCAATGTTCTCATGATTTCAGTTGAAAAAGATTTGTATTTGACTCTTCCATTAATGTTAAATTTTGCTTATTTTATTATATAAATTTTAATCATTATATACTATTAATTTTGCTTATCATTGTTAATTTACATCTACATATCGGGTTAGTTGGACTAAATGCTTAGAATTTGAAGTAACATGCGACTTGCCGGTTCAATTTTGGGGGATAAAATATATATAATCTAATATTGTATTGGTTTTGAATGTTTGTATGTTTTGTATGTATGGTGGGTAGCATCTTGCTACAATGAATAAAATAATTTTTGTCGGCGGTTAAAAAAAAAAAATACGCGAATTGCCATATATGTAAAAGTAGGTATTTATCCTCACGTGATGTGATGTAACGGAAAACTTGCATACTACAAAGTAACATTTTTTTACAGGATTATTTGATTTAAATACACAAAAGGTATCATGTGTAACAAAAAAATAAAATACTAAAATGTTCGAAAGAATACGATAGTTGCCATATTGCTTGTAAATAATAATAACAACAACAACAACACAACTAAAACCAAGTATAATAGTAAAACAAAAAAAAAAAAAAAAAAACCTTTTAAAAATTACTAATAAGAACAATTGTACAATAGTAATAATAAAAGTATAATCTATACTATCTATAATAAGATATTATTGGCTGATGTAAATCTGTCTATGTGTCAATCATTAAGGTATACCACTTGTCTTCGTTTATGTCATAACTCTCTTTTCAATATTTTATTATTATGAAAAAATATATTGTATATAATAGAATTTTTTAAGGAGTGAATTTCAAAATCAATTTCAAAATTCAAATCATAAGTTTAATCCTCCTCTCTCTCTCAAATATAATCCTGAATTCATTTTCAAAATTCAAACCGTCAATTCCACTCTCTCTCACTATCCATTTCTCTCTCAACTCTCTCTCTCTAAACCACCGGACTCCGCCGCTACTTCGCCGTCAACCCTAAAATAAGATACCAACACCGCCGCGAACTGTGTTAGATTTGGTATAGCAATTAATGTCAATATTTGTTCTCTGTTTTGGTACAATGAAAATTCTAATAACTTCACTTTTCTCCTCCATCTAGGGTTTCTGCGTTCTCTATCTGTTCACACACAATCTCGATTCTTGCGACCGTGGTAAGGATTTCATCTCTATATCTCTAAAAATGTTGGATTTCATTTATTAAACCCTAATCTCTTATCTTCTCTAATCAGCTACACCATCGCAATCTTCTAGCAGGTATGTTTTCATCTGATAACAAGTACAATTCTTTGTTTAAAGGAAATATCATTCCTAATTTTGTTTTTTTAAATCGATTCCTTCCTAATCATCCGTGGCCTGCGTGGGTGACTTTTGTTGACCGTATGAAGTCCAAAGGGGACATTCGTCAAGATGCTGGAACTGGAAGTGATGTTTCTGTGTATGAAGATATGAGGTGTTATTAAGGAAGGTTGCCTCTGTTTTGGTCGTCAAGGGTTTGATTTGTTCAAGTAAGATACTGTTCGTGTCTTGGTTTAATTGTCTGTTTGATGATGAAGTGATGATAACGAATGGTATTTTAATGAGCATGATAGAAGTTACAAATTGATGAATCTCAATATATTGTGTTTTGTAAAAATAAACATTATGTTATGAAATTTATTGATTATTTATAGTTGGTTAGGTATAAGTATATAGTGTTAAGTTGATTATGGTATGTTTATTATTAGTTAGGTATGAATTCATAGGCTCTCTCATCATGATTTGTAAGTTTATCAATCACTTAATTTTGTTCAATTCCCTTTTATTAAAGTACATCATTTTTTTAGGATTTTAGTATTTTTGTTTCAGTTTATTGTTCCATTGTTTCAGTTTTACCCGTTTAAGATCAAACATGATCCAAATAGTTGAAACCACTGTTGTGTGAAGAAAAAAGGGTTTACGAATCAAAGGCATAACTACTTTATGGTTCAAGTGCATAAGGTGCATATTAAAAAGTGTTTTGTGGAGAAAACAGTGATTGAAACCACTGTTGTGTTAAAACGGTGGTTTGAAACCACTGTTTGGTTAAAACAGTGGTTTGTGGAGAAAACAGATGTTTGAAACCACTGTTTGGTTAAAACAGTGGTTTCTCAAATCATTTCACATTCATTTCGATCTCTTTGTAGGCGGATAGGTGGCTTTGGGAGGTATGAAAAACAGAATTGATAAATTTAGGGAAAATGTGATTGAAAGATGATAGCGCAATAGTGGAGGATCTAATTCTACAGCTTCGGTAAATTCAGGTGTGTTTTCTAATAATGCTTCCTAGATGTTTGAAGACCGACAAATGTCCAACGAAGCAGCACTGTGGACATTTGTCGTTCTTTGTTGGTTTTCAAACATCTATGAACCATTATTTGAGAACACCCTTGCATTTATCGGAGTTGTAGGGATATAATCTGCTTTTTAGTATTTATCGATTTTGTTTTTCATGCAGGGATATAATCTGCTTTTTAGTATTTGATTTGGCCGATGACCCATGTTCAAGGATGCTTTATGTCTCAGACTATACGAAGATTGCCTCTTAGTTATCATAAGGTTAAATTTTAAATTAATATGGTCTCATTTGTTAATAAGCTTATAATACTAACACATGTTTTTTTAACATTGTTTTATAGGTGTGTTATTATTCATGTTTAAGATAACCTCTTTCGTGTTCATGTGAGCAAGAAGAGAGGAAGAAACAAAGGATCAGTCAAAACGGTTCAGATGATACAGGTTCACGTAATAAGAAGAAACTCTTTGTTGCGGAAGTGGTTATCTTGAACATGAGTAATAACACACATGTCTTCTACCTCCACTGCAAGTAAGGTTCTTTGAATCATTTTGGCTCTTTTCTTAAGTCTTTGAGGGAGTTTACACCCTTTCATTATGTAAGGCAATTCAGTATGTATGTATTTGACACATGAAACGTTGATTGCAGGCATTGCGGTTTTTGACAACAACTTGCGATAAAAAATCTGAGGCGTTTGGTATATTGTGTTTTGATCAAGTGAATGAGACTCTGTTGAGAGTGTGAGGGTTTCTTATAATAACCTCCCTTTTACCTTTTTATCTTCTGATCATTTTCTTATATTGTGATTTGATCAAGTGAATGAGGTTCTGTTTGCTTTACTTTTTTTAGATGATGAGAAGAAGGGGAAGACATGGTTCAGAAGACCTTGTGAAAGCAAAATCAATGCATAGTCATTTTTTATAATGAATTTTCAACTAAACTGTCTTTAAAACAAAAAATGAAATTGCATGGAAGAAGGCGAGAGAAATAGATATCCTAGGAAGTGTTAATTGTAATGTTTAGTTTTTAATATTTTTCAAACTCAGAATTTTGTAATACTATTTAATATCAAATGAAGAAGTGTTTATTGCTAGCAGAATTTTGTAAAAGTTGGATTTTGTATAGGCTTCTGTGTAGTTTGTTTGTTTTTTTTGTTCTATTTGGGGTGTATTTGCTCTTATGTTATGGCTAATTTAGCAGTTTTACATTAATTATGCAAAAGAACAATTGCATCAGCATTTCAATATTCATGTTTTCAAATTAGAAGAAGAGGTACCACCATCTTATTTTTCAATATCATAATATTATTATTAGCCATTGAAATAGACTTTCCCCTTGAAAGTCGTTATTTGTTTGGGCCAAATAAGACTGGTTCGCATCAGTGGATTCATCATAAGCAGCTGTTTGCATTACACCTTCCCCTTGAAAGTGGTTATAACATCTGATGGCCCTCATCCACTGTTTGTATACTACAACTGCTGTCCATTAAGTACTGCTTGTGTACAACAACTGCACCAGACCAAGTGCTGCTATTTAATCTACGGCCGTAAGATAAGTGCTGCTAAAGACCAAAGCCCTGCTTGGAATGAAGCAGTGGAATGTAAAAACTGCTGACATATAAAGATTGACAATTTGTGTCTAAAATGTATTTTGTTAAGGATGGCATTCTTGCAGATATTTCATAAATCACTATCAACAGACGTTGGACATGATATTGTGGTTACGCAAGACAAAATCATTCCTTTCTTTAGAACAGCAGATGCTCAAAACATTTGTCAAAAGCTTATTGACTGTTGAACTAACAGTTGCTGATTTAATAGTCTTTCAAATCATTATCATTTCCTTACCCCTAACTACTTTTGTGCTCAAACATCTGTTTTCTAAATACTGTCCACTGCTATTCATCATAAGCAGCTGTTTGCATTAGACTTTCCCCTTGAAAGTGGTTATAACATCTGATGGCCCTCATCCACTGTTTGTATAATACAACTGCTGTCCATTAAGTACTGCTTGTGTACAACAACTTCTGAAGACAAAGTGCTGCTATTTAATCTACTGCCCACAGTCAAATGCTGCTAAAGACCAAAGCCCTGCTTGGAATGAAGCAGTGGAATGTAAAAACTGCTGACATATTAAACTTGACAATTTGCCTCTAAAATGTATTTTGTTAAGGATGCCATTCTTGCAGATGTTTCATAAATCACCATCAACAGGTATTGTAATTTACATTTTTATTAATTATTTCCGGTGAGATTTTTATTATATCAATGACTTATAGTTATTCTTTTCGACAAAACGGTCTTATGGCACTTTATGATACACTGTTTAGCTAGGTAAAATCCATACTACATGATTATATTTACATAGTTGATTCTTGAATTTGGTTTGTTTTGTTTTATTTTGTTTTGTTTTGTTTTGTTTTGTTTTGTTTTGTTTTGTGATTGTTTGTTGGTATGTGGTTTATTTTTAGGGTGATCAGTGGTTTATAATCGGACCGTCCGGTTCATTCATCAGGTATTATTTCCTTTTCATTTTCACTACACTGATTTAGCATTACCGCCTGTTTAACAATCGACAAAAATATGTTTCATATCATACCTGCTTTAGAGTTTTACTTGTATCGTTTAAAACAAAACCCAAAAAAAAATTGTTTCCGAGTGAAGAACCTATAACACATCAAAAATTCAGCATTTAAAACAAAACCCAAAAAAATTGGTCAGTCCAAAACCATACCTAAAATTATAATGAAACAGTAGCAAAAATAAAGTGTCATAAAAAAAATTAAATCGTTTATAGTACAAATATTAAAAAAAGTTACAATTACATAAAAAAAAGTAATCAGACACTTAAAGTCTAAAAGCAAGAATGAAGAAACTTTAACTTCAACTCCATGGAGCACTGCACTTCTTGATGTATGTCATTGATCTTTCTCATGAAGTCCAGGTCTCTGTCTCCACACTCTATATTATTCGCAACACACAGGTCACGAACGGAAGTAGTCGGCATCGCCCTCAGGTCTCTTGAAACTTGGTCTCTTGTCAGCAGACCAAGTTGCAGTCCGTTAAAACATCTCTTCATCTCTTGAAGAGTACTCCTATCAGCAAAAACTTGCTCTTCGATTTCTTTAATAAAGCGTTGCTTGAAATCCTCAGATTGTGCAGAAGTATGTGACTCCATTTTAGCGGTGGAATTTGGGTGGTCCTTTTTGAGTTGCTCTTCTATTTCACTGAATGAATCTGGTTATGATGAAACAATATTTGAATTCGCAATGATATTATATAGGATATGTATCAGCCCAAAGGTCAGGTTTAAATGCAACTATTAAATAAAAATTTATATTTAAAAACCGGATACATGTAATGATTTAATAATGAAAAACGTGTATATGGACAACATGTCTCTTCATTTACCTTATCAAACATTTTAATGTAAAACCTTTGAAAAATGATCTTTATTAGCGGACGTCTCTTCGTTTACCCTATCAAATATTTCAAAGACTATAAAGGATCATCATTGCTCTACTTGAAAACATCAAGACTTCATTTTTAAAAAACCCTTCATACTAAAACAAAACGTCCAAAACCACTCACAGTCTTTCTAAATGGCAAGCAAAACCTTCTACCACTGGTCGGATAATACCGATCTTAAAATTGAATATTCAAGATGGTCACTCCATGAACAGAGAAAAGCTGAAGAAGTCAACAAAAAAGTTGCGTTGGTAAGTGATAAATATTATAAGCAGACGTGGAGTAGCATTGCACTGCTGGATGAAGTTGTCTCTTCTCCTCCATCAGAGTTTAAAGAAAAAGCAGAAGAGTTTATGACACATCTGCTGAAACAGGATCAGAAGACCTGTGATATGCTAGCAGATCTGCAAATTAAAATAAAAAAATGAAATTGCATGGAAGAAGGCCAGAGAAATAGATATCATAGGAAGTGTTAATTGTAATGTTTAGTTTTAAATATTTTTCAAACTCAGAATTTTGTAATACTATTTAATATCGAATGAAGAAGTGTTTATTGCTAGCAGAATTTTGTAAAAGTTGGATTTTGTATAGGCTTCTATGTAGTTTGTTTGTTTTTTTTTTTTTGTTCTATTTGGGGTGTATTTGCCCTTGAAGAGGTACCACCATCTTATTTTTCAATATCATAATATTATTATTAACCATTGTAATAGACTTTCCCCTTGAAAGTCGATAGTTGTTTGGGCCAAATAAAACTGGTCCACATCTGTGGATTCATCATAAGCAGCTGTTTGCATTACACCTTCCCCTTGAAAGTGGTTATAACATCTGATGGTCCTCATCCACTGTTTGTATACTACAACTGTTGTCCATTAAGTACTGCTTATGTACAACAACTGCACCAGACAAAGTGCTGCTATTTAATCTACTGTCCTAAGATAAGTGTTGCTAAAGACCAAAGCCCTGCTTGGAATGAAGCAGTGGAATGTAAAAACTGTTGACATATAAAGATTGACAATTTGTGTCTAAAATGTATTTTGTTAAGGATAGCATTCTTGCAGGTATTTCATAAATCACCATCAACAGATGTTGGAAATGATATTGTGTTTACGCAAGACAAAATCATTCAACAAAATCATTCAACATAATCTCATTAAACAGTTGCTGATTTAATAGTCTTTCAAATCATTCTCATTTCCTTACCCCTAACTACTGTTGTGCTCAAACATCTGTTTTCTAAATACTGTCCACTGTTATTCATCATAAGCAGCTGTTTGCATTAGACTTTCCCCTTGAAAGTGGTTATAACAAATTATTAAACCCTAAATTGTATATTAAATGTAAACTTTTAATACATACAATACAGAGACAAAACGTCATACCAACTTCATAGACTTGATGGAACTTACAGACTCGATAACAAAAGACCGTAACGTACAATACAGAGACAAAACGTCATACTACCACAACCAATTGTGGATCTTTACTGACGGGTGCACTTCGGAATGTAGCAGATATGAATGAATATAACCCCAGTGTAGCTAATTTCATATCTGCCACTGGGGTTATATTCATTCATATGAATGAATATAACCCCAGTGTAGCTCTTCTATTTTCCTTGAAATTCCAGAGCTCGCTAATTACATATCTGCCACTGGGGTTGTATTCATTCATATGCAATTGATCGTTTTGATCAATCAGTTCCTTATGTGCACCGCACCATCTTCTAGGAGGTTGTCAAGTCTTCTCGCCTTCGTAGTTGGTGTTTTGCGGATCTTTACATCCGCAGCCATTCTGTACAATATTTTCACAAAAGACATCACAAACAAACCTGAACAAAGCAAAACAAATCAACCCTCTGTTTTTCCAAACCAAAATAAACACAACAAACAAACATAACAAAGCAGAACAAAAACAAAACATACAAACAGAACAAAAACATAACAAAAACATCACAAACAACCCTGAAAAACTGAAATCAAAGTACTCCAAATCAACCCATTCACAAAAAAAAATGATTATCATCATCATCATTATGCGGCATTCAGATTATCATTATCAAAAACTGAAACCAAAATACCCAAATCCACCTTCTGTTTTTTCACAAAGAAGTGATTATCAACATCATCAACTCTTTTTTTTTCACAAAAACATTTACAAAAAACTGATTATCTTCATCATCATGCGACATTCAGATTATCATTATCAACAACTGTAACCAAAATACCCAAATCAACCCTCTGTTTTTTCACAAAAACATTCACAAGAAACTGATTATCATCATCATCATGCGGCATTCAGATTATCATTATCAAAAACTGAATCCAAAATACCCAAATTGACCCTCTCTTTTTTCACAAAATCATTCACAAATAAATGATTATCATCATCATCAACCGGCATTCAGATTAACATTATCAAAAACTTAAACCAAAATACCAAAATAAACCCTCTGTTTTTTCACAAAAACATCACAATATCAAAAACATATATAGATAAGATGATGATACAAACCACTATTTTGAAGATGAAGATGTATGAAGATGATGAAGACGGATGAAGATGATGAAGATGGATGAAGATGATGATGATCGGTATTGAGAGTTGAGAGAGAGATTTGGAGATTTTTTGAGAAGTGTGATGATGATGATGATGATGATGATGATGATGATGATCGGTGCATTTAATATATATTTGAGATTATGTGGATATTAAGGGATAAGGGTATTAAGGACATTTCATAGATGTCTTTAACAAATCTAATCCATATTTGATAGAAGGGGTTTAACGGGCCTACAAAATCTAATCCATCAGTAAGCTTAATTGGATCAAATATAAGGGGCTTTATTGAACTGTTCAATAACATTTGGTTATTTGAATTAGGTCAGACTTTAATTATTAGACAATATAAAATTAGGTCATGCTTTCATTTTAGACAAGAAATTTTGAGTTAGTTAGTTAATTTCTATATCAAACATGAACTAAATAGAAACAATTTAAATGATGTATTACAATCTATTTCGATGGTTATTAAAACTACCCATCTATTTCGATGGTTATTAAATGATGTATTATAATCTATAAAGTAAATTGTCTTCAACGTTACTTTATAAAGATATAGAACTAAAGACCAAAACTTAAATGATATATTATAATCTGTTTTTTAGTATTTGTTTTCGATCATTACTAAACCTACCCGTGTGGTTACACGGGTCCTACACCTAGTAATATTTTAAAAAGATATTAAGGAAAACATTATAAAAACAAAATTAATAATAATAATAATAACACTAAAACAAAAAGTAACCCTTAAAACAAAAACTAATGATGATAAAATGATAGTAAAATTATTATACCTATTATTCATGGACAAGAAACAATAACTTTAAAAATAATATATATAATTTCATCATTGATACTTTTTTAGAGTTAATTGCCATTTTAGTCCCTATGGTTTAGGCCATTTTGCCAGTTTAGTCCAAATGTTTCATTTTAACATCTGGATCCAAAAAGGTTTCGTCATTGCCATTTTGATCCAACTGACTTAACCCCATCCATGCTTCTCAGTTACTTACGGGTATTTTTGTCATTTTGTCTATTATGTTAATTAAAGGTTTATTTTTGTTCTTTTAACTCTTTTTGGGTTTTTATATAAAACCATATATCTGGTTATAAAACCCAACACCCACCCTCCCCCTTCTACCCCTCTCTGATATAGCTACTAACACCATCACCTCCATCTCAACCTCCACCTCCACCTTCACCGGTCGTCGGCACACCTCCACCACTACCACCCTTGCCGGAACAATTCAGTAAGACAACAAATCGGAACAGATCGGAACCGCCAGAACAATTCAAGAAGACAACAAGGGCGGCGGCGGCTAGGTCTCTCTCTCTTCGAAACCACCAGATCGGAACAGATTGGAAAGATAATGGTAGTGGTAAACGGTTCTCTCTCTATCTCTATTTCTCTCTTTCTTTTCTCGGTTCTTTTTTGATTAGCGAGACGGTGGTGTTGGTGTTGTGGTGGTTGATGACGGTGGGGCACGATGGCTGTGGTGGTGAATGGTGGTTGGTGAGGGGCGGATATGGGTGGTAGTGCTGCGGTGGTTGTGTTTCAGAGAGGTGGAGATGGGTGGTTGTTATGGTGGTTGTTTTTCTGAGGGGTGGAGATGGGTGGCAATGGTGTGGTGGTGATAATGGTGAGGTGTTGGTGTTGGTGTTGGGTGGTAACAGGTAGAAAAAGGAAGAGGGTTGAGGTTAGGGTTTGGTGTTGTGGTGGTTGGTGACGGTGGGGCACGGAGGTTGGTGAGGGGCGGAGATAGGTGGCAGTGGTGTGGTGGTTGTGTTAACTGGGTTGGAAATAGCTGAGAAATCTTTTGGAAATAGCTGAGCAATTTTTTCAGAGATTGTGGTTGTTCTGGTGAGTTCCAAGAAACGATCTAGTGGTGTCGGTGGTGACAGACTAAGAACCCTAAGACTTCGATGGTTTTCCGACGACTAAGGGAATCCAAGAGCAGCGTTGATTTGATTTTGGGTCTGATTTTGATATTTGGTTTGAATTTGGGTCTGATTTTGATGTTGGTGAACGGTGGTGTTATGAGATGGTGGTTAACGGTGGATGAACGGTGTCGTTATAAGATGGTGGTGGTCAATGGTTGTGAGACTTGGTGAATCTCAGATGGTGGTGAAAATTGTGGATCTGTGTATTTGTTATATTTATTAATAATCTGTTTTATATAACAAAGAAATGGTTTTAACAACCATAAAAATAAAGTAAAATTTTTAAAAATATGAAATGACAAAAATACCCCTTGAGTAACTGAGAAGCATGGATGTGGTTAAGTCAGTTGGACCAAAATGGCAACGACGAAACCTTTTTGGATCCAGATGTTAAAAATGAAACATTTGGACTAAATTGGCAAAATGGTTCAAACCACAGGGACTAAAATGGCAATTAACTCTTTTTTTTACAGCAAATTATTTCCACCTTAAATAATACCCCTAACGAGATTCAAACCTGGGTCTCCCCAAAGTAGTCTTTGACTACTTACCACTGGGCCACAGCCCAAATGGCTCATCATTGATACTTTTAATAACATACGTTTTTAACTCATTTAGTTTTCATTTAATTTGATTATTTTTTTATATTTGCATTCGTTAGCTTTTAAAAAGAGTTGAATACGCAAGTGTGTTTAATTTTTTTCTCCACATTCCCGTATAAGTTTTGTTGAACTGGAGTTGTATTCAAAATATAATATTCTTTTGGCATCGTAAGTTATAACAAGTGTTGGTACTGTCGACGTGTTTTGACGAACCAAACTGATACCTACATTGCTACCGATATTTGTTTTAAGGTTTTTGACCGATTCACCTTTGTTTTTTATTTTCCTCTTTCGGTTAGTGTATCAAATGCCGGTATCGTAAGGAACCTAACCAATACCAACCCAAACCAAATTCCTACAACATCGCGAAACCCATCAACCAGTTAACCCGATATAATCGACACCCCAATTTGGCTAGGCTTTTGTCTTGGAATGTATCCTGAAATAAAATTATATATAGCATAGTGTACTTGGCAAGAGCTGATTGGATTCATTCAGTTGTAGATTGTTAGGTGCAGTTTGTTTCTTAAGAGCTAAAATGTCTGCAGTCTGCGGACCACATCTGCAGACATCTGTAGAAAAAGATGAGGACCAAACCTCTGCAGTCTGCAAGAAGAAAGCTGTTTGTTTTTTAATGTATGTAGACTTCTATAATAAACTGATGGTGGTGTACGGCCGATGGTGGTGGTGTTGGACGGTGGACGTGGACGTGGACGTGGACGGTGGATGGTGGTGGACGTGAACGGTGGGTGGTGGTGGTGGTGGACGGTGGTGGTGGTGGTAGACGGTGGTGGACAGTGGTGGTAGATAGTGGTGGGTGTTAGACGGTGGTTGTAGACGGTGGTGGTGTTTAACCCTTTGCAGACTTTAGAAGATCTTAAACGTGGTTGGGCCAAGTTTGCATCAGAAAGAGCTCGCGAAGTCGTTTTTTAATGAAACGCTTCCGGAAAAACAAACAGTCTGCAGATGGCAATGTCTGCTCGTGGTCTGTGCAACGCAAACAGAAGAGACTGTGCAGATCCTTTTTATAAAAAACAAACACCACCTTAGTAACTAGTAGAATTTCTATATGTGTTGTGACGGGAATTCGATTTCGGTCGATATCGGCTCGATTTGTTACCGTAGCAGTACGATACCAGTACTCGGTATAACAAACAAAATATAAACCAAAAAAGAAGTCGTGATATGGAAAAATGGATATCGACACGTGTTTATAAAAACCAAAACTAGTATCAGTTCTAATAACGCCACACCTGATACCAATTTCGATGCAGGTACCTTTCAGTTCGTTACAGTAGTGACAATCGTTATTGTTAGCGTAAATTATTAATACGTAATTTATGTTGCCCTTATTGATCATTTATCTAATAGCCAGATCAATTTACCTTAATATCCCTATAAAATTAAATGGGCTTTATTTGATGGACGTAAAAGCCCGTACTAGTTAATCAGGGTTTCCCCTTGGGTGAAGCATATAAATACAGGTTATTGGGGAACCCTAAAGACACACCATAAAGTTTACGGCCCCCCTCACTACAATCTGTTATCAACATCCCTCTCCATCCTAACTGCTCACCCTAAACGGGAACCGATCAAAATGGCTTTTTCTTCATCTCTAACCACTACTGAATTGTCAGGTATATCAAGATCCCTAAAGTGTTTTTTTTCCATTACATACTAAAAGAACTAATTAACATGTGGTATCAGAGTGATGTTACTCAGTTCTTTAATTCCTTATGATCTGGTTTTAAAAAAAAGATTTCACATGTTATATTATAATATTTAATTCACATGTTATTATTTTTCCAAGGAATATTTCGTATGATAATGTTAGATAATAAATTCCCAATTGAATTCGCATGTTACCAATGTTATTCTTTTGGAATTCCCATGTTATTTTAATGTGTATATTTAATTAATTAGTGCTCACGGTTATTTAATTATTTACAAATTCGCATGTTACTAAACTTTTTTTATGAATTTGCATGTTGTAATGTGCATATTATTCTTCATGAAATTGCATATATATGTTATTGTCAGTTCACAACGTCTAATCGCATGCTATTATTTTAATATGCATGTTATTATTCATGAAATCGCATGTATAATTTTCGCATGTTGTATTTATTTTTTCATATCGCATATTGAAGAATTAAATCGCACGTTGAAAATACAATCGCTACGCAATGTACCTTAAGTCATTTTGTGCGTTAACTTTTGTTTTTTAAAACCTTACTCTATTATCTTATATAAACCTAAATTTTAAATAATCATTCAACTAATTCTTTTGATTGATTTAAAATTTGCTTAACTAAAATAACATTTTTTCAAGTTCTTACTTCTGCCCAAAGGTGATGTGTTTACTTGTGGCGTTATTTAGTGAACTTAAGCATAGTCATTTGGGTGTATGTCCTTATTATATAAACAAACATAGTGTAACACTTGCCTTATTACATTTGTTCATATCATATACACATGACTTCTGCCTAAGATGCATGAGTGTTTCATTTTCTGCCCAAGGGTGATGTGTTACACTCATGTCGCAAAATTTGACTTGTGCCTAAAATTATGGTGTTTCAACTTCTGCTCAAAGGTGATGTGTTACACCTAATCTGCACAGTCTGACTGTTCATATGACTTGTATGATTGGTCATAGCCAAAGCGAAAACCGTCATTCAAGTAGAACCTTATTTAAAATTGGTGCGTATAAATAACTTTATCACAGATTCCTTAATATAATGGTCTTAATTTCCGCCTGCCTTAGTTTTTGGTTACCCATAAGTCACTCTAACTTCTTCTTTTGCAATGTATCTTATTCTTCTCATTTTAATCCACTATCAGCTCCTGCTATGGCTATTTATACTTTGAGTGGTGCGAACTATGCTTTGTGGAAGGATTCTCTTAACCTTACTCTCGCACTCATGGAGTTTGACTATGCGCTAACTGAAAACGCTCCCCCTGCTCTTACTGATAAGAGTACTGAAGCTGAAAACTACTCCATCAAAAGTGGGAGAGAGCTAATCGCTTGTCTCTTATCTTCATGAAAAACTCAATAAGTCCTGCTATCAGGGGAGCCATTCTTGACGCTACTACAGCTAAGGAATATCTGACTAATGTGGAGGCTCAATTCCAAGGGACGTCTAAGGCGCAATCCAGCACCCTCATTCTGAAATTGGTGACTACAAAGTATAATGGGATCAGCGGTATTCGTGAGCACATCCTGAAAATGAATGACATGGCCTAAAAGCTCAAGGGATTAAGCATGGAGATTAGTGATGGCTTTCTGGTGCATTTTATCATGACGTCTATGCCCGCATCTTATGAAGCATTCAAAGTCAACTATAATCTTCAGAAGGACCAATGGAAGATGAACGAGTTGATTGCTGATGTGTGTAAAATACAACATATAAATTACATCAAATGAGGCATAAAACTAACCATTTTTAGTACTAATGTTGGAAAAAGTGTGCTTTTGTCTTCCTTTTGTATTTTCAGGACCAACGAGCTTAAATGAACAAAAAGAACAAATATGCAGCAAAAACTAACATAAATACAAAGAAAAGGAATAAACGTGGCATGCCCGACCCCTCGACAGCATCTCCGCAAGCAAAAACAAGAAACAGAAGGCTGACCACGGCCCCGTGCCCACTGAGCACGGGGGCGGGGGCGTGGTCAGGTGTCTGCAGAAAGGACAAAGCTGTAGAAGCTTCTATTACCCACCACGGGGGCATGCACACTGAGCATGGGGCATGGTCAACGATAAGATTCGCAGAGTCTAGCAAATCTTGGTAGTACAAATACGCTTCTACACATGGGGTCGTGTGGAGCCTAATACAAACAACTGCAATTAATGAAGGAAGAGAAAAAAGATTACCACGGGGCCGTGGCCGGGCTTCTGATCAGGCTATAAATAGGCATGCTTGGTTCACTTCAAAGGCATCCCTTGGCAAACCACCTCTCTCCCACTTTGCCACCACTCCACCACCACTACAACACCCACATCCACCACCATCATCCATCATCCACCTTAGAGTGTGTGTAGTAGTCTCGGGATCCAAGATTGATGGTAAGAGTTCTTGTCAATCAAAGGCCATGTTTGGCCAAGTCTCTTACATCACTTGGTGAAGACAAGCATTTAATGTACTACTTTTGATTTTTAATCTTTTCGCACTTTTTATTTGGTTTTGTATTAATGACTGTGGAAGGTTCAAATGAGAAGAATTGTTTTGTAAGAAGAAAAAAGAAGAGGTTTCAAACAATAAGAATGTTTCATATTACTTCATTTAATATTTGCATTTAATTTTAATATAAGGGTATATTGGTAAACTTACAAAAATCATTAATTTGTATTCTTCCTCTTTAATAACTAATTAAATTAAATTTGTAACTCCTTTTCCAAATTAAAAAAACAAGTTAATTTAAAGTGTAGAATAAATTACTAGTTGTGTAGGATAAATTACGAGTTGTGTAGGATATTTTTTCGCGGTGTGTAGGATAAATTTCGACTGTGTAGGATAAAATTCTATAATGTGTAGGGTATATGTAGGAAAATTTTGATATGTGTAGGTTTTGTATATTATATGTAGGATAATTAATGATTAGTTGACTAATTAATTAAAGAGTTAATAATTAATGATATGAGTTATAAATGAAATAGTATTTTACTAATATGTCCTTTCTTCTTTTTCTTCTCACATTAAATTTCTTCTCAAATGAACCTTCCCCATTAATGACTTTAATAACTAGTTTCTTATGTTGAAGGTGAAACTTCTTTATCATTTGTCCATGGTGTCTTGGCATTACTTTACTGTCTATATAAAGTAAAAGATTTTCACCATTCATATATCTACGGTCTATATAGAGATATGTTGGCTACCTGGTCAGGGGTTAAGGGAATGGTTTAGTAGGGTTCTTGCCTTGTTCAGTGTATAGATCCTGCAAGGACCTGGGTCAAGCTTACTAGGACCTCTTTCAATACCCACTAGTATTGGATGGCGGGGGTGCGAATGGCTTGATCCCCTCATATGTAAACTACTATTAATACATTAAATCGGCTACTTAGGATTGTATACCTGCTGACTCAAACCACTTAGCCGAGGGTAACGTCTTCAATAGAGGGGCCTACCACTTTTCGCATTAATAACTTAATTAATTATCTTTCAATATTCCGACCCTTTGGGATTGTATCCTTGCTGACTCAAACCACTGGGTTGAGGGTAGCGTCACCTTCAAAAGAAGGGCCTACTACTATAACTAAGATAATCTCTTAAAAAGTGCAAAAGTGCGGAAATCATCAAAGGATACATTAAAGGCGAGTCGGATCCAAGTGATTCATCTTGTCTATCTGTTTTTATTTTTATTTTTATTTTCAGCGTTTTAATTTTTTTTTCATGTTTTAAACCTTTTTTAAAAATTATGATTTGATTAGACGTTGAGGATAAACCGGTACTAAAAGCTCTTGTGTCCTTGGACGACCTCGGTATCTTACCAACGCTATACTACGCTCACGATGGGTGCACTTGCCCATGTGTGTGTTTAGTGTTAGTAGAATATCATGTTTTATAAATTTAAAACTTGACTAATGTGTAAAATGGGCTTAAAATATCAATAAAAACATATCGCATCTAACGCACACTAAGTTTTGGCGCCGTTACCGGGGACACAAGGATTTTAATAAAGTTAGGAATCAACGGCCTAATCGTTTTTCTTGTTTTTCTATTTTTAGGAATTTTCTAGATTTTCCAGCTTCTGTAGAGCTCAGCACAAGGACGTGCCCGCTGAACACGCCCCCTTGCCCAATCTTTGGTACTGGCAATCCTGTTTTAAGTCAGATAGTAGCTGAACTTGGGCTCGTGCCCACTGAACACGCTCCCGTGCCCAAGCTTCAGATACTGAAAACAGAACCGTAATGTGACACCCCGTACTCTCGATCCCAATCATCGAGAGGAGAATATCCGAGTTTATTATTATTATTACTATTATTAGTATTGTTGTTATTATTATTTACTAAAACAATAATTTAGATTACCGATATGTTATTATTAAATAACCTAGCCAGTATAATTGAGTGTGATGCGTAGTTGTTTAAACGGGATCACGCACTTGGGCTAGGCCCAACCCAACTAACCTAAGGCTAAATCCTATACCTATATAATACCACTTAAACACCTCACCCCATTTTATCTAAAACCCTAAATTACACCAAAAGCAGTCGTCAAACACCCCTCTTTTGCCCTCTAATTCTCGATCAAGTCATTCGGCGATCGAAGCCGTTTTCCGGCGACTCCACCAACCATTTCATCCTCCTTCGACAACCACTCACACATGCACATTCACTCCTCCCTCTGTTACACACACTCATCTTCATCTCTCAAATGAATCTGGCAACGAGGGAGCTCCGGCCGTCGTTCCGAAGGCCGTCCTTCCTACAGTAATACCAGCAAACATCTCTGTTCGTATACACAACCATATCTGATTAAAAAGAGAGACAGCGAGTTCCGCCATTCACGACGGCGGAGGCGGTAGATTTCAGGATATGATGATGATGATGAAGGGTTATGTGATTACCGACGACGGATGGCGGAGGAGATAGCCTCCGGTCATCATCAGCGGTGGCAATTCTCCTCAGTTCGAGTCTGGTGCAGCTGTGGTAACTGGTTGCAGCGGAGGTAGTAGTGGCAGAGCCGATGACAGGGGCGACCGTCGGAGCTCCAACACAGCTCCATAGCAGTGGCAGCAGACGCCCCTCTTTGTATCACGGTCTCTTGGTCAGTTACACCTAACAGTATTTGTCTAAACATTCCTTGTGGGTTTTGATTTGTGTAATGGAAGTGACTGTTTTTACATGTGTTGATAGTGAGAATGAAGATAGGATTCCTAATGAAATTTGTAACACCCCAAAAATACGAATGTTTATATTTATCATATGTTCTCATATGACATTTCATGAAATAAATAACTAGGCTATTTAACCTAGTTAAGTGTATAGTGAAAAACTATTAAAGGAGGGAAGTTGTGCCAATTATGTGTTAGTGGCTAACACAAGGGACTAAAGTGGGATAAAATGAAAGTTGAATTAATATATGAAAATTTCACACACACAAACACACACTTCGTGTGTTCTTGAACGAGCAGGAGCTCCATGGGAGGCAAAACCCTAACTTTCATCTAATCCATCAAATTGAAAGGCTAAACGAAGCTCAAATTCACAACCGAGCATGAATTAATGATCACCTTCACATGGGGATCATAAGGTATGTCTTAAAACCTAGATTGGTGATCTTGCACGAAGTGGGTTATGTTCTAATCCGTGAATTGGTATGAAATTGAGTATGAGCATGTGTTAGAATCATCATATAGAATATGGATTATGCATGGTTTGAGTTAATTCGATGTTTAGAGGTGAAACCCATTCGTTAGGGTAAGAACGATGACTTGAATCATCATCCATGTCTAATTCTAGTTGAATGTTGATTGTATTATGTGGGTATGATGAATCCTTGTTAGATGAATTGAAAGAAATATGGTGTTGATATGTTTAATGTTTATGTATGAATGATTCATGTTGATTAGAAGGAGGAATTTGATGAATTATGTATGAGGTTAGAAGAATATTCAAGAATTAGTTGTACACTATGCTTAGGAGGTAGTATACACACCAAATGTATGATGAAATTATGAGGTGATTGAGATTAGATCATTTGTAAGTGATTAGCAAGGTAGTGATGAAGTGGGTTTTGTATAGCATGATGAAAATGATGAGTTCCTTATGTTAATAATGTTTGAAATTATATATGTGTGTGAATGTTTGAATAAATCGAATAAGATTTGATAGATTAGCATGTTATGAGGCCGAATGATGATTTTAATATAAGATCCGTGTGATGAAAGGGTCGTGATGAATGATGAATAAGCTAACTATCTTGAGAATGATATATGATAGTTTGATGCTTGATAAGCGGCGTGGAAGCTTGGGAAAGAAGCGGGTCAAATGGAACTTATGCGCATGGGAAGCGTACTTGGATGTAACGTAAGTAAAGCTTACCCCTTTTATTTTTATTAGAATATCTACTCGTTGAATAGATTACGAACATGGTAAGTGAATATGTGAAGTATGATGTTCCGACAAGTTTTGATACGGGTCGGAACACGTAGTCATGGAAGAGACTAAATTTTATGGTTAAAAAGGGTAATATGGTAATTTTGGTTACGAGTTAACGAAGGGATAAGTTACATGGATGGAATAATGACTAATTAAAAATCCCATAAGGATAAAATGGACAATTAGATTTAATGAGCCAAATGGTGAAGATATCACCATTTGGTAATATCGACTAATGAATTGTTTGACGAGTATTACGAATTTACAGAATGAATAGCGAAAGGATTTCGTTGCAATCATCTAACAATTTGGTGGATGATGTATTAAAACGGATCTTAACTTTGATCCGAGCAAGGTATGTGTGATTAGAGTTGTAGTTAAGTAGTAGGATTGGTTAAATATGCAATGAAGTCATTTGTTGTAAAGGATGGAGCAAAGTTGACAAAAACGCCCTTGATAGGTATAACGGGCAAACGACCTTAAAAGTCGTTTGGAAACAAGCTATTCGATTAGAGTAATGTTTTGGTCAAGTATGAAAGCGAAGAGTATGGTTTTGTATGTCATAGACCATTAATGCGTAAATACCCATAACGGGTCAAAATATGCTTTTGAGCGAAATGGGTTAGGAGGATGCAAGACATCCAAGAATTTAATCTTTTATGATAGACAACATTGAAATTATAAGGTTCATGAGAAATTGAGGTCAAATAAACAGATTATTTTGATAAATGCATGAACGGGTCAAAACTTTGTAAAAAGGTAATAAGTCGAAAGCTTAAAATTCTAGAATTTTGTTAAACCGGATGTCGGATGTTAACTCCATGTGATGGAGAATTAAATTACGATCACGTAGGAAAAAGAATCGCGTAAAACAGATCAAAAACGAGAGAGTTATGCTCGTTTCCATAAAATTGAGTTATGCTGGGAATATGCAGCAACAGCTGCGAACATTCTGTTCATATGGGGGTCGCGCGACGCGACGGCGAAGGCAAGGGGACGTCGAGCGACGCGACGGGATCCAGAATTATGAAAAAATTATATTTTATTTGTATATGCAATGCGAACCAGTTTAGACCGTTTTAAACGTTTATATACTAAGTATGATTAATTCATTTCATGTTTTAGGAAAGGTAGGTATGTATGTGTGTATGTATTTATGCAAATAGGAACATATGGGCGTATGCACGTATGTAGACATGTATGAACATATGTACGTATGTAGGTACTTATGTATGTATGTATTTATGCAAGTAGGTATATATGAGCGTATGCAAGTATGTAGTCATGTATGAAGGTATGTATGTATGTATGTAAATATGTGAGTGTGTACGTATGCATTCAGGTATGCATGGATTTTTGCAAGTTTTCAATACGATACAGTATTGACGTTATTAATATGTGTGCCTTGCGAATAAAGTGTAACGCAGGTACATTAAGGAAGTCTCACCAGGGATCATAGACTCAGATGGAATGCTTAATTGTAAAGAGATTAAAGAAATGAAACGTAAAACGAGGATAAATCTTGTTCATGTTTATAATGTGTGCTAATGATGCGAATGTATGTGCTGAGTGCAGGTAGTGCGAATCACGGAGGATCATCACGAGGAGTAGAGAATGAAGACCGAGTCACATGAAGGATTGTACGGGATTGTCTGAGAATGTAAATTGATACACATAAGTTACGGTTTATTCTGTAAATGAGTTAGATTGATGTATTCAATATAAAAGAGTTGTTTTATAAAATGGACTTTCAACTAAGGCATGAAGTTTATAATGAAAGAAATTTTATTCATGAATTTTCCGCTGCGACTATTGTTAAATACATTTTAGGGTCTTACAAAATTCTTTTTATATCAACTAGCTAATCAAGATCTGTTACTTGCTGATTTATTTGGTTCTAGGATTTTTGATAGGAGTCAAGACTGTAATATTGTTGTACAAATGATCTGATAATATGAATGTTGAATAAATAATGACAAACTGTTAGTGTAGAATACGTATGCTTGATAATGTGTCAAGTTGTTAATTTGGGTTTTTCTTTCTGTACATAAACGTGCTATGATTAAATTAGAGATTTGAAATTGTTTTTATGATAAATGATAGTATACAAGGGTGTTCATGATATATAGACTAGGGGTACACATGTTCCTGTTCCGTAGATGTATACTAGTTGTGGTGAACTGATAATGTTCATAAGATTGTGCACTGAATATGTATAATATGCTGATATGAGTGTGTTTAAAATGTACATGTTTATGATAGTAAAAACCCTAATGATAAATTGTTTAAGAATGTTATGAATATTTGAAATTTCTGCGCTTTGATCTGATTTGATAGTTTGTACGGTATAATAAAACACGTTAAGGAATTATGATTGGCTCGTACAAGTGGATAAGGTTCTAGAAGGATTCCATCACTAGGTGTGCGAGTCGAGACCGCAGTGTTGCGACTCGAGACCATAGAACTACAACTCGAGACCAAAACATGTATTAGGAGACTCGAGACCAGCACGGTTGCGGCTCAAGATCTCCTGATCTCGACTCAAGACTGGAGTCGAGACCTCCAAGGTTGCGAGTCAAATACTCACTACTCGAGATCTTCGGTTGCGACACGAAAACGCTGGGCTGCGACTCGAGACAACCCGGTTTCGACTGGACTGCCTTGCTTAGTTATTGGGCCGCACAACCTGATGTTTTGGACTGTGTGCTACTATTAATGTTTAACTGTTACTATTTAACTGTTATATGCTAGGATAGGCCCAATACCGTATATGCTAGTATGACTTGCGTGCTATGTGTTAGATACGTTTAAGTTATATGCGACATTAGTTGCATACGAACCTAATAAATATTTATAAACCATAATAGGGTATGGTTGACCAACCTAACACAAGTAAATTGTCTGGCGAGCAAACCAAGGTGAGTTCACACACTAAAAGCATGCATTCCAGGGAGGGACACAGACAAACTGCCAACTTTGGGAAAAATACTTTCGAACTATTATTTCCGGGGGAAATACGAATGCGTACTTTTAAATTACTATCTCCGGGGGAGATACGTTTGGATATTATTTATAAATCACAACTAGTGATATTCACTAATTTACACATATTTTAGTCCCCCATTTTATCCCCATTTTATGCGTTTTCGGCCGTAAAACCGTCATTCGGATACTTAATTATGTATACTTTTGTTTACAGGCCTAAAACAGCATACCAGATAAGATGATAGTGAAAACGAGGACCTTCCGGACGAAACGACAAAGCTGTGAACATTCTATTAAAATTCTGACCTGGGCCTGTGGAACGGTCGTGCGGATTTTGGAACAACCGTGCGGATCTGACATTGCAATCCAGCCCTGCAATGAACGAGGGTGCAACCCGGAGTGCAAGCCTTATCGGAGTGGAACGATCGTGCGACCGGTGGAACTCCCGTGCAAACCTAATGATCAGCCCAACTCCGGAACTGCACCACCAGTGCAACGTGCAACAAGAACCCGGAAACGCACTATCGTGCGGTCTAAGGAACGGTCGTGTGAGATCGACGACTGGTCAAGATCTGATGACGTCATGCGGTATGGTGCACCATACCCCCAATAATGCATAAAGTGAACGGTCGTGCGATAAAGTGCACGACCGTGCGAGACCGAAAAAATATAAAAAACTTGCAGAAACATTCTGCTCGAAACTCTGGAATTTTGGAGAGCAATTCAGGCGATTTTCAGGCCCCGGAGGCGTTAGCTTTCACCCAGATTCAAGCCACATTGTCCCGTTTAGCTCGATTACTATCCGGATTCTTAATCTAGTGCTTGTTTATGGTTTGGTTTTCTAATCTTTCCATAATTTTGTTAATCTTTCAAGCATTTAGATTAATGTTTATGTATTATTGTAGCCTTTGGGAAAAACACAACAATCACTTACTTGATTATAACCATTGGTATGTTAATCTTTGTTTGTAATGACACTTGGAAGTATTTTCTATGTTAACCTTTGATGATTAGTTTGCAACCTTGTTATTGATATTGATTTCTTGATTATAAGTAATTTTGTTGGATGATTGGTATTTGGTTAGTTAAGATAGTTGAAAAATGAAGCTTAATTAATCTTGTATTAGTAAACTTTAAACTTGGTTAACTCGTTTAGCTTGGTTAAAATGTGTGCACCATGATACTAGAAATGGTTAGTGGTTTAATAAAATGTAATTATTGTTAATCAAGAAAGCATGCCGTCACGTAAGGACCTTAACGGGTTAAATGGTGTCGTTATAAATTCTTGCCATGATTTGTTAGCTTAGTTAGTAGTTTAGGCCACAATTGCTATCTTGGTGAATTTATGTGCAAGATTTGTAAAATGAACTCGGTTGTGATTTAATCTAGTTTATGCTTATCTCGGTGGTTGCATTGTGTTTATCGGTGTCGCTTTCCTTGTTTAAGTGAGGTTAGAAAACTCCTAACGGATGACTAACTTATTTTTAAGAGATTTTCATAGACATTCATCAATTGCACGTTAGAAACAATTTTAGGTGGTTAAAGTGTGTTTATCGTTTTAACTTTCCGAATGATTTTCCGAATGATTGTCATGTTAGGATTCCCGAGAGGGATACTAATTGTCTCAAAATTGGAGAATTGATAAAATGCTTCTAGTGCCAAAACCGACTTAGTTGACATGCTTTGGTTGTGTATTAAGTAAGGCTATTTATCTATTTTCATATTGGAAATCTATTATGTTTTATTAAGTATTTATTTATGCTTACTTTAGTTTTTAGAAAATCACAAAACTTATCTTTCTTCCGTTAATTTAATGACAAAGGTCTAGTATTATTCCTCCGCCCATTTCCTTGGATCGATACTTGGTTCTTACCGATACTTTATTACATATGTGACGGGGTACACTTGCCTCTTTCGTGTGTGTTTTAATGTTAAAGTAATAATCACTTTTATAAATTTAAAACCGATTCGTGTGTAATTTCATTATAAAAATATGTGTATATGCGCACACGTCAACTAGCAAAACTAAATGAATCTCTGTCATGAAAAGTCCCTGCTTACAATACCGATTAATTGCCAGGGGCGAATGGGTTATTAGTTATAGCGCTATTAGGTTTAACAACCTCACACCGTGACCGAGGGGATCGGGCGTGAACTAGTAGACCTTGCATCTTGGTCAATGATGATAGACATTGACTCGGGCACAACTTTTCGTCAACAGTTTCAGTATCGCCAGTTTAGTGAGCTTACAGATGGGGTAGCTCCCCATAACATGATTATAAATGCTTTATCTAAACAACTTACTTTTTCGAAAACTAAAACTGGACAACTAGTGAACTCGCCAACTTTGTGTTGACACCCTACTGCATGCTTTGCAGGTTGCTCGATACAGTTTAGGACGGACATTGCAATCGGATGGAGTACGTGGTTTGTAAGTTCATAACTAACAAACTTGTGGTTTTAAATTACAATATGTTCTACTTTACTTTCCGCTGAACTTAAACTATGTTTTGAAAAATTTAAATTGGTCGCTAATTATACCATTATTTGTAATAATAACTAAACGGTTCAAAATAATTAGTGGCTGGATCCTGGTTAGTCACACGCCTCGCGGTAGTACTCCGCGTGTGGATTTGAGGGTGTGATACGTAAGATCCCGACGGATGGTAATTTCTGACACAAACATGAGTGATACTGATCATTTTTACTTTCGCTCCTCTAGAACTTGCCACGATGATACATTCCCGATCCTTACCAACATAAACCCAAGTAAGTAAATGATGGAGGCATTAGGACTAACCCATTTTCCTTTCAATACCATTATTTTTTATTTTCTTTATCACCTACCCAATATCCCCCTAGTTAACCCCTTGGAGCCTAATGCTGACAATTGTAATTAATGAAGAAAGAGAAAGTAGATGGCCACGGGGCCATGTCCAGCGGACACGGGGCCGTGTCCGGGCTTCTGTGCAGGCTATAAATAGGGGTGTTTGGTTCACTTCAAAGGCATCCCTTGACAAACCACCTCTCTCCCACTTCACCACCACTCCACCACCACTACAACACCTACATCCACCACTATCATCCATCATCCACCTTAGAGTGTGTGTAGTAGTCTCGGGATCCAAGATTGATTGTAAGAGTTCTTGTCAATCAAAGACCATGTTTGGCTAAGTCTCTTACATCACTTGGTGAAGACAAGCATTTAATGTAATACTTTTGATTTTTAATCTTTTCACACTTTTTATTTGGTTTTGTATTAATGACTTTAATAACTAGTTTCTTATGTTGAAGGTGAAACTTCTTTATCATTTGTCCGTGGTGTCTTGGCATTACTTTACTGTCTATATAAAGTAAAAGATTTTCACCATTCATATCTCTACGGTCTATATAGAGATATGTTGGCTACCTGGTTGGGGGTTAAGGGAATGGTTTGGTAAGGTTCTTGCCTTGTTCAGTTTATAGATCCTGCAAGGACCTAGGTCAAGCTTACTAGGACCTCCTTCAATACCCACTGGTATTGGATGGCGGGGATGCGAATGGCTTGATCCCCTCATATGTAAACTACTATTAATACATTAACCCGGCTACTTGGGATTGTATCCCTGCTGACTCAAACCACTTAGCTGAGGGTAATGTCGCCTTCAAAAGAGGGGCCTACCACATTACGCATTAATAACTTAATTAATTATCTTTCAATATTCCGACCCTTTGGGATTGTATCCTTGCTGACTCAAACCACTGGGTTGAGGGTAACGTCACCTTCAAAAGAGGTGACTACTACTATAACTAAGATAATCTCTTAAAAAGTGAAAAAGTGCTGAAATCATCAAAGGTTACATTAAAGGCGAGTCGGATCCAAGTGGTTCATCTTGTCTATCTGTTTTATTTTATTTTTCAGCATTTTTAGTTTTTATTTTTCATGTTTAGAAACCCTTTTCTAAAATTTTGATTTGATTAGACATTGAGGATGAACCGGTACTAAAAGCTCTTGTGTCCTTGGACGACCTCGGTATCTTGCCAACGCTATACTACGCTCCCGATGGGTGCACTTGCCCATGTGTGTGTCTAAGTGTTAGTAGAATATCGTGTTTTATAAATTTAAAACTTGACTAATTTGTTAAAAGGGGCTTAAAATATCAACAAAAACATATAACGCAACACACACATCAAGTTTTTTGGCGCCGCTGCCGGGGACACAAGGATTTTAAGAAAGTTAGGAATCAACGGCCTAATCGTTTTTCTTGTTTTTCATTTTTTAGGAATTTTTTCTAGATTTTCCAGCTTCTGTAGAGCTCAGCACGGGGCCGTGCCTGCTGAACACGCCCCCGTGCCCAATCTTTGGTACTAGCAATCTTGTTTTAAGTCAGACAGTAGCTGAACACGGGGCTGTGCCCACTGAACACGCCCCCGTGCCCAAGTTTCAGACACAGAAAACAGAACCGTAAGATCCTGACGGTTGGTAATTTTTGACACTATCATGAGTGATACTGATTTTTTTTACCTTCGCTCCTCTTATGGTGCGTGGTGTCAAATATGTGGAGGAAATCATGAAGATTTAAAATGTTATTTTTTAAATTACACTCCCCACTATTTAGACCCATTGTTTTCCTGTAGCCTTAAGAAGGGCGAAAGTAAAAACAATCCCTATCTCTCCCTCGAATGCTCCCAATCATCTATTCTAGATGAAATGATTCTCGAAGAATGATTTCAAATAGAAGAAGTAATTCTCAAATTGATAAACGAACTTGAGACGGAAATAAACAATTCGTCTCAAGACGACGATCAAGGGAAATTGTTGAGGACGCATTCGGAATATAACAACATCGTTGCTCCCGAAAGCACCTCTAACTCTTGTGAGGACTTGAGCGATAGTCGTCCCTGTGTCGATTCTGTCGTGAAGGACTCCCCATCGATCTCCTCCGATGCATACATTGTAACACCCCAAAACCCGAATGTTTATATTCGTTAAATGTTATGATATGGCACGTCAAGAAATAAATAACTAGGTTATTTATCTTAGTTAAAAGTATGGTAGAAACAATTAAAGAATAAGAGTTGTGCCAATTATAAATAAGAGGGAGAACATGAGGGACTAAGATTGCCAAACTTGAATCTAAGTTTAATTAAAACAAAAATCTCACACACACTAGGTGTGGGTGTGCGTGAGATCGATCAGGAGGAAGAGAAATGGGTGTAAACCCTAGTTCACAAGAAAGCTTCAAATTGACAAGGAGATTAGGCTAAAATCCGATGCATGAACTCGTTTTCTTGATGATCTAGCCCTAGCAAACATGTGGTAAGTTGTAATTTAAGATTTGATGATCTTGTATGAAGTGGGTTATGATTAATCCACGAATTTGTTTGAAATTAAGCATGAATATGTGTTAACATCATCATAGGGAACATATGTTATGCATAATTTTGACTAATTTGATGTTTAAGGATGTAAACCCACTAGTTGGGTGATTAAGATGACATGGGTGTTCATCATGTCCAATTCTTGTTAAATATTCATGAATTATGTTGTGTTATGATGAACTATTGTTAGATGAATTGAAAGGAATGTGGTGTTGATATGTTTGATGTTTATGTGTTAATGATACTTGTTGATTAGTGAGAAGATTTGATGAAATATGAGTGAACTTGGAAGATTATGCATAAACTAGTTGTACATGGTGCCTAGGAAGTAGTACGCACACCACGTGTTTGATAAAATGTCCAAATGACAATAATATGTGAAGGTTATGTTATGATGATGTTGAGTATGCTATATGCTTGTTTGAATTGACTAATGAAATACATATGTGAGATATGAACTTGATATGATCGTTAATATGAATAATCATGTATGCTAATAAGGATGTAAATGTAATGACATGAAAGTATAGGAATCATGTCAAGATGGATAGGAGCGTGGAAGGCTAACGGGCCAAGAAGACTCAAGTAAGCGAATGCAAATACGGACGCGTAAGGTAAGTGAATCCCGGACTTACACTTTAGATGTAAAATGTATTGTAGTATAATGATTATTGTGAATCATGTGAGAAATTATGAAACAATGGAAGTAATAAGGTAAGTTTACGGTAAATGAGTCGAAAGTGGTTAAGAAATAGTTTCTATTAAATATAGGTAAGAAAGGAGCTTACATGATGGTATTATGCATAAGGATGAAATAAGTAGTTATACGCGTAGGTATGGGTTAGTTGAAAGTAAGTAAATGAGACTTGTTATGCGTATACATGGATGTGTTTGTATGAATGAAATCTAATGATGCTAACCGTTTTCCTATTTAGAATGAAATGGGAATGCAGGTATACTAGTGATGGAAGTTGAAGGTAGACACCGAAATCCAATGCGGGTGGTTTGAACGGATGGATGAATGGACTAACATAAGCGAAAGCATGATATGTTGACGCCTAATTATGCATGTTTAAATTTTATATATGATGACACCGGTTGCTAATGATGTGATTGTACGTGGTGTCTACATGTTGTACAGTATGTGGATTCTCATCATGGAGTGAAAAAGGTTGAAGATCGAGTCAAGACATGGATTGTACGTGTGGGTGCATGGTCACGTAATTTAATATAAGTATGTCAGATTTTATGAGTTATAGAAAGCATTAATGTATTTAATGTAAAAGAGTGATTTAATGTATTTCTAAGTATGTTGGAATGAATATGGTGAAAGAAAATTTTTAAGTTCGTATTTCCGCTGCAACTTTTGGTTAAAACGTGTTAGGGCGTTACATACATAGACCTGAGCGATTCGACATGTACCTTCTTTAACAAGAGCCCGAATAAGGGAATAAAGGTTGGTCTCGCCCACCGGTATTTAGCTTAGGATTCACCCTTTCCGACAACCTCTTGCGTTTTTGTCTAAATCAAGAGCAATTTAGGTACCTCAGGCACTTCGGTATTGTTCCGTCCAGTAAGGAACCACCCGAACCGGATAAACTCCTTAAAAATAGACGAAACTAATAAAAACCTCTAGCCACGGCGACGTGTCCAGGTCAACACGCCCCCATGCCCGCCTGAAGATTCTTGTCTGATTTCAAATCAGAATACGGACAAAAATGTGTCAGACTCTTGTTTGACCACGGGGCCGTGTCCAGCCGACATGGGACCGTGGTCAGCGTGCTATCGTTTTCTATAAATGCAGCAAGATTCCTGCACACTTGGGCTCATTCCAAAGACAAAGATCTGGTGGGATCTTCACATATACCCTACAAGGTATATTATAAAGAAGTTTCTCAACAACCATCTTGTCTTTACTACTTTTGTCTGTTGCCTTCTTCTTCATTTTCTCCTCAAAACCTCCATTAAAACTTGAAATCTCCATGTTTTCAAGCTTTATTGTGATTTTTGTTAGGTTTTTATTCAAGGAATCTTATCAAAAATAAGTTTTACAACACTGTTTTAAATTATTTCTTCTTAAAAATGCTTCAAAAGTCAGAAAAATAATTTAAAACTATAGGATTCGTTGTTTCAAAAATCTGTAGAGAGGTGGCCACGGGGCCGTGCTCAGCGAGCACGGGGCCGTGGCCGGAGTACTTTTTCATTAAATTGAACGTTTCGACTTGTTTTCTTAGAATGTCAAGCCAGAATAGCAGAACCTCTTCAGCCCATTCAAGGAACAGTCGCAGGGAATGAAGGCCTTCGATCAAAGCAACCCTTGTGCGTTATGTAATGGCACTAAGAGAAGCGCTCGACGAGATGACATCCGTAGAAGAAGTCCTAATCGACCGTATCAACTATCTAACGGTGGGGCTAGAAAATAGCTTCCAAGAAATCAACCTTTTGCACCAAAGGTTGAACATTCTTAAGATGCCTCCTATGGAACCAATCTTTCCCCAAGAAGATTGGAACTTGGCACAAGAAGTTATTAACCCCACCGGAGGGGATGACATCCCCGCGTAACCTCCTCTTGACGACTTACAAGAGGTTCCGGTAGAAGTCGCACCCCCTCAAAATGAGGAAGCCAATGAGCCCGCCTTCCTTCTCCCTCGGGAGATAGAAGAAGGGCTTAACGATGTGTGAGGGGCCCTCTCTAGAGACGAAGTTCTACAAGCCTTGTTCAACCGAAAAAATTATCTTTTCAGAAATTTTGCTCTTAAAATACAACTATCTAGGCTAGGACTTCTTTGTGGTTTGAGATTTCTTGTATTCCATGACCTATTTATCCAGATTTAGTTCATGCTTTTCATTTTCTAGGAAATTATGTAATTCACTCTTGAATGAATGATGGTTTTTAAGTATTAAATGGTGTTTGGATGATGTTGTAATGGATAAAACACTCTTGAAATGGTGGAGGTTACTAAGAGAAACTTGAACCCATACCCGATGCACAAAAACAGAGCCTCCCGACATTTTTTCTTCATTACAGCAAGTTCAGCACGGGGCCGTGTTCAGCCCAACACGCCCCCGTGCCCAAGGATCTACAGAAAATGCCAGTTCAGGTAACTGGACACGGGGCCGTGCTCACCGAACACGCCCCCGTGCCCAGCCTTCTGTTTATTATGATACTAGCAATCTGAACATGGGGCCATACCCGGACCAACACGGGCCCGTGCCCAGACACCCAGTAACATAAAATTTGTTTTTAAACACCTTTTTACACATTCAGTCAACCTAAAAACTTATTTTTGGGACACATTGAGGACAGTGTGTAATTTAAGTGTGGGGGATGCTAAACCTTGAATTTGCAAGTCCTAATAACAAGCCTTACACAAAACTCTATTGAAACCGCTAATCACCCCAATTTTTTTCAAAAACCTTTCATTTTTTTTATTTGTCTTGGTTTAATTTGGGAATAACAAGTTCTAAAAGGTTATATTTTAACAAATTTACAACCGATAGCGTCGTGATAAAAAGAACCAACATAAAAAAATTTGATTATATATACTTGATCACATTATAAAACCATTCCCACAAAAAGTGAGTTTTGAGCCTTTATTGAGCATACAAGCATACATCTTTAAACTAAATGCTCATCTTTCGTTTCTTGTGTGAATAGCCGATTGGTTTCTTACGACTCTAGAACTTGCCACGACAATACATTCCCGGTCCTTACCAACTTAAACCCAAGTAAGTAAATGATGGAGGCATTAGGACTAACCCCATTTTCTTTTCAACACCATTATTTTTCACTTTCTTTTTCACCTACCCAAAAATCCCCCTAGTTAACCCCTTTGAGCCTAAACCTTTTCGTTTCTAAACCCACAAAACAAACACCCTTTACCCACCAATGCCTTTTCTTTTAAACCCTTTATTTTAGTAAAAAGCTCGGTTGTCTATTGACGTTCTTTAACAAAAAAAAATGAATGTCTTGCAATAAACAAACAAAGTCCTCAAAGAAACTTTGTTTGAAAATGTTTAGTTTAAAAAGAAGTCACAAAAACAAAAAGACATACGATGACCGACGCTTTTAACCCTTTTTACTAACCACTAACCCAAAACCACCTACCTTTACCCAAGCCTAACCCTTACCCAAAGTCCTCTTGACATTTACAAAGGTTTATAGTTAAAAAGGAGGAGGATTGATTGCTTGGCAAGCATATGGTAGAAGTAAGTTCCTTGCCGGTCTCGAGTGTTTCACAAAAATACATCTTCGGCCGAGTGTTGAGTGATCTCCCGTGAGGTATGTGAACTTGTATATAAATGGAATTTTAAAAAGGCATGTTATGCCCAAATAAGTAATTTCTCTTATGAAACGTTCTAAATAAATCCTAACGAATAGGATTGTAAATAACATAAAAATAAAACCCAATAAAGATCTTGGATTCCCGACACTCAAGACAAGCCCAAAACTTATCTTCTACCCATTCCATTTGGGTGTGTAAGCCACACAATAAAGAGTTTTGCTTGAGGACAAGCAAAGATTCAAGTGTGGGGGTATTTGATGTGTGCAAAATGCAACATATAAATTACATCAAATGAGGCATAAAACTAACCCCTTTTTTAGTACTAATGTTGGAAAAAGTGTGCTTTTTTCTTCCTTTTGTATTTTCAGGACCAAATGAGCTTAAATAAACAAAAGGAACAAATATGCAGCAAAAACTAACATAAATACAAAGAAAAGAAATAAACGTGGCATGCCCGACCCTCGACAGCATCTTCCCAAGCAAGAACAAGAAACAGAAGGCTGACCACGGCCTCGTGCCTAGGGGACACGAGGGCGTGGCCAGATGTCTGCAGAAAATGACAAAGTTGTAAAAGCTTCTATACCCAGCACGGGGGCGTGCCCAGCTCAACACGGGTCGTGGTCAACGCTAAGATTCGCAGAATCTTGCAAATCTTGATAGTGTAGATACGCTTCTGCACACGGGGCCGTGCCCAGCAGGCACTGGGGCATGTGGAGCCTAATGTAGACAATTGTAATTAATGAAGAAAGAGAAAGTGGATGGCCACGGGGCCGTGTCAGTGGACATGGGGCCATGTCCGGGCTTCTGTGCAGGCTATAAATAGGGGTGCTTGGTTCACTTCAAAGGCATCCCTTGACAAACCACCTCTCTCCCACTTCACCACCACTCCACCACCACTACAACACCCACACCCACCACCATCATCCATCATCCACCTTAGAGTGTGTGTTGTAGTCTCAGGATCCAAGATTGATTGTAAGAGTTCTTTTCAATCAAAGGCCATGTTTGACTAAGTCTCTTACATCACTTGGTGAAGACAAACATTTAATGTAATACTTTTGATTTTTAATCTTTTCGCACTTTTTATTTGGTTTTGTATTAATGACTTTAATAACTAGTTTCTTATGTTGAAGGTGAAACTCCTTTATCATTTGTCCGTGGTGTCTTGGCATTACTTTACTGTCTATATAAAGTAAAAGATTTTCACCATTCATATCTCTACAGTCTATATAGAGATATGTTGGCTACCTGGTCGGGGGTTAAGGGAATGGTTTGGTAAGGTTCTTGCCTTGTTCAGTGTATAGATCCTGTAAGGACCTGGGTCAAGCTTACTAGGACCTCCTTCAATACCCACTGGTATTGGATGGCGGGGGTGCGAATGGCTTGATCCCCTCATATGTAAACTACTATTAATACATTAACCCGGCTACTTGGGATTGTATCCCTGTTGACTCAAACCACTTAGCCAAGGGTAACGTCGCCTTCAAAAGAGGGGCCTACCACATTACCATTAATAACTTAATTAATTATCTTTTAATATTCCGACCCTTTGGGATTGTATCCTTGCTGACTCAAACCACTGGGTTGAGGGTAACGTCACCTTCAAAAGAGGGGCCTACTACTATAACTAAGATAATCTCTTAAAAAGTGCAAAAGTGCGGAAATCATTAAAGGTTACATTAAAGGAGAGTCGGATCCAAGTGATTCATCTTGTCTATATGTTTTATTTTATTTTTCAGAATTTTTAGTTTTTATTTTTCATGTTTAAAAACCCTTTTCTAAAAATTTTGATTTGATTAGACGTTGAGGATAAACCGGTACTAAAAGCTCTTGTGTCCTTGGACGACCTCGGTATCTTACCAACGCTCTACTACGCTCACGATGGGTGCACTTGCCCATGTGTGTGTCTAAGTGTTAGTAGAATATCGTGTTTTATAAATTTAAAACTTGACTAATGAGTTAAAAAGGGCTTAAAATATTAATAAAAATATATCACACCTATTACACACCATGAACCAATATACTATGCCCAGTACTCCTCAGCAGAATGCTGAGAGAAGAAATAGAACCCTAATGGACATGGTACGCAATATGTTAGCCAACTCAAGTTTGCCCTTATTCCTCTGGACCGAGGCCTTAAAAGTAGCTTTTCATATACTCAATAGAGTTCCTTCGAAGTCTGTCCCTAAAACTCCTTATGAACTTTAGACAGGAAGGAAACCGAGTCTTAGATATATGAAAGTAGGGGGTTGCCTTGCCGAAGCTAAACTTTATAACCCTTTCTTAAAGAAACTGGATATGAAAACAACAAGTTGTTGTCCCTCCCTTGTTACTCGTATTGTGGAAACCAAGCATGTTGCGTTTGTTGAGGACTTTAAGGTCAGTGGGAGCAGTGAAAATCCTTACAATGATTTACAAGAAGTACAAGACTCGGGGGGAGACACCCGTCCATTTCATTACCTCCTATTACTACACCTCTTGTACCCGATGCTGCACCACATGTCACTGCACCACCTCTAACTCAATCAGAATTAAATATTGCTCCGCATGTACCTGAGAATGAAGGACCCTCAAATGTCGAAGTTGAGAATCAACCTAGGAGGTCATCTAAGGCAAGAAGACCCACTAATTTTGATGATTATGAAACCTACCTAGCTGAAGCCGTATCAGATGATGGAAAGTTTACCGATCCTACCTCTTACAATGAAGCCATTAGTAGTGATCAGTTTTCTGAATGGAACAAAGCTATGATTGATATAACAACCCTCCTAAATTTTTGTTCGACACCCCTAATATGTTTAGAATATCCCTATATGTCTTAAAACATACCCCGTATGCGAAAACCGATCCCTAAATACCTTATATAATTAAAAATAAAATAAAAACAAAGATTTGGGATCGCTAGCGGGCCGCGAACATGTTGGCTGGGATCTACGCGGGTCGCGACAGCCAGTTACCAGGGCGATACCCTGAGCTGCCATGTGGTAGCAACGTGTTGGGGCTAGGGGTGAATCGGACAAGCTAGGGCCTACCCTAGCTAGCCTCGCGGGCCGCGAAGCCCTGCTTGGTTTCCTTCGTGGGGAGCGACGGAAGTCGAATGGACACTATAAATTGAGGCCTTCAGCCTCAGTCTCAAACCGTTCAATCTTTCTTTCTCTCTCTCGAAATTCTACATAGAAATTATAATCTTCGGGCATAATACCCCCCTAAATAACGAAGTTCTGCCTCGTTGTAAGTATCATAACCCCGGTTACGTATTAGATACGCTGCCCGATTGATCCAGGGTTCAGTAACGGTTGTCGTGGTTCTGCCCGACGTAGTCGTTGGAATGCCATCTCGGGGAGGGTATTACTAATGTAAAATATTGGGTTATTATACTAAAATGTGTGCATTTGTGTAATTAATAGATAATCACCAGGAAATCCTAAAGGAAAACCCTAAGACAGCAATGTGAGTAATCTCCTTTTTGCAAACTGTTTTTACAAAACCTCAATTAAATTACATTATATTAAACAGTGATTGAGTATTTGTATTCTACAATTATCGTCGGTATGTTAGGGTTTTGTATAAAAAATTTGTTACTACATTGTGAGTAGTAACATGACCACAAGTCAGGTTGACAGTACCGTGGGTGGTAATTAAAGTAGATGGAAACAAATGTAATTGCGCGACCGCCCTCAATACTGTACAACGGTTTTTACTTATCTTGATTAAACTAGGATTCACTCACCAGTATTTCCCACTGACAAAAAGTTTTTAAACGCGTTTCAGGTAACAAAATGTGAAAGCCAAATAGAAGCCAGCTGGACAGCACTGAAGGCTTGGAAAGTGGCTATAAAGTTACGTAAAATAAAGAGGTGTTTTATTTAAATAAAATAGGATTTATCCCTATGGAAATATATGGGTACTTGAAACTTGGGATTTTCCCATGTGTTTAATATTATAAAAGCGTGGTATTTTACACTGATAAAATATTTCCTAACTACGGTCCTGATGTAATTTCCGCTGCCAAAATGATAAACACCGATACCACCAAAACTGGCCGTGGCCGCCCGTTCCCGGGTTGTAAGGGGGTGGGGTTGTGACAGAATGTGGTATCAGAACTAAGCCACTGATTCAGCCACAGAAGTGTTCTGCTGACACCAAGATATTATTCAAGATGTTAGGAAATTATCTACGGAACTACGTGCATATCTGTATTTTATTGTTGTGTGTTATTTGACTATTTGTTAGTTTACAGTATGAGCGACCAAGGACCTTCAGACGCTTAACGTCAGTTGTCCAGCTCCCCTAGGGACGAAGGTACCTCTTCACAACCTACCCTCTCAGGGTATTCAGCTGACAATGAAGATGGGATATACGTGTTCAAGACTCAATCTGAAGAGCAATTCCTTCCTAAGAAGAGAGGATGGTTCAGCAGAGGTGCGTATGAACGTAGGAAGAGGATAAAAAAGTTACAACAACAGCGTGCTTTAACAGCCGTTAAGAGAGAAACAGATGCTCACACCCTACATATGCTCAATAGGAGTCTAGCAAACTTTCATATCTTAGCAACTACAGTTGCAGACCCTAATTTAGAGCAACTCATAGCACCCCAACCATTACCCTTGTTTCCCACACAACCAATGGAGATTGAAGTCAACTCGGAAAACCAAATCCCAACACCAACTTTTTACCTAACTGAGATACCTAGAGTACTAGCACCCAATCCCTTAAACCCAGACTACGATCCCTGGTTTGACGACCATAGGGATTGCCAGCAACGCTACCCAATACCAGAAGAACTCATGCCAAACCTAGTAGCTTACCCAGATCTAGACCCTCTAGATCCCTATTATGATAATGATCAATATATTAGGGAAATTCTAGAGAATCCATATCCTCAGGAAGAACCAATGCCACAGTACCCAGATCCAATACCAGCACCTGCACCACCCATGAGCACTGAGAATGTGCAAGAACCCCGAACCTTTGGTGAGGAGATTTTAGAAGAGAGCGAAAGGATGAGACAAATAGGGGAACGACTCGTCTGGAAGTATGATGAGCGTAATATGGAATTCTGGATGAACCCATACCAGTAATAGTAATAATAATAATAATAATAATAATAATAATAATAATAATAATAATAATAATAAATATATATAATATGTGTGTATGTTTGAAAAAAAAATGATAATATATATTGTAGTATAGACCACCTCGTGGTTAGTGATGCATACTAATATTGTATTTTTTATTCAAGTTGTATTGTAATATATATGGATGCATAGTATAAAATTGAGTAAGTCGCAATGCACGACGATTTTGGATCAACATGCTTGTTGTGTGATTATTGCATAGGATATTTTTATGCAATATTAATACTTGGTAATTGTTTAAAATCCAGATGGCCGACGCAGCAAATCCAGAAAACCAGAATAATGAAAATCAAATGAATAATAGTGAAATTCGACACCTTGTAACCCAAGGAATTAGAGATGCCATGCCAGCTATTATCCAAAATGTTAGGGATGCAGAAAATAATGATAAAAGTGGTAATGGAAGTAAACGAACCCATATAGAACCTAGTCACAGCGTACACAATGGACCCATACTTCAAATGCCCATTCCCAAAAGAAGAAGAACCATGTCTTATGGTTGTTCTTATAAGGAATTCTAGTCTTGTAAACCAATAGAATTCTCGGGCAATGAAGGGGCCATTGCAGCTCTACGATGGATAGAAAAGACTGAGGCAATCTTAAAAATAAGTAAGTGCGCAGAAGAAGATAAGATAATGTTTGCCTCCCATCTGTTTAAAAACTCAGCCTTAGAATGGTGGAACACTATCCTCCAGTCTAGGGGAAGTGACAGGGTTTACAATATGGAATAGGAGGAATTTAAAAATATGGTAGAAAGAAAATTATGCCCTCCCAATGAAAAGGAACAGATAGCAAACAAGTTCTTAAACCTTAGAATGAATGGAGTGGATAGTAAGGGTTATACTACCTTATTCTTTGAATATGCTAGAATAGTGCCAACCCTTGCATCCCCTGAACCAGTATTAATCTCCTGTTATATCTGGGGATTAATCAGTGAAATTAGGCATGTAGTCAAGGCAGCTAGACCCTAAACCATAGAAGAAGCTGTAGAACTAGCAAACACCTTGACTGATGAATTAGTGCGTACACAAGAAGAAGACCAGAGGAGAAACCTAGCTCAAAGGCTTACCCAAGAATTTCGTTATGGAAATTCCAACCATGGGAAAAATGTAGGTTCTACCTCTGCACCTTACTGCAAGGCTTGCAAGAAGAAGCATTCAGGAAAATGCTCCACTTATTGCAATTTCTACAAGATACCAGGACACAAGGAAGAAGATTGCAGGAAGAAACCTAATAATGGAATGTGCTTCAACTGTGGAGAAAAAGGTCACATCAAGCCGAACTGTCCAAAACTAGGTCCAGCTATGAACAATAAGAATATTAAAAATGCTAGAGCATTTGTTCTGACTGCAGAAGAAGCAAAGATGATCCCGGATGTGATCGCCGGTACGTTTTTAGTTAATGATGTTTTTGCTAAAGTGTTATTTGACTCTAGTGCAAACCAAAGTTTTATTAATACTTCATTTTGCAAATTTCTCAATCAACCATTAACTAAACTCCCACAAGAATGTCTAGTAGAGACAGCAAATGGAGAAACCATTAAGATTTCTGAAATCTTACAGGGAGCAAGAATAGAATTTTTAAATCAAAAATTTATTGCAAACCTTTACCCAATGAATCTAGCAGGATTTGATATTGTATTAGGAATGGATTGGTTAATAGCCAATAAAGCCAGTATTTTATGTGATCAAAAGTCAATCCAAGTAAATTCACCAAGGGGTGAAAAGATAACAATTAAAGGAGATAAACCCTCTAGATCCACAAAATTCATCTCTGTGATGAAAACAGCCAGTTATGTAAGAAAAGGATCATTAGTATATTTGATTTCTATAATCATTAATACTAAAGGAAAAGAACTGAAAGATATTCCAGTAGTATCCCAATTTCCAGATGTGTTTCCAGAAGAGTTGCCAGGACTACCGCCAGACAGAGAAGTTGAATTCAGAATCCACCTGCTACCAGGAACAACACCAATTGCAAAGCACCTTACCGTTTGGCACCCGCAGAAATGCAGGAACTGAAGAAACAGTTAGACGAATTGTTAGAGAAAGGATTCATACAACCAAGTTCATCGCCATGGGGAGCGCCGTTCTTATTCATTAAGAAAAAGGATGGATCAATGCGTATGTGCATTGACTATCGTGAATTGAACAAAGTCACGATTAAAAATCGGTACCCATTACCGAGAATCGATGATTTGTTTGATCAATTGCAAGGAGCTCGATTTTTCTCAAAAATCGATTTACGATCAGGATATCATCAATTAAAGGTACAGGAAGAGGATATTCCTAAGACCGCTTTTAGAACCAGGTATGGCCATTATGAATTTACTGTCATGCCATTTGGTCTAACCAATGCCCAGCTGCATTTATGGACATGATGAACCGAATATGTAAGCCGTATTTGGATAAATTCATAATTGTCTTTATAGATGATATTCTTATTTACTCTAAAAATAAAGAGGAACATGCAGCGCATCTGCACGCACTTCTAAGTTTATTGAGAAAAGAAAAGCTTTATGCAAAGTTTTCGAAATGTGAATTTTGGTTAGAACAGGTACAGTTTCTTGGGCATATCATTAATCATGAAGGAATTCATGTGGATCCCACCAAGATCGAGGCAATTACCAAATGGAAAACCCTTGAGTCGCCAACCGAGGTTAGAAGTTTCTTAGGATTGGCCGGTTATTATAGAAGATTTATTCGAGATTTTTCTAAAATAGTCATTCCCTTAACTAAGTTAACCTGTAAATCTGTTAAGTTTGAATGGGGACCAAAACAAGAAGAAGCCTTTAGCATCCTTAAACAAAGATTGACCAATGCACCCATATTAGCATTACCAGAAGGAACTGAAGACTTTATAGTCTATTGCGACGCTTCTAAACTAGGTTATGGATGTGTATTGATGCAACGTCAAAAGGTTATAGCTTACGCCTATAGAAAACATAAGAATCATGAAGAAAATTATTCAACCCATGATTTAGAATTAGGAGCTATAATTTTTGCCCTTAAAATTTGGAGACATTATCTTTACAGTAGTAAATTTACCATTTTCACTGATCATAAGAGTTTAAGGTATGTTTTTGGGCAAAAGGAATTGAATATGAGACAAAGATGTTGGATAGAGAACTAAGCCATTATGATTGCAATATCCAGTATCATGCAGGAAAGGCAAACGTAGTAGCGGATGCTTTAAGTCGAAAGTATCATGAAAAACCAAAAAGAGTGCGTTCTCTTAAACTAAATCTACAAGTAGATTTAAATGAACAAATTAAAGAAGCACAAGAATCAGTAATCAAGGATGATACTGAAAAGTTGAAAGGAATGATTAAGGAACTAGAACAAGGAACAGATGGAATTTGGAGATTCCATAAGAAAATAATGTGGATACCTAAATTAGGAAACCTACCCCACCGTATATTAGAAGAAGCCCATAAGTCTAAATATACGATGCATCCAGGAAGTGATAAGATGTATCAAGACTTAAGAAAGAATTTTTGGTGGATAGGAATGAAAAAGGATATAGCAGGTTATGTTTCTAAGTGTTTAACCTGTTCACAAGTTAAAGCTGAACATCAGAAACCCCCAGGTTTATTACAGCAGTTGGAGATGCCAGTATGGAAATGGGAATTGATAACAATGGACTTTGTTACCAAACTACCCAAGACAAGAAAAGGTAATGATACAATCTGGGTGATTGTAGACAGGCTAACTAAGTCAGCTCATTTCCTACCCATGAAGGAAACATTCGGTATGGAACAATTAGCCAAGCTATATGTAAATGAAATAGTTTCATTACATGGAATTCCTTTATCAATTGTTTCTGATAGAGATAGCCGTTTTACCTCTCATTTTTGGACGAGTTTCCAAAAAGCAATGGGAACCAATTTGAATCTAAGCACCGCATATCATCCTCAAACGGACGGACAAAGCGAAAGGACAATTTAGACAATGGAAGATATGCTTAGAGCTTGTGTAATTGATTTCGGAGGTAATTGGGACGGTCACTTACCATTGATAGAATTTTCTTATAATAACAACTATCATACTAGTATCAATGCTGCACCATTCGAAGCACTTTATGGACGAAAGTGCCGAACTCTAGTTTGTTGGGCAGATTTTGGAGAAAAACAACTATCTGGACCTGAAATAGTACAAGAAACGACCGACAAGATTATCCAAGTCAAAGAACGACTGAAAGCAGCACGTGACCGACAAAAGAGTTATGCTGATAAAAGACGAGAGCAGTTGGAATTTCAGGTAGGAGACAAAGTGTTATTAAAGGTCTCTCCTTGGAAAGGAGTGGTAAGATTCATCAAAAGGGGAAAGCTAAGCCCCAGGTATGTTGGACCATTTAAGATTATTAAAAGAATAGGACCTGTAGCCTATCAGCTACAACTGCCAGAGAAAATGGCAGAAATACATGATGTATTTCATGTATCAAATCTCAAGAAATGCTTAGCTGATGAATCACTCGTAGTACCTCTTAAGGATATAGAGGTAAATGAACAGTTAAAATTTGTGGAAAGACCTCTACAGATCGAAGACAGGAAAGTCAAGAATCTCAAGCACAAGAGATTAGTTCTGGTCAAAGTAAAATGGGACTCCAAAAGAGGACCAGAATACACATGGGAGCTTGAATCAGAGATGCAAAGGAAATATCCACACTTATTCCAGTAGACCTTGAGGACGAGTTCTAAAACAAGGTGGGGAGGATATAACAACCCTCCTAAATTTTTGTTCGACGCCCCTAATATGTTTAGAATATCCCTATATGTCTAAAAACATACCCCGTATGAGAAAACCGAGCCCTAAATACCTTATATAATTAAAAATAAAATAAAAACAAAGATTTGGGATCGCTCACGGGCCGCGAACATGTTGGCTGGGATCTACGCAGGCCGCGACAGCCAGTCACCAGGGCGATACCCTGAGTTGCCACGTGGCAGCGACGTGTTGGGGCTAGGGGTGAATCGGACAAGCTAGGGCGAGGCCCTAGCTAGCCTCGCTGGCCGTGAAGCCCTGCTTGGTTTCCTTTCCGGGGCGCGACGGAAGTCGAATTGACACTATAAATTGAGGCCTTCAGCCTCAGTCTCAAATCGTTCAATCTTTCTTTCTCTCTCTCAAAATTCTACATAGCAATTATAATCTTCGGGCATAATACCCCCCCTAAATAACGAAGTTCTGCCTCGTTGTAAGTATCATAACCCCGGTTACGTATTAGATACGCTGCCTGATTGATCCAGGGTTCCGTAACGGCTGTCGTGGTTCTGCCCGACGTAGTCGTTGGAATGCCGTCTCGGGGAGGGTATTACTAATGTAAATATTGGGTTATTATACTAACGTGCGTGCATTTGTGTAATTAATAGATAATCACCAGGAAATCCTAAAGGAAAACACTAAGACAGCAATGTGAGTAATCTCCTTTTTGCAAACTGTTTTTACAAAACCTCAATTAAATTACATTATATTAAACAATGATTGAGTATTTGTATTCTACAATTATCGTCGGTATGTTGGGGTTTTGTATACAAAATTTGTTACTACATTGTGAATAGTAACATGACCACAAGTCGGGTTGACAGTACCGTGGGTGGTAATTAAAGTAGATGGAAACAAATGTAATTGCGCGACCGCCCTTAATACTGTACAACGGTTTTTACTTATCTTGATTAAATTGGGATTCACTCACCAGTATTTCCCACTGACAAAATGTTTTTAAACGCGTTTCAGGTAACAAAATGTGAAAGCCAAATAGAAGCCAGCTGGACAGCACTGAAGGCTTGGAAAAGTGGCTATAAAGTTACCTAAAATAAAGAGATGTTTTATTTAAATAAAATAGGATTTATCCCTATGGAAAAATATGGGTACTTGAAACTTGGGATTTTCCCATGTGTTTAATATTATAAAAGCGTGACATTTTACTCTGATAAAATATTTCCTAACTACGTACCTGATGTAATTTTCGTTGCCAAAATGATAAACACCGATACCACCAAAACTGGTTGCAGCCGCCCGTTCCCAGGTTGTAAGGGGGCGGGGGTTGCGACAATTGACGAGCTTGACTCCATGAAGAAAAATGACGTTTGGGATTTGGTTGAATTACCTGTCGGTGTTAAACCCGTAGGATGTAAATGGGTCTTCAAAACAAAAACTAAATCCGGATGGAAGCGTTGAACGATATAAAACAAGATTGGTTGCAAAGGGCTACACTCAGAAAGAGGGAATCGATTATCAAGAGACCTTTTCACCCATCTCTCGAAAAGATTCCTTAAGGATCGTCTTGGCCCTAGTAGCTCATTTTGATTTAGAGCTACATCAGATGGATGTCAAGACTGCTTTCCTCAATGGAGACTTGTATGAAGACGTGTTCATGAAGCAACCTGAAGGGTTCAAACCTGAAGGTCAAGAACATCTAGTCTGCAAGCTGAAAAAATCCATATACGTTTGAAGCAAGCATCACGTCAATGGTATCTTAAGTTTGATGAAGTCATGAAGACGCAAGGCTTTATGAAGAACCAAGTGGATCAATGCACCTACCTCGAGATGAGCGGGAGCAATTTTGCTATACTTGTCCTTTACGTAGATGATATTCTATTGGTAAGTAATAGCTTAGATATGTTGCATGAATCAAATCGTTTACTCTCGAATAACTTTGACATGAAAGATCTCGGAGAGGCTTCTTACGTTATAGGCATCGAAATACACCGAGATAGAAGTAATGGAATTTTGGGCTTATCACAAAAGGCTTACATTGATCGTGTCCTTAGTCGATATAACATGCAACACAGCTCTCCCTCTGTAGCTCCAGTAGTTAAAGGAGATGTTTTCAGTTCTTTTCAATGTTCGAAAACTGAGGATGAAAAGGCGCAAATGAGAATGATATCTTATGCCTCAGTAGTTGGGAACCTCATGTATGCTCAAGTCTGCACTCGTCCAGATATCGCTTATGTTACAGGGATGCTAGGCCGTTATCTGTCTAATCCTGGCCTTGATCACTGGAAAGCAGCGAAGAAAGTACTTCGATATCTTCAGGGGACGAAAGACTATAAACTAACTTATAAAAGAAGTGATGTTTTGGAAGTGGTTGGTTATTCTGATTCTGACTTTGCTAAATGCAAAGATGACAAGAAATCCACTTCAGGGTATATCTTTATGTTAGCCGGCAGACCTATTTCATGGAGGAGTCATAAACAACAGCTAACTTCAACATCCACTATGATGGCAGAATACATTGATGTATATAACGCTACTTGTCATGGAATGTTGCTAAACAATCTGATTACTGGACTCAATGTTGTTAATTCCATATCTAGACCATTGAAGCTGTATTGTGATAACTCAGCTGCCGTTAACTTCTCGAACAGTAACAGTTCGACCGGAGCTGGATTATATCTTGATACAAAGTATTTGTTCGTACGTGAATGTGTTGAGGAAAATAAGCTTTGCATTGAGTATATAAGTACGAAAGGGAGCTTTTGTAAAGGCCTTATTTAAATGCATATTGTACTTACTTATGTTTTAATGATAAGAATTTCCTCATTTGATTTGTTTGTCTCTAACTACGTTCTGCTAGCCTAATGATGTAAAGACTATTATTATACAAATCATTGTTTAAGGGCTTACTTGTATATTGATCCTTACTTTGCTTAGTTTTAAATTTGGGATTATAGTATGATTAATGGGTGTCCTGAGTTGAATAACTGACTCAACGACTGTATTTTTCTGCTGCAATTTTGGTTTAAAACTAAAATGAGTATTAACTCCTGATCAGACTTACCTAATACTCATAATAAATGATCACCCGGCCAAGGAGGAGAATGTTAGCGTAAATTGTTAATAAATAATTTATGGTGCCCTTATTGATCATTTATCTAATAACCATATCAATTTACTTGAATATCCCTATAAAATTAACTGGGCTTTATTTGATGGACGTAAAGGCCTGTACTAGTTAATTAGGGTTTCCCTTTGGGTGAAACATATAAATACAAGTTATTGGGGAACCCTAAAGACACACCATAAAGTTTAAACCCCCCTCACTACAATTTGTTATCATCATCCCTCTCCATCCTAACTGCTCACCCTAAACAGAAACCGATCAAGATGACTTCTTCTTCATCTCTAACCACTACTGGATTGACAGGTATATCAAGATCCCTAAAGTGTTTTTTTTTTCATTAGATATTAAAGGAACTGATTAACAGTTATAACTTATGATACCTAAAAGAATTTATGTATATGTGTGTGTTATGTATATGTCTACTTATAAAATTCATCTGTTAAAATAAATAGTAACTTATAACTACACCTAATAATTCCAAATTCCAAAATATTAATAAAATAATGCGTAAAAGATTTTAAAATAATTTGTTAAGTCCAGATGGTTGAATTAAATAAAATTATCATTTTATATTTTATGAATAATAAAAAAATAACATACGAAATCGGGTATGCTTGGCTATTTGTATAGTTGCACTACATAGAATGCAATAGAAAAGTGTGCCTGCCACATGCAAGTTGTATAAACACAACTAAAGTGGGCAGATGAGCAAAACATGAAAGAAACAAAGAAAAGAAAAATTATGTGGCCCAAGAGGTTGTCAAGTGGTCCAATAAAGTTCTAAGCACTATAGACCCAGTTGCAAATGTAAGTAAATGTAAATGTAAATATGATATAATTTAGTAAATGTCCACTTCCAATACATGGTATATGTATGAATAAAATACAACTTATCATGCCTTAAAACCCAATTTCTAAGTTAGTAAGTCATCCTTAATCAATACAAACTATTTTAAGAATGCCTTTACCCGGCAGTCTTGGGCAGTCTTGGGGCTGTCGTCAAGCCACATGTAGGGTGTGAAAGCTCAATAGCTCATTCATGATTGATGTAGAGGAGAGAGGGCGGAGGTGATTTGTCCACACAAACGCCATGTGTAAGGATTCTGAGAGGTTCAGGGAGTGAGAGTGGTCCTTCATAGGTGTTCGTAGAGAAGGGAATAAATTTGAGAGAATAGTCGTAAAATGCAAGCCAAACTTGGAGGAGAGAAGGATGTGTACGTAAGCCCTTGAAAATTCTCAAGAGAATTTAATCATATCATCTTTGATTTTAACCTGAAATTTCTCTTTAGACAATTATACATTCAATTCTTGCATCAAATATACGACTTTTTGTGTCACCATTATGCAAACCCATTAACTTTTTTGAAAATTAGGTGCACCATAAACTATTAATTTATTCTTACATACATCATTATGTACATTCTGTTAAAGGTTAAATTGGTTTACGCGTTGCATTTTGCTAAATTATAAGGGAAACAGTATATACAAATGTTCCCTAGAAACAATATATTTTCTTGAGTCTAGTTCACTTTCATCTGAACAAACATTGTGTCTATATATATTCATTGATTTTTCTTTCTATTTTTAGGTTGTTCATGGGTTGCGAAGCGCTTTAAACATGTAGATGACTAAACCTAGCTGAGAACGTGTATTTAGAGAAATGTAGATGGTTAATCGGATCAATTTAACCAGAAGTGGACCTAGAATTGTTGTCAAGAGTGTCACAAATATTGGGTGTCAAATATTGGGTGTTTAGATATCTATTGATGACACGTAATTTTAATTGAACTATTATGTTGTGATTAGGCGTCGGATTTTGATGCATAAAAACATATTAGCAATAGCAAAAACGAGAGAGATAACTACATTTGTGATCGAGGCAGATGACCTGATAAAAAGTAATAGTAAACATCAAGAATAGATAAGTTGAAGTCATTTTCACATACACCAATTTGCTTAACTTGTTTTGATATTTAGTTTCAATTCTAATTAAAAGAAAATCATAATTTCAAAATGTCTTGATTAGTTTTCGAAAATCTGTAAAAAAATTAAAAGCCAAAAAACTAAATTTTATTGAGAAAACTAGAAGAACAAAATGTAGCCGTGTCACAATTCAAATTAGCATGGTTGTTAACTATTTATAAGTATAAAAAAGACCAAAAAAGACCAAGAGGTTTGGGATTTGATCATAAGAACATATTAACCACTATAATACATATCAATTATATACATATTCTCTTCTCTTCTCTTCTCTTCTCTTCTCTTCTCTGCTATTTCTTTTATGATGTCACTATAAAAAAACTTGGAATGTAAATAGCGTTTCGGTTGTATATAAAATAACTTGAAATGTAAATTGCGTTTCGGTTGTATAAATGCCTAAATGGTTTATAAAAAAGTTCGTAGCCCAAAGTTAGGTCCACCCCTGGACTTTACACAATTTGTTTTCGTTCAGTACCCGTTCGGAGCATGTAGAGTTTAAATTCTTGTAAATACATACGCCAATGGAAATGGGAGTTATTTTTTCTAAAAGGAGAAATTCGGTGACTCAATGATAGGAATCGGAGTATCAATGGATAGAACTTTTGAAATAAAAACGAAACAGATAGGCTACAGGTCACTCGAGATACAGATACACCACTCGATCAATCCGTAGGGCTGCCTAAACTGATTTTGGATAGTGAAAATCACTACGTAAACTCAAGTAAAGGTTTCAAAGAACACCCTTGAAATTGCCAAATTTGAACTAGCAATGGAGAATCAACTTAACTCATAATCCAGTCCAATGAGATAAATCAACATATATTTTTATTCAACATAAAACTCACTCCTATTCTTTTATTCCGTTCTTTTTTTAAACAAACAATTACAGGAGTTTTCTGAAAACTAATAACTACCCACTAACTCCACTAATACATATAAAACATAAAAAGAATGTGCATGAAAGAAAGAAATTAAACATACAGAAACTGGAAACAAATAAATAAAAATGGAATCACTTAAGGCTGTTGGGTATGATGACGGGATGAGGGGGGGGGGGGGGGGGGGGGGGGGGGGGATGGGGTGTGCCGGGCGTCGTCGAGAAGAAAGAAAGGGGGCCCACCTGTTTGCTCCGTCGCAAACGTCTAAATGTGGACGATGGGGACAGGACGGAGGGGGGGGGGGGGGGGCGGCGTGGAGGGACTATGGGGACGTGGTGTCGCCGGGGCTGAGGACGGCCCATACCGTCCAGCCTAAGTGTAATATTGGCTTGGGCGATCCTGGCATTTAAACTAGAATCTTGACCCGGGTCTACAACAACTGTTGTCTTGTTAATGACAGGCCCATAATCATGGACGGGTCGGCGACCCGATATACCACACTCACCCTCTTTCTGCTGGGCAAGGATTTGGTAAACACTCATGAGTCATGACAATGATATTGGGCCTTTTGCTTCACAAAAAATATCTTTTTGTTTCAAATAGGCTTTTATTGCTGGGCCGAATTTGGTAGATATGTAATTCTTGGCTCATATTACACGATGGACTAGTAAACACTTATAAGTCTGTGACAACGATATTGGGCCTTTTAATTCATAATAGAGGGTAATCCCCGTGCTATGCAGCGGGACTCCGATAGGTATCAGTTAAGTTCATTATGGTATCTTCACTCGTTATAGTAACCAAAACAGAAAAATTAAAAAATAAAGTCATGATATATCTAAAAAGATATGAACACGCATTTTACATTGATTGAAAATAAGAAATTGTTTACATACCTTGTTTGAAAAAATGAAAGTGTATTTTAAGAGTTGAAAATTAAAAAAAAAAAAGGAAAAAGAAAAGACAATGCGTTAGACAATTGTACAATCAGCATAAGAACATGTATATGTTGACAAAAGTATTCAAAATACCCTAATTACTACTGTTACTGTAGCAAACATGTGATATGGTTTGATATATATAATAATATATAGAGTAATTTGTTATTTTAGTCGTGAGGTTTGTCCTAAATTATCATTTTAGTCTAAATAGACTTTTTTTTTCCTGAGTTTTCCATTTCTTTGTCATTTTGATCATACTGTCTAACTGCGTCTAAAAGCCCAGTTTTAATCAGGGGTATTTTTGACATTTTTGTTTTAAACTTTTCAACTTGTCATTTTGATTCGAAACTTATTTAACATTAAAAAATATAAGAAGACAATTTAATGTTACAAAAAACTTATAGCAATATCATACCTCCAATATTCACCACTGTTCATCACCATCATAACCACCGTTACCGGAAAAAAAAAAAACCGAAATCAAGCAATAGCCACCCAAAATGGGGTCAAGGGTGTCACACTATACCTTAGTCACCGGAAACAGCCATAATCGGAGGTGATAGGAACCACCACCACCATAGCCTTTCTCGGAATTCATTGGAACAACCACAACCATTGTCGCTGGAAACAACCACAATCGAAACTCACGGTGGCGGTGGAACCCTAACCGCCTAAGTTCACCAGATCTGTCCATATAACGGTTGCGTGTCACCAGATATGTCCCCACTGACGACGGTTTCACCGTCACAACCTACCCGCAGGGATTTGGTGTGGTACCACACGAGGACTATTACAGTTTTCCCGACGGTAGGACAAGTTTGGTGGGGCTGTAGAGAGAGAGGGGGGTGGGTGGTGGCGGTGATGGATGGTGGCGGTGGTAGATATTGATGGTGGTGGGTTGGTGGTGTAGAGAGGGGAAGAGGGGGAAGAGTGGAGACACAGTACATGTATATATTGTTATATGTTTTTTTACAACATTAAATTAAATTGTTTTTTTATATTTTTTTTAATGTAAAATAAGTTTTGGATCAATATGGTAAGTTGAAAAGTTTAAAACCAAAATGTCAAAAATACCCATGATTAAATTGGTGCTTTTAGACGGAGTTAGGCAATATGATCAAAATGAAAAAAAAAATAGAAAACTCAGAGACCCGAAGAAGAAAAAAAACTAATTGGACTAAAATGACAATTTAAAACAAATCTTAGGAACTAAAATAACAATTTACTCTTAATATATATAATATATTAGTCATTTAAAATATTGGGACTTCTTAGATTGGATATATTAAATTTGGTGTTGTCACAAAAAAAAGTAACAAATAAAAAAAAAACTGATTTTTCAGAATCAAATATTAGAACCAAACAATTTTAGGGTGCAAGTAATGAAATATAAATATAAGAAAATTATTGGGATCTTGAGAGTGGTGAAGATGAATAAATTAAAATAAAGAATGGAACTAAGAATGTTAGTATAGGATCATGCGCAACCGCACGCGGAACACACTGACTACCCCGAGTGACATACCAACATGTCTTGTATTCTTTTGTATTTATTTGTGTACAAGTTATTTTATTAACATGTCTTGTAATTTTTATATTAAATATTTGTGCGCAGGTTATATTATTACACTTGCTTGTTTTCAGGTTGCCTTAAATCCCGTACGGGTCACACCAACCTCTTATAACATAAAATATGGTGTTAATCATTAATCTAACTAGTAGTAAGACCCGTATGAACACACGGGTAGGTTTAATAACGATCGAAATGAAATATTTTATAACAGATTATAATATATCATTTAAATTGTTTGCGTTTAGTTACATATCTTTATAAAACAATGTTAAAGACGGTATGTGTTAGGACATAAAAATTTCATTACTATGTTATGAAAAAATTATTAGTTCAGGTTTAAAATAGAAATAAGCTAAGTAATTGATAATATGTTGTCTAAAATGAAGGGGGATGAACCTTTTGTGATTATAGGAAGGTGGATAGCGAACACAAAGAGAAGTCAAGGGTGTCCGTTGTCATATTTTTAGATCAACTACTATGAACTGCAATTCATACGTATAAATATGGTGACATTTGATTTCACAAAATATACTTCATTAGTCGTGTGCTGCTCATTAAAATATCAATCAAAAGTCAATATATGGTTTTGGTTGCAAAATAAACCTATAAAAGTAATGCTCGGCATAAAAATTCTAAAAGAAATGCACTTAGTAGGGGCCAGTACAGCCATGATGAATCAATAACATAAAACATGAAAAATGAGTATAACAACAATGATAACATATGACTTAACTGAACTAATTATTATATTTTCCAACCGAAAAGAAATTTTAGAAAATTGAAGGTTATTAATCATCTAAGCAAATTTTTATCTTTCAGAATACCACATATCTTAAGTTTTGTGTATAGTTTAAAGTCTACCTTAAAAGTCAAAAATAGTTGTTTTAGCATATTTAAACAATTGGTCATAAGTTTGACCTCCATCATCAAACATACTATGATTAGGTAAGAGAAAAAAATAGGTGGAGCGTTACAATTTTTAATTTTGCTTCCAAACACAAATAACTCAACAAACATACTTTTTGTTTTAAAAATATTGCTTTCAAACACAAATGACTCGAATCCATAGTCATCGGAGAAAGTTAGCCCTAATTGAATCAATTTTAGCATATTAAAATTGTCTTTTAACTGCTCTATTAATAGTATATAATATAATGATGAATTATAAGGTTAGTTATTTTCACTTACATGAATTTAGTATGGTAGCTATACAAACCAAATGAAGTAGGGTCCAGCAATGTAAGACTTATATCAGAAAAATCTGCATTGGAGTATTTTTTTTTTCTTAACCCATTCCATTTAATGCTATAACCAACAAAGCAATATTAGCATACAACAGTTATGAAGATCGCATACAAATTTTTTTTGGCAAATACCATAAGTATTATAATGAATACAAATAAAATATAGAGCATAATTCGGATGTAAGATCAATTTAGCTAGATGAAAGATAGATTCTTTATTACCTTAGAGCCTTTAAAACCCTCCCTCATTGGTTCACCAGCCTGAAAATAAAATCACGATGATAAGTAAAATTACCTTAGAATCAAAACAGAGTGTTGGAACTAAAATTATAAAAATACCTGATAAACTGTAACACCTCGAAAATTTACGTCCAATAATGTATTGACACGTGTCATGGGCTTTGAATATGTGAAAACATACTTTAGAGGGACTAAAGTTGACAAACAGTGAAACTATGTGAATGTAAGGGTCCAAAGTGTCAACAATGGATAAATAGGCTCTAAAATAACCCTACATGATGTTTATAATCTTAAACGGATAAATCATGGTTCATACGAAGCGGAAGATGTAAGAAAGTGAGGAATTACAAACTACAGGGGCTAAAAGTGTCAACATGTTGAAAGTATACCTCTGAGTGATCTTTTGGCAAACCCGAAGCTTTGTAATGATAAAATATACTCACTATAATATGTGATAAAAATTTCATCGAGTTTCGTTATCGTATGAGAAAGTTATGATCAAAACCGTACACGAAGGGTTAAATACGTTAACGTTGATTTCGTGACTTTCCGGGTAAGCACAAAGTTGTTCGAGGACTTTACCATGTTTGTAAATGTCCCAAGGCCCCTAAAATTCAGGTTTTAGGGTCTAATGTGCAAGATAAATAAGTAAAAACACGTTACAAAAGGACAAGGACTGAATTGCAAATTGTATGGAACTTGGAGACCTGGTCGCACACTTGTACGCGGCCCGCGAGGGGCCTGTCGTGGCCCGCGACCCAGCGCCCAGCGACAAACAGCGCACAGCTGCCAGTCAGTTCGGTTTTGTCGAGTTGTTTCCAGCTGTTTTCGATTCCTGAACTCACCAATCGACTTACATGCATGCAAGGACACTTGGACTGATCATACAACATCTACAAACACCTGTATCATCCTCAAATCAGATCAAAATCTGCATAAAAGGGTCTTGAAGTAGTAAACTTTGAACACTTGCATTTTCTAAAAATCACAAGACAACTCCTGGAGCTTTCTGGACGACAAGGTAACCTCCTAGTGATCTCTAAGCTTATTTAGGACCATTGTAAGTGTTCATAACTCTTTCAAATTCGTTCTAGCTTAGTTTATTAACCAAAAGTCAATCCATCGTAATTTTAGTTTGACTTTGTGATTAAACGAAAATGGCTCAGTCATTTCTCAAATTGAAAGTACCTACAAGTTGGTATTTATGTGGGTAACAAACCCTCAAAAGGGTATTTTCAGATTCCCACTCTAAGCATGTTGATTGTCGAGTCAAAGCTTTTCTTAAAAAGTCAACAGAATGTGTTTTTGCAAAATTAAGCATAATTAGCAATGTAGGCTACATGCAACCTGTTTGATCGTCAAAATAACTTTGTAATTAATGTAAGAAAATGTTTCATCATGATCAACTCGACAATTTTCAGTTTAAACCCGAATCGGAACTGAAAGTCACATAAATTGACTTTTTCTTTGACTATCAGTTCTGATCCGTACATGCATGTTTGAGATCTGCATTAGAGCATATTTTGGACCAATTTTCATATAAGTTTAACTCTCTAAGATTTTACAACTTGGTTCAATGCTTAACCGATTCATATGCATGTTTCCGATTTATGCTTAAAGTTGACTATTTTGCCCTTTTTACTATAAAACGTGATTTTTGAAAAAGTGAAAGAGTAGAAACATTTGTTACTGATTTATAAACTTGCACCTAAAATTTGATATCAGTTTGAGGTCCAGATTAAGAGTTATGCTCAATATCGTAATTTGAAAGCCTTATGTTACTTAAACGGCGTAATTAGCATATAACCTATTTAAACCCACTTTTTGATATCAAACTTTTTACCCACTGATGTTATATAATATTTTGGGATTTTTAAAGATTTTTATTTAATTTTTGGCTGATCATATCATAGGCCTCTAGGTTTAATTCGGTAAATACCGATTTTGCCCTTTTAAGCCATAAAATGAGTTTTACAAATCCTTTTGACCCCAAACCTTTTTCTACTGATTTTATTTGATAAATAAAATATTTTGAGCATTCTGGAATTATAAAAATATCAGATTTCTTTTACAAACCCGGAAACGGCTCCAAATCGCCTTTTTTAAGCGTTTTTAACGCATAGTATGTACTATAACCATATTAAACATATAAGGTTGATACCTACTGATGTTTTTAGTATATTTTTATAAAATAACAGTAATTACAAGTTTATAAACTCAGGTTTCCAGTTTTGACATTTTTAGCCCTTGTGAAATTACCAAAATACCCCTAAGGTGCATAGTTTGGTTTTAAATGATGATTTTCACTTATGGGTCATACCCTACTGTTATAATATGTTAAATTAAGTATATTTACTGTATGAACCAGACCTGTAACTCAGATTTACAAATAAACTCTTTTATAATCTTTTAAATGACCAAAATGCCCTTATGGGGCATAAATTGTGTTTAAATCCGTTTTGGGAAAAATAGAAGATAACTTACTGATATTATAACATATTTAGAGCATATTATCTCAGGAAACTTGCATACGACTCTTACGGTTACCCGTAACGCTCTTTTCGCGTTCGGTTCGTTTTATGTAACTAGTTTGCATAAATTGACCGAGACGGGTCAAACATTATCATTTTTGTCTCAAAATCCAGAATGTATTTAGTATACCCATATTATACAAGTATTCAAACTTGTCGGGTCTAAATCACATTCTATCCGGTCTTCGCTTAATCGTGCGTTTGAACTGTATCGTCCTTTAAACTAGCCGATCTAAGCATAAGCTTAAATAAAGACCCGTTAGAAATCTAATAGGTTATTATAAACCTTCGTTCCAGATTAGGAGCACCGGTAAAAGCTACTTGCATTTTGCTTGTTGAGAATTATACTTTATTCAGGTAAATACTTTTAACTTATTTTCCCTATACAGGCTTGGGGTACGGTATATAAAATACCGCTTGGTCCGGCATTGAATTCTTTAATCGAATAGAGGTTAAATTTATTGAGATGCCTTGTTTTGAATGTGTTTTATTGCTTAAAGCCTTTGGGGGGTTAATGACCATGTCCCGGATATCCTTGGCATCATCTTACGAGATGGCCACGACCTGAGCATGAGGTGTAGGCGTACACCTGTCAGTGTATAACTCTATATTGTGGTGTGTCCATTAATCTTTAACCCGGCATGAACCGGGCTACTGAACGCATAAGTAACATGTAAATCCTTTACAAGATTATATTATATAATTATCCCAAGTTATCAAAAAGTTTTGTGCCACGTGCATTCAAATCAATTTTCAACCATTTACAAAAATGAGTCAGTTAAATTGTATTTACCAGTGTAAACTGACGTATTTTCCTAAAAGGTTAAGTGCAGGTACTACACGTAATAGGCTGGCTGTCTTCTAGAGCGTCCACAATAAGTCTCGCAAGCTTGGACGACAATAAACTGTTGAACAATATCTTATTTTATTTTTGATCCGCCTGTGGATCCGTTTCAACTATTCGTGATATTTAATATTACACTTTGTTAAAGTTGAAATGAATCTATCTTTGCTTCCGCTGTGCATTTAAATATTGTGTTGTTTGTCTATGATGATACCAACTACGTCACAATACTCCCCACCGGTGACACGTGGAAAATAGGGGTGTGACATAAACAAAGGGCTGAAACGGCGTTGAAAAGAACGGAGCTGCCATGATTGAAGAACAAAATACAATAGTTCACGGAATATATCAAATATTGCTGAAATCAAAACCCTACGGAATAGATCGATCTCAGATTGTGTACTCAAGGATCAATCTTTGTTTTTGTTATTGAAGATTTGACATATTCTCGAAACTCTGATGCACCACTTATAACAATGGATTTGAGATTATAAAATCAAGCTAAAACGAATCGAATGGCTTCGATCTTAGAACACGAATCCGTTCAAAAATCTTGAAGGTCAAATTACAACTAACAGTGTTCACATGTATTTGACAAACTATAGCTTAAGCTACATTATATCCCGTGTACTTGCTTTCTTGAAACTTTTTCCAAATGTAATTTTGTAAATCTTATTTTTTTAAATAATTTATATATCTGTAGTTTCATGTATGTACTCGTTAACAGTTGTTCAGACTTCAAATCTGTACTTTGATAGATTCACCTATGGAGGCATAGATCTACAACATCAGCACACTAAACAAAAAGATAAAAATTATAAGCAATTCGCTCTAGTTTAGCAGCTTACCTAAGCTCCACAACTCACCAGAATACGTTTAAGTGTGGAGGATATAGTATGTTCTTTTATTATAATCTACCTGTTATATTTCAATTAAACAAAATTTAGATAAACCAAAATTTCAAATCTATTTATATTTACAAATATAACTTCAATTAGTTCAACACAAATATACTTCATTATTCAAATAAATACATTTAATTAAAAGCCATACCTTCTTCAAATTTTCTTATCATCAAACTGAAAGCACATATCATCAAGTTACATTTTAATGTAACAAACATATTGTGTAGTACTTGCATAACTAAAAGCCAAACCTTCTTCAAATTTGCATGTTTGCTAGGAATCAGCAAGAAAACTCAAAGTAGCAATAAACTTAATAATGTAAACACTCTTGAACTTGACTTGAAACCGTTTGAAGTAGGACCTTTTCTTCATCATCCTTCACAAAAGCCTTAAAAATAAACAATCAGCAACGAAATTAGCAAAGATACATGTAAATTACTAACAAAACAACTATCAATTACTGTCATTACCTCATGGCATCAAAATTTATTATAAATAATTTCCAAATTATAAATAATCTCCAAATTGAAAAATTAGGAAGTATTCTACAACAGTAAATTGTCACACCCCGATATTTCCACGTATTACCGGTGGGCCCGGTGAGGAGTATCGTGACGTAGTTGATAGCATCATAGTCAAACAACACAATATTTAAATGCACAGCGGAAGCAAAGATAGATTCATTTCAACTTTAATAAATTGTAATATTAAGTATCACAAAAGTAGTTGAAACAGATCCACAGGCGGATCAAAAATAAAAAGGAGACATCGTTCAACAGTTTATGACATCCAAGCTTGCGAGACTTATTGTGGACGCTAGGAGAAAGCCAACCTAGTTCGAGTAGTACCTGCACTTAATCTTTTTGGGAAAATACGTCAGTTTACACTGGTAAATACAATTTAACTGACTCATTTTGAAAAGTTTAATAAAATTGATTTGAATACACGTGGCACAAAACTTTTTATAACTTGGGATAATTATTTGAATATAATCTTGTAAAAGAATTACATGTTTCTTATGCGTTCAGTAGCCCGGTTTGTGCCGGGTTAAAGATCAATAGACACACCACATTATTGGTTTAGGCACTGACGGGTGTACGCCTACACCCCGTGCTCAGGTCGTGGCCATTTCGTAAAATGATGCCAAGGATATCCGGGACATGGTCATTAACCCCCCAAAGGCTTTAAGCAAACAAAACATTTCCAAACGGAGCATATCAATTGGTTAACCTCTATTCGATTAAAGATTCAATGCCCGACCAAGCGGTATTTTATATACCATACCCCAAGCCCGTATAGGGAAAATAAGTTAAAAGTATTTACCTTTGCAAGTATAAATCACAAATAGCAAGTGCGTGTAGCTTTTACTGGGTCTCCTATTCTGGAACAAAGTTTTATAATAACCTATTAGATTTCTAACGGGTCTTTAGTTAAGCTTAAGCTTAGACCGGTTAGTTTTAAAGGAAGATATGGTTCAAACGCATGATTAAGCAAAGACCGGAATGGAATGTGATTTAGACCCAACAAGTTTGAGGACTTGTATAATATGGGTAAACTAAACACATTCTGGATTTTGAGACAAAAATGATAAGGTTTGACCCGTTTCGGCTAATATATGCAAACTAGTTACATAAGCTGATCCGAACGCGAAAAGTGCGTAACGAGTAACCAATTGAGTCCTATGCAAGCTTCCTAAGTTAATATGCCTTAAATATGTTGTGACATCAGTAAGATGTCTTCCATTATGCCCCAAATGAATTTAAACTCAAATTATGCCTCGTAAGGGCATTTTGGTCATTTAAAAGGTTATAAAAGAGTTTAGTTAGTAATCTGAGTTACAGGTCTGATTTATTTAGTAAATATACTTAATTTAATAAGTTATAACAGTAGGGTACTAGGTATATGTGAAATTTATCATTTAAAATCAAACTATGCACCTTAGGGGCATTTTGGTAATTTCACTTAGGCTAAAAAGGTCAAAACTGGAATTCTGAGTTTAAAACTTTAGCTTACTGTCAAAGTATGAAAATATACTTAAAATATCAGTAGGTATCAAACCTTATATGTTTAAGATAGTTTTAATACATACTATGCGTTAAAAACGCTTAAAAAGGCGATTTTGAGCTATTTCCGGGTTTTTAAAGAAAAGCTGATAATTTTAATATTCCAGAAGGCTCAAAATGTTTTATTTATCATAACAAATCAGTAGCAAAAGGTTTGGGGTCAAAAAGATTTGTAAAACTCGTTTTATAGCCTAAAAGGGCAAAACCGGCATTAACCGAATTAAAGCTATAACCCTATGTTATGCTCAGTCTAAAATTAATTAAAAATCTTCAAAAATCCCAAAATATTATATTACATCAATGGGTAAAAAGTTTGATATTAAAAATGGGTTTAACTAGGCTATATGCTAATTATGCCGTTTAATTAACAAAAAGCTTTCTAATCACGCTATTGAGCATAACTTTTAATCTATACCTCAAAATGATGTCAAATTTTGGATGCAAGTTTATAAATCAGTAACTAAGGTTTCTACTCTTTTACATTTTCAAAAATCATGTTTTAAGGTGGAAAGGGCATAATAGTCAACATATAAGCAATTAACGGAATCATGCATATTAATTAGATAACTAATGAACCAAGGTATATAATCACAAAGGGTTATACTAACATGTAACCTGGTTCAATTAAAGCTCTAGGGCATTTCTAAAACATACTTAAACGGGTCAGAACTGAAAGTCAAAGCAGAAGTCAAACTATGCGACTTTCGGTTCCGATCCGAGTCTAAACTGAAAATTGTCGGGTTGATCATGGTTAGAAATGTTCTTACATTAATTACCAAGTTATATTAATGATAAAACAGGTTGCATGGCTTCTACATTGTTAATTATGCATTAATTTGAAAATAAGCATTTTGTTGACTTTTTAATAATAAGTTTGACCCGACAATTGACCTAGTTAGAGTGGGAATCAGAGAGTACCCTTTTAAGGGTTTATTACCCACATAAATACCTACTTATAGGTACTTTTAATTCGAGATTTGACTGAGCAATTATTGATTAATCTCGAAGTCAAACTCTAATTACGACGGTTTGACTTTTAGCTAATTAACTAAGCTAAACTGAATTAGGAAGGGTTAAGGACACTTACAAAGGTCCTAAGTATGATTAGGGAGCCTAATGAATCCTTGTTGCTGACCAGAGAGCTCCAGAGGTGAGTCTTGTGAACTTTGCAAGTGAATGAACAAAGTGTTGCAACAATGCTCCTCTTATATAGTGAGTTTTGATCTTCTAAGATGATGCCAAGGTAGTCTATGAGTGTTTCCAGATCAAGACAAGTGCCCTCTATGCATGTAATACCATTGGGGCAGCCCCTGGTATGTAAAAACAAAAGTTTGAGTCGGTTACAGACCTGACTGGCAGCTGCAAGTCGTTTTCTGATGCTGGCACTCCCTCGCGGGCCGCGTAAGCCCCAAGGGCATGCTTACGCGGGCCGCCTGGCCTCCCATAACCAGCCAAACAAGTTTCAAACTTTGCATTTTTGGTCCTTGGTCCTTTTAAACGTGGTTTTAAGCTCCCATTTTACATTTTCAGCCTTCTAACCTTACTTTTAAGGGCTCCATGACATGTTTAAACATTGGCAAGTCCTTGGTTAACTTTGTGATCACCCGAAAAGTCATAATTTCCAACGTTGACGCTTTTAACCCCTCGTATACGAATTTGATCATAACTTTCTCATAAGATAACGAAACTTAGTGAAATTTTTATCACATATTCTCGTGAGTATAATTTATCATTACAAAGCTTCGGGTTTGCTAAAAGGTCACTCAGAGGTATACTTTAAACATGTTGACACATTTAACCCCTATAGTTTGTACTTTCTCACTTTCTTTCATTTTTAGTTTCGTATGATCCATGATTTATTCGTTTGAAGGTATAAACATCATGTAGGGCTATTTTAGAGTATATTTATCCATTGTTGACACTTTGGACCTTCATATTCACATACTTTTCTTGTTTGTCAACTTTAGTCCTTCTAAAGTATTCTTTCACACGTTCAAAGCTTATGACACGTGTCATCACATTATTGGACATGAATTTTCGAGGTGTTACATAAATGATTCATCTACATAATTCCTCATGTAATCAAATTGCAAATTCAAACATTAAACAACCATAAATTATGGTTTACTAATGTAACACCCCGAAAACGGGTTTGGTAATCAAACCATGTTAATACTACAGGACGGGTAAAATACAGTTAGTGGTAGAACTTACCCGGTAAATTTTAGGATTTAAATAAATAAAGCTAATATTTATTAAAAGGATGAGAAATACTTTGAGAAAGCAAATTATATAAAAGGCCCGAGATTTAACGGGACTTAAAATAAAACGGGTTGTGAACAAGATAAAGTAACTAGGAAATAAATAACCTAGTACAAGTCTTGTAATTAAATGAAAGAACAAAATATCAAGTTATAAACCAAACTAAACTAGAGGGGCTTATGTTGTTAAATTTGATACTTAATAACATAAAACAAAAACAAAAAAAAACACCAAACACCCATTCTGGGGTGTCTGGACGATCAAGAAGCAGGGGCGACAAGGGAGTTCTTCACCCAACCCTAATTCTCATAAAAACCACAAATTGAAGATCCATATCAAGTCTAAATCAAAATCCGAGTACGAATTAGTGATCTCCACTGAAAAAGGAGTCACGAGGTATGTAAATTTTATGAGAAATCTCTAGTTGAATTTCTAAGCAAACCTAGAGAATTCGAAATTGATGGTTGCATGTTTATTTTTTTGATGAAATAGGAATGATATAATGTCTAAGAGTAAAACCCTAGTCAATCACATGTTGAAATCATGTTTATTTCTTGTGAATTCACAATCACCATTGAAGGTGATAAGTGGGTGTTGTAGGAACATGTTAAACACTAGAATTTTAATTGTTGTTCTACTGTAATTCGAGTTCTAGGAAGTAAATTCAGATTTTGTTAATGTAAAAATTGATGTAAACATGCTTAGTTGATGTTAACCATGGCTAAATAACAAGTATTGAGCTTGATAATAAATTGTGAGAAATTATGCCCACTAGGTGTTTGTTAAAATGCCCGAATGAATGTTGACATAATATAATTATGAAAGAAACGCGTAATTGGCTAACTGGACTAACTACGTGTAATACGGAATAATATGGGTTCTAAACGTGATGTTGATTGAACTTATAGTGCGTGTAATATGATTGAAGTTAGATGACTATCGAAAGTCAAATTAACCAACGTTGAAGTCGAATAGTAGTTTCGACATAGAATTCGTAAGATGGAATAGTCGTATGCGATAATGACTAAACTAACCGTCTTACGAATTATGATGATAGTTGACGCTCGACAAGCTAGGTGGAAGCTTGGGGAAAGAAACGGGTTAAATGGAACAAGTACGCCGAAAAAGAGCATAGCCGGATGCAAGGTAAGTGAAACTTACACCTTTTTGTAGAATACATATCTATTCTATAAGTTATAAATACAATGGAGATAATATTCGAAATATGGTTTCCGACACGAAATGATTTGGGTCGGAATCAGAAACAAATGTTAGAAACCATAGTAATGGTAAAACGGGGTCGAACGGTAAATTAGTCAAGAAAAGAATAAGATAAAATGAGTTTTCGAATGGCTACTTTATAAGTAAGCCAAAACTAGTAAAAAGAGTAAAAATGGATCAAACGGTAATATTGATACCATTTGACAATTAACGACTAAAAAGTGTATGTCGAGTCTCATGCTCGCAGGATGAACGGCTCGTGAATTAGCGAAGCTATGAAATAGCAAATAAGTCAAGACAAGGTATTAAAACGGGCCAATATGTTGATCCGAGCCAGGTACGCATAATTATGTTGTAATTAAAAGTGCTATTTTGGTCGAATAATTGGTGAGAGTCCTTCGTCGTAAAAGAAGGACCAAAATCGACCAAAACGCCCTTGTAGGCTAAATTGAACAAACAACCCTTAAAGGTTGTTTGGAAACGGATTTCATGATTAGATAAATACTTAGAATAAGTATAGAAGTTGAAAGATGTAATATGTTAGTCAAATGGCTCTATTAGAGTTTTGCCGTAAAATAATAATCCGAGGGGTAAAACTCGGAACATATAGATATCCACATTAAATCAAACGTACATATAGTTGTGGTGGAAGATTACTTGATAAGAAATGTAGGAATAAGATACTAGAAATGAATGAAAGGGATTTCAAGCTTCAAAGTGCTTAAATACCCTTAACGGGTCAAAATAAGCATCGAGCGTAAACAAGTTTAAATTGTGTAATAAACATGTGATTAGAACCCTAAATGGTAGATAACATTAATTTGAAGAAGTGTATGTGAAATAAGGATCAAACAAATACGTTTGTTTGATAAAATGCCTAAACGGGTTAAAATTCGGTAAAAAGGTAATGAGTCGCAGGCTTAGAAGTCAAAATTTTTTTTATTATGTTGGATGTTGGATGTTGGATTTTAACTCCATATGATGGAGAATTAAATTACGGACGCGTAGGAAAAAGAATCGCGTGTAAAACGGATCAATAACGAAGAAGTTATGGTCGTTTCCGTAAAAACCGGTATTGCTGAAAATGCAGGACCCAGCTCCAATGCTGCTGGAAAACGGTCTCCCTCGCGTGGCGCGAGGGAGCAACTGGGTGCCTTAGCGTGGCGCGAAAGAGCACTATTTTAGCGAAATTTTTTTATTTTAATCAGTTTCGCTTCCCGGACTCGTTTAGATACGTTCTAAGTTACGTATGACTAATCTAACTCATGTTTTATGAGTTTCAGGTATAATTTTAGCACCGGAGGACGATCAAGCACAACGAAGAACCGAACACGATCAAGAAATAAGCTTCCGCACTATGTATCGTTGTTATGTTAAATGACGAACTCACACATGTTATGTTGTATAGTTTTAATTCTGTAAATAAAGTTCAATGTAACCCGTATTCTCAATGTATTTGAAATTCTAATTACCCGTTTATTTTCGTAAATTATACGAAAACCGTTAAATAATAATAAGGGTGTTACAAGTTGGTATCAGAGCTCATGGTTAAATAATAAAGCGTGTTCGGTTCGAGGCTTGATCGCAAATCCGGTAAGTACATGTATATCAATGGTTTAGTATGATTAAAGTGTTGGGAACAACACATATGGTTATCGTGTAATACACGTTACACCAATAAAAACGATGTAGAATAGTTTAGTTAACGAAATTACACGCGTTGATGCGTATAGTAGAAAAGCCTTGTATTATAATACGGGCATCCTTTAATGTCGAAATTACTAACTCTTGTATATGTTTTAGTTGAAGGACACTCGCAGATGAAGATAGCGAGAGTTTAACAAATCGCATATTTGACAGAGGAATGGTCCAAAGAGTATGCTCATCAAGGACCTAAATCGTGTAACTGTTAGGGCAAGCATTACCAGGTGCACATTTTAAATTTAATTGCACAAATAGTAATATGTAACAAATATGTAGAAATTGAAAGTTGCATATGTAGATTAAAAACTTGGAAAAACCTGAATAGAAAATGTATTCGGGATATTGTTTCCAAGAGAAACAAATAGAGGCATTACTTACATAGGGCGTGATGTGAAAACTATAAAAAGGTCATGCGTGTCATGTGTTAATCGCTTACGCTGGCCAAGTAAGTAGTGGCATATGATACCATGAACTTCTTATAGCAGGCACATTTACATCCGATGTAGTAAGAACGGGGTGAATGGGACAAATTAAAAAGTACCCAAATGAAACAAATGAACAAAATAGTTGATAATAATGTAAACGCACAGCCGGGTGACGGAAGCATATTACATTAGGATAATAAGCCCGAGAGAAGGGACAAGGATTAATGTAAATGATGATATAAATGAATGATCAAAAGAAAATTCATGAAAATAAGTCATCTTGGACGAAAGGGCCATGGTGAACAAAATGGGCAAGTAAAACCAAAGTATAGATGATCCGCCGGGTCATAAAAACAAAGGTGTTGCCCACACAAAAAAGATAATCAAGGTTGTTAACTTTAGTCGTAGTAAAGCAAGGATAACGATGATAATCGTCACTCATAATTAATAAGGCCGCCAATGGTGGTCACGTAAAGAATAAAAGACATGGTCGAATAAAAGCGACGGATTTCGCTAAGATGACCAAGTAAATCGAAATGAAGTCTTAATGCATACAGGAAGGGGTGCAATGATAACGATTTCGGTAAAACACCCGGTTGATGGGTAAGGAATTAAACGCATGCGTAGACTGAGAAACAAGAACGCGTATGGAAAGTTAAAAAGACTCGGGTTTTGGGTCATGACTAAAGGACGATAAGATACTGCAAATAGAAATTTTGATAAATTACGTTCAACTATTTCAAAGCTAAACGGGTCGAACAAAGACTGAATTTTGACATTCATAAGTGATGAATTTTCACACGAACAAGTCAAACAAATTTAATAAAGGATGACACTTGCTAAAGTAAGTAAGCGCGAATCGAATAAATAAAAGTGTGAAATATTAATAAACCTATGTAAAGGAGTTATAGGCGTTAAAAACATTAAAATAAAAGAACCCGGGTAATGGGACGTAAAGAAGTATAGGTAAGAACTGGGTAACGGTAAGTGTAGGGCAAACCGACGTGTAATTGACGTTAGAAGTCAAGAAGTCGGAAAGATAATTCGAAAGAAAACAATGTAGCCTTATACTACGGTCAAGGTCAAACGGAATCCAAAAAGTAAAGGTGAATAATTCTAAACATAAAAAGGGGGTGCCTTAACGCCATATGCGTATATAAACGTATACACATTTGAATAAAGACTAGAATAAAAGATGATCTACGGGATCGTCATAACCTACGGGATATTAATTAGTGTAAAGGTCTACGGGGCCAAAATGACCCACGGGTCATGAATTGAAGCAAAGGGATCATAAGGGCCTCGCCTTAAAGAGGTGAAAGCTTAAGGAAATAGCCTACGAGGTTAAGTGAAGGAACCTACGGGTCAATAGTGTAAGGTGAGGGAACTTGTTACGATTCCCCACGTAAAACGAGAACAGAAAACAATAAATTACGGGTTGTCAATTTCCTTGATATAAGTAATTGACATAGTTCAAGAGAAAAACGTTAAACTAAAATTCAGTTTTAGTAAGAAATAACGTTTTAACAAATATGAATACTATAAGACGAATTCGGAAATAACAAATATCAAAGAGTATGCGTCTTAACATCGATAGGTGCGAGACGAAACATTCGAAAAGAAGAAGTATGATAAAGAAACGTTGAATTAAACTTAAACGTGACGTGACACGCTCACGGACAAGAAAAGAAATATAGAAAATGATCACATTGTAACGTGAGTTACGGGGTATGAAGTGACGGCGACTAATTAGTCTAGCCGGTAAAACTATTCAAAGTTAACAAAGCGTCATAACAAATACAAGCACTTGTTAATATAACACAAGCTATAACACAAGCGCGGGATAGACATGTTAAAAGACTAACGAGACTAAGTGGTCAAGTGACAACTCAGTCAATAAAGATAAAGGGTTATAAGCTGTAAGTAACGGCCCGCGAGGCCATACACACGAAAGACGTACGCGTCAGTATACATGAAAACTTTTGACCAAAGGAAACGGGAGCTTTGAAAACGAAACTAGGTTCGTTTGATTAAACCAATAAACTACGTAAATAAGGTTTCGGGGACGAAACCTCTTTAAGGGGGGTAGACTTGTAACACCCCGAAAACGGGTTTGGTAATCAAACCACGTTAATACTACAGGACGGGTAAAATACAGTTAGTGGTAGAACTTACCCGGTAAATTTTAGGATTTAAATAAATAAAGCTAATAATTATTAAAAGGATGAGAAATACTTTGAGAAAGCAAAGTATATAAAAGGCCCGAGATTTAACGGGACTTAAAATAAAACGGGTTGTGAACAAGATAAAGTAACTAGGAAATAAATAACCTAGTACAAGTCTTGTAATTAAATGAAAGAACAAAATATCAAGTTATAAACCAAACTAAAGTAGAGGGGCTTATGTTGTTAAATTTGATACTTAATAACATAAAACAAAATAAAAGAAAAACACCAAACACCCATTTTGGGGTGTCTGGTCGATCAAGAAGCAGTGGCGACAAGGGAGTTCTTCACCCAACCCTAATTCTCATAAAAACCACAAATTGAAGGTCCAAATCAAGTCTAAATCAAAATCCGAGTACGAATTAGTGATCTCCACTGAAAAAGGAGTCACGAGGTATGTAAATTTCATGAGAAATCTCTAGTTGAATTTCTGAGCAAACCTAGAGAATTCGAAATTGATGGTTGCATGTTTATTTTTTTGATGAAATAGGAATGATATAATGTCTAGGAGTAAAACCCTAGTCAATCACATGTTGAAATCATGTTTATTTCTTGTGAATTCACAATCACCATTGAAGGTGATAAGTGGGTGTTGTAGGAACATGTTAAACACTAGAATTTTAATTGTTGTTCTAGTGTAATTCGAGTTCTAGGAAGTAAATTCAGATTTTGTTAATGTAAAAATTGATGTAAACATGCTTAGTTGATGTTAACCATGGCTAAATGACAAGTATTGAGCTTGATAATAAATTGTGAGAAATTATGCCCACTAGGTGTTTGTTAAAATGCCCGAATGAATGTTGACATAATGAAATTATGAAAGAAACGCGTAATTGGCTAACTGGACTAACTACGTGTAATACGGAATAATATGGGTTCTAAACGTGATGTTGATTGAACTTATTGTGCGTGTAATATGATTGAAGTTAGATGACTATCGAAAGTCAAATTAACCAACGTTGAAGTCGAATAGTAGTTTCGACATAGAATTCGTAAGATGGAATAGTCGTATGCGATAATGACTAAACTAACCATCTTACGAATTATGATGATAGTTGACGCTCGACAAGCTAGGTGGAAGCTTGGGGAAAGAAACGGGTTAAATGGAACAAGTACGCCGAAAAAGAGCATAGCCGGATGCAAGGTAAGTGAAACTTACACCTTTTTGTAGAATACATATCTATTCTATAAGTTATAAATACAATGGAGATAATATTCGAAATATGGTTTTCGACACGAAATGATTTGGGTCGGAATCAGAAACAAATGTTAGAAACCATAGTAATGGTAAAACGGGGTGGAACGGTAAATTAGTCAAGAAAAGAATAAGATAAAATGAGTTTTCGAACGACTACTTTATAAGTAAGCCAAAACTAGTAAAAAGAGTAAAAAGGGATCAAAAGGTAATATTGATACCATTTGACAATTAACGACTAATAAGTGTATGTCGAGTCTCATGCTAGCAGGATGAACGGCTCGTGAATTAGCGAAGCTATGAAATAGCAAATAAGTCAAGACAAGGTATTAAAACGGGTCAATATGTTGATCCGAGCCAGGTACGCATAATTATGTTGTAGTTAAAAGTGCTATTTTGGTCGAATAATTGGTGAGAGTCCTTCGTCGTAAAAGAAGGACCAAAATCGACCAAAACGCCCTTGTAGGCTAAATTGAACAAACAACCCTTAAAGGTTGTTTGGAAATGAATTTCATGATTAGATAAATACTTAGAATAAGTATAGAAGTTGAAAGATGTAATATGTTAGTCAAATGGCTCTATTAGAGTTTTGCCGTAAAATAATAATCCGAGAGGTAAAACTCGGAACATATAGATATCCACATTAAATACAACGCACATATAGTTGTGGTGGAAGATTACTTGATAAGAAATGTAGGAATAAGATACTAGAAATGAATGAAAGCGATGTCAAGCTTCAAAGTGCTTAAATACCCTTAACGGGTCAAAATAAGCATACGAGCGTAAACGGGTTTAAATTGTGTAATAAACCTGTGATTAGAACCCTAAATGGTAGATAACATTAATTTGAAGAAGTGTATGTGAAATAAGGATCAAACAAATACGTTTGTTTGATAAAATGCATAAACGGGTTAAAATTCGGTAAAAAGGTAATGAGTCGCAGGCTTAGAAGTCAAAAAAAATTATTATGTTGGATGTTGGATTTTAACTCCATATGATGGAGAATTAAATTACGGACGCGTAGGAAAAAGAATCGCGTAAAACGGATCAATAATGAAGAAGTTATGGCCGTTTCCGTAAAAACCGGTATTGCTGAAAAATGCAGGACCCGGCTCCAATGCTGCTGGAAAACGGTCTCCCTCGCGTGGCGCGAGGGAGCAACTGGGTGCCTCCGCGTGGCGCGAAAGAGCACTGTTTTAGCGAAAATTTTTTATTTTAATCAGTTTCGCTTCCCGGACTCGTTTAGATACGTTCTAAGTTACGTATGACTAATCTAACTCATGTTTTATGAGTTTCAGGTATAATTTTAGCACCGGAGGACGATCAAGCACAACGAAGAACCGAACACAATCAAGAAATAAGCTTCCGCACTATGTATCATTGTTATGTTAAATGACGAACTCACACATGTTATGTTGTATAGTTTTAATTCTGTAAATAAAGTTCAATGTAACCCGTATTCTCAATGTACTTGAAATTCTAATTACCCGTTTATTTTCGTAAATTATACGAAAACCGTTAAATAATAATAAGGGTGTTACAACTAAACTAATACTTATCATCAATTTGCAGTTCTCATATACACATATATACAATCACAGTCCAATTAAATCACAATCCAATTAAATCACAGTCCAATCAAACCTTAAAACAATTATCGGATCAAGAATGAGACATACCATCCAGATATTCAAAAGAAAATAAATAAAATTTGACAAATGATTGCAAAATGTCAGACCTCGCGTATATTCGGGCCGACGTTTGCTTCATCCGAAACACATCTAAGTTACCGGAAAGTGCCCGGAACCCTAGCTTCCTACCAAAACACTCTGGGAGCACCGGCAACCCTAGAATCGTCGGAAAACACCATAGTTTTAGTCTTAGGTGAGAAGCATCTCATCAACATCATTGACTGAATATCCCTTACAATCTAAAAAACATGGTCTTAGGTGAGATCGATCTCAACATCATCGACCGAACATGGATTACAGCCAACGCTACCTAGGACAGCCGTGAACGGCAGCCGGTAACGATAGTTTATATGTTGCAACAACAGGCCAGATCTCGCCATCGTAGCCTCAGATGACAAAATCATCTTCATCGGTCTGAGTAGAGACGTTCAAGGTTCACAGGCGGCGACTTTCTCTCTCCACTTCATCTTCGTAGTGAGAGAAGTAGAGGGACCGAGATCGTGCCTGAAAAAAAAGCATTGAACAGTCACTGGAGATGACCTCTCATTCTAAATCTTTCATGAAATCCATAACAGTAGATGAATTTCATGTCATCCATTGCAACAGATGAAGATTATTTGAAGATGGATTAAGAGGTAGCTGCGTATAAGGAAAGCTGTAGAGGTTTGAAATTTGAAGATGGTTGAGTAAAGTTTTTGTTTTGAAAGAGCTCATGTTTCTCTCTCATAAATCTGGTCTTTGTTCTCTGAAATGTGGAGAAGAGTTTGAATTTTGAAATTCAAATTTTCCTCCCTCTTTCTACTGACTTTTTGACCAACTTATTATTCATTATTATTCATTCATATTTATTAATTAAATTGGAATGTTTAATAAAGATTGTGACATCAGCATATCCTGCGTGGCATGCCTAGATAGTTGACACGTATACAAACTTACATCAGCTATACTTCTCCTTTTATAGATACTATTAGATTAAGGATGCGAAGTTGTGATCAATATTAAATATACATGATAGGTTTTAATATCATGGGGACCGCTAGAATAAGAACCACCACGGGAATGGAAGGGTGGGTTAGGGAAAGATGAAGCGTTGAATTGATGATGGTAGTTACTGTGAGAGAGAAGAAGGGTCAAATTGGTTTGTATTGTAAAGGCCCAACATTTCTAATTCTTATTGAAAGTGGAGGGATTAGTAGATTCGGTCAAATTGGTTTGTATTGCAAAGGCCCAATTTAATAGATATAGTATCGGTTGAATTAAACAATATAAATGTCCAAATGTTTGGAGTTCCTTGTATTAATTGGAAAAAAGGATGGTTTCAAGTCTTAATAAATTGAATCAATTAACCTAAGACTCTTCATATACCAAACTTTGGGTGTAAAAAACTACCCCATCGGGCGCGCCGTTTGAAATTTTTTTTTACGAATGTTATTAAAATATACGGATCTAGTTGTAAAAAAAATCGTGGTCAACGCCCCTCCGTGGCACTTGGTTCTCGCGGTTCTCATAACTCGTGGTGGTTCTCATTCTAGCGGCTCCCTTAATATCATAAAGTCTAAATATCACAATGTATATGTGCATGTATAATAATTTTAACATTCAATCATTATTTTTGTTGTAGGGGTCTTTTTAGAAGCTATATCTCTAACCCCAAAGATAAATTATGTAACGATTTATTTATTAAAATTTAATTGTTATTTGCGTGTATGCTTGAAAGTTAACTAGTGGGAAAGCCCGCGCGTTGCGGCGGGGTCTCCCGACTGATATTAGATATTTAGATTCGATTCAATTATTATATCTATTACGAACTACAACCCATTCCGGGTTTCTAACATTTTATTCCATTCAACAAAAAATAGTCGTAGAACCTATAAGGCCACAAATATGCAAAGAAAGTCCATAATTATTAATAAAACTACATAATAAAAATACCAAAACGTCAAGATGAAACCAACAGTATGACCTGAAATGATGCAATGGCAACAACACCAACCAGTGGGTTTCATCCAATTGTACGAAAGATCAAGAAAAAAAAAATACTTAAGCTTGTTAGTTGCATGAAATTAAAATACATACACACACAAAAAACCAATAGAAATGGTACACGAAACTCAGTTTCAGCACTGACTCCACCGGCAAGCGGCCTAATTGTGGCGTTCTGATCAAGTGTAGTTGTGACTATGAGGCGAGATCCGTGACAATAGAGTAAATCGAAAACAACGAACCGAGATCAAGGGTAGATTGATGAGGGTACGGTTTGGTAGGCAGGAAGTGATGGGGAACAAATGATTTCTAAAGACAATTTTCTTTGTTCCTTCACGAATAAGTTGTGGTGGCCTCATGACGGTTCCCTTCTGTCTCCAGCAACCTCAGGGTTGTTAGCACGAAGAATTTAGAAGACTCGACCCAGAAGCTTAATTACAAAATTTAGCAACAATTCATATAACAACAATAAACTATGAATTTAACTTTGCTTTGGCTCCTAATATTTGTTCCTTCCCATGGAAGTTTTTGTTGTTGCAAGACAATTCCTTTTGCTTCTTCATCTTCACCGATACGATCTAGGAAACAAAAAAGAATACAAAAAAAAAATCCCCATTCATCCAAGAAAAAAATACTGTAGAGAATAACAAATTTGTTAAAAAAAAACTACTTACAATTGACATCTTGAATAACGTCCTTCTTTTTAGTTTGATCAAATGGTGCAAGTTGCATCATGGTACTACCTCTGTTGTCAAAGCGCCTAGGCGCACACAAGGCGCGTAGACCGAGCCCGGAGTCTAGGCGCTTAAAAACCGGGGGCTTTTTTTAGATTTGACGCTGTGAATGGACTGATGATCGACACGAGATGAAAATGAATTATATACCATTAAATGGCCGGTTTCAGCCTGCTCACAATTTTACCGGTATCGAAATTACCAAAGCTGGTACCGGTATTTGTTTTTGTGATTTTTATCGATGTAAAACACGCAAAACACGTGTCGTTATCTTTTTGGCTATATAAATAATTAAACACTTTATCTTTTTGGTTTTCTCTTTCGTTCGCTATTGTGAGTGCTGGTACCATAATGGTGAAGGAAGGTGATAAACCAGTACTGGGATCTAACTAAATCATGTTACGGTTCGTGCTTGTTACCCATATTATATTTTAGGGAGGAATACCATACCATACCGAGACTGAACCTTGCCGAATTTCTTCTTTTTCAGCGCGAATGTTGGTTGTTGCGCGCCTCCTGTTATTGCTGGCTTGGTTTTAATTTGCATTCTCAGATTAGTTTAGTGTTGGTTTTCTTGAATACCCTCCTAGAGGACTGTTAGTTTACCCTCAAATTAATTATAATCAAAATTTCTTTCACTTGAACTTTTTATTTTATTGTCATGTGTTTCTACCTATGCAGAGCTTTAACAGGGTATGCATCAGAATTATATGATTGAAGGTACATTTATAAACCGTTTTTAGATGACTATACATGATGGACCATCGTAACTGTAACTATACTCTCGAGCATTGACCTTAGCTAAATAAACCATTGCTTTCATCATCAAAATGGGTGAAGAAAGACGGTCCATTGGTTAAGTAGTCATAGTTTAGCTCGCCCGGCTTGGCTGTTTTTTGCCTATAAACGAAAACGATCACTTCGTTAGGTTGGGTGTTTGTTTTATAAGAAAAGATGCAAAGAGCAAGGGAAGGGTTGTTAACTTGTTACCATATCTGATCATCAAGCATTTGCGGGGTCAAACCGAAGTCAATCAATTCTTGCTGAGTATGATGCACCAACAAACTGTATCTTCCACCCTGTCCTGTTTGCATGACGAGTACATTCCCGTTCTTCATGTTGTTAAGGCCCTCAAACTGCTCGACCGTCCATTTATACCATCTCATCAAGAACACTCTTAATGCTAAACCATGTGAAACTATCACCAAGTTCATGTTAGGGCTTTGCTCCCCTGGCGGCTGAAATCTTCCTATGTCAATGTCGGTTCTCAGAGTCTCCCGAAACCCTGCACCGTCCCATATCACTCGTTAACATATAATAAATAAGATTAGGGGTGAAGGAACTGACCCGTGATTCGATCGTAAACATCTGCTGCGGACTCTCCATTTGGAAAACGGTAGAAAAATCGACCATATCGAACTCTAACTGCTTTCTGAATCTTCATTTGTTCTTGATCTTGGAAGTTGCCTGGAGACACACTTAGCCGCTTATTAATACGGAACATCCACAATGCTAATCAAAATACATGATTACACGAATAGATAACTGCTCTTATGTAGTTATGTATCACAATTAAAGTTGATTAAACGTATTTACAACTCTTTTACGTTACAATTAAAATTCATTACAGAAAATATTATCGCATTATCATTTAAATACCAGTATTTACAACTCTTTTACGTTACAATTAAAATTCATTACAGAAAATATTATCGCATTATCATTTAAATACCAGTATTTACAACTCTTTTACGTTACAATTAAAATTCATTACAGAAAATATTATCGCATTATCATTTAAATACCAGTAAAATATTTATTATAATATAATACGGCATACCAGATCCATTTCTTAATTTTCAAAAACGTCAAAAAGGAGAAACAAAACAAGCCTTAAATAAATTATCATCAATCTGACTAAAATGTTATCCAACTAAACTAAATGTTTGGAGTTCTTGTTATTAATTGAAAAAAAGCATGATCTTAACTCTTAATAAATTTAAACAATTAACTTAGACTCTTCATATGTCATGTTAATGTTATCTTAATATTATAGTTACACATGTGCCAAAATCCCTAAAATACCCCTAAAGTGTCTTAAATTTTTGAAGAATGGGCAAGTTTAACCCCTCTAAAACAGCTTCTAATCTCTTGTACGTAATGCTATAAAGTTTATACGTCTGTAAAATGACCAAAAGGGTAGACAACCCAGTTTCTTTAATATAGTAGTATAGATAAGAAATCACAAACTTAAGGCATTAAAACATTTGCGTGTATGCCTGAGTTAATAAGAAGTCACAAACTTAAGGCATTAAAACAAGGGAATATTACAGTAACCAAGTTTCTTTAGTATATCACTGAAGTCCTTCATTCATTTGTCTAAGTATAAAAACTACTCAAAATTTCATTATCGTTATGTTGTTGTGAAATTATTTTTTATAAATATTAGATTTAATAAAAATATAGTGACCTAAATGGAACATGTATAAATATCGGATATTATTTAGTGATTATTAAATTTTAAACTAAAGTATGAGGTATTAATAGAGACGAAAAAATCAACTAAATAATAACCAAGTTTTATGTATATTCCATTTAAGTTACTTAACTAAAAATATAGCTATTTGTAAAAAATGTTACACAACAATGAAACAATAATAAAACTTTGAATGATTTTTCCGCTTAATTCCCGTACCGGTCACACCAACCTCTTATAACATAAAATATGGTGTTAATCATTAATCTAACTAGTATGGTGCCCGCGCGATGCGGCGGGAGACACTTTGGATTGCGACATTTGTTTCTGTTAGTTTTTTTATTCGTATAATATTTATGATAACAATATTGTGGTGGATATATTTCATTAGTGTTACACATATGCAAAGTTTTGTGTTTTTTTTTTATAAAAATTAATAATCAAAAGACAAAAAAAAATATTGTCTTTTTATAAAAATTAATAATCAAAAGACAAAAAAAAATTAAGTTGTTATAACTGTAAAGTATGTTTATTTTATTGGTTAAATTATAAAGTATAGTTTTATTCTTTAAGGTTCATAATTTTTTTTAAATATCCACATAGTACTCATCCAATAAACATTAAGTTTAAAATTTTCGTTTTTATAAAAATAAAAAATAGTATTTGACTCGTAAGTACGTTTTAGAGCTTTAACTTAAATTGTTAATTTTTGGTTCTTTACAGATATAAACAAATTATATTTTTATAAAATTTTCAGAAATGTTTTTATAAAAAATAGGATGTTAAGAGGTTATATATTTATTAACTTTATATCATACTAAGTTCAGATTTTTAGTTCCTAACTAATTTTATCTATATCAGTATACTTTTAACTTACAATCACTAAAAATATGCAATACAATCTACTATGTATCTAATCAAGTTGGTAAAGAATTCTTTTAAAACTGACTAATATTATCTATAAGAATATAGTTGAACTTATAATTCCTAAAAAAATTGCAACACAATTTAGTATTTTTTAGTAAAGATTGTAAATTCTGGAGTATTTTATTTATATTACTTGTTAAAAAAATGTTTATAAAAGAATTATTTTTTTTATAAAAACAAAATGTTTTGTTTATAAATAAAGTAAAAACTGTTTTACACATGTAAAGTTTCATTTTTTATAAAAAAATGATAATCAAATGACAAAAAATAAAAGATAAGTTGTTATAGTTGTAAAATAAGTTTATTTTGTTGGTTAAATGATAAAGTTTATAATTTTATTCTTTAAAGTTCATAACTTTTTTAAATATCCACATTGTACTCATCCAATAAACTTTTGTTTTTATAAAAAATAAAAAATATTAGTTAACTCGTAAGTACGTTTTACACCTTTAACCTTAATTGTTAAATTTCGTTTTTATATATATATATAAAAAGTTTAAAAAATTTTAAAAACAGATTTTGTAAAAAATAGGATGTTAAGAGTTTATATCTTTGTTAACTTTATATTATACTAAATTCAGTTTTTTTATTTAGCTTTAAAGTTTATTACTTTATTATTTTTTAATTTAGAAATACAAATTATTAGATTAATATCCAAGAATAACTGCAATATTTTATAATTTCAGCTTGACTATATCTAACTGCAATATCTATTTATTGCAACTTTAGGATATTAACTTATATAAGTTTAGCTAAGTTGTAAATTTATGATACTAACTTTATTTTGAACTTTATTAATATGGTCAATAACTGCATTATATTAACACCAAAAATAAAGTTCAAATATAAAATAAACTTTATTCATACGTCTAGATCAAACATAACAACTGAAAATGAAAAAAAAAAAACAAAACATAAAAACACTTGATATATTTCATATTAGACTGCATGAAATATGTTCCGCTTCTGAATTGACACTCGGGGTATTTTTAATCGGGTTTTCTGGGTTGTGCTTGAATCAGAAGTATCTTCTAATTCCTCTTCTTTATCATTGTTCTCAGAATCGTCTAAATTAATAACCTCACTCCATTTCTATTCAGAGAGTCTCTTGGATCTCTTCCTTTGAGTCTCAAATTTTCGATTCTTAAAAAGGACAAAAATTGAATACAAAAGTTAAAAAAAGATTAAATAAACCTTAAAATTACATCTTCACTAAATTCACGTTGAAGATTAGACTTGTATGGACTAAACATTGCACCATAAGAAATAATATCAACACTTTTATTACCATCATCCTGCAATAAAACACACGTGTAATAACATGACGAACATGTTAATATGAAAGATATACGCAAAAATAATACTTAAAAACCAGCAAAATCAATACCTTATAAGCTTTTTCCACAAATGGGTTGTTTAAATTGGCATATTCATCATGCAACTGAATCTGAAAAATCAAATAAGTTAGTATTCACATAAAAGTAAATAAAAGAAAACAATTATTCACTGTTGCGATATAACAGAATTGACCTTAGAATTTTCAATCTCGCATGCTTGGTTCTTCGGAACAATTGAATTCATAACTGGATCCATTTTTTAACTTTGTTTAGCAATAGATATAGGGGTGTTCTGCTATGTATTTATAGTAGTAACTATAGAAGTGCATTAGGGTTTAATTTTAGATTTGTCACCCCTTTATTTAGGAAGTTTGTTGTAGTTAGTTTTAACTTTCTATAAGATATATCTAAATACAAATATTAGGTAGTTTTAATAAAATAAAATGTGACACATAATATCTTCATTTTATTTTACGGTGTAACGCCTCGTATTTTCATATTTGTATTTTACTTTTCGAGGCGTTAATCATAATGGTAATACATTTTTTTATCACATTGTTAATGGATAAACACAATATTTTTATAAGAAACTGAAAAACTATACAAATATATTTTTCTAATAGTTTTTAGCGTAAAACTATACAAAAGAATTTTTAATAATTTTTAAGAATTTTTCTAGCTTAGGTCTCTTTTGTAAAAAGTACATGTTTTAATCCATAGTATTAAAAAAAATGAATAGTGACCATGAATAGTGCCATACGGATTATACCCATTTTTCTTCTCCAATCACCTTTTCCACCTCTTTCAATCACCTTTTCCACCTCCATTCTCCTTTATTAATTTTTTTTATTTATCTTTTCTATTTATTTATTTTAATTATCTCCACCAGTCACCATTCACCTCATTCACCTATAAATACCAACCTTCTCCTACCATTTTCTTCACACCAAATCTTCTCAATCTCTCTAATTCTAAGAATTCTAAAAGAACACCAAGTGTTCTAACCATTATCCTCTCTCTCTAATTCTTATAAAATCTTCCAAGCAAGAAAGAGAACTCGAAGAGTTCTAAATAAAACAGTACACCCAACAAAGTTCGTAGTATGTTATGTGGTTGCAGCTTAGTCTGATCTTCCACATCAGAAACGGGGATTCGGTTGACTGTTTGTATACGGTAGAATTGTATCGCTTATAGGCTTGAAGTTTCCAACCTTCAACTCGTCACGGGATTACCAAAGGAACAACTTTGAGAAACCGTGAGTATACTCGCAACCCCTTTTTATGTTTACCACTTTTGGGGTGTAACATGTTTACCTATTAAACTACACTTATTCTTTATGCAATACACGAAAACAATCCTTATACATGAATACTATGTTGTTATACTTGATGCTTACGTGGACCATACTTATGTGATATGTTTTAGTCATTAGCTTTCACGAGCCTCCATTTGACATGTATAGCGCTATAGGAGTAACGCACCGCCCCCTTTAAACTTGGGTCATGTTGAATTACTTAAACTTTCTTGCGTAAACAGAGGATTGGCTAGAAATATTGCATGCCATGTTAGATCTTGTATAAACAAAGTTGCCATGTGGATTCGTTTTTAAACTTTTATATTTATACTTATGCTTAAACTTGTATACTCGCCTTTGCTTTTGCATTGAATTGTATTGTAAACATGTTACAGGTTGATGATTGATGATGCCATGAAAATGGATAGTAAAGATGCCTAGATACTCACTTAGACGTGTAGGTTTAAAGTGTTGTATCAATTATGTTATATTATGTTTGAACAATGTTGTTATTTGAGTTTCTTTGTAATATTTGACAATTTATCTATGTTATGAAATCGGTTGAATTAAATATTGTCACAAGTAGTGTTATGAAGTCTCTTGCAATTTACGCACTTCGTCTCATCCCGATGTTTCCGCCATCGGTTGGGGTGTGACAGATTGGTATCAGAGCCATAACTATAGGGAATTAGGAAAAGTAGGAATGCTTTTACCTAGTCTATAGTTTTAGAGTCTTACTTTTATGTTTTGTTTGAAACTACATGCATGCTACTTTAATCACTTTTTATTTATTCTCCTTTAATCTTTTACACATATATGCCACTTACGTGTTAATGCTTGACATGCTATTCTTATGTGTTAATACTTGTTTTTACTTGTTTATTGTCCTATTCCTTAATTGCTATTCTAGACATGCTTCCTTATGTAATTATACTTGTTTTATTGTTCCTCGACATACGTCTTCCTAAGGCATTTTACTTGATTTTACTAAACTTGAAAACACTCGTGTTATACAAACGAGACAAGTTTACCAAAATAGGCGTGAAACCCACAATTCGGTAAACGACTCTCATTCCGCTTGATTCTATTTTTACACGAAATTCACCATTTAGTTAGGAGTGAAATCCACATCTTAATGGTAATTTAGAATTTCAAAACTTCAAATTCTCGTGGACCCTCGTCAACAAGTCAAAATTTAATTTTTGACCCGACGAGTACCAACCACATTTAGGGTACGAAATCGTCAAGTTAGGGGGGAAACCCGCACCTTGTCGACTAGTCCCACTCCTTGATTTTCATGAATCCCGCCAAGTCTCGAATTTTCGATTGAATTGGAACGTGTAGTAACCGGAAGGGTAAATACCGTTAACCGACATGTCGGCGAGAGTATTTCACCTATTAGGCCAAAGCATGTTCTCAATTTCAAAAGACCTTTCGACCACTTTGGTTAGTCAAAGTCCCGTTTTGGGAACCATCCAAGTTTAAATTGAACTTACGTTTTATTATTCTCGACCTTTTATGATGAAACTCTCCCTTGTCGATTTTGAACCATTTTTGAAATTTCATTTTTGCGCACACATCATACTATTACTTTCATACGATTATACATTATTAGCATACATAATTTCACGTAATTTTATTTACACTTTTGTAACAACAAGTGGAGGAGACATATCATTAAGATAGGAGTGATTTCCTTACCTTGACGATTAACTCCGCTTCTTTTCTCATCTTACAACGACCTCACGAACGGATTAGGGGTGATTCCCTTACCTAGGTGATCGTTACCGATACTTTCTTTTAATAGGCTATATTATGTAAACACGATCATGTTTATATCTAAATCGCTTATCAGTAGTCAAATCCCTAATTATATCAAAATGAATTGATTATATAAACGAACTTCTTATCTTACAATCTATTTTCATATAGCTCACACACACAAAATTCATAATTTTTCCGTAAACGTTTATTTCTCGACATTCAAAACTTTACAAAATGCTACTCACCAACTAAGTCGGTGTATTAAATCCATTGCCCACAAAATTTTGTATTCCACGTAATTACTAAAACGCACTCGTCTTGCATCATTATACTAAAGATTGTTATTTTTCAATTGATAATCAAACCAACTTTTCATACAAAATATTACAAATATTATCCGATCGTTTATCAAAACTCTTTCCAAGATCAACAAAAACATTTTATTAAGGACACCTTTCACGATCACTAAGTTCATATACCAAATTCTTTTTCTAAGGATCAACTTTTTCACAAGAATCTGGAAACTTCAAAATTTTCTAATACAAAGTTACTTAAAACAATGCGAACTTGTTAATCCCTATAATTTTTCAAAACCTCACTCGATACGCCAATTAAATTCAAAACACGTAGGCAAGGAAATTTCATAAGGACCGACAAAATTTCAACTTATGCAATTTTTTTTAAAACCGTAGTAGCATTTCCATTCTTTTACAACGTACAATTCACATAATCAACAAATGTTTTACACTCTCTTTACCTTCATAAACTAGATTCTACATTTCATGACAACTCAACCTGTTTAATAAAACTTTACGTTTTGCTCAAACAACCATACATGCATATCATCTTACGTGTTTTAGTTTATATCTCACGACAATTCCACATATACCACTCATTTCGTTTTCATGCTCAAAACTTCTTGGCCTTTCACACGCTTAAATTCGTATGTTATGATTCATACTATAAACAAAATCAGTATTTCCTACATCCATACTTATACGTTTTATGTCTCCACGTATGTTCACACTTACACATTTATGTTATACTCATGATTCAAAATTCATATGTTTTACGTTATACATACACCCACAATTATACATTTACGATGTACTTACATCCATGTTTATATTACATTCATATTCATATTCATATTCATATTCATATTCATATTCATATTCACATTCATACTCATACGCTTTGTGTTTATACTTATACTCATGGTTGTAGTCACACTTATACTCATTTTTCATACACATTATGCTTATACTTTTACTCATACTCATGTCATGCGTTTTGTGCTTATGCTCACGTGCGTGTTCATATTTAAACTTATACTATGCTCATGCTTTTATCGATACTCAAAATTCATACATTCGCACCGTACGCGAGCGAAACCCTAGGGATTCGCTTACGTTGGCCTTATACTATTTGGAAGACAAACACGCTTATATGCTACATCCCTATTTATACGCAATCTTATTTTCAGAAGTTATGAATACCTTAAAATCATACGCAACCAGTACAAGCTATGCGGATCATGCGACGATCGTTATAATCGCGGGTGCACACAGGATTATAGTGATGGGCGTATGAGAACCATGGAGTGTACTACTGCGTATGGTAAGACACAGAACGTAACATGACACCGAATACGAGACGAAAGTAATATGGTCAAAACATGGTGGATACGCCGCTGTTACTTTCTATATATAAGTGTTTTCACCATGTTACCGAACTTTCGTAAAACGTGCCATGAGAAATTTGGTGTTTTACAGACCTATTTAGACCCGATACAGACTTCAACAATTCACAAACGCATTGCTAAGCGCACAACATCCGACTATCCGTGATGAAGCCACATTCTCAATACTCGTGTTCATATAATACCAAATCCACATATCATTCATATTACTCGCATTCGTTTGTTAGATCAATTGTTCACTCTTGTACCTTCATTATCCATCATTAATCTTGTTCCCTATACGAACTCTTTTTATGAACCTATCTTTTAGCCAAAATGCTTTTTCTCCGAGGCCTTCCTCTTGAATAAATTTCGGGACGAAATTTCCTAAAGTAGGGGAGACTGTAACGCCTCGTATTTTCATATTTGTATTTTACTTTTCGAGGCATTAATCATAATGGTAATACATTTTTTATCACATTGTTAATGGATAAACACAAGATTTTTATAAGAAACTGAAAAACTATACAAAGATATTTTTCTAATAATTTTTAGCGTAAAACTATACAAAAGAATTTTTAAGAATTTTTTTAGCTTAGGTCCCTTTTGTAAAAAGTACATGTTTTAATCCATAGTATTAAAAAAAGATGAATAGTGGCCATGAATAGTGCCATATGGATTATACCCATTTTTCTTCTCCAATCACCTTTTCCACCTCTTTCAATCATCTTTTCCACCTCCATTCTCCATTATTAATTTCTTTTTTATTTATTTTTTATTTATCTTTTCTATTTATTTATTTTAATTATCTCCACCAATCACCATTCACCTCATTCACCTATAAATACCAACCTTCTCCTACCATTTTCTTCACACCAAATCTTCTCAATCTCTCTAATTCTAAGAATTCTAAGAATTCTAAAAGAACACCAAGTGTTCTAACCATTCTCCTCTCTCTCTAATTCTCATAAAATCTTCCAAGCAAGAAAGAGAACTCGAAGACTTCTAAATAAAACAGTACACCCAACAAAGTTCGTAGTATGCTCTGTGGTTGCAGCTTAGTCTGATCTTCCACATCAGAAACGGGGATTCGGTTGACTGTTTGTATACGGTAGAATTGTACCGCTTATAAGCTTGAAGTTTCCAACCTTCAACTCGTCACGAGATTACCAAAGGAACAACTTTGAGAAACCGTGAGTATACTCGCAACCCCTTTTTATGTTTACCACTTTTGGGGTGTAACATGTTTACCTATTAAACTACACTTATTCTTTATGCAATGCACGAAAACAATCCTTATACATGAATACTATGTTGTTATACTTGATGGTTACGTGGACCATACTTATGTGATATGTTTTAGTCATTAGCTTTCACGAGTCTCCATTTGACATGTATAGCGCTATAGGAGTAACGCACCGCCCCCTTTAAACTTGGGTTATGTTGAATTACTTAAACTTTCTTGCGTAAACAGAGGATTGGCTAGAAATATTTCATGCCATGTTAGATCTTGTATAAACAAAGTTGCCATGTGGATTCGTTTTTAAACTTTTATACTTATACTTATGCTTAAACTTGTATACTCGCCTTTGCTTTTGCATTGAATTGTATTTTAAACATGTTACAGGTTGATGATTGATGATGCCATGAAAATGGATAGTAAAGATGCCTAGATACTCACTTAGACGTGTAGGTTTAAAGTGTTGTATCAATTATGTTATATTATGTTTGAACAATGTTGTTATTTGAGTTTCTTTGTAATATTTGACAATTTATCTATGTTATGAAATCCGTTGAATTAAATATTGTCACAAGTAGTGTTATGAAGTCTCTTGCAATCTACGCACTTCGTCTCATCCCGATGTTTCCGCCATCGGTTGGGGTGTGACATACGGTACTTTTAATTCTTTTTGTTTTTGTTTGCATAGATGGACACATCTTTGTAGATTAGGCGCATTAGATCACAAGTATTAATTACTTGTAAATTAAAACATTATCGACTTGTACCTTTTAATCGGTTCGTCGATATTGAACAAGACAACTATCGAAACGTCGACAAAAATGTGTAGGTCGTCATGCTATCTTTGGATTTTTTTTAACAATATAGTTTATAAGATATGTCAATAATATGTAAAAAAAATTATAAGTTTGTTGTGGATGGGTGAACTGTAACTAATTATCTATAATTTTGTTAAAACCTTAGGGATTTAAGTGTAATAAGTTTAGGAGCTAAAAAATAAATAGTGTTTAAAAGACTATACTACCCTCATTTTAGGGCCTTTCTATAAATAAAGTGGGGGAAAAGTTCTTATTTTTTGGGTATCTTAAAATACTTCCCCCTCATGCATTATAATATAGTATAGATTAGGATGCGAAGTTGTCATCAATATTAAATATACATAATAGGTTTTAAGGGAGAGGATCAAATAGAAAGTTTATTTGGCTAGAAATGATAGAAATCAATAGAATTATGACATGTGCCAAAATTTAAAATAAAGAGGAAGGGTATTTTAGTCAATTTTACCCTATATTCTCCCTTGTTCTTCTCTTTATAACTTCAAAACCCACCATTTTTAAAACCCACAATCTTCAACCTTTTCTTTCACTTTCTATCACACAAATCACTACATTATAATGCGATTTTCGTCACCAATCAATGATTCAAACACCCAATCAGCGTGTTCTTCAACTTTTTTGAAGAAACCCAGTTTAATTTCTTACAATATCTCATTTTTTTTCCCTGTGATTTTGAAGCGAATCACTCGATTCGTTTGATTTGATCGCTGATTAGTGTTTCTAACATTCATATTTCGTCAATCGGTGAAGAAATCGGCTTCGATCTATGTAAGAATTTTTTGAATTGCATGTTTACGATCTGGGTTTTTGAATTGAGTCATTGCGTTTTACGATCTTGGCGGGGGTCCGATGGCAGCACCCCTAGGAGCAGGGTCTAAGGGACGTCAGCCACTAGCGGGGTCCAAGGGGCAGAGCCCCTGGCTGGGGTCGAAAATTTAATTTTCTGGAAATTGCCATTGGAAAACTGCATTAGAAATAAGGCATTTTTAAGTGTTTTATGGCCATTGCGTTTTAGAAAAACACATTTTTTAAGTGTTTTTAGTCATTGCGTTTTTGGTAAAAACACATTTTTATGTGTTTTCAGTCCATTGCGTTTTAGAGAGAACACTTTCTTTTGTGTTTTTAAGTCATTGCATTTTAGAAATAAGACATTTTTATGTGTTTTCTGGCCATTGCGTTTTAGAAAAACACATTTTTGAAGTGTCTTTAGTCCATTGCGTTTGGGAAAAAGACATTTTTAAGTGTTTTCTGACAATTGCGTTTTAGAAATAAGACATTTTTTTTGTGTTTTTAGGACATTGCGTTTTAGAAAAAAAAACATTTTAATTACTTCTGGCCATTGCGTTTTAGAAATAAGACATTTCTTTTGTGTTTTTGGTGCATTGCGTTTTAGGTAAAATACATTTTTATGTGTTTTGAGTATATTGCGTTTTAGAAAGTACATTTTTTTTTGTGTTTTTAGGCTAATGCGTTTTAGAAATAAGACATTTTTTTGTGTTTTTTGGTGCATTGCGTTTTAGAAAAAAAGTTATTTTTACGTTTTTTTTTCCATTGCGTTTTACACAACTGATTTTTTTTTCCATTGCGTTTTTTTTCCTAAATGGAACATGTATAAATATCGGATATTATTTAGTGATTGTTAAATTTTAAACTAAAGTATGAGTTATTAATAGAAGAAAAAATCAACTAAATAATAACCAAGTTTTATGTATATTCCATTTAAGTTAATTAAAAAATAACTATTTGTAAAAATGTTACACAACAATGAAACAAATAATAAAACTCGGAATGATTTTTATAGTTAAAGAAAAATATATATCGCTATAGTAATATTAGAAATTATAGAATAATATTAAAACTCAATTATCATTTTATTATTTGGATAAATTACACTTTTCGTCCTTTATGTTTGTACCTAGTTGCAATGGACGACCTTTACCTTTAGTATTTACAGCCACAGTCCTTTATTTTGAAAACATGTTACAGCTTTCGTCCTTTAGTGCTAACCAGGTTAAAATTTTGAGTTAAGTCCAGTCACTGGAGGGTATTATGGTCATTTCATGTTTTTATTTAATAATAAAACTAAAACATAACATATATACATTTAATCATTTCTTGTATATATACATAATACAGCTTAGCCAAACAGCCCCTATATCTGTACATCTGAATCTCTCTTGTATCTACTCAACCACCACCTAAGTCCACCACCGCCACCGCCACCGCCTGTAACATCACCACCACCATCATCGGAGCTATTTAAAACCCAGAAAAACCCTCTGTATATAGATCGATGCACACCCCTGTTAGAGAGAAAGAGATAAAAATCCCTAATTCATCTTCCACAATCTACCTGCCATCACCACCAGGCACCAGCAACATCCTAATCTAGCCAACCACCACAACCGAATCTACACACTTCTCTAAGTAACCCTAAACCCAGTTAAAAAAATTTATACATATACATGTATACAGGATTTATGTGGTCATCTTCTTCCTGTCTTCAACCCCCCTCTCCCTCTTCATCCAACCTCTATCACCACCACCACCACCACCTTATCTCAGCCGCCGCCATCAAATCGAGCCACAACACCACCACCGACGTATGCCAGCACCACCGATCAAAACCCCACTCACCGATGTGTGCCAGCACCACCGATCCGCCACCGATTCACCACTGCCACCATTTTCTTTCTCTCTCCCACGCTCTCTCTCCCTTCATCTTCTTCACCACAATACCCACTAACCTAATCCAAAACCCCCAAATCTTGCAAACCAAATCCCCCAAATCAGCTCCATCTAGGGTTTATACTTCATAGGTTTCAAACCAAAACTGATGCTTCCACTATGAATCGACTACTTCCAGATCCACTATGAATCGTCGGAGACTCACAACGATGACGGTGGTGCCGGTTGTGACGGCGGCGATAACAAGATCCGGAGACTTTAGTCCACTTCAATGATCTAGGGTATCTAACGAGGGAGAAAAACAGAGGAAAAACACCTCCGATCATCAACAATCAACAGCAACATCTAGGGCTCCGATCCGACGGTGGTGTTATGATTTAGAGAGAGAGTGAGTGGTGGTCGTGTAGCTTCGATGATGGTGGTGGTAATGTTACAGGCGGTGGCGAAGGCGGGGCGATGGCGGTGGCGGTGGTGGACTTTGGCGGTGGTTGGGTGGTGGTTTTATCAGAGAAAGTGTATGTGGTTGAGTGGACTGAAGCTGTACTGCTGTAGTGTGTATATATATATGTTAATGTTTTTGTTTTCTTTATTAATAACATAAAAACGTGAAATGACCATAATACCCTCATGTGATCAGATTTAACTTAAATTTTTAACCTGGTTAGCACTAAAGGACGAAAGTTGTAACATGTTTTCAAAATAAAGGACTGTGGCTGTAAATACTAAAGGTAAAGGTCGTCCATTGCAACTAGGTATAAACATAAAGGACGAAAAGTGTAATTTATCCTTATTATTTTATCCTTTAACATAAACTTAATTTACACAAACTTTAGGCACAACAAAGCCTCCCCATAGCTTACATTTATTTAAATCATTTGAGCAATTTTTATACATCAGTTGCTTGTATGTGACAAACCTTTGATATTTTGACAAACAAAAACAAACTGTCGACTAAAATCATAGTTTCTAGGATATGTTTTCTTTTTTGAACGACCGCTTTCTCATATTGGCTACAACACTTTTTAAATTGAAGAGCGTCATTGTCTAACTTCGGCTAGACTATGTTATTTAAACCACACTCACACTCACACTGGCTACGGAGTTTATAGGATTTAGCTACTCCTCCAAGAATTGGTTCACGATCTTTACACTTGTTTCCACAACCTCCTCCCATAACTCCGCCACACTTCCTCCACCTTCCGCCGTCATTTTCCGCCGCACCACCTCCGTTGCATCCACCCTCTTCAAATCCCACCCACCCTCCTTCAACCGTAATATTTTACCCACCTGCCTCTTCGCCAGCTCACAACTATTAACCTTCACCCTCCTCACACCTCTATCATACACCTCCAAATCCACTCCACCACCACTAAAATAAGCCTCCATCTCCCGCACTCCGATCGCCCGACCCAACCCATCCCTTTTCACCCTCAAATACTCACCCGACCCGAAAAACTCTTTTAACTCCTCCACCATACCCGAATCCAGCATCTCATCAACCCGTTTACATAAATACTGGTTCAAAACTTTGAAGCAAGCATCCACCCATATGAAGCAACACTTGTACCGAAGTTCCGAGCTGATCGGGTCTGGGTCTGGCCCGTTAAACACATCCGTTTTCGGGTTGAACTGATTTGTAAGTAATGAGTAGATGAATGAGTTTGACCCGCCTACGATAAGTGGCAGCCCATTACGGGATACAATATTGGAGATTGTTTTGGAAGCAAGTTTTCGATATATATACGGGTTGATAACAAAATGGGTCGGGTCGAATACTCCAAGAAGGTGGTGAGGGATGCATTGTTGTTCTTTTATTGTGATTTTGTTGGTGGTTATATCGAGTCCATGATATACTTGCATTTTGTCGGAGTTGATTATTTCGGAGTTTTTGAAGAAGCGAGTTGCTAGGTCGATTGAGAGACGTGATTTTCCAGCTCCTGTTGCGCCCATGATGACGATAATCTTTGGGGCAGTGGCCGTGGTGGTGATATGAATCCGCTTTAACGTGAGGAAAGAAGCGAAAAGGTGGCCACGACGATGACGGGATGAAAATATGAGGGAAAATGGTGGTCTCGGAATTAAGGATGGCATCTAGTTGAAGGTACACTTTTTTTTTTTTTACGGCAAAACTTTTATATAAATATAGAAACGGATCAGCAAGATAAACACAAGAGTGAATATACCAAATGTGTATATATTGTCTCATAAGGTATCAAGGATGGCTTTTAGCAAAAGGTACACGTTTTTTTTAAATGGCAATACTTCTATATAAATGAATGTGTTTTGATGATGTGGCCATGAAAGTGGTGATTGGGGAGTGTGTCTACTACCGCAGTGTGGTGGTGGCAGTGGGTGGGTGAATGACTGAATATGGTATGCAAGTTTGTTTAGTGTTTGTTGAGATCAATTTGAGACCTTAAATAGGAGAGAAATGAACCATGTTGTGGGGTAGGGTAAAATGTAAATTTATTAAAAAATTAGATTGTGTTTCAGTTAAGACTTTTGGTTTAAAACATTGGATGACATACATGCATTTTTTTTTAGAAAATTACCAAAATAGCCAATAAAAAGTTTAGAGTTAAGTTCTTTTTGAGTCCCTGTGGTTTGTGCAGTTTAACTGTTTGAGTCCAAAAACCAAACTTGTCTTAATTTGAGTCCCTGTGGTTTGTATTTTTAACCATTTGAATCCAAAATGCAAAAAAAATTCTTGATTTGAGTCCCTGTGGTTTGTATTTTTAACCATTTGAATCCAAATGGTTTTTGGATGAGGTTTGCATTTTGGATTCAAATGGTTAAAAATACAAAACCACAGGGACTCAAATCAAGACAAGTTTGATTTTTGGACTCAAACAGTTAAACTACACAAACCACAGGGACTCAAAAAGAACTTAACTCAAAAGTTTAACTTACCAAAATAGCCACCTCATGAGTCTTTGGAGAGGGGCATCACGGATTCAAATGCACGGGATGCCTCTTTCAAGACCCCTCATGCGTCTTTAAATATGGAAGTGACACGTGTCTCAATGATTAGGTAGACTCCTCCAATGCCTCAGGCAGACTCATCCAATGCCTTCATCCAATGCCTCAGCAGACTCATCCAATGCCTCGACATACTCCTCCAATACTTTAAGAAAATATTTAAAAATATTTAAAAAAATACTAAAAATATTTTTTTTTTAAATTTAAAAAAAAATTACTTTTTAAAATTTATATACGTAAAGATATCTTGGCTAATTTTAAGAAAATACATAAAAAAAAATTAAAAAAAATACTTTAATAAAATATTTAAATTAATTTTTTCAATTATTTTTTTAAAATTAAAAAAATATTTTAAATTTATATACGTAAAGATATCTTTAAAATACTTAAAAAATACTATACGTATATAAATTTAAAATACTTTACGTATATAAATTTAAAAAAATATTTTTTAAATTAAAAAAAATATATATTTAAAAAAAATACTTTTAGTATTTTTTTAAAAATATTTTAAAGTATTTTCTTAAAATATTAGGAAGAGTCTGCCTGAGGCATTGGAAGAGTCTGCTGAGGCATTGGATGAAGGCATTGGATGAGTCTGCTGAGGCATTGGATGAGTCTGCCTGAGGCATTGGATGAGTCTACCTAATCATTGAGACACGTGTCACTTCCATATTTAAAGACGCATGAGGGGTCTTGAAAGAGGCATCCCGCACATTTGAATCCGTGATGCCCCTCTCCAAAGACTCATGAGGTGGCTATTTTGGTAAGTCAAACTTTTTCTTGGCTATTTTGGTAATTTTCTTTTTTTTTTCTTCGAGTAAAATGGCAAAATATTCTGAAATAAGGTTATTTTTGTCATTTTAGTCCAAAAATCAATTTTTTTTTTGTATCTGGGTATCTATGGTTTCAGTTTTATTGTCATTTTAATTCAGTTGTCAAACTTGGTTAGAATTTTCTGTTAACATCTCCCTTTTTGTCGTTTCCTTATTTAAATGAAGGGTATAATCATCATTTTATGCTATAGTATATTTTAATAAAAAATACATACTATTTTTTTAACAAATCTAAATTGCTTTACATGTGACAAAACATATAGTATCTAACTTCAGGATTAAAAATTGAGGCTTCTTTTCGAATAGACCAGTTACAATCATCTGATCGTCCATCAATTCCAACTCTTCTAGGGTTTCAATTTCTGAAATGGGGGGGGGGGGGGGGGGGGGGGGGAACCAAGGGATGGTGTTGTATCAGTGACTATTGTGTGAGAATTTGGGGGGTTAATATAGAGGCCACATATTCCTTTTGTTAAAAAATTAAAATATATTATGGCATAAAATGATTACTCTATCATTCATTTAAACAATGATAATGACAAAAAGGGAGATGTTAATAGAAAATTATAACCCAATTTGCCAATTAGATGAAAATGTCAACAAAAATAAAACCAAAAAGACCCAAATACAAAAAACTTTATTTTTATACTGAAGTAACAAAAGTAACCTAAACTTAGGGGGCCATTTTACTCTTTTTCTTTTCTTTTGTTGTTCTATAATAAAATAAATATTCTTTATATATATAGCTAGTGATTCTTGAAGTTCAATAGAAATTAGTGGAACTAGTTGATTTTCCGTCCGCGCGTTGCGGCGGGGATCTAATGTCTGCGAAACGCGTGTGGGCAATGGCAAGCAGATACCGAATATCAAAACATAAATAAAAATGACGTGGTAACGATAGTCACTTCATCCTAATTAAAAAAGCGATTTTAAATAATCTAATATATAATAATAGGACCCACACGTCCTACACGTTGGAGATTCGGTTGTTTTCAGTTTCGGTATTACGGTACTAACACGTGAAAATATGGATGAGCTCGGTACAGGTAACGACACCAAAAGTACCAATCCGGAAAATCATCGAAATTAGGTACCGGCACCGAAAATGCTCGGTACCATACGGTATGGTATTTGAGGGTAAAAACCGATTAATACCGGTGCCGAACCAATATCGAAAATGTCAAAAGTCGGTACCATTCGGTACTGAAAATATACCCGGTTTGGTAAATTTATACCAGTACCGGTACCCGATACCATTTGCTCATCCCCTTGATGATGTTACTATTCATTGGGTTGTGTGTGAAAATTAATCTAAACGGTGCAATTACTTGCGTTGCTACGTTGTTACAGGATTTGAGGTACTGAAAATATATCCGGTTTGGTAAATTTGATACCAGTACCGGTACCCGATACCATTTACTCATCTCCTTGATGATGTTACTATTCATTGGGTTGTGTGTGAAAATTAATCTAAACGGTGCAATTACTTGCATTGCTTCGTTGTTACAGGATTTGATGAGCTCGGTACCAAGCGGTACAGAAAATACCGTTACCAAAAATCCCTAAAAGTGGGTATCGGTGCCGAATATACCTGGTACGGTACGGTTCGGTACCGGTCGGGACTGGTATAGTATCGGTATTTGAGGGTAAAAATCGGTGAATACCGGTGCCAAACCGATACCGAAAATGTCAAAAGTCGATACCGATTCGGTATCGAAAATATATCCGGTTTGGTAAATTTGATACTGGTACCATTACCCGATATCATTTGTTCATCCCCTTAATGGTGTTACTATTCATTGTCTTCAACTTTTAATATATAGGTAATAATTAATATTATATTATTATTACTGTTCATTGTCTTCAACTTGTAATATATAGGTAACTAGTGTTGAGCCCCCCGCGTTGCGGGGCGGGGGGCGTAAACCGTGCTAAGTAGCAACTGAATGACGACAAAAACCATGGAAAAAGCGTAAAACAAAAAAACAAACTTTGTACACTTAGTGACTCATGTAACGTAAAAATAAGCACGTAAAACTCGAGGAAGTAAAAATGGTATTTTATAAAAGTTTTAGATAAGTGTTAATGTTGAAAGTTAAACACAAAAACATAAAATAAAAAAAATAAAAAAAAAACAAAGATCTACTCAAAATAATTACCATTATGTTAAAAGGAAAGAATGAAAATAAAAATATAAGCATAAAAAAAACAGAAAGTTACTGTAGCAGCCGGAAAAAAAACTCACAAAAGACAAAACACTATTCACCACTGTTCATTAGCATGTTATGAATTAATGTATATATATAGGGAGAAGATCATGCGAGAACCACCTCTTATTGCGAGAACCGCGAGAACCAATGTGAACACAACAAAAAATGCCTAAAAATAGCTAAAAATCACACAAATATTTTTTTTTAATTTTTTAATATTTTTTATAAAAAATCGCTACTTTTCGAAGCAAAAAAAAAAATTTTTGGCTTCGAAAAGTAGCGATTCTTTTTATAAAAAATATTAAAAAATTCAAAAAAAAATTTTAGATTTTTTTTTGATTTTTTTAGATTTTTTAAAGATTTTTTTAGGTTTTTTGGGGGTTTAGTTTTTAGCATTTTAGCTTGGAGGGGGGGGGGGGTTTAGGTTTTTTGGGGGGTGGGGGAGGGGGGTTTAGGTTTTTGGGTGGGGGGGGGGGGGGGGGTTAGGTTTTTTTTTTGGGGGGGGGGGTGGGGGTTAGGTTTTTTTAGCTATTTTAGGTTGTGTTCACATTGGTTCTCGCGGTTCTCACAATAAAGGTGGTTCTCGCATGAGCTCCTCCCTATATATATATATATATATATATATATATATGAATATATAGGTAATAGGTAAATAGGTAAATATATAGGTAATTAAAATGTGAATTTAGTTCCTAATAATGTATCTGGTTTGTGAATTTGTTGAAAATTGAAGATTTAGTTCATATGCTTTTTTGGAATCATTCATTTCATATTTCGAAATTCATCACATCATGTTGTCAACATCGCCGCCCCTCGGGTTTTTTTTTTTTTTTTTTTTTTTTTTTTTTATGAGGTTATCGGTTTATTGTGGTGTGACAATAGAATATATTTAATTTTTTTTTCAATACTATAATTAGTAAGTTATATATGCATAAAAGGGTTGTACCTTATGCTTAGAGAGTTTTTCAAAAATAAATACTATAAATTAGTAAGTTATATGTGCATAAAAGGGTTGTACATTATGCTTGGGGAGTTTTTCAAAACATTTTTTTTTTACTTTTAGTCCTAAAGTATTTGATAAATTACTTTTAACCCAAACTATTTGAATTTTTTACTTTAAACTCAAAACTTTTCATCTTTTACAGTTTAATCTTAAAACTTTTTTACTTTCAACTTTGGTTCCCTATACTTTTCATCTTTCGCAATTTTTTTGTTTTACGCTTCGTTCTAAATTTTGCGAGTTAACACGGCGTAAAGTGTGTGTGGTTCAACGTTTCGTTCTAAGTTTTGCGAGTTAACACGACGCAACGTGTGTGATTCAACATTTTTATGTCGTCTATTTTTCCCGTTTGACAAGTTCATCATAACGTGCGGGTCCTAGATGGACTTAGTTATTATTAGTTTCTATATTTACATTTCGCTCTAATTGCTTTGTATTAACACGTCGAAAATTCAGCGTTGGTGGTCGCTCACGATGGTGTGACATTAATACTATTTGGTGCAGTTTTACGCCTCCGCTGCAACACGAGGGTGCTAAGTACTAGTTACTATAAAGAAGCAACAAATATAGGCATCAAGAGTTGTAAGTTGTACTTAGGGCATTTTCCAAAAAAAAACTTGATTTTTTACTTTTAACCCAAAAGGTTTTTACCTTTTCCATTTTAACCCTACATAATTTGTTTTTTTAACTTTAACCCAAAACTTTTCATTATTTGCAATTTAACTTTACAACTTTTGTCACTTATACTTTTCATCTTTTGCAAATTTCCGTTTTACGTATAGTTCTAAATTTTTCGAGTTAATACGACGCAACGTGCATGTGTGGTTCAACGTTTTTACCAATATTTTTCCATGTTTGACAAGTTCGTCGCAACACGCATATCCTAGGTCGAGTCAGTGTTGGTGGTCGATGACGGTTGTGTGACATTAGTACTATTTGACACCGTTTTAGGCCCCGCCGTAACGCGGGGTGTGCTTTGAAGGTTTTTCAAAGAAAAAATGGTTATGCATACGTTGACTTTGGGGGTTTTTTAAAAAAAAATTGATTTTTTTTACTCTTTATCCAAAAGTATTTCATAAATTACTTTTAACCCAAAACTATTTGTTTGTTTACTTTTAACCCAAAACTTTTTATCTTTTGCAATTTATCCTCATAACTTTTTTTACTTTCAACTTTTGTCCTTTATAGTTTTCATTTTAAGCAAATTTTTCATTTTATACTTGGTTCTAAATTTTGTGACTTAACACATCGCAACGTGCGTCTTTGATTTAACCGCCGACATGGAACTTGATGAGGTAACCGCCGACATGGAACTTGAAGTAGTTTTTCCCTGAGAAGCCATGTGGTTGAAGGTAATGCACAGAAATTAATGAAATGAACGAATTTTCTCAGAATTGAAGCACCAATTTCCCCACGGTGGGCGCCAAACTGTTTTGGTCAAAAATCACACAAGGATAATGCAACCAAATCTGATTTTGTGAGGTATGATGCTTGGTTAATCAGGAAAATGTATGAACAAGTTTGAAATGTAAACAACGATGAACAACGAGATTTACACGAGGAAAAAGCCTTTGATCTTTACAAGATCTCCGGCAAAAAACCTCGGGTGATGGAAACTACCGATCACCAAATGTATTGCCGAAACAATAATGATCCTTGTACAACTTCGGAAGAAAACAAGCTCAATACAATGGATTGCTAGTGTAAGTGTGTGTATTTCGCTAAGTGTTTACAGAGAATTATGTGTTTGTGTGTGTTGAACTCGAATTATGCCTAAAATCAGCTGTTTTCCCCTTTAAAGATAGAAAAATATCAAGTAACCAACTTTCCTAAAAGGGTGGAAGTCACCCATGTTCTCCAAAACGGTTATTTTCCCTCAAGCACGTGCCGATGAAGCATATTCTACGAGATTCCAGCAAAGACTAAGCCCATGTCGTCCATTACCTATGTATAAACATTAAAAACGTGACAATTGTTAGAAATCATAAGTTCTGTTAAGGATCCTAGATCCTCAGACTCCCTGCATCATCCATTAAGGACCCGTGATCCATGACCAGTCTCAGGATAGATGATCCTTAGCATAAAATTCATGCCCTAACAATTGCCCCCAATATGGCAATTGAGATAAGGATTCACAGTTGTCATATTTCCGTTAGAAGCGCACTAGCCGTTGCTGCTGGTAACTAGTCGTTACACAGCCTGTCGTCACTGATAAGACCTGCTATAATCATCATTGCAAAATATAGAGTTAGAGATAACTCCTCGAGTGCCTTTACAAATAAGAAGATCCTTCTGTTTGTGGAGAATGAATCCTTCTACATCGTACGCTATTAACCTTCCTACACTTTAATTTCTGCGTAGACACTTTAACTGTTAGATAGCCCTATCCGGCCTGGGTGGATGGTCCACAGTTTTGCTGGTGAAATCCAGACCAGATGATTTTGATACATAATGAATGGGTAATAACATTAAACCTTTTTAGCTACATTTGTTGTTGTTTCTTCCCTTTTTATTTTTAATGTATGATTTCTATTTCCAAAGATATCATCCCCAAACAACTGGAAAGTTATTGGAAATCTGATGATAATGTTAAACTTTTAACAGAAAACTTGAAGTGTTCATATAAATGTGGATCAATGATCCTTAACCAAAAAGGATAAGAGACAACTTGCAGCTTAGAAAAAGTTAGAATATAACATACCAGAGAATCCAAGTTAGGATTCTATATCCTTGTAAATTATTACTGAATAAACAATCTGTGAAAAGTAAACTTTCACGGATTCAGGATCCTTATTGTCAGAACTTGTATAACTTTAGAGCTCCAAGATCCTGTAAGAAAAACAAACTTGGGACCAAGCCAAATAATTGGGAATGAACCCATAATAACTGGGGACAAGCCCAAATAAACTGGGGACAAGCCCAACAAACTGGGTACAAGCCCAAATAACTGGGGACATGCCCAAATAAACGGGTGTAAACTGGAGTATGGCCCAAACTGGCGACTATCCAACGTGAGCGACATGAAAATGCCGAAACCTTAGCTAACGTGAAAACATTAGAAACCTTAGGAACGGATGTATGGTACGTCTACCATTATACGTAGGATCCTGAATACAGCCAGTACAATGAAATTGTCAGCCCCTAAAGCGGGTACTGGTCCCATTGCCTTGAACTACACCAGGATCATCGTGCGCTACTGGCGAAACTGGGGACAGGCCCAAAAACTGGGGACAATCCCAAAAACTGGGGACAAGCCCAACAAACTGGGGACAAGCCCAAATAAACGTTAGAGAGTTGGCCAACCACTTTGATCTTCTGTAAAATGATAACAACTCTGCAAAAGCTTAAACTTTATGAAAATAGATGTTAAATGTTTATCATCTTTGACTTATGATAAGTAATAAGTATAAAATGAATGAAAATGAAAGTAATATGTTACCAAAGATAGAATCATATATCCTTTGAGGATCCCGGATCCTTAATCAGAATACTGGTATCGCTGAGGATCCCTGATCCTTCTTACTTAAAGTATTTCTTTAGATGAACAGCATTCCAAGCACTTGGTAAGAGGTCACCATCCATTGTTAACAAATGACATGCCCCCTTTCCTGCTTCAGCTTCAATTAAGTAGGGATCTTCCATTTTGATGCTAATTTGCCATCAGCCGAATTCGTAGTGTTCTGGAATGCTTTCCTTAGAACAAAATCACCAACTTGAAATCTTCTGAACCTGACATTCTTGTTGTATGCTCCAGCCATTCTTTGTTGATAACTGGTCATTTGTCACAAAAAACTTCCATTTCTCTGACTTGAGCAAAAGCTTCTACTTTTATCCACTTAGAGAAGTAATTTATCATGGCTAGCATAAACTCTTTCCCTCCTGGTGCCTTTGGAAGTTTGATAACTATGTCCATTCCCCATCTTATGAATGGCCAAGAAGAGGATATAGGATGCAGAGATTCTACTAGTTGATGTAAGATATTACTGTGTCTTTGACAAGCATCACATTTCTTTGTGTATTCCACAACATACATCTTCATGGTAGGCCAATAGTATCCTGTTCTAAGGATCCTTGAGAATAGTGCCCTGCCCCAGTGTGGTTTCCATAGTCTCTTTCATGAAAATCCTTTAGAACTTCTTGGATTTCAGGATCCTCAATGCACCTTAGATATGGACCTGCAAGAGATCGTTTATATAACATGTTATTTAGTATGGTGAATTAAGATACCTTGACTTTGAAAGATCTAGGATTTTCTCCAGTAGGAATCTCTCCATGTTGTATATATCTCAAGATCGGAAGGATCTAGGATCCCGAACTTGACTGTGCACTGTAACACCCCGTGTTTTCACAAGTCAAAGTCAAAGTCAAGGTCAAAGTCAACGACCGATTTCGCGCAACTTGACTTGTAGTATATTTCTTTTATTGTAACTATTATGTGGAGTAAGTGTCTATAAATGCAATAAATCAACACATGTTAATCGCAATTCAATCGACCTACGACTGTGAACTATAGGAAGTAACAATGCGATAAAGATAACCAACTAATAATCAAGCTATGCTGATCAAATCGACATCGAATCGCAACTCGAGCTACGTATTTTACTTGTTGTTATACATGTGTGTGTACCTTACGTGTTACTTGTGCATGTTTATGTTGTGTTGTGAAAATCAATCGAAATGCAATCCAACTCAATCGAAACTCGAAATCGAACTCGAAAACGAATCACAATCGAACTATGGTATTTAGTAGTTGGGACTGAAAGTAATTTGACTACGAAACCCTATCGTGTCGAACCGCTCGCAATTGAAATCGAAACACCAAAAATCATCACGTCAAACATTCGAACCAAGTACCATCCGGCCGGATAGCCATCCGACCGGATAGCCTCTTATCCGCAGAACAGGTGTCATCCGACCAGGATGTCATCCGACCGGACAGTCATCCGGGCGGTGTATCATCCGATCGGATAACCCTTTCCTCTTTTGGAATCCTATAAATACCCCTGTCATTGTTATTCTTTCCACTTTTGGAAACCCTCTGTCCGAACAACTCGTGCTCCTCACCTTTTCTTCGATTTCTCTCAATCCAGGTAAGATCTCGCCCTAAATCTTGTACTTTCTTGATCTACACGCACTCCTACACTGTTCTATCTTTTAAATCTTAACTTTTAACCGTGAAATCACTAGATTCCGGGAGTTCAAGGATGACGTCATCATGTGTTCTTCGAGAACTTCATGCTTTAACCTCAATCCACCAAGAACAACCGACATCCTCTGGGGTATCCTGGTTGCAGCTAACGATCTTCTTTGGTTGCAAGGTACCAACGTTAAAGGACTTGAACTACCTGAAGATTCGCTCAAGATGGTTGAAAAATGGACGTTGATGGTGGAAGAATGGGTCTTGTAACGGTCAGAATAGAAGAAAGGCATATTCCGCGAGAATATCGGATGCTGGTCAATGCTATTGACCTTGCAACGGTCATATGAGCTGAAGACCCAGTTTTATAGTTAATATGCACGTGGAAAACAAGTTAAAAGAGTCCCCCAACATTCAGAATGGAATATTCCCAGCATCCCGGGATAATAGGAGAGTTAGTTTGTTATTTGTAACTATAAATAGAAGGCCAGATCAATAGGAACACACACTTTACTCTCTACTCTCGAACTCACTCTTCTTTTTTCTTTCTATCACGCACAAACACTCAACACTTGTAATTGTTATACCACTTAGCATTGATCTGCGCCATATCCTGCACTGTATCCTGGTTATTCAAGCAATAAGAAGAACAAGGCAGTCGACGATTGTCAGCTCCCGAGGTTTTATGCAGGAGATCTAGATTGATCAAGGGCTTTCCTCGTATATCTCATGCCAACCTTTACATTTTTGCTCATTGTTTGATTATTGATATAGTAGGGTATCCTGAGCTATATCCTGAAACTGTTTTTGCAAACTAACAAACCAACATATTTTGTCACAAAGTATTACTAGCACACTACCTCACAAAACTAATTTGATCACTTAATTGCTTCAGTAATTTTTGACCAAAACAATTTGGCGCCCACCGTGGGGCAAGTGGTGCTATTTTTAATCAATACTTTGTTAAAATCATTACTCGATTTTCTGTTTTCGAAGTTCTTTTCAAAACTATTTCTAATGGCTTCTCAATCGAATTTGAGCTCTTCTTCCATGTCTGTTTCAACCTCTGCTGCTGCTGGTTCATTACCTCCTCCACCTTCACAAGTTCAGACTTTTCAGAGGAGAAATGAAAGCCACACACCGAGAGAAATTCCTGCTGCTCAGAATGTTTCTAGATCCGGAAATTCAGGGAGAACCCATATCCTTGCTTCTAATAACGAAATTCTGTCTTTGTTTGGTAGTATACAGGAACAAATGAAGAGGCAGCAAGAAACTAACAAGACGGTCATGAAGGATATACAACTCTTGAAGTCAAACTCCAGGAAACCTGTGGAGGATACAACTACTCCTCTATAGCCCAGGATGCTGATCTTTAGTTCAACAACATTTACTGAGGATAATCAAGGCAACATGATACTGAGTCAGTCCCGGAGCAACATGCTGGAGATACCATCATCCGCCAGGATATCGACCGTGAGGGATCCAGGATATGGCCCAGGATATGGTCCAGGATATGGTAACATGTTTACCAATATTAGTATCCCTGCTACTAATAATTCTGATTCTTCGCAGGATATAGGTGTAACACCAGTATTGACCAGGGAACTTCAAAAATTGAAGGATATGATATCAAGTGTTCCTGGAGTAGTGCAGCCTATACCGAAAGTATCCCATGATAGTCACAGGATATCCCGATTTGCTCATCCAATTTGTGATGCTGAAATTCCAAAAAGATTCCAGACTCCCAGCATAAAGTTGTATGATGGGATGACATATCCTGAGGAGCATATTGCCCAGTATAGGGAAATGATGGAAACAAATCCAATCCTACCAGAACTTAAGGAAGCATGCTTATGCAAAGGCTTCGGTTCAACTTTAACAGGATCGGCCTTAAAATGGCTTTTAAATGCTCCACCTTATTCAATTACATCATTTTCTCATTTAGTTAATTTGTTTATCAGTCAATTTTCTTGTAGCAGGAGCTTTGAGAAACTAACAAGTGATCTTTACAGGATAACACAAGGATCACAAAAATCCCTAAGGGATTATGTTAACAAATTTAGTAGAGAATCCCTGGATATCCCGAATCTTGATATTGCTACGGCAGTACAAGCGTTCAAAAGGGGGTTACGGAAGGATCGTCAATTTTATCAGGATCTTGTAATGAATCCTTGCAGGAACTTGGACGAAGCTCGAAACAGGGCCTTGAGATATATCAGGCTGGAAGATGATAAGAAAATGCAAGAGAGGATGAATGCATCCTCAACATATGAATCAACTAACAGGAAGTCAGAATCCTCATACAAACCATATCGTTCTAAGCCATATGGCAGGAATGACGGCAAGAAAGTGAATGCTGTTGAAGATGAGGATCCTGAGGAGTATCCTGAATTGTCGGGATATTGTTTTTCTGTTAATATACCTGAACTAATGTATGCTATGCAGGGTTTAGGAGACAAAGCGAGGTGGCCTAGGAAAAACCAACCAAAAGCTGATTGGAAGGATAAATCCAAGTGGTGTGCCTTCCATGAGGATTTTGGACATGTTACGGAGGATTGCATAGCCCTAAGGAAGGAAACAAGATACCTACTAAGCAAAGGATATCTGAAGGATCTTCTGGGCAGAAAGAAGAAAAAGGGTTAGGATATTGAGAAGGATCCTGAACGAGCAGCATCACCTCCCGCCGACGCCAAGATAATTAACTTTATTTCAGGAGGGTCCAATATCTGCGGAACTTCTTATTCTGCAGCCAAAAGACATGCAAAGGAGGCTAAGGCCGAAATGGGAAATAAGCCAACCAGGATATCGACCCTCACAACTGATAAAGTGATCACGTTCGATAGTGATGACAGGGATACTGTCCAGGATCCTCACCATGATGCTTTGGTAATAACTTTATATGTTGCTAACCATTTTGTACGCAGGATATTGGTGGACAATGGCAGCTCGGTCAACATCATCCAATTGGAAACCTTGGAGAGAATGAACATCCCGAGATGGAGATTACCTCAAAGTCCACTGTGCTTGTAGGGTTTAGTGGAGAAGCAAAGAATACTGTTGGGGAGATAAAACTGCCCGTATATGTTGAAGGGGTCAATTCGATACAGCGCTTCTGTGTGATGGACTCCTTATCCTGCTATAATATCATATTGGGCAGGCCATGGATCCATGATATGAAAGCTGTACCGTCAACTTATCATCAGTGTATCAAGATCCCTACTCCTTGGGGGGTTGTCAAGGTGGAAAGTGATTAACAGGAGGCAAAGGAATGTTACTCATCCTCGATGAAATCCTCAACCAAGCCTAATGCAGCATAGCAACTAAAGATGCGGACCCAGGATATCGTGGAGGCTTCAGAGCAGGATGTAAAGAAAATTATCCTGGATCAGGATAATCCAGATATCTCGGTGCTCGTAGGAGCCAATATCCCTCAGGATATTGAAAATCAGTTAACTAACTTTTTGAAATGCAGGATGTCAACATTCGCATGGAAGCATGAGGATATGATAGGTATTTCTAAGGATATTATAACTCACAAGCTTGGAATTGATAGGTCTTTCAAGCCTATCTGGCAAAAGAGAAGGAAGTTTGCTCCAAAACGAAACATAATTAATCAAGAAAAGGTTGAAAGACTATTGAAGTCCAAGATTGTCAGGGAAGTCAAATTTCCCAAGTGGCTAGCAAATGTGGTCGTGATTCAAAAGAAGAATGGGAAATGGAGAGTTTGTGTAGATTACACAGACTTGAAAGAAGCATGTCCTAAAGAACCATTCCCTCTTCCTCATATAGACTCGATGGTGGATGCCACTGCTGGTCATGAGATTTTAACCTTCATGGATGCATCCTCAGGATTCCAGTAGATCCAAATGGAACCTTCAGACCAGGAGGATACTGCTTTCATGACACCAACAGGTATTTAATGTTATACTGCTATGCCTTTTGGTTTGAAAAATGCAGGTGCAACGTACCAGAGATTGGTGAACATGATGTTTAAAGACAAACTGGGGGACACCATGGAGGTGTACATTGACGATATGGTAGTCAAATCCAAGAAGGCTGAGGATCATCTCCAGGATATTAAAGGAACATTTGATATCCTGGACCAGTACAATATGAAACTAAATCCTGCCAAGTGCCATTTTAGAGTGGGGGCAGGAAAATTTTTAGGATACATGGTGACTGAAAGGGATATAGAGGCAATCCCGGAGTAGATTAAAGCTATAGTGGATATCAAATCACCTTCCAACATGAAAGATGTACAAAGACTGACGGGGCGAGTAGCGGCATTAAACAGATTTATCTCAAGATTCTCAGAAAAATGTAAAGAATTCTACGATATCCTGAAGAAGAATAAGAGGTTTGAGTGGGGAGAAAAGCATGTAGCAGCCTTACAGGAATTAAAGCAATATCTTTCAACCGCACCTCTGATGATGAAGCCCGAGGATGGTGAACCATTATCCCTGTATCTTGTAGTATCAGGGAATGCAGTTAGTGATGTTTTGGTTAAGGATCACGAAGGTCAGCAGTATCTTGTTTATTATGTTAGTAACAGTTTATTACATGCTGAAACTAGGTATTCCCACTTAGAGAAAATGATATTAGCCCTAGTTATGGCATCAACGAAACTTAGACATTATTTTGAAACACATAGGATTCATGTTAAAACCAACTATCCTGTTAAAAATGTGCTTAGGAAACCAGAGATGTCAGGCAGGATGGCTAAGTGGTCAGTAAAGTTAAGTGCTTATGACTTAGTGTATGAACCTAGGAATGCCATAAAATCGCAGGCTCTAGCTGACTTTGTGGCTGATTTCAGTAGTGACATTCAGGATGAAGTAGACCTAGAAGTCCAGCAGTTAGGAGAATCCTCAGGATCTTGGACATTATATACTGATGGAGCATCTAATGTTAGAGGAATAGGATTGGGAATACTACTCAAATCGCCACAGGGGGACATATTGCCCCAGGTTATTAGGTGTGAATTTCCTGCTACTAATAATGAAGCAGAATATGAGGCTTTAATTGCAGGATTAGAGTTGGCTAAAAATATGAATATCAAGAATTTGCAAGTATATGTTGACTCCTTGTTAATCACTAATCATTTTAATGGATCCTATGAAGTTAAAGGTGAGAAGTTAGTCGAGTACCTCGATATTCTCAAAAAATTAGCAGGACATTTCGATGTTTTTACACTTGAACAGGTACCAAGAGAAGATAATGCTGAAGCGGATGCTTTGGCAAACTTAGGATCATCAGTCGGGATACCAGAGGGAACCCAGATACCGATACTTCATATTTTGTATCCTGCTGTGAACCCCTTCAAAGCTCAGGATAAGGAAATGACAAGCATCCAGGATCCTGGTCATGATCCTGATAAGGATAATGAATCCTGGATGACTCCGATCATAAAATATCTCAAGGAAGGATACATCCCTAAAGACGAGAATCCTAAGGCATTCAGGATGAAGGTATCGCGATTTACCAGTATAAATAATGTTTTATATAAAAAATCTCTTGCAGGTCCGTACCTGAGATGCTTGAAGGGTCCTGAAACCGAGAAAGTGCTACAAGATATACACGAAGGGGATTGTAGCAACCACACTGGGGGCAGGTCATTATTCTCCAAAGTATTAAGAACAGGATATTATTGGCCGACAATGAAAAAAGATGCTGCAGAATATGCCCGAAGATGTGATGCATGTCAAAGGCATAGTAATATACCAAAAGCTCCGGGAGGAAAAGTCTTTATGTTGGCAATGACTGATTATTTCTCTAAGTGGGTTGAAGCTGAAGCATTTGTTCAAGTTAGAGACCAAGAAGTAGTATACTTCATAAAGAGGAATATCCTGACCAGGTTTGGAGTACCAGCTGAAATCATTTGTGACAATGGATCCCAATTCATAAGCAAGAGGACTACTGACTTTTGCAAGAGTTGGGGAATCAAAATGATCACATCCACTCCGGTACATCCTCAAGCAAATGGACAAGCTGAATCCTCAAACAAGATAATTGTTAACGACTTAAAGAAGAGACTAGGGGCTAAAAAAGGAAGATGGGTAGAAGAATTACCCTTTGTTTTGTGGACTGATAGAACAACGATAAAAAATGCAACTGGCCAAACTCCGTTTTCCTTGGTATTTGGAGCAGAAACAGTGATCCCAACGGAAATGGTGATACCTACGGCAAGATCTATCTTCCGGAATCCTGAGCAGAATCCTGAAGCTTTGTGTCAAGATTTGGACACTGTGGATGAGACAAGAGATGCAGCAAATCTAAGGATGGCAGCATATCCACAGAGAATATCTAAAGCATATAACAAGAATATAAGGACCAGAAGGTTCCAAGTCGGAGATTGGGTGTTGAGGAAAGCATTCCATAATACAACCAACCCTTCCGATGGAAAATTAGCTCCAAAATGGGAAGGACCCTATGAGGTTGAATCAAAATCTGGGAAAGGAGCATACCGAATCAAGACTATGGAAGGGGATATGCTACCAAGATCTTGGAATGCTGTACACCTAAAGCTCTATTTCAAGTGAGTATGGAATTTAAATTCTAACTCATGATGTTATGGATTCTGTCTCTTTTGTTAAATTTTAATATTATTTGCTGTTTTGAACCTATTACTGACTTAAGCATCAGAGGGATGTTAGCCAGGCTAACACCCACCTTAGTTTACAGTTGTTTTGCAGTATATGCTTCGGGATATAGCTCCAGGATACACACTCAGGATACTTCGAAAGATTAGAGGATTGGCCCCCTCTCTCACGTTTAAGGGATCCTGATCCCTTCACAGGTTTAAAGGTATTTACCTTTCTCACGAATTGGGTTTAAACACCCCGCCTGGAGCGCAAGTTATCCAGGGGTAGTTCAAGGTGGCGGGACCAGTTCATGTAAAAGTGGCTGACAATTTCGTTACTGTTGGCTATACCCTGTATCCTAAAGGTATATGAGGATTGATCACCCTCTCTCGCTTAAGGGTATTTTCATACTCTCTAAGGTTTAAAGGTTTTCACCTTTCTAAGTCTTGGAGTTTATACACTCCCGCCTGTAGCGCACAAAAATTCAGGATTTTCCCTAGAATACTTATGGGTTTATCCCCAGTACATTAAGGATTTATCTCCAGTATATTTTAGGGTTTATCCCCTGTAATATAAGAATTATTCAAACGGTTGCAGCTGATGTCCAGAAAATTTCTAAATATTCGAAGACATTATGCACAGGGGACATTCCTACTGAGGCAATTGTGTAAAGCTCAAAGGATCAAGCTCGGACCAAGTACACTAAGTGTCTCAGACTGGGGACATCTTCGTTGGAAAAGTTGCAAAAGGATTGAAGTTTGAGAATAGGGTTACACTCTATTCCTGGTATGATCTTTCCTTTGTAAACGTTATTAAAATCATTTGAGTTTTTGAAACTATATTTGACAAAAGCTTAGGCATCTTGAATAGGATATATTCTCGGGATATATTCTCAAAATGTATTTTCAAAATATGTTTCAGGATATTTGATTGGAATATTTGGGACATGATACTTGGATTAAAAACTGAAACTGTGTTCTAGTCAAACAAGTGTTCTCAAAACCAACTTTGTAAAATAAAAATGAACTGTCCTCTTTCTCTGAAAACTTTATCTGAATTTCTTGAGTTATAAAAAACCCTATTTGACGGAAGTCTTAATAGGATATTGCGAGTATACTTGAAGGGGTAAGGTCCCAAAAACCTCATAATAAGTATTTAGGACCATACCACAACCCTGCTTCTAACCTTCTAACCTTGCGCGGCCGCGCACTGGTCTTACAAAAGGAAAAAACAGTCAGCAATCTATAGTCGCGAGCGCCCAAAGGAAAACATAAATCCTTGCGCCTTCTCCCATTAGCAAAGGATAAAAATCCTGAGATCAATACTTCCGCCCAAATATCCAGACTTGGATATTATTTTACCCAGACTTGGGATTTATTCGTCTGTTTCCATACAGTAAGGTGTCACACCAGATTACAGCAGTAATCTTCTAGAAGAAAAACAATCGTGCACCACCCAGGCGGTTATAACCGTCTAGACACGTGTCATTACCACAGACGCCCCTGAAATCACAACGAAGGCATGCATTTAAAGGGTAATCACCACTTGATCACATTACACGTGGCAAATCCCCAGCCTTTGATCTAACCACGATCCGTGTGCACTCACATCAGATCAAGACAACTTGACATCAGATCAAAGAACTTAACGGAAGAAAATGTAACCGCTACGGCGTTAGCATCTTCCGTCATCTTTTCAATAACAGGTTTTCCCTCCCAAACTCCCGGTTATAAATACGAGAACTGTTCAGGTATGAATCCAGATTACACACACTATTCAAATACTTCTTCTTCTTCATTACCAATACTTATTCTCACACCGGAGTCGGGTCAAGGAGAGAACCCTCTTCTCCCCTTGGCGAGGCTAACGGTGCTCTTTTTTGCAGAGCTTCGGAGAAGAAGGTCATCTACAACTGAATCAAATCGAGTGAGAGCTAACCTTTTTATGCGGATTCAAACCCCCTAGATATCTCGGTTCCGACCATTTATCTAGTGTTTCTTCATTGGCGCCCACCGATTCCTCTGTTTTCTAGTTTTTATCTCGTTTCGATTCAGTTCATCTCATACTCTGTTCTTAGCATGACAGAAAATTCATTATCTCACCTATCAGATCCTCGATCTGAAGGTTCTACAACCCAAAATACTCAGATCAATGAAATCATGAGAAAAAACAGAGATAACAGTCACTCAGAAAGGGAGAATTTCTCAGATCTAATCATAGAAAGATCCCCAGAACATTGGTTAAGCAGATGCCAAGCTGCTTTAAACACAATCATTGTGCAAATCACCAGATCTGAGTTCCCAAACGTCAGATCTGGAGGAGAAATACAGTATTGGACCCACCAACACCACATCACGTCCAATCTCATCGTACCATTGAAATACAAACCAAACAAACAAACATGATTCAAGGAGGTCCGTCATGAAGGCCAAATAAACGAAACTACGATCAACATTGGAGGGAACAGCAAGTTGTGTTTCCTGTTGTTCCTGGGGGCCCTCAGGAAGAACGACCAGTGATTATTACTGGTATCTTCGGACATTACCGAACGGATTATATGTTTATAGATCCAGGAAGCTCGATGGACATCATATATGAGCAATGTTTCAAACAGCTGGACCCAGAAGACAAAGTACGCCTGCAACCGGTCGATTTTCCCCTCACCGGATTCTGCAACGAAGCTGTATTCCCATTAGGGCAAATAGCCTTCCCTGTGACTTTATCGGATGGCGAGCATTCACGAACCGTCACAGTCAATTTCATGGTCATGCCGGCAACATCACGCCATGATATCCTGCTCAGAAGAAGGTCACAAAGAGAATTTAGCATGATCACTTCTATCCCACATGCCGCATGTGGATTTCCAACGGAAACCGGTGTTGCAATTATATACTCGAGTAAAGAAGTCATGTATGTGGATGATGAACCACCAACAAAGGCAGTCAAACCTTCGACATCAAACGAACCAGAGAAATGGGTCCTGAACAACGAATACCCAGAGCAGACCATCCTGCTGGGACACGCCATTTCACCAGCAACACGAACACAACTCAAAGAATTGTTGTCTAACAACAAAGATATATTCGCCTGGTGCCCAGCAGACATGACTGGGGTCCCGCGCGACATAGCGCAGCATTGCCTAAATATAAAACCATCAGCGGAACCTGTTGCTCAGGGGAGGCGCAACTTTAGTGAAGAAAAAGCAAAAGCCATGGACGAACAAGTGGCAGAACTACTCAACGCAGGAATCCTACGAGAAGTCAAATACCATACATGGGTTGCTAATCCTGTAATGGTACAGAAACACAGTGGTGGCTGGAGAATGTGTGTCGACTTCAAAGACCTCAACAAAGCATGTCCGAAAGATTGCTACGCACTGCCGGAGATAGATAAAAAAGTCGACTCCCTAGCATCATTCAGATGGAAATGTTTTCTCGACTGCTACAAAGGCTATCATCAAGTCCAGATGAAAGAGGAGGACGAAGATAAGACCGCATTTCGCACCGATAAAGGCATCTTCTGCTACACCAAAATGCCTTTTGGTTTGCGCAATGCCGGCGCAACTTACCAGAGATTAATGGACACAGTTTTCAACAGCGACATCGGCAAGACAGTTGAAGTGTACATGGATGACCTTGTCATCATGAGTCATGAGGAAGACTCGATGCTCAACAATATTCAGCGCACATTCGACTCTCTGCGCAGTGTGAATTTAAAACTCAACCAAACAAAATGCTCCTTCGGCATGGAAGAAGGAAAATTTTTGGGTTTCATAGTCACAAGAGATGGCTTTAAAGTAAAACCAGAAAAAGTGCAGGCTATTCAGCTGATGCCGTCACCAGCAACAGTCAAAGAAATGCAAAGGCTCGCCGGACGTTTGGCAGCCTTGAACAGATTTTTGGCTAATCACGCAGCAAAGTCTTATCCATTCATCAGCACGCTACGAAATTGCGCAAAGAAAACCGACTTTCAATGGACAGCTGAAGCGGAAGCAGCGTTCAAGCAAATGAAAGAATGTTTAATCCAGCTACCAACGCTGACCGCGCCAAAAGAAAAAGAACCACTAATATTATATCTATCTGCTGCGGAAGTAGCGGTCGGGGCAGTATTGATGGTAGAACGTGAAAACATTCAGACTCCAATCTATTATATAAGCAAAATGCTCACCGGTCCGGAAACTCGTTACTCAATGATAGAAAAACTAGTCCTTGCACTAGTACACGCATCACGACGACTGCGCAGATATTTTTCGGGCCACGTCATCACAGTTCTCACCAATTATCATTTGGGCCAGATTTTATCCAAACCCGACGTCGCGGGAAGGTTGGCTAAATGGGCCATTGAGCTGGGAGGATACAATATCTTCTATAGACCAAGACCGGCAATCAAAGGGCAAGTCCTAGCAGATTTTGCTACCGAAGTTCCCATCGACAAAGTTCAAGAGTGCGAAGCAATCCAGAACCCTATACCCGTTTTCGACGATAGAGTCTGGACTTTACACACAGATGGCGCTTCCAATGACGATGGAGCAGGAGCAGGTCTCCGACTAATCAGCCCAGATAATCACGAACTCACATATGCCATACGCCTAGATTTCCGAAGCACTAACAACGAAGCAGAATACGAAGCGTTTCTAGCTGGCCTTCGCTTAGCGCTAAAAATAGGGGCAAGAAATCTTGAAGCTAACGTCGATTCAAAACTAGTAGCCGAGCAAGTTAATGGCAACTACGATGCAAAAGAAGCTATGGCATTATACCTTGAACAAGCGCGAGTTCTAATCAGCCAATTCCAAACATTCAAAGTTAACCACATAAACAGAAGCGAGAACAAGCACGCAGATGCGCTGAGCAAATTAGCCGCTACCAGCTTCAAACACTTAGCAAAGGAAGTACGCATAGAGGTACTATCCAACCCTTCTATTCATCTCAAGCAAGTAAGCGTCATAGAAATAGGAAATCCATCTTGGATGTCTCCAATTATTTTATACCTTCAACACGGAAAACTTCCGGAAGGAAAAGCAGAAGCTCGAAAAATACAACACAAAGCGATAAATTATGAAATAGCGGATGGCGTCCTTTACCGAAAGTCATTTATGGGCCCATTACTACACTGTGTTGATAAAACAGACGCCCAATACCTAGTCAGGGAAATCCACGAGGGATTATGCGGAATACACGCGGGACCGCGCATGGTCGTGGCAAAGATAACGAGTGCTGGATACTACTGGCCAGGGATGCACATGGACGCAGTTGATTTATTAAGAAGATGCGCAGCCTGTCAACGCCACGCCCCAAAGACACTCCGACCCAAAAATCCGCTAATTCCCGTTACTTCCGCCTGGCCATTCCAACAATGGGGCATCGATCTTGTCGGCCCATTTCCTGACGCGCCAGGAGCAGTAAAATTCATCATCGTGGCGGTTGATTACTTCACCAAATGGGTAGAAGCTAAAGCTTTGGCCTCAACAACAGCAATGGTAATCCGCAAATTTATATGGGAACATATCATTTGCAGGTTTGGATTACCATTGCGCATTATTTCCGACAATGGTACGAACTTCGCCTCAGAAGATCTTCAAAAATGGTTCAAAGAAATGAAGATCGAACATAATTTCGCTTCCGTCGCACACCCCAAGCAAACGGTCAAGTAGAAGGTGTGAACAAACAGATCGTCGACGGCATAAAAGCGCGGATAGGAACAGCACGCAGAGGATGGGTCGACGAACTTCCCAGCATTCTTTGGGCACATCGAACAATGCCAAAGACTAGCACAGGCGAAACTCCGTTCAGTCTAGTCTATGGGTCTGAGGCCGTCATTCCAGCTGAGATCGGCTTACCATCACCGCGCATGATAGCCATGGAAAAATAGAACAATGAACAAGAGCGAAGAATGGATTTGGACCTTCTGGAAGAAAGGCGCGAGAACGCCGCCATAACAGAAGCAAGGTACAAATCCAAACTCGAAAAATATTACAATGCGCACGTCCGCGTATGCACCTTTGTCCCCGGTGATTTCGTTTTGCGCGACAATGAAGCTTCAAACGCTGAAAAGCTGGGCAAATTAGCGCCAAAATGGGAAGGGCCATACATCATCAACGAGGTACTAGGCAAAGGGGCATATACCCTAAAAAGGATCAATGGGACCTTAGTTCCCCGCACCTGGAACGCACAACAGTTGCGCAGGTGTTACATATAAACCAAGTCTACAAAAGCGGAAAGAACATACAGGCAATGTATTTCTTTATTATGTCTTGTATTACAAGCCTTGCGCTCTTATCAATACAAACATCATCTTTACTTATGTCACTATTTATTACAAATTGCATGTAATTTCTTTGGTTCGCGTGAAAACAATATGGTCAAACATTGTACACCTCATGAACAGTCTAAACCAGGCAAACAATCAGGCCTTTTGGACAAACGTTCACACATGAGCACAATACCATCTCTCATTCGCCTTACATATTCAAAGCAATTAAGAACATGCAACATATTGTAATCTAAACAAGCACATTACAAGCACGGCAGTGCATCAAAATATACATTACCCAGTGTAACATAAAACACTTCTTAACAAAGATCATGACAATGATCTTTGGAAATTTTTAGTACCAAAAACTAAGAATATTTACAATAATCACACCGGTGATCTTCAAAAAGAGGTTTATGCTAACAGACTAACATAAACATCAAAGAAAGGGAAATACAACTCCCAAAACCTAATCAACAGCAAGTTCATCTTCAACATCCACTTTCCCCGGAGGTTTTTTCCGACGTCGGTACACCAACCGACACCCTCCTTCCCGGATCATCGGAAAACGAGCAATCAAACCATCCGCATCCAGCACAGCAATATTATTATCAGCAACCCTTCCTTGCCGGAGAACTTTGTCATCAGAACAAGCCACCATAGAAAGACCAGCAAGGATAGAGTTCTCTCCGGTAGCCGTCAATGGCGGAGAAGCAGCAAGTAGCAAGAGAGCTTCAGCAGCTTCTCGAATCTTCAGGATATCTGAGAGTCGTCGGGAATGAACGGTACGTTTTCCCTTCATTTTTTCCAAATTAAAAAGATAAACAAGCACCCCAATACATATATATAAAAGAACTCAACCTCGGGAAAGGAGAAACACACTCATCATTAATTGTCAGAACTATATCACATCCAAACGGCGCTACAGGAACCAGGGTCATTTCCTCATTAATGAAGTCTGACAAGCGCCACTACAAATCTCAAGACAAAAGAGAAAAATACCCACTCTTACTGCCAGCTGACGTCATTACACGTCAGAGCATGATTACAAAGTCACATTTTTTCACTTTTTTCAACAAATTAAAGCTTCTCAGAGAAAGTTCCTTATTTCTCGCGCCCAAAAGCATTCCCCTCTCATTAGTCTAGTGCTCCACTTATTTGCATAAGTACAACACTAGACTTGGGGGACTTGAAGGGGTAAGGTCCCAAAAACCTCATAATAAGTATTTAGGACCATACCACAACCCTGCTTCTAACCTTCTAACCTTGCGCGGCCGCGCACTGGTCTTACAAAAGGAAAAAACAGTCAGTAATCTATAGTCGCGCACCCAAAGGAAAACATAAATCCTTGCGCCTTCTCCCATTAGCAAAGGATAAAAATCCTGAGATCAATACTTCCGCCCAAATATCTAGACTTGGATATTATTTTACCCAGACTTGGGATTTATTCGTCTGTTTCCATACAGTAAGGTGTCACACCAGATTACAGCAGTAATCTTCTAGAAGAAAAACAATCGTGCACCACCCAGGCGGTTATAGCCGTCTGGACACGTGTCATTACCACAGACGCCCTTGAAATCACAATGAAGGCATGCATTTAAAGGGTAATCACCACTTGATCACATTACACGTGGCAAATCCCCAGCCTTTGATCTAACCACGATCCGTGTGCACTCACATCGGATCAAGACAACTTGACATCAGATCAAAGAACTTAACGGAAGAAAATGTAACCGCTACGGCGTTAGCATCTTCCGTCATCTTTTCAATAACAGGTTTTCCCTCCCAAACTCCCGGTTATAAATACGAGAACTGTTCAGGTATGAATCCAGATTACACACACTATTCAAATACTTCTTCTTCATTACCAATACTTATTCTCACACCGGAGTCGGGTCAAGGAGAGAACCCTCTTCTCCCCTTGGCGAGGCTAACGGTGCTCTTTTTTGCAGAGCTTCGGAGAAGAAGGTCAGCTACAACTGAATCAAATCGAGTGAGAGCTAACCTTTTTATGCGGATTCAAACCCCCTAGATATCTCGGTTCCGACCATTTATCTAGTGTTTCTTCAATACTGATCAAGATATTTTCGTAAAAAGTAATAATTGCACTAAGTTTGGAACATTGGAATTCAGACTAAGCAATGCATAACAAATAACAACATGTAAGGTTAAAAGGTTAGTTTATTATTAATTGTATTCTTGGTTTCATCTCAAAAAGAGACCCATCCACCAAGAACACAATTAAGTTTTTAAAGCATATTTACATAAACAGTTGAAGGCTTCTTCTTGAGAACACGAGATCCCTCCACCTCCAACTGTTAAATTGTTCTAAAGCTTGCAGGAAATTAAAATTGTTCTAAGTACAGGAAGACCAGATGATTCAGACCCTACAAAGCAAAATACATGTATCGTTAAAGACAAACTAACCAGGATACAAGTTCAGTATATGTGTATGGGATACAGGATTTGGATATTTACCTTATTAAGGAAGGAGGTCATGGGCTCGATGGATTCCATGAAGCCAAGGTCATCATAAGAGAAACCTTCGGTAGCAACAGTGGAGGGCTTAGAGCAGGTGGCAACAGATGATTCTTTTTTACCAGGACAGGCTTGGAGTAACTGTCAAGCTCCTCAAGATCGAAGACAACAGGGACCTTAGCAGAGTCTACAGAAAAGGGAGTAGTTTCAATCTTATCATATTATGTGCTGCTTAACCAAACATATGCAGGAATGTTCAAAATAGATATCCTTACCAGACGTGCCAGAAGAATACCTAGTTATGAGAAAGTATAACCTTGGAAGTTGCGCGAAGTCACATCAACATCTACATCCCATTACGTGCATCGAGCAACACAACGAAAAATATACCCGTTTGGATTTCAGGATCCTAACTGTTTTGGTCAAAATTTACCGAAGCCATTAAGTCATCAAATTAGTTAAGTGAGGTAGTGTGCTAAAAAGTGTGTTTGAAAATATGCTGGTTAAGTTGTTTGGAAAAACAGTATTCAGGATACGGCTCAGGATATTGAGCTGTATCTACGATCAAACAATGAGCAAAAAGTAAAAAGAGGTGACACGAGATGTACGAGGAAAGCCCTTGATCAATCTAGATCGCCGGCATAAAACCTCGGGAGCTGACAATCGCAGCTGCCTTGTTCTTCTTATTGCTTTAAACTTCAGGATACAGTGCAGGATATAGACCAGATCGCTAAGTGTTACAATGCTTTTGTGCGAAAGTGAAAATTGCTAGAGAACAAGTGTAAGAGTGTAGCGAGTGTTGATGTGATGTCCTATTCGATCTGGTATACCCACCTATTTATAGTACCAAATTACAAACGATAATTCCTATAAATATGGGATACTCCGAATATTCCATAGTTAACGTTGTGGACCGAGTAATGCGGCTTCAACGTCTCTATTTGAACGACTTGGACCGAGTCTCCCGCGAAATGATTCCTTATGAAGTTGCTAGCTTCCAACCCACGTACCTGCACATAATCCGTTAGTGATCCTGAGGATACCATTCAGGATGTTACCAATATCCTGAATCAGCATCCCGGATGTGAACAGATATCATATAACCAAGATATAATCCAAGATATCCCCCAGGATATGGGCTCAGAATTTCGCCCATAACAATTGTCCCCAAAAATGTTACCGTTTAGTATCCTCATCACTAACGGTTACATTTTTCATGAAGACCGAGGTAATTAATAGATAAGACCAATGATGTGACCGTTTGCAACTACTCAGCCTATATTTACTCATTATACCCTATATCTTCTCATCCTCATCTCTTTTTAATCATAATCAATAAGGAAAAGGTAACATTCTCTCTCTAATCTTCATATTCATCTTCATTCTCTTTCTCCGGTGAAAAATTCAGGTGACCAAATGCCGAGACAAACAAGATCCAGTTCAGGTGACTCGGCCCCCACGTTCATCCAACAGAACTTTCTCCAAGAATCGGAGAAGGAAATATGTACCTTTGATAGTACCCACCTGTCGGCCTTGAAATCCTCCGGTATCTTCCCGGAAGGAACTGTATTTCGACCGTTTGACCGAGAAATCCGGTCAGATATGGTCTCCAATGAGTGGATATGCTTCAGTGCCTTTCCCTTCACCTTAGGGTTACAATTCCCCTTTCCGGATTTCATCGTGGAATTCTTTAACATTACCAAAATCTCCTTTAGTCAAACAATGCCAATGCTTTGGCGTGTTCTGTCTGTTCTTGACCAGATCAAGAAAAACCACATCCCTGATCTTTCTGTCCATGATCTTCCCCTAGCTTACAAGCTTAGATGCCATGGATCATGTAGATTTCTGTTTTATTCCACTTCCGGTGACCCACTGATACTTCGTGCCACCAGGAACGAGGATAACTGGCAATCCAAGTTTTTCTTTGTAAAAAGAGACTCAATCCCTGGTGGAACGGAATATCCGGTATAATGGTTGAAAAAGGGTAGGATTTAGGGTTTAAGAACGATCCTGTCTCTTATCCTGTTTCATATCCTGAACTAATTGATTTTCTTTTTCATGTTGTGCATGCAGCTGATTTCAGGAAGATTGCACCTCCTCTTGCGAATTCTCAAAAAAGGATAGACGCCATCAGACTCCTTCCAGAGGCTAAAAGAAGTTTCAACCCATCTCCACCAACTCCAAGTCCTTTTTCAAGTGCAAACATGTCTGGTAAGGATCCTGCAAAATATCCTGTACATACATGTTTTCATTTGATATTCTTAGGAGAAATTTAGAATTTTACTCCCTGTGTGCAGACTCCAGCAAGGTTCCAGTCTATCTAGACCTCGACGAACTTGACAGCTACCCAACTCCAGCCACAGTCAAGAAAGAGACCCCTGCTGCCACCAGCTCCAAACCGCTCCCGGCTCCCAAGGCTAATCCAAGAACTCGTGCTTCTGCAGCAAAAAAAGTGGAAAGGTCTTAAAGTCAGTGCTCCAGGTTCAGAAGGGTTCTCCTATGATGAACTCAGCTTCTCTGACTCCTTAGAGCCAATGAAATCCTTCCTCAACAAGGTAATATCCTCACATATATCCTGCACATATATCCTGCACACATATCCTGATAGGATATCCTGGTTAATATATTCTGGCTCATACCTGAAATTGATGTGCAGGGCCTCCAGCATTTGCTCCACCTATACAATGATGCTTGTGGTACTGCTGCACTCCATGAGGCCAGGATCAAACAGCTTGAAAGCACCGTTGCTGACCAAGGTGCCATTGCTGAAGCGAAGACCCGGCACTACGAGGGCATGCTGAAGAAGGTCACCTAGGATGCTGAGCTCAAACTTGCCACTGTCCAAATGGATCACGAGCAGGCCATGGTTTCTTTCCGGGAAGGAATCAAAGCCTCCGCTATCATTTCCTTGCTACAGGCTCGCATCAAGATGGCCTACGAGGCCAAAGAGACAGGCCTTGTATGCCCATCCTGGCCGGTTGAATCTTGGGTGACCAAGCTAAAGGAGCTTGGGGGCAAAGCTGTGCCACTTCCTACTGAAGCCGGTGAATCTTCCAAGTCAGCAGAGGTGGTGAACCAGGCTGGAGACAAGAAGGACGCTGGAGCAGATGCTGGGATGGATGCTGGTGAGGATGCTGCTCAGGATGCTGGTGCTGAGAAGTCGGAGAAGGTTGGAGAAGATGCCGCTGTGTGAGGGCATTCAGGTGGGTGATGACGGATATATGTGCCAAGGCCAGAGCCCACCTTTTTAAATTTGAATGTTGATCTGTAATCCCTTAAACAATTTACTTTTCTGCACTTTACTTTTCTGCACTTGAACAATTTACATATCCTGCATGCTTTTTGAACAATACAATAGTTGGAGGTGGATGGGTCTCGATTTGAGACGAAACCTTCAACTGTTGGGTAAATATGGTAAGGAACTACTAGTGCTCTTAGTGGATGGGCCTTGTTTTGAGGTGAAACTAAGAGCACATCTTTTGGTATGTTATTAATATAACTTCTCTTTTGACTTTATTATTGTTGTTATTGGTGTACAAATTTTACTTATGAAAATCGTTATGTTTGAATATTTTTAAGAATATTATGGGAACGTATTCTGAAAATATCCTGACAGATATCCTGGTCAGGATATCGTCATATAACTTAGAAGACTTAAATCATTTGAAAAAAGGAGAGACCATACCAAAGACTCTTAGAGAGTCAATTCCAATCTTCCATCTTGGGAATGTCCCCAGTGCAAACTTATAAACTTGGATCCATCCTTCGAATAGTATAATATATGTCCCCTGTGTACAACACAGAAACGCAAATGTATTCACACTTTGGCTTTAATAAATTTCGAACACCCCGAGGCAAAACTTTTGATATCCTGAAATGAATCCTTAGCATACTGGGGATAAACCCTTAATATCCCGGGGATAAACCCTGATATCCTGGGGATAAACCCTGATTTTCATGCGCTACAGGCGAGAGTGTATAAACTCCAAATCTTAGAAAGGTGAAAACCTTTAAACCTTAGAGAGTATGAAAATACTCTTTCATGAGAGAGGGTGATCAATCCTCATATACCTTCAGGATCCAGGATATAGCCAACAGTAACGAAATTGTCAGCCACTTTTACATGAACTGGTCCCGCTACCTTGAACTATACCTAGATAACTTGTGCTCCAGGCGAGGTGTTTAAACCCAATTCGAAAGAAAGGTGAATACCTTTAAACCTTTGAAGGGATCAGGATCCCTTATACGTGAGAGAGGGGGCCAATCCTCTAATCTTTCGAGTTATCCTGAGTGTATATCCTGAAGCATATACTGCAAAACAACTGTAAACTAAGGCGGGTGTTAGCCTGGCTAACACCCCTCCGATGCTTAAGTCAGTATTGGGTACAAGATAATAAACAAATATATTTAAATAGATAGAATACATACCATTCTGAGATAGAAATTAAATTCTATTCTTACTTGAAATAGAGCTTTAAGTGTATTGCATTCCAGGATCTCGGTAGCATATCCCCTTCCATACTCTTAAGTCGATAAGCTCCTTTTCCCGCCTCTGACTCAACTTCATATGGTCCTTCCCATTTTGGAGCTAACTTACCATCGGCAGGATTAGTGGTATTTTGAAAAGCCTTTCTTAGCACCCGATCACCAACTCGAAATCTCCTAGTTCTTATATTCTTGTTATATGCTTTGGATACTCTATGTTGATATGCTGCCATCCTTAGCCTTGCTGCATCTCTTCTTTCATCTATAGTATCTAAATCTTGACATAAGGCCTCAAGATTCTGTTCAGGATCCTGTAGGATAGATCTTGCAGTAGGTATTGCCATTTCCGTTGGGATCACTGCTTCTGCTCCAAATACCAAGGAAAATGGGGTTTGGCCTGTTGCATTCTTTACCGTTGTCCTATCATCCCACAAAACAAAGGATAATTCTTCTGCCCATCTTCCTTTTTTGGCTCCAAGTCTCTTTTTTAAGTTATTGACAATTATCTTGTTCGAGGATTCAGCTTGTCCATTCGCTTGAGGATGTACCGGAGTCGATGTAATCATTTTGATTCCCCAACTCTTGCAAAAGTCAGTAGTCCGCTTGCTTATGAATTGGGACCCATTATCACAAATAATTTCCGCCGGTACCCCAAATCTGGTCAGGATATTCCTCTTTATGAAGGATACTACTTCTTGGTCTCTAACTTGAACAAATGCTTCAGCTTCAACCCATTTAGAGAAATAATCCGTCATTGCTAGCATAAAGACTTTTCCTCCCGGAGCTTTTGGTAACTTCCCTACTATATCCATCCCCCATTTCATGAATGGCCAAGGGGAAACTACAGGATATAGTGGTTCAGCTGGTTGATGTAGTATGTTACTATGCCTTTGACATGCATCACACCTTCGAGCATATTCCGCAGCATCTTTCCTCATCGTTGGCCAATAATATCCTGTTCTCAATACTTTCGAGAACAATGACCTGCCCCCAGTGTGGTTACCACAATCCCCTTCATGTATATCCTGAAGTACTTCTTTTGCTTCAGGATCCTCCAAGCACCTCAAATACGGTCCTGCAAGAGATTTCTTGTATAAAACATTATTTATAATAGTGAATCGTGATACCTTCATCCTAAATGCCTTAGGATTTTCATTTTTGGGGATGTGTCCTTCCTTGAGATATCTCATGATTGGAGCCGTCCAGGATATAGGATCCGGTTCAGGATACTCTGCTCCAGGATCCTGAATACCCGCTACTTCTTTATCCTGAGGATTCGTTGCAGGATACAAGATATGTAATATTGGTATTTGGGTCCCTTCTGGTATCCTGATCGATGATCCCAGATTTGCTAAGGCATCTGCTTCAGCATTATCCTCCCTTGGTACCTGTTCAAGTGTAAAAACATCGAAATATCCTGCTAATTTTTTGAGAATATCGAGGTATTCGATTAATTTCTCACCCTTAACTGCATAGGATCCATTAAAATGGTTAGTAATTAACAAGGAGTCAACATATACTCGCAAATTCTTGATACTCATATTCTTATCTAGCTCTAATCCTGCAATTAAAGCCTCATACTCTGCTTCATTATTAGTAGCAGGAAATTCACATCTAATAGCCTGGGGTAATATGTCCCCTTGTGGCGATTTTAGTAGTATTCCCAATCCTACTCCTCGTACATTAGATGCACCATCAGTATATAATGTCCAGGATCCTGAGGATTCTCCTAACTGTTGGACTTCTAGGTCTACCTCATCCTGAATGTCACTACTGAAATCAGCCACAAAGTCAGCTAAAGCCTGAGACTTTATGGCATTTCTAGGTTCATATACTAAATCATAGGCACTCAATTTTACTGACCACTTGGCCATCCTGCCTGACATCTCTGGTTTCCTAAGCACATTTTTGACAGCAGAATTTGTTTTAACATGAATCCTATGTGTCTCAAAGTAATGTCTAAGCTTCGTTGATGCCATAACTAATGCTAGTATCAATTTTTCTAAATGAGAATACCTAGTTTCAGCATTTAACAAACTTTTACTAACATAATAAACAGGATATTGCTGACCTTCATGATCCTTTACAAGGACGACACTTACAACATTTCCTGATACTGCGAGGTATATGGATAGTGGTTCACCATTCTCAGGCTTCATTAGTGTTTTGGTCAAAAAATCGGACAAGGATAATGTAACCAAACTCTCTGTTACGGGGTATGATGCTTGAATTGGTTTATAGCAATAAGGATCACTATGAAAAATAAATAACAAGTGACACAAGGTTTATACGGGGAAAAAGCCCTTGATCAAGAGTTGATCTCCGGCACAAAAAACCACGGGTGATGGAAACTACCGATCACCAACTCAAATTAAACAAGTAATGTGTTACAACTTCGGATGATAGCGAGCTAAATACAAGGATCCCTATAGTGTTCTGTGTAAAAAGTGTACGAAATCGCTAAGTGAATGAACGAGAGCTGTTGTGAGCGGTTTTCAGAGTGTGTGTAGCCAAAAATAGCAAAAGTATTGTCTAATTAGCTCGCTACCCCTTTTAAATCTAGTAAAAATCTAAATAACAAACTATCCGCAAATGGTGCAAGTCCTCCACGACTCCACAACGTCCATTTCTGACCAAGCACGTGCGGAATAGATTTAGAATATTCTCCAGAAATATCGCCAAGACCAAGTCCCAATTGATATTCCTGCAAAACAGTTACGAATTCAAAACAGACAATCATTAGTATAAGGATCCTTAGGATGATCCATGATCCTGATCCTGAGGCACTTCTGAGGATCACTAACTGACACAGAAGTAAGGATCACCAAACAGGATAATAATTGAGGATCACGGGTCATTTAGAAATCCACCCCTAACAATTGCCCCCAAAATATAAGGAGTTATATTGTAAATAAACGAGTTGTATTTTGTCGATCTTATCCGTAGCAAACTAATGGATAACTAGCCGTTATAAGCGGACTAGCCGTTACGATCATGACGTCAGTGAGGTGATTATCCTGTAAAATCATCATTATAAATAAGAGTTAGAGATAGGGATCGATTAGCATTCAAATTCAAGAGAACTCCCTTTAAATTCTCCTCTGACGATCAAGCAGGTAACTCTTTTCCTCTTCCTTCTTTACGTTTTCTTTCTCCGTTCATCTTTCTTTACCTTCTTCAAATCAAGATGATGCTGAAATCCTCACCAGCCAAGGATCATAAGAAGGAAAGTCCTCTCAAGAGCTAGGGTATCCTGGAAGATTCGGTGAAAGAAATATGTTGTTTCTCTGATCCACAAATAGATAGAATTCGCCACTGTTTTCCGGCAAATACTGTTTTCAAACCATTTGTTCCCACCGTTTTAAGCGATTATGTCTCTGAAACTTGGGTAGCTTTCCCAGTCACACCCTTCATAATAGGATATTCGTATCCCTTCCCAGACTTTACCCAATCCTTTTTCTCCCTCACCGGCATCTCCTATATTCAAGCCATGCCAATGATCTGGAGGGTCTTGTATACCCTTGAAAGGATCATTGAGCAAGAAGGAATTGACTTGGGAATGTCAGAATTAGCCGAGATGTATGACCTTACCACATTTGGATTCCACCGATATCTATTCAAGCGTAAACCCGGAAAAGAACATCCCATTTTTAGAGCTACTAAAAACGATATCAACTGGAAACGGCAGTTCTTCTTCGTCAGAAGGGACTCTATCCCGGATGGCCAGAATTTGCCGAAAGAATGGAGCATTCATGGTAGGATAGGAGGATCCTTAGAAGGATCACTAAGGTTCTGTTTGTTTTTTCTGTAGGAAAAGGTCTGCAGTCTGCGGACCACATCTGCAAGAGAAGAGGTGGACCAAAGGTCTGCAGTCTGCAAGAAGAAGAGGGTTTGTTTTTTTTATACATAAACCTCTTCACACACATTACACACACAGCACACACCAGACATCTCTCTGCTTTCACTTCACCACCGCCACCACTTCACCACCGTCACCACCGTCACCACCGCCACCACTTCACCACCGCCACCGCCACCACTTCACCACCGTCACCACTGCACCACAGCCACCACCGTCACCACAGATCGATGATGATGATGATGCAGATCGACCACCGCCATCAAAACCCACCACCACCGCCGCCCCTTCTCTCTCTACGATCTCTCTCTCTCTCTCTCTTCTTTCCAGATGTCGATGATGATGATGAGGGTTTTCGATTTAGGGTTTTTTCCACAGATCGACGTTGATGATGATGAGGGTTGTCGATTTGGGGGTTTTGTTTGTGATGTTGATGATGATGTCGGAGGTGGTGGCGGAGTGGAGGTGGTGGCGGAGTGGAGGTGGAGGTGGAGCAGATTTGGGGGTTTTGTTTGTGATGTCGATTTGGGGCTGGAGCAGCGGAGGTGGTGGTGGAGATGGTGGCGGAGGTGGAGATGGTGGTGGCAGAGGAGGTTGGAGGTTGGAGGTGGAGGTGGTGGTGGTGGTGGTGGCGGAGGTGGTGGTGGTGGCGGAGGTGGAGATGGTGGTGGCAGATTTGGAGGTGAAGAGGTCTGCGTGGTGAAGAGGTTCCAAGAAGACTTGGGTCCATGTCTTCTCCAAGAAGAGGTCTCGCAGACCTTTTTTAATGAAAGGTCTGCGAGAAAACAAACAAGCTGCAGACATCAAACGTCTGCGCGCGTCTGCGTCGCGCAGACATACGTGGCCAGAAGTACTTCTGGCCAAAAAACAAACAGCACCTAAGTAAGCTCATTCTGATAATGCTTACTAATATGCTTTTGTTTCTTTTTGTGCAGCTATCACATTCTCGCACATTATTCCTTCAGCTGCCACCAAGGGGAGACTTGCTGCCTTTAGAAAGCTTGATCCTGAAATCAGAACATTCAAGACAATCACCCAGGACTCACAAGAGGTATCCTCAGGCTCTGTCACCATGTCAAGTAAGTATCCTATTCTTTTTATATTCAAATGTTTAAATAAATAGTTATATATGAATAGAATAAGGACACTTATCTGTTTTGGGTGTGTAGGCGCTGGAAACTCATCAAGATCTGCCTCCAAATTTAGTGTCACTGAGCTTGACACCGTACGATCCTCCAAGAAGAAGCTTCCTGCTAGCCCAACTGCTTCTATCCCCAAGGCACCCGCTAAAGGAAGGGGTGGAAAGAAAAGAAAAGCCTCCGAAGCTGAGGATCTGCAAGGTCTACCTTTGATCCGCCACCAGTTCCTTGAGTACTTCAACGAGGTAAGGATCCTTATCCCTGCTCTAGGTATCCAGCCTATTTAAGGATCACTTGTTCCTAAACTGTTCTTTGTCTTCTTTGCAGAAATTTGCTGAGATTGAAGATTATGTTGGGCATGTCGAGGAGCAGGACAAGAAGATTGCTGACCTCCAACAAGTCGCATTGCTTAAGGATCTCAAGATTGCTGACCTCCAAAAGGATCTCAAAGATGCCAAAACTGAAACGGCCAAGATCCTAATCAATTTTGATTATGAAAAGCAGGAGATCACAGAGGACGCAAAAGTCTCCGCCGCCATAGCCATGTACAAAACCAAGCTACAAATGGCTCAAGAAGCTCAGGATCCTGCCTTTGACAGAAGCAACTGGGATGTGGAAGGCTGGAAGGCAAGGCTGGCTGAACTGGATGATGAGGAGGAGACTGAGGAGGTCCTGGCGATTGAGGCTGGAGGCAGTGGCAAGGATCATGGTGGTGAAGCTAGTGGAGATGGAGATGGTAGTGCAGCGAAGGTGTAGGCTGCAACAATGGGCAATGATGGACATTTCTAGACGTAGCTGGAGCCCATTTTTTAGTTTGGTTATGGTTTTTTGTTTTGATGGTGTTTTGATGAACAATGGTTGGTCTGTACTCAAACAATAGTAACTAGGATTGAGGATCATAGATGATCCTTCGAACAATAGGTAGGATTACAAATGGTGGAGAGATCCTCTGTTTGGGGGATGAAGCCATTGTGATCCTGCCATCTTTTTAATTCCTGCACTACCGAGACCTTTAGACAATGGACACCCTTTACCTACCCCAGCGGACGGGCCACGTATTGCTGGTAGATGCTCGGGGTAGGTAATTTTGACAACCTTAAAAGGGTTTAAACTTTTGTGAATAAAATGACTTTAACTTTTTGGCTATATCCTGTGTTGTTATCCTTATTGTTATTTTATTTTCCAATTTATTGTGATGTCCATGTCATTTAAACTTATCAAGTAAGGAAAAATTTTAGAAATATCCCTTAAGAGTTAAGGATATGCTCAAGGATCACAAAAAAAAATTATTTAAGGATCATAATTTCAGTTGTCAAAGGATAAGTGTCACTTACACATAATGAATAAAATCAAAACAGTTAAGGATCATACCTGAGAACCCAAGTTAGGATCCTATCCTTCAACACTTAAAATTAGGATAACCCAAGATACAAACCTTAGTTGAAAGTAAGGGTCGAGAATCTTTGGCCATTTATCTTCACAAACCTGAAATAGGATATTACTTGGGACTGAGCCAATAGAAGATGAATGTTAGTAACTGGGGACAAGCCCAAAGGATAACCGGGGACAAGCCCAAAGGATAACTGGGGACAAGCCCAAAGGATCGTATGTAAACTGGAGTATGGCCCTTACTGGCGACTATCCAAACTTAGTGACATGAAAATGCCAAAACCTTAGCTAACGTGAAAACGTTAGAAACCTTAGGAACGGATATATGGTACGTCTACCATTATACGTAGGATCCTGAATATAGCTAGTACAACGAAATTGTCAGCCCCTAAAGCGGGTACTGGTCCCATTGCCATGAACTATACCAGGATCATCGTGCGCTACTGGCGAAACTGGGGACAGGCCCAGACTGGGGACTAGCCCAAAAGATAACTGGATACTTCTGTGGATACTCAATGCTTAGTTAAGGATGCCTGAACCTTCAAAACTCAGAAATCAAGTAAAAGGAGGATAAAGGACGCATGATCCTTATCCTCATAAGAATAAAAAGAATGAAATAGTTTAAGATTGGAATGTTACCAGAAAGAGGATCATCTATCAGCGGGGATCCTTCAAGGATACTTGTCTGGTAAGGATCATGGATCATGATCACATGAAATATTTCTTCAAATGGACAGCATTCCAAGCTCTAGGTAGCAAATCACCCTCCATTGTTAGCAATCGATATGCCCCCTTTCCTGCTTCAGCTTCAATCAAATAGGGTCCTTCCCACTTTGGTGCTAGATTTCCATCAGCAGGATTGGTGGTGTTTTGAAATGCTTTCCTTAATACCATATCCCCAACTTGAAATTTCCTGAGCCTGACATTTTTGTTGTAAGCTCCAGCCATCCTTTGTTGATAACTGGCCATCCTTATCCTTGCTAAATCCCTGATTTCTTCTATAGTATCCAAGTCTTGAATAAAGTTTTCAGCATTTTCTTCAGGATCACGAACGCTTGTTCTTGCAGTTGGAACCACCATCTCTGTAGGGATCACTGACTCTGCCCCAAATACCAAAGAAAATGGAGTTTGGCCTGTAGCATTCTTGGGAGTTGTTCTATCAGCCCACAGCACATAAGGTAGTTCTTCTGCCCATTTTCCTTTCTTGGATCCAAGCTTCTTCTTTAAATTGTTGATGATGATCTTGTTGGATGATTCTGCCTGACCATTAGCTTGTGGATGGACTGGTGTTGATGTTATCATCTTAATTCCCCAACTGTCACAAAAGTTAGTGGTTCTATTCCCAATAAATTGGGATCCATTATCACAAATAATTTCAGAAGGGATGCCAAATCTAGTAATAATATTCCTTTTAATAAAGGATATAACTTCCTTTTCTCTAACTTGAGCAAAGGCTTCAGCCTCTATCCACTTAGAAAAGTAATCAGTCATAGCAAGCATGAATACTTTTCCACCTGGTGCCTTAGGAAGCTTTCCAACTATATCCATTCCCCATCTCATGAATGGCCAAGAAGAGGATATAGGATGCAAGAGCTCTCCTGGTTGGTGAAGGATATTACTATGCCTCTGACAAGGATCACACTTCTTGGCATATTCCACGGCGTCCGTCTTCATAGTGGGCCAATAGTATCCTGTTCTCAGGATCCTTGAGAATAATGCCCTGCCCCCAGTGTGGTTTCCACAATCTCCTTCATGGAAATCCTTTAGGACTTCTTGAATTTCAGGATCCTCAATGCATCTCAAATATGGTCCTGCAAGAGATCGTTTATACAACATATTATTTAATATTGTAAATTGAGATACCTTAATTTTAAAAGCCCTTGGGTTTTCTCCTGTAGGGATTTCTCCATGTTGTATGTATCTCATGATTGGAAGTATCCATGATCCTGAATGAGATTGGGTATCATCACTAGGGATGATTGCAGAATCTTCTCCTATCTCCATAGTTACATGATCCTTGATGGCAGGGGTCAGGATATGGATAATAGGGATCTCAATATCCTCAGGAATCTTCAAAGATGATCCTAGATTGGCTAATGCATCAGCTTCTACATTCTCTTCCTTTGGTACCTGTGTCAAACTAAAGGATACAAAAGAGAGTGCCAATTCTTTGACTATCTCCAAATATTTGATTAGCTTTTCACCTTTAACAGCATAGGATCCATTAAAGTGATTAGTGATCAATAAAGAATCTACATGTACCTCAAGATACCTGATATTCATATGCTTTGCAATTTGCAAACCAGCTATCAAGGCTTCATATTCAGCCTCATTGTTGGTAGTTTGAAATTCACAAGCTATGGAGTGGGGTATTATGTCCCCCTGTGGCGATTTTAGTAGTATCCCAAGCCCTGTTCCATTCACATTGGAGGATCCATCAGTAAACAGTATCCAAGGATCCTTGGTTTCTTCAAGCTGTTGGACTTCTAGTTCAGCTTCCTTTTGCAAATCACTACTGAAATCTGCCACAAAGTCAGCTAATGCTTGGGATTTAATGGCTGTCCTAGGCTTATATCTTATATCATATGCACTCAACTTCACTGCCCACTTAGCCATCCTTCCTGACATTTCAGGTTTCCTGAGAACATTCTTAATTGGGAAATTAGTTTTAACAATAATGGCATGGGTCTCAAAATAATGTCTTAATTTAGTAGATGCCATAATTAATGCAAGGATAAGTTTTTCTAAATGTGAATACCTGGATTCAGCATCAAGTAAGCTCTTACTTACATAATAAACAGGATGTTGTGTACCTTGGTGATCCTTAACAAGGACCGCACTTACTGCTTTTGAGGATACCGCCAAATATAAGGATAACACATCTCCCTTTTCTGGTTTCATTAAGGCTGGGGCTGAGGATAGGTAATCTTTAAGAGCTTTAAGGGCACTTTCATGCTTCTCAGTCCATTCAAATTTCTTGTTTTTCCTCAGGATATCATAGAACTCCTTGCACTTTTCTGAGGATTTGGATATGAATCTGTTCAAGGCTGCGATCCTGCCGGTCAACCTTTGCACATCCTTAGCATTGGCAGGAGATTTGATATTCACGATGGCCTTAATTTGCTCTGGACTTGCTTCAATGCCCCTCTTTGTTACCATATATCCTAAAAATTTACCTGCCTTTACACCAAAATGACACTTAGAAGGATTTAGTTTCATATTAAATTTATCAAGGATATTGAATGCTTCCTCCAGGTCTTTAAGGTGATCCTCAGCTCTTTTGGACTTAACCACCATGTCATGGATATAGACTTCCATAGTGTATCCAATTTGTTCTTTGAACATCATATTGACAAGCCTTTGGTAAGTAGCACCTGCATTCCTTAATCCAAATGGCATAGCAATATAACAGTATATACCAGTTGGGGTCATGAAGGCTGTATCCTCTTGATCGGATAGTTCCATCTGAATTTGTTGAAATCCAGATGAAGCATCCATAAAAGTTAACAACTCATGACCCGCGGTAGCATCCACCATGGAGTCAATATGGGGTAATGGGAAAGGATCCTTGGGACATGGCTTGTTTAAATCTGTAAAATCGACACATACCCTCCACTTTCCATTTTTCTTTTGAACAACAACCACATTGGCTAACCATCTTGGATACTTAACCTCTCTAATCATACCTGCTCGAAGTAGCTTATCTACCTCTTCCTGGATAATAGCATTTCTTTCAGGTGCAAACTTCCTTCTCTTTTGATGAATTGGCTTGAATGACCTGTCAATGCCAAGTTTGTGAGTAATTATATCCTTAGATATACCTGTCATGTCTTCATGTTTCCAGGCAAAGGTGGTCTTCCTTCTTTTAAGAAAGGATACTAGCTCTTGTTCAATATCGCTGAGGATCCCTGACCCTATGAAGATCTTGGATTCAGGATCATCAGGATCCATGAGGATTTCTTTCAAATCCTGTTCTCTTGCCTCCAAGACGTCTCTTGAAGGATACTTTAATTGCTATTGCTCCCTTGGTCTTGAGGCTGGTTTCATTGATGAGGTATAGCAATTTTTAGCCTCCTGTTGATCACTCTCAATTTTCACCACTCCCCATGGACTTGGAAGCTTTACACACTGATGATAGGTGGATGGAACTGCCTTCATATCATGTATCCATGGCCTCCCACAGGATTCGAGTTTGGAATTGCGGATGTGAATCCATCTTGTCGAGACTCTGGCATAATTGAAGGACCAGATGAGGCAATGGTCTGCATTGGTATGAAGTCTCCTTGATGGACGTCTGAGTTCTGAGGTTGCATATTTCTCAAGGATCCTTGATTTTGAAGGGGGTTGGATCCTTGGAATTGTGATGATCCTTGAATCTGAAAGGATCCTGGGACCAGAGAGGATCCTAGGACCTGAGAGGATCCTTGGACCTGGGAGGATCCTTGGACCTGGGAGGATCCTTGTACTGCATGCATTCCCACATATCCTCCTGACGTAAAATATCCTTGATGCTGAGAAGAGGATCCTAATGGTTGAGAAGAGGATCCTTGAGGCTGGAAGCAAGAGCCAAATGCCTGACTCATTGTTGTTGTCCCATAACGCCTTCCTGGTAGTTCACCTAAGTATTGCACGTCCGGAACTGCTGAGTATTGTGAGGTTATGACCGGAGTGTCGAAGTTCAGCGATCTTGGCATCAGAGGGGAGTGATCCTCCACTGATTTCTTCTGTTTCTTGATTTCATCGATTTCCCGGAGGATTCTTTCGTTGGTCTTATCCTGCTCTTGTGCATGATTCCTCATCTGCAAAATCAAGGCATAGAGATCATTAGTAGTAGGATTAGTTGAAACAGAAGAAGTAGGTGGTTTTTGGAAAATGGGAGTTGGTTTCTTCGCAGCATTCTCAGCATTCTTCTGGGATCCAGAAGGTGGTGGAGGCAAAGGAGGAACGCCTTGTGAGGAACTGAATGAGGGCATCAAACTTGAAGTATTCTTCACTGAGGAAGCCATCTGTTTGGTTGTAGCGGATCGAAATGACCACAAAAACACGAATCTTTCTAAGAATAAAGCACCAATTGCCCCAAGGTGGGCGCCAAACTGTTTTGGTCAAAAAATCGGACAAGGATAATGTAACCAAACTCTCTGTTACGGGGTATGATGCTTGAATTGGTTTATAGCAATAAGGATCACTATGAAAAATAAATAACAAGTGACACAAGGTTTATACGGGGAAAAAGCCCTTGATCAAGAGTTGATCTCCGGCACAAAAAACCCCGGGTGATGGAAACTACCGATCACCAACTCAAATTAAACAAGTAATGTGTTACAACTTCGGATGATAGCAAGCTAAATACAAGGATCACTATAGTGTTGTGTAAAAAGTGTACGAAATCGCTAAGCGAATGAACGAGAGCTGTTGTGAGCGGTTTTCAGAGTGTGTGTAGCCAAAAATAGCAAAAGTATTGTCTAATTAGCTCGCTACCCCTTTTAAATCTAGTAAAAATCTAAATAACAAACTATCCGCAAATGGTGCAAGTCCTCCACGACTCCACAACGTCCATTTCTGACCAAGCACGTGCGGAATAGATTTAGAATATTCTCCAGAAATATCGCCAAGACCAAGTCCCAATTGATATTCCTGCAAAACAGTTACGAATTCAAAACAGACAATCATTAGTATAAGGATCCTTCGGATGATCCATGATCCTGATCCTGAGGCACTTCTGAGGATCACTAACTGACACAGAAGTAAGGATCACCAAACAGGATAATAATTGAGGATCACATGTCATTTAGAAATCCACCCCTAACAATTAGCAGAGGTGCGGTTGCAAGATATTGCTTCAAATCCTGCAGGGCTGCTTCATGTTTCTCACCCCATTCAAATTTCTTATTCTTCTTCAGGATATCATAAAACTCTTTGCATTTCTCTGAAGATCTTGAAATAAATCTGTTTAATGTTGCCACTCTCCCTGTTAATCGTTGAACATCTTTCATATTCGAGGGTGACTTAATATCCAAGATGGCTTTAATCTGTTCCGGGCTTGCCTCTATTCCTCTTTTGGTCACCATATATCCTAGAAATTTTCCTGCCCCCACTCCGAAATGACACTTAGCAGGATTTAGCTTCATGTTATATTGGTCCAGGATATCAAATGCTCCTTTAATATCCTGGAGGTGATCCTGGGCTTTTTTCGATTTTACCACCATATCGTCAATGTATACCTCCATGGTGTCCCCCAGCTTGTCTTTGAACATCATATTTACCAATCTCTGATATGTTGCACCTGCATTTTTCAAACCAAAAGGCATAGCCGTATAACAATAAATACCTGTTGGTGTCATGAAGGCAGTATCCTCCTGGTCAGAGGGTTCCATTTGAATCTGTTGAAATCCTGAGGATGCATCCATGAAGGTCAACATTTCATGCCCGGCAGTAGCATCCACCATTGCGTCAATGTGAGGAAGAGGAAATGGGTCTTTAGGACAAGCCTTGTTCAAATCTGTGTAGTCTACACAGACTCTCCATTTCCCATTTTTCTTCTGTACCACGACTACGTTTGCTAGCCACCTTGGAAACTTAACTTCTCTGATCATCCTGGACTTCAACAATCTCTCAACTTCCTCTTGGATAATCGTATTCCGCTCAGGAGCAAATTTCCTTTTTTTTTGCTGAACAGGCTTGAATGATTTATCAATTCCAAGCTTGTGAGTGATAATGTCTTTGGATATGCCTGTCATATCCTCATGCTTCCATGCAAACGTTGACATCCTGCATTTCAAAAAGTCAATTAACTGTTCTTCAATATCCTGAGGGATATTGGTTCCTACGAGCACCGAGATATCAGGATTATCCTGGTCCATGATAATTTTCTTCACATCCTGCCCCGGATCCTCCAAGATATCCTGGGCCCGCATCTTTAATTGCTATGCTGCACTAGGCTTGGTTGAGGATTTCATCGAGGATGAGTAGCATTCTTTCGCCTCCTGCCGATCACTTTCAACCTTGACGACTCCCCAAGGGGTAGGGATCTTGATGCATTGGTGATATGTTGATGGCACAGCCTTCATATCGTGAATCCATGGTCTTCCCAGTATGATATTATAGCAGGATAGAGAATCCATCACACAGAATCGTTGTATCGAGTTGACTCCTTCAACATATACTGGTAATTTTATCTCTCCCATTGTGTTCCTAGCCTCTCCACTGAACCCAACAAGCTCGGTGGACTTTGAAGTGATATCCATTGGAGATACATTCATTCTCTTCAGAGTCTCTAGTTGGATTATATTGACGGAGCTGCCATTATCAACCAATATCATGCGTACAAAATGGTTAGCCACATATAACGTTATTACCAGAGCATCATGATGAGGATCCTGAACAGTATCCCTGTCATCAGCATCAAATGTGATCACTTTGTCAGTTGTGAGGGTAGTCATCCTGACAGGTTTGTCTCCCCTTTCAGCTTTAGCTTCCTTTGCATGTCTCTTCGCTGCCGAATACGAAGTCCCACAAATATCGGATCCTCCCGACATGAAGTTGATTATCTTAGCATCCGCGGGAGGTGAGGCTGCTCGTTCAGGATCCTTCTCAGTATCCTGACCCTTGTTCTTCTTTCTTCCTAAGAGATCTTTCAAATATCCCTTGCTCAGAAGATAGCTTATTTCTTTCCTTAAGGCAATGCAATCCTCAGTCACATGTCCGAAATCTGCGTGGAAGGCACACCATTTTGACTTATCTTTCCAATCAGCTTTTTGTTGATTCTTTCGAGGCCACCTAGCCTTGTCTCCTAAACCCTGCATGGCATACATCAATTCAGGAATGTTAACAGAAAAGCAATATTCAGATAATTCAGGATACTCTTCAGGATCCTCATATTCGACAGCATTCACTTTCTTATTTTCATTTCTACCATATGGCTTAGGGCGATATGGCTTAAATGAGGATTCTGACTTCCTGTTAGTTGTCTCATAGGTGTTGGATGAGTTCATCCTCTCTTGCATCTTTCTGTCATCCTCCAATCGAATATATCTTAGGGCCCTGTTTCGAGCTTCATCCAAGTTCCTGCATGGGTTCATTACAAGGTCTTGGTAAAATTGAGAATCTTTTTGCAGCCCCATCTTGAAAGCTTGCACAGCTGTTGCAACATCAAGATGCGGTATGTCTAAGGATTCCCGGCTGAACTTATTCACATAATCCCTTAGGGATTCTTGAGGCCCCTGCGTTATCCTGTAGAGGTCACTTGTTAGTTTTTCAAAGCTTCTACTACAAGAAAACTGACTATTAAATAAATTCACTAGGTGAGCAAATGATGTAATCGAATGAGGAGGAACGTTTAGGAGCCATTTCAAGGCTGATCCTCTTAAGGTAGAGCCAAAACCCTTGCACAAGCATGCTTCCTTGAGCTCCGGAGGGATAGGGTTAATTTCCATCCTTTCCTTATACTGGGCAATATGCTCCTCAGGATCCGTAGTTCCATCATAAAGCTTCATGTTGGGGGTTTGAAATCTCTTTGGAATTTCAGCATCACAGATAGGATATGCAAAGCGAGATATCCTGTGGCTGTCTTGGGACACTTCCGGGATCGACTGGACCACTCCAGGTATGCTGGATATCATGTCCTTCAACTTCTAAAACTCCCTAGTAAATGCTGATGTTACACCTGTATCCTGCAAAGATCCACTATTGTTAGTAGCATGAATATTATTATTATTCGACACGTTACCCGTTGGAGGATTTTGCATATATCCTGAAGCATATCCTGAACTCCTCATGGTTGACATCCTGATCGAGGAGGGTATTTTAGGAGTATGGTTCTGAGGAAGGCTAGGCACAATATTCCCCCTATTATCCTCAGTGTACACGGCCGAACTGAAGTTTAGAGTTCTGGGTTGTAGTGGAGTGACGATATCCTCAGCGGATCTGCTCGAGCCAGACTTCAGGAGTTGTATTTCCCTCAACAGCATTTGGTTTGTTTCCTGTTGCTGCCTCATTTGTTCCTGCACACTTCCAAATAAGGTTAGAATTTCATCATTAGAAGCTAAAATGGGAGCAGATCCCTGAACACTCCGAGTAGGGATAATATCCTGAGGTTGTGAAGAGGTTGGCATCCTTGGAGGAGGTGGTGGAAGCACCGAACCGGTAGTAGCAGAAGTCGTAGCAGACATAGTGGAGGAGCTCATGTTTGATCTTGAGGCCATTGTAGACAATGTGGCAAAAAGTTTTGAAAATAGAAAACCGATTAGCGATTTCACAAAGATTTTTAGTAAAAGTAGCACCACTTGCCCCACGGTGGGCGCCAAATTGTTTTGGTCAAAAATTACCGAAGCAATTAAGTGATCAAATTAGTTAAGTGAGGTAGTGTGCTAAAAAGTGTGTTTGAAAATATGCTGGTTAAGTTGTTTGGAAAAACTGTATTCAGGATACGGCTCAGGATATTGAGCTGTATCTACGATCAAACAATGAGCAAAAAGTAAAAAGAGGTGACACGAGATGTACGAGGAAAGCCCTTGATCAATCTAGATCGCCGGCATAAAACCTCGGGAGCTGACAATCGCAGCTGCCTTGTTCTTCTTATTGCTTTAAACTTCAGGATACAGTGCAGGATATAGACCAGATCGCTAAGTGTTACAATGCTTTTGTGCGAAAGTGAAAATTGCTAGAGAACAAGTGTAAGAGTGTAGCGAGTGTTGATGTGATGTCCTATTCAATCTGGTATACCCACCTATTTATAGTAACAAATTACAAACGATAATTCCTATAAATATGGGATACTCCGAATATTCCATAGTTAACGTTGTGGACCGAGTAATGCGGCTTCAACGTCTCTATTTGAACGACTTGGACCGAGTCTCCCGCGAAATGATTCCTTATAAACGTTGCTAGCTTCCAACCCACGTACCTGCACATAATCCGTTAGTGATCCTGAGGATACCATTCAGGATGTTACCAATATCCTGAATCAGCATCCCGGATGTGAACAGATATCATATAACCAAGATATAATCCAAGATATCCCCCAGGATATGGGCTCAGAATTTTGCCCATAACACTAACAGATATATTTTTGGGGACAATTGTTATGGGTGGAATTTCGAGCTTATATCCTGAAGGCATATCCTGATATTATATGCTTGATGCTGCGGCCAGGATACTAAACCAGGATATTGGTAACATCCTCTGGGGTATCCTGGTTGCAGCTAACGATCTTCTTTGGTTGCAAGGTACCAACGTTAAAGGACTTGATCTACCTGAAGATTCGCTCAAGATGGTTGAAAAATGGACGTTGATGGTGGAAGAATGGGTCTTGTAACGGTCAGAATAGAAGAAAGGCATATTCCGCGAGAATATCGGATGCTGGTCAATGCTATTGACCTTGCAAGGGTCATATGAGCTGAAGACCCAGTTTTATAGTTAATATGCACGTGGAAAACAAGTTAAAAGAGTCCCCCAACGTTCAGAATGGAATATTCCCAGCATCCCGGGATAATAGGAGAGTTAGTTTGTTATTTGTAACTATAAATAGAAGGCCAGATCAATAGGAACACACACTTTACTCTCTACTCTCGAACTCACTCTTCTTTTTTCATTCTATCACGCACAAACACTCAACACTTGTAATTGTTGTACCACTTAGCATTGATCTGCGCCATATCCTGCACTGTATCCTGGTTATTCAAGCAATAAGAAGAACAAGGCAGCCGACGATTGTCAGCTCCCGAGGTTTTATGCCGGAGATCTAGATTGATCAAGGGCTTTCCTCGTATATCTCGTGTCAACCTTTACATTTTTGCTCATTGTTTGATTATTGATATAGTAGGGTATCCTGAGCTATATCCTGAAACTGTTTTTGCAAACTAACAAACCAACATATTTTGTCACAAAGTATTACTAGCACACTACCTCACAAAACTAATTTGATCACTTAATTGCTTCGGTAATTTTTGACCAAAACACTAACAAGGATAGCAACACGGGAGATAGCCAAAAAGTTAAAGTTATTTTATTCACAAAACGTTAAACCCTTTAAGGTTGTCAAAATTGCCAACCCACGTTTCTACCAGCAAAACGTGGCCCGTCCACATGGGTTGGCAAAGGGTGTCCATTGTTTACGGGTCTTTGTAGTGCAGGAAATAAAAGACGGAAGGATAACGAGTGGCTTCATCCCCCAAACAGAGGATCCATCCACCACCCATTATCCTGCCTATTGTTCAAGGATCCATGATCCTTCACCCTAGAAACTATTGTCTAAAGTTATTACAACCCGAGATTGTTTCAAAACACCATAACCAAAATAAAACTACCAAATTCTAAAAAATGGGCTCCGGCTACGTATAGAAATGTCCTTCATCGCCCATTCCTATAGCTTACACCTTCGCTGCATCACCATCACCATCACCATCACCTCCAGCTCCAGTATCATCCGCATGATCCTTAACCCCACTGCCGCCAGCCTCGATTGCCAGGACCTCATCAGCCTCTTCTTCGTCATCCAGCTCAGCCAACCTAGCCTTCCAGCCCTCTATGTCCCAGTTGCTCTTCTCAAAGTCAGGATCCTGAGCTTCTTGGGCCATCTGCAACTTGGTTTTATACATAGCAATGGCAGCGGAGACTTTAGCATCATTGGTGATCTCATTCTTCTCCTGATCAGCAGTGATATGAGCTAGGACAAGTTCCCTCTTCACCAGATTGACGTCGTTTTCAAGGGAGGCAATCTTCTGATCCTTGGCCAACATCATCTTTTAGAGGTCCAGGCACTTTAGCTCAACCTCTTCAACATTGCCCACGTAGTCCTCGATTTCGGCAAATTTCTGCAAAAAGACAATGTAAAGCTTAGGATAACATGATCCTCAAGTGGGCAGGATAATTAAGCTAAGTCAGTGATCCTTACCTCAGCAAAGTACTCAAGGAACTGATGGCGGATCAGAGGCAAGCCTTCTAGATTATCAGCCTCAGAGGTCTTCCTTTTCTTACCACCCTTGCCCTTAGAAGTGGTTGCCTTGGGGATCGTAACAGTTGGACTGGCAGCAATCTTCTTCTTTGAGGATCGGATAGTGTCAAGGTCAGTGACACTTAATTTGGAGGCAGATCTTGAAGATTTTCCAGCACCTACACATCCAAAACAGATAAGTATCCTTATCTCATTTTAATTTAAGCATTTAATTACATATAAACGTGGATACTTACTTGGCATCATGACAGAACCTGAGGATACCTCTTGAGAATCCTGGGTATTTGCTTTAAATGATCTTATAGCAGGATCAAGTCTCCGGAAAGCAGCAAGCCTTTCCTTCGTGGCAGGTGTTGTAATAAGGTGTGCGACAGTAATAACTACAAAATAGAGACAAAAGGACGTTAGTGATCCTCAAACAAAAACAAGGTCATCTGGTGATCCTTCTCAGGATCCTCTATCCTACCATGAGTGGTCCATTTTCTAGGCAGATCCTTTCCATCAGGGATAGAATCCCTTCTGACAAAGAAGAATCGCCGTTTCCAGTTGGTGTCATTCTTAGTGGCTTTGAAGATGGGGTGTTCTTCACCAGGTTTATGTTTGAGTAGATATCGGTGAGATCCATGGCTCACAAAGTCGTACATCTCTGCAAACTCCGACATTCCCAGATCGATACCTTCACGCTCAATGATTCTTTCAAGGGTATACAAGACCCTCCAGATCATTGGCATTGCTTGGATGTAGGAGATGCCGGTGAGAGAGAAGAAGGATTGGGTGAAATCAGGAAAAGGATACGAGTATCCTATCGTAAATGGGGTGACCGGAAAAGCTACCCATGTTTCAGAAACAAAGTCACTTAGAACGGTGGGATCAAATGGTTTGAAATCGGTGTTTGCCGGAAAGCAATGCCGGATCCTGTCTATCTGTGGATCGGTAAAGCAGCAACTTTCTTTCGCAGAATCTTTGATGACCCCTTGGGACTTCAAGGGACTGTCCTTTTTATGATCCTTAACCGGTGAAGACCTCAGCATCATCTTGGTCATGAAGATGGTGAAAAACAAGAAACATAATTGAGAAGATGAAGAGAGAAAGGAAAGAGAAATACCTGATCAAGTCTTCGATTGAGGATTTAAAGAGGAAACGCACGAATTTAAATGCTCTCTAACCCTTATCTCTAACTTCAATTTATAATGATGATTTTTCAGGATTGTCATTTCAATGACGTAAGAATTGGCAACGGATAGTTCGATTACAACGGCTATATATCCATTAGTTGGTTATGGATAAGAACGAGAAAATATAACTCCTTATTTTACATTTTTACTCCTTATATTTTGGGGGCAATTGTTAGGGGAAGATTTTCCAATGATCAGTGATCCTCAATTACTGTCAGGCTTAGTGATCCTCAATTCTATTGAATTAGTGATCCTCAGAAGTTATTGTGGGATCAGGATCATGGATCATCATAAGGGTCCTTATACTAACGATTGTCTGCTTTGAATATGAAGTTGTTTTGCAGGAGTACGAGCTTGGACTTGGTCTTGGCGATATTCCTGGAGCATATTCCATACTTATTCCGCACGTGCTTAACTGAAGTGGACGTTATGGAGTTCGTGGAGGACTTGCATGAAATGTGGATAGTTTGTTATCTTAGATTTTTTCTAAATTTATAAGGGGATAGCGAGCTAAATTAAAACACTTGGCTATTTTTAGCTTAACACACACACTCGCAACTGCTCTCACCAGCTCTTGACAATTCACTTGGCGATTACACACTTTTTTGGCACATTACACTATAGTGATCCTTGTAATTAGCTCGCTATCATCCGAAGTTGTAATACATTTCTTGTTTAATCTTAGTTGGTGATCGGTAGTTTCCATCACCCGAGGTTTTTTATGCCGGAGATCATTCATTGATCAAGGGCTTTTTCCTCGTATAAATCTTTGTGTCACTTGTTCATTTCATTTCTGAGTGATCCTTAATATTGTTCATTGATTCAAGCATCACACCTCACAACAGAAAGTTTGGTTGCATTATCATTGCTTGATTTTTTACCAAAACAGGACCAAGCCAAATAATTGGGAATGAACCCATAATAACTGGGGACAAGCCCAAATAAACTGGGGACAAGCCCAACAAACTGGGGACAAGCCCAAATAAACTGGGGATAAGCCTAATAAACTGGGGACAAGCCCAAATAAACTGGGGACAAGCCCAACAAACCGGGGACAAGCCCAAATAAACGGGTGTAAACTGGAGTATGGCCCAAACTGGCGACTATTCAACGTGAGCGACATGAAAATGTCGAAACCTTAGCTAACATGAAAACATTAGAAACCTTAGGAACAGATGTATGGTACGTCTACCATTATACGTAGGATCCTGAATACAGCAGTGCAATGAAATTGTCAGCCCCTAAAGCGGGTACTGGTCCCATTGCCTTGAACTGCACCAGGATCATCATGCGCTACTGATGAAACTGGGGACAGGCCCAAAAACTGGGGACAGGCCCAAAAACTGGGGACAATCCCAAAAACTGGGGACAAGCCCAAATAAACGTTAGAGAGTTGGCCAACCACTTTGATCTTCTATAAAATGATAACAACTCTGCAAAAGCTTAAACTTTATGAAAATAGATGTTAAATGTTTAACATCTTTGACTTATGCTAAGTAATAAGTATAAAATGAATGAAAATGAAAGTAATATGTTACCAAAGATAGAATCATATATCCTTTGAGGATCCCGGATCCTTAATCAGAATACTGGTATCGCTGAGGATCCCTGATCCTTCTTACTTAAAGTATTTCTTTAGATGAATAGCATTCCAAGCTCTTGGTAAGAGGTCACCATCCATTGTTAACAAATGGTATGCCCCCTTTTCCTGCTTCAGCTTCAATTAAGTAGGGATCTTCCATTTTGATGCTAATTTGCCATCAGCCGAATTCGTAGTGTTCTGGAATGCTTTCCTTAGAACAAAATCATCAACTTGAAATCTTCTGAACCTGACATTCTTGTTGTATGCTCTAACCATTCTTTGTTGATAACTGGCCATCTGTCACAAAAAACGTCCGTTTCTCTGACTTGAGCAAAATCTTCTACTTTTATCCACTTAGAGAAGTAGTTTATCATGGCTAGCATAAACTCTTTCCCTCCTGGTGCCTTTGGAAGTTTGATAACTATGTCCATTCCCCATCTTATGAATGGCCAAGAAGAGGATATAGGATGCAGAGATTCTTCTAGTTGATGTAAGATATTACTGTGTCTTTGACAAGCATCACATTTCTTTGTGTATTCCACAGTATACATCTTCATGGTAGGCCAATAGTATCCTGTTCTAAGGATCCTTGAGAATAGTGCCCTGCCCCCAGTGTGGTTTCCACAGTCTCCTTCATGAAAATCCTTTAGAACTTCTTGGATTTCAGGATCCTCAATGCACCTTAGATATGGACCTGCAAGAGATCGTTTATATAACATGTTATTTAGTATGGTGAATTAAGATACCTTGGCTTTGAAAGATCTAGGATTTTCTCCAGTAGGAATCTCTCCATGTTGTATATATCTCAAGATCGGAAGGATCCAGGATCCCGAACTTGACTGTGCACCATCACTAGGTATGATTGTTGAATCCTCCACTATCTCCATAGTTGTGTGATCCTCAATAGCAGGAGCTAAGATGTGGATAATGGGAATTTTAATATCCTCTGGAATCTTCAGTGATGATCCAAGGTCGGCTAAAGCATCAGCTTCTGCATTTTCTTCCCTGGGTACCTGTGATAGACTGAAAAAAGCAAAAGAATCTGTCAGTTTCCTGACTATTTCTAAGTACTTGATTAACTTTTAACCTTTGATAGTGTAAGAACCGTTATAATGATTAGTAATTAATAGAGAATCTACATATACTTGAAGATACCTGATCCTCGTATTGTTAGCTAATTGCAAACCTGCTATCAAGGCCTCATACTCTTCCTTATTATTAGTGGTTTGGAATTCACATGCAATGGATTGGGGTTTAATGTCCCCCTATGGCGATTTTAGTAGTGTGCTTTGTCTAGTTCCTTTAACATTTGAAGCTCCATCCGTGAAGAGTGTCCAAGGATCCTTGGTCTTCTCAAGTTGTTGAACTTCTAGTTCAGCTTCCCTTTGTAGATCACTACTGAAATCAGCCATAAAGTCAGCTAAAGCTTGGGACTTGATGGCAGTCCTGGGTTCATACTGAATGTCATATGCAATAAGCTTGATTGCCCACTTTGCCATTCTACCTGACATTTGAAGTTTCCTAAGAACATTCTTGATAGGAAGGTTAGTTTTCACAATAATGGTGTGAGTTTTGAAATAATGTCTATGTTTAGCGGAAGCCATAATTAAATCAAGAATTAATTTCTCTAAATGAGAATACCTGGCCTCAGCATAAAGTAGACTTTTACTTACATAGTTTACCGGATGTTGAGAGCCTTCATGATCCTTAACTAGGACCGCACTTACTGCTTTAGCTGAAACAACTAAGTATAAGGATAATGATTCTCCATTTTCTGGTTTCATCAGGGCTGGTGGTGAGGATAGATCATCCTTAAGAACCTTGAGTGCAACTTCATGCTTATCAGTGTTAGGGGTGGATTTCTCAATGATCAGTGATCCTCAATTGTTGTTGGGCTTAGTGATCCTCACTTCTGTTTGAATTAGTTATCCTCAGAAGTGTTTCAGGATCAGGATCATGGATCATCATAAGGATCCTTGTACTAACGATTGTCTATTTTGAATTCGAAATTGTTTTGCAGGAGTATGAGCTTGGACTTGGTCTTGGCGATATTCCTGGAGCATATTCTATGTTTATTCCGCACGTGCCTGGCTAAAAGTGGACGTTATGGAGTTCGTGGAGGACTTGCATGAATTGCGGAATGTTAGTTAGTATAGATATTTTCTATATTTAAACGGGGTAGCGAGCTAAATAGAGACACTTTTTGGCTATTTTTGGCTACACACACACTCTTGCAACTGCTCTCACTAGTTCTCGACAAAACACTTAGCGATTATACACTTCTTTACACAATACACGATAGTGATCCTTGTAATTAGCTCGCTATCATCCAAAGTTGTAACAGGTTTCTTGTTTAATTGGAGTTGGTGATCGGTAGTTTCCATCACCCGAGGTTTTTTATGCCAGAGATCATTCATTGATCAAGGGCTTTTTCCTCGTACAAATCTTTGTGTCACTTGTTCATTTCATTTCTGAGTGATCCTTATTGTTATTCATCAATTCAAGCATCATACCTCACAACAGAAAGTTTGGTTGCATTGTCATTGCTTGATTTTTGACCAAAACAGTTTGGCGCCCACCGTGGGGCAATTGGTGCTTCATTCCGAAAAGGATTCGTATTTTTGTGGTCATTTCAGTTCGTTACAACCAAGCAGATGGCTTCCTCAGCGAAGAATACTTCAAGTTTGATGCCCTCATTCAGTTCTTCATAAGGCGTTCCTCCTTTGCCTCCACCACCTTCTGGATCCCAGAAGAATGCTGAGAATGCTACGAAGAAACAAACCCCCATTTTCACAAAACCATCAACTTCTTCTGTTTCAACTAATCCTACTACTAATGATCTTTATGCTTTGATTTTGCAGATGAGGAATCATGCACAAGAGCAGGACAAAACCAACGAAAGGATCCTCTGGGAGATCGATGAGATCAAGAAACAGAAGAAATCAGTGGAGGATCACTCTCCTCTGATGCCAAGATCGCTGAACTTCGACACTCCAGTCATAACTTCCCAACACTCAGTAGTTCCGGACGTGCAATACTTGGGTGAATTACCAGGAAGGCGTTATGGAACAACAACAATGAGTCAGGCATTTAGCTCTCACTACCAGCCCCAGGGATCCTATTTTCAGCCATCAGGATCCTCTTCTCAGCATCAGGGATACTTCACGTCAGGAGGATATTTGGGAATGCATGCAGTTCAAGGATCCTCCCAGGTCCAAGGATCCTCCCAGATCCAAGGATCCTCCCAGGTCCAAGGATCCTCCCAGGTCCAAGGATCCTCCCAGGTCCAAGGATCCTCCCAAGTCCAAGGATCCTCCCAGGTCCAAGGATCCTCCCTTGTCCCAGGATCCTCTGTGGTTCCAGGATCCTTTCAGCTTCAAGGATCATCTCAACTTCAAGGATCCAACATCTTTCAGGATCAAGGATTCTTGAGAAGTATGCAGCCTCAGAGCTTGGACGTTCATCAAGGAGACTTTATACCAATGCAGACCATTGCTTCCTCTGGTCCTTCGATCATGCCAGAGTCTCGTCAATATGGATTCACATCCGCAATTCCAAACATGAATCCTCCGGGAGGTAACACTTTTAATAATTCATATAACACTAACCATGGCTTTATGCAGGATACAGGTATCAATCAAGCCATGGCTAGGGAGCTACAGAAGCTTAAGGACATGATATCCAGTGTACCAGGAGTGGTTAAACCCATTCCTGAAATTGCAGACGGTAGCCATAGGATATCTCGTTTTGCACCGCCCTTATTTGATGCTGAAATACCCAAGAGGTTCCAGATACCATCTATGAAGCTGTATGATGGTTCAACGGATCCAGAAGAGCATGTCGCTCAGTACAGGGAGAGGATGGAGATCAATCCAATTCCTGAAAGGTTAAAAGAAGCATGTCTTTGCAAGGGGTTTGGATCCACACTTACAGGATCTGCTCTTAAATGGCTGCTAAGTCTTCCCCCTTACTCTATTATTTCATTTGCTAATTTAGTTAACTTGTTCAATAGTCAATTCTCTTGTAGTAGAAAGTTTGAACGATTAACTAGTGATCTATATAGGGTAACACAAGGTCAAAATGAATCACTTAGAGATTACATAACTAAATTTAGTAAAGAATCCTTAGATATTCCTAATTTGGATATTGCCACGGCTGTAGAAGCCTTTAAAATGGGATTGCTTAGGGATTCATTATTCTATGATGATCTTGTGATGACACCTTGCAGGAACCTTGATGAAGTAAGAACTAGGGCCCTTAGGTTCATCCGCCTAGAGGATGACAAAAGGATCCAGGATAGATTGACAGGATCCTCAAAACAGGATAAACAAGGATCCTACTTCAGGAACAACAAATCCAAGTCCTACAACAGATCTGATAACCAGAATGTGCATGCAGTGGAACAAGAAGAGGATGATGAGGATTATCCTCCGATTTCTGAATACTGTTTTTCTGTTGATAACAATGAACTAATCCTTGCAATGCAGAATCTAGGTGAGAAAGCTAGGTGGCCAAGGAAAAGTGATAAACCAGCTGCTACAAAGGATAAGTCCAAGTGGTGTGCATATCATGAGGATTTCGGGCATCTCACTGAAGAGTGTATTGCACTTAGAAAGGAAATTGGTTACTTGTTGAGCAAGGGGCATTTGAAAGAGCTTTTGGGACGAAAGAAGTCAAGGGTCCAGGATCCTGAAAGGATCCCGGAAAGGGCTCCTGCTCCTCCAGCAGATGCACAAGTCATAAATTTCATATCCGGTGGATCAGACATCTGTGGTACATCCTTTTCAGCAGCAAAAAGACACGCTAAGGAAACCAAGATGGATAATGGAGACAGACCCGTCCGGACCTCCGTTGTCACCCAGGATAAAGTCATAACTTTTGATGAGGATGATCGTGTTGATGTCCGGGATCCTCATCATGATGGTCTTGTAAATACATTGTTTATTTCTAACCACTTTGTTCGCAGGATCCTTATAGATGGAGGAAGCTCTGTGAACATCATTCAGCTTGATGTCCTCAAGAAGATGAATATCCCGGAGTCTGATACTATCCCAAGATCCTCAGTATTTGTGGGATTCAGTGGAGAAACTAAAAATACATTGGGGGACATCAAACTCCCAATCTATATTGAAGGATTGCATTCTTATCAAAAGTTTTGTGTTATAGATTGCTTATCATGTTGTAATGTTATCCTTGGCAGGCCATGGATACATGACATGAAGGCAGTCCCATCCACCTATCATCAATGTGTAAAGCTTCCAAGTCCTTGGGGAGTGGTGAAAATTGAGAGTGATCAACAGGAGGCTAAAAACTGCTATACCTCATCAATGAAGCCAGCCTCAAGACCAAGGGAGCAATAGCAATTAAAGTATCCTTCAAGAGATGTCTTGGAGGCAAGAGAACAGGATTTGAAAGAAATCCTCACGGATCCTGAGGATCCTGAATCCAAGATCTTCATAGGATCAGGGATCCTTAGCGACATCGAACAGGAGCTAGTATCCTTCCTTAAGAGAAGGAAATCCACCTTTGCCTGGAAACATGAAGAAATGACAGGTATATCTAAGGATATAATTACTCACAAACTTGGCATTGACAGGTCATTTAAGCCTATCCATCAAAAGAGGAGGAAGTTTGCACCTGAAAGGAATGCCATTATCCAGGAAGAGGTAGATAAGCTACTTCGAGCAGGTATTGTTTTGGTCAAAAAATCTGATGAGGATATTGCAACCAAACTCTTTGTTTCGGGGAATGATGCTTAAAATGTGTAACAACGATGAGGATCACTTCAATGTAAATTGCATAAACAACACAAGGATTTATACGGGGAAAAAGCCCTTGATCAAGAGTTGATCTCCGGCACAAAAAACCCCGGGTGATGGAAACTACCGATCACCAAGCTCAAATAAATCAATAAATGTTTACAACTTCGGATAGTAACGAGCTAGGTACAAGGATCACTAGAATGTAACGTGTAAAAGGTGTATGAAATTGCTAAGTGTTTGAACGAGAGCTGGTATGAACGTTTGTACTAGTGTGTGTGTAAATCAGAAATGACTCCGTGTTACTAACTAGCTCGTTACCCCTTTAAAATAAGAAAATAACTAGCTAACAAACTTTCCGACTTTCGTGCCATGCCTCCACGTTCTCCACAACGTCTATTTTTGGCCAAGCACGTGCGAGATAGTCAAGGAATATTCTCCAAGAATGTCGCTAAGACTAGGTCCAAGATGAACTTCCTGCAAAATAATAGAAAACACAAGTAAACAATCGTTAGTACGAGGATCCTTAAAGTGATCCATGATCCTGATCCTGAAGCTTTTCTGAGGATCACTATCTGTCACAGGAGTAAGGATCATTAATTAGGATAACAAATAAGGATCACTAATTGTTAGAAAATCCTCCCCTAACAATTGCCCCCAAAATATAAGGAGTGAAATGTAAAATTAGCGAGTTATGTTTTCTTAATCTTATCCGCAACTAACTAACGGATATATAGCCGTTAAAATAGAACTAGCCGTTAAGATCATGACGTCACAGAAGTGACAATCCTGCAGAATCATAATTATAAATAGAGATATAGATAGGATCAATATGCATTCAAATTCGAAAGAAACTCCCTTTATATTCTCAGTCGAAGATCAATCAGGTATCTCTTTCTTCTCTTTCTACCTTTCTTACTCTGTTTTTCTTTCTTTATCACCATCGCTCTAAGAATGATGCTCCGAAGCTCACCGGGCAAGGATCACAAGAAGGATAGCCCTTTGAAGAGTCAAAAGATCATCAAAGACTCAGCGAATGAGAGGTGTTGTTTTAACGATGCACAAGTAGATAAAATCCGTCACTGTTTTCCGGCGAGTGCCTTTTTCAAACCCTTTGATCCCACTGTTCTTAGCGACTATGTTTCTGAAACATGGGTTGCCTTTCCAGCTACTCCATTCACTATAGGGTACACCTATCCTTTCCCAGAATTCACACAATCCTTCTTTTCCCTGACCGGCATATCTTACATCCAAGCCATGCCGATGATTTGGAGGGTTTTATATACCCTAGAGAGGATCATCGAGCAGGAAGGCGTTGATTTAGGAATGTCGGAATTGGCGGAACTGTATGATCTTACTACCTTTGGTTCCCACCGTTATTTGTTCAAGCGAAAACCCGGTGCAGATCATCCTCTTCTCAAAGTCACCAAGAACGACAAAGATTGGAAACGTCGCTTCTTCTTTGTCAGGAGGGATTCCATTCTAAACGGAAAAGATCTCCCAAAGACATGGTCCACCCATGGTAGGCCGGAGGATCATGAGAAGGATCACCATGTAGTCTTGTTTATGTGATAGGATCACTAACCCCTTTTGTCTTGTGTCATGCAGCTGTCTCTGTTTCGCATCTCATCACAACATCCACAACCAGGGAAAGGCTTGCTGCTTTCTGGAACCTTGATCCTGAAACTAGAACTTTTAAGACAACAACCCAAGACTCTCAGGAGGTATCCTCAGGCTCTGTCACAATGTCAAGTAAGTATCCTTGTTTAAATAAATAGTAAAATGTAAATTAAGAAAAGATACTTATCTTGTTTTGGTTGTGTAGGTGCTAAAAAATCTGCCAAAGCTGCTTCAAGGTTCAGTGTCACCGATCTCACCACTGTCAAATCCTCCAAAAGAAAGGTTCCTGCCAGCCCGACAGCCTCAATCCCCAAGGCACCTCTCAAAGGAAAGGGAATCAAGAGGAGAAAGGCCTCCGAGGCTGAGGATTTGCAGGGTCTGCCTCTAATCCGCCATCAATTCCTCGAGTACTTCAATGAGGTAAGGATCATTGTCTCTGCTCATAGATCCTGTCGACATATCCTGCTGATATATCCTGCTAATTTGAGGATCACTTAATCCTGACCTTATCCTATATCCTCTTTGCAGAAATTCTCTGAGATCGAGGATTATGTTGGCCACGTTGAGGATCAGGATAAGAAGATTGCCGACCTCCAGCAGGTTGCCGTGCTCAAGGATCTTGCACTTGCTGATCTTCGGAAGGAACTCCAGGATACCAAACAGGAGATGGCTAAGGTGCTGGTTAATTTTGACTATGAAAGGCAGGAGATCACAGATGATGCCAAAGTCTCTGCCGCCATAGCAATGTACAAAACCAAGCTGCAAATGGCCTTGGAAGCTCAGGATCCTGCCTTCGACAAAAGCAGCTGGGAAATTGAAGAATGGAAAGCAAGGCTGGCTGAATTGGGTGATGAAGAGGAGGCTGAAGAGATCCTGACAATTGAGGCTGGAAGCAAGGATGAAGCTGGTGAAGCAAGTGGAGCCGGAGGTGGTGATGCAGCAAAAGTTTAGGCTGCTTAATTGGGCAAAGATGGACATTTCTAGACGTAGCCGGAGCCCATTTTTTTTAAATCTGGTGGTAGTAACTTTTTGTGGTTGTGATGTCGAACAATTTAATGGTTTGTACTTTGAACAATAGGTTTTAGGATTAAGGATCTTGTATGATCCTTAGGACAATAGGCAGGATTGCAATTGGTGGAGGGATCCTCTGTTTGGGGGATGAAGCCATTGTGATCATGCCGCCTTTATATTCCTGCACTACTCTTGAACTTATTATCATGGACACCCTTTACCTACCCCAGCGGACGGGCCACGTTTTGCTGGTAGATGCTCGGGTAGGTAATTTTGACAACCTTTTAAGGGTTAGTCTTTTGTTAATAAATAAAATCTTAACCTTTTGTCGCTTATCTTGTGTTATTATCCTTTTTTAATATCTTACTTTCCAACCGTTGTAATGTTCATTCTGTTTATACTTATCAAGCCTTGAAAAATTAGAAAAGATATCCAGAAAGTTTAGGATATGATCAAGGATCACATATCCCATAAACGATAAGTTCTAAAAAGTGATATGGTTTAAGAATTACAAGTTCAGTTGTCAAGTATAAGGGTTATTCAAATAAATAATGAATAAAATTATTAATAGTTAAGGATCATACCTGAGGGTCCAAGTTAGGATCCTAACCATAATAAGGATAACTATAAGACAAACCTTAGAATAAAGTAAGGATCAAGGATCCCTAGTTGCCTATCTTCAAGAACCTGAAATAGAGCATAACTTGGGACTAAGCCAATATAAGAAAAGAGTTAGCAACTGGGGACAAGCCCAAGGATAACTGGGGACAAGCCTAAGGATAACTGGGGACAAGCCCAAGGATAATTGGGGACAAGCCCAAGGATAACTGGGGACAAGCCCAAGGATAACTGGGGACAAGCCCAAGGATAACTGGGGACAAGCCCAAGGATAACTGGGGACAAGCCCAAGGATCGTATGTAAACTGGAGTATGGCCCTGACTGGCGACTATCCAAACTTAGTGACATGAATATGCCAAAACATTAGCTAACGTGAAAACGTTAGAAACCTTAGCTAACGTGAAAACGTTAGAACCTTATGAACGGATGTATGGTACGTCTACCATTATACGTAGGATCCTAGGTATAGCCAGTACAATGGAATTATCAGCCCCTAAAGCGAGTACTGGTCCCACTGCCTTGAACTATACCAGGATCATCGTGCGCTACAGGCGGAACTGGGGTCAAGCCCAAATAACTAGGGTTAAACCCAAGGAACGGATTGCTTCAGCGGATAACCAATGTTATGCTAAGGATACCTGAACTTTCAAACTTCAACTCACGTGAGAGATGGACAAAGGATACATGATCCTTATCCTTATATGAGAAAATAAAGAAATGAAATAGTTCAAGTTTAGGATATTACCTAAGTAAGGATCACCGATACTTTGAGGATCCTTTAAGGATATCCCTATCGTGAGGATCATCTGTGCCATGAGGATCCTGCTCACATGAAATATTTCTTCAAGTGGACAGCATTCCAAGCTCTTGGTAGCAAATCACCTTCCATGGTTAGCAATCTATATGCCCCATTTCCTGCTTCAGCTTCAATCAAATAAGGGTCTTCCCATTTTGGAGCCAATTTTCCATCAGCAGGATTGGTGGTATTCTGAAATGCTTTCCTTAATACCATATCTCCAACTTGAAACCTCCTGATCCTGACATTTTTGTTGTAAGCACCAGCCATTCTTTGTTGATAACTGGCCATCCTTATCCTAGCCATATCCCTGATTTCTTCAATAGTATCCAGGTCTTGAGCCAAGTTCTCATCATTTTCATCAGGATCACGGGTACTTGTTCTAGCAGTTGGGACCACCATTTCTGTTGGGATCACTGATTCTGCCCCGAATACCAAAGAGAATGGTGTTTGACCAGTAGCATTCTTAGGGGTTATCCTATCAGCCCAAAGCACATAGGGTAGTTCTTCTGCCCATTTCCCTTTCTTGGATCCAAGCTTCTTCTTCAAATTGTTGATGATGATCTTGTTGGATGATTCTGCTTGACCATTAGCTTGTGGGTGGACTGGTGTTGATGTTATCATCTTAATCCCCCAGCTGTCACAAAAGTTAGTGGTTCTGCCCCCAATAAATTGGGAACCATTATCACATATAATCTCAGAAGGAATTCCAAATCTAGTTATAATATTTCTTTTAATGAAGGATATAACTTCCTTTTCTCTGACTTGGGCAAAAGCTTCAGCCTCTATCCACTTGGAGAAGTAATCAGTCATAGCAAGCATGAATACTTTTCCACCAGGTGCCTTAGGATATCATAGAATTCTTTGCACTTCTCTGAGGATTTGGATATAAATCTGTTCAAAGCTGCTATCCTGCCTGTTAGCCTTTGAACATCCTTAGCATTGGCCGGGGATTTGATGTTCACTATTGCTTTGATCTGTTCCGGGCTAGCTTCAATGCCTCTCTTTGTCACCATATATCCTAAAAATTTACCTGCTTTAACACCAAAGTGACATTTTGAAGGATTAAGTTTCATATTATATTTGTCAAGGATATCGAATGCTTCCTCCAAGTCTCTTAGGTGATCCTCAGCTTTTAAGGATTTTACCACCATATCATCTATGTAAACCTCCATAGTTTGTCCAATCTGATCCTTGAACATCATATTCACCAGCCTTTGATATGTTGCACCTGCATTTCTTAGTCCGAACGGCATAGCAATATAGCAGTATATACCAGTTGGAGTCATGAAGGCTGTATCCTCTTGGTCGGATGGTTCCATTTGGATTTGTTGGAATCCAGATGAAGCATCCATAAAAGTTAACAGTTCATGACCCGCGGTTGCATCCACCATGGAGTCAATGTGGGGTAACGGGAAAGGATCCTTGGGACATGCCTTATTTAAATCGGTAAAATCGACACATACCCTCCACTTTCCGTTTTTCTTTTGAACAATAACCACATTGGCCAACCATCTTGGATACTTGACCTCACTAATCATACCTGCCCGGAGCAATTTCTCTACCTCTTCCTAGATAATGGCATTCCTTTCCGGTGCAAACTTCCTTCTCCTTTGATGGATTGGTTTGAAGGATCTATCAATCCCGAGTTTGTGAGTGATTATATCTTTGGGTACACCAGTCATGTCTTCGTGTTTCCATGCAAAGGTAGTCTTTCTCCTTTTGAGGAAGGATACGAGGTCTTCTTTCATTTCGCCAAGGATCCCTGATCCGATATAGATTTTGGATTCAGGATCATCGGGGTTCATGAGGATTTCTACCACATCCTGCTCTCTTGCCTCCAAGACATCCCTTGGAGGATACTTTGATTGCTATTGCTCCCTTGACTTCGAGGCTGGTTTCATCGATGAAGTATAGCAATTCTTAGCCTCCTGCTGATCACTATCAATCTTCACTACTCCACAAGGACTAGGGAGCTTCACACATTGATGGTAGGTAGATGGGACTGCTTTCATATCGTGTATCCAGGGCCTGCCAAGGATAACATTACAACAAGATAAACAGTCAATAACACAAAATTTTTGATAAGAGTGTAGGCCTTCAATGTATATTGGGAGTTTAATGTCCCCCAGGGTATTCTTAGTTTCGCCACTAAATCCCACGAGCACGGAGGATCTTGGTATGATATCTGATTCAGGGATACCCATCTTCTTTAGAACATCAAGCTGGATAATGTTCACTGAACTCCCTCCGTCTATAAGGATCCTGCGAACAAAATGGTTAGAAATGAAAAGGGTAATGACTAAACCATCGTGATGAGGATCCTGGATATCAACACGATCATCCTCATCAAAGGTTATGACTTTTCCTTCGGAGACACTTGATGTTCGAATTGGTCTTTCTCCATTATCCATTTTAGTTTCCTTTGCGTGCCTTTTAGCAGCTGAGAAGGATGTGCCACAAATGTCTGATCCTCCAGAAATGAAGTTTATCACTTGTGCATCTGCTGGAGGGGCTGGAGCCTTCTCAGGGATCCTTTCAGGATCCTGAGTCTTTGACTTTTTTCTTCCCAGCAATTCCTTTAGATGCCCTTTGCTCAACAAGTATCCAATTTCCTTTCTTAGTGCAATGCATTCTTCTGTGAGATGCCCAAAATCTTCATGGTATGCACACCACTTGGATTTATCCTTAGTTGCAGCTGGCCTATCATTTTTTCTTGGCCATCTAGCTTTATCACCTAGGTTCTGCATCGCAAGGATTAGTTCGTTGTTATCAACACAAAAACAATATTCAGAAATTGGAGGATAATCCTCATCATCCTCTTCTTGATCAACAGAATGCACGTTCTGGTTGTCAGATCTGTTATAGGATTTGAACTTGTTGTTCCTGAATGAGGATCCTTGTTTATCCTGCTTTGAGGATCCTGCTAACCTCTCCTGGATCCTCTTATCGTCTTCTAGCCGAATGAACCTAAGTGCTCGTGTTCTTACCTCATCTAAGTTCCTGCATGGTGTCATAACAAGATCATCATAGAACAATGAATCCCTAAGCAATCCCATTTTGAAGGCCTCAACAGCCGTGGCTATATCTAAGTTGGGAATGTCTAAGGATTCTTTACTGAATTTGGTAATGTAATCCCTTAATGATTCATTATGACCCTGTGTTATCCTATATAAATCACTAGTTAATCGTTCAAATTTTCTACTACAAGAAAATTGATTATTAAACAAGTTAACTAGGTTAGCAAATGAGGTAATAGAACAGGGAGGAAGACTTAGCAGCCATTTGAGAGCTGATCCAGTAAGAGTGGATCCGAATCCCTTGCACAGGCATGCTTCCTTTAACCTTTCTGGAATTGGATTGATCTCCATCCTCTCCCTATATTGTGCTATGTGTTCCTCAGGATCTGTCGAACCATCATACAGCTTCATTGTTGGCACGTGGAACCTCTTAGGTATCTCAGCATCACAGATTGGTGGTGCAAAACGAGATATCTTGTGGCTCCCATCTGCAATCTCTGGGATAGGTTTGACCACTCCTGGAACACTTGATATCATATCCTTTAACTTTTGCAATTCTCTGGCCATGGCATGATTGATACCTGGATCCTGCATAAGACCATGGTTAGTAGTATAAGAATTATTAAAAGTGTTACCTCCCATCGGATTCAGATTAGGAAGATTGGATGTTAATCCATATTGTTGAGGCTCTGGAATAATCGAGGGACCAGTAGGAGCATTGGTATGCATTGGAATAAAATCTCCCTGATGGACATCTGAACTTCCTGTTTGCAAACTCCTCAAGGATCCTGGCATCTGGAAGGATCCCTGAAACTGAGATGATCCTGGAACGAAGGAGGATCCTTGAACCTGGGATGATCCTGGAACAAAGGAGGATCCTTGAACCTGGGATGATCCTGGAACAAAGGAGGATCCTTGAACCTGGGATGATCCTAAAACAAAGGAGGATCCTTGAACCTGGGATGATCCTGGAACAAAAGAGGATCCTTGAACCTGGGATGATCCTGGAACAAAGGAGGATCCTTGAACCTGCTGCATTCCTGAATATCCTCCTGAATTCGTGAGGGATCCCATATGCTGAGGATAGGATCCCGCTGGCTGGAAATATGAACCTGATGCCTGGGTCATTGTTGTTGTTCCATAGTGCACTCCTTTCGGTCCACCCACATATTGAACGTCTGGAACCACTGATGGCTGAGAAGTAATCACCGGAGTATCAAAATTCAAGGATTTCGGCACTAGTGGGGAATGATCCACTGCCGTTGTCTTTTGTTTCTTGAGATCTCCGATTTCTTTGAGAATCCTCTCGTTGGTCTTATCCTGTTGCCGTATCTGATCCTTCATCTGCAAAATCAAAGTAAACATGTCACTAGTAGTGGGAGTGTAAGAAGCAGAAGAAGTTGGAGGTTTTGAGAAAATGGGAGTTGGTTTCTTCGCAGCATTCTCAGCATTCTTCTGGGATCCAGAAGGTGGTGGAGGCAAAGGAGGGACGCCTTGTGAAGAAGTGGATGAGGGCATCAAATTTGAAGCATTCTTCGCTGAGGAAGCCATTTGCTTGGTTGTAGTGAACCGAAATGAGCACAGAAATGCGTATTTTTCTAAGGACAAAGCACCAATTGCCCCACGGTGGGCGCCAAACTGTTTTGGTCAAAAAATCTGATGAGGATATTGCAACCAAACTCTTTGTTTCGGGGAATGATGCTTAAAATGTGTAACAACGATGAGGATCACTTCAATGTAAATTGCATAAACAACACAAGGATTTATACGGGGAAAAAGCCCTTGATCAAGAGTTGATCTCCGGCACAAAAAACCCCGGGTGATGGAAACTACCGATCACCAAGCTCAAATAAATCAATAAATGTTTACAACTTCGGATAGTAACGAGCTAGGTACAAGGATCACTAGAATGTAACGTGTAAAAGGTGTATGAAATTGCTAAGTGTTTGAACGAGAGCTGGTATGAACGTTTGTACTAGTGTGTGTGTAAATCAGAAATGACTCCGTGTTACTAACTAGCTCGTTACCCCTTTAAAATAAGAAAATAACTAGCTAACAAACTTTCCGACTTTCGTGCCATGCCTCCACGTTCTCCACAACGTCTATTTTTGGCCAAGCACGTGCGAGATAGTCAAGGAATATTCTCCAAGAATGTCGCTAAGACTAGGTCCAAGATGAACTTCCTGCAAAATAATAGAAAACACAAGTAAACAATCGTCACTACGAGGATCCTTAAAGTGATCCATGATCCTGATCCTGAAGCTTTTCTGAGGATCACTATCTGTCACAGGAGTAAGGATCATTAATTAGGATAACGAATAAGGATCACTAATTGTTAGAAAATCCTCCCCTAACAGGTATGATAAGAGAGGTTAAGTATCCAAGATGGTTAGCCAATGTGGTTGTTTTTCAAAAGAAAAATGGAAAGTGGAGGGTATGTGTCGATTTTACTGATTTGAACAAGGCATGTCCCAAGGATCCTTTCCCATTACCCCACATAGACTCCATGGTGGATGCTACCACAGGTCATGAGTTGTTGACTTTTATGGATGCTTCCTCTGGATTTCAACAAATTTAGATGGAACCATCTGATCAAGAGGATACAGCCTTTATGACCCCAACTGGTATATACTGTTATATTGCTATGCCATTTGGATTAAGGAATGCAGGTGCTACTTATCAAAGGCTAGTCAATATGATGTTCAAGGAACAAATTGGACACACTATGGAAGTCTATATTGATGATGTTTTGGTCAAAAAATCTGATGAGGATAATGCAACCAAACTCTTTGTTACGGGGAATGATGCTTTAAATGTAGAACAATAATAAGGATCACTCTAGTGTAAATTGCACAAACGACACAAGGATTTATACGGGGAAAAAGCCCTTGATCAAGAGTTGATCTCCGGCACAAAAAACCCCGGCTGATGGAAACTACCGATCACCAAGCTCAAATAAATCAATAAATGTTTACAACTTCGGAAAGTAACGAGCTAGGTACAAGGATCACTATTGTGAGATGTGTAAAAGTGAGTGAAAACTAATAAGTGTTCATCGAGAGCTTCAAGAATGCGATTGTATGAGAGTGTGTGTAGCTGAAAATGGCTAAGTGTTCTAATTCTAGCTCGTCACCCCTTTAAAAATAGAAGTTAGCTACAATAACAAACTATCCGACTTTTGTGCCAAGCTCCCACGTTCTCCACAACGTCCATTTCCAGTCAAACGTGTGCGAAATACCCGTGGAATATTCCATAGTAACGTTGCCAAGACCAAGTCAAGCTTGTTACCCCTGCGAAGTAATACAAAACACAAACAAACAATCGTCAGTATGAGGATCCTTAAAGTGATCCATGATCCTGATCCTGAAGCTCTTCTGAGGATCACTATCTGTCACAGAAGTAAGGATCATTAATTAGGATAACGAATAAGGATCACTAATTGTTAGAAAATCCTCCCCTAACAATTGCCCCCAAAATATAAGGAGTGAAATGTTAAATAAGCGAATTATATTTTCCTGATCTTATCCGCAACTAACTATCGTAAATATAGCCGTTATTGTAGAACTATCCGTTGCAACCATGACGTCACAGAAGTGACAACCCTGCACGATCATGATTATAAATAGGAGATAGAGATAGGATCAAATGCATTTAAAATTTCAGAGAGACTCCCTTTATAACTGCATTCCGAAGATAAACAGGTATTCTCTCTTCATCTTCTTCCTTCTCTTGCTCCATTTTCCGTTTCTTTTCACCATTCTATCAAAGATGTTGCTCCGGAATTCCCCAGCTAAGGATCACCCGAAAAACAGCCCACCGAAAAGCCAGGGGATCATCGAAGATTCCATAAAAGAACGCTGTTGTTTCAATGATGCACAGATTGATAGGATCCGCCACTGCTTCCCGGCGAACACCGAGTTCAGACCTTTTGATCCCAATGCCCTGAGTGATCATATTTCCGACAAGTGGGTTGCTTTTCCTGTCACTCCGTTCACCATAGGCTATACATATCCTTTTCCAGCCTTCACCCAATCTTTCTTTTCCCTAACCGGCATCTCTTATATCCAAGCCATGCCGATGATATGGAGGGTTTTGTATACCCTTGAAAGGATCATCGAGCAGGAAGGGATAGACCTAGGCATGTCAGAGCTGGGAGAGCTGTATGATCTTACTACCTTTGGTTCTCATTGTTATTTGTTTAAACGTAAGCCTGGTGAGGAACACCCGATCTTTAAAGCCACCAAGAACGATGCTAATTGGAAGCGGCGTTTCTTTTTCGTCAAGAGAGATTCTATTGAGGATGGAAAGGATCTACCCAAGAAATGGGCTACCCATGGTAGGGTGGAGGATCCTGAGAAGGATCACCAGAAACTTTCTTTTGATGTAAGGATCACTTATATTTTTGCTTTCTTCTTATGCAGCTATCACCGTCTCACACCTCAGATTGTCTCCTGCTGCTAAAGAGAGACTCCTCGCTTTCAAGAATCTTGATCCTGAAGCAAGAACTTTCAAGACAACAACCCAAGATTCCCAGGAGGTATCCTCAGGCTCTGTCACGATGTCAAGTAAGTATCTTTGTTTAAAATTTTAAATAAATAGTGAAATATAAGTTAAGTGAAGATACTTATCTTGATTTGGTTGTGTAGGTGCTGGAAAATCCACCAAGCCTGCTTCTCAATTCGACACGGCTGACCTTGATTCTGTTAGACCTAGGAAGAAAAGGTCCACTACTAGTCCTAGCATCTCCATTCCCAAGGCACCCACTAAAGGAAGGGGTGGCAAAAAGAGAAAGACCTCCGAGGCTGAGGATTTGCAGGGTCTACCTCTGATCCGTCACCAATTCCTCGAGTACTTCAATGATGTAAGGATCACTGTATCTGCCTGTATATCCTGCTGGCATATCCTGCTGACATATCCTGCTGATTTGAGGATCACTTGGTCCTGACCTTATCTTTTATCTCTTTTGCAGAAATTCGCTGAGATTGAGGACTATGTGGGGAACGTCGAGGAGCAGGACAAGAAAATTGCTGACCTCCAACAGGTTGCAGTGCTTAAGGACCTCAAAATCGCTGACCTTCAGAAGGAACTCCAAGATGCCAAGACTAAGACTGCTAAACTCCTGATTGACCTTGACTATGAAAAGCATGATCTCATAGAAGGTGCAAAGGTCTCTGCTGCCATCACAATGTATCAGACAAAACTGAAGATGGCCCAGGAAGCTAAAGATCCTAACTTTGACAAAAGCAGCTGGGATGTTGAGGGCTGGAAAGCAAGGTTGGCTGATCTTGAAGATGATGAGGAGACTGAGGAAGTTTTGGCGATTGAGGCTGGAGGCAAGGGTGAAGGTGGTGAAGCAAGTGGAGCCGGAGGTGGTGATGCAGGGAAGGTTTAGGATGCATGATTAGGCGATGATGGACATTCTTAGACGCAGCCGGAGCCCATTTTTAAATTTGGTAGTAGTTTTTTTGTGGTTATGATGTTGAACAATTTGATAGTTTGTACTGAACAATAGTTTTTAGGATTAAGGATCATGTATGATCCTTTGGACAATAGGCAGGATTGCAATTGGTGGAGGGATCCTCTGTTTGGGGGATGAAGCCATTGTGATCCTGCCGCCTTTATATTCCTGCACTACTTTTTGAACTTATTATCATGGACACCCTTTACCTACCCCAGCGGACGGGCCACGTTTTGCTGGTAGATGCTCGGGGTAGGCAATTTTGACAACCTTTTAAGGGTTAGTCTTTTGTTAATAAATAAAATCTTAACCTTGTGTCGCTTATCTTGTGTTGTTATCCTTTTGTTTTGATGCACATTTATTGAATAAACAATTTTGAATAAGTCAGATTGAAAATGTTTAGGACATGATCCACGATCAAATATCCTATAGTTAAAGAATCCCAAAAAGCAATATATTTTAAGGATCACAAGTCTAGTTGTCAAATTTTAAGGGTTATTCAAATAAATAATGAATAGAATTAAAAATAGTTAAGGATCATACCTGAGGATCCAAGTTAGGATCCTAACCATAATCAGGATAACTACAAAATAAACCTTAGAAAGAAGTAAGCATCAAGGATCCCTAGTTGCTTATCTTCAAGGACCTGAAATAGAGCATAACTTGGGACTAAGCCAAAATAAGATAAGAGTTAGCAACTGGGGACAAGCCCAAGGATAACTGGGGACAAGCCCAAGGATAACTGGGGACAAGCCCAAGGATCGTGTGTAAACTGGAGTATGGCCCTAACTGGCGACTATCCAAACTTAGTGACATGAAAATGCCAAAACCTTAGCTAACGTGAAAACGTTAGAAACCTTAGGAACGGATGTATGGTACGTCTACCATTATACTTAGGATCCTAGGTATAGCCAGTACAATGGAATTATCAGCCCCTAAAGCGAGTACTGGTCCCACTGCCTTGAACTATATCAGGATCATCATGAGCTACAAGCGGAACTGGGGTCAAGCCCAAATAACTGGGGTTAAACCCAAAGGACGGATTGCTTCTGCAGATAACCAATACTTTGCTAAGGATTCCTGAACTTTCAAAACTTAAAATCACGTGAGAGATGGATAAAGGATACATAACCCTTATCCTTATATGAGAAAATAAAGAAATGAAATAGTTCAAGATTAGGATATTACCAAAGTAAGGATCACCGATACTTTAAGGATCCTTTAAGGATATCCCTAACGTAAGGATCATCTGTGCTATGAGGATCCTGCTCACATGAAATATTTCTTCAAGTGGACAGCATTCCAAGCTCTTGGTAGCAAATCACCTTCCATGGTTAGCAATCTATATGCACCCTTTCCTGCTTCAACTTCAATCAAATAAGGGCCTTCCCATTTTGGAGCCAATTTTCCATCAGCAGGATTGGTGGTATTCTGAAATGCTTTCCTTAATACCATATCTCCAGCTTCAAACGCCTGGTTGCACTTACAAAGAATTTCTTGCGTGTAAACCCACTGAGTTTGCAGGCAATGAAGGAGCGACTGCGGCACTGCGTTGGTTAGAGAAAACCGAAGCAGTAATTGCCATAAGTAAATGTGCTCAGGATGATCAGGTCATGTATGCGTCAAACCTTTTCAAAGAAGGGGCACTAGAATGGTGGAACACGGTATTACAGGAAAAAGGAAGAAGGATGGCGTATGCTATGAACTGGGAAGAATTTAAGAGTCTTGTAGAAAGAAAATTTTTTCCCGAATATGAAAAAGATCAAATGACAAATAATTTTTTAACACATCGGATGGTGGATGTAGATTGTCGAGGGTATACTACGACATTCTTCGAATATGCTCGAGTGGTACCAACGCTGGCTTCGCCAGAGCCGGTACTTATTTCTCGTTATATTTGGGGATTAATTTCTGAAATCCGTAATATCGTCAAGGCTGCGAAACCTCGCACAATTGATGATGCGGTGGATTTAGCCAATACTCTGACTGACGAACTAGTACGTACAAGAGAAGAAAATAGAAGAAAGGAAGTAGCCCAAAAGATTACCCAAGGATTCCGGCAGGATAACTATAACAATTTCAAGAAAGGAGGGAATGGGCAATCTACCACTAGCCCATTTTGCAATTTTTGCAAAAGGAAGCATTTTGGAAGATGCAAAGGATATTGTAATTTTTGCAAAATTCCAGGACATAAAGAAGAAGACTGCAAGAGGAAGAAATTTTCAGTATGCTACAACTGTGGAGAAGCTGGACATCTTAGGCCAGATTGTCCAAAACTGAACAAACCATCTGACAATAAAGCCAAACCTGCAGAAGGAGCAAAAAGGAATGTAAGAGCCTTCCAGCTGACTACTCAAGAAGCTGAGATGATTCCAGATGTGATAGCCGGTACGTTCTTAGTTTACAATGTTTACACAAAAGTATTATTTGACTCTGGTGCAAACCAAAGTTTTATAAATACTTTATTTTGCCAAACTCTTAACTTACCGTTAACCAGCATTAGATAAATTTCTACAGTAGAAACGGCAAATGAGAATTCAGTTAAAATAAATAAGGTTCTGCAAAACGTAGAAATAGAACTTTTAAGTCATAAATTTTCTGCAACCCCATTATCTATGGAATTAGTTAAATTTGATGTTAGGATTGGTTAGTAAACAGCCATGCTCGAATTTTCTGTAATAAGAATTTCATAGAAAATTTGTGCACCCACTGGAGAAGTAATAATGATTAGAGGAGATAAGCCATATAAAACCATAAAGTTCATATCAGTAATGAAGGTTGCTAATTATGAACGGAAGCAAGGAACAGTATATATGATTTCAGTAATCATTAATACTAAAGATAAAGAACTTAAGAAAATTCTGTAGCTTCAGAATACCCAGATGTATTTCCAGAAGAGTTACCAGGATTACCACCAGATAAGAAAATAGAATTTAGGATTCATCTAATTTCAGGAACTATACAGATAACCAAGGCACCTTATCGGTTCGCACCCACAGAAATGTCAAAACTGAAAAAAGCAATTAGATGAATTATTAACTAAAGGTTTCATATAACCTAGTTTATTCCCTGGGAGGGGGCACCAGTGTTGTTTGTTAAGAAAAAGAATGGTTCAATGAGAAAGTGTATTGATTATAGGGAATTGAATAAGGTTACAATTAAGAATCAATACCTATTACCTAGAATTGATGATCTATTCAATCAAATTCTGGGGAAATAGATATTTTCCTAAGATCGACTTATGTTCCGGATATCATCAATTGAAAGTACAAGAGTAAGACATACCTAAAACTGCTTTCAGGACTAGGTATGGTCATTACGAGTTTACAGTCATGCCCTTCGGATTAACGAATGCACCTGCAGCATTCATGGACATGATGAATATGATCTATAAACCGTATTTGGATAAATTTGTTATTATAGATGATATACTTATTATTCAAAAAGTTAGGACGAACATTGTCAGCATTTGCATATACTCTTAACTCTATTAAGAAAAGAAAAGCTTTACGCCAAATTTTCGAAGTATGAATTTTGGCTGTCAGAAGTATAAGTCATATGATGAATCATGAAGGTATTTACATAGATTCTGCTAAGATAGCAGCAATTACCAAATGAAAGGTTCCGCAATCCGCAAAGGAAATTAGGAGTTTTGTAGGTTAGCTGGATACTACAGACAGTTTATTAAAGATTTTCTAAAGATAATTATATCATTAATTAAGTTAATCTGTAAAACAGTTAAGTTTGAATAGGGATAAAAACAAGAAAAAGTCTTTAGGATCTTAAAGCATAAATTAACAAAATACTAGCCTTACCAGAAGAAACAGAAGATTTTAAAGTATATGGTGATGCTTCAAAACCAGGATTTGGATGAGTGCGTATGCAACGCAAGAAGGTAATTGCGTATGTTTCAAAGAAACTATACCACTCATAACTTAGAATTAGGAATCATAATTTTTGCCCTTAAAAATTTGGAGACATTATCTATATGGAAGTAAGCTACTGTTTATACAGATCATAAAAGTTTAAGATATATATTTAGGCAAAAAGAGTTAAACATGAAGCAAAGGAGATGGATGAAAATCCTAAGTGACTACGACTGTGATATTCAGTATCACGAGGGAAAGGCTGAAAACGGCTAGAGATAGTCAGAAAAGTTATATAGATAATAAATGAAAGCCGTTGGAGTTCGAGTTGGAGACAAAATGTTATTGAAAATATTTCCTTGGAACCGAATTAGTAGATTCGGTAAGAAAGGAGAGCTAAGTACAAAGTAAGTAGGACTATTTCCAGTGATCCAACGTATAGGACTAGTTGCTTATAAGTTTACAACTACAATGAAAGTTAGCCGGAATACATGATGTATTTCATGTATCCAATCTCAAGAAATGTTTATCAGACAAATCATTGGTAGTATCTCTTCGAAATATAGAGGTAAACAAAAAGCTGAAATTTTTTTTTTTTTGAGAAACCACTTAAATTTTGAGGATCGAAAGATCAAGTTTCTCAAATATAAACGACTAGTTTTAGTCAAAATTAGATGGGATTCAAAGAAAATAGCTAAATACACTTGGGAGCTGGAATCAGAAATGAAGTGAAAGTATCCTCATTTATTCCAGTAAATCTCGAGGACGAGATTTTTATTAAGGTGGGGAGAATGTAACAACTCTCATCAAAAAGTCATATTTATTATTTTAATTGACCAATAGGAAACCCTAATTAAGAAACCCAAGTGATTCTGCACAAAACCTAAGATTTCCAGAAAAATCAGAATCAGGATCAGGGCCCCTAAAACTCAGGGGGGGGGGGGTATTTCCTAGTTACGTTTATCCACATAAATAGTTGTCCAATTCGAATTTTCAGAAATCATCGACACAGCTGAGCTAGTTCCACACGTGGCAACCCTATGCATAAAAATAGTGTCTACGCGGGCCGCGTAAGGATAAGCTTAATGTCACGCGGGCCGCGTGAAGGTCAAAATTCACCTATAAATACAGGGGCTTGGGACTTGATTTCTGGCTTCAGAACGACGAAGAAGTTCCAATTCTACACGGAGTTATGCTCTGTTTATCACAATTAACACACACGATTCACTAATCGACGCCGCAATCAGGGTATTAGCTCAATCGCTATTACGATTCATTGTCCGATCGATCAATATATCCAATGGATGTTTAAGTGCTGCCCACATTAGGGTTATACTTTGTCGTTCGTCGTTAATTCGATGGATGTTTAAGTATCGCACTTTGTCGTTCATTGTGAGAATTTGATCTCGTGAGTTATCGTAAATGTTGTATTGATTACTAACCCAGAATTGTGTGCCTGTTATTAAATTTAGGTTAAAAAGGCTAATCAGTAGGCTAAACTCTGCTCAAATTAAATCTGCAATGTGAGTCATTCTCTTTTTATCAACTATTTTACAATACCTCAAATTATTTTCAAGGTTATAATTACAGGGACTAAGTCGTGGATATCTTGAATTACTGGTTAGTGGGGTATTGTGCACATTACTAATTTCTCCCAGTTAGGTTCATTGACCTACTCAGGATAATCACTGTTAGGTTCATTGACCTACTAGGGATAATCATCACTATTTAGCTTCATTAATCTAATAGTGGTATGACCATCGTCACCATTGTGACTTGTCACCATTGTGACAGAGTGCCAGATAAAAATAAGACAGAAGCCATTGTAATCGCTCTTATGCTGTAATTAATAACTATGCATCATTATGCAAAATAGAATGATTCACTCAGTATTTCCCGCTGACAAAACCTTTTTCAAACATGTTTCAGGTGACCTGTTATGAATCAGGAAAAGTGCCATATAGCACTACAAGCTCAAGGAAGTGGCTCAGTATAAAATAAAGAAACATGTTTTGTACAAATAAAAGATTTCTTCGTGAAATCAAACTATTGTAAATTATCGGGTTTTATCCCGAATTGTGAAATAAAATAATCGGGAAATATTTTTAATTAAAAAGATCCTGATGAAAACTTCCGCTGTTAAACTCAATTAATTAAATACCACGGGATTTCTGTCCCGCGGCTCTTGAACCGGGTCAAACCGGGTCGGGGGCCGTGACAGAAAAAGGTGGTATCAGAGCCACTTATCGAGCCACTGATTTAAGCCAATTAAGTATTTAGAAATACTTAATAATTTTTATTAATTGCTATTTTATGATTATATGTTTTATTATCTGACTAATTTTGTACAGTATGGGCAGATCTTTATATGTTAACCATTGTAGCAATAAATACAAATCTTTAAATATTCTGACTTAAAATTTATCACCTTTATTTATTTACAGTTTAGAAACCTTATTCAGTAAATAAATTTACAAATAAAACCTAGTGTGTTTTAAGTTTCAGTTGTTTTAATAGTTACCCAGTATGAAATAATATTTAAAGGTTTTCCATGAAAACTTATATAATTTTTAACTTAGTAATTGTGTGTATTTTGCATAACAGCATGAGTGATCTGTCGGAAGCCCTTCAGAAATTAAATCTCTATCCAGTAAGAATAGAGGTTTCCAGAGATTTCAATAGATATATTCCAGACATAGAAGAACCTATAGAATTCAACGTTTTACCTCTCGAGAAACCAAGCCTAAGAAAATGGAAATTGGGGAAAGCTCTAGACAAATTGAGGAGTTACCATCTCAAGAAGAACTAGATTTTATAATGGCAAATGATGATACTATTGAGCCTATTAATGAAAATGATTTTATTCATTCTCTTGAAACACAATTACCAATAAATTTAGAATCAGCTATTCCAAACCCTTCAATCCACTTGCAAATAGACGAATGGGTGAATAATGAAATACTGTTACAAAACCATCCCTATAAGCTTTTCCCTAAGTTCAATCCAGAACCTTTACCAAATCCATCAATAAGTAACGAGAATATGGCTGAACTCTGTTATGTTAACAAAGAACTAATGGATGCTGGGAATAGGATCCAAGAAATTTTGGGACAGATCTCTTGGAAATACGATGAGAAGGAACGCCGTTACTAGAATATCACCTAACAAAGGAGAGGGGATTATGAAACTGTAGCTGTGTAATAGTAATAGTAAAATCAGTATGTGTAAAATAAATAATAAAACGGTTGTATATAGAATCATGATATAATCTATAAAACAAATGAAATTTTTGAAAATTTTCAATTTTGTTTGTATATTCGTTTACATGATTATGTGCAATTAATTGTGACAGTGGATTATTTCTTTTATACTAATTATTTATCTATAAATTAGATATCAGATGGAAAACGCTAATAATGAACCAGTTAATGAGGTTAATCAATCTGAACAACAACCGGGGGACCAATATATGACTAGGCAAGATATAGAAAATATAGTTGCTCAAGGGATAGCCAACGCTATTCCAGCAATAGTTACTCAAGGTATAGCCAACGCTATTCCAGCAATTGTTGCTGCTATTAAAAATCCAATCGAACCTCAACAAATCGTTCCTAGCAAACGCATTTCTGAAGATAACTTTAGTAATAGTGTAAATGGAGGCGGTAATCATGTTAATCATGATAATGAACTACGGCAAGTTCCTCCTCCTAAGAAAATGAAAGCTGCAACGCCTGGTTGCACTTACAAAGAATTTCTTGCGTGTAAACCCACTGAGTTTGCAGGCAATGAAGGAGCGACTGCGGCACTGCGTTGGTTAGAGAAAACCGAAGCAGTAATTGCCATAAGTAAATGTGCTCAGGATGATCAGGTCATGTATGCGTCAAACCTTTTCAAAGAAGGGGCACTAGAATGGTGGAACACGGTATTACAGGCAAAAGGAAGAAGGATGGCGTATGCTATGAACTGGGAAGAATTTAAGAGTCTTGTAGAAAGAAAATTTTGTCCCGGATATGAAAAAGATCAAATGACAAATAAGTTTTTAACACATCGGATGGTGGATGTAGATTGTCGAGGGTATACTACGACATTCTTCGAATATGCTCGAGTGGTACCAACGCTGGCTTCGCCAGAGCCGGTACTTATTTCTCGTTATATTTGGGGATTAATTTCTGAAATCCGTAATATCGTCAAGGCTGCGAAACCTCGCACAATTGATGATGCGGTGGATTTAGCCAATACTCTGACTGACGAACTAGTACGTACAAGAGAAGAAAATAGAAGAAAGGAAGTAGCCCAAAAGATTACCCAAGGATTCCGACAGGATAACTATAACAATTTCAAGAAAGGAGGGAATGGGCAATCTACCACTAGCCCATTTTGCAATTTTTGCAAAAGGAAGCATTTTGGAAGATGCAAAGGATATTGTAATTTTTGCAAAATTCCAGGACATAAAGAAGAAGACTGCAGGAGGAAGAAATTTTCAGTATGCTACAACTGTGGAGAAGCTGGACATCTTAGGCCAGGTTGTCCAAAACTGAACAAACCATCTGACAATAAAGCCAAACCTGCAGAAGGAGCAAAAAGGAATGTAAGAGCCTTCCAGCTGACTACTCAAGAAGCTGAGATGATTCCAGATGTGATAGCCGGTACGTTCTTAGTTTACAATGTTTACACAAAAGTATTATTTGACTCTGGTGCAAACCAAAGTTTTATAAATACTTTATTTTGCCAAACTCTTAACTTACCGTTAACCAGCATTAGATAAATTTCTACAGTAGAAACGGCAAATGAGAATTCAGTTAAAATAAATAAGGTTCTGCAAAACGTAGAAATAGAACTTTTAAGTCATAAATTTTCTGCAACCCCATTATCTATGGAATTAGTTAAATTTGATGTTAGGATTGGTTAGTAAACAACCATGCTCGAATTTTCTGTAATAAGAATTTCATAGAAAATTTGTGCACCCACTGGAGAAGTAATAATGATTAGAGGAGATAAGCCATATAAAACCATAAAGTTCATATCAGTAATGAAGGTTGCTAATTATGAACGGAAGCAAGGAACAGTATATATGATTTCAGTAATCATTAATACTAAAGATAAAGAACTTAAGAAAATTCTGTAGCTTCAGAATACCCAGATGTATTTCCAGAAGAGTTACCAGGATTACCACCAGATAGGAAAATAGAATTTAGGATTCATCTAATTTCAGGAACTATACAGATAACCAAGGCACCTTATCGGTTCGCACCCACAGAAATGTCAAAACTGAAAAAAGCAATTAGATGAATTATTAACTAAAGGTTTCATATAACCTAGTTTATTCCCTGGGAGGGGGCACCAGTGTTGTTTGTTAAGAAAAAGAATGGTTCAATGAGAAAGTGTATTGATTATAGGGAATTGAATAAGGTTACAATTAAGAATCAATACCTATTACCTAGAATTGATGATCTATTCAATCAAATTCTGGGGAAATAGATATTTTCCTAAAATCGACTTATGTTCCGGATATCATCAATTGAAAGTACAAGAGTAAGACATACCTAAAACTGCTTTCAGGACTAGGTATGGTCATTACGAGTTTACAGTCATGCCCTTCGGATTAACGAATGCACCTGCAGCATTCATGGACATGATGAACATGATCTATAAACCGTATTTGGATAAATTTGTAATTATAGATGATATACTTATTATTCAAAAAGTTAGGACGAACATTGTCAGCATTTGCATATACTCTTAACTCTATTAAGAAAAGAAAAGCTTTACGCCAAATTTTCGAAGTATGAATTTTGGCTGTCAGAAGTATAAGTCATATGATGAATCATGAAGGTATTTACGTAGATTCTGCTAAGATAGCAGCAATTACCAAATGAAAGGTTCCGCAATCCGCAAAGGAAATTAGGAGTTTTGTAGGTTAGCTGGATACTACAGACAGTTTATTAAAGATTTTCTAAAGATAATTATATCATTAATTAAGTTAATCTGTAAAACAGTTAAGTTTGAATAGGGATCAAAACAAGAAAAAGTCTTTAGGATCTTAAAGCATAAATTAACAAAATACTAGCCTTACCAGAAGAAACAGAAGATTTTAAAGTATATGGTGATGCTTCAAAACCAGGATTTGGATGAGTGCGTATGCAACGCAAGAAGGTAATTGCGTATGTTTCAAAGAAACTATACCACTCATAACTTAGAATTAGGAATCATAATTTTTACCCTTAAAAATTTGGAGACATTATCTGTATGGAAGTAAGCTACTGTTTATACAGATCATAAAAGTTTAAGATATATATTTAGGCAAAAAGAGTTAAACATGAAGCAAAGGAGATGGATGAAAATCCTAAGTGACTACGACTGTGATATTTAGTATCACAAGGGAAAGGCTGAATACGGCTAGAGATAGTCAGAAAAGTTATATAGATAATAAATGAAAGCCGTTGTAGTTCGAGTTGGAGACAAAATGTTATTGAAAATATTTCCTTGGAACCGAATTAGTAGATTCGGTAAGAAAGGAGAGCTAAGTACAAAGTAAGTAGGACTATTTCCAGTGATCCAACGTATAGGACTAGTTGTTATAAGTTTACAACTACAATGAAAGTTAGCTGGAATACATGATGTATTTCATGTATCCAATCTCAAGAAATGTTTATCAGACAAATCATTGGTAGTATCTCTTCGAAATATAGAGGTAAACAAAAAGCTGAAATTTTTTTTGAGAAACCACTTAAATTTTGAGGATCGAAAGATCAAGTTTCTCAAATATAAACGACTAGTTTTAGTCAAAATTAGATGGGATTCAAAGAAAAGAGCTAAATACACTTGGGAGCTGGAATCAGAAATGAAGTGAAAGTATCCTCATTTATTCCAGTAAATCTCGAGGACGAGATTTTTATTAAGGAGGGGAGAATGTAACAACTCTCATCTAAAAGTCATATTTATTATTTTAATTGACCAATAGGAAACCCTAATTAAGAAACCCAATTGATTCTGCACAAAACCTAAGATTTCCAGAAAAATCAGAATCAGGATCAGGGCCCCTAAAACTCAGGGGGGTATTTCCTAGTTACGTTTATCCACATAAATAGCTGTCCAATTCGAATTTTCAGAAATCATCGACTCAGCTGAGCTAGTTCCACACGTGGCAACCCTATGCATAAAAATAGTGTCTACGCGGGCCGCGTAAGGATAAGCTTAATGTCACGCGGGCCGCGTGAAGGTCAAAATTCACCTATAAATACAGGGGCTTGGGACTTGATTTCTGGCTTCAGAACGACGAAGAAATTCCAATTCTACACGGAGTTATGCTCTGTTTATCACAATTAACACACACGATTCACTAATCGACGCCGCAATCAGGGTATTAGCTCAATCGCTATTACGATTCATTGTCCGATCGATCAATATATCCAATGGATGTTTAAGTGCTGCCCACATTAGGGTTATACTTTGTCGTTCGTCGTTAATTCAATGGATGTTTAAGTATCGCACTTTGTCGTTCATTGTGAGAATTTGATCTCGTGAGTTATCGTAAATGCTGTATTGATTACTAACCCAGAATTGTGTGCCTGTTATTAAATTTAGGTTAAAAAGGCTAATCAGTAGGCTAAACTCTGCTCAAATTAAATCTGCAATGCGACTCAGTCTCTTTTTATCAACTATATTACAATACCTCAAATTATTTTCAAGGTTATAATTACAGGGACTAAGTCGTGGATATCTTGAATTACTGGTTAGTGGGGTATTGTGCACATTACTAATTTCTCCCAGTTAGGTTCATTGACCTACTCGGGATAATCACTGTTAGGTTCATTGACCTACTAGGGATAATCATCACTATTTAGGTTCATTAATCTAATAGTGGTATGACCATCGTCACCATTGTGACTTGTCACCATTGTGACAGAGTGCCAGATAAAAATAAGATAGAAGCCATTGTAATCGCTCTTATGCTGTAATTAATAACTATGCATCATTATGCAAAATAGAATGATTCACTCAGTATTTCCCGCTGACAAAACCTTTTTCAAACATGTTTCAGGTGACCTGTTATGAATCAGGAAAAGTGCCATATAGCACTACAAGCTCAAGGAAGTGGCTCAGTATAAAATAAAGAAACATGTTTTGTAAAAATAAAAGATTTCTTCGTGAAATCAAACTATTGTAAATTATCGGGTTTTATCCCGAATTGTGAAATAAAATAATCGGGAAATATTTTTAATTAAAAAGATCCTGATGAAAACTTCCGCTGTTAAACTCAATTAATTAAATACCACGGGATTTCTGTCCCGCGGCTCTTGAACCGGGTCAAACCGGGTCGGGGGCCGTGACAACTGGCCATCCTTATCCTAGCCATATCCCTGATTTCTTCAATAGTATCCAGGTCTTGAGCCAAATTCTCATCATTTTCCTCAGGATCACGGGTACTTGTTCTAGCAGTTGGAACCACCATTTCTGTTGGGATCACTGATTCTGCCCCAAACACCAAAGAGAATGGTGTTTGACCAGTAGCATTCTTAGGGGTTGTCCTATCAGCCCAAAGCACATAAGGTTGTTCTTCTGCCCATTTCCCTTTCTTGGATCCAAGCTTCTTCTTCAAATTATTGATGATAATCTTGTTGGATGATTCTGCTTGACCATTAGCTTGTGGGTGGACTGGTGTTGATGTTATCATCTTAATCCCCCAACTGTCACAAAAGTTAGTGGTTCTGCCCCCAATAAATTGGGAACCATTATCACATATAATTTCAGAAGGAATTCCAAATCTAGTTATAATATTTCTTTTAATGAAGGATATAACTTCCTTTTCTCTGACTTGGGCAAAAGCTTCAGCCTCTATCCACTTGGAGAAGTAATCAGTCATAGCAAGCATGAATACTTTTCCACCAGGTGCCTTAGGGAGCTTGCCAACTATATCCATACCCCATCTCATAAATGGCCAAGAGGAGGATATAGGATGCAATAATTCAGCTGGTTGATGAAGGATATTGCTGTGTCTCTGACAAGGATCACATCTCTTAGCATACTCCACAGCATCTCTTTTCATGGTTGGCCAGTAGTATCCTGTCCTCAAGATCCTTGAGAATAATGCCCTGCCCCCAGTGTGGTTTCCACAATCTCCTTCATGGAAGTCTTTTAAAACTTCTTGGATTTCAGGACCCTCAATGCATCTCAAGTATGGTCCTGCAAGAGATCGTCTATACAACATATTATTTAAAATTGTGAATTGAGATACCTTAATTTTGAAAGCCCTAGGGTTTTCTCCTGTAGGAATCTCTCCATGTTGTAAGTATCTCATGATTGGTGAGATCCATGATCCTGATCCTGAATGGGATTGAGTATCCTCACTAGGGATAATTGCAGAATCATTTCCTATCTCCATAGCCACATGATCCTCGATAGCCGGGGTCAGGATATGGATAATAGGGATCTTGATATCCTCAGGGATCTTCAAAGATGATCCTAAGTTAGCCAATGCATCAGCTTCTGTATTTTCTTCCCTTGGTACCTGCGTCAAACTCAAGGAAACAAAAGAGAGTGCCAAATTTTTGACTATCTCTAAATATTTGGTTAGCTTTTCACCTTTAACAGCATAGGATCCATTAAAGTGGTTTGTAATTAACAATGAATCTACATGTACCTCAAGATACCTAATCCCCATATGCTTTGCAATTTGCAAACCAGCAATTAAGGCTTCATATTCAGCCTCATTGTTAGTGGTTTGGAACTCACAAGCTATAGAGTGGGGTATTATGTCCCCCTGTGGCGATTTTAGTAGTATTCCAAGCCCTGTGCCTTTGATATTTGAGGATCCATCAGTATAAAGTATCCAAGGATCCTTGGTCTCCTCTAGCTGCTGGACTTCTAACTCAGCTTCTTTTTGTAAATCACTACTGAAATCAGCCACAAAGTCAGCTAATGCTTGGGATTTGATGGTTGTCCTAGGCTCATATCTTATATCATATGCACTTAGCTTCACTGCCCACTTAGCCATCCTTCCTGACATCTCTGGTTTCCTGAGGACATTCTTAATTGGGAAATTAGTTTTAACAACAATAACATGAGTTTCAAAATAATGTCTCAACTTAGTAGATGCCATAATTAATGCAAAAATAAGCTTTTCAAGGTGTGAATACCTGGATTCGGCATCAAGTAAACTTTTACTTACATAATAGACAGGATGTTGTGTACCTTCATGATCCTTAACAAGGACCGCACTTACTGCTTTTGAGGATACTGCAAGATATAAGGATAGCACATCGCCTTTTTCTGGTTTCATCAAGGCCGGGGCTGAGGATAGGTAATCTTTGAGAGCTCTTAAGGCATTTTCATGCTTCTCCATCCATTCAAATTTCTTGTTCTTCCTTAGGATATCATAGAATTCTTTGCACTTCTCTGAGGATTTGGATATGAATCTGTTCAAAGCTGCTATCCTGCCTGTTAGCCTTTGAACATCCTTAGCATTGGCCGGAGATTTGATGTTCACTATAGCTTTGATTTGTTCTAGGCTAGCTTCAATGCCTCTCTTTGTCACCATATATCCTAAGAATTTACCTGCTTTAACACCAAAGTGACATTTTGAAGGATTAAGTTTCATATTATATTTGTCAAGGATATTGAATGCTTCCTCCAAGTCCCTTAGGTGATCCTCAGCTTTTATGGATTTTACCACCATATCATCTATGTAAACCTCCATAGTTTGTCCAATCTGATCCTTGAACATCATATTCACCAGCCTTTGATATGTTGCACCTGCATTTCTTAGTCCGAACGGCATAGCAATATAGCAGTATATACCAGTTGGAGTCATGAAGGCTGTATCCTCTTGATCGGATGGTTCCATTTGGATTTGTTGAAATCCAGATGAAGCATCCATAAAAGTCAACAGTTCATGACCCGCAGTTGCATCCACCATGGAGTCAATGTGGGGTAATGGGAAAGGATCCTTGGGACATGCCTTATTTAAATCGGTAAAATCGACACATACCCTCCACTTTCCGTTTTTCTTTTGAACAACAACCACATTGGCCAACCATCTTGGATACTTGACCTCTCTAATCATACCTGTTAGGGGAGGATTTTCTAACAATTAGTGATCCTTATTCGTTATCCTAATTAATGATCCTTACTCCTGTGACAGATAGTGATCCTCAAAAGAGCTTCAGGATCAGGATCATGGATCACTTTAAGGATCCTCGTACTGACGATTGTTTACTTGTGTTTTCTATTATTTTGCAGGAAGTTCATCTTGGACCTAGTCTTAGCGACATTCTTGGAGAATATTCCTTGACTATCTCGCACGTGCTTGGCCAAAAATAGACGTTGTGGAGAACGTGGAGGCATGGCACGAAAGTCGGAAAGTTTGTTAGCTAGTTATTTTCTTATTTTAAAGGGGTAACGAGCTAGTTAGTAACACTTAGTCATTTCTGATTTACACACACACTAGTACAAACGTTCATACCAGCTCTCGTTCAAACACTTAGCAATTTCATACACCTTTTACACGTTACATTCTAGTGATCCTTGTACCTAGCTCGTTACTATCCGAAGTTGTAAACATTTATTGATTTATTTGAGCTTGGTGATCGGTAGTTTCCATCACCCGGGGTTTTTTGTGCCGGAGATCAACTCTTGATCAAGGGCTTTTTCCCCGTATAAATCCTTGTGTTGTTTATGCAATTTACATTGAAGTGATCCTCATCGTTGTTACACATTTTAAGCATCATTCCCCGAAACAAAGAGTTTGGTTGCAATATCCTCATCAGATTTTTTGACCAAAACAGTTTGGCGCCCACCGTGGGGCAATTGGTGCTTTGTCCTTAGAAAAATACGCATTTCTGTGCTCATTTCGGTTCACTACAACCAAGCAAATGGCTTCCTCAGCGAAGAATGCTTCAAATTTGATGCCCTCGTCCACTTCTTCACAAGGCGTCCCTCCTTTGCCTCCACCACCTTCTAGATCCCAGAAGAATGCTGAGAATGCTGCGAAGAAACCAACTCCCATTTTCTCAAAACCTCTAACTTCTTCTGCTTCTTACACTCCCACTACTAGTGACATGTTTACTTTGATTTTGCAGATGAAGGATCAGATACGGCAACAGGATAAGACCAACGAGAGGATTCTCAAAGAAATCAGAGATCTCAAGAAACAAAAGACAACGGCAGAGGATCATTCCCCACTAGTGCCGAAATCCTTGAATTTTGATACTCCGGTGATTACTTCTCAGCCATCAGTGGTTCCAGACGTTCGATTGTGGGTGGACCGAAAGGAGTGCACTATGGAACAACAACAATGACCCAGGCATTAGGTTCATATTTCCAGCCAGCGGGATCCTATCCTCAGCATATGGGATCCCTCACGAATTCAGGAGGATATTCAGGAATGCAGCAGGTTCAAGGATCCTCCTTTGTTCCAGGATCATCCCAGGTTCAAGGATCCTCCTTTGTTCCAGGATCATCCCAGGTTCAAGGATCCTCCTTTGTTCCAGGATCATCCCAGGTTCAAGGATCCTCCTTCGTTCCAGGATTGTCTCAGTTTCAGGGATCCTTCCAGATGCCAGGATCCTTGAGGAGTTTGCAAACAGGAAGTTCAGATGTCCATCAGGGAGATTTTATTCCAATGCAGACCAATGCTCCTACTGGTCCCTCGATCATTCCAGAGCCTCAACAATATGGATTAACATCCAATCTTCCTAATCTGAATCCGATGGGAGGTAACACTTTTAATAATTCTTATACTACTAACCATGGTCTTATGCAGGATCCAGGTATCAATCATGCCATGGCCAGAGAATTGCAAAAGTTAAAGGATATGATATCAAGTGTTCCAGGAGTGGTCAAACCTATCCCAGAGATTGTAGATGGGAGCCACAAGATATCTCGTTTTGCACCACCAATCTGTGATGCTGAGATACCTAAGAGGTTCCATGTGCCAACAATGAAGCTGTATGATGGTTCGACAGATCCTGAGGAACACATAGCACAATATAGGGAGAGGATGGAGATCAATCCAATTCCAGAAAGGTTAAAGGAAGCATGCCTATGCAAGGGATTCGGATCCACTCTTACTGGATCAGCTCTCAAATGGCTGCTAAGTCTTCCTCCCTATTCTATTACCTCATTTGCTAACCTAGTTAACTTGTTTAATAATCAATTTTCTTGTAGTAGAAAATTTGAACGATTAACTAGTGATTTATATAGGATAACACAGGGTTATAATGAATCATTAAGGGATTACATTACCAAATTCAGTAAAGAATCCTTAGACATTCCCAACTTAGATATAGCTACGGCTGTTGAGGCCTTCAAAATGGGATTGCTTAGGGATTCATTGTTCTATGATGATCTTGTTATGACACCATGCAGGAACTTAGATGAGGTAAGAACACGAGCACTTAGGTTCATTCGGCTAGAAGACGATAAGAGGATCCAGGAGAGGTTAGCAGGATCCTCAAAGCAGGATAAGCAAGGATCCTCATTCAGGAACAACAAGTTCAAATCCTATAACAGATCTGATAACCAGAACGTGCATTCTGTTGATCAAGAAGAAGATGATGAGGATTATCCTCCAATTTCTTAATATTGTTTTTGTGTTGATAACAACGAACTAATCCTTGCGATGCAGAACCTAGGTGATAAAGCTAGATGGCCAAGAAAAAATGATAGGCCAGCTGCAACTAAGGATAAATCAAAGTGGTGTGCATACCATGAAGATTTTGGGCATCTCACAGAAGAATGCATTGCACTAAGAAAGGAAATTGGATACTTGTTGAGCAAAGGGCATCTAAAGGAATTGCTGGGAAGAAAAAAGTCAAAGACTCAGGATCCTGAAAGGATCCTTGAGAAGGCTCCAGCCCCTCCAGCAGATGCACAAGTGATAAACTTCATTTCTGGAGGATCAGACATTTGTGGCACATCCTTCTCAGCTGCTAAAAGGCACGCAAAGGAAACTAAAATGGATAATGGAGAAAGACCAATTCGAACATCAAGTGTCTCCGAAGGAAAAGTCATAACCTTTGATGAGGATGATCGTGTTGATATCCAGGATCCTCATCACGATGGTTTAGTCATTACCCTTTTCATTTCTAACCATTTTGTTCGCAGGATCCTTATAGACGGAGGGAGTTCAGTGAACATTATCCAGCTTGATGTTCTAAAGAAGATGGGTATCCCTGAATCAGATATCATACCAAGATCCTCCGTGCTCGTGGGATTTAGTGGCGAAACTAAGAATACCCTGGGGAACATTAAACTCCCAATATACATTGAAGGCCTACACTCTTATCAAAAATTTTGTGTTATTGACTGTTTATCTTGTTGTAATGTTATCCTTGGCTGGCCCTGGATACACGATATGAAAGCAGTCCCATCTACCTACCATCAATGTGTGAAGCTCCCTAGTCCTTGGGGAGTAGTGAAGATTGATAGTGATCAGCAGGAGGCTAAGAATTGCTATACTTCATCGATGAAACCAGCCTCGAAGTCAAGGGAGCAATAGCAATCAAAGTATCCTCCAAGGGATGTCTTGGAGGCAAGAGAGCAAGATGTGGTAGAAATCCTCGTGAACCCCGATGATCCTCAATCCAAAATCTATATCGGATCAGGGATCCTTGGCGAAATGAAAGAAGACCTCGTATCCTTCCTCAAAAGGAGAAAGACTACCTTTGCATGGAAACACGAAGACATGACTGGTATACCCAAAGATATAATCACTCACAAACTCGGGATTGACAGATCCTTCAAACCAATCCATCAAAGGAGAAGGAAGTTTGCACCGGAAAGGAATGCCATTATCCAGGAAGAGGTAGAGAAATTGCTCCAGGCAGGTATGATTAGAGAGGTCAAGTATCCAAGATGGTTGGCCAATGTGGTTATTGTTCAAAATAAAAACAGAAAGTGGAGGGTATGTGTCGATTTAAATAAGGCATGTCCCAAGGATCCTTTCCCGTTACCCCACATTGACTCCATGGTGGATGCAACCGCGGGTCATGAACTGTTAACTTTTATGGATGCTTCATCTGGATTCCAACAAATCCAAATGGAACCATCCGACCAAGAGGATACAGCCTTCATGACTCCAACTGGTATATACTGCTATATTGCTATGCCGTTCGGACTAAGAAATGCAGGTGCAACATATCAAAGGCTGGTGAATATGATGTTCAAGGATCAGATTGGACAAACTATGGAGGTTTACATAGATGATATGGTGGTAAAATCCTTAAAAGCTGAGGATCACCTAAGAGACTTGGAGGAAGCATTCGATATCCTTGACAAATATAATATGAAACTTAATCCTTCAAAATGTCACTTTGGTGTTAAAGCAGGTAAATTTTTAGGATATATGGTGACAAAGAGAGGCATTGAAGCTAGCCCGGAACAGATCAAAGCAATAGTGAACATCAAATCCCCGGCCAATGCTAAGGATGTTCAAAGGCTAACAGGCAGGATAGCAGCTTTGAACAGATTTATATCCAAATCCTCAGAGAAGTGCAAAGAATTCTATGATATCCTAAGGAAGAACAAGAAATTTGAGTGGACTGAGAAGCATGAAAATGCTTTAAGAGCCCTCAAAGATTACCTATCCTCAGCCCCAGCCTTGATGAAGCCAGAAAAAGGCGATGTGCTATCCTTATATCTTGCAGTATCCTCAAAAGCAGTAAGTGCGGTACTTGTTAAGGATCATGAAGGTACACAACATCCTGTCTATTATGTAAGTAAAAGTTTACTTGATGCTGAATCCAGGTATTCACACCTTGAAAAGCTTATTCTTGCATTAATTATGGCATCTACTAAGTTAAGACATTATTTTGAAACTCATGTTATCATTGTTAAAACTAATTTTCCAATTAAGAATGTCCTCAGGAAACCAGAGATGTCAGGTAGGATGGCTAAGTGGGCAGTGAAGCTGAGTGCATATGATATAAGATACGAGCCTAGGACAGCCATCAAATCCCAAGCATTAGCTGACTTTGTGGCTGATTTCAGTAGTGATTTACAAGAAGAAGCTGAGTTAGAAGTCCAGCAGCTAGAGGAGACCAAGGATCCTTGGATACTCTATACTGATGGATCCTCGAATGTCAAAGGCACAGGGCTTGGAATACTACTAAAATCGCCACAGGGGGACATAATACCCCACTCTATAGCTTGTGAGTTCCAAACCACTAACAATGAGGCTGAATATGAAGCCTTAATTGCTGGTTTGCAAATTGCAAAGCATATGGGGATCAGGTATCTTAAGGTACATGTAGATTCATTGTTAATTACAAACCACTTTAATGGATCCTATGCTGTTAAAGGTGAAAAGCTAACCAAATATTTAGAGATAGACAAAAGTTTGGCACTCTCTTTTGTTTCCTTGAGTTTGACGCAGGTACCAAGGGAAGAAAATACAGAAGCTGATGCATTGGCTAATTTAGGATCATCCTTGAAGATCCCGGAGGATATCAAGATCCCTATTATCCATATCCTGACCCCAGCTATCGAGGATCATGCGGCTATGGAAATAGGAAATGATTCTGCAATTATCCCTAGTGAGGATACTCGATCCCATTCAGGATCAGGATCATGGATTTCACCGATTATGAGATACTTACAACATGGAGAGATTCCTACAGGAGAAAACCCTAGGGCTTTCAAATCTAAGGTATCTCAATTCACAATTTTAAATAATATGTTGTATAGACGATCTCTGGCAGGACCATACTTGAGATCATTGAGGATCCTGAAATCCAAGAAGTTTTAAAAGACTTCCATGAAGGAGATTGTGGAAACCACACTGGTGGCAGGGCATTATTCTCAAGGATCCTGAGGACAGGATACTACTGGCCAACTATGAAGAGAGATGCTGTGGAGAATGCTAAGAGATGTGATCCTTGTCAGAGACACAGCAATATCCTTCATCAACCAGCTGAATTATTGCATCCTATATCCTCCTCTTGGCCATTTATGAGATGGGGTATGGATATAGTTGGTAAGCTCCCTAAGGCACCTGGTGGAAAAGTATTCATGCTTGCTATGACTGATTACTTCTCCAAGTGGGTAGAGGCTGAAGCTTTTGCCCAAGTCAGAGAAAAGGAAGTTATATCCTTCATTAAAAGAAATATTATAACTAGATTTGGAATTCCTTCTGAGATTATATGTGATAATGGTTCCCAATTTATTGGGGGCAGAACCACTAACTTTTGTGACAGCTGGGGGATTAAGATGATAACATCAACACCAGTCCACCCACAAGCTAATGGTCAAGCAGAATCATCCAACAAGATCATCATCAACAATTTGAAGAAGAAGCTTGGATCCAAGAAAGGGAAATGGGCAGAAGAACTACCCTATGTGCTTTGGGCTGATAGGACAACCCCTAAGAATGCTACTGGTCAAACACCATTCTCTTTGGTATTCGGGGCAGAATCAGTGATCCTAACAGAAATGGTGGTCCCAACTGCTAGAACAAGTACCCGTGATCCTGATGAAAATGATGAGAACTTGGCTCAAGACCTGGATACTATTGAAGAAATCAGGGATATGGCTAGGATAAGGATGGCCAGTTATCAACAAAGAATGGCTGGTGCTTACAACAAAAATGTCAGGATCAGGAGGTTTCAAGTTGGAGATATGGTATTAAGGAAAGCATTTCAGAATACCACCAATCCTGCTGATGGAAAATTGGCTCCAAAATGGGAAGGCCCTTATTTGATTGAAGCTGAAGCAGGAAAGGGGACATATAGATTGCTAACCATGGAAGGTGATTTGCTACCAAGAGCTTGGAATGCTGTCCACTTGAAGAAATATTTCATGTGAGCAGGATCCTCATGGCACAGATGATCCTCACGATAGGGATATCCTTAAAGGATCCTCAAAGTATCGGTGATCCTTACTTAGGTAATATCCTAAACTTGAACTATTTCATTTCTTTATTTTCTCATATAAGGATAAGGATCATGTATCCTTTGTCCATCTCTCACGTGAGTTGAAGTTTGAAAGTTCAGGTATCCTTAGCATAACATTGGTTATCCGCTGAAGCAATCCGTTCCTTGGGTTTAACCCCAGTTATTTGGGCTTGACCCCAGTTCCGCCTGTAGCGCACGATGATCCTGGTATAGTTCAAGGCAGTGGGACCAGTACTCGCTTTAGGGGCTGATAATTCCATTGTACTGGCTATACCTAGGATCCTACGTATAATGGTAGACGTACCATACATCCGTTCATAAGGTTCTAACGTTTTCACGTTAGCTAAGGTTTCTAACGTTTTCACGTTAGCTAAGGTTTTGGCATATTCATGTCACTAAGTTTGGATAGTCGCCAGTCAGGGCCATACTCCAGTTTACATATGATCCTTGGGCTTGTCCCAAGTTATCCTTGGGCTTGTCCCCAGTTATCCTTGGGCTTGTCCCCAGTTATCCTTAGGCTTGTCCCCAGTTATCCTTGGGCTTGTCCCCAGTTGCTAACTCTTTTCTTATATTGGCTTAGTCCCAAGTTATGCTCTATTTCAGGTTCTTGAAGATAGGCAACTAGGGATCCTTGATCCTTACTTTATTCTAAGGTTTGTCTTATAGTTATCCTTATTATGGTTAGGATCCTAACTTGGACCCTCAGGTATGATCCTTAACTATTAATAATTTTATTCATTATTTATTTGAATAACCCTTATACTTGACAACTGAACTTGTAATTCTTAAACCATATCACTTTTTAGAACTTATCGTTTATGGGATATGTGATCCTTGATCATATCCTAAACTTTCTGGATATCTTTTCTAATTTTTCAAGGCTTGATAAGTATAAACAGAATGAACATTACAACGGTTGGAAAGTAAGATATTAAAAAAGGATAACAACACAAGATAAGCGACAAAAGGTTAAGATTTTATTTATTAACAAAAGACTAACCCTTAAAAGGTTGTCAAAATTACCTACCCGAGCATCTACCAGCAAAACGTGGCCCGTCCGCTGGGGTAGGTAAAGGGTGTCCATGATAATAAGTTCAAGAGTAGTGCAGGAATATAAAGGCGGCAGGATCACAATGGCTTCATCCCCCAAACAGAGGATCCCTCCACCAATTGCAATCCTGCCTATTGTCCTAAGGATCATACAAGATCCTTAATCCTAAAACCTATTGTTCAAAGTACAAACCATTAAATTGTTCGACATCACAACCACAAAAAGTTACTACCACCAGATTTAAAAAATTGGGCTCCGGCTACGTCTAGAAATGTCCATCATTGCCCAATTAAGCAGCCTAAACTTTTGCTGCATCACCACCTCCGGCTCCACTTGCTTCACCAGCTTCATCCTTGCTTCCAGCCTCAATTATCAGGATCTCTTCAGCCTCCTCTTCATCACCCAATTCAGCCAGCCTTGCTTTCCATTCTTCAATTTCCCAGCTGCTTTTGTCGAAGGCAGGATCCTGAGCTTCCAAGGCCATTTGCAGCTTGGTTTTGTACATTGCTATGGCGGCAGAGACTTTGGCATCATCTGTGATCTCCTTCCTTTCATAGTCAAAATTAACCAGCACCTTAGCCATCTCCTGTTTGGTATCCTGGAGTTCCTTTCGAAGATCAGCAAGTGCAAGATCCTTGAGCACGGCAACCTGCTGGAGGTCGGCAATCTTCTTATCCTGATCCTCAACGTGGCCAACATAATCCTCGATCTCAGAGAATTTCTGCAAAGAGGATATAGGATAAGGTCAGGATTAAGTGATCCTCAAATCAGCAGGATATATCAGCAGGATATGTCGACAGGATCTATGAGCAGAGACAATGATCCTTACCTCATTGAAGTACTCGAGGAATTGATGGCGGATTAGAGGCAGACCCTGCAAATCCTCAGCCTCGGAGGCCTTTCTCCTCTTGATTCCCTTTCCTTTGAGGGGTGCCTTGGGGATTGAGGCTGTCGGGCTGGCAGGAACCTTTCTTTTGGAGGATTTGACAGTGGTGAGATCGGTGACACTGAACCTTGAAGCAGCTTTGGCAGATTTTCCAGCACCTACACAACCAAAACAAGATAAGTATATTTTCTTAATTTACATTTTACTATTTATTTAAACAAGGATACTTACTTGACATTGTGACAGAGCCTGAGGATACCTCCTGAGAGTCTTGGGTTGTTGTCTTAAAAGTTCTAGTTTTAGGATCAAGGTTCCAGAAAGCAGCAAGCCTTTCCCTGGTTGTGGATGTTGTGATGAGATGCGAAACAGAGACAGCTGCATGACACAAGACAAAAGGGGTTAGTGATCCTATCACATAAACAAGACTACCTGGTGATCCTTCTCATGATCCTCCGGCCTACCATGGGTGGACCATGTCTTAGGGAGATCTTTTCCGTTTAGAATGGAATCCCTCCTGACAAAGAAGAAGCGACGTTTCCAATCTTTGTCGTTCTTGGTGACTTTGAGAAGAGGATGATCTGCACCGGGTTTTCGCTTGAACAAATAACGGTGGGAACCAAAGGTAGTAAGATCATACAGTTCCGCCAATTCCGACATTCCTAAATCAACGCCTTCCTGCTCGATGATCCTCTCTAGGGTATATAAAACCCTCCAAATCATCGGCATGGCTTGGATGTAAGATATGCCGGTCAGGGAAAAGAAGGATTGTGTGAATTCTGGGAAAGGATAGGTGTACCCTATAGTGAATGGAGTAGCTGGAAAGGTAACCCATGTTTCAGAAACATAGTCGCTAAGAACAGTGGGATCAAAGGGTTTGAAAAAGGCACTCGCCGGAAAACAGCGACGGATTTTATCTACTTGTGCATCGTTAAAACAACACCTCTCATTCGCTGAGTCTTTGATGATCTTTTGACTCTTCAAAGGGCTATCCTTCTTGTGATCCTTGCCCGGTGAGCTTCGGAGCATCATTCTTAGAGCGATGGTGATAAAGAAAGAAAAACAGAGTAAGAAAGGTAGAAAGAGAAGAAAGAGATACCTGATTGATCTTCGACTGAGAATATAAAGGGAGTTTCTTTCGGATTTGAATGCATATTGATCCTATCTATATCTCTATTTATAATTATGATTCTGCAGGATTGTCACTTCTGTGACGTCATGATCTTAACGGCTAGTTCTATTTTAACGGCTATATATCCGTTAGTTAGTTGCGGATAAGATTAAGAAAACATAACTCGCTAATTTTACATTTCACTCCTTATATTTTGGGGGCAATTGTTAGGGGAGGATTTTCTAACAATTAGTGATCCTTATTCGTTATCCTAATTAATGATCCTTACTCCTGTGACAGATAGTGATCCTCAGAAGAGCTTCAGGATCATGGATCACTTTAAGGATCCTCGTACTGACGATTGTTTACTTGTGTTTTCTATTATTTTGCAGGAAGTTCATCTTGGACCTAGTCTTAGCGACATTCTTGGAGAATATTCCTTGACTATCTCGCACGTGCTTGGCCAAAAATAGACGTTGTGGAGAACGTGGAGGCATGGCACGAAAGTCGGAAAGTTTGTTAGCTAGTTATTTTCTTATTTTAAAGGGGTAACGAGCTAGTTAGTAACACTTAGTCATTTCTGATTTACACACACACTAGTACAAACGTTCATACCAGCTCTCGTTCAAACACTTAGCAATTTCATACACCTTTTACACGTTACATTCTAGTGATCCTTGTACCTAGCTCGTTACTATCCGAAGTTGTAAACATTTATTGATTTATTTGAGCTTGGTGATCGGTAGTTTCCATCACCCGGGGTTTTTTGTGCCGGAGATCAACTCTTGATCAAGGGCTTTTTCCCCGTATAAATCCGTGTGTTGTTTATGCAATTTACATTGAAGTGATCCTCATCGTTGTTACACATTTTAAGCATCATTCCCCGAAACAAAGAGTTTGGTTGCAATATCCTCATCAGATTTTTTGACCAAAACAATACCTGCCCAGAGTAATTTCTCTACCTCTTCCTGGATAATGGCATTTCTTTCCGGTGCAAACTTTCTTCTCCTTTGATGGATTGGTTTGAATGACCTATCAATGCCAAGTTTGTGAGTGATTACATCTTTAGATATGCCTGTCATGTCTTCATGTTTCCATGCAAAGGTAGTCTTTCTCCTTTTGAGGAAGGATACGAGGTCTTCTTTCATTTCGCCGAGGATCCCTGATCCGATATAGATTTTGGATTCAGGATCATGAGGATCCATGAGGATTTCTACCACATCCTGCTCTCTTGCCTCCAAGACATCCCTTGGAGGATACTTTGATTGCTATTGATCCCTTGACTTCGAGGCTGGTTTCATCGATGAAGTATAGCAATTCTTAGCCTCCTGCTGATCACTATCAATCTTCACTATTCCCCAAGGACTAGGGAGCTTCACACATTGATGGTAGGTAGATGGGACTGCCTTCATATCGTGTATCCAGGGCCTGCCAAGGATAACATTACAACAAGATAAACAGTCAATAACACAAAATTTTTTATAAGAGTGTAGGCCTTCGGTGTATATTGGGAGTTTAATGTCCCCCAGGGTATTCTTAGTTTCGCCACTAAATCCCACGAGCACGGAGGATCTTGGTATGATATCTGATTCAGGAATACCCATCTTCTTTAGAACATCAAGCTGGATAATGTTCACTAAACTTCCTCCGTCTATAAGGATCCTGCGGACAAAATGGTTAGAAATGAAAAGAGTAATAACTAAACCATCGTGATGAGGATCCTGGATATCAACACGATCATCCTCATCAAAGGTTATGACTTTTCCTTCGGAGACACTTGATGTTCGAACGGGTCTTTCTCCATTATCCATTTTAGTTTCTTTTGCATGCCTTTTAGCTGCTGAGAAGGATGTGCCACAAATGTCTGATCCTCCAGAAATAAAGTTTATCACTTGTGCATCTGCTGGAGGGGCTGGAGCCTTCTCAGGGATCCTTTCAGGATCCTGAGTCCTTGACTTTTTTCTTCCCAACAACTCTTTCAGATGTCCCTTGCTCAACAAGTATCCAATTTCCTTTCTTAGTGCAATGCATTCTTCTGTGAGATGCCCAAAATCTTCATGGTATGCACACCACTTCGATTTATCTTTGGTTGCAACTGGTCTATCATTCTTTCTGGGCCATCTGGCTTTATCACCTAAGTTCTGCATCGCAAGGATTAGTTCATTGTTATCAACAGAAAAACAATATTCAGAGATTGGAGGATAATCCTCATCATCCTCTTCTTGATCAACAGCATGCACGTTCTGGTTATCAGATCTGTTATAGGATCTGAACTTGTTGTTCTTGAACGAGGATCCTTGCTTATCTTGCTTTGAGGATCCTGCTAACCTCTCCTGGATCCTTTTGTCATCCTCTAGCCGGATGAACCTAAGTGCCCGGGTTCTTACCACATCTAGGTTCCTGCATGGTGTCATAACAAGATCATCATAGAACAATGAATCCCTAAGCAATCCCATCTTAAAGGCCTCAACAGCCGTGGCTATATCCAAGTTGGGAATGTCTAAGGATTCTTTACTGAATTTGGTAATGTAATCTCTTAATGATTCATTATGACCCTGGGTTATCCTATATAGATCACTAGTTAATCGTTCGAATTTTCTACTACAAGAAAAATGATTATTAAATAGGTTAACTAGATTAGCAAATGAGGTAATAGAGTAGGGGGGAAGACTTAGCAGCCATTTGAGAGCTGATCCAGTAAGAGTGGATCCGAATCCTATGCACAGACATGCTTCCTTTAACCTTTCTGGGATTGGATTGATCTCCATCCTCTCCCTGTATTGTGCTATGTGCTCTTCAGGATCCGTCGAACCATCATACAGCTTCATAGTTGGAACATGGAACCTCTTGGGTATCTCAGCATCACAGATCGGTGGTGCAAAACGAGATATCCTGTGGCTCCCATCTGCAATCTCTGGGATAGGTTTGACCACTCCTGGAACACTTGATATCATATCCTTCAACTTTTGCAATTCTCTGGCCATGGCATGATTGATACCTGGATCCTGCATAAGGCCATGGTTAGTAGCATAGGAATTATTAAAAGTGTTACCTCCCATTGAATTCAAATTAGGAAGAATGGATGTTAATCCATATTGTTGGGGCTCTGGAATGATCGAAGGACCAGTAGAAGCATTGGTCTGCATTGGAATAAAATCTCCCTGATGGACATCTGAACTTCCTGTTTGCAAACTCCTCAAGGATCCTGGCATCTGGAAGGATCCATGAAACTAGGAGGATCCTGGAACAAAGGAGGATCCTTGAACCTGGGATGATCCTGGAACAAAGGAGGATCCTTGAACCTGGGATGATCCTGGAACAATGGAGGATCCTTGAACCTAGGATGATCCTGGAACAATGGAAGATCCTTGAATCTGCTGCGCTCCTGAGTACCCTCCTGAATTCATGAAGGATCCCATATGCTGAGGATAGGATCCTGTTGGCTGAAAGTATGGACCTAATGCCTGGGTCACTGTTGTTGTTCCGTAGTGCACTCCTTTTGGTCCACCCACATATTGAACATCTGGGGCCACTGATGGCTGAGAAGTAATCACCGGAGTATCAAAATTCAAAGATCTGGGCATCAGTGGAGAATGATCCTCTGCCGTTTTCTTTTGTTTCTTGAGATCTCCAATTTCTTTTAGAATCCTTTCATTAGTCTTATCCTGTTGCTGTATGTGATCCTTCATCTGCAAAATTAAAGTAAACATGTCACTAGTAGTGGGAGTGTAAGAAGCAGAAGAAGTTGGAGGTTTGGAGAAAATTGGAGTTGGTTTCTTCGCAGCATTCTCAGCATTCTTTTGGGATCCAGAAGGTGGTGGAGGCAAAGGGGGAACGCCTTGTGAAGAACTGAATGAGGGCATCAAATTTGAAGCATTCTTCGCTGAGGAAGCCATTTGCTTGGTTGTAGGGAACAGAAATAAGCACAGAAATACGAATTTTTTTAAGAATGAAGCACCAATTGCCCCACGGTGGGCGCCAAACTGTTTTGGTCAAAAAATCTGATGAGGATAATGCAACCAAACTCTTTGTTACGGGGAATGATGCTTTAAATGTAGAACAATAATAAGGATCACTCTAGTGTAAATTGCACAAACGACACAAGGATTTATACGGGGAAAAAGCCCTTGATCAAGAGTTGATCTCCGGCACAAAAAACCCCGGCTGATGGAAACTACCGATCACCAAGCTCAAATAAATCAATAAATGTTTACAACTTCGGATAGTAACGAGCTAGGTACAAAGATCACTATTGTGAGATGTGTAAAAGTGAGTGAAAACTAATAAGTGTTCGTCGAGAGCTTCAAGAAAGCGATTGTATGAGAGTGTGTGTAGCTGAAAATGGCTAAGTGTTCTAATTCTAGCTCATCACCCCTTTAAAAATAGAAGTTAGCTACAATAACAAACTATCCGACTTTTGTGCCAAGCTCCCACGTTCTCCACAACGTCCATTTCCAGTCAAACGTGTGCGAAATACCCGTGGAATATTCCATAGTAACGTTGCCAAGACCAAGTCAAGCTTGTTACCCCTGCGAAGTAATACAAAACACAAACAAACAATCGTCAGTATGAGGATCCTTAAAGTGATCCATGATCCTGATCCTGAAGCTCTTCTGAGGATCACTATCTGTCACAGAAGTAAGGATCATTAATTAGGATAACGAATAAGGATCACTAATTGTTAGAAAATCCTCCCCTAACAGATGACATGGTGGTTAAGTCCAAGAAAGCTGAGGATCACCTTAAAGACTTGGAAGAAGCATTCAATATCCTTGATAAATTTAATATGAAACTTAATCCTTCCAAGTGTCATTTTGGTGTTAAGGCAGGTAAATTCTTAGGCTATATGGTGACAAAGAGGGGCATTGAAGCAAGTCCAGAGCAAATTAAGGCTATTGTGAATATCAAATCTCCTGCCAATGCTAAGGATGTGCAAAGATTGACGGGCAGGATCGCAGCCTTGAACAGATTCATATCCAAATCCTCAGAAAAGTGTAAGGAATTCTATGACATCCTGAGGAAGAACAAGAAATTTGAATGGACTGAGAAGCATGAAAGTGCCCTAAAAGCTCTTAAGGATTACCTATCCTCAGCCCCAGCCTTGATGAAACCAGAAAAGGGGGATGTATTATCCTTGTACCTAGCAGTATCCTCAAAAGCAGTAAGTGCGGTCCTTGTTAAGGATCACCAAGGTACCCAACATCCCGTTTACTATGTAAGTAAGAGTTTACTTGATGCTGAATCCAGGTATTCACACTTAGAAAAACTTATCCTTGCATTAATAATGGTATCTACTAAATTAAGACATTATTTTGAGACTCATGCCATTGTTGTTAAGACTAATTTTCCAATTAAGAATGTCCTCAGGAAACCTGAAATGTCAGGAAGGATGGCTAAGTGGGCAGTGAAGCTAAGTGCATATGATATAAGATATGAACCAAGGACTGCCATCAAAACCCAAGCCTTAGCTGACTTTGTGGCAGATTTTAGTAGTGATTTGCAAAAGGAAGCTGAGTTAGAAATCCAACAGCTTGAAGAAACTAAGGATCCTTGGATACTCTTCACTGATGGAGCCTCTAATGTAAAAGGAACAGGGCTCGGAATACTACTAAAATCGCCGCAGGGGGACATAATACCCCACTCCATAGCTTGTGAATTTCAAACTACCAACAATGAGGCTGAGTATGAAGCCTTGATAGCTGGTTTGCAAATTGCTAAGCATATGAGGATCGGGTATCTTGAGGTACATGTAGATTCATTATTAATCACTAATCACTTTAATGGATCCTATGCTGTTAAAGGTGAAAAGCTAATCAAATATTTGGAGATAGTCAAAGAATTGGCACTCTCTTTTGTATCCTTTAGTTTAACACAGGTACCAAGGGAAGAGAATGCAGAAGCTGAGCATTAGCCAATCTAGGATCATCTTTGAAGATCCCTGAGAATGTCAAGATCCCTATTATCCATATCCTGACCCCTGCTATCAAGGATCAGGTAGCTATGGAGATAGGAGAAGATTCTGCAGTCATCCCTAGTGATGATACTCAATCTCACTCAGGATCATGGATCCTCCCAATCATGAGATACATACAACATGGAGAAATTCCTACAGGAGAAAACCCAAGGGCTTTCAAAACTAAGGTATCTCAATTTACAATATTGAATAATATGTTGTATAAACGATCTCTTGCAGGACCATATCTAAGATGCATTGAGGATCCTGAAATCCAAGAAGTCTTAAAGGATTTCCATGAAGGAGATTGTGGAAACCACACTGGGGGCAGGGCATTATTCTCAAGGATCCTGAGGACAGGATACTATTGGCCCACTATGAAGAAGGATGCTGTGGAGTATGCCAAGAAGTGTGATCCTTGTCAGAGGCATAGTAACATCCTTTACCAACCAGCAGAACTCTTGCATCCTATATCCTCTTCCTGGCCATCATGAGATGGGGAATGGATATAGTTGGAAAGCTTCCTAAGGCACCTGGTGGAAAAGTATTCGTGCTTGCTATGACTGATTACTTCTCTAAGTGGATAGAGGCTGAAGCCTTTGCTCAAGTCAGAGAAAAGGAAGTTATATCCTTTATTAAAAGAAACATTATTACTAGATTTGGTATCCCTTCTGAAATTGTTTGTGATAATGGATCCCAATTTATTGGGAATAGAACTACTAACTTTTGTGACAGCTGGGGGATTAAGATGATAACATCAACACCAGTCCACCCACAAGCTAATGGTCAGGCAGAATCATCCAACAAGATCATCATCAACAATTTGAAGAAGAAGCTTGGATCTAAGAAAGGAAAATGGGCAGAAGAACTACCTTATGTGCTTTGGGCTGATAGGACAACTCCCAAGAATGCTACTGGCCAAACCCCATTTTCTTTAGTGTTTGGGGCAGAATCAGTGATCCCTACAGAGATGGTAGTTCCAACTGCAAGAACAAACATTCGTGATCCTGAAGAAAATGCTGAAAACTTGGTTCAAGACCTGGATACTATAGAGGAAATCAGGGACTTGGCAAGGATAAGGATGGCCAGTTATCAACAAAGGATGGCTGGAGCTTACAACAAAAATGTCAGGATCAGGAAATTCCAAGTTGGTGATATGGTATTAAGGAAAGCATTTCAAAATACCACCAATCCTGCTGATGGAAAGCTAGCACCAAAGTGGGAAGGCCCCTATTTGATTGAAGCTGAAGCAGGAAAGGGGGCATATCGATTGCTAACAATGGAAGGTGATTTGCTACCAAGAGCTTGGAATGTTGTCCATTTGAAGAAATATTTCATGTGATCAGGATCCATGATCCTTACCAGACAAGTATCCTTGAAGGATCCTTACAGGACAGAGGATCCTCATTTTGGTAATGATCTAATCTCAAACTATTTCATTTTTTAATTATCCTATATAAGGATAAGGATCCTGCATCCTTTATCCTCCTTTCACTTGATTCCGAGTTTTGAAGGTTCAGGTATCCTTAACTAAAGATTGAGTATCCACAGAATTATCCAGTTATTTGGGCTTGACCCCAGTTATTTGGGCTTGACCCCAGTTATTTGGGCTTGGCCCCAGTTATTTGGGCTTGACCCCAGTTATTTGGGCCAGTCCCCAGTTTGGGCCTGTCCCCAGTTTCGCCAGTAGCGCACGATGATCCTGGTATAGTTCATGGCAATGGGACCAGTACTCGCTTTAGGGGCTGACAATTTCATTGTACTGGCTATATTCAGGATCCTACGTATAATGGTAGACGTACCATACATCCGTTCCTAAGGTTTCTAACGTTTTCACGTTAGCTAAGGTTTTGGCATTTTCATGTCACTAAGTTTGGATAGTCGCCAGCGAGGGCAATACTCCAGCTTACACACGATCCTTTGGGCTTGTCCCCAGTTATCCTTTGGGCTTGTCCCCATTTATCCTTTGGGCTTGTCCCCAGTATATTGGGCTTGTCCCCAGAATTGTTGGGCTTGTCCCCAGTTACTAACTTTCATCTTATATTGGCTTAGTCCCAAGTTATATCTTATTTCAGGTTTGTGGAGATAAATGACTAAGGATCCTTGATCCTTACCTTCAACTAAGGTTTGTGTTTTGGTTATCTTGATTATAAGTGTTAAAGGTTAGGATCCTAACTTGGATTCTCAGGTATGATCCTTAACTATTTTGATTTCATTCATTATTTATCTAATTGACCCTTATCCTTTGACAACTGGACTTATGATCCTTAAACTATGTTACTTTTCAGAACTTATCGATCATGGGATATGTGATCCTTGATCATATCCTAAACTGTTAGGAGATATTTCTTAAATTTTTTCTTTACTTGATAATTTTAAACAACATGAACATCATAACAATTGGAAAGTAAAATACCGACAAGGATAGCAACACGGGATATAGTCAAAAAGTTAAAGTTATTTTATTCACAAAAGATTAAACCCTTCAAGGTTGTCAAAATTACCTACCCCAAGCATCTACCAGCAATACGTGGCCCGTCCGCTGGGGTAGGTAAAGGGTGTCCATCGTTAATAGGTCTTTCAAGTGCAGGAATCAAAAGACGGCAGGATCACAATGGCTTCATCCCCCAAACAGAGGATCCTTCCACCATTTGTAATCCTACCTATTGTTCAAAGGATCCATGATCCTTAGCCCAAATTACTATTGTTCAAATACAACCCATAATTGTTCAACAAGAAAACACCACAACCCAAACAAACTATCAAACTAAAAAAAATGGGCTCCGGCTACGTCTAGAAATGTCCTTCATCGCCCATTCATGCAGCCTATGCCTTCGCTGCATCACCATCTCCTCCAGCTAGGGCTGTCCAAACTGCTCGACGATCGCTCGAAAAATGATCGTTCGATTCCCGCTCAGTTTGTAAATGAGCCGATCGGATCGGTTCGATTCAAATTCAATCCGAGCATGAGCATAGTTCCGCTCGCTCGTCGATCGCTCGGTTTCGCTCGAATTATTTTTATTAATAATTAATATATATATATTTATATTATAGATTTTATAGATAAAAACCCAAAAAAAATATAATAGCCCAAAAAAAACTAAAAGCCCAAATAACATTCAACCCAACTTAATATTTAATATATAAATCTAAGTATCTAACCCTAAATCTATTCTTCCCTAATCAATCGTATTCAAATTGCCGCTCTAATCTCGGTCTCACTCTCCGGCCTCCACAGTCACAGACTCACAGTCTCCGTCTCCGACCCTCTAATCTCCGACACACATATCGCCGCTGTCTCTAGTCTTCAATCTTCGGACGGTCTTCAACAGTTCTTCAATCTGCTGTTTTTTTTTAATCTGCTGTTTTTTTAATCTGCTATTTGGTATGTTATGTTTCTGTTTGGTATGTTTGTTATAGTAGCATAGAGAAAGATGGAGATCGATGACATTTGACAGTTGGCAAAATTTTGATGTAAACATGGTTGGTGATTAGCTGTTGTTTGTCCCAGGTCTTTTCTAGCTTCTTGCTAGTTGGGCCTGGTTGGTTGTATTCGCACTTTATTTTGTGTTGCTTTTGTATTCGCACTTTATTTTGTGTTTCTTATGTATTCGCACTTTATTTTATGTTGCTTTTTTATTCGCACTTTAAGTTAGAATTTGTTTTTGTTGAACGAAGCCTTATTATTCAATCGAGCGAAAATGATCCGCTCGCTTTTTTTTAGGATTTGATAAAAACCGAGCGAAACCGAGCCGATCGGATCGGTTCGATTCAAATTCAATCCGAGCATGAGCATCACTTTTGCGATCGGTTTTACAAATTTGATCCGCTCGGATCGGATCGGTTGTAATTCAATCCGAGCATGAGCAGACCCTCGATCGGATCGGATCGTGAACACCCCTACCTCCAGCTCCCATATCCTTCATCTGATCCTTGCCACTGCCACTAGCTTCGATTTCCAGAACCTCGTCAGCCTCATCTTCATCATCCTCCAACTCAGCCAACCTAGCCTTCCAGCCCTCCATGTCCCAGCTGCTCCTATCGAAGGCAGGATCCTGAGCTTCTTGAGCCATCTGTAGTTTGGTCTTATACATGGCAATGGCAGCGGAGACCTTAGCATCCTCCGTGATCTCGTGCTTCTCATAATCAGCATTGATCTGAGTTGCAACTATCTGAGCTTTGGCATCATTGAGATCCTTTTCAAGGGAAGCAATCTTGTGATCCTTGAGCACCGCCACCTTTTGGAGATCAGAGTATTTCTCCTCAAGCTCCTCAACATTCCCGACATAGTCCTCGATCTCAGCAAATTTCTACAAAGAAGACAATGCAAAGATTAGAGTCAGGTGATCCTCAAGTGGATAGGATAACTAAACTGAGTCAGTGATCCTTACATCATTAAAGTACTCGAGATATTTATGACGGATCAGAGGTAAGCCTTGAAGGTTGTCAGCTTCAGAGGTCTTTCTTTTCTTTCCACCTCTTCCCTTTGAAGTGGTAGCCTTGGGGATTATGACGGAGGGGCTAGCAGCAGACTTCTTCTTGGATCGGACGGTGTCAAGCTCAGTGACACTGAATTTGGATGCAGATCTTGATGACTTTCCAGCGCCTACACACCCAAAACAGATAAGTATTCGTATCCTATTTCTATTTAACTATTTATTTAAACATTTAAATATAAAAAGAACAGGATACTTACTCGACATAGTGACAGAACCTGAGGATACCTCTTGAGAATCCTGGGTGTTTGTTTTAAATGATCTTGTTGTAGGATCAAGTTTTCTGAAAGCAGCAAGTCTCTCCTTGGTGGCAGGTGAGAGTATAATATGTGAAACTGTGATAGCTGTACAAAAGAAACAGAAGCATGTTAGTAATCTTCATCAGAAACAAGCTTACTCAGTGATCCTTCTAAGGATCCTCTATCCTACCATGGGTGCTCCATTTCCTTGGCAGATCCTTTCCATCCGGGATAGAATCCCTTCTGATAAAGAAGAATCGCCATTTCCAGTTGGTATCATTCTTAGTGGCTTTAAAGATGGGATGTTCTTCACCGGGTTTACGCTTGAATAGATATCGGTGGGATCCAAATGTAGTGAGATCATACATCTCGGCCAATTCCGACATTCCCAGGTCAATTCCTTCTTGCTCAATGATCCTCTCAAGGGTATATAAGACCCTCCAGATCATTGGCATAGCTTGAATGTAGGAGATGCCGGTGAGGGAGAAAAAAGACTGGGTGAATTCAGGGAAAGGATACGAGTATCCTATTGTGAAAGGAGTGACTGGGAAAGCTACCCAAGTTTCAGAAACGTAATCACTTGGAACGGTGGGATCAAACGATTTGAAAGTGGTGTTCGCCGGAAAGCAATGTCGGATCCTGTCTATTTGTGGGTCAGTGAAGCAGCATCTTTCTTTCGCCGAATCTTTAATGATCCCCTGGCTCTTGAGAGGACTGTCCTTCTTATGATCCTTAGCCGGTGAGGATCTTAGCATCATCTTGATTATGAAGAAGGTGAAGAAAGAAGGAGCAGAGAAAGAAAACGTAAAGGAAGAAGAGGAAGAGAGATACATGCTTGATCTTCGGATAAGAATTTAAAGGGAGTTTCTCTTGAATTTAAATGCGGATTGATCCCTATCTCTAACTCCTATTTATAATGATGGTGTCACACCCCCAAAATCCACCTGCGGAATACCACCGCTTGGAGGCGTGACTGACCAGGATCCAGCCACCAATCATATTGAACACGCAAGTTAATAATTATGAAAGTTTAACCAGCACAATTGGTGTTCAAACAAACATAGTTTAAGTTGCAAAGCGGAAGCGTAATATTCAAAACCAAAACATAAGTTTAAATGTTTCAAAGTTTAACATGGCACACAGCTGTCCATGTCCCACAACGACTCTCTTCCATGCAAGCTCCAGCTAAGTACCTATTGACCTGCAAAGCATGTAGTAACGAGTCAACAATAATGTTGAGCGAGTTCACAGTTGGGTGTTCGTTTTAGGTTGTTTCGAAAACAGTTTCCTTTATCCGGCATCCTGCCGTGGGGGTTACCCCATAGTTGAAAACGTGATTTGTTTAACCCAATTACTCTGGCTATCCAGCCGTGGGGGCTACCCCATGTTTGTTATCTGGCTCCACGGCCGTGGGGGCTACCCCGTGTATGTTACTAGACTCGTTACCATATCGACTGCTGACTGTAGTCATGTTTATGTGCCCTGAACTGTCAATGTCTATCATCATTGACGTGCCCAGATCCATTAGTTCACGCCCGTCCTCTGCGGCACGGTGTGAGGTTTGTCAAACCTAAATAGCGCTATCTAACTAATGACCCGCTCGCCATTGGCCCGGCGATTAAGTCGATATAAAAAGGAGGGACTTCGTGATAGAGTTTTGGTCTAGTGAAAGTTATCTGTCCAAGAGGACGAGGAATTACATTCCTGAACCAGCACTGTCCTACCCAATAAAGGACGAGGAATCCATGTTCCTTAACCCCATTCCCAACCCCTGGGAATCCCATGCTTTGTAGAGGGTGTGAACTCACCTTGGGTTGCTCGGCAGTTTAATGAAAGGTCAAGTCGAGCTAATTGTGGTCAACCACGTCCTAGTATAGTTATCACGCAAGTCAGATACAAACCAAGTAATGCACATGCATTTTCTACACGTATACTAGCACATTGTAACAAGTGTTATTCACGGCAGTCCAATTAACAGTGCACAACATACACATTCAACAGTAACACATAAGGTCCATATGTTCGGCCCAAAAACTTAGGCCTGCAGCCGTGCAAGCCCAACAGAATGTACCATCAGGTGGTCTCGAGTCGAGACTAGAGATCTCGAGTCGAGACGGTGTTGTCTCGGTTTAGTCTTCATCACTCGAGACCTGGTGGTCTCGAGTCAGGTCTCGAGTCGCAACAAAGCCCGTAACCTGGTCTCGAGTCATGTTGATTGTGTGCTGGTAATGCGTGGTCTCGAGTCGAGACTAGGGGCTCTCGATTCGCAACCTGTGTCGCAACCGTGGTCTCAGGCTGTCATGGGTTGGTCTCGAGTCGCAATTACTGCGGTCTCGAGTTGTGGCTTAATGGTCTCGAGTCGAGACCGGGGGTCTCGACTGGCACACCTGCTAATTGCCAGCATTTGTACTAGCCAATAGAATTCTGATTTCATGATCTCGTGTACTATCCAACCAAAATGCATCAACATGTTTTCTTGTCTAATACTCAAATAAAACGGATCAAACCAGCATTTTTCAAATGTTCATAACATGTTCATATCACATTCAAATATTCATATTAACATTCAAACTTGTTCATCATGTTAGGGTTTTCCATATTTTGCAATATGATTAATCAAACAACCCTATCCTATCATATATTCTAACCATGCACATCATCTAATACACATATGCAAATCCGATTTCATGAGCAATAAACCTCCTAAACATAACCAAGCCATTCGGATTCAAACCCATATAGAGCCGATTACAATCATTCATGATCAATCACATATTATCTATACCAAGCCGACTTTACATCATCATGTAACAACAATCTTAATACCGTTTATTCAAGAAGGATATATTCAATATGCATAAACTTAACAAGCAAGCACATATTATCATATAACTTCATCATACATCATCAACCGAAATAAAACACATAACATGAATCACTAACCGGTAAGATTCCAAGGTATGAGGGTATGAAGAGTTGATGAATAAGCTTTCCAATGAGATCCTAAGCTTGAACCGAGAGCTCTTGTTGTCACCGGTTTGGTCCGAGAGAAAGGAGAGGAGGTTTGTGCTTCTAGGGTTTTAGTGAGAGATGATGTAGGAGTGTGTGTGTAGGAGAGTGTGTGTAGGTTGCCCAAAAATGGCAAGGTTGGCTGTCAATAATGGTTATATACTAGCTTCAAGTTGGTGCACCCTAATGGGTTCCGGATGGATTAAATGGCCCAACCGGCCCAACTGTTTTACTGTTCACTCGAGACCAAGCGGTCTCGAGTCGGGTCCTTGTGTTTTGGTTCCGGTTCACCACATACACACTTGTATAAACTATACTTGATACGTACACATTAATAACACATAGCACATTAAGATAATTACTAACTTTCATTTACTAATACGTAAACACATAACGTTTGAGCATGTTACATTGAGATACAATGAAGGGTTCTAAATTACGAGTTGTGACAGATGGTTTTGCAGGATAGTCACCTCAGTGACGTCGTGCTCGTAACGGCTAGTCCGACTCCAACGGCTAGTTATCCGTTAATTTGTTACGGATAAGAACAAAATATAACTCGTTTATTTACATAATTACTCCTTATATTTTGGGGGCAATTGTTAGGGGTGGATTTCTCAATGATCAGTGATCCTCAATTGTTGTTGGGCTTAGTGATCCTCACTTTTGTTTGAATTAGTGATCCTCAGAAGTGTTTCAGGATCAGGATCATGGATCATCATAAGGATCCTTGTACTAACGATTGTCTATTTTGAATTCGAAATTGTTTTGCAGGAGTATGAGCTTGGACTTGGTCTTGGCGATATTCCTGGAGCATATTCTATGTTTATTCCGCACGTGCCTGGCTAAAAGTGGACGTTATGGAGTTCGTGGAGGACTTGCATGAATTGCGGAATGTTAGTTAGTATAGATATTTTCTATATTTGAACGGGGTAGCGAGCTAAATAGAGACACTTTTTGGCTATTTTTGGCTACACACACACTCTTGCAACTGCTCTCACTAGTTCTCGACAAAACACTTAGCGATTATACACTTCTTTACACAATACACGATAGTGATCCTTGTAATTAGCTCGCTATCATCCAAAGTTGTAACAGGTTTCTTGTTTAATTGGAGTTGGTGATCGGTAGTTTCCATTACCCGAGGTTTTTTATGCCGGAGATCATTCATTGATCAAGGGCTTTTTCCTCGTACAAATCTTTGTGTCACTTGTTCATTTCATTTCTGAGTGATCCTTATTGTTATTCATCAATTCAAGCATCATACCTCACAACAGAAAGTTTGGTTGCATTGTCATTGCTTGATTTTTTACCAAAACAATCAGTCCACTCAAACTTCTTATTCTTCCTCAATATGTCTTACCTGCCTTGGGCAATTTGTATACCTCTTCTTGGATAATGACATTTCTTTCGGGTGCAAATTTCCTCCTTTTTTGGTGTATTGGCTTGAAAGACATGCCAATACCAAGTTTGTGAGTAATAACATCCTTAGATATACCTGTCGAGTCTTCATGTTTCCAAGCAAAGGTAGACTTTCTTCTTTTCAAGAAGGATATTAAATCATGCTCAATACTGTCTAGGATCCCGGATCCTATAAAATTTTTGGATACAGGATCCTCTGGGTTCAACATAATATCCTTGACGTCTTGCTCTCTTGCCTCCATGACGTCTTGCTCCTTGGAGGCTGGTTTCATTGAAGAAGTGTAACAGTTCTTTGCCTCCTGCTGATCACTTTCTATCTTCACCCCATCCCATAGAATTGGGAGCTTGACACATTGATGATATGTTGAGGGGGACTGCCTTCATATCGTGTATCCATGGCCTGCCAAAGATAACATTACAGCAAGATTAGCAATCAATAACATAGAATTTTTTAACAGAATTCACTCCCTCTATATAAATAGGAAGTTTGATGTCCCCCAATGTAATCTTTGTCTCTCCACTGAATCCCACAAGGACAGATGATCTTGGGACAATATCAGATTCAAGGATGTTCATTCTTTTGAGGACATCCAACTGGATTATGTTCACTGAGCTTCCCCCATCAATGAGAATCCTGCGAACAAAATGGTTAGATATAAATAATGTAATAACCAAACCGTCATGATGAGGATCCTGTATGTCCACACGATCATCCTCATCAAAGGATATGACTTTTTCCTGGGTAAGAATGGAAGTTCAAACAGGCTTGTCCCCATTCTCCATCTATGTTTCCTTTGCATGTCTTTTAGCTGCTGAGAACCTCCGAAGATGAATTGGATGATTTGAGCATCAGCTGGTCGAGGCGGAGCTTTTTCAGGAACTTTCTCAGAATCCTGGATCCTTAACTTTTTCCTTCCAAGCAATTCCTTCAAGTATCCTTTGCTCAAAAAATAACCTATCTCCTTCCTTAATGCTGTGCACTCATCTGTGAGATGACCAAAATCCTCATGCTAAGCACACCATTTCGATTTGTCTTTGGTAGCAGGCGGTTTTTCATTCTTTCTTGGCCACCTGGACTTGTCACCTAAATTCTGCAAAGCAAGTATTAGTTCACTATTATCAGCAGAAAAACAATATTCAGAAATAGGAGGATGATCCTCATCATCTTCCTCTTGTTCCACAGCATTGACATTCTGGTTGTCATGCTTGGAGTATTGCTTGGATCAGTTATTCTTGAAATAGGATCCTTGTTTGTCTTGCTTTGAGGATCCTTACAACCTCTCCTGGATCCTTTTGTCATCCTCTAAACGGATGAACCTAAGGGACTTGTTCCTTACCTCATCTAGGTTCCTGCAAGGCGTCATAACAAGATCATCATAGAACTGAGAATCCATAAGTAAACCCATTTTAAAAGCTTCAACAGCAGTAGCAATATCTAAGTTAGGGATTTCTAAGGATTCTCTACTGAATTTAGTTATATAATCTCTAAGTGATTCATTTTGACCTTGGGTGATCCTATATAAGTCACTAGTCAACCTTTCAAATGTTCTACTACAGGAAAATTGACTATTGAACAAGTTAACTAAATGAGAAAATGAAGTTATAGAATAAGGAGGAAGACTTAGCAGCCATTTTAGAGCTGATCCTGTCAGTGTGGATCCGAAACCCTTGCAAAGAAATGCTTCCTTTAACCTTTCTGGAATGGGGTTGATCTCCATTCTCTCCCTGTATTGAGCTACATGCTCCTCTGGATCAGTTGTGCCATCATAGAGCTTCATATTTGGTGTTTGAAACCTCTTTGGTATCTCGTTGAGTTTCTGTAATTCCTTAGCCATAGCTTGGTTGATTCCTGTATCCTGCATAAAGCCATGGTTAGCATTATAAGAAGTATTTAAATTGTTACCTCCTGATTGATTTGGAATCGGTATCTCGGAAACGTATCTAGGATAAGACGTGTCTGGTGCAATAGTAGGACCAGATGAAGTAATGGTCTGCATGGGAATGAAATCTCCCACATGAATCTCTGAACTTCTGGGTTGTTGACTCCTTAAGGATCCTTGATCCTGAAAGATGTTGGATCCAGTATGCATCGGAGCTGAAGGTCTTGGAGGGTACTCCATGGATCTGTGAACCTGCGATGAGGATCCTTAAACCTGTGAAGAGGATCCTAGATGCTGAAGATAGGATCCTTGAGCCGATAGAGTCCCCATGTATCCTCCTGAACTTGAGAAGGATCCTTGATGCTGAGATGAGGATCCTTGAGGCTGAAAAGAGGATCCTTGAGGCTGGAAGTAGGATCCTTAAGGCTGCGCTGACTCCAGTGATCCTTGCCGAGGGATAAAGGATCCTTGAATCTGGACATTGGATCCTTTGGAAAACTGGATTGTTGATGACGGAGTAGTAAAATCCAACGACCTGGTCATCAATGGGGAGTGATCCTCTGCTGATTTTATCAATTTCGCGAAGGATCCTGCCATTAGTTTCGTCCTGTTGTTGCATGTATCCTCTCATCTGCAAAATCAAAGCATAAAGATCACTGTTAGTAAGTGTAGAGGAAGAAACTACAGTTGGTTTTGTGAAAATAGGGGTTGTCTTCTTCGGAGCATTCTCAGCATTCTTCTGGAATGCAAGGGGGAGAGGATGCAAAGGCGGAATGCCCTGTGATGAGGTAACCGCCGACATGGAACTTGAAGTAGTTTTTCCCTGAGAAGCCATGTGGTTGAAGGTAATGCACAGAAATGAATGAAATGAACGAATTTTCTCAGAATTGAAGCACCAATTTCCCCACGGTGGGCGCCAAACTATTTTGGTCAAAAATCACACAAGGATAATGCAACCAAATCTGATTTTGTGAGGTATGATGCTTGGTTAATCAGGCAAATGTATGAACAAGTATGAAATGTAAACAACGATGAACACCGAGATTTATACGAGGAAAAAGCCCTTGATCTTTAGAAGATCTCCGGCATAAAAAACCTCGGGTGATGGAAACTACCGATCACCAAATGTATTGCCTAAACAATAATGATCCTTGTACAACTTCGGAAGAAAACAAGCTCAATACAACGGATTGCTAGTGTAAGTGTGTGTATTTCGCTAAGGGGCTGTTTGGTAGCCTCTTAATGACCATTCAGATGTTACCTCTTAATGGTTTAAAACCTCTGAATGAATAAGAGGTAAGCTCAAGTCTGAATGGTTAAGAGGTAACCTCTGAATGGTAAATCATCACATGTCACATTCTTCTTCCTTCTCATTGGTAAAATTCTTAATGGTTCCATTAAGAGGTAGCCTCTTAATGACCATTCAGAGGCTACCAAACAGCCCCTAAGTGTTTACAGAGAATTATGTGTTTGTGTGTGTTGAACTCGAATTATGCCTAAAATGAGCTGTTTTCCCCTTTAAAGATAGAAAAATATCAAGTAACCAACTTTCCTAAAAAGGTGAAAGTCACCCATGTTCTCCAAAACGGTTATTTTCCCTCAAGCACTTGCCTATGAAGCATATTCTACGAGATTCCAGCAAAGACTAAGCCCATGTCGTCCATTACCTGTGTATAAACATTAAAAACGTGACAATTGTTAGAAATCATAAGTTCTGTTAAGGATCCTGGATCCTTAGACTCCCTGCATCATCCGTTAAGGATCTGTGATCCATGCCCAGTCTCAGGATAGATGATCCTTAGAATAAAATTCATGCCCTAACAATACCTTTATTATCTTTTTTACTTTTTAAGTTAGATAAGTTTGTGTCAACCGGTACTGGTATTGAAAATACCAGTACGGTTATCGGCACATGAAGATAAAAACCGACACCAGCCTGGTACAGAAAACACCAAAAGTCGGTATCGAATTGATTTTGAAAATCTTTTAGTTCGGTAAATTCGGTACTGCTACCCGGTACCATCTGCTCATCCCTGATCACGGGTGTCGTACGAACAACAACGGTATTGTGCAACTTTTTTTGTTGATTTTCCTCAACTTTTAATGATTTCTTGTTTTAGTTTCAGGGGTAGGGATGAGCTCGGTGCCAACCAATACCGAATCGGTACTTGTACCGAAAATACCAGTTATGGTACCGGTATATGAAGGTAAAAAACAGTAGCGAACCGGTACCAGGAACGCCAAAAGTCGTACCGAATTGGTACTTAAGATCTTTCGATTCGGGAAATTCGGTACCGGTACCCAGTATCATTTGCTCATCTATGACCACAAGTTTCATACGAACAACATTATTACCATACAACTTTTTTTGTTGATTTTCTTTCTGTTATCTTTTACTGTTTTTTTCTATATTTTCTTTTTATTCTTATCAGCAGTTTCCGTGCGCGACGCGCTCGTAGTGATTTCAAAACACATGTAAACACAGACTAAACAACAAAAGACGTTCGCCGCAACGCGGTGATAGTAAAAAATTAGTTGTTTTAAAAAGTGAATTGGTGTGAATATAATTCTAGGATAAATGGTTTTGAAAAGTGAATTGGTGTGAATATAATCATAAAAATTAAATAATATACGGCAAGTTTGATGGTAAGATTTTCTACAAGTATTCACGGAATGCATGTGTCAATGTTTGGATCAATTGGATAAGATGATTAAAAAGAAATTTGCTGTTAAAAAAAGTTTAAGATTTACCTAAATTAAGTTTTGGATATCCATGATGACAAGTCCAATTAATTAAGGGTATACCTTTTGTTGTTACTTGTTAGGCTGGTTTTTTAAATGGCAGTCTTATGGCATGAAGGCCCTTTACAAGATATTTCTATGTCATAGAATAAAGTCAAATATCTTTTTTTTTTTAACAGCAATAAAGTCAAATATCTAGGCTACTAAAGTCATGGGAAAAGATTAAATAGGGAGTAAATTTTGGCTAGGAAGGATAGGAAGCCATAGGATTATGACATGTGACAAATTTTAAAATAAAGAGAAATGGTATTTTAGTCAATCTCATCATTTCTTCTTACTTCTTCTCCCCAGTTACTTCAAAACCCACCATTTTCAAAACTCACCATCTCCAACCTTTTCTTCACTTACTATCTCAATAATCACTACATTATAGTGTGATTTTCGTCATCAATCAATGATTCAACCACCCGATCAACGTGTTCTTCAGCTTTTTTTCGAAGAAAACCCAGTTTAATTTCATTCAAAATCTCATTTTTCTGGTGATTTTGAAGATAATCACTCGATTTGTTCGATTCAATCGCTAATAAGTGTTTCTATCATTTCAAATTTCGTCAATTGATGAAGAAACCGGCTTCGATCCATGTAAGAAATTCTTTAATTTCATTTTCACGATCTGGGTATTTATTTAGTCATTGCGTTTTACGATCTTCGCGGGGTCCGGGGGCGGCAGCCCCTGGTAGCGGGGTCCCAGGGACGGCAGCCCCTGGCGGGGTCCAAGGGGCAGAGCCCCTGGCTGGGGTTAATTTTCCAGAAATTGACTCATTTCGAAGACAGTAATTCATAGACAATTCAGACAGTTCACAGACAATTCACAAACAGTTCACAAACAGTTTTATGTGTCCATTGCGTTTTAGAAATAAGAGAGTTTTATGTGTTTTCTGGCTATTGCGTTTTAGAAAAAACACATTGTTAAGTATCTTTAGTCATTGCGTTTTAGGTAAAACACATTTTTGAAGTGTTTTTAGTCATTGCGTTTTAGGTAAAAACACATTTTTAGGTGTTTTCAGTCCATTGCGTTTTACAGAGAACACTTTCTTTTGTTTTTTTTGGTCATTGCGTTTTAGAAATGAGACATTTTTAAGTGTTTTCTGACCATTGCGTTTTACAAATAAAACATTTCTTTATGTTTTCTGGCAATTGCGTTTTACAAATAAGACATTTCTTTGTGTTTTTTGTGCATTGCGTTTTAGGTAAAACACTTTTTTATGTGTTTTCAGTCCATTGCGTTTTAGAAATAAGACATTTCTTTGTGTTTTCTGGCCATGGCGTTTTACAAATAAGTCATTTCTTTGTGTTTTTTGTGCATTGCGTTTTAGAAAAATGTCATTTTTTAGGTTTTTTTTTTCATTGCGTTTTACGTAACTGGTGGTTTTTCTATTGCGTTTTACACAACTAGGTTAAAAAAAAATTTTAAATATAGCAATAGTATACTCGTTTTAAAGATAAAAAACGCTCGTTTTTTTGGTGCAATTTTTATAAAAAAATAATGTCGTATGAAAGAGTTATTAACGTTTAAAAAATGGGGGGGGGGATTGGAGGAGAGAGAAACTATTGGCGCGCCTTTTTTCTTCCTATCAATTTCCCTGATTTAATCTTAGCCCTTGATTAACTTAATGGATGGTCAAGATCATTTCCTAGCCTTTCTAGCCAAATAAACTTCCTATTGTATCTTCACCCTAAAGTCATTACATAGAAAATCTATAGAGAATGATATACCAATTATGATGTCAAACTTTTACATAGCCCTCCATATGATGGAACAAGAAGTGAACAAATACAGTTCAAGCAATGGATTGAAAACCACTAATGCATCAACAACGTCACGAGATAGTAAATAGGAAGATTAAACACGTCCAACTTCGATGAGCCTATAAACTAGTAATGGCAATGGGCCGGGCTTGGGCCGGGTATTGATAATCCCAGGCCCGTACCCGGTTATAATTCTTTGTCCCATACCCGGCCCGTTACCCGTCGGGTATTTTTCGGGTAATTACCCGTCGGGTATCGGGCATACCCGCGGGTATCAGGTATACCTAGAGGTGTACAAATCGGTTTTTTTCAAAAACCGGTTTCGGTTATTAACCGAACCGGTTTTTTCATCCAAAATGAAAACCGGTTTCGGTTACTAACCGGTTTTTCAAGTCCAAAACAATAACCGGTTGGGATCGGTTTTTAACCGGTTTTTGCCAAAAAAATCGGTTTTTTTCCCGGTTTAACCGGTTTTTTTAAAACCGGTTTCGGTTATTAACCGGTTTTTCATACCAAGAATCCTAACCGGTCTATAACCGGCGGTTCGGTTATGAAACCGGTCCGGTTATAAAAAAACCGGTTAAAAAAAAACCGGTTTCGGTTTTTTTCCCGGTTTCAGTTCTAAAACCGGTTTTTTTGTACACCTCTAGGTATACCCATTAATTTTTTATAAATACCCGTTGGGACAAATGTGCAATTTTTACTTTGATGTTTATATAATTTACTATTTTAATGACTATAATAAATGAAAATATGATTAATAACTTACATATCATATTCAGACCACATATACAAAACTAAATTAAAACGATTCCTTAATTAAGTAAATGTATCAGGACCACCTAATTGCATAAAACATTCACATAATAAAAGGTGGTAGCTTCCATATCCAATATACATGCTCAAAAAATAAGCTATATGTTCACTAAACACTTGTTAAATACATATCCACATATGACTATAGAGAATGTAATAAGTACATGTACTAAGTTTATATATATGAAAATCTATAATATGATAGTTTCGGGTATTATTCGGGTAAATGGGTCGGGTATCGGGCGGGTATCACTAAATCCCATACTCGTATCCATACCCGATTTTTTTTTAAGCCCGTACCCATTGGACTTCGGGTATACCCGGCCCGTATGTTTCAGGTATACCCGTCGGACTTGGGCTTTTTTGCCATCCCTACTATAAACAATGTAGGTTAGAACTCTCCAACACCACAACCTCACACAAGTAAAATAGTACACCTAATGGTTATCTCGTGTATCCCAAATTAAGGTATTAACACTCAAATCGTTTTGAAGATAAATACCTGATAGAATAAACTACGCTCTCCCTACAAATTGTAGATTAATATCCGGTGGTGGCGTCGGTTGGGGTGGGGGAAGCCAGCCAACGCTGGCTAGACCACTCCGTGACAGCGTTGGCTTGGCGTTGCCTAGCCAGCGTCGCTATGAAGCCCGGAGTGGGGCAGGGTGGGAAGATGACTTGGCTGGCTACCATTAGCTGAGGAATATGATCGTTGGGCTAGCTGTTGGCCAACGGCTATTTTTTTGTTAAATCTTTATTTTATAATCTATATATATCAAACAATACTTACCATTTTTACTACCAAGAAATTCAAAAACAACTACCAACCTCCGATGGATTATTCAAGTTCAAGCGATTCGTATGAAAGATTTCTTTTGTCATCCTCATCCGACGACGGAGCGGAAATATTATTATCAACAGTGGCGACGGTCGTGAAAGCTATTGTTGAAGATTCAAATGAAGAGACATCCCAACCCCAACCCCAACCCAAACCCAAACCAAAACGGAGAAGTACATAGAGAGGGAACACGAAACTGCAAACGATTTGCAGGTAAGAGGTTATTTCTCACCTGAACCAACGTATGATCATAACATGTTTAGGCGGATCTTTCGTATGAGTAAAAATTTATTTTTAAGAATATCAAAGGATTTAGAGGATAATTATCCTTATTTCCAACAAAAACCCGATGCGCGTGGTAAGATCGGATTTACCACGTGGCAAAAGGTCATGACCGCCCTAAGACAATTGGCTTATGGCAATAGTTCCGACATAATGGACGATGATGCGTGTGAAGTGTTATATATATTAGGTGTATATTTTAAGCCCTTTAACACTTTTTTTAGCCAAGTTTTAAATTTATAAAACACGATATTTACTAACACTAAACACACATATGGGCAAGTACACCCATCGTGAGCGTAGTATAGTGTTGGTAAGATACCGAGGTCGTCCAATGACACAAGAGCTTTTAGTACCGGTTTATCTTCAACGTCTAATCAAATTAAAAAAAGTTTAGAAAAATGTTTTTAAGCTAAGAAAAATAAAAACTAACTAAAATGCTGAAAAATAAAAATAAAAGAAAAACAGATAGACAAGATGAATCACTTGGTTCCGACTCGTGTATAGTGTAACCTTTGATTATTTCCGCACTTTTGCACTTATTTAAGAGATTATCTTAGTTATTGTAGTAGGCCCCTCTTTTGAAGGTGACGTTACCCTCAACCCAGTAGTTTGAGTCAGCAAGGATACAATCCTAAAGGGTCGGATTATTGAAAGATAATTAATCAAGTTATTAATGCAAATTTTGGTAGGCCCCTCTTTTGGAGGCGACGTTACCCTCGACTAAGTAGTCTGAGTCAGCAGGGATACAGTCCTAAATAGCCGGGTTATAGTATTAATAGTAGTTAACTTATGAGGGGATCAAAGAGTTTGGACCCCCGCCATCCAATACCGTTAAGTATTGAAGGAGGTCCTACTAAATTTGACCCAGGTCCATTGCAGGACCTCTAAACGCTGAACAATGGCAAGACTCTTACCAAACCGTTCCCTTAACCCCCGACCAGGTAGCCAACATACCTCCATATACACCGTGGAGATATGAATGGTGAAAATCTTTTATTTTATATAGACAGTAAAATAATGTCAAGACACCACGGACAAACAATAAGGAAGAATCACATTCAACATAAGAAACTAGTTATTAAAGTCATTAATACAAAACCAAGTAAAAAGTGCGAAAAGATTAGAAATAAAAAGTATTACACTAGACACTTGTCTTCACCAAGTGATGTAAGAGACTTAGGGAAACATGGCCTTGATTGTCAAGAACTCTTACGATCAATCTTGGATCCCGAGACGACTCACACACTCTATGATGGACAATGGATGATGGTGGTGGATGATGGTGTTATGGTGGTGGTGGGTGAAGTGTGAGAGAGGTGGTGTGCCAAGGGATGGTTTGAGCTTGAGCCAAGCACTCCTATTTATAGGCTGAACAAAAGCTCGGGCACGGCCCCGTGTCCACATCCTTCTATTTCTTCATTTAATGCAGCTTGTCTTATTAGTTGACCACGCCCCCGTGTCCGCTGAGCACGACCCCGTGTGCAGAATAATCTTTGTACTATGAAGATTTGCCTAGATTGTGCGAATCTTATAGTTGACCACGGCCCCATGTCCGCTGAGCACGGCCCCGTGGTGGGCAATAGAAGCTTCTACCACTTTGTCTTTTCTGCTGACACTTGGGCACGCCTCCGTGCTGGCTGAGCACGGGGCGTGTTCAGTCTTCTGTCTTCTTGTTTTGCTTGGGAAGATGCTGTCGTGGGGTCGGGCATGTCACGTTTGTTCCTTTTCTTGTATTTATGTTAGATTTTGCTGTCCTTTTGCTTCTTTTGTTAATTTGAGCTCATTTAATCCTGAAAATACAAAAGGAAGACAAAAGCACACTTTTTCCAACATTAGTACTAAAAAAAGGGTTAGTTTTATGCCACAATTGATGAAATTTATATGTTGCATTTTGCACACATCAAATACCTCCACACTTGAATATTTGCTTGTCCTTAAGCAAAACTCTTTATAATGTGGCTTTACACACCCAAATGGAATGGGTAGAAGAAAACGTTTTTGGGCTTGTTATAGAGTGTCGGGATTTCCAAGATTCTTTATTAAGTTTTATTTTTATTTATTTACAATCATATTCGTCATGATTTATTTAAAACTTTTCATAAGATAAATTACTTATTAGGGCATAACATGCCTCTTTAAAATTCTATTTATATACAAGTTCACATACCTCACGGGGATCACTCAACACTCGGCCGAAAATGTATTTTTGTGGATCACTCGAGAGCGGCATGGAACTTACTCCTACCATAGGCTTGCCAAGCAATCAATCCTCCTCCTTTTTAACTTATATACCTTTGTAAATATCAAGAGGACTTTTGGGTGAAGGGTTAGGCTTGGGTGAAAGGTAGGTGGTTGGGTTAGTGGTTAGTAGAAAAAGGGCGAAAAGCATAACAAGCGTCAGTTTTCGTAAGACTTTTTATTTTTGTAACTTTTATTTTGATGAAGCTTTTATTCAAACAAAGTTATTTTTTATGAACTTGTTTGTTTATTTTCTTTTGCTTCATCATCAACACAAAATATATTTTTTTTTAAGAAAAGTCATTGCGAAAAACCGAGCCAGTTACTAAAACAAAGGGTTAAAAATGAAAAAGGTTTTGGTGGGTAAAAGGGTGTTTGGTTTGGGTTATGAAATGAAAAGGTTTAGGCTCAAAGGGGCTAACTAGGGGGATTTTGGGTAGGTGGTAAAAAAAATAATGGTGTAGAAATAAAAAGGGTTAGTCCTAATGCCTCCATCATTTACTTACTCGGGTTTAAGTTGGTAAGGACCAGGAATGTATCGTCATGGCAAGTTCTAGAGTCGTAAGAACCAAGCGGCTATTCACACAAGAAACGAAAAATGAGCATTTAGTCTAATGATATGTAATTGTATGCTCAATAAAGGCTCAAAACTCACTTTTGTGGGAATGGGTTTTTATGTGATCAAGTATACAAAATTAAATTTTAACTAAGCTTGCCATGCCTTTTCATAATTTCCTTATGTTGGTTCTTTTTATCACGACGCTATCGGTTGTAAATTTGTAAAAATATAACTTTTTTAGAACTTGAAATTCCCAAGTTAAACTTAGACAAGTAAAAAAAATGAAAATTTTTTTTGAAAAAAAAAATTGGGGTGATTAGCGGTTCCAATAGAGTTTTGTGTAAGGCTTGTATTTATGACTTGCAAGATTCAAGGTTTTAGCATCCCCCCCCCCCCACACTTAAATTACACATTGTCCTCAATGTGTCCCAAAAATAAGTTTTTAGGTTGATTGAATGTGTAAAAAACAAAAATTTTGTGTTACTGGGCACTGGACACGGCCCCGTGTTGTCCGGGCATGGCCCCGTGTTCAAGTGCCAGTAACAAAATTAAATCAAGGGAAACAGAAGCCTGGACACGGGGGCGTGTTGGGTGAACACGGCCCGTGTCCAGTTACCTGAACTGGGTCTTTTCTGCAGACTGTGCAGCACGGGGCCGTGTTGGGCGGACACGGCCCGTGCCGAGCTTACTGTAACTAAGAAAATCGGCGGACGGCCTTGTTTTCCTGCATGGGGTACAGGTTCAAGTTTCCCTTGTATCCTTTGCCATCTCAAGTGTATTTTATTCCTGAAAATTAAAACTAACTAGAAAACATAGAAATTAATCTAAACTAAACTAAGGATAGTTCCGCGGAATGCTTCCGTGGTGCGCCACGTTTATAAGGGTCCTTGGCTAGACCCAAAGCCTGGTCATATGTTACCCAAGTGGGATGTATTGCATCCCATGTTACACCATCGGAGAGCGTCATCCAAGCTTGAGTCTATGACCTTCGTGTAGTTGATCGGGTCTTCGTCCTCTACCCTCTTTCCACATTCAAACTTCGCTTCCTTGTCCCCAAACTTCAATGTTAACGTTCCGTCATTCATATCCACCACTGCTTGGGCGGTGGCTAGAAATGGCCTCCCGAGGATGAGAGGGACATTGTTGTCTTCCTCCATGTCTAGGATGACAAAGTCGGTTGGGAAAACGAAGTTGTCAACCTTGACCAATAGATTTTCAGCGACACCTTGTGGAAATTTGACGGATCTGTCGGCGAGTTGTATGCTCATCTTTGTAGGGCTTGTTGTTCCTAGGCCGAGTCATTTGAACATCGATGTGGGCATGAGGTTAATGCTAGCCCCAAGATCGGCTAATGCATTACGAACGGGGGATTCCCCGATCGAGCAAGGAATTGTGAAGCTTCCGGGATCGATTTTCTTTTGTGGGAGTTTGTTGAGTACTAAGGCGGAGCATTCTTCACCTAAGTTAACTAATTGCAATGATTCAATTTTCCTTTTATGAGTGAGGAAGTCCCTCATAAATTTTGCATATTTAGGCATTTGGGTAAGTACCTCGATAAAAGGAATATTAACATGCAATTGTTTTAGTAAATTTTCAAACTTTGCGAATTGCTCATCGGTCTTTTGGCGATTTAACCTACCGGGGTACGGAATTGGAGGAGTCTTGGTGGGCTCTTGATTTGGTAAAGAAGCCTTTTCTGGTTGGGGTGCGGGTGGAGTCGTGGTTTGGCTAGACTGGCTTCTTTCATCTGGCGGTAATGGAGCCTCCTCGGGACCCACGGTTCGATTTCTCAATGTGATGAGATGTACTTGTGCTTTCGGGTTGGTTTCGATATCGCTAGGTAACGCGCCTTGTGGTCTCTCGGAGAAAGAGCTATTTGATTTAATTGTTTTTCAATGTTTTGAATGCTAGCTTGTTGATTTCTAAATTTCAATTCCAATTGTTGAAATCGGTCCGAGTTTTTCTTTTCGGTGTCGGAGATGAGGCGAGATACAGTATCTTCAAGCCTTTCTCTTCCACCTTGTTGTTGAAAAAAATTTTGTGGTTGTTGAAAGTTAGTTCGTTGGTTTTGTTGGTTACTACTATTGTCGGGATCTCTCCAACCAAGATTAGGGTGGTTACGCCATCCTTGGTTGTAGGTACCCGTTGGTGGACCCGACGGCCTAGGTCTATTATCAATGTAGTTTACCGTTTCGGTTTGGTCATCTACTTCTTTCATACAACTCCAATTTTCATGTGGCCCACCACATCCTTCACAAGCCATAACCGAGGCCGTTTTTGTCATTTCTAGCTTTTTGATTTTCGAAGAGAGGGCCTCGATTTGGGCTTGTAAAGAAGTGATTTCATCAACCTTATGGGCGCCCGGGGCAATAGATTTATTAACTCGGGGAGTGTGCCATTGAAAATTGGTTTGAGCAATTTCCTCAATTTGATTATATATTTCATTTGGGCGACGATTACCTAAAAGTCCCCCGGAGCTAGAATCAAGTGTTTGTCTTGTGTGTGGCAACAACCCATTGTAGAAAGTGGATACTTGTTGCCATACCGCAAGACCGTGATGAGGACACTTTCTTAGTAGCTCCTTGAACCTTTCCAAGTTTCATATAAGGATTCCCCATCCTCTTGTGAATATGTATTAATTTCAGTCATTAATTTAGCCGTTTTAGCAGGAGGGAAATACTTATATAGAAACTTTTGGGCTAGTTCATCTTAGGTGTTTACCGAGCCAACTGGGAGGGTGTTAAGCCAAGCCTTAGCTCGGTCTTTTAGTGAAAATGGAAACATTCGAAGGCGGATGGCGTCATTTGATGCTCCATTGATCCGAAAGGTATCACATATTTCTAAGAAATTAGTTATATGTAGATGGGGATCCTCGTCCACAAGCCCATGGAAGGTTGCGGAGTTTTGAAGCATTTGTATCAAATGTGGTCGAAGTTCGAAATTATTGTCTTCGACATTCGGTGCATTGATAGCGGCGCCGAGATTACCTACGGTGGGTCGTAGGTAATCCATGAGGGTACGTTGGTCCGCCATTGGAAGTGGGTCCCCCGAAACTTTCTCTTGATTTTTAACTTTAAGTCTTTTTCTGAGAAAGCGTTCGGGTTCTTCTAGAGGTTCTTTTATGTCTCTACTAGAACTGGAGCTCATGCACTACGTAGGAAGTTCAAATGTGGCGCCAAGGTTCCAAGTCCTGCGATAAAAACAGAAAAGAATGTTGGTCAGAAGGTTCACCACGGCCCCTTGCTCAGTGAACACGGCCCGTGGTCAGATTTACAGTAATTGTTCTCCGGATCCCTGTTACTGGGAGTTGGACACGGCCCCGTGCTCAGCTCTCTGTAACTCGGAAAATAAAAACTACCAGTGATAGTGCTTGGCACGGCCCGTGTCCGACCAGGCACGGCCCGTGCTGAGCTCTGCAGAAACAGAAAAACTAAAAAAAATCCTTAAAAAAATGAAAAATAAGAAAAAAGATTAGGCCGTTGATTCCTAACTTTCTTAAAATCCTTGTGTCCCCGGCAACGGCGGCAAAAACTTGATGCGTGTGAAGTGTTATATATATTAGGTGTATATTTTAAGCCCTTTAACACTTTTTTTAGCCAAGTTTTAAATTTATAAAACATGATATTTACTAACACTAAACACACATATGGGCAAGTGCACCCATCGTGAGCGTAGTATAGTGTTGGTAAGATACCGAGGTCGTCCAAGGACACAAGAACTTTTAGTACCGGTTTATCTTCAAAGTCTAATCAAATCAAAAAAAGTTTAGAAAAATGTTTTTAAGCTAAGAAAAATAAAAACTAACTAAAATGCTGAAAAATAAAAATAAAAGAAAAACAGATAGACAAGATGAATCACTTGGTTCCGACTCGTGTATAGTGTAACCTTTGATTATTTCCGCACTTTTGCACTTATTTAAGAGATTATCTTAGTTATTGAAGTAGGCCCCTCTTTTGAAGGTGACGTTACCCTCAACCCAGTAGTTTGAGTCAGCAAGGATACAATCCTAAAGGGTCGGATTATTGAAAGATAATTAATTAAGTTATTAATGCAAATTATGGTAAGCCCCTCTTTTGGAGGTGATTTTACCCTCGACTAAGTAGTCTGAGTCAGCAGGGATACAGTCCTAAATAGTCGGGTTATAGTATTAATAGTAGTTAACTTATGAGGGGATCAATGAGTTTGGACCCCCGCCATCCAATACCGTTAAGTATTGAAGGAGGTCCTACTAAATTTGACCCAGGTCCATTGCAGGACCTCTAAACGCTGAACAATGGCAAGACTCTTACGAAATCGTTCCCTTAACCCCCGACCTGGTAGCCAACATACCTCCATATAGACCGTGGAGATATGAATGGTGAAAATCTTTTATTTTATATAGACAGTAAAATAATGTCAAGACACCACGGACAAACAATAAGGAAGAATCTCCTTCAACATAAGAAACTAGTTATTAAAGTCATTAATACAAAACCAAGTAAAAAGTGCGAAAAGATTAGAAATAAAAAGTATTACACTAGACACTTGTCTTCACCAAGTGATGTAAGAGACTTAGGCAAACATGGCCTTGATTGTCGAGAACTCTTACGATCAATCTTGGATCCCGAGACGACTCACACACTCTATGATGGACAATGGATGATGGTGGTGGATGATGGTGTTATGGTGGTGGTGGTGGGTGGTGGGTGAAGTGTGAGAGAGATGGTGTGCCAAGGGATGGTTTGAGCTTGAGCCAAGCACTCCTATTTATAGGCTGAACAGAAGCTCGGGCACGGCCCCGTGTCCAGTGGGCACGGCCCCGTGTCCACATCCTTCTATTTCTTCATTTAATGCAGCTTGTCTTATTAGTTGACCACGCCCCCGTGTCCGCTGAGCACGACCCCGTGTGCAGAAGAATCTTTGTACTATGAAGATTTGCCTAGATTGTGTGAATCTTATAGTTGACCACGGCCCCGTGTCCGCTGAGCACGGCCCCGAGGTGGGCAATAGAAGCTTCTACCACTTTGTCTTTTCTGCTGACACTTGGGCACGCCCCCGTGCTGGCTGAGCACGGGGCGTGTTCAGTCTTCTGTCTTCTTGTTTTGCTTGGGAAGATGCTGTCGTGGGGTCGGGCATGTCACGTTTGTTCATTTTCTTGTATTTATGTTAGATTTTGCTGTCTTTTTGCTTCTTTTGTTAATTTGAGCTCATTTAATCATGAAAATACAAAAGGAAGACAAAAGCACACTTTTTCCAACATTAGTACTAAAAAAGGGTTAGTTTTATGCCACAATTGATGAAATTTATATGTTGCATTTTGCACACATCAGACGACTATTTAAAAATGTCGGCACGAGTGGCTAGGGAAAGTCTTCACAATTTTTGTGCGTATATCATGGAGCTATATATGAAAAGATATTTGACAAAACCAACGATTAGTGATATGCAACAACTTTTGGAACATCACGCTGAATATCATGGTCTCCTCGGGATGATAGGTAGTTTAGATTGTATGAAATGGGAGTGAGAACTTTGTCCGACTTCTTAACAAGGCTCTCACACAAGCGGATATCATGGAATGTCGGCTATGATGCTTGAAGCTGTTGCATCACAAGATCTTTGGATCTGGCATGCATTCTTTGGTATGACAGGTTCACGTAATGATATAAACATTATACATCACTTGCCCTTTTTCAATGATCTAATAAATGGTGTTGGGCCAAAAGGAACATTTATTGTAAATGACGTTGCATACAAGTATGGGTAATTTACGCTGAGTGGGCTGTTTTTCTGAAATCATTTTCAAGAAAGGGAACCCTAGATCCTAAAAGAATAAAGTTCAACAAAGTTCAGATGGCGGCATACAAAGACATCGAGCGAGAATTTGGTGTTTTGTAGAAAACGTGACACATTTTGAGCATGTCTTGTAGATTGTATGCAGGGGCGGTTCTTAGAAGGCCACTGGCAAGGCCACGGCCCGGGCAAGTTTTTCGGCCGTAGTCCTAATTTTCCGCATTTCGATCGAAATTTTTTATATATACTATGTTTGACCCGGGCTTGCCTGGGCTTTTTTTAGTGCCCGTGTCTTTCGGCCCTGGCACGTTCAACGGGCAAGATCCGTCACTGATTGTATGAAAAAGATCAAATAAGAAACGTGATGTACGCGTGCATCATTCCACACAACATGATTTTAGAGGATGAAGGGTGTCCAATAGTTAAATATTATAGCGAGGAGACCGCAACAAATAACGGAGAAATTAGTAACGAAGAGAGATCGCAAAACCAAAATCTAATCGAGTCAAGACAAATAAGTTCAAACCTTCGAGCTAATTCGGTACAACATGTTTCGACACTTCCTAGATTCGACTCAATGGAAGCATGATTAACTGATTTTTTTGTTGTAATGTATTCTTTTATTGTAGTTTTTTTTCTTAATTTTACTTGTAGTTTTTTAAAATTATATTTAGTTAATAGAAATTTTAAATAGTTTAAAATAAATATAATAAATGAAACATGGCTGGCACGCCACGCCACACCCAGTCAGCAGTCCCGCCACGCCTCACCATCCATGTAACCCCGTCTGCCACTTGTCACTCAATGCCTAAACTCAAGCCCGCAACTCCCCACACTCTAAATTAGTACAAACCCAGGTTAATATATCAAGGTCTCCTTAATACTACAAAAAGAAGCATATTATTACATTAATGGGTAGATTTTCAAATGCAATCTCCCCAATCATGAAGTACTTGGGTGGAATGTGTCACACCCCAACCGATGTCGGAAACATCGGGATGAGACGAAGTGTGTAGATTGCTCGAGACTTCATAACGCTTATGTGTGTCAAGTATTTAATGTTTACATTTTACATGGTTTGATCTAGAACATAACAAATTTAAAATAAATAATGCACAATAAGTATTCAAATAATTATAATTCATTTCATTAATAATGAATTATTACAAGTATTGGAACCAAGATACAACAGGATTGAAAGTAAATTACAATACAACGAGCAACAAAGTTTAAATGCGTTTCTAGGCAATCCTACTGGATTCATCTGTCACAGTCCTACAACATGTATTAAAAGCATGGATCAGTACAAAAGCACTGGCGAGCATACAAGTTTGAATATAATTATAAGTATAAAAGTTTGTCTCAATTCCACATGGCATTCTATATTCAGGTTGAACGAGCATACATAAACAACTTACGCATAGCAAATAGTATATAATTAAAGTCCTTAACTAGCATGCATAACAACCTAAGCATAACAATATCATGAATTACAAGTTGGAACTCACAAGCATAAACAACCAAAGCATAACAATGAACGTGTTCGATGGTTTGAGTATTTAATTATAATTGATTGCGTAAAGTGGATTTGTATACATGTTGCACCCAAAAAATGCTTTAAAGCGTAAAAAGGGTCGAGTATGCTCACATTTTGCGAAGTTTCCTTTAGAAATCCCGCGAGGAGTTGAAGAGTTGAACGGCGAACACCGAGGTCATCATACATGGGTAAACGTAAGTAACGAAATGTTGTTAGAATAATTATACATTTATATATATATATATATATATATTTACATATATATATATATATATATATATATATATATATTTAATTAAAATTTTAATAGAATCCGACAGGCTCGTTTTATTATTTAACGCGTTTGGTTTTAAGGATTTTTTAGGAAAAACGGGCAGAGTTTCCTCTGTTTTTTTACGATCCCGACAACTATAAGTGTCGATATTTTTGTCAAAACTCAACCACTAATCCTAATGTAAACAATATACATAAGAATCCTCGTTAAATACAAAATGTAAATAATTATTAAGTGTATCGGTTCGACGTTTAAGCAGTATATAATACAAAACAATAATAAAATTGGCGTTGTTTAAAATGTACCAAATCTCGGATGTGTCGTTGACCCGTTAGTTGACCGGGTTTGACCAGTTGACTACTGTTGACCGAACCGAAACTGGACCGAACCAAGACACCACGTCGGCTCGATGAAGACTGCACCGAAACTGAGCCTGCTGAAATTTGACGTGAAACCGAATGAACCCAAACCCGAACCTGCTGAGTCGACTGGTAACCACCTCCACTACCACCATCATTGGTTCCACCGGAACCAAAGCCGAACCCGAATCAGAACCTGGACTCAAAACTCATCCCGACATTGAACCCCATACCTGAACCCTAAACCAACCCGAATCGGAGCTGTCGCCGAGCTCCTCCTCCGTCGTCGCTTGTTGCCGTGGGTCGCCATGAAGACGTGTGCCACCACCACTCGGTGGTGGTTGGCCGGTTGTCTAGAGAGAGAACAAGGGGTGGTGTATTTGCCGGAAACCTGACCGGAGGAGTCGAGGGCGGGTGTGGGTGTCGTGTCGGAGAAGAAAGAGGGGCACCGGAGTTCGATCGGACCTCCGGTTCCGATCATCGAAAAAACGCAGAGGGAGAGGAGGGCCTGTTTGGGTGCGGCTGAAGTGAGAAAGGGAATTAGGGTTTAGGTTTCTCTTTCTTTTTTTTATATAAACTTTCAATTATATTATCAAAATTTACAATACAGCCCTCAAGGTTTATCTAACTGAACTAACTGAGTTATCACTTAAATTAACTAAACCCTTTTAAAAACAAGCTAACTAGATTTTTGTAAAAGTAAAAAGGATAAAACTTTTTAATTGTAATATTAATTAATTTAGTTAGTTAAACAATTAAATAAATGAATAACTTAATCAATAAATGAGTTAAATTGAAGAATAAATCCCTTCTACGATTATTTATTTCACGAAAGAAAAAAAAGAATTTACGAGGTTCAAAGGTTAGGATTTAGATTTTCAAAATGATTCGGATCTCGGGAATCTATTTTGACGGATGTTACAGTCTCCCCTACTTTAGGAGATTTCGTCCTCGAAATCTAAGAAGAAGGCTTTCGAAAAGATGACATCCAAAGATTCAGCAGAGAGAGTAGATGAGACTTGATCGTGAACAGGGTTCGTATAAAAGACAAAGAATAAAGGATGATAATGGGAGTATAAAAGTGAACGATTTATGTTGAATACACGAATGCGAGTATCAGAAATAGCATAAGTACTGGATAGACGAAAGTAGTGTGTTAAGAACGAAGTCTCGTCGTGGATAATCGGATATCGCGCGCTTAGCAACGCGTTTGTGAGTTATTAAAGTTTTGTATCAGGTCTAAAAGGTCTGTAAAGCACTGAATTTCTCATGGCATGTTTTACGAAGTTTGGTAACATGGTGAAAACACTTATATATAGGAAATACCAGCGGCGTATCCACCATGTTTTGACCACATTACTTCCGTTTCGTATTCGGTGTCATGTTACGTTCCGTGTCTTACCATACACAGTAATACACTCCATGATTCTCATGTGCCTACCACTATAATCTTGTGTGCACCCGCGATTATACTGATCGTCGCATGATCCACATAGCTTGTACTAGTTGTGTATGAATCAGGGTATACATAAATTTGAAAATAAGAATGTGTACGTATAAGAATGTAGTATATAAGCAAGTCCATGCTTAAGTATGTATGGGACCCACGTAAGCGAATCCCTCGGATTCCGCTCGCGTACGGGTACGAATGTATGAATCATGAGTATAAATGTAAGCATGATTGGTATTTTAAGTATGAGAGAGGTCATAAGGTGTAAGTATATGTATGAGTATGATTAAATTATTTGAATAGTCCACATGAGATATTTTAGTTAACTAGATTAACGCATTACTGGCATGTGATCTCACTGGTCAAACCATCGTGTCCGCAAGTATGTATGTATGTATGATTGTATGAATGACTTAACATGACCGCAAGCCCATGCGGCGGGCGTTACTCCTATAGCGATACACAAGCGCTATATATGTTAAGGTGCGGCTTGATCAAAGTTAATGACAAAATGTCAACCCAACGTTTAACGCAAGCGCCATCTAATCATGGCACATGTCATCATTTTCGATGCCATGAAAAGATCCGTAATGTATAAAGTGTCATCTAATCATAGCACATGTCATCATTTCGTTGCTATGAAAAGATATGTAATGTATAAAGCGTCATCTAATCATAGCACATGTCATCATTTCGTTGCTATGAAAAGATCCGTAATGTATGAATGAATGTCTTGACATTACCACAAATCCATGCGGCGGTGCGCTACTCCTATAGTGCTTCACAAGCACTACATATGTCAAGGTGTGGCTTCATCCGAAGTTAATGACCAGTTTATCACATAAAGAATGTCCAATAATCCCGAATCAAGTATAACGTATTAGTAGGCGTGTATTAATTTATTGTGTAAAACGATGATTAGGTAACAAGTATCAAATCGCATAAAAGTTAAGTTAATATAAAAGAGAGGATTGATAAGTATTGGAGTGCTTCGGGTTTAGAAACTTCGACTATTCCAAAGTGGATCGCAAGTCCTTCTGAATTAGGGAGACATGCCTTGGCCTAATAGGTATAATACTCTCGTCACCAGGCGATTAACGGTATTTTACCCTTCCAGTTAGTACATGTCCCTAATTTGATTGAAAATACGAAACTTTGGCGATATTGAAAATCGTAGAGCGGGACCAGTCATCAAGGTGTGGATATCAATCCTAGCTTGACGATTTCGTCCCCGAAATGTGGTTTATTGAACAAACAAGATAAAATCTCGAGTCGTCAATAAGGATCCACTAGAATATGAAATGAAAAATTCCCATCAAGATATGGATATCACTCCTGGCTTGATGGTGAAATTCCGTGCAAAATAACATGTAAGGTGGATTGAAATTCGTCACCAAAGGCGGGAATCACCCCTATTCTAGTGAGTCGTTTCGATTGTGGAATATGAGTATCTTCAAGTATGTATTGTGTGAAATGTTATAGAAAAGACACATTGTATATTTAGACAAAGGAAGAGGTAGAAGCAAATAGGAAGAATTACATATTAAGCAGGAATCAGAAATGGTCAAGTTTTGGTACTTAGACTATAGACTAGGTCGAACATGGCAATTCTACCTAATTCTCTATAGTTATGGCTCTGATACCAATCTGTCACACCCCAACCGATGGCGGAAACATCGGGATGAGACGAAGTGTGTAGATTGCTCGAGACTTCATAACGCTTATGTGTGTCAAGTATTTAATGTTTACATTTTACATGGTTTGATCTAGAACATAACAAACTTAAAATAAATAATGCACAATAAGTATTCAAATAATTATAATTCATTTCATTAATAATGAATTATTACAAGTATTGGAACCAAAATACAACAGGATTGAAAGTAAATTACAATACAACGAGCAACAAAGTTTAAATGCGTTTCTAGGCAATCCTACTGGATTCATCTGTCACAATCCTGCAACATGTATTAAAAGCATGGATCAGTAAAAAAGCACTGGCGAGCATACAAGTTTGAATATAATTATAAGTATAAAAGTTTGTCTCAATTCCACATGGCATTCTATATTCAGGTTGAACGAGCATACATAAACAACTTATGCATAGCAAATAGTATATATTTAAAGTCCTTAACTAGCATGCATAACAACCTAAGCATAACAATATCATCAATTACAAGTTGGAACTCACAAGCATAAACAACCAAAGCATAACAATGAACGTGTTCGATGGTTTGAGTATTTGATTATAATCGATTGCATAAAGTGGATTTGTATACATGTTGCACCCAAAAATGCTTTAAAGCGTAAAAAGGGTCGAGTATGCTCACATTTTGAAAAGTTTCCTTTAGAAATACCGCGAGGAGTTGAAGAGTTGAACGGCGAACACCGAGGTCATCATACATGGGTAAACGTAAGTAACGAAATGTTGTTAGAATAATTATACATTTATATATATATATATATATATATATATAATTAAAATTTTAATAGAATCCGACAGGCTCGTTTTATTATTTAACGCGTTTGGTTTTAAGGATTTTTTAGGAAAAACGGGTACAGTTTCCTCTGTTTTTTTACGATCCCGACAACTATAAGTGTCGATATTTTTGTCAAAACTCAACCACTAATCCTAATGTAAACAATATACATAAGAATCCTCGTTAAATACAAAATGTAAATAATTATTAAGTGTATCGGTTCGACGTTTAAGCAGTATATAATACAAAACGATAATAAAATTGGCGTTGTTTAAAATGTACCAAATCTCGGATGTGTCGTTGACCCGTTAGTTGACCGGGTTTGACCAGTTGACTACTGTTGACCGAACCGAAACTGGACCGAACCAAGACACCACGTCGGCTCGATGAAGACTGCACCGAAACTGAACCTGCTGAAATTTGACGTGAAACCGAGTGAACCCAAACCCGAACCTGCTGAGTCGACTAGTAACCACCTCCACTACCACCATCATCGGTTCCACCGGAACCAAAGCCGAACCCGAATCAGAACCTGGACTCAAAACTCATCCCGATACTGAACCCCATACCTGAACCCTGAACCAACCCGAATCGGAGTTGCCGCCGAGCTCTTCCTCCGTCGTCGCTTGTTGCCGTGGGTCGCCGTGAAGACGTGTGCTACCACCACTCGGTGGTGGTTGGCCGGTTGTCTAGAGAGAGAACAAGGGGTGGTGTATTTGCCGGAAACCTGACCGGAGGAGTCGAGGGCGGGAGTGGGTGTCGTTTCGGAGAAGAAAGAGGGGCACCGGAGTTCAATCGGACCTCCGGTTCCGATCATCGGAAAAACGCAGAGGGAGAGGAGGGCCTGTTTGGGTGCGGCTGAAGTGGTGCGGCTGAAGTGAGAAAGGGAATTAGGGTTTAGGTTTCTCTTTCTTTTTTTTATATAAACTTTCAATTATATTATCAAAATTTACAATACAGCCCTCAAGGTTTATCTAACTGAACTAACTGAGTTATCACTTAAATTAACTAAACCCTTTTAACTAGATTTTTGTAAAAGTAAAAAGGATAAAACTTTTTTATTGTAACTAGTTTTTTTTACTATCGTTGCGTTGCGGCGAACGTCTTTTGTTGTTTAGTCTGTGTTTACATGTGTTTTGAAATCACTATAAGCGCGTTGCGCACGGAAACCGTTCACAATAATAAAAAGAAAATATACGAAAAAACACTAAAGATAACCAAAAGAAAATCAACCAAAAAAGTTGTATGGTAATAATGTTGTTCGTATGGAACCTGTGGTCAGAGATGAGCAAATGATACTGGGTACCGGTATCGAATTTCCTGAACCGAAAGATATTAAGTACCAATTCGGTACGACTTTTGGCGTTCCTGGTACCGGTTCACTACCGTTTTTTACCTTCATATATCGGTACCGTAACTGGTATTTTCGGTACCAGTACCGATTCGGTATTGGTTGGCACCGAGCTCATCCCTACCCCTAAAACTAAAAAAAAATCATTAAAAGTTGAAGAAAATCAACAAAAAAAAGTTGCACGATACCGTTGTTGTTCGTACGACACCCGTGATCAGGGATGAGCAAATGGTACGGGTTCGCAGTACCGAATTTTCCGAACTAAAAGATTTTCAAAATCAATTCGATACCGACTTTTGATGTTTTCTGTACCAGGCTGGTGTCGGTTTTTACCTTCATGTACCGATAACCGTATTGATATTTTCGATACCAGTACCAGTTGACTTAAATTTATCTAACTTAAAAAGTAAGGAAGATAATAAAAATAATTAAAAAAACTATATTTATTATTATAACCTTTTCTACTTACTGTTCAAAATATTACCTTTTAAATATATATATATAAGTAATAATATTGGCTTTTAATCTGTTCAAAATATTGCCTTTTTAAATATATAAGTAATAATATTGCCTTTTAAGTATACTTATTATATATTATTATTATTATTACTATTACTGTTCAAAGCATTGTCTTTTTAATATATAGGGTAATATTAATTAATTTAGTTAGTTAAATAAATAACTTAATCAATAAATGAGTTAAATTGAAGAAAAAAATCCCTTCTACGATTATTTATTTCACGAAAGAAAAAAAAAAGAATTTACGAGGTTCAAAGGTTAGGATTTAGATTTTCAAAATGAGTCGGATCTCGGGAATCTATTTTGACGGATGTTACAGAATGGCCATACAATTTTTAGTTTTTTTACTAGCTCTTTCTTTCTCTTTTGCATTTTTTATTAACACAAATTTATTCATACAACAAAGCTTGATGTATGGAAACACCACGAGGTTAATATTTCTCATGTTCGTTTCAAATCTACAACTAAGTCTCATAATTAAATTGATCCTGGTTGTTCAATCATCTGACAACGAGGGTCATTCTTCACAAATGATCACTACGAGTCAGGCTTAATAAATCTTAATCAATCCTTTTTTGTGTTGTTAATTACAGAGAATCACTAAACCGCTAAACTCTTTTTGTCGTTATCAATTGAATCACTGTTTGCAATCCATGATTCTATTTTATCATCAATTTAGTCCTCGTTCACACTCATTCTTTTTATTATCAATGAATAGTTCTTTTTACTTGTATGACCTAGATGTCTCGTATTTCTCAAACACTAATGTTATGTTGCAGCAGTCGTGGCCAGAACACTCAAGCACATGTGTTGTAATGCGTACAATCTATAATATTTTACATGAAGGTAACTAATATGCCGGGGAAAAAGCAAATACTATGATTCAAAATTGTCGGTAAAACTATTTTTTCATGTTAGGTGTTTTCATGGTGGGAGACATGTATAATAAAATATTTTTTTAACCAAAACCACTAGCTAGCGGAGACATTCTTTAAAATCATAATCTTATTATTATGTTCTCACCTAAGGATCATTTAGTCGGTAGAACAACATTAAGTCCCTATAAAACCATTTCTTCAATTGGTAATCAACGTTATTAAACTATGTGTGCAAATCTGAGTGGTTTTGATATAATATATTAATTGATAATTGTTGGCATGTCTATTTTACATTTCCAATTCAACTGAAATTTTTTAAACAACTCTTTTTGACAAAAATGGAATTTTGATTTGTACATCATCTCTTTAATTCGAAGTTATTTAACTATGGAGCACATTTTAATTAAAAGCTCAAGTTAAGGTATTTAGATTGTTATACTTAAAAAAAAATAAGTGAGCAAATAAAATCAGAGAAAGAGAGTTGGTGAAAAGAATAAATCATTCTATTCAAGCTGATTATTTTCATTAAAAAAAAGTAGATGTATTTATACGGTTCTCAACATAATTGTGATTATGGGAAGCATGTGTCCATATCTACACATGTTAATAAATATATATACACATAAGTGCCTTTTTTAAAACGAAAAATATATTGAGAACTACAAAAAAACCACATAATGCACTTGTACATATTGCTTTGAAAGTGACGTATAAGACGGTAACATAACCACCCCACTTGTTCTTTCAAAAGTCAATTATATAGTTATTATAGTAGTCTAACATATTACTAGTTATGAAATCATAATGCCAGTATTATCCATGTTATAGTTCTATTCCACGTATTCTCTTCATAAAAGGGGTTGAAGTGGAGCTGGGTGAGAGCCGGTGAAGAGTCCACCCCGGGTGAGAACCCCATCCCCCCACCCAAAAAAATGGGGTAAAAAATTTCACTGATTCCCTGATGATTCCGCCGCAGGTTATTATACGCGGTCAGAGTGTTACATTCTATCCCCTATAGCTCGACTCCTCCAAAATCATCATATTCATCCCGGATTTTGATCCCAAAACCCCGTTTTTTACCCACTGTCACACCCCGACCACGTATAACATACAAAACGTGGCGGAAAACGTCGGGGAGTGTTGTAATAGAATTAATTGTTTCATAACCATGGCATCCAAAGTTGTATTTTATTTATAAACATAAGAGTTACATTGTCTTAAACAGAAACAAGAGTACAAAACATAATTAAACTAAGTCTATCTTCGTTTTATGTCTCTAAGGCACAGGTCCGCCCTAGTGTCACGATCATCATCCTACGCAAAAGCTCCTGAAAACACATGTGAAAATAGGTACGTCAGCATAAAAATGCCTGTGAGATACATAGGATTTGTGAAAATAGGATTCATGACTTATAAGTTTAGGAAAAGTCGTTTAACAAAAGTCAGTCATGAACCTTGTAAGTTGTTTTGTTTTGTAAACCATTCAAAAAGCAATGATATGTATAAATAAGAGAATAATGTAAGGTTAAATGAGTAACCAAGAAAATGAGTTTGTATAAGATAAGTTGTTTTGTAAATCAACGTCTTATGAAAATAAGTTGTTTATGTAAAACGTAATATGTCAAATATTAAAATGATTTAGGTAACGCTACGACATGTAATATCATACAAACACTTATTTATAGGAAGTACCAGCGGCGTATCCACCATGCTTGTATCATATTACACACGCCTCGTTACTCAATTCACTTACTCAAACCAACCACCAATGTAAATTGTTTATGTATAAATGAATTGTCATGTGTTAATGTGTAAACCAAATCGAAACGTCTATGTCCAATGTAAACCACTAAATGTGTATATCAATGTCAAAATGTTTATGTTTAATGTGGATCATGTAATGTGTACCCAAGAATATCATGTATGGTAAGTGAAATATATCAACTAAACCATATGTAAAATGCACAAAAACAAGGTATTGAAGTAAAACATGGTTTAAATCAAAGTTATGTTTTGTGGAACAAATGCATGCTATACTGATACAATCATTTATGCGGTATTGTGAAAATGCATACATCCAAGCCTTGAGACTGTGGCGATAAACCCTTAAACAAATTAAAGGTTTATCTAAGTTATGTATATCGAATTCGGTCATTCCTTCCAATCCAAACAAACCCAGGATTTCAGGAACGGGAGTTGTCAATTCCTATGGTACCACTACCTACTAACGAACGGCGTAGCTAATGTCAATGAATGTATTGTTCCATTGTAAACAACCCAAATGTCATAACAAAATGTAAGCATGTGATGAAAACAATTGTACTAAGTATGCACACAATGGACATACATAGCATGAAATGTAATGTAAAACAATGTACTAAGTATGCACACAATGGACATACATAGCATGAAATGTAATGTAAAACAATGTACTAAGTATGCACACAATGGACATACATAACATGAAATGTAATGTAAAACAATGTACTAAGTATGCACACAATGGGCATACATAGCATGAACACAATGAAATCATGTACTATAAATGTACTAATGAACATAGCAAGTATATGATGTGAAAGCAGGAAAGCACGAAAGTAACAAGTAGGCACATGTGTTTCACCCCAAAACAGTTTGGAAAACAGTAAAAGAGGGGTCTATGTACTCACTTGAGATTGCTCAGAAGTCCTAAGATAACCACCAAGCAATGCTAGAGATCTCGGAATCAAACGGCACCTAATATAGGTAACTATGTTAATAAACCGGACTTATATCGGAGGATCGGATAGAATGAGGGTTCGTAAACCAAATGAGTATGGGAACTCATGCAGTATGGTTTAACAAAGCCTACATACTAAATGAAACCTAGCCTAAGTGTTTATGACCCATTACGACCCGTTTAGGTAGCTTGTGCTACTTTAACGCGTCGTTCGCGTAAAACGCGTTCGGAACGCTTAACTAGTCCTATGACAAGTAACATATGCCTTAACATGTCTAATATTGTTGTCAAATCAGTTTAGATGTCAAAAGTTATGTTACATATGTGATGTGTTCAAAATGTAACATATAAAATTCATCAACTGTGGCATAAAACTAACCCCTTTTTAGTACTAATGTTGGAAAAAGTGTACTTTTGTCTTCCTTTTGTATTTTCAGGATTAAATGAGCTCAAATTAACAAAAGAAGCAAAAAGTCATCAAAATCTAACATAAATACAAGAAAAGGAACAAACGTGGCATGCCCGACCCCCATCGACAACAACTCCCAAAGCAAAAACAAGAAGAAAGCTGAGCATGGGGCTGTGCCCAGCCCGACACGGGGCGTGCCCAGCCCGACACGGGGCGTGCCCAGCTCAGCACGGGGCGTGCCCAGCTCAGCACAGGGCCGTGTCCAGAATGGTCAGCCCTGGCACAAAAGACAAACCTTTAGAAGCTTCTATTGCCCAACACGGGGCCGTGCCCAGCGGACACGGGGGCGTGGCGAAAGTACAGCAGGCGCATTAATTGTAATTGCGAATTACAATTAATGAAGAGAGAGAGTGTCAGACGGACACGGGGGCGTGCCCAGCGGACACGGGGGCGTGTGGAGCTAATAAAGACAAACTGTATTAATGAAGAAAGAGAAAAGGGTGGACACGGGGCCGTGTCCAGCGGACACGGGGCCGTGTCCAGGCTTCTGTACAGGCTATAAATAGGAGTGCTTGGCTCAAGCTCAAACCATCCCTTGGCACACCACCTCTCTCACACTTCATCCACCACCCACCACCATCACAACACCATCATCCACCACCATCATCCATTGTCCATCGTAGAGTGTGTGAGTCGTCTCGGGATCCAAGATTGATCATAAGAGTTCTTGACAATCAAGGCCATGTTTGCCTAAATCTCTTACATCACTTGGTGAAGACAAAGTGTCTAGTATAATACTTTTTATTTCTAATCTTTTGCACTTTTTATTTGGTTTTGTATTAATGACTTTAATAACTAGTTACTTATGTTGAAGGTGATCTTTCCTTATCGTTTGTCCGTGGTGTCTTGGCATTATTTTACTGTCTATATAAAATAAAGGATTTTCACCATTCATATCTCCACGGTCTATATGGAGGTATGTTGGCTACCTGGTCGGGGGTTAAGGGAACGGTTTGGTAAAGGTCTTGCCATTGTTCAGCGTTTAGAGGTCCTGCAATGGACCTGGGTCAAATTTAGTAGGACCTCCTTCAATACTTCACGGTATTGGATGGCGGGGGTCCAAACTCTTTGATCCCCTCATAAGTTAACTACTATTAATACTATAACCCGGCTATTTAGGACTGTATCTCTGCTGACTCAGACTACTTAGCCGAGGGTAACGTCACCGCCAAAAGCGGGGCCTACCACAATACTGCATTAATAACTTAATTCATTATCTTCCAATAATCCACCCTTTTAGGATTGTATCCTTGCTGACTCAAACTACTGGGGTGAGGGTAACGTCACCTTCAAAAGAGGGGGCTACTACAATAACTAAGATAATCTCTTAATTATGTGCAAAAGTGCGGAAATAATCAAAGGTTATACTAGATACGAGTCGGAACTAAGTGATTCATCTTGTCTATCTGTTTTTCTTTTTATTTTATTTTCAGCATTTTAGTTAGTTTTTATTTTTCTTAGTTTAAAACATTTTTCTAAACTTTTTATTTTGATTAGACGTTGAGGATAAACCGGTACTAAAAGCTCTTGTGTCCTTAGACGACCTCGGTATCTTACCAACGCTATACTACGCTCACGATGGGTGTACTTGCCCATATGTGTGTTTAGTGTTAGTAAAATATCGTGTTTTATAAATTTAAAACTTGGCTAAAAATAAGTGTTAAAAGGGCTTAAAACATACACCTAATATATATAACACTTCGCACGCATCAAGTTTTTGGCGCCGTTGCCGGGGACACAAGGATTTTAGGAAAGCTTAAAATCGACGGCCTAATCAGTTTTTCAAAACCTTTTCAAAACGGGCCCAAATTTTTCTGCATTTTAGTTTAGTTTTGCATTTACAGTAGGTTGAACACGGGCCGTGCTCACTGAACACGGGGCCGTGCTGCATATTTTTCATAAAACACCCAGTAACAGAAGCTTGAACACGGGCCGTGCTCACTGAACACGCCCCGTGCTCAACGAAATCAGTAAATTTAATTAAAACGCCCAGATACAGATCCTGAACACGGGGCCGTGTCCAGCCTCTGTTTCCGTTTTTATTTTTGTTTTCTGATCTCGAGACTCAGTTGTGGTCTGCTGAGTAATTCTTATGGATCAATACTCAGGAGGTTACAACTACACCTATGAGGAGGATGATTATAGGGGTAATTATTGCACTAATTGTCGTAACGCACGATCGGTTCAAAATAATCGCTCGTATCAACCATCCAATTCATACACCTACTATGAGGAGCCCAAGTACGAGCCATCAACTTCATACACATCCTATGAAGACCAAAGGTATGAACCTCCTCCCTCATACTCATATTTTGATGAACCAAGGTATGAGCCTTCACACTCATACTTTGAGGAACCAAGATATGAGCCACCACCTTCATATGCTTATTATGAGGAACCATGGCGTGAACAACCCACCTCATATGAGTATTATGAAGAACAAAATTACGAACCTTATCCATCATATGCTTACAATGAAGAACAATGGTGTGAACCATCTACTTCATATGGGTATTATGAGGAACAAAGGATCGAACAACCGGATTCAAGCTTAGAAAATACCGATTCTTTTTCTATAACCGAAGTGACCGATAGGATATTAGAACACATAAGAGTTATCGATCGCTGTATAAGAGAATCTCGCGCAAGGGAAGAGGAGTCCCGCGCAAGAGAAGAATTAAAAAATGAAGAGATAACTGAAATTGTAAAAATGGAAGAACAAATAAGTGAAAAACCGACACATGAGTTAAACAACGAAATAGGTGAGTCCGACAACGTTAAAATACAAGAAGAGTCTAATTTTGAAGAAATTAACCTCTTGTCACCTTCTTTCGAAAATCATTGTTTAGTACCCACTCATGCTAAGTTTTTAAAAGAGTTAAACACTGACACTAAAATTGACGAAACGGTAAGTGTTAAGTTAACTAATGATCAAACCTCGCTAATAAAAGAAGACCCATTTGAAATTAACATTACACCGGTTCCATGTTTCTTTCAAAATTCATTTATTAGCAATATCACAATCGATAAAGATCTTTGTGTTAACATAATGCCTAACTACATTTTTGAAAAATTAAGTATTAGTGATTTTTCTCCACTTCAAATACCCATTTTTCTATCCAATCGGAAAGTAATAAAATCAATCGGTGTAGTTGAGGATGTATTGGTTCAAACAAATCAAATGGTAATCCCGACCGACTTTGTCATCCTCGATGACGCTCCTCTAGTGTTGGGACGACCATTTGTAAAAACTCACGAAGCTTTGAAAAACCGGAAGTTCAACAATCTACCTCTTCAATTAGGGGCATTTAAAAAGAGTGTCGATCTTGAGCGATCAATGAAATATCCATTCGGCAATGACGACCCCCTAATTGAAGATGAGCCAGAACCACCCGATAAGGTGGGTCTAGCCAAGGACCCTTATAAACGTGGCGCACCACGGAGGCATTCCGCGGAACTATCCGTAGTTTTAGTTTAGATTAACCTTTATGTTTTCTAGTTTAGTTTTTAATTTTCAGGAATAAAACACACTCGAGATGGTGAAGGATGATAAGGGAAGCTTGAACCAACACCCCATACACAAAAACAGAGCCTCCCGACGATTTTTCTTCATTATAGCAAGTTCAGCACGGGGCCGTGCTCACTCCAACACGCCCCGTGCCCAAGGTTCTGTAGAAAATGCCCAGTTCAGGTACCTGGACACGGGGCCGTGCTCACTGGACACGCCCCCGTGCCCAGCCTTCTGATTACTTTTGGTACTGGCAGTCTGGACACTGGGCCGTGCTCAGCCAACACCACCCCGTGTTCAGCTACCCAGTACCATAAAATCTTGTTTTTAACCCACTTTTACACATTTTAATCAACCGAAAAACTTATTTTTGGGACACATTGAGGACAATGTGTAATTTAAGTGTGGGGGGGATGCTAAAACCTTGAATCTTGCAAGTCCTAAATACAAGCCTTACACAAAACTCTATTGGAACCGCTAATCACCCCAAATTTTTTCAAAAATTTTCTTCTTTTTACTTGTCTAGGTTTAACTTGGGAATTTCAAAATTCTAAAAAGGTTATATTTTTACGAATTTACAACCGATAGCGTCGTGATAAAAAGAACCAACATAAGAAATTATGAAAAGGCATGACAAGCTTAGTTAAAATTTGATTATATATACTTGATCACATAAAAACCCATTCCCACGAAAGTGAGTTTTGAGCCTTTATTGAGCATACAATTACATATCATTAGACTAAATGCTCATTTTTCGTTTCTTGTGTGAATAGCCGCTTGGTTCTTACGAATCTAGAACTTGCCATGACGATACATTCCCGGTCCTTACCAACTTAAACCCGAGTAAGTAAATGATGGAGGCATTAGGACTAACCCTTTTTATTTCTACACCATTATTTTTCTTTTTTCTTACCACCTACCCAAAATCCCCCTAGTTAACCCCTTTGAGCCTAAACCTTTTCATTTCTTAACCCAAAAAGAAACACCCTTTCACCCACCAAAACCCTTTTTATTTTTAACCCTTTGTTTTAGTAACAAGCTCGGTTTTGCGGATGACTTTTCAAAAAAAAAAAATTTGATGATGAAGCAAAAGAAATAAACAAGCAAGTTCATCAAAAATAACTTTGTTTGAATAATGGCTTCATCAAAATAAAAATTGAAAAAAAAAAAGAGGTCTTACGAAAACCGATGCTTTTTACGCTTTTCGCCCTTTTCCACTAACCACCAACCCAACCACCTACCTTTAACCCAAGCCTAACCCTTAACCCACAAAGTCCTCTTGATATTTACAAAGGTATATAAGTTAAAAAGGAGGAGGATTGATTGCTTGGCAAGCCTATGGTAGGAGTAAGTTCCATGCCGCTCTCGAGTGATCCACAAAAATACATTTTCGGCCGAGTGTTGAGTGATCCCCGTGAGGTATGTGAACTTGTATATAAATAGAATTTTACAAAGGCATGTTATGCCCTAATAAGTAATTTATCTTATGAAAAGTTTTAAATAAATCATGACGAATAGGATTGTAAATAAATAAAGATAAAATTAAATAAAGAATCTTGGAAATCCCGACACTCTACGACAAGCCCAAAACCTTCTTTTCTACCCATTCCATTTGGGAGTGTAAATAGCCACATATTAAAGAGTTTTGCTTGAGGACAAGCAAAGATTCAAGTGTGGGGGTATTTGATGTGTTCAAAATGTAACATATAAAATTCATCAACTGTGGCATAAAACTAACCCCTTTTTAGTACTAATGTTGGAAAAAGTGTACTTTTGTCTTCCTTTTGTATTTTCAGGATTAAATGAGCTCAAATTAACAAAAGAAGCAAAAAGTCATCAAAATCTAACATAAATACAAGAAAAGGAACAAACGTGGCATGCCCGACCCCCATCGACAACAACTCCCAAAGCAAAAACAAGAAGAAAGCTGAGCATGGGGCTGTGCCCAGCTGAGCATGGGGCTGTGCCCAGCCCGACACGGGGCGTGCCCAGCTCAGCACGGGGCCGTGTCCAGAATGGTCAGCCCTGGCACAAAAGACAAACCTTTAGAAGCTTCTATTGCCCACCACGGGGTCGTGCCCAGCGGACACGGGGGCGTGGCGAAAGTACAGCAGGCGCATTAATTGTAATTGCGAATTACAATTAATGAAGAGAGAGAGTGTCAGACGGACACGGGGGCGTGCCCAGCGGACACGGGGGCGTGTGGAGCTAATAAAGAAAAACTGTATTAATGAAGAAAGAGAAAAGGGTGGACACGGGGCCGTGTCCAGGCTTCTGTACAGGCTATAAATAGGAGTGCTTGGCTCAAGCTCAAACCATCCCTTGGCACACCACCTCTCTCACACTTCATCTACCACCCACCACCATCACAACACCATCATCCACCACCATCATCCATTGTCCATCGTAGAGTGTGTGAGTCGTCTCGGGATCCAAGATTGATCGTAAGAGTTCTTGACAATCAAGGCCATGTTTGCCTAAGTCTCTTACATCACTTGGTGAAGACAAAGTGTCTAGTATAATACTTTTTATTTCTAATCTTTTGCACTTTTTATTTGGTTTTGTATTAATGACTTTAATAACTAGTTACTTATGTTGAAGGTGATCTTTCCTTATCGTTTGTCCGTGGTGTCTTGGCATTATTTTACTGTCTATATAAAATAAAGGATTTTCACCATTCATATCTCCACGGTCTATATGGAGGTATGTTGGCTACCTGGTCGGGGGTTAAGGGAACGGTTTGGTAAAGGTCTTGCCATTGTTCAGCGTTTAGAGGTCCTGCAATGGACCTGGGTCAAATTTAGTAGGACCTCCTTCAATACTTCACGGTATTGGATGGCGGGGGTCCAAACTCTTTGATCCCCTCATAAGTTAACTACTATTAATACTATAACCCGGCTATTTAGGACTGTATCCCTGCTGACTCAGACTACTTAGCCGAGGGTAACGTCACCGCCAAAAGCGGGGCCTACCACAATACTGCATTAATAACTTAATTCATTATCTTCCAATAATCCACCCTTTTAGGATTGTATCCTTCCTGACTCAAACTACTGGGGTGAGGGTAACGTCACCTTCAAAAGAGGGGCCTACTACAATAACTAAGATAATCTCTTAATTATGTGCAAAAGTGCGGAAATAATCAAAGGTTATACTAGATACGAGTCGGAACCAAGTGATTCATCTTGTCTATCTGTTTTTCTTTTTATTTTATTTTCAGCATTTTAGTTAGTTTTTATTTTTCTTAGTTTAAAACATTTTTCTAAACTTTTTATTTTGATTAGACGTTGAGGATAAACCGGTACTAAAAGCACTTGTGTCCTTGGACGACCTCGGTATCTTACCAACGCTATACTACGCTCACGATTGGTGCACTTGCCCATATGTGTGTTTAGTGTTAGTAAAATATCGTGTTTTATAAATTTAAAACTTGGCTAAAAATAAGTGTTAAAAGGGCTTAAAATATACACCTAATATATATATAACACTTCGCACGCATCAATATGTTTAAAATGAATTTTGGCATCAAAGGGGTATTTTGGTAATTTACCTAAGGCATATAAACTACCTATCATACAACTACTTAAACGTTGTGACCATAAGGTATAACCTCGGAAGGTTATTCCCTATATACTATGGTCACCTAATGTGTTTGGTCGGATCCTAATGATCGACCAAATGGGTCGGGTTCGAAGGTATAAGCGATTTATCAGATCGCTTACCCTTACGACCCTAGACAACGTGGTAATCAGTAGGCATAGTCCCAAGGGACTATAACCATCGTGATTACAATCACGTTGCGAAGTTCAAACGAACTTCGCATTGACCATAAACTGGTCAATGCAGAAAGTCAAACAAAGTTTGACTTTCGGACTCGAAAAGCAATAAAAGAACGAAGGAACACTTACGAAGGGTCCCCGAATGCTAATCTAGATCAAAATAGCTCAGGTATGAAACAAAGGTTTCAACTTAGAGCACATAAGATCAGATTCTTGTGAGGAAAAGTGAAGGGTGGAGGTGGGTATTTATAGTTTTTGGTTCACCGTTAGGATCATTTCTTGGAAAAGGGGGCACGATCTAAGCCGTACACTTGTTGGAAAGTTGTGGTAACTCATTTGCCATCCACCATAAGAGTTTGACACTTGGCACTTGGCCTTTGGAGAGGGTTAAGGGCTGTTAACAGCTGAAAAAAAACGTTTTGCTGCATCTGGCCCCTACTTACGGACCTAGTTTGGCAGATTTACAGTTTCAGTCCCTGCAACCTCAAAACTTGGTTTTCGATGCGTTTTTTGACACGTTTAAGCCCCGTTAACCCTATTTCAAAGCTCTAAAATGAAGTTAAAGTATAGGGAACTTAAAATGTGTTCAAAAATATCTCGGGTGTCGGTTCGTTTAGCCGTACGGTTACGTTGTTCGGTTAATTACGACGGAATGCGCATAAGCGCGAAAAATGATCCAAATGGCAAACACTAAAATAAAATATTTTAGTGCTTACATAAATTTTTGGATGTCCGGATGTATTCAGAACGTAAGTTATGCGCGAAAATGCAAACTTGTGCACTTTTTTTTTACTCTTTTAGTCCCTGAATGACCCCAAAAGTTTATTTTAGCATACCGAACCCCTCAAAGCCTATTTCTAAGCTATGTAAAGGATATTTATGGTATGTTTAACTTATGGTCATGTTCCGGAATGTTCGTTACAGTTCAAATTGGCATACTTTCGCAGTTTGTCAAGTTTAGTCCCTGTAAGCGAATTAACTTATTTTTGCCATACCAAAGCCTTCAAAACTTATTTCTAAGTTATGTAAGGGTTATTTAAGGTATGTTAAGTATATGTTGATGTTCCAGAGTATTTGTCGCATTAAACTGGCTACGTTTACGCACCAGTTTGCGTATAACTCTCTAGAAAGTGATATAGAGTTTGAAATTGAATAAAAGTCAAAACATGAAAAATGTAAAACATAACCAAACAAACATTGGGATCAAATGACATTTTTTTATTGATAATGGTACTGTTCATAATGATTACAAGCACAGATGTTACAGTCTCCCCTACTTGTGGAAATTTCGTCCCGAAATTTATTTAGAGGAAACTCGTGGGAAAAGATGCGGATATTTCGCCTTCATTTGATCTTCGCGTTCCCAAGTAAACTCGGGTCCACGTTTAGCTTCCCAACAAACTTTGACCAAAGGAATGCGCTTGCGTTTGAGCCACTTGACTTCACGTTCCATGATTTCCACAGGTTTCTCAACAAATTTCAGTGTTTTACCAACACGAATTTCGTCAAGTGGTATGTGGAGGTTCTCATCAGCTAAACACCTCTTGAGATTGGACACGTGAAAAGTTGGATGAACATTTCCAAGTTCAGGAGGTAACTCAAGTCTGTAGGCTACCTTTCCGATTCTTTCGACGATCTTGAATGGTCCAACGTATCTAGGTGCAAGTTTTCCTTTCTTTCCAAATCTGATCACACCTTTCCAAGGTGAGACCTCAAGTAATACTCGATCACCGACTTGAAATTCCAAGGGCTTGCGTTTTGGGTCCGCGTAACTCTTTTGACGGCTTCTAGCTGTCTGAAGGTTATCACGAACTTTCTTAATCTTGTCAGTTGTCTCTAAAATGAGGGAAGGTCCAGTAAGTTGAGCCTCGCCAATCTCATTCCAGCAGACTGGTGAACGACATTTTCGACCATAGAGAGCCTCGAAAGGAGCCATTTTGATGCTGGTGTGATAACTGTTGTTGTATGAGAATTCAATCAACTGAAGGTGTGAATCCCAACTACCACCAAAATCGATCACACAAGCTCTAAGCATATCCTCCAGGGTCTGGATTGTTCTTTCAGATTGACCATCCGTCTGCGGATGATAAGCTGTGCTCAGATTAAGTTGGGTCCCCATAGCAGATTGCATGGTTCTCCAAAAATGAGAAGTGAAACGAGCATCTCTGTCAGAAATGATGTTTAAAGGAACACCATGTCGAGCTACAATTTCATCCACATAGATTTTAGCAAGTTTGTCAGCAGAAAAATCCTCACGGATTGGCAAGAAATGTGCTGACTTTGTAAGACGATCAACGACTACCCAGATGGCATCATAACCTTTCTTTGTGCGTGGAAGTTTGGTAACAAGATCCATAGTAATGTTTTCCCATTTCCAAACTGGGATCTCTGGTTGCACCAATAAACCCGAAGGACGTTGATGTTCAGCCTTAACCTTAAGACAAGTAAGGCATTTTGATAAGTATAAGGCAATGTCTTTCTTCATACCAGGCCACCAATAATGAATACGAAGATCCTTATACATTTTATCTGAGCCCGGATGAATAGAATAACGAGACTTATGGGCTTCATCCATAAGCAAGGTATGAAGACCATCCTGGCTTGGGACCCACAAACGGTCCATGAAGTAATATGATCCATTGTCCTTCAGTTCAAGAGCAGGTGTTATGTGATAGGGAAATTCCTTATCCATTAAACCTTGTGAAACACAAGATTGTTGAGCCTGAGTAATGCGGGCTTGGATATCAGATCGAGCTTGAATAACAGATTGAACACGTACACAATGAAGCTTAGTACGTTCCTTACGACTCAATGCATCGGCTACGACATTCGCCTTACCAGGATGGTAGCGAATTTCGCAGTCATAGTCGTTTAGAAGCTCGACCCAACGTCGTTGCCTCATGTTGAGTTCTTTCTGATTGAAGATATGCTGAAGACTTTTGTGGTCCGTGAAAACCACACATTTTGTACCGTACAAATAGTGTCTCCAGATCTTCAGAGCGAAAACAACTGCACCCACCTCAAGATCATGAGTGGTGTAGTTCTTCTCATGTATCTTCAACTGCCTCGATGCATATGCTATGACTTTGTTCCTTTGCATCAGGACACAGCCAAGACCCAATTTAGATGCATCACAATAAACGACGAAATCATCATTGCCCTCAGGCAAAGTCAGAACAGGCGCGTCGCAAAGCTTCTGCTTCAAGTGTTGAAAAGCTTCCTCTTGTTTGTATCCCCAATCAAAGGGCTTGTTCTTCTGAGTTAAAGCAGTTAGAGGAACTGCAATCTTGGAGAAATTTTCTATGAAGCGGCGATAATAACCCGCTAGACCAAGAAAAGAACGAACATCAGTAGGAGTAGTAGGCGTATCCCAATCCTTAATCGCACTGATCTTGGAGGGATCTATATGAATACCTCGTTCGTTGACAACATGTCCTAAAAATTGAACTTCTTTAAGCCAGAATTCACACTTGGAGAATTTGGCGAAAAGTTGCTCTTTCTTTAGGAGTTCCAAAGTAAGACGAAGATGTTTCTCGTGATCAGCTCGCGTCTTGGAGTAAATCAAGATGTCATCAATAAAAACAATGACGAACTGATCCAAATAAGGCTTGCAGACCCTATTCATTAAGTCCATGAAAACAGCAGGAGCATTAGTCAAACCGAATGGCATGACTGTGAACTCATAATGCCCATAACGAGTACGGAAAGCTGTCTTGGGAATATCTTCTTCATGCACGCGAAGTTGATGATACCCGGAACGCAGATCATTCTTCGAAAAATAAGAAGCGCCCTGTAACTGATCAAAGAGATCGTCTATGCGCGGTAAGGGATATCGATTCTTGATGGTAAGCTTGTTAAGCTCACGATAATCGATACACATCCTAAAGGATCCATCCTTCTTCTTGACAAAAAGAACGGGAGCATCCCAAGGTGAAAAGCTAGGGCGTATAAAACCTTTGTCAGAGAGCTCCTGAAGCTGCTTAGATAACTCTTGCATCTCAGACGGTGCAAGACGATATGGAGCTCTAGCAATGGGATTTGCACCAGGTACGAGATCAATACGGAACTCGACTTGGCGTGCTGGGGGTAGACCACGTAACTCTTCAGGGAAAACTTCAGAATAATCCCGAACGACAGGAATATCTGAAATAGACTTACCCTTGCCTTTATCTGCTGTAACATGTGCTAAGAAGGCCACATAGTTCTTTCGCAGATACTTCCGAGCTTTAAAACAAGACATGAGCTTGAGACCACCAGACGGTTTCTCACCTTGAACCTGTAGGATCTCGCCTGTCGAAAGCGGCACACGAACAATCTTCTCAGAACAAACTATCTCTGCGCGATGCTTAGATAACCAATCCACACCTACTATAACGTCGAAGCTTCCAAGTTGCATAGGCATGAGGTCAATAGGAAAAAGATGGTCGTTAAGGTTCAACTGGCAGTTACGAAGAACAGAATCAAGAACAATGGGTTCACCACTAGCAACTTCTACAGTCAAAGGTTTACCTAGTTTCGTTCTAGACACGCGAAGCATTGGCTCAAAAGACAATGACACAAAACTCTTATCGGCACCCGAATCAAAGAGAACAGATGCAGGCTGATTATTAATAAAGAACGTACCGTTCACCACTTCATTGTCTGCTTGTGCCTCTTGAGCATTCATGTTGAAAACTCGCCCTCGAGCCGGAGCCCGATTCTGATTCTGGTTCTGGTTTGCTAGCCTTGGGCACCGGTTCCTGTAGTAGGTCAGATCCCCACAATTGTAGCACGAACCAGGAGGAAAATGAGGTCGTGCAGCTTGACCTTGTTGCTGAGCAAGAGGCTGAGCAACTTGTTGGGCTTGGTTCTGAACTGCCTGGTTCTGGTTAACAGGAATGCGATAAGTAGCGGCAAGATGACCAGATCTTCCGCAGTTGGTGCACTGACGACACTGGAGGTGTGGTGGATGATGGCTGTTACACCTGTTGCACAAAGGTGCATTGCCAAGATAAGGCTTCTTGGCTAGTGGCTGCGCAGGCTGATTTGGTGCAGCTTGGGCCTGTGCAGTAACGGCATAGTTTTGGGAAGCCTTCCGCTTCCTAGACCCTCCAGAATTCTTTCCCTTCTTGTTTTGACCTTTCTTGCTATCTTCCTTATCAGACGCCTGCTTCTTACCCTTGTCACCCTTTTTGTGCAGCTTCCCCTTTCGAACCTGCGACTCAGTTAATGTCGCTGCTAACTCGATCGCCTGACGGAGTGTGGCAGGGTTACTACCAGTAATGATGTCTTGCACTGAGTCAGGTAGGCCGTCGATGTACCTTTCGATAGCCTTGTCAAGTGGAGTAACCATTGTTGGGCAAAGCAGACTCAACTCCTCAAACCTATCAGTATATGCCCTGTGCTCGCTACTGTCTTGTTTCAAGTCATCAAACTCTTTCTCCAACGCTCGTTGTTCATGACGAGGACAGAAATCCCTCATCATAAGGGCCCTGAGTTCAGCCCATGTCTGTGCTAGAGCAACTTCTGCACCTCGGTCTCTCATAACCCCATTCCACCATGTGAGAGCCCTCTTCTGAAACACACTCGAAGAAAACTCGACCTTGCGATTGTCAGGACACTGCACGTGGCGAAAAGTATTCTCAATGCTCTCAAACCATTGAAGAAGCCCAGTCGCTCCTTCAGAACCACTAAACTTGAGTGGTTTAGCCGAGTTAAAATCCTTGTATTTGCATGGAGCATTGTTGTTGTTGTTGTTGGCTTGGTGCCATTGAGCAAAGAGATTTGGAAATTGAGCAGCCATCTGCTGCGCAATGATTTCTGCCAGTTCGGCAGTTGCTATCTGGTTTTCACGTCGAGGAGGCATTCTAAAAGAGGAAAACATGAAAGGAAACGAGTGAGATGATTGGATGAAGAGAATGAGATGAAACAAAATTAGCAAAAGAAAAGATGGTGGTCATTTGTTCGCATTACCAAGCAAACAAACGACACACAGTGACTAATCAAAGTAAATGGATAAAAAATAATGTATTTCAAAGACATGCTCGCCTATAAGTGAACACTCATCCCAAGAATTCCCAAGTAAGCACAACTGGTCTCGCGTCTGATGAGATATATACGAAGTGCTTGCCTAGACAGAAAACCCAGAATACAGGCATTCACTCTTCCAGTTTGCACGTGTTCACACTATTTAGAATCCAAAACTTTGACGAGATTTTGAAAATTAAAAGGCATAAAGCCAAAAATTTTAGTTAAACTGGAAGGGTTCAAAACCTTACAAAAGAGGGTTCAAAACCATGTAATAAATTATCCAAAAACAGAAGATTGTTTTTCAAAAATCGTTTCGGAAAATTTGGTTTTTGTTTTGATAATCACCTAAGGATAGGTGATGTACATGTTTTAAGATCTAAACACAATATAACTTGTGTTAGGGTCCTAGAAAAGTTATAGTCTAGGTCAAAGAATTACTAATAACCTAATTCCCTATAACCATTGGCTCTGATACCAACTCTTCTGTCACACCCCGACCACGTATAACATACAAAACGTGGCGGAAACGTCGGGGAGTGTTGTAACAGAATTAATTGTTTCATAACCATGGCATCCAAAGTTGTATTTTATTTATAAACATAAGAGTTACATTGTCTTAAACAGAAACAAGAGTACAAAACATAATTAAACTAAGTCTATCTTCGTTTTATGTCTCTAAGGCACAGGTCCGCCCTAGTGTCACGATCATCATCCTACGCAAAAGCTCCTGAAAACACATGTGAAAATAGGTACGTCAGCATAAAAATGCATGTGAGATACATAGGATTTGTGAAAATAGGATTCATGACTTATAAGTTTAGGAAAAGTTGTTTAACAAAAGTCAGTCATGAACCTTGTAAGTTGTTTTGTTTTGTAAACCATTCAAAAAGCAATGATTTGTATAAATAAGAGAATAATGTAAGGTTAAATGAGTAACCAAGAAAATGAGTTTGTATAAGATAAGTTGTTTTGTAAATCAACGTCTTGTGAAAATAAGTTGTTTATGTAAAACGTAATATGTCAAATATTGAAATGATTTAGGTAACGTTACGACATGTAATATCATACAAACACTTATTTATAGGAAGTACCAGCGGCGTATCCACCATGCTTGTATCATATTACACACGCCTCGTTACTCAATTCACTTACTCAAACCAACCACCAATGTAAATTGTTTATTTATAAATGAATTGTCATGTATTAATGTGTAAACCAAATCGAAACGTCTATGTCCAATGTAAACCACTAAATGTGTATATCAATGTCAAAATGTTTATGTTTAATGTAGATCATGTAATGTGTACCCAAGAATATCATGTATGGTAAGTGAAATATATCAACTAAACCATATGTAAAATGCACAAAAACAAGGTATTGAAGTAAAACATGGTTTAAATCAAAGTTATGTTTTGTGGAACAAATGCATGCTATACTGATACAATCATTTATGCGGTATTGTGAAAATGCATACATCCAAGCCTTGAGACTGTGGCGATAAACCATTAAACAAATTAAAGGTTTATCTAAGTTATGTATATCGAATTCGGTCATTCCTTCCAATCCAAACAAACCCAGGATTTCAGGAACGGGAGTTGTCAATTCCTATGGTACCACTACCTACTAACGAACGGCGTAGCTAATGTTAATGAATGTATTGTTCCATTGTAAACAACCCAAATGTCATAACAAAATGTAAGCATGTGATGAAAACAGCTGTACTAAGTATGCACACAATGGACATACATAGCATGAAATGTAATGTAAAACAATGTACTAAGTATGCACACAATGGACATACATAGCATGAAATGTAATGTAAAACAATGTACTAAGTATGCACACAATGGACATACATAACATGAAATGTAATGTAAAACAATGTACTAAGTATGCACACAATGGACATACATAGCATGAACACAATGAAATCATGTACTATAAATGTACTAATGAACATAGCAAGTATATGATGTGAAAGCAGGAAAGCACGAAAGTAACAAGTAGGCACATGTGTTTCACCCCAAAACAGTTTGGAAAACAGTAAAAGAGGGGTCTATGTACTCACTTGAGATTGCTCAGAAGTCCTAAGATAACCACCAAGCAATGCTAGAGATCTCGGAATCAAACGGCACCTAATATAGGTAACTATGTTAATAAACCGGACTTATATCGGAGGATCGGATAGAATGAGGGCTCGTAAACCAAATGAGTATGGGAACTCATGTAGTATGGTTTAACAAATCCTACATACTAAATGAAACCTAGCCTAAGTGTTTACGACCCATTACGACCCGTTTAGGTAGCTTATGCTACTTTAACGCGTCGTTCGCGTAAAACGCGTTCGGAACGCTTAACTAGTCCTATGACAAGTAACATATGCCTTAACATGTCTATTATTGTTGTCAAATCAGTTTAGATGTCAAAAGTTATGTTACATATGTTTAAAATGAATTTTGGCATCAAAGGGGTATTTTGGTAATTTACCTAAGGCATATAAACTACCTATCATACAACTACTTAAACGTTGTGACCATAAGGTATAACCTCAGAAGGTTATTCCCTATATACTATGGTCACCTAATGTGTTTGGTCGGATCCTAATGATCGACCAAATGGGTCGGGTTCGAAGGTATAAGCGATTTATCAGATCGCTTACCCTTACGACCCTAGACAACGTGGTAATCAGTAGGCATAGTCCCAAGGGACTATAACCATCGTGATTACAATCACGTTGCGAAGTTCAAACGAACTTCGCATTGACCATAAACTGGTCAATGCAGAAAGTCAAACAAAGTTTGACTTTCGGACTCGAAAAGCAATAAAAGAACGAAGGAACACTTACGAAGGGTCCCCGAATGCTAATCTAGATCAAAATAGCTCAGGTATGAAACAAAGGTTTCAACTTAGAGCACATAAGATCAGATTCTTGTGAGGAAAAGTGAAGGGTGGAGGTGGGTATTTATAGTTTTTGGTTCACCGTTAGGATCATTTCTTGGAAAAGGGGGCACGATCTAAGCCGTACACTTGTTGGAAAGTTGTGGTAACTCATTTGCCATCCACCATAAGAGTTTGACACATGGCACTTGGCCTTTGGAGAGGGTTAAGGGCTGTTAACAGCTGAAAAAAAACGTTTTGCTGCATCTGGCCCCTACTTACGGACCTAGTTTGGCAGATTTACAGTTTCAGTCCCTGCAACCTCAAAACTTGGTTTTCGATGCGTTTTTTGACACGTTTAAGCCCCGTTAACCCTATTTCAAAGCTCTAAAATGAAGTTAAAGTATAGGGAACTTAAAATGTGTTCAAAAATATCTCGGGTGTCGGTTCGTTTAGCCGTACGGTTACGATGTTCGGTTAATTACGACGGAATGCGCATAAGCGCGAAAAATGATCCAAATGGCGTGACGAATGGATTTTTCTTATGCCAAACACTAAAATAAAATATTTTAGTGCTTACATAAATTTTTGGATGTCCGGATGTATTCAGAACGTAAGTTATGCGCGAAAATGCAAACTTGTGCACTTTTTTTTTGACGCTTTTAGTCCCTGAATGACCCCAAAAGTTTATTTTAGCATACCGAACCTCTCAAAGCCTATTTCTAAGCTATGTAAAGGATATTTATGGTATGTTTAACTTATGGTCATGTTCCGGAAAGTTCGTTACAGTTCAAATTGGCATACTTTCGCAGTTTGTCAAGTTTAGTCCCGGTAAGCGAATTAACTTGTTTTTGCCATACCAAAGCCTTCAAAACTTATTTCTAAGTTATGTAAGGGTTATTTAAGGTATGTTAAGTATATGTTGATGTTCCGGAGTATTTGTCGCATTAAATTGGCTACGTTTACGCACCAGTTTGCGTATAACTCTCTAGAAAGTGATATGGAGTTTGAAATTGAATAAAAGTCAAAACATGAAAAATGTAAAACATAACCAAACAAACATTGGGATCAAATGACATTGTTTTATTGATAATGGTACTGTTCATAATGATTACAAGCACAGATGTTACACCCACCATAACCTCATTTGGAAAATTTAGGTTTTAAAAAAGATCACTAAGACTTGAAATCATTCCCACCATTCCCATACCATATGTGTCTAATCTGACTCCCACGTTAATCATTTAAAAGTCAGTCGAGTAAACTGCCATTTTGGTCCCTGTGGTTTGGCCAGTTTTGCCACTTTAGTCCAAATCTCAAACTTATTACATCTGGGTCCTTGTGGTTTGCATTTTGTTGCCATTTTAGTCCAAATCTCAAAACCAGTTCAGATTTCTAAAAAAACTGATTTTTTGTCCTTTTCTGAAGGGCATTTTGGTCATTTTAACTATTAATAAACCCAAACACTCCTAAAACCCACTGTGCACACACACTCTCTCTCTCTCTCTCTCCAAACACCCATCTCTCTCTTCTCTCTCTCTCTCTCCTCTCTGTTGAACACCACCACCGTGAACTCCACCACCACCACCCATCTCTCTCTGCCCAAATTTTTTCTCTCTCTAAAAATCATTAAACTCCTCTGATTTTCGCACACAAATCTGACCTCGGGGGAGGTTGGTGTTTGCTTGAATCCTCCTAACAGGGTTGTGGTTAGTCTTCACCTGGAAGATTTTGTGCGAGAATAGAACAAGGAAGCTCCTGAATCACTTCAATCGGCTCATGAAATAGCAAACTCAAAATTTGTTGCGGTGCTAGGGTCTTAGTGCAAATGAATTTCGAATCAAAACAAGGCCCGTGATAATATATTTGTCGCTACATCAGGTAATGGGTTTCGTTTGCTACTAATTCGGTGGTCAATCCAGGCATTCAAACTAAACCTTCTGCAAATATCTACGGGGATATAATTTGGATGAGATTTGTACACCATGTAGGCCGATTAATCTGGGTTTGAAGAAGGAATGAGGGTACTGGGTTTGAAGAAGGGCGATTAGGGTTTATAAAGGGATTTTGTGAGGGATTTTGGGCAGAGAGAGATGGGTGGTGGTGGTGTTCGACATAGAGGAGATAGAGAGAAGAGAGAGATGGGTGGTGGTGGAGTTCTCTTCATCAGATCTGGGGCGGTGGCAGGTGATGCGGTAGGTGTGATTGGGAGTGGTGCCGTCGCAGGTGGTGTTGTGTGTGGTGGTTGGTGGTTGGGAGTGGTGGATGGCAGTTGTTGGTGGTGGAAAAATGTAGAGAGTGGGGTAGAGAGAGGGGATGCAGGTTCTATAATTTTAGAGAGCAGAGTTGTATGTTGAGAGACAGAGAGAGAGAGGTTGAAGATGATGAAGTAATTGTCTGCTAATATAAGGGGTATTTATGTTATTGGGGTTTTTTAATAAATGAATTGCATTTAATGAAAATTAAATGACCAAACTACCCTTTTAGATAATGACAAAAAAGGGACATTAAAACAGTCAAAAATCAGAGATTTTGAGATTTGGACTAAAATGGCAACAAAATGCAAACCATAGGGACCCAGATGTAATAAGTTTGAGATTTGGACTAAAGTGGCAAAACTGGCCAAACCACAGGGACCAAAATGGCAGTTTACTCAAGTCAGTCTCATCTTTGTTGACCCGATTATCCCAACTACTTTCAGTGCCATATAGTAAACTATATTCACTAACAACATCCTTCCACTGGTCTTACTATAAATTACCGATCCATTCTTGTTTACCTATCTACATTTACACATAAACATGAATCTACCAAACCAAGAGTTTAGTTCATAAGACACTTACCTCAACTCCGCCATGTTTATGCTTGTTTCCTCGCCTCTTCTTGACCAATTAGCTTTCCGTGGTAGAGTCCATCTTGGCATGATTCCTATCCTTTCATGTCATCATCATGTTCACATCATTGTTAGCATACATGATCATTCATATTATCAATCATATCGCCCTATGTCACATTGACTTTCATTGGTCAGTCTCTAACATACATAAGACATATATTAACTACCACATTGTTCATAATTCAAGCAACTCTATTTACCATCGTGTATGCCACATAAATTATATATCATGTATCACACGATTACCCTAATCTCACCATCGTGTTAGGAAGTCTAACCATGTTAATCCTATATTAATTGACTTGCCAGAAAGTCAACTATCAAGTATACAAACTTTCAATTTAGGAACATATGTCCATTTTGATATACTAGACCAATATAATTACATCATATGCATTGCATTCGCATATTGTAGGGCACATACATCATAAGATCACTTGGGTACATGCATATACACACATAATCAATCCCACACATGATTCTACAAGTGGCAACACAATCCAAGGTTAGCCAATACAACATAGTTCTAACATTATTACTTTCTAATAAGTACATATACCTAGGGCTGTAAACGAACCGAACGAACACGAACAAGGCCTTGTTCGTGTTCGTTCGTTAAGGAAATAAATGTGTTTACGAACGGTTCATGAACACTTACCGAACGAGATTTTATGTTCATGTTCGTTCATTAAGGAAATGAGCGTTTTCGCGAACGGTTCACGAACACAAATAAATTTGACGAACGAGACATAGGATAAAGATAGATGCCCAGAGAGTAGCACTTCGAACTTGAATCCCTTATTGTGGAACGGAGGTCGATCGTATTCGCCGATGTAAATAATGAGAAATGAAAGGGAAATGATGCATAAATAAGGTGAAAGTGAGTTTCCTAGTACAAATAGAATATAAGAAAGTACAAAGATCTTCAATTAAAACACAAACATACGGGACATAAACGAACGCAAATCAATGAATGTTCACGAACACGTTCACGAACACCTTACCGAACGTTCATGAACACAATCAAACGAACGAGACCTCTGTTCATGTTCGTTCATTTAACTAATCGAACGAAATTTCGTGTTCATGTTCGTTCGTTTATTAAACGAACTTCCCACCGAACGATTCACGAACTTTTCGCTGAACGTTCAGTTCGTTTACAGCCCTACATATACCTCACAAATAGCACAAACTCACTTCTTGATCTTAACTAAGAAATTAACCAAACACATGGTATGCATCGCACCATGTATGCATAAGGTACCAACTCCTAATGTATATTTCTACCAAATCATACAATCATGCTTAATATCAACATGAATTCCATCTAATACACACTCCTCATGTTATATACTATCAATTACATCAATTCCATATTCCGAATCACATTAACCAAGCGTTTGCACAAGAAATCTCATACTAATATTAACAAGGCATTTCATCAAACACTAGGTGGGCACCACTGGTTAACCAACTAGGAAATTCCATTGGTGAGCCTTAAGATGCTTTAAATGGGATATATTTTGTCAAGATGTAAAGGTAATGAACCATTGGTATGCCTTAATATCCTATTAATGGGTATTTTGATATGTCATTGTTGTCCGTTTATGGCTCGGATTGCTTGGTCTGACCTTTTTAGGTTATTATTTTGGTGGTTGAATCTGATTTATTTTCACATACATAGGTGATGAGTCATTGGTGAACGTTGTATGTGATATGTTAGAGTTTGAACTTTTTGTGTGATATATATAGACGATGACCCATTGGTGAGTCTTAAGATGCTTTGAATGGATGTTCGGATATGCCTGGCTTGGATCGCTTGGTCTGACCCTTTGGGGTTATTATTTTGGTGGTTGAATCTTATTTATTTTTGTACATGCATAGGTGATAAGTCATTGCTGAACCTTGTATGTGATACTTAAGAGTTTGAGCTTTGTATTTGATATGTATAGGCGATGACACATTGGTGAGTCTTAAGATGCGTTGAATGGATGTTAAGATACATTGTTATTGTCCCTTTATAACTCAGGTTGTTTGGTTTGAGCTTTTTAGGTTGTTACTTTGATGTTTGATGTAGGCTATGAGCCATTGGTGAGCCCTGTACGTGATATGTTATTAAACATGCTTTGAATGGGCGTTGTATGTTTTTAGTTAAGATTGCTTGGTTTTTGTTGTTGCCTATGATTGTGCGTTCGGATCTGTCATTTATGTGACTTTTTACAACAATTTGATTTGTTTTTATTGTAGCTTTTGTGTATGTATTTATTCATTATTGGCAGTGCACCTTGAAGTGCTAAAAGTGGTTAAATAAAAACAACTAAAATTAACCCTAATCTAGACACTCTAAGCTTTAAATTTATAAACTTAGACTCGATCTAAAACTAAAACCACACAACCGGCAAGTGTACCGATCAATGTAGTATAGCTAAAGTAAGTCCGAGTATCGAACCCACGAGACTCTAATGATTACGCTAAGACTCTATTTAGACTAAAACTGACACGACTTAACTAATTGTTTATTGATTGGGGGGGGTTTCCTAAAAATCCTAAATAAATTATTAAAATAATGTTAAATAACTAGACACGAACTTGGACGAAGACTAGAACCAGTGGCGATGGAGACTACCTAGGCTAGACGCAGGTTAAACTCAGAATGGATTTCTATTCGATAGTTTTGTGGTATGGAACCGGGATCTTTAAATGCTAAACCTATTAAGATACCAACTAAGCCCCTCGATCCTTCTCAAGGCGATTCTTGTGGCACTACCTAGGCTGTTACGCTTACCGGCTTTTAGATTTCCTCACAGTCCTCTAACTTCTTGAAAGTGCCTAAATAAGACGATCTACCTTACAACGCGAAAGTCTAAGGCAACTATGGGTTTTAATCTTGGTATAATAGACAAGAGAATGTTTAAGGACTAGACCGATTCCTTAGACCTAGCTATAAACCAAACCGATACCTATTAATAACCTCGAGCCTCACAGCGACAAGATTAGTAGAACACTTGATTTTATTAAATTACCGAATATTACTTCTAAGGTTACTTATGTGTTTTCACCCTAAAGGATTAATGATCTATTACGTGATATAGCCACTCACCTAAATCAAGAACACTAGCACAACCCTATTATGTGATAAAGACCGTCACCGAGGATTATACAAAGCAATAAACAGCGATCAAACAATATCAAGCATGCATATACACCAAGTTAAAATTCCATAGCCGTTTACAATAGAAGAAAATCCATAAACCACTTAAAAACCGAATAAAAATCCAATCTTTGATTAAACCATTGTCATGCCTAGGTAGTTAAAGGTTTTTAGCCAAGAAACATAATCTTAAAAACAATCAAACAAGGTTCAAATAATGAATTAATCGAAGTAAAACTAAGAACGAAGAAAAGAAACAATTCGGAAAGGTAAAACCCGTAAAGTCTTCAACTCATACGCTCCTAGCTCGGCTCCAATGATTCTTGACCTTTAATTCTTGCCAAGATCCCTCTCAATTCGTCTGCTTATGATCGACGCACCTCTGATATTCCCCCTCTGATCTTGTATGCATGCGTCTATGTCCCCCTCAATAATGTCCACCGCCTCCAACTTTTATATTATGTATATGTAACATTCAATTCTTGTTTCAAAGGCCCATGTTCCATCACATTCAAAAATTCCTATTGGGCTGTTACTCTTTGATATTTGACGGCCCCCATATACACATCCAACTATATCCAATATGGAGTAACTTCAATAAATATAGGCTCTCACTATCTGCACACTCAGTTTGCCTATCTGCACACTTAGGGTTTAAGTACGCTGCGTATTGGTCAATACGCAGCGTATAGGGTTAACCCTATACGATGTGTATTGACCAATACGCAGCGTAGATAGACCATAGATCCCAATGCCTGATAACCAATTAAGTTTCATATCCTAACAGCTCCGAGACGGAGGATAAACTGGTTAAGGCGTTGCGGTTCTAAACGTTAGGTCACGAGTTCGATCCATACAAGGGCCGGTTCTTTAAAGAAGACCCCCTTTTTACAGATTTTTGATATATTTACACTTTGGGTCCCTGAAGTTTCAATTTTTACAAAAATGATCCCTAGAGTTTCGAAAATTGACACAAATGGTCCCTGAAGTTTCGTAAATTTACAAAAATGGTCCCTGGTGTTTTAAAAAATTTACAAAAACGGTCCCTCATGTTTCGAAAATTGACAAAAATGGTCCCTGAAGTTTCGAAAATTTACAAAAATGGTCCCTGAAGTTTCAAAAATTTACAAAAACGGTCCCTGATCGGCGGGTAACAGTTACGTAACCATACTTCTTTCCCGTTTCTTGTACCCAATTCTTCAAATCAGTTAGCGATATGAAACGCTAAAAAAACGTTACGTTAATAATAATAATTATAATTATAAGTATATAAACCGGGAAAAAATTTGACACTAAATTTGCAGCTGTTTTATATACGCTGTGTATTAACCTATACGCAGCGTATATAAACCTGGCAAAAATTTGACACTTCAAACCTACCAAAATGACCCCAAATTTGCAGCTGTTTTATATACGCTGTGTATTGGTCAATACGCAGCGTATAAACACATTGTTTTCTGTGCAATGATTGGTTATCAGACACTGAGATCTATGGTCTATCTACGTTGCGTATAGATCAATACGCAGCGTATAGGGTTAATTCTATACGTTGCGTATTGACCAATACGCAGCGTAGATAAACCCTAATTTTGCTAGAGTTTTGTGTGCCAATAGGCACATGAGTGTGCCTCTAAATATATTCCCTCACAAAAATTTGGCTGACGCCTTCAACTGATGTTATCCAATGGGATTCAATTCCTTTTTCCTTTGCATACAAGTTATTTAAATATAGGAATAGGAATATTAGGGTTTTTACTATAATATAAAACATTATTCCGTTATTTGATTCACATGCAACATGCTGGCCATATCCCTTTCACATCTAAGTTGAATTATTATCCACTTCTAGTTGGTTTATGATCCATTAATATATTCTGCTCCATTAGGGCTTTTAATAGCAATATATCAACACTTGATTGAAAGACCCGAATCCCACTAATCACGATTCTGGTGGGCTGGACCTAATCACAGAAAATAGCTGCAATTTTACTTCGGCCCCTGGCATCCCACTTTGCCCAACTGGCTGGTTATTTTCATATTACTTGTTTTTGCTCCATTTGCACCAGAACCTAGCAAAACACAAAATAATATAATATAATACTAAAAACTAAAAATAATAAATAAAAACTATACAAAAATTATACAATCTACACGGGACAAATATATGTAGTTTACCCTACATCAAATATCCCCACACTTAACCTTTTTTCGTCCTCGAAAAAGAATTATGCATAACGGAATCATAGTCGGAATAATCATTCGGGACAAAAGCTTAATTTACTTATTAAAATTGAAACTTGTGTTAGCCGCGATTGCAAGTATACTTGTCCTCTTAAACCCAAACCCGGTTCCAAGTCCTTATCATGCAAGTTTAGTTCAAGTGCGGTCAATCTACCTAGGGTCTCACGCTAAGAATCGCAAGTCCACCTAATCCCCCCTCAAGCTTATAGGACAAAAGGAACAACCACTGGGTTATTTCCTAACCGTTTTATACCAAGATCAAAAGAATTTAAAATCAAATCTTTTCTTATTTTTTTTCTTTCTTTTCTTTTTTTTTCATTTTTTCCTTTTTTTTTCTTTTTAACGAGCGTAGACGTTGCTTTCCCTAACCCAGAGGCATTATGGCTGTAGAGTCGCTATCCCCAACTTGGTTTTTCTTTTTTTTCTTTTTTGCAAGGTCGATTTCACACACCCTAGCGGTAATCCGGATGTAGAGTCGCTATCCCCAACCCAGACTACATAGAAATGCGCTACTTTCATTCAGTTTCTAGCTCTTTTTTTTTTTCATTTAACGAGATTGACAAGAAACTCTAACTTCAATAATTACACTTTTCGTCCTTTATGTTTGTATCGGATTGTAGTGGATAGCCTTTAATTTCAATAATTACAGTCACAATCCTTTATTTGGAAAACTCATTACAAATTTCGTCCTTTAGCACTAACCAGGTTAAAATTTTCAGTCCGAAATCGTGAACGGACTGCTGTCCGATCGAACAGGCTGTCCGATCGAGCTGCCTGGCCGATCGGCCAGCCCTTACCCCTTTTGGTATCCTATAAATACCCCTGTCATTGTCATCCTTTTCCACTTTTGGAAACCTCTGTTCGACCAGCACACTCAGCTCACCTTTTCGCAGATTCCTCTCGATTCCGGTAAGTTTTCGTCCTAATTTTTGTACTTCCTTGATCTATACACACTCCTACACCTTTCTATCTTTCAAATCTTAACTTTTAACCGTGAAATCATCAAGATTCAAATGTTCTAGGATGATGTCATCATGGGTTCTTGAAGAACTTCAAGTTTTGGCCACAATCCACCAAGAATAGCTTGGATCTAGCTGATTTCCACATAAACAAACACGGATCTTTCATAGATCTTAACATACACGCGGTGACAAGGACTGAAAGATGGATTTTCCAACTTTCCTTCAACTCTTTGTCACTCAATGACTTCAAACCGGTAGAAACGGAGCCTGAGTCGGGTTACAAATCACTTCAGTGGTTGTCTGGCTCAAGATCCGTATTCTACCCACGAGGTTAACCGGTTACGCGTTAAACGTTAAACTCTGTTCCGAACAGTTCACCGACCGGGTTTGGGTGATTCCTGCTCGTGCAGGGGAAACAAGTAAGAACGAGGGTTCTATAGTTCGACTCGTTGTCAAAAATACCTCGATATAACGACAAACAAACCAGAAACAACCAAGTGTTAGACGAAAGGGCTGATCAGGTCAGGAAGCTGACTGATCGGACTGCTGTCCGAACGAACAGAAAGCCGATAGGATAACCAGCCGATCGGCTAACACATGGTCCCACACAATCAACTAACCTATTTTGAAGACTGGTATTGAACGAACAGCCGTTTGATCGAACTACTGTTCGATCGGATTACTCTTCGGATCATGAGATACTATGCTTCAATACTTAATCAATTTTTCAACATGTTCAATGCACTCGAAGTGCCACCCGATCGAACAGCCGTCCGATCAGGTGACACCACGTTGTCCGATTGAACAGCAGTTGTGTTATTCGATCGATCAACTGTCCGATCCATTGCACCACACTTTACATTTTCATTTAAGGTCTTTGACTAGTTGACCTGTCCGATCGAACGACCGTTCGATCGACCGACCTGAAAGGAAAAGATACTTCAAAGTTTTCAAATACTACAACGAAAACTTCAAAAGTCAAACCATCATACACAAACACATACTTCTTATAGGAAGAAACAATCCACTCGAACAGCCATCCGATCGGCCTACCGACCGACCGGACAGCGAACCGAACGGTCAGCCGTTCGATCGAACTACCGTCCGATCAACCAGCTGTCCGACCCTCCAACACTTGTTTCCGTTTTACATTTCACTTATCGTTATGCTATCGAATCTATTCAGGCTAACCGTACTCGCTAAGCGCTCCCTTCAATCCATTAATCGCTGTGAGTATACTCGATCCCTTTTTGCTTTAAGCACTTTTGGGTGTTACATACGTTACGAATATTCAAACTACAACTATCACACTACTCAAACTATTTGAACGCTAACTGTTAATGCATGTTATACGTGGCTTATGAATGCTTGTTTGTTATGTTTACACATGGAATGTTGTGTACCTGCCTTAGCAACGATAGTACTATAGTTTGGACTCAGCACCCGTTCACACGGGGGTTGTTAAGGATCTTTTACTTGCATGGATTACGGTGGTAATCATGTATTGAGAACTGCCTCGGGCAGTCAACCCGCAGTCATTGGTATCGATGGATCTATGTCGATAACTAACGTGCTTCATTTCACTATGTGTACGTGCTGGTTATGCGTAAACGAATTCGAACTCTATATGCTACTATCAAACTTGTATGCTCACCTTTACATTTTATGTATTGACTTTATTTTAACGTATGTGACAGGTGCTTAGGATGCATATGTGGTAGGAATTTGAAGCTAGAATAACGCTTTAGAGCCCAACAAATAGTTGTCTGTAGATAACGAATCAGGGGTCTCTAGAAGCAGATAAACAATTGCTGTCTATTTAATCTGAGTTGTCGGAACAGAATATTTGACTGGATTTATGTCTGTAATAATTATTTTTGTTGTTGATATACGGTATGGGACGTATTATTTAAATTGAATAGTATTGATAATTGTTATGGAAACTTCTGGACAATCTGTTTCGCTCAGTGCCACGCCCCGATGATTCCGCCATCGGTTGGGGTGTGACAGATTGGTATCAGAGCCATAACTATAGGGAATTAGGCAAGACTCGACCTAGTCCGGGTCGATGTCTTAGAAACCTAGTCTATAGTTAGGAACCAAGAGACCGACTTGTGCATAACCAGTAGGGATTATGTACGAGCTTATTCCTTGCTATTCTCGCTTATGCTACACTATCACTGCACTCGAATTTCTCAATATAAACGGGCAATAAAGTCGAGAATAGGTGTGAAAACCGCAAACTCTCGACTAAATTGCTTGGTCAGTGACGATTTTATCGTTTTATCAATGATTTCCTCATTATTTTCAATAACAAACGAGGAGAATTATACCAAATCAGGAGTGAAATCCATATTTTGATGAATAATCTCCTCAATTTTGTTAAAACAAGGAAGAAGTTGCTAAGCTAGGGGTGAAACCCTAACCTTGACAACATGCTCCTAACTTTTACTCATCTCACCAAGGACTCGACGAACTCCAACGACCTGAATTCATGAGTATGACCCGGAGAGTACGTGTTGAATGCCCAAGAATCGAGGTGGAAACACGATCCCAAAAGTCGAAGCGTGACGACAAGTCTGTTGAGAATAGTCGAATCACTTTGGGTAGTCAACGTCTAGTAGCCGCAGACGATCTAATTCCCAATTTTATGTGTTTGGAATCGGCGGTTGTCACTCTGAAAATCCGTCAATTTTATGTGTTTTATGTGCTTTTACTTATTTATGTGTTTAAATTTTTGAAGATTTACTCGATTTTGCTTTCACTTCGATCGACACGCACAACTCGCACTGCCTTTCTATCTTAAATCGTTAACAAATCGCGAAATTTTGGACAACCCTATGTTACGATATACGCTCAGATACTAAAACGTGATCGCTATATTCGAACGCCCGCGAATTCTGAATAATAGGTTTCTGTTTTCTAACTGCCTCTAAGTGATTAAATGCGTATGTGTCTCCTTGCTTCTGTGCTTTACTTGCTTGGGTATTATGTGATTATGTGCCCTACGTGCTTATGTGTATATGTGAAAGTGTGCTCTATGTGTTATGTGTGTACGTAAATGTGCGTGTTACTGAGCTTTAGTAGTTAGTAGACGTGTGAGGTGAGATCTGAATACAATGTGTTGAGTTCCGTGGCGATGTCTATTGCAGACAATGTCGTCCGGATCCCGTCATGCACTTTCTCGTCAAGAAAAGAGAGACAGACGTCTTGCCTCCATTATCGCTAAAAGTGTGGCAAAGGCCGTGAGTGATGTTTACGAGAATGCCAGCAAATCATCTGAAGAGTCAAGAACCAACGCTCCCAAAGCTGCCGCAAGACCTTTCAGCTTCAAGCAATTCAAGTCTTGTGGGCCAAAAGAATTCACTGGCGAAGGAGGTCCCACTGCACTATTTCACTGGTTTGACTCCATCGAGGTTACTCTGCGACAGAGTGGTTGCCCTGATGACCTTCGAACTCTGAATGCTACCGGCGTTTTCCAGTCCCGAGCACTAGACTGGTGGACGGCCGAGAGGAACAAGCGAGGGAACGACGCAGCCTACGGTCTGTCGTGGGACGAGCTCAAGGAAGTTATGCTAGAGGAATTATGCCCTCCTCACGAACGTCAAAAGCTGGAAGATGAATTTTGGCACATACAGCAAAAGGATGGTGACAATGCTGGTCTTACTGCTCGTTTCAAACAGCTCAGCATTATCTGTCCCGATCAAGTCAAGACTCCCGACATGACGATCAAGAAGTACATCCGGGCAGGGCCCGACTGCGTTGCTGATTTCGTGTAAGCGGCTAAGACTACAACGATCGAGGAAACTTATCTACTGGCCACTGAAATCAACGACAAGCGGGTTAAGGCTGGTGTCTGGGATAAGACTTCGAAGCATCTGCATCAAGCTACTGCTACCACACCAACTACTGAACCCACCTCGTCAAGCAACAAGAGAAAGAACAGCTCCAGCAACAAGAACTGTGCGATCACTGCTGCACCAGTTCAATCAGTACCAGCCCAACAGCGTCAAGTAGCGGCGCCTGTGGCTAATGCACCACCTGCAAAGCGTGCATACACTGGGCCACACCCGCTCTGCCCTACTTGCACCTACCACCACCCAACTGCCATTGCTTGCCGTTACTGTGCTCATTGCAACGTATACGACCATTTTACTGCCAACTGCCGTATTCGTCAAGCTCCTGCCAATCAAGCTCTACTCACCGCCCCACAGGGTCAACAAGCTCCTCCGGCACCCGCAGTCAAAGCCAGAGCCTGCTTTGCATGTGGCGACCCGAACTATTTCGCCAACATGTGCCCAAACAGGGTTGTGAAACAAGAGCCCCAGCAACAGCAGCCACAGCAGCAACAACAACAGCAGCAGCAGGAACAGGCCGCACGCGCCAGAACCTTCAACCTCAACGTACGTCAAGCCCAGGCCGACAACAACGTGGTCAATGGTACGTTCCTTGTGAATGGTATTTATGCTTCATGTTTGTTTGATACTGGAGCCGATAACTGCTTTGTGTCGCTCGAATTTGAGAAACTCCTTAGTCGTAAACGTTCCCAACTCTCCTCGGCATTCGATGTTGAAGTCGCTACCGGAAGGACCGTCGCCGTCAATTCCGTTATCCGTGATTGTACTCTTGAGCTCAACAATCACATCTTCCCCATCGACCTCATTCCGATGCAACTCGGAAGTTTTGATGTCATAGTAGGCATGGACTTTCTTCGGGAAAACCATGCTGAAGTTGTGTGCTTCGAAAAAATGATTCGATTTTCGCTCGCGAATGGTGACTTATTGTGTGTATACGGTGATACTACTTCAAAGGGTCTTAAGCTTATGTCATGCGTACAAGCCAGCAAGTATCTCCGCAAGGAATACAGGGCATTCCTGGCTAACGTTGTAGCAGCAGAGAAGGAAAAGAAAGAGAAGAAGGAAGTGAAGGACGTCCCTGTGGTTCGAGAATTTCCTAATGTTTTTCCAGAGGATCTTCCCGGACTACCGCCAAGTCGTGATATCGACTTTCGTATCGACCTCATTCCTAGAGCCAACCCTATTGCCAAAGCTCCTTATCGACTTGCGCCGTCCGAAATGCGCGAACTCTCAACCCAACTCCAGGAATTACTTAAGAAAGGCTTCATTCGCCCGAGCACCTCTCCTTGGGGCGCGCCAGTCGTTTTCGTCAAAAAGAAGGGCGGGTCGTTCAGGATGTGCATCGACTATCGGGAATTGAATAAGTTAACTATCAAGAACCGCTATCCCCTACCTCGCATTGACGATTTGTTTGATCAACTACAAGGCGCTACGTGTTTCTCAAAGATCGACCTACGTTCAGGATATCATCAGCTACGTATTCAATAGGAGGATATACCCAAAACCGCGTTTCGTACTCTTTACGGTCACTACGAATTCGTTGTCATGCCTTTTGGCTTAACCAACGCACCAGCGGTTTTCATGGATCTGATGAATCGCGTGTGTAAACCATACCTCGATCGTTTCGTCATCGTATTCATCGACGATGTCTTGATTTATTCCAAATCAAAGACCGAACATGCGCAACATCTACGTTTGGTTCTCGAGTTACTCCAGGGGAACCAACTCTATGCCAAATTCTCCAAGTGTGAATTCTGGTTGGAGGAAGTTCAGTTTCTGGGTCACATCGTAAATAGTCAAGGCATTCACGTCGACCCTGCGAAGATTGAAGCTGTCAAGAGCTGGGTTACACCAAAGAATCCGTCTGAGGTCCGCTCTTGTCTCGGACTAGCGGGCTATTATCGACGATTTATCGAAGGATTCTCGAAGATTGCTGTACCGCTCACCTCTCTTACGCATAAGGATCAGCCTTTTGTCTGGGGAACCAAACAAGAGACTGCCTTCCAAACCCTCAAGCACATGCTTTGCAACGCTCCTGTTCTCACGTTGCCATACGGAAACGATGATTTCATTGTCTACTGTGATGCTTCCAACCTTGGTCTTGGTTGCGTTCTCATGCAACGGGACAAGGTCATAGCTTACGCATCTCGTCAGCTCAAAATCCACGAGAAGAACTATACAACCCATGATCTCGAGCTAGGCGCAGTTGTTTTTGCGTTAAAGATTTGGCGACACTACCTGTATGGTACCAAGTGTACGATCTTCACCGATCATAGAAGCCTACAACACATCTTTAATCAGAAGGAACTTAATATGCGTCAACGCCGATGGGTAGAACTTCTCAACGATTACGACTGTGAGATCCGTTATCACCCAGGCAAGGCGAATGTCGTTGCCGATGCACTTAGCAGACGGAGTTATCTGCTTAGCACCCGTAATGTTCAAGCCCAACACGATCTCGAAACCCTCATCCGCGATGCTCAACATGCATGTTTTAACGAACGCACCCTGAAGAAAGAAAGAATCTACCACGATGGAGCCCAACTCGTGAGCAAATCAAACGGGATATTCCATTTTCTGGACCGAATTTGGATTCCCAAACGAACTGACTTACGACAAATCTTGATGGACGAAGCCCACAAATCCCGGTATTCTATTCATCCCGGTGCTGATAAGATGTACCAGGACCTTCGCTACAAGTACTGGTGGCCGGGTATGAAAAGGGATATCGCTCTCTACGTCGGAAAACGCCTAACTTATGCTAGAATCAAGGCTGAACATCAAAGACCCTCTGGCTTACTCGAACAACCACCAATTCCTATGTGGAAGTGGGAAAGTATAGCTATGGATTTCGTAACCAAGCTACCGCACACGTCATCAGGTCACGACAGCATATGGGTCGTGGTCGACCGTTTGACTAAATCCGCTCACTTTCTGCCGATACGAGAAGACTACAAGGTAGAACGATTAGCCCGAATCTACAGCGACGAGATCATTTGTAATCATGGGACGCCTCGTGACATCATTTCTGATCGTGATGCTCGGTTTACCTAGTGACTGTGGGAAACGTTTCAAACGGCACTCGGTACAACGCTTAATCTAAGTACCGCTTTCCACCCTCAAACTGACGGTCAGACTGAAAGAACGATTCGTACTCTTGAAGAAATGCTCCGTTCGTGTGTCTTAGACTTCGGTGGTAATTGGGATAAATACCTGCCGTTAGTCGAATTCTCGTACAACAACAGTTATCATTCTAGCATCCAAATGGCACCATTCGAGGCATTATACGGAAGAAGATGTCGATCGCCTATTGTATGGCACGAGATTGGTCATTCGCAACTAACCGGTCCTGAGCTATTACAAGAAACGGCAGACAAAATCTTCCAAATTCGAGAAAATCTGTTGAAGGCTCGGGATCGACAGAAAAGTTACGCCGATAAGAAACGCAAGCCCCGGGAATTTGACGTTGGTGACCACGTACTCCTAAAGGTATCACCTTGGAAGGGTGTGGTCCGATTCGGCAAGAAAGGAAAGCTCGCGCCTCGATATGTTGGACCTTTTAAGATTCTGGAAAGGATCGGAAAATTCGCCTACAGACTCGAACTACCGGAGGAACTTAGTAACGTCCACCCGACTTTCCACATGTCAAACCTCAGAAAGTGCCTAGCCAACCACGACTTACACTTTTCTCTCGACGATCTACAAGTGAACAAAACATTACACTTCGTGGAAAAGCCTGTCGAAATCATGGATCGCCAAACCAAGCAACTCAGACGCTCACACATTCCTATCGTGAAAGTCCGATGAGAGGGCAAACGAGGCGCCGAGTTCACTTGGGAACTCGAAAGCGACATGAAGGCTAAGTACCCGCAGTTGTTTCAAGAGAGGAGTTAGAGAGAGAAAGTAGCATTGTGATTCTAGTACCTTGTACGATTTCATATCAATCTATAGAATCACCGATTATAGTACGTTCTTGTGTGTTTGGTCACGCACGTTCACGGATTCCATGTCACAAGCGATCGTTTCGAAGTCAAAATCGGCCCAAACGGAAAGTTCTCAAACGTGATTCACGGCGTTGTACAGCTTCCAGCCTAATTTCAGGACGAAATTCCCTAAACAAGGGGAGGCTGTAACACCCCGTGTTTTCACAAGTCAAAGTCAAAGTCAAGGTCTAAGTCAACGACCGATGTGGCGCAACTTGACTCGTAGAAACTTCTTGTTTTTAATTATATTATGTGGAGTAAGTGTTGTTAATTGCAATAATCGATGTGTGTTAATCGTTATTCAATCGACCTACGGCTGTGAACTATAGGAAGTAACAATGCGATAAAGTTAACTAATCAATAATCAAGCCGTGCTAATCGAATCGACATCAAAATCGCAACTCGAGCTACGTACTTTTACCTGTTATTATACGTGTGTGTGTGCCTTACGTGTTACCTGTGCATGTTTATGTATGTTATGTTGTGATAATCGAGCAAACTCAATCGAAACTCGAAATCTGACTCGAAGTACAATCGAACTTGAAATCGTGAACGAAATATTACGCGAGATATGAGGGTTTGGGACTGAAAGTAATTTGATTAGGAAACCCTATCGTAACGAACCGCTCCTAACCGAAATCGAAATATCAAAAATCGTCGCGCGAAACACTCGAAAGGTGCGACTGATCGATCAGGCTTCCCAGCCAATCGAACAGCTAGCCGAACGGAATGCTATCCGATCAAACAGGCTGTCCGATCGAGCTGCCTGGCCGATCGGCCAGCCCTTACCCCTTTTGGCATCCTATAAATACCCCTGTCATTGTCATCCTTTTCCACTTTTGGAAACCTCTGTTCGACCAGCACGCTCAGCTCACCTTTTCGCAGATTCCTCTCGATTCCGGTAAGTTTTCGTCCTAATTTTTGTACTTCCTTGATCTATACACACTCCTACACCTTTCTATCTTTCAAATCTTAACTTTTAACCGTGAAATCGTCAAGATTCAAATGTTCTAGGATGATGTCATCATGGGTTCTTGAAGAACTTCATGTTTTGGCCACAATCCACCAAGAATAGCTTGGATCTAGCCGATTTCCACATAAACAAACACGGATCTTTCATAGATCTTAACATACACGCGGTGACAAGGACTGAAAGATGGATTTTCCAACTTTCCTTCAACTCTTTGTCACTCAATGACTTCAAACCGGTAGAAACGGAGCCTGAGTCGGGTTACAAATCACTTCAGTGGTTGTCTGGCTCAAGATCCGTATTCTACCCACGAGGTTAACCGGTTACGGGTTAAACGTTAAACTCCGTTCTGAACAGTTTATCGGCCGGGTTTGGGTGATTCCTGCCCGTGCAGGGGAAACAAGTAAGAACGAGGGTTCTATAGTTCGACTCGTTGTAAAAAATAACTCGATATAACGACAAACAAACCAGAAACAACCAAGTGTTAGACGAAAGGGCTGATCAGGTCAGGAAGCTGACCGATCGGACTGTTGTCCGAACGAACAGCAAGCCAATCGGCTAACACATGGTCCCACACAATCAACTAACCTATTTTGAAGACTAGTATTGAACGAACAGCCGTTCGATCGAACTACTGTTCGATCGGATTACTCTTCGGATCATGAGATACTATGCTTCAATACTTAATCGATTTTTCAACATGTTCAATGCACTCGAAGTGCCACCCGATCGAACAGCCGTCCGATCAGGTGACACCACGTTGTCCGATTGAACAGCAGTTGTGTTATTCGATCGATCAACTGTCCGATCCATTGCACCACACTTTACATTTTCATTTAAGGTCTTTGACTAGTTGACCTGTCCGATCGAACGACCGTTCGATCGACCGACCTGAAAGGTAAAGATACTTCAAAGTTTTCAAATACTACAACGAAAACTTCAAAAGTCAAACCATCATACACAAACACATACTTCTTATAGGAAGAAACAATCCACTCGAACAGCCATCCGATCGGCCTACCGACCGACCGGACAGCGAACCGAACGGTCAGCCGTTCGATCGAACTACCGTCCGATCAACCAGTTGTCCGACCCTCCAACACTTGTTTCCGTTTTACATTTCACTTATCGTTATGCTATCGAATCTATTCAGGCTAACCGTACTCGCTAAGCGCTCCCTTCAATCCATTAATCGCTGTGAGTATACTCGATCCCTTTTTGCTTTAAGCACTTTTGGGTGTTACATACGTTACGAATATTCAAACTACAACTATCACACTACTCAAACTATAAGAATAAATGCCAAGAGGATGGAAATAAAGAATAGTTTGAATGAAAGGTTGCTAGCTGCACAGAAGGAAGCTGTATTGGAAGTTAACTATCCTGCTGAAAAGTTAGGAGTAACTGAAGAATAGTTATCCTGTGGCAAAGACGGAATCCTAAGGCTAAATGGACGAATATGGGTTCCAGTTTTTGGAGGACTTCGGGGTGTTATTCTCCAGGAAGCCCATAGTTCTAAATATTCCGTTCATCCTGGGCCTGATAAGATGTACCAGGATCTAAAGGCAAACTATTGGTGGATAGGTTTGAAGAAATATGTGGCTACTTATGTGGCCAAATGTTTGACGTGCGCACAAGTCAAAGCTGAACATCAAAAGCCGTCAGGTTTGCTACAACAGCCTGAACTTCCCACTTGGAAGTGGGAGATGGTGACAATAGATTTCATTACCAAGTTACCAAAGACAAAGACAAAGAAAGGAAATGATACTATATGGGTAATAGTAGATAGACTGACTAAGTCAGCACATTTCCTACCCATTAAGGAGACTTATAGCTCCGACATGTTGGCCCAATTATACGTAGATAAGATTGTATCGCTACATGGCATACCAGTGTCTATTATCTCTGACAGAGATACTAGATACACATCACATTTTTGGAAAAGTTTCCAACAATCTTTGGGCACGCGCTTAAATTTCAGTACGGCTTACCATCCTCAGACGGATGGGCAGAGTGAGCGTACAATCCAAACATTGGAAGACATGCTTCGTGCATGTGTGATTGACTTAGGTGGTAGTTGGGATAACCACCTGCCATTAATCGAGTTCTCGTATAACAATAGCTATCATACCAGCATTAAGGCTGCGCCTTTCGAGGCCTTGTACGGTAGAAAATGCAGAACGCCCGTTTGTTGGGCGGAAGTTGGAGATGTCCAACTGTCAGGACCTGAAATAGTCTTTGAAACGACGGACAAGATTGTCCAGATTCGTGATCGTCTGAAAGCTGCCAGAGATAGGCAGAAAAGCTACGCAGATTTAAAGCGTAAACCTCTAAAATTCGAGGTAGGTGATAAAGTACTACTTAAGGTATCACCCTGGAAAGGGGTAATGCGATTTGGTAAGAAAGGCAAGTTAAGCCCCAGATACATAGGACCATTCGAGATCATCGAATGTGTCGGATCAGTGGCGTATAAGCTAAATTTGCCTGAAGAGCTCAGTAGTATTCATAACGTATTCCACATCTGCAATCTGAAGAAATGTCTAGCTGATGAATCACTAGTCATACCACATACAGATGTGCACATCGATGAGAGCTTGAAGTTTGTTGAAAAGCCCGTGTCGATCGAGGATCGACGGGTTAAGAAGCTTCGAATGAAGCATGTACCGATTGTAAAAGTGAAATGGGATGCCCGTAGAGGTCCCAAGTACATGTGGGAGGTAGAGTCCACAATGAAAGAAAAGTACCCTCAATTGTTTCAGTAAATCTCGAGGTCGAGATTTCTTTTAAGGGGGTGAGGATGTAACACCTCAAAAATTCACGTCCTATAATATGTTGACACGTGTCATAAGCTTTGAATGTGTGAAAGAATACTTTAGAAGGACTAAAGTTGACAAACAAGGAAAGTATGTGAATATAAGGGTTCAAAATGTCAACGAAATGTAAACAATGGATAAATATACCTTACAATAACTCTACATGATGTTTAAACCCTTAAACGAATGAATCATGGATCATACGAAACTAATTGTGAAAGAAAGTGAGAGATTACAAACTACAGGGGTTAAATGTGTCAACATGTTTAGGTTATACCTCTGAGTGACCGTTTAGCAAACCCGAAGCTTTGTAACGATTATTTATGCTCACTAGAATACATGATAAAAATTTCACCAAGTTTCGTTATCATATGAGAAAGTTATGATAAAATTCGTATACGAGGGGTTAAAAGCGTCAACAATGAAATTTATGACTTTTCGGGTAATCAAAAGTTAATCAAGGACTTAACAAAGTTGGTATAAGTCTTGAAGCCCTTATAAATCAATTTAGAGGGCTTATAATGCAAGAAATAAAGTGAAAATGACGTTTAGGAGGATCGGGGACCAAAAATGCAATAAATGAAAATTGTGTAACCTGACCACCACCCTCACGCGGGCCGCGTAAGGCTACTGTCAATCCTTACGCGGGCCGCCTGCGTCGCCCAGTATCGGAAAAAACAGACAGCTGTCTGTTCAGCCCTTTAACCGACTCAAGATGCCATTTTTGCATACCATGGGCTTCCTAAACTGGTTTTTAGGCTCTAGGGGGCACTTGTATGCATCTTGTAACAATTATAGACTTGCATGTCACAATTCTAGTGAGATTAAACTCACTATATAAGGGCCATGGTTTGCAACTTTTGATCATACAATCACAACTCAACTTTGGAAGACTTCTGGAGCACAGGTGCAGACCCTTAGCATCCCTATTCGTAATTAGGACTTTGGTAAGTGTCCTTAACCCTCCTTAATTGAGTTTTGCTTAGTTTATAGCTTAAAAGTCAAACCGTCGTAATTAAGGTTTGACTTATCGATAAATCACTAGTGGTCCAGTAAATTGTCGAATTGAAAGTAGTTATAGGTTGGTATTTATGTGGGCAATGAACCCTTAAAAGGGCACCCTCTGAATTGCACTCTAACTAGATCATTTGTCGGGTCAAACTTAATCCGAAAGAGTCGACAGAAACTTAATTTGTGAATTAACACGTAATTAGCAACGTAGAAGGTGTGTAACCTATTTTATCACTCATATAACTTGGTAATAAGTATAAGAACTGGTCTAAGCTTGTTTGATCTGACTATTTTCTGTTTAGGCTCGGTTCGGAACCGAAAGTCGCAAAACTTTGACTTTTGCTTTGAGTTCAGTTCTAACCCGATTTAGATAGGTTTAGAAATGCCTTAGAGCTTCCTTAGGACCATGTTACATGTTGGTATAACCCTCTGTGATTGGTTCGTTGATTGCTCGTTTCGTTTACACGTTTCCGTTAATTGCTTAATGTTGACCATAATGCCCTTTTGACCATAAAACGAGAATTTTAGAAATGTGAAAGAACAATAATCTTCGTTACTGATTTATAAACATGTCCCTAAATTTTCACATCAGTTGGAGGTCTAGATTAGGAGTTATGCTCAATGGCGTAATTAGAACGCTTTTTATTAATTAAACGACGTCATTAGCGTAAAGCCTATCTAAACCCAATTTTTGACACCAAACCTTTTACCCACTGATGTAATATAATATTTTTAGATTTTTGAAGATTTTTAATTAATTTTAAACTGATCATAACCTAAGGTTATCGCCTTAATTCGGTAATTACCGATTATACCCTTTTTGCTTATAAAATGAGTTTTACATAACATTTAGACACCAAACCAATTGCTACTGATTTTATATAATAAATGAAGTATTTTGAACTTTCGAACCTGATCAGAAAACTCAGATTTCTTGTATAACCCGGAAATCGCTTAAAAAGGCTTTTTAAGCATATTAAACACATAGTTTGGGTTTAAAACCATTTTGTCATATAAGACTTATCACCAACTGATGTAACATATTAAATTAATTCGTTTTACTGATTATTTCAGACCCGAGTCTCAGAATTATGATTAATCTCTTTTATAATCTTTAAAATGACCAAAATACCCCTACGAGGCTTAATTAGGGATTAAACTCGTTTTGGGCATAATGAAAGGTATCCTACTGATATCACAACATATTTAAAGCATATTAACTTAGGAAACCTGTTCGTGACTCATTCGGTTACCCGTTATGCGTTATTCGCATTCGGTTCGGTTTATGTAACTAGTTTACATAAATTAGCCGAAACGGGTCAAACCTTATCGTGTTTATCTCAAAATACAGAATGTGTTTAGTTTACCCATATTATACAAGTCTTCAAACTTGTCGGGTCTAAATCACATTCTATTCCAGTCTTCGCTTAATCATGCGTTCGAACCGTGTCTTTCTTTAAAACTGATCGGTCTAAGTTTAGGCTTAATTAAAGACCCGTTAGGATTCTAATAGGTTATTATAAACCTTCGTTCCAGAATAAGAGACCCGGTAAAAGCTATTTGCACTTGCTGTTGTGATTATACTTTTCTCAGGTAAATATTTTTAACTTATTTTCCCTTATACGGGCTTGGGGTACAGTATTTAAAATACCGCTTGGTCGGGCATTCGACCTTAATCGATTGGTGGTTAAGTATTATCGAGATGACCCGTTTAAATTGTTTTGTTGCTTAAAGCCTTTGGGGGGTTAATGACCATGTCCCAGATATCCTTGACATCATTTTACGAAATGGCCACGACCTAAAGCACGGGGTGTAGGCGTACACCCGTCAGTGCCTAAATAAATAATGTGGTGTGTCTATTGATCTTTAATCCGGCACGAACCGGGCTACTGAACGCATAAGAAACATGTAAATTCTTTTATAAGTATTATATTCAAATAATTATCCCAAGTTATAAAATGTTTGTGCCTCGTGCATTTAAATCAACTTTCTAAACCTTTTCAAATGAGTCAGTTGATTGTATTTACCAGTGTAAACTGACGTATTTTCCCAAAAAGATTAAGTGCAGGTACTACTCGAAATAGGCTGGCTTTCTCCTTAGCATCAATAAGAGTCTCGCAAGCTTGGATGCATTTCAGTCTGTTGAACAATGTTTTCTTTTTATTTGATCCACCTATGGATCTGTTTCGAATATTTTGTGATACTTAATATTACAATTTATTCGGTTGAAATGAATCTATCCTTTGCTTCCGCTGTGCATTTAAATATTGTGTTGTTTGACTATAACGATATCAACTACGTCACGATACTCCCCCACCGGGCCCACCGGTAATACGTGGAAATATCGGGGTGTGACAGTTTACTCCTCGACCGGCCGAGGAAGTAGTCACAGGAATGGAAGTCCTGCTGGCAGTGCTGTAGTCCATATCTGAATGGGCAAAACTCTGAAACAAATCATTGCACTCAACTACTGTCTTTTTACCCATGAGGTGCCCTCCAGCAGAAGTTTCAAACCGAGCTCTGATCTCAGGGGTGAGACCATTGTAGAATTTCTCTACAAGTGGCCAATCCGATAATCCGTGCTGAGAACAACGAGAAAGCAATGTCTGGAAACGCTCCCAGGCCAGGTGGTACGGCTCATCAGGTTCCATCCGGAACGAATGGATCTGATCGCGTAGACGAGATGCTTTGGCGGGTGGAAAATATTTAGCTAAGAAAGCATCTCGTAAACCTGCCCAGGTGGTGAAAGTTCCCGCTGGCTGCGAATCAAACTAGACGGCTGCGCGGCCAGCGAGAGTGAATGGAAAGACCTGAAGGTACCTGGCATCTAGATTAACACCCTCGATGGAGAAGGTGCTGCAAAGGAGAGTGATGCGGTTTATGTGGGCGGGAGCATCCTCATCATCACGGCCGTGGAATTGGCACGAATTGGTGATGGCCGTCATGATGTAAGATGGAATCTGCCAGGACCTATCATTGGCTATGTTTGGAAGGGTGATGGGGGAATTCGCACCGGTGAAGCTGGTGGTGGCCTGCTCATAAACTGTCCTATGGGCCATTAGAACTACGGGTGGTGGACTAGGTGGACGGGTGGGTGGTGGTGAATTGTGTGGTAAAGGCTTTGGAGTGAAGTCGAAGTCGGGGGTGGAATGTGAAAACGAAGGTGAGCTAGAAGAACTTACCTCGGGTGCAGAAGATGAGATGGGAGGCTTGATCGTAAACGGATTCGGCGGAGGTCCCTGCGAGCGTGTATGGGGCATCCACTGCAAAAACCAAATACAAACAAGTAAGATGACTCTAACAAACTGACTCAACAAACTAGAAAAGACAATGAAACAAATATTTTTTTTGACTTCTTTTTTTGTATAATTAGACTCCTACGACTCAACGAACAAACAAATAGCACGTAATATGTCAAGTAAGTCCAAACAAAGTAATCAACGCAATTGCCAAAGAGTCCCTGGCAACGGCGCCAAAAACTTGATGTGCTAAAAGTGGTTAAATAAAAACAACTAAAATTAACCCTAATCTAGACACTCTAAGCTTTAAATTTATAAACTTAGACTCGATCTAAAACTAAAACCACACAACCGGCAAGTGTACCGATCAATGTAGTATAGCTAAAGTAAGTCCGAGTATCGAACCCACGAGACTCTAATGATTACGCTAAGACTCTATTTAGACTAAAGCTGACACGACTTAACTAATTGTTTATTGATTGGGGGGGGGGGGTTTCTAAAAATCCTAAATAAATTATTAAAATAATACTAAATAACTAGACACGAACTTGGACGAAGACTAGAACCAGTGGCGATGGAGACTACCTAGGCTAGACGCAGGTTAAACTCAGAATGGATTTCTATTCGATAGTTTTGTGGTATGGAACCGGGATCTTTAAATGCTAAACCTATTAAGATACCAACTAAGCCCCTTGATCCTTCTCAAGGCGATTCTTGTGGCACTACCTAGGCTGTTACGCTTACCGGCTTTTAGATTTCCTCACAGTCCTCTAACTTCTTGAAAGTGCCTAAATAAGACGATCTACCTTACAGCGCGAAAGTCTAAGGCAACTATGGGTTTTAATCTTGGTATAATAGACAAGAGAATATTTAAGGACTAGACCGGTTCCTTAGACCTAGCTATAAACCAAACCGAGACCTATTAATAACCTCGAGCCTCACAGCGACAAGATTAGTAGAACACTTGATTTTATTAAATTACCGAATATTACTTCTAAGGTTACTTATGCGTTTTCACCCTAAAGGATTAATGATCTATTACGTGATATAGACACTCACCTAAATCAAGAACCCTAGCACAACCCTATTATGTGATAAAGACCGTCACCAAGGATTATACGAAGCAATAAACAGCGATCAAACAATATCAAGCATGCATATACGCCAAGTTAAAATTTCATAGCCGTTTACAATACAAGAAAATCCATAAACCACTTAAAAACCGAATAAAAATCCAATCTTTGATTAAACCATTGTCATGCCTAGGTAGTTAAAGTTTTTTAGCCGAGAAACATAATCTTAAAAACAATCAAACAAGGTTCAAATAATGAATTCATCGAAGTAAAACTAAGAATGAAGAAAAGAAACAATTCGGAAAGGTAAAACCCGTAAAGTCTTCAACTCATGCGCTCCTAGCTCGGCTCCAATGATTCTTGACCTTTAATTCTTGCCAAGATCCCTCTCAATCCGTCTGCTTATGATCGTCGCACCTCTGATATTCCCCCTCTGATCTTGTATGCGTGCGTCTATGTCCCCCTCAATAATGTCCACCGCCTCCAACTTTTATATTATGTATATGTAACATTCAATTCTTGTTTCAAAGGCCCATGTTCCATCACATTCAAAAATTCCTATTGGGCTGTTACTCTTTGATATTTGACGGCCCCCATATACACATCCAACTATATCCAATATGGAGTAACTTCAATAAATATATTCCCTCACAAAAATTTGGCTGCCGCCTTCAACTGATGTTATCCAATGGGATTCAATTCCTTTTTCCTTTGCATACAAGTTATTTAAATATAGGAATAGGAATATTAGGGTTTTTACTATAATATAAAACATTATTCCGTTATTTGATTCACATGCAACATGCTGGCCATATCCCTTTCACATCCAAGTTGAATTATTATCCACTTCTAGTTGGTTTATGATCCATTAATATATTCTGCTCCATTAGGGCTTTTAATAGCAATATATCAACACTTGAGTGAAAGACCCAAATCCCACTAATCACGATTCTGGTGGGCTGGACCCAATCACAGAAAATAGCTGCAATTTTACTTCGGCCCCTGGCATCCCACTTTGCCCAACTGGCTGGTTATTTTCATATTACTTGTTTTTGCTCCATTTGCACCAGAACCTAGCAAAACACAAATTAATATAATATAATACTAAAAACTAAAAATAATAAATAAAAACTATACAAAAATTATACAATCTACACGGGACAAATATATGTATTTTACCCTACCCTACATCACACCTGTTTATATTTCTGATTGTTTTTTTTTTTTTTTTTTTTTAGATCAGATTACTTTGTCTTTGCCTATGATTTGTGGGGGGGGGGGGGGGGGGGGGGGCAACAAAATATTTGGGAACCTGGAAGGGTTACAAAGAGTGGAAACTAACTGAAAAAGTTTCAGGTGCTTGGGGTCAAACTGTGGTCAAAGGTGAAGAACTCGTATGGCTTGAAAAGAAAAGTTAAATTGAGCCGAAGGGTCGGGATCAGGTTTGTGGGGCCAAAAGGTGGTCGAAGGGGATGGAGCTAGATGGGGAGAAGTGACAAGTCGAACTGACACCGCGACGGGTTTGGGGTCAGGTTCGTGGGACCACGAAAAGGTTGAACAAAAACCAGGTTGATGGACCTGTAAGGCTAAAAAAACATACTAGGTTGGTGGTTGGAAGAAGGAATGTTTGGGTCCAAAACGAGACCCACCGGCTAGACCAATTGAAGGACTAAATTATAGTCCAAGACGAGCAAACTGAGCGTGTCACCAAGATGCATGACAAACAGCCCGAGCTTCCAACTGAAATAAACACGCTATATGCACGTTATGCACAATCTATTGGTGTAGAAAAAAATTAATAGAAAGTATATGTTTTAGGATCTTTAAACATTGATTGTAAATTTTGTAATGTTTATATTAGCGATCAATGTTAAAATGCGTTGTGTTCGGTAGTCCTCTTTTTTGTGTAAAATTGCCGTTGTTGCTAACAAAGGGGAGGCTTTATTCTAGTTGTGACAAAAGGGTAAATGAACAAAAACCGACTATGATGTTGTTTAATTAACGACTAAATCTCTACCAACGGATATAAACCAGTTCTAAAGTTGTTTCAACAACCGGTTCCTATAAAGTTGTTTGATTAACGACAAAATCTCGACCAACGAATATAAACTAGTTCTAAAGTTGTTTCAACAGTCGGTTCCTAAAAAACCAATTCCAAGCCCAAAAGCATCGAAACAATGTTAAACAGGCGCTAGGTACCACTTAAATTGGTGGGTAAGTTCTATTCGAGTCCGCTTCCTATACAACAAACCAGTTGGGTGGGTTCCGTGTTTTTTTTTTACATCTCTATATGTGGCATGTCCTTTTTAGCCATTATTGCCAAACTCCGTAGTAGACATCACTCAAGGATATTGTTGTGCTTTCGAGTTTAAAGAAAAGAAAAACTAATACCTTCTTTTGTTCGAGTTTAACCTAAGACCATGCGTAGTGGGCAATATTCACCCTTGGGCGTTTTGCGCCATGTGGCAGCCCAGTCAGCAATGAGGCATTATTGGGCGTTTTCTAAAATGGGTGTAGTGGAGATATGGGGATTGTGGGGCATTATGTTTGTAATCAAATAAAAAAAATAAAACAATTCAAAAAATGTAATTGGACAAAACAATGCAAGCTCAAATCTGATTGGTCAATTCTTCCCCCTCTTGGCGTGATTTAAAAAACGCCCAAACCAAAAAAAAACCCAATCACGCCCATGCGTAGTGGCAAAGGGGCAATATTGGACGTGATTAAGCCCCAAAAACGCCCAAATTTACAACAACTACGGGTGGTCTAAGCATATATTAAATAACATATACTTCTTTTGTCATCACTTTTCTTTCTATCCTCCAATAAAAATGAATCTCAATGTTAAAATTAAATAACATGTACTTCTTTGTCATCACTTTGCGCTCTCTCTCTCTTTCAATTAAAATGAATCAAAGTTAAAACGGATAGGCTAGCTAACCCAAAATCTGCGTCCTGTAATGGGTCAAAAAGCCCAAAATCTGTTTCCAGTAATGAGCCCAAAATCTGCTTCCTATAATGGGCCAAACAGAACCCAATCACATCACCCTCATCATCAACATTATCTTCTTTGCAACAAAACTGAACATTCACTCACTTTCTCCAATGGCCTCTATCTTCTCACAACCCTCACCATCCTCATTACTCATCAACCATTCTTCTAATTTCAAGGGCAACGTAACAAATCTAAAGTCAAACATTTGCCAATTTCCATCAAAACCCAACAACAACAGCAAATTGCAACAACGGAAACTGTTAATTGTAGCTGCGATTCCATCAGCTGTTGTGAGTTCCAGTGTCCGGTTTCGACTGGATAATCTGGGTCCTCAACCGGGTTCGAGAAAGAATGCGAAGAGAAAGGGTAGGGGACATGCGGCGGGTCAAGGTGGGAGCTGTGGGTTTGGGATGAGGGGTCAGAAATCGAGGTCTGGTCCAGGTGTTCGTAAGGGTTTTGAGGGGGGCCAGATGCCTCTTTACCGTCGGCTTCCTAAGCTTAGGGGTATTGCTGGAGGTAATTGTAATGTTATTGTCTGTTATCCACTGTTTTAGCAAGCTTTTTTGGTGAGTTTTGTGTGCACACCAGGTGTTTGTTGAAATGCCTGAATGGAGTTTGATCTTATTTTGTGGTCTGAATATGGTGGTGGGTGTTGATTATAAAGAATGCTGTTTGTGTAACCAGTAATGTACTGATCACATTTGTTTATAGTGTCTTTTTTCGGTGAAAATTTTATGCAGGCCAGGTGTTTGTTTAAATGTCTTCTTTTTTTGTGTGGGGAATTGGTGGAATTTGATTTTATTTTGTTGTCTGGATTTGGTGGAGTTTGGTGCTGATTATAAGGATGATGTTGTCTAGTGTAGTGATCACATTTGTTTACAATGTTCTTGCCAAGGTATGCATGCTGGGCTATCGAAATACGTCCCGGTGAACTTGAAAGACATAGAAACTGCAGGGTTTCAAGAGGGGGAAGAGGTTTCATTGGAGTCTTTGAAAGAAAAGGGTTTGATCAATCCATCAGGAAGAGAAAGGAGACTTCCTCTCAAGGTACGGAAGTATGTAACTCCTTTTGCATCTGCATTTGAACACGTATTTACATACGCATTGCTAGAATTTTATTATATGGCCATTCACAATCACATGTGGGCTCAAGTCAAATTCTCACTGAAATATGTAACATTGCGTATTTGTAGCCTGGGTAACTTAGTGCATCTTAGAGATATGTTGTGTAAGAAGGTTGGCTCGTGATGTTTTTTCCTGAATCTAATACTCTAAGGTTCACATTAGACTGTCAAGATATAGCAACTACAAGAAAATGACCTAGGTTGAAAACTTGTTAAAAGTGTAAGAAACTACGATATATAGATTAAAGGATTAGTAGATGCAGAATAGAATGTAAGCATTAATTAAGCAAGTTTTAAAACCAAAAGAGTTGATACAGAGGTGTTATCTTTCAGAGGACTTTGGTGCAAGTGTGGTCTTTCCATTTGAAGTCAAAAAAGGAAATTATGGAATCAAATCAAAAGAATTTGTTCACAAAATTCTCTAACTCAAAATTTATATGATTATTAACTGAAAGAACAAATTTGCTAACTTAAATTAATAGTAAAAGAGCAATTATGACACCACTTTGTTCAAAAGAGGCTCTTGTTTGTCACTAACCAATGCTAAAAGACTAAGTTTTCCAATAATCTGTTAAAGAGCTTGTAATTTCTATTATCTTTTAATATACTTTTGTTAATAAAATAGCCTCTAGATATGTTTTAGATGTGGCAAATTTGATCTTTACTACTATTTAGTGGAAAATAAGAAACTTTTAGACGATTGGTGCCTTTTCATATATGTTGGGTGGCAAAGTTACTCTTTTGGCCTTAACATTGCATACGATTTATTAGCCGTTAAATTGGATAAATGTTAAGATTTATCGAAGCGGAAATCTGGTGATCATAAGGCATTTAGGGTTTCGAAAAACATTTATAACTGTAATAAAAAAAAAAATATAGGTCGAACAGCTAACTAGGGTTTCGAAAAACGGTAAACCAAACCAGCTAAAACGCTTCGGTTTGAACGGATTTTATAATTATAAATCGTTAGTTTGTATTATTACTTTTTAAGGATTAAGATGGTTCATGAATATGATGCATGTACAACTCCATATTCCAAAAATGAGAAAATAAAATAATAAGAGGTTAAACCGCCAGTTTGGTCAACGTGGCCGGTTCCAAGTTCCAACCGTAGGCCGAATTGTTAAACCCGTGTTTTCAAATCATGAACCATGGATCGAAGCGTATCACTTTCAAACTGGCCGAGCCGGCAGGTTTGTGTCGGTTTAAACAGCTTAGTTGGTTTCAACGGTTTATTATGAGCATCTAACCAATCTACCCCTAGAAGCGAAAAGTGAATTTTAGCACCATTGCTGCAATTTGAAGCATGTTTCATAATTTGCACAAAAGTGGAATATTACAACAATTGAACAATTTGTGTTAACTTTTTAGATTCTCGGCGACGGTGAGCTGAGTGTAAAGCTGAATTTCAAAGCACGTGCCTTTTCGGCACAAGCTAAAGAGAAGCTTGAGGCTGCAGGTTGTTCATTAACTGTGTTGCCAGGCCGAAAGAAATGGGTCAAACCATCGGTTGCAAAGAATCTGGCCCGTGCTGATGAATACTTCGCGAAGAAACGAGCAGCTGCAGCTGCTAACGAGTCACCTGAAACACCTTCTACAGCTTAGAATCACACAACTGAATTAATTCTATTTTGTTGTAAGCTTGAAAATAGATGTAAAGCAACACTAGTTCATATTTTGTTTGTCTGGAATCTTTTCATCCTCAAGAATTTAAAGATCTCATATTGTATTACCCTTTTCTTTTCCTATTTCATATCTTGATTAGACATATCCTTGTGTAAGATGTCTCAAAACATTCTATCTTGGCTCCATTTTATCATATAATCATTTAATTATTAAAAAGAATTATTATTTACTTACTTTTATTTTAATTTAAAACTATAAAACTAAAAAAAATCTATTTAATATTATATTATACTTTATTATATTTGTTTATTAATACTTTTTATATTTATTTTTCTTATACTAAATAAATTTTCAGTTGGTTATGCCTTTAAATTTTATTAGAATAAACAATTTACTTATGTTATATTAGTTTAAAATGTATAACCTACATAGAACATACAAGGATAAATATATTGTTGTAAAAATGTTTAAAACTAATGTAACACGACATAAAAATTGAAAACACAAACCAAAAGGAGTCACTCACTTCATTATTTCTTCTATATCTATACTATCTATTAAAGGAGCTTAGATGATGATGTAATTTTGCCTACGTGTCAACCATTCAGCTATGCCACATAGTCGAAGGTGATGTCATAAATCCGATTTTTATTAAGATAATTACTGATTTTTTTAGGAGGGAATTTCAAAATCAAATTCAAAATTCTAATGGGTTTTTATTAAGTAAAAAGTTTAATCTTATTCTCTCTCAATCAAATATAGTCCAGCTCATTTTCAAAATTCAAAACCTTCACACCTCTCTCTCTCTCTCTCTCTCTCTCTTCAACTCAGAAGAACATCTTCGATCCGGTTGTTCAGAAATACGATGCTGCTTGATAAACAAAAGCCCCCCACAGGTCTGATTCTTTCTTGTCTTTATCTTATTATATCTACGTTTGAACAACATTCATTAGCCGTTGATGCAATTAGTTTTTGGTGATTTTAGGTTAATAATAGCTTTGGGTACCCAAATTAGGGTTTTCATCATGTTCTATTTCTCAGAAATACGCTGAGATTCAGAACACGATTCAATAATCAGGTACCCAAATTAGGGCTTCCATCCTGTTCTTTCGGTAAAGTGTCAAGTGTTTCAGGCTACCATCCTGCTTTTTGGTGATCGGCCACAAAGCTTCAGTCCGCATCGTTTGGTTCGCTTGGATCTATGTCTTTACAGTTCAGGTCTGTGTTTAGGTTTTTGATGAATTGTTTGATTTATTGATTTTCGTGGTGGTTTAATTTGAATTTAATCATGCAGGACATCTCATTCACAAACAAATTGTTTAATTTGAATTGTTTGATTTATTGTTGTTTTTAATTCTTCTTTTTAAGGATGTTTATGTGATATTCAGGCAATTTATGTGCTAATTGTGCACATTTAAGGTGGATGAGATTGAAATTGGGGCTTCAGTTTTGACAACTTACATTATCTTATGAAAGTGAACATGTATATCATTTTGTTTGTTACGGTCTATAAGCATGGAGATTGAAGAGCATTGTCGTGTTAACCTTGCAGGTTTTGGAAGAATTGGAAGGCTGGTATTGAGAATAGCTACATTTAGAGATGATATCGAGGTTGTTAATAGCTTTTTTTGGTTAATAGCTACATCTAGCCAAAGGTATATAAGTGGTCTTCGTTTGGTTAATAGCTTTTTTTTTACATTTGTTACTTGTGAAATGAGCTTCTATTTGTTTTAGCCTAAACGTTAACTTCATTACTACATTATTTTACTTTCATGTCTTCAGGGATTGAAGTGCAAAACTGTGTTATTACCTAAAAAATAAAGTGTGGTGCCTTGCCCTTCTAATGTATTGCTACTTTTTCGTTTACAAATAGTCTAAAGTGTAACAATATTCATTGAAACACCAGAGTAATTTCTAAAGGCAAGACACCTATAGCTTTCATGCGATTCTTTGTGGATGTTTACAAAATCATGGTTAAGTTTTATGCCTAAACTCTTATGTCCCATTAGATAGAAATTAGAATGGTTGTATAGTAGCTGTAGTTAGGGGTGTGTATTGGTCGATTTTGGGCTTAAGCCGAACAAAGTCGAAATTTTGGTTTCAAGAAACTGATCGGTTTTGGTTTTATGTATGAGTTCGGTTTAGTCATGAGTCAGCTTTTGATTTTACATTTGAGCTTGAAAAAAACTAACCATAGTCACATGGATCGCGGTTCGCTCCGGTACGGGAACGTGGAACGGGATCGCAATTCGCTAGGTCCCTAAAATTCGGTACGAGGAGGGGTAGGCTCATTTCGGATCGATCCGGTACGATGTACCGTATAATGTGGTACGATGTACCGTACTGGTTAAACTACGTGCTATTTTTATAAATTTATATGTTAAAGGACTAAACATAAACTAATCAAGATAAAGGGAGTTAATGGAGAAATAGCAACTTTTTACTAAACTCTTTGTTATAAATTAGTTCTAAAGGTATAATAAAGAAAACTAGAGGGTGTAAAGTGATAAAAAAGTAAGTTGATTTAAAACCCTAAAAAATAGAACGATGATGAGAGCGCCGCTCTGTACATTCTTTCTCCCTTCTCATCTTCATCTTCCATCAGAGAGATTAAGTGTAGCCAGAGCTTCCGTTGCTCCTGCCAGATATTCCGGCAACAACAAAAGCGGTTCATGGCTGCATCTTGGGCAAGGACATGCGGCCAACTTTCCAATTCTGGTTCGGTTCGATGTTCCAATGGATTTTCATACGTATCTCGAATTATGGAAGATCGCGATCCCAATACCATGTAATATGATTTAATTCCTTAGGTGGGAACGCCAATTTCAACATCGAAATCGCGATCCGGGATCGCGAACGTACTGCGAATGGGATCGTGCGAACTGGATCGTAGATCGTGGGTAACCTAGCGAATTATGTGACTATGAAACTAACCCAAAAAATGATGCAGTGAACGAGCCTCTGAAACTAATAACGGTGGCCAGAAATTAAGAGACGGTGCAAATATAAACCGATCACTTCTTGCGTTGGCAAACTGTATAAATGCTTTAAGAAAACAGCATAAAAAGGGTCTAGCATGCTTCCCTTATCTCAATAGGTAGGATTTTAATAACTAATAAGTAGCTTAACGCTTTAACATAATTCATTAGCATTGGTTGACTAACTCACTAATATTTTTCAGCAAGTTGGCTCGAATTCTTAAAGTTGGCTTGAGTGGCAATTCTCAAACGGTTATGATTGCAACTATATCACCAGCTGATAATCAGTATCATCACACTGCTAATACCTTGAAATACGCAGACCGAGCTAAGGAAATCAAAACACACATCCAGGTACAAGTTGTTAGCATGGTTTTTACTTTTTAGACTTTTATGTAAAGAAGTTAATGATGATAATGATGATATTTGTTTAATCAGAAAAATATTGGCACAGTTGATACTCATGTATCAGATTATCAACGTATGATCGACAGTCTTCAGGTAAAGACAATTTTTGGGTCCATCTCAACTTGGGACATTTTCATATTTGGGTTAGTTCTGGTAATTAATTACATTTTCAAATAAACTAACTACAAAATCTGGTGTTTTCGGCCGTTTTGTAGGTTCGAATGTTGTTAACGGGGCATGGGCCAGTTGACTTACAAACCATGTTTTTGTCTACTTAAATTGTTTTTATAAATAATGAATTGAAAAAGATTTTCAAAAGTTAATATTAGTACAACATTAAATTAGTTTTTTTAGTTAGCCATTTAAGATGGCACATGAACTATAAATATACTTTAAGGGACCTTGGACCCAATCTGTTTGACCCATTTAAATTTAAGATAAGAATATTAAATTAATAATTTAAATATTTTAGGCTATTTTTTTAAATATGAAAATTTAAAATCCCCCCAAACATGATCAATTTTGTCACCACTCCAACAGAGCTAAGGTGAGGTGTAGTATCTTTTTTAAAACTTATAATATGTTGTACTGTTACGTATTATTGGTGCACTTAAAACTAATAAATTTAGTCCTATAAAGTAGATACAAGTTATTAGTTCTGATTAGAGGTGGTTAATTCAGATGATACTTGACACACTACAAAATCTCCTAGATTCCTTTTTTTTAAACCTAGACAATTATTGATTTAATTTAAATTATGTGCTTATAGTTGACACACTAGATATCTATATAATTAGAGATAAAATTAATAGAAATATTACATGTAGATAAGGATCAGTTATGATGGAAATTCTACTGCAAAAGTTCAGGCTAATAATAGAAATATTAGCCGAGTAGGATTTGCAATTCAAAAGGGGGTGGCGGCGCAGCTTGTTGCCCGTCTACCAACCCATGATTTGTAATTTGCCTAACCTTTAAAATCTACTTATATAAAAAAAAAGAAATTCATAATTGGGTCAAAACATGTGTAGGTTGAAACAAGTTTTAAAGTGGGTTATAAGGGGTCGGATCAGGTTCACCCACAGTTTTTTACCACTTGATATAATAACAATAATCAAAATGCTTATGAGGTTGTGTGCACCAAATAGACATTTTGGGTTTCGACCCGTTAACGTGTTTGGGGTTTTCATTATTCGAAACTTTCTTTATAATAAAGGTGATTTGTATTACAGATCAATCACAACTAAGAACTTCATGACGCCTGTCAAAAGACATTTAGAGGATAACCAGAAGGCTTCACCTTTGGTAAGTGGTGTAATGAACTCGATTAAAACAGGTTTGGATGAAACGAGTCTTTTCTAAAATGGGTCATTTTCAAAATTGGTTTAATTTACTCAATTAAAAATTAAAACTATTCATAAATTTTATGCTTGCATTTTCTTTTTTATTTCAAGATACTTTTCTATTACTACTATTAGTGTTCGGATCTTATTAGGTTGTTAATGTTGATTATGTGTCAGATATGAGGAGTGAGATTCACTACCAAATATCTGAAAAAAGGCGGAATCATAACTTAAGGTTTGAATTATGTCCAACCTTATGGATATACAATGGGTTTGAATCATAAATTAAGTTTATTATAGGCTTGAAGTGCACATCAACGTGACTACACAATGGGTTTGAATCATAAATTAAGTTTATGAGGGCTTTGAATGTTGCAAAACCGAAAAAAGGCTCTTCAGTGGCGGTTTTCGGTCTGGGAGCTGTGGGACTTGCTGTATGTTTTCTCAAACTGTAACACTTAAAATATGTAATTTGTATGAATCTATTTCAAATGCTGGTGAATTATCTGTGAATAGGCTGCTGAAGGTGCGAGAATTGCTGGTGCTTCAAGGATCATTGGTGTTGATCTCAATGCCAATAGATTTGAGCTTGGTAAGTATTAAAAAATGTACATATATTGTAGCTAAAATGTGTATTCACATAAACTAATCATAATGACTTTTGTTTTTGTTACAACAGCAAAGAAATTTGGGGTTAGAGAGTTTGGGAACCCAAAAGATTACAAGAAGCCAGTGCAAGAAGTGATTGCACAGATGACAAATGGAGGGGTTGACAGAAGTGTTGATGCACTGTTCTTGTGGGTGTTCCGCATAAAGATGCCGTGTTCAAGACAAGTCCCATGAATGGGTTGAACGAAAGGACTCTGAAGGGTACCTTCTTTGGAAACTATAAACCGCGATCTGATATTCTTTCGGTTGTAGAAAAGTATATGAACAAGCTAACTAACACATTGATTTTTTAGTTTACAATTACTAATAAAAAAGGTAATTGAAAATTATAAAGATATGTAACTAAACGCAAATAATTTAAATGATATATTATAATCTGTTTTTTAGTATTTGATTTCATTCGTTATTAAACATATCCGTGTGTTCACACGGGTGTTACAACTAGTGATGCATAATAAAGCTAAATATAGTATCTAGTGTGGTTGATGATGATGTAACATGACTGGTGCAAATGCACATGGGTTATTAGATGCGTTGTAGTTTAGTCCTTTTTCTAGTGGGTGGGTAGGCAACTCGGTACATAGTGGTTGAGTGTTGTTAAAGTACCATAAAAACACAATTATTAGGCTTTTCACATAAAGTTTTATGCTACTTGATTGTATCTTGTTAAAGATGATATCATATCAAGTTTTTGACATATAACGCCTGGTTATCTGTCAAGATATTAGATTAATATACTTACAAGAGCCTGTGCAGCTCAGTTGGTTCGTCGTGCGCTTGTTGTAGAGGTGTACCCGGGTTCGAAACCCGGCACCCCTATGAAATCGCTGTTACTTTTTGCTGTTCAATATATATATATATATACTTACAACACTCGGTTAATACATCAAAGTTTTATAAATCCTTAAGTAACACTGATTTTCTCTCTCCCATTTTTACCAATCTTCACATTTCCACGTCATCAAAACTTTACAATTATTTTATTAATAATTTTTTCATTATGAATCTATTTATTTTTATTTTTGCATTATTTAAATTAATGGGATATTTTTTTTAAAAAAACTAGCTGTGAATGGGGTTTAAAAAAAAATATGTAGTTTTTTATATATATAAAGGAGCCTATATCACCATCATCGTATCCATGGATAATCTTCAACAGCAATCATCCCTCGGTATTGCCCTTCACAAAGACAAGGACCGGAACACCTAAGCGAAGACGCCCCTTAAGGGTGCTGCATTAGTGATGGTCTTAGTAATAATCATAGGCAGACCTGCATTTTTGGAACCGGGCCAAACAACCCCACACTTTTTTAAGTATGACATATATTATCGAAGTCAGATGACCTTGTAGGTTTTCGGAATATGACTTATAAAAATAAAATAAAAATTGATGCTGGAACACTGGTTAACCCATCTACCCCTAACAATCTCTCATTTGGATAATGGGCAGACATTTCTCATTTATTTGGATCTTTTGTACGACAACGTACAAACATTTTTTATTTCTTTTAGGCTAAATGTGTAATTGGGCAATTACTTTTGAAAAGATATGGACCTAGACCTCTCGCGGGTTTTGGTGAAATCCGACCCATATCTCAAAAATCAGAAAGACAAGCAACTGCGGGGACCACATGCCACCGCCACGTCAAGAATGTCAGACACATAGGAGGTCACAAGAAAATCTTGACAACGACGTCTGACCAGTGACATTCTGCGGATCTCCTCCCTCCTTAGTCACCACTAGCAGTTATCACAGAGGAGACCGCGAGAACATGCTAATAGCAACGTTTGGTCAGTGACGTTCCTTGGATCTCTTCCCTCCTCACTCACCACCAGCAATTATCATAGAAGAGACCACAAGAACATTCTTGACAATGACGTATGGCCAATAACGATCCGCTAATGTCCACGCCCATTAACGGTTAGCACAGAGGGAACCATAAGGACATCCCTAATAACGACGTTTGGATAATAACATTCCACGAATCTCCACCCTCTTCGACTACCACTAACGGTCAGCACAAAAGAGACCACAAGGATATTCTGAAAGTGACGTCTCCTCCAATCCCTTCTCACCATCTCGGCTATAGAAACAAGACTCCTCTCTTTCAGGTGATTCATTCCATGCTCTCACTCTCACATTACACTTACATAAAAAAACAATATTTATTCTCACGTCAGATGGTGGTAACAAGAAGAACTCCATCTTCTCCTTCTCGTAACGAGCCTAACGGTGGTTTTAGTTCTGCAGATCAAGCCGTTCTCAAGAACGTACGACGATCAAAAGACTCTCCAACTTGTCGAACTCTATAACGAATGGTTTCTAGGTTTTTTTTCATCCCCAAGGAAAGTTTTTATCTAAGCACATTGATATTGACTACTATTTCGTTTGAGAGCTAATACCCTTTCGATGATTATATACTAAACTAGATTAGAACCCTGTGTATTACACGGGCTGAATAAATGTGAATTTATATAATAAATAATAAAATAATATATCTTTAAAAACTTTGTTTATTACATGGATTGAATACATATAATTTTATATACTAAAAAACAAAAAGTTATATCTTTAAAAACCCCTTGTATTGTTGTACAAGTTGAATAAATATAATTTTATACATCAAATAATGAAAAAAAATACTAAATAATAAATTATTTATATATTTAAAAAACCCAGTGTATTGTACGGGTTGAATAAATCTAATTTTATATATCAAATAATAAAAAAAGTTATATTTTTTAAAAACTCATGTATTACACATGTTGTATAAATGTAAATTTTTGTATAGTAATTTATAAAAAAAGTTATATCTTTAAAAAACCACGTGTATTACACGGGTTGAATTTATATATCAAATAATAAAAAATTATATTTTTTAAATACCTCATGTATTACACGAGTTGGATAAATGTAATTTTGTATAGTAAATGATAAAAAAAAGTTGTATCTTAAAAAACCCGTGTGTTACACGAGTTGAGTTCTGATTAATTTCAGATTTTGATTTCCTGCATTTTCTCTCCTATTAAATAATAATAATTTTTCTCTCCTTAAAATTACATCTTAAGCCATATTCTTATTTTTATAAAACATATTTAAAAAATATATAATATTTTATTTAAAATAAATATATTTAAAACATTTACTGATTATAAAAAGTTAAATATATTTAAAACATATTACTGATTATAAAGAGTCATAGACAATTTAAATATGTTACCTAAATTTGGATGTAAAAGTATAAACGTAAATATTAAAATAAAATCTCTCTCCGATGTAATAAAACTATAATGTAACCTATTCCTATATCTAAGGAAATATATTATAAAAATAATAATTTAATATTAATAGTATATTTTCTAAATAAGTTTTTAATCTATACTATATTAAATAGTATATCTCTAAGTATATCTCATAAATAATTATTTAATTTTAAATACTTATATAATTTTAATAGGCTAAAAAATAGATGACTCCAATGAGTGATATGTGTCCCAAAAATGGTTTCTTTTATTATATAGTATAGATTCATTCTTACCGAATACTAACTTATGGGCATCTTTACTTTAAGCCTTTCACATCCTAATTTAGAATATTTTCGTGCAAAGCTTCGTGTTGGTCCACCATATATTCACTTGAATGGAGATATTCCCGTAAGCCTGAAGCTCCACCAATATAGCGATAACTATAAACCTACAGGAGAATAGAATAACTATGTTATTTTGTTTGTTTCACATAGTTTATAAAGTCATGTCCATCCAAAGTTTACATTTCACTTTAGCGTAATTACTAGGTTAGAACCTCGTGTATTACACGGGTTGAATAAATGCAATTTTATATACCAAATAATAAAAAAAAAATATCTTTAAAAATCCCGTTTATTACACGGGTTGAATAAATGGAATTTTATATACCAAATAATAAAATAATATATATTTAAAAATCTTATTTATTACATTGGTTGAATAAATGTAATTTTATATATTAAATAATAAAAAAGTTATATCTTTAAGAACCCCGTGTATTGTACGGGTTGAGTAAATTTAATTTTATATACTAAATAATAAAAAGTTACATTTTTAAGAACCTCGTCGAGCTGTGGAGCGAGACTAAGTTCGACCGTTAGAGAGACTAAAGCGGGAGGCTGTGTTATACGGGTTGAACACATGTAATTTTATATACCAAACAATAAAAAGTTATATCTTTATAAAATCCTATGTATTGTATGTATTGAATAAATCTAATTTTATATACTACATAATAAAAAAAAAAGTTATATTTTTAAAACCCCGAGTATTACACGAGTTGCATAAATGTAATTTTGTATAGTAAAAAATAAAAATGTTATATCTTTAAAAAACCTCGTTTATTACACGGGTTGATTGAATCTAATAAAAATTTATATCTTAAAAAAACTAACGGATATACTCTATATACGATGGATGGGGTGATTGCGGTGATTGTTCTTATAAATGTCACGTAAACATAGTGATTACCGTATTTGAGTTGAGAATTGAACACGAAAATATAAGTATAGAACCAATAAACACCTTTTAAACATTTTTGAAATAGGTTCTACCCTTAACTATTTTAGTTTAATAAAATAAAAAAAATCATTTAAATTAACTGAGTTAGGGCTAAAGGACATAACTTGTAAGGGTTTGCAAACATCGAGTACGTTTTCTGTAATTATTGAAGACAAAGGACACAGTTTGCAATAAGTGACATACATAAAGGACGATTTTTGTAATTTACTCTATTTTAAAATATTATATATATTATCTCCTATATGAATTGTTTAAATTTATATTAAATTTAATTGTATAATTATCTTTTAATTGATATTAATTATCTATAAAAATAGATGGCTTCAATAAATGACACATGTTCAAAACTTGGTTTCTTTTATTATAGTAGACAGATTTACATTAATTGTATCAAAATAAAAAAAGTATGCTACATATAATAAAATTATTATGCTCTTCACTTTTTTTTTAACAACAACAACAGAACTTTATTTATCAAACCGAAAGATTACGACACATAGCAAGTTACTATGACGTCGCATCCATCTCAAGAGTACAATCAAGGATAAGAATACATCAAGTTCTTCCAATCTCTAGGAAATATTACTTGAATATCATAATGCCTAATCACATGGGTATTTTCTATTATATTTTTTCAAGTCGAACAAACTATTAAAAATTTTAAGGTGAACAAGTCGGCGATTAATCGCTAGTCGGAGGTTTACCAAGTAGTTTTTATCTATTCGGACAATTTATTAGTAAGGCGATCAACAATTATCAAATCCAGTCCTAATTAGCCAAAAATCGGTGGTAGTCTAGTGATTCCAGCCGGATTCTTCACTAAAACCTTTAAATTTCAGCAATTAATCATATCTACTTGAAATTATGGGTTGAAGAATGTGTTAAAACATGTCTACTTAAAAAATACATATAAAAATATGTGTATATACATATAAGACTGAATATTACACATAAAATCCCAATCTGATTAATCTTTATTAATCCCGATGAATCGCTAGTCGGTACCTCACCGACTGACTAGCGTCTACAATTCCTACAACACTGCAAGTGGAGTCGGATTTGTGTGATTTGTCTGGAGACAACGAGGATACATAAGACCATCTTCTTACAGCTTGTTGTCTCGCCTCTTAGATTTGGCATGGTGTTAGTAAGTGGTGTCGCATTCCCCCTATTTACGCGTTCGATGTTCGTGACTTGTGTACGATACATAGAAATCTAAATGTGGAGGCTTGGAAAGGAAAAGTGATTAATGTGATAGTCCTTACGACTTGTTGGTGTATTTGGAAGGAGATGAACCAAGTATATTTCGAAAACAAGAAGGTTAGTGTCGCTAAAGTAATGGAAGAAAACAAATCTATAGCATTTCTTTGGATTAAAAATAGGTGCACTTTTAAAATTATTTCTTGGAAAGATTTGAATGTTTTCGGTTTCTAAGTGGATTGTTTGTTTGTTTTTTTCGAGCCTCTTGCTAGTAGCTCTTTTAATGAAAGTTGTACAAAAAGGAATTTAATTAGTTGGTTGAAAATAAATAGAAAATAAAAAGAACTAAAATATAAAATTATGTAGTTTTGTACTAGTAAATACAATCGTTATTGTTTCATAAATTATGTGTCTTTTTCGAATTGAAGAAAACACGAAAAGTATGTATCACAAATTTTGAAATTATTTGATAAATTTGACCTTTGAGTACAAGAAAATTGAAACCACGTGTTAAAGTGTGGACTCTTAACCTACATTTGTAGATTACTTTTATCATTTTATGTGGTTGGTTTAAATTTAATTTGTCAATTTCAAAATTGGATTTATGCAATCGCCACCCACCACAGCCAATTTCCAAGTTGGATTTCCCTTTCCTAACCCAAGAATACATGTAGAGGGCTATAGGGGGTAATGGTGGTAAAGATGATATTGGCTTATCAAAATCTCTATGGGCCGGGGTTATGATAAATATTCAACAAACTAGTATTTTGACTTGTAGTGTATTGCGGCGGCATCGAAACTTAAAACTCGAATTTGTACCATCGACTTGTTTTTGAACAAAACTTACGTAAAAACGTAGACCAACATAATACACACATAAAAAGCACAAAAACATATTTATTTGACTGACTCATTATCGAGATGACCGAACAAAATTTACGTCAAAACGTAAACCAACTAATAAAACACATAAAAATAAGCACGAAAACGTATTATATTTGACCCGAGTCATTTTTGAGAAAAAATTACGTCAAAACGTAAACCAACTTGGATTTATACCGAAACGTACTTAAAAATAAGCACGTAAGAAAATAACGTACTTAAAGAATGGTATCACGAGTAGTGTCGGTCTCGAAATGAAAAATAACTCGAATTCATGTTACCTAGTGAAACGTATTATATTTGACATGACTCATTTCCAAACAAAACTTACGTAAAAGATAGACTAAGGGGCTGTTTGTTTGGATCTGAATGGATCCATTCAGAGCTTACCTCTGAATCGGTCAGAGGTTGGGTTGTTTGGTTCACAAAACCCTTACCTCTGAATGGTTTCATTCAGATCTGAATGGTTCAGATTTGAGAAGTCGCTGAATGAAAAACTTGACATACCTGCCCCTTCCTCCCATCTCCTCCACAGCTCCTCCTCCCATCTCCTCCACTGCTGCTCCACCGTCTCCTCATCCACAACCGTCGTCTCCCCCTCCACTGCTTCTCCACATTGCCGCCGTCTCCCCCTCCTCTGCTCCTCCACATCGGCGCCGCCTCCTCCTCTGCTACTCCACAACGCCGCTGGCTCCTCCTCCTCTTCTACTCCAGAACGCCGTCGGCCTCCTCCACAATGTTCAGGCACCTTATTGATCAAGGTCAACACCTTGTTCATCTCCATGGCTTTCCTCCTCCTCCGCCTATGACCACAGGTTCTTCTTCTTCTAATTTTTTGTTTACTAGTGAAATTGTGTTTAGTTGTGATTTGATTTATCACATATCCACCTATTACTGCTTGTTTAGTGGGGCAATGGGATGAATTCTTGATTTAGGGTTCATTTGAAGAAGTTATGGATTTAGGTCAAATTTGATTAATTGAATGCCTCTTCTGATGCTTATTAGGTTTGACATGATTATTATAGGTTTGACATGCATTTTTGTCGTGATAGTTGGAGGATTAATTGTTATTGAAATTCAGATTCAACAAGGATAGTTTAGCGAGAATGAAGATATAATTTGGTTACAATGAATTGATGCTAATCAGTTAGGTATTTATTGGTTCATAGGGGTAAAAATGTCATTTTACATGGTCATTCAGAGGTGTAACCAAACAGCACTTTACTGGTTTAGCACTTACTGGTTCAGAGCCTCTTACCCATTCAGACCTCTTATTGATTCAGCATTTATTGGTTCAGATGTTGCCAAACAGCCCCTAACTGAAAACTCACATAAAAATAAGTATAAAAATGTATTATATTTGACACACGTAAAACTCCACAGATATTGGTCTTGGTCTGTGTGGATTTCTAATCCTCTTGGTTGTGATTGATTAACGTTGGGCCTGTCTCCTTGTTTGATTGTTTTTGGTGTGTGTTTCATGTTTTTCCCTTGTAATCCAGCCTTTCGCTTTAGGGTCTCGCCCTGCTTTCTTAGTTTAATATATTGTTGTTCAAAAAAAAAAAAAAACAAAGTTTTTAGAAAGCTAAGAGATGTAAGTGCTAATATTGAAAGTTGAGAAGTTAAGATACCAAAAAAAATAAACCTTAAAAGACAAAATAAACTAAAACATTATAACTGATTTGATATTAGCTATAGTGAACAGCTCACCCATAAATGCTACTACAATAATGCTAAAATATTGGGTAATTATTTTCGACAAGCAAAACATGGATCAACTACAAATAATGCTAAAATATTGGGTAATTAAATGAAGGAAACGACTTTTAATAAATTTTTGCTTATATTTAATGATGAAGATAAATAACCCTACAAATAAAATTTTGAAGATTTTCATGCGCTTCTCTTTCATATAAGTTTGATTTGGATTTTGGCTTATAATTTTTTTGGGTTTCTTTATAAGGTTTTGTTGAGTGTTTAACCTTGATGCTTAGTAGCCTTAAGACCTTTTGGGTGGATTTATTCAAATAAACGACAATGGTGGTGATATAGACGATATTTTAAGGAGTACGAAATAAAACGTTATTTTACATTTATCAATTTCTATTTAAGATATTAAAATTTTGTATACTTTTTTAATTTGAGATATTAAAATTTTGTATACTTTACCGTTTAGGACATCATTTTGATGGTAAGAAATCTAATTTACACCTTTTATCAAGAAAAAAAGTGAAATAAAATATGGGGTCAGGATATAATAAGGAAGGATAATAAGTAATGTTGTTCATCTATTTAGTAATCAGGGTTAAGATTAAATGAGTGAAATTGAACCAAAAAGGAGGCGTGTGAGTTTGTGTAGAGGTATTCTAGTCAATACAGAGCAATAGTTTCCCTCTCCTACAACCCCCCCCCCCCCCCTGTTTTTTAAACGTTAATAACTCTTTCATACGACATTATTTTTTTTATAAATATTGCACCATAAAAAACGAGTGTTTTTAATCTTTAAAACGAGTATGCAATTGTTATAGTTTTGAAAAAAAAAACGAAAACCCAGATACGTAAAACGCAATGAAACCTAAAATAAAGTTTTTGCAGTTGCAGGTTATAAAACGCAATGGGTTTTAACATGGTCATGTATATGTTTTAACATGGTCATGTTTTTGTTCCAACATTTTGCATTCCAGATCTCTAAAACGTACACTCCAAGTCTAAAACGTAATTGGGTTTGACTTCTATTTAACATAGTCAGAGTTTTAACATGGTCATGTTTCTATTTTAGCATGATCATGATCATGTTCTTTAAAAGAACTTACCTTACCTCGTCTTAAACGCAATTGGGTTTCACATGGCCATGTTTTTGTCTTAACATGACCATGTTACTGCAGGTCTAAAACGTGGGTTTCACAACATGATCATGTTTTTGTTTTTGTTTTAACATGATCATGTCAGTTACCTCACCTTTCTAGGTCTAAAACGCAATGGTTGGCTTTCACAACAACATGACCATGTTTTGTTTTAACATGATCATGTCAGTTTAGTGTACACCTTTTAGTTTCATGTTTTAACATGATCATGCTTCTGTTAAACATGATCATGTTCTTTCAGTGGGTTTCACAACATGCACATGTTTCTGTTTTAACATGATCATGTCAGTTTAGTTCTAAAATATACCTCACTTCCAGGTCTAAAACGCAATAGGTTGGGTTGGCTTTCACAACAACATGATCATGTTTTGTTTTAACATGATCATGTCAATTTACTGTACCTCACCTTTCAGGTCTAAAACGTAATGAGGTTTCACATGGTCATGTTTATGTTTTAAAATGGTCATGTTTCTGTTCCAACACCACTCCTGTACACTCCAGGTCTAAAACGCAATGGGATAAAAACACAAAAAAAAAAATGTGATTTTTTCATTGTGTTATAAAACACAATGGATTAAAAGCATAAAACAAATTTATTTTTTATTATGTTATAAAACTCAGTGGACTAAAAATACAAAGAAATGTTTTGTTTCTAAAACGTAATAGATTAAAAACACAAATAAATGTTCTTTTTCTAAAACATAATAAGCTAAAAACACAAAGAAAATGTCTTTTTTTTCTAAAACGCAATAGACTAAAACAAAGAAAATGTGTTGTTTCTAAAAACACAAAAAAAAATGTGTTTTTTCATTCTTTTGTAAAACGCAATGACTTAATTCAAAACCCATATCGTAAAACGTAGTTCAAAAATTTCTTACACAGATCGAAGCCGATTTCTTCGAATTTCTTCAACGATTGACAAGATTTGAATGTTAGATAGAAACAATTTTCAATGATCGAATCAAATGAATCGAGTGATTCACTTCAAAATCACGGGAAAAAATGAGATATTGTATGAAATTAAACTGGGTTTGTTCAAAAAAAATTGAAGAACACGTTGATTGAGTCTTTGAATCACTGATTGATGACGAAAATCGTACTATCATGCAGTGATTATTGAATAGAATGTGAAGAAAAGGTTGAAGATGATGAGTTTTTTAAAATGATAGGTTTTGAAGTTGTAGAGAGAGAGGAAGGGAGAAGATGGGATAAGATTAACTAAAATACATTTCCCTTTGTTTTTCAATTTTGTCACATGTCACAAACTCATTGCTTCTTATCCTTTCTATCTAAACTATATTTTATATTTGATCATCTTCCATAGAATATAAATTAATAATATTATATTAGTGAAGAAGATATACGTTGGGAGAAAAAAAAAAATTTGAAAGGAACGTTGGGATAATATCTAATTTGTTCTTTGATTCCGATCTCAATCTGTTTCAAAATAATATTATATCATCTGTTTATAATATCTTCTGACTTTTATAAATTCTCCTTGTATTAAACTGGTAAATACAGCACGATTGCACGAGTATTGTTTTGAGTGCAATCCAATTTTATATTGTGTATACATCCTACATAGTACGTACATACATATATACATCTAGTGACCCGTAAATCGCTCCATACACATGTTTTTTTATATGGGAAACACTAGACAGCACAAAACATGCCACCACTATGTCAATTTTTAAATCATTATACAAAATATATGAATTCAAAAAATATTCTTGGTCAAAGTTATTTGTTCCAAAGTGTAAATAAATCATGATATCTGATGGGATGAATTTCCCAAAAAAAAACTTACGACAAATCATGGTTGGAACATGATTCATTATGTAAGAACATGAATGAAAGGTTATATCACCCCTTCTCTAATATACCATGATTTACATGGATTAAACCATGGCAAGTATAGTCCTCCTTTTCCATTTTTCAAGTAATAATTTCCTTTTTGTTTGGACAAAGATAAATTAAAATAAATAAGGGGATAGTGGTTTGGGTCATGACCACACCCTTAGGATAATGGTTTTGAATTGTGAATTATTGGTGGGTGACATGACATTGACGTAGAGGGTTATGGTAGTCATATAGGTCATGACCACACTCTATAGCCTTATAGAAGGAAAGTGAAATTCGAGTGAAGGAATTTTAGGATTTCAATTCCATTATTTGGTGAGTTAAACAGGATTTTTGGTGTAATGATTTACGATTCTATTTTATATGAAATCTTAGTAACAAAAAAGTTTTAAGTGTCCAACATCTATATGTTACTATTGTTTGATATTTTAGTGTAATTGGGATTCATGTGATGAACAAAGGGAAATGTAATACATATCAAACAAGTTAGGAGATGCGAAAATGCACGTTTATTTGAGTTTGTTATGATTCTAAGTGTTCGGACGGAGCCCAAATCAATGGGGGTTAGGCGTTCTACCCCTCTGACGAGGGTTCGGAGGCAGCACCTGTCACACCCCAACCGATGGCGGAAAGATCGGGGTACGAGCACTAAGCGTTCAGATTGCTCGTGAGATTCCATAACACTATTGATTTCAATATAGATTAAATCAGTTTCATGCAAAATTTGTCTAAAACATCCACTTGACCATAAATATCAAATACAATCACAAAATCATTGTTTCAAATTCTAGAATTAAACTAGGCGAGTTTCTAAGCATCAATCCTAGCTTGTTTTCAATAGTTCCAGCATCTATCAGCCAGCAACATGTATTAAAATAGAGTCAGTACAAAAAATGTACCGGCGAGTATACAAGTTTGAATAATAGCATAATAGATTAAAACAACTCATATCCATATGTAGTGTCACATAAATAGTTTCAGCCATGCTAGTGCTCGCAGTCCAACAAGTGATAGCCCAAGTATCCCGATGCTTTGTTGTTTTCCCAAGTATCAAGGAAAACTAGAATCCTCCTAACAATACCCCCGAGAATAATGGGGAGGTGCATCTCCTATAGCGCTACTATTGTAAAGGCGGAACTACACACCCTGGATTAAACGTTCACATAGCACAAATAGAATACAAGAATCACAGGTTTCACATACACGTAGGATAGAGTTTAGTTTGCAAAAGTCTCAAGTATCGTAGTTTAATAGAATACACGTTACATCCCAAAGTTTAAAATGAAAAGGGATCGAGTATACTCACAGTGATTGCTTAACAGGTTAACTGTTATTGGATCAAAGTGAGCTCTTTAGGTTTAGCCTGATTAGATTACAACAGATAAGTGTCGGACAAAACAACGGGATTTGCACATAGTGTCAGATCAGTCATCCTAATCGGATGGCTGTTCGATCGGATGGCCATCCGATCGGATTGCCATCCGATTAGGATGACATAATGAGTGAGAGAACGGATGGCTATCCGATCGGATGGCTATCCGATCGGATGGCTATCCGATCGGATTGCCACTCGATTCAAGGTTCTAAGTGTTGAAAAGTTCCAAAATCCAATGCTGCCTCGATCGGATGGCTGTTCGATCGGATGGCTATCCGATCGGACAGCCACTCAACGATCAAAGGTTCAAAGTATGATGTTGTTCAGGGTTTCAGAGGAACAAGTGTTACTCGATCGGGTCGTTGTTCGATCGGATGGCTATCCGATCGGATTGCCACTCGATTGGGTATCTCGTCTCGTCCCTAAACTTACAAAATTTTCTAAGTTTCTGGTCAAACAGCAACGACTTGGTACGTATTGAGACAATGGTGAATACATCAATGTACAGCCGATCTGATCGGATGGGAATCACCCCAGTCCGTTCAGTCGTCAGTTCGTGATGAGATTTATGTCAGAATCCGTACTCCGATTGTCTTCTCCGGTAACAACCCCTTTCCAAGCCGACTCCAGACTAATAATCAAGTCTATAGTCCGTTTAGATCCGGATCTCACCGTTTTATGTGAAAATTCAAGAAAAGGATGAAGAGAAACATAGGTTTTAGCTTGAAAAGTTTAGATCTAGCATAGATTTAGTGTAAAACGCATGAAATTCCTTAGATCTGAGCTAGGTCTTGGCTAGAATGACATCACACCATAGTTTGGTACAAACCATCATGATGGCGTCACCTTTAAGAGCTCAAATCTTAGAGATTTCACGGTGAAAAGTGAGATTTCAAAAGAGAATCTCGTAGAGAATGATGTGTAGATCAAGGATGTACACGAATCTAGCGTAAAATGTACCGAAATCGCCGAGAAATCGAAGAAATGAAGAGTGCGTGCGTCTGGTCGAGTGAGGCTGTCACATCAGTGAGAGTGGTGATGTGACAGGCCTATTTATAGTGTGAAAAGGAGTGGAGGCGGTGTGCACTCGGATCGGATGGTGACTCGATCGAGTGGCCATCTGATCGGTTGGTCATCCGATCGGATGGCTATCCGATCGGATGGTCATCCGATCGGATTGCCACTCGGTTACTCCCATCTTTCCGTTTCACCGTCTTTGATTCGATTTGCGAGTTGGATTAAGCGTTGCGTATTTTTGGGTAATAGTATAACTAGATTATAGCAATAACACAAAAGTTTTCAAAGTTTCATAGTTTCCGCCAGTGACAAAACTCCAGTCCCTCGTTCAACCAAGTCTCAAGTTTCACGAGTCTCAAGAGTCAAGCACCAGAGTATCAAGAATTAGGCATTCCAAGTATCTAGAATTAGACATTCCAAGTATGTAGATTTAGACATTCCAAGTATTTAGATTTAGACATTCCAAGTATGTAGATTTAGACATAAAATTCACCAAGTACCAAAAGTATTAATGACTGCATAGCTCAGGGACTAAAATTGACAATATCTAAAATTCTAGGGACTAATTCTGTCCAAAGCCTAAGGTTTAGGGACGCAGGGCGTTACAGCACCCCTGGGAGTAGGGTCAAAGGGGTTGCAACCCCTGACGGGGTCCAAGAAAAAAAGTTAAAAAAAATTGGCTCCCACAACGAAGAAATTTGAAAATTACAAGAAGATAACTGCCTTAGGGCAATTACTGGAGCCATCCCCAAATTCATAATCACCCTCATTGATCAAAATATCTAGTTCATTAGAATTCATCATCAAATTACATACTAGTTCTTGTTCTCATTTCTGAGTTGTATTTGATTGGATTTTCAAGTGAACCATCAAAATAATTTGATCTGAAAATGACTACACGCCTGTAAGATCATCCGTTGCAATCTCAATTTCCCCAACACCTATTTCATTCATTGGATATGAATTGAACCAGACGAAATACTCTTAAATACATATAAAAAATTAGATATTATCGATCTTTTGTAGTTTTCGGATTTTGTTGTATGTCTTTTTTCCGGTTCTTGTATGCTTTCTTCCCCAGCTTTTTATTGGGCCCTCTCTCTATATATATACATATATAATGTTTTGGCCGTTCCAAAAAATAATAATCATGATATAGTCCTAAATGATGTGTACAGGTTTTACGAATGATTCTGATTTTTCAAGAATGTAAACAAGTAGCAAATATATGCTTTTAAACAAGTTTACTATCCATGTTTAGTTTTATGTTGGTAAAATCAATGTGCTTACAATTCCGCTTTGAATAAATCGTCTAGCTAAAGAAAGTGATGTTCGATTTGTCATGAATCTAATATAACACAATCTTGATGGTAACAACAGGACATGGTATTTTATACATAATAAATGCATTGATAGATAACCCTAAACATTTTTTCTTTCATAGTTTTGGTTTGTAGAGGTTATTACCACTAACTTTGTTGAGAAGTTAAGAGACTACGTTTTCGATCGTGAAATGTGACATTCTTGGTTTGGAAGCTTTAGAAGTTTCATTTTCGCCATATATTGATGTTTGTTGTTTTTCTTCCTAGTTTTTTGTTTGGTTCTTAAAGTTTTGATTTGTAGAATCTTGTTCTAAGTCTATCCAACATGGTTGTTTTATCTTCAATAAGTTGTCATTGGGGACCAAAACCCATAACCATAGGTTGATCAATCATCATCATGATTAGTTAATGAATGGTTTTGTATTACAAGATTTTCCAACATTTAAGTATCTGGCAACATTATATACATGTTTAGACTTTTTCATTCGATTATATTATATGTTTTGGTCCGCTTCTTTGTATCAAATTTTCTCGTTTTCAAATGAAAACTTTTGGTAATAAATCTACCATCATCCACTCAAAATAAATCGTCAAGAAACACCGACAATCCTTCGCAATCAGGTACAGCCTCCGTCATCTGCCATTAACTCCGTCTGCGGTGGGGTTTTGATATCTGAGCAGATTTGCGTTGAGGAAGGTTTAGGTTTACAGTTTTGTTGGCAATTGAAAGGTTTAGGGTTATTTTGATTCATTAGTTTTAAATTGGGGGTTGTGGTGGTGGCGCGTGGGGGTGTGGCAGTGGTAAGGGATGTGATGGTGGTTGTAAGGGTGGTGTAATGTAGAGAGAGGAAAAGTGGTGGAAGGAGATTGTGGTGGGGATGGTTGTGGAAGACTGGAAGTTGTACAGAGATAGAGCGAGATGAGAGACGAGTAGATAGAGAAGGTTTTTTTGGAGAGAGAGAGTGAATATACAGTATTTTCATTCATTTTCCTTTTAAGATATTATATTTTGAATAATAAGGTAAAAAGATAATTATATCCTCATCTGACTTGCACATGATTTGATTTAACAGAAAAAGTAACTATGTTATGGTCAAGGGACATGCCATGAAAGATTTTGAAACAATAAGTATAAAACTCGTCAATTTAAAATATAAAGGATACCGCCTGAAACTTTACATATAGAGAAAGGACAAAACTTGCAATTCATTTCAATTTTTTTTTATAGGTATTATCGTATTGAGTTTAAAAAAAGGTGAAGAAGACGGCTATATTAGTAAAGTTTTGTAAGTGTGTTTTAAACGTGAAGTGAGACTTTAATAAAGTTTGAAACTAGTTTTTATACTTGTTGTGAGTATTATCGTTTAATCCGATTCGAACACATAACCCGATACATAGCGATATGAAAATAAAATTTGTGTCCCATGACTTTTGGCTCCCATTAAACTTTTAATCAGGCTCCGCGAGTGACCGGTTTCGCACAAAAATTTACTTGACCATAATAAAGTTGCTACATGGATGATTACAGTTCCTTTTTTCTTTCTTTTCCTTTTTTTCTTTTAACAGCAACACGAAGCCGTATTACAGTTGTTAATATTTGATAAGTTATTAATTTATATTTGATAACATTTGTTTTGTTTGTATAAAACTAGTTGATGCCCCGCCCGCGTTGCGAGGCGATTGCCGAATAATTCTCAATCAATTAAAAAAACACTACTATAATTTTGCTAGGAAAAAACTACAACGATGATAAGACCGTAATTTTTGGCTCAGGGCAAAACTGTAATTTTTCAGGACTCATGAGTGAGTGTTAGAAAAGCGTAATTTTGAACTGAGTGCGAGATCATAATTTTGCTTCTTGACACGAAAAAAAAATTAAATGGAGTCAACCAATTAAAACAAAAACTTTTATAGTTTTGCAAAAAAAGGCTAAGACGATGAGAAAAGCGTAATTTTGAACTAAGTGCGAGATCATAATTTTAATTCAGGGATGAAATCATAAATTAAAAGGACCAACGGGGGAGTGTCAGACAGCTGCCGGCATGACTGCAATTTTACACTGGGGGCAAATTTGTAATTTAACCAGGAAAACAAACAAAAAGCGATGGAGAAAATGTAAATTTAAGTTGAGGGGAAAATCGTAAATTGGCTGTGAGGAAAAAAGCTAATGGCAAAACTGTAAATTTAAACGGGGCAAAATCGTAATTTGTAACTGAGGGCAAAATTGAATTTTTTAGCTAGGAGCAAAAGCGTACATTTATTTTTAAGTGAGTGGTAAAAACATAATTTTTAACTGATGGGAAAATCATAATTTTAAGGAAAAAAACCTAATGACAAAAGTGTAAATTTAAACGGAGCAAAATCATAATTTTGAACCGAGGGCAAAATCGAAATTTTAGCTGAGAGCAAAAGCGCAAATTTATTTTTAAGTGAGGGTAAAAATATAATTTTATATTGATGGCAAAATCATAATTTTAAGATGTGATAAAATCGTAAATTTATTGGGCCAATAGGGGAGTGTCAGGCAGCTGTCTGGCACTATTAAGGCTGCCCGCCATTTCAACCAATTGAGGGCATCTACTGTTACCCTTCCTGGGATTTGTATGTATGTATTGAACTAGTAAATGCCCCGCCCGTGTTGCGGGGCGAGGGCCGAATAATTCTCAACCAATTAAAAAAAGACTACTATAATTTTCCTAGGGAAAAAAAAACAAAAATGATGATAAGACCGTAGTAAACCAATTAAAACAAAAAAACATTTATAGTTTTGGTAAAAAAAAAACTAAAACGATGGAAAAAATGTAATTTTTAACTGAGGGCCAAATCATAAATTTAATTCGGGGATAAATTGTAAACTAAATGGACCAACGGGGGAGTGCCAAGAAGTTGCTGGCACGACTGTAATTTTACACTGGGGGCAAAATTGTAATGTCACCAGGAAAACAAACTAAAACGATGGGGAAAATGTAAAGTTAAGTTGAGGGTAAAATCGTAACTTGGCGTGAGAAAAAAAAAACTAATGGCAAAACTATAAATTTATACGGGGCAAAATCGTAAATTTGAACCGAGGGCAAAATTGAAATTTTTAGCCAGCAGCAAAAGCATATTTTTTTTTAAGTGGGGGTAAAAACATAATTTTGAACTGATGGAAAAATCGTTTTTTTAAGGTGAAAAAAACTAATGGCAAAACTGCAAATTGAAACGGGGCAAAATCATAATTTTTTAACCGGGGGTAAAATTGGAATATTTAGCTGGGAGCAAAAGTGTAAATTTATTTTTAAGCGGGGGCGAAAACATAAATCTGAACTGATGGCAAATTCGTAAATTTAAATCAGGATAAAATCGTAATTTTATTGGCCCAATAGTGGAGTGCCAAACAGGTGTCTGGCACTATTACACCTGCCGCCCTTTTCGCCCAATTGAAGGGAGCACTATTGCCTGCTGATGTCACCATCTTGTATTTGTGGTAGTTCAAATATTGAATGAATGAATAACCGGCTGAAAAAAATCTCGCCGGCCTATGAAGGAGATGGCGTAGCATCCGTTTTATCACACACGTGGCGGATGCCCACAACTACAAGCGACTATTTAACCTAAGCATGTGACTTTAGTTAAAGCACTGCCCAAAAATCTCGTTAGCTTTGAAACCAGAAGATATTTGAGTTTTTTTCCAAAGTGGTGTTGTTGGAAAAAATATTTATCATATTAGTGTTGTTTCAAAAGTATTTTACAAAATGGTGTTTTATCTTTTTTTAGTAGTTTCTCACTCTTAATTTCATTAGTTATCTTCACTTTATTAATTAATATTGACTTAATCACTTTTTTTTATTAAAAAAACTAAGTTGTCAAACCTTAAATATTTTTGGAGCTCGAGACTTCACATTTGAAAAAAAAAATTTCATATGATATAAAAATCACTTTTTTTTCTCAGTACTAGAAAAATATTAATTTATGTTTTCTTATCCATGCTATAGTTAGAAAAATATTAATTTGTTTTTTCTTATCCCTGCTATAGTTTCACTTCTCTATACACGTACAAAGAAAAAAAGTGGGCAATGATAAATCAATAAAGTAATTACATGTAATATCTTTATAACAAAAAATAGAAACTATTTAATTCGATTTTGAATAATGAGTCATTCGAAATTCATAGGTTGAATTCGATTCAAATCCAAATTCAGAATTCGATTTGGATAATCAACCGTTATATTTTTTTTACTAACAAACTCCCTATAAACTTTTCTATTTTTATTTTTATCAACCAACTAGTTATAATCTTTGTTTCAGAAATACATAAATGATTTTCTGGATATGATCCTTTTTATTTCAGATTTCTTATAAACTTCATTTTTGTATCGGTTTACATTTTACGAGTTAACACATCGTAATGTGCTTGCGTAGTTCAACGCTTGCACACCTATTTTTTGTTTGGTTCAACTTCATTTTTTAAAACTTCAACAAACCGCGTCTAAAAACAACGTATTTTTTGACGCGACATTTTAAGTTGCGGTTTGAAACCGCGACTAAAGCCTAATTTAACCCCGTCTAATGCTTACTTTTGGCGGATCCTAAATACTTGTTTTTATACTAGAAAAATATAAGATGGACGGTTAACATATCATTCTCTACATTTCTAGAATAAAAAAAGCAAATATTTACATATTGTCATATTCACAGATGTCAAGTAACCGAACATTTTTATATTAGGGGATGTTTGGCAACATCTGAATCAATAAGGGCTGAATGAATAAGAGGTCTGAATGGGTAAGAGGCTCTGAACCAGTAAGTGCTGAACCAGTAAAGTGTTGTTTGGTTGCACATCTGAATGACCGTGTAAAATGACATTTTTACCCCTTTTAATTAAAAAAAAAAACCATTTTATTATATATATCATTTCCAGTCATTCATCACCACGAAAGTTTCTGTCTCTCTCTACCTAACAACAAGAACAAGAACAAGAACCTCATCATGCCGGAATCGTTCATCTCCACAACACCCACCACCGCTGCACCTCCACCGTCACCACCACCACTACACCGTCACCACCACAACACCCACCACCGATCTTCAACAACAACAAGAACCTCATCAACATCCACTTCCAACATACAAGAAAACAAATCCATTCTACATACAACATCAAAAAATCAGAAAAATAAACAAATCCATAAAAATCAAACTTAACCACATCATAATCATAATAATGAGTAAAATAAATGAAAAATCAGTTTAATAAAAAAAATAAAACTAGAAAACAAACTTGGGTGCAGTTCGGCAATCGGCGATGAGGAGAGGGCTGAGGGCGGCGGGAGGCGGAGGTGGTGAGGAGATGGAGGAGGAAGGCGGCGGGAGGCGGAGGTGGTGAGGAGAGGGAGGAGGCGGCGGAAGGCGGAGGTGGTGAGGAGAGGGAGGAGGACGGCAGCGGGAGGCGGAGGTGGTGAGGACAGGGGTGGGGTGGACGGTGGAGGTGTTGGCTGATGAAGTAGGGTTTGTTGTTGAGAAGAGAAGGAAAAGAGAGGGGAAAGGGTAACCAATGTCTTTTTTTTCCATTCAGCATCATATTATATCTGTATGATACAGACTGATTCAGGCCATTAAGAGGCTAGCATTTTGCCAACCAAACAACCACACCTCTGTCCGAATAAGAGGTCCACCTCTTAATGAATCATTAAGAGGTTTGCCAAACAGCCCCTTAACTAAAGGAAAAAGGTAAATACATATTTATTTACATATATGAGGTTAACAATTTATTTTATATTAAAAATAGTTTTCTTAAATTTAAAAATTAATTAAGTCATTTCTGTTTTATGATTTTTATATTAAAAATAGTTTTCTTAAATTTAAAAATTAATCAAGTCATTATTGTTTTATGATTTGAGATTATTAATGAGAATAGGAGTGAGAAATTAATAAAGTAAGATAAAACACCATTTTGGTAATTACTTTTGAAAGAACACTATTATGGTAAATACTTTTTCCATCAATACCACTTTGGTAAAAAAAACTCTAAGATATTTCCAACTTCTTCCAATTATTTAATTTGATAATAAATTTTGTACTTACATAATCACAACTAGGTGTACACTCGTGTAAATACACGGGTTTGTTCTAATAACGATTGGAATCAAATACTAAAATACATATTATAATATATTATAATATACATATTTAAATTCTACACAATAATAGACAAAACCTATTACAATTGTAACAATCAGTTAGGAAACAAATTGGCATAATAAGCTATATATTAATGTAGTGATACACAGTCAATAAAAGCCCCTAAGCTTCTTTGCATTCAAAGTTTTATTCCAAATCAACAAATGAACATATAGTAAACGATGATGGGTAATATAGTAAACTTACCTCCCTAAAAACAGGAAATTGAAAGTTTCTAGCGAGCTCGAGTTGTTTACAGACTTCATAGAAGTCAGAAAGACTTTCAGCCAGTGGAAAATTTGATTATATGAATAGGTCGATTCGGGTTATAAGTTACCCCTAACAGGTCAAAATCATAAATAAAATAAAGAGTAGCTTAAAATATAACATGGGTTAAAACTCGCCCATGATGGATATTTAAATTTAATATACAAACCACCTATAAAAAATTGTACAAAAAGTTTTTCGGGTCAACATGATTTGCCATATCTAATAACCATATTACAAAGTGAAAGGTTTGTAAATCAAAATTAATGATTCAAGATGTCACGTGATTAACGGCTCGTTTATATATATCCAAAGCTTTTATGGCTTCATGTCTTGGCATCTCAAAAAACTGACATCGCAAAAGATCGAATCTTGGTTATTTTTTGAAAAATATAAATGAAAGTTACAAGAAGGGATGATGCTTTTTAATGCAAGTAAAATCACCTTATCATAAGATTTATAATTCCATCGTTAATTGCACAATAAATTTAAAAGCTCTCTTTGAGTACCAAAGCTAGCGCGTATTGTACAACATAATTACCGATAGCTGCTCCTTCAGGCTGCATAAGAAAAAGGAAAAAAAACTTGTTAAAAGGGGTTAAAGCTGCCTGGTGACTATTTTTAATGCATACAACCTACCAAACTGGTTTTTCATCCCAAAGAGTTAGATTATGATTATAGTAATAGTGCTTATGTGATCACAATACACACGCTATACTAATTGTATAAGTTTTAAAAAATGAACAGAATATTGATTGAAACGAACCTTGCATGCCATAAGACGGTATAAGAGCTGCTGTAAAGAAGGCAACTGCTCCAATAGTTTTTCACTATCCAAATCGCGTGTTCCGCTATAGCCCTGCATATTATAAGTAGACATGTTTGAATAACATAAGGAATTAATTTTAAACCTATTATTATTTAGTTAAAATAAAATTAAATAAATGTGTTTGTTGTTGGACATGGATCTGTTTACAACTGTAAGATACATTCACATAAGTAACCAAAGGCAATTCAAAGTTCATATTATCTGCTAGTTTTTGCTAAAAAAAACAACAATATCCAGCATATACATAGACTAATAAATGTCTTTTGTGAGATTAACATTTCAAACAAACCTTAAATTCAATTCAGAGTACAATCTTTTGGCTTGTATAAGCAATCTAAGAGATCACAACTTAGCGTGAGTGAGTTTATATGTGTCCTTGAGCCTATTGGATATCAAATGAGCCCCATGATCATGGTTCAAGTTCATACTGAGAATAATTTCGGCTCTAGGCTCCAGGCACAAAATAAAAATTATACATCATGATAATTTACTAACTTCTAAAAGTTGAGATAAATCAATCCTCCTAGAGCCATAAGATCCTTTTGGCTAGCAAACTATAACAAACATATGATCAAATAATAAGCATTTCCTTTGTTTTGCAAAAAAACTTGATATCTACAAAATGTAGATAAAAAACTCATAACAAAGAGTTGAACAAAATGTAGATAAAAAACTCATAACTATAATAAGCATGAGCTTTTATTCAACCCACAATGTCTATAACTCATAAAAAAGTTGAACATGGCTCAAATACGTAGCTGCCAGGTGGGAATAAGGATATATTACCACACCAAATCTAGCCCATTCTAGACCTTCACAAGAAGTCTTTTTTAGGAGCTGGATTATGAAGCTTTTTCTCTAGAATAGCTTCCTTCATGATCCCTCTTTCCTAAAAGAAAACAACAGCTTATCATCGATGTTTTGGAAGCCAAAAAGTCATCAATTATGAACTGCAATAACAAATTCTTACATAAGTTATGAATTTTTGAATTTTAAGATTAACCAACATCATACCTGTTATTATCTTGAGGATTTAATGCATTTTCTTTACCTTCGTCTATCTGCTCACTTACAAATCCTACATCCACTTCAGTATTTGATTAACCAACATCCACTTTGAACAACCTACATGACTTTAAGATTAACCAACATCATACCTATTATAATATGTTTTTTAGTATTTGATTCCGAATTTCTGATCGTTATTAGAACAACATCATACCTGTTAGGGTTTAATCATTACACAAACATGCATCAAATTAGCTCAAGATTTTCCTTCAGTTGTTTAATCCACATGCCACATATCAAGCTCACCAGCAAGACAACACAATTTTAACATAAATAAACCCTAATTTGACAACATGCCTAAAATCAGTGTCCAAACAGAATACACATAACCTAAAAGGGAGAAAAAGTATCTAAAGTGCTTTTGTGAGATAAATCGAATTCTTGATCCTAACCTACTAACAGATCTGACATTTAAAACTAACTAAATCGGATAAACATTATAGAACTGAAAAATTTTACTTACCAAAGAAGAAGTGCTACATACAATCATTTAACCACACACTCCGGCGAGTTAAACCACAAGCCACCACCTTCTAATCTTCCATCAAAGCTCAGATCTAGCCGAAAATCCCAAGCATCGCCATTAAACTGGGGAAATGAAACAAACAAAGGATTCGTAAGGCCAAAAACGAAAATCAGAAGAAAAGAAACCATGTTTATTGAATGATTTTAGAAAGAGGGAACATGGGAGATCAAGAGAAATTTCTCACACTGAAGGTGTAGGCAACAAAATTAAGGAGCAGAGGAGAGAGTAAATGGTTTTTGAAATTTGAAACTGGAGAGAGTTGAGAGAGAAATAGATCGAGTACCTGATATGCATTATTAAATGCTAAATACATATTTCAATATCTTTTAAATTTCAAATTTTAAAATACCCGCTTAAATAAGATTCCCCCTCTCTCTTTTATAAGATTAATATTAACATAAATACATTAATTAAATATTAAATATTAAATATTAAATTAAATCGAAAATATGACATCAGCGGATCCAATGTGGCATCCAATGTGGCATATCTAATAAGGTGACACATATGCAAAGTGAGGTCAGCCTCTAAGCTCATTTTATAGATAGTATATAGATATAGATTATAAAAAAAACTATAGAAAAACCTGATTGTAGTGACCCAACATTTGTGACAGTGATTCGGCAATTCGGTACTTGATTGGTTGAAGTTTTGGTTGCTGGTATCCATTATCTTCAAATCGATAGCCTTGGTGAAGGACATAATACAATCGATGAACTATAAATACAGATAAAAATCAGTAATCTCACATTTTATTCTTTGACGCAAAGGTAAACCCAACAACATGCCATAAAAGAGCATGTGAAAAGTTTAACCATCATCATTTTTACATTTCAGTGAACTAAAATTAAAAATTAAAAATCCATAAAATATCAAAGAGCAGGGTCAAGATGATTACTTTTGCCCATTAGCAATAGGACCAAGCACCAATAGGAACCAAGTCCAAGGAATCATTTAAACCTTCTACATAATCTCGCTTCACCTGCAAATGATATTATACCAATTGAGCATTAAAAATAATTTAACACTGACTCATGAAACAAACAAACCTTTAACGAAGAATCCGAACGCTTTGATGGGAGATAACCAGCTTCAACGTCTAAGAGATTTTACCATCATTCCTTCACATGAGGAATGGAAAGCTTCTTCGAAAAACAGGTTCATTTTAGTCACTGTGGATTTGGGCATGATAGGCTAAAAACATAAATAAATAAATAAAAATTAAAAAAACAAAAAAATTCAAAAATTCAAAAAATCAAAAAAAAAAATTATATGACCCATATTGCGAATCGCATCCCTTTTGACCCATTTGATTTGTTCCATCTTTATACAATATTTAAATGTTTACCCACTTGATCCACTAAAGATAAACATAAACTCGATCACCCATGCTTTTGGTAAAAACAATTGAAACTGTTGTCCTTTCAGGAGTGTTTAACCATTCACAAAACCCCTAAACACCTATCTATTGAACACGAATCATAGCCGCTGACCACTCGATAACACCGTAGCTTTTAACAGCTCGATAAGGTCCAGAAACCACCCGAAACATTGCTCCGTATTTCAATCGTCGGAGGAAATAATTTTATAAACAGCCCCTTGATTGTATAGTTACAAATTAGAAAATTATACGATTTTTATAAAAGAAAATATGTACTCAAAGCAATATTAATAAAACACAAAAATTAAATATAACTTTAATTTTTGCAGGATTCCCTGTACGTGTAATGTGAGCCATCCTCTTATGTGGAGGACCTAAAAATTAAAATCACATTGATTAGGCTTCCATACCTGTACGCATAAATAAAATCATAACAGTAGTATTTACATTTAGAAGACTTGTAAATGCTCTTTTTTAAAACCTCCTAAATCCTTTTTTATTAGAAAAAGTTAGATTATTACTTAAATAATAAATAAATATGTTCAAAGAAGAAGCTAGCAGCAAAACATACCACCCAAGGTGTTCGTCTATGCCCACTCAAAACCTTTAAACACTTTCCAGTTTGGCAGTAAATTATTTTAACAGTATGATCACCACTGTCAAATCCAAAAAAATGAGTGAGTTCAATTATTTAAAAATATAGAGATAACATCTTATAAGATAACAAAGACAACCAAGAACATACTGAGTAGAAGCAAGAATTTTCCCATCCGGACTAAATGATGCTGCAAAAGTCGACCTCGGTGAAGGCATTAATGAACAATATTTGGCTGATAACCACCCCGAAGACTCGGTTTCCACCCTATACAAGCAATCAAATTGAAACATCATACAATTGATTTTACATATTTTAATTTACATCAAATAAACAACTTAGAGGTGACAAAATAAGCGGGTCGGGACTCATTCACCTATAAAGATAAGCAAACAGGTCAAATTTGCCACCTTTAAGACAGATATATGACAATATGAGCAACATAAATAAAACTTTGGGATCTACGTAAGTACCATGAAAGAAGTTCACGCCTTGAATCCCTTGCACTTTCACTGTTCGGCTTAACATATCTTCTATGGTTGAGATCAAAATTTCTACCCCTATGCCTTCTCGGCACATGCTTTTTTATTCTTGGAGCTATCTCTCTCTTGGTGAACATTTGGAACACATTTCTACTACTGAAAAATTAACCAGTTAGACGCCTAGAATACAACAAATCTCATCACAGCATAATTGTAGTAGCTTTCAACATTAAGAAAACAATTCACTTGTTTCAAAGCTACAACATACAGTATGATAACATACAAATCAATGATTACAAAGATCTAGCTCAATTTCTAAGAAACAAAATCCGAAAAACAACATACTTCCCATAACCTCATGAAACAAAACCGAATCGGACTACTAAACTGTATAATTCACACCTCACACAATCAAGTATCCAGTTAAAACACCAAAATTCAGCATCAATCAATCGAGATTCCTAAATTTTACATTAAGAAACTGAATCTTCAAATTATAAAACAAAATCATATCAACTAATATACTGCAGTAACTCTCGTGACCTTAAATTGATACTATAAACAATTCGTTCATCTTCAAATAATATCATACACCATCAAAATAACAAAATTGAACCTAATCACACACACACACAACCTAATTTCTCTAATCGATCACAAATATATCGTGATCCTACTAATCATCTCAGATCTGATCATCCTAACTAATAATCATGAACAAAATATAGACCTAATCAACGAAACAGCCAAGATCAAATCTTTTTTAGGTTTGACTGAATACCCCACAATCTTAACTCAAATTCAACCAAAACCCATATCACAGAAACTCCAAATTCCTAAATTTCTACAAACATATGTTATGATCAAGAACACAAACCCTAGAAGCAAAATCAGAATGAAATCAACAACGAATGGAATGAAATTGATGGGGCTATTGATGCAAACCTGAAGAGAAAGTAGAAGAAGATTTGGGTTTGGAATGTCTGGTGTGAGACCTAGCTGATGCTGCTGAAATCTTCTTCTTTACTTCAGCATCCATTGTTGTTGTTGTTGGTTCAGGAAGAAGATGAAGGTTGTTCAAACCTGGGGGGGGGGGGGCTTTTGTTTATCAAGCAGCAGATAAGAATCAACGGCTGTGGGGGGCTTTTGTTTATCAAGCAGCAGTGATGGTGAATGAATGTTGTTCAAGCAGCATCGTATTTCTGAACAACCGGATCGAAGATGTTCTCTGAGTTGAAGAGAGAGATAGGTGTGAAGGTTTTGAATTTTGAAAATGAGCTGGAGAGTATATTTGATTAAGCTTTGATTGAGAGAGAATAAGATTAATTTGATTTTAAAGTTTTGAAACTGGAGCCATCTTTTGAAATTTGAAAGTGGAGCCAAAATTTGAAAGTGGAGCCATAATTATTTAGATATAAATAAATCAGAATTTAATATATTAATAGATATAGATATATTAATTAACATTTGAAAGTGATTTATGACATAAGCGGATCCAATGTGGCATCCAATGTGGCATATCTAAGAAGATGACACATAAGCAAAGTGAGGTCATGCTCTAAGCTCCTTTTATAGTATAGATAGATATATGCTGTAAGTCGGTTAGAAGTTTAGAGCTTGGAGTGAGGTTGGGTTCAACTGACAAAGTTATTAGAGTTAACGTGTTATTTTCTTTGAGGTCAAAAGTTTGAGACCCGCTATAGCGAATCTGGTTTGATTTGTGCCTTGAAAAAAAAAAAACAAGTTTAGAACTTAGACCATGTGTAGTGGTTTAGCCAAATAATGCCCCCACCATGGGGCATTATTCGACACGTGGCAGTCCAGTCAGCATGGGGCGTTATTGCAAAAGTGGCGTAGTGGGAATAATGCCCAAATAATGCCCTTCCAATCATTAAACAAAAAAAAACAAACTAGTTTCTCATTGGTGGGTCAAACCCAGTCAACCATTCCACAAAGCATTTTAGGCGTTTTATATATAACGCTAAACCAAATTTTTTTTCAAAAAAACTGCCCAAAAACGCCCTATGTAATTGGGGGGGGGGGGCGTTTTTTTTGCAAATAATGCCCCAATAATGCCCCACTACGGATGGTTTTAGACTTAGAAACTATATAATTTCAAAAACAGTCCTAATGCTTGCTGAAAGTAACATTTTTAAATAACATTCAACCTTACATTTATAAAGATTTAAAGATATACAATTACTTTAAAGGACACCTACAATACTACTTGACGATTAGATCATGAGTAAATTTTAACTTTCTAAAAATGGTTAATTACATTGTTCGTTCATTTAGTTTGTTGAAAATAGTCATTAGAGACCAGTAGACCACACAGTGTGGGCGTGGAGGAGCGGCGTTTATGCCCTTCAAGCCGCACACACCACATCATCCCCTCGCATAGTCAACGGCGTTGTTTCAAGTCCATGGAGAATCCCACCGACGTGTTTATTGGACGTTGACGTGGCGTGCGTTGGTTGGATGTGGCAGGTAGGTAGCCGTTGGACTCCAAAGACATAATTAAAAAAAAGATATTTTATTTTAAAAAATCAATCACCCCACCTATATAAAAAAAACTCACCATTTCCTTGAACATGTGGTAGATATTGGTAGTGAGTGACGCAAACTGATTGGTTACACATCATTGTCCTTTTATACTGTTTGTCCCCTGCACGATTAATCATCATGGGGATTGGTTATGACAGAGCCTGACGCATGTTGATTGGTTTTAGGTTGTTGCCACTTGTATTGGGTGTACTTTTATGAGTTGTCATGGTTGCGCATACGCAGAAGAACCCTACGTAGGAAACTTGGATACAAGCTGAGTGAGTGTTTTAGAAATTAAATGTGGGTATAGTCCTACGTGCGCATAGCTTGTGTGATACCATTTCATTATTCTCAATACTTAGTTATTACTATTTTTAGTAACCATCCATAAAATCAATATCAATGACCTTATTCTAATATATAATACACACACATAAGGGTTTAATAAATTCTTTTAAAATATGTAATGCTCTGTTAACTATTATGATAACTCTAATTCACTGGCCTCTAAGACCGTATGGTATAATAATGGGACGAGGTGCCGCAATAACCACTTGGCGTCAAGGTACGCGGTCACACCACACCTCCTCCCACGTCCCAGGGTTTCTTGGAATGGTTTGTACCCTCTTGATCGTTCCACTCCCTCCTTTCTACCTCTTTTCTATTTTATTTAACGTTTATAGTTCTAAATATTTAAAATAATAAAAAAATTGTGTGGCATAAAGGATACACAAGTTTTAAGTTAAAAGTCAGAGACTGAAGAAACACAGAACTAATTTTAGAGTTGATTAGTTTGGTTTATGTTCCTTTCATAAGGGTTAATCTTCTTTTAACTTTATGAGCTCCGATTTGATCCGATAATCCTGCAAAAAAGAACACAGTTAGCTCGTTAAGAGGGGAATATGGGGGTTTCCCTCTTAACTAGACTCCGGCGTGAGAATAAGTATCTGCTTTGAGTAAATAACTGTGTGTTAAGAGTGAGAGTGAAGAGAGCATAATCTAATAACCTGTGCATGAAGGTCCTCTATTTATAGCCGGAGAGGTGTAAGGAGAGATGGGTTGATGGGCCTTGGGCCGGAAGGCGACAACAAAGAATACCCTTCTTGTCTCACTGGTATCGACCGTTAGTGCCTTCTAGAAGATCTCCGGTGCTGGCGCACCTTGATTGGAGCCACGTGTCCCTGTTGTCGGCCTTGTTGTCCTTCAGCCATCAGCAGGTAAGTGGAGATCATGGGGCAGGTGTCGCCGCCCCCTGATTGGTGCCACGTAGACGTCCTTGTGTACTTATTGTCTCCTGCACGTCAGACGATCGTGGAGCACGATAGAGCACAGCCTGGTGGACGCTGATTGGTTTTTTCTTCTGCCACTTGTACCTTGTGTACTTTCTGAAGTTGCCTTGCTCTCTAACTCCTGCGCGACAATTTCTGAGCACGTAACTAGCCCGCGCAGGGTTATAGGTGCGGAAGGCTTTTATTCAGAATGCTAAGTGCTGAAACTGATGTTCTCTCTTGTTTGGACCTCGTGCGAGGTCAGTCTTTGTTTAAGTAACCCGCGCGAGGCTAAGATTAATCAACTTGCTGAATGAGGAGTATGGTTCAGCGTGCGACCTGAAAAGGCCTGTGCGGCTTTTTGGGACCATACCCCTTCAGAGACGACAAAAAAATTGGAAATAAAGTATAACCGATAGCCTAAGGCTCTAATGCTACATCTATACTTGCATATTTTTTTTTGAACGACAAATTTAGATCACTGATGGATTACTAGAGTATCATTGTGCCACCAGCAGAACCACCCGATCATACCCATCTCCACTAGCCAACAATGCCTATACACAAATTCAGGAGGAAACCCAATATATTTGGGAAAAACCCTCTTATGGGAATCGAACACATAACCTGGCGAAGCTTGACCCGAATAACCGGGGGGGGGGGTCGAAAATGTACATACCCAAAAATTTATATACGAAACCTACTGAGCGAAAAGTTCGGGGGGTCGGGCACCCCCCGGGCCACCTTTTAAGCTACGCCCATGATGGTCACAAACTTTATCACACCCGTAAGATGAAACTAGGTTATATACTTTAAAAAAAGCCAGTCAATCATGTACACATTTAAACAACTATGTCTAACGATGGGTCTAAATCCTAACAAAGTCATAAAACAGGGACTATAAATGTAAGTATAAAAAGGTCAAGGATTAAACCTAAAAGCTAATGAAACCCCAAAGGTAAGTCAATACAAATCTGCATAATATAAATATAAAAATAGCAATACAATAATATAAATTCCACCCATAGCCTAGTGGTACCTTGGTGGTGGGATAAGGCTTATGACCATTAGGTCATGGGTTCGATTCCACAAAGGGGGTTTTTCCCAGATTTATTGGGTTTCCTCCTGAATTGGTGTATAGGCATTATTGCCTAGTGGAGATGGATATGATCGGGTGGTTCTGCTGGTGGCACGATGATACTCCAGTAGTCCGTCAGTGATCCAAATTTGCCGTTAAAAAAAAAATAATAATATAAATCCCGTATTAAGAGAGAGAGGGTGAGAATACCGATGAGATTGCTGGCCACAGACACCGCCAACGTGATCCCCATTCTTAAATGCTTTCTTTTGCAGGCCTCACAGTTCTTGTCTCCCACCTTCTCTCCCTCTCTCTCTCACACACCTTTATTAATTCTCCATTTATTATTTGTCAATAATAATAATAATAATTCATCTCATCTATATAGCCCACCCTCATCCCCTTCTTCCTCTTCTTCTCCGTCAACCCTGTTCTTTTCCTCCTACCCTTTTCCGTATATATCCCGGCCGTTAGAGCCTGCGCTACCAGATTTTCAACACTCCATCTTCTTAGGTGAGGACTCTAATACAACCTTATAAAAACCTAATTTTAACTTCTTTTCTTTTTCCCAAATTTATTTTATTTTGAAGCTTATGTGGTTGATCTCTGTGTTTGTTTATTTATCAACCCTTCATTTTTTTTTGTTATTTTCGGCTAAGCTAATAAAAAAAGAAATTCACTCCGCTTCATATTATAGATCTGAAAAATTTTATGTATTTTTTGTGTATGTGATTTTTCATTGACGAATATTTTGATTTTCACCACAGATCTGCATAGTTTCCAACTTTTTTTTTTTTTTTCATTTTTCCTTTGAATATATTCGAAGAAACATAAATTAAATTTTATTCAGATTTGTTTCGATTTCAGATCTGATTATATTCCTCTTTTAAAAAAAAAATTGTTCTCTCTCTCTATCAGATCTAGGGTTGTGTGTCATTGTGTCAGGTTATAGTACGTTAATAATTTGTTCTCACAATCTCCATCCAAACAGGTACACTTTAAACAAACAGAGATGAACCACTGTGGAATCCACCAGAAGAACACCTTTGCATCATCCTGTGAAGAGATGAGGACCTCTGTTTCCGTTTCTGTATCCGGTGTGCCTATGGTTTGCCCCAAACCTAGACGTCTCAGCCTCTTCTCCACCACCGTTAACGAGCCTGTTAGGCCTCTCAGATGGCAGATGTGGTAATTTCTTTTCCTCACTTCCCCCATTCTTTTCACCAGATCTATAATCTTTAGACTAACATCAGTTTCTCTCTATGTTTACAGTCACCAATCAGAAGGTTTTGAATCTAAAGCCGGACCTGAGCTTCTTGACATCATCTTTGCCAAGGTAGTTTGTTATTATATGTCTGTGTATGTTCAGATCTGGTACTGTACCGAATATGTTTTGTTTGTACCGGGATTTGGTTCGAAATTTATTTATATGTGATTTGTATGAATTAATCTAATGATTTTGTGTATATGTTAAAATTGCAGAGTGGTGGGTATGGTGGACCGGACCAAACATGTACACAAGTAGCCTCGTCGCCCCCTTTTTTCAGCGGGTCACCGCCGAGTAGAGTATCTAATCCACTAATCCAGGACGCGCGATTCCGGGATGACAAGATCACCCCGGTGTCGCCGCGTTCCACGATCCCCAACCCCGCACCGTCCGGTTTGTCCTCCCCATCCCCCAGGAAAGGAGGATGCCTTCTTTCCAATTTTGGCAACAAACCCGCGGTGCGGATTGAGGGGTTTGATTGCCTCGACAGGGATAATCGCCGCAATTGCAGCATCCCGACGCTCGCGTGAAATCAAACCCTTGATCCCAAACATAGTTGTTTGTTCCAGTTACCGTTCCATCAAGTACATAATAAAACCAACCGTTGTAGAAAGGTAAAATCAGCCATCAGTTATTCGGATTTCGAACAGTCTATTTAATTCTAGCCTTCCAAAGAAGAATTTTGAAGAGATTTGAGAGAGATACATCCAGCATCAACTGGGTTACTTTTAGTGTAAATAGGAGTGTCTTTTAATGGTCATTAAGATCTGTAAGTAAGTAATTAGTGAGTTAGTGACCAGAAATAATTTGAAAGAGTTTGTGTATGGTCTAGATTTAAGGGGGGTTACTCTTCTAGTGATGATTTGTAAGTATAAAAGGTCAAAGAGGGTAATCTCCACAAGTTGGAAAAAAGCATATTCGTTTTTTTTTTGTTTTTGGTTGTAAGCCAGCAGAAGGATGATTGCGACTTTATGTAACGAAATGTGTATAAAATTTTAAGGTCGTATATCGAGTTGGGTCTTTTTGTAGCGTCTAAAACATTGTAGATATTATAATATGATTTTATTTTTAATTTTGTTTGCATCTACGGCATGAACACGTACGCATTTATTCTATTGTTTGTGTTGGTTACCTTTATACGCTTCCAAAGGGCAAGAAGGTAGCAGTTTTATATCTATAAACAATAATAAACCTTCTCCAAACGTCTCTCTATCCCAAAGATATTTGTAAAAATATGTGTATATCGTGTTACACTTCATAATATTATAAAATAAAAAATATTACCATAGAGGCATGTACCAACAGAAAGATCCATTTTCGGTATGGCCCTTGGAAATCGGTATGGCCCTTGGAATATTAAAGATGCATGAAATGTGCAAGTGACTATGCGAATAGCTTTTGAGTTGATAACTTGATACATATCAACCAATCTTTTATTTATTTACTTGTTACTTTTTTTAAACAACTAAGGCACGTTACCTAAACCTACTTCTAACGTCCACCGTAGTACTATAATCCTCGAAACAGTTTGGATGAAACACCTTTATTATACACGTTGATATGGTTAGATTACTATATTCCTCAAAACACTTCGGATGAAACACCTTTATTATACACGTTGATATCGTTAGATTACAAGGCGTCTAGTATCAAACTAATATAAATACATACAAAGATATTGATTGATCATTGTGTAGATGTATTTGATATATGCATATTATTCAACATATCATACCTTTAGAGTGTGGGTGTCACGCAATTTGCCGGGAGCACCATACCAAAAAGGCATAGAAATGGTCCCGCTTCTCTATCCATATGCGCATTTTTTTTTTGTGTTCACTCTAATTTGGGAAAGGTATCATGCTTTCCGTTCGCTTCTTTCCAGAGTGCTACATCAACGGCGAATGGTGCACCCGCCAATATCAAAGGCACGTCCCGACATCTCGTCCCCGTCCACCTTTAAAATACGGAAATCAGTCGTTTTTGTGTTTGATCTTTAAGATTAATCATGCAAGTAATGACAGACATTTCGAATTTTTCAGAAAGCGAGAAATTTGGACCGCTTCATAACTTCGGATGTTTATGACATAGGGAAGAAGATGAGGTCTTGAATGTTGAGAGATAATTTTTAGTTTACACTGATTGTTATAATCATCATATTGAAAACCTATGGTGTTTTACATCTTTATCTTCATTGTAGCACTATTAAAGTTTTATCATGTGTAGAAAGTTGGTTCATTTATGCATATTAGTGGAATAAAGCCGGATACACGGCTATGTTTTCATGTAATTAGTCATAAGGACTACAATGCTACAACACTCCGAAAAAGTATTTCCTTCGTTATTTTCTCATATGATAATATAAAAATCATTATAGATATTAAGTGTGCTATCCGCTTGAGAATAGTTGATGAGTTAAATAAAGTTTAGAATAGGAGGAAGTCATTAGTTCAATCACTATGGTGTGCAAGTTTAATTATTCAAAAAAATAAAAGATTATAAGACCAGGGGTGTGATATACCGCTTCTGTCCAACTCATCAAGTTTGGCGCCCTACAGCGCCCCTCCCCCATTTCCCGGCCATTAAAGGGGGTGCTATGACATGTTTTCGCCAGTAGGTTAGCGGGCGTGAAAGAGGAGAGAGAGAGAGAGTAACAACCAATCAGATTTCTTCTTCTTTTTATATATAGTAAATGGGGGCTTTAAAGAGCTTTATTCCACACAGTGTAAGTTAACAATAATGCCCCTCGATTAAGTGTCGCCTAAGTGGCATGATAAAGCCCCTAGGGGTTTGTACCACCCCACCCAACCTAAGGGTGGGGGGTATAATCTTCGGTGAGTGGGTGTTTGAGTGGGGGTCACCAATCGGTGACCATACCCCCATGATTGAGTTGATCGGTGAGTGGGTATGCAGTGACCAAAATCGGTGTGTAGTCACCGAATGTGAGTGATGGAGTGATGGAGGAGAGAGAGGAGAGAGGATAGAAGAACCAATTAAATTTTTTTATTTTTTAACCTACTCAAACACCCTAGAGTGATTAACCATACCCCCTGATTGAGTGCAAAATAAGGAGTGGAATGTGGAGTTGACATGGCATAATATTATTGGGTAGAGAATCACTCAATCACCCTAGAGTGATTAACCATACCTCACCCTATGTGTGCTATAGATGGTGTATTTAATCGTAACACAATATCAATGTAATCATTGTTTAAGTGTTCATTATAAATTTATAGACAAGCAAACTTAATGTTAAACTTTTAAGAGACATGATAAGTAATGTTTATAATTATTTTTTTTCAAGAAAATATTTCTTGTCCACATAGATAACCTCTATTGTTTAAGATTAGGAAAGCTAAATTGTTTAATTTACTTACAAAGGAATCTTAAACTAATCTACTCCTAATGCTAGTTTAAGAAAAAAAAATGCGAAAATGTGATTGCATTTTTCTTAATGCTGTATTACAACTAACTTATTATATTAAATTGAACATTAGCTACTACTAGCAAACTCAATTGATTAAGCAACTAACTAACCAAATACAACTAATTCAATATGACTTGACCGTGACACTATTTTTTTTTTCAAAACGCCAACAAAACGCAGAAAAAGTATGTCAAAAAGAGGGGAAAAAACCATCTATTTGATTTTATGTATTTTTTTTTTTAATTTTATGCTAGTTAAAATTCAAAACGCGAAATAAATTGACTTTAATATTTTGGAAAAAGAAAAAGAAATGAAATGATAAAAGGCAGGTGGGTGTTTGTGTGCGTGTCCTATAGTCAAAGAAGTGGTTCTTTAGGTGAAGCTTTACAGCTAAGATGGTCGCACTTTCTCACTGATAAAAGCAAAACTTATATCGGGTTGATTGCGTTAAAACCGGAACGGTTTCTCTAGTAGCTCTTCACCCTCCGCTTTGAGTATAGAGTTATACGACCCTATAACTTATTATTGCACAAAAAAGTTGGCAGAGAATGTTTTTTGTCTCCATGTATACAGGTCATCTAACATTAATTTTATACGACTCGTATATAATGTTATACGATTTAATATTTTCTCCATCTATACGAGACGTATAACATCATACGACACAATATTTGTGATGTCAGATTATTTTATACGGGCCGTATAGCGTTATACGACCCGTATACAGGATGTGAAATTAAGATTTTGGGGTGTGGCTTTATTAGTACCCTTTTTGATTGTTTATAATTGTATTTATATTTTCTTCATTAATAAAAATTGTTAAACTGAGTGATTACTTTTATTTTTGATCGGGAGTGATTATTTTTATTGGGTAAAGATCAAATACAAATAAGTTTTAACATGCTAAACGTAAGAAACGAATATTTATATTTTTTTTAATTTTAATAATAAAATACGTGTTTGACTAGATGAAGATTTTTTTTTTAAAACAAATCTTTCTTCATTTCTCACTTTTAGTATGTTAAGACAATTTAAATAATAACCTTACCCTACTTTTATTAGTGATTGTTTTATTAAGTTGAAATGTGTGTTTGCACTTAAAAAAGAAAACTAAGTCTTCTAATTATTACCTATATATTAAAATTACAACCAAATGAACCGTAACACTACGTAGGAAAAAGTAAATGGTACCGGTACCGGTATCAGATTTACCAAACCAGGTATATTTTCGGTACCAATCCGATACCGACTTTTGACATTCTCGGTACCGATTGGTACTTTTGATATTTTCGGTACCGTTTTTTACTCTCAAATACTGGTACCGTACCGGTGTCGTACCAGGTATATTCGGTATCGGTATCCACTTTTGGGGGTTTTCGGTACCGAGCTCATCCTTAACATCAGCTTTGAGCTCATGCCACATAGCAACGCAAGTAATTGCACCGTTTAGATTGATTTTCATACACGTGGTAAGTAAATTGTATTTCGTTTGAATGAGGTTTTATATACACAACTTCTTTTGTTTTCTTTTTTTGTCTTTTTCTGTAATGAATGATCTGTAACATGTAAAATTAACTTGGATATTTAAATTATTGATGAGTAAATGGTATCAAATCTTGTAATCAAACCTGTATCGTATCGGTACCAAATTTACTATACCATATCATTTTCGGTACAAATTTGGGACACACCTTTTGGCGTTTTCAGAATCGTTACTTTCGGTTCGACACCGGTCTAGCACAATACCTGTATTTACTTATTTTTACCCTCAAATACCATACCGTATAGCACCGAGCATTTTCGGTGCCCGTACCTAATTTTGATTATTTTCGGGATCGGTACTTTCGGTGTCATTACCGGTACCGAACTCATCCATATTTTAACGGGTTAGTAACGTTATCACTGAACTGAAAACAACCGAATTTAAAAACCATTTTTATCTATGTTTTGATATTCGGTATCCGCTTGCCGTTGTCGGCACACGTTTTGCAGACATTGGATCCCCGCCGCAACGCGGGGTCGGAAAATCAACTAGTTTTATTTAAATTACACTAATTAACCGAGTATAATATTTTATAACAATGAAATAATATTATAGATAGATTAACATTTGAGTTAATATTTGATTGCAATTTAGAGATCACTTTGAAGCATTAGCCATTAAGAGATAACCTAATTTTGATTGCAATTTTTGTATTTGTCGTTTCTTTCTATTTCCTTACAAAAATGGAAGGAAAGCCTAAAGAAAACGTATACAATCTCCATAAGTCCCAGTGTAGAAAACTTTTATGTGTTCATCCTTTTCAACAATATATCATATCAGAAAAACTTATCATATTTTCTTTTCTTTTATCATAGACAAATACTTTGAACAAAAAAGTGAAATGATTTTGTCAATATATGTATTTGTAATAATGAGAAGCTTATGTACTTGTTTAAATACTTCAAACTTGTGTATTCTTTTCCCAAATTTTATACGTAGTACCTTTTTTTTATAACATCAAGTGTTACTCCCATGGTTGTAAAAATCCCGACTAGTCTCCGATTAGTCGCCGATTAATCACTAATCAAAGGTTCACCGATTAATGGCCGATTAATAGCTAGGCAGTCAATGGCGGTCCTATTCTGGCCAAATTTTGGCTAGATGTCGGCCAAATTTTGACCAAACCATATAAATTCCTTCCAATTACTTAAAAAAATTGGTTAATGATGGGTTAAAACATATCTACTTTAAAAAACTACATATAAAAATGCGTGTGTATATATGTAACCAAAAATTACATATAAAAATCTCAATCCGATTAATTCTGATTAATCCCTATTAATCCCGATTAATCGCTAGTCAGTACCTCACCGCCCGACTAGCGCCTAGCGATTCTTACAACACTGGTTACTCCTAATTAACACCTAATCAACATGATTTGAACCAACATCACTGCAATCATCAATACCACTAGACCATAGGACCATGGCTTATATACGTGGTATTTAAAATCAACAAGATGGGTAGTTTCAATTTATAAGAGCATTCACATTAGAGCCTTGAAAACCCATTTTCTTTATAATTATAAAAGTAAAAAAAAAAAATAGAAAACAATTAAAACATTCATCCATTGAAATCTCTATAATATAGAAAAAATAATAAACACAATACTGATTCGCTATATTTAGAAGGTGACTATTTATCAATCTATATAACTTAGTGAGTGTGTAAAACCGAAACAAAACAATAAACAGGTTTTTGTGAGTAAGATAAAAACGAAGAATCGGATATAAGAAGTTTTCAAAATAAACAAAGTTTAAAGAAAAATGTATTTTAGTTTAATTATCTAGATAGAGATAAAGACTGGGATGAAAAACGCCCTATCGGTAATAACTATTGTTATCACTATCAAATCACTCTCTCTTCGATACCTCACTTGATAGCCTCGCCATCCATTTATCAACGAACACATATCTTTTGTCTCTGTTGCCTTCACAGCCATACCATCGATCACCCATTTCTTCTTGTCTCCGTTACCAATACCTACCTTACCCACAATGCAAACACATATATGTTTACGTAATCGTTTCAAGATGGTGCTTAGGAGCTGGGACATGGGTGTCTAACCAATCAAACTTCATATTACTCAAGTTACTTAAATTGAGTTTTTCAAATTTTGAAAATTTGAAGCTCAAGTCTAATTTGATTCAAAGAAACCGATTCGAATTCGAAATCCGAATTCACATTTCAGTTTGAACTAGCATTATGACCCGCGGGTGATGCGCCGCGAGCCCGTTTTAAACACTGAGTGGATTAATTTAAGCGTTATGTGAAGCGATAACTGTTGGGAAAATTAGTGAATGGATATTTAGTTAATTTATAATTTAGTGAAATTATAATTACATATTAAACTCTTTCATATGGTGAAACTCTTGAGTAGAGTTTTATATCACTTGATTAGCTTTTATTAGAGTTTTTATGGCTCTAATTAAATCACTAATTAAGTGAAACTTTTATTAGAGTTTTATGTCTCTAATAAAATCACCACTTAAGAGAAACTCTTGATAACACACAACTCTTGTAAAAAAAGTGGTAGGCTATGTGACTCACTGGAATTATGAGAAAACTACAAGAGAAAGATAATATGTATGAAGAATTCTTGAAGAAGTGGTGAAGACTTGAACATCCATATGTTGGGAATTATAGAGAGATAAGTTTTCTCTACTCGATTCCAACACCTTCATATCATTATTTTTCCGCAAGTTCAAACACTATAATTCTATTCGGTGTAACCTCGGGCGTGTGGCCATTTCCGGCAGTACAGACTGCTTCGGCTGATGTACACTGGGAGACAGACGCGTCGTCTTTAGTAGAGGCGCGGAATCTGTTTTAAGGGAAGCGTGTTGAACATGTGCCTCAACCAAAATCGTCAACGTTTTAGTGTTCTCTTTGTTGCAGTCAAGGAGTATTTTTCAAGACTCAAGATGATGAATACTCGAGTCTAGGATGCTATCAAGTGCGCGTGAAGGACCCACCAGAGATGCGGCTTGAATCAAGATTGGTATATATAATTATATTATATAGTTTTATTTAGTTATTGCAACCGATATTGTACTATGATATTTCCTACGAATAACGAGAGTCTCGTTATTATATATTTTGTAATTATATTTTACAAAAGGTGAACCTAATTCCTACAAACTTAAAACAGATTTCGTGAGATTGTTGGTACAATCTTAAAAACCTTATTTATAAGGATTTTGGGTTTATGAAAGGATTTATAATAGAATAAAAAAAATATTTTAGAGGTTATGATCTTATAAATATATTTTTTTTGGGAAATATGAATGTAGTACAACTTGTTGTGTTTGGATTTTTGAGATTGAGATACAATCTTAAATCTTATACCGTGGTACAAAACGAATAGTTTTGGTTCCAACTTTTGGTATTGAAACGATTTTGGGAATCGTTAATTTTTCTAACTTTTGTGTTAGATCGGGTTTATTAGTGTAAACCATACGTTTTTTTGTAAACGTTAACTTCTCTAACATGTGTGTTAGACCGGACTTATTGGTGTAAACCATACGTTTTTTGGTAAACGTTAAAGTCTCTTAAGTAGAGTTTTTTATGTCTTTAAATAAGAGTTTTATGTTACTTGATTAGAGTTTTATGTCTCTAATTAAGTCTCTATTTAAAGTAGACTCTTCATCCACCCATTGATTGATATGAACAAATAAGTCTTATAATGATTTTTGTAATCATTCGTCTTCTAACATGTGTGTTAGAAACGTTCATGAAAAGAGTTAGTTTGGAAGCAATTTTTTAATTGTTTAGTTTCTAACGTGTGTATTAGAAATGACTTGTTTATTTGAACCATATATGTGTTTTTAGCAAGTCGAATTAACATTTTGTGGAAATGTTAATATTTCTAACGTGCACGTTAGAATTTCTTTCATTTTAACATGATTGTTAAAAATGGTTAAAATACAAATGCTTTGAAATGTTTTATGTAGACATTTTATATAAGCAATTTGTTGTAGCATTATTTTAATGCTTTGTATGATTTAGAAATAAAATGTCATACATTGAAGTTGATTTTGATTGGCTTCAAGGAATTAAATCACCATAAAGTGATGGTGTGGTATTTATATGAATTTAATGAAATTAAAATTATTTACTAGACTCTTCATATGGAAGATAAACTCTTAAGGAGAGTTTAATGTCAATTTATTAGTTTTTATTAGATTTTATGTCTCTAATAAAATCTTTAATTAAGTGACTCTTAAGAAGAGTTTCATGTCAATTTATTAGTTTTTATTAGAGTTTATGTCTCTAATAAAATCTTTAATTAAGTGACTCTTAAGGAGAGTTTCATGTTAATTTATTTGTTTTTATTAGAGTTTATGTCTCTAATAAAATCTTTAATTAAGTGAGACTTATCTCCACCCCATGTCTCTTGTATTAAAAGTAGGCTATGTGCCTAACTTGATGAGATTGAAAAAACAAATACAAGAGTAAGAATACAAGAATTAAATCACCATAAAGTGATGGTGTAGTTGTGTGTGATTTTATCACCAACTTTAATTTGTGATTTGTCATGTTTTATATAAAATGGCTTAAATTTTCTAACACGTATGTTAGAAAATGTGTATCACGAATACGAGGTTAGAGATTGTTCATAATGAACAGAAATGTTTTATGTAAACATTTAATTGCCTATAAGTGCATTAAAAATGATGAGAAATGGTTTATTTTGTAAACTATATCTTTGGAAAACGTTTTATGTAAACGTTCGATTCTATAATGTGCTTGTTATAACATTTTTTTTTCTAACATGCGTGTTAGAAAATGTTTAGTACATGTGTAGTAAGACCAGTGTTGTAAAAGTCGCTAGGCGGTCCCTAGTCGGCCGATTGGGGAGTTGGGAGTAATCGGAGTACTCGGAGAGTACTCGGGGAGTACGCGGACATGGTAACTATAAAGAAAATTAATTGTTATATATTATATATATGTTAAAATAAGCACAATTCATGTCAACTGAGTATAATTTAAAATGAAACATGTTTAAAGTTCAAATATTCTGAATACAAGTCCGACTAGTCTGAGTACAAGGTCGAGTAGTCCGAGTACAAGGCCGAGTAGGCCGATGTTGATCGATTTTGACTAATTAAAAGTCATCAAACGACGTTGACCGCCTAGACCGACTAGGCTGACTCTTTCCGACTACGTCTGACTAGGCGCCGACTAGGCCGACTAGGCGCCGAGTTTGACCGAGGCCGACTAATTGAGTCAGCCTAGGAGGAAGTCGCCTCGGAGGGGTTCCGAGGACCGAGTACTTGCCGAGTACTCGGCCTTGGAATCCGACTTTTACAACACTGAGTAAGACTAAACAATATAAAACCATTTGATATTTTGGGTTTTATCTATGTTTTCATAACCCTAATTGATATTATTAGTATTGTATATTGCAAAACTAAGAAACTGTTTTGAATTATTTTTAAAACAAAGTTTTGCATAACATTAATAATTCAAATGGTTCGCTACTCTTACTAGAAGTAGCATATGGTGAACAAAGTAACAGCCTGGTGGTTGTTATTTGGTGAAAAACAACTTGGTGTTGTTGTGAACAAATTTAATTGTTCAAGTTTACTACTTAAATGTAGTATTTGTAACAACTTGGTGTTGTTTTGAGCAAAATTGTCCAAGTTTAAAGTTTCAAGATGAAATGGGGAACTTGTACTTACAAGTGCATGGAGTCTTATTGAGGGAGTACCTCAAGACATGCCATGGGACAATATTGTTGAGAAGATTTCGATCAGATTATAAAGTGTTGAAGATAAAAACACTTTGCTATTTGATGTCTACATATTGTCTATGCTTCCGTTTAAATTTCAAAAGTGATTGACACTTATGATTTAGTTTCCAATGTATTTTATTGTTTGGTGTTCAATATCTTCGGATAACACATTCAATTTTTTACAAAGAAATAAATCACTAATGGTTGTGACGTATAAATTATTTTGTGGAAAATAATTAAAACGTCGGTTATACATTGCTTAAAAGAATATGGTTTTAAACGGATGATACATGAAAATACTTGGATATAAACAACTTGAGAGTTGTTACATTGACTAAAAGTCAAAGACGAAACATCAAATGTATAACCACATCATGAGTGAGTAATGAAAGAACGTAGTGAGTGTATTGAGATGAAATACACTAACGACATTCATGTCGACATACTTCATTAGAAGTCATTGAAAATTCACAAGTGTGAATTCTAACATATGAAAGTAAAAGTACTATATGTTATTGTATACCTTTAATAAATCTTGCGAGATTTATAAGTAGATGCGTCTACCACTTTATTATTGTTAGATCTATATGGAGATTTTACCTTCATTTGGGAGAGCATCCTAAATATACATATCTCCTAATGAATAACAATAGATGTGTGCAAATCACTTATGGCAAAATTATGAATGCCATGTTGTTGAGTGTCGATCTAGTTGACTCTATCTCACACATAATAGTGATTGTAGACGAGAAACATTCATCTTGTTGGTGATGAATGTGTTCACCAAGTGACTTGGATTAAGACTTATGTTTAAGTACTTATGAGTCAATGGTAGATCGTTGGAAATCAAAGGTAAACAAGTTATGTTCCTTAAATGAATGATGAAATTTAGCTTTGTGCTATATACAATAATTTGTGAGACCTTCCTAAATATTGATGTTTTAGGATTATGAATAAGTCTCATTATTTTGTCTTAACAAGGGATGAATGCTGCAAAGTGATATTATGATATCCTTAGGGCTGTGAAGAATCAGAATGATGCATCTTCTGTTCACATGCTAAAGTATTGTAGTCTAAAGCATGCTAGACTAGTACTTGGTTAATTATGGGTCTTGATGGAGACTAATTAACTCTAAACATTCAAATGTGTATGAACACAAAAAGAATTTGTGTATGGACAAAGTTGAGAGAGAATTTTCATTCATTATAAGGAAATGGCATGTAACTTTTAAAAGTTTGTTCGAAAAGCTAATGAGGAGAACTCATTGTCTAAGCTTATTCTAGATGTTAAATTAGAATTATTCTAAGTTGGTGACAAACTTATGACAATGGCATGTGTTGCTTTGGTCAGCTCGAAAGCTTGTGTAAGCTAATGCAATATGAGTTGAATTCACTGATACAATAAGGTTGGTCTTGTTCAATCATATGTGTATAAATGTCGCCATAAGTGGTGTTACGGAAATGTTGATCAAATGGCAAGAAATGTGGGGGAGGAACCATTTAAGAAACAACCCTATAAGGGTATGTAGAAATGGTTCTCATTAACACATCTAAATGTTATCCAATAACACTTAAATGTGGGGGGTGTCTTGCATTTGTTTTTAGCAATAAGGATTTTGTAATCCAATCTAACATTGCAAATAGACGACTAAGTGGAGGACACAAAGGTCGTAGTGCATAATGGAGATGTGTCTGCCTTAAATGATACACGTATCTTACGAAGACATATGTTATAACCAGATTTAGATGGCCACTGAGGTTATAGTCTTAGAAGTTGACAATAGGCAAAATTAACTTACGAGTTAAGAACACATCATGACAACTGATCTCAAATACGCAAAGTTATTTGCTAATGTTATTGATCCAACAACCTGAGGGTTTATTAGAGATCAAGTTGTGGAATGGGACTGAAGCCCTTGAAAAATGAAGTTCATATGATGGAAACCTAACTCAGTAGACTGGAGATCCCAAGAATTGAGTTCAATAGGAAAACCTAATTGTATGAATAAGCGAGGTCACTGTGGGGGAATAACCCTACGCATTTAATAAGGTAGTTTATTATAAAGATTAATAAACTTCCTAGTCCATTCCTAAAAGTGACAAGTGTGAAGCTAAGCATAATATGTGGTAAATGATTTGGATAGATCACAATAACCACAATGCTTTTAATGAAGTAAGGAGAATCACCTATGTTAGAGAGAAGTGGGGTCGCTTCGAATGGAATTAAGGGCACAATTCCTAGAGCTCTCGCAGAACCAGGAAAGTGTTCCACGACCATTATTGGACACGACTATGAGGAGATGACCCGGCTAGGGAGAGTCTTGTGTGAAGTGTATTGTCGTCTACACAAACGGCAGACGAGTTCAAATACATCGAGATCTACTCAGAGCTAGTGGGCTAAGTGCATTTCATGAGCGAAGGTTCAAAGGGTAACACCTACCTATCGTATGAAAAACTCAACTGTCGAGGTTCTATTGGAAATTTTATGTGTTTTGAACAATCTCCATTCATGTGGGGGATTGTTGGCACTACAAGAAAAGTGACCATTAGAGACTAAATTATTGGGGACTGATATATTAGTCTCTAATAATCAATATCTAAGACTGATTTATCAGTCACTAATAATATTAGGGACTGATTTCTATGAGACATATACCAGTTACTGAAAATCAGTCTCTAATATCTTGACACCTTATTTGAGACTAAATTTTAGTTGCAAATATGGTTGCGCCTATAGATTTCTAAATGGACACTTATTGGCTACAAAATTTCAGTCTCAAATATGTTCCCTCTATAATGCAAAATAGCGCGTATGTTTTGGAGACTAATCTTTAGTCTTTAATATAGATGGAACATATTTGGGACTGACCATTTCAGACTAAAGTATGAGAGACTAATATATCAGTCTCTAATACACAATACTTAGGACTGATTTCTCAGTTACTGATAATATTAGGGACTGATTTTTATGGGACTTATGTTCTTAAAGACTAAATTTCTGTCATAAATACATATATGTGTAATTTAAGGTTTTATAGAGAAACTTATTGGCTACTGAATTTATGTCCCAAATACGTTCACTTCATAATGAAAAATGGCCCAAACTGTGACAACCGGTAATTAACGCCTTTTAATTACGCGATTAACAAACGTTTAAGGCGATAATTAATAGTGTTTAAGGCACGAGTTAACCCAATTAGGCTTTTGTAATGCCTAGGAACGCCTACTCGACTTTACAGTACGCGAATGATAATCTGCGGAGAAACTGCGTAACGATAAACGATAACGAACTAATGCCGTACAAAATACCGACAACGCCGACAAACACGAATTTTATACGCGTATTTTATATTTATAAATTTAGTTTTTATGAAATTTTCATGCTTTCGAACGACAGAAAACGCAAACGTGAACAATAAACACGAAAACAGTAACGCACCGACAATCAACGACGAAACGAAAGCACCAGACTCGAATTATGTCTCGATATCTAAATATTATGATATATGTAGCTTCGTTTTCAAATTTTACTATCCGTAGTTGGAAACGGATCGCAAAACGGACAAGAAACGACGAACGGAACATTTTACGCGTTTTAACGCGACAACGATCATACGCGTTTAAATACGATATACTACACAATTTTTAGCGCTTCGGTTCCAAACACTTTATTTTACGTCGTTTTACAAAGTTCGGATTCGAAAACGGGTTTTCAAAAACATATCGGGCCGCGAAAAATGGGCTTGTGGGCCTGGGGCCCAAGCCCAAGTGGAAGACCTAGTATATAAACACCTTATCTCATCTTTTTGGGTCATTTGAAACCCTAAACAATCCTGCGCACACAACCACACCACTGTTTTCTCCTTCTCCTTCGATCACGGACACACAACCAGACACCCCTTCATCTTTCTGCTCTCTACCTCACCCGATGATCGGAATCGAGCTCCGGCGACGAGCACACCCCCCCCCCCCAAACCTTCGCAGTTCATAAACAAAAGGAAAAGAGAGAGCCGCCGCAGATCTTTTCAGCATTGACGAAAACAAGATCAGAGAGAGAGAGAACGGGCGACGAAGCCGCTCACGGCAGCGGCAGTGGAGAACCGACGGTGGTGGTGTGTCTCCGACGAGCTCCGGTTAGTGAACCGAGTATGTTATTTTTGTTTCTTACTCAGATCCGTTAGATCTTGTGCACTCAAAATCCACGTTTTATGTTTGTTTTCTTTCCGATGATGATAATATTTGGGTGTTTATCTTAACTTCTATTCTATAGTGATGTTTTGATATTGAATAGATTTGGCTAACTTTTAATTTTGTTCATGTCTACAGATTGCTAAGAAAACTACTATTTTAAACGTTGCAAGACTTGTTGCTTTACAAAATGTAAACATTCAATAGAAGATAATACGGTGAAGGTGAAGTTAAAGTTAAACTAAGACCCATCACAAAACATGAAGCATAGAAGCCTGCAGAATCCTACACATTGACGGATAAGCCAATAGATATACAATAGTTGATGTATTATACTCAATATTATTTTTTTCTATTTTTTTATTTATTTAGTTTTAAGAGAATACTTGATGTATTTATATTGTATATTAACCTAATATTTGTTTGTTCATAGTTTATTGTTTCATGTTTATATAGTTTCGATGAATATATTTTAGTTTGCTTTTAGAGACTGATTTGCAAACTACAAATAAATAAAGACATTGGAAACTGAAAATTTTTGTTATATGAGGTTGGTTTTTAGTCTCTAAACACATGTTTGAAACTAAAATGGTATTGTATTTGAGATTATATTTCAGTCTATAAAAGAAACACATTAAGGAATGAAATGGTGTGGTATCGTACCGGTGCCGTACCAGGTATATTCGGTATCGGTACCCACTTTTGGGGGTTTTCGGTACCGAGCCCATCCTTAACATCAGCTTTGAGCTCATGCCACATAGCAACGCAAGTAATTGCACCGTTTAGATTGATTTTCATACACGTGGTAAGTAAATTGTATTTCGTTTGAATGAGGTTTTATATACACAACTTCTTTTGTTTTCTTTTTTTGTCTTTTCTGTAATGAATGATCTGTAACATGTAAAATTAACTTGGATATTTAAATTATTGATGAGTAAATGGTATCAAATCTTGTAATCAATCATGTATCGTATCGGTACCAAATTTACTATACCATATCATTTTCGGTACAAATTTGGGACACACCTTTTGGCGTTTTCAGAATCGTTACTTTCGGTTCGACACCGGTCTAGCACAATACCTGTATTAACTTATTTATACCCTCAAATACCATACCGTATAGCACCGAGCATTTTCGGTGCCCGTACCTAATTTTGATTATTTTCGGGATCGGTACTTTCGGTGTCATTACCGGTACCGAACTCATCCATATTTTAACGGGTTAGTAACGTTATCACTGAACTGAAAACAACCGAATTTAAAAACCATTTTTATCTATGTTTTGATATTCGGTATCCGCTTGCCGTTGTCGGCACACGTTTTGCAGACATTGGATCCCCGCCGCAACGCGGGGTCGGAAAATCAACTAGTTTTATTTAAATTACACTAATTAACCGAGTATAATATTTTATAACAATGAAATAATATTATAGATAGATTAACATTTGAGTTAATATTTGATTGCAATTTAGAGATCACTTTGAAGCATTAGCCATTAAGAGATAACCTAATTTTGATTGCAATTTTTGTATTTGTCGTTTCTTTCTATTTCCTTACAAAAATGGAAGGAAAGCCTAAAGAAAACGTATACAATCTCCATAAGTCCCAGTGTAGAAAACTTTTATGTGTTCATCCTTTTCAACAATATATCATATCAGAAAAACTTATCATATTTTCTTTTCTTTTATCATAGACAAATACTTTGAACAAAAAAGTGAAATGATTTTGTCAATATATGTATTTGTAATAATGAGAAGCTTATGTACTTGTTTAAATACTTCAAACTTGTGTATTCTTTTCCCAAATTTTATACGTAGTACCTTTTTTTTATAACATCAAGTGTTACTCCTAATTAACACCTAATCAACATGATTTGAACCAACATCACTGCAATCATCAATACCACTAGACCATAGGACCATGGCTTATATACGTGGTATTTAAAATCAACAAGATGGGTAGTTTCAATTTATAAGAGCATTCACATTGGAGCCTTGAAAACCCATTTTCTTTATAATTATAAAAGTAAAAAAACATAGAAAACAATTAAAACATTCATCCATTGAAATCTCTATAAGACCATGCGTAGTGGTTTAGTGAATAATGTCCCTACCATTGGGTGTTTTTCGCCATGTGGCAGTCCAGTCAGCAAGAGGACATCATTGGACGTTTTCACAAAAAAAGGAGTAGTGGGATAATGCCCAATAATGCCCCGTCAATCATTACACAATTATTAAATTTTTTAATTAAAACTAATTAAATGTCATTTAAATAAAAAACATTACATTCTTAATTTTTTTTTTCAAAAGTTAAATAGAAAATATTACATATCTAAACTACAAGGACCAAAATTCAAATGTTCAAAAGTTAAATTTAAAACCATATCTAAACCACAGGGACCAAAGTTGTAAAAACTAAACTTTTTAAAACCTTTTCTGCAGTCCATCATCTTCTTCGATTTTTTTGCAGGTTTTCCGGCATGGAAAACAACAACTCCGGCCAGCCACAAAACCTCATTCCAGCTCGAATTCGTCCCATTCCGGCCCAACCTCCAGCTATCTCCATCTGATTGGCCAAAAAATTTGCCCTTTTGGCGTGATTTGAAAAACGCCAAACGATTTTTTTTTCTCGAAAAACGCCCGATAACGCCGGCATGTAATGGGATAGGGGCGTGATTCGGCGTTTTTATTGATTTTTTTTTAAAAAAACGCCCCACTACGCATGGTCTAATATAGAAAAAAATAATAAACACAATACTGATTCGCTATATTTAGAGGGTGACTATTTATCAATCTATATAACTTAGTGAGTGTGTAAAACCGAAACAAAACAATAAACAGGTTTTTGTGAGTAAGATAAAAACGAAGAATCGGATATAAGAAGTTTTCAAAATAAACAAAGTTTAAAGAAAAATGTATTTTAGTTTAATTATCTAGATAGAGATAAAGACTGGGATGAAAAACGCCCTATCGGTAATAACTATTGTTATCACTATCAAATCACTCTCTCTTCGATACCTCACTTGATAGCCTCGCCATCCATTTATCAACGAACACATATCTTTTGTCTCTGTTGCCTTCACAGCCATACCATCGATCACCCATTTCTTCTTGTCTCCGTTACCAATACCTACCTTACCCACAATGCAAACACATATATGTTTACGTAATCGTTTCAAGATGGTGCTTAGGAGCTGGGACATGGGTGTCTAACCAATCAAACTTCATATTACTCAAGTTACTTAAATTGAGTTTTTCAAATTTTGAAAATTTGAAGCTCAAGTCTAATTTGATTCAAAGAAACCGATTCGAATTCGAAATCCGAATTCACATTTCAGTTTGAACTAGCATTATGACCCGCGGGTGATGCGCCGCGAGCCCGTTTTAAACACTGAGTGGATTAATTTAAGCGTTATGTGAAGCGATAACTGTTGGGAAAATTAGTGAATGGATATTTAGTTAATTTATAATTTAGTGAAATTATAATTACATATTAAACTCTTTCATATGGTGAAACTCTTGAGTAGAGTTTTATATCACTTGATTAGCTTTTATTAGAGTTTTTATGGCTCTAATTAAATCACTAATTAAGTGAAACTTTTATTAGAGTTTTATGTCTCTAATAAAATCACCACTTAAGAGAAACTCTTGATAACACACAACTCTTGTAAAAAAAGTGGTAGGCTATGTGACTCACTGGAATTATGAGAAAACTACAAGAGAAAGATAATATGTATGAAGAATTCTTGAAGAAGTGGTGAAGACTTGAACATCCATATGTTGGGAATTATAGAGAGATAAGTTTTCTCTACTCGATTCCAACACCTTCATATCATTATTTTTCCGCAAGTTCAAACACTATAATTCTATTCGGTGTAACCTCGGGCGTGTGGCCATTTCCGGCAGTACAGACTGCTTCGGCTGATGTACACTGGGAGACAGACGCGTCGTCTTTAGTAGAGGCGCGAAATCTGTTTTAAGGGAAGCGTGTTGAACACGTGCCTCAACCAAAATCGTCAACGTTTTAGTGTTCTCTTTGTTGCAGTCAATGAGTATTTTTCAAGACTCAAGATGATGAATACTCGAGTCTAGGATGCTATCAAGTGCGGGTGAAGGACCCACCAGAGATGCGGCTTGAATCAAGATTGGTATATATAATTATATTATATATTTTTATTTAGTTATTGCAACCGATATTGTACTATGATATTTCCTACGAATAACGAGAGTCTCGTTATTATATATTTTGTAATTATATTTTACAAAAGGTGAACCTAATTCCTACAATAACAATATGAAAGTGCGTATTCGATCAAACTCAATGTAACCTATATAAGCTTTGCGGTTGGATCAACAAGTAAAGTAAATAGAATACATATCGTACAAAAGAAACGGAATCGAATCCGGGTTGGTTCGTTTATTGGGGTTTCACCTAACCACTACACCACTCTTACTTTTGCATTAAGATTTAGTACCGTCAAAATGTGCAGTGACTCAAATTTATATTGTCGAATGAAAATGTATTACATTTGACCCGACTCGGTTTTAAACAAAATTTACGTCAAACATATACCAACTGCAAACGTATATAAAAATAAGTATGAAAACGTATTATATTTGACCCTACTCGTTTTCGGGAAAAATATGTCGAAAAGTGAATTTATACCATTTACGTCGAAACGTGAATTTATACCGAAATGTACATAAAAATAAGCACGTGAGAAAAATAAATTTTTTTAATTTACTTCAAAACATAGACAAATTGAATACGTGCATAAAAATAAGAATGAACACGCGTTATATCTAGCCTAGTACGTTTCCCGAAAAAAACATTTACGTGAATTTATACCATTTTCGTTGAAATGTGAATTTTTACTGACACGTAAATATTATATTTGGCCTAGTACGTTTCCCAAAAAAATACTTTAAGGCACATACAAAAAGATAACCACGCAAGAAAATAATGTTTCTTAAATTAAAAATGAAAAAAAAGGGGTGATTAAAGTTAAAACATTAGAAACTCATTGGTTTGGGGGGGGGGGGGGGGGGGGTTAAAATGACATTTTATAAAGTCTTTAGAAAGTGTATTAGTTTTAATAGAGTAGGGCCAGTTTTGGTCGATGGCAAAGGCCACCGACCCACCGACTTTGGTTTGTAAGATATATAGTAATGGTTGAAATGTATATAAAAAGTAAGCACAAAAACGTACTCGTTTACAAATAAAACTTAACGTCGAAATGTAGACCAACTCGAATTAAACCAACATGTACATACAAATAAGCACGGAACATATTAGATTTTTTTTTAAAGTTAACGAACAAAAGTTATTAAGGAAAAATCGGATTATGCATCTTTCGAAGGTATCAAAGTGACATTTTACTAAGTTCATTATTAAAATGGCAATTTACTCTTCAAAATAAAAAGAAGTTGGACCTAAAATTTAAGAAAAAATTGCTTAATCGAATCATAAAGCCATATTTAAGAAAAAATAGCTTAATCGAATCATAAGGCCATAAAATTGGCAATGAGCCAATGACCCAACCAGCAACCAGTCAGGCAGTTATTATGGGCCGTCAGAAGAAAACAATAGTCCATGGGCTTATTTTGATATCTATTTAAGCATTTATTGGGTGGGCTGCTTTGTGATGGGCTATAACTAAGCGCCATTTATTTACTTCATCCGAAAAAAAAATATTATAAAATAACAACAGGTGAGGAAAAAGTGCATGTAGTGTGCAAAAGTCGGTGGCATATACACCGACTTTGTCTTTTAAGACTATAGATAATTTGAGTTGATTTAATCCGAATGAATAAACAAATATTTAGTTATATAATATTACTTAAATTATAGATTGTCACACCCCAACCGATGGGGGAATCATCGGGGCGCGGCACTAGGCGAATCAGATTGCTCAAGAGAATCCATATTTATTACATTTGTTATCCCATACTAACAAACAATTTAATCACATAAGTTATCACAGATTTCTTGTCCTCTCAAACAATACAAATCCGACAACCTAGATTTTAGGTGAGTTTCTAGACTTCCTAGCTTGATTTGATGTAGACTGCGACTAAACCTGCAACATACGTTAAAATAACGTCAATACAAAAGTATTGGCGAGTATACAAGTTTTTGATAGAGTAGCGTAAATAGTTAAAAGTAATGCGAATTACCAATTACATAAACGAGATACCTTAACATACGTGCATATAAGACAGATACTACCAGCTAAGTCACTCGAGCTGCGATTGCGATTGCTATTCATCCTAACTAGACCCCGTCGGGTACTATAGTACTATACTAGTTAAGGCGGGACCTCTCGAGTATAAGTCCTAACACATATGTAACTAGCATCACGTGTAAATATGCATAACAGTTATTCGCAAGTGATAAACAGCTTAATTGTATAATTCGTTTTGATAAATTCGATCTGGTAGGAACGTATGTTACACCCAAAATGCGATAAAAAGGGTTCGAGTATACTCACAGTCGGTGCTCAGCAAGTAAACACAACTTGGTTGGATTGAAGGGAGCTCGTCTGAGATTAGCCTGATTACAGATTGATAGCGTAAGCGTCGAACAGTGCGTTAAATGACGAGAAGTGACTGAGTGTCGAATGGTAATCCGATCGGATGGTCACTCGATCGGATGTCAATCCGTTCGGATGGTCATCCGATCGGATGGCCATTCGATTGGATTGACATTCGTTTTGAGATAGATGAGTTTGTGTATGATAAATTTTTGAAGTTTTCGTTGTAGCATTTGAAAATAGTGAAGTATATCTACCCTAGGGGTGTGCGTGGGTCGGTTTAGTTCGGTTTTTACTATTAACCATAACCATAACCGCTAGTTCGGTTATGGAGTTTTGGTAACCATAACCATAACCATAACCAAACTTCGGTTATGGTTAATCGGTTATGGTTCGGTTTTGGTTAATTTCGGTTAAGTAACCAAGCAAGGTTTGAAATGAATAGGGTTGTGCACGATTTGAACTTAGCTTGAGCCTATTTTGTAAGATAACGGAGACTACACTTTTTGGTTAAACTACCGATTTGGGGTTCTTTTTAATAAGGTAATTCTCAAACAAAAAAAAAATTATGGCCATAACACCTTAGTTCTTTATCAAAATAAATGGCATCTACATCAAGATCATTTTGTTACTAACATACTTTTATCTTAGTAAAAACCCTCTATATGGTTTTGTAAAACACAAATCCATTATATAAAGTTAACATTACAAGTTCGGTTCGGCTTCGGTTATATCGGTTAACCAAAGCTTCATAACCATAACCATAACCATAACCGATTGAGCGGTTATACAAAGTTTCATAACCATAACCATTGGTTATATTGGTTATCGGTTATTAGTGGTTCGGTTATGTCGGTTATCGGTTATGGTGGTTAATTTGCTCACCCCTACTCTACCCTTCAGGTCGAACGGTCGTTCGATCGGGTAACGATCCGATTGGTTGGACACTTAGAGGGAACAAGTTCACAGCAGGGTTGTCACTCGATCGGATTGCAATCCGATCGGGTGGCAATCCGTTTGGAACTGTCCATGCATTGAACATGTTGAAAATTGCTAAGTGTTGAAGTTCCAAACATCACATGATCGGGTGGTCGCTCGATCGGATGGCAATCCGATCGGGCGGCAATCCGTTCAACGTTCACCTCCTCAAAATTGACACAAAAGTTAAGTGTGGGACCAAGGTGCAAGCTGATCGGGTGGCTGTCCGATCGGGTGGCAATCCGATCGGATGGCAATCCGATAGGACGACAATCCGTCCCGGCGGCCTGATCGTCTTGTTACTTGGTTGTTTTGATAGTTTTGCGGTCTTGATTCGAGATGATTTGGTAACGTGCCAAACAACAGAACCCTCGTCAAGACCCGAGTAACCCGATCGGATAGGAATCACCCTAGTCCGGTCAGTTGACTGTTCGAGACGGTGATTCGTGTTTAACCCGAAATCAGTAATCTCTTGGATAGAATCCAGATCTTGAACCAACATATTAATAAGAAGGAGTAGAAGATCAGAACAAGCTCCAATTCTATCGGTTTTGAGTGCATTGAGTGTAAAAGAGTTGAAAGAAAGTTAGAAAACTATCTTTCAATCCCTTTCACCTTGAATATGTTCAGATCCATGCAAGATTTTTGTTTATTCATGTGGAAATCGTTCAGATCTAAGTTGTTCTTGGTGGATTGAAGCCAAAACATGAAGTTCATGTCACACCCCAACCGATGGCGGAATCATCAAGGCACGGCACTAGGCGAATCAGATTGCTCAAGAGAATCCATAACTAAATTGCGACAGTATTTAATGCGTTCATTATCCCATACCAATAAACAACACATTCACATAAGTTATCACAGATTTCTTGTCCTCTCGAACAATACAAATCCGACAACATAGATTTTAGGTGAGTTTCTAGACTTCCTAGCTTGATTTGATGTAGACTGCGACTAAACCTGCAACATACGTTAAAACAACGTCAATACAAAAGTATTGGCGAGTATACAAGTTTTGATAGTAGCGAGAAATAGATAAAAAGTGTTGCAAATTACCAAATACATAAACGAGATACCTCAACATACATGCATTTAAGACCGATACTACCAGCTAAGTCACTCGAGCTGCGATTGCTATTCATCCTAACTAGACCCCGTCGGGTGCTATAGTACTATACTAGTTAAGGCGGGACCTCGCGAGTATAAGTCCTAACACATATGTAACTAGCATCACATATAAATATGCATAACAGTTATTCGCAAGTGATAAATAGTTTGATTGAATAATTCGTTTTGATAAATTCGATTTAATAAGAACGTATGTTACACCCAAAATGCGATAAAAAGAGGTTCGAGTATACTCACAGTTGGTGTTCAGCTAGTAAATACAACTTGGGTGGATTGAAGGGAGCGTGTCTGAGATCAGCCTGGTTACAGATTGATAGCGTAAGCGTCGAACAATGCGTTAAATGGTGGCGAGTGAACCAAGAGTCAAATGGTAATCCGATCGGATGGCCAGTCGATCGGGTGGCAATCCGTTCGGATGGTCATCCGATCGGATGGCCATTCGATTGGATTGTCACCTCGTTTGGTGAAGATGTGTTTGTGTATGGTGGTTTGCCTTTTGAAGTTTTCGTTGTAGCCTTTTGAAAACAAAGAAGCATCTCTACCCTTCAGGTCGATCGTTCGAACGACGGCTCGATCGGGTGACGATCCGATTAGTAGGACACTTAGTGAGAACAAGTTCCCAGCAGTCTGTCACTCGATCGGATTGCAATCCGATCGGGTGGCTTCCGTTTGGAACTGACTATGTATTGAACATGCTGAAAATTGTTTAAATGTCGACGTCCTAAACATCACATGGTCGGATAGTCGTTCGATCGGGTGGTAATCCGATCGGACGGCAATCCGTTCGACGTTCAAGACTTTGAAAAGTTGAAATGATAGTTTCAGTGAGGAACCAAGTGCAAGCCGATCGGACGGCTGTCCGATCGGGTGGTAATCCGATCGGACGGCATTCCGTTCCAACTACCTTGATCATCTTGACACTTGATTGTTTTGAAAGTTTGTGGTTTTGATCGAGACGATGTGATAACGCGCCAAACAACAGAACTCCATTACGAACCAAGTCCTCCGATTGAACCGGAATCACCCTGGTCCGATCAGTTAACTGTCCGTAACGGTTGTTCATGCTTAACCTGAAATCGGTTATCTCTTTAGACAGAATCAGATTTAGAACCAACACTTCACTTAGAATGAGTAGAAGATCGGAACGAGCTCTGATTCCATCGGTTTTGAGTGCATTGAGTGTAAAAGAGTTGAAAGAAAGTTGAAAAACCATCTTTCAATCCTTTTATCCATGATTATGTGTAGATCTATGTGAGAATGTTGTTTATTCTTGCGGAAATCCTTCAGATCTAAGTGGTTCTTGGTGGAATGAGGCCAACACTTGAAGTTCATAAGAACTCCATGATGACATCATCCTAGAACACCTCAAATCCATTGATTTCACGGTTAAAAGTTAAGATTCAAAAGAGAAAATGATGAAGAAGTGCGTGTAGATCATGGAAGTACAAGATTTGAGGTAGAAACTTACAAGAATCGCGAAAAATCGAGAAAAAATAGCCCCAAAGCGTGCTGGTTGAGTGAGAGCTGTCACATCACTGTTCAAGTGATGTGACAAGTGCTATTTATAGGTGAAGTGGAGTGAAGGGGAAGAAGTGCAACGGATCGGACGGCTGTCCGATCGGGTGGCTGTCCGATCGGGTGGTAATCCGATCGGATGGCCACCCGATCGAGTGGTCACTCGGTCGGTGGTCTCCGGCGAATGGCGTTTCGATGTTTCGTTTTATTCGTTAAGTGTCGCAATTGTTTGGTTACACATTTTCATACCCCTATTCATATATTTATTATAATTAGTCACATAGGGTCGTATATACATATCCATATCTCAAATCCTGCGATAATCGAGTTACGCGTGCCTGCGAGTGTGTTTCCTTGAGTATCGAGTTGCACTGCGACGCATCACGGCTATCAAGGAGGGTAGAATTTGTCCTCATTTGACGTCTTCGTGGTTGTCAGCAAGTGCAATGTGATGTGCTAGCGATAAAGTATGCGTAATATGTGAAAATACTGTGAAATAGCGATGTATGCGATATAGCTACATTATGATCCGAATCTCTAGTGCTAGGCGTAACGAGTTTAACGAGTAGTAACAACGCACGAACGTGCGGGTTGTTACAGTCTCCACTGCTTTAGGAAATTTCGTCCCGAAATTAATCCACCAGGAGGGTTACGAGGATCGATGCGAGTGGGAGTAGCGATCAAGAGCGTCAGAAATAAACGAGCGATCGATTGAAACTTGACGAACGAGAGCATTACGATGACCAACGATGGCAGTGAGTAAGGCGATTTGTATGACAAAAGATGGCAACACACGAAAAGCGATCTGAAGGTGTTTCAAATTCTCGAAATGTTGATTAATTCGAAGAGGTTTGAAGAAAAACTTGTTTATGCAAAATCTTCCCACAGTGCGGCGTTAAACTGTTTCGATGTTCACGCCCGCGCTATGAGTGGGGTTTTATTAGGTTACTAGAAGATTTTAGGGTGTTTAAAACTCGTTTTACGAAATCGTCTCGTCACGCGGTAGTAACTCTAGTCGATTGTCACACCATCGTAACAAGAAAATCTCGATTTGTACAAAGGTTATGATCAAATTTTAGAAAAAGTTTTGTAAGAAAAGATCAGTTTAAAATTTGTGTAAACAAGGCCTTTTAATAATACCAAAATTTTAAATTTAAGGTCGGCCCCGCAAGGCACCTTTCCACGAAAGTTCGTCAATATGGTTAAAACACTTATGTATAGGAAGTACCAACGGCGTATCCACCATGCTTTAGCCATATGGCTTCCGTTTCGTGAGGCAGTGTCATACGTGTCGACATAGTACAGACAGACTTGCAATGACTTGATCCAAACGGGAAAAGGGTTGGATCAAGTCTTGAAAAAGCGAACTGAGTGATGAGGTCGTTTTCGAACTCAGTTTAGTGTCACGAGCGAGTGCGACAAGCGATTAACAGTACACGATAATTGATAGCGCAAAACAAACACAAACATAGTAAGTGAAGACAACGGCGATAAGCGAAGAGCGATAAGCGATGAGCGACGAGCGATAGTGACAATCGTAGAGCGATAGGCGACGATCGACGCGTTGCAAGCGATGGGAATATGCGCGATTGATGCGATTCGATTGAATTGGTCAACACCACAAAATTTAACTAACATTAGACCCCACATAGCCTTTTTCCTTGAAAGTTTGCTGATATGGCTAAAACACTTATATATAGGAAGTACCAGCGGCGTATCCACCATGCTTTAACCCTATCAGTTTCGTTTCGTGAAGCGAGGTCATGTGTGCTAACATATCACAGATAACACAAATAACGGTAAGCGATAGCGATGGCGATTAAGCGATACACGATGAGCGATGGAGCAATACACAAGCGATAGGGCGATACCCATGATACACATAATAAGCGGTTGAGCGAACACACAATAAGCGATCGAGATTGCGAAATACCCATAATAAGCGATAGCGATTGCGAGGTAGATTCTAGAGATAATGTGATTGCGAGCGTGTTGACTTACGAAAAGTCTTGCGATCAAACGCTTGAGTTGCGATTGAGATTGTTACGCCTTGCGATGTAGTATAGTGTGTCGAAAATAACCACAATAGTATATTAGGTCTACGTTCCAACTCCACATGGCACTTTCTTCACAAAACTTCGGTTAGCATGGCGAAACACCGTCATGTTTCAACCATACGCCTCTGTTCCGTGAATAGGTGTCACACTTCTTCAGACATGGTCAAGACGCTTATATATAGGAAATACCAGCGGCGTATCCACCACGCTTAACCATGCCCTGAACGGTAAGGCATTATTGAAACTCTCTACGATCTCCGTGCACTAACCAAAATAATCCCGTGTGCACCCGTGATTAATCTGATTCTTGCACGTTTATCGTACCTTATCTCAAGAACGCATAGTAGGGGTAAAACACATTATATAGTACATAGTGCCAGCATATAGTTTGTGCGTGAGTATAAGAGAGAAATAGAATCCACATGCGTCGAGAGATAGAATAAGTTCCACACATAAAAGAAATTGACGGCGATAAGTCGTATTATTACAACAACGTTAGAAGCAAAATAACGTTGCCGTGGAGTGTAACAACCCTTGGTAAAACCAACACCCTCAGTATATTTTCTATACCCTATTATATCTTAAAATATCCCAAGGTGTCTCATATTACACCCCGTATATGAAAACCGAGCCCAAATTATGTTTTAACATATAAAATAAATCAAAAATAAGAAAAATAGAGTTGAGTCGGGCCGCGTAGACCCACCCCAACATCTTACGCGGGCGGTATTAAGACTGGAATTGACTCCGCTGATTTCTTAAGTTGATACGGGCCGCGTAAGCTTAAGCTTACACTTACGCGGGCCGCTAGAGATCATGAAACGCGGAGACATCCGGTGCTGACACGTGTCGACATCGTGGCGGTCTAGAGGATGACTGGGACAAGCTATATGTTGACCAGGTGGTTGACGCGGGCCGCGTAAGGCTTAGCCTTATCTTACGCGGGCCGCCTGGAAGTCAGAATACAACACTATATATAGAACTCATCAGTTTACGTTTTTCGTCCCTCACATTTCAATCTCAAATCACAATTTCTGTAGAGAAGTTATAATACACGGGTATTATACCCCTAATTAGCGAGGTTCTGCTCCGTCGTAAGTATTATAACCCCAGTTTCATAATAGTTACGCTGCCCGATTGATTTAGGATTCCGTAACAACTGTCGTGGTTCTGCCCGACGTAGTTGTTGGAATGCCGTCTCGGGGAGGGTATCATTAATAATTTCAAAGGGTTATGATACTAACCAATGTACATTTGTATAAATTTTAGATTTTACCCAGGAAACCCTTACAAGAAGCCTATGATAGCAAAGTGAGTTTATCCTCTTTTTGTTAATGTTTTTGGAATAAATTACAAAACCTTAATACTTTACAATGTGATTAAGCGGTGATTGAGTCTTTGTAGTTCTTCAATTACTGCCGGTATGTTGGGGTTTTGTATACAAAATTTACTACACTATGAGTAGTAAGTCAAGGTTGACAGTACGTTACCATTGGACAATGAGTTAGCCAATGTGTAATATGACCCACAAGTCAGTGGATTGATAGTACCAAATGGAGTAATTGTGTAGACATCAACATTGTAATCGTCCTCAATACTGTTTTAATCGATAAAATGTTTCTTGATTAAACTGGGATTCACTCACCAGTATTTCCGACTGACAAATGTTTTTAAAAACGCGTTTCAGGTAACCCGATGTGACAGCCAATTAGTAGAAAGCCAGCTGGAGAGCACTAAAGGCTTGGGGATAATGTGGCTATAAAAGTTACCTAATAAACGATGTTTTAAATTCAATAAGATAGGGTTTATCCCTATAAATGTATTGTAATAAGAAACTTAGATTTTGTCCATGTGATTATTAATATAAAATATGGTGGTTTTACTCTGATAAACATTTCCTAACTACGGTCCTAATGAAAATTCCGCTGCAAGATTAAATAACCTGATACCACCACAACTGAGATCGCGTCCGCCCGTTCCCGGGAATAAGGGATCGGGGGTTGCGACATGGAGTACTTCTGCGGAGACTGCGGTTGTTGCTGAAATTCCTCAAGGTTGCGGTCCCGTGCGACAATGCTGCGTAAGATGACCATACCAGTTGCAATTTGCGCAATAGCGACAGTTAGCTTCTGGCGGGTGATGATACGTACACGTAAAACACAGGGGATGAGCTCCGTTGTAGGCGCGTTTCAAGTGAACTGGAGCTGGTTGGAGGGGTTCTGGTTGCGACAGTTCGGTTGTTGAAGAGCCTGGGCTCATGGTCTTTCGTTTACGGCTGGGCTGAGCTTCCTGAGATGATGCGGTGTCGTCGGCGGATTCGTCTGATGATTTGCTGGAGTTATCGTCGGAGGAATCTTCAGAAGAATCGTCGGTAGATTCGCCAGAGGAATCAATGACAATTGCTTGATGAGCCTGTTTGACATGATTCTTGGAGAAAAATCCGTCTAAGACTCGTATGCTGTTGATTTCTGCGGCCAAGCGGTAGGTTTCTTCGATGGTAGCAGGCCTTGCAGCTTCGACAAAATCGCCCACATATTCAGGCAAGCCGCGAATATACTTCGTGATGGCTTTTTCTGAAGTGTTGACTTGGCTTGGGCAGATTATGCTAAGCTGTTTGAACCTTGCGGTGTAGCCAGTATTGTCACCTTCGACTTGTTTGATTTCCCAAAATTCGTCTTCTAGTTTCTGAACTTCATGGGGAGGGCAGTACTTTTTCTTCATGAGCACTTTCAGCTCATCCCAAGAGAGAGCGTAAGCTGCGGAGATCCCACGTTTGTTACGTTCGGCTGTCCACCAGTCGAGTGCTTGCGATTGAAATACTCCGATACCACAAGTAGTACGGAAACTATCGGGACACCCACTCTGACGAAGGGTAACGTCGATAGAATCGAACCACTGGAGTAGCTGGGACACACCTCCTTCACCCGTGAACTCCATCGGGTCACAGGCTTTGAAGTGTTTATAGAGGAAAGCAGATTACGACGCTTCCGTCTTAGAGTCTTCCGAGGTTCGAGAGTTGCTGAGAGAGTGCACTTGAGCGACAATTTGAGGAATGGCGTTTCGATGTTTCGTTTTGTTCGTTAAGCGTCGCGATTGTTTGGTTACACATTTTCATACCCATATTCATATATTTATTATAATTAGTCACATAGGGTCGTATATACATATCCATATCTCAAATCCTGCGATAATCGAGTTACGCGTGCCTGCGAGTGCGTTTCCTTGAGTATCGAGTTGCACTGTGACACATCACGGCTATCAAGGAGGGTAGAATTGGTCCTCACTTGACGTCTTCGTGGTTGTCAGCAAGTGCAATGTGATGTGATAGCGATTAAGTATGCGTAATATGCGAAAATACTACGAAATAGCGATGTATGCGATATAGCTACATTATGATCCGAATCTCTGGTGCTAGGCGTAACGAGTGTAATGAGTAGTAACAACGCACGAATGTGCGGGTTGTTACAGTCTCCCCTGCTTTAGGAAATTTCGTCCCGAAATTAATCCACCAGGAGGGTTTCGTGGATCGATGCGAGTGGGAGTAGCGATCAAGAGCGTCAGAAATAAAAGAGCGAGCGATTGAAACTTGACGAGCGAGAGCATTGCGATGACCAACGATGGCAGTGAGTAAGGCGATTCGTATGACAAAAGATGGCAACACACGAAAAGCGATCCGAAGGTGTTTCAAATTCTCGAAAAGTTGATTAATTCGAAGAGGTTTGAAGAAACTTGTTTATGCAAAATCTTCCCACAGTGCGGCGTTAAACTGTTTCGATGTTCACGCCCGCGCTATGAGTGGGGTTTTATTAGGTTACTAGAAGATTTTAGGGTGTTTAAAACTCGTTTTACGAAATCTTCTCGTCACGCGGTAGTAACTCGAGTCGATTGTCACACCATCGTTACAAGAAAATCTCGATTTGTACAAAGGTTTTGATCAAATTTTAGAAAAAGTTTTGATTTTACAGTTAAAAGTTAAGATTCATATGAACTTTTTGCTTAAACACATGAACATTCTTATTAACATGCTTGTATACGTGATGGCTTGATACTTTAAACTTGGATTAATCTTATGTGTTGAACTTATCATTAACTTGTATGAGCCAAACCGTGACATATGTAGCGCTATAGGATTAACGACCCGCCGCCCTTATCTTGTGGTTATGTCATGAGCATATTGCGTTTTCTTGGTTTGATATGTTAGACACATACCATGTTTTTATGTTTATCTTGAATCACATGCTTGCTATGAGGAATTGTTCAAAACTTATCTTTTGCTATGTACGTACCAAACTCGTATACTCGCCTTTGCTTTTGCATTGAACTTTATTTTAAACATGTTACAGGTTGAGGATAATGATGCTATGAAATGAAGTAGCGTTGATGCCTAGATACACATATAGACGTTTAGGTCAAATACATTGTATAAATGTCATATTTGTTGTCGTATTGTTTTTTTCTTGTATTTAACATGTTGTATTTCAACTTTCATGTGTTGTAACATTTATTTATAAAAGAAATCAATTTATCTTTAATTCTATTGTCACAATTAGCGTTATGATGTCTCGAGCAATCTTCACACTTCGTCTCATCCCGATGTTTCCGCCATTGGTTGGGGTGTGACAGATTGGTATCAGAGCCATAACTATAGGGAATTAGGAAAAGTAGGAATGCTTTAACCTAGTCTATAGTTTTAGAGTCTTATTCGTATATTTTACTCGAACTACTACATGATACTTTATTTGCTTCTTAGTTATGCTATTTTAAACATGTACATCACGCGTGAGTAATATTCGACATGATATTCTTATGCAATAATGCTTGTCTTATTATGTGTTAATACTTGTTTCATTGTTCGATTCTTTATGTGTTACTCTAAACATATTTCTCTATGTGTTAATACATGTTTTATCATTTCGTTATCCAAGCACCATTCTTGATATGCTTTCTTATGTGTTTATACTTGATTATGTATTTCCTTGACATACACTTCCCTCGTACATTTTCTCGGTATTTCTAAATCCGAAAACACTCATAATACACAAACGAGACGACTTCACCAAAATAGGCGTGAAACCCACAATTTGGTGAATGACTCTCAATCCTTCTACTTTTCTTTTTACACGAAATTCACCACCAAGTTAGGAGTGAAATCCTCACCTTGATGGAGAAATTCGAATTTCAAATTCTAGTGGACCCTCGCCAAAGTGTCGAAATTAACTTTTGACCCGACGAGTACCAACCACACTTAGGATACTAAATCGCCAAGTTAGGGGTGAAACCCGCACCTTGTCGACTAGTTCCACTCCTTGATTTTCATTAATCCCGCCAAGTCTCGAAATTTCAATTGAATTGGGGACATGTAGTAACTGGAAGGGTAAATACCGTCAACCGACTTGTCGGCGAGAGTATTTCACCTATTAGGCCAAAGCATGCTCCTCAAGTTCGAAAGACTTTTCGACTACTTTGGTTAGTCAAAGGTTCCGTTTTGGAACCATCCGAATTTTAATCAAACGTGTTTTACTATTTATTTTACGCGATGCAATCTTTCAAATTCGAATTTACTTCCGATATTTTCTTCTCACACACACAACATATTGAATCTTTTCCATACATTTATACATATGCAAGATTTCATGTAATTTAAATTCATATTCCTTGTAATGACAAGTGGAGACATATCCTCGAGATAGGAGTGATTTCCTTACCTTGATGATTAACTCCACTCCCCTTTCTTAAGACGACCTCACCAACGAGTTAGGGGTGATTCCCTTACCTAGGTGATCATTACCAAAACGTCTCTTCAAAATATCTTATAATGCAAACTCGATCATGTTTTATACCTAACTTATTTATCATTATTCAAAATACATACGTATACGATTTCGAAATACATTGTTTTATCAAGCATACTTTCTATCCTACAACCTATTTTTACCTAACTCACATACACGGATTCTTAACTTATCTTAAACGTTTTACTACACAAATTTCCAAACCTTACGAAATGCTACCTATCAATTTAATCGGTCCAAGGAATCTCTTGCCCATGAACTCCTTATTCAACTCAATCACTAAAACACACTCATGATATATATCACCAAACTAAAGACTTTCATTCTCAATCGGAGGATCAAACCAACCTTTCTTTTACACCTATAAGATCTTATGGATGTTATGTGATCGTTTTACCAAAGATTCTTTCACATCAACAAATCATTTGTTGGAACTTTTGACAATCACTAAGTCCTTTTGCTAAAATTCTTTACTAAGGATCCTCGTTTTCATAAGAACCTCCTAAATTCATAATTTCTTGTTTAATGAAATGAACTTACTTTTGGTTAAAAAAAAAAAAAAAAAAAAACCTTTTCCTACACCAAATTACGAAACATGTGGGCAAGAAGACTTTTTGGAGACCGACCCTCCTTGGATTACGTAAACTCTTTTAAGACAAAAGTAGCATTTCCATTCTTTACAAAATGCATTATGATTAACCAACGAATACTTTATATCCTTTTACATATGCAAACTATATTCTACCTTTCAAACCAAGCTCGATCTGATTTTGATTCGACGAACTCATCGTTTTGTTTAAACAACTATACATGCATATCATCATACACGTTTTAGTCGTGGCATCGCGACAATTCCCTTTGTATCGTTCGTATTTACATGCTCAGCCTCTTGTGCACTTTTACTTGCTTAACTTTGTTATGTTTAAATTAATACTATATACGCAATCATTAGTACTTGTACTCACGCTCATATTCATAACAATACATTTTATGTTTATACTTATACTCATACGTTTCATGTTTTTACCTATACTCATACGTTGCGTGCTTATACGTATACACATACTACTCGTACGTGTTATGTTGATACTCATACTTGCGTGCTTATTCATACCTAAACTTATACTTATGCTCATACCTTCATTTATACACATGAACCATACATTCGTACCCATACGCGAGCAAAATCCGAGTGATCCGCTTACGTGGGTCCTATACATACTTAAGCATGGACTTGCTTACATACTTTATTCTTATACGCTCACATTCTTATTTTTTTAAGTAGACCTACCCACATTCATACACAACTAGTACAAGCTACGCGGATCATGCGACGATCAATATAATCACGGGTGCACACGGGATTACAGTGATAGGCGTATGAGAACCATAGAGTGTACTACTGTGTATGATGAGACACGGAACGTAACATGACACGAATAACAAAACGGACGTAACATGGTCGAAACATGGTGGATACGCCGCTGGTACTTCCTATATATAAGTGTTTTCACCACGTTACCAAACTTTCGTAAAACGTGTCACGAGAAATTCAGTGTTTTACAGACCTATTTTGAACCTTATACAAACTTTATGCAACTCTCAAACGCATTATATCCGATTATCCAATGACGAGACTTCATCCCTAACACACTACGTTCATCTACCCAACACTTATGCTATTCTTATACTTGCACTCTTTAAGAGTCATTCGTTCACTCTATACTCGAATGATTCTCCTTATCCTTTTAATTCATACAAACCTCGTTCGCAATCAGGCTTGTTTAAACATTCGAGTCCTAACTTACCACGTTACCTATAAAATAGTCATCCTACTCTGGATTATTGTGTAACTATACTTAGTATACCTTTGATGCTTTATTTAAAGTACCAAACCTTCTCGTTTCACTCAATAAACAATCTTCTACATATGTGATTTCGTTACCACGTCCCATCAAAATACAAACCGTTTGTCAACATCTTCTTTCTTAATACGTCACCTTTTTAAATACGTCGCCAATTTAAGTTACTCAAAGTTGTTAGACTCACTTCACCTGTATACGTACCTACATGTTTTCAACTATGTCAGACACCTCAAATATTTTAGGCAATGAACTCACTCACAAATTTACCTTGTCGTTCTCCAAAGTTTTGTGCTTTTCAAAATGTTTCAAAATTTCAAGTCAAATTTTTACTAAAACTTTTCAAGTCTACCTCTTGAATAAATTTCGGGACGAAATTTCCTAAAGGAGGGGAGACTGTAACGCCCCGCGTTTTCATACTTTCCATATTTAGAAACCATTGTTCATATTCCTATTTTTTTGGGAACTTTGTATCTCTGTATTCGTCGTTTCGTTATAATCGTCGAAAACTCTTTATCTTTAATCTAATTCGTTATAAAAATTGTTATTTATTCATGGTTTAATTAATTAAATTAATTGATTTTACTATTTTAAAAGATTATTTTTATAATAATTTAGTTAGTCTCGCTAAACTTTAAAGTTAGAAAAGATACAAACTAACCCAGTTAATTTAATTGTAAAGATTAGTTCTTAGTTAGTTAAAGTCAAGGGGCCGTTTGAGCAAATTACTAAAATAAACCACAGGGACTGTTGTGCAAATTTCGGAACTCGAGGTCTCCCGAGTAACCAAATGACGCGCACACCTGCTGGTTTTCTAACCAGTTTTGGTGTTAACCTATTAAAGTTCTCATCATTTATTAGTTACAGCCAAGTTTTCCTTTTTAAAAGGTTTGCCGCCCAATACAGAACCTCGACATCCATGGCTTCCAAGCATATAAACCGCTCCCTTCTCCATTCTTAAGAAACCGCAACCCTTCTCCTTTCTTTCTTGAACCGCCGCAAACAACCACACTCACCTGCTTCCCCCTCTCTAAACGAACAGCCAGACGCACCTATGGCGGCAACACACGGCGGCGACATAGCAGCGGCAACAACATAACATCGACGGAGGTCACGACAGGAAACCGTGCATCATCGAGCACCGGAGTGGAAGCTCGCAACATCGGTGACGTCGCCGGAACTCGAATTCTCGCCGAAGTCGTTACGTCGGAAATCGGTTCCTGCTGTTCGGTATACATTTTCATCCCCATTCAACTTTCTGTTAGAAATATAATTTCTTCCTTTGATATTATAAGCTTTCAAGTAAACAGCAAGTTTGAAAACTTGCATATTAGTCGAACAGGTTCCTGTTCCTTTCAAATGAAGGGGATGAATATTGTTGTTTATTCAAGTAAAATAAAAAGCCCATTTCCTTTCATTTGAATCAATCTATACACATAATAGTAGGTGATGTCATTTAAAATAAAGAACTAAATAATATATTTTAGAATATTAATCGAATCGAAAGCATGGTTGTAAAAGGGTTTTGTGCTGTTGATTACCTACTTCTTTCATAAATGGTTTTATAAATATATGATTTTTTATTAACATTTTCTTTGACTTTCTTATATGAAAGCATGTCCTCTTTTTAATGAGGAAAAACTTTAAACTATTTTCTTTACTATTTAAGCAAATCAATAATAAATAGTTTTCTTTATTCTTATCCTTATATTTATATATATATATATTTTATTCTACTTTCTTTTGTTTCTTACAGTTTATTGATTTTAAACTAAATCAAATATACTTAAACATATTTAGATATTCAGATTTTATTATGTTTACCATTAAATCAGAATTTTGTCTATTTATGTATATGAATCGATATTATGTGTGTATCTATACAAATTAAGTTATGTATTTACTCAACTAATATAATTACATTTAAATAATTTAGTTTATACCTTTGGGATAATAAACTATAATCAAGCATATCATTTAAATTTCCTCATTATTCCTTTTATCCTTCCTTTACTCCTTAGGATAATCATTCTCGTTCCATTGGATTTTTCCCGATCCTTACTCATGCGTTATTACAAGGAATTGCATACGCAATCAATGTGAGTATACTCGTATTTTCCCCTTTTTACTTTTACCACTTTTGGGGTGTAACATGTTTACTTATCAACAACTTACACATGAACATTTTTCTTATGCAATGCCCAAAATAATACATTATATATGATTACTTTGATACATCTTGATGCTTGTTAATACTCATATTCCTAAAAATGGAAACTTATCATCAAGATAGGGGTGATTCCCAAACCTTGATGATTAGCTCCACTCACTTTCTAACTTCACCAACGAGCTAGTGGTGATTCTCTTACCTCAGAGGTAGTTACCAACTTTTCTTCGTTCTCAATGAAATTTTATGATTGAACGTTCCTTTTCAAAAAAAATTTGGAATTTATTTCACGTGCATGCTAATACGTTATACTGGATTCGTGTTACTTGGGTGAAACTTTATGTGATAAACTTGTCATTAACTTCGTAAGAAGCCACACCTTAACATACTCGATGGGTTGACCTGTGTATTCACATGCCAGGGATACGTTAATCTTGTTAACTAAGTATGGCATGTGGATTGTTCTAAATTTTTTATGAAAATACGTTAATCTTAGATTTCGAGGACGAAATCTCCTAAAGTAGGGGAGACTGTAACATCTGCCAATTTTAGCGCTATAGGATTAACGACCCGCCGCCCTTATCTTGTGGTTATGTCATGAGCATATTGCGTTTTCTTGGTTTGATATGTTAGACACATACCATGTTTTTATGTTTATCTTGAATCACATGCTTGCTATGAGGAATTGTTCAAAACTTATCTTTTGCTATGTACGTACCAAACTCGTATACTCGCCTTTGCTTTTGCATTGAACTTTATTTTAAACATGTTACAGGTTGAGGATGATGATGCTATGAAATGAAGTAGCGTTGATGCCTAGATACACATATAGACGTTTAGGTCAAATACATTGTATAAATGTCATATTTGTTGTCGTATTGTTTTATTCTTGTATTTAACATGTTGTATTTCAACTTTCATGTGTTGTAACATTTATTTATAAAAGAAATCAATTTATCTTTAATTCTATTGTCACAATTAGCGTTATGATGTCTCGAGCAATCTTCACACTTCGTCTCATCCCGATGTTTCCGCCATTGGTTGGGGTGTGACATTTAGGGTGTTTAAAACTCGTTTTACGAAATCTTCTCGTCACGCGGTAGTAACTCGAGTCGATTGTCACACCATCGTTACAAGAAAATCTCGATTTGTACAAAGGTTTTGATCAAATTTTAGAAAAAGTTTTGTAAGAAAAGATCAGTTTAAAATTTGTGTAAACAAGGCCTTTTAATAATTCCAAAAATTTAAATTTAAGGTCGGCCCCGCATGGCACCTTTCCACGAAAGTTCGACAATATGGTTAAAACACTTATGTATAGGAAGTACCAGCGGCGTATCCACCATGCTTTAGCCATATGGCTTCCGTCTCGTGAGGTAGTGTCATACGTGTCGACATAGTACAGACAGACTTGCGATGACTTGATCCAAACGGGAAAAGGGTTGGATCAAGTCTTGAAAAAGCAAACTGAGTGATGAGGTCGTTTTCGAACTCAGTTTAGTGTCACGAGCGAGTGCGACAAGCGATTAACAGTACACGATAATTGATAGCGCAAAACAAACACAAACATAGTAAGTGAAGACAACGGAGAAAAGCGAAGAGTGATAAGCGATGAGCGACGAGCGATAGTGACAATCGTCAAGCGATAGGCGACGATCGACGCGTTGCAAGCGATGGGAATATGCGCGATTGATGCGATTCGATTGGATTGGTCAACACCACAAAATTTAACTAACATTAGACCCCACATAGCTTTTTTCCACGAAAGTTTGCTGATATGGCTAAAACACTTATATATAGGAAGTACCAGCGGCGTATCCACCATGCTTTAACCCTATCAGTTTCATTTCGTGAAGCGAGGTCATGTGTGCTAACATATCACAGATAACACAAATAACGGTAAGCGATAGCGATGGCGAATAAGCGATACACGATGAGCGATGGAGCAATACACAAGCGATAGGGCGATACCCACGATACACATAATAAGCGATTAAGCGAACACATAATAAGCGATCGAGATTGCGAGATACCCATAATAAGCGATAGCGATTGCGAGGTAGATTCTAGCGATAATGCGATTGCGAGCGTGTTGACTTACGAAAAGTCTTGCGATCACACTCTTGAGTTGCGATTGAGATTGTTACACCTTGCGATGTAGTATAGTGTGTCGAAAATAACCACAATTGTATATTAGGTCTACGTTCCAACTCCACATGGCACTTTCTTCACAAAACTTCGGTTAGCATGACGAAACACCGTCATGTTTCAACCATACGCCTCTGTTCCGTGAATAGGTGTCACACTTTGTCAGACATGGTCAAGACGCTTATATATAGGAAGTACCAGCGGCGTATCCACCACGCTTAACCATGCCCTGAACGTTAAGGCATTATTGAAACTCTCTACGATCTCCGTGCACTAACCAAAATAATCCCGTGTGCACCCGTGATTAATCTGATTCTTGGACGTTTATCGTACCTTATCTCAAGAACGCATAGTAGGGGTAAAATACATTATATAGTACATAGTGCCAGCATATAGTTTGTGCGCGAGTATAAGAGAGAAATAGAATCCACATGCGTCGAGAGATAGAATAAGTTCCACACATAAAAGAAATTGACGGCGATAAGTCGTATTATTACAACAACATTAGAAGCAAAATAACGTTGCCGTGGAGTACTTCTGCGGAGACTGCGGTTGTTGCTGAAATTCCTCAAGGTTGCGGTCCCGTGCGACAGTGCTGCGTAAGATGACCATACCAGTTGCAATTTGCGTAATAGTGACAGTTAGCTTCTGGCGGGTGATGATACGTACACGTAAAACACAGGGGATGAGCTCCATTGTAGGCACGTTTCAAGTGAACTGGAGCTGATTTGAGGGGTTCTGGTTGCGACAGTCCGGTTGTTGAAGAGCCTGGGCTCATGGTCTTTCGTTTACGGCTAGGCTGAGCTTCCTGAGATGATGCGGTGTCGTCGGCGGATTCGTCTGATGATTTGCTGGAGTTTTCGTCGGAGGAATCTTCAGAAGAATCGTCGGTAGATTCGCCAGAGGAATCAACGACAATTGCTTGATGAGCCTTTTTGACATGATTCTTTGAGAAAAATCCGTCTAAGACTCGTTTGCTGTTGATTTCTGCAGCCAAGCGGTAGGTTTCTTCGATGGTAGCAGGCCTTGCAGCTTCGACAAAATCGCCCACACATTCAGGCAAGCCGCGAATATACTTCGTGATGGCTTTTTCTGAAGTTTTGACTTGGCTTGGGCAGATTATGCTAAGCTGTTTGAACCTTATGGTGTAGCCAATATTGTCACCTTCGACTTGCTTGATTTCCCAAAATTCGTCTTCTAGTTTCTGAACTTCGTGGGGAGGGCAGTACTCTTAGCTCATCCCAAGAGAGAGCGTAAGCTGCGGAGATCCCACGTTTGTTACGTTCGGCTGTCCACCAGTCGAGTGCTTGCGATTGAAATACTCCGGTAGCATAAGTAGTATGGAAACTATCGGGACACCCACTCTGACGAAGGGTAACGTCGATAGAATGGAACCACTGGAGTAGCTTGGACACACCTCCTTCACCCGTGAACTCCATCGGGTCACAGGCTTTGAAGTGTTTGTAGAGGAAAGCAGATTGCGGCGCTTCCGTCTTAGAGTCTTCCGAGGTTCGAGAGTTGCTGAGAGAGTGCACTTGAGCGACAATTTGAGGAATAACTGTTAGGCCCTAAAGTGTGAGACTGACGCATCAAATTAACACAACGAGCTATGGTTACGAGCTGGGTCTTACCGGGTTAGTTTATATTAGGTTGTGGACCTTTATAGGTCACTTGGGCTAAGCTTTAGGCCATGTGGGCCAAGCAGGCCCAAGGGGAGCCCATGTAGGGAAGTGGGCTTGAGTTAGTATAAAAACAAGTTTTTGACTTGTTTTAGGTTTTGAACCTTTTGGAGCCTCAGTTACAGAATTCTAGAGATATAGAGAGTGGGAGGCGATTGGTGGTGAAGATACTTGTACTAGACGGTTTTGCTTGTAATAGAATCGTGTGCAAGTGTTGAAAAGTAATTCGGTGTGTTCTTCGTATTCGGTTTGTTCTTGTTTGTTTTTCATCTTATTTCTTGAATCACCTATTGATTGGATTCCGCACACTCAATAGGTTGTTTGATATCATTGAAAGATCCGTTTTACGGGACTTACAAGTGGTATCAGAGCCATTAGAACCTGTTTCTAGGCTCGGTGTGATATCAAAGATTCAAGATTTTCGTTATTTTTTGGTTGGTGTTCTTCACGTTCTTCATTGTGTTCATCCAAATTTTATAAAAAGTCAGTATATTTTGGTACTTTGATTTTTGAAAAGGTTGTTAAAAGATTAGACGAAATCTTTTTATTTTTTCTGAAGATATCCTGTTTTTTAAAAAATTCCCAAAGTTTCGAAAGAGGGTTGTTGGCTGAAATTGAAACTTTCCTTATCCTATTTTATTTTACAGCTCATCATATCTTTTGAAAACAACTTTCTTTTTCAGTTGAACGAGTATACGTTTTCACAGGTTTCGAGTTAACAGCCTCCTCCACTCACGGTTTCGAGTCCCAATTTTTAAGGAAACAAAGGTTTCGAGTTATCTACACTTCACTGTCTCGAGTCGCAATCTCTTCAACCAACATCATCATCCTCAGTCTCGAGTCATCTGCTTCATCACGTTTTGACTCCATCTCCACGGTCTCGACACACAAAGCTTTCAAGGTCTCGAGTCTACTGGTCTCGAGTCATCAACAACTAGTCTCGACTCACAAAGGTCTCAACTGAGGTCTCGAGTCATTCATTGTTCCGAGTTCTCGAGTCGCAACCACTGTCTCGACTCACAACAGCTCACGGTTTTGAGTCACGGTCTCGAGTCATCTTCTTCCGAGTGGTCTCGACTCATCACCTCACGGTCTCGACTCATCACCTCACCGGTCTCGACTCGCACTGTTCCGACTTGCAACCTCGTTCCGACTTGCAACCATCTCCACTGCTCATAATCTTCATCTTCTTCACTGTTGACCTCCGACAACCTCCATCTTCTCCGTTGACCTCCGACAACCTCCGCCATAAACCTGCAACTTCATCACCTCCACCGTTTTTCCTCGAGCTCCGACGTCATCTGCCATATCATCAGTCTTCAGTGTGTCTTACGACACCGTCATCGATCATCATCATCATCTCCGGTGAGGTGTTGACGGCTGAAAATTAAATTAGGGTTACGGGGTGTTGTTTTTGAACGAAGAAGACAGTTATTTATTATAATAATTATATTAATCATTAGTCAATCATTGATTTTTATAATAATAATAATAATAAGTATACTTTTATAAACTATTAAAAAAAAGGTCTATTAAAAAAAAAGGTTTATTTGTTTTGGGAGTAAGGTTTGACAGGTTTTGAGGTGTAGTTCAAAAGGTGGGTTCATTCGACTGCAGAGTGTTTGAGTTAGCGAGTGTACAGGTTCTCGTTTGGTTTGTGTTTTGAGGAGAAGAACAAAAGTGTCAACCAACCACTGTAATTATGGCATTCATCACTAAAGAAGAACTACTTTCTGTCTTTTGTACTCCTGAATGTAGGGGAAGAGTAGAATATTATCAGTTACACAACGCTGAGCTAATTCAAGATTATCAAGACATAAAAAATAAAAATTTTACTTTATCAAAGAATGAGAAAATTTATAAAGAAAAGACTGAAGCTCAGCGAAAAGACATCGTCAAACTCAAGGATGATGTAAGTGTGAAATCAACTCAACTCTTCTATGTTCAGGAGAAACTGTGCACTGTGACTAAGGAACTGGAAGATATCAGAGATAGATATAAAATAAATGAGCTTAATATTAAGAAATTTGATTCTTCCAGCAAATTAGTCAAAAACTTGTGTGATCAACAGCTCGCATACAAGGAAAAGAAAGGGCGTGGTTTGGGTTTTAATCAGGCTCCTCCTCCTTATAATAACAATTATACTTATTTACCCATGACTGAGGAGGAGATGATGAATGAGAGTAGAATGACTTATGGTCCCAAAAACAATAAGTCATCATTAAATGACAAACCAAATGGGAAAAAGGAGTCTGCTCAAATAAATTTTGTTTCTAAAGGCTCAATTGATCCTAACATTTCGTCTTCATGTGCAGATAAAGTATCTGAAGTAAAATGTGAAGATGTTCTTGGGAGTGAACCAGTTGTTCATACTAACGTTTCTGAAAATTATTTTGAACAAACTGAATCTGATAATGCTTTTGGTCGGTCTTTGTTTGCGTCATTTTCTGCTTATGTTTCGTCTTGTGAGCCTGATGTTTTGGGCAAAACTGATGATGTTTGTGTTGAATCCTTGAACAATAATTGTGGTGATGATTGTGTTTCAGTTAATGCGTGTGATTGTAATGTTTCTAATGTTTCAGTTGATGACAGTGTTACAGGTGAGGTTCCTCAGGACACATTCAGTGAAACCACTGAAACTCCTTCTCAAGAAAGTCAAGTGTATCCTGATTCTTCTTCTGAATCGGTCTCAGTGGACGTCCCTAATGTTGAATCAAGTGGGACCCCATTGGAAACTGTAGCTGAAAGCAAATCTCAAGAAGATTCACATGATACATATGTTGAAGAAACATGTGTTGATGAAACTTCTGCATCTTCAGAAATTAAAACTGGATCTGATTTTGTAAAAGAAGAGGTGGTCACAATAAATGAACAATCACAAGAAAATGTTTCTGAAAAGGAAATTAAAACAGAAACTGAATCGTCTTTTCAAAATGATTCTGATAAAATTATAAAAGACGAAAAACATCATCCATCTGAATCTCATGCTTGTGCTAGTTCTGATCAGCAGGTACAGAAGAACTCAGAAAAGGCACATGGAACACAGGCAATGCAAGCTCGATCATCTAGACCCACCAGATCAGCTAATGCTGCTAGCTATCAGAATCTCCATACTTTGAAACGACAGACATGTTTCAACTGTGGAATTCCTGGACACATTGCTAGAAATTGTGTTCATCGTCCAAAAGTGCAGCAAAATGCCAATACTCACTCTTGTGCTGATGTTTGTGAGCCGGTTCACAACACGCAAAAGGAGCCAAAACGAGCAGATCAAAATCGAGGATATAAGAAGTCTGCTCATCAAGGACAAGGCAGCAATAATCCTCATAAGGCTCGTGACAAGGTGAATGAAAGATCCAATCAGGGAGAAAAGACGAAGAATGGTGCTCCTAGCAACAAGAGTTCTGCAAACAGCAAATATAAGCACCCAAATTCGTCTTCGTCTGAAAGTCATGTGCAGGCGCATCCAACACGAAGAGGACCGGTTTGTCCTTCAGGGTCTGCAAGAGCAAATCCAGCTGATCAGAATGCTTTCTACATGAAGAGACAAACATGCTTCAATTGCGGCAATGCTGGTCACATAGCTCGGAACTGCACACATCGTCCCTACGTACCATATTATATGCAAAATCAGAGGGTTACACCAAGGGACAACTACCATTCTAAGCCAATGAAGGTATCTTCACCTAAGGCAATGAAGAATGTGAATCCCAAGGTTAAACCTTTTGATGGGGATTGGAATGCTGCTAAAGCAAAAAGAAAACAAGCTTTGAAACCTACACAAATTTCGAAAAATAACAAGGTTGATAAGCAAACTGTTTTGCCAAAGGCATCTAAGAAACTAGAAAAGTCTAAACAAATTTGGAGAGCAAAACAAAAAGCAGCTACATCTCCAATTTTTGAAACGAAAGGGGACTTGTGTTTGAAGGAAGTATCTTATTTTGATGCTTCAGGAAATCCCAGGACCACGATGGCTTGGGTACCATGTCTTACTAATCTCCTTACCTTTCAGGAACAACTAAGGAGGAGCTGTTGACAATCTCTGGAATGTTGATAGCGGTTGTTCCAGAGATAAAACGGGTAACATTTCACTGTTGCAAAAAGTTCAAATTTTTTTACAGATGATGTGTTTCCTTTGGAGGAGATTAGAGAAGTAAGGTAAGATCAGCAAAAGGTACCGTTTAAATTCAGTGCTTTGATTTGAATTTGATTAGTCTTCAATCTGATGATAGAACGGTTAACCAAAAATATTTTTTTTCTCTTCCTTAGTTCATTTCTCTAGTAAATGGTAAATTTGTGCAAAAATACAAGATTTATGCACAAATTTAGGGGGGGAGAGGAACATATAGATAGATATAGAGTTTAGGAGGAGAAAACTCACAAAAGAAAAATACAAAAAGAGCTTGATGTGTATATGTGTATTGTTTTAGGGGGAGAAAATGAGAAAAATACAAAAACATTAGAAAAATGAAAAAGCCAAAAAGAAAAATTGCATGATATGGGAAGTGAAATAAATGTTCGTGTTAAAGGGTTTGACTAACACATGTAAGGTGCCATAGCTGAAAAGACTAGGATCTACTGCGATATGTCGATAGACTTGACGCTCAACATGATAAAAAATACTAAGTGATATAAACATAACGAACTATGTACCATGTGGGTAACATACCAACGGCGTATGATTTTATGGTCTTAAATCTTGCGTTGATAGATAGCCAACATCTGAGGTTTCGGGTCTTTATATTGTTGAATCATCCGGGGATATCTTGGCTGTCCTTCTGTTCAGAACTAAAATTGTACATGAACCCAGGAAAGAAAGTCACTTGGAATTAGCTCATTTCTATTTGAATGTCTGTATGTTGTCCCGATACACACAATTTTGATCTGATTCTGAAATCTTCTCTGAAAAAGTCGTGTACCTCCTCTGCTGCATCCAGATATATGCTGACCTGGAGGTGCTAGGCAACGACAGCTTCTGCTGCATCCAGATACATGCTGACCTAGTTGTACGTTGTCGTGCTATAGATCTAATACACCCGAAAGAGGCCCTCAAGTGCCCAAAAGAAACCCTAGAAACCTATATCAAATTGAGAAAAACTCATTTGATCTGTATATTATACCATTTCTACTTAAGATCTATTTTGTTCTCTTCTCAACCTATTCCCAGTTAAGATTTCAGAAATCTGGATTGGACTTGTGAAATATGTGGTAGGGAAGATACTTGCATGATAGAGTGTGCTATTTATATTTCCAGGATTTGATTAGTATTTATTTGGGTGTTCATTGTTAAGAAATCAAAACATGATAAAACAGATTATATGCAGACCTAGATACAGTCAGGATATCTTAAAGGATGACATCAGTATACTCACCTGCTACGATGAATCGTTGTGCTTACCTTGATCGCGGGGGTATGCCTTGGAATGGGACACACGGGTATAATAGTATAATATTACCTAAAGCATATCACGAAGTTGAAAATTGAAAGTAGAGCGTTAAAGTTTAAGTGGACAAACATATTGGCAATCGCATAGACCAGTTTGATTAGGCTCGTACTGAAAAGTGTTCCTTAGTCTGCTTGAGAACGAATTTTGATCCCATTGCAATTGCAATTGTATATTATGGTAGTTGTTTATATTTTGATTTTTTTATTTGTTTCTAGTTCTTAAAATTAAAAAATTGAAAAATTCAAAAATTCAAAAATACAAAAATAGTGTCTTGCTTTTCTATAAAATCGAAAATCCAAAAATAGAGTGTCTATTTGTTTTTCTTAAAATTAAAAATGTAATCGTTCTTGAAGATTTGACTGATCATCAAAAGTTTAAAGAATTTAAATTGTGAAATTCGAGTATAAGTACTTGGATGTACCTAGTGTTCATATGGTACTCTCCCTGTTGCATAAGAAATGTTTGCTTATGAGTTTGTGAGCATGTGCAGAACTTGATTTCATTCAAGAACAGGGGTTGATGAAGATTGAGATGCTGTTAGTTGCTGAAGAAGTCTGAAGCAGCACAACAACAAGATGTACCTGAGTCAGAAGAATCGGATACGAAACGCCGTCTGACAGTGAAAGTACATTTGAAAAAGTACCGTGAACTTGCTTGAAAGAAAAAGACTGAAGAAGAAAAGAGTTATTGAGAATCCTCCTCTCACATTTTTTTGACAAAGATTTTCAAGCAAAGCTGATCGAGATCCTGATATGAAGCTAACCACAAGAGCTGAAGAAAGAGACCCAGTGCTGAAAGTTCAGAAGTCAAGAACTTTCACAACATCTGCAGCATAGTGACAACCATAGACTACGTTGAAGACGTTGTTGAATTCATGCTATGAAGACAATTTGATGGCATCAGTCTAGGGGGAGATTGTTAGGCCCTAAAGTGTGAGACTGACGCATCAAATTAACACAACGAGCTATGGTTACGAGCTGGGTCTTACCGGGTTAGTTTATATTAGGTTGTGGACCTTTATAGGTCACTTGGGCTAAGCTTTAGGCCATGTGGGCCAAGCAGGCCCAAGGGGAGCCCATGTAGGGAAGTGGGCTTGAGTTAGTATAAAAACAAGTTTTTGACTTGTTTTAGGTTTTGAACCTTTTGGAGCCTCAGTTACAGAATTCTAGAGATATAGAGAGTGGGAGGCGATTGGTGGTGAAGATACTTGTACTAGACGGTTTTGCTTGTAATAGAATCGTGTGCAAGTGTTGAAAAGTAATTCGGTGTGTTCTTCGTATTCGGTTTGTTCTTGTTTGTTTTTCATCTTATTTCTTGAATCACCTATTGATTGGATTCCGCACACTCAATAGGTTGTTTGATATCATTGAAAGATCCGTTTTACGGGACTTACAATAACCTTGGCCACTTCCGTGACCACAAGCAAGGCAATCCTCTTCTCGGCGCATCGTTTGGCTCTTCTCCTAGCCGTTTGTCTCGAGGTAGAGTCGTTGGAAGGCATCTAGACAGAGAGAGTTTTGGAGTGAGATTCGATCATAATGATTTTTGAGTTTTGCTATGCGATTGAGCACGTTCAAAACTTGATGCGGTAGTATAATAGTAATGCGAAGTCACATAGGAGACACAAGATTCCTAAGTTCTCACACAATGAATTGTTTGTATTTAGATATAGATAGTTGTAGTTTACACTTATACACATACATATCGGTGTAGATTGCGCGAGGACGCGATGAAGAGGGAGAGAGCGAGAGCGTAAGCGAGTAATTAGACATTCGGTTTTGTTGCGAACATTCGGTTTTCGTTTTGGATTGCGATGGCTGTGCGAGTTGTGCGTTTTGTAAAACAAGGAGCGAAAATTGATAAATTGAGAAATCGATAAGGCGTATAATAAACACATAAAGCGTAATTAAGTTCATTTAAGCGTAAAACCAGTGAGTCGTAAGCTTAGTAAAATAATCGGAGTGCCTCGGGTGTTTAGGCGTCGACTACCCAATGTAACCCAACTATACCCAACAAGTTCGTGCATGCGCGTTGACCTAGAAGATTTATGGTTCCACTGGGATGCAGCTCATGGCATTCGTCCTCCTAGTCATTGCGTGGCTCGAGTCATCGTTATTGTCGAGTCCTTGGTGAGAGCTTTTCAAAAACCATTTTAGAGAGTGAAACGGTTTATTAAGATACGGGTTTCACCCCTGACTTAACAACTTCATTCCTAATTGTGGTTATGCTCTTTGAATAAATTCGTGAGTTCCTGATGTGTGCAAAATGAAACATATAAATTACATCAAATGTGGCATAAAACTTACCCTTTTTAGTACTAATGTTGGAAAAAGTGTGTTTTTGTCTTCCTTTTGTATTTTCAGGATTAAATGAGCTCAAATGAACAAAAGAAGCAAAAAGACAGCTAAATCTAACATAAATACCAGAAAAGGAACAAACGTGGCATGCCCGGCCTCCCCGACAACATCTTCCCAAGCAAAACAAGAGAACAGAAGGCTGAACACGCCCCGTGCTCAGTGAGCACGGGGGCGTGCCCATGTGTCAGCAGAAAAGACAAAGCTGTAGAAGCTTCTATCACCCACCACGGGGGCGTGCTCAGCGGACACGGGGCCGTGGTTAACTCTAAGATTTGCAGAATCTGGGGAAATCTTGATAGTACAGATACGCTTCTGCACACGGGGTCGTGCTCAGCGGACACGGGGGCGTGGTCAACTAATGCAGACAAACTGCAATTAATGAAGAAAGAGAAGGAAGGTGGACACGGGGCCGTGCCCAATGGACACGGGGTCGTGCCCGAGTCTCTGTTCAGCCTATAAATAGGGGTGCTTGGCTCATTTGCAAACCATCCCTTGGCACACCACCTCTCTCACACTTCACCCACCACCCACAACCATCACAACACCATCATCCACCACCATCATCCATCGTCCATCATAGAGTGTGTGAGTCGTCTCGGGATCCAAGATTGATCGTAAGAGTTCTTGACAATCAAAGGCCATGTTTGCCAAGTCTCTTACATCACTTGGTGAAGACAAGTGTCTAGTGTAATACTTTTTATTTTTAATCTTTTCGCACTTTTTATTTGGTTATGTATTAATGACTTTAATTACTAGTTTCTTGTGTTGAAGGTGATTCTTCCTTATCGTTTGTCCGTGGTGTCTTGGCATTATTTTACTGTCTATATAAAATAAAATATTTTCACCATTCATATCTCCACGGTCTATATGGAGATATGTTGGCTACCTGGTCGGGGGTTAAGGGAACGATTTGGTAAGAGTCTTGCCTTGTTCAGTGTATAGATCCTGCAAGGACCTGGGTCAAATTTAGTTAGACCTCCTTCAATACCCACCGGTATTGGATGGGGGGAGTCCAAACTCTTTGATCCCCTCATATGTAAGCTACTATTAATACTTTAACCCGGCTAGTTAGGACTGTATCCCTGCTGACTCAGACTACTTAGCCGATGGTAACGTCACCTTCAAAAGAGGGGCCTACCATAATATGCATTAATAACTTAATTAATTATCTTTCAATAATCTGACCCTTTAGGATTGTATCCTTGCTGACTCAAACTACTGGGTTGAGGGTAACGCCACCTTCAAAAGAGGGGCCTACTACAATAACTAAGATAATCTCTTAAAAAGTGCAAAAGTGCGGAAATAATCAAAGGTTACACTACACACGAGTCGGAGCCAAGTGATTCATCTTGTCTATCTGTTTTTTATTTTATTTTATTTTTCAGCATTTTAGTTAGTTTTTGTGACAACTGGCAAATAACCGGTAATTTAGTACAATCTAATCACTATTTATATTTCTTAATCTCATGCATTTAGCGTAATTTAATTACGTAACTGTGTCGTATACTGGATAACAGTGTAAGGACAAGAAAACAATGCTAAAACATATGCTGGTTTTCGTCGTATTTCGAAACCAGTCAAACAATGTCCTAAAAGTGTTGGTAGAAAGTGCTGCGCGCACTATTCACGGTTACACTATTCATGCCAGCAAAACCGTGAACACAGAACGAAAAGCTGAAAAACGACACACGGATAACATAATTGAGTCCATTATTATAAGAAAACACTAATACGAAAACATATCTTGCAAAGATACAAGACTTTCCGGTATGACGCCCTAATTTCAAAAATGTTCGTTTCGACCAAAAATATGACATTTTAACTCGTCCGAAACCATAATTTAGCATTTCCGGAACTCCGGGATTATGACAAATGATATCAAGCATATGAAAATAATATAAGTATGATAACGGGGTGTCTAAAAGCACAAGCTCCCTGTATTACATCGCTATGCACTAAACTAGTCCGTTAGCGATATTTCCGCCACTATAGCAACCAAATGGAAACTCTAGTGAACTAGTTAAGCCTAATTTGGAGCTCGGAATAACTTCATACATCATTCGGATGCGGAATAACAACTTGCGGGAAACCTTCGTCGGTGCGAAATAAAAGTGTCGTTAACTAGTCGACGCCTAAACGGAAGGCGTTTAAGGTATCAACATCCAACTTACACTAGTCTAGCAAACTAGTTAACCATATTTTGGCGTCAGAAATGCCTTGAATAAACGCTATAGCATCGATGGTAAATTAAAACCATCGCTCCCGGTACTATATTACACCTTTCATATCTTTCCCGATATCGAACCGACGAGCGAACTAGTTGCATTTTAACATCCAAAATCAATACCCACTAAACTAATAAACTTGTTGGACTTTATTTAAAATCCTAAACTACCATTAACACCCTAATCACCCTAATTAAGCTAATTACCAAAATATCTCACATTTTAACATATATGTCACATGTTTAAATAAATAAAAAAAAAACAAATATAAAAGTCATGTCTACATGCTCCAATCGGCCATACCCCTTAGGCTACATTAGAATTAACGATGTATGGAGTATGGCTAGAAAAGATCTTCCATTGACTAAAAGAAATAAGAATGATTATATAAAAAGATGGCACCTTACCATTCCTTTATCACATTTGCATTTTCATATCTTGCAAACACCAAACACCTCCCCTTTCTTCCTCTAAATTCACGGCAGCCCCTAAACACCCTCAACCTCCTTTTTTGCTAACATTAAACACCTTATTTTCACATAATCTAGCCACTACAAGATCATACACACTTGGGTTAAGCATGGAACACACTTAGGAGCTTTCTTGGAGGCTTAATCTTCTTATTTGGCTTGTGCAAAGTTTTAAGACTCCTAGACACCCTATTTAAGTTCATTGTTATTTATAGATTATGGAAGTACAAATTGATCATCTCAAAGATTAATAAAATCACACCAAAAATCCTAATCTCAAAGCTAATAAACACTAAATCTATCTATATTATGTGTTAATATGTGTAGATTAGTGTAGTTATTTTGTATGATCATATTGTTTATGTTGATCTTGTTAATATTAGTGATTTAAAGTCTATGTTTATGATGATCTTGTGAGTATATTCTTGTAGTATTCAAGACTTGTGTTCATCTTACCATGATGAACATAAAAATATGATTTAAACATGGATATGTTTAAATCTTGAAAGATCATCATCCTCACTTTCATGAACTAAATATACAATTTTTAGATTACATAAAGAAACAAGTGTTTAAATGGGTTTAACACTAAATTTTGGAAGTTTATTAAGCTTTGTTCTTACAAGATAAGTTTAATAACTAACTTATTATAAAAGGTCACCATAAAAAGTCTAACTTTTTATGAAGGATGTAAATATGCAAGTTCATGAAATGAGGAAATTATGTTGTTAAAGTCACATGTTTGGAGGAAACTTGATGAATAATGGTGATTTGGTAACTTGATTATGATTTAAACTCGTTTTTATAACGTGGGAGACGCCATAGTTTTAGGGGAAACTATGGCAAATTTTTCTAAAAATCTAATCGCGATTAAGGAGGGGATTAGTGGGTGATTAACAATGTTAAACGCGATTAGTGGTCATAAACGTCATTTTTGGAAACCCTAATGATAATATTTAAGTCTTATATATTCAATAAGTTCTATGGACTTTAACTTATTCTTTTACAAAAATAAATGGTTAAAATGTAACCATATATGTATATATAATTTTTGGTAAAAATTATATATTTTTTTGGAAACTTGTCAAGTGCATGTAATATGTGCTATATGTGTATGTACTAGATACCTATAGGGTGATCAAAATAAATACACATACATGTTCCTACATGGTCCAAGAAATGCTAGTAAATCGGACAATTAAATAAAATCGCCGAAATGGAAATACATAACACTTGATGACGACAAATTGGGTGTATCGAGAACAAGAAATGCTAGTAAATCGTGAACAAGTTACTACAATGTCGAGTCTAAAAGTAACAAATTTTTAGACACTAAAACGAACACATATCTAAGTGGTCAAAAACAAGAATTCGGTAAGTCGAAAACTATAAAAATTACCAAGTATTTTTCATGTGAAAAACGAACTTATTAAGTTACATGCTTGGTGAATTTTTGGTAAAAATGCAAGAGTATATTTAATGGACTCACCAAAATTAGATTTGGGCTAGACCCAAATTACTAAAATGCATGGGCTAGAGCCCAAAGATAAATTATTTGGGTTAGGCCCAAATTACTAACATACATGGGCCAAGGCCCAATGGCAAATATACGGGCCAAGACCCAAATTACTAAAGTACATGGGCCAAGACCCAATAACAAGAAAACTAGGGCGAGGCCCAATGACATAAAACTAGGGCTAGGCCCAATAACAATAAAACGTGGGTTAAGCCCAATGACATAGGTTCGAAGCCGTTCACACATAAGTCAATACACATAGAATACATGGATATACATAAAAATCGAGCGAGTAAACTATCAACGCTCTAAAATACAAAGTTGTTCCAAAGATGACAAATGAGAACATAATAAAGAATTCAAGATGAACAACTTGTACGAGGTCCGAAAGACCTAGAGTCTAATCAAGTTAGTAAACATGTAGGTCACTCACGTGTACGGATGCTCACCTACGGTATTACTTAATACGGAACGCAAATCGATGAGTTCATGTCCCTCCTTTCAATGTTTTCAAAGTTTTGGTTTTTAAAACAATCGAGGGGAAATACATGCTAAAACTACGGATATGTTAGCATACATGCTAATACTATGGGTATGTTAGCTATGGGTTTAGATGATAACACGATCAATGTACATAAGTAGGATGATGACATAGTAACCATTAATCACTTAGTGACCAAGGTGCAAAAGGTGTAGATCTATAGAGCTTGAGACACGCTCCACTCCTTGATAGGCCATAGGAGTGCTTTTGTGATCCCATAAAATGTCAAAGTTGTCTCGGTTTGGTTACGTAACTTATGGTACATATAGTCAGGGGGCTCGCTACCCACTGATAGATCCTTAAACTCCATATATGCTAATACTTACCAGGGTTTCATTTTCATGAATACTACGATTACAAGATTTCATTTTCATGAATACTACGATTACAGGATTGCATTTTCATGAATACTACGATTACAAGATTTCATTTTCATGAATACTACGATTACAAGATCTCATTTTCATGAATACTATGATTACAAGATTTCATTTTCATGAATACTACGATTACATATGATAACAAAAACTGCATGAACTCGCTCAACTTTTGTTGAGTTTTTAAAACTACATGTATTTCAGGAAACAAGTCTTGAGCCGGTGATATTCTATGGGATTCGGGATAACTAATGACAACGATTGCCACTATTAAAGGGTTTGTCTTCTATATCCCAACTTCGTATGGGTATATAGGGAACAAATCCTTACTATGTGATGTGTAAAACAATTCGATAACTATGTTATGTTTAACGTTGTAAACGTTGTATGAAACTCGAAACTACTTTTGGAAAAATTGTAAATATTGGTTGAAATCTATATATCTATGGCATCGTTGTTGGTTCATGTTATTAATACATTTGGAGGCAATGATTACCATGCTTACGTCACACACAATACGCTTCCGCTACCAGCAGGGTGTGATAGTTTTTATTTTTCTAGTTTAAAAACATTTTTCTAACCTTTTTTATTTGATTAGACATTGAGGATAAACCGGTATTAAAAGCTCTTGTGTCCTTGGATGACCTCGGTATCTTGCCAACACTATACTACGCTCACGATGGGTGCAGTTGCCCATATGTGTGTTTGGTGTTAGTAAAATATCGTGTTTTATAATTTAAAACTTGACTAACGTGTAAAAAGGGCTTAAAATATACTTAAATATATATATACACCACACGCACATCAGTTCCACACTTCCACTAGATTTTGAAATGGAGACTTTCATCAAGATGTGGATGTCACTCCTAGCTCGAAGAAAGGTTCTCGTGCTAGAAAAATGCGCTGGGTGAGCGATCTCATCGAGAGTTCTTGGTTTTCACACCTGGTCTCGACTGGATCACTCGGTTTCGTTATGCGAGTATTTTCGAAAATGTGTGCATTGTGTCAGCCTTAGGAAAAGCTAAGTAGTATTTCAGCCTTAGGAAGGGCTTCTTCGTGTGAAGCTGTAGTACGCGGTGTTCACACAAAGTTGTAGTTTTTAGCAAAATTCGAATGAGAGTATCAATTATGCCCGTACAATCTCCTACTAGGTTCGTACGAGTTGGCCCGTTGGTACTTAGACTATAGACTAGGTCGTTTCTAAGACATCGACCCGGACTAGATCGAGTCTTGCCTAATTCCCTATAGTTATGGCTCTGATACCAATCTGTCACACCCCAACCGATGGCGGAATCATCGGGGCGCGACACTAGGCGAATCAGATTGCTCAAGAGAATCCATAACAACTAAATTGCGACAGTATTTAATGCGTTCATTATCCCATACCAATAAACAATACATTCACATAAGTTATAACAGATTTCTTGTCCTCTCGAACAATACAAATCCGACAACATAGATTTTAGGTGAGTTTCTAGACTTCCTAGCTTGATTTGATGTAGACTGCGACTAAACCTGCAACATACGTTAAAACAACGTCAATACAAAAGTATTGGCGAGTATACAAGTTTTGATAGTAGCGAGAAATAGATAAAAAGTGTTGCGAATTACCAAATACATAAACGAGATACCTCAACATACATGCATTTAAGACCGATACTACCAGCTAAGTCACTCGAGCTGCGATTGCAATTGCTATTCATCCTAATTAGACCCCGTCGGGTGCTATAGTACTATACTAGTTAAGGCGGGGCCTCGCGAGTATAAGTCCTAACACATATGTAACTAGCATCATGTATAAATATGCATAACAGTTATTCGCAAGTGATAAATAGTTTGATTGAATAATTCGTTTTGATAAATTCGATTTAATAAGAATGTATGTTACACCCAAAATGCGATAAAAAGGGGTTCGAGTATACTCACAGTTGGTGTTCAGCTAGTAAACACAACTTGGGTGGATTGAAGGGAGCGCGTCTGAGATCAGCCTGGTTACAGATTGATAGCGTAAGCATCGAACTATGCGTTAAACGGTGGCGAGTGAACCAAGCGTCAAATGGTAATCCGATCGGATGGCCAGTCGATCGGGTGGCAATCCGTTCAGATGGTCATCCGATCAGATGGCCATTCGATTGGATTGTCACCTCGTTTGGTGAAGATGTGTTTGTGTATGGTGGTTTGCCTTTTGAAGTTTTCGTTGTAGCCTTTTGAAAACAGAGAAGCATCTCTACCCTTCAGGTCGATCGATCGATCGGCGGCTCGATCGGGTGAGGATCCGATTAGTAGGACACTTAGTGAGAACAAGTTCCCAGCAGTTTGTCACTCGATCGGATTGCAATCCGATCGGGTGGCATCCGTTTGGAACTGACAATGTATTGAACATGCTAAAAATTGTTTAAGTGTCGAAGTCCCAAACATCACATGGTCGGATGGTCGTTCGATCGGGTGGCAATCCGATCGGACGGCATTCCGTTCGACGTTCAAGACTTTGAAAAGTTGAAATGATAGTTTCAGTGAGGAACCAAGTGCAAGCCGATCGGACGGTTGTCCGATCGGGTGGCTGTCCGATCGGGTGGTAATCCGATCTGACGGCATTCCGTTCCAACTACCTTGATCATCTTGACACTTGATTGTTTTGAAAGTTTGTGGTTTTGATCGAGACGATGTGATAACGCGCCAAACAAAAGAACTCCATTACGAACCAAGTCCTCCGATTGAACCGGAATCACCCTGGTCAGATCAGTTAACTGTCCGTAATGGTTGTTCATGCTTAACCCGAAATCGGTTGTCTCTTTAGACAGAATCAGATTTGGAACCAACACTTCACTTAGAATGAGTAGAAGATCGGAACGAGCTCTGATTCCACCAGTTTTGAGTGCATTGAGTGTAAAAGAGTTGAAAGAAAGTTGAAAAACCATCTTTCAATCCTTTTATCCATGATTATGTGTAGATCTATGCGAGAATGTTGTTTATTCTTGAGGAAATCCTTCAGATCTGAGTGGTTCTTGGTGGAATGAGGCCAACACTTGAAGTTCATAAGAACTCCATGATGACATCATCCTAGAACACCTCAAATCCATTGATTTCATGGTTAAAAGTTAAGATTCAAACGAGAAAATGATGAAGAAGTGCGTGTAGATCATGGAAATACAAGATTTGAGGTAGAAACTTACAAGAATCGCGAGAAATCGAGAGAAAATAGCCCCAAAGCGTGTTGGTCGAGTGAGAGCTGTCACATCATTGTTCAAGTGATGTGACAAGTGCTATTTATAGGTGAAGTGGAGTGAAGGGGAAGAAGTGCAACAGATCGGACGGCTGTCCGATCGGGTGGCTGTCCGATCGGATGATCACTCGGTCGGTGGTCTCCGGCGAATGTCGTTTCGATGTTTCGTTTTGTTCGTTAAGCGTCGCGATTGTTTGGTTTCACATTTTCATACCCATATTCATATATTTATTATAATTAGTCACATAGGGTCGTATATACATATCCATATCTCAAATCCTGCGATAATCGAGTTACGCGTGCCTGCGAGTGCGTTTCCTTGAGTATCGAGTTGCACTGCGACACATCACGGCTATCAAGGAGGGTAGAATTGGTCCTCACTTGACGTCTTCGTGGTTGTCAGCAAGGGCAATGTGATGTGATAGCGATTAAGGAGGGTAGAATAGGTCCTCACTCAACGTCATCGTGAGTGTTAGGACGTGAGATGCGATGTGTTGTAGCGATAAAGCATGCGTAATATGTGAAAATACTGCGAAATAGCGATGTATGCGATATAGCTACATTATGATCCGAATCTCTGGTGCTAGGCATAACGAGTGTAACGAGTAGTAACAACGCACGAACATGCGGGTTGTTACAGTTCATATGAACACCATGATGACATAACCCTAGAACACCTTAAGTCTAGTGATTTCACAGTTAAAAGTTAAGATTCAAAGGATAGAAAGGTGAAAAAGTGCGTGTAGATCATAGAAGTACAAGATTTGAGTTAGAAACTTACAAGAATCGCCAGAAGTCGAAGGAAAATAGCCCCAAAGCGTGCTGGTCGAGTGAGAGCTGTCACATCACTTGAACAGTGATGTGACAAGTGCTATTTATAGGTGAAGGGGAAAGAAGGTGATGGAGGGTGTTGGATCGGGTGGCAATCCGATCGGATGGCCATTCGATCGAATTGTCACTCGATCAAACGCCTCCGGCAAATTGAGTTTTGCCGTTTCGTTTCGACCGTTAAGCATTGCGATAGTTTGGTCACACCTTTTCATACCCACATTCATATATTTATTATAATTAGTCACATAGGGTCGTATAAATATCCACATTTCAAAGTCTCCGTTGCGATAATCGAGTTGCGTGTTTCGAATATGCGTTTCATTGCGACACATCACGGCTATCGAGGAGGGTAGAATAGGTCCTCACTCAACGTCATCGTGAGTGTTAGTACGTGCGATGCGATGTGTTATAGCGATAAAGTATGCGTAATATGCGAAAATACTGCGAAATAGCGATGTATGCGATTTAGCTACATTATGATCCAATCTCTGGTGCTAGGCGTAACGAGTATAACGAGTAGTAACAACACACAAATGTGCTGGTTGTTACAGTCTCCCCTGCTTTAGGAAATTTCGTCCCGGAATTAATCCACAAGAAGGGTTGCGAGGATCGATGAGAGTGGGACTAGCGATAAAAGTGTAAAAATAAACGAGCGATCAATTGTTAGTGCATTACGTCTATTGACTTCGTCTTGTATCATGTAATAGGAGGTTTTAGTATATGTTTAATGTAATTTAGCTTGAATGAGGAGATTTACCTTGAAAGTGTTACTTGACATTTTCAAGCTAAATCTAATAGTGAAGGTTTCCCTTGAAATGAACACATGTTCATTTCAAGCTAAATCTAAGGTTTCCCTTGAAATGGTCATGACATTTTCAAGCTAAACCTCAACTCTATAAATAGAGTTCAAGCTAAATCATTTGGAAGTTTTTAGAAAGTTTGGAGCTTGGTGCTTAGAGAGAGAAAGTAGAGAGAGAAAGTGCTCTAGGTGATTCACGGTTCTTGTACGATTTCAGATTTATCAAAGAATCACGTTTATATTACGTCGTGTGTACTAGGTCACGTTCGTGTACGGTTTCCGCATGTTTCACGTTCGGTTCGCAATCGTTTCGGAGTCTAAACCGGTCCTACATCAATTGAAGGCAGCGAGTAAGACGATTCGTATAACAAAAGTTGGCAACACACGAAAAGCGATCCAAAAGTGTTTTGAATTCTCGAAAAGTTGGTTATTTCGAAAGGTTGGAGAAAACTTATTTATGAAAAATCTTCCCACAGTGCGGTGTCAAACTGTTTCGATGTTCACACCAGCGCCATGTAGGGAGTTTTATTAGATTTCTAAAAGATTTTAGGGTGGTTAAAATTCGTTTTACGAAATTTTATCGTCACGCGGCATTAACTTGAGTCGATTGTCACCCCAACATTACAAGAAAATCCCGTTTTACGAACTATGTGTGTGTCAGTTCACGTGATTAAAGTTGGTTGGTAATATCAAGTGTTGTCGACAAAATACACTGACACATCACGTGAACAACAGCATCCTTTATCAATCGACATTAAAATCAAAATTAGCAGCCCAGTCATGCTAAGTGCACCAACCTACTAGATATTAGCGGCCCAATCTATGTCTTGCATAAACTTTTGAGGCCCAATCACAAAATTGAATAAATAAAGTTGTCAGCCACTACTTGTTTCATTTAAACAATTTGTTGACTTATGTGAATTGCATATTATATTAGTCCATGTGATCGAGATATGATGAAGTGATTGACTGACTTTGAAAAAATCGAGATATGTGATCAGTATTTGTTATATGAGGTCCAATCTTATTGGTTTTATGTGATAATATCTAGAGTTTATTGAGTTTGTGTGTTGTAGTCATAAAAAGTATCATATATAGTTGAAGGTTCAAAGTGTTGGATTTGTTAGGTCGTTTTGTATCGACAAGTCGTGTGATATTGTCCAGTTAGTACAAGTTCGGAGTTCAAAGGTTTCAAAAAGTCAAGTTACTTGAATTCGATTCGGGTTCTAGAAGTCCGTACTGTTGGTCAACGTTCAGTACGCACAGAAATCATCAGTTCGAGTACCAGTCTTGTTCTATTAATTAATAAGTGTTTTAAACTGATTGTGTTTTGTTTGATTGTTTTCTCTAGGTAATTGAAGATGTCAAACAACGGTGAAGAGTTCTACAATACTTTCTACAACGCGTTCACTTCCGAATCGTCAGATAGAAGATCTGAGATGAAAGAATATTCAAAAGAGATTTCGGAAAATTTGAAGTTTGAGAACATGTACGGAAGCCAACAGAAGCCACCAAAGTTAATGAAAGTTGAAGACTATCATTGGTGGAAAAACAGATTTGAGGGTTGGGTAAAAGCTTTTGCTCCTGAAAGTTGGATAAAAATGACAGATGGATACACTGAACCAGTAAAAGAGGGAGGAGAGTTAATAGATGCGAAGGATTTCTCAGACATAGATATAAAAAATGTTGTGGCTGAATCTAAAATGATCACATTAATCAAACAGTCAGTGAGAGAGGATATTATTTCATTACTTGAACAAGAGAAAACTTCAAAGAGTTTGTGGGAAGCGTTAGGGAAAAAGTGTGTAGGAAGTAATGAAATTGTCAAAAACAAAAAGAAATTGTTGCGTAAAGAGTTTGATCTTTTCAGTTGTATGAAAAATGAATCTGTTTGTAAAATGATCGAGAGATTCGGATATCTGAAAATGGAGCTGATCAGACATGAAATTTTACCTTCTGAAGAGGAGCTGGTGGATAAACTGTTTGATTCATTGCCAAATGATCAAGAGTGGCAATACTTCGCTTTAATGTTGAAGAACACAATCAAGCCTGAAGATTTGAAAGTAGATTTGCTGATTGAAAGGCTTGAAAGCCATGAGCTGGAGATAAAGAGATCTAAAGTCAACAATCCGGCTTATCAGCAGAATGTAGAGCTTTACTACAGAGGAAATGTACCGCAGGCTGGGTCTCCAAGAACAGCATTTTCTGCAGAAAGTTCAAGTTCAGTGAACAATGAAAGTCTTCACAGTGGTTTTCACAGTGGATTTTCTTCAAACACTTCAAGTCAATCTGCTTCTAAGAATTTGTTTCAGTGTAATATCGCAGTGGATCTGAAGAATGGGCAAAATTTCAGTGAAGAGTCAGCAAAACAACAGATGGTTTTCTTGGCATCTGTACTTGAATCGTATGAAAGCCTCGTTGCAGGGAAGATTGGCAATACCAACTTGACGAAAGAAGATTATGATCAATTAGACCCCGAGGAGATGGAACTAATGGATATAAGATGGTGCATGGCCAGTGCGGTTCGTCGAGCACAGCGGTTCATGGAAATCACGGGGAGGAAGTCAATTGGTGGACCATCTACCAAATTGGGATTTGATAAATCTAAGGTGACATGCTTCAAATGCAAACAAAGAGGTCACTTTAAGCGCGAGTGCAGAAATGCGTATGCTGATGATGATTCTGCAAATCCGTTCAACGAAGATTATTACAAGAAAGCGATCTACCATCAGAACAAGTCTGAGCCTCCAAGATTGAAACAGTCTGAAGAAAAATTAAGGGCTCTTGCAGTTATATATGATGATGAAGGTTACGACTGGAGTCAAGTATGCCCTGAAGAAGATGCAGTTGGATATGCATTTGTGGCTAATGTAGATCCTGATAGATATTGGAAAGCAGACTATGCAAGATGGGAAATTGGAAAGTTAAACGAACCATTCAAAGAAGCCCAGAGAGCAAAAAGATGGAATGAAGAGTTGGAATGTTACATGGATCCACGGGGTAATCCAGTTGTTGACCCATCAAAAGTGGATTTTGAAGCTGTAATAAATTTGGTTCCAAGGCAGGCTACTTTCAACACACGAAGGTTATCTGATAAAGCATATCTGCCTGATTTGGAGAAGAAGATAAGAGAGGTTTGTGAAGCAAGTCTACCGGAGGTGGTAGAGATGAAGAAGAGAAAAGAAGAAGAATTGAAGAAGATGATTGAAGAAGTAAAGGCTGTTGCGAAGACTGCTGCTGAAGAGGAACAGAAAGCTAAAGAAGAACAGAAGAATGCAGAAGCTCAGAAAGAAGAAAAGGAGAACGATCAGAAAGTTGAATCAGAAGAACCGGTGCTGAATGCTACTGAGGTTAGAAAATCTTCTGATTTACCGAATGTTGAATTGGTTGATGAAAATGAAAACAAGTGCAGGAATTGCATAGAAATGTGCAAAGTCTGTACTAAAAAAGATGACATCATAAAAGTTAAAGAAATTGAAGCAACCAAATTTGAAAATGTTTTCAAAATAAAATGTAAAGAAATGGTTGAAACAGAAGAAATGTTGAAATTAAAAGTCGAAAAGCTAACACAGAAGTGTCAAGATCTTGAAAAAGATAATGATGTGTATAGACAACTGTGTTCAGCAAAATGTGTCGATTGTGTTGAAAAAGAATCTAAATTTCAAGATTTACAAAAACAGTATGATTCTTTAAAGTGGTCGAGTCAGAGAGTACAAGAAGCTTATGATACTTTGAAGAGCCAAGTCAAAAGTTTTGATCAAAGATTGTCAGAAACCTTAGTTACTAAAGAAATGTATGAAAGAAAGTTTAAAGAAAAGCAAATTGAATTAAACAAATGTGTTGATGAAATTGCAAATCTTAAACAAGTCTTGGCTGAAAAAGAAAAGGTTCTTACAAAACTTCAAAGTTATCATAACTCTTCGTACATTCTCGAACGCATTTTCAACATCACACCAGATGACAAAGATACTGAAAATTGCAAAAAGGGTATTGGTTCAGAATTTCATCAGGTACCACCACCATTGAGAAACAATTATACTTTTTATGATGAGGAAAATGTGGCAAAGGGTTTGAACATAGCTGACCAGTTACCTGAAAGTATCGATGTGACTTACTCCAAATCTGATAATGCTAATGATTCAGAGGTGGTAAGTAAGGTTATTGAAAGTGTTTTGAAAGATGAGTCTACAAAAGGTAAGTCTTAATCACAGGATGAAGATGAAGGAAATCTTTATGATGGTTATCTGAAAAACACAAAATCCGAGAAAAATTTGAATGATGATTCAAAAGGATTGGTTTATACCATGATTGGATCGGACAAATTATTCTTAGATGTTGTATTCCCGATTCAGAATGTGATTTCAGAGAAGGTCGATAAAGTTTTCAAAATGGTTGAGATTGAGAAGTCTGAGATTTCAAAGTTTGCTGGTAAAGGTCATAGATCTTTTTATAACAAACCTGGTTTTAAGAAGAAAAACATGAAGGCTGGTTTGGGTTATAAAAAGAAACGGAATGGGAATCAAAGTAAAATACCAAATTTGCAACAAAAGATGAATTTTGTTCAAGGGAAAAGCTTGAAAGAAGAGGAAAAACTCAAATTTGGACAACAGTCTAATGAGGAGTTTGATGCTATGAAAAAGAAACAACAACAGGCCAAGGATGTTTCAAAGAAAGTATGTTTTAAATGTGATCAAATTGGACATGTTGCACGAAAGTGTCCAAATCCAAAGCCTGTTGATGTTGAAAAACAGAAATCTGAGGATGTGAAATCAAGGTCAACCAGATTTGATTCGAAACAAACTTGGAGGTACAATACAAACAAGTTTGCTTCAAATCAAAATTGGAAATCAAACCTGAACAGGTTTGCTTCAAGACAGACCTGGAATTCTCACACACCCAGATTGAGAACAACACAAAGTTGGAGAACATTTGTTGATATGACAAAACCTCAAGAGTTTTGGAAACCTAAAAATGTTGTTCAAAATCAAAAGGTTCAAAAAGAGACAAATTTTTACAAAAGAGGTACTCCGGAAGGTCAAATGTGGAGTATTAAGAAACAAGTGACGTCTGTAAAAGATGAGAAAGTTGAAGTTAAAGTTGAACAAGTTTTAAGTGACAAAGAGTTTCCAAAATTGAATGAACATTATTGTGTTGAAATGCCTAAGGTCCAACAGACCTGGGCTAAATTGTTCAAATGATTGATAACATTTGAATGTGCAGGTGCTCAACGAAGCTGAAGATTGTGAGAATGGTAGTAGGAGCAGCCTGGCACAGGAAGAGGTTGCAGGACCCTGGTTTGGTTGAACAGGGAGTTTACTTTGAGTGATTTTTGTACATAAATAAACAATATTTTCAAAATCCTAAAAATTGAAAAAAATTAAAAACCAAAAATATGTTTTAGTTTGTTAAAAGTTGAAAAACCAAAAATATGTTTGTTTTTAATTTTGTTTGATTGTATGTTGATTGAATATGCCGAAACCCTCACGGCTGAACAAACATGATTACTTTCATCAGATTGAAAAACGGTTTTCAAACTGTAAAAATCAATGTGTTGTAAATCATGGGGGTATGTATATTTTCTGCAAATCAGAGCACTTTTAGCAGAAAATGGATGGCGAGACAAAGCTATCAGTGTTGGTTGTCAAATTTTTCTTTAAATGGTTTTGCATTTTAGGGGGAGTAATATTGTCATTAGAAAATACAAAAACATTTGAAAATTTGAAAAAGCCAAAAACATGATAAAATTGAAAATTGAGTTTTTGCGTAAAAAGAGGAAATGATAGTACATCAGTAGACAGTTACAGTACGCTAAAGAAATGGAAAGTTTAAATGTGTTAAACGATCTCACCGTGGATGTGTCGGTAGATTTTTATACATTTAGTAAACTTTTTCAGGATATAAACCTAAATTTCATACTTGCTTATTTCGTGGGGAACACTACTTGGATATATAGGTAACCCCTGAAATCTCGTTTGAAAGGTCTCATAATCTGATATACTAGGTCTTTATACTCAATGATGTCTGGGGTATTATTCCGGGACTTCTGCTGAACGGTAGTTCTGACCTAGTCCTTGGCTAATACTTGTTGCAATGCTTGAAACACAGCATTAAACCCTCAGCATGCTGAAACAATAAAATTGATAAATGCTGCTGTTGTAAGCAAAAAAGATCCTCTAAATGGGACACACCGAAAAGTCGAAGCTGATATCTCTCTGCGTATACCGAAGTATCGACCTGAGATCCCTCGGCCCTCGCATACCTAATTTATATACAGATATCATTGTAGTATACTCACCTGTAAGACTGATTATTGGGATTCTGGATACGGGAGTATATTTAAGAGGTGGGACACATGAATGAGTTTAAGTTCTTAATACATCTAATTCGTATCCTGAATCAGTTGAAGTTTGTGTGAAAATTTAAGTGGATCAGTATATCGACAATCTAAGTGAATTGTTTAATTCTTAATGTGAAATTAAGCTCAACGGTACTTGTGACTTGTCATAAACTGATATGATCCTCTAACGCATACTCAAAACAAAAATATGGTCTGTAAATATGTTTGTACATATTTCTTTACTGCTTTATATTTTCAGAAAATACAAAAAGATTTTTGATTCTGCTTTATTTTCGACAACCGATGTCTGAGTGCTGAGTTTCAAAATCTAAGTAAGCTGATTGTGTTTCTGAAAAATAAAACAAGTTCATTAATTTGAAACTTGAAATTTCTAAAATCAAAAACAGTTTGTGATATCTCCAAGGTCATTAGTTTGGACTTGGATGATTAACTGTGGGGGATTTGGATGCTTATATTGTTATAGAGCTAGTTTCCGATACGATTCGTTGAAACTGCCAAATTCATGAGAAGTGATTGAAGTTTGTTGATAGGGGAAGTGGATTAGAGAATTTGATTGAGAATTCAAAATGTTGTTACTCATAAATGTTTGAGAAATTGCAGATGGTAGTCCAGACTACGATCCCGAGAGCAAAGTCTAAGGGGGAGTCTGAAGACAAGCTTGTAGATGGAAAGCTAGGTGTCGATCCCAAAGCACGGAAGCTTGACGAAAGGGGGAGCCTGAAGCTGATCAAGAGAATGATGGATGCTTACAATGTTACAATCTGAGTGAGGATGCAGAATGATCAAGACTGAAGAAGGTGTCATAACAGAGAATAGTCACTGAAGACTTCGTCAATATCCGAGGGGGAGTCTGTTAGTGCATTACGTCTATTGACTTCGTCTTGTATCATGTAATAGGAGGTTTTAGTATATGTTTAATGTAATTTAGCTTGAATGAGGAGATTTACCTTGAAAGTGTTACTTGACATTTTCAAGCTAAATCTAATAGTGAAGGTTTCCCTTGAAATGAACACATGTTCATTTCAAGCTAAATCTAAGGTTTCCCTTGAAATGGTCATGACATTTTCAAGCTAAACCTCAACTCTATAAATAGAGTTCAAGCTAAATCATTTGGAAGTTTTTAGAAAGTTTGGAGCTTGGTGCTTAGAGAGAGAAAGTAGAGAGAGAAAGTGCTCTAGGTGATTCACGGTTCTTGTACGATTTCAGATTTATCAAAGAATCACGTTTATATTACGTCGTGTGTACTAGGTCACGTTCGTGTACGGTTTCCGCACGTTTCACGTTCGGTTCGCAATCGTTTCGGAGTCTAAACCGGTCCTACATCAATTGAAGGCAGCGAGTAAGACGATTCGTATAACAAAAGTTGGCAACACACGAAAAGCGATCCAAAAGTGTTTTGAATTCTCAAAAAGTTGGTTATTTCGAAAGGTTGGAGAAAACTTATTTATGAAAAATCTTCCCACAGTGCGGTGTCAAACTGTTTCGATGTTCACACCAGCGCCATGTAGGGAGTTTTATTAGATTTCTAAAAGATTTTAGGGTGGTTAAAATTCGTTTTACGAAATTTTATCGTCACGCGGCATTAACTTGAGTCGATTGTCACCCCAACATTACAAGAAAATCCCGTTTTGTACAAAGATTTTGATTAAATTTCAGAAAAAGTTTGTAGGAAAAGCTTTGTTTACTCAAAGGTTTTAAATGACATCAAAGGTTTTAAATTTAAAGTCGGCCCCGCATGGCACTTTCCCACGAAAGTTCGACAATATGGCTAAAACACTTATATATAGGAAGTACCAGCGGCGTATCCACCATGTTTTAGCCATATGGCTTCCGCCCCGTGAGGCAGTGTCGTGTGTGTCGACATAGTACCGATAGATTTCGATTCCCTTGGTCCAAGCAAAACATGATTGGGCGAATTGAAAGAGAGAGATTTTGCGCAAACTGAGCGATGAAGTCGTTTACGAACTCAGTTCAGCTATACGAGCGAGTGCGATAAGCGATAGGCGGTTCGCGAAAATTCGATAGCACAACACAAACGTAATGAGTGAAGATGGCGGTGATAAGCGACGAGCGATAGCGACAACCGTTGAGCGATAGGCGACGATTGACGCGTTGCAAGTGATGGGAACAAGCGATTTAATTAGATTCAACAACACCACAAATTTTAACTAATATTAAGCCCCACATGGCCCTTTTCCACGAAAGTCTGCTGATATGGCTAAAACACTTATATATAGGAAGTACCAGCGGCGTATCCACCATGTTTTAACCCTATTAGTTTCGTCTTGTGGGGCGAGGTCATGTGTGCTAACATAACACAGATAACATAGATAACGGTAAGCGATATCGATAGCGATTCACGTTAAACGATACACGATGAGCGATGGAACAATACACAAGTGATAGAGCGATACACAAGCGATAGAGCGATACACACGATTAGCGATAGTGCGATACACATAACCAGCGATTTGAGCGATGCACACAATAAGCGATTGAGATTGCGAATTAGATTCCAGCGATAATGCGCTTGCGAGCGTGTGGACTTACGAAAAGTCTAGCGATTACACGCTTTGAGTTGCGATTGAGATTGTTACGCCTTGCGAGGTAGTTTGGTGTGTTGAAATTAGATTTAATAGTATACTTGGTCTAATAATGTTCAACTTGTATGGCACTTTCTTCACAGGACATTGGTTGTCATGGCGAAGCACTTATATATAGGAAGTACCAGCGGCGTATCCACCATGCTTCAACCACATGCCTTTGCCCCGTGAATAGGTGTCACCCGATGTTGACATGGTCAAGACGCTTATATATAGGAAGTACCAGCGGCGTATCCACCACGTTTGACCATGCTTTTAACGTTATGGCATCATTGAAACTCCTTACGATCTCCGTGCACTGATCACAGTAATCCCGTGTGCACCCGTGATTAATTTGATCCTTGCACGTTTATCGTACTTCGTCTCAAGAACGCATAGAAGGGGGAAAACACATTATATAGTACGTAGTGTTAGTATATAGTCCGTGCACGAGTGCGAGAGAAGGAGAGATAAGTAGAGTCCACATTGCGTCGAGAAATAGAACAAGTTCAACATATAAAGGAAATTAACGGCGAAAATCGTATTACTACAACAACATTGGAAGCATAACTAATGTTGTTGTGAAGGACTTCTGCGGAGATTGCGATTGTTGCTGAAATTCCTCAAGTCTGCGGCCCTGTGCGGCAGTGCTGGGTAAGATGACCATACCAGTTGCAGTTTATGCAAAAGCGACAGTTAGCTTCTAGCGGGTGATGATTCGTACACATGAGACACAGGGGATGAGTTCCGTTGTAGTCGTGCTTCGAGTGAACGGGTATTGCTTGGAGGGGTTCTGGTTGCGATAGCTCAGTTTTTGAAGAGTTTGGGCTTATGGTCTTTCGTTTACGGCTGGACTGAGCTTCCTGAGGCGATGCGTTGTCATCGGAGGATTCATCTGAGGACTCACTTAAAGAATCGTCAGAGGAATCATCGGAAGAATTGATGACGATTGCTTGATGAGCTTGTTTGACAGGGTTCTTGGAGAAAAATCCGTCCAAAACTCGTTTGTCGTTGATTTCGGCGGCTAAACGGTAGGTTTCTTCGATGGTAGCAGGTCTTGCAGCTTCGAAAAAATCGCCCACACATTCAGGGAAGCCATGAATGTACTTCGTGATGGCTTTTTCTGAAGTGTTGACTTGACTTGGGCAGATTATGCTAATCTGTTTTCTACCTTGCGGTGTATCCAGTATTGTCACCTTCGACTTGCTTGATTTCCCAAAATTTGTCTTCTAATTTCTGGACTTCGTGGGGAGGGCAATACTCTTTCTTCATGAGCTCTTTCAGCTCATCCCAAGAGAGAGCATAAGCTGCGGAGATCCCACGTCTGTTACGTTCGGTAGTCCACTAGTCGAGTGCTCGCGATTGAAATACTCCGGTTCTGCAAGTAGTACGGAAACTATCGAGACACCCACTCTGTCGAAGGGTAATGTCGATAGAATCGAACCACTAGAGTAGCTGGAACACACCTCCTTCACCTGTGAACTCCATCGGGTCACAGGCTTTGAAGTGTTTGTAGAGGAAAGCAGATTGCGGCGCTTCCGTCTTAGAGTCCTCCGCGGTTCTAGAGTTGCTGAGAGAGTGCACTTAAGCGAAAATTTGAGGAATGACCTTGGCCACTTCCTTGGTCACAAGCGAGGCAATCCTCTTTTCGGCTTCGTTTGGCTCTTCTCCTAGCTGCTTGTCTCGAGGTAGAGTCGTTGGAAGACATCTAGACAGAGAGAGATTTGGAGTGAGATTCGATCATAATGATTTTTGAGTTTCGCAATGTGATTGAGCGCGTTCAAAAATCGTTGCGGGTAATATAATAGATTTCACATAGGAGCCACATAGGAGACACGAGATTCCTAAGTTCTCATACAATTGATTCGTTCTATATATAAATAGTAGTAGTTTATACTTACACATATACATGCTGGTGTGGAATGCACGAGGATGCGATGAAGAGGGAGAGAGTGAGAGCGAAAGCGAGTAATTAGACATTAGTTTTGTTGCGAACATTCGGTTTTCGTTTTAGATTGCGATGGCTGTGCGTGTTGTGTGTTTATAAAGCAGGGAGCGAAAATCGGTAAATCGAGAAATCGATAAAGCGTAAAGTTTTAAATCGTAGCCACATAAGCGTAAATAAGTTCAGTAAGGCGTAAAATCGGCAAGTCATATGCGAGAAACGTAGATAGAGTGCCTCGGGTGTTTAGGCGTCGACTACCCAAGGTAACCCAACTATACCCAACAAGTTCGTGCACGCGCGTTGCCCTAGAAGACTTACGCTTCCACTGGGATGAAGCTCATGGCATTCGTCTTCCTAGTCATCGCGTGGCTCGAGTTATTGTTATAGTCAAGTCCTTGGTGAGAGCTTTTGAAAACCTTTTTTATAGAGAGTGGAACGGTTTATTAAGATACGGGTTTCACCCCTGACTTAATAACTTCGCTCCTAGCTGTGGTTGAGCTCTTCGAATAACTTCGGGAGTTCCACTAGATTTTGAAATGGAGACTTTCGTTGAGATATGGATGTCACTCCTAGCTCGACGAAATGTTCTCGTGCAAGGAAAGTGCGCTGAGTGAGCGGTCTTATCAAAAGTTCTTGGTTTTCACGCCTGATCTCGACTGGACCACTCGGTTGTGTTATGCGAATACTTTTGAAAACGTGTGTATTGTGTTGGCCTTAGGAAAGGCTAAATAATATTCTAGCCTTAGGAAAGGCTCTTCGTGTGAAATTGTAGTATGCGGTGTTCACGCGAAGTAGTAGCTTTTAGCGAAGTTCGCACGAGTCGCCCCGTTGGTACTTAGACTATTGACTAGGTCGTTTCTAAGGCATTGACCCGGACTAGGTCAAGTCTGGCCTAATTCCATATAGTTATGGCTCTGATACCAATCTATCACACCCCAACCGATGGCGGAATCATCGGGGCGCGGCACTAGGCGAATCAGATTGCTCAAGAGAATCCATAACAACTATAAAGCGACAATATTTATTACATTTGTTATCCCATACTAACAAACAATATAATCACATAAGTTATCACAGATTTCTTGTCTTCTCAAACAATACAAATCCGACAACCTAGATTTTAGGTGAGTTTCTAGACTTCCTAGCTTGATTTGATGTAGACTGCGACTAAACCTGCAACATACGTTAAAATAACGTCAATACAAAAGTATTGGCGGGTATACAAGTTTTTGATAGAGTAGCGTAAATAGTTAAATGTAATGCGAATTACCAAATACATAAACGAGATACCTTAACATACGTGCATATATAACAGATACTACCAGCTAAGTCACTCGAGCTGCGATTGCGATTGCTATTCATCCTAACTAGACTCCGTCGGGTACTATAGTACTATACTAGTTAAGGCGGGACCTCGCGAGTATAAGTCCTAACACATATCTAACTAGCATCACGTGTAAATATGCATAACAGTTATTCGCAAGTGATAAACAACTTAATTGTATAATTCATTTTGATAAATTCGATCTGGTAGGAACGTATGTTACACCCAAAATGCGATAAAAAGGGTTCGAGTATACTCACAGTCGGTGCTCAGCAAGTAAACACAACTTGGTTGGATTGAAGGGAACGCGCCTGAGATTAGCCTGATTACAGATTGATAGCGTAAGCGTTGAACAGTGCGTTAAACGACGAGAAGTGACTGAGTGTCGAATGGTAATCCGATCGGATGGCAATCCGATCGGATGGTCACTCGATCGGATGTCAATCCGTTCGGATAGTCATTAGATCGGATGGCCATTCGATTGGATTGACATTCGTTTTGAGATGGATGAGTTTGTGTATGATTAATTTTTGAAGTTTTCATTGTAGCATTTGAAAATAGTGAAGTATCTCTACCCTTCAGGTCGACCGATCGAACGGTCGTTCGATCGGGTAACGATCCGATTGGTTGGACACTTAGAGGGAACAAGTTCACAGCAGGGTTGTCACTCGATCGGATTGCAATCCGATCGGGTGGCAATCCGTTTGGAAATGTCCATGCATTGAACATGTTGAAAATTGTTAAGTGTTGAAGTTCCAAATATCACATGATCGGGTGGTCGCTCGATCGGATGGCAATCCGATCGGGCGGCAATCCGTTCGACGTTCAGCTCCTCAAAATTGAAACAAAAGTTAAGTGTGGGACCAAGGTGCAAGCTGATCGGGTGGCTGTCCGATCGGGTGGCAATCCGATCGGATGGCAATCCGGTCGGATGGCAATCCGTCCCGGCGGCCTGATCGTCTTGTTACTTGGTTGTTTTGATAGTTTTGCGGTCTTGATTCGACATGATTTGGTAACGTGCCAAACAACAGAACCCTCGTCAAGACCCGAGTAACCCGATCGGATAGGAATCACCCTAGTCCGGTCAGTTGACTGTTCGAGATGGTGATTCATGTTTAACCCGAAATCAGTAATCTCTTGGATAGAATCCAGATCTTGAACCAACATATTAATAAGGAGTAGAAGATCAGAACAAGCTCCGATTCTATCGGTTTTGTGTGCATTGAGTGTAAGAGTTGAAAGAAAGTTAGAAAACTATCTTTCAATCCTTTTCACCTTGAATATGTTCAGATCCATACAAGATCTTTGTTTATTCATGTGGAAATCATTCAGATCTAAGTTTTTCTTGGCGGATTGAAGCCAAAACATGAAGTTCATATGAACACCATGATGACATCACCCTAGAACACCTTAAATCTAGTGATTTCACGGTTAAAAGTTAAGATTCAAAGGATAGAAAGGTGAAAAAGTGCGTGTAGATCATAGAAAGTACAAGATTTGAGGTAGAAACTTACAAGAATCGCGAGAAATCGAAGGAAAATAGCCCCAAAGCGTGCTGGTCGAGTGAGAGCTATCACATCACTTGAACAGTGATGTGACAAGTGCTATTTATAGGTGAAGGGGAAAGAAGGTGATGGAGGGTGTTGGATCGGGTGGCAATCCGATCGGATGGCCATTCGATCGAATTGTCACTCGATCAAACGCCTCCAGCGAATTGAGTTTGGCGTTTCGTTTCGATCGTTAAGCGCTGCGATAGTTTGGTCACACCTTTTCATACCCACATTCATATATTTATTATAATTAGTTACATAGGGTCGTATAAATATCCACATTTCAAAGTCTGCGTTGCGATAATAATTTTGCGTGTTTCGAATATGCGTTGCGTTGCGACACATCACGGCTATCGAGGAGGGTAGAATAGGTCCTCACTCAACGTCATCGTGAGTGTTAGTACGTGCGATGCGATGTGTTATAGCGATAAAGTATGCGTAATATGCGAAAATACTGCGAAATAGCGATGTATGCGATATAGCTACATTATGATCCAATCTCTGGTGCTAGGCGTAACGAGTATAACGAGTAGTAACAACGCACAAACGTGCGGGTTGTTACATATATAGAAATAAAAACTATATATAATTCTAATTTGAATTACAGATAGAAAGTCACAAAACTTGAATTAAATTTTTTATTACGCTATGTGTTATAAGGTTATGGGGTATACTTTCACGCCCCTTAACTACACGTAGACGTCACATCACCTATTTGACTCTCTTTCACTTCACCTCACAACAAGGAAATGGTTTAACCCCTATTAATGCCCCTTAAATTAATTAAAATACATATATATAGCATGTTGTGTGTGTGTGTAAATTTTGCAATGCTTGATTCTCTCCCTCTCTCTCCTAGTTAACTTCTTAACATATGAAGCTTTTAATGCCTCTTAACACCCTTCAGGAGCGGTATAACTAGTGTTAACGGAACACAAGGATGGCGCCCCCTTTAACGGAGGCAGTTTGGTCGATGGTGCCCCAGGGCGCTATGGTGGCTGATGTGGCGGGGTGGCGTTAAGCCACACCCCTGGCCTAACCATTTTCAATTGTCATATTAGAGTCACATCACCATGTCCTTCTATCCCTCACTTCCACCACTTAACCTATGTAATACTCATCCCTTATCTTTCACCAATTTATTTATATTTTTTGAAATTCGATGAAGTGAGAGAGAAATAGAGGAGAGGAGAGGAGAGGAGAGGAGAGAGAGATCAGGGGAGCTCAGAAGTGTGGCTTCGTAAATGTTGAAAAATAATGATAACAGAGGAGGCAACGTTAACTCAACACCCCAGGAACTCTCCCGAAGGTATACCGAATAGCCTTATCTAAGTTCATAGACCGGAACATAAAATTTGAAGGAAGAACAACACTAACGGTTTTAATGTGGATTTAACTCCCTCCGAAGTGCAAAAAAGTAAAAACCTTCACTTTCACATCTTTATTTACCTGTCCCTACAGTACCCATCACAAGACACACATGTGTGGAGGTCATTTGACCCTAAAAAATTTCCACTTTGTCAACTTTAATCCCTCCATTACTACTACTATATCTTAACTTTAGGGGCCTAATAATTCCACATGGTATCATCTTATTCTAATATGGTTGATAAAGGCCGTATAATGTTATACGACCCGTATAACCTTATACGGCCCGTATCAACCATGTTAGAATAAGATTATAGTGTGGTCGTATATATATTATACGACGATGTTATACGGGTCGTATACATTGAATTTCGTTTATTTTATTGTTTTATTACTATTTGACGCGACATATTATTCCTCGATTCACGTGCGAGTAGACGTAAGATTCTCTGATTCAATGTTATATTCCTCGATTCTCGTGCGAGTTATGTGATTAGACGTTAGATTCCTCGATATTCGTGCGAGTTATTTGATTCGACGTTAGATTCCTCGATTCGCGTGTTAATCATTTGAAACGATGTAATATTCCGTAAAATTCTCTATATAAACGACACTAATTTCATTCATTTTCATTCAACTTCTATTCATTTCTTCTATTTTTCTCTGTATTCAAATTATTTACGCTATAATGTCGGGTTGGCGTGACTTTTTAAATATGTTTGATAACGAGGTGAATCAGGGGAGTTATGATAACAATCAAGATAACAAAGTGGGCGTGTTTGATCTGAATGCTTCGTTCGATCCCAGTCTTGCGTCTGATGCAGGTCAGGATACTTGGGGTTTGGATGCCTTTCAGCCTAATTATGCTGGCTATTATCCATTGCAACACCCGGTTAATTTTGAAGCCCCTCCTGTTAGTGTTGGACCGCCGACTGATAGTTCTCATTCTCCTCCCATAAGTGGTGGACCGCCCGAGGGTCCAAATGCTGACCAGGAACCTAGTGAGTTTCAAAACAAGCAAGTATAACATTTAATTATACGTTTATTTGTTGTACGTTAACTATTTTAGTGTTTTTACATTTGATGTTGTTTTTATTAAAATCTTAGATTAGGGTTGCCCAACGGGTCGTGTTCGCGGGTTGGTGGGTTCAACCCGACCTGAACCTGAAAATTTTACACAAACATTGTATATGATCGTATAAACTTATATTTTATTCTCAATTTGTTATATTTTTTAGCGTATCCGCGACGTATAATACGTGCGTATAGGAAACGTATATCTGAGGTGTACGTAGCGTATACGTGCGTATAATACTTGCGCGTACGGTCGTATACTTCATGTTTACGGATCGTGTACGAGATGTATAACTTGTGAGTATACGAAACCTATACTTGATGTGTACAGGGCGTATACGAGATGTACAATACGTACGTATACAAGAACAGTAGTCGTATAATACGTTAACGCTAATCGTATAGTGATTGCTAAGTTGTAATTGTTATTTTTACAGACGATATGACTGAGTCATCAGCAGCTGCTGCGGCCCGTAGAGGTCGAGGTTAGGGTCGGGGCCGTGGACGTGGACGCGGACGGGGACGTGGACGTGGACATGAGGAGGAGATTGTGCCCGATTTTACTGAGACGGGACAGTTTATTTGCGAAATCCCCCGAGGTACGGCTGCCTATACGGTTTTGGGCAGATTACGAGAGATGGTGCTGGATGCGCCTCGGACCATTGATATTCAGTTTTTGACCGATATTGGATCGATCGGTCGGGTCCGGAAGCTCATGCCAGCTAACTCCGCGAGGGACCGCTTATTTGATGCCGCCGCAGAGCGGGCCCACAGGGAGATTACTTTAGAGTTTTTATCTACTTTTACATTTACGGACACCCGGGGTGGGGGGTTTACAACATTTTTTGACGACACACGCCGTAGCTTTTACTATTTGCGGCAAGACTCAGAGGATGACACTTCCTGAGTTCGCCGTTGCCTTGGGTCTGTACTCACAGGAGTACTCAGTGTCCCAGGCATTTTTTGATGTGTACATCAGCACGTCCAGTGACGTGTTGTGGCCTTGGTGGCGCACTATTGGGTCCGGGAGTTCGCGAAACCGACTTCGCGATCCCCGAAGGCACGTGTGACTTGCTTTTACGACCCTTTACACCGTTACCTACATCGGTGTATCGCCGTGACGATCGCCGGTCGTCATGATAGCAGGGAATGGGTCACCCAAAGTGACCTATTCTACATGCACGACTTACTTACCGGCGGGTGGGGGGTGGGGGCAACTTGGCGTACAGGTTGGCCGCATATCTCGCCGAGTACGCTTTTAAGCGTACCTCTACCCACATCAGCTGTGGGGGCTTCGTCACCCGTCTGGCGAAGCATTTCCCTCGCCTCTTGTCCCCTCAGGTGGCAATGGGTATGACCCTGACACTCCAGCTTCTAAGGGTTGGGAGGGAGACAACCCAATCGATGGGTTTGGCTCACGAGGTTGAGGGAGGGCGGCTGGTTTGGGCGTATGGTGTGGGTGAGGGACCCCAGGGAGAGGGAAGCGAGGGGGAGGGAGGCGATGGAGAGGGAGGCGATGGAGAGGGAGGCGAGGGCGAGGGAGAGGGAGGCGACGGAGAGGGAGGCGGGGTACATGAGGGGGTCGATCATGCTGTCGATCGATCACAGGTAGCTGCGGAGGATTTACAGGGTGATCGCCTGTACGTTCGACGGAGCGTTAGACAGCGTGTGATGCCTCCACCGGGGGTGGAGGAGAGACTCGTTCAGGTCGAGTCGAGACTCGGTCAGGTCGAGTCGGATGTAGCTGCAGTCAGAGGGGATGTACAGTGGATGGTCGAGGCGATTGTGGCTATGCATTCTGGCGCGCCCTACCTCCACGAGCTGGCGCTGCACCACCACCACCACCACCGTCGTAGCTACTTATTGTATTTTTTTTGTTATTTTACGTTTGAAACATTGAAAAAATTTATCTTTTTGTTTGTTTTAGAAGTAAAACATTCTAAATATTAATCTTATGTTTAGATGTTAAGTTGTTTGTTTAATAATTGTTGTCGTAGTTTATCATAATCATATCACATATTTTATCGTTTTACATTATAAATATGTTTAACTACAAACTCGTAACATAATCCGATATATACAACACTATTTTAAAATTTACAAAACTTATTAAACGGTTTCCCGATTGCAACAAAAAATTAAATTTTCTATACATATTTATCGTTTTACAAAGTGGAAACTTATTAAAAATAATAAATACGTTTAACTACAAACTCGTAACGTAATCCGATATATACAACACTATTTTAAAATTTACAAAACTTATTAAACGGTTTCCCGATTGCAACAAAAAAATTAACTTTTCTATACATATTTATCGTTTTACAAAGTGGAAACTTATTAAACATAATAAATACGTTTAACTACAAACTCGTAACATAATCCGATATATACAACACTATTTTAAAATTTACAAAATTTATTAAACGGTTTCCCAATTGCAACAAAAAATTAACTTTTCTATACGGGCTATACGGGCCGTATAACATTATACGGCCCGTATACATATTTCAAAACTAAAAACCCTTGTCAAAACATTCGAAACAAAATTATGCAAATATGTATACGGCCTGTATATAACTATACGTCCCGTATACATATAAAAACAAAAAAAAATTCCACCGCATTAAATTCTGCGCATAAACATTTTATACGGCCCGTATACAAATAGGGATGTGAAAATAAGATTACAGGGGTGTAGAAATAGAACAACCCTAACTTTATTCCAATTCACACTAGAAAAGTTACTCAACCCCAGATAACAAAAAAATAAAACACCATCACATGGAAGGAACCTTACAAAAATTCTTTTTATTATTTTAAACAAATAATAAAAAAAACTTCACTTTACTCTTTTTAACTTTTTCCACTTCACTCACTCTCTGTCTCTCTCTAGCAAAGCTGAAGCAGCAGAAGAAGAAAGATGGGGGAAGGTAAAGGGTCATCACTGGTTCATCTTCTAGTCATCATCTTAAGCTTAGTTGCTTTTGCTTTCGCCATTGCTGCCGAACGACGTCGTAGCACTGTACACTCTCTCTCTCATTTAATTCAACTGTTACTTGTAGATCACAACATTATGGTTGCTGGATTATTAAGATCTAGGTTTCCGACATGCTACAATTGAGCTTGTATACATGAATTGCAGTGTCATTACAGTGATTTTTTACTTGTAATTTTGCATGTGTTGCTCTGAAAATGGCTGTGCTCAGATAATTGAACTTGTTTCACTACTTTTTGTTAAGAAAAAGGAATTGGAATTACTTAGATGTAACGATACCCAAAGGATTGATAATTTGATATGATATGACCATTGTAACACACCAGGCAAATGGCAATGAGAGATTTTTTATTCATAACTATGCAGTTAATAGTGCTGATCTATCACCGATTGTGTAAAATATTGGTCAGAGTATCGGTACCAATATTATCAGTGATATTGACCGATATATCACCGATTTTCCCAATATTAGTACCTTTCTTCTTAGTTCGTCTTACTTCTTATTTTTTACTTCTAGTCATCATCTTATGCTTAGTTGCTTTTGCTTTCGCCATTGCTGCCGAACGACGTCGTAGCACTGTACACTCTCTCTCTCATTTAATTCAACTGTTACTTGTAGATCACAACATTATGGTTGCTAAGATCTATACAATTGAGCTTGTATACATGAATTGCAGTGTCATTACAGTGATTTTTTACTTGTAATTTTGCATGTGTTGCTCTGAAAATGGCTGTGCTCAGATAATTGAACTTGTTTCACTACTTTTTGTTAGGATGTAACGATACCCAACAGATTGATATGATCATTGGCAAATCCTACATCGGTCGTGGTAACGAGAGATTCTTTATTCATAACTATGCAGTTAATATTGCTGATATATCACCGATTGTGCAAAATATCGGTCAGAGTATCTGTACCAATATTATCAGTAGTGATATTGACCAATATATCACCGATTTTCCCAATATTAGTACCTTTCTTCTTAGTTTGTCTTATTGCTATTAGTGTTTTAACTCTTAATAGTTAGTTGTTAGTGTTAAACGTTAGTAGTTTTAAGTTTTAATTAGTTCCTACTTGCTACAATTGTTAGTGTTTTGCAGGTTGCAAAAGGTTATTTTGTTAATGATAGGAGAGCATACTGAATTGTTAGTCTTAAATTGCTATATATATAAATTCAGCGTGATATTAAAATTACCGATAACCCACCACGATAACTGACATCTCTAATATGGGTCCTTGACCGATATCCGATTTTTTGCCACATTAACTGCATAGGCTCATAAGGAATGTTACCCCTCTTAAATCACCAATATGTTTTAGGCTTTATGCTAATGGATGAGAGAAGAACTCTATAGTTAAGCGTGCTCAGGTGTGAGTAGTACATGGATGGGTGACCTCCTGGGGGCAAAGCGGACGGTATTGGTGGTATGAGGGGCCGGATGTTACATAGGAAATCTGTTAAAATTGATAAGCCTGCCTCACTAGGTATAATTTAAACAATACATTATTGAAGGGGTATGGTCCCAAAAAGCCGCGCAGACCAATCAGGTCGCGCGCTGGACCATACTCCTTATGCACTAAACTGACCAATCTGTAACCCCGCGCGGACTACTTAGGAAATACCTAAGCCGCGCGAGAGGCTCAAGCAAGATATAGCATCAGTTTTCATACTTGGCATCCTGAATGAGAGCCCTCATCTCATAACCCCTGCGCCGGCTGATTGGACTCACACCAAGGGCCGCGCAAGGTTAGCAGGCCCAGAGCCACTTCAGGAAGCACCAAAGGTACGAGTGGCAGAAGATTGAGACAATCAGCGTCCAGCAGGCTGTACCCTATCGTGCTCCACGATTAACGATCGTGCAGGAGACAAAGGGTACACAAGGACGCCTACGTGGCACCAATCAGAGGGGCGGCGACAACTGCCCCACGATCTCCATTCACCTGCTGATATCAGAAGGACAACAGGGTCGACAACCCGGACACGTGGCTCCAATCAAGCTGCGCCAGCACCGAAGATCTTCTAGAAGTCACTAACGGTCGACACCAGAGAGACAAAGAGGATATTCCTTGTTGTCGCCTTTGGGCCCAAGGCCCATCAGCCCATCTCTTCCACCACCACTCCGGCTATAAATAGGGACCTCCATACACAGGTTAAACATTCCGATCTCTCTACTCTCACTCTCAACACACACTTTTATCTCCTCAAAACAGTTACTTATTCTCACGCCGGAGTCTGGTTAAGAGGGAAATCCACATATTCCCCTCTTAACGAGCTAACGGGGTGTTATTGTTTTGCAGGAAGGATCTCACCACAACTCAGGAAAGATTAAGAAGATTAACCCTCATGATTGAGACATAAACCCAACTAATAAGCCTAAAATTAGTTCCGTGTTTCTTCAATTATTGAGTTAATGAAATGCTTTGTTATACTCTTAACTAAAATCACCTGGATTTTATACTTGTGTTGTGAATTTGATATTTTTCGGTGAGGCGAGGACTAAATGTAGTAGTACGCGTGTGACATTCGTCTATTGGAAACTTAGTTGAGTTGAAACTTGAAACATAAGTGTATAATCCAATTGACAATGTTTGGATGGTGTGCCATGAACATTATTGAATTGTTTATAAATTTGCGGTATTACTGGATCCAACTAATATCATTGTTTGTTTGGCATATGATTAGATTGCATATTGAAATGTTTCTAAAATACCAACCTAAATTCTACCTTGTGCTTTTGGTTCGTCTAGTAATATATTTTTTGGATGACAGGGAACCATTCGTACAGATGACAGGACCAATGCGACTTACTGCGTTTACGATTCAGATGTTGCAACCGGATACGGTGTTGGGGGCTTTTTATTTCTACTATCAGGTCAATCATTGCTTATGGGTGTGACCAAATGCATGTGTTTTGGAAGGCCTTTAGCACCTGGCGGAAATCGAGCTTGGACCATCATCTATTTTACATTCTCTTGGTAAGAATAACTCTTTTATGCAACCTTTTTTATATTCCTTTTTTTTATCAGCTTTATGTGCGTGATGCAGGATGTGTTTTGTAGTTGCCGAAGCTTGTCTGATAGCCGGGGCAAAGAAGAACGCGTACCATACAAGATACAAGAGTATGACCGAGAGTTTTTCATGTGACACATTAAGGAAAGGTGTTTTTGTTGCGGGTGCGGTGTTTGTTGTTGCAACTATGGTACTGAATGTCTATTACTACATGTACTTTACCAAGGCTACAACTCAACCTGCTCACAAAACCAACCGTTCTAGTTCTAGTGTTGGTATGGCTGCTTATGCTTAGACCTTATTATATACTTTATGTGATGATGGACCGAGATTAAATTTTAAACATGTACATTAACCCATATTATGGGAATTTGTGGTTATTATTATATAAAAGATGCACTTCTTCAAGTTAATACTACAATTAAAAGATGGATTTAAAACTAGGGGGAATTTTGTATATACCAAAATCAGAATATTATTTATACCCTCTCAAAGTAAATTAAATTATTAGAACTGCCTGTTTTGGTTTGATTTAAAATTATTCAAAATGTGACAATTTTACTCTTCGTAAGTAGGGATGGCAATGGGTCGGGTTCGGGTCGGGTATTGGTAATCCTATACCCATACCCGGTTGTAAAATCGTGTCTGTTAGCCGATGATTATGCCCAACCGACATAACCGACATCATAATTATCGGCCATATCTTTGTATATTTTGTATCCCTTTAATTTAGTTTGTTGCCTTCTGTATCTAGATGTATGTCAGTATATATATGTACGATATTGTGATGAGGAACAGACAAGGTTTTATACCATCTTACATGGTATCACCCTAGGGTTAGTTCTCGAACACCCTGCCATCATTCCTTCTTCTGCTGTTTTCGAACAGCCCTTTGTCACTCTCAGCAAACTGTCATGCCCGAGAACGAAGATACTTCTGCATCCTCGGATGCCACCGTGCACAAGCCTCTCCATCCCGTGTATACGGTCAGTAATATTCAGCACAAAGTCCGCATTTTAGATGGCACCAACGTTTCTTATGCTTCGTGGGTCAAGCTGTTTACGCTCCACGCCAAAGGGTATAAGGTACTTTCTCACATAGACGGTACACCGTCACCCGGAAAAGATTCAGCCGACTTTGCCGAATGGGAGAACATCGACTCCATTGTCTTACAATGGATCTATGGCACTCTCTCGGATGCTCTTCTTGTTCGGGTCTTAACCGATGAGTCCACTGCCCATGAAGCTTGGCTTCGTGTCAAACGCCTTTTTGTTAACAACAAAGGCCCACGGTCACATGCCCTTCAACATGAACTTGCCAATATCACTCTTGCCTCCATGCCGAACCTCGAAGCGTATTGTCAGAAAATACGTGATTTAACCGACCAACTTAAAGCCCTTGACTTTCCCATGAACGACCAACAACGTGTCCATTTAGTCAAGGGCCTACCCAAGGAGTATGACACCATCTCGTCTATTTTGAACAATTCGCTACCTACTTGGGAGGATGCAATTGAACAACTACTCTCCGAAGCCGGTCGCATAAAAACCCGAGATGCTGTCACTCATACTCCCGCCATAGCCGCTGCCATCCCACCCTCTACCACCCCCACTACCGACCCACAACAGCCCCAACAGAACTCTGGCCCACCCACCTATCACTCCAACCGTGGCCCACCCAATAACCGAAACAATTACCGCTCAAACTCCCGCAATAATTCCAACCGTGGCCCAAACCATTACCACAACCGCAACTCCTCAGCCCCACCTCGCAACTCCTCCAGCCGCTCCTACAGTCCATCACCTCCCTACCCATCCAACAACCAACAACCAACAACCACCCTTTTACCCTCCTTTTTGGGCTCATCAATATTGGACACCTCCACCTTGCCCTTACCCAACCCAAGCTTGGTCCCCACCTTACTACCCCTTGGCCCCACCCAATAACCAACAACACCGTGGCAATCCAAGATCGGCACAGGCTAATCTTACTGAGGTAGACCCCCTTGAACCCACACAGCTCGCTGATGCGGTTCATGCTCTCACTGTGGACTCAGGCGATGATGACTCGCAATGGAACTTCGATACAGGTGCTTCTTCTCATATTTCTTTATCTCAAAATAACATTGACTTGTTTTCTACTTGTGCACCAATAGCGTCAATAATTGTTGGCAATGGCAATAAACTTCCAGTTTTGGGATCGGGACATTCCACCCTCAATTTTGCCTCTAAACCTTTATACCTTAAAAACATCCTTTTTTAACCCCAATATAGTGAAAAACCTTATTTCTGTCTGACAGTTCAATATTGACAATAACACATCTATTGAATTTGACCCATATGGTTTTTCTGTGAAGGATTTCAAGGATGGCACGATCCTGAGCCGTCACAACAGTACGAGTGACCTGTACCCGCTCACACCCAATGCTTCCGCTACCGCTTGCTTTGCCGCCACTCAACACTCGTCTTTTTGGCACCATCGCCTCGGTCACCCGGGGCAACCCACTATGGATTATCTTCGTTTAAACAATTTTATTTCTTGTAATAAGCAACGGGCTTCATCCCTTTGCCATGCTTGTCAGTTATCCAAGCATAAACGATTACCATTTTCAGATTCTGTTAGTCAAACTTTATGTCCTTTCTCTTTGTTACATTGTGATTTGTGGACTTCTCCTGTGTCAAGTCATGCTAGTTACAAATATTATTTAGTTATAATTGACGACTTTACCCAATACACGTGGGTTTACCCACTTCGTTTTAAATCTGAAATGTTTTCTAAGATCACCCACTTTCACCAGTTTGTGTCCACTCAGTTCCGTCTACCCATTCAAGCTATTCAGTGCGACATGGGTGGCGAATTTGACAACACTAATTTTCATACCTTCACCTCTCAGAATGGCATGCAGCTCCGTTTTTCTTGCCCTCACACTTCCCAACAGAATGGCAAAGCAGAGCGCATGATTCGTCGGTTAAACGAAATCATGTTCACCCTTCTCACCCATGCTTCTCTCCCCTCATCCTTTTGGGTTGAGGCGCTTCACACTGCCTCTTACCTCCACAACATTTTACCCACTAAAACTCATCAAAATCGCACCTCACTCTCTCTTTTGTACCTACGGGAACCCTCCTATGACCACCTTTGAGTGTTTGGAAGCCTCTGCTACCCTAACACTTCTACCACCCGCCCAAATAAACTTACCCACCGTGCCTCTGCGAGCCTCTTCCTCAGCTACCCGGCCAACTATCGTGGGTACCGTTGTCTTGACCTCGCTTCCGGAAAAACTATTTTTTCCCGACATGTAACCTTTGACGAGGGAGTCTTCCCTCACGCCAACCCCTCCACCCCACGACCGGATCACTCCTTTCTCGACCCTAACCCGTTACTTTTCGACCCCACTCAGTTTGCCTCTCCACCTACGGTTCACCCTCCCTCGGCCCAGCAACATCAATCGCCTATACCAGCAGCCCCACACCAACCCTCACTATTTCCCACCCCTCCAGCCCAACCCGAAACCCACCAACCACCAAGCCCAACATCGCCACCCAGCCCAATAGCGCTTAACCACCCACCACCCACTCCACCAGCCACCACCTAACCATCAAATACCACTCATCCGGCCCACCCGATGCAAACCCGGTCGCGTGCCGGCATTTTCAAACCCAAAATTCCCTTCTCACTTCACACTCAGACCACCAACACCCCCTCACCCCTTCCGAAATCTCACCTCACTGCCCTTACCTACCCAAACTGGAAACTTGCCATGGTCGACGAATATGAAGCTCTATTGGCTAATCACACGTGGGAACTTGTCCCCCGCCCACCAGACGCACCTGTTATACGATGCATGTGGCTCTTTAAGCACAAGTTCCACGCCGACGGCTCCCTCGAACGTCACAAGGCTCGTTTGGTTGTAAATGGAAAAAGTCAAACTGTTGGCATCGACTGTGACGAAACATTCAGCCCAGTGGTTAAACCCACTACCATACGCACAGTTCTCAGTCTAGCCGTCTCACGAGGTTGGTCCATGCACCAACTTGATGTCAAAAACGCTTTCCTTCATGGCAATCTGAAGGAAACCGTTTACATGTTCCAACCGCCAGGATTCACGTCCACTACATACCCTAAACATGTTTGCAAATTAAATAAATCTTTGTATGGTTTGAAGCAGGCTCCAAGGGCCTGGTATCAACGTTTTGCAGGGTATTTACTCAAGTGCGGTTTCATGGGCAGTCTCTGTGATACATCGTTGTTTATTTATCACCACGGGAATCAACTGGCTTATCTCCTTTTATACGTGGATGACATTATCTTGACTGCTTCAAGTGACACTCTCCTACAGCAAATCATTAAATCCCTCACCGCCGAATTTAAAATGACTGATTTGGGATCTCTGCATCATTTTTTAGGGATTGCTGTAACCAAACAAGCTTCCGGGGTTCTACTGTCTTAATCCACATATGCCGCTGACATCTTGTCTCGAGCAAAGATGTCGAATTGCAAACCTGCCAGCACCCCCGTCGAAGCCGGCTCCAAACTAAGTGCCGATAGTGTCTCGGTTTTTGAAGATGGCTCTCTATACCGAAGCTTAGCTGGCGCGCTTCAGTACCTCACTATCACTAGGCCGGACATTGCCTATGCTGTTCAACAAGTCTGTCTCTTCATGCATGCTCCACGCGAACCTCACTTTCAGTTCTTGAAGAGAATCCTCAGATACATTCAGGGCACCCTTCATCAAGGACTACTACTTTCCCCATCATCCTCTACGGCCCTCACTGCCTACTCCGATGCTGATTGGGGCGGGTGCCCCGACTCGAGACGCTCCACCTCCGGTTACTGTGTTTACCTGGGCCCCAACTTGATCTCCTGGTCCTCTAAAAGACAATCCACAATCTCCAGATCAAGCGCTGAGGCCGAATACCGAGCAGTTGCTAACACCGTTGCCGAACTCAGTTGGGTTCGCAATCTTTTGCTCGAATTGCAGGTGCCTGTTCGTCATGCCTCTCTTATCTACTGCGACAACATCTCGGCTGTCTACCTTGCTGAAAATCCGGTTAATCATCAACGCACAAAACACATTGAACTGGATATCCATTTCGTCCGAGAGAAAGTTCGCCTTGGCACCGTCAAAGTTCTCCACGTCCCTGCCGATTATCAGTATGCGGATATCTTCACCAAAGGTCTTCCAAAACATCTGTTTCAAAGATTCCGCTCCAGTTTATGCCTTCGTCTTCCTACGGCTCAAACTGCGAGGGCGTGTTAGCCGATGATTATGCCCAACCGACATAACCGACATCATAATTATCGGCCATATCTTTGTATATTTTGTATCCCTTTAATTTAGTTTGTTGCCTTCTGTATCTAGATGTATGTCAGTATATATATGTACGATATTGTGATGAGGAACAGACAAGGTTTTATACCATCTTACAGTGTCCCATACCCGACCCAATACCCGTCGGGTAATTACCTGTCGGGTACCGGATATACCCGCGGGTATCGGGCATACCCATTAGTTTGTTAAAAGATATACATTGGGATTTCCAAATACATTTTTTACTTTTATAATTATTATATACTTTTATTTATGAAACAACTATTATAAATTAAAAATATACATTACATACATATAAGTTTTCTCATAAATTAATAATAACTTTATAATATTTATTCACTTATATGTATAGGGGAGGGTTATCTTGAGAACGCTAAATATTGCGAGAACGAATGAAAAAACCAATCAAAACCAAATTTTTTTAATACAAACCTCATTGTAATTAAGATACAACATCAAGAAAAGAATTTACAATATCAAATAATTCATTTCTTCTTTCAAAATCACTCTTTTTAGTTTTTTTACACATGTGTAAACATAACAGATTTACACATATGTAAATGGCAAACTTACACATGTGTAAATTTTCTTTATTTACGAATGCGCGTAAATTTAAACGTGTAAATTTAATTTCTAACATTTTATTCGAATAATAATGATAAGTGTAAAAAGAAATTTTGAATTTGAATTGTTTTTGACCAAGTTCTCATAGTTTTTCATTTGTTCTCATGGTTCTCGCGATATTTAGCGTTCTCATTTAATCCCTCCCCTATATGTATATACTTCACAACATACAAAATATAAATACTATCATCAAATACATATGCTAAAAGAAATTTTATTTTTTCATATTATGAAAATACTAAATAAATCACTAATAGATAAGGGTTAATGGAAAATAAAAATATAATTTAAAAACTTCGGGTATATGATCGGGTATATAGTTCGGGTAAACGGGTATGTGGTTTCGGGTAATCAGGTCGGGTATCACCTAATCCCATACCCGACCCATACCCGCGAAAATTTTTAAAACTAATCCCATACCCGGCCCAATACCCGTCGGGTATCCGGTATACCCGTCCCATTTGTGTCGGGTTTCGGGTATACCCGTCGGGCTCGGGTATTTTTGCCATTCCTAGTAAGCATTGTCAAACCTTGTTTTTGGTGAAACCGGTTTGGGTCCCAACCTAGTTTATAAGGTTCGGTTTGGTTTGGGTTTAACCGGTTTCAACGAAGGAGTTCCCAAAACCAAGGGCGGACCTATGTTGATGGATCATGGATGGGTGGGCGGGCGAGCACACCGCTTGGAAAAAAATTAGTGGGGAGGCAAAAAAAACCCGATCGCACCCCTTAAAAGTTTGATTGAACCCCTTATCCGTATCCACAGGAAAAAATAATGAGTCCGCCACTGCTCAAAATTGATTACAATCCTATATTCGATTCTGGTCCAAACCAGTTTTACAATTAATTTTGGTTTGGGTTAAAAAGTGGTTCCGGTTTTCAACCCAGCTTTTTTTGCACCTCTAGTTCATGTATCAATATCATCCTAGCTGTGTTTTTTAAATAAAATATTAAGTTGGGCCTACCAGGATTATACAGGGAGTCCAGCAGCCCGAACCCTGTGGTGGGCGTATTCACACCTAGACCTAGCCCACCTTTGTCAAAATTCTGCATCAAGATGCATAGCAATAATTGGGTTCACACTTCACACTCTTTTTCCATCTCATATAGTCCATTCTTATCTTAGTTACAATATATTAATATCACTCACACTTTACACAGAGAAATTGACACAATTTTAAAAGCTAAGAGCATTCACATCCTAAAAGATTTACATCCTGATAATCAAAATCTGTGTGTGGGATTTTTAAAATATAAAGAGTATAAAAAGTGGTTGTGAGTGGAGGAGAGAGAAAATATTATTGTTCATCTGTATATTTGGGGGCACTGTTCACCCACAATATTTTTTTTAATATATATTGAAAGTGGTTGTAAGTGAAGTAGAGAGAAAAATGTAATAATAAAGGTATAAAAATATTATTTAATTCTAAAGGAGAGAGAAAAAGTATTTGTTTTTAGTGGAAATATATTGATATAAGAGTTATTTTAGTGGAATGTATGTATGTTTTTAGGGAGCTGGATGTGAATGCTCTAAGTCACAACCATTTCACCATATTTTCACCCTAAATTACATTAAAAAACACTACATTTTCTCTCTCATTTTTAATTAAATAATATTTTTATACCTTTATCATTACCTTTCATCTCTCATCCACTCACAACCACTTTCAAAATATAATAAAAAATTATAGGGGGTGAACAGTGTCCCCTCAAATATACAGATGAACAGTAACATTTTTTCTCTCATCCACTCATAACCACTTTTTGTACTCTTTATACTATAAAAACCCCATTCACAACATTTGGTGGAATGGATGTGAATGCTCTAACCCTTTAAATTATGTGAGGGAGGTTTTTATTTTATGAAAAGTGGTTGTAAGCTAAGGAGAGAGAAAATGTAACTGTTTATCTATAAATTTGAAAAAAATATTATTTAATTAAAAAAATTGATAGTAATTATTAAAGAAATATTGAATGAAAATTCTAACAATTCGTAAATGAAGGAATAATACATGAAGAGTAAAGAGAACATCTATCTATACTATATAATAAAAGAAACCTGATTTGGGACACATGTCATTCAATTCAATGAGGGCATCAATAATTTATTGATAAATTTTAAATTAAAAAGATTTAAATATTATATTAGAATTTTATTTTGATTGTAAATCTAAAGTCTAAAATGTGTTTTAAATCTAATCTATAATTTATGGATTTAATTTTGATTTGAAATTATTAAACAAAAACCCATAAAATTAGTAATCATTTAATCAATTTAATCCACGTTATATTAAAAAAAGAAATGGCTTTATGTTATCCCTAATGAAATAAGATATAACCCGTGATATGAAAATGAATCATAGAGACTTTTCATATCACTAATGTATTCCATGTTTACATTAGTGTAAAAACCAATACATTAAATTATATACTAATCCATTAAATAATTTACGTAACCTAATTTACATAAGTGTAATTTTTATATTTTTTATTAGGTTATAATCAATGAATCACGTACATTAAATTATATTAACAGTTTAATTATCCTAATAAAATTATATTATAACAATATTTAATTAACTATACATAAATAATATTTATATTATTCAATTTATAAAAGAAACAATGAATCACGTACAAGATACATCTTATTATAATTATATTAATTTTTTATATTTTTATTAAATATAATTATATTACAAATAATTATATTACACGTGTTGATAAAAAAATATTATTAATATTTATACACCGGGTACAGGATGAGGTCTTATCTAAATTATAAAGTCTTATCTAAATTATTGGCATAAACTTAACTTCAAATCATAAAGTCTTATCTAAACTAAAAAGCATTGTTTCACTTAACATAGATAAACATGCATATTATTTATTGTTTTAGATTTATTCAACCCGTATAATACACGGAGTTTTTTTTAAATATAATTTTTTTTTATTATTTAGTATATAAAATTATATTTTTCCACCCGTGAATGTACATTTTTTTTAAATAGAACTTTTTTTATTGTTTGGTATATAAGATTACATTTATTCAAATCGCACAATAAACGAGGTTCTTAAATATAACTTTTTCATTATTTAATATATAAAATTGTACTTACACAACACGTGTAATAAATAAAGTATTTAAAAATTTATTATTGGTCTATTTAGTATATAAAATTACATTTATTCAACCCGTGTAATACACGGGGTTATAACCTAGTACGATATATATAAAACCGTTAAGCTTTTTCTCAAGGTTTCTCCTTTGGTTATTCTATTATTTCCTTCAATCCTCAAACAATCATGATTCATGAACCTAAACTTGTTGGTTCATTAATTTGCTAAACGAAGGCAATCCAAGTGATTCTGAAATACCAATGAACCCAAAACCAATCTTGTTTCAAAACGTTTGAATTTCAAATTTCCTTCAATTTTATAATATTGCAACATGTTTTATTATATTAAAATATATGTAATGTAATGTAATATTAAACTAGCGGAAATCCCTTGCGCGTTGCGGCATGAATTTAGTCGGTTTTGGTTTGGTTTATTACGGTATTGATACACCGGCACTCGTTATAACAACCGTGGTACATCGATTGAAGAACATAAAAACAAATATCGGTAACGATTCCGACAATATTGATACCGCTACTGATGATTAGTTGGAATCAACTCGGTTTGTGACGACATCATAGGCTAAACATCTTAAATCAATAACATCTTAAAATATAAATATATACACACATTGTTAATCATGTCATTAATGTTTTTAATAATCTCATAAACAACAAAAACAGAAAAATGATTATTTTTTTATATTCTTTTTAGTTAACAATACACGCGTGCTTTTTTAAATACCGTATATATGTATGTTAAGATATTAGTTAACAAAAGTATGCATCATATATTATTTAATCGCAATTTTAAATTTTATAAATACGCAAATAGGTTTTAACTTTATTACAACTATATATATGTCAAAATAAGATTTTATTTTGCAAAAAAAGTAATATGCTTATCAATAAAAAGTTGCGATATCATGCCTTTTATGGCTAAGTAATTGAAATGTGACTTTAGATCCCATTTTTTAAATATATCAAGTTATTATGTTTTGTAAAAATGATAAATAATAAAATAAAAATAATAATAATATATATATGAAGACGATAATCAAGTTATTATGTTTTGTAATGAAACGCCCTCACTTACGTTTGGTCAGTTTGACGTGAAATTTCGCTAAAAGTTAAAAAAAACATTACATATAACCATTAAATGTTTACCAAAATACCCCTTTCACCACAGTTCAAAATTAACACCCGCCTCTTAACTAGCCGCGCGTGTTAACCTGAACTATTGTGTCAAAATACAAGTTTTGTACCTGTTTACTTACAAAAGGTATAAGGTTTACAAAAGTAACATTTATGACAAAAGACCCCAAACGTAGGATTGAACCTAACAAAAATCCTATAACTATTAGGGGCAAGTTCCTTCGGAAGCGCTATACGGGCGTAGTGCGTGTGTTCGTTCCGATGTCGCCACCTCACCTACGCGGAGGATTTACCTACATCACACAAACTCATAAGTCCATTTTGTTAGGCACGTCAATATCTAACTAACGAATTATAACTATTTTACCCGCTTCTTCACATCATACTTATTCTCTTTCGACCCTTCAAATCGGGTAATACTTACCATCTCGACTTTGGATAAATCATACCATCCCTTAATTGTGTTTGTCACCATTCAAATACATTCCTTTTCATCACTTATTCATACATTCCATTTAACCCATTTATAATGGGTTAATCAACAATATTCTTCTTCTTTAATCCTTCATTAGTTCGACTCGTTCAAGACGAGCCGACAATGACTTGTTTCCTTTCATATGCATTCATTTCTTATAACCCGTTTACACGAATTAGATTAAACACTCTACATCATTCTTAAATGATCTTAGCTAAAGTCTTTCATAAAAAAGAACATTATACGACATATTAGAATTGTATGCGTAAGTTAACATACCTCGATCTAGTGCGCCTTCCGTCTTCCTTGAGTTTGAGCCTTCTCCTTTTACGCCTAAATCAACACATTCATTCCGTCACTTTCCAAATTACAATTATATATTCATTCAAGCATTTCATCAAGCACTTGGTAGGCAACGTATTTACAAACATCATGTACAAGGATACCAAGCATGATTTCTTCTAATACATCTCATATTACATCAACAATCAAGCAAGTTCATTATATTCTTTTATCTACATTATATTACCTAAGATTCAAATATCACAACAACGTTTTATGTCAAGATCACCCATATCTTGTTTTATCATGATCATCTTGGTTAAGATGATTCAATAACAAGTGGGTTTACACTACAAATCTTTCAAATAACCCAAATCTTACTTCATTTAGATTCTATTATGCATTACTAACTTCCCTTTACCCAGATTATCTCACGAACTCAAGATTGGATTAAAACCCACTTCCTACTAATCATCTATTCAAGAAATTCGACTTACCACTTTGTTAATCAAGCTTAGAGGATCAAGAATTGAAGTTCATACGATCATTTAGCCTTGAAATTCCTCTCCGATTGAAGGAATTAAAATCACTAGGGTTTTGCTCCTTGTCTTCTTGGTTAGAACGATCCAGAACACACACACACATGTGTGTATTTGAGGTTCATTTGTTTTAATAGTTGACTTAACCTTGTTTCAGTTTAACCCCTCAACTTTGAGCTTATTTTCATTTAGTTATAGCTCATTCATATTCCTACTATTTTACATGTCGTCTAACCAGGTTATGTTTTCTAGTTACCGATGCACCTCTAATTTAATAACACATTTTTGGGATGTTACATGTAAAAATGAGAATTAATGAAAGAAGGGAGAAGAAAACTATCATTGGGCGAATACCTTGAGTGAATGATTTAATATTAAAAAAAGATATTATATTATATTATAATATAATATGTTAAAATGAAATCTACTATTCATTGACACTTTAAATTCATAAGTATAATATAATATAATGTGCTTTACTATATTTGTTTATACTAGATGAAAAATTAAATATAGTTTATTAAAATAAATACTTTGATTATGAAATAATTTTTTTTGAACGGTAAACTTCATTAAAAACGGCTAAACCTCAACAGAGGCCGCCACAAAACCTTACAATATATACAACGGATAATTTACCCAACTATTCCACTCTACATTTTTGTATCTAGAGCGGTGTTTAAACCAAAGAAACGACATACATTTAACACTAGCAACCACCTCTATGACTCTAGGTGAGGAGCCGTCAAACACCTTCTTATTGCGTTCCTTCCACAGAGCCCAGCACGCTATCATAACAATGCCCCGAATGATCTTCTTTTTCCACTTAAAAACCTGCATATGATCCTGAATTTGCAGCAATTCTTCCACTGTCATCGAACCAGAATACCGGATCTTGCACCACTTCAACACCGCAGCCCACATGCCATCCGCAAAGCCACACTCGATCATAAGATGCGTTATAGACTTATCATAAACTTCACACATCGGACACACAGTGTCCGGTATATTTACTTGCCTCCTAACCAAAGCCATACGGGTCAGAATTCGATTTTTTTCAATCCTCCACATCAACATATTAACTTTTATAGGAACCCAAGACTCCCACTGCATGAATTGCTGCATCGGACTGTACCTATTCCTCCTCAAGCGCTTTTTGACAGCAGCCACCGAAAAACTTTTGCTCTCATCCGAGTCCCTCAACCATCAATCCTTGTTACCAGAAACACTAATCTGAGACAACATGTATTGCAGCTCTTGCAATTCAGAAATTGACTCCACAGAATCAGCACTAAACGCCCCAATGTCAGCCAAAATAGTCGACCCATTTTCCTCTTTAATTCTGTCCCGGACTGCACAATTTTTATGTTTTTCCCCAGCAAAAAGCCGCGGCCATCTCTCCATTAATGGAACAGACCCATACCAAAATATCCTTCCAAAATCTAATATCCTTTCCATTCCCAAGTTTACATGTAAATAAGTATTTTAGGCACGTACCATCAATCCGAAGATTATCCAAGTAACAAGCAATCGCCTTCCAACACCCTGGAATCGCTCTTTTAATTGGAAGAAACTGCCATCTTTTTCGTCTCCCATGAATACTTTCTATAACACGCTGCCATAATCCATTTTTTTCATTAGTAAATCTCCACGCCCACTTTATCAAAAGAGCCGTATTTACATCTGAAAGCTTCGAAATACCAAAGCCTCCTAACTTTTGTGGTCTAGTAACTACTTCCCACGAAACCCAACTCATACTTCTACCGTCTTTACCCCCCGCCCAAAGGAATTTTCTCATCATTCTTTCAATACTCTCAAGCACCGCCACCGGGGCCCTATATAACGACAAGTAATACACCGGGAGACTCGATAAAACTGATTTAATTAATGTAAGCCTCCCACCTATAGACAACACCTTAGATTTCCAAGATTGCAACCGGTTCCTGACTGTATCCAAAACCGGCTCCCAATTTGTAATCCTCTTCATATTGGCTCCCACCTTAATCCCAAGATAATCAAACGGAAACTTCCTGACTTTGCATCCCAATAAATAGGCCATGTCACCCACGGCTTCCTCATCAACCCCCAACCCGAACAAAAGAGACTTATGAATATTGATCCGCATCCTCGAACACATATGAAACACCTTCAGAAGCCGATTAATTTTAACCACATTTTCCTTACTCCAACCCCCCCCCCATAATCAAGGTGTCATCCGCGTATAACATATGACTAACAATAGGACCCTCATTAGTCAAATAAACACCTTCAAACTCTTCCAATGTACAAGCTTTGCTAACCATATTCGCCAACGCCTCCATCACAATGAGGAACAGGAAAGGGGATAACGGATCTCCTTGTCTAAGCCCCTTTTGACATTGGAACTCAAACGTAGGGGACTCGTTAACCAAAACCGCAGACCTAGCCGACTGTAAAATACCTTTAACCCAAAGGCCCCACCTCGAAGGAAAACCCATTTGATCTAATACGGATAACAAAAACTCCCAACTCACATTATCGTAAGCCTTTTCAAAGTCAATTTTCAAGAGGAAAGATTGTTTACCATTCTTTTTTACCCAACTAATCAGCTCATTTAGAACAAGCGGGCCATCCAAAATAAACCTTTCCTTAAGAAAAGTGGATTGAGACTCTGAAATAATATCCCCAATTATCTTCTTAATTCTGCTAGCGATAACTTTAGAAATGAGTTTATTAACCGCCCCGATTAAATTAATCGGTCTGTAATCCTTCAACCCCACAGGAGTCTTGGTCTTCGCAATCAACTTAATGAATGAGGTACTACATTCCTTATTAATTTTACCCGAAGCATGAAAGTCTTCGAACATCTTCATAAAATCATCCTCCAAGAACCTCCAAAAGTGTTTAATAAACCTGAAGTTGAACCCATCCGGACCCGGCGCTCTATCTGAACCACAGTCAAAAGCTGCTTCCTTAATTTCTTCCTTTGAAAACGGGGCCACTAAATCTTTAATCAACCCTCTAGGCACCTGTTTCAAATCATTACAAAATAATATCGGCCTACGATTGTAAGCCTCATGAAAATGATTTCTAAAAAAGCGAAAGACCTCTTTTTTAACAAGAGAAGGACGAGAGACCCACGACCCATCTACTATCAAACCCGGAATAACATTAGCCGCCTTTCTCCCATTAATACATCAATGGAAAAAAACGGAATTATCATCCCCCATAGAGGCCCACTTCACCCGAGACTTTTTATGCAAATCTTTATTTTTAAAATATAATAACCTCTCCACCTCCTTTTTACTCTCCTCCCAAACCCACATCTCTTCCTCCTCTAAATCCCTATCCTCCAAACTCCTTTCAAAAGCATTTATGTCATTTTTCAAAGTTTCCAAAACTTCATCCTCTTTATTTTGAACTGATTTCCACCATCCCCTAAGCGCAACTCTCGCAGCGAACAATTTCTTTTGAATTTTAATATCTGAAGGGCCCTCAAACTTGAAATTATTAAACGCCTTAATCACCGCCTCCTCACAGCCTTCTCTATCCAACCATGAGTTAAACCATTTAAATGGTTTAGCTCCAAAGTTAGAATCACACAAGGTCAACAATAACGGACAATGATCAGACCTCTCCCTCGGAAGGGCCCTAAGACAAGCGCCCGACCATCTACCAAAAAAATCTTGACAAACCAAAATACGATCAATTTTACTCAACTTCACAGCATCTCCTGAACCTGCCAGAAAAGTAAACTTGTTCCCACTCATCTTATACTCCTGTAAACTTACATCATCAATAAACATATTAAAATTCTTCGCCATAACACTATTAAACTTAGAATTTCTTCGTTCATCCTTCCATATAACAGTGTTAAAATCCCCAAGAATAATCCACATACCCAAAGTACCCTGCATCAAGACCTTCAAGCGGTCCCATAACTGTCTTTTTTCACCTATCTTCTGAGCCGCATAAATATTGACCATATTGATCACCGACCCATCCTCCACTAAAGTCCCGAAGTAATTAGAAAATTCCTATCACAAACCGACGACACCTTACAAAAATTTTTCGGGTTCCATATACTAATCAAGCCTCCCGACTTCCCTGTAGACCCAACCGCTTCAACCCCAAAATCCTTATTGCCCCAAATTTTAGAGAAATCAAAAACCTTGCCGTCTATTAACATGGACTCTTGTATTGCCAAAAAATCAACATTATATTTTCCAACCATCCCCTTTAACCAAGAAACTTTACCAACATTCCCAATCCCTCTAGAATTTACTGATAAATAATTCATTTAAGACCCGATTGTAAACCTGTACCTGTAACCGTATCGGAGACTAATTGATCAAACCCATCCAATTGAACACCCATTTTCTGCGCAAACACCTTAGTTTCCTCTACCTCCACATTGAACCTAATCACCTTGTCAGAGTTTAATTCCTCTTCAGACGGGACATGCACATCTTCCTCCAGATCCGCACCAAGGGAATTCCCACCATTTACCTCGGTACCATCCTCAGACTCCTCTCGACCTCTCTCCAAATCCTCGGATATCAAAGCTTGAAACGAATTTACTAAGGGAACTGAAACTGGGCCTCTCGATTTAACAACGTTATTATCCATAGCCTGAATAATTGGATCCAATCCAAAAATATCATCCTCCATTGTCTTGGGTTCTTTCATGGGCCTGTCATTGCTACTGTTGTATTCCCCACTATTGGATTGGCCCATATTCTTTTTCAAAATAGCTTTCTTTCGTTTGTTTACTTATACAGGTCCTCCTTCAAATTATTATCCCAATTATGAGACATAATAGAATCCCTTAAATTTCGCCCATCATTGACCGATTCCTTATTGCCATCCTCCTGCACAATTGGAAACAAATCCGCATTAATTGGGGTCATAAAAACATTCCCCATAAAGTCCTCCTCTTCCGAAACCTTCTCATCAGCATTAACTTCACTCGTCGGAGAATGCTCCGGCACCGAACCCGGCGATCTCCTTCCACCAACTTCATACTTATCAACAAAATTACCCAACCATTCTTTAGCATCCTCCTCTACCTAGACCTTGATCGTCTTACCTCTCCACTTAATAAAAATTTGATCATGTATATGATTACCGGATCCAACCAGAATACCAATATAGTGAAAAGAGACATCCACATCGGTTCTCTCCACCTGAGAAGATTTAACCACAGTTCCAAAAAAACTACTGACCTCGTTCAGCACCCGGTTATCCATTAAACATAGAGGCAGACCATAAACTCTCAACCATGCAAGTCGTTCGAATGAAACAACCTGACCTTCCCATATTGATACAGAACCGAACTGGTCCAGCCGACCAATAAACTCATCCTTTGCCATCACCGCGTGGTCATTGCTTCTAAAAATTATCAAACACATGAATCCTCCCAAGCACCGAATCTCTCCTTCAGCCAAACCCATCTCCTTCAAGATATTTCTTATGTTTTTCAGAACCCACACAGAAGTCACCCTCACCACCACAGCCCTACCATGAAACTCTTCAAACGCCATAATGTTATCATCAATCTTGATCGTCCTTCCAACAGCAGCCCCTGTAAAAGCTTCTTTAAACGACATGTTATTAACTCCACCATCCTTGTTAACATTATACGTGAAACTCTGATCTCTGCTTCGGCTATCCCTTTTGTTTTCCTTGAATGCCCCACGGGCATTCACCTCTCCATCCTCTAACACAAATCTTGCCACATTAAAGGAGAGTCGAAAGTCTCCCATGCGAATAGACGATAACCTCTTCTCTATCTCCCCTGGATCCTTCACATCAACAAAAGACACAAACCCAAACCTTTTTCCTTGCTTATCCAGTTTTTTTGCAATGTAAATATCAAAAATAGTACCATGCCCACGAAGAACCAGAGCCAAATCCGAACCACTACATCGATCTGGAAGATTGGACACGTAGAACTTAGTTATTCTCGCCTAAACCTCCACCGGAATAGGTTTCCGGCGTGTCCTCATCACCCAAAGTTTGGAACATAATCCCTAATTATGAAATAAATAGTTTATTAAAATAAATACTTTGATTATGAAAAATTAATGTAAAAGGTGTAAGGATTAATAAAGGATGGATGGATGGATTGCTACAAAATTGCTATAAATTAAAATAAATACTTTGATTATGAAAAATAAATACTTTGATTATGAAAATTAATTTAAAAAGATATTTCAAGAACGTCACTCATTGTTTCTAAATAGGGCTGTTCATAAAGCTCGCGGCTCGTAGCTCGGCTCGTAGCTCGCTCGAAAGAAGCTCGAGAAAAACTAGCTAAAAAACTCAATTTAAGATGACATGAACCAAGCTGGCTCATTTTTATAACCAAGCCCGGCTCGAGCTAAGCTCGGCTCGGGCCATGGCTCGGCTCGTTGGCTCGTTCTTAGGCTCGTTTAACTCCGACGTAAAGCTCAAGCCAAGTTTAGCCGCCTGAATTAATTTCGAGCTTGAGCTCGACCCCACCCTGGCTCGACTCGGCTCGACTCGTTTACAGCCCTATTTCTAAATCCTTTTTTGAAAGTGGCTGTGAGTCAAAGAGAGAGAAAACGTAATGATAAAGTAAAACGTTTTATAACTGGTAGAGGAGTAATTGATGACGTTTTTTAACCATAAGCTTGTAACCAATTTGGGATATATTTTTTTTTATCACAAACCGGTTTTTTTATAACTCAACTTCAACTGGTTAAAACATTGCAAGGATTTTATTCTTTTCTTGTATTCATAAAGGTTATATTATAAAACGCTTCCCCTACAAACCCTATCTATCCTTTATCCAATTTTTAGCAATCCATCCATCCTTTATTAATCCTTACACCTTTTACATTAATTTTTCATAATCAAAGTATTTATTTTTATAAACTATTTATTTCATAATCAAAGTATTTATTTTAATAAACTATATTTAATTTTTCATCTAGTATAAACAAATATAGTAAATCACATTTAATATTACATTACATTACATATATTTTAATATATTAAAACATATTGCAATATTATGTAATTGAAGGAAATTTGAAATTCAAACGTTTTGAAACAAGATTGGTTTTGGGTTCATTGGTATTTCAGAATCACTTGGATTGCCTTCGTTTAGCAAATTAATGAACCAACAAGTTTAGGTTCAATGTTTATGAATCATGATTGTGTGAGGATTGAAGGAAATAATAGAATAACCAAAGGAGAAACGTTGAGAAAAAGCTAAACTGTTTTTCATATATCGTATGTTCTCTTTACTCTTCATGTATTATTCCTTCATTTACGAATTGTTAGAATTTTCATTCAATATTTCTATACCCATGTGCTCGTAAATCGACTAACCTAGACAAATTGGGTTTTGTTGCATGATTCCAGTGAATTTTATTCCCAATACAACATTTTTTCAATCAACATAAGTAATTATGGGTTCAAAATTCGTTTCCAATCTGACCCACATAACTTTGAGTTTATCATAACTGTCTTATGAGAAATATGAGTTTTGGTGACTCAAAACTCACCAAAGCCGAATGAGAGTTTTCGCAGCAACTTGATCAAAATAATTTTAACAGATTTTTACCTAACCAAGCAACAAGCAATCGTTTTCGTATCAACGAAGCAAAAAGGTCAGCTGACATTGATCCCTCAAAGAGTCAGGTTAGTGTGAGTTGGGAGGGAGATGATCAATCTTTAACTTTCGGCTTTAAGTTTGGCCATTTATTATCAACAAGAACAAAAAGTACCTCACAAACAACAAATCAGTTGTAGAATGTTTCAAGAATGTAGAATGCAATCTTTGCGTATTCCAATGTACATTTCAATAAACTGCATTGCGATTGGGATCTTGCCTAGTTAGACAACTTCCAGATCATATTTTAGATGACCGTAGTACATAGATTACAGTCTACAAGCTTCATATCCCCTCTCAGAAGGTGTTGAACAATAATTAAGTACCATTTGCAACAAAATGTTCATGAAAAGAAGGAATTTATAAATTTGTCACTAATAAGAATAAGCTATTCACTACTAGAAAATAGGGCTTTTGCTACCGCACTTTCGGTCGCAAAACGGTAGCAATTGCCCTTTTTGCCACCGTTTTGCCACCAAAAATTCGGTAAAAAAATCACACGTAGCAATTGCCCTATTGCCACCTATTTGCTACCGTTTATTTTTTTTGCTACAATTTTGCTACCGTTAGTTTGTCACGGTTTTGCTACCGCTTTTTGTCATCGTTTTGCTACCGTTTTTATTGCTACGGTTTTGCTACCGTTTTTCTCACCACTTTGCCACCGCTTTTTGTCACCACTATTGCTACCGCTTTTTGTTGTCACCATTTTGCTACCGCTTTTGTGATATTTTTTTGCCCTTTAATACCTATTTTTATGCTACCATTTATATTCTTTGCAAGATTAAAAAAACGTAAATTTATAAAATTTCAAGATCGTAACAAACATCGCATCATCCTCATGATAAACATCCAAATCAAAATATCAAACAATCCCAATTAAAACATCCTAAACCAAACATTAAAGCTAAAAATGTTTATACTTATTTGCGGACTGAAGTTGTTAGCATAGCTTCAATATTCGTCATCCTAATGAGCATAGATTCTTTCTCTTCTTTCTCTTTTTCCATATGAGCCATCATTAACAAACCTGCAGTTGGATTGTCAATAGCAGCCCGTAAGTCCGATGTAGAAATGCGTGAAACAAAACAGAAAGAAAGTAGAATAGTAAAACTGAAAGGAAGCATGATTCCAAAAAATACCCGACTATTTCTGGGTTGTGAGCTGCAGACGGTTGTAATGTGTTTTATTTAAGACATGAAAATGATGTAGCCGTAATAAAGATAGAGTGTCTGCTAGCACCACATTTTTTAATCGAACAGTAATGATATAAAAAGAAACTGAATATAATCATAGATGTGATGACTCGATAAGCAAGTTCACATCGATGCAGATTTAACCGGAGTGACTACATTTACAGAAACTATCAAATAGATAATACCCATTACCTGACCATGAACATGATCAACTGGAATGTCAAAAGAGCCCATCGATTTCCCAGAATGAAGATCACATGCAAGAACTCAATATGCTCCTGCTTTAGTTATCAGCTTAGCAACAAGTTTAGCTGCAATAGACACCCAAAAGAAACACAACATTTCCAATATGAAATTTTGAAATGAAAATCGGTTAGTAAACTCGAGTACTAATAAGAAGATGAGCCTACACACAAGTGACTAGCTAGATGCAACTTTCCAGCCCCGGATTCAGCTACTTATTTCTCATATATCTATAACATTCGGTATACACATACATACATATGACTATATCTATATCTACTCACTGGTACTTTTGATCAACCGCTAAGCCATTTATCAGACTTTTAAAACAGTCTTGCCAACATTCCACATAAAAAGATGCCCTCGATTTAAACAATTTAACTTTTTATATCATTATCAACCTGACATAAGCGTTAACACTTCAACTCAAATAAAATCCATAAATGAGACATCAAAATGACAAAGCCTCGTGAACACTAGACATGGGTGATTTAACCCCGAGCCAAACGATTTTCATGCCTATAATCCAACATCCGCGTAAGTACATCCTCAAAATTACTTCCAAAACATTATATCCACAACATAATTCCACAAGAATCATCAAACTAGACGTCTATAAGGCTTATATTCTACATTCACTTCAATTCTCTTCAATCATAATGTGGAAAACTTTTAATTTAAAAACATTCACTTAAACATAGCGTGTATCTAATCTGTTCCCTTAAACTTCAAGACATAAAAGGTAGAAATATATGTAGAATCCAAGACAATGTTCATACGAAGGAAACGCCTTACATCTTTAGATAACTTCGACTCTAATGTTTAACCCTTAAGTGGTCCCTACCATCTTAAACTAAACTCCTTCCATAAGAATACTGACAAATCGATGTCCTAATGGAAGGGACAATCTACAGATCACCCCAACACGTCTTTTGTTCAATCAAAGCAAACCCGACAAAAGATACGTCAAGAAAAGCCATGGACAGAACAAAGAACCTAAAGACGAAAGAGCAGTCTAACAAAGAGAACTCAAAAGATTTAGGGCTTTCCTGCAGAGCGGCTGCCGGCTGCAACATCCGCAGACGCTCCAAAACAGCACATCATATCCTGCCTCCAAGCGTCAACCTCAACCCAGAACACAACTGGTCACAGAAATAAAGATATTGGAACCAAACACAATTATTAAATTTCAAATTTTATCAACAGGTGAAAGACGCAGAGCAGACCGTTACCAGTAGTTAACTATTCAATAGTGATACCGACCGCCATAAGGCAGTTCACCACCATAAGGCCGTCCACCGCCATATGGCCGATCACCGCTGTATAACTGGAAGTAAAGAGAGGACTTTACTGCAAAAGCTAAATAGCTAATCTGGAAGTAAAGAGAGGACTTTACTGCAAAAGCTAAAATTTCACATTAAATAACTAGTCACTTGTGTGTAGGCTCATATAACTGTTATAAAATTTCACATATCTCAAAAGCTAAAAATTCACCGACGCATAAGGTCAAAAGAGTTATTATATGAACCCAGTCACTATAAAATGAGCTAAAATAGGCGAAAGTACTCTACATTAATACTATACTCTGGAATCAGACTTCACAATGTCTCAATTCAATAAGTAAACATCCCGGCATTCTAAAATAGATACCGAACACAAAAATGCAATACACTCGGGTCTACAGATCATCTAACCTTCATGATACAGAAACGCGGTAACTCGACGATCAATTATTTTTCAAAATCACACACATACGTCTAATCAACTAATTCCAGTAGCTTCAACAATTAATCACAACAAAAAAAACCACAAATCTAAACCTGATTAACTAATGCCAGTAGCTCAATGATCAATCAGAATCAAAAATAAAAAATCTAAACCTAATCAACTAATGCCAGTAGCTCAACAATCAATCAGAACAAAAAAACACAAATCTAAACCTGATTAACTAATGCCAGTAGCTAAATGATCAATCAGAATAAAAAAATCACAAATCTAAACCTAATCAACTAACGCCAGTAGCTCAACAATCAATTAGACTTCAAAATCACACACTCAACTCTAATTAACTAATGTCAATAGCTCAACAATCAATCAGAACAAGAAAAGCACAAATATAACCCTAATCAACCAATCAAACCACAACAAAACAACAATATCATGATAATCCAGTCGAATTATTACGAACGAGTGGAATTATTACGATTATGATGAATTAATAGTGGATTTAATGAGTATAAAGCTCGAATTCATTGGCCTCCATAGCTCTGTAATGATTGAAGCAGAAGAACATGGAGAGAATGCGAAGGATTTATAGAGAGAGAAAGTATAGAACACGACACCAAAAGTAAGTGAACGCCGATTTGATTCGATTCAACAAAAACAAGAAGAAATTGTATAGATAACATACCTTCTTCGTCGAAATCAAGGACAAAATCGAAACCCTAGACACCGATGTTGATGATTCGGAAGGTTTGTTGATGAAATTGAAGTCGTATTGTGTACGACGGTGTTGTGATTTAGGGTTGAACGACGTGTGAATCGTTAGATTTAGGGTTCTTCAAGAGGTGAATGTGTGAACAGGCATAGCGTATATTTGGAGGTGAATGTGATTTTAGGGTCAATTAAGTAGAGTATATTTGTCACCAGTAAAATACGGTAGCAAATTTGAGGCATCCCGTGTAAAATTTTTACTTATTTGCTACCTATTTTTTCGGTAGCAAGATTTGGTGGCAACTGCCTTTTTTTGTACTAGTATATAGGCATATAAGATCCATCCGGCAACATTCTAACTACATTTGTTTCGTTAATCAAACATATAATTCACCTAACCTAGGTGTAGTTTGGTTGTATTTACCTAAGAGCAAATGAAAATCTGAATAAATATAGATACAAGTTAGGATACGTAAAGTGCATGATTGATCAAGGCTTTCTGATTTTTTGGCACCTACGATTGATTAGTAGAAACATAGGCTATCAGCTGGAATTAAGTTATTGCTGAAGGAGTTTCTAGTGATAGAGTTATTACTAATGATGATTGAACATGTCAACCATTTTAATTGTCAACTGACACATTCTCACACAAAGCGTTGTTTTGTTTTAACTAAACGTTGAGATGGTTCCCAATTATAAAACAAAAGTCTTTTGTCTAATTCTGGTACACGTTTTTCACAATAGGAAATTCCATGCTTGTTCAAGTTTTTCCTTTAATTATCCGGGTGAGATTTCGAGAGTACATCGATATACTTGTATCTAAAGTGAGAACATATATGCATGATTTAGAAAAGGGGTGCCTTATTCCCACATACCCTATATCTTATTTTCACATCCCCTATTGTATACGGGCCGTATACAATTATACGGCTCGTATAGAATGTTTTTGAATAGGAAAATGCGCAGGGAATGTTTTTTTGTTTTATTATATACGGCCCGTATACAGTTATACGGGTCGTATACATGTGTATACGATTTGTAAAACGTATACGGCTCAATTGATTTATTTTTGTAGGTTTTAGATGTTACCACATGTATACGGGCCGTATAACTATATACGGGCAGTATATATTGGCTTTTTTTCAAGTATCACGTTTTATTCCCGTAAAAACACAATCATTCTAGGGTTTCTAAACTCTTCATCACCTTTAACAATGTCGATAAACGTTGATCGGAACATGCCGCTTAAATCGGAGCACAGGTAGAGTAACGTTACCGATCAGTCCGTTGATGAAAACCTTAGCGATCGCAGAGATCTTCGTGTTGGTTATTTATCACCTTTAACAATGTCGATAAACGTTGATCGGAACATGCCGCTTAAATCGGAGCACAGGTAGAGTAACGTTACCGATCAGTCCGTTGATGAAAACCTTAGCGATCGCAGAGATCTTCGTGTTGGTTATTCAGATCCCTGTTCGGTCATCTTTCCAAACTACAACACACGATACTTTTAATAAGCTGTCATAGTTGTCAAATTCGATTTCAACAAATCTTTTCATTTTCCTTCAATTTCTAAAACATTCTCTGTTACATGAAGACGTGTCGGGTTCTTCTACTAGTGGTATTTTAATGAAGTATTGAAGATTGAATGTGCAAACCCAACCGTTTTTTACTACGGAAACGATGGCTATGCGAAATACAAACCGCAACCGTTTTTTAATACGGAAACGGTGGGCATTGTTTAAATCTGAATATAACTAGATGTTACGTGTATCAGCGTTGTTTATCACCCTGTGTGAGCATTGGAAACCCGACAAACAGTCTTGACAACTGTGACATTTTATCTATCTATGTGTGTCACATTCTAATTAGCGTTGTTAACTACCAAAAGAATGCATACACAAATAGTTCTAGTGGACGAAGCAAAGAGACCGTTGGGTATCTGAATCAGGTTCTCAAACAAACACTACCAAAGATGAGTTGGTGATAAATACCGGAGCTGTTATCTCGGTTGTTCAGCGTTATTCGAATGTAAGTGGATCGAGTGATACGCTTATCTATAACAAAAGACGGATGCGGTTTGCATATTCAATCTTCATTGCTTCATTAAAATTACAACACACGATAAAAATTGCATCAACTCTCCTATATCAACTTGAACGGTTGATGGTTACAAGGATCGTTCTAATAGATTAAAGAGAATAAACCACTTGTTACCAGTTTTCACTCCAGTAGTTGAAACTTGAGCGCAGGAATCAATTCAAAACCCTCACCCTCAAAAATCAACCAGAAACCAAAGGTAAAAAGGGCTGATAATGGCTGATGGTTCTTCGTTGAGGAAACCAAACGTAGACGGAGATGATAGGCCTGGTAACCGGAAGAGAAATCAATTGTATTTTTTTAGTTGCTTCTCTTTGTTAAGTTTCTGAACCAACCGAAATCCACAAATTCCAACAGTTTCTTCATAGATTCCGTCCGGTTTCCAAACTCTTTCACTCAAAGTTAATATTCACCGTGGTGGATGCAAGCATAAAGTTAGAAAAATACTCAACTTGAACGGACGATATGTATCAACAAATTGTGAGTGGGAATATGGCTATGAAGAATAGTATGGATAAACAATCACCGGTACGGGTTTTGGTGTTTCGGTAGGTTGAAAGAGTGTCGGGTACTTCTGCTAGTTATTCGGAATGTTTCGAATCATCACAGAAGACGTGTCGGGTTGTTCTGCTAGTAGTATGAGTCTGAGTCCATTGTGGTTCGTGAATGTTTCGAATCATCACAGAAGACGTGTCGGGTTCTTCTGCTAGTAGTATGATCCAAAAATTCCGTTGTTTAAATACGGCCCGTATACGAGCCGTATCATAATATACGGCCCGTATATAACCATCGTATACATTGTATACGATCGGTAAAAATATTTTTTACCAATGGTATACGGCCGTATAAACCGTATACGACTCGTATACATATGGTAAAAAATGGTAAAAACCTCTTTAATCTATTAGAACGATCCAATAAACGAAGAACAAAGCCTATTTTCAAAACGCAGGTTCATACAATGCTGTAATAGGTTGTGGTTAAGCCAAAATGACATCTAGCATTACTAACGGTTCAAGTAAGTGTCTCAAACACTACTAAACATCTGCTTTCTGAATCTGAATCAGAATGTTAACTTTTTAGTTGCTTATCTTGTTAAGTTTCTGACCCAACCGAAATCCACAAATTCTGTCACTTTGTGTATTGACGAAGCTGACAAACACATTGGTATTTTCTCAAAATGTGCAAACTTGAAGAATCTCACATTAAAGGAGTTTGCAACAACGGGATCAGATGGTTTGAGTATCTTTCATCCTCGTTTGGCTAATCTCACACTTGAAAATGACAACATTGGTATTTTCACAAAATGTGCAAACTTGAAAATGACAACTTGCGAGATCTGACCCAACCGAAATCCACAATTATTTTACTCATAAACCCTTGAATCCCAACGCTTCATTTGTAACCGTAAGGATGATGCAAATTTGTACATAAAGATCTCTACACAAACTCTTCTACATCTTTTAACCAGTTGTCCATCACTTAAGACCTTGAAAGATTTGTTGAAATCGAAGCATTCACGAACCACAATGGACTCAGACTCATGTTCAAGTAAGTGTCTAAAAATCTGAAAATTCAGGTTTACCTTGTTAATTTCTCAAAACAAACTCTCGTTTCTTCATCTTCATCTTCAAGAACAATGATGAACAGATGATGTCAGATAATACTTCATTTGTCGAGAAACCATTATCTTGTGATACATGAACGTTGTATTCTTGTCTTCCAGAAGAGTTTGTATTGAACCAAGAATACTTCAAACATTCTATACCTTGCAACGTATACAGGTGCAAGAGAATGGCGAGTTATTTTCAGTTATTTCTGTTGATTCACAAATTCCATTGTTTAAACCAGAATCAGGTTCTCAATACAAGGATCGTTCTAATAGATTAAAGAGAATAAACAATTTTTTTACCATTTTTTACCATAGCATACGAGCCGTATCAGAATATACGGCCCGTATACTATCATCGTATACATTGTATACGATCGGTAAATTTGTTTTTTACCGAGAGTATACGGCCGTATAAACGGTATACGGCCCGTATACATATGGTAAAAAATGGTAAAAAAAATTCTTTCTTTCCTTTTTTTAGTTGCTTCTCTTGTTAAGTTTCTGAACCAACCGAAATCCACAAATTCCAACAGTTTCTTCGTAGATTCCGTCCGGTTTCCAAACTCGGTCATTCCTTGTGATACATGAACGTTGTATTCTTGTCTTTCAGAAGAGTTTGTATTGAATGGCGAGTTACCATTTTTTAACCGAGAGTATATGAGTTAGGCGTTGGAAGGATTGTAGTAGTAGGACATTGGTACCACTGTGAAAATTGCATCAGGAAGCTCATGTACGTGACAAAATAAGGATGTTCGCATAAACATATATTCGTTTCATAACCACCTCCTATAAATCAACCACAACTGACAAAGAGCCTGTATTAGAAGTCATCCTATGTCTTTTACCAACCGAAGAGGCAGCAGAAGACGTGTCGGGTTCTTCCAACATTCACGAACCACAATGGACTCAGACTCATACTACTCACCCTCCCCTGAGGAAAAGTTTTCCCGACGACTCAAGAAAATCCACAATCAATGTATACATGTGCAAGAGAATGGCGGGTGATATAGTAATTTTCAATAATGTAGGAATGATTGAAGTAGGAGAACATTGGCGGGTGATATAGTAATTTTCAATAATTTTCAACCATTTTTTCTTTTCCTTCAATTTCGAGAACATTCTCCCTGTGTATGTGCTTGTGCTGTAGAAACCGGTGATGAATTTGTATACACAACTGAACGTTAATTGATATTGTTTTAGACAACAACAGATAATGAACGGATTGTTGGTGGATAACGCAAACAAGTTCTCCACAGTTTGTTATTCAGATCTCTATTCGGTCATCTTTCCAAACTACAACACACGATAAGTTTAAACTTTATAGTGTGTGATTTGACCAGGAAATTATTGGGAATTAAACGCATGTCCGTAATCCCGCGTTGATAGCTTCCGTTTTATTCAGACTCCTTGTTGATGTTTTATTTTTTTCTACTTTTAGAAAGTTTTGAGCACCTCACCACTCTAAAATACTTGAAAAATCAAATTTTCGTTCCATACGGGCCGTATAAAAGTATACGGCCCGTATACACGTTCGTATACATTGTATACGACCAGGCAAACTTATTTACACATGGTGTATACGGGCCGTATACTATTATACGGCCCGTATAGAATAAAAACAACTGACAAAGTCTGTGCCAGCAGACTTTGTCAGTTGTTTTTATTCTATACGGGCCGTATAATAGTATACGGTCCGTATACACCATGTGTAAATAAGTTTTCCCATGTGTTAATATTAGGACCCTTTAGAAAAATATACATATGCATTCCAAACTACAAAACCACCAAAATCATTTTCAGTTAAACAAGAAAACGTGTTTTCAACACACCAAAAACACATTCATTAACAATTCTAAGTTTTGCATGATCAACATGATTTCTTATTCCTTGCAGATCCACTATGAAAATCTCCAAGCGAATGATTCACACTTTGCGATATGATGTCATAAATTCTCTATACGAAGCATCACAAAGATAGCGTTTATATGTAAATTAAACAAATCAATTCTACACTTATAAATACATCATATCCACCAAAATACACACCAATTAATAATTTAAATATATACGTTATGTCAAATAGTTACAAATTGATAATACCTGGAGGTGGAAGGAAAATACATCTTTTTTGTGTCAGCATGAGTAGACCATGAAGTTTGGCTTCTTTTTTTTGCATTATTACAGAATTAATATACTACTAGATGTTAGATATTTTAGTGTAATCGGGGATTGACTTGGTGATCAAAGCGAATAATAATATACATCAAGCAAGTTAGGAGGTGCGGGAGTGCACACTTGTCTGAGTTATTATTATTCGGAGTGTACGGGGGTTCCAAGGGGGCAGCGCCCCCTTGGCGGGGGTCCGGGGGCAGCGCCCCTGGGAGCAGGGTCCAAGGGGCGGCAGCCCCTGGCGGGGTCGAAAAATTATTTGGAAAAATTTTATTTTAATTAAATTGCTTTATGGAAAATACCTTAGAAAAATTATTTTGTGAAAAATCGTCCTAATTTTTTAGACAAAAACTAAGGCATGTTTTAATGCAATTTTAATTAAAAATTAGAAGATAACTGCCAGAGGCAGTTATCTGCAAACCCCCCCAAACTCGAAAACACAGTTTTGGTCACAATTCTCTGGTTCAATCAATTCACGCAAAAACACATACTCAGGTTCAATTTCTCGAAATCAGAGTTGTATCCGATTGAATTATTCGGGTGAACCACCGAAATAATTTGATCTGAGAGTGATTACACGCCTCTCTGATCGTCCGGTAAACTGAAATTCCCCAACAAAGATCAAATTATTTTCTGTGAAGATGGCAAGCGGATCGATGAAGGATATGACAATCAAGGAAAACAAACTGGAGAAGTTCGAAGGGGTGGACTTCCGAAGATGGCAGAAGAAGATGCACTTTCTTCTGACTTCGTTGAAGGTTGTGTACGTGTTGACTACTCCAATCCCGGAGATACAGGAGGAGGGAAATCTGGAGCAAATCAGGAAGAGGTCGAAGTGGGAGAACGACAATTACATATGTCTTGGCCACATCCTGAACGGTATGTCTGATCCCTTATTTGATGTTTATCAAAATGTTGAAACTGCAAAGTTACTGTGGGACACGTTGGAAGCCAAATACATGGCAGAAGATTCTTCTAGTAAGAAGTTTCTTGTCAGTAATTTCAATAATTACAAAATGGTTGATGAACGGCCTGTGATGGAACAATATCATGAATTGTTACGAATTCTGGGGCAGTTTGCCCAACATGATATGAAGATGGATGAATCCATCTCTGTTTCGAGTATCATTGACAATTTACCTCCTTCCTGGAGAGATGTTAAACATAATCTGAAACATCAGAAAGGAGAGTTAACTTTGGTTGAACTTGGAAGCCACTTCAGAATTGAAGAAGGCTTGAGAGCACAGGAAAATGTGTTGGTCAATGATGATAAGAAACGGGCTGGTTCAAGTTCTGTGAACATGGTTGAAACTGGTGAATCTTCCAAAGGAAACAGTAAGTTCAAAGGGAAACGAAAGTTTCAAGGAAACACCAATTCGGGTTCAAACAAAAAGCCGAGTTATCCTTGCTGGAAATGTGGTAAGGTTGGTCACTTTAAGAGGGACTGTAAAATGATGAAGAATAACAAGAAATCTGGTTCAAAGAACAAGAATGAGGATGGTTCTGGTGGGTCCAAGGACCCGGGCAAGCAAGGTCAGAATTTAGTACAACTTAATAATTCGGTTCAGAATTATGTGTCACTAATTTCTGAGGCATTTTATGTGCAGGATGATGACATTGCTTGGTGGGTTGATTCGGGTGCAACGAGTCATGTATGCAAGGATCTTCGTTGGTTTAAAGACTTTCAACCAATCGAAGATGGATCTATTATCAAGATGGGGAACGTTGCAACTGAACCAATCAAGGGAATAGGAACTGTGAATCTTGTCTTTACTTCTGGAAAATGTTTACTTTTGAACAATGTTTTGTATGTGCCCGGAATTCGAAAGAATCTGTTAAGTGGCATTGTGTTGAATAATTGTGGGTACAAACAAGTATTGGAAAGTGACAAGTATATCTTGTCAAGACATGGTACCTTTGTTGGTTTTGGTTATCTATGTAATGGTATGTTTATGTTGAATGTTGATGTCTCGTTTATGAATGAATCTGTTTGTGTTACTTCAACTAGTAATGCAAACTGCATAGCTTCAACTAGTAGTAGTAACAACTTGACTGAATCGGAATTATGGCATGCTAGACTAGGACATGTACATTATAAAAGAGTTAAAGAAATGTCTAAAATGAGCTTAATTCCGCCTATTAACATAAACAATGATAAATGCCATGTTTGCAAGTTGAATAAGATAACCAAAAAGCCTTTCATGCAACATGTTCATAGGGAAACTAAAGTGTTAGATTTGATACATAGTGATCTATGTGATTTTCATGCTACACCATCTCTAGGTAATAAAAAATATGTAGTAACATTTATAGATGATGCTACTAGATTTTGTTACGTTTATTTGTTGCATGCTAAGGATGAAGCTCTTGAAAAGTTTAAGATTTATAAACAAGAAGTAGAGCTTCATCGGAGTGGGTTGATCAAAACCCTACATACGGACAGAGGTGGTGAGTATTTTGATCCGGTGTATTTCCAATCTACTGGAATAATACACCATACCACAGCTCCTTACACACCGGAACAAAATGGTGTGGCGGAAAGGAAAAATAGGACTTTAAAGGAAATGGTTAATACCATGTTGTCCTATTCGGGCCTAAGTGAGGGCTTTTGGGGTGAGGCTATGTTGACAGCCTGCTATTTGCTAAATAGGGTTCCAAATAAAAGGAACAAAAACACCCCTTTTGAGCTTTGGTATAAAAAACCACCCGAGCTGCATAAGCTGAGAGTTTGGGGTTGTAGAGCCGTGGTGAGGCTCTCTGATCCTAAAATAAGGAACATAGGGGAAAGAGGTATAGACTGCATTTTCATTGGGTATGCGGAGCATTCATTTGCTCACAGGTTCTATGTTATAGAACCAAATGACTACGTGTCAGTGCATACGGTTATTGAGGCAAGAACTGCAGAGTATGATGAGAATAGATTCTCTTCAATGCCTAGGCCTAGAGACATGGTTCCAAGCTCTAGTAACTCTCACGTGGCTGATCAAGTGATTGATACTCCTCCGGAACTTAGGAGGAGTGGTAGAGCAAGAAAAGCTAAATCATTTGGTGATGATTTTCAGCTATATTTGGTTGAAGGATCTAGAGATGAAATTAAAATTCAATATCAATATTGCTTCAATATTGAGGAAGATCCTAAAACCTATAGTGAAGCCATGGCATCTCGAGATGTAGCTTTCTGGAAAGAAGCTATAAATGATGAGATGGACTCTATTATGCAGAATAATACTTGGAAACTGTCTGATCTACCCCCTGGGTGTAAACCACTTGGTTGTAAATGGATCTTCAAGAAGAAGATGAAAGTAGATGGTTCAATTGAAAAGTTTAAAGCCCGATTGGTTATCCAAGGCTTTAGACAAAAAGAAGGAATTGACTACTTTGATACATATGCTCCTGTAGCAAGAATATCCACTATTAGATTGTTGGTTGCCTTGGCTGCAATACACAATCTTGTAATTCACCAAATGGATGTGAAAACTGCTTTCCTTAATGGTGATTTGGATGAGGAGATATATATGAAACAACCAGAGGGTTTTGTTATGCCTGGCAATGAGCATAAGGTGTGTAAGCTAGTTAAGTCATTATATGGCTTAAAGCAAGCACCAAAACAGTGGCATCAAAAGTTTGATGAAGTGGTTTTGTCTAATGGTTTTGTATTAAACCAAGCAGACAAGTGTGTATATAGCAAATTTGATGATTCTAGGAAAGGAGTCATAATTTGTCTATATGTAGATGACATGTTGATCTTCGGTACTGACCAGGATCAAGTTGATAAAACAAAAAAATTTTTGTCATCTTGTTTTAATATGAAAGACTTGGGGGAGGCGGAAGTGATCCTTGGTATAAGGATCAAAAGGGAGAACAATGGCATATCTATCTCTCAATCTCATTATATTGAGAAGATATTGAAAAAGTTCAATTTTCATGATAGTTCTCCGGTTAGCACTCCAATGGATCCTGCTTTTAAGCTCTCACCTAATGAAGGTGTAGCTGTAAGCCAACTTGAATATTCAAGGGCCATTGGATCTCTCATGTACGCCATGATTAGCACTAGACCGGATATAGCTTATGCTGTTGGAAAGCTTAGTAGGTATACTAGCAATCCAGGTGCAAGTCATTGGCAAGCAATGAATCGAGTATTTAGGTACTTGAAAGGAACCATGAAATATGGTTTGACGTATACTGGATTTCCTTCGGTTTTAGAAGGTTATTCAGATGCAAGCTGGATTAAAAACAAGGAAGATCATTCTTCCACAAGTGGATGGACTTTTCTACTCGGAGGAGGTGCCATATCTTGGGCATCTAAGAAACAGACTTGCATAACTGATTCAACAATGGAGTCTGAGTTTGTAGCATTAGCCGCAGCTGGCAAAGAAGCTGAGTGGCTAAGAAACTTGATGTATGAAATTCCATTGTGGCCTAAACCTATATCACCTATATCTATTAGATGTGATAGTGCTGCTACCTTGGCTAAGGCATATAGCCAAGTGTATAATGGGAAGTCTAGACACTTAGGTGTTAGACACAGCATGATTCGTGAGCTCATCACGCAAGGGGTGATATCGGTGGAGTTTGTGAGAACTCAACAGAATTTAGCCGACCACTTAACCAAAGAGTTATGTAGAGATCTTGTGCACAAGGCGGCTGTAGGGATGGGATTAAAGTCCACCTGAGATTTCTCGTGTTAAGATACCCAATTCCCACCTAATATGACGTTAGGTGCTGAATTCAATGTGGAAAGCTTAACATCTAGAAATTGGAACACATTAGTAGCATCATCCCAAGGTATGTGTTCAGACCTGCAAGTTAAAGGAGGTTGAAGGTTTACTTCTTAATAGTTCTTTGAAAAATTGCATATGCAGGTGCAAGAATAAAGAACTACCTATATGAGCATGAAGTTTAGCCGCTTCAAGAAGCTAGGACTTGGCTTTGATATGTTCATTGAAGGATGGGACACAGGCTAGTAAAAATAGTGTCAAGAAAGAACATTAGAGTATGTAAACTTGTGTGTATATTATCTTCATGTATTCACTGAATAGAAAGGGTTCAATCCTTAGCGACACCCCTATATTCGAATATTTGGAATGTGTAATATACTAATGTGAAATTCAATCGTCGCGATATTTCATTTATGCATAAGTTTGATTGTTGTGAATTTGTTCAAGTTAATCAAGGATTACGCTAAAATGGGGGAGGAATGTTAGATATTTTAGTGTAATCGGGGATTGACTTGGTGATCAAAGCGAATAATAATATACATCAAGCAAGTTAGGAGGTGCGGGAGTGCACACTTGTCTGAGTTATTATTATTCGGAGTGTACGGGCGGAGCCCGTACTATACGGGGGTTCCAAGGGGGCAGCGCCCCCTTGGCGGGGGTCCGGGGGCAGCGCCCCTGGGAGCAGGGTCCAAGGGGCGGCAGCCCCTGGCTGGGGTCGAAAAATTATTTGGAAAAATTTTATTTTAATTAAATTGCTTTATGGAAAATGCCTTAGAAAAATTATTTTGTGAAAAATCGTCCTAATTTTTTAGACAAAAACTAAGGCATGTTTTAATGCAATTTTAATTAAAAATTAGAAGATAACTGCCAGAGGCAGTTATCTGCAAACCCCCCCAAACTCGAAAACACAGTTTTGGTCACAATTCTCTGGTTCAATCAATTCACGCAAAAACACATACTCAGGTTCAATTTCTCGAAATCAGAGTTGTATCCGATTGAATTATTCGGGTGAACCACCGAAATAATTTGATCTGAGAGTGATTACACGCCTCTCTGATCGTCCGGTAAACTGAAATTCCCCAACACTAGAGATGCAGACAACAAGACTGACGTGGCATGTAAAATGTTTCTGGTTCTATTTACACACTCATGTGTCTATTTTTTAAACTTTCGGTCTTTAAGTTACAGTGTCCAAAAAGACTTTAATAGCGTATAGTAAATATACATTTAATTGTGCAATATTGTAAATCAATTGTTTATACCCTCTATTATACCCTCTATTGAGCATCTTCAACATTTAATATCTTTTTTCGTATTTGCAATTCGCAAATGATGGAAGATTAACATGAACCAAGTAGACAACGTATACTAGTTACCGTATCTAGACCCAAAACTCGAGCCAGCAACTAATTAAGAGATGATCGTGAATTTATGTGGCGGGCATCAGTCAATAACAACAAGGTCTACCAAGATATAGTTGATATATGTCTCTTTTTAAATTGCAAAGACGAACAAGGGATAAAGAAACTTACCTTCAATTCGAGTGTTGAAATTCTTTATCCTAGCTGTTAGCCGCTAATGTCGCTAGAATATTAGAGCGGTTACGTGGTAATGAACAATGATCGTTCATTGATTCAACAAAGAAACTTTTTGAGTGAAAGTTCACTCGCATGAACATATGTAATGGATGAAACTGAAAGAACAATAAGGCTAGCACGGGGTCTATATCATGAAACTGACTAATGTTAGAAGAAGCTTGTGTTGTAAACATCCCTGATCATGAATGAGTTGTGACTCATGTGAGTATTTTTTTTGATGGAATGTTTAACCTAAAACTAATTGTTCATATGTATTAATTCCCAAATGTCGGTGGAATAGTAATTTTTAAAGTTTTAGGATATTGCCACAATCCTTTCTCCATCTTTAGAATTTGGTCCCTCTACATAAAGCATCTAAGTTCTACCCTCTTTGTTTTTTCCGCCACCGCACAAAACAACATAAAGCACTTATCTATTTACATAAATAACTTATCCAAGTATGATTAAGATTTTTAAATGTCTCTAAATAGTCCTTGAACTTAGCTAAATTTTAATGTAAGGTTTTAATTTGATAATTTTCATTATGTACCCTTATTATAAAGTAGTTCATTTGAAACAGTCTAAAAAATAGTTGAAAGTTCACACGGGTCAATAGAATAATTAATTTATCACTTTTTAAAGGATTTTTTTGTTTGTTTTGAAAATGTTATTATTCCGCAGTTTAACGCATTACGACGATATCATCTAATGTAATTTTTTTATGGTTTTAATCAGTGTAAAATACGTGTAGATATTATCTTGGGCAAATTTGTTGGATTGCTATAACCAAACAAAATCGATACTACCTGAAACACCGCCGTGTAGCGCGGGTGTTTTTTTTCTAGTTGGTATATAATAGTTAAAAAATGAATATATTTAATTATTTATTTATCTTCAAGAAATGAGTTCATGAAAGGGAATTGCCCAGAAAGATGCTACTATTTGTGGTCCGTTACAATTCCATCGTAAAGAATTGATTGAATGTGATGTGTCTAAATTTCTTGAACCATCTTCTGTACTCTTATCAGTACAACTCAAATCAACACTTTTTTTTTTTACTTTATATATAACATTTTTATATTATTATTATTATTATTTTATCATTTTTAATGTCTTCTTTTAGATTTTCTTTTGAGTAAATTACAAGTTTTGTCCTTTATCTATATACCATTTGGTAGGCGGTATCCTTTAACGTAAAAGTTGACAAGTTTTATACTTAACGTTTCAAAATCCTGCACGTTATGTCCTTTAGCCCTAACTAAGTTAGATTTTTAGTTATATGTTGGCGTTGGGATTCTGGGATAAGGATTGATATTCCAGAATTTGATGGGTCTAGTTTGAATCCGGAGGGGTTCATCGATTGGTTGGCTACCGTGGAGGAGGTGTTTGAATACAAGGAGGTGCCTGAAAATAAGCGGGTGGCCTTGATCGCTACCAGGTTACGTGGTAGGGCCTCTGCGTGGTGGCAACAATTGAAGTTAACAAGGAACAGGCTTGGAAAGTCAAGGATCGTGACATGGACCAAGATGAAGAAATGCTTGCGGTCCAACTTTTTGCCTCATAACTTTCAAAGGTTGATGTACCAGCGTCTGCAGAATTTAAAACAGGGGGCTAAATCGGTTGATGATTATACCACAGAGTTTTACCAGTTGATTGCGAGGAATGATATTCAAGAACCGGAGGAACAACTTGTTTCTCGGTATATTGGGGGTCTGAGGGTTCAAATCATGGAGTCTGTGAACCTCTTTGATCCGTTAACCATTCCAGAGGCACATCAACGGGCGTTGGCCTTTGAGAAGCAAAACCGTCGGGTGGGCGGTTCATTTACCCCTGCTGGAGGAAACGTTGGGTCAGGCATTGGGACACCACGTGGCGGGCCTAGTCAGCAGAAGCCGGGGGGTAGCAATACCGGGCCTACTTCTAAGGGGGCTAGCAGTAGTGGTCCGAGATGTTTCAGTTGTGGTGAAACAGGCCATCGTCAAGCTGAGTGCAAAAAGGCTGGTAAAAGACACTTGTATGAAGAGTATGAGAATAACCCAGTGTACGATGAAGAAACCGAATATGAAGAGGAGGTTGTGACCGGTGATGTTGGGGTGAACTTGGTGGTCAGACGCTCTTGCTATACACCAAAGGCTGATGGGGATGACTGGCTGAAGCACAACATCTTCCACTCAACATGTACAATTTTGGGGAAGGTTTGCACGTTTGTTATTGATTCGGGGAGTTGTGACAATCTGATTTCTGAAGAGGCAGTTCAAAAGTTGGCCTTGAAGACAGAGAGTCACCCGAAGCCTTATAAGCTTCAATGGCTTAAAAAGGGAGGTGAAGTTACGGTATCTAAAAGGGCACTCGTTTCTATTTCTATTGGGTCAACGTATAAAGATGATGTTGTGTGTGATGTGGTCCCTATGGATGCGTGTCATTTATTGTTGGGTAGACCTTGGGAATATGAGCGTAATATAGAGCATAATGGGCGGTCGAATACTTATAGCTTTCTGTTTGGCGGTGTGAAGATCACTCTTGTTCCTAGCAAGCCTAAGCAGTTGGCCACAAAACAGTCGGGTACTTTGTTGACTATCAGTCAGTTTCAAGAAGAGTTAGAGGAGACAGATAATGTTTTTATTTTGATAGGGAAGACAGTGCCCGAGGAAGTCGAAATTCCTGATGCTATGGTCCCTTTGCTGGAAGAATTTTCTGATGTTTTCCCTGATGAATTGCCCGATGGATTGCCACCTTTGCGTGACATCCAACATCATATTGATTTGGAGCCTGGGTCACAGTTACCCAATAGACCACATTACAGGATGAGCCCTGGTGAGCATGAAGAGTTGCGAAGGCAGGTTGAGGAATTGATTTCTAAGGGGCATGTTCGTGAAAGTATGAGCCCTTGTGCTGTTCCGGCTTTATTGACTCCAAAAAAAGATGGCACTTGGCGTATGTGTGTTGACAGTCGAGCAATCAACAAGATTACTGTGAGGTACAGGTTTCCTATTCCTCGACTTGATGATTTGCTTGATCAACTTAGTGGTGCTACTATTTTTACGAAGTTAGATTTGAAGAGTGGTTATTACCAGATTCGTCTTAGACCGGGTGATGAGTGGAAGACTGCCTTCAAGACTCGTGAAGGGTTGTATGAGTGGTTGGTGATGCCATTTGGTTTATCAAATGCACCTAGTACTTTTATGCGTGTGATGAATTAGTTGCTTAGACCTTTTATTGGGAAGTTTGTGGTTGTGTATTTTGATGACATCCTCATTTTTAGTGCTTCTTTCAGCGACCATGTTGTGCATGTGAGACAGGTTTTGGCCTTACTTCGCAGGGACCGTTTTTATGCAGCCACCAAGAAGTGTGTGTTCATGACCCCTAAAGTGTTATTCTTGGGGTATATTATTTCTGGTGATGGGATACAGGTTGATGAATCCAAAGTGGCGGCTGTTCAAAATTGGCCAACTCCTACTACCATTACTGAAGTTCGTAGTTTCCATGGGCTTGCTTCTTTTTACAGGCGGTTTATTCCACACTTCAGTTCTATCATGGCTCCAGTGACAGATTGTATGAAGGGGAAGACGTTTGTATGGACAGATGAGGCAGAGTTGGCTTTTCAAGTTGTGAAAGAGAAGCTCACTACAGCACCAATTCTGGTATTGCCTGATTTTTCTCAAGTTTTTGAACTTCATACTGATGCCTCAAGGGTTGGAATTGGTGGGGTTCTTAGTCAAGGTGGTCGACCTGTTGCTTATTTTAGTGAGAAGTTAACTGGACCTAAGTTGAGGTACAATACTTATGACCTAGAGTTTTATGCAGTGGTCCAAGCTGTAAAGCATTGGCGTCATTACTTGTTCCAAAAGGAGTTTGTTTTATTCACTGATCATGATTCCCTAAGGCATATTCGTACTCAAGACAAGGTATCTCACAAGCATGGGCGATGGTTGGCCTTTCTTGAGAAGTTTACTTTTGTGGTCAAACACAAGACTGGTGTTTCAAATAGGGTTGCTGATGCCTTAAGCAGGAGGAGTAATCTGCTTGTATCTATGAGGGTTGATGTGCCGGGTTTGGAGGTCATTCGTGAGCAGTTAGCCATTGACCCTTATTTCTCAGTTATTTTGCAGGATATGGAAACTGGGCAAAAGTCAGACTTTCTTTTGCATGATGGTTTTCTGTTCAAGGGGAATCAGCTGTGTATTCCTGATTCTAGTCTTCGTTTGAAGATTATTAAGGAGCTGCATGGTGAAGGGCATGTTGGTCGTGATCGTACTTTACAGTTGGTTCAAGCTTCTTATTATTGGCCTACTATGAGGAAAGAGGTGGATCGTTATGTGAAGAGGTGCCGTATTTGTCAGGTTTCCAAGGGCACGACCACCAATGCGGGTCTCTATATGCCTTTGCCAGTCCCCTCGCAGCCATGGGTTGATATTAGTATGGATTTCGTGTTGGGGTTACCTCGTACTCAGAGAGGTAATGATTCCATCTTTGTTGTGGTGGATCGGTTTTCTAAGATGGTCCATTTTATTCCCTGCAAGAAGACGACTGATGCTGTTAATGTAGCCCAACTTTTTTTTCGTGATGTGTACCGTTTGCATGGGCTACCTTCTTCTATTGTGTCTGATCGGGATACCCGATTTCTGAGTCATTTTTGGCGTAGCTTGTGGAAGATGGTGAATACTCAACTTAACTTCAGTAGTGCTTATCACCCTCAAACTGATGGGCAAACTTAAGTTGTTAATCGGTCACTTGGGAATTTGCTGAGGTGTTTGGTTGGTGATCATGTGAAGGCATGGGATCAAAAATTGTGTCAAGCTGAGTTTGCTCATAATCATGCTGTTAATCGGAGCACTGGATATAGCCCATTTCAGATAGTTTATTCTTCTCAGCCTCGAGGACCACTTGATTTGATGTCTCTTCCTGTTTCTGGATCTGTTCCAAAGAAAGTTCAGGATTTTGTGGAGGGTTTACATGAAGTTCATAATGCTGTGTATGATCATTTGACCAGTGCTAATCTGAAGTATAAGCAAGCTGCTGATCAGAAGCGTAGGCATGTTGAGTTCGAGGAAGGTGATTTTGTTTGGGCTGTTTTGACTAAAGATCGTTTTACAGTTGGGGACTACAACAAGTTATCAGCGAGGAAGATTGGCCCAATTGAAATCGTGGAGAAGATCAATCCGAATGCATATCGTCTAAAGCTGCCTAGTCACATTCGTTGTTCTGATGTGTTTAACGTGAAGCATCTGTTGCCTTATTATGGAGATTCTTCTGATGATGAACCTGTTGGTAATTCGAGGGCGAATTTTGTCTATCCAGGGGGGAATGATGCGGGCCCAAGTGTGGAGGAACAAGCTATTTTGTATTTGGGGGCCCAAGACCGCGTAACAAAAGGGGCTTCACTAAAATGGCTCTAACTTGGGCTACGGGGGTCCGTTTTGGGCGTGCGACCAGGTGAAACGAACGTGGGAACGAGCTCCATCTTGCTGCAAACGCCTTTGGCGGTTTGGGTCAACGTCCGGACCAAAAAACGCTTATTTCTATTACTTATTGGCATTTTTATGTTTTTTGAACTATTTTGGGCTTTTTGTTTTAGGCCGTGTGTTTGGCCCGTTATCTTTTTTTAGGCCCGTTTCGAATTTCAGTCTCTATTTATATGTTGCTAAAGCTAATGAGAAGTTCAGAATTGAATTTTGAGAAAACTGTTTTTTCACTTCAAATTCCGTGGCCTTTGGGGTTACAATTTGGGGGTTGGGGAAGAACTGCACGGGTATTCGTAGAATCAACGTGTAATCTTCATTTTTCCGTTTCACGCGCTACATCATATGTCTTGCACATGAGGGTATTCTTGTCATTTCATCTCTCCAAGGTCGGTTGAGTAAATAACTTATATCAAGAGACTAATTAGGTAAAAAATAAAAGATAAAATACAAATATTAAAAACCCTAAACTCTCTCTCTCTCTCTCTCTAACTCTCTCCATCTTTCTTCTCTCTCTTTCTCACACGTTCTCCTCTCCCTCCTCTCTGTTTCTCTTCACCCACTACCACCACCTCCTACCTTCAACCACCACCTCCACCTCCCACGACCAACTTTCAGCCGCCACATCCCACCTCCCACTACCACCACTAACACCCAACCACCACCGCCTTCATTGCTCAAATCTCTGCCTTGTTTTGCCACATCAATGCCCATGACCCACCTGTTGCTTCACGAGATTACCATAGAAAAACACATCTATTGAACCGTCGAGAGGACCGCCGCCGCCACCACTTGTTTCACTAAGAAAACATGGTTGTGAAACCCTACGTCATCAGAATCTTTTTCACCAAAGAATGGACTTGCAGTCGTGGATCTGAAGCCAAACATCGTCACTACTAATTTGTTGGGTTCGATTCTGTTGGAATCAAGCACAAACAGGTCCGATCAGTGGAGAGAAAGTGTTAGGGTTTGGTGGAATTGGTGCGGTGGTGATGATGGGTGTAGTGGTGTTAGGGTGGTGATGGTGGGTGCAGTGGTGTTGGAGTGGTGTGGTGGAATTGGTGGTGGTTGGTAGGTGGGAGTGGTGGCGGTGAACGCAAAGGCTAAGGGTTGGTGCCGGTGAAAGTTGTGGGGTGGCTGTGATGGTGGTGGTCGTGGTAGGTGTAGTTGAGAGAGAGAGGGAGAGTTAGAGAGAGATAGAGTGGTAGAGAGAGAAATTTATTTATTTGTTTTATTTTTTAAATAATATTAAACTAGAATTACGACCCGCCGCAATGCGGCGGGGATTCTTTAGTTATAACTAAGTCGATTTAGGACGCACACGTTATGTTGAAACTGTCAAACGGGGAAAAACAGACGATGTAAAAATGTTCACTCACACACGTGCGTTGCGTCGTGTTAACTCGCAGAATTTAGAACAAAACGTTAAACCAAAGACGCACGTTGCGATGTGTTAAGTTACAAAATTTAGAACGAAGCATAAAGCGAAATTTTGCGGAAAATGAAAACTCTAAAGGAGCAAAGTTGAAAGTAAAAAAAATTGTGAGGATAGATTGGAAAAGGTAAAAAGTTTTGTGTTAAAAGTAAAAAAAAAAAAAAAAAACAAATAGTTTTGGGTTAAAAGTAATTTATGAAATACTTTTGGTTGAAAAGTAAAAAAATGATTTAAAAAAAAAACCACAAAGCCAAGGTTACAACAACCATACGTATAACCATTTTTTCTTTGAGAAACCTCCAAAGCCAAGATTACAAAACATAAGTAAAAAAAATCAAAGTGGTTAAATCGCAAAAGATGGAAACTTTTGAATTAGAAGTGAAAGATCAAATTAATCAAATGGGTTAAATTGTATAAGATGGAAACTTTTGAATTAGAAGTGAGAAATCAAATTAGTCAAAGGGGGTAAATTACCAAAGATGAAAACTTTAAACTTAAATTGTCAAAGATTAAAACTTTAGGGTTAAAAAAGAAACAAATATTAAAACTTTAAAATTAAATTGTTAAAAATTAAAACTTTAGGGTAAATTGTTAAAAATTAAAACTTTAGGGTTAAAAAGAAAACAAAGATTAAAACTTTAAACTTAAATTGTCAAAGATTAAAACTTTTGGGTTAAAAAGAAAAATTCTATTTTTTTTTTGAAAACCTCCCAAAGCTAAATGTACAACTACCATATACATAAAGTAGTTTCTAATTTATATATGGAATAATAATTGACTAAAAAGACCGTATTACCCTTGTATAATACGATTTAACAAAAAAATTTAACTAAGCTAGGGCTATAGGATATAACGTGCAAGATTTTGAAACGTTAAATACAAAATTTGTTAACTTTTGTGTCAAAGGGCACCGCCTGCAAAATAGTATATAGATAAAGGACAAAACTTGTAATTTACTTTTTTCTTTTCAGATAAAACGTTTTACGAAATAGACACCGTTTTATTCTCATAGTGATATAGTACATATGGTTTCTTTTTATTTATTTTTGTGTTTTAATAAAACATTGTTAAAACTGTTATATTAATCTTTTGTATATGTTTTATTTTTATTTTTTATAACATTTCTAAAAAGATATAAATTAATTTATATTTTTGTAAATAATTTTCTCTTGTTATTTTCTAATCAAACATATAATAATATCTATAAAACTAATTAAAGTCGTGTCTTTAATTTATATTGTTTATAGTTTTCTTCTTGTTATATTTTAGAAACATAAAAACAAAAGCAAAAATAAATGAAACATAAAGTATTAATGTTAATAAACAATTTTATTTTTATATTTATTTTATTTATTAAAAGTGCCTTTGGATGATTAGTAAAAATGATAATTTAATATTATAATTATTTTCAATATATATATTCGAATAATTTGTGCTTATTATTTTTTTAAACTGAGTTATATTTAAAATAAAGTTTTTCTTATTGTATTATGGTAAGCTATACGAGTTCTTGTACCGAAGCGATATGGTGACGAACCGAATCTATTCAGACCGAATAACATTGGTACCGGTATGAATATTATCAAAACCGGTATCCATTTATACGTTGGTTAAATTTAAAGAATAACCGATTGAGGTAAACAAGGATTGGAAAAAGAGTAAAATGCTAAAATGGTCTCTAAGTTTAGGTCGTTTTTGCCACTCCAGTCCAAAAATAAAACCTTTTGTATCTGGATTCCTGAGGTTTCATTTTTATTGCCATTTTCATCCAAATGGTAAACTCAGTTAAAATGTATTGTTAACTCACATGGTCGATTTTGTCAATTCTCAAACCTTATGGACGATTTTGTCACTTTCCCATTTATTCTTTTATTTTTAATCTTATAAATTTTATTTTTATCTTTAAATAAGAAAATAAACATAATTATAAATAAAATATAAAAACACACATATTTATATATTTACACACTTATTTTTTTAATTTTCTTTTTTACCTTTAAATAGAAATAATAAATTAATAATGTTTGGTACGACGTTAGAGACAAGTGATACTGATATTTAATATGACGTGTCGATGAGGGGAGATGAGGTACGAGTGCCAAGATAGAGGGGGGTGATTGTGGCGGCGACAATGGTGTGGAGAAGAGAGATTAAGAATAGAAGAGAAAGAGTGTGTATGGTGTGTGTATACAATGACAGAGTTTGAACGAAAACTCAGTGGATGCCAGACTCTCAAAATCCAAATCGGTTGAGACCAGACTCTTAAAAAAATCTAATATTTTACATTACAAAAAAATGCAGCAATTTTAAGTAAAATTATTACTGAGAGAGAAAATCGGTGGGGGCCGGACTTCCCCTTGGCCCCAATAAAGTTTCTTCAATGTGTGTATATATATAAAATTATAAATGTGCGTGGATATGTATATATATTATGGTTAATTTTTTATTTTAAAGGTAAAAAGAAAATTAAAAAAAATAAGTGTGTATATACAAATGTGTGTGTATGTCAATATATTATACTTATAATTTTTTATTTAAAGATGAAAAAGATAATTAAAAAATAAATGGGTAAATTTTCAAAATCGTCCATGAGGTTTGAGAATTGCCAAAATCGTCCATTACTTAACAATACATTTTAACTGGGTTAGTAATTTGGATAGAAATGACAATAAAAATGAAACCTTAGAGACCTGTATAAAAAAAAGTTCCATTTTTGAACTAAAGTGAGGACCATTTTCATATTTTACTCAAAAAAAAAAAAAAAAAACAAATATTGTAAATTGAGAAACATATAAATGAAAAGAAGGATGTTTGATTCAAAATCAATTGATTGAAAGTGAGTTAACAGCACCCTTCATATCCAAAAAGTTGACATTAGGGACCATTTCCACAGCAACTATGTATGAAATGATCGGGAAACATTAGACCGGTGTGTATGGGGAGGATAGTCTATTTGGAGACTACCCGCCACGTAAGCTCCACGTAATCACGGGAGGAGGATAGTCTCTTTGGGGACTATCCAAGAGTATGGGGACTAGCCAAGACTACCCCACAATTAATAATATATTAATATATATATATAAAGGAGGAGAGAGAAGTCAGATGGGGGGCCCACCAGCTTGCCCCGTCTCCACCGTCGGAATCCAGACGGAAGTGCCGAGCCGAGCCCCTTAGGGGCGGTGTGCGACGTTGCTAAAGGGGGGGACCTGTGCCGATCCCCATACCCATTGGTCTTACATTTCTAATTGATTGTCACGGTCGACCTCATCATTTCAACATATGCCTTTTCGTCTTATTATTCCACTTGTCGACACTTGAAAATCTGATAGATATGTTTCATTGTCCTCCACTGAACGATACCAAAATATATATTTTCATTTCTTTATCACTTAATTAAACCGATTAAGGGATGGTTTAACTTTATTAAACAGATCGTTTGAGGTGGTAAGGTAAATTTTGTTTCATCTCAACTTTTATGAATTTTCTCTTTTGGCTCACTATTTAGTTACTTATCATCAATTTGATTAATAATTCTACATAGGGATGGTAGGAATGTAGGATGGCAATCAAATTCGAACTTGATGTGCAAACTCAAAATCCTAAGCATTTAGGATTTGTATAGTTGCATGGTTGTAAAATGAGGTCTCCAAAGCCAAGTATTCTCCGAGTAAGCTCTACAAGGTAGTCTGCCGAGACGACTTTCTTCAACTCCGCCTAATTACTCGGAATCGATCAAACGTGGTCAACCTTGGCCAGAATCTGATCTTGTAGGTCAACTCAAACCGAGTTTGACTTTAAAAAAATAGAACATAATTTCTGTGTCTATCATATTAAAGAATAAATGTTATTTTCACGTATTTTGTTATAAATCTTAGTAAATTTTATTTTACATATGTTTAATTTCCGAAAACTAATTTCTTTATAATTCAACATCACCGAGTACTCCCTAAGTATTCTTCGCCTAAGCCGAGTACTCTCAACTCCCTAGTCGACCAACTAGAGGGCGCCTAGCGACTTTTGCAACCATGTATGGGGTAGGGTAATCATGTATGGAACTAGGTATGAGATTTTTTCTATTTTATTTATGCGTATTGGACGGATATAAGATTTTGTGATATACTGGTTTACCCAATTATATATCCAAATTAATTTCCTTTTATTTATTTATTTTAATTATGCCATATATATATGATATATTCTTAAATTACAAAGTTTTTTTTTTTTTCCTCCTTTTATTGGCATCGAATTGTTATATAGTACCACCAATATCACTACCTCTTCCAAGATAAATCCTTGATACCTTTAAAAACTTTTTTACGATTTACCAAAAAACTATATATTGGTATTTAAGATTGGCATACACTTCATTTGTAATCTTTTAGTAACATCCACATTGTAATTGATTATTAGATGAATTTTGGGTTGAGTATACCCGACGGACATTTTTAACAAGCTAACGGGCATTCCCCGAAATCACGGGTATTCCCCGAAATCACAGATATTCCCAATACCCGATAGATATGTGAAGAGTTTTGGGCCAGGTATAGGACAAATATTTATAATCGAATATGGGGTTGGGATTCCACAAATCCGCCCCATTGCCATCCATACTCGTATTATTCTTAAAGTCACGTGAAATTGTATTGTTACCCTTATGTTTAATAACTAAAAGAGTAAAATGCCCGGATGGTCCCTGTGGTTTAGTAAAATAACACATATAGTCCCTAACTTTTGAAAATTACACATGTGGTCCCCTTTGGTTTGACAGTTTTTTACTCGGATAGTCCCTAGAGTGGATGGCGGTTAGTTTTCTCCGTTAAGTCCATTTAAAATTACAAAATTACCCTTGCTTTTGTTAAAATATAAGAAAAATTATTCACACACACATATATAGCTACATACACACACACACACACACACTCACTCTCTCTAAAACACACACGACTCTCTCTACTCTCTCTCACACTTTCTCAGGCAAACCTCCACCACCACCTGCCGCCACCAGCACCACCACCTACCCCTACACCACCACCTACCACCCCCATCCCCACCCTCATCTTCTCTGAAAAAGACATCCCACCATCTGCAATCTTTATTGGAAGCTGCAAACCGCGACCTTTTTGATTCCGAGAGGGAAATTCAGAGGCTAAGAAAGGTGATCGTTGATATTTGTGCGGGTACTGAAAAACCAAATGGAATTATAAACAGGTTTCAAGATTTGGAATGTTTGGATAAAGGAATAGGAGGAAATTTAGTTGATAAAATTGAGATATTGAAAAAGGAAATAAGGGAGTTTGAAAGATTTGATTGAAGGAAAAGATTATTTGCTTCAGAATTCCAAAGAGCAAAAATCTGAACTTTCATTGAAGGCGAAGGAGTTGCAGCAAAGATTGGATTCTCAGTTGCCAATATATTCTAGGTTTTTTTAGAGAGATTAGACGATGCTGTTTGTTTTGTGTGTACAAATAATAACTAAATTCTTAGTAAGGGTAATTTAGTCTTTTTATATCAACTTAACTGAGAAAACTAACGCCATCCACTCCAGGGACTATCCGAGTAACAAATTGTCAAACCACAGGGACCACGAGTGTAATTTCCAAAAGTTGGGGACTATAGGTGTTATTTTACAAAACCACAGGGACTATCCGTGCCTTTTACTCTAACTAAAACAAAAAGAACCTTTTTAAAGGAAAATTACAAAATGACTATCTTGGCCGACGAGTTGACAAAACAACATTGTCACACCCCAACCGATGACGGAAACATCGGGGCATGGCACTGAGCGAAACAGATTGTCCATGAGTATCCATAACAACTATTAATTACCAGATATTTAAACGTCATGTCCCATACCATAACATATCCAAATAAAACAGTTATTACAAATAATTGTCTAAAACACAAACACAGTTCCGACAACTTGGATTTAAGTGTGACATAATTAGACCCGTAGCTTAATTCACCAAAGCACAACATTCCTAGCATTTCAAGCACCTGTCACATACGTTAAAATAAAGGTCAATACACATAGTGTAAAGGTGAGCATACAAGTTTAATAGTATAATAGAGTTCGAAATCGTTTACGCATAACCAGCATGTAACATGTAACAAAGTGAAGGCTAGAAGGTTATCGACAGAGAAATATGCACAGACGCGAGTGCGAGTTGTAGAATGCGCAACACATATCCCCACCGGGACACGTGAAGTAAAGCCCTTAACAACCCCTGTCCACGACAGGTGCTGAGTCCAAACTATAGTACTATCGTTGCTAAGGTGTCAGGCAACAATCACCGTGTTAACATAACATACAAGCATTCATCGAATAACACGTAGCATGCAATAACGGTCAGTGTATAAATAGTGTTTGCGTTGTGTGTCGATTGTGATTTGAATAAGTAACGTATGTAACACCCAAAAGTGCGTAAGCAAAAAGGGTTCGAGTATACTCAGAGATAGCGTTTAAGTTAATAAACACTGTCTTGGATTGAAAGGAGTGCTGAGAGATTAGCCTGAACAGTTAACGCTAACATAAGCGAAGAACGACGCGATAAACGGTGAAAAGTGAACTAAGTGTCGAATAGTAATCCGATCGGATGTCAATCCGTTCGGATGGTCATCCGATCGGATGGCCATTCGGGGGTCATCCGATCGGATGGCCATTCGGTCGGATTGACATTCGTTTGGGAAGGATGTGTTTGTGTATGTTGGCTTTGAAGTTTTCGTTGTAGCATTTTGAAAACAGAGAAGTATCTCTACCCTTCAGGTCGATCGATCGAACGGTCGTTCGATTGGATAGCGATCCGATTGGCGAGGCTTTTCAGTTGAGAACAAGTTCACAGCAGGACAGTCACTCAATCGGATAGCAATCCGATCGGATGGCAATCCGTTAGAACTGATGGTCTTTGAAAATTATGAAAATGTTTAAGTGTCGAGGTTCCAAGTGTCAACCGATCGGATTGTCGTTCGATCGGATAGCAATCCGATCGGACGACAATCCGTTTGACGTTCAGTTTGTTTGGAGACTTGAAAAAAATGACTAAGTATGGGAGCTCAAGTGCAATCCGATCGGATTGCAGTTCGATCGGATGGCAATCCGATCGGACGGCAATCCGATCGGACGGCAATCCGATCGGACGGCAATCCGATCGGACGGCAATCCGTCCCAACGAATATGATCGTCTTGAACTTGATTATTTTGAAAAGTTTTGCGATTTGCTCGAGACGGTATGAAAACGTACTAAACAACGGAACCTCATCAAGTCCCAAGTCGCTCGATCGAACATGAATCACCCAAATCCGATCAGTTTACTGGTTCGTGACGGTTGTTCATGTTTAACCTGAAGTCAGTTATCTCTTTGATAGAAACCAGATCTCAGACTGATGCTTCACTAAGAAATGAGTAGAAGACCTGAACGAGCTCCGATTCTATCGGTTTGAGTGCATTGAGTGTAAAAAAGTTGAAAGAAAGTTGGAAAAGTATCTTTCAATCCTTTTAACTTTGAAAATGTTTAGATCAATGCGAAAACATTGTTTAATCATGTGGAAATCCTTCAGACCTGAGTTATTCTTGGTGGAGTGAGATCAAAGTTTGAAGTTCATAAGAACTCCATGATGACATCATCATAGAACACCTCAAATCCACTGATTTCACGGTTAAAAGTTAAGATCCAAAGGTGAAAATGATGAAGAAGTGTGTGTAGATCATAGAAGTACAAGGTTTGGGTGGAAAACTTACAAGAATCGCGAGAAATCGAGAGAAAGAAGGCCTTGAGCGTGCTGGTCGAGTGAGAGAGAGCTGTCACATCACTTGTGATGTGACATGGGGTATTTATAGGTTGCCAAAAAGGGAAAGTGGAGTGCAAGTGTCGGATAGCTCACCGATCGGATGACACTTCGATCGAATGGCCATTCGATCGAATGGTCATTCGATCGAGTGGCTCCGACGAGTTGCGTTTCGGCGTTTCGTTTTGCGTGTTGAGCGTTGTGATGCGTTTAAGCGAGGGTCGATTATGCGATGCGATGGATTAATAATACACACAAATACTATATCTAGCATACAATCATATTAATTAACTTGAGTTTAGCGTTTGCGATTAAGTTACGTTGCGATAGAGTTGCGATTGCGTTTCGATTAATCATCACCAAACATAAAGTAAACATGCACAAGTAACACATAAGTAGCACACACACGTAAAACAATATACAAAAAAACATACTGGCTAATAGGTTCTGTACTACGATTGCGATTGCGATGCGATTTGCGATAACGCGAATAAGCAATAAACATCGATTAAACCTCGATTATTAATAGATACTCCACATAATACAACTAAAGCGAATAAAATAAAAGTTTCGATTACAAGTCAAGAAAGTCAAATCAATAGCTATGCAAGGAGTGACAGATCGCAATTAGCAATCTTTTCTTCCTTTGACTTTGACCTTGACTTTGACTTTGACTTTCGTAACACGGGGTGTTACAGCCTCCCCTACTTAAGGGAATTTCATCCCGAAATTAGGCTTTGGTCGTAACAAACAACTGCGGGTACTTCGCCTTCATGTCGCTTTCGAGTTCCCAGGTGTACTCTGCGCCATGTTTGCCTTCCCAGCGAACCTTCACAATGGGAATGCGTGAGCGCCTGAGCTTCTTGGTTTCTCGGTCCATGATCTCGACAGGCTTCTCCACGAAGTGTAATGTTTCGTCCCCTTGTAGGTCCTCTAGTGGAACTTGTAAATCCTACTCGGCTAGACACTTTCTAAGGTTCGATACATGGAAAGTCGGGTGGACGTTGCTAAGTTCCTCCGGTAGTTCGAGTCTGTAGGCCACTTTTCTGATCCTTTCCAGAATCTTAAAGGGTCCAACATATCGAGGCGCGAGCTTTCCTTTCTTGCCGAATCTGATCACACCCTTCTAAGGTGATACCTTTAGGAGTACGTGATCGCTAACGTTAAATTCAAGGGGCTTGCGTCGTCTATCGGCGTAACTTTTCTGACGACTCCGAGCTTTCAGCAGATTGTCTCGAATTTGGAGGATCTTGTCAGTCGTTTCTTGCAGTAGCTCAGGACCGGTTAGTTGAGCATCTCCGATCTCATGCCACACAATCGGCGATCGACATTTTCTTCCGTATAATGCCTCAAATGGTGCCATTTGTATGCTAGAATGATAACTGTTATTGTACGAGAATTCGACCAAAGGTAAGTGCGCGTCCCAATTACCACTGAAATCTATGACACATGAGCAAATCATGTCTTCAAGAGTACGGATCGTCCTTTCAGTCTGACCGTCGGTTTGGGGATAGAAAGCGGTACTTAGATTAAGCGTAGTACCGAGAGCAGATTGAAACATTTCAAAAAGACGTGAGGTATAACGACCATCGCGGTCAGATATAATGTCACGAGGCGTCCCATGTCGACAAATGACCTCATCGGTGTAGATTCAGGCTAATTTTTCTACCTTAAAGTCTTCTCGTATCGTCAGGAAATGAGCGGATTTAGTCAAACGGTCAACGACAACCCAAATGCTTTCGTGACCTGATGGAGTACGCGGGAGTTTCGTGATAAAGTCCATGGCTATGCTCTCCCATTTCCACATCGGGATCTCGGGTTAGACAAGCAAGCCAAATGGTCTTTGTTGCTCGGCCTTGACTTTCGAGCAAGTCAGGCACTTCGAAACATAGATAGCGATATCTTTCTTCATGCCTGGCCACCAGTACTTGTAGCGAAGGTCCTGGTACATCTTATCGGCACCAAGATGAATAGAATATCGAGACTTATGGGCTTCGTCTAGCAGAATTTGTCGCAAGTTGGTACGCTTGGGAATCCAAATTCGGTCTAGATAATGGAATATCCCGTTCGATTTATTCTCTAGCTGGGCGCTATCGTTAAGAATCCTTTCCTTCTTCAAGGTGCGTTCGGTGAAACAGGCGTGCTGAGCGTCACAGATGAGAGTTTCGAGATGGTGTTGGGCTTGGATATTACGAACGCTATGCAAATAGCTTCGTCTGCTTAGAGCGTCGGCAACGACGTTTGCTTTGCCAGGATGATAACGAATCTCACAGTCGTAATCGTTGAGAAGTTCAACCCATCGGCGTTGGCGCATATTCAGTTCCTTTTGGCTGAGGATGTGCTGTAGGCTCCTACGATCTGTGAAGATCGTACACTTAGTACCATAAAGGTAGTGTCGCCAAATCTTCAACGCAAAAACAACTGCGCCTAGCTCGAGGTCGTGGGTTGTATAGTTCTTCTCATGGATCTTGAGTTCTCGAGAGGCGTAAGCGATAACCTTGTCCCGTTGCATGAGAACACAACCAAGACCAAGGTTCGAGGTATCACAATAGACAACGAAGTCATCGTTTCCGTCAGGTAAAGCGAGAACGGGAGAATTGCAGAGCATATGCTTGAGAGTCTGAAAGGCAGTGTCTTGTTTAGTTCCCCAAACAAAAGGCTTCTCTTTATGCGTCAAGAAAGTAAGCGGGACAACGATTTTCGAGAAGTCATCGATGAATCGACGGTAATAGCCCGCCAATCCGAGGAACGAACGAACATCGGATGGTGATTTTGGGGTAACCCAGCTCTTAACAGCTTCGATCTTCGCAGGGTTGACGTGAATACCTTGACTATTTACGATGTGACCGAGGAATTGAACCTCCTCTAGCCAAAATTCGCACTTGGAGAACTTGGCATAAAGTTGATTCCCTTGGAGTAGCTCGAGAACCAAATGTAGATGCTGCGCGTGTTCGGTTTTCGACTTCGAATAGATAAGGATGTCGTCGATGAATACGATGACGAAGCGGTCAAGAAACGGTTTGCACACACGGTTCATCAAATCCATGAAAACCGCAGGTGCATTGGTTACACCAAAGGGCGTTACGACGAATTCATAATGGCCATATCGGGTTCGGAAAGCGGTTTTCAGTATATCTTCCTCCTGAATGCGTAACTGGTGATAGCCTGAGCGTAAATCAATCTTCGAGAAACACGTAACACCTTGTAACTGATCAAACAAATCATCGATTCGAGGCAGGGGATAACGATTCTTAATTTTTAGCTTGTTCAACTCCCTATAGTCAATGCACATCCGGAATGATCCATTCTTCTTTTTGATGAAAAGGACTGGTGCGCCCCAAGTGTCACACCCCAACCGATGGCGGAAACATCGGGGTGCGGCACTAAGCGTTCAGATTGCTCACGAGTTTCCATAACACAAATTGTTTCAATAGTAATTAAATTGATTCAATGCAAAATTTTCTAAACATCATAAATCCACGATCACATAACATCAAACATCATCATAGTTTCAAAAGTTTCTAGATTAGCTAAGTGTAGTTTCTAGGCTTCATCCTAGCTTGTTTCAAGAATCCTAGCATCCTGTCAGCCTGCAACATGTATTAAAATAGAGTCAGTACAAAAATGTACCGGCGAGTATACAAGTTTGAGTATATAGCATAATAGATTCAAAAGACTCATATCCATAATGTAAATGATAACAAAATAGTTTCAGCCGTGCTAGTGTTCACAGTCCAAGTGATAGCCCAAGTGTCCCAATGCTTTAGTGTTTTCCCAAGAATCAAGGAAAACTAGAATCATCCTAACAATACCCCCGAGAATAATGGGGATGTGCATCTCCTATAACACTACTATTGTTAAGGCGGAACTACACACTCTGGATCAAACGTTCACATAGCACAAGAATCAAGAATCACAAGTTTCACATACACATAGGATAGAGTTTAGATTTCCAAAAGTTTCAAGTATCATAGTTTAATAGAATACATGTTGCATCCCAAAGTTTAAAACAAAAAGGGATCGAGTATACTCACAGTGATTGCTTAACAGATTAACTGTTATTGGATCAAAGGGAGCTCTTTAGCTTTAGCCTGATTAGATTACAACAGATAAGCGTCGGACAAAACAACGAGATTGCGTAAAGTGTCGTTCAGTCACTGGATCGGATGGCAGTTCGATCGGATGGCTATCCGATCAGATTGCCATTCGATTGGTGTGACTGTGGTGAGTGAGGGACGAATTGCCATCCGATCGGATGGTCATCCATTCGGATGGCCATTCAATTGAATGGTCATTCGATCCAAGTGTCAAGATTTCCAGGTGTTCAAGATTTTGAAAAAACATTTCTAAGTGTTGAAAGATTCCAAGACACCATGTCACCTCGATCGGATGGCAGTTCGATCGGATGGCTATCCGATCGGATTGCCATTCGATGATCAAGATTTAAGTTTCTAAAAGGTTTAGGGTTTTGAGGCGAGTGTCACCTGATCGGATGGCAGTTCGATCGGATGGCTATCCGATCGGATTGCCATTCGATTAGGTTGTCCTTGTCCCGTTCACAACCTAGTAAAGTTTCTAAGTTTTTGCTCTGACGGTGACGACATGGTACGTATTGAGACAATGGTAAACACACCAATGTACATCCGTTCTGATCGGATAGGTATCACCCCAGTCCGTCCAGTCGTCTGTTCTTGGCGGTGCTTATGTCGGAATCCGTATTCCTGTAATCTTCTCCGGCAATAGTCCATTTCCAAGCTAACTCAAGACTAATCATTAAGTCTTCAGTCCGTTCAGATCCGGATTCCACCGTTTTAAGTGAAAAGTTAAGAAAAGATGAGGACAAACATAAGTTTTTAGTTGAAAAGTCTAGATTTAGTTAAGATTCAGTGTAAGACACATGAAATTCCTTAGATCTGAGCTAGATCTTGGACGGAATGACATCACTCAACAGTTTGTACAAACCGCCAGGATGACGTCACCCTCAAGAGCTCAAATCTCAGAGATTTCACGGTGAAAAGTGAGATTTCAAAGGAGAATCTCGTAGAGAATAATGTATAGATTAAAGATGTATAAGAATCTAGTGTAAATCATACCAAAATCGCCGAGAAATAGAAGAAAATAGGGAGTGCGTGCGTCTGGTTCGAAGGAGTCTGTCACATCAGTGAGAAATGATGTGACATGCCTATTTATATTGTTAGAAAGGAGTGTGAGGCGGTGTGCAGGGGATCGGATGGCAGGTCGGTCGAATGGCCATCCGATCGGTTTGTCATCCTATCGGTTGGTCATCCGATCGGATGGTCATCCGATCGGATTGCCATTCGGTCAATCCCATCCTTTCCGTTTCACCGTCTTTGATTCGTTTTGCGAGCTAGATTAAGCGTTGCATTGCGTATTTTTGGACAATAAAATCACATAACTAGATTACATTATTAACACCATAGTTTCCAAGTTTCATAGTTTCCGCCAGTGACAAGACTCAAGTCTCTCGTTCAACCAAGTCTCAAGCTTCACGAGTCTCAAGAGTCAAGGACCAAAGTATCAAGAGTCAAGAATCTAGATTCCAAGTATCAAGAATCATAGTTTCCAAGTATCAAGTATCAAGAATCATATAATCATAGAATCATAGCATTAAGTCTCAAGAATCGTAGTATTAAGTATCAAGAATCAAGATTCAAGTATCAAGAGTCTAGTATTAAGAATCAAGTCTCATAGTATTAAACATCAATAATCAAGTTTCTAGAATCAAGAATCAAGAATCAAGAATCAAGAATCAAGCATCATAGTATTAAGAATCAAGAATCTAGATTCAAGCATTACAAGCATCAAAAGTGTCAAGTATCACATTGTTTAGGGGCTAAAATTGACAAAAGCTAAATGTCTAGGGACGCAGGCGTTACAGTCTCCCCTCCTTTAGGAGATTTCGTCCCCGAAATCTAGGTAGAAGACTGCTCGAAGAGCTGCAAATACTTGGTCTTCATCTCACTTTTCAGTTCCCAAGTGAATTCGGCGCCACGTTTTACTTCCCATCGAACCTTGACTATGGGAGTTTTGCTACGCCTCAAACGCTTGACACCTTGATCCATGATTTCGACCGGTTTATCCACAAAGTGTACAATTTCGTTTATTTGCAAGTCTTCAAGGGGAACCTGCAGTTCCTCGTCGGCTAGGCATTTACGTAGGTTAGATACATGGAACACTGGATGCACATTGTTTAGTTCTTGTGGCAGGTCGAGTCTGTACGCCACCTTGCCAATCCTTTCGAGTATCGTGAAAGGACCCACATAGCGAAGAGCGAGCTTTCCCTTCTTACCAAAACGAACCACTCCCTTCTAGGGAGATACCTTGAGAAGAGCTCGGTCACCAACATCAAATTCCAGAGGCTTGCGCCTTTTATCAGCATAGCTCTTTTGTCGGCTCCTAGCCTTGATCAAGTTATCACGGATCTGAAGAATCTTATCCGTTGTCTCTTGAATGATTTCAGGGCCAGTAAACTGTTTGTCAGCAATCTCATGCTAGCTGAGAGGAGATCAGCACTTGCGGTTATACAAAGCTTCGAAAGGAGCCATTTGAATACTGGAATGATAGCTGTTGTTGTACGAGAACTCAATCAATGGTAAATGTATATCCCAGTTACCACCAAAGTCGATGACACAAGAACGGAGCATATCCTCTAGGGTTTGAATAGCACGCTTGGTCTGTCCATCCGTTTGAGGATGGAAGGCCGTACTAAGATTCAAATGAGAACCTATAGCGGATTGAAAGGTTTGCCAAAGCTGTGAAGTAAAACTACCATCACGGTCCGAGATTATGTCAAGAGGTATGCCATGACGGCATATAATCTCATCAGTATATATTCGAGCAAGCTTCTCCACTTTATAATCTTCACGAATAGGCAGAAAGTGGGCTGATTTGGTCAAACGATCAACGATCACCCAGATACTATCGTGACCAACAGGGGTACGGGGTAGTTTTGTAATAAAGTCGATAGCGATGCTATCCCATTTCCAAACTGGGATTTCGGGTTGTTCTAAAAGTCCAGAAGGACGTTGATGTTCAGCCTTAACCTTCCGTACAAGTAAGGCATTTCGAAACATAGGTAGCAATGTCCTTCTTCATACCAGGCCACCAATAAGTTGTACGCAAATCATGGTACATCTTATCAGCGCCAGGATGAATAGAGTAACGGGGTTTGTGAGCCTCATTCATAATGAGTTCACGGAGGTTATCGCGATCTGGCACCCAGATGCAATTGAGATAGTATTGAAGTCCATCAGACTTAGTTTCGAGCTGATCCACAGCGGCACCATGTATTTCAACAATTAGATTACCTTCATTAGCTGACGAATACTGAGCTTCATGAATACATGCATGGAGATCACTAGAGATACGAATAGCATTGACATGAGTTTTACGACTAAGAGCGTTGACCACTACATTCGCCTTGCCAGGATGATAGCGAATTTCACAGTCGTAGTCGTTAAGCAATTCCACCCAACGCCTCTGTCGCATGTTCAGTTCCTTTTGGTCAAAGATATGTTGAAGGTTCTTGTGGTCGGTGAAAACCACACACTTAGTACCATACAGGTAGTGTCGCCAGATCTTTAACACAAACACAACTGCACCAAGCTCCAGATCATGAGTAGTGTAGTTTTTCTCATGTATCTTGAGTCGACGAGAGGCATATGCAATAACCTTGTCCCGCTGCATGAGCACACAGCCCAAGCCACGGTTCGAGGCATCACAATATACAACAAAGTCATAATTCCCATCGGGTAGAGTAAGAACATGAGCGTTACACAAAAGGGTCTTAATGTCACACCCCGACCACGTAAAACAACAAAGCGTGGCGGAAACGTCGGGGAGTGTTGTAACAGAATTATCGTTTCATAACCATGGATACAAAAAGTGTTTCGTTTTATTGATAATATTAAACATTAACATTTTTTAACATAGAACAACAAGTTTTATATCGTCTATCATAGATATTATGTCACTAAGGCCTCGTCCAGATCCTATGTGACGCATGCATCCTAGAACATCAATCAAGCAACAAAACCTGAAAAATATGTAAAAACAAAGTCAGCAAAGAAATGCTGGCGAGTACATAGGTTTTATAAGAGTATCGGAATCATGGCTTGTATTCTTATATTGCAATACCTCGAAAACCTTGTTTTTAAAATGTGTATAATATTGCAACATGATTAACCAACTCAAATCGAGATGATTAAAATTTATAAAATTTTGTAGCCATGATTCTTAACCCAAAAGCTTTTTGTTTTTAGAAAACCATCTTGTAAAACATCTCGTATAAACTCGATAATAAAACTCGTACATTATTTCGAAAACATCGTTGAGTGACATCGTTTCAGTATCGTTTACCCAAGTGAACTAAATAACGCCACGGTATGTAATATGTTGAAAACACTTATATATAAGAAGTACCAACGGCGTATCTACCATGTTTTCACCACATTACACCCGTCCCGTTATCTAAACACTAGCCATAAACCAATCGTTTACCCAAATCGTTTAACATCGTTTCCAAATCGTTCCCAAATCGTTTACTCGTTTAAATCGTCCTCGTTTTAATTGTGAAAACTTATATATGGTCGTCTCGTTAATAACATTCAAACCTTTGTGACTCGTTCATCGTTCAACTCGTTCTTGCATTAACAAACCTCCAAAGGGTAAGTTAACAATCATCAGATTCAGTCGTTACCCACAACACCCACACATAACCATGGGTATAGTGCAATAACGGGATTTGTCATATCCTATGGTACCATAACCTAATACTGGTCGGCTTGATCAATGCTAATGAATGTGGTTCGTTATGTAACTACAACCAACAAGTTCGTTCACATTATTGAAATCGTTAATAGTTTAGTATAAATCGTTCTATTCGTTTTTGAAATCATCGTTTAAACCTTGAAAACATTTTGTACATATGAATCACCCCAAAACAATTGAAAATAGTAAAATAGGGGAACTATGTACTCACATGTAGTGCAAGGTATCCTCAATCAATAGTACTTCAACAAACTCGAGTAAACCAGAGAAATCAAGCAGCACCTAGTAATCGAACCACTAGTTAAACAATAGACGCCTAAATCGGAAGATCGGACAGAATGAGGTCTTGCAACCCAAATGAGTGTTGGAACTCATGTGATATGGTTTAACAAAGCCTACATCCTAAATCGGAACCTAACCTAAGTGCTTTCGACCCATCGCGACCCATTAAGGTAGCTTATGCTACTTTAACGCGTCGTGCGCGCAAACGCGCAATCGAGACGTCTAACTAGTCCTATGACAAGTATTATATGCCTATATAAGTTTAATCATGTTGTATAATCAGTTATGTGACAAAATTTTAGGTTACATATGCTTAATTACCAATTATGCATGAAAAGGGCATTTTGGTCATTTACCTAAGGCATATAAACTACTTATCATACAACCATCTAAACTAGGTGACCATAAGGTATAACCTCGGAAGGTTATTCCCTATGCTACTATGGTCACCTAATGTGTTTGGTCGGATCCTAATGATCGACCAAACGGGTCGGGTTCGAAAGTATAAGCGATTGATTAAATCGCTTACCTTTACGACCCTATATAAGCACTAAACTAAAAGTGACGAGCTAAGCATGTTAAAACATGCTTAACTAAGTTAGAAAACAGGTTTTGATATCAAAACAAATGGTTTTGATATCCTAAAGTAGTTTGGTTACAAAATACGCGTAAATGCGCATTTTGGCCGAAACTTCGACTCGTCACGGAGCCTAGATAACGTGGTAATCAGTAGGTATAGTCACTAGGGGCTATAACCATCGTGATTACACTCACGTTATGAAGTTCAAACGAACTTCACATTGACCATAAACTGGTCAATGCAGAAAGTCAAACGCAGTTTGACTTTAACGTTAAAACGAATGAAAAGAACGAAAGAACACTTACAGAAGGTCCCCGCAAGATTTGATTCCGATTTTTCTCTCAGGTAGGAAGCATATACTTCCACTTAGAGAGCATAAATCATATTTCAAATTGTGGGTTTTGAAGTGAAATGGATGGGGTATATATAGGATTTCTAGAACCGTTAAGATCGTTCCTCGAAAACTGAGCTTTGATCTGGACCTTACATGTGTGCCCATGGTTTTCTAAAACCATGGGAGCCCCTAATATGGACTATGTTCATTGAATACCAGCCCATGATTTTGCAAAACCATGGGTTAAAACCATAAACACTTCAAAATGGACTAGGTTCATTGAATCTGCCAGAAATTTCAAAAATGGTCCCTGCACTTGTAAAACTTGATTTTTTTTGGCACTTTTAAGCCCCGTTAACCCCATTTCAAGGCTCTAAAATAAAGTTAAAGTATAGGGAACTTAAAATATGCTCAAAAACATCTCGGATGTCGGTTCGTTTGGTCGTACGGTTGCGTTATTCGCTTAATTACGACAGAAGTCGTAACGAACGCAAAAACGATCCAAATTAAGCGACGAATGGAATTTTATCATGCCAAACACTAAAATAAAATATTTTAATGCTTACATAAATTTTTGGATGTCCGGATGTATTCGGAACCTAAGTTATGCGCGAAAATGCAAACTCATGCATTTTTTGACGCTTTTAATCCCTGAATGAGCATAAAGTTTATTTTAGCATACCGAACCCCTCAAAGCCTATTTCTAAGCTATGTAAAGGTTATTTAGGGTATGTTTGACTTATGATCAAGTTCCAGAATGTTCGTTACTATACAAATCGGCATAGTTTCCCAGTTTGACACAAATAGTCCCTGCGATCGAACAAAGTTGATTTCGACACACCAAACCATTCAAAACTTATTTCTAAGTTATGTGGAGGTTATTTAAGGTATGTTAAGCCTATGTCACTATTCCGGAGTGTTTTTCGCGTTATACTGACTGCGTTTAAGCACCAGTTTGCGTATAACCTTCCAGAAAGCGATTTAGAGCTTGAAATTGGAATCGAATCAAATTGTAAAATCACTAAACACAATTACACATATAATAACACCAAAACACATATAATAACACCAAAGCACATTGTTTTATTAATAATCATCATTGTTTTACATCGTACATCGATTACAGAACACAGTTGTCACACTTAAGATTCTGAAAATATTCCTCTTGCTCGGGACCCCAAGAAAAAGGTAGAGCTTTTTGAGTCAACAAACTGAGAGGAACGGCGATCTTGGAAAAATCCGAGATGAATCGGCGGTAATAACCCGCCAATCCTAAGAAGGAACGAATCTCAGATGCAGATTTCGGCGTACACCAATTCTTCAAAGCTTCGATTTTAGAAGGGTCAACATGAATACCTTGCTTACTAACAACATGGCCAAGAAATTGCACTTCGTTAATCCATAACTCACACTTAGAAAATTTAGCATACAAGCGATCACCACGTAAAAGCTCAAGCATCAAGCGTAAATGACGAGCATGATCAGCTTTAGATTTCGAGTAAATGAGAATATCATCAATAAAAACTATCACAAAACAATCCAAATAAGGTTTGCAAACACGATTCATGAGGTCTATGAACACAGTGGGTGCGTTGGTCAATCCGAATGGCATGACCACGAACTCGTAGTGTCCATAACGAGTACGAAAAGCGGTTTTGGGTACATCATCCTCGAGTACACGAAGCTGATGATAGCCAGAACGAAGGTCGATCTTCGAGAAACAGGATGCGCCTTGTAGTTGGTCAAATATATCATCAATACGAGGGAGAGGATAACGATTCTTAATGGTAAGCTTATTAAGTTCACGGTAGTCGATACACATACGAAACGAACCATCTTTCTTCTTGACGAATAGCACGGGAGCACCCCACGGAGAGGTACTTGGACAAATGAACCCCTTGTCGAGTAGTTCTTGAAGCTGACTAGATAGCTCTTGCATCTCGGAAGGTGCAAGTCGATAGGGGGCCTTGGCGACAGGAGTCGCACCAGGTACGAGATCAATACGAAAATCAACGGATCTAGGAGGAGGAAGACCAGGAAGATCTTCAGGAAAGACATCAGGGAAATCACACACTACTGGAACATCACTTATGTTCTTCCCTTTGCCCTTTTTGTTCCACCACGTGGGCCAAGAAGGCAAAGTTCTGCTTACGTAAGCATCTGTTCGCCTGAGTGCATGACATCAGCTTCACTCCTTTCGCAGGTCGATCTCCATAGACATGCAAAATATCACCGGACGACAAAGGTAGACGAACAAACTTCTCATGACAGACAATCCTGGCATGATTCTTACGTAACCAATCCATACCGATAATGACATCAAAACTACCCAATTGCAAGGGTATTAGATCTATAGTAAACACGTGGTCGTTAAGAGTCAAAGAACAACCACAGATAATAGAATCAACTAGAATAGACTTCCCATCGACAATCTCTACCGAAAATGACTTAGGTAACATAGAGTGTGCACAGTTTAACAAAGACTCAAATTCCATGGACATAAAGCTTCTGTCGGAACCAGTATCAAATAGAACCGAAGCGTAAAGGTTATTCACAAGAAACGTACCATTAACGAAGTCATTGTTGTTACGAGCCTGATTAGCATTGAGATTGAAGGCTCGTCCACGAGCGGCTGGCTGTTGGTCCTGGTTCAGCTGAGGACACTGATTAAGAAGGTGAGTAGTATCTCCACACCTATAACATGCACGAACAGGGTTGACTGGCCTAGGATTCTGCTGAGGAGCTGGGAGAGCTGGTAGGGCTTCCTGAGTGGGGGCTTGCTGAGCTGGCTGAGCAGGGTTAGCTTGACGACAATAAGGAATCGTATGACCATAGCGATTGCAATTGGTACACAAACGACATGCAGAGGCTGCAGGATGATGAAAGTTATAGGTTGTACACTTGGGGTGAGGCCCAGTGTACTGCCTCTTAACTTCTGGGGCAGCAGGGTTCTGAATAGCAGCAGCAGGAGCAGGTTTAGCAGCAGGGTTTGCAGCAGGTACAATAGCATTGCATCATGAACCCTGAGATTTCCTTTTCTTGTTCTTGCTGCCACTGGGCTGCTGAGTAACTTGATGTGCAGACTTAGAAGGAGCAGGGTTAGCAAACTGTTTATCACGAACGCGGTTGTTGTTGAGACTAGCTACAAGATGGTAGACTTCCTCAATAGTTTTGAGTTGGGCTGCTTCAATAGAATCACGCATAGCAGGAGGTAGACCATTGATATACTTGGTTATCATACACTTAGGAGTAGAAACCAAGTGAGGAACGATCAAACTGAGCTGCTTGAAGAGAGTAGTATAAGCCAGATTATCATCACCAATCTGCTTCAAGTGTCAGAACTTTTCTTCAAGCTTCAACTGTTCATGGGGAGGGCAGAACTCAAGCATCATTAGTTCATGCACCTCGGCCCATGGAAGAGCATAGGCCTATTCGTTCGAACGAATGTTTCTCTCATTAGACCACCACTCCAACGCTCTGCCTTGAAACATTCCTGTTGCACTCCTAGTCCTTAGATGAGCCGGGCACTCGCTGTTAATGAAGGTAACCTCGATGCTGTCAAACCACTCAAGCATAGCTGTCACCCCATCACTGCCCGTGAAAGGCTTAGGGTTGCACGAGATGAAATGTTTGTAGTTGAAGTTTGTAGGCTTTATCTTCTCGGCCTTCGAGTCCACAGAGGATGGAGGAGTGTTTGATCCTCGGATCTCAGAGACGATCTTTGGCATGACTCGAGCTATCTGGTCTGCCATGAAGGACATTATCTTTTTCTGAGACTTCTCCTTGGATCTCTTGAGAGTGTCGGATAGCCTACGAGAAGACATCCTAAAGATCCAACAAGAGGATCATATAAGTCTAGATTCACAAAGTCTCGTAGTATAGATTCACACACGATAGATTAAGACTCAAGATTCAACAAGTATCACGTAGATTCCAATAGACTCAACACCGCAACCCACGACCTTCGCATGGCACGTTGTACGAAGTTTGGAAACATGTCAGAAACACTTATATATAGGAAGTACCAGCGGCATATCCACCACGCTTCGGGCACATCGCTCCTGGCTCGTACTCGGTGTCATGCTACGTGTTGCAATTTCCAAACACAACAACACACTCATCATCATCATCATACACACGTAGATTGACCCGATAGATTCACATAGATTCCAATAGATTCCAGTAGATTCCAATAGATTCACATAGATTCACATAGATTAGAGTTAACAACCTAATCACAAAACAACGAAATTCTGCATGGCACGTGCTATGAAAGTTCGGCAACATGACGGAAGCACTTATATATAGGAAGTACCATCGGCGTATCCACCATGCTTCAATCATGCCACGTCCGTCTCGTCATCGGTGTCATGCTTCGTTAACCATAACATTAGATTCCATCACATCTCACAAAGATTTCTCATAGACTAAACGAGTAGATTCAATAACATAGATTAACCCAGTAGATTCAACAACTTCAACCCGAGTCCACAAAAGTACGAACTTCACTTAGCGCGTGGTACGAAGGTTTGGTAACATGCCAGAAACACTTATATATAGGAAGTACCAGTGGCGTATCCACCATGTTTCGGACATGCCACCTCCGCCTCATCTTCGGGGCTAGGCTACGTTTCGTATTTTGTTCCTCAAAATAACACATATATAGGTTACACATAGATCCCTCATAGATTACACAAGTAGTTTCCCCATAGCTTAGATTTCAACCATCCCAACACCGGTCTGCAAAACACTAATCTTCGCATGGCACGTGGTACGAAAGTTGGTAACATGCCTGAACACTTATATATAGGAAGTACCAGTGGCGTATCCACCATGTTTCAGACACGTCACTTCCGTCTTGTATTTCTATGCCACGTTCCGCTTAGTGTTTCACAACCACAATAACACATAGACTCATCAAATAGCTTCACATAGTATCCTAGTTGATCAAGATTCCCACATAGATTCACCAAGCTTCATAAATTTAGTTTGATCCTGAGATTAGAGTTAACATTTTAGATTGCGGACATTCGTGCAATTTGTGTAAAAGCCTCAAAATAAACGAAGAGTCAAGTTTAAAACCACACATAAAATCGAGATATCACAAAAGATAGGCTCATAAAACATAGGATTTTTCCAGGTGGAGGAACGGTGACTAACCAAAGTGAATCGAACCCCTTTCGAATTGAGGCAACGTGTCTTGACTTACTTAGACAAATACGTCATCGATGTTAGGCCTACGATATTCGTCCTTTTGGTCATTTCATGTTCCTATTTGATTGGGAATTTCGAGGCTTTGGCGAGACATAAAAATATCAAGGAGTGGGACTAGTCATCAAGGTCTGAGTTTCACCTCTATCTATACAACATCGTACCCTAATAGCGACGGTACTGATCCGCAGACAAGACCTACTAGAATATAATAAGGTAGTTTCCCATCAAGGTTCGGATGTCACTCCTGACTTGAGGGAAAATCTCGTCCAAAATACAAACATTGGTTTACAGTGTTTTCAAAGTATCAAGTGTATATTGTGTTAGCCTTAGGAAAGGCATGTAAGCTCAACAGGAAAATGTGCTGCTAGGAAGCAGATACGGTAGAATGCATAAGTCTTAAACAACAGATAAGAATCAAGATTCCTAGAATTATAGACTAGGGCAAGTATTCCTACTTATCCTAATTCCCTATAGTTATGGCTCTGATACCAATCTGTCACACCCCAACCGATGGTGGAAACATCGGGGTGCGACACTAAGCGTTCAGAATGCTCACGAGTTTCCATAACACAAATTGTTTCAATAGTAATTAAATTGATTCAATGCAAAATTTTCTAAACATCATAAATCCACGATCACATAACATCAAACATCATCATAGTTTCAAAAGTTTCTTGATTAGCTAAGTGTAGTTTCTAGGCTTCATCCTAGCTTGTTTCAAGAATCCTAGCATCCTGTCAGCCTGCAACATGTATTAAAATAGAGTCGGTACAAAAATGTACCGGCGAGTATACAAGTTTGAGTATATAGCATAATAGATTCAAAAGACTCATAGCCACAATGTAAATGATAACAAAATAGTTTCACCCATGCTAGTGTTTGCAGTCCAAGTGATAGCCCAAGTGTCTCGATGCTTTATTGTTTTCCCAAGAATCAAGGAAAACTAGAATCCTCCTAACAATACCCCCGAGAATAATGGGGAGGTGCATCTCCTATAGCGCTACTATTGTTAAGGCGGAACTACACACTCTGGATTAAACGTTCACATAGCACAAGAATCAAGAATCACAAGTTTCACATACACATAAGATAGAGTTTAGATTTCCAAAAGTTTCAAGTATCATAGTTTAATAGAATACATGTTGCATCCCAAAGTTTAAAACAAAAAGGGATCGAGTATACTCATAGTGATTGCTTAACAGATTAACTGTTATTGGATCAAAGGGAGCTCTTTAGGTTTATCCTGATTAGATTACAACAGATAAGCGTCGGACAAAACAACGAGATTGCGCAAAGTGTCATTCAGTCACTGGATCGGATGGCAGTTCGATCGGATGGCTATCTGATCGGATTTCCATTCGATTGGTGTGACTATGGTGAGTGAGGGACGGATTGCCATCCGATCGGATGGTCATCCGTTCGGATGGCCATTCGATCGAATGGTCATTCGATCCAAGTGTCAAGATTTCCAGGTGTTCAAGATTCTGAAAAAAAGTTTCTAAGTGTTGAAAGATTCCAAGACACCATGTCACCTTGATCGGATGGCAGTTTGATCGGATGGCTATCCGATCGGATTGCCATTCGACGATCAAGATTTAAGTTTCTAAAAGGTTTAGGGTTACGAGGCGAGTGTCACTTGATCGGATGGCTATCCGATCAGATTGCCATTCGATTGGGTTGTCCTTGTCCCGTTCACAACCTTGTTAAGTTTCTAAGTTTTTTCTTTGACGGTGACGACACGGTACGTATTGAGACAATGATAAACACACCAATGTACATCCATTCTGATCGGATGGGAATCACCCCAGTCTGTCCAGTCGTCTGTTCTTGGCGGTGCTTATGTCGGAATCCGTACTCCGATCATCTTCTCCGGCAACAGTCCATTTCCAAGCTGACTCAAGACTAATCATTAAGTCTCAGTCCGTTCAGATCCGAATTCCACCGTTTTAAGTGAAAAGTTAAGAAAAGATGAGGACAAACATAAGTTTTTAGTTGAAAAGTCTAGATTTAGTTAAGATTCAGTGTAAGACGCATGAAATTCCTTAGATCTGAGCTAGATCTTGGACGGAATGACATCACTCAATAGTTTGTACAAATCGTCAGGATGACGTCACCCTCAAGAGCTCAAATCTCAGAGATTTCATGGTGAAAATTGAGATTTCAAAGGAGAATCTCGTAGAGAGTAGTGTATAGATCAAAGATGCTCAAGAATCTAGTTTTAATCCTACCGAAATCGCTGAGAAATGGAAGAAAATAGAGAGTGCATGCGTCTGGTTCGAAGGAGGCTGTCCCATCAGTGACAAATGATGTGACAGGCCTATTTATAGTGTCAGAGAGGAGTGTGAGGCAGTGTGCAGTGGATCGGATGGCAGGTCGGTCGAATGGCCATCCGATCGGTTTGTCATCCTATCGGTTGGTCATCCGATCGGATGGTCATCCGATCGGATTGCCATTCGGTCAATCCCATCCTTTCCGTTTCACCGTCTTTGATTCGTTTTGCGAGCTAGATTAAGCGTTGCGTTGCGTATTTTTGGACAATAGAATCACATAACTAGATTACATTATTAACACCATAGTTTCCAAGTTTCATAGTTTCCGGCAGTGACAAGACTCCAGTCTCTCGTTCAACCAGGTCTCAAGCTTCACGAGTCTCAAGTGTCAAGCACCAAAGTATCAAGAGTCAAGAATCTAGATTCCAAGTATCAAGAATTATAGTTTCCAAGTATCAAGTATCAAGAATCATAGAATCATAGCATTAAGTCTCAAGAATCGTAGTATTTAGTATCAAGAATCAAGATTCAAGTATCAAGAGTCTAGTATTAAGAATCAAGTCTCATAGTGTTAAACATCAATAATCAAGTTTCTAGAATCAAGAATCAAGAATCATAGTATTAAGAATCAAGAATCTAGATTCAAGCATCACAAGCATCAAAAGTGTCAAGTATCACACAGTTTAGGGGCTAAAATTGACAAAAGCTAAAAGTCTAGGGACACAGGCGTTACACCAAGGAGAGGTGTTAGGGCGAATGAAGCATTTGTCAAGTAATTCCTGGAGTTGACTCGAGAGTTCGCGCATTTCGGACGGAGGGAGGCGATAAGGAGATTTAGCAACAGGGTTGGCTCCAGGAATGAGGTCAATACGGAAATCAATATCATGGCTCGAGGGTAAACTAGGTAACTCATCAGGAAAGACAAGAGGAAAATCACGAACAACGGGAACATCTTTCACACCTGTGGTTCTTTTCTTTTCCTTTTCTGCTACTACAATGTGTGCCAAGAAAGCTTGGTATTCCTTGCGGAGATACTTGCTCGCTTAAACACACGACATGAGTCGGAGCTTCTTCGATGCGAATTCGCCGTAGACACACAATTGATCACCATTAGCGAGAGAGAAACGAATCTTCTTATCAAAACAAACAACTTCAGCATGATTCTCATGAAGAAAATCCATGCCTACTATGACATCAAAACTACCAAGCTGCATTGGAATGCGATCGATAGGAAAGATGTTATTGTTGAGTTCGAGAGTACAATCACGAAGAACAAAATTGACGGCGACGGTTCTTCCGGTGGCAACTTCAACATCGAACGTCGAGGGGAGATGGGCACGCTTACGATTAAGGATCTTTTTGAATTCAAACGATAAAAAACAGTTATCGGCTCCAGTATCAAATAAACACGAAGCATATATACCATTCACAAGGAACTTACCATCAACCACATTGTTATCTGCTTGGGCCTGGCGGACGTTGATGTTGAAAGTACGTCTGCGGGTTGCTGCTGTTGCTAGGTGATGTGTGTAAAATGCAACATATAAATTACATCAAATGTGGCATAAAACTAACCCTTTTTTAGTACTAATGTTGGAAAAAGTGTGCTTTTGTCTTCCTTTTGTATTTTCAGGGTTAAAAGAGCTTAAATGAACAAAAGAAGCAAAAATGCAGCTAAATCTAACAATAATACAAGAAAAGGAATAAACGTGACATGCCCAACCCCTCGACAACATCTCCCCAAGCAAACACAAGAAAACAGAAGGCTGAACACGCCCCGTGCTCATTGAACACGGGGGCGTGCCCAAGTGTCAGCAGAAAAGACAAAGTTGTAGAAGCTTCTATTTCCCAACACGGGGGCGTGCCCAGCAGACACGGGGCCGTGGTCAGCGCTAACATTCGCAGAATCTAGGCAAATCTTGATAGTACAGATACGCTTCTGCACACGGGGTCGTGCCCAGCGGACACGGGGGCGTGGTCAACTAATAAAAACAAACTGCAAATATTGAAGAAAGAGAAGATGGGTGGACATGGGGCCGTGCCCAACGGACACGGGGCCGTGTCCGGGCTTCTGTGCAGGCTATAAATAGGGGTGCGTGGCTCACTTGCAAATGATCCCTTGGTAAACCACCTCTCTCACACTTCACCCACCCACCACCACCATCACAACCCACATCCACCACCATCATCCATCATCTATCATAGAGTGTGTAGTAGTCTCGGGATCCAAGATTGATCGTAAGAGTTCTTGACAATCAAAGGCCATGTTTTCCTAAGTCTCTTACATCACTTGGTGAAGACAAGCATTTAGTGTAATACTTTTTATTTTTAATCTTTTCGCACTTTTTATTTGGTTATGTATTAATGACTTTAATAACTAGTTTCTTATGTTGAAGGTGAAACTTCCTTATCATTTGTCCGTGGTGTCTTGGCGTTATTTTACTGTCTATATAAAATAAAAGATTTTCACCATTCATATCTCCACGGTCTATATGGAGATATGTTGGCTGCCTAGTCAGGGGTTAAGGGAATGGTTTGGTAAGCGTCTTGCCTTGTTCAGTGTATAGATCCTGCAAGGACCTGGGTCAAGTTTAGTAGGACCTCCTTCAATACCCACTGGTATTGGATGGCGGGGGTCCGAACTCCTTGATCCCCTCATATGTAAACTACTATTAATACATTAACCCGGCTACTTAGGATTGTATCCCTACTGACTTAAACTACTTAGCCGAGGGTAACGTCACCTTCAAAAGAGGGGCCTACCACATTACGCATTAATAACTTAATTAATTATCTTTCAATAATCCAACCCTTTAGGATTGTATCCTTGCTGACTCAAACTACTGGGTTGAGGGTAACGTCACCTTCAAAAGAGGGGCCTATTACTATAACTAAGATAATCTCTTAAAAAGTGCAAAAGTGCGGAAATAATCAAAGGTTACACTAAAGGCGAGTCGGATCCAAGTGATTCATCTTGTCTATCTGTTTTTATTTTTCAGCATTTTTAGTTTTTATTTTCATGTTTAAACCTTTTTCTAAAATTTTGATTTGATTAGACGTTGAGGATAAACCGGTACTAAAAGCTCTTGTGTCCTTGGACGACCACGGTATCTTACCAACGCTATACTACGCTCACGATGGGTGCACTTGCCCAAATGTGTGTTTAGTGTTAGTAAAATATCGTGTTTTATAAATTTAAAACTTGACTAAAGTGTAAAAAGGGCTAAAATATACATAAATATATATCACACTCGACTCGCATCAAGTTTTTGGCGCTGTTGTCGGGGACACAAGGATTTTAAGAAAGTTAGGAATCAACGGCCTAATCGTTTTAATTATTTTTTCTGTTTTTTTAGGATTTTTCAAAAATTTTCAGTTTCTGCAGAGCTCAGCACGGGTCGTGCCTGGTCGGACACGGGCCGTGCCCAGCATTGTCACTGGCAGTTTTTATTTTCCGAGTTACAGAGAGTTGAGCACGGGGCCGTGTCGGTGCAGCACGGGGCCGTGTCGAGCTCCCCAGTAACAGGGATCCAGAAAAAATCACTGTATCTCCGACCACGGGCCGTGTTCATCTGAGCACGAGGCTGTGGTGAAACTTCTGACCAACGTTCTTCTTGTTTTTATTGCAGGACTTGGAACCCAGGCGCCACATCTGAACTTTCTACGCAGTGTATGAGCTCCAGTTCTAGTAAAGACATAAAAGAACCTCTAGACGAACCCGAACGCTTTCTAAGAAAAAGATTTAAAGCTTAAAACCAAGAGAAAGTTTCGGGGGACCCACTTCCAATGGCGGATCAACATACCCTCATGGATTACCTACGACCCACCGTAGGTAATCTCGGCGCCGCTATAAATGCACCGAATGTCGAGGCTAACACCTTCGAACTTCGGCCGCATTTAATACAAATGCTCCAAAACTCGGCAACCTTCCACGGGCTTGCGGACGAAGATCCCCATTTACATATCACTAACTTCTTAGAAATATGTGATACTTTTCGGATCAATGGAGCATCAAATGACACCATCCGCCTTCGAATGTTTGCATTTTCGCTAAAAGACCGAGCTAAGGCTTGGCTTAATACCCTCCCAGTTGGCTCGGTAAACACCTGGGATGAACTAGCCCAAAAGTTTTTATATAAGTATTTCCCTCCTGCTAAAACGGCTAAATTAATTACTGAAATTAACACATATTCACAAGAGGACGGGGAATCCTTATATGAAACTTGGGAAAGGTTCAAGGAGCAACTAAGAAAGTGTCCTCATCATGGTCTTGCGGTATGGCAACAAGTATCCACTTTCTATAATGGATTATTGCCACACACAAGACAAACACTTGACTCTAGCTCCGGGGGACTTTTAGGTAATCGTCGCCCAAATGAAATTTATAATCAAATTAAGGAAATTGCTCAAACCAATTTTCAGTGGCACACCCCCCGAGGCACCAAATCTATTGCCCCGGGCGCCCATAAGGTTGATGAGAGCACCTCCTTGCAAGCCCAAATCGAGGCCCTTTCTTCGAAAATCAAAAAGTTAGAAATGAAAAAAAGGGTCTCGGTTATGGTTTGCGAGGGGTGTGGTGGGCCACATGAAAGGAGTTGTATGAAAGAAATGGATAATCAAACAGAAACGGTAAACTACATTGATAATAGACCTAGGCCGTCGGGTCCTCCAACGGGCACCTACAACCAAGGATGGCGTAACCACTCTAACCTTGGTTGGAGAGAACCCGACAATAGTAGTAACCAACAAAACCTAAACCAACGAACAAACTTTCAACAACCAAGAAATGAGTCACAAAATTTCTCTCAACAACAACAAGGGGGATGAGAGAGGCTTGAAGATACCGTATCTCACCTCATCTCCGACACCGAAAAGAAAAACTCGGATCGATTTCAACAATTGGAATCGAACTTTAGAAATCAACAAGCTAGTATTCAAAACATTGAAAAACAAATAAACCAACTAGCTCAAAATTTCTCTGAGAGACCACAAGGTGCGTTACCAAGCAATACCGAAACTAACCCAAAGGCGCAAGTGCATCTCATCACATTGAGAAACCGTACCGTGGGCCCCGATGAGGCTCCGATACCTCCAACTAAAAAGAGTCGATCTAGCCAAATCACAACTCCACCAACACCCCAACAAGAGATGGCTCCTCCACCAAATCAAGAGCCCACCAAGAATCCTCAGGTACCATACCCCGGTTGGTTAATTCGCCAAAAGACCGATGAGCAATTCACAAAGTTTGTAAATTTACTAAAACAATTGCATGTTAATATTCCATTTGTTGAAGTCCAAACCCAAATGCCTAAATATTCAAAATTTATGAGGGACTTCCTCACTCACAAAAGGAAAATTGAATCATTGCAATTAGTTAATTTAAGCGAAGAATGCTTCGCCTTGCTACTCAACAAACTCCCGCAAAAGAAGATCGATCCCGGAAGCTTCACCATCCCTTGTTCGATTGGGGAATCTCCCATTCGCAATGCACTAGCTGACCTCGAGGCTAGCATCAACCTCATGCCCGCATCAATGTTCGACCGACTCGGCCTAGGAAAAACAAGCCCTACAAAAATGAGCATACAACTCGCCGATAGGTCCGTCAAATATCGACAAGGTGTCGCTGAAAATCTATTGGTTAAAGTCGGCGAATTTGTCTTTCCAGCCGACTTTGTCATACTAGATATGGAGGAAGATACCGAAGTACCACTCATCTTAGGGATGCCATTCCTAGCTACGGCCCACGCCGTGGTAGACATGAATGGTGGAACACTAACATTGAGGGTTGGGGACAAGGAAATGGAGTTCGGAGTTGGTAAGAGAGTAGAAGACGATGACCCGGTCAATTACATGAAAGTCATAGACTCAAGTTTGGATAATGCTCTCCGACGGTGCAACATGGGATACAAAACATCCCACTTGGGCAACATATGACTGGCTTTGGGTCTAGCCAAGGACCCTTATAAACGTGGCGCACCACGGAGGCATTCCGCGGAATTATCCTTAGTTTAGTTTAGATTAATTTTTATGCTTTCCAGTTTAATTTTAATTTTTAGGAATAAAACACACTCGGGATGGTGAAGGATACTAAGGGAAGCTTGAACCAACACCCCATGCACAAAAACAGAGCCTCCCGACAATTTTTCTTCATTACAGCAAGTTCTGCACGGGCCGTGCCCAGCCAACACGGCCCCGTGCTGAAAGATCTGCAGAAAATCGCCCAGTTCAGGTAACTGGACACGGGGCGTGTTCACTGAACACGCCCCCGTGCCCAGGCTTCTGTTACTTTCTAAAAATTTATGTTACTAGCAACCTGAACACGGGGCCGTGCCCGGACACCACGGGTCCGTGTCCAGCTGCCCAGTAACATAAAATTTTGTTTTTAACATACCTTTTACACATTCAATCAACCTAAAAACTTATTTTTGGGACACATTGAGGACAAAGTGTAATTTAAGTGTTGGGGGGGGGGGGTGCTAAAACCTTGAATTTTGCAAGTACTAATTACAAGCCTTACACAAAACTCTATTGCAACCGCTAAACACTCCAAATTTTTTCAAAAACTTTTCATTTTTTTACTTGTCTTGGTTTAATTTAGGAATTACAAGTTCTAAAAAGGTTATATTTTTACAAATTTACAACCGATAGCGTCGTGATAAAAAGAACCTACATAAGAAAATTATGAAACAGCATGACAAATCTAGTTAAAATTTGATTATATATACTTGATCACATAAAAACCCATTCCCACAAAAATTGAGTTTTGAGCCTTTATTGAGCATACAAATACACATCTTTAAACTAAATGCTCATTTTTCGTTTCTTGTGTGAATAGCCGCTTGGTTTCTTATGACTCTAGAACTTGCCATGACGATACATTCCCGGTCCTTACCAACTTAAACCCAAGTAAGTAAATGATGGAGGCATTAGGACTAACCCTTTTTCTTTCAACACCATTATTTTTTTTTACCACCTACCCAAAATCCCCCTAGTTAACCCTTTGAGCCCAAACCTTTTCATTTCTAAACCCACAAAACAAACACCCTTTACCCACCAAAACCTTTTTTTATTTTAAACCCTTTATTTTAGTAAAAAGCTCGGTTTTTTCATATGACATTCCTTATAAAAAATGATGAAAATGATAAAGTCAAGAAATAAACAAACAAGTTCATCAAAAAAGAACTTTGTTTGAAGAAATGCTTCATTAGAATAAAAAGTCATAAAAATAAAAAGTCTTAGGAAAACCGACGCTTTTTACGCCTTTCGCCCTTTTCTACTAACCACTAACCCAACCACCTACCTTTAACCCAAGCCTAACCCTTCCCCAAAGTCCTCTTGATATTTACAAAGGTGTATAGTTAAAAAGGAGGAGGATTGATTGCTTGGCAAGCATATGGTAGAAGTAAGTTATATGCCGCTCTCGAGTGTTTCACGAAAATACATCTTCGGCCGAGTGTTGAGTGATCTCCCGTGAGGTATGTGAACTTGTATATAAATGAAATTTTAAAGAGGCATGTTATGCCCAAATAAGTAATTTCTCTTATGTAAAGTTCTAAATAAATCATAACGAATAGGATTGTAAATAAAATAAAAATCTTGGATTCCCGACACTCAAGACAAGCCCAAAAACCTTCTCTTCTACCCATTCCATTTGGGTGTGTAAGCCACATTATAAGGAGTTTTGCTTGAGGACAAGCAAAGATTCAAGTGTGGGGGTATTTGATGTGTGTAAAATGCAACATATAAACTACATCAAATGTGACATAAAACTAACCCCTTTTTAGTACTAATGTTGGAAAAAGTGTGCTTTTGTCTTCCTTTTGTATTTTCAGGGTTAAAAGAGCTTAAATGAACAAAAGGAGCAAAAATGCAGCTAAATCTAAAAATAATACAAGAAAAGGAATAAACGTGGCATGCCCGACCCCTCGACAGCATCTCCCCAAGCAAAAATAAGAAAACAGAAGGCTGAACACACGCCCCGTGCTCATTGAACATGGGGGCGTGCCCAAGTGTCTGCAGAAAAGACAAAATTGTAGAAGCTTATATTTTCTAACACGGGGGCGTGGCCAGCGGACACGGGGCCGTGGTCAACGCTAAGATTCGCAGAATCTAGGCAAATCTTGATAGTACAGATACGCTTCTGCACACGGAGTCGTGCCCAGCGGACACGGGGGCGTGGTCAACTAATGCAGACAAAATGCAATTAATGAAGAAAGAGAAGATGGATGGACACGGGGCCGTGCCCAACAGACATGGGGCCGTGCCCAACAGACACGGGGCCGTGCCCAACAGACACGGGGCCGTTCCCAACAGACACGAGGCCGTGCCCAACAGACACGGGGCCATGTCCGGGCTTCTGTGCAGGCTATAAATAGGGGTGCTTGGCTCACTTGCAAATGATCCCTTGGCAAACCACCTCTCTCACACTTCACCCACCCACCACCACCATCACAACCCACATCCACCACCATCATCCATCATAGAGTGTGTGTAGTAGTCTCGGGATCCAAGATTGACCGTAAGAGTTCTTGACAATCAAAGGCCATGTTTGCCTAAGTCTCTTACATCACTTGGTGAAGACAAGCATTTAGTGTAATACTTTTTATTTTTAATCTTTTCGCACTTTTTATTTGGTTATGTATTAATGACTTTAATAACTAGTTTCTTATGTTGAAGGTGAAACTTCCTTATCATTTGTCCGTGGTGTCTTGGCGTTATTTTACTGTCTATATAAAATAAAAGATTTTCACCATTCATATCCCCACGGTCTATATGAAGATATGTTGGCTACCTGGTCAGGGGTTAAGGGAATGGTTTGGTAAGTGTCTTGCCTTGTTCAGCTTATAGATCCTGTAAGGACCTGTGTCAAGTTTTGTAGGACCTCCTTCAATACCCACTGGTATTGGATGGCGGGGGTCCGAACTCCTTGATCCCCTCATATGTAAACTATTATTAATACATTAACCCGACTACTTAGGATTGTATTCCTGCTGACTCAAACTACTTAGCCGAGGGTAACGTCACCTTCAAAAGAGGGGCCTACCACATTACGCATTAATAACTTAATTAATTATCTTTCAATAATCCAACCATTTAGGATTGTATCCTTGCTGACTCAAACTACTGGGTTGAGGGTAACGTCACCTTCAAAAGAGGGCCCTACTACTATAACTAAGATAATCTCTTAAAAAGTGCAAAAGTGCGGAAATAATCAAAGGTTACACTAAAGGCGAGTCGGATCCAAGTGATTCATCTTGTCTATCAGTTTTTATTTTTTTTTATTTTTCAACATTTTTAGTTTTTATTTTCATGTTTAAATCTTTTTCTAAAATTTTGATTTAATTAGACGTTGAGGATAAACCAGTACTAAAAGCTCTTGTGTCCTTGGACGACCTCGGTATCTTACCAACGCTATACTACGCTCACGATGGGTGCACTTGCCCATATGTGTATTTAGTGTTAGTAAAATATCGTATTTTATAAATTTAAAACTTGACTAAAGTGTAAAAAGGGTTAAAAATATACATAAATATATATATATATATCACACTCGACACGCATCACTGGGGCTGCTGTTGTTGTGGCTCTTGCTTCACCACTCGAATGGGGCACATGTTTGCGAAGTGGTTGGGGTCACCACACGTAAAACAAGCTCTAGCATGGATTGCGGGTGCATGAGCCGCTTGTTGGCCTTGAGGAGCATGAAGTAGAGATTGTTGAGCAGGAGCTTGACCTTGAGCTGGAGCTTGACGTGGACCAGTACGGCAGTTAGCGGTGAAGTGGCCGTACATGTTGCAGTGCACACAGTATCTGCAAGAAATTCCCACTGGATGATGATAGGTATAAGTAGGGCAAGCCGGGTGAGGACCAGTGTATGCACGCTTTACCGGCAGTGCATGGGTAACCAGCACCGCTACTTGGCGGTGTTGGGGCTGCGGTTGGGTAGGTATTGCTTACAGAGGAGCGGCAGCTATGACAGCGCAATTCTTGCTACTGTTGTTGTTCTTCCTCTTGCGACGGGAGGACTTTGATGATTGCGGAGCGGCGACGGTTTCAGCGGTTGGAACAGCGGTAACTTGATGGAGATTCTTGGAGGCTTTATCCCAGTAACCAGCCTTGACTCGCTTGTCGTTGATCTCTGCAGCTAGTAAGAAAGTTTCCTCAATAGTTGTCGTCTTCGCAGCTTGAACGAAATCAGCCACGCAATCCGGAAGAGCACGGATATACTTATTGATGGTGATTTCGGGAGTAGTAACTTGACCTTGACAGATTATGCTCAGCTGCTTAAAGAGAGTAGTTAAACCAACGTTGTCACCATCCTTTTGTTTGATGTGCCAGAACTCGTCCTCCAACTTTTGAAGCTCATAGGGAGGGCAGAACTCTTTCATCATGATGTCCTTCAACTCGTCCCACGTTAGCCCGTAAGCTGCATCATTTCCACGCTTGTTTCTTTCTGCAGTCCACCAGTCCAGAGCCCTGAACTGGAAAACACCGGTAGTATTAACAGTGCGGAGATAATCAGGACAGTTTCTCTGGCGCAGGTGACTTCTATAGAATCAAACCATTGAAACATGGCAGTAGGTCCATCTTCTCCGGTAAATTCTTTGGGTCCGCAGGCTTTGAACTGCTTGAAGCTAAAAGCAGACTTAGGAGAATCAGTCCTGGACTCTTCAGAGGACTTGCTACCATTTTCATTCAGCTCACTAACGATTTGCAGAATAACTTTCGCAATTTGCTTGGCGACAAGAGAGGCAATGCGCTTATCTTCATGATTGCGGCGAGCAGAGCGGGAGTGAAACGATCCAAATGAGGACATTTTCTGCAACAGACATCGCCATAGGAGTCGAACACTATTTAATCGAATCTCACCTCACACGCACTACTACTACTACTAAATAAAGCTCAGGAACATGTATAATCACGTAAGCACATATTCACAAAGGCACATAACCATAGAAGCACATAAGCACGTAGAGCACAAAAGCACGTAGGGCTCGTAGAACACAGAAACCACACTATATTTTGCACGTATTCACCTACATATATTGCACGTATTCACCTATCATTCAAAGTCCGTGAGTTCGAGAATAGCGATTGCGAATAGCGAGTACAAAGCGAGTAGCATAGCGAGCAGTATAGCATAAGCGAGTAACATGACATGCGATTATCCACAAAATATCATCGATTTGTTAGCGTATTGAGATAGATGTGCAGTGCGAGTTGTGTGTGTTGATCAGAACAAACAGCGGAAAGCGTATAAATCACCAGAAATCGAAACACATAAACAGGTAAAACCACATAAAACACATAAATTCCACAGAAAACGACAAATATCAGAGTCAGCAGTTGCGGGCTCAAAATCGAAAACACATAAAATCAGCGATTGCGAGCTTGAAATCGAAAATAGTGTGTCTCGGCTTGATAGACATTGACTACCCAAAGTGATTTGACTATTCTCAAAGACTACAAATATACGTCTTGGCCTAATAGACTGTACTCTATCACCGTCATACGGTGAATGGCACGCATCCTTTCGGTCATTTACGCAACTCGAGTCGTTGGAACCCATCGAGACTTTGGTGAGAGTTTTGTAAAACCAAAATAAAGAATGGAACGAGCCATCAAGGTTCGGGTTTCACCCCTAACTTAGCGGCTACATTCCTATTTGTGTGATGAACTCACAAGATTTAGAGAGAGAAAATTTGCGTCGAAGCACGGATTTCACTCCTGACTCAGCGCAAATTCTCTTGTTTATAGTAAAATACGGGTCGATTAAGCGATTTAATCAAGAGTTCGCGGTTTTCACACCTAATCTCGATCTAATCACTTGCTCATTTTTGAAAATAGTGCAGTGCAACTGCCTTAGGAAAGGCATTGTGATAGTATAGCATGAGTGCAAGCGAGAATAACAAGTAAGCTCGTACAACTCTACAGGGTATGCACAAGTCGGTCTGTTGGTACTTAGACTATAGACTAGGTCGTTTCTAAGATATCGACCAAGACTAGGTCGAGTCTTGCCTAATTCCCTATAGTTATGGCTCTGATACCAATCTGTCACACCCCAACCGATGGCGGAAACATCGGGGCATGGCACTGAGCGAAACAGATTGTCTATGAGTATCCAAAACAACTATTAATTACCAGATATTTTAACGTCATGTCCCATACCATAACATATCCAAATAAAACAGTTATTACAAATAATTGTCTAAAAAACAAACACTGTTCCGACAACTCGGATTTAAGCGTGATATAACTAGACCCCTAGCTTGATTCACCAAAGCACAACATTCCTAGCATTTCGAGCACCTGTCACATACGTTAAAATAAAGGTCAATACACATAGTGTAAATGTGAGCATACAAGTTTAATAGTATAATAGAGCTTGAAATCGCTTACGCATAACCAGCATGTAACATGTAACAAAGTGAAGGCTAGTAGGTTATCGACAGAGAAATATGCACAGACGTGACTGCGAGTTATAGAATGCGCAACAACTCCTGTCCACGACAGGTGCTGAGTCCAAACTATAGTACTATCGTTGCTAAGGTGTCAGGCAACAATCACTGTGTTAACATAACATACAAGCATTCATCGAATAACACGTAACATGCAATAACGGTCAGCGTATAAATAGTGTTTGCGTTGTGTGTCGATTGTGATTTGAATAAGTAACGTATATAACACCCAAAAGTGCGTAAGCAAAAAGGGTTCGAGTATACTCACAGATAGCGTTTAAGTTAACAAACACTGTCTTGGATTGAAGGGAGCGCTGAGAGATTAGCCTGAACAGTTAACGCTAACAAAAGCGAAGAACGGCATGATAAACGGTGAAAAGTGAACTAAGTGTCGAACGGTAATCCGATCGGATGGTCACTCGATCGGATGTCAATCCGTTCGGATGGCCATTCGGTCAGATTGACATTCGTTTGGGAAGGATGTGTTTGTGTATGATGGCTTTGAACTTTTCATTGTATCATTTTGAAAACAGAGAAGTATCTCTACCCTTCAGGTCGATCGATGGAACGGTCGTTCGATCGGATACCGATCCGATTGGCGAGGCTTTTCAGTTGAGAACAAGTTCACAGCAGGACGGTCACTCGATCGGATAGCAATCCGATCAGATGGCAATCCGTTAGAACTGATGGTCTTTGAAAATGTTTAGGTGTCGTGGTTCCAAGTGTCAACCGATCGGATTGTCGTTCGATCGGATAGCAATCCGATCGGACGGCAATCCGTTCGACATTCAGTTTGTTTGGAGACTTGAATAAAATGACTAAGTATGGGAGCTCAAGTGCAATCCGATCGGACGGCAATCCATCCCAACGAATCTGATCGTCTTGAACTTGATTACTTTGAAAAGTTTTGCGGTTTGCTCGAGACGGTATGACAACGTACTAAACAACGGGACCTCGTCAAGTCCCGAGTCGCTCGATCGAACAGGAATCACCCAAATCCAACCAGTTTACTGGTTCGTGACGGTTGTTCATGTTTAACCCGAAGTCGGTTGTCTCTTTGATAGAAACCAGATTTCAGACCAATGCTTCACTAAGAAATGAGTAGAAGACCTGAACGAGTTCTGATTCTATCGGTTTGAGTGCATTGAGTGTAAAAGAGTTGAAAGAAAGTTGGAAAAGTATCTTTCATTCCTTTTAACTTTGAAAATGTTTAGATCTATGCGAAAACATTGTTTAATCATGTGGAAATCCTTCAGATCTGAGTTATTCTTGGTGGAGTGAGATCAAAGTTTGAAGTTCATAAGAACTTCATGATGACATCATCCTAGAACACCTCAAATCCACTGATTTCACGGTTAAAAGTTAAGATCCAAAGGTGAAAATGATGAAGAAGTGTGTGTAGATCATAGAAGTACAAGGTTTGGGTGGAAAACTTTCAAGAATCACGAGAAATCAAGAGAAAGAAGGCCTTGAGCGTGTTGGTCGGGTGAGAAAGAGTTGTCACATCACTTGTGATGTGACAGGGGGTATTTATAGGTTGCCAAAAAGGGAAAGTGGAGTGCAAGTGTCGGATAGCTCACCGATCGGATGACACTTCGATCGGATGGCAATCCGATCGGATGGCCATTCGATCAAATGGTCATTCGATCGAGTGGCTCCGACGAGTTGCGTTTCGGGGTTTCGTTTTGCGTGTTGAGCGTTGTGATGCATTTAAGCGAGGGTCGATTATGCGATGCGATAGATTAATAATACACACAAATACTATATCTAGCATACAATCATCTTAATTAACTTGCGTTTAGCGTTTGCGATTAAGTTGCATTGTGATAGAGTTGCGATTGCGTTGTGATTAATCATCACCAAACATAAAGTAAACATGAACAAGTAACACATAAGTAGCACACACACGTAAAACAATATACAGAATAACATACCGGCTAATAGGTTCTGTACTACGATTGCGATTGCGATGCGATTTGCGATAACGTGAATAAGCGATAAACATCGATTAAACCTCGATTATTAATAGATACTCCACATAATACAACTAAAGCAATTAAAATAAAAGTTTCGATTACAAGTCAAGAAATTCAAATCAATAGCTAAGCAAGGATGACAGATCGCAATTAGCAATCTTTTCTTCCTTTGACTTTGACCTTGACTTTGACTTTGACTTTCGTAACGCGGGGTGTTACAAACATCACCCTTGAAAAAATTCAATCAACCAGTGTATGATGCGTGACTAATGGCCCATTAAATTTCAATCCTGATGCAACAGTTCCATACATGGCTTAGGAGAACCATGTTATTGCATCATGACCTGTACCAACCACCAAGTCAAATCATTCTTCGTTGACATTCAAGCCACCTCATATTCTGACGCAACAGTTCATATTCTTCGTCAACAGTTCATATTCTTCGTCGACATTCAAGTCACCTCATGTTATTGCATCATGACCCATTAAATTTCAATCCTGACGCAACAGTTCATATTCTTCGTCGACATTCAAGCCACCTCCCCCCCCCCCCCCCACGATTTCCACCGTGGGGGGGTGTGATGGAGGAAACTTTACATATATCCTAAGGGATAAAGAGACTACTCCAGCTAAGACCCCAACTATAAAAATCTTCTTGTTTTTATATGTACAATTTGGTAATCCAAATAACATATAAAGTAGCTAAAAAACCAGAGCAAATAACCATACAAAAGTACTTATAATAGTAGTTGTAAAGTACCGCTAACATATAGTGATGACTAAACTATAGTAGCTACAAATAAAAAGTAAAAGGACAATAAAAGGAGCACTAACCCTTATGAAAGTACCTATACAATCCTCTCTATACACCAAGACAACAATAAGGCAAGGCTAATGTTCAGGTAAACATATATATATATAGGGAAAGATAAGGCCCCAAGACATATCTAAGAGATGTTTCTATACTCTCCCAAAAAACTCCATAACCCTCGTAAGACGATTATAAGAACTCATATCCCAGATCATGTTCTCGGAGAGGTGCAAGTCTAACAGATCATGTCTAATCCACTCACCACATTTTAGTTTGAGCACCACTGTGAAGGTTCCATGGTTCCTACTGAAGTCGTCAGTTGTCTCCTCTTCACATGCCCACACCATCTCATTCTTCCACTTATCATATCTGAGATACATGCGTAATTAGTAGTATATATACCCCATTCCAATCGGTTAGTAGTATTTATACCTAATTCCAATCAATTAGTGATGGATGTTATTCATAACTCAATTTTATATAAACACTCAATTTAGATAAACTTTGATCAAGATCCATCGAGATGATTTAATGAAATTCTTGATTTAGCTACATATTCAAAACTAAACTTAACTAAGACGTTGTAACCCTATAGATACGTTAGACAACCTTAATTTATATAATATCAATTATCAACCTTGTTATGCTTTCACCGATTGTACAGTGTGCATTATTTGTTTGATACTCATCTATGTCTCGTACATATGTGTGCGTTATGTTTTGATCCTTAAATGGTTGGTCCCCATTTCACTTTGTACCGCCTCACTTTACATTCCCTTTCTAAACGATTTCTCTCTAGATTTTAGAGAGAGAAAACAGTGGTTGTTGGTTTTTTTCTCCGGTAGTGTTGGTACACGTAATCGCCGATGAGTTGGTTTTTGGTTTATGTTTTGGGTAACTTTATGTTTCACGTTGTTATATTGTGACCAAATTGTATTTTTTTTTTGGTTCACTGGTAATCATCGTTGCTGAGATGTTTTTTGGTCTTTATTTGATCGTTCTGTTTTGGTTTATTTTTTTTCTGTTTAGTTCGATTTAGGGTTTGTTGATATGTTTTTTAGTGAGAAACACAGATTGAAAGCGAAGTTTCACTTTTGTTTTCTCTCTTTTCGTCTTCGATGATTTTAGGTTTAAAGGTTTTTAGGGTTTGATGAAGGCTATGATGATGACCACCTTGTCATGTGAGCCTAAAATTCATGATGATTTGTGTCACACCCCAACCGATGACGGAAACATCGGGGCATGGCACTGAGCGAAACAGATTGTCCAGGAGAATCCATAACAACTATTAGTTATATTATATTAAAGGTTCATGTCCCATACCACAAACATATAAAATAAAAACAGTTATTACAGACGATGTTCTCATAGACAAATATCCATTCCGACAACTCAGATTTATTTAGTTTGTTTATAGACTCTTCCTACTTGATTCCATAGCAGCACACAAGCAAAGCATCCTAAACACCTGTCACACACGTTAAAGTAGAGGTCAATACACATAGTGTAAAGGTGAGCATACAAGTTTAATAGTAATAATAGAGTTCGAAATCGTTTACGCATAACCAGCATGTAACATGTAGCAAAGTGAAGGCTAGTAGGTTATCGAAAATGAAATATGCAAGACGTGACTACGAGTTGTAGATTGCGCAACAAATATCCCCACTGGGACACGTGAAGTATAGCCCTTAACAACCCCTGTCCACGACAGGTGCTGAGTCCAAACTATAGTACTATCATTGCTAAGGTGTCAGGCAACAATCACTGTGTTAACATAACATACAAGCATTCATCGAATAACACGTAACAAGCAATAACGGTCAGCGTATAAATAGTGTTGCGTTGTGTATCGATTGTGATTTGAATAAGTAACGTATGTAACAACCAAAAGTGGGTAAAGCAAAAAGGGTTCGAGTATACTCACAGATAGCGTTTAAGTAAATAAACACCGTCTTGGATTGAAGGGAGCGCTGAGAGATTAGCCTGAACAGTTAACGATAACATAAGCGAAGAATGGCGCGATAAACGGTGCGAAGTAAACAAGTGTCGAACGGTAATCCGATCGGATGGTCACTCGATCGGATGTCAATCCATTCAGATGGTCATCCGATCGGATGGCCATTCAGTCGGATTGACATTCGTTTGGGAAGGATGTGTTTGTGTATGATGGCTTTGAAGTTTTTGTTGTAGCATTTGAAAATTAGAGAAATATCTCTGCCCTTCAGGTCGATCGATCGAATGGTCGGTCGATCGGATAGCGATCCGATTGGTGAGACTTTTCAGTTGAGAACAAGCTCACAGCAGGACGGTCACTCGATCGGATGGTCTTCCAATCGAATGGCAATCCGTTAGAAACCGTTGATCTTTGAAAATTATGAAAATGATTAAGTGTCGAAATTCCAAATGTCAACCGATCGGATTGTCGTTCGATCGGATGGCAATCCGATCGGACGGCAATCCGTTCGTCATTCAGATTGTTTTGAAAATTGAAAAAGTTTAAGTGTGGAATTCAAGTGCAATCCGATCGGATTGCTGTTCGATTGGATGGCAATCCGATCGGACGGCAATCCATCCCAACGATCTGATCGTCTTGAACTTGATTATTTGGAAAAGTTTTGCGGTTTGCTCGAGACGGTATGACATCGTACTAAACAACGGAACCTCGTCAAGTCCCAAGTCGTCCGATCGAACAGGGATCACCCTAATCTGATCAGTCAACTGTTCTTGATGGTTGTTCGTGTTCAATCCGAAATCGATTGTCTCTTTGATAGAAATCAGATCTCAGACCGACACTTCACTAAGAAAGGAGTAGAACACCTGAACGAGTTCCGATTCTATCGGTTTTGAGTGCATTGAGTGTAAAAGAGTTGAAAGAAAGTTGGAAAAGTATCTTTCAATCCTTTTAACCTTGAAAATGTTTAGATCTATGTGAAAACAGTGTTAATCATGTGGAAATCCTTCAGATCTGAGTTGTTCTTGGTGGAATGATGCCAAAACTTGAAGTTCATAAGAACTCCATGATGACATCACCCTAGAACACCTCAAATCCACAGATTTGACGGTTAAAAGTTAAGATTCAAAGGAGACAAATGATGAAGAAGTGTGTGTAGATCATAGAAGTACAAGATTTGAGTGGAAAACTTACAAGAATCGCGAGAAATCGAGAGAAAGAAGGCCTTCAGCGTGCTGATCGAACGAGAGAGAGCTGTCACATCACTTGTGCGGTGATATGGGGTATTTATAGTTTGCCAAAAAGGGAAAATGGAGTGCAAGTGTCGGATATCTCATCGATCGGATGGTCATTCGATCGAGTGGCTTCGACGGGTTGCGTTTCGACGTTTCGTTTCGCGTTTTGAGCGTTGCGATGCGTTTAAGTGAGGGTCGATTATGAGATGTGATAGATTAACAATAATCACACAAAACTATATCTAACGTACAATCATCCTAAATAACTTTCGTTTAGCGTTTGCGATTCGATTGCGTTGCGATAGAGTTGCGATTGCGTTTCGATTAACCATCACTCAAACAAATAAGTAAACATGCACAAGTAACACATAAGTAGCACACACACATAAAACAATATACAGAATCTATCAATTAAGTTGCGATTGCGATGCGATTAGCGATAAAGAGATAAAACATGCGAAAAACATCGATTAAACCTCGATTATTAATAGATACTCCACATAATACAACTAAAGCAAACAAAATACAAAGTCTGACTACAAGTCAAGAAAGTCAAATCAGTAATTAAGCAAGGAGTGACAGATCGCAATTAGCAATCTTTTCTTCCTTTGACTTTGACTTGTACTTTGACTTCCCAAAACACAGGTCGTTACAGCCTCCCCTACTTTAGGGAATTTTGTCCCGAAATTAGGCTTTAGGCGTAACGAATAACTGCGGGTACTTCGCCTTCATGTCACTCTCGAGTTCCCAGGTGAACTCTGCGCCTTGTTTGCCTTCCCAGCGAACCTTCACAATGGGAATGCGTGAGCGTCTGAGCTTCTTGGTTTCTCGGTCCATGATTTTGACAGGCTTCTCCATGAAGTGTAATGTTTCGTCCACTTGTAGATCCTCAAGTGGAACTTGTAAATCCTGCTCGGCTAGGCATTTTCTGAGGTTCAATACATGGAAAGTCGGATGGACGTTGCTAAGTTCCTCCGGTAGTTCGAGTCTGTAGGCCACTTTTCCGATCCTTTCCAGAATCTTAAAGGGTCCAACATATCGAGGCGCGAGCTTTCCTTTCTTGCCGAATCTGATCACACCCTTCCAAGGTCATACTTTTAAGAGTACGTGATCGCCAAGGTCAAATTCAAGGGGCTTGCATCGTCTATCGGCGTAACTTTTCTGACGACTCTGAGCTTTCAGCAGATTGTCTCGAATTTGGAGTATCTTGTCAGTCGTTTCTTGCAGTAGCTCAGGACTGGTTAGTTGCGCATCTCCGATCTCATGCCACACAATCGGCGATCGACATTTTCTTCCGTATAGTGCCTCAAATGGTGCCATTTGTATGCTAGAATGATAACTGTTATTGTACGAGAATTCGACCAAAGGTAAGTGTGTATCCCAATTACCACTGAAATCTATGACACACGAGCGAAGCATGTCTTCAAGGGTACGAATTGTTCTTTCAGTCTGACCGTCGGTTTAGGGATGGAATGCGGTGCTTAGATTAAGCGTTGTACCGAGAGCGGATTGAAACGTTTCCCAAAGACGCGAGGTAAACCGACCATTGCGGTCAGAGATGATGTCACGAGGCATCCTGTGTTGACAGATGATCTCGTCGGTGTAGATTCGGGCTAATTTTTCCACCTTAAAGTCTTCTCGTATCGGCAGAAAATGAGCAGATTTAGTCAAACGGTCAATGACAACCCAGATGCTGCCGTGACCTGATGGCGTACGCGGGAGTTTCGTTATGAAGTCCATAGCTATACTATCCCATTTCCACATAGGGATCTCGGGTTGGGCGAGTAACCCAGAGGGCCTTTTCTATTTGGCCTTGACTTTCGAGCAAGTCAGGCACTTTAAAACATAGATAGCGATATTTTTCTTCATGCCCGGCCACCAGTACTTGTAGCGAAGGTCCTGGTACATCTTATCAGCACCGAGATGAATAGAATATCAAGACTTATGGGCTTCGTCCAGCAGAATTTGTCGCAAATTGGTACGCTTGGGAATCCAAATTCGGTCTAGATAATGGAATATACCATTCGATTTATTCTCTAGCTGGGAGCCATCGTTAAGAATCCTTTCCTTCTTCAAAGTGCGTTCGGTGAAACAAGCATGCTGAGCGTCACGGATAAGAGTTTCGAGATGGTGCTGGGCTTGGATATTACGAACGCTATGCAAATAGCTTCCTCTACTTAGAGCTTCGGCAACGACATTTTCCTTGCCAGGGTGATAGCGGATCTCACAGTCGTAATCGTTGAGAAGTTCTACCCATCGGCGTTGGTACATATTCAGTTCTTTTTGGCTGAGGATGTGTTGCAGGCTCTTATGATCTGTAAAGATCGTACACTTGGTACCATAAAGGTAGTGTCGCCAAATTTTCAACGCAAAAACAACTGCTCCTAGCTCAAGGTCGTGGGTTGTATAGTTCTTCTCGTGGATCTTGAGCTGTCGAGAGGCGTAAGCGATAACCTTGTCCCGTTGCATGAGAACACCACCAAGACCAAGGTTCGAGGCATCACAATATACTACGAAGTCATTGTTTCCGTCAGGTAGAGCGAGGACGGGATTGCAGAGCATAAGCTTTAGAGTCTGAAAGGCAGTCTCTTGTTTAGTTCTCCAAACAAAAGGCTTGTCTTTATGTGTCAAAGAAGTAAGCGGGACAACGATTTTTGAGAAGTCAGCGATGAATCGACGGTAATAGCCCGCCAATCCGAGGAACGAACGAACATCGGATGGTGATTTTGGAGTAACCCAGACGGCAATCCGTTCGTCATTCAGATTGTTTTGAAAATTGAAAAAGTTTAAGTGTGGAATTCAAGTGCAATCCGATCGAATTGCTGTTCGATCGGATGGCAATCCGATCGGATGGCAATCAGATCGGACGACAATCTGTCCCAATGATCTGATCGTCTTGAACTTGATTATTGGAAAAGTTTTGCGGTTTGCTCGAGACGGTATACCATCGTTCTAAACAACGGAACCTCGTCAAGTCCCAAGTCGTCCGATCGAATAGGGATCACCCTAATCCGACCAGTCAACAGTTCTTGACGGTTGTTCATGTTCAATCCGAAATCGGTTGTCACTTTGATAGAAATCAGATCTCAGACCGACACTTCGCTAAGAAAGGAGTAGAAGACCTGAACGAGCTCCGATTCTATCGGTTTTGAGTGCATTGAGTGTAAAAGAGTTGAAAGAAAGTTGGAAAAGTATCTTTCAATCCTTTTAACCTTGAAGATGTTTAGATCTATGTGAAAACAATGTTTAATCAAGTGGAAATCCTTCAGATCTGAGTTGTTCTTGGTGGAATGTTGCCAAAACTTGAAGTTCATAAGAACTCCATGATGACATCACCCTAGAACACCTCAAATCCACTGATTTCACGGTTAAAAGTTAAGATTCAAAGGAGAAAATGATGAAGAAGTGTGTGTAGATCATAGAAGTACAAGATTTGAGTGGAAAACTTACAAGAATCGCGAGAAATCGAGAGAAAGAAGGCCTTGAGCATTCTGGTCGAACGAGAGAGAGCTGTCACATCACTTGTGATGTGACAGGGGGTATTTATAGGTTTCCAAAAACGGAAAGTGGAGTGCAAGTGTCGGATAGCTCACCGATCGGATGGCACTTCGATCGGATGGTCATTCGATCGAGTGGCTCCGACGGGTTGCGTTTCGACATTTTGTTTCGCATTTTGAGCGTAGCGAGGGTCGATTATGCAATGCGATAGATTAATAATAATCACACAAAAATATATCTAACGTACGATCATCCTAAATAACTTGCGTTTAGCGTTTGCGATTTGATTGCGTTGCGATAAAGTTGCGATTGCGTTTCGATTAACCATCACTCAAACAAATAAGTAAACATGCACAAGTAACACATAAGTAGCACACACAAATAAAACAATATACATAATCTACCAATTAAGTTGCGAATGCAATTGCGATGCGATTAGCGATAAAGCGATAAAACATGCGATAAACATCGATTAAACCTCGATTATTAAAATACTCCACATAATACAACTAAAGCAAACAAAATACAAAGTTTGACTACAAGTCAAGGAAGTCAAATCAGTAGTTAAGCAAGGAGTGACAGATCACAATTAGCAATTTTTTCTTCCTTTGACTTGTATTTTGACTTCCCAAAACACGGGTTGTTACAATTTGCATTTATCGACGCCAGTGATTTTCTTTTTTGGTGTCGTTTCGGTTTTACCCTTTGAAGAACACTTTTGAATGTTGCAACTCGTGCTATAATGCCTCACGCCATTTCCAGCTTTGCGTGTAGTTCCGACGAGGGCTCTTGTTGTGTCTTTAGTGATTTTTGTTATATGCATGTCTGAGATTTTTTTGTTATACTGTATCGATTATCAACCTTGCTACGCTGCAACGTATTGTACGGTGTGCATTATGTGTTTTCTTCGCATACGTTTGTTACATATTTGTGGATGTTTTGTTGGGGTGTTTAATATTTTGGAACTGAGTATTGTTGTGTTTGTTGTTTTATGCTAGATCCATGCAAAACATTTGTGTTTCTTATTTATACTATAATTATTAGATACAAGTTTACTTGATTATGTTAGATAGAGAAAGAGCAATTGACAAACGGTTTGTCTCCTACTTTCTGTGATGATCTCAGTTTAAAGTATTTTCTAGTTCTAGTGAACCTTGATGAAGGTTGTGATAATGATAGCCGTATCACATGAGCCTGTATTCAATGATGATAAGCATTCATTGGAACCGATGAAATTTTTGATTGGGTGTCTTTTTGGTTTTACAATGATATGGACGTTTTAGATTGAGCAACCTGTGATATGGACGTTTTCATTGGAACCCATGAAATGTTTATCTGAGATGAAGACGTTTTCGCTATGTTATGCGGATTCTTTTTTATAACTATTTTGTTTTTTGTTTGGTTAAATACATGTACCTTATATATATGGTATATGTAACTTATGTATAGGCTGTTGTATGTTGGAATGACTCCTTTTATATGATTTTGAATGACATTGAGTTGGACATCTAAGGATCAAGCAACCCGTCATCTATTATTTTCGGTAACTTTTTGGGTTGGGATATAGATATGACGAAAAAATATCCTATGTGGTTAATGATCTTTATTATGTGCAAAACGTTGAAGTGTAACAAGGTTGATAGTTGATAATATATAGATTATAATGTACATGAATTTAACGAGCCATTTTATAAATTACTAATAAGGCCATGGTAGTCTGATTGGGGTTTGATTAATCGTATGGGCAACATTTTATATTGAAGTAGATTAGGTGGTGATGTAATCTGAGTCGTATGTTTTTTTTTTTGTTTTTTTTTCTATTATATTTTCCTAAAAACTTTTTTGTTATGTTTTTAATGTGCGATATGATAAGCACTAATGATCAACACATCATTGAAAAGTTAGATGACCTTACACAAAAGGTGGCGAATATTTGCGAAAAACAACTTGAGTTGCAATTTGAAATCGACGCGCTATATGCACGTTACAAGGAGAAATGAGAGCTAGAACAACTAGATTAGGTCTTATTATATAGTGTTAGTTTGTTAGGTTTCAAATGTAATCGTGATTGATTGTAATTTTGATTAGTGCTCTTGTACAATCAGAGGAATATTTAGCTACTTTACATTTTTTACTTTGCATCAACCTGATGTTCATTTTATGTATTCATAATGATGTCAGCAGTGTAACGCGCGTGAGCGTCATACTTATTTCTAAAAAAAATAACATACTTGAGTATAAAATTCACTCAAATCCTTATGAATGAAAAGTAAGGTCAATGTGATAAGCTTACCAAGCGATTATCTTATGATATTAAGCACTTTAGGAACGTATAAGCAAACTCAGTTATAGATTAAAGGCTTTAGTTCGTGTCTAGATTCTATGGTAATTCTACAATTGTCTTCACGAACTCTACACACTTTAAATTTCAAATCAAATATGAATTTATGATTTTCATCTCAATTCGATTCGAAATACGAAATCAAATTGTGTGTGTATATATGGTTGGAACTCAATGTATGAGTGGTTAGTGTTCGTACGACCGTGAAGTTTAGAAATGTCACACCCCCAAAATCCACCTGCGGAGTATCACCGCTTGGAGGCGTGACTGACCAGGATCAAGCCACCAATCATATTGAACAAGCAAGTAATTAATTATAAAAGTCCAACCAATATAATTGGTGTCCAAAACAAACATAATTTTAAGTTGCAAGCGGAAGCATAATGTTTAAAACCAAATCATAAGTTTAAATGTTTTTAAAGTTTAGCAGGGCACTCGGCTGTCCATGTCCCACAATGACTCTTCCCCATGCAAGCTCCAGCTAAGTACCTATTGACCTGCAAAGCATGTAGTAACGAGTCAACAATAATGTTGAGCGAGTTCACAGTTGGGTGTTTGTTTTAAGTTGTTCCAAAAATAGTTCCTTTAACTGGCATCCCTGCCGTGGGGGTTACCCCATAGTTGAAAACGTGATTTGTTTAACCCATTTACTCTGGCAATCCAGCCGTGGGGGCTACCCCATGTTTAGTTATCTGGCTTTTCGGCCGTGGGGGCTACCCCATGTTTAGTTATCTGGCTTTTCGGCCGTGGGGGCTACCCCATGTATACTACTAGACTCGTTACCATATCGACTGCTGACTGTAGTCATGTTTATGTGCCCTGAACTGTCAATGTCTATCATCATTGACGTGCCCAGATCCATTAGTTCACGCCCGTCCTCTGCGGCACGGTGTGAGGCTTGTCAGACCTAAATAGCGCTATCTAACTAATGACCCGCTCGCCATTGACCCGGCGATTAAGTCGATATAAAAAGGAGGGACTTCGTGATAGAGTTTTGGTCTAGTAAAAGTTAACTGTCCATGAGGACGAGGAATTATATTCCTGAACCAGTACTGTCCTACCCAAGAGAGGACGAGGAATCCATATTCCTTAAACCCATTCCCAACCCCTGGGAATCCCATGCTTTGTAGAAAGTGTGAACTCACCTTAGGTTAGCTCGGCAGATAAACGAAAGGTCAATCGAGCTGCTAGAGGTCAACCACGTCCTAACATGGTTACCATACAAGTCAGGTCTAGGTTCAAATAGTGCACGTATGTTTACACAGAGGTAGCAAGTTACGAACATATACAGATCATGGCAAACACATATCATCACGTTTAACAGTCATAACATATCCGAACATGTGCGATCAAAAGATTGGGCTCGCACAAGTCTAACGGCCTTGTGCGAGTCACCCGTTGATACCCAATAGTATCCGGCCCAATTAACAAGAAACCCAAACAAATCTATATACATATACACGGCCCAACATATAAACAAATAGTCCATCTTGTGCGATCCATACATCTTGTGCGATCAGCTTTGTTACCCAGCCCAACAGTCTACGGCCCAACAGATATACATACGGCCCAATATAATAAACAGACAAACAATCTTGTGCGACTCAAATCACTTGTGCGACTGAGTTATCCTTGTGCGATCCGGTTAACTTGTGCGACTGGGTTTTGGGCCATTCGGTCCAATAACATGTAATGTTCAAACAGTGTGTAAGGCCCAAGATCTTGTGCGATCGGCACCATCTTGTGCGACTGCACTTGTGTGTTTGGTCTGGTGCGATCGGTGCCTCTTGTGCGATTAAGAGACTTGTGTGATTAGTTATGATTTCCTAATTTCATGCAATCATTTACCAATTCCAAATCAATTCGTTTGACCCCATTAACAGTTTCCATACATGCGGATAATCAATCAACAACTAACAGTTTCAAACTTAACAACTACTCGATCAAACCAAGTAATCCTTACTAATTCATATGAACCCTAATCAAAGTTAAAACATGAACAATAATCGTAACTCGTAAACATGTTAACCCGATTCATATTCTTGAACACTAATATGCACCCTAGATCATCATCCAAATACACTTTCATGGTAGCTGATTTACACACATTCAGTTCTAGATCATCATACAAACCGTATGATTAACAACCCTATGTTGATCAAAATACTTTACATGTGAGCCGAATAACAACACCAATCATCAACATTCATAATCAACCATATATCATTCGTAAGTCATTGTGTGAGAACATTTAATTCACAAAATCAATTAACAAAACCATAACTATAAGACACTAACCGGATTGAAGGTAGAAAAGGATGATCCGAATAAGAAGACTTCAAGAGAAGGGGATGCTTGCCGTCGGCTTAGAGAGAGAGGTACTAGGGTTTGTGTGTGTTGTGTTTTGCCCACAATGAAGAGTATACCCCCCTCCTATGAGGATATGCGCAAATAAGAGAATGGGCCGAACCCATTATGGGTTGCCTTTGTGGTTCGAGTGCAAGGTGTGTGGCCCAACAAAGGCTTGTACGATCGGGTTCGTTTGGGCTCGTTTGCATACATACATACATTACACATAATTCAAACATAAAGTCTCATAACATTCATTAAATCAACAAATCAGATTATCACACAAGGTTCACATACGTTACATCAAGCACAAAGATATGTTCTGAAATACGAGTTGTCACAAGAAATTAATCTTTTTTTGGACTTTTGTTGGATAGTAAATTATCTAGTAACTTGTTATCAAGATACCACACTTTGTAGCACGGGAACGGGTACGAGACTGGGGTACGGGGACGATACGGGTACGGGAAACGGAAAAACTCAAAAATTCAAGATACGGGGTACGACAAAGGTACGGCAAAAAAATATAAAAAAATAAAACTATATTCATACATAATGAACTTGTCTACGTCTTTCAGTCAAAGTTAAACACATATAGATAAAGTATATGAAACTTTTATTGATAAAACTCTAACATGGATCCGATTTTTTACCCATCTATTATATAAAATAAATGAAAGTGATTTGGGCCACGTGTCACTTAATTAGGGCATTGTTTTTCCTCTTTTCCCGCCCAACAGTACCACTGCCCTCTTCTATTTATATCCTCCCTCATTTACTCATTTAGGGCTTCCTACTTTCTCTCTCCCTCTGCTCTGCTCTATTCCAATCGATGTTCATATCCTCTTTCTCTCTGATGTTCATCCTTCTCCTTCTTCACATTTTCATATCCTCAACAACGTACGACAGAGGTTACTTCTATTGGATACATCTGCGTTTGAAACCCTAAATCATGTACCGTCGAGTGGTTGAAGAAGAGAATAATCATGTAAGATCTATTTTTTCATTCAGAAATTTTATTTCGTTTTATCTATTTTCTCATACTGAACACGATGAACATTTTTGTACCCTCAGAAGAAGAAGCAGATCTCCTAGGGTTTCTTATCGTACTCGATGAACCATTTTGTACAAGCTCCTCTTAATCGGTGACAGTGGTATGTTCTAAAAATCTTTTTATTATTGCATATATCTGAAATTTATGAATAACTCTATTTGTAGCTGTTGATTTTGTCTTTCCTTTGTTATTGTTTATTCAGATGCTTGCTTTGTTGTATCATGTGATTACGAGTAGACTGATTTTGATATGTTTGTAGTTTATATCTTTCCCAAGATTTTTTGTTGATATATTTTTTCATTCAGAAATTTTATTTCGTTTTATCTATTTTCTCATACTGAACACGATGAACCCTTTTGTACCCTCAGTAGAAGAAGCAGATCTCATAGGGTTTCTTATCGTACTCGATGAACCCTTTTGTACAAGCTCTTCTTAATCGGTGACACTGGTATGTTCTAATAATCTTTTTCTTATTGTATATATCTGAAAGAGTAAATTACGTTTTTGGCCCCTGTGGTTATATCAGTTTTACTATATTGGCCCAAAATAAGAATTTTTAACAGATCTGCCCCTATGGTCCCTATATCTAACCATTTTGGCCCCTGAGTCTAACTAAACCCATTAACCTAGTTAATTATTTGTCACATGTAACTCACATGATGGGCATATTTGTAAATTCACCTCCCACACATATTAAATTATCTTTAATATATATTAAAAATATCTTTAATTATTGTTTTTGATTTGTTCAAGAGGAGCCAACAGGGGAGGAGATACACAAGAGGAGGACGTCTGATTTAGTTGTTTAGGAGATACACATGTAACTCATCTTCTTCTCTCTCACAAAATAAACCCACTCATCTTCTTCTCTCTACTCTATCTTCTTCCACCACCGCCACCAACCACCATCATATCCCCCACCAACCTCCACCGCCACAACCCCTCACACGCCACCACACACAGCTCCCCACAACCCCATGCGCAATAGCCACAAACCCCACATCTAAATAAGAAGTCGATGCAGATCTGTTAACGATTCTGAATGTGCAATGATTAGAATCGGATTTGGGGGTGTATGGTGGTGGTTTAACGAATCTGAATAACCCAGATCTGTTAATGTTTGATTCGAATCGGATTTGGTGGTTTCATTCGAACACAAACACTGATCTGGGTTTGAAGTGTTCTTGAAGATGACGATTGTTCTTGAAGATTAGGGTTTGAAGATGATGATGTGTAGATGATGGGTTCTTGTTCTTGAATTTAGGTTTTGTTTTTTTTTATTTGTTCATGTTCATGAAGATCTGAAACTGATCTGTTGATTTAATTATTGTTTTTTTGATTTGTTCAAGTTCATGAAAACTGATCAGAAACTTTTGGTTTTTTTTTTTCTGAATTGTATTTTGAGTTGAAGATATTGTTTTAGATTGATGTGAAATTATGAATGTCAGTTGTGGATTTGTGTTTGAAGATGAAAGTGGGTTTGAAGATCTGGGTTCTTCGATTGTTTAATTTCTTCGATTGTTGCTGAGTTCTGAATCGGTAGCTTTCAATTGCAGTTCTGGGTTTGAAGATGAAAGTGGGTTTGAAGATATGGGTTTGAAGTTCTGGGTTTGAAAGTGCTTTGAAGATGAAAGTGGGTTTGAAGTTCTGGGTTTGTTCAAGAAAGAGATGCAGATGATGATGATTTGTTCAAGATTTAGGTTTTATTTATAAAGTCATAAAAGGGGAGAGGAAATTACAATTTTACCCATCATGTGCAACCCATGTGACCAAGAAATTAACCAGAGTTGGGGTTTGGTTAGAATTAGGGGCCAAAATGGTTAGATATAGGGACCATGAGGGCAGATCTGTTAAAAATTCTTATTTTGTGCCAATATAGTAAAACTGATATAACCACAGGGGCCAAAAACGTAATTTACTCTATCTGAAATTTATAAATAACTCTGTTTGTAGCTTTTGATTTTGTCTTTCCTTTGTTATTGTTTATTCAGATGCTTGCTTTGTTGTATCGTGTGATTACAAGTAGACTGATTTTGATATGTTTGTAGTTTATGTCTTTCCCAAGCTTTTTTGTTGATTTATAGAGTTTGTTGATTAGAAGCAACCTCTGTCGGACGATTGTTGAGGAGATGGAAATGTGAAAGGTGATACCAGGTCTGTTGATAGGTGATACCAGCCCAAAAGTTTAGGCTTCATCCCTTTTTGTTATTTGGTATGGTACTCCTTTACAGTCCCACTTTCAATGAGGTTGTCTTAGTCATGTATTTGATTTTTGCCCTTTTCTTTACAATTGAAGTTGTGGAGAGAAGAATTAAGATGGGGAGCGGAAGACAATATCAGATGAGTATAGGAATTTTAGTCTTACAATCAGTTTTACATTGTTTTTTAAGAAGGTGCTTTTGTCATGGACATCAAAGTGATTGCACAACACCAAGGTAACTTCAGTTGGTGTGATTTATTTTTCGGTATTTGTAATGTTTTGATTTACCGTTTATTGGTGCATTGATTCATTTGTAATCGCTTGCAGATCACCCGTCATCTCAATTTGAGCAATTAAACGTAGTTTTCTTAATCACCACCAGTGTTTTAATTACTAGCAGTGCTTAAAAGTTTTCCATCAGTTGTTGTTTGACTTAACAGTAGTTTGTGTTATTCATTCTAAATTCATCAGTTGTTGTAGGTAAAATGAAGTTTCCTACAATAAGCACTGCCCAGCTAAGTTTCCTACAATGACAGTGGTTATAACAAGTTAATATGGCAAAACACTGATCTGCCTAACAACTGTTGGATATAACGATGGTTGTACATAAAGTATGATGAACATCATCCATTGTTCAATTACCAAACCACTGATCAAGACCAAAGTCCTGTTGAAGACAAGCACTGATCAACCAAATGTGAAACACTGTCCAACAACAACAGTGGTTCAGCATCAACATTAGTTATTCTATCTTTGTTTATGTTAACAGTGTTTATATGTAACAGTGTTTTTCACATCAGTGTTTTATAGTCTGTTTGGTTGTTAGATGTCATCACCTCAGTGTTTTGTATGTAACAATTTTTATGTCATCAGTGTTTATATATAACAGTGTTTATCACAACAGTGTTTATATGTAACAGTATTTATCTCATCACTTCAGTGGTTTGATCTGTATTATAAATTGAACAGTTGTTTCATCTTTATACTAATAAATAAAATTCCTATACACTTGGATGATTATTAAGCTCCTCATCTTGATTGTTTGGGTATAGTATTCTTGAAATCGGTTCAAACATTTGATTGTTAAAAGTTATCCACTGCTGAAATACAACCTCTGTTTCTTCAATCTCCGTGTTGACCACTGACTGACCAACCATCAGTGTTTTGAAAACTATTGGGTATCCACTGATAGGAAAAAATAGCCACTGCTCACTTTTTTATTGTTGACATCCACTGATATTGACCATCAGCGGTTTCCCTAAAAAATAGTCACTGCTCACATTTTTATTATTGATGTTGTTAATTAGTGATAGATTGAAATTATCAAATGAAAACTAGAATTACAATCAAATTACCATTTTACCTAATCTTTACATTCAAATGACATAAGAGTTCCTCCAACATTATTTTCATGATAAAAATTAAAGTTAAATTAAAAAATAAAAAAAATCTTGATGACTATTTGTTCCAAATCAAATCAGTAATTAACGCTAATTTCTTGAGCTTTGAACATTTAATTAAGCAAAATTTGAATTTCAAATTGACTGTTATTATATCTTAATTAAAGTTAAAATAAAATTTAGAAAAGTCATTATGACAATTGCTTTCAAATCAAGTCAGTAATTACTGATAATATCAGTAATTTTGAAATTCAAAATATGCAAAATGGTAATTTAAAATTGTCGTTCTCTCTTTTTTTCCTACTTTGCATATCATTTCTAATATTTAATTACTTTAATAAAGCTGCATTTAAGGATATACACTACTTACCTTTGAAATTACATCTGAAATTTATGACGTCCAACAACAGTGTCCAACAACAGTGGTTCAGCATCAACATTAGTTATTCTATGTTTGTTTATGTTAACAATGTTTATATGTAACAGTGTTTTTCACATCAGTGTTTTATAGTCTGTTAGGTTTTTAGATGTCATCACCTCAGTGTTTTATATGTAACAATTTTTATGGCATCAGTGTTTATCACAACAGTGTTTATATGTAACAGTATTTATCACATCACTTCAGTGGTTTGATCTGTACTATAAATTGAACAGTTGTTTCATCTTTATACTAATAAATAAAAATCAAAATACACTTGGATGATTATTAAGCTCCTCATCTTGATTGTTTGGGTATAGTATTCTTGAAAGTGGTTCAAACATTTGATTGTTAAAAGTTATCCACTGCTGAAATACAACCTCTGTTTCTTCAATCTCCGTGTTGAGTGTTGACCACTGATTGACCAAACATCAGTGTTTCAAAAACTGTTAGGTATCCACTGATAGGAAAAAATAGCCACTGCTCACTTTTTTATTGTTGACATCCACTGATATTGACCATCAGCGGTTTTCCTAAAAAACAGTCACTGCTCACATTTTTATTATTGATGTTGTTAATTAGTGATAGATTGAAATTATTAAATGAAAACTAGAATTACAATCAAATTACCATTTTACCTAATCGTTACATTCCAATGACATAAGAGTTCCTCCAAAATTGTTTTCATGATAAAATTTAAAGTTAAATTAAAAAATAAAAAAAATTCTTGATGACTATTTGTTGCAAATCAAATCAGATAAAAAAAATCTTGATGACTATTTGTTGCAAATCAAATCAGTAATTAATGCTAATTTCTTGAGTTTTGGACATTTGAATTAAGCAAAATGTGAATTTCAAATTGACGATTATTATCTCTTAATTAAATTTAAAATAAAATTTAGAAAAATCATTATGACAATTGCTTTCAAATCAAGTCAGTAATTACTGATAAGATCAGTAATTTTGAAATTCAAAATATACAAAATGGTAATTTAAAATTGACGTTCTCTCTTTTTTTTTCCTACTTTGCATATCATTTCTAATATTTAATTACTTTAATAAAGCATCATATAAGGAAATACACTACTTACCTTTGAAATTACATTTGCCACTGCATTCAATTAAAATTTTTATTGGAGAATCGGTAAGCTTGAATTCCAACCTTGATATTTTTTTTAAGAACATCCATGCTTATTGTATTATCATATTATGTTTAGCAATAGTTATATTTTGCTTATTCTTTTTTTTTATGTACACTCTTCAAATGGAGGTTGCAAAGGTTAGCATACTTAACGATCTTAATACATTCTCAAACAACTATTCGATTAGAGTGAAGATTGTTAGCATTTCGAAGAAGATGATGAATGATAACAAAAATGAAATATATTGTCTTGATATGATCTTCATGGATGAAATGGTACCGTATATATTTGTCTTATAATTTTATTTGGATATATGAATATCCAAATGTTATATAACACGTTTTTATTTAATCGGATGTTTCATATTCTTAGGGAACTATGATACAAGCCAGCTGTCTGCATAAGATGCTAGGAAAATTCAAAGACTTCCTTCAGTTGGATGAATGTCTTCTTATCACCAAACCGTCTCTTGCTACTAATAAGTCCTCTGCTAAGTATACCAAGAGAAATGACAAAATATCACTGTATTTCTATACTTCTGTTGAGAAATGCCTTGACTGGTCTGGACTGAAATACCGCTTTAATTCTGTTAACCTCAAGGATGTTGTTAAAAATAAAATTGAAGTTAATACAGTTATTGGTATGTAAATCACTACATGATATATATCTATTGTTTTGTCTTATTGTTTTTTTTTCATGTTATCTCTTCTTAATGCTGTTTTCTTTTAACAATATATTTTTGTTTATAGATTGGATTGGTTATGTGGAAGTATGTTTCAATCTAGAGGATACATCAAAGAAGGATGGGAGCAAGGGCAAGAGACTTAATCTTAGACTTGAAGACCTTGAGTGAGTTCTTTTTATTAAGTTGTTGCATTTTGACGTTTAAAGCATTACATGGTTGCTTGATGTTATTATGCTTTATGTTAATATTTTAGAGGCCAAAAGTCTCCAGTTACTTTGTGGGATGGTTTTGCTATTGACATGTTTGCTTACATGAATGATAAGAAACGAGAGAAATATGTTGTTATCCTTTGTCATTTTGGTATGGTCAACCTTTACAAATGTACAATTTAAACTTAATTAGTTTAATTTTTTTTATTTTTAGTAATTTATCTTTATATTTATTTATATGTTTTAAATTTGAAACTCTTTATATTGATCTACATTTGGTTTTATTTTTAAATTCAGGCAAGCGTGGAGTTGCAAACGGGTTTGAGCTTAGCAGACTTTTTATTGGCACTGACATTGAAGAGATATCCTCTTTTAGGAAGAGGTATAGTTAGTAATATGCATATAAACATTGAACAGTATTATTTTGTACCTACATTTACTTTTTACGTTTTAATTTGATCACATGAATCTGGTTAGGTATGTAGAGAAAATTTCTGTTTCATCTTCATCAAATGAGCATGTTGGTTCAAATGTTATCTCAAGTGTTGAAGATGAGTTTCTTAATAACCCTGATTTCATGCTTATTGGTTTCCTTGGAACCATATCAACGGTGTGTATTTTCTTATAAGTACTTTACATGCTGAGTTTTTTTTATAGTCTTTTCTAAGTATTATTATTTTTGTTTGATATTGATAGACAAAGAAGGTTTTGGTTCTTGGCACAATCATAGCTATATGCACTGATAAACTTTGGTATTACAATGGTTGTAACCACTGTAAGTCAGGTGTGGAGGAAAGATTTGTAACGAAAGAAAATGCGGATGGTTCATTTGATGTTGGTCATGCAAAATCGTTGGTGTGTACAAATGATAAATGTGAAGGAGTCGACATCTATTCTATTCCGCGGTTTGAGATTACAGTTTTATTTCCTTATACTAAATACTAATATGAACCACACTTTTGTTATTAGTAATACTAATGTTTTCATTTGTTTTTAACTTTGATAGGTTCAAGATACCTATTAGGGTGCAAGACTCTTCCGGTACTGTGTCTTTGACACTGTTTGATTTCGAAGCTTACAAGATTCTTAAGAAAACTGCCAAAGAGTTACTTTCAATCCAAGATCAGGTAACAAATACATGCATTCAGTTATTTGGCCATGTAGTAAATATAATTTAAAATTAATTTTTATAAAATTGTATGTTTTCAATTATGGAATCATTCTGCTCATTTTAATTTATATTAATTATCATAAAATCATAGGTTGTTAATTCTTGAGAGATACCGAACCCATATCCTGAGATTTTTGACACATTGATTGGAAAGAGGCATGCGTTCATGATAAGTGTTAAAGACTATAACATTGAGCATCAGGTTGAAAACTATGGTATTTCAATGGCCACTAACGATGATGAGATCCTTGCCGCGCTCTGCGCCAAATTCAATCTTAACCAGCTTTAAATCTTCATTATGTCATTCTTTTCATTTCATAGTCATATCGTTTTGAAATAGATTTATACCATTGTGTGTATTTTATGTTATTGTGTATTATGTACTTAAAGCATGAGCAGTCCGAATCGTTGGATGTTCCAGATTCCTGCAGTTTGTCTACTCATGTTGACCTTATGAAGGTAATATAAGAATTTGGTTATTTGTACTAAATTTTTTGAAACGTTAGTACTTATTGTCTTTTTATATCAGGATGAGATGTCATGATGTGGTGACAATGTTACACCTGCATCCCAAGCACTTGTAGGCACTAAGAATCCCTCTTCTGATGAAACAAAACGTAATATTCGTGAAGTGTTCGATGTGGATGATGCATTAGGTTGCTCCTCGACAAAGCGCCGCATCAGTGATGAACTGTCTCAGGATGAAGATGCTGGTGTTTCGACGCTTTTGATTCCAAAGATTGAGAAATAGTTTTTTCTGTATTTTCAAATACATTTACTTGTTGATTTCATATGTTGTTGCCATGTTGAACTTATGGTTTTCGTTTTGTTGCTTTTGGGCGTTTGGTGTTGTTATGTTTTGGACTGATTGTGTGGTTTTGAATTCCTGAAAACTTATCTGCTTATTATACTGTTATGTTCTAATATTATAATGAGTATGACATTTCTTTGCATATTATAATGAGTATGACATTTCTTTGCATATTATAATGAGTATGACATTTCTTAACAAAGACATTTAAGTCTGTTCTGATATTAGATACTATAACTATGAATTTTTTGATGGTGATGTTGTATGTTTTTTTTTTAAATTATTAACTTGATGATTTGTTGCTATGTATGGCTAAGATGATAAAACACTTTTATTAGCACTTTATGTTTTATATTTGCCCAATTAGATTATGTGTTAAATTATAGTTCTTTAAGTCATTGTTTCATTTTCTTGAATTCTATCTAATTTTGTAAAAAAGTTCAATAACAAACAGTGGTTTGAACATCTGTTTGCCTTTTGGTCAATAGTTAATGGAAACCCATGTTAGGTTGAACAGTGTTTTGAAGAGGAAAACAGTGTGAGAAGACAGTATATCTTAGTAAGTTAAACATCTGTTCAGGCTTAAACATATGTTTGGCCTTTAACAGATGTTTGGCCTTTTATATCAGAGGTTTGGACTTAAACAGTTGTTTGGACTTAAACAGTTGTTTGACCTTAACCAGTTGTTTGACCTTAAACAGATGTTTTGCCTTAAACAGATGTTTCGCCTTCTATATCAGATATTTGGACTTAAACAGATGTTTGACCTTAAACAGATGTTTGGCCATAAACAGATGTTTGGCCTTAAACCAAACATCTGTTTAAGCTCAACATCTGTTTGACTATTTGTCAACATCTGATTGACTTTTGGTCAACATCTGTTTGAAATATGGTCAACATCTTATTTTGTAAAGAAGTACAAAAACAAAGATTTTTACAAAATCCCAAATCACCCTATCATGTAAGTGCATTAAAGTAAAAGTGGAAATGATATTATTCATGTGGTCCTGTTGTGCTTTTGTTTGTTCTCTAATATGAGTTCATGATCTAATCCGGTGATTTGAAGACATTGTTGTTGAATCGAATGAGATGGTTGATGTAATGTGGTCGTATTAGTAACAAATAGTAATTAATATAACTAAATTTCCCGAGCCCGGAAAGCAATCCCGAGTAAAAACCTAGTAATAGATATATAAACAATTGAAAACGAAAAAAACTTGTGAACCAAAAATTAGAAAAAAAAAACACACACACACTGTTAAACACAATTGACTATCCAATAATAAAACTCACCACTTGTGTACCCAATTTAATTAGTTATATTAACACTTGATATAAAATGTTAACTTTAGGGAAGTTTAAAATTAAAATTGTACTAAAAGGTTATATTTGTAATTTTATTTGAAATAAAGGGTTTAATGTGAAATTTGGCTTTTATTCATTTGAAATATCACCCACATGTCTTCCTAAAACAAACTCCCCTGAAACTTCCATCGCCGCCACACCTGAAACTCCATAAGATCTCTTTTTTCATTGTTTCTTATCATCGGCCGATCTCTTTCTTCACTGTTTTATTTATAATTAAAACCCGAGTAAACTGCCATTTTGGTCCCTGTGGTTTGGGCACTTTTGCCATTTTAGTCCAAATCTCAAACTTAATACATCTGGGTCCCTGTGGTTTGTATTTTTGTTGCCATTTTAGTCCAAAACTCAAAATCTCTGAATTTTGACTGTTTTAATGACCCTTTTTTGTCCTTATCTGAAGGGGTAGTTTGGGCATTTAATTTTCATTAATGTAATTCAATTATTAAAAAAACCACATAATATAAAAACCCCTTATATTACCAGACAATTACTTCATCATCTTCAACCCCTATTCCCAGTTCATCTTCTCAAACCCAAAAATCGTCTCCGACGATCTGCATTCTTTCCAAGACGATTCCGAAAATAGTAGATCCATTCTCGAGACTCACATCATCTTTAACAACATCTTCAACCTCAGACACATTACTCTCTAACGCCAACGGATCAATATGTATCACCCCATTCTCCACACCAAACTCTTCCTTCTTCACCTGGTCAACTCCATCAACCAAATCAAATTTACAATCAAACTCACCAGAACTCACCTCAACACCACCACCAACAAACACATACGACGAATCATCCGGATCATCCTTCACATCACCACCGGCATAACCATTCCCGTTACCATTACTATTACCATCACCACCGACATTATCATCAACAGTAACACCACACTTATCCTCAATCTCTACCTTAGGCACTACATCATTACACACACACTCACCACCAGCCGTCATTGCCAAACAATCACAAATTCTACAAATTCAAATCACAAATTAACACAATCACACAATTAAGCATCACCGACACTAAAATATGATCACATCTACAATTAACAAATTCAATCACAGCAAATTACAAAGCTACAATAGATATGTAAAGGATCCGAATCGTACGTACCAGAAAGAGATTCGGATTCGGTGCGATCCAGATGCGTGAAATCAGATCGAACATAAACCGAATCTGAATCTGCCAGATCGAGTTGAACAACGACAGTGAGGCAAAAGTGAGAATAGGGTTTGAGATGATTTTTGGGTTTGAGATGATTTTTGGGTTTGAGAAGATGAACTGAGAATAGGGGTTGAAGATGATGAAGTAATTGTCTGGTAATATAAGGGGTTTTTATATTATGTGGTTTTTTTAATAATTGAATTACATTAATGAAAATTAAATGCCCAAACTACCCCTTCAGATAAGGACAAAAAAAGGGTCATTAAAACAATCAAAATTCAGAGATTTTAAGTTTTGGACTAAAATGACAACAAAATGCAAACCACAGAGACCCAGATGTAATAAGTTTGAGATTTTGACTAAAATGGCAAAAGTGCCCAAACCACAGTGACCAAAATGGCAGTTTACTCTTAAAACCCTAATTTTAATAAGGAAACGTCCCCGAAACGTGGAACTGCCGTCCCCTTATTCCCGGAAACGTCCGGGGGACGTCCCCATGGCGTTTTCGGCGCATTTCCATCCCCACGCCGTCCCCGGGATGGATACTCATGGTTCCATCACGTCCCCGTGCTTCATAGATACCACCTTTTGAAGGTTTTAGCAGCTTGTGATGACTATAAAACACTTAGATCTAGTACCTTGGTTATTTCTTTGTCAAAAAGGGAATTAAATACTTTTTCTTCAAAACTGATATATGAGGGTTCTTACTTTCTCTAAAATAGATGTGTTGATTTAGGGTTTTTGAAACCTTATTTATCATAAGAAATGGTTTTGATTAAATAGATCCATGTTTTCTTAGATATTAAGTTGATCAATTAGGTTTTTGGTTAATAACAGGAAGTGTCTTAGGGGTGTTTGGTGTTGCGTTTTCAAAATAGATTATGTATTTTCAAAATAGATTTTGCGTTTTCAAAAGTTTTGAAAAAGCATGTAAGTACATGCTTCTCCAAAACTGCGTTTTGGAGGCATGTAATCACTTTTTCATCCAAACACGTTTTTAGATTATTTATGTTTTACAAACGCAATAATCAAATAATCACTTTAAAACGTAATCCCAAACACCCTCTTAATGAAGAAAAGCTCAAGAAATATCAAGACTGGATCTAGGGTTTTGGCAGAAGCCTAGTTGGTCTTTGTGTACTATTAGGTTTAAATAAACACTAATTTATAAATTAAAAAGAATTGGATATCAACTTTATCTGATCAAAACAAGTTGATGTGAAGTTGTTATTGTTGCTACTAGTGGTAATTAGGAAAATACCAAAATATAACTATCCGTTAACTCAATTCTTAATTTCAAGACACCAACAAACAAATTGTTTTTTTTTTTTAATCTAATCACCAATATAAGACCACAAGACTAATTGCAAAACAAAATTGATTTCATATATGGATTACTTAATTCTTATGAACATTCTTAATTAGGAAGACCTAATTAAGCACAAAGCTTAATACCATACAAAACTTGAAGATGGATATGTCGTGTTAGCAAGATATACATGTTAACTGTTAGTTATTTGCCAAGCAAAGGAAACCCTGAAGAAGATGCCCTCTTCACAAATCTTCCTTTCATTCTAGGCCTCTTCTCAGCGTTTAATTTCCGAACCTCATACCTTATTTTCTTCGAAAACAATCTCGTTCGCCTCTTTTCTCGATACCTTGACACCCTCGCCTCTCTCCCTCCATCTAACATTGCCGGATTCCCTGTCATCATCCCCATATCTCCATAAGGATGATGATGATGCTTTATCCCATCCTGATACATCAAAACAAACACAATGTTAATCCCATTTTAAAAGGTTAGCAGTTCATTAAGGAAAACTTGGTCGTCTAGGTAAAAAAAAGTGTGATAATGTTGTATTGTGGTTACATATGATTTTCCTTTAACAGTAAGTCAAATCATACACCGTACAACTGTTTTTAACCGAAAATAGAAACTGAGGTTTAAAACACATGTTTTTAACTTTTTATGCCTATAACACTAACACACTAGTGCAATAATAAGTTGAATGGAGTCAAAAACCTACCAAGCATTCAGGCCAATCTAACTCCGGTCGGTCACCGGTGGTCCACGGTGATCTTTGCTCATCCCAAGCAGCAATGATTCCTTCATAGTTATCTAACTTCAATATTCTTTTATTCTTCTTATTTTCGTCATCATCTTTTTGTACAATATGAACATTATTAACATGATCATCTTCTTCATCCACTTTGACCACACCCATATGCATACAATCACCACCTTCAACCACCACTTTCTCATCCCATAACGGTGAATCATAATCAAAACTTAACTGAAACGGCTCTCTCATCATCTCTATCTCACTTTCTAATATCTCACACTGCATATGATCATCTTCTTCTTCGACTTTCACTCTCTCCAAACTCTCTTTCTCTCTGCAATCAAGCAACCCTAATCCCTCCATAGCAAATGATTCTTCATCTAGACCTTTTCCCAGTAAACTCTCCACGTCAGCAGCGAACTCAGCTAGTTCCACGTCGGATGGAAGTATTAACCCGTTTAAACTATTCAAATCCACCATCACTTTATTTTCATGATGATGAGCAACATCTACTGGATCAGTTGTCACCTCGGTTTGCTTCACAGGCATCGCGGTCTCATTCGAATTCGAATTCCCAGATAGACAAAGCTCGGTTTCAAACGGATCAAACACCGGAACTTGATACAGAAGCTGTTCTTCAAATGTAACAGTGGTCATCTCATCACTTCCAATCTCCGGGACTAAGTGAAGAGGATTGAAGTTGAAACTCATGCTGCTTTCTTCGGATTTTGGCGTCTGTCGAGACGCATGCCTGTTCCCGCCCCGTGGCGTTCTGGGTTTCTTGGTGAAACCCTGGGGCCACGGTGGCGGGGCAGGTTTATCTAAAGAAGAAAGCTTTAAGGAAGCAACTTTTAATCGGACACGTTCATGTCGGCGAGCCAAAGGGTTGGCCGAATGAACTGATCCGTCACATGATTGACATAAGAAAGCGTCATCGGCGGCACAATACCACCGAGCACGCTTTCTTATACAATTATCACAAGCTCTAGCCGTTTTTCCTCCTATAACGTTGGCCAAATTTTTGTGGGATGAGACCATGGGTAGGAACTTTTTGTTTTAAAATTATCGAGAGTTTGAATAAATGTATGATGGGATTATAGGTTTGGTTTTGGCCTTTTGGGTTGTGATGGTGGATGAGACCCACTTTGTGCACTTTTTACAGAGAACAGTATGGTAGTACTAAAGGGATTTTATAAAGACTATATGGTAAGATGCACTTGTGTAGTTCAACAAGGTCCCACAAAAATGCCTTATCTTTATTTAATTGGCTAAGCTATGAACTCCATCCTTGAACTCCTTTTGCTATTGGTTGCCTTTCCATTCACTAGATTTCCGTGGAGCCCAAGTCATTTAAGTTTGGTTCCCATATCATTTTTATTAGATAGTGTTTGTACTAAGAAATTGAAATAAATATGTAATAGAATTGAGTATTGATAATAATGTTTTGGTATAAGTTTAATTAACTTGAGAAATAAGAAACAAAGCCATTAATTTATGTTAACATAAGTTAAACAAATATATACCCTATTCAAGTATCTAATATAAGTATTATGAAATTAAGTTGTCATTAATACTAGGTTTGACATATTTCTTTGAGTATGTAACATAAATATGTAAATAAAACAATATATAAAAACCTTAGGGTGAGAGGGGTCCTCCCCTCAACTCCTTTCACCGATGCCAACCAAATTCGTCCATATCAACTCCCCTCTCCAACTCCACTCAAACACTTAATCACAGGGGGTGGTTTCATCCAAACCATTGTTTTATAAAAAAGAAAAAATGTATAATTGGTTGAAAGAGAGTGTGGCCCACTATTAGCTCCTCTCCCTTCTCTTCCCGCATGCGGTAACAAGTTTCCGAATTCTGAGTTCACCACATGGACTTGGAGTGTTAGCGGCGCATTCCACTTGCGGCAACTCCACTCCCCACTCACCACCTCTCATGCACTCCGGACACCCTTAGCCAAACACTCAAGAATTTAAACTTAATTTTAAGAATGGTGATTTTTTTAACGAATTATATTACTTCTTTACACCCATTTCTAAATTATTTTCCTTTATCAGGTTTGATGATGTGACCTTCCTTAGAAAAAGCATGTGCCTATGTTTAATCCATGTCAGTGTAATGTTTACTACACCTTTATATAATAACTAGTTTTTGCCCCGCCCGCGTTGCGGGGCAATAAGCTGAATATTTCTCTCTCATAACATGTATGTCTGTACAAAGGGCAAAATCGTAAATTATATTTTGAACTCGAGACGAAATCATAATTTTAAACTGAGAGCAAAATCATAATTTTGAGCTAGGGGAAAACATACTTTTATTTTGAACTGTGGGCAAAAACGTAATTTTGAGCTGAGGGCAAGCGTAATTTTGAGCTAGAGGAAAAAACAACATTTTATTTTGAACTGGGTGCAAAAATGTAATTTTAAACGGAGGGTGAAACCGTAATTTTAAACTGGGAACAAAATTAAAAGTGAGTTTTTGAACCGAGGGAAAAAACGTAATTTTGAGCTAGGGGCAAAATTATAATTTTATTTTGAGCTGGGGATAAAAACGTAATTTTAAACAAAGGACGAAAGCGTAATTTTAAACTGGGCGAAACCGTAATTTTAAACTGGGAACAAAATTAAAAGTGAGTTTTTGAACCGAGGGCAAAAGCGTAATTTTGAGCAAGGTGCAAGATTATAATTTTATTTTGAGCTGGGGAAAAACGTAATTTTAAACAAAGGACGAAAACGTAATTTTAAACTTAGAATAAAATTAAATTAAAAATAAGTTGGTTCAATAGAGAAGTGCCAGCCAGCTGCCTGACACCATTCCCCCAACTTACAAATGTATATGTAGTATAATAATTGGTTACGCTTACACATATGCTTCTTTTAATATACTTTTGTATATAAAAAAATCATTTCAATAAAAAGTTTAATAAGATACGAAATATGTTGAACTAGTAATAAGATACGAAATATGTTGAACTAGTATTTAGAACCAGCGTTTTGCGGCGAGTCCGTTAAACCGAACCAAAAGTAGACGTAAAAACGATAAACCATGTACGCGCGTTGTAGCGTGTTAACTTGCAAAAATTATACTGAAACGTAAAACATATAAAAGAAATAACTGCGTCGACTTAGGACTCGCGCATTGCGACAGAGTCGTTAAACCACAAAACAAAAAAACGTAAAAACTTTGAACAACATACACACGTGGCAAGGTGTTAGCTCGCAAAAATTTAGATCGAAACGTACAGGGCCGGCCCTGAGAATTCGTGTACCCTGTTCGAGCTCGAAAAAACGTGCCTTTAGGCCTTAACAAAATTGGGTATTAGGTTCACTAAAGATCTAAACCTAATGCCAATTGGCTAATAACTGATCTAAACCATAAAAATAGTTTTGTAAGTAGGCCTATGTTGGTGTTTGTATGGGTATACCCTATTAATTTATTACATATATATATCGGATTTTTTTAAATAATGTGCCCTTTGAAATATCGGGCCTGACCGGTGGTCCTCCCCGCCCACCCTCAGGGCAGTCCATGGAAACGTGTTGGGGTAAAAATTTTAAAAACAATATTTTAGATCGAAACATAATACAAAACGTAAAATGACAAAATTGTAAATGAAAAAAAAACTATATGTGTGAAAAGTGTGAAAAGTTGAATTGTAACTATTACTAGCAAACCAAAGTTGGTAAAAGTAAAAATACATAAACCAATGGCGAAGCACCAATAAACCAAAAAAAATGACTTGTGCTTTGATTAATTGTACCTAAAGCTATAATAAGTCATACATAATTGAATAGTAGAGTTAACTCACAAAATCTTTTTGTGAATTAACAAAGGGAAAATATATAACAAGTTACTTATTTAACTAGTTATTAAGCATTCACATACTAGGGGCATGTTTGGCTAAGCTTTTCAAAACAACTTATTGGCTTATTGACTTATCAAAAAGCCAATAAGTTGTTTTTGTGTTTGTCTAAGCCAAAAGTCCTTTTAGAAATGACTTTTTGCAAAGAAGAAAAAGGAGGTTTCAAGAAGTCACAATATTGTGACTTCTTGGCCAGCTTTTAACTTTTCAAACTACAAATTACCAATATACCCCTTCTTTACCCCCTTATATCTAAAAGAATGTCCATTTTAGTCATTTTACATCAATAAGTTAATCCAAACACTTTTTTTAAAAACTCCTTTTCAAAATGTCATTTTCCCAAAAGTCCTTTTCCAAAAGTCATTTTTAACTATAATAAGCTTAGCCAAACATGCACTAGGAATCAAAATCTATGTGTGGGGTTTTTAAAATATAAAGAGTATAAAAAGTGGTTGTGAGTGGATGTGAGAGAAAATGTTACTGTTCATATGTATATTTGGGGGACACTGTTCACCCACTATAATTTTTTAATATATATTGAAAGTGGTTGTGAGTGAAGGAAAGAGAAAAATGTAACGATAAAGATATAAAAATATTATTTAATTGAAAATGAGAGAGAAAAAGTATGTTTTTAGTGGAAATATATTGATATAGGAATTGTTTTTAATGAAATGTATGTATATTTTTAGAGAGTTGGATGTGAATGCTCTTATAAGGGAGAGGGTCCAAGGGTAAGGTTCGTGATTTTTGTCCAGGCATGTGACTCATTAATACTCAAAAGTGTTACATTAAACTAGTTTTGTAAAAGTATTCTTATTCGAGTATTTATCTCTATCTCTATATTTAACTATAAAACATCATTTCTCTACAACTTGTTTATTCTATAAGAGGATTCACATTGAACCTCTATATAATTTAATTAAAAATCACATATTTCTCTAATTTATGTTTACTTTTCAAAAACCTTTCACATCCAACACTCTATCTATATATCTATCATACTCACACTCACTTATTTTATTATTTCTTTCTCTTTCCTACAAACTCACAAAAAAAAAAATATAAAGGTTTGGATATAAACCTCTAAATATAGAGGTTTACTTTAATATCTATAAAACTTTCTCTATTATAGAGATTCCAATATAGTGGTGTTTTTGTTGTTTTGTCTATTTCTTCCTCTATATATAGAATGCATTAATATAGAGGCTCCAATGTGAATGATCTAAAAAACATCTAATATCCGACTTTGCATCTCTATCTTACTCGCAAAAACTTTCTTTATTGTTTTTTCTTGGTTTTTTTTAAACCCCCTAAACCGGGGGTTCTCCGCTGTTGGATTTGCACTTCAGCAAATAATACCAAAAGTAACATCATTAAAACGCAGCAGACAGTAATAAGTCTTCACAAACAAGAGTAAAATATGTCTTAAACATAAAACGATAAAATAGGATGTGAGTCGCCAGATTGGAGTCTTTGCCTCACGCTAGCCTCTAACCAGCCAATCAACGTCATGTGTAACACCTCGAAAATTCACGTCCTATAATGTGTTGACACGTGTCATAATGTTTGAACGTGAGAAAGAATATTCTAGAGGGACTAAAAGTTGACAAACATGAAAAGTATGTGAATATACGTGTTCTAAATGTCAACAGTGAATAAATATATTGTACATTTGCCCTACATGATGCTCATACCTTCAAACGAATAAATCACGGATCATACGAAGCTAAATAAGAAGGAAAGTGAGAGATTACAAACCACAGGGGTTAAATGTGTCAACATGTTTAAGTTATACCTCTGAGTGACCTTTTAGCCAACCCGAAGCCTTGTAACGGTTAATTATGCTCACTAGAATGCACGATATAAATTTCATAAAGTTTCGTTATCGCATGAGCAAGTTGTGATCAAATTCGTTTACAAGGGGTTAAAAGCGTTAACGTTGAAAGTTATGACCTTTCGGGTTAACCGGAAGTGTCCAGGGACTTGGCAAAGTGGGTATAAGTCCTAAAGCCCTTGTGGGTAAATATAAAGGGGTCAAAATGCAAAGAATAAACTTAGTTGACCTTTCGTGAAGCCAAGGGACAAGTTGCAAAAACAAAAAAATGAAAATTCTGATTTTTGGGGTTAAGGTGGGCCGCATAAAGGTTAACATACCTTTACGCGGGCCGCGTCAGGACGTCAGATGCAGCATCAGCAAACAGCAGCCTGTATATGCGCAAACTCGACCCAAAACGGATATTTTCACTTCAAGTGCGACCCCTAGGCAACCCCTAAGCCTTAGGGACACATGTTAATGACTTATGGTCAGTAATAGAGTTGTGTGTCAACTTCTTATGGTGGTTTGATTCCTATATAAAGCCATGAGTTGCAACCATTGTTCCACACATTTCATTCTTGCAATCTGATCATTTCTGGAGCTCAAGGCTGCTCTCAAGTGATCACATTTCGTGCATAGGACCTTGGTAAGTATGCTAAACCTTCCTTAATTAAGTTTTAGCCTAGTTTTAGCTTAAAAGTCAAACCGTCGTAATTAACGGTTGACTTTAAGATTAATCACTAATGGTCCAGTGATTAGTCGAATCAAAATTAGTTATAAGTTGGTAATTATGTGGGTAATAAACCCTCAAAAGGAATCCCCCTGATTCCCACTCTAACTAGGTCAAATGTCGGGTCAAACTTATTAAGAAAAAGTCAACAGAATGTTTAAATTACAATTTATGCATAATTGGCAATGTAGAACACTTATAACCTGTTTGATCATTAAAATAACTTGGTAATTAGTGTAAGAACATGTCTAAACATGTTCCACCCGACAATTTACTATATAGACCCGGTTTGGGAACCGAAAGTCGCATAGTTTGACTTTCACTTTGACTTTCAGTTCTGACCCGTTATGGTATGTTTTAGAAATACCTAAGAGCTTCATTTGGACCAGGTTACATGCTAGTATAACCCTCTGTGATTATACACACTACTACAAAGCTTGTTTTTTGCAGCGCTTGTATATTTTTTTTTAAAGCGTTTTCTCATAAACCGCTGCAAAAAGTAGTGTTTCAAAATGAATTTTTCAATAATACTTTTTAGAAGCGTTTAGTAATTTTTATTTAATATTTTATTTTAAATGTTAAACAATCAACCTTTAGAAGCGTTTTGTATCTATTTTATTTTATGTAACATGAAAAAAATTCAAGTTTAAAACGAAATAATAATACTTTAATTTAAAATTAGTGTGCCCCAAGTTCAATGAGATAAGTACATACAAAGTCATGTTATGTATTAATTGATTTTGTTTTAAATAAATTATTATAAATCTCAAACGTATTGTTATATAGTTATTATCTATACCTTCTTTTTCTCAACTAATTCCTATTCATTCAACTCAAAAAAAAGGTCATCTTCAACCTGATATCGTTTCATATGCAATTCCTCAACAATCACATTGAATTCCTCTCATTCATCATCAATCATCAGGTCAATTAAAGGTTTGGAAAGTTTGATTAGATTACATTTGTTTTTATATATAGTTATTGATTAATCCATTTATTTATGTATCGACTTTTCTAATTTATAGATAGCATCAGATATCAAGCATCGACTGTATATAATTATAGCATCCGAAAGAGCCATCGTGAAAAATACCAAAAAACAAGTACAAATCATCATCATTTAAGTGGATACAGGTTAGAAAATTTTGGGGGTCAAGTAATTTTAATTTCTCTTTCATATAAAATGGAGAGAGACTAGTTTTTGCAAATTTAAGAGTGAAAGGTTATTTTTTATAAATTTAAAGGGAAATTTTTAAAGAAAAGTGACAAGCTCGGGTTTCCTATGTTTGTAAATATTGAACATTTTACTCCGAACACGACCAGAATATTAGCGGGTTGACCCGAACAAGACCCGTACAAGCCGAATTTTCAATTTTTTTATTTTTTTCACAAATTAATATATTAAGATTAAAACTTTATTAAAAAACACAAATGTTTATAATAAAATTACTTTTTAAATTATACAAATGCATTAAATACACACCCAAATAAATTTATGACATAAAATATATTGTAAAAAAATAAAATATAATATAAATGGGTTAAACGGGTCAACCCGTCAACCCGACCGGGTTCACCTGAACCCGACCCATTTAGCTAAATGGGTTCGCGGGTTCAACCTGAAACTGACCCGAACCCGTTTAGGCTAAACCTAAACCCGCAAATTTCGTGTTAGGTTCGTATCGTGTTTTCGGGTCATGTCAGAAATTCACACCCCTACTCCTAAATTTGTTAAAATTTGAACTTTCACTCCCATTGATGAGAAACAAAATTTAGCTGAATCTTTATCATTTAGAAATATGTAGACTAGAAAAATACCAAGAAAGGTAACCGGCTTCGGTTTCTTGAAGATTTAGCCGAAGATATATTTGACATAATTTAGGTTCTAATTTGATAATATTATTTTATTATATGTACTAGGGGGAATACCCGTGCGATGCACGACATGCATAATAGTTATTGGTTTTTTTTCTGAAACGACAGGGGGAAGGGTTGTAACTAACATAATAGTTATTGTCTTTATTTTGCCTTTTGAGACCACGCTATAACAGGTTAAACAGTACAGGGGGAAGGGTTGTAACTAACATGTTAACAACTTATTTATATCAAACAAAGTAAAACCACGTAATAATTGTTGAGATATAATAACCCAAAAGGCACCCATTGACTCAAGTGTTGTGACATTGCAGCATATCTTCTACATGGATTTTCATTTAGCAAGCAATGCATTTGTCCATTCAAAGAATTTTGGGCACTCCATAACGAAAACCAGATATCAACTGGCCCATTGTACTTGCGAATTATGTTAGTACTTACCTGAGAAAACACAAAATTGCATTGACAGTTGAAAAGTCAAACATAAGAAAACACATGTTGCGGCCTCCCACAAAATGATCTCAAAAGAAATGTAGGTAACACGTTACTTAGCCAAAGAAAAAAAAGGAAGCAAAATCTACATTAAAGCTGAATGAAATCATGAAGATATTCTAAACTTTTTAAAATTAAAGGCACCTGAAGTTAACGCCATTTTTGAAGAACAAAAACATTAAAAAATGAAAGACAAAGATATACCAGCTCCCAGGCTTCAATTTCTTGTTGTGAAGTATCAAGCATAAACCTTCTGATAAAAGAAAAGAAGAGCAGTTATTTCCACCTTTTTAGTCTCGGTTTTCATAACGCACACACGTCACATATACGTAAGACAAAGACACATATAAAGAGGCATGCTAAAACTTTATTAAACCATGGATCGTAATTTGTTCTGTCGGCATAACTCTTGTGCCAAAAAAAAGGGAAAAGATGTCTTCCAAAATAAAAAAAAATAACATAAATGGAAAAACGTAGTAGCTCTCGCACGCCTCCTTGTCTTATTGGATAACACATGGACCGAACTTTAGTTAACGCATGGCACTGTCATCCCCAATCCCATCACCGGTCGACTGCCTGCAGTGAATTAACAAAAGTAAGACCGTTAAAAAGTGGTAGGTTTTGCATTTTTTTATCTAATGTATGCAGCCTAGCTAGGAATAAACTCAAATGAAACTGTTAAATGGACTTTGGTAGTTTCGTTGGAATAAAGGGGAATTAAATGTTAAATGGCATCTAAAATTTAATGAGTTAGTACTAACACTAAAAGTGATATCTAAATGTGTATGTTTGTGTCCAAACGGTGTACCTTTCACGTGGATCATCGCCAACGTTCTCTTCTGAATCCGAATCCGAATCTGTATAAGTAGTCCTGCGAAGGAAAGAACGGGAACTTTTCTTGACGATTTAAAAAAGCTATAAGCTTGCTTAAAAAGCTAGGTTTGTTGGTTCATGGCCCCGATTAGCCCAACATATTTGTCTTTCATGGGTCCCTTCCTTTGAGTTTGTTTTAGACATTCATAACTAACTTATGTACATTTTAATGTAAAAAAAAGAAACAAAATCATAAATTATAATGCTGCACATACCTAACAAAACTTTTTGTAAATGTAATGCATATCGTGTGGTTTAAATATCATCAGTACGATTCTCATTGAAGTCAAAATCAATGATAAACGGAGATATACCTTATGGTCGTTTCAACGTGCTTAACTGGTGTCGGTATCGGCACTACCTCATTGTCTTTATTAGAGAGCGAAGGAGGTGTGGAAGAACCAACGCACCCACAGCCATCTCCGTATAGAAGAACATTCTTGCAGTTAAAGCTTTCGAAAGAACCATGATCATAGTACGTACATGAATCAAGCTGGAGGGTCTGAGTGCTACCCACAAGAGACTGCAAACAATTCGGCAGTGCTGAAATGCTGTTGTCGGGGTTTCTTACTATCACCGGAGTGAACTTATCCTGGATGTCGGTAGAATAAAGGTTGTAGACGCCTGATAGGCCAGACTCTGCTGTGAGTATATCATGAGCAGTGGCCTTTGTCAAGCGTTGGGCGGTGTCATCAAAGCAGACAATGACAGCTTCGGCTGTTGAATCAAACACCTCGAGTTCTAGCCTGAAACTGTGCAAGGTTTGTAATAAAAGGGTCAATTTATTTGCCTGCATGAAGATTGCCACAAATTAACATAACTGCACACTTTCAGAAACTAACCTTACTCTCGGGAAGAGTACGGGGTTTTCGCACCCATCAGACCACATATTGTTGTCTTCACGTACCACACCTTTCATGCAGCTTCCACCGCCACATGTCAGCGTGAACCACTCCTGGTTATTGCGTATGCGCTTAAGTTGAACATGACAGGTGAATTCAGCACTCTGCATAAATTACCAGCACTCTGTAAATATGCTATTTGGGTGCGTTATAATAAAAGAAAGCATATAGTTTCGCAGGGGGCATACCGTGTGTTGCCTATTTCTTCTCCCGTGGTTCAAGATGGCTTCTAGGGTGGTCCATTTTTCTGAATAGCCGGCGACAGTGTTGTTCCCTGACATGGCGTCACGTGTAGATCCAGCAACTACAGGTTGTTGAAAAGATGGGGAAAATGGATCGCATGAAAATTACATTGCGACTTTTCATTTGCCATCTTAAAATTTGTAGGTAATGAGTGGGAGTTACCCGCACGTTGCCGCGGGATGTTGAAAAGACAAGATAAATAGGTTTTAGTTAGAAAATTGTAATTTTTGTTTTATTTTCTATACATAATATATATATCTATATATATGATGTTAACATACAACAAAAATAGTAAAAAAAATCTGCTTAAACATTTAAATAACATCACTTTACTTTTAAGTTCATAAATCCTATATATTTTTACGTTTATACTAAAGTTTTGATAAAAAAAAATGGTTCAGAGAAAAAATAATAGATTATAAAAAACATTTATTCATGGTTTCAAGTAGTCTACAGTCTACACCCATGAATAAAGCGAGGAACTGAAACTGACCCTTTAAATGTACATATGGGTCGGGTTTTAAGCGGGTGTAATGGTTTCTGTACATTCACACTTTCTACAATTGCATCTGATAAACCAGGTGTATGCATGCTCCAGCTGGTGTTTATAGTTTTTTTATAGTCTCTCCACCGTTGTTAGTAGTTACACCAACATCCAGTATCATTTACAGTTTTTGAGTCTTATCCAGTAGGTGGTCACAGTTAAAAGTTTACTAGGATTTGCACTATACATCAAACATAATGAGACCTAAGAGCACTCATGAACAAGTAACGATATTAAACTATTCTGGCATAATATTTCAATCACATGAGTTACCAATTGGGATAATTGCATGACATATAACGTGTTCTAGTTAATTGATTTTCTTAAGTTCTTACATAAACCACTGTTAATTTATTGTATAGTGTAAACAACAAAAAGGCGGATGGGAGTGCGGATTCATGGTGTTGGGATATATGATGGAGTTTGTCTATACTTACCAAGAAAATTTTCCCACGAACGTAAGTATTCTATATATACCTTGTCTATAGTGTTTATGTATATGTATACGCAATTGTATGTGTGTGTGTGTCTACGTGCTTGTATGTACATGTGTATGGATATGTATATGTAGCTGTTTTATTTAAATCTAACTTTTATTTATTCATTTCTTTTTAGATTTGGCGAACAACAAGAGTTGCTACACAAAAGGATATCGACCAGTTACTAAGGATCATAATGCCTTGGTTTTTAGTGAGAATGTTTCCGAATTGGAGCCATGCATTTAAGTAGATTTGTTGTTAGTACTCTTTATTTTCTTATGGGTTTATATTTTGCTAGAAACTTTTGTTTTGTCAGGATTTGTTAAATCAATGCTAGTACTCTTTATTGTCTAAGAGATTTATATCCTGTATAACTTTATGTTTTGTTGGATTTGTTAAATTAGTGTTATCAAATTTGAAGTTTTCTTTGAATATCTAAATTCATGAATTGGTTTATGGATTGGTGTATTCATAGATTGAGATGGAATTTTGGATATTAAATCAGTGTTATCAAATTAATGTTATTTAATTTGAATTCGTAACTTCTTGAATTGGTGTTATCAAATTAATGGTTTAGCAAAATTGATTTTGGCTGGAAATACAATAAAAAATACATTGGTTATTTTGCAGCGTTTTCTCAATATCATATATTATTTATTTTATTGTTTTTAGCTTATGACAAAACCGCTGCTAAAGCTATTATTTTTTATTTCAATTTATTTTTGTTAAACGCTGCTAAAATAACCTTGACAACGCTGCAAAAGACATCCTATTTTTTGAGGCGCCAACTTTTGAAGCGCTCCATAAACGCTTCCAAAAATAATTTCCACCGCTTCTAAAAACAACTTTTGTAGTAGTGACACCTCGGATCATTAGTTATCCAATTAATGCGCATGATTCCGTTAATTGCCCATATGTTGACCATTATGCCCTTTTCACCTTAAAATGTGATTTATGAAAATGTAAAAGTGTAGAAACCTTAATTACTGATATATAAACTTGTATGCAAAGTTTGACATCAGTTTGAGGTATAGAATGAGAGTTATGCTCATTAGCGTAAATTGAAGGCTTTATGTTAATTAAACGACATAATTAGCGTATAGCCTATTTAAACATACTTTTTGATATCAAATATTTTACCCATTGATGTAATATATTATTTTGGGATTTTTAAATATTTTTAATAAATTTTAGGCTGAGCATAACTTATAGTCGTAGGCCTAATCCGGTAATTGTCGGTTTTGCCCTTACGGGCTATAAAATAAGTTTTACATATCTAATCGACTCCAAACCTTTTGCTACTGATTACGCATGATAAATAAATTATTTTAAGCCTTCTGGAATAATAAAAATATCAGCTTTATGTATATAACCCGGAAATGGCTCCTAATCGCCTTTCTAAGCGTTTTTAACGCATAGTATGCACTAGAACTATTTTAGACATACAAGGGTTGATACCTACTGATATTTTAGGTAAATTATAATATTTTAACAGTAAGTAAAAGTTGTTTAACTCAGACTTCAGTTTTGAGCTTTACGGCTTATGTGAAATTACCAAAGTGCCCCTTCGGTGCATAGTTTGGTTATAATTGATAAATTTCACATATATACTTTATCCTACTGTTATAACTTATCAAAATAAGTATTTTTGCTGATTAGACCAAACCTGTAACTCAGGTAAATACTTAAACTCTTTTATAACCTCTTAAATGACCAAACTACCCCTACGAGGCCTAGTTTGTGTTTAAATACGTTTTGGGCATAATGAAAGACATCTTACTGATGTCACAACATATTTGAGGCATAATTAACTTAGGAAACCTGTATATGATTCTCATTCTTACCCGTCATGCGCTATTCGCGTTCGGTTCGGTTTATGTAACTAGTTTGCATAAATTAGCCGAAACGGGTCAAACGTTATCGTTTTTATCTCAAAATCCAGAATGTGTTTAGTTTACCCATATTATACAAGTCTCCAAACTTGTCGGGTCTAAATCACATCCTATTCCGGTCTTCGCTTAATCATGCGTTTTGAACCGTAAACCTTTCCTTAAAACTAACCGGTCTAAGTTACGACTTAAATAAGACCCGTTAGGAATTTAATAGGTTAATAAAACCTTCGTTCCAGATTGAGAGCCCCAGTAGAAGTACTTGTGCTTGCTGATTAGAATATACGGCTGAGTATAAATTGCATTGCTAGCTCAGGTAAATACTTTTAACTTATTTTCCCTTATACGGGCTTGGGATACGGTATTATAAAAATACCGCTTGGTCGGGTATAGAAACCTTTTAATCGGAGATGATTAAATTGCATAATCCCGTTTTAATCTGTATTGATTGATAACAAATAACATTGGGGGTTAATGACCGTGTCCTGGATATCCTTGGCTCATTTAAAAACTGAATGGCCATAACTTAAGCACAAGGTGTAGGCATAACACCTCCTGTTGCGTATGTAAAAGATATACTCACTCGTAAGGATGTCTTCTTGTGAGTTATATTTATGGTGTGTCGATTAATCTTGACCGGCTTGTATTGTATAATCACCGGCCCTAAATGTTGGACAACCATGTAAATCGGATACAAGATCTTTATTAATAAAATTGTCCCAAGTATAAAAGATTAATTTTGCCTCGTGCATTTTAATCAAATTATAAAAGATATTTTGTGCCACGTGCATTCAAATCAATTTTCTTAAACTCTTTTCAAAATGAGTCAGTTAATTGTATTTACCAGTGTAAACTGACGTATTTTCCAAAAGGTTAAATGACAGGTACTATGCGTAATTGGCTGGGAGCTCAGGGCGTCATTAGGGAATCTTGCAAGTTCTAGATGCCTAAAGTCTGTTGAACAGTTTTCTTTTATTGATCCGCCTGTGGATCCTTTACCTTCCGTTGTAATACTTTGACATTTCTTATATTCGGAATGTAATATATTTATCTTTTGCTTCCGCTGTGCATTTATATATTGTGTTGTTTGACTATGATGATCTCAACTACGTCACGATACTCCCCACCGGGCCCACCGGTGACACGTGGAAATCGGGGTGTGACATCATGTGTATACTAAAAGTTAACTACGCTGACTGAGTTTTAGTTCAAAACAGATAACTATAAACTTTATGAAGTATTAAACACACACAACGTTTAAGGCGGATCACATAACTTTATCATACGTAATAATCATAGTAATCCATATCATATCAATCATTAACTTAATACTATGAACTATGCATGCACCATATGCTATACGCAGTTCTACAACCATTGACAAGCAACAAATGCCCAGTCACTATAATACGGTTCTACAGGTCACCGCCTATCATAGGGCCTCCTAGGTAACCGTCAATATTGTGCGATATACATACTATAACACTTTACTACTATAATACTTTAGCACTTTAAAACTGCCTATACTATACTTTAGCAAAATTTGTCGTAACTATCATGTTTAGAAGAAAATGTATTTGCTTTACTTTGAAAACTGTAGTGAGTATGCATACCGCCTCAAAACAATAAAGTAAAGAGGGTTTTAAAAGCTCACCTATTGTTCTTCTTTCCAATCCCTTGTAAACCGGCTTGAAACAAGCTCTTTTTCACTCTAGACTTCATCCTTTCTCTCTCTCTCTTTCTCTCTCTCTCTAGAGTGCCATAAAAGATACGAGGAATAAGGGGTTCTCTCCTAAATTACCATTACGTAAATGACTAATTCACTCCTTACGGGCTTTCGCCAATGAGGTGATGGTGGAGTGGTAAGGGAGAGATTTGGTGTTCTAAGGGACCCAAGTTCGATTCCTGACCTCCTCATTATTTTCTGTGGCACCTGGTGATGATGAGAGACTAGGTGAAAAGGTGGAGATCACTAGTTCGATCCTTGAACTGAGCGGGTTTTACCTCACCGCACTGTTGTGCCTTCGGGCGAGTGTTCACGGGTTTCGGCTCTAGATGAGGGTTTTTCCCGGTTCGAAGGCGAGTGTATCTCGATGTGGTGAATTTCGACGGTAACATATTTAGAGGATTCGTTGGCCGTTAAAAAAAAACTCCTTACGGGCTTTCCAAGATCCATTCCATAATTAGCTTCCCTTTTTAATCTTTTAATTACTTTTTTGCCTTTTCCTTGATTCATCAATTTATTAAAATCGAATGTTACAATTTTATACGCTCATGTTAGAACCTTTAAATATTCTGTTGTAATACTTGAGCACATCGTTGTAAACCCATAGGTATCAGACATCTTAAAAATATTTTTTAGTAATTCTAATTTCATGCACAAATTAGAATAAAAATATGTATTTGTGGTTGTAATTTGATTTGTAACAATAAAGTATATAACTATATATAATGTGGATTAGAAAATTTGTCAATATTGTTTTAAATAAAAATTCAAATTTGACAACTTCATTAATTTTCTTCCATATCGATCTTCCAACGTTACGTAACTTTCAATCAATTGCAATATTACTACGACATTCTTAACCGTAAAATCAACCTTATCTAACTGCTTTCAATCAATTGCAATATTACTATGACAATCTTAATCTTAACCATTAAATAGATGTTGTCAATGATCCATATTCATTTCTTTTTCCAAAATGTTTTATCTCTCACCGTTTTCAACACCAAAATTGTAGATTCCATTATTCATACATCCCATAGCATACCAAAAATCCTAAGTAACATCTACTAAATGGAATAGGTAATGATACCATTATTTTCATATCGAGTATATTAATAGGTCATGAATAGTAATTTTCTTGTGGTGACTCGTAACGTGAATGTGACCATTACCTAGTCATCAGTTTAATTTTGCTTGTACCATAATAGGATCATGTAACGTTTGTTTTCTTGTATCGTAACACTTGCAATACATGTTATGTTTATCAAATAATATTGAGATGTAATGGGGTGTGCTTGTTCTTCATGTTCAGGGGCATAGCATAGTGGGGCAGGAGGGGGCGGCCGACCACCCGAACTTTTCGCTCGGTAGTGGAGAGTATGTAGTTTTCATATAGAAATTGTTGGGTATATACATTTTCGACCCCCCGGTTTTGTAGAAATTTTTGAGTATATTCGTTTTCGACCCCCTAGTCGGAAATCTCAAGCTTTGTCACTGTTCATGTTTTAGCCGGTAAGTATTAATTACAATTCTGGACTTAATAACTTGATAAAAGGTATGTATGAACTATACTTTCTCATCACAACTTTTATAGGTTAGCATCAAATTTGATTAAATTAACACTATTGTAATTCGTTGGTCAGCATGAAACAAAGAACCAGTTCGTACTAGGTTATGAAGATCGATCTATTGCTCGATCTGACTTATAATGCTAATATTATTCACCCTGACATATCTAGTAGGGTGTAACGCTGGCCATATTTGGTATTCTTTTAATAAAATAGTTAAACTGTTAAATTAGTGTCTTAAATGGTAGATATGTTAACTATAACTATTTCTCTTTCGTTGTGAAAGCCCAACCAATTGCTCTACTTGTTTTTAAGATTGGTCTTTAAATCCTAAGGGTTTAAGTTTGGTTTTAGTTAAATCGCTACATTTTCCATGATAAATATGCCACAACATAAACACTGCAAGATTTGAACTCCAAACATTTTAATAGTGAATTCATCATTACGAACAAACGGTTTAGATTTTTTTAGTAATTTAAAAACATCCGGTGTATATTGAACAACATTATCCAAACATATACTTGAGGAATACATAGATATACATATAGAATGGATGTTGGCCGGTTAATATCTATTGACACTTTGTCTGTAGGTAAATCTCACTCAATGTTGAAGATGACACTTTTGTTGGATGGCTTTTCCCATACTGTACTAGCTGTGTAAAGTTTTGTTTTCTTGTTTCTAGCGCGACAATTTTCATAATGGTTCCCCACAAATTATTTAATCGCAAAATTGCCCTTTTCAGGACCACTTGACAACTTCTAATTGGATAGCTTAATAAACTCCTCTGACGCCCATATCTTTCTATTTTTGTACTAATATAATATATGACCTTTTTTTTATTTTTTTAGAGATGAAAATATCAACAAAAGTGCAAATGTGGAGAATAAACGGAGATTTGATTTCCAGGGTATATTGCCAACAATGTGTCGACTGAGTTGTTCATTTAGGAAGATTTAAATAAAATAATTGTTTATAAAGTAAAATCTAATGAATTAACAAAAAAAGCCATAAAGAATTGTCTAAATAAAATCTAAGAAAATTGATACATAAGTATAATCTAAAAGGAACTATGTTTTGAGTAATAATACTAGATCTAAAATATTAAGCTATAAACATGCAAGGAGATTGAGACACGTAAGATGGATTATTATTTATTAGGTTGGATTTCATTAACAAGTGATATTTTTCCATTTAAAATAGAAAACTAGAAATATATGTACATATACTTTTAGATATAAAATCTATTTCATAGTTATGAAATAAATTAATCTTATGTGATGGATTGTTTGCTTTCGAAAATGTGATATAGTGAGCGTAGACGTAACAATCAGCCCTTCATAGCAACAAATATTGTTTGTTTTGTCCATCATAAACTCAAGACTGTTTTTTTTATTGTTCGATTGAAGAGTTATCAGAAGGTTAGTCATCCTTGGATTACTCTCACTCAAGCACGATAAACTATGGAAATTTTCTCACTCTCAACCGCTACACTCATAACGCATTTGAGATATATAAGATGGGACATTCCTTCTGTCTCGGTAACCCTGATGTAAACTACATAAAAACAGGTGTAAATTGGCCTAAGATGTCACAATAGAAAATATAGGTCTAAGTGATCAACCTAAGCATGAACTATTCAAGCTCAGCTAGTTAAATCTTGACTCGTGAGCTATTCGATTTGAGTGGAGTTACACATGACCCTTACAAATTGGAAGCTTTAAATATGTCCCCTTAAAAATATGTTTGTAACCTAAAACAATTCATGAATACATTATGTAAGATCCCAATTTTTTATATTCTATATATGGAGTATTTTGGTTAGCTATATTGATGATAAATATTCATTTTTGACATATAAGCATTCATTCATATATTATTTCTTAAACTGGACCAAATTGTTAAAAATGTTGAATTTAAAGGCCAAGATGTATATACCAGGTTTTGATGGTTAAAATCTTTCCAATAAACTTGAGGGGCCTAATTTGGACAAACTAAACACTTGATAAAACTTGGAATTCATATGAGATAGCTACATTTTCGCTCAAAACAAAAAAAAAAATAGAATTTGCATTTGATGTTCTTGTGTGTGACGAGAGAACAATCAAGAAAACAAGAATGAATAGTTCACAAATCGACCTCAAATCTAATCCAAAAACCTTGATCTACCCATATCGGGTGATTATAAGTATTCAAAACGCGTTGGTGATATTTAAGGCATGACATATGGAATGAACCCAATATCTCTCTTGTCCATCGCCGATTTTAGATTTGCCAAGATAATGCACAAATTTACATCGTCAATACACTAATAATCATTTGTTTAATGTTTGTAGATTGTTGTCATACAAAAAATCAGAGACGATGCAGAGCGATCAGGAAACGTTGTGAAGGGAATAACTAGCATGAAATATGGTAATGCGGGCGTAACCTGATGTCGAGTGGAAGCAGTTCCAAAAATGCTCACTCAACATAGCCATATCCAAATATTGTTCACCCAATAACAATCACGACAACCACCTCCAAGAACCCTCCACCAACTTAGCTAGGTTGTTTCTTGTTGTATTAGCTATAAGTATCTTTTTACAGCTTTGATTGTAATCGAATTCTTTATTCGTCGTATTTTTATTAGAGTAAACTGCCGTTTTGGTCCCTGTGGTTTGGGCACTTTTGTCATTTTAGTCCAAATCTCAAACTTTTTACATCTGGGTCCCTGTGGTTTGCATTTTGTTGCCATTTTAGTCCAAATTTCAAAAACCCCCTATTTTGACTGTTGAAAGCTGCTTATTTTGTCCTTTATTGCAGGGTATTTTGGTCATTTATGTTTTATTATAAACTGATCATCATCATCCCTAAAAATAATCAGCTCTCTCTCTCTCTTCTCTCTCTCTCTATAGCACCACCACCACCGCCACCTCCCCCCTCTCTCTCTCTCTTCTCTCTCTCTATAGCACCAACACCACCGCCATAACCTCCTTCCACAACCACATGTTTCCACCATCACCACCCATTCACCCACCGCCGCATCATCCACCTCCAAACCCTAACCGTCAACCTGTTTAAGAATCGCCAGCCACCACGTTTCTTCTCTCTCTAGAACAAACAAACAACTGATAGATTCACTACATAAGACTATCCGCATCAGTGAAAGGCTATCCTTTCTACAAACAGCCTAATCAGCATGCCACATCAGCTTTTCACTTATTCTTCCCACAAACACTTTTTACCCACAACAATAACATATATATCCTTCCCACAAACAACCTTATTATAATTATTTTATTAAATTTAAACTAAATAAAAAAAAGAAAGGACCCACCATTCCCCCATTCTTCACCATTCTTCCCCAAGAATCCTTAAGAATGAACACCCTCCATGTCATCCTCTACAACACCCACTAATCCATCCCTCTCACAAATGCCCTCCACATAGGCGAAGAATCACCTACAAACATCCTTGATGTGGATAGTCTAAGTGCTTCACAATCACAGAAACTAAAAGGATTCAACACCTAATGTAAATTGAATCTGATTCAATTTCTGAACAAAATCAACAAACGATTTCTGAACAAAAACAAATAGACAAAAAATACAAGATGAATTACCATTCTCCTTCTCATTAATCTCTCCAAAGCTCACATCCGATTTCTGAACAAAATCCGATTCGATTTCTGAACAAAGCTCACCACCGCCATCATAACCCAGATCAACTCCTTCCTTGTTTACCCCCTTCTCTCTATAGCACCACCACCACCACCACCGCACCCATCTGCCACCATCGCCCCCATCTCAAACCCGAGCCACACCATAACCACCTCCACTGCCGTCGTCAACCACCCCCCTTACATCATCATCATAATCACCGTCCATCATCATCATCATAATCAGTCATCGTCAACCACCCCCTATTTACAGATCTGAAAAGAAAGAAGGATGGAGGAGAGATACAGGTCTTCGCCGTTAAGTGAAAGATGAGGTCGCTGGTGAGTGGGGATGAGGTCGCCGGAGTGGGGATGAGGTCGCCGGAGACTCGTTCGGAAAGATGAGGTCGCTGGTGAGTTGCAGGGTCTTGGAGAGAAGGGTTAGGGTTATATATGATGTGAGAGAGAGTGTGTTATATATATATATATAATATATAATTAATTTTGTTTTAATTTATTAGAGAGTAAATCAGAATGACCAAAATGTCCCTGCACTAAAGGACAAAATAATAAGTTTTCAACAGTCAAAATAGAGGCATTTTGGATTTTGGACTAAAATGGCAACAAAATGCAAACCACAGGGACCCAGATGTAAAAAGTTTGAGATTTGGACTAAAATGACAAAAGTGCCCAAACCACAGGGACCAAAATGGCAGTTTACTCTTTTTATTATTATTTGGAACGTATTATTTACGTTTACATGAAACCAAAATATTTTTTATTCTCTTTAGAAAAGATATCGCCACCGTAAGGAGTCGATGGTAACATTCTCTTCGATGAACCATTTGTCACGATATGTAGGTGATGTTAACATGTGTATCGCTAGTAAGTTTTGTGGGTATTCTCCGCCAGTGATCCTCAGTAACATATATAGATAAACTGTCAATAAATATTTATACCTATGTTACGTTTTCCGATTATCTTCAACGGTGGACTTCTAACCTACATTTTCATCACCAAAAACACTTTGTGTAGTGATAGAGTGAGGCGAGGATACAAAAAACTAGAAAACGGAAAGAAATATATTAAATAATAAGTAATTATATATACATATTATTAATTTATATGTAAATTACTTTGCTGAAAGTGAGTCGAACCTGATAAATGGATCTTCTAGTTCAAACTATTGAGATGGAAAGAATGGGGTAAAAAAATGATAATGTGTCTTATCTCTATCGAAAAATAGAGGTTCAAATCTTACGAAACACACACATATATATACACGCTCACGTACTTAGGATTATGTTACTTTGCCCTTAGAGAAAAATAAATATAACAAAAAACTAAGAATAAAATGCGTAGCTTAGGGTTATCAGGGCGCCCCCGTGAAACACCGCCGCAGGTGGGTGTTTCACGGTAGTGGTGGGTTTGGCCATTATACGCATCATAGTCGTGGAATGATTGTGGAACTTGATTCAAGGGTTATGATTGGGTATGGGATGGATTAACGATTATGGTGGTGTAATGGGTGTTACAAGTAAAAATATGATAATATATGATGGATGGAGGTATCAAATAGTAATTAAGTGTTATAAATGTGAAAATGTAAAGAATGACCCTTCCGTCTTAGACTGCGGGGTATGGGGCGGGAGTTTGGGCGTGCGTAGGGGGAAAACGCCCAAGCCACCACCCCGGGTGGGCATGGGTTTCGGCGTGGCCCTTGGGGCATGGGTTTCAAGCCGGGCGTGGGGCGGTCTGGCCAAGCTGACATGGCGGGTTGTGAATGGCCAAACCAAACTAGCCGTTGGGCTAGCCGTTGGTCTATTTTAAAAAAAAAAAAAAATTTCCTTTATAAATACTTTACAATATTTATCATTTTTCTCACACAAAATCAAACACATAAAACACAATCTCGCCATGAGTTCTTCAAGTTATACTGAATCGTCATCATCATCTGACGATGGGGCGGAAATATTTCTACAAACGATCGCGACGGTGGTGAAAGCTATCGTTGAAAACGAAGAGGATGAGGAAGAGAGTCAACAACCTAAACGCAGAAGAAGGTACATCGCTCGTGAACGGGTCACCGCTAATGATTTGTTGGTAAGTGATTACTTCTCAGCTGAACCTAAGTATGATGAAAAAATGTTTAGGCGTCGTTTTCGTATGAGTAGAAACTTATTTTTAAGGATATCTAGAGATCTTGAGGAGAATTATGTTTATTTTCAACAAAAACCCGATGTAACCGGGCAATTAGGATTACTACGTGGCAAAAGGTCACGGCCGCACTTAGGCAGTTAGCGTACGGCAATAGTTCGGACATTATGGATGACTATTTAAAAATGTCTGCACGTGTAGCTAGAGAAAGTCTTCACAACTTTTGTTCGTGTATTCTAGAACTTTATAGGAAAAGATATTTGAGAAAGCCCTCGTTCAGTGACATGAAACAATTATTGGAACATCACGCAGATTATCATGGGCTACCCGGGATGCTAGGTAGTTTAGATTGTATGAAATGGGCTTGGGAACTTTGTCCTACCCAATGGCAAGGCACTCACACGAGTGGATTTCACGGGAGTCCAGCCATCATGCTTGAAGCGGTTGCATCCCAAGATCTTTGGATATGGCATGCGTTCTTCGGTATGCCAGGTTCACATAATGATATTACCATCATAAACAACTCGCCCCTTTTCAATGATCGAGTAAATGGTATAGGACCCAAAGGAACTTTCTTTGTAAACGGGGTTGAGTACGTGTATGGGTACTACCTAGTTGATGGGATTTACCCAGAGTGGGGGGTTTTTGTAAAATCATTCACAAAACACGGTACGACAGATCCAAAAGATTAAAGTTTAACAGCGTACAGATGGCTGCACGTAAAGACGTCGAGCGAGCATTCGGTGTTTTGAAGAAAAGGTGGCGAATATTACAAATGCCTTGTCGACTATTGGACAAGGATCAGATTGGAAACGTGATGTACACATGTATCATTCTTCACAACATGATTTTGGAGGATGAAGGTAGAACGGTCGTTACCTACTATGATGACGATAACCCCCAACCAGGTAACGTAACAGACCAAGATAAAGCGGTAAATGAATTTTTGATCAAGTCAAGGGATATACATCACAGCCTTCGATCTGATTTGGTGGAACATGTTTCAACGATTCCTGGGTTCGAAACCGACGAAGACGACGAAGAATGATTGTTTTTTATTTTAATAATTATTATGTTTGTTTATGTATTTAAAAAAATATGTTTTTTTTATGTAGTTAATTAATTTAAATATATATTAAAAAAAATGGTGATGTGGCTAGGCCACGCCGGCCCAGCCACGCCCAACCCAAGCCCCACCATACCCCATTAAAACTTGGGTTTGGGTTATGAGAATTCAACATCCAGGTGTCAGCAATTGCCCCAACCTACGCCCAACCCAAGCCCCACCATACCCCGCAGTCTTAAGAGTCGTTTTCCGTGTAGTGGGACAAAGAAAACGGCTTATTTGGTATCATCCTGGTCCACTACGGTTTTGCCAAGTCATGAAAGCAATGGTACAATGTCTTTTTCCTATAACGACTTTTTCTTAACCATTCCTCTTCAACATGGTTTTTAAGAGGCCACGTCTACCTTTATTATTCTTACAAATATAATAACACCATATGAAAGTGACCTAACTAGAGCAAAAGTTATTTTACGATTTTTATTGTGTTTTATCATGTATTATTTTTACTTCTCTATATGTATGGATATATATCTTAGTATAATTTTAAATTATTTCTTTTTTAATATTCTTTTTGAGTATGGACATAAGTATCTACCAGAGCATATGATGTATTTATGATCTTTCTATCTGAAAGATCTAAAACGATACGGATAAGATAATATTTTCAATTTTTAAAAGTTTAATAAGAATCTATAGAGTAAATTGCCATTTTATTCCCTGAGTTTTGTCCAAATTTGCCATTTTAGTCCAAATAGTTTTTTTTTCCATCTGGGTCCCTGACTTTTACATTTTGTTGCCATTTTGATCATTTTGCCTAACTCCATCCATAAACCCCATCTGTAACCAGGGGTATTTTGAGGATTTCCTTAAAATATGTTTTCAGTTGCCATTTTGATCCAATTACAAAAAATCAAAAAAATCCCAAAAAATTCAAAAAAATCTAAAAATAAAAAAAAATTCTAAAAAATCATAAAAATTATAAAAAATTCAAAAAAATCTAAAAATAAAAAAAATTCTAAAAAATCATAAAAATTCAAAAAAATCAAAAAAATTCTAAAAAAATCCAAAAATCATTAAATGTTTCGGCACGAACCGTTTCGACCCGTACCGTTTCGAACCGAACCGTTTCGACCCGTACCGTATCGAACCGAACCTTTTTGACGCGAATCGTTTTGAACCCGTACCGTATCGAACCGTACCGTATCGAACCGAACCGTTTCGACGCGAACCGTTTCGAACCCGTACCGTATCGAACCCGTACCGTATCGAACCGAACCGTTTCGACCCGAACCGTTTCTAGCCGAACCGTTTCGACGCGAACCGTTTCGAACCGAACCGTTTCGACCCGTACCGTATCGAACCGAACTGTTTTGACGCGAACCGTTTCGACGCGAACCGTTTCGACGCGAACCGTTTCGACGCGAACCGTTTCGACGCGAACGTTTCGACGCGAACCGTTTCGACGCGAACCGTTTCGACGCGAACCGTTTCGACGCGAACCGTTTCGAACCGAACCGTTTCGACCCGTACCGTTTCGAACCGTACCGGGTCGAAACGGTACGGGTCGAAACGGTTCGGGTTCGAAACGGTACGGGTCGAAACGGTACGGGTTCGAAAGGGTACAGGTCGAAACAGTACGGGTTCGAAACAGTACGGGTCGAAACGATTCGCGTCGAAACGGTTCGCGTCGAAACGGTACGGGTCGAAACGGTTCGCGTCGAAACGGTTCGGTTCGATACGGTACGGTACGGGTCGAAACGGTTCGGTTCGAAACGGTTCGCGTCGAAACGGTTCGGGTCGAAACGGTTCGGTTCGATACGGTACGGGTTCGATACGGTACGGGTTCGAAACGGTTCGCGTCGAAACGGTTCGGTTCGATACGGTACGGTTCGATACGGTACGGGTTCAAAACGGTTCGCGTCAAAACGGTTCGGTTCGATACGGTACGGGTCGAAACGGTTCGATTCGAAACGGTACGGGTCGAAACGGTTCGTGCCGAAACATTTAATGATTTTTAGATTTTTTTAGAATTTTTTTGAATTTTTATGATTTTTTAGAATTTTTTTGATTTTTTAGATTTTTTTGAATTTTTTAGAATTTTTATGATTTTTAAGAATTTTTTTTATTTTTAGATTTTTTGGAATTTTTTTTATTTTTTATAATTGGATCAAAATGGCAACTGAAAACATATTTTAAGGAAATCCCCAAAATACCCCTGGTTACAGATGGGGTTTATGGATGGAGTTAGGCAAAATGATCAAAATGGCAACAAAATGTAAAAGTCAGGGACCCAGATGCAAAAAAAAACTATTTGGACTAAACTGGCAAATTTGGACAAAACTCAGGGACTAAAATGGCAATTTACTCGAATCTATATTAAACTCATGGTTTTGTTAGAACCTCATCCAAAGAAGTCTTAGTCAAAATAGATTAGGATATTGAAAAATAAATAAATATATAACTGTTTTATGTTGATTTTAATCATGTATGACGAGAAGATTTTTTTTTTCATTTGCCAAATTTCATAAAAAGGAGAATTTCATCTTTCATCCTTTTTATAGAGGCTATGGGGCATATTATCTTTGTGATTGTTTGATTATTTATACAAATACTAGGTTAGAACCTCGTGTATTACATGGGTTGAGTAAATGTAATTTTATATATTAAATAATAAAAACTTATATCTTTATTAACCTTGTATATTGTACGGGTTAAATAAATGTAATTTTATATATTAAATAATAAAAAATTATATCTTTAAAAACCATGTGTATTACACAGATTAAATAAATGTAATTTTGTATACTAAAAACGTCGTATTTAAAAAAAAACGTGTATAATCGGGTTGAATAAATCTACCAAATAATAAAAAAATTACATCCTTAAAAACCCTGTATATTACACGTGTTGAATAGATATAAAAAAGAGTTACATCTTTAAAAACCATGTATATTACACTGATTAAATAAATGTATTTTTTATATTAAATACTAAAAACGTCGTATCTTTAAAAAACCCGTGTATAGTCGGGTTGAAAAATCTACCAAATAATAAAAAATTATATCCTAAATAAATGTAATTTTGTATATTAAATACTAAAAACGTCGTATCTTTAAAAAAACCCGTGTATAGTCGGGTTGAAAAATCTACCAAATAAAAAAAAAATTATATCCTTTAAAGGTAAAAAACCTCGCGTTTTACTCGAATTGAATAAACATAATTGTGTATACCAAATAATAAAAAAAAAAGTTATGTTTTTAAATAATTAAGATAACATTTAATATTAATTTATTATTTATATTATTTATATATTTAATATAAGATAAGTAGATAAGAAAGGTATTTGTTTTAAAAATATATTAAATTAACAATTTAGATTTGAGGATAATAATTTATTAAGGAATGATAAGATTTAATATTAATTTATTATTTATTTATTTAGATTAATATAAATTTAAAAATACCTTTAATGAATGACATTTGTCCAAAAGTTGATTTCTTTTATTACAGTAGTTAGATTAGATTAGATTATATAGCCAACACTTCCTATTTTGACAAATCCGAGAATAATGCAATACCGTAAAAGATAAGTTGCAGCTTGGGGTCTATATTTCGTGATTATTTACTAGATATTAACATTGTTTTTCGATTATTTGTATATGGTATTGCATTCTTCTCGAATTTGTCAACATGTAAAGACTTTCTACCATTTATCTTTATAATTTTTCATGCTTATTCACAAATTAAATATGAACTAGTAATAAGACCCGCGCGCGTTGCGGCGCGGGTACTTCGCAAATATCGAACGGATTAGTCCAAGTGTTATGTGATGTGTTAACCATATGAAAGCGCACGTTTTGACGTATCCGATTGAAGTCAATGTATCCTATAGTTGCATTGCGATTGGATTAAAGCGTAACGTAAATCGAATTTATATCGTACAATCATAACGTATTATACGCGACCCGACTAACTCGAATTTATATCGTCAAGCCAAAAACTCTAGAGGGGTCAAAGTGGCATTTACAAAGTTCATAAAAAGTTAAGTGGTTAAAATTTGCATTCCCTAAACTTAAGGGCTAAGAAAGGGTAAAGATAAAATTTGATAAAGTTTTGGGGTAAGAAGGAAACTATAACAAAGTTGGAGCTGAAAAGGAAACTACCACAAAGTTAGGGTGTCAAAAGCAAACTATTTGTAAAATTGAGTAGTAGTTTAGGGACTAAATTTGCTATTTTATGATACTTTGAAGTACCAAAGTCAAGGGGCTAAAATTGCAATATCGTGAAAGTATGGGGGATGGGGAGGCAAAGCCGATGAGGTTTCCACCGACTTTGTCTTTTGACGGGTGGAAACATATAGAAAGACAAAACATGATTCGTAAAACACAGTGCGTAAAAGAGAATTACAAAAAAGTGTAAAACACAAAGGTAGACACAAAGTGTAAAACACAATGCCTAAGACATTTTCGTAAAACACAATGCATTGGCATTTGGAAAAGTAGGAGTTGTAGTCTAAGGGTTACAATTGCAATTTTTTTTAAAGTTGGGCGGGTGTAACAATGGAGTAATAGTACATGGGGTATAAAAACAAATTCTAAAAAAGACAAAGTGTAAAAGTATATGGGTGGTGGCGAAAATGTGTAAAAGATGAGGGGGTGTTGGTGGAAATGTAAAATAAGAGGGTTGGTGCGTAACTATGTAAGAGCTAAGATGGTGGAAAACCAAAGTAAAGGTTGGTGCTGGCAAAGTTTGAAAGATGAGGTTGTGGTTTTGAAAATTCATAGTAGAAGTTTTAGGGACTAAATTTGCCATTTTATGAAACTATAAAAATTACAAAGTCAAGGGGCTAAAATGCAATATTAAAAAGAATAAGGGGCAAGGAGGAAAGCCGGTGGGGAACCCACCGACTTTCTCCTTTAAGATTGTATAGAATGTACATAAAAATATGCACGTAAAAATAGTTTTTTTAAGTAAAAAATGATATGGGTAAACAAAAGAAATTAACGAACGAATGTTGTTGAGGGAAATTTAAATTAGTAAAAAGCTAGTGGCTAAAAAAGTCAATTGTCAAAGTAGAAAAATAGTAAAGTTAGATGATGGACTAAAATTGATTACTTTAAAAGTGGAGAGGCCGTAGAAAAACTAAGGGGTTTAAAATGTAATATTGTAAAATTTAAGGGGGTAAGGAAAGCCAAACAAAAGAAATTAACGAACGAATGTTGTTGAGGGAAATTTAAATTAGTAAAAAGCTAGTGGCTAAAAAAGTCAGTTGTCAAAGTAGAAAAATAGTAAAGTTAGATGATGGACTAAAATTGATTACTTTAAAAGTGGAGAGGCCGTAGAAAAACTAAGAGGTTTAAAATGTAATATTGTAAAATTTAAGGGGGTAAGGAAAGCCGGTGGACACCCCACCGACTTTCCTTTTTAAGATAGTATACAATAGGTGCGTTAAAATTTAACTTTATTTAATTTTCAATCTTTTGACAAGTAGAGTTAACAATAGTAAAGATTTTTCTTTTCATTAACCATGTTTTAAATACCGGTTTTTAAGTCATATCAGGTTGTGCTCTAAAATGATTCAACTGGTTAAACCGGGTTGTATCGGGCGGTTGAACTGAGTTACTAGTCAACCCTATAAATTCCAAAAAAAATACAAATTAATCTCATAAAACAATTCAATCTCAACTAGGATTTATGTAACTAATCATAGTTTTATGTAAAAACAACTATTTTTATTGTAAACTATTAAGTATTTTAAAAATATTATTATTAGTTATAAACAATATTGCATTGTATGAGGTGAGCAACAATTTCAACAACGACGGAATATTGGAATAGAAGGCACTAGGTTAATTACCGGAAATCTGGAAGATCAATATTACCTTAATATTGTATTTTATTAAAATTAAGAAATCAAATCCTATGATAATGTAAACCGGTTCAATGGTTTGAACCGGTAGAACCGGATTTACCGCCGGTACATAAGACATACTGTATTCGGGTTATACCGACTTTATCGTACCGGACTCGTGTCCGATATCCGGTTTAACCGGTATAACCGGCCGGTTCATACCGGTATTTAAAACATTGGATATTAGTTTGTTATTTTTCGAATTAAAATGTTCGGAATTCAAATTTAATTGTTCACACTTTAATTCATACATTTATAATATTCTTGATATTAAAAAACGTTATTTAAAAATGAAATAAACTGAAACTTTTAAGAAATCTTAAGAACGTAAATTATGGATCGTTCCTACCGAGGCATGGTGCGGTCCTGAGGGCAACCCGGTTTTACCCAACTGTTACCCCAGCGAGTCTCTCGTGTGGAGGCAGTATGGTTTCCGGGCGGAGGTCAGCTTGCGCACCGGCCGGGGCCCGATCGAACATCGCGTCCGTAAGAGCGGGGCTGACGGGGAATGTCATTGACATGACCCCGGTGACCAATTCGGTCCTGTACAGAGAAAGTCACATTCCAAAAAAAAGAACGTAAATTAAAACACAAAAATAGAAAAACATTTATGAAAAAATAGATAACAAAAATACAAAAATAAAAAGAAACAAAACAAAACAAAAGGCTTGAATTGTATTGATATAAAACTGAAGGGGAGAGGTACATTCATTAAAACTAAATGAAAAGAGGGTATGTATACTAGCCCCCTTTAGAAATTGTATAAAATTGTGTGTAATCATTTTCATGTATTAGAATCCTAAACAAAATTAAAAAAATGAGCCTAAAATTATAATCCATAAAGGTTCTTGATAAGATTTTGTTGTTTATATTTTTTTTCTTTGATTTCTCCTAAATCTGTCACAAAATTAGTGTTTTTGTTTTGTTCGAATTTGATAACTTTTAGGTTTGCACTTTGTTTCTGATCTAAATAACTAAATGTTTAATTTTGTATACACTTTTGCTTTACAAGTTTACACTCGGTTCTTAACTTAATCTGATTTTGATCTTACTGTTTAGCAGGGGTTCGTCTGTTGATCAGTTCTGTTTAGACATAATGGAAAACATGAAAACATACATTTGATTGCATCAGCACAGACCAGCAGAGAATCCAGATGGAGACGCAGCAACAGTGTTTGACATGATTGTCAGCTTGATCTGGTTCCTCCTTAGGGTGCAATCTAATGATGGTGGTAAGAGAAACCGAATAAGGGAGTTCGGCTAGGAGAGAGGGGCGATTTCATGAGTGATGTTATTGTGATTAGAGTCTAACCCTTTAACCCTCTAATTATCTCCTTATATATGCACCCAAGAGGAAACCCTAATTAGTTAATAAGGGTAATTTGGCACATCAACAATTACCAACTAATTATTTAATAGGATTGTTATATATTTTGATCCATATAATGTAAATGATTATAATGGCTACTAGATTAAATATAACATAAAATATATTTAATCTTACATTCTCCCACTTAGTCGAGTAATCATTTACTATGAGTATTAGGTAAGCCTGATCAGGAGTTAACACTCATTTTAGCCTTAAACAAGTACTATAGCAGAGAAATACAGCCGTTGAATCATTATGCGACTCAGGACCCCCATTAATCATACTATAGCCTTAATTTAAAACCTAATCGTTATGATCAAAATACGCATAAGCCCTTTGTTTGATTTGTAACTTTATTTGTCTATATGCCATTATGTCGACTTGACATATTCTTAGAGACATACAAAATCAAATTGATGAGGAAAATTAACTAATACTTAGTCATTCATAGTACGATATGCAATTGCGCATGGCCATTAATTAATACCCGTCTATGAGCTCTCTTAACAAGACTTATGGGTAATAGCCCTTTAGTTATAGGATCCTTAAGCATATCATGAATGTATTCGATACAAAACTTAGTTTCCTCAATTCGTTCATAAACGAATAATTAATTGCGTATCGAAATTTAATGCAGCACCTCTCGAACTGTTACTGTTCAAGGAGTCATGATAGCTGACTTTATCACACTAAGTCTTCAAAACATTAATTATATGGAGTTAATAAACTTATGAGTCCACTGATATATTTCCAAAAACATTTAGTGACTATATTATGTCGTTATAACTTGGGTTGTTATTATCAGTTTATTATGACTCATCCATGAGATATGTTTTGTCTGCTGACATAAAGATATACCCGACATTACATTTTGTCATCTTTGAACATCACAAAGTGATAGTAATAAACCGGTTTTTAATTCTCACTTCTTCTTTAAATTGTAGTCTCTCGTTTCTTTTAAAGATATTGTAATACTCCATTAGATGCTTCACATTAATCTAGTGTGTTGCAATGTGAGTAATATCTAAACGAGTATAGACTTAAACTTACATAAGGCTTCCAATTAATGAAGCGTAAAAAATAATCTCATTTACCATATTATCCTCTGAAGGAGAGCAGTATTGATTGTTACATATGTAAGGACCCATTTAATGTTAAACTTATGGAACGGAACTAATATCCCATTGGGTCTATCTCAGTATGTTATGATATCAATCACGTAAGAGATATCTCTGAGATTTATTATATCAAAGTTTGTGTTAACGATGCTTTGACTTATGTAACATATACTTGTCAAAATAATGTCATCTATATAGACAAGTTTAATTTAGTTGCTCCCACTCATTTTGAGGTTGGTACATTAATCCACTTGATTGTTGATGAAAATAATTACGTTACGATTTCATCACATTATGATGTTTGCATTAACCCATACATGGATTTTATTAGCTTATAGACAAACTGTTCTTTAACCTTCAGTATAGAACTTTAGGTTGTTATCTAATGAACATGTAAATATGTCAGCCATTTATTAGGGAAAATTGTTTTTAATGTTCATCTAATGTAGCTTTAAATTGTTATAAGCTACTAGAACAGTGATGATCCTCAAAGAAATCTTTTGTTAGATTTGTAATAAAGATTCTTTAATAATTTATCTCTTCCTGAGTACAACCTTTGACAATCAATCATGCTTTTGAGTGTCTTAACGCTTATATTAGGATTTGATTTAGTTATGAACACTCTTAGGTAATTCAATCAAATCCCAAACGTTATACGAACACATAAAATCATTTTTACTAGAAAACTATTTTATTCCATTTAGAAGATTGATTGACACTAATGGCTTTTAATTTGAAGAGATAGGATCGGTAAACTTTTCCAAAGTTCATTTCAACTTCATTAGGGAGGTTATGTAATCATCAAAGTTAGTAGGTTTTAAAACCTAGATGACCTCCTGAGTTGATTATTTGGGTTCATTAGAAGTTTCAGTTTTATGGATTAGCTCTTGGTTAGGTTGCTATCATTTTCATTCTAAGTTTATAAGAGTTGGTGCAGTATGGTGTACAAGAGGTGTAATTGGAGTTAAATTCGGAGTGAAATTTAATGACACTCTTCCCCCCGCCTCTTGTATTCCTTGCAAGTCATGATAAGGACTTTGACTGCTCCCACTAACCTTAGAAATCTTTAGGAACTCAGCATGCTTAGGGTCAATGTTTAACGACCAACAAATTCTAATCGAGAAACAAGTTAATGACGTTAGTCGTTGTGATTTCTCTTGTTGAGGATTATGTTAGTTTAGGTAAGAAATCTAAGTGTGCCCACAATTAAGCAACAATGAAACTTTTGTAAGAGTAGCATTAGATTTTAAGGAGACAAGTTATGATAGAACAGTGTCAAGATGGAGCAGTGTCTTGTACAAGAGGTGTAAATTTAGGTAATGTAAAATTTTCACTCCCCACCTCTTGCAACTATTGCAAGTTATTATTAAGACACTTAATGCTCCCACTGATCTTTAATATCTCTAAAATGCTACAAGAGAAGTTTCAATGAGCTACGTGACGTGGGAACCTATCATATATACGTTAGACTTTATTTGATTTCTTTAATGTCCAGATATCATAAGAAACTTTAGGGACATATTTAATAGAAATCTTATTAAGTACATACATGAATAGATTTCTTCTAAGAACGTGGGCCATATACGACAAAATGTAGATACAAGTTGATAGTCTTTTAAATGATAAATGAATTATGTCTGAATATTCCATTTGGAATAAGTTCCACAAATATCAATGAATGACTTATGATGGACCCATACTTATTCCTTAAGCCAAGTAATATTTAGGGCTATAACGTCATGATTTAAAATCACTTAGAATGAGATTAGATAAAAAAATCATCCTCATTAACCATGTCATGATTACTCATGAATTTCGGTTATAATGGATGAAATTTATAAGTCTCATTTTTCCTTTTGTCAAATTCTCATTTACATGATGACAAAAGTTGTGAAAGTGTAAGGTATCATCTAGTTTTATCTTAGTAATGTTTCAATCCAGATATTTAGAACAAATAAAATGAGAGTTTAAGGTAAGTGTGACTTTATGTTGACTATGCAAACCTCACAACCTTCATAACATTGCTTAATTATGATACTATATTCTGATTAATCTTCAGAATATATAAGGTATCGAAAAGCGTTGTTAGAAGACTGCTTATTATGGTTCTTATAGTCTTAACATTTAATTTTGTCACTAACTCTCATGTTAGTTATTTGTCGAGTTCCGGTAAGGAAACGTATGGAACTAGAGTCAACTAATCATGTGTTAATTAGAATATTAAAAATTATCAGACTTAAATATCATTAGTAAGTGACTATCTAATTAATTTATCCAACTATTCTTTAGAATAATGGATAGTCTCGTTGCTTATGCCTAGTCTAATGACATAATTATGCATTGAGATTTTCCCTTTAAGAACCTTAAAGTTGGAATTAGCACTTGTAATTTGTCTATGGACCTTAGAACAATCCTCTTTTAAACTATTAGTGGTTGTAAGGTGAATAACATCTTATTTTCCAGTTTCAAACATTTATTTCTATGTACATATATTGCTTATCAACACACTCATTATACTTTGGTACTTGTGAGTGTTATAGTTGATCTATAAGACATCAAATTGTACTAGTGAAATCTTAGTATGTAATGTACTGGAAAAATGTACTTATTTCCATGCGTAAGCCCTTAACTTTATGGGTCATGGTATTGTACATTATTATGTATTCACATATACCACTTAGCTTTATAGTTTATAATTTTAAATGAAGGCATGCATCTTAGGAGTTCTAGTGATTATTCCACAATTATAGATTAGTCTTAGGAAAGACTTAATCTGGAATAACCTTTTAGTGACAACACTTATTCTTGATTATCATAAGAGACATCATGTTCGATTTATCCTAATCGTCATGCTCTACTTTTCTTCTATAGTGCTTTATCAGAAGAGAGCAATAGGATTATCGTGTCTTAAGAGATAATCAAGGATTTAATTTAAGAGCTAATTCTTATAGAAACTTTAAGCAAAACATATTAGATTTAGGAATTAGAGTGGATGAGATATAGACTTATAGAAGAAAATTATAGTGAGTAAAATTATGGGTACTAAGAATAAGGCAGACGAAATAATCATAAAAATTAATTAAGGATCATTAATATAAGGATCATTATGTGAAGAGGTTGTGATATGTCTATTACTAACATCAAAATAATAGACTATTTAAAGTTCTACTTAAACGAAGACAAATCAGCTTTGGCCAGAAGTGTAATCATTTAAGCATGAGTGCAAAGTATTTATGACAAATCAGCTTTGGCCAGAATTGAAACAATCACTTTAGTTATGCACTCGTTAAGTATGCCATATATGAAGGAATTAAATCAGCTTTGGCCAGATATTAAGACATTCATGTTTATGATGTACACTTAACATAGCTTTCGTAATACTTGAACGATAAGTAGATGCATCAAATCAGCTTTGGCCAGAAGTGATACATCAGAAGCTCATTCAAGTTAAGCCATTTTGGTTTTGTGAAACATTATTTGATCCTTATTAATTAACTAAGTATTTACAAAACCAATCATTTAATAGCAAACCACCTGTTAGCGCGGATCGAACTCCGCGGTGAGTTCGCTGGGGTTTCGGGGCGGAGCCCCGAGCTAAGTCTTAGTTCACATTAAACAGCCTAAAATAATGAGGTTTCGAGTGAGATCTCGACTCAGTTATGAGGTCTCGACTCATCAAGGTCTCGAGTCGCAACCTCAGTCTCGAGTCGCAACCTCAGTCTCGAGTCGTAATCATGGTCTCGACTACTGTGTTTTATGAGATCTCGAGTGCTTGATGAGATCTCGAGTCGCAACCATGGTCTCGAGTGATTAAGATTGAAGCCCTTTGTCGAAACCTTAGTGGTCTCGAGTCGAGACCCTGTGGTCTCGAGTCGAAATCGTTGTCTCGAGTTGTGAAGATTTGAGAACACTTATGATTTCGAGTAGAGTCCTTATGGTCTCGAGTAGAGACCTTATGGTCTCGAGTAGAGTCCTTACGGTCTCGAGTCGTTAAACAAATGATCTCGAAACTCCTGTTAACAGTTGTTAGTGTGATAAGTTTGAAATTCGAATTTTAAGGGATTTGGTATATTTTATTTCCTGTTTTAAAAGATATTTTATATTTATCCAATAATTTCAAAAATTATATCTAATAACATTAACAGATTTTTTGAAATCTTAAGGGATAAAAATTAATCAAATACAGGAAAAACACCTTCTAATCCTTAATTCATTCCAAAATAAGGGAATTTATTCGAATTTCACTAAGAACATGAAGAACCCTAATAAATAAAATAATAATTCTGGAAACCGAAACCTGAATTTTTAAGAGTTTTATACAGATTTCGGACAGTTTAGATTTACCATTATGATTCCGAGTCATTAAAAAAACATTCCTTTCCTCGAAACAGTGATCTCGAGTTATGTGACTCGAAACTGGCTATGAAATTAATTAGGCTTTCAAAATTCCGTTTTCCAGATTTCAATCCCAGAATTAATGGATACGAAAACAGAACTGATTAATCAACATATGCTCTGATACCACATGTTGATCAGTTCTGTTTAGACATAATGGAAAACATGAAAACATACCTTTGATTGCATCAGCACAGGCCAGCAGAGAATCCAGATGGAGACGCAACAACAGTGTTTGACATGATTGTCAGCTTGATCTAGTTCCTCCTTAGGGTGCAATCTAATGATGGTGGTAAGAGAAACCGAATAAGGGAGTTCGGCTAGGAGAGAGGGGTGATTTCATGAGTGATGTTATTGTGATTAGAGTCTAACCCTTTAACCCTCTAATTATCTCCTTATATATGCACCCAAGAGGAAACCCTAATTAGTTAATAAGGGTAATTTGGCACATCAACAATTACCAACTAATTATTTAATAGGATTGTTATATATTTTGATCCATATAATGTAAATGATTATAATGGCTACTAGATTAAATATAACATAAAATATATTTAATCTTACATCGTCTTCTTCAAGACACGTGGATTATTGTTCCATCCAATAGTTTTAAATTAACAAATTTGCCTTAATTTGTTTGCAGGACAGGTAAAGTGTTGTAGGATGTGTATTTATAGTTTTGTTTTTACTGTTGTTTCTTTTTTCCTATTTTCCCATTTTTTTAGTTATATTATTCGCATGTTTAAGATGTATCGGATCAATTGGTTGTTGTCCTATTTATTCTCAAATGAGATAGTCTTTTTATGTAATGGAACATTATTCTAGGCCTTCTATGCATTACGCATACTTCTTAATAATATACGTATTTATTTATTTTTTTGTTCTTGATCCCGTCAACAGTTCTATTCCACATGGTATCCACTGCGTGGTCACTTATGAGCAGCTTTGTAGAGAGCAGGGCTCCCTCAATGGTTTTGTCCTCACGTCTGTGACGCGTATACACGATTCAAAGATTTCTGCAATATGTGTAAGAGAATTAAACTTGAAGTTGAGTTAAAACCATCAGAAGTAATGTCAATAATTAGGTTGTTGCCACGGGGTTAACTGAACCTGAAGTTGTATCTTTTGCCTTGTAGGATGGTAGTGCTGAAGATGAAGATGACTTTAAGCAGGGCACAGGCTTTGCTGCAAAAAGTAAGACCAATTTGATGACTTAGGTAAGAAGTTTACAATATTCATATAGTTTGTATGCTGCAAAAACTAGTGTTGGATTTCTATGGGGTGAGGGTTTTGTCTATCTAACAAGAAAAATGACGATTAAATAGGATCAAAAAATGTAGGATGAATATGTGAGCTATAAGTTGTACATATTTGTAAACGGTCATCTTATGTTTGTATAATTGTTGATGAATTAACTATTTACTTTTCTGTTAATGATTGTGTTATTTTTCATGATTTTTTTTTGCTAACTTCTTTGGTTAAAACCATATGCTTGTAGCATACATTAATGTGTGAAACCCATAAATAAAATGACAAGAAAAAGAATCAAGACGCTATGTGTCAACTGTCTAGATTTACCGAAGAGGTTCTTCCACCAATGTGTGAATGAGGAGGTTCTTACACTAACGTTGATTCTACTTCTCAACCACCACCTCTCATTGACGCAACCACTAGGTATTCGTCATTCAATTGCTCTAATTGAGCTTAATTTTACTTTTATCGCGTATTTTGAGTTCATGATGTGCGATCAGGATATCTCGGTCATTTATTTGCTTCTTTAAGATTATACTATTTAAACTAATATTTACTTGGCCATCATGGAGTGAATTCTACTACTAAATTCATTGGGGTTGTAGGTTTCGCAATTCTTGAGTGGACCTAATTTCTACTTTGTATACACAAAAATGATGCAGGAAACAATCTTTTTTCTAGAAAACAAACCTCATAGTACGAAGGAATATTAGTTGCATATCTTGGTGTATACACAAAAATGATGCAGGAAACAATCTTTTTCTAGAAAACAATACATATCCTTTTAAACAAGCTATCAAAAGATGAAGGAGAAAATGCTCATCAAGAGGAAGATGATTTGAGTTTGGCTGAATCACACAAGTTGGAACTTTCATTGAAAAGTGAGAATGTGAACAATGCCGTTTTGGGCCGATTACACTTCGTTGAAAGGCTTTTGGTGGTTCATAGTTTGTATTGTTTAAGGTGTTTTTATTGTTCTACAGTTGCGCTTAGATTTTGATTATCGTTTTTCTTTACGCACAATCTCATTTAGTTCTGTAAGTACACTTTCATTTCGCTTTGTGTTTTTTTATTAGAGTTGCCGCTCGATTTTTTACAATGTACTTTGAATGCAAACTTTTTTTATATAGAATTAGAATATACGAAGTATTGAAATTCCATGTGTCACAATTGTGTGACGAATTTGCTTTTTTCCCTTTATATTATTTCACTCTTTTTATTTTTCTTAATAGTATATTTTTCTTAATAATTAATAATATAATAAAAGAAACCATATGAGTAACATGTGACACATTCTTAAGCCACCTATTATATAGAATTAGAATATACAAAGTATTGGCATTCCATGTGTCACAAGTGTGTGACGAATATGCTTTTTTCCGTTTATATTGTTTCGCTCATTGTTTTCTTAATTTACTGTTGTTGATTAAAAAACAATAATAAAACATAATATGTTAAATATTTGTTAGTTGCAATTTCATATTTCATTACATTTCTTCTATTAATGATTTATATAATTTAAATTGTTTATTACATGGGTACATAACTTAAATGGTTACGGATAAGGTTATTTAGTTGATGAGGATTTTTTTAATTTTCTGAAGTTGATGTGAGTTAATTGCATGTTTCACTTATACTGGAACTTTCATTTTGCAACGGCCTACTTCCATGTAACGAAATCTGTGTTGAGACTTTCATCTATGATTCTTTGATGTCATGCTGGACAACAAAGTTAAGTTAATAGTCAATCAAATTTTATCCCGTTAACGTGTGGGTGTTTTTGTTATTTTATTTTGAGACTCATTTATTAGTTGGAGTGAGATAGTAAGATGTACTCATTTTACTATTATTATTAGGGTCAAACTATCTGCACACCTTGGTTGGCTATTTGCACACTTTGGGTTTACCTACGCTGCATATAGACCTATACGCAGCGTATAGGGTTACCTCTATACGCTGCGTATAGAGCTATACTCAGCGTATATAAACCATGGATTTCAGAGCCTTATCAGCAATCATTGCACATAAAACAAGGGTTTATATACGCTTCGTATAGAGCTATACTCAGCGTATATAACCCATCAGATTTTTTTTTTGCTATTTTGATGTATTTGTGGTATAAATTCTCACCCGGTTCCAACGTTAAATCGCTTATAATATATAACCGTTAATATTATACCAATAATATTATATACCGTTAAATTGTTTTGGAAAACGTATATACGGTTCGAATATATTATATTGTTATCGTTTAAATTAAATTATTATACCATGTCTAGTGCGGTTCGAATGCTATAAACGTTTAAATATCATACCGTTAATTATTTTTAAATACTACATCTATAGGCTTATACGGGTGTTGTATGGTATCCTATAGTATCGTATCGTATTGCCTCTTATCATATCGTATAGTGTATAGTATAAGTCTCGTATAGGTTCCCTGTAGGTCTTCTATATGCCTATAGGCCTATATGAGACCTAAACCACACCTATAGGCCTATACGGGTGTTATATCGTATCGTATAGTATAGTATCGTATAGTGTAGTATAAGTCTCGTATAGGTTTCCTATAGGCTTGTAAGGGACCTATACTACATCTATAGGCTTATACGAGTGTTGTATGGTATCATATAGTATCGTATAATATCGTATCGTATTGCATCTATAGGCCTATACGGGACCTAAACCACACATATACGCATGTAAGGGACCTATACTACATCTATAGGCTTATACGGCTGTTGTATGGTATCCTATAGTATCGTTTCGTATTGCCTCTTATCATATCGTATAGTGTTAGTATAAGTCTCGTATAGGTTTCCTATAGGTCTTTGTATATGCATATAGGCCTATACGGGACCTATACGAGTGTTATATCGTATCGTATAGTATAGTATAGTATCGTATCGTATCGTATAGGGTAGTATAAGTCTCGTATAAGTTTCCTATAGGTCTTTGTATATGCATATAGGCCTATACAGGACCTAAACCACACCTATAGGCCTATACGAGTGTTAAACATGGAAATACCCCAAAATACACACAATTAATTTTCTTTTTTTTATAAATAAACAAAGGAATACACAAAACAATACAAAAATGGAGCTTTATATACGCTGCGTATAGATCCCTACGCAGCGTATGAAACAAAAATGACACAACTACCTTTGTATTTGGCTTCGTACAACCTCAACACAAGGGTATAAAGGACATTTTCTGACCTTTATATACGCTGCGTATAGCTCTATACGCAGCGTATATAAAGGGTAGTTTTGATTTTTAACCCCAAACCTGTGGTAAAATTATCTTTTTAACCCTTTATATACGCCGCGTATAGGCCTATACGCGGCGTATATAAATGGGGTATTTAAAAACCCATTTGTAAGTATCATATCGTATAGTATAATTCTCGTATAAACCTCGTATAAGTCTCATATAGGTCTTGTATCTGCATATAGGCCTATACGGGTGTTATATCGTGTAGTATAGTATCTTATCGTATCGTATAGTGTATAGTATAAGTCTCGTATAGGTTTCCTATAGGTCTTGTATATGCCTATAGGCTTATACGAGACCTAAACCACACCTATAGGCCTATACGGGACCTAAACCACACCTATAGGCCTATACGAGTGTTATATCGTACCGTATAGTGTAATATAAGTCTCGTATAGGTTTCCTATAGGTCTTTGTATATGCATATAGGCCTATACGGGACCTAAACCACACCTATAGGCCTATACGGGTGTTATATCGTATCGTATTGTATAGTATAGTGTAGTATAAGTCTCGTATCGGTTTCCTATAGGTCTTGTATATGCATATAGGCCTATACGGGACCTAAACCACACCTATAGGCCTATACGGGACATATACTACGTTATACAATATGATATTACACTTATAGGCTTATACGAGGTCAATACGTGACATATACTACGCTATACGATACAATATCACACTTATAGGCTTATACGAGGTCAATACATGACCTATACTACACCTATACGATACGATATCACACTTATAGGCTTATACGAGGTCAATACGGGACCTATACTACCCTTGTATTTGGCTTCGTATAGCCTCAACACAAGGGTATAAAGGACATTTTCTGACCTTTATATAAGTTGCGTATAGCTCTATACGCAGCGTATATAAACCTTGTGAAAAACTGATGCTTCAAACCCACCAAAACGACCCCAAAAGTTCAGATGGTTTATATACGCTGCGTATAGAGCTATACGCAACGTATAAAAACCCTTGTTTTCTATGCAATGATTGCTGATCAGGCACTGAGATCCATGCTTTACCTACGCTGAGTATAGGTCTATACGCAGCGTATAGGTGTAACCCTATACGCTGCGTATAGACCTATACGCAACGTAGGTAAACCCTGATTCAACTAGGGTTTGGTGTGCCAATAGGTACACCCTATTATTATTACTACTATTATTGTTGTGTCACCGCCACCACCTTCGTTATTCGGCCCCGTGTAAAACATGTGTCTATAACCTTTATTATATGTATCTTTCTTTAATGCTATCTTTTGTATAAACTTTGGAATTATGAGGTTTTATTTAAATTTTAATAAAACTTAAATTGTTTAACCCGTGTACATAGATAGATTATCTAGTATAATATATAATAATTGTTTTAAACGTATGAAATTACAAAAGACACATCAAATTTTGAGGATAAATATGTCGAGTTGATGTCTATCCTTATTGTTTGAAAATTGCAGCGAACAAAATCTTTGCTAAAGTTTGGGAAACTTTGGTAGATAGGGTGTGGAGCTCATGGGCTTGATTGGCTTGATTGTATTTGTGACCAATTAAAGTTTGACCAAATATGGCATTCCTTTTGTATTTAGTTTTATGTAAATATATTTTTTTTTAATATTCCTTTTGTATGTTTTTTAAGGGCAAATGTTTTTTTAACGCAAATGTTACTCTTTTAATTATTTTTCTTTGCTCATGTTTAAACATGAGACTTTTTTTAAAAGACATGTATCTTTACTAAATTACTCCATGTTGGCATTCCTTTTGTATTTAGTTTTATGTAAAATGAATTATATATATAGTTTAAGGGATAACTTTACATAATAAAAAGCTACATAGTTTAAGGTATAACTTTACATAATAAAAAGCTAATTGATTTTCAATCTAGATGGGTAAACTTTCACAGTTAAATATAACGATAGATAAAGTAACAAATAAAAGTTTACATGATTTTAAGTGTTTTCATCTATACTATATAATAAAAGAAACCAATGGATGGACACTTGTCATTATTCTAGATCATCCTTAATTATAGATAATAACTAGGTTAGAACCCCGTGTAATACACGGGTTGAATAAATGTAATTTTATATGCCAAATAATAAAAAATTTATCTTTAAAAACCTTGTTTATTACACTGGTTGAATAAATGCAATTTTATATACCAAATAATAAAACAATATATCTTTAAAAATCTCGTTTATTACATGGGTTGAATAAATGTAATTTTATACATTAAATAATAAAAAAGTTACATCTTTAAAAACCTCGTGTATTGTGTATTGTATGGGTTGAGTAAATTTAATTTTATATATTAAATAATGAAAAAAGTTACATTTTTAAGAAACTCGTGTATTATATGGGTTGAGCACATCTAATTTTATATACCAATTAATAAAAAGTTATATATTTAAAAACCCTGTGTATTATAAAACATTTGGACTAAACTAACAAAATGACCCAAACCATAGGGACTAAAATAACATTTAACTCTTTACATTATATTAATTTATATTTAGTGTACACCCATTAGTTTTTTTTAGAGTAAATTTCAAAGTTCGTCCTTTATGTATGTCTAATATATCAAAGTATGTCTTTTATCTTTAATATCTTCAAGAAACATACTTAATGTTTGAAAAATCATTCAGGTTATGTCCTTTACCCAAAACCTGGTTTGTTTTCCCAGTTAAGTCAGGTCATGTGAGAGGCACATGAGGGTATTAATGTCATTCTACCTACCAATTAATATGCATTGTTATAAAAACCCTAAAACCTCACCATCTTCTTCTCCATCTTTCAAAGATTCAGCTGCACATACATACCTAACCCTAATCCCCTAAAACCTCACCATCTTCTTCTCCATCTTTCAAAGATTCAGCTGCACATTCAAAGTCACCCTCAAATACGCAATCGTGCAAGAGAAAACAACAATGGTGCTATGTGAATGCGGGAAAAGGCTGTAATTGTGACATCTTGGACTAATCGCATGTACCAGGTCTCCGATTGAGACATGGTTCAATTCCTGATCCACACACACACAACACCCAGAATCTCTCCCTTCTTCTCGATGTCGGACCGGTAATACACCGGCCGGCTGCCGGTGGTTCGGTGGCTCGGTTCTTCGGGCAAGACACACACCTTCTGAGCTCCATACCCCCACTGCATACGTCACCTGAATTTCGAGTGAAAGAAAGATCGGTGAGGAGAGAGAAACCCGAGAGAGATAGAGTGAGATCAGAGAAAGTGGTGGCGAGAGGCGGCGGTGCGGCGGCGTAAGAGTCAGAGAAACAAGACGGGGAGCCGGTGACTGAGTTTTCGGCGATGATTCGCCGACGGCTACGGAGGTGTTTTGATCCTTCTCCGACAAATATTCCGGTAAAACCATCAACTATCTCTTTTCGTTTCAGATCTGTAAAGACCCTTGTTTCTCCGGTCAGTTTTGGTGGTGTTTCAGGGGTGGTGTAGAGGGGCTAAGGCGGCTGACGGCAGCGGTGTCTCGCCGGAGCCACGGCTGTGGAAGTAGTGGTGGTCATGGTTAAGTTCGGTTCAATTCCATTCGTGTTCGGGAAAAAGCTGAATCACTTGATCGTTATCAAGTCCTTCTCGTATGTACCAGGTCTCCGATTGAGACATGGTTCTGCTTCGTCGTTGAAATCGTCTTTGCAATCGGTGAACAAACCTAAGGGACGAGTTGAGCAATTGGGGGAACAATGGTAGGTGAAATTTGGGTTTAGGGTTTTTAAAAGATATGGACTGTAATTGATAGGTGGTAGGTAGAATGACATTAATACCCTCATGTGCCTCTCACATGACCTGACTTAACTGGGAAAACAAACCAGGTTTTGGGTAAAGGACATAACCTGAATGGTTTTTCAAACATTAAGTATGTTTCTTGAAGATATTAAAGATAAATGACATACTTTGATATATTAGACATACATAAAGGACGAACTTTGAAATTTACTCTTTTTTTTATTATATAGTATAGATATAGATTATTGAGTTAATTACATAGTTAGTCCCTGTGGTTTGCACAAAGTAACATACTTAGGTACTAATAGTTAAAATCACCTTCTAGGGTATTAACTTTTCATTTTGTAACGTTTGGAGGTATTAACGTTATTTGTAGTTTTAAAATCGCATTGTATTAGTACCTTAGTATGTTATTTTGTACAAACCACATGGACTAATTATGTTAATAATATAAAATTAAATTATATTTATAAAAGAGTTTACAAAATTTTACATTAAAAGATAACAAATATATAGTAGATCACTAATCTAATATGTATATTAATATGATAAGTATTATATATTAATAAAATGATAACGTAAAAAGATGTTATAAATATTACAAAAGGGAAAAATTAAAAGAAAAACAAAAAGATTATAAGATTAAAAAATTATATTTATTAAACAGTTTACAAAATTTTATATTAAAAGATAACAAATATATAGTAGATCACTAATCTAATATGTATATTAATATGATAAGTATTATATATTAATAAAATGATAACGTAAAAAGATGTTATAAATATTACAAAAGGGAAAAATTAAAAGAAAAACAAAAAGATTATAAGATTAAACTTTATATCTAGCGAAAAGTATATAAAAATTTAATATATTAATGTAATAGCAACCAAAACATTTATAGTTATCCTTTAATTAATATTAATTATTATTATGTAGGAGATAGAGAAGAGAAAACTAAAAAATAGATTATTTTAAAAGATAACTTAAAAATATATGGCTTCAATGAATAACATGTGTCCATTCATTGGTTTCTTTTATTATATAGTATAGATTATTTAATTTAAATTATTAAATATTAATTAAATTAATATAAATCTTTTATACAAAAATAATATCGCATAACATGTTTTGCCACATATATTCGGTATCCTAAACCGACCCCAAAGGGAAACACAAATTGGATGTTGATAGATTTTCTAATTTATATTTAATATAAATAATAACTAGGTTATAACCACGTATATTACACGAGTTGAATAAATAAACTTTATATACTAAATAATAAAACAATATATCTTTAAAAACATCATTTATTGCACGGGTTGAATAGATGTAATTTTATATATTAGATAATTAAAAGGTATATTTATAAGAATTATATTGTACAGGTTGAATAAATGTAATTTTATATACCAAATAATAAAAAAATTATATCTTTAAAACCACGTGTATTACATGAGTTAAATAAAGGTAATATTGTTTACCAAATAATAAAAAAAGTTATATCTTTAAAAACTCTCGTGTATTACACGGATTGAATAAATATAATTTTATATATCAAATAATAAGAAAATTATATTTAAAAAAAACTAATGGATAAAAATAAAAATAAATCCATTTTGATTTAGAAAGTTTTTTTAACAATAGATAAACCCGTGTATTACACATGGTTTTTAAAGATATAACTTTTTTTATTATTTGTTATATAAAATTAGATTTATTCAACCCGTACATTACACAGAGTTTTTTTTTAAAATATAATTTTTTTATTATTTAGTATATAAAATTACATTTTTTTTCACCCGTGAATACACAGGGTTTTCTAAAAATATAACGTTTTTATTATTTGATATATAAAATTACGTTTATTCAAACCGCACAATACACAAGGTTCTTAAAAATATTTTTTTTATTATTTAATATATAAAATTATATTTACTCAACACGTGTTATAAAAGAGGTTTTTAAAAATATATTATTTTTTCATTTACTATATAAAATTACATTTATTAAACCCGTGTAATACACAGGGTTCTAACCTAGTATTCATATACATAAACTTCAACCCGTAACCCCAACACCCGCAATTATATGGTAATGCTCTAGTCAGACATGATTGTCATCACAAGAGAGACGATCACGTGGCACAATTATATGGTATTTAAAAGTATGTCCGTCTGTATGTATATCAAATCAATTTTTTTCTTCATACTCGAAATGATCACATTTAACAATCTTTATACTTGAAAAAAAAAAACTATTAGAATGTGTTTTTCTAAATATCATCACCAATGCCGTGGAAAAAAGGTGAGACAAATCTACGTGTATTTAAACTTTTTTCAAAGTATTCAATCTAATATTGTTTTGAAGACTAAACAAAAGATATGATCGAGAAAGATGTAGCATGACAACGCAATTGAATGATAGCCTTTTTGACTTATCAATGCATATTTTCGATTAGACTGTGGATAGTCAAATATACACATAAATGGATATGGATAAGAAACATATTAGATACGGCACATCCTTCCCATTGGGAACCAATCAGGCACATTCCTTACATAATATAAAAAAATAAATGTTTTGTATTAATAGACAAGTTATACAAAAGATAGTTGATCACTTGATCAGACGTGCTCGACCTACTCATAGAGCCATAGAGGTGGGATAGCAACCCCTCTTAAGGCTATAGGATGTGGTTACCATAATCCTTCACGTCACGTCATGTCACACACTTCTAATCCACAATTCAAAACTATTATCAATGATTGGTTCCATGTGTCAATTACTGGTATATATGTATAAATTGTAGGACAACTGTTCACAAAATAAATAAAATAACAATTTATTAATCAATTTTCTGATTATAATACATAAAAGAACTGAACCAAATTGAAAAGAAACACAATACAAAAAATGTAAACTAAACTAAGAACAAATTACAAAAGGAAAAAAAGAAAGAAAACATAAAACAACGATGACTGAGGCATGTGAAGATCAAGCTTCACGCTTCCCTTAAAACAGATTTCCGGCCACCCAGGTAAACCCTTCTGTTTCACAGGGTACAACAGCCTAAGCAGATTGTACTGGCGGGATTAGCCTAGCACCTAAAAGGATACCTGAAACAAGAGTGCGCAGAGATGCAAAGTTAGGGAATTCGTTTGATGTGCGTGTTGTATGAACCATACGATTTCAGTATTGTGTGTCTAAAACAAAGCACAAAGCTTTGTATACATACTGGTTAGAATTCGAAGTGATAAGTCTATATTAAATGCACCATTCAATTCTACAAGTCAATAGCACAACGAATTCTAAAACTTATAAAAATAAATTTTATAATTCAAAGCATAAAGTGTGCCATCAAAGCGCCACATTACGCCCATCGCCCCGGTCCCGTGCCCGTGTCGGGTGCTTCGCACTGGCAACCACTGGGTGTGAGTTGTCATACAAGATTACATTCGTGTAAAAAATTCTAATTATAAATCCATAAAAGATTTATCTCTCCACCTATGTGGGAAAAGCTCAATTTCCCAGATGTTTATGGTTCCAACACACAAACTTAATGCACAAGATCTCTCATTCATCTTGACTTAGGGGCTGTTTGGTAGCCTCTTAATGACCATTCAGATGCTACATCTTAATGGTTTAAAACCTCTGAGTGAATAAGAGGTAACCTCAAGTCTGAATGGTTAAGAGGTAACCTCTGAATGGTAAATCATCACATGTCACAATCTTCTACCTTCTCATTAGTAAAATTCTTAATGGTTTCATTAAGAGGTAACCTCTTAATAATCATTCAGAGGCTACCAAACAGCCTCTTAATTATTAAATAATCATTGTATTAACAATATAATATTGTTTATAAAATTTCCAACATAAATAACCGAATTAACTACACAAACATCAAAACTATTTTTTTTATATTTCTTCTAAATAAAAATGTTGTATCACAAAAGTTGTGTAAAAAATAGACACATAAGCAAATATGTGGACATTTTGTTTTTTTATTATTTTGTGATGTGTTTTTTTTATTATTATTATCTTTTTGCTGCTTTGAAATTATATGTATATTTCTGTAACAAACTATATGCTAAAAAAACCTTGTTGCAATCAAAATAATATTAGTTGCGCTAATTTAAACAGTCATACAGTTCTTAACCAAGAAAGTCATTGCTTTCTAAACGATGTAAGGCGATTGAACTACTTGACTTTCTTGTTTAACAACTTCATCATTTGGAATTCTTGCACCAACTTCCAATCTTGATCAAACTCGGCTCATTCATGGATTATTTGGCTTTCTCGTTTAATACTATGTTCCCTCTCGCCTCTTCAACCTCGCCTACCTTTTCAACCTCTCCAACCTATTTCGGTGATTCGTCAATTGCCTTCCTTGTTCTAGGCAGTGGCGGATGTAGCTTATACCAGGGGGCAACGCCCGCTACGGCTTGGCGCGGAAAAATTTGGAAAAATTAGTGTAAATTTCGGAAAAATTTGACGTTTTTTCGATTCCGTTACGGCTTATTTATAAAACGTTACGGCTACGATCCGTTTCTAGATCCGCCACTGGTTCTAGGCCTGACTTTTTTTCTTAAGTTTCTTGGGTGTTGCAATCATATGCTAGGGATATTTGTTTATGTACACCTAATTTTTTTAAGTAAAAAAATATAGGACATGTATGAAAATAAGAGAATACGTAAGCAATTATTTTCCAGGTTATTTGAACTTTTAAAAACTACAATTTTGTTCAAAATTGACATGGAGGGATTTTTTGTGTAGAATTTGTTGGGAGACTTTTGTAGAAAAAAAAAACAGAAAGTATAGTGTGTTTTCTGGTATTTTCTCTAAAATTAAACAGAAGGCAAACTTTTTATTTAATCCAAAGTCGAAAGTATACTGGACCGAACAATTTTTACTTATAAACAAATTACCTAAAGCTTTTATAACTAAAACCAATTGATTATGAAAATATCACAACCAAAACATTTTTAAGAATTCCGATTGATAATGAAAATATCACAACCAAAACATTTGCTACAAATTCGAGTTTAACTTATATTCAATTGACGGAATGGCTAACTCAAACAACCAAAGGCATCGCACGGGGCCTCTATGGACGACCCCGTGACTCCAATAGACGGCAATCTTCTATGTCCAAAGCTTAAAAAGGCGATCACCAAAGCTTAGAGCCTAATACTTAACATAGAACTCTTAAACTTTTATCTCATGCGAACTATCCAAGCCCAAGGCCCATAGGGTTGTTGGGCTAACAAGTTACCTTTTTTTAGAGGAAACAAGTAACCCTATACTACTATAGCATTTTATGTATGAGAATCACTTGGACAATGGACACTGCCTAGAAAATGAAGCCCACTTTCAACATTTCAAGTTATAGTCATAGAGATTCATGTAATAACAGAATACACATGGTTCACAAAATTAGACTTCAAAGCTTAATGCTTTTATTTTAGAAGTGATCATATCAATTCTTAAACTCAATCATAGGAATATAGTTGTTTACTTATAATTTGTTTAAAAGTGAAAGTACAGGAAACGCGCGTACATTAGTTGTAGATGCTACAAAACTTTAGATTGAAGACATTATGTCTTACAATTTTAATCACATTATCCTGCAGCATTTTGGAGCATTTTCGCCTAGTATTAGGTCTTCCCCAGAAGCACGAATCCTTTTTGGAATAGTAAAAGAGGATTTATCATAATTCTTTGGTTGTTCCGTAGACGATTCCTCTGAATTCTTGGGCTGTCTTGCGTGATGTCCATTACAATCTTCGGCATTCCCCGAACATTCTAGATGCTTGTAGCCATAGTTCCTTGCAAATCTCGGATAACCATACTCATACCCATACGCATTCCCATACCCATACCCATACCCATAACCGTTTCCATATCCATCATAACCAGGATGTAAGTAATAGTTCCCCGCTCCGTTCGAACCATTTCCATTGTCATTCGCAGGTGGTTCAGTGTTTTCAAACAAATTGTTTGAACATTCTCCATATTGCCAATGCACCATCTCTACATTTTTTCCAGCTTCCTTCAAACATTTCAAAAGTTGGACTGGATCAATGTAACCCGAAATATTAACCGACCCATCGACCCCCATTTTAAAGGTAGTTACTCCTAACAACCAACAAACTTATCAAATATTGGGTAAACACAATGATTATTCACAACTTTAAAATTTATAAGAAACATACCTTGAACACTTTTCAACACACTTTTCACTGTATCTTGCCATGACTTTTTAACATTCACCTTGATGGTAAAGTTCTGAAACAACAACAAGAGCAAAACATATTAGAACAACATATGATTTCATAACTAGGTTGTTTATGTTAAGCTTATTGTACAACCGTGAATGCAGGATATTCAATCTTTTTGGACTTGGATCTAGATCCCATGAATGTCTTCATAACTGATTTATGCCAAGAGGATGTGTTAGTTTCCTGGTAATATGTTTTGATCAGAACTGACTATTAATAGACAATATGACCATAAGAACATTATTATACTTGGAAGTAAATATGGGGCTTTGTGTGTATCATTGTAATGATCATAATTGTTTTGTGTCTATTCTAGTACTAGATAATACCTTCCATATTTTACTAAAGTTATAATTAAAAACCTTTAATACAAAATCATTTACATTTTACATTTCTAGGAAGTTGACTTACGCCTCGCTTGCGGTATGCGCATATAATGTATATATGTGTGGGCCATCGGGGGGCAAAAGTAAAAGTGCACTAATTTTAAAGTTATTTTACTAATTTCGTGAAAATAACGTTAAAAGTGGAGGACGGTTAATCATGCATCATGTGGTGGCGTTGATAGCTGAAAGACAAAAGGGTACATGCACTAATCGGTCTTTGTCCCGATTGCCGAGTGTTATGTGCCTTATGTCCAAGGCTTGATGCAAAACTACTATCGAGCTGGGGGTCTCACTGGAAGCAGCCTCTCTATTCCTACGGGGTAGAGGTAAGGCTGTCTACATCTTACCCTCCTCAGACCCTACCTTTGCTTTGCTATTGGTGGGATTTACTGAGTATGATGATGATGATGATGATGATTTCTAGGAAGTTGACTTGTTCTTTAAATAACATGTGGTCGTTTATAAAGATTGAAAACAAAAACTATTAGCTAAAACAACGTATTAGAATTGAAAAATTCTATATAAAACTTTCATATAATTTATTTAAAACAGTCAGTTTATATAAAGAGAATTAAAAAAACTGGATTAAAGTGGTGCTGTTGTAGGTATTAAATGATTACACTGTGTTCACGTTTGTATGCATAAAAATTACTAAATTTTTAAAATCAAAATTCCCAATCATTCAAGATCTCTAAAATGTTTTTGTTTATTATTATTACTATATACTATGTATATGCTTTAAAATTTCAGGCGTTACATTTCTACTTCTACCTCCCTAATAAAGTTCATTTTTTTATAAAGGGTAGAATATGTTGGTTTTGTAATTTGTAAAGAATCCGGCTATCTTTCTTTTCCGAGTAATGTAAAGATCACTTTCAAATTAAAATATTCTAGTGTATCGAATAATCATAACTAGTAGTCGCAAAGAAAGGATTTTTTTTTTTTTTTTGTTTGCTGCGGGGGCACAATAATTTAGGTATAGTAGTAGAGATAGGTCGACTATTACTAGATGGATTTTCACTTGAAGATAAAACTTTTCTTAAAAAAAATTGCCAATAGTTCCTAGATGAAAAACAAATTTAAATGAACATACACAAATAAAACAATCAACACGCTTAAACAAAACAAATAAAACTATAAGCATATATATAGGAGGGTAAAAAAAAATATACACCTTGTTTATCTTTATCTAGTACGATGTGAGGAGCCGTTTGATGATGTTCGCTTGCAAAAATATTGACGAATCGATGGTCTGTCTAATGTTCGAATGCGTGAAGGTTATGCGTCCAATGTTTCGTATCTTCAATTTCTATATAATTAGGTTGAGCACTTGGGCCCACAACCCAACCCATAACTTTTATAAACCTAAACACAAAAACTGCCTTTTTATTTATTTTATCCATAGGAAAAAAAAGGCTTAGCCCAGGTTCTTAAGCCCATTAATCCAAAAAAAAAAGAGATTCGCTGGTCATCAATAAAAAAAAAAATTAAAAGAAATAAACACCCCCACTTCTCTTACGCAGGGTTTCTTTCACCGATTTCGCTTCATTCCTTCAAATCATCGTAGCTTTTTCAAGGTAAATTCTTGTCTTACCTACTTATAAACACCCAAATCAATCAAAAAGTAGATTAACTTCAGTCCCCAATTTTCTCTCTCATTTGAACTTTCTCTTGATCAAATTGTTACTGTTGCTCAAGATTGTCAACCTTCAATCCCTTAACATTCGATCTTAATTTATGTATATATTCAGTAATCATTATTATTCTATTGCTTTTCATACTGATCCCAGCAACAATTAGGGTTTTATTTATTTATGTATTTAGCTTTTGTTTATAACTTAAAAAATGCCCCTTTTTGATTGCCATGATTCACATATGCTTTATATCAATAAAACATGGTAAAAAGTTTTGTATTTTATATTAATTTGAAATGAAATGTATTAAAGTTAGGTTAAAAAAAGTTGCATACTGATTACTGAGTAAATTGGTGTCCAGGTATCTTGAATCATTATGTCGGGAAGGAACCGTATGCCACGAGGGGTCCGTGACGCGCCACCGCTTGTGGTGGTGCACCGGGGCCCACCTCACCCTGCGGTTCTTGAAGAGGAACTTGAGCTCCAGCATCATGATATACAACGGATCAGGGCGGAAAATGGACATGTGGTTGAAGAAAATGTGGGTCTTCAGAGGGAGTTGACTGCGGTCAAAGACGAGATTCATAGGTTAGGTCAGATCATTCCGAAACTGCACGCTGAAAAAGATGCACGCACGCGTGATTTGATTGATAGAGGAAGGAAGCTCGAGGCTGAGCTTCGTGATGCCGAGCCGTTGAGGGCGGATGTTAGTCATTTGAGAAATGAGGCGCAGAAGTTGAATTCGTTAAGGCAAGAGTTGTCGAATCAGGTTCAGACTCTTACCAAGGATTTTAGCAGATTGAGAGCGGAGAATGAACAGGTGGCGGCTATTAAGACCGAAATTGATGGGATGCGTAAAGATGTTGTGGAAATGAGGTATTATATTGATTTGATTAGTTTTGTTTTAGTTTGAGATGTTATGATATATTGATATACTGCATACGCGTGTAGGAGTGATTATGAAATGTTGAAGAAAACGAACGAGGAGCATTTGATTCAAAAGGAAGCAATGGAGAAAAATCTCATCTCAATGGCGCGTGAAATTGAAAAGCTTCGAGGGGAGCAGATGAGAGCACGTGGACTAGGTACGCCGTCTCATTCGTTCTTTATTTGTTCATACGTATCGTGAAAATGTGACTTTTTATGAATGCAGGTGGTGGAGGATATGGAATGTTGAGTGGAAGCCCTGATATGAAGTATCCAGGTGGCGGATACGGTGATGTGTATGGTGGTGGTTGGGGATCTTATGACCAACGAGGACCACCACGTCATTGATGTCAACGTGTTCTGGTGGTTGGTGGTCGGAGATTTCATCTCTTTCCAGTTGAAAAACTAGTCAAGTTAAAGTCAAAGCTACATTGGATGTGATGGATGTGGTTGTTAAGTATGTAACTTGGGTATGATTATTGTAGCTGATGTTTGTTAAGATGGTTGGTGGTTAAAATATAAAAATTGTTAAGTATGATAAAATAGCAAATAAACAATTATGGTTCTTAACTTACTCATAAGTCATAAACAAACAGCAAAATACAGGAAACACCAGACCATGCTACAATACCTTAGGCTGAAGACATTATGTCCTACAAATATAATTACATTATCCTGCAGCATTTTCACCTAGTATTAGGTCTTCCCCACAACTACTAATCCTTTTCGGAATACTGGAAGGGGATTTATCCGAATTCTTTGGTTGTTCCATAGACGATTCCTCTGAATTCTTTGGTTGTTTTGCATGATGTCCATTACAATCTTCGGCATGCCCCGAACATTCTAGATGGTTGTAGGCATAGTTCCTTGCAAACCTCAGATGTCCATAGTCATACCCATATGCGTTCCCATACCCATAACCGTTTCCATACCCATCATAACCAGGATGTAAGTAATAGTCCCCCGCTCGGTTTGGACCGTTCCCATTGTCATTCGCAGGTGGTTCAATGTTTTCAAACAAGTTGTTTGAACATTCGCCATGTTGCCAATGCAGCATCTCTGCATTTTTTCCGGCTTCCTTCAGACATTTCAACAGTTGGACTGGATCAATGTAACCCGAAATATTAACCGACCCGTCATTCCCCATTCTGAAGGTAGTTACTCCTAACAACCAACAAACTTATAAAATCTTGGGAAAATAATATTATTTACAACTTTAAAATTATATAAAAACATATCTTGAACACTTTTCAACACACTTTTCACTGTATCTTGCCATGACTTTTTAACATTCACCTTGATGGTGAAGTTCTGAAATAGAAACAAAAGATATTAGAACATATGTTTACACAAATAGGTAGCTTATTCTACAACCGTGAATGCAGGATATTCAATCTTTTTGGACTTGGATCTCTTGAATGTCGTCATAACTGGTTTATGCCAAGAGGGTGTCTTAGTACTAAACCAGACGATATGATCATAAAACATTATATTTTGGAAGTGAATATGGGATGTTGTGTTTATCATTAGACTTTCCTTATATGATCATTATTGTTTGTTTCTATTTTAGTACTGGATTATACATTGCAATATTTACTAAAGCTATAATTAAAAACCTTTAATTCGAAATCATTTATATAATACATGCCTATTTTACTTATTCATTTGTTGAAATGTGATCGTTTAAAAAAAATGGGGATTTTTAGGGGAAGAAATTTTACTTCCTTTTTAAGTTTCCTGGTAGATTGAATGAAGAGAAGGCACAGTGTGTTGTGTATAAAAAAATTCTTTTTGGTTGGTTTATCTCAATGGAATTATAGTTAAATTGATTGTGTCTATGCTAGCTCAAGTGTGGCACGTTGGGTAGTGTTTTTGTATTCGAATTCATAACCGGAGTGATGATTTTTGTATCTTCGGCAGTGATTCACAGATTTGTATCCACGACGAACCATAGATCTATCCTTTATTTTATCGTTTCATTTAAACCGGTGATTCCGGGTTTTACTCCTGTCACCATCCCTAATCCGTGTCCATACATAAACTCCTCTTTAGACAATGTTGGCCGTTAGGCGTGTTCTATTTTTCTTCATTTGCGCTGGTCTTATTCATGTGATTGTATAGCGATTGTTTTTTAACACACTTGACATTTAAACATTAATTTAAGCGAGTGTTTTGGTATGTGCCTATGTAAATGAAAGAAGGGGTACCAATGGGGCGGTGGTCCATTGACAAAAGCAAAACCTTTAAACATCTCGGGAGAGGGAGGTATTGGGTTCGAGTCCCACAGACGACGGGAATTAAAAAGAAATTAGCCGTTCAAGAAAAATGAAAGAAGGGGTTGATTCCCATTCAACTATGTTTGGCACATTGGCTTTAAGTTATAAAAACTGTTTAAAATTCTCATCATTGTGTTAAGTATCATTCAAAACATCACCTAAAGAAAAATTATACCGATCTTGAAAGACGCACCTCATCACCATTTAGTCACCTGCTAACCACCAAACGTGTAAAGTGAAATCTTTTACATGTTAACAACCAAATACTCACCTGCCCACCACCAAACTGCAAGTGCCACTACACGCGATACAAGTCCTTAGCACTTGACAATGCATTTAACATAGTACAGCCACAAATGCATGATGTGCAACTCTTTCAACATGCTTTCAATCACATGATATATAAGTGCAGGCTGCGTGTACCAGCAAACACAAACTAGGAAAAATGCCAGAATATTGTGTGACGGGTGGTACCGGCTTCATAGCAGCTTACATCATCAAATCGTTGCTCGAACAAGGTCATACTGTTCGAACCACCGTCAGGGATCCAGGTACACCATAAGGAACAAAATATTAAGTATGTCAAAGGAGAGCTATATCTTTATCTATTTTGGTTCACGGCGCACAATTTATTTATTATGCATGAGTACAAATATTTCGACAATTTTTATGATGGTTATGCAACAATTTATTCTCATGTTTTGCCAGAAAATGTCAAAAAAGTAGGGTACCTTCTGGAGATGAAAGGCGCTCACGAAAGACTAACGCTTATGAAGGCTGATCTCATGGTTGACGGAAGTTTTGACCAGGCCGTAGACGGTGTTGACGGGGTTTTCCATACCGCATCTCCTGTGATCGTTCCATACGACAACAATCTCCAGGCAATTCCACCTTTAAAATTGCATCAATATCAAAAACTCATTTGTTAAATAAAAAAAATACCATCATTTACAGGAAACACTAATTAATCCATGCATAAAAGGAACCATGAATGTGCTGAAATCATGCAAGAAAGCTAAGAGTGTAAAACGCGTAGTGCTGACCTCATCCTGCTCTTCGATTAGATACCGTTATGATGTCCAGCAAATCAATCCTCTTAACGAATCATATTGGAGCGATACCGAATACTGCAAACAGTACAATGTAAGGAAACACTTGCTATGTTAGAACTTAGAAGTTAGTATAAAGTTAACAAGTCTTGATGATCATCATTTGAACTATTTTAAGTTGTCGATTACGTCCAGCTTTGGTACGCATATGCAAAGACAGTAGCAGAGAAAGAGGCATGGAGTGTAGCAAACGAGAGTGGGATTAATCTTGTTGTCGTAAACCCGTCGTACGTGGTGGGCCCATTGCTTGCACCACAACCAACAAGTACAATTCAAAAGATACTTGAATATGTTAACGGGTCAGTAGAAGAATACCCAAACATGGCAGTAGGATTTGTGCACATAGAAGATGTGGTGGCGGCTCATATTTTAGCAATGGAGAAAAAAGAGGCTGCGGGCAGACTCATATGTTCGAGCACAGTGGCTCACTGGTCTGACGTCATTCAAATGCTTAAATCGAAATACCCATCTTATCCTACTGTAGACAAGTAAGCATACGTATACGGCATATCACAATTGTTCATGAGATCAAATGTAAGATGTTGCATGTAACTTACTGTATATATGTGAATACCATTAGGTGTAGCAGCCGAATCGGAGATAACAACACGCATAGCATGGATAGCAGTAAGATATTACAACTGGGATTGCCTCCACTGAAAACACTCGAGAAAATGTTTGATGACTGCATCAAAAGTTTCCAAGAGAAGGGATTTCTGTGAAGTTTATCATAAATAAATTTAGAATAACAACTTCCTACGAGATCATACTGTATTTTGGTATATGTAGTCACTGAATCTTTTCTCATTTTAATAACTTCCTACGGGATCATACAACTTACTATGGTGTTGGATCTACAAAGTAGAGCTCTGGTGTATAATCCAAATCAAGCTCCATATTCAGCAGTCAAAGACATTGTTAGAAACACTAGATATCGCTTGTGTTGTAACAAACAGTTAACAAGAATCTAAGATCAATGGTCACCTAAAACCGAATCGTTTATTAAGACCAATGTGAAAAAACAAAAGAAATACAAGTCAAATACAAAATTCCAATTTGCAAATTTAAAAGAGCCCAAATTGGAAACACTAGAAGCAATGTAGACCCAAGTAATGAACAGTCATCCAGAACTCGACGACTACACGGAACATCAAATTCAAAGGAAACGAAAAAACCGAAACAAAGTCATTGCGAAAGAACGAAACACAGACCCACAAACAGTTCAGATACCATCCACTGTGGCAGAATTAAATCATGTACAAATGCTCAGCCAGCAAACGGTCATCTGATTATTCGAGTCATCATTCATCAATGTCACTTCATCAACAAATCTTAAAGTCATCATCCAGCCTACTAAACTGGCCAAACAGTTTCCCATGGTTATCTATCACAAGCATATCAATCCCCAAACCCATCCAAGGTGGTTTCTTTTCCTCTTCTTTCGAATCCTCTGTCGAATTACCCGTTTCACCACTACTCGCCCCAACCCGACCCCCATACCCTGACCCAAACGCCCGCTTCATCGACTCAAGAGCCTTCAAAGCCTCTTCTTCCGGATCACTATCACAATCATCACAATTAACCTCCGTTTTCGGTTTCGTTACCGTAGCATATACCGATTTACACCACGATTTCGACTTCAGTTTCGCTTTCTTCCAATGCACAGGCGCTGAACCATCAACTCCGGGTCGGGTCGGGTCGGATTTTCTCGCTAAAAACTCCTGCTTCTTATCCATATACGCTTTAGAAGCTTCCTCAGCGGTATTAAACGTTCCTAACCATATCCGTTTTCTGCTAAACGGGTCACGGATCTCCGACGCCCATTTCCCCCATTTTCTTAACCTAACTCCCGCCAATTTCTTCCTCTCCGTTTGCCCTAACGAATCCTTCGGTGAATTTGAATTCGAATTGGAATTGGAATTCTCATTCTGATTCTGGTCGATGAGAATCTCGCAAACGATACGGCGAGTGGAGGATGGGTGATCGGATTCGTCGGAGGATGAGTCGGTGGCTTCGGGATCGGAGCAGAAGACGCGGATTTTGCGGAGGTTTTTGCCGGTGAGTTCGGTTTTGGAGGTGGAGGATCGGAATCGCTTGCTTACACGGTGGTCTGCCATGGCTGTTGAGGTGTTAGGGTTTGATGAGGTGTTGCAGAGAGATAGATACAGATGGATAGATAGATATATATATATATGGCTATGAAATTTGGGGATAAATGTTGTGTAAGGATTAAACTGTTTGGACCAACGGAATATTCTTCGTTGTCATGTTTGAATGATGACAGTACGTTTTTGTTTGGCGTTTGGGCCTCATTGTTGGGCCTTCATTAGCCCAAGTTCCAATTTCTCAAAACTTAATCATAACTTCATAAGCAGGCCGCCTGAATGAAGATTGTACACTTTGGCGATACATGCTATCGGAACCTTTTTTTATTAAAGGAACCGGTTTGGTTAGGGAACGAGACTATGAACTGGTAACTGAAGTGATGGGTTAGGTTAGGTTAGGTTCTAATTGGTTTAGGGAAAACTGGTTTATGGTGTCATACCTCAACTGATGGCGGAAACATCGGAGTGAGACGAAAATGAGATTGCAAAAGACTTCATAATGACTATTTGTGACAAATATTTAATAATCAAAACTAGTGGACTTCCCCCGCGCGTTGCGACGGGAAGCCGACCAGTATCGATTTGATTCAATAAGGCATCGATGCCGTAATCGGCACTTTGTATAGCAACTGTAAGATAAACCCAAAAATTAATGTCATGATATGCCTAAAAGAATATTGATACATATTTTATATGGATCAAAAACTAAAAAAAAAATGAATATCAAAAGTACAAATATCGGTACCGATGTTCGGTTGAAATGGATGTGGTACCAATATTGATGTTGTTCCAACAATACTAGTTTTGTTCGTCACCGACACTTGCTATAGCTTATGATATAAAAGAGGTACTCTATACTGCTACCAAAGTTGTTCAGATAATATCAATTCGGTTTGTCACGGTAAAGAACAAAAAAAAAAGTAAACAATAGTAATTGACTCGTTTAATTTTGAGCAAAGTTTTTATCAAAACGCAGATAAAAATTCTAAGCATGCCGTAATACTCTATTCAGAGTTTAATAAATCATTAAACTATATCATTAGAATAAACGAAAAATGGTAAACGACGTTAACCTATAAACTATTGTATCTTAAAAAGTACAGAATATAAACAATATATGATTAAAATGATTTATAATAATAAAATATTAAAAATATATAATAATATATAAATGTTAAATTACTATTCATCACCACTTTTATTTAATATGTATAATAATGTCATTTCATTTCTAAATCGGAAATTCAAAGTTTGGAAGCAAAATACATCATGTAACAAGGAAACAAAGTACAATACATAAATAAAATTTAAGGTGTGTTGCTAGTCGTCCTACTAGATTTCTTTCAACGTATCATCATCAAGTTCCTGCAATACATATTAAAATACATGTCAAACACATAAAGTATTGGTGAGCATAAAAGTTTAAATTACTATCATAAGTATAAAAAACGGTTTAAACGAATCCACATGGCATAATCGTAAACTAAGACATATCATTACATTACTAGCATGCATCTCATATTTGTCAACCCAAAGTTTCCCACTAGCGTAATCTTGTCGTCGCAACGATAAGACCGTTTTTGTATGACTTAACATGACCTCAAGAATAAGGGTGTTGTATTACTCCTATAGCGCTATACATGTTAAGGGAGGCTTGTACGAAGTTAATGACAAAGTATCGAGCATGTATGAATTTCTAAGCAACGCGTATTAAGCATGTATAATGGATTGTTTGTTTGTGTCGAGCATGTTTGTATGTGATTGTGCGAGTTTAATAAATCATAAGTATTGCACCCAGAAGTGTCTAAAAATAAAAAGGGGGTCATGTACACTCACGATTTGCAAAGCTTTCCAAAGTAAACTTGAGTTGATGAGTCGTTGAGGGTGTAGCACTAAAGTTACCCTACATTGGGGAAACGAATGTGTGTGAGTATATGGAGTTCGTAGAGAATTTGGATTTGAAATTAATATGAAAAGTATATGTGCATGAAAGTATATATTGTCTAGATACTCGTTTGGACACTAAGTTTTCATGTGTCCTAACTTGCCCATTAGAATCACAAACGAGGAGTCTACAAACGAAGATAATCTAACCTAAGTCCTTGACATCTTACCATAATTCGGTTAGTATCAAGAATTCTGTTATTAGGTATATATTATATTTAATATTGTATAAGTTATAATTTCGCTCATCATATATTATATGTAAGTCAAGCATGGAGGTAGTATGATTTCCATCCATTAAACCTCTTTGTACGATTCACCAAATCACAAACTCATCAATTTAGTTGATTAGTTCAGTTGGTCATGAATATAAGATTAAATTTAACTAACTAAAACAACCAAGTGAGCAAACTAGATACGTACATCTCGAGCATGGAAAGTATTCGAGGACGTGATGTAGCCTTGTCACTTTGTGGAAGTTGTTTTGTACCAAACATACAAGTGAGGTAGTGGAACAAGTTTGGAGAGCCAAGGCTTCCATAGTTCACACATTACTCACACACAAGTCTTCCAACATTGAAGGTTGGAAGCTTGGATGGTTTCAACACTTAGAACATTCTAGTCTGAATTTTAAAGAGGTCTTGAGCCTTATTTCTTGGTGAAAATCAACCACACACAAACCCACAACTATAAGCTTATTTTAGAGCATGGTAGGTACAAGATTTCACCAAGTTTTCATCAAAATATACAAGAAATAAGAACATGTATCAAAGCAGAATTTAAACACTACTTTGGACCTCAATATGGTAAGGTTCCACCTTAGTTTGACATGGAAAACTTGTGGAAACATTCCTAGAGGTTATCCAAGTAGTTTGAAAGAAAAAAGAAGAAGAAATGTGAAGAAAAGTGAGTGAAAACTCACTTAGAACACTTGAATGTTTTTGCCTTGCTTTGAGATATTTGAGAGGATTAGATAACTTAAGAGAAAATTAGGTGTGTGGAAAATGTTTAGAAGGTGGTGGATGCTTGTATTTATAAGTGGGGATTAGGGTTTCGGAGTTAATGAAGGTGGAAGGTGATTGGAAAAGAAAAGAGGTGGAAAAGGATGAAATATGATTAGCTAAAGAAGGATGGAAGGTGATTGGAGGAGAAAGGGGGTCGAAACGGGTGAAATCTAATTGGCTAAAGAATGGTGGAAGGTGACTGGAGGAGGAAGGAGGTGGAAAAGCTTTTAGTTTTGCTCACTTTTAGTCCATGCACTTTGTAACTAGGTTATTTTATGTCGTTTTCTTGTATTTTAACTTGTTTTAGGTATCCAAAGTGTATTTTAAGTTTCAATTTTGCATATAAACATGTATTTAAAGATTGTTTGCGTATATATCAAAAATACGAAAGGTAACACATATATGTATAAAATGACTTTCCATTATGATCAAAGCCTCAGGTTACAAGATTGGAAATGAACCACGAATACGACACGATTACAAGTTTCCAAAAATAGAAATACGAATACAACTTTCTAAATATGGAAAGTACAGAAATGCGGAGCGTTACATATGGTGTGGTACTGTGGCGTCGGGTTGAGAGTGGCGGAGCTTGAACGGGAAATCAGTGAGGGCCGGACTCTCGTAATCCAAATCAGTGGGGATCAAACTCTTAAAAATCCAAAATTTACATTATAAAAAATTGATAAAAATAACACTATGAGCGAAAAATCTATGAGGGTCAGGGCACCCCAGGGCACAAGTAAGCTACGCCCTGCAGGTTGGATTATAAACCGGTTGGGCGAGCCCAAATCGGTTTTTTGTTCATCTCTACTATGAGGTGCGCAAACTTGTTTTTTTTTTTTTAAGAAAATCGCTTCCGGTTTCAAATTGGTTCCTGGCTCAAAAACCTTGAACATGTTTAAAACCTGCGCAAACATGTTCAAATCGGTTAGAGTCAGGTTGAAGAAACCAGTTTCAAATTGGTTCCTGGCTCAAAAACCTTGAACATGTTTAAAACCTGCGCAAACATGTTCAAATCGGTTAGAGTCAGGTTGAAGAAACCGGTTTCAAATTGGTTCCTGGTGTCACACCCCAACCGATGGCGGAATCATCGGGGCGCGGCACTAGGCGGATCAGATTGCTCAAGAGAATCCATAACAACTATATTGCGACAATATTTAATACATTCGTTATCCCATACTAACAAATAATACAATCACATAAGTTATCACAGATTTCTTGTCCTCTCGAACAATACAAATCCGACAACCTAGATTTTAGTTGAGTTTCTAGACCTCCTAGCTTGATTTGATATAGTCTGCGATCAAACCTGCAACATACGTTAAAATATTTGTCAATACAAAAGTATTGGCGAGCATACAGGTTTGATATGTATAGCATAATAGATAAAAAGCGTAGCAAATTTCCATATGCAAGAACGTAACACACGACATATATACTCACAAAGCTGATACTACCAACTAAGTCCTCGATGCTCGAATATGCGATGGCAAACTAGACCCCGTTGGGCGCAATAGTACTATACTAGTAATGGTGGGACGTCGCGAGTATAAGCCCTAGCACATATGCAACTAGCATCACGTATATCTATGCATAACAGTTATTTGCAGTGATAATTCGATTGATTGATTGATAAGTTCGATTTGTAGAAACGTATGTTACACCCAAAATACGATTTAAAAAGGGGTCAAGTATACTCACAGTGCGTATTCGGTAAGTAAACACAGCTTGATTAGATCGGTTGCGAGTACGTCTGCGTTAATCATTGATGGAGGCATTAGGACTAACCCTTTTTATTTCTACACCATTATTTTTCTTTTTTCTTACCACCTACCCAAAATCCCCCTAGTTAGCCCCTTTGAGCCTAAACCTTTTCATTTCATTTTTAACCTTTTGTTTTAGTAACTAGCTCGGTTTCTCATATGACTTTCAAAAAAAAAAAAATTGTGTTGATGATGAAACAAAAGAAAATAAACAAACAAGTTCATCAAAAATAACTTTGTTTGAATAATAGCTTCATCAAAATAAAAGTGAAAAAAAAAAAAGTCTTACGAAAACCGAAGCTTGTTACGCTTTTCGCCCTTTTTCTACTAACCACTAACCCAACCACCTACCTTTAACCCAAGCCTAACCCTTCACCCAAAAAGTCCTCTTGATATTTACAAAGGTATATAAGTTAAAAAGGAGGAGGATTGATTGCTTGGCAAGCCTATGGTAGGAGTAAGTTCCATGCCGCTCTCGAGTGATCCACAAAAATACATTTTCGGCCGAGTGTTGAGTGATCCCCGTGAGGTATGTGAACTTGTATATAAATAGAATTTTAAAAAGGTATGTTATGCCCTAATAAGTAATTTATCTTATGAAAATTTTAAATAAATCATGACGAATAGGATTGTAAATAAATAAAAATAAAACTTAATAAAGAATCTTGGAAATCCCGACACTCTATGACAAGCCCTAAAACCTTCTCTTCTACCCATTCCATTTGGGAGTGTAAGCCACATTATAAAGAGTTTTGCTTGAGGACAAGCAAAGATTCAAGTGTGGGGGTATTTGATGTGCGTAAAATGCAACATATAAATTACATCAAATGAGGCATAAAACTAACCCCTTTTTAGTACTAATGTTGGAAAAAGTGTGCTTTTGTCTTCCTTTTGTATTTTCAGGATCAAATGAGCTTAAACGAACAAAAGGAACAAATACACAGCAAAAACCAACATAAATACAAAGAAAAGGAAGAAACGTGGCATGCCTGACTCCTCGACAGCATCTCCCAAAGCAAAAACAAGAAGAAAGCTGAGCATGGGGCTGTGCCCAGCTGAGCATGGGGCTGTGCCCAGCTGAGCACGGGGCGTGCTCAGCTCAACACGGGGCGTGTCCAGCGAACACGGGGCGTGTCCAGCGAACACGGGGCGTGCTCAAGAAGCAGCAGAAAAGACAAACCTATAGAAGCTTCTATTGCCCACCACGGGGCCGTGTCCAGTGAACACGGGGGCGTGGCGCAAGTACAGCAGGCACATTAATTGTAATTGCGAATTACAATTAATGAAGAGAGAGAATGTCAGACAAGCACGGGGGCGTGTGGAGCTAATAAAGACAAACTGTATTAATGAAGAAAGAGAAAAGGGTGGACACGGGGCCGTGTCCAGCGGACACGGGGCCGTGTCCAGGCTTCTGTACAGGCTATAAATAGGAGTGCTTGGCTCAAGCTCAAACCATCCCTTGGCACACCACCTCTCTCACACTTCATCCACCACCCACCACCATCACAACACCATCATCCACCACCATCATCCATTGTCCATCGTAGAGTGTGTGAGTCGTCTCGGGATCCAAGATTGATCGTAAGAGTTCTTGACAATCAAGGCCATGTTTGCCTAAGTCTCTTACATCACTTGGTGAAGACAAAGTGTCTAGTATAATACTTTTTATTTCTAATCTTTTGCACTTTTTATTTGGTTTTGTATTAATGACTTTAATAACTAGTTACTTATGTTGAAGGTGATCTTTCCTTATCGTTTGTCCGTGGTGTCTTGGCATTATTTTACTGTCTATATAAAATAAAGGATTTTCACCATTCATATCTCCACGGTCTATATGGAGATATGTAGGCTACCTGGTAGGGGGTTAAGGGAACGGTTTGGTAAAGGTCTTGCCATTGTTCAGCGTTTAGAGGTCCTGCAATGGACCTGGGTCAAATTTAGTAGGACCTCCTTCAATACTTCACGGTATTGGATGGCGGGGGTCCAAACTCTTTGATCCCCTCATAAGTTAACTACTATTAATACTATAACCCGGCTATTTAGAACTGTATCCCTGCTGACTCAGACTACTTAGCCGAGGGTAACGTCACCGCCAAAAGCGGGGCCTACCACAATACTGCATTAATAACTTAATTCATTATCTTCCAATAATCCACCCTTTTAGGATTGTATCCCTGCTGACTCAAACTACTGGGGTGAGGGTAACGTCACCTTCAAAAGAGGGGCCTACTACAATAACTAAGATAATCTCTTAATTATGTGCAAAAGTGCGGAAATAATCAAAGGTTATACTAGATACGAGTCGGAACCAAGTGATTCATCTTGTCTATCTGTTTTTATTTTATTTTTATTTTCAGCATTTTAGTTAGTTTTTATATTTTCTTAGTTTAAAACATTTTTCTAAACTTTTATTTTGGTTAGACGTTGAGGATAAACCAGTACTAAAAGCTCTTGTGTCCTTGGACGACCTCGGTATCTTACCAAAGCTATACTACACTCAACGATGGGTGCACTTGCCCATATGTGTGTTTAGTGTTAGTGAAATATCGTGTTTTATAAATTTAAAACTTGGCTAAAATAAGTGTTAAAAAAAGGGCTTAAAATATACACCTAATATATACGACACTTTATCGCACATCAATAGGTAGATCTTTGAGAGTTGAGCCCACGTAAGTAGCGATACAACGAGTTAATCGGGTGAGAGTTGACAAGCGAGGGTGCTTCGAATAAGAGAGATCGATTGCGATAGCGAGAAACGACGTAAAGACGAAAGTAATGTCCCACGAGTTGGCGTTCCAAAGTACCTTGTGTTGCGTAGAATTCGTTAGTTCGATGCGATTGTAATTTAAAGAACTTGAAAGGTTTTTCATAACGTAGGGTTAACTGAGTCGATGGTTAACCAACGTTGCAAGAAAGTTTAGGTTTCAAACATTTTAAGGAATTCGAAAAATGAGACTGGGGTTACAGAAATTCTCTTAGGACCTGGGTCCACTGCTGAACTCGATGTCGACCCACTTCTTAAGAAAGATTTCGTTTTGATATTGCAAAAGTTTTTTTTTTTCAAGAAAACTGGACTTATGAGACTTCCCTTGGGCATGGAGTTAAGCTGATTCGATGTTACGTCCACATTGTGGGGAAATTTCACTTGTCCAATGGTTTTAATAAGAGTTTTATAAAATCAGTTTTTAACAGTTTGAAAAGTTAATTAACATCGAGTCCCACTTGGCACTCTCTCACGAAAGTTTGGTAATATGGTTAAAACACTTATATATAGGAAGTACCAACGGCGTATCCACCATGTTTCTCCATATCACTTCCGTTTCATGAGGCGGTGTCATGTGGGCCGATACGACACAGATAGAATTTCGCTACCTCGGTCCAATCGATAGGAAGTCGGACCAAGTTGAAGATAGAATCGAATAGGTTAAACAAGCGAGTTGAATGGCGAACGTAGCTGTAGCAGTGTGCGCGAGTAGCCTGATGACGCAAAGTATTTATGTGTTGTGTCTGGGTAGGCGTTGAGCGATATGCGATAAGCGAATAGCGCGTTTTCGATTAGATTCCACTTTGAACCCACATGGCACGTTTCCACGAGAGTCTGCTAACATGGTGAAACACCACGTTTAACCCGGTTAGCTTCGCCTCGTGAAGCGATGTCATGTGTACTAATACCCCACAGATTGTAATGAATACCAAACGAGCGATAAGTGGTAGACTATACACGTTAAACGATAAACGATCAACAATGACGGCGATGGTGAACGAATCACGATATGCGGCAGTTGTTGCGTTGCAAGCGATGGAGGCATGCGCGATTTGTGCAGTTCGATTCGATTGATTAACACCACAGAATATAGCTAACATCAGACCCCACATGGCCTGTTTCCACGAAAGGCCGCTGATATAGCTAAAACACCTTGTTTTAACCATATGAGCTTCCTCTCGTGAAGCGAGGTCATGCGTGCTAACTTAACACAATTATCACAGATAACGGTAGGTGATAGCGATAGATTGATACACAACAGCGATATAGTTTCACATAATAAGCGGCGGGGGTTGCGAGATACACATGATAAACGATTGCGATTAGTCAAGTTTTGTTTCGAACAAGCTTTACGTGTCGTTGCGACGCATCGCAGTTATCGAGGAGGGTAGAATAGGTCCTCACTTAATAACGTCGTGAGCGTCGATGTACTTGGTGAGATTGATTGCCATAGACTTACGACCAGTCTTGCGTTGATGCAATTGTCCTACGAGGTAGACTCCACAGAGTCCATCGATGAGGCGATTGCACTGCGTTTGCAGACTTACGACAAGTCTCGCGATGATACGGTTTAGTTGTTACGCCTTGCGATTGAGTGTAGTGTGTTGAAAATAATCACAATAGTATAATAGGTCTGATAACGTTCAACTCCACGTGGCACTTTCTTCACAGAGCTTCGGTAGTATGATAAAGCACACCTTGCTTGGCCCCTACTACTTAGATCCCGTGGTTTGGTGTCATACTTCGTCGTAACGCTTATGGCACCTTAGAATTTACTACGATCTTCGTGCACTGACCCAAATAATCCCGTGTGCACCCGTGATTAGTCGTTCCTTGCACGTTTATCGTACCTCGTTCTAAGAGTGTAGTGAGGGTAAAACACATTATTTCGTGATATAGTATGTGTGTGAATCTAGTCTAAGTGCGACGATTAGGGAGCGAAAGAGAAAACGAAAACGAGAGTTACTGTTACGCATAGTGGCAACATCGAGTAATAGAGTAGGTTCAAAACTTAGAAATTAACGTCGAAAATTGTATCATTACAACTTTATCCTACGCTTGCTAGATACTTAATGCTGAAGACTTTTGCTGGAGTTGCTATTGTTGTACTCAAGTTCACGGTTCGATGCGGCAGTTGCGAGTGGAGTGACCGTAACGGTTGCAGTTACTGCAATAGCGACAGTCAGCCCCAACTAGATGATGATAGGTACACGAGTAACACTGAGGATGTGCTCCAGTGTAAGCTCGTTTTGGAAATACCGGAACTGTTCGAAGAGGTTTCAGTTGCGGCAGTTCGGTTGTTGATGAGCTCGGGCTTGAAGTCTTTCGCTTGCGGCTGGGTTTGTCAGTGTCTTGCGAAGAGGTGTCATCATTGGAGGATTCGTCTGAGGACTCACTTGCAGAATCTTTGGTTGATTTGTCGGAAGATCCGTCGGCAGATTTGTCAGAAGAACCGGCAGTAGGTTCGTCCGAAGAATCGTTAGCAGATTCGTTAGAAGAATCGTTAGCAGATTCGTTAGAATAATCGCTAGCAGATTTGTCAGAAGACTCGTCAGTAGATTCATCAGAAGATTCGTCAATATGTTCGCCTGAAGGATTAATGGCGATTGCTTGATGAGCTTGCTTGACAGGATTCTTTGAGAAGAACCCTTCCATGAGTCGTTTGTTGTTGATTTCTGCGGCTAAGCGGTAGGTTTCTTCGATGGTAGCAGGTCTTGCAGCTTCGACAAAATCACCCACACACTCAGGCAAGCCACGAATGTACTTCGTGATGGCTTTCTCTGGAGTGTTGACTTGGCTTAGGCAGATTATGCTGAGCTGTTTGAACCTTGCGGTGTAACCAGCATTGTCACCTTTGGTTTGCTTGATTTTCCAGAATTCGTCTTCTAGCTTCTGGATTTCATAAGGAGGACAGTACTCTTTCTTTATGAGCTCCTTCAGCTCATCCCAAGAGAGAGCGTAAGCTGTAGAGATTCCACGTTTGTTACGTTCGGCGGTCCACCAGTCGAGTGCTCGCGATTGAAATACTCCGGTAGCGCAAGTAGCACGGAAACTATCGGGACACCCACTTTGACGAAGGGTAACTTCGATAGAATCGAACCACTGGAGTAGTTGAGTCACACCTCCTTCACCCGTGAATTCCATCGGGTCACATGCTTTGAAGTGTTTGTAAAGAAAAGCAGTTTGCGGCGCTTCCTTCTTGGAGTCTTCCGAGGCTCGAGAGTTGCTGAGAGAGTGCATTTGAGCGGCAATTCGAGGAATAAGCTTTGCCACTTCTTTAGTCACAAGTGATGCAATCCTCTTATTGGCACTTCGTTTGGCTCTCTTCCTAGCTACTCGTCTCGAGGTAGAGTTGTTGGAAGGCATCTAGACAGGAAGAGACTTGGAGTGAGATTCGATCATAATGATTTTCGAGTTTTTGCGATGCGATTGAGCACGTTCAAAACTTGGTGCGATAGTATAGTAGTAATACGAATCACATAGGAGCCACATAGGAAACACGAAATTCCTAAGTTCTCACGTAACGACTTGTTTGTTTATACGTATATATATATATATAGATGTAGTTTGTAATCATACACATACAGGTTGCTTTAGAATATGCGAGGACGCGTTGAGGTGAGAAAACGATAGCGAAGGCGTTAGATTATGCATTAGTTTTGTTGCGAATATTCGGGTTTCGTTTTAGATTGCGATGGCTGTGCGAGTTGTGTGTTTATAAAGCAGGGAGTGAAAATCGTTAAATCTAGAAATCTGTCACACCCCAACCGATGGCGGAATCATCGGGGCGCGGCACTAGGCGGATCAGATTGCTCAAGAGAATCCATAACAACTATATTGCGACAATATTTAATACATTCGTTATCCCATACTAACAAATAATACAATCACATAAGTTATCACAGATTTCTTGTCCTCTCGAACAATACAAATCCGACAACCTAGATTTTAGTTGAGTTTCTAGACCTCCTAGCTTGATTTGATATAGTCTGCGATCTAACCTGCAACATACGTTAAAATATTTGTCAATACAAAAGTATTGGCGAGCATACAGGTTTGATATGTATAGCATAATAGATAAAAAGCGTAACGAATTTCCATATGCAAGAACGTAACACACGACATATATACTCACAAAGCTGATACTACCAACTAAGTCCTCGATGCTCGAATATGCGATGGCAAACTAGACCCCGTCGGGCGCAATAGTACTATACTAGTCATGGTGGGACGTCGCGAGTATAAGCCCTAGCACATATGCAACTAGCATCACGTATATCTATGCATAACAGTTATTCGCAGTGATAATTCGATTGATTGATTGATAAGTTTGATTTGTAGAAACGTATGTTACACCCAAAATACGATTTAAAAAGGGGTCAAGTATACTCACAGTGCGTATTCGGTAAGTAAACACAGCTTGATTGGATCGGTTGCGAGTACGTCTGCGTTAATCATTGAAGGATATAGTAAACGATGCACGGTTAAGTGAGAATAGCATTGAAAAGTTAGTCATCTGGTCGGATGGTGCTCACCCATTCGGATGGCATATGGATCGGATGACTGTCGTGGATCAGATGGTGCTTATCCGTGCGGATTACACGTGATCCGTGCGGATTGCATGTGATCCGTGCGGATGACATGTGATCCGTGCGGATTATGTGTTATCCGTCCGGACAAGTGTTGACTCGTGCAGATTGTCATCCGTCCGAACAAGTGTTGACTCGTGCGGACAGTCATGTTATCCGTGCGGGCAAGTAACTCGTGCGGACATGTCATCCGTCCGGATGGCATGTGTTTCACGTTCTGAACACTGTTTCCGAGTGTTTAACAGAAGGAATACGTTCGTTTTTACTAGGGTAGTGTAATTTCGCACTAACACTTGAAATTTCATCAGTTCCGACCCGTTCTAACGGCCGGGCATCACCCCGTTCCATCAGATCTGGTCGTTCTTGGTGGTTTTTCATGGTTAACCCGAAATCGCACAGTTCCTTGGCTAGATGCACAGATTTAGGTGAGATTTGTTATCAAAACATGTGGAAATCACCCAGATCTGAGTCGTTTATAGTGAAATGAGGCCACAACTTGAAGTTCATAAGAACTCTTGGTGACATCACCTCAAACGCCTCAAATCAGCAGACTTCACGGTTAGAATTGGAGTTTTAAAAGATAGAATGATGTAGAATGGAGTGTAGATCATAGAAGTACAAGTTTCTAGGTTGAAATCTTACCGGATTCGTGAGGAATCGAGAGAAAAGGGTCTCGAAGCGTGTCTGGTCGAGCGAGAGTTGTCACATCACTTGAACAGTGGTGTGACAGGCTATTTATAGGCGAAAAAGAGGAGAAGGGGGTCGCTGGTCTGGATTGCCCAGTCGTGCGGATAGCCCATCCGCGCGGATAGCTGTCCGTCCGGATGGCTGTCCGTCCGGATGGCTATCCTGACGCGCTGAATTTCTTCGCTTTTTAATAGTTGCTATAGTTTTCGAAGTACGCGCTTTTCATAGTAAATTCATATATATATATCACTAGGGGTCGTATTTACGTATCCATATTCCAAAGTTTCGATAATTATCAATCGGTTTCCGTTTCGAGTATGCGATTATTAGCGACGTTTCACGGCCATCAATGAGGGTAGAATAGTCCTTCTTAATGTCATCGTGAACGTTTTTGTGTTTGGTGCCACAATGACTGACAGGGTACCACTCACTCGTATTGTCGTCATCGTCATGACGACTGGAGCTATAGCACTCACCCGAGAGTCCTTGTTAGCGTTAGTTGTTTACGTTTCGACACACCACGGCCACTGAGAAGGGTAGAATAGGTCCTCACTCAATGCCTCCGTGAGTGTTAGTGTTTGCGATAATAGTGTAGTATAGTGATATTGTATTTCAAAAATATGCGATTATCCTTCGAATAGCGATATATGCGATATAGTTACATTATGATCCGAATCTCTGGTGCTAGGCGTAACGAGTGTATCGAGTAGTAACAACGCACAAAAGTGCGGGTTGTTACACCTGGCTCAAAAACCTTGAACATGTTTAAAACCTACGGTTCGGATCCTAACGAATCAGTTCTTTTACAAATTAGTTTCGGATCTGTTTTTTTTCCGGTTTCAGTTTGAAACTGATTTGGTTGTTCACCTCTTAGTTTGTGTTGGTCTCTCGTTTTAAACTAATATGAAGTTATTAATTGGGTTCTCGTTTTAAATTAATATGAGATAATTAATTTCTAACGAAACAAAACGTAATGAAAATTGGGGAATCACATGTTTCACCTTTCAATCATGGTTTTCATTCTTTGTATAAGCTTTGATGATTAATAATTATTAAAGTTATAACTCTTTATACCTATGAATACACACTCTGAATTTTGCACTTACTTTACTTCTAAAATCATCACATCTGCATATCACAAGATTTTGACCCACAATCACTTGGTTGGGATGCACACTGCTTTACCACCTCAATGTAAACTTGAGAACTATTAAAGTAATAGACAAAAAATCAAATACAAATAATCTTATCATAGTAAATGTACAAACAGAAGGATTTTCTAAAAAAGAGAGGTGGCATTTTTGTAATTTCCTCAAACTGCAATTCCTTCATGCTACGTTCTTTCTTGCCAATCAACGACCTGATTGGCAAATCAGGCTTTGCAAATCATTAATACAGATCCATCAATTGCGCTAAACGTGATTTGAACACTCCCTTGATTCTGATTTCCCTTACTTCTCAGATCGATCAATTGAAGTTCCTTAAAAATTGCAAATTCGAATCAGATGAATTGAAGCATTTGAATAATGAATTAAAGCTTGCAAATCATATTCGATTGTTAAATTAAACCTTGCGAATTGGTTTTTACTGTCAATTTGTAGTCACATAATGATTTTGAACCAGCGTGATTTTGATGTAGAAGAAAGAGATAGACTAACTATTCTAGTAGAGTAATTATCCTGACAAAATAATAGAGCTATTATTCTGTTAGTAGAGTAATTATGTTTTATAACTAAAGTAATTGTTTTATTATTAGAGAAACTATGCTAAAATAATTATACAAGAATAATGATTCTATAAATAGAGTAATTATACATAGTGCATCAAACACTAGTCATTCAAAATTACTCTACAAGTGTATCAAACAGTATAAAATTCAAAATTACTCTACAAGTGCATCAAAGTTACTATACTAGTTCATCATAATAACATAACAGACACAATTACTCTACAAGTTCATCAAACAAGAAACAGTCTAAAATTGCTCTACAAGTGCATCATAATTAATCTACAGGTTCATCATTAATACACCACTACAAAAGATATCATTCAAAATTATTCTATAAGTGCATCAAATAACTTGTTATTCAAAATTAATCTACAAATGCATTATAATTACTCTATTAGTTTATCATTAATATATCACTTCAAGATATTATTAAAAATTGCTCTACAAGTATATCATAATTAATCTACTAGTTAATAAAAATATATAACAGACACAATTACTCTACAAGTTCATCAAACAGCATACATTTGAATTTTTGTTTGATTTCGATGATTTTAGAACTTGAATCGGGTGTTTTTGAGCTAAACCGATGATTTTGGAAATGAATAATTGGATAAAATGATTTTGGAGTGGAATTAGTTGATTTTGGAAGTTAATCTAATGATTTTGGAACTAAATTTGATTAGGTTTTAGGAGAATTTAGGGTTTGATTGCTTTGGATCTGAATTTGATCCGTATTAATTTTAGGGGTAGAAATAATTGAGATGAGGTTGTATTTTATGGATGTCTATAATTACAACTAGGTGATTTGACCGCGCGTTGCGGCGGTACATTACTGTGAGCATTGGATTGGTATCGGTTTGGTTTGTTACAATACCGGTATGATACATGTACTTCGTATAGAAATCAATAGACTGAAAACAACAAAAATGAGCACGGGTACCGAGACCAATGTTCAAGCGATATTGATTGATTCAGATCGTCACAGTATTGATATCATTATTCATATATCGTTGCAGACAAAGTTGTATAAACCGGTACAAATGTTGTTCGTTTGGTTTGTTGTGGTATAATAACGATATGGTGGCAGTTTATCAAAAGTAAAAACAATAAAAAAAATTAATAGCGGTATCGATACATATGTTGTTCAATCGATTCGGTACGTTTTAGTACGTTAGCGGCACATTATCTATTTAAGAAAACTTTATCACAATATTGGAAAAACTAAACACAGATTATTAGAAAAAAATCAAAATAAATGATAAATAATATTTTTTTTAAAGTACTTCAAAATAATAATTACCATTCATTGTCGTTTTTGGTTCAGTTTGGTACACCTCCAGCACAATATCCATTTTCAATAAAAGTTATGCATTGTTAAAAAAACATTGTTGCGCATTTTTTTTTCTAAACTAACAAACGCAAGTTATTAAAAAAATTAAACTAAATGATTGAATAAAATAGTATTTAAAAATAAATAAATACTTGAAAACTAAACTAAAAAAATCAACATTTTAAAATAAAATATTGAAACACTATTCATGAACACTTTAAATTGATATGTATAATATTGTCACCCCGTAAAATTTAAAAATCATTGAGTTCTTATATTATGTACGTTAAGGCTATTTGTATCTGAACTTAACTCTAAAGTTATAACTAAAAGGATTACTACATCAATCTATAAAATATTTCTAATTGATAATATTGAAGAAGATAATTAAGAAGGAAACATTAAATTTATATTGTAATGATATTTAAACTTAAAACTTAATTTATCAAACCAAGAAATAGTATTGAAAGTTTAGGTGATACCCAAGTTTCTATAGATGTCACTCAATTAGAAAAAACCCATACCTATTTTGATTAGATTTACATGTTCCAACCAAACGCCACCTACGTAAAATCACATTGCTTGTTAAAAGTGACTATTTTTTCAAGAAATATATACAATTATACATTGTTTCTTTTACTTAAAGAATATAATTTAAGTTGGGACTTCCTCGAATACTAACTAAAGAGTAAATTATAAGTGTTGTTAGTTGCACGTAAAGTTATATGTAGCTAGCTAGATGTAATTGAAATGTCATGAGGGGTGATTGATGTTTATATACCAACGTTAGTGTTAGAAATGTAAGTTATTTATGTCTTTGATGCACCTAATTTTTGTGTTAGGTATCTCTCAATTTTAAATACCTTAAATACTCATTGAAATCGATGTGACCAATGTAAATAAAATAATTCATATTGAAGTTTGCGAATGCAAACTAAAAACATCACAGTTTTTTAATGCTACAAAGAGTGAAAACATTGGTGAAAATGTAAAAGAATAAAGTTAAAAAAACGTAACAATCCCCTTCTAATAATGTTGTAGTATTCAACAAATTTTTTTTTCATCCGGATGTTACTTCATCGAGTCATCTTGTGTGGAGGCAGTACGGTTTTCGGAGGAACGCCGTAACCAAGTCTAACCAACCAAACGCGGATCCGGTTAAAACAATGTAGTCTGGGCAGATCTTGGCTAGGGCCGTTGTTTAGGCGGTGTGACATTTGGTTACTAAAAAGAAAGTAACTGTTCAAAATAAAAAATTAGTAATGAGTAAACGAAGACTTTTGCATGTTGTTGGTTGTTCATATGAAATTTTGAGAGTTTCAATTTCTAATGATTTAAAGATTAACTCTAGAGTTAAGTTAAACTTTGTTTAGCCGTACGAGTTCACCTTTTATTAGAAAGAAAAAAAAAGTAAGTATTTAAAAATAAGCATCTAGATCTTGAAAAAAAAATAGATATAAATATTTTTCCGCGAAATATATCACTTCAGAGAAATTTAATGACTGACTAAACGGGTGGTGTTTCACCGGTGAATACACTCATGCAAGACCCGCCTTAGTCCTTCATTCGTGAAGTTACATGGGGAAACTAGTAGAAGAATATAAGAATTTGAACCTAGAACCATAGTAGAAGAATATATAGTTTAGGCATTATACCCTTATAAAGAAGAAACCTTTCTATGCATAACAAGTAGTACATTATGCTTTGCACATTTTTCAAAAAAAAAAACTTAACTTTTTACTTTTAACCCAAAGGTTTTTACCTTTTGCATTTTTAACCCTATATAATTTGTTTTTTTAACTTTAACCCAAAACTTTTCATTATTTGCAATTTAACTTCACAACTTTTGTCACTTATACTTTTCATCTTTCCCAAATTTCCGTTTTACGTATAGTTCTAATTTTTTCGAGTTAATACGACGCAACGTACATGTGTGGTTCAACGTTTTTGCCTCTATTTTTCCATGTTTGACAGTTTCATCGTAACACGCATATCCTTGGTCGAGTCAGTGTTGGTGGTCGATGACGGTTGTGTAACATTAGTACTATTTGACACCGTTTTACGCCCCGTTGCAACGCGATGTGTACTTTGTGGGGTTTTCAAAGAAAAATGGTTATGCATATTGTTGTCGTAACGTTGGCTTTAGGGGTTTTCCAAAAAAAATGATTTTTTTTTTACTTTTCACCCAAAAGTATTTCATAAATTACTTTTAACCCAAAACTATTGGTTTTTTACTTTTAACCCAAAACTATTTGTTTTTTACTTTTAACCCAAAACTTTTTACCTTTTGCAATCTATTTTCGTAACGTTTTTACTTTCAACTTTGTTCCTTTATAGTTTTCATTTTCCGCAAATTTTTCGCTTTATGCTTGGTTCTAAATTTTGTGACATAACACATCGCAATGTGTGTCTTTGGCTTAACGTTTTTACGTTTCGTTCTAAATTTTGCGAGTTAACACGATGCAACATGCGTGTGTGGGTGAACGTTTTACATCGTCTATTTTTCCCAGTTTGACAGGTTTAACATAATGTGCGGATCCTAGACCGACTTAGTTATAACTAAAGAATCCCCGCCGCATTGCGGCGGGTCGTAATCCTAGTTGCTTTTAAATATCAAGTTTACAACTATAATAATCTGATTATTCCTATATCATTCTTGCATAAATGAATGCTTATTTTTTGCTTGGTTCAATTTTTTTTTATTGACCCGGCCCATTCTGCTGTGATCTGTTTTCAGCTTCATTGGTGAATAATCCTAGATCTGGTTATTTTTTATAAAGACTTTAATAAGTTTAAGCTTTAACTTACAAGTTACAACTTTCGGCAACAGTTAATAAAAGTCAGTTAGCAAGTTAAGTAAACGTGTAGCAACCTTCCCATTGTCAATAAATACACACTATCAAATTGTTTAAAATCTACACACACTATCAAATTTTGCTCTTTTTTTTTTTCTTTTTGGATGGGACTTTTTTTCTTATTTTATTTTATTACTATAAAGAAGCAACAAATATAGGCGTAATGAGTTGTAACTTGTGCTTAGGGCATTTTTCAAAAAAAAAACTTGAATTTTTACTTCTAACCCAAAAGATTTTTACCTTTTTCATTTTAACACTACATAATTTGTTTTTTTAACTTTAACCTAAAACTTTTCATTATTTGCAATTTAACTTCACAACTTTTGTCACTTATACTTTTCATCTTTCGCAAATTTTCGTTTTGCGTATAGTTCTAAATTTAACGAGTTAATACGACGCAACGTGCATATGTGGTTCAACGTTTTTACCTCTATTTTTCCATGTTTGACAGGTTCGTCGCAACACGCATATCCTAGGTCGAGTCAGTGTTGGTGGTCGATGACGGTTGTGTGACATTAGTACTATTTGACACGGTTTTACGCCCCGCCGCAACACGGTGTGTGCTTTGGGGGGTTTTCAAAGAAAAAATGGTTATGCATATGGTTGTCGTAACGTTGGCTTTGGGGGTTTTAAAAAAAATTAGTTGTTTTTACTTTTTACCCAAAAGTATTTCATAAATTACTTTTTACCCAAAACTATTTGTTTGTTTACTTTTAACTCAAAACTTTTTATCTTTTGCAATCTATCCTCATAACTTTTTTTACTTTCAATTTTGGTCCTTTATAGTTTTCATTTTACGCAAATTTTTCGCTTTATGCTGGGTTCTAAATTTTATGACTTAACACATCGCAACGTGCGTCTTTGGTTTAACGTTTTTACGTTTCGTTCTAAATTTTGCGAGTTAACACGACGCAACGTGCGTGTGTAGGTGAACGTTTTTACATCATCTTTTCTTCCCCGTTTGACAGGTTTAACATAACGTGCGGGTTCTAGATCGACTTAGTTATAACTAAAGAATCCCCGCCGTATTGCGACTGTCACACCCCGATTTCCACGTGTCACCGGTGGGCCCGGTGAGGGAGTATCGTGACGTGGTTGGCAACGTAATAGTCAAACAACACAATAATAATATGCACAGCGGAAGCAATTTAAAAAGATATTATACAACCGAATTTATTTATTGTAATCAAAGTCACAATTTCCGGATGTTTATCCACAGTAGGATCAAAATAACATAACATTTATGGTTCAACAGACTTCAGGCATCTTAAGCTTGCGAGACTTCTAATGATGCTTAGGAGAAATCCCAGCCAATTTCGCTTAGTACCTGCATTTAATCTTTTTGGGAAAATACGTCAGTTTACACTGGTAAATACATTCAACTGACTCATTTTGGAAAATGATTGAAAATTGGTTTGGATGCACATGGCATAAACATTTTTATTTAACTTGGGAGAATTATTTAATATTATAATCTTGTGAACGAATTACATGTTACTTATGCGTTCAGTAGCCCGGATCTAGTCCGGGTTAAAGATCAATAGACACACCACATCATAGAGTTATACACTGACAGGTGTACGCCTACACCCCGTGCTCAGGTCGTGGCCATCTCGTAAGATGATGCCAAGGATATCCGGGACATGGTCATTAACCCCCCAAAGGCTGTAAAGTAAACAAGACTGTTTAAACGAGCCGATCAAATTATTCAACTACCCACTTTAACGGTGGAGATTTGATGCCCGATCAAGCGGTATGCTATACCGTAACCCAAGCCCGTATAGGGAAAATAAGTTAAAAGTATTTACCTGAGCAAGTATAATTCACAATAAGCAAAATGCACGTAGCTTTTACTGGTTCTCCTAATCTGGAACGAAGGTTTATAATAACCTATTAGAATCCTAACGGGTCTTTAATTAAGCTTAAGCTTAGACCGGCTAGTTTCAAAGATACGGTTCGTACGCACGATTAGGCGAAGACCGGATAGAATGTGATTTAGACCCGACAAGTTTGAAGACTTGTTTAATATGGGTTTATTATTCACATTCTGGATTTTGAGATAAAACCGTTAAGGTTTGACCCGTTTCGGCTAATTTATGTAAACTTGTTACATAAACCGAACCGTACGCGTAATAAGCGTGACGGGTATTCATGAGAGCTATATACAGGTTTCCTAAGTTAATTATGCCTCAAATATGTTGTGACATCAGTAAGATGTCTTTCATTATGCCCGAAACGAATTTAAACACAAACTATGCCCCGTAAGGGTAGTTTGGTCATTTTAAAGGTTGTAAAAGAGTTTAGATGTTTAACTGAGTTACAGGTCTGATGTAAACAGCAAACATACTCAATTTGATATGTTATATCAGTAGGCTAAAGCATATATGTGAAATTTATCATTTTTAACCAAACTATGCCCCGTAGGGGTATTTTGGTAATTTCACATAAGCCGAAAAGCTCAAAACTGAGGTCTGAGTTTATCAACCTTTGCTTACTGTTAAAATATCCTAATTTGCCTAAAATATCAGTAGGTATCAACCCGGGTATGTCCAATATGATTTTTGAACATACTATGCGTTAACAACGCTAAATAAGGCGATTAAAGGCCATTTCCGGGTTCGATACTTAAATTTGATATTTTTATATTTCCAGAAGGCTTAAAATAAATAATTTATCATATGTGATCAGTAGAAAAAGGTTTGGAGTCGTTTAGATATGTAAAACTCATTTTATGGCCCGTAAGGGCAAAACCGACAATTATCGGATTAAGCCTACGACTATGAGTTATGCTCAGCCTAAAATTAATTAAAAATCTTTAAAAATCCCAAAATAATATATAACATCAGTGGGTAAAAGATTTGGTATCAAAAAGTATGTTTAACTAGGCTATACGCTAATTACGTCATTTTATTAACCTAAAGCATTAGATTTGCGATATTGAGCATAACTCTTAATCTACAAGGCAAACTGATGTCAAACTTTGCATACAAGTATATATATCAGTAACTAAGGTTTCTACACTTTTACATTTTCATAAATCACGTTTTAAGGTAATAAGGGCATAATGGTCAACATATGAGCAATTAACGAAAATATGCATATTAATTGGATAACTAGTGAACCAAGGTGTATAATCACAGAGGGTTGTTCTAACAAGTAACCTAATCCAATTAAAGCTCTGAGGCATTTCTAAAACATGCCTAAACGGGTCAGAACTGAAAGTCAAAGTGAAAGTCAAACTATGTGACTTTCGGTTCCGAACCGGGTCTAAACAGGAAATAGTCGGGTTGAACATGTTTGGACATGTTCTTACACTAATTACTAAGTTATAACAATGATCAAACAGGTTATATATGTTCTAGATAGCTAATTATGCATAAATGACATTTTAAGCATCCTGTTGACTTTTTAATTATAAGTTTGACCCGACTTTTGACCTGGTTAGAGTGGTGATCAGGGGAAACCCTTTTGAGGTTTTATTACCCACATAAATACCAACCTATAACTACTTTTAATTCGAGATATGACTGAGCCATTATTGACTAATCTCGAAGTCAAACCGTAATTACGACGGTTTGACTTTTAGCTAATTAAACAAGCTAAACTCAAATAAAGAAGGACTAGCAGACTTACAAGAGTCCTATGCACGACTTATGATCAGTTGGACCTGCTTGAGAGCTCCAGAATCGATCAGAAGGCACTTGAATGATGTGAGGAAGTGTTGTGAACTTGAAGGCCTATTTATAGTGGATTCACTCACCACATTTGATTGACAAACAAGTCTACTAGTGCCCACAATCGATCAACATGTGTCCTAGATGCTTAGGGGGTGTTTTAGGGGCCAGGAGATGTGAAAAATCGGGTAAAGGTCGCGCACAAAGCTCATGGCAGACAACAGTCCATGTTTCACGGTACTGGGGGTCGGACGCGGCCCGCCTCACGATTGGCCGAACCCAATGCGGGCCGCCTGGGCCTGTTAAACAGATTTTTATTTTTCTTTTGTTTTGCAACTTGACCTTTGGCTTTACGAAGGGGCAACTAGGGTTATTTCTTGCATTTTGACCCCCTTATATTTACCCACAAGGGCCTTAGGACTTATACCCACTTTGCCAAGTCCCTGAACACTTCCGGTTAACCCGAAAAGTCTTAATTTTCGATGTTTGCATTTTAACCCCTCGCACACGAATTTGATCATAACTTTCTCATACGATAACGAAACTTTATGAAATTTATATCGCACATTCTAGTGAGCATAATTAACATTTACAAAGCTTCGGGTTTGTCAAAAGATCACTCAGGGGTATAAATTAAACATGTTGACACATTTAGCCCCTGTAGTTTGTAATCTCTCACTTTTTGCTTCGTATGATCCATGATTTATTCGTTTGATGTTATAAACATCATGTAGGGTTATTATGAAGTATATTTATTCACTGTTGACACTTAGAATACGTATATTCACATACTTTCCATGTTTGTCAACTTTAGTCCTTCCATAATATTCTTTCACACGTTTAAACATACGACACGTGTCTACACATTATAGGACGTGAATTTTCGAGGTGTTACAGCGACGGGTCTCAATCCTAGTTATACAATAAAAGGTCAATTAGCAACTTAACAATAAAATATATTACTAAGAGTTACAAAAATGTTATAAGTAATAGGGATGAGATCGGTACGATACCGGTACCGTACCGGTACCGATACCGTAAATACCGTTACCGAAATTGAGGAAATGCGGATACCGATTACCGTACCGTATTTATAGATTCGGTACCGGTATCGGTACCGGTATTTCGGTACTTTACCACATTGGAACCGCTTTGACGTCATCCATTGTTTTACCTTCAATGGATTCCATGTTTTTTTACGGATGATGAAGATGCCATAAACAACTAGAAATCCACATTGATGTCTGATGTATTGCAATTTATACATATGGCCTATGGGTTCACAACCACATGCTAATAAAAATCATCAACATGCTAATAAAAAATCAAGCCTGTTATACTCTTTGTTCTTTGTTCGACTAAACTACTAAAGTAGAAACTAAACTACTAAAGCAGAAAACATAAAAAAAAAGATTTGTTCGACTCTTCGTGAAACATACCAAATACAAACATGGGTCAAAAATAAATTAAAGCAGAAAAAAGAAGCTTGAACAAGCCTATTACCAATGAACTACATACCTGAAATAAATTAAATTCGGTATTAATACCGGTATTTACCGAAAATACCGGTACCGATACCGTTTTTTACCGATAGCGAATTTCAAAAAATCTATTACCGATACCGGTACCGTTTATGATCGGTACGGTACGGCATCGGTACGGTACCGGTATGGTACCGGTACGGTACCGGTATTTCGGTAAAAAATCTCATCCCTAATAAGTAATACTCTGACTCGCTTTGAAATTCTCATTTTTATAATAGTAAATCTTGTATATGTTATATTATTGAGGCAAACCTTGCGACTAACGGTAAGGTTGTTGTTACGTAACATAGAGGTCACGATTCGATTTGTGGAAACAGTCGCTTGCAGAAATGTAGGGTAAAGATGTGTACATTAGGACCGAGTTGGCTTGATATCCCCTGGCACAGGATATGTGAGAGTCTCGTGCACCGGGTTTGCATGTATACATTATATTTTGTTAGTTGAGTTTTCAGCAATGAAACTGATCTGATTATATTGTAAGTGAAACCTCATTTAGCTTACAATTGATCAATACGTGATAAAGGTATAAATAAAGAAAAATGTTATTCATAATGGTTAAAATGAAACTTATAAAAAATGTTATACCAAAAATCACATCAGCTTAGGACTTCAGAGATATATTTTACACTAATGCACTATATCAGATAGCATTTACTTACTAATGCATTTGCAAAATAAACATAGTACTATATTAATCTTTTTACTAATGCATTTACTTACAGCTTTCATTAAAATTTGCATAACATTAATCTCTGTGGTAATTCTTACACCTCTACATAACATTACTTAAGTTTTCTATTTATATTCTTCAAAACCATAATCCTCTAGAAAGGAGACAATAAGACATGAGGATAAGTACTTTGAATTATGGCGGCGGTCAAGTAGTCGACCTTGGTCACAGCACCCGGTGTTATGGTGCTTGGTACGTCGTTTCTTGCCGTTCAAAAAAAAATACTTTGAATTCTTCAATATGCATATAGTGAATGATAATAAATACAATACGAAATTGGTATGTAAAAGTATCGTTTTTTATTAATCAAAATAGAACTATTTCCATCTTTTAATAGAAACGTAGTACTTGTTAACAAATCTACAATATTGACGTATATATTCACTTTACCAATTCCTTTTCCAATAATCTCTCATATAACATGATAGTTTCTTAAGTATTCTTTTGGATCGATGACATGATTAGTCCTAAACTGACTTTATACTTATCAATCACATCAATAATATATGTTTGTTACCACTTAATAAATAAATAAATAAAGCATGCGTAATTCAACTTGTTCATTCTCATTTGACGCGTAAACTAAGATACTTAACGAGGTTTATACGATGTGAAATTTAGAATAAATCTTGTTTTGGAGTTTTTTGCTTTGAAACTTCTTCAATGACTTTTCTTAATGTATAAATTTTGTCTTAAACCAATATGTCATCTAGATCTATCTCTATGGATCTCTATTCGAAGAATGTAGACAGCTTCTTCTTGATGTTATCTTATTAAAAATGTATTTTTATGTGACTAAGCAACTTCGGAAAAAAAAAATATATATATATATATATATCTAAAATTTGGTGGGGTGGTAGAGGCGTTGTGCCTCTTGAGAGAGACCAGGGTTCAAATCCTGACATGGGGTAGTATTGATGTAATTTAGGAGGAGTATTTAGCTAATCTTTGGCGTTCAAAAAAAATCTAAAATTTGAGGTACACCCGTACACTTATACATATAGGTACATTAATTTATGTTGGTTGTTTTGATTGATACGATTCAATTATTTATTATCTTTTCTTTTTTGAACGGCCAACAAATCAGTCCTGAGCGCTCTCAGGGCACCCACTGGACAAACGGAGGACTCCGAGAGTAACCCGAGTCGGCCACCACCAATTCTAGGGAAAACCCGGTAACCCGCCCGCCCGTAGGCACGACAACAAAATTACCTGTAAAAGCCTTTTGGCTCAAGGATCGAACCCAGGTTTCCCTGGGTCTCCTATCACTGTCCGCCATTGCCTCACTCCTTTTTTATACCAAATGAGAATTGAATTTGAGTCTTCAAATAAGAAATCAATTCCTCCTACCACTTGAGTTATAGGTCATTGGCCAATTATTTATTATCTATATGGTCATTTCAATTCAAAATGTTTCTTGACTGTCCCACGTTAGGCATCAACGAGAAATATTGTAATTTGTTTATTCATCATGTTAACCGTGATATCGATTGATGAGATGTGTCACTCACCCATATTCATGTTTATAGATTCATTCATTATATGCACAAACAATTGATAAACTTGGATTGAATAAATGGATAAAGGAGAATATGTTTAATCGGAGCCGGACCACATAAACCGGGGCAAGTGGCCATCATTATTGTTGCTAGTACCATTAAATTTCTATGGTTATTAATTGATAATAATGGCTTGTATTTTATCTATAAACATTAGGGGTCGTAAATTATCGATATAACAACTATAATAAACATACAAATCTAGAAAGACCTTTCATTTGTTTATTTTATACATAAATAATGATAACTCTCACCTCCTTATTTACCGACCAACGGCACATCCACTCAACATCGACATCGACATAATAATATTCCTTCATCCTTTGGTGGTGTCAAAACAATGAAGTTTTCTACTTTAGTAGAGAGATTCAGGAAGCCAGATGCTAGCAAACTAATATAAGACATACGTAAGGACATTCTAAGGATTGCAAGGATGTAAAGAGGTTTGATAACGCTCCCAAGTTGGCGTTGGGAGTCCCAACGCCACTTTTATGAGCCTTATAGAGAATGAAGAAGAAGAGACGTTTCCAGTGTAATGCCAAATAAGGAGAAAAAAATTGGAAAGTAATGATTGAAAAGACACTAAAGACGTTAACCATTACACATTTTCTGAGAGTCATTATAATGTTGATATGACAGAAAATACCCTGCATTTATCATTACGAATGTTCTAAATGTTTGTAGTAACATGTTAATGTCATATTAATAATGTAAAAGTTTTTTAAAAACGCTAATAATCTTTATAAGCATCTAGTCAGTTTTATATTATTGAAGGGTTAAAAGCGTCAACATGTTAATTTATACCTTTGAGTGACCTTTTAACGAACCCGGAGCTTAATAATGTACGGTTGTACTCCCGTGTGTGCCTAATACGGGCTTAGATGGGCTAAATGTGTCAAAAATGAAAGTTATTTGAGTTTTGGAGGCAAAGGACTAAATCTGCCAAACTTTGAAAAAGAATTGAGGGCGTCATGTGGCGCGACGCGACGCCACACCTAGTACTCGGTCGCGGGGCGCGATGGGGCCATCTGTGTAGAATGTTGTTGCCAGCTGTTGTCTTCTTGCTTGTTCTCCAAACAAACCACTCTAACTCACATAATTCGAAACCATGGGCTTGAACCTTGTATTGGGCACATCCCAGGCCACCTGGAGTGATCTTGTAATCTCTCAAACACCTGGCTTGATCCTACAAACTCAGCTCCAAGTATAAATAGGTGCGTTGGGTGGCCATTTATCCTTGCACCTTCTAAAAATCACTTCTTCTTACTCTCTTGGAGATTCCCAGCTGAAGGGAGACTCTACCTCAGTTATATTTTCGAGCTAGGACCCTTTGTAAGTGTCCCTAACTCCTTCTTTTCATTTTATAGGCTTTTAAAAGCCAAAAGTCAAGCTTTTTCGATAAAAGCTTCGACTATAGGTTTAGACCGTAACGGTCCAGCTATTGTTCGAGGCGAATATGGCTATGTGATCGTAATTAGGTAGGTGTTAATCTCTCAAAAGAGCACCTCCTAAGAATCACGTTTACTTGTTCAATTAACGGGTCAAAGTTATTAAAATTAAAAAGTCAAACGAGTCAGTTTTTAAAATAATTGAAATCTGATAATAGTAGCTGTTATAAAATATGTTTTATCACTTGAATAACTTGGTAATAATTATTAGAACATGTGTAAACATGTTCAGTCCGTTTATTCCAGGTTTAGGGTCAGTTCGCAACCATAAGTCGCGAAGTTTGACTTCTGCTTTAACTTTCGATTCTGACCCGAATTAGACTAGTTTCTTATTGTTTTAGGGTTCCACTATGACCATATTATTATGTAGTATAATCCTCTGGGGTTATATTACATGGTCATATAGTAATCTGAGTTTTTATTACAAGTTCCGTTATTATACTAAATGTTGACCAATATGTCCTTTTGTTTAAAAATAAGGTTTTAAACATTAATAAACATGCAAATGAATTATGTACTGATATGTTAACGTGTTTAACATATTTTTAGGATATAAGTCTGATCATAAACTGAGTTTTTATATATTATCGTAAATTATGTGTTTAAAGGACCAAAATGCCCTTTTGGCATCTAAAACGGGTTTAAACATAATTTCATTATAAAAACTCATTACCTACTGATGTGATATCATAATTAGGATTATTTGGGATGTCAAGTCAGATCACATTCTGAGTTTAACTTCAAGTTTTTGTATTATGCTCTTAAATGACGATAATGCCCTTATGACACTTAAAATAGTTTTTAAACATGACATTAATAAAAAAAACCTTTTTCTTACTAATATGTTATGATAAATAACATATTTTAACTATTTAAACCTAGTCATAACATCAGATTTCATAAACTGTCGTAAATATCGTCATTTAAACGACTTTAACGCCGTTTAGGCGCATAGTATGGTTTTAAACCATATTCATCCACCAAGACTTGTTACCTACTAATTTTATAAATCATTTTAAATGTTTTTACAGTAGGTATAAGTTATAAACTCAGAATCCCAAATAAGTTCTCAAATTATGTGTGAAATGACCAAAATGCCCCTACGTGCATAGTTTGGTCTTAAAACATAAACCACACATATATTTGATATCATACTGACATTATATCATAAATTAACTATTTTTCTAGAAGGTTTATGATCGTAACATCAGTTTACCTACAAGCTCATTTTATAAGTCACTAAATAACCAAAACTCCCTTATGGGGCTTAATTCGATTTTAAAACCTTAACGGGATCAGTTTACCTGCATTCTATTCTGGTCATCGCTTAATCGAGCGTATTGTACCGTATTTCACTCTTTAAGCTAGCCGGTCTAAGTTTATGACTTGCATAGGACCCGTTAGCATTCTAATTGGTTATTATTTCCATCATTTCAGACTAAAGCCTTCCAGTAAATGATACCTACACTTAACTATTGATTATACAAATGAGTTATTTAAATCTTGCACTTGAATCGAGTTATTGCTCAGGTAAACACTTTTAACTTATTTTTCCTATACGGGCTTGGGATACGATAAATTATTACCGCTTGGTCGGTGTAACGACTCGCACGAAAATGTCCTAAAACGCTCCGCAAGTGGAAACCCGGACCCCTAAAACCCTAATCCTTGTGAAAAACCAAGAAATCAAGAAATTTGGAGTCCACGCGGGCCGCGTAAGACTTAAGGTTAGTCTACGCGGGCCGCGACAGCAAGGCAATTACCGGATAAGCCTAAGGGACGCGTGGCATGACACGTGTCGCGACCACCGGTGACTTAGCAACCTCCGATCTGATCCACACTCCCACGCGGGCCGCGTAAGTGTTCCTTTAAAGTTACGCGGGGCGCGAGGCACCCTGTTTCCAGCCTATATATAGCAGCCGATAGTTTCAATTCAAAGTCGCTCAATTCTTTTCTTCTTTTAGCTTCTATTATAGCAAAGTAATAGCTCGGGTATTATATTCTAAATCCCGAAACTCTACCCGTATTAGGGTGATAACTCTAGTCACTGGTACGATTCAATGTCCAATCGATTGAAACTATCCGATGGATGTTTAAGTGTTGCCCGTAATTGGGATATGCTTTTGTCATTCGTTGTGAGGGTTTTAGTCTCGTGAGTTGCCAAAGTTGAATTGAGTTAATACACTAATACGAGTTCCATTGTGTCTAGAAATTAGAACTCGTAATCAGGGAGCTACTAGAATATTTAATAGCTAAGTAAATTTCGTAGTTAAATAAATTTATTAAACGTACTAATTACGTACACTTAGTTGTTGAGATAACTTAGCAATTAAGAAACCTTAATAAATAAGTTAAACTTAATCAAGTTAAGTAAGATTAATTAATCAGTTAAGCATGATTAATTAAGTTAAGTATGATTAATTAATCAGTTAAGCAAAATTAATTAAGCTAAGAAAGATTAATTAAGTTAAGCAAGATTAATTAAGCTAAGCAAGATTAATTAAGCTAAGTAAGATTTATTAATCACCTAAATAGATATACATGAAAAATAGATATATATGGGGTAGATATTATCTAAGGAAGATTTTATCTAAGGAAATTATTACCTAGGGAAGGTATTATCTAAGGAAAATGTTATTCAGGGAAGGCTTTATCTGGGGAAAACTTATCTAGGGAAATTCTATATAGGGGAAAGACTTATCTTCTGTTAGGATCGGAGGCTCTCATGATAGTGTTTGTTTGTTTAAAATGAATGATCAATGAATATGAAAACATGTTAGGTGCAGCGGAAATGAAAACAAACTTTGTAAACACAATCAAAAGAGGAAATAGTTTGATAGACAATTGCTTCACATAGAATCAAAAGATTACAAATTACAGTCATGCTTACAAACTATACTCCCCCTCAGCCTGATGCCCCAAGGTTGGTTGCACACAAGATGAAAGGATTAGACATGAGGAGAAGAACTCGCTCAGTCAATCAAATGTAACAGTACAGGGTACTGTTACATTTATAGGCAAACCAAACCACTGAGGTATCTCAGCTGACGTCACCATGAAAGCGACGTCTAACAGCCTAACAACCTGTATCTACTGTCCTTACACAAACACTGATGTCTAACAACTGATTGTAATTAAAATACAAATTATGAGGAAACAACTGCTTCACGTTCCACTGTTGTAGCCTAAGCTCTGATGCTCAACAACAACATCAGTGCTTTCTTCAAAGGTGATCAGTCCTTGAATGAGCAGTGTTTGTGTCTTCAGCAGCACTTAAGAGACAGCAGTAGATAGAGCGACAGAGTTTATCTTCAGCAGTCTTTAGGATTACATCAGCGTTTGGATCATCAGTTGTTCTTTTGAGCAGTACTTAAGGTTTATCAGCTGATAGATATCCACTATCAAGGGGAAAGCAAAGTGTAAACTACTGCTTATTGTGAATCCACTGATGTGACCTGGTTTTGGCTTTACATTATCTGTTCCTCTGGTAGGGTTCAATCCCAACAATCTCCCCCTGGAACAGATAATGCCAAAACCTTTCATTATTCAGGACCTTTATTACTCATCAAGAGTGCCTTATCTTGTTCTTTGAATTCAGCTTCAAATTCCTTTGCACTCTGGTCATCCTCATCCCCACACAGTGAAAGTTCAAGGAGATCCTGCAAATCTTGAACACTAAGGCCTAGTGCTTCTTTCCTTGATATGTACTTCACATCGCCATTGGCTCTGACCAGGGTTAATACGTGAGTCTTTTGATCAGACATCCACTTTAGTATTTTTAAGCCAAGTGGGTTTCTTGGGAGAGACTTATTTGCTGATGAGTTGAGGGATAATGGCCTTGAAAACATCTGCAGACTTTCAGACATTCTTTTGAAAGCTTCTTCAATGACTTTGTCTGCTGCAGCTATATCTTCTGCAGTTTCTTGTTCAATAAATTCTTGTCTTTCAGCTTCTGTCTTGTCTTTAGCAGTGTTTGGAGACGCAGGTTTGTTTAATGTCTTAAAAAGGCTTTGAAGCTTTGTTGAAGTTTCTTCTTTTAGACCCATTTTCGTGATGGTATCTTTGAAGTACTCTGCTTCCTTTTCTATTACCTCTTCTTCAGTCAGCTGTTCACCTTCTTCTTGATTTGTTACAAAAGTAGACCGGAACAGTGTGTCGAGGTTTCCCATCTTCTGTTCAAGCTTCATCATTTGTTCTTGCTTCTTAGAAGTGCCTGAAACAGTTATCTTTCTTTTCTTCAGCCTTTCGTAGGCTTCATCAGTCTGCTGTCTTGACCACTTTGATATGGCTTCAGCAGTATTCATTTTTGCATCCACCAGCTCCTTTTTCTTTCTTTTATACTCAGCAGTGAAGTCAGCAATGAGCTTTTTGAATTTGTTCCAGTTTGGAGCATTTTTCTTCTTTGTAGGATCATTCTTAATTCTGTCAATCCTCTCAGCCTCATGCTTTAGAGCGATTATAGGCCATTCTTCAAACTGTTTTTCTTCAGCAGGATATAATTTTTCTTTCATAATGTAGGCAAGATAATTTTTTCTTAGCTCTTTGCGTTGTTCAGCCTTTTCTTTGATTAGTTCCTGTGCGAATTCTTCCATCTGCTTTACCTTTTCAAGGAAGAAATCCAGTCTTTTAGCAATGCCTTCTTCGCTTAGACGTTCACGTTCACTTTCAAATTTAGCTCTTGCTTTAGCCTGCCTTGCCTTGAGTTTGAGGTAGTCATCCATATCCTCTGGTGGCATGTAGCCTATGAGTGAGGAAAATCTCCTTTTTGAAGGATCTTCTTCTACATAGAATTGCCTCATCTCATTTTTGATAGCTTCAAGTTCCAGTGGATATTTTGCAGCATTAGGATCATGTATACCCTCATTGGCAGTGATTGGCTTTCTTATTCTGTTGAAGAGCTTTGGTTGTGATGTAGGAAAGATGTGAGCAGTGGTGGATGACTGACTAACAGCTGTTGAGACAACTGGTGTCTTAACATCTGCTGGCATTACAACTGCTGATATGTCAGCAGTTGTCTTCTGCTTCTGAGCAGGGGATGGAAATGGTGAAGTAGTTTTTGATGGTGGTGATGAATCATCATCTGATATGAGATTCCTTCTCCTTTTTAATGAGGAAGGAGCAGATGATGTTTTGGGTGGATCAGTGGTGGTAGATTGGATAGCAGTGGTTTGTGACAGTGATTGACTGACAGTGGTTGAAACAACTGGTGTTTCAAACACTGTTGTCATTACAACAGATGTTGTAACATCTGTTGTCTTCTGTTTTATGACAGGAGGTAGTGGTGATGGTATGATTGTAGATGATGATGGTGGAGCAGTAGTTGTGGTGGTGTGTGGTAGAGTGGTGTGTGTTGAAAGTGTGTGTGTTGATGACATGGCAGCTGTTTGGCTACTGACAGCAGTTTTTGTAACTGCTGCCGTATCAGCTGTTTGGCTAACAGGTTTTGAGACCTGCTTTTCTTTTTCTTTTTCTTTTTCAGGCTCAACATGAAGGCCATGTTCTATTCCCATCCTATTCATTTTTCCCAACAGCTTGTTATTCTCCCCCTTTTTGGCATTATCTGAAGGGGGGTTTACAAGAAATGGTATGGAAGAAGGAACTTTGCCAGAGGCACTTTGAATGCTAGCCTTTATAGCCTTGAGATCTTCTTGAGTGTCTTTAAATCTTGATTCAACCATGTTGGTCAGCATTTGTACTTGAATGGCATGCTTTTTGTCAGCCATAAGTTGCTGTGCTTCAAGCATGGGTTGAAAAATATTCCAAAGCTCATTTTCAGCAAATGCATGTTGTGCAGGTGCTTGAGCAGGAACAACAGTGACTTGTGCTTTCTGAGCTTTTAAAATCTCTTGCACCATTTCCTTTATTTCAGCAACTGATTCTTCAAGTTTGTCAACTCTGCCCGTCAATTCCTGATATCTTGAATCATCACCTACTTTAGTAGGATCATCTGAATCCCCACTAGCAGTGGTTATATCAATGTTTGACTTAGGAACTGAGTCCCAAAAATCACCCATTGATGCCCCTTGTTCTTGGTACTGGTGTAACACCCTAGTTACTAATTAACGATTTTTGTATGTAATTACCAACAATTAGATGTGTAGTTAAGACTACACATATTATAAAAATACGGGTTTATTAAAACTTTTACAAATTATAATTTATTCCACATAACGTGATCGAAAATCGTTGTTTAAAATTTACAACGTGGCAAAGTGCGGAAGCATGTAACTGTATCGTGTTCGGTTCTTCGTTGAGCTTGATCGTCTTCCGGCATCCAAAGTGTACCTACATTTCATAAACATGGAATGCTTTAGTCTTACGGGGTTTAAAACGTGACCGGGACACAATTGATTCCATAAACAAAAATTCGAAAATGTCCTCCACCGTAACTTACGGTGGCACCGTAAGTTACGGTGGCCCTTGAATTGATATTTCCTACCGTACAACAGTAGACAATCACCGTAACCAAAATAGCTCCACCGTAACTTACGGTGGCACCGTAAGTTACGGTGGCCCCTGCTTTCAGCCTTTCAATTTTTTGCCGTTATTCGACACGAAAACTTTCGTATCTTTCAAACCGCTTATCCGTTTGTCCTACCGTTTCTTCCTACATGATTGTAATTTAATCTTCCATCATATGGAGTTAAAATCCAACATCCGGATTAATAAAATTTAAGACTTTTAAGTCTTCGGCTTATTACTCTTTTACCAAAATTTTGACCCGTTTACACATTTATCAAACAAACATACTTGTTTGACCTTTATATCACGTACACTACTTCAAATTAAGGTTATTTACCATATTAGGTTATAATCACAGGTTTATTACACAATTTAAACCCGTTTTCACTCGTATGCTTATTTTGACCCGTAATCCCTCTTTTAACCTATGATTTTGTTTGAAAAGTCATTAAGCTTTCCAAATACAATGTTCCTTACCTAAAACATTTGGTTTACTTATCAGGTAACCAAATGTTCACTTTGACTACTTTTAACACTCTTTGAACCACATGTTCTAAATGAGGGTTACCCTTTTTCACATACCTGTCGCAGATCAATATATTGACCCGTTTTTAATACCTTGCTTTTATAACCGCTAATTCATAGCGTTGCTAATACCCATTTGACATTTACACCTGAAATAATATAACTCGACAAAAATCATTAGTCGTTATTGTCAAAGGATGATATCTTCACCTTTTGGCCCATTTGGTCTAAGTGACCGATTATGTTGACGAGATGATATTTATTACCATCTCATCTACATGACTCGCTCCAGTTTACATCGTGCGGTCATTTCACTTATTAATCATTTCTTAACACTTTTTAGCCTATCATGGTTTATGTTTTACTGTGTCTTTCAAAACCAATAATTATGGTCAACACATGACCAATTTACCGATTTAACTCCTTTTAACCATCCACATGGTTTCTTGTCATGCTCGACTACTTTGTTCCGTACGTTTACACGCCGGAACATTATACCTCAATTATGTATTTATCTCATTCATAACTAATACGATAAGAGAATATTCTAACATATAAGACTAGTGTAAGCTATACTTACCTTGCATCCATGCCACGCCTTTCTTTCCGTACGTGCTCCGTTTGACCCGCTTCATCCACAAGCTTCCACCTAGCTTGTTAGGCGTCAAACTATCATCATTCACAAGGTGGTTAGATTAGTCATTAACAAATACGACTATTCCACCTTACGTATTTTCTATGTCGAATCATTATTCGACTTCGTCACTAGTAAATTTTAACTTTCTATTAGTTAACTACCTCTAATCATATGATACGTGAAATTAACTAAAATCTACATTATGATTAGATTCCATATTATCACGTATCACCCCTAATTAAATAAATTAGGAAATTACGTGTTTCATTCATAGTTTCAACATATGAACTTTGTGGGCATAATTTATAACATCAACAATCAAGTTTCGTACCACTGAAAATAGGCTGTTTTTGGTGACCTGTTTAACCTGTTTACAAGTCTTCAAAAATTATGATTTTTTTATGTGGTGTACCACTCGAAGGGTTAGACCTTGTGTTAAAATTTCAAGATCTAACTCTTTACCAAAAACTCGTAAAAATTCATTTACTAAGCTGCAATCAGATTCGTCACTTCTGACTGCAGCTTACGGAAAAATTCATATAAAATTCCTCGTTTATCCGATTGACGAAATTCCAATTGGCGATTTTTGGAATCACTTAATACTTTCTACAGTAAGAATTTGAGATCATAACTCAATTCCTAAATTGAGTTATGACATTCGTAATGGGCTGCAGATTCTGCCAGAAAACGCAGCTTGAACCTTTGATACGGAAAAATTCATAAAACGCTCAATTTTCGTCGAAAAAATGCGATTCCAGTGGGGTTTTAAATATATTTCCTGGAACTACATTTTAGGCTCAAGAAACACATGTTTTTACCACGTTTTATCCAGGTTACAGCCAATACAAGTTGGCTGTAAATTCTGATCAAGAACTGTTTGAATTCAGCTTTCAAATTAAGCATGTTCTTGACATCATAACACTATTTCTTTAGCGATCAAAACCCTAAGAACATCTTATACCTCAATTTAGCATCAACAAAATCTGAATTTACTTGAGCTAAGCATGATTTCAATCTATACTTGTCTAGGGTTTACTCATAGGCATTTAAATGTTCCTATTTCATCTACATATCATACATGCATCATCAAATTTCAGATTTCCCAATTTCATGAGAATTTCAAACAGAGAATTAACATCAAATTTTACATACCTTACAACCCTCTTGCAATGGGGATCACTAATCCGATCTCAGATTTCGATTTGGAATAGATTTGCCCCTTCAATTTGATGAATTTGTGAGTGTTAGGGTTTTGAAGAGTGGGGGTCGCCCTTTTCCTTGCTCCTGATCGAACCAGACATCCCAAATGGGGTGTTTGGTTTGTTTTTTTTTTATTAAATCTAATAATACAAGTTTCGATTTTAACAACATTGGCCCCTCTAATTTGGTTAGTTAATTAAGTAGGGCACAACCTACTTATTTCTAACAATATTTCCCACTTTTTAACTAGGTTAAACATTCCTAATTAAATTAGTGGGTTTTGGGAATCTATGACTAAGTTTAGTTTTAAGTCCCGTTAACTCGGGCCTTCTACAAACTTTGTTTCCTCAAAGTATTTATCCTCCTTAAATCTTTTATTCACTTTTTTTTTTATTTAATATTAGGATTATTTATTTAAATCCTAATATTTACCGGGTTACTTTTACCGCTAACGGTATTTTACCCGTCATCTAGTATTAATGTGGTTTGATTACCAAACCCGTTTTCGGGGTGTTACAACTGGGGACTTCTTTCTTCAGCACTCGATAAACCTTTGATGGTACCAGTGGTTAAATCCAACTCACTGGTGGTTACCGAAGTTGCCATGGAAGAAATTGCCTTCAAGGGAGTCTTACTTATGAAACAACTGTCCAATTGAGGATCTGTTGATCCACCAGTTGTAGTTGCTGCTCCACTTGAACTACCACCGAGAGTTACTTGTAACTCAGGGGGTGTAACCTCCTCAATTGTTGCTGGGATAGCAGGAGTAGTAGCATCAGACCCAGTCACCTGTGGGGGTATACTCTCAGTGACAGGTGATAGAGAGGAACTGGTTTGTGTCTGAGCTATAGCAGCTGCATGCAACAAAGGTAGCATGGATTGTGGCATTATTATTGGTGAGGGGATGGGAGTTGAAAGAGACATGTCCTTGGGATCAGGACTGAGGAAGATGGATCCGAGTGGATTCAGAGCTTCATATTGTGGTGTCCCTGTGCTTACAACCTGATCCTTTTGTGAGGATGCAGGAGGAGTTTTAGGCATGGGTTGAGATCTTTCTTCCAACTGCTGTGAGGAAGTAGCAGCAGTGGTTTGTGGTGACTTTTGTGTTGTCACAGGCATTTCCTTTGGGATCTCATCTTCCAGAGTTGCCTTTGTTTTGGGTTTGGTGGGTTTTCTGGATGTTTTTCTTTTGGTCCTTTTGGTTATGTCAGGTGTGGGTTTCAAAGCAGTGGTTGTGCTGCTATGATCACCTGGAGCAGTGGGCTCAGCAGCTGATACCTGAGGAGCAGTTGTAACCACTAAAATCTGCTCAGGTACCCCTGCTTTTGTTTTTATTGGTGCCATCATCCTTGAAAATGTTTCTTTTGTTAAGCTTTTTATTTGACAATGAACACCTTGTTTTAGCAAATTTAAATTTTCCTTTTCAAATTTTTGTTCAAAATAGTAACTCAAAAATCTTGGAAAAAGTAAAAATGCTTTACTTTCAACGTTTTTCACCATGTCATTGAAAATCTCCTGGGAGTAGTTGTGGTCCTTATTATTCAAAATAGCGTAGCCCAGGCATTGAATTTTCAATGGTATTTCGTTAAAAGATGTTGTTTTATTCGAAGCACACATCAGAAGTGTGTGAAATAAAAATCTTGGAGCAGAAGGAAAATAACCTTTTTGTAAGGTATCAACCTTTGATTGTTCTGCATACCCCCTGTTTACGAAATCAGTTTTCATCTCGGCTTTCTCAAAAGAGAGTTTACCTTCCTGATCGTTGAGATTAAAGACTTCGGAGATCGACTGTGGGGTTATTTGAACTGCTTTACCCTGTATTGAGGAGTTAATGGCTATGACTTTTACGTCTTGTTTTTCAAGCGACGCCTTTTTCCAAAACTCTCTCTGGGTTTGCAGATAGATGGGAGCATTTGCTGTCAACAAAGTTTTGTACTTTGATGCAGATAATGTATCAATGATGGTGTCAAAGGTGTGATTATCAGTAGGTTTTGTGAGTAAACCCAGATAGTTGTGAGATTGTTTGAATGGTATTTCGATGGGTTCTTCGGCCGTTTGAGCGACCTCTTTGGAAGGTGATGGTGATTTAGGTTTTGATTTTGATTTTGTCATTGTTGCGGAGAAGAACGAAGGAGGATTTTGGAGATTTTGAGAAGAAGGGTTTGAAAACTGCTATGGGAAGAGAATTTTGGAATTCAATTCGACAGTGTAAAACCCTGTTTGGGGTTTAGGGCAGAGTTTTATTTTAAAAATGATCGCTGATGTGGCAGCGGTTATTAAGATCTGAGGGCTAAAAACTGACCACGTGTCAAACACTGAAGAAGTGGATGAAGTATGGAGAACAGTTGTTTTAAGGGCCACTGACGTATCAAGCATCAGTGGTTACAACGGTAAAAATTATGGGCAGTGGATGACTTTTACTATCAGTGGATAGCATATCAGTGGATAAGACACTGATTTTGAGCATCAGTGCTTTTCAAGAAAATGAAGGATCAGTGATTAACTTTCAGCAGTGGACAGTGTTTAGAGATCAGACGTTGGAACAAAACAGTGGTTAGGGTAAATGGTACAATTCTGAAGAACAGATGTTTCAGCAACAGTTTTGAAGATTTTCATTCAAGGTTTTGCCACATGTCAATTTTGAAAGACAGTGGTTTAGTACCCCAGATGATGAAAACTTTTTGCTAAGGCAACTCATTTTTGTTTAATATTCAATTAAAACATGAGTACCCTAGTAATTCAAGCACAGTTTGCAATCAATTTTTGATGAAAATTTAGGAACAAGCCTGAGTATGACATGATCATGACATATGTACCATTTCCTTTTGACCCATTTATGAGGACACCTATACCACCAAAAATAAGGTATTACATCCTGACAGGAGCTGAAACTATTGCCACAAAAAACAAGCAAGAGTTCCAAATATATTATTCCAAAAAAAATGAATAATATATCCTGGTTATTTGAGAAAATCCTTTGAACAATAAAAATAGTTAAAGGATTTTCTGAGAAAAGTATCAAAAAGGATCTGGTAAATTTTCAATAGCAAACATAATCATAACATTCTCAAGTATTATGAAAATGGTCAGTGGTTTGACAGCAGTGGTAGAATATTTTGACAATATTTTGACCACTGTTTGGTACCATTTTCTGTGTCAGTTGATTGCAAGCATGAGGACACATGGACACATGAGTTTTGAAGATCCTGTTGTAGATCTAATTTCTATGTGATGACTTTGAAAATTTGTCTAGTCCTTTTGTAAGTTCAATCACTGGGAACACAATTGTCACCTGAACTTCCTTGAACCAATGAGCACAAGCAGTTGCTTAATTGACCGTTATTACCCTAAACTTTGACTCATAAGTGTTTTATGTTTATACTCTTTTCTTTTGACTTTAAAAGTTTTGAGATAAACACACTTCTGAGTTTTTGTGAATATTAGTCCAAAATCATTTTGCAGTAATGTTTTGAGAGACTTGGTCATGTTTTCACAAGTTTTCCACCCAATCTCACATTACATATGATGCGGACTATGTTGACCCCTGTTTTCTTAATGTATTTGAACATAGTTGATTTTGTCCTTTTTAGGAACTCAACCTGTTTTCAACACATAAGATCTAAATAACTAAAGTTTTAATTTCCCTATTTTTGTGTTAACAAAACAACAATGCTTTTATGAACATAGGTTTTGTTAATCTGAGGTTTGTACTTTAGTATTTAATGAAAACATCACATATTCCACATCAACAGTTTAAATCAATTTAGAAAATAAAAATAATCTCATGGTTTAACAGATATTGCTTTCAGATCTAGAAACCATGAGTGTCTTGTGCATGAATTTACTTGTTGTGTGAAATTTGTGTGTCATATGACATCTTGGTTAATTTACAGAGTTTTCGAATAACCATTTTGAACATGATTTACACAGTACTCTGTTTTTCAACTAAATACAACCAACCTTAGTATCAATGAATTTTGAGCCGAACGGTTATGTCAAATTGATTGTTAGATCGAATTTGACTGTCCACGCTCTGATACCAATTGTTAGGATCGGAGGCTCTCATGATAGTGTTTGTTTGTTTAAAATGAATGATCAATGAATATGAAAACATGTTAGGTGCAGCGGAAATGAAAACAAACTTTGTAAACACAATCAAAAGAGGAAATAGTTTGATAGACAATTGCTTCACATAGAATCAAAAGATTACAAATTACAGTCATGCTTACAAACTATACTCCCCCTTAGCCTGATGCCCCAAGGTTGGTTGCACACAAGATGAAAGGATTAGACATGAAGAGAAGAACTAGCTCAGTCAATCAAATGTAACAGTACAGGGTACTGTTACATTTATAGGCAAACCAAACCACTGAGGTATCTCAGCTGACGTCACCATGAAAGCGACGTCTAACAGCCTAACAACCTGTATCTACTGTCCTTACACAAATACTGATGTCTAACAACTGATTGTAATTAAAATACAAATTATGAGGAAACAACTGCTTCACGTTCCACTGTTGTAGCCTAAGCTCTGATGCTCAACAACAACATCAGTGCTTTCTTCAAAGGTGATCAGTCCTTGAATGAGCAGTGTTTGTGTCTTCAGCAGCACTTAAGAGACAGCAGTAGATAGAGCGACAGAGTTTATCTTCAGCAGTCTTTAGGATTACATCAGCGTTTGGATCATCAGTTGTTCTTTTGAGCAGTACTTAAGGTTTATCAGCTGATAGATATCCACTATCAAGGGGAAAGCAAAGTGTAAACTACTGCTTATTGTGAATCCACTGATGTGACCTGGTTTTGGCTTTACATTATCTGTTCCTCTGGTAGGGTTCAATCCCAACATCTTCTTACCTATAAATAGGAAGCTTAGGAATTCATTTCCTTTGCTCATTTCTTCTATTATTCTCTCTATACGTTAGTGTTCTAACCAATAATCGCCAATGCGATGTTCTGTCCGATCGATTCAGGAACCAACTAACAAAAGCCAAAGTGTTGTACTTTGTGAATTTCGTTAAACGGAATCCAAAGTGCTATTCTTTGTGAATTTTGCTAAGGTTCGAATCTCGTGACTACCGTTAGGTTTGATTTGGGTTTTTCACAAATACGTATTCCATTATGTTAAACTATATGTTTAACTATCAGAATACTCCCAAATATACAATCAAACAAGCTGTTAAATCATCAGAAGATTCAGAACAATAAAGTATACGCTTAATTATCAGAAGGAGTAGAATCAAGAAGCTTGTTAAATCAATACTGCATGCTTATAATGTGATTCATTCTCTTTTTATCAAATTGCTTTCCAAAACCCTATTTGTTTCAAAGTTATAATTACAGGGATTAAGTCTTTGTAATCTTCAATTACTGCCGGTATGTGGGGTTTTGTATACAATACTTGATAACCGTCACCATTGGACAACGGGTTAGCCAAGGGGTGATATGACCATAGTCACAGACACCATTGGACAACGAGATAGCCAATAGGTGGTCGAGTGACAAATGTCGTTGGGTAAATGGTTGATATATATAAACATTGTAATCGCTCTTAATACTGTAACTTATAACAATGTTTTCCAGTTATACTTTACAGTGATTAAGTCTTTGCCAAATCTTGAAAGGGCAAATGTAAAAACTCTTAATGCTGGAAATTATAACAAATATATTTTTGTACAAAAATGAATGAACTCACCAGTATTTCCTGCTGACAAAACCTTTTTAAAACGCGTTTCAGGTCATTACAGTAGATCGGAATAAGAGTTGGATACGGCACCAAAAGGCTTACAGACGTGGCTTAATTTATCAATTCAATTAAATTAAGAAAAGTATTTTATGTATTCGGGTTTATCCCATATTAAAGCTACTTTTCAAAACATGGTTTTATCCCATCTATTTAATAAATAAAATCCGGTGTTTTCTAAACTCTGATAATTTTCCTAACTCACGGTCCTGATGAAATTTCCGCTGCAATGTTTTTCTAAATAACCACCGGTACCACTTGGCTGCTCGCGGCTCCCGATTCCGTCCAGGGTGGGGTCGGGGGTCGTGACAGTCGGGTATGGGATCACTTAGAGACTGTTTGGTAGCCTCTGAATGGTCATTAAGAGGCTACCTATTAATGGAACCATTGAGAATTTTACCAATGAGAAGGTAGAAGAATGTGACATGTGATGATCTACCATTCAGAGGTTACCTCTTAACCATTCAGACTTGAGGTTACCTCTTATTCATTCAGAGGTTTCAAACCATTAAGAGGTAGCATCTGAATGGTCATTAAGAGGCTACCAAACAGCCCCTTAGCCGGATTGTGGCTACCAAATCTGTAGGGGTGCTAACGGGTCGTGTTCGCGAGTTGGCGGGTTCAACCCGACCTGAACCCGAAAATTTTACACAAACCCGAACCCGACCCGAACCCAAAAATCGTATCATACATAAGAACCCGAACACGACCCGAAGTTTCGTGGGTTGACCCGAACACGACCCGTTCAACCCGATTTTTTTTATTTTTTATTTTAGAAATTAATATATTAAAATTAAAATTTACTTAAAAAACACAAATGTATATAATAATATCATATTTATATTATAAAATCTATGTTAATTTCTCTTTTTAAGTTATAATCATTGCATAAAATAAACACCCAATTTAATTTATCACATAAAATATATTGTAAAAAAATATAATATAGTATAAATGTGTTAAACGGGTCAACCCACCAACCCAACCAGGTTGACCCGAACCCGACCCGTTAACCTAAACGGGTTCGCGGGTTCAACCTGAAACTGACCCGAACCCGTTTAGACTAAACCTAAACCCGTGAATTTCGTGTTAGGTTCGTGTCGGGTTTTCACGCCCCTACAAATCTGCATAACCCGTTTTAATCCGTTTTGTTTGATAATTTAAACATTGGGGGTTAACGGCAGTGTCCTGGATATCCTCGGCTCATTTAAGTTACTAATGGCCACGACCTAAGCATGGGGTGTAGGCATACACCCACATATGTGAATGCTAAAATATTTTTACCCACAAGTTGGGGATAACTCCTTTGTGGGTTTATAAGTGGTGAGTCGGTTAATAATGTCTCAGTTTCTATACTGGGCCACATATGTATTGACAAACATGTAAAACTGTATACAAGATTAAATTTCTTAATTGTCCCAAGTTATAAAAGATTTTCATGTGCATTGTGCACCTAAATCAATTTTGAAAAGGTTTTCAAAATGTGTCGGTTAATTGTATTTACCAATGTAAACTGATGTATTTTCATAAAACTAAGGTACAAGTACAATACGAAATATGCTGGAAGCTACTCGGTAATGTTAGAAGGGGATTTTGTAAATCCTTTACATAAGCCTAAAGTCTGTTGAACATTTTTGTACATTTTTATGATCTGCCTGTGGATCTTTTATTACGAGCCGTCTGTATATTATTTTGAACTTTGAACATTTCGGTTTGTAATAATAATTTATACTCTAAGACTTCCGTTGTGTTATTCTGTGTATATTTGTAACACCCCGTCCCGGAATGGGCCGGCGTGTCACAATAACAGTAGTCAGATCAAAAACATAATTCCATTTATACTTAAATGTATTACACAACTTTACAACTTAATAAAGGATATCTAATCCATTACAATTATTTCTAACGTCTTTTCCAAACACTCGAGCACTCTTCCATATTCCGTCCCAGATTGTCCTGATAACCTGACGTAAAGAAGAAAACACAAAAACGTACGTCTGAGCAAAATTTCGAAAGTTTTTCCCAGTGTGCGGATAGAGGAAAACAAAAGCTTATTTTATTTAATATCCGGAGGTAACTTCATGTGAAAATGATACGATGCAAAAACATAATTTCATAATCATATCTTACGGATGTACCCATGAGCAAACTGAAAACGTGACAATACACAGGTAGCTACTCCTGCATAATTATCACCCGAGATGGCGAGTTGGCATACCCGTTATCCATTTCCTGAAAACTTAAATCCTAGGATCGATCCATACGCCTCCTAATATCTTATATGTACCACACTTGTACTTAAGAGACGCCGTGAACTAATCTCTCCGTCACGGATGGAGCACATGATGTCGATGCCACAACAACATGCTCGTGGGACACTCCACGAGAAGCGATACTCAGGGTATCAGAGTACAAAAAGTCTTATTCACATAACTTATAAAACTTATTTTCAGAACAAAACGGAACATATATTGGAACATGCGATAATGAGTACAACTTAACAGAAAACTATCGCATGACATGAGAGCTAAAATCAAGGTTATGATTAGAATAAGAATTCAACGGACTGTCAAATGAATCGATAATCAAAGACGTGAGGAGTTTTTAAAAAACATGGTATTTATAATAATTTGACTTGAATCTTTGGCGAGATTAAAAATCTAAGAGTGGAACCAGTCACCAAGGTATGGATATCAATCCTATCTTGATAATTTCGTCCCCAAAATGTGGTTTATTAAACGAAACAAGATAAAACCTTGACTCGTTAATAAGGAACCACTAGAGTATGAAATGAAACTCGTATAAAATAAATCATTTTCTAAATAACTGATGTAAGACAAAACCTTTTCAAAACGTTTGTAACTTTCAACACCTATTTCATAACTTAATCTTAATACAGAGTTTAAAATCAGGAATGATATAATTATATCAAAACGACCTAAATCGAAAGAAAGGATTTTATCCGTACGGAATTTATAACTTATTTCATAACTAAATCTTAATACGGAATCAAGAATGATATACTTATATCAAACGACGTAAATCGAAACAAAGGAATCTATCCGTAAGGAATTTATAACTTATAACTTAATCTTAATACGGAATTTAAAATCAGGAATGATATACTTATATCCAAACGACGTAAATCGAAAGAAAAGAGTCTATCCGTACGGAATTTATAACTTATTTCATAACTTAATCTTAATACGGAACTTAAAATCAGGAATGATATACTCTGATCAAAACGACATAAATCGAAAGAAAAGATTCTATACATACGGAATTTATACTTATTTCATATCTTAATTTTAATACGGAATCTAAAATCATGAATAATATACTTGTATCAAAACGACATAAATCGAAAGAAATGAACCTATCCGTACGGAACTTATAACTTATTTCAGAACTAAATCTTAATACGGAATTTGAAATCAGAAATGATATATCTATATCTAAACGACGTAAATCGAAAGAAAAGAGTCTATCCGTACGGAATTTATAACTTACTTAATCTTAATACGGAATTTAAAATCAGGATTGACATAAATCGAAAGAAAAGAATCTATCCGTACCTTAAAATCTCCAGGTGATGCTATCAATTGTAGATTTATATGGGCAGAGTTTAGCCTATTGATTATCCTCTTAACCTAATTTGCACACAAACTAGGTAAGTAACTTAATACAGCATTTACGATAACTCACGAGATCAACCCTCACAACGAATGACAAAGTGCTATGCTTAAACATCCATCGGATTCACAACGAAGGACAGAGTATTCCCCGTATTCGGGTGGCACTCAACATCCAGTCGAAATCACGATTAACGACAAAGCATCACCCTAATGTGGGCAGCACTTAAACATCCATTGAGTACATCGATCGATCGGACAATGAATCGTAATAGCGATCGAGTTAATTACCCTGTTCTGCAGCACCCCGCTATACTAATTAGTGATTTCGTGTGTGTTGATTGTGATAATCAGACGATAATTCGGTGCCTAGAGCGAATTTCTTCGTCAACTGAACACCAGAATTCGAATGCCAATGTCCTCTATTTATAGCTGAAATTTGTCCAGCCCTGCGCATCGTAGCACTATAACCCATACGATGCGTATGGTATTCTATCAAGCCTGCGCATCGTATGCCTAAAACCTCTACGATGCGTAAGGGTTGAAAATAGGTTATAAGGTAGCCACGCGTGGAACTAGCCTAGCTGAGTCAACATTTTCTTAAATTTCTAAACTGACAACGAATATTTTAGGATAATCGTCAATTGGGAAATACCCCCCCTGAGTTTTAGGGGCCCTAATCCTGATTCTGAAAATTCTGAAAATCTTAGGGTTTGTACGGAATTACTTGGGTGTCTTAATTAGGGTTTCCTATTGAGCTATAACTTATAAGAAATAATAGTTTTTAATGAGGGTTGTTATATTTTTGTTTTAAAATTTTCGGGTGTTACAATATTGACTATGATGATATCAACTACGTCACGATACTCCCCACCGGGCCCACCGGCCACTGGGTTATGGTTGCATTATCGGGGTGTGACATCAAGCCCTTGAACATAAGGCACATAACACTCAGCAATTGAGATAAAGACCGATTAGTACATGTATCCAATTGTCTCTCGGTTTGTAATAATGGTAAGGTAATGAAACCATTATTTGATTAATGTATAACTACTTAAGCACAATTTACAACCAAACATGCATACAAATGTTTCAAATTAATAGTATATATATATGGTATGATAATTTAGTATGGTAATTATACATATATTAAAAATTGAATGAAATGAACAGTGACAAAAACTTTTGTCTTCACCTACCAAAAAAGAGACTAAGACTATGGGGTATGAGGCGTGGGTTGGGTATAAACGGTCAAGTCATCATCCCGGGTGAGCTTGGGTTTTTGTGTGGCCCCTTGGGCGGGGGTTTCATCCCGGGCGTTGGGCGTACCTAGCGGTCTTCCGTGGCCGGCTCTCATTGGCTGGTTGGCTAGGCTATAGCGGCTAGGTTTAAAATTTAAAAATAACCGTTTGGCCAAGCCAAACGGTTCACCCAACTCCTATACGACAGCGTCCCGGGCGGTGATATAAGTCTCGAAGGCCAGGTGGCGGTGGCCAACATCGAGTTCCGGGGCAAGGAGCGGAAGCTGTTTGACAAGCTCGCCCTGTTCGAAATCAACCTAACGCTTAATTAGGCTTTTTTTTATTTTGTAATCCTTTTTTTAATTTTGTGTGTATTTTTTAATTTTAAACTTTTTTTTTAATTTTTATAACACTGGCCAACTCACGCGGGCTAGCCACGCCCCACCATACCGACCCAACACGTCACTCACCAGCGGTGCCCCTCGAAGTCCACGTGTCAACCCATGCCCCAAACCCCCGCCCCACCATACCCCACGGTCTAACATATTTTCAACATCTACAAACAACAGTGTCGGCGGCAATAGTTGTTGGCCTTTATTGGTTGACATGGGCGACAAGAGAACAGTGTCAGGCAGCTGCCTGACACTCCCTAATTGGCCTAATTAATTTATAATTTTATATCCGCTTTAAAATTACGATTTTACCATCGGTTTAAAATTACGTATTTGCCCCCAGTTCAAAATAAAATGACGCTTTTGCTCTCAGCTAAATTTCTCAATTTTGCCCTCGGTTCAAATTGATTACGGTTTTGGCCACAATTTAAAATTACGCATTTGCCCCCATTTAAAAATAAATTTATGCTTTTGCCCCCAACTAAAATTTTCGAATTTCCACTCGATTCAAAATTACGATATTACCCTCAATTCAAAATTACGTTTTTGCCCCCATTGCAAAATAAAAATATGGTTTTCCCTAGCTAAAAATTAGGATTTTACCCTCGGGGAAAAAATTGATTTTTCCCCCAAGTAAATATAAAAATATGACTTTGCCCCCAGCTAAAAATCGTGTCAAAGAGCTGCCTAACACTCTTTTTACTTTTTATTTGTAGCAAAACTATAGTACTGTTTTTTAAATTGGTTGATAATTATTCGGCAATCGCCCCGCAACGCGGGCAAGGCATTACCTAGTTTTGTTTATTGGTGATATTTTACTTCAAGGACATAAATTATTCCCAGAATTTAAATCCGGCATAATAAAGAAAGTATATGTATAGTATTTAAATCCTGCATAATAAAGAAAGTATAGTAGTCTTAGTTTTACCAAACATTTTGATCATGTATACTAGTCTTTGTTTTACCAAACATTTTGATTTATGTATAAATAATTAAATCCCGCATAAGGTCACCCGTACTCGGGCGTGATCCCCCAAAAAAAATGGCCAATAACGCCCGATCAAGCCCCTCCTCCGCCCCCTGCGGCGTTTTCCGACGTGATGTGTGTCGAAATTGCATTCAGCGTTATTTAAATCACGCTAATTGGGCAATTTGTTGGCCAATCAGATAAGGCCATGTGGTTTAGAGAGATGGAGATGAAATTTTTGGGTTGGGTTTGCCGGAATTTTTGGGTTGGGTCCGCCGGAGATGTTGCAGGTCGCACCAGAGAAGAAGGAGAAGGGATGGAGGCTGGTTGTTTGATTTAAAACGTTGGTCACATGTCACATTAGGCCCTTGTGGTTTTAAACTTCAACATCTTTATTATTTCAAGTTTCAAAAAATGTTATACCAGTCCCTAAAGTTTTGTTTATTAATTGTCTAATTTGGATCTTTTATAAAACTTAAAATTTTGCAATGTAATTTTTTAGTATTGTAATTTTTTTTTAATTTAATGAAGTATTTTAAGTTTTTAATTTAAAAAAAAATAAATAATTGTGTAATGATTGGATGGGGCGTTATTGGGCATTATTCTATTACGCCACTTTTGCAAAAACGCCAAATAATGTCACCATGCTGACTGGACTGCCATATGGCAGAAAACACCCCAGGGTGGGGGCATTATTCATCAAACCACTACGCATGGTTTAATAAAGAAAGTATATCTATACTAGTCTTAGGTGGTATTTGTTTTCTAAAAAAAATTGTACAAGCTCTTCTGTCTGCGCCGCACAGACATTGTTATCTACAGACTTTTGTTTTTTAAAAAACGTTTCATTAAAAAACGTTTGTGCGAGCTCTTCTTGGTGCAGATTTGGCCCAACCACTTTTAAGATTTCTAAGGTCTGCAGAAGGCTAGACACCACCACCAGCATCCACCACCCACCAGCGTCCACCACCACCAGTTTATTTTGGAAGCTTACATACGTTAAAAACAAACAGATTTTTTCTTACAGACTGTTAAAGTTTGGTGGTCCGCAGAAATTTTATCTTTTAAAAAACAATTGCACCTTAGTTTTACCAAACATTTTGATTTATGTATATAAAGAAAATGACATTACTTTGTGATTATCCTATACGTACCCCTTGACCGTATTGTTTGTTTATTATCCATTGCTGGTGTGTAAAGTCTAAACCAGTCACGTGATTCCACTGTCCCCGATATTAGATTTATTTACTTTACTCTTTTTTTTTCGGTATTTCTAGTAGTAGTACAAGTTGTCGGCGAGGAATCAACTTATACTTCTGTTTCACAAAACCATCTTATATCTTTTTATTTTATTATATTTTAGTTGATGTGGAAAATTCTTGTACAAATAATTTTAACATACTAAACATACAAATTGAAGTAAAACTAAAAAAGACAAGGTGACATTTGGCATTTTTGTAATTATCAATAATTATCAAAGTTACTCTATAAATATACCTAAAAAACCTAACCCCCTCCCCCCCCCCCCCCCCACAAAAAAAAAAACCTAACCCCCACCACTTTTAATAAACAAGTTTTTTTTTTTTGAACAGCAAACCACTTTATATATAAATATAAAGAGCCAGCAAGCGGCTGAGAACAAAACACAGAACGAAAAAACAAACAAACGAAACAAACGGAATTACATTAACTCTACGATGTCAAAGTTCTTCCAATTCTCCCAATTCATCGGTTTGAGCTTCGCGCGATTATTGATCCATAAGAAAGAATCCTCTTTGATCTGTTCCACCATCCTACCGATCGGAATAAAAATGCCCTCAAAAAGTTTCTCGTTTCTAGCCCTCCAAATTCTCCAAACTGTCGCCATGGCTATCATATGAACAGCAAATTTCCTAGGAAGTAGGAATAAAGATTATTGCTTTATTTTTTTTTTTACGTGGATGGAATATTATAAAAAGTGATCTTTGTGGATGAACTATGAAGTGTAATAAGTGTTTGAGGCGTGAAAAGTGAATTTTACAGTGTGCACATTAAATAAATGTAGTTCAAGATGGTTACGTAATTGTCACACGTTCTCTCTCACTATTTGATTATGTTACATGTTGTATGTCTAGCGTCAGGGGCGGTGATGAGGGTGTGTGGGGAGGACCACTGTGTAGTGCCCGTAATTTCGTGAGAAATATGTTTTTAAAAAAATCCAATATACATGTTATTTTTTTAAATAGTATACCCATACCAATTTCAATAGAGGACTATTTACAAATCAATTTTTATGGTTTAGAAGTTAGCCCATTGACATTAAGTTTAGTGAGACCAATAATAATTTGATTTAAAAAAATAATAATAAAATATTATGAAATAACACATTTATTCGAGTTCAAACAGGGTGAAAGGACACATTTTGTTTCGAGTACGAACAAGGTACATTTATACGTTTGAAGAACCACTTTCAACCATCAAACCAAACTCCTACTTGCAACTTCCAAGCCATCGTTGTCTCAACTGCCGTATCTACTAATCAAAGAGGTATGAAGACAAAGAAAATCACAAGTGAAACAACGCACAAAATGATGATTGATTAAGTATGTCATATGCAGTAAAATTCAAATATAAACCTTTTAAATAATTATGATGAACCATGGGTTAACCTTAATTTTCTTCTTTTCACATTCGTTATAACTGTTTTTTGTATTTGCTTATATTTTGTTATGTCATGTTTTATAACTATGATACAACATTAATAGATGTTTTTTTGACTATGATGTATCACTCTTAGGCCAGACGGTATGGGGACCGTCCATCAACGTCGCCAACGAGACGTCGTCCCCCTCTCCATTTCATGCCCTCCGTCGCCGTTCCTCCATCGTCACCAACGTCGGGGTCTCGACGGCGCCCCCCTCTCTCACACACCTATACATATATATATATTAGGCTCATCCACCATTTCCTTAGCTCCATCCTCTTTGCCCCATCCTCACACCCGATCTACGTGACGCTTACATGGCGGATCATCCTCCAAGGATGGACCATCACCATACCGCATAGCCTTATACACTATCAAAGTCTTAGATTTGTACAAGGTATATAAGAACTACGATGGGTTAATTTTAACGACAATACATTTGACGATGTTTAACAAATATGACTCATACATCATCATAGTTATAAAACAAATGGATCATAGATTTCAGTATAGTCTAATCTTCTGTATCTGATAAATATAAATAATGGGGACACGTATTAGTTTTGTAGGCCACTTGAAAATTGGTTTTCTCGCATCTCTTTCCTATTGTATATTGGATGTCACGTGTAGACTTCCGGTAAAGTCACTTTTTTTTTTCAACAAGAACTTCATTAACATACACCGAACCCGAAAACCGGGATGGCAAAAAACACAAAAAAAACTTACATATTAACAAATTTACACCAATCCCTTCACTCACAAGAACCCTTCTTAGCCCTATGTTTATACCAAAGGAAACTGGCCGATCTAACTTCACTAAAAACATCCTCAACTCTGCTTCTCTTCCCACTGAATCTAAGGTCATTTCTGGCCTTCCATAAAAACCAACAAGAAATGATAACGATACCTTTTAACGCCTCTTTCTCCGACGCCTTCCTATTCTCATGTTCGTGAATGGCAAGCAAATCACGGATAGAAAAAACAAAGAAGTTCCTAGCCCGACACCACAAGGAAATCCTTTCCCATAACCCCAAAGCCAGCGGACAAGCCGTAAAAATGTGATCAACCGAATCCGAACCGGAGCCGCAAGAATTACACATATCATCTTCGAGCATCACACCCCTCCTAACCAAAGCATCCACCGTCGGAATCATATCCATCTCCGCACGCCAAACCAAAAAATTACATTTGAGCGGGACCCATTTACACCAATCGAAAACAAAGCGATTACTGTAGTCATTCTTCGAATCGATGGACCTCTTAACAGCCGCAACTGAGAAGACTTCCGAATCGATACTGACTCACTCCCACTTATCCGGCCTGTTGGACAGAAATACAGCGCGAAGGGCTGCAGCAAGCAAATCCCATTCATATCTTTCGGTTGCGGACACCGGGTCGTTTTTCCAAACCTTCCCCTTCAAGTCTATCACGAACACTACATGACTTAACCACCTCAAGATGAATCAGGGATGGAAATTTGAATTTCAAAGGAACTTCAAATAACCAGGGATCCAACCAAAACAGAATGCTATCCCCACTGCCCACCACTCCTTTAAAAAGGTTACTAATCGCTAAACCATCCAACATAGGGCGATTGAGAGTAGACACAATATTCCTCCAAACACCACCGAGAGTCTTCTTCAACGGAAGAAAATCCCAGCCAGACCCTCCCGAGTGAAAGGCCTTAATCACACAAATCCACAGATTATCTTTCTCCGTTTTGAATCTCCAACCCCATTTAGCCAACAAGGCTACGTTAATGTCTTTCAATTTATGAAGACCCAAACCACCCATCTTCACCGAAGAAGCCACCCTATCCCACGTAACCCAGTGAATTTTTTTATCTATCGCGGATCCAACCCATAAGAATCTCCTAATTATGCCTTCCAGGTCCGCAATCACTTTAACGGGAGCCTTATAGAGCGACAAAAAATAAGTAGGAAGACATTCGAGAACGGATCGAATCAGCGTCAATCTCCCGCCAATTGAAAGAAAAGACGCTTTCCATAAAGAAAGCCGTCTCTTAAAAATATCAAACACCGGTCTCCAATTTTTAATTCGATTCATATTGGCCCCCACTGTTAAGCCAAGATACTTTAAAGGAAATTTATCAGCTTTGCAACCAACTAACACAACCATATCTTCCACATCGCCATGACACACCCCAAGCCCAAAAAGATTAGATTTGCTGAAGCTAATCTGGAGACCTGAGCAGGCATGAAAGCACTTAAGAATTCTCACCATATTGGTAATAGTTTCCCTACTCCATTCCCCAATAATAATCGCATCATCAGCATAGAACAAATGAGAAACCAAAGGACCATCATTCGGAAGTTCCACTCCTTTCACGATTCCCAACCCAATCGCCTTATTAATCATACAAGAAAGGGCTTCCATAACAACGAGAAACAGAAAAGGAGAAATAGGATCTCCTTGACGCATACCTTTATCGCATTTAAATTCGAACGTAGTAGCGCCATTCACCACAAACGACGCTCTAGCTGATGAAATAATCCCCCTGATCCATCTACACCACCTACTAGGAAAACCCATTTGAGCAAGAATATCAATAACGAAGTTCCAGTTGACGTTATCATAGGCTTTATCGAAATCAATCTTGAGCAAAACGCCTTTTCTTATTCTTCTCAATCCAGTAATGGATCTCATTAACAAAAAGAGGACCATCCAAAATATATCTTCCACCGAGAAACGCAGACTGAGAAGGCGAGATGACAGAATTCAACACCATTTTGAGTCTATTGGCCAAAACTTTCGAGATGACTTTGTTAACAATGCCCACCAAACTGATAGGACGATAGTCTTTTAAAGAGAGCGGGTCCTTAACTTTCGGGAAAAGGGCTATAAACGAAGAACCACAACCCATACTTATCTCCCCAGATTCGAAAAAAACGGTTAAGATTTAAAAAAAAAATCCTCCTCTAATAAATTCCAGTAGCGTTTTACAAAACGAAAATTAAAACCGTCAGGACCCGGGGCCCGGTCATCCCCACACTAAAAAAAACCGCATCTTTTAATTCTTTCTAGTAAAAATCGTCTCTAAATCCGATTCCTCAGCCTCCAAAATACGGCTGATGTCGTGACAAATCAAACGAGGGAGATCCCTAAAAGGTTCCACGAATTTATTTCTGAAAATATTAAATATCTCCTTTTTAACCAAAGAAGGTTTCGACACCCACACCCCATCCAAATTCAGCCCGTGGATAACGTTGCTCGCTTTTCTACAGTTTATCATGGAATGGAAAAACTTAGAGTTCTCGTCACCCTCTTTCGCCCATCTAATTCTATATCTTTTCTTCAAATCTTTATTTTTCTCTCCTCGTCATTTTTTAAGATCTTTTTACTTTCCAAAAGAATCCATTCCTCCTCCTCATCCAAATCCCTCGACTCCATGACCGAATCAATATGTTCCATATCCTCCAAAGCCTGGCACACCTCTTCCGAATTCCTTTTTAACATATCATCCCTCCAAGATTTTAATTTAACTCTGAGTCTGGCCAATTTCTTCACTAGAACAATACCAGGAGGGCCCGCAAACCCCACCTCCTCCGATAAAACCTCCACAACTAACTCATTGAAACCCGGTTTGTCCATCCAAGAATAAAAAATTCTGAAAGGTTTAGCACTAAAATTAGTGCTAACAGCTGATAAAAGGATAGGACAATGATCCGATAGAAAGCTCGAGACAGCCTCAACACGAGCTTCGGGCCAACGGTTGAAAAATTCCGAATTCACCAAAAACCTATCAAGCTTACTTAACTTCCTCCCATTTCTAGAACTGCAGGTAAAGCTTCTACCTCTCATATTGTACTCGATAAGCCCGGCCTCGAAGATGAAAGAGTTAAAATTATTGGCACACGCCTGTTTGAAAGCACAATTCTTTTTTTCTTCACGATATCGGACAACATTGAAGTCACCTAAAACAACCCAGAGGCCATCATTATCCGCTATCACAAGACCCAGTTGATCCCATAACAATTTTTTGCTGCAATACTCTGAGGCGCATAGACATTGACGACATTAAGCACATCTCCGCTGCCCACAATTGTGCCCCTAATATGAATAAAAATCATATTTTTCGTACCACCAGACTGCTTGAAAAAAGCCTTGTCCAACAAACAAATCAAACCCCTAGATTGACCAACCGAGCCTACGAAATCCAATCCGAAATTTTTATTCCCCCAAAAACCGGACACTTCATTAGAAACAACCAAATCTTTCTTAGTCTCCTGAAGAGCCAGAAACTTGATACCGAACTTCGACACCATTCCTTTAACCCAACCTGGTTTCTTACCACCCCCTAAACCACGAATATTAAAGGTCATAAAATTCATTGTAAAACTCCATTGTTACCTGTAATGCCGAAGATCGATTTGATAACTTCAGAAGAGTCTCGAAGGTCAACCCCCACCTGAGCGCCGACTCCAATTGTAGCTTCAACTTCCTCGTATAACCCATCGCCCTGAGATCCCCCATCGACTCTATTGTTGTGCACCTCCGCTGTTTCCTTATACCGAGAATCCCCCACCAACGTCTCCGCGGCAGAACTCGAAGAAGCCCTTTCATTTAGATTGAGATCGACCGGCGGAATCACTGATTCGCCCTCCCTATGAACTGGATCACCCTGAATTACCCCATGGTTCTGCAGAGGAAAAGGAAAATCAAAAGAAGAATTGTCCTCGCTCCTTGATCTTTTCTTAGGTCTGTTGTCAAAAGGAGACGTTGACTCACTAACTCCTTTACTGACCTGGGCCAACCCAGATGGTCTCCTTTTACCCATTCTCTTAACTGAACAGTTACGACCCACACAAAAGCCCAACTTAGGGACCCCACTATTACCCACCTTATCCTGATCCACAAAAAAGGGGAATGACTTATCAGTGCCTTTTCAACTTTTTTAGGGCATACCCCCACAGCTTCGAGAAACGGACCGACCCCATCACTACTTTCCACTTGCTTAGGAATGGTCTCCACATTAATTCCTTCTGCATGAACTTGCACGTGTGTCGCCTGATTTTCCCCATGCAACCTTCCATTATCACCTGTCTTTTTGTAACACCCTTGTTATTATTTTAAGGTTTTCGTATAGTTTACGGAAATGAACATGTAATTATAATTACATGTACTTTGAATAATACGGTTAATTTAAATCTTTTACAAATGAAGGTTAATATACATCATAAAGAATTTGAGTTCGTCGTTTAAAAGTTATGACGAAATATCATGCGGAAGCTTTTAACTTTATCGTGTTCGGTTCTTCTTCGAGCTTGATCTTCATCTGGGCACTCTTGGCAATCACCTATGATCAAAACCAACTTAAAAGTTAGTTTTGATAGTTAAATAACAAGTTTAAACAAGTTATATGGGTCAAACAAACAAAATTAAACATTTTTCAGATTCAGGGGGGCTAGGCGTCACGCCTAGGGGCTAGACGCCCCACCTAGCCCCCTTTTTGGCAGAATGTTCATATTATGTTGCTGCAAATTTCCAGCATGACCCGATTTCACGGAAACGAGCATAACTCTCTCGTTTTTAATCCGTTTTACCCGATTATTTTTCCTACGCGTCCGTAATTTAATTCACCGTCATATGGAGTTAAAATCCAACATCCAACATAAAAAAAATTTGAGACTTCTAAGCCTTCGACTCGTTACCTTTTTATCGACTTTTAACCCGTTTATGCATTTTATCAAACAAACATATTTGTTTGATCTTTATATCACATACACTTCTTCAAATTAAGGTTATCTACCATATTAGGTTCTAATCACATGTTTATTACACAATTTAAACCCGTTTTCGCTCATATGCTTATTTTGACCCGTTAAGGGTATTTAAGCACTTTAAAGCTTGAAATCGCTTTCATTCATTTCTAGCATTTTATTCCTATATTTCTTATCAAGTAATCTTCCACCACAACTATATGTGCGTTGGATTTAATGTGGATATCTATACGTTCCGAGTTTTACCCCTTGGATTATTATTTTACGGAAAAACTCAAATAGAGTCATTTGACTAACATATTACATCTTTCAACTTCTATACTTATTCTAAGTATTTATCTAATCATGAAATTCGTTTCCAAACAACCTTTAAGGGTTGTTTATTCAACTTAGCCTACAAGGGAGTTTTGGTCGATTTTGGTCCTTCTTTTACGACGAAGGACTCTCACCAATTATTCGACCAAAATAGCACTTTTAACTACAACATAATTATGCGTACCTGGCTCGGATCAACATATTGACCCGTTTTAATACCTTTTGCTATTAATATCTAGATAATAGCAATGCTAACCATGTGTTAATTCCTGTGATCACAAAACTCAACAAGCAATCATCAAATATTATTGACAAATGGTGTTAACAACACCATTTGACCCGTTTAATCGAAATGACCAATTGTCATTATAAGATGGCACTTAATTACCATTTCACCCCTTTAACCTATCCCGGTTTACTTTTTGAAATCATCCAACTTGAAAGTCGTTTCCTGTTTTATTTGACCCATTATGACTTATGCCAAATGGTGTCGTTTTAAATCCCTTTATCTATTCGTTAACCCATGTCCGGATTACCATTTCACCATTTTCACTTGTTCCGACTAGCATTATATCGCGCCGGAATATCATGTTTCATTTACTTAATATAAATCGTATTCCATGCTCACAAATAAGCATTTTGTAATAAAAGTAAAAAAGGGCGTAAGCTTAACTTACCTCGCATCCAAATTACGCTTTTCCTTTTCCTTCTTGATTCGTTTGACCCGCTCACTCATCAAGCTTCCACCTAGCTCGTTAGGCGTCAAACTATCATCATAATTCATAAGATGGTTAGATTAGTCATTATCAATTATGACTACTCCATCTAACGGGTCTTATGTCGACTTTATCACTCGATTAAATCATCGGTTAGTTTGACTTCCTAAAAGTCAATTGATATATCAACATATTCAAATGCACACTTCCCAAAGAATTTCAACATTTTAGCTTCGTTTAGGCATTTTAACAAACACCTAGTGGGCATAATTTCACTAAATCAAAAATCAAGTTTCATGACTAACTATTTAGCCAAGATTAAACAATTCTTGCAAGTTTAATATATCTAGTATGCATAATAACATCTAGATTCACCTCATGTAAATAAATAACACTCAATTTATAATCTAATTTCTAGTGTTCTTCATCATTCTACAACACCCATTTAACACACATATAGGTGATCACCAAATCATTAAAGTCATAGCATCATATGTATGATTTTCACTTAGGGTTTAGTTCCTAAGCATGTGTACATCACTAACTTAGCCATAACTCCTCTAATCCTTACATAATTCGCGAATTATGATGCTAACTCAAATTTTGCAACCTCACGAATCATCAAATTTTTACATACCTTGTGATCCCCATGACTTGGTGATCGTTTTTATGTGATCATGCATCGATTTAGGACTGAAATCGACCTTCAATTTGATGATTTTTGGCACTTTAGGGTTTCACCCTTCTTGGTCGCTCCTGATGATCGATCCACACACACACCTTGTGTGTGTGGTGTGTTTTTTTTTATTAATTAGAACTTGTTTCCTTTTCAACGGTTTTGGTCCCTCAAGTTTAGATTTTAATTATTAGGAACTAGAACTCCATATTTTATTTACTTATTTACACCTTGTTAACTAGGTTAATTACTCCTAGTTAACTTGATGGGTTCGGGAAGCTATAACCCGTTATATTTTAAGTCCCGTTAACTCAGGCTCTTATAAACTTAATTCCTTAAAACTTTGATTCGTTTTTATTTAATATTAGGACTTCTTATTTAAATCCAAATATTTACCGGGTTATTTTTACTACTAACGGTACGTTACCCGTCTTTTAGTATTAACGGAGTTTGATTACCAAACCCGTTTTCGGGGTGTTACAAGTCTACCCCCTTAAAGAGGTTTCGTCCCCGAAACCTTATTTACGTAGTTCCTTGGTTTGATCAAACGAATCTAGTTTCGTTTTCAAGGCATCCGTTCCTTTTGGTCAAAAGTTTTCACTTTTATATTGACGCGTGCGTCTTTCATGTGTAAGGCCTCGAGGGCCGTTACTTTCAGCTTGTATCCATTATCTTTATTTGATTATTTAATTTGGCGGTTAGACTTGTTAGTCACCGGTTACCTTATACCCCATCACCCGGGTTTACTATATTGCCGTCATTGGCCTTTTACGTGTTTATGATTTCATATCTTGCAACTTACGTTATAACGTGGTTATAATCTATATCACCCTTGTGACCGTGATCACATCACGTCATGTTTAAGTTTATGCCGTCTTTTCTTATTGAAAATCTTTCTTTCGAATGCATTGCCTTGCACCTATCGGTGTTAAGATCTAAATTCTTTGATATTAATCATTTTCCGAATTCGTCTCATAATATTCATATTTGTTAGAACGTTATTTCTTACTGAATTTTAGTTTAACGTTTCTCTCTTTAACTATGTCAATTACTCATATCAAGGAAATTGACAACCCATAATTTATTGTTTTCCGTTCTCGTTTTACGCGGGGAATCGTAACAAGTTCCCTCACCTTACACTATTGTCCCGTAGGTTCCTTCACTTAGCCTCGTAGGCTATTACTTTAGATTTTCACCTTTTTGACCTTATTAAGGTGAGACCCCAACAATTCGTTTCCTTCTATTTGTGACCCGAAGGTCTTTTTGGTCCCGTAGACCTTAGCATCATTTATAATATCATAAGTTGTGATGATCCCGAAAATCATCTTTTATCCTAGTCATTATTCAACTGTATATATATATTTACGGTGTCAAGGTACCATTTTTATCTTTCAAATATTTTATTTTCACTTTTGCATTTCGTTTTACCTTGACCGTAGTCTAAGGCTACATTGTTTTCTTTCGAATTATCTTTCCGACTTCTTGACTTCTAATGTTAATTATACGTCGGTTTGCCCTACACTTACCGTTACCCGGTTTTTACCTATACTTCTTTACGTCCCATTACCCGGGTTCTTTATTTTTAATGTTTTTAAACGCCTAAAACTCCTTTACATAGGTTTATTAATATTTCACACTTTTATTTATTCGATTCGCGCTTACTTACTTTAGCAAGTGTCATTCTTTATTAAATTTGTTTGACTTGTTCGTGTGAAAATTCATCACTTATGAATGTCAAACTTCAGTCTTTATTCGACCCGTTCAGCTTTGAAATAGTTGAACGTAATTTATCAAAATTTCTATTTGCAGTATCTTATCGTCCTTTAGTCATGACCCAAAACCCGAGTCTTTTGACTTTCCATACGCGTTCCTGTTTCTCAGTGTACGCATGCGTTTAATTCCTTACCCATCAACCGGGTGTTTTACCGAAATCGTTATCATTGCACCCCTTCCGGTATGCATTAAGACTTCATTTCGATTTACTTGGTCATCTTAGCGAAATTCGTCGCTTTTATTCGACCATGTCTTTTATTCTTTACGTGACCACCATTGGCGGCCTTATTAATTATGAGTGACGATTATCATCGTTATCCTTTCTTTACTACAACTAAAGTTAACAACCTTGATTATCCTTTTCGCGTATGCAACACCTTTGTTTTTATGACCCGACGGATCATCTATACTTTGGTTTTACTCGCCCATTTTGTTCACCATGGCCCTTTCGTCCAAGATGACTTACTTTTGTGAATTTTCTTTTGATCATTCATTTATATCATCATTTACATTAATCCTTGTCCCTTCTCTCGGGCTCATTATCCTAATGTAACACGTTTCCGTCACCCGGCTGTGCGTTTACATTATTATCAACTATTTTGTTCATTTGTTTCATTTGGGTACTTTTTAGTTTGTCCCACTCACCCCGTCCTTACTACATCGGATGTAAATGTGTCCGCTATAAGAAGTTCATGGTATCATATGCCACTACTTACTTGGCCAGAGTAAGCGATTAACACATGACACGCATGACCTTTTTATAGTTTTCACATCACGCCCTATGTAAGTAATGCCTCTATTTGTTTCTCTTGGAAACAATATCCCGAATACATTTTCTATTCGGGTTTTTCCAAGTTTTTAGTCTACATATGCAACTTTCAATTTCTACTTATTTGTTGCATATTACTATTTGTGCAATTAAATTTAAAATGTGCACCTGGTAATGCTTGCCCTAACGAGCTTCTCTTGCCATTAGCCTTGTTCGCGACCGTTACGTGATTTAGGTCCTTGATGAGCATACTCTTTGGACCGTTCCTCTGTCAAATATGTGATTTGTTAAACTCTTGCTATCCTCATATGCGAGTGTCCTTCAACTAAAACATATACAACAGTTAGTAATTTCAACATTAAAGGATGCCCGTATTATAATACAAGGCTTTTCTACTATACGCATCAACGCGTGTAATTTCGTTGACTATATCTATTCTATATCGATTTTATTGGTGTAACGTGTATTACATGATAACAATATGTGTTGTTCTCAACACTTTAATCATACTAAACCATTGATATACATGTACTTACCGGATTTGCGATCAAGCCTCGAACCGAACACATTTATCAACAACCTTGAGCTCTGATTACCAACTTGTAACACCCTTGTTATTATTTTAAGGCTTTCGTATAGTTTACGGAAATGAACATGTAATTATAATTACATGTACTTTGAATAATTCGGTTAATTTAAATCTTTTACAAATGAAGGTTAATATACATCATAAAGAATTTGAGTTCGTCGTTTAAAAGTTACGACGAAATATCATGCGGAAGCTTTTTACTTTATCGTGTTCAGTTCTTCTTCGAGCTTGATCTTCATCCGGGCACTCTTGGCAATCACCTATGATCAAAACCAACTTAAAAGTTAGTTTTGATTGTTAAATAACAAGTTTAAACAAGTTATATGGGTCAAACAAACAAAATTAAACATTTTTCAGGTTCAGGGGGGCTAGGCGTCACGCCTAGGGGCTAGACGCCCCACCTAGCCCCCTTTTTGGCAGAATGTTCATATTATGTTGCTGCAAATTTCCAGCATGACCCGATTTCACGGAAACAAGCATAACTCTCTCGTTTTTAATCCGTTTTACCCGATTATTTTTCCGACACGTCCGTAATTTAATTCTCCATCATATGGAGTTAAAATCCAACATCCAACATAAAAAAAATTTGAGACTTCTAAGCCTTCGACTCGTTACCTTTTTATCGACTTTTAACCCGTTTATGCATTTTATCAAACAAACATATTTGTTTGATCTTTATATCACATACACTTCTTCAAATTAAGGTTATCTACCATATTAGGTTCTAATCACAGGTTTATTACACAATTTAAACCCGTTTTCGCTCATATGCTTATTTTGACCCGTTAAGGGTATTTAAGCACTTTAAAGCTTGAAATCGCTTTCATTCATTTCTAACATCTTATTCCTATATTTCTTATCAAGTAATCTTCCACCACAACTATATGTGCGTTGGATTTAATGTGGATATCTATACGTTCCGAGTTTTACCCCTTGGATTATTATTTTTCGGAAAAACTCAAATAGAGCCATTTGACTAACATATTACATCTTTCAACTTCTATACTTATTCTAAGTATTTATCTAATCATGAAATTCGTTTCCAAACAACCTTTAAGGGTTGTTTGTTCAACTTAGCCTACAAGGGCGTTTTGATCGATTTTGGTCCTTCTTTTACGACGAATGACTCTCACCAATTATTCGACCAAAATAGCACTTTTAACTACAACATAATTATGCGTACCTGGCTCGGATCAACATATTGACCCGTTTTAATACCTTTTGCTATTAATATCAAGATAATAGCAATGCTAACCATGCGTTAATTCCTGTGATCACAAAACTTAACAAGCAATCATCAAATATTATTGACAAATGGTGTTAACAACACCATTTGACCCGTTTAATCGAAATGACCAATTGTCATTATAAGATGGCACTTAATTATCATTTCACCCCTTTAACCTATCCCGGTTTACTTTTTGAAATCATCCAACTTGAAAGTCGTTTCCTGTTTTATTTGACCCATTATGACTTATGCCAAATGGTGTCGTTTTAAATCCCTTTATCTATTCGTTAACCCATGTCCGGATTACCATTTCACCATTTTCACTTGTTCCGACTAGCATTATATCGCGCCGGAATATCATGTTTCATTTACTTAATATAAATCGTATTCCATGCTCACAAATAAGCATTTTGTAATAAAAGTAAAAAGGGCGTAAGCTTAACTTACCTCGCATCCAAATTACGCTTTTCCTTTCCTTCTTGATTCGTTTGACCCGCTCACTCATCAAGCTTCCACCTAGCTCGTTAGGCGTCAAACTATCATCATAATTCATAAGATGGTTAGATTAGTCATTATCAATTATGACTACTCCATCTAACGGGTCTTATGTCGACTTTATCACTCGATTAAATCATCGGTTAGTTTGACTTCCTAAAAGTCAATTGATCTATCAACATATTCAAATGCACACTTCCCAAAGAATTTCAACATTTTAGCTTCGTTTAGGCATTTTAACAAACACCTAGTGGGCATAATTTCACTAAATCAAAAATCAAGTTTCATGACTAACTATTTAGCCAAGATTAAACAATTCTTGCAAGTTTAATATATCTAGTATGCATAATAACATCTAGATTCACCTCATGTTAATAAATAACACTCAATTTATAATCTAATTTCTAGTGTTCTTCATCATTCTACAACACCCATTTAACACACATATAGATGATCACCAAATCATTCAAGTCATAGCATCATATGTATGATTTTCACTTAGGGTTTAGTTCCTAAGCATGTGTACATCACTAACTTAGCCATAGCTCCTCTAATCCTTACATAATTCACGAATTATTATGCTAACTCAATTTTTGCAACATCACAAATCATCAAATTTTGACATACCTTGTGATCCCCATGACTTGGTGATCGTTTTTATGTGATCATGCATCGATTTAGGACTGAAAAGTCATATTCTTTATTTTTTATAAAAAAAAAATAAAAAAAAACATGTATTTAACTTGTGTAATACGTATATTTCTTACCTAGTTCAAATATATAGTCCAACACATAATTTGCATTTTTTTGTAAACATTTTGTAGCCTTTTAACATCTGAATTGATCAATTGGTAAAGTGTTTGATCCACTTAAAAGACACCTTTTAATGGTTCATGAAGTCCTATAACGAGTAAATTTTAAAAATATGTTAACCTATTCAGATGCTATCAATTAGGATTCCTAGGGTATGTTTTGCAAAAGTAGCTGGTAGCTTGGTGGCTGGAAGCTGCTAGCTGGTGGCTGTAAGCTGGTAGCTGTTACCTGTAGCTGGTAGCTAGTAGCTATTAGCTATAGCTTTTTAGATATATTTGGTGTTTGATAGAGTAGCTGGAGCTTTTAATAAAATGTATAAAATGACTAAAATGGACATAACTAAAAAATTTAAAAGTTTGTGCATTAAAAAGTTCATTATATTTAGAGGTTAAAATAGTCATTTTTTCCCTAAAAGCTTGTAGCTCCTTCTAAACGCTACTAGTAGGAGCGTTCAACCAAAAGCTTCAAGCTCCTAACCTAATAGCATCAAGTTTCTTCAACTAAACAAGGCTTTTTATTGAGTATGAGCTTTGTCTTAAAAACTTAAAGCTTGAAGCTCCTAAAAGCTACATGCCAAACATACCCCTAATAGATTGGCACAAACCAAACATCCCTGTTTTCAAATTGTTTGAAAAGGGGGAAACAATTTATAAAAATATCACAATTATTATTATAATTATTATTATTATTATTTGTTCATAACATTAACTCTATATCTTTTTTATTGCGTATTTAGAATGTCGGTGATAAACTTAAACAATTTTTATATGGTCACAGATATTAAAGTTTTGGACATGTGACGACGACTGTCAGGGGGCCAAATTCGGTGGTGAGGAGATCGAACATGAATGAAGAAATGAAGTGCTTTTATTTTCTTTAATGTATACACTTTTTTATAAGGCGAGTGGCGCCTTGCGCCACCCCACCACATCATCGAAAATAGCGCCAAATGACGCTTCACCGCACCCCGTGCCCGTTATCGAAGGGGCGCTATCCCCCTCTCGCCAACCCACTAACGGGCAAAAATTGGTTGTTTTCGAGGTCTTTGGTCAAAAAGACCGTTGGCAACGGCCATATTATAAAAAAAGTTTTTAAATTCTAATATATATACAAACTTGAACACACACCAATCACAAAACTAAAACACACACCAATTACAAAAAAAAACACATAAATTCTCTCCAATCATTTTTTAAAATGTCATCTCACTCTTCATCCGATTCGTACAGTTATTCATCTGACGGTGTTGTCGACGATATGCTTATCACAGTGACACATGAGGCGATTAATTATTTACGAGAATAAGCCCAATCGTCTATAATGCATACCAGGCAAGCGCCTCTTGAACGAGATCGTTTATGTGCTCATGAACGTTTAATGCACGATTGTTGTACAATGATGCACAGTTTAGGCGTCGGTTTCGTATGAACCATCGTCTTTTCTTAAGAATTTCTAATGATCTTGTGCCCGAATTCCCTTTTTTTCACACAAAGAGAAAGTGCTAGTCGCAAAATGGGTTTCTGTCACACCCCGATTTCCACGTTTGACCGGTGGGCCCGGTGGGGGAGTATCGTGACGTAGTTGGTAACATCATAGTCAAACAACACAATATATAAATGCACAGCGGAAGCAAAAGATAAATATATTAAAATCCGAATATAAAGTAATATCCAGTATTACAACGGAAAGTAAAGGATCCACAGGCGGATCGAAAATAAAATGAAACGTTGTTCAACAGACTTTAGGCATCTAGAACTTGCAAGATTTCCTATTGACGCCCTGAGCTCCCAGCCAATTACGCATAGTACCTACCACTTAACCTTTTGGAAAATACGTCCGTTTACACTGGTAAATACAATTTAACTGACTCATTTTGAAAAGAGTTTGAAAATTGATTTGAATGCACAGGCACAAACATTTTGACACTTTGATTAAAATGCACAAGGCAAAATTAATCTTTTATAACTTGGGAAAATCTTATTAATAAAAATCTTGTATTCGATTTACATGGTTGTCCAACATTTAGGGCCGGTGATTATACAATACAAGCCGGTTAAGATTAATCGACACACCATAAATATAACTCACAAGAAGACATCCTTACGAGTGAGTATATCTTTTACATACGCAACAGGAGGTGTTTTGCCTACACCTTGTGCTTAAGTTATGGCCATTCACTTTTTAAATGAGCCAAGGATATCCAGGACACGGTCATTAACCCCCAATGTTATTTGTTATCAATCAATACAGATTAAAACGGGATTATGCAATTTAATCATCTCCGATTAAAAGGTTTCTACACCCGACCAAGCGGTATTTTTATAATACCGTATCCCAAGCCCGTATAAGGGAAAATAAGTTAAAAGTATTTACCTGAGCTAGCTCCTGTCTTAAATAGCAAGAATTTAATAACTCAGCCGTATTCACTTAAGTAAGCGTAGGTACAATTTACCGGAAGGCTCTAGTCTGGAATGATGGTATAAATAACCAATTAGAATACTAACGGGTCTTTAATTAAGCCTAAACTTAGACCGGTTAGTTTTAGGGAAATATACGGTTCCAACGCATGATTAAGCGAAGACCGGAATAGAATGTGTTTTAGACCCGACAAGTTTGAAGACTTGTATAATATGGGTAATCTAAACACCTTCTGGATTTTGAGATAAAAATGATCAGGTTTGACCCGTTTCGGCTAACTTATGCAAACAAGTTACATAAACCGAACCGAACGCGTAAGAAGCGTAACGGGTAACCATATGGGTCCTATACATGTTTCCTAAGTTAATATGCCTTAAACATGTTGTGATATCAGTAGGATATCTTCCATTCTGCCCAAAACGAGTTTAATCTCAAAATAAGCCCCGTAGGGGTAATTTGGTCATTTTAAAGATTATAAAATAGATTTAACGAACTTCTGAGGTTCGGGTCTGAATACATCAGTAAAATGACTTATTTTAACAGGGTATATCAATTGGTAATAAGTCTTATGTGACAAAATGGTTTTACACCCAAACTATGCGTTTAATACGCGTAAAAAGCTATTTTAAGCGATTTCCGGGTTATACATGAAATCTGAGTTTTCTGATCAGGTTATAAAGTTCAAAATACTTTATTTATTATATAAAATCAGTAGCAATTGGATTGGTGTAAAAATACTATGTAAAACTCATTTTATGACCGATAAGGGTATATTCGGTATTTACCGAATGAATGCCATAACCTTAGGTTATGAGCAGGTAAAAAAATAATTAAAAATCTTTAAAAATCCCAAAATATTATATTACATCAGTGGGTAAAAGGTTTGATATCAAAAAGTAGGTTTAATTAGGCTATACGCTAATTATGCCGTTTAATTAACATAAAGCTTTCAATTTACGCTAATGAGCATAACTCTCAAACTACACCTCAAACTGATGTCAAACTTTGGGTACAAGTTTATATATCAGTGACTAAGGTTTCTACTCTTTTACATTTTCAAAAATCACGTTTTAAGGTGAAAAGGTCACAATGGTCAACATATGAGCAATTAACGGAATCATGCATATTAATTGGTTAACTAATGAACCATGGTGTATAATCGCAGAGGGTTATACTAGCATGTAACCTGGTCCAAATAGAGCTCTAATGTATTTCTAAATCATACCAAAACGGGTCAGAACTGAAGTCAAAGCAAAAGTCAAAGCTTTGCGACTTTCGGTTCCGAACCGGGTCTAAACAGTAAATTGTCGGGTTGAACATGTTTAGACACGTCCTTACATTAATTACCAAGTTATATTAATGATCAAACAGGTTGTATGTGTTCTACATTGCTAATCATGCATAAATTAGAATTTAAGTATCCTGTTGACTTTTTAATAACAAGTTTGACCCGACATTTGACCTAGTTAGAGTGGGAATCGGGGGGAACCCTTTTAAGGGTTTATTACCCACATAATTACTAACTTATAACTACTTTCAATTCGACTAATCACTGGACCATTAGTGATTAATCATGAAGTCAACCGTTAATTACGACGGTTTGACTTTTAAGCTAAAACTAAGCAAAAACTCAACTAAGAAAGGTTAAGCATACTTACTGAAGTCCTATGCACGATTAGGAAGGACTTGGGTCTGCTATTAAGCTCCCAAAAGCTCCAGAAATGCAGAAGGAATGAGTGAACACAATGTTGCAACACAAGGCCCTTTTATAGTGTTTCAATCTCATTAGATTGTTGACAACTAAGGCTACAACTGATCATGGATCACCCACAAGTGTCCCTAAGTGCCTAGAAATGTTTAGGGGTCGCCCATGGATGAGAAAATATCTTCTTAAGTCGGTTCCAAGGCTGAACAGCCACTTTTCACAATTTTCTGCATCTGGGGGCCTGACGCGGCCCGCGTAAGGATTGCCAAGACCTTACGCGGCCCGCCTGGAGCCTAACTTCAGGTTTTAAAAATTTTTTCAGTTTGCACCCTTGGCTCTTGGCTCTTCGAAAGGTCAACCAACTTTGTTTCTTGCATTTTGAGCCCCTCTTATTGACTTATAAGGGCTTCAAGTCTTATACCCACTTTGTTAAGCCCTTGGTTAACTTGGTTATCACCCGAAAAGTCACAATTTTCAACGTTGACGCTTTAACCCCTCGTATACGAATTTGATCATAACTTTCTCATACGTTTACGAAACTTTATGAAATTTTTATCGTGCATTCTAGTGAGCATAATTAATCGTTACAAAGCTTCGGGTTTGCTAAAAGGTCACTCAGAGGTATACTTTAGACATGTTGACACATTTAACCCCTGTAGTTTGTAATTTCTCACTTTCTTTCACAATTAGTTTCGTATGATCCATGATTTATTCGTTTAAGGGTATAAACACTATGTAGGGTTATTGTAAAGTATATTTATCCATTGTTGACATTTTGAACCCTTATATTCACATACTTTCCATGTTTGTCAACTTTAGTCCCTCTAGAGTATTCTTTCACACGTTCAAGCTTATGACACGTGTCAATACATTATAGGACGTGAATTTTCGAGGTGTTACATCCTCACCCCCTTAAAATAAATCTCGACCTCGAGATTTGCTTAAAGTAAAGGAAGTACTTTCTGTCGTATTATGGATTTAACTTCCATAGTACATTTGGGCCTCCAAGGGTATTCCAGTTGACCTATACAATAGGTGCATACTTTCTTTTGGAGCTCCTTAACCTGTCGATTCTCAATCGACATAGGTTGCTCTTACTATCATAGATCTGCATATCATTATGTGATAGTGCTTTTCGACTTATTGGTGACACATCGCTAAATCATTAGTGTGGGTCACATTGCGCGTTCCACCAAGCTCCTAAATTAGGTCTTAGTTCGTAAGCTATTTAGTCTTGATACATTCGAATCCTTCGAATGACTTTATATATTCCGAGCTTAACTAACCTGAAAATTACAACTCGGCACACCCTTCTAGGGTGTTATCTTTTGTTGAACCTTATCTTTTAACCAGAACTTAGGAGGGTTGCTATTTTCATAAATCCTTGATTTCCTGTCGTATACGGGCAACTTACAATCGATTATGGATTTGTATGATCTTATTTGTTGTTTCCTAGGCAACTTTCAGATCCCGATAGTTAGACTTACCAATTCTCTATCTAACAATAGATGTTTAACATTCCATCTATACAAGGTCTCCAAAGGAGCAGCCTTAATACTTACATATCAATTATTATAGAAAAGATTATCTTGAGGTGGGATGGTTATCCCAACCATTGATTAAAACTAATCTTAAGGAATAGCTAATCCTCACAGCTAGTCGAACAGATCGACGATCCTGGGCAGCTAATGGCGATTCTTAATTATTGCCTAAATAGGGTTGCGGTAATCAATGCACAAGCAAATGAACCGTCTTCCTTATTTAACAATATCAAACTCTCAGAATATTGGGTTAGGCTATATGAATCCTCTATTTTAAACTTACTTAATCGGGGTTTCGATTCCTCCAATGATGGTACTAGCCGTTTTGGAGATTTCATAATAATACAGTCCTAAATGGGATATAAATCTTAACTCTACTTGCCTCTCAAGAGGTAAGCAGGGTAATCTTAGGGGAGATAATCAAGATACAAGGAGCTACAGAGATTTCCAAATCTCAGGTTCCATTCATCCATCATTGCTTGTGTCAAATAAGTGACACCTGTATGTTACAATTCCACGAATTTCCTTAACCGGAAACATTTACTTGGACAATTCCATCCTGGATATCTTCTTTGAATACCATTAGTTGACTTTAGTACCATATGACCATCAGGGTATCTTTGTGGTTCCATGCATTAAACCTCCATACTTATCAGGCATGGAAGCAATCTATGGGACATATTAAGATACACAAATCCTCACACGGTGCTTTTATCGTACCATCTGGTATTCACAATCGATAGAGATTAAAGAGATATCTATTTCATATGATGATGTACTTTATCTGGAGAGAGGGTACATTAGGACTTTATGATTTAAGATTTCTGACAGGAATAGAAGAAATAGTTCCTGTGAATTTTCTACCTGTAAGTTTTACCTTACACTTAATATATATAGGGTTCTTATGGAAGACTTTGAGAGTTTGTTATACTCGATTTTGGTTCCTAACACCAATAAAACAATTTCTTAGTTGCAATCCAATAACTGCTATTCTTTATCCTGATGGCCTTAACATATACTAACCATGGCATCAATCGACCATACAGGCTAATATAGTACTAACATTCTTAATGAATGTTATTTAATATATAACAATTATACTTAGCCTAGGCCACAAAAGACCATCAATGGCTTTTGAGGTTTTGACCTAATCCATCATCTTCTTGACAGGGGATCAAAATGTCACATCTGTCTTTATTATATTGATGAATTTGGATAGCTTGAAAGCTTGCCATAAGGATATCAGAAAAGAGTGATTCCTAATAGATATTCACATACTTTCCATGTTTGTCAACTTTAGTCCCTCTAGAGTATTCTTTCACACGTTCAAGCTTATGACACGTGTCAATACATTATAGGACGTGAATTTTCGAGGTGTTACAGTTTCTCTGGAATACAAAAGTGTATTGCCGCAATTCGGCAGCTTACATATGCACAACGAGTCATACGTGGGATGAATATTTAAGTATGTCTGCCAGAAGTTGTCGTGATTGTCTTGAAAAGTTTTTTATTAAAAAAGAGATGGTCTATCATTGCCCAGTCGTCGAGGATACTTGAAAAGAGTAAAATGAGAAACATCATATATACATGCATCATCTTGCATAACATGATATTGGAGGACTCGGGCAGAGCCTTTTGTGGAGAAAGTTATGATGAAGGTAACTAACAGACGAACCCACTACTCGCATACGCTCAAAAAGAAGTTATCCGAGCGGGGATACGTGACAGGGATACACACCATAACCTTTATGCTGATCTGACCGAGCACCTATGGTTTTATCGTGAACAAGGAGAAGACGACGGATGTGAAAACTGTAAAAAATCCAGGTATCCGTACAATTAATTAATCTTGACTAGTGCTTAATGACTGTGCTGAATTACCAATTAACTACTTTCTGATTACTGCATTATACTTACACGTGCATACATACTGCATAAATGTCACATCATTCTTACATGCAAACCATATTGACATAAATGATGCACAAAGCACAGTTAGCACAGTTAGCGGATAACTCAGAATAATGCTGACAGAACTCAACACATAGACAGACAGTGTTTTGAGACCCAGTACGGGCCAGAGACCAAGTACTACACTAGTATAGTGTGTAGGAAAGTAAGGACCACAAAACTGCATTCCTAAGTGATAGTTTAAGTGCCGGAAAGTGCCTAAAACCCACATAAAGTGCTGAATTCAGCATAAATCAGCAAAAATCAGCATTTTAACAAGCTAGTATCATGCAAAAATATGACTAAATGGTCCTGAATGCTTTCCTAGGTGTCGGGAATTAAAAGTGTCACAAAAGGTAACATAAAGAACACTAAACGGTATAGTTTGACACTTTAACGAACCGGTATCTAACCGAACAACCGGACACTACCCGAAACATCAAAATTACACTAGAAGCATTGTTTTAATGTTTCCAAACTAGTTATGATCCCCAAACACCCTAACACACTATATAAAACATAATATACATAACACCCTAACTATTACACTTAAATCCTAACTAAATAACCTAACTTATCATTAAACCCCAACCAATACCCCCCCCCCCCTCTTGGAGACGGTCACCAAGGGTGGACCCACCCTTGATCTTACTTGATCTCCTTTGATTTGATTATGGATCTTGATTTGTACTTAGGGAACACATTATCCTTTGGTTAAACACTTAAAATGGTTATAAGATGATCATGGGCTCATATCTTTCACACACTTACACACACTACTCTCCTCCCTCGTCTCCTCTTCTTCTCAGCCGAAACCACCCACAACACCACCACCATTGTCAAGTTTCCATCATCCAAACTCAAGTGTTACAAGGGTGCTAGGAGGTGTCTAAATAAGCTTGGTGGCTTTGGAACTTCAAGGACCTCTTCCATTTGCTATTATCCATCACATTCATCACCTTCATCCTCTTGAGTTCATCCCTAGCCTTTGTGCTAGTAGTAAGCCTCTTGTAACTTGAATTTACTTCTTATTTAGTTGGTTAAAAGATGATATATGATGCAAATCATGAAGAACACTAATGAACAAGAAGATGAACTTTCACATAAAGCTTAACAACATAAGAATACATATTGTTTAGTATTGTTTTGCTTCTTGATGATTGATTGTTTGTGTTTATGATGTTAGACATCGTATGAAACCTACTAGATTGTGATTAAACACATGATCTAGTAAGTTAAGATGATGATCTTGTGAAAGACCAAGATGATCATACTTTATGTAGACATGAACTTGAATAATAAAATTTGTTTTCATATGTGATGATCATTTAAACAAAATACAAGTCTTGTAAGTGGATGATTTCCAAGATAGTTTTCTCAAGAAACTAAGTTAAGTAACAAGATTTATACAAACTTGGTTCTTACATAAACCAAACTTGTTTTTAAGGGTTAAACAAGTGTAGAAACACTTGTGTAACAAAAAGATTACATAAAGAAGCATTTTTAGAAAATGTGTTTGGAAGTTGTAAACACCCAACTTCTTTACAAATGAAGTTTTTAAATAAATAACTACATTTTTAAGGGTAACTAGGCTTACTAAAAACACTACCAAGTTACTACAAGTTTTTACGAAAGTTCAAGTTCATGTTGTTATATAAATCGCATGATTTTGGCACTTGGTAAGTGTTGTTTGAGTTGTTTATTGTTTGTGATGATTTTAAAAGAAAATGATATGCTTTGAAAGCATGAGAACCTCCATTTTTAGGGAAACTATGGCAAAATTTTCTAAAAATATAAACACTTAGAAAAATATTTTCAAACAAATATTTACAAAGTATATTTTAACCATGAGTTTTCATATAAACTTTGCCATAATTTTTGTTACAAATATTGGAGGTTGGGCTTTTATAAATAAAAATGGATAAATATATATTTAGAATATATATACATTAAATACATGATGTGTGTGATTAATTGTATAATTTGTGTATTAGTTATATTATTTTAGGGATAAAATAATATAACTTAACAAAATACCAAGAAATTACAATCCAAAATATTACCAAAAATCTCAAGGAATAAATATATAAGTTACACATATAATATTGGGAAACCGAACGAAAGAATGTAACTTACAAAATATTTCGGAAAATATTTTTATAAGCATATTTTTGGTAAATAATATTTTGGACATAAGTAATGAAAATATGATTTTTATGACTATCACCAAGTTAAATCGTATTTTGACAAGAAGGAAATGTATAATTTTTGACGATTAAAAATATATATGTTTTCTTGGGAATTACTAGGAAATATAATATTTTTGGGAAAAATATATATTTTCTTGGATAAACTTGAAATACATTATTTTTGGATAAAAATAAGTTTGTATATTTTCTAAAGTTAGACTTGAAAATATATTATTTTGGAACTACAAATAGTTTTGCCAAAAAGAAAAAATTATAAATAATTTTTCTAAGTAATAATTCTTAAATATATATATATTTTGGGAAATATATATATATTAGTGAACTTTTATTAGAAATAATATTCCGGAAAGTTTAACACGAAATTGAGTATAAAAACACTTAACAATTACAAGAAAATACGTATTCTCGTACGTATAAATACACGCCGGAATACGAATACACATGTATGAGATACCCTCATCCTTGGAAAGGAAATACGAATATAAATACTTGAGAAGTATTATTACGAAGATATTGTTTAACAATTATTCCAAAATTAGATATAATTTAAAGTTAAAATAATTATTACTTTAACAAGTAATTATAACTTGGAATAATATTGAAGAGATAAAAGGAACGTAACTCAAAAACGTAAATACTAAGACAAGGCACGACCCGTTCGTCTAATAGACCCTAGTACATTGTAGGTAGTCGTGTTTGCTAAAGGGATTTGAGTTACGAGTACCGAAGACGCAAGACAGTGAGTTCATGTCCCCCTTTTCTTTTAATTGTTTTCAGTTTTATAACTTCGGGGGTGAAATACATGTTACAATTGTTTACAAACGTTTTATACATGGTATGGTTAGCTAAGGAAGGTTACTGCTTGATCATGTGAGTGGTGGGTACAACACTTAAGGCCATTAATCCTCGTCGTAGGACCGAGGGACATGAGTGATTGATTTATTTGGGTGTAGCGAGCCCACACCCATGAGGACCAGGGTGGCCCATGTGGTGACTATGTCCACATACTGAAGCCGTGGCAAAATCCGCTAGGTTTGAGTTTTCCTGCATCACTTCACACATACCATTGGCCTTGCAAACCATTGGTGATCTGTTTTTCCTTATTGCTTTCATACCAGGATTTACATACGTACATACATACTTTAAAGGTTATTCATATACACAGACAAACTCATGAACTCGCTCAACTTTTGTTGATGTTTTCAAATTACATGTATTTCAGGGAATTAAGTGGATCTAGCGGGTGTTTGCATGATTCAAGTTGCGTCATGAATAAAAGATGTCATCCGAAGTCACTAGGGTTTAGGAGATGTATCTTAATCCTGGACGAGATCATGGTTCTAAACTCGGTTTTACTTAAGGTCTTTTGTCGAGTCTTCATGAACTCATTTAAACATGTTGTGGTTTGTAATTTAAATTTGGAGTCTATGTTTCAGACAAGTATGTTGTGGTATTTTCCAAACTCAATTTATGGATGAACATCTTATGGTTTTATCATATAGTATTGTTATGATTGAATGCTATGGTATTAAGAAAGTCACACCATAATCACGCTTCCGCAAAAGTCAGGGTGTGACAACGGAGACGACGAGTGATTTTTTTAGTGACATTGTATTTTTTTTTAAATTATGACATTGTATTTTTTATTTATATTATTGCATTGTATTTTTGTATTTAAATTATGATATTGTATTTTTTTATTTAAATTATGAGTTTTAAATTAATATATCAAAATTAAATAATGTTTAAATTTAAATAAAAAATAATTAGATAATGATAATGGAGGCTTTAAACCATTGCATGCAAGTTAAAGAGAGGGGTTTTAAAGCCCCATATGACGTGACACCTAAGTAAATTTGACGTGACGTAATAAAGCCCATAATGACTTCATATCACACCCTCCAGCCTAATAACAAACTCAAACCACATACATTTATTAATAAATCTACTACATTTATTGAATTCATATCACTTGGAGTGACACATTCTCTCAATTAACTGATACTACTAGGCCAAATACATTTTAGTATTTTAGGTATTTTCTATAAACTTACAAAATATTGTAATTTTATAAAACAAAAATCTTGAATTTATAGTGCATAATACTGCTAAAATAAGATTTGAGAAATGTATAATACTTTATGAGTTTATATAGTTATATTATATATGAAATTACCCAATTTCATTAAGACAAATGCTACTTTAATTTTTGAAATTACCTAAAATAATGAGGAGTAGGAGACGGCATATGAGAAACACTTCGTCCTCTCATCCGCATTACTCTTTTTAATCAAGATTTCTACTTACTTCTCATCATCTCTCTATATACGTTATGCGCGTCTATGATTTGCCGCCCTTTAGCCAAAAAAAAAAACAATGCGCGTCTAAGGTTTTAGTTTTATATTTATATTGTATACCATACCACCATGCAATGAAAGGCAATGGCGCAGGTTAGAAGGGGCCGGGGGGACCCCCTGAACTTTCCGCTCAGTAGTGTTATGTATGTAGCTTTCGTATATAAATTTTTTGGTATATACGCTTTCGACCTCACAGTTCTATTGAAATTTTTGGGTATATACGTTTTCGACCATCCGTCAGAAATCTCAAGACTCGCCACTGATGAAAGGTGATGTGCATATATAAAATTAGACATACACAAGTATTTTTTGTGTATCATGTGTCATTCACTATTTGTGTTTATTTTATATCCATATCTAGTTTTGTTATACATAAATCTCTCTTTGTAGAGTATCTACAACGTGGTTGAACCCTACATCTCTTTCTTGTTTATGTAACTTTGACTTGCATCAGGATGATGTCTAGCATTAGATCTAACTAACCCTTGACTAGATCTGAGATTTTTATTATTAGATCTAGTTATGTTTTAGGAGTTGTTTTGAGGCCAAGTAATGAACATTGTTCTAAAATATTTTTTGAATCTTTTGTTAATAAATTAAATGATTAATTAACATTTGGTTCAATGAACAAATTTGTTTCTTTCTCAATGTGAAGTCAATCTCGTGCATCCGAGCCAAATGAAAGAAGTTTTGTATATATTTTTTAAAAGGTTTTGATTTGTTATTTGTAAGAAACGTTTGTTTACCTAAATTGTTTTTGAATGATCGAAGTTTGATGCTCATTGTGGTATATGTTATGTCAATTGTGTTATACGTTATGTCCATTATATTTCAGTCTGTTGTCTAATGTGTCATTTTGTCATCGATTGTGTTTTTTTTGTCTAATTTCTATTGTGTTTTACGTCATGTTCATTGTGTAATACGCAACATAGTTTTCGATTTTTTTAAATATAACAATATGGTACTCGTATTACAGATAAAAAGACGCTCGATTTTATGGTATACTTAAAAAAACAAATGACGTATAAAAAAGTAATGGATGTTTAAAAAATGGGGGGACATACCATGTGACTTGCATGTGCATATTCTTTCTCTTGTGGACAAAATTACTCTTCTCACTTGATTCTTCCATCGACACTTATCACTCTATGGTGGCTTCTTACACTTCTTATTTTTAAATACCTTTGTATTATAACTCAACCTGGTTGTTTATATATATATATATATATATAGTTATTAAAAAATATCCTAAGATATCGAAAAATTCTATCTTAGACCATGTGTAGTCATAAAGCCTTATAGGGGCATTATGCGACAAGTGACGAAAAATACAAGAGAGGAGCTTTATATTACAATAGGGTGTAGTGGTAAGGCGGTTATATGACCCCTTCAATTATACATACATATGTATGTATATATATATATATGTGTGTGTGTGAGTGGAGAAGGAAGATGCATGACGTGATATTTTTCATGGGGGTTGAATTTTTCTCACCCACAGTGCCAGCCGTAGTGGTGTGGCCGGAAGCTATGGGGAGCCAAGGCCAAGATCTGCGTGATGTACCGACCCACTACGGGTGGCCTTAGGTTCATGATGACACTTTGAATATATCCATTTGACAATGCGATAGTTTAAAAGAAATACGCTATACTTTGTTATTTATTTATTTACATACCTTAAAAAACGTAAGATTTTTTAGGATGATGCTAAACGTACCTTATTTTTCTTTATATTTACCGAGCATGTGTCTGTTTTCAAGTTTCACATTACTACGATTCAAACTTTTTTTGGTCATTTTATTATCTTTTACTATTATTTAGAAAAAAAGAAAATTTAATTTTTTAAAAAAGGCTTTTCTATTTTTCTTAATAATGTTTTTTCTTTAAAAAAAACATATTTCTCTAAACTGATTTCAATTTCGTTAGAAAGTTTTCTTAAGTCATTTTAAGGCCAAGTAATGAATATTTTTCTAAAATATTTTTGAATCTTTTGTTAATAAATTAAAATAATTAATTAACATGTAAAATAATTAATTAACATTTTGGTTTAATGAACAAGTTTGGTTCTTTCTCAATGTGAAGTCAATCTCGTGCACCAGAACCAAATGAAAGAAGTTTTGTATATAATTTTTAGAGTTAATTGTCCGGATGGTCCCTGTGGTTTCACGTTTTTTTCACGTTTAGTCCCCACTTTTTGGAAATAGCAGATATGCTCCATATGGTTTGTCATTTTGTTACTCGGATAGTCCTTTGACATTTACTCAGGGGACTATCCGAGTAACAAAATGACAAACCATATGGAGCATACCTGCTATTTCGAACTAACTGACATCTACTCAGGGGACTATCCGAGTAACAAAATAACAAACCATAGGAAGCATACCTGCTATTTTCAAAAGGTGTGGACTAAACGTGAAACCACAGGGACCATCCGGGCAATTAACTCTAATTTTTAAAAGGTTTTGATTTGCTATTTTTAAGAAACGTTTGTTTACATAAAGTGTTTTTGAATGACAGAAGGTGTAGTGGACTTCTTTCGTCTCTTATTTGAGCACTTGTATTGCTTGACAGACGATAATGCAAGTATAATGAAGAAATGCTAGGAGATGAAGATGGATGGTTAACTATTCGAATATTTCATCTGATGGTTAGTTACCAAAATACCCCGTACACATCTCTCATGCGACCAAGATTTAACATGAAGGTGGATGAAGTTAGTCTTGTAGACTTAAATTACAATAAAATAGAAACATTGTTATGTAAATTATAAAACTTTTAAATTTTGTAAGATATATGATAAGCACTAAATCATAGGGACCAAAACCTTACATTTAATCTAAACCACATAACAAGAAAATACAACTTATGTATCTTTATACTTGTTACATAGCTAATTATATATGTACGGGGCACTCGTGTCTTTTATTTAATTATACTTGTTACATAGCTAATTATATATGTACAGGGACTCGTGTCTTTTATTTAAGATTAAAAATTTAAACTTTGCTCCGTTCGTGTGTCCTAGACTTCGCTGGTAATTGGGATAAATACCTGCCATTGGTCGAATTCTCGTATAACAACAGCTATCATTCTAGCATCCAAATGGCACCATTCGAGGCACTATACGGAAGAAGATGTCGATCGCCTATTGTGTGGCACGAGATCGGTCATTCGCAACTAACCGGTCCTGAGCTATTGCAAGAAACGACAGACAAAATCTTCCAAATTTGAGACAACCTGGTAAGGGCTCGGGATCGACAGAAAAGTTACGCCGATAGAAAACGCAAGCCCCGTGAATTTGACGTTGGTGACTACGTACTCCTAAAGGTATCACCTTGGAAGGGTGTGGTCCGATTCGGCAAAAAGGGAAAGCTCGCGCCTCGATTTGTTGGACCTTTTAAGATTCTGGAAAGGATCAGAAAAGTCGCCTACAGACTCGAACTACCGGAGGAACTTAGTAACGTCCACCCGACTTTCCACGTGTCAAACCTCCGGAAGTGCCTAGCCAACCACGACTTACATGTTCCTCTCGATGATCTGCAAGTGAACGAAACATTACACTTCGTGGAAAAGCCTGTCGAAATCATGGATCGCCAAACCAAGCAACTCAGACGCTCTCGCATTCCTATCGTGAAAGTCCGATGGGAAGGCAAACGAGGCGCAGAGTTCACTCGAGAACTCGAAAGTGACATGAAGGCTAAGTACCCGCAGTTGTTTAAAGAGAGTTCTCAAACGTGATTCACGGTGATGTCCAACTTTCAACTTAATTTCCGGATGAAATTCCCTAAACAAGGGGAGGCTGTAACACCCCGTGTTTTCACAAGTCAAAGTCAAAGTCAAGGTCAAAGTCAACGACCGATTTCGCACAACTTGACTTATAGAAACTTCTTTATTTTATTTGTATTATGTGGAGTAAGTGTTGTTAATTGCAATAATCGACGTATGTTAATCGCTATTCAATCGACCTACGACTGTGAACTATAGGAAGTAACAATGCGATAAAGTTAATCAACTGATAATCAAGCTATGCTAATCAAATCGCAACTCGAGCTACGTACTTTACGTGTTGTTTATACGTGTGTGTGTGCCTTACGTGTTAGCTGTGCATGTTTATTTACGTTGTGTTATGGTAATCAAGCGAACTCAATCGAAACTCGAATGCAATCGAACGCAATCGAACTCGAATCAAAAGAGAACTATGATATTTAGTGGAGAAGAGATTATGCGAGATGAGTGTTTGGGACTGAAAGTAATTTGACTAGGAAACCCTATCGTATCGAACCGCTTGCAATCGAAATCCAAACACCAAAATTCGTCGTGTCAAAAACTTGAACCAAGCTCCATCCGGCCGGATAGCCATCCGACCGGATAGCCATCCGATCGGATAACCCTTATGGTGACAGGTCATATGTCATCCGACCAGGATGTCATCCGACCGGATCGTCATTCGGGCGGAGTGTCATCCGATCGGATCACCCTTTCCTCTTTTGGAATCCTATAAATACCCATGTCATTGTCATTTTTTCCACTTTTGGAAACCTTCTGTCCGAACAACTGGTGCTCCCCACCTTTTCTTCGATTTCTCTCAATCCAGGTAAGATCTCGCCCTAAATCTTATACTTTCTTGATCTACACGCACTCCTACACCTTTCTATCTTTTAAATCCTATTTTTTAACCATGAAATCACTAGATTTCGGGTGTTCAAGGATGACGTCATCATAAGTTCTTCAAGAACTTCATGCTTTGACCTCAATCCACCAAGAACGACTGAGATCTAACCGATTTCCACCCGATTACACAAAGATCTCGTAAAGATGTCGACACAAGAGTGGTGAAAAGGGATTGAAAGATGGTTTCTAACTTTCTTTCAACTCTTTTACACTCAAAACACTCAAAACCGGTAGGATCAGGATCAGCTCTAGTCTCCTACTCATCCATAGTGTTGTACTAGTTCAGATCTGGATTCCGCCTACGAGACCACCGATTTCGGGTTAAACAAGACCAACCGTCTAGAACCGGTAACTAACTGAGTTAGGGTGATTCCTGGTCGGTTTAGGCACCTGTCACACCCCTGGTTCCACGTGTCACCGGTGGGCCCGGTGGGGGAGTATCGTGACGTGGTTGGCAACGTAATAGTCAAACAACACAATATAATAATGCACAGCGGAAGCAAATTTAAAATAAAATACAACCGAATTTATTTATTGTAAACAAAGTCACAATCATCCGGTGTTTATCCACAGTAGGATCGAATTAAAAACATTGTTTATGTTCAACAGACTTCGGCATCTAAAGCTTGCGAGACTTCTAATGATGCTTAGGAGAATCCCAGCCTATTTCGCCTAGTACCTGCATTTAATCTTTTTGGGAAAATACGTCAGTTTACACTGGTAAATACATTCAACTGACTCATTTTATAAAATGATTGAAAATTGGTTTGGATGCACATGGCATAAACATTTTTATTAACTTGGGAGAATTATTTAATATTATAATCTTGTGAACGATTTACATGTTACTTATGCGTTCAGTAGCCCGGAATGTATCCGGGTTAAAGATCAATAGACACACCACTTTAAGTGAGTTATACACGGGAGTACGCCTACATCCCGTGCTCAGGTCGTGGCTATCTCGTAAGATAATGCCGAGGATATCCGGGACATGGTCATTAACCCCCCAAAGGCTGTAAAGTAAACACATCTGTTTAAAACGAGCCGATCAAATTATTCAATTAACCACTAAGCGTGGAAGATTTGATGCTCGATCAAGCGGTACGCTATGTACCGTAACCCAAGCCCGTATAGGGAAAATAAGTTAAAAGTATTTACCTTTGCAAGTATAAATCCTTAATTGAATAAACTGCAGATAGCTTTTACTGGTTCTCCTAATCTGGAACGAAGGTTTAATATAACCTATTAGAATACTAACGGGTCTTTAATTAAGCTTAAGCTTAGACCGGTTAGTTTTAACGATACGGTTCGTACGCACGATTACGCGAAGACCGGATAGAATGTGATTTAGACCCGACAAGTTGAGGACTTGTTTAATATGGGTTTACTATTCACATTCTGGATTTTGAGATAAAAATGATATCGTTTGACCCGTTTCGGCTAGTTTATGCAAACTAGTTACATAAACCGAACCGAACGCGTATAATGCATAACGGGTAACCGAAAGGGTCGCGAACAGGTTTCCTAAGTTAATACGCTTTAATATGTTGTGATATCATTATGATATCTTCCATAATGCCCATAACGAGTTTAATCCCTAAATACGCCCCGTAGGGGTATTTCGGTCCTTCTAAGGGTTATAAAAGAGATTTATAATACTTCTGAGATACGGGTCTGATTTAATCAGTAAAATTATTAATTTTAACAGACCACAACAGTTGGTGAAGAGTCTCATTTCCCAAAATGGTTTTAAACCCAAATTATGCGTTTAATACGCGTATGAAGCCGTTTTAAGCGACGTACGGTTTAAAATACCATTCTGAGTTTTCTGATCAGCAAAATAGGCTCAAAACACTCTATTTATTATTTTAAATCAGTGGCAATTGGATTGGTATCAAACGGATTCGTAAAACTCGTTTTATGTCCTAAAAGGGCATATTCGGTATTAACCGAATCAATGCGATAAGCCTAGCTTAAGATCAGTTTAAAAATAATTAAAAATCTTCAAAAATCCCAAAATATTATTTAACATCAGTGGGTAAAAGTTTTGGTACCGAAAATCGGGTTTAGATAGGCTATGCGCTAATCGCGCCGTTTAATTAATAAAAAGCTTATTATTTACGCTAATGCGCATATCTCCTAATCTAGACCTCCGATTGACGTGAAAATTTACGTACATGTTTAATAATCAGTAACTAAGATTATTGTACTTCCACATTTTCAAAATTCTCGTTGTATGGTCATAAGGGCATTACGGTCCAATTTAAGCGATTAACGGAAACGTGTGCATGCATCGGATAATCAACGAAACAAGTACAGAGACTTATACTAACATGCAACCCTACTCTAATGAAGCACTAAGGCATCTTCGAATCAAACTAAAACGGGTCAGAACCGAAGTCAAAGCAAAAGTCAAGGTTTTGCGCCTTTCGGTTCCGAACCGGGTTTAAACAGAAATTTGTCGAGTCGGGCAAGCGTAGACAAGTTTTTATACTTATTATCATGTTATATTAAGGTTAAAACAGGTTACACACCTTTCGGATCATTAATTGTGCATTAAATCGCATTTTGTATTTCTGTTGACTTTTTCGGTCAACGTTTGACCCGACAAACGACCTAGTTAGGTCTGGAATTGGTACGCACCCTTATAAGGGTTTAATACCCATATAATTACCTATCTAATGGTACTTCTAATTTGACATACGACTGAGCTATCGTTACTTAATCACGAAGTCAACCGTAATTTACGATATATTGACTTTTAAGCTAATTATAAAGCTAGAATTAATTTAGAAGGGTTAAGCAACTTACTAGATGATTAATGGATGATTAGGAAGGCCTTGAATCAGATTGTAAGCTCCTCCAATGCTCAGATGGCACTTGAATGATGTGTGTAGCAATTGTTGCAACTATGGTCCCTTATATAGTGCTCATGGACACCACAAAAGCTTGACAACCAAGTCTAGGACATCCCACAATCGATTAACATCTGTAACTAGTGTTTAGGGATGTCTAGGGGCCATGCACATGCAAGAGAAACCGGCTAAATGGGTCACAAATGCGCACAACAGCCAACAGCAGGTTATTCTGGTCGCTGGGCACCCCTCGCGTAGCGCGAGGGTCCGTCGCGCTACGCGACGCCTTCTTCAGATCAATTTGTTGTTGTTTGTTGGTGGTTCGAAAGGGCATCAACTTGCACGACTTTGGGACTTTGTTTTGGCAACAAGGGACCTCTATTATGGGTCTAGTTCAGTTCCTTACCCTACCAATATCCTTTGTTTCAAATGATTGTATTTACAAGACCCGTAAACAACGGTTTACCATTCATTTTCTTCTTGGGATCAATCATGCTTTTCAACATCCATTATTGTGAACCCAACTTCTGAATTGAGAGTGTAATAGATGTGTTAAATATTATATCGGATCTTGGGATTTATAATTGAGGTCGTTCAGAGGTAACAATTTAACATGACGCCACTTTAAATCCTACCGAAACATCTTTATTAAATCCGGGTTTCCAACGAGTTTTTGTCTTGCATGACACGTGTCGTTTTAATATTAAACCCGAAATTTGCGAGGTGTTACAGCACCTGGGTCAAAACGGGGGTTTATTGATTAACTCGTTATCAAGGCGTCTCGACATAACGACAAACCATCAAAACGACCAAGTGCAGAACGAACGGGACAACCGTAACGGATTGTCATCCGACCGGATTGCTATCCGATCGGATAAGTCATCCGAACGGATTGCCACCCGAATGGATGACACTTGGATCCCACCTTTTAAACAACCTTAACTAGAGTTATAGTATTGAACGAATTGCAATCCGATCGGACGACCATCTGGTTGGATTACTCTTCGGATCATGAGATACTAAGACTTTAAGACTTAAACAATTTTCAACATGTTTATTGACAAGGTTGCCATCCGATCGGATGACCATCCGATCGAGTGACACTTCGGTTTAAAAGCTTGCCTTCACTAAGTATTCTCACCATTAAGTTACCGTCCGACCGGACCACCATCCGACCGGATGACCATCCGAACGGATTGTCATCCGCACGACCGGTCATCCGAACGAACGACTTGAAAGATAGAGATACTACGAGGTTATCAAAATACTACAATGAAAACTTCAAAAGTCATGCCATCATACACAAACACATCTTTCCCTATAGGAAGAAACAATCCACTCGAATAGCCACCCGATCAGATAAGCTATCCGACCGGATGACCATCCGAACGAATTATCGTCCACCCGGATTGCTGTCCGCTCGGATTACCATCCGAATGGACTACCATCCAATCCATCTTCACTTGTATCGTTTTTCGTGTTCCTTATCGTTATGCTATCGAATCTGTTCAGGCTAACCTTACTCGCTAAGCGCTCCCTTCAATCCATCAATCGCTGTGAGTATACTCGATCCCTTTTTGCTTTAAGCACTTTTGGGTGTTACATACGTTACGAATATTCAAACTACAACAATCACACTACTCAATTACTATTGGAACGCTAACCGTTAATGCATGTTATACGTGGCTCATGAATGCTTGTTTGTTATGTTTACACATGGAATGCTGTCTACCTGCCTTAGCAACGATAGTACTATAGTTTGGACTCAGCACTCGTTCGCGGGGGTTGTTAAGGATCCTTACTTGCATGGATTACAGTGGTAATCATGTATTGCGAACTGCCTCAAGCAGTCAACCCGCAGTCATTGGTATCGATGGATCTATGTCGATAACTAACGTGCTTCATTTCACTATGTGTACGTGCTGGTTACGCGTAAACGAATTCGAACTTTATATGCTATTATCAAACTTGTATGCTCACCTTTACATTTTATGTATTGACTTTATTTTAACGTATGTGACAGGTGCTTAGGACGCACATGTGGTAGGAATTTAAAGCTAGAATAAAGCTTTAGAGCCCAACAAATAGTTGTCTGTAGATAACGAATCAGGGTTCTCTAGAAGCAGATAAACAATTGCTGTCTATTTTAAATCTGAGTTGTCGTAACAGAATATTTGCCTGGTTTTTGTCTGTAATAATTATTTTACTGTTTGAGATACGGTATGGGACATATTATTTAAATTGAATAGTATTAATGATTGTTATGGAAACTTCTGGACAATCTGTTTCGCTCAGTGCCACGCCCCGATGATTCCGCCATCGGTTGGGGTGTGACATTAGATCATGCGAATCCTACTTCGGCAACGGCTTCACTCGCCGTATCGATCTCATAAAACTGGTTCAAACCGGTGGGTGGTTCAGGTGTTTTTATAGTGAGACGTTGAGGAGTTCGGTGTGTGAGGGTGGGGGGTTGAGGATGCATCCGGAGAAGATTAAGATGTCAATGGGTGGTGAGGTTTTGGAGAGTGTGATTGGTAGATCGGAGGATGAGGAGTTGTCGGACTTTGAAGATGGGGCCTTTGATTTAGTGGGTCAGAAGAAGAGGAATGGTGAGAGGGTTGTTAGTGAGGTGGCGGAGTAGCGGTGGTGGCAGAGCCGACGGCAGTCCGGTTCATCTGGGTTTTGTTACTTGATCTACTTGTTTCAGCATTAATTTGTGTTTGAGTTGTTGATTTGTTGTTCATCTGGGTTTTGTGAAGATTTGAGAGAGAGAGAAGGGGCTATGAAGATGAAGACATTCTGGGTTTTGGTCATCTGGGTTTTGGGCATCTGGGTTTTGTTGATTCGTTGTTCATCTGCGTTTTGGTCATCTGGGTTTTGGAATTTATGAAGATCTTCATCTGGGTTTTGTTGTTCATCTGGGTTTTGGAATTTATGAAGATCTTCATATGCACAAAAGAATTTATAATAATTCTAAATGACCAAAATGCCCCTGCACAAAAGGACAAAACAATCAGCTTTCAACAGTCAAAAAAGGGGTTTTTTGAATTTTGTACTAAAATGGCAACAAAATGCAAACCTCAGGGACCTAGATTTAAAATTTTTGGATTTTGGACTAAAGTGGCAAAAGTGAGCAAACCTCAGGGACCATTTTGGCTATTAACTCAATGTTAAAAGATAAAGTTAACTCAAGTGAACCCTCAAGATCTGGATCTAAAAACCACCATCAGATGGCTATCCGACTGGTAAACCGGACTCTGCTTCTGTATTTTATTTCTTTCTAGCAATTTGATTTGATGTATTACGGTTACTGTAGTTTCTTCAAATGATAGCTGCTTAAAAAATAAATATATGAATTCAAACTGATTAAGCACAAATCGAATCCAAATTTTCTCCAACTTTTTTAGGAGATTTGAGTGGATGAATGTAAGGGCAGTTTGTATTTCAGAGAACTACCGCAAAAGTAAACCATATTTGTGGAGACGGTGGGGGTGCAGGCGATGATTGGAGGCAGGGGAGACAGTGGTTGGAGGCAGTGGAGGCTAGGGCTGTTCACGAGCCGAACCGAACCGATCTGACCTTTGCTCATGCTCGGTTCGTTTACAAACCGATCCGAGCATTTTTCGAACGAACGTCGAGCAAGTATCGAGCGTCACAGAATAAACAAGGAAATTGACGATGGGAGTGTTATTTATTAGAATAAAGTGCAGTTTTCGTCCCTGATGTTTCGTCCAATAGAACACAAGTAAAAATTACAAGGAATACAAAAACACTCAACTAGTTCTATCGGGAAGATAAATCGTCGACCGATTGAAACATACCCTTGTTCTATCGGAAGTTTGAAATTGAATGAATCGATTGAAGTAAAAAACCCTGACAAGTTGGCGTCTTGGCGAGTGGCGATGGAGAAGTCGAATAACGATGGCCAATGGGGGGTTTTGTTTAGGGTCTTGCACTTCTGAATCAAATGGTGGGTTGAGACTTGAGTATTGATCATCGACGTTTCACATTTTAGTATTTGAAATTTTGACTCAATTACTCAAATTGACATTTAAGTATTGGATAATGGACTATTGGTAATGAATTTCAATTCTAATTACTTAAATGAGCTGTATTTGGATCTTGTACCAAATATTGTTAATGTTGGTCTCTAGTCATTTCATTAAAAATGATACACACACAACCACACATATATATGTGTGTGTGTGTATATATATATATATAGGGGACCGCTAAAACGAAAACCACCTCGAGTTGTAAGAACCGTGAGAACTTTTTTATCCGGGGCGAGGTGGACCAATTTTTTTTTCATAAACGTAGATGCGTGTATTATAAACACATGTGTAAAAAAAATTCAAAAAAAAAAATTGTCGTGTGTGTAGTTTTGAGCACCACAAGTTTGCGTTTACGGGTACCCTAGTAGATGCGTGTATTATAAACCGAACCGTCGAGCGCCGAGAAATTTGAACAGCCCTAGTAGATAGGGGTGTTCATCGGTTCGGTTTATGTTTTTTTGGTTTATTCGGTTTTCAAAATTTTGTACCCCAAACCAAAAACCAAACCAAAACAAATAAGGAATATGCAAACCGATCCAAACCAAACCAAATTCAATTCGGTTTGGTTTCGGTTAGGAACCAAATAAACCAATCTAACCAAATTGTACTTAAGTATTTTTTTTCCTAATTTATATTTATGTTTGTGTTCCAACTTTCGAACATCACAACTAATTTACACCTAACAATATATGAATACAAGAAAGTTTCATTGCGAAATAAAACAAACACATCCATAAAGTAATAGTAGACACAACCACAAAGTTAAAGTTTCTAAACATAGATCATAGAAACTATTGGATGACTTAAAGAGTGATTTTGAGTTGGGCTTTTAGATTTACATTTGGTATTTTGGGCTGCATAAAAAATAACTGTTTTGGGCTAATAAATTGTATATGATTTATAAAATATTATTATTTTTATTTAATAATTAATTAAGTTAAACGGTATATTCGGTTATCCAAATAAACCGAATAAACCAAATAAAATAAAATGTGGATCCAGAAACCGAACCAAAAACCATATTCACAATTCGGTTTCGGTTAGAAACCAAACCAAAAACCGAATTCATTATTCGGGTCGGTTTATTTGTTTACGGTTACGGTTCGGTTTACGGTTTTTATTTGGTTACGCTTTTTTCTGAACACCCCTACTAGTGGAGACGGCGGTTGAACAAGGGAAGGGTAAATAAGTTATGCCCCACACTTTTAATAATTCATATTTGTTTTTTTTATTTTTAAAGGGGTGGGTAAATAGGTAATTTCAGATGGACTTAACGGAGAAAACTAACAGACATTCACTCTAGGAACTATCCGAGTAACAAAAAGTAAACCACAGATGTTACTTTAGATGTTACTTTACAAAACCACAGGGACTATCCGGGCATTTTACTCTATAAAATAATAAAAATACTTTATAATATTACTTGAACTTGCATATATGTACAGGCCGAAAATGTCTTACAAGTTAAAATATAAATTATAAGAGTCATCCATTGATATGTTTATACTTTAAATTTTATCCATATCTATCAAACATTTCAGCCTTACCAATAGTTGTTCATTAAACATTACACATGTAGTCTTACTATAAAATTTTAACTTGGTATAAGTTTTAGTTCTCATAGTGGATGGCCAGTCATTTTAAAAAACCCCAAGACATTTGAATATGAGGGTATAATTTGCTTCTTCTTTATGTGTTTTTACTTTTTTACTGTGCATTATAAATCACAACCCTGTATCTTTGTATAGTGGGATGCTGTAACTTGTATGTATAACTCTATCAATGACTATGCAGTACCTTGTATGTTCAAGTACACAAAGTCTTAAAAACTGATATTTTAAAATTAAGAGTTAAATGCAAATTTAGTCCTCTGTGGCTTGGGTCATTTTGACAGTTTAGTTTAAATGTTTCATTTTTCACCTGTGGGTCCAAAAAGATTTCACCGTTCCCATTTTAGTCAACTGGGTTAAGTTCATCCATCTTTTCTGTTAACGAGAACGACAATTCGGTCATTTTATATGGCTGAATTGCCCTTCTATTTAACAGAATTACATATAAAATGACCGAATTGTTCTTCTCGTTAATAGAAAAAATGGATGAAATTAACCCATTGGACTAAAATGGCAACGGTGAAACGTTTTCTGGACCCACAAGCGAAAAATGAAACCTTTGGACTAAACTTGCAAAATGGACCAAACCACAGGGACTAAAATGGCATTTAACTCTTAAATTAATTAGTCATTGATTTTTATTTTTTAGGGATTGTTCAATTTTCATTAACGATAGAAAAATTACATAAAAATGACAGGTAAACGGGTATCAAGCTGCGCCGCAACCTCATTTTGAACAGTAAATCCAATTTTACCGAAAATAAAACTTTGGTTCCTTTTTTTAACGCCAAATTTGGATCACTGACGGACTACTGGAGTATCATCGTGCCACGAGCGGAACCTCTCGATCATATCCATCTCCACTACGCATAATTCCTATACACCAATGCAAAGGAAACATAATAAATATGGGAAAACCCTCTTTTGGGAATCGAACCCAGGACCTATTGATCCCAAAGTCTTATCAAACCCCCTAAGATGCCACTAGGCTATAAAGCCATGGGCAAAACTTTGGTTCCTTGACGTCGAGAAATTGTTGTGCACGACCCTCTGCATTTTATCCAAAAAAACCAACCGCCTCAGGAGCAAGGGAGCCAAAGGTATTAAAAGCAAAAGGGAATGAAAACATGTTGGATTCTCATCACAAGCTTTTTCATGCTTTGCAATTTTCCCTGATTCTGCAATCAACACAGCCTGACCAGCCACGAAATGGTTTTCCCTGAGCCCGACAAGGGGAAATACTCCGGTAAGGTCTTCACAAGTATGTTTCTCATCTGCCCAACTGAAAACAAGAACATCAGTCGGCTGTAAAGTAGACCTCCCTTCAAGTGGGTCTGTCAGGAAAATTCACAGGTCCTCCTTTTTTTTATTGAGATTCCAGCCTGCTTAAACATATCACATACGACATCTCTCACCATGTCATGTCTCTCATTGATTTATCTTGGTTATAGATCCAAACTCCCTTGTTACACTTCTTTTGAAAGAAAATAAAGGCTTAGTATTTTTTTAGGGTTGTTCTATTTCCACACCCCTATAATCTTGTTTTCACATCCCTATTGGTAAACGGGTCGTATAGAATATTTATGCTCAGAATTTAATGCGGTGGATTTTTTTTTTATATGTGTACAGGACGTATAGTTATATACGGGCCGTATACATATTTGCATAATTTTGTTTCGAAGGTTTGACAAGGGTTTTTAGTTTTGAAATCTGTATATGGGCCGTATAATGTTATACGGTCCGTATAGCCCGTATAGAAAAGTTTATTTTTTTGTTGCAATCGGAAACCGTTTAATAAATTTTGTAAATTTTAAAATAGTGTTGTATATATCGGATTATGTTACGAGTTTGTAGTTAAACGTATTTATTATGTTTAATAAGTTTCCACTTTGTAAAACGATAAATATGTATAGAAAAGTTAATTTTTTGTTGCAATCGGGAAACCGTTTAATAAGTTTTGTAAATTTTAAAATAGTGTTGTATATATCGGATTATGTTACGAGTTTGTAGTTAAACGTATTTATTATTTTTAATAAGTTTCCACTTTGTAAAACGATAAATATGTATGTATAGAAAAGTTAATTTTTTGTTGCAATCGGGAAACCGTTTAATAAGTGTTGTATATATCGGATTATGTTACGAGTTTGTAGTTAAACGTATTTATTATTTTTAATAAGTTTCCACTTTGTAAAACGATAAATATGTACGTATAGAAAAGTTATTTTTTTGTTGCAATCGGGAAACCGTTTAATAAGTTTTGTAAATTTTAAAGTAGTGTTGTATATATCGGATTATGTTACGAGTTTGTAGTTAAACGTATTTATAATGTTTAATAAGTTTCCACTTTGTAAAACGATAAATATGTGATATGATTATGATAAACCACGACGACAATTATTAAACAAACAACTTAACATCTAAACATAAAATTAATATTTAGAATGTTTTACTCCTAAAACAAACAAAAAGATAAATTTTTACAATGTTTCAAACGTAAAATAACAAAAAAAAAAAAATACAATAAGCAGCTACGGCGGTGGTGGTGGTGATGGTGCAGCGCCAGCTCGTGGAGGTATGGGCGCGCCAGAATGCATAGCCAAAATCGCCTCGACCATCCACTGTACATCCCCTCTGACTGCAGCTAAATCCCCTCTGACTGCAGCTACATCCGACTCGACCTGACCGAGTCTCGAATCGACCTGAACGAGTCTCTCCTCCACCCTCGGTGGAGGCATCACATGCTGTCTCACGCTCCGTCGAACGTACGGGCGATGACCCTGTAAATCCTCTGCAGCTACCTGTGATCGATCGACAATATGATCGTCCCCCTCACGTACCCCGCTTCCCTCTCCGTCACCTCCCTCTCCCTCCCCCTCGCCTCCCTCTCCATCATCTCCCTCGCCATCGCCTCCCTCCCCATCACCTCCCTGTCCATGGGGTCCCTCACCCATACCATACGCCCAAACCAACCGCCCTCCCTTGACCTCGCGAGCCAAACCCATCGATTGGGCTGTGTCCCTCCCAACCCTGTCAAGCTGGAGTGTTAGGGTCATACCACTTGCCACCTGCGGGGACAAGAGGCGAAAGAAATGCTTCGCCAGACGGGTGACGAAGGCCCATAAGTGATGTGGGTAGAGGTACGCTTAAAAGCGTACTCGACGAGATATGCGGCCAACCTGTACGCCAAGTTGCCCCCCCCGGTCGGTAAGTAAGTAGTGAAAGTAGAATATGTCATTTTGTGTGACCCATTCCGTGCTATCATGACGACCGGCGATTGTCACGGCGATACACCGATGTTGTCACACCCCCAACCGATGGCGGAATCATCGGGGCATGGCACTGAGCGAAACAGATTTTCCAGAAGTTTCCATAACAATCATCATTACCAATCAATTTATAATAAGATGTCCCATACCATGCCTCAAAAGGTAAACAAATTATTACAGACAAAATCTAGGCAAATAGTTCTATTCCGACAACTCAGATTTAAATATAGCAATTGTTTATCTGCTTCTAGAGACCCTTGATTCACTTAGTACAGACAACTATTTGTTGGCCTCTAGAGCCTTATTCTAGCCTCGACTTCCTAGCAAGTGTGCATCCTAAGCACCTGTCACATACGTTAAAATAAAGTCAATACATATAATGTAAAGGTGAGCATACAAGTTTGATAATAGCATATATAGTTCGAATTCGTTTACGCATAACCAGCACGTACACATAGCGAAATGAGGCACGTTAGTTATCGACATAGATCCATCTATACCAATGACTACGAGTTGAATGCCCAAGGCAGTTCGCAATACATGATTACCACCGTAATCCATGCAAGTAATTGTCCTTAACAACCCCTGTGAACAGGTGCTGAGTCCAAACTATAGTACTATCGTTGCTAAGGCAGGTAGACAGCATTCCATGTGTAAACATAACAAACAAGCATTCATAAGCCACGTATAACATGCATTAACGGTTAGCATTCAAATAGTATTGAGTAGTGTGTTCGATGTGATTTGAATAGTTGTAATGTTTGTAACACCCAAAAGTGCATAAAGCAAAAAGGGATCGAGTATACTCACAACGGTTGATGGATTGAAGGGAGCGCTTAGCGAGTAAAGTTAGCCTGAATAGTTCGATAGCATAATGATAAGTAATGCGTAAAACGGAAACAGGTATGAGTGGATCGGACAGCTGGTCGATCGGTTGGTAGTCCGATCGGTCGGCTGGCCGTGCGGTTGACAGTCCGTTCGGGCAGTTATCCGGTCGAACGGTAGTCCGATCAGATGGCTGTTCGAGTGGATTGTTTCTTCCTTTGAGTAGGAGGTGTTTGTGTATGATGGCTTGACTTTTGAAGTTTTCGTTGTAGCATTTTGAAAATATTGAAGTATCTTTACCTTTGAGGTCGGTCGATCGGACGGTCATTCGTTCGGCCGGCAACCCGATCGGTTAGGTACCTCAGCACAAACAAGTTCTCAGCAGAAGGCACGCGATCGGACTGTAGTTCGATCGGGTGGCATTCCTTGTGCATTGAACATGTTGCAAAATCGATTAAGGGTTGAAGTCAAGTATCTCATGATCCGAAGAGTAATCCAATCGGACGGTAGTCCGATCGGACAGCAGTTCGTTCAATACTTAAACTTCAAATAAGTTGACTAAGTGTGGGACCCATGTGCTAGCCGACCGGCCGGCCAGTCGTTTGGCTATCTGTCCGTTCGGCTGGCTGTCCGTTCGGATAGCACCTTGTCCTGGTCGGCCTGTTCGTCTAACACTTGGTTGTTTTGTTTGTCGTTTTATCAAAGTATTTTGACAACGAGTCAAACAATAGAGACCCCGTCCTTACTTGGTTCTCCTGATCGGGCATGAATCACCCAAATTCGGTTGGTGAACGGTTCGGGACGGTGTTTAACGTTTAACCCGAAATCGGTGAACCTCGTGGATGGAATCCGGATCTTGAGCCACACAACCACCAGAATGAGTAGTAAGCCGGCACAAGCCCCGTTTCAATCGGTTTTGAAGGTATTGAGTGTAAAAGAGTTGAAAGAAAGTTGGAAAACCTTCTTTCAATCCTTTTCACTGCGAATATGTTTAGATCTATGAAAGATCTTTGTTTGTTTTTGTGGAAATCGGTTAGATCCAAGTTATTCTTGGTGGATTGAGGCCAAAACATGAAGTTCTTCAAGAACACATGATGACGTCATCCTAGAATACCTTGAATCTTGATGATTTCACGATTAAAAGTTAAGATTTAAAAGATAGAAAGGTGTAGGAGTGCGTGTAGATCAAGAAAGTACAAGATTTAGGACGAGATCTTACCGGAATCACGAGAAATCTGAAGAAAAGTGAGGAACACGAGCTGGTCGGTCAGAGGGTTTCCAAAAGTGGAAATGATGACAATGATAGGGGTATTTATAGGCTTCCAAATGAGGAAAGGGCTGGCCGGTCGGCCAGGCAGCTCGATCGGAGAGCCTGTCCGATCAGACAGCAGTCCGATCGGCCGGCTGGTCGATTGGCTGATAGCCTGATCGATCAGTTTCCTGATTCGAGTGTTCGGTGCGACGATTTTCGATATTTCGATTTCGATTTCGATTGCGATCGATGCGAATGCGGTAGAGTTTCCTATTCAAATTACTTTTAATCCCAACTATTCATATCTCGCACTATCTCTTCTCTACTAATTATCATAATTTGATTTCGATTGCGTTTCGAGTTTCGATTGATTTTCACAACATAACATAAATAACATGCACAGGTAACACATAAGGCACACACACACGTATAACAGTATTCCAATTGCGTAATTCGAGTTTCGATTCGATTCGATGTTGATTTGATTAGCATAGTTTGATTATCGATTAGTTAAATTTATCGCATTGTTACTTCCTATAGTTCACAGTCGTAAGTCGATTAGATAACGAATAACACGCGTCGATTGTTGTAATTATTGACACTTACTCCACATAATACAACTAAAATAAACACATAAAAGAAATCTACTACAAGTCAAGTGCGCGTAATCGGTCGTTGACTTTGACCTTGACTTGGACTTTTGAAAACACGGGGTGTTACAGATGTAGGTATCGGTGTAACGGGTCGTAAAAATCAGTCGCTCGTGCCTTCGGGGATCGCTGATTCAGTTTCGCGAACTCCCCGAACCCAATATTGCGCCACCAAGGCCACAACACGTCACTGGGCGTGCTGATGTGCACATCAAAAAATGCCTGAGACATTGCGTACTCCTGTGAGTACAGACCCAAGGCAACGGCGAACTGAGGAAGTGTCATCCTCTGAGACTTGCCGCAAATAGTAAAAGCTACGGCGTCTGTCGTCAAAAAATGTTGTAAACCCCCACCCCGGGTGTCCGTAAATGTAAAAGTAGATAAAAACTCTAAACTAATCCCCCTGTGGGCCCGCTCTACGACGACATCAAATAAGCGGTCCCACGGGGAGTTAGCTGGCATGAGCTCCCGGACCCGACTGATCGCTCCAATATCGGTCAAAAACTGAATATCAATGGTCCGAGGCGCATCCAGCACCATCTCTCGTAATCTGCCCAAAACCCTATAGGCAGCCGTACCTCGTGGGATATCTCTAATAAACTGCCTCGTCTCAGTAAAATCGGGCACAATCTCCTCCTCCTGTCCACGTCCCGGTCCGCGTCCACGTCCCCGACCCTGACCTCGACCTCTACGGGCCGCACCAGCTGCTGATGACTCAGCCATATCGTCTGTAAAAATAACAATTACAACTTAGCAATCACTATACGATTAGCGTTAACGTATTATACGACTACTGTTTTTGTATACGAACGTATTGTACATATCATATACGCTCTGTACACATCTAGTATAAGTTTCGTATACTCACGTGTTATACATCTCGTACAAGATCTGTAAACATGAAGTATACGACCGTACGCGCAAGTATTATATGCACGTATACGCTACGTACACCTCAGATATACGTTTCCTATACACACGTATTATATGTCGCGGATACGCGAAAAATATAACAAATTGGGAATAAAATATAAGTTCACACGATCGTATACAACGTTTACGATCGTATACAGCTTAAACATTCAACCAGTCCAAACTAATGACTGCAGAACATTTTGTAGCCACTTATGTTCAGGTGCTCTGTTTATACCAGTCCAAACTAATGACTGCAGGACATTTTGATACTCAGGTTCATTTATCTTTTTTCCATCATTCGTGAAACCGGTTGCACTCAGCATGAAGCTCATCCCATATGAACGGCCAGTCCCACTCTTTAAGCGATAAGCCGACCGCTATAGATCGAAACCCACAATTACCATCACCCTGCACATTTTGTATGTGACTGAGGTGTGGGTAGAAGCAAGGTGGAATGAACTTTTGGAAGTGCATGAACATATTAACTAGTCCGACAGGCAGCAAAGGTAAGTCTGGTTGCTCTTCCTTTGATTTTGCGACCTTCTTTTTCGTTTTTGAATTCTTAGCGCCTTTCACAATCTCGCCGAAGAACATAGGTGATTCAGCACAATAACTTTGTGACTCGACAAACGAGCTGTGCCTGGTAGGTTCGATCATTGACTCTTGTGTGCCAAACCCAACGGGTGAATCACTATACTCGTCCTGCGTTGTAAAAAAACTGTGTCTTGAAGGCTCCGTAAACGAATCATCCTTCCTTTGTTGCTGAGCTTTTAAAGTTGGACGACCCCGTGTGTTTTTTTGCACAACTGGTTGTTTGAGCTTCGTCTTATTGAGTTGTACCAACTCCTTCATCTTTTGAAGCAAGTTTTTCTTGACTTCTCTCGGCTGGGCACTTAAATGTTGTTTGAGAAGCGCAAGTTCGCCTTCTAAGTCGAAACTGTCCACCTCGCTCGGTTTCAGTATGGAGTCCAAATTTAACTTTCTCCAAAAAGGGTCTATCAACTCCAACGGGATCGTTTGACCTAAGAAACATATCAACAAACAACATAAAACGTCAATAAGATTTTGCATGATGAAATGCTCGGATTATAAAATGTGGTTGGTCGAATAATGTATCACCATTCGTTGTATACGGTTCTAACCGACACGCGCACGGCAACCCACAACTTGTATACAAACGGCACGCGCATGTACCGTTAGATAACTTTAATTTTTCTATTTCATTTACTTCGGCGGATATCAAGTATAGGCAGGCATGTGAAACCCTCTTTCGTAGGAGATTAAATATTGGTTTGTTATGTGGACCCAATGTTCGGCTCCTGCTTGTTTCAATGCTGCCTTTGATTTCAGTCATCTGGTTTCTTATGAGCTTATCAATAAGTGGTACCACTTTCTCCAGGGTGTAATTAGAGTCGCCTAGGTACTGCTTCAAAAGGGCATGTTGGCCCTCTGCCCTGTTCGTTGTACGTTGACCGAAGTTCAGATGTTGGTCGCTCCAGAACGAAACAAACCGGTCTCTATATGGTTGTAACCAGATTGAATCCAAATAGTCCATAATCTTTGTAATCAAAGTCAAGTGCAGTTAAGACAAGTCAAATAAATACGATTATTAAACAAAAATAATATAAAACTCACCGTCGGTTTTTTTGCTTGGCAACTTTGATCGTATTCGCTGGTACCAGTAGTTGTAGTCAAGATCGGTCGTTGAGTTAATTAGCTTGCGCCACTTGTAAAGAAACCTTTCCCAGCTTTCTTCTGTTTTAAATCTTTGCCTGCAATGTTTGAAGATGTTTTGCTGTATGTTCCACCTACACAATGAATGTCTAGCCCTGGGAAACACGGTTGCACATGCGTTCATTAGGGCGCGATCTCTATCTGTTACTATTACACGGGGTTCCATAACACTGTCTAATGAGTGTTTCAACCTCTGTAGAACCCATGTGAAGTTTTCATGTTTCTCGTTGCTTACGAATGCATGAGCAATGCAAAACGACATCAACGTGGATGTAACACCGATAATCTGGACTAGCGGCATTTTGTACCGATTCGTCTTGTAGGTGGAGTCTATAAGCAACACACGCGGGAAGGCGCGCCACAACATGTTCGACTCCGGGTGGATGAAGAAAACATCCTCGACCCGTTCGCCGTTTTGAGATGTTCTATGGTAAAAAACAAACCCAACCTTCTCCAACCGGTCGAAAAGTATCTGCATTGGAGTCTCGCCGATTTGTTCCATTCGACCCAATTTGGCCCGAGCGTTGTATATGGTGTTTCTTGTTGAGACATTATGGGGTTCTGTTCTTTAATGGCAGCAATAATGTCTCATGGTTCTATGTTCTGATGCGTCATTTGCTCCACCGTCCTCTCTTCCGATGGAGTCAGCCTCATTAGGGACGGATGACCCTCTGGATACAGAAATGGTTCGTGGTTATGTTTAGCTTCCTCAACCCTTAGATCCCAAAAACCTAACCTCTTTCTGTATGTCCCGATCAGTTGGAACTTGCAACCGGTTTTCCTGGTCCCGCTGCGTCTGACCGTGGCTGTTGATTTATACTCGCCGGCACAATCGCACGTAAGCCAAATTTTTAACGGCTGACAGCTTGGGGGTTTATCGTAGATGGTGCGTTTGGTGACGAGGGCGTAGCCATTTTCGCGTCCGACGTCTATACACCACTCTACCAATTCATCCATGCTGGCGAATTTCTAACGAAAACACTTAGGGGGCGTTTGGTTCACGGAATGTGTAGGAATTGGAATTGGAATTGGAATCCCTATGAGAATTGGAATTGGAATTTGAATTGGAATTTCATGGATTCCATTGAAATCCATAGATGTGTTTGGTTGATAAATGTATTAATGGAATTAGAATTTAAAAATACCTAAAAAGACAAAATTACCCCTAATTATAAACAATTGGCAAAAGTTTTAAAAACACCTATCTTAGATAAAAATTCTAAAAAATCCAAAAAATTATAAAAATTCTAAAAATAATAAAAAATTATAAAATTTCAAAAAAATCCAAAAAATTCAAAAGTATCAAAAAAATTAAAAAAAAAATCTAAAAAATAATAAAAATAAAAAAAAATTTCTAAAAATAAAAAAAATTCTAAAAAATAATAAAAAATCCAAAAAATCCTAAAAATTCAAAAAAATCTAAAAAATAATAAAAATCCAAAAAAATCTAAAGAATAAAAACAATTCTAAAAAATAATAAAAAGTTCAAAAACTTATAAAAAATCAAAAAAATCAAAAAAATAATAAAATATCGTAAAAATTAAAAAAAAACAAAAAATTAATAAAAAATCCAAAAAATTCTAAAAAATCAAAAAAATTCTAAAAATATAAAAAGTTCAAAAAATTCTAAAAAATAAAAAAATTCTAAAAAATCAAAAAAATTCAAAAAATCCTGAAAATTCAAAAAAAAAAAATCTAAAAAACAATAAAAAATCCAAAAAATTCTAAAAAACCAAAATAATTCTAAAAAATAATAAAAAATCCAAAAAATTATAAAAAATCGAAAAAATTCAAAAAATATTTTTTTTTTATTTTTTGGAATTTTTTTTTGATTTTTAGAAATTTTTAGACAAAAATGAAAGAGGCAAGGGGTTATTTCCGTAACTTTGGAAACATTCTCTTGGTTTTTTAAACTTTCCTTTGAAATTTGGAAGGAATCTGAATTACATTAAATAAGGGATTTTGTTGGAATTGAAATCCAATTCTCTTCAACTAATTTGTCCAACCAAACACACAAAGAAATGTAATTCAAATTTCAATTCCCTTGAAATACTATGGATTCCTGTCAACCAAACAGACCCTTATATGTGTCAATTAATGATTAACTCGAATGATTAACCCATCGGTTTAGTTTTAGTATAAACGGGTTCGGGTCAGTTTCAGGTTGAACCTGCGAACCCGTTGGGTTAACGGGTCGGGTTCGGGTCAACATGGTCGGGTTGGCGGGTTGACCCGTTACACATTTATACTATATTATATTTTTTTACAATATATTTTACGTCATAAATTAAACGGGGTGCGTATTTTTATGCCGTGATTATAAGTTAAAAAGAGAAATTAACATAGATTTTATAATTTAAATATGATATTATTATATATATATATATGTGTTTTTTAAGTAAATTTTAACTTTAATATATTAATTTCAGAAAAAAAATAAAAAAAATCGGGTTTAATGGGTCGTGTTCGGGCCAACCCATGAAACTTCGGGCCGTGTTCGGGTTCTCATGTATGATACGATTTTCGGGTTCGGGTTTGTGTAAAATTTTCAGGTTCAGGTCGGGTTGAACCCACCAACCCGCGAACACGACCCGTTGAGCAACCCTAATCTAAGATTTTAATAAAAACAACATCAAACGTAAAAACACTAAAATAGTTAACGTACAACAAATAAACGTATAATTAAATGTTATACATGCTTGTTTTGAAACTCACTAGGTTCCTGGTCAGCATTTGGACACTCGGGCGGTCCACCACTTATGGGATGAGAATGAGAACTATCAGTCGGCTGTCCAACACTAACAGGATGGGCTTCAAAATTAACCGGGTGTTGCGATGGATAATAACCGGCATAATTAGGCTGAAAGGCATCCAAACCCCAAGTATCCTGACCTGCATCAGACGCAAGAATGGGATCGAACGGAGCATCCAGATCAAACATGCCCGCTTTGTTATCTTCATTGTTATCATAACTCCCCTGATTCGCCTCGTTATCAAACACATTAAAAAAGTCACCCCAACCCGACATTACAGCGTAAATAATTTGAATACAGTGAAAAATATAAGAAACAAATAGAAGTTGAATGAAAATAAATGAAATTAGTGTCGTTTATATAGAGAATTTTACGGAATATTACATCGTTTCAAATGATTAACACGCGAATCGAGGAATCTAACGTCGAATCAAATAACTCGCACGAATATCGAGGAATCTAACGTCTAATCACATAAATCGCACGAGAATCGAGGAATATAACATCGAATCAGAGAATCTTACGTCTACTCGCACGTGAATCGAGGAATAATATGCCGCGTCAAATAGTAATAAAACAATAAAATAAACGAAATTCATTGTATACTGGTCGTATAGGTATATACGACCCGTATAATATCGTCGTATAATATATATACGACCACTAGGGGTGCAAACGAGCCGAGCTACTCGCGAGCTACTCGAGCTCGGCTTGAAAAAAAGCTCGAACGAGCCGAGCTTAATCGAGCTCGATCTCGAGCCCGAGCCTAAAAACAAGCTCGTTTAGTAAACGAGCCCGAGCTTCGCTTATCGAGCTCGAGCCGGCTCGCGAGCCTAATCGAGCTTTCTGTTTATATATTTTTTTATTAATATCTTAAACATATATTTATATAATAATAATTACCAGTTATATAAATATAAAATATTACTAAATTATATGTATAATAATAATAATAATAATTAATATAAATTAATTAATAAAAACTAAACAAGTCGAGCCCGAGCCGAGCTCGAGCTTGAAAAATTACCTTCGAGCCGAGCTCGAGCTTTAGAAATAAAACTCGAATCGAGCCGAGCTCGAGCTTTCATATGTTAAACGAGCTCGAGCATGGTCGAGCTCGGGCTCGGCTCGTTTGCACCCCTAACGACCACACTATAATCTTATTATAACATGGTTGATACGGGCCGTATAAGGTTATACGGCCCGTATAGAATAAAGTGAACCGACAAAGGTTGCTAATATGAATTTATTATGACCCTTTTTTTAACCTTCTTAAAATATGTAACAAATAGAAAATATAAAATAGATTTTTATTTTTGGTTTTTAGTGGTCCCTTTGATTCTTTTCAAATATCTCTCAAACCAAGAGGTACAGAACCACATAAATGAACCAACGGCCTAAAAACAAGCTTGATTCGTATACGAACAACTTTAATTATTGATTACAAATTAAATTTATAAAAAAAACCTTATTATCCAAACTTAATGCTATTATGTTGACAAAACATGCATGGTATGGGTGTTTTATATTGACAAAAGAAAAGTAACACTTAATAATTTATTTTGCCAACAACAATTACGTGTTGAAATAAATGGATGCTCCTAGATGGATAATTGAATCAAATATATTAATAAAAATGGTGGGCTTGTAAAGAAAGTCAAATGTATAACCTCAGAAATGGAACATTGAAAAAGAGAAAAGCCAATTTTTAAGATATGAATGACATCAATGTACACAAATATGAAATAACTATTTTTCCAGCGGACGCCAAACCATATATCAAATCCACTTTAATAACTTCCCAACACGTCCGAATATTTTATAACGTGTACAATTTGACTAAACTAAGAAAAAAAGATTATTATTATTTTATACAACACCACCGAAGTGTTCAAGATATTTCAGGGGAGATTAAAACGAGTGTTTTGAGTGGGTTAAAAATAGATATTCTTGTAAATACATTAGAATGATGTAATCATTCTTTGTATATGCTGTAATTTGTTGTCATTTGTCCGTTTGGGTTAGACTATGGGGTATGGGGCTTGGGTTGGGGCTGGCTGAAAACGCCACCCTGGGGGCTTGGGTTGGGGCGTGGGTTTGGGCGTGGCCCATTGGGGGGGGGGGGGTTTAAGCCGGATGTGGGGCGGGCTAGTGGTCCTATGTGGCGGGCTCCTATTCGCTTGGTGGCCATGTGTATTTTTTTAAGTTTTTGTAATTTTTTTTAATAAACTGCCAAGCCACGCCCCAACCCAAGCCCCGCCATACCCCATCCAAAGTGGGTTTGAGAATTGAGTTTTGAAATTACACGTGTTAACCCATGCCCCAACCCAAGCCCCACCATACCCCACGGTCTTAGAGGTTTGTTTTTGTTTGGCCTTTTGCCCTTTTGAGTCGGAGGTGTGTTTTAATAGAGTTTTCTTTTCAATTTTTTTTTTTTATAAAACGTCGAATAGATTATTTTGTATTTATATACTATATGTTTATGATGGCAGTTTTTTTCCCCAGTTGTTTATCTCCATTTAAGGGATACGTGTTCGAGACCCATAGAGTGAACATTAGCCTAAGATATTTAGACGATCTGGCCAACTCATGTTTTCTCACATGCGATGTCGAGCTCTCTTTTTCTCACACGTGCTACACCATGCTATCGCACCCTTTTCTCATCATCATGGCTAATCAGGCGGGCACACCCCTTGAAATAAATTAGTGTATTTTATAGGGAAAATCCAGATCGCAACTCTTAAAATTTTGATTAAAGTCCTCGTTCGCAACCTTAAAAAATATATCCTGGGTCTGCCACTATGGCTGATCTACGTGAGATTTCTCACGGTGGTATCCCCTTTTCTCACATCTCTCTTAGACTATGTGGGTAAGGGTAAAATTGGAGTTTGAAACCATTTTCTACACTGTTGACGAGGTGTGAAAACTGAGATGACAACTTCCTACGCATAAAAAAAAAGTGATGGCACACCAAATAATCTTAAGGATGGGAGTGTGTTTTAAAGCGGTTTTATAATGTCATGTCAGAACTATATAAGCGTCATGTCACATAGAAGGTTTTAAATCTACTTTCTTTAACTTGCTTGCAATGGTTTAAAGCCCATTTAAAGCACCATATTAAACAAAATACAAAAAAAAAATTTGATTGGCTGAAAACAATGGGTCCCACCAGCCCTCCCTTTAGTGCTCGTTAATGGGCTGACGGAGGATCGATGGCGCCCCACTTTAACGACCAGGGGATGGATAGGGGGTGCTAAGGGGCGATAACGACGCTGAGGAGGCCAATTACGGTATACCACACCCCTGGCCTAAGTGTATTTTAAAAGCTGTACAGATTCTCTATAATTATACATTGGGAGTGTTTTTTAGATAATTTGCACGTCAATAAATTATTAAAAAAAATTACATTATTATGAACTTATTTAAAAAACAGAATAATAATATGGGAGAAAGAGGAAAAAGAAAAAGTAAATACGTCCGTGATGGCGAAAGTATCTGGACCCACGACCACTCTCACGTCAACATCACAAAAATAAATAAATAATAAATAAATAAAATAATATGAAATTTAATCGAACTTTCTCTCTCCCTATATAAACCCGGGCGCCTTCAAAACACCCACCGCTGTCCCCCACTCTGATATTTCCAACAAAATACCCAAAACACCCCTCTAACAACAACACAACTCCTCCTAATGGACTCACTGGGTTCCACAAAACGAGTCCGTTCCGACTCGGCCGACAACGAGTCAGACTCACCTGAACCAAAGAGAATCCAACTCGACCTTCTCGACACACTAGACGACTCGGACGAGTTCACGTCGGCTCAAGACCTTGACTCGTTCATAAAGAGTTTCCAAGACGAAATTTCTCCTCAACCGGAAACACTCGACCGGACTTCTGATTCCGGCGAGTCTAGACCGGATCTCGAGTTTCTACTCGAGGCATCGGATGACGAACTCGGACTTCCTCCACCGACTGAGTCGGATAGGATACTGGACTCAGTCTCGACTGAGTCGGTTGAACTCGGTGTGTTTTCCTGGTTAGATGACCAGATCCCGAACTATAACTCGTTCGAATACGGATTCGAATACGTAGATGACGATGCTAGTATTAATAGTAACGGTAACGGTGAATACGTGGCGTTAGATGGATTGTTTGATTATACAGATCTAGGTTTTGGACCGTCCGATTTGTCAAGTCGGACGGAATCGTTGCCGGCTCAGTGACGAGAGTTGATTTATTAGTTATTGTAAAGTTTTTTTAATTTTTTAATGTTATAATATGGAGACAAGGATAGAACGTCATACCTCAGAAGATGTTGATTTTTTATATTTTTTTATTTCAAGCGAGTGATGTATGCGATCGCTTTGAAATGTTTTTGAGGATGAAGATGACTTTAGCAATAAGTTATATTTTTTATATTTGTGTGACGTTTAGTGTTATTTTAACTTTAAGCAATAAGTTATCATGGTACAGAAAATTTGATGATATGATATCACAATATTTTGGTTTGCAAGGAATCCAAAGTTCCTTTATGCTTTTCATAAGAATAAGCGGTATGTGGGCCGGCTTAGGCGCGGCGCGGCGCAGGTCCCCCACACCGCCCCCTCTTCCCGTCTCGGCGCATCCGGCTCACCACAGACGAAGTCGACAGGCCTCCTTCTCCTCCCTTCTGTCACATATACCTATACATACATACATATATATATACATAAAGGGGTTCATCTCCCACCCCTAGCTCTATCCCTTCCAAGCCACTCCTACGTGGCGCCGACGTGGCGGCACATCCTCTTAGGGATGAGGCTCTCCATACCCACTGGTCTAAGTATTGAGGTGGGTGCTTTAAAACTTTTCTTTTAACTTACATTTCAATGGTTTAAAGCCCTTTTAAATTCTTTTATTAAACAAAATAAAAAAATAAGGAGAAAAAGATTTGATTGGTTGAAAAGAATGAGCAACTTGCTTTTCACTATAACGCATTATTGCAATGGAGCCATCTTCATAGCGCCTAGGGGTGGCTACGGGGCCCTAAAATAGCTGATTTGGAAGGGGCACTATATTATACCCCTGGCCTAAGGCTATCCTTTTCTTTTAAATTTGTAGGTTTGAAGAAATGTGTTTTCTTTAGCTTTTTTTAAGCTAAATATACTAGGATTCCTCGTGTTTCGTAGCTGGCTTTATGCTAGTATTGCTTTGCCTGTTACGGTATGAGTTAGATTTGTTACAACATCTGTGCCAACACATAGTATATGAACCGAAGAGATACACCAAAACGGATATTGACACGTCTTTTACAACGAACGAAAACCACAAAAACGAATACCGGTACCGGTACCAATGTTGTTTCATTGATATTTGCTCGATTCATTACGATACCACTACTATATCGACACTCGCTATTATGTATGTATCGAGACGTCGAGAAATCCGAAACGAAAAAGTATATGATACCAATATTGTACAACTACTATATCGACACTCCCTATTATTTATGCATCGAAATGTCGAGAAGTCCGAAAAGAAAAATGATACCAATATTGTTCGGAGGGTATTATTTCCATTAAGAAAACCATAAAAAAATAATTATGGTACCTGTACTGATGTTTTGACCTTATCGGTGCAGTTCTCACGACATATAACAAAACAAATCAGCTATATTTAACCCGTTTGAATAAATGTTTTATCGAATCATAAACAAAAATAAAACGTCATATTCACCTTCAGCTCATCACTTCTCTTTTCTATCTCACACACTCTCTCTCCCCCTCCAAAAACCTCTAAAAACAAACTATTGAGCATATTCCTATACATCGACTATTAAAAGGGATCTTCATCTAGCTTTTTTCACATATTTTGCCATATTATTTAAGGCTTATAAATATTCTAAAATATCTCATGTGACATAATTTTTGTTCTTAGATTTTTTTTTTTTTTTTTTGCAATTCATTTTTTCTTAAAATATCCTTGTCACTTGAAGCATGATTTCGATGAATGCACTCACATTGATTTGTAACATATTACATATACTAATGTAACCTCAAGTTGTCACCTGTTCTCAAGGCACCTTCAACAACAAACACATCTCGACATCAAGACTCATCGAGAAGATAAGGCGAACTTGTTCTTACACAAAAAAACAATGCAAAGTTTTAATCTTTAAATTCGGCTTCTTGGTGTTCTTTTAACTGTATTAAATATTAATCATGTCTTAACTGTATTGTTTCGATTTGGCCTCAACATTTTGGTAGGGTCGGACTATTTTAATATAATTCCCACGTTAAAAAACATTACACTATTATAAGGTCAGGGGTGTGGTATACCGTCACTGACTAAATCAGCGAAATTAACGCCCTATAGCGCCCTGAAGCCACCCCCTAGGCGCCAGGGGGGGGGGGGGGCGCCATTTAGTCTCCGCCAGCCCACAGTAACGAGCACTAATGGCATCTGCGGGTGGGGTCCGTTATTTTCAACCAATCAATTTTTTTACACTTTTTTTTGTATTTTGTTTAATACGGGGTTTTAAAGGGGCTTTAAACCACACTGTGCAAGTTAACAATAAAGCCCTCGCTTACGTGGTGTATACGTGGCTCTGACGTGGCACTATAAAGCCCCTAGGGGCTTTATAAACACACCCACCAGCCTAAATGATTGAATAATATATAGAAAGATTAAATACGATTCAGAAATAGAAGCAAACGAAACAAGTTGGGATTGGGTTGCGTGGAGAAAATTATTCATACCTAAAAGAAATTGGTTTTATTGTTCCAAAATATGGGCAAAAGGGGTATATACTACCATAATTTGACAACGATTTATGAGCACTGAATGTTGGAAACGAAAGACAACCATAGACTTCTAGATGCCACATTTAGCTCTTTTAATTTTCTTTTCACTATTATATTTTTAAACAAAAATACGTATAGGAATATATACAATAATCTAATAAGCCTTTTTTTTCTTCCAAAAACCTGAGAAATACATACCATTGAAAACAAGAACAATATCTTACTTGGTGAACCCATGTTAAGAGATTTACCATTCTATCACTTAACCAAATTATATCTTGAAAAGTCTTTATAGCCTCTTTATTTGCATGCATAAATCTTGTATGATTCCTTAATCCAATCGTCCCGGCTGATGCATGCTTTATTGCAGCGATTCACAATCTAAAAATAAATGAGTCCTTTGTCACGACTCCTAGCCAGCCAAGTTTAAGACACCGGTCATAAACATATGGATAACGATGCACATTTGTCTAACAATCCGAAACTTTAACATTCTCATTTATCATTCTTAGTCAAATTCCATAATATGAGTGGGTGTTAATAAATTTCCTATTACGTACAATGTTGAGATACTCACAAGATTAAATATTTCACAAATTAAGTGTTAAAACAACAAGGGTATGGCAGGGGAAGGTCATGGATCCATTTCGTCAGAGAGCTCTTCGGGTGACATCTACAAACAAAGAAGCACTGTTAGTCTTAACGCAGGAGGTGGCCTCTTGGGTTTTGACTCCGGCGTGAGAATAAGTAAAGGGTTCTCGGGAGTTAATAATCTTAAAGAGAATAAGAGAGTGTAGCTTTAGAGAGAGATAGAGTAGCGGTCGGAATACCTTTCAAGTTGTGAGGAGACTTCCTTATATAGGCAGAGTTCTTACCCTTTGGGGAAACCTCCTCGACAGCTCATCTCTGTGGCGTTGCTTGCGCGGTTTACCTTGCCTCTTTGGTGAAAGTCTGCATTGTGAGTCTCTAGGTTGCTTTTGTACACTTTTGGATAAAGTCCCATCAGTTTGACTTTGTAGTCTTGGGACTTGTTGAGTGTACAATAACCGAGCTTCCAGTCGCTGATCATTCGTGTGATTGCTTCCAGCTCCGTTGAGTGGGGGCTTCAGGACACCTACGTCATCATTAAGTAAGCAATGACATAAACATATCCAAAAATCACATATAAGTTGTTAATGTTGGTTAGTAAATCCAAGTGCTTAGCTTCTAAACTTTACAAAAACACATATGTGGGTTGTGTAATGTTAGATTCTTCCCTAGAGGCTTGGAATGTTAGATCTTCTTCCTTACCTTCTTTTCTTCAAAACCTCTTGAGAACTTGTGTGAGATAGTAAGGGTTTCGTTCCAAACATGGTATCACGGTCAAATGAGTTGAAAATAGTTAAAAGGAGGGCAAGTTGCATATTCAACTTTCACCTTAGCTTTCAAACCTTCTAATATCTTCATTGCTCACTGTTTGATGCAACAAATAAGAGACTAAGGATAGTAGCTGAGCTGGTTAGGCAAAATGGTTGAAGGGTTCAACTTTGCGTAACGCAGGTCGTGGGGTCCCCCCACATTTGGAAGACGTGGAAGGAGGTTCACTAGTTTATTGTTGTTGTTTGCTGAAGATCCTCCTCTGAAGTATGTTCAGATTCAGATGTGGGAGCAAACGGAATGTGTGTGTTGGATGTGAAAGTGAGTAACTCGCATAAAGCAAGTACTCGATATGAACGACCAGAGTTTAAGGAAACAGGCCTGGCCAAGAGTGTCTCCTGAAGTAAATGAAGTGTCAATTTATAGGAGAAGACATCTCCCAAAGAAGAATGCCTTTGACTAGTGACCTTGCTTGCAGTGAGGGGCTTGCCCTTTCGGGGGTTAAAGCCTTTTGACCCCTGGATAATAGCGTGTGCTCTGCAGACCTGCGTTGCTTTTACGGCTGGCGAGTTGGTGGAGCTGTCCGGAGATGTGACTTATTTACTGTTCCCGTATTGCTTTACTTCATCTCCTCAGCTTTTCAACCATTGAACCATTTAACCCTTTGAGCGTTTACATATTTAGTCATTTTATTTAGTCTTGGGCTAGCCCCATCATCAGCCCCCCAAGTCAGAGGTTTTTGGGGAATGAGCTCAAAGACTTCTGACTTTTATGCGTGTATTTTATTGCCTAAAGGTTTCAAGGGTTCGATACTTGAAGGCTTGAAGGGTTGTAGGCAGTTAATATTTGAATTTTAAATAACTGACAACCGATTTGATTGATGTATGGCAGTTCATAGGGTGGCGGTTTTGCAGAAGTTACTGTTTGCCATTATTACCCCTATTTTAGGTTATTTTCTTTTATATTTGCATTTCTCATTCACTTTCTACATAATTCCATCAAGTTCTTCTCCTGCCATTTCTTTCCTCTTCCAAGGTTAGTTTCGGTTTCCATTGCATTTTCCTTACATTCTTCATATTTTCAAAAATGGGTGCTCGTAAGGATTTAGCAAAATCCTTTTCCCGATTAACACAAGAGGAGGTAGACTTATTTTGTGTGGAATATGCTATTGATAAAAAGTTTAACCCAACTGCTCCTGCTTGTGATGTTCCTGTTGATAAACCGGCCCCTGGTTCGATTGCTCTTTACTGCCGTCACTTTGAGTTTTCGAATCTTCGTTATCCCTTTTCTTTCTTTGTTTTGAATTTGTTAGAATATTATCGGGTTTCCTTTGGGCAAGTTCATCCGAAGGGTATGGCTAGGGTTTTACATTTTGAGGTTTTGTGCCGTGCCCTTGGATATGATCCCTCATTGATACTTTTTCGCCGGTTTTTTCGTTTGGCCAAAAATGGCGATTGGTTCACCTTTGAAACATCCAAGGTTGATTCCTGCCTTATTTCGTCTATGGTTACAACACTTGGGACTTGGAAGGATCGCTTTTTCTGGGTTTCCGATACTATTGTCCCATTCAAGATGGTGTGGAGGCAACCGGATGCCGTTCTTAATGATCCGGGGCCTTCTGAATCTGAGTTGAATGATGTTTTTCTTAAAGCCATCCGGGAATGCCCTTCGAGGGTTCGTCCCTTTCCTGAACATTTACTAGTTCTTTTAGGGGTTAGTAAAATCTGGGGAAATGTCGATCGGGATCCGGTTCTTATGAGAAGTGGCATGCGTATGCATTTTCCTTTTTTGCCCTCTTTGCATTTTTCTTGACTTATGCTTTATGTGTTTTTGTTTTGTTATTTGCATTCATGTCTGCTTTGGATTTCATTAAGAGTGACGACACTTCTGATGTTGTGTTTGGGGATGTTCCATTTGTTCCTGGTGAGAATGTTGTGGTTAGGACTGTTGAGCAAAGGTTTGAGGGCTCGGGTTATATTAGTACTGCCAATGTCAAAGGTTTTTCTAAGTCCCATGCTCCCAAGTCTTCAACCCATCGATCTTCCCGTCGTTTGTTGAAGGCTGGTCCTCAATCCACTTCTACTGAACCAGTGGATTTGAGTTATGATATTGAAGCTTCGGAAGATCAGGTTGGTGAGGCGGGTGCTGAGAAGGAGAAGGAATTAGTTGTTCATGGTAAGAAGGTTTCAGACAAAAAGGTTGTTGCTACCCCTGTTCAGGGTTCTTCAAGCAGGGACGTTGAAGGGTTGGATCCGGAAGAGGTTTATGTGCCTAATTGGTCGGTGAAAAATGATGACAGATTTAAGGATGCTGCTGTTTGTGACGATGCTCTGAGTCACATTGCTTCCCCTTCAGTTCACAAGACCATTTCTGGGATGGACGATGACTTGATGTTGTCCCGCATGATTTTGAGCACTTGCAACCTTGCTGCCATGCTACCTCAGGGGATTGCTCGTTTTCGTAAGAGGATGCAAGAATATGAAGAGTTTTCCAAGAAGAAAGATAAGATGAAATCTTCAATTGCTGTGATGAAAAAGGAGATAGCTGGGTTAGCTGAGAAAGAAGCAGCGTGGGACAAGAAGGTTAGTGATTTGATGTCACACCCCTATTTCCACGTGTCACCGGTGGGCCCGGTGGGGAGTATCGTGACGTAGTTGGCAACATAATAGTCAAACAACACAATATATAAATGCACAGCGGAAGCAAAGGATAAATATTATTACATTTCCGAATATAAAGTAATATTTAATATTACAACGGAAAGTAAAGGATCCACAGGCGGATCTTAAAACATATCATTTGTTCAACAGACTTTAGACGCCTAGAACTTGCAAGATTTCCTTATTAGCGCCCTGAGCTTCCAGCCAATTACTTTCAGTACCTGTCACTTAACCCTTTTGGAAAATACGTCAGTTTTCACTGGTAAATACACTCAACCGACTCATTTTGAAAAGAGTTTGTAAATTGATTTGGATTCACTTGGCACAAAATATATTGACACTTTGATTAAAATGCACAGAGGCAAAATTAATCTTTTATACTTAGAACAATTATATTTATAACCTTGTATACAGATTTACATGTTCGTTGTACGTTCAGGGCCCGATGTAGAAACCGAGTCAAGATTAACAGACACGCCACAAGTATAGGCCCACAAGAGAGTGAGATACCGTTATTACTTAGTAACTGTCAGGTGTATGCCTACACCCCGTACCTAAGACGTGGCCATTTTATAATACAATGATGTCAAGGATATCCAGGGCATGGTCATTAACCCCTAAAGGCTTTTATTTCAAACAATACAGATTAAACCGGGTTACCTCAATAATTTAATCACAATCCGATTAAAAATTCAATACCCGACCAAGCGGTATCATTATACCGTATTCCAAGCCCGTATAGGGAAAATAAGTTAAGAGTATTTACCTGAGCTAGCTCCTGTCTTAAATAGCAAGAATCTAATAACTCAGCCGTATTCACTTAAGTAAGCGTAGGTACCATTTACCAAAATGCTCTAGTCTGGAATGATGGTATAAATAATTAATTAGAATGCTAACGGGTCTTTAATTAAGCCTAAGCTTAGACCGGTTAGTCTTAAGGAAATATACGGTTCAAACGCATGATTAAGCGAAGACCAGAATAGAATGTGATTTAGACCCGACAAGTTTGGAGACTTGTATAATATGGGTAAACTATACACATTCTGGATTTTGAGATGAAACCGATAAGGTTTGACCCGTTTCGGCTAATTTATGTAAACTTGTTACATGAACCGAACCGAACGCGTAATAAGCGTGACGGGTATTCATTAGAGCCATCTACAGGTTTCCTAAGTTAATTATGCCTCAAATATGTTGTGACATCAGTAAGATGTCTTTCATTATGCCCGAAACGAATTTAAACACAAACTATGCCCCGTAGGGGTAATTTGGTCATTTTAAAGGTTGTAAAAGAGATTAAATGTTTAACTGAGTTACAGGTCTGATGTAAACAGCAAACATACTCAATTTTATGAGTTATAACAGTAGGCTAAAGCATATATGTGAAATTTATCATCTTTAACCAAACTATGCCCCGTAGGGGTATTTTGGTAATTTCACATAAGCCGAAAAGCTCAAAAACGAAGTCTGAGTTAATCACCCTTTGCTTACTGTTAAAATATCATAATTTGCCTCATATATCAGTAGGTATCAACCCGGGTATGTTCAATATGATTTTAAAACATACTATGCGTTAAAAACGCTAAATAAGGCGATTAAAGGCCATTTCCGGGTTTGATACTTAAATCTGATATTTTTATATTTCCAGAAGGCTTAAAATAATTTATTTATCATATGTGATCAGTAGCAAAAGGTTTGGAGTCGTTTAGATAAGTAAAACTCATTTTATGGCCCGTAAGGGCAAAACCGACAATTACCGGATTAAGCCTACGACTACTAGTTATGCTCAGCCTAAAATTAATTAAAAATCTTTAAAAATCCCAAAATAATATATTACATCAGTGGGTATTAAGTTTGATACTAAAAAGTTGGCTTAATTAGGCTATATGCTAATTACGCCGTTTTATTAACAAAAAGCTTAAATTTTGCGACATTGAGCATAACTCTTAATCTACAAGTCAAACTGATGTCAAACTTTGCATACAAGTTTATATATCAGTAATTAAGGTTTCTACACTTTTACATTTTCATAAATCACGTTTTAAGGTAATAAGGGCATAATGGTCAACATATGAGCAATTAACGGAATCATGCGTATTAATCGGATAACTAATGAACCGAGGTGTATAATCACAGAGGGTTATCCTAGCATGTAACCTGGTCCAAATGAAGCTCTAAGGTATTTCTAAAACATACCTAAACGGGTCAGAACTGAAAGTCAAAGTGAAAGTCAAACTATGTGACTTTCGGTTCCGAACCGGGTCTTAAACAGGAAATAGTCGGGTTGAACATGTTTGGACATGTTCTTACACTTATTACTAAGTTATAACAATGATCAAACAGGTTGTACATGTTCTAGATAGCTAATTATGCATAAATGACATTTTAAGCATCCTGTTGACTTTTTAATTATAAGTTTGACCCGACTTTTGACCTGGTTAGAATGGTGATCAGGGGAAACCCTTTTGAGGTTTTATTACCCACATAAATACCAACTCATAACTACTTTTAATTCGAGATATGACTGAGCCATTATTGACTAATCTCGAAGTCAAACCGTAATTACGACGGTTTGACTTTTAGCTAATTAAACAAGCTAAACTCAATTAAAGAAGGACTAGAAGACTTACAAGAGTCCTATGCACGACTTAAGATCAGTTGGACCTGCTTGAGAGCTCCAGAAATGATCCAAATATGCAGGAGGATGTGTGTGGAATGTTGTGAACTTGAAGGCCTTTATATAGTATGTTCAAACACCACAAAGTGTTGACAACAAGGTCTATGATCAACCACAACCATCCAACACTTGTTACTAGTGCCTAGGGAAGTCTAAGGGTCGTCCACTTGTGAGAAAAACCGGCCAAATGGGTCACAATTGCACAAAACAGGCTGCTGCCTGTTTTCAGGTTGCTGGGCACCCCCTGCGCATCGTAGGGTCTTCTTGGCTACGATGCGCAGGGCATCATCAGGGGCTGATTTGTTGTTCTTTCATGCACTTGAAAGGGCAAGTGATGTGCAATCGATTTAGGGCCATGTTTTATCAATAAGGGGCCTCTAAAAATGTGCTAGAACAATTCTAAACCCTACCATTATGTATTGTTTCATTTGAATACATAAACAAGACCCGAAACAAAAGGGTTACCGTGCTTTTTCTTCGTAGGAGTCCACCATATCAATTCATGAATCATTCAATGTTATAATTCACTGAACTTGAACATATACTAAATGTTTTTAATATGTTTGAGTCTTGGGATTTTTCTACGAGGTCGTTCAGAGGTGCAAAAGTTAACATGGCGACACTTTTAAATCCTGTCAAACATTTTTATTAAACCCGGGTTTACAACGCGTTTTGTCTTACTTGACACGTGTCGTTTTATTATTGAACCCAAAATTTTCGAGGTGTTACATCCTCACCCCCTTAAAATAAATCTCGACCCGAGATTTACTGAAACAAGGAAGTATTCTCTGCCTAATAATGGCAATCTAACAGATGATTAGAAATTTGTATGATCTTGTTTGTTGTTTCCAATGCAACTTTCAGATCCTGAATATTGGACTTACCAATCTATTGTTCTAACAACAGATGTTTAACATTCCATCTTTACAAGGTCTCCAAGGAGCAGCCTTGACGCCTTTATCCTAACTATTATAGAATAGCTTATCTTAAGGTGAGATGGTTATTCTTAATCGTTGTTAAAATAGGGTTGCGGTAATTAGTGCATAAGCAAAATGAACCGTCTTTCTTATCTAACAACATCAAACTCTCAGAATATCGAGTTAGGCTATATGAATCTCCTATCTTAAAATTTACTTAATCAGGTTTTCGGTTCTCCCAATTATGGTACTATCCGTCTTGGAGATTTCATAATAATACAGCCTTAATGGGATATAAATCTTAATTCTACCTGCCTCCCTGGGGTAAGCAGGGTAATCTTAGGAGAAGATAATCGAGGTACAAGGAGGTTACAGAGATTCCATATCTCAGGCTCCAGTTCACTCAACAACGCTTGTGTCTAATAAGTGACACATTTATGTTATGAGTCCACATATTTCTTTACCAGGGAATATGTATTTGGACAATTCTATTCTGGATATCTTCTTTGAATACCATTAGTTGACTTTAGTACAATATGACCATTGGGATATCTCAGGGGTTCCATGTATTAAACCTCCATGCTGATCAGACATGGAAATAATCTATGGGACACACTAGGATACGCCAATCCTCATATGACACTTTAATCAAACATAGTTTGGCATTCGCAGGTGATAGAAAACAATGAGAAAATAATTAAAATAACATATGTTGTCGTACTCTATGCAAAGAAAGAGTGCTCTTAGATTTTCGGAAGGATTCCTTGCCGATCTATAAGAATCGGTTACTATGGTTTCCTTGGTAGTTATACCTTGTGAATGATAAAAAAATTTTTTTGCTAAGTTTATGGTTCATGAATATTTATTATTGCATATACTAAAAACAGGACACTTAGCAGAAATTATCATTGATATATGATAAGGAAATTTATTGTACAAGTGCTTATATTTAATCAATAATGGAAGTTTCACAAACTAGGCACCTAGCTCAGTTGGCTAGGTGCGCGAAAGGGTGCGGCCTAGACCCAGGTTCGATTCCGGGGACGGCCAATTCCACCATTCTTTTATGTTTAATATCTGAAGATTAACTCCATTAATATTGAGGTTTACGTTTGTAGTTTTATTAACATTCGTCGCATTAATAGTATTGCGACTGTCGTTTACCTCATTCGAGTTTTCCATACTCGAAACTTGGTACCAATCACCAAGATTTAATCATTATTAGTCATCATCCTGATGACCTTCTTAGATTAGCCACGGCATTCATAAACCGTATGGGCTATTCTGTTCCGAATATTCATAGTGAATGTTATTTTGAACGTATTCCATTATATTTAGCCTAGGTCGCAACAGGACCATCAATGGCATTCAAAATTTGGAGTGAGTCCAATACTTGCTTGCCAGGGAACCATAATGTCTTTGTCACGCATGGACAATATAATATGGCTCATAGGCGAATCATCACTAATGGAGATTTATAATAGGTTTATCCTATTAGAAGATATAAGTCTTGATTGCATTAATCATATTGACTATTTTGGCTTGAGCATAGCTCACCACCTTAGACAAGGAATCGTAAAGATAACAATGTCAATGTCTCAAATGGAAAATATATTATAGCCCGTAGGCAAAACATCACTAAAGGATGTTAAATAATATTATCATCGTATTAGATGATATTAGTCACGATCGCATTGATCATATAGACTATTATGTTTGGACATAGTCTAATATTTTAGACAGGAGGTCAAAGACCATCACTGTCGTTGTCTTATCGGACAACAAGTTTAGCCCGTAAGCACTTCATCACTAACGGATGTTCATAATACGTTCATCTTATAGGATGATATAAGCCATGATTCCTAATTCACTAGGCTAGACATGGGAATTGGAAGAATCCAATATAAGGATGACTGTTGTGATTTTCTCGAATCACATTTGTCGAGGGTGCTAACACGTTCTTATATGTTAACAAGGATCTAAATCCCTTGAGTAGGTTTCACCATCTTGGCCGCGTAGGCTAGGTTTCACCTTTAAGATTCCCTTTTTAAAATGCATACTGGCAGGGAAGGAAGGATATTTATTTTATTCAGGATTTTTATCATAAATCCTAATTTATAAGTTAATAATAGCACAAATGGCCTAGTCGCGTAGACAAGTTTAATTTATAAGCCATGATTTCAGAGAATCGAGGCATTAAGGTTTTAATAATAGCACAAATGGCCTAGTCACGTAGACAAGTTTAATTTATAAGCCATGATTTCAGAGAATCGAGGCATTATAATTTATTCTAGTTATAAAACATTAAGGATATTAAGGTGGCACAAGGCCTAGTCACATGGACACTTTTAAATTATAAGCTATGATTTCAGAGAATCAAAGCATGACAGTATATTGGCACAATAGGCCTAGTCATAAGGACAATTATAAATTATATGCTAGGATTTCAGAGAATCAAAGCATTTGAGGTTTGAACCTAGTTCATTACCTTTATTTGACAGGGAGTCATTGCTACCACTGTCTTTTGGCTCATATGGAAATGAGCAGGGCCCGTAGGCATTTTATTACCACGTTTGGTTAAAGTATGATCATTTTAATTGATGATGTAAACCCAGGATTCAGAGATCATTAAACTGGGTTAGGAATCTTTTGAAGAATCCTTAATTACGTGTGTGATTTCCATTGAATCACATCTGTCAGGAGTGTTAACATATTTACAGATGTTAACAGGGATTCGAATCTTTTAAACAGGTCTTACCATCATGGCCCGGCCTTAAAATGACCCGAAGGCTAGGTTTCACCTTTAAGATTCTTATTAATATTTAACGCAGAACAATTTCTAAATTGAACTGTTAATAGGGATCTGAATCTACATTGAGGAACTGCCATCTTGGCCGGTCTTAATATGACCCGAAGCTAGGTCTTGTCCTTTTAGATTCTGCCATTTTATTGTAATGGTAGGTCTTGCAACAGGAATGTTAATAAGGATCTGAATCTAAATTGAGGAACTGCCATCTTGGCCGGTCTTAATATGACCCGAAGCTAGGTCTTGTCCTTTTTTTAGATTTTGCCATTTTATTATAACGGTAGACCTTATAAAAAGAGTGTTATTTTTCATTTATTTCATATTTCATGTTTAGAATGAAAGTTTAAACTTAGCATTCCACTATATAAAAATAAAAGTATAAAGTTGCCTTAAGCGGGACTTGAAAGGAATAATGTTGTCCTCGAAGGGACTGAAAAGATAAATATGTCCTTATAAGGACTATTGAGGAAACGATCTTCAGCAAAGGAGTTTCCTCTTCATTCAATTCCTGAATGCTTTCTCCTTGGTTGCACGTTTCATCCTGGTCGCGGTACGAAGCTCAGCATTTCAAGGCTCCAGATGTGGAGAATTTCTATTACAGCTTCTTCGCTTGGCGACGTATATATAAAAATTTGGAAGCAAAAATTTCCAGATTAGGATTGAGAATATTCCTATGTTAAGTCTAGACTCAGAAGGTCATAGAATGTGCTACTGTGTCATTGAGATTAAACACAAAAGGCTAGTGTTTAATTCACTCAATTTTGGCTCTGATACCAACCTGTCACACCCCTATTTCCACGTGTCACCGGTGGGCCCGGTGGGGAGTATCGTGACGTAGTTGGCAACAAAATAGTCAAACAACACAATATATAAATGCACAGCGGAAGCAAAGGATAAATATTATTACATTTCCGAATATAAAGTAATATTTAATATTACAACGGAAAGTAAAGGATCCACAGGCGGATCTTAAAACATATCATTTGTTCAACAGACTTTAGACGCCTAGAACTTGCAAGATTTCCTTATTAGCGCCCTGAGCTTCCAGCCAATTACTTTCAGTACCTGTCACTTAACCCTTTTGGAAAATACGTCAGTTTTCACTGGTAAATACACTCAACCGACTCATTTTGAAAAGAGTTTGTAAATTGATTTGGATTCACTTGGCACAAAATATATTGACACTTTGATTAAAATGCACAGAGGCAAAATTAATCTTTTATACTTAGAACAATTATATTTATAACCTTGTATACAGATTTACATGTTCGTTGTACGTTCAGGGCCCGATGTAGAAACCGAGTCAAGATTAACAGACACGCCACAAGTATAGGCCCACAAGAGAGTGAGATACCGTTATTACTTAGTAACTGTCAGGTGTATGCCTACACCCCGTACCTAAGACGTGGCCATTTTATAATACAATGATGTCAAGGATATCCAGGGCATGGTCATTAACCCCTAAAGGCTTTTATTTCAAACAATACAGATTAAACCGGGTTACCTCAATAATTTAATCACAATCCGATTAAAAATTCAATACCCGACCAAGCGGTATCATTATACCGTATTCCAAGCCCGTATAGGGAAAATAAGTTAAGAGTATTTACCTGAGCTAGCTCCTGTCTTAAATAGCAAGAATCTAATAACTCAGCCGTATTCACTTAAGTAAGCGTAGGTACCATTTACCAAAATGCTCTAGTCTGGAATGATGGTATAAATAATTAATTAGAATGCTAACGGGTCTTTAATTAAGCCTAAGCTTAGACCGGTTAGTCTTAAGGAAATATACGGTTCAAACGCATGATTAAGCGAAGACCAGAATAGAATGTGATTTAGACCCGACAAGTTTGGAGACTTGTATAATATGGGTAAACTATACACATTCTGGATTTTGAGATGAAACCGATAAGGTTTGACCCGTTTCGGCTAATTTATGTAAACTTGTTACATGAACCGAACCGAACGCGTAATAAGCGTGACGGGTATTCATTAGAGCCATCTACAGGTTTCCTAAGTTAATTATGCCTCAAATATGTTGTGACATCAGTAAGATGTCTTTCATTATGCCCGAAACGAATTTAAACACAAACTATGCCCCGTAGGGGTAATTTGGTCATTTTAAAGGTTGTAAAAGAGATTAAATGTTTAACTGAGTTACAGGTCTGATGTAAACAGCAAACATACTCAATTTTATGAGTTATAACAGTAGGCTAAAGCATATATGTGAAATTTATCATCTTTAACCAAACTATGCCCCGTAGGGGTATTTTGGTAATTTCACATAAGCCGAAAAGCTCAAAAACGAAGTCTGAGTTAATCACCCTTTGCTTACTGTTAAAATATCATAATTTGCCTCATATATCAGTAGGTATCAACCCGGGTATGTTCAATATGATTTTAAAACATACTATGCGTTAAAAACGCTAAATAAGGCGATTAAAGGCCATTTCCGGGTTTGATACTTAAATCTGATATTTTTATATTTCCAGAAGGCTTAAAATAATTTATTTATCATATGTGATCAGTAGCAAAAGGTTTGGAGTCGTTTAGATAAGTAAAACTCATTTTATGGCCCGTAAGGGCAAAACCGACAATTACCGGATTAAGCCTACGACTACTAGTTATGCTCAGCCTAAAATTAATTAAAAATCTTTAAAAATCCCAAAATAATATATTACATCAGTGGGTATTAAGTTTGATACTAAAAAGTTGGCTTAATTAGGCTATATGCTAATTACGCCGTTTTATTAACATAAAGCTTAAATTTTGCGACATTGAGCATAACTCTTAATCTACAAGTCAAACTGATGTCAAACTTTGCATACAAGTTTATATATCAGTAATTAAGGTTTCTACACTTTTACATTTTCATAAATCACGTTTTAAGGTAATAAGGGCATAATGGTCAACATATGAGCAATTAACGGAATCATGCGTATTAATCGGATAACTAATGAACCGAGGTGTATAATCACAGAGGGTTATCCTAGCATGTAACCTGGTCCAAATGAAGCTCTAAGGTATTTCTAAAACATACCTAAACGGGTCAGAACTGAAAGTCAAAGTGAAAGTCAAACTATGTGACTTTCGGTTCCGAACCGGGTCTTAAACAGGAAATAGTCGGGTTGAACATGTTTGGACATGTTCTTACACTTATTACTAAGTTATAACAATGATCAAACAGGTTGTACATGTTCTAGATAGCTAATTATGCATAAATGACATTTTAAGCATCCTGTTGACTTTTTAATTATAAGTTTGACCCGACTTTTGACCTGGTTAGAATGGTGATCAGGGGAAACCCTTTTGAGGTTTTATTACCCACATAAATACCAACTCATAACTACTTTTAATTCGAGATATGACTGAGCCATTATTGACTAATCTCGAAGTCAAACCGTAATTACGACGGTTTGACTTTTAGCTAATTAAACAAGCTAAACTCAATTAAAGAAGGACTAGAAGACTTACAAGAGTCCTATGCACGACTTAAGATCAGTTGGACCTGCTTGAGAGCTCCAGAAATGATCCAAATATGCAGGAGGATGTGTGTGGAATGTTGTGAACTTGAAGGCCTTTATATAGTATGTTCAAACACCACAAAGTGTTGACAACAAGGTCTATGATCAACCACAACCATCCAACACTTGTTACTAGTGCCTAGGGAAGTCTAAGGGTCGTCCACTTGTGAGAAAAACCGGCCAAATGGGTCACAATTGCACAAAACAGGCTGCTGCCTGTTTTCAGGTTGCTGGGCACCCCCTGCGCATCGTAGGGTCTTCTTGGCTACGATGCGCAGGGCATCATCAGGGGCTGATTTGTTGTTCTTTCATGCACTTGAAAGGGCAAGTGATGTGCAATCGATTTAGGGCCATGTTTTATCAATAAGGGGCCTCTAAAAATGTGCTAGAACAATTCTAAACCCTACCATTATGTATTGTTTCATTTGAATACATAAACAAGACCCGAAACAAAAGGGTTACCGTGCTTTTTCTTCGTAGGAGTCCACCATATCAATTCATGAATCATTCAATGTTATAATTCACTGAACTTGAACATATACTAAATGTTTTTAATATGTTTGAGTCTTGGGATTTTTCTACGAGGTCGTTCAGAGGTGCAAAAGTTAACATGGCGACACTTTTAAATCCTGTCAAACATTTTTATTAAACCCGGGTTTACAACGCGTTTTGTCTTACTTGACACGTGTCGTTTTATTATTGAACCCAAAATTTTCGAGGTGTTACATCCTCACCCCCTTAAAATAAATCTCGACCCGAGATTTACTGAAACAAGGAAGTATTCTCTGCCTAATAATGGCAATCTAACAGATGATTAGAAATTTGTATGATCTTGTTTGTTGTTTCCAATGCAACTTTCAGATCCTGAATATTGGACTTACCAATCTATTGTTCTAACAACAGATGTTTAACATTCCATCTTTACAAGGTCTCCAAGGAGCAGCCTTGACGCCTTTATCCTAACTATTATAGAATAGCTTATCTTAAGGTGAGATGGTTATTCTTAATCGTTGTTAAAATAGGGTTGCGGTAATTAGTGCATAAGCAAAATGAACCGTCTTTCTTATCTAACAACATCAAACTCTCAGAATATCGAGTTAGGCTATATGAATCTCCTATCTTAAAATTTACTTAATCAGGTTTTCGGTTCTCCCAATTATGGTACTATCCGTCTTGGAGATTTCATAATAATACAGCCTTAATGGGATATAAATCTTAATTCTACCTGCCTCCCTGGGGTAAGCAGGGTAATCTTAGGAGAAGATAATCGAGGTACAAGGAGGTTACAGAGATTCCATATCTCAGGCTCCAGTTCACTCAACAACGCTTGTGTCTAATAAGTGACACATTTATGTTATGAGTCCACATATTTCTTTACCAGGGAATATGTATTTGGACAATTCTATTCTGGATATCTTCTTTGAATACCATTAGTTGACTTTAGTACAATATGACCATTGGGATATCTCAGGGGTTCCATGTATTAAACCTCCATGCTGATCAGACATGGAAATAATCTATGGGACACACTAGGATACGCCAATCCTCATATGACACTTTAATCAAACATAGTTTGGCATTCGCAGGTGATAGAAAACAATGAGAAAATAATTAAAATAACATATGTTGTCGTACTCTATGCAAAGAAAGAGTGCTCTTAGATTTTCGGAAGGATTCCTTGCCGATCTATAAGAATCGGTTACTATGGTTTCCTTGGTAGTTATACCTTGTGAATGATAAAAAATTTTTTTTGCTAAGTTTATGGTTCATGAATATTTATTATTGCCTATACTAAAAACAGGACACTTAGCAGAAATTATCATTGATATATGATAAGGAAATTTATTGTACAAGTGCTTATATTTAATCAATAATGGAAGTTTCACAAACTAGGCACCTAGCTCAGTTGGCTAGGTGCGCGAAAGGGTGCGGCCTAGACCCAGGTTCGATTCCGGGGACGGCCAATTCCACCATTCTTTTATGTTTAATATCTGAAGATTAACTCCATTAATATTGAGGTTTACGTTTGTAGTTTTATTAACATTCGTCGCATTAATAGTATTGCGACTGTCGTTTACCTCATTCGAGTTTTCCATACTCGAAACTTGGTACCAATCACCAAGATTTAATCATTATTAGTCATCATCCTGATGACCTTCTTAGATTAGCCACGGCATTCATAAACCGTATGGGCTATTCTGTTCCGAATATTCATAGTGAATGTTATTTTGAACGTATTCCATTATATTTAGCCTAGGTCGCAACAGGACCATCAATGGCATTCAAAATTTGGAGTGAGTCCAATACTTGCTTGCCAGGGAACCATAATGTCTTTGTCACGCATGGACAATATAATATGGCTCATAGGCGAATCATCACTAATGGAGATTTATAATAGGTTTATCCTATTAGAAGATATAAGTCTTGATTGCATTAATCATATTGACTATTTTGGCTTGAGCATAGCTCACCACCTTAGACAAGGAATTGTAAAGATAACAATGTCAATGTCTCAAATGGAAAATATATTATAGCCCGTAGGCAAAACATCACTAAAGGATGTTAAATAATATTATCATCGTATTAGATGATATTAGTCACGATCGCATTGATCATATAGACTATTATGTTTGGACATAGTCTAATATTTTAGACAGGAGGTCAAAGACCATCACTGTCGTTGTCTTATCGGACAACAAGTTTAGCCCGTAAGCACTTCATCACTAACGGATGTTCATAATACGTTCATCTTATAGGATGATATAAGCCATGATTCCTAATTCACTAGGCTAGACATGGGAATTGGAAGAATCCAATATAAGGATGACTGTTGTGATTTTCTCGAATCACATTTGTCGAGGGTGCTAACACGTTCTTATATGTTAACAAGGATCTAAATCCCTTGAGTAGGTTTCACCATCTTGGCCGCGTAGGCTAGGTTTCACCTTTAAGATTCCCTTTTTAAAATGCATACTGGCAGGGAAGGAAGGATATTTATTTTATTCAGGATTTTTTATCATAAATCCTAATTTATAAGTTAATAATAGCACAAATGGCCTAGTCGCGTAGACAAGTTTAATTTATAAGCCATGATTTCAGAGAATCGAGGCATTAAGGTTTTAATAATAGCACAAATGGCCTAGTCACGTAGACAAGTTTAATTTATAAGCCATGATTTCAGAGAATCGAGGCATTATAATTTATTCTAGTTATAAAACATTAAGGATATTAAGGTGGCACAAGGCCTAGTCACATGGACACTTTTAAATTATAAGCTATGATTTCAGAGAATCAAAGCATGACAGTATATTGGCACAATAGGCCTAGTCATAAGGACAATTATAAATTATATGCTAGGATTTCAGAGAATCAAAGCATTTGAGGTTTGAACCTAGTTCATTACCTTTATTTGACAGGGAGTCATTGCTACCACTGTCTTTTGGCTCATATGGAAATGAGCAGGGCCCGTAGGCATTTTATTACCACGTTTGGTTAAAGTATGATCATTTTAATTGATGATGTAAACCCAGGATTCAGAGATCATTAAACTGGGTTAGGAATCTTTTGAAGAATCCTTAATTACGTGTGTGATTTCCATTGAATCACATCTGTCAGGAGTGTTAACATATTTACAGATGTTAACAGGGATTCGAATCTTTTAAACAGGTCTTACCATCATGGCCCGGCCTTAAAATGACCCGAAGGCTAGGTTTCACCTTTAAGATTCTTATTAATATTTAACGCAGAACAATTTCTAAATTGAACTGTTAATAGGGATCTGAATCTACATTGAGGAACTGCCATCTTGGCCGGTCTTAATATGACCCGAAGCTAGGTCTTGTCCTTTTAGATTCTGCCATTTTATTGTAATGGTAGGTCTTGCAACAGGAATGTTAATAAGGATCTGAATCTAAATTGAGGAACTGCCATCTTGGCCGGTCTTAATATGACCCGAAGCTAGGTCTTGTCCTTTTTTTAGATTTTGCCATTTTATTATAACGGTAGACCTTATAAAAAGAGTGTTATTTTTCATTTATTTCATATTTCATGTTTAGAATGAAAGTTTAAACTTAGCATTCCACTATATAAAAATAAAAGTATAAAGTTGCCTTAAGCGGGACTTGAAAGGAATAATGTTGTCCTCGAAGGGACTGAAAAGATAAATATGTCCTTATAAGGACTATTGAGGAAACGATCTTCAGCAAAGGAGTTTCCTCTTCATTCAATTCCTGAATGCTTTCTCCTTGGTTGCACGTTTCATCCTGGTCGCGGTACGAAGCTCAGCATTTCAAGGCTCCAGATGTGGAGAATTTCTATTACAGCTTCTTCGCTTGGCGACGTATATATAAAAATTTGGAAGCAAAAATTTCCAGATTAGGATTGAGAATATTCCTATGTTAAGTCTAGACTCAGAAGGTCATAGAATGTGCTACTGTGTCATTGAGATTAAACACAAAAGGCTAGTGTTTAATTCACTCAATTTTGGCTCTGATACCAACCTGTCACACCCCTATTTCCACGTGTCACCGGTGGGCCCGGTGGGGAGTATCGTGACGTAGTTGGCAACATAATAGTCAAACAACACAATATATAAATGCACAGCGGAAGCAAAGGATAAATATTATTACATTTCTGAATATAAAGTAATATTTAATATTACAACGGAAAGTAAAGGATCCACAGGCGGATCTTAAAACATATCATTTGTTCAACAGACTTTAGACGCCTAGAACTTGCAAGATTTCCTTATTAGCGCCCTGAGCTTCCAGCCAATTACTTTCAGTACCTGTCACTTAACCCTTTTGGAAAATACGTCAGTTTTCACTGGTAAATACACTCAACCGACTCATTTTGAAAAGAGTTTGTAAATTGATTTGGATTCACTTGGCACAAAATATATTGACACTTTGATTAAAATGCACAGAGGCAAAATTAATCTTTTATACTTAGAACAATTATATTTATAACCTTGTATACAGATTTACATGTTCGTTGTACGTTCAGGGCCCGATGTAGAAACCGAGTCAAGATTAACAGACACGCCACAAGTATAGGCCCACAAGAGAGTGAGATACCGTTATTACTTAGTAACTGTCAGGTGTATGCCTACACCCCGTACCTAAGACGTGGCCATTTTATAATACAATGATGTCAAGGATATCCAGGGCATGGTCATTAACCCCTAAAGGCTTTTATTTCAAACAATACAGATTAAACCGGGTTACCTCAATAATTTAATCACAATCCGATTAAACATTCAATACCCGACCAAGCGGTATCATTATACCGTATTCCAAGCCCGTATAGGGAAAATAAGTTAAGAGTATTTACCTGAGCTAGCTCCTGTCTTAAATAGCAAGAATCTAATAACTCAGCCGTATTCACTTAAGTAAGCGTAGGTACCATTTACCAAAATGCTCTAGTCTGGAATGATGGTATAAATAATTAATTAGAATGCTAACGGGTCTTTAATTAAGCCTAAGCTTAGACCGGTTAGTCTTAAGGAAATATACGGTTCAAACGCATGATTAAGCGAAGACCATAATAGAATGTGATTTAGACCCGACAAGTTTGGAGACTTGTATAATATGGGTAAACTATACACATTCTGGATTTTGAGATGAAACCGATAAGGTTTGACCCGTTTCGGCTAATTTATGTAAACTTGTTACATAAACCGAACCGAACGCGTAATAAGCGTGACGGGTATTCATTAGAGCCATCTACAGGTTTCCTAAGTTAATTATGCCTCAAATATGTTGTGACATCAGTAAGATGTCTTTCATTATGCCCGAAACGAATTTAAACACAAACTATGCCCCGTAGGGGTAATTTGGTCATTTTAAAGGTTGTAAAAGAGATTAAATGTTTAACTGAGTTACAGGTCTGATGTAAACAGCAAACATACTCAATTTTATGAGTTATAACAGTAGGCTAAAGCATATATGTGAAATTTATCATCTTTAACCAAACTATGCCCCGTAGGGGTATTTTGGTAATTTCACATAAGCCGAAAAGCTCAAAAACGAAGTCTGAGTTAATCACCCTTTGCTTACTGTTAAAATATCATAATTTGCCTCATATATCAGTAGGTATCAACCCGGGTATGTTCAATATGATTTTAAAACATACTATGCGTTAAAAACGCTAAATAAGGCGATTAAAGGCCATTTCCGGGTTTGATACTTAAATCTGATATTTTTATATTTCCAGAAGGCTTAAAATAATTTATTTATCATATGTGATCAGTAGCAAAAGGTTTGGAGTCGTTTAGATAAGTAAAACTCATTTTATGGCCCGTAAGGGCAAAACCGACAATTACCGGATTAAGCCTACGACTACTAGTTATGCTCAGCCTAAAATTAATTAAAAATCTTTAAAAATCCCAAAATAATATATTACATCAGTGGGTATTAAGTTTGATACTAAAAAGTTGGCTTAATTAGGCTATATGCTAATTACGCCGTTTTATTAACAAAAAGCTTAAATTTTGCGACATTGAGCATAACTCTTAATCTACAAGTCAAACTGATGTCAAACTTTGCATACAAGTTTATATATCAGTAATTAAGGTTTCTACACTTTTACATTTTCATAAATCACGTTTTAAGGTAATAAGGGCATAATGGTCAACATATGAGCAATTAACGGAATCATGCGTATTAATCGGATAACTAATGAACCGAGGTGTATAATCACAGAGGGTTATCCTAGCATGTAACCTGGTCCAAATGAAGCTCTAAGGTATTTCTAAAACATACCTAAACGGGTCAGAACTGAAAGTCAAAGTGAAAGTCAAACTATGTGACTTTCGGTTCCGAACCGGGTCTTAAACAGGAAATAGTCGGGTTGAACATGTTTGGACATGTTCTTACACTTATTACTAAGTTATAACAATGATCAAACAGGTTGTACATGTTCTAGATAGCTAATTATGCATAAATGACATTTTAAGCATCCTGTTGACTTTTTAATTATAAGTTTGACCCGACTTTTGACCTGGTTAGAGTGGTGATCAGGGGAAACCCTTTTGAGGTTTTATTACCCACATAAATACCAACTCATAACTACTTTTAATTCGAGATATGACTGAGCCATTATTGACTAATCTCGAAGTCAAACCGTAATTACGACGGTTTGACTTTTAGCTAATTAAACAAGCTAAACTCAATTAAAGAAGGACTAGAAGACTTACAAGAGTCCTATGCACGACTTAAGATCAGTTGGACCTGCTTGAGAGCTCCAGAAATGATCCAAATATGCAGGAGGATGTGTGTGGAATGTTGTGAACTTGAAGGCCTTTATATAGTATGTTCAAACACCACAAAGTGTTGACAACAAGGTCTATGATCAACCACAACCATCCAACACTTGTTACTAGTGCCTAGGGAAGTCTAAGGGTCGTCCACTTGTGAGAAAAACCGGCCAAATGGGTCACAATTGCACAAAACAGGCTGCTGCCTGTTTTCAGGTTGCTGGGCACCCCCTGCGCATCGTAGGGTCTTCTTGGCTACGATGCGCAGGGCATCATCAGGGGCTGATTTGTTGTTCTTTCATGCACTTGAAAGGGCAAGTGATGTGCAATCGATTTAGGGCCATGTTTTATCAATAAGGGGCCTCTAAAAATGTGCTAGAACAATTCTAAACCCTACCATTATGTATTGTTTCATTTGAATACATAAACAAGACCCGAAACAAAAGGGTTACCGTGCTTTTTCTTCGTAGGAGTCCACCATATCAATTCATGAATCATTCAATGTTATAATTCACTGAACTTGAACATATACTAAATGTTTTTAATATGTTTGAGTCTTGGGATTTTTCTACGAGGTCGTTCAGAGGTGCAAAAGTTAACATGGCGACACTTTTAAATCCTGTCAAACATTTTTATTAAACCCGGGTTTACAACGCGTTTTGTCTTACTTGACACGTGTCGTTTTATTATTGAACCCAAAATTTTCGAGGTGTTACATCCTCACCCCCTTAAAATAAATCTCGACCCGAGATTTACTGAAACAAGGAAGTATTCTCTGCCTAATAATGGCAATCTAACAGATGATTAGAAATTTGTATGATCTTGTTTGTTGTTTCCAATGCAACTTTCAGATCCTGAATATTGGACTTACCAATCTATTGTTCTAACAACAGATGTTTAACATTCCATCTTTACAAGGTCTCCAAGGAGCAGCCTTGACGCCTTTATCCTAACTATTATAGAATAGCTTATCTTAAGGTGAGATGGTTATTCTTAATCGTTGTTAAAATAGGGTTGCGGTAATTAGTGCATAAGCAAAATGAACCGTCTTTCTTATCTAACAACATCAAACTCTCAGAATATCGAGTTAGGCTATATGAATCTCCTATCTTAAAATTTACTTAATCAGGTTTTCGGTTCTCCCAATTATGGTACTATCCGTCTTGGAGATTTCATAATAATACAGCCTTAATGGGATATAAATCTTAATTCTACCTGCCTCCCTGGGGTAAGCAGGGTAATCTTAGGAGAAGATAATCGAGGTACAAGGAGGTTACAGAGATTCCATATCTCAGGCTCCAGTTCACTCAACAACGCTTGTGTCTAATAAGTGACACATTTATGTTATGAGTCCACATATTTCTTTACCAGGGAATATGTATTTGGACAATTCTATTCTGGATATCTTCTTTGAATACCATTAGTTGACTTTAGTACAATATGACCATTGGGATATCTCAGGGGTTCCATGTATTAAACCTCCATGCTGATCAGACATGGAAATAATCTATGGGACACACTAGGATACGCCAATCCTCATATGACACTTTAATCAAACATAGTTTGGCATTCGCAGGTGATAGAAAACAATGAGAAAATAATTAAAATAACATATGTTGTCGTACTCTATGCAAAGAAAGAGTGCTCTTAGATTTTCGGAAGGATTCCTTGCCGATCTATAAGAATCGGTTACTATGGTTTCCTTGGTAGTTATACCTTGTGAATGATAAAAAAATTTTTTTGCTAAGTTTATGGTTCATGAATATTTATTATTGCCTATACTAAAAACAGGACACTTAGCAGAAATTATCATTGATATATGATAAGGAAATTTATTGTACAAGTGCTTATATTTAATCAATAATGGAAGTTTCACAAACTAGGCACCTAGCTCAGTTGGCTAGGTGCGCGAAAGGGTGCGGCCTAGACCCAGGTTCGATTCCGGGGACGGCCAATTCCACCATTCTTTTATGTTTAATATCTGAAGATTAACTCCATTAATATTGAGGTTTACGTTTGTAGTTTTATTAACATTCGTCGCATTAATAGTATTGCGACTGTCGTTTACCTCATTCGAGTTTTCCATACTCGAAACTTGGTACCAATCACCAAGATTTAATCATTATTAGTCATCATCCTGATGACCTTCTTAGATTAGCCACGGCATTCATAAACCGTATGGGCTATTCTGTTCCGAATATTCATAGTGAATGTTATTTTGAACGTATTCCATTATATTTAGCCTAGGTCGCAACAGGACCATCAATGGCATTCAAAATTTGGAGTGAGTCCAATACTTGCTTGCCAGGGAACCATAATGTCTTTGTCACGCATGGACAATATAATATGGCTCATAGGCGAATCATCACTAATGGAGATTTATAATAGGTTTATCCTATTAGAAGATATAAGCCTTGATTGCATTAATCATATTGACTATTTTGGCTTGAGCATAGCTCACCACCTTAGACAAGGAATTGTAAAGATAGCAATGTCAATGTCTCAAATGGAAAATATATTATAGCCCGTAGGCAAAACATCACTAAAGGATGTTAAATAATATTATCATCGTATTAGATGATATTAGTCACGATCGCATTGATCATATAGACTATTATGTTTGGACATAGTCTAATATTTTAGACAGGAGGTCAAAGACCATCACTGTCGTTGTCTTATCGGACAACAAGTTTAGCCCGTAAGCACTTCATCACTAACGGATGTTCATAATACGTTCATCTTATAGGATGATATAAGCCATGATTCCTAATTCACTAGGCTAGACATGGGAATTGGAAGAATCCAATATAAGGATGACTGTTGTGATTTTCTCGAATCACATTTGTCGAGGGTGCTAACACGTTCTTATATGTTAACAAGGATCTAAATCCCTTGAGTAGGTTTCACCATCTTGGCCGCGTAGGCTAGGTTTCACCTTTAAGATTCCCTTTTTAAAATGCATACTGGCAGGGAAGGAAGGATATTTATTTTATTCAGGATTTTTATCATAAATCCTAATTTATAAGTTAATAATAGCACAAATGGCCTAGTCGCGTAGACAAGTTTAATTTATAAGCCATGATTTCAGAGAATCGAGGCATTAAGGTTTTAATAATAGCACAAATGGCCTAGTCACGTAGACAAGTTTAATTTATAAGCCATGATTTCAGAGAATCGAGGCATTATAATTTATTCTAGTTATAAAACATTAAGGATATTAAGGTGGCACAAGGCCTAGTCACATGGACACTTTTAAATTATAAGCTATGATTTCAGAGAATCAAAGCATGACAGTATATTGGCACAATAGGCCTAGTCATAAGGACAATTATAAATTATATGCTAGGATTTCAGAGAATCAAAGCATTTGAGGTTTGAACCTAGTTCATTACCTTTATTTGACAGGGAGTCATTGCTACCACTGTCTTTTGGCTCATATGGAAATGAGCAGGGCCCGTAGGCATTTTATTACCACGTTTGGTTAAAGTATGATCATTTTAATTGATGATGTAAACCCAGGATTCAGAGATCATTAAACTGGGTTAGGAATCTTTTGAAGAATCCTTAATTACGTGTGTGATTTCCATTGAATCACATCTGTCAGGAGTGTTAACATATTTACAGATGTTAACAGGGATTCGAATCTTTTAAACAGGTCTTACCATCATGGCCCGGCCTTAAAATGACCCGAAGGCTAGGTTTCACCTTTAAGATTCTTATTAATATTTAACGCAGAACAATTTCTAAATTGAACTGTTAATAGGGATCTGAATCTACATTGAGGAACTGCCATCTTGGCCGGTCTTAATATGACCCGAAGCTAGGTCTTGTCCTTTTAGATTCTGCCATTTTATTGTAATGGTAGGTCTTGCAACAGGAATGTTAATAAGGATCTGAATCTAAATTGAGGAACTGCCATCTTGGCCGGTCTTAATATGACCCGAAGCTAGGTCTTGTCCTTTTTTTAGATTTTGCCATTTTATTATAACGGTAGACCTTATAAAAAGAGTGTTATTTTTCATTTATTTCATATTTCATGTTTAGAATGAAAGTTTAAACTTAGCATTCCACTATATAAAAATAAAAGTATAAAGTTGCCTTAAGCGGGACTTGAAAGGAATAATGTTGTCCTCGAAGGGACTGAAAAGATAAATATGTCCTTATAAGGACTATTGAGGAAACGATCTTCAGCAAAGGAGTTTCCTCTTCATTCAATTCCTGAATGCTTTCTCCTTGGTTGCACGTTTCATCCTGGTCGCGGTACGAAGCTCAGCATTTCAAGGCTCCAGATGTGGAGAATTTCTATTACAGCTTCTTCGCTTGGCGACGTATATATAAAAATTTGGAAGCAAAAATTTCCAGATTAGGATTGAGAATATTCCTATGTTAAGTCTAGACTCAGAAGGTCATAGAATGTGCTACTGTGTCATTGAGATTAAACACAAAAGGCTAGTGTTTAATTCACTCAATTTTGGCTCTGATACCAACCTGTCACACCCCTATTTCCACGTGTCACCGGTGGGCCCGGTGGGGAGTATCGTGACGTAGTTGGCAACAAAATAGTCAAACAACACAATATATAAATGCACAGCGGAAGCAAAGGATAAATATTATTACATTTCCGAATATAAAGTAATATTTAATATTACAACGGAAAGTAAAGGATCCACAGGCGGATCTTAAAACATATCATTTGTTCAACAGACTTTAGACGCCTAGAACTTGCAAGATTTCCTTATTAGCGCCCTGAGCTTCCAGCCAATTACTTTCAGTACCTGTCACTTAACCCTTTTGGAAAATACGTCAGTTTTCACTGGTAAATACACTCAACCGACTCATTTTGAAAAGAGTTTGTAAATTGATTTGGATTCACTTGGCACAAAATATATTGACACTTTGATTAAAATGCACAGAGGCAAAATTAATCTTTTATACTTAGAACAATTATATTTATAACCTTGTATACAGATTTACATGTTCGTTGTACGTTCAGGGCCCGATGTAGAAACCGAGTCAAGATTAACAGACACGCCACAAGTATAGGCCCACAAGAGAGTGAGATACCGTTATTACTTAGTAACTGTCAGGTGTATGCCTACACCCCGTACCTAAGACGTGGCCATTTTATAATACAATGATGTCAAGGATATCCAGGGCATGGTCATTAACCCCTAAAGGCTTTTATTTCAAACAATACAGATTAAACCGGGTTACCTCAATAATTTAATCACAATCCGATTAAAAATTCAATACCCGACCAAGCGGTATCATTATACCGTATTCCAAGCCCGTATAGGGAAAATAAGTTAAGAGTATTTACCTGAGCTAGCTCCTGTCTTAAATAGCAAGAATCTAATAACTCAGCCGTATTCACTTAAGTAAGCGTAGGTACCATTTACCAAAATGCTCTAGTCTGGAATGATGGTATAAATAATTAATTAGAATGCTAACGGGTCTTTAATTAAGCCTAAGCTTAGACCGGTTAGTCTTAAGGAAATATACGGTTCAAACGCATGATTAAGCGAAGACCAGAATAGAATGTGATTTAGACCCGACAAGTTTGGAGACTTGTATAATATGGGTAAACTATACACATTCTGGATTTTGAGATGAAACCGATAAGGTTTGACCCGTTTCGGCTAATTTATGTAAACTTGTTACATGAACCGAACCGAACGCGTAATAAGCGTGACGGGTATTCATTAGAGCCATCTACAGGTTTCCTAAGTTAATTATGCCTCAAATATGTTGTGACATCAGTAAGATGTCTTTCATTATGCCCGAAACGAATTTAAACACAAACTATGCCCCGTAGGGGTAGTTTGGTCATTTTAAAGGTTGTAAAAGAGATTAAATGTTTAACTGAGTTACAGGTCTGATGTAAACAGCAAACATACTCAATTTTATGAGTTATAACAGTAGGCTAAAGCATATATGTGAAATTTATCATCTTTAACCAAACTATGCCCCGTAGGGGTATTTTGGTAATTTCACATAAGCCGAAAAGCCCAAAAACGAAGTCTGAGTTAATCAACCTTTGCTTACTGTTAAAATATCATAATTTTCCTCATATATCAGTAGGTATCAACCCGGGTATGTTCAATATGATTTTAAAACATACTATGCGTTAAAAACGCTAAATAAGGCGATTAAAGGCCATTTCCGGGTTTGATACTTAAATCTGATATTTTTATATTTCCAGAAGGCTTAAAATAATTTATTTATCATATGTGATCAGTAGCAAAAGGTTTGGAGTCGTTTAGATAAGTAAAACTCATTTTATGGCCCGTAAGGGCAAAACCGACAATTACCGGATTAAGCCTACGACTACTAGTTATGCTCAGCCTAAAATTAATTAAAAATCTTTAAAAATACCAAAATAATATATTACATCAGTGGGTATTAAGTTTGATACTAAAAAGTAGGCTTAATTAGGCTATATGCTAATTACGCCGTTTTATTAACATAAAGCTTAAATTTTGCAACATTGAGCATAACTCTTAATCTACAAGTCAAAATGATGTCAAACTTTTCATACAAGTTTATATATCAGTAATTAAGGTTTCTACACTTTTACATTTTCATAAATCACGTTTTAAGGTAATAAGGGCATAATGGTCAACATATGAGCAATTAACGGAATCATGCGTATTAATCGGATAACTAATGAACCGAGGTGTATAATCACAGAGGGTTATCCTAGCATGTAACCTGGTCCAAATGAAGCTCTAAGGTATTTCTAAAACATACCTAAACGGGTCAGAACTGAAAGTCAAAGTGAAAGTCAAACTATGTGACTTTCGGTTCCGAACCGGGTCTTAAACAGGAAATAGTCGGGTTGAACATGTTTGGACATGTTCTTACACTTATTACTAAGTTATAACAATGATCAAACAGGTTGTACATGTTCTAGATAGCTAATTATGCATAAATGACATTTTAAGCATCCTGTTGACTTTTTAATTATAAGTTTGACCCGACTTTTGACCTGGTTAGAGTGGTGATCAGGGGAAACCCTTTTGAGGTTTTATTACCCACATAAATACCAACTCATAACTACTTTTAATTCGAGATATGACTGAGCCATTATTGACTAATCTCGAAGTCAAACCGTAATTACGACGGTTTGACTTTTAGCTAATTAAACAAGCTAAACTCAATTAAAGAAGGACTAGAAGACTTACAAGAGTCCTATGCATGACTTAAGATCAGTTGGACCTGCTTGAGAGCTCCAGAAATGATCCAAATATGCAGGAGGATGTGTGTGGAATGTTGTGAACTTGAAGGCCTTTATATAGTATGTTCAAACACCACAAAGTGTTGACAACAAGGTCTATGATCAACCACAACCATCCAACACTTGTTACTAGTGCCTAGGGAAGTCTAAGGGTCGTCCACTTGTGAGAAAAACCAGCCAAATGGGTCACAATTGCACAAAACAGGCTGCTGCCTGTTTTCAGGTTGCTGGGCACCCCCTGCGCATCGTAGGGTCTTCTTGGCTACGATGCGCAGGGCATCATCAGGGGCTGATTTGTTGTTCTTTCATGCACTTGAAAGGGCAAGTGATGTGCAATCGATTTAGGGCCATGTTTTATCAATAAGGGGCCTCTAAAAATGTGCTAGAACAATTCTAAACCCTACCATTATGTATTGTTTCATTTGAATACATAAACAAGACCCGAAACAAAAGGGTTACCGTGCTTTTTCTTCGTAGGAGTCCACCATATCAATTCATGAATCATTCAATGTTATAATTCACTGAACTTGAACATATACTAAATGTTTTTAATATGTTTGAGTCTTGGGATTTTTCTACGAGGTCGTTCAGAGGTGCAAAAGTTAACATGGCGACACTTTTAAATCCTGTCAAACATTTTTATTAAACCCGGGTTTACAACGCGTTTTGTCTTACTTGACACGTGTCATTTTATTATTGAACCCGAAATTTTCGAGGTGTTACATTTGACTAGGATGCATGAAATTGAGATGAGTGACTTGAAAAAGGGCTTTGAGGCTGATCGGTTGAAGCTTAAGGCTGACCGGGAAGCTTTATTTGTTCAACAGCAGGCTTTTGGTAAGGAGAAGGAGGGGTTGAAAGCTTCAGTTGCTCGTTCTACCGCTGACAATCAGTGGTTAATTGAACAAGGTTTCCAGCAGGTTGTTACTTACCTTCTACATTCCAAGGAGTTCAACTCTGCCCTTGGTGAGGTTTATACTAAGCTGCTCAACCTGGGGAAACACCAAGGCCTCATTGCTGGTTATAAGCTTCATGAATCCGGTCATCCTTTGGAACAATCTCCCCTGTTTCGTCCTGATGCTTCCGACATTTTTAAAGGCTCCGTTGAGCAAATGGAGAGACTAACCTACCCTTATATCCACCAAGTTTCTGCTTGTTTTAGTAAGCCTCTTACTATGTTGCAGGACTTAAAACCGGAAGGCCTTAATGAAAAGGTCTGTGCTGAGATCTTGGGTTCTATTTCAAGAAAGAGATCCTACTCGGGAGATAGTGATGACATCCTTTCAGTTCAACCGGATGCTCCAAAGGATGCAAGCTTGGAGGCTTCAGCGGTAGGTGGTGATGGAGGTGTGAAGGCTAAGAAGCTGAAGAAAACAAAAAAGGCCAAAGGTGAAGGTTCCGGGGTTTCCAAGTCCTCTGCTGATGCTTAATTCGTAGCTTTCTTAGCACTAAAAACAATTTATGGTTTGTAATGTTAACTTGAACAATATTAGGTTTTCAGGAACCCTTAAGGTTCCTGTTGGTTGTGTTTAAGGCCTGTATGGCCGTTTGAACAATAGTTAAACTTGCAAGTTACTAGGACTTGCCTTAACTTGTGTTTGAAAGTCTTTTAGGGCATTCTTTGATATGGTATGATGTTTAACTATTTTCTTTGTGTTATGTTTTTATACTTGTGCCTGTTTTGTTAAGGCAGTCTGTTTGGCTTTAACATTCCAAGCCTTTTGGCTGTCTGTTAGTAGGTTGAAGCCTTTGAGGTTTCGAGTTGTTACCCGGGTGGCTTGAAGCCTTGAAGGCTTCTTAGTTTTGTGATCTGACTTGGTTTGTATCTTTATAATTTTTTGTCTAAGTTGTATTGTTCTTTTAGATTTTCTTTGTCTTTTTGTAACTTTGTCTTTGTCGAGTTTGTGCTGCTCTTATGTTTTTTATACCTTAAAGGGTTCAGTGCTGCAGTCACTTAGCCTTGGTATTTTTAACAAGAAGACATAGCACCTATCCTTTTTATCATTTCTTTGTTTTTCACTTGACTTTATAAGCCTGTTTGTTGATTATATTTTTAAGGCTTAGGGAACATTTGGTGTAGGCTGTTCAAACCCATCTATGAGACAATTTTATTTTTTCTTAACAAGTCTCATGGAGTTGTATTGATTTAGGAACTCACCCCTTATATAGGCTCATTCAACCCTTGAACCTATTGAGCGATGTGGCCTGGGAGCTCATCCCCTTACATGGCCCCTGCCATGGAGTTTTTTTGCTAGGTTCTCAACCTGATTTTAGGATAGAAAGACAAGTTTGATAAAACAACTTCATTCATTCAAGCAATACTTGCTTTTTACAAAAGGTACTCATAGTGCTGTTCTCGAAATACATTTTGATACAAACCAATCTTTCCTGTCTAAACATGGGACCTTTTCAGGGTTTTACCATTCCAATGCCTTGGGAGCCTTTTGCCTTCTGAATCTGCTAGCTTGTATGATCCGCCCTTGTGTGTTTCAAGGATGGTGTATGGACCTTCCCATTTCGGGCCGAGCTTTCCTTGATTTTCTTTTTTGCTAGCTTCGTTGTTTCGGAGGACCAGGTCTCCTGGTTTGAAACGTTCATTCTTGACTCTCTTGTTGTAGTAGGCTTCCATTTGCTGCTTGTATTTGGCCTCTTGAATTGCAGCTTGATCTCGTGCTTCCTCTAGGAGTTAAAAATTCAACATGGTCTCTTTTTGGTTTGTTTCGGGATCCATGTTGACGATTCGTTGGGTTACAACTCCTATTTCAGCGGGGATCACAGCCTCGGATCCAAATACCAAGCTATAGGGTGTTTTCTTATGGCTTGTTTTTTCGGTTGTTCTAATTGCCCATAGGACACTAGGCAATTCTTCAAGCCAGTTGCTTTCGTATCTTCTCAATCTTGTCTTGATACCTTCTACTATGCTCTGATTCGTTCTTTCGACCTGACCGTTTGATTGCGGGTAAGCCACTGAGCTAAAGACCTGGTTGATTCTGTATTCTTTACACCACACGCTGAAAGGATTCTCGGCAAATTGCTTTCCATTGTCAGTGACAATTACTCCCGGCAATCCATAACGGCAGATAATGTTTTCCCAAACAAAGTCAATAACCTGTTTTCCTGTGATCTTAGCAAGTGGTTTTACCTCGGGCCACTTGGTGAATGTAACACCCCAAAAACGGGTTTGGTAATCAAACCACGTTAATATTAATGACTTGGTAAAATACCGTTAGAGGTGAAAATTTACCCGGTAAATAATAGGGTTTAAATAAATAAATCTAATATTTAATAAAAGGAGAATAAATACTTTGAGAAAGCAAAGTAGATAGAAGGCCTGAATTAACGGGACCTAAAAATAAACTGAGTCATAAATTCCCCGAACCCACTAAGTTAACTAGGAATGTTTAACCTAGTTAATAAGTGGGAATATTGTTATTAGAAATAAGTAGGCTGTGACCTACATAATAACGAACCAAACACGAGGGGTTAAAGCGGGATAACTAGAAAAGTTATTTAATTAAATCAAACACAAACACACACACACACACAGTGTGTGTTCTGGATCGAGCTCAGGGGCGACCAAGAGGGTGAAATCCTAAACTCTCACAAATCCATCAAATTGAAGGCCCAAATGGAGTCTAAATTCACAATTGAACATGGATTAATGATCACCCAAGCTAGGGGATCATAAGGTATGTAAAATCTTGATGTTTGGTGAAGTTGTAAAAATTGGATAATCATCCTAATCGCGAATTAGGCATCGATTAGAGAAGCTATGGCTAGATTAGTGGTGTATACTTGCTTAGGAAAGAAACCCTAAGTGAAAATCATACATAACATGCTATTGATTGATGAATTTGGTGAATTAACACACTTAGATAAGTGGGTTTTGATGTTATGATGAAATAGATGATATAGATATGCTTAGAATCATCATGCATGGTAAGTAATCAGGAAATACTTAAACAATTTGCAAGTTTGAGTATTTGATCATAAGTGATAGTGGTGAATTTTGATGTTAATCTTGGTAAAAATAACTAGTTATGAACTAGTTGTAACTGTGTAAAAATGTATGCACATTAGGTGTTTGTTAAAATGCCTAAATGAAAACTAAAGTGTTGAAATTAGAGTGAAAATGTGTATTTGAATAATATGGCAAGTTATATGAAATATGAAACAAGAAGAGTTCTAATAATCATGTTGATTTGAACTAATGTTGTAAATCATGTGATCGAGAGTAGTTAACTTTAATAAGCTAAGTTAACTAATCATGAAGTCGAATAGTGGTTTCGACTTATGAAATTAATTGAGATGGAATAGTCGTGAATAATTATGACTAATCTAACCATCTTACAATTTACAATGATAGTTTGACGATTAACAAGCTAGGTGAAAGCTTGGGAACAAAGGTGGTCAAACGAAGCAAGAATGACGGAAAAGCATTGTTTGGAAGTAAGGTAAGCATGACTTACACTAGTCTTATGTTTAGAATATTCTCTTATCGTATTAGTTACGAATAAGATAAATACATAGTTGAGGTATGATGTTTCGGCGTGTAGACGTACGGAACAAAAAAGTCGAGCATGTCAAGAAACCATGTTGATGGTTTAAAAGGGGTTAAATCGGTAATTTGATCATTTTATGACAAAAAATGAACTTTTAAATGGTTACCTTATAGGGTTAACCAAAACAAACAATAATGGTAAAACGGTAAATTGGTCACGCGTCAACCATAACTATTGGTTTCAAAAGACACTTATGAAGTAAGCCTTAATAGGCCGAAAAGTATTAAGAAAATGAATTATAAGTAAAATGACCGCACGATGTAAATCGGAGCGAGTCATATAGTCGAGATGAAAATACATGTCATCTCGCTAATATAATTGGTCATTTAGACCAAACGGGTCAAAGGGTGAAGATACCACCTTTTGATTATAGCGACTAATGATTCTTGTCGAGTTATATGATTTCAGGAATAAATGTAGAAATGATATTTGCATCGCTATTATTTAGCGAATATTATAGCAAGGCATTAAAACAGGTCAATACATTGACCCGAGTTAGGTATGTGTAATAGAGTAATTATTCATTTAGAACATAAGGTTCAATGAACATTAGATGAAGTCTTAGATAGACAATGGGTTACTTAAATGGGTAAACCGAATGTTTTAAAATAGGGTCATGGCGTTTCGAAAAGCATAATGACTTTTCGAACAAGATCATAACTCAAAAGAAGAATTATGGGTCAAACATGCTCTCAAAAGACCTTTCCGTAATTGAAAAACTAAAAAGGACCAAAACGCCCTTGTCGGCTAATTCGAACAAACAACCTTTAGAGGTTGTTTGGAAATGAGTTTTATGATTAGTTAAATACTTAGAATAAGTATAGACGCTGAAAAAGGTATTATATTAGTCAAATGACACTATTTGAATTTTTGCCATAAAATAATGATTCGAGAGATAAAATTTGGTTTATATGGATCACCACATTAAACCCACCATAAATAAAGTTGTGGTAGGAGATTATAGGATAAGAAATGTGGTGATGGAATGCTAGAAACAATCGAAAGTGATTTTAGGCTCGAAAGTGCTTAAATACCCTTAACGGGTCAAAATAAGCATACGAGCGAAAATGGGTTTAAATTGTGTAATAAACTTGTGATTAGAACCTAAAATGGTAGATAACATTAATTTGAAGAAGTGTATGTGATATAGGAATCAAACAAATACGTTTGTTTGATAAAATGCATAAACGGGTTAAAATTCGGTAAAAAGGTAACGAGTCGAAGGCTTAGAAGTCTCCAAATTTATTATGTAAGATGTTGGATTTTAACTCCATATGATGGAGGATCATATTATAAACACGTAGGAAGAAACGGTAGGTCAAACAGACAAGCGGATTGAAAGATACGAAAGTTTTCGTGTCAAAAACGGCAAAATGGAAGAATCTGTCACAGAGGCCACCGTAACTTACGGTGGGCACCGTAAGTTACGGTGGAGCCTGAAAGTAGTACGCCAGTTCTCTACTGATTTACGGTGGAAACATAGTAAAACAGAGGCTACCGTAAATTACGGTATCCACCGTAATGTACGGTGGACCCTCTACAAAAATGCATTTTAATTAATTTTGTTTTCCGGACTCGTTTAGATACGTTTTAAACCCCGTATGACTAAAGCATTTCATGTTTATGAAATGTAGGTACTCTTTGGATGCCGGAAGACGATCAAGCTCAACGAAGAACCGAACACGATAAAGATACATGCTTCCGCACTTTGCATCGTCATAAATTTTAAACGACGAATCTGATCACGTTATGTCGAATAACTTTCGAATTGCGAAAAGTTTTAATAAATCCATATTTTATAGTATGTGTAGTCTTAACTACATATCTAATTGTTGGAATTTACATGTAAAACCGTTAAATAGAAACTAGGGTGTTACAGTGAAATAATCTATTGCCACCAGCAAGAATTTTACTCCTCCTTTGCTTGGGGGAAATGGACCAACAATGTCCATTCCCCATTTATGGAATGGCCATGCCGAGGTTATCGGGACCAAGTCATGCTTGGGACTTTTTGGGATTGGTGCATGAATCTAGCAAGCATCACATTTCCTTAACTGTTCAGCTTTATCACGATGCATTGAGGGCCAGAAATATCCAACGTTCATGAGTTTTGCAACCACCGACCTAGCTCCAAAATGAGCTCCGCATATGCCTTCGTGAATTTCTTTGATCAAATACTTACTTTGCTCAGGACCAACACATCTTAGCAAGGGGGCAAGGTAACCCGTTTTGTAAAGGGTTTCTCCTTGTAGTATGTACTGCCTTGCTTTGATTTTAACCCGTTCAGCTTCTACTTGATCATTGGGTAGTTCACCATTTTTAAGGAACTTTTTGATGGGAGTCATCCAATTTGGATCTTCCTCGGTGACAACGTCTTGAACTTCCAATTCATCAATCGATGGAGTTTTCAACACTTCTACCAACACCTTCTTGGTGAGGTGGGCAAAAGTGAGGGATGCTAGCTTACTTAAGGCATCAGCCTTTTTGTTTTGGGATCTGGGAATCTGCTTGATATTGCATGCTTGGAAGGTACTCATCAACTCCTTAGACTTCTCCTTGTATCTTTTCATGTTGGGCTCTTTGGCAACATAGCTGTCGTTTACTTGGCTTGAGACCAGCAATGAATCTGTGAACACTTCAAGCTTCTCGACCTTTATCTCTCTGGCCAGCCTTAAACCAGCGATTAGTGCCTCATATTCAGCCTCGTTATTGGTGGTCTGAAAATCAAACGAAGAGCATATGTGAATTCCATCACTTCTGGGTAGATTAAAATTAGCCCAGCCCCTGACCCTTCAACACTTGAAGCCCCATCGGTAAAAAGCTTCCAGGCTTCAGGGTTGGAGGGTTCAGTGGTGGTAGTGTTTACTTCAGTGATTGCTTGGTTCGGGATTTCCACGATGAAATCAGCCAAGACTTGGGCTTCGATAGCTTTTCGTGGGACGTAGGTGATGTTATGTTCACCTAGTTCCACTGCCCATTTGGCCAGTCTTCCCGAATTCTCTGGTTTTTCAAGCACATTCTTAATAGGTTGGTCAGTGACCACTTGTATAGGATGTGCTTGGAAATACCTTCGAAGCCTTCTAGCTGTTTGAACTAGGGCTAAGGCTAGCTTTTCAAGGGGAGGGTATTTGGTTTCAGGCAATTTTAGAGTTTTGCTGAAGAAATAGACGGGTACCTGAGCTTTGTCCCGTTCGATGATGAGGACTGCACTTATGGCCTCTTCAGCAATTGATAAATAGACTGAAATTAGTTCCCCCGTTTCAGGAGCTGCGATGTCTGGTAAGGAAGCGAGATGTTGTTTCATCTGGTTGAAGGCTTCTTCAGCCTCATCGGTCCATTTGAAGTTCTTCTTATCAGAGCAATTCTTGAGCGTTTTGTAGAAGGGTAGAGACCTTTCAGCCAGCTTGGAGGTAAAACGCTTCAAGGCTGCAAGCTTCCCGTTTAAACTTTCAACCTCTTTCCTGGTTTTTGGTGGTTTGGTTTCGAGGACAACTTTCACTTTATTTGGGTTGGCTTTGATGCTTTGTTTCCCAACAATGTGACCCAAGAACTTTCCTTCTTCAAATCCAAATGAGCATTTTTCAGGGTTAAGCTTCATGTTAACCTTTCTGAGATTCTTGAACGTCGTCGAGCATTTGATACTCCGTCTTGCTTTTGATCACCAAGTCATCGACGTATGCCTCTATGTTTTTACCAATTTGGCTTGTAAAGGCTTTGTCTACTAGACGTCGGTAGGTTGCTCCAGCGTTTTTGAGTCCAAAAGGCGTTTTCTTCTAACAAAAGATTCCTTTATCAGTGTGGAACGCTGTCTTCTCTTCATCTTCTTCTTTCATGAGTATTTGGTGATACCCTTTGTAAGCATCAAGAAAGCATTTGAAAGGGTAACTGGTAAGTGAGTCAACCTTGAGATCAATTTCCGGTAACGGGTAGTGACGACGGGGGTAACCCAAGACTAAATAAAATGACTAAATATATGAACGCCCAAAGGGTTAAAAGGTTCAATGGTTGAAAAGCTGAGGAGATGGAGTAAAGCAATACGAGAATAGTAAACAAGTCACATCTCCGAACAGCTCCACCAACTCACCAGCCGCAAAAGCAGCGCAGGTCTGCAGAGCACACGCTATTATCCAGGGGTCAAAAGGCTTTAACCCCCGAAAGGGCAACCCCTCACTGCGAGCAGGATCACTAGTCAAATGAATTCTACTTTGGGAGATGTCTTCTCCTATAAATTGACACTTCATTCACTTCAGAAAACATCTCCTGGCCAGCTCTGATTCTCTAATCTCTGGTCATTCATATTGAGTACTTGCTTCATACAAGTCACTCCCTTTCACATCCAACACACACATTCTATTTGCTCCTTCATCCGAACCTGAACATAATTCAGAGGAGGATCCATAGCAAATAACAAAAATAAACTAGTGAACCTCCTTCCACGTCTTGCAAACGTGGGGGGACCCCACGACCTGCGTTAGGAAAAGTTGAACCCTTCAACCCTGTTGCCTTACCAGCCTAGCTACCACCCTTGGTCTCTCGTTTATTGCTTCAACAAGTTGGCGCCTACCGTGGGGCTACGCCGCTATTTCTCCTCAAAAAGACCTAGTAGTGTAGCTCTCTTCGCTTAAAATCACCATGTCTGAAAGTGGATCCCCGGGTGAAGTAAATCAGATTCCAAACACCTCTACCCCGGGCAGTAGACATTAAAGAACAAAGAAAAAGAGGATCCGGCTGGCGAAGCAATAGTCCAGCTAGAAAAAAGGGGGAACTTCAACTCCTATGACAGGCGGTCAAAGGGTTCAGACCCTCGAAGGTCTGAAGGCCGTAACCCTTCAAGCAGGGAAAAAGGCATAAGTTTCACACCCCTCACAAAGACCCCTCAAGAAATCCTTGCAACAGAAGAAGTTAAACAAAACTTTCAGCCTCCTAGGCCTCTCCTCAAAAGCAGGAAAAATGAGAACTCCACACAATACTGTGAGTTTCATGAAGAAAAAGGTCACCACTCCAATGATTGCTTCCAACTCAAGAAAAGAATTGAAGAAGCTGTTAAGTCCGGAGAACTCGCTCATTTGGTAAAGGGAGTCCGGGACAAAATGGCTGAAGGAAAAGGCAAGGAAGTCAATATGGTGGATTTTGATGGAAGGGTTCCTCATAAAAGACAGCAGTTGGAAACTTGGGAGCTTCAGTGTGTCTGTTTCCCCCCAACGGAAAAAGACCCTCTCTCTAGCCCTCTTGTGGTGGAAGCTACCGTGGGAACGATGCAAACATGTAGGGCATACATAGACACCGGGGCAGCCACTGAAATCATGTTCGAGAAATTCTTCAACCGTTTGAGTACTGAAGAACGTTCAAGGCTTCAACCCTCTGGAACCTCCATAAAAGGTATCGCCGATATACCCCTCAAGCCTTTAGGGCAACTAACACTTAATGTTCGTTTCAGCGAAGGTTTGAAGGAAAGAACCCAACCGCTCACCTTTGTAGTTATCAACATCCCCTCAAGCTATGACGTGATCATTGGAAGACCAGGGCAGTGTGCATTCTACATGACCGTGTCTGTTGGCCATGGCACAGTCAAATTTCCTACCGAAAGGGGCATAGCAACGCTTCAACCTTCTCAGGAAGCTTACATGGTTGAGGGTGAAAGCTCAAACAGTGAAGAAGAAAGGCAAAGGTTGGTCATAAACCCCAAGTACACTGAACAGAGAGTAAGGGTCAATCCAAACCTTTCTCCAGAGACCCTCTCATATCTCGAAAAACTGCTAAAACATTACAGCGATGTTTTCGCTTGGTGTCCAGAAGATATGACAGGGATTCCTCGGGACATTGCCGAACACGAGTTAAGGATACCACCGGATGTCAAGCCTGTGGTCCAAAAGAAAAGAAGCCTGGCACCCGAGAGAAGTCTGGCAGCCTGCCAAGAGGTTGAAAAGCTCGTATCAGCCGGCATTCTCCGAGAAGTCAAGTACCAATCATGGGTTGCAAACCCGGTTATGGTAAAAAAAACCCGACAACTCTTGGAGGATGTGCATAGATTTCAAGGATCTTAACAAGGCTTGTCCTAAGGATTGCTATCCACTACCGGAAATTGATCTCAAGGTTGACTCCCTCACAGGTTACTCGTTCAAATGCTTTCTTGATGCATACAAAGGTTATCACCAAATCCTCATGAAGGAAGAGGATGAGGAAAAAACAGCCTTTCACACGGACAAAGGGATCTTTTGTTATCAAAAGATGCCTTTCGGCCTCAAAAATGCCGGAGCAACCTACCAACGGCTCGTTGACAAAGCCTTCGAAAGCCAAATTGGCAAAAACATGGAGGCATATGTCGACGATTTGTGATTAAAAGCAAGACTGAATATCAAATTCTCGACGATATTCAAGAAACTTTCAAGAACCTCAGAAAGGTTAACATGAAGCTTAATCCGGAAAAATGCTCATTTGGATTCGAGGAGGGAAAATTCTTGGGTCACATTGTTGGAAAACAAAGCATCAAAGCCAACCCAAACAAAGTGAAAGCCGTCCTCGAAACCAAACCACCAAAAACCAAGAAGGAGGTTGAAAGCTTAAACGGAAAGCTTGCAGCCTTGAAGCGTTTTAACTCAAAGTTGGCCGAAAGATCTCTGCCCTTCTACAAAATGCTCAAGAACTGCTCAGACAAGAAGGATTTCAAATGGACTGAAGAAGCTGAAGAAGCTTTCAACCAGATGAAGCAACATCTAGCCTCCCTACCAGATATTGCGGCACCAAAAACTGGGGAGTTAATATCGGTGTACCTCTCAATTGCTGACGAGGCCATCAGTGCAGTCCTCACCATTGAGCGAGACAAGGCCCAGGTACCCGTTTATTTTTTCAGCAAGACTTTAAAATTAGCTGAAATGAAATATCCTCCCCTTGAAAAACTTGCCCTAGCCCTAGTTCAGACAGCTAGAAGGCTTCGAAGGTATTTCCAAGCACACCCCATACAAGTGGTCACCGACCAACCTATTAAGAGTGTGCTTGAAAAACCTGAAAACTCGGGGCGATTAGCCAAATGGGCCATAGAACTGGGTGAACATAACATCACCTATGTCCCAAGAAAAGCTATCAAGGCCCAAGTCTTGGCTGATTTCATTGTGGAAGTCCCAAACCAAACGACCACTGAAGTAAACGCTACCACCACTGAACCTTCCAACCCTGAAGCCTGGAAGCTTTTTACCGACGGGGCTTCAAGCGTTGAAGGGTCAGGGGCTGGGCTAATTTTGATCAATCCAGAAGGGTTGGAATTCACATATGCTCTCCGTTTTGATTTTCAGACCACCAATAACGAGGCTGAATACGAAGCACTAATAGCCGGCCTAAGGTTGGCTAAAGAAATGAAGGTTGAAAAGCTCGAAGTGTTCACAGATTCGTTGCTGGTCTCAAGCCAAGTGAATGATAGCTACATAGCTAAAGAAGCCAACATGAAAAAATACAGAGAAAAATCTAAGGAACTGATGAGTACCTTCCAAGCATGCAACATCAAACAGATCCCCAGATCTCAAAACAAAAAGGCTGATGCCCTAAGTAAGCTTGCATCCCTCACTTTCGCCCACCTTACCAAGAAGGTACTGGTAGAAGTGTTGAAGGCCCCATCCATTAATGAATTGGAGGTTCAAGATATAGTTACCGAGGAAAATCCAAACTGGATGACTCCCATCAAAGAGTTCCTTAAAAATGGTAAATTACCTAATGATCAAGTAGAAGCTAAAAGGGTTGAAATCAAAGCAAGGCAATACATACTACAAGGAGAAACCCTTACAAAAAGGGTTACCTTGCTCCCTTGCTAAGATGTGTCGGTCCCGAGCAAAGTAGATATTTGATCAAAGAAATTCATGAAGGTGTATGCGGAGCACACTTTGGAGCTAGGTCGGTGGTTGCAAAGCTCATGAACCTCGGATATTTCTGGCCCTCAATGCACCGCGATACAACCGAAGAATTGAAGAAATGTGATGCTTGTCAGATTCATGCACCAATTCCAAAAAGTCCCAAGCATGACCTAGTCCCGATAACCTCGGCATGGCCATTCCATAAATGGGGATGGACATTGTTGGTCCATTTCCCCCAAGCAAAGGGGGAGTAAAATTCTTACTGGTGGCAGTAGATTATTTCACCAAGTGGCCCGAGGTCAAACCACTTGCTAAGATCACGGGAAAACAGGTCATTGACTTTGTTTGGGAAAACATCATTTGCCGTTATGGATTGCCGGGAGTACTTGTCACTGATAGCGGAAGGCAATTTGCTGAGAAGCCTTTCAGCGTTTGGTGCAAGGAATACAAAATCGATCAGGTTTTTAGCTTAGTGGCTTATCCGCAATCAAACGGCCAGGTTGAAAGAACAAATAGAAGCATAGTAGAAGGCATCAAGACAAGATTGGGAAGATACGAAAGCAACTGGCTTGAAGAATTGCCTAGTGTCCTATGGGCAATTAGAACAACCGAAAAAACAAGCCATAAGAAAACACCTTATAGCTTGGTATTTGGATCCGAAGCTGTGATCCCCGCTGAGATAGGAGTTGTAACCCAAAGAATTGTCAACATGGATCCCGAAGCAAACCAAAAAGAGACCATGTTAAATTTACAACTCCTCGAAGAAGCAAGAGATCAAGCCGTAATTCAAGAGGCCAAATACAAACAACAGATGGAAACTTACAACAACAAAAAAGTCAAGAACGAACGTTTCAAGCCAGGGGACCTGGTCCTCAGAAACAATGAAGCCAGCAAGAAAGAAAATCAAGGAAAGCTTGGCCCAAAATGGGAGGGTCCATACACAATCCTTGAAGCACACAAAGGTGGATCCTATAAGTTAGCAGATTCAGAAGGCAAAAGGCTTCCGAGGCATTGGAACGGCAAAACCCTAAAAAGGTTCCACGTTTAAAAACAAAAAGATTAGTTTATATCAAAGTGTATCTGAAAAACAACACTATGAATACCTTTTGTAAAAAGCAAGTATTGCTTGAATGAATTAAGTTGTTTATCAAACTTGTCTTTCTATCCTAAGATTAGGTTGAGAACCTAGCAAAAAACTCCATGGCAAGGGCCATGTAAGGGGATGAGCTCCCAGGCCACATCGCTCAATAGGTTCAAGGGTTAAATGAACCTATATAAGGGGTGAGTTCCTAAATCAATACAACTCCATGAGACTGGTTAAGGTAAAACAAAAATTGTCTCATAGACGGGCCTGAACAACCTACACCAAGCGTTCCTTAAGCCTTAAAAAAAATATAATCAATAAAACAGGCTTATGAAATCAAAGAAAAACAAAGGGATGATAAAAGGATAGGTGTGATGTCTTTTTGATAAAAATACCAAGGCTAAGTGACTGCAGCACTGAAACCTTTAAGGTATAAAAAACATAAGGGCAACACAAACTCGACAAAGATAAAGTTACAAAAAGACAAAGAAAATCTAAAAGAACAAAATCACTTGGACAAAAATCACAAAGATACAAATCGAGTCACATGCCTTCAAGGCTTCAAGCCACCCGAGTAACAACTCGAAACCCTAAAGGCTTCAACCTACTAACAGACAGCCAAAAGGCTTGGAAGGTTAAAGCCAAACAGACTGCCTTAACAAAAACAGACACAAGTCTAAAAACATAACATAAAGAAGAAAGTTAAAACATCATACCATGTCAAAGAAAGTCCTAAAAGACTTCCAAACATAAGTTAAGGCAAGTCTTAGTAACTTGCAAATCTAACCATTGTTCAAACGGCCATACAGGCCTTCAACACAACCAACAGGAACCTTAAGGGTCCCTGAAAACCTAATATTGTTTAAGGGTTACAAACCATGAATTGTTTTAACAGAGTGCTAAGAAAGCTACGAATTTTAGGCATCAACAGAAGGCTTAGTAGCCCCAGAACTGCTACCTTTGGCCTTCTTAGTCTTCTTAACCTTTTTAGCCTTCGGACCTTGATCATCAGCAGCTGAGACTTCCAAACTGGCATCCTTCGGAGCATCGGCTTCCCCAGGAAAAGTATCTTCACTATCTCCTGAATAGGAACGTTTCCTCGAAAGGGAGCCAAGCAGTTCAGCGCATAATTTTTCATTCAAACCATCCGGCTTCAGTTCCTGTAAAGCAGAGAGAGGCTTACCATAACAAGAAGCAACTTGACTTACATATGGGTATGATAACCTCTCCATTTGCTCCACGGAACTCTTAAAAACGTCATAAGCCTCGGGACGGTACAGGGGAGATTTCTCCAAAGGGTTGCCAGACTCGTGAAGCTTATAACCTGCAATAAGACCTTGGTGTTTTCCCAGATTGAGTAGTTTAGTATAAACATCACCAAGAGCAGAGTTAAACTCTTTGGAATGCAACAGATAGGTAACCACTTGGTGAAAACCCTGCTCAATGAGCCATTGGTTATCTCCAGTAGCCTGGGCAACCAAAGTCTTCAAACCATCCTTCTCTTTAGCAAAAGCCTTCTGTTGCACAGCCAAGGCCTCCCGGTCAGCTTTCAGTTTCAATAAGTTAGCTTCAAATCTCTTCCTAAGATCACCCATCTCAATATCGTGCCTCTTAGTTAACTCCTCAATCTTCTTGTTCCAAGCCAACTCCTTCTCAGAAAAGCTCTCGATTTCCTTCTTCATAGCAGCAATTGAAGCCTTCATTTTCTCCTTCTTCTTGGAGGCCTCCTCATATTCCCGCATCCCTTTAGCAAAGCGGGTGACACCTTCAGCCAAAAAGGCAGAAAGGTTGCAGGAACTGAGCATCATCCTAGAGATAAGATGATCACCCTCCATCTCAGATATGGCATCTCGAACACCGGGAGGAGCAAAATGAGCCAAGGCTTCAGCACACACAACAAGATCCTTAAAATTGTCACCAACCTTAACCCCCCAATTAGGCACGTAAATGTCCTCTGAACCCTCGAAGCTTTCAACACTTTTGGCCGACGAACCTTGAATAGCAGAAATGGTACCCTTCTTAACCAATTTCTTCTTCTTGCTCGAAACAATCAACTCCCTTTCCTTGCCTTTACCAACATCCACAGCTTGATCCTCTGATGCCTCAATATCATCACTAACGTCAATAGGCTCTGAGCCAGAGGGCTGATCAACACCCTTCAGATGGCGTTGAGAACGACGAGTAGAACTTTTGGACGCAGTAACCTTGGTGAAGCCTTTGACATTCGGAACATTGACATAACCAGAACCCTCAAACCTATAATCGGCACCCTTAACAACCGCATTCTCACCAGGGGTAGCAGCAGCATCATAAAAAACAACGTCAGAGGTATCATCGCTCTTAATAAAATCCAAGGCAGACATAACTGCAATACAAAATATAAAAACATATAAACAGACAAAGAAAAAGGAATAAAAAAGCAAGAAAGGAATAAAGGCATACCCTTCCCATCTCTAATAAGCACCGGATCCCGGTTAGCATTTTCCCACACTTTACTTATACCCAATAACACCAACAAATGCTCAGGGAAGGGACGAAGCCTCGAAGGGCACTCCCAAAGAATTTCTAAAAAACAGGTGTTTATCTCGGAATCAGAGGGCTCCGGCTCGTTCAGAACAGCATCCGGGTGTCTCCAAACAAGTTTGAAATGAACAATTTCCTCCGACACCCAGAAAAACCGATCTTTCCAAACCCCAAGTGTAGAAACCATGGACGAAATTAAACAAGTATCAACTTGACTGGTTTCAAAGGTGAACCAATCACCATTCTTAGCAAGCCGGAAAAAGCGACGGAATGCTAAAAGAGTAGGATCATACCCACAAGCCCGACACAGAATCTCAAAATGCAAAACCCTAGCCATACCTAAAGGGTGAATCTGACCAAAAGACACTCGGTAATATTCCAAAATATTCAACACAAAGTTTGAAAACGGATAACGAATCTTGGAAAACTCAAAATGACGACAATACAGGGCGATCATACCAGAGGGACATGCATTGACAGATTTATCGCAAGCCGGTGCAACCGGTTTATACTTTGTCCCTATACCCCATTCCATACAGAATAAATCGACTTCCTCTTGGGTCAGTCGAGAGAAGGATTTTGCCATATCCTTCCGAGCACCCATGACTATGAACAATTAAAGAGAAAATAAGAGAAATGGAACTGACCTGATTTTGAATGAAAAGGGGAAACTTGAGAGAAATAAAAGAGCAAGTAATGTTCTTCAAAAAGAAAATGGGAAAATAAATGAGATTAGGGATAATTATCAAGAGGCAAAAAATTTAAAACCACCGCCAGACAAACTGCCACAAGTCTTGTCAACTGTCTTGTCAAATTCTGAAATTCAAAAACCGTTCCAACCTTCCGACCCTTGAACCTTCGAAGCCTTTGGGCAATAAAAAACACGTATAAAAGTCAGAAGTCCTTGAGCTCCTTCCTCAAAAACCTCTGACTTGGGGGGCTGAAGACGGGGGTAACCCAAGACTAAATAAAATGACTAAATATATGAACGCCCAAAGGGTTAAAAGGTTCAATGGTTGAAAAGCTGAGGAGATGGAGTAAAGCAATACGAGAATAGTAAACAAGTCACATCTCCGAACAGCTCCACCAACTCACCAGCCGCAAAAGCAGCGCAGGTCTGCAGAGCACACGCTATTATCCAGGGGTCAAAAGGCTTTAACCCCCGAAAGGGCAAGCCCCTCACTGCGAGCAGGATCACTAGTCAAATGAATTCTACTTTGGGAGATGTCTTCTACTATAAATTGACACTTCATTCACTTCAGAAAACATCTCCTGGCCAGCTCTGATTCTCTAATCTCTAGTCATTCATATTGAGTACTTGCTTCATACAAGTCACTCCCTTTCACATCCAACACACACATTCTATTTGCTCCTTCATCCGAACCTGAACATAATTCAGAGGAGGATCCATAGCAAATAACAAAAATAAACTAGTGAACCTCCTTCCACGTCTTGCAAACGTGGGGGGACCCCACGACCTGCGTTAGGCAAAGTTGAACCCTTCAACCCTATTGCCTTACCAGCCTAGCTACCACCCTTGGTCTCTCGTTTGTTGCTTCAATAGGTAGCAATCCTTAGGACAAGCCTTGTTAAGATCTTTGAAATCTATGCACATTCTCCAGGAGTTGTCTGGTTTCTTGACCATAACCGGGTTTGCAACCCATGATTGATACTTGACTTCTCGGAGAATGCCAGCCGATACAAGCTTTTCGACTTCTTGGCAAGCAGCCAGGCTTCTCTCAGGTGCTAAACTTCTTTTCTTTTGAACCACAGGCTTGACATCCGGCGGTATTCTTAACTCGTGCTCAGCAACGTCCCGGGGGATCCCCGTCATATCCTCTGGACACCAAGCGAAGACATCGCTGTAATGTGTTAGTAACTTTTCTAGATATGAGAGGGTTTCTTGTGAAAGGCTTGGATTGACCCTTATTCTCTGTTCCGGGTACTTAGGATTTATGATTAGCCTTTGCTTGTCTTCTTCACTTCTTGAGCTTTCACCCTCAACCAGGTAGGCTTCTTGAGAGGGTTGAAGGGTTGCTATGTCCCTCTCGGTAGGAAATTTGACTATGCCATGGCCAACAGACACTGCCATGTAGAATGCACACTGCCCTGGTCTTCCAATGATCACGTCATAGTTTGAGGGGATGTTGATAACCACAAAGGTGAGTGGTTGGATTCTTTCCTTCTGACCTTCGCTGAAACGAACATTAAGTGTCAGTTTCCCTAAAGGCTTGAGGGGTATATCGGCGATACCTTTTATGGAGGTTCCAGAGGGTTGAAGCCTTGAACGTTCTTCATTACTCAAGCGGTTGAAGAATTTCTCGAACATGATTTCAGTGGCTGCCCCAGTGTCTATGTATGCCCTATATGTTTGCAATGTTCCCACAGTAGCTTCTACCAGAAGAGGGCTAGAGAGAGGGTCTTTCTCCGTTGGGTGGAAGCAGACACACTGAAGCTTCCAAGCTTCCAACCGCTGTCTTTTATGAGGAACCCTTCCATCAAAATCCACCATATTGACTTCCTTGCCTTTTCCTTCAACCATTTTGTCCCGGACTCCCTTTACCAAATGAGCGAGTTCTCCGGACTTAACAGCTTCCTCAATTCTTTTCTTGAGCTGGAAGCAATCATTGGTGTGGTGACCTTTTTCTTCATGAAACTCACAAAATTGTGTGGAGTTCTCATTTTTTCTGCTTTTGGGGAGAGGCCTAGGAGGCCGAAAGTTTTGATTGACTTCTTCAGTTGCGAGGATTTCTTGAGGGGTCTTTGTGAGGGGTGTGAAACTCATGCCTTTCTCCCTGCTTGAAGGGTTCCGGCCTTCAGACCTTCGGGGGTCTGAACCCTTTGATCGTCTGTCATAAGAGTTGAAGTTTCCCCTTTTTCTGGCTGGACTATTGCTTTGCCAGCTGGACCCTCTTTTCCTTTGCTCTTTAATGTCTACTGCCTCCTCTCCCCGGATGTGGGCTTCTGCTCTCTCGAGAGCTTCTTCCAAGGTTCTGGGCAGAGATTTGTTGAAATCTCTTGTGAGATATTTTGAGGTGATAGCGTTCATGAAACCGGCTACCCTCATTTTCTCATCCGCCCCTACATAAGTTAGACCTTCCTTCTTATATCGTTCAATGAACGCTCGAAGACTTTCGTCATCACGTTGTTTTATCTGGAAGATTACTGTCGCGTCTTTGACATATCGTCTTTGTTGGGAGAAATTGGCCAAAAAACCCTTGCTGAGGTCGTCGAAGCTTCGAACGCTTCGTGCAGGTAATTCGTTGAACCAGATCCTAGCTGATCCAACAAGGGTTTGCATGAACATTAGACAACATTCAGCGTTTGACCACTTTTCTATCCTTGCTGCACCGGTAAAGATCTGAAGATGGTCCTCAGGATCTTCAGTCCCATCGTACGTTTTAATGTGAGGAGGCATCTTGATTTTTGCTTGAAAATCATAATCAGCTATTTGCTGTGAAAAGCATGAAAGGTTACTTGGCTTATATGGTTTAGCCAAGTCTTCTTCAGCCCTTGCATCCACATTATTGCCATTGGCGTTGTTTCCCTGAGTGGCTAGCACCTGATTAATAAAGTATTGCCACGGGAAGTTGGCCATCATCTGGGTCATCATTGAGGGCATGAGGTTGAAGCCTTGAAGGCTTCCAGGTGCAACTGAGCAGCTTACTCCAAGGGGAGTGCTCATAACAGCACTTCGTGCCAAAGGGAGCACGGACAGAGCTTGCTCCCACAAGGTTGTTGTAGATGCTGGAAAGCTTGTTACTGGGGACTGTAGGAGCTGCTCAAGGGTTAGCTCATGTCCCAAAGGAGCACCACTAGTAATCGGTTGGGAAGAGAAGATGGGATGCACTGTGGGATTCGTCATCGTGGATAGATATGGGTGAGGGTTTGGAGGATTACTGGGACCAGCCTCATTTCTAGTTGTAAAAGGAGGGGGAGGTGGTCCAGGAGACAACGTTGGTTCTGGCTCGTCGTAATCTAGGCGGATTCTCACCCCCTTTTCTCTTTCTCTATTCACATGCTGGTTGAGAAAAGACCTCAATTCCAGGAAATTGTTGGCAACCCCCTCGGGGGTAAGTTCAACACACGCTGGGGCGTCAGAGACACCGATATTGGGAGAAGGAACTCCGGATCTGGACGGAGTTGGTGTGTTGAAGGTGAGGAACTCGGGTGTGCTTCCCGGAGTTGAGAAAGAAGTTGGTATAGCCACATGAGCTTGGCTACTACCCGGGGTTGAGATGTTTGGAATCTGATTTACTTCACCCGGGGATCCACTTTCGGACATGGTGATTTTAAGTGAAGAGAGCTACACTACTAGGTCTTTTTTAGGAGAAATAGCGGCGTAGCCCCACGGTGGGCGCCAACTTGTTGATGCAACAAATAAGAGACCAAGGATAGTAGCTGGGCTGGTTAGGCAAAAGGGTTGAAGAGTTCAACTTTGCCTAACGCAGGTCGTGGGGTCCCCCCACGTTTGCAAGACGTGGAAGGAGGTTCACTAGTTTATTGTTGTTGTTTGCTGAAGATCCTCCTCTGAAGTATGTTCAGATTCGTATGTGGGGGCAAACGGAATGTGTGTGTTGGATGTGAAAGTGAGTAACTCGCATAAAGGAAGTACTCGATATGAACGACCAGAGTTTAAGGAAATAGGCCTGGCTAAGAGTGTCTCCTGAAGTAAATGAAGTGTCAATTTATAGGAGAAGACATCTCCCAAAGAAGAATGCCTTTGACTAGTGACCTTGCTTGCAGTGAGGGGTTTGCCCTTTCGGGGGTTAAAGCCTTTTGACCCCTGGATAATAGCGTGTGCTCTGCAGACCTGCGTTGCTTTTGCGGCTGGCGAGTTGGTGGAGCTGTCCGGAGATGTGACTTATTTACTGTTCCCGTATTGCTTTACTTCATCTACTCAGCTTTTCAACCATTGAACCAGTTAACCCTTTGAACGTTTACATATTTAGTCTTGGGCTACCCCCGTCATCACTCACCAAATAGCCATTAAAAATATGCAAATCCAAATGCAAGGCAAGTAAGTGTTAAATTGGCCAGATGTGCTTTATATGTGCTTATAAATAAGGGACATGCTTATCAACATTTTTAATTATTTGCTCTTAAGATTTGATTGCTCTTAAGCAAACTCTCATGCAACAATAAAAAAATAATAATAATAAAATAATACCTTTTAACTAAAAGATGGAGATAAGCATGCAAACCATAACATAGAGATTGAAATGTATAGAACTAGTTTTTGCCCCGCCCGCGTTGCGGGGCAATAAGCCGAATATTTCTCTCTCATAACATGTATGTCTGTACAGAGGGCAAAATCGTAATTATATTTTGAACTGGAGGCGAAATCATAATTTTAAACTGAGAGCAAAATCATAATTTTGAGCTACGGGGAAAAACATAATTTTATTTTGAACTGTGGGCGAAAACATAATTTTGAGCTGAGGGCAGAATTGTAATTTTGAGCTAGAGGAAAAAACAACATTTTATTTTAAGCTGGGGTTAAAAACGTAATTTTAAACAGAGGGCGAAACCGTAATTTTAAACTGGGAACAAAATAAAAAAAAGAGTTTTTGACCCGAGGGCAAAAGCGTAATTTTGAGCTAAGGGCAAAGTTATAATTTTATTTTAAGCTGATGGCAAAAACGTAATTTTAAACAAAGGACGAAAACGTAATTTTAAACTGTGAATAAAATTAAATTAAAAATGGTATGGACCAATAGGTAAGTGCCACACAGCTGTGTGGCACTATTCCCCCAAACTTGGTTTTGTATACGTAGGGTAATACTTTCAAAATATCTAAAAGCAAAAGTAAATCGACTTTTTTCCAAAAAACATGAAAATGTCCAAATATGCATAAGCATATCTATAAAATTTTATTATGCATAAACTTACACTTCTTATGAAGATTCACTTAACGCTCAGTTATATATAATATATGTCTTCAACGGCGGAGCTACATAGAGAGGATTGGTGTCACCTGACACCAATCTATTTTGTGTGTTATACAAAACGTGTAATAGAAAATCTTCAAACGACACCAATGTTTTTTTATTATTGACACCATTGATTTTATTAAAAATATATTTAACCATGTTAACATGAAAAAACAATATATATCTTCATCTTCCTATACTAATAAACGAAAATCTTTTTTGGACACGTGTCACTCTCTGGTGCTTTCTCACATTATTTTTCTATTTAGCTACCATATTAAATAATAATAATTTTAAACAAAATATTAGATAAGAATAAATATTTAGATAAGCATAAATGTTTGTTTTTATTATGATCATATTAAATAATAATAATAATAATTTTAAACAAAAAATACATAAGAATATAAACGTTTGTTTTTATTAGAATCATAGTAAATGATAATAATTTTTTTAAACGATTGAAATTATGGTAAATTAGGAATTAAAGGTTCCCGTTTGATATATACTTATTACTTAATAATTGTATTATTGTTTTTTTTTTCACTAGAATTAATATATATATATATATATATATAGGGAAAGGTTCTATGCAGAACACTAAATATTGCAAGAACATGCAGAACAAAATGAATAACTCGTTTTTTCAATCCTAAAAACCTAAAATGTGAATGAAAATGTTATCAAAATTAAGATTTATTGTTTCTCATACTAGAATTCACAACAAAATATGAAAAATCTTCGGTTTTTAAATAACCTACACACAAGCAGGTTATGTAATACATATATGAATGTAAGAAACATAAAATTTAAGAAATATGAACCTAAAATCTCAAAATTTAGTGATTTAGAGTTGTTCTTTTTGTTCTCGCAATAATTAGTGTTCTGTAATGATCCTTATCCTATATATTATTATATAAAATTACATTTATGCAACTCGTGTAATACACGGGGTTCTAACCTAGTATACTAATAAACAAAAATCTTTTTGTACACGTGTCAATCTCTGGTGCCTCCTCCCTTTTAATAATAGTATTACATATTAAATTTTATACACAAAATATAATATAATACTAATTAATATAGTTAGGGATAAACATATAAATTCAAATTTAATTAATAATTATCTATAATAGATATAAATGTATCAAATAATATAAAAAGTATAATATTATTTAATACATTTAATCAACTAAAGACATTATCATCATGCTAAATAAAGACATTATATAATATAATAAAAATTTTAATTTGAATATTTAAATGTCAACTACTAATTAAAAAAGTTGTTGTAGACGCTCAAATTTATAGTTTAAAAAACTTTAGTCCTACTTTTTTAAACGTATACTTTATTTTTAGTATGATTTTTTAATATGTAATATTTTCTATATAATGATGATATTCGTATCTTGTCTCATGATCCGTACATCTAAAAGTAGTATTTATATCAAAGTATTTATTATATCATTAATATACATAGTAGAATTTAATTACAATTCATTTACCATAACCTCATAACTTATAATTATTTTTAAAAGAGTAAATTGCCATTTTAGTCCCTGAGTTTTGTCCAAATTTGCCATTTTGATCCAAATAGTTTTATTTTCCCCCCTGGGTCCCTGACTTTTACATTTGTTGCCATTTTGATCACTTTGCCTAACTTCATCCAAAAACCCAGTTTGTAACAGGGGTATTTTGGGGATTTCCTTAAAAAATGTTTTCAGTTGCCATTTTGATCCAATTCCAAAAAATCAAAAAAATTCCAAAAAATTCCAAAAATTCAAAAAAAATTCTAAAAAATTCAAAAAAATCTAAAAAATTCTAAAAAATCATAAAAATTCAAAAAATTCAAAAAATTCTAAAAAATCATAAAAATTCTAAAAAATCAAAAAAATTCTAAAAAATCCAAAAATCATTAAATGTTTCGGAACGAACCGTTTCGACCCGTACCGTTTCGAACCGAACCGTTTCGACCCGTACTGTATCGACCCGAACCGTTTTGACGCGAACCGTTTCGAACCTGTACCGTATCGAACCGTACCGTTTCGACGCGAACCGTTTCGAACTGTACCGTTTCGACCCGTACCGTATCGAACCGAACCGTTTCGACGCGAACCGTTTCGAGCCGAACCGTTTCGACACGAACCGTTTCGACCCGTACCGTTTCGAACCCGAACCGTTTCGACGCGAAGCGTTTCGACCCGTACCGTTTCGACCCGTACCGTTTCGAACCGAACCGTTTCGACGCGAACCGTTTCGAACCGAACCGTTTCGACCCGTACCGTATCGAACCGAACCGTTTCGACGCGAACCGTTTCGAACCCGAACCGTTTCGAGCCGAACCGTTTCGAGCCGAACCGTTTCGACCCGAACCGTTTCGAACCCGAACCGTTTCGAGCCGAACCGTTTCGACGCGAAGCGTTTCGACCCGTACCGTTTCGAACCGTACCGTTTCGACGCGAACCGTTTCGAACCGAACCGTTTCGACGCGAACCGTACCGTTTCGACCCGTACCGTATCGAACCGAACCGTTTCGACGCGAACCGTTTCGAACCTGAACCGTTTCGACGCGAACCGTTTAGAATTATTTGGATTTTTTAGAATTTTTATGCTTTTTTAGAATTTTTTTGATTTTTATATTTTTTTTGAATTTTTTAGATTTTTTATGATTTTTTAGAATTTTTATGATTTTTTAGAATTTTTTAGATTTTTTTAGATTTTTTTGAATTTTTTAGATTTTTTAGAATTTTTTAGAATTTTTTGAATTTTTTGGAATTTTTTTGATTTTTTGGAATTGGATCAAAATGGCAACTGAAAATGTTTAAATTGAAAAGAGTAACTGGGTTTTTGGATGGAGTTAGGCAAAGTGATCAAAATGGCAACAAATGTAAAAGTCAGGGACTCAGGGGGGAAAATAAAACTATTTGGATCAAAATGGCAAATTTGGACAAAACTCAGGGACTAAAATGGCAATTTACTCTTTTTAAAAATACTTACAATTTTATGATCATTTTTTTTAGTGTTACTTCTTTTGAAGACATAATAAAATGGATTGTAGTATCTCAAAAGAGAAGTGAAAACTTAGAAAATTATTTTGAATAGAGAAAATATAACTGTTCTTTTGTTTTACTATTTTATCTAAATAACTCATTTCATTAATAAGGATTATATACAAGTTTATAATTTATATTTTTTCGTCATTTAACTCGTGTATAACACAAAAACTATATAAACGTTTTACCTATTCTTTTTTTATAATTTATAAGTTAAACCCAATTACTTAATTCCATCTAATATATAATTTACTTTAAACCATTAAAAGCTCATGTCTTCTTTATAAGTTTTTAAGCCCATAACCAATTAAAGGCCACACTTCCGATTATTCAACCTATATACCAAAAAAAGGTCGTCAAAGACGAACTAAAGAGTCACCAAACGATCATAAGTTGAGAGAGGCACGACTAGTGTAACATGGGGACGATTCTGTTCGAGCTGAAGAGACAAGAGTGATCGATTATGAAATTCTGATCAAAGAGGGGAGCCAATGACGATTAAACATGAGTTATTCTACAAGGAAATTGTACTTTTATTATTATATTGGTTTACTAGGTTAGAACCCCGTGTATTACACGGGTTGATTAAATATATTTTTATATAATAAAAAAAGTTATATCTTTAATTACCCGTGTATAACATGAGTTGAATAAGCACGTGTACTACACGGCTTGAATAAATATAATGTAATCACTAATCAGTTAACACACACAGTCGTCAAAATACGTTTTTGGTAAAAAGAACTTTGATATACTATTTACATATTAGAACATTTTACTTTGTTTTTTTATTTTTCTATTAGTAGGTTATAAACTTTTGTACAACAAAAATTATAACATTTTACTTTGTTGTTTTTTAATTTATTAACAGGTTAAAAAAGTGTGTGTTACATGTGGTTGGATCAATAAAATAGTAAATAGTTATTAGTATTAAGTGTAAAAAATAAAAAATAAAAAGCCTCAGACCCTCAGCCACCGCCATTAGAGACTTTTGAGTATGAAATGAATCTATTCACAATTCAAAGAAACGTGAATTTTGCACCCAAATATACATTCAGTCCATTAAATCTACTTATTTCTTCTTTCCCCATTCATGACCCGTTGCTTTGTACATAAATATTAGTTTTTATTCTTCCCTATTTAATAAATGTAATCTCAATCATGTAATAAAAACTAAAGAGGAAAACAATTACAACACTTTTCAATTTGAATTCACATACAGAACTAACGTGAGGCTGTCAACCTACAAATATGACTTGTTTGGCATTTAGTTAGCGAAACGCGGGCTGGATCTCTCCTCCAAGTGGATGTTGATAGCTCGGAATGAAAAGGGGCTTGCTCCATGTGAATGGCCCCATAAATTTAAGAGATCCAATTGTGTTTGGATTACATCTCCGATGAAAACAGATGCAATTTTGATCGGGTTTCAGGAAGTTTTGCTTTTGCACTCCATCTCTGTTCCATTTTGCGATACAGTTGATGTCGATCATCAAACGATAGTGGGACCCTCACATGTTAGGCATGTGAGGGAAATAAAATGAGATACTTAACTTTGTTAGTTATAAAGGATTAAACCAGCAACAAAAATAAACTTAAAGGATGTTTTTAGCAAGTTTTAAACATTAAGGCTGGAACCTGCAAGTTTGAGGAAACATAAAGGACGTTTTGAGCAATTTACTCGCAAAATAATAAAATCAAGATAAGTATATAAAGATTATATTAGAAGATAAATATAAGTACAGAGATATAGTTATAGATAAACGTCGACTTAAAATATGGGATAACTTGATAAATTATTTTAAAACTTGTAATTTTTAAGATAAAAATAAACATAATTATATGGCGGGAAAACTAAAATGTAGATGCCTCTCGTATCGACACATGTCCATTAATTGGTTTCTTTTATTATATGTATAGAAGATATTATATTATTTGACCTGACCTGACTTGACCCAACCCAAAAATTTTAGACACTGGGTTATTATAAATTCAAGTAACAAAAAGATAACACCATAGAAAAAATTTCGGACTCTGCCCACTACATGTGTTTATGTGCATCATTCATTGTAAACAATGAAGCGTATATTATAATAAGCTTGTTTTACAATCAAATCTTCACCAAATAACATGAGAAAACTATATAAGGGTGAGCGGAGTGGTGCGGTAAACATCTCGGTAAAGCGGTTTACCGATCGGTAATACCGCCGCCGATGGTGTTTACCGATCGGTGAGGTTGGTTGAGCGGTGAAGGTTTACTGATGAGGGGAAGGGGTGTTTGTCAGCTTTTGCCCCCTATTTTTATTTATTATGTTTTTTTTTAATAATAGTTTACCTAATCCAAGATAGGTAACCCACCGCCAACGTTTTTGAGCATTAGGTAAACAAAATAAGTAAATTGACGTGACACTGTCTAATTGGGTGAATGAGGAGTTTACCTATTCCAAATAGGTAACCACTCCCTTCACCCTAAGTAGAGAGGAGTTTGATGGGTTGTAACGTAACCTCACCTGGGTAAGTGTATGAAATTTGGAATAATGTGGCTAAATGATTAAAAAAATCGGGTGTGGTAGGTGCTAATTGTAATCTAAATTATACAAACAATATATACATCAATACTCATATATATTAATGAGCTACTAACATTATTTTAATATTTAGTGCACAGAATTGTTCAACTATTATCTTTGCACAAGTTACTTAACCTACCCTAAGTATACAATTATATAATACATGTGGACGGTATACTTTGTACCTCTAATTGCCCAAAATTGAAAGGAAAGAAAACAAGGGTTAGGTTCCAAATATCATAATACATGAAGCATAACAAAAACTAGAGGGAAGCCTATCAATTTCTCAACTACCTCCTCTTAACATGATATCTTTCTCATACATTAACTTTTTAATTTGTGAATATATCAAATTTTATAATTTGTGAATATACCGAACTCTTGCCATATCATGTAGAGAAATTCCACTAGTTTATACCCGTATATCATAAAAGTTTATTAGTCAGGTGGGAGACTGGAAGGTACTCTTTGTACCTTCAACCGCCAAAAATTGAAAGAAACAAAAACACAGGTTAGGTTTCAAATATAGCATAACAAAACTAGAGGAAAGCCTATCAATTTCTCAACTACTACCTCTTAACATGATATCTTTCTCATACATTAACTTTTTAATTTGTACATATATCAGATTTTATAATTTGTGCATATATCGGACTCTTACCGTATCATAAAGAGAAATTCCACTAGTTTATCCCGCATATCATAAAAGTTTATTAGTCAGGTAAGAGACTGGGAGGTATTCTTTGTACCTTCAACCGCCCAAAATTGAAAGAAATAAAAACTAAGTGTTAGGTTTCAAATATAGCATAACAAAACTAGAGGAAAGCCTATCAATTTCTCAACTACTACCTCCTCCCCTTCTCGAACATTTTAACATTTAAGATATTTGATATTTAAAGCTTATAACTATATTTTCTAAAAATAAACTCCTTTTATACGATGATAAAGTTTTTGTTTTCGGTCTAGATTACTCGGCGTGGAGTGACTTGAAAAAGAGGCATGAATCGACACGTGTCAGCCACGTCAGCAGATAGGTATTTCCTCTTCAAGCCCCAAAAAGCACGGGGTAGGAAGGGGCGTGAAGCGACACATGACAATAACATTTTTTTTATTTTAACTTATGTTTAAAGAAAACAAATCAATAAAGAAACTCACCACCCAATCAGCATCAACCATGTCATCACCATCCCTTCCCCACGTCGCATGAAGAAACCTACACCACCACCTCCATGCCATTTGGGGCGGTGTGTCAGCGTTGGGGAAGAAGCCCTACACCACCCTTTCCCACACCCACGACGTGTAGTGTTAGTTGAAGTGGTGTTCAAATCAAAACTAAGATTGATATTTTCGACAAATATTGTCTTACAATACCATTTACACTTTAAATTTACAACTAGATATACTTATACCATTTTATCAAAAATTATATAAATCGGTGATGGATTATGTAAATCTTTTTATTAATGACAAATTTCGTTTAATCCTTGATGTTTGTGGGGGCCCCCTCTCAAAGTTAGGTGTTTAAAGAGTTGTATTTGTCAATAGAACACCACTCTATTGATAAAATAAATCTTTTTTTAGAAGTTATATAATATTTGATTCTATTTTTTTCTATATATATTATATAAGTACAAAAAAAATTCAAGTAATGCCGATTTACTTGAAAATTTGAAGAACATCACCGCTAAGAAAGTCATATCTACCGCTATACATATTTAATCCTATATAGAGTCAACTACGCTTTTCGTTTTTATGGTTTGTTAAAAATAATCATTACAGTCTGTTAGTTTAAAAATTGCTAAAACAATATTTGTACTTTCACTTTTCTAACAATTACAATCCACCCTCACTAACGTCATCCAGTTATTCTGTTAGTTTGTTTGAAATGACTATATTGCCCTTGTTATTAAAATTAAAATTAATAAAGAGCTGGTTACATTTTTCGTCCCTGTGGTTTGTTGAAAATAACCATTACAGTCCATGAGTTTAATTGTCAAAAAGAGTACCAATATCCTTCACTTTACTTTTCACTCTCCCCATTTCTTCAGATCTGCCACAACATCACTTGCTCTGGCTCCACGACTCTGTTCCGACAACTTAGTTTCACCACCTCTCCCATCCACCGTATCAACGTCAAACGGATCTCCTCCGTCACCTCCACTGGTTTCAGGTTTGTCTCCCTCAAGCCTATGATCGGTATCGGGTGTGTTGGGAGGTGGGTTGGCTGCCATGTGTTGAGTAGGGGTGATTATTCACCTTTCTTTTTATAGACAAATATATATACACACATATAATGTGTGAGCAATTGTGAAACGCCCACTTTTCGACATTAAATAAATAACATAAACTTCATACCAATTTTAGAAAATTTTTGACATGACCCATTTGTAAAGAAGACGATTTCCTGCTTTTTTAACATAATCAATCAAAATACATTCTACGACACTTACGAAACATACTAAGATTTAGAACCTTACACATTTCATCAAAACATTATATGTGAACTATTCAAAACAAATTTAAACTTCAAACTACTACGGTTATCGTAGTTACTAGTTTAACATTTACTACACAAAAAGGTAATTTGACCCATTCAAAATAAGCATCTTGAACCGGGAAGCGCATAAAGTCGACATTGTGTGTGTATTCGGTCCGAGCGCGCCATAATTAAGCATGGGATTTACCTAGCATTCATAACAACAAAACATTTGTTAGTCGTAATACATATCAATTCAAATCCTTTCATTATCTATCATTATTTGACCCGTTAACAAAATTCGTCTATTTGTCAACATCTTTATTTTAATTCATCCTTTGCATTCTAGCATAGGTTTTCTTTAAGTTTTTCTACCTTTCTTTACATTCAGCATGTAAACTTTCCGACCCGTCCGAAATGGGTCGATACATACCATACGATTTGTCATACTTTCATTATTTTGACCCGTTATCAACAAGTCAATTCTTATCCATTACGACATCTTACTTTGCAAACATCTTGACCCACTTGAAATGGTCATTATATATCCGTTACTATTGTATTTCTTATCCATTTCCCAACATACAACATATCACAATTTTACCATGAACAATCATACAATTCTACATAAAGATTTTTATTACTAAACTATCATTTGTAAATCTACTTATAAAGGAGAATTAAGTTCATATGAACTTACCGTGATCTTGATTTCCTTGCGCTTTGGAGTGACTTGGTCCTTCTTCCTTCTTTGATCCTATACATCACAACTTCATATACTTAGCTTTTGTAGTTTCATTACCCTCACAATCCTTGTTATATGATATGATGTTTATAAGGCACATACATTCCCACCAAAGTCATATCTCATCAATTTAACAAGTATTCATGTAAAATCATAACTAAATCAATTTTTGACATTTCATCAAACACATGGCGTGCGTACTCTTTACAAGGCATAAAGTACAATTATCTTAAGCACATTCTTCCATAATTCATCAATGGATTAACATAAACATCCCTAATTCCACATTTTACCATACTAACTAATAACATATGGTTGTAGCATCAATTATTTATCAACATTTCTTCGAACACATTGTTTCAAACACACATACCATACTAGTTAGCATATAGGGTTTCAAGGTTTCTAATCATCCTATGACATACATATGGGTTTTTACTTCAAATCATCATTGTGTACAATTTCAAGCATGATTACAACTCCCATATGCTAATACATCTTGTTTTCATATCTAACTTCACATAAGAATCACTGGTTACACATATCACACTTCATCAACTAACATTAAAACATGAAATTCGACTTACTTGACACTTATAACACTTAGGGGATCATGATTCCTAGCTCATGCATTGAAATTTCAGCCCTTTACTCTTTCGATTTTGTGGAAATTTGAAGAACTAGGGTTTTCTTGAAGGAAAACCTCCTCCTGGCTCTCTTTCTCGATCGTACCCACCCCCACACAAGTACTGGGCATTTTTGTTAAGGGTTTTTTAATTACAAAACTTTCACTAAACCCCCTCATCTTTTAGAACATATCACTTTATCTCATTTCTACTTACTAACTTGGTAAACTTAATACATATATGAGGTTTTTGATTTGTTAAATATTATAAATCTTAATAATGGTAAAATTTCATATTTACCATTTCTTTTCGTCAAAGTTTTGCGATGAAGCATTAAAGTACGTCACATACGAATATGGGGTGTTACAAGTCTACCCCTTTAAAGATGGTTTCGTCCTCGAAACCTGAATACGTACCAAATAATTTCGGGTAGTGCTTTCGCATGTCATCCTCCGCTTCCCACGTAAGATCCGATCCCTTTCGATGTTGCCATTGGACCAACACTTGTCGAACGAATTTGTTGCGGAGTTGCTTCACTTTAAAATCTTTTATTGCTACGGGCTTTTCCACATAATTTAACTTTTCATCCACTTCAATATCATCCAAGGGCACATATGCTGTTTCATCCGTGAGGCACTTCTGTAGTTGTGACACATGAAAAGTGTTATGAATTCCATTCAATGCGGGAGGAAATTCTAACTGGTACGCTACCGACCCGACCCGAGCGAGTATTTTGAATGGTCCAATGTATCGAGGACCTAGCTTTCCGCGTTTACAAAAACGAATTATCCCTTTCCATGGAGAGACTTTTAGCAAGACATAATCCCTCACTTGGAACTCAATCGGACGCCTTCGCCGATCCGCATAAGACTTTTGTCTATCTTGCGTCGCTTTTATTCTTGATCTAACCATATCAATCTTCTCATTCGTTATGTCTACAACATCTTTTGATGCGAGTTCGCGCTGACCCACTTCCCCCCAACAAACCGGGGTTCTACATTTCCTTCCATAGAGCATTTCGTAAGGGGCCATTTTTATGCTGTTATGATAATTATTATTGTATGAAAACTCTACCAAAGGTAGATGATCATCCCAGCTTCCTCCGAAATCCATAACTCACGCCCTTAGCATATCAACCAATGTTTGGATAGTTCGTTCCGACTGACCATCGGTTTGTGGATGGTAGGCGGTGCTTATATGTAACTGGGTCCCCAATTCTTCGTGAAATTTTCTCCAATAACGAGATGTGAACCGGGTATCTCGGTCGGCCACTATGGACACCGGAACCCCATGTCGAGATATAATCTCATTCGTATAAACTTCCGCCATCTTTTCCGAATTATAGGTTTCCCGGATGGGTAAGAAATGTGCACTTTTGGTTAGTCGGTCAACGACTACCCATATAGCATCGTGCCCCTTCCTTGTTCTAGGAAGTTTAGTCACCAAATCCATCGTTACATGCTCCCACTTCCACACCGGTATCTCCAATGGTTGCAACTTTCCATATGACCTTTGATGTTCGGCTTTTACTAGAGAACACGTCAAACATTTAGCAACGTACTTGACAATGTCTCTTTTCATTCCCGGCCACCAATAATTCATCCTCAAGTCTCGATACATCTTTGTAGCTCCCGGATGAACGGATTATCGAGACTTGTGAGCCTCATTCAAAAGTAATTCATTCACATTACATTCCCGAGTTATCCAGATTCGGTCATACCTCGTTTTCATACCATTCACATTTTCTTTCAAGTCGTGAATAAATCCTTTCATTCCTTCTTTGAGTCATCGGCATTTAAGGATTTTAGTTGAGCTTCCCATATTTCTTCAAGGAGTTTAGAAGTTATTACTATCCTCATCGATTTCACCTGAATCGGAGGCTGGTACTCTTTTCGGCTTAGAGCATCCACCACTACATTAGCCTTCCCGGGGTGATAATGAATATCACAATCGTAATCCTTAATGAGCTCCAACCACCTTCGTTGCCTCATATTAAGATCCTTCTGCTCGAAAAAATATTTGAGGCTTTTATGATCCGAGTAAATAGTACATTTTACCCCATATAGGTAGTGCCTCCATATCTTCAGGGCAAATACGACCACCGCCAATTCTAGATCATGGGTTGGGTAATTGTTTTCATGCTGCTTGAGTTGTCTTGAAGCATAAGCAACGACTTTACCCTTTTGCATTAACACGCAACCTAAACCTTGGTGGGAGGCGTCAGTATACACTACCAAATCATCCGTTCCATCCGGTAATGTCAACACCGGAGAATTTGAGAGCTTTTCCTTCAAAGTCTGAAACGCCTTCTCTTGTTCTTCGCCCCATATAAACTTTTCACTCTTCTTTGTTAATTTCATCATGGGCGAGGCTATCTTGGAGAAATCCTGGATAAATCTTCTGTAATACCCAGCCAAGCCTAGAAAACTTTTTATTTCGCTTGGATTCTTCGGGGGTACCCAATTCATTACCGCATCTACTTTGGACGGGTCCACATGGACACCATCCGCGTCGATTACATGACCCAAAAATTGTACCTCTCTAAGCCAAAAGGCACACTTTGAGAACTTTGCATATAACTTTTCCTTGCGAAGCGTTTCCAATACATCACGTAAGTGGGAAGCATGCTCTGCTTCACTTCGGGAGTATATTAGTATATCATCAATAAAAACGATTACATACTTATCAAGCATAGGTCGGCACACCCGATTCATTAAATCCATAAACGCAGCTGGTGCGTTCGTTAGCCCAAAGGACATTACTAAAAACTCGTAATGTCCATACCGCGTTCGAAACGCAGTCTTTGGCACATCTTCTTCTCGTACACGCAGTTGGTGATAACCCGACCTCAGGTCGATCTTCGAAAACCAACATGCTCCCTGAAGCTGATCAAATAGGTCATCAATTCTGGGCAGTGATGTGTGCAAAATGAAACATATAAATTACATCAATTGTGGCATAAAACTAACCCTTTTTAGTGCTAATGTTGGAAAAAGTGTGCTTTTGTCTTCCTTTTGTATTTTCAGGATTAAATGAGCTCAAATTAACAAAAGAAGCAAAAAGACAGCAAAATCTAACATAAATACAATAAAAGGAACAAACGTGACATGCCCGACCCCACGACAACATCTTCCCAAGCAAAACAAGAAGACAGAAGACTGAACACGCCCCGTGCTCAGCCAGCACGGGGGCATGCCCAAGTGTCAGCAGAAAAGACAAAGTGGTAGAAGCTTCTATTGCCCACCACGGGGCCGTGCTCAGCGGGCACGGGGCCGTGGTCAACTATAAGATTCGCAGAATCCAGGCAAATCTTCATAGTACAGATATGCTTCTGCACACGGGGTCGTGCTCAGCGGACACGGGGGCGTGGTCAACTAATAAGACAAGCTACAATAAATGAAGAAATAGAAGGATGTGGACACGGGGTCGTGCCCACTGGACACGGGGCCGTGCCCGAGCTTTTGTTCAGCCTATAAATAGGAGTGCTTGGCTTAAGCTCAAACCATCCCTTGGCACACCACCTCTCTCACACTTCACCCACCACCCACCACCACCATAACACCATCATCCATTGTCCATCGTAGAGTGTGTGAGTCATCTCGGGATCCAAGATTGATCGTAAGAGTTCTTGACAATCAAGGCCATGTTTGCCTAAGTCTGTTACATCACTTGGTGAAGACAAGTGTCTAGTGTAATACTTTTTATTTTTTAATCTTTTCGCACTTTTTACTTGGTTTTGTATTAATGACTTTAATAACTAGTTTCTTATGTTGAAGGTGATTCTTCCTTATCGTTTGTCCGTGGTGTCTTGACATTATTTTACTGTCTATATAAAATAAAAGATTTTCACCATTCATATCTCCACGGTCTATATGGAGGTATGTTGGCTACCTGGTCGGGGGTTAAGGGAACGGTTTGGTAAGAGTCTTGCCGTTGTTCAGCGTTTAAAGATCCTGCAAGGGACCTGGGTCAAATTTAGTAGGACCTCCTTCAATACTTAACGGTATTGGATGGCGGGGGTCCAAACTCTTTGATCCCCTCATAAGTTAAACTACTATTAATACTATAACCCGGCTACTTAGGACTGTATCCCTGCTGACTCAGACTACTTAGCCGAGGGTAACGTCACCTTCAAAAGAGGGGCCTACCATAATTTGCATTAATAACTTAATTAATTATCTTTCAATAATCCGACCCTTTAGGATTGTATCCTTGCTGACTCAAACTACTGGGTTGAGGGTAACGTCACCTTCAAAAGAGGGGCCTACTACAATAACTAAGATAATCTCTTAAATAAGTGCAAAAGTGCGGAAATAATCAAAGGTTACACTATACACGAGTCGGAACCAAGTGATTCATCTTGTCTATCTGTTTTTATTTTTTTTTCAGCATTTTAGTTAGTTTTATTTTTCTTAGTTTAAAACATTTTTCTAAACTTTTTGATTTGATTAGACGTTGAGGATAAACCGGTACTAAAAGCTCTTGTGTCCTTGGACGACCTCGGTATCTTACCAACACTATACGATGCTCACGATGGGTGCACTTGCCCATATGTGTGTTTAGTGTTAGTAAATATCGTGTTTTATAAATTTAAAGCTGAGCACGGGGCCGTGTCGGTGCAACACGTGGCCGTGTCCAACTCCTAGTAACAGGGATCCGGGAAACAAACACTGTACCTCCGACCACGGGCCGTGTTCACTGAGCACGGGGCCGTGGTGAACCTTCTGACCAACGTTCTTTTCTGTTTTTATTGCAGGATTAGGGACCCAGGCGCCACATTTGAACTTTCTACGTAATGCATGAGCTCCAGTTCTAGTAGAGACATAAAAGAACCTCTAGAAGAACCCGAACGCTTTCTCAGAAAAAGACTTAAAGCTAAAAATCAAGAGAAAGTTTCAGGGGACCCACTTCCAATGGCGGACCAACGTACCCTCATGGATTACCTACGGCCCACCGTAGGTAATCTCGGCGCCGCTATCAATGCACCGAATGTCGAAGCCAATAACTTCGAACTTCGACCACATTTGATACAAATGCTTCAAAACTCCGCGACCTTTCATGGGCTTGCGGACGAGGATCCCCATCTACATATTACTAATTTCTTAGAAATATGTGATACCTTTCGGATCAATGGAGCATCAAATGACGCCATCCGCCTTCGAATGTTTCCATTTTCGCTAAAAGACCGAGCTAAGGCTTGGCTTAACACCCTCCCAGTTGGCTCGGTAAACACCTGGGTTGAACTCGCCCAAAAGTTTCTATATAAGTATTTCCCTCCTGCTAAAACGGCTAAATTAATGACTGAAATTAATACATACTCACAAGAGGATGGGGAATCCTTATATGAAACTTGGGAAAGGTTCAAGGAGCTACTAAGAAAGTGTCCTCATCACGGTCTAGCGGTGTGGCAACAAGTATCCACTTTCTACAATGGGTTGTTGCCACACACAAGACAAACACTTGATTCTAGCTCCGGGGGACTTCTAGGTAATCGTCGCCCAAATGAAATATATAATCAAATTGAGGAAATTGCGCAAACCAATTTTCAGTGGCACACTCCCCGAGGCAATAAATCTATTGCCCCGGGCGCCCATAAGGTTGATGAAAGCACTACTTTACAAGTCCAAATCGAGGCCCTTTCTTCAAAAATAAAAAAAAATTAGAAATGGCAAAAACGGCCTCGGTTATGGCTTGTGAAGGGTGTGGTGGACCACATGAAAATTGGAGTTGTATGAAAGAAGTAGATGATCAAACGGAAACGGTAAACTACATTGATAATAGACCTAGGCCGTCGGGTCCACCAACGGGTACCTACAACCAAGGATGGCGTAACCACCCTAACCTTGGTTGGAGAGATCCCGGCAATAGTAGTAACCAACAAAACCAACGAACTAACTTTCAACAACCACAAAATTTTTCTCAACAACAAGGTGGAAGAGAAAGGCTTGAAGATACTGTATCTCGCCTCATCTCCGACACCGAAAAGAAAAACTCGGATTGATTTCAACAATTGGAATCGAATTTTAGAAATCAATAAGCTAGCATTCAAAACATTGAAAAACAATTAAATCAAGTAGCTCAAAATTTCTCCGAGAGACCACAAGGCGCGTTACCAAGCAATACCGAAACCAACCCAAAGGCCCAAGTACATCTCATCACATTAAGAAACCGAACCGTAGGTCCTGAGGAGGCTCCATTACCTCTAGCGGAGAAGGGCCAATCCAGCCAAACCACGACTCCACCCGGTCCCCAACCAGAAACGGCTTCTCCCCTAACTCAAGAGCCCACTAAGGCTCCTCCGGTTCCGTACCCCAGTCGGTTAATTCGTCAAAAGACCGATGAGCAATTCGCAAAGTTCGAAAATTTACTAAAACAATTGCATGTTAATATTCCTTTTATTGAGGTCCTAACCCAAATGCCTAAATATGCAAAATTAATGAGGGACTTCCTCACTCACAAAAGGAAGATTGAATCATTGCAATTAGTTAACTTAGGCGAAGAATGCTCCGCCTTAGTACTCAACAAACTCCCACAAAAGAAAAGTGATCTCGGAAGCTTCACGATTCCTTGCTCGATCGGGGATTCCCCCATTCGTAATGCATTAGCCGATCTTGGGGCTAGCATTAACCTCATGCCCACATCGATGTTCAACCGACTCGGCCTAGGAACAACGAGCCTTACAAAGATGAGTATACAACTAGCCGACAGATCCGTCAAATTTCCACAAGGTGTCGCTGAAAATCTATTGGTCAAAGTTGACAATTTCGTTTTCTCGACCGACTTTGTCATCCTAGATATGGAGGAAGACATCGATGTCCCTCTCATCCTCGGGAGGCCATTTCTAGCCACCACCCAAGCAGTGGTGGATATGAATGACGGAACACTAACATTGAAATTTGGGGACAAGGAAGTGAAGTTTGAATGTGGAAAGAGAGTAGAGGACGAAGACCCGGTCAACTACATGAAGGTCATAGACTCAAGTTTGGATGACGCTCTCCGACAGTGTAGCATGGGATGCAAAACATCCCACTTGGGTAACATATGACCAGGCTTTGGGTCTAGCCAAGGACCCTTATAAACGTGGCGCACCACGGAGGCATTCCGCGGAACTATCCTTAGTTTAGTTTAGATTAATCTTTATGTTTTCTAGTTAGTTTTAATTTTCAGGAATTAAACACACTTGAGATGGCAAGGGAAACAAGGGAAGCTTGAACCAGCACCCCATGCAGGAAAACAGGACCATCCGACAAAATTTATTCGTTTACAGGAAGTTCGGCACGGGCCGTGTCCGCCCAACACGGCCCCGTGCTGCACAGTCTGCAGAAATACCCAGTTCAGGTAAACTGGACACGGGCCATGCTCACCCAACACGCCCCCGTGTCCAGGCTTCTGTTTCTCTTGATTCAATTTTGTTACTGGCACTTGAACACGGGGCCGTTCCCGGACAACACGGGGCCGTGTTCAGCGCCCAGTAACACAAAATTTTTGTTTTTTCACACCTTTTTACACATTTAATCAACCTAAAAACTTATTTTTGGGACACATTGAGGACAATGTGTAATTTAAGTGTGGGGGGGATGCTAAAACCTTGAATCTTGCAAGTCCTAAATACAAGCCTTACACAAAACTCTATTGGAACCGCTAATCACCCCAAATTTTTTCAAAAATTTTCATTTTTTACTTGTCTAGGTTTAACTTGGGAATTTCAAATTCTAAAAAAGATTTTATTTTTACAAATTTACAACCGATAGCGTCGTGATAAAAAGAACCAACATAAGAAAATTACGAAAAGGCATGACAAGCTTAGTTAAAATTTGATTATATATACGTGATCACATAAAAACCCATTCCCACAAAAGTGAGTTTTGAGCCTTTATTGAGCATACAATTACACATCATTAAACTAAATGCTCATTTTTCGTTTCTTGTGTGAATAGCCGCTTGGTTCTTACGACTCTAGAACTTGCCACGACGATACATTCCCGGTCCTTACCAACTTAAACCCGAGTAAGTAAATGATGGAGGCATTAGGACTAACCCTTTTTATTTCTACACCATTATTTTTTTACCACCTACCCAAAATCCCCCTAGTTAGCCCCTTTGAGCCTAAACCTTTTCATTTCATAACCCAAACCAAACACCCTTTTACCCACCAAAACCTTTTTCATTTTTAACCCTTTGTTTTAGTAACTAGCTCGGTTTTTTTTTCGTATGACTTTTCAAAAAAAAAATGTTGATGATGAAGCAAAAGAAAATAAACAAACAATTTTATCAAAAATAACTTTGTTTGAACAAAAGCTTCATCAAAATAAAAGTTGAAAAAAAAAATTAAAAGTCATAACGAAAACCGACGCTTGTTACGCTTTTCGCCCTTTTTCTACTAACCACTAACTGAACCACCTACCTTTAACCCAAGCCTAACCCTTCACCCAAAAAGTCCTCTTGATATTTACAAAGGTATATAGTTAAAAAGGAGGAGGATTGATTGCTTGGCAAGCTTATGGTAGGAGTAAGTTCCATGCCGCTCTCGAGTGATCCACAAAAATACATTTTCGGCCGAGTGTTGAGTGATCCCCGTGAGGTATGTGAACTTGTATATAAATAGAATTTTAAAGAGGCATGTTATGCCCTAATAAGTAGTTTATCTTATGAAAAGTTTTAAATAAATCATGACGAATAGGATTGTAAATAAATAAAAATAAAACTTAATGAAGAATCTTGGAAATCCCGACACTCTCTGACAAGCCCAAAAAACTTTCTCTTCTACCCTTTCCATTTGGGAGTGTAAAGCCACATTATAAAGAGTTTTGCTTGAGGACAAGCAAAGATTCAAGTGTGGGGGTATTTGATGTGTGCAAAATGCAACATATAAATTACATCAATTGTGACATAAAACTAACCCTTTTTTAGTACTAATGTTGGAAAAAGTGTGCTTTTGTCTTCCTTTTGTATTTTCAGGATTAAATGAGCTCAAATTAACAAAAGAAGCAAAAAGACAGCAAAAGCTAACATAAATACAAGAAAAGGAACAAACGTGACATGCCCGACCCCACGACAGCATCTTCCCAAGCAAAACAAGAAGACAGAAGACTGAACACGCCCCGTGCTCAGCCAACACGGGGGCGTGCCCAAGTGTCAGCAGAAAAGACAAAGTGGTAGAAGCTTCTATTGCCCACCACGGGGCCGTGCTCAGCGGGCACGGGGCCGTGGTCAACTATAAGATTCGCAGAACCCAGGCAAATCTTCATAGTACAGATATGCTTCTGCACACGGGGTCGTGCTCAGCGGACACGCGGGCGTGGTCAACTAATAAGACAAGCTGCAATAAATGAAGAAAGTGAAGGATGTGGACACGAGGCCGTGCCCGAGCTTCTGTTCAGCCTATAAATAGGAGTGCTTGGCTTAAGCTCAAACCATCCCTTGGCACACCACCTCTCTCACACTTCACCCACCACCCACCACCATAACACCATCATCCACCACCATCATCCATTGTCCATCGTAGAGTGTGTGAGTCGTCTCGGGATCCAAGATTGATTGTAAGAGTTCTTGACAATCAAGGCCATGTTTGCCTAAGTCTCTTACATCACTTGGTGAAGACAAGTGTCTAGTGTAATACTTTTTATTTTTTAATCTTTTCGCACTTTTTACTTGGTTTTGTATTATCGACTTTAATAACTAGTTTCTTATGTTGAAGGTGATTCTTCCTTATCGTTTGTCCGTGGTGTCTTGACATTATTTTACTGTCTATATAAAATAAAATATTTTCACCATTCATATCTCCACGGTCTATATGGAGGTATGTTGGCTACCTGGTCGGGGGTTAAGGGAACGGTTTGGTAAGAGTCTTGCCGTTGTTCAGCGTTTAGAGATCCTGCAAGGGACCTGGTTCAAATTTAGTAGGACCTCCTTCAATACTTAACGGTATTGGATGGCGGGGGTCCAAACTCTTTGATCCCCTCATAAGTTAAACTACTATTAATACTATAACCCGGCTACTTAGGACTGTATCCCTGCTGACTCAGACTACTTAACCGAGGGTAACGTCACCTTCAAAAGAGGGGCCTGCCATAATTTGCATTAATAACTTAATTAATTATCTTTCAATAATCCGACCCTTTAGGATTGTATCCTTGCTGACTCAAACTACTGGGTTGAGGGTAACGTCACCTTCAAAAGAGGGGCCTACTACAATAACTAAGATAATCTCTTAAATAAGTGCAAAAATGCGGAAATAATCAAAGGTTACACTATACACGAGTCGGAACCAAGTGATTCATCTTGTCTATCTGTTTTTATTTTTTTTATTTTTATTTTCAGCATTTTAGTTAGTTTTTATTTTTCTTAGTTTAAAACATTTTTCTAAACCTTTTGATTTGATTAGACGTTGAGGATAAACCGGTACTAAAAGCTCTTGTGTCCTTGGACGACCTCGGTATCTTACTAACACTATACTATGCTCACGATGGGTGCACTTGCCCATATGTGTGTTTAGTGTTAGTAAATATCGTGTTTTATAAATTTAAAACTTGGCTAAAGAAAGTGTAAAAAGGGCTTAAAATATACTTAAACCTATATATACACCTAACACGCATCAGCAGCGGGTAACGATTCTTCACCATTAACTTGTTCAACTCTCGATAGTCGATGCACATTCGCATCAAACCATCTTTCTTCTTCACGAATAATACGGGCGCTCCCCATGGTGAAACACTTGGTTTAATAAAACCTTTATCGAGCAACTCTTGGAGTTGCGTCATCAATTCTTTCATTTCGGTTGGGGACAACCGATAAGGAGCTTTGGCTACCGGCTTAGCACCCGGGTTGAGCTCTATCTTGAATTCTACTTCCCGCTCGGGCGGAAGCCCCGGTAAATCTTCCGGAAACACATCCGGATATTCGTTCGCTACATTCACATCTTCAAGCTTTGGAACACCTCGATTGGTGTCAATCACATAAGATAGATACGCCTTACCTCCGTTCGTCACATGTTTGATGGCTTTGATTGTAGAACACAGTTTTGACTTGATGACCCTATCTCCTTCAACACTTACCCGTTCCCCCCCCCCCCCCCCCCCGAGGTTACTACATGAATGACTTTCTTTTCGCATTGAATTTCAGCGTGGTTTTGGGATAGCCAATCCATTCCTACAACTACTTTAAATTCCCCCATGTACATCGGGACAAGATCTATGCCAAACTCCTCATCTTCGATTAAGATCTTACAGTTTCTACAAATATCATGTAACAAATAGCTTTTACTATCAGCAACTTCCACTTCTAAGGGTACTAACATCTTTTCAAGCTTAAACGATGGATGAACTAACAATTCATTAGAAATGAACGATCTACTAGCCCCGGAATCAAATAAAACATTCATAGGCATAGAAATAACCAATAATATACCTGAAACCACATCCGGGCTAGTCTTAGCTTCATCCGAGGTTAATTGGAACATCCCTCCACGAGCCTTGGAAGACTCATCCTTCTTTCCATCTTTCTTTGCCCCTTGTTGGAGTTTCGGACATTTTGCTTTAATGTGACCCGTTTGATTACAATTGTAACACGCTTTTGAATTTTCTGGGCACCTATAATACGGATGTCCCTCTTGCCCACATTCGTAGCATCATTTCTTTCCCAATAAACATTCACCCGAATGATGTTTCCCACATGTCTTGCAAGTCAGAATTCCACTACTTGTCTTCCTTTTCCTGTTTTGATCTTGATATCTTGCCTTTTTCGATGGGTTTGTGTTGGTAGGCTTCTCTGCCACCCTTTTCTCTCCCCGTTCAACCTGTCTTCTTAACTCGATCTCCCTATCTCTTGCCCAGTCGATTAACTCATTCAACGTTGCATACTTGGAAGGATTTACGAACTCCCGATATTCAGCCTTTAACATAGGATGATAACGTAAAATTCTCAACCTCTCAGTCCCCGCTATCTCCCCACAAAACTTCACCTTGTCAAGGAACTTATTAGTTTTTTCATCAATCGTTTCATCCTTTTGTCGAAGACGTAAGAAGTCTTCTTGAATCTTATCAATTGCGGATTGTGGGCTATGATATTTCAGAAATGGCTCCTTGAACTCTTGCCACGTTAACGTTTGTACTTTATCATCCCCCAATTCCTTCGAATATGCGTCCCACCAATCCTTTGCTTGGAGTTGTAGGAGGCCCGTAGCAAACATCACTTGATCCTCCACTTCACATCTACTTCTTACAAACACGGCCTCGGTGCTTGAAATCCATCTTTAACAGGTTATCGGATCGATTTCCCCTTTATATGGCAAGGGGTTACATGCCATAAATTCCTTATACGTGCACCTTCGAGTGCTTTTCTTCGTTTGCAATTCATTGATCATTTCCTTAGCTCTTCAACTTGGGACACTACTAATTTGTTGACTACTTCCAACACTTGACCTTCAACTTCTTAAGCTAGCCGAGGAATGCTAGCCACTATTACCTTCCCTACTTCTTCCACAATTCTTTCGTTTATTGCTTCATGTTGAGCCGCTATATCATCATTCACGTTTACATTATCCGCCATCTACACAAAACATTTATCTCATTCATTAGATTTTCTTTTCATACATCTCTTCACCATTTTTGAACTCATTTTGGCATGTTTCATTCAAGTTACAATGCATACTTTATACATTATCGTCCATGACGATCATGCTGTATCGCGTAGATCAAGACCTTTGATCGTAACGATTTACCTTTTCATCCTTTCATATACATACATATCTTCCCTCATCTTTCTTAATATCATAATTTCCTTTAAACATTGATTATGAGGCTTTAATAACCGTTTAAAACAAGTCCCGTATTCAAAACAAACAAAACAAATTTTTTTGCCAGCATTATGGGTCGTCGCGGCCCGCGATAGCTTAAGAGCTATCTGTCGCGGCCCGCGACCGCTGTCGCGTAACGCGATGTCGATTCAAGTTGGGTGTCGCGTGACGCGACGCCTACTTTTTCACAGACTGTTCGTTCTGGGTTGCTGCAGATACCCAGCTCCAAAATTTTCCAACATTAACTCTTTAAAACTTCATATCTTTAGTTCTACTAGTCCGTTTTACTCGATTCTTTTTCCTATGTGTCCGTAATTTAATTACGGACCCATTTAGCATTTTCGTTTGCCATAAAATTCGGTTAAAAAGCACATAACCTATAAATCACTTTCTACTTCTAACTATAAGCATAACCAAATTAATAATTCACTTACTTGCATAGCGCTGCGGAACGAACACACCTTTATACGAGCTCTCGGTTTGAGTTCAAGCATTTTGCTCTAATACTTGAATCTCTCAAACCTCGGCTCTGATACCAACTTGAAACGCCCACTTTTCGACCTTAAATAAATAACATAAACTTCATACCAATTTTAGAAATTTTTTGACATGACCCATTCGTAAAGAAGACGATTTCCTGCTTTTTTAACATAATCAATCAAAATACATTCTACGACACTTACGAAACATACTAAGATTTAGAACCTTACACATTTCATCAAAACATTATATCCGAACTATTCAAAACAAAGTTTAAACTTCAAACTACTATGATTATCCTAGTTACTAGTTTAACATTTACTACACAAAAAGGTAATTTGACCCATTCAAAATAAGCATCTTGAACCGGAAGCGCATAAAGTCGACATTGTGTGTGTATTCGGTCCGAGCGCGCCACAATTAAGCATGGGATTTACCTAGCATTCATAACAACAAAACATTTGTTAGTCGTAATACATATCAATTCAAATCCTTTCATTACCTATCATTATTTGACCCGTTAACAAAATTCGTCTATTTGTCAACATCTTTATTTTAATTCATCCTTTGCATTCTAGCATAGGTTTTCTTTAAGCTTTTCTACCTTTCTTTCGGATACATTCAACATGTAAACTTTCCGACCCGTCCGAAATGGTTCGATACATACCATACGATTTGTCATACTTTCATTATTTTGACCCGTTATAATCAAGTCAATTCTTATCCATTACGACATCTTACTTTCCAAACATTCTTGACCCACTTGAAGTGGCCATTATATATCCGTTACTATTGTATTTCTTATCCATTTCCCAACATACAACATATCACAATTTTACCATGAACATTCATAAAATTCTACATAAAGATTTTTATTACCAAACTATCATTCGTAAATCTACTTATAAAGGAGAATTAAGTTCATATGAACTTACCGTGATCTTGATTACCTTGCGCTTTGGAGTGACTTGCTCCTTTTTCCTTCTTTGATCCTATACATCACAACTTCATATACTTAGCTTTTGTAGTTTCATTACCCTCACAATCCTTGTTATATGATATGATGTTTATAAGCCACATACATTCCCACCAAAGTCATATCTCATCAATTTAACAAGTATTCATGTAAAATCATAACTAAATCAATTTTTGACATTTCATCAAACACATGGCATGCGTACTCTTTACAAGGCATAAAGTACAATTATCTTAAGCACATTCTTCCATAATTCATCAATGGATTAACTAAAACATCCCTAATTCCATATTTTACCATACTAACTAATAACATATGGTTGTAGCATCAATTATTTATCAACATTTCTTCGAACACATTGTTTCAATCACACATACCATACTAGTTAGCATTTAGGGTTTCAAGGTTTCTAATCATCCTATGACATACATATGGGTTTTTACTTCAAATCATCATTGTGTACAATTTCAAGCATGATTACAACTCCCATATGCTAATACATCTCGTTTTCATATCTAACTTCACATAAGAATCACTGGTTACACATATCACACTTCATCAACTAACATTAAAACATGAAATTCGACTTACTTGACACTTATAACACTTAGGGGATCATGATTCCTAGCTCATGCATTGAAATTTCAGCCCTTTACTCTTTCGATTTTGTGGAAATTTGAAGAACTAGGGTTTTTTTTGAAGGAAAACCTCCTCCTGGCTCTCTCTCTCGATCGTACCCACCCCTACACAAGTACTGGCCATTTTTGTTCAGGGTTTTTTAATTACAAAACTTTCACTAAACCCCCTCATCTTTTAGAACATATCACTTTATCTCATTTCTACTTACTAACTTGGTAAACTTAATACATATATGAGGTTTTTGATTTGTTAAATATTATAAATCTTAATAATGGTAAAATTTCATATTCACCATGTCTTTTCGTCAAAGTTTTGCGATGAAGCATTAAAGTATGTCACATACGAAAATTTGGGGTGTTACAAATTGAGTGTATTTGGATGGGGTATTTATCTATTAAGCGGGTGTACTTTGTGTTTTATTCACGATCTATGGCGTTAAATATTATTTCTACTAATTTATAATAATTAGATCATCATAGTATTATTGAGTGTTAAATTATACGCCTCGGTTATCAAGGTCGTTTAATTATGTAAGATACACGGGTATCGGGCGATACGTGATCAAAACCACAAACTAGTGTTTTTAGGTGTTTTATTTAAATTGTCCACTAGTGTATGATTAAAAATAGAATCTCAACCATCTTGAAATAATTTTAGGATATTAACATTAACCGGGTTGTCACCGTCGTTCGTTTTGCCTTTTGTTCGTTAAGCGATAAGCGTTTTCTTATATTTACTAACATAATCATATATAAAATTTAGACTTGCTAAAACATCAATGGACTTTAATTAACACCAAATTAATCTAATAACACTCTTATTCGTTTAAACACGTGTTACATTAGTACGGTATGGAACTCAAATTAGCCGGGTGTCACATAAAAGTGCAATGAAAATCCCACCACAGAGTGCTATACAACAAGAATTGAAACACAGGGTGTCAAAGTGCAAGTTAAAGCAAATCACAAGGTGGCAAACTACACTTTAATATAATTAGAGTTATAATTAAACAATAACTTGTAAATTGAATATATAGGTAAATTAAAAATATGCTCACATTTTACACCATCAAAATACATGTTGCCAGGATAAAAACCCTAATACCTACTGAACATTTATGTGACTCAATTTTCTTTTTTCTTCACTCTACATGAACAAAAACACATTATAGCATCACTTTATACAACCACATTCCACATGGCTACCAACTAAACGACACATCAAAACCACCCTCGAGTCACACTTAACCACCATTGTCCACCGCCTCTTTAGTTATGACAATTGACAACAACTTTAGAATCGATTCAATCTACACGTAACATTTCAATAATCTTTTAAAAAATATTATATTAAAAATTTCCTAAAAAACAATCCACATATACATGTCCTAATATCATCACCATAAAACAAACACAAACAATCATTCAAAATAAACACACTCATGCATATAAATTTACCACACATGTGCACACACTACCGCCGTGTTTCTGTTTGTACACATAAATCTTATTAAATCCACAACCTGATGGAGATGGTGATGTGGAGATCACAGTTGATGTGATGTTAATGGTATTGATGAAATGGTGTTGCGACTCCGATGAGCGACAATCAATCGAATGAGATGGGGATGGAGGTTTGTTTGGGTTATTTTTGTTGGAAATCAGACCCTTTATTAAACACGATATTGAACAACTTGTTCGACTTTTTTTTATTATAAACCAAGACACACACCAATTACAATGACCCTAATCTGTTCTAATGCTAACCCAACTCAAACACTATTTTAATAATAAAAATAACCCCACTAAATAAACCTATCGAATAAATAAATAACCAAACTATATTTATCTTGAACCAACTGGAATTATCGTTTAACCCCTTTAAATTTTATAGATAATCTGCAATTCCGAATTATCTCTTCAATTTTAATTTTTATTAATAGCTACTATTAAAAATGGTTTAGTTACTTTTATTATTGGTTTTCATTTAGACTTTCACGCGCCTTTGGGTGAGAAAGAAAAGATTTAAGCAATAGAACTAGTGGTGTACAAATCGGGTGTAACACCCCGTGTTTCGAAAGTCAAAGTCAGAGTCAAGGTTGAAGTCAAAGGGAGACAAGATTGATAAATGTGATATGTCACTCCTTGCTCAATTCCTGTTTTGATTTCTTTGACTTGTAAATAGTCTATTTTATGTTTTACGTTAGTTGTATTATGTGGAGTACTTTATTACTAATCGGGGTTTAATCGATGTTTATCGCATGTTTTATCGCTTATCGCTTACCGCAATCGCACTCGCAACTCGAATTACGCATTCTGGTCATTGTTCTTACTTGTGTGTGTGCCTTATGTGTTACTTGTGCATGTTATTTATGCTTTATGATGTGGTGATTAATCGAAACGCAATCGCAACTCAATCGCAAACGCTAAACGAATGTCAAATAAGGATGATTGTATGTTGATATAGTAGTTGGGATTAAAAGTAATTTGAATAGGAAACTCTATCGCATCGCAACGCTCAACACTCGAATCGAAACTGCAAAACTCATCGCGCCAAGCACTCAAACCGAGTGGCCAGCCGACCGATTTGTCACCCGATCGGGCTGCCACCCGAGCGGAGTGCCACTCGATCAACCTGCCACCCGACCAAGTTGCCACTCGATCGAGCTGCCACCCGGGCGGGCTGCCACTCGATCGACCAGCCTCTTTTCCCCTTTCCTTTTATGGAAAGCCTATAAATACCCCTTATGTCAACATCTGTCGCAACCCCCGATCCCTTATCTGTCCCGGGAACGGGCAGACGCGAACTCAGATTTTCGGTGGTATCAGCTTGTTAATTTGGCAGCGGAAATTACATCAGGACCGTAGTTAGGAAATGTTTATCAGAGTAAAACCACCATATTTAATATTAATAATCACATGGGCAACCCAAGTTTCTTATTACAATACGTTGATAGGAATAAACCATATTTTATTGAATTTAAAACATCGTCTTTTAGGTAACTTTTATAGTCACATTTTTTCCAAGCCTTTAGTGCTCTCCAGCTAGCTTTTCACTAATTGGCTGTCACATTGTGTTACCTGAAACGTGTTTTAAAAACATTTGTCAGTGGGAAATACTGGTGAATAATCCCAGTTTAATCAAGAAACATTTTATCAATTAAAACAGTATTGAGAGCGATTACATTGTTTATTTCTACACAATTACTCATTCAGTACTGTCAATCCTAACTTGTGGGTCATATTACACATTGGCTAACTCGTTGTCCAATGGTAACGTACTGTCATCCCGACTTACTACTCGCAGTAGTAAATTTTGTATACAAAACCCCAACGTACCGGCAGTAATTGAAGAACTACAAAGACTCAATCATTGCTTAATCACATTGTAAAATATTAAGGTTTTGTAAAATATTAAGGTTTTGTAAATATTACAAAAAGGTTATCAAAAAGAGGATAAACTCACATTGATATCTTAAACTTCGCGTAAGGGTTTCCTGGGAATAATCTATAGTTTACACAAATGTACATAGGTTAGTATCATAACCCTTTGAAAATATTAATGATACCCTCCCCGAGACGGCATTCCAACAACTACGTCGGGCAGAACCACGACAGTTGTTACGGAACCCTAAATCAATCGGGCAGCGTATCTATTACGAAACTGGAGTTACAATACTTACAACGGGGCAGAACCTTGCTAATTAGGGGGTATAATACCAGCTTTCTATGCCTAATATTTTAGATTTTGAGATACAGAAACGTTTGTGAACGAATTGAAATGAAATCCGATGCGTTCTATTTATAGGTGCTGAATTTGGGTCTCACGCGGCCCGCGTAAAGGATAAGCGGGGCTTACGCGGCCCGCCTCGTAGCCGGGTAGGGTTTAGGTGATCCGGGTCATCGCCTAGACTTGCCACGATGTCGACACGTGTCGGCCTCTGGTGTCGTTGCGTTGTTGATCTTACGCGGCGCGCGTAAGTGTTAAGGTGAGCTTACGCGGCCCGCCTTAACTTAAAGTTCTACCGGAATCAAGTTTCAGCCTTGATACCGCCCGCGTGAGTGTTGGGGTGGGTCTACGCGGCCCGCCTCAACTCACAATTTCAATTTTTATTTATTTTATATATTATTTAATGTATTTCGGGCTTGATTTTCACATACGGGGTGTAGTTAAAGACATAATGGGACATTTTAAAACATACAGAGGTGTCGGAAATATTATGAGGGGGTCGGTTTTACTGAGGGTTGTTACATCCTCCCCACCTTGTTTTAGAGCTCGTCCTCGAGATCTACTGGAATAAGTGCGGATATTTCCTTTGCATTACAGATTCAAGTTCCCATGTGTACTCAGGTCCTCTTTTGGAGTCCCACTTCACTTTGACCAGAACTAATCTCTTATGCTTGAGGTTCTTGACTTTCCTGTCTTCAATCTGTAGAGGCCTTTCTACAAACTTGAGTTGTTCATTTACCTCTATATCCTTAAGAGGTACTATCAGTGATTCATCAGCCAAACACTTTTTGAGATTAGATACATGAAATACATCATGTATTCTTGCCATTTCTTCTGGCATTTGTAGCTGATAGGCTACAGGTCCTATTCTTCTAATAATCTCAAAAGGTCCAACATACCTGGGACTTAGTTTTCCCCGTTTTATGAATCTTACTACTCCTTTCCAAGGAGAGACTTTCAATAATACTTTATCTCCTACTTGAAATTCCAATGGCTTGCGTCGGTTATCAGCATAACTCTTCTGTCGATCACGTGCTGCTTTCAGTCGTTCCTTGACTTGAATAATCTTGTCGGTTGTTTCTTGCACTATCTCAGGTCCAGATAGTTGCTTCTCCCCAATTTCTGCCCAACAGACTGGGGTTCAGCACTTTCGTCCATTAAGTGCTTCGAATGGTGCAACATTGATACTTGTGTGATAACTATTATTATATGAAAATTCTATTAAAGGTAAGTGATCGTCCCAATTACCTCCAAAATCAATTACACAAGCTCTAAGCATGTCCTCCATTGTCTGAATTATTCTTTCGCTTTGTCCGTCCGTTTGAGGGTGATAAGCCATGCCTTTTGGAACTTGACCAAAAATGAGAGGTAAATCGGCTATCTCTATCAGAAACAATTGATAAAGGTATTCCATGTAAAGAAACAATTTCATTTACATATAATTTAGCTAACTATTCCATACTGAAAGTTTCCTTCATTGGTAGGAAATGAGCTGATTTGGTTAGCCTATCTACAATCACCCAGATTGTATCATTTCCTTTCTTTGTTTTGGGTAATTTAGTAACAAAATCCATTGTTATCAATTCCCATTTCCACACTGGCATTTCTAACTGTTGTAGAAATCCTGAGGGTTTCTGGTGTTCAGCTTTGACTTGTGAACAGGTTAAACATTTAGAAACATAGGCTGCTATGTCCTTTTTCATTCCTATCCACCAGAAATTTTTCTTTAAATCCTAGTACATCTTATCATTTCCTGGGTGCATCGTATACTTAGACTTATGGGCTTCTTCTAATATACGATAACGTAAATTTCTTAATTTAGGTATCCACATTCTCTTTTCATGGAATCTCCAAATTCCATCTGTACCTTGTTCTAATTCTTTTAGCATACCTTTTAATTTTTCAGTTTCTTCCTTGATTACTGATTCTTGTGCTTCTCTTATTTGATCATTTAAATCTACTTGTAGATTTAATTTAAGAGAACGTACCCTTTTTGGATTTTCATGATATTTTCGGCTTAAAGCATCTGCCACTACATTTGCTTTTCCTTCATGATACTGGATATCACAATCATAGTCACTAAGCATCTCCATCCAGCGTCTTTGTCTGATATTTAACTCCTTTTGCTTGAAAACATACCTTAAACTCTTATGATCAGTGAATATGGTAAACTTACTACCATAAAGGTAATGTCTCCAAATCTTAAGAGCAAAAATTATAGCTCTTAACTCTAAATCATGTGTTGAATAATTCTCTTCATGATTCTTAAGTTGTCAAGATGCGTAAGCTATAACCTTTTGTCGTTGCATCAATACACATCCATAACCTAATTTGGAAGCGTCACAATACACTACAAAGTCCTCAACTCCTTCTGGTAACACTAGTATGGGTGTATGGGTTAATTTTTGCTTAAGGATTCTAAAAGCTTCTTCTTGTTTTAATCCCCATTCAAACTTAACAGATTTACAGGTTAGCTTAGTTAAAGGAATGGCTATTCTAGAAAAATCTTGAATAAATCTTCTATAATAACCGGCCAATCCTAAGAAACTTCTAACCTCAGTTGGTGACTCAGGGGTTTTCCATTTAGTAATTGCCTCGATTTTTGTTGGATCTACATGAATTCCTTCATGATTAACTAAATGTCCAAGAAACTGTACCTGTTCTAACCAAAATTCGCACTTTGAAAATTTTGCATAAAGCTTTTCCTTTCTTAATAAACTTAAAAGTGCGTGCAAATGCTTTGCATGATCTTCCTTACTCTTAGAATAAATTAGAATATCATCTATGAAGACGATTATGAATTTATCCAAATATGGCTTACATATTCGGTTCATGATGTCCATAAATGCAGCTGGGGCATTGGTTAAACCAAATGGCATGACAGTAAATTCATAATGGCCATACCTCGTTCTGAATGCGGTTTTAGGAATGTCTTCTTCCTGTACCTTTAATTGATGATATCCTGACCTTAAATCGATTTTAGAGAAAAACTGAGCTCCTTGCAGTTGATCAAACAGATCATCGATTCTTGGTAATGGGTACCGATTCTTAATCGTAACCTTGTTTAATTCACGGTAGTCAATGCACATACGCATTGATTCGTCCTTCTTTTTAACAAACAGTATCGGCGCTCCCCATGGTGACGAACTTAGCTGTATAAATCCTTTCTCTAACAATTCGTCTAATTGTTTCTTCAATTCTTGCATTTCTACAGGTGCCAGACGATAAGGTGCTTTGGCAATCGGTGCTGTTCCTGGTATTAAATGGATTCTGAATTCAACTTGCCTATCTGGAGGTTGCCCTGGCAATTCTTCTGGAAATACATCTGAAAATTGAGATACTACTGGAATATCTTTTAAATCCTTTCCTTTAGTGTTAGTGATTATGGAAATCAAATACACTATAGAACCTTTTCTTATATAACTTGCAGTTTTCATCACAGAGATGAATTTTGTGGATCTAGATGATTTATCTCCTTTAATCGTAATCGTTTTACCTTTTGGTGAATTTACTTGAATTGACTTTTGATCACATAAAATAATGGCTTTATTGGCTATTAACCAATCCATTCCTAAAATAACATCAAATTCTGCCAAATTCATCGGATAAAGGTTTGCAATAAATTTCTGATTTAAAATTTCTATTCTTGCTCCCTGCAAGATTTCTAGAAATCCTAAAGGTTTCTCCATTAGCTGTCTCTACTAAGCATTCTTGTGGTAGTTTAGTTAATGACCGATTTAGAAATTTGCAAAATGATGTATTAATAAAACTTTGGTTTGCACCAGAGTCAAATAATACTTTAGCAAAGACATCATTAACTAAAAACGTACCAGCTATGACATCTGGAATCATCTTGGCTTCATCTGCAGTCAGAACAAATGCTCTAGCATTTTGAGTATTCTTGTTGTTTGTAGCTGGAGCTAATTTCGGGCAATTAAGCTTGATATGACCTTGTTCTCCGCAGTTGTAACATATCCTGTTGTTAGCTTTCTTCCTGCAGTTTTCTTCTTTGTGTCCCGATATTTTGCAAAAGTTACAGTATATGGAGCATCTTCCTGAATGCTTTCTTTTGCAATTCTTACAGTAAGGTGTAGAGGTAGAACCTATATTTTTCCCACGATTAAAATTTCCGGAACGAAATTCTTGTGTGAGCTTCTGGGTTAGGTTCCTCCTTTGATCTTCCTCTCGGGTACGGACTAATTCATCTGTCAAGGTATTTGCTAGTTCTACATCTTCTTCTATGGTTTGAGGTCTAGCTGCCTTGACTATGTGTCTTATCTCCCCAATTAATCCCCAGATATAACGGGAGATTAACACTGGTTCAGGTGAAGCAAGAGTTGGCACTATTCTAGCATTTTTGAAGAATATTTTAGTGTATCCCTTACTATCCACACCAGTCATCCTAAGGTTTAAGAATTTGTTTGCTATCTGTTCCTTTTCATTGGGTGGGCAGAATTTCCTTTCTACCTTGTTCTTAAATTCTTCCCATTCCATATTGTAGGTTCTATCACTTCCTCTTGATTGGAGGATAGTGTTCCACCATTCTTGTGCTGAATTCTTAAATAGATTAGAAGCAAACAATATCTTATCTTCTTCAGCACACTTACTTATTCTTAAGACTGCCTCTGTCTTCTCTATCCAACGTAGAGATGCAATGGCCCCTTCGTTTCCCGAGAATTCCATTGGTTTACAAGACCAGAATTCTTTATAAGAACAACCGTAAGACACGGTTCTTCTTCTTTTGGGAATGGGCATTTGAAGTACAGGTCCATTGTTCACGCTGTTTTCGGGTTGGATGGGTCGCTTACTGCTATGCATACTTTTATTATTCGCTTCTTGAATAGTTTGAATAATAAATGGTATTGCATCTATGATTCCTTGTGCCACTATATGTTGAACAGCACTATTATCCATTTGGTTCCCATTGTTATTGATGCTTGGATTCTCATTAACCACGTTAATGTTACTATGGTTATCATTATTCAGATTTCCTTGATTTCCTTCATCGGCCATCTGAATTTTAAACATTTATCCCATATTAATATCTCAAGATAATATTTAATATAGTTAATCACATGACACGCAATCTAGCCAAAAACGTCGATCATTGCGACTTGTACTCTATTTCCATATACTATGCGTCTATTACACGCTAGTACTGAAATAAAGATTACAATACCAATAGAAAGAAAATTACACTAATATTAATAGGCATCCGTACACACATATTTTATTTTATTTTATTATATTATATTATTATTACTATTACCATTTCCTCCATCACATCTATGGATATGGATTTATCCAAAAATCCATATTGCGCTCATCGTATTTCCATACGAGACGCTCTCCCACCTGTCGCATTATCCCACTGCTTTCTAGAATTTCCTCACCAAAGGTCCTAAGTTCTTGCACGTTTTCTGCACTCATTGGGGGTGCAGGTTCTAGGACTGGGTTCGGAATCTGGGGTGCGGGTTCCTGATATGGGGGTGAAAGTGCATGAAATCGGTAAGGATCTTCTAAGATTTCCCTAATGTAGTCCTCTTGGTAATAGAGATCTAAAGGGTCCATACCTGGATAGGTTCCTATGTTCTGTATGGGTGTGTCTTCATAGATAGGGTAACGTTGCACAAAGTCCCTATTGTTGTCCCACTAGGGGTCGTAATTTGGGTCTAGGGGGTTTGGTGCAGGTACCCTAGGGATTTCCTCTGGGTTGAAGTCATGCATCTCCACTTGGTTTTCAGGGTTTTCTATCTCCACGGGTTGGTCTGGGATTAGTGGTTGTGGGGCTACTAGTTGTTCCAGACTTGGGTCAGTAGCAGTTGTCGCTAGGATATGAAAATTGGCTAGGCTTCTATTAAGCATATCATGTGTATGGGCATTTGTCTTTCGCTTAGCGGCTGCTAAAACTCTTTGCTGTTGCAACTTTCGCATTCTTTTCCTACGTGCAAAAGCTTCCTTACTGAACCATCCTCGTTTCTTATGAGGGAATGGCTCTTCTGACTGAGCTTTAAAAGCAAACATTCCTTCTTCCTGATCAACAGAATACCCAGAAAGGGCAGGCTGTTAAGAGGTACCTTCACTCCTAGGTGAATCAGACAACTGACGACTCATGTCTGAGGGTCCTTGATTACTCATACTATAAACTAACAAATAGTCAAATAACACATAACACATAAATACAGTTATGCATGTATTTCCATAATTTATTTCCTAACACAAACTTTAAAATTTAAGTGTCAGCAGAACACTTCTTTGGCTTAGACCAGTGGCTAGGCTCTGATACCACCTTCTGTCGCAACCCCCGATCCCTTATCTGTCCCGGGAACGGGCGGACGCGAACTCAGATTTTCGGTGGTATCAACTTGTTAATTTGGCAGCGGAAATTACATCAGGACCGTAGTTAGGAAATGTTTATCAGAGTAAAACCACCATATTTAATATTAATAATCACATGGGCAAAACCCAAGTTTCTTATTACAATACGTTTATAGGAATAAACCCTATTTTATTGAATTTAAAACATCGCCTTTTAGGTAACTTTTATAGCCACATTTTTCCCAAGCCTTCAGTGCTCTCCAGCTGGCTTTTAACTAATTGGCTGTCACATTGTGTTACCTGAAACGTGTTTTAAAAACTATTGTCAGTGGGAAATACTGGTGAGTGAATCCCAGTTTAATCAAGAAACATTTTATCAATTAAAACAGTATTGAGAGCGATCACATTGTTTATTTCTACACAATTACTCATTCAGTACTGTCAATCCAGACTTGTGGGTCATATTACACATTGGCTAACTCGTTGTCCAATGGTAACGTACTGTCATCCCGACTTACTACTTGCAGTAGTAAATTTTGTATACAAAACCCCAACATACCGGCAGTAATTGAGGAACTACAAAGACTCAATCACCGCTTAATCACATTGTAAAACATTAAGGTTTTGTAAAATATTACAAAAAGGTTATCAAAAAGAGGATAAACTCACATTGTTATCTTAAACTTCGCGTAAGGGTTTCCTGGGAATAATCTATAGTTTACACAAATGTACATAGGTTAGTATCATAACCCTTTGAAAATATTAATGATACCCTCCCCGAGACGGTATTCCAACAACTACGTCGGGCAGAACCACGACAGTTGTTACGGAACCCTAAATCAATCGGGCAGCGTATCTATTACAAAACTGGAGTTACAATACTTACAACGGGGCAGAACCTTGCAAATTAGGGGGTATAATACCAGCTTTCTATGCCTAATATTTCAGAATTTGAGATACGGAAACGTTTGTGAACGAATTGAAATGAAATCCGATGCGTTCTATTTATAGGTGTTGAATTTGGGTCTCACCCGGCCCGCGTAAAGGATAAGCGGGGCTTACGCGGCCCGCCTCGTAGCTGGGTAGGGTTTAGGTGATCCGGGTCATCGCCTAGACTTGCCACGATGTCGACACGTGTCGGCCTCTGTTGTCGCTGCGTTGTTGATCTTACGCGGCCCGCGTAAGTGTTAAGGTGAGCTTACGCGGCCCGCCTTAACTTAAAATTCTACCAGAATCAAGTTTCAGCCTTGATACCGCCCGCGTGAGTGTTGGGGTGGGTCTATGTGGCCCGCCTCAACTCACAATTTCAATTTTTATTTATTTTAAATATTATTTAATGTATTTCGGGCTTGATTTTCACATACGGGGTGTAGTTAAAGACATAATGGGACATTTTAAAACATACAGAGGTGTCAGAAATATTATGAGGGGGTTGGTTTTACTGAGGGTTGTTACAACATCATTTGATGTTGACAGCTCTCTCTCTCTGCCCTACTCGCTCCAGCCCGCTTTTCTTCAGATTTCTCACTATTCTTGTAAGTTTTCCACCTAAATCTTGTACTTTCTTGATCTACACGCACTGCTACACCTTTCTATCTTTTGAATCATAACTTTTAAAAGTGAAATCACTAGATTTCAGGTGTTCTAGGATGATGTCATCATGGTGTTCTTATGAACATCATGTTTTGGCTTCAATCCACCAAGAACAACTTAGATCTGAACGATTTCCACACAAATAAACAAAGATCTTTCACAGGATCTGAACATATCCATGGTGAAAAGGATTGAAAGATGGTTTTCCAACTTTCTTTCAACTCTTTTACACTCAATGCACTCAAAACTGATAGAAGCAGACCTTGTTCTAACCTTCTACTCCTTCTTGTTGATGTGTTGGTTCAAGATCTGGATTCTATCCACGAGAATACCGATTTCGGGTTAGACATGTAACACCGTCTCGAACAGTTGACTGTTCGGATTTGGGTGATTCCTGTCCGATCGGGTTACTAAGTATTGACGAGGTTCCTGTTGTTTAGCACGTTATCAAATCATCTCGAGAAAACGACAAACTATCAAAACAGCCAAGGAAGAAGACGACCAGGTCATCTGGGACGGATTGTCGTCCGATCGGATTGCCACCCGACCGGACTGCCACCCTATCGGATTGCACCTTGGGTCCCACACTTAACTTTTATTTCAATATTTGAGGTTTTGAACATTGAACGGATTACCATCCGATCAAATTGCCTCCCGATCGGATTGTCACCCGACCATGTGATGTTCTGACTTCAACACTTAAACTATTTTTAACATGTTCATTCCGAGCTGATTGCCACCCGATCGGATAGCCATCCGATCGAGTGACTGTCCTGCTGTGAACTTGTTCTCAACCTGAGAAGCCTCGCCACTCGGATTGCCGTCCGATCGAACAACCGTTCGATCGACCGACCTGAATGGTAGAGATACTTCTCTATTTTCAAAATGCTACAACAAAAACTTCAAAAGACAAGCCATCATGCACAAAGACATCCATTCCAAATGAGGTGACAATCCAATCGAGTGGCCACCCGATCGGGCGACCATCCGAACGGATTGTCATCCGATCGACCGGTCACCCGATCGGATAGCCACCCGATCGGATTGCCGTCCGATCCACTGATACCTTGCTTCATTTTACTCGCCGCTTATCGTTTATGCTATCGTTCTGATCAGGCTAATCTTACTCTCTAGGGCTCCCTTCAATCCATCAATCCCTGTGAGTATACTCGAACCCGTTTTGCTTTACGCACTTTTGGGTGTTACATACGTTACTTATTCAAAATCACATCGAACACATTACGCAATACTTTAACGCTAACTGTACTGCATGTTATACGTGACTTAATGAATGCTTGTTTGTTATGTTTACACATGGAATGCTGTCTACCTGCCTTAGCAATGATAGTACTATTAGTTTGGACTCAGCACCTGTTCACTCAGGGGTTGTTAAGGACAATTTGTTACATGGCTCACAGTGGTGAGTGTGTATTACGAACTGCCTTGGGCAGTCAACCCGCAGTCATTGGTATCGATAGGTTCATGTTGATAACTAACGTGCTTCATTTTACACTGTGTACGTGCTGGTTATGCGTAACGATTTCGAACTGTATTATATCTATTAAACTTGTATGCTCACCTTTACACTATGTGTATTGACTTTTACTTTAACGTATGTGGCAGGTGCTTAGGATGTTTTTATGCTTGACTTGCTGTGAAATCGAGGCTAGGAAAGGTCTAGAAACAAATAAATGAATTGTCTGTATTTGAAATCTGAGTTGTCGGAACAGAACAATTTGACTAGATATTGTCTATAATAATTATATTACTTTTTATGTCATGGTATGGGACATGATGTTTTAAATAATTGGTAATCATAGTTGTTATGTAAACTTCTGGACAATCTATTTCGCTCAGTGCCATGCCCTGATGTTTCCGCCATCGGTTGGGGTGTGACAGATTGGTATCAGAGCCATAACTATAGGGAATTAGGCAAGACTCGACCTAGTCCGGGTCGATGTCTTAGAAACGACCTAGTCTATAGTTAGGTACCAATAGACCAACTTGTGCCCACCCTGTGGGGTTATGTACGAGCTTACTTGCTATTTCTCGCTATTCTCGCCTACGCTACATTATCACTGCACTCTAAAATGAATGAGCGATTAGGTCGAGAATAGGTGTGAAAACCGCAAACTCTCGACCGAATTGCTTGTTCAACCCGCATTTTATCTATAAACAGGAGAATGTGCGTTGAATCAGGAGTGAAATCCATACTTTGACGCATAATCCCTCCTTATTTTATCAAAAATAGGAGCGGAGTTGTTAAGATAGGGGTGAAACCCGAACCTTGACGATTTATTCCGATCTCATTTTGGTTTTTACAAAACTCTCACCAAAGTCTCGACGGACTCCAACGACTTGAAGTCACGCCGAAACTGGAAGGATGCGTGCCATTCGCCCAGATTCGAGGCGAGAGCACAGTCCCGAAGGCCAAAGTGTGTACCAAATGTCCTTGGGAATAGTCGAACCACTTTGGGTAGTCAATGTCTAAATAGCCGCAGACAATCTATTCTCGATTATTATGTGTTTCGATTCTAAGCTCGCTACTGCCGACCCTGATATTCGTCGATTTTATGTGTTTATTGTTGGGATGTTGAGGTACTACTGGTTTCGATTTAATGCTTTTGCATCGCACAACACACACGACTCACCGCACTCGCCAACAAATCGCTAGTTGTGGATGATCGCATACTATGTTACACACTTATACTATACTAGTTGCTATGTTATTCGCAAACGCTATTCTCGAACGCTCGCGGATTGTGAAGGATAGGTTTCTGTATTCTGACTGCCTCTATGTGCTTTTAGGAGGATCGCATGCTTATATGCTTCTGTGTTTCTGTGCCTTACGTGCTTATGTGCTTTTGTGCTTATGTGAATATGTGATTATGTGCCTATGTGTTTACGTAATCGTGTTCCTGAGCTTTAGTAGTATTAGACGTGTGAGGTGGGATTCGATTATATTGTGTTTGAGCCCTATGGCGATGTCTGTTGCAGACAATGTCGTCATCTGGACCCCATTACCCCCGAGTTACTCGTCAAGAACAGAGAGACAAACGCCTTGCCGCTCTCATCGCTAAGCAAGTGGCAAAGGTAGTTCCTCAGATCGTGAGTGAGCTATACGAGAATGTGAGCAAATCATCTAAAGAATCTAGGACCGAAGCTCCAAAAGCTACTCCCAAAGCTTCTTTTAGCTTCAAACAGTTCAAGGCTTGCGGACCGAAAGAGTTCACTGGCGAAGATGGCCCTACGACCTTGTTTCAATGGTTCGACTCAATCGAGGTCACCCTGCGACAGAGTGGATGTCCTGACAATCTCCGCACTCTGAATGCTACCGGCGTCTTCCAGTCCTGCGCCTTGGACTGGTGGACGGCCGAGAGGAACAAACGCGAAAATTACGCGGCTTATGGTCTGTCATGGGATGAGTTGAAGAACGTCATGCTAGAAAAGTTTTGCCCTCCCCATGAGCGCTAAAAGCTGGAGGACGAATTTTGGCATCTGAAGCAGAAGGATGGTGACAACGCTGCTTTGACTGCTCGCTTCAAGCAGCTCAGTATTATCTGCCCCGACCAAGTGAAGACCGCTGACATGACAATCAAGAAGTACATCCGCGCTCTGCCGGATTGTGTCACAGATTTTGTGCATGATTCAAAGCCAGCAACAATCGAGGAAACCTACCTGCTTGCCGCTGAGATCAACGACAAGCGAGTCAAAGCTGGATTTTGGGATAAGGCTACCAAGAACCTGCACCAAGCTACCGCCGCACCAGTCATTGAAACCGCCGCCGCTTCTCAGTCATCGAAGTCCTCTCGTTGCAAGAGGAAGAACAACAACAGTAGCTCCAGCAACAAGAACTGTGCTGTCACTGCTACTGCTACTCCGCTTCAAGTCGTTCCGGCTCAGCAGCAATCTGAGCACCGATCAGCTCCAGCACAAATTACCTATGCACGGCCTGCAAAGCGTGCATACACTGGTCCCCGGCCTGCTTGCCCAACATGTACTTATCATCATCCGGTGCTTATCGCCTGCAGATTTTGCGTGCATTGCAACATGTACGGCCACTTTACCGCCAACTGCCGTACTGGTCCCCGACAAGCACCAGCTCAAGCTACTGCTCATCAAGCTCTACTTCCAGCTCCTCAAAGCCAACAAGCGGCTCAGGCACCCGCGATCAACGCCAGAGTCTGCTTCACGTGTGATGATCCCAACCACTTCGCGAACATGTGCTCGAACAAGGTTGTGAAACAAGAGCCCCAGCAGCAGCAACCTCAGCAACAGCCTCAACAGCAATAGCAACAAGCCGCCCGCGCCAGAACATTCAACATCAATGCACGCCAAGCCCAGGCTGACAACAATGTGGTCAATGGTACGTTCCTTGTGAATGGTATTTATGTTTCGTGTTTGTTTAATACTGGAGCCGATAACTGTTTTATGTCGTTTGAATTCGAGAAGCTCCTTAATCGTAAGCGCTCCCATCTCCCCTCGACGTTCGATGTCGAAGTCGCCACCGGAAGAACCGTCACCGTCAATTCCATTCTTCGTGATTGTACTCTTGAACTCAACAATCACATCTTCCCGATTGACCTTATTCCGATGCAACTCGGAAGTTTTGACATCATAGTAGGCATGGACTTTCTTCGTGAAAACCATGCTGAAGTTGTGTGCTTCGATAAGATGATTCGATACTCGCTCACGAATGGTGATGTATTATATGTTTATGGTGAAACTCCCTTGAAAGGTCTTAAGCTCATGTCATGTGTCCAAGCTAGCAAGTATCTCCGCAAGGAATACAGAGCTTTCTTGGCTAACATTGTAGTAGCGGAGAAGGAAAAGAAAGGAAAGACAGAAGTGAAAGACGTTCCTGTGGTTCGTGAATTTCCTAATGTGTTTCCTGATGATCTTCCTGGTTTACCGCCAAGTCGTGATATCGAATTTCGTATCGACCTCATTCCTGGAGCAAACTCCATTGCTAGAGCTCCTTATCGACTCGCTCCGTCCGAAATACGTGAACCCTCGAGTCAGCTCCAGGAACTGCTTGATAAAGGCTTCATTCTCCCGAGCACCTCTCCATGGGGCGCACCAGTCCTTTTCGTCAATAAGAAGGATGGGTCGTTCAGGATGTGCATCGACTATCGGGAATTGAATAAGTTGACTATCAAGAATCGCTATCCCCTGCCTCGAATTGATGATTTGTTTGACCAGCTACAAGGTGCTACATGTTTCTCAAATATCGATCTACGCTCAGGCTATCACCAACTACGCATACAAGAGGAGGATATACCCAAAACCGGTTTTCGCACTCGATACGGCCATTATGAGTTCGTTGTTATACCTTTTGGTTTAACCAACGCACCCGCGGTTTTCATGGATCTGATGAATCGGGTGTGTAAACCATTTCTTGACCGCTTCGTCATCGTGTTCATCGATGATATCCTGATCTATTCAAAATCGAAAGCCGAACACGCGCAACACCTACGTTTGGTTCTCGAGCTACTCCAAGGGAATCGACTCAATGCCAAATTCTCCAAGTGCTAATTTTGGCTGGAGGAGGTTCAATTCCTCGGTCACATTCTCAATAGTCAAGGTATTCACGTCGATCCCGCGAAGATTGAAGCAGTTAAGAGTTGGGTTACGCCAAAGAACCAGTCTAAAGTCCGTTCTTTTCTCGGACTAGCGGGCTATTATCGTCGATTTATCGAAGGGTTCTCTAAAATCGTTGTGCCACTTACCGCTCTCACGCATAAAGACAAGCCTTTTGTTTGGGGAACTGAACAAGAGTCTGTTTTCCAAACCCTCAAGCGTATGCTTTGCAATGCTCCCGTCCTCACTTTACCCGATAGAAATGACGACTTTATCGTCTATTGTGATGCCTCAAACCTTGGTCTTGGTTGTGTTCTCATGCAACGAGACAGGGTTGTCGCTTACGCGTCTCATTAGCTCAAAATCCATGAGAAGAACTATACAACCCACGACCTCGAGCTAGGCGCAGTTGTTTTTGCGTTAAAGATTTGGCGACACTACCTGTATGGTACCAAGTGTAAGATCTTCACCGATCATAGGAGCCTACAACATATCTTTGACCAGAAGGAACTTAATATGCGTCAACGTCGATGGGTAGAACTTCTCAACGATTACGACTGTGAGATCCGTTATCACCCAGGCAAAGCAAATGTCGTTGCCGACGCCCTCAGAATCTGGAGCTATCTGCTCAACATTCGTAATATCCAAGCCCAATACGATCTCGAAACCCTCATCTGCGAAGCCTAGCATGCTTGTTTTAATGAACGCACTTTGAAGAAGGAAAGGATCTATCACGATGGAGCCCAGCTTGTGAATAAGTTGAATGGGATATTCCACTTTCTGGATTGAATTTGGATCCCTAAGCGGACCAATTTGCGATAGATTTTGATGGACGAAGCCCACAAGTCTCGATATTCTATTCATCCCGGTGCTGATAAAATGTACCAGGACCTTCGCTACAAGTACTGGTGGCCGCGCATGAAGAGAGATATCGCCCTTTATGTTGGAAAGTGTCTGACTTGCTCGAAAGTCAAAGCTAAACACCAAAGACCCTCTGGCTTACTTGAACAACCCCCAATCCCTATGTGGAAGTGGGAAAGTATAGCTATGGATTTCATAACAAAACTTCTGCGTATGCCATCAAGTCACGACAGCATCTGGGTTATCGTTGACCGTTTGACCAAATCTGCTCATTTTCTACCAATACGAGAAGACTACAAGGTAGAAAGATTAGCCCGAATCTACACCGATGAGATCATTTGTCGACATGGGACGCCTCGCGACATCATCTCTGACCGTGATGCTCGGTTTAGCTTGTGTCTATGGGAAACGTTTCAAACGGCTCTCGGTACTACGCTTAATCTAAGTACCGCATTCCATCCCCAAACCAACGGTCAAACTGAGAGAACGATTTGTACCCTTGAAGACATGCTCCGTTCGTGTGTCATAGATTTCGGTGGTAATTGGGACGCTTACCTGCCGTTAGTCGAATTCTCGTAAAATAACAGTTATCATTCCAGCATTCAAATGGCACCGTTTGAGGCTTTATACGGAAGAAAATATCGATCGCCTATTGTATGGCATGAGATCCGGCACTCTGAATTAACCGGTCCTGAGCTATTGCAAGAAACGACTGACAAAGTCCTCCAAATTTGAGACAATTTGCTGAAAGCTCGGAGTCGTCAGAAAAGTTACGCCGATAGACGACGCAAGCCCCTTGAATTTGACGTTGGCGACTACGTACTCCTAAAGGTATCACCTTGGAAGGGTGTGGGCAGATTCGGCAAGAAAGGGAAGCTAGCGCCTCGATATGTTGGACCTTTTAAGATTCTGGAAAGAATCGGAAAAGTCGCCTACAGACTCGAACTACCGGAGGAACTTAGTAACGTCCACCCGACTTTCCGTGTGTCGTACCTCAGAAAGTGTCTGGCTGAGCATGATTTAATTATGCCTATAGAAAATATTTAAGTAAACGAAACACTACACTTCATGGAGAAGCCTGTCGAGATCATGGATCGCCAAACCAAGCAGCTCAGACGCTCGCGCATTCCCATTGTGAAGGTTCGATGGGAAGGCAAACGAGGCGCAGAGTTCACTTGGGAACTTAAAAGCGACATGAAGGCGAAGTATCCGCAGTTGTTTGTTACGGCTTTGACCTAATTTCAGGATGAAATTCCCTCAACTAGGGGAGGCTGTAACACCCCGTGTTTCGAAAGTCAAAATCAGAGTCAAGGTTGAAGTCAAAGGGAGACAAGATTGATAAATGCGATCTGTCACTCCTTGCTCAATTCCTATTTTGACTTCTTTGACTTGTAAATAGTCTATTTTATGCCTTACGTTAGTTGTATTATGTGGAGTACTTATTACTAATCAGGGTTTAATCGATGTTTATCACATGTTTTATCGCTTATCGCTTACCGCAATCGCACTCGCAACTCGAATTACGCGTTCTGGTCATTGTTCTTACTTGTGTGTGCCTTATGTGTTACTTGTGCATGTTATTTATGCTTTATGATGTGGTGACTAATTGAAACGCAATCGCAAACGCTAAACGAATGTCAAATAAGGATGATTGTATGTTGATATAGTAGTTGGGATTAAATGTAATTTGAATAGGAAACTCTATCGCATCGCAACGCTCAACATTCGAATCGAAACTGCAAAACTCATCGCGCCAAGCACTCGAACCGAGTGGCCAGCCGACCGAGTTGCCACCCGATCGGGCTACCACCCGAGCGGAGTGCCACTCGATCGAGCTGCCACCCGGGCGGGCTGCCACTCGATCGACCAGCCTCTTTTCCCCCTTTCCTTTTATAGAAAGACTATAAATACCCCTTATGTCAACATCATTTGATGTTGACAGCTCTCTCTCTCTGCCCTACTCGCTCCAGCCCGCTTTTCTTCAGATTTCTCGCTATTCTTGTAAGTTTTCCACCTAAATCTTGTACTTTCTTGATCTACACACACTCCTACACCTTTCTATCTTTTGAATCATAACTTTTAAAAGTGAAATCACTAGATTTCAGGTGTTCTAGGATGATGCCATTATGGTGTTTTGGCTTATGAACACCATGTTTTGGCTTCAATCCACCAAGAACAACTTAGATCTGAACGATTTCCACACAAATAAACAAAGATCTTTCACAAGATCTGAACATATCCATGGTGAAAAGGATTGAAAGATGGTTTTCCAACTTTCTTTCAACTCTTTTACACTCAATGCACTCAAAACCGATAGAATCAGACCTTGTTCTAACCTTCTACTCCTTCTTGTTGATGTGTTGGTTCAAGATCTGGATTCTATCCACGAGAATACCGATTTTGGGTTAGACATGTAACACCGTCTCGAACAGTTGACTGTTCGGATTTGGGTGATTCCTGTCCGATCGGGTTACTAAGTATTGACGAGGTTCCTGTTGTTTAGCACGTTATCAAATCATCTCAAGAAAACGACAAACTATCAAAACAACCAAGGAAGAAGATGACCAGGTCATCTGGGACGGATTGTCGTCCGATCGGATTGCCACCCGACAGGACTGCCACCCGATCGGATTGCACCTTGGGTCCCACACTTAACTTTTATTTCAATATTTGAGGTTTTGAACATTGAATGGATTATCGTCCGATCGGATTGTCACCCGATCGGATTGCCACTCGACCATGTGATGTTCTGACTTCAACACTTAAACTATTTTTAACATGTTCAATCCGAGCTGATTGCCACCCGATCGGATAGCCATCCGATCGAGTGACTGTCCTGCTGTGAACTTGTTATCAACCTGAGAAGCCTCGCCACTCGGATTGTCGTCCGATCGAACAGCCGTTCGACCGACCAACCTGAATGGTAGAGATATTTCTCTGTTTTCAAAATGCTACAACGAAAACTTCAAAAGACAAGCCATCATGCACAAACACATCCATTCCAAATGAGGTGACAATCCAATCGAGTGGCCACCCAATTGGGCGACCACCCAAACGGATTGTCATCCGATCGACCGGTCACCAGATCGGATAGCCACCCGATCGGATTGTCGTCCGATCCACTGATACCTTGCTTCATTTTACGTGCCGCTTATCGTTTATGCTATCGTTCTGATCAGGCTAATCTTACTCTCTAGCGCTCCCTTCAATCCATCAATCGCTGTGAGTATACTCGAACCCTTTTTGCTTTACGCACTTTTGGGTGTTACATACGTTACTTATTCAAAATCACATCGAACGCACTACGCAATACTTTAACGCTAACCGTACTGCATGTTATACGTGACTTAATGAATGCTTGTTTGTTATGTTTACACATGGAATGCTGTCTACCTGCCTTAGCAACGATATTACTATTAGTTTGGACTCAGCACCTGTTCAGTCAGGGGTTGTTAAGGACAATTTGTTACATGGCTCACAGTGGTGAGTCTGTATTACGAACTGCCTTGGGCGGTCAACCCGCAGTCATTGGTATCGATAGGTTCATGTCGATAACTAACGTGCTTCATTTTACACTGTGTACGTGCTGGTTATGCGTAACGATTTCGAACTCTATTATATCTATTAAACTTGTATGCTCACCTTTACACTATGTGTATTGACTTTTACTTTAACGTATGTGGCAAGTGCTTAGGATGTTTTTATGCTTGACTTGCTGTGAAATCGAGTCTCGGGAAGGTCTAGAAACAAATAAATGAATTGTCTGTATTTGAAAACTGAGTTGTCGGAACAGAACAATTTGACTAGATCTTGTCTGTAATAATTTTATTACTTTTTATGTCATGGTATGGGACATGATGTTTTAAATAATTGGTAATCATAGTTGTTATGAAAACTTCTGGACAATCTGTTTCGCTCAGTGCTACGCCCCGATATTTCCGCCATGGGTTGGGTTGTGACATCAGGTTTTCTAAATACCCGGTTCCCGGTATGGAACCGCGTTCGGGTACGATCGGGTTCTACAAAATCGGGTATTGCCAATACCCGGGTCGGGTCCGGGTTTTATATAAGAAATGTATACCCTATATACCCGGGTTCGGGTTTTCTAATACTCTATTTTCGGGTTCGGGTAGGGTCGGGTATGGATCGGGTTTGGTTCAGGTATGCCTCGGGTATTCTTTTTTTTTTTTTTTGGATAAATCATAGAAGTATAAAATGCAAAACCTTTTTATTTAATAAAACATAGAAATACATGACACCTAAATAATCATTGAACCGGATCGAATAAGATGATGAATATAGATAGCTTCGAATAACTTGATCGTCTTCGTTTATTGTTCGTCATCAAAGACCCCTTTTATAGGGTATAGAGATACAATGTAAACCAAACAAATGATCATAATACACTTTCTAACGGCTATATAGCCGTTACCAAGGTACAAAACTCGAAAAAAACACAAACAAAACGAAAAAACCTGAACATGGTATTGGGAAACCCGGACCGGGTATTGAAAAAACCCGGTTCCGGGTTCGGGTTGAAACCGGGTACTCGTAAAACCCGGGTTGAAAACGGGTTTAAAAAAACCCAGTTCCGGGTTCGAGTTTTATAATAGAAATGCATACCCAACCCCTACCCTATGGGTAGGGTCGGGTTCGGGTATAAAAAACCCGGGTTTTTTAATACCCGATTCCGGGTTTTATTTCCGGGTCCGGGTTCGGGTTTTTTGTGCACCACTAAATAGAATGTTGACTTTCTTAAAAATCTTCCAAACACTTATCCGGAAAAGCCCAACTTGAAAGAACACTTTGGGCCTAACATATCAGCCCCAAACTTTGTGCGTATATCAAGTCCTAAGAGGCCAAGATATCTAAAGACTAAACTACAATTTATGTCATGTGGTTTAGTTGCGATATCATTGTTTGTCTTTTCTTTTCTATTTCTCGCATTCTAAATCCCTTTTTACTTACTTTTTTCTTTGTGTTGCTAGTGTTATTTCCTAGTTAGTTGAACGTTAAACTAAAGATGAAATTACATCTTTACCAATTATAAACTTATTAAAGTAGCTAATTATAAATCTTAAAATCGGTTTAGATACTAGGTTATCACAATTCACAACCTATGTGATACATACAATTGGTATTCACTACTTATCATGTAAAAGAGCATTCACATTAGACGCTTCATCTTTATCTATATGATTACACTAAAATTAATAACATTTCTCTCTCATTTTCAATTAAATAATATTTGTATACTTTTATCTATATAATATAGAGAACCCACTCACATAAATATAGAGGGTCCAATGTGAATGCTCTAAGACATGCATGTACTCAACTCAACTTAAGCCCACCAATTGGTCTATCAATCAATATTTCCTCGTCTACATAATAACGATAATTACCATTTAAACACTCAGCTTACATATATACTCTTGTTCAATAAACTCACTTGAGATCTGCTAAATGAAATTCCATCTACCCAAATCCTGCATATAAGCAACTTCTCACAATTCAATAGTCAATAGTTACTAATAGTTCAAATGTGACCTAGGCTCAACGTACAACTTTCACATATAGTGCTCATAACTTTACTAGAATTTTCATCTTAACATATTTAAGTTGAGTTGATCCATTTAAAAGTAAAAAAATCAACATAAAATTACTATTTTTCCCTTAGAAAATAGGTGGTTATTCCATAAATGAACTAATCATTCGAATGATCCCAAGTACTCAATGCTCCTTTGACCCAATTAAACTTACAAGTAAATTACAATAAGAGTTAATTACATGGTTAGTCCTTGTGGTTTATAAGAAGTAACAACATCAGGTACTAATAGTTTAAAATCACATTCTAGGGTATCAACTTTCAATTTTGTAACAACCTAAGGTACTAAGGCTAACTTATGTTAGTTTTTTTGTTAGGTTCAAGGACAATTAAGGCATTTTAAATCTAAGTGGCTAATTATGTAGTTATTTGGTTAACAAGGGACTGTTTTTATAATTTACAAATAAATAAATAAATACATTCTTGTCCTATGATTAAATGTAAATAAAAAATACATATTAAACCTCTTGGTTCCATACTTCTTTTTACTGCAGAAGAGTTTGCTCCATGTAATCTGTGATCTGAAGTTTGTTGTTCATTAAAAAAACCATTAACAACTTCGATATCTATATTAGCAATAAAATTAGTTTGATCAATTAAATTAGTTTCATCAAAACAAATAATGATATGTTCCTCTTTTTCCCAAAATTATCAGCTCATACACCTGCGAATAACTGTTATCTGTTGAATAATCAATTGGATAATAAAAAGTCTTACAGTTAATCAAGAAACACGGTGATGCTGAACATAAGGAGATGCAGCGGCACTATCGATCGCAGTGGCCCGGCAGATCGAACACCTCAGTTCACCCGATCGAATAATTCGTAAGAGAGCACTGAATAGTCCGATGAAGACCATCATCGTTTCTGAAATCGGTCTTCCACTCTTCCCACCCACATCGTTGCACCATATTCTTTGTTTTGTGAAAAAAAATTGCATTAGAGAGGACGAAATAGCAAGGTGAATGGAATCGGAAAAATGGAAGCATATAAAGGATGAAGTTTGTGTGCGATGATGGTGGGCCGTTGTAGAAACGAACTCGTCGGAGAGGAATTTAAAAAAACTAACAGCCGGAGAGAGAGCAGAGAGCTATCTGTGACAACCCTCATAATTCCTTGTATCCATACAATTTATTAATGATAAATAAAGTGCTTGATGACTGTGCTGAATCATTAAGCTGCTTTCTGATTACTGTGTTATACTTACATGTGCTTGTTAACATACTAGTAGTATACAGAAAAGTTACTAAATAGTCCGGTATGCTTTCCTGAGTGTTGAAAATTAAAAACGTTACAAAAATATATATATATAGGACGCTTTACGGATTAATTAAGCACTTTAACGGAACAATACCGAACCGAACAACCGGACTTTACCCGGAACACAAAAATAATGCTAGAAGCATTGTTTTTATTTTTCTAAGCTAGTTAGGGTCCCCGAACACCCTAACACACTATATATTACATAACACACATTAAGCTCTAACTTAACCTTAGATTTCCATCTAGAATACTAACTAACTTAGTTGAAATCCAACTAGACCCCCCCCCCCCCTCAACCATACAGTTACATGGGGACTCCCCACTCATGATTTCTTTGATTATTATATTGGATTGTGTTGGGGATTTAGAAGCATATTGCACAAGGGATAAAGGGTGTAGATGGGTTATAAGAAAGCACAAGAGTTATGGCATCTCATTCCCTCCACAACATCAAAAACAAACTTCTCTCCTCCTCTTCCTTGTGTTCGGCAGCCAACAACCATCACCATACCACCACCTTCAACTCATTTCTCATATATTCCACAAGCATCCATAGGTGTTAGAAGGCATACAACGAAGCTCGATGCGTTTGGAAGTGGAAGGACCTTCTCTATTCGCTATTAACCACCACTTTTCCACACTTGAACTTCCCTAGTCTTGAACTAGTGGTAAGAACTTAGATCCATTTATTTTTCTTGTTATTAGAGTGGTTAATAGTTATTTGATGATGAGAATCCATGAACACAAAAGGATCATAAACAAAGTCCTGAATATAAAGTAATATAATGATGAAATAAGATGAAAACATGATGTTAATATGATGTTCTTATGATTCTTGTTGATTTCCTGATGATTTGTTGGTTAATATTGATGTTTGATGTTGTTGTGATCACTAAACATGTTAACAGAATCAATCGAACACAAGTTAGAAAGTTAAAAGCTGAAACAGTAGGCTGTTTGGTGATTACAGCCAACTTTAGTTGGCTGTAATAGGACTGTAACTTAACGAAAAATGTATTTTCTAAAGTCTAGAGTTATGTATTATGAAATACGGTTCTAATGGCACTGGAATCATAATTTTTGGACTCCGTTTACTATTTTTAAAGTGTCATTTTGTAACAGCAGCTAGAGCTGCATTTTTACTGCTAAAAATATGCGTTATGTTTTCTGTCATAACTTGAGTTCTGTGTAGAGTTAGATCATGAAATTTGTACTTTAGATGACCACCGATGTATTTGTAATTCTCTTACTGGAATTTCGTAAATCGGACTCTCGATGAATTTTAAATAAATTATTCCGTGGACTGCAGTCAGAAAAAGATAAATCTGAGTTCAGTCCGGAAAATGAATTTTTTAAAATATTGGTAATGAATTGGACCCCGATATTTTTACACAATAATATTTGGATCGTTTAAGATAATCTGTAAAAATTTGGGAATTTTTTGAATAAGTTAACTATTTTATTAAAATGTCCGAAAACAGCCCGGTTTTGGATATTTAAGTTGAAATGACATAAGTAGTAATTTGCGTGTCTAAATGTCGGGTATGTTATCTGTGAATGATCTAACATGCGATATGTCAATAAAAGTGTTATGTGCAATACCGTATGCTTGTTCTTGAATAGCTATATGTGGAATGTTTATATGAGCGTGAACTATTAAAGTGAATGCATGTTATGTAGTAGATACGTGTAGGAACTTTGTGCTCTATTTGAAACCACTAAATAACTAACTGGTAATCATATTAGGACGTGATTGACCAACCTTGACTGTTAGCTATATTTGAGAATCTAACCGAGCAAACCAAGGTGAGTTCACACACTTTCTAAGGCATGGGATTCCCGGTGGTTGGGAATGGGTTAAAGAAATTAAAAATGGGATCTACATATCCTCCTTGGGTAGGATAAGTACGGCCATCCTCCATAGGTAGGATGCCAATAATAAATTCTGCGTATTCTCCTTGGGTAGAATACGTACGTTCGTCCTCCTTGGGTAGGACAACACCCTTAAAACTTACTACACAAAACTCTATCATTAAGTCCCTCATTATATATCGACTTAATCGCCGAGGCCGATGGCGAGCGGGTCATTAGTTAATAGCGCTATTAGGTTTAACAAACCTCACACCGTGTCGTCCGAACGGGCGTGTACTAATGGACTATGGCAAACTGTCAGTGATGATAGACACTGATGTAGGGCACAACTATTGTTCGTAGTAGTCGATATCATACCGTCTAGTAATTTACATGGGGAAGCCCCCACTGATTATGGATATGGTTTGGGTAAAGAAAAGGAACTGGTTAAACATACTTTCAACTACGGGGTAACCCCCACGGCAAATAAGCCAACGAAAGTCAAACCACGTTTTCAGAAACAACTTAAAACTAATCAACCAATCGTGAACTCACTCAACTTTGTTGTTGACTCGTTGTTACATGCCTTACAGGTCGTTGAATGCATACGGAGCTTGCACGAGGAAGAAGTCGTTGTGGGATGCGGACTGTTATGTCCCATGCGTATTAATTAAACTTTATAAACTTATGGAACTTATGTTTTAGGTCTTAAAACTTATGAACTGTGAACTTATGTTTTGAACTTACGTTTTACGCTTCCGCTGTTAACCTAAAGACGGTTTACTTCCTTTTGCTCACCAATCGTATTGTGGTTGGTTTTAATTACTTAATTGTGTTGTTCAATATGATTGGTGGCTCGATCCTGGTCATGTCACGCCTCCAAGCGGTGGTACTCTGCGTGGTGGATTTTGGGGGTGTGACACTATCTATGTTTAACTTTTTAAAATTAAATTTTATTTGTTTAAAATTATTTCAGATAAATGAGTATTCTACATAAATGGCCCTTGAAGTTATAAAGGCAATTTTGTCATTTCATAGAAATCTAACAAAAAAAACTAACATATGTTAGCCTTAGTGTCACGGCCCCCGACCCGGTTTTACCCGTTTCAGGAGCCTCGGGACAGAAAATCCCGTGGTATTAATTTAACAGCAAAAGTTTTCTTCAGGATCTTTTTAAAACTGCAATTTCCCGATTTATTTTATTTCACAACTCGGGATAAAACCCCGGTAATTTACATTCATATAATTTCACGGAGAAATGTTTATTTTACAAAACATGTTTCTTTATTTTATACTGAGCCACTTCTTTCAGCTGATAGTGCTTCACGGCACTTTTTCTGGATCACAACAGATCACCTGAAACATGTTTGAAAAAGGTTTTGTCAGCGGGAAATACTGGTGAGTCATTCTTTTTACTAAAATGACACATTTATTATAATTTACAGTATTAAGAGAGATTACAATGTTTCCAGATATCAACCAACTACCCACAGTATTTGTCACTCGACCATCCATCGGTAACCTCATTATCCAATGGTGTCTGTGACTATGGTTATATCACTCATTGGCTAACCCGTTGTCCAATAGTGATGGTTATCAAATAATGTATACAAAACCCCACATACCAGCTGTAACTTGGTGATTACATAAACTTAATCACTGTAATTATAACCTTGAAAATAAATATGCTTTTTGTAAATAAATTTGATAAAAAGAGAATGACTCACATTGCAGATTTAATACGGACAGAGCCTAGCCTACTGATTAGCCTTGATAACCTAGTTTAAATAACAATGCACACAAACTAGGTTAGTAACTAATACAGCATTTACGATAACTCACGAGACTAAAACCCTCACAACGAATGACAAAGTGCGATACTTAAACATCCATCGATTTAACGACGAATGACAAAGCATAAACCCTAATGTGGGCAGCACTTAAACATCCATTGGATAGTTCAATCTATCGGACATTGAATCGTAGCAGCGATCGAGTTATTACCCTGTTTTGCGGCAGCTATTTGTGATCGTGTGTGTTTTAGAATTGTTTCTACGATATCTCATTGTGTATAACGAATTTCTTCGTCGTTTCAGTGCCAGAAATCAAGTCCCAAAGCCTACTATTTATAGTTAAATTTTGACCCCCCTCGCGTGACGCGAGGGGTACCCCTCTGGGCGTCGCGTGGCGCGAGGGGTCACTACCTACCATAGGGTAGCCCCGTGTGTGTGTAGGCTTGCTGAGTCGACGAAATTGTAAAATTCGATTTTGACAGCGTTTTATGTGGATAATCGTAACTAGGGTTTACCCCCCCTAAGTTTTAGGGGCCCTGATCCTGATTCTGATTGTTATGAAAATTTTAGGGTTTATACAGAATCACTTGGGTGTCTTAATTAGGGTTTCCAATTGGATAAATTAATTTAATAAATATGACTTTTGATGAGAGTTGTTACACTTAGTACCCTAGGTTGTTACAAAATTGAAAGTTGATACCCTAGAATTTGATTTTAAACTATTAGTACCTGATGTTGTTACTTCTTATAAACCACAGGGACTAACCATGTAATTAACTCTTACAATAACTGTGACAACTGCCCCTTTCTGGTAATTTACGTACACTTAAAACAGTCATTTACATTATACAGTTTCGTGTTTTGAATATCCAAACTGCATCATTACATGACATACACTTAGAATACTCATGAAATACTTATTTTTGATGCACATGATTCATTTTTATTGATTACATTTGAAACAATATAAACAATGCATCAAAACAACTAGAAAAGCACTTAGCGAACTAGTATTCTGACGAAAACGCAGGATCCGCAGAAACCATCTTAATGATATCTTTAGGACTCAGACGAAAGTTTAACATAAAATATACATTAAACCCTAGCTAGGAATTCAAGGGTTTGGTCTAATACTTTCCCGATGTCCGATAACACTAAAAACTGCCGAAAAGCACTAAAAGCGACAATTTCAACACTTTTCCGCAGAAATTCTGCAGAATTCAGCAGTTTAATATTTTTGCAACATGTAAAAGTAGTGTTTAACATAGAATTCATATGAGGATACCTTCGGGTATCATCCAAACCATAATCACACCAATTCACACAATTTACACAAGCTTAGCGTTCAAATAACGACAAACGAAAACAAAGCGTAACGATTATCCGAACGATATCGGATCTTTTTTTTAGTAACCATCTAAAATTATTTGGATCATTTTAAACTAGTAATGATCACCTAACATCTTGAAAACATTTGGAAATCCCTAAACATCTAAACTTTCTAACTTTTGCTAATAAATTCTAACACTTTTATTAGTAAAACAAGAAGCAAAACATGAGACCCCCCATGTAATTTTCATAAATACGATGGGCCCCACATGATTAACCAAGTTGATTAATATCTAGATATTTTCACATTTGGCAAGTGGATGTAATTGGTGGAAATTATAACACTTAATCACATTAAGTTTACTAGCATTTTTCCATCACTTTATACCTTATTTACACACACATAAGAAACTCTTTCAGTCTTCATCTTTTCACCAAGAACACCATCCAAAAACCCATTTCATTTTATCATTTCTTTGATGATCAACATGGAGTTTAATGGAGCATAAGATGATCTAAAGCACTTACAAGTTAAAGGAAGCTTTTTCATCCATTCAAGAATTTTCTACTAACAAGATCTTCGTCTTCTTTGCTTCTAATCATCATCTAGATCATCCCTAGCCACAAGTGCTAGAAGTGAGCTTCTAAATCTATTTTTTTTCATATTTATTTATGCTTATGATTGTTAAAATAACTAGTTATAACTAAAGAAGCATACAAAATATTATGAAGATACAAAGAAGCAAATATAAAAATCATGATATATATGTTTGATTATGTTGTGATATAAGAGTTATTATTTGCATATTTGATCTACTCTTGATGAAGATCATAAGAATATATTGTTAGATGATGTTTAAATACATGATTTAACAAGAATACATGTTTATGTTAAAAGGGTTTTTGTTAAACATAAAGGTTTAATGGATGATCATATTCTTTGATGTGGTTAAGGTATTTAATGTTTTTCCTTAAAAACAATACTTTTACAAGATTACATATATATATATATATATATATATATATATATATATATATTTGGTGTAATAGATATATATAACAGCTTAGCAATTCGTACATCTAATACAAAGTTCAACGAATAACGAAGAGTTGTACACGAGTCATTATAAAGACCGAAGTGTCTAACAAATCTAGAACCTTTGTAGGTCGTGATACAATTCAGGACAATTGCAAGTGAGGTTACAATTACATACAGTTTACGAAATGCAATTATGTGAGTTCATGTCCCCTTTTTATCTTAAATGCTTTTCAAGGTTTACAACTATCGGGGAAAATACATGTACAATAGTATGATAAGTCAAGGAATGAAACACCTTAGATCATGTGCGAAATTAGGGCCATAACTAAAGCACCATTAATCCAGTTTGGACCAAGGAACAAGGGGTTAGATCTAATGGGTTTTGGCGAGCCCCACTCATGGCCATTCATTTGCCTAGGAGTGCTTTTGTGTCCCTACGACAGGTGTCGATACAATTAAAATCGTCTAGGGTTGGATTGCTTCCTATTTCGTCACACATATTAATGTCCTTGCAAAACATTAATGATCACGATTTCATTGACGCTTTTCATACTACATTTGATACAAATACATCTCACATTTTACAGATACATCTTATATCCAGTTTGGATACAATTATAATTGAGACAAATACATCTTACATACTGTTTTGATACAGATACATTTTATACAGCTAAACTGCATGAACTCGCTCAACTTTTGTTGATGTTTTCAAACTTACATGTATTTCAGGGAATTAGTGGACCAATGTAAAGATTTCAGTTCAAGGAAAACAAGTATCAAGACTCTATGCCAACTATTGAAGGGTTTGACTGTTATATACCGCCTCTTTGGGGTGATATAGTGGTCAAAGCCTTGACATTTTAAGACCTACATTTTGATGTATGAAACAATGACAACTTATTTTTCATTTGATGGTTTGTAAACAATGTACATAACTTATGTTGCGATCTTTTGAACAATTATGACAATGGCATTGGAGCATGTTTTATTCATTTAGTATGTTTACTTATATCGTTATGCAATGAGAACCGAACAGATCATACCTCGCGCTTCCCCTACGAGCGTGTGTGACAGTTTGGTATCAGAGCTTCGATTGTAGTGAACCAGGATTCTTTCTCGAGTCTAGTCTACAATCACTAGAGAACCTCTCACGACAACAATTTATACAAGAACGAGTAGTTTTCATTGCATAAACCTTTTTCAAGGTCCACTACAAAAAAAAATTCATTTCATAAAAATCAAGCAAGGACATTTCCATGGGTGAAGTCTATGAGAGATAGACACATTACATTAACAGACTATGTACCTACAACACATTACATTATCAGTGCTTATACAAGATAGACACATTACATTATCAGTTTACACATCATAAACAGTTTACAAGTTCAGCATATACAAATTCAACTTATACAAGATAGAAATCCTTGTTAGATAGGATTTCATGTGATTTTATATATATATATGATTTATTTATATATGTGTTGTACAAAATAATTTGCCAAGAATAAAATACCTTTGACTTCAAACTCTATAATTATTCTTAACTCGCACGATGAAAATATCGACCTCACGTCTACTGCGGAGCTTTTGGCGGACATGATTCCTAAGTGAAATCTTAAACTTTATTTCGTAAAATATGGTTGCTTTCTCACGAATGCTGAGATGCCTGACCATGATAGTGATGACGAGGCGGAGGTGGTAACCTTGGACAACAACTCCATTAGTGAGACGAGGTCCTTGCGACTCATACTAATCAAGATTGATACACTCCTGTCCAGACAAGGAAAATGAAGTACTCATCTTGAAGGTGCCCCTTCAGTTGTTATTGTTACAGATTCTTTCCATTTCTGTTTCATCTAACGTCGTGCCATTCTGCGAGTAATAACAACGGACGTTGACACGTGATGTTGAAGGTATATTGACAATAGTATTCCTTCTCTGACTGATCGTCTGCTCTGAACGAGAGAATGCTAGGGTGACCATGCAAGGCAATTTATTATTACGGGGGCCCACGTCATAACAACTTGTAGTGCATGGAAATTCTGGTGGACTCCACGGGCTAAGCTAATGATCACTGTTCATTCAAAATTCTTAAGTTATTACTTGAGATTCAATTCTTCCTATCTAGTAGAACACGAAATGGGGTGGTTAGTATAACACCCTACAATACAATACAATACAGTACAATACAACACAACACAACACAACACAACACAACACAACACAACACAACACAACACAACACAACACAACACAACACAACACAACACAACACAACACAACACAACACAACACAACACAACACAACACAACACAACACAACACAACACAACACAACACAACACAACACAACACAATACAATACAATACAATACAGGAACACGACACGTATTTGTTCACACCTAACATTCGATCTACATCACGATTCAGTTGAGACTAGTCATCTAAACAAACAAAATTTGTTAGCCACTCATGAAGTATTTTCCTCAACATTCTAAAATTTTTGTACATGGGCTATTTCCATGGTGTCTATGACACTTTACCCTACTTTACCTTACCTTACCTTATCATATTCCACCTTATCATATTTATTGGAAATAGATACAATAAATTCCATCGCTTAACATTTGTCTTTTCCCAAGGGATGGTATGGCATGAGCCATGCTACAACTCCCTCATTGCATTCTATTCAACATCTTTGGAGATTCTAATGATCTTGTTAGAGCTCGTGAAACTCAAGCACTATCACCATACTCGTCACATGGGCGAGTACGACAAAGAAATTTCTTTACTTGGGACGACCGAGGTCCATATAGTATGGAATACATATTATAGGGACGGAGGCCATGGGTTGGCTTTCCCTCCTCAACGAATTATTTCTTTGCCACTTAAACATATAACCAATACATGCAAGAGGCACTACGTATTTTGGTTGCGGTTATTCACATTATCATTTATTTATTTATTTTTTGGTTATCCATATTATCATATATTCAAACATATATGAACAATGCGATCTTGAGGTTTCCATTACCGATTGCGTTCTTCATTCTTGGGCGCATGATAGACTATATTTATCCAAATATATGTCTAGATTTTTTTTAATAGTGTGTATTAAAAATATCATGGCACCAAAAGAAACAAATGTTTAAGTCAAAAGTTATGTGTTGAAAATCAGTTCTTTTACACAAGACGTGGTTTATACATGACACTGTTACGCAAGACATTGTTATACATGACATTTGACGTTGGTATACACAAGACATTTTTGTAAATAATGAGACGTGTGTAATGTGATAAAAGCATGGTGGATACGCCGCTGGTACTTCCTATATATAAGTGCTTATATTATATTGCATATCGTGGTGTTATCCAAACCACATCGACAAAGACAAGACACGACATCTTCTACACAAGGCAAGATATTCGATTTCAAGGCATAATATATATAATACACTACATTTCATTTGGTTATTTATTTAACCATACATCATTCATTTATATCATCTGATTTTCATATGATTTTATAAAAGAACTCGATCACGACTAGAGCCAATGTTGTTGGTTACATTCGATGCTTTCACGGTTTCTCAGGGGTTGTTCCATACTTGGTAACGCCTGAATTCAAACGCATTGAGCGTTACAATTTAAGTTTAGCCCCTGAAATTCAAAGTATGGTCACATCTTCTCACCCTACCTTGAACACTTAAACAATAACTCTCGCAGTTAGTCTCACCAAGGATTCTACAGGAGGCAAAAGTTCTCACATCTTAGGAAAGGTTCAAGAACGAGTAACAAATGGAAGGAAACTCTCGCGACGAGAAAAACAAAGGCATTTGCTGCCATAAATGATTTTGACACCAGGAGGTATGCAGGTAACTTGCTGAAATCCTTAATGCGACAAGTGAGACGTTCATCAGGAGAACACTTGCAAAAGTACCAAGAGTAGCAGTGTGCTGAGATCAGGCGTAAAACAAAGACTAGTAAGACGGTAATACTTAAGAATGAATCAAGCTAGTGTATAAGTGTGTGTATGGTTAGAACTGTGAATACTCCACAAAATCCCAATGATATCAAGAGTACATTGTACTCTACAATCATTATGTATCAATTCTTTTGATACCAGCACCGAGCTTAACTAGTGTCTTTAGGTGTTATACATATACTCGAACTAGATTCATGTTAGTTAGACACACATTACTATATCAACTTAGCTAATGGGGAATTAGCTGACTCTTGTCAAATCATTAAGAGTCACCGATACGTTTTCTATCAACCAAATTCATGCATGTGAAATGAGTTTCATGGCTAGTGACGGGATTGTCATAGCTACAAATAGGGATTGGGTTATCCTACATCTAAACATAGGGATTGGGTTGTCCTCTACATTTGTACAGTGAAGTCCTTACTACATAGAATTCAAAATGTACTTGGCCTAGAGTCAAGTAAGCTAGACGTCTTCTCATTCTATAGAATTGGAAAACGGTAAACTAGTCGAGTCTGGAGCTGAAATTCAATATTGATCTCTTACCCGTTCAGTTGGGTAGTTTCAAAGTAGTAGTTGGCATGTATTGGTTATCCGATAACCTAGCCGAAGTCTTCTGTCATGAGAAGATCATTTACCTACCACTGCCGAACGAAGAGACATTTTTTATTCATGGAGAGAAGCACGACACACCATTGCGGATCATTAATTGCATGAAGGCACAAAAGTGCTTACAGAAAGGTTGTATTGCCTTTCTAGCACTTGTTGTCGACAAGAAGGCTGATGGGCCTCAGATGACCGATATTCTAGTGGTAAAAGAATTTCCTGAAGTCTTTCCTGAAGACTTGCCAGGACTACCACCATATCGACAAGTCGAGTTTCACATCGACTTGGTAACGGGAGCTGTCACACCCCAACCGATGGCGGAAACATCGGAGTGAGACGAAATAGATTGCTCGAGACATCATAACACTAATAATTGTGACAAGTATTTAAATAGTAAATTTCATTTCATTTCTAAAGGATAAATTACAAGAATTTGAAGTAAATACAACATCATGAATAATGAAATACAATGCAATAAGAATACAAATTAAAGTGTGTATCTAAGCATCCTACTAGATTCCATGCATCACCAACATCATCGCTAAACCTGCAACATGTTTTAAAAAGCATAGTTCAATACAAAGGTATTGGCGAGTACACTAGTTTTAGACTCGTGGCGTGTGTATAAAAGTATTTTCAATCCAACATAGCATTTGGTATACAAGGTCAAACTATCATGCATAACAATATGTCAACTCTAGTGTCCACTAGTATTTAGCATCCCTCGTCACCAAAGCAACGAGACCGTTATAGAATAAAGACTTAACAAAACCCCGTCAGGTGGTGTGCTACTCCTATAGCGCTATAATTGTTTAAGCCGAGTTAACAAGTAGTATGTATTCTAGCATGAACCTAAGCATAACAAGGCATGTATACAGATTGAATGAATAAAAGCATGTTTGTGAATTGTGTGGTTTAACAAGTAAAACATGTTGCACCCAAAGTGTATTTAAAAGGGAAAATGGGTCAAGTGTACTCACAAATTTGCTAAGTCTTCCGATTATCCAAGTATTGACGAGTTAATGAGATTTAATGTATGAACGGGTTTGGATTTAAGATTAAGGGATGTGTAGATTTGGAATTTAAACAACATGAAAATAACATATGAAAATAATCACCTAGTACATAGGATACTTGTTCTTGACACTAGGAAACTCTAAGGAGTTTAAATGTTTTCATGGAACAAGGTTCCATTAGAATCGTGACAAGTTATCATAGTCTAGGATGATGTAATCTAGTACCTTGACCTATGAACACTAGTTCATCATCAAAGATTCGATTATTCGGATAATATGTTTATGTATTATATAGGTTATATTAATATGTCCAATAGTTCAAGCATGAGGTAGAAGATTAAAATCTTTATTTAGGTACCTCTAAATGTCATAGAAATCATGTAGGAGGTAGGAAGATCAAGTCTTCCATTTAGGCACCTCTAAGTGTTCACCACTACACTTGATGTAAATTCAAGGAGGGTCATGAACTATAAGTAATACAAGATTATTAAACACTAATCTATAAGAAATCATCAAGCAATGTGTGGATTTTATGTAGGACAACCCAAGTTAGTCCTTAATCACACCTACATTAAGTCTTGGACTTAAACATTACTTGCGGATTAAAAACCCTAAACAAAACAAAATATATATGAGGTTTAACCTCTGATTTTGAATGTCTTGACCTTCTTTTTAAGCCTAACTAACCATAGAAGTGGTTATAAGCATAAGGACATAGGTTTGAGATGAGTTTCCTCAAGTTTACACAAGTTTAGCAAAGATTAAATGAAAACAGAAATGAACAGCCTACTTTGGAGCCTTTTTGGCGACGTTCCAGGCTCTGGTTTTCCAGGGAAAACCTCTGGAAATGTAGCTGAGATCAATCCAAAGAAGTAGGAAAAAGAATCGAGTGAATCGGATAAGAAATGAGTGAGATATGCTTGTTTTAAGAACATGGTATGAATCTGGACAAATTTCGAATTTGCAGCTGATTGAGAGGTGTGTTGAGAGAGTTTAAAATGATTTCCAAAGTGTCAAAAGCTTGGATTTGGTGTGGGATTTATAGGGAAGTGTTAGGTTAGGTTGTAGTTGGATAATTAATGTTAAAAATGAGTTTAAAAATCAAATAAACACCAAAAAATGCGCCAAAACACGAGCTGGAAGGCTTCTGGCCGCGGCTGCCAGGGTGCGACCGAACGAGTTGTTAAATGATTTAAGCAGCTGGGTTTGTCAGATGTGAAGGCCATGGTGGAGTGGTTTGGGCGCGCGTTTGGGAAGCTTTTGACCCGGGTTCGAGTCCCGTGGTCAGCAGTTTTGCTTATTTTTTTGTTTCAAACATAATACTTTCAGCAATTGTACACAAGCAGCCCTTGTAAGTTTAAAATTCCGAAAATTACTCAAATAGTCCCTTGAATTAATTACCTAAGTTATGTTTAGAAGAAAACTAACTTTAAAATCTAACGGGACTAACTAGATTACAATAAAACTCTCAAATTGCAACTTAATTACTTTAATTAATTAAACAAAGAATAAATAACCATATTTATCAAGAATAAAATTAAAGATAAAAGATTTTCGACGATTAACCTTTTCGGAAGGGACAAGTTTCTAAAAAATTTTTCAAGACTCACTTTCTAAATTAGGAAGGCTATGAAAACGCGGGGCGTTACAGGAGCCACACCCATAGCCAGATCATCATATCGATTCGCACCTTCTGAACCTTGTAGTTGACCGAATAAGGAGGTTGTGAGTTCATAGCCCCCACTCTTTACCATTATACATCTTTATAAAGGTTTTGGGGGTGAAAAGACATGCAAGATTTGCAAAAATGCACAACATTTCGATGAACGAAAATTCATATTTCTAAACCATGTTACAAATAAATTTCCAACTAACTCAAATGGTTTAAGAAAGATTCTAGCTTCTACTCCAAGATAGACTTACGATCGGAGTATCATCAGTTACGAATTCAAGAGGAAAGCATACCGAAAACGGCTTTTAAAACTCGTTATAGTTATTACGAGTTTCTCGTTATGCCTTTTTGGTTTAACGAACGCACTAGCGGTCTTCATGGAATTAATGAATCGCGTGTGCAAGCCATATCTCGACAATTCGTCATAGTATTTATTGACGACATATTAATATACTCACGATCGACTGATGAACACGAACAATATTTGAGAACCATTTTGGAGCTACTAAGAAGGGGAAACTATACGTGAAATTTTCCAAGTGAGAATTTTGGATTCGCGAGGTACAATTCCTCAAGCATGTAGTGAACGAGAAAGGCATTCAAGTAGACCCAGCTAAGATTGAAGCAAATGAGGATTGGGAAGTGCCCAAGACTCCAACTGAAGTCCAACAATTTTTGGGATTAGCAGGATATTATCAAAGATTTATTGAGTATTTTTCTAAGAATGCCCAACCGCTAACCTCCCTCACACAGAAAGACAAGAAATTTGCCCCAATCGAAAAACAAGAAGTAGCATTACAACTTGTCCTTAAGATTGGTGCATAGCATTTCAAAATCTTATCACTACTCGACGGTACCGATGATTTTATCGTATACTGTGATGCTTTGCATCAAGGATTGGGTTGCGTACCCATGCAACGTGAAAAAGTTATCGTGTACACGTCACGCCAACTAAAAGTTCACGAGAAGAACTATACCACTCACGACCTTGAGTTAGGGCGATGGTATTCGCTTTGAAAATATGGCGACATTATTTATATGGTACTCAATGCACTATTTTCACAGATCATAAAAGCCTTCAACACGTATTCAACCAAAAAGAATTAAACATATGTCAACGACGTAGGGTTGAATTGTTGAACGACTATGATTATGAAATAAAGTACCATCCGAGCAAGGCGAACGTTGTAGCAGACGCCTTGAGCCGCAAGGAACGAGTTCGAACATTGAGAGTTCAAGCACTAGAGAAGATGATTCACAAGCGCTCAAGGAAGAGCATATTCAAGAAGAAACACTTCGAGGCATGAAGGAACAATTAGTGCCGAAAGAAAATGGAACCTTATACCTTATGGGTCGAAATTGGGTTCCATTCTTTGGCGGCCTTTGAGATGATATTTTGAGGAAGCACATAGGCCTAAGTATTGAAAGAATACTATTGGTGGCCTAACCTCAAAAGTGATATCGCTACTTATGTTGGAGAATGCTTGACTTATGCGAAAGTCAAAGCCGAATAGCAAAATCCCTCGGGATTGGTACAACAACCCGAGATTCCCGTTTGAAAATGGGAACAAATATCGATGTACTTCATTACGAAGTTACCCAGGACCTCAAGAGGTCACGACATGATATGGGTAATCATCGATAGACTAGCAAAGTCCGCACACTTCTTACCAATTCGGGAGAAGGATAGTACAGAGAAACTAGCGAAACCCTATCTCAAGGAAATAGTGGCTCGTCATAGAGTGCCTATTTCAATCATCTCGAATCGAGACAGTCGCTTTGTGTCAAGAATTTGGAAGTCATTCCAACAGGCCTTTGGAACTCGTTTAAATCTAAGTACAACCTTTCATCCACAAACTGACGGCCAGAGCGAACGGACAATCCAAACACTCGAAGATATGCTTCGTGCGTGTGTTATGGATTTAGGCGACAATTGGGATACTCATCTACCTTTAGTTGGGTTTTCCTACAATAACAGCTACCATACTAGTATACAAGCTGCACCGTTCGAAGCTCTCTATGGTCAAAAGTGTCGCTCTCCGCTATGTTGGGCGGAAACAGGCGATAGACAATTAATTGGTCCGGAACTAGTCCAAGAGACTACGGATAATTTTTTTTTCAGATCAGATACCGTATCAAGGCGGCTCGCGATCGACACAAGAGCTACGCAGACAAGAGACAGAAGCCATTATCTTTCAAGGTCGGAGACAAAGTCTTGTTGAAAGTCTCGCCTTGGAAGGGCGTAGCGAGGTTCGGTAAGCGTGGAAAGGTTATCCCACGTTACATTGGACCATTTGAAATCTTGGAGAATATTGGCATTGTTGCCTACAAGCTGAAATTGCCAGACGAACTTAGCAATGTGCACGACGCATTTCATGTGTCGAATCTTAAAAAGAGTCCAACGCAAGAAACTGTTATCATCCCTGCGGATGAAATTCATTTTGACGACAAACTCCAATTCATTGAAGAACCTGTTGAAGTCATGGACTATAAAGTCCAGAAATCATGGAGGAGTCGTATCAAATTATTAAATGTACGTTGGAACTCTCGACACGGACCCGAGTATACTTGGGAACGTGAAAATTTAATTCAAAGCCAAATACTCTCACCTGTTCGAGAAGTCTCCTGCAAAGGATGACTTAGCTTGAATTTCAGGACGAAATTCTCAATAACAAGGGGAGAATGTGACAACTGCCACTTTCTGGTAATTTACATACACTTAAAACAGTCATTTACATTATACAGTTTCGTGTTTTGAATATCCGAACTGCATCATTACATGACATACACTTAGAATACTTATTTTTGATGCACATGATTCATTTTTATTTATTACATTTGAAACAGTATAAACAATGCATCAAAACAACGAGAAAAGCACTTAGCGAACTAGTATTCTGACGAAAACGTAGGATCCGCAGAAACCATCTTAATGATATCTTTAGGACTCAGACGAAAGTTTAACATCAAATATACATAAAACCCTAGCTAGGAATGCAAGGGTTTGGTCTAATACTTTCCCGATGTCCGATAACACTAAAAACTGCCGAAAAGCACTAAAAGCGACAATTTCAACACTTTTCCACAGAAATTCTGCAGAATTCAGCAATTTAATATTTTTTCAACATGTAAAAGTAGTGTTTAACATAGAATTCATATGAGGATACCTTCGGGTATCATCCAAACCATAATCATACCAATTCACACAATTTACACAAGCTTAGCGTTCAAATAACGACAAACGAAAACAAAGCGTAACGATTATCCGAACGATATCGGATCTTTTTTTAGTAACCATCTAACATTATTTGGATCATTTTAAACTAGTAATGATCACCAAACATCTTGAAAACATTTGGAAGTCCCTAAACATCTAAACTTTCTAACTTTTGCTAATAAATTCTAACACTTTTATTAGTAAAACAAGAAGCAAAACATGAGACCCCCATGTAATTTTCGTAAATAAGGTGGGCCCCACATGATTAACCAAGTTGATTAATATCTAGATATTTTCACATTTGGCAAGTGGATGTAACTGGTGGAAATTATAACACTTAGTCACATTAAGTTTACTAGCATTTTTCAATCACTTTACACCTTATTTACAAACACATAAGAAACTCTTTCAATCTTCATCTTTTCACCCAGAACACCATCCAAAAACTGTCACACCCCTATTTTCCACGTGTCACCGGTGGGCCCGGTGGGGAGTATCGTGACGTAGTTGGTATCATCATAGACAAACAACACAATATATAAATGCACAGCGGAAGCAAAGATAGATTCATTTCAACTTTAATAAAGTGTAATATTAAATATCACTAATAGTCGAAACGGATCCACAGGCGGATCAAAATAAAATAAGATATTGTTCAACAGTTTATTGTCGTCCAAGCTTGCGAGACTTATTGTGGACGCTCTAGAAGACAGCCAGCCTATTACGTGTAGTACCTGCACTTAACCTTTTGGGAAAAATACATCAGTTTACACTGGTAAATACAATTTAACTGACTCATTTTGAAAATGGTTGAAAATTGATTTGAATGTACGTGGCACAAAACATTTTATAACTTGGGATAATTATTTATTATTATAATCTTGTGAACGAATTACATGTTACTTGTGCGTTCAGTAGCCCGGATCTTATCCGGGTTAAAGATCAATAGACCCTCCACATTATTGAGTTATTCACTGACAGGTGTACGCCTACACCCCGTGCTCGGTCGTGGCCATCTCGTAAGATGATGCCAAGGATATCCGGGACATGGTCATTAACCCCCCAAAGGCTTTAAGTGAACAAGACTGTTTAAACGAGCCGATCAAATTATTCAATTAACCATTCAAAGATGTAAGATTTGATGCTCGATCAAGCGGTACTCTATATACCGTAACCCAAGCCCGTATAGGGAAAATAAGTTAAAAGTATTTACCTGAGTAAAGTATAATTCTCAACAAGAAAAATGCAAGTAGCTTTTACCGGTGCTCCTAATCTGGAACGAAGGTTTATAATAACATATTAGATTTCTAACGGGTCTTTATTTAAGCTTAAGCTTAGACCGGTTAGCTTTAAGGACGATACGGTTCAAGCGCATGATTAAGCGAAGACCGGATAGAATGTGATTTAGACCCGACAAGCTTAAATACTTGTATAATATGGGTATACTAAATACATTATGGATTTTGAGACAAAAATGATAATGTTTGACCCGTCTCGGTCAATTTATGCAAACTAGTTACATAAACCGAACCGAACGCGAAAAGAGCGTTACGGGTAACCGTAAGAGTCATATGCAAGTTCCCTGAGATAATATGCTCTAAATATGTTATAATATCAGTAATATATCTTCTATTATGCCCAAATTGGATTTAAACACAAACTATGCCTCATAAGGGCATTTTGGTCATTTAAAAGATTGTAAAAGAGTTAAATTAGAAATCTGAGTTACAGGTCTGGTTTATACAGTAAATATAATTAATTTAACATGCTATGACAGTAGGGTATGACCCATATGTGAGACTTATCATTTAAAACCAAACTATGCACCTTAGGGTATTTTGGTAATTTCACAAGGGCTAAAAATGTCAAAATTGGAAACCTGAGTTTATAAACTTGTACTTACTGTTATTTTATAAAAATATGCTAAGAACATCAGTAGGTATCAACCTTATATGTTTAATATGGTTATAGTACATACTATGCGTTAAAAACGCTTAAAAAGGCGATTTAGAGCCGTTTCTGGGTTTTTAAAAGAAAGCTGATATTTTTATATTTCCAGAATGCTCAAAATATTTTATTTAACAAATAAAATCAGTAGAAAAAGGTTTGGAGTCAAAAGGATTTGTAAAACTCATTTTATGGCTTAAGAGGGCAAAATCGGTATTTACCGAATTAAACTTAGAGACCTATGTTATGCTCAGCCAAAAATTAAATAAAAATCTTTAAAAATCCCAAAATATTATATAACATCAGTGGATAAAAAGTTTGATATCAAAAAGTGGGTTTAAATAGGTTATATGCTAATTACGCCGTTTAAGTAACATAAAGCATTCAAATTACGATATTGAGCATAACTCTTAATCTAGACCTCAAACTGATACCAAATTTTAGGTGCAAGTTTATAAATCAGTAATAAATGTTTCTACTCTTTCACTTTTTCAAAAATCGCATTTTATAGTAAAAAGGGCATAATAGTCAACTTTTAAGCATTAATCGGAAACATGCATATGAACCGGATAAGTGTTGAACCAAGTTGTAAAATCTCAGAGAATTATACTTATATGAAAATTGGTCCAAAATAAGCTCTAAGGCATATCTCAAACATGCAAGAACGGATCAGAACTGAAAGTCAAAGAAAAAGTCAATTTATGCGACTTTCGGTTCCGATTCGGGTTTAAACTGAAAATTGTCGAGATGAACATGTTGAGACATGTTCTTACATTAATTATCAAGTTATTTTAATGATCAAACAGGTTGCATGTACCCTACATTGCTAATCATGCTTAAATTTGCAAAAGCACATTCTGTTGACTTTTTGAAACAAGCTTTGACTCGACAATTAACGTACTTAGAGTGGGAATCTGAAAATACCCTTTTGAGGGTTTGTTACCCACATAAATACCAACTTGTAGGTACTTTCAATTTGAGAAAAGACTGAGCCAATTTTGTTTAACCATGAAGTCAAACTTAATTTACGATGGATTGACTTTCGGTTAATAAACTAAGCTAGAACGGATTTGAGAAGGTTATGAACACTTACAAGAGTCCTAATAAAGCTTAGAGATCACTAGAAAGATGTCTTGACGTCCAGAGAGCTCCATAAGTTGTCTTGTGAATTTTTGAAAATGTAAGTAATGAAAGTTGCAACTTCAAGTTCTTCTTATAACCAATTTGATCTCATTTGGAGCTGCCACATGAGTCTAGGGATGTTATGAGAAGTGTCCAAGTGCCCCTAGATGCATGTAAGTTCATTGGTGAGGCTCAGGAATCGGATCCAGCTGTTAACAACTCGCAAACAGACATGAACTGGTAGCTGGTCGCTGCTTTTGTCGCTGGCAGGTCGCTCGCGTAGCGCGAGACCCCCCTCGCGTGGCGCGAACAAGCGCAGATCAGGTTGCCAAAAGGTCACTCAGAGGTATACTTTCAACATGTTGACACATTTAGCCCCTATAGTTTGTAATTCCTCACTTTCTTTCATTTTCCGCTTCGTATGATCCATGATTTATCCGTTTAAGATTTTAAACACCATGTAGGGTTATTGTAGAGCTTATTTATCCATTGTTGACACTTTGGACCCTTATAATCACATAGTTTCACTGTTTGTCAACTTTAGTCCCTCTAAAGTATGTTTTCACATATTCAAAGCCCATGACACGTGTCAATACATTATTGGACGTAAATTTTCGAGGTGTTACATCCTCACCCCCTTAAAAGAAATCTCGACCCCGAGATTTACTGAAACAAATGAGGGTATTTTTCTTTCATCGTGGATTCTACCTCCCACGTGTATTCGGGACCTCTACGGGCATCCCATTTGACCTTAACAATAGGTACGTGCTTCCTTCGAAGCTTCTTTACTTGTCGATCTTCAATCGATAATGGCTTTTCCACAAATTTCAAGCTTTCATCTATATGTACATCCGTATGCGGTATAACCAGTGATTCGTCAGCGAAACACTTCTTCAAATTACAGATGTGGAACACATTATGGATAGCGCTAAGTTCTTCAGGCAAGTTTAACTTATAAGAAACTGACCCGACACGTTCGATAACCTCGAAAGGTCCTATGTATCTCGGGCTTAGCTTGCCTTTCTTACCAAATCGCATCACCCCCTTCCAGGGTGATACCTTAAGCAACACTTTATCACCCACTTCGAAGTGAAAAGCCTTACGCTTTGGATCCGCATAACTTTTCTGCCTATCCCTGGCAGCTTTCAAACGATCGCGAATCTGGAAAATCTTGTCCATCGTCTCAAAAACTATCTCTGGTCCTGATAGTTGGACATCTCCGACTTCCGCCCAACAAATGGGCGATCTACACTTTCTACCATATAAGGCCTCAAAAGGCGCAGCTTTTATGCTGGTGTGGTAGCTATTGTTGTAGGAGAACTCAATTAGTGGTAGGTTCTTATCCCAACTACCACCCAAATCGATCGCACATGCACGTAGCATGTCTTCCAATGTTTGAATAGTACGCTCACTTTGACCGTCAGTTTGAGGATGATAAGCCGTACTAAAATTTAAACGTGTGCCCAAAGATTGTTGGAAACTCTTCCAAAAATGTGACGTGTATCTAGTATCTCTGTCAGAGATAATAGACACAGGTATTCCATGCAAAGCTACAATCTTATCAACGTATAACTGGGCTAACATATCGGAGCTATAAGTCTCCTTGATGGGTAGAAAATGTGCTGACTTCGTCAGCCTATCCACTATGACCCATATAGTATCATTTCCCTTTCTCGTCTTTGGTAATTTGGTGATGAAATCCATCGTCACCATCTCCCACTTCCATGTGGGAATTTCAGGTTGTTGTAGCAAACCTGACGGCTTTTGATGCTCAGCTTTGACTTGCGCACAAGTCAAACATTTAGCTACGTAGGCAGCTATAGACTTTTTCAAACCAATCCACCAGTAGTTTGCTTTTAGATCCTGGTACATCTTATCAGCTCCTGGATGAACGGAATATTTGGAACTGTGGGCTTCCTGGAGAATAACATCTCGAAGTCCTCCATAAACTGGAACCCATATTCGTCCGTTCAATCTAAGCATTCCGTCTTTGTCGTAGGACAACTGCTCCTCAGTTACTCCTAGCTTTTCTTCAGGATAGTTAGCTTCCAACACAGCTTCCTTCTGTGCAGCTAACACCCTTTCGTTCAAACTATTCCTGATTTCAATGCGCTTGGCATTGATTCTTATTGGCTTCACTCTTTCTTTTCTGCTTAAGGCATCAGCAACTACATTTGCTTTGCCTGGATGGTATTTTATCTCACAATCATAATCATTTAGAGTTTCCATCCATCGTCTTTGTCGCATGTTCAAGTCCTTCTGATTGAACAAATGTTGAAGGCTCTTGTGATCTGAATAGATCACACACTTGGTACCATATAAGTAATGCCTCCATAGTTTTAATGGGTGGTGTAGTTCTTTTCGTGCACCTTTAGCTGTCGTGAAGCGTAGGCAATAACCTTGCCTTTCTGCATGAGTACACAGCCCATACCAGTGTGCGATGCATCACAGTACACCACAAATTCTTCTATACCATCGGGCAATGTTAATACCGGTGCATTGCTCAACTTTTTCTTCAGAATGTCAAAGGATTCCTGCTGCTTAGGGCCCCAATCAAACTTAACCTTCTTACGTGTCAACGAAGTTAGTGGCGCAGCAATCCTTGAAAAGTTTTCGATAAATCGCCTATAATATCCTGCTAAACCCAGAAAACTGCGAATCTCAGTAGGCGTCTTTGGCTCTTGCCAATTCATAACTGCTTCCACCTTAGCGGGATCGACTTGGATACCACGCTCACTTACCACATGTCCAAGGAATTGGACTTCTCGAAGCCAAAATCCGCACTTCGAAAATTTGGCGTAGAGTTTCTCATGATGTAGAAGTTTGAGAATACAACGAAGGTGTTTCTCGTGATTAGCTTGGCTCTTCGAGTAGATGAGAATGTCGTCAATGAAAACGATGACAAATTTATCCAGATAAGGCTTGCAGACGCGATTCATGAGATCCATGAATGCGGCTGGCGCATTAGTGAGCCCGAAAGGCATCACTAGGAACTCGTAATGTCCATAACAAGTCCTAAACGCTGTCTTGTGTACATCTTCATCCTTGACCTTCAACTGATGATAGCCTGACCTCAAGTCGATCTTAGAGAAGTTGCTTGCCCCTTGCAATTGATCGAACAGATCGTCGATCCTGGGCAAAGGATACCTATTCTTGATAGTGACTTTATTAAGCTCACGGTAATCGATGCACAGACGCATCGATCCATCCTTCTTCTTGACAAACAAGATCGGCGCTCCCCAAGGAGACGAACTAGGTCTAATAAAACCTTTAGCTAACAGATCATCTAACTACGTCCTTAACTCCTTCATCTCCGTTGGTGCTAACCTATAAGGTGCTCTCGCTACTGCTGCTGCTCCAGGAATGATGTCAATTCGGAATTCCACTTGCCTATCTGGTGGTAAACCAGGTAGTTCTTCGGGAAAAACTTCAGGATATTCCGAAATGATAGGGATGTCTTCAATCTTGGGCTTTGGCTCATCAATAGTAACTTGTGCCATATAAATGACACAACCCTTTCCCAAGCATCTAGATGCCTTGAGCATGGACACTTGCTCAGGCAATCCATGCTGAGTATCCCCTTGAATGGTAAGTGACTCCCCAGACGGGGTTTTGACTATCACTTGCTTTCTGTTGCACACGATCTGGGCTTGGTTATGCGATAACCAATCCATGCCTATAACTACATCAAAGCCGGCTAGCTTAAAGGGAAGTAAGGACAAAGGAAAAGAATGATTCCTAATGGATATAACACATCCATCTAAAACAGTTGAGGCTGTTTCTATGGTTCCATCAGCTAATTCCACCTCATATTTTACACTTAAGGTTCTGACAGGTAGGTTTAATAACTTACAGAACTTATCATCAACAAAAGACTTATCTGCTCCAGAATCAAACAATACTCTAGCAAAAACATCATTTACAAGAAAAGTACCTGTAATAACGTTGTTATCTTGAACAGCTTCCTTAGCGTCCATCTTGAAGACCCTCGCATTGGTCTTCTTCCCATCTTTGGTTTTCCTTGTGTTCTTTGGGCAATTAGACTTAATGTGCCCTTTTTCGTTGCAACCATAACATGTTGCATCCTTCAGCTTCTTACACTCCAAAGTCTTATGATCCGTAGATTTGCAAATCCCACAGGATCTCACATGAGACTGGGATTTCGACTCAAAACGACACTTCCCAAAATGGTTTTTCTTACAAGTTTTACATTTGGGCTTATCCCCCGACTGTTGCCCATCTCTCTTAGATCCCGACCCTTTCCTGTGGTCGTTATTTCCTCGGTGTCTCTTTTCTGATCTTCATGAGGTATCGTCCTCACGCTTTCTCTTATTCTCTTCTGAGTTCCTGAGTGCTCTCAACCTGACTACGTCCAGGGTAAGGGAGAGGGATAGATCAGCTGCTGATCTGAAGGTTGCAGGCCTTGACGCCTTAACACTTGGTTTAATCTCAGGGGCTAAACCCCCGATGTAACGAGCGATCCTTTTAGGTTCTGGGGTTACCAAGTACGGTACCAACCGAGATAGAGTATTGAAAGTGGTGAGGTATGCCTGGCAGTCTAGATTCTTCATCACCAACGACAAGAAATCAGATTCGATCCTTTCAACTTCATGCTGCGGGCAAAAATTCTCCTTGATAAGGGCAACGAACTGATCCCATGACATATTGTAGAGTAGGATCTTACCGGCAGCTTGTATGAGAGACTTCCACCACGCCAGTTGCCTCCCCTTTGAACGATTGGGATACGTACTTCACTACATCTCTTTCAGCACACCCGCTGATGTCTACTACCGTATCCATTTCGTCTAACAGGTCATGCAGTCGACCGCTCCTTTCTCCCCAGTAAAGTCTCTGGGTTTACACGAGACGAAGTATTTATACGTACAGGACTTACTATGCGGTTCCTGTTTCTGCTTGACCTTCTTTATCGGGACACTGTTCTGGTTAGAGGAGTGATGATCCTCATCATCCCTCTTGAGCTCATCTTTCTTAGGTCCAACTTTCTTAGAGGGCGGCTTGCTATGAGCCTCCGAGTGGACTTTCGGCTTGGAACGTGGTGCAGATCGGGTCCTACTCTGGGTCCCGCTCGATTCACTATACTGTCTATTTAGCGCTTCGATAACTGCATCATTCACTAATGCTTTCAACTCCGCACCCGTTACTAATATTTTAGTATTTTCAGGGTTTTCCGCTGGACGACTGTTTAATTCTTCAGACTTAGCCATGTAGTCTAAATTGCTACATAAAAATAAGGACAAGGTCTATTTAGAAGTCTAAACAGTATTATCGTTCTTGACGATTTATTAACCATGGTAATTAAAAGCCATATTAGTTAATTTAATAATTTCATTCAGGATTTTTACTAATAATCTTTTTAGAACGAAATGTATTATTGGCATAATAAGCCTAGTCACGTAGACAAATTTCTAAATTACAAATTTAGATCTTATAGGATTAAAGTTTGAATAAATAAGACAAATCAATCCTTTTCTTGGCAGGGAGTTTATAAACTACAGCTGCCTTTTTGTTTTATGTGACATTAATTATAACCCGTAGGCATTATGTCACAACCAAATATATATAGAAATATTAAACTTGGATACTTTATTAAAAGGGTGGCGTGTGTGATTTTACGGATCACACTAGCCAAGAATGTTAACATGTTTACAGATGTTAACAGAGATTTGAATCTTTTTAAACAGGTTCTACCATATTGGCTAGATTTATGACAACATAACAGCTAGGTGTTACCTTTTAAGATCCTTATTATATTATTAAAATGGTAAATCAAAATAATAAATGTTATTTTTCATTTATTCATATACTATGGTTATGCACATAATTTAAAATGAAAATCTTAAATTAACCATTCAAAATAAAAATTAATTCAGTACGAGTTTGCCCTAAATGGGTCTTTTACATAAACCACATGCCCACGCAGGGGCCAACTAACAAAACAAACAAACCCACGCAGGGGTCAAATAAAAAGATATGCCCACGCAGGGGCAGAACAGAAAGAAATACCCACGCAGGGGTAGAGTACTGAAATAAATATATGTCCACGCAGGGACATGAGTACCACACTAAGATAACCAAACAAACAAAGGATTCAATGACCCTTCTTGCTTTTTCCTTTGATTAAATCCACCATCTTCTTAAACATCCCCCGGTTATGCCTCCTATCATGCCGCAACTCATGCCGCATTTCTTGACGCACCTCTTGTATCTCATGAAGGATTTCTTGCATTTGGGGCGGTGACATCGCCGGTGCCTGAGGTGGTTGCTGATAATGCGGGGGTTGAGGTGGCTGCGGTTGATAATGCGGAGGTTGAGGAGGCTGTGACTGCTGATACCCATATGATGGGTACCCATAGGTCGAGTGTCCCGTAGCCCAGGGACCTCCGTAGGGACCTTCTTGATGGAAAGTGTTGGAGTTTGCTGCTATCCAGTAGGGATCCTCTGTAAAGTTGTAACCCGTGTGAATCTGCTGCTCGAAGGGGTTGAATGCTGCAGCACCAGTATAAGTGGGGATTGGGTCTCCAAAACCCAATGGTGGCTATGGCACGACTGGCGCAGAGGCTACTTCAGAGACGGGGTGTGAAGATTCACCCATCTCTGGTTCTTCGTGGACTGGTGAGTAACGGCTGCCACTCGAAAGTGGAGGGGTGCTGATACGCACTCCCCCTCGTGCGGACATTCGCACTGTCGTTCTCCTTCGCCTCGGAAGCGAGGGAGGTTGAAGCTGAGGCGGTGGTGGCGGCGGAGTGACCGCGACAAGTCGAGAATCCTCAGAAGGATTCTGCTGCTGCTGTAGCTGCTGCAGGGGAGAGTTGGGTTGAAGCTGGTGCAAGGGAGAGTGATGTGGCTGGTGCAGGGGAGAGTGATGATAACTGGGGGTAAACACCCAGTCGTACTGCTTGAAGTTCTCCTTAAAGCTATCGGGACCATTGTAAGGTGATCCCATAAACGGTGACCCATCTGAAATCTCAATGGGATGATTCGGTGTTCCGGAAGGTGGCATAGCAGGATCAGTATCCTCATCGATGTCCATCGGGTTGCCACCAGAAAAGTGGTCTTCTGGTCCAAGTGGGTTAAAACCCACTGCTGCTCCTAAGTAGTCATCAGGGTTGAACTGACCCTGGAAGACAGGTGATGGTTGGTTAAAGGGTGAACTGTGTCCTAGCAAGGGAATGTAGGACTGTTGAGAGTTGTGGGGCTCATTCTCCGAATGAGGCCCAAAGGAGTGTGGGATCGATGGAGAGGTACTCAGTGAGACTGAGCGCCTAGCAGGTTCGGTAAGAGACCTCCAAAGATCTTGAGCATCAGTGTTGTGAGGATCCGAAGGTGTTCGCCGGTGTGACGGTCCGGCCTCGTGGTCGTTTGGGGCTACATGTGCTCCTTGTCCTCGGCCTCTACCTCTCATACGTGGCGGCATTCTTGTGATCCTGTTAAAAACAACAAGTGATACAACAAAAATATATATAAGATAAAGTTAGAAAATTAAACAAAAATTTGGAAATTTCCTAAGTTCTTTGTCTAGACTCGAGAATCGAGGATTGTGCAATTGTGTAACTGAGATTAAACACAAAAGACTAGTGTTTAATTCACTCAGAGTTGGCTCTGATACCAACCTGTCACACCCCTATTTTCCACGTGTCACAAGTGGGCCCGGTGGGGAGTATCGTGACGTAGTTGGTATCATCATAGACAAACAACACAATATATAAATGCACAGCGGAAGCAAAGATAGATTCATTTCAACTTTAATAAAGTGTAATATTAAATATCACTAATAGTCGAAACGGATCCACAGGCGGATCAAAATAAAATAAGATATTGTTCAACAGTTTATTGTCGTCCAAGCTTGCGAGACTTATTGTGGACGCTCTAGAAGACAGCCAGCCTATTACGTGTAGTACCTGCACTTAACCTTTTGGGAAAAATACATCAGTTTACACTGGTAAATACAATTTAACTGACTCATTTTGAAAATGGTTGAAAATTGATTTGAATGCACGTGGCACAAAACATTTTATAACTTGGGATAATTATTTATTATTATAATCTTGTGAACGAATTACATGTTACTTGTGCGTTCAGTAGCCCGGATCTTATCCGGGTTAAAGATCAATAGACCCTCCACATTATTGAGTTATTCACTGACAGGTGTACGCCTACACCCCGTGCTCGGTCGTGGCCATCTCGTAAGATGATGCCAAGGATATCCGGGACATGGTCATTAACCCCCCAAAGGCTTTAAGTGAACAAGACTGTTTAAACAAGCCGATCAAATTATTCAATTAACCATTCAAAGATGTAAGATTTGATGCTCGATCAAGCGGTACTCTATATACCGTAACCCAAGCCCGTATAGGGAAAATAAGTTAAAAGTATTTACCTGAGTAAAGTATAATTCTCAACAAGCAAAATGCAAGTAGCTTTTACCAGTGCTCCTAATCTGGAACGAAGGTTTATAATAACCTATTAGATTTCTAACGGGTCTTTATTTAAGCTTAAGCTTAGACCGGTTAGCTTTAAGGACGATACGGTTCAAGCGCACGATTAAGCGAAGACCGGATAGAATGTGATTTAGACCCGACAAGCTTGAATACTTGTATAATATGGGTATACTAAATACATTCTGGATTTTGAGACAAAAATGATAATGTTTGACCCGTCTCGGTCAATTTATGCAAACTAGTTACATAAACCGAACCGAACGCGAAAAGAGCGTTACGGGTAACCGTAAGAGTCATATGCAAGTTCCCTGAGATAATATGCTCTAAATATGTTATAATATCAGTAATATATCTTCTATTATGCCCAAATTGGATTTAAACACAAACTATGCCTCATAAGGGCATTTTGGTCATTTAAAAGATTGTAAAAGAGTTAAATTAGAAATCTGAGTTACAGGTCTGGTTTATACAGTAAATATAATTAATTTAACATGCTATGACAGTAGGGTATGACCCATATGTGAGACTTATCATTTAAAACCAAACTATGCACCTTAGGGTATTTTGGTAATTTCACAAGGGCTAAAAATGTCAAAATTGGAAACCTGAGTTTATAAACTTGTACTTACTGTTATTTTATAAAAATATGCTAAGAACATCAGTAGGTATCAACCTTATATGTTTAATATGGTTATAGTACATACTATGCGTTAAAAACGCTTAAAAAGGCGATTTAGAGCCGTTTCTGGGTTTTTAAAAGAAAGCTGATATTTTTATATTTCCAGAATGCTCAAAATATTTTATTTAACAAATAAAATCAGTAGAAAAAGGTTTGGAGTCAAAAGGATTTGTAAAACTCATTTTATGGCTTAAGAGGGCAAAATCGGTATTTACCGATTTAAACTTAGAGACCTATGTTATGCTCAGCCAAAAATTAAATAAAAATCTTTAAAAATCCCAAAATATTATATAAGATCAGTGGGTAAAAAGTTTGATATCAAAAAGTGGGTTTAAATAGGTTATATGCTAATTACGCCGTTTAAGTAACATAAAGCATTCAAATTACGATATTGAGCATAACTCTTAATCTAGACCTCAAACTGATACCAAATTTTAGGTGCAAGTTTATAAATCAGTAATAAATGTTTCTACTCTTTCACTTTTTCAAAAATCGCGTTTTATAGTAAAAAGGGCATAATAGTCAACTTTTAAGCATTAATCGGAAACATGCATATGAACCGGATAAGTGTTGAACCAAGTTGTAAAATCTCAGAGAATTATACTTATATGAAAATTGGTCCAAAATAAGCTCTAAGGCAGATCTCAAACATGCAAGAACGGATCAGAACTGAAAGTCAAAGAAAAAATCAATTTATGCGACTTTCGGTTCCGATTCGGGTTTAAACTGAAAATTGTCGAGATGAACATGTTGAGACATGTTCTTACATTAATTATCAAGTTATTTTAATGATCAAACAGGTTGCATGTACCCTACATTGCTAATCATGCTTAAATTTGCAAAAACACATTCTGTTGACTTTTTGAAACAAGTTTTGACTCGACAATTAACATACTTAGAATGAGAATCTGAAAATACCCTTTTGAGGGTTTGTTACCCACATAAATACCAACTTGTAGGTACTTTCAATTTGAGAAAAGACTGAGCCAATTTCATTTAATCATGAAGTCAAACTTAATTTACGATGGATTGACTTTCGGTTAATAAACTAAGCTAGAACGGATTTGAGAAGGTTATGAACACTTACAAGAGTCCTAATAAAGCTTAGAGATCACTAGAAAGATGTCTTGACGTCCAGAGAGCTCCATAAGTTGTCTTGTGAATTTTTGAAAATGTAAGTAATGAAAGTTGCAACTTCAAGTTCTTCTTATAACCAATTTGATCTCATTTGGAGCTGCCACATGAGTCTAGGGATGTTATGAGAAGTGTCCAAGTGCCCCTAGATGCATGTAAGTTCATTGGTGAGGCTCAGGAATTGGATCCAGCTGTTAACAACTCGCAAACAGACATGAACTGGTAGCCGGTCGCTGCTTTTGTCGCTGGCAGGTCGCTCGCGTAGCGCGAGACCCCCCTCGCGTGGTGCGAACAAGCGCAGATCAGGTTGCAAGTTACTTTGCTTTGCATTTCAGTCCTTGGTCCTTAGATACGTGGTTTTGGCTCCTTTTCTTGCACATCAGACCCTAAAGCTTGATTTTTAAGGACCTTGGGACATTTACAAACATGGTAAAGTCCTTGGTTAACTTTGTGCTTACCCGAAAAGTCTTGAAATTCAACGTTAACGCAATTAACCCTTCGTGCACGGTTTTGATCATAACTTTCTCATACGATAACGAAACTTGATGAAATTTTTATCACATATTCTAGTGAGTATATTTTATCATTACAAAGCTTCGGGTTTGCCAAAAGGTCACTCAGAGGTATACTTTCAACATGTTGACACATTTAGCCCCTATAGTTTGTAATTCCTCACTTTCTTTCATTTTCCGCTTCGTATGATCCATGATTTATCCGTTTAAGATTTTAAACACCATGTAGGGTTATCGTAGAGCTTATTTATCCATTGTTGACACTTTGGACCCTTATAATCACATAGTTTCACTGTTTGTCAACTTTAGTCCCTCTAAAGTATGTTTTCACATATTCAAAGCCCATGACACGTGTCAATACATTATTGGACGTAAATTTTCGAGGTGTTACAAAAACCCATTTCGTTTTATCATTTCTTTGATGATCACCATGGAGTTTAATGGAGCATAAGATGATCTAAAGCACTTACAAGTTAAAGGAAGCTTTTTCATCCATTCAAGAGTTTTCTACTAACAAGATCTTCATCTTCTTTGCTTCTAATCATTATCTAGATCATCCCTAGCCACAAGTGCTAGAAGTGAGCTTCTAAATCTATTTTTTTCATATTTATTTATGCTTATGATTGTTGAAATAACTAGTTATAACTAAAGAAGCATACAAAATATTATGAAGATACAAAGAAGCAAAAATAAAAATCATGATATATATGTTTGATTATGTTGTGATATAAGAGTTATTATTTGCATATTTGATCTACTCTTGATGAAGATCATAAGAATATATTGTTAGATGATGTTTAAATACATGATTTAACAAGAATACATGTTTATGTTAAAAGGGTTTTTGTTAAACATAAAGGTTTAATGGATGATTATATTCTTTGATGTGGTTAAGGTATTTAATGTTTTTCCTTAAAAAACAATACTTTTACAAGATTTGTTGATGCACAAGAATGTCTGTTGACTGCATCTTCATCAAGTCTTATTTCAAGAAAGTCAAGATTGGATCTTAAATGTCAAATTAGGGTTTTAGTTTTGATTTTAGAGAGTGATTATAAGGGTTCCGTTTGAAATGAATGGTTCCGTTTGAAACCGTTGTTTGAAAGAGGGTTCCGTTTGAAACAATAGGGTTCCGTTTGAATTGATTGTTTGAGATAGGGTTCCGTTTGAAGTCTGTCGTTTGAACCAGGATATGTAAAGTTCAAACGGAAGGGTCAAGTCTATATATAGGTGTGTGTCTGTCACATTTCAAACGGAACAGGAGAGAGATCATTAGGTGAATCACGAAGTGCTGTCGGATTTTCATCAGAACTTGTTGTAAAAGCACGAATATTAATCAGAAAAGAAGAATTAAAAGGATTAGAGCTGTTTTGACTTTATGTGCATTGATTCCGCCTTTACACATGATGTTGAACTACCTTAACTGACTTTCAGGGTCACGTACACGATCCAACAAGTGGTATCAGAGCTCAGGACGAGGAGTTCATACCAAATACAGCTTGAAATCATCGGATTATCTCACTTCTACCTTTCTTTTCTGATTTTAACTTGTTGTCGCGGTTGAAATGACTTAAAACGATCACATAGCAAACGAAATTCACTAATAACTAATCCTTGAAAGTTTGAAATCAAAATTTGACCTAAAACTGATCTAAATCGTTCATACCGTTTGAAAAGTTTCGCGAATTGCTGACGTCATCGTTTGAAATTGATCTATCGTTTGAAAACTAACTGACCGTTTGAAACTATCGTTTGAACATGTTTGTCGTTTGAACTATGTCGTTTGAAACGTTGATCGTTTGAAACTATTGTCGTTTAAAATCTTTATCGTTTGAAACTATTGATTCAAACGGAACAGTCCATCGTTTGAATCTTTGTCGTTTGAAATCATCTGTCGTTTGAAAACATATTGTCGTGTGAAATAGTTGTCGTTTGAAACCATTGATTTTTCAAACGAAACAGACCATTCCGTTTGAAAACAACTAGTTCGTTTGAACCTTTGTTTGAACCATTCCGTTTGATCAGGTTCCTATATTTTCCAAAACCAAAATTTTTCTAAGTGTTGTCTGATTTTACAGGTACATTCACGATGGATGATATTTTCTTAAACCCGTTTAGCGACATGTACGCGTTCGCTGGAGATTCCGGAAATGATAATACTTCGTCAAGCAATGTGAATGATAACACGCCAAAAGAGAAGAAAAAGGAAGCTTGGGAGTCGGAAAGTGCTTTCGGAACGTTTAATAAACCTCCAAAGCTAATGGCTATTGAGGAGTATAGTCGGTGGTCCGGAAAGTTTGAAGACTGGTTGATGGCTTTCGCATTTCCTAGCTGGAAAAGTTTGAAAAACGGTTATGCCAATGGAAAGAAACATGGTGAAACTTTAAGAGCAGCTGAGGAAATTGAATCGTTTGTAGCTGAACAAAAGTGTGTGGCGTTGTTATTTCAGTCCGTCCGGGAAGACATAATCTCATTGATCGATTATTCAAATGCAAAAGATCTTTGGGAAAAGTTAGAAAAGAAATGTATCGGTAGTCAAGAAATTAAGAAAAACAAAAAGAAACTTCTTAGAAAAGAATTTGATCTGTTCGGATGTTTAAAGAACGAGTCAGTGTGTAAAATGATAGAAAGGTTCGGTCATCTGAAGCTGGAATTAGTAAGACATGATATCGACATTCCTGAAGAAGATCTTATCGACAAATTGTTTGATTCGTTACCTGACGAGATGGATTGGAGATATTATGCACTGATGCTGAAGAATACCATCAAAGAACCAGAAAAGCTGACATTAGATTTGCTGATTGAGAAACTCGAGAGTCACGAGTTGGAGTTGAAAAAGACGTACAAAGTTAATCATTCATCTTATCAACAGAATCTGAATCTATACTATCCAAAAAGCATGATGCCAAAAGCAACTTCACCAAAAACTGCTTTTTCTGCTGAAAATGTGTCGACAGCTGGCAAAGAAAGTCAAAGTGGTCAAAGCAGTGGAAGTCACAGTGGTTTTCACAGTGGATCTTCATCTTCTGGAAGTCATTCTGATGCAAAGAATCGTTTTCAATGCAACATCGCAATAGATTTGAAGAATGCTCAAAATTTTGATGAAGAATCGGCCAAGCAGCAGATGATCTTTCTAGCATTAGTGTTGGAATCGTATGAAGGATTGGTAGCTGGAAAGATTGGCAATACAAATCTGACGAAAGAAGATTACGATCAGATTGATCCGGAGGAAATGGAACTGATCGATATTCGTTGGGCTATGGCAAGTGCTGTTCGTCGTGCACAAAGATTCATGGAAATTACTGGCAGAAAAACAATCGGTGGTGCTTCTACTAAGCTGGGGTTCGATAAATCCAAAGTGACATGCTTCAAGTGTAAGCAGAAGGGTCACTTCAAGAGAGAATGCCGAAACGCTTATGCTGATGAGTCGGAGAACCCTTTCAGAGATGATTACTACAAGAAGGCGATTTATCACCAGAATAAATCTGAGCCGCCTAGATTGAAGCAGGTTGAAGATAACAGAGAAAAATCTAGAGCTCTTGCGGTGATTTATGATGATGAGGGTTATGACTGGAGTCAAGAGGTTCTACCAGAAGAAGATGCGGTTGGTTACGCATTCATGGCGAGAAATGACGATCCTATTCCATGGAAAGACGATCGAACTGAAGAGCAAAAGTATAGTTACAGGAAAATGATAGCTGGAAACAAAATCATTAGAATATCTCGTATCTATCTGGAAGCAAGAAGAGCCAATAGATGGGATCCAGATAGAGAGTGCTATCTTGATGAGTATGGAAATATTGCAATTGATGATAGTACACTTGATATTGAAGTCATAATTCAGCAATACAAAGAAGATGATGAGTACTGGCAACACAAATGGTGGGGAACTCCAACTTCGAAAATGATTGAAGAAGAGAAAGAGAAAGAGAGAAAGGAGATAGAAGAGATCGAGAAAGCAAAGAAGATTGATACTGGAGTTATTGACACAACTCAGGAGTTGACTGCTGAGAATCTTGGAAGAATGGCTGACAAAGTGCTAGCTGCTAAGGCACTTGAGGTAGACTCTAACTCCGTGTCTGAGTCAAAAAGCCAGGTCAGTTCAGATGTGTCAACGAATGTGTCAGGTAAGAAAATCGATGGAAATGCTGATTGCAAAAATTGCAACAAAGAGTGCAAATTTTGTAGCACAGTCACGTATCTCAACGGAAAGAAAGTTGATGATCTGACAGCTAAGGTCAGAAGTGTTGAGAATCAGATTCTTGATCGTGACAAAACAGTTAAAGCTTCAACTGAACGGATAAGAGAATTAACTAAACAAATTGAAAATGATAAAATTGATCATGACAAAATTAAACAAGAAAATGAAAAGTTGATTCTTGAAAACCGTCAGATTTCTGAAAAATTTGAAAAACTGAAAGGCACATTGAAAGATTGTGATGATCGAAATGGTAAAACTTTTAAAGAAAATGAACATCTAAGAGCAGTGCTTAGAGTCAAAGAAGAATCAATCAATAAACAACTGGATGAAATCGCTAAATTGAAACTTAAAGTTCAAGAGGTTGTAATCGAAAACGAGCGAATCCAGTTGAAGCTTAACAGTTACAGCTCTGCAAGCTTTGTTTTGCAACATATCATTCCCAAACCCATCGGGAAAGACAAAGCGGGCGAAGATGTGTATTGTGATGGAACTGGGGTGGGGTTTCATCAAGTTCCACCACCTGTTCTTGATAACTACACGAAAAAACAATCTGGGTTGGTTGAAATTGAGAAAGAAAAAGAAGTTAAACTTCCGGAGAACATTGATGTCACTTTTACATCATCTGATGATAGTGTTCAGACAGAGATTGTTAAGAATACAGCTGAAAGTGTTTTAATGTCTGATTCAACTGAAGATGATGGGTGTTTCTTGGACAAATACATTCAGAAATCAAAATCCAAAAACAACTTAAGTGATGAACCGGGTCTTGTGATGTACAAGATGGCTGGATCTGATAAGTTGTATTCGGATTCTGAATTTCCCATTGAGAATGTTAATGTGAAAAAGTTGACAAATGTTTTCAAGTTAGTTGAAGTTGAATTGTCAGAAGTGAACAGTTTGTGTCAAACAAAAAGGCAAATGAATTTTGAGAAAGATAAAGCTTACTACAAAAAGCCTATTGTACCATCACGTTTTTATAATAACAATCGAAACAATTGGTCGGGTGGTTATAGGGATGGTAAGAGTTATCAGAAGAAGAGTTTTCAAAACAAAAAGTTTGCTGAAAAGAAAGTGTTTGTGAACAGTTCGAGTTCATTGTCTGATGAGGAAAATGAAATCTTTTCAAAATCAAATAAAGAGTTCTTTGAGAAAAGAGCTTCACATTATCAGTCTGAAGGCACAAGTCTAGGTGTTGATACTCGAACATGTTTTAGATGTAATCAAGTGGGTCACATTGCACGAAAGTGTACCAATGTGAAGCCTAAGACTGAAAATGTGAAGTTTCAACAGAAGAAAGTTGATGTGAAGGGTAAAGCACCAATCGTTGTTGAGAAAAAGAGTGTGAAAAATAATAACATCAAAGTGAAAAATGAACCTGTAAAGAAAGTGGTAACTAAAAACGAAAAGTTTTATAAACAGGTTGCATTATCTCAACAAGTTTGGAAACCAAAAACTAAAATGAAAATTTCAACTTCTGAAGTGAAAAAGGCTGAAGAATCAATTTCGGTTGATTATGATGCAAATTTTCCACCTTTGAAGGCTGAAAATTTCAAAATTCAAGTTGCTAGAGTCAAGGTTACACCTAAGGCTGATGAGGCCTGGGTGGACACCATGTTCAAATAAGCAGTTTGAATTGCCGGAGCTTCCTGGATCGCGAAGCATGAATCGGCATCTTTATTGAAATGTTTTAAAATCAACTTGTGGTATGTGCAGGATCTTCCAAGAGCCATTTCAAGATGGATCATGGATAGTGGCGCATCTCGACATATGACAGGAAAAACTGCATTACTGTATGATGTGAAGAATATCAATGGTGGTTATGTGGGATTTGCAGGTCATGAAGGTGGTAGAATTGTTGGTGAAGGAACGTTATCCAATGGGATTGTAACGTTTGAGAGAGTTAACTACATCACTGAGCTGGAGAACAATCTGCTTAGTATCTCGCAGATTTGTGACAATCAGTATACTACTCACTTCACTGATAAGGAATGTTTGATCTTGAAACCTGGTTTTGTTATTCCTGAAGATTGGATTATCATGAGGGCACCTAGAGTGAATGATTTATATGTGTTAGATATGTCTGTAGCAACTACAACTACTGGTCAAGCACATTGTTTTGTGTCTAGAGCAACTGAGAAAGAATCGAGATTGTGGCACCGAAAGATGGGGCATATTCACTTAAGGAAGATGAATCACTTGGTGCACAATGATTTGGTATTGGGTGTTAATATCAAAGGTTTTCATCTGGAAGGGGAGTGCATTAGCTGCATCAAAGGCAAGCAAAAGAAAAAGTCACACCCTACAAAGCAAGTCAATTCAGTTTCGAGACCGCTGGAAAGACTTCACATGGATTTGTTTGGTCTGGTGAATGTCAAAAGTATTACAGGAGATTACTATTGTTTGGTCGTTACTGATGATTATTCCAGATTTTCGTGGGTTTCTTTCTTGAAGACGAAAGATGAAACATTTGACAGTTTGATGGGTCTGTTCAGGAAGATTGAGAATTTGTACCAAAGGTGTATCAAGAGAATTCGAAGTGACAATGGTACTGAATTCAAAAACAGCAAGATGGAAGAATTTTATGATGAAAGAGGTATTTTGCATGAGTTTAGTGCTCCGTACACTCCGCAGTAGATTTGAGTCGCAGAACGCAAAAACCGGACACTAATCGAGACGGCTAGAACTATGCTCGCAGATTCAAAGTTACCGATTAATTTTTGGGCTGAAGCTGTTTCTGCCGCATGCTATACGCTCAACAGGGTTCTCACTGTCAAGAAGTTCAACAAAACATGTTTTGAGCTAATCAATAACCGCAAACCGAATTTGAAGTATCTAGAACCGTTCGGGTCACCTTGTACGGTTATAGAGCCTCATGGAAAGTTTGGTCCGAAGAGCATTGAGGGAATATTTGTTGGTTATTCAAATCCGTTGAGACGTGTCTTCGTTCCAAGTGAGAAGCGGATTATTGAAGCTGTAAATGTTGAATGTCAAGGTTATACTATGCCGCCGCAGAATCCTGGTGATTCATGGCGTTATCATTATGACAAACTTTGGGATTCGTTTGACATGAGAGAAGAATCAGAGGATGATGAAGATTTCTTTGATGAGTTGGATATTTTGCGTGAATATGAGTCACAGTTAAGATTCCCAGCTGAGTATTCGAGGAGACCACGGGAAACTTCAAATGACGATGAAGCAGGTCCACGTAATGCTGGTGAACATGATGATGTCCAACAGAATGAAGTTGCTCAGGATAATCAGTCGGTTCAGAATGATAATCTAGAAGCTGAACACATGCCAGTATTTGATCATGGTGATTCAGATTCTGAGGGGGAGCAAATTCAGATTTCAAGTCAAACAAACCAAGTTGGTGAACAAGATGCAGAGCAGAATGTTACTAATCTGGAGGGAAATGTAGATGTTCCAAGCGAAGTTATGCCGCGAACTTTTTCATATCATCCAGAGGAGTTAATCATAGGAGAATTGCAGAAAGGCGTTCGCACTCGAAATCAGATTGATAAAGGGCTTACATGTTTTTATACAAAAGTTGCTCCTTTGCAAACTGAATTCTCATTGAGTTGTTTTATCTCGCAGGTTGAACCAAGAACTTACAAAGAGGCGCTTACTGAAGACTCTTGGGTCAATGCTATGCAGGAGGAACTTAGTCAATTCGAGAAATTGGGTGTGTGGAAGTTAGTTGATTTGCCGGATGGTCAGAGAAAGATTAACACCAAGTGGGTGTTCAAGTGTAAGAGGGACGATAGAGGAGTTGTCGTAAGGAACAAAGCTCGACTCGTTGTTCAGGGATTTAGTCAACAGGAGGGAATTGATTTTACCGAAGTCTATGCTCCTGTAGCAAGACTAGAGGCAATCAGAATTTTCCTAGCATTTGCGTCTTGGAAGAACTTCAAAGTTTATCAGTTGGATGTTAAATCGGCGTTTCTTTACGGGAAGGTTAAAGAGGAGGTTTATGTCGGTCAGCCACCGGGCTTCACCGATCCAATCCATAAAAACAAGGTCTACTTATTGGACAAAGCGCTGTATGGTTTACACCAGGCCCCGAGAGCCTGGTACGAGACTTTGTCTCAACACCTACTAGCCAACAAGTTCATTCGTGGAAAAGTGGATGCTATTCTCTTCACTAAAGAGGTCGATGGTCATCTTCTGATAGTTCAGATTTATGTGGACGATATAATCTTTGGGTCGACAAATGAAAATCTATGCAAAGATTTTGAATCAGTGATGAAGCAGAAGTTTGAAATGTCATCAATGGGGGAGATGAAATTCTTTATGGGATTACAAGTTGAACAACTTCCTGAGGGAATTTTCATTCATCAGTCAAAGTATGTTCATGATATTCTAGAGAAATTTGGAATGTCAGGTTCTACTCCAGTTGCTACCCCACTTGCAACAAATCATGGGATTCACCCAGATCTCACCGGAGACAGGGCTGATGAAATGTTTTACCGATCCATGATAGGTTCTTTAATGTACCTAACTGCTTCACGTCCTGATATTATGTACCCAACGTGCCTCGCAGCAAGATTTCAGTCTAACCCAAGAGCATCGCATATGATCATTGTGAAGAGGATATTGCGCTACCTGAAAGGAACTCCTTCATTGGGGTTGTGGTATCCTAGGAAAGGCGAATTTACGCTCGAAGGGTATTTCGATTCGGATTTCGGATGCTGCAAAGTAAATTCAAAATCAACAACTGCAGGATGCCAGTTCTTTGGTCCTAGATTGGTTACCTGGCAGTGTAAGAAACAAACGTCTGTGGCGTTATCTACTTGTGAAGCGGAGTATGTTTCTGCTAGCAGTTGCTGCTCTCAGATCTTGTGGATACAGCAACAGATGCGCGACTACGGTTTGCAGTTTCTTAACACACCTCTTTTTGTTGATAATGAGGCCGCTATAAATATAACAAAAAATCCAATACATCACGCTAAAACTAAACACATAGAAATTCGTCATCACTTTATTCGTGATTGCTTTGAGAAAAAGTTGATACGAATTGAGAAAATCCACACTGACGAACAGAAAGCTGATTTACATACCAAAGCTTTTGATAAAAATCGGTTTAAATATTTGTTAAAACTGAATGGTATGAAGCTTCTGTCGGGTCGGATGGCATCATTGGCGTTGATGAGAGTACTGTTGCGGATGAAGACGAGAAACAATCTGCAATGGTTTGTCGAATTTTTACTTGTTTTGGTATTTAGGGGGAGTAGATGTTTGTACATAGTTTATTTTTAGAAAATACAAAAACAGTAAAAAATGCAAAAATACAAAAACATGATAAAATCTGAAAAAGAGCTTGTGTATATAGGGAAAATGATAGTACATCAGCTAGACGATTACAGTATGCTAAAGATTTGAAAAGTATAAAAGAGTTAAACAATCTTACTGATGATGTGTCGATAGGTTTTCACACATTTAGTAGATTTATTCGGGATATAAACCTAAATTCAAACTTGTGAATTCGTGGGGAACACTACTTGGATATATAGGTAACCCCTGAAATCTCGTTTGAAAGGTCTCTTAATCTGATATACTAGGTCTTTATACTCTATGATGTCTGGGGTATTATTCCGGGACTTCTGCTGAACGATAGTTCTGACCTAGTCCCTAGCTAATACTTGCTGCAATGCTTGAAACACAGCATTAAACCCTCAGCATGCTGAAACAATAAAATTGATAAATGCTGCTATTGTAAGCAAAAATATCCTCTAAAGGGGACACACCGAAAAGTCGAAGCTGATATCTCTCTGCGTATACGGAAGTATCGATCTGAGATCCCTCGGCCCTCGCATACCTAAATTATATACAGATATCATTGTAGTATTCTCACCTGTAAGACTGATTATTGAGATTCTGGATACGGGAGTATATTCAAGAGGTGGGACACATGAATGAGCTAAGTTCTTAATTCATCTAAATCGTATCCTGAGTAAATTGAAATTTGTGTGGGAATTTAAGATGGATCAGTATATCGACAATCGAGGTGAATTGTTTAAATCTGAGTATGTAATGTAGCTTAACGGTACTTGTAATTTGTCTGAAAAGCTGATATGATTCCCTGACACGCTCACCAAAAATATGTTTGTAAATAGTTTACTTTGTTTACTTTCTGAAATTTAAGTTTTCTGTATTTCATTTCTTAGTTTAGAACATTTTGATAAAATCCAAAAAGATTTTATTTCTGCTTTATTTTCCGACAAACCAAAGTGGAGAGTTGATTGTTGGATTCTCAGATGTTTGAAGCAGATGCAGGAGATTCTGGACTGAAGAATGAGGAGAGCTTACTTTGAAGAAGTTTGAATTGTTTGAAATGATAAAAACAAGTTCATTAACTTGATACTTGTTATTTTCAGAAAATGTTTGAAATTGTTGTTTTAAAATCAGTATTGTTTCGTCAAAAGATCAACCAAGGTCATTAATTTGGACTTGGTAGATTAATCAAGTGATCAGGGTCATTAACTTGGACCTGAATACTTGAGTGGATTTCTAAAACTGATTGAGTTTGTGTTTTTATGTTTGAAAAATAGAATTGTAATGTTTGTTGGTTGAGTAACAGATTTGGTCTTCATTATTCCCAATGGAAGCAAATTGTCAAAGCTTGAACCAGATATCTCAGATTCAGCATATCGAGAGGGGGAGTCTGTGAAAGGGGGAGTCTGGATCAACAGTATATGGGAGTGTGAAGATAAAGTGCTTATGATGAAAAGACAGAGTTAGAGAAAAGAATAAGACTGAGGACTCAGGATCTGAAGACTACGTCAACATCCAAGGGGGAGTCTGTTGATGCACAAGAATGTCTGTTGACTGCATCTTCATCAAGTCTTATTTCAAGAAAGTCAAGATTGGATCTTAAATGTCAAATTAGGGTTTTAGTTTTGATTTTAGAGAGTGATTATAAGGGTTCCGTTTGAAATGAATGGTTCCGTTTGAAACCGTTGTTTGAAAGAGGGTTCCGTTTGAAACAATAGGGTTCCGTTTGAATTGATTGTTTGAGATAGGGTTCCGTTTGAAGTCTGTCGTTTGAACCAGGATATGTAAAGTTCAAACGGAAGGGTCAAGTCTATATATAGGTGTGTGTCTGTCACATTTCAAACGGAACAGGAGAGAGATCATTAGGTGAATCACGAAGTGCTGTCGGATTTTCATCAGAACTTGTTGTAAAAGCACGAATATTAATCAGAAAAGAAGAATTAAAAGGATTAGAGCTGTTTTGACTTTATGTGCATTGATTCCGCCTTTACACATGATGTTGAACTACCTTAACTGACTTTCAGGGTCACGTACACGATCCAACAAGATTACATATATATATATATATTTGGTGAAATATATATATATATATATATATAACAGTTTAACAATTCGTACATCTAATACAAAGTTCAACGAATAACAAAGACTTGTACACGAGTCATTACAAAGACCGAAGTGTCTAACAAATCTAGAACCTTTGTAGGTCGTGATACAATTCAGGACAATTGCAAGTGAGGTTACAATTACATTCAGTTTACGGAATGCAATTCTGTGAGTTCATGTCCCCTTTTTATCTTAAATGCTTTTCAAGGTTTACAACTATCGGGGAAAATACATGAATAATAGTATGATAAGTCAAGGAATGAAACACCTTAGATCATGTGCGAAATTAGGGCCATAACTAAAGCACCATTAATCCAGTTTGGACCAAGGAACAAGGGGTTAGATCTAATGGGTTTTGGCGAGCCCCACTCATGGCCATTCATTTGCCTAGGAGTGCGTTTGTGTCCCTACGACAGGTGTCAATACAATTAAAATCGTCTAGGGTTGGATTGTTTCCTATTTTGTCACACATATTAATGTCCTTGCAAAACATTAATGATCACGATTTCATTGACGCTTTTCATACTACAGTTGATACAAATACATCTCACATTTTACAGATACATCTTATATCCAGTTTGGATACAATTACAATTGAGACAAATACATCTTACATACTGTTTTGATATAGATACATTTTATACAGCTAAACTGCATGAACTCGGTCAACTTTTGTTGATGTTTTCAAACTTACATGTATTTCAGGGAATTAGATGACCAATGCAAAGATTTCAGTTCAAGGAAAACAAGTATCAAGACTCCATGCCAACTATTGAAGGGTTTGACTGTTATATACTGCCTCTTTGCGGTGATATAGTGGTCAAATCCTTGACATTTTAAGACCTACATTTTGATGTATGAAACAATGACAACTTATTTTTCATTTGATGGTTTGTAAACAATGTACATAACTTATGTTGTGATCTTTTGAACAATTATGACAATGGCATTGGAGCATGTTTTATTCATTTAGTAGGTTTACTTATATCGTTATGCAATGAGAACCGAACAGATCACACCTCACGCTTCCGCTACGAGCGGGTGTGACAATAACCTAAACATAATATTCCAAATACCTTTCCAGTTGTCGATCACCAGTCAAACTGTGTAACCGACTGTTGCGATCGCGAATCGCTGACTATGGTATATAAGTGTATATAATTAGACACTCATTTTTTTACTTGTCGCACAAGACTTCTGAAATCTCATAGATGGCCCTGTCCAAAAACTATCGTGAGATAATCTTTTTTATAACAAATTCCAAAACACTATTTGAATCCTCTTTTTGAACGACACTTTACAAATTAATTGAGATTAGATTAAAATATAGCCGGAGTAGGCTAGAGGTGCACAAAACCAGGTTTTTTAGTACCCAATTAAACTTAAAAGTAAATTACAATAACTTTAAAATAATATTCCAAATACCTTTTCAGTTGGCAATCGACAGTCGAACTGGGTAATCGACTGTTGCAATCGCCAATCATTAACTCTTGTATATAAGTTTATATAATTAGACACTCATTTTTACTTGTCACACAAGACTTCTGAAATCTCATAGATGACCCTGTCCAAAAAACTAAAGCGAGATAATCTTTTTTTTATAACAAATTCCAAAACACTGTATAGATCATTTTTTGAACGACACTTTATAAATCAATTGAGATTAGATTAAAATATAGCCGGAGTAGGCTAGAGGTGCACAAAACCGGGTTTTTTTAACACCCGGGCACGGGTATGACCGGGTTTTGAATTTTCGGGTACTGCCAATACCTGGGTCGGGGTATTGGCCAGAAAATCTATACTCTGTGTACCCAGGTTCGGGTAGGGTTTGATTTCGGGTTTTCTATACCCGAGTATTAGAATACCCTATTTCCGGGTTCCAATATGGCTCGTGCATGAAAAAAAAACCCGGGTGGGTATTAAAAAACCTGGACATATATAAAAAACCCGGATAGGGTATAAAGAAACCCCCAAAATTGCATACATTTCAAACACTTGGTATCGGGTATTCCTAAAACCCAGATACGTGTATCATTAAACCCGGTTACAGGCATTGAAAAAACCCAGGCATAAAGCGGGTCTAAAAAACCCGGGTTCGGGTTCTTGGCTGGAATACCGTACCTGGTCCATACCCATAGGGTAGGGTCAGGTTTGGATTCGGATTCTCAATACCCGGTATTTATAATACCCAGGTCCAGGTATGGGTTTGGGTTTTTTGTGAACCTCTAGAGCTGTTTAAGCCCACAAACAAAGTATCTTACTAAAGCCCAAACATTAGTCACGCACAGCATAACGACGAATATAATTTACTGGGCCTGGGCCTACCCATTGATTTCAGACTCTCAGTATCTAACAAGATCGCGTGTAAGTCACGCACACCAAAGTCGCGTGATCAGAACAACTTTACCTTTCCCAGTTTGCCTTGAGAAAGGAGTTATACTTCCACCGTAGCCACCATACCCATCTCCCACACACAGACGCAACACAAGCCCAAATCTGGTGCGTGCATTCCCTTTATTATTATTATTATATTATTTTATTATTTATTAATCATTATCATTACTATTAATATTAATATTTTCTCGCATTCAAAACCTAACGATTGCTTCTTCGTTTCGTTACGTATATCGATTGCTTCTCTGATTTGAGTTGCGACTTGCAGACGATAATAATAATTGAAGATGAAGGTTTTTGTCAAAACATTGAAGGGGACTCACTTCGAAATCGAAGTTAAACCTGAAGATACGGTCCGTATCGTTTTGATTTTAGATTGTTTTCAATTTGTTGAATTGTTTGTGTGATTGATTGTGAGTTAGGGTTTTATATGCGTTGTTTGATCTGAAGGTTTACTCGATTATATTTAATAATTGTTTATAGCATGAGTGTTTTTTGCTTCTGGAACTGTGAATTTTGTTTTTTAGGGTTTAGGTTTGTTACTTGTTAGGGATGATGCTGTTAATTTGATTGTAGGTTTGTGTATGCATGTTTTGGTTTAAGTTTGATGAAAAGATTGGGATTTTTTGTTGATGTAGCTGGAGATGATTGTACTTATTATGGAGTTTAGTTTTTATTCTTTATATTCTGTCAAGTATGTGGTTAGAAGCTGTGAAATTAGCTGTCGGAAGCGGTCACAAATGGATAGTATTTTGTAAAATCTGCCAAAGCTTTGATAAAGGCAGTTTTGGTTATGTATGAATAATACAGGCTATTTTAGGGTTATTTTACTTTTGGAATGCTGATGTTAACCGATAGGTTGTGGAAAGGAACTTCAATTGACCAGTTTGTAGTTACCTTGATCTGGTGTGATGAATGCTTTGTGCGTATGCATTGCGTGATTGTTTTTGTGTATCTATAGTTTTTATAACTCAGGAATAACCGAATAAGTTAAAAGGCTAGTTTTTGTTTACTAATTAAGTTGCTAATATATGAAACGTGGTTGTAAGCCGTTAGCTTGAAACTAAGGTAGTATTTATATTCCAAGTAAGCACAATGATAAAGTCGTCCTTGCTTCTATTTTTTTGTTGGTCTTGTTTAGGATGAGTTTATGGTGTGTAAACTTACCTATATAACCACTTTGGGTACAAATTTCTGATCTGTTTATGAATCTCGAACAGTATCAATGAGGAAAATTTTGTTTTATATGGCCTTATATGAGAATTGATAAATTACTATAAAAGTATTAAGAACAGAAGGCGTCTGCTGTGAAATCCAGCAGAATATATTTATTAGAAAGCAATTCACTTGGTGGTCCAAGCTGTCTTTATAATGCTTGGTAGTTTACTCAAGAAACCTTCAAGGAATAAATTTGTCTCTTCCTCTCATATGAATCTGTGTAATTTGTTTTTTTAGGATATATAATAGTATACATTAAGGAACCAATTTAAGTCATTTATTGCATGAATTCAATGGTATCAAATGTGAAGTTAATGTTTGGGACAAACAAGAAAGTAGTAGGTTGGTTGCTTGCTTGCTTGAGTTGTTGCGTATGGGGACTGTTTTCCATGTTCTATTTTCTTGTTACCATTTATATATATGGGAATTTCGTTCAAAATGAATTTAGTATTTATCATAAGTTGCACCTGTTGGTTTTAGAGTATGTGATTTCCGTGCCGACTCTCATAGACATTTTAAATTGCACCTGTTGGCCTTTGTCTGCTGATACGTAATATGCGAAACCGTAATGACAGTCTTCACATTTGCAGTTTGTTATGTGGCATATGCACATCTAACTGATTTTACAAAGTTTAACTGCCATGGAACTAGGACGAGCATTAGTTACTGGATTGACCGGTTTAACTGCTGATTTGGAAGTCGCGTTGTTAATATATGTTTCTGCTTGTTTTAGTACCCATTTATTGCTATAACAAGACTATATGCTCTTTTTTAAGCGAAAAGATTATGAATTATGATGCTTTTTAAATAACTTAAGGAATATGTCAAGTACATTTAATTATAAATGTGACATAGAATATTTAAATTACAGTTCAAATCTTCCAGTCGGTTACTAACTTATACAAAATCTTTTCTAAGATCATTAGTACCTTGTTGGCATAAAAGATCATTAGTTCCCTGTTGGCTATGATACCATTATGTAACATCGTGGCCAACACACTATTGTTCTCTTTGGCCAGTGGCTACAAGTTACAACCATAGTTACCTAAATCGCTAGGGTACCCACGATCCACGTATTGGATCGTGGTGTACCCAATCGCAATTCGCTACCGATCCGGAACGTCCTGGTACGGCGATCCAAATTGATTAGGTCTGGCGATCCGAGTTGCTCAGGTATGGCGTTCCAGAATGATAAGGTTCGGCGTTCCAGAATGATAAGGTTCGACGTTCCATATGACGAATTCCGACGGCCGGTGTTGTTTTCAGCCAGAACCCAGGAAGAAAGGGAAGAAGAAGAAGAAGAAGAAGAAGAAGAAGAAGACAGAACCATGAAGAAGAAGACAGCGGCTGCGCAGGTGTTTTAGGGCTTTTTAGGGTTTAAATAAGTTTAGTTATTTCAACATTTAACCCCTCTATTTTTACTAGTTTACATTTAAACCCTAAAACTTGTAGTTTTTACATAAAAAGTATAAAAGTAGTTTGTGTATTTAAACATTTAACCCCCTCTATCTTCACTACTTTACATTATGTTTGGTAATTTGAATTTTGGAATTTGGTAATTTCTGTACACCAAACCGGACTCCATGGTACACTGTACCGGTTCGTACCGAAATGAACCCACCCGCCTCCGTATCGAAACCGTCACCTCTAGTGAATCGCGTACTCGAACCACGTATCCGTACCCATACCGGAGCGAACCGCAAATTAGGTAACTATGGTTACAACTTACAACACAGGCTCATGGTCATGGTGTTACAAAAACAATTAGCATATTGGAGGGTTACTCATTGAATACTCAATCTTATCTCGTAATGTTTTCCGCACAATATTTCAGCACTGTAATACAAATATCATGTTTGTTTTTTCCAATACTTTGATATCTACGACAGGTGCAATCATTGATGCTTTTGTTAACATGTGCTTGAAGTTTTGTATATGGTGTTAAGGTAGTGTGATTATTGATGCAGGTTGCTGATGTGAAGAAAAATATAGAAACCGTTCAGGGACAAGATGTTTATCCTGCTGCACAGCAGATGCTTATCCATCAGGGTAAAGTTCTTAAAGATGCCACCACCTTGGAAGAGAACAAAGTTGCTGAAAATTCCTTTATCGTCATTATGCTATCCAAGGTTAAATTAATTCCCCTTCATCTCCAAACATGCAAATATTTTTATTTACTGAACATGTCTTTTAGGAAGAAAGGAAGTTGTTTATGATTTATCGTATAACAAATTGTGTTACTCATTTAATATTTTCTTTTCCGTTTTATATCAATGGTAAATACAGAGTAAGGCACCCTCCGGTCAAACCTCAACAGCAGCAACTGCCCCTAAGGTATTGACTTATATCTCTCTATATAATTAAATTTTATTATTTGGTGTTGTTTTAGTTACATCTTCATTCATCTCGTTGATGTGTGTGATGTGCATTGACCCTACCGTAATTATGCAGGCACCTGAGACAAGTGCTACAGTCGCTCCCCCGGCGCCAGCTGTCACACAGGCTCCTCCTCCAGCTGTAACCCAGTAAGCTTAAGCTGCTATATTTATTTGCTGCATATCTATTCATTATATTATATTCATATTTAAAATTCCTGCTATTTAATCTACTTTCTCTGATTGCAGGCCTGCACCCATTCCTTCAGTCACTCCAGCTTCAGATAATGCTCCGTCAGTATTTCTCTAATAAGTCGAGATAGCTAATCATATTATTAAATTCGTAAACACTCATATTAGATGGTTGGTGATATTATAGGTCGGAGAATGTATACGATCAAGCAGCATCAAATCTGGTTGCAGGAAGCAATTTGGAGGGTACAATCCAGCATCTGCTTGATATGGGTGGCGGTATTTGGGATAGGGATACGGTTATGCGTGCTCTTCGTGCTGCTTTCAACAATCCAGAAAGAGCTGTCGAGTATCTATATTCTGTAAGTATATCGACACACTTTTCAAAACTAAACGTGATGCATATAATGAATGAGAACTAAACACGACGTATATAATCTCTCAGGGAATTCCTGAGCCAGCTGATCTTCCTCCAGCAGCAGGAGCTTCACCGGTGCCAGGTGTGCAGGCGGTGAACCCCCCTGCTCAGCCTGCACAACCAGCTGGAGCTGTGGCGTCAACTGGACCTAACGCAAATCCGTTGGATCTTTTTCCTCAGGTATTTTGTTGTTGATTTATCATTGACTCATTGTTCTTATTTCATTATAACCATGTTAAATGTTAAAGTTGTTACGTATGGCCCAGGGTCTTCCTGACATGGGTGCAAATGCTCCTGCTGGTGCTGCAGGCAATCTCGATTTTCTACGTAACAGTCCACAGGTATACTGTATACACATTAGTCCCACCACACTAGCACATGTATATACTCGGGGTTCTACTGATTTAAATAATAAATAACCGTCTATGTTTCTGTTTACAGTTCCAAGCACTTCGAGCCATGGTGCAAGCTAATCCACAAATCTTGCAGGTATGTTTTGATGCATGTACACACGCGTATATATACACGAATACACAGGGGTGTGCACGGTTCGGTTCGGTTTTTGGGTAAAACCAAAAACGTAACCGGAAGTTCAGTTTGCGGTTTTTGAAAACCGTTCGGTTTCGGTTTTTTCAGTTTTAGCAATGGTTCGGTTTTTCGGTTTTTGAAGTAAACTACGTAAGGTTCAAAAATAAAAATATAATTCAAGGTTTAAGAATCTTTCTTAGATGTAGACAAGGATAAATCATTTCAATGATAAATAAATATGTTAATGTTCTTATTATAAATACTTAACATTCAAGAATAAACTTATCATCATCATCATCATCATACTCGGTAAATCCCATCAATAGCAAAGCTAAGGTAGGGTCTGAGGAGGGTAAGATGTAGACAACCTTACCTCTACCCCGTAGGAATAGAGAGGCTTCTTCCAGTGAGACCCCCGGCTCAATAGTAGTTTTGCATCAAGCCTTGGACATAAGGCACATAACACTCAGCAATTAAGACAAAGGCCGATTAGTGCATGTATTCCCTTGTCTTTCTGCTATCAACGCCACCACGTGATGCATGATTAACCATCCCCCTCTTTTAACGTTATTTTCATGAAATTAGTAAAATAACGTTAAAAATAGTGCACTTTCACCTTTTGCCCCCCGAGCACCCACACATATATACATTATATGCACATACCGCAAGTGGGGTGAGAATAAACTTAATAATACCTAAATCATTATATAACAAAAACTAAAAAAATATGATTTTTTAAGTTATTTGGTTTGGGGTTATTTCGTTTTTTTTAATGCAAACTGTAACCGAACCACAAGTTTTGGTTCTTTTTTTGTGCGGTTCGCTTAAATCGCTTTTCCGGGTTTCTGCTCACCCCTAATACACACACACACACGAGTAGATACAGCTACGCATGATGCTAGCATGTTATGATGATGTTGACAGCCTATGCTTCAAGAGCTGGGGAAGCAAAATCCTCACTTGGTGAGACTCATTCAGGAGCATCAAGCTGATTTTCTTCGTTTGATTAACGAACCTGTTGAAGGCGGAGAGTATGTTTTTCCGTCAATACCTAATCTTTTGTACTTAGTTTATGGTTCTTAAGACGAAATCTAATAGGACCTAAATTTCAGGAATGTACTCGGAGATCTTGCTGCAGCAATGCCACAGGCTGTGACTGTTACACCTGAGGAACGTGAAGCCATCGAACGCGTAAGTTATATATTTTCCAGAGTAAATTGCCATTTTCGTCCCTGAGGTTTGCTCAGTTTTGTGACTTTCGTCCAAAGGTTTGTTTTTCCGCATCTGGGTCCAAAAGATTTAAAATCTTTGCCATTTTTATCCGGCTTGTTGACTCCATCCATTTTTCTTCGTCAAGGGGTATTTTCTTCTTTTTACTTATATATATATTTTTTTTTGTTTTTAGTTAACATGGGTATTTGAAATGCTTGTACATAAAGTGAAAAAAGACAGAATTATCCTTTAAGTTAATCAAAAAGACTGAAATACCCTTGGTTTAACGGAGAAAAATGAATGGAGTTAACGTGCCGGATGAAAATGACAAGATTTTAAACCTTTTGGATTTAAATGCGGAAAAACAATTCTTTGGATGAAAGTCACAATGTTGGCCAAACCTCAAGGACGAAAATGGCATTTTACTCTATTTTCCATCTGCTTGAGTAAGGATAGTTTGGAGGAAAAAGAAAGAATATTAACGTGGAGTTATCGTTTCAGCTTGAAGCAATGGGATTTGACAGAGCACTAGTATTAGAGGTGTTCTTCGCGTGCAACAAGAACGAGGAGCTGGCAGCCAATTATCTATTAGATCACATGCATGAGTTTGAAGACTAGTTATAGTGTTGTTGATAAAATGGTAATGGTGGACTAATCAACCTCCCCTGCCTGCCTTGCTTCTGTGGTTATTTCTTCTCTTTTTTTTTTTCGTTCTTATTTAATTTCCGAGTGGTTATACTTGTGGAAATATGTGAGTGTCAGTTGGGGAAAGACGAAAATTGGACTGTAACCAGAATATGTGGTCTCTTATTTAATTTGCACCTGCTCTGTATTTTGGACCTTGGTCTTTTTATGGTACTGGTGTTATTGGTCTCATCATCGTCATTAGATCAGTGTTCAGGCAGACTCATGAATTTTGTTTCATGGAGGTCATGAAATCTTGGGGGACGGTAGGCTATTGTTTTTATATTTTTTTATTCGGTCCGGTTTTGGCCGGGTCGGTATATTCAGGAGTTTTAGAAGATGATTCTTTAACTTTTCTATTTAAAAATTAAAAATTGTTCCAGTATGTGATTTTCTTAAACTACACGTTAAGAAACAAACATTCACTAATTAAATTATCAAAGCATAGTTAACTTATTGTACAAATAAGTCTTATCATACAAAGTATCCTTAACGTAAGAAGTAAATGAGACACTTTTTTTGAATTTTTTTTCCCTACTTGTTAAGCACGTATTTTAGTTCCAGAATCCAAGAAAAAAGATCGTGATTTTACACTAATAGAGTAATTAACTAATAATCATATAAACTGGTTTAACTAAACTTTAAAAAAACTAAAATAATGGAACTTTAAAATCTGATTTGGGATTTAAAATTAACCAACAAAAATGGTTTATCATCGGTATTTTAGGCCAAAGTACAAACGATATTTTTTTGGCTTGAACAAAATTAATGGTTAATATGGGCTTGTTTTTGTTATTTGCGTGGTCTTAAATATTTATATTGTTTAATATCTTTTATTTAATATATATCATATGAAAATATTATTATAAATTATTATTTTTAGGTCAGTTTCAAAATTTGTGGGAGTCGTAAGTCGTTTACTTTTTTACAAAATTTCATAGGGTTTGGTGTAAAAAGTTTATGATGTTGTTTGGGATCTTATCTCATATATAACACTAACAGAACCGACGGACGTTGAATATTTTGTATGAAATGAAATGAAATGTATACGGTTCAGTTTTAACACTTGATGTTTAGAACTTGGAACCGCATTTATTATTTTATTTTAGGAATATAAATTTATTATATGTTTTTATAAGTCTGGTGATTTTATGTGTCATTCAAGTAAAATACAAGAGTTCTAAATTCCTGTTCCTATACAAGCCCTTAAATTTATTCTATAAATAAGAATTGTTTTGGCCGCTAAACCATATATATGGTCAACATTTTACTTACATTGGCGCTTTACAAAAAGAAAGAGTTAAATGAGTAAATAACAAAACTATACATTTAAATCCATGTTAGAAAGGAACCATTACTATAGCTGGGAGTTAATGGGAATGCATGCAGCAAAGAATAAAAATGATACACCACGTAAAGTTGACGCATGATTGGTTTTCGGTACGGGTGTCAGTCGTGTTGGGTTCGCATATTGGCGGGTTAAATAAAAACTTGCCAGGAACCTCTTTAGTGACAAACTTACAAGGTCTGAAAATAGAACTAAAAAGTAAAAACAATAAATTTCAACATTACAAGGCCTAGAAATTTCTAACTAAACCTATGACAATTTTTTTTTTCTGTATACTTTGTAAAATATAAATTATATTTTTCATGTATAACTTATTTATTTCGTGCTTGTATATTTATGTCTAAATATAAGTTTTATAATAAACGAGAAGGCACCCAATATAGCTTTATGATAAAAGAGAAGGCTTCCAATGTAATTTTATAATAACCCAACGACCTAGTTTGTAACAAATTTATACAGAAACATAGATAAAAAAAATCGCAACAACACATTTTCATTTATATAAACTACTAGGTTATAACCCCGTGTATTACACGGGGTAAGTAAATAAAATATCAAATAGTTAATAACGAAGATTTAACAATTATAAAGTGATATTTTAAGACATTTTTCTGATATCCGAACAAAAAATTGTTTTATGTATGATCAAAACTTGTGATGTTTGTCAAGTTTATAAATACGAAAGCATTTAAACTATCGATTAGAAAACAAATTGTATCATCGACTTTCTCACGACGTGAACCCAAGTTTTATTTAAATAACAGTGGTCTTAATTTATTAGTTATAAAAATATTGTTGAAATGTTTAGATTAGGCATATAACAATTAGCCAATTAGATAAACTTATAGCTACAAAATAATATTTAAATTAATTAGTTAAGTATAAATTATCGGTAATTATTAAGTTATATAACTTTAAAATTTAAGTATATAGACTTGCATCTTAAAAGGATGGTCATTTTTTAATAAATTTATTAGTATGATAAACGTAGTTATTATTCTTCTTGTATTTTAAATATATTAAATAAATAAATTATTTGTTAAGCAAGAAATTAATTAAACAGTAATTAATATTAAATTTTAACCTACTTAAATATAAATACTTATTTTTTATTAAAGATAATACTTGAGATAAATGTCTTTTTTTTTTCAAAAACATTTATCCAAACGATTATAAATATCTAGAATTTAAACGATTTTAAATAAGTTGAAGTATTTATATGTTTCCATGCTAGCCGAACTCTTAATTTTTTTTTTTTTTGAAAGTCTGGAAATTTTAAATACACTCTTAATATTTTGTTTTTGAAAGTTTGGAGTTTTTAAGTTTCGAAAATCTTAATCATTAAGTTTACAAACAAATTTAATATGAAACTAATTATTAATTTTTTACTTGAAAGTTTCATATATTAAAAAACAAAAAATAATAAGGATAATTATTATTATTGGTGATTTCTAATACTATAATGGAGATTATCTGCATATTAGTTCGAATTTGTGAGGTTGACAATTTGGCATTTGATATTCTTTTAAATTCGATTCATTTGGAACATATTTTTAATAATTTAAATTAAATAATAATTATCTACAATTAAGTAAGAGTAGATGGTCTAGAATAATAACCTAGTAATTAATATAAATAAATAATAAGATAATTTATGGAACTTTATCCGTAATTTCTTAAATGTTTGAAACATATATTAAATTTAATAATTTTTTTTTCCAATCAAATCAAATACATATAGATTATATATATGAACTGGCCGAGTTACATCAATATCGCAGGTAAGCGAGCAACAAGCTGCGCCGCTACCCCTTTCTGAATAGCAAACCCTAGCCTATTAAAGACAAACCCCTGCTCCCCTGTTGATGTGTCCTTTTAAATTAAATAATTATCTAATAATAGATGGTCTAGAATAATGACAAGTGTCCTTTTATTGGTTTCTTTTATTATATAGTATAGATAGATATAGATATTATATATGAAAAGTTGTAACTTATAAATGAATAAGAAAAAATAAATTTAGTGTCTGTTCTCTCCTATTTGAGCTCCATAAATCCTGTTGTTTTTAAATGAGAGAATTTTGTGATGCGTTCTCTTAGGATTCTTTACTTTTAAAGATGAAATATACCTCTTGTCTTTCACATCATATTACTAATTTGACAAGTCCTAAAATGGATGATATACATGGTTCTCATAAAGTTTTTGGACTTTTCTCTCCAAATTGTGACAACCTCTAAGCCACCTTATTTAATTAGTGGGAGTGGTTGATCATATACACGCTGGCTGCTTGTAGAATTGATGGGCACCAATTCGGAATTCCGAATTAAAGAATTTCTTTTCGTGCAAGTAGTGCGGACCAACCGGACTTTTAAAGGGCCGATCAGAATTTTTGCCTAAAAATTACACAATTTTTTTACGCTGGCAGTCGCCTCCCACGCAGATATGTAAGTCCACCACCACGTGCAAGGCGACGATTGAAATTCAGGAGTGGATAATTAGCAATCCTGGTTTAACTCTAATGTGAAAGGTTAAGTAATAAATACCATACTTTAGGTATTGGATTGTAAGATTTAAGTTTTGTGTTAGTTTGTTGAATAAAGTCAGTTTGGGTGTTTTGCCAGGTTAAAATTTGTTTTCGTTATCTGACTTTGATATCAATTAACAAGCTTTAGAACCATAAATTGTAATGCACTACGTTTAATGTCTATGGTATCTACATAATTACATTTTTATTCACATATTTGTTCGAATGCCCGATTTGACTAAAGCATCAGAATGCCATGTGACATGAAGCAATGTAGTTGATTATGATGTAAAAACACCAATCAGCTAAGAAAGAAATGATAATGTATATAAATGTCTTGCATCTGGTGATAATTTATATGTTTCAAGAGACACCACGTCAGTGGCGAATTTAGAAGAAAAGTTTAGGGGTAACCCCAAAAAAAAAAGAAATTTGGACCTGGGGGTATCTTATTATTTGTTTATGGTATCCCGATACATAAAACATTAAAGAAAAAAACTTGTACAAATTTTACACTCCGCCAGCAAATGCATCCTCCTTTGCACCACGTTAGGCCAATAACTTCTTTTCGGTGGCATGCAACCAGAGCAATATAAATGCGCCCGTTAGTTAACGTTGTTATTATCAACTAACTGGCGTAACAATGTATTCTGAGAATTCGCATATGTACGTGTTTCCTCTGATGTTTGCCATTATACCATGCGAATTTGACAAATGTACAAACGTTGTTTCCAAAATTCGTTCAAGATGATCGATTACATACTTTCTATGTACGAGTTCTTCATGGGTTTGCCATTAAAAGTGGAAGCAACATGAATCCTATAGCTATAATGGTGTTGAAATCTCACTCTTACTTTACTTGCTTGTAAACATTATAGCGTTTCAAAGCTTTAAAACATTAATTTGCCTGGAAAAGTTGGTGGTTTTTGAACTTTTAATGGGTAATGGGTCAACCATACATAAATTATCCACAACAATAAACATCACCAACTTTTTCAAGGATGAAAAGTAAAAAACTTTAATAGTTCAGGGACATAATATAACCATTATCTACAATTTGCTGTATTATCAAGAAATTACTCTTTCATTCTTGTTGTTTTGTATGCATCTACTATGTGACTATGTCCATGGTGGTGGGACACCACCAACCTCATTAGATGTTGATATATTGTTCCCTTAGGTTAGGCTGGAAGGTGTGGTTGGAGCCCTTTAGGGGCTTTATCAGGCCATGTAGGATCCACGTCAGCCATGGAGCCCTCCTTTAATTTGCAGGGTGTGGATGGAGCTCCTATTAAACAAAATTTAAAAAAAAAATTTGATTGGTTAACATGTTGTGGGCCCCACGTGAAACCTTCAAGTTTGGCGTTACCATGGTAGCGATGAAGGTATGGCGCCCCCCTCTTCACTTGGAGGGTGTGGTGATGGAGCCCATATGGGCGCTATAGCGGCTGAGGTGGCGGGGGTGGCGCCCCCACACCCTCCAGCCTTACAAGTTAAAGAATGGTAACCCTTTTCCAACAATTGCTATCCTAACTTGCACCCCATGCATTACAACTTGTACCATGTTTTTTTTATTTTACTATTTCACCAGTGAAACTGTGAAAACAACCTGCCCTTAAAGATAGGATTCCATCTTTATTCTCTACGACAAATCATACATGCTACATACATACCCTTCTTTAGATATGCACAGTTGCTGAACTTGCAGAAAGAATGTCCACTTTTGAACATAATGAAGAAGAAAAAGAACCAGAAAAGTCAAACAAGTTGGTCAAAGTTCCAGTCACACTTGCCTCCATTGAATCATTGACATTTCCTTTGGTAAGTACTAATTAATCTCTTCTTATCTGCCTTTTTTATATATAATTATGCATACATTATCTTCTTTTATATTATCTGATGACCAAATTATTGTTACAGGTTCAGGAAGTTGTTATATTGGCAGATTATAGATGCAAAATGTGTAAAGATAAAGTTGCGGATATGGTTTCCAAATTGAAAGGTAAGTGCTACTTTTTTCAAGATTTCTTGATTTTCCGGCATTCTTCTTCTGTTTTCATGATTTTTAATTGTCTATTAAAATACCAAAACAACATATTACAAACAAACGGCAGATAAACGAGCAACAAGCTACGCTTCTGGTTTGATGATTGAATTTAGTTTAGTTAATTGATCAGAATTTTCTTTGCATAAAGCCGTTGTGAATTGAGTAACAAATAGTGTAATGGGGTCCAATATTATAGGACACTTTCTAGCTTAGTTGGATTCCATAGGATTCCATTTTCTTTTTACTGAAAAATATGGGCTATTATAGTATTTTTTATATATTTTCTTGAGTTACACAGGCTATTATTTAACTGCTACGTGCTTATTTTATCATACAAGTCTATTAGAGCATTACTATTGCGTATTGGTAGTGGTGGTTTTATGAGAAGAACATTGGGTGAGAATGTTCAGTTGGTCTCATCACCTTTCTAATAAATAATAATGTGAAAATAACTAAATAAAGAAAAACTTGAGTAATTACATATATAACCTCTTAAAATTTAAAACAACTTTGTAATTTACATAAACAACCCATAAGATGTAAAAGGACCAAAATATCGCTACACTTAACTAGAAAAAGTAACACAGTTAGTGTTAATAGCCAAAACCATTACAAAATGCACTCTCAAAATCTGATATGTCGAAAAAAATTGAGTTGAAAGTATTATACAGTTATACTACCTAAATCACATGAGCCAAAATAATAATTTACTCCTTATCTGAAAGAATTTGAAATATAAAAGCTAAAAGGTCAACTGATTAGTAAAGTACTTTATTACCCATGGTGAAAGAACTTGAATTATAAAAGTTAAAAGGTCAATTGATTAGTGAAGTACTTTATTACCCATGAATAAATAAAATATTAAAAAAATGTCCTTACACCAACTAGAAATCTAGAACACCACCTTTGCACACACAATTTTCGACATGTAAGCTAGCATCTTATTTAATACTTAACTATATTTTTTACGTCGCGCGTTGCGGCGAAACCGAGCAAATGATAATGTAAAATAAACGTGATTTGAAAATAAAACATGTTGTTTAGAAAGCCAAACCATTAGAATGGTTCAGTTTATCATTATACCGTTTTATGATACCAAATAAACATTTTATTTTGATTAAAACTTCGTTTTTAACAAAACTTATAAAGGAATGTCGAGGGAAAAATCAAGCACAACTACGTGCTTAGGTTTTTAGAAAAAAAGTTATAAACGTAAATTATTAAAGAAGTATCAAATTATTTGATAAATTAATATAGGGTTATTGGATTTTAATAAGGATCATGCTATTCACACACCCAAACCTTATTTCAACACCCTTTCGAAGCGCCCCGCTTTGGCCAAAGCTGGGCGTTTTGGCATGTTTTCCAGACAAACGGTGATGTGATGGTGTACGATGTTAGTTGAACCGCCCCGCTTTGGCCAAAGCGGAGCGTTTAGGGTTTTTTTTTCCGACAATGGGTGATGAGACTTGATGCGATGTTATATTCTGTACGGTGAAATGTTTGAACCCTAAACGCCCCGCTTTGGCCAAAGCGGGGCGTTTCGACCCTGATTTTTGGAAGTTGGTGTCTTCTGTCGAATGCGAACCCGAGAAACGGAATGGAGTTCAAGCAGTTGGTCGATGACATGATAGATAAAGATCTTGACACGATCATATCCATTTTCAAGTATTAGACTAGATAGTCCAAGATGAAATATATTAAAACCATTCAATCCCACCAGTCTACGATGCGGAACATAGTCGGGACAGTTGCGTAATCAGTTTTTTTGTACACCTCTATTAGTCCCAGATTGTCTAAATAAGCGCTTTTATCAGGTGTCATGTGAAAACCACTACAAAGGGGATATTCAGATCTCTATTCGGTCATCTTTCCGAGCTTTTACATGGAAGATATCGAAGATTTGGGTACAACTTCAAGTCACGAAGATCACTCTGCAGTAGTTGATCATGACGACCGTAATAAAACGGAACATAATCTCAGATTGTCTTGAGAAGCGCTTTTATCATGTGTCATATGTTGGACGGAATATATGGATGGAAAGCCCGCATAGATGGTAGCATTCCTTGCAAGTCTTTTAAATTCGCATAAACATATATTCGTTTCATAACCTCTCCTATAAATCAACCACAACTCACCACCCATAAAACATTATCCCAACCCCTTCACGAACCACAAAAGGGAACATAGTCCCAGATTGTCTAAAGAAGCGCTTTTATCATGTGTCTTGTTGTAACAACTACCAAGGGGATATTCAGATCTCTATTTGGTCATCTTTCCGAGCTTTTACACACGAATATGTGGTTCCCAATTTGTGGTAGTTGTATCATACTCGATTGATTCATTTAATTCATTTTGTCATCGACCAACTGCTTGAAATCCCTTTCGTTTTATTACAGTCGTCATGATCAACTACTGCAGAGTGATCTTCGTGACCTGAAGTTGTATCCAAATCTCTGATACCTTCCAATATCAAATTTCTTCGTTTCCCATGATTATGAAACCTCGTTTCGTGAGGTGGTCTTCTTTCATGTTTCCCCGCGACATCAAAATACAGAGCTTCATCCTTATTTCTGTAAATCGCACAAACAAGCATGCCTTGAACGAGTCTAGAACACTCGTAATCCTCAACCGGCTTTGGCTTAACAACGATAGATTTGGATCGTGACTGCCTCATAGCCCATGGAGCGTCAGCTAACCTTCACGAGCGTCTTTTCACTCTCGGTGACTGCTCAGAGATGCATGTCTGCAGAAGGTGCAAGAGAATGGCGAGTGTCAGCTAACCTTCACCAGCCTTCCTTTAACATGATCCCTGCTGGTGCTAAACCTTTTCAAGCTTGTTTTCAACGGGGATATAATGCAATGATTCCTCTCAATTGAATAGGCAGACACTTGCTTCATATGATTCACTTGAATCGTCTCGGACATTTGTTGGTCTTCAAACATCTAGGAAACATTATTTGAGAATACCCCTGAATTTATCGAAGCTATAGAATGAGATCCTCCACTGTTGGGTTATCATCTTTCAACCCCATTTTCCCTAAAAGAAAAATTATCGATTTTGTTTTTCAACGGGGATGTAATGCAATGATTTCTCTCGATTGAATAGACAGACACTTGATTTCTCTCGTTGAAGATCAACTCCTGTTGGTCAAAGGGGATATGTTCCTTGGCCTGTATTTTGAGCTTGACGCTGCCAACAGTGTCTGAGCCTTTGACATCAAGTGGCACGATCTTACCCGTGTCGGTCTTGACTGAATTGCAACAAAAAACACACACAAAGATTCAAGTAAACTGAAGCATTAAATCAAAATAAACACACACTTATCAACATGGGGTTGAAAGATGATAACCCAACAGTGTCCAAAGTGCTGCTTCTTTTGGTATTATCACATTTTTATACCATTTAAGACTAACTGTAATTTGACTACAACTTTCTCTCTCAAACCTTTCTAAAAGTAGAAAAAAATAAAATATTAACAACTAACAAAGATCGAAAAACAAAAGAAGAAAGTGTTCCTCTTTGTTACCAAGCATGTCATCCGAAACAATTAACAGGACATTGTTGTTCAACAGGATTTGCTTCCGATGATATCTGTTAAACTTCTTCGGGATTTTCTGTACATTCGAGTATTGCAGTTTTGAAAGATAACCGAATAGAGATCTGAATAACCGATACAGAAACCACATTTTTCTGCACTGGATAACGAATATGAACATTTTATTTATCACGAAAGTACTGAAGAACCGAGATAACAGTTCCGGTTTCATCATGAAAACTAAAAGAACATAACAATATAAATTAGTCAAAGATATGATATAAATTGACAAAAAAATAAAAAAAAAGTAACTTATTACTTGATAAATTAATAACACTAATATATATATGTTTTTGTAAAAATAAAATAACTTTAAATCAACTTTAAATTAAATATGTCTTATAAAAATAAAAATAAAAATCTACAACCTTTCAACAAAAAATCTACTTTTTCCCCCCAAAAAAAACTGCCAGACCAAAACGCCCCGCTTTGGCCAAAGCGGGCCGCTTCGGTACGAGGTCGTCGAACAGGAAGTGACGTGCTCGGCTTTTGTCTGTTGACTTTAATCCAACCCGCTTTGGCCATAGCGGGGCGTTTGGGTGTGTGAATAGACCAAATGGGTGTGTGAATAGATCCGGCCTTTTAAATCCTAAGTTTCATATGTTGGCCGATAATAATCCAAACTTTAAAAATTCTCTCCAATGATTCCAACTTGTAAAAGTTTAGCCCCCATTGATCATTTTCAAACATATAAGAATTTGGTCTACTCAATAGATTTAAGTGCACCTATGTTAGAAAATGATCAATGAGGGCCAAATTCTTACAAGTTGGGATCATTGGAAGGAATTTTTAAAGTTGGGACTATTATCGACCAATAGGTGAAACTTAGTATTATTAAATCCAATAACCAATTAATATATGTTCTAAAAAGAGAAAAAGAATTTCCAACCTATAAATAAGCAACCAATTGTTGCTTACTCTTGTTGTAAATTATGCATAGTGAGTTTTTCAAAAAACTTTTGGCATATTTTTATGTACGTGTCGGTATAAATTTGATTTGCTCTACGTTTTGACGTAAACTTTTTTCGAAAATGAGTTAGCTCAAATATAATACATTTTCTTTAAAAAAATCATTTTACGTGCATATTTTAATGTACGTTTTGGTATAAATTAGAGTTAGTCTACGATTCAACGTAAGTTTTTTGGGAAACGAGTCAGGTCAAATATAATATGTTTTCGGGCTTATATTATGGATGTTTCGGAATTTTGTTTCGAACCGAGTGGAGTCAAATTGTGGTTTCATCTTTTTCTTTTTTCAAAAGTTCTAATTAATCCCTTTTAATTTTACGTGTCAATTTTTTCTTTTATACCTGTTATGTTTCCAATATACGATTTGGGTCACATACACGTGTTAGTTTTTTCTTTTATATCCGTTACGTTTTCTATGTACGAATCGGGTCACATATAATACGTTATGATTGTACATTATAAACTCGATTTACTTTACGTTTTGATCCAATCGCAATGCTTATATAAGTTACACAGAGTTCACTTGGATACGTTGGAACGTGTATTTTCATAGGGTTAACGTATCGCATAACGTTTGGACTAATTAATTCGATATTTATAATGTACCCGCGCTGCATCGCGCACGGGTGTTATTCCTAGTTATTAAAAAATGGTAAAGGAAATATATGGTTTTAAAAAGAGGAAAATAAAAATATATTATTAAAAGTAAATATAATAATAAACTATTATAATATATTAAATAAAAGAAAAACAAAAAGCTATATATTATTATAAAAATTAAGTTACTATTCATCGTCTTTCGTCAATAATAATTATATATAATTATATAATATTTATATAATTATATAATTACTAACTTGGAAACAAAAGTTAAAACAAAGGTTTTCTTCTCGATTTTGATTGAACTGCATATCCTTCTTTTTTACCTTTCCTTTTTTTTTTTTATTAATGAAAGTTATTAATTTATAACCCGACAGGAGATATGGATTCGATGGAGATGATGATAACGGAGAAAAAAGTAATCCTTACGTTTGCGGGCAGATACTCAAAATCAATGAAGACACATGAAAAAAAACTTGAAGTGTTTGCCATCTACAAGAACATTGTAAATAAAGTTTGGAGTGTCTTACGTTATTAAAATTCTTCATAATTGTGTAATTAATTACCATCATGTTACAGCTTTTATTTTATAGAATGATGTAAATGCACAAAACCACACTCATCACTCTACATAAATGTAAATTTTGTGTTCCTTACTATTAACTGCTTGTTCCTATTATGCACCACCATCTGTTTTGTATTTGGAGGGATGACTTTGAATTGGCATTTACACTACTCAAGTCATATTCACTGGGTAACCCTTTACCAAAAAAAAATACACTACTCAAGTCGTTAGAGTGTTACCTGCCCGCCTCTACCAAACAGGCACCAACATGTTTCTCCCCCTTCCCTCTCACAATTCTTCACGAAATGCACATGTTCTCCTCCATCTCTTCTCCATGTGCGGCGTAGATGGCTAGGAACGATCCATTGTGGATGTTCTTAGTATAACCGTCTGTGCAAACCCTCGAAATGATCTTCATAAGTTATCATTTTCTTTCTAATTCAATTTACTTGGATAATATCACCAACCTCTACCAATTATCATTTCCGCCACCTACATGAATAATACGCCACCTACCAATTTACTTAGGCTACACGGTATGGTGATGGTCCTCCCTTTGAGGATGGTCCGCCACGTAGGATGGGCATGAGGATGGGGCAAAGAGGATGAAGGTATGGAAATGGGGGATGGACCTAAAATGTATATGTATATATTGTATGTATAGGTGTGTGAGAGAGGGAGAGGGCCTTGTTTTTGTCATCTATTAGATCAGCTCCATCGTCCAGAAGAGGACGCCGAGGACGAAGACGGTAGGGGGCGGCACGGTGTTGGAGCGGCGACGGGCTGGGACGACCCCCCATACCGTCCAGCCTTATGCTAAATTGGATGTGCAAACAGAGAATCTCAGGGACTGGATTGTAACTTTACAAGATCCTGGTATATAAAGAGGAAAGAGAATGTAACTGGTGTCCAGAGATTTCTTAGGGTTCATCTGTTTTCTCTCTGTATTTGTTCATCTTCTTGTTGATCTCAGTGTTGAGATCTTAGTTGTTTCAGAGATCTTGTGATCTCAGTGTTGGCATTACTGTATCGTTGGTTGATCATTCAACAGATTATGCTAATCTGTTGAATCTGATCTTTGTATTTCACATATCTCATAATTTTGAGATCTAGGGTTTGGTTGGGAGATTTTCTGGGTTGGTTAACTAATAAAAGTTTTATCACTTGTTTTGTCGCTATTTCTGGTGTTCATCTTGTTTAATATTAGATTCATATTGTTTTACAAGTACCTTATATAACATACCCTTTGTAGTCCGAATGAGAGGTTCAAATACGTTTAGACCTACCCGAAATGAAAAGAGTGAGCAAAACCTAAAAGAATTGCCAAGAAATTAATAAGCGAAATTCACATGTGACATACTTTAAGCATATATCAATGTCAACATGCTTGATATGTTGGTTTTGTACAAAGATTAATTGATATCGATTGCACTGACATTATCATAGGATACAATGACGATTGTGGAGAGATGATAGTAGACTCCAGATTCAAGAATAATATGATGATTCAACATTTGCTACACCTTTATATTTACCTCCAACAATAGAATGAGACACAACATGTTAATATTTAGATGATCATAAACAAGTCTATCACCAAGAAAGACACAATATCTTTAAGTAGATTGATAAGTGTCCAGACAAACATTCAATCAACAACAATGTAAGCAATCAAAGTATCAACGGAAGATGGAAAATGTTAAGGCCCTCGTCTAATGCACCACAAATGTAATGAACAATTGACTTTAATGACATAAAGTGTGGTTCTTGAGGATCATGTATAAAAGGATAAACCTCTTGAACGAAACAAGCAATATGAGGAATTTTGTAGGTTTATTATCATGTTATACTTTTTATGAATTTGTTGTATTATATATCTTTGATGTAATCAATCAATCAAATTCCTCTATTTCTTTTTATTTTATATTTATTTCATTTAAATGTTATTTCAATTGACAATTGATAGTGAAAACCTGTGAAAAATCACATAAATTTGAAAATTTGAAGAAAAGTGAGTGATAATGTAACAACTCTCATTAAAATTACCATTTCTTATCTTATTTTACCCAATAGGAAACCCTAATTGAGACACCCAAGTGATACTGCATGACCCCTAAAATTTTCAGAACAATCGGAATCAGGATCAGGGCCCCTAAAACTAAGGGGGGGGGGGGTATTCCCTAATTAGTATTATCCTCACAGTTTTTTATAGAATTTGAATTTCGTCGAATCGTGACTCACCGAGGCTATATTGGACACGAACCTACCCTACCCTAAAAGCACCCCCGTCGTGTGGCGCGACAGGCTCTCGCGCGGCGCGTCGTTTTCCAGATATAAATAGGGGAGTTTGGCACTTGATTTCTGGCGTTAGTTCGACGTAAAAAATTCGTTTCCTACACTTAGTTATACAATGTTTCGTCCAAAACAATCAAAATCTCGAAATTCTGCCGCGATAACAGGGTAATAACTCGATCACTGCTACGATTTAATGTCCGATCGATAGAAACCAATCCAATGGATGTTTAAGTGCTGCTCAAACTCGGGTTATACTTTGTCATTCGTCGTGAATTCGATGGATGTTTAAGTATCGCACTTTGTCATTCATTGTGAAGGTTTTGATCTCGTGAGTTGTCATAAAAGTTGGATTAAAGTTACTAACCTAGTTTACGTGTGCATTGTTATTTAAATTAGGTTACAAGGCTAATCAGTAAGCTAAACTCTACCCGTTTAAATCTGCAAGGTGAGTCATTCTCTTTTTATCAAATTACTTTCCCAAAACCCTATTTATTTCAAAGTTATAATTACAGGGATTAAGTTTTTGTAGTCTTTAATTACAGCCGGTATGTGGGGTTTTGTATACATTACTTGATAACCGTCACCATTGGACAACGAGTTAGCCAATGGGTGATATAACCATAGTCACAGAAACAGGTCGAGTGACAAATACTGTTGGGTAATTGGTTAATATAAACAATGTAATCACCCTTAATACTGTATATTATAACAATGTGTCGTTTTGCGCAACTTGAATGACTCACCAGTATTTCCCTGCTGATAAAACATTTTTAAAACATGTTTCAGGTGATCTGCTGTAATCAAGGAAAAAGTGTCGCGTAGCACTACAAGCTTGAAGATGTGGCTCAATAAAATCAAGAAACATGTTTTTATAAAAACAGGGGATTTCCGTGAGAAATCACCTTTATTGTAAATTATGGGTATAATCCCCAATTTGTGAAATAAATAAATTGGGTATTTTCAAATTTTAAACGATCCTGTTAAAATTCCGCTGCCAATATAATAATTACCACGGATTTCTGTCCCGCGGCTCCTGGAACGGGTAAAACCGGGCTGGGGGCCGTGACAGAAAAATGTGGTATCAGAGCCACTGATTTAAGCCAATTAAGTATTTTGAAACACTTAATTTTTCTGATTGCCATCCTGTGCTTATGTGTTTTTGTTTTATTTGAATATTTGTTAGTTTACAGTATGGGTAAGCAAAGAATTTCAGACATCTATCATCAATTAGATAGTTCCTCAAAAGATAAGGAAACTTCATTTCAATCAAATTCCTCAAGATACTCAGCGGATACTGAGGAAGGAATATTTGTTCGTAAGGCACAATTTGAGAAACCACTTACCACTAAGAAAAGAAGTTGGATTATTAGAAAAAGTCAAGAGAAAATAAAGAAGTCACAACCAAAAGGAGTGATGGTTAATAAGGAAACTCGGGAAATAGGCAATAAACCACCATGGGAAAATGAAGTAGATGAACAATGGGCAAATCTCTATATGTTAGCCACTACAGCAGTAAATGATAACTTTTAATTAAGATAAACTACCAACACCCTGACCCAGTACTAGCACTTTAAAGAAACTTTGCCCATTAGATAAACAACTTTAGTAAGATATAATAAACCTTATATAAAGGCATGTTGAACATAATAAATTATGAATATACAAGCCCTAATATATATTGAATTTCAGTTGTAATTTGTAATAAACATATATATACAAAAGTCGCAATGTTTGCCATTTTCTGTTTAAACAATGATACTTGAATGGTTGTACTAAATATTAGCCTATGAAAATTTAATTTACAAAATTTTAACCTAGAATTTTGTGTGTTTTCTTCATATATGCTAAAGAGCATGAATTAATTGTCCGAAGCTCTTCAGAATCTCAATCTCTATTCTGTGAATGTGGAAGTTTCCAGAGACTTTACCGGTTATTGTGCCGACACTGATGAACCTATGGAATTTCAAGCCCAACCTCCGGAGAAACCCAAACCGAGAAAGAAAAGAAGATTCGTGGGTTGGAGGCGTGTGCGCAGGAAGAAACCAGCGACACGGAAAGTTATAAATACGGAAGATCTCAAAGATAAAGGCAAGAGAATAGAGATCGGAGAAAGTTCCAGGCAAGACCAGGAAATACCGTCCTGGGAGGAGCTAGATCATAAACTGGCACTTAGTGACCCCATCGGACCTGCCGATGCAAACCTCTTTAATTACCCAGCGGAAGCACAACTTCCAGTTGATCTAGAGCCTAATATCCCAGATCCTATTATCCACTCCCAACCTTTACCAGCAGAACTAGAAGAGTGGTGGACCACCGACTGGCAGTTTCAGAACCTCTTAAATAATCCTAATACCTTTTTCTCCCAGTTTGACCCGGAGCCTCCACTACACCCACCTATGAGCTCAGAAAATTTGGCTGAACTCCGCCACTATGGCGAGGAGCTGGTGGACGCCGGGAATAGAATCCGAGAAGTAGGGGAAAGAATATCTTGGAAATACGACGAGAGGGAACGTCGTTTCTGAGATGCCAGTTGACGGGGATGGTGTGACTGTGGTTGTGTGGTTGTAGGAATATGTGTTTAATAAAAATATAATCATGTAAAATAACTAAAAATAAAACTTTTGTAAGATAACGGGTGTGTACAGAAGCATACTATAATATATAAAAACGGAAGTCGAAAAAATCGACAATTTTGGCTAAATATGTTGATGTGATTATGTGCAATTGTTTTATTATACTTGGTTATTAATTAAGTTGGTGCTAATAACTTATATATATTAATTACCAGATCGAAAACGCTGGTAATGAACAAGTTAACGAGGGTAACCAATCCGCACAAAACCATGAAGATCAATTTCTGAATAGACAAGATATAGAAAACATCGTTGCTCAAGGAATAGCCAATGCTATTCCCGCAATTCTTGCTGCTGCCCGGAATCCAGTAGTGTGACAACTGTCAAATTTGCATGCATCCGTATGTTTAATTAATATTTAATTTGTGCTTAATGACTGTGCTTGATTCCAACTGTGATTAAATTGCTTACTGATTTCTGTTACATACATACATATGCATCACATCTTATGCTGTCACTCCATTTATTATATACAAACATTAGTGACAAACTTGATGCACAAAGCACGGTTAGCACACTGGGCGGATAACCCAGTAAACATGCTGACAATACCAGCACCTAGACAGACACTATATTGAGGCCCAGTATGAGCCGGGAATAAAGTACTACACTGGTAGGGAGTGTAGGGAGGTGAGGACCATAAAACTGCGTCACTAGGTGATAGTTATAGCGCCCGGAAGTGCCTAAAACATACTTAAAGTGAAGAATTCTGCACTAGTTAACCAAAATTCAGCATTTAACAATGCTAGTAAAGTGCAAAAACTTGGTAAAATAGTCCTAGATACTTTCCAAAGTGTTGGGAATATATTAACATATTTTTATTTAGAACAATACATCGAAATACTGCGCCATTACGTGGCAAGATCTACAAATACAAAAATACGAAAATACACGTATGAGATACCCCCATCCTTGGGAAGGAAAATACGAAGTTAAAATACTTGAGAAGTAGGAATATGAAATATGGTTTAACAATTAATCCAAACGAAAACTAGTGATTATAACTTGGAATAATACCAGAAACGTAACCCAAAAACACAAATACTAAGACAAGGCACGCCCCGTTCGTCTAATAGACGTTAGACCATTGTAGGTAGTCGTGTTTGCCGCGGAGATTTGGGTTACAAGTACGAAGACGCAATACAGTGAGTTCATGTCCCCCTTTTTCTCTTAACTGTTTTCAGTTTTTATACTTCGGGGGTGGAATACATGTTACAATATTTACAGACACTATTATACATGGTATGGTTAGCTTAAGGAGGGTTTACTACTTAGATCATGTGAGTGGGTAGGTATTACTTGGGGCCATTAATCCTCATTGTAGGACCGAGGGTCAAGAGCGATAGATCTATTTGGGTGTAGCGAGCCCAGCTCCTGAGTCCACTGTACGAACCATGGGGTGACTTTGAGCCCGACGCAAAAATCTGCTAGGTTTGAGTCTTCCTGCTTCACTTCACACGTATCATTGGCCTTGCAACCCAATGGTGATCTCTTTTTCCTTAATTGCTACATACCATGGATTTTCATACATACAGACATATTACAAAGGTTTATACATACTCACTTACACATGAACTCGCTCAACTTTATGTTGATTTTTTTAACTACATGTATTTCAGGGAATTAGCGGATCTGGCGAAGTATGCATAAGTCAAGCTGCGTTGAATAAGATGTCATCCAGGGCAGTAGGTTTAGGAGGTGTAACCCTTACCTGGACGGGTTGCATGTCTTAAATCTCGTTTTATTAAAAGTCTTTTGTTGTGTCTTATGAACACGTTTTAGACAAGTATGGTTTGTAAATTGTTTTAAGTATCGACTTTTCCAAACACTGATGTTGTGGTATTTTAAAACTTAATGAATGGATGAACGTCATGTATTTTTATCATATAGCCTTGTTATGATTGTTGCTATGGTATTAAGAAGTCACACCAAAATAATCCACGCTTCCGCAAAAGCCAGGGTGTGACAACTTGGTATCAGAGCCTCGATCATAGCGAACTAGGATTCTTTCTCGAGTCTAGACTATGATCATCAGGGCTCTCACGAAAACATTTTCAAACATTTTTACATTGCATACACAAAACGTCCAGATCCAGGAGACAAACATTTTTACAAACAAAAAGGCACAAATACACATTTCCAAATTTATGTTTATAATTCAGTCTTAGAGACTGAGGGAGGTTCAGTCTTAGAGACTGAGGGAGGATCAGTCTTAGAGACTGAGGGAGGATCAGTCTTAGAGGCTGAGGGAGGATCAGCCTTAGAGGCTGGGGATAATTAGTCTTAGAGACTGGGAGGTTGGTCTTAGAGACCAGGGATTTAGTCTTAGAGACTGGGAGGTTGGTCTTAGAGACCAGGGATTTAGTCTTAGAGACTGGGAAGTTGGTCTTAGAGACTAGGAAGGTTGGTCTTAGAGACCAGGGAGTTGAGCTTAGAGACCAGGGATTTAGTCTTAGAGGCTGGGAAGGTTGGTCTTAGAGACCAGGGAGTTGGTCTTAGAGACCAGGGATTTAGTCTTAGAGGCTGGGAAGGTTGGTCTTAGAGACCAGGGAGTTGGTCTTAGAGACCAGGGAGTTAGTCTGAGAGACTAGGGAGTTTAGTCTGAGAGACTGGGTGGGATAGTCTGGGGAAGACTAGGATGATTACATGCTTACATTGATATTACTTACACGCTTAATTGCTGATTATTGATATACGTGCATATGTGGTGAGTATTTGCTTACACTAATTGTTAATAATTACTATGGGTATACATGCTATGACTATTATGAACCGGCATACGCGTCACACTATTTAGAAGGCGAGTTATCAGACATTGATAACCCTACGGCCGCCGCCACAGATGATGGGACTGCATCCGCGTCAGAGATATTTACGTCAGGCACTAAGGGTGATCCAGATATGCCGACCAAGGATGAGGATGACTTCCAATAGTCCGCGCTACCAGATTTTGGTGATACTTTACCTTTGCGGGTGGTTTCTCTGACAAAAATCCTTCTGTCACTCTTATTTCAGTCCATGACCCCTTCGTCACTGGTCATTCCGATGATGAGCACACCATGACTCCGATCCTCGACAATGCGCCTCCTGTGGACATTCCTTCCGACGGTTGGCTACTCGACGGACAGTTGACGATGGCGTTGACATGTTTATTGATGATCCCCCTACTGACGCCCATGATAATAGAAAGTTAGACGAGAACATTATTACACATTTCACTTTTAAGACCCCTGTTGTCAAGCTACCCTCTGATTCTAGTATACTTCCGATTTCAGACTCCTTTGAGTCTGTGACATTTACAGCCTTATAGACGGCCGGATTACATCTTTCTACTACGGACACAGGCGACGACGCCGTTATGACTGCTGCACTAACACCTGCTCGAGGCACCACACCGTTACACGACCCAGGGCCTGCTCCTGAGCTAGCTTCTGCACCTTTTGGGTCAGCTTGATGTTGCACCTACTGATCCTGCGCCCTTACTTAGTCATGACCCTGTTTCTTTTGGTTTACTAGACATTGCACCCCTAATATCTGACTCAGTGCCAGCACCTGACAATTTCCTTAGTGGTTGAAACGTTTGTTTTTGCACCCATCACCGCTGATGTTGCTCCTTTTCCCCTATGGAGACCGACGCCCATTGCACTGGCATACTTATCGTTTCCTTTCCGGACTTGCCCGCACCCCGGAAGAGTACTCCAGGTCAGCACCCGCATAACGATTCCTTTGCTACAGCAGCATTTTCTACGACCTCGCTAGCCGTACCATTTGCTACTTTCGCCTCTACGACGCTGGACGAGCCATTTCGATAGTTCCTATAATACACTATGCTAATTTTAGACCCTTACCATCCCTCACATTATGGAGGCCACACAAGAGATGAGTTGCTCCGGTAACATCAACTACAGTTTGAGGATATGAGTCGCAGAATGTTGGAGCTTGAGCTGACACCACATTTGGTAACTTCGAATGCAAAACATTACATAGTCGAACACATGATTTAAGTGTCTACATCACAAGAAGAGCATATTGTCTGAAAAGTTTATGTAAGACACCTCGTCCTCCACCCTGTCTATTGCCAGCATACTTTGATCCGCCACATACATCAAGCAGATCAGCTAATTGTTTCGACGTATATACAAGCTCGAGGAGGAGTTCACGCATGTTAACATATTATCTTTCTTTCCTCCTCCACCTCAATCACCAGTATAGTTGATTTCTGGAGTGCGCGGATTGCATCACATTTGGGTAAGGACACTAATAATAAGCCGAGATTGTGGAGACTTTTGAGGACCACATCTGACTACGTAATTTTGATACACTAATATATTTTGAGCAAGGGTAGGGTGACCCTGTGTCCCTGTTAATGTGATACATTTTTGTAAGACAATGCAATTGTGGCCGGAAAACAATGGGAGCCAATTATCATTAACATGCGACAATACTTTGTGGCCAATAACCGACGAAAGCTCAGTCGCTATGTCTTCGTTAACCACGATTATTTACCTTTATGTGCGTACTAACATTATAATTCTACGTGCTTACTTGCTATACTCTCATTAAAACATAATTACCAAATTACTTGGTTATACTACGATTATACTATTGCTTGATTGGTTGGTATGATAACCTAATATGTGTATGTACTTATGACCACCAAACAACTAAATGCACTCACTGAGCAAATGAGACCTGACTTAACCAATCTTCTCCTCAGAAGATGTCGACACAAGGGAACGTCAATGCCAACAACCCCCCGCCCACATTGACGGCACGGCTACAAGAACGCATCTCGCAAGCCATTGCACAGCTCGAGGCCCTTCGCTCGAACACAGCAAGGGCTGCACTTACGAGCAGTTCTTGAAACACAAACCTCAAGGATCCGACGGCACTGGGGGTGCCTTAGCCTTCATGCGCTGGGTTGAGAAAACAGATTCTGTCTTACGGTTGAGAAAATGTGCCCCAGAACACGTGTCGACATCGTGGCGAAGCTAGGTAGTGACCCGGATCAGCTATACGTTGACCGGATGTTGACGCGGGCCGCGTAGGATCTTGCCTACGCTTACGCGGGCCGCAAGAGGACAAGATTCAGCAACTATATAAGGAGGCCTCAGGATTTCATTTCCGTCGCTCACATCTTTTCTTTCTAAACGAATTCTGAAGTAGTAGAAGTTAGAAAGCTGGTATTATACCCCCTAATTAGCGAGGTTCTGCTCCGTTGTAAGTATTATAAACCCAGTTTCATAGTAGATACGATGCCCGATTGATTTAGGGTTCCGTAACAACTGTTGTGGTTCTGCCCGACGTAGTTGTTGGAATGCCGTCTCGGGGAGGGTATCATAAATATTTTCAAAGGGTTATGATTCTAACCTAGGTACATTTGTGTAAATTATAGATTTTTCCCAGGAAACCCTTACACGAAGTCTAAGATAGCAATGTGAGTTTATCCGCTTTTTGTAACCTTTTTGTGAACTGTTTTACAGAACCTTAAATGCTTAATAATGTAATTAAGCAGTGATTGAGTCTTTGTAGTTCTTCAATTACTGCCGGTATGTTGGGGTTTTGTATACAAAATTTACTACCACGAGTAGTAAGTCGGGGATGACAGTACGTTACCATTGGACAACGAGTTAGCCAATGTGTAATATGACCCACAAGTCAGGATTGATAGTACTGAAGGAGTAATTGTGTAGAAATAAACAATGTGATCGCTCTCAATACTGTTTTAATTAATAAAATGTTTCTTGATTAAACTAGGATTCACTCACCAGTATTTTCCACTGACAAATGTTTTTAAAACGCGTTTCAGGTAACAGAATGTGACAGCCAATTAGTAAAAAGCCAGCTGGAGAGCACTGAAGGCTTGGGGAAAAATATGGCTATAAGAGTTACCTAAAAGACGATGTTTTAAATTCAATAAAATAGGGTTTATCCCTATAAACGTATTGTAATAAGAAACTTGGGTTTTGCCCATGTGATTATCAATATAAAAGAAGGTGGTTTTACTCTGATAAACATTTCCTAACTACGGTCCTGATGTAATTTTCCGCTGCCAAATTAACACAGCTGGTACCACCGAAAATCTGAGTTCGCGTCCACCAGTTCCCGGGACAGATAAGGGATCGGGGGTTGCGACAGAAGGTGGTATCAGAGCCTAGCCACTGGTCTAAGCCAAAGAAGTGTTCTGCTGACACTTAAATTCTAAATTTGTGTTAGGAAATAAATTACTGAAATACGTGCATAACTGTATTTAATTGTTATGTGTTATTTGACTAATTGTTAGTTTACAGAATGAGTGATCAAGGACCCTCAGACATGTGTCGTCAGTTGTCTGATTCATCTAGGAGTGAAGGTACCTCTTCACAGCCTGCTGATGTGTGTAAAATGCAACATATAAATTACATCAAGTGAGGCATAAAACTAACCCTTTTTAAGTACTAATGTTGGAAAAAGAGTGTTTTTGTCTTCCTTTTGTATTTTCAGGATTAAATGAGCTCAAATTCACAAAAGAAGCAAAAAGACAGATAAATCTAACATAAATACAAGGAAAGGAACATAAGTGGACTGCCCGACCCCTCAACGGCATCTTCCCAAGCAAAATAGAGAAGGCAGAAGACTGAACACGCCCCGTGCTCAGCCAGCACGGGGCCGTGCCCAAGAAGCAGCAGAAAAGACAAACCTATAGAAGCTTCTATTGCCCACCACGGGTCGTGTCCAGCGAACACGGGGGGTGTCGAAAGTACAGCAGGCGCATTAATTGTAATTGCGAATTACAATTAATGAAGAGAGAGATTGTCAGACAGGCACGGGGCCGTGCCCAGCGGACACGGGGCCGTGCCCAGCCTTCTATTCAGCCTATAAATAGGAGTGCTTGGTTTCATTTCAACTCATCCCTTGGCACACCACCTCTCTCACACTTCATCCACCACCCACCACCACCATAACACCATCATCCACCACCATCATCCATTGTCCATCGTAGAGTGTGTGAGTCGTCTCGGGATCCAAGATTGATCGTAAGAGTTCTTGACAATCAAGGCCATGTTTGCCTAAGTCTCTTACATCACTTGGTGAAGACAAAGTGTCTAGTATAATACTTTTTATTTCTAATCTTTTGCACTTTTTATTTGGTTTTGTATTAATGACTTTAATAACTAGTTACTTATGTTGAAGGTGATCTTTCCTTATCGTTTGTCCGTGGTGTCTTGGCATTATTTTACTGTCTATATAAAATAAAGGATTTTCACCATTCATATCTCCACGGTCTATATGGAGGTATGTTGGCTACCTGGTCGGGGGTTAAGGGAACGGTTTGGTAAAGGTCTTGCCATTGTTCAGCGTTTAGAGGTCCTGCAATGGACCTGGGTCAAATTTAGTAGGACCTCCTTCAATACTTCACGGTATTGGATGGCGGGGGTCCAAACTCTTTTATCCCCTCATAAGTTAACTACTATTAATACTATAACCCGGCTATTTAGGACTGTATCCCTGCTGACTCAGACTACTTAGTCAAGGGTAACGTCACCGCCAAAAGCGGGGCCTACCACAATATTGCATTAATAACTTAATTCATTATCTTCCAATAATCCACCCTTTTAGGATTGTATCCTTGCTGACCCAAACTACTGGGGTGAGGGTAACGTCACCTTCAAAAGAGGGGCCTACTACAATAACTAAGATAATCTCTTAATTATGTGCAAAAGTGCGGAAATAATCAAAGGTTATACTAGATACGAGTCGGAACCAAGTGATTCATCTTGTCTATCTGTTTTTATTTTTATTTTATTTTCAGCATTTTAGTTAGTTTTTATTTTTCTTAGCTTAAAACATTTTTCTAAACTTTTTATTTTGATTAGACGTTGAGGATAAACCGGTACTAAAAGCTCTTGTGTCCTTGGACGACCTCGGTATCTTACCAACGCTATACTACGCTCACGATGGGTGCACTTGCCCATATGTGTGTTTAGTGTTAGTAGAATATCGTGTTTTATAAATTTAAAACTTGGCTAAAATAAGTGTTAAGGGGGCTTAAAATATACACCTAATATATATAACACTTTACCACACATCAAGTTTTTGGCGCCGTTGCCGGGGACACAAGGATTTTAGGAAAGCTTAAAATCGACGGCCTAATCAGTTTTTCAAAACCTTTTTAAACGCGCACATTTTTTTTCTGCATTTTAGTTTAGTTTTGCATTTACAGTAACCTGTACACGGGGCCGTGCTGCACATTTTCATAAAAACACCCAGTAACAGTAGCTTGAACACGGGCCGTGCTCACTGAACACGCCCCGTGTTCAACGAAATCAGTAACATTAATTAAAACGCCCAGATACAGATCCTGAACACGGGGCCGTGCTCACTGAACACGGGGCCGTGTCCAGCCTCTGTTTCCGTCTTTATTTTTGTTTTCTGATCTCGAGACTCGGTTGTGGTCTGCTGAGTGATTCTTATGGATCAATACTCTGGAGGTTACAACTACACCTATGATGAGGATGATTATAGGGGTAATTATTGCACTAATTGTCGTAATGCACGCTCGATTCAAAATAATCATACACCTACTATGAGGAGCCCAGGTACGAGCCATCAACTTCATACACATCCTATGAAGACCAAAGGTATGAACCTCCTCCCTCATACTCATATTTTGATGAACCAAGGTATGAGCCTCCTTACTCATACTTTGAGGAACCAAGGTATGAGCAACCACCTTCATATGCTTATTATGAGGAACCATGGCGTGAACAACCCACCTCATATGAGTATTATGAAGAACAAAATTACGAACCTTATTCATCATATGCTTACAATGAAGAACAATGGTGTGAACCATCGACTTCATATGGGTATTATGAGGAACAAAGGGTCGAACAACCGGATTCAAGCTTAGAAAATTCTGATTCTTTTTCTATAACCGAAGTGACCGATAGGATATTAGAACACATTAGAGTTATCGATCGATGTATAAAAGAAGCTCGCGCAAGGGAAGAGGAGTCCCGCGCAAGAGAAGAATTAAAAAAGGAAGAGATAACTGAAAGTGTAAAAATGGAAGAACAAATAAGTGAAAAACCGACACATGAGTTAAACAACGAAAAAGGTGAGTCCGACAACGTTAAAATTCAAGAAGAGTCTAATTTTGAAGAAATTAATCTCTTGTCACCTTCTTTCGAAAACCATTGTTTAGTACCCACTCATGCTAAGTTTTTAAAAGAGTTAAACACTAACACTAAAATTGACGAAAGGGTAAGTGTTAAGTTAACTAATGATCAAACGTCACTAATAAAAGAAGACCCATTTGAAATTAACATTACACCGGTTCCATGTTTCTTTCAAAATTCGTTTATTAGTAATGTCACAATCGATAAAGATCTTTGTGTTAACATAATGCCTAACTACATTTTCGAGAAATTAAGTATTAGTGATTTTTCTCCACTTCAAATACCCATTTTTCTATCCAATCGGAAAGTAATAAAATCAATCGGTATAGTTGAAGATGTCTTGGTTCAAGCGAATCAAATGGTGATCCCAACCGACTTTGTCATCCTCGATGACGCTCCTCTAGTGTTGGGACGACCATTTGTAAAAACACACGAAGCTTTGAAAAACCGGAAGTTCAAAAATCTACCTCTTCAATTAGGGGCATTTAAAAGAAGTGTCGATCTCGAACGGTCAATGAAATATCCTTTCGGCAATAATGACCCCCTAATTGAAGATGAAGATGAACCACCCGATACAAGTGAAGAGAGTGACCACTTTGTTGAAGAAGAGGTCGCCATAGAACAAACTTTTAAGGTTCTTGATCGAAATGAGCAACCAAATAAGGAGTCTCCCAAAGACCCACCACTTGAGCTCAAAGAACTTCCAAAAGGTTTGGAATATGCTTTTCTAGACAAGGATGGTAATTTACCTGTAATTATTTCGTCTAAATTAGATAACTTAGAAAAGAAAAATTAATTAATCTTTGGAAAAAACACAAAAATGCAATAGCTTGGAAACTTGTAGACATAAAAGGAATTAGTCCTTCTATGTGCACACACAAAATTTTGATGAATGATGACTACAAATCGGTCATACAACCACAACGTCGCGTAAATCCAAATGTTCAAGAAGTGGTTAAAAACGAAGTCATCAAACTACTTGACGCCGGACTTATCTATCCTATCTCCAATAGTCCTTGGGTGAGTCCCGTCCAAGTAGTTCCAAAGAAAGGAGGTATGACGGTAATAACTAACGAGAAAAATGAACTAATACCAACGAGAACCGTCACAGGATGGAGAGTATGTATAGATTATAGACGATTAAATGAAGCAACAAGAAAGGATCATTTTCCTTTACCCTTCATTGATCAAATGTTAGAAAGATTATCCGGTCATAAATTTTATTGTTTCTTGGATGGTTTTTCAGGATACTTTTAAATCCCGATAGCACCCGAAGACCAAGAAAAGACAACTTTCACATGTCCCTATGGAACTTTTGCTTATCGACGCATGCCGTTTGGTCAATGTAATACCCCAGCAACATTCCAACGTTGCATGGTGGCCATTTTCCACGACATGATAGAAAAGACAATGGAAGTCTTTATGGATGACTTTTCTATCTTTGGGGATTCATATGACCAATGCCTCGATAACCTTGAACGAATGCTATCCCGATGTGAGGAAACTAACCTCGCCCTTAATTGGGAAAAATACCATTTCATGGTAACAGAGGGAATAGTACTCGGTCACAAAATCTCAAGCGAAGGAATGGAGGTGGATCGAGCCAAAATAGATACCATTTCTAGATTACCACCTCCATCCTCCGTAAGAGCTATCAGAAGTTTCCTAGGGCATGCCGGATTTTATAGACGGTTTATCAAAGACTTTTCTAAAATTTCTAGACCTCTAACAAAATTACTTGAAAAAGATGCTCCTTTCATCTTTGACAATGATTGCAATCAAGCATTTCTCACCTTAAAAGAAATGTTAGTCAATGCACCTATCATGATAGCACCTGATTGGATATTTCCTTTCGAAATCATGTGTGATGCTAGTGACTTTGCAGTTGGAGCTGTCTTGGGACAAAGAAAAGAAAAGCATTTCCACCTAATTTATTATGCTAGTAAAACACTTAATGATGCACAAGAAAATTACACAACAACTGAAAAAGAATTACTAGCTGTGGTATTTGCTTTCGATAAATTTCGTTCTTATCTTGTTCTTTCTAAAACTATAGTTTATACAGATCATGCAGCCATCCGATATCTCTTCAAAAAGCAAGACGCAAAACCACGTTTGATTAGGTGGATTCTACTCCTCCAAGAATTTGACATTGAAATCAAGGATAAAAGAGGAGCAGAAAACACCGCTGCAGATCATCTCTCGCGCTTAGAAGACCCAGCTTTGGAAACAGCCAGGGACGAGCAAATCAACGAAAAATTCCCTACTGAGTCCCTGGAAATGGTGGATTACAAGGAAGAACCATGGTACGCCGACTATGCTAACTACCTAGCTAGCGGTATAGTCGCAAAAGGGTGGCCACATCATCAAAGAAAAAAATTCTTTGCCAATGTGAAACACTACTTTTGGGAGGATCCATATCTTTTCAAAATGTGTGCCGACCAACTCGTCCGACGATGCGTACATGGTAGTGAAGCAAGAAGAATTCTCCGCCATTGTCATGAAGGTCCATACGGAGGACATCATGGTGCTGCTAGTACCGCACGAAAGGTATTCGATTCAGGATTTTATTGGCCAACTATTTACAAAGACGCCCAAAGTCTTGTAAAAACATGTGATGCTTGCCAAAGAACAGGTAATATTTCTTCCAAAAACGAAATGCCACAAAGCGGCATTCTTGTTTGTGAAATTTTTTATGTGTGGGGACTCGACTTTATGGGACCTTTCCCACCATCAAAAGGAAACAAATATATACTTGTGGCAGTAGATTACTTGTCCAAATGGGCCGAGGCCGAGGCACTTCCAACAAATGATGGAAGAGTCGTGGTAAAATTTCTGAAAAAATTATTCTCTCGTTTTGGCACACCGAAAGCTTTAATAAGTGATAGAGGTACCCATTTTTGCAATCATCAGCTTGAAAAAATATTAACAAGATATGGGGTCTATCACTGGGTCTCAACAGCATATCACCCTCAAACAAACGGGCAAGCCGAAGTGACTAATAGAGGTTTAAAACGAATACTTGAAAAAACCGTAGGGTTAAATAAAAAGGAATAGGCAGATAAATTAGATAATGCTTTATGGGCTTTTCGAACTGCTTATAAAACAACAATAGGTACAACCCCATATAAGCTAGTCTATGGTAAAAGTTGTCATTTGCCAGTAGAAATTGCACACAAAGCCTACTGGGCAATCAAAAATGTAAACTTAGATTTAGAATTTGCTGGTAAAAATCGATTTTGTCAATTAAATGAATTAGACGAGCTTAGGAATTATGCATACTCAAACTCTGAAATTTATAAGGAAAGAATGAAAAATTTGCATGACAGACATATTAAACCTAATGAATTTCGGGTAGGAGATTTAGTTCTTTTGTTTAATTCACGACTTCGATTGTTTCCTGGTAAATTAAAGTCTAGGTGGTCAGGACCTTTTTCCATCACCCATATTTTTCCACACGGTGCAGTAGAAATTAAATCTCGAAATGGGCCTCCATTTAAAGTCAATGGCCAACGGCTAAAACTCTATCGAGGATTCATTGAGGATGAAGAGGAAGAGATCTCGTTTCAAACGGTGGAAGAATAAAAACATCATGCCTGGTAAGTTACGAATGATTGAGACAACAAAATAAAGCGGTAAGTTTTCTAACCATGGCTTATGGGAAAAGAGGGCACTCACACGAGCACTAAAAAAAAAAACACGCTCGGCACGAGGCCGTGTCCGCTGGACACGGGGCCGTGTCCGCGCTGCAGTCGGGATAAATCCCCTTTTTCAAAACAGTTTCTTCATTCCACACGCCCCGTTTCCCCGAAAAAGCTCTGGTTTCAGGCGATTTTTCGCAGAATTTCAACGTCTCCTATCGATCTAACAACATCAAGGTATGATTCTATCACTATTAGTAGTTAGATAAGTTACTTGCATGTAGTTAAAACACCAAAAATTTGGGGAAAAATCTAGGGTTCTTGAAGTTCATCCGGATCGAACCTCAAATTTTTGTTTAGATCTGTTTGCATTTAGTTAGATTAGTGTTAAGGAAAGTAAATACACTTAAATTGTTCATAGATTCACCCGATTTCTTACAAAAACCCCAAACCCTTGTTCTTGAACCGAAAAAAGATAAAATTAATAGGGTAAACGGGTTATTTTGGGAAAAAGGGCACTTAGGGTTTCATTTTCGGGGGAAACCGCACCTATTGGACCAAAAAATTTCAAGTTTTCGAAACCGGGTCGAAAAATGGGATTTTTGAGTAACAGACCCTTGGACACGGGGTCGTGTCCGCTGGACACGGGGTCGTGTCCAGCTCGCTGTTTGCAGTTTTGTCCGAAAACATTTCTGTTTCGTGCTAACTTTTGGTGTATTCTTGCAGATGGCCAGGAAATTCACAAGATTCAACGCCAATGAGCTCGATGCAAGAGCTCGATATGAGATTCTTCAAACAAGGCCGGAAGAATACCCGAGGCAAGCTTGCACAGAATTGCTAACCATGGTAAATCAAATTGACCGTTTTAACAACATCGTCACGGGACCACTCAGAGTCGCCCTAACAACTCGACTCCGTTCCGTTCATGAATGCACCTTAGAATTTTACAGCACCTTTGCATTCACTTCAAGGTGCGACCCGTTCGACAATGACGGGGTGTCATTCAGATGTGGCGGAACAAGGTATTCGATCTCCATGGCACAATTTAGGTCAATTATCGGGTTGTATGCGGAAGAGGATGCGGGAAACGAAGAAAATACTGGGGGATTGAGAGAGATTGAAGACAACGAACGCCAAGCCATGTGGGCTCAGATTGGGGAAGGATTTTACAATCCGAGCAGCACTAAGAGTACAAAGCTGAGGGATCCGCTCTACAGATACATCCATAGGCTCCTCGGCTATTCTCTTAGCCAAAGGCATGAAAGTAGTGGCGTCGTTGGATTAAGAGATTTGCTTGTCCTCCACTGCATCCACAACCGCAGGCCGCTCGATGTTCCATTCCTCATGCTCCGAAACATGCATCACAACCGCCTTGCTAGTGCACCGACTCCTATTTTCTTTGGGGGATGGGTGTACCGTCTCTTCAAGCACTTCGCCCACATACCTAGGTCATTTGAGAGGAGCCCATGGTCAGGTACGGTGGATATTCACATATGCCGCTCAATGAACCTAATTTATGTGGCCGAAGACGGGACGGTAACCTTTCAAAGGATGCAAGGTCATGCATGGAACCCACAAGAAGCGCTTGTCCTCCCAGCTCCGCAACATCATCAGTACCAGTACCAACCCCACTGTGATCCGGGCCAATCATCCTCCTCGGGAGGCGGTTTTCCTAACTTTCAAAGTTTGCATGATTTGTTGCAGGAAAACCTTATGTGTACTAGGAACACCTACAACATGGCGAGCAACACCTACCACCGGGTCGGAGCTATCGAGAGAAACCTATCCGAGATCCAAGACGATGTTGGATACATACGAGACCACATTGCACGCCGTGGAGGGGATGACGATGATGATGATGATGACGATGCTATGGAGTAGGTGAGAAGAGCAGAGGAGGAAGCGGTTGGTTGATGACTTCCCAGGTTAACCCTTTTTCACTATCGAACAATTGGTGGCCTGCGTGCCAAATGTTGAACAATTTACTTTCCATGACTTCTTTATTTTCCGTTTTATTTTTCTTTTTCTACTTTATGCTTGGAACAATTAACTGTGGTAATGTAGGATGTTTGTGTTACTTGGTGTGGTAGTAAGTGATGACACAGGTACAAACCGAGGCTTGGAATGCTAAGCCTCAGCACTTATAGGACCAGGATGGAAAAGACGGGGGAAGAAACCTGTTTTTCAGGCTTACAGACTGTCCACACGGGGACGTGTCCAGCCAACACGCCCTCGTGCTCACCTCCCAGACCTGCTGTTGGGTTACTGACCTGCAGATTTTTGTCAGACACGGGGCCGTGTCCACCCAACACGCCCCCGTGTTCACCTTCTGTAAGTTCTCGTTACTGGCACCTGAACACGGGGTCGTGCCCACTCAACACGGGGTCGTGTCCAGGCTGCCAGTAACACAAAATTTTTGCTTTTTTACACCTTTTTACACATTCAATCAACCTAAAATTTGTTTTTGGGACACATTGAGGACAATGTGTAATTTAAGTGTGGGGGGATGCTAAAACCTTGAAATTTTACAAGTCCTAAAGACAAGCCTTACACAAAACTCTATTGGAATCGCTAATCACCCCAAATTTTTTTCAAAAATTTCATTTTTTTACTTGTCTAGGTTTAAATCGGGAAATACAAGTTCTCAAAAAGGTTATATTTTTACGAATTTACAACCAACAGCGTAGTGATAAAAAGAACCAACATAAGAAAATTATGAAAAGGCATGACAAACTTAGTTAAAATTTGATTATATATACTTGATCACATAAAAACCCATTCCCACAAAAGTGAGTTTTGAGCCTTTATTGAGCATACAATTACATATCATTAAACTAAATGCTCATTTTTCGTTTCTTGTGTGAATAGCCGCTTGGTTCTTACGACTCTAGAACTTGTCATGACGATACATTCCCGGTCCTTATCAACTTAAACCCGAGTAAGTAAATGATGGGGGCATTAGGACTAACCATTTTTATTTCTACACCATTATTTTTCTTTTTCTTTTACCACCTACCCAAAAATCCCCCTAGTTAGCCCCTTTGAGCCAAAACCTTTTTCATTTTTAACCCTTTGTTTTAGTAACAAGTTCGGTTTTTCGTATGGTCAAAAAAAAAATTTGTTGATGATGAAGCAAAAGAAAATAAACAAACAAGTTCATCAAAAATAACCTTGTTTGAATAATAGCTTCATCAAAGTAAAAGTCACGAAAAAAGAAAGTCCTACAAAAACCGACACTTGTTACGCTTTTTCACCCTTTTTCTACTAACCACTAACCCAACCACCTACCTTTAACCCAAGCCTAACCCTTAACCCACAAAGTCCTCTTGATATTTACAAAGGTATAAAAGTTAAAAAGGAGGAGGATTGATTGCTTGGTAAGCCTATGGTAGGAATAAGTTCCATGCCGCTCTCGAGTGATTCACTAAAAATACACCTTCGGCCGAGTGTGAGTGATTTCTCCCGTGAGGTATGTGAACTTGTATATAAATGGAATTTTATAAAGGCATGTTATGCCCAAATAAGTAATTTCTCCTATGAAACGTTCTAAATAAATCATTACGAATAGGATTGTAAATAGATAAAAATAAAACCCAAAAAGATCTTGGATATCCCGACACTCTACGACAAGCCCAAAACCTTCTCTTCTACCCATTCCATTTGGGAGTGTAAGCCACATATTAAAGAGTTTTGCTTTAGGACAAGCAAAAGTTCAAGTGTGGGGGTATTTGATGTGTGTAAAATGCAACATATAAATTACATCAAATGAGGCATAAAACTAACCCTTTTTAAGTACTAATGTTGGAAAAAGAGTGTTTTTGTCTTCCTTTTGTATTTTCAGGATTAAATGAGCTCAAATTCATAAAAGAAGCAAAAAGAAAGATAAATCTAACATAAATACAAGGAAAGGAACATAAGTGGACTGCCCGACCCCTCAACGGCATCTTCCCAAGCAAAATAGAGAAGGCAGAAGACTGAACACGCCCCGTGCTCAGCCAGCACGGGGCCGTGCCCAAGAAGCAGCAGAAAAGACAAACCTATAGAAGCTTCTATTGCCCACCACGGGCCGTGTCCAGCGAACACGGGGGCGTGTCGAAAGTACAGCAGGCGCATTAATTGTAATTGTGAATTACAATTAATGAAGAGAGAGATTGTCAGACAGGCACGGGGCCGTGCCCAGCGGACACGGGGCCGTGCCCAGCCTTCTGTTCAGCCTATAAATAGGAGTGCTTGGTTTCATTTCAACTCATCCCTTGGCACACCACCTCTCTCACACTTCATCCACCACCCACCACCACCATAACACCATCATCCACCACCATCGTCCATTGTCCATCGTAGAGTGTGTGAGTCGTCTCGGGATCCAAGATTGATCGTAAGAGTTCTTGACAATCAAGGCCATGTTTGCCTAAGTCTCTTACATCACTTGGTGAAGACAAAGTGTCTAGTATAATACTTTTTATTTCTAATCTTTTGCACTTTTTATTTGGTTTTGTATTAATGACTTTAATAACTAGTTACTTATGTTGAAGGTGATCTTTCCTTATCGTTTGTCCGTGGTGTCTTGGCATTATTTTACTGTCTATATAAAATAAAGGATTTTCACCATTCATATCTCCACGGTCTATATGGAGGTATGTTGGCTACCTGGTCGGGGGTTAAGGGAACGGTTTGGTAAAGGTCTTGCCATTGTTCAGCATTTAGAGGTCCTGCAATGGACCTGGGTCAAATTTAGTAGGACCTCCTTCAATACTTCACTGTATTGGATGGCGGGGGTCCAAACTCTTTGATCCCCTCATAAGTTAACTACTATTAATACTATAACCCGGCTATTTAGGACTGTATCCCTGCTGACTCAGACTACTTAGTCGAGGGTAACGTCACCGCCAAAAGCGGGGCCTACCACAATATTGCATTAATAACTTAATTCATTATCTTCCAATAATCCACCCTTTTAGGATTGTATCCTTTCTGACTCAAACTACTGGGGTGAGGGTAACGTCACCTTCAAAAGAGGGGCCTACTACAATAACTAAGATAATCTCTTAATTATGTGCAAAAGTGCGGAAATAATCAAAGGTTATACTAGATACGAGTCGGAACCAAGTGATTCATCTTGTCTATCTGTTTTTATTTTTATTTTATTTTCAGCATTTTAGTTAGTTTTTATTTTTCTTAGCTTAAAACATTTTTCTAAACTTTTTATTTTGATTAAACGTTGAGGATAAACCGTTACTAAAAGCTCTTGTGTCCTTGGACGACCTCGGTATCTTACCAACGCTATACTACGCTCACGATGGGTGCACTTGCCCATATGTGTGTTTAGTGTTAGTAGAATATCGTGTTTTATAAATTTAAAACTTGGCTAAAATATGTGTTAAAGGGGCTTAAAATATACACCTAATATATATAACACTTTACCGCACATCAAGTTTTTGGCGCCGTTGCCGGGGACACAAGGATTTTAGGAAAGCTTAAAATCGACGGCCTAATCAGTTTTTCAAAACCTTTTTAAACGCGCGCATTTTTTTCTGCATTTTAGTTTAGTTTTGCATTTACAGTAACCTGTACACGGGGCCGTGTTCACTGAACACGGGGCCGTGCTGCACATTTTCATAAAAACACCCAGTAACAGTAGCTTGAACACGGGCCGTGCTCACTGAACACGCCCCGTGTTCAACGAAATCAGTAACATTAATTAAAACGCCCAGATACAGATCCTGAACACGGGGCCGTGCTCACTGAACACGGGGCCGTGTCCAGCCTCTGTTTCCGTCTTTATTTTTGTTTTCTGATCTCGAGACTCGGTTGTGGTCTGCTGAGTGATTCTTATGGATCAATACTCTGGAGGTTACAACTACACCTATGATGAGGATGATTATAGGGGTAATTATTGCACTAATTGTCGTAATGCACGCTCGATTCAAAATAATCACTCATATCAACCATCCAATTCATACACCTACTATGAGGAGCCCAGGTACGAGCCATCAACTTCATACACATCCTATGAAGACCAAAGGTATGAACCTCCTCCCTCATACTCATATTTTGATGAACCAAGGTATGAGCCTCCTTACTCATACTTTGAGGAACCAAGGTATGAGCAACCACCTTCATATGCTTATTATGAGGAACCATGGCGTGAACAACCCACCTCATATGAGTATTATGAAGAACAAAATTACGAACCTTATCCATCATATGCTTACAATGAAGAACAATGGTGCGAACCATCGACTTCATATGGGTATTATGAGGAACAAAGGGTCGAACAACCGGATTCAAGCTTAGAAAATTCCGATTCTTTTTCTATAACCGAAGTGACCGATAGGATATTAGAACACATTAGAGTTATCGATCGATGTATAAAAGAAGCTCGCGCAAGGGAAGAGGAGTCCCGCGCAAGAGTAGAATTAAAAAAGGAAGAGATAACTGAAAGTGTAAAAATGGAAGAACAAATAAGTGAAAAACCGACACATGAGTTAAACAACGAAAAAGGTGAGTCCGACAACGTTAAAATTCAAGAAGAGTCTAATTTTGAAGAAATTAATCTCTTGTCACCTTCTTTCGAAAACCATTGTTTAGTACCTACTCATGCTAAGTTTTTAAAAGAGTTAAACACTAACACTAAAATTGACGAAAGGGTAAGTGTTAAGTTAACTAATGATCAAACGTTACTAATAAAAGAAGACCCATTTGAAATTAACATTACACCGGTTCCATGTTTCTTTCAAAATTCGTTTATTAGTAATGTCACAATCGATAAAGATCTTTGTGTTAACATAATGCCTAACTACATTTTCGAGAAATTAAGTATTAGTGATTTTTCTCCACTTCAAATACCCATTTTTCTATCCAATCGGAAAGTAATAAAATCAATCGGTATAGTTGAAGATGTCTTGGTTCAAGCGAATCAAATGGTGATCCCAACCGACTTTGTCATCCTCGATGACGCTCCTCTAGTGTTGGGACGACCATTTGTAAAAACACACGAAGCTTTGAAAAACCGGAAGTTCAAAAATCTACCTCTTCAATTAGGGGCATTTAAAAGAAGTGTCGATCTCGAACGGTCAATGAAATATCCTTTCGGCAATAATGACCCCCTAATTGAAGATGAAGATGAACCACCCGATACAAGTGAAGAGAGTGACCACTTTGTTGAAGAAGAGGTCGCCATAGAACAAACTTTTAAGGTTCTTGATCGAAATGAGCAACCAAATAAGGAGTCTCCCAAAGACCCACCACTTGAGCTCAAAGAACTTCCAAAAGGTTTGGAATATGCTTTTCTAGACAAGGATGGTAATTTACCTGTAATTATTTCGTCTAAATTAGATAACTTAGAAAAAGAAAAATTAATTAATCTTTTGAAAAATCACAAAAATGCAATAGCTTGGAAACTTGTAGACATAAAAGGAATTAGTCCTTCTATGTGCACACACAAAATTTTGATGAATGATGACTACAAATCGGTCATACAACCACAACGTCGCGTAAATCCAAATGTTCAAGAAGTGGTTAAAAACGAAGTCATCAAACTACTTGACGCCGGACTTATCTATCCTATCTCCGGTAGTCCTTAGGTGAGTCCCGTCCAAGTAGTTCCAAAGAAAGGAGGTATGACGGTAATAACTAACGAGAAAAATGAACTAATACCAACGAGAACCGTCACAGGATGGAGAGTATGTATAGATTATAGACGATTAAATGAAGCAACAAGAAAGGATCATTTTCCTTTACCCTTCATTGATCAAATGTTAGAAAGATTATCCGGTCATAAATTTTATTGTTTCTTGGATGGTTTTTCAGGATACTTTCAAATCCCGATAGCACCCGAAGACCAAGAAAAGACAACTTTCACATGTCCCTATGGAACTTTTGCTTATCGACGCATGCCGTTTGGTCTATGTAATGCCCCTGCAGGAAGAAAGTTAACAACAGGATATGTTACAACTGCGGAGAACAAGGTCATATCAAGCTTAACTGTCCAAAATTAGCTCCAGCTACAAACAACAAGAATACTCAAAATACTAGAGCATTTGTTCTAACTGCAGATGAAGCTAAGATGATTCCAGATGTCATAGCTGGTACGTTTTTAGTTAATGATATTTTTGCTAAAGTATTATTTGACTCTGGTGCAAACCAAAGTTTTATTAATACATCATTTTGCAAATTTCTAAATCAGTCATTAACTAAACTACCACAAGAATGTTTAGTAGAGACAGCTAATGGAGAAACCGTTAGGATTTCTGAAATCTTGCAGGGAGCAAGAATAGAACTTTTAAATCAGAAATTTATTGCAAACCTTTATCCCATGAATCTGGCAGGATTCGATGTTGTTTTAGGAATGGATTGGTTAATAGCCAATAAAGTTAGTATTTTATGTGATCAAAAGTCAATTCAAATAAATTCACTAAAAGGTAAAACTATCACAATTAAAGGAGATAAACCATCTAGAACTACAAAATTTATCTCTTTGATGAAAACTGCAAGTTATATAAGAAAAGGTTCTATAGTGTATCTGATTTCTATAATCACTAACACTGAAGGAAAGGATTTAAAAGATATTCCAGTAGTATCTCAGTTTTCAGATGTATTTCCATAAGAATTGCCAGGACAACCTCCAGATAGAGAAGTTGAATTCAGAATCCATTTAATACCAGAAACGCCACCAATTGCCAAAGCACCTTACCGTTTGGCACTTGCAGAAATGCAAGAATTAAAGAAACAATTGGACGAATTGTTAGAGAAAGGATTTATACAACCAAGTTCGTCGCCATGGGGAGCACCGATACTGTTTGTTAAAAAGAAAGACGGATCAATGTGTATGTGCATTGACTACCGTGAATTAAACAAGGTCACGATTAAGAATCGGTACCTATTACCGAGAATCGATGATCTGTTCGATCAACTGCAAGGAGCTCGATTTTTCTCTAAAATCGATTTAAGGTCGGGATATCATCAATTAAAGGTACAGGAAGAGGACATTCCTAAGACCGCTTTCAGAACAAAGTATGGCCATTATGAATTTACTGTCATGCCATTTGGTCTAACCAATGCCCTAGCCGCTTTTATAGACATGATGAACCGAATATGTAAGCCATATTTGGATAAATTCATAATCGTCTTCATAGATGATATTCTCATTTACTCTAAGAGTAAATAGGATCATGCAAAACATTTGCACGCACTTTTAAGTTTATTAAGAAAGGAAAAGCTTTATGCTAAATTTTCTAAGTGCGAATTTTGGTTAGAACAGGTACAGTTTCTTGGACACCTAGTCAATCATGAAGGAATTCATGTAGATCCGACAAAAATTGAGGCGATTACTAAATGGAAAACCCCTGAATCACCAACCGAGGTTAGAAGTTTCTTAGGATTGGCCGGTTATTATAGAAGATTTATCCAAGACTTTTCTAGAATAGCCATTCCCTTAACTAAGCTAACCTGTAAATATGTTAAGTTTGAATGGGGATTAAAACAAGAAGAAGCCTTTAGAATTCTTAAGCATAAATTAACCCATACACATACTAGCGTTACCAGAAGGAACTGAAGACTTTGTAGTCTATTGTGACGCTTCTAAATTAGGCTATGGATGTGTATTAATGCAACGACAAAAAGTTATAGCTTACGCATCTAGACAACTTAAGAATCATGAAGAGAATTATTCAACGCATGATTTAGAGTTAGGAGCTATAATTTTTGCTCTTAAGATTTGGAGACATTACCTTTATGGTAGTAAGTTTACTATATTCACTGATCATAAAAGTTTAAGGTATATTTTTAAGCAAAAGGAGTTGAATATGAGACAAAGACGCTGGATGGAGATGCTTAGTGACTATGATTGTGATATCCAGTATCATGAAGGAAAAGCAAATGTAGTGGCAGATGCTTTAAGCCGAAAGTATCATGAAAAGCCAAAAAGGGTACGTTCTCTCAAATTAAATCTACAAGTAGATTTAAATGATCAGATAAGAGAAGCACAAGAATCAGTAATCAAGGATGATACTGAAAAATTGAAAGGTATGATAAAAGAATTAGAACAAGGAACAGATGGAATTTGGAGATTGTCACGACCCCCGACCCACCCTAGACGGAATCGGGTGCCGTGAACAGTCTAGCGGTACCGGTGATTATTTTGAAAACGTTGCAGCGGAAATTTCATCAGGACCGTGAGTTAGGAAAAATATCAGAGTTTAAAAACACCGGATTTTATTTATTAAATAGTTGGGATAAACCCATGTTTTACAATGGTAGCTTTAATAAAGATAAATTTTATTACATAAAACAATATTTCTTAATTTGATTTAATTAATAAATAAGCCACTTCTTGATGCCTTTCAGTGCCGTATCCATCTCTTAATCCAATCTACTGTAATTACCTGAAACGCGTTTTAAAAAGGTTTTGTCAGCGGGAAATACTGAGTGAATCATTCTATTTAATAAAACGACATGTTTGTTATAATTTACAGTATTAAGAGCGATTACAATGTTTCTATTATCAAACCAACTACCCACGGTATTTGTCACTCGACCGAATCTGTGACTATGGTCATATCCCCCATTGGCTGCCCCAATGGTGACGATTATCAAGTAATGTATACAAAACCCCACATACCGGCTGTAACTTGGTGATTACAAAGACTTAATCCCCGTAATTATAACTTTGAAAATAACATGATTTTGTAAATAGATTTGATAAAAAGAGAGAATGACTCACATTATAATCATGCAGATTCATACGGACAGAATTTAGTCTGCAGATAATCCTTGATATATTGCAGATTGAGACAGGCAGAGCTTAGCCTATTTATTTAGCCTTGTAACCTAGTGCACACGAACTAGGTAAGTAACTTAATGCAGCAATTACGATAACTCATGAGATCAAATTCTCACAACGAACGACAAAGTGCAATACTTCATCCATCGAATTAACGATGATCCGTCAAATTAATGACGAACGATAAAGTATAATACTTTATCCATCAAATTAACGATGATCCGTCAAATTAATGACGAACGATAAAGTATAACCCTAATGTGGGCGGCACTTAAACATCCATTGGATATATTGATCAGTCGAAAAATGAATCGTAATAGCGATCGAGTTAATACCATGTATCGTAGCAGCGTTTCGTGCTATGTGTGTGTTTGGTAGTAATAAAAAATATATATTTGTAATTTAAGTATAGTACCCCTAATTCAACCTTGTCCCGATGTCCCGAGACAGAATCCCAACACTTAGTCGAGCAGAGCCCTGACATGTGTTATGGGTTTCAGATCAATCGGAAAGGGTAGCGGTGATCTGGAGTTAAAACACTTAAAACAGAGCAGGGCTTTATTATTATTATAGGGTAAATAAAATAAATAAATAAAACAGAATATTAAAAGATAGAAGATGGCGAGACCAAAAGGGAAAAGAATGAGCAGGTTGGGAAGCTTATACTGCTTCTCTATTTATAGGGTCACGCTATTTACACACGGAGAAAATTATTTTCACACCCCAAAGCGCCGCGCTATGGCCAAAGCGGGGCGCTTTGGTGTAAAGTCAACCGACAAGAACTGAGCCTGTCAGGCTTTGTCGGTTGACTTTACATCAAAGCGCCGCGCTTTGGCCATAGAGCGGCGCTTTGGTTTTTTTTTTTTTTTTTTTTTTTTTTTTTTGGGCAAAACGCCCCTCTTAGGTCAAAGCGCAGCGCTTAGGGCCTTTTTAAAATTGTTTTTAATTAACAAACGCGTCGATAATAGTCTAAATTTTACGTTTTTTCCATTATACATCATTTTTTAATATATATGGACTATACTGCAAGTTCCGGATCAAATCGGTTACGTGTGATGTCGTATTCCATTATATCGTATCATTTTGGTTTGAAAGCACAAGTACTCCTATGAGTAGTGTTATGTGTATCAGCCGCCTACCGTACATGTACATGACGTATTTTTTCATTAATGTAGTATTATGATGTATATCGTCATTTTGGGTCGTACAAGTGCGTATTGAATCTGATTGGGTCGTGTCCATTTCAGAACCGGTGTATTAAACAGTAACACTTGTATAAAAATCAAAATCAAAATAAAAATAGGTGTCAACAAGTAACTGCAAATCTCAAAAGATACAAAAGTCATATACAATTACGTCGCTGTAAAACAATTATGGAGGGATAAAATACACTTACCTATAATAGATACTTTCAAGATTTGGAAGGATCTTGTATATTTTTTAGGCACTCATTATCATTCATTACCTACAGTCCTACACTCATTAGACATTTAAAAAGTGACCGTTTGAAAGGTCAAAAAGTTACAGCAGACCTCGATCCACGCGGTGTGTGTTATTGGGACTATACAAAGCTTTCTAATCTTTAAACATTTTCTTTTTTTGATTTGACCATTCACTTCTCTCCATCACCGTTTGAAGATTTTTTTTTTATTTTTTATATTTTGAACTATTTTTGTAAGTGTACTCAAGTGTTTATTTATTTTGACCAAAGTTACTTAAATGTCACACAACTTTTGTAAGTGTACTATAGCAACGATGGGACTACTCAAAGAGTTGGAAAGGGTTGTACGCGACAGTGAGATGCCTCAACAAATTAAATTTCTTGTCAGACAAAATTTCTTGTAGTGTCATTCATGGACCCTCACCATGCTTTCTAGAACACTTTCAAATCCAAAAAAATCATATAACAGTCATCTATAAAGTCGACTTGTCAGACAAAATTTCTTGTAGTGTCATTCATGGACCCTAGGGGTGTTCAGAATTCGATTCGAATACGAAAAATTCGAAATTCGACTCGATTCGAATTCGATTAAAAAGGTTCGCATTCGAGTTGATTCGTATTCGAATCCAGTAATCGAATTAGAATCGAATACGAATTTGTGATTTTGAATTCGATTCGATTCGAAATTCGAATTCAACTTATATATAATTTTTTGATATATGTATAGACACACACAAACATATATACACACATATAACTTCTAAACATGGCCAAAATACGAACTACCCATAAGTGATAAGTTTATTATTCATAACATTAAATAGTTCATGCTACTTATTTCTAAATTTTTACCTAACTTAAATCGCTACCAGTAACCAACCTATCTTCTAATTTTTGGTGTTTTGACATATTGATAGTTAATTAATTTTGCAGAATATTATATTTTATGTTGAATATAATTAGTTTGTGGTGTTTTAAAAAATGAAAGTAAAATAATTTATTGTTTAGGGTGAATTTGAATTAAATCGAATTTATTCGAATTCGGTTCGAATTCGATTCGAATTCGAGTTTCAAATATTAATCAAATCGAATCAAATACGAATTCAGATAAAAATAATAAAAATTCGAAAAATTTGATTCGAATAATTCGAAAATTCGTTATTCGATTCGATGAACACCCCTAATGGACCCTCACCTCTACTATCTAGCTATCATCTTACTATATTAGTCAAATATAGCTAGCAGTTATATTTCAAACATATTAATTTTTCTAGCTATTATTCTAGCTAGCTAGGAATCTTATTATTCAAACTATTCACAAACAGGATAGACACTCCAACACACTTCCAAAAGTAATAATTAGACAAAATTGCAGAAAACAACCTTTATGTATACCCAAAACTGCACTTTATACCTTTCACTATGAAATCCGCCAAAACCAACATTTACGTTCATGTTTTGCTACAACTTCAACCTTTAACACAAACTCTGTTAATATTCTTGGTTAAATCACCTCACATGCTTTGCATGTGAGGGTATTATTGTCATTTCAACCTTGTTTTTTTTGTTTATTAAATCACATGGTCATCATCTTCCCTCACATATTCAGACATGCAGTTTTAACTTGTACCTTGAGCATATAAGTTTGTACCCTCCATTAAAACACATATTCAAGCTTATGAAAAGAAAACCCAGTTCATTAAATCATACAGTTTCATTTTTATGCTTGCAAATCTGAATCATTAAATCATTTAAAGCTCACAACTTTCGTATCATCTATATTAACACATACAACTTCAATGTTAACACGAATCATCAACGTATTTTCTAGCAAATATCAAGCATGACCAGGTTGTACTCTGCGCACACACAGTTGTACCCACCAAGAACACAGTGACAAAACCAAGAATCCTTTTATAACTTTACATCAGTGTTTTTCTCACAAGCAACCATTGAAACATGGAAACCCAGATTCCTACTCGGATTCAATATAAACAGAGCGAATCATCAACATCAAGTTTTACACAGATTTAATATCAACATTAATATGAATATCTTCATATACCCAGTTTGAATGATGTGTTCTTAAATCTGGGTTTACTTTGAGTGCATGATGTAGTGTTTTCATGGTGGGTACAACTGCCTATGCGCAAGGTACAACCTGGTCAAGCATATTAGTGGTAGTGTTAGAATGATCCTTGATGAAAATGATATTGTTAGAATGGTATGTTAGAATAAAATGATACTGTTAGGGTGTTGTGAAATGATGATGATTATGATGGTCGATAATTGCTAAGAATGATGTTCCTAATTTCACCGTTACTTTACTATATGTTTGTATGCTGTTGCCGATCAGGTAAGCAAGCCATGACCTTTCTATAGTATCTTCTATTTCATATACGTTGCTATGATAATGTATCTAGCTTTTTTATCAAAACGTTTAGCTGTTCTTGGTGGCCTGCATTTGTTATGATAGTGTAGTGTTCCTTCTGAACGGACCATCATTTGGATCTTCAAAGCCCATTGTAGCCACTTCAATTTGGGTGTTACACATGTTTGAAGTTTGAACTTTATAAACTATGTATTCTACAACTGCCTATGAACTCGTGGTTTCTGTCTCAACTAGCATGGACATTATCATGGCAGGAGGGAGCAAGCAAAGAGGACATTGAACTGCTGCCAAAATTCACATTTCGCCGGGATGGTGCAGCTGGAAAAACTGTATAATCTGCATTGTGTGTAAATATTGTCCAACTCAGTTTAGTAAAATAAAGTGTCAACTGCACGAAATAGAAACCAATTTACATTTTAGGGTAAACGTCATACGATAGCAATCTGCTTTCACTTTTGTCCTAAGATGGCACCTGGACAGTTTTAATGTGAGTATGGTATGTGAGTTTTCAAATTTCATTTGGTTATGGTACATGAGGTGACGCAATATAATCTATTATGTATCAATCGTTCAACTGTTTTGATGTGTAAAGTTATGACTGCAATATTTGGTTAGCTTGAAGGTGGCTGGAACATACCAAGGTGGTCGGCGGTTGTTTAGGTGTGTGTATGTGCAGAGATTAAAAGGAAATAAAAGAATATTTGACTTATGTTTTTTGACTGATGAAACAAAAAATAGAAAAGAAAATAAGGATTTAAAAAGACTAAAATACCATCACATGCAAAGCATGTGAGGTAAGTTAACTGACTTTTTTGACTAGGTTAGGTGTAAAGGTTGAACTTGTAGCAAAACATGAACGTAAAGGTTGGTTTTGGCGGATTTCATAGTGAAAGGTATGAAGTGCAGTTTTGGGTATACATAAAGGTTGTTTTCTGCAATTTTGTCTAATAATTATTAGTTTGAAAAATAGAGATGAGTGAATAGACATTTGGATAGACACTCCAACTTTAATTATTAAGTTAAATAAGTAATCACAAACATCCTCTAACCTTAATGAAAAAAAAAAGTAAAAAGTGAAAGACTATAATACGCCCAAAAAAAAAAAAAAAAAAAAAAAAAAAAAAACCAAAGCGCCGAGCTTAGGCCAAAGCGGGGCGCTTTGATGTAAAAAAAAAAAAAAAAAAACCCCAAAGCGCCCAGCTATGGCCAAAGCGGGGCGCTTTGGTGTAAAGTTAACAGACAAGGACTGAACCTGTCAGACCTTGTCTGTTGACTTTACACCAAAGCGCCCCGCTATGGCCAAAGCGGGGCGCTTTGGAGTGTTTAAATAGACTATGGGCGTGTGCGAATAGACCCCACCCTATTTATAGTTGAAATAACTTGGAGTCCACTCCAAGTTTATTGTTGTTCTTATCAATTTCGAGACACGTAGCCAATTTCAATTCAATGAAATTCTAAGGGTTTTCATTTGAAGCCACGTACATGTAAAGATGTACTTTGTTTGTTAGTTTTATTATTATCTTATTTATATATTGATTTTAAATGAAAACTTATTATATATATATAAAAGATGGGACATGAAATTGACAGGTTCTTTCAATTCCTAGATTAACCATTTATTTATTATTATATTTTTAATATTTATTATTATTTTAATTTTATTCTTGTCTTCGATGTATACACATACATTTTAAACAAAATTAACTTTATTATTTATTTAGATATATATATTATAATTAATTTAATTGCTTCACTTAATTGGCGCGTATAATTTCTAAAATATGGCGTTCTATAAAATAATAATTATGTCTTTATAACGAGAATATTTTTGTCTACATTTGGGTCTAAGTTTCATTAAAAATAGAGTATGTTCAAAATACAATGTATTTTATAATTTAATTTATTATACGGTTCCTAGGCCCATCTAGGAACTTTATATTTCTTACGGTCAACCTACCCGTAATCTACCTGTCTAATAATATAAGTTTTTATATAAACTTTTATTTTATTAAAAAGGTCACTCATATACAGACCAATTAATATAATATTTCAACCAACTATATATAATAGTGTTTAAAATTATTTGTGTTGAATAAAATAACTAGTTACTAGTTACTAGTGGTTAATAATTTAAATAAACCTATAATTATTATATGATAAAAATATGGATGTTACATTCTCCCCACCTTGTTTTAAATCTCGTCCTCGAGATTTGAGTTATGATATTTCTTTTAGACTTATGTCATATTTTAGTCAATAAAATAATATTTAAGGTAGATGACATAGAATTAAAATATCAAATTTTGTGAATATGAGTTGTATCATAAGTAGGATTCAACGGTTCAACTGAATTAGTTCAAGAAATTGATAACAAACGAATGAGATGAAATGATATGATTTCCATAGTGACTAGGTTCAAGCCAAAAGATATATGATCAATAGATATCTAAACTGAATGTGAAGGATTTAGCTTACTTTGATTGGCAACTGAGGAAGACTTAGAATCGATAGATTCAAAATGAAATAAAAGTATAACAATGATTTGTCAAATATTAATTTATGATATGAGAAAATCAATGTACTGAGATAAGTAAATTGTAAGGATATATGAAAAGAAAATAGAGTTAGTGTATTTATTGTCTTAATACATAATTGTTTTAAGATCGAAAATCAAGAAGGTAAATAAATATTCATACTACATTTTACTTATTAAAATCATAACTTTTGGGTCATAACACACACGACACACTTTTAGGTCAGGCCATAAATTTAATCATTTATTAAAATATTAAATTCTATATTTAAACTTATTTAATATACGCAAAATTGTTTATAAAAAAAAAATTAGTTTTCTTTGTCTAATGTTTGAAAAGACAATTCAAGTATAATTTAGCATACGTTCATCAAAAGATTCTTCTATATATAAAAATTTTGAAAAGACCATTCACCTTAATTTTTTTTTTTTTACATCGTCAAGACTTTTAATATGTTTTCTCCTTATAGCATAAAATATATATATGTTTAAAATTTACTAGATAAATATAACTTAACTTATATGTACTAACTAGTTATTATCATGGTTGCATATTGGTTAGTGCTGCCTTGTTTAAGCATAGGTGATCAGTCTATGCCTAACTAAGGTAGGCTACCCAATATTAGCCCCTTGACAATAACCCTTGTACCTTAAAATAATATTAACACTACTATTATATTATTACTAATAATAATAAAATAGATAACTTTAACATAAACTTAAATGAGAGTATACCTCAACATAATTTTTTTATACATATATATATATAAAATATAAATTCTTTACTCAATGGGTTTAATAAAATTGAATCGATATCAAAGAGTCACTGTTTTGCAATAATGCGGTTCATAGTGCAAAAAGCGGAATGATATTTGAGTTTGGATAAAATAACAAATCGGAATGAAGTCCTCCAGTTGGTTTCATAAATCAAATGAACCATATGTGCAACAAATAGTGCATGTGTAACGTATGGATTTATCAAGAAATGAAATAGATCAATATTTGTCACCATGAAAGAAATCTTTATGGTATGACGACCTTTAGGGAAAGTAAAAACACGAAAGTCAATTCTTTATATGCAGAAGTCAGAAAAAAAAATTATCTGAAAATTTTGTATGATAATCGTTATTAAGTGATATTACCAAGGAATATCAAATAAAATGAAATAGGGAATTTGCAAAGTATGTAACTCCTTTTGCAGTGATAATATTTATGACTTTGATTAGACTGTGCACCGATGATTGTGAAATATTGTTTCAAAGTACCTCAGCGGTATTCATTTTGTAGGATCATGTGGCAAAGTGCTTTTTTTTTTTTTTTTTAGAAATTCTTTATACTTTCGATGGTATCCCAACTTAATGGGTTTCTATTGTTATTATTGTCGCTCAAGTTACTAGGCGGATAATCAAACGAAATAATGTTTGGTATCGGAAAAGAAATTCCTGATAAAGAAATCTAGACACAGATACTTGTGCTTTATTCCTATTTGACTTTTGGAATTCTTTATAGATATAACTATCTATATAATCATATATTTCACATACCCTTCATAAAGTCAATGCATTTAACAGATTCATATTTTCAAAAACCAGTCAAATATCTGGTACCCGTTTCAGGAGCCGCGGGACAGAAATACTGCGGTATTGATTTAATTGAGTTTAACAGCGGAAACAGGATCGTTTAAAGCTAAAAATTTTCCCCGATTATTTTATTTCACAATTCGGGATAAAACCCCGATAATTTACAATAGTATGATTTTTCTAGGAAATCGTTATGTTACAAAATATATTTCTTTATTTTATAATGAGCCACTATTTTAAGCTTGAAATGCTCCCCAGCACTTTTCCTGAATTACAACAGATCACCTTCTGTCACGACCCCCGACCCACCCTAGACGGAATCGGGTGCCGTGAACAGTCCAGCGGTACTGGTGATTATTTTGAAAACGTTGCAGCGGAAATTTCATCAGGACCGTGAGTTAGGAAAAATATCAGAGTTTAAAAACACCGGATTTTATTTATTAAATAGTTGGGATAAACCCATGTTTTACAATGGTAGCTTTAATAAAGATAAATTTTATTACATAAAACAATATTTCTTAATTTGATTTAATTAATAAATAAGCCACTTCTTGATGTCTTTCAGTGCCGTATCCATCTCTTAATCCAATCTACTGTAATTACCTGAAACGCGTTTTAAAAAGGTTTTGTCAGCGGGAAATACTGAGTGAATCATTCTATTTAATAAAACGACACGTTTGTTATAATTTACAGTATTAAGAGCGATTACAATGTTTCTATTATCAAACCAACTACCCACGGTATTTGTCACTCGACCGAATCTGTGACTATGGTCATATCCCCCATTGGCTGCCCCAATGGTGACGATTATCAAGTAATGTATACAAAACCCCACATACCGGCTGTAACTTGGTGATTACAAAGACTTAATCCCCGTAATTATAACTTTGAAAATAACATGATTTTGTAAATAGATTTGATAAAAAGAGAGAATGACTCACATTATAATCATGCAGATTCATACGGACAGAATTTAGTCTATAGATAATCCTTGATATATTGCAGATTGAGACAGGCAGAGCTTAGCCTATTTATTTAGCCTTGTAACCTAGTGCACACGAACTAGGTAAGTAACTTAATGCAGCAATTACGATAACTCATGAGATCAAATTCTCACAACGAACGACAAAGTGCAATACTTCATCCATCGAATTAACGATGATCCGTCAAATTAATGACGAACGATAAAGTATAATACTTTATCCATCAAATTAACGATGATCCGTCAAATTAATGACGAACGATAAAGTATAACCCTAATGTGGGCGGCACTTAAACATCCATTGGATATATTGATCAGTCGAAAAATGAATCGTAATAGCGATCGAGTTAATACCCTGTATCGTAGCAGCGTTTCGTGCTATGTGTGTGTTTGGTAGTAATAAAAAATATATATTTGTAATTTAAGTATAGTACCCCTAATTCAACCTTGTCCCGATGTCCCGAGACAGAATCCCAACACTTAGTCGAGCAGAGCCCTGACATGTGTTATGGGTTTCAGATCAATCGGAAAGGGTAGCGGTGATCTGGAGTTAAAACACTTAAAACAGAGCAGGGCTTTATTATTATTATAGGGTAAATAAAATAAATAAATAAATAAAACAGAATATTAAAAGATAGAAGATGGCGAGACCAAAAGGGAAAAGAATGAGCAGGTTGGGAAGCTTATACTGCTTCTCTATTTATAGTTGAAATAACTTGGAGTCCACTCCAAGTTTATTGTTGTTCTTATCAATTTCGAGACACGTAGCCAATTTCAATTCAATGAAATTCTAAGGGTTTTCATTTGAAGCCACGTACATGTAAAGATGTACTTTGTTTGTTAGTTTTATTATTATCTTATTTATATATTGATTTTAAATGAAAACTTATTATATATATATAAAAGATGGGACATGAAATTGACAGTTTCTTTCAATTCCTAGATTAACCATTTATTTATTATTATATTTTTAATATTTATTATTATTTTAATTTTATTCTTATCTTCGATGTATACACACTAGTTAGATGCCCCGCCCGCGTTGCGGGGCGGTGGACGAATAATGAGCGAGTGTTAGGCAGCAGCTCATTGACACGAAAAACAACTAAATCGAGTCAACCAATTAAATTTATATTTTTGATAAAAAAACTATAACAATGGCAAAATTGTAATTTTTAACTGAGGGAAAGTTGTATTTTTTGACTGGGGTAAAATCGTAAATTGCCAAAAGCTAAAGTGATGGCAGTACTGTAAATTTGAAGGGGGGGGGGGGATTTGAAATTTTAATAGGGACAAATTCGTAATTTTGCACCTAGGGTAACAGCGTAATAATCGTAGTTTTAAGCTGGAGGCAAAAGCACAATTTTATTTTGAACCGAGGGCAAAATCGTAATTTTTAGTTTGGGGCAAAAGAATCATTTTATTTTGAAGGGGGGGAAACGTAATTTTCAACTGAGGGCGAAATCGTAATTTTTTTAACGGGGAAAAAAACATTTTTTTACAGAGGGCAAAATCGTAATATCATTTTATTTGGGACAAAAGCGTAATATTATTTTAAGCTGGGGGCAAAACCGTCATTTTAAAATGGATATAAAATAATAAACTGGTTGGTCCAATGGGAGAGTGGCAGACGAAATCGTAATTTTCACCTGAGGGCAAAATCGTATTTTTTAGATGGAGACAAAAGCGTAATTTTAGTTTGAGCTAGGGGCAAAACGGTAAAAAAAAAAAAAAAAAAAAAAAAAAAACCTATTAAAGTTGCCGCCCATTTTGGCCAATGGGAGGCAACAACCGACCTTGTCATTTGTAGTATTGTATAATACATTTTAAACAAAATTAACTTTATTATTTATTTAGATATATATATTATAATTAATTTAATTGCTTCACTTAATTGGCGCGTATAATTTCTAAAATATGGCGTTCTATAAAATAATAATTATGTCTTTATAACGAGAATATTTTTGTCTACATTTGGGTCTAAGTTTCATTAAAAATAGAGTATGTTCAAAATACAATGTATTTTATAATTTAATTTATTATACGGTTCCTAGGCCCATCTAGGAACTTTATATTTCTTACGGTCAACCTACCCGTAATCTACCTGTCTAATAATATAAGTTTTTATATAAACTTTTATTTTATTAAAAAGGTCACTCATATACAGACCAATTAATATAATATTTCAACCAACTATATATAATAGTGTTTAAAATTATTTGGGTTGAATAAAATAACTAGTTACTAGTTACTAGTGGTTAATAATTTAAATAAACCTATAATTATTATATGATAAAAAGAGGGATGTTACAGAGATTCCATAAAAAGAGAATGTGGTTACTTAAATTAGGAAACCTACGTCATCGTATATTAGAAGAAGCTCATAAGTCTAAGTATACGATGCATCCAGGAAATGACAAGATGTATCAAGATTTAAGAAAGAATTTCTGGTGGATAGGAATGAAAAAGGACATAGCAGCCTATGTTTCTAAATGTTTAACTTGTTCACAAGTCAAAGCTGAACACCAGAAACCCTCAGGATTTCTACAACAGTTAGAAATGCCAGTGTGGAAATGGGAATTGATAACAATGGATTTTGTTACTAAATTACCCAAAACAAAGAAAGGAAATGATACAATCTGGGTGATTGTATATAGGCTAACCAAGTCAGCTCATTTCCTACCAATAAAAGAAACTTTCAGTATGGAACAATTAGCTAAGTTATATGTAAATGAAATTGTTTCTTTACATGGAATTCCTTTATCAATTATTTCTGATAGGGATAGCCGATTTACCTCTCATTTTTGGTCAAGTTTCCAAAAGGCAATGGGAACCAAGTTAAATTTGAGCACGGCTTATCACCCTCAAACGGATGGACAAAGTGAAAGAACAATTCAGACAATGGAAGACATGCTTAGAGCTTGTGTAATTGATTTCGGAGGTAATTGGGACGATCACTTACCTTTAATAGAATTTTCTTATAATAACAGTTATCACACAAGTATCAATGCTGTACCATTCGAAGCACTTTATGGACGAAAGTCCCGAACCCCAGTCTGTTGGGCAGAAATTGGGGAGAAGCGACTATCTGAACCTGAGATAGTACAGGAAACAACCGACAAGATTATTCAAGTCAAGGAACGACTAAAAGCAGCACGTGATCGACAAAAGAGCTATGCCGATAACCGACGCAAGCCATTGGAGTTTCAAGTAGGAGATAAAGTATTGTTGAAAGTCTCTCCTTGGAAAGGAGTGGTAAGATACATCAAAAGAGGAAAGCTAAGTCCCAGGTATATTGGACCTTTTGAGATTATTAGAAAAATAGGACCTGTAGCCTTTCAGCTACAACTGCCAGAGGAAATGGCAGGAATACATGATGTATTTCATGTATTAAAACTCAAAAAGTGTTTAGCTGATGAATCACTGATAGTACCTCTTAAGGATATAAAGGTAAATGAACAACTCAAATTGTAGAAAGGCCTCTACAGATTGAAGACAGGAAAGTCAAGAATCTCAAGCATAAGAGATTAGTTCTGGTCAAAGTGAAATGGGACTCCAAAAGAGGACCTGAGTACACATGGGAGCTTGAATCAGAGATGCAAAGGAAATATCCGCATTTGTTCCAGTAGATCTCGAGGACGAGCTCTAAAACAAGGTGGGGAGAATGTAACAATCCTCAATAAACCGACACTCTCGATAATTTTTACGACACCCTAATATATTTTAGAATATCCCGATATGTCCCAAAATACACCCCATACGCTAAAACTGGCCTCAAATATATTAAATAATATTAAAAATAAATAAAAATCTGAAAGTTAAGTTGAGGCGGGCCGCGTAGAACCACCCCAAGCCTTTACGCGGGCGGTATCAAGGTTGGAAACTGACTCTGTTGATTTCTTTAGTTCAGGCGGGCCGCGTAAGCCTTAGCTTACAATTACGCGGGCCGCATAAGATCAACAAACACGGAGACACCCTAGGCCGACACGTGTCGACATCGTGGCGAAGCTAGCTAGTGACCCGGATCAGCTATATGTTGACCGGATGTTGACGCGGGCCGCGTAGGATCTTGCCTACGCTTACGCGGGCCGCGAGAGGACAAGATTCAGCAACTATATAAGGAGGCCTCGGGATTTCATTTCCGTCGCTCACATCTTTTCTTTCTAAACGAATTCTGAAGTAGTAGAAGTTAGAAAGCTGGTATTATACCCCTTAATTAGCGAGGTTCTGCTCCGTTGTAAGTATTATAAACCCAGTTTCATAGTAGATACGATGCCCGATTGATTTAGGGTTCCGTAACAACTGTCGTGGTTCTGCCCGACGTAGTTGTTGGAATGCCGTCTCGGGGAGGGTATCATAAATATTTTCAAAGGGTTATGATTCTAACCTAGGTACATTTGTGTAAATTATAGATTTTTCCCAGGAAACCCTTACACGAAGTCTAAGATAGCAATGTGAGTTTATCCGCTTTTTGTAACCTTTTTGTGAACTGTTTTACAGAACCTTAAATGCTTAATAATGTAATTAAGCAGTGATTGAGTCTTTGTAGTTCTTCAATTACTGCCGGTATGTTGGGGTTTTGTATACAAAATTTACTACCACGAGTAGTAAGTCGGGGATGACAGTACGTTACCATTGGACAACGAGTTAGCCAATGTGTAATATGACCCACAAGTCAGGATTGACAGTACTGAATGAGTAATTGTGTAGAAATAAACAATGTGATCGCTTTCAATACTGTTTTAATTAATAAAATGTTTCTTGATTAAACTAAGATTCACTCACCAGTATTTCCCACTGACAAATGTTTTTAAAACGCGTTTCAGGTAACACAATGTGACAGCCAATTAGTAAAAAGCCAGCTGGAGAGCACTGAAGGCTTGGGGAAAAATGTGGCTATAAAAGTTACCTAAAAGACGATGTTTTAAATTCAATAAAATAGGGTTTATCCCTATAAACGTATTGTAATAAGAAACTTGGGTTTTGCCCATGTGATTATCAATATAAAAGAAGGTGGTTTTACTCTGATAAACATTTCATAACTACGGTCCTGATGTAATTTTCCGCTGCCAAATTAACACAGCTGATACCACCGAAAATCTGAGTTCGCGTCCGCCCGTTCCCGGGACGGATAAGGGATTGGGGGTTGCGACACGACTGTTGCACTACGTTGGTTGGAGAAAACCGAGGCAGTAATTAAAATAAGTAAATGTGTCGAGGATGACAAAGTCATGTACGCTTCTCACCTTTTCAAGGAAGAAGCATTAGAATGGTGGAACATGGTATTACAAGCTAAGGTGTAACGACTCTCATTAAAAGTCATAATTATTAAATTAATTTGACCAATAGGAAACTCTAATTGAGACACCCAAGTGATTCTGAGCAAACCCTAAGATTTTCATAATTTTCAAAATCAGGATTAGGGCCCCTAAAACTCAAGGGGGGTAAACCCTAGTGGATAATTATCCACTAAAATTCGTGTCAATTAACTAAAATATGAAAGTGGCATGTCAGCTAAGCTAGTCCCAGTCGTGGCTAGTCTATAGGGCTATTTTTCAACCCATACGATGCGTATGGTATGTATGGCATACGATGCGCAGCCAGTTTAAATGGCATACGATGCGCAGGGGATGTATGGCCTACGATGCGCAAGGGTTCCAAAATTTCAGCTATAAATAGCAGGCATTGGCATTCGAAATCTGGACACTTTACGTCGAGAGAATTCTCAATTTTACATCGAATTAGCTGCTGTACACTTCAATTAACACACACAGGTCTTTAATTGAAGCTGCAATCAGGGTATTAGCACAATCGCTGTTACGATTCATTGTCCGATTGATTCAAATATCCAATGAATGTTTAAGTGCCGCCCACATTAGGGTTATACTTTATCGTTCGTCATTAATTTGACGGATTGTCGTTAATTCGATAGGTAAAGTATTATACTTTATCGTTCGTTGTTAATTCAACGGATCATCGTTAATTCGATGGGTAAAGTATTATACCTTGTCTTTCATTGTTAATTCAATGGATCATCGTTAATTCGGTGGACAAAGTATTGCATTTTGACATTCATTGTGAGAATTTGATCTCGTGAGTTATCGTAAATGCTAGATTGATTACTAATTCCAAAATTTTGTGCTTGTTATTGAAATTAGGATAAAAGCCTAATCAGTAGGCTAGGCTCTGCCCGTATAAATCTGCAAAGTGAGTCATTCTCCTTTTCTCACAGTTTGTGAGTCATTCTCTCTTTTTATCAAATCTATTTACAAAATCATGTTTATTTTCAAAGTTATAATTACGGGGATTAAGTCTTTGTAATCACCAAATTACAGCCGGTATGTGGGGTATTGTGCACAGTATTACAGTTTTATCACTTTAGGTGGGCGAACCTAAATTTAGTGATATTCGTCATTCATTGGGGCAGCCAATGGTGATATGACCACAGTCACCGTAAAGATTCGAGTGACAAATACTGTGGGTAGTTGGATTGATATCAGAAACATTGTAATCGCTCTTAATACTGTAAATTATAACAACTGTGTCATTTTAGTAAATAGAATGATTCACTCAGTATTTCCCGCTGACAAAACCTTTTTCAAACATGTTTCAGGTGATCTGTTGTAATTCAGGAAAAGTGCTGGGAAGCATTTCAAGCTTACTAATAGTGGCTCAATATAAAATAAAGAAATGATTTTGTAATATCACGCTTTTATAATAAAAATATACTATTGTAAATTATCGGGGTTTTATCCCGAATTGTGAAATAAAATAATCGGGGAAAAATTTTAGCTTTAAGCGATCCTATTTCCGCTGTTAAACTCAATTAAATCAATACCGCAGTATTTTCTGCCGCGGCTCCTGAAACGGGTCAAACCGGGTCTTGGGCCGTGACAGAAAAAGGTGGTATCAGAGCCACTGGGTTAAGCTGATTGAGTATTTAGAAATACTCAAATTTTTTCCTGATTACAACCACTGGGTTAAGCTGATTGAGTATTTAGAAATACTCAAAATTTTTCCTGATTACAACCACTGGGTTAAGCTGATTGAGTATTTAGAAATACTCAAAATTTTTCCTGATTACAACCACTGGGTTAAGCTAATTAAGTATTTAGAAATACTTAATTTTTCCTGATTACTATTATGTGATTATGTGTTTTATTAACTGGCTATTTGTTAATATTAAATATAGGCAGATTTTTATTTTGTTGCTCTATTATTGTTAATTGAAAAAAAAAAACATTATATATTTGATTAATATATGGAATTACCTAATATAGTATTACTATATTGGGGTAAAGAAGTTATATTTTTATGTTTGAAGTATACTCTTATTTAAAATTATTGTTTAGTTATTTATTATTAATAATTTTATTATTAATAATAATATATTAATAATAGTAGTATTAAGATGATTTTTTTTTTATATATTAAGGTTATTATCAAAGGCAGATATTGGATAAGCCTAGCCTTAGTTAGGCATGGACTGATCACCTATGCTTAAACAAGGCAGCATTAACCAATATCCACAATGATAATGACTAGTTAAATTAAGTCATCATACTTATTTAGTATATAGATTTTTATATATTGATTTCTGTAAATAGTAAATATAAATCTTTAAATATCCTGATTTAAAGTTTAGTATTTTTATTATCTACAGTCAAGAAAATTTATAAATAAATTACAAATAAAACCTAGTATGTTTCAATTTTCAGTAGATTTGGTAGTATGAAATACTATTTAAAAAGTTGTTCTATAAAATTTTGTTATAGTAACTGTGTGTATCTTGCATAAACAGCATGAGTGATCTGTCGGAAGCCCTTCAGAATTTAAATCTCTATCCAGTAAGAATAGAAGTTTCCAAAGATTTTAATAGGTATATACCAGATATAGAAGGACCTATAGAATTCAATGCCTTACCTCTTGAGAAACCTAAGTTTAAGAAAATGGAAATTGGGGAAAGTTCTAGGCAATTGGAGGGATTACCATCTCAAGAAGAACTAGATTTTATAATGGCAACCGATGATACTATTGAGCCTGTTAATGAAAATAATTTTATGAACTTAGAACCATCTATTCCAAACTCTTCTAATCACTGGAATATAGACGAATGGTTGGATAATGAAATACTGTTACAAAACTATCCCTATAGGCTTTTTCCTAAGTACAATCCAGAACCTTTACCAAATTTACCAATAAGTAACAAGAATAGGTCCGAACTCCATCATTTTGACAACATGGATGTTGGGAATAGAATCCAAGAGACTTTGGGACAGATCTCCTGGAAATACGATGAGAAGAAACGCCGTTACTAAGAATATCATCTGATAAAGGATAGGGGATTATGAAACTGTGATTATATAATAGTAACAGTAAAATCAGTATGTGTAAATAAATAATAAAACGGGTGTATATAGAAACATGATATAAGGAAATATTAGAAAAGTTACAATTTTGTTTGTATATTCGTTTATGTGATTATGTGGAACTAAATTGTGACATTAGATTATTTCCTTTATACTAATTATGTATCTATAAAATAGATATCAGATGGAAAACGCTAATAATAAACCAGTTAATGAGGGTAATCAATCTGAGCAACAATCGGGGAACCAATATGTGACTAGACAAGATATAGAAAATATCATTGCTCAAGAGATAGCCAACACTATTCCAGGAATAGTTGCTCAAGGGATAGCCAATGCTATTCCAGCAATCATTGCTGCTGTTAAAAATCCAATCGAACCACAACATGTTGTTTCTAGTAAACGCATTTCTGAAGATAATTTCAGTAATAGCGTAAATGGAGGCGGTAATCATGTTAATCATGATAAACCATGGCAAGCTCCGCTCCCTAAGAAAAGGAAAGTTGCAACGCCTGGTTGCACTTACAAAGAATTTCTTGCTTGTAAACCCACTAAGTTTGCAGGCAATGAAGGAGCGACTGCAGTACTGCGTTGGTTAGAAAAAACCGAGGCAGTAATTGCCATAAGTAAATGTGCTCAAAATGATCAGGTTATGTATACATCAAATCTTTTCAAAGAAGTAGCGCTAGAATGGTGGAATACGATGTTACAAGTAAAAGGAAGAAGGATGGCGTATGCTATGAACTGGGAAGAATTTAAGAATCTTGTAGAAAGAAAATTCTGTCCTGAGTACAAAAAAGATCAAATGGCAAATAAGTTTCTAACCCATCGGATGGTAGATATAGATTGTCGAGGGTATACTACGACATTCTTCGAATATGCTCGAGTGGTACCAATCCTGGCTTCGCCAGAACCGGTACTTATTTCTCGTTATATTTGGGGATTGATTTCTGAGATCCGTAATATCGTCAAAGCTGCGAAACCTCGCACGATTGATGATGCGGTGGAATTAGCTAATACTATAAATGACGAGCTAGTACGGACAAGAGAAGAAAATAGAAGAAAGGAAGTAGCCCAAAAGATTACCCAAGAATTCAGTTCGGGTAATCATAACCATTTCAAGAAAGGAGGGAATGGGCAAACTTCTACTAGTCCATTTTGCAAATTTTGCAAAAAGAAGCATTTTGGAAGATGCAAAGGATATTGCAATTTTTGTAAGATTCCAGGACATCAAGAAGAAGACTCTAGGAGGAAGAAATTTTCAGTTTGTTACAACTGTAGAGAAACTGGACATCTTAGGCCAGATTGTCCAAAACTGAATAAACCATTCGACAATCAAGCCAAACCAGCAGAAGGGGCAAAAAGGAATGAGAGAGAGATTTTCAACTAACTACTCATGAGGACGAGATGATTCCAGATGTGATAGCCGGTATGTTCTTAGTTTACAACATTTACCTAAAAGTATTATTTGACTCTGGTGCCAACCAAAGTTTTATAAATACTTTACTCTGCCAAACTTTTAACTTACTGTTAATCAGTATTAGATAAATTTTTATAAATTAGAAACGGCAGATGGAAATTCAGCTAAAATAGATAAGGTTATGCAGAACCTAGAAATAAGTTATAAATTTTCTGCAACCCTATTATCTATGAATTCAATGTTGTGATCATTATCTGTGATCAGAATTTCTTAAGAAATTCAATTAACCATCAAAGAAGTAATTATGATTACAGGAGATAAACCATGTAAGTCTATGAAGTTCATATCAGTAATGGAAATTGCTAAATATGAACAAAAGCAAAGGAATAGTATATATGATTTTAGTAATCATTAATACTAAAGATACAGAATTTAAGGAAATCTCTGTAGTTTCAGAATACCCAGATATATTTCCAGAAGATTTACCTGGATTACTACCAGATATGAAGATAGAATTTAGGATTTATCAATTTCAGGAATTTTACCAATAAGCCAAGGACCCTTATCGATTAACACAATATTAGTTATTTATGGTTCAATAAGAATGTGTATTGATTATAGGAAATTGAATAAGGTTATAATTAAAGAATCAATACTCATTACTAAGATTAATGATCTATTCGATCAATTTCAGGAAGATAGATAGTTTTCTAAGATCAACTTATGTTCCAGTATCAGAGGAAGATATATCTAAGACTATTTTCAGAACTAGCAATGGTCATTACTATTTTACAATCATGCCCTTGGATTAAAGAATGCAACCGTAGCATTTAGGGACATGATAAATAGGATCTGTAAACCCTATTTGGATAAATTGGTAAATATCTTTAAATGACGATATACTTATTTATTCCAAAAACGTATTCTTAACTTTGTTAAGAAAAGAAAAGCTTTACGCCAAATTTTTGAAGTATGAATTTCGGCTATCAGAAGTGCAAATTTTAGGTCATATGGTGAATCATGAAGGTATTCACTTAGATCTTGCTAAGATAGCAGTGATTACCAAATGGAAGATTTTGAAGTATAAGGTAATACTTCAAAGCTATGATTTGGATATATGTTAATATAACGCAAAAAGGTAATTGCGTAGACCTCAAGCCAATTGAAAAAGTCCGAAGAAAACTATATCAACTCATGAGTTAGAATTAAGAACCATAATTTTTGCCTTAAGATTTGGATAAATTATCTGTATAGAAGTAAGGATACTATCTATACGGATTATAAGAATTTAAGATATATATTTATGGGCAAAAAGAATTTAAGGCGAAAGGAGATGAATGAAAATCTTAAGTGACTACAATTGTGATATTCAGTATCACAAGGGAAAAGCTGAAAACGGCAAGAGATAGTCATAAGGATTATACAGATAATAGATAAAAGCCGTTAGAGTTCGAGTTGGAGACAAAATACTATTAAAAGTATCTCCTTGGAAAGGAGTGGTTAGATTTGGTAAGAAAGGAAATCTAAGACCAAATTATGTAGGATCATTTCCAGTAAATTCAACGTATTGGATTAGTTAATTATAGTTTACAACTACCAGGAAGGTTAGTTGGAATTCATGATATATTTTATATATCTAATCTCAAGAAATATCTATCAGACGAATCTTTGGTAGTACCTTTCTAAGATATAAAGATAAACAAATAGTGTTAAGTAAAGTAGGATTTAAAGACAGGATCCTAATATACTTGGAAACTGGAATCCAAAAGGAAGAGAAAGTATTCTCAATTATTCCAGTAAATCTCGAGGACGAGATTTTTATTAAGTTGGGGAGAATGTAACGACTCTCATTAAAAGTCATAATTATTAAATTAATTTGACCAATAGGAAACTCTAATTGAGACACCCAAGTGATTCTGAGCAAACCCTAAGATTTTCATAATTTTCAAAATCAGGATTAGGGCCCCTAAAACTCAAGGGGGGTAAACCCTAGTGGATAATTATCCACTAAAATTCGTGTCAATTAACTAAAATATGAAAGTGGCATGTCAGCTAAGCTAGTCCCAGTCGTGGCTAGTCTATAGGGCTATTTTTCAACCCATACGATGCGTATGGTATGTATGGCATACGATGCGCAGCCAGTTTAAATGGCATACGATGCGCAGGGGATGTATGGCCTACGATGCGCAAGGGTTCCAAAATTTCAGCTATAAATAGCAGGCATTGGCATTCGAAATCTGGACACTTTACGTCGAGAGAATTCTCAATTTTACATCGAATTAGCTGCTGTACACTTCAATTAACACACACAGGTCTTTAATTGAAGCTGCAATCAGGGTATTAGCACAATCGCTGTTACGATTCATTGTCCGATTGATTCAAATATCCAATGAATGTTTAAGTGCCGCCCACATTAGGGTTATACTTTATCGTTCGTCATTAATTTGACGGATTGTCGTTAATTCGATAGGTAAAGTATTATACTTTATCGTTCGTTGTTAATTCAACGGATCATCGTTAATTCGATGGGTAAAGTATTATACCTTGTCTTTCATTGTTAATTCAATGGATCATCGTTAATTCGGTGGACAAAGTATTGCATTTTGACATTCATTGTGAGAATTTGATCTCGTGAGTTATCGTAAATGCTAGATTGATTACTAATTCCAAAATTTTGTGCTTGTTATTGAAATTAGGATAAAAGCCTAATCAGTAGGCTAGGCTCTGCCCGTATAAATCTGCAAAGTGAGTCATTCTCCTTTTCTCACAGTTTGTGAGTCATTCTCTCTTTTTATCAAATCTATTTACAAAATCATGTTTATTTTCAAAGTTATAATTACGGGGATTAAGTCTTTGTAATCACCAAATTACAGCCGGTATGTGGGGTATTGTGCACAGTATTACAGTTTTATCACTTTAGGTGGGCGAACCTAAATTTAGTGATATTCGTCATTCATTGGGGCAGCCAATGGTGATATGACCACAGTCACCGTAAAGATTCGAGTGACAAATACTGTGGGTAGTTGGATTGATATCAGAAACATTGTAATCGCTCTTAATACTGTAAATTATAACAACTGTGTCATTTTAGTAAATAGAATGATTCACTCAGTATTTCCCGCTGACAAAACCTTTTTCAAACATGTTTCAGGTGATCTGTTGTAATTCAGGAAAAGTGCTGGGAAGCATTTCAAGCTTACTGATAGTGGCTCAATATAAAATAAAGAAATGATTTTGTAATATCACGCTTTTATAATAAAAATATACTATTGTAAATTATCGGGGTTTTATCCCGAATTGTGAAATAAAATAATCGGGGAAAAATTTTAGCTTTAAGCGATCCTATTTCCGCTGTTAAACTCAATTAAATCAATACCGCAGTATTTTCTGCCGCGGCTCCTGAAACGGGTCAAACCGGGTCTTGGGCCGTGACATAAGGGAAGTGACATGGCTTATGCTATGAGTTGGGAAGAGTTTAAGCGTCTGGTAGAAAGAAAATTCTGCCCAGAATATGAAAAAGAGCAGATGACAAACAAATTCCTGATCCAGCGAATGGTGAATATTGATTGCCGAGGGTATACTTCAAAATTTTTCGAATATGCTGGAATAGTGCCTACTCTGGCTTCGCCAGAACCGGTACTTATTTCTCGCTACATCTGGGGTTTAATTAGCGAGATCCGTGATATTGTCAAAGCTGCGAGACCCTGCACAATCGATGATGCGGTAGAATTGGCCAACACTCTGACTGAAGGACTGGTGCGTACACGAGAAGAAAATAGGAAGAAGGAATTGGCTCAGAAAATTTCCCAAGGATTCCGTATGGGTAATAATAGCAATTTCAAGAAAAGTGGAACTGGGCAATCTTTCACTCCGCCGTTCTGCAGGAACTGCAGAAAGAAACATTTCGGAAAATGTAATGAAACCTGCAACTTCTGCAAAGTTGTAGGACATCGTGAAGAAGATTGCAGAAAGAAAACAAGGGTCTGCTATAACTGTGGAGAAGCTGGGCATTTCAAACCAGAATGCCCCAAATTAGTCAAACCAGCAGACAACAAAGCCAAACCGGTAGACGAAGCTACCAAGAAGAATGCAAGAGCATTCCAATTGACCACGCAGGAAGCTGAACTAATTCCTGACGTAATAGCTGGTACGTTCTTAGTTCATAATGTTTATGCAAAAGTATTATTTGACTCTGGTGCAAACCAAAGTTTTATAAATACTTCATTCTGCCAAGCTCTTAAGCTACCCTTAACAAAACTTAGGCAAGTTTTTACAGTAGAAACGGCAGACGGGAACTCTGTTAACATAGATACGGTTTTGCAAAAATAAAATATAGAACTTTCAGGTCATAAATTTTCTTCAAACCTATTACCCATGAATTTAGCTGGATTCGATGTCGTATTAGGAATGGATTGGTTAGTAGCCAACCATGCTCGAATCCTTTGTGATAAGAACTCCATAGAAATTCGTGCACCCACCGGAGAAGTAATCATGGTTACAGGAGATAAGCCGCTAAAACCCATGAAGTTCATTTCAGTAATGAAAATTGCTAGTTATGAACGAAAGCAAGGAATAGTGTATATGATTTCGGTAATCATTAGCACTGAGGGTAAAGAACTTAAGGAAATTCCAGTAGTATCAGAATACCCGGATGTATTCCCAGAAGAACTACCAGGATTACCACCGGATAGGGAGGTAGAATTTAGAATTCATTTGATTCCTGGAACTACACCCATAGCAAAGGCACCTTATCGTCTAGCACCCACTGAAATGTTAGAACTGAAAAAGCAATTAGATGAATTGCTCAGTAAAGGATTCGTACAACCTAGTTCATCCCCTTGGGGAGCACCAGTGTTGTTCGTAAAGAAAAAGGATGGTTCGATGCGAATGTGTATCGATTATAGGGAACTGAATAAGGTTACAATTAAGAATCGATACCCATTACCGAGGATTGATGATCTCTTTTATCAGCTTCAAGGAGCTAGATATTTTTCTAAGATCGACTTGCGCTCCGGATATCATCAATTGAAGGTACAAGAAGAAGACATACCTAAAACTGCTTTCAGAACTAGGTATGGTCACTACGAGTTTACAGTCATGCCGTTTGGACTGACAAATGCTCCTGCAGCATTTATGGACATGATGAATAGGATCTGTAAACCGTACTTGGATAAATTTGTAATTGTCTTCATCGACGATATACTTAGTTATTCCAAAAGTCAGGACGAGCATTGTGAGCATCTACATGCACTCTTAACTTTATTAAGAAAGGAAAAGCTTTACGCCAAATTCTCGAAGTGTGAATTTTGGCTACAGGAGGTGCAATTTTTAGGTCACATGGTGAATCATGAAGGTATTCACATAGATACTGCTAAGATAGAAGCGATCACCAAATGGAAGGTCCCGCAATCAGCTACAGAAGTTAGAAGTTTTCTAGGATTAGCTGGATACTATAGGCGCTTTATTAAGGATTTCTCTAAGATAGTTGTGCCATTAACTAAGCTAAACTGTAAAACAGTTAAGTTTGAATGGGGACCTAAGCAAGAAGAGGCTTTTAGGATTTTAAAGCAAAGGTTAACCAGCGCCCCAATTCTTGCCTTACCGGAAGGAACAGAAGATTTTGAGGTTTATTGTGATGCTTCAAAGCTAGGATTAGGATGTGTGCTAATGCAACGCAAAAAGGTAATTGCGTATGCCTCAAGGCAATTGAAGAAGCATGAAGAAAATTATACGACTCATGACTTAGAATTAGGGTCAATAATTTTTGCTCTTCAGATTTGGAGACATTATCTGTATGGAAGTAAGTTTACTGTTTATACAGATCATAAGAGTTTAAAATATATATTTGGGCAAAAAGAATTGAACATGAGGCAAAGAAGATGGATGGAAATTCTAAGTAACTACGACTGTAATATTCAATATCACGAAGGAAAAGCAAAGGTAGCTGCAGATGCCTTAAGTCGTAAGTATCACGAAAAGCAAAAGCGAGTTCGTGCTCTTCGATTAAGTTTACAATTAGACTTAATGGAACAACTGAAGAATGTTCAAGCCACATCAATCAAGGATGATGCTGAAGGAATGAAAGGAAGAATAAAGGAATTAGAACAAGGAGCTGATGGAATTTGGAGATTCCATAAGAAAAGAATTTGGGTACCTAAGCAAGGAAATTTAAGAGATGAGATTTTAGAGGAAGCCCATAATTCTAGGTATACCATGCACCCTGGAAACAATAAAATGTACCAAGATTTAAGAAATAATTTCTGGTGGATAGGAATGAAAAAGGATATAGCGAGGTATGTATCTAAAGTGGTGTTTGTTTTTTGGCCAGAAGCACTTCTGGCCACTTATGTCTGCGCCGTGCAGACGCGCGCAGATGTTTGAAGTCTGCAGCTTGTTTGTTTTCCGGAAGATCTGCAGACCAAAAACGCCTGCCTCACCTCTTCCCCACGCAGACATGGCCTTAAGTCTGCGGACCTCTTCTCCTGCCCACAGACCTGCATCACCTCCACCACCACATCTCCGCCACCACCTCCACCACCACGTCTCCGCCACCACCTCCACCACCACCGCCACCACATGCACCCCCACAAAACAAACACCACCCAAAACCCCCAAATCGAAACCACCACGTCTCCGCCACCACCTCCACCTTCTTCCCTGCCACCGCCGCCGGTGCGGCTCCCAAAACCCCCAAATCGAAACCCAAATCGATCGCTAACAAAACCCCCAAATCAAATCATCATCATCTGTTATCATCATCATCATCATCATCATCGATCGCTAACAAAACCCCCAAATCGAAACCATTATCTGTTATCATCATCATCACCATCATCTTCATCGCATACCTGAGCTTAGTTCTAGTGGGTGTTCGGTGGAGGAGATGGAAGTGAGATGGTGGTGGTGAGTGTTTGGTGGTGGTGGTGGTGGTTGCGACGGTGGTAGATGACGGAGGAGGTGGAAGTGAGATGGTGGTGCTGAGTGTTAGGTGGTGGTGGTGGTGGTTGCGACGGGGGTGATGGTGGGTGCGACGGTGGACGGTCGATGGTTGTGGTGGTGGTGGATGGTTGTGGTGGTGGTGGGGAGATGAAGGCAGAGAGAGAGAAGTTTTGTGGTGTGTGTTGTGTGTGTAGAAGATGTTTTTGTAGAAGTAAAAAAAACAAACCCTCTTCTCCTTGTAGACTGCAGACTTTTGGTCCACCTCTTCTCCTGCAGATGCCTGCAGATGTGGTCCGCAGACTGCAGACCTTTTCCCGCAGAAAAAACAAACACCACCTAAGTGTCTAACTTGTTCACAAGTTAAGGCAGAACACCAAAAACCTTCAGGGTTACTCCAACTATTAGAAATGCCTGTTTGGAAATGGGAACTTATAACTATGGATTTTGTTACTAAATTACCCAAAACCAAAAAAGGTAATGATGCGATTTGGGTAATTGTGGATCGATTAACCAAATCATCTCATTTCCTACCCATGAAGGAAACCTTTAGCATGGAAAGATTGGCAAAATTATACGTAGACGAAGTAGTATCCTTACATGGAGTTCCACTCTCCATTGTATCGGATAGGGATAGTCATTTCACTTCACATTTCTGGACAAGTTTCCAAAAAGCCATGGGGACGCGATTAAATTTAAGTACAGCTTATCATCCTCAAACAGATGGACAAAGTGAAAGGACGATCCAAACCCTGGAAGACATGCTCAGGGCATGTGTAATAGATTTTGGTGGGAACTGGGATGACCACCTACCCTTAATTGAATTCTCCTATAATAATAGTTATCATGCAAGCATTGAAGCTGCCCCATTCGAAGCACTGTATGGACGAAAGTTTAGAACTCCAGTTTGTTGGGCAGAAATAGGAGAAAGCCAATTATCAGGTCCCGAAATTGTACAAGAAACCACCGACAAGATCACTCAAATCAAGGAAAGACTGAAAACGGCTCGAGATCGCCAGAAGAGTTATGCAGACAATCGACATAAGCCACTGGAATTCCAAGTTGGAGATAAGGTACTTTTGAAAGTTTCTCCTTGGAAAGGAGTAGTTCGGTTCGGTAAAAAGGGAAAACTAAGTCCAAGATACGTGGGACCATGCCCAGTAATTCAGCATATAGGACCAGTTGCCTATCGCTTACAATTACCAGAAGAGCTAGCCGGGGTACATGACGTATTTCATATATCCAACCTCAAGAAATGTCTATCTGACGAATCCCTGGTAGTACCTCTTCAAGATGTAGAGGTAAATGAAAAGTTAAAATTTGTTGAGAAGCCACTGCAGATAGAAGACAGAAAGGTCAAATTTCTCAAGCACAAACGACTAGTGCTGGTCAAAGTCAAGTGGGATTCAAAGAGAGGACCTGAATACACTTGGGAGCTGGAATCAGAAATGAAGCGAAAATATCCCTACTTGTTCCAGTAAATCTCGAGGACGAGATTTTTATTAAGGTGGGGAGGATGTAACAACTCTCATTAAAATTACCATTTCTTATCTTATTTTACCCAATAGGAAACCCTAATTGAGACCCCCAAGTGATACTGCATGACCCCTAAAATTTTCAGAACAATAGAAATCAGGATCAGGGCCCCTAAAACTCGGGGGGGGGGGGGGATTCCCTAATTAGTATTATCCTCACAGTTTTTTATAGAATTTGAATTTCGTCGAATCGTGACTCACCGAGGCTATATTGGACACGAACCTACCCTACCCTAAAAGCACCCCCGTCGTGTGGCGCGACAGGCTCTTGCGCCACGCGGGCGCGCCGTTTTCCAGATATAAATAGGGGAGTTTGGCACTTGATTTCTGGCGTTAGTTCGACGTAAAAATTCGTTTCCTACACTTAGTTATACACTGTTTCGTCCAAAACAATCAAAATCTCGAAATTCTGTCGCGATAACAGGGTAATAACTCGATCACTGCTATGATTTAATGTCCGATCGATAGAAACCAATCCAATGGATGTTTAAGTGTTGCTCAAACTCGGGTTATACTTTGTCAATCGTCGTGAATTCGATGGATGTTTAAGTATCGCACTTTGTCATTCATTGTGAAGGTTTTGATCTCGTGAGTTGTCGTAAAAGTTGGATTAAAGTTACTAACCTAGTTTACGTGTGCATTGTTATTTAAATTAGGTTACAAGGCTAATCAGTAAGCTAAACTCTGCCCGTTTAAATCTGCAAGGTGAGTCATTCTCTTTTTATCAAATTACTTTCCCAAAACCCTATTTATTTCAAAGTTATAATTACAGGGATTAAGTTTTTGTAGTCTTCAATTACAACCGGTATGTGGGGTTTTGTATACAGTACTTGATAACCGTCACCATTGGACAACGAGATAGCCAGTGGGTGATATGACCATAGTCACAGAAACAGGTCGAGTGACAAATACCGTTGGGTAATTGGTTGATATAAACAATGTAATCACCCTTAATATTGTATATTATAACAATGTGTCGTTTTGCGCAACTTGAATGACTCGCCAGTATTTCTCTGCTGATAAAACCTTTTTAAAACATGTTTCAGGTGATCTGCTGTGATCAAGGAAAAAGTGTCGCGTAGCACTATAAGTTTGAAGATGTGGCTCAATAAAATCAAGAAACATGTTTTTATAAAAACAGGGGATTTCCGTGAGAAATCACCTTTATTGTAAATTATGGGTATAATCCCCAATTTGTGAAATAAATAAATTGGGTATTTTCAAATTTTAAACGATCCTGTAAAAATTCCGCTGCCAATATAATAATTACCACGGATTTCTGTCCCGCGGCTCCTGGAACGGGTAAAACCGGGCCGGGGGCAGTGACAGATAATTTATACATACGTGACAATAATACAACAAACACTTTATAACCTGGTAATAAAAATAGATTAAACCAGGTACCCTATGTTTGGTGGACCATGAGCTGATGGAGTAGAGGAGTGGTAAGGAAGAGACCTAATGTCCTAAGGCTGGTGAGTGTGGAGGTGGTCCATCACTTGGTGATGGTGTGCCACATAAGCGGCCACGTCATCGCGAGACACCTCACCCAAGTGATGGGCCTGGGGTGTGGGTGATGACTGATGAGCCCCCTCCTTTTTTTATTTTTTTTGTTAATGGCTATATGTTTTGAATTGGACTCGTCACCTTCGTGGGTTAGGCGACGAAAGTGACGCTGCGGACCGGAGGGGGGCGATGGTGTCGGGCCGGGGACGCAACCCACACCCACCAGCCTAGGTGACCCAGGTTCGATTCCTGATATCTCTCCATTAGTTTTTACGGCACCTAGTGATGATGAAAGGCTAGGCGAAGATCACTGATCCTTGAATTGAGCGGGTCTCACCTTACCGTACTGTCGTGCCTTCTGCTGAATGTTCACGGCTTCGGCCCTATGTAAGGATTTTTCCCGGTTCAAACACGAGTGTATCCCGACATGGCATCCAATTCTTTGTCCTTAAAAAAAAAAAGAAAAACTATGTTTGGCGTCTCCCGTTTTTCCACGTATAACCCTCTCTGATTTATCACATACCACCACACCAAACCATAAACAACCGTCACACCAGTTTCCTTTCCGGTCCCAAAACCGGAAAATGGCGACTGCGACGCTAATATCCACAATCCACACCAATATCCGACGGCCTGCAACTTTCCACCTGAAAACTCCACCGTTGTTCAGAAGACAAGTAGCCTCTTTCAATTCTAAACCATTGGTGCTCCAGAAAAGAATTTCAACAAAAAACGCATCTGTTTGCTCCGCCTCTCGCCGGAGCACCACCGCCACTGACGCGTCAGTTTCGGAATTGGATGATAATACTCGCAGGGTTCTACAATTTGCATTGTGGGCTGCTGAGGGAGTGTATATAATTTGGCTTTTCTTGCTTCCCTATGCACCTGTATGTATCAATCACTTACTTCAATATTGTTATTTGTATATCTTTGATATCAATTTTGACACTTTAAGTTGTGTGGATTTTTCTTGATTGGTTTCACTGGATGTTGGTTATATTGACAGAAATTAATATTTTTTTTCCCTTTAGACTCTAGTTAATATGTAGGTTACTTGAATCGAACTTAATATTTTGGTTATGAGTGTAGGCTATAAGTTGAGACTTATCTGTAATGCGAAAAGGTGAGGCTTTTAAGGGGCGGGAGGGGGCCGACGACCCCGAACTTTTCGCTCAGCAGCGGAGAGTATGTAGTTTTCGTATAGAAATTTTTTGGTGTATACGTTTTCGATCCCCTAGTTTTATAGAAATTTTTAGGTCCGGTGGCTTCTCCCCCCCCCCCCCCCCCGAAATCTCAAGCTTCGCCACCCACCCGAAAACAGCTTTTGATATATAATAAATCTCTCTCGTTTTGGTTTTATGTAAACGTTTGCTAGAACGTATGTAACACTTTTTTTATCTCTTTTGTCCTGCGTCAATAGGATAATTATTTCATAGTTGATTATGTGCAGGGAGATCCAGTTTGGGCTATTAGTTCAGATACTATCAACTCCCTTATTGGCCTTTCTCTTAATTTCTTCTTCATTCTACCACTTATGAATTCAGGTACATCTTTATTGCTCGTTCAGTTCATTCTTAAAACATTTTAGATGTGTAGAATGCGCGTATATTTTTTGAATTCTGCATCTTTATTCATGAATTGTTGTTGGCAGAGTAGTGGGAATTAATCTAATCGATGCTCCCGTGCTTCACCCTGTAAGAAATCTTAACCCAACAATTTTTACATGTAAAATCCAATTACTTGACATGAAAGTTTTCTACTCTTCCCCAGATGTCCGAAGGATTGTTTAACTTTGTTATCGGATGGACGCTTATGTTCGCCCCTTTATTATTCACCGATCGCAATCGAGACAGATATAAGGGATCACTTGATGTCTTGTGGGGCTTTCAGATGTTCCTTACCAACAGTAAGTTTAGTTTAACACCCGTAAACCAAAAATTTATCATTCATTTAGTGACATTTTTTTGCTTATTGCAGCATTCTTAATACCTTACATGGCTATTCGGTTAAATAAGCCCGACACCGAGAACGCTCCAAAAAAAGCTTCCCAACTCGGGTCGGTTATGGTTAACGGTGCGCCTGTGGTTGGAGTGGTTGGTGGGGCCGCTTGTCTTATATCGATATTGTGGGCCCTGTATGGGCGGGCAGACGGGAATTTCGGGGGTGTGGCTGATAGATGGGAGTTCTTGGTAAGTTATCTTGGATCGGAAAGGCTTGCGTATGCCTTCATATGGGATATATGTCTCTACATAGTTTTTCAGCCGTGGTTGATCGGAGAAAACCTTCAAAATGTAGAGAAAAGTAAGGTGAACTTAGTGAAGTACGTAAGATTTGTACCTGTTTTTGGGTTAGTTGCTTATCTTCTTTGTTTGGATGTTGATGAAGAGGTGTAGTGTAACTGGAGTTCATGATTAACAAGATGTTAGTAAACTTCACTTCATTTTGTTAGAAAGTTTGCCATGTTGTGCAGCATTGTTTTTCCCTGTACCATTTGTGTTCATCATGTTATATACACGTATTTTATTAGGTTTTGTTATTATTTTCATTTGTAAGTTGGTAATATGCTACGGTCGATTTGGAATTTTCAATAATTAGATGGTAAGTTGAGTTTATCACAAAATTGTCAGGCTTGTGCTATAGGAACACCCCCTCCCCTTTCACAAGATATTGGATGCACATTCTCTCTAGCCATCGTATTAATTCATCAGTCGTACTATATACATATGTATAGCGTTTTTTTATGGCCGCCAGTGGCGGATCTAGAAAACCTTCATAGGGGTAACGTCTTAAAAGAAAGGGGTAACGAAATCGAAAAAACGTTAAAAAAATGTCAAATTTTTCCAAAATTTACACTACCGCCGCAGCGCCAAGGGGTAGCGGAGGCTACCCCTTCTTATATGGTACATCCGCCCCTGATGGCCGCATACCTCTCTCTACAGGCATATACCGTCACATTGCCCGTCCTATATGGAGGTATACCGTTTCATACAAATCCCTACAGATGGATATAACGTTCTCCTCATTGTAACAGATCAATGTTATGTTTTAAAGGATTGATTTTCAAAATGATAGCTAGCTTCATATTATGTTTAGAACACTTAATCATGGATTTCATGCTTTTTATTCAGTCGTTCTCATGTTATGTTAGCTGTTGATGTAGGTTATTGGGATTGATCTTTTCTCAAGCTTTACAGAACATAACAGTGCAATTTTGGTATACCAGTCTGATTACGATGCAAAGATATTGGTTTCTATGATGTTTTCTAATGTTGGTTTGTATGTGTTACATGTTTACCATTATAATCTGTTACCAACAATCAAATGTAACCAAAATTGCATGTTAATTGTTGTATCTTTTGTACAGGCTGTGGAGAGTACCATTCAATCATGTTGAGTTGTCTGAAGATCTTGATGCTGATAATCGTAATTTTGTGAATCAAGATCTAGAGGCAATCGATAAGAACATCATGATGTCAAGCTAGCGAAACCTGTGTTAAATTTTCCTTAACTAGTTTTTTTGTTGAGTTATTGGATTTTATCACCCTTAACTATTGGCTATTGGCTATTGGCCACTGCCACCCCCAACTTAACACTTAGTGTGTTAAGTCACCACGTCGTTAACTGATCACCAACTTTTGATCTTGTTACTATACATTTGGGGTGTCCTAAGATCCCTATGAGACCCCCAAAAGTATAGTAACGGGATCTAAAGTTAGTGATCAGTTAACGATGTGGTGACAGAACACACTAAGTGTTAAGTTGGGGGTGACGGACGTCCAAGTGATAGTTGGGGATGACAGCGGCCAATAGCCAATAGTTAGGGGTGATAAAATCTAATAAGTAATAACCCTTTTTTTCATGATTGAAGAGACTCACCTACAAAGGTGCTTTTTTTTTGTTTTATAGTAGTTTGTTCTGTTTATCAAAGAAAAGACTTGAAGGTTAAGAAATTGATCTGTATTATGAAAGTTGGCCAAATACCTAAACAAGCCTTTAAAATAATGTAAAGTTAGGCATCAACTGTGTGAACATGAAATATGTAGCTTTGGTGAACTAAATACTCGATTCATATTTTATTAATATGTATACACGAAAAGGGGATCCTACCATTTCCACCACATAATAATCATTTGACTCCATAAGTCAAAAGAAATGTCAACTATGATATTAGGTAGCTTTATGGAGTAGTAGCCTAGTAGGTATATGCCATAAATTAGAGGAGTCGATGCAATTTTGTGACATAAAATCCGACAAGAAGTAATGTTACTATTATGCTTGCAATATCTTTTATACATGAAAATATAATCAAACGGTTCACTTAGATATTGGCCTCATCATATCGGTCCAACAACACACATACACTTTTTCTAACAAATCAGGTTTTTCCTTAACCGTACTAAAATTAAACCTGAATCACTTCTCAAATGTCAAAACGAACTCAAGTAAACATAAATATAAATTCTAGATCATTTTAATCAATATCAATACATTCCAATAAGTGAGAGGATGATTATATGTAATGACTTTAGTTTTCAAATATAACATAACCACAAGTTTCATCAACCGAAATTTAATATTGACTATAGAATAAAGTTATGTAACCTTAACCATACTACAAAAGCACAAACATACAAAAGAGAAAACACAATATTCCGGCCAGTCGACATCATGTGTTCTCATGTTGTGTACACAACCTCTTCCACGTTATCTTTTGTTCCAATAAACTTTTTGATTCAATATGCTTTTCCAACACACTTTATTTTATATTTCCCACCAAGTGTGCCCCTAATCCCGTTTCTGATTTAAGGTACAAATTTACTGTGAAACAATCAAACAAAATTACAAAATCAACGTTTTAAATAATTGTTTAAATAAAATGCATCTTTTTAAGAGCATGTGTTATACATAGTTTTTTAACTTTTTTTAGAATTACATCAATTTACCAGGCCTAACAGGGGATGAGCCAAAGCCCAACAAGTCAGTTCAATCCCATATGACCCATATGTGGTAAACCTCTCCACCACGAGTGGTAAATACGCGTCCAACCAGAGTCGAACCCCCAACCTCCACCCGGCCTCAGCTCTAGCGCCCCCAATTTCACCAATTGAGCTAGGCCTCATTGGTGAAAAAAATGTGTTATACATGGTAAGTGTTTGACCTCATTTATTGTCACCTCAGTATAACATTACTACCATTTAATTTAACTCATTCATTCACTCTAGTGGTGTTATGCTTAGTGAGTGTGCGTCCTCACAGCTTTACTTATTTTTTAAACAGTTAACATTAACTAGGGAATTTGCCCAAGCATTGCAGTGTGTCACACCCCGATATTTCCACGTATTACCGGTGGGCCCGGTGGGGAGTATCGTGACGTGGTTGGTAACATCATAGTCAAACAACACAATATTTAAATGCACAGCGGAAGCAAAGATAGATATATTTCAACCGAATATAATTGTAATATCAAGTATCACAACAGTTGAAAATAATCCACAGGTGGATCAAAATAAAATGGAAATATTGTTCAACAGTTTTGACATCCAAGCTTGCGAGACTTATTGTGGACGCTAGGAGAAAGCCAGTCTAGTTCGCGTAGTACCTGCACTTAACCTTTTTGGGAAAATACGTCAGTTTACACTGGTAAATACAATTAACTGACTCAGTTGAAAAGGTTTTAATAAAATTGATTTGAATGCACGTGGCACAAACTTTTTATAACTTGAGATAATTATTTGAATATAATCTTGTAAAAGAATTACATGTTCCTTATGCGTTCAGTAGCCCGATCCGTAGACCGGGTTAAAGATCAATAGACACACCACATTATTTATTTAGGCACTGACGGGTGTACGCCTACACCCCGTGCTTAGGTCATGGCCATTTCGTAAAATGATGCCAAGGATATCCGGGACATGGTCATTAACCCCCCCAAAGGCTTTAAGCAAACAAAACATTTCAAAACGGAACATATCAACGATTTAACCTCTAATCGATTAAAGATTCAATGTCCGACCAAGCGGTATTCTGTATACCATACCCCAAGCCCGTATAAGGAAAATAAGTTAAAAGTATTTACCTTTGTAAGTATCAATCACAAATAGCAAGTGCGTGTAGCTTTTACCGGGTCTCCTATTCTGGAACGAAGGTTTATAATAACCTATTAGAATCCTAACGGGTCTTTAATTAAGCCTAAACTTAGACCGGTTAGTTTTTAAGGAAAAATACGGTTCAAACGCACGATTAAGCGAAGACCGGAACAGAATGTGATTCAGACCCAACAAGTTTGAAGACTTGTATAATATGGGTAATCTAACCACATTCTGGATTTTGAGATAAAAACGATAAGGTTCGACCCGTTTCGGCTAATTTATGCAAACTAGTTACATAAACCGAACCGAACGCGAATAACGCATAACGGGTACCCGAAAGAGTCACTAACAGGTTTCCTAAGTTAATATACCTTAAATATGTTGTGATATCAGTAGGATACCTTCCATTATGCCCAAAACGAGTTTAATCTTAATTTAAGCCCCGTAGGGGTATTTTGGTCATTTTAAAGATTATAAAAGAGATTAAATGAAATTCTGAGATTTGGGTCTGAATACATCAGTAAAATAACTTATTTTAACAGGTCATATCAGTTGGTAATAAGTCTTATGTGACAAAATGGTTTTAAACCCAAACTATGCGTTTAATACGCTTAAAAAGCCATTTTAAGCGATTTCCGGGTTATACATGAAATCCGAGTTTTCTGATCAGGTTATAAAGTTCAAAATACTTTATTTATTATATAAATCAGTAGCAATTGTATTGGTGTCAAAATGGTATGTAGAACTCATTTTATACACAAAAGGGTATAATAGGTATTTACCGAATTAAGGTCATAACCTTAGGTTATGAGCAGGTTAAAAATAATTAAAAATCTTCAAAAATCTAAAAATATTATATTACATCAGTAGGTAAAAGGTTTGGTGTCAAAAATTGGGTTTAGATAGGCTTTATGCTAATGACGCCGTTAAATTACAAAAAGGCGTTCTAATTACGCTAATGAGCATAACTCCTAATCTAGACCTCCAACTGATATGAAATTTTAGGGACATGTTTATAATTCAGCAACAAAGATTATTGTCCTCTCACATATCCAAAATTCTCGTTTTATGGTAAAAAGGGCATTATGGTCAACATTAAGCAATTAACGGAAACATGTAAACGAATCAGAAAATCAACGAACCAACCACAGAGGGTTATACTAACAAGTAACCTGGTCCTAAGGAAGCTCTAAGGCATTTCCAAACCATACTAAATCGGGTCAGAACTGAAGTCAAAGCAAAAGTCAAAGTTTTGCGACTTTCGGTTCCGAACCGGGTCTAAACAGAAAATTGTCGGGTCGAACATGTTTAGACATGTTCTTTCATTTATTACTAAGTTATATGGGTGATAAAATAGGTTACACGCCTTCTGCATTGTTAATTACATGTTAATTTGAAAATTATTGTTCTGTTGACTTTTTATAAGCAACTTTGACCCGACATTTGATCTAGTTAGAGCGGGAATCAGAGGGTGCCCTTTTAAGGGTTTAATGCCCACATAATTACCAACTTATAACTACCTTCAATTCGACTAATCACTGGACCATTAATGATTTATCGCTAAGTCAAACTTTAATTACGACGGTTTGACTTTTAAGCTAATAACTAAGTAAAACTCAATTAAGGAAGGTCAAGGGTATTTACCAAAGTCCTATGCACGATTAGGGATGACTTGGGTCTGCTCTTATGCTCCAGGAAGCTCCAAAAATGCAGATGGAAGGTGTGATCACAATGTTGCAACATAAGGGCCTTTTATAGTGAATTTGGTTGCTCATGATCATGCCACACAAGTCTAGCATTGTTCCCAGATAATTTACAAGTGCCCCTAAGCCTAAAAATCAGTAGGGGACGCGCATGGAAGTGGAAAATATCTTTCTAAGGCGGTTACATGCTCAAAACAGGAACTGTCCTGTTTTTCTGTTGCTGTGCATGCCTTACGGACCGTAAGGCTTGACCTTTACGGTCCGTAAGCCTGTTTCAGAGGTAAAAAGTTGTTGGCCTTTCAAGCTTCGAACGGGCAACTAGTAAATACGAAATTTGGCCATGAATTATCAGTTTAGGGCCTCTACAATATGCTTGAACAGTTATGTACCCTACCATGTTGAAATGTTTTTTTGAACTTTAAAGAAAAACCATAAACGAAGGTTTATCGTGCATTTCTTCGTAGGATTCCACTTTTGCAAATAAGAGTCAATTATTACAAGAAATCACCGGATTTGAATGTATACCAGATGTTTATTATTCATATTAGGGTCTTGGGATTCATAATGAGGTCGTTCAGAGGTATAAATTTAACATGACGACACTTTTAAATCCTGCCATACATCTTTAACTCGTTCCGGGTTTATAACTTTTTTTGTCTTACATGACACGTGTCGTTATTTTATTGAACACGAATTTTCGAGGTGTTACATCCTCACCCCCTTAAAAGAAATCTCGACCTCTAGATTTATTGAAATAAATGAGGGTACTTTTCTTTCATTGTGGACTCAACCTCCCATATGTACTCGGGACCTCTACGGGCATCCCATTTAACCTTTACGATCGGTGCATGCTTCATTCGAAGCTTCTTAACCTGTCGATCCTCGATCGACACAGGTTTTTCAACAAACTTCAAGCTCTCTTCTATGTGCACATCTGTATGTGGTATGACTAGTGATTCATCAGCGAAACACTTCTTCAGATTGCAGATGTGGAATACATTGTGAATACCACTGAGCTCTTCAGGTAATTTTAACTTATACGCAACTGATCCGACATATTCGATGACCTCGAATGGTCCTATGTATCTCGGGCTTAACTTACCTTTCTTACCAAATCGCATCACTCCCTTCCAGGGTGATACTTTAAGCAACACCTTATCACCTACCTCGAATTTCAGAGGTTTACGCTTTAGATCCGCGTAGCTTTTCTGCCTATCCCTGGCAGCTTTCAGGCGGTCACGAATCTGGACAATCTTGTCCGTCGTTTCAAAGACTATTTCAGGTCCTGACAATTGGACATCTCCAACTTCCGCCCAACAAATGGGCGTCCTGCATTTCCTACCATACAATGCCTCAAAAGGCGCAGCCTTAATGCTGGTATGATAGCTATTGTTATACGAGAACTCGATTAATGGCAGGTGGTTATCCCAACTACCACCTAAGTCAATCACACATGCTCGAAGCATGTCTTCCAAAGTTTGGATTGTACGCTCACTTTGCCCGTCCGTCTGAGGGTGGTAAGCCGTACTAAAATTTAAGCGTGTGCCCAAAGACTGTTGGAAACTTTTCCAAAAATGTGACGTGTATCTAGTATCTCTGTCAGAGATAATAGACACTGGTACGCCATGTAGAGATACAATCTTATCTACGTACAATTGGGCTAACATGTCAGAGCTATAGGTCTCCTTGATGGGTAGGAAATGTGCTGACTTAGTCAGTCTATCTACTATTACCCATATTGTGTCATTTCCTTTCCTTGTCTTTGGCAATTTGGTGATGAAATCCATTGTCACCATTTCCCACTTCCACGTGGGAAGTTCAGGTTATTGTAGTAATCCTGACGGCTTTTGATGCTCAGCTTTGACTTGCGCACACGTCAAACATTTAGCTACATAGGTAGCTATAGACTTTTTCAAGCCTATCCACCAAAAATTTGCTTTCAGATCCTGGTACATCTTGTCAGCTCCAGGATGAACGGAGTATTTAGAACTGTGGGCTTCCTGGAGGATGACATCTCGAAGTCCTCCAAAAACTGGAACCCATATTCGTCCATTTAACCTTAGAATTCCGTCCTTGCCAAGAGATAACTGCTCCTCAGTTACCCCTAGCTTTTCATTAGGATAGTTAGCTTCCAGCACAGCTTCCTTCTGCGCGGCTAACAACCTTTCATTCAAGCCATTCTTTATCTCAATGCTCTTGGCATTAATTCTGATTGGCTTTACCCTTTCCTTTCGACTCAAGGCATCGACGACTACATTCGCCTTGCCAGGATGGTATCTTATCTCACAATCATAATCATTTAAAGTTTCCATCCAACGTCGTTGCCTCATGTTCAAATCCTTTTGGTTGAACAGGTGCTGGAGGCTCTTGTGATCAGAATAGATCACACACTTGATACCATATAAATAGTGCCTCCATAGCTTCAGTGCAAATACAACGGCACCCAACTCCAAGTCATGGGTGGTGTAATTCTTTTCATGCACCTTTAATTGACGTGAAGCATAGGCAATAACCTTGCCTTTCTGCATAAGCACACACCCCGTGCCAGTGTGTGATGCGTCGCAGTAAACCACGAATTCTTCAGTACCTTCAGGCAATGTTAGTACAGGAGCATTGCTCAACTTTTGCTTCAAAATATCGAAAGATTCTTGCTGCTTGGGTCCCCATTTGAACTTAATATCCTTCCTAGTCAAGGAAGTTAGGGGTGCAGCAATCCTTGAAAATTTTTCAATGAAACGCCTGTAATATCCTGCCAATCCCAAGAAACTGCGAATCTCTGTGGGCGTCTTTGGCTCTTGCCAATTCATGACAGCTTCAACCTTAGCGGGATCTACCTGGATTCCGCGTTCACTAACCATATGTCCAAGAAATTGGACTTCACGAAGCCAAAATTCACACTTAGAGAATTTGGCATAGAGCTTCTCCTGCTGAAGTAGTGAAAGAATACATCGAAGATGTTTCTCATGGTCGGCCTGATTCTTTGAATAAATCAGAATGTCGTCAATGAAGACGATTACAAATTTATCCAAGTATGGTTTGTAGACACGGTTCATGAGATCCATGAATGCCGCTGGTGCATTAGTGAGCCCAAAAGGCATCACTAGGAACTCATAATGACCATAACGAGTCCTAAATGCAGTCTTGTGTACGTCTTCATCTCTAACCTTCAGTTGATGATAGCCTGACCTTAAGTCAATCTTAGAGAAGTAACTTGCCCCTTGAAGTTGATCGAATAGATCGTCGATCCTGGGCAATGGATACCTATTCTTGATAGTGACCTTATTAAGCTCACGGTAATCGATGCACAGACACATCGATCCATCCTTCTTCTTGACAAATAAGATTGGTGCTCCCCAAAGAGACGAACTAGGTCTAATGAAACCTTTGGCTAGCAATTCATCTAGTTGCGTTCTTAACTCCTTCATCTCTGTTGGTGCCAACCTATAAGGTGCTCTTGCAACAGGTGCTGCTCCAGGGATAATGTCAATCCTGAACTCCACTTGCCTATCTGGGGGTAAACCAGGTAGCTCTTCCGGGAATACTTCAGGGTATTCAGAAATGACGGGGATATCCTCAATCTTGGGCTTCGGCTCATCAATAGTCACTTGTGCCATGTAGATGACACACCCCTTCTTCAAACACCTAGAGGCCTTGAGCATAGTCACTTGCTCAGGCAGTCCATACTGGGTATCTCCCTGAATGGTAAGTGATTCACCAGACAGAGTCTTGATCACTACTTGCTTCTTATTGCAGACAATCTGGGCCTGGTTATGAGATAACCAGTCCATGCCTAAAACGATGTCGAAACCGGCTAACTTCAAAGGAAGTAGGGACAAAGGAAAAGAGTGGTTCTTAATGGATATGAGACATCCATCTAATATGGTTGAGGCGGTTTCTAAGGTGCCATCTGCTAATTCTACCTCATACTTCACACTTAGGGTTTTAACAGGTAAATTCAGCAACTTACAAAACTTATTATCTACAAATGATTTATCAGCTCCTGAATCAAATAACACTCTTGCGTAAACATCATTTATAAGGAAGGTACCTGTGATCACATTGTCGTCCTGCACAGCTTCCTTTGCATCCATCCTGAAGACCCTAGCATTGGTCTTCTTTCCTTCATCAGATTTCTTTGCATATTTTGGGCAATTTGTCTTAATGTGCCCTTTTTCGTTGCAACTGTAGCACGTTGCGTCCTTCAGTTTCTTGCACTCTAGGGTCTTATGTTCCGAAGATTTGCAAATCCCACAAGGCCTCGGCTGAGATTGGGATTTTGAGTCAAGTCTGCACCTCCCAAAGTGGTGCTTCTGACAAGTCTTACACTTGGGCTTATCTCCAGATTGATGCCCATCCTTCTTAGAACCAGACCCCTTCTTGTGGTCATTGTTTCCTCGGTGCTTCTTGTCTAACCTTCGTGAATTGTCATCATCACATTTCATTTTCTCGGCATCCGTGTTCCTCAGCGATCTCTGTGTGACCGCGTCCAGTGTGAGGGACAAAGATATATCAGCTACAGATCTGAAAGTAGTTGGCCGAGAGGCCTTCACGCTTGCCTTAATCTCTGGGGATAAACCCCCAATGAAACGAGCTATTCTTTTGGGTTCCGGGGTTACCAGATACGGAACCAATCTTGACATCGTATTAAAGCTCGTAAGGTAAGCTTGGAAATCCAGATTTTTCATTACCAATGACAGAAAATCCGACTCAATCTTTTCTACCTCATGCTGAGGGCAGTATTTTTCTCTAATCAATGCCTTGAACTGATCCCATGTCAGATTGTATAATGGACTCTTCCCAGTAGCTTGAATCAAAGATCTCCACTAGGCTAAGGCCTCACCTTTAAACAATTGCGACACAAACTTTACCACATCCTTTTCGGCGCATCCGCTGATATCAACCACGGTGTCCATCTCATCCAACCACGTCATACAGTCTATAGCTCCTTTTTCCCCAGTGAAATCCCTGGGTTTGCATGAAACAAAATATTTGTAGGAGCAACCCTTATCACGAGGTCCTTGATTCAGTACGATCTTTTGGGATTGAACACTTTGTTGATTTGAGGACTGACGATCGTCATCAACTTTCTTTGGTTCTTCCTTCTTAGAGGGTGGTGGCTTGCTGTGGGCCTCAGGATGAGTCTTAGGCTTTGAATGTGGTGCAGATAGGGTCCTACTTCGAGTCCCACTATATTCCTGATACTTTCGCTCTATGGCCTTTGTAACAGCATTGTCTATCAATGCTTGTAGTTCTTCACCCGCGATGTTAATTCGGGTATTACCATGATCTTCCCGTGGGTGACTGTTGATCTCATCCGAGTCAGCCATTTTTGATCTGTTACATAAGATATTGCCAATACTTTATTTGGGAGCTTATTATGGAATTGTCTTTTAGGGCAATTCATTAACCATGGTAAACATAGACCATATTTGGTAAATTTGTTAATCATAATCATTTAGGATTTTTATTATAATTTATCATAATTATAAAACAAATAACAGTTTTATTAGTGGCACAAAAGGCCTAGTCACTGGGACATCCTAAGTTATAAGCCATGATTTCAGATAATCAAGGCATGAAGGCTTGAACATAGTTCTTTACCTTTTTCTGACAGGGAGTCGTAGACTACTGCTATCTTTTGTCTTAGATGACAATGAGTATGGCCCGTAGGCACTACATCACTAATGGATGTTTAATATGTGATCATCTTAATTGATGATTTAAACCCATGATTTATAGATCATTAAGTTAGGTTGGGAATCTTTTGAAGAATCCTTATATAAGAATGACGTGTGTGATTTTAACGAATCACGTTTGCCAGGAGCGTTAATAGGTTTTCAGATGTTAACAGGGATCCGAATCTTTTAAACAGGTCTTACCATCTTGGCCGAGTCTTATAATGACATGCAGGCTAGGTTATACCTTTAAGATTTTCATTTAATATATTATAGGCAGATTATTTTAAAAGGAATGATTTTAATTTATTTATTTTATATATTTATGCATATAATGACAAAAATGAAATTTATAAACTTAACATTCCATTAAATATTAAAAGGATTACACATTGCCCTAAACGGGACTTTAAATAGACAAATTACCCACGCAGGGGTTAAACTAAAATACAAGTCCACGCAGGGACCAAGTACTAAAACAAATGTCCACGTAGGGACTAAATACAAAGATGAATGTCCACGCAGGGACTTAATTGAAAAGTAGGAAATACAACAATACATGTAGGGATTTAATGATCCCTCTTCTTCTTCCCCTTTAACAAGCTCGCTAGGCCCTTGAGGAAACCCCTGTTGTTCCTGTGTTCTTCTTGGAATTCATGTTCCACCCGACTTAGTCTTTGGAGGATTTCCTCCTGTTCTGGTGGAGAAAATCGTGGTGGCTGCGACTGTTGCCGAATCGGTGGTCGTGCAGGTACTTGATACCCATGAGTTGGATATCCCATTCCCCAAGGGGTTCCATATGGTCCTTCAGGATGAAGGGCGAGGTAGTTTGATGCCACTTGGTAAGGGTCTTCAGCATAGTTGTAGTTGGTGTGAGTCGGCTGCTCAAACGGGTTGAACGCTGTTGACCCAGCGTACGTAGGAATCGGGTTACCAAAACCCATTGGTGGCGGCTGTGGTGCAACTGGTGCAGAACTCACCTCAGGAACTGGGTTTGAGGGCCCACCCATTTGTGGGTCTTCATGCAGTGGCGGGTAGTGACTGCCACTTGAGTGATGGGGGGTGCTGAAGTGAAAATCCCCTGCTCGCGCAGATATACGTGCGCCCGTTCTCCTACGCCTTGGTGGTTCTGGAGGTGCTTGAAGAACTGGCGGCGGTGGAGGCGGTGGCGTGACTGCCACGAAACGTGAATCCCCAGAGGGATCCTGCTGCTACTGCTGGTGAGGTGATGAATGGTGAGAAGTTGTGAAGTACCATTCATGCTGGTTAAACCTTGCTTGGTAACTGTCCGGACCACCGTAGGGTGATCCGTGGAAGGATGAACCATCAGAGACCTCAATAGGATGGTTGGGGGTACCGCTTGCAGGTTCGACGGGATCCGTGTCCTCGTCCATGTCCATTGCATTGTTTTTTGAGAAGTGGTCCTCTGGTCCCAATGGGTTAAAACCCACTGGTTCTTGTATATAGTTTGCCGAGTTGAACCGGCCCTGAAAAACAGGAGTGGGGTTGCCAAAGGAATTGTGCGAAAGGGATCGCTGGAGAGGTATATATGAAGGTTGTGGGTTATCGGGCTCGTTTTCCGAATGCGGCCCAAATGAATGACGGTAAGGAGGCGTTGAGATGTGCGAGACAGACCGTCTAGTGGGCTCCGTATAGGTCCTCCAGACTCCTTGAGGATCGTCACTCATAGTATTGGAAGGAGCTCGCCAGTGAGAAGGCTCGGCTTCGTGATCGTTGGGGGCGGTGATTGGCCCCTTGCCTCGTCCTCCTCGTCTGAATCTTAGTGGCATATTTCCTGTCAAAACAATAAAAGATACAACAAGAAATATAAAGGACAAAGTTAAAATTAAAAACAAATTTGGATTATTCCTATGTTCTTTGTCTAGACTCGAAAATTTAGGAATGTGCAATTGTGTAACTGAGATTAAACACAAAAGGCTAGTGTTTAATTCACTCAGCGTTGGCTCTGATACCAACCTGTCACACCCCGATATTTTCACGTATTACCGGTGGGCCCGGTGGGGAGTATCGTGACGTGGTTGGTAACATCATAGTCAAACAACACAATATTTAAATGCACAGCGGAAGCAAAGATAGATATATTTCAACCGAATATAATTGTAATATCAAGTATCACAACAGTTGAAAATAATCCACAGGTGGATCAAAATAAAATGGAAATATTGTTCAACAGTTTTGACATCCAAGCTTGCGAGACTTATTGTGGACGCTAGGAGAAAGCCAGCCTAGTTCGCGTAGTACCTGCACTTAACCTTTTTGGGAAAATACGTCAGTTTACACTGGTAAATACAATTAACTGACTCAGTTGAAAAGGTTTTAATAAAATTGATTTGAATGCACGTGGCACAAACTTTTTATAACTTGGGATAATTATTTGAATATAATCTTGTAAAAGAATTACATGTTCCTTATGCGTTCAGTAGCCCGATCCGTAGACCGGGTTAAAGATCAATAGACACACCACATTATTTATTTAGGCACTGACGGGTGTACGCCTACACCCCGTGCTTAGGTCGTGGCCATTTCGTAAAATGATGCCAAGGATATCCGGGACATGGTCATTAACCCCCCCAAAGGCTTTAAGCAAACAAAACATTTCAAAACGGAACATATCAACGATTTAACCTCTAATCGATTAAAGATTCAATGTCCGACCAAGCGGTATTCTGTATACCATACCCCAAGCCCGTATAAGGAAAATAAGTTAAAAGTATTTACCTTTGTAAGTATCAATCACAAATAGCAAGTGCGTGTAGCTTTTACCGGGTCTCCTATTCTGGAATGAAGGTTTATAATAACCTATTAGAATCCTAACGAGTCTTTAATTAAGCCTAAACTTAGACCGGTTAGTTTTTAAGGAAAAATACGGTTCAAACGCGCGATTAAGCGAAGACCGGAACAGAATGTGATTCAGACCCGACAAGTTTGAAGACTTGTATAATATGGGTAATCTAACCACATTCTGGATTTTGAGATAAAAACGATAAGGTTCGACCCGTTTCGGCTAATTTATGCAAACTAGTTACATAAACCGAACCGAACGCGAATAACGCATAACGGGTACCCGAAAGAGTCACTAACAGGTTTCCTAAGTTAATATGCCTTAAATATGTTGTGATATCAGCAGGATACCTTCCATTATGCCCAAAACGAGTTTAATCTTAATTTAAGCCCCGTAGGGGTATTTTGGTCATTTTAAAGATTATAAAAGAGATTAAATGAACTTATGAGATTCGGGTCTGAATACATCAGTAAAATAACTTATTTTAACAAGTCATATCAGTTGGTAATAAGTCTTATGTGACAAAATGGTTTTAAACCCAAACTATGCGTTTAATACGCTTAAAAAGCCATTTTAAGCGATTTCCGGGTTATACATGAAATCCGAGTTTTCTGATCAGGTTATAAAGTTCAAAATACTTTATTTATTATATAAAATCAGTAGCAATTGTATTGGTGTCAAAATGGTATGTAGAACTCATTTTATACACAAAAGGGTATAATAGGTATTTACCGAATTAAGGTCATAACCTTAGGTTATGAGCAGGTTAAAAATAATTAAAAATCTTCAAAAATCTAAAAATATTATATTACATCAGTAGATAAAAGGTTTGGTGTCAAAAATTGGGTTTAGATAGGCTTTATGCTAATGACGCCGTTAAATTACAAAAAGGCGTTCTAATTACGCTAATGAGCATAACTCCTAATCTAGACCTCCAACTGATATGAAATTTTAGGGACATGTTTATAATTCAGAAACAAAGATTATTGTCCTATCACATATCCAAAATTCTCGTTTTATGGTAAAAAGGGCATTATGGTCAACATTAAGCAATTAACGGAAACATGTAAACGAATCGGAAAATCAACGAACCAACCACAGAGGGTTATACTAACAAGTAACCTGGTCCTAAGGAAGCTCTAAGGCATTTCCCAACCGTACTATATCGGGTCAGAACTGAAGTCAAAGCAAAAGTCAAAGTTTTGCGACTTAAGGTTCCGAACCGGGTCTAAACAGAAAATTGTCGGGTCGAACATGTTTAGACATGTTCTTTCATTTATTACTAAGTTATATGGGTGATAAAATAGGTTACACGCCTTCTGCATTGTTAATTACATGTTAATTTGAAAATTATAGTTCTGTTGACTTTTTATAAGCAACTTTGACCCGACATTTGATCTAGTTAGAGCGGGAATCAGAGGGTGCCCTTTTAAGGGTTTAATGCCCACATAATTACCAACTTATGTGGAAGGTCAAACTTTAATTCGACTAATCACTGGACCATTAATGATTTATCGCTAAGTCAAACTTTAATTACGACGGTTTGAGTTTTAAGCTAATAACTAAGTAAAACTCAATTAAGGAAGGTCAAGGGTACTTACCAAAGTCCTATGCACGATTAGGGATGACTTGGGTCTGCTCTTATGCTCCTGGAAGCTCCACAAATGTAGATGGAAGGTGTGATCACAATGTTGCAACATAAGGGCCTTTTATAGTGAATTTGGTTGCTCATGATCATGCCACACAAGTCTAGCATTGTTCCCAGATCATTTACAAGTGCCCCTAAGCCTAAAAATCAGTAGGGGACGCGCATGGAAGTGGAAAATATCTTTCTAAGGCGGTTACATGCTCAAAACAGGAACTGTCCCGTTTTTCTGTTGCTGTGCATGCCTTACGGACCGTAAGGCTTGACCTTTACGGTCCGTAAGCCTGTTCCAGAGGCAAAAAGTTGTTGGCCTTTCAAGCTTCGAACGGGCAACTAGTAAATACAAAATTTGGCCATGAATTATCAGTTTAGGGCCTCTACAATATGCTTGAACAGTTATGTACCCTACCATGTTGAAATGTTTTCTTGAACTTTAAAGAAAAACCATAAACGAAGGTTTATCGTGCATTTCTTCGTAGGATTCCACTTTTGCAAATAAGAGTCAATTATTACAAGAAATCACCGGATTTGAATGTATACCAGATGTTTATTATTCATATTAGGGTCTTGGGATTCATAATGAGGTCGTTCAGAGGTATAAATTTAACATGACGACACTTTTAAATCCTGCCATACATCTTTAACTCGATCCGGGTTTATAACTCTTTTTGTCTTACATGACACGTGTCGTTATTTTATTGAACACGAATTTTCGAGGTGTTACACAGTGGTACGTAATGGGCATTCAATGGGTATCAGTTCGGTTTGTTACAGTGCCGGTACGATACATGCACTCAGTATAGAAATCAACATGTTTTACATTGACCGAAAATGATAAAACAAATACATGTACCAGCACTGATGTTGTTCGAACGATATCGATTGGTTCAGATTGTCAAAATACTGGTACAAATCCGGATCTGAAACCGAATCCAGAATATCCAAAAATTTGTGTCCGAAATATTCGAAATTTCGGATATCCGAAAATTGGATAATCCGAATTTTTGGATTCGGATGTGTATTTCTAAAAATTTCGGATAATTGGATTACCGACATCCGAAAAATTAAAAAAATAGTAAAGATATATTATATGAGCACATCTTTATTTTGAAATATAGTAAAAAATAGGTTTTGGATGTGGATTTATGATTTTTTTTTCAATGTTGGAAATTTGAAAAATACAATTGGTGCGATGAAAAAATAAAATGATTGAATTGCGAGTAATACACTTGCGAGAAATCGAGTTTGTGATCGTTTTGGTTGTTTGTGTTCATTTTGTTTTTATTTTTTTGTTTTCAACCGCTGTAAAATAGTTCGAACAGTAAAGAAAATTAATGCTTTTGTGTGGCTCATGAGCATGGCCCGCCCTTAACAAGGACAAAGTGGGCGACATGACCCACTTTCTCCGTGGCCCAAAACATTTTTTATTTACTTTATATATTTTATGTATAGATTGTTTTTAAACAAAAGCCTATAAAATTTAAAACCCAATAACATTTACATTCCAAATAAGATTTTTAAACTCATCAACCTACTTAGCTTGTGCCAATTTAAACCTATTTTTCATTTAACCCAACTAACCCTACGAAACCCAATTGAAAACTTAGGGGGGTCGGTGTGATTTCGGTAACCCATGCGGGGAATGAGAATCACCGAGCGGTGATTCATCGCCGGTAAAAAATCGGTGAGCATGGACCTCCATTTTCGGTATATAGTCACCGATGAGAGGAGAGATGAGAGGAGAGGAGAGAGGAGAGATACAACCAATAAAAAAAAATTAATTGAGGGGTGTTTGAATCATTACTAGTGTTTGAGTAGAAAATGGGGAGTGAAGGGGGGGAGTTGACATGACGTGATATCATTGGGTAGAGAATGACTCAAACACCCTAAAGTGTTTGATTTAGCAACACTTCGATATATAACACCTACCGTAAAGAAACTAATTAGTTGATTCTTACAGATTAATATAAAAGATATGAGGTATAACAGTTGTTTTCAGTTAGCAACACTTGGATACCGCGTGTTCTCACAGTGTGCACATCCTGCTTTTCAGCCAAACACTTTATTCCTTATTATCACACAATTACCTCAAATTTCTTTTGGTCAAAACAAGTCCTTTTTTGATTTATTAATATCACCCCAGAAGGCTTTATTTCTTTTTTTTTATAAATAAAGACAAAATTATCAAACATCACTCCAGATTTTATTATCCCAAATCAAAATTTGGACTAGATTAACATTCCAAGTTCACACCAAACCGGTTCTTGTCGGTCTGAACGTATGTATATCCCTTTTAACACGGATTTAACATTATTGCTGTCGTCCCATAAATGACTTGTGAACTTGTAATCTTCCACTATCCATTTTTATATTCCACACCCCAACTAAACAACACTTTAAGTTGACCAAAACCTCACTCAACCCCCCCTTATTTAAACCCACCCTTCACCCTCATGCCACCATCCTCACCTCAACCCGAACCCGCACCCGAAAATGGATAACTGGTCGACCCAAGATGACGCTGAAGATAGCGCCTTCTACGCCGAGCTCAAAAGGCAGATATTACGTCTTACGGACGAGGACTATGACGAGCCGCAAGTGAAAAACAAGTGTGCGCGGAGGAGACTGGTTGGTGGAGGGCTGTCGTTGATTCCCGGGAACTATTTTAATTGGTCGGAGAGTAAGGAGGTTTCGGTTCCGGGGTGGATGGAGAAGTTGTGGGCGGCCAACGGTGGTGGAACCGGGGTGTTTATACCTCGTGGCGGGGTGCACCGGTTTAGAAGAAGACATAATAAACCAAAGAAGAATACTGAAAGGAGCAGAGTGCATCCAGCAGGACACAAGAATCTTGGATCATCATAGTACCTGGTACTTGTGCGTCCCTCATGAGTTGTAGAAGATATATATTCAAAATGGTATAGGTATTATTGACTACTGAGGGTGGTTTTGATAAATATGTAAACAGACAAATGTGTCCTCATGGTTACGTTTAAAACTACATGTACTTTTGCTCTTATCCAAAAAGGCCTGCACTTTGAACTAAATTGTGTACTATAACCCTATGTTTTGTTGTATGAAAAATCAGTGGAAGAAAAATCAGTGGGGGCCACACACCCACAATCCAAATAAGTGAGTACGGCCACTCTTAAAAATCCAATATTTTACACTACAAAAAAATTTCGGTAAAATTAACCCCCCCGGGCCACAAGAAAGCTAAGCCACTGACGACAATGCGTTTCAGTCACCTCATCAGCATCGCGCATTTTGCACGCCTGATTAGCGCTCTTTTAACCAAGACCACTGTAAACTTGTTAATAACTCAAATAGAAAAAGCCATAGCAATAAAGCTTTCATGGCTTTATAATCCCTATAAAATAAAAATCCAGAGAGAACTAAAGAGGTGGTAATTTACAACAGCAAAGACCCTATCACTATCCCTCCACTAGCAGCTTCTAAACTAAGCAAGTATACATTTTCTTTTTTCATTTCAAGCCGACTCCACAGTTAAACTAAGCTTACCCTCCTCAAATTTATTGACTTCAGTCCTTGGGGCGCGCTAACCACAATGAACTCAGCGCACGTAGACGTGACATGTAATCACTAATCACAAGAAGCGCCCTTGCAGCTTGCCTTGTGGTCAATATCCGGTGCAGTTGCTGTAGCGTTTGCTGCCTCAGTAGATCTGCCTGTCAAGACACAAATTTTTAATACTATTATTTATACAAGGATTAGTTTCATATATACCCAACCCAAACTAAAAATATCATATATGCCCTTAAAAAGTAATTAAAATATCGAATATACCCAATCTATTAAAACAATTTAATAAATGGTCATTTTACCCTTATTTTTTTAACTTCAAGTTTTCAAATATGCTCGCTTATCTTTTAACTTCATATTTTTATACAACACATTTTTAGCTTAAATTTATATTTTACCTTTTTTTTTACTTTTTACCATAACAATGGTATTCTACATATATAATGTTTAAGTAAATAAATTAAGCTATAAATGAGTAAATATAATATTTTAAGTTAAATGTCATATATGAGATTTCAAAGTTTTAGAAAAATAAGGGTAACAAGGGTAAAATTGTTATTTATTAAATTATTTTTAATGAGTCGGGTATATATGATATTTATAATTTTGCATGGGTAAATATGATACTTTGCAAATTTGTAGGGTATATATGAAATTGCCCCTAATATAAGGATTAGGTCTAAAGTTTACCTGGTGAAGGAAGTTTTCGAGTGTGGCAAGCTTTCCCATGGCTATAGCCATCTGACCCATGTAATCGGCTACGTTACCCGAGCTCGTAAACCCCACCGAGAGCGTGTCAACGAGAGATTGTTGCAACGCTTCCATCCCTTGAGACAAAGCATCTTCCGCTTGTTGCGAAGATTGCTGCAAATTACATATCCCCATCAACTGTTGATCCGTCAGCGGCTCCAAATGGTTCCCGAGTATCTACACAAACAAAACACATTAATGGAACATACTCTACATGTTAAGGAATTGTCGGTCAAAGGGTTGGTCAAACCTTGAGAAGCTCAGAAGAGCGAAAACCGCCTATCCACATGAAACAACGTTCGGCTGGTGACTTCCACATGCCGGAAAGCATGTGAAACACATCGGCTTTTGCGGCTATGCTTTTAAGACGGAATTTTTCATCGTAATGTGACATAACCGCTTCAACGAGAAGACGAAGCTCGTTATCAGGAAGATGAGCGTTTACTGCTGACCGCACGTCGTTAATTAGCCTTTGATGGTCGTCTAACCAACGTGCGTATTCCAGATCGAATGCTAAGGCTCCTGTTAGTAAGTTTTAACATTTCATAATACGCAAATCATAAAGACAGTTTGAATAGAAAGATTAGAGAGGTTGTAAGCATTAAATACTTTTCACGCATTACATTTGTCATGTAATTAGTTTCATGCCTTTGATGCTACAAAATATTATTAGTAAAGAAATAATTTAAAATTACCATTTCCACCAACTAAACTACTACTCTGATCTCCAGAAACTCCACCAGTAATGAACATACCCTATGTACGAAAAAAAAATTAACTTGAGCTTTTTTAAAATAAAGATTTTCAAATACAAGCATTTCGTGTTACAATTTGACCATATGAGTACCTGCTGGCGTGCTCGTTTAAGCTCATGCTCAAGCTGCGTAAGCTTGAGTCGACTATTTTCCAGCTGCTGAACATATGCCTGCATAATAACGCGATATGTTTAAGCAAAAACCATCAAACAACATGATGTAAAACAGAAAACAAACTGTTGTATGAACGCAAGAATAATACTTTCTTTCTTAATCGACTTTTCCTAGCAGCTTCTCGATTCTGAGCCAGCCTTCGAAGTATCTGATCGACATGACACGATATAATTAAATGGAAAACTTTATATCGATTGTTGTTTTCAAAATTCCGAAAAAGTCATTTACAAACCTTCTGGTCTCCAATCTTTCCCATTGATCCTTCAGTTGAATCTACAACAACTTGACCTCCATTTTGAACACTGTTAAACTACAGAAAAATATCCAAAACATGTTCATCAAAACTAATGATTATTTAGAAAATATAAAGACATTAAACAATTTAAAAGATTAAAGGAAAATAAAGACCTGATTTTTATCATCAGTGTCAATATCAGTAGAAGTGTCAGTTTGTTGGCTGTTATCTGCAATAGCAGACTCACCCCAATTCTCAAAATGCCCTTTCCCCATAACACCACCACCGCCACCGCTACCACCACCTGCCGCCACCACCTTATGGTGCTGCATCAAGAACTGCTGCCCTGTATCCACCCCTGTCCCAATTGAGCTCATATCTATACTTGACCCAAAATTCTAAAAAACCCAATAAACAAGATTCAGTTTCCCAACAAACCCACATGAGAAATTGCACAACAACACAAAAAATTGTAACTTTCAATGCACCCACATGTTAAAATCATACAAACATACAAAAATTCATAATACCCATGTTTAATTTAATTTAACTATACTATTTAAGTTAATAAGTTATAATTACCATGTGATGCTGGCGAAACTGTAAACCATTATTAGAAAAAACAGCTGCTGCAGCATTCCCTGATTTTATTTCATTATACAAAGAGCCTACCAAACCCCAAAACAACTTCAAAGTTAGATACACCAAAATATATACACACATTTTTCTTTAAAAAAAAAAACATAACTTACTTCTGCTTAAATCAACAGCATCCTCTTGATAGTGTTGAAGCTCTCCAAGATCCGCAAAACGTGCATCATTTCTTCCATTTTCATCTGCTCTGTTTATAAATTATGACCCACCAATAAAAATGAAAACTTTTTAGCAAGAAACTAACAATGAATAAAAATGTTTATGACCCACAAATAAAAATGAAAACTTTTTAGCAAGAAACTAACAAAGAACAAAAATGATTATGACCCACTAATCAAAATGAAAACTTTTTAGTAAGAAACTAACAATGAACAAAAGTGTTTATGACCCACTAATCAAAATGAAAACTTTTTTGCAAAAATTCATAATGTTTATGACCCAACAATCAAAATGAAAACTTTTTACCAAGAAACTAACAATGAGTAAAAATGTTTATGACCCACAAATAAAAACGAAAACTTTTTAGCAAGAAACTAACTAACAATGAATAATAATCAAGAAAGTGTGTACCTAATGTTAAAAAATGGAGGGTAAAGGTCTGGAGATGAGAAGGGGTGAGGGGAGCTTTGCATTGTTGTAGTTGATGATGGTGGAAAATGGGAAATCTTTAAAAGTGATGGATGTTTTATTTATTTTACTGGCATGAGAAGATGGCGAATCAGTACGGTAGCCTTAGGCAATTACACCCAAAATAATAGTCCATGTCAGATATGAGAGAGAGAGAGAGATTTGTTTTGTCAATATTGCATATTCTGAGCCCTCTCTCTTTCCCCCAAGTTTGAGCATTTTAGTCTCCCGATACCGGTAGCAGCACCTCCAGTCCGAACAAATGCATATAACTATCGTCTTCCCCACTTTATTAACCTGGCGCGTGACTGTCATGTTTAATTCGACTGTATATATCAACTAGTGGGTAAGTTGTGCCGCTTTGCTGCGGGTTTGAAACCTACATACCAGAAGGTGTTAGACCAAACGGTATGGGGGCCGGCTTAGGCCCGGCGCCGGTCCCCCACACCGCCCCCCTCGGCCCGTTACGTGAAAACCGGCTCCCACTCGACGATTGTGACGTGCCTCATTTCAAACATTTAGCCGTTGGTAACGGCTATATTTATTAAAAAAAAACTTTTTAACTTTAAATAAATACCCCTCCTTTCATTCATTTTTATATCATTTTTTCCAAATCTTCTCCCATTTTTATAAAAAAACACTCCATTTTTTTATAAAATCATGAATCCATTCAACCCAAACAACCCCAACCCGAACCAACCTAACTTTTTTTCGAGTCCCGCTTACACTCCGACTATGGATCCTTCGTGGGTGTCTCCACAATTTACGTTTTCGGGTTTCCAACAATCACCCAACGCCTTCTCACAAATGTCCCAAGTTCAACAAATGCAACAATACCAAGCACTCCAACAATTCATGCAACGCAACTCGGTTCAACTTGAACAATTCCAATCGCAACCGTCCACTTCCCAACCGCAACCCCCGGTTCAACTTGACGATGAGGATGAAGAAGTCGTCCCCGAATCGCCACCTAAAGAACTCAAGCGCAAAAAAACACGGGGAAGGGGAAGGCGGTTGAAACCGAACCCGACACCGCAAAAAAAAAGAGGTTCGAGAGCAAAGCCGAGAAAGTTGACAAAAGTAGAGGAGGAGGCGCTAGCAATTGCGTTTGTTAAGTCCTCAACTCGCCCGATTGTCGGTATGAACCAAAGTTTATTTTTTTAATTTAAATTTAAAAAGATTTATTTTTTACTTTGACTAATGCATTTTTTTTAATTTAGGGAACAATCAAACGGGTACTAGTTTTTGGAATGCGACAACGGATAGATTTAACGAGCTTATGGGGCAAGGCCCGATGCGTGATATCGAATCCGTATCGGGCAAGTGGCGGAAAATGAACAAGACCGTCAATGAATTTTGCGGGTATTATAACCAAATTTACAATAATCCTCCTAGTGTGAGTAACGACGAGGACATTCTTAACCTTGTGATGGCTAAATGAGATTCAAAAATTTGGCGCCTTTCCCACACCTCTGAGCATGGAACGTTTTAAAGAAAGAACCAAAATGGAAGCCGGTTCCAAATGAGGTCGCAACCACCAAACGGACTAAAACTTCCGAGTCCGGAAGTTATAGTGCGGGAGGCTCCACCGCTCGTTGTCAAATCGACATAAACGACGACCCGGTATATGACGAGGATGTGTTGCCCGTTCACGAGTCGGAACGTCCCCCCGGAAGGGACAAATCAAAAAAAGAGGCAGCCGGAAAGCGAAAAGGGGGCGGTTCGAGTGGAGGGGGCGGTTCGGGTGGAGGGGGCGGCTCGGGGGCGGCTTCGAAAATGGACGAGTTGATAACCGAATTCTGTTCGTTCAAAAAGTTCGCGGCCGAAAAATATAGTCACAAGAAAACCGTGTCGGCCGACTATGCTCGAGCGGAGGATTTTAGGATTATGAGGTTGGATCTCGACTCGGTTCCGGAGGATGAACGCGAGGTTTATCGGAGGATGAAAGAGGAGGTTAAGAAAAAAATGGACGTCGTAGGTTGTGAGCGGATGACTTTTTTAATCGTATCGTTATTTTTTTCGTTTCTAGGATTATTAGTTTTAATTTTTAGGAAATGTAATTTTATTTTTATGTTATGAAATGAAATTATTTATGTTGTTTTATGTTGTATTTTTAATTTTTATGAAGTTTTTATTAAGTTAACAAAAAAAAGTTAGAAAATTATAAAATAATTAGGTGGGGTAGCCCCATCTGTCGCAACCCCAGATCCCTGATTCCCGGGAACGAGCGGCCGCGAGCCAGTTTCGGTGGTATCATGGTATTTGTCTAATGTGGCAGCGGAAATTACATCAGGACCGTAGTTAGGAAATGTTTATCAGAGTAAAACCACCATATTTCATATTAATAATCACATGGGCAAAACCCAAGTTTCTTATTACAATACATTCATAGGGATAAACCCTATTTTATTGAATTTAAAACATCATCTTTTAGGTAACTTTTATAGCCACATTTTTCCCAAGCCTTCAGTGCTCTTCAGCTGGCTTTTTACTAATTGGCTGTCACATTTTGTTACCTGAAACATGTTTTAAAAACATTTATCAGCGGGAAATTCTGGTGAGTGAATCCCAGTTTAGTCAAGAAACATTTTATTAATTAAAACAGTATTGAGAGCGATCACATTGCTTGTTTCTACACAATTACTCATTCAGTACTGTCAATCCTGACTTGTGGGTCATATTACTCGTTGGCTAACTCTTTGTCCAATGGTAACGTCCTGTCAGCCCCGACTTACTACTCACAAGGTAGTAAATTTTGTATACAAAACCCCATCATACCGGCAGTAATTGAAGAACTACAAAGACTCAATCACCGCTTAATCACATTGTAAAACATTTAAGGTTTTGTAAATTATTATCAAAAAGAGGATAAACTCACTTTGCTATCTTAGACTTCGTGTAAGGGTTTCCTGGATGTAATCTATAATTTATACAAATGTACATTGGTTAGTACCATAACCCTTTGAAAATATTAATGATACCCTCCCCGAGACGGCATTCCAACAACTACATCGGGCAGAACCACGACAGTTGTTACGGAACCCTAAATCAATCGGGCAGCGTATCTACTATGAAACCGGGTTTATAATACTTACTACGGAGCAGAATCTCGCTAATTAGGGGTATAATACCCGCGTATAATAACACTACTACAGAATTTTGAGATTGAGAATGAAATTGTGAGCGAGTTCGACTAAGATCCGATGCTATCTATTTATAGGTGCTGAATTCGACTTTCAGGCGGCCCGCGTAAGGTAAGGCGAAGCCTTACGCGGCCCGCGTCAACACCTGGTCAACCTATAGCTTATCCGGCTCATCCTATAGACCCGCCACGATGTCGACACGTGTCAGCTTAGGGTGTCTCCGCGTTTGATGATCTCTAGCGGCCCGCGTAAGGTTTAAGGTGAGCTTGCGCGGCCCGCCTTAACTTATAATTTCACCGGAGTAAGTTTCACCCTTGATACCGCCCGCGTGAGGTTGGGGTGGGATCCTATGCGGCCCGCCTCAGCTTACTAATTAAATTTTATATTTTATTTTATATGTTATAACACATTTTGGGCTTGGTTTTCACATACGGGATGTATTATAAGACATAAAGGAATATTTTAAAATATATTAGGGTGTCGGAAATATTATGAGGGTGTCGGTTTTACCGAGGGTTGTTACATTCTCCCCACCTTGTTTTAGAGCTCGTCCTCTAGATCTACTGGAATAAATGCGGATATTTCTTTTGCATTTCAGATTCAAGTTCCCATGTATACTCAGGTCCTCTTTTGGAGTCCCATTTCACTTTGACCAGAACTAATCTCTTATGCTTGAGATTCTTGATTTTCCTGTCTTCAATTTGTAGAGGCCTTTCTACAAACTTAATTTGTTCATTTACCTCTATATCCTTAAGAGGTACTATCAGTGATTCATCAGCTAAACACTTTTTAAGATTAGATACATGAAACACATCATGTATTCCTGCCATTTCCTCTGGCAGTTGTAGCTGATAGGCTACAGGTCCTATTCTTTTAATAATCTTAAAAGGTCCAATATACTTGGGACTTAGCTTTCCCCGTTTAATGAATCTTACTACTCCTTTCCAAGGAGAGACCTTCAACAATACTTTATATCCTACTTTAAACTCCAATGGTTTGCGTCGGTTATCAGCATAGCTCTTCTGTCGATCACGTGTTGCTTTCAGTCGTTCCTTGACTTGAATAATCTTATCAGTTGTTTCTTGCACTATCTCAGGTCCTGATAGTTGCTTTTCCCCAATTTCTGCCCAACAGACCGGGGTTCGACACTTTCGTCCATAAAGAGCTTCGAATGGTACAGCATTGATACTTGTGTGATAACTATTGTTATAGGAAAATTCTATTAAAGGTAAGTGATCATCCCAATTACCTCCAAAATCAATTACACAAGCTCTAAGCATGTCTTCCATTGTCCGAATTGTCCTTTCACTCTGTCCGTCCGTTTGAGGATGATAAACTGTGCTTAATTTTAACTTGGTTCCCATTGCCTTTTGGAAACTTGACCAAAAATGAGAGGTAAATCGGTTATCTCTATCAGAAACAATTGATAAAGGAATGTCATGTAAAGAAACAATTTCATTTACATATAATTTAGCTATTTGTTCCATACTAAAAGTTTCTTTCATTGGTAAGAAATAAGCTGACTTGGTTAGTCTATCTACAATCACCCAGATTGTATCATTTCCTTTCTTTGTTTTGGATAATTTAGTAACAAAATCCATTGTTATCAATTCCCATTTCCACACTGGCATTTCTAATTGCTGTAACAAACCTGAGGGTTTCTGGTGTTCAGCTTTAACTTGTGAACATGTTAAACATTTAGAAACATATGCTGCTATGTCCTTTTTCATTCCTATCCACCATAATTTTTTCTTTAAATCCTGGTACATTTTATCACTTCCTGGATGCATCGTGTATTTAGATTTATGGCCTTCTTCTAATATACGATGACGTTGGTTTCCTAATTTAGGTATCCACATTCTCTTTTTATGGAATCTCCAAATTCCATATATTCCTTGTTCCAATTCTTTTAGCATACCTTTTAATTTTTCAGTATCATCCTTGATTACTAATTCTTGTGCTTCTCTTATCTGATCATTTAAATCTACTTGCAGATTTAATTTAAGAGAGCGTACTCTTTTTGGCTTTTCATGATACTTTCGACTTAAAGCATCTGCTACTGCATTTGCTCTTCCTTCATGATACTAGATATCACAATCATAATCACTAAGCATCTCCATCCAGCGTCTTTGTCTCATATTCAAATCCTTTTGCTTAAAAATATACCTTAAACTCTTATGATCAGTGAATATGGTAAACTTACTACCATAAAGGTAATGTCTCCAAATCTTAAGAGCAAAAATTATAGCTCCTAGTTCTAGATCATGGATTGAATAATTCTCTTCATGATTCTTAAGTTGTCTAGATGCATAAGCTATAACCTTTTGTCGTTGCATCAACACACATCCATAACCTAATTTAGAAGCGTCACAATAAACTACAAAATCTTCAGTTCCTTCTGGTAACGCTAATATGGGTGTATGGGTTAATCTTTGCTTAAGAATTCTAAAAGCTTCTTCTTGTTTTAATCCCCATTCAAACTTAACAGATTTACAGGTTAACTTAGTTAAAGGAATGGCTATTCTAGAAAAATCTTGAATAAATCTTCTATAATAACCGGCAAATCCTAAGAAACTTCTAACCTCGATTGGTGATTCAGGGGTTTTCCATTTAGTAATCGCCTCGATTTTTGTTGGATCAACATGAATTCCTTCATGATTTACTAAATGTCCGAGAAACTGTACCTGTTCTAACCAAAATTCGCACTTTGAAAACTTAGCATAAAGCTTTTCCTTTCTTAATAAACTTAAAAGTACGTGCAAATGCTTTGCATGATCCTCTTTATTCTTAGAGTAAATGAGAATATCATCTATAAAGAAAATTATAAATTTATCCAAATATGGCTTACATATTCGGTTCATCATCTCCATAAATGCAGCTGGGGCATTGGTTAAACCAAATGGCATGACAGTAAATTCATAATGTCCATACCTTGTTCTGAATGCGGTTTTAGGAATATCCTCTTCCTGTACCTTTAATTGATGATATCCTGATCTTAAATCAATTTTAGAGAAAAATCGAGCTCCTTGTAGTTGATCAAACAGATCATCGATTCTCGGTAATGGGTACCGATTCTTAATCGTAACCTTGTTTAATTCACGGTAATCAATGCACATACGCATTGATCCGTCCTTCTTTTTAACAAATAGTATCGGCGCTCCTCATGTCGACGAACTTGGCTGTATGAATCCTTTCTCTAACAATTCGTCTAATTGTTTCTTTAATTCTTGCATTTCTGCAGGTGCCAAACGGTAAGGTGCTTTGGCAATTGGTGATGTTTCTGGTATTAAATGAATTCTGAATTCAACTTCTCTATTAGGTGGCAATCCTGTTAATTCTTCTGGAAATACATCTGAAAACTGAGATACTACTGGAATATCTTTTAAATCCTTTCCTTTAGTGTTAGTGATTATAGAAATCAAATACACTATAGAACCTTTTCTTATATAACTTGCAGTTTTCATCACAGAGATGAATTTTGTGGATCTAGAGGGCTTATCTCCTTTAATTGTGATCTTTTTACCTTTTTGTGAATTTACTTGAATTGACTTTTGATCACATAAAATACTGGCTTTATTGGCTATTAACCAATCCATTCCTAAAACAACATCAAATCCTGCCAGATTCATAGGATAAAGATTTGCAATAAATTTCTGATTTAAAATTTCTATTCTTGCTCCCTGCAAGATTTCAGAAATCCTAATGGTTTCTCTATTAGTTGTCTCTACTAAACATTCTTGTGGTAGTTTAGTTAATGATTGATTTAGAAATTTGCAAAATGATGTATTAATAAAACTTTGGTTCGCACCAGAGTTAAATAATACTTTAGCAAAAATATCATTAACTAAAAACGTACCAGCTATGACATCTGGAATCATCTTGGCTACATCTGCAGTTAGAACAAATGCTCTAGCATTATTGGTATTCTTGTTGTTTGTAGCTAATTTTGGGCAATTAAGCTTGATATGACCTTGTTCTCCGCAGTTGTAACATATCTTGTTAGTAGCTTTCTTCCTGCAGTCTTCTTCCTTGTGTCCAGATATTTTGCAAAAGTTACAGTATATGGAGCATCTTCCTGAATGCTTTCTTTTGCAATGCCTACTGTAGGGTGCAGAGGTAGAACCTATATTTCTCCCACGGTTAGAATTTCCAGAACGAAATTCTTGAGTCAACTTCTGGGTTAGGTTCCTCCTTTGATCCTCTTCTCGGGTACGGACTAATTCATCAGTCAAGGTATTGGCTAGTTCTACAGCTTCTTCTATGGTTTGAGGTCTAGCTGTCTTGACTACGTGTCTAATCTCTCCAATTAATCCCCAGATATAACGGGAGATTAACACCGGTTCTGGTGAAGCAAGAGTTGGCACTATTCTAGCATATTCGAATAATAACTTAGTGTACCCCTTACTATCCACACCAGTCATCCTAAGGTTTAGGAATTTGTTTGCTATCTGTTCTTTTTCATTGGGTGGGCAGAATTTCCTTTCTACCTTATTCTTGAATTCTTCCCATTCCATATTATAGGTTCTATCACTTTCTCTTGATTGAAGGATAGTGTTCCACCATTCTAGTGTTGCATTCTTAAACAGATTAGAAGCAAACAATATCTTATCTTCTTCAGCACACTTACTTATCCTTAAGACTGCCTCAGTCTTTTCTATCCAGCGTAGGGTTGCAATGGCCCCTTCGTTGCCCGAGAATTCCATTGGTTTACAAGACCAGAATTCTTTATAAGAACAACCGTAAGGCACGGTTCTTCTTCTTTTAGGAATAGGCATTTGAAGTACAGGTCCATTGTTCACGCTATTTTCAGGTTCGATGGGTCGCTTACTGCTATGCTTACTTTTATTATTCGCTTCTTGAATAGTTTGAATAATAAATGGCATGGCATCTATGATTCCTTGTGCCACTATATGTTGAACGACACTATTATCCATTTGGTTTTCGTTGTTATTGATGCTTGGATTCTCATTAACCACGTTAATGTTACTCTGGTTATCATTATTCAGATTTCCTTGATTTCCCTCATCGGCCATCTAAATTTTAAACATTTATCCCGTTATTAATATCACAAGATAATACGTAATATAGTTAATCACATGACACGCAATTTAACCAAAAGCGTCGATCATTGCGACTTATACTCTATTTCCATATACTATGCGTCTATTACATACTAGTACTGAAATAAAATTACAATACTGACAGAAACAGAATCACACTAAAAGTAATATGCATCCGTACACACATATTTTATTTTATTTTATCTTATTATATTATTATTATTATTATTATTATTATTATTACTGCCATTTCCTCCCTTCTCACATTCACGGATATGGATTTATCCAAAATTCAATATTGCGTTCATCGTATTTCCATACGAGACGCTCTCCCACCTGATGCATTCTCTCACTGCTTTCTAAAATTTCCTCCCCTAAAGTCCTAAGTTATTGGACGTTTTCTGAACTCATTGGGGGTGCAGGTTCTAGGACTGGGTTTGGAATCTGGGGTGATGGTTCTTGATATGGGGGTGAAAGTTCCTGAAATTGGTAAGGATCCTCTAAGATCTCCCTAATATAATCATCTTGGTAATAGGGATCTAAAGGGTCCATACCTGGGTAGGCTTCTATGTTTTGTATAGGTACGTCTTCATGGATTGGGTAACGTTGCACAAAGTCCCTATTATCGTCCCACCAGGGGTCGTAATTTGGGTCTAGTGGGTTTGGTGCAGGTACCCTAGGGATTTCTTCTGGGTTAAAGTCATGCATTTCCACTTGGTTTTCAGGATTTTCTATCTCCATGGGTTGTTCTAGGATTTGGGGTTGTGGGGCTACTAGTTGTTCCAGACTTGGGTCAGTAGCAGTTGTAGCTAGGATATGGAAATTTACTAGGCTTCTATTAAGCATATCCTGTGTATGGGCATCTGTTTCTCGCTTAATAGCTGCTAAGGCTCTTTGCTGTTGCAACTTTCGTATTCTTTTCCTACGAGCAAAGGCTTCCTTACTGAACCATCCTCGTTTCTTATGAGGGAATGACTCTTCTGACTGTGCTTTAAAAGCAAACATCCCGTCTTCCTGATCAGCAAAATACCCAGAAAGGGCAGACTGTGATGAGGTACCTTCACTCCTAGGTGATTCAGACAACTGACGACTCATATCTGAGGGTCCTTGATCACTCATACTGTAAACTAACAAATAGTTAAATAACACATAACAAATGAATACAGTTATGCACATATTTCCGTTATTTCCTAACACAAAATTTTAAAACTTAAGTGTCAGCAGAACACTTCTTTGGCTCAGACCAGTGGCTAGGCTCTGATACCACCTTCTGTCGCAACCCCCGATCCCTGATTTCCGGGAACGGGCGGCCGCGAGCCAGTTTCGGTGGTATCATGGTATTTGTCTAATGTGGCAGCGGAAATTACATCAGGACCGTAGTTAGGAAATGTTTATCAGAGTAAAACCACCATATTTCATATTAATAATCACATGGGCAAAACCCAAGTTTCTTATTACAATACATTCATAGGGATAAACCCTATTTTATTGAATTTAAAACATCATCTTTTAGGTAACTTTTATAGCCACATTTTTCCCAAGCCTTCAGTGCTCTCCAGCTGGCTTTTTACTAATTGGCTGTCACATTTTGTTACCTGAAACATGTTTTAAAAACATTTATCAGCGGGAAATACTGGTGAGTGAATCCCAGTTTAATCAAGAAACATTTTATTAATTAAAACAGTATTGAGAGCGATCACATTGTTTATTTCTACACAATTACTCACTCAGTACTGTCAATCCTGACTTGTGGGTCATATTACTCATTGGCTAACTCTTTGTCCAATGGTAACGTCCTGTCATCCTCGACTTACCACTCACAAGGTAGTAAATTTTGTATACAAAACCCCAACATACCGGCAGTAATTGAAGAACTACAAAGACTCAATCACCGCTTAATCACATTGTAAAACATTTAAGGTTTTGTAAATTATTATCAAAAAGAGGATAAACTCACTTTGTTATCTTAGACTTCGTGTAAGGGTTTCCTGGATGTAATCTATAATTTATACAAATGTACATTGGTTAGTACCATAACCCATTGAAAATATTAATGATACCCTCCCCGAGACGGCATTCCAACAACTACATCGGGCAGAACCACGACAGTTGTTACGGAACCCTAAATCAATCGGGCAGCGTATCTACTATGAAACCGGGGTTATAATACTTACAACGGAGCAGAATCTCGCTAATTAGGGGTATAATACCCGCGTATAATAACACTACTACAGAATTTTGAGATTGAGAATGAAATTGTGAGCGAGTTCGACTGAGATCCGATGCTATCTATTTATAGGTGCTGAATTCGACTTTCAGGCGGCCCGCGTAAGGTAAGGCAAAGCCTTACGCGGCCCGCGTCAACACCTGGTCAACCTATAGCTTATCCGGCTCATCCTATAGACCCGCCACGATGTCGACACGTGTCAGCTTAGGGTGTCTCCGCGTTTGATGATCTCTAGCGGCCCGCGTAAGGTTTAAGGTGAGCTTACGCGGCCCGCCTTAACTTATAATTTCACCGGAGTAAGTTTCAGCCTTGATACCACCCGCGTGAGGTTGGGGTGGGATCCTACGCGGCCCGCCTCAGCTTACTAATTAAATTTTATATTTTATTTTATATGTTATAACACATTTTGGGCTTGGTTTTCACATACGGGATGTATTATAAGACATAAAGGAATATTTTAAAATATATTAGGGTGTCGGAAATATTATGAGGGTGTCGGTTTTACCGAGGGTTGTTACACCATCTCCACCCCCCTCAAAAAGCAAGGAGGCCCATCCTCCATGGGATGGTGATGTGGCGCCTACATGGCGGCCCATCCTCATGGGGATGAGCCTCCCCATACCCTCTGGTCTTAGGCTGGTGGATGTGGTTTAAAGCCCCTAGGAGCTTTATTATATCAAGTCAGCGCCACCTCATATGGGGGAGGCCACACGTAATGGAGAGGTATTATTGTTAACTTGCACGGTGTGGAATAAAGCCCTTTAAAGCCTGTAACATCCCGAAAATACAAAACTTTATATTTAAAATTATAAAGTTTAAATAAACAAGAATTTATCTAACTAGGAAATTATAACCTAGTTAACTATGAGTCTATGAATAACTAGAAATAAGGTTAGATTAACCAAAACTAAATATTAAACAAAGTGGAGGGACCAATGTTGATAATCTTGAAACTATTGTTATTATTTTGTTTAATAAACAAACCAAACACCTCAAACTGAGGTTCTGGTCGATCAACAACAGGAAGGGGGCGACACCCACACCTCCAAAACCCTAACATCTACTAAAACTCTCAATTGAAGGCTCAAATCATGTTGTAATCGAAATCTGAACATAGAATCGTGGATCTCCTCGTCAAGGAGGTCATAAGGTATGTCAAATTAGGTTGTTTTGATACAACTCAAATTCTTGCATGTGATTGAAATCGAAGGTTGAGCTTGATTACGTGTTGTAAAACATGAAATTGGAAGTAATGTGAAGTCTAGGGACAAACCCTAGATGATTTCTTGTCAAAATCTTGCATGATAGATGTAAGGATCAAAATCACCATAGTGGGTTATTAGTAAGTTAGTAGAACTTGATAAACACTAGGATTAAGACTCTTGTTCTAGTGAAAACTGAAATTGTGGGATAATCTCTGAAATTGTTAATGTTAAAATATGTGTATATTGTCTAATTGAAATTAATTTGAGTGGTAAATTCAAGTTATGAACTTGGTTTAGATCATGTAGAAATCTGACCCGCAAGGTGTTTGATAAAACGCCTAAATGAGGGTTAAAATGTTAAAGATTGCTAAAAACGCAGATTTGCATATGTTATGAATGAATACGTTAAAGCTTATGAAAGAGAGTTCTAATCTTGTTATGAATTGAACTCTTTAGGCAAGGAATCCGGAACGTCAAGTGGACACGCCGGAAGCGATACCCGGGGAAAAGGTGTGCTTTAAAGGTACGTGATTTTAGTCTCGTTGTATTATGTAATAACGTTTAGTTTTAATGTACAAACGATGTCGGATTGTAATTGATGCGTTTGATGTATCGTTAAAGTGGCGAAGTTCACTAGATCATCAAACGGGTCAAAATAAACATTAGAAATTTGGTTTGGTATGTTAATAAAGTGATGGTTTTCACTAGATAGCCAAACGGGTCAAAATGTTGCTTGAAAACGAATCACATGAGTAGAGACTTAAAAGTCTCATATCTTGCTAGGTGATAGATGGTAATACATCAATAAATTGGTTATGATATTTTAAGTCTACGAACCTGGTATATCGGGTCAAACAATAGAAGTTAATAGAAGGTGTTGTTTGAAACGGGATGCTTGAATTCCGAGAAAACAAGTGTTTAGTTCGGAGAAAACGCGAAGCCATGGTATGGCGCGTATACTCCAAGGTCATAAGCCCGGGAAGTTGGGTAACTATGTCTAATGTGTCATTAGGATGGAAATATGGAATCATGTACTTTGTTAATTGGTTGATGATTTTGAAACAAAGAAATTGTGAGCCGAACGTCGGTATCTCGGTTTCCGTGATGTGTAATTTATATGGTTGGATCCGTAATCTTATTACAGACTCGTGGGTAAAAGAATCGACTAAATCGGACTAATGAGTAAAAAGTTATGAACTTTTAAAGTTGAAAAATAGTTAAAGAGCAAGGATGCAGAACCCACCGTAACTTACGGTTCCACCGTAAGTTACGGTGGACATCAAAAGTGTACGGTGTGAAGCTCCTGATTTACGGTAGAATTAGGGATGTTCCAGGTTCACCGTAACTTACGGTGACACCGTAAGTTACGGTGACACCGTAAATTACGGTGGAACCCAGAAAATTTATATTTTGTTTGATGCTTTGCATTGTTAAATTTCATTTATACGTAACGTATTATTGTCAAAACTAATATTTTAGTGTTTGACCCTCGGTATGTATGAAGCCCTCTCGGATGGTGATCAAGTACATGTCAAGAACGAACACGTATTTTGAAGCTTCCGCACTAAACTCAATTTTGTCTAAACTTTAAACATGTTGTAATTACTTTTGTTGATCGTGTTTTAAATCCCTTAAACTAGTGATTAGTTTACTAGCAAGGGTTACTTTAAACTAGTTATGCACTTTCTTGGATGTGATTGGTATTATCACAAATGTGTATGGTTTTAAACTCGAAATGATTTTGTAAACTCTGAATTTTTATAAAGTTCTTATGATTATCTTTTATTACTGTTCAAATTATTAAGGGTGTTACAAGTTGGTAATCAGAGCCCAAGGTTGTTAACAAGTGTTCGGTTCAAGCTTGATCAAACATCCGGTAAGAGTTAATTGTTCTAAAGTAGAGTTACTAAGTATAAAAAGGGAAGTAATGAATGGAAATGCATGGGAAGAGTGTGTTAACATACTCAAACCCGGAAAGTGCATTAAATAAGAACGGTGAAAACAAGTTATGAACTTGAACAAACCGAAGTGAATAAATCATACGTCATAAATGAAATGTTAACGCTTAATGTAAACATTTCAGTTAAAGATGACGGATAAAGGCAATGATGATGCGGTGCCAAGAGTCACCGAGCAAACAAGAGAAGTGATTGCTGAAGAGGTAGGAAAAGCAATCAAAAACAGTTTGTCGGGTTTCATCGACAAAATCCAAACCACGGTATTATCAGTGGTGGAAGAAAGAATCAAGAAATTGGAGGATAATACCAATTTAGCAAAGGAGAAGTCAGGAGGACGAAAATCTTGTTCTTATAAAGAGTTCATGGCATGTAAACCACCCATTTACAATGGGGAGGTTGACCCGATCATATGTCAGCGATGGTTAAGCGATATGGATGGGGTGTTCGAAAGGACTCATTGTGATCCGGATGACTATGTAGCCTATGGCACGGGTCAGTTAAGGGGTCAAGAGAAAGACTGGTGGGATAACAAGAAAAAGGAAATTGGAAGCGAAGCGGCTAAGGCTATGACATGGGATGAGTTTAAGACGCCGTTTCTTAAACATCACAGTCCCAAGGCAGTCATTAACAAGATCAAGGAAGAATTCATGCAGCTTCGACACAAGGGTGAATCTATTGACAAAATCACGGGAATATTCATGGATAAGATGAAGTTTTGTGATGAGTTGATAACGAATGAGGAGCAGAAAATATATTATTATTATAATATGTTGAGCGCCGAGTATAGGGAGTTTATGACTCCTTCAAAGTATGAGACTCTCACCGAAATTATAAACGTTGCTCGGGAACGGGAGATAGAGTTGAAGAAACAGATTGAAAGAGGTGAAAGAAGGGCTCAGATAGTCAATCCAAGCCCAACGAAAAAGGCGCGCACAACAGAATCCTCAAAGAAACAAGAAGGTAAAGGTGGGTCATCAAACTGCAAGATATGCGGGAAGGGGTACAAAGGTGAGTGCCGGTTCAAGGACAAACCGTGTCCTATATGTGGGAAGACGGGACACACGGCTGCATTGTGCCCGGGAAAGGTGTCGGTGTGTTACAAATGCTACCAACCGGGTCACAAGAAATCTGAGTGCCCGGAGTTGGTTGGAAAGAAAGGTGACAAGAATACACATACTGAGACACCAAGAGCAAAGGCGAGATCTTTCCAGTTGACAGCAATGGAGGCAAAAACAGAGCCCGGTGTGGTCTCAGGTATATTTGCCATAAATTCAATTCCTGCACATGTGTTATTTGATACGGGTGCGAATAAATCTTTTGTTTCATATGGATTTATTCGACATCTTTCTTTTGTACTAACAAAATTGCCTATGCCATTAGAGGTAGAAATAGGTGATAACAAAAGTTTTCTTGTATGTGACGTATGTCGAGATTGCAAAATAAGCGTTGATGATGAGGAATATTTGATAGACTTGATCCCTATGTCAATGGGAGAATTTCAAGTAGTGGTAGGGATGGATTGGTTATCCCGACATCATGCAAAGGTGATATGTTTCCGCAAGGAGATACAGTTGACATCTCCAAGTGGAAAGCAAGTCACCATTTATGGCGAAAAAGGGGGCAGTCCCGTTATGTGCTCAATACTAAAGGCCCACAAACTTATGAGGCGCGGATGTAAAGCATTCATGATATACGCAAACGAACCTAATAAAGAGACGCCAAAGATGGAAGACGTACCAGTGGTACGTGAATACGCTGATGTATTTCCGGAAGATTTACCGGGAATACCGCCAGTACGGGAGGTAGAGTTCGGGATCGAATTGGTTCCGGGCGCAAAACCTGTGGCCAAGGCGTCGTATCGACTCGCGCCATCAGAATTGCAAGAATTGATGTCACAAATCCAAGAATTGCTCGACAAGGGATTTATTCGGCCAAGCGTGTCTCCATGGGGCGCACCGGTATTATTCGTGAGAAAGAAGGACGGGAGCATGCGTATGTGCATTGATTACCGGGAGTTGAATAAACTCACGGTAAAGAATCGATACCTGCTTCCAATAATTGATGACCTATTTGACCAATTACAAGGTGCAACTTGGTTCTCAAAAATCGACCTCAGATCCGGGTATCATCAGTTGAAAGTCAAAGAGGAGGATATACCGAAAACGAATTTTCGTACACGGTACGAACATTACGAGTTTCTCGTGATGTCCTTTGGGTTAACTAATGCACCCGCGGCTTTCATGGATCTCATGAACCGGGTTTGCAAACCCATGCTAGACAAGTCAGTGATAGTGTTTATCGATGATATTTTGATATACTCCAAGAATGAAGCAAAACTCGCAAGTCATTTGCGTGAAGTGTTGGAGACGCTCAGGAAAGAGAAATTGTATGCGAAATTCTCAAAATGTGCCTTCTGGTTACGAGAGGTGCAATTTCTTGGGCATATCATTAGTGCAAACGAAGTGCTAGTAGATCCTTCAAAAATAGAAGCTGTGTCAAGATGGACTCCACCGAAGAATCCTTTGGAAATTAGAAGCTTCTTGGGGCTTGCGGGTTATTATCGGAGATTCATACAAGATTTCTCCAAAATTGCTACGCCGTTGACCAAACTAACCCGTAAGGATGAAAAGTTTATTTGGGCCGAGGATCAAGAAAGGGCGTTCCAAACGCTCAACGAAAAATTGACCCATGCGCCGGTGTTGACATTACCGGACTGAACGGAGGATATGGTAGTTTACTCGGATGCATCGCATTCGGGACTTGGCTGCGTTTTGATGCAGCGGGGCAAGGTTATAGCCTATGCCTCGAGACAGCTAAAGGCTCATGAGAAGAGATATCCTACCCATGACCTCGAGTTGGCAGCAGTGGTGTTTGCATTGAAGATATGGAGGCATTACTTGTATGGGGTGAAGTGCACTATCTTTACCGACCACAAAAGCTTAAAGTATTTCTTCGATCAGAAGGAATTAAATATGAGGCAGAGGCGGTGGTTAGAAACTGTCAAAGACTTTGATTGTGAAATACATTACCACCCCGGGAAGGCTAACGTAGTGGCAGACGCGTTGAGCCGAAAGACGGATTATATGCCTATTCGAGTACGATCGATGCAATTAATTGTGACATCGGGTTTACTTGAACAAATCCGAAAATCTCAAATTGAAGCAATCAAGGAAGAAAATGTGAAGAAGGAAAGGATAGTTGGGCAACTAAAAGACCTGGAGGATGGTAATCAAGGATTGAAAACTCGATTTGGGAGAATTTGGGTTCCAAATACGTGTGGGGCCAAGGTGCGTCTACTTGACGAGGCCCATAAATCTCATTATTCAGTTTATCCGGGGGCGACCAAAATGTATAATGACGTAAAACAAAACTATTGGTGGCCCGGAATGAAAAGAGATATTGTGAAGTATGTGGAGAAGTGTCTGACTTGTTTACGAGTCAAAGCGGAGCACCAAAAGCCATATGGTAGGTTGCAACCGCTGGATATCCCAGTTTGGAAATGGGAACAAATCACGATGGATTTGTTAACCAAATTGCCCAAAACCAATCGCGGATTTGATGCCATATGGGTAGTCGTAGATCGATTGACAAAAAGTGCTCACTTAATTCCGATTCGTGAGACTTATACATCCGAGAAGATGTCGGAAGTGTACACCAATGAGATCATAGCACGTCACGGAGTGCCGATATCCATTGTGTCAGACAGAGATACTCGGTTTACCTCTAAATTCTGGCGCGAATTCCAAGAGCAAATGGGAACTAAACTGTACATTAGCACTGCTTATCATCCGCAAACGGATGGGCAAAGTGAGAGAACGATACAAACGTTGGAAGATATGTTGCGGGCTTGCATCATTGACTTCGGGGGTAGTTGGGATGTCCATCTACCCTTGGTCGAATTTTCATATAACAATAGCTATCAGTCGAGCATTAAAATGGCCCCGTATGAAATGCTATATGGTAGAAAGTGTCGAACCCCAGTGTGTTGGGGAGAAGTGGGACCACGAGGATTAGCACATACTGACATAATCCGAACTACGAATGAGAAAATTGATGTGGTTCGAGCTCACCTAAAAGCAGCTCAGGATCGACAAAAGTCGTATGCGGATAAGCGAAATAGACCTATTGAATTTCAAGTTGGCGATAAAGTAATGCTGAAAGTATCGCCATGGAAAGGAATTATACGGTTCAGAAAAAGAGGAAAGTTGAGTCCGAGGTTCATTGGGCCATTCAGGATCACTGAACGGGTTGGTAAGGTAGCATATCGCCTTGAACTACCCGAGGAGTTGAGTGGAATTCATAACACATTCCATGTGTCACATCTCCGAAAATGCTTAGCAGAAGAAACTGCTCGTATCCGCTATGATGACATTGAGGTGGATAACAGCCTCAACTATGCAGTGAGACCAATTGCAATCTTAGATAAAAAAGAGAAGAGTCTGAGGAACAAAGTAATTAACCAAGTGAAGGTTAAGTGGGAGCACAGGAAGGGTGCGAATACCACGTGGGAATCCGAAGAAGAGATGCAACGGCTCTACCCTAAACTATTTGGTACGTACTACGGTTTCGGGGACGAAACCCTTCTTAAGGGGGGTGGACTTGTAACATCCCGAAAATACAAAACTTTATATTTAAAATTATAAAGTTTAAATAAACAAGAATTTATCTAACTAGGAAATTATAACCTAGTTAACTATGAGTCTATGAATAACTAGAAATAAGGTTAGATTAACCAAAACTAAATATTAAACAAAGTGGAGGGACCAATGTTGATAATCTTGAAACTATTGTTATTATTTTGTTTAATAAACAAACCAAACACCTCAAACTGAGGTTCTGGTCGATCAACAACAGGAAGGGGGCGACACCCACACCTCCAAAACCCTAACATCTACTAAAACTCTCAATTGAAGGCTCAAATCATGTTGTAATCGAAATCTGAACATAGAATCGTGATCTCCTCGTCAAGGAGGTCATAAGGTATGTCAAATTAGGTTGTTTTGATACAACTCAAATTCTTGCATGTGATTGAAATCGAAGGTTGAGCTTGATTATATGTTGTAAAACATGAAATTGGAAGTAATGTGAAGTCTAGGGACAAACCCTAGATGATTTCTTGTCAAAATCTTGCATGATAGATGTAAGGATCAAAATCACCATAGTGGGTGATTAGTAAGTTAGTAGAACTTGATAAACACTAGGATTAAGACTCTTGTTCTAGTGAAAACTGAAATTGTGGGATAATCTCTGAAATTGTTGATGTTAAAATATGTGTATATTGTCTAATTGAAATTAATTTGAGTGGTAAATTCAAGTTATGAACTTGGTTTAGATCATGTAGAAATCTGACCCGCAAGGTGTTTGATAAAACGCCTAAATGAGGGTTAAAATGTTAAAGATTGCTAAAAACGCAGATTTGTATATGTTATGAATGAATGCGTTAAAGCTTATGAAAGAGAGTTCTAATCTTGTTATGAATTGAACTCTTTAGGCAATGAATCCGGAACGTCAAGTGGACACGCCGGAAGCGATACCCGCGGAAAAGGTGTGTTTTAAAGGTACGTGACTTTAGTCTCGTTGTATTATGTAATAACGTTTAGTTTTAATGTACAAACGATGTCGGATTGTAATTGATGCGTTTGATGTATCGTTAAAGTGGCGAAGTTCACTAGATCATCAAACGGGTCAAAATAAACATTAGAAATTTGGTTTGGTATGTTAATAAAGTGATGGTTTTCACTAGATAGCCAAACGGGTCAAAATGTTGCTTGAAAACGAATCACATGAGTAGAGACTTAAAAGTCTCATATCTTGCTAGGTGATAGATGGTAATACATCAATAAATTGGTTATGATATTTTAAGTCTACGAACCCGGTATATCGGGTCAAACAATAGAAGTTAATAGAAGGTGTCGTTTGAAACGGGATGCTTGAATTCCGAGAAAACAAGTGTTTAGTTCGGAGAAAACGCGAAGCCATGGTATGGCGCGTATACTCCAAGGTCATAAGCCCGGGAAGTTGGGTAACTATGTCTAATGTGTCATTAGGATGGAAATATGGAATCATGTACTTTGTTAATGGGTTGATGATTTTGAAACAAAGAAATTGTGAGCCGAACGTCGGTATCTCGGTTTCCGTGATGTGTAATTTATATGGTTGGATCCGTAATCTTATTACAGACTCGTAGGTAAAAGAATCGACTAAATCGGACTAATGAGTAAAAAGGTATGAACTTTTAAAGTTGAAAAATAGTTAAAGGGCAAGGATGCAGAACCCACCGTAACTTACGGTTCCACTGTAAGTTACGGTGGACATCAAAAGTGTACGGTGTGAAGCTCCTGATTTACGGTAGAATTAGGGATGCTCCAGGTTCACCGTAACTTACGGTGACACCGTAAGTTACGGTGGAACCCAGAAAATTTATATTTTGTTTGATGCTTTGCATTGTTAAATTTCGTTTATACGTAATGTATTATTGTCAAAACTAATATTTAAGTGTTTGACCCTAGGTATGTATGAAGCCCTCTCGGATGGTGATCAAGTACATGTCAAGAACCGAACACGTATTTTGAAGCTTCCGCACTAAACTCAATTTTGTCTAAACTTTAAACATGTTGTAATTACTTTTGTTGATCGTGTTTTAAATCCCTTAAACTAGTGATTAGTTTACTAGCAAGGGTTACTTTAAACTAGTTATGCACTTTCTTGGATGTGATTGGTATTATCACAAATGTGTATGGTTTTAAACTCGAAATGATTTTGTAAACTCTGAATTTTTATAAAGTTCTTATGATTATCTTTTATTACTGTTCAAATTATTAAGGGTGTTACAAAGCCTCCATTTAGTATATATAAAAGATCAAAAAAAGGAAGAAATTTGATTGGCTGGGTGACTCTCTATCTCTCCTTTTTCATGCCCGTTAACCCATTGGCAAAGTCATGCCATAGCGCCCCCTTTGGCTACGGCGGGATGGGGGAGGGGCGCCAAAATAACTGAGTTGGCTAGGGGCGATATACCACACCCTGGTCTTAGAATTTGTAAAACGACTTTTAAATTAGTATTAAATTTGGGAAGAGTAAATTACGTTTTTGGCCCCTGTGGTTATATCACTTTTACTATATTAGCACAAAATAAGATTTTTTAATATATGTGCCCCATGGTCTCTATAACTAACTATTTTGGCCCCTAAGTCTAACTCAACCCCTTACCCTGGTTAATTATTTGTCACATGCAAGGATATTTTTGTAATTTATCCACCCCTTTAAATCTAATTTCAATTTCTAACCCAGATTTCAAGAATAAACCCATAATTCAAGAACAAATCATCATCTGCAGCTCTTTATCCTTCCCCTTTCTCAAAACCCTAGCCCCAACTTCCCTATTTTTTTCTACAACACACACCTTATCTCCTTAAAATGTTACTGTTCCAGATCTTTCCCAGATCTCCAGAGAAGCTTCACATCTCCCTCAATATCAATGGCGTCTAGAGCTGCCGGAGAGTCCATTTTTGGCAAATCTCTAGCGACGACGTCGGTATCGAGCGCCATCCTTACCACCGCAACTGCAGTTACGCTCTTCACAGATCCGACGAAAACCATCCAACGCCGGCTGGTGCTGTTACGGCGAGGTTGCTGCCGCATGCTCCGTGTCATCATTAGGTTTTGGTGTGGTGAAGGTTTGAAGATGTGTTAGAGTTTGTTTTGTTTTTTGTGGTTTTAGGATTGGAGTGATAGGATACTTGAGGAATATCAAATCGAATCATAATCATGTACATCCTTTGATAATCTATGGTTTATCTAGTTCTATTTGTGATTTATTGTTACAGTTTTAGTTTATAATTTAATTTGTTTTCTTAGATGTTAGATAATCTATTGTGTTTTTGTGGAATCAATTGATAGATTTATGTTGTTCATCGTTTTTGGATCACAATATTGGATCTGGTTTTGAACAGTTTTGTTTTCTATAAAATTCATCGTTGTTATGATTCATAAGGTCTGTGTGTTGTAGAAAAAATAGGGAAGTTGGGGCTAGGGTTTTGAGAAAGGGGAGGATAAAGAGATGCAGATGTTGATTTGTTATTGAAATTTGGGGTTGTTATTGAAATCTGGGTTAGAAATAGAAATTAGATTTAAAGGGGGGGGGGGGAAATTACAAAAATACCCTTGTATGTGACAAATAATTAACCAGTGTAAGAGGCTGAGTTAGACTCAGGGGTCAAAATAGTTAGTTATAGAGACCATGGGGGCACATATGTTAAAAAATCTTATTTTGGGGTAATATAGTAAAAGTGATATAACCACAGGGGTCAAAAACGTAATTTACTCATTCGGGAATTTTTTATTACTTAGTTATTAAAAGTAGGCATCTAGAGACGGATCAATTATGATTAAAACGAAGATAGAGTAAATTACAAGTTTTATCCTTTATTTATATATCAATTTAGACAGAAGTTTCTCCCGAAGCTATCCATCTCAGGCAAGATGTCATCAAAGTAGAGCTTCACATTTGGTCTGCTAATCCAGGCAATCCCTTTGAACTGTGCTCTCCACTCAGCCCCTACTTGGTCATTAGTTGCTGACCTTGTTTTCCCTACAAGACCACCTCTCCATTCTGTATACCCATTAAAGAGTTTATCAATTCTTCATTGATATGTATTGTATGGCTGCCAACATTTAGGTTGTTTGTTCTTTCATTGTAATTTTCAACCAGCCAGTACCCAAGCATTGTGGGTATGCTGTCTATTTTCATCCTTAGTGCAGCACCAAACCCCATGTGTTCTATTGCCTGTCTTTGATTTTGATTTAGATTTATAAACCGAGCAGTCAAGTTTGTAGGTTTTACTCTTGACAAAACACGAGCCCCACTAAACTCATAAAATGGTTCTTCCTCAACCTCAACATCCTGACTTAAGGCCTTCCTCTTATTGGCGTTTTGGGCCTTGCCGGTGTGAACATATATTCTCACTCTCAACCCCTCTTCGCCTATAAAACATGATTAGTTTTCATGGCGTTTAATAACACACACAAATGATATATGTTGTTCAATAAGATAATCACAGATGATACACGACGTTTAATAACACAAATGATATATGTAAAATGGCGTTCTCATACATTTAAACAATATTATACAAACAATACATGTTTTGGCGTTTAGTCACAAACTATCAAAGTATATTACATGACATATGGAGTTTTATAAACAAACATCATAAAAATTAACCATCTGTACCATGTTTTGTTGTTGTCTTCTTTCTTTGCTCGGTGGTTCTTTGGCGTTTTGGAGCAGATGACCCTTCCTCTTCCACACCCATAGAAACTGCACATATATTGATAAAATTAGAACACCAAAAACATCATAAAACTAGCATAATATAAATTGAAGTTAACTCACTATGTTTTTTTGCCTCTGGATCTTGTTTGATCTTTAGACACCATAATATTTGTGGTTTCACGTTTTCTATGGTTTTCGCGTTTTCCGTAGGAGTTGGGGAAGTTTCTCTGGGAAGTATATATATGTTTCGTGTGACACCTGTGCCTCTGCGACCATCAAACAAATACCAAATTTATGAAATATTGTGTTTCATACTTGGGATTTGTAAAAATACGTGTATTGTTTGCACATATCAATTCATGTTCGATTTCAAGCTTTAAATCGCTTTCTGGAAGGTTATACGCGCACTGATGCGTAAATATAACCAGTTTAATGCAACGAACACTCCGAAATATTAAAATAGGCTAAACATACCTTAAATAACCTTTACATAACTTAGAAATAAGTTTTGAAGGGTTTGGTGTGGCGAAATCAAGTTTATTCGCTTACAGGGACTAATTTCGACAAACTGCGAAAGTATGCCGATTTGTACTGTAACGAACATTCCGGAACTTGATCATAAGTTAAATATGCCCTAAATATCCTTTACATATCTTAGAAATAGGCTTTGAGGTGTTTGGTGCGCAAAAATAAACTTTCTTGATCAATAGGGACTAAAAGCGTCAAAAAGTGCATAAGTTTGTATTTTCGCGCATATCTTACGTTTTGAATACATCCAGACATCCAAAAATTTATGTAATCATTAAAATATTTTATTTTAGTGATTGGCTTGATAAAAATCCATTCGTCGCGTAATTTGGACTGTTTTTCGTGTTCGTTCATGTTTCGTCGTAATTAACCGAATAACGCAACCGTACGGCCAAACAAACCGACATCTGGGATATTTGTGAGCATGTTTCATGTTCCCTATACTTAAACTTCATTAGTGAGCCTTGAAAATGGGTTAACGGGGTTTAAACGCATCAAAACAGGCCTTAAACATGTGCAGGGACCATTTCTGCCATTTTGGCAAAATTGCTGGAGCTGGCACATGGTGGCGCTGCGCCACCACCATAAGCCTTTGCCGTGGAGTGACGCCACGGCCCTATCTGGGCAGAAAATTGATTTTTAGCATTTTTTTAGCAATGGGATTGAACTTGGGGGTCTTTTTTGTAACTTTTTCAATCCCATTTAATGGTTTGGGGGCACCCCTAGTATTCCAAAACCTTGTGCCCACTTGGACAGCCCAGATTGATGCTGTCACACCCCAACCGATGGCGGAAACATCGGGGCATGGCACTGAGCGAAACAGATTGTCCAGAAGTTTACATAACAATTATCAATACTATTCAATTTAAATAATACGTCCCACACCGTATCTCAAACAGTAAAATAATCATTACAGACAAAAATCCAGGCAAATATTCTGTTCCGACAACTCAGATTTAAATAGACAGCAATTGTTTATCTGCTTCTAAAGACCCTTAGTTTGACCACTACAGACAACTATTTGTTGGGCTCTAAAGCTTTATTCTAGCTTCAAATTTCTACCAAGTGTGCGTCCTAAGCACCTGTCACATACGTTAAAATAATGTCAATACATAAAATGTAAAGGTGAGCATACAAGTTTGATAATAGCATATAGAGTTCGAATTCATTTACGCATAACCAGCACGTATACATAGTGAAATGAAGCACGTTAGTTATCGACATAGATCCATCGATACCAATGACTGCGGGTTGACTGCCCGAGGCAGTTCGCAATACATGATTACCACCGTAATCCATGCAAGTAATGGTCCTTAACAACTCCCGTGTGAACGGGTGTTGAGTCCAAACTATAGTACTATCGTTGCTAAGGCGGGTAGACAACATTCCATGTGTAAACATAACAAACAAGCATTCATAAGCCACGTATAACATGTATTAACGGTTAGCGTTCAAATAGTATTGTGTAGTGTGATTGTTTTAGTTTGAATATTCGTAATGTATGTAACACCCAAAAGTGCGTAAAGCAAAAAGGGATCGAGTATACTCACAGCGATTAATGGATTGAAGGGAGCGCTTAGCGAGTAGGGTTAGCCTGAATAGATTCGATAGCATAACGATAAGTGACGTTTTACGCATCAAATGGTTCAAAGTGCGAATGGGTCGGATAGTGGTTCGATCAGATGGTAATCCGATCGAACAGTATTCCGTGCGGATAACAATCCGTTCGAATGGTCATCCGGTCGGACAGCTTGTCCGGTCGGATGACGATTCGAGTGGATTGTTTCTTCCTATGAGGAGAATGTGTTTGTGTATGATGGCTTGTCTTTTGAAGTTTTTGTTATAGTATTTTGAAAGCATTGAAGTATCTCTATCCATCAAGTCGATCGATCGGATGGTGGTTCGTGCGGATGACAATCCGTTCGGATGGTCATCCGGTCGGACGGTGGTCCGGTCGGACAGCAACTTAGTGGTGAGATTACTTTGTGAAGGCAAGCTCTAAGCAGAAGTGTCACTCGATCGGATGTCCATCCGATCGGGTGGCAACTCTGGTAATGAACATGTTGAAAATTGTTTAAGTCTTTAAAGTCTTAGTATCTCATGATCCGAAGAGTAATCTAGTCAGATGGTCGTCCGATCGGATTGCGATTCGTTCGATACTCAAACTTCAGCTAAGATTGTTTTAAAGGTGGGACCCAAGTGTGATCCGTTCGGATGGCAATCCGCTCGGATGACCTATCCGGTAGGATAGCAATCCGTTACGGTTGTTTCGTTCGTCCTACACTTGGTCGTTTTGATGGTTTGTCATTATGTCGAGACACTTTGACAACGTGTTAGCCAACAGAACCCTAGTTCGACCCAGATGACCAACCTGACCAGGAATCACCCTAGTCCGGCCGGTTACCAGCTCGAGACGGTTGGTCTTGGCTAACCCGACACCGGTAGTCTCGTGGGTAGAATCCGGATCTTGAGCTAGTACCACACTACAATCGAGTAGAAGACTAAATCAGGGTCGGATCCTATCGGCTTTGAGTACATTGGGTGCAAAAGAGTTGAAAGAAAGTTAGAAATCATCTTTCAATCCTTTTTCACCACTCTTGTGTCGAGATCTTTACAAGATCCTTGTGTATTCGGGTGGAAATCGGTTAGATCTCAGTTGTTCTTGGTGGATTGAGGCCAAAGCATGAAGTTCTTGAAGAACACATGATGACGTCATCCTAGAACACCCGAAATCTAGTGATTTCACTGTTAAAAGTTAAGATTTAAAAGATAGAAAGGTGTAGGAGTGCGTGTAGATCAAGAAAGTACAAGATTTAGGACGAGATCTTACCTTGATCGAGAGAAATCGAAGAAAAGGTGAGGAGCACGAATGGTTCGGACAGAGGGTTTCCAAAAGTGGAAAGAATGATAATGAAAGGGGTATTTATAGGATTTCAAAAGAGGAAAGGGTTGTCCGATCGGATGGCACCTGGCCTGGGGCATTGTGGCTATCCGGCCGGATGGCACGTGGTTCGATCGTTTGTTGCGACGATTTTGCTGATTCGATTTTGATTGCGAGCGGTTCGATACGATAGGGTTTCCTAATCAGATTACTTTCAGTTCCAATCACTCATATCGAGCACTATCCCTTCTCCACCAATTATCATAGTTCGATTACGATTCGAGTTCGATGTCGATTGAGTTCGTTTGCATTTCGAGTTAGATTGTGTTTTCGATTGATTACCACAACACAACATGCACAAATAATACATAAAGCACACACACGTATAACCGTGACCAACAAGTATAGATCGAGTTGCGATCTGGGGTCGATTTGATGAGCATAGCTTGATTATTAGTTAATTAACTTTATCGCATTGTTACTTCCTATAGTTCACAGTCATAAGTCGTTTAAATAATACGTCGATGGCTTGCAATTAACAACACTTACTCCACATAATACAAATAAAATAAAGAAATTTCTATAAGTCAAATCCGTATAACCGGTCGTTGACTTTGACCTTGACTTTGACTTTGACTTGTGAAAACACGGGGTGTTACAGATGCTCGTTTATCGAGGAACGATCCTAACGGTTCTTCACTATAAATAACCACCTTCCTCATTTGCATTCTTCACACTTGATTCTGAAATTTCTCTAAGTTGATGTGTTTATCACTTCATACCTGAGAATATTTGGAATCAAACCTCCATTCTTGGACCCTTTGTGCCGTTTGATTTCCGTGATCCCTCTAGCTTTGCTTGGTTGTTACTCAAGACTTCTAAGCAACCTCAAGTGAGTACATAGTCCCCTATTTTACCGTTTTCAACTGTTTTGGGGTGGAACACATGTGCCTACTTGTTACTTTCATGCCTTCCATGTTTTCATATCATATACATGCTATGTTCATTAGTACACTATTAGTACATGATTTCATTATGTTTTTGCTATGTATGTTCACTTAACATGCTAGCCCACTGTTTTACATTTTGAACTGTTCGAACCATTTGTAACCATTTGATGTATGTGAACCATTGGTAATCATTTGATATATGCGAACCATTTGTAACCATTTGATATATGTGAACCATTGGTAATAATTTGATATATGCGAACCATTTGTAACCATTTGATATATGTGAACCATTTGTAACTGTTTGAACCGTTGGGTTAGGGAAGTGATTAGTTAACGGGGCGGGTGTAATGTGTTAAAAGCATGGTGGATACGCCACTGGTACTTCCTATATATAAGTGCTTTTGACACTTTATATATCGTTGCATTATCTAGATCACTTGGGTAAACGATTTCGAAACGATGTCACACAATGATGCATTCTGAATAATATAAACCATACGAGTTTTGTTAACGAGTTTCTACGATATGTTTTACAATTTGATTTCATAAAACAAATGTTTTGGAGTTAAGAATCATGGCTACGAGATTTTATAAATCATATCCAACTTGATTTGAGTTGGTTAATTATGTCGCAATACTATACTTTTCAAAATAAGGTTTTAAAATAAGTATTGCAACATGTAAAACGAGCCATGAATCTGACACTCACATAAAACCTATGTACTCGCCGGCATTTTTATGCTGACGTATTTTCACATGTGTTTCCGGTACCATAGTTGATGATGTTTGATGATGATATTTGTGTACGCTCACATAGGAATGGACGAGGCCTTAGTGACTTAATAACAATGGAAGTCTATTTGTTCATGTTTTGTTTCTAATTCCAATGTAATGTAATACATTTAATTCAATAAAACAAAACGGTTTAATCCATGGTTGTAAAACAATGATTCTGTTACAACACTCCCCGACGTTTCCGCCACGTTTTGTTGTTTTACGTGGTCGGGGTGTGACATTTCGGTCTCGTTTGATGTGTTTTGTAGATGCACATTTACCTTTTTGCCCTTATTGAAGCGCGTCCACTTTAAAAAGTTTATGTTATTTACGAAAACGCCTCCGTGCCAATCTAATCCATAGATTGTTTTGATCAGACAATTCATAAGCGTTCTCACCGTTCTCACACTTCTCACTGTTTTCTCTAAATTCATTAGCGTTCTCACCGTTTACAAAAATCTAGTATCCTACATTTCACATGGAGGGAAATAGTGCCAAGCAGCTGCCTGACACTTCCCCATTGGTCCAGCCAAATTACGATTTTGCCCTGTTTAAATTTACAGTTTTGCAATTGTTTTTTTCTTCTCCTAGCCAAATTACAATTTTGCACTCAACTCAAATTTATAGTTTTGTCATTGTTTTGTCTTCATTCGTGCTAAGCGGTAGTTTTTTCATCGTTTTTTTAGTCAATGTAATTTTTTTAGATCGTGTTATGAGTAGCATGTACAAGTAATCGAAATACAAACGTATATGTTATGAGAGAGAAATATTCGGTTTAGTGCCCCGTAACACGAGCGGAACAAAACCTAGTTTACTTTGAAAGGGAAAATTATACGAGACATGATAGGACTATTTTAATAACTTGGTGATGCCCCGCCGGCGTTGCGGGACGATGGCCGAATAATTCTCAACCAATTAAAAAAAACAGTACTATAATTTTGCTTGAAATAAAAAGTAAAAAGAGTGTTAGGCAGCTCTTTGGCACGATTTTTAGCTGGGGGCAAAGTCATATTTTTATTTTTACTTGTGGAAAAAATCAAAATTTTCCCCGATGGTAAAAATCCTAATTTTTAGCTAGGGAAAACCATATTTTTATTTTGTACTGGGGGCAAAAACGTAATCTTGAATTGAGGGTGATATCGTAATTTTGATCCGAGGGGAAATCGTAAATTTTATCTAGGGGCAAAAGCATAATTTTATTTTGAACTGGGGGCAAAGACGTAATTTTAAACTGAGGGCAAAAACGTAATTTTAAAGTGGGTATAAAATAATAAATTGGTGTAAATCGTAATTTTGAGCTGGGGGAAAAAAAAATTATTTTGAACTGGGGCGAAAACGTAATTTTGGCTGAGGGTAAAAGCGTAATTTTTTTACCGAGTGAGAAAAGGGTAAATGTATTTTGAAGTTCGGGCATAACCGTATTTTCTAACTGGGGGCAAAAACGTAATTTTAAAGTGGGTATAAAATAATAAACTGGTTGGTCCAATGGGTATTGCCCTCTACCCATTTGAACCAATGGCAGAGAAACATTATTCAGGGGCAAAACCGTAATTTGAAAGTGTTTATAAAATAATAAACTGGTTGGTCTAATGGGGAGGGTCGGCCGCCCATTAAACCAATGACTATTCCCTGTAAATGTAGATGTTGAAAATGAAAATGTTGTAATAAGTATTTATATACTATGATAACTCTCTGTTTATTTAAAAAATGTTATGACAATTTTTATATATACGGGCGACGTTTGTACCAAGTAAAGAGTGGGTGGCAGTTGGCAGTAGGGTTGGCGCGTGGGAGCGTAGTTCAAGGTGCACCTACGTCTGTATCTTGATATGGTAGGCTTGGTAAGTAGCAGCAGGTAAAACTTTTACTTACATTATTCATTATAGAGTAAATTGCTAAAATAGTTCCTAACGTTTGTTCACATTTGCTAAATCCATCCAAAAAAAGATTTTTTCTCATATGAACCACTGAGGTTTCAAAAAAGTTGCTAAATCCATCCAAACTTCATGGATGATTTTAGCAATTTAATAAAACAAACTTTTTTTGGATGGATTTAGCAAATGTGAACAAACGTCATGGACGATTTTAGCAATTTACTCTATTTTTTTATTTTCATTTTTTTATTATATCTCTTAATTAACATAAAATCTATTTATTTTTTTATTTTCATCTTTTTATTAAATTTCTTATTTAACATAAAATCTACTAGTTTTTTTTTTGAACGGCGAATTTCTACAACAGGCGATAGATTCGCACCTGCTTTTGCAGGCCCTCACCCCACTCTGGCCAAGACTATGTTGTCTTAACCGGGCTTACGCTTGGCATCAGAGTTTGGCTTGGCGCTCCCCGACAAAATTTCCAGCCTACTGCCATATGCGAGTAGTTGCACCCTCCACAAGAGCCGAAAACTCTCTGGAGTAAATGCACTGTAATAGAAAACTCGGGCGTGCTCTGCGGGTTTCGAACCTGTGACCAGGCCTTCACCCACTTCATAATAAAGATTAATCATTTATATTTTACAATTATGAATACGGTTTTATATTTATAATCATCTAACCATCTAACCAAGTCTTTTAAAATGTAGACATTTTACTTATTACTAATCCTTTAATAAAGTTAATTATACGACAAAATCTTTTCAACGGTTTAATTTGTTACCTGTTTAGCAAGAACGTGTATTTTATTTTATAAATGAACAAAAAAATACTGGGTGAAGGCCTGGTCACAGGTTTGAAACCCGCGGAGTACACCCGAGTTTTCTATTACAGTGCATTTACTCCAGAGAGTTTTCGGCTCTTGTGGAGGGTGCAACTACTCGCATATAGCAGTAGGCTGGAAATTTTGTCGGGGAGCGCCAAACCAAACTCTGATGCCAAGCGTGAGCCCGGTTAAGACAACATAGTCTTGGCCAGAGTGGGGTGGAGGGCCTGCAAAAGCAGGTGCGAATCTATCGCCTGTTGTAGAAATTCGCCGTTCAAAAAAAAAACTAGTAGATTTTATGTTAAATAAGAAATTTAATAAAAAGATGAAAATAAATAGATTTTATGTTAATTAAGAGATATAATAAAAAGATGAAATAAAAAAATAGAGTAAATTGCTAAAATCGTCCCTGACGTTTGTTCACATTTGCTAAATCCATCCAAAAAAAGTTTGTTTTATTAAATTGCTAAAATCGTCCATGAAGTTTGGATGAATTTAGCAACTTTTTTGAAACCTTAGTGGTTCATATGAGTAAAAATCTTTTTTTGGATGAATCTAGCAAATGTGAACAAACGTTAGGGACTATTTTAGCAATTTACTCTTCATTATATTATACAGTAATATAATTAAACTTCTTTTATATCTTAAATTCTTTCTAGCAAAATTTTCAAGTTTAAAAAGGGTATTTTAGAAAAATATCTTTAATTTAATCTAGTAAAACACAAGTAATAGTCTTTTTTATACTTAATCATATATTTAAACAGGGAGCTACTAAATACACTTATTTTTTACTAGTTACACCGTTCCTCTCACATATTTACGTATAAGGCCAGTAACGTTTTGTCTCACAATGGGAGTGTATCAAGTAAAATATGAGTATATTTAGGGGGTGTTTGGGATTCCTTTTAACTTATGACTTATAACTTCTGAGAAGTCATAAGTGAGAATTCCTCCTTCTCAAAGCCATTTGAAGGCACCGAAGTCCTTATTTGAGAGTGTTTGGAATTCCTTTTGATCATAAAAGTTCTTCTCAAAGGGTGTTTGGGTTTCCTTTTCACTTCTCATAACTCAATAAGTGAGAAGTTGGTGCAAAATAAGGAACCCCAAACACCGCCTTAGACACCTCCTTTAAATAAGCGAAGCATTGACTTGCTAACTTTTTAAAATTATAGTTTTACAAACATAAAATTCATTTAGGTATATATTAGTTTAACTCAGAATGATGTGTTTGTTTAACTTGTTTAATAAAATATGTCGTGTTTGGATTTTACTAATATTAAATTGTTTGGCATATATACAAAAGGAGTTAATATTCAAACATCTCTTTCCTTGGTTTCTTTCTATACATACATAGATATATATAGAAAGAGATAGAGTGAAAAAGAATGAAAATAAGATGTAAAGGTGATCTCTTCGGTTCATAATAACAATTCATCTAATCTCTTCATTCCCTTAAAGAAATCGATTCCTGGTGTGTGGAATGATACTGGTAAGATGGATGCGGTTTTAGAGAAAGAAGATGTAGCCTTGAATCAGAATTTAATTATGGAAAATGGCGTCTGTAAGTGGCGAAATTCACCGGATGATCTATTTTCGGTCAAACAAGTTCGGAAAGATCTTGAAAGTGTTAGACTGAATAATTCGGTTATCGATCATGAGATTGATTGGAACAGTTGGGCTCCGCCTAAAGGAAATATCCTTTTACGGAGAGCGCTTATTGGTCGGATAGCTTCTAGGGAGGGGCTGGCTCACCGGGGTGTGGCGGTGAATGACGTGGATTGTCGCGATGCGGCTTCCATGTGGAAAGCCCGGATCATGTTTTCTTATCTTGTCTTTGGACTAGAAGTATATGGTGGAATGTGCTGGCATGGGTTCGTATCCGGTTCCCGGTGGAACGCTCGTCGTTAGCTGATCTCCTTAATTATGTTAAAGAGAGTCCGGGTAGTAGATTGTGGAAACGGTTAGTGAACACGATTTGTATTGCTACGGTTTGGAGAATTTGGAGTGCGAGAAACGCTAAGGTTTTTGATGATCGTTTTATCCCTATAATGAAGACGGTAGAGCTTATTAAGGAGGACTCCTTCCTTTGGATTAGTAACCGTTCAAAGTTGAAGAAGCCTAAGTGGGAGAATTGGGTTTTATTCGATGTTGTCGATTTGATGTAATTGTTCTGTTTCTTTTTGTTGTTTTCGTTTGTTTTAGATTTTCCCAGTTTCTTGCTGGCTCTTTATATATATATATATATAGGATAAGGATCATGTGAGAAGTAGTAGGCTAAATGAGAAACTTGAGAAGCATTCTGGACCACACATTTTCCCTAAGCAAAAAAATGCAAAAAAAAGGTGAAAAAATGCAAAAAATTTTTTTTTTGGAAAAATCGTAGCTTTTTCTTTAAGAATTATTTTTTTTTTAATTTTTTTTTATTTATACACATGTGTATATTGTTAATCTTTTAACTATACATATATGTATATTGTCAATTATACATATATGTATATACATGTTTAAAATTGAAAATAAGTGTTATTTAGGGTTTAGCATTAGTATTTAGGGTTTAGGGTTTAGCTTTATGGTTTAGGGTTTAGCTTTAGGGTTTAACATTAGGGTTTAGTATTAGGGTTTAGCATTAGGGTTTAGCTTTTGGGTTTAGCATTAGGGTTTAGCTTTTGGGTTTAGCTTTAACTTTTGGGTTTAGCTTTATCTTTAGGGTTTGTATTAGGGTTTAGCATTAAGGGTTTAGCTTTAGTGTTTGGGTTTAGCATTAGGGTTTAGCATTAGGGTTTAGCTTTAGGGTTTAGAATTAGGGTTTAGCTTTAGGGTTTAGCATTAGGGTTTAGCTTTAGGGTTTAGCTTTAGGGTTATGGTTTAAGATTAACAATATACACATTTTTTCAATTTTAAACATGTATATATATATATGTATAATTGACAATATACATATATGTATAGTTAAAAGATTAACAATATACACATGTGTATAAATCCAAATTTTTTTTTTTTTAAAAAAACAAAAAAAAAATTTAATCCTTAAAGAAAAAGCTGCGATTTTTCAAAAAAAAAAAAAAAAAAATTTGCATTTTTTTCACCTTTTTTTTTCATTTTTTGCTTAGAGAAAATGTGTGGTCCAGATTGCTTCTCAAGTTTCTCAAATAGGGTGGACTTCTCTTAGGATCCCTACCCTATATATATATAAAGTGATTTGCCGTTCAAAAAAAAAAAATGTAGAGATGTGAGAATAGTGAGAGCCATATACAAAACCATGTAACAGTTACTTGGTCATTTTTTTATACTTTATATAATATATACTTTTAACCTATTTAGTTTTATACTGATTAGATTCCTATGAAATAATATTGATTGCCCACTGTTGGACGTGGGTAATCTCACTAGGTAGAAAAAAAGGTTAAAATATTATAAAGTGAATACCCAACCCATTTACGATTACACTGTAACCTCGTTTATAACCCACTTACAAATCGATTGCATCCCACTAACTCGTTTTGACTTATCAACATGTTTAATCTATTTAAATAAACAATTTAAAAGGTTTGTATTCGAATCAGATTTGTTTGCATAAAAAGTTAATGTTTTTTACATGAATGTATACAAGTTATATCCGGGTTCATCAATATTAACCGATCAATCCGACAAAATCAACACCTCTAGCTATCATTATGAATCCAAACTAATGAATCACTGTTTATAAAACAAGGCTATACGCTAAACATTCGACTATTAATATTATTAGGGTGTTACTATTCTCACCCCCCCCTAATTACTTTTCTCATCCCCCTCCCCTCACATACGATCAGGTGGGGCCTGCGTGAGACCGACAGTTTTCCTCTCACAAGGGGGGGTGTAATCAGTAAAGAGGGGGGGTGTGTATAGAATTAGCCTATTATTTTGGTGAAATAATAAAATGTCCAGGTAATTTAGTCTTAAAGTCGTTATAATATAGGTGGTGAATAATACATACAAAATGTGTACTTATATTGGAATATTACAGATATAATCATAATCTTATTGTAAAAATATTAATTAAAATGGATATAGCTACACTCAACACACCTGCTGTTGGCTGCTGGAAAAGTGGGCGCAAAAGATGATGTGATTGTGACGCTCATTTCGTCCATTTTTTTCAATGCATTTATGATCTGCTTGCTTTTAATTCAATTTTACCTTTTTACTTTTCCGGGCCCAAAAATAGTAACATAAGCCAACACGCTATCACAATACTACTGTTCACAACAAAACACCACTTTTCGATCAAATGGGCCTGTGCAGCCTCGGCCCAATTATAAGATCCTAGCTAGCTAGGGATGGCAATCGAACTCGAACCCGATGGGTAAACCTGAAACCCGACACACCTGGGACGGGTTTGGGGTCGGTTAATCAGGTTTGGGACTAGTTTTTATTTTTTTCGCGGGTTTGGGATGGGGTTGAGATTTGGTGATATACCCGTTTACCCGACCCAATTACCCAATAAAGTAAACCCGTTTACCTGATTGTATACCCGATATAATTTCTTTTATATTTTTAAATATGTAAATATATAATACATCCTTTATTCTATACACATGGGTATTTTATCTCGTATACATTATAGTTATTTGATATATTTCTTTATTGATAATACTAAATGTAACTGATTAGTAGTTACTCGATGGGTTTTGGGTCGGATATACCCAACGGGTAAACTTTTTAAAATTAACGGGTTACCTGAAACCCGCGGGTATACCCGATACCCGATGGGTATTTACCCGCTAGAAACCCGACGGGTTTTGGGACGGGTTTGGGACAAGCTTATCTAACCGGGTTTGGGGTTGGGATTACCTAAACCCGTCCCAAACCCGACCCATTGCCATCCCTAATCCTAGCAGACCTGCTAGATTGGGGTATTCGCACCCGTCTCCACCTCAGCCGGATAACGCCCATTAGCGCTCCCTCCCCATTGCCTAGATGCCATCGGGAGCGCCACTCTTCATCTCACGGGCAGAATAACGGGCAATAACGGAAGGGAGAAAAGGGGACCGCTTATATCAGTAATGATTGGGGGGTTTTATTCCATTGCATGTGTGTTATTGAAAAGAAGGAATAAACCCCTTGTTGACATGGCGATGAGGTGACGCAATGAAGCCCTTAGAAGATCCATTCCATACCCACCAGCCTTATAAACCGAACTGGATTGGTGAAAAAAAAAAGTCGATTTGTATAAGATCGATTCGGGTTATAAACCGGTTTAGGAGGGAAAATTTCCGAACCTATCAAATTGATTGGGGTTGGGTTCAAACCGGTTGGGGCCAAAAATAACATTTTCAACATGTATTTCAAATCGGGTTGGTCCAAACCGGTTTAAGGGAATGAGACTACAAACTGGTATATGAACTCACAGGTTGGGACAAGATGGTAGCATGGTACTATAAATACTAATACCATGTATGAAACTATGGAAATTAAAAAGAAAGCCCGAATAATTGTTCAAAATAAAGGCCCAAACAGTCATTCCTAGAATAAAGGCCACACTAGAAAAGAAATATACACAATTACACATCAAATTATCAAAACATATGTTTGATTAAAAATATACAAAACCAGACCAAAAAGGAAAAAAAGAACAGGATAAATTACAATTTTTTATCAATAAAAGCAAAAATATCAGGGTAAACAACAAAAACTAAAATTATTCACTAACTGACACAAAACCAATCTCAAATCTGCAGAAAAGTTAGAAAAAAAAAGTTAAGGATCATATAGAAGTTGTTTCTTGTATGTGGTCAACAGGCCGATTTCGGTTCAAGACTTGCGTTCCTCGAGAGCTTCTGTGCTGGAGACGTTCATGTAACGTCTCTGACATCTGGTTAAAAAATTCCGGGTCCCACCTATGTATCAACAACGGATCTTCTGCGTAACATATGTATATTGAGGTAACAGCACTTTCAACCACTACCATTGCTAATCCAACCTACAAAAGTGTTGTTTATAAATGTTTACGTTTCATTTTGGTCTTCTAGACGAAACCAAAAATGCAGGATGATTCGCATCTACTTACCAAGATCATGCCCATCAAAACTGATGTGGACCCCATCATGATCACACGGTCAGAATGTTTAATCCTGGTCAAAATTACCGCACAAGTTCCGGTAATAAGTCCACCTAAGAGTGTTCCCATCAGTAAAACAGCACCGGAACAATCATATCCGATAAGCGCTTCAACGCCAGTTGATTGAAATAGTTCCCACGCGTCTCTAGCCGAGTGATTAAAACTTTTCCCGTAAATTGCTATCTAAAAAATAAACAATTAAATCAAACATTCACCATGCATGCTTCAACACATGGATTTCGAAAACTATTTACGCACCTGCACATACGCGTATTTGTTGAAGAAACGGACTAGCGTTTCGACTAGATGAAACATGAAATCCACGCAGCACAAAAGACATTCATTGTTGCCAATCTTTGACCTGAATCCTCTAATCTGGTAAATATAACCAATTTAGACTTGGAACAATATTATCCATTATTTTGTGTTTGCAAATGAAAGTGAGTAAAAATGTATTTACCTCCCACCGTAGTGTTCTAATAGCAGCAGTGAAAAGTGAGCCGTAACAAATGCTTCCAAAAGAAGTAGTTACAGCATACCGTAAAGACTGAATCAGTGGGTCCCGTGGCATTGATGCCGCCTCTGGACCGCCATGAATAAGCACAAGAAACACCATACCAGATACTATAACATGAACGGTATTACAAAGAACCGCACCTGTCCAAAACAAACTCACTGAGAAAACCTGCATGGATTATGTACACGTCATCACATGAGACAAAACACGTTTCAGTTAATGTTAAACGAAAAATTTATTGAAAGCAAAACTGGCCACCTCACCACAAGAAGCCACCATCGTCCACCGTCACCGATACTTGAAGCCACTACACCGGCTGCACCGAACGACCATAGTGCTAGCCATAGACACATGACTACCATGAATACGCATGCTATTCTCATAACGTCTGGAAGCTTCCATACCATCATTACAGCCCGTTGCAGCACCAACATGGTAAACGGAAGTCTAAACAAAAGTCAAAACACTAATTAAAAACAAATTGAAGTGGTAAGAAGTAAAAACTAGACTAAATTGCAATATACGTCCTTTAAGTTTGAGCCAAATTGCAGGCGCTGTTCTTCAACTACCAAAATTACACTGGATGTCCTTTATGTTACTGTTTCTCATTAGGCAGTGTCCTTTTGCCTTAACCCAGTTAATTTTTTCTGTTAACTCTTAACACGTGCCACTCACATGAGGGTATAATGGTCATTTTCACTTAATATCTAAAGTAAATTACATTTTACACGTGTCACTCACATGAGGGTATAATGGTCATTTTCACTTGATATCTAAAGTAAATTGCATTTTACGTCCTTTGAGTTTCAACCAAATTTCCGGCATTGTCCTATAACTAGTGAAATTATAGCGGTATCCTTTTGCTGTAACATAAAGGACATCTGCTATAATTTCGTTAGTTAAAGGGCTGAGCCTGAAATTAGGTTGAAACTCAAAGGACGTAAAATGCAATTTACTAAAGATATCAAGTGAAAATGACCATTGTGCCCTCATGCGAGTGGCACGTGTTAAGACTTAACGGAAAAAATTAACTGAGTTAGGGCACCGCCTGATGAAAAAGAATAACATAAAGGACATCTAGTATAATTTCGTTAGTTAAAGGACAACGCTTCCGATTAAGCTCAAACATAGAGGATGTAAATTGCAATTTACTCTAGAAACTACAAGTCTTAGTGTTGAATATAACCTGTCTATGACCGATATGATGTATAAAAACTGCAAACCGGAACCAATAGCAAAAGCAATGCCCCAGAAAACCAGTTTGTCCCAAAAGCAAAAAACGCTAAGAACCGCAAGATAAGTAGTTAATATGTGAACCGATATCTTCATCATTTGATTGGCGCGTGAACCGAGTAACAATAACCAAGCCCACCCAAGAACGGTCCCAACCGCAGCGGCAATAGCGTATAGTGGCCAGTAGTCTTCGGTTAAATCAGCTTGGTTTCCAATGAATCTGTTTGTGTATTGATCTATGTTAAGCCTATCTTTCTTTCTAAATCTGTTAATCCCAAGTACCCCGAGTGCAAGACCTACTAAAATCAAATGTAAAAGAAAAATTCCTAGCCAGAACACGTCTTGCCAGTGGCGCGAATCCCCAAAAGCCGGTTCCATTGACATTAAGTTACCACTATCTGCACTTATCTGGCTTTGCCCTGCACTCTATAGTTCAAATTCACACCTTAATCAAATAAAATTTAGAAAAACAATATTCAGTACGCTTCCTAACTTGTAGTTATTTATGTATAAAGCGTAACTCCAAGTGAAACCAGCAACATATTTCCATTACTAGTTTTGCCACATAATCTAACTGTAGCTATCAAACTGTTCTATACAATTATTAGATTTGGTTTACCTTCCAAACGAACAATAGAACCATCTTATTTCTACTGTTTCAATTGAATTCTAAATTACCTATCCGTTGCCTAATATGATTCCTAATCCTATCACTGTGAGTTAACTGGCTAAAGGTCAACCTAAAAATCATGATCAATAAAAAAAATCGAAACACAATTCACTCACATAGCATGGGATACAAACATAAGCTAATCATCTAATAATCAAACAATCAAATTTCTTCATCGCACAACTGTCTATAACAGAAACACATATCGAAGATATATGAGGGATGATCAAACACAAATAGATCTTAACGTGAGAAACGTAGGAAGCAAAGTGCTGATATGAACACAAAGTGTTGATATGCAAATAACAAAGTGCTGATAGGTAACAAACAGCGCTGATATGTAACAACACATGATACGAGCACCGTGTTGTTACATATCAGCACTCTGATATGTAACAACACATGACATCATCACCGTGTTGTTACATATCAGCAGCACTGTGTTGTTACATATCAGCACTTTGTTATTTACATATCAACACTTTGTATTCATATCAGCACTTTGTTATTTACATATCAACACTTTGTATTCATATCAGCACTTTGCTTCCTACGTTTCTCACGTTAAGATCTATTTGTGTTTGATCATCCCTCATATATCTTCAATATGTGTGTTTCTGTTATAGACACCACCCTCTCTGTCAGTAATCAACAAATTCAACCTAATAAATACGTTCCACTACCAATCAAATTCGATTAACATAACAGCATAATAGTGAAATTAATTACCTGTGGAGCGGTGGTCATGGAGCCAGAGTCGTCTTCAGGAGAAGAAGGAAGACTTTGAATTGGATTCATGATGATGATGGGATGGGATGGGATGAAGTGATACATACGAAAAGCGGTTGTATTTAAGGAGGGAGGGAGGGAGGTCAAAGGAAGTGGGTAATAATTAGGGTTTTGGAAAGAAGAAAAGCCATGGAAAAAACTGAAATTCAACGGCAAAACAAGATTCAATTGAAGCAACAGTGTCATGTCATGGAGCAGATCAGGAGAATATGTTTAGATAATAATGTTAAAGTGTGTTGTATAGTTGATTTCACGATTTCATTTGTGTTTTATATGTTTATGGCAAGAAATTAAATAAATTATTTTATATTACTATTGAAATTTATTACTAGTTTTTTTTATAGTTTTAACGTGAGAGAATGTGTGTGTTTAGAATATTTATTTATTTATTTATTTAGTAGGTCAAATGAGAGGAGTTTCATGGAAACAATATCTCAAATTGTTGGAAAATTACTAGAATAGAAAACTTAACTTTTAATATCAAGGGAATGGACATGTATATTTATTCTTTTAAAAAATACACAATGACAAAAAGGGCTTGGAGAATGTTTTAAAAACTGGTTTTTAAATCGTATCAAGTTAGGCTTAAAATTGGTTTAATCAGCTAAACTGGTTTGTATTGGGTGATTCAACCGGGTTGCTTAATTAACCCTACAAATCCATAAAATATAATTTCAACTTAAAAAATAATTCAAAAGTTAATCGATGTGGATTCCAAAAGATTCCAAAAGTTAATCCATAAATAAAGGATAACCCAATGCTCGAAGTGGATTGTGGATAAAGTTTGATCGATGTGGATTGTGGGCGATAAGTTTTTCTAAGAAGGTAAATCGTCACATTTTTTGACCCACAAAAGATTAAAAGTCAAAATTTTAACCTTGGCCCAGTACCGGTTGTCACAGCTCTCGACCTCACCCTGGACGGAATCGGGAGCCGCGAACCAGTTCAGTGGTACCGGTGGTTATTTAGAAAAGTAGTGCAGCGGAAATTTCATCAGGACCGTGAGTTAGGAAAAATATCAGAGTTTAGAAAACACCGGATTTTATTTATTAAATAGATGGGATAAAACCATGTTTTGAAAGGTAGCTTTAATATGGGATAAACCCGAATACATAAAACAACTTTTCTTAGTTTAATTTAATTGATAAATTAAGCCACTTCTGTAAGCCTTTTGGTGCCGTATCCAACTCTTATTCCGATCTACTGTAATTACCTGAAACGCGTTTTAAAAAAAAAGTTTGGTCAGCAGGAAATACTGGTGAGCTCATTCATTTTTGTACAAAACGACACATTGTTATAATATAGAGTATTAAGGGTGATTACGTTGTTTATATCAACCAATTACCCCAAATCGGTGTTTGTCACTCGACTGTATCTGTGACTATGGTCAGATCACCCATTGGCTAACTCGTTGTCCAATGGTGACGGGAAACAAGTAATGTATACAAAACCCTACATACCGACAGTAATTGAAGATTACAAAGACTTAATCCCTGTAATTATAACTTTGAAACAAATAGGGTTTTGGAAACAATTTGATAAAAAGAGAATGACTCACCTTATAAGCATGCAATATTAATTTAACAAGCTTCTTGATTCTACTCCTTCTGATAATTGAGCATATACTTTATTGTTTTGAACCTTCTGATGATTAAGCATCCATTTTGATTGTAAGAGTATGGTATAGAGTTTCGGGTAGTTAAACATTTAGTTTAATAGAGTGGAATACGTATTAGTGTAAAACCACATCAAACCTAACGATGGTCACGAGATCCGAACCTTAACGAAATTCACAAAGTATAGCACTTTGGCATCCGTTTAACGAAATTCACAAAGTATAGCACTTTGGCATCCGTTTAACGAAACTCACAAAGTGTAGCACTTTGGCATCCGTTAGTTGGTTCCTGAATCGATCGGACATAATATCGCGTCGGTGATTATTGGTTAGAACACCAACGTATAGAGAGAAGAAGAAAAGAAATGAACAAGGAATAATGAAATCCTAGGCTCCTATTTATAGGTAAATTTCCTTCCTTAGCTAGGAAGTTTCCTTAACCATTAAGTTTCCTTAACTATTAAGTTTCCTTAACTATAAGATTCCTAAACCATTAAGTTTACTTATCCATTTAACTAAATAACTTACTTAGCTGTTTAATTAATATTGCTTAGCTTAATTAATCTCGCTTAGCTTAATTAATCTCGCTTAGCTTACTTAATCTCACTTAACTTAATTAATCTTACTTAACTTATTTAGCAGATTAATTAATCTACTCAGCTATCTTAACTGCTAAATTTCCTTAACAACTAAGTGTACGTAATTAGTAAGTTTAATAAGTTTATTTAACTACTAAGTTTATTTAACTATTAAGTTTATTTAGCTGTTAAGTTTACTTAGTTGCTAAGTATTCTAGCAGCTCCCTGATTACGAGTTCTAATTTCTAGATACAATGGAACTCGTATTAGTGTATTAACTTAATTCAACTTTAACGATAATCAAGAGATTGAAACCTTCACAACGAATGACAAAGTATAGCCAAATATTGGCAGCACTTAAACATCCATTGGATCAGTTTTAATCGATCGGATAAAGTATCGTACCAATGATTAGAGTTATTACCCTAATACGGGCAGAGTTTCGGGATTTAGAAGTTATAATCCCGAGCTACTATTTACTATAATAAAAGCTGAAGGAAAGAAAAGAATTGAGCAGTTTGAAACGTAGCATTGATCGAGTTAATACCCTGGATTCGTAGCAGCATTTCTCTACGTGAAAGTGTGATTTTGAATGAAATGGAGTATAACTCAGTGTAGGAAACGAATTTGAGCGTCGTAATAACAGTTCCATGCAAGTGCCAAACCCTGCTATATATACTGAAAAACCAACTCTGTCGCATAGATGTCTGTTAACTTCGTCTTTATAGAGTCTTGTATTTTAATTAATAGATCAGGGCACGTGGTACGAGAAATAGGTCAAAAATAGGTTTGGAGGTAATTTCGCACGAAATTACATGTTGTAATTCCACACGAAATTACATGGTAATTTCGCATGGAATTGTAATTTCGCTTGAAAGTGATTTCGCTTGAACAGGTCCGTGCGAAATTACTCAGCCTATATATATGTGTTGTGCCTTGTCATTTGTAACCTTTCCGATTCAGAGCCGAGGTGCTGCCAGTTTGTCAAACGATCTGTAAAAGCTTTGAAATCAATAAAAGGAAGATAATTAAGGAGAATCAAGCTGTTTCACGTCTATTTCTCTGATTCCGCCTTTGAAATAGATCATAAACTCTTCTGATTGACTCGTTAGGGTCACACGATGATCCAACAAGTGGTATCAGAGCTCAGGAAGAAGAGTTTATACCAATTCAGCTTGTTTTCATCACTTCTACTCCTTATTTTCAAAATTAAACGAGATTTTACGGTTAAAATGGCTTAATTTTCTCACATTACATGCGAAACATCATTTTATTGAATCCTTGAAAGAATTGGATCAAAATTCGATCAAAAACCGGATCAATTTGACAAAATGGTGGCCGAAATGATGATGTCATCATAATTTCGCTCGAAATTGTCACTGTAATTTCGCACGGAATTACATTTTGTGGCTAATTTCGTTTGAAAGTGCTCATAATTTCATACGAAATCATATTTCGCTTGAAGATTTCATACGAAATTACTAATTTTGTACCAAATTGGCTAATTTCGCTTGAAACTAAGCTAATTTCGCATGAAATTATATTTCGCTTGGTAATTTCGTTCGAAATACCTAATTTCGTTTGAGTGGGTATTTCGTGTGAAGTAGTAATTTTGTTTGAAAGCTATTTCGTGTGAAAGGCTTGAAATCTATTTTCGTTTGAAGGCTGTTATTTCGTTTGAAGTTCTAATTTCGTTTGAAACTGTTTTTGTTAAAATCCAAAAATTTTTCTAAGTGTTTGTTGATTGTCTCAGATACGTGAAGATGGATGAGTTTATGAATCCGTTCAGTGACATGTTTGCTTTCACGGGAAACACCGGAGATGATACATCAAACAACACAAATGAAAATGCTTCGAGTACAAAGAAAACTCTTTCTGATGCTTTGAGTGTGGAGAGTGCATATGGCACATACAACAAATCTCCTAAACTGATGGCGATTGAAGAATACAATAGATGGGCTAAAAGGTTCGAAGAGTGGCTAAAAGCGTTTGCGTATCCAAGCTGGAAAAGCTTGAAGAATGGTTTCAATATCGGAAGATCAGATTATGAAAATTTAGAAGGCAGTGATCATGTAGAAAGTTTCGTTGCCGAACAAAAGTGCATTGCATTGCTTCATCAGTCTGTGAGAGACGACATAATATCGTTGATTGAGTACACAAATGCAAAAGATCTATGGGAGAAATTGAGAGTGAAATGTGTGGGTAGTGCTGAGATAGTCAAAAACAAAAAGAAGTTGTTAAGAAAAGAGTTTGATTTATTTGGATGTTTGAAAAACGAATCTGTTTCTAAGATGATTGAAAGATTTGGGCATTTGAAGCTGGAACTTGCAAGACATGGAATCGTGTACACTCAAGAAGAATTGGTTGACAAACTGTTTGACTCGCTGCCGGATGAGAAAGACTGGCAATACTTTACCTTGATGCTGAAGAACACAATCAAGTCGGAAGATCTGACGGTTGATCTGTTAATCGAAAGATTGGAGAGTCATGAATTAGAGATCAAGAAATCAAACAAAGTCAATAATTCCTCATATCAGCAGAATGTTGAGCTGTATTATCGAGGTAGTATGATCCCGAAGACTGTGTCCCCCAAGACAGCTTTCTCAGCTGAAAGTTCTAACACGTCAAATCAAGAAAATTCAAGCAGTGGTTTTCATAGTGGTTCATCGTCAACAACTTCAAGTCAATCAGTTCCAAAGAATTTGTTTCAATGTAACATTGCTGTGGATCTAAAGAATGCTCAAAATTTCAGTGAAGAATCAGCAAAGCAGCAAATGGTGTTCTTAGCCTCTGTCTTAGAATCTTATGAAAGTCTTGTTGCAGGCAAGATTGGAAACACTAACCTCACCAAGGAGGATTATGACCAGGTCGATCCAGAAGAGATGGAGTTGATCGATATCAGGTGGTGTATGGCTAGTGCAGTCAGACGAGCATAAAGGTTCATGGAGATTACAGGCATACATTCTATTGGCGGACCTTCCACAAAACTTGGTTTTGATAAATCAAAGGTCACGTGCTTCAGATGTAAACAAAAGAGACAGTTTAAACGTGAATGTCGAAACGCACCTGCTGATGATACTGCAAATCCATTCAGAGAGGATTATTACAAAAGAGCAATCTATCATCAGAACAAATCAGAACCACCCAGAATGAAGCAGCTTGAGGATACACCCAAAGAAAAATCCAGAGCACTTGCTGTTATTCATGACGATGTGGGATATGATTGGAGTGAAGTGTTACCAGAAGAAGATGCAGTGGGCTATGCGTTTGTGACAAAGATTGTTCCTTTCAAAGACTCCAGAACAGAAGAAGTGAAATACATCAACAGAAAGATGTTAGCTCAGAACAGGATTAGTAGAATCTATCGAACATACAAAGAAGCTAAACAGGCGAAAAGATGGGATGCTGATAGAGAATGTTACCTAGATCCCAAGGGAAACATTGCTGTTGATCCAAATACTGTTGATGTTGAAACCCTCACCAAACAAATTGCTGATGAAGAAGAAGCCAGACAGAGAGAGTGGTGGGGATGAGGAGAAGCTGAAGAAAATGCTAAAGAAAAAGAGAAGGAGCCTCAGCTGAAGAAAGTTGATGATGGGATTATTGACACGTCACAAGAATTCACAGCTGAAAATTTGAAGAAGATGGCTGACAAAGTACTTGCTGCGAAAGAGCTAGAGGTAGTTTCTGGTTCTGGAAATGAGTCTAAAAGCAAGGTCAGTCAGAATGATGCAATCGATAAGTCAGGTAAGAAAGCTAAAAATGAGAGCGACTGCAAAAATTGCATGAAAGACTGCAAGGTTTGTAGTACACTTGCTTACCTTAACGGTAAAAAGACCGAATAACTGACATGAAGAGTCAGAGACGTTGAAGATCAGATCTTAAACCGTGACAAAATGTTAAAAGCTTCAAATGAACGATTAAAAGAATTAACTGAGAAAATCGAAAATGAGAAAAGTGACGTAGAAAGAATTAGGAAAGAAAACGAAAAATTAATTCATGAAAATCGTCAACTTTCAGAAAATTTTGAGAAGCTAAAACGCACGGTAAAAGATTCTGATGAAAGAAATGGTAAAACAACCAAAGAGAATCTTCAACTCTCAGGTGTTCTTAGGGTAAAAGAAGAGCTAATCAACCAACAACTGGATGAAATTGCTAAGTTGAAGCTTTAGTTTCAAGAAGCCAAAATTGAAAATGAACGCATCCAGTTGAAATTGAACAGTTACAACTCCGCAAGTTTTGTTCTTCAACATATCGTTCCTAAACCAATTGGGAAGAACAAAGCAGGCGAAGATGTATACTTTGATGGAACCGGGGTTGGGTTTCATCAGCTTCCACCACCGGTATTAAACAATTTTTCAAAGAAAAAATCAGGGTTGGTTAATGATGAAGAAGAAAATGAAGTTAAGCTTCCAGACACGATTGATGTCAGATTTACCAAATCATCTGATGAAGATAGTGTCCAATATGAAGTTGTGAAAAGCATGGTTGAAAATGTTTTAAAGTCTGAAAGTGACACTACTGAGGATGATGAATGCTTTTTGGATAAATACATTCCAAAATCAAAATCCAAAAACAACTTAAGTGAAGAACCTAATCTTGTGATGTACAAGATGGCGGGATCTGATAAGTTGTATTCGGATCATGATTTTCCTTTGGAGAATGTGAATGTTGATAAATTGAGAAATGTGTTCAAGTTGATTGAGATTGATGTGTCTGAAATCGAAGGTTTGAAGTGTTCCAAACGGCAATTAAACTTTGAAAAAGATAAAGCTTAATACAAAAAACCTGTTGTACCGCCGTGTTCTTATAACAACAATCAAAACAGATGGTCGGGTGGATATCAAGGTGGTAAGAATTATCAAAGAAGGAATTTTCAAAACAAGAAGTTTGTTGATAAAAAGGTGTTTGTAAAAAGCTCGAGTTCTCATTCTGAACAGGAAGTTGAAATATTTTCAAAAACCAATGAAGAATTTTTTGAGGAAAAGGCCTCACAACCTCAGACCGAGGGCACAAGTCGGGTAGTTGATACTCGTACATGCTTTAAGTGCAACAAAGTTGGACATATTGCCCGAAAGTGCACCAACTTAAAGCCTAAGTCTGAAGTTGTTGAGAGTCAGAAAAGGAAAGCTGATGCAAAAGGCAAAGCTCCAATGGTTGTTGAGAAGAAAGTTTTGAAAAATAAAAACACCAAGATCAAAACTGAACCTGTAAAGAATGTGGTAACTAAAACTGACAAATTTTATAAACGGGTTGCTTTGCCTCAACAAGCATGGAAACCAAAATCAGTTGAAAAGAATTCAAGTTCTCCAAAACCAAAGGTTTCTGAAAAGGAAAAACAATCGTCTTCTACCACTCCGGTAAAGTTGAATGTTCCTTTGGATTACTATGAGAAACTCGAGATTCAAAAGTCTACTACTTCTGAAAAGAAGTATGTACCAAAGAAAGACCAATCATCTGGTCAACCTCCTAAAAATGATTTCTTTCTATACAAAGAGGTTGAGATTGGGTCTGAAGAGAGCTTAAAGATGAATGACAAGAATTTTTTGCCACTTTACATTGCAAAAACTCACCTAAATGTCAAGCTACCTGAGTCAAAAGAGGCTTGGGTGGCATCCGAATCTAACTAAGTGTTTGTGATATGTGCAGGAGCTTCCAAGATCCGTTTCACGTTGGATTATGGATAGTGGAGCTTCTCGGCACATGACGGGGAAGAAAACCCTACTGTACGATGTTCGAGGGTTTAATGGAGGATATGTGGGATTTGCAGGCAATTAAGGTGGTCGAATAATCGGTGAAGGAACTTTATCGAATGGAATCGTCACGTTTGAAATAGTAAACTACATCGCCGAGCTTGAAAACAATCTTCTGAGCATCTCTCAGATCTGTGATCGTATGTATACAACGCACTTTACAGACAAAGAATGTTTGATCTTGAAACCAGGATTTGTTGTTCCCGAAGAGTGGGTAATCATGAGAGCACCCAGAGTCAATGATCTAAACGTGTTGGACATGAGTGTAGCAACTACTACCACGGGTCAGGCTCACTGTTTTATGTCAAGAGCAACGGAAAAAGAATCACAATTGTGGCATCGAAAGATGGGCCACATTCACTTGCGAAAAATGAATCACCTGGTGCATAACGACTTAGTTATTGGTGTTTATGTAAAAGGTTTTCATCTTGAGGGGGAGTGCATTAGTTGTGTCAAAGGCAAGCAAAAGAAGAAATCTCACCCTGGAAAGAAGGTTAACTCAGTCTCAAGACCGTTAGAGAGACTTCATATGGATCTTTTTGGTCCAGTGAACGTCAAAAGCATAACTGGAGATCTCTACTGTCTAGTAGTAACAGATGATTACTCAAGATTTTCATGGGTGTCTTTTTTGAAGACTAAAGATGAGACGTTTGAAAGTTTGATGGTGTTGTTCAGAAAAATTGAAAACTTGTACCAAACTCGAATCAGAAGAATCAGGAGTGACAACGGTACTGAGTTTAAGAACAATAAGATGGAAGAGTATTGTGATGAGAGAGGTATACTACAAGAATTTAGTGCTCCTTACACTCCGCAACAAAATGGAGTAGCTGAAAGAAAGAACAGGACGCTAATTGAATCGGCTAGGACGATGCTTGCTGATTCGAAATTACCAGTCAACTTTTGGGCAGAAGCAGTGTCAGCCGCTTGCTATACACTCAACCGGGTTCTTACAGTGAAGACATTCAACAAGACATGTTTCGAGCTAATCAACAACCGCAAACCTAACCTGAAGTATCTGGAACTGTTTGGGTCTCCCTGCACAGTTCTAGAACCTTTTGGTAAATTTGGTGCAAAGAGCATTGAAGGAATTTTCGTAGGTTACGCGAGTCCATTAAAACGAGTCTTTGTTCCAAGCTTGAAGCGGATTATTGAAGCACACAATGTTGAATGCCAAGGTTACACAATGCCACCGCAGAACCCAGGCGACTCATGGCGTTTTAATTACGATACACTGTGGGATTCGTTTGACATAGAAGAAGAAACATATTTCTTTGACGAGTTAGATATTCTGAGAGAGTATGAAGAATCACAAGAAATATTCCCAGCTAAGTATTCCAGACGTCAATTTCGAGCTTCCAATGACGACGAAGCCGGTCCTAGTAATGCTGGAGAACATGATGATATTCAGCAAACTCTTGACAATCAGACGACAGTCAATGATAATCAAGAATCTGATGATAGGCCTGTATTTGATCATGGTGATTCAGATTCTGAGGGGGAGCAGATCCAGATATCAAGTCAAATAATTCCAGTCAGTGAACAAGGTGCAAATCAGAATGTCACAAATTTGGAAGGCGAGGTAGATGTTCCAGGCGAGGTGATGCCGAGAAATCTTTCGTACAATCCAGAAGAATTGATTATTGGAGAATTACAATCAGGCATTCGCACTAGACATCAAATTGACCAAGGCCTTACTTGTTTTTATTCTACAGTTGCTCCATTACAAACAGAGTTTTCACTTAGTTGTTTTATTTCGCAGATTGAACCGCGAACATACAAGGAAGCACTAACTGAAGATTCTTGGGTCAACGTGATGCAAGAGGAGCTGAGTCAGTTTGAGAAGTTAGGAGTGTGGAAATTGGTAGACTTGCCTGATGGTCACAGGAAGATAAACACCAAGTGGGTGTTCAAGTGTAAGAGAGATGATCGAGGGGTTATTATTCGTAACAAAGCTCGACTCGTAGTCCAGGGCTTTAATCAGCAAGAGGGTATAGATTTCACTGAAGTGTATGCTCCGGTTGCTAGACTTGAAGTGATCAGAATCTTCCTATCATTTGCATCTTGGAAAGGTTTTAAAGTTTATCAGCTAGATGTTAAATCGACGTTTCTCTATGGGAAGGTAAAAGAGGAGGTATATGTCGGACAGCCACCGGGCTTCACCGATCCAATCCACAAAGACAAGGTTTATTTGCTGGATAAAGCGTTGTATGGTTTACACCAGGCCCCGAGAGCTTGGTACGAGACTTTGTCTCAACACTTAATTGCCAACAGCTTCATCCGTGGAAAAGTGGATGCCACTTTCTTCACCAAAGAAGTCGACGGACATCTTCTGATAGTTCAGATATACGTGGACGACATCATATTTGGGTCAACGAATGAAACTCTGTGCAAAGATTTTGAAAGAGTTACGAAGCAAAAATTTGAACTGTCATCGATGGGTGAGATGAAATTCTTCTTGGAACTTCAGGTTGATCAACTGCCTAAGGGAATTTTCATACATCAGACGAAGTATGTTCATGATATCTTAGAGAAATTTGGGATGTCAGGTTCTACTCCAGCTTCCACCCCATTAGCGACGAACCATGGGATAAACCCTGATCTCACTGGAGAGAAGGTAGATGAAACGCTGTATCGTTCCATGATCGGATCGCTGATGTACTTGACTGCTTCAAGACCCGATATCATGTATCCAACCTGCCTCGTAGCAAGATTTCAGTCTAACCCAAGAGCTTCGCATATGGTGATTGTGAAACGGATATTACGCTACCTGAAAGGAACTCCATCACTGGGGTTGTGGTATCCAAGAGAAGGCGATTTCACGCTCGAAGGGTATTCCGATTCTGATTTCGGATGCTGCAAAGTTAACGCTAAGTCAACAACAGCGGGGTGCCAGTTTTCGGACCACGATTGGTCACCTGGCAATGCAAAAAGCAGACCTCTGTAGCTTTGTCCACATGTGAAGCCGAGTATGTATCTGCTAGCAGTTGCTGCTCTCAGATCTTGTGGATCCAGCAACAGATGAGAGACTACGGTTTGCAATTTCTTAACACACCTATCTTTGTTGATAATGAGGCAGCGATAAACATTACTAAAAATCCTGTTCATCACGCTAAAACAAAACACATTGAAATTCGTCATCACTTCATTCGAGACTGTTTCGAGAAGAAGTTGATACGAATTGAGAAAATCCACACTGACGAACAAAAAGCTGATTTACATACCAAAGCGTTTGATAAAACTCGTTTTCAATATTTGTTAAAATTGAACGGTATGAAGCTTTTATCGGTGTTGGAGGAGATTCTTGGCTTAGATGAAGGTACCATTGTAGATGATGTTGAGAAGCAATCTGCACTGGTTTGTCGATTTTTTACTTGTTTTGGTATTTAGGGGGAGGTAGGTTAATATTTTTAGAAAATACAAAAACAGTAAAAAATTTCAAAAATCCAAAAACATGAGATATTTTCAAAATACAAAAACAATAGAAAATGGAAAAGAGCTTGTGTAAAAAGGGAAAATGATAGTACATTGGCTTGACAGTTACGGTATGCTAAAGATATGTAAAGTTTAAAAGTCTTAAGCAGTCTCGCTGATGATATGCCGATAGGTTTTTGCACATTTAGTAGGTTTGTTCGGGATATAAACCTAAATCTTTACTTGCTTATTTCGTGGGGAACACTACTTGGATATATAGGTAACCACTGAAATCTTGTTTGAAAGATCCCTCTTTCTGAGATACTAGGTCTTTATACTCAGTGATATCTGGGGTATTATCCCGGGACTTCTGATTTTGCGGAAGCAATGGCCTAGTCCCCGTATAATACTTTACTGCTGCTTGAAATAAAAGCCTGCCCTCAGCATAAAAATGATGAAACATTGAAAAATGCTAATCATGTGCTGTTTTAAAAAAGATCCTCTAAAGGGGACCTACTTAAAGTCGAAGCCGTCATCTCTCTGATTTTGCGGAAGCAATAGCCTGAGCTCTCACGGCCCTCGCATTTAACCCCTTACAGATATCATCTGTGGTATACTCACCTGTAAGACTGAATATTGGGATCTGGATACGGGAGTATATTCAAGAGGTGGGACACATGAATGAGTTTAAGTTCTTAATACACCTAATTCATATCCTGAACAGATTGAAATTTGTGTGAGAATTTAAGTGGATCAGTATATCGACAATCTAAGTGAATTGTTTAATTCTGAGTATGAAATTAAAGCTTAACGGTACTTGTGACTTGTCGAATAGCTGATATGATTCCCTAACACGCTCACCAAAAATATGTTTGTAAAATAGTTTACTTTTACTGCATTTCATTTCTGTTTAGTATTCTAGTATAGAAACTTTATTCAAAATCCAAAAAGATTTTACATTTCTGCTTTATTTTTTCCGACAAACCAAAGTGGAAACCTGATATTCAGATTCATAATTTGAAGCAGATGCAGGAAATTTCTGAGCTGGACAGAAGAGTTGTGAGCTTATTATGTTAAACCTGAAATATGAAAAGTCAAAACAAGTTCATTAAATTGAAACTTGTAATTTTTAGAATAATGTTTTGTAAATTGTTGAACAAAAGTCAGTTTTTTTGTTTTGTCTTGGATCAACCAAGGTCATTAAGTTGGACTTGGTAGATAAATTGAGTACTCAGGGTCATTAACTTGGACCTGAATACTTAAGTGGATTATTAAAACTGATAAAAACGAGAAAAGATGTTATAAATCAATAGATTGTAATGTTATATTCTTGAGAAGCAGGTAACAAGATCCCCATGGCAAAGATAGTGTAAAGTTTAAACCAGAATTCGAGCTCCAGCATATTGAAAGGGGGAGTCTACATTCTGGATCAACACTCAAAGGGGAGTTTGAAGAGTTTTGAAGATAAAGATTGAAGGATGCTTACAGTGTCAGACAAATTGGACAGTGAAGAAGATAGATCAAGACTAAAGACTGGAGATTTGATGCTAAAGACTTCGTCAACATCCAAGGGGGAGTCTGTTGGTGCATAGATGTCTGTTAACTTCGTCTTTATAGAGTCTTGTATTTGAATTAATAGATCAGGGCACGTGGTACGAGAAATAGGTCAAAAATAGGTTTGGAGGTAATTTCGCACGAAATTAAATGTTGTAATTCCACACGAAATTACATGGTAATTTCGCATGGAATTGTAATTTCGCTTGAAAGTGATTTCGCTTGAACAGGTCCGTGCGAAATTACTCAGCCTATATATTTGTGTTGTGCCTTGTCATTTGTAACTTTTCCGATTCAGAGCCGAGGTGCTGCCAGTTTGTCAAACGATCTGTAAAAGCTTTGAAATCAATAAAAAGAAGATAATTAAGGAGAATCAAGCTGTTTCACGTCTATTTCTCTGATTCCGCCTTTGAAATAGATCATAAACTCTTCTGATTGACTCGTTAGGGTCACACGACGATCCAACAGCGACAGGCTGTCGCGTGGCGCGACGGCGCCCCTTTTAGCATAGGGTAGCCACGTCTCCAACTAGCTTGTGTGAGTCGACGGATCGAAGAAATTCGATTCTTACAACGAGTTATGAGGATAATCGTCAAGTAGAGGATACCCCCCTGAGTTTTAGGGGCCCTGATCCTGATTCCAACTGTTCTGAAAATTTTAGGGGTCATGCAATATTACTTGGGTATCTCAATTAGGGTTTCCTATTGGGCAAATTAAAATAAGAAATAGTATTTTTAATGAGAGTTGTTACATTCTCCCCACCTTGTTTTAAATCTCGTCCTCGAGATTTGGGCTACGATATCTCTTTTAGAGTTATGTCACGTCTTTGTCAATAAGAATAGTTTTAAGATGAATACGTGTTTTACAATAAATAGGGCTCAATGGTTCAACTGAATTAGTTCAAGAAGTTGATGTCAAATGAATGAGATGAAATGATATAGTTTCCAAGGTGATTAGGTTTAAGTCAAAAAGATATATGATCAATAGATGTGAATGTTTACAACTTGTGAATGATTTTTAGAAACAATAGAATTCACTATCAACAGAAAACTTACTTTGATTGTCAACTGAGGAAGTCTCAGAATCAATAAGCTCGAATGAAATAGATGTACGAAAATGATTTGTCAACTGAGAAAAATCAACGGGTTGACATTTATCGAATTACAAGGATACACCGATATACAACAGAGTTTAGTGTATCATTGTCTTAACACATAGTTGTATTAAGACCATTTTCAAGGATGAGTCAAGTGAAAGGTATATATAGATTAGCTCAAGCTACAAGTCTATACCGACGCCACAAGGTGTCGTAGTGATCGAAATAATAAATAGCGGTGACTGGACGAGTTCACCGTGTTTTAAATCAAATGAAGTAAGTCCGAATATTTGTTTCAAACAAATCTAGTAGGATTTTCATTTGAAATTGAAACAATTGAATATTTTTTATATTTTTTTATATATTTTTTTTCCATTGAAGATGATAAAGTAATAAATATCACGAAATGCTCGATTGATGCTGTAAGAACCATTAAGAGATACATTGAAATATGACATGAATTTGTGTATCATTATCTTATCACACGATTGTGTTAAGATTGCTTTTATAGGATAAAACAACAAAGCGGATTCAATATAAATAAATAAATAAATAATTAAATCCGTATATGATGAGTGCAAACGAGGTTAGCGCAAGCTTCAATTTTGTGAAAATGTCACCACAAGGTGATCGTGATCAAAGAAACGATTCAATGAAGTCGAAGACCAAACAAGCATGTTATGGTTCAAGAGAATTGAAGTGCTTGTTGGGATTATTTTGAAGATGATGGCTTCACTTCATCATATGGGACTTTGAATTGAATACGTAAAGCGAGCAAGTTCAAACAATTGAACTTGGTTAAAACAAAACGAGTTCATGTATCAATAAGAAAGTTCTGACATGGTCACAACAAAAACCATGTATGCCATTAAAAAAGAAAATTGAGTTTTTCAAGAAATTCATTGACTCGATATCAAAGAGTCATCATTTTGCAAAAAAACACGGTTTACATTGCAAAGATCAAGTATAGCGGAAGGATATGTGAGTTTTAATAAAACAACAAATTGGAATGAAGCCCTCCAATGGTCTTCATAATTCAGACTAACCACATGCGCAACAAACAGTGCATGTGTAACGTGTGGATTTACCAAGAAATGAAACAACCAAATAAATATTCACGATTATGAAAGAAATCCTCATGATGACCATTTGGAGAGTAGAAATGTAAAAGTCTATTCACTATGTGCAGAGGTCTGAATTTTAACAAAAGGAATTTAAGAATTTTATCTGGAATTTTGTGTGATAACCGTTGTTAAGTGACATTACTAGGAAAAATGAAATAGGGGGATTGTAAAGGTATGTGACTTCTTTTGTAGTGTCAAGAATTGGATTATACTATGCACCAACTGTTGTGAAATCTTGTTCTATCGTACCTCAGCAAGATTCATGTTGTTTGTAGGATCACGTGGCCAAGTGCTGCTTTTTTATTAGTAGTTCTTCCACTGACGGGATTCGCATTGGTGTCGTCATGCCCAATTATATTTTCCAAAGGTCTTGCCTTGAAAGTCGTGTGTGATATACTTCGATGTCTGTGGACGTATAATTTAAGTTTCATGGGTTTTCTTGTGCACTAGCACAACTTTACATGCTTCTTACTTGCGTTAATAGTCTATGGTAACGCATTGGAAATTCTTATACTTTTGATGGCGGCCCAACTTAAAGGGTTTCCATTGTTTATATTGTCGCACGAGTTACGAGGTAGATGATCAAACGAAATAATGTTTGATATCAGAATTATAGATATATGTAAGAGATTCCTGATAAAGAAATCTGGAATTATTATTGACACTTATGTTCGTGATTTATTTAAATTGTCAATCGTTATGGCTTTTGGATTTCCTTATAGATATACATATCTATATAATCATACATACCATTCATAAGGTCAATGTATTTAACAGATTCAAGTCAGATATCAGGTCATGATACTATTTAGGGAAATCTTGTCACTTGTTTGACATATTATATACCCCGTCTTATCCGGTTCTTGCCGGAGAGGTAACCCCATTATATCCGGACAAGCTGGAGAGTCTGCTACACCATACCCAGTCTTGCCGCCGGAGAAGAAATTTGTATTTCCCATAAATAGTATATTTTTTTTCAAGATTTTAAAAGTGCCTATTTTATTAAGGCTTTCATCTAGAATCAAGGAAATTTGTATTCCCGTAACATATCTTATTCTAGACCAATTAGTATCAATAAGCAAGAATTAACAACAATTAAGTGTTATTGCTTATTTATCGTACTTTGCAAACACATTAAATTCATACGAAGCAATAAACGATAATAAAACAACTTAAAGCATGCAAACACATTAAACCGAAATAACAAACCGACTACTTTTCTAAACAATCCATAAATATCTAATTAAACATAATAAAAATCAAAACCTATAAATCCATTATCCAAGTCTAGGCAGTAAAAGAAATTAGCCAAGCAAAGTCATGAAAACAATAAACACAAGAGTAATTTTAATTGCAAGAGACATGATTAAAGAATTAAGAAACAAGAACGAAGAACCTGAATAATGTAAAACGATCTGGACGACTTCTCCAGCTCCCAATCTTCAATCCGTAGCTTCAAGCTCTTAAAATCGCTCCAAAAGCTCCAAACTTTCACTAATTTTCCTCCCCAATTGTTGTGAATTCGTCTAGGGTTGTCTGGAATTGATTAGGGTTAAATATGGGCTTAAATGGGGCTTAAATATGAAGTTTTCCGCAAGCTTCGCGTCGCGCGACCTGTATATGGGTCTTCCGTCGCGTTTGTCCAAGGACCTGCGTATTGAGAATACGGTTTCGGCCATAACTTCTTCGTTTCAACTCCGTTTTCTTCACCGTTTTCGCCTACGGGTTCGCAATTCAATTCTCTATCTTCTCATATTATTAAATATCCATTTTCATTTCATAAAAATCCTTCACTAAGCCCAAACCTCCCCCCGGGTGCTCTTTTCTTCAACGTTTCAGCTCGTTTTCACTCCCGGGACCCTGCAATGCACACAAGACACCATAATATACAAAACCAATGATAAAATGACACAAAACAACTTAAATTATTATACAAACTATACATGAAAACAGATGTAATTTGCATTACATCAAATATCCCCACACTTATGTAAGACCCTTAATTTAATTATCGAACTTTTATATAAGTTTCTCATATAATTGTTTTTATACAATATACACATACGTTTGAAATTGAAAGTTTCTTAAAACCGTATTAAAATTTAAAACATTTCATCATAATAACGTTGTTTAACTTTGTAACGACGAAACATAATGCGGAAGCTTGAAACTTTGATCATGTTCGGTTCTTCGTTTAGCTTGATCGTCAACCGGTGCTTCACAATATACCTACATTTCATAAAACATGAAATGCTTTAGTCACACGGAGTTTATAACATGTCTAAACAAGTCCGTAAGACCAAAACAAACAAACAACAACATTTTAACAGCTTTTTAACTCGTCGCGGGTCGCGACCGGATCGGCAAACACCCTCGCGGGGCGCGAAGGCCTCTGGCGGGCCGCGACCGATAAGATCATTGACCGTCGAGGGGCGCGACACCCTTATTTCGACAGAAAGTTTTTAAGCTGGAGCTGCATATTCCCTGCTTTGCTAATTTTTACATAATTGGTCATAATTTTCTAAATTTTTATACGTTTTATGTCCCGTTTCTTTCTACGTGATCGTAATTCGATTCTCCATCATATAGAGTTAAAATCCGACATCCGGATTTACAATTTTCTAGGTTTCTAAGGCCTCGGCTTTATATTTATTTATAAAACTTTTGACCCGTTCATGATTTTGCAAACAAACTTGTTTGTTTGCATTCAAATTCTCATGAACGTCATACTGTAATTGTTTCCTGTTGTCCAAGGTTCTATTCATGGATTTTTATGCATCCGTAACCCGTTTTGCATGTATACTTATTTTGACCCGTTAAGAGATTTAAGCAGTTAAGCTTAAATCTCACTCCTCCTTTGCTTACATCTTATTTCCACATTAAGATATCTACTTGTCTTCCACCAACGATTATATTTGAGGTGGATTTAATAATGTAAACTATTTATTCCGAATTCTACCCTTCGGTTTGTCAATTTACGGGAAAAGACCCATTACGAGACATTTGACCAGAAAGGCTTATACCTTTAACCTTTTCTCTTATCCAAAAGATTTACTCAATCATAAAAACTTATTTTCAAACAACCCTTAAGGGTCGTATACCCGGTTTATCATTCAAGGGTGTTTTGGTCAACTTTAGCCCTTCTTTTACGACGGAGGACTTTTAATAACATGTTTGACCAAAATCACACATTTGAGCTATAATCTTATTTAAAAATCATTATGTTTCTAAAAACTCAATGACTATAATTTAGATTATTAGGTTTACCTATTAAGATAACCCGATGTTCATTCTTGACTTCGTTTAACTCTTATCGAACCTTAAGTTCTCAATGAGAGTTTGACCTATTACACATACCTGGCTTGGGTCAAAGTATTGACCCATTTTAATACCTTGCTTTAATGAATTGCTAATTAATAGCAACACAAATTCCATATGCTATTCACCCCTGTGAGCATACGACTCGACAAACAATCATTAGTCGATATTGTCAAATGGTGATATCATCACCTTTTGACCAGTTTGGTCTAATTGACCATTTTATTCTTGTGAGATGGTGTTTATTTGCCATTTCATCCATGTAACCCGTTTCGGTTTACACCGTACGATCGTATTACTTAAAATCATTTCTTAATTCTTTTGACTCATCATGGCTTACGCCGTAGAGCGTCTTTTTCAAAAATAATGTTTATCCGTTAACTTGTAACCAAATTACTATATTACCCTTTTTACTCATTATGGGTTACTCCATAAGGTAACTATATCAAAACTCATAGTTTATCCGTCATCGCATGACAGAATTACTGTTTTACCCCTTTAACCATCAAACATGGTTTCTTATCAGTTTCAATTGTTCTGACCCGTATCATTTCGCGTTGGAACACCATATTTCAAATATTAACTTATCATATTCATGACCCATACAATAAATAGGTATTTTTACAAAAAGGGTGTAAGCTTTATTTACCTTGCATCCAATTATGCTCTTTTTCCCGCTTACTTGATCCGTTTGACCCGCTTCTCTCCCAAGCTTCCATCTAGCTTGTCAAGCGTCAAACTATCATTTGTTATTCGCAAGATGGTTAGGTTAGTCATTGTTTAACACGATTATTCCACCTTACGCATTTTATATCAAAATTACCATTGATCTCATTATAGGTCGGTTTGAGTTTTAAAAGTCAAACTGCCTAATAACATATGAAATTGAACAACTAAGTTTAACAAACTCTTTTTGGGCATTAAGCTTTAACCTGGTAGGCATTATTTCTAAGCCACTGTCTTAACTAAATTTCTCTACTAAGCCCATACAATCGTTAACATCAATTTTAACATGATTTTAACATTCATTCCATCATATCATACAAAACTTATTCTTCGGCAAGTATGAACATATACCCGAATTCATAGATTATTCAAGCATCTTCTTATCACTATCATGTATGATGATTCTAAACATAATTATACCATCAATTTCATCATATTATTAAAACCCACTTATCTAAGTGTGGTAAATCATCTAAACACTCAAATCATAGCAATATATGTATAATTTTCACTTAGGATTTTGTTCCTAAGCAAGTATACATCTCTAATCCAGTCATAACCTCTAAGATTCATGCATAAATCGCAACTTGTGATGTTCATCAATTTTCACAACTTCAACAAGCATCAAAATTCTACATACGTTAGGATCCCCTAGCTTGGGTGATTATTAACGTTCATGCATCAATTGGGCCTTGAATTGATCTTCAATTTGGGGTTTGAGCTTGAACAAGAGTTTTCCCCTTGTTCTTCCTCCCGACGTTATGCACGCGCGCACACACAATGTGTGTGTTGTGTAGTGTTTAGTTTTTTTTAATTGTTTAACTTTCAACTTTTCCCTTTTTGGTCCCTCATGTTTGAGGTTTTGATTATAAATAGATACCATCCACATTCATCACTTAAAAATATGCATGATCAACTAGGTTAATTAGTTCCTAGTTATTTTGTTTGCGGGTTAACTTTTACCACCAACGGTACTTTACCCGTCTTTTAATATTAACGTAGTTTGATTACCAAACCCGTTTTTGGGGTGTTACAACTTACTCTTTTTTTCATCCCTGAAAAAGACTTATGCAACATAATCATAGTCAAAGCAAAAATCCGTATTCAAAATTTAGATTACTTTATACAAATTAAAACTCGTATTAACCGCGATTGCAAATATACTTATCCATTTAAACCCAAACCCGGTTCCAAGCCCTTATCATGCAATTATATTTAATTTCAGTCAATGTAACAACCCTCGGTAAAACCAACACTCTCATAATATTTTCGACACCCTATTATATCTTAAAATATCCTTATATGTCTTGTATTACAACCCGTATGTGAAAACCGAGCCCGAAATATGTTATAATATATAAAATAAATTAAAAAAAATAATTATTAAGTTGAGGCGGGCCGCGTAGACCCACCCCAACCTTTCACGCGGGCGGTATCAGGGTTAAACCTGATATCGTTGATTCCTTTAGTTAACGCGGGCCGCGTAAGAGTCCTTTTAAGTGTACGCGGGCCGCGTGAGATCAAATTAGTGGCAGCACCCCAGGCCGACACGTGTCATCATCGTGTCGAGCCTAGTAGATGACCCGGATAAGCTATTCTGTTGACCAGGGTTGACGCGGGCCACGTAACCCTGGCCTGTGCTTTACGCGGGCCGCGTGGAGACCAAGTTCAGCAACTATAAATAGAGGGCATCAGATCTCAGTCGAACTCGCTCACATTTTAATTCTCAAATCTCAATTTCTGTAGAAGAGATATTATAGTCGGGTATTATACCCCTAATTAGCGAGGTTCTGCTCCGTTGTAAGTATTATAACCCCAGTTTCGTAATAGTTACGCTACCCGATTGATTTAGGGTTCCGTAACAACTGTCGTGGTTCTGCCTGACGTAGTTGTTGGAATGCCGTCTCGGGGAGGGTATCATTAATAATTTCAAAGGGTTATGATACTAACCAATGTACATTTGTACAAATTATAGATTATATCCAGGAAACCCTTACGAGAAGCCTAAGATAGCAATGTGAGTTTATCCTCTTTTTGTTAATCTTTTTGGTAATGTTTTACCAAACCTTAAATGTTTTACCATGAAATTTAGCAGTGATTGAGTCTTTGTAGTTCTTCAATTACTGCCGGTATATTGGGGTTTTGTATACAAATATACTACAATGTGAGTAGTAAGTCAAGGATGACAATACGTTACCATTGGACAATGAGTTAGCCAATGGGTAATATGACCCACAAGTCAGGGTTGACAGTACTAAGGGAGTAATTGTGTAGACATAAACAATGTGATCGCTCTCAATACTGTTCACTGTGACTTTTTATTTAAACTTAATTAAACTGGGATTCACTCACCAGTATTTCCGACTGACTAATGTTTTTAAAACACGTTTCAGGTAACCCAATGTGACAGCCAATTAGGAAAAAGCCAGCTGGAGAGCACTGAAGGCTTGGGAAAATGTGGCTATAAAAGTTACCAAATAAACGGTGTTTTAAATTTAAATAAAATAGGGTGTATCCCTATAAATGTATTGTAATAAGAAACTTGGGTTTTACCCATGTGATTATTAATATTAAATGAGGTGGTTTTACTCTGATAAACATTTCCTAACTACGGTCCTGATGTAAATTCCGCTGCAAGACTAAATAACTGATACCACCGAAACTCTGAGCTCGCATCCGCCCGTTCCCGGGACAGATAAGGGATCGGGGGTTGTGACAGGAGGTTGTATCAGAGCCTAGCCACTGTTCTGAGCCAAAGAAGTGTTCTGCTGACACTTAAATTCTAAATTTTATGTTATGTTAGGAAATAAATTACGGAAATACGTGCATAACTGTAATTATGTGTTATGTGTTATTTGAATATCTGTTAGTTTACAGTATGAGTGATCAAGGACCCTCAGACATAAATCGTCAGTTGTCTGAATCACCTAGGAGTGAAGGTACCTCTTCACAGCCTGCCCTCTCTGGGTATACTGCTGATTAGGAAGAAGGAGTGTTTTCTTTTAGAGCTCAGTCAGAAGAGCCATTCCCTAATAAGAAACGAGGATGGTTCAGTAAGGAAGCCTTTGCTCATAGGAAGAGAATGCGAAAGTTGCAACAACAAAGAGTACTAGCAGCTGCTAAGCGAGAGTCAGATGCCCATACACAGGATATGCTTAATAGAAACCTAGCTAATTTCCATATCCTAGCTACAACTGCTGCTGACCCGAGTCTGGAACAACTAGTAGTCCCACAAACACAAAACCCAGAACAACCCATGGAAATAGAAAATCCTGACAACCAAGTGGAGATGCATGATTTTAACCCAGAAGAAATCCCTAGGGTGCCTTCACCGAACCCCATAGACCCAAATTACGACCTGTGGTGGGACGATAATAGGGACTTTGTGCAACGTTACCCTATCCAGGAGTATCCACCCATACAAAACATAGAAGCCTACCCATGTATGGAAATACGATGAGCGCAATATGGATTTTTGGATAAATACATATCCGTGAATGTGAATGGGGGAGATGATAGTAATAATAATAAAATATAATAAAATAAAATATGTGTGTACAGACGCATGTACTATTAGTGTAATTTTCTTTCTGTTGGTATTGTAATCTTTAATTCAGTACTAGTGTGTAATAGACGCATAATATATGGAAATAGAGTACAAGTAGCAATGATCTATGTTTTTTACTAGACTGAGTGTCATGTGATTAACGATATTATCTATTATCTTGTGACATTAATATGGGATAAATGTTTAAAATTCAGATGGCCGACGAAGGAAATCAAGGAAATCTGAATAACGATAACCAGAGTAACATTAACGTGGTTAATGAAAATCCAAGCATCAATAACAATGGAAACCAGATGGATAATAGTGCTATCCAACACATAGTGGCACAAGGAATTATAGATGCAATGCCATTTATTCTTCAAACTGTTAAAGATGCTGATAATAAAAGTAAACATAGAAGTAAGCGACCAATTGAACCAGAAAACAGTGTTAACAATGGACCCATACTTCAATTGCCTATTCCCAAAAGAAGAAGAACCATGCCATATGGTTGTTCTTATAAGGAATTCTGGTCTTGTAAACCAATGGAATTCTCGGGCAACGAAGGGGCCATTGCAACCTTACGCTGGATAGAGAAGACTGAGGCAGTCTTAAGGATAAGTAAATGTGCTGAAGAAGATAAGATACTGTTTGCTTCTAATCTGTTTAAGAATGCAACATTAGAATGGTGGAACACTATCCTCCAATCAAGAGGAAGTGATAGAACCTACAATATGGAATGGGAAGAATTTAAGAACAAAGTAGAAAGGAAATTCTGCCCACCCAATGAAAAAGAACAGATAGCAAACAAATTCCTAAACCTTAGGATGACTGGTGTGGATAGTAAGGGATACACTAAAATATTCTTTGAATATGCTAGAATAGTTCCAACCCTTGCTTCACCAGAACCAGTGTTAATCTCCCGTTATATCTGGGGATTAATTGGAGAGATTAGACATGTAGTCAAGGCAGCTAGACCTCAAACTATAGAAGAAGCTGTAGAACTAGCAAATACCTTGACAGATGAGTTAATCCTTACTAGAGAAGAAGACCAGAGGAGAAACCTAACCCAAAGGCTTACTCAAGAATTTCGTTCTGGAAATTTTAATCATAGGAATATGGGTTCTACCTCTGCACCATACTGCAAGGTCTGCAAGAAAAAACATTCGGGAAAATGCTCCACTCTCTGTAATTATTGCAAGATGTCAGGACACAAGGAAGAAAATTGTAGGAAGAAATCCAGCAATGGATTGTGCTACAACTGTGGAGAAAAAGGTCACATCAGGCCAAACTGTCCGAAACTAGCTCCAGCTACAAACAACAAGAGTACTAAAAATGCTAGAGCATTTGTTCTGACTGCAGATGAAGCTAAGATGATTCCAGATGTCATAGCTGGTACGTTTTTAGTTAATGATGTCTTTGCTAAAGTATTATTTGACTCTGGTGCAAACCAAAGTTTTATTAATACATCATTTTGCAAAATTCTAAATCAGTCATTAACTAAACTACAACAAGAATGTCTGGTAGAAACAGCTAATGGAGAAACTATTAGGATTTTTGAAATCTTGCAGGGAGCAAGAATAGAAATTTTTAACCAAATGTTCATAGCAAACCTATATCCCATGAATCTGGCAGGATTCGATATTGTTTTAGGAATGGATTGGTTAATAGCCAATAAAGCCAATATTTTGTGTAATCAAAAGTCAATTCAAGTAAATTCATTAAAAGGTAAAACGACCACAATTAAAGGAGATAAGCCCTCTAGATCCACAAAATTCATCTCTGTGATGAAAACTGCAAGTTGTATAAGAAAAGGTTCTATAGTGTATTTGATTTCTATAATCACTACCACTAAAAGAAAAGAACTAAAGGACATCCCAGTAGTGTCTCAGTTTTCAGATGTCTTTCCAGAAGAATTACCAGGACTACCTCCAAACAGAGAAGTTGAATTCAGAATCCATCTACTGCCAGGGACAACACCAATTGCCAAAGCACCTTATCGTTTGGCACCTGCCGAAATGCAGGAACTGAAGAAACAATTAGATGAATTGTTAGAGAAAGGATTCATACAGCCAAGTTCGTCGCCATGGGGAGCGCCGATACTGTTTGTTAAAAAGAAGGACGGGTCGATGCACATGTGCATTGATTACCGCGAATTAAACAAAGTCACGATTAAGAATCGGTACCCATTACCGAGAATCGATGATCTGTTTGATCAACTACAAGGAGCTCGATTTTTCTCTAAAATCGATTTAAGATCAGGATATCATCAATTAAAGGTACAGGAAGAGGACATTCCTAAAACCGCATTTAGAACAAGGTATGGACATTATGAATTTACTGTCATGCCATTTGGTTTAACCAATGCCCCAGCTGCATTTATGGACATGATGAACCGAATATGTAAGCCGTATTTGGATAAATTCATAATTGTTTTTTATAGATGATATTCTAATTTACTCTAAGAATAAAGAGGATCATGCAAAACATTTGCACGCACTTTTAAGTCTATTAAGAAAGGAAAAGCTCTATGCTAAGTTTTCAAAGTGCGAATTTTGGTTAGAACATGTACAATTCCTTGGACACCTAGTTAATCATGAAGGAATTCATGTAGATCCAACAAAGATCGAGGCAATTACTAAATGGAAAATCCCTGAATCACCAACCGAGGTTAGAAGTTTCTTAGGATTGGCCGGTTATTATAGAAGATTTATCCAAGATTTCTCTAGAATAGCCATTCCCTTAACTAAGTTAACCTGTAAATCCATTAAGTTTGAATGGGGATTAAAACAAGAAGAAGCCTTTAGAATCCTTAAGCAAAGATTAACCCATACACCCATATTAGCATTACCAGAAGGAGCTGAAGACTTTGTAGTCTATTGCGATGCTTCTAAATTAGGTTATGGATGTGTATTAATGCAACGACAAAAGGTTATAGCCTACACATCTAGACAACTTAAAAATCATGAAGATAATTATTCAACCCATGATTTAGAGTTAGGAGCTATAATTTTTGCTCTTAAGATTTGGAGACATTACCTTTATGGTAGTAAGTTTACCATATTCACTGATCATAAGAGTTTAAGGTATATCTTCAAGCAAAAGGAGTTGAATATGAGACAAAGACGCTGGATGGAGATGCTTAGTGACTATGATTGTGATATCCAATATCATGAAGGAAAAGCAAATGTAGTGGCAGATACTTTAAGCCGAAAGTATCATGAAAAGCCAAGAAGGGTACGTTCTCTTAACTTAAATCTACAAGTAGATTTAAATGAGCAAATAAGAGAAGCACAAGAATCAGTAATCAAGGATGATTCTGAAAAATTAAAGGGTATGCTAAAGGAATTAAAACAAGGAACAGATGGAATTTGGAGATTCCATGAAAAGAGAATGTGGATACATAAATTAGGAAACCTACGTCATCGTATTTTAGAAGAGGCCCATTAGTTTAAATATACGATGCATCCAGGAAGTGATAAAATGTACCAAGATTTAAGGAAAAAATTTCTGGTGGATAGGAATGAAGAAAGACATAGCAGCCTATGTTTCTAAATGTTTAACTTGTTCACAAGTCAAAGCTGAACATCAGAAACCCTCAGGTTTGTTACAGCAATTAGAAATGCCAGTGTGGAAATGGGATTGATAACAATGGATTTTGTTACTAAATTACCAAAAATGAGGAAAGGTAATGATACAATCTGGGTGATTGTAGATAGGCTAACCAAGTCAGCTCATTTCCTACAAATGAAAGAAACTTTTAGTATGGAACAATTAGCTAAATTGTATGTAAATGAAATTATTTCTTTACATGGCATTCCTTTATCAATTGTTTCTGATAGGGATAGTCGATTTACCTCTCATTTTTGGTCAAGTTTCCAAAAGGCAATGGGAACCAAGTTAAAACTAAGCACAGCTTATCATCCTCAAACGGACGGACAAAGCGAAAGGACAATCCAGACAATGGAAGATATGCTTAGAGCTTGTGTAATTGATTTTGGAGGTAATTGGGACGATCACTTACCTTTAATAGAATTTTCTTATAATAATAGTTATCACACAAGTATCAATGCTGCACCATTCGAAGCACTTTATGGAAGAAAGTGTCGAACCCCAGTCTGTTGGGTAGAAATTGGGGAAAAGCAACTATCTGGACCTGAGATAGTGCAAGAAACAACAGATAAGATTACTCAAGTCAAGGAATGACTGAAAGCCGCACGTGATCGACAAAAGAGTTATGCCGATAACCGTCGCAAGCCATTGGAATTTCAAATAGGAGATAAAGTATTGTTAAAAGTCTCTCCTTGGAAAGGAGTAGTAAGATTTATCAAACGAGGAAAGCTAAGCCCCAGGTATATTGGACCTTTTAAGATTATTAGAAGAATAGGACCTGTAGCCTATCAGCTACAACTGCCAGCGGAAATGGCAGGAATACATGATGTGTTTCATGTATCTAATCTCAAAAAGTGTTTAGCTGATGAATCACTGATAGATCCTCTTAAGGATATAGAGGTAAATGAACAACTCAAATTTATAGAAAGGCCTCTACAGATTGAAGACAGAAAAGTTAAGAATCTCAAGCATAAAAGACTAGTTCTAGTCAAAGTGAAGTGGGACTCCAAAAGAGGACCAGAGTACACATGGGAGCTTGAATCAGAAATGCAAAAGAAATATCCGCATTTGTTTCAATAGATCTCGAGGACGAGCTCTAAAATAAGGTGGGGATGATGTAACAACCCTCGGTAAAACCAACACTCTCATAATATTTTCGACACCCTATTATATCTTAAAATATCCTTATATGTCTTGTATTACAACCCGTATGTGAAAACCGAGCCCGAAATATGTTATAATATATAAAATAAATTAAAAACAATAATTATTAAGTTGAGGCGGGCCGCGTAGACCCACCCCAACCTTTCACGCTGGCGGTATCAGGGTTAAACCTGATATCGTTGATTCCTTTAGTTAACGCGGGCCGCGTAAGAGTCCTTTTAAGTGTATGCGGGCCGCGTGAGATCAAATTAGTGGCAGCACCCCAGGCCGACACGTGTCATCATCGTGTCGAGCCTAGTAGATGACCCGGATAAGCTATTCTGTTGACCAGGGTTGACGCGGGCCGCGTAACCCTGGCCTGTGCTTTACGCGGGCCGCGTGGAGACCAAGTTCAGCAACTATAAATAGAGGGCATCAGATCTCAGTCGAACTCGCTCACATTTCAATTCTCAAATCTCAATTTCTGTAGAAGAGATATTATAGTCGGGTATTATACCCCTAATTAGCGAGGTTCTGCTCCGTTGTAAGTATTATAACCCCAGTTTCGTAATAGTTACGCTACCCGATTGATTTAGGGTTCCGTAACAACTGTCGTGGTTCTGCCCGACGTAGTTGTTGGAATGCCGTCTCGGGGAGGGTATCATTAATAATTTCAAAGGGTTATGATACTAACCAATGTACATTTGTATAAATTATAGATTATATCCAGGAAACCCTTATGAGAAGCCTAAGATAGCAATGTGAGTTTATCCTCTTTTTGTTAATCTTTTTGGTAATGTTTTACCAAACCTTAATTGTTTTACCATGAAATTTAGCAGTGATTGAGTCTTTGTAGTTCTTCAATTACTGCCGGTATATTGGGGTTTTGTATACAAATATACTACAATGTGAGTAGTAAGTCAAGGATGACAATACGTTACCATTGGACAATGAGTTAGCCAATGGGTAATATGACCCACAAGTCAGGGTTGACAGTACTAAGGGAGTAATTGTGTAGACATAAACAATGTGATCGCTCTCAATACTGTTCACTGTGACTTTTTTTTAAACTTAATTAAACTGGGATTCACTCACCAGTATTTCCGACTGACTAATGGTTTTAAAACACATTTCAGGTAACCCAATGTGACAGCCAATTAGTAAAAAGCCAGCTGGAGAGCACTGAAGGCTTGGGAAAATGTGGCTATAAAAGTTACCAAATAAACGGTGTTTTAAATTTAAATAAAATAGGGTTTATCCCTATAAATGTATTGTAATAAGAAACTTAGGTTTTACCCATGTGATTATTAATATTAAATGAGGTGGTTTTACTCTGATAAACATTTCCTAACTACGGTCCTGATGTAAATTCTGCTGCAAGACTAAATAACTGATACCACCGAAACTCTGAGCTCGCATCCGCCTGTTCCCGGGACAGATAAGGGATCGGGGGTTGCGACAGTCAATCTACCTAGGGTCTCACACTAAAAGCCGCAATCTCACCTAATCTTGCCTCATGCTCATGAAACAAAAGGAATGAATAATTGGAGTCTTTCCTAACCGTTTTATACCAAAATTAAGAGAATTTAACATCAAACTTTTCTTATTATTTTTTCTTCTTTTTGAGTCACCATCCCCGAAAGCGACAACATGAGCATCGGTAATTTTTCCACTTTTTCTTCTAATTTAACTTAGAGGCAATCTGTCACACCCCGATATTTCCACGTATTACCGGTGGGCCCGGTGGGGAGTATCGTGACGTAGTTGATATCATCATAGTCAAACAACACAATTTTAAATGCACAGCGGAAGCAAAAGATAGATTTATTTCAACTGAATAAAATTGTAATATTAAGTATCACAACGTAGTTGAAACGGATCCACGGGCGGATCAAATAAACAGTAAACGTAGTTCAACAGACTCAAAAGGCATCCAAGCTTGCGATACTCTTATTGATGCTAAGGAGAGGCCAACCTATTTTGAGTAGTACCTGCACTTAACCTTTTTGGGAAAATACGTCAGTTTACACTGGTAAATACAATTAACTGACTCATTTTGAAAAGGTTTAGAAAATTGATTTGAATGCACAAGGTACAAAACATTTTATAACTTGGGATAATTATTTATATATAAACTTGTAAAAGAATTACATGTTTCTTATGTTTCTGTAGCCCGGGTTGACACCGGGTTAGAGCTTAATAGACACACCACATGATATAGTCCCGCGGTGGGTTATTCCCGAAACCGGCGGTTATACCTTATTATTTATATATGCGCTAACGGGTGTACGCCTACACCCGCGTGGTTAGGTCGTGGCCATTTCGTAAAATGATGCCAAGGATATCCGGGACATGGCCATTAACCCCCCAAAGGCTTTAAGCAAACAAAACAATTTAAACGGGTCATATATATAAATTAACCTTCATACGATCAAAAATTCAATGCCCGACCAAGCGGTATTTTATATACCGTACCCCAAGCCCGTATAGGGAAAATAAGTTAAAAGTATTTACCTTTGCAAGTATTAATCACAAATAGCAAGTGCGTGTAGCTTTTACCGGGTCTCCTATTCTGGAACAAAGGTTTTTAATAACCTATTAGATTTCCTAACGGGTATTTAATTAAGCCTAAACTTAGACCGGTTAGTTTTAAAGGAAGATACGGTTCAAACGCACGATTAAGCGAAAACCGGAATAGAATGTGATTTAGACCCGACAAGTTTGAAGACTTGTATAATATAGGTAAACTAAACACATTCTGGATTTTGAGACAAAAATGATAAGGTTTGACCCGTTTCGGTCAATTTATGCAAACTAGTTACATAAACCAAACCGAACGCGCAAGATGCGTAACGGCTAACCATGTGAGTCATATACAGGTTTCCTAAGTTAATATGCCTTAAATATGTTGTGACATCAGTAAGATATCTTCTATTATGCCCGAAATGGATTTAAACTCAAACTATGCCCCGTAGGGGCATTTTGGTCATTTTAAAGGTTATAAAAGAGTTTAAATAATAATCTGAGTTACAGGTCTGATATAATTAGTAAAAATACTTAATTTAATAGGTTATAACAGTAGGGTATTACATATATGTGAAATTTATCCTTTATACTTAAACTATGCACCTTAGGGGCATTTTGGTAATTTCACATAAGCCTAAAAGGTTAAAACTGGAAATCTGAGTTTAAAACTTTTGCTTTCTGTTAAAATATAATAATTTACTTAAAATATCAGTAGGTATCAAGTCTTATATATTTAAGATAGTTTTAATACATACTATGCGTTAAAAGCATTAAAAAGGCGATTTTGAGCTATTTCCGGGTTTTTAAAGGAAAGCTGATATTTTTATTAATCCAGAAGGCTCAAAATATTTTATTTATCATATTAGATCAGTAGAAAAAGGTTTGGTATCAAAATAATTTGTAAAACTCATTTTATAGCCCCAAAGGGCAAAACCGGCAATTACCGAATCAAGCTTAGAACTCTATGTTATGCTCAGCCTAAAATTAAATAAAAATCTTCAAAAATCCCAAAATATTATTTTATATTAGTAGGTAAAAAGTTTGGTGTTTAAAATTGGGTTTAGATAGACTATATGCTAATTATGCCGTTTATTTAATAAAAAGCTTTCTAATTACGCTAATAAGCATAACTCCTAATCTAGACCTCAAACTGATGTCAAATTTTAGGGACAACTTTATAAATCAGTAATGAAGGTTTCTACTCTTTTACATTTTCAAAAATCACGTTTTAAAGACAAAAGGGCATAATAGTCAACATTTAAGCATTTAACGGAAAGATGCATATGAATCGGATAACTAATGAATCAAGTTGTATAATCACAGAGGGTTATACAAACATGAAACCTGGTCATAATAAGGCTCTAAGGCATTTCTAAAACATGCTACAATGGGTCAGAACTGAAAGTCAAAGCAAAAGTCAAATTATGCGACTTTCGGTTCCGATATGAGCCTAAACTGAAAATTGTCGGGTTGAACATGTTTAGACATGTTCTTACATTAGTTATCAAGTTATATTAGTGATAAAACAGGTTGCATGGGTTCTACATTGCTAATTATGCATTAATTTGAAAATAAGCTTTTTGTTGACTTTTTAAGATTAGCTTTGACCCGACAATTGACCTAGTTAGAGTGGGAATCAGAGGGTGCCCTTTTAAGGGTTTATTACCCACATAATTACCAACTCATAGGTATTTTCAATTTGAAATTTGACTGGACAATTATTGATTAATGACGAAGTCAAACCTTAATTACGATGGTTTGACTTTAAGCTAATTAACTAAGCTAAACTGAATTAAGGATGGTTAAGGACACTTACAAGGGTCCTATGCTTGATTAGGAAGCCTAAGAAAACTTGGTTGCTGACCAGAGAGCTCCAGAAGTGAAGTTGTGAAGGTTTGCAAATGAATGTGCACAAGAGTTGCAAACTTGGGAGTCTTATATATGCATTTTGATTCAACTAGATCATGCCAAATAACTCTACAATTGTTTCCAGATCAAGACAAGTGCCCCCTATGCATGAAATACCATTGGGGCAGCCCCTGGTATGTAAAAACAAGGTTTAAAGTCGGTTACACAGCTGAAACTGGCACCTGTGCGTGATTTTCTGATGCTGGGAGGTCCAGGCGGCCCGCGTAAGGTTCTGGTCTCACCTTACGCGCCCCGTGTGGGTGATCAGAACCAGCCAAACAAGTTTCCTTTATTACATTTCAGCCCCTGGTCCTTTTAAACGTGGTTTTAAGTTCCAAATTTGCATTTTTGACCCTCTAACTTAACTTTTAAGGGCTCCTAGACATATACAAACTTTGTTAAGTCCTTGGTTAACTTTGTGATCACCCGAAAAGCCTTAAATTTCAACGTTGACGCTTTTAACCCCTCGTATACGAATATTGTCATAACTTTCTCATATGATAACGAAACTTGGTAAATTTTTATCACATATTCTAGTGAGTATAATTTATCGTTACAAAGCTTCGGGTTTGCCAAAAGGTTACTCAGAGGTATACTTTAAACATGTTGACACATTTAACCCCTGTAGTTTGAAATCTCTCAATTTCTTCCACAATTAGCTTCGTATGATCCATGATTCATTCGTTTAAGGGTATAAACATCGTGTAGGGTTATAGTAAGGTATATTTATCCATTGTTGATACTTTGAACCCTTATATACACATACTTTCTTTATTTGTCGACTTTAGTCCCTCTAAAGTAATCTTTTACACGTTTAAAGCTCATGACACATGTCAATTTATTATTTGACATAAATTTACGAGGTGTTACATCCTCACCCCCTTAAAAGAAATCTCGACCTCGAGATTTACTGAAACAAATGAGGGTACTTTTCTTTCATAGTGGACTCCACCTCCCACGTATACTCAGGACCTCTGCGGGCATCCCATTTGACCTTTACAATCGGCACACGCTTCCTTCGAAGCTTCTTAACCTGTCGATCCTCGATCGACAAAGGTTTTTCCACAAATTTCAAACTTTCGTCTATATGCACATCCGTATGTGGTATGACTAGCGATTCATTAGCTAGACATTTCTTTAGATTGCAGATGTGGAATACAATGTGAATACCACTGAGCTCTTCAGGTAAGTTCAACTTGTAAGCCACTGATCCGACACATTCGATGATTTCAAATGGACCTATATACCTTGGGCTTAACTTACCTTTCTTACCAAATCGCATCACTCCCTTCCAGGGTGATACCTTAAGCAGAACTTTATCACCAACCTCAAACTTTAGAGGTTTTCGCCTTTTATCAGCATAACTTTTCTGCCTATCCCTGGCAGCTTTCAGGCGGTCACGAATTTGGAAAATCTTGTCCGTTGTTTCAAGGACTATATCAGGTCCTGATAACTGAGCTTCTCCTATTTCTGCCCAACAAATAGGTGTTCTGCACTTCCTACCATATAATGCTTCAACAGGTGCTGCCTTAATGCTTGTATGGTAGCTATTGTTATAGGAGAACTCGATTAATGGCATGCGGTTATCCCAACTACCACCTAAGTCAATCACACATGCACGAAGCATGTCTTCCAAAGTTTGGATGGTACGCTCACTCTGCCCGTCCGTCTGAGGATGGTAAGCCGTACTAAAATTTAAGCGCCTGCCAAAGACTGTTGGAAACTTTTCCAAAAATGTGATGTGTATCTAGTATTCCTGTCAGAGATAATAGACACTGGTACGCCATGAAGAGATACAATCTTATCCACGTACAACTGGGCTAATATGTCGGAGCTATGAGTCTCCTTGATGTGTAGGAAATGTGCTGACTTAGTCAGTCTATCTACTATGACCCAAATAGTATCATTTCCTTTCTTTGTCTTTGGCAATTTGGTGATAAAATCCATTGTCACCATTTCCCACTTCCAGGTGGGGAGTTCAGGCTGTTGTAGTAAACCTGACGGCTTTTGATGTTCAGCTTTGACTTGAGCGCACGTCAAACATTTAGCTACATAGGTAGCTATAGACTTCTTCAAGCCTATCCACCAAAAATTGGCTTTCAAATCCTGGTACATCTTATCCGCTCCAGGATGAACGGAGTACTTAGAACTATGGGCTTCCTGGAGGATCACATCCCTAAGTCCTCCATAAACTGGAACCCATATCCGTCCATTTAACCTTAGGATTCCGTCTTTGCCATAGGATAACTGCTCTTCAGTTACTCCTAGCTTTTCATCAGGATAGTTAGCTTCTGTTACAGCTTCTTTCTGCGCAGCTAACAACCTTTCATTCAAACTATTCTTTAATTCAATGCTCTTCGCATTGATTCTTATAGGCTTCACTCTTTCCTTTCTACTTAAGGCGTCGGCAACCACATTTGCCTTACCTGGATGGTATCTTATCTCACAGTCATAATCATTCAAAGTTTCCATCCATCGTCGTTGCCTCATGTTCAAATCCTTCTGATTGAACAGATATTGAAGGCTTTTGTGATCAGAGTAGATCACACACTTAGTTCCATACAAATAATGCCTCCACAGTTTTAGTGCAAATACCACGGCACCCAACTCCAAGTCATGGGTGGTGTAGTTCTTCTCGTGCACTTTTAATTGTCGAGAAGCATAGGCAATGACCTTGCCTTTCTGCATAAGCACACAACCCATACCTATGTGCGATGCATCGCAATATACTACAAATTCCTCTATTCCATCAGGCAATGTTAACACAGGTGCATTGCTCAACTTTTGCTTAAAGATGTCAAAGGATTCCTGCTGCTTAGGGCCCCAGTCAAACTTAATATTCTTACGCGTCAACGAAGTTAGGGGCGCAGCAATCCTTGAGAAGTTTTCAATAAATCGCCTATAATATCATGCTAAACCTAGAAAGCTACGAATCTCTGTAGGCGTCTTTGGCTCTTGCCAATTCATAACAGCTTCCACCTTAGCGGGATCTACTTGGATACCACGCTCACTAACAACATGTCCAAGGAATTGGACTTCACGAAGCCAGAATTCACACTTCGAAAACTTGGCATAGAGCTTCTCCTGCTGAAGTAGTTTCAGAATGCATCGAAGATGCTTCTCATGGTCAGCTTGACTCTTCGAGTAAATGAGAATGTCACCGATGAAGACGATGACGAATTTATCTAGGTAGGGCTTACAGACGCGGTTCATGAGGTCCATGAATGCGGCAGGTGCATTAGTGAGCCCAAAAGGCATCACTAAGAACTCGTAGTGACCATAACGAGTCCTAAATGCATTCTTGTGAACATCTTCATCCTTAACCTTCAGTTGATGATATCCTGACCTCAAGTCGATCTTAGAGAAATAACTTGCCCCTTGTAATTGATTGAACAGATCGTCGATCCTGGGCAATGGATATCTATTCTTGATAGTAACCTTGTTGAGCTCGCGATAATCGATGCATAGACGCATCGACCCATCCTTCTTCTTCACAAACAGGATTGGTGCTCCCCATGGAGACGAGCTAGGTCTAATGAAATCTTTTGCCAACAATTCATCTAACTGAGTCCTCAACTCTTTCATTTCTGTTGGTGCCAACCTGTAAGGTGCCCTTGCAACAGGTGCTGCTCCTGGAATAATGTCAATTCTGAATTCTACTTGCCTATCTGGTGTCAATTCAGAAATGACAGGGATATCTTCAATCTTAGACTTCTGCTCATCAATAGTCACTTGTGCCATGTAGATGACACAACCCTTCTTCAAACACCTAGATGCCTTGAGCATAGACACTTGCTCAGGCAGTCCATACTGGGTATCTCCCTGGATGGTAAGTGGTTCACCAGACGGAGTCTTGACCACCACTTGCTTCTTGTTGCAAACAATCTGGGCCTTGTTATGAGATAACCAGTCCATGCCTATAACTATGTCGAAACCGGCTAACTTCAAAGGAAGTAAGGACAAAGGAAAAGAGTGGTTCCTAATGGATATGAAACATCCATCTAACACGGTTGATGCGGTTTCTATGGTGCCATCGGCTAATTCAACCTCATATTTTACGCTTAGGGTTCTAACAGGTAGGTTTAACAACTTACAAAACTTATCATCAACAAATGACTTATCTGCTCCAGAATCAAATAGCACCCTTGCATAAACATCATTAATAAGGAAGGTACATGTTATGACATTATCATTCTGGATCGCCTCTTGTGCGTTCATCTGGAAGACCCTAGCATTGGTCTTTTTCCCTTCCTCAGCTTTCTTAGCAAACTTTGGGCAGTTAGACTTGATATGCCCTTTTTCATTGCAGTTATAACATGCAACATCCTTGATTTTCTTACAGTCTAAGGTCTCGTGCTCAGAGGATTTACAAATCCCACAAACTCTTGGCTGTGACTGGGATTTCGATTCATATCTGCACCTCCCAAAATGGTGCTTCTTACAGACCTTACACTTGGGATTTTCACCCGACTGATGAGCATCCTTCTTAGTTCCAGAACTCTTCTTGTGGTCATTGTTTCTCTTATGCTTCTTGTCTGAATGCCGTGAGTTGTCATCCTCACGCTTCCTTTTCTCAGCATCTGTGTTTCTGAGTGATCTCTGCCTGACCGCGTCCAAAGTAAGGGACAATGATATATCAGCTGCAGACCAAAAAGTAGCTGGTCTGGAGGCCTTCACACTGGCCTTGATTTCTAGGGCCAAACCCCCAATGAAATGAGCAATCCTCTTGGGTTCCGGAGTCACCAGATACGGAACCAGTCTTGACATAGTGTTGAAGCTCGTAAGGTAGGCTTGACAATCTAGGTTTTTCATAACCAAAGACAAGAAATCAGCTTCAATCTTTTCAACCTCGTGCTGAGGGCAGTAGTTTTCCTTAATGAGAGTAACAAACTGATCCCATGTCAGATTGTACAATGGGATCTTCCCAGTAGCTTGGATCAACGACCTCCACCAAGCTAGTGCCTCAACCTTGAATGACTGAGATACAAACTTCACCACATCCTTATCAGCGCAACCACTGATATCTACCACAATGTCCATCTCATCTAACCATGACATGCAATCAACTGCTCCTTTCTCCCCAGTAAAATCACTGGGTTTGCAGGAAACAAAGTACTTATAGGTGCAACCTTTAGCACGTGGTTCTTGGTTCCGCACAACTCTCTTAGATGGAACACTCCTCTGATTTGTTGAGTGATGAGAATCACTTTTGTGAGCGTTATGAGTTCTAGAGGGTGGTTTAGGGTGTGGCACAGATTGGGTCCTTACATGGGTACCACTGGATTCATTGAACTGTCTCTCCAAAGCTCGTGTGACAGCATTATCTATTAATGCTTGTAATTCTGCTCCTACTACGTTGACTCTGGAGGTGTCATGATTATCTCTGGGGTGGCTGTTGGCTTCGTCTGACCCGGCCATGTAGCTTGATTGCTACATAAAATAATGATTTTAACTCATTCAGAGGTCTATAACAGTTTTATCATTCTAGATGATTTATTAATCATGGTATTTAAGGAACCATTTTGATTAATTAAGCATATAATTATTCAGGATTTTCATTATATACATCCTTAGTTATAATTAAAGTATTTTAATGGCAAAAAGGCCTAGTCCTATGGACAGTTTTAAATCTTTAATCATGATCTTACAGGGTCCTGGTATTGAGGGTTTTAATTATAATTCATTACCTCTTCTTAACAGGGGTCGAAGACCACGACTATCTTTTGTCTTATATGACAATGAATATAGCCCGTAGGCATTATATCCCTAATGGATGTTTTAGTTAATTAAAAGAAGTTGGAAGAATCCAATATAAGGATGACTCATGCGATTTTATCGAATCATATTTTGTCAAGAGTGTTAACATGTTTTTCAGATGTTAACAAGGATTGGAACCCTTTGGATAGGCTTTACCATCTTGGTCATGTCTGCAACGACATATAGACTAGGTTTTACCTTTAAGATTCTTTTTAATATTAAACGCAGAACGGTCCTAATTTGAGGTGTTAATAAAGACCTGAATCTAATTTGAGGAATTACCATCTTGGCCCTGTCTTATAATAACACATGGCTAGGTTTTGTCCCCTTTTTTAGATTTTTGTCATTTTATTATAATGATAGATCTTAGAAAGGAATGTTATATTTTCATTTATTTCATATATCATATTTATGCATATAATTTTTAAAAATGAAATTTAAATTTAACCATTCCACTACAAAATTAATCAAGTACAGATTTGCCCTAAACGGGGACTTCTACAAGAATAACATGCCCGCGCAGGGGCGAAACAAACTAACATACCCACGCAGGGGTTAAACAGAAAAACATGCCCACGCAGGGGCGGAATACTGAAAGACATGCCCACGCAGGGGCAGAATACAGAAACAAATGTCCACGCAGGGACATGATTACAACATTAAAAACAAACAAACAAATAAAGGATTTTAATGATCCTTTCTGCTTTTCCCTTTAATTAAGTTTATCAGACTCTTGAACATTCCACGGTTTTGCCTACGGTCTTCCCACACCTCCTGCCGCACCTCATTTATCCTTTGAAGAATCTCTTGATGCTGCGGTGGTGACATCGCTGGCGGCTGCGGGGGTTGCTGATATAGCGGAGGTTGAGGAGGCGGCGGTTGCTGATACCCATAAGGTGGGTACCCATAGTGTGAGTATCCGGCTTGGTATGGGATCCCAAAGGATCCTTCCGGATGATGGGCATTGTAGTTTGGCGCTGCTACCAGGTAAGGGTCGGCCTCAGGATAGTTGTAGTTGGTGTGGATCGGCTGCTCAAAGGGATTATACGCCACTGAGCCGGCGTATGTAGGAATTGGGTCTCCAAAACCCAACGGTGGTGGCGCGACAGGCGCAGAGTTTACTTCCGAGACGGGGTTTGAAGATCCACCCATCGGCGGGTCTTCATGGAGTGGCGAGTAGCGGCTGCCACTAGTAGGTTGAGGGGTGCCGATTCGCACTCCTCCTCGCACGGACATCCGTGCAGTTGTTCTTCTTCGCCTCGGTGGCTCCGGAGGCTGTTGCTGGACTGGTGGTGGTGGCGGAGTGACCGCGACATAACGAGAATCCTCAGAGGGATCCCGCTGTTGCTGCTGCTGTGGTGAGTTATGGTAACTGGGAGTAAACACCCAGTCGATCTGTCGGAACCTTTCCTCATAGCTGTCGGGACCATTATAAGGTGATCCCACAAAAGGTGACCCATCAGAAATTTTGATGGGGTGGTTAGGGGTTCCGGACGGTGGCTTAGCGGGATCTGTGTCCTCATCCATGTCCATTGCATGGTCGCCTGAGAAGTGGTCTTCAGGTCCTAGTGGGTTAAAACCCACTGGTTCTCCAAGGTAGTTTGCCGGGTTGAACCGGCTCTGGAAAAAGGGCGTTGGGTCGTCAAAAGGTGAGTTGTGGCCCTGGAGAGGAATGTAAGATTGGTGGGAATTATGGGGCTCGTTTTCAGAATGAGGCCCAAAGGAGTTTTGAAACAAAGGGGAGGAGCTCAATGAAACTGAGCGCCTTGCTGGTTCAGTATAGGTCCTCCAATTATCTTGAGGACTCCGGCTATGGGAATCTGACGGTGTTCGCCGGTGCGAAGGCCCGGCCTCATGATCATTCGGGGCGACGAGTGGCCCCTTTCCTCTTCCCCTCCCTCTTACTCTTGGTGGCATCTTTTAACCTGTCAACATAAACAAATATAACAAGAAGAAATATATATAAGGACAAAATAAAAACAAATCGGGATTTGTCCTAAGTTCTTCGTCTAGACTCGAAAATTTAGGAATGTGTAACTGTGTAACTGAGATTAAACACAAAAGGCTAGTGTTTAATTCACTCAGTGTTGGCTCTGATACCAACCTGTCACACCCCGATATTTCCACGTATTACCGGTGGGCCCGGTGGGGAGTATCGTGACGTAGTTGATATCATCATAGTCAAACAACACAATTTTAAATGCACAGCGGAAGCAAAAGATAGATTTATTTCAACTGAATAAAATTGTAATATTAAGTATCACAACGTAGTTGAAACGGATCCACAGGCGGATCAAATAAACAGTAAACGTAGTTCAACAGACTCAAAAGGCATCCAAGCTTGCGAGACTCTTATTGATGCTAAGGAGAGACCAGCCTATTTCGAGTAGTACCTGCACTTAACCTTTTTGGGAAAATACGTCAGTTTACACTGGTAAATACAATTAACTGACTCATTTTGAAAAGGTTTAGAAAATTGATTTGAATGCACAAGGCACAAAACATTTTATAACTTGGGATAATTATTTATATATAAACTTGTAAAAGAATTACATGTTTCTTATGCGTTCAGTAGCCCGGGTTGACACCGGGTTAGAGCTTAATAGACACACCACATGATATAGTCCCGCGGCGGGTTATTCCCGAAACCGGCGGTTATACCGTATTATTTATATATGCGCTAACGGGTGTACGCCTACACCCGCGTGCTTAGATCCTGGCCATTTCGTAAAATGATGCCAAGGATATCCGGGACATGGTCATTAACCCCCCAAATGCTTTAAGCAAACAAAACAATTTAAACGGGTCATATCAATAAATTAACCTTCATACGATCAGAAATTCAATGCCCGACCAAGCGGTATTTTATATACCGTACCCCAAGCCCGTATAGGGAAAATAAGTTAAAAGTATTTACCTTTGCAAGTATTAATCACAAATAGCAAGTGTGTGTAGCTTTTACCCGGTCTCCTATTCTGGAACAAAGGTTTTTAATAACCTATTAGATTTCCTAACGGGTCTTTAATTAAGCCTAAACTTAGACCGGTTAGTTTTAAAGGAAGATACGGTTCAAACGCACGATTAAGAGAAAACCGGAATAGAATGTGATTTAGACCCGACAAGTTTGAAGACTTGTATAATATAGGTAAACTAAACACATTCTGGTTTTTGAGACAAAAATGATAAGGTTTGACCCGTTTCGGTCAATTTTTGCAAACTAGTTACATAAACCGAACCGAACGCGCAAGATGCGTAACGGGTAACCATGTGAGTCATATACAGGTTTCCTAAGTTAGTACGCCTTAAATATGTTGTGACATCAGTAAGATATCTTCTATTATGCCCGAAATGGATTTAAACTCAAACTATGCCCCGTAGGGGCATTTTGGTCATTTTAAAGGTTATAAAAGAGTTTAAATAATAATCTGAGTTACAGGTCTGATATAATCAGTAAAAATACTTAATTTAATAGGTTATAACAGTAGGGTATTACATATATGTGAAATTTATCCTTTATACTTAAACTATGCACCTTAGGGGCATTTTGGTAATTTCACATAAGCCTAAAAGGTTAAAACTGGAAATCTGAGTTTAAAACTTTTGCTTTCTGTTAAAATATAATAATTTACTTAAAATATCAGTAGGTATCAAGTCTTATATATTTAAGATAGTTTTAATACATACTATGCGTTAAAAGCATTAAAAAGGCGATTTTGAGCTATTTCCGGGTTTTTAAAGGAAAGCTGATATTTTTATTAATCCAGAAGGCTCAAAATATTTTATTTATCATATTAGATCAGTAGAAAAAGGTTTGGTATCAAAATAATTTGTAAAACTCATTTTATAGCCCCAAAGGGCAAAACCGGCAATTACCGAATCAAGCTTAGAACTTGGGATGAGCATATCGGTATCCGATACCGAACCGATACCGATACCGCCTAATACTGATCCCGAATTTCACCCAAACTAGGTACCGATACCGATACCGAAACATGTCGGTTTGGTATCGGTACGGTACGGTATCGGTATTATACCGTATTTTGAGGGTCGGTATCGGTATAATACCGATACCGTACCGTACCGATACCGAAAACGCCAAAAAGTGGATACCGATCGGGATCGGTACGGGATCGGTATGGGATTGGTATTCGGTGGCATATGCTCATCCCTACTTAGAACTCTATGTTATGCTCAGCCTAAAATTAAATAAAAATCTTCAAAAATCCCAAAATATTATTTTATATTAGTAGGTAAAAAGTTTGGTGTTAAAAATTGGTTTTAGATAGGCTATATGCTAATTATGCCGTTTATTTAATAAAAAACTTTCTAATTACGCTAATGAGCATAACTCCTAATCTAGACCTCAAACTGATGTCAAATTTTAGGGACAACTTTATAAATCAGTAATGAAGGTTTCTACTCTTTTACATTTTCAAAAATTACGTTTTAAAGTCAAAAGGGCATAATAGTCAACATTTAACGGAAACATGCATATGAATCGGATAACTACTTAATCAAGTTGTATAATCACAGAGGGTTATACAAACATGAAACCTGGTCCTAATAAGGCTCTAAGGCATTTCTAAAACATGCTACAATGGGTCATAACTGAAAGTCAAAGCATAGGTCAAATTATGCGACTTTCGGTTCCGATCTGAGCCTAAACTGAAAATTGTCGGGTTAAACATGTTTAGACATGTTCTTACATTAATTACCAAGTTATATTAGTGATAAAACAGGTTGCATGGGTTCTACATTGCTAATTATGCGTTAATTTGAAAATAAGCTTTCTATTGACTTTTTAAGATTAGCTTTGACCCGACAATTGACCTAGTTAGAGTGGGAATCAGAGGGTGCCCTTTTAAGGGTTTATTACCCACATAATTACCAACTCATAGGTACTTTCAATTTGAAATTTGACTGGACAATTATTGATTAATGACGAAGTCAAACCTTAATTACGACGGTTTGACTTTAAGCTAATTAACTAAGCAAAACTGAATTAAGGATGGTTAAGGACACTTACAAGGGTCCTATGCTTGATTAGGAAGCCTAAGAAAACTTGGTTGCTGACCAGAGAGCTCCAGAAGTGAAGTTGTGAAGGTTTGCAAATGAATGTGCACAAGAGTTGCAAACTTGGGAGTCTTATATATGCATTTTGATTCAACTAGATCATGCCAAATAACTCTACAATTGTTTCCAGATCAAGACAAGTGCCCCCTATGCATGAAATGCCATTGGGGCAGCCCCTGGTATGTAAAAACAAGGTTTAAAGTCGGTTACACAGCTGAAACTAGCACCTGTGCGCGATTTTCTGATGCTGGGAGGTCCAGGCGGCCCGCGTAAGGTTCTGGTCTCACCTTACGCGCCCCGTGTGGGTGATCAGAACCAGCCAAACAAGTTTCCTTTATTACATTTCAGCCCCTGGTCCTTTTAAACGTGGTTTTAAGTTCCAAATTTGCATTTTTGACCCTCTAACTAACTTTTAAGGGCTCCTAGACATATACAAACTTTGTTAAGTCCTTGGTTAACTTTGTGATCACCCGAAAAGCCTTAAATTTCAACGTTGACGCTTTTAACCCCTCGTATACGAATATTGTCATAACTTTCTCATATGATAACGAAACTTGGTGAAATTTTTATCACATATTCTAGTGAGTATAATTTATCGTTACAAAGCTTCGGGTTTGCTAAAAGGTCACTCAGATGTATACTTTAAACATGTTGACACATTTAACCCCTGTAGTTTGAAATCTCTCACTTTCTTCCACAATTAGCTTCGTATGATCCATGATTCATTCGTTTAAGGGTATAAACATCGTGTAGGGTTATAGTAAGGTATATTTATCCATTGTTGACACTTTGAACCCTTATATACACATACCTTCTTTATTTGTCGACTTTAGTCCCTCTAAAGTAATCTTTTACACGTTTAAAGCTCATGACACGTGTCAATACATTATTGGACATAAATTTACGAGGTGTTACACAATCTAAGTCAGAGTCACCATCCCCAACGAAGATTACATAGGCCTCGTTTTTTCTCAATCTAGCTCATTTATTCTATTTTTTTTCTTTTGATAAAAAAATTCTACCAATTTTAGCTTATAACCGCATTTCTTACACTATTTTTGGCGGTTTCGGCTTCCTACTTTTCCTAGATGAGAACCCACTTGCATACTAACAATTAAGGCATATTTTAATATCAAAGAAACCTAGAAACTGGGTCGAGCCTACTCACATATCCCAAGTTAGACACGATTTTAACTTTATTCTCTTATTATCATTATTTGAAACCCAAATATGCTCGACTTTTCTATCATTTTCCTTTTTATTTGCAAAATTTCTAAGACGGGAACATTTTTCTATTTTTTGGATTTTTAATTTTTTTTTGTATTTTTCAAATTTTTATGACTCAAACACTAAGACCTAAACGATAGTTTCCCATCCCCACACTTAAACTCTACATTGCCCTCAATGTAGGATGGAAACCGACTCAAAAGACTAAAATAAATAAGAAATAAAAGGACTAGGGGCAACTTGGAAAAGACTTAGCTGATTATATAATGCGTAAGCTTCACAAGTCTCGTCCAAACTAGCTCGATCGTATAGCATTTCATTTGCGATCGGCTCTGATACTGACTGGTATACTTGGATAAATGCCTTGAAATCTGATAAGCAGCTCTGAAATCACCCGAATGGAGATTGCGTACGGGTGGTGCAATTCAAACCTGCATAAACAAAAAGAAGCAAAAACCAAAGTAGTACTGACTCGACACGAAAGACAACTCAAAAACTACTAACTTAGACTCATTGTACAAAATAAACGACTATAAATACAAGTAAACACATACCGTAAACGAACCAGGTGCGAAAAACTGACTAACCAGAAAAGTAAAGCAATTCAACCAGGAAACATACCCGTCGAGCTACGCGACGGGTTTCTACTCGAAGCTTCGCGTGCCGCGACGAATAAAATGTTCTTTTTTTCTTTCTTTACCCTGGCGCGACGCGAACAAATGCCCGTACACCCTTCGCGTGACGCGAAGGGGCCTTTTTCACAGAAAGTTTCTTGCTTTGTTGCCTCCATGCCTTAGAATTTTTCCATATTCCTTCCAACTCATCCAAAACACTTTCTAAGTCAATTTTTTTACTAGAAACCATATTGGAACTCTGTTTCTTCGCATTCTGAACTCCACTACGAACATGGTTACCTGCAAAACAAGTCAAAACATGAAAACACAAGACACAAAACTACGACAAACTCACGATAAACGAACTAAAATCTATAAACTCTACAAAATGGAATTTCACCCTAATTCCTCACTTCTTGCACACTTACGGGGGATAATGTAGACCCAGCTCACCTCCGTACCAAAACTCTTGGGCTGTAGCACTATCATACCTACGAATAAACGAATCTCTCCATATCCCACAACCTCTCAAGTCATCATCGGGCGGTTTAAACCTAGATGTTTCAGGACATATCCATCCCCACACTGAGGTTTGCTCAGTGTTTCTATCTTAGATTCTAAACACTCTATCCTCCTTTCTAAATCCTCAACTCTCCTATCTGATGGATCCCCACACTTGGGTCATATCGCCTCCTATAGACTAGGATCACTTACCCCCTCTTTCTTGTCTCTCTCCTCCTTTTCACTTTCCCTAACCGATGCTACTGCCTCCACCCGAGCACCTAAACTTTTCGCTGTATTGACCTTGAAGACTACAGTTTCCTCACCCACTATGAGTGTAATAGTGCCTAAGAAAACATCTATGAGGGCCTTAACGGTACACAAAAATGGACGTCCTAAAATTAGGGGCACATTCTCGTCCACTTCCATATCTAGTGTCGTAACCCCCGACTCCACCCCAGGAGCGGGAGTCGAGAACACGGGCTGGTGGTATCGGTGTTTATTAATTTGGCAGCGGAAATGAGACATCAGTATCGTAGTTAGGAAATAAATTTTAGAGTTTCAAAACACCAAACTTTTATATCAAACAAATGGGATAGAACCCATATTTTATTTATAATATCTTTATAGGGATAAACCCTAGTTGCTGAAAAACATAAACTTTTTATTTAGGTAACTTTATAGCCACTTTATTTAAGCCTTCAGTGCTTCATAGCTGGCTTCTAATAGCTTTCACATCAAATTACCTGAAACGCGTTTTAAAACTATTTTATCAGCAAGAATTACTGACGAGTACATTCCAGTTTATAAAAAACAAGCTTTTATAACGTTACAGTATTAAGAGCGATTACAATATTTATATCTACCCAATTACTCATTCAGTATTTGTCACGTTGGCAGTTACAATGACCGTGGTCAAATTACTATTGGCTAACTCTTTGTCTAATAGTAACGCTTGATTAGTAGTGTATACAAAACTCCACATACCGGTAGTAATTGTAGAATATAAAGACTTAATCACTGTAATTATAACTGATAAACATTCCGGGTTTTGTAAAGCATTTTAATATAATGGCTCACAAACTATGAGAAAAGGAGAATGACTCACATTGTAAACTTAGGTATTCCTACGGGCTTCCTGGTGATATTTCCTGATTATTTCTTTGAGTTTCTATTGAAAACATACAATGCACGCGTGTTAGTAAAATAACCCAAATCACGAGACAGAACCCAAACGGACTTCGCGAATTAGGGGTGCACTACTAGAAAGAAACGGAGATTCAGAAGAACAAAGATTTCGAAATTCGATCAAAATGGTGCAGAAGTTCCAGTCCCAGGTGTCACACCCCAACCGATGGCGGAATCATCGGGATGTGGCACTAGGTGAATCAGATTGTTCAAGAGAATCCATAACGACTAATTTAATGACAATATTTAACAAGGTTCAATTTCCCATACAATCGAACAAACATTTCATCCAAAAGTCATAACAGATAGCAAGTCTCTCAAACAATTCAAATTCGACAACCTAGATTTTTATGTGAGTTTCTAGGGATCCTATCCATTTACAGCATATGGTAATCATTAACCTGTCACATACCTTGAAATAAAAGTCAATATAATAATGTAAAGGTGAGTACACAAGTTTAGCATCATGGTTGTAAAACAAGGTTTCCAAGGCCGAGTACTCCTCGAGTAGTCGCTACAAGGTAGGCTGTCGAGGCGACTTTCTTTAACTCCGCCTAATTACTTGGAATCGATCAAACGCGGTCAAACTCGGCCAAAATCGGATCTAGTAGGTCAATTCGGACCGAGTTTGACTTAAAAAAATAATAAAACATAATTTATATGACTATCATATTAAATAATGAATATCATTTCACGTATTTTTAATAAATATTAGTAAATCTATGTTATTAGACATATATTTAATTTCCAAAAACTAATTTCTTTATAATTTAACATGTCCGAGTACTCCCCGAGTACTCTCCGCCTATGCCGAGTACTCTCAACTCCCCGATCGACCGACCGACTAGGGAGCGCCTAGCGACTTTTGCAACCATGTTTAGCATAAGTATAGTAATAAAGCGTTTACGCATAACCAGCATGTAACACGTAGAGGGGTGAATTAAGTAAGCTATCAACAATGATACAAGCTACCCACATGACTGCGAGTTTGTAACACCCTAAATTTTACCCTTGATTTTTAACAAAATATAGTTTAAATACATGACTTTCATTTACGAAGTTCATAAGTAACAAAGACCTTAGTCAACTAATGACTAAGTTAAAACATTTCAAAAATTGTTTAGACATGATTACAACCCATGAACAAAGTTTATATAAGTTTAAACACATAGCGGAAGCTTCAAAAGTTGTGTTCGGTTCTTCGACATTGCTTGATCGCCATCCGTACGATCCATCTAAACACCTAGGGTCAAAACCATTAAACATTAGTTTTGACTTTGGTACATAATACTTAAACATATAATCCAATCATCAAAGAAAAATAAAACAATTTAAAGTTTTCTGGGTTCACCGTAAATTACGGTGTTACCGTAATTTACGGTGAGTTCTGAAGACCTTTGGCCACCGTAAATCAGGTGATTTCCACCGTAAACAATTAACATCTACCGTAAATTACGGAACTACCGTAATTTACGGTAGTACCTGGAATTTCAAGTTTTTGCTTTGTTTATTTATTACACCAAGATTCTAACTCTCGAATTTCAGTTTTTCTATGATACCGAAACATTAAAACCTCATATTACTTAAATGATATATATTAACCAATCATCAAAGATCTTTCTATCATAATCCAAAGTATTAACCATGCATTACTTGATTGTTCGACCCGTTTAGATACCGAGAGTTAATCATCAAACAAGGTAATTCAAACATCAAATTTCTAACAATTGTTTTGACCCGTCTCACTAGATTAAGACAAAAAGTCACTTCCGTGATATATTGATCTATCTTGTTTACCATGTTTTCAAAACTACAACATAAAACTATCAAATAATTCATAATGTAACGAAACGGTAATTTCGTACCTCTAGAGCACGCCTTTCCCTCGTGAATTTCCTCCGGCTTGTCCGCTTGATGATCCGGACTCTTTGCCTAGAAAATTCAGTTTTACAACTTGTTTAGAACTCTTTTCATGACCATATTCATATCATTGTGAAACATGATCAAATCTGCGTTCTCATCATATTTTTATCATTTAAATCCTCTCTTAGGCATTTCAACAAACACCTAACGGGTCAGATTCTTCTATAATTATCACCAAGTTCATGATTTGTAATTAACATCTATTCTTGCTAAATTAATAAATTTCACATATAACTTGACATCTATATTTCTGAATTTACTTTAACAAATTCAGATTTCACTATAACAATAATCATAATTCTAGTATTCTTCAAGCTCATAGCCTCCAAACATGTAAACCCCAAACTTTACAACTATGATGCAAAGTTTTCACAAGGAATCACCTAGGGTTTGATTCTAAACATCATATTAATTCAACATTCATTCATGCATGTCATAACTAGGCTCAATTTCAGTTTTTCACAATTAACCTAGAATTCATGATGGATCAAAGTACCAAAATTTTACATACCTTTTGATCCTTACAATGAGGTGATTACTAATTTGTGTTTAGAATTCGATTTGGGACGGATTTGAGGCTTCAATTTTGCAGATTTTCATGTGAAGCTAGAGTTTGGAGAACACCCTGGTCGCCCCCCTTTCTCCTGATCGACCAGACACACAAGTTGTTGTGTGTTTGGTTTGATTTTTGTTACTATTAGTGATTATCTTTCACATTAGACAAGTTTAACCCCTCAACTATGATTTTCCTTTAACTTTAAATATCTTAACCTTGTTATGAATTATTTCAAGACTTGAATTTAACTAGGTTAAGTTCCTAGTTGGTAAATTCTTGTTTGTTATTTCTTTAGAATTTTAAATATAAGGATTTATATTTTCGGGGTGTTACAGAGTTGGAGTATGCTCGATACGTGTTCACCGTAGTGAGCACGCACGTAAAGTGAGTATGAGATCCCTAGCAACCCCTTAATAAACAGGTGCTGAGTCCAAACTATAGTACTATCATTGCTAAGGGCGGTAGGGCAAGCTGTCAATGTATAAACATATCAAACAAGCATTCAGCGATTCACGTAATACATGCGAGAGCGGTCAACGTTTAAAATGAGTTTAAGCGTTGTGTGCGTCGTGTTTTGATAGAGAACGTATGTAATACCCAAAAGTGCGTTAAGCGAAAAAGGGTTCGAGTATACTCATAATGCGTGTTTAACAGTAAACACGATCTGGAATTGATTGAAGGGAGCGCCGGATCAGCCTCCGTACGGGAACAGAAGTGCGTAAGTCTTCCAAAGTGCTGAAACGGTCGAAATCGGAGTGTCGAGTGGGATACAGAGGCTCCGTACGAAGCTAGTGTCTTCGTACGAAGGCATAGGCTTCATACAAGTGTTGCTTTCGTTGTCCAAAATCGAGTGTTCTTTGTGTCTTTCTTCGGGAAATCGAGTGTTCATCCCTCCAGCCTTAAGCTACTGATTAAACTTAGAGCTGGAGAGGTCTTTGTTTGAGTCACATGTGGGAACTTGGGCTGGGTTGTGCGAAGTCAGTGTCTTCGTACGAAGCCGGGCCTTCGCACAAAACAGTCCAACTCGCACAAGTTGCTGTTTTTGCGTCCGAAGCTGTGTTTTCGCCTGAATCGGATGTATTTGCGAGTCCTTTTCATGGCGGTTTCGACACCACTTCGTCCCAATATCCAGTTCCCAATATCCAGTGAACGAAATATATGTCGGTTTTAGTCCGTTTTAGTGTAAAAATCGAGTCTACAATAGTTTTTCCTTGGATTAAACACTTGGTGAGTGCGAGATATTAAGATCTACATCTTGGGAAGCCAAAGCTTAGCCCAATACACTCGTTTAAGTGTAAATCCGTGGTAAAATCAGAAGTTTTGATGAAAAAGATGAAGGTTTCCAAAAAAATGGAGAAGTTTTCGATGAAAAGTTGAAGTTTAAATGAAAATAGAGAAGTTTGGATGAAATCGGAGATGAACTCGTGGAAAATAGTTGTGGAAAACGTTGTGAAACATGTAAAAATAATGAATCTTACTTGGAAAATGAAGGGACAGCAGATTGGGAGCGTTTTGGAGAGAATGACAGCAAGTTAGAATGAGAGAAGTGAGCTTGGTATTTATAGAGGAGAACTGAAGGTCCTGTATGAAGCTGGCTGCCTTCGTACGAAGATGCTGGCTTCGTAAGAAGGGACCTGTTTTGTGTGATTAACTCTCGTTTCACGTGTCTGGTGTTTGTTTGGTGCGTTTGGTTGCATTAGTTAGTTCAAGTTCTTAAAGTATTTTAGCAAGATGTTAAGTGTCGTGCTGCGTTGCATTTTAGTATCATAAATCGAGTCGTGCAAGTGAGTGTTTGATCGTTTTAAGCGGATGACAAGACATACTACATATTTAACATCTAAACACACAAATTACACAAATAATATAAATAAATCCGCACTTCGAGTTTGCGTGTGTTGCGATGAGCGTTTAAATAATAAGCGTTTAAAAGCGGTAAACATGCGATATAAAATGCATTTAAAAGTGTAGTTAACCCATTGTAATCATCGAATCTCAGAGTACAAGCGTTTACGATTGAAACAACGATAGAATAGGAACAACCGAGAGGTCGGGTTGTTACAGTCTCCTCTACTTTAGGGAGTTTCGTCCTAAAATTAAGTAGCAGACGTAACAAAGAGTTGTGGATACTTAGCTTTCATATCACTTTCTAGTTCCCAAGTGAACTCGGCGCCGCGTTTGCCTTCCCATCTAACCTTCACTATGGGAATGCAACTACGTCGAAGTTTCTTGGTTTCTCGATCCATGATTTCTACTGGCTTTTCCACGAAGTGCAGTGTCTCATTTATTTGCAAGTATTCAAGAGGTATGTGAAGATTTTCCTCAGCTAGACACTTCTTGAGGTTCGAGACGTGGAGAGTCGGGTGTACGTTGCTGAGTTCAACTGGTAATTCGAGTTGGTAGGCCACTTTACCAATTCTTTCCAGAATCTTAAAGGGGCCCACGCAACGCAACGCTAGTTTCCCTTTCTTGCCGAATCGGACCACCCCTTTCCAAGGTGAAACCTTTAAGAGGACGTGATCTCCAACTTCAAACTCTAGGGGCTTGCGGCGTTTATCGGCATAGCTCTTTTGACGACTCTGAGCTTTCAAGAGATTGTCTCTTATTTGGAGAATTTTGTCTGTCATTTCTTATATTAACTCAGGACCGGTGATCTGTGCGTCTCTGATCTCGTGCTAAACAATAGGCGATCGAAATTTTCTACCGTATAGTGCCTCAAAGGTAGGGCTGGCAATTGGGTACATGTTAAGACACGATTAGACCTGTTTGACTGAAAAATACACCCTTTGACTTTTTTAATTTTTAAAATAATTAAAATTACAATGTTAGGATCTATCATTTATTCATCTTTATACATAAAACATAAAACTGTTTTATGAACATGAGGTAGAAAGTAGTTAAACGAGTCGTAATCATGTTTGAAACTTATGTTGTGCGCGCCATCAGAAACCTGTTAAGACACGATTTGCCAGCCTTACTCAAAGGGTGCCATTTGTATACTAGCATGATAACTGTTATTGTACGAGAATTCTACTAAGGGTAAATGCGAATCCCAATTACCACCAAAATCTATAACGCACGAATGAAGCATGTCTTCGAGGGTGCGGATCGTGCGCCCAGTCTGACCGTCGGTCTGAGGGTGGAATGCGGTATTGAGATTGAGAGTCGTACCGAGTGCGGATTGGAATGTCTCCCAGAGACGTGAGGTAAAACGACCATCGCGGTCAGAGATGATGTCACGAGGTGTCCCGTGTCGACAAATGACTTCGTCGGTATAGATTCGTGCTAATCATTCAACTTTAAAGTCTTCTCGTATTGGAATGAAATGAGCAGATTTTGTAAGACGATCAATGATAACCCAAATGCTATATTGACCAGAAGGTGTACGTGGGAGTTTTGTAATAAAATCCATAGCTATACTTTCCAATTTCCACATCGGGATTTCGGGTTGTTCGAGTATACCAGAGGGTCGTTGATGTTCGGCCTTAACTTTCGAACAAGTTAGGCATTTCGAAACGTACAGAGCGATATCCTTCTTCATGCCCGGCCACCAATACCTAGAACGGAGGTCCTGGTACATCTTGTCGGCACCGGGGTGAATGGAATATCGAGATTTGTGAGATTCAGTCATCAATATCTCCCGGAGGTTATTGCGACTAGGAATCTAAATGCGACTGAGATAGTGAAAGATACCGTTTGATTTATTCGCTAACTGAGTTTCGATACCACATATCCTTTCCTCTTTCAAGGTATTCTCAAGGAAACATGCATGCTGCGCGTCGCGAATTAGGTTTTCGAGGTCGTTCTGGGCTTGAACATTACGAATACTATGCACATAGCTTCGTCGACTGAGAGCATCGGCTACGACGTTTGCCTTGCCGGGACGGTAGCGTATTTCATAATCATAGTCGTTGAGAAGTTCAACCCATCTGCGTTGGCGCATGTTCAGTTCCTTCTGGTTCAAGATATGTTGTAAGCTCTTATGGTCGGTGAAGACCGTACACTTTGTACCTTAAACGTAGTGTTTCCATATCTTTAATGCAAAAACAACTGCACCGAGCTCGAGGTCGTGGGTAGTGTAGTTCTTCTCGTGGACCTTGAGTTATCGAGACGCATACGCGATAACCATGTCTCGCTGCATAAGAACACAACCTAGACCTAGGTTAGAAGCGTCGCAATAAACAACGAAATCGTCGTTTCCGTCGGGAAGTGCAAGGATGGGAGCGTTGCAAAGCATATGTTTGAGAGTTTGAAAGGCATCCTCTTGTTTAGAACTCCATACAAAAGGTTTGTCCTTATGAGTCAAAGAGGCAAGAGGTATGGCAATTTTAGAAAAGTGAGCGATGAATCGACGGTAATAACCTGCCAATCCGAGAAACGAATGGATTTCGGATGGAGTCTTCAGCGTAATCCAACTCTTTACAGCTTCTATCTTCGTGGGATCGATGTGAATTCCCTGACTGTTAACGATATGACCAATGAATTGAACTTCCCCGAGCCAAAATTCACACTTGGAGAACTTGGCGTAGAGGCGATTTCCTTGAAGAAGTTCGAGAACTAAATGAAGATGCCGCGCGTGTTCGGCTCTCGACTTCGAGTAGACAAGAATATCATCAATGAACACAATGACGAAACGATCCAAGAAGGGTTTGCACACATAGTTCATCAAATCCATGAAGACCGCTGGTGTGTTTGTGAGACCAAAAGGCATGACCACAAATTCTTAATGACCATAACGAGTATGAAATGCGGTTTTCGGAATGTCTTGCTCTTGTACACGCAACTGGTGATAGCCGGAACGTAAATCGATCTTCAAAAAACACGTAGCGCCTTGGAGTTGATCAAATAAATCGTCGATTCGGGGTAGCCGGTAGCGGTTCTTAATAGTAAGTTTGTTAAGTTCTCTATAATCGATGTACATTCGGAACGATCCATCCTTCTTTTTTCACAAAAAGAACAGGTGTGCCCCATGGTGATGTGCTTGGGCGTACAAAGCCTTTATCAAGTAATCCTTGTAGTTGGCTGGGTAGCTCGCGCATTTCGGATGGTGCAAGGCGATAGGGAGCTTTTGCAACAGGTGTAGCTCCCGGAATAAGATCAATACGAAAATCAATATCGTGAATAGGGGGTAAACCAGGTAAATTGTCGGGAAAAACTTTAGGAAAAATCACAAACAACAGGAACGTCTTTCACCGTTTTCTTCTCATTTGCAGGTACTACGATATGGGCTAGGAAAGTGATGTATTCCTTGCGTAAGTACTTACTCGCTTGGATACACGACATGAGCTTCAACTCCTTCGAGAGTACTTCACCGTAAACACATAATTGATCACCGTTTGGAAGAGGGAAGCGAATCATCTTTTTGAAACAAACAACTTCGGCACGATTTTCATGAAGAAAATCCATGCCTACTATGATGTCAAAACTACCTAGTTGCATAGGTATGAGATTGATCAGGAAAACGTGATTGTTGAGTTCAAGAGTACAATCATGTAGAACAGAGCTAACGATAATGGTTCTTCCGATGGCAACTTCTACGTCGAATGTCCTTGGGAGTTTAGCGCGTTCACATTTTTGAAGCTTTTCGAATTCAAACGATACAAAATAGTTATCGGCTCCAGTGTCAAATAAGCATGAAGCGTAAATACCGTTAACAAGGAACGTACCATTGACAACGTTGTTGTCATTCTGAGCCCGGCGGAGGTTGATGTTGAAAGTTCTTCCGCATGCAGCTTGTGGTTGTTGTTGCTGTGGCTGCTGCTGCTGCTGTGGGTGTTGTTGTTGCTGCTGGGGCTCTTGCTTCACAACACGTTGCGGGCAAACATTGGCGAAGTGGTTTGGATCACCACAAGTGTAGCAAGCACGTGCATTAGCAACTGGTGCTGGAAGAGATAGGTTGACTTGAGCAGTGCGAGGTTGAGTTGGCGGTGCTGGGAGAGATTGAGGAGCTGGCTGACGGGGGCCTGTGCGGCAATGGGATGTGAAATGCCCATAGATGTTGCAGTTAACACATAAACGGCAGTTTGCCTCCACTAGGTGATGATAAGTATAGGTAGGGCACAGTGGGTGGTTCCCAGTGTACTCACGCTTAGCAGGCGGTGCATTGGGAGTAGCAATCTGAGAGGGCTGAGAGTTGAGGGTTGCTGCGGTAACCACACAATTTTTGTTGGAGTTCCTTCGCTTGCGACTCTGTCGATTGGACTTGTGGGCTTGAGGTGGTGTGTCGACAGGGCTTGATGTTGTAGTAGCTTGGTTGAGACTCTTGGTCGAGACTTTGAAAGTTCCAGCCAAGACTCGCTTCTCGTTGATTTCTGCGGCAAGCTGATAAGTTTCCTCAATTGTTGCTGGTTTCGCGGCGTGAACAAAGTCAGCGACACAGTCGGGGAGAGGACGGATGTATTTCTTGATAGCTTTCTCGGGGGTGTCCACTTGACTCAGACAGATGATGCTCAATTGCTTGAATCGGGCGGTGAGACCAGCGTTATCACCTCGAACTTGTTTGATGTTCCAGAACTCGTTTTCCAGCTTTTGGATTTCGTGGGGAGGACGAAATTCCTTCATCATGAGCTCTTTTAGCTCCTCCCATGCGAGACCATAGGATGCATCGTTTCTGCGCCTGTTCCCCTCGGCGGTCCACCAGTCAAGTGCCCTTAACTTAAATACACCAGTGGCGTTGACAGTGCGGGCCCTTGACTTAAATACACCAGTGGCGTTGACAGTGCGGAGATTCTCGGGACATCCGCTTTGTCGGAAAGCAACTTCGATCGAGTCAAACCATTGAAACTTCTTGTTGGGTCCATCTTCACCAGTAAAGGTCATAGGACCACAGGCTTTGAAGTGTTTGAAGCTGAACGGAGTTTTCGGCGCTTCATTCTTAGAGTCAACTGAAGAGTTGCTACCGACAGCTTGAATTTCACTGACAATTTGAGGGATCACCTTGGCCACGAGAGATGCGATGCGTTTGTCAGCATTGTTTCCCTGGATAGTTCGGCGAGTGTTAGAACCCATTGATGCCATTTGTGAGTTCCTCTGCAGATGGCACATGAGGAATTAGACGAGATTCGATTCTATTGGGTTTTATTGAAAAGTTTTACGTTCCATACAGTATATTTTATTATTATTATTATTATTATTATTGTTATTATTATTATTAGTATTCACATAAGGCACAAAAGCACGTAATCACGTAAGCACATAATCACATAGGCACATAATCATATATTTGCACGTATACACATAAGCACGTATTAGCACATAATTCACATAAACACATATTTTGCACGTATTAACCTTCTCTAAATTGTGTGTAGCGCGTGCGAGGTTTGCGTGATAAAACGTATGAGAATATGCGGTTAACACTGCGTATGAGGTTCGCATGACCTCAAGAGCGTAAGGTATACGAGGCTTCTTAGTTTGTTCACGATTAGTTAGCGTTTTAGATTGCGAGTGCTGTGCGAGTTGTGCATATTTTGGCAAAGCAGAAAGCGATAAAATGAAACCAATAAGCGTAAAAATCAAAATTCATAATTTAAAACACATAAACATAATAAACTCAATGATGCGTAAAATCGACAATTGCGGGCTTAAAATTGATGGAGCGTCTTGGGTGTTGAGACATCGACTACCCAAAGTGATTCAACTATTCCCAACAAGTTCTGGCACACGCTTTGGCCTAATAGACTATGCTCTCACTGTAATACGGCTAACGACATTCATCCTTCCAATTACTACGTGACCTGAGTCATTGGAACAATTGAGACTTTGGTGAGATCTTGTAAAAATCAATTTAAGGAGTGGAACGGGTTATTAAGATGCGGGTTTCACCCCTAACTTAATCAACTTCACTCCTAACTGTGGTTGTTCTCTCTGAATAAATTCAGGAGTTCCACCAGATAGAGATGGAGATTTCCGTCGAGATGTGGATATCACTCCTAATTCAACGAAAGATTCTCGTGCTAAGAGTAACACGTAGAGTGAGTGATTTAGTCGAGAGTTCTTGGTTTTCACACCTAATCTCAACACAATCGCTCGCGGGTATTATGCGAGTGTTTTCAACCTTCAAACGTGTGTGTTGTGTTAGCCTTAGGAAAGGCGATTAAATATTAAATGCCTTTAGGTCTGCCTTAGGAAAGGCTCCCTTCGTACGAAGCCAGTAGGTTCGTACGAAGATGGAGATGCGGGTTCGTACGAACCGAGCGGGTTCATACAAGGGGGGGCTGTTTTGGTACTTAGACTATAGACTAGGTCGAATCCTTAAGTTCTACCTAAGTTCCCTATAGTTATATCTCTGATACCAATCTGTCACACCCCAACCGATGGCGGAATTATAGGGATGTGGCACTAGGCGAATCAAATTGTTCAAAAGAATCCATAACGACTAATTTATTGACAATATTTAACAAGGTTCAATTTCCCATACAATCGAACAAACATTTCATCCAAAAGTCATAACAGATAGCAAGTCTCTAATATAATTCAAATTCGACAACCTAGATTTTATGTGAGTTTCTAGGGATCCTATCCATTTGCAGCATATGGTAATCATCAACCTGTCACATACGTTAAAATAAAAGTCAATACAATAATGTAAAGGTGAGTACACAAGTTTAGCATAAGTATAGTAATAAAGCGTTTACGCATAACCAACATGTAACACGTAGAGGGGTGAATCAAGTAAGCTATCAACAATGATACAAGCTAACCACATGACTGCGAGTTGAGTATGCGCGATACGTGTTCACCGCAGTGAGCACGCACGTAAAGTGAGTATGAGATCCCTAGCAACCCCTGAATACATAGGTTCTGAGTCCAAACTATAGTACTATTGTTGCTAAGGGCGGTAGGGAAAGCTATCAATGTATAAACATAGCAAACAAGCATTCAGGGATTCACGTAATACATGCGAGAGCAGTCAACATTTAAAATGAGTTTAAGCTATCAATGTATATACTCACAGTGCGTGTTTAACAGTAAACACGGTCCAGAATGGACTGAATGGAGCGCCGGATCAGCCTGCGTACGGGAACAGAAGTGCGTAAGTCTTCCAAAGTGCTGAAATGGTTGAAATCGAAGTGTCGAGTGGGATACGGAGGCTTCATACGAAGCTAGTGTCTTCCCTTCGTATGAAGGAAGGCTTCATACAAGTGTTGCTTCCGTTGTCCAAAATCGAGTGTTCTTCACGTCTTTCTTCGGGAAATCGAGTGTTCATCCCTCCAGCCTTAAGCTACTGATTGAACTTAGAGCCGGAGAGGTCTTTGTTAGAATCACAGGTGGGAACTTCGGCTCGATTGTGCGAAGTCAGTGTCTTCGTACGAAGGCAGTGTCTTCGTACGAAGGCAGTGCCTTCGTACGAAGGCAGTGCCTTCGTACGAAGCCGGGGCTTCGCATAAAACAGTCCAGCTCGAACAAGTGGTTGTTTTTGCGTCCAGAGCTGTGTTTTCGCCTGAGTCGGATGTATTTGCGAGTCCTTTTCATGGTGGTTTCGACACCACTTCGTCCCACTATCCAGTGAACGAAATATATGTCGGTTTTGGTCAGCTTTAGTGTAAAAATCGAGTCTAAAATAGTTTTTCCTTGGATTAAACACTTGGTGAGTGCGAGATATTCAGATCTACGTCTTGGGAAGCCAAAGCTTAGCCCAATACACTCGTTTAAGTGTAAATCCGTGGTAAAATTAGAAGTTTTGATAAAAAAGATGAAGGTTTCCAAAAAAATGGAGAAGTTTTAGATGAAAAGTTGAAGTTTAAATGAAAATAGAGAAGTTTGGATGAAATCGGTGATGAACTCGTGGAAAATCATTGTGGAAAACGTTGTGAAACATGTAAAAATAATGAATCTTACTTGGAAAATGAGGGGATAGTAGATTGGGAGCGTTTTGGAGAGAATGGCAGCAAGTTAGAATGAGAGAAGTGAGCTTGGTATTTATAGAGGAGAGCTGAAGGTATTTTACGAAGCTGGCTGCCTTCGTACGAAGGCAATGCCTTCGTACGAAGCTGCTGGCTTCGTAAGAAGGGACCTGTTTTGTGTGATTAACTCTCGTTTCACGTGTCGGGTGTTTGTTTGGTGCGTTTGGTTGCGTTAGTTAGTTCGAGTACTTAAAGTATTGTAGTAAGATGTTAAGTGTCGTGCTGTGTTGCGTTTTAGTGTCATAAATCGAGTCGTGCGAGTGAGCGTTTGAGTGTTTTAAGCGAATGACAAAACATACCACATATTTAACATCTAAACACACAAATTACACAAATAATATAAATAAATCTGCGCCAAGTTTGCGTTCAGTTTGCGTTGCGATGAGCGTTTTAATTATAAGCGTTTAAAAGCGGTAAACATGTGATACATAATGCGTTTAAAAGTGTAGTTAACCCATTGTAATCATCGAATCTCAGAGTTCAAGCGTTTACGATTGAAACAACGATAGAATAGGAACAACCAAGAGGTCGGGTTGTTACACCAGGCCAGGCTTTATATAGCCAAAATGGTTCAGCCCCGCGTGTCGCGACAGGATCCTTTCGCGTGTCGTAGGAGAGGCCTTTGGCCTAGACTAGCCTTGTTGTGTTTCTAGCCCTGTGGTGTCAAGATCGACTAGTTTTGACACGTATCAGTGCCTTTCGTGTGTCACGGAATGTTTAGGGGTACCCCCCATGACCCCCCTTAAACCCTAAATCCTGAGTTTTCGATTCAGGTCGTGTCTTACATGTTCTAGGGTCTCAATTAGGGTTCCTTGTAATGTTGTTACATCTTCCCCGCCTTGTTTTAAATCTCTTCCTCGAGATTCACTGTAATAGGTATGGATACTTTCTTTGCATTTCAGATTCTAGTTCCCAAGTGTGTTCGGGTCCTCTCTTTGAATCCCATTTTACTTTGACTAGAACTAATCTCTTGTGCTTAAGATTCTTGATCTTTCTATTTTCAATCTGAATTGGCTTTTCTTCAAACTTAAGTTTCTCATTTACCTCTATATCTTGAAGAGGTATTACCAATGATTCGTCTGCGAGACATTTCTTGAGGTTACATACATGAAATACATCGTGTATTCCTGCCATTTCCTCTGGTAACTATAACTGATAAGCTACTGGTCCTATTCGTTTGATAATTTCAAAGGGTCCAACATACCTTGGGCTTAACTTTCCTCTTTTCCCGAATCTGACAACTCCTTTCAATGGAGAAACTTTTAACAATACCTTGTCTCTAACTTGAAATTCTAACGGTTTGCGTCTGTTATCAGCATAACTCTTTTGACGATCTCATGCCGCTTTCAGTATTTCCTTGACTTGAATAATTTTGTCAGTTGTTTCTTGCACAATTTCAGGTCCAGATAGTTGATTTTCTCCAATCTCTGCCCAACAGACTGGTGTTCGGCATTTTCATCCATAGAGTGCTTCAAATGGAGCAGCATTGATGCTGGTATGATAGCTATTGTTGTAGGAAAATTCTATTAAAGGTAAGTGGTTGTCCCAATTCCTCCAAAATCAATTACACAGGCTCTAAGCATATCTTCCATTGTTTGAATTGTCCTTTCACTTTGACCGTCTGTTTGAGGATAATAGGCTGTACTTAGATTTAATCTGGTTCCTATTGCCTTTTGGAAACTTGTCCAAAAAATGAGAAGTGAAACGACTGTCTCTGTCAGACACAATAGACAAAGGAATTCCATGTAAGGAAACTATTTCTTTTACATACAACTTAGCTAATTGTTCCATACTAAAAGTTTCTTTCATTGGTAGGAAATGAGCAGATTTGGTTAATCTGTCTACAATCACCCAGATTATGTCATTACCTTTTCGTGTCTTGGGTAATTTGGTAGCAAAGTCCATAGTTATCAATTCCCATTTCCAAATTGGCATTTCCAATTGCTGAAGTAATCCTGAAGGTTTCTGATGTTCTGCTTTAACTTGTGAGCAAGTTAAACATTTAGCAACATAATTTGCTATATCCTTTTTCATTCCTATCCACCAGAAATTCCTTCTCAAGTCTTGATACATTTTATGAGCTTCTTCTAAAATTTGGTTTCGTAGGTTTCCTTGGATAGGTATCCAGACTCTTTTCTTATGGAATCTCTAAATTCCATCTATTCCTTTTTCTAATTCGTTAATCATTCCTTTTAATCTTTCAGCATCGTCCTTGATTGTTGTTTCATGTATCTCTTTAATTTGCTCATTTAAATCTACCTGCAGGTTTAGTCTAAGGGCAAGCACTCTTTTTGGCTTTTCATGATATTTTCGACTTATAGCATCAGCTACTACGTTAGCTTTTCTTGCATGATACTGGATATCACAATCATAATCACTAAGAATTTCCATCCAACGTCTTTGCCTCATGTTTAATTCTTTTTGTCCGAAGACATATCTTAAACACTTATGATCCGTGAAGACAACAAACTTACTACCGTAAAGATAGTGTCTCCAAATCTTAAGGGAAAAAATTATTGCTCCTAACTCTAGATCATGGGTTGTATAATTCTCTTCATGTTTCTTAAGATGTCTAGAGGCATAAGCAATTACCTTTTGACGTTGCATCAACACACATCCAAATCCTAACTTAGATGCATCACAATAAACTACAAAGTCTTCAGTTCCTTCTGGCAAAGTGAGTATTGGTGCGTTGGTTAATTTTTGCTTTAAAATCTTAAATGCTTCCTCTTGTTTTGGTCCCCAATCAAACTTAACTGATTTGCAACTCAGTTTGGTTAATGGAATGGCTATTCTAGAAAAATCTTATAAAACGTCTATAATATCCTGCCAATCCAAGAAAACTTCTCACTTCTGAAGGTGACTCAGGGACTTTCCATTTGGTAATCGCTTCGACCTTTGTGGGATCCACATGAATTCCTTCATTATTAACCAAGTGTCCAAGGAATTGTACTTCTTGCAGCCAAAATTCACATTTTGAGAATTTAGCATAAAGCTTTTCTTTTCTCAACAATATCAGAAGTATATGCAAGTGTTCCGCATGTCTTCCTTACTCTTAGAGTAAATTAGAATATCATCTATAAAAACAATTATGAATTTATCCAGGTATGGTTCACGTATCCTGTTCATTATGTCCATAAGTGCGGCTGGGGCATTGGTTAAACCAAATGGCATGACTATAAATTCATAATGACCGTACCTCGTTCTGAAAGCATTTTTAGGAATGTCCTCTTCCTGAACTTTCAATTGGTGATATCCTGGTAACTCTTCTGGGAAAACATCTGAGAATTTAGATACTAAGGAAATATCTTTTAATTCTTTTCCTTAAGTGTTAATGATTACTGAAATCATATACACCATTCCTTCTTTCCATGCATGACTTGCAGCTTTCATCACAGAGATGAATTTTGTTGACCTTGTCGGCTTGTCTCCCTTAATTGTGATCTGTTCACCGGTTGGCGTACTTACTTGTACAGACTTTTGAACGCATAAATACGCGCCTGATTGGCTACCAACCAATCCATTCCTAATACGTCATCGAATCCAGCTAGATCCATAGGTAACAGATTAGTGGTAAAGTTATGGTTTAAGATTTCTATCCTTGCTCCCTGCAGGATTTCGCTTATCTTGATAGAATCTCCAGTCGTTGTTTCCACCAGGCAGGCTTGGGGAATTTTAGTTAATGGTTGCTTGAGAAGTTTGCAGAAAGAAGTATTGATAAACTTTGGTTTGCACCAGAGTCAAATAATACTTTAGCATAAACATGATTAACTAAAAACAATCACATCTGGAATCATCTTAGCTTCTTCGGCTGTCAAAACAAATGCTCTAGCATTCTTCTTGGGTCCTTCTGTTGCCTTTTCCTTGTTGGTTGTTGCTAGAGCTAGTTTCGGATAGTTCGGCTTAATATGACCAGCTTCTCCACAATTGTAGCATATTCTAATGTTAGCTTTCTTCCTGTAGTCTTCTTCCTTATGTCCTGATATCTTGCAGAAGTTGCAGTATATTGAGCGTTTCCCTGAGTGTTTCCTTTTATAGTACTTGCAGTAGGGTGAAGAGGAAGAACTTGTTCCTTTACCGCAATAGGAATTACCATAACGAAATTCCCGGGTAATCTTTTGAGCTAGATTCTGTTTCTAATTTTCCTCTTGCGTGCGTACCAATTCATCTGTCAATGTGTTAGCAAGTTTTACTGCTTCTTATATGGTTTGTGGTCTAGCTGCCTTGACTACATGTCTGATTTCACTGATTAATCCCCAGATGTAACGGGATATTAATACTGGTTCAGGTGATGATAGGGTTGGTACTATCCTTGCATATTCAAAGAATGTGGTAGTATATTCCCTGCAGTCTACCCCAATCATTCTATGATTCAGAAACTTATTGGCAATCTGTTCATTTTCATGAGGAGGACAGAACTTCCTTTCAACTATCTCCTTAAAGTTGTTCAATTCCATACTGCAAACCCTGTCATTTCCTCTTGACTGGAGAATGGTATTCCACCACTCTAATGCTGCATTCTTAAAGAGATTAGAAGCATACATGATCTTATCTTCATCTGCACATTTACTTATTTTTAAGACTGCTTCTGTCTTTTCTATCCAACGTAAAGCTGAAATGGCTCCTTCATTACCTGAGAATTCTATCAGTTTGCATGATAAGAATTCTTTATAAGAACAACCATATGAGATGGTTCTTCTTCTTTTTGGAATCAGAGCTTAGATAAGTAGACCGTGATTTCCATTTATGCCGTGACTTGGTTCGTTGGGCGTACGTTTACTGCCTATTATAGAATTATTTTCTGCCTTTTTATTAATAGTGTCGATAATATAGGGCATGGCATCTGTGATTCCTTGAGCTACTATGTGTTTAATAGCACTTTTATCCACTTGGTTTCGGTTATTATTGTTATTCTGGATTTCCTGATTTACTTCGTTTGACATCTGAATTGTAAACATTATCAGGTATTAATATCACAGAATAAATTAATACAAACAAACACTAAAGCATATTGAACCAAAATCGTCGATCATTGCGACTTTTACTCTTTTCATACATATATATATATATATATATATAGGGAGGGGCTCATGCGAGAACCACCCTTATTGTGAGAACCTTGAGAACCAATGTGAACACAACCTAAAATAGCTAAAAAAACCTAAAAAAACCTAACCCCCACCCCCCCCCCCCCCAAAAAAAACCTAACCCCACCCCCCCCCAAAAAACCTAAACCCCCCTCCCCCACCCCCCAAAAACCTAAACCCCCCCCCCACCCCCCCAAGCTAAAATGCTAAAAACTAAACCCCAAAAAAACCTAAAAAAATCTAAAAAAATAAAAAAAAAATCCAAAAATTTTTTTTTGATTTTTTTAATATTTTTTAGGTTAAAATCGCTACTTTTCGAAGCCAAAAAAAAATTTTTTTTTTTTAAAAAAAAAAAATTAATTTTTTTTTTTTGGTTCGAAAAGTAGCGATTTTAACATAAAAAATATTAAAAAAATCAAAAAAAATTTTTTTGCGTGATTTTTAGCTATTTTTAGGCATTTTTGGTGTGTTCACATTGGTTCTCGCGGTTCTCACAATAAGAGGTGGTTCTCGCATGATCTTCTCCCTATATATATATATATAGGGTTAGGATTTAGAGAAAACGGTAGAAAGTGTGAGAACGGTGAGAACGCTTATTGATCGTCCGATCAAAACAATCTATGGAATAGATTGGCGCGGTGACATTTTCGTAAATAACATCAATTTTATTACGTGGACGCGCTTCATTAAGGGTAAAAAAGGTAAAACACCATTTCTCACATAAAACGCCATTGAAAAATAAAACGCCAAATAAATACAAAACGCCAATTTTATCACTGCGTACTTTTTTCTGTGTTTTTATTTAAAATCTCTGGCTACAAAAATGCCACAAAATATGAAACGCCATAATATATAACGCCAAACCTTACATCCGGATAAATGTTAATTATATTTTTTGTTATAAAAATAATATCCCACCTAAACTACGCGCCAAAAAAAAATCCTATAAATAGAAACGTCTCACCACCTTCCGTTTATCACACAAAAAAAAAAAAACACACAAAAAACACAGTGGTTGCTAAAAAAAACATAACTCAATTTAAAACGCCAAAAAATACAACGATGGCAAACATATTTTCTTTGATACTCAGTAATGTTCTGCATGAAGTTTCGTTGAATGATTTGTTACGTGAGTGTAGTAAGATTTTGCTGCATGAGATGGACAAAATTGAAAAAAGAGGGACTGATGACACCCATATGTCATACTGTCATCTTTGTTCTTGAAGAAGGTTTGGATGATAAGAAGAGACCTATAGTAGTGTAAATGCTACTTTGGCCTCGATGATTATAATGAAGACGACGGGCAGATAGCATCCACCCACACGGGGTCGATCTATGTCTCCAACATCTACAAAGACACTTCAACACATGAACAAAGAAAATAAACAACGCCAAACCCAAAACGCCATTTATTTGTCACAGTTCTTGTAGTTTCAAAAGAAAAAAGAGACCGATGACACTGAAGATTTAAATCATAAATTGCTTCTACTTTGTTTTTTTTTAATTTTCTTTATCTGTTGTTTGTTTTGTAATTTCAGTTAATAAACAACAAAAGAATATTAATACTATAATGAAAAATATAATAAACGCCAAAAAGAGCAAATGCTTGTAAAACGCCATCATGCCATAAAAACGCCCCAAAAAACTACTAAACTATAATAAAAATTATTTTGAACGACTACTATTATAAAAAAAAGCGTGAAACAATGTGCAAAGAATATAAAACAAAAGAAGTTCAATCGTTATCTAACCGCCATTGTAAAACAAAACGCCATAATTACAGCCGTCAAGATTTGACGTGTTACACCATAAAAACAGTTGAGTCTGAAAACAAAACACGGTAAACTGCAAAAAAACAGTAAAATGAAACGACGGAAAACATAATTACTAACATTTATTATATTAAAAGCAAAAATTATTGGGGAATTAAATTTATTTATCTTTTTCAAAACGCCATAATTACCTGTCATGCGCGGGAAAAAAAGTCAATATAAAAGAAGACCATGAGAACACAAGCTCAGACACGCCAAAAAATTTGACTAAAACGCCACATATTGTCCAAAACGCCAAAAACTTTAAAAATGGCTAAGGTTATTGCATGGAGGTTTGAAAGGAAAGAGAAACGATTCATCATAAAGTTCTCTGATAAGAGAAGGGTAAAGGTAAGGACAATCAAAGCCATGCTTGGAATGAATGAAAAGGTTCAGAAGGATATCCTGGCCCTAGGGGTTCCAATGGACAACGATTGTGAAAGAATCAGAACTGTAATAAAAAGACTGAAGAGAAAATTTCCGGCAGAAGATGATGATGATATTGACGATACTTCTATACCAAAACATAGAAGTTGGGTACTGCATGAGGAAGAAGGAACGCTTGAAGTGACTTATAAAAACGGGGTGCAATATTCAAGGCCAATGGAAGAAATGTTGAAGATAGGGTTGCTATCTATCATTGAACAACTCTGTGATTTAGCACCTTCAAACGATCCAAAATCCAAGGATGCAGTGATATTCAAGAATAGGCTGCAGCAAAGAAGAGACGAGCTAATGGCGTTATACGCAAAAATGAAATTTGATGATGAAGAATCTGAAGAAAGTGATGAACAAAGCGATGGGTACATCTCTGATGTAATCCCACCTACGGAAGACTATTAGTTTGTTTTGATTTCGTGTTATTGTAATTTTATAAAATATTAAACTATGGTAATCAATTATTAACAAAAAGATACAAAACGCCAAAAAATGCCATGGAAAAAGCCATAACGCCAAAAAATTAACTATGTGACACAAAAAGAATTAATTCAACGAGAAAAAATACGAGAAAAACAGTAAAACGCCAAATAATTAATAATTCTAGATAACACCAAAATTATCTTGCACGCAAAAAATAAAGCAACATGTCAAACGCGAAAATCGAGAAAGGAGAAGAATACTAAAAAGACAAAAAAACCCTCGGACCCTGATCATGCCCCGCGCCACGTGTTGGGCCAGGATGCGTTCTCACCGTTCTTACACTTTTTGCCGTTTTCTCCTGAACCCGTTTCTATATATATATATATACACTTCTCACACTTTGAGCACTTTTTACAGGATCCTCTACCTATAAAGGGTAAGGATAGTGTAAAAAGGGCCTAAAGTGTGAGAAGTGTATTATAACACTATATATAATAGGATAAATTACACTTTTCGTCCTTTATGTTTGTATCAGATTACAATGGATAACCTTTAACTTCAATAATTACAGTCACAGTCCTTTAGTTTGAAAACACATTACACCTTACGTCCTTTAGCACCAACTAAGTTAAAATTTTCAGTTAAAGTTAGCATGTGCAATGCACATGAGGGCGTTTATGTCCTTTACTCAATCTATTTAAATTATAAAAAATAAAAAAAACATTAATATATGTCTTCAGCCTTGCTCAATCACCTAGATCTGGTCAAGCTCCAAATTCTCTCTCTATAATTCTCTCTCTACTTCTCCGGTAAACTTTCAGATCCAGATCTGAAACCGAATCATCCAACAATTTGTTTACACTTTCACTAATTTTGATTTCATTTTCTTCACAACAGTTACGAGTAATCGATTTAATGTTTTCTTCAGATATTTGTTTATCCTAATAAACAATTTCCTCCGGTAGAACAACCAGAGGAACTTCATTATTCACAATTTCTTCGTACAGATCGGTTCCGGTGTTGAAATTGCCGGTGAGTTGATTGGATTTGAGTACGAGAGTGAGAACGATGACGTTACCAATGAGAAAAATGAAGAGAGGACTGACGATAACGGAGAGAAGCTGACGGAAGTACTCACAGGAAAGTTTGATGACGAACGGCAGTCGAGTTTAGATCCAGGGGAGTAACACCGGTACTGTAGGATAGCGTTATTTTTTCCGATTTGACGTTGTGGATGTCGAAAATGTCCATGTTGGAGGTTGTGTGCGAAGTTGGTGCTGGTGATTGTGGTTTCCGGCTGGTTGGGTGGTGGTGGGACGGTGGTGGTGGAGGAGATGGAGATGGAGATGGAGATGGTTGTGGTTAGGTTCAGCAATCGAGCCGATGATGGTTTTGTATAAATAATACATACTGTTATAAATTATAAAACAAATATATTAACTAAATAATTAGTTGTTTTTTGAAGTTTTTTTATTTTATATATTATACTATATATTATTAATGCTTAAAATGACCAAATTGCCCTCATGTGCAATGCACATGGCTATAGTTAACTGAAAATTTTAACTAGGTTAGTGTAAAAGGACCTAACGTGTAATGAGTTCTCCGAATAAAGGATTGCAACTGTAATTATTGAAGTTAAATGCTATCCATTGAAATCCAATACAAACATAAAGGACGAAAAGTGTAATTTACCCTATATAATACTATATAACACCATATAAACACCGTATAACAATATGTAACACCATATAATACCATATAACACTATGTAACACTATATAACATTATATAACAAATATAACACTATACATCTATCATAGACATGCTATCAGACAACCTATAGTGTTATATTTGTTATATAATGATATATATTGTTACATAGTATTATATGGTATTATATGGTGTTACATATTGTTATACGGTGTTTATATGGTGTTATATAGTATTATATATAGTGTTATAATACACTTCTCACACTTTGAGTACTTTTTACAGGATCCTCTACCTATATATATATATATATATATATACGGAAAAAGTGTAACGTACAATAGGGCTTATCGTACGCAACGTACGCGATAACCCCAGTCGTCAGATCTTCATCTCCCATGCGATTTCATCCCCCTATGCGATTTCACCCCATAAATAACAGCGTATGCGAGCACAATTCGCATGTTATAAAAAGGCAAATGAAATCGCATGGCTTGAAAATGCAATGAAATCGCATGTTTTGAAATCCCATGCAAATGAAATCGCATGTTTGAAATCACATGCAAATTGAAATCCCATGCAAATGAAATGGCTTGCATGGGGAATGTGGAAAAATGGCATGGGGTGTGTAGATGGTGAAATCGCATGGCGTAAACACGAAATCGCACGTTGTTATTTATGGGGTGAAATCGCATGGGGGATGAAATCGCATGGGAGATGAAGATCGGACGGCTGCGGTTATCATCACGTACGTAATGTACGATAAGCCCTATTGTACCTTAACTGGCCTCTCTCTCTCTCTCTATATATATATATATATATATATATATATATATATATAACGCGAGAACCGCGAGTCCCAATGTGAACACAACCTAAAATAGCTAAAAAAACCTAACTGCCACCCCCCCCCCCCAAAAAAAAAACAAAAATAACCTAACCCCCCCCCCAAGCTAAATGCTAAAAACTAAACCCCCCCCCCCCCCAAAAACCTAAAAAAAACCTAACCCCCCAACCCCACCCCTCCTAAAAACCTAAACCCCCCTCCCCCACGCCCCAAAAACCTAACCCCCCTACCCCCAAGCTAAAATGCTAAAAACTAAACCCCAAAAAACCTAAAAAAATCAAAAAAACACACAAAACTTTTTTTTTAATATTTTTTACATTAAAATCGCTACTTTTAGTAGCCAAATTTTTTTTTTTAAATTAAATTTTTTTTTTTGCTACTAAAAGTAGCTATTTTTAGGTATTTTTGGTTGTGTTCACATTGGTTCTCGCGGTTCTCGCAATAAAGGGTGGTTCCTAACGGATCTTTCTCCTATATATATATATATATATATATATATCGTAGTGGATTTTGTTTCGAAGTAACAAAATGTCAAAATTACACATATATATTTTTATATATATTATATTAGGTGTTGACTTTTCTAGTACTGCATTTCCCTCTCGTCATATTTCTAGACGAGTTTTTCTCCGATTTGGCGAATCCAGTTTCCTTCCTTAACCAACTCTTCACCATACTGGCGAAGTTCTTCTACGTTCTCCTGACTCATTGGTGGCATTGGGGCTGGTATAGGTTCAGGATAAGCTGGTACTGGTTCTCCGTAAGGATATGAGTTATTCATTACTTCCTGAAATGCCCAGTCGTTGGCCCACCACTATTCTAAAGGGTTCGGTGCTGGAATCCTGGGTATCTCATTTGGATTAAAGGCTGGGATTGGAAGTTGGTTCTCTTGGTTTTATTCTAGGTTCATGGGTTGGTTAGGGAATAAAGGTAGAAGTTGTGGATCTTGTTCTGCTACTTGGTTGAGATCAATTTCTACTCCTGCATTTCTGAACATATGATAATCGGATAGTTGTCTTTCCAATTCCTCTTCCCATAAAGGCCTAGCTTCGGGATTTTGGGTATTTCTCTCAGCTCTATTCTGTATTGCTTGCTGTTGGGCTTGTCTCATTCTTTTTCTCCTTTATACTTTTGCTCTACTAAACCACCCTCATTTCTTAGGGGGAAAAGGTTCTTCAGATTGGGCTTTGAAAATAAAGATTCCCTCGTAATCGGCTGCGTATCCTAAGGTTGGCTGGGATGTTCCTTCATCCATGGGAGAATTAGGTAGGTGACAATAAACGTCAGAAGTACCCTGATCACTCATACTTTAAACTAAGAAAATTGTTAAAATAACATAAAATAAAAATATACATATTTACACAGAATAACACATAAGTTATTTCCTAACACAATTAATTAAAAACTTAGGTATTAAAAGAACACCTAAATGGCTTAAACCAGTGGCTCTGTTACCACCTTCTGTCGTAACCCCAACCCCACCCCGGGAGCGGGAGCCGCGAACACGAGCTGGTGGTATCGGTGTTTATTAATTTGGCAGCGGAAATGAGACATCAGGATCGTAGTTAGGAAATAAATATCAGAGTTTCAAAACACCAAACTTTTATATCAAACAAATGGGATAGAACCCGTATTTCATTTATAATATTTTTATAGGGATAAACCCTAGTTGCTGAAAAACATAAGCTTTTTATTTAGGTTACTTTATAGCCACTTTCTTTAAGCCTTCAGTGCTCCATAGCTGGCTTCTAATAGCTTTTACATCATGTTACCTGAAACGCGTTTTAAAAATATTTTATTAGCAAGAATTACTGGCGAGTACATTCCAGTTAATAAAAAACAAGCTTTTATAACTTTACAGTATTAAGAGTGATTACAATGTTTATATCTACCCAATTACTCATTCAATATTTGTCACGTTGGCAGTTACAATGACCGTGGTCATATTACTATTGGCTAACTCTTTGTCCAATAGTAACGCTTGATTAGTAGTGTATACAGAACCCCACATACCGGCAGTAATTGTAGAATACAAAAACTTAATCACTGTAATTATAACTGATAAACATTCCGGGTTTTGTAAAGCATTTTAAATATAATGGCTCATAAACTGTGTGAAAAGGAGAATGACTCACATTGTAAACTTAGGTATTCCTACGGACTTCCTGGTGATATTTCTTGATTATTTCTTTGAGTTTCTATTGAAAACATACAATGCACGCATGTTAGTAAAATAACCCAAATCACATTAGCCATACATCACGAGACAGAACCCAAATGGACTTAGTCAGGCAGAGCCTTGACATGCGTTGCTGGGTCCTAGATCAATCGGGTAGGGTAACGAATTAGTGATCAGGGATTAAAATACTTACAACGGGGCAGAGTTTCGTGAATTAGGGGTGCACTACTAGAAAGAAACGGAGATTCAGAAGAACAGAAATTTTGAAATTTAATCGAAATGGTGCAGAAGTTCCAGCCCCAGGCCAGGCTTTATATAGCCAAAATGGTTCAGCCCCACGTGTCGCGACAGGATCCTAGGATCCTTCCGCGTGTCGCAGGAGCGGCCTATTTGGCCTAGACTAGCCTTGTTGTGTTTCTAGCCCTGTGGTGTCGAGATAGACTGGTTTTGACATGTATTAGTGCCTTTCGAGTGTCGCAGAATGTTTAGGGGTACCCCCCATGACCCCCCTTAAACCCTAAATCCTGATTTTTCGATTCGGGTCGCGTCTTACATGTTCTGGGGTCTCAATTAGGGTTCCATGTAATGTTGTTACATCTAGCACCCCGAAATCCACCGGGAAAACAAATTTATCAACCTTTATGAGCAGATTTTCCACTATCCCCCGAGGATACTTAACGGTTTTGTCAGCTAATGTCACACCCCGACCGCGTAAAACAACAAACCGCGGCGGAAACGTCAGGGAGTGAGGTGACAGAATCATTGTTTCAACAACCATGGTAATAAAAATTATGTATTATTGAGTTAAGTTTACATTGTTTTTGAGTTCAAACAAAATATAACATAAATAACTGTCTTTTAAGTCACTAAGGCCCGAGTCCGCCTAAGTGTAGCACAAACATCATCATGCATCAGCACCTGAAACACATGTAAAAATAGGTACGTCAGCATAAAAATGCCTGTGAGATACATAGTTTTTGTGAAAATAGGATTCATGACTTGTAGTTTAAAATAAGTGTTTAACAAAAATAGTCATGAACCTTGTTAAATGTTTCCTTTTATAAAATCATGTGAAAATCGATATGAAAATCAAATGATATAAAAGAATTATGCATGGTTAAATAAATAACCAAGTAAAAGTGAATTGTATAAAATATGTACTTTGTAAAAATGTCGTGTCCTTGTAAAAATGTTTCATGTCTTTTGTCAAGTGGCTTAGATAACGCAACAATGTGTAATACAATAAAAGCACTTATATATAGGAAGTACCAGCGGCGTATCCACCATGCTTTTATCGTATAACACATAGCCCTGTTACATAAGTCACTTATCATTACCCAACAAAATGTTATGTTAAATGTCAAAATGTTTATGCATAAACCATGTTTAATGTCATGTGTAACATGTATTATGTATAACCAATGGAATGCATAGCAAGTAGGAAAACATCTACTTAAACTACGTAAAAATGCCAATGTGAAACATATGTCATGTACGGTGAATAAAAGAATCTACTCAACCCCGTAGGAAAAATGTACAAAACAATGTTTTTGAGTAAACCTAAGTTTAAACCAAATGTTATGTTTTGCAGAAAAACATTGCTTTATGATTACAAACATTTATGCAGTAATGTTAATCGCATACATTCAAGCCTTGCGACTGTGGCGACAAACCTTTAAACAAATTAAAGGTTTATCTAAGTTATGTAGTCGGATTCTGTCATTCCCAACTTCCAAACAAACCTAGGAAGTCGGAAACGGGAGTTGTCAATTCCTATAGTACCATTACATACTACCGAGCAGCGTGATCAATGTTAATGAATGTATTATTGTCCCGATTAAACACACCAAATGTCATAACCAATGTAAGCATGCTATGAAAACCATGTACTAGGTATGCTAAGTAAACATGCCTAGTAGAAATGTCATGTAAAACAATGCGTACATATGCTAAGTAAACATATGTAACAAATGTGTAATAAATCAATGTGCTAGCATGCTTAACATACATAGCAAAACATAGTGAAAACATGTACTAAATATGTACTAAGTGAAACTAGCATGTTTATGTCACAAAAACATGTAAAACCAGAAAGTAACAATTATGTACATGTGAATCACCCCAAAGTATTTGAAAACGGTAAAAGAGGGGAACTATGTACTCACTTGGGATTGCTTATTAGTCTTGAGAATAAGACCAATAAAAGCTCCAAGTATCACGGAATCAACCGGCACCTAGTATAGGTAACTATGTTAATAATCTGCTCCTAAATCGGGAGATAGGATAGAATGAGGTTCTATAAATCAAATGAGTATTTAAACTCATATGGTATGATTTAATAGACCTTACATTCTGATTTGGAAGTCTACCTAAGTGCTTTTGACCCGTTTCGGCACATTATGGTAACATAAGCTACTAGAATGCGTCGTTTGAGTAAAACTATGTTCGGATGGTTAACTATGTGCTATGCCAAGTCTTACATGCTCAATTATGCCTAAACATGTTACTAAATCAGATTATATGTCAAAAATATGTTCACATAGTCAAAATACGGATTTATGCTTCAAAAGGGCGTTTTGGTCATTTCCTATGGGCATACAAGCTAACTAGCAAATGACTAACCAATCCTATGTGATCATAAGGTATAACCTCAGGGGTTATTCCCTATATAACTATGATCACTAAGTAAGCTTGGTCGGATCCTAATGACCGACCAAACGGGTTGGGTTCGAAAGTCTAAGCGGTTGTTTAGACCGCTTAACTAACGACCCTAAACAAGTACCAAACTATTAGTGACGAGTTAAACATGTCAAACATGTTTAACCTACTGATTTGGTATCAAAACAATGGGTTTTGATACCCGAAATTAGTTCCGTTGCAAAATGCGTGCTAAAACGCATTTTGACCGAAACTTTGACTCGTCACTACGCCTAGTTAATGTGGTAATCAGTAGGTATAATCACTAAGGATTATAACCATTGTGATTACAATCACATTGCAAAGTTCAATTGAACTTTGACTTGACCAATTGACTGGTCAAACTGAAAGTCAAACACTGTTTGACTTTTTAAACTAGTAGCAATAAAAAGAATGAAAGGATGCTCACTAAAGTCCTTGCTATCTTTTCTACAAAGAAGACAAGTTCCCAAATCAGATGAGAATGCTCCCAAATCAGATTAGAGAAGAGAAGGGAAGGAAATGAGCAAGGATTCAAGTGAAATGTGTTGGCTATTTATACTTGTTGATGATGCACAAGATCATTACAAGTGTTTATGTGGCCAACAAGCAAAGATCACAGCACTACATGTGTTATGGAACAGCTAATTTACTTGGAGAGTCGTTTACTTGGAGCCCAAAACAAGAAAATTGCATACAAGTCCCTGAATTATGGAACAACAGCCAAAAATCAATTTTCTGTCGCTGGGCCTCCCTTACGGACCGTAAGGATAGGGCTTACGGTCCGTAAGCCATCCACTTTCAGCAAATGTTAGTTTTGGTCCCTGTACTAGAATAAGCTCATTTCAGGCCCTTTTGACCCCCGTTAAGCCATTTTCAAGGCTCTACAAGGTCAATAAAGTTTAGAGGACTCAAAATGTGCTCGGAAAACTCTCGGATGTCGGCTCATTTGGTCGTACGGTCGCGTTATTCGTTAAATTAGGACGAAACTCAAACGGACGCAAAAACGAACCAAATTAAGCGACGAGCGGAATTTTTGCATGCCGATCACTAAAATAAAAATATTTTAGTGTGTACAAAAATTTTGGATGTCCAGATGTGGTCAGAACGTAAGATATGCTCGAAAATGCAAACTTACGCCGTTTTTGACACTTTTAGTCCCTGTAAGATCAAATAAGCATGTTTTCGCACACCGAACCACTCAAAGCTTATTTATAAGCTATGTTTAGGTTATTTATGGTAAGTTTAGCTTATGATCAAGTTCTGGACTGTACGTTTACTTACGAAACGGCAGACTTTTGCATATTGACGCAAATAGTCCCTGTGAGCGAATAAACTTGTTTTTGCCATACCAAACCTTCTAAAACTTATTTCTAAGTTATGTAAAGGTTATTTAAGGTATGTTAAGTTTATGTTGCTATTCCAGAGTGTTTTTCGCGTTAAACTGATTACGTTTACGCATCAGTTTGCGTATAACTTCCCAGAAAGCGATATAGAGTTCAAAATAGATCAAAAATCAACATGTGCATAAAATCAAACATAAATAACAAACATTGGGATCAAAACACACTGTTTTATTAATATTGTATTGTTCAGGGTCTGTACAATGATAGATAAGCACAGATGTCACAGCTAAGCCTAAGGTCATGCGAGTTGGTTCGAGATCACCGAGGCCTAGTTAAATGAATAGGGCATCAGATTAATACTAGCACCTAGGTCAGCTAACGCATGGTTTTGAACATCATCACTGAACAAACACGGGATCATGAAGATACCTGGATTAGTGAGATTTTCCGGTAACTTGTTCGTCACCACATCAGAGCATTTGGCATTCAAAGAGACATTCGAAAGCTCCTCTAGCTTATCCTTCCCTTTCAGGAGATCCTTTAAGAACTTGCATATTTCAGCATATGCTTGAGGGCTTAGATTAATGTAAGATTGATCTTGAGTTGTTTGAACATGTCTAGGAAATACCCGTATTCCTTAGTGTATTTTTGATTCTTTAAACGTTCAGGATAAAGAAGACGAGCATGATCAATCTCAGGATTCGGTCTAACTGGCGCAACCGATTTCCTAACAACTTTCTCTAACGGAGGGGCCTCTAACTCTATCTACTCATCCACCGGCTCCTCTTCCTCTACTCGAACCGGTGGCATCTCAACTTCTCTTAACTCTCGACCAGACCTAGTGGTTATGGCTTTAACGTGCTGGTTTGCTGGGTTAATTTGAGTGTTGCCCAAGAACTGACTTGGTGGTCGTTGTTGCAACTGACGAGAGATTTCACCTACTTGCCTTTAGAGATCTAGGAAGCTAGATTGTTGGTTCTTAAGCATGATGACATGTTCTTCTAAACCACTACTCAAGTCTTTTAGGGTTTCCTGTGTGGTTTGGTCTTTAACTAGCAATTGGGATAACATAGACTTAATCTCATCTAGTGTAACGCCCTGCATTTTGATGTTAACCTATAAATAGCAAGTCTCGTTATGCTTCCTATCATGTGATGCTTTTACACTCGAGACAATCGATCATGTGAGAAACGATACTATTTGAATCTTAATAAACTATGTGAGACTTTTACTCTATGTGATACCTACGTGATACTTTTCATATAAGAACGACGTGAATCTTAACTCTTGTGACATGAACGATGTGAATCTTGACTCTATGTGACACTTTTATACATTGGAACGATGTGATTCTTGACTCTTTGATTCTGTGTAATGACTCTTGACGCTTGGTATTTATGGAACGAGAAACTTGTTTAAACTATATTTGAAACACGAATTTACTCTTGATTATACAAACATATACTCAAAAACTATAAAACAATGAACCTTCACAATAATACGCAACGCTTAACCTCGCTCGCGAATCGAACCAAAGTCGGAAAACTAGCAACAGCGAATCGGCTGTCCGAATGGACATCCGATCGGATGGCCATCCGTCCGGATGACCATCCGACCGGATGGCCATCCGTCCGGATGGCCATCCGTCCGGAACGCATCCGATCACCTACCACTTACACCGACTTAACCCATTTGATTGAGCCTTTCACTATCACCTATAAATACCCGAACTGAACTCTCATTCTCACCTTTGCTCTCTGCCATTCTCTCCCTCGCTCTCAGACCCTTTCAGACGTGATTCAAGGCTAAATCGTAAGCTTTCTACCTTGAATCTTCTCAAATCTTCATCATTTATCACTTCTACACTATATTCTTCATCAAAATCGCACGAACACTTCAATATTTTTTTCTTGAAAACCAACTGATTTGGGTCTCTTGAAGGTGGTTTCCACTCGGTTGCTTATGCAAACGGTTGGGGAGCACCATTTAGCCGAGATTGATTCCAGATCTAATGGATTTTCACAACTTTTATACAAGATCTGAAGGGTTATCACACTCCTATACCAGATCTGACGGAAATTCATATGTTTTCCAGCTCAGATCTGATGAACTTCACATTTTACCACTGATTTCTAAACTTTTCCTCAATCTTTATACAAAACACCGGTGAAATCGAACTCAATCAGACTTTTGGCTCATCTTTAGTCAAAATTCGGCTTGAAGGATGGATTTCTGCCAGAAGAACGACTGATCAACGGGTCCAAACAGGAAATTCCATCAAGAAACAACTCGTTGGTTCAGAAAGAGGTGATACCCATCCGGCCGAATGAGACGCCCAACTTTTCACATTCGACTAATAACATAAAATTCATACAATTTTACAAAATTTTGGCATGACCCGTTGGTATTAAGAACTTTTTCCCCTGCTTTTCACAACATCATTTTAATTAAGTCCTACGACACTTTACAAAATAACAAAAGTTATGACCATATAAGGTTCACCATACACATTTTGTACAAACTACACAAAAGGTTTAGAAATCCAAACTACTTACTAGCATACTAGACACAAGTTTGACATCATATCACAAAATGAAATTTTTGACCCATTCATAATAGACAACTTGAACCGGAAGCGTATAAAAGTCGACATTGTGTGTTCGGTGCGAGTGCGCCGCAATCAAGCATGGGATTTACCTATCATCCATAACAACAAAACATTTATTAGTTCTACATGTATATGCAATAACAAATATTTTACCCAACTACCATTATTCGACCCGTTAACAAATTCATTCCTTTTGTCAACGACAATACTATATTTCATTCTTTTTCCTCCTAGCATAAATTTCTTTATGCTCTTCAACATTTCTTTTGGAAATGTTCATCATCTAGTCTACTCGAACCATCCGCAATGGTTTAATACATATCCTTCATTTAACATGCTTTCATCATTTTGACCCGTTATCCACAAGTCATTATCTAGCCATTTCCATTCTACCTTTCCAACGACTTATGACCCATTGAGTGGTCATTACACATCCAATGTTATTAGATTACTTATCCCTTTTCAAACTTACAACATATCACAATTTCTGCTATAAGCAAACTTACTTCTCAACATTAAGGTTTAAATAACTAAATTAACATCCGTAGAAATACATAAAAGGAGAATTAAGTTCATATGAACTTACCGCGATCTTGAGATGCTTGTGACTTCGAGTGACTTGCGCCTTCTTCCTTCTTCGTGCCTATATGTCATAACTTTACACTTTTAGCTTTTGTATGCTTTACATTACTTATGCATTTTATTCATTGATCATGCCGTTATATGACTAAGCATACATTCATTTTCATTCAATAACATCATTTTATCAAAATTCCATATCATAACACAACTAAATTATTCTATGGCATTTCTTCAAACACCTGGTGTGCATACTAACAAATAAGCATAGTGTACAAGTACTTAAAGCATGTTTTCTCCATAGTTCATCCATTGATTACATAGCATTTTCTAACTTCTCAATTTACCATTATGAGCATATACACATTGTTCTAAATCACCTATCCATCATAATATCATCATCAATAATCTAACAAACATATAGAATTTCACAATATTCAAGTCATTCATGGTGTATAAGTGGGTTTTTCCCAAATTCATCATCATATTCAGAATTTATCATATCTTGATGTCTACACAACCATAGCAACCATTATTCATACTAGATTTAACATTGCATTCACGAATTACACTAAACCCACTAAATCAAACATCACCAAATCATGCAATTAAACTTACTTGACACTTATAACACTTAGGGGATCGTGATTTCTATCTCTTGCATCAATAATTCAGCCCTTTGCCTTCTTGATTTGTTGGATTTTGGCCAGAATTTTAGAACTAGGGTTTGTTCCCTTACCCTCTCTCTCGTTCGCGAATACACCCACACTTAGAATCACTGGCCATTTTTCTTTAGGTGTTTTATTTTCCCATTTTTCATTTTAAACCCCCACCTTTTAAAAACATGACACTTTCATAATTTACACACTACTCCAATAACTTTCATACACATTCATGAACTTTTGGATTTGCTAATAAGCTATAAATCCTAATAATGGTAAAAATTCTATATTTACCATTTCTTTTATCATAGTATTGCGATTTTAATATTATAATATGTCGTACAAAGTTTGGGGTTACAAGTCCACCCCCCCTTAAAGAAGGTTTCGTCCCCGAAACCAGAATACATACCGAATAACTCTGGGTAGTGCTTTCGCATATCATCCTCCGCTTCCCATGTAAGATCCGATCCCTTCCGGTGTTGCCATTGAACCAACACTTGTCGAACGGATTTGTTACGGAGTTGCTTCACTTTAAAATCTTTTATTGCGACGGGCCTTTCAACATAATTCAACTTCTCATCCACTTCAATATCATCCATAGGCACGTATACGGTCTCATCCGCTAGGCACTTTTGCAGTTGCGATACATGAAAAGTATTATGAATCCCATCCAACGCGGGTGGTAATTCTAACTGGTACGCCACCGCCCCGACCCGAGTGAGTATTTTAAATGGTCCGATGTATCGAGGACCTAGCTTCCCACGTTTACGGAAACGAATTATCCCTTTCCATGGAGAGACTTTTAGTAAGACATAATCTCCCACTTGGAACTCAATTGGTCTCCTTCGCCGATCTGCATAAGACTTTTGTCTATCTTGGGCTGCTTTTATTCTTGATCTAACCATATCAATCTTCTCATTCGTTTATGCTACGACATCCTTTGATGCGAGTTCGCGTTGACCCACTTCCCCCCAACAAACCGGGGTTGTACATTTCCTTCCATAGAGCATTTCGTAAGGGGCCATTTTTATGCTGTTATGATATCTATTATTATATGAAAACTCTACCAAAGGTAGATGATCATCCCAGCTTCCTCCAAAATCCATAACACACGCCCTTAGCATATCAACCAATGTCCGGATAGTTCGTTCCGACTGACCATCAGTTTGTGGATGGTAGGCGGTGCTTATATGTAACTGGGTCCCCAATTCTTTGTGAAATTTTCTCCAATAACGAGATGTGAACCGGGTATCCCGGTCGGAAACTATGGACGCCGGAACCCCATGTCGAGATATAATCTCATTCGTATAACCTTCCGCCATCTTTTCCAAATTATAGGTTTCCCGGATGGGTAAGAAATGTGCACTTTTGGTTAGTCGGTCAACGACTACCCAAATAGCATCATGCCCCTTCTTTATCTTAGGAAGTTTAGTCACCAAATCCATCGTTACATGTTCCCACTTCCACACCGGTATCTCCAGCGGTTGCAACTTTCCATACGGCCTTTGGTGCTCGGCCTTTACTTGAGGACATGTCAAACACTTAGCAACATACTTGACTATGTCTCTTTTCATTCCCGGCCACCAATAATTCATCCTCAAGTCTCGATACATCTTTGTAGCTCCTGGATGAATGGAGTATCGAGACTTGTGAGCCTCATTTAACAGTAATTCTTTCACATCACATTCCCGAGGTATCCAGATTCGGTCATACCTCGTTTTCATACCATTTGCATTCCCTTCCAATTCATGAATAAATCCTTCCGTCCTTTCTTTCTTTCTTTGAGTCGTCGGCATTTGAAGATTTTGTTTGAGCTTCTCGAATTTCATCAAGGAGTTTAGGAATGACTACCATCTTCATAGATTTTACCCGAATCTGGGGCGGGTACTCCTTTCGACTTAGAGCGTCCGCCACTACATTAGCCTTCCCGGGATGGTAATGAATGTCACAATCGTAATCCTTAATGAGTTCCAACCATCTTCGTTGCCTCATATTAAGATCTTTCTGCTCGAAAAAATATTTGAGGCTTTTATGATCCGAGTAAATAGTACATTTCACCCCATATAGGTAGTGCCTCCATATCTTCAAGGCAAATACGACCGCCACCAATTCTAGATCATGAGTTGGGTAATTGTTTTCATGCTACTTGAGTTTTCTAGAAGCATAAGCAACGACTTTACCCTTTTGCATTAACACGCAACCTAAACCTTGGTGGGAGGCGTCAGTATACACTACCAAATCATCCGTTCCATCCGGTAATGTCAATACCGGAGAATTTGAGAGCTTTTCCTTCAAAGTCTGAAACGCCTTCTCTTGTTCTTCGCCCCACATAAACTTTTCACTCTTCTTTGTTAATTTCATCATGGGCGAGGCTATCTTGGAGAAATCCTGGATAAATCTTCTGTAATACCCGGCCAAGCCTAGAAAATTTTTTATTTCGCTTGGATTCTTCGGGGGTACCCAATTCATTACCGCATCTACTTTGGATGGGTCTGCACGGACACCATCCGCATCGATTATATGACCCAAAAATTGTACCTCCCTAAGCCAAAAGGCACACTTTGAGAACTTTGCATATAACTTTTCCTTGCGAAGCGTTTCCAATACATCACGTAAGTGGGAAGCATGTTCTGCTTCACTTCAGGAGTATATTAGTATATCGTCAATAAAAACGATTACATACTTATCAAGCATAGGTCGGCACACCCAATTCATTAAATCCATAAACGCAGCTGGCGCATTCGTTAGCCCAAAGGACATTAATAAAAACTTGTAATGTCCGTACCGTGTTCGAAACACAGTCTTCGGCACATCTTCTTCTCGTACACGCAGTTGGTGATAACCCGACCGCAGATCGATTTTCGAAAACCAACTTGCCCCTTGAAGCTGGTCAAATAGGTCATCAATTCTGGGCAACGGGTAATGATTCTTCACCATTAACTTGTTCAACTCTCGATAGTCGATGCACATTCGCATCGAACCATCTTTCTTCTTCACGAATAATACGGGCGCTCCCCATGGTGAAACACTTGGTTTAATAAAACCCTTATCGAGCAACTCTTGAAGTTGCATCATCAATTCTTTCATTTAGGTCGGGGTCAACCGATAAGGAGCTTTAGCTACCGGTTTTGCACCCGGGTTAAGGTCTATCTTGAATTCTACTTCCCGCTCGGGCGAAAGCCCTGGTAAGTCTTCCGGAAACACATCTGGATATTTGTTCACTACATTCACATCTTCAAGCTTTGGAACACCTCGATTGGTGTCAATCACATAAGATAGATACGCCTTACCTCCGTTCTTCACATGTTTGATGGCTTTAATTATAGAACACAATTTCGACTTGATGACCCTATCTCCTTGAACACTTACCCGTTTCCCCCCGAGGTTACTACATGAATGACTTTCTTTTCGCATTGAATTTCAGCGTGATTTTGGGCTAGCCAATCCATTCCTACAACTACTTTGAATTCCCCCATGTACTTCGGGACAAGATCTATACTAAATTACTCATCTTCGATTAAGATCTTACAGTTTCTACAAATATCATGTAACAAATAGCTTTTACTATCAGCAACTTCCACTTCTAAGGGTACTAACATCTTTTCAGGCTTAAACGATGGATGAACTAACAATTCATTAGAAATGAATGATCTACTAGCCCCGGAATCAAATAAAACATTCATAGGCATAGAATTAACTAAGAATATACCTGAAACCACATCTGGGCTAGTCTTAGCTTCATCCAAGGTTAACTGGAACATCCTCCCACGAGCCTTGGAAGACTCATCCTTCTTTCCATCTTTCTTTGCCCCGTGTTGGCGTTTCGGACATTCTGCTTTAATGTGCCCTGTTTGATTACAATTGTAACACGCTTTTGAATTTTCGGGGCACCTATAATACGGATGTCCCTCTTGCCCACATTTGTAGCATCCTTTCTTTCCCAACATACATTCACCCGAATGATGTTTCCTGCATGTCTTACAAGTCGGGATTCCACTACTTTTCTTTCCTTTCCTGTTTTGATCCTGATACTTTGCCTTTTTTGATGGGTTTGGGTTGGTAGTCTTCTCCGCCACCCTTTTCTCCCCCCGTTCAACCTGCCTTCTTATCTCAATCTCCCTGTCTCTTGCCCAGTCGATTAACTCATTCAACGTTTCACACTTAGAAGGATTTATGAACTCACGATATTCAGCCTTTAACATAGCATGATAACGTAAGATTCTCAACCTTTCAGTCCCCGCTATATCCCCACAAAATTTCACCTTGTCAAGGAACTTATTCGTTATTTCATCAATCGTTTCATCCTTTTGTCGAAGACGTAAGAAGTCTTCTTGAATCTTATCAATTGCGGATTGTGGGCTATGATATTTCAGAAATGGCTCCTTGAACTCTTGCCATGTTAATGTTTGTACTTTGTCATCCCCCAATTCCTTCGAATATGCGTCCCACCAATCCTTTGCTTGGAGTTGTAGGAGACCCATAGCAAACATCACTTGATCCTCCACTTCACGTCTACATCTTACAAACATGGCCTCGGTGCTTGAAATCCATCTTTGACAGGTTATTGGATCAATTTCCCCTTTATATGGCAAGGGGTTACATGCCATAAATTCCTTATACGTGCACCTTCGAGTGCTTTTCTTCGTTTGCAATTCACTGATCATTTCTTTTAGCTCTTTAAATTAGGACATCACTAATTTGTTGACTACTTCCAACACTTAACCTTCAACTTCTTGAGCTAGCCGAGGAATACTAGCCTCTATTACCTTCTTTACTTCTTCCACAATTCTTTTGTTCATCGCTTCATGTTGAGCCGCTATTTCATCATTCACGTTTACATTTTCCGCCATCTACATAAAACATTTATCTCATTCATTAGATTTTCTTTTCATACATCTCTTCACCATATTTGAACTCATTTTGGCATGTTCCATTCAAGTTACAATGCATACTCTATACATTATCATCAATGACGATCATGCCGTATCGCGTAGATCAAGACCTTTGATCGTAACGATTTACCTTTCATCCTTTCATATACATATATACCTTCCCTCATCTTTCTTAATATCATAATTTCCTTTAAACTTTAATTACGAGGCTTTAATAGCTATTTAAAACAAGTCCCGTATTCAAAACAAACAAAATAAAAAAAAATTTTCCAGCATTATGGGTCGTCGCGGCCCGCGATAGCTTTAGAGCTATCTGTCGCAGCCTGCGACCACTGTCGCGTAACGCGACGTCGATCTAGGTTAGGTGTCATGCGACGCGACGCCTACTTTTTCACAGATTGTTCGTTCTGGGTTGCTACAGATACCCAGCTCCAAAAAAATTTCCAACATTAAATCTTTAAAACTTCATATCTTTAGTTCTACTAGTCCGTTTTACTCGATTCTTTTTCCTATGTGTCCGTAATTTAATTGCGGACCCGTTTAGTATTTTCGTTTGCCATAAAATTCGGTTTAAAAGCACATATTCTATAAATTCCTTTCTACTTCTAACTATAAGCATAATTAAATTAATAATTCACTTACTTTCATAGCGCTGCGGAACGAACACACCCTCATACGAGCTCTCGGTTTGAGTTCAAGCATTTTGCTCTAATACTTGAATCTCTCAAACCTCGGCTCTGATACCAACTTGAGATGCCCAACTTTTCACATTCGACTAATAACATAAAATTCATACAATTTTACAAAATTTTGGCATGACCCGTTGGTATTAAGAACTTTTTCCCCTGCTTTTAACATCATTTTAATTAAGTCCTACGACACTTTTCAAAATAACAAAAGTTATGACCATATAAGGTTCACCATAAACATTTTGTACAAACTACACAAAAGGTTTAGAAATCCAAACTACTTACTAACATACTAGACACAAGTTTGATATCATATCACAAAATGAAATTTTTGACCCATTCATAATAGACAACTTGAACCGGAAGCGTATAAAAGTAGACATTGTGTGTTCGGTCCGAGTGCGCCGCAATCAAGCATGGGATTTACCTATCATCCATAACAACAAAACATTTATTACTTCTACATGTATATGCAATAACAAATCTTTTACCCAACTACCATTATTCGACCCGTTAACAAATTCATTCCTTTTGTCATTGACCATACTATATTTCATTCTTTTTCCTCCTAGCATAAATTTCTTTATACTCTTCAACATTTCTTTTGGAAATGTTCATCATCTAGTCTACTCGAACCATCCGCAATGGTTTAATACATATCCTTCATTTAACATGCTTTCATCATTTTGACCCGTTATCCACAAGTCATTATCTAGCCATTTCCATTCTACCTTTCCAACGACTTATGACCCATTGAGTGGTCATTACACATCCAATGTTATTAGATTACTTATCCCTTTTCAAACTTACAACATATCACAATTTTTGCTATAAGCAAACATACTTCTCAACATTAAGGTTTAAATAACTAAATTAACATCCGTAGAAATACATAAAAGGAGAATTAAGTTCATATGAACTTACCGCGATCTTGAGATGCTTGTGACTTCGAGTGACTTGCGCCTTCTTCCTTCTTCGTGCCTATATGTCATAACTTTACACTTTTAGCTTTTATATGCTTTACATTACTTATGCATTTTATTCATTGATCATGGCGTTATATGACTAAGCATACATTCATTTTCATTCAATAACATCATTTTATCAAAATTCCATATCATAACACAACTAAATTATTCTATGGCATTTCTTCAAACACCTGGCGTGCATACTAACAAATAAGCATAGTGTACAAGTACTTAAAGCATGTTTTCTCCATAGTTCATCCATTGATTACATTGCATTTCCTAACTTCTCAATTTACCATTATGATACACATTGTTCTAAATCACCTATCCATCATAATATCATCATCAATAATCTAACAAACATATAGAATTTCACAATATTCAAGTCATTCATGGTGTATAAGTGGCCAAATGCCTCAAAACGCTCTAAACATTCAGCAACAGTAAGAATACCCATCATGTGCCCCCCCCCCCCCCCCGCATTAGTATCAAACCTATCACGAGTCTCTTGGGTGAGACCGTTGTAGAATTTCTCACATAGAGCCCAATCGGAAAGACCATGCTGGGAGCAACGAGCACAAAGGTTTTGGAAACGCTCCCAAGCAAGGTAGTAAGGCTCGTCGGGCTCCATGCGGAAGGAGTGGATTTGGTCTCTAAGACGTGAGGCTTTAGCGGGCGGGAAATACTTGTTCAAGAAGGCTTGACGAAGCCCCGCCCAAGTGGTAAAGGTACCGGTTGGTTGAGAGTCCAACCATGTAGTCGCACGGCCGGCTAGTGAAAATGGGAAAAGCTGTAAGTATGTGGCATCGTTAGGGGCACCGTGAAGGCTAAAAGTAGCTAGGATACGGGAGAAACGGTTTATGTGGGCCGGGGCATCCTCGTCCTCGCGACCATGGAACTGGATGCTATTGGTTATTGCCTGCACGGCATAAGATGGAATTTGCCATGAGTTCTCGCAAACGATGGGTGGAACGGTGATGGGTGAAGCAAGACCAGTGAAATTCTGAGTGGCTTGCTGATGGACGGTTTGTCTAGGGTTGGCCATGTGTTCTAAGTTTTCTGGGATGCTAGAGGTGCTAGAAGTAGGGCTATCGGGTGGGGAAACCTTAGGTGAGGTTTTAGGTGAATGGTTTGGTGAAGGTGGTGGGGTTGGAGGTGGGGTGGGTAATGGAGTAGAATCGAAGTTAGGAGATTGAGAAGAGGATGAAGAACTAACCTGTGGGCCTTGGCCTAATCGAGACGATGACTCGGTGACTGGCGGCTTCGGCGGTCCGTGCGAGCGCAGATGTGGCATCCACTACAAGCAAAAACCTGAATGTGAGAAAAGCAAACACTAGTCACTAAGACTCAAAAGAAAATCAAAACAAAATAAAAGACAAAGACTCAAAATAAAAACAAACACGTAGCACGTATGTGTCGATAAAGTCTATCAAAGCTAATGAACGCAATTGCCAAGAGTCCCCGGCAACGGCGCTAAAAACTTGATGTGTGCTAAACAGACTGTAAAAATTAACTATATTAGACTCTCTAAGCTAGACACTAAAAAACTTTAATTCTAGACTCGACCTAAAACCACACAATCGGCAAGTGTACCGATCAATGTAGTATAACCCTAGGAAGTTCGGATATCGAACCACGAGACTCTATGTATCAAGTAAACTAGACTCTAATAGACACTGACAGACACGGCTTAAAATGTTTAATTGTTTTAGGGGGGGTTACGGAAATTCTAAGGAAATCTATTTAACTAAATAATTAAACTAAATATTAAACTAAGGCTAGACTAATACGAAAGAAGACTAAGGCTTTTTCTTATATGATAAACTAGACCACCTAGACTAGAATCCTGGGTTGCTTTTAAAGAATTACCGATTAAGTTAAATGCACGAATTATGGAACCGGGATCTTAAAGTACTAAACCTATTAAACACCAACTAAGCCCCTCAACCCTTCTCGAGGTGAAACTTATGGCGTTACCTAGGCCGTTAATCCTACCGGTTATTAGACGTCTTTCCAGTTGTCTAATTATTGTGTACGTACCCTAATGTTGACCTACTCTTTTCCAATTATAAGTCTAGGGTAGTTTGGATATATTAACTTGACTTGATAGACTAATAAACCGACAGGGCAACTAAATTCACTACCTTTTCCAAGGACTGTCTAAAGCAATTCGCCGGGTAAGACCTATCAATAGCCCCTCACTTTCCAGGTATTAGGACTAGCAGAACACTAAAACCTAGTAAATTACTAACACTTACTTCTAGGGGTTATCGGCCGATTCTCCCTAAAGAGTTAAGATTTCTTATGTGATATAGAAACTCACCAAAATCCTATAACCCTAGCATGACTCCATATTGTGATAAAGACCGTCACTAAGAATCATACGAAGCAAATGACAATAATAAACCAAATTAAAGTACGCATGTGCATCAAATCAATAAAACAAACTCTTTACTAAACACAATCAATCCATAATATTCATGCAAGTAACAAAAACGGTAAAAACTTTATTCAATACATTCAACTAAGTCTAGGTGGTTTATAAATTTAGCCAAGTATGTCAGTAAACGAAAGCAAATCAAAGATAATCAAACACGAATTCATTATAACAAGTTTCGTGAGAAAAATAAAAAAACAAAGAACTTGAAAAACCGTATAGTCTTCGATCCTTCGTCCCGAACTCGTACCACTGATTCGTAAGCTTCAAAACCTTCAAAAATCGCCCAAGAATGCTCCAAGATTGCCTCACAATGTCTCCAATTCGTAATTAGGGTTAATGATGATTTCTTGGGATTATTTATACCAAACCCTAATTAGCAGCGAATTTTGACCGTCAAATACACCCGTCGCGTCGCGCGACGGGGTTCTCTTTTCAGCGTCGCGTGGCGCGATGATTTAAATATTCAGAAATTCATTTGTTTATTGTAGCGTTACGCGACGGGACTCCAGCTTAGCCGTGGCGCGATGCCACGGCACTTTTTTCACAGCCTGTTGCTTAATTTTTCCAGCATAAGCTCTCCAAAAACTTCACAAATAATTCTAACTCTTTTGAACTTGTTCCGAGACTTGGTTTTCAGCATTATGGCTCGTTTTCACTCCATTTTCAACAAATAATTCTAACTCTTTTGAAACTTATTATATGTTGTTCATGTTGGATATGAGTTTTAAAAGCTTAAACTATTATACTATGTATCAAACTTGTATGCTCGCCAACATTATTGTTGATTTTATTTTAATACATGTTGCAGGTTGATAGGCGAAGGGAAAACAAGAAATCAAGCTAGGATGACCTTAGAAACTCATCTTAGACAAATAATATTTTGAATTTTGTTGAATGTTGATGATTTCTGATACAATTTGATCATGTTTGACTTGTATGACAATTTAAGTTTTATTATTATGAAATTTTGATTAATCTATATCGAAACAAGTAGTGTTATGGAATCTCTTGAGCAATCTGATTCGCTTAGTGTCACGCCCTGATGTTTCCGCCATCGGTCGGGGTGTGACATCTAGACCACTACCCAAGTCTTAGTTGTTTGAACCTTGATTGTTTGACCCCCCACTGTTGAACTGGCCCTGCCCCCGGTATTGATTTTGACTTGATTGAAAATCAGGGGGATTACCGGAAGAACGCCAATTACTACTACTACTACCACCACCACCACCACCACCACCACCACCACCACCACCACCACCACCACCACTACTACTACTACTACTACTACTACTACTACTACGCCAGTTTGAATTATAATTGGAGTTGTTATTATATGTGTTAGTGGAACCAAGGTTTTGACCAGTGATAAACTCTACCTGCTCTTGAGTAAGTGTTGGGCACTCGACTATATCATGACCTCCCCTACAAACCTCACGTCTATCTACCTTCTTCCTAATCTCTTGAATTTGGTTACTTACCTCTCTCTTAAGGGATTATAAAGCAGTGGCTACCGTTGTTTCCAAGCTAACTTGGTGTACACCTCGAACGGCCGAGGAAGAACTAGACACAGGAGTTGAATTCCTGGTGGTAGATCGTTGTTCATGATCGGAATTAGTAAAACTTTCAAACAGGTCATTGCATTCAGCCACTTTTTTTCTTACCCATTAAGTGGCCTCCGGTAGAGGTGTCAAACCGAGCTCGGATTTCAGGAGTGAGACCGTTGTAGAATTTCTCTACAAGTGCCCAGTCTGATAGACCAGGCTGAGAGCATTGAGAAAGTAAGCTTTGGAATCTCTCCTAGGCTAAATAGTAAGGCTCGTCAGGTTCCATCCGGAACGAATGGATCTGATCGCGAAGGCGAGATGCTTTAGCGGGTGGGAAGTATTTAGCAAGAAAAGCATCTCTAATGGCAACCCAAGTGGTGAAGGAACCTGCTGGTTGCGAATCAAGCCATGTGGCTGTGCGGTCCGCCAGTGAAAATGGGAAGACCTGAAGATAACGGGCGTCAAGATTAGCACCTTCGATAGAGAAGGTGCTACAAATTCGGGTAAGGCGGTTGATGTGGGAAGGAGCATCCTTGTCATCACGACCGTGAAACTGGCAGGAATTGTTAATAGCAGTCATGATATAGGACGGGATCTGCCAGGATTTGTCATTGTTCACTACGGGAAGGGTGATAGGCGAGTTCACACCGGTGAAACCGGTGGTGGATTGTTGGTGGAAGGTTTGACGACATGCCATATTCGGCGCAGCGGGTTGTGGACTAGTAGGACGGGAGGGTGGTGGAGAATTATGTGGTGATGACTTCGATGTGAAGTCAAAGGCTGGTGGTTTAGATTGAAGGGTAGATTCAGAAAGGGCGGAAGTGGAAGTAGAAGATTTACTAACCTTTGGTGTTAAAGAAGAGAAGAAGAACTGTCCACTGGTGGCTTAGGCGGCGGTCCTTGTGAACGCGTATGGGGCATCCACTGAAAAACCAACAACGAAACAAGTAGAACTACTCTAAAAATAACTGACTCAACAAAATAATAAAGACACTACAATACTTAGACTCCTACGACTCAAACAAAAACAACTAGCACGTATGATGTCAATTAAGTCCAAACAAAGTAATCAACGCAATTGCCAAGAGTCCCCGACAATGGCGCCAAAAACTTGATGTGCTAAATATGGTCAAATAAAAATAAACTAAATTAACCTAATCTAAACACTTTAAGCTTTAAATTTATAAACTTAGACTCGATCTAAACCTAAACCACACAACCGGCAAGTGCAACGATCAATGTAGTATAGCTAAAGTAAGTTCGAGTATCGAATCCACGAGACTCTCTAATTACATTAATTAAACTCTATCTAGACCTAAACTGACACAGACACGAAACTAGCCATTTTTATATTGGGGGGGGGGGGTCTAAATATCCTAAAATTGCAAATTAAATTAAATTAATTAACTAAGCACAAATTAATTAGGGTTTTAACTCAGTTGATAGAAACGACTGCCTAGACTGGATTCCTGATTTATTATAGTAGTGACTTATTATTATGTTTATTAATTATTATTGAACTGGGATCTTTATATGCTAAACCTACCGAGACACCGAACAAGACCCTTGACCCTTCTCAAGGAGACATTTATGGAACTCTAAATAGGTTGTTATGATTACCGGTTACTAGAAACCTTCACGGGTTATCTAGGTTTACAAAAGTACTCTAATTCGATTCACTCACTCACGGGTTATAAACCTAGGATAAGTTTGGAATTCAGTTTAACTTGTTAGACAACTATCACTACGGAAAACTAGTTCAGACTCCTCACAGATATCCTACCTAGCAATTTAATGACGAAGACCTAACAATAATTTCGCACCTCGCAGCTATTGAAATTAGTAGAACACTTTAATTTATTAAATTACCAATTATTACTTCTAAGGTGTATTGCGCAATTAACCCTAAAGATTATAAATTTATTCCGTGATATAGACACTCACCAAAATTTATAACCTAGTATGAATCTATTCTGTGATATAGACACTAAAATCCATACGAAGCAACAAACGATAATAATACAACTTAAAGCATGCAAACATATTAAACCGAATAACAAACCGACTACTTTTCTAAACAATCCATAAATAACTTATTAAACATAATAAAAATCAAAACTTATAAACCCATCATCCAAGTCTAGGCAGTAAAAGAAAATTAGCCAAACAAAGTCATGAAAACAATAAACACAAGAGTAATTTTATTACAAGAGACATGATTAAAGAATTAAGAAACAAGAACGAAGAACCCGAATAATGTAAAAACGATACGGACGACTTCCCCAGCTCCCAATCTTCAATCTGTAGCTTCAAGCTCCTAAAAATGCTCCTAAAGCTTTGACTGGTTTTCGTCCCCAATTGTTGTGAATGCTTCTAGGGTTGTCTGGGATTGATTAGGGTAAGTATGGGCTTAAATGGGGCTTAAATATGAAGTTGTCCGCGCAAATTAGAATAAGCTTCGCGTCGTGCGACTTGTATATGGGTCCTCCGTCGCGTTTGTCCAAGGACTTGCGTACTGAGAATACGGTTTCAGCCATAACTTCTTCATTTTTCAACTCCGTTTTCGCCTATGGGTTCATAATTCAATTCTCTATCTTCTCATCTTATCAAATATCCATTTTCATTTCATGAAATTTCTTCACTAAGCCCAAATCTCCTCCCGGGTGCTCGTTTCTTCAACGTTTCAGCTTGTTTTCACTCTCGGGACCCTACAAAGCACACAAGACAGCATAATATACAAAACCGATGATAAAATGACACAAAACAACTCAAATTATTGCACAAACTATACATGGAAACATATGTAATTTGCATTACACCAGTACTCCACCACGAGTTTTTTTTTCCAGTCTAAGCCCTCGCCCTAACTGTATTAGCAGATGAGTCGTGTTTGCCATCTCTTAATTGGCCTTATTTACCGGCTGATATACATTATTATTATTATTATATTGTTAATTTTCATTTATTTATTCTATTTTTTCATCTTTGCCAAGATAACGAAAGTTTTGTAAAGGAATAGCATGTGCAACTATTTAAATGTTTTTTTTTTTATTTTCTAAAGTAAAAGTTGATGAATGATTTGACGAGTGATGGATTATTTACTTTATTTTAACAATGAATATTTTTCTTTTTTTAACGGCAACAATACGAATATTGTTTAATAAAAAAATCCACATAATATTATATAAACGAAATAAAAACATGTCTTTATGGTCGCTTGTTTAGTTAAATATATATTTTTTTTATTATTATGGAATTAAAACATGTCTTTATGGTCGCTTGTTTAGTTAAATATGTATTTTTTATTATTATGTTAGTAACAGCTGAATATTCGGTTCATTTGCATATCTATTAATGATATTTGTTATCATATCTATTAAATAGGGTGACTTTTTCAATATCTGCACATGCAATTTAAAAATGGTTTTTTTTTTTTTTTGACTTTTTTCTCCTTTTCTTTTTATTTTTTTTAGTTTTACCTCGTAGCTTTTAGTCTTTGGCGCAAATCAAATTATGATTTTTTCCTCGTTCTAAAATTACGATTTTGTCAATAGTTTAAATTACGTTTTTACCTCCATTTTAAAATAAAATTATGCTTTTACCCCAGTTGAAAATTACAATTTTACCCTCGGTTCAAAATTACGATTTTGTCCCGTTTAAATTTACAGTTTCGCCATTAGTTTTGTTTTGTTCCTTCCGGCTAAATTACGATTTTGCCCTCAATTTAAATTTACATTTTTGTCATCGTTTTTGTTTGCTTTTCCAGTAAAATTACGATTTTGCCCCCAGTGTATAACTACAGACACAAGATAGGGGAATAGTGTCAAGAAGCTGTCTGACGCTCCCCCATTGGCCCAACCAATTTACGATTTTATCCCTGCTTTAAAATTACGATTTTGCCATCAGTTCATAATTACGTTTTTACCCACAGTTGAAAAAAAAAATTATGCTTTTGCCCCAAACTAAAAATTAACATTTAGCCCTCGATTCAAAATTACGAGGTTTTGACCCGTTTAAATTTAAAGTTTTGCCATTAGTTTTGTTTTTTCCCCACCCAGCGATTTTAACCCGTTTAAAACTATAGTAGTGATTTGTTTTAATTGTTTGACTCGGTGTAATTTTTATTTGTGTCAGGCGGCTGCTTGGCACACGCTCATTTATCCTGAAAAATTACAATTTTACCCCTAGTTTAAAATTATTGTTTTTCTATCGTTTTTGTTTTTCTTAAGCAAAAGTATTATAGTGTTTTAATGTATTTGGTTGACTCAATGTAATTTTTTTTTGAGATCATGTTATGAGTAATATGTACAAGTAACCGAAACACATACGTACATTTTATGAGAGAGAGATATTCGGCTTCGTGTCCCGCAACGCGGGCGGGGCAAAATCTAGTTTGGTATACATAACATCCCTTTCATGTTATTGTTTTTGAGGTTAGTCAAAGAAAAAGAACAAAATTTAACTAATAAGAGTGATTTATTTCATAAGGGTAATAAGGTAATTTTCACAATATGATTAATGTAATAATTTTTTATAATTAAAATATATAAATTTATTTATTTATTTAACCACCCTACGTTTATATGACCTACTTGCTACACAAACATATAATTCAACTTAAATGTTTGTGTAAGGGGAGGAGTGGTGGTTCACTAGTGATAGTTTCTATCACTCCCATTGTCCAATCACATCATGCCATGTCATCAACCAAATTTCTATCACTAGTGATAGAAATGTAGGCGGGGTGGTATCACTAGTGATGGAATTCTATCACTCCCAAATTTTTTTAATTTTCATTTTAAAATTAGAAATTAACAATAAAACACTAAAATATAAATTTCATTAAATGGGTTAAAATAGATTTCATTAAATGGGTTAAAATAGATTTATATAAAACATTCAAAAAAAAATGGAGAATTGTATACCTGTATGGACACGAAAAAAAAGCCCAACATGAAGCCCAATATGAAGGTTCGTCAAATGTATGAAGGTTCGTCAAGCATTGAAGGTTCGTCAAGGAATAAGAAGCCATTTTCAACGCGTGATAGCTTTAACGGGTTCAAAAACTAACGCGTTGATTTATAGCCGGCGGCGGTGTTCCGTTAGTTTATAACGCGTGATCGAGGTGGTATAACAGACCACCCCGTGTGCCCTAAGAACATAACCTTTAAAAAAAGGTTGTACGAACATTATATGTTTGTGTAGGAACATCTAGAGGGTGTGTAGAAACATCCAGAGGGTGTGTAGGATCATAAAACATATTAATCACATATAATTCAACTTTCTCTAACTGTTTGTGTAGTAACATATGCCTTAAAAAATGTGTTTAGGAGCAGTATATGTTTGTGTAGGAACATTTAGGATTGTGCAGGATCATCCTATTTGATTTGATGTACAAGACAAACGTTAATTATTTATAGTACAAACTAATCTTAAATTTTCACACATTTAGCTCGCACTTAAACGATGAAACCTTTATCAATCGTACACAAAAACAAGTATATTTTGGAAAGCAAGGAGTTGAAGGTTCATAGATTCAAAAGTTTTGGTCACCTTAAAAACATGTGTTTGTTCATATGTTCAGTTCCCCCTAAACTTCCTTGAAAGAAAAGGTAATAAATAGTACCAAAGAAACTGATAAACATGAAGTAAAAACTGAACAGATGAACAATGGAAACTGTATAAATTTGGTTCTAAAATGGTTCAAGGCAGCTCTTGTTTTGGTTTTGGGCATGGTGAAGAAACTTGTCCCTGACCCACGCTCACTAATTGCGTTGGGCCTCCCGCACCCTGACTTGTTCTCGGCCCAACCCTTTGTTGCTGCTGTGACAGTTGCTGACTGGGTACAGGTGGTTTAAACACCACCTTATCCTGGTGATACTCAAATTAGTTGAGAATATATTATATAAACTTAAAGGGGTAACAAAATACTTAGGATTACAAGAAAGCTAACTTACCCCTGGAAAAAGCATTCCAATCAAGCGAAATGGTTTATCGGTTACAGAAAGCAGTAGTGTCTGTGATGGCAATCTTACAACTGTACACTACACATTACAACAATGCCACCTTAAAACTCAAATTTCACTCGAATAATGCTATATATGTAAATGCTTAAGAAGAAGCTTAATTTGAGTTCCAGATGGCTTACAAGCTTCTTATCTTGCATTTGTCCAAGAAATCCATGTTGGTTAAGTGCTCGGAAAACAATATACTCACACTTCCCGACATACTCCGGTCTTTAAAAAAAAGTGATATGAAAACAATAATAAATATATATAGGTTAAGTTGCAGAGAGACAACTATATGGGCAGATATATGAGGATCATACTTGCTGTTCATGTGGTCTTGTGATACAAGCCTATCTATTAGCAATGTTGATGGCCAATCGTCTGCAAGCCTGAGAGAGAGAGAGAGAGAGAGAGAGAGAGAGAGAGAGAGAGAAAACATTAGTGGCTAAATGCATATAAATAAGTGATGGCTTACAACTTTAGTAAAGGGCACTAAAGGCATTGTAAACTATGAGCACTTTGAGAAAGTTAACGCCAGACACTTACGACTCAGCAGTTGATGAACTCCTATAAGCCTGGCATAAAAAAACACAAGGCTTAAATTCAGTTTTGAAGTTTGATATTATATAGAATGAAACTGCATAGTGAGTTACAGCATGAGAAAACATATAGGCTTGAAACATACTTCTAATTTGGTAATCATGACAATCTGGCTTTGTCGCCTACCACGCAATTCTCCCTGTGAATCATGAAGACTATTAAATTATTTCAACGAACTAAACAATTGTAGTAATATAAACAAGAAGATATGAAAGTTCAAATATCCTCGAAACTGTTTTTCTCAAGATTCATGTAAACAAATAAGATGTCAATGTGAAAACCACCTACATGGGTTTTATGGAAGGCCATAAAACTGTCAACAAAATTAATAGATATATAAAACTCAAAGACTTGTTCAACTTGCATAGGATGATGTGTATTATTTTGTTTGTTCTATACATAGCTTATTGTCACGGGCCAAATGTTCGAAGATCGTTACGCTATGGGATGTACTTGAATGCTTGGGTTTACTGGCGAGTTCGGGACTTTATCAAGGACGGCCTCAGCGGATTAAGAAGGTGTGTGTGCCTAGTTATGTCTATGCGATGAACGCACCACTGGTTGAGAGCTGGCGTCGCTCTCCTGATGAGTCCAAGGCAGGATGAAACCAATGACTCACACAAAGAGCGGGATGGATTGGCTTATCCCCGGGGAAATGGGAATTCCACACGGGGACCGAAAGATAACCCAATGACAAAGTGGTATCAGAGAAGGTCGGTTCTCATCACGTTGGAACGTGACTCTAAACTAAAATAAGCTCAACATTTAGAGTATGGTTACGCAATGGTGGTGGGAGAAGACCAAATATGGGGCACTTCGGTGAAGGTCTTTGTACGCCACAAGTATGGGATCGTGAACGCCGCCCTAGTATGGTGTCAATGAAGCCCTCCGTATTCGTGTTCAAAAACTATGGTACAAGCAGCGCTGTAAAAGACGCGGAGTGAAAGCTGCTACAATCTTCAGGTTCCTCGTATTCTTGAAACTACTGTCGAACATCAACTCCAACATAAGTGATATGATGCACTACTTTGAACCAACACGAAAGAAGATCATTGTTGTTGTGCTATCGGGTGTCCTACCCTCCAAAAGTGAATCATGCTCAAAATTCGGGAAAGATGCATCGTCTAAGAATGCGAGCTGGTATGGGATGGCGAGCATGCACGAGGACATGCATGAAATGGTGGTGGGAGAGTGTCACGGGCCAAATGTTCGAAGATCATTATGATATGGGATGTACTTGAACGCTTGGGTTTACTGGCTAGTCCAGCCCTTTATTAAGGATGGTTTCAGCGGATTAAGAAGGTGTGCGTGCCTAGTCATGTCTATGTGACGAACGCACCACTGGTTGAGAGTTGGCCGCTCTCCAGATGAGTCCAAGGCAGGACGAAATCAGTGACCCACACAAAGAGCAGGATGGATTGGCTTATCCCCTGGGAAATGGAAATGCCACACGCCCACGGGGATCAAAGATAACCCCGTGACATTATGTTCACAAAAGTTTATACATGATTTAGGCGGTAATAGCTTTTTCTGGCTATGTACTAAATTTCAAGGGTCAGTTGAGAAACAAACACTTAACAGACTAATAAAGTCACATAACTAACTCTGGTTTGCAAGCAGTCAGTACATCGAATTCAAGCGAAAATGATTATATCACATAGACTTCAAATATACAGTTGCAACTTCACTTACGACATACCTCCCATATTTTCAAATATTTTGGCCGTCCTGCTTGCAGTGCACTTGATGTTAGTTGTGAGACACCAACATTAGTTCCCATGTTGTTATTTACTCCAACAGATTGCATTCCTTGTACTTGCTGAGACATCCCAGGAGCAGCCATCATAGTTCCGACATGTTGTGCCACCTGTGCAGTCCCTGATAATGGCGCTGACACAGCTCCAGCTATCATGTTGGACATATGAATGGCTTTTCCACCAATGGATGAAATCCCAGTGGCTGTCCCGCCAGCGAGGACAGTAGGGCTTGCCAGACGTGCTTGCGAGAGATTATTAAGAATACTCACGTTAACGGGACCAGCAGGACGTAAGGGCTGTTGTATATTACTAACAACAGGTTTCATATCTTGCAAATGATCGTTCCTTGATATCCGTTCTTGAGAAGTTGGTGACGGTGAATAGGTTTTTGCTTGAGGGGATGTAATTGGAGAAGCTGTGCAAGGCTCCTGCAAAATTAGGTTAAAAAAATTAAAATCACATACATGATTATGAATAGTATAAAAAAAATAGGTTAAAAGTTTAAAACCACATACATGATTATGAATAGTATAAAATAAAGGGTTGAAGATTCTTACAGCTTTTACGGTTGCCAAAGGGATGTTTCCCACAGATACTGGTTGCTGAGCCAGCAGAGACTTGTTTACTGCAAGATGAAAAAATGTCGGAATCAATCAAAACCAAATATGATGAAGTTAGTCACGGTAACATATAGAACGTTAAATTAACCTGGTGAAACAGAAGTTGGAGGCGGTTCTGAAACTGGAGAAACTGAAGTAATGTTCATACTAGAAGGGTTTTGACTTGATGGTGAATTTGTTGCGACTGATGGGCTTAAAGCATCACAAGCCTCCGTGAAATCTTCTGAGATGAGAATTAGATAATGCGGATTTTTAACAATATCGACAGTAGGAACAGTAGCAGAAGGGTTCCTTTTTCCCTGTATAATTAAATAACAAAATCAGCATCCCGACCCGACAACGATATTTAAAAGGGTAAAATATGATTACCGCATTGTAGATTGCTTTAAGTTTTGGAAGCTGCTTTGGGCATATAACTGACAAAGAAACACACGACTGCAACAAAATATAATGTGTAGTATAAGTATGAGAAGAAGACATTCATTAATAAACCAGAATCCATTGTCAATACCTGAGGAAATGATTCAGCAATTGTTTCCGCATCAAATAAACGGTTTTCTGACTGCGTATCACTCTTATTTGGTGGCCGATAAACTGGTGTAGGCAGTGGATACGGATTACTTGCAGCAACTAGAATGCAATGTCTTTGAACATCAGTAGGCCGAGTGTCGGTCCCATTTGGAGGTGGACACATCTGGTCATTATAAATTTAGTTTAAGAATAGAATATGAAGCAACGAAGATCTGGTCGAAACAAAATTGCATACCATTAGAACTTCAGCAAGTCCTTCAGCGATTGCAGCATCACAGAAACCACCACCACCGAACTGCATACATGATAGCCACTCCAAGAAATAGTCGACATTTCTTGCCCAGCCGCTCCGCTGTACCAAACATGCTACATATAAAATAAAGAAATAAATATCATGATAAGATTAGGATATATCATATATATATACAAATGTTCACGATAGTCAATTTGAAAATACACGTACAACTGTAAGATCCATGAGCATTGAATTGAACAAGAGCCAGTTCAACAATTGAACTAGCTGCTTCCTTCACACAAAGAGATCAATAAAAAAAGTCAGTAGCAGTTAGTATATTCACAGTGAGGATACAAGCAGTGGAGGTGTTTCTAAATCAATACAAGCATTATTTATATTTGTAGGGATGATTTAATAAGCATTACAAAAAAAAATGCTTACCTTAGCTTCATTACCACACAACTTCCTACAAACAGATAAGAAAAAAGAATTATGAGAAAATGCAACAAGCATGTAATTATTCAAGATAATATGCAGTGGCGAAGCTTGAAAATTTCCACCGGGGGTCAGAAGTCACCGGACCTAATGTTGGGGAATTTCGATTTGCCGGATGATCAGAGAGGCGTGTAATCACTCTCAGATCAAATTATTTTGGTGGTTCACCCGAAAAATTCAAGCGGATACAACTCTGATTTTATGAGAAATTGAACCAGGGTATGATCGTCTGTGTGAATTTTCGAACCAGTAGATTGTAACCAAGAAACTATCTACGAAATTGGGAATTTTTGGGGTGTAACTGCCTAGTGGCAGTTATCTCGATTTTTAGACAAATTGCCCAAAAAACTGCCAATTTTTGTCATTTCGAAAATGTGACAAATTCCAGAAAATAAAATTTTCTGATGCGGTTTCATTAAGGCAGGGGCTCTGCCCCTTGGACCCCGCCAGGGGCTCTGCCCCTTGGACCCCGCCAGGGGCTGCCGCCCCTTGGACCCTGCTCCCAGGGGCGCTGCCCCCTTGGAACCCCCGTAGAGTACGGGCTCCGCCCGTACACTTCGAATTATAATAACTCAAACAAGCATGCACTCCAACACCTCCTAACTTGCTTGATGTGTATTATTATTCGCCTTGATCACCAAGTCAATCCCCGATTACACTAAAATATCTAACACCTAAAAGTACATACCTAAATTTTTTTTTATAAAACCGGGGGGTCGAAAACGTATATACCTAAAAAATTCTATACGAAACGTACATACATAACACTAAATTCCAACACATTTTACAGGATTAACAATTTTAGACATTTAAAAAAACCTAATTTGACTCAACAAACCTATCTAAAATTAAAACAGTAAGATCAATTCACAACACAATAACCAAATTTAAAAATCAGTTTCATAACATTACACATAAAAATTTGCAATTCCAACTGGCATATGTGATTATGTGTAGCAATGAAGCTTAATTAATCACGACAATAACAACTAAAAGAGGCTAAAATTACTTCAACAGTTCAACTCTAATTCTATGCATGTATACATTTTATTTTAAACCCTAGATTCAATATATAAACTAAAACACGTACCTAATAACTTTTTCGAGATAATCGGAGACAATAATCCGCCAATGAGGACCTAAAGCGGCGGTTCCTTCAACCACCAACACAAGTTGCTTCTTCTCAGCAGCCATAAGTTGGTAACGTTTCTTAGACCTAAACCTAAACCTAAACCCACAGTCACGCGATTTCTGATATGGATGAACTTGATTACACGTAAAATTGAAGTGATTGGAAACATTTACATAGAAATGATGGATGGAGTGTTTGGAATCGGAAGTTGAACAACTTGTGTTGTGAATCGGGTCATGATTTCATGAAGTGGTGATTGAATTTGGGGTGTGTGAAGGAAGGGTTTACTGTCATGCAATTGCAAGGTGACTGTCGAAACGTAAACGATAACCATATGATATAATACCGTTTTTATATTGGATGATGAATCAGGCCGATTTATAAGGCTGATTCGATACAGCCCAGTAATATAATATGGGATGTTGGGCTTGGGTTATCCAAAGTTCCAAACCCACGAACTACGATTCAAGGATAATAAAGTTACAATTAAATCAGGTATAAAAAATGTAGTTATTCTTGCGTTTTTAATACAAAAATAATTTGTGTAGAGAACGGAATAATTCATTTGAACATAATACTTGATATAGATTGGTGCTTGTGTGATACGACAGAGAACACAACATTTAGGCAGAAAGAAGAGTAAGCGATTCGTATATAAAGTTTTAATTTGTTTTGGAATGATGGGTCTTCACGAAATATTTTTTGGGCATACAAGAGATCAAGAGAGTCGTATATAATTTTTTGGACGTTGTTGTCACGTACATGGCCACAAATTAATGATGTCATTTGCTGTATTTGTTGAGGTGAATTATCACACAAATCTAGGGATGACAATCGAACCCGAACTCGATGGGTAAATCAGAAACCCGACACATTTGGGACGAGTTTGGGGTCCGATAATCGGGTTTGGGAATACTTTTTATTTTTTCGCGGGTTCGGGATTTGATGATATACCCAATTACCTGATAAAGTGTACCCGTTTACCCGATTGTATACCCGATATAATTTTTTTATATTTTTAAATATGTATATATATGATACATCTAATTTTTATACATATATGTATTTTATTTCGTATACATTGTAGTTGTTTGTATTTTTATAGTAATAATACTTGTAATGGTTGATAATTCTGATTAGTATTCCGAACTGAGTTCGGACCGATATTCCGGATATAATTTAGGAGTCTCGGATTACGAATAGGTTTGATATCCTGAACCTATTCCTGATATATTACTAACTTATTTCTTGTACATGATATTTAATGAATGCAGGGAATGTTATGGCACCCGAGGCAGATTTCGACTTTTCCCAGGATCCCGAGTTAGTCCGGTATCCTGAACTCCCAGGGGCGTACCCACCCTGAGCCAAGGGTGGGCGGGCGCACCCCATGAAAAAATATTTTTTAGTGTTATTTTTCGCCGGGAAATCCCGACCGCACCCCTTGGAATTTTTCACCCGCACCCCTTGAAAATTTTCAACCGCCCCACTTAGAAAAAAATTAATTATTAACCACTTATTCACTCAATTATTTAATCCAATCAAAGCCCAATCTGTAATCAGTTTTTATTAACACAAGTCCAAACCCAACCTAAATAAATTTGAACTAAATAAAATAACCCAAACTCATCTACTCATTCCATTTCCAAATCCCGCCCCTAAAAAAACTCCCAACGACTTGACGCCACTGCTCACAACCTGGTGGCTTTTTTCACCGGGAAAACCAAAACTCCGGTTGGACCGACCCATATTACGTCAGAATTCTAATATAGAACTAGTATGGTTTATTTATTTATTTAGTTTTATGTGATGATTAGGAGAAAATATAGATGTGTAAGGGTTTAATCTTTGTATGTTTTTTTGATTTTTTTGTTGTTCTAGACTTGTAGTTAAATGATTTTGTTGTTTTATTTATAGCTTTATTTGTTTTAATTGATTAGTTACAAGTAATCAACATTTAATATTAGGGCTTGAATGTTTAAAAATATAATTGAAAGTTATGGGCTATCGTTGAACATGATTGTTTATTTTGTTTAAGTGTGTAGTGTTGTTTTATGAACTTATAGAGCAAATTATATGTGTTAGGAACAATGAGTTAAAATGTAATGAACTTATGGCATGTTTAGTATCTTTAGATGCTATTTTTGGATATATTTCATAAAAAAAAAAAACTTGTAGGGAAAAATTTTAAATACGTTTGTAATTTGTAATGACGTTTGATGTCACACCCCGATTTTCCACGTGTCACCGGTGGGCCCGGTGGGGGGAGTATCGTGACGTGGTTGGCAACGTAATAGTCAAACAACACAATATAATAATGCACAGCGGAAGCAAATTTAAAATGAATTATAACTGAATTTATTTATTGTAAACAAAGTCACAATATCCGGTGTTTATCCACAGTAGGATCGAACAAAAGTAGAAACAATAGTTCAACAGACTTTTAGGCATCTTAAGCTTGCGAGACTTCTATTGATGCTAAGGAGACATATCCAGCCAATTTCGTATAGTACCTGCATTTAGCCTTTTTGGAAAATACGTCAGTTTACACTGGTAAATACATTCAACTGACTCATTTTGGAAAAAGAGTTTGAAAAGTGATTCGAGTGCAAACGGCACAAAATATCCTGACACATTGATTAAAATGCACAGAGGCAAAATTAATCTTTTTAACTTGGGACAATTTTATTAATAAAAATCTTGTATCCGAATTACATGGTTGTCCAACATTTAGGGCCGGTGATTATACAATACAAGCCGGACAAGATTAATCGACACACCACAAATATAATCTCACAAGAAGATACCCTTACGAGTGAGTATACGTTATACATATGCAACAGGAGGTGTTATGTCTACACCTTGTGCTTACGTCGTGGCCATTCACTTTTTAAAATGAGCCAAGGATATCCAGGACACGGTCATTAACCCCCAATGTTATTTGTTATCAATCATTACAGATTAAAACGGGATTATGCAATTTAATCATCTCCGATTAAAAGGTTTCTACACCCGACCAAGCGGTATTTTTATAATACCGTATCCCAAGCCCGTATAAGGGAAAATAAGTTAAAAGTATTTACCTGAGCTAGCTCCTGTCTTAAATAGCAAGAATCTAATAACTCAGCCGTAGTCACTTAAGTAAGCGTAGGTACAATTTACCGGAAAGCTCTAGTCTGGAATGATGGTATAAATAATTAATTAGAGTGCTAACGGGTCTTTAATTAAGCCTAAGCTTAGACCGGTTAGTCTTACAGGAAGATACGGTTCGTACGCATGATTAAGCGAAGACCGGAATAGAATGTGATTTAGACCCGACAAGTTTGGAGACTTGTATAATATGGGTAAACTAACCACATTCTGGATTTTGAGATAAAACCGATAGGGTTTGACCCGTTTCGGCTAATTTATGTAAACTTGTTACATAAGCCGAACCGAACGCGAAATAAGCGTAACGGTTATCCGCAAGAGCCATATGCATGTTTCCTAAGTTAATATGCTTCAAATATGTTGTGACATCAGTAGGATGTCTTTCGTTATGCCCCGAACTAGTTTAAACACAAACTATGCCCCGTAGGGGTAGTTTGGTCATTTTAAAGTTTGTAAAAGCGCTTAGATGTTTAACCGAGTTACAGGTCTGATGTAAGCAGCAAACCTACTCAATTTGATGAGTTATAACAGTAGACTAAGCATATATGTGAAATTTATCATCTTTAACCAAACTATGCCCCGTAGGGGTATTTTGGTAATTTCACATAAGCCGAAAAGCTCAAAGACGAAGTCTGAGTTAATCAGTCTTTGCTTATTGTTAAAATATCATAATTTGCCTCATATATCAGTAGGTATCAACCCGGGTATGTCCAATATGATTCTAAGACTTACTATGCGTTAAAAACGCTAATTATGGCGATTAAAGGCCATTTCCGGGTTCTATACTTAAATCTGATATTTTTATATTTCCAGAAGGCTTAAAATAATTTATTTAACATATGTGATCAGTAGCAAAAGGTTTGGAGTCGTTTAGATAAGTAAAACTCATTTTATGGCCCGTAAGGGCAAAACCGACAATTACCGGATTAAGCCTACGACTACTAGTTATGCTCGGTCTAAAATTAATTAAAAATCTTTAAAAATCCCAAAATAATGTATAACATCAGTGGGTAAAATATTTGATATCAAAAAGTATGTTTAACTAGGCTATACGCTAATTACGCCATTTTGTTAACATAAAGCTTTAATTTAGCGACAATGAGCATAACTCTTAATCTACAAGTCAAACTGATGTCAAACTTTGCATATAAGTCTTTATATCAGTAACTAAGGTTTCTACACTTTTACATTTTCATAAATCATGATTTAAGGTAATAAGGGCATAACGGTCAACGTATGAGCAATTAACGGAAGCTTGCATATTAATTGGATAACTAGTGAACCAAGGTGTATGATCACAGAGGGTTGTTCTAACATGTATCCTAATCCAATTAAAGCTCTGAGGCATTTCAAAAATATGCCCAAACGGGTCAGAACTGAAAGTCAACCGAAAAGTCAAACTATGTGACTTTCGGTTCCGAACCGGGTCTAAACAGGAAATAGTCGGGTTGAACATGTTGGGACATGTTCTTACACTTATTTCTAAGTTATAACAATGTTCAAACAGGTTATATATGTTCTAGATAGCTAATTATGCATAAACGACATTTTAAGCAATATGTTGACTTTTTAAGTAAATGTTTGACCCGACATTTGACCTGCTTAGGATGGTGATCAGGGGAAACCCTTTTGGGGTTTTATTACCCACATAAATACCATTCTAAAACTACTTTTAATTCGAGATAAGACTGAGTCATTAGTGACTAATCTCGAAGTCAAACCGTAATTACGACGGTTTGACTTTTAGCTAATTAACTAAGCTAAAAGCAATTAGAGAAAGGTTAGAATACTTACTGAAGTCCTATGCACAAGATATGATCACTAGGAAGCAAGCTTGAGCTCCAGAATCAATCCAAGAGTGCAGGAGAAGTGTGTGAATGTTTGTTGCAACTAATGAGCTTTATATAGTGAACTAAGGCACCATAAAGTGTTGACAACAAAGTCTATGATCAACCACAATCATCCAACACCTGTTACTAGTGTCTAGGAAAGTCTAAGGGTCGTCCACTTGTGAGAAAAACCGGTTAAATGGGTCACAATCGCGAAAAACAGGCTGCAGAAGGTTTCTGGTCGCTGGGTGACTGCTAGCGCACCGTTACGCTAACATTGTAGCGGTGCGCTAGACCCCCTGCGCATCGTAGGGATAGTTTGGCTACGGTGCGTATGGCCTCTTCAGGGGCTGTTTTGCTTGTTCTTTCATTAATTCGAAAGGGTAACCCCATTATCCGCATATGGGGCATTAATTATCATTTAGGGACCTCTAAAAATGTGCTTGAACGGTTCTAAACCTTACCCTTGTGTATTGTTTCGTTTGTATCCATAAACAAGACCCGAAACAAAGGGTTACCGCTCTTTTCTTCGTAGGAGTCCACCATATCAATTTACGAATCATTCAATGTTATAATTCACTGAACTTGAACGTATACTAAATGTTTTTAACATGTTTGAGTCTTGGGATTTTCTACGAGGTCGTTCAGAGGTGCAAAAGTTAACATGGCGACACTTTTAAATCCTGTCAAACATTTTTATTAAACCCGGGTTTACAACGCGTTTTGTCTTACATGACACGTGTCGTTTTATTATTGAACCCGAAATTTTCGAGGTGTTACATCCTCACCCCCTTAAAATAAATCTCGACCCGAGATTTACTGAAATAAGGAAGTATTCTCTGCCTAATAAAGGCATTCTAACAGATGATTAGAAATTTGTATGATCTTGTTTGTTGTTTCCAATGCAACTTTCAGATCTTGAATATTGGGCTTACTAATCTATTGCTCTAACAACAGACGTTTAACATTCCATCTTTACAAGGTCTCCAAGGAGCAGCCTTGACGCCTTTATCCTAACTATTATAGAATAGCTTATCTTAAGGTGAGATGGTTATTCTTAATCGTTGTTAAAATAGGGTTGCGGTAATTAGTGCATAAGCAAATTGAACCGTCTTTCTTACCCAACCATATCAAACTCTTAGAATATCGAGTTAGGATATATGAATCTATATCTTAAAATTTTCTTAATCAGGTTTTTGGTTGTTCCATATTAAACATGGAGTTCTTTACAACACTCTAACCCAAAGTGGGATGTTAATCGTAACTCTACCTGCCTCTAGAGAGGTAAACAGGGTAAACTTAGAAGAAGATAACCAAGATACAAGGAGGTTACAGAGATTTTCCATATCTCAAGCTCCAGTTCACTCATCAACGCTTGTGTCTAATAAGTGACACATTCATGTTATGAGTCCACATATTCCGTTACCAAGGAATATTTATTTGGATAATTCTATTCCGGATATCTCCCTTGAATACTACTAGTCGACATTAGTACAATATGACCATTGGGATATCTCAGGGGTTCCATGTATTAAACCTCCATGCTGATCAGACATGGAAATAATCTATGGGACGCACTAGGATACGCCAATCCTCATATGACACTTTTATCCAACATAGTTTGGCATTCGTAGGCGATATATAAAAATACTGAGAAAAATAATTAAAATAACATATGTTGTCATACTCTATGCGAAGAAAGAGTATTCTTAGATTTTTCGGAAGGATTCTTTGCCGATATTAGAAGAATCGGTTACTACGGTTTCCTTGGTAGCTATACCTTGTGGATGATAAAAATTTTTTTTTGCTAAGTTTATGGTTCATGAAGATTTATTATTGTCTGTATAAAAAAAAACAGGACACTTAGCAGAAATTATCATTGATAAATGATAAGGAAATTTATTGTACAAGTGCTTATAATTAATTAGAATGGAGATTTTCACAAACTAGGCACCTAGCTCAGTTGGCTAGGCGCGCGAAAGGGTGCGGCCGGCCTAGAGCCGGGTTCGATTCCGGGGACGGTCAGTTCCACCATTTTTTTTTTAATATTAATTAATCGTACGGACACGTGTAATTACGAGGGTTGTCTCATAAGGAGTCTTGATAATTAATTGCTTCTTATCACTCACAATATGGACTTGATTTTTAAGGCAACCAGTCGATTTTTATCACTATATTGAGTCCTTAAGTATGCAACCAAAAGTTTGCTATAAGGATATTAGAAAAATGATTTCTAATAGATATTAATATCAATATAGGATTTGTTGGAGCATTTTCGACGTAACATCGTCACTTTCCACCGAGCATTAAATGACCGGAGTCTTAATTAGGTGGAGACAACAGTTCTCAACCTTTATCATTCATAATATATTTATACGTGCCAGTATTAAATAAGTTTCTACATAAACTGCTTGATAACGAAAGGTACATATTATACTATTATTATTCTGCCCCATCTCTTGGGCGTTCATCTTGACAACTCGTGCGTTTTGTTATCTTGGCCTACTCGGGCTTCTTCTGTTTCCTAGGGCAGTTGGTCTTGATATGCCCCTTCTCGTTGCAACCATAACAAGTTGCATCTTTCAACTTCTTGCAATCCATGGTTTTATGTTCCCTAGATTTGCAAATTCCGCAAGCTCTGGGCTGTGATTTGGATTTTGGTTCGAACCTGCATTTCCCATAATGGCGCTTCTTGCAGGTCTCACATACTGGTTTCTGGTCGGACTTTTGTTTGTTCTTTTTCTTAGGACTCTGGGAGTTATCTACCTCCCTTTTCCTTTTTAGTTCATCCTTTGCATCAGAGGCATGAACGAGATCCTTCTTATGAGTGAGGAAATGTGGTCCTAGGTAAAATTTGGACCGAGCAGCATGGGGCTCCTTGAACTTTTTCACAGCCTTCTTCACAGCTTTTCCAACAGCTGCGTCTATCATAGTTTGAAGAATATCTTTGGAAATTCTAAGGTTCACAATTTCAGCATCATTAGCATGCGTCGTGCCATCAATGGCGTGATCGACTGTTGTCTTATCCGAGTTTGCCATTACTTTCTATTGGTTCCTAACACCAATAAAACAATTTCTTAGTTGAAATCCAACAACTACTATATTTTTATTCTGATGGCCTTAATATATACTAGCCATGGTGTCAATAACCTATACAGGCTATTATAGCACTAACATTCTTAATGAATGTTATTTAAAATATATTAATATTACTTAGCCTAGGTCGCAAAAGACCATCAATGGCATTAAAGATTTGGACATAGTCCATCACTTTTCTGACAGAGGATCAAAACGTCACATCTGTCTTTATTATATTAGAGAATTTAGGTAGCTTGAAAGCTTGCCATAGGAATATCAGAAAAGAGTGATTCCTATTAGATATAAAATATCCATCTAAGGTTTGTTGGTGGTATCTTCTAAAGTATCATCGGCCAATTTCTACTTCGTATAAATGACCGAAGTCCTAATCAGACGAAGACAACATTTCTCAACAATCATCGTTCATTATTGAATCACATGTGTCAGCATCAAATAAATTTCTGCATAAACTGCTTGATAAGGAAAAGTACCTGCTATATAGTTATCCTTCTGCACCATCTCCTGGCGTTCATCCGGAAGACTCATGCGTTTGTTTTCCTGGCCTCTCCAGGCTTCTTTATAAGCTTTGGGCAGTTGGTTTTGATGTGCCCATCCTCGTTACAATTGTAACATGTGGCGTTCTTCATCCCCTTGCAATCTAAGGTTTTGTGACCCTTGGTCTTGCAAATTCCACACAATTTAGCACGTGGGTCTATTGTACATTTTCCATAATGTTGCTTTTTGCAGTTACTGCATTTGGGTCTGTTATCAGACTGACTCGAGTTCTTCCTAAACTCGGAATCCTTCCCGCGCTCCGAGCTTCCCTTCTTCTTCTTGTTAGATTGATGAGAGTTTTCCTCATCTCTTTCACTTCTTCTCTCGCCAGAAGCCTTAACAGACTTAATTCTGATTGCGTCTAAGGTGAGAGATAAGGATAAGTCCACCACGGACCTATATGTGGTTGGTCTAGATGCTTTAACATTCCCTTTTATCTCTGGTGCTAGGCCTCCAATGAAACGCGCTATGCGTTTAGGTTCAGGGGTGACTAGATAAGGAACCAGGCGGGACATAGTGTTGAAACTCGTCACATATTCCTGACAATCCAAATTCTCCATGACCAGAGTCAAGAAGTCTGATTCTATCTTTTCTACTTCATGCTGGGGGCAATAGTTTTCCTTGACTAATGCAACGAATTGCTCCCAAGATAAGTTGTAGAGTAGAACCTTTCCCGTGGCTTGGAGCAATGATCTCCACCATGCCAACGCTTCTCCTTTGAATGATTGTGAAACAAATTTCACAACATCTTGCTCCGCACAACCGCTGACGTCAACAACAGCGTCCATCTCATCGAGCCATGTCATGCAATCGATGGCTCCTTCTTCTCCTGTAAAGTCTCTGGGCTTGCAGGAGACAAAATATTTATATGAACATGTCTTAACTGGTGCCTCTTGATGAAACACAACTTGTTTAGACGGAATACTCCTTTGATTTGACAAGTCATGAACATCGTCCTCCTTTGACTCATGTGTTTTAAGAGGGGGCTTACAACTAGCCGCAGATAGAGTCTTAGAGTGGGTATCATTTGGCTCATCATATTGTCGATCAAGTGCTCGAGCAACTGCATAATCTATTATTGCCTGTAGTTCTGCTCCCGTTACATTAATTCTGGTAGTATCATTGCTCTCTTTCAAGTGACTGTTAACTTCATCAAATCCAGCCATGTAGCTTGATTGCTACATAAATATTAACAATGATTCATTCAGAGATTAATATGGGATCGTCATCTTTGACGATTCATCAACCATGGTAATATAAACCATATTGGTTAACTTGTTAGTTATATTAAATTAGTATTTTCCATTATAATTTATCCTAGTTATAAAACATTAAGGATATTAAAGTGGCGCATAAGGCCTAGTCACAAGGACAGTTCTAAATTTTATAAGCCATGATTTCAGAGAATCGAGGCATTTAGGTCTGAATCAAGTTCATTACCCTCTTTTGACAGGGAGTTGTAGACTCCAACTGACTTTTGTCTTTTAGGACAATAGATATAGCCCGTGGGCATTTCCCTTCTGAGGGATGGTTATAATATGATCATCTTCTCAGATGCTATTAGTCGAGATCGTATGGATCCTACCGACTATTATGTTTGGACCTGGTCCAATATTTTTGGACAGGAGGTCAAAGACCACCATTGTCGTTGTCTTATCGGACAACAAGTTTAGCCCGTAGGCACTTCATCACTACTGGATGTTTATAATGTGATCATCTTGTAGGATGACACGAGCCATGATTTCTAATCACTAGGCTAGATAAGAAAATTGGAAGAATCTAATATAAGGATGACTGTTGTGATTTTTTCGAGTCACATTTGTCAAGAGTGCTAACACGTTCTTAGGTGTTAACAAGGATTTGAATCTCTTGAGTAGGTTTCACCATCTTGGCCACGTAGGCTAGGTTTCACCTTTAAGATTTTCTTTAAATTGCATACTGGCAGGAAAGTAAAGATATTTATTTTATTCAGGATTTTTATCATAAATCCTAATTTATAATTTAATAACAGCACAAATGGCCTAGTCGCGTAGACAAGTTTAATTTATAAGCCGAGATTTCAGAGAATCAGGGCAATTTATGAATTTGTAATGGCACAAAAGGCCTAGTCACGTGGACAAGTTTAATTTATAAGCCATGATCGTCTGGGATCGAGGCATTTAGTAATAGCACAAAAGGCTTAGTCACGTGGACAAGTTTAATTTATAATCCATGATCGTCTGGGATCGATGCATTTAGTAATAGCACAAAAGGCTTAGTCACGTGGACAAGTTTAATTTATAAGCCATGATCGTATGGGATCGAGGCATTTAGTAATAGCACAAAAGGCTTAGTCACGTGGACAAGTTTAATTTATAAGCCATGATCGTCTGGGATCGAGGCATTTAGTAATAGCACAAAAGGCTTAGTCACGTGGACAAGTTTAATTTATAAGCCATGATCGTCTGGGATCGAGGCATTTAGTAATAGCACAAAAGGCTTAGTCACGTGGACAAGTTTAATTTATAAGCCATGATCGTCTGGGATCGAGGCATTTAGGTGTGAATCAAAGTTCATTACCTTTTCTTGACAGGGAGCTGTAGGCTACCACCGTCTTTAGTCTCAGAGGACGTTAATTATAGCCTGTAGGCACTTCCCTTCTAAGGGATGTTATTTTCCATTTATTTCATATTTCATGTTTAGAATGAAAACTTAATTTAATCAATCCATTATATGAAAATAAAAGTACAGAGCTGCCCTAAGCGGGTCTTTGAAAGGAATAATACGTCCTTAAAGGGACTGAAAGATAGATATGTCCTTATGAGGACTATTGAGGAAACGATCTTCAGCAAAAGGAGTCTCTTCTTCAAGTTATTTCTGAATGCTTTCTCCTTGGATGCTCGTTTCGTTCTAGCCGCGGTACGAAGCTCAGCATTTCTAGGCTCCGGGTGTGGAGGACTCCTATTACGGCTCCTTCGCTTGGCGACGTATTCAATAAAAATTTTGGAAGTAAAATTTCCAGATTAGGATTGAGAATATTCCTAAGTTAAGTCTAGACTCAGAAGATTTAGGAATGTGCAATTGTGTCATTGAGATTAAACACAAAAGCTAGTGTTTAATTCACTCAATGTTGGCTCTGATACCAACCTGTCACACCCCGATTTTCCAAGTGTCACCGGTGGGCCCGGTGGGGGGAGTATCGTGACGTGGTTGGCAACGTAATAGTCAAACAACACAATATAATAATGCACAGCGGAAGCAAATTTAAAATGAATTATAACCGAATTTATTTATTGTAAACAAAGTCACAATATCCGGTGTTTATCCACAGTAGGATCGAACAAAAGTAGAAACAATAGTTCAACAGACTTTTAGGCATCTTAAGCTTGCGAGACTTCTATTGATGCTAAGGAGACATATCCAGCCAATTTCGTATAGTACCTGCATTTAGCCTTTTTGGAAAATACGTCAGTTTACACTGGTAAATACATTCAACTGACTCATTTTGGAAAAAGAGTTTGAAAAGTGATTCGAGTGCAAACGGCACAAAATATCCTGACACGTTGATTAAAATGCACAGAGGCAAAATTAATCTTTTTAACTTGGGACAATTTTATTAATAAAAATCTTGTATCCGAATTACATGGTTGTCCAACATTTAGGGCCGGTGATTATACAATACAAGCCGGACAAGATTAATCGACACACCACAAATATAATCTCACAAGAAGATACCCTTACGAGTGAGTATACGTTATACATATGCAACAGGAGGTGTTATGTCTACACCTTGTGCTTACGTCGTGGCCATTCACTTTTTAAAATGAGCCAAGGATATCCAGGACACGGTCATTAACCCCCAATGTTATTTGTTATCAATCATTACAGATTAAAACGGGATTATGCAATTTAATCATCTCCGATTAAAAGGTTTCTACACCCGACCAAGCGGTATTTTTATAATACCGTATCCCAAGCCCGTATAAGGGAAAATAAGTTAAAAGTATTTACCTGAGCTAGCTCCTGTCTTAAATAGCAAGAATCTAATAACTCAGCCGTAGTCACTTAAGTAAGCGTAGGTACAATTTACCGGAAAGCTCTAGTCTGGAATGATGGTATAAATAATTAATTAGAGTGCTAACGGGTCTTTAATTAAGCCTAAGCTTAGACCGGTTAGTCTTACAGGAAGATACGGTTCGTACGCATGATTAAGCGAAGACCGGAATAGAATGTGATTTAGACCCGACAAGTTTGGAGACTTGTATAATATGGGTAAACTAACCACATTCTGGATTTTGAGATAAAACCGATAGGGTTTGACCCGTTTCGGCTAATTTATGTAAACTTGTTACATAAGCCGAACCGAACGCGAAATAAGCGTAACGGTTATCCGCAAGAGCCATATGCATGTTTCCTAAGTTAATATGCTTCAAATATGTTGTGACATCAGTAGGATGTCTTTCGTTATGCCCCGAACTAGTTTAAACACAAACTATGCCCCGTAGGGGTAGTTTGGTCATTTTAAAGTTTGTAAAAGCGCTTAGATGTTTAACCGAGTTACAGGTCTGATGTAAGCAGCAAACCTACTCAATTTGATGAGTTATAACAGTAGACTAAGCATATATGTGAAATTTATCATCTTTAACCAAACTATGCCCCGTAGGGGTATTTTGGTAATTTCACATAAGCCGAAAAGCTCAAAGACGAAGTCTGAGTTAATCAGTCTTTGCTTATTGTTAAAATATCATAATTTGCCTCATATATCAGTAGGTATCAACCCGGGTATGTCCAATATGATTCTAAGACTTACTATGCGTTAAAAACGCTAATTATGGCGATTAAAGGCCATTTCCGGGTTCTATACTTAAATCTGATATTTTTATATTTCCAGAAGGCTTAAAATAATTTATTTAACATATGTGATCAGTAGCAAAAGGTTTGGAGTCGTTTAGATAAGTAAAACTCATTTTATGGCCCGTAAGGGCAAAACCGACAATTACCGGATTAAGCCTACGACTACTAGTTATGCTCGGTCTAAAATTAATTAAAAATCTTTAAAAATCCCAAAATAATGTATAACATCAGTGGGTAAAATATTTGATATCAAAAAGTATGTTTAACTAGGCTATACGCTAATTACGCCATTTTGTTAACATAAAGCTTTAATTTAGCGACAATGAGCATAACTCTTAATCTACAAGTCAAACTGATGTCAAACTTTGCATATAAGTCTTTATATCAGTAACTAAGGTTTCTACACTTTTACATTTTCATAAATCATGATTTAAGGTAATAAGGGCATAACGGTCAACGTATGAGCAATTAACGGAAGCTTGCATATTAATTGGATAACTAGTGAACCAAGGTGTATGATCACAGAGGGTTGTTCTAACATGTATCCTAATCCAATTAAAGCTCTGAGGCATTTCAAAAATATGCCCAAACGGGTCAGAACTGAAAGTCAACCGAAAAGTCAAACTATGTGACTTTCGGTTCCGAACCGGGTCTAAACAGGAAATAGTCGGGTTGAACATGTTGGGACATGTTCTTACACTTATTTCTAAGTTATAACAATGTTCAAACAGGTTATATATGTTCTAGATAGCTAATTATGCATAAACGACATTTTAAGCAATATGTTGACTTTTTAAGTAAATGTTTGACCCGACATTTGACCTGCTTAGGATGGTGATCAGGGGAAACCCTTTTGGGGTTTTATTACCCACATAAATACCATTCTAAAACTACTTTTAATTCGAGATAAGACTGAGTCATTAGTGACTAATCTCGAAGTCAAACCGTAATTACGACGGTTTGACTTTTAGCTAATTAACTAAGCTAAAAGCAATTAGAGAAAGGTTAGAATACTTACTGAAGTCCTATGCACAAGATATGATCACTAGGAAGCAAGCTTGAGCTCCAGAATCAATCCAAGAGTGCAGGAGAAGTGTGTGAATGTTTGTTGCAACTAATGAGCTTTATATAGTGAACTAAGGCACCATAAAGTGTTGACAACAAAGTCTATGATCAACCACAATCATCCAACACCTGTTACTAGTGTCTAGGAAAGTCTAAGGGTCGTCCACTTGTGAGAAAAACCGGTTAAATGGGTCACAATCGCGAAAAACAGGCTGCAGAAGGTTTCTGGTCGCTGGGTGACTGCTAGCGCACCGTTACGCTAACATTGTAGCGGTGCGCTAGACCCCCTGCGCATCGTAGGGATAGTTTGGCTACGGTGCGTATGGCCTCTTCAGGGGCTGTTTTGCTTGTTCTTTCATTAATTCGAAAGGGTAACCCCATTATCCGCATATGGGGCATTAATTATCATTTAGGGACCTCTAAAAATGTGCTTGAACGGTTCTAAACCTTACCCTTGTGTATTGTTTCGTTTGTATCCATAAACAAGACCCGAAACAAAGGGTTACCGCTATTTTTCTTCGTAGGAGTCCACCATATCAATTTACGAATCATTCAATGTTATAATTCACTGAACTTGAACGTATACTAAATGTTTTTAACATGTTTGAGTCTTGGGATTTTCTACGAGGTCGTTCAGAGGTGCAAAAGTTAACATGGCGACACTTTTAAATCCTGTCAAACATTTTTATTAAACCCGGGTTTACAACGCGTTTTGTCTTACATGACACGTGTCGTTTTATTATTGAACCCGAAATTTTCGAGGTGTTACATTTGACGTGTTTTTGATGATTTATAAATTTTAGTTTGATGTTCTTTTGTCTTACATGATCCGACCCGACCCGCTATGAACCGATATTGCAACTAGGGGCCTAAAATCTTTGAAAATATTCCGCACCCCCAGGAAAAAATTCCTGGGTCCGCCACTGTGAACACCAACATTCTTCACCGTTGAAGACACATAGGAGAATACACGGAGAGAGCCATGTAGCGGTCAAAGATAAGGACAGAATATCCTGCGAGAATATCGAGATTATTGTTAAATGCTACAACGGTTATTGATTTGGTCGATTGAAGAAACGCGTAAATAGAAGGTAACGGCCAATGACTAAGTTGAAGACCCGTACATACAATTAGAGCTACTAACGGTCATGTCTACAACGGTCTAAAAGGAATATTCCGAATTATCCTTGGGATATCGGAATGCTAGTTATTTTCTTATCATTATAAATAGGAGGCTGGGCGATCGATCTAGGGGTTACACTCTACTCACTATCACTTTCACACACTTATTTCTTTTTTGCAGCTAACACACTCGCAACCGCACATTCACTCGTGCTAGAATTGGTTGTATAATCGATTGATCCAATTCTCGAGTTGTATCTTGTTTACTGTTTAATAATATTGACTGCGGTATAGGACTTTTATAGTCGTCTTTCGAGGTTTTGTGCCGACGATCCACATAGATCAAGGGCTTTCCTCGCTAAAATCGTTTGTGTCATGCCACTTATTCATTATTTTGATCTTTATATCTTGAGCCATATTTCGATATCCCGAGCAATATTTTTGGCAATTCAATATTATTTCATTAAAAGCGCTTAGCATATTTGCCCAACGTCTTAGTTTTACATTATTGAACGGAATTTTCAATTGATTACAATCTAGCATACTACCACACATAACGAATTTGATCAACTAATTGCTTAGGTAATTTTTGACCAAAATAATACTAAATGTAACTTATTAATAGTTACCCGATGGGTTTTGAATAGGATATATCCAACGTGTAATTTTTTAAATTAATGGGTTAACCTAAAACCTGTCGGTATACCCGATACCCGATGGGTATTTACCCGCTAGAAACCCGACGGGTTTGGGACACGCTTACCTATCCGAGTTTGGGGTTGGGATTATCTAAAACCTTCCCAAACCTGACCCATTACCATCCCTAAGCCAATCCAGACTTTTTGTTGGGCACTGTTGGAGAACGAGAAACAATATACTTTTAAATAGTTATTTCAAGATTTCTTAAACTGCAAGTTTGATAAGTGTCTGTTGATGCAACAAATAATAGACCAAGGATAGTAGCTGGGCTGGTCAGGCAAAAGGGTTAAAGGGTTCAGTTTTGCCTAACGCGGGTCGTGGGGTCCCCCCACGTTTGCAAGACGTGGAAGGAGGTTCACTAGTTTATTTTTATTGTTTGCTAAGGATCCTCCTCTGAAATGTGTTTAGATTCGGATGAAGGAGCAAACCGAATGTGTGTGTTGGATGTGAAAAGGAGTGACTTGCATGGAGCAAGGACTCGATGTGAATGACCAGAGATCTTTGGAATCAGGGCTGGCCAGGAATGTTTTTCTTAGTAAATGAAGTGTCCAATATATAGGAGAAGACATCTCCCAAAGAGGAATGCATTTGACTAGTGACCATGCTTGCAGTGAGGGGCTTACCCTTTCGGGGGTTGAAGCCTTTTGACCCCTGGATAATAGAGTGTGCTCTATGGACCCGCATTGCTTTTGCGGCTGGCGAGTTGGTGAAGTAATCCAGAGACGTGACTACTTACTGTTCCGTGTTACTTTATTCCATTTCCCTAGGTTTTTAACCTTTGAACCATTTTGTCTTTTGGGCCTTCATGTATTGAAGTCATTTATTTTGGTCTTGGGCTACCCCCGTCATCAGCCCCCCAAGTCAGAGGTTTTTGGGAGATGAGCTCAAAGACTTCTGACTTTTATACGTGTATTTTACTGCCTAAAGGCTTCAAGGGTTCGAAGGTTTGAAGGTTGAGAACAGTTGGGGTTTTTGAATTTCAAAATTTGACAAGACGGTTGACATGACTTGTGGCATTTTGTCAGGCGGCGGTTTTAATTTCTGTCTCTTAATAATTATCCTTTATCTCATTTTTTACACATATTTTATTAGAAGAACATTACTTGCTCCTTTTTTTCTCTCAAGTTTCCCCCTTTTTCAAATCAGGTCAGTTTTCTTGGCTTATCTTCTTTTTAATTTCTTATATCACGGGTGCTCGTAAGGATATGGCAAAGTCGTTTTCTCGAATGACTCAAGAGGAAGTTGATTTGTTTTGTATGGAATGGGGGATAGGGACAAAGTTTAAATTGGTTGCACCGACTTGTGATAAATCTGTCAATGAATGTCCTCCTGGTTCGATTGCATTGTATTGTCGGCATTTTGAGTTTTCAAATCTTCGTCATCCGTTTTCAAACTTCGTTTTGAATGTCTTGGAATATTATCGTATTTCTTTTGGTCAAGTTCATCCCCTTGGAATGGCTAGGGTTTTGCATTTTGAAATTTTGTGTCGGGCTTCCAGGTATGATCCCACTCTTTTAGCATTCCGCTGCTTTTTCCGTCTTGCTAAGAATGGTGATTGGTTTACCTTCGAGACCACTCAAGTTGATACCTGTTTGATTTCGTCTATGGTTTCTACACTTGGGGTCTGGAAGGACCAGTTTTTCTGGGTGTCCGAGGAGATTGTTCCTTTCAAACTTGTTTGGAGACACCCGGATGCCGTTCTGAACGAACCTGAGCCTTCCGCGTCTGATATAAATTCTCGATTTTTAGAAACTATTAGGGAGTGTTCTTCAAGGCTTCGTCCCTTTCCGGAGCATTTGTTGGTGTTATTGGGTCTTAGTAAATTGTGGGAAAAACGTGATCGAGACCCGGTGCTCATGAGAGATGGGAAGGGTATGCGTTTGTTCTTCTTGTGCTTTTGTGTTCCTATTTCTGTGTTTGCTCATGTGTTTTTTGTTTGTTTTGCAGTTATGTCTGCACTTGACTTTATCAAAAGTGATGACACATCTGACGTTGCCTTTGATGATGCTGCTGCTACTCCGGGTGAGGATGCGGTTGTTAGGGGTTCTGATTATAGGTTCGAGGGTTCTGGTTATGTAAATGTCCCAAACCTTAAAGGCTTTACCAAGACTACTGCTTCCAAGGTTTCTACTCGTCATTCCCAACGCTATCTGAAGGGTGTTGATCAGCCGTCTGGTTCGGAGGCTGTTGATGTTAGTGATGATATTGAAGTATCGGCAGAGCAGACCATTGATGTTGGCAAGGGTAAGGAGAATGAGTTAATTGTTTCAAGCAAAAAGAAGAAGTTAGTTAAGAAAGGTACCCCTTCTGTCATTCAGGGTCCATCAGTCAAAAACGTTGATAGCTTCAAAGGTTCGGAGGGTGAAGAGGTTTATGTACCCAACTGGGGGGTTAAAGTTGGAGATAGTTTTAAAGATCCAACTGTTTGTGCTGAGGCCCTAGCTCATTTTGCTCCTCCTGGTGTTCGGGACGCCATTTCAGAGATGGAGGCTGATCATCTTATTTCTAGGATGATGCTCAGTTCCTGCAATCTTTCAGCCCTGTTGGCTGAAGGTGTTACTCGATTTGCCAAGGGTATGCAGGAATACGAGGAAGCCTCCAAGAAGAAGGAAAAAATGAAGGCTTCAATTGCTGCAATGAAGAAGGAGATTGATGGCTTTGCTGAGAAGGAGCTGGCTTGGGCCAAGAAAGTGGGTGAGTTGACAAAAAGACACGAGATTGAGATGGGTGATCTCAAGAAGAGTTTTGAGGCTGGCCGATTGAAGCTAAAAGCTGACCGGGAGGCCTTAGCTGTTCAACAAAAGGCCTTTGATGAGGAAAAAGAGAGCTTAAAGGCTTTGGTTGCCCAAGCTACTGGAGATAATCAGTGGCTTATTGAGCAGGGCTTTCATCAAGTTGTGACCTATCTTCTTCACTCCAAAGAGTTCAATTCTGCTCTAGGTGAGGTTTACACTAAACTGCACAATATGGGTAAACATCATGGTCTTATTGCAGGTTATAAGCTTCATGAATCTGGTTATCCTTTGGAGAAATCTCCCTTGTACCGTCCCGAGGCTTCCGATATCTTCAAGGGTTCCGTAGAGCAGATGGAAAGGTTGTCGTACCCGTATGTGAGTCAGGTTGCTTCTTGTTATGGTAAGCCCCTCTCCGTCTTGCAGGAACTGAAGCCGGATGGTTTGAATGAAAAGGTATGTGTTGAAATACTTAGTTCCCTTTCAAGGAAACGTTCCTACTCGGGAGACAGTGAAGATACCTTTCCTGGAGAACCTGATGCACCTAAGGATGCCAGCTTGGAAGGTTCAGATGTTGATGATCAGGGCCCAAAGGCTAAGAAGGTTAAGAAGACTAAGAAGGACAGAGGTAACAGTTCTGGGGCCTCCAAGCCTTCTACTGATGCATGAAATTCGTAGCTTTCTTAGCACTTGTAAAACAATTTGTGGTTTGTGATGTTAACTTTAAACAATATTAGGTTTCCAGGAACCCTTAAGGTTCTTGTTGGTTGTGTTTTAGGTCTGCGTGGCCGTTTGGACAATATCTTAACTTGCAAGTCACTAGGACTTGTTTTAACTTATGCTTGAAAGTCTTCCAGGGCTTTCTTTGATATGATATTATGTTTAACCATTTCTTTGTGTTATGTTTTTATACGTGTGCCTATTTCGTTAGGGCAACTTGGTTGGCTTCAACCCTTTAAGCTTTTTGTCCATCCGTTGGTACGTTGAAGCCATTGAGGTTTCGAGTTGTCATCTAGGAGGCTTGAAGCCTTGAAGGCTTCTTAGTTTTTTTAACTTGACTTGGTTTGTGTTCTTATAATTTTTGTTTAAGTTGCACCATTTTTGTCTTTTCGTAACTTTGTCTTTGTCGAGTTTCTGTTGCCTTTATGTTTTTATACCTTAAAGGGTTCAGTGCTGCAGTCACTTAGCCTTGGTATTTTTAATAAGAAGGCATAGCACCTATCCTATTTGTTTTCTTGTTTTTGTTTGATTTCGTAAGCCTGTTTGTTGATTATTTTTCTAAGGCTTAAGGAACATTTGGTGTAGGCTGTTCAAACCCGTCTATGAGACAATTTTGTTTTTAATTAATAAGTCTCATGGAGTTGTATTGATTTAGGAACTCACCCCTTATATAGGTTCATTCAACCCTTGAACCTATTGAGCGATGTGGCCTGGGAGCTCATCCCCTTACATGGCCCCTGCCATGGAGTTTTTTGCTAGGTTCTCAACCTGATCTTAGGATAGAAAGACAAGTTTGATAAAACAACTTCATTCATTTGATAGATATTTGTTCTTACAAAAGGTTTTCGTAATGTCATTCTCGAAGTACAACTTGTGAAATACAAACCAATTTTTCATGTTTAGACATGGAAATTTTTCAAGGTCTTTCCATTCCAATGCCTTGGAAGCCTCTTGCCTTCTGAATCTGCTAGCTTGTAAGATCCACCCTTATGTGCTTCAAGGATGGTGTATGGGCCTTCCCATTTTGGGCCAAGCTTTCCTTGATTTTCTTTTTTGCTAGCTTCATTGTTTCTAAGGACCAGGTCTCCTGGCTTGAAACGTTCGTTCTTGACTTTCTTGTTGTAGTAGGCTTCCATTCGTTGCTTGTACTTGGCTTCTTGAATTGCAGCTTGGTCTCGTGCTTCTTCTAGGAGTTGTAAATTCAACATGGTCTCTTTTTGGTTTGTTTCGGGATCCATGTTGACAATTCGTTGTGTTACAACTCCCACTTCGGCTGGGATCACAGCCTCGGATCCAAATACCAAGCTATATGGTGTTTTCTTATGGCTTGTCTTTTCGGTTGTTCTTATGGCTCATAGAACACTAGGCAATTCATCGAGCCAGTTGCTTTCGTACCTTCCCAATCTTGTTTTGATACCTTCCACTATGCTTCGATTTGTCCTTTCAACCTGACCGTTTGATTGCGGGTAAGCCACTGAGCTGAAGACCTGATTAATCCTGTATTCTTTACACCAAATGCTGAAAGGCTTCTCAGCAAATTACTTCCCATTATCAGTGACAAGTACTCCCGGCAATCCGTAACGGCAAATAATGTTCTCCCAAACAAAGTCGATGACCTGTTTGCCGTGATCTTTGCAAGTGGTTTAACCTCGGGCCACTTGGTGAAATAATCTACTGCCACCAGCAAGAATTTTACTCCTCCTTTGCTTGGGGGAAATGGACCAACAATGTCCATTCCCCATTTGTGGAATGGCCATGCCGAGGTTATTGGGACAAGGTCATGCTTGAGACTTTTTGGGATCGGTGCATGAATCTGGCAAGCATCACACTTCCTCAATTGCTCAGCGGTATCACGATGCATTGAGGGCCAGAAATACCCGAGGTTCATAAGTTTTGCAACCACCGACCTAGCTCCAAAATGAGCTCCGCATATGCCTTCGTGAATCTCTTTGATCAAATACTTACTTTGCTCAGGACCAACACATCTTAGCAAGGGGGCAAGGTAACCCTTTTTGTAAAGGGTTTCATCTTGTAGCACATATTGCCTTGCTTTGATCTTAACCCTTTCAGCTTTTATTTGATCACTTGGCAATTCACCATTTTTAAGGAATTTTTTTATTGGAGTCATCCAGTTTGGATCTTCCTCAGTGATTACATCTTAAACTTACAATTCATCGATTGACGGGGCCTTCAATACTTCTACCAACACCTTTTGGTAAGGTGGGCGAAGGTGAGGGATGCAAGCTTACTTAAGGCATCCGCCTTTTTGTTTTGGGATCTGGGAAATTGCTTGATATTGCATGCTTGGAAGGTACTCATCAGCTCCTTGGATTTTTCTTTGTACCTTTTCATGTTTGGCTCTTTGGCAACATAGCTATCGTTTACTTGACTGGAGACTAGTAATGAATCTGTGAACACTTCAAGCTTCTGGACCTTCATCTCTTTGGCCAGCCTTAAACCGGCAATCAGTGCCTCGTATTCAGCCTCGTTATTGGTGGTCTGAAAATCAAAACGGAGAGCATATGTGAATTCCAGCCCTTCTAGGTTGATCAAAATTAGCCCAGCCCCTGACCCTTCAACGCTTGAAGCCCCATCGGTAAAAAGCTTCCAGGCTTCAGGGTTGGAGGATTTAGTGGTGGCAGTGTTCACTTCAGTGATGCTTGCTTTGGGACTTCTACAATGAAATCAGCCAAGACTTGGGCTTTGATAGCTTTTCGTGGGACGTAGGTGATGTTATGCTCACCTAGTTCCACTGCCCATTTGGCCAACCTTCCCGAGTTCTCTGGTTTTTCAAGCACACTCTTAATAGGTTGGTCGGTGACCCCTTGTATAGGGTGTGCTTGAAAGTACCTTCGAAGCCTTCTAGCTGTTTGAACTAGGGCTAGGGCAAGTTTCTCAAGAGGAGGATATTTGGTTTCAGCCAATTTTAGAGTTTTGCTGAAGAAATAAACGGGTACCTGGGCCTTTTCTCGCTCGATGGTGAGGACCGCGCTTATGGCTTCCTCAGCGACTGAAAGGTACACCGAGATTAACTCCCCCGTTTCTTGAGCTGCAATGTCAGGTAAGGAAGCAAGATGTTGTTTCATCTGGTTGAAGGCTTCTTCAGCCTCATTAGTCCATTTGAAGTCCTTCTTATCAGAGCAATTCTTGAGCGTTTTGTAGAAGGACAGAGATCTTTCAGCCAACTTGGAGGTAAAACGCTTTAAGGCTGCAAGCTTCCCGTTTAAGCTTTCAACCTCCTTCTTGGTTTTTGGTGGTTTGGTTTCAAGAACGGCTTTCACCTTGTTTGGGTTAGCCTTGATGCTTTGTTTCCCAACAATATGTCCCAAGAACTTTCCCTCCTCAAACCCAAATGAACATTTTTCAGGGTTGAGCTTCATGTTAACCTTTCTGAGGTTCTTGAAAGTTTCTTGAATGTCATCGAGCATTTGATACTCCGTCTTGCTTTTGATCACCAAGTCATCGACATATGCCTCCATGTTTTTACCAATTTGTCTTGCAAAGGCTTTGTCCACTAGATGTTGGTAGGTTGCTCCAGCGTTTTTGAGGCCAAAAGGCATCTTTTGGTAACAAAATATTCCTTTATCAGTGTGGAACGCTGTCTTTTCTTCATCTTCTTCTTTCATGAGTATTTGATGATACCCCTTGTAAGCATCAAGAAAGCACTTGAAAGGGTAACCGGTGAGGGAGTCAACCTTGAGATCAATTTCCGGTAGTGGATAGCAATCATTAGGACAAGCCTTGTTAAGATCCTTGAAATCTATGCACATCCTCCAAGAGTTGTCTGGTTTCTTGATCATAACCGGGTTTGCAACCCAGGATTGGTAGTTAACTTCTCGGAGAATGCCGGCCGACACAAGCTTTTCAACTTCTTGACAAGCGGCCAGGCTTCTCTCAGGTGCTAGACTTCTTTTCTTTTGGACCACAGGCTTGACATCCGGTGGTATTCTTAACTCATGTTCAGCAATGTTCTGGGGGATCCCCGTCATATCCTCTGGACACCAAGCGAAGACATCGCTGTAATGTGTTAGCAACTTTTCAAGAAACGATAGGGTTTCCTGTGAAAGGCTTGGATTGACCCTTATTCTCTGTTCAGGATACTTAGGATTTATGATCAGCCTTTGCTTGTCCTCTTCACTTCTGGAACTTTCACCCTCAACCAGGTAGGCCTCTTGAGAGGGTTGAAGGGTTGCTATCCCCCTCTCAGTGGGAAATTTGACTGTGCCATGGCCAACAGACACGACCATGTAGAATGCACACTGCCCTGGCCTTCCAATGATCACATCATAGTTTGAAGGTATGTTGATAACCACAAAGGTGAGTGGTTGGATTCTTTCCTTCTGACCTTCGCTGAAACGAACATTGAGTGTCAGTTGCCCTAAAGGCTTGAGGGGTATATCAACAATACCTTTTATGGAGGTTCCGGAGGGTTGAAGCCTTAAACGCTCTTCGTTGCTCAGTCGGTTGAAAAACTTCTCAAACATGATTTCAGTGGCAGCACCAGTGTCTATGTAAGCTTTGCTTGTTTGTATCGTTCCCACAATAGCCTCAACCACAAGAGGGCTTGAAAGAGGGTCTTTTTCTGTTGGGGGAAAGCAAACACACTGAAGCTCCCAAGCTTCCAACCGCTGTCTTTTGTGTGGAACCCTTCCATCGAAATCCACCATATTGACTTCCTTGCTTTTTCCTTCAGCCATTTTGTCCCTTACTCCCTTTATCAAGTGAGCAAGTTCCCCGGACTTGACGGCTTCTTCGATCCTCTTTTTAAGTTGGAAGCAATCATTGGTATGGTGTCCTTTTTCTTCATGAAATTCACAATATTGTGTGGAGTTTTCATTCTTTCTGCTCTTGGGGAGAGGCCTAGGAGGCCGAAAGTTCTGCTTGACCTCTTCTGTTGCAAGGATTTCTTGAGGAGTCTTTGTGAGGGGTGTGAAACTTATGCCTTTCTCTCTGGTGGAAGGGTTCCGACCTTCAGGCCTTCGATGGTCTGAACCCTTTTGACGTCTGTCATAGGAGTTAAAGTTCCCTCTTTTTTCTGGCTGGGCTGTTGCTTCGCCAACCGGATCCTCTTTTCCTTTGCTGTTTAATGTCTACTGCCTCCTCTCCCCGGATGTGTGCTTCTGCTCTTTCAAGAGCTTCTTCCAAGGTCTTAGGCAAGGATTTGTTGAAATCTCTCGTGAGATATTTTGAGGTGATAGCATTCATAAAACCAGCTACCCTCATTTTCTCGTCTGCCCCTACATATGTCAGACCTTCTTTCTTGTATCGTTCGATAAACTCTCGAAGACTTTCATCATCACGGTGTTTTATCTGAAAGATTACTGTAGCATCTTTAACATACCACCTTTGTTGGGAGAAATTGGCTAAGAACCCTTTGCTGAGGTCATCGAAGCTTCGAACGCTTCGAGCCGGTAAGTCATTGAACCAGATTCTTGCTGACCCTACAAGGGTTTGCATGAACATTAAACAACACTCAGTGTTTGACCATTTCTCGATTCTTGCGGCACCAGTAAAGATCTGAAGATGGTCCTCGGGGTCTTCAGTCCCATCATACGTTTTGATGTGAGGAGGCATCTTGATCTTTGTTTGAAAGTTATAATCAGCTATTTGCTGTGAAAAGCATGAAAGGTTGCTTGGCTTGTAAGGTTTGGCCAAATCTTCTTCAGCCCCTGCACCCGCGTTGTTGCCATTGTTGCTGTTTCCCTGAGTGGCCAGCACCTGATTAATAAAGTGCTGCCACGGGAAGCTGGCCATCATTTGGGTCATCATCTGGGGCATGAGGTTGAAGCCTTGGAGGCTTCCAGGTGCTACTGGGAAACTAACTCCCAAAAGGGTGCTCATAACAGCACTTCGTGCCAAGGGGAGCACGGACAAAGCTTGTTCCCATGAAGTTGTTGCTGTGGGTTGAAGACTCGTTATCGGGGACTGTAGGAGCTGGTCAAGAGTCAGCTCATGTCCCAAAGGAGCACCATTTGTAATTGGTTGAGAAGAGAAGAGAGGATATGATGTAGGATTCGGCCTTGTGGACAGATATGGATTAGGGTTTGGAGGATTGCTGGGTCCAGCCTCGTCCCTAGATGCAAAAGGAGGGACGGGAGGTCCGGGAGATAACGTTGGCTCTGGCTTGTCATAGTCTAGACGAATCCTCACTCCCTTGTCCCTTTCCTTGCTCACATATTGGTTGAGGAGAGATCTCAACTCAAGGAAATTGTTGGCAACCCCTTCAGGAGTAAGTTCGACACTTGCTGGGGTGTCAGAGACGCCAACATTGGGGGAAGGAACTCCGAATCGGGATGGAGTTGGAGTGTTGAAGGTGAGAAACTCGGGAGTGCTCCCCGGAGTTGAGAAAGAGGTTGGTATAGCCACATGAGCTTGGCTACTACCCGGGGTTGAGGTGTTTGGAACCTGATTTACTTCACCCGGGGATCCACTTTCGGACATGGCAGTTTCAAGAGAAAAGAGCGACACTACTAGGTCTTTTTGAGGAGAAATAGCGGCGTAGCCCCACGGTGGGCGCCAACTTGTTGATGCAACAAATAATAGACCAAGGATAGTAGCTGGGTTGGTCAGGCAAAAGGGTTAAAGGGTTCAGTTTTGCCTAACGCATGTCGTGGGGTCCCCCCACGTTTGCAAGACGTGGAAGGAGGTTCACTAGTTTATTTTTATTGTTTGCTAAGGATCCTCCTCTGAAATGTGTTCAGATTCGGATGAAGGAGCAAACCGAATGTGTGTGTTGGATGTGAAAAGGAGTGACTTGCATGGAGCAAGGACTCGATGTGAATGACCAGAGATGTTAGGAATCAGGGCTGGCCAGGAATGTTTTTCTTAGTAAATGAAGTGTCCAATATATAGGAGAAGACATCTCCCAAAGAGGAATGCATTTGACTAGTGACCATGCTTGCAGTGAGGGGCTTACCCTTTCGGGGGTTGAAGCCTTTTGACCCCTGGATAATAGAGTGTGCTATGTGGACCTGCATTGCTTTTGCGGCTGGCGAGTTGGTGAAGTAATCCAGAGACGTGACTACTTACTGTTCCGTGTTACTTTATTCCATTTCCCCAGGTTTTTAACCTTTGAACCATTTTGCCTTTTGGGCATTCATGTATTGAAGTCATTTATTTTGGTCTTGGGCTACCCCCGTCATCAGTGTCCATCGGCAATAATTACTGATCAAGATAAAACTATTTGCAATGCAATCAAAAAAGTATTTCCAAAAACTCTCATTGTTTTTGTTCATGGCATATTAAGTGTAAAGGTTTTAAGAATCAACCTCAAAAAGTATTGAGGGATGGATGTGTATTTATATTCAATTGGTACAAAAATATCTCCTGTAAATAAGGAGAGTAAATCACAAAATAAAAGAAACGAATAAACAATTTGATTACAAAATTATTTACTTAACACCCCCCTTCAATCGAAACGATGGCGGTCCAAGACGAAGCTTTGAGCGAAAAACTTCAAACTGAGCACGCGGAAGACTTTTTGTAAAGATGTCAGCCACCTGAAGATTGGTTGGAACGAACTTTGTATAAAGTTTGCCAGAATTTACCAGTTCACGAATAAAGTGATAATCCAAATCAATGTGTTTTGCACGCTTGTGTGAAATTGGATTTTGGGTCATGAACAAGGCACTTTTATTGTCACATAAAAGAGTCGGGCGATCAGGAGGTAAAGCATAGAGTTCTCGTAACAAGTGGGTAATCCATACAATTTCTGCAGCAGTATTAGCCATAGCACGATATTCAGATTCACAACTTGATCTAGAAACTGTTGGTTGCTTTTTAGCGCTCCATGAGACAAGATTTCCACCAAGAAATATAGAATAACCATAGGTAGAACGTCTTGTATCCAGGCAACGAGCCCAATCAGCATCAGAGTAGCCAATAACAGAGCAAGCATGAGGACGACTGTAAGTTAGGCCAAACGAAAGGGTGCCTTTAACATACCGTAGTAAACGTTTAACAGCCCGAAAATGATCAATGGTTGGGTTTTGAAGAAACTGAGATAGTTGATTTACAGCATATGATAAGTCAGGCCTGGTAATAGTTAAGTATTGCAAAGCACCAACTAGAGAGCGATAAAGCGTAGGGTCAGAATATGCAATACCATCAGCCGTGAAGGATTCATGAGGGGAAAGAGGAGTACTAACAGGTTTAGCATCATATAAATTCGCCCGTAGAAGAATCTCTTTGGCATATTTAGTCTGTGTAAGAAACAAACCAGAAGAAGTGTAGCCTACTTCAAGACCCAAAAAGTAACTTAAGCCCCCAAGATCTTTGATAGCAAATTCACGATCAAGATAAGTAATAAACGTGCGGATCAATTTTTCATCATTACCTGATAGTATAAGATCATCAACATAGACTAAAAGATATAGGATGCATGAGTCTTTACGAAAGACAAAAAGAGAGGTGTCTGCATGACTGCATATAAAACCATAAGAAATAAGAAATGTGCTTAAACGTTGGAACCAAGCACGAGCAGATTGCTTTAAACCATAAAGCGCCTTGGATAACTTGCACACATGATTCGGGTATTTGGAGTTAACAAAGCCGGGTGGCTGCTCCATGAAGACAAGTTTAGTGAGATTGCCATTTAAGAAGGCATTATTGACATCAAGTTGATGTAACTTCCAGTTGTTGAGAACAGCAAGGGATAAAACAATCCGAACAGTTGATGCTTTGACCACTGGACTGAAGGTAAGAGAATAATCCAAACCTGGAATTTGTGTAAAACCCTGAGCAACTAGACGAGCTTTGTATCGTTCAATAGTCCCATCCGAGTGATATTTGACACGAAAAACCCATTTGGAACCAACAATATTTGTTGAGGAAGGCCGTGGAACCAACGTCCACGTATTGTTTTGATGTAATGCGTCAATTTCTTCGACCATTGCTGCCATCCATTTTGGATCTTTGGCTGCCGTTTTAAAACCACGTGGCACAGTAATAGCGTGTAAGGCAGGATGAAGAGCGTGGGTGTTTAGAGTGGCAAGATCGGCTTGGTATTTTGGTTTGAAGATTCCATCCTTGGCCCTTGTGGTCATTGGGTGAGAGTTGTAGGAGGTAGTAGAGGTGGTTGGAGTTGGGTCAGGCACAGGATGGACGGTTGGATCAGGGTCGGGAAATTGGTTTGACAGAGGTTGGGTTGTCAATGATGGTGGGTTGTCGGGTGAAGGTGTTAGTGCACTACGTCTATTGACTTCGTCTTGTATCATGTAATAGGAGGTTTTAGAGTTTTTACATGTTAGCTTGATGATTTAGCTTGAACAGTTTCAAGCTAAACCTCAACACTATATATAGGCTTCAAGCTAAATCTTGATTTAGCTTGAAGAACACTTTTACATTTGACTTTTGAAGAGCTCTAGTTCTAGAGAGAGAAACTAGAGAGAGAAAGTTGTCAAGTGATTCAAGGTGATTCAAGGTAATTCAAGGTTTACATCATGGCTGAGGAATTTTTCAACACGTTTTACAACGCATTCGCAACCGAATCGTCTGAGGTTACAAATGTTACACCAAAAACCATCACGAAGGCGCTCAATGAAAATATCAAGCATGATAACTTCTACGGAACTCACTCAAAGCCACCAACTCTTGATAGTATTGATGATTATACATGGTGGAAGGAACGCTTTATCAACTGGGCGAAGGCGTATGCTCATGAAAGTTGGTTTTGCCTGGAGTATGGGTATGAAAAACCAAAAGACGAAAAAGGCGAAGATCTTGTTTTCAAGAAGTTTACTAGAGAAGATAAAGCTGAATTTGGAGCTGAACAGAGAATGATAGCATTGATCCAGTCCGCAATCAGAAACGATATTTTTGCTTTACTAACTCATGACGGGTCATCTAAGTCTGTCTGGGAAGCTTTACGCGTTAAAGCTGAAGGGGGTAAACAGATTAAAAAGAACAAAATCGCTTTATTAAAGAAAGAATTTGATCTGTTTGATAACATAAAAGGAGAGTCGGTGAGGCAAATGATTGAGAGATTCTGTCATCTTAAAATTGAATTGGAAAGATTAGAGATAAACAAATCAAGAGAGGAACTTATTGACAAAGTGATTGAAGCGTTACCACGAGCTGATCAGTGGCAAACGTTTGTTTTTATTTTGAAAAATGATGCTGTGTATGATAATATTACTCTTGATGCTTTGTTTGAAAAGATTGAAAGTCATGATCTGGAGCTACAAAAGCAAAACAAGATGACTGATTCTTCACATCAACAGAACGTTGGCTTGTACTACAAAAGCAGTGTGCTTTCTGATAAAGGCGTTGGTTCACCAAAAACAGCTTTTAGTGGTGAAAAGATGAAAGAACCACCAACAATGTCAACAAGTCATCATTCTGGATATCATTCATCTTCAAAGACAAATTCTGATGATTCTGATGAAATTCTGTGCAACATTGCTTTTAAACTGAAGAATTCTCCTGCAATGAGCATCAATGCAGCGAAGCAGCAAATGAGTTTCCTTGCATCTGTTTTGGAGTCATATGAAGGTCTAGTAGCTGGCAAAATTGGAAACTCCGAATTGACCAAAGAAGACTACGACCAGATTGATCCGGAAGAGATGGAGCTCATTGACATCCGTTGGTGTTTAGCTAGTTGTATTCGAAGAGCTCAGAGGTATATGGAGATTACCGGGAAACAATCGCTTGGAGGTGCTTCAACAAAGCTTGGATTCGACAAATCCAAAGTGACCTGTTTCAAATGCAAGCAAAAGGGTCATTTCAAAAGAGAATGCAGAAATTCTGAAGTTGGTGAAGGAAGTGAACGTCCTTTCAACGATGATTATTATCGAAAGGAGATTTACCATCGAAGCAGAGAAGAACCAAAGTTGATTGAAGATAAACCTAGATCAAGAGCTTGTTTTGTAATTCACGATGATGAAGGATTTGACTGGAGCACAGTTTGTCCAGAAGAAGATCGTTTAGAGAATGTTCGTAAAACAGCTCACGGGAGAGCTATGACAGAAGAAAGAAAGTTTGTTTTTGTTGCTGAGATTCAAGATGAAAACAAAGACAAAGACATTGCTGAAGTCCATGAAGAAAAAGTTGAGATTAAAGAGAAAACTCGGGAAGAGATCTTAAGTGAGAAGACTTACAGAGAAAGAAATGTGGTTTTAAATAGAATGGATGATATGCAGGAGGAGTATGAGATGGCTGTCGGTAGCAAAAGATGGGATAAAAAGAGAGAATGCTACTATAACAGAGAAGGAGAACCGGTTGTTCCCAAGAAAGACATAATCTTCGATGATGTTCTTCTTGCTGTCCCGTTAAGAGCTGAATACTATAGAAGAGTATTGAAAGATGACAAATACGCTAAGCAATATGAAAAGGATATCAGATATGCTATGTTATCGTGTCTGAGAAAAAGGGATGAAGAGAGGATGAAGAAGAATGTTGAAGAAATGGTGAACAATCTGAAGAAAGATGCTGAAAAGGTTGAAGTTGAAGATGTGAAGAAAATCAAAATTGAAGAAGTTGCTGTGAATGAAGAGGATAAGAAAGCTGTTACTGAAGAACAGCAGATTGAAAAAGAGGTGAAGAAAGAAGAAAAGAATGAGAATTTGGAAGTTGGTGATGCTGGTGTTGAAGTTAGTGTTGAAAAGAAGCAAGATGATGTTGCTGAGAAGACAGAGGTTGCTGAAAACACCGAAGTGCCAATCACTGAGGTAAATTCTAACTCTGAAAACTTGAAATTGATTGAACAATGCAAGAAATGCATGGAACCGTGCAGAGCTTGTACTGAAAAAGATGAGCAATTTAGAACAAGAGATCTTGAGTTCACAAAAATAGAAAATATTTTCAAAGAAAAATGCAAAGAAATGCTAGAAAAAGAAAAGGTTTTTAAAGAAAATGATGAAAAACTTTCAGAAAAATGTAACAAATTAGAGAAAGAAAATGAAGTTTTGAAAGAAAATGTTTTGAAAATGACAAATGAATGTGAACAAAAAGAAATTGCTTGTCAAGAAATGAAGAAAGAATATGACTCAATGAAATTAGCACATGATATTATGAAAGAATCATATGACAAAGTGAAAGATGAAATGAAATATGCTCAATCAAGAATGAATTATATGTCTGAAACAACCAAAGAACTTAAAAGAATGTATTCTATAAAACAAGATGTTGTTAATTCTTATATTGAGGATGTTGCTAAGCTAAAGCGACAGATTGCTGATTTAGAACAGGATAACAACAAGTTAAAGAGTTACCATGTGTCGTCATATGTGCTTGAACGAATTTTCAATATAAAACCGGGTGAGGGTGAGTCTGAACAGAACAAGAAAGGTATTGGTTCAGAGTTTCATCAAGTTCCACCACCGGGAAAATTTGCATTTTATGATGAGGAAAAGGTCGAAAAAGCTTTCAACATGGTAGATCAATTGCCAGACAACATTGACATAACCTATTCCAAATCTGATGATTCTCATGATTCAGAGGTGGTAGGTAAAGTTGTTGAAAGTGTGTTGAAAGAAGAGTCGGTTGATACAGGTAAATCTGAATCACAGGATGAAGATGAAGGAAATATTTATGATGGTTATCTGAAAAACACAAAATCCGAGGAAAGTTTGAATGATGATTCAAAAGGATTGGTTTATACCATGATTGGATCGGACAAATTATTCTTAGATGTTGTATTCCCGATTCAGAATGTGATTTCAGAAAAGGTTGACAAAGTTTTCAAAATGGTAGAGATTGAGAAGTCTGAGATTTCAAAGTTTGTTGGTAAGAGTCATAGAGGTTCGTATAACAAACCTGGTTTCAAAAAGAAGAACATGAAGGCTGGGTTGGGTTATAAGAAGAAACAACATCGAAACAAAAATGAAATGCCGAATTTTCAGACAAAAATGAGTTTTGTTCAAGGAGGCAGTTTAGAAAAAGAAAAAGAACTCAAAATGAGACAGTCTAATGATGAATTCTTTGCTGAAAAGAAAAAGCAACAACCACAGGTCAAAGATGTGTCCATGAGAACATGTTTCAAATGTGATCAAAAAGGACATCTTGCACGCAAGTGTCCTAATCTAAAACTTGTGGATGTTGACAAAAAGATGATTGATGCTGAGAAACAAAAATCTGAGAATGTGAGACAAAGGTCAACCAAATTTGATTCGAAACAAACTTGGAAGTTCAATACAAACAAGTTTGCGTCAAATCAAAATTGGAAATCAAACCAGAACAGGTTTGATTCAAGACATATCTGGAATTCTCACACACCCAGATTTAAAACAACACAAAGTTGGAAAACAACTGTTGATATGACAAAACCTCAAGAGTTTTGGAAACCAAGAGTTGTTGTTCAAAATCAAAGTGTTCAAAAAGATTCACATTTTTACAAACGAGGAACACCAAAAGGTCAAACATGGAGTGTTAAGAAACATGTTGATTTGGTAAAAGATGAGAAAATTGAAGTTAAAATTGAGAAAGTTTTTGTGAAAAATGACAAAGAATTTCCAGCATTGAATGAAAATTTTTGTGTTGAAATGCCTAAGGTTCAACAGACCTGGGCTAAATTGTTCAAGTAATTCAAGTAGTCTGAATGTGCAGGTGCTCAACAATTCTGAAGATTGTGAGAATGGAGGTTGGAGCAGCCTGGCACAACGAGGAGAGAAGGCTGCTAGATCCTGTGTTGGTTGAAACAGGAAGTTTATATGTTTTCTGTAAATAAATAAACAATATTTCAAAAACCCTAAAAATTGAAAAATTTTGAAAAACCAAAAATATGTTTTTTTTATTTTTTTAATTTTTTTTGTCAAATATTCAAAAATTACAAAAATATGTGTTGATTGAATATGCCGAAACCCTCACGGCTGAACAAACATGATTACTTTCATCAGATTGAAAAACGGTTTTCAAACTGTTAAGATCAATGGGTTGTATATTATGGGGGTATGTTATATTTTCTGCAAAACAGAGCATGAGATGCAGAAAATGGATGGCGAGACAAAGCTATCAGTGTTGGTTGTCAAATTTTCTTTATATGATTTTGCATTTTAGGGGGAGAAATATTGTTAGAAAATACAAAAACAACATTTGAAAATTTGAAAAAGTCAAAAACATGATAAAATTCAAAAATTTGAGTTTTTGCGTAAAAAGAGGAAATGATAGTACATCAGTAGATAGTTACAGTATGCTAAAGAAATGGAAAGTTTAAATGTGTTAAACGATCTCACCGTGGATGTGTCGGTAGGTTTTTATACATTTAGTAAATTTTTTCGGGATATAAACCTAAATTCAAACTTGCTTATTTTGTGGGGAACACTACTTGGATATATAGGTAACCCCTGAAATCTCGTTTGAAAGGTCTCTTAATCTGATATACTAGGTCTTTATACTCTATGATATCTGGGGTATTATTCCGGGACTTCTGCTGAACGGTAGTTCTGACCTAGTCCCTGGCTAATACTTGCTTAAATGCTTGAAACATAGCATTACACCCTCAGCATGCTGAAACAATAAAATTGATATATGCTGCTGTTGTAAGCAAAAAGATCCTTTAAAGGGGACATACCTTTAAAGTCGAAGCTGATATCTCTCTGCGTATACGGAAGTATCGATCTGAGATCCCTTGGCCCTCGCATACCTAATTTATATACAGATATCATTGTAGTATACTCACCTGTAAGACTGATTATTGGGATTCTGGATACGGGAGTATATTCAAGAGGTGGGACACATGAATAGGTTTAAGTTCTTAAAACATCTAATTCGTATCCTGAATCAGTTGAAGTTTGTATGAAAATTTAAGTGGACAAATATATCGACAATCTAAGTGAATTGTTTAATGCATAATGTGTTTTTAAGCTCAATGGTACTTGTGATTTGTCAGAAACTGATATGATCCTCTGACGCATACTCAAACAAAAATATTGTCTGTAAATATGTTTGTACATATTTTTTTTCTTTATATTTTCAGAAAATACAAAAAGATTTTGATTTCTGCTTTATTTTCGACAACTGATATCTGAGTGCTGAGTTTCAAAATTTAAGTAAGCTGATTGTGTTTCTGAAAATGAAACAAGTTCATTAATTTGAAACTTGAAATTTTAAAATTAAAAAAAAAACAGTTTGTGATATCTCCAAGGTCATTAAGTTGGACTTGGATGATTAACTGTGAGGGATTTGGATTCTTTAATACTGCTAAATCTTTACAGTTTGTTGATAGGGGGAGTGGATTAGAGAATTTGATTGGAATTGCCAGGTTACGATTCCTGGATAGTCTAAAATGTTGTTACTTATAAATGTTTGAGAAATTGCAGATGATAGTCCAGACTACGATCCCGGAAGCAAAATCTAAGGGGGAGTCTGAAGACAAGCTGAAAGTTAGGAGCTTATATCTGGAAAGCTAGGTGTCGATCCCAAAGCACGGAAGCTTGATAAAAGGGGGAGCCTGAAGCTGATAGAAGAAGAGATAGTTGGATGCTTACAATGTTACAATCTAAGTGAGGATGCAGAATGATCAAGACTGAAGATGTGTCATATTGAAGAATAGGCACTGAAGACTGCGTCAATATCCGAGGGGGAGTCTGTTAGTGCACTACGTCTATTGACTTCGTCTTGCATCATGTAATAGGATAGGATTATTAGTGCACGAGGTTCGAGATATTGAGAAAAGAGGTTTAAGTGAAGATTTCGCTTGAAACTGTTCAAGCGAAATCATCCACAACTGATTTCGCTTCAAGCTTTCAAGCGAAATCATTCACATCAGATTTCGCTTCAAGCCTTCAAGCGAAATCTTAACCTTTATATATAGGTGCACTTGGTTATTCATTTGTAACTTTCGGATCTGAGTAGCGAAGCTCTGTCGGATTGTCTCTAGGTTGTAAATCAGTTTCATATCAATATAAGAGATATTATAATTACATCGAGTGTCCGTATCTTTGATTCCGCCTCTGATTCGGATTACAAACTCTTCTGAACGACTCAGTCGGGTCATACAACGATCCAACAGAAGGAATAGGTTGTTGGGCTGAGGGTGGGTTTGGTTGGGAAGACGTTGTTGGGCCAGGGGTTTGCAAAGGATTTTGTGGAGTTGGGCCAAAGAGGGTACATAATGGACAAGGATTAGATGGGCTAGTGGTATGTAAAGGTTTAGAAGGTGTGGGGTTCGGGTTTGTAGGTAAGGACGTGTTCGATGTTGGACTAGAAAACTCATCACAAAAGGTAGTAAGGTCAAGGTTATGAAGGTCCATTTGTCCAGATCAATCTTTAAACGGGAAGGATTGTTCGTTGAACCGAGCATGTCTGGAAATAAAAACCTTTGAGGAGGTCAGATCCAAGCAACGATATCCCTTGTAATGTGTACTATAACCAATAAAAATACAAGGGAGACTCCTCGGCTCAAGCTTATGTTTGGCATAGTCGCGTAAATAAGGAAAAACTCGACACCCATTTACTCAAAAATTATTATACTGAGGCGTTTGTTTGAAGAGTATTTCAAATGGTGACACATTGTCTAATATTGGAGATGGCACACGGTTGATTATATAAGTTGCCGAAGTGAAAGCATCAACCCAAAAATGAGCCGGAACATGAGCATTAAATAGCATTGCAAGCCCAGTTTCAACAATATGACGATGCTTGCGTTCCGCACGCCCGTTTTGTTGAGGCATATAAGGACAGGAATAACGATGAAAGGTGCCATTGTCTTCAAATATGTTTCGAACAGTGTGATTAAGAAACTCCGTGCCACCATCACTCTGAAAAACTTTGATCTTCCTTGAACATTGGGTTTGAACAAGTTTGATGAAGGCGGGTAAAACCGTATAGAAACCTGTTTTTGTTTTTAGTGGATAAAACCACGTAAATCTGGAATGATCATCTATAAAAATAACATAATAACGATAACCATCAACAGAAGCAATAGGAGCAGGACCCCATAAATCACAATGAACCAAATCCAATGGAAAAGAAGCACGTTTTTCATTAGTATTAAAAGATAATCGTTGTCCCTTGGCAAGTTGGCACGAAGTGCAAATAACAGGTTTAGGTAATAATGAAGTAACTGACAAAAACCACACTTGTTCAAAACTGAAATAACATCAGAAGAAACGTGGCCTAAATGCGCATGCCATAACTCGTAAGAGGCCTTATTAGAAACATCAGCAACAAAAGCTTTGGGTCCATCTTTGAGCACGTAGAGTCCATCAATACATGTTCCTTTAGCGAGTACCTGTTTTGTTTTCCGATCCTGAATGTGAAACTAATATTGGGAAAATAAGACATCAACAGGATGATCAGCAGTCAACTTACTGATAGATAAAAGTTTCTTGGTGAGATTTGGAACCACAAGTACATTACGCAAGTGAATATTGTTGCAAAGTTTAGTAGATCCTGTATGTGTAATGGGAAGTTGTTTACCATTTCCAAAAATAACCTTATGAGTACCTTTGTAGGGAGCAGAATGATGAAGACATCCCTCATTGGGGGCCATGTGATCCGTAGCCCCAGAATCACCAGTCCAATCAGGAGTGTCATTCGTCACATGACACTGAGCATGAAACGCCTTCGCTAAGGAGTCATCCAAGGAAGGGGCCTGAGTAGCATATTTATATAGATTCGGACAAGCCGATGCATAATGACCATTGTTACGACATAGTTGACAATGTGGTGGTCGACGGTTGTTACCACGACCTCGACCAGAAGTTCCGCGGGAATAATAACCACGCGAAGAACCACGACCCCGGGCCGGTGAAGAAGAACCATGCCTCTGTTGAGTAGTAAATGCCGCCGGGGGAGTGGAAGTGCCATGTAGCGACTGGAGAAAAAGTTCATGACTTTCAGCTTGCGCCACCAAATCCCGAAACAAAGGTGCGGGTTTGGTTGCCCGTAGCGCAGTAGAAAAAACCTCAAAGGATGGACCAAGACCACAGAGAAACCAATGCAATTTATCAATATCAGTAACTGGATGTCCAATTGCTGCAAGTTGTTCACACAAGAGTTTGAATCGACGAGAAAATTCAGTAACCGTAGATGTACCTTTTGAAAGCTGTCGGAGGGAGTCGCGTAAGGACTGAACTCGTTCAACTGATGCATTACTGTAAGCATCCTTGAGGGTGACCCAGATCTGATGAGCGGTGGTAAGGCCAAGCACTTCGGCTGCAGCCTCCTCTGATAGAGAAGAGAGACGGAGGAGGGCAGCTTTCTGATCTGAAGTATTCTAGGCAGTAAAGGCTGGATTGGGGCTGGTTTTGTCGTTCTCGGTGACTGTTTTCGGGGGTGCAACAGAGTCGCCGCTGATGTGGTCATACAGACCATGAAGACCGACAAGAATTTTCATGTGGTTACACCATATAAGGTAGTTGGAAGATGTGAGTTTGATTGGGGATAGATGATGAGAGGCACTGGGAGAATTGGTGTCTGGTAGGGCAGCCATGGAAGAAAAAGAAAAGAAAAGAAGACGATGATGAAGGGGAGAGGTAGGTTAAACTCTGGCTGATACCATGTAAAGGTTTTAAGAATCAACCTCTAAAAGTATTGAGGGATGGATGTGTATTTATATTCAATTGGTACAAAAATATCTCCTGTAAATAAGGAGAGTAAATCACAAAATAAAAGAAACGAATAAACAATTTGATTACAAAATTATTTACTTAACATTAAGGACATGAGACCGAACATCTTCGACCCCTTACAGTTTTGAGTTTGATATAGCGACTTTCAAGAGTCCTACAAGCAATTAGTAAGGAGTAGTACATTTGAAGAATTTGAAATCTGTTGGAAACTTTTTATGTGGTAAATTCCATTTTGAAAGTGAGAGTTGGAATGTTAGATAATAGAACTGTACATGAGTACATCCAAGGTAAATATTTGGCCAAAGGCTTCTTGAAAGACTGTTTTTACGTTGGCATGACATGAAGTGGAAGCGAGAACATTCATTTTTTTCAAATGGATTTGTGATTTAAAGACCATGTTAAATGAGTTTCTAATCCAATATGATGAAGTTGAGAATCGAAGGGTTTCCGAAGAAGATGAAGACTTCAAGACCACAAACCCAGTCCATTTCTTTATTCTATAAATTCGATAGAGGCAAAAGAAAGTTCACATTACACTAGAAAGCCTTTTGATATATTCAAGAAAGAATGGACTAAAGTTACCTTCAATTTAACTCATGAGACGATAAGTAAGAATTTATAAGGTTGGACAACTTAATTTTGATAAAATATACTAGAGAATTTGTTCACTTTGACTCTTTTTTAAAATAATCACTCTTTTTATATATAAGGTCAAACAAATTACACCAAGATAGCCGGTAAGCGGGCAACAAGCTGCGCCGCTACCCCCTTTTGAATAGCGAAACCTAACCTAGTAAAAACGAAACCCCGATCTCTAGGAGACGAAATGTTGCTGTGAACAACCCGTTGGACCCGTTCAAGAAATCTGATGCCTTCTGGGGCTAGCGAGCCAAAGGTATCAAAGGCAAAAGGGATAAAGGAATGTTGATTATCCTCGCAGGCTTTTGCATGTTTGTCCATTTTCTTTGCTGCCGCCCTTGCAATCGCCTGACCAGGGACAAAACCTGTATCCCGAAAGCCTACAAGGGGGGAAACCCCGGTAAGATCAACACAAGCGTGTTTACCTGCATCCCACCCGAAAACTAAAACGTCCGCGGGGCGCAATGTGGATCTCCCTTCCCTCGGATCTGTCAAAAAGTTTACGGGGGCTTCTTTCTTCACCGAGATCCCCGCCCGTTTGAGGATGTCCCCCAAGACATCCCGCACCCAGTCGTGCCTATACTTAAAACCCGGCAGTTCTTTACAGTGCAGAGCATGCTCCCCAAATTGGTCTAAGCAAGCTTTCCGGCAAATCGGGCATTGCTCATCAACAGGGAACATAGGAATCATGAGCCGATATTTTAAGATAGCACGATATTCAACGGCTGACATCTTTTGGCCTAAGCCCTCGATGGGGATGACCGATAGAAAATCTTGGGCGTGGGGGCCCCGCAAGCATTCTAGGACGGCGTTCTGACGGGGGGTCGTACAGAAATCTGATCCAATATTCTGAGCGATACGACAAAACAGAGCACTCGCCAAAGTCTTCTGGGTCTTCGGTGGGGCGGTGTCCCTGTTCGCGAAACCGCCAATATCCAAATCCGGGAGGTGTCTATGCAACTCCCCCAGAGCCATGTCATAATCCCCATCCATTCCAACAACCCCACTCTCGCGCAAGATGTGATCTTGCAGCCCCCACGATTGAGCTCGCGAGGCAACAAACCCGTAAATGGAGACATCCATGGCCGATAGAAGCCCCAGCCCCCCCCATCTTACAGGGCAGAGAAGCAACCCACCACTGAAAATCCCCAAAAAACGGACCCCCACACACCACAATGTCCTCTATAGCCCCCCGTAGCCCTTTATCGAATAAGGACTGTTCATGTGCAAAGTTTGAAACATATTATATATTATGCAAGCATATATTATATGCATTGAAGAACACATGTTGAAACCTTTCTTATCATCGTATTTAACCTAGGTTGACACTTGATGTTAGATCAGGGCTGGACCTACTATACTTTAGCACGTTAAGTAAACTTTGTGTACACATGCGTAAATTTGTATAACTATACAATCAAATTGATGATCAACGATCACTTTTGTATTGCATTAATGCATTCACACGACATTAGCATGTATTTACGAAGAAACCTTTGTCAATCATCTATGAGAAACGAATAAACAAGTTTTTTTTGGAAAGCAAGGAGTTGAAGGTTCATAGATTTAGAAGTTTTGGTTACCTTAAAAACAGTAGTTTGTTTATATATTAACCCCCCCCCCCCCCCCCCCCCCCCCAAGCATCCTTGTAAGAGAAGGTAATAGCAACAAAGATACTTATAAACATGATATAAAAACTGCACACATGAAGAAACTTGTCCCTGACCCACACCCCACTAATTGCGTTGGGCCTACTGCACCCTGACTCGTTCCCGGCCCAACTCTTTGTTGCTGTTGTGATAGTTGCTGACTACACCACGATGTCCTGGTGTAATCAAAATTAGTTGAGAATGTATATTATTATAAAGTATATAAACAGCAAAGGATAGCACAATATACTTGGGTTTACAAGAAAGCCAACTTACCTGAAGTAAAAGCATTCCCAATAAGCGAAATGGCTTTTTATCTTGAGAAAGGAACAGTGTCTGTGATGGTAATCGTATAACCGCACACTACATGTTACAACAATGTCACCTTAAAACATAAAGTTCATTCTGAAATTTACCTTTCAAAAAAAAAAAAAAACATAAAGTTCATTCGGATAAAGTTATCTGCGATCCTACAAACAAACTTAAGGGGCGTTTTGTTCCCACTTCCCAACAATGTCGTACTACAAACATTATATGAATCAAAGATCCCCTTAGAAGTAAATGCCTAAGGAGAAGCTTAGTTTGGGTTCTAGATGGCTTACAAGCTTCTTCTCTAGCATTTGTTCAAGAAATCCATGTTGATGCAGTGCTCGGAAAACAAAAAACTCACGATTCCCAGTGTAATGTCTGAAAAAAATTTGTGAGATGAAAATTTAATAAAAAATAGGTAAAGTTGTGGACTACATGGGCAGATATATGAGGATCATACTTGGTGTGGTCTTGAGATACAAGCCTATCTATTAGCAATGTTGATGGCCAATCTTCTACAAGCCTGAGAGAGAGAAACCGTAAGTGGCTAAAATGCAAAAAAAAAGGAATAATGTATTAAGACCCCATTAACAAAGGACATTGTAAAGTATGAGCACTTTGTGAAAGTTAACGCCAGACACTTACGGCTCAGCAGACGATGAACGCCTATAAGCCTGGCATAAAAAAACACAAGGCTTGAATTCAGTTCTTGAAGTTTGATATTTATATAGAATGTAGCTGTAGCTGTATTGTGAGAAAACATAAACGAGTAGTATAGAAATAAAGGCTTGAAACATACTTCTAATCTGGTTATCATGACGGTCTGGCCATGTCGTTTACCATCTAATTTTCCCTGTGTATCAAGCAGGCCATTAAATTATTTCAAAGAACTAAACACTTGCAGTGATATAAGGGTTGCAACTTCACATACCTCCCATATCTTCACATATTTTGGCCGTCTTGCTTGCGGTGTATTTGATGCCACTGAAGAAACTATGCTTGGCTCCTACACAATTAGGTTAAAAAGTTAACATCAAACTGAAAAGCATGTAAATGATTATTAATAAGTATAAAAAATAAAGGGCTGAAGGTAGAGGTGGCAATCTTGACCCAAAGGCTTTCAAGTGGGTTAGTTTGGGTTGCTTTTAAAATTATATGGGTTAGTTTGGGGAGATATTTTAACTAAACGGGTCACAACGGGTCAATTGAAATTCCATCTTGTTATTTTCGGGTCAAAGCGGGTCGACAACTTTAAAGAAATGGGTCGATGTGGGTTAGCACCTTAAAGAAACGGGTCAGATTTCGGATCAGAATGGGTTTCGGGCCGGCACAAGTATCCGCACAAGACGGGTTACGGCACGAAATAGGTTTTGGATCAGAATGGTTTCAGTTCGAATTGAGTTTTGGACCGAGACGGGTTTTGGCACGCGGCGGGTTTTGGATCGGAACGGGTCGGTTCGGATCGGGTTCAGGCCGACACGGGTTTCCACACGGGACGGGTTTCAGATCGCAACGGGTTTTAGGCCGACACAGTTTCAATATTTTCAGTTTTTTTTTTTGTTTCGTTTCGGTTTCGGTTTTTTGTTTCCGTTTGGTCGGTTTATTCGGTTTCGTTTCAGTTTCGTTTTAATCTTAGTTTCGTTTTGTACAAAAATGGTTCAAAAGGCAAATATCGATGGCAAATTGGTTGTTATCCCTCCCGAAGTATGTGCGCTGTGTTTACTACATTATTATTTTTGCAAGTACATGCTTCTATGTTGGTGTATATAATATAATTCATAACAGTAGTTAAGTTTGTTAATATATTCAGTTAGGCAGGTTGGTTAGTCAGTTTTTAGCTAAGTCTTTTTCTGTTTGTACATAACCCCTTGATGTACAAATACAATCTCTCTTTTTTTTAAAGAAAGCAATTTTTAACCAACCCGACCTGACCCGAACCCGTTCTGACCCGAACCAAAACAACCTTTTTTTGTAATTGACCCGTTTTGACCCATGACCCGACCCGAACCGACCCATTTGCCAGGTCTAGTTGAAGGTTCTTACAACTTTTACAGCTGCCAAAGGAATGTTTCCTGCCAATACTGGTTGCCGAGTCGGCAGATACTCGTTCGCTACAAGATGGAAAATTGTTTGAATGAATCAAGAACCATATACGATGAAGTTTGACACGCTAACAAATGGAACCTTAAATTAACCTGATGAAACAGAAGTTAGAGGCGGTTCTTAACTTGTTCTTATTGATGGACTTAAAGCAACACGAGCCTCCAAGAAATCTTCTGAGATTAGAATTAGATAATTTGGATTTTTAATAACATCGATAGTAGTAGTAGTTGCGGACGGGTTCCTTTTTCCCTGTATAATCAAAGTACAAAATCAGCATCCCAACAACAATATTTAACAAGGGTAAAAAAAGGATACCGCATTGTAGATTGCTTTAAGCTTTGGAAGCTGCTTTGGGCATATAACTGACAAAGAAACACAAGACTGCAACAAAAATACTTAATAAATACGAGAATAAGACATTCATTAATAACTAAACTCCATTGTCAATACCTGAGGAAATGATTTAGCAACCATTTCGGCATCAGATAAATGGCTTACTGACTGTAGGAAATGGACATGGATTACTTGCAGCAACAAGAATGCAATGTCTTTGAACAACCTCAGTTGACTGACTTTCGGATGCATTCGGAGGACACATCTGGTCATGATAAAACTTAGCATACATACAAAACTTAGTTTAATAATAGCCTATAAAGCAAAGAAGATAAGGGTCAAACCATTAGAACTTCAGTAAGTCCTTCAGCAATTGCAACATCATGAAAACCACCACCACTAAAGTGCATACATGATAGCCACTCTAAGAAATAGTCCGCATTTCTTGCCCAGCAGCTCCGCTGTACCAAACACGCTACATATATAATACATATAAAATAAACAAATAAATATCGTATGACAAGATTAGGATATATACAAATGTTCACAGCAGTCAATTTGAGAACACACGTACAGCTGTAAGATCCATGAGAATTGAATTGAACAAGAGCCAGTTCAACAATTGAACTAGCTGCTTCCTACATACATAGAGAAAAAGAATTAAAAAAAAACATCAGTATCAGTGAGTATACTATATTCACAGTGAGGATACAAGCATTGAAGGAGTTTCTGCAACAATATAAGCATTATTTATATTTGCAGGGATGATTTAACAAGGAATACAAAAGAGAAAAACTCAAAAAAGTGCTTACCATTAGTTCATTCCTACAAAACTTCCTACAAACATACAGATAAACAAGAATTAGACCCACAAATTATGAGGTTGATCCAATCCAATACATAATAAGCATGTAATTATTCAAGATAATATGTAACTCTATGGACCATAATCATCAATATTCTACCTAATTTGAATCAAGAAAGAAATCTATGTGGAAGTAATATAGTAAGATCGATATTTGAAACCCTTGATTGGGTATATAAAGTACCTAATATTTTTTTCGAGATAATCGGAGACAATGGTCCGCCAATGAGAACCCAAATCAACGGTACCTTCAACTACCAATACAAGCTGCTTCTTCTCCGACATACTACTGCTTAAACCCACAGTAAAACCAAAGTCAGCTTTCACACATCAATGATCGAGTGTTTGAAATCGGAAAATTCAACAACTTCCCTTGTGAATAGCTTCATTTGTTTCATGAACTCAGAATCGATTTCCTTCTGTGATCGGAAAATTCAACAACTTTCACACATCTATGATTTTTGCTTGCTGGTGGTTGGAGGTTTTATTTTTGGGAAAAATAAGTTTAACCTTTGACTTTTTCAAAATAAAAAACAAGCCTGTTAAGACTAAGTGTAAACGAACCGAATATTCGGCGAATGGTTCGTTAATCGTTTGTCGGAAAGTTTATTTATGTTCGTTCGTTTAATAAAATGAACAAGAAATTTCGTTCGATTAGTTAAATGAAGGAACATGAACAGAGGTCTCGTTCATTCAATTATGTTCGTGAACGTTCGGTAAGGTGTTCTTGAATGTGTTAGTAAACATTCGTTCATTTGCGTTCGTTTATGTTCGTCTGTTTGTTTTTTAATTAAGAGTAAATTGCCATTTTAGTCCCTGAGTTTTGTCCAAATTTGCCACTTTGATCCAAATAGTTTTTTTTCCCCTCTGGGTCCCTAACTTTTACATTTTGTCTAACTCCATCCAAAAATCCAGTTTGTAACAGGGGTATTTTGGGGATTTCCTTAAAAAAAAATGTTTTCAGTTGCCATTTTGATCCAATTCCAAAAAATCAAAAAAATTCAAAAAAAATCTAAAAATAAAAAAAATTCCAAAAAATCATAAAAATTCTAAAAAATTCAAAAAAATCTAAAAATAAAAAAAAATCTAAAAAATCATAAAAAATCTAAAAAATCCAAAAATCATTAAATGTTTCGGCACGAACCGTTTCGACCCGTACCGTTTCGAACCGTACCGTTTCGAACCGAACCGTTTCGACGCGTACCGTATCGAACCGTACCGTTTCGACCCGTACCGTTTCGAACCCGAACCGTTTCGACGCGAAGCGTTTCGACCCGTACCGTTTCGACCCGTACCGTTTCGAACCGTACCGTTTCGACGCGAACCGTTTCGAACCGAACCGTTTCGACCCGTACCGTTTCGAACCGAACCGTTTCGACCCGTACCGTATCGAACCGTACCGTTTCGACCCGTACCGTTTCGAACCCGAACCGTTTCGACGCGAAGCGTTTCGACCCGTACCGTTTCGACCCGAACCGTTTTGACGCGAACCGTTTCGAACCGTACCGTATCGGTTCGATACGGTACGGGTCGAAACGGTTCGATACGGTACGGTTCGATACCGTATCGGTTTGATACGGTACGGGTCGAAACGGTTCGCGTCGAAACGGTTCGGTTCGATACGGTACGGGTCGAAACGGTTCGGTTCGAAACGGTACGGGTCGAAACGGTTCGTGCCGAAACATTTAATGATTTTTGGATTTTTTAGAATTTTTATGATTTTTTAGAATTTTTTTGATTTTTAGATTTTTTGGAATGTTTTTGATTTTTTGGAATTGGATCAAAATGGCAACTGAAAACATTAGTGATTAAGTACAAACTGGGTTTTTGGATGGAGTTAGACAAAATGATCAAAATGGCAACAAAATGTAAAAGTCAGGGACCCAGAGGGAAAAAAAACTATTTGGATCAAAGTGGCAAATTTGGACAAAACTCAGGGACTAAAATGGCAATTTACTCTTTAATTAAAGATTTTTGTACTTTCATATATTTTAGAGTAAATTGCCATTTTAGTCCCTGAGTTTTGTCCAAATTTGCCACTTTGATCCAAATAGTTTTTTTTCCCCTCTGGGTCCCTGACTTTTACATTTTGTTGCCATTTTGATCATTTTGTCTAACTCCATCCAAAAACCCAGTTTGTACTTAATCACTAATGTTTTCAGTTGCCATTTTGATCCAATTCCAAAAAATCAAAAAAATTCCAAAAAATTCCAAAAAATCTAAAAATAAAAAAAAATTCTAAAAAATCATAAAAAATCTAAAAAATCCAAAAATCATTAAATGTTTCGGCACGAACCGTTTCGACCCGTACCGTATCGAACCGAACCGTTTCGACGCGAACCGTTTCGACCCGTACCGTATCGAACCGATACGGTACGGTTCGAAACGGTTCGCGTCAAAACGGTTCGGTTCGAAACGGTACGGTTCGAAACGGTACGGGTCGAAACGGTTCGGGTTCGAAACGGTACGGGTCGAAACGGTACGGTTCGATACGGTACGGGTCGAAACGGTTCGGTTCGAAACGGTACGGGTCGAAACGGTTCGCGTCGAAACGGTACGGTTCGAAACGGTACGGGTCGAAACGGTACGGGTCAAAACGGTTCGGTTCGAAACGGTTCGCGTCGAAACGGTACGGTTCGAAACGGTACGGGTCGAAACGCTTCGCGTCGAAACAGTTCGGGTCGAAACGGTACGGTTCGATACGGTACGCGTCTAAACGGTTCGGTTCGAAACGGTACGGTTCGAAATGGTACGGGTCGAAACGGTTCGTGCCGAAACATTTAATGATTTTTGGATTTTTTAGAATTTTTATGATTTTTTAGAATTTTTTTGATTTTTAGATTTTTTTGAATTTTTTTGAATTTTTATGATTTTTTAGAATTTTTTTTATTTTTAGATTTTTTTGGAATTTTTTTGATTTTTTGGAATTTTTTTGATTTTTTGGAATTGGATCAAAATGGCAACTGAAAACATTTTTTAAGGAAATCCCCAAAATACCCCTGTTACATACTGGGTTTTTGGATGAAGTTAGACAAAATGATCAAAATGGCAACAAAATGTAAAAGTCAGGGACCCAGAGGAGAAAAAAAAACTATTTGGATCAAAGTGGCAAATTTGGACAAAACTCAGGGACTAAAATGGCAATTTACTCTATATTTTATCTATGCTTTTTATATTATTTATTTGTTTATTTTTGAGTTAATTACTGTTTTCGTCCCTGTGGTTTGTCAAAAATCACTATTTCAGTCCATTAGTTTAAAAATTGCGATTTCAGTCCCTGTGGTTTCACTTTTGTAACCATCTCAGTCCACCTCGTAACCATCTCAGTCCCTGTACTTTACAGAATAATGGATTGAAATGGTTACAAAAGTGAAACCACGGGGACTGAAATGGTTATGAAAGTGAAACCACAAGGACTGAAATCGAAATTTTTAAACTAATGGACTGAAATAGTGATTTTTGACAAACCACAGGAACGAAAACAATAATTAACTCTTTATTTTTATGACCTTAACAATAAAACTACGAAACCCTATTTCCACCTTGTTTATACATCATTCTCCTTTCCTTTCTCATTATTTACATGGACGAATACGATCGACATCCGTTCCACAATTAGAGCTTCGAATTTCAGCGCTACTCTTTGGGTCATCCACCTTTGTATTTTTATAAAAGTAAATTACAAAAATCATCTTTTATGTTGCTTATTTATAATAATAAAATAAAATGTATAGTATTTTAAATATTGGATTTATATAATATGAAAAAATGACTCGTTTACCCTGCATAAGTTTACAAAATTTTATAACCTCACAAAAAAGAGTGTTCCTTTTTCTTTTCTTTTAATCTTTTTACTTTTTATCTTTTACACTTTTAAATATTTTCATCTTTTACATAACCATCATAAACTAGTGTTTTTCAATAACGCGCGTTGCGCGAAAGGCATTGGTGTTTTCGACCGACATCATTCTTCAAACGATCCGAGATAAACGATGCGTAACCAGCCATATCCGACATCGTGAAGTGTATTAAAAAAGGGAGCAATTGGACGATTGGATGCTAGGCTAGGTGTTTCTTGGAATGCCCACGGATTGTTTGGGTCAAAACCACGATTATGAGGATTCATTTTTCGTATTGTGGTTGGATGAGAATTTTTTTTAAAAATAAGATAGAGATGATTATAGAAGAGGTGGAGTAGTTGTGGTAAAAAAATGAATAGAAGTGTGAGTATTTATAGTGAATAATTTTTTTTTTAAACACATAGCCGTTGGCCAACGGCTAGCCCAAACGGCTACTTGTCTTGGCCAATGAGATCCCGTCATGTCATCTTGATAGCCCCGTCCAACGGCCGGGCTGAAAACCCCGCCCAAGGGGCCACGCCGAAACCCAAGCCCACCCGGGGTGGTGACTTGGGCGTTTGTACCCAACCCACGCCACAACCCTCGCCCCTGGGCTGAAACCCCCGCCCAAGGGGCCACGCCGAAACCCAAGCCCACCCGGGGTGGTGACTTGGGCGTTTGTACCCAACCCACGCCACAACCCCCGCCCCATACCCCATATTCTAATATAGCCGTCCAACGCCCGGGCTGAAACCCCTGCCCAAGAGGCCACGCCGAAACCCAAGCCCACCCGGGGTGGTGACTTGGGCGTTTGTACCCAACCCACGCCACAATCCCCGCCCCCGGGCTGAAACCCCCGCCCAAGGGGCCACACAGAAACCCAAACCCACCCGGGGTGGTGACTTAAGCGTTTATGCCCAACCCACGCCACAACCCCGCCCTAAACCCCATATTCTAATATAGCCTAAAAATTTTGTGATATATGAATCACTGTTCATTTAGTTTACATTTTATCATATATATATGAATTTCTTAATTTACACTTTTAGCCCTAGTGTTTCCATCTTTTACATATTTGTCACAAACATTTTCTATTTTTAACCTTAACACTTTTCACTCTTAACTTTAATCACCCGTACTTTACACAGGGGCGGACTCAAGCCTAGCCCAAGGTGGGCGGGCGCACCCCCGGAAAAAAAGTTTTTTAGTGCTAAGTTTTGTCGAAAATCCCGTCCGCACCCCTTGGAATTTTTCGTCCGCACCCCTTGAAATTTTCCGTCGCACCCCTTAGGTAAAAAGCGTTATCAATTTATATTTTAAATTTTTTTAGTAAACTCTTATTTTTTAAAAATACTACCTAAATCATATAACTTTTAATACCTAACTAATTAAATCCAAATACCCAATACCTTTACCCACTTATAATACCTAACTAACTAGCCCACTAAGTCTTAGCCCATTAACCAAACCCAATAATATTTCAAACTATAATAAAATAATTAAGCCCAAAACCCTTAGAATTCTCTCCCGCTCTCTCTCTCTCAGTCTCTTGCGTCTCTGCGTCCAGCGAACATCAACCACCAACGAACAAAAATCCAGGCCGTAACTCCGCCGTTCGACACCAAATCCAATTGGAATTTGAACACAGGTAAGTTTCTTTGTTATTTTGATGATTTTGGTTGATATTATAGGAGAAAAAGGGTAATAAAGTTGTTAAATAGGTTTGAAATTTTGTGTGTTTTGACGTTTATGGTTGTTTAGATGATTTTTAGGGTGATTATGTTGTTTAGATGATTTTTAGGGTGATTTACATTATGATTTCTAGGGCTTGAATAGTTGAAAATTAAAATTGAAAAATTATGTTATGGAGAGATGAACTTATGGATCAATTTGTTTGTGATAGGAACTACGAGTAGGGATTTAAATAATTAAGCACAAAACCCCTTAGAAAGTAGCTTTAGATGATGTTTTGGATAGATTTCAAAAAACGAAAACCCGTAGGGCGACGTTTTAATTATGTTTGTAACAAGGTTTGACGTGTTTTTTATGATTATATAAATTTAGTTTGATGTTCTTTTGTTTTACATGACCCGACCCGACCCGACCCGACACGAACCGATTTTTTTTACTTATATACCTTGGGGCCTAAAATTTTAAAAAATGTTTTGCACCCCCATGGAAAAATTCTTGGGTCCGCCACTGACTTTACATCTTTTATAAATTTGTCATTTTACGATTCGTTCTAGATTTGACTTAACAGCTGCAACGTGTGCATGTGATTCAACGTTTTTACGGCTTAACGGCTCTCTCGAAACTCACGGGTCCTAAACCGATGTAATTGTTCTTTTCTATGTTTTACTTTTTTGGTCTAATTTTTGCGAGTTAACACGCCGTAACGTGTGTGCGTGATTCATTATTTTTACGTTTACTTTTTGTTCGGCTTAACGGTTCCACTGCAAAGCATGGCTCATAGATACTAGTTTTAAACAAAATTTTATTTTGTTTTTAAAAATAATGTGAAAAGTAAGTACCGGTACAAATGTTTGTAGTGTTGGTAAAAAATTGTGTTTTTTGTACATTTATAAAAATTTGATGTGGCATTTGTGAGTGTATTTAGCACCTTGGAGTGGTGATTAATGTATGGGTATTCTATTCATAAAAGTTAAAACAATTTTTAGATTGAAGGAGTTGAATCTTGAATGGAATGAGGCGGAGTTTTCAAAACATGATCGCAATTCAGTAACACATACATCAAGATGTGTTCTTGATAAATGTTTATAAAAATACATTGCAAGATTTACACAATGAAATTGATAAATAACCAAGCTTGCATTATATTGGGGTTTAAAGAAAATGGACATATTTGAACAATTAATTGTAGATGCAATTTATAAGTAACCCAATTAGCAGGTATAGTGATAAGTGAAATAGTGATGAATTTGTTTGATGATAAGTAACCATGAGCTTAGTCAAATAGTAAAATATTTGCAAATTGGTGAATAAGTAACCAAGTTTATACGCAATGTTATCGGTTAAACATTGTTTATAAAGTTGTAGGTATTATATGAATGTAACTAAATAGTGAAAAAATGTAAATGGATTTGTGCAAGGGTGACGATTGTGGTAAATCATTAAACACCTAAAATAGCTCATTTTGAAATAAGTATAAATGCAACTACTAATGATCAAGTAGCAATGTAGCATACTCATCGCAATTTGTCATGTGTTTTTTTGAAAGTTACTAAAATTTAGAATGCGCATTCGGTGCAAGACTACAAGTTGAGGATTAGTAACTAGGAAACTCATCACAATTAACCCAAGTTGCGTTAGACGTCGACTAGAAGTCTTTACGGATAAGAGTAACATGTCCATCCAGATTGGTTATGACATGTGAAATGGCTAAATGAATGATAAAGGAAAGATTTGTGATTTACATTAAAAATATTGTTAGTGTCTGAAATTTTGGGTAGCATTATGAGATGGCACTATGGCAGCATGTCAAGCATCTTCATTCCATCACAATCATACCATATAAACACTTACTTCCAAAACATTAAGTACCATCCCAATTCATCCCAAGTTAGTTTCAACAAAACGACATACAATAGTTTCACAAAAGATGCGCAACATACATAGTTTGCTGAAATGAAGATGTTAAACATCACTTACCGCCTCCGCCTCCCCATGCAATAAAACTTTCTTGTGACTCAAACTCCTGCAAAACCATCACAAGAATCATTCACATCATTTTACCAATTTGCACAAAAAATTCATCAACCATACACGCAGCTTTAAGATCTTACAAGTTGGCTCAAGCGGAAATCAGGGGGTGTATCAAGTTCCAAATTCGCAGGATCAAGAACCAAATCTTGACATGCTTCAAGATCCTTCTTTAAATTTTCCGCCCCTAGATGAGCGTAATCGGCAAGACGCGGTTTTCCATTCGGTTGGTTTTCAGCGTCTCTTTGAGGAGATTGACTCTGAAGAAACTCGTCACACAAAGAAAGTCCTTCCACAAGTTGTTGTGAATCTAATATATACTGTGACTCACTATCCCACCATTTTACTTCTTCACCACCTTGACTATCGTTATTAGCCCCCGGTATCTCAGAAACATTATTTTCGTTCGTCATATTATCTTCATCTTCACCAAGCTTCCCGCCAGAAGTTTCTAGCTCAACCTCGTACGCTGGCTCCATCTCATGCTACAGTAAAAAAAATGTGAAAATCAACGAGAATGTTATATTTTATTACCTTTTTCCTTTGTATTTCATTAAGTAAGTTCTATCTTTAATTTGGCTCCATCTCATATAAACAGGACTAGAGGTGATAATTACAACCCATTTACTTATGCACGGGAAGATCTCGGTTACGGTTAATCCCTTAAAAGTCAAATGGGCCACAATAATGAAACCAAACCAAAACCAATTTGACCGAACCGTACAAAAATCTAAAAAAAAAACCGAACCAAATTTACGGTTCGGTTACGGATTTGCATTTTATGAAAACCGAACCGAACTGAATAACCTAAAAAAATATTTATTCAATGTTTGTTATATATTGATTTAGGAATTATTAATTTTGTTCTTGAAGGTTAAGTATTTATAATAAAAACATTAGTATGTTTATTTATATTTGAAATGATTTATCCATTGCCTACAAGAAATAACAAAATTTACATAAAAGTTAAATGATTTTCAAAGTATTATAAAAGAAAATGTCTTAATAAAACTTTGGAGGATAATAAAAACATATTAGAAGGTTAGGTTTATGTGAACAATATTAATTAAACTTTTTATTTTTGAATTTTACGTAAATTTGTTCCAAAAACCGAAAAAGCCGTAAAAACCGAACCGAACCATTGCTAAAACCGAAAAACCTGAACAAGATCTGCAAAAGTTTATGAGAATGTTACGATTTTATAGATTTTCCTTAGTATTTCATTTTGTAAGTTTGTGAGGCATATTTGATAAGTAAAAAATACCTGAACAGGATCTGCAAAAGTTTCAGCAGGCTCTTGTTCAAGGCCTGTTGTATCTACGACCCGTTTTTCAGCACGAGGCGGTTCAGGGGTCACGGACTTAGGAGTCACAGGGTCAACTTTGACAACAGGAGCAGCAAAGTCCGAAACTACAATCTCTTCATCTTTTCCGTTCGGTTTAGACTGCAGTTGTTGTTGATAAAAGACTTTCGAAATCACATACTCGCCTTCCTTTTCATCCTCACCGGTTCCCAAATGATATTGGTGCATAACCCAATTCGTTTTTTCAGCTTTCCCGCCTTTGACCGGGCTTACGTAAAGAACCATGATTTTCTTACACCCTTGTTGAACCCCGTCTAACACAACGGGCTTTGTTCGGCCCGTTTTGTGCCAACGTAAGTCGCCAAAATCATCACCGTGTATCTTACGGCGTTTTCTAGTTCCGGTATTGTAAGCTTTAATTGCTCTATGGAAAAAGTGCGATACGCTTCCATCCTGTTGTACCCCTAAAACAAAATAAAAAAGACTCATATAACACAAAAGGTGTATCATCGTATAAAAGAAAATATAAACGAAAATGTATAACTGTATAAGTACCTGGCAACTTTTGAGGATGGGTGTAACAGATTCCGTCATCTTCATCGACCGTTGGAATAAACTCATCGATAAAAGGGTGAGGCTGAAAACCTCGTGCACCGCTTTTAGCAAGTAAATGCCAGATAATTTCTTGATCCAGCGGGTCAAATTTAACCCCTCGGGGCAACCCCGGCCAGGCTTGATTAACCTAGAAACATGAATGTTAGGTCCCAAAAGAAATAAAGAATATCGTAATAATGTAGGAATGTAACATAGAGAAATTTACATCACTGTTGTCGACTATATGGTGACAGTTTGGGCATGCTTTGGTGGGATTGCTTTTCCATTTGATGTTTTCAGGATCACATGCACCAGAGGCACTTTTGATCTTAGAAGCAAATCGGTTGCTATCCACCAACCATGATTGCCTGCATTTGTTGGCATAAATGATTACTAATCTATAACTAAACGTAAACAAGAATCTTAAAATGAATATAATTCACAACAGAAAGCTTTTGATCCCAAGAAAAAAACTACAAAAACACTAATACAAGTTCTAGTTTAATTTCGTGATGTTTTATTTCATGTAAGACATTCCACATAATTAGATTTGATCCAGAAAGTGAGTGACAAAGTGGCATCATGTTAGGACTGCAGTTTTGTGTAATTCTTAATGTAATAACAAGATAAAATGGGTTCATATAAAGGGAAAATATGTAAATTTGGATTGTAACCCCAAGAAATAAATTGAAGCATTCTTTTAACAAATGCCCCAAATGCTACCACAGATAATATTTACAAATATTGGAAAAAAAAAAAAAAAACACTCTATGGAACCCAATCAACTGTATTTCTCGAATGGTATTCATACAAATGCATTTAATCAAGTGTTCATCTCGAACTACATCGAAACCATCCCTAGCTGGAAAACATTAATGAACAAATATACATAGCACCAAAAAAAAAAAAAAAAAACTTTCTGCATAATACAAATAAACCCTAATGACAATAACAGTAAAACTCACTAAAAACACATGACATATCAATACTACAAAAGCTTGATCAATCAATCACTCTCATTTGTAAAAAAAGGAACATCTTAGATCCCTCTTGGCCTCTTTGATCTAAAGGGTATCACACATTTGACATTTTACATCACAAACATAATCAAACTATAACCCTAACCTTTCCATTAACCAAATATACAAACAAAATCCAAAAAACCCCAAATTTCATCAATTTTTTTAGGGTTTTTCAAGCAACAAAAAAAACCCACTTCATTAAATGAACAGACAGAGTCTTTCTAAACTGGGTTTTTGTCAACGCCTCAAAAGATCGCAACTTTATTCAAGAAAACCTATAAAACTTAAAGATGATCAAGAAACTCAGTGAAAGCTCTGTGTGTGTGTGTGGGGGGGGGGGGGGGGTTACCCAGCCATGGCGATGAGTGGTTTGGATCAGAGAATGAAGATAGGGCACCGTCGATCTTGAGCAGCACTCTCTCTGCAGAATGTTTCTTATGGTTGACTGCGGGTAGACTCGAAAAGAGTGTATACAATTATAAGTATGAACTGTACAGTTTATACAATTATATGCTTTGATTATCGAGGTCACTTTTTATATTCAAAGAACATCATAAATCATTTGATCAACTGTAACGCGGTTGAATGGATGCCACTTAGATTATTATTATTGGATTCAAATTTGAAAGTTTGAAAAGGGTAAAGTTTGTCGTGTTAGATATTCACGGCGTAAAAATCTACCGACAAATTGTAAGCCTAAACATACTTGAATATGATTCAACTATATAAGGGGTAATCCGCGCTTCGCAGTGGGCTAGCGGGAATTAGATTGGTATTTTGCCGGCCTGTTAGAGTACTGATACTTGCTATAGCAACAGGAAAAGAAACCTAAAAAATAAAAGTAGTAATATGTCAAAAAGAATATTGGCACATGTTTTACATCAATCGTATAAAAACTATAAAGATGATTGTGTGCCGGTTTCAATAACATCAATGCTAACATCGAAGTTGTTCAGTCAGAATTGATTGATACGGATTGTCAGGGTATGGACACGATACCGACACCCGAAAAAATCACTCCATTTTACACCAAACTAATCACAACCACGTATTCATTTTTTTAACTAATTTTTTTTAGTGTTTATTGTCTATGGAACTTGAACCTAATACCTACTCTTCCCAAATTCAAGTGTTCAAACGCTTTGACTCAGCCAGTGGACCACCACCCCATTAATACGTATTATTTTTTAAGTTAACAAATGCAAGTTTACTAAAATAAAATAAAATTAAATGGGTTAAGAAACATATTGTATAGAGAGTTCAAATAGGAGAGTGTAAGGGGTTTTAAAAAAATTCAAGGGTAAATAAAGCAATTAATAATAATAAATAAAAAATCAATAAATATACAAAAAAATCAAGTTAATATATTTTTCGTTTGTTTTTATATAGACATATAATAATTAAAGATGAAAGAATATGAATGAGTAATATAGTTACTTGATTTTATTTTCATAAACTATATATTATATTAGTTCATTATACATATTTAACGTAAACTGAAAAGAATAACAAAAATAAAAACATAAGCCAAAGGTACTGTACAAGTCCTTTAGTTTTGTTAGATATATAAGTAGGTTTTCCTGTGCCTGCGTTGCGTGATACTAAGCCGAATATTTCTCTCTTAACATGCATGTCTGTGTTTTGGTTACTTGTAGTCATAACATGATCTAAAAAAAATTACATCGAGTCAACCAATTAAAAGAAAACACTACCATACTTTTACTAAAAAAAAACTAAAACGATGGAAAAACTATAATTTTAAACTGAGGACAAAATTGTATTTTTTTTCAAGACAAATAAGCGTGTGCTAGGCGGCCGCCTGGCACAAAAAAATATACCGAGTCAACCAATTAACACAAAACACTACCATAGTTTTGTCAAAACGTCACCGCCAAAAGTTTGGTCGAATCAGAGCCCCGTTTGCTAGAACTGGCACGTCGGGATTTTTTTGTGAGTCCATTGAAACGAGAGTGAGTTGGGGTGAAATGGTTTTGGTTTTGGTTTGAATTGAGAGTGAATATGAGAATGTGTGTGAATGGGAGTGGAAGATATATTTATAACGGTTTAAAAATTGATTTTTTAAAATCATCAATCGCTCACATGTATGACCGTTGAACGGTCATATTCTCGAACACATCAACATCGTCGCGTGACAAATTCTACCTGGGCACAAAACCCGCCAAGCCTACTCATGGGGTGGCGGCGGTACCGTGCCGGTTTGAAACCGGCCGGGTGTGGTATCTTAGCTGGCGAGGAGTACGTTGATGACAACTAATTCGTGTTGAAGTTGAAATGTAACAATCATTGGTTGAGTTGATTTGTGAGTAATTCTACTACGTAAATAAAATCGACTTAAGAAAGTTGTTACGTATACGAGGATGCATAATCACTTTTAATCTAGTTGTGATTACAAAATGTTTGACCACACGTGTTCTTCTTGGTCAGTACTATGCAATATAGTGTATATTGCCAATGCTTCCATACTAGTTGTTTGGCTGTGAGACGCTACATTGACATTCAACAAACGTCTCAAGGGAAGTAGTGATGACCGACACCAAACACATGTTTTCTTCAATTATGATCAATCAAATGGCAATAAACCTGTCACATATTATTTCATCAAAGTAAGAATGTTATCTAAATGCATATATTTGTTCATTTCCCGTTGCCTAGTTTTAAAAATTAAGAATGTTTATGTTTAATTAAAAATAAAATTAAAAGTAAAAACAAATGCCAATGATCTCTAGATCAAGTGGTGGAGGGCTTGCATTTCTCTTGAGAGATGCAGGTTCGACTCCCACTTGATGCAGAGTGAGGCACTGGCGGACAATGATAGGAGACCCAGGGAAACCTGGGTTAGATCCTTGAGCCAAACGGGTTTTACCGGTAAATTTCACCGTCGTGCCTACGGGCGGGTGGGTTACCGGGTTTTCCCCGGAATTGGTGGTGGACTCGGGTTACTCTCGGAGTACTCCGTTTGTCCAGTGGGTGCCCCGAGAGTGTTTGGGATTGAGTTTGTTGGTTGTTAAAAAAAAAAAAAAAAAGTAAAAACAAATGAAATCAAATAAAATCATTGTTTAATTTATTCTCTCATTCTCGCTAACACCTGCCAATTCTCTCCCTCTCTGAGAGGCTCATCCTACACCACAAATCCACAAGACCACGACCAATTGATCAAGCCCATTAAACTAGAAACTAAACAAGGCTGAGGCCCAGAAGCCCAAGAACAGCCCGATTATTTGTCTATATACAAGGAAATTAAAATAGCTATATAGTTGTTTAAAATTATAGATTGTGATGAAATTGGAAAAATTTTCGTGTTATGAATTTACATCAAGATAGTTGGTAAACGGGCAACAAGTTGCGTCGCTTCCTTTTTTTAATAGCAAAACTAAGTCTTTTAAAAACTACATCCATAGATCTCGAGTCATAACATTACTATTCATGACCCTTTGAACTCGACTAAGTAGGTTCACAGCCTCTGAACTTGATTTAAGAAATTTAAATCCGATAATATGTAAAAAATGGATCTTTTTTACACCTATAATTTTAAATCATTCTCCTTTACCCAAGTTTGAATCTAGGACGTCCTATTTAAGAGACATGTGACTCTACCAGATGGGCTAACCCATGTTGGCTTCTTTTTTATTTAATAATGAGTTCTAGTTGTAAAAGAATAATTTATTTTTTAACATTTTCTTATACACAAATATCACAAACCTTACAGTTAGAGAGATTTAAACTTACAATACTTTTCTAGATCAAAACTACCATACCACTAAACCACTAGCTTATAACTGTAAATTAAGAATTTCTAATTAGTGTGTCTGTGTCCGGATTGAGATGAGATTGCATACATAGATGTCAAGTTGACCAATAACTTCAAACTAGTTAACAAGACATCTCATGTTGCTTTATGCAATCTTAATCCCGACACAAAAAACATATTTGTGGAATCGTCTAGAGAAAGTGTGCAAATTTTCAATATCTTGCTATCATTTTTTTGTTTTTTCTCATACGATATGTTGTTTGTGGAGTAAATATTATCTATGTGAATCAGAATCTTTCAAACAAGGTTATTTAATTTTATTTAAGGCAAATAAAGGTAATTGCTAATGGCTTCTATGGTAAGTACATATTGTTGCAAAATACAATATGTACCTTTCCTCCCTGTTTTTGCCCAATTAATTTCATTTATTCTTCCTTTTCCACTGCATTTGTTAATTTTGTATATGTAATGTGTTACAATGTTCTCTATGTGATTGCCTGATTAATGATTAAACTGTTGATTAATCAAATTTTGAATTATGAGTTCTTGCCTTATTTTGAGTTTTAATTGATTACCATTTTGAGCTAAATGATAATTATTTATGAATATTGCCAATGATCCACATACCAATTGGTTTGGGGAAGGTGGGAAGGTTTACCCACTTATGTGGGGTTCCTGCCCGAGAGGTCTCAGGGTCGAATCTTGCGGAGGGCGAACTGTGACACCGATTCAAACTGGCAATAATATGCAAACCGTGGAATTCCTACTTGTAACCTGGGTGATCAAAGGCAAAAGGCCTAACCGGGTGATCTAGCCATCCAAAAAAAATTATTTATGAATATTCATGTTTTCTTTGCTTAATTACTCTACAATACACTTTATCTAGATTCTAGAATGTTCGGATGCAAATATAGAAAAATTGAAGGGAATGTAAATATCGTCTCTTCTCTCCTTAAGGCTGAAAATGAATCGAACGTTCAACGAATAATTTATGAACTATTATGGGGGAAGTTCATTTACTTCGTTTGTTTAATAAATAAAAGACATGAACAAGAAATCTCGTTCGATTTGTTAAATAAAGGAACACGAACAGATGTCTTGTTCGTTCAATTTTGTTCGTGAACGTTCGTTCATCCACGTTTGTTCATGTTGTTTATTAAAGATTTTTGTGCATTTATTTATCTTATCTAAATCTTTTATATTCTTTAATCATTATTTATTTTAGTACTCTTGCATCGTTCTCTTTTCCTTCTCATTATTCACATCGATGAATACTATCGACATTTGATCTACTTAGGGTTGAAGTTCAAGCGCTACTCCCACTGCCATCCACTGATTTTATTTGTGTATGTGAACCCAATCTTTCCTTAACGAACGAACATGAACTGAAAATCTTGTTCGTTAAGTGTTCATGAACACATTATTTTCTTAACAAATGAACATGAACAAAGTCTTATTCATATTCATTCGCTTCATTTGCATCTCATCTCCTTAATAACCAACAACAATATAATGAAAGATAAGGGAAGCATTGTGGGATGGAGAGGAAATAAGGGTAGGCAAAAGTTCTTATCTATACTAGTACCAAAAAGATTGGTTCATGGCAACATTGTAATTTACCTTCAAGTCTAAGACAAATTTTGATGCATAACATACAACTTTACAATGCATAAAATGTGCATCTTCCTCGTTTAACCCATCACATGTATTGATTAGATCATTTAATGCATATTATATACTTAAATATTATAAATGCCTTGCTCACAAACCCGAAATATATGTGCAATCTATAATTTGATATATTGAATATTTCGAAAACATTTAGTGAAGAACATCATTAAGCAAATTAGCACTTTCGTACGAATATTGCGATTTGTTCTACTCTATTTCTTTACGCAACAAGTATTGCAATTTATATTATAATAATTCAAAAATAAACAAATTAAACAATAGAAAAATGAAATTAAAATGTTTATTTAGTGAATGATTACATTCTTAATTACCAATTCTTTGAAGAAACTCGTAAACTCATAGAAAACGACTCGATTGATAAACTAATGGAAAACGAGTACAACGTTGTAAATTGTCTACTCCATCGCATCACGAGGGATCCCCACTATTATAAAAGAAACGAAATAAGATTTTTTAACTATTTATTTAATTTATCCATGCATGTTAGATAATAAAAATATAATTAATAGGAAATTTAATATATGATGCATAGGTAAAAGGGGGATTACAATGCTGACTTATCATTAAATCTAAAAAAAATAATTTCCATCAGTTAATCCCTAATATTTTCAAATTACCTAGGTAAATTATACCACACAATTCAAAAGTTTCTTCCCGATTTAAATAGATGACAAGCATAAAAGTGCTCGATATACAATGTTGATTAGTGTAACCTAATTCGTCTAACTCATTACAACAATGTGCCTAATGTATAAAACGGTACTTCCAACTTTCAGTTTTAATTCGTGACTTACATTGAGGTCTGATTATGATCTGATTACAACAATGAGTCTAAATTTTCGGCTCGAGTTTGATGTCGTAATAAATAAGTTTTGATTATGCAAGTATACTTGTGCATACATGTAAACTATTACATGGTGTGTTCAACCTTGTTTGTGTTGCTACCAAAATTATGTTCAATATAGCATTGATGTATATACCCTCTCCTAAAATCTACGCATGTACACGTCGCATCCGTATAATTATTGATACACTTTAAAAAGATCACTTTTACGATAAACGTCTCACAAACACACATATATATATATGTGTGTGTATGTATAATTGTATATGTATATTTGTATTCATAAATAACAAACAGTGAAAAAAAGGCAAATAAAACAGAAAGAAAAGTGCAGAAGAAGAGATGAGATCATGGTCAAAACCAAATGTTGATAACAGAAGTCGATCAGAGCCATTATCACAAACCTCTGAGCCATCAAATATATGCGCTCGTCAGTCATTTGATTCGCTCACATTCCTCTTTGCTTATTAGTGGTCTTTCTTGTACAGGTCAAGAATGTCACTTATTGTTTGCTGGCGTCAACTCCGATGTCATCCTCTCATCATTACAATACATATGTCACCTGCTTGCCCAACACCAGACACACTCACACATTTCATTTTACAACCTCAACTCTTGTTGTTATCCTTTAATGGAAATGTAATAAGAGTAATAGAATTTGTCATGCTGCTATTTTGTTAAGACTAAATCAAGTGTATTGATCAGTAGATGATAATAGTAACAATCCATAGACAGTGTGCATAAAAAAAAGAAACTATATATGCTTAAAAAGGCGCATATAAAAGAATAATTAGTTATGATGGATATTTCTGAAAATAGGTTATTTATGTCGTTTTGACTTGCTTAAAAAAGTGTTATTAGAAAAAGGAATTGCACACTAAAGTAAAGAATAGAATTTACTTTTATACAAATAAAAGACGTAAAGAGTTTTACATATGGCTTTCATATTTACGTACAGTTGCATGTTAATAAACGTCATTAATGTTAAATACATAAAGCAAGTTCACTTTTACCTTTTTCCTATAATAGTCCTACAGAGTTATTAATATTAACTAGGTTTATCACCTTAGCCGCGTTGCGGCAAACTTCTTTGGTTATTTAGTCTGTGTTTACATGTGTTTTAAAATCACTACGAGCGCGTTGCACACGAAACCCCTAACAAGTATAAAAGAAAATGTAAAAAACTGTAAAAAATAATTGAAAGAAAATCAGCCAAAAAAGTTATATGTTAATGATGTTGTTCGTATGAAACCCGTGGTCAGAGATGAGCAAATAATATTGGGTACCGGTTCCGAATTTCCCGAACAGAAGGATCCTAAATACCAATTCGGTACCAACTTTTGGCGTTTCTAGTACCGGTTCGCTACCGATTTTTACCTTCATATACCGGTACCGTAACCGGTATTTTCAGCATCGGTTGCCACGGAGCTCTGATCAGGGATGAGCAAATGATACCGTGTAGCAGTACCGAATTTCCCGAACTAAAAGATTTTCAAACTCAATCCGGTACCGATTTTTGGCGTTTTCTGTATCAGGCTCATAAGGTTGGTTCTTTAAAAACATTTAATTTGTAATCTTAAAAAATATATAATTGATCGCTACTGGGCCAAAGGCCCATTCCATTGATCGCTACTGGGCCAAAGGCCCATTCCATTTCGTCCAGAAGTGTTTTGTCCAAGGGAGGGTGTTTCGGGTGGGTATTTCGGGTGGGTATTTGCGGTATTTGAGGGTAAAAACCGGTGAATACCGGTGCCGAACCGGTAACGAAAATACATCCGGTTTGATAAATTTGATACCGGTACCCGGTACCATTTGCTTATCACTTAGTGATGTCACTGTTCATTAAATTACATAGAGTAATCTCATTAAAAAAAAAAAAGGAAAAAAAGTCAACAATCTCGTCCAAAGGGAGGGTGTTTCTGGTGAAGGGAAAAAAAGGGAGGGTGTTTCGGGTGAAGGGGAAAAAAAGTCAACAATTTCGTCTAAGGGGTGGGTATTTCGGGTGGGTAGGGGTATTTCGGGTGGGTATGGGTGTTTGTTATCCTATTCATTAACTTGTCACGTGTCTATATATGTGTCAAGATTTGAATGGTGAGGTTACTATTTTACTATTCATAAGGTTGGTTTATTAATATATAGGATAATTGTATTAAAATTTACATTGAGATATATTTTTTTTGAAAGGTGTAGATCGATTGGAAACTCACTACTACCGACTGCGCTTCAACCCTATTTATCGGAAGCACAGCCACCCAGGTTCGAATGAGGGGGAGTGCAGTGCAGAGCCCTTCCTCGCACCTCGTGGAAACTTAATCCCGACTGCCAGGCTCGAACCTGTGACCCCGGTCAGGAACCCCACCAAGGTGGGTAAACCTTACCACCTCACTTGCAGTTAATGGGGATCGAACCTGAACCTCATTTGAGAACTCAAGCACTTTCCACCACTGGACCACAAGGTCATTGGCTTACATTGAGATAGATGGTAAACAATCCTCAAGCTGTGCTACTACACCCTTTTGAATAGCAAAACTAAGTCTTTTAAAAAGTACGTCCATAAATCTCGGGGTCCTATAATAACTTCAGACTAAACATAAAATATTTCGTTTAAGAGTAAAAAGTAAAAAAAAAATGGAAAGAAATACGCCATATGCGAAAATAAAGTGGATACGTGAATTTTGGTCACATATTTCATGGTTATAAGGTAAGATTTGTCTAAGATAGATTGTGAAAACTTGACCGGGAAACCTACCACGTTGCGAATTGGCTTCACTCTTCAGATCATGTTTTGTCTGTCGTTGGTTGACAAGCTTTATGTTTATCGAGATGACAAGTTTCTAGTTTACCATTGTTGGTTCGCTTCGCTTAGGTTGAAACAAAGTTTTGTTTGACATAGACAACTCCAAAATCATTTTCCATGATACGTTTTTTCATAGCACACCCCCATCCCTAGCATTTTCTCGGTTCACATTATTGCAATATTAGCTTTCCATTATCATCCTTAATTAACCATCCCTAAACTAGTGAAGCCATCCCTCTCTTCATCACACCCAGTTTCAAAACATAAAAAACTAACATTATATTACCCTTTGTAAAAGATAAGAAACAAAGAAAAAAATTTGAAAAACACATATAATATAATGGTTTAACTACTAAGGAAGCAAGTCAGAGTCGGTTAATAGCGGCGACATTTGTCGCCGCTAATAGTACTGATCTGCGCCGCTAAAGGTAATAGCGGCGACTTATCGCCGCTAAAGGGTCGCCGCTAAAGGTTGGCCGCTAAAGGGTCATATGTCGCCGCTATTAACCAATGTCGCCGCTATTGATGTTGACTTTTAGCGGCGACAATTGTCTTCGCTAATAGTGTCTTCGCTATTGATTTTGACTTTTAGTGGCGACATATGTCGCCGCTAAAAGTCTTTTTTTTTTTAAATTTTGCTGCATTTGTAGTATTTCCAGTTATAAACAAACCTGCCAATTTTCCAGTTTTACGCAACACAAACGAACTAAACAAACATAATGCTTTACATACTAAAATCGCATAAAACGTATCTGTACAATAACATCCTAAAATATTCAAAAACTACAAGTTGATAATACTAATTACTCATCCTCATCATCCTTGTCAAAAAGGTCTTCATCGCCATACTCATCGTCGGTTGCGGCTTGCTTTCCCCTCGCCGTAAGATAGGATTCAAGTTGGTTTACGAATGTCGGACTTTGGAACAAACTCGAAACGTATTCCTACATTAATACATATCAAAACCAATATTATGAGTATTCAAAGCGGCTAAAGGTTCAACAATATGTAAACCACAAACCTAAAATCATCTAACTAATAAGAAGTAGGAACGTGGCCTAAATTATATTGAAAACCCATAGATTTGTTCGGTTTATTTGATTTGGTTATCATAAGAAACATACCCAAGATTAATTATATATAAAAAAAAGAACCAAAACTAAAAGCCTAAATTATATTGAAAACCTATAGTATTAGATTGTAATATTAGATATTGTTTGGATACATGCTATATTTTTAAGTCAAATTGTATAGTTTACCTCCGAAAAGGGTTGTGGAGTTGGAGATTGTGCACCAAATGGGTTCGATGGTATATTCGAAGGTTTATGCCCAAGCCCCCGGTACCATCCTCGTCGATCACCCAACACGTTTTGAAACACGGCAACCTCATTCGGCGGTTGAGAACCGCCGCTTTCTCCGCCCATAATCTCGCGTTCTAAATTAAGCTGTATTTTACAAAGATGATTAATATATATATATATATATATATATATATATATACATATATATATATATATTATAGAGAAAAAAACTTTAGATAGATACTTACATAATTCTGCTCGGCTACCGGGTCAACAAAATTCCCATCTTTGTCGGTGTGAGTTTTGCGGTACATATCAAGACGTTTCAAACCCTGTTTAACATTAAAACTTAGATTACACATTTAAATAAACATAAACATACAAACACACACATATAAAACATTACATGTTTGTAGGCAATGCTACTGTATGACGATGTACCCCCACGGTTTGGGAATCGTTGAAGTTGGCGGACTCTTGAGTTTGCCTCACATCTTGCAATATATTTGGGGTCCAAGAAGTGATCAATGGTTCTCAGCCAGTTTTCATAAGGCATATCCTTGGGGTGGTATGCCCTTGCTCTTTCGACATCGTTATAACCTCCATTACCGATAAATTCATCCTTAGCCATGTGTTTGCGGTCGGAGTACCGCTTCATAAGCACTTGTCTAATGCCGCCTTTCATGTTGGTAGCGTCCAAATCTTGTTCAACTTCATCGAAATTGAAGTTCTCCTAGGAATTAAATAAAAAAGTTAAAACATTATATAAAAACGTTAAAACATTAACGGCGCATTTACAGCTGCAAACGCGGCAGCAAATGGCGGCGTTTTTATACCCGTTTGTTGCTGCGTTTGAACCCGTTTAACGTCACGTTTACGGCTGCAAACGCAGCAACAAACGGCTGCGTTTTTAAACCATTTTGCTGCTGCGTTTGCAGCCATAAAAGCAGCCGTTTGCAGCCGTTTAACGGCGCGTTTACGGCTGCAAACGCAGCAGCAAACGGCTGCATTTTTACACCCGTTTTCTGCTGCGTTTGCAGCCGTAAACGCGCCGTTAAACGGATGCAAACGGCTGCGTTTATGGGCCAGTTCTTGGGGAAAAAGTAAGGTCTTTATTTTTTTTGGATACAATGTTCGGAAAATGTTATAAATAGCGAAAAAAGATAATCCCTTTGCATATTCTACAAGGCGACAAAGCAGCCAAAATAAATATCATCGCTTAAGCTATTGAACACGCAGTCAATATTCAGCACTTATTTTTTTTGTTCTTGTTTTATTCGATCCTATTCAATTACGCTTCTGTTGACTTAAATATGGTTGAGCATATACATTTCATTCAGATGTATCTATGTTGTGTTAGAAATAGTATGTGTTTATTGAATACAAAGCTAAAACAACATGCAAATTCACAAGGTTATCTAGTCAATGGCAATGACCAACGGACCATATAACTATCTATTAAAATCCTTGTCCTAGGTAGGAGGTATCACTACAAAAAAGTCGATCAATAGCAGCGCATTTATGGCAGCAAACGCAGCAGAAAACGCAGCAGAAAACGCAGCGAAAACGCAGCTTAAACGCAGCTTAAACGCTGCTGTTTTCGCTGCGTTTTCGCTGCCATTGTAATAATATAAAAGAAGACGTTTAAGGCGAAATAACTTATTTACCTTTAGGTGGTTCATGATGGCATCCTTGTAAGGAGTCAGAACTTTTTCCCAACCCATTCTATCGAACGGGATGGTCCGCCACATGTACATACCCGCCTCGCGTGAAAATAGGTCGCTCGGTTCACCGACGGGGGTATACGTTACATCCCTATCAAATGTAAGAGAAACGCCCCCCCCCCCCCGCTTTGACCATCCTGCGAAGCTTTTGATTTTTGGCTTTCCCCCTAACTTTCCTTAGGGGAACCACTACAATTAAAATAAAATTAAATATAATTTGTGACAACATTTATAATAAATGTATTAAAAGTACTAAATAATAATTGATAACTTACCGTCAGTCTCGTGAGTCCCTCTCCGAAAAGGATCCGGATTTGGTGTCTCCCCCGCTCCGTCTCCCCCATGTCCTCGGGGCATCACATCCGCCATCAGGTAAACAAATACAAACCACAAAGAAAACATATTTCCTACAAAGTTACAAATGTTACAACAAGTGTATCAAATAGAAATTAGTAGAAAGTACAACGCCTTTAACTAATATGCAAATAAAGATTTCAACAATACAACTTAAAAATAAACAACAAATGAACCCAGTTCTTAATTAAATCTCAGCTTAAAAATAAATAATACAATTTCTCATCTTTAACAAACATATATATACTAACATACACCTACATTACACAATTTCTCATCTTTAACAAACATATATATACTAACATACACATACATTACACAATTTCTCATCTTTAACAAAAATAAATAGATACTAACATACACCTACATACACACATACATAGACTTACATACACACATTTTCACAAAGTATACATAAATTATACATTTTCATATACATCCACTAACATATACACATTTACATACAACATACAACATACATCTTTACATACACATATACATACACACATACATAGACTTACATACACACATTTTCACTAACTATACATAAATTATACATTTTCATATACATCCACTAACATATACACATTTACATACAACATACATCTTTACATACACATATACATACCTACACAAACCAAAATTACACAATTTCTCATCTTTCAACTAAAATAAATATAAAACTAACCGTCAAAATGATGATTCTACTCGTGGTGGTGGAGGAGACGTGGTGGGTGACCGGAATTTTCTAGCAAACACACATACATACACCGAAAATCAAGAGATTAACAAAATGTATAACAAAATCAAGAACAAAATCAACTTAAACAAAGAATACTAACCGATTTGGAGGAGATCTTGGTGAAATTGATGAAGGATGGTCGATTCTAGGGGTAAACCCGTGAGAGAGATGAAAAGTTTGGTGGGAAAATGGGTGAAAAGAGGGGAAATCCTGCTTTTACTGCTGTTGTCTGCGTAAAGGCAATAGGGGCGACGATGTCGCCGCTATTGACCTAATCATGTCGCCGCTATTGCTCTTTTTCACCCCCAGTCGTTAGATCAAGATAACAAATGAACGGCTGGGGTTTAACACAGGACACCGAGTTGCGGATCGACCAATAGCGGCGACATATGGGCTGTCGCCGCTACTGGTGTCGCTGCTATTGCCCGTTATTCTTGTAGTCATAATTCTAAATTAACACTTGGCCACGTTCCCTTGCCATCATAGATTAAAATGTCTAATTAGGAAAACAATGAAAGTGAACGTAAATTGTGAACTATTCACTTATTTAAAAAAACACACATATATATCGCAAAATTCAAACTATAAGATTATATATATAGGGTATGGTTTATGCGAGAACCACCTTTATTGCGAGTACCGTGAGAACAAATGTGAAAACAACAAAATAAACCCACTACACCACCCAAAACCTAAAAAAACCTAACCGCCCACCCCACCCCCCAAAAGCCTAAAAAAACCTAACCCCCCAAGCTAAATGCTAAAAACTAAACCCCTCAATAAATGCTAAAAACTAAACCATAAATCGAAACCCCTCAAAAACCTAAAAAAATCTAAAAAACACACAATTTTTTTTAAAAATATTTTGTTTATAAAAAATCGCTAATTTTCGTCATAATTTTTTTTTGATGACGAAAATTAGCGATTTTTTTTATAAAAAATACTAAAAAATTTTATGTGTTTTTTTAGATTTTTATGTATTTTTGGTTGTGTTTACATTAGTTCTTGCGGTTCTCGCAATAAAGGGTGGTTCCTAACGGATCCTTCTCCTATATATATATATATATATATATATATATATATATATATATATAGGTAAAGGGTACTGTACAAATTCCCTTATCGTATATTACGTACGCTACAATCTCAGCCGTCAGATCATCTTCCTGCAATGAAAATCGCATGTTTTTTTTTAATAATTTCGCATGTGATAATTTTGATGAAATAGCAGGTTGTTTTTTTGTAACAATTTCGCATATGGTAATTCAATTTCGCATGTGATAATTTTGATGAAATAGCAGGTTATTTTTTTGTAACAATTTCGCATGTGGTAATTTAATTTCGCATGTGATAATTTTGATGAAATAGCAGGTTTTTTTTGTAACAATTTCCCATGTGGTAATTCAATTTCGCATGTGATAATTTTGATGAAATAGCATGTTGGTTTTTTGTAACAATTTCGCATGTGGTAATTTTGATGAAATCGCATGTTAAAAAAACGACATGCGAAATTGTTACAAAAAAACAACATGCGATTTTCAATGAGGGAAGATGATCTGACGGCTGAGATTATAGCGTACGTAATGTACGATAAGCGCATTTGTACGTTAACCAGCCCCTATATATATATAGAGAGAGAGAGAGAGAGAGAGGCCGGTTATCATACAATATGCCTAATCGTACATTACGTACGCTATAACCACGGCCGTCGGATCATCTCAAATAACCCCCGTGTTTAACTATTAAATCAATCAAATAAAGATATATATATGAAACTGCCAAGGTTAAAATCGTCCATTAATAAAAAACCCTGATAATCAGCAAACAAAACCTCAAAATCATAACGTAAGATTCTTAATCAAAACCGTATTCGAAAATAGAACAATTAATCAAAAATAGATCGATTCTTATGCACCAAATCCTTCTGCGAAATTGAACTTCTGCTGAATTTTGGAAAATCAGAACTGAAACAAATGGATAGACGACTATCGAAGAAGATGATACAGGGTGAAAATCAAATAAGAATATGCGAAATACATAACAAATGTGCGAAAAACACTTCAGACGAAAAGAAAAGGATGTGTTTTTTGTAAAGTTTGCGAATTCATATAACATTATATGCGAAAAAACACTTAAGATATCATATAATGTGCGAATTCATGACATTACACATGCGATTTCAATAAAAAGTTAATAATCGTTGAAATTTCTTATAGTTTGCGAATTCATGCTTTTACACATGCTATTTCAGAAAAAAAGTTAATAATCTTTAGATTTCTTAAGGTTTGCGAATTTGTTTTCGATTCAAATGCGATTTTGAATAAAACATTGCAAATACTTTCAAATTACTTTGTCCTAAAACTGCAAAAAAAAAAAAAAAATTACGAATCTTAATAACTAAAATAGAAGTATTCTATATAAAAATAAACTTAATTTATTACCGATGTGACTGTAATTTGACATGTAATGATCAATTTTACAATAAATACTACTGAACTTACCACCCTACCTACATAATAAATTTACTATTTTAATATAAAAAAACCCAGATATAACTACCTTCCATATTAAGACATAGAACACGAAAAAGACACACACAACAGACCAACAAAAATGCATTTGAAGATTCAGAAAAAATAAAAAACATTGCAATAAAGGAGCTATTGTCAACTCGCACGTTGACAGAAATAAGCACCGATGTCACCTCTTCTCATCTGGTTCTTGATGTGCAGGGGAAAATTCTTGAAGAAATCAAGAAAAATCAAGATATGTGGGAAAGACTACTTGAAGAACCACCATCAAGCTTCAGAGACGCAGCTTTGAATCACATAAAGGAGCAATCTCGAGCTGATGACTTAGCCTTCTCTTTCCTGAAAGATGCTCTAAACACTGTGAAGGAGAAGATGGAGTTCAGCTCGGCTGAACGTGACAAAATCTTTGCTTCAAGTAACTAAAATTCTGTTTAATCGTTTTATGCTTCTAGTTGTGTTAGATAATAACAACTATTTTATATTTTGGGTATGTGTTTTGAACAAATCTTTTATGCTTGCTTATAATATAAAATCGCATGAATGATTCAGACATATTTGTCACAAAAAAAGATAACTCAAAATCACATGTAATAAAAGTGAAATCGCATATAAGTCTAAATATAAACTGATGCATTTAAAATCGCATGTTTATATACTAAAATCGCATGAAAAATGATATAAACAGATGAATATAACATCGCATGTGTTTCGTATAAATTCGCATGTACATTTAAAAAAAATTACTCATCCTCATCATCTTCTGAAACCTCCTTCCACTGATCTTTTTCTTCAGATCCATCATCACTACTACCACTGTAATCTTCAAACTCATCTTCCTCTTCGTCATCTTCGACCTCGTTGTCTTTGTCTCTGGGAACATTTTCCATCTGGACGCCCTTCATCTTCCTTTTTTGCTGTTTACCTTGTTGTTTGGCTTTCAGAATCTCGTAAGTCCGAATATCATGACCTTTTTCATTGCATACACTACATGTCCTTGACCTTTTCCCTTTGCGGCTGATCATTTGTTCCTTCTTGGATTTAATCCTTTTATGCGAGCCACGACCTTTGTTTCTTATACCAGCCGGCACACGAACAGTAGGAGGAGCATTAGTTACTGGTTGTTGATAACCAATCAACTTTGAAAATCGGTCAAATTTTGGATCAAGTTGCTTGGTTATACGACTCTGATCAACTCTCTCTTTAAGCTGCATCATTTGATCCCTCACTAAAACAAGTTGATCAAGGTCGGAAATCAAATTGCTAACCAAATACTCCCCTGTGTGGATGATTTCACGAGCAATCCGTTTAGCCTTGTGTTGCACATCTTTGCCACCCACATTTAGATTGTACTTCACATTTAACTCATTCGGCACCACATCCTTCGTCCATCTCTTCATAACATATTTGTTTGGTATTTCTTTAACACCAAACATCTTGAAAAGAAAATAGATGTGTTTGCATAGCAGCCCATACTGCTCAAAACGCAAACAACTACACTGTGCAGTTACATCATTTTCAAGATTCTTGAACCACACCTAGGAAAAACCAAAATATATATATATATATATATATATATATATTAATAATTAAAATCGCATGTGTAACATAAGAATTTCGCAAGTCTAAAAAATCATTTAAATGAATAAATTTTAAAATCGCATGAGAGTATCAAAATCGCATATTCCAAAATCATGATCTGAAAAAGAAATTCGCATGTAGGTTATCAAAAAATCGCATGTTTGAAATATATATGCTATAATACCTCCAATAAACCATCTCCATAGGCTTTAAGGTCCTTCAATAATATCCTGATGTGGGGACCCTCTATTTTGGTGTCCATCGGTAGACATTCAGAAATTGTTCCATTAATCTCTATTTGCTGATAAAAGAATATAGACCTGGTGTATATCTTAGCAACATCTTTTTCCAAAGTAGTTTCGCTCCAATCAGCAGGCTCAATATATCTTGAAATATGATCATTCTTTCTATGATTGAACCTTTGGACATCCATTGCACCATCAAAATGATTCATAAACTCTACGAGAGAGAGTTGTGAATTAGCCACCTGGCAAAAAAAATGGTTCTCACTCTCTGATCTTGAAGTTGTTCTCATAAGTCCCGACATTGGCTCGTGCCGGTAAAAAGCCGGAATCCACATGGATCTCATCACAAACATATCATCAATCCATTTGTTTTCAGTGAGACCGAACTCAATCATCACCAACTTCCACTGTCTCTCGAATTCTTCGGGCTCAATGGAATCAGTCCATATAATGTTGCACATCCTCCTTTTAAACTCATCATTATTGCACAACTCGTGTCCAACCTATAACAATAAATGCTTTTTATATCAGCCTATAACAAAAATCTATATTATAAAAAAAATAACGCTAACGAAAGAAAATATAGCATGCTATACCTTATCTGCCACTTTTTTCATTATGTGCCACATGCACAATCTGTGTCTGCTGTTAGCAAAAACCTCCTCAATAGCATGTTTCATAGCAGGGTCTTGGTCCGTCAATACAACCTTTGGCTGCCGACCAAATGACTTTAATAATGAATTCAGAAGCCATTTATATGATTCAATGCTCTCCAATGCCAACAACCCAGCACCAAGTGTTACATTTCGACAGTGGTTGTCAATGCCAGTGAACGGAACAAACACCATCTTGTACCTGAACAAACACATGCGAAAACACATTGAAAACATGCGAAATAGAAAAAAACACATGCGAAAACAAACATTGTAACATGCGATATATTCAACACCACCTCTTCGATGTCTCCACATGCGATATTACAAGTTCATGAAGTCATATAACATGCAAAAAATAGTAAAAAAACATGTTTGTCTTGAAACACTTACATGTTTGTCTTGAAAGTTACATCGAACAATATCACATCCCCAAATTCCATATAGTTAAGCTTGCACAAACCATCAGCCCAGAACAAACCAGTTAACCGTTTGTCATCATCAACAGAATATTCAAACGAATAATCAGCTAAATACTGTTTTTTGTCAGTCATCCTATTAATCACCATGTCAGCGTCATATTCTCCTATATAGCTGTTAATTCGCTTCCTAAAATTTTTGCAATCATCAACCGTGCCACCAACGTTCTCGAAACCACCATAACGTTTCCTCATTATATGGAAAGCTTTGACAGGACCAAGGTTTAAAGTGCCTAGTTCCCAAACCATCTCCTCCTGGACATCTGACAATTGTCTATAAGCTGGAAGCATGTGAATATCATCTTGACATACAAACTTATGATGATGGCCATCAACAAATCTCTTTACTGTATATAATCTACCATCCACAGTGCAAATCATAAGTTGAGCTTTGCATCCAGTTCTAATAGTCCCCCTGTTCCTTGTTTTGAATTGCTTTTTTGACTTCGAACGATCATCAATACACAATGGCTTATGTCCCTCTTTAGAACAAACAAAATACTTAGTTTTGATTATACCACCACTATGTACTTCACCACCTTTCCGAATAGAAAAACCAACTAACTTAGCATATGATTGGTAAAACTCATATGCTTGTTCAATAGAGATAAATTGCATTCCAACCACATGTGTAGCTGATGCTTGAACCTCCGGAATGTAAACCCTTTCATCTACATGAATCAAATGAGAAAAACAAAAAACGTGCGAATTATCGGACTAGTTACATGCGATATATTAATAACAGCATAATTTCATCGTAAAAGAACAACAACACATGCAAAATGTATGAACAATAACATGCGAAAATGATGATTATGATTAATCTGTTTTATACATGCGATTTATTAAACCATAACATGCGAAAATGCGTAAAGAAAATAAACATCAAATGCGAATTGAAAGACTCATAATATGCGAATTTGTACATGTTGCTTTTATGTCAAAAATATAATCAACATTCAAACTTCAAAAATAGCTACAATAATCTAAAATCATTGCTACGATTAAACAAAAAAACAAGTATACGAACAATTTAGAGATCTGAATTAACATAATTACCATTAGAACACTCGTTTACAGCACTTGTACTTGCAATTGGATTTGGATTTGCAGGTCGCGGATTTAAAACATCCTCAATCGAAACTCTCTGATATGCAGATAATTGAGCATGATCACCGATCGGTCGAGTTTCTTCAAAATCAACATCTATTCGTCCAGTGCTGCTCTGGGGATCCATAAAAAAAACAATTGAATGAAACCCTAACACAAAAGAACGAAAACTGCAATTTGAGAATTATGGAAAATTTGAAACTGATTCGAATGATAATTACCGGGATATTAGTGTAACGAACTTCTTGCTGATTGAATGAAGAGACGAATTTGCCCTCAGATGATTGAATTAATTGTCTGATTTAACCTTATTAAAGAACAAATGAATCAGGACACGTGTATGGCTAATATTGTCGCGTATGTAATGTATGATTAGGTAATTTGTACCCTACCCTTTACCTATATATATATATATATATATATAGGGGAAGGTTCATTTGAGAAGAAATTTAATGTGAGAAGAAAAAGAAGAAAGGGCATATTAGTAAAATGCTATTTCATTTATAACTCATATCATTAATTTCTCTCTTTAATTAATTAGTCAACTAATTATTAATTATCCTACATATAATCTACAAAACCTACACATATCAAAATTTTCCTACATATACCCTACACATTATAGAATTTTATCCTACACAGTCGAAATTTATCCTACACACCTCGAAATATATCATACACAACTCGTAATTTATCCTACACAACTAGTAATTTATTCTACACTTTAAATTAAGTTGTTTTTTTTTTAATTTGGAAAAAGTTTATATTTTGAAAAGGAGTTACAAATTTAATTTAACTAGTTATTAATGAGGAAGAATACATATTAATGATTTATGTAAGTTTACAAATATACCCTTATATTAAAATTAAATACAAATATTAAATGAAGTAAAATGAAGCATTCTTATTGGTTGAAACTACTTCTTTTTTCTTCTTACAAAAAAAATCTTCTCATTTGAACCCTCCACTATATATATATATATATATATATATGTGTGTGTGTGTGTGTGAAAGTGTAAAATACAATATCCCTTAACATACAATACGTACAAGATGAAATAGTAACATGCATGATTAGGCACAAACAACAAGACTATCCATTACAAGTGCTAATTCTAGCTTTGAGTTTTTCAAGGGAGAGTCTCATTGCAAAATTATGCCATTAGACTAGGCACAAACAACAAGACTATCCATAATTCAAATTCAAATGAGTAGATGACTAAGATAAGTAGTCACATATTTAATGATATAGTTTGTTAATATTAATATTCCAATTAACACATGATAAGTTGAGTCTAGTTCTATATGTTTCCTTACCATAAATCAACAAATAACTAACATGAGAGTTAGTGACAAATTTAAATGTTAAGTCTATAAAAGCCATAACAAACTGTTTTCTAGTTGGGCTTTATGATACCTTACGTATTATGGAAATTACTCAGAATTTAGTAGGATTTAATGAGTATGATGATGACCTAGAATTTAGTATTAAAATAATTAATCATACCTTATTAGATTAGTTGGTCATTGTTTGATGGACATAATTGGCCTTCCTAACTAATCAAGGGTTCCCCCTTGAGTGTATATAAGGGAGATAATAAAGAAATAAAGGGTAAGACACTGATTAACATCACCAATAACCTAAATTTCGTCCTCCCTACTCTTTCTCCCATATTGGGTGTATATAAGGGAGATAATAAAGAGATCAAGGGTAAGACACTCATTAACATCATCAATGACCTAAATTTCGTCCTCCATACTCACTTTCCCAAACCGTGTTCTCAAGAATACATCATCACCAACCTAATTATACACCTTAAATGAGAACTCGACCAATCTAACGATGATGCCGTCTACTTCCCTCTCTGCTTCAATTGCTGGCTTACCAGGAACGCAATCATATTTGTTTTCCATTACATACATACAAAGGTACACAATCATATTTGTTTTCCATTATATATATACATAACTTTATTAATATTAATTACACACCTTGACACCCAAGTACTAAAGGTATTGTTTAGGTAAAAAATTACCGAAGCAATTAAGTGATCAAATTAGTTAAGTGAGGTAGTGTGCTAGAAATGAGTGTCGAAAATATGTTAATCAAGTTAATTGCAAAAACAGTTTCAGGATACGGCTCAGGATATAGAACTTTATTTATGATCAAAGAATGAGCAAAAAAGTAAAGGTTGACACGTGTTGTACGAGGAAAGCCCTTGATCAATCTAGATCGCCGGCACAAAACCTCGGGAGCTGACAATCGCAGCTGCCGTGTTCTTCTACTGCTTCAAATATAGGATATAGTGCAGGATGTGATGCGGATCAACTAGGTGTTACAATGTAATTCAATTACAAGTGTTTGTGTGTAGTGACTGCTGAAAGCTAGAGAGAAAAAGTGTTCGAAAGTGTGTGTGAAAGTTGCGTGCCTTAATCTGATCCGCCCCCATCTATTTATAGTAAAAGAAATGCAACAAACTATCCTAATAAACCGGGATCCGACGAATATTCCCCACTCAAACGTTGTAGACCTGGTCTTTCGGGTTCACCGTCTCTCACATAACAGATACGCCCGAGTCTTGAGGAGAAGAAGTCCATCTGACCATTAGTAACCCACAGCCTCTAACCTGCACGTGGTTAATTTAGTTAACACCAGGATATGGCCCAGGATGATACCAATATCCTAATCCAGTATCCTGATCACAAGTAAACAACCAAAAGCAGGATATTAGTCAGTATATATATATACTCAGAAAATGGCCCATAACAATTGTCCCCAAATATATCTGTTGGTATACCAATCCAACGGATATATTTTAAAAATTCTATCTCGTAAATCAAGGCAATTAAATCGAGACGACGGTCAAGATTACACCATAACTTCCAACGCGCTTTTAACTCGATGGAGATCTAAAAGGCTCCTATATCTTCTCTCTTCTTGTTTGAAAAGCAGATATCTCCAACGGAGTCTCCAGGTAATTCCCTACTTCTCATTCATTTCTTGTCAATCTTTTTTCCTTTACTTGCAATGGCTGCCAGAACTTATTCCCAAATCGGTGAATCATCTGAGACCTTCATTCAGCAGAATCTTCTCAAAAATCCCGAGAAGGTGATCTGTGCTTTTGATAACGTAGACATTGCGGCTTTGAGAGCTTCCGGTGCTTTCCCCGATGACACGGTCTTTAGACCATTCGATCGGTCAATTCGATCGGACGTTTCTTCTACTGATTGGGTTTGCTTCCCAGCATACCCTTTCTCGCTAGGTCTTCGATACCCTTTTCCCGAATTTATGATGCAATTCTTCCGGACCACCGGTATCTCCTTTGCTCAGACCATGCCCATGGTCTGGAGGGTATTAATCGTACTCAACCAAATTAAAAATCTTCACTGTCCCGACCTTTGTATCGAAGATCTGCCAATCGCTTACCGCCTCCGATCCCAAGGTTCTAGCCGGTTTTTGCTTTTTTCAACTTCCAACAAACCCCTTATTCTTAAAGCCACCAAAAACGAAGACGGATGGCAACGCAAGTTCTTCTTTGTCAAACGAGACTTCATTGATGAGGGTGCTAACCTTTCGGTGGAGTGGTTAACCACCGGTAGGATCATGAATGTTCCCATGTACCTTTAGACTTTTATCTTTTGCTAATATCCTCCTTTTTGATCCCTTTGCAGTGAATTTCAAGGAAGTCGCTCCCCCTACTGCGGAATCAGAAAAAAGAATCAAAACTGTTTACCAATTACCTGCAAGTGACAGGAGTTTTACCACACATATCCCGAGTTCCAGTCAATACTCATCATCTGAAATGTCTGGTAAGGATTACTTTTGAAATAATTAATTAGCACAATACAATATAATGAAGGGTAATAAAGATGTAAGATTTTTTCCCTTTACACAGCACCGTTTAAGATCCCTGAAGTCTTTGACCTCGACGAGCTGGACAGTTATTCCGATCAGGTCCAGATCAAGAAGGAACCTAGTCCCAAGGCCACGGCCTCATCCAAGCCCAGCAGTTCCAAGGCCATCGTCATTCCCAAACCTTCGCCAGCTACAAAGCCCCGGAGTTCAAGTTCTCGTAAAAGGAAAGAGCCCGATTCCCCCGTTATCTCTGATACATTCCCCTATGAGAATCACGGGTTCATCAAAGCGAGCGGATTTATGACTTCTTTTCTCAACCAGGTTAGTATCCTTGAGCCACATCCTGCAGCTTATACCACTTATAAGTATTTATTAAAACCAATACCTGTCTTCTTACTTTTACAGGGTCTTGAACGTCTCGTTCATCTATATCAAGAATCCTGTGAGCTCAACAAGACGCTTGAATCCAAGTTGAAGAAAGCCGAGGTTACCATCTCCGACCAGGGCATGATTGCAGCCGCCAAATCCCGGCACTACGAGGAGAAGTTCAAGGCTATGACCCAAGAACACCAGACTGCTCTCAACAAAGCTAATCTCCAGGCCCAAGCCGATCTTGATGCTGCCCATGCTCAACATGAACGGGATATGGTCAGCTACCGGGAAAGCCTTAAAAGTTCCGTCGTCACTTCCCTCCTCCAGGCCAGGCTAAAGATGGCCCATGAAGCCAAAACACTGAGCTTCGAATGCCCTTCTTGGGACGTCAGTGCCTGGGAAACAAAGCTAAGGAGTCTCGGCGGCACTTCTACCAAACCTGCAGCTGAAGGATCTTCAAAAGCAATCGAAACACCAACTGGTGCTGAGAGGGATGCTGAGGCTGATCCCGAGATGAATGCTGCTGAAAATACCATGAACGAAGAGGGCGCTGCCTCCTAAAATTTATTTTCTTTAAATTTGAGAGTAATGCTTATGTTTGAACAATTTTTATTTCTGTATTGAAACAATTTGATAGCCGAAGGTGGATGGGTCCTAGGTTTTAGGATGAAACCTTCGGTTATCAACTGATATTGCTTATTTCAAATAATTTCATCTTTCAATTGGCTTGCTATTGCTCTCATATCCTGATCAATATACTCAGTGATATACTATGAAAACCTTTTTCAAATAGAATTTCTAAAAATTCAATTAATTTCAGACAAAACTTCTAAAGAATAGAAGATAGCCCATTTTCTAAAACCTGTTTTGATAATACTTGTTTGATCAGGGTTTTCATTTTCAAATCAAATATTTCAATCAAATATTTCAATGAAATATCCCGAAACGTATTCCAAAAATACATTTCGAACACATATCCTAAAGATATATCCTTAATCAAAGTTAAACAATTCATTTAAGGTTCACAAAGGAAAGATCATACCAGGAATTGAATGTAGCCCTAGTATTAAATTCCAACCCCTTTTGTGACTTCTCCTACTAAGATGTCCCCAGTTCGAGACACTTAGCTCAACTTTGATCCTTTGTGCTTCATCGAATTCTTCGGGCTCAATGGAATCAGTCCATACAATGTTGCACATCCTCCTTTTAAACTCATCATTATTGCACAACTCGTGTCCAACCTATAACAATAAATGCTTTTTATATCAGCCTATAACAAAAATCTATATTATAAAAAAAATAACGCTAACGAAAGACAATATAGCATGCTATACCTTATCTGCCACTTTTTTCATTATGTGCCACATGCACAATCTGTGTCTGCAGTTAGTAAAAACCTCCTCAATAGCCTGTTTCATAGCAGGGTCTTGGTCCGTCACTACAACCTTTGGCTGCCGACCAAATGACTTTAATAATGAATTCAGAAGCCATTTATATGATTCAATGCTCTCCGATGCCAACAACCCAGCACCAAGTGTTACATTTCGACAGTGGTTGTCAATGCCAGTGAACGGAACAAACACCATCTTGTACCTGAACAAACACATGCGAAAACACATTGAAAACATGCGAAATAGAAAAAAACACATGTGAAAACAAACATTGTAACATGGGATATATTCAACACCACCTCTTCAATGTCTCCACATGCGATATTACAAGTTCATGAAGTCATATAACATGTAAAAAATAGTAAAAAAACATGTTTGTCTTGAAACACTTACCTGTTTGTCTTGAAAGTTGCATCGAACAATATCACATCCCCAAATTCCATATAGTTAAGCTTGCACAAACCATCAGCCCAGAACAAACCAGTTAACCGTTTGTCATCATCAACAGAATATTCAAACGAATAATCAGCTAAATACTGTTTTTTGTCAGTCATCCTATTAATCACCATGTCAGCGTCATATTCTCCTATATAGCTGTTAATTCGCTTCCTAAAATTTTTGCAATATATTAATAACAGCATAACTTCATCGTAAAAGAACAACAACACATGCGAAATGTATGAACAATAACATGCGAAAATGATGATTATTATTAATCTGTTTTATACATGCGATTTATTAAACCATAACATGCGAAAATGCGTAAAGAAAATAAACATCAAATGCGAATTGAAAGACTCATAATATGCGAATTTGTACATGTTGCTTTCATGTCAAAAATATAATCAACATTCAAACTTCAAAAACAGCTACAATAATCTAAAATCATTGCTTCGATTAAACAAAAAAACAAGTATACGAACAATTTAGAGATCTGAATTAACATAATTACCATTAGAACACTCGTTTACAGCACTTGTACTTGCAATTGGATTTGGATTTGCAGGTCGCGGATTTAAAACATCCTCAATCGAAACTCTCTGATATGCAGATAATTGAGCATGATCACCGATCGGTCGAGTTTCTTCAAAATCAACATCTATTCGTCCAGTGCTGCTCTGGGGATCCATCGAAAAAAACAATTGAATGAAACCCTAACACAGAAGAACGGAAACTGCAATTTGAGAATTATGGAAAATTTGAAACTGATTCGAATGATAATTACTGGGATATTAGTGTAAGGAACTTCTCGCTGATTGAATGAAGAGACGAATTTGCCCTCAGATGATTGAATTAATTGTCTGATTTAACCTTATTAAAGAACAAATGAATCAGGACACGTGTATGGCTAATATTGTCGCGTATGTAATGTATGATTAGGTAATTTGTACCCTACCCTTTACCTATATATATATATGTGTGTGTGTGTGTGAAAGTGTAAAATACAATATCCCTTAACATACAATACGTACAAGATGAAATGGTAACATGCATGATTAGGCACAAACAACAAGACTATCCATTACAAGTGCTAATTCTAGCTTTGAGTTTTTCAAGGGAGAGTCTCATTGCAAAATTTTGCCATTAGACTAGGCACAAACAACAAGACTATCCATAATTCAAATTCAAATGAGTAGATGACTAAGATAAGTAGTCACATATTTAATGATATAGTTTGTTAATATTAATATTCCAATTAACACATGATAAGTTGAGTCTAGTTCTATATGTTTCCTTACCATAAATCAACAAATAACTAACATGAGAGTTAGTGACAAATTTAAATGTTAAGTCTATAAAAGCCATAACAAACTATTTTCTAGTTGGGCTTTATGATACCTTACGTATTATGGAAATTACTCAGAATTTAGTAGGATTTACTGAGTATGATGATGATGACCTAGAATTTAGTATCAAAATAATTAATCATACCTTATTAGATTAGTTGGTCATTGTTTGATGGACATAATTAGCCTTCCTAACTAATCAAGGGTTCCCCCTTGAGTGTATATAAGGGAGATAATAAAGAAATAAAGGGTAAGACACTGATTAACATCACCAATAACCTAAATTTCGTCCTCCCTACTCTTTCTCCCATATTGGGTGTATATAAGGGAGATAATAAAGAGATCAAGGGTAAGACACTCATTAACATCATCAATGACCTAAATTTCATCCTCCATACTCACTTTCCCAAACCGTGTTCTCAAGAATACATCATCACCATCCTAATTATACACCTTAAATGAGAACTCGACCAATCTAACGATGATGCCGTCTACTTCCCTCTCTGCTTCAATTGCTGGCTTACCAGGAACGCAATCATATTTGTTTTCCATTACATACATACAAAGGTACACAATCATATTTGTTTTCCATTATATATATACATAACTTTATTAATATTAATTACACACCTTGACACCCAAGTACTAAAGGTATTGTTTTGGTCAAAAATTACCGAAGCAATTAAGTGATCAAATTAGTTAAGTGAGGTAGTGTGCTAGAAATGAGTGTCGAAAATATGTTAATCAAGTTAATTGCAAAAACAGTTTCAGGATACGGCTCAGGATATAGAACTATATTTATGATCAAACAATGAGCAAAAAAGTAAAGGTTGACACGTGTTGTACGAGTAAAGCCCTTGATTAATCTAGATCGCCGGCACAAAACCTCGGGAGCTGACAATCGCAGCTGCCTTGTTCTTCTATTGCTTCAAATATCAGGATATAGTGCAGTATGTGATGCGGATCAACTAGGTGTTACAATGTAATTCGATTACACGTGTTTGTGTGTAGTGACTGCTGAAAGCTAGAGAGCAAAAGTGTTCGAAAGTGTGTGTGAAAGTTGCGTGCCTTAATCTGATCCGCCCCCATCTATTTATAGTAAAAGAAATGCAACAAACTATCCTAATAAACCGGGATCCGGCGAATATTCCCCACTCGAACGTTGTAGACCTGGTCTTTCAGGTTCAACATCTCTCACATAACAGATACGCCCGAGTCTTGAGGAGAAGAAGTCCATCTGACCGTTAGTAACCCACAACCTCTAACCTGCACGTGGTTAATTTAGTTAACACCAGGATATGGCCCAGGATGATACCAATATCCTAATGCAGTATCCTGATCACAAGTAAACAACCAAAAGCAGGATATTAGTCAGTATATATATATACTCAGAAAATGGCCCATAACAATATTTCCCAAATATATATGTTGGTATACCAATCCAACGGATATATTTTAAAAATTCTCTCTCGTAAATCAAGGCAATTAAATCGAGACGACGGTCAAGATTACACCATAACTTCCAACGCGCTTTTAACTCGATGGAGATCTACAATGCTCCTATATCTTCTCTCTTCTTGTTTGAAAAGCAGATATCTCCAACGGAGTCTCCAGGTAATTCCCTACTTCTCATTCATTTCTTGTCAATCTTTTTTCCTTTACTTGCAATGGCTGCCAGAACTTATTCCCAAACCGGTGAATCATCTGAGACCTTCATTCAGCAGAATCTTCTCAAAAATCCCGAGAAGGAGATCTGTGCTTTTGATAACGCAGACATTGCGGCTTTGAGAGCTTCCGGTGCTTTCCCCGATGACACGGTCTTTAGACCATTCGATCGGTCAATTCGATCGGACGTTTCTTATACTGATTGGGTTTGCTTCCCAGCATACCCTTTCTCGCTAGGTCTTCGATACCCTTTTCCCGAATTTATGATGCAATTCTTCCGGACCACTGGTATCTCCTTTGCTCAGACCATGCCCATGGTCTGGAGGGTATTAATCGTACTCAACCAAATTAAAAATCTTCACTGTCCCGACTTTTGTATCGAAGATCTGCCAATCGCTTACCGCCTCCGATCCCACGGTTCTAGCCGGTTTTTGCTTTTTTCGACTTCCAACAAACCCCTTATTCTTAAAGCCACAAAAAACGAAGACGGATGGCAACGCAAGTTCTTCTTTGTCAAACGAGACTCCATTGATGAGGGTGCTAACCTTCCGGTGGAGTGGTTAACCACCGGTAGGATCATGAATGTTCCCATGTACCTTTAGACTTTTATCTTTTTCTAATATCCTCCTTTTTGATCCCTTTGCAGTGAATTTCAAGGAAGTAGCTCCCCTTACTGCGGAATCAGAAAAAAGAATCAAAACTGTTTACCAATTACCTGGAAGTGACAGGAGTTTTACCACACATATCCCGAGTTCCAGTCAATACTCATCATCTGAAATGTCTGGTAAGGATTACTTTTGAAATAATTAATTAGCACAATACAATATAATGAAGGGTAATAAAGATGTAAGACTTTTTCCCTTTACGCAGCACCAACCAAGATCTCTGAAGTCTTTGACCTCGACGAGCTGGACAGTTATTCCGATCAGGTCCAGATCAAGAAGGAACCTAGTCCCAAGGCCACGGCCTCATCCAAGCCCAGCAGTTCCAAGGCCATCGTCATTCCCAAACCTTCGCCAGCTACAAAGCCCCGGAGTTCAAGTTCTCGTAAAAGGAAAGAGCCCGATTCCCCAGTTATCTCTGATACATTCCCCTATGAGAATCACGGGTTCATCAAAGCGAGCGGATTTATGACTTCTTTTCTCAACCAGGTTAGTATCCTTGAGCCACATCCTGCAGCTTATACCACTTATAAGTATTTATTAAAACCAATACATGTCTTCTTACTTTTGCAGGGTCTTGAACGTCTCGTTCATCTATATCAAGAATCCTGTGAGCTCAACAAGACGCTTGAATCCAAGTTGAAGAAAGCCGAGGTTACCATCTCCTACCAGGGCATGATTGCAGCCGCCAAATCTCGGCACTACGAGGAGAAGTTCAAGGCTATGACCCAAGAACACCAGACTGCCCTCAACAAAGCTACTCTCCAGGCCCAAGCCGATCTTGATGCTGCCCATGCTCAACATGAACGGGATATGGTCAGCTACCGGGAAAGCCTTAAAAGTTCCGTCGTCACTTCCCTCCTCCAGGCCAGGCTAAAGATGGCCCATGAAGCCAAAACACTGAGCTTCGAATTCCCTTCTTGGGACGTCAGTGCCTGGGAAACAAAGCTAAGGAGTCTCGACGGCACTTCTACCAAACCTGCAGCTGAAGGATCTTCAAAAGCAATCGAAACACCAACTGGTGCTGAGAGGGATGCTGAGGCTGATCCCGAGACGAATGCAGCTGAAAATACCATGAACGAAGAGGGCGTTGCCTCCTAAAATTTATTTTCTTTAAATTTGAGAGTTTTGCTTATGTTTGAACAATTTTTATTTCTGTATTGAAACAATTTGATAGCCGAAGGTGGATGGGTCCTAGGTTTTAGGATGAAACCTTCGGTTATCAACTGATATTGCTTATTTCAAATAATTTCATCTTTCAATTGGCTTGCTATTTGTTGGGATTGAACCCTACCAGAGGAACAGATAATTAAAGCCAAAACTGGGTCAAAGCAGTGGATCCAGAATAAGCAGATGTTACATACAAGTCTCTCCCCTTGAAAGTGGTTTCAACATCTGCTGACCTCCTATCTACTGATCGTACAAGCCACTGACCGTCAATCTGCTGCTCTTGTAAAGACTGATAGAAGACTAAAGCTCTGCTGCTCAATCTACTGTCTTGAGTCAAGTACTGCTGATCTGGACAAGCACTGCCGGGTTCACAGCAGTGGAAGGATGCAGCAGCTGTTTAAGTGTCTTTTATGAAATGAAATGTAATAGCAGTAGTTAGCATAACAGTGTTTGTATAGATCAGAGGTTAGAGTTTGTTAGGAGGTTAGATGTCACTTTCATGGTGACGTCAGCTAAGATGCTCAGTGGTTTGCTAGTGCCTATAAATAGAACAGTGCTCTGTACTGTTCTATTAGCTCTTTGCAACACCGTCTTCTTTGCACGAACAAGCACTGAGCTCTGGCTGAGGGGGAGTTTGTATTCAAGCATTACTTTGTAATCGTTGTTGAAATTAAATTCAATCATTCGGTTCTTTGTTAAAAATGTCTTGTTCAAAGCAATACTCTCGTTTGATTGTATGCAAAGTTTGTTTCCATATTAATTCCGCTGCACAACTCATCCATTTCCATTTTAATTCAAACAGAAAATACAATCAAAACCAAACTCAGATCCAACAATTGGTATCAGAGCTGTTTGTGGCAGTTCAAACAGCTGTCACAAAACAGCTGAACCAAACATTTGTCAAAAGAGATGTTTAGGTTACTGATGCACCCCCTGCCAATCAGTTCAGAAAAGGCAAGGAAAAACAGTCTTACCAAAGGATTCCACACGTTTATGAGGCCTACAAAAGGCCCTCTAAACCTAAAGTGAACAGGCATCCTTTTGGGTACCAACAGGTGATTGGTCAAGACCCCCAACAGTGGTTAGCAAGAAACAGTACTAAAACTGTCCAAACCCCTGACCTAACCACTGTCCATCAATCTGCATCCATCCCAGACACTGTTGAGACCCCATCCAAAGCCCTGTTGGCTTTGGAGACCCTAATGAACTAATCCTTTTACTTCATGTGCAGGGAGCTTCTGCATGCTTTGATAGTCTTTGGTATGTAGATAGTGGAGGCTCTAGGCACATGACAGGATGTAAAGCCCTCCTCAAAGACTTTAAAATCCATGGAGGGGGTGATATATCCTTTGGGAATAATAGTAAAGGGAAAGTTCTGGGGTCTGGTACAGTGCAGTCTGGAAATGTAAAATTTGAAAATGTCAATCTGATAGACAATCTAAAATTCAACCTTCTGAGTGTGTCTCAAATGAGTGACAAAGGGTTTGGGTCATTCTTCACAAAAGATTGTTGTAGGATTGTTGGACCAGAAATGGTCAAAAAGATTGAAGCAATAATCAAAACTGGTCAAACTAAACTTGTTGCTCAAAGAAGTGGCAATGTTTATGTTGTTGATATGTCTAAAGAATGTCCCAGAGCTGATGCCTGTCTGTTCTCAGCTGCCTCTCACAAAGAGACAGAACTTTGGCACAGAAGGCCGGGGCACACAAATCTTAAGACAATCACTGAAATTTCAAAAAATGGTTTGGTGAGAGGCCTACCACAAAAATTGTTTTCATGTTCTGAACATTGCATTTCCTGTTTAAAAGGAAAACAGCATAAAAGTTCTTATAAGTCCATTGAAGAGTCCAAAACAACCCAGTGTTTGCAAATGCTACACATGGATTTGTTTGGCCCAGTTCAAGTCATGAGCCTCAAGAAGAAAAGATATTGTTTGGTTATTGTTGATGACTTTTCTAGGTTTACATGGACTTTCTTTTTACACTCCAAAGATGAGACTGCAGGCATTTTGCAAGACTTTGTGACACAGGTTGAAAAGCAATTTGACCTTCCAGTGAAAAGCTTCAGGAGTGACAATGGCACATAATTTAAAAATAAGGAGTTGGATGCCTTCTGTGTGAAGAAAGGGATTGTAAGGCAGTACAGCATCCCTAGAACACCAGAGCAAAATGGGGTAGTTGAAAGAAAGAACAGAACATTGATTGAGGCTGCCAGAACCATGCTTGCTGATTCAGGTTTGCCATTAACTTTCTGGGCAGAGGCAGTAAACACTGCCTGCTATGTCCAGAACAGAGTTTTAATAAACCCCAGGCACAAAAAGACTGCTTATGAAATTCTGTATAAAATCAAACCACTGATCTCATACTTCAAGGTGTTTGGCTGCCCATGCTTTATTTTGAACTTAAAAGATTCCATTTCAAAATTTGCAGCCAAAATTGATTGTGGTTATCATCTGGGATACTCAACCACTGCCAAGGCCTACAAAGTGTTTAATACACGGACCAAGGCAGTGGAGGAGACCTTGAATGTAAAGTTCAATGAACTTTCTTCAATGAAAATCCCAGCAAATCCTGCAGATCTGTTTGATCTTGAAAAATTTACTTTTGAAAATACTGCTGCCAAGACTAACAGTGCATGTCCATCAGAGGATTCAACACCAGACTATGGGTATGAAATCATCATCCCTCAAAGGTCTGTCAAAATGGGAAGAGCATCAGATGTTCAAAACAGCTGTCAAAGCTCAACCACTGCTACCTCAACAGTTGTTGACCAAAGTAGCCCATCAACCACTGCTTCCACATCCTCAATCACTGCTGACAAAAGTCCCCAAACAGTGGATAAAAGTCAGCATGTGTCCACTTCATTACCTCCCATTCCACCACCTTTTGAAGCCACTGCTGGATCATCAAAGTCCCCAGCAGTGGTTAGCTCAGATGATACACATTTGCAGCCTTCACCAACAAATGCCATCATCCCATACCAAGGAGATTTAATCTACTTGAGATCTCATCCACCTGATCAAATCATTGGCAACATCAATGAATGGGTGCTCACAAGAAGCCAAACCCAAAACATTTGTCTTTTTGCTGGTTTTCTATCACTCCATCAGCCAGTCAAGTACCAAGAGGCACTGAAAGACAACAGCTGGGTAGAAGCCATGCAAGAGGAGCTCCAACAGTTTAAAAGACAAAATGGCTAAATCAAAGTACAAAACTTTGTCAAAATGGCAAAATCAAAGTACAAAACTTTGTTAATAGCCGATGCACCAATTTACTTGACAACCCAAAGGGAGTTTTGGAAGAATGCAACCCTTGAAAAACAAGGAGACACTGTAATAGCCATTAACTCTACTCTAAAGGGAAAACCTGTCAAGATTACACCACAGTCAATTTCAGAAGTCTTTCAACTCGAAGATCAGCAAGGTAAAATTTCTATCCCTAAAAACGAGTTGAAAATTGACTTCATTGAGAGAGGGTATGCAGACACAATGATGAAGAAAGCTACCTTACAAAAAGGTTTCTTTCCTTCGGCAACAATATTTTTATTCCATACCCTCCTAATGTGTGTTTCAAACAAAACCACTTCTTTTAATGAAATACCATTAAAGATTCAAAATCTGGGATATGCTATTCTTCAAGAAGAAAATTTTAATTATTCTCGTGAAATCTTTAATGATTTGGTTAATAATGTTGAAACAAAATCATTCCTACTGTTTCCAAGGTTTCTAAGTTATTATTTTGAAAAGAAATTCAGTAAGGATGATATTGCTGTAATAAACCAAGGTGATTATATTCAAATAAACAGTTTAACTACTGAAACTTTTTCAAGAATGTTAACACCTTGCAAAAAACAAGCAGAGGTGCCTGAGCAGATTTTAGCAGCTACCACTGCTCCTCAGGTATCTGCTGCCGAGCCCACTGCTCAAGGTGATCAAAGTGGCCGCACAACTGCTTTGAAACCCACACCTAAAATCACCAAAAAGCCACAGAAAAAGGAAAATTCAAAACCCCCTAAACCAATAAAAAAGGCAACTCTGGAGGATGAGATACCAGAGCAAATGCCTGTGACAACACAAAAGTCACAAGAAACCACTGCTGCTTCTTCCTCACAACATTTGGTACAAATATCTCAACCCATAACCAATACTCCTCCTGCTTCTTCACAAAAAGAACAGGTTGTACACATAGGGCCACCACATCATGATGCTCTGAAATCACTTGGTTTCATCATCCACAGCTCACTGCCCGGAGCAAATCCTGTTTCTACACCACATCTCACATCCACAATTCCCTCACCAACTAAACTGCTGTTGGATGCAATTGATTTGAACCAGGCACTAACCAGTCCTTCTCAATCACCTATCAATGAGAACATACCTCAACAAATGACTGGGTCTGATGTATCAACCTTTGCTAACCCACCAACATAACCTGAGGAGGTTACACCCCTTGAGTTACACGTAACTCTTGGTGGTAGTCCAAGTGAAGCAGCCACTACAACTGTTGAACCCACTGGTTTACAGTTGGACAGTGGTTACATTAATAAGACTTCCTTGGAGGCAATTCCTTACATAGCACCTCTGCCAACCACCAGTGGATTTATTTATCCTACTGGCAACACCAAAAGGTTGTCAAGTGTTGAAGGAAGAAGACCCCAGTACCAAGAAAAAGGGGCATCAGTGGTTAGTGTTTGGAGTACACTCCCTACCTCAACCACTGATAAAACCACTGATAGTGGGAAATCAGATGATCCCCTTAAATTGGGTGATGATTTAAAATATCAGGATTTGACGGAACGAATTGAAAAGTTGGATACATCTGTTGCAGATCTTAAAAATATGCTACAGCAGGTGTTGAAAACACAAAAGATGCAATCCACTGTTGTTCCATCTCAAGCACCTGCTCCACCACAAGCTTTTGCTACAAATGAGCTCTGGAACCTTTTCCAACCTCTTCTCCAACATCAAAAAGAACTGGCTGATCAGCAACATGAACTTCATGTCCAAAAGCTGAGAAACATTATGGAGTCTAGGTACAAGAACACTCAAGCAGATATTAAGGCAATCAAGGCCCATTTATTGGAAACCACTGGCACTGCTCCTCCAACAGTACTTTTTATTGATCAACTCCCAGAAGATAATGCCAAAAAGGGGGAGAAAATTCAGGAGTGGAAGAAGAAAGGAATATATGATGGTCTGTACATTGAACCTGAAAAGGATGCTATGACCAGAAAAATTCCATTGCCAGATGGTAGTAAAAAGGTTGATGCTACCCAAGAAGCACTTGATGAAGGAGTAGCAAGTGTAAACAGGGATAGAATGGCAAAGGATATTTCAAGATGGAATGAGGAGAAAAGAGCTTTCATAGAACTGCGTTGAATCAGGAGTGAAATCCACACAGTCGTCAAGCACATTAATTATTATTAATAAACTGTACGGTTACATGTAAATTCGAGGGTTGTCACAATCTATAAACACGAGAATTTGTGTTGAATCAGGAGTGAAATCCATACTTTGACGCATAATCCTCTTTCATTTTATCAAAACAGGAACGGCGTTGTTAAGTCAGGGGTGAAACCCGAACCTTGACGACTTGATTCCGACCTTTACTTGGTTTTACAAAACTCTCACCAAAGTCTTGACGGACTCCAACGACTTGAAGTCATGATATGACTGAAAGGATGCGTGCCGAGCCCAAGATTCGAGGCAAAAGCACAGTCCTGAAAATCAAAGTGTGTACAACAGGTCCTTGTGAATAGTCGAATCACTTTGGTAAGTCGATGTCTAAATAGCCGCAGACAATCCATTTCTCTATTTTTATGTGCTTCGATTCTGAGATCGCTACTGCCGACTCTGATATTTCGTCATTTTTACGTGGATTTTATGTGTTTTTATGCTTATTTGTTAGCGTTTTGAGGTATTATTGGTTTCGATCTAATGCCTTTTTGTTTCCGCTAAACACACAAAACACCACAACACCGCTGACAAATCGCTACTACCATGAGGAACCACCGTACGTTACGTCGATCGCTATGTTATTCGATTATACTATACTATTCGCTATGTTATTCGACCGCTATTTTCGAACGATCACGAACCTTGAATGATAGGTTTCTGTATTCTGACTGCCTCTGTGTGCTTCTAGACAAAATTACGTGCTTATATGCTTATGTGTTTCTGTGCCTTACGTGCTTATGTGCTTACGTGCTTATGTGCTTGTGTGAATCTGTGATTATGTGCCTACATGTGACGTAAACGTGTTCTCGAGCTTGAGTAGTATTAGGATTGTGAGGTGAGATTCGATCATATTGTGTTGAGTCCTGTGGCGATGTCTGTTGCAGACAATGTCGTCATCTGGATCTCGCGCTACCCGAGATGCTCGCCGAAAGCAAGCAGACAAACGCCTCGCTGCCATGATTACCAAGCAAATGGCAAAAGTTGTACCCCAAGTCGTCAGTGAACTGTACGAAAACATGAGCAAATCGTCTGAAGAATCTAGAACCGAAACTCCCAAAGCTGCTTTCAGCTTCAAACAGTTCAAGGCATGCGGACCGAAAGAGTTCACTGGTGAAGAAGGCCCTACAGCTTTGTTTCAATGGTTCGACTCGATCGAAGTCACTTTACGTCAGAGTGGATGTCCTGACAATCTCTGCACACTGAATGCGACCGGCGTCTTCAAGTCCCGCGCTTTAGACTGGTGGACCGCCGTGAGAAACAAACGCGAAAATGATGCAGCCTATGATCTGTCATGGGACGAGTTGAAGAACGTTATGCTCGATGAGTTCTGCCCTCCCCATGAGCGCCAAAAGCTAGAGGATGAATTCTGGCACATCAAAAAAAAGATGGTGACAACGCTGCCCTTACTGCTCGCTTTAAGCAGCTCAGCATCATCTGCCCCGATCAAGTGAAGACTACCGACATGACAATCAAGAAGTACATCCGAGCTCTACCAGACTGTGTTGCAGATTTTGTGCATGCCGTAAAACCAGCAACGATCGAAGAAACTTACTTGCTTTCCGCTGAAATTAACGATAAGCGAGTAAAAGCTGACTTTTGGAATAAAACTTCGAAGAACCTGCATCAAGTCACTGCTGCACCAACCACCGAAACCGCCGCTGCTCAATCATCAAAATCCTCACGCCGCAAGAAGAAGAACAAAAACAGCAGCTCCAGCAACAAGAACTGTGTTGTCACTACCACTACTGCCCCGCTCCAAGCCGTACCGGCTCAGCAGCAATCTCAGCACTGACCAGCTCCTGTTATCTATGCACCACCAGCAAAGCGTGCATACACTGGTCCCCACCCTGCCTGCCCGACATGCACTTATTATCACCCGGTGTAAGGACCTTCAAAGTTGTCCATAAACGACCCGTAAGTGAAAACCCGGACCCCTGAAACCCTAATGTGCATGAAAAACCAAGAAAACAATAAAATTGGGTTTCACGCAGGCCGCGTAAAAGTTAAGCTAAGGGTTACGCGGGCCGCGTCAACTTAAAGTTGACCGGATAAGCGTTCCGGGCCACGTGTCACACGCGTGGCAACCCTACTCGTGACACCCCAGCCCTACACGTAGACTAGGGGCCCTCGCGGGCCGCGTAAGATGCAAGTGAAGGTTTACGCGGGCTGCGTAAAACCTAAAAACTTGCTATAAATTGCCTATGCATGGGACTTGCTTCTGTGCTCGAAATCTCACTCTCAAAATGTCCCTATTCTGCTAAAAAAAAGAGTTTCACATAGGAAAACGCTGCTACGATTACAGGGTATTAACTCGATCACTACTACGATATAATGTCCGATTGATTGAAACCGATCCGATGGATGTTTAAGTGCTGCCCAAACTCGGGCTATACTTTGTCATTCGTCGTGAGGGTTTTGATTTCGTGAGTTATCGTAAAAAGTTGTATTAAGTTACTGACCTAGTTTCGTGTGCATTGTCGTTTAAATTAGGTTACAAGGCTTATCAGTAGGCTAAACTCTGCCCAACTAAACTTGCAATGTGAGTCATTCTCTTTTTATCAAAAGTGTTTTACAATACCCAAATGTTTTCCAGTTATAATTACTGGTATTAAGTCTTGGTTATCTTGAATCACTGGCTAGTGGGGTATTGTGCACATTACTAATTTCTCACGGTTAGGTTCATCAACCTAACAGTGATAATCCTCACTACTTGGGTGAAAGGACCCAATAGTGGTATGATCATCGTCACCAGGGTGTGACACGGCGCCAGATAAAAATAAGATAGTAGCCATTGTAATCGCTCTTATGCTGTAATTTATAACTATGTGTCGTTTTATTAAACTTGAGTGACTCGCCAGTATTTCCCCGCTGATAAAATATTTTTAAAACATGTTTCAGGTGACCTACTGTGAATCAAGGAAAACGTGCTACGGAGCACTAACAAGCTTGAAGTGGTGGCTCAGTAAATAAATAAACATGTTTTGTAAAACAGGGAATTTCCTCGTGAAATTCCTCTATTGTAAATTACGGGGTTTGTCCCAAATTATGAAATAAAATAATTGGGCATTTACCAGTTTTAAAAGATCCTGTTAAACTTCCGCTGTCAACTCAAAATAATAAATACCACGGGTTTTCTGTCTCACGGCTCTTGGACCGGGTAACACCGGGCCGGGGGCTGTGACAGGAAAAGGTGGTATCAGAGCCACTGATTTAAGCGAATTAAGTATTTAGAAATACTTAATTTTCTGATTGCCATTCTGTGATTCTATTAAAAATTTAATTTACAAAATTTTTACTTAGAATTTTGTGTGTTTCTTCATGTATGCTAACAACATGAATGAACTATCAGAAGTACTTCAAAACTTTACTATCCATACCACAGATATGGATACCACCAGTACCTTTACTGGCTACCAGGCTGATACTGAAGAGCCAATGGTATTCCAAGCCCAACCTCAGGAGAAACCAAAACCGAAAAAGAGAAGAAGACTTGTAGGCTGGAGGCGTGTGCTTAGGAGGAAACCAGCGGTACAGAAAGTTATAAAGACTGAGGATCTGAAGGATAAAGGCAAAGGAAAAGAAATCGGGGAAAGTTCCGGGCAAGCCCAGGAAATGCCATCATGGGAGGAGCTGGATCGTAAACTGGCACTTAGTGACCTCATCGGACCTGCCAATGAAAACCTCTTCAATTACCCAGCGGAAGCACAACTTCCAGTTAATTTGGAACCTGCTATCCCAGATCCTATTATCCACCCCCGACCTCTACCAGGAGAGCTAGAAGAATGGTGGACAACTGACTGGCAATTTCAGAATCTCTTGAATAACCCTAATACCTTTTCCCCCCAGTTTGACCCTGAGCCTGCACCAAACCCACCAATGAGCACCGAGAACTTGGCTGAACTCCGCCACTATGGCGAGGAGTTGGTGGACGCAGGAAATAGAATCCGAGAAGTGGGGGAGAGGATATCATGGAAATACGACGAGAGGGAACGTCGTTTCTGAAGTGCCAGCTGACGGGATCGTATGTGGTGGTGTGGTTACGTGTTTAATAATAATAATAAAAATCTAATCATGTAAAATAACTTAAAATAAAACTTTGTAACATAACTGGTGTGTACGGATGCCTACTAATATATAAAAATATCAACGTCGCAAAGACGACAATTTTGACTATACGTGCTTATGTGTGATTGCTTTACTATGTTTGGTTGTTATTTATCTTGTGCCAATAACATATATATTATTAATTAACAGATGGAACACGCCGTTAATGAACCAGTTAACAAAGTTAACCAATCTGAGCAAAATAATGGAAACCAATTTCTTAATAGGCAAGATATAGAAAAGATCGTTGCCCAAGGAATAGCTAATGCTATTCCAGCAATCATTGCTGCTGCCCGAAATCCAGTTGAACCTAAACCAACTACTCCCAGCAAATGTACTCACGGCGACAATTTTAGTAATAGTGTAAATAGAGGCGGCAACATTAATAATAATGATAATGATGGGATGCAAGCCCCATTTCTTAAGAAAATGAAAGCTGCAACGCCTGGTTGCACCTATAAGGAATTTCTTGCCTGTAAACCCATCGAATTTGCAGGCAACGAAGGAGCAACTGCTGCACTGCGTTGGTTAGAGAAAACTGAAGTAGTAATTAAAAAAAGTAAATGTGCCGAGGAAGACAAGGTCATGTACGTGTCGCATCTTTTTTAAGAAGGGGCACTCGAATGGTGGAATACAGTACTGCAAGCCAAAGGAAGTGATGTGGCCTATGCCATGAATTGGGAAGAATTTAAGAGTCTAGTAGAAAGAAAATTCTGTCCCGAATATGAAAAGGAACAAATGACAAATAAGTTCCTAAACCACCGGATGGTGGATGTAGACTGTCGAGGGTATACTTCGACTTTCTTCGAGTATGCTAGAGTTGTACCAACCCTGGCTTTGCCAGAACAGGTACTTATTTCTCGCTATATTTGGGGTTTGATTGGCGAAATCCATGATATTGTTAAAGTTGCGAGACCCCGCATAATTGACGATGCAGTGGAATTAGCCAACACTTTGACCGACGGACTGGTACGTACAAGAGAAGAAACCCGGAAAAAGGAAGTGGCCCAAAAGATTACCCAAGGATTCCATGTGGGTAATAGTAGTAATTTCAAGAAAAAGGGAACCGGGCAATCTCCCACTGCTCTATTTTGCAGTACCTGTAAAAGAATGCATTTTGGAAGATGCAAAGGGTATTGCAATTTCTGCAAAATTCCGGGGCATCAAGAGGAAGATTGTAGGAGGAAGAAATCAACAATCTGCTTCAACTGTGGAGAAGCTGGACATTTTAGACCAGACTGCCCCAAATTGGTCAAACCAGCTGACAACAAAGTCAAACCTGCAGAAGGAACTACCAAGAAAAACGCAAGAGCCTTCCAGTTGACTACCCAAGAAGCAGAACTTATCCCAGATGTGATAGCTGGTACGTTCCTAGTTCATGACGTTTATGCAAAAGTATTATTCGAATCTGGTGCAAACCAAAGTTTTATAAATACTTCATTCTGCCAAGCTCTTAACTTACCCTTAACCAACCTTAGACAAATTTTTACGGTAGAAACCGCTGATGGTAATTATGTTCACATAGATAAGGTTTTTCAAGAAGGAAAGATAGAACTCTTAGGCCATAAATTTTCTGCAAACCTGTTACCTATAAATTTAGCCGGATTCGATGTTGTGTTAGGAATGGATTGGTTAGTAGCCAACCATGCTCGAATTCTCTGTGATAAGAATTCAATAGAAATTCATGCACCCACAGGAGAAGTAGTAATGATTACAGGAGATAAGCCATGTAAGCCAATGAAGTTCATTTCTGTAATGAAAGTTGCTAGTTATTCAAGAAAACAAGGAATAGTGTATATGATTTCGGTAATCATTAACACTAAAGGTAAGGAACTTAAGGAAATTCCAGTAGTATCAGAATACTCAGACGTATTCCCAGAAGAACTACCTGAATTACCACCCGATAGGGAAGTATAATTTAGAATTCATCTAATTCCTGGAACTACACCGATCGCTAAGGGACCTTATCGGTTAGCCCCCACCGAATTGTTAGAACTGAAAAAGCAATTAGATGAATTATTAAGCAAAGGGATTATACAACCTAGTTCATCCCCTTGGGGAGCACCCGTGTTGTTTGTGAAAAAGAAAGATGGGTCAATGCGAATGTGTATCGATTACAGGGAATTGAATAAGGTTACCATTAAGAATCGATACCCATTACCTAGGATTGATGATCTTTTTGATCAACTTCAGGGAGCTAGATATTTTTCTAAGATAGATTTACGCTCCGGATATCATCAGTTGAAAGTACAAGAAGAAGACATACCTAAAACTGCCTTCAGAACTAGGTATGGTCATTACGAGTTTACAGTCATGCCCTTTAGATTAACAAATGCTCCTGCAGCATTCATGGACATGATGAATAGGATTTGTAAACCGTACTTGGATAAATTTGTAATTGTCTTTATCGACGATATACTTATTTATTCCAAAAGTCAGGATGAGCATTGTGAGCATTTGCATGCACTCTTAACTTTGTTAAGAAAAGAGAAGCTTTACGCCAAATTCTCGAAGTGTGAATTTTGGCTACAAGAGGTACAATTTTTAGGACACATGGTGAATCACGAAGGTATTCACGTAGATCCCTCCAAAATAGAAGCGATCACCAAATGGAAAGTCTCGCAATCAGCTATGGAAGTTAGAAGTTTTCCAGGGTTAGCCAGATACTATAGACGGTTTATTAAGGATTTTTCTAAGATAGTTGTTCCATTAACTAAGCTAACCTGTAAAGCAGTGAAGTTTGAATGGGGATCTAAGCAAGAAGAGGCTTTTAAAATTTTAAAGCAAAGGTTAACAAACGCCCCAATTCTTGCCTTACCAGAAGGGACATAAGATTTTGAAGTTTATTGTGATGCCTCTAAGTTGGGATTAGGATGTGTGTTAATGCAATGCAAGAAGGTAATTGCGTATGCCTCAAGGCAATTGAAAAAGCACGAAGAAAATTATACAACGCACGACTTAGAATTCGGAGCAATAATTTTTGCCCTTAAGATTTGGAGACACTATCTGTATGGCAGTAAGTTTACAGTTTATACAGATCATAAGAGTTTAAGATACATATTTGGGAAAAAAAATTAAATATGAGGCAAAGAAGATGGATGGAAATTCTAAGTGACTACGACTGTGATATTCAATATCACGAAGGAAAGGCAAATGTAGTAGCAGATGCCCTAAGTCGTAAGTATCATGAGAAACAACGACGAGTTCGTGCTCTTAGATTAAGTTTACAATTAGATTTAATGGAACAACTGAAGAATGTCCAGGAAACAGCAATCAAGGATGATGCTGAAGGAATGAAAGGAAGAATAAAAGAACTAGAGCAAGGAGTTGATGGAATTTGGAGATTCCACAAGAAAAGAATTTGGGTACCTAAGAAAGGAAACTTAAGAAATAAAATTTTAGAAGAAGCACATAAATATAGGTATACCATGCATCCTGGTAATAATAAGATGTACCAAGATTTAAGGAATAACTTCTGGTGGATAGGAATGAAAAAGGACATAGCTAGATATGTTTCTAAGTGTCTAACTTGTTCACAAGTTAAGGCAGAACACCAGAAACCTTCAGGATTACTTCAACAATTAGAAATGCCTGTATGGAAATGGGAACTAATAACCATGGACTTTGTTACTAAGTTACCCAAAACCAGAAAGGGTAATGACATGATTTGGGTAATTGTGGATCGATTAACCAAATCAGCTCATTTTCTACCCATGAAGGAAACCTTTTGCATGGAAAGATTATCAAAATTGTATGTAGACGAGGTAGTATCCTTACATGGAGTCCCACTCTCCATTGTATCGGATAGGGATAGTCGTTTCACTTCACATTTCTGGACCAGTTTCCAAGAAGTAACGGGGACACGATTAAATTTAAGTACAGCCTACGATCCCCAAACAGACGGACAAAGTGAAAGGACGATCCAAACCTTGGAAGACATGCTTAGGGTATGTGTGATAGATTTTGGAGGAAACTGGGACAACCATTTACCTTTAATTGAATTCTCCTATAACAATAGTTATCATTCAAGCATTGAAGCTGCCCCGTTCGAAGCACTATACGGACGTAAGTGTAGAACTCCAGTTTGCTGGGCAGAAATAGGAGAGAGCCAATTATCAGGTCCCGAGATCGTGCAAGAAACCACCGATAAGATCACTCAAATCAAGGAAAGACTAAAAACGGCTCGAGATCGCCAGAAGAGCTATGCAGACAATCGACGTAAGCCGTTAGAATTTCAAGTTGGAGACAAGGTACTTTTGAAAGTTTCTCCTTGGAAAGGAGTGGTTCGGTTTGGTAAGAAAGGGAAATTAAGTCCAAGATACATAGGACCATTCCCAGTAATTCAGCGAATAGGACCAGTCGCTTATCGCCTGCAACTACCAGAAGAGCTAGCTGGAGTACATGACGTATTTCATGTATCTAACCTCAAGGAATGTCTATCTGACGAATCGCTAGTAGTCCCTCTTCAAGACATACATGTGAATGAAAAGTTGAAGTTCGTGGAGAAACCGCTCCAAATAGAAGACAGAAAGATTAATTTTCTCAAACACAAAAGATTGGTACTTGTCAAAGTCAAGTGGAATTCAAAAAGAGGACCCGAATACACCTGGGAGCTGGAATCGGAGATGAAGCGAAAATATCCTCACTTATTTCAGTAAATCTCGAGGACAAGATCTAAAATAAGGTGGGGAGGATGTAAGGACCTTCAAAATTGTCCATAAACGACCCGTAAGTGAAAACCCGGACCCTTGAAACCCTAATGTGCATGAAAAACCAAGAAAACAAGAAAATTGGGTTTCACGCGGGCTGCGTAAAAGTTAAGCTAAGGGTTACGCGGGCCGCGTCAATTTAAAGTTGACCGGATAAGCGTTCCGGGCCACGTGTCACACGCGTGGCACCCCTACTCGTGACACCCCAGCCCTACACGTAGACTAGGGGCCCTCGCGGGCCGCGTAAGATGCAAGTGAAGGTTTACGCGGGCTGCGTAAAACCTAAAAACTTGCTATAAATTGCCTGTGCATGGAACTTGCTTCTGTGCTCGAAATCTCACTCTTAAAACGTCCCTATTCTGCTAAAAAAATGAGTTTTACATAGGAAAACGCTGCTACGATTACAGGGTATTAACTCGATCACTGCTACGATATAATGTCCGATTGATTGAAACCGATCCGATGGATGTTTAAGTGCTGCCCAAACTCGGGCTATACTTTGTCATTCGTCGTGAGGGTTTTGATTTCGTGAGTTATCGTAAAAAGTTGTATTAAGTTACTGACCTAGTTTCGTGTGCATTGTCGTTTAAATTAGGTTACAAGGCTTATCAGTAGGCTAAACTCTGCCCAACTAAACTTGCAATGTGAGTCATTCTCTTTTTATCAAAAGTGTTTTACAATACCCAAATGTTTTCCAGTTATAATTCCAGGGATTAAGTCTTGGTTATCTTGAATCACTAGCTAGTGGGGTATTGTGCACATTACTAATTTCTCACGGTTAGGTTCATCAACCTAACAGTGATAATCCTCACTACTTGGGTGAAAGGACCCAATAGTGGTATGACCATCGTCACCAGGGTGTGACACGGCGCCAGATAAAAATAAGATAGTAGCCATTGTAATCGCTCTTATGCTGTAATTTATAACTATGTGTCGTTTTATTAAACTTGAGTGACTCGCCAGTATTTCCCCGCTGATAAAATATTTTTAAAACATGTTACAGGTGACCTACTGTGAATCAAGGAAAACGTGCTACGGAGCACTAACAAGCTTGAAGTGGTGGCTCAGTAAATAAATAAACATGTTTTGTAAAACAGGGAATTTCCTCGTGAAATTCCTCTATTGTAAATTACGGGGTTTGTCCCAAATTATGAAATAAAATAATTGGGCATTTACAAGTTTTAAAAGATCCTATTAAACTTCCGCTGTCAACTCAAAATATTAAATACCACGGGTTTTCTGTCTCACGGCTCCTGGACTGGGTAAAGACAAGCCTTTTGTTTGGGGAACTGAACAAGAGTCTTCTTTTCAAACCCTCAAGCACATGCTTTGCAATGCTCCCGTCCTCACTTTACCCGACGGAAACGACGACTTCATTGTTTATTGTGATGCTTCGAACCTTGGTCTTGGTTGTGTCCTCATGCAACTGGATAAGGTCATTGCTTACGCGTCTCGTCAGCTCAAAATCTACGAGAAGAACTATACAACCCATGATCTCGAGCTAGGCGCAGTTGTTTTTGCGTTAAAGATTTGGCGACACTACCTGTATGGTACCAATTGTACGATCTTCACCGATCATAGGAGCCTACAACATATCTTTGATCAGAAAGAACTTAATATGCGTCAACGCCGATGGGTAGAACTTTCCAACGATTACGACTGTGAGATTCGTTATCACCCAGGCAAAGCAAATGTCGTTGCCGACGCTCTCACCAGACGGGGCTATCTGCTCAGCATTCGTGATACCCAAGCCCAATACGATCTCGAAACCCTCATCCGCGAAGCTCAGCATGCATGTTTTAATGAACACACCTTGAAGAAGGAAATAATCTATCACGATGGAGCCCAGCTTGTGAATAAGTCGAATGGGATATTCCACTTTCTGGTCCAAATTTTGATCCCTAAACGGACCAATTTGCGACAAATATTGATGGACGAAGCCCACAAATCCCGGTATTCTATTCATCCCGGTGCCGATAAAATGTACCAGGACCTTCGCTACAAGTACTGGTGGCCGGGCATGAAGAGGGATATTGCTCTCTACGTTGGGAAGTGCCTAACTTGCTCAAAAGTCAAGGCTGAACATCAAAGACCCTCGGGCTTACTCGAACAACCCCCGATCCCTATGTGGAAGTGGGAGAGTATAGCTATGGACTTCATAACAAAACTCCCGCGCACGCCATCAGGTCGCGACAACATCTGGGTTGTCGTTGACTGTTTGACTAAATCAGCTCATTTCCTGCCGATACGAGAAGACTACAAGGTAGAACGATTAGCCCGAATCTACACCAATGAGATCATTTGTCGACATGGGACGCCTCGTGACATCATCTCTGACCGTGACGCTCGGTTTACCTCGCGAATGTGGGAAACGTTTCAAGCGGCTCTCGGTACTACGCTTAATCTAAGTACCGCATTCCACCCTCAAACCGACGGTCAGACTGAGAGAACGATCCGTACTCTTGAAGACATGCTCCGTTCGTGTGTCATAGATTTCGGTGGTAATTAGGATGCTTACCTGCCGTTAGTCGAATTCTCGTATAATAACAGTTATCATTCCAGCATTCAAATGGCACCATTCGAGGCTTTATACGGAAGAAAATGTCGATCGCCTATTGTATGGCACGAGATAAGGCACTCGCAATTAACCGGTCCTGAGCTATTGCAAGAAACGACTGACAAAGTCCTCCAAATTCTAGACAGTCTGCTGAAAGCTCGGAGTCGACAGAAAAGTTACGCCGATAGACGACGCAAGCCCCTTGAATTTGACGTTGGCGACTACGTACTCCTAAAGGTATCACCTTGGAAGGGTGTGGTCAGATTCAGCAAGAAAGGGAAACTAGCGCCTCGATATGTTGGACCTTTTAAGATTCTGGAAAGGATCGGAAAAGTCACCTACAGACTCGAACTACCGGAGGAGCTTAGTAACGTTCACCCGAGTTTCCATGTTTCGAACCTCCGAAAGTGCCTGGCCGAGCATGATTTAATTGTGCCTCTTGACGATCTCCAAATAAACGAAACACTACACTTCGTGGAGAAGTCTGTCGAAATCATGGACCGCCAAACCAAGCAGCTCAGACGCTCGCGCATTCCTATTGTGAAAGTCCGATGGGAAGGCAAACGAGGCGCAGAGTTCACTTGGGAACTCGAAAGCGACATGAAGGCGAAGTACCCGCAGTTGTTTGTTACGACTTCGGCCTAATTTCGGGACGAAATTCCCTCAACTAGGGGGGGGGGGGCTGTAACACCCCGTGTTTTGAAAGTCAAAGTCAAAGTCAAGATTGAGGTCAAAGGGAGACAAGATTGCTAATTGCGATCTGTCACTCCTTGTTCAATTCCTGTTTTGACTTCTTTGACTTGTAGTTAGTCTACCTTATGCTTTACGTTAGTTGTATTACGTGGAGTACTTATTAATAATTGAGGTTTATTCGGTATTTATCGCATGCTCTATCGTTTATCGCTATCGCAATCGCACTCGCAACTCGAATTACGCGTTCTGGATATTGTTTTATGTGTGTGTGTGCCTTATGTGTTACTTGTGTATGTTTATTTATGTTATGTTGTGGTAATCAATCGAAACGCAATCGAAAACTCAATCGCAATCGAATCGCAAACGCAAAACGCAAGTGAATAAAGGATGATTGTATGTAGATATAGTAGTTAGGATTAAAAGTAATTTGAATAGGAAACTCTATCGCATCGCAACGATCGCAATCGAAACGGCAAAACTCATCGCACCGAACACTCGAACCAAGCGACTGATCGACCAAGTGACCAGCCGATCGACCAGCCGTTTGATCGAGTTGCCTCTCGATCAGCCAGCCGACCGATCAGGCTGCCACCCGATCGATCAGCCCCTCTCCAGCCCTTTCCACTTTAGGAAACCCTATAAATACCCCCTGTCACCATCAAACTTACCACTTTTGGAACTCTCCTGTCCGACCAGCGCTCCAATTTCACTTACCCTTTGATTTCTCGCGATTCCGGTAAGAATTCAACCTAAATCTTGTACTTCTTTGATCTACACTTGATTCTACACCTTTCTATCTTTTAAATCTTAACTTTTAACCGAGAAATCACTAGATTTGAGGTGTTCTAGGATGATGACATCATGGTGTTCTTGAGAACTTCATGTTTTGGTCTCAATCCACCGAGAAAAACTTAGATCTAACCGGTTTCCACATAAATAAACAAAGATCTTTCATAGATCTAAACATATTCACGATAAAAAGGATTGAAAGATGGTTTTCCAACTTTCTTTCAACTCTTTTACACTCAATGTACTCAAAACCGATGGAATCGGAGCTTGTTCTAACCATCTACCCATTCTTGTGGTTGTGTTGGTTCAAGATCTGGATTCTATCCATGAGGCTACAGATTTCGGGTTAAACATGGAACACCGTCACGAACAGTTAACTGACCGGATTTGGGTGATTCCTGTCCGATCAGGAGTACCAAGTATTGACGAGGTTTCTGTTGCTTAACACGTTATCAAAACATCTCGATAAATCGAAAAAAAAATCAAAACAACTAAGTGTAAGAAGAAACGGAACGACCAGGATAGTCCGATCGGACTGTCATCCGCTCGGGTTGTCACCCGATCGACTTGTACCTTGGCCCCACATTTAGATTTCAAATCAAACTTCAAAAAGTTTTGGAACACCGAACGGATAGCCGTCCGATCGAGTTACCACCTGATCGACCGACCATTCGACTATGTGATGTTTTGGAACTTCAACACTTAAACAATTTTCAACATGTTCAATGCACATGTGTTGCCACCCGATCGGACCATCATCCTATTGAGTGACAAACTACTGTGAATTTGTTCTCACTAAAGTATTTAACCAATCGGGTTGTCGTCCGATCGAACGTCCGTCCGATCGACCGACCTGAAAGGTAGAGATACTTCTGTGTTTTCAAAATGCTACAACGAAAACTTCAAAAGTCAAGCCATCATACACAAACACATCCTTCCCAAAGGAGGAAACAATCCACTCGAAAGGTCACCCGATCGGATGACCATCCGAGCGGACTGTCACACGCACGACCGGCTATTCGATCGGACTACCATCCGATCGAGCTGCCGTCCGACCCACTAACACTTGTTTCGTCTTACGCGTCGCTCATTGTTATGCTATCGATTTGTTCAGGCTAACCTTACTCTCTAGCGCTCCTTTCAATCCACCAATCGCTGTGAGTATACTCGATCCCTTTTTGCTTTACGCACTTTTGGGTGTTACATACGTTACTTATTCTAAATCACATCAAACACACTACGCAATACTTTAATCGCTAACCAATTACCGCATGTTATACGTGACTTAATGAAAGCTTGTTTTTATGTTTATACATGGAATGCTGTCTACTTGCCTTAGCAACGATAGTACTATAGTTTGGACTCAGCACCTGTTCACTCAGGGGTTGTTAAGGACAATTAGTTACATGGCTCACAGTGGTGAGTGTGTATCGCGAACTGCCTTGGGAAGTCAACCCGCAGTCATTGGTATCGATAGGTTCATGTCGATAACTAACATGCCTCATTTTACACTGTGTACGTGCTGGTTATGCGTAATCGATTTCGAACTCTATTATATCTATTAAACTTGTATGCTCACCTTTACACTATGTGTATTGAATTTTACTTTAACGTATGTGACAGGTGCTTAGGATGCTTATTTGCTTACTTTGCTGTGAAATCGAGGCTAGGAAAGACCTAGGTCAACAATAAACAATTGTCTGTAATAAAAACCTGAGTTGTCGGAACAGAACAATTTGACTAGATCTTTTCTGTAATAATTGTATTATCTTTTATCACATGGTATGGGACGTGTCGCTTTAAATAATTGGTAATTATAGTTGTTATGGAAACTTCTGGACAATCTGTTTCGCTCAGTGCCATGCCACGATGTTTCCGCCGTCGGTTGGGGTGTGACACTTGAATCTTTATAGCAATACCAAACCCTTGAAGCTTCTCGTATAATATTTCCCCCTCAAAGTACGCGTATCTGGTTGGGTGTTGTGCAATTTCCTCGCAAGGCTAAATTGACCGATCTTCCGCTGATCTTCCAATACTCCAACCGGCATTTGATAAGGGTTCCATTCTTTAAAACCTGCATCAAGTCTTGATCTTGTTATAAGAACTCTATTTCATTCAAGCATAATACATTGGTAGAGCTTTCTAGTGAACTGTCTTCTGTAAACCATCTTTGTGGAATCGACCAAGTAATGCACTTTGATCATCAGCATCAACACTCAGGAAGTCAACTAGACCGACTATATCACTTGCAAGCTCAACCAGCATGCTTAGTTGAACTACATCCAGATCTCATTGTCTCACCTTTGTGAAGTTGACCACGTAATGCACTACGGATCTTCAGCATCAGTACTCAGGATGTCAGCTTGACCAAGTATATCGTTTGCGAACTCAACGAATTGAATTACACCCAGATCCCTGTAAAATATCATAAAGATTCCCCAGGTCTTCAGTGAACAGCGCTTTGAAACTACTTTAGACTTTAGATACCGGTATGTTTCCGTGCAAAACCCTTCACGCTGGCTGGAAAATTAATTAAACTCCTCAAATATGTGTCTGTGCAAAACATTCCACGCAGAACCTTTAGTATCACCAGAAAAACACAAACTCCACCACCTGTGATTGCGTTTAGAAATTTACCGAAGAAATTCCAAAACATATGAAAATTTTATCCCCCCATTTCTTTGGTAAAATCTCTAAACCTTGACAAATTCCCTCCACTGAGCGGAACTGTCGTCAACTGCACTGAACAGATTCTCTCCACTAAGCAGAATCCTTCAAACGTTCTCGGTTTTTCTAAAAATCACGAAAGCGACTTTCTTCTTTGCATATTCTAGTTGATAATGAAAGTCCCCTAGCCCCGTAGGATCCGACTTGTATCCCCCCAAAGTTTTGCTAACACCTAATCCGAAAGCTTCCATCATAGGCATCACTCTTCGACTTTGTGACCTCGTTAGGACCGGTCTTGACTCTCTAGGTTTCTTCAATCGTTACCAAATACGAGAATATGACAATAAACAAAATTCTTTTGAGCATTTACGAACACCGATAACAAAACACATTTTTCACGTGCGGAAATAAATATACCATTTTTGGCCCATAATAGTCAAGTCACCAATTTTGACATTTGCACCGGTAACCGTGACTACCCAACGTTTAACAAAAATCAAGTTTTCATCATGCCTCATCATTCCGCGCGCTCCCGAACCCGTACGAATTTGACGTTGAAAAGGCTTGATTCAAATAAGCTTCACAAACACCCGACCCCACTTTACAACTCACGAATAGAAACGGGTCCACGACTTCATGTCTTATCTTCCAATGCCAAACCATGATTTTAAATTCAACTTTTGAACCTTAAATCAATAAAGTTGAATTTAAAATCATGATTTTAAATCAACTTTTGAATTTAAATTCAACTTTTAAATCTCTCATCTAAACATTTAAAACCATGATTTTAAATCCCAAACCATGATTTTAAATCAACGAGTAGAACCGGCCCAATCACTGAAAGTGAGCCCATCTAAGACACTTGAAGGACCACTACTCCATCTCTCTTCAACTGTTTGTATGTTACCAGTTCTATTTATATCCAAACTAACAGCACCTTACGAAAGACTTGGTACCGGGCCCATACAAAGCCCATGAAACACTGAAGCCCAATAACAAATGGTTCTTTGTCTGCATTATCTTTTGTGGGTTCCATAAAGTGAACCATATTCTTCATTAATTGTATATTGGATAAAGTGAACCATATTCTTCGTTGTAATTGGACTTTCAACGATTGGAATGATTTATCCAATTGCGACAGACTTTAGATAAATGATTTATCCATAAACCACGAAGAAGAATGAATGGTTCACCGACAGACTTTCATTCTTCGTCAGACAATATTCTTCGTGAATGATTCTTCGTCACGAAAATCATTGATTCTTCGTGGAGGCTCTGATATCATTCTTCGTCTCCATTCTTCGCCACGAAGAGTGATTCTTCGTCTACCATTCTTCGTCTACAATTCTTCGCCACGAAGAGTGATTCTTTACCATGAAGATTCCCCACGGAGAATAGTTCTTCAACAGTCATAGATTCTTCGTGGATGCGGATATGAAGAAACCCTAGTGTTTCTTCAACAGCCACCACCGCTCTTCAAGAACACAGCTAACTGTTCGCTTGCAGATCTGATGAAAAACCTTCAAATGACGATGAAAACTTGATTTTCTGGTATAAAACAGAAAACCCAACCCTCTCGTATGATCCGTATCATCTCAGATCCGTATATTTGGGTCTAAATCTGGGTTTTCTTCATGTTTACCCACTTTTACATCTTGAACAAAAACCACGAAAATCACTGATTTGGAGCACATGTGACTTAGCAAATTGTTAGATTCACTAAATCGGGTACCATGGCTCTGATACCAATTGTAGGTTTGTGATTCAGACCATGACCCGTGATTAGTGTGTGATTATGTTCAAGACGGGAGAGATTAAAGACGGATAAAACAACTTCCTTGTATAAATTCGGTAGCATAACATTACAAAGCGGCCCGATTACAAGCTAACCGAACAATACCAAAGGAGTATACATCGGGGGAGAGACCAAGTGGTGATCTCTCCCCCAAATCCTAAAACCTTCATCAAGTGTTGCAAATGACTAAGGGTTTCTATTTATAGCCACACCCCATTGTCTTGCAAACACACACGGTCAAACAAATAACCCTCTCGTTTGACCACTTCAAACGAGCGGGTCAATACACGTTCATTTGACCGTTTCACTAACTATTACATAATCAACATAGAATAAAACTAATCTATTCGAACAACATCGGACACAAAAACTGCACCAACAGTAATTCGCTTAAACGTAAGTTTAACTCGTAAACATTGATCGTGTATTCGTAATTCTCAAATCTCCATACATTCAAATACTTGGTTATTCAATTGTAAGATTATGTTATATGTTTTCACTTGATTATACCTAATCATAAATCAAACATACTTGTTACGTTTGATATGTCGCATACATGTATTTTTATCACACATTTTGGTACTTTAAAACATGTTTAATATGCACTTTAGACCTTGATAACATGTGAATTATACACCAAACATTATGTAACATCTTATTTATATAAAGTGCATCTCATTTATACCTTTTTATTACATTTAAACAACAAAATATATATATATATATAAAGCTGTTAATAACAGCTTGCGACCAGCCCTTATGGCTGAGTTTTAGTTGTTTTTTTTACTAACCAACCTTCAATTACTTGTATATCATAAATACATATTATGCTTCACTAAAATACATCAATTATATGTCACACAAAGAAAAAAAAAAGGTATTTTATGGTTGCTAACAGCCTTGGGCTGGGTTTAATGGACTTGTTTCAATGATTAACCCTACTAAACACTCCCAAAGCCCAACCAAATGAAACCCTCCCTATATAACCCAAGCCTCCTCTAAGCATTTTTCACTTTCTAAACACTCCCCATTCACTCTCAAACACTCCAGATCGCGGCTGAGATCAAGAGTTCGAGCAGATTCAGTACCTCTTACAAAAGTGAGCATAACTCACTCATTTCTTAACCGTTTCACTTGATTCTTTTTCCTACTTACTTGGATTGACCTTAGGAACATTTCCACAGGTTTTCCATGGAAAACCAAGGTTTGGAATGTCACCAAAAAGGATCCAAAGTTGACTGATCTTTCTGTTTTTTATTCAATCTTTGTTAAACTTGATTAAACTTGAGTTATCTCATCTCAAACCTATGTCCTTATGCTCATAACCACTTCTATGGTTATTTGGGCTTAAAAACAAGCTTGAGACATGTAAAATCAGAGGTGTAAACCTCACAAACTTTCTGTTTTGTTTAAGAGTTTAACCCACAAGTGATGTTCAAGCCTAAAGCTTGATGATTATGTGATTTAGGATTAGCTTGGGCTATCTTTCTTGAAAATCAACACATTGCTTGATGTTTTCTCATAGATTAGTTGTCTTATTTCATTTCTTATCGTATGTTCATGACCCTCCTTGAATGTTCATAACATCAAGTGTAGTGGTGAACACCTAGAGGTACCTAAATGGAAGACTTGTTCTTCCTACCTCCTACATGACTTCTATGATAAACAAAGAGGTACCTAAATGGGGGATTCATCCTCCTACCTCATGCTTGACCTATATGACTATATGAACATTATACAATACTTATATATTATCCAAATAATCGAACCTTTGATGATGAATTTGTGTTCATTTGTCAAAGTATTAGATTACATCATCTAAGACTTAATAACTTGTTATGATTCTAATGGGTAATTTACCCATGAAAGCATTCTAACCCTTGGGGTTTCATAGTGTCAAACAAGAATTATATGACTAGATGATTACTTTTGCATATGTACTTTCCATATTCCTTTTAAATTCCGAATCTCGACTCTAAACATACCTTGAACTTTAACCCTTACAAATTCGTCCTCCCAATCTTATACACTCGTAAACACTTGGATAATCGGAAGACTTAGCAATTTTATGAGTATACTCGAACCCCCTTTTCGTTTACCACCTTTTTGGGGTGTAACATGTTTATCTATGAAAACTTACACTTAAAATTTATTCTTAAATGCACAAACATTCCTTATACATGCTTGCATAATTGATTACTTGATACTTTAAACTTGGGGTTATACGTTTTGTGTTAGACTTATCATTAACTTCGTACGAGCCTATCCTTGACATATATAGCGCTATAGGATTAACGCACCACTCGTAGACTTGAGGTTATGTCATGAGCTTATTGCGTTTCATCATTGGTTTGATTTGTTAAACACATGCCGATTTTATTGTTTATCTTGTATCAATTGCTTGCCATGTGGAATTGTTTAAAACTTATCTTTTTTTGCTATGTATGAAAACCTGTATACTCGTCAATACATCTTTGTATTGAACTATGCTTTTAAAACATGTTGCAGGTTTTGAGACGAGGTTGATGATGCATGGAACATAGTAGGATGCTTAGATACACATTTAAAATTTTGTATTCTCATTGTATTGTGATTCTTATATTTCAAGTTGTTGTATTTGATTCTAACCTTTGTAATTGACTATTAGAAATGAAATGAAATCCATTAATTATATATTGTCACCAATAGTGTTATGAAGTCTCTTGCAATCTTGTTTTCGTCTCACTCCGATGTTTCCGCCATCGGTTGGGGTGTGACACTTTGGGTGGAGCCACGTGTCCTGGTTGTTGACCTTGTTGTCTCCCTGACATCAGCAGGTGAGTGGAGATCATGGGGCATATGTCGTCGCCCTCTGATTGGTGTCACGTAGGCGACCTTGCGTACCTTCTTGTCTCTTGCACGATTGCTAATCGTGGAGCACGATAGGATACAGCCTGTTGGACGCTGATTGGTCCATTTCTCTGCCACTCGTACCTTTCGTATTGTCCAGCATGGACCCGCACTTCTGTCCTCGCGCGGCCTCTGGAGCACATCCATATAGCCAGCGCAAAGTCCAGGGAGTGAGGGTTTTCATCCAGGATGCTAAGTGTAGAATCTGAGCTTTAACTTTGCTTGGGCGTCGCGCGCAACCTAGGTTTTACCTATTTAGTCGGCGCGGGGTCTAGTAAGTTTGTCAGATTGATGTAGCAGGAGTATGGTCTCGCGCGCGACCTGATTGGTCAGCGCGGCTTTTTAGGACCATACGCCTTTAGAAACTAAGTTCTATTATGGAGAAACTAATATAGTGATTTTCAATGTAAGAAACTGGGATATGTTTTAAGGAAATGAAAATCAGTTAGTTGCTTCTAGTCGTTTTATATTAGTTTCTTCCAAACATAGTCCGATTTATTTGATATAAACCCGGCCTTGTTACTTTCTTAAGCCTATGAAAAATGCTACATAACCTACTTTTTTGAAATTCGAATTAATTAAAACAACATATCAATGTTTTACTAATAGTGAAAGTGTCTCTCCTCACAATAAGCTCTCTGTGTGTATGGCCAGGTTGTCAATCCGACCGTGACCGCTAGTGACGCTATTGGTTTATAGTTTATACTTTGATTTCTTTGATGCTTGGCGTTAACTTATTTGATTACATTTTGATCTTAGCAAATGAGAGACGTAAAATTAATTTATATGTATCTTAGATTAACATTTTACATGTGTGTTTGGATTTTTTTTTTTAAAATAAACAACTAAACATTTTTTATTGGGCAAGTATGCACCAAGAAGTTACCAACCACTACTACAAATAGAGCTTTAGACGGGATGATATGGGTTTTAAACGATGTTTTAAAGGGTTTGATGCATTGCTGATTAAACTGGTATCTAACCATGCTACAACCGTGTGTAATTCATCCTAAATTTTCCGCTTTGAGTTATATATGAGTTTTATGCATTACAAATTATAAAAGGGTATCTACCCCATTACATTGGTGGGTCTAGCTAACTTTCTTGACTCGCAATCGGTTTTTATATGCAAGTACAATTTCCCAATTACAATAGTTTATCTTACTCACTACATAATGCGTTCGACTTTGCATATATTAGGCTACTCGGTGTGGGAGGAGGGTAGTCCTCAAAGGATGCTCCGCCACGTAGTATGGGTGCGAGGATGGGGCAAAGAGGATGGACCTAAAAAAAATGGAGGATGGACATAAAATATATATATGTGTTGTATGTATATGTGTGTGTGAAGGAGCCCCGGCATCAACGTCTCCTCCCTGCCGCTGAAGACGTCGCCGCCCCCAAGGAAATGGCGTTGGGGGGCGTCGCCAGGCCAGGCCTCGACGACCCCCACACCGAATGGCCTTAATTACTCTCAAAACCGTGTATGGTCAAATTGGCACAAATACTCTTCCCTAAAATCAATGTTTCACATCTTGAAGTTTTGCTAGGATGTTATAAAAAAATTCTAAAATATATATATTTATAATAAGATAAGGGCAATAGGAAATGCATAACGACACAACCCTGATAGTACTTTCTGTCTTTTCTCTATTGGCATATGGCATAATAACTCCAAACAACACATCAACCATATCAATTAATCAAGCAAAAGGCCGAGTTAATTGTCATTTTTGTTCCTTTGTTTTGGTGGAAAATGACACTTCATTTTAAAAAAAATTTACGCCAGCTCCGTCCTCAACATTTTGAAAAGTGCCACTTCAGTTCAAAAAGATAACGGCTTGCGCTAGTTCCGTCCTCAACGTTTTTAATAGCACGTTATCTTTTTGGACTAAAATGACACGTTTCAAAAATGTTGAGATCGGAAATGGCGTAAATTTTTTTTTTGTACCGAAGTATCATTTTTCACCAAACAATAGAGATGAAAATGACAGTTAACTCCAAAAGGCCCATATATACATACATACATACATCATATACATAGATATATAATACTCCTATGTGATAAGCGAAAGGGTCATGCTATTCCCACACGCAGAAAATTATTTTCACACCTCGAAGCGCCGCGCTATGGCCATAGCGGGGCGCTTCGGTCGACAAAAGGTGCTTCGATTGACGTTTGAGACATTCCCTACTGTTTGACAGACATAAAGCTGATTATGATGTTTTGTCGTTAACCCTAAGCGCCGCGCTTTGGCCATAGCGCGGCGCTTCGACCCCAAATTTCACCCATTTTACCTTTTAAAAGCAACCTCTGAGACAGACACATCGATATACATTTTCATTCACAGACACTTCGTCCCCCATTTTCATTCATTTCAGATCAAAGGTCTGTATTGCCTTTATTTCCCATCCGTTGTGTTTCTTCAAAATAACGCGCGGTTTTGCTGTATTAGTTACATCTCTTGAAAAAAACGATGTCGTGGTTAAACAACTATATTTTCGGTCAATATTCTGACGAGACAGTTGTTCCTGATTCTTACGATGGGACCGCTATTTCTGACTCGTATGAGAAACCGGTCTCGTCCAACTTGAGGGAGGCAGAGGTTGTATCTGGCATTCGTTATCGTGATAACACGGTGACGCTGGATTTGAATACCCCTGTGGAGGACCCTTACACACAACAAGGTTATTCGAATTTTGGTTACGGTGGCGAGTACAGCTTTGTACAGCAGGAGTGTGGTCCAAATGACAGTTACGGTTGTCAACAGAGCTTACAAGGTTATTCGAATTTCGGTTACGGTGGCGAGCACAACTTTGAACATCAAGTATATTCGGACCTCGGTGACGATGGTGAGCCGGGGGATGTGTCTGTTGACGAGGAAGGCTGTTACCCGGTTACGTTTTCGTTTGATACAACGCAGACCTTTTCGTCACGTAAAGAGTTGGTGCGTTGGGTACAAGACACGGCAAAAGACAACGGTTACCTCATTGTGACTAAGAGGTCGAATAAAAGAGGAGAGAATTACAAGATTTGGTTTCAATGTACTTTTGGTGGGGAGCATAAGAGTATAGCTACACAGAGGAAAACGGGTAGCAAGAAAATAGGCTGCCCGTTCGAGATGATCGGGTTTTCGGAATCATCCGGAAGTGTTTGGAGGATCGAGGTGACGAAGGCGAAGCATAACCACACTCCTATTGAAAACTTAGAGGGTCACGCGTATGCGAGAAGGCTTTCTTCGGAGGATACAAAACTGGTTAAGGAGCTGGCAGAGCAAGACATTCCCAACCAAAGTATCTGGCGAACGCTGACAAAAAACAATCCGGCTAGAAAGCTTATTCCGAAAGATATACACAACGCTGTTCAGAAGATCAACGCCGAAAAAAATGTCGGTAAGTCTCCGATGCAAAAACTTGAAAGCATTCTTCTCGAAAAAAATTACACTTATTACATGCGCACGAATGAGATATCAAACGAAGTTGAAGATGTCTTCTTTGTTCACGAAAGATCATTCAATATGTGGTGTGCCTTCCCGCATGTGCTAATGATTGACGCCACCTACAAAACGAACATGTACAACCAGCCATTTGTTCAGGTCGTAGGCATGACGTCGACAAACAAATCGTTTACGGCTGCTTGTGCGGTAATTTCCGCTGAGAAGTCAGAGAACTACCGATGGGTGTTGCAGAGGATCAAGTCTATGCTGGTAGGATGTATGGAACCGCGCGTGATTTTAACAGACAGGGATTTTGCGCTAATGAACGCGTGTGAACAAGTTTTTCCAAAAGCGCATAAGTATCTTTGTCGGTTCCATATTCAACAAAATATTAATAAGAACAGCAAGAAGAAATTCTCTGACAAGGATTGGAAAGAATTCGTACGTAGTTTTTGGTTATTGTGCGAGTCTGCGACCGAGGAAATATACAGGTATAACTTGGAAAACCTTGAAGCACAGCTGAAAGAAGATGACCGTGAACGTAGGTATTTCTTACATAATTATGTTCAAATTTTATATAATAACAAAAACTGACTATTTACGTTTTTTTTAATTTTAGAGGTTTTTGATTATATGAAGAAATCCTGGTTGGATCCGTACCGTGAAAAGTTTGTATCATGCTGGATTAACAAAACTATCAACTTTCACCAAACTACGACCAACAGGGTTGAGGGCATGCATGCAACACTAAAAAGTCACTTTCCAAGTCATCGCAACACACTGGATAAACTTGTACTGTATGTTGATCATGTTGTTGATAGACAATACACCGAGATTAGTAGTAGCTTTGAAACAAGCCTCCGAAAAGTGATGACGCACCACAAGAAGCAGCCCATGCTTGCATATATTCTCAGAAAGGTTTCAATATATGCGATTGAGCTTTTGAGTAGGGAACTAAAACGTAAGGAAGACGGGTTGAGAGCCTACGGTGCAAGCTGTGGTTGCCAACTTTTTACCAGCTGTGGTTTGCCATGTGCCTGTCGTTTGGAAAAGTTGGAAAATAAAGGTAATTAATATCTTTGACCTTTCTCGTTATGATTTTGCCACCTAATTTGTTTTCATCCACAGGTCAGCAACTCCGGATCACACACATAGACGTGTTCTGGAAGAAGCTTAACTTCAAGCCTGCAAAGAAAAACATAGAGGATATCGATGTAGACGCGGAATTTGAAAAATTGAAACAAAAGATCGATCCAACACCCCCTCAGGTGAAAAGGAGCTTCTTTGAAAAGTTTCAGCAAATCCCCATTGGGGAGCATGTAGGGATAGACTGGGGCCTGCTGGAGACCGTGGGAGAGGCCGCGCGGGCGCGTGAGATAGTGGGACTAGATACTCCTTGGTCGCGCCTATTTGAGTTAGCGATGGAGGACTCGTACCCTGAGCTTACGTGGGAGTTTCTTTCCACGTTTACATACGCGCCGCATCCGGCGGATTACGTGGAGGACCCGGATTTTCCAGTCTACGAGGTTACATTCCGTCTCGCCGGTCAGGAGTTTCAGATGAGTGTGCGGCAGTTTGTTGTCCATACAGGTTTGTTTAAATAATATTATTTATTATTTTATATTTAATATCATTTGTTTATTTAATGTTATTTGTTTATTTAATGTTATTTGTTTATTATTATTATTTGTTTATTTAATGTTATTTGTTTATTTAATATTATTTGTTTATTTAATATTATTTGTTTATACAGGTTTGTACACAGAGGCCGAGCTTGATACTGATTTATATACGCAGGCGGTTAGGATGATGGACAGGCAGACGCTTATCAGTTTCTGGAGGTCCATTTCCACGGTTCCCTTTGGGAAATCCTGGCAAAAGGCCACCACCATTAGAGACCCCTTGTTCCGATACCTGCAGCATGTTATCGCGGCAACTATCGTGCCGCGGGGTGCCAGCAGGGAGAAGGTCAACCTCGGTGACCTTTTCTTTCTATACTGCCTACTGCGCCGCCAGCCCTGCGATCTAGCAGCCTGCCTGGCAGATTACTTTGCCACAGCATACAACCGGCAGCTCCGCGGGTGGGTGCACACTGGCTCATTCATCACCGCCATCGCACGCTCGCTCGGGCTCGTGCCCGAGCATGATTCGGAGCTGTCCGATCCGGTCCCGTCTACCAGGTTGGGCCGCGCGTCAGTATCTGCCATGCAGATTACCCGTACCTTTGATGTTGGTCTGAGGTTTCGGGGACGTGACGGGCTGATTTGGCAGCCGGAGCCGGTGCCGGAGGTCATCCCGGTTGTTATTGAGGTGAGGCCTGGAGTGTTGGCCCCTCCTGATGTTCAGGCAGCCGCTCGGCAGGCTCAGCTACAGGCTCTGGGACTCGATCAGTTCCCGGGCCAGCCTCAGGCTGAGGCTCAGGCTCAGCCTCAGCCTCAGGCTCAGCCTGTATTAGAGGATCCGGCTCAGGAGGAGCATATCGAGGAGATCCCGGTACCACCAGTTCAGCCAGCTCCTGAGCCGCCACAGTACCCGCAGCACGTTTACGCTGACCTGCCTCCGGTAGCGCGTGAGGTGGCTCGGGACTTCGACCGGCGCCTCAGACGCCAGGCCGCACGCCAGGACTGGATCATCGAGACGCTCGTTTCTCTACGAGCGCTCGCTGGGTTGCCTCCACTTCCCCTCCCACCGTCCCCACCGCACGAGGATTAGTACCTTAGTTTGTTTGTATAGTGTTTTGTTATGTATTATGTAGTCAGTTGTACCTTTTTGTTTTGTATGTACAAACTGATATATATATATATATATATATATTGCAGTTAATCTTCTATTTACATCACGTTGGTTTTGGATTGTTAACGTTTAATTCTTATGGCTTTCTGTACAATTTATTTAACGTGTTCGTTTAATTTAACAAAATAAACTAGGTTAACAGTTTATAAAGACGCACTTATATTATATACGTTCTATAAAAATAATGACGTAAAAAAACGTAATTATAAAACAACGTATTAGGCCATCCGTAGTCATAAAGCCCATTGTGGGGCGTTATGCGACACGTGTCGTGCCACGTCACACGGGGGCTTTATGGGGCGTTATATCACTAGAGCTCGTAGTCATAAAGCCCCTACCCATCATTACCTAATTCTTAATTTTCAATTTCATTAGATATTAAAAAAACCCTTAATAATTTTTGATTGGTCAACAATCTCCAATTTTCATTTATAGCGCCGTTAAAATTATCGCGCCATACCCCCAATTTTCATTTATAGCGCCCTCATAAAGCCCCCCGTAATGGTGTTAAAGGGCCTTATGAGGCTTTATAAGGTGAGATGGCGCCCCACTACACAAGGACTTATAAAACTCAAATACAATTTTTTCCTCTAAAAAACACTACCAAACTAACCCACATCCCACCTATTTCAAAAAATAAACAACACAACTTCCAGCCAACGCTTTTTGTCTTTTTGCACACTCAAAACGCCCCGCTATGGCCAAAGCGGGGCGCTTTGAGTGTGCAAAAAGACAAAGGCCGTGTGCGAATAGACCAGGCCTAAGCGAAATAGGAAATGCATAAGGAGACAACCAGTTAGTACTTGCTGTCTTTTCTCTATAGACATAATAACTTCAAGCAACACATCAGTCATATCATTTAATCCAACAAAAGTTCCATATAAAACATAAAAAGACTCGAAAAGAACACACAGAAAGTGAAAACAAATAACTTAAAACCCAATATCTCAAGGGATAAGAAACAACATACATCCTTAAAGGCACAACTCCTGAAGTTCTTTATAAAGACACATATGATCATGTCCTAAGATGATCAACACCATTGATGTTGTTTGTTCTTTGTCTCTTAACACTTCCAGAAGAAGACTCATGATCCCCATTTGTCTTCTCCATCACTGCTTTGAATGCTTCTTGGATCATGTTTATCGAGTAATTTGTGTTATCGTTGTTGTTTGAATCCTGATCTCCGGTGATGAACAAGACGTTCTTCATGCGACCGCCAAGTGTTGTGATCTCGGCTTTTAGGGTTCTTAGCCTAAGTGCTTTTAGGGTTTTGATGAGGTCCGGTAAGAGATCGGATCGGTCCTCACAACATAATGATGCTCGGATGATTATATTGCCGTCTTCGTCAGATGTGTTGTCAATGGTTAACTCATCAGTCTCTGTTGGGACTGGACTTTGTTCTGCTATTATGGATGTCTGACGCTTGAGCTCCTTCACATGTTGTATCACTTCAGCTAACAATGAAGCCTTGTCCGTCTACACCAATTTACATAATAACTAGATTTATTACATGATAATCTTACAACTAAAAACATCAATGGTCTCTCATAAGGTAGGTCTGGAGAGGGTGAGACGAGGTAGCTCTATCTTAAAAGATAGAAAGACTGCAAAGACTCCAATAAATGTACATTATACATTGTCTTAATTATAAGAGTATAAGAGTCAGCAACGAGATTCGAAACCCATTTCCTACCATTAAATCTTGTGCATATATTTCAAAAAAAAAAAAAAAAAAACCTTGGACTAAAATATTCCAAAAATTTGACATGAACCACTGAATCACTAACTTAAAATGCTTTAAATTCTCCGCATATAGCTACTAAAAAATATGCATGCAGCATGCTCATATGATGCACACTTTGTCATTTATGTGTGCCTATGAATGTGAAAGAAAGATATTAATGGAAACTGAAAGAAAACATGATGAAGTTATTAATAAAATAACCATAGTTAAAGTTAATGGAAACTGAAAGAAAACATGATGAAGTTATTAATAAAATAACAATAGTTAAAGAATAGCTTTCATATACATGTTATAATTTATTAAGTGTATAGCTAATACTTATTATGTTGGCCGGGTTATTGATTCAAGAAAAATGATACGAATAAATGTTCTTTAATATATATCATCTTGGTTTTTTTGTGAATTTTTAGAAATTCACCATCATAAGTCTAATGAATATATGACTTATTTTGGAAAGCATTTCTCCTAGAAAAATCCGGATGAGAATCTGAGATCCCAGAAAATTAGAGTTTTCTTTTCTAATCTGATCAAACTAAATTATTGTGACACTAGTTACCCACCATTTTGGTCAAATAACCGATTTTTTTCATGCACATACACACAACAATGAAGGTGAGTGTAACCATCATTTGTTTTTTAATGGTTTAACAAATAATACTTACTTTGGTGGTGCTTGGGAGCAAGCTACGGAGTTTAGCAAGATGATTGTTGATTCTCTCTCTACGTCGTCGTTCGGCTTCACTATGGCTCTTTGAAGCTGCTAAAGCTTTAGCATCCATGATCTCTTGAGCAGTCATCTTACCCATTTCAGTTTGGAGCCCAAAGGGCATAGACCCTGGTTGAACCATCTGGCCCAGTGTCTCGGATATGAGCCTCAAGTTGTGGTCTGAGGACGATGTACTACCCTCATATGCAAACTGCAATCCACCAGGAACCCTCCTGTTAAACAAACCACCATACGACGACAGCGATGAGGGTGGCGGTGGCGGAGGGAAGAGGTACGAGCTTTGGTCAGGGTAGGCAAGATCCGGGGTGTACCCGGTGCTGTGGTGGTGGAATGCTTGAGGTAGGATCCAGGGTTGTTGCTGTGGGTGCAAGATTGGAGAGACTTCTGATGATGACGTGTATGAATAATCATTAATACCCATGTTTTGATGTTGAAGTTGTTGGGCAATTGATGGGTGTTGTTGTTGATCAAATGTTGGTGTGTTTTGAAAATCTTGATAGTGATCAGCAACCTGTGGTTCTTGTTCTTGATCTTCTACTACTTGTTCTTGGTCTTCTCTCTTTGAACACATAATAGTTTAGGCTCACAACTATATGGTGTCTACATAGGTATTTACACCAACCCACATGTTTATGATAAATAAGTTTTGATATGAAACAACTCTGGTGGAAAATGTGGAATAAGAAAATGAATGGGATCAGAAAACAGTTAAATAAACCTTCTGATGATAGTGAAGCCCCCCTTAATCACATCACCTTTCTCCTTTTCCAAATAGAACCTTGTTTATAATGATCACTCACTCTTTCTCTCTCTTAGGAATGTCAGGTTTTGTTGTATAAGGTGGGGGCGTTGATAGACCCTATTGATCCTTGGAACAATCAAGTAAAAACACTTTCTTGCTTGTGCTAATATTTCGTGGTGATCTTTTAGGGCTTGCTTTTTCGATTTCTCTCTCCTCTCATGAGGGAGTGACCGCTTCTTACCTTTCCTTTATCCTTACGAAATTAACTTTTAAGACATATATGCATATAATATATATATATATATATATATATATATATAGAGGGAGTCGGTTATTTTACAAAATGGCTTAACGTACGAAGCGTACGAGATTCAGTATCAACCAGTGTTGTAAAAATCGGAATTAATCGGCGCCTAGGCGCTAGTCGGCGGTTAACTGATTAATTTGGAGCTAGTCGGACCATTAATCGGTAGGCGGTCCTAGTCGGACCTAGTCGGTCCAAGGCGGACCAAATCGGCCCAGTCGGCCCAAGTCGGCCCACTTTTTTTTAGTTTAAATCTGGCCCAAACAAATGTTTTTAACCATTAAATACATGGCCCAACTTGTTTAGTTCCAACATGGCCCAAAAAAACATGTTTTTAACCCATTAAAACATATTCCATGAGACCATGACTGATATGTTAATGTTTAAATACTTAAATTGCTATGTTTTAAACTTCATTGTTTAAATTTTAAACTATTTTTAAGTATTATATTGATATTAACGTGTGTATTGAATGTTTAAATACTTGATTAGCTATGTTTTAAACTTAGTTGTTTGAATTTTGAACTATTTTTAAGTATTATATTGATATTAATGTATGTGTATATATATAAATTTAAAAATTATATATATAAATTCCGATCCGATTAATCCCGATTAATCCCGATTAATCCCGATTAATCCCTAGTCGGTACTCCACCGCCCGACTGGCGCCTAGCGATCTCTACAACACTATCAACATACGAAAATTGGTTTATAACATGCGATTTTGGTATTCTTTAACATCATGCGAACTTGTTATTTTTAATAACATACGAAATATTTTTTTTATAAAAATGTGATTTTCATTTTTTTTAACATGCGATCTTCTGTTTTTACAACATGCGACTTTTTGTTATAACGTGCAAATTTGACATCACGTACGTTTCGTACGTTAAGACATATTGTACGATACACTTTTTCAATATATATGGGTGAAATCCGATACAAGTAGAATTTGAAACAAGTAAAATTTAAGCGTAAAGTGTGCGAAACACTATAGCAATTATGATTGAACTAGATTAATAATTATTATACTTCAACAAAATAAGTAGTCTGATAACTACATTAGAACTATAACGTAATAATAATTACTTTTGTTCAAACATAATTACTTTATTGCTTCGCACACTTTGCGTCGAACAAATGATCCTAACACCATATAGACACCCGGTTCAGATACATGCTGTTATGGGTGATTTTCTGCTCATATATCCTGACTAATATTCTGAATTTGTTTGTTTTATTGTGACCAGGATACTGAATCAGGATATTGGTAACATCCTGGTACGATATCCTGGTAATGACTAATTAACCCATGTGCAGATTGAAAGGTGCAAGTCTCTAACGTTCAAGTGGACTTCTTCTCCTCAAGACTCGGGCAAATCAGTTAGATTATGGACGTTGAAGCCGGAAGACGTGGACTACAACGTTCACATATGGAATATTCGCTGAATCCCGGACTAATAGGATAGTTAGTTAGTTTCTTTTACTATAAAAATGATTGATCGGATCAGATTAAGGCACACAATCTCTCATACACTCTTTCTCTCTAGTTACAAACAATCACTACGCACTTACACTTGTATTCAAATTACATTCTAACACTTAGTTGATCCGCATCATATCCTGCACTGTATCCTGACATTTGAAGCAATAAGAAGAACAAGGCAGCTGCGATTGTCAGCTCACGAGGTTTTGTGCCGGCGATCTAGATTGATCAAGGGCTTTCCTCGTATATCTCGTGTCACCCTTTACCTTTTTTGCTCACTGTTTGATCATAGATATAGCTCAATATCCTGAGCCGTATCCTGAAAACTGTTTTAGCAAACAACCAAACTAGTCTATTTTCAACACATTTTCTTAGCACACTACCCCACTTAACTAATTTGATCACTTAATTGCTTCAGTAATTTTTGACCAAAACAATTTGGCGCTCACCGTGGGGCAAGTGGTGCTATTTCTACTAAAAGCTTTTGCGAAATCATTACTTGGTTTTCTATTTTCAAAACTTTTTACTACACTATTTTCAATGGCCTCGAGATCAAACATGAGCTCTTCCACCGTGTCTGCTACAACCTCTGCAACAATTGGTTCGGTGCTTCCACCCCCTCCTCCGAGATCGCAAGCCTCTTCTCAAGGAACTGAAATTCATGTGGCTCGGGATGTTATCCCCGCTCGCAATATTCATGGATCCGGTCCTGTTTTGGCCTCTAATGAAGAAATTCTAAATCTGTTTGGTAGTGTACAGGAACAGATGAGGCAGCAGCAAGAGACCAACCAGATGCTGATGAGAGAGATACAACTCTTTAAATCCAGCTCAAGCAGACCTGCTGAGGATACTGTCACTCTCTTGCAACCCAGAGCTTTGAACTTCAGTTCTGCAGTATATACTGAAGATAACAGGGGGAATATTGTGCCTAGCCATTCCCAGAATCATACTCCTGAGACACCCTCTTCGGTCAGGGTGTCAACTGTAAGAAGCTCAGGATATGCTTTAGGATATGGCCAGAATCCTCAGACTGGTAACATATCTAATAATAATAATACTGTTGCTACTAACGGTGTTGGATCTTTACAGGATGCAGGTATTGTTATGGGTGAAATTCTGAGCCCATATCCTGGGTAATATCTTAAGTTATATGTTAGTTTCATGATATATGTTCATGCCCGGGATACTCATTCAGGATATTGGTAACATCCTGGATGATATCCTGAGGATCACTAACGGATTATGTGCAGGAATATGAGTCCAAGCTTGCAACGCTCATGAGGACCTCTTCTCCTGAAGACTCGCTCTAAGTTGTTCAAAGAAGGACGTTGAACCCGCTTTACTTGGTCTCCAACGGCTACTAAAGAATATTCGAAGGCATCCCATACTTATAGGAGATTTTGTTTTCGTTTACTAGCTATAAATAGGTGGATAAATTAGATCGAATAGGGACACAACAACACTCACTGCTTTCTAACACCTTTCTCTCTCGCAACTTTCACTCTCACAAAAAGTATTGTAACACTTAGCGATCTGATCAATATCCTGCACTGTATCCTGACGTTTAAAGCAATAAGAAGAACAAGGCAGCTGCGATTGTCAGCTCCCGAGGTTTTGTGCCGGCGATCTAGATTGATCAAGGGCTTTCCTCGTATATCTTGTGTCACCCCCTTTACTTTTTGCTCATAGTTTGATCGCAGATACAGCTCAATATCCTGAGCCGTATCCTGAAAACTGTTTTTGCAAACAACTTAATCAGCATATTTTCAACACACTTTCTTAGCACACTACCTCACTTAACTAATTTGATCACTTAATTGCTTCGGTAATTTTTGACCAAAACAATTTGGCGCCCACCGTGGGGCAAGTGGTGCTATCATTACTAAAAACTTTTGCGAAATCGTTACTTGGTTTTCTATTCTCAAAACGTTTTGTCACACTATTTACAATGGCCTCAAGATCAAACATGAGCTCCTACACCGTGTCTGCTACAACCTCTGCTACCATTGGTTCGACGCTTCCACCACATCCTCTAAGGACGCAAGCTTCTTCACAACCTCAGGATATTATCCCTACTCGGAACATTCAGGGATCTGGTCCTGTTATGGCTTCTAATGACGAAATTCTAACCTTGTTTGGTAGTGTACAGGAACAGATGAGGCAACAGCAAGAAACCAACCAAATGCTAATGAGGGAAATACAACTCTTGAAATCTAGCTCAAGCAGGCCCGCTGAGGATAATGTCACTCTTTTACTGCCCAGAGCCTTGAACTTCAGTTCAGCCGTATATACTGAGGATAACAGGGGAAATATTGTGCCTAGCCATCCTCAGAATCATACTCCTGAAATACCCTCCTCGGCCAGGATGTCAACTGTGAGGAGCTCAGGATACGCTTCAGGATATGGCCAGAATCCTCAGACTGGTAACGTGTCAAACAATAATATTCTTGCTACTAACAATAATGGATCTTTGCAGGATGCAGGTATGACGACAACATTTACTAGGGAGCATCAGAAATTGAAGGACATGATATCCAGTGTACCTGGAGTGGTCCAGCCAATTCCGGAGGTGTCCCAAGACAGCCACATGATATCTTGCTTTGCATATCCTATCTGTGATGCTGAAATCCCAAAAAGATTTCAAACCCCCAACATGAAGCTCTATGATGGAACTACAGATCCTGAAGAGCATATTGCCCAGTATAGGGAAAGAATGGAGATTAACCCTATCCCTCCGGAGCTCAAGGAAGCATGCCTATGCAAGGGTTTTGGTTCTACCTTAACAGGATCGACCTTGAAATGGCTCTTAAATGTTCCTCCTCATTCGATTACATCATTTCTCACCTAGTGAATTTGTTTAATAGTCAATTTTCTTGTAGTTGAAGTTTTGAAAAGCTAACAAGTGATCTCTACAGGATAACTCAAGGACCTCAGGAATACTTAAGAGATTATGTGAACAAGTTTAGCCGAGAATCCTTAGATATTCCACATCTTGATGTTGCAACAGCTGTGCAGGCTTTCAAGATGGGGCTGCAAAAAGACTCTCAATTTTACCAAGATCTTGTAATGAACCCATGCAGGAACTTGGATGAAGCTCGAAACAGGGCCCTAAGATATATTCGACTGGAGGATGACAAAAAGATGCAAGAGAGGATGAACTCATCCACCACTTATGAGTCAACTAATAGGAAGTCAGAATCCTCATTTAAACCATATCGCTCTAAGCCGTATGGCAGAAATGACAAGAAGAAAGTGAATGCTGTTGAAGACGAGGATCCTGAAGAATATCCTGAATTATCTGAATATTGCTTTTCTGTTAACATACCTGAATTAATGTATGCTATGCAGGGTTTAGGAGACAAAGCTAGGTGGCCTCGAAAGAATCAACAAAAAGCTGATTGGAAGGATAAGTCCAACTGGTGTGCCTTCCATAAAGATTTTGGACATGTAACTGAGGATTGCATTGCTCTAAGAAAAGAAATAAGTTATCTTCTAAGCAAGGGATATCTGAAGGATCTCCTAGGAAGAAAGAAGAATAAGGGTCAGGATATTGAGAAGGATCCTGAACGAACAGCTTCACCTCCTGCGGATGCCAAGATAATCAACTTTATTTCAGGAGGATCTGACATTTGTGGGACTTCGTATTCTACGGCCAAGAGACATGCAAAGGAAGCTAAGGCCGAAAAGGGAGATAAGCCAGCCAGGATGACTATCCTCACAACTGATAAAGTGATCACTTTCGACAGTGATGACAGGGATACTGTCCAGGATCCTCACCATGATGCTCTCGTAATAACATTATATGTGGCTAACCATTTTATACGCAGGATATTGGTGGATAATGGCAGCTCCGTTAACATAATCCAACTAGAAACTTTGAAAAGAATGAATGTATCTCCAATGGATATCACTTCAAAATCCACCGTGCTTGTTGGGTTCAGTGGAGAGGCTAGGAACACAGTGGGAGATATAAAGTTACCAGTATATGTTGAAGGGGTCAACTCAATACAATGTTTCTGTGTGATGGACTCCCTATCCTGCTATAACATCATACTGGGCAGGCCATGGATCCATGATATGAAGGCTGTGCCATCAACTTATATCAATGCATCAAGATCCCTACCCCTTGGGGGTTGTCAAGGTTAATAGTGATCAGCAGGAGGCGAATGAATGTTACTCATCCTCAATGAAATCCTCAACTAAGCCTAATGCAGCATAGCAATTAAAGATGCGGGCCCAGGATATCGTCGAGGCTTCAGAGCAGGATATGAAGAAAATTATCCTGGATCAGGATAATCCAGATATCTCGGTGCTCGTAGGAACCAATATCCCTCAGGATATTGAAGAACAGTTAACTAACTTTTTGAAGTGCAGGATGTCGACATTCGCGTGGAAGCACAAGGATATGACAGGCATCTCGAAAGATATTATAACACATAAGCTCGGTATTGACAGATCATTCAAACCTGTCCAACAAAAGAGGAGGAAGTTTGCTCCGGAGCGAAATATGATCATTCAGGAAGTAGTAGAAAGGCTGTTGAAATCTAAGATGATCAGAGAAGTCAAGTTTCCAAGATGGCTAGCAAATGTAGTCGTGGTACAGAAGAAAAATGGGAAATGGAGAGTCTGTGTAGATTACACAGACTTGAACAAGGCTTGTCCCAAAGACCCATTTCCTCTTCCTCATATTTATGCAATGGTGGATGCTACTGCCGGCCATAAGATGTTAACCTTTATGGATGCATCCTCAGGATTCCAGCAGATTCAAATGGAACCTTCGGACCAGGAGGTTACTGCCTTCATGACACCAATAGGTATTTATTGTTATACTGCTATGCCTTTTGGTTTGAAAAATGCAGGTGCAACATACCAGAGACTGGTGAACATGATGTTTAAAGACAAGCTGGGGGACACTATGGAGGTATACATCGACGATATGGTGGTAAAATCTAAAAAGGCTGAGGATCACCTCCAGGATATTAAGGGAGCATTTGATATCCTGGATTAGTATAACATGAAACTAAATCCTGCTTAGTGCCATTTCGGAGTGGGGGCAGGAAAGTTTCTAGGGTATATGGTGACCAAAAGAGGAATAGAGGCAAGCCCAGAGCAGATTAAAGCTATCTTGGATATCAAATCACCTTCAAATATGAAGGATGTTCAATGGTTAACAGGGCGAGTAGCAGCATTGAACAGATTTATCTCAAGATCCTCCGAGAAATGCAAGGAATTTTACGATATCCTGAAGAAAAAAAGAAGTTCGAATGGGGAGGGAAGCATGAAGCAGCCCTGCAGGATTTGAAGCAGTATCTTTCAACTGCACCTCTATTGATGAAGCCTGAGAATGGTGAACCACTATCCCTATACATCGCAGTATCAGGGAACGCTGTAAGTGCCGTCCTTATAAAGGATCATGAAGGTCAGCAATATCCTGTCTATTATGTTAGTAAAAGTTTATTAGATGCTGAGACTAGATATTCTCATTTAGAAAAGTTAATATTGGCTCTAGTTATGACATCAACAAAGCTTAGACATTACTTTGAGACACATAGAATTCATGTTAAAACCAATTATCCTGTTAAAAATGTGCTTAGGAAACCCGAGATGTCAGGCAGGATGGCTAAGTGGTCAGTGAAATTAAGTGCTTATGACTTAGTATATGAACCTAGAAATGCCATAAAATCACAGGCTCTAGCTGACTTTGTGGCTAATTTCAGTAGTGATATTCAGGAGGAGGTAGATCTAGAAGTCCAACAATTAGGAGAATCCTCAGGATCCTGGACATTGTACACTGATGGAGCATCTAATGTTAGAGGAGTAGGATTGGGAATACTACTAAAATCGCCACAGGGGGACATATTACCCCAGGCTATTAGGTGTGAATTTCCTGCTACTAATAACGAAGCAAAATATGAGGCTTTAATTGCAGGATTAGAGTTGGCTAAACATATGAATATCAAGAATTTGCAAGTATATGTTGACTCCTTGTTAATTACTAATCATTTTAATGGATCCTATGCAGTTAAAGGTGAGAAATTAATCGAATATCTCGATATTCTCAAAAAATTAGCAGGATATTTCGATGTTTTTACACTTGAACAGGTACCAAGAGAGGATAATGCTGAAGCAGATGCCTTGGCAAACTTAGGATCATCAGTCAGGATACCAGAGGGAAGCCATATACCGATACTTCATATCCTGCTATGGATCCCTTCAAAGCTCAGGATAAGGAGGTAACAAGCATTCAGGATCCTTGTCATGATCCTGAGAAGGATACTGAATCCTGGATGGTTCCAATCATAAGATATCTCAAGGAAGGACGCATCCCTAGAGACGAAAATCCTAAGGCATTTAGGATGAAGGTATCGCGATTCACCATTATAAATAATGTTTTGTACAAGAAATCTCTTGCAGGACCATACCTGAGGTGCTTGGAGGATCGTGAAACTAAGGAAGTGCTTCAGGATATACATGAAGGGGATTGTGGTAACCACACTGGGGGCAGGTCATTATTCTCAAAAGTATCAAGGACAGGATACTATTCGCCGACAATGAAGAGAGATGCTACAGAATATGCTCGAAGATGTGATGCATGTCAAAGGCAAAGTAACATACTACATCAACCAGCTGAACCACTATATCCTATAGCTTCCCCTTGGCCATTCATGAAATGGGGGATGGACATAGTAGGGAAATTACCAAAAGCTCCAGGAGGAAAAGTCTTTATGCTGGCAATGACTGATTATTTCTCTAAGTGGGTTGAAGCTGAAGCATTTGTTCAAGTTAGAGACCAAGAAGTAGTATCCTTCATAAAGAGGAATATCCTGACCAGATTTGGAGTATCAGCTGAAATCATTTGTGACAATGGATCCCAGTTTATAAGCAAAAGGACTACTGACTTTTGCAAAAGATGGGGAATCAAAATGATCACGTCTACTCCGGTACATCCTCAAGCAAATGGACAAGCTGAATCCTCGAACAAGATAATTGTCAACAACTTGAAGAAGAGATTAGGAGCTAAGAAAGGAAGATGGGCAGAAGAACTACCCTTTGTTTTGTGGGCTGATAGAACAACAACAAAAAGTGCAACTGGCCAAACTCCATTCTCCTTAGTATTTGGGGCAGAAGCAGTGATCCCAACAGAAATGGTGATACCTACGGCAAGATCTATCCTCCAGGATCCTGAGCAGAATCCTAAAGCTATGTGCCAAGAATTAGACACTGTGGATGAGACAAGAGATGCAGCAAAGCTAAGGATGGCAGCATATCAACAGAGGATATCCAGAGCATACAACAAGAATATAAGGACTAGGAGGTTTCAAGTTGGGGATTGGGTGTTAAGAAAAGCTTTTCAGAATACTACTAATCCTGCCGATGGAAAATTAGCTCCAAAATGGGAAGGACCCTATGAGATTGAATCGGAAGCAGGGAAAGGAGCATATTGACTCAAGAATATGGAAGGGGATATGCTACCAAGATCCTGGAATGCTATACATCTAAAGCTCTATTTCAAGTGAGTTTAGAATTTAATTTCTAACTCAGGATGGTATGAATTCTATCTCTTTTCAATATATTTGAGTTAATTTATTCTTTCGAACCCAATACTGACTTAAGCATCGGAGGGGTGTTAGCCAAGCTAACACCCACCTTAGTTTAAGGTTGTTTTGCAGGATATACTCCAGGATATACACTCAGAATAACTCGAAAGATTAGAGGATTGGCCCCCTCTCTCACGATTAGGGGATCCTGATCCCTTCTAAGGTTTAAAGGTATTCACCTTTCTCTCGAATTGGGTTTAAACACCCCGCCTGGAGCGCAAGTTATCCAGGGATAGTTCAAGATAGCGGGACCAGTCCATGTAAAAGTGGCTGACAATTTCGTTATTGTTGGCTATATCCTGGATCCTCAAGGTATATGAGGATTGATCACCCTCTCTCACAAAAGAGTATTTTCATACTCTCTAAGGTTTAAAGGTTTTCACCTTTCTAAGTCTTGGAGTTTATACACTCCCCCTGTAGCGCATGAAAATAAGGGTTTATCCCCAGGATATTAAGGGTTTATCCCCAAGATATTAAGGGTTCATCCCAGGATATTAAGGGTTTACCCCAGGATATTCAGGATTTATTCAGTAAAGCTAAAGTATGACTATGTTTACATTCCTATGTTGAACACAGGGGACATACATTATACAATTTAAAGGATGGATTCAAACTTATAAGTGTGCACCGGGGACATCCCTGTGATTGAAGATTGGAATTGACTCTCTGGGAATATTTGGTATGGTCCCTCCTTTTTATAACTTGAGGCAGTATCCTGGGTAGGATATCTCTCAGGATATTCATACAATGTGTTCCCAAAATTGTCCAAACTAAACTATTCTCATAAGTAAGATTTATGCACTAAAATAGTAACAACAAAAATAAAGCCAAAAGAAGGTTATATTACTAACATATCAAAAGTTGTGCTTTTGGTTTCACCTCAAACCAAGGTCCATCCACCAAAAGCACGATTAGTTCCTTACCATATTTACTTAACAGTTGAAGGTTTTGTCTCAAACCAAGACCCATCCACCTCCAACTGTTATATTGTCCAAAAGTAAAGCATACTAACGTTGATGACCAAGGGCTTCGTCCTGAAACTCAGGATCCCTCCACCTTTGGCCATCATATTGTTCAAATGCAGGAAAAGTAAATTGTCTTAGGGTTACAAACCAATGATCAAATTTAAAAAAGTGGGCTCTGGCCTAGGCATCAACATCCATCATCGCCCACTTGAATGCCCTCACACAGCGGCATCTTCTCCAGCCTTCTCCGTCTTCTCAGCCTCAGCATCCTCGCCAGCATCTGTCCCAGCATCCTTCTTTTCTCCAGCCTTGTCCACCGGCTTTGCTGACTTGGAGGATTCGCCGGTCTCAGCAGGAAGCGGCACAGCTTTGCCTCCAAGTTCCTTTAGCTTCGCCACCCAGGAATTAACTGGCCAGGTTGGGCATTCAAGACCTGTCTCCTTGGCCTCATAAGCCATCTTGATGCGAGCTTGCAGGAGAGAGACAATGGATGAGTTCTTGATCCCTTCCCGGAAAGAGACCATGGCCTGCTCATGCTCCACTTGAACGGCAGCCAGCTTTATCTCAGCATCCTGAGTGACCTTCTTCAATTTGTCTTCATAATGCCGGGTCTTGACTTCAGCAATGGCCCCTTGGTCGGCAACAGTGGTCTCAAGCTGTTTGATCCTGGCCTCCTGGAACTTGTTTGTGCTGCAAGCATCGGTGTAAAGATGAAGCAGATGCTGGAGGCCCTGTACGTCAAAATTCAGGTATGAGTTAAAATATATTAACCAGGATATCCTGTCAAGATATCCTATCAGGATATATGTGCAGGATATAGTCGCAGGATATTACCTTGTTGAGGAAGGATGTCATCGGTTCTAAGGAATCAGTGAAGCTGAGTTCTCCATATGAGAACCCCTCAGGACCTGGAGTGCTGACCTCAGAACCTTTCCTCTTCTTGGAGGTGGAAGCACGGGTTCTCGGAGTAGGCTTGGGAGCCGGGAATGGCTTGGAGTTGGTAATAGCAGGAGTTTCTTTCTTGACATCGACTGGAGTGGGGTAGCTATCAAGCTCATCAAGGTCCATGAAGACTGGAACTTTGCTGGAGTCTGCATACAAGGAGTGAAATTCTTTCCTAAATATATCAACTAAAAACATGTATGGAGGATATCGTGCAGGATCATTACCAGACATGTTTGCACTGGAAAGAGGGCTTGGAGATGGTGTAGACGGATTAAAACTTCTTTCAGCCTCTGGGAGGAGTCTGATAGCGTCAATTCTCTTCTGTTAATTAGCTAGGGGAGGTGCAAGCTTCCTAAAATCAGTTGTGTACAAGAAAATGAAAAAGTTGATTAGCTCAAGATATAAAGCAGGATACAAGACAGGATCATCCTAGAACCCTAAATCCTACCCTTTCTCAACCACTTCACTGGATATTCCGTTCCACCAGGGATTGAGTCTCTTTTTACAAAGAAGAATTTGGATTGCCATTTCTCCTCATTCCTGGTGGCACGAAGTATCAGCGGATCACCGGAGGTAGAATAGAACAAGAATCTACAGGAACCATGGCATCTAAGCCGATATGCTAGGGGAAGGTCATGAACGGAGAGGTCAGGAATATGATTTCTCTTGATCTGGTCAAGAACAGACAAAACTCGCCAGAGCATCGGCATTGTTTGGCTAAAACAGATTTTCGTGGTATTAAAGAAATCAGTGATGAAATCTGGAAAAGGGAAACTGTAATCCTAAGGTAAAGGGAAAGGCGTTAAAACATAACCACTCGTCGGAAACCATGTCCGACCGGATTTCCCGGTCAAACGGCCGGAACACCGTCCCTTCCGGGAAGATGCTGGAGGATTTGAGAGCCGACAAGTGGGCACTATCGAAGGAGCATATCTCTTTCTCCTGTTCTTGGAGGAGATTCTGGTGGATGAACGTGGGAGCAGAGTCACCGGAGCTCGATCTTGTTTGTCTCATGGTGCCGGAATACTGAACAGAATAAAGGAGAGAGATGGGATTGAGAGAGAGAAGTATTTACCTTTTTTCTCTTCGGTAAAGGTTAAATGGGGATAAGCATGAGAAGATATAGGGGAGCAATGAGTAAATATAGGCTGCACGGTTACAAGCGGTCACATCATGAGTCTAATCTCTTAATTGCCTCATTTATCGTGAAAAAATGTAACCGTTAGTATCAGGATACCTAACGGTAACATTTTTGGGGACAATTGTTATGGGTGAAATTCTGAGCCCATATCCTGGGTAATATCTTAAGTTATATCTTAGTTTCATGATATATGTTCATGCCCGGGATACTCATTCAGGATATTGGTAACATCCTGGATGATATCCTGAGGATCACTAACGGATTATGTGCAGGAATATGAGTCCAAGCTTGCAACGCTCATGAGGACCTCTTCTCCTGAAGACTCGCTCTAAGTTGTTCAAAGAAGGACGTTGAACCCGCTTTACTTGGTCTCCAACGGCTACTAAAGAATATTCGAAGGCATCCCATACTTATAGGAGATTTTGTTTTCGTTTACTAGCTATAAATAGGTGGATAAATCAGATCGAATAGGGACACAACAACACTCACTGCTTTCTAACACCTTTCTCTCTCGCAACTTTCACTCTCACAAAAAGTATTGTAACACTTAGCGATCTGATCAATATCCTGCACTGTATCCTGACGTTTAAAGCAATAAGAAGAACAAGGCAGCTGCGATTGTCAGCTCCCGAGGTTTTGTGCCGGCGATCTAGATTGATCAAGGGCTTTCCTCGTATATCTTGTGTCACCCCCTTTACTTTTTGCTCATAGTTTGATCGCAGATACAGCTCAATATCCTGAGCCGTATCCTGAAAACTGTTTTTGCAAACAACTTAATCAGCATATTTTCAACACACTTTCTTAGCACACTACCTCACTTAACTAATTTGATCACTTAATTGCTTCGGTAATTTTTGACCAAAACAGGTGTGACATCAGCATTTTCTAGGGAGCTTCAGAAATTGAAAGACATGATATCCAGTGTACCTGGGGTGGTCCAGCCAATTCCAGAAGTGTCCCAGGAAAGCCACAGGATATCTCGGTTTGCATATCCTATTTGTGATGCTGAAATCCCAAAAAGATTTCAAACCCACAATATGAAGCTCTATGATGGAACTACGGATCCTGAAGAGCATATTGCTCAGTATAGGGAAAGGATGGAAATTAACCCTATCCCTCTGGATCTCAAGGAAGCATGCCTCGGCAAGGGTTTTGGTTCTTCCTTAACAGGATCAGCCTTAAAATGGCTCTTAAATGTTCCTCCTCATTCAATTACTTCATTTGCTCATTTGGTTTATTTATTTAATAGTCAATTTTCTTGCAGCCGAAGTTTTGAGAAACTAACCAGTGATCTTTACAGGATAACTCAAGGACCTCAGGAATCCTTGAGGGATTATGTGAACAAATTTAGCCGGTAATCCTTAGATATCCCGTATCTTGATGTTGCAACAACTGTGCAGGCTTTCAAGATGGGGTTGCAGAAGGATTCTCAATTTTACCAGGATCTTGTAATGAATCCCTGCAGGAATCTGGATGAAGCTCGTAACAGGGCTTTAAGATATATTCGGTTGGAAGATGACAAAAAGATGCAAGAGAGGATGAATTCATCAACAACCTATGAGTCGACTAACAGGAAATCAGAATCCTCGTATAAACCATATCGCTCTAAGCCGTATGGCAGAAATGACGGCAAAAAAGTGAATGCTGTTGAAGACGAGGATCCTGAGGAGTATCCTGAGTTGTCTGAATATTGTTTTTCTGTTAATATACCTGAACTAATGTATGCTATGCAGGGTTTAGGAGACAAAGCAAGATGGCCCCGGAAAAATCAACAAAAAGCTGATTGGAAGGATAAGTCCAAATGGTGTGCCTTCCGTGAGGATTTCAGACATGTTACTGAGGATTGCATCGCTTTGAGGAAAGAAATAAGCTATCTCTTGAGCAAGGGATATCTAAAGGACCTCTTGGGAAGAAAGAAGAATAATGGTCAGGATCCTGAGAAGGATCCTGAGCGAGCAGCATCACCTCATGCGGATGCAAAAATAATTAACTTTATTTTAGGAGGATCTGACATTTGCGGGACGTCATATTCTGTGGCGAAAAGGCACACGAAGGAAGCCAAGGCAGAGAGGGGAGATAAGCCAACCAGGATGTCAACCCTCACAACTGATAAAGTGATCACATTCGACAGCGATGACAGGGATACTGTCAAGGATCCTCACCTTGATGCTTTGGTAATAACGTTATATGTTGCTAACCATTTCGTGCACAGGATACTGGTGGATAATGGCAGCTCTGTCAACATAATTCAGTTAGAGACATTGAAGAGGATGAGTGTATCCCCGATGGATATTACTTCAAAATCCACTATGCTTGTAGGTTTTAGTGGAGAAGCTAGGAATACCGTAGGGGAGATAAAGTTGCCCATGTATGTTGAAGGGGTCAACTCAATGCAGCGCTTTTGCGTCATGGACTCCCTATCCTGCTAAAATATTATATTAGGTAGGCCTTGGATCTATGATATGAAAGCTGTGACGTCAACTTATTATCAATGTATCAAGATCCCTACCCCTTGGGGAGTAGTCAAGGTGGAAAGTGATCAACAGGAAGCGAAGGAGTGTTATTCTTCTTCAATGAAATCCTCGACAAAGCCTAGTACAGCATAGCAATTAAAGATGCGAGGCCAGGATATCATGGAGGCTTCAGAACAGGATGTGAAGAAAATTGTCCTGGATCAGGATAATCCGGATATCTCGGTGCTCGTGGGAACCAATATCCCTCAGGATATTGAAAAAGAATTAACTAACTTTTTGAAATGCAGGATGTCAACATTCGCGTGGAAACACGAGGATATGACAGGTATTTCCAAGGATATTATGACTCACAAGCTCGGAATTGATAGGTCTATCAAGCCCGACCAACAAAAACGTAGGAAATTTGCTCCAGAACTGTTGAAAAGAAAGATGATTAGGGAAGTGAAGTTTCCCAAATGGCTGGCAAATGTAGTTGCTGTACAAAAGAAAAACGGGAAATGGAGAGTCTGTGTAGATTACACAGACTTGAACAAAGCTTGTCCCAAAGACCCGTTTCCTCTACCTCATATTGATTCAATGGTGGATGCTACTGCTGGCCACGAGATGTTAACCTTCATGGATGCCTCCTTAGGATTCCAACAGATCCAAATGGAACCCTCGGATCAGGAGGATACTGCTTTCATAACACCGACAGGTATTTATTGTTATACTGCTATGCCTTTTGGTTTAAAAAATGCAGGTGCAACATACCAAAGATTGGTGAACATGATGTTTAAAGACAAGCTAGGGGACACCATGGAGGTATACATTGATGACATGGTAGTAAAGTCTAAGAAGGCTGAGGATCACCTCCAGGATATTAAGGGAGCATTTGATATCCTGGACCAATACAATATGAAGCTAAATCCTGCAAAATACCATTTTGGAGTGGGAGCAGGAAAGTTTCTAGGATACATGGTGACCAAAAGGGGGATAGAAGCAACCCCGGAGCAGATAAAAGCTATCTTGGATTTTAAGTCGCCTTCAAATATGAAAGATGTTCAAAGATTAACAGGGCGAGTGGCAGTATTAAATAGGTTTATCTCAAGATCCTCGAAAAATGCAAGGAATTTTATGATATCCTGAAGAAGAATAAGAAATTCGAATGGGGAGAGAAGCATGAAGCAGCCTTGCAGGATTTAAAGCAGTATCTCTCGACCGCACCTCTATTGATGAAGCCTGAGGATGGTGAACCATTATCCCTGTATCTTGCAGTATCAGGGAATGCAGTAAGTGATGTTCTTGTAAAGGATAATGAAGGTCAGCAGTATCCTGTCTATTATGTTAGCAAAAGTTTATTAGATGCTGAAACTTGATATTCTCATTTAGAAAAATTAATTTTAGCCCTAGTTATGGCATCAACAAAGCTTAGACATTACTTTGAAACACATAGGATTCATGTTAAAACTAACTATCCTGCTAAAAATGTGCTTAGGAAACCCGAGATGTCAGGTAGGATGGCTAAATGGTCAGTGAAATTAAGTGCTTATGATCTAATATATGAGCCTAGAAATTTTTTTGGTCAAAACTCAAGCTAGGATAATACAACCAAATCTTTTGTTGTGAGGTATGATGCTTGATTCAATGAACAAATGTATGGATAACTTGCAAAATGAAATGAACAAGTGACACAAGGATTTGTACGAGGAAAAAGCCCTTGATCAAGAGTTGATCTCCGGCATAAAAAACCTCGGGTGATGGAAATTACCGATCACCAACTATATTTAAACAAATGATTGTTACAACTCGGGATGATAACAAGCTTGTTACAAGGATCACTAAAGTGCAATGTATATGAAATCGCCAATGTATTGCAGAGAGCTGTTTCGAGTGTGTGTGTTTGCTTAATTGTTCTAACTCAAGCTTGTTATCCCCTTTAAAATAGAAATAACTTAAATAACTAACTATCCGCTAAATATGCAAGCTCCCCACGACTTCTAAAACGGTCACCAAGCCATGCACGTGCGGAATATTGAGGGTATATTCCCCAAGAATATCGGTAAGACCAAGTCCACTCGTCCATTCCTGCGTAACAAGCTTAAACATAAAGGAAACAACCCTTAGTGTTAGGATAACAATAAGGATCCTGGATCCTGATCCTGATCCTGCTACGTCTTCTGAGGATCCTTAATTCAAACAGAATTGAGGATCCGTGATCCTGGCAGTACTTGAGGATCCGTGATCCTTAGGTTTAGAAAATCTATCCCTAACAATTGCCCCCAAAATATGATGAGTAAAATCTAAATTAACGAGTCGTATTTTTGATCTTATCTCCAACGAACTGACTAACGGATATATAGCCGTTAGAATCGAACTAGCCGTTGCTGATCATACGTCAGCGACATGACATCCTGGAGAACCATCATTATAAATAGGTTAGAGATAAGGATCGATAGGCATTTAAATTCGTGCGTTACTTCCTTTTAAATCCTCATCCCAAGACCGATCAGGTATCTCTCTTTCTCCCTTTCTCTTCATTTTCTTATTCTGATCTTCATTTTCCTGAACATCCATGGCAAAGATGGTTCTTCAATCCTTACCAGCCAAGGATCACCAGAAAGATAGTCCTTTGAAAAGCCAAGGGTTTATCAAAAATCCTTCGAAGGAACTCTGCTGCTTCACTGATCCGGAGATTGACCGGATTCGCCACTGTTTTCCGGCGGATACTGTCTTCAAGCCGTTTGACCCTGCTGCCAAAAGTGATTCCGTCTCTGACACTTGGGTTGCTTTTCCGGCCACCCCATTCCTGATAGGATTCTCCTATCCTTTCCCTGCCTTCACTGAATCTTTCTTTTCCCTCACCGACATGTGCTATATCCAGGCCATGCCAATGATGTGGAGGGTTTTATATACCCTAGAGAACATCATTGAGCAGGAAGGCATAGAGTTGGGAATGTCGGAACTGGATGAATTGTATAACCTTGTGAGCCATGGTTCACACCGCTACTTGTTCAAACATAAACCCGGTGATGCACACTCAAGACCACAAAGAATGACACCAACTGGAAAAAGCGTTTTTTCTTTGTTAGGAGAGACTCTATCCCAGACGGGGAAGATCTCCCCCGAAAGTGGACCACCCATGGTAGGATAGAGGATCCTTATAGAAGGATCATAGGATGATTCTATTTCTGTTGAGGGTAACTGATCCATTCCTGTCTTTTTGTGCAGCTATCTCAGTCTCTCATATCAATCAGTCACCTGCAAGAAAAGAGAGGATCGCTGCTTTTTGGAGCCTTGATCCTGCAGTTAGATCATTCCAGGCAAACACAAAGGATTCACAAGAAGTATCCTCCGGTTCAGTCACAATGTCAAGTAAGTGTTTATATTTATATATGATTAAATAAATTAAGGATACTTATCTGTTGTTTGCCGTTTGTAGGTGCTGGAAAGTCTTCAAAGTCAGCCACTCGCTTCAGCGCCACTGATCTTGATGTTGTCTCTGCCCGATCCGGAAAGAAGAAATCTGCTGCTAGCCCAAGTATCACAATCCCCAAGCCTATCAGTGTTTTGGTCAAAAATCAAGCTAAGATAATGCAACCAAACTTTCTGTTGTGAGGTGTGATGCTTGAATCAATGAACAATATTAAGGATCACTAAAAAATGTAATGTACAATTGACACAGAGATTTATACGAGGAAAAAGCCCTTGATCAAGAGTTGATCTCCGGCACAAAAAACCTCGGGTGATGGAAACTACCGATCACCAACTAAGATTAATCAAAGATAAGATTACAACTCGGGATGATAACAAGCTTGTTACAAGGATCACTAGTGTGTAAAGTGCAAAAAAGTGTATGAAATCACCAAGTATTGCTTGAGAGCTGACTGAGAGCTGTTACGAGTGTGTGTGTATGCCGAAATTAGCTAAGTGTTTTTATCAAGCTTGTCATCCCCATTTTAAATTAGAAAATAACTAGGATAACTAACTATCCGCAATTTGTGCATTCTCCCCACGATCTCTATAACGTTCACAATGGTCAAGCACGTGCGGAATATTGAGGGAATATTCTCCAGGAACTTCGGTGAGACTTGGTCCATGCTCTCATTCCTGCAAAACAAGTTTACGTACAAGGAAGACAATTGTTAGTAATAGAATAATAACGGTGATCCTGGATCCTGATCCTGCGACACCTGCTGAGGATCCTTAATTCAAACAGAATTGAGGATCCTTGATCCTGGTAGCACTTAAAGATCCGTGATCCTTAGGATTTATAAAATCCTCCCCTAAAAATTGCCCCCAAAATATAAGGAGTAAAGTGTAAATTGTCGAGTTATATTTTCTTGATCTTATCTGTAACAAACCAACGAATATATAGCCGTTATAATCTGACTAGCCGTTATGATAACACGTCATTGAAGCGAGATCCCTGCAGAATCATGATTATAAATTGAAGTTAGAGATAAGGGTCAATGTGCATTTAAATTCGAGCAATACTCCCTTTAAATCCACATTTGAAGATCAAGCAGGTATTTCTCTTTCCTCTTTCTCTTCTCCTTCTTACTCTGTTTCTTTTTCTTCCAAATCCCCGAATCACAATGAAGCTTAGATCATCCCCTGCTAAGGATCATCGAAGAGACAGTCCTTTAAAAAGCCAGGGGATCATCGAAGACTCTCCGAAGGAACGTTGCTGCTTTACTGATCCTGAGATCGACAGGATTCGCCATTGCTTCCCGGCGAGCACCGTTTTCAAACCCTTTGATCCTACCGTCCGGGGTGATTTCATCTCCGAAACTTGGGTTGCATTTCCAGTCACACCATTCTCAATAGGATACTCCTACCCTTTTCCTGATTTTACCCAATCCTTCTTCTCCCTTACCGGCATATCCTACAACCAGGCTATGCCAATGATGTGGAGGGTTCTGTTTACCCTTGAGAGGATCATTAAGCAGGAGGATATCGAGTTGGGAATGTTGGAGTTGTCTGAACTATACAACCTCGTGAGCCATGGTTCACACCGCTTTCTATTCAAACATAAACCCGGTGAACCACATCCAATCTTGAAAACCACCAAGAACGATAACAAGTGGAAGAAACGTTTTTTCTTCGTCAGGAGGGATTCTATCCCTAATGGGAAGGATCTCCCCAGAACATGGGCCACTCATGGTAGGATAGAGGATCCTTATAGAAGGATCATCGGATACCCTGTCTCCGCTGAGGATCACTAATCCCTTTATTTCTATTTTGTAGCTATTTCTGTTTCACACATCATTACATCACCTGCAACGAAGGAAAGACTTGACGCTTTCCGGAGTCTTGATCCTGCTATAAGATCATTCCAAGCAAGTACCAAGGATTCTCAAGAAGTATCCTCAGGCTCTGTCACAATGTCAAGTAAGTATCCCTGTTTGTATGTAATTAAATGTTAAAACATAGATAAAACAAGAATACTTATCTTTTGTTTTGGGATGGATAGGTGCTGGAAAATCCTCAAGGTCTGCTTCCCGCTTCAGTGTCACCGATCTCATTACTGTTGGTCCCAGGTTTGGGAAGAAGAAGACGACTGCCAGCCCAAGTGCTGTAGTTCCAAAGCCTACCACCTCCAAGGGGGGAAAGAAAAGAAAGGCCTCCGAAACTGACAATCTTGAAGGCTTGCCTCTAATTCACCACCAGTTCCAAGAGTACTTCGCTGATGTAAGGATCACCAACCCTGGCTGATTATCTTGCCCACTTGAGGATCACGTGATCCTGAACTTTACCTTGTCTTTTCTTGCAGAAATTTGTTGAGGTCGAAATGCTGTTTGACGCTTATGTTGAGGAGGCGGAGCAAAAGCATCAGGAGTTCCAAAAGTTCTTCCTTGCCAAGGATCAAGCTATCTCCCGCCTTGAGAAGGATCTTGCTCTCGCAAAGCAGGAAGTGGTCATGGCCCAGATAAATGCTGATCACGAGAAGCACGACCTGCTGGAGGATGCTAAAGTCTCCGCTGCCATCACCATGTACAAGATCAAGCTTTAAATGGCTCAGGAGGCGGAGGATCCTGACTTCGATAGGACCACTTGGGACAAGGAGGCATGGAAGGCAAAGCTGGCTGAGCTTGAGGACGAGGAGGATGCTACTGAGGTCTTGGCGATTGAAGCAAGTGGCAGCGGAAAGGATCAGGCTGGTGGTGGTGATGCAGCCTAGGTGTGAGCTGCTGAAATGGGCGATGAAGGATATTTCTAGACGTGGCCGAAGCCCATTTTTTTTAGGATTTGGTAGTTTTTTGGTTATGGTGTTTTGAAACAATGTTGGGTTGTACTTTGAACAATAGCTTCTAGGGTTATGGATCATGGATCCTTAGACAATAGGTAGGATAATAGGTGGTGGAGGGATCCTCTGTTTGGGGGATGAAGCCACTTGTTATCCTGCCATCTTTTATTTCCTGCACTTGAAAGACCTATTAACAATGGACACCCTTTACCTACCCCAGCGGACGGGCCACGTATTGCTGGTAGATGCTTGGGGTAGGTAATTTTGACAACCTTTGAAGGGTTTAACTATGGATGAATAAATAAAACCTTTAACTTTTGGCTATCTCATGTTGTTATCCTTATGAATTCTTTGTTTTTCAACTGTTGTCATATATTTTGTTTGAATTTATTAAATAAAGAAGAAAAGTTTAACAAATCATGTTCAAAAGTTTTAAGATATGATCAAGGATCAAATATACTATAGTTAATAAATTCAAAAAGGTTATGTAACTTAAGGATCATTAGTCATGTTGTCAAAGGATAAGGGTCACTTAGATGAATAGTGAATAAAATCAAAGTGATCAAAGATCATACCTGAGAATCCAAGTTAGGATCCTAACACTTTTAACATTCATATTCAGGATAACCAAAAGACAAACCTTAGAAAAAGGTAAGGATCAAGGATCCTTGGCTGTATAACGTCAAAACCCTGAAACAGAACATAACTTGGGACTAAGCCAAATATAAGAGAAGAGTTAGTAACTGGGGACAAGCCCAACAATTCTAGGGACAAGCCCAATATACTGGGGACAAGCCCAAAGGATAACTGGGGACAATCCCAAAGGATAACTGGGGACAAGCCCAAAGGATCTTGTGTAAACTGGAGTATGGCCCTCACTGGCGACGATCCAAACTTAGTGACATGAAAATGCCAAAACCTTAGCTAATGTGAAAATGTTAGAAACCTTAGGAGCGGATGTATGGTACGCCTACCATTATACGTAGGATCCTGAATACAGCCAGTACAATGAAATTGTCAGCCCCTGAAGCGGGTACTGGTCACATTGCCTTGAACTGCACCAGGATCATCGTGCGCTACTGGCGAAACTGGGGACTAGCCCAAATAACTGGGGTCAAGCCCGAATAACTAGGGTCAAGCCCAAATAACTGGGGTCAAGCCCAAAAAATTGGATACTTCTGTGGATACTCAATCCTTTGTTAAGGATACCTAAATCTTCTGCAAAACTCAGAATCAAGTGAAAGGAGGATAAAGGATCCAGGATCCTTATCCTTGTATATAAGATAATTAAAAAGTGAAATAGTTTAAGATCAGATTATTACCAAAATGAGGATCTTCTGTCTTGTAAGGATCCTTCAAGGATACTTGTTGGCTAAGGATCATGGATCCTTATTACATGAAATATTTTATCAAGTAGACAACATTCCAAGCTCTTGGTAGCAAATCACCTTCCATTGTTAGCAATCGACATGCCCCCTTTTCTGCTTTGGCTTCAATCAAATAGGGGCCTTCCCACTTTGGTGCTAACTTCCCATCAGCAGGATTGGTGGTATTCTGAAATGCTTTCCTTAACACCATATCACCAACTTGGAATTTCCTGATCCTGACATTCTTGTTGTAGGCTCCAGCCATCCTTTGTTGATAACTGGCCATCCTTATCCTTGCCAAATCCCTAAGTTCTTCTATAGTATCCAAATCTTGAACCAAGTTTTCAGCATTTTCTTCAGGATCACGTATGCTTGTTCTTGCAGTAGGAACCACCATCTCTGTAGGTATCACTAATTCTGCTCCAAATACTAAAGATAATGGAGTTTGGCCAGTAGCATTCTTGGGAGTTGTCCTATCAGCCCAAAGTACATAAGGTAGTTCTTCTGCCCATTTTCCTTTCTTGGATCCAAGCTTTTTCTTCAAATTGTTGATGATGATCTTGTTGGATGATTCTGCCTGGCCATTAGCTTGTGGATGGACTGGTGTTGATGTTATCATCTTAATCCCCCAGCTGTCACAAAAGTTAGTAGTTCTACTCCCAATAAATTGGGATCCATTATCACATACAATTTCAGAAGGGATACCAAATCTAGTAATAATATTTCTTTTGATAAAGGATATAACTTCTTTTTCTCTGACTTGAGCAAAGGCTTCAGCCTCTATCCACTTGGAGAAGTAATCAGTCATAGCAAGCATGAATACTTTTCCACCAAGTGCCTTGGGAAGTTTACCAACTATATCCATTCCCCATCTCATAAATGGCCAAGAAGAGGATATAGGATGCAAAAGTTCTGCTGGTTGATGAAGGATATTACTATGTCTCTGACAAGGATCACACTTCTTGGCATATTCCACAGCATCCTTCTTCATAGTAGGCCAATAGTATCCTGTCCTCAGGATCCTGGAGAATAATGCCCTGCCCCCAGTGTGATTTCCACAATCTCCTTCATGAAAATCCTTTAAGACTTCTTGGATTTCAGGATCCTCAATGCATCTTAGATATGGACCTGCAAGAGATCGTTTATACAACATATTATTTAATATTGTGAATTGAGATACCTTAATTTTGAAAGCTCTGGGGTTTTCTCCTGTAGGGATTTCTCCATGTTGTATGTATCTCATGATTGGAAGGATCCATGATACTGAATGAGATTGAGTATCATCACTAGGGATGATTGCAGAATCCTCTCCTATCTCCATGGCTACATGATCCTCGATAGCAGGGGTCAGGATGTGGATAATAGGGATCCTGATATCCTCCGGGATCTTCAAGGATGATCCTAGATTGGCTAATGCATCAGCCTCTACATTCTCTTCCCTTGGTACCTGTGTCAAACTAAAGGAAACAAAAGAGAGTGCCAATTCTTTGACTATCTCTAAATATTTGATTAGCTTTTCACCTTTAACAGCGTAGGATCCATTAAAGTGATTAGTAATTAACAACGAATCTACATGTACCTCAAGATACCTGATCCTCATATGCTTAGCAATTTGCAAACCAGCTATCAAGGCTTCATACTCAGCCTCATTGTTGGTAGTTTGAAATTCACAAGCTATGGAGTGGGGTATTATGTCCCCCTGTGGCGATTTTAGTAGTATTCCAAGTCCTGTTCCTTTGACATTAGAGGCTCCATCAGTGAAAAGTATCCAAGGATCCTTAGTTTCTTCCAGCTGTTGGACTTCTAACTCAGCTTCCTTTTGCAAGTCACTACTAAAATCTGCCACAAAGTCAGCTAAGGCTTGGGATTTGATGGCAGTCCTTGGCTCATATCTTATATCATATGCACTAAGCTTCACTGCCCACTTCGCCATCCTTCCTGACATTTCAGGTTTCTGCTTTAGAGGATACCGCCAGGTACAAGGATAATACGTCTCCTTTTTCTGGTTTCATCAAGGCAGGGGCTGAGGATAGGTAATCCTTGAGATCTTTGAGAGCATTTTCATGCTTTTCAGTCCATTCAAATTTCTTGTTCTTCCTCAAAATGTCATAGAATTCCTTGCATTTTTCTGAGGATTTGGATATGAACCTGTTCAAGGCTGCGATCCTGCCTGTCAATCTTTCCACATCCTTGGCATTGGCAGGAGATTTGATATTCACAAAAGCCTTAATTTGCTCTGGACTTGCTTCAATGCCTCTTTTTGTCACCATATAGCCTAGTAATTTACCTGCTTTAACACCAAAGTGACACTTGGAAGGATTTAGTTTCATATTAAATTTATCAAGGATATTGAATGCTTCCTCCAAGTCTCTAAGGTGATCCTCAGCTTTCTTGGACTTAACCACCATGTCATCTATATAGACTTCCATAGTGTGTCCAATTTGTTCTTTGAACATCATATTGACTAGCCTTTGATAAGTAGCACCTGCATTCCTCAGTCCAAATGGCATAGCAATATAACAATATATACCAGTTGGGGTCATAAAGGCTGTATCCTCTTGATCAGATGGTTCCATCTGAATTTGTTGAAATCCAGATGAAGCATCCATAAAAGTCAACAACTCATGACCCGCGGTAGCATCCACCATGGAGTCAATGTGGGGTAATGGGAAAGGATCCTTGGGACATGCCTTGTTTAAATCAGTAAAATCGACACATACCCTCCACTTTCCATTTTTCTTTTGAACAACAACCACATTGGCTAACCACCTTGGATACTTAACCTCTCTTATCATACCTGCCCGAAGTAGTTTATCTACTTCTTCCTGGATAATGGCATTCCTTTCAGGTGCAAACTTCCTCCTCTTCTGATGAATTGGTTTGAATGACCTGTCAATGCCAAGTTTATGAGTAATTATATCTTTAGATATACCGGTCATGTCCTCATGCTTCCAGGAAAAGGTAGTTTTCCTCCTCTTAAGGAAGGATACTAGATCTTGTTCAATGTTGCTGAGGATCCCTGATCCAATGAAGACTATGGATTCAGGATCATGAGGATCCATAAGTATTTCTTTCACATCCTGTTCTCTTGCCTCCAAGACATTTTTTGAAGGATGCTTTAATTGATATTGCTCCCTTGGTCTTGAGGCTGGCTTCATTGACGACGTGTAACAATTCTTAGCTTCTTGTTGGTCACTCTCAATTTTCACCACCCCCCATGGGCTAGGAAGCTTTACACATTGATGATAGGTAGATGGGACTGCCTTCATGTCATGTATCCACGGCCTGCCAAGGATAACATTACAACAGGATAAGCAATCTATGACACAAAATTTCTGATAAGAATGAAGTCCTTCAATGTAGATGGGGAGTTTGATGTCCCCCAATGTATTCTTGGTCTCTCCGCTGAATCCCACAAGAACTGAGGATCTTGGGATAATGTCTGATTCAGGAATGTTCATCTTCTTGAGGACATCAAGCTGGATGATGTTTACTAGGCTTCCTCCATCTATCAGGATCCTGCGAACAAAATGGTTAGAAATAAACAGAGTAATAACAAGACCATCATGATGAGGATCCTGAACATCTAGACGATCATTCTCATCAAAAGTTATAATTTTATCCTTGGTGACAGTGGAGGTCCGGATGGGTATGTCTCCATTATCCATCTTGGTTTCCTTGACATGTCTTTTGGCTGCTGAAAAGGAAGTACCACAAATGTCTGATCCACCAGATATGAAGTTTATAACTTGTGCATCTGCTGGAGTAGCAGGAGCCTTTTTCGGGATCCTTTCAGGATCCTGGATCCTTGACTTCTTTCGTCCTAAGAGCTCCTTCAAGTGCCCCTTGCTTAACAAGTAACCAATTTCTTTTCTAAGGGCAATACACTCTTCAGTGAGATGTCCGAAATCCTCATGATATGCACACCACTTGGATTTGTCTTTTGTGGCAACTGGTTTATCACTTTTTCTTGGCCACCTAGCTTTCTCACATAGATTCTGCATTGCAAGAATTAGCTCATTGTTATCAACAGAAAAACAGTATTCAGAGATTGGAGGATAATCCTCATCATCCTCTTATTGCTCTACTGCATGCACATTTTGGTTGTCAGACTTGTTGTAGGGCTTGAACTTGTTATTCTTAAGTAGGATCCTTGCTTTTCCTGTTTTGAGGATCCTGTCAATCTCTCCTGGATCCTTTTGTCATCCTCTAGACGGATGAACCTAAAGGCCCTGGTTCTTACTTCATCAAGATTCCTGCATGGAGTCATAACAAGATCATCATAGAATAATGAATCCCTAAGCAAACCCATTTTAAAGGCTTCTACAGCCGTAGCTATATCCATGTTAGGGATATCTAAGGATTCTTTACTAAACTTAGTGATGTAATCTCTAAGTGATTCATTTTGACCTTGTGTTACCCTATATATGTCACTAGTTAATCGTTCAAATTTTCTACTACAAGAGAATTGACTATTAAACAAATTAACTAGATTAGCAAATGAAGTAATAGAGTAAGGGGGAAGACTTAGCAGCCATTTAAGAGCAGATCCGGTGAGTGTGGATCCAAAACCCTTGCATAGACATGCTTCTTTTAACCTCTCAGGAATTGGATTGATCTCCATCCTCTCCCTGTATTGAGCTACATGTTCCTCTGGATCCGTTGAACCATCATATAGCTTCATAGTTGGTATCTGGAACCTTTTGGGTATTCCAGCATCACAAATAGGTGGTGCAAAGCGAGATATCCTATGGCTACCATCTGCAATTTCAGGAATGGGTTTAACCACTCCTGGTACGCTGGATATCATATCCTTAAGCTTATGTAACTCCCTAGCCATAGCCTGATTGATACCTGTATCCTGCATAGAGCCATGGTTAGTGTTATATGGATTATTAAAAGTGTTACCTCCCATGGGATTCAAGTTTGGAATTGCAGATGTGAATCCATATTGACGGGGTTCCGGTACGATTGAAGGACCAGAGAAAGCAATGGTCTGCATTGGTATGAAGTCTCCTTGATGAACATCCGAGCTTGGAGGCTGCATACTTCTTAAGAATCCTTGATCCTGAAAGATGTTGGATCCTTGAAGCTGAGGGGATCCTTGATCCTGAGAGGATCCTTGAACCTGAGAGGATCCTGGAACCATGGAGGATCCTTGGACCTGGGAGGATCCTTGGACTGTGTGCATTCCCAAATATCCTCCTGAGCTGACGAAGGATCCCTGATGCTGAAAAGAGGATCTCGATGGCTGAAAACAGGATCCTTGAGGCTGGAAGTGAGAGCCAAATGCTTGACTCATAGTTGCTGTTCCATAACACCTTTCTGATGGACCACTTTGATACTGGATGCCCGGAACTGCCGATTGTAGGGTAGTTACAACTGGAGTGTCAAAATTCAATGACCTTGGTATCAGAGGAGAGTGATCCTCCACTGATTTCTTCTGTTTCTTGATATCACCAATCTCCTGGAGGATCTTTTCATTGGTTTTGTCCTGCTCTTGCATGCGATCTCTCATCCGCAAAATCAGAGTAAAAAGATCATTAGTAGTAGGATTAGAGGAAACAGAAGAAGTCGGTGGTTTTGGGAAAATGGGGGTTTGTCTCTTTGCAGCATTTTCAGCATTCTTCTGGGATCCAGAAGGTGGTGGAGGCAAAGGAGGAACACCCTGTGAAGAACTCATTCCCGGCATAGAGCTTGATGTGTTCTTTGTTGAAGAAGCCATCTGCTTGGTTGTAATGAACCGAAATGATCACAAGAACAATAATTTCTCAAGAACGAAGCACCAATTGCCCCACGGTGGGCGCCAAACTGTTTTGGTCAAAAATCAAGCTAAGATAATGCAACCAAACTTTCTGTTGTGAGGTGTGATGCTTGAATCAATGAACAATATTAAGGATCACTCAAAAATGTAATGTACAAATGACACAGAGATTTATACGAGGAAAAAGCCCTTGATCAAGAGTTGATCTCCGGCACAAAAAACCTCGGGTGATGGAAACTACCGATCACCAACTAAGATTAATCAAAGATAAGATTACAACTCGGGATGATAACAAGCTTGTTACAAGGATCACTAGTGTGTAAAGTGCAAAAAAGTGTATGAAATCGCCAAGTATTGCTTGAGAGCTGACTGAGAGCTGTTACGAGTGTGTGTGTATGCCGAAATTAGTTAAGTGTTTTTATCAAGCTTGTCATCCCCATTTTAAATTAGAAAATAACTAGTATAACTAACTATCCGCAATTTGTGCATTCTCCCCACGATCTCCATAACGTTCACAATGGTCAAGCACGTGCAGAATATTGAGGGAATATTCTCCAGGAACTTCGGTGAGACTTGGTCCATGCTCTCATTCCTGCAAAACAAGTTTACGTACAAGGAAGACAATTGTTAGTAATAGGATAATAACGGTGATCCTGGATCCTGATCCTGCGACACCTGCTGAGGATCCTTAATTCAAATAGAATTGAGGATCCTTGATCCTGGTAGCACTTAAAGATCCGTGATCCTTAGGATTTATAAAATCCTCCCCTAACAGTCAGCACCAAGGGCAAGGGAGGAAAAAAAAGGAAGACCGCTGATGATCTTGATGGCCTGCCCCTCATCCGTCATCAGTTTGAAGAATACTTCGCTGAGGTAAGGATCCCTGATCCTTAATTCTATCCTGCCCATTTGAGGATAACGGATCCTGAATTGTACCTTCCTTTCTTTGCAGAAATTTACTGAGATCCAGATGCTCTTGGATGCGTACACTGAAGAGGCTGATCAGAAGGAGTTGGACTTTCAGAAGATCTTCTTGGCTAAGGATCAAACCATCTCTACCCTCGAGAAGGATCTCAACTTGACTAAAAAACAGCTGGTCATGGCCCACATTACTGCTGATCAGGAGAAGAATGAGGTGATGGAGGATGCTAAGCTCTCTGCCGCCATTGCTATGTACAAGATCAAACTGCAGATGGCCAAGGAAGCTGAGGATCCTAACTTTGACAGGACCAGTTGGGACCAGGAGGGCTGGAAGGCTAAGCTGGCTGAGCTGGATGATGAAGAGGAGGCTGGTGAGGTCCTGATGATTGAGGCAAGCGGTAGCGGGCTAAAGGATAAGGCTGGCGATGCAGAAGCTGGAGGTGATGGTGATGCAGCGAAGGTGTGAGCTGCAAAAATGGGCGATGATGGATTTATCTAGACGCGGCCGGAGCCCATTTTTTATGGTTTGGTAGTTGTTTTTTGTTTGATGGTGTTTTTCTTGAACAATGCTGGTCTATACTTAAATAATAGTTTTTAGGGTTGAGGATCATGGATCCCTGGACAACAGGTAGGATAATGGGTGGTGGATGGATCCTCTATTTGGGGGATGAAACCACTTGTTATCCTGCCGCCTTTATTTCCTGCACTTAGACCTTGTTAATATGGACACCCTTTGCCAACCCAAGTGGACGGGCCACGTTTTGCTGGTAGAAACTTGGGTTGGCAATTTTGACAACCTTTTAAGGGTTTAACTTATTGCTAAATAAAAGTTTAATCTTTTGGCTTATCATGTGTTGTTACTTCTATGAATACTTTACCTTTCAATCATTATGATACTTTTTGCTTGAATTCATAAGTTAAGAACAAAAGTTATGTTAAGAAGTTTAGGATATTGTTAGGGGAGGATTTTCCAATCCTAAGGATCACGGATCCTCAAGTGCTGCCAGGATCATGGATCCTCAATTTTGTTTGAATTAAGGATCCTCAGAATATGTTGCAGGACCAGGATTCAGGATCCTAATTGTTATCCTTACACTAACGATTGTCTACCTTGTATTTGAACTCGTTGTGCAGGAGCAAAGGCATGGACCAAGTCTCACCGAAATTCCTGGAGCATATTCCCTCAATATTCCGCACGTGCTTGGCTCTTGTGGACGTTATGGAGATCGTGGGGAGCTTGCATAATTTGTGGATAGTTAGTTAGTCTAGTTATTTCTAATTTAAAATGGGGATAACAAGCTTGAGTGAGAACACTTAGCTAATTTTGACATACACACACTCTCGTAACAGCTCTCGATCAGCTCTCAAACACTACTTGGCGATTTCATACATTTTTAGCACATTGCACACTAGTGATCCTTGTAACAAGCTTGTTATCATCCCGAGTTGTAAACTTCTTTTGTTTAATCTTAGTTGGTGTTCGGTAGTTTCCATCACCCGAGGTTTTTTGTGCCCGAGATCAACTATTGATCAAGGGCTTTTTCCTCGTATAAATCCTTGTGTCATTTGCTCATTACATTTCTGAGTTATCCTTAACATTGTTCATTGATTCAAGCATCCCACCTCACAACAAAAGATTTGGTTTCATTATCCTTGCTTGATTTTTTACCAAAACAGTTTGGCGCCTACCGTGGGGCAATTGGTGCTTCATTCCTAAGAAACTCTTGTTTTTGTGATCATTTCGGTTCATTACAACCAAGCAGATGGCTTCTTCAACAAAGAGCACTTCCAGTTCAATGCCTGCAATGAGTTCTTCACAGGGTGTTCCTCCTTTGCCTCCACCACCTTCTGGATCCCAGAAGAATGCTGAAAATGCTGCAAAGAGACAAAGCCCCATTTTTCCAAAACCACCAACTTCTTCTGTTTCTTCTAATCCTACTGTTTTGGTCAAAAATTACCGAAGCAATTAAGTGATCAAATTAGTTAAGTGAGGTAGTGTGCTAGAATTATGTGTGAAAAATATGTTAACCAAGTTAATTGTAAAAACAATTTCAGGATACGGCTTAGGATATAAAGCTGTATCTATGATCAAACAATGAGCAAAAAAAGTAAAGGTTGACACGTGATGTATGAGGAAAGCCCTTGATCAATCTAGATCGCCGACACAAAACCTCGGGAGCTGACAATCGCAGCTGCCTTGTTCTTTTATTACTTCAAATATCCGGATACAGTGCAGGATGTGATGCGGATCAACTAGGTGTTACAATGTAATTCGAATACAAGTGTTTGTGTATAGTGTTTGCAGTGAGCTAGAGAGCAAAAGTGTTCGAAAGTGTATGTGAAAGTTGCGTGCCTTAATCTGATCCGCCCCCATCTATTTATAGTAAAAGAAATGTAACAAACTATCCTAATAAACCAGGATCCGGTGAATATTCCCACTCGAACGTTGTAGACCTAGTCTTTCGGGTTCAACGTCTCTCACATAACAGATACGCCCGAGTTTTGAGGAGAAGAAGTCCATCTGACCGTTAGTATCCCACAGTCTTTAACCTGCACGTGGTTAATTTAGTTAACACCAGGATATCGCCCAGGATGTTAGCAATATCCTAATCCAGTATCCTGATCACAAGCAAACGACCAAAAGCAGGATATTAGTCAGGATATGTACGCTCAGAAAATGACCCATAACAATTGTCCCTAAATATATCTGTTGGTATACCAATCCAACAGATATATTTTAAAAATTCTATCTCGTAAATCAAGGAAATTAAAACGAAACGATGGTTGAGGTGACATTGTGCCATTTTCAATGCAATATTTACTCTTTACCCCTCTATATTCAGCCTATAATTAGCTGAGATATTTCTCATTATTATCATTACTCTTCAAGCGATTTTCAGGTAACTATTCTTTTCTTCATCCCCTGTTTTCTTTCCAGAGTTTCTTTTAGTTTGCTTTAATACTCTCCATGGCATCACGGACAAGATCTCGTTCGGATGAACCAGTCCCAACCCTCGTGAGTCAAAACCTCATACGAGAACCAGAAAAAGAAATCTGCTGCTTCAATAATGCCGATATCGCTGCCCTCAAGAATTCCGGCGCCTTTCCTGCTGGAACAGTCATTCGTCCTTTTGATCGGGAGATCCGATCAGACGTGTCATCAGACGAGTGGGTCTGTTTTTTCGCCTACCCCTTTTCTTTGGGACTCCGGTACCCATTTCCACCCTTTATCTCTCGTTTCTTCGACCTCACCGGCCTTAGTTATGCTCAAACTATGCCAATGGTCTGGCGAGTTTTGATGGTGCTAGATCAAATCAGATCTCGCCATTGCCCTGACCTGTGTTTGAAGACCTCCCTATAGCATACCGGTTGAGGTCCCATGGCGACAGCCATTTTCTTTTGTTTTCCACCTCCAAAAGCCCTTTAGTCCTTAAGGCCACCAAGAACGAAGACCGATGGCGGCAAAAGTTCTTTTTCGTGAAAAGAGACTCTATCGACAAGGGTTTCGATCTGCCGATTAGATTGTTAACCAAGGGTAGGATCTAGGGTTTTAGGAATATCCCCAAGTGTATCCTTAAACTATATCCTAAACTTATATCCTGATGTTTTATGCAGCAAACTTCAGAGATTTAGCACCCCCAAGTGCGGAATCCAAGTCCAGGATCAAAGGAATCTACCAACTTCCTGCCAGTGAAAGAACTTTCTCCCTGTCTCTTACAGATTCAAGCCAAAAATCAAGTTCAGAGATGTCTAGTAAGCATATTCTCAGTAATTATCTTTATTTATCAGACCGGTTATTTTTCAGAGGTATTATGAGTTTTAAAAATATCTTCCCTTGTGTAGTACCGGTTGTCAACCTTGAAGGCTTCCAACTTGACGAGTTGGATAGTTACTCCAGCCTTGTACCTGTCAAACAAGAATCTAAGCCGAAGTCATCTGCCACACTGAAGCCTACCACTTCAAAGACTACTACCGCTCCTAAAGCTCCTCCAGTATCCAGGACTCGGGCCTCTAGCTCCCGGAAGAGGGAAGAAATGGATTCTCCAGCCGCCTCTGAGACATTCTCTCTTGAGAATCATGGATTTAATGAAGCTACCTCATTCCTCAAGCAGGTAAAAATTCCCTTCCAATATCCTGAACATGCATGTTAGTCATTATCCTGCTCATTTTACCTGTATCTTTAACTGCAGGGCTTGGAATGTCTTATGCACTTGTATGAAGACGCCTGTGGGCTTAACAAGCTGCTGAAGATTAAGCTCGAAAAAGCTGAAGCCACCATAGCTGATCAAGGAACAATCGCAGCTGCCAAGCCCCAGCATTATGAAGACAAATACAAAGCAATGACCCAGGAACACCAAGCTGCCCTCCACAAAGCCAATGAGGATGCTCAGGCCAAACTAGATGCCGCTCTTCTTCAATACCAGCAGGATATGAGTTCATATCGGGACAACCTCAAAGTATCCGTTGTTATCTCCCTTCTCCAAGCCAGGTTAAGGATGGCTTATGAGGCCAAGAGCCTGGGCTTCTAATGCCCCTCCTGGAATGTAAAGGCTTGGGAAGCAAAACTACAGGATCTTGGAGGTCATCCCGTTGCTCATCCCGCAAAACATGCTGGTGAAGAGCCTTCTAAGGCGGCAGAGGAAGTGGCCAATGCTGGTGATGATGCCGAGAAGAATCCTGAGGGGGATGCTTGTGTAGATGCTGGGAAAGAAGTTGCTGATCAAGAAGGTGCTGCCGCTTAAGCGGCGAAGTGGGCGATGATGGATATACGTGCCAAGGCCGGAGCCCACTTTTTTTAAATTTCATGGTTGTGGTTTGTACAAACAATTTACTTTTCCTGTCGTTGAACAATTTATATTTCCTGCACTAGAACAATACGATGACCAAAGGTGGATGGGTCCTGGGTTTCAGGATGAAGCCCTTGGTCATTGGTTAGTATAACTTGTTTTGAATGTCGTAACGGTTGAAGGTGGACAGGTCCCGTTTTGAGATAGAACCTTCAACCGTTACATAAGTATGGTAAAGACTAATTGTGCTTTTGGTGGATGGGCCTCGGTTTGAGGTGAATCCAAAAGCACAACTTTTGACATGTTAATAATATAACTTCCTTTTGACTTATTTGTTGTTGCCTTTTAATTTCTGTCATGCATTCCTTAATGTAGATTTTAGCTTTGCAAAATTTTGTACAACTATCTTTTAAAGATAGTCCACTTTCTAAAACCTGTTTTGACAATACTTGTTTGATCAAGGTTTTAATTTCAAACTAGTATCACTTCCAAATATTTTAATCAAATATCCTAAAAAGTATACATTTTGAGAATATATCCCGAGAATTTATCCTAATCAGGATACTTAAGCTTTTGTCAAACATAGTCTCAAAAACCCAAATAATTTAAATAACGTTTACAAAGGAAAGATCATACCAGGAATAGAGTGTAACCCTATTCTCAAACTTCAATCCTTTTGCAACTTTTCCAATAAAGATGTCCCCTGTCTGAGACACTTAGTGTACTAGGTCCGAGCTTTATCCTTTGAGCTTTACACAATTGCCTCAGTAGGAATGTCCCCTGTGCATAATGTCTTCGAATACTTAGAAATTTTCTGGACATCAGTTCCAATTGTATAGACAATTTTTCGTGTTACAGGGGTAAAACCCAAAAATGTACTGGAGATAAATCCCTCGTATCCTGGGGGAAATCCCAAATTTTCGTGCGCTACAGGCGGGAGTGTATAAACTCCAAGACTTAGAAAGGTGAAAACCATTAAACCTTAGAGAGTATGAAAATACCCTTTCGTGAGAGAGGGTGACCAATCCTCATATACCTTTAGGATTCAGGATATAGCCAATAGTAACGAAATTGTCAGCCACTTTTACATGGACTGGTCCCGCCACCTTGAACTATTCCCGAATAACTTACGCTCCAGGCGGGGTGTTTAAACCCAATTCAGAAGAAAGGTGAATACCTTTAAACCTATGAAGGGATCAGGATCCCTTATACGTGAGAGAGGGGGCCAATCCTCTAATCTTCCGAAGTATCCTGGTGCTATATCCCGAAGCATATACTGCAAAACATCTTCAAACTAAGGTGGGTGTTAGCTTGGCTAACACCCCTCCGATGCTTAAGTCAGTATTGGGTTTCAAAGAATAAATCAAATCAAACATATTTAAAAGAGATAGAATTCATACCATCCTGAGTTAGAAATTAAATTCTAAACTCACTTGAAATAAAGCTTAAGGTGTATAGCATTCCAAGATCTCGGTAGCATATCCCCCTCCATATTCTTGAGTCGGTATGCACCTCTTCCTGATTCTGATTCAACCTCATATGGTCCTTCCCATTTTGGAACCAGCTTTCCATCAGCAGGATTAGTAGTATTCTGAAAAGCCTTTCTTAACACCCAATCTCCAACTTTGAACCTTCTAGTCCTTATATTCTTGTTGTATGCTCTGGATATCCTTTGTTGATATGCTGCCATTCTTAGCCGTGCTGCATCTCTTGTCTAATCAATAATATCCAGCTCCTGGCATAGGACTTCAGGATTCTGCTCAGGATTCCTGAGGTTGGATCTTGCTGTGGGTATCACCATTTCCGTCGGGATCACCGCTTCTACTCCAAACACTAAGGAAAATGGGGTTTGACCAGTTGCATTTTTTACCGTCGTTCTATCAGCCCACAAAACAAAGGGTAGTTCTTCTGCCCGTCTTCCTTTCTTGGCCCCTAATCTCTTCTTCAAGTTGTTGACAATTATCTTGTTTGAGGATTCATCTTGTCCATTTGCTTGAGGATGTACCGGGGTAGATGTAATCATTTTGATTCCCCAACTCTTGCAGAAGTCAGTAGTCCTTTTACTTATAAATTGAGATCCGTTGTCACAAATTATCTCAGCTGGTATTCCAAACCTAGTCAGGATATTCCTTTTTATGAAGGATACCACTTCCTGATCTCTAACTTGAACAAATGCTTCTGCTTCAACCCACTTGGAGAAATAATCCGTCATTGCCAACATGAAAACCTTTCCTCCAGGAGCCTTTGGAAGCTTTCCCACTATATCCATACCCCACTTCATAAACGGCCAAAGGGAAACAATAGGATACAACGGTTCAGGAGGCTGATTTAATATGTTACTATGTCTTTGACATGCATCACATCGTCGAGCATATTCTGTGGCATCTTTCCTCATCGTCGGCCAATAAATATCCTGTCCTTATTACTTTTGAGAATAAGGACCTGCCCCCAGTATGGTTACCACAATCCCCTTCATGTATATCCTGAAGTACTTCTTTGGTTTCGGGATCCTCCAAGCACCTCAGATATGGTCCTGCAATAGATTTCTTATACAAAACATCATTTATAATAGTGAATCGTGATACCTTCATTCTAAAGGCTTTAGGATTCTCATTCTTTGGGATGTGTCCTTCCTTGAGATATCTTATGATTGGAGCCGTCCAGGACTTAGGATCCTCCTCAGGATACTTCTCATCGGGATCCTGAATACTTATTACTTCCTTATCCTGAGGATTCGTCGCAGGATATAGGATATGTAATATTGGTATTCGGGTCCCTTCCGGTATCCTGACCGATGATCCCAGATTTGCTAAGGCATCAGCTTCAGCGTTATCCTCTCTTGGTACCTGTTCAAGTGTAAAAATATCGAAATATCCTGCTAATTTTTTTAGAATTTCGAGATACTCGATTAACTTCTCTCCTTTAACTGCATAGGTTCCATTAAAATGATTAGTGATTAACAAAGAGTCAACATATACTTGCAAATTCTTGATATTCATATTATTAGCCAACTCTAATCCTGCAATTAAAGCCTCATATTCTACCTCATTATTAGTAGCAGGAAATTCACACCTAATAGTCTGGGGTAGTATGTCCCCCTGTGGCGATTTTAGTAGTATACCTAAACCTACACCTCTTACGTTAGATGCACCATCAGTATACAATGTCCAACATTCTAAGTTTTCTCCTAGCTGCTGTACTTCTAAATCTACTTCGTTTTGAATGTCACTACTGAAATCAGCCACAAAGTCAGCTAAAGCCTGAGACTTTATGGCATTTCTAGGCTCATATACTAAATCATAAGCACTCAGTTTTACTGACCACTTAGCCAACCTACCTGACATCTCGGGTTTCCTAAGCATGTTTTTAACAGGATAATTGGTTTTAACATGAATCCTATGTGTCTCAAAATAATGTCTGAGTTTTGTTGACGCCATAACTAGGGCTAATATTAGTTTTTCTAGGTGAGAATACCTAGTTTCAGCATCTAATAAACTTTTACTAACATAGTAAACAGGATACTGCTGACCTTCATGATCCTTTATAAGAACGGCACTTACAGCATTCCCTGATACAGCGAGGTATAGGGATAGTGGTTCACCATTTTCAGGCTTCATCAATAGAGGTGCAGTTGAGAGATATCTCTTCAAATCCTGCAAGGCTGCTTCATGCTTTGCTTCCCATTCGAACTTCTTATTCTTCTTGAGGATATCATAAAATTCCTTGCATTTTTTTCCGAGGATCTTGAAATAAATCTGTTCAATACTGCTACTCGGCCTGTCAACCGTTGAACATCCTTCATATTTGAAGGTGATTTGATATCCAAGATGGCTTTGATCTGCTCCGGGCTTGCCTCTATTCCTCTTTTGGTCACCATATATTCTAGAAACTTTCCTGCCCCCACTCCGAAATGGCACTTAGCAGGATTCAGCTTCATGTTATACTGATCTAGGATATCAAATGCTCCCTTAATATCCTGGAGGTGATCCTCAGCCTTTTTAGATTTCACCACCATATCATCGATGTATACCTCCATTGTGTCCCCCAGCTTATCTTTGAACATCATGTTCACCAATCTCTGGTATGTTGCACCTGCTTTTTTCAAACCGAAAGGCATAGCAGTATAGCAATAAATACCTGTTGGTGTCATGAAGGCAGTATCCTCCTGGTCCGAAGGCTCCATTTGAATCTGCTGAAATCCTGAGGATGCGTCCATGAATGTTAACATCTCATGCCCAGCAGTAGCATCCACCATTTCATCGATATGTGGAAGAGGAAATGGGTCTTTCGGAAAAGCCTTATTTAAGTCTGTGTAATCTACACAGACTCTCCATTTCCCATTTTTCTTATGTACTACAGCCACATTTGCCAGCCATCTTGGAAACTTGACTTCTCTGATCATTTTGGACTTCAACAACCTTTCAACTTCCTCTTGTATGATTGTATTTCTTTCAGGACCAAACTTCCTTCTTTTTTGCTGAACAGGCTTGAACGACCCGTCAATTCCAAGCTTGTGAGTAATAATGTCTTTGGATATACCTGTCATATCCTCATGCTTCCATGCAAATGTTGACATTCTGCACTTCAAAAAGTTAGTTAATTGTTCTTCAATATCCTGAGGGATATTGGTTCCTACGAGCACCGAGATATCAGGATTATCCTGATCCAGGATAACTTTCTTCATATCCTGCTCTGAAGCCTCCACGATATCCTGGGCCCGCATCTTTAATTGCTATGCTGGATTAGGCTTGGTTGAGGATTTCATTGAGGATGAGTAGCATTCCTTTGCCTCCTGCTGATCGCTATCAACTTTAACGACCCCCCAAGGGGTAGGGATCTTGATGCACTGGTGGTAAGTCGATGGCACAGCCTTCATGTCATGGATCCATGGCCTGCCTAGTATGATGTTATAGCAGGATAGGGAGTCCATCACACAGAAGCGTTGTATCGAGTTGACCCCTTCAACATATACTGGTAACTTTATCTCTCCTACGGTATTCCTAGCTTCTCCGCTGAAACCAACGAGCACAGTGGACTTCGAAGTAATGTCCATCGGAGATACATTCATCCTCTTCAATGTTTCCAGCTGAATTATGTTGACAGAGCTACCATTGTCCACCAATATCCTGCGTACAAAATGGTTAGCAACATATAATGTTATTACGAGAGCATCATGGTGAGGATCCTGGACAGTATCCCTGTCATCACTATCAAAAGTGATCACTTTATTGGTTGTAAGGGTAGTCATTCTGGCTGGTTTGTCTCCCCTTTCAGTCTTAGCTTCCTTCGCATGTCTCTTGGCCGCAGAATACGAAGTCCCACAAATGTCGGATCCTCCTGAAATAAAGTTAATTATTTTGGCATCTGCTGGGGGCGATGCTGCTCGTTCAGGATCCTTCTCAGGATCCTGACCTTTATTCTTCTTTCTTCCCAGCAAATCCTTCAGGTACCCCTTGCTTAACAGGTAACTTATTTCTTTCCTTAGAGCAATGCAATCCTCGGTCACATGTCCGAAATCTTCATGGAAGGCACACCATTTGGATTTATCCTTCCAATCAGCTTTCTGCTGATTCTTTCGAGGCCACCTAGCTTTGTCTCCTAAACCCTGCATAGCATGCATTAACTCAGGTATATTAACAGAAAAGCAATATTTAGATAATTCAGGATATTCTTCAGGATCCTCGTCTTCAACAGCATTCACTTTCTTGTTATCATTTCTGCCATATGGCTTGGAGCGATATGGTTTATACGAGGATTATGATTTCCTGTTGACTGATTCGTAGGTTGAGGTAGAATTCATCCTCTCTTGCATCTTTTTATCATCTTCCAAGCGGATATATCTCAAAGCCCTGTTACGAGCTTCGTCAAGATTCCTGCAGGGATTCATTACAAGATCCTGATAAAACTGAGAATCCTTTTGTAGCCCCATCTTAAAAGCCTGTACAGCTGTTGCAACATCAAGATGAGGGATATCCAAGGATTCCTGACTAAACTTGTTCACATAACCCCTCAAGGATTCCTGAGGTCCTTGAGTTATCCTGTAAAGATCACTGGTTAGTTTCTCAAAGCTCCGTCTGCAAGAAAACTGACTGTTAAATAAATTAACCAAATGAGCAAACAAAGTAATTGAGTGAGGAGGAACATTTAACAGCCATTTTAAGGCTGATCCTGTCAAGGTAGAACCGAAACCCTTGTACAAGCATGCTTCCTTGAGCTCCGGAGGAATGGGGTTAATCTCCATTCTTTCTCTATATTGGGCAACATGCTCTTCAGGATCCGTAGTCCCATCGTACAATTTCATGTTGGGGGTCTAAAATCTTTTTGGGATTTCAGCATCACAGATAGGATATGCAAAGCGGGATATCCTGTGGCTATCCTGGGATACTTCCGGAATTGGCTGGACCACTCCAGGCACACTGGATATCATGTCCTTCAATTTCTGAAGTTCCCTAGTAAATGTTGACGTCATACCTGCATGCTGGAAAGATCCACTATTGTTAGTAGCATGAATATTATTATTTGACACGTTACCAGTCTGAGGATTCTGGCCATATCCTGAAACATATCCTGAGCTCCTCACAGTTGACATCCTGATCGAGGAGGGTATTTCAGGAGTATGATTCTGGGAATGACTGGGCACAATATTCCCCCTATTATCCTCAGTATACACAGCCGAACTAAAGTTCAAAGTTCTGGGTTGTAAAGGAGTAACAATATCCTCAGCGGATCTGCTCGAGCTAGCTTTTAAGAGTTGTATTTCTCTTAACAGCATTTGGTTAGTTTCCTGTTGCTGCCTCATTTGTTCCTGCACACTTTCAAATAAAGTTAGAATTTCATCATTAGAGGCTAAAACGGGAGAAGATCCCTGAACACTCCGAGTAGGGATAATATCCTGAGGTTGTGAAGAAGCTGGCAACCTTGGAGGAGGTGGTGGAAGCACCGAACCGGTAGTAGCAGAAGTCGTAGTAGACACAGTGGAGGAGCTCATGTTTGATCTTGAGGCCATTGTAAACAATGTGGCAAAAAGTTTTGAAAAAAGAAAACCGATTAACGATTTCACAAAGATTTTTAGTAAAGGTAGCACCACTTGCCCCACGGAGGGCGCCAAATTATTTTGGTCAAAAATTATCGAAGCAATTAAGTGATCTGTTAGGATCGGAGGCTCTCATGATTGTGTTTGTTTGTGAGATTTGAACAAATCAAATAGATATGAACAGTTTTAAGTGCAGCGGAAATGAATAAAAAACTTTGTAAACACAATCAAAGGAGAATATAGTTTGATAAACAATTGCTTTTCATAGAGTCGAAAGATTACATCAAAAGCAAAAGATTACAATGCAAGCTTACAGACTAAAACTCCCCCTCAGCCTGATACATCAGAGTTGGTTGCACAAGATGAAAGGATTGAATTGAGGAAGAGAACTCACTCAAAACGAATCAAATATAACAGTACAGAGTACTGTCATACTTATAGGCAAACCAAACTACTGATGTACCTCAGCTGACGTCACCATGATAGTGACATCTAACAGCCTAACAAACTATAAACACTGGCCTATACAAACTACTGATGTCTAACAACTAATTGATAGTAAAATACAAAACAAGTTAAACATTGTTCACGTTCCACTGTTGTAACCTAAGCCCTGATTACTTGATCATCAGTGCTTTCTTCAAAAGGTGACCAGTCTTTGAATGAGCAGTGCTTGGGTCTTCAGCAGTTCTTAAGAGACAGCAGTAGATAGAGCTCAGTGTTTGCCTTTTAGCAGTCTTTAGTTGTTTCATCAGTGTTTGGTTCATCAGTTGTTCTTCTGAGCAGTACTTATGAGTGTATCAGCAGATAGGTAACCACTGTCAAGGGGAGAGCTTAGTGTAAACGTCTGCTTATTGTGAATCCACTGTTGTGATCAGGTTTTGGCTTTACATTATCTGTTCCTCTGGTAGGGTTCAATCCCAACAATCTCCCCCTGGAACAGATAATGCCAAAACCTGTCCTTATTCTGGATCTTTATTCTTCATCAGAAGTTCCTTTGCTTTTCTTTTAAAATCTTCCTCAAAATCTTTGGAACTTGAATCAGCCTCATCCCTGCACAGTGAAAGCTCAACGAGATCTTGTAGATCTTCAGCACTCAGGCCTAGTGCTTGATTCCTTGATATATGCCTCACTTCTCCATTGGTTCTGATCAGAGTCAATACGTGGGTCTTTTGATCAGAGAGCCACTTTAGTATTTTTAAACCAAATGGGTTTCTTGGGAGAGGTTTATTGTCTGATGAACTTAAAGTGCTTGGCCTATAGAAGAAGTGTAGAGCAGTATCATGAGCTTCAGACACTCGTGTGAATGCTTTTTCAATAATCTCATTAGCTGCAGCTATGTCTGCTTCAACTTCTTTGTGAGACAGCTCACTTTTTGTGACGTCTGCTGATGACTTTTGACTTACTACTTTGACCCTTTTGGCAAGGTCTTGTAGTTTTGCTAATCTTTCATTATCTGAAGCTATTTTCTTGATAGTTTCTTCAATCTGATCAGCTTCTTTATCCTTTTCTTCTCCAGCAGACAACATTTCCTTCCTTTCTTTTCTCAATTTTGTGACAAAGGCTTCTGCTGTGCTGATTTGTGTTTCAAAGGTCTTGACTTGCTCCTGTAGCTTTTTGTAGTTAGACTTTTTAGGAATGTCAGAGACTTTCATCCTCTGTTTTTTCTCAAGCCTTTCATAGGCTTCATCAGTTTGCTGCTTTGACCATTTTGCTATGGCATCTGCAGTATCCACCTTTCCATTCACCAACTCCTGCTTCTTTCTTTTATGCTCGGAAATAAGATCAGCTATGAATTTCTTGTATTTGTTCCAATTTGGAGCTGTCTTTTTCTTCCGTGGATCAAGCTTAATCTTTTCAATTCTGTTAGCCTCATGCTTTAGTGCAACTATTGGCCAGTTTTTGAATTCTGTTTCTTCAGCAGGATAGAACTTTTCTTTCATTATGTATGCAAGGTATTCTTTTCTCAATTCATTTCGTTGATCTGCTTCAGGGAATAGGCTTGACATTTCTTTGTTCAGATCACTTGCATATTCTTCTATTTGTTTGACTTTGTTGAGCAGGAATTCCCTTCTTTCCACAATGGCTTCATCACCTTGATCCTTGCACTCAACTTTGGCTCTTATCCTTGCTTGTCTTGCTTTTATTTCGAGATATTCATCCATGTTTTCTGGAATTATGAAACCTATGAGAGAAGGAAATTTCCTTTTTGAAGGATCATCTTCAGTGTAAAATTGTTTCATCTCATTTTTAACAGCTTCTAATTCCAATGGATATTTAGCAGCAACAGGATCATACTTTTCATCAGTAGCCTGTGTTGTTTCTCTTTTTCTTTTGTGAGGCTTTGGAGGTTGTGGTGTAGGAATGATGAGATCAGTGGTGGATGTTTGACTAACAGTGGTTGAAACAACTGGTGTTTCAACCGCTGTTGTCATTACAACTGCTGATATGTCAGCAGATGTCTTCTGCTTTTGAGCAGGGGATGGAAGAGGTGAGGTAGTTTTTGATGGTGGTGATGGTGGTGGTGAATCATCAGATATGAAAACCCTTCTCCTTTTTAATGTAGGAGAGGCTGATGATGTTTTGGGTGGATCAGTGGTTTGAGATTGAATAGCAGTGGTTTGTGATTGTGATTGACTGACAGTGGTTGAAACAACTGGTGTTTCAATCACTGTTGTCATTACAGCAGATGTTGTGACATCTGCTGTCTTCTGCTTTATGGCAGGAGGTAGTGGTGGTGATATGATTGTAGAGGATGATGGTGGTGGAACAGTGGTGTATGTTGAAGGTGTGTGTGTTGATGAAATGGCAGCTGTTTGGCTACTGACAGCAGTTTTTGTAACTACTGATGTATCAGCTGTTTGACTTACAGGTTTTGAGACCTGCTTTTCTTTTTCTTTTTCTTTTTCAGGCTCAATATAAAGGCCATGTTCTATTCCCATCTTATTCATTTTTCTCAATATCTTGCTATTCTCCCCCTTTTTGGCATTATCTGTAGGGGGGTTATCAAGAAATGATAGGGAAGAAGGAACTTTGCCAGAGGCGCTTTGAATGCTAGCCTTTATAGCCTTGATATCAGCTTGAGTGTCTTTAAACCTTGATTCCACCATGTTGGTAAGCATTTGTACATGAATAGCATGCTTCTGATCAGCCATATGTTGCTGTTTTTCAAGCATGGGTTGAAAAATATTCCAAAGCTCATTTGCAGCAAATGCATGTTGTGCAGGTGCTTGAGCAGGAACAGCAGTGGCTTGTGCTTTTTGAGCTTTTAAAATCTCTTGCACCATATTCTTTATTTCAGCAACTGAATCTTCAAGTTTTTCAACTCTGTCCGTCAATTCCTGATATTTTGAATCATCACCTACTTTAGTAGGATCATCTGAGTCCCCACCAGCAGTGGTTATATCAATGTTTGACTTAGGAACTGAGTCCCAAAAATCACCCATTGATGCCCCTTGTTCTTGGTACTGGGGACTTCTTTCTTCAGCACTTGATAATCCTTTGATGTTACTAGTGGTCAAAATAGGCTCACTAGTGGTTATCGATGGTGCTATAGAAGAAATTGCCTTCAAGGGAGTCTTACTTATGAAACAACTGTCCAACTGAAGATCTGTTGATCCATCAGTTGTAGTTGCTGCTCCACTTGAACTACCACCAAGAGTTACTTGTAACTCAGGGGGTGTAACCTCCTCAATTGTTGCTGGGATAGCAGGAGTAGTAGCATCAGACCCAGTCACTTGTAGGGGTATACTCTCAGTGATAGGTGATAGAGAGGAACTGGTTTGTGTCTGAGCTATAGCAGCTGCATGCAACAAGGGTAGCATGGATTGTGGCATTATGATTGGTGAGGGTATGGGTGTTGAAAGAGACATGTCCTTGGGATCAGGACTGTGGAAGATAGAGCCAAGTGGATCTAGAGCTTCATAATTTGGTGTCCATGTGATTACAACCTGATCCTTTTGTGAGGATGCAGGAGGAGTTTTAGGCATGGGTTGAGATCTTTCTTCCAACTGCTGTGAGGAAGTAGCAGCAGTGGTTTGTGGTGACTTTTGTGTTGTCACAGGCAGTTGCTCTGGGATCTCATCTTCCAGAGTTGCCTTTGTTTTGGGTTTGGTGGGTTTTCTGGGTGTTTTCTTTTTGGTCTTTTTAGTGGTGGCAGGTGTGGGTTTCAAAGCAGTGGGAGTGTTGCTATGATCACCTGGAGCAGTGGGCTCAGCAGCAGATGTCTGAGGAGCAGTTGTAACTGCTAAATTCTGCTCAGACACCCCTGCTTTTGTTTTTATTGGTGCCAACATTCTAGTGAATGTTTCAGGTGTTATACTTTTTATTTGAAAATACACACCTTGTTTTGGCACATTTTCATTTTCTTTTTCAAATTTTTGTTTAAAATAATAACTTAGAAATCTTGGAAAGAGTAAAAATGTTTTGCTATCAGCATTCTTTACCAAGTCATTGAAGATTTCCTGGGAATAATTGTAATCTTTATTATTTAAAATAGCATAGCCCAGGCAGTGAATCTTCAATGGTATTTCATTAAACGATGTTGTTTTATTTGAAACACACGTCAAAAGTGTGTGAAATAGAAATCTGGGTGCAGATGGGAAATAACCTTTTTGTAAGGTATCAACCTTTGATTGTCTGCATATCCCCTTTTCAGAAAATCAGCTTTTAACTCTTTTTTATCAAAAGAAGTTTTACCTTTCTGATCATCGAGTTTGAAGACTTCTGAAATTGTTTGTGGAGTGATTTTGACTGCTTTACCCTGTATCGAGGAGTTAATGGCTACTACTTTATCGTCTTGTTTCTCAAGTGTAGCATTTTTCCAGAACTCTCTCTGGGTTTGCAAGTAAATGGGAGCATCTGCAATCAACAAAGTTTTGTACTTTGATTCAGATAATATGTCGATGACGGAATCGAAGGTGCGGTTGTTTGTGGGTTTTGTGAGGAGACCCAAATAGTTGTGCGGTGATTTGTATGGAATTTCAACGATTTCTTCGGCCGTTTGAGCGACCTCTTGTGAAGATGATGGTGATTTTGGTTTAGATTTTGATTTTGATTTTGACTTCGTCATTTTGATGAAGAAGAATCGGAGAGTGATTTGAGAGGAAAAGTTGGAAACTGCTTTGAGAAGAGAACTTTAGAATTCAATTCGACAGTGTAAAACCCTGTTTTGGGGTTTAGGGCAGGGTTTTATTTAGGAAAAAGTGATCGCTGATGTGGCAGCGGTTATTACAATCTGAGGTCTAAAAACTGACCACGTGTCAAAACCCTGATGAAATGGATGAAGGATGGAGAACAGTTGTTTTAAGGGCCACTGACATATCAAGCATCAGTGGTTACAACGGTAAAAATTTTGGGCAGTGGATGATTTTTACTATCAGTGGATAGCATATCAGTGGATAGGTCACTGATTTTGAACATCAGTGCTTGTCAAGAAAATGAGGGATCAGTGGTTAACTTTCAGCAGTGGACAGTGTTTAGAGATCAGACGTTGGAACAAAACAGTGATTAGGGTAAATGGTACATATCTGAAGGACAAGTATTCCAGCAACAGTTTTGAGAATTTTCATTCAAGGTTTTGCCACATGTCAATTTTGAGGGACAGTGGTTTAGTACCCCAGATGATGAAAACTTTATTGCTAAGGCAACTCATTTTCGTTTAATATTCAATTAAAACATGAGTACCCTAGTAATTCAAGCATAGTTAGCAATCAACCTTTGATAAAAATTTAGGAGCAAACCTGAGTATGACATGATTTTGACATATGTACCATTTCCTTTTGACCCACTTATGAGGAGAATAATACCAGCAAAAATAAGGTATTACCTCCTGACAGGAACTGAAAACATTGCCAACAAAAACAAGCAAAAGTTCCAAATATATTATTCCAAAAAAAATGAACAATATATCCTGGTTATTCGAGAAAATCCTTTGAACAAGAAAAAATGGTTAAAGGATTTTCTGAGAACAGCATCAAAAAGGATCTGGTTTAATTTCAATAAGGTACATAATCATATCATTCTCAAGTTATTGAAAATGGTCCGTGGTTTGATAATAGTTGGTAGAACATTCTGAATACATTTTGACCACTGTTTGGTACCATTTTCTATGTCAGTTGATTGCAATCATGAGGACTCATGGATAAATTTTTGAACATTTGTCTCATCCTCTTTGGAGTTCATTCTCGGGAATCAAAACCTTTTCCTGAACAGATGAATGCACATAGTTGCTTAATAACCATTATTACCCTAAACTTTAACTCATACATGTTTTATGTTTATACTCTTTTCTTTTGACTTCAAAAGTTTTGAGACAAACACACTTCTGAGTTTTTGTGAATTTTCTTAATTCATTTTAACATAGTTGATTTTGTCCTTTTGAGGAATTCAACCTGTTTTCAACACATAAGATCTGAATGACTAAAGTTTTAATTTCCCTCTTTTTAAGTTACCAAAAACACTAATGTTTCGTGAACATAGGTTTTTGTTAATCTGAGGTTCATACTTTAGCATTTTAATAAGGTGACATCACAATTTTCATAACAGCAATTGAAATCAATTCTGAAAATATGAAATGATCCCTCAGTTTAACATATATGTTTTCAGATCTGAGAACTATGAGTGACTTATGCATGATATCACTTGTTGTGTGATATTTGTGTGTCATATGACATCTTGGTTAATTTACAGAGTTTTTGAAAAACCATTTTGATCATGATTTATTCGTTACTCTGTTTTTCAACTGAATACAACCAACCTTAGTATCAATGAATTTTGAGCCGAACTGTTATGTCAAATTGATTGTTATATCGAATTTGACTCTCCAGGCTCTGATACCAATTGTTAGGATCGGAGGCTCTCATGATTGTGTTTGTTTGTGAGATTTGAACAAATCAAATAGATATGAACAGTTTTAAGTGCAGCGGAAATGAATAACAAACTTTGTAAACACAATCAAAGGAGAATATAGTTTGATAAACAATTGTTTTTCATAGAGTCGAAAGATTACATAAAAAGCAAAAGATTACAATGCAAGCTTACAGACTAAAACTCCCCCTCAGCCTGATACATCAGAGTTGGTTGCACAAGATGAAAGGATTGAATTGAGGAGAAGAACTCACTCAAAACGAATCAAATATAACAGTACAGAGTAGTGTCATATTTATAGGCAAACCAAACTACTGATGTACCTCAGCTGACGTCACCATGATAGTGACATCTAACAGCCTAACAAACTATAAACACTGGCCTATACAAACTACTGATGTCTAACAACTAATTGATAGTAAAATACAAAACAAGTTAAACATTGTTCACGTTCCACTGTTGTAACCTAAGCCCTGATTACTTGATCATCAGTGCTTTCTTCAAAAGGTGATCAGTCTTTGAATGAGCAGTGCTTGGGTCTTCAGCAGTTCTTAAGAGACAGCAGTAGATAGAGCTCAGTGTTTGCCTTTTAGCAGTCTTTAGTTGTTTCATCAGTGTTTGGTTCATCAGTTGTTCTTCTGAGCAGTACTTATGAGTGTATCAGCAGATAGGTAACCACTGTCAAGGGGAGAGCTTAGTGTAAACGTCTGCTTATTGTGAATCCACTGTTGTGATAAGGTTTTGGCTTTACATTATCTGTTCCTCTGGTAGGGTTCAATCCCAACATGATCAAATTAGTTAAGTGAGGTAGTGTGCTAGAATTATGTGTGAAAAATATGTTAACCAAGTTAATTGTAAAAACAGTTTCAGGATACGGCTTAGGATATAAAGCTGTATCTATGATCAAACAATGAGCAAAAAAAGTAAAGGTTGACACGTGATGTACGAGGAAAGCCCTTGATCAATCTAGATCGCCGGCACAAAACCTCGGGAGCTGACAATCGCAGCTGCCTTGTTCTTCTATTACTTCAAATATCAGGATACAGTGTAGGATGTGATGCGGATCAACTAGGTGTTACAATGTAATTCGAATACAAGTGTTTGTGTATAGTGTTTGCAGTGAGCTAGAGAGCAAAAGTGTTCGAAAGTGTGTGTGAAAGTTGCGTGCCTTAATCTGATCCGCCCCCATCTATTTATAGTAAAAGAAATGTAACAAACTATCCTAATAAACCGGGATCCGGCGAATATTCCCACTCGAACGTTGTAGACCTGGTCTTTCGGGTTCAACGTCTTTCACATAACAGATACGCCCGAGTCTTGAGGAGAAGAAGTCCATCTGACCGTTAGTAACCCACAGTCTTTAACCTGCACGTGGTTAATTTAGTTAACACCAGGATATCGCCCAGGATGTTAGAAATATCCTAATCCAGTATCCTGATCACAAGCAAACGACCAAAAGCAGGATATTAGTCAGGATATGTACGCTCAGAAAATGACCCATAACACCTACTACTAGTGATCTTTTTACTTTGATTTTGCAGATGAGGGATCACATACAAGAGCAGGACAAAACCAATGAAAGGATCCTCCAGGAGATCGGTGACATCAAGAAACATAAGAGATCAGCGGAGGATCACTATCCTCTGATACCAAGGTCACTGGATTTCGACACTCCAGCTATAATTGCCCAGCAATCTGCAGCCTTAAACATCCTGTACCAAACTGAACCATTGGGAATGCATTATGGAGCAACAACTATGAGTCAGGCTTTTGGGTCTCACTTCCAGCCTCAAGGATCCTGTTTTCAGCCTTCGGGATCCTCTTTTCAGCCTCAGGGATCCTTCGTCATCTCAGGAGGATATTTGGGAATGCACACAGTCCATGGATCCTCTCAGGTTCAAGGATCCTCTGGGGTCCAAGGATCCTCTATGGTTCAAGGATCCTCTATGGTTCAAGGATCATCTCAGGTTCAAGGATCCTCATTTCAGGTTCAAGGATCCTCTCAGCCTCAGGGATCCTTTCAGGTTCAAGGATCCTCTCAGCCTCAGGGATCCTCTCAGGTTCAAGGATCCAACATCTTTCAGGATCAAGGATTCTTGAGAAGTATACAACCCCCAAGCACAGATGCTCATCAAGGAGACTTCATTCCAATGCAGACCATTGCCTCTTTTGGTCCTTCAATCATACCAGAATCCCGTCAATACTTTCAAACTCAAATCCTATGGGAGGTAATACTTTCAATAATTCTTATAACACTAACCATGGCTCTATGCAGGATACAGGTATCAATCAAGCTAAGGCTAGGGAGTTACAGAAGCTGAAGGATATGATTTCCAGCGTTCCAGGAGTGGTTAAGCCCATTCCTGAAATTACAGATGGAAGCCATAGGATATCTCGTTTTGCACCACCCATTTGTGATGCTGAGATACCCAAAAGGTTTCAAATACCAACTATGAAGCTGTATGATGGTTCAACGGATCCCAAAGAACATGTAGCTCAATATAGAGAAAGGATGGAGATCATCCCCATCCCAGAGAGGTTAAAAGAAGCATGTCTATGCAAGGGTTTCGGATCCACACTTACAGGATCTGCTCTTAAATGGCTGCTAAGTCTCCCCCCTTACTCCATTACTTCATTTGCTAATCTAGTTAACCTGTTCAATAGTCAGTTCTCATGTAGCAGAAAATTTGAACGTTTAACTAGTGATCTATATAGGGTAACACAAGGTCAAAATGAGTCACTTAGAGATTACATCACCAAGTTTAGTAAAGAATCCTTAGATATCCCTAATCTGGATATAGCCATGGCTGTGGAAGCCTTTAAAATGGGTTTGCTTAGGGATTCATTATTCTATGATGATCTTGTTTTGACCCCATGCAGGAATCTTGATGAAGTGAGAACCAGGGCCCTTAGATTCATCCGATTAGAGGATGATAAAAGGATCCAGGAGAGATTGGCAGGATCCTCAAAACAGGAAAAGCAAGGATCCTACTTCAAGAATAACAAGTTTAAGTCCTACAACAAGTCTGATAACCAGAATGTGCATGCAGTAGAACAAGAAGAGGATGATGAGGATTATCCTCCAATTTCTGAATACTGTTTTTCTGTTGATAACAATGAACTAATTCTTGCAATGCATAATCTAGGTGAGAAAGCAAGATGGCCAAGGAAAAGTGATAAACCAGCCGCAACAAAAGACAAGTCCAAATGGTGTGCATATCATGAAGATTTCGGACATCTCACTGAAGAGTGTATTGCACTTAGAAAAGAAATTGGTTACTTGTTAAGCAAGGGGCACTTGAAGGAGCTTTTGGGACGAAAGAAGTCAAGGATCCAGGATCCTGAAAGGATCCCAGAAAAGGCTCATGCTCCTCCGGCAGATGCACAAGTTATAAACTTCATATCCGGTGGATCAAACATTTGTGGTACTTCCTTTTCAGCAGCCAAAAGACATGCCAAGGAAACCAAGATGGATAATGGAGACATACCCATCCGGACCTCCACTGTCACCAAGGATAAAATTATAACTTTTGATGAGAATGATCGTCTAGATGTTCAGGATCCTCATCATGATGGTCTTGTTATTACTCTGTTTATTTCTAACCATTTTGTTCGCAGGATCCTGATAGATGGAGGAAGCTCAGTAAACATCATTCAGCTTGATGTCCTCAAGAAAATGAACATCCCTGAATCAGACATTGTCCCAAGATCCTCAGTTCTTGTGGGATTCAGCGGATAGACCAAGAATATATTAGGGGACATCAAACTCCCCATCTATATTGAAGGACTCCATTCTTATCAAAAATTTTGTGTTATAGATTGCTTATCTTGTTGTAATGTTATCCTTGGCAGGCCATGGATACACGACATGAATGCAGTCCCATCTACCTATCATCAATGTGTAAAGCTTCCTAGTCCATGGGGAGTGGTGAAAATCGAGAGTGATCAACAAGAAGCTAAGAATTGTTACACGTCATCAATGAAGCCAGCCTCAAGACCAAGGGAGAAATAGCAATTAAAGCAACATTGAACAGGACCTAGTATCCTTCCTTAAGAGGAGGATATGAAAGAAATCCTTATGGATCCTCATGATCCTGAATCCATAGCCTTCATAGGATCAGGGATCCTCAGCAACATTGAACAGGACCTAGTATCCTTCCTTAAGAGGAGGAAAACTACCTTTTCCTGGAAGCATGAGGACATGACAGGTATATCTAAAGATATAATTACTCATAAACTTGGCATTGACAGGTCATTCAAGCCAATTCATCAAAAAAGGAGGAAGTTTGCACCTGAAAGGAATGCCATTATCCAGGAAGAAGTAGATAAACTACTTCGGGCAGGTATGATAAGAGAGGTTAAGTATCCAAGGTGGTTAGCCAATGTGGTTGTTGTTCAAAAGAAAAATGGAAAGTGGAGGGTATGTGTCGATTTTACTGATTTAAACAAGGCATGTCCCAAGGATCCTTTCCCATTACCCCACATTGACTCCATGGTGGATGCTACCGCGGGTCATGAGTTGTTGACTTTTATGGATGCTTCATCTGGATTTCAACAAATACAGATGGAACCATCTGATCAAGAGGATACAGCCTTTATGACCCCAACTGGTATATATTTTTATATTGCTATGCCATTTGGACTGAGGAATGCAGGTGCTACTTATCAAAGGCTAGTCAATATGATGTTCAAAGAACAAATTGGACACACTATGGAAGTCTATATAGATGACATGGTGGTTAAGTCCAAGAAAGCTGAGGATCACCTTAGAGACTTGGAGGAAGCATTCAATATCCTTGATAAATTTAATATGAAACTAAATCCTTCCAAGTGTCACTTTGGTGTTAAAGCAGGTAAATTACTAGGCTATATGGTGACAAAAAGAGGCATTGAAGCAAGTCCAGAGCAAATTAAGGCTTTTGTGAATATCAAATCTCCTGCCAATGCCAAGGATGTGGAAAGATTGACAGGCAGGATCGCAGCCTTGAACAGGTTCATATCCAAGTCCTCAGAAAAATGCAAGGAATTCTATGACATTTTGAGGAAGAACAAGAAATTTGAGTAGACTGAAAAGCATGAAAATGCTCTCAAAGCTCTTAAGGATTACCTATCCTCAGCCCCTGCCTTGATGAAACCAGAAAAAGGGGATATATTATCCTTGTATTTGGCGGTATCCTCTAAAGAGTAAGTGCGGTCCTTGTTAAGGATCACGAAGGTACACAACATCCTGTCTATTATATAAGTAAGAGTTTGCTTGATGCTGAATCCAGGTATTCACATTTAGAAAAACTTATCCTTGCACTAATTATGGCATCTACTAAATTAAGACATTATTTTGAAACTCATGCCATTATTGTTGTTAGGGGAGGATTTTCCAATCCTAAGGATCATGGATCCTCATGTGCTACCAGGATCATGGATCCTCAATTCTGTTTGAGTTAAGGATCCTCCGTGGGTGTTGCAGCATCAGGATTCAGGATCCTTATTGTTATCCTTATACTAACAATTGTCTACCTTGTTCGTAAGCTTGTTTTGCAGGAGCAAAGGCATGGACCAAGTCTCAACGAAATTCCTGGAGCATATTCCCTCAATATTCCGCACGTGCTTGGCTCTTGTAGACGTTATGGAGATCGTGGGGAGCTTGCATAATTTGCGGATAGTTAGTTAGTTTAGTTATTACTAATTTAAAATGGGGATAACAAGCTTGAGTGAGAACACTTAGCTAATTTTGGCATTCACACACTCTCGTTACAGCTCTCAATCAGCTCTCGAACACTACTTGGCGATTTCATACATTTTTTGCACATTGCACATTAGTGATCCTTGTAACAAGCTTGTTATCATCCCGAGTTGTAAACTTCTTTTGTTTAATCTTAGTTGGTGATCGGTAGTTTCCATCACCCGAGGTTTTTTATGCCGGAGATCATCTCTTGATCAAGGGCTTTTTCCTCGTATAAATCCTTATGTCATTTTCTCATTACATTTCTGAGTTATCCTTAATATTGTTCATTGATTCAAGCATCACACCTCACAACAAAAGAGTTGGTTGCATTATCCTTGCTTGATTTTTGACCAAAACAGTTTGGCGCCCACCGTGGGGCAATTGGTGCTTCATTCCTAAGAAACTCTTGTTTTTGTGATCATTTCGGTTCAGTATAACCAAGCAGATGGCTTCTTCAGCAAAGAGCACTTCGAGTTCAATGCCGGCAATGAGTTCTTCACAGGGCGTTCCTCCTTTACCTCCACCCCCTTCTGGATCCCAGAAGAATGCTGAAAATGCTGCAAAGAGACAAAGCCCCATTTTTCCAAAACCACCAACTTCTTCTGTTTCTTCTAATCCTACTACTAGTGATCTTTTTACTTTGATTTTGCAGATGAGGGATCACATACAAGAGCAGGACAAAACCAACGAAAGGATCCTCCAGGAGATCGGTGACATCAAGAAACAGAACAGATCAGGGGAGGATCACTCTCCTCTGATACCAAGGTCACTGGATTTCGACACTCCAGCTGTAACTGCCCAGCAATCTGCAGCCTTAGACATCAGTACGAAACTGAACCATTGGGAAGGCGTTATGGAGCAACAACTATGAGTCAGGATTTTGGGTCTTACTTCCAGCCTTAAGGATCCTGTTTTCAGCCTTCGGGATCTTCTTTTCAGCATCAGGGATCCTTCGTCAGCTCAGGAGGATATTTGGGAATGCACACAGTCCAAGGATCCTCTCAGGTTCAAGGATCCTCTGGGGTCCAAGGATCCTCTGGGGTTCAAGGATCCTCTATGGTTCAAGGATCATCTCAGGTTCAAGGATCCTTATTTCAGGTTCAAGGATCCTCTTAGCCTCAGGGATCCTCTTAGGTTCAAGGATCCAACATCTTTCTGGATCAAGGATTCTTGAGAAGTATACAACCCCCAAGCACAGATGTTCATCAAGCAGACCATTGCCTCTTCCGGTCCTTCAATCATACCAGAATCCTGTCAATATGGATTCACATCTGCAATTCCTAACTCAAATCCTATGGGAGGTAATACTTTCAATAATTCTTATAACACTAACCATGGCTCTATGCAGGATACAGGTATCAATCAAGCTATGGCTAGGGAATTACAGAAGCTGAAGGATATGATATCCAGCGTTCCAAGAGTGGTTAAGCCCATTCCTGAAATTGCAGATGGAAGCCATAGGATATCTCGTTTGGCACCACCTATTTGTGATGCTGAGATACCCAAAAGGTTTCAAATATCAACTATGATGCTGTATGATGGTTCAACGGATCCAGAAGAACATGTAGCTCAATATAGAGAAAGGATGGAGATCAACCCCATCCCAGAGAGGTTAAAAGAAGCATGTCTATGCAAGGGTTTCGGATCCACACTTACAGGATCTGCTCTTAAATGGCTGCTAAGTCTTCCCCCTTACTCTATTACTTCATTTGCTAATCTAGTTAACCTGTTTAATAGTCAGTTCTCATGTAGCAGAAAATTTGAACGTTTAACTAGTGATCTATATAGTGTAACACAAGGTCAAAATGAATCACTTAGAGATTACATCACTAAGTTTAGTAAAGAATCCTTAGATATCCCTAATCTGGATATAGCCACGGCTGTGGAAGCCTTTAAAGTGGGTTTACTTAAGGATTCATTATTCTATGATGATCTTGTTATGACCCTATGCATGAATCTTGATGAAATGAGAACCAGGGCCCTTAGATTCATCCGATTAGAGGATGATAAAAGGATCCGGGAGAGATTGGCAGGATCCTCAAAACAGGAAAAGCAAGGATCCTACTTCAAGAATAAGAAGTTTAAATCCTACAACAAGTTTGATAACCAGAATGTGCATGCAGTAGAGCAAGAAGAGGATGATGAGGATTATTGTAACACCTCGAAAATTCACGTTCTATAATGTGTTGACACGTGTCATAAGTTGAATGTGTGTAGGAATATTCTTGAAGGACTAAAGTTGACAAACCTGGAAAGTATGTGAATATACGGGTTCTAAATGTCAACAGTGAATAATTATATTGTACATTAAGCCTACATGATGTTTATAACCTTAAACGAATAAATCATGGATCATACGTAGCTAATTGTGAAAGAAAGTGAGAGGTTACAAACTACAGGGGTTAAATGTGTCAACATGTTAAGATATACCTCTGAGTGACCTTTTAGCAAACCCGAAGCCTTGTAACGATTAATTATGCTCACTAGAATGCACCATAAAAATTTCACCAAGTTTCGTTATCGTATGAGAAAGTTATGACAAAATTCGTATGCGAGGGGTTAAAAGCGTCAACGTTGAAATTCATGACTTTTCGGGTAAACACAAAGTTACCCGAGGACTTGACAAAGATGGTATAAGTCTTAAAGCCCCTATATGTCAATATAAAAGCCTCATAATGCAAAGAATAGTGCGAAAGCGATGTTTAGAAGGATCAGGGACCAAAACTGCAAAAATGAAAACTTGTTTGGCAGGTCATCATGTGCTCGCGTAGCGCGAGCCCTAGACCCCTTTGCAGTCGCGCTACGCGACTGCCTTGTCTGATCAGAAAACATGCACAGGTGTCCGGCAAGCTTCACAACCGACTCCAATGTCTTGTATTGCATACCATGGGCTGCCTAGGATGGTTTTTAGACCCTAGGACACTTGTGGTTGATCAGGTAACAATGGTAGGCTCGCATGTCAACAATCTAAGTTAGTTTGACTCACTATATAAGTCACACAAAGTTGCAACTTATGATCAATCCTTTCAACATCAACTTCTGAGCATTTGAGGAGCACAAGAGCAGAACCAAGACCTTCCAAATCGTTCATTAGACTCTTGTAAGTATGTTTGACCCTTCTTAATTAAGTTTTGTTTAGTTTATAGCTTAAAAGTCAAACCGTCGTAATTACGGTTTGACTTAGCGATTAATCGCTAGCGGTCCAGCGATTAGGCAAACTTAAGGTAGTTATAAGTTGGTAATTATGTGGGCTTTAAACCCTTAAAAGGGCACCCACTGATTCCTATCCTAACTAGGTCTTTTGTCGAGTCAAGGATGTTTAGAAAAAGTCAACAGAAATGTAATATGCGATTTAACGCATGATTTACGATGTAAAAGGCGTATCACCTATTTTATCATTCATATAACCTGATAATAAGTATAATAACTTGTCTAAGCTTGTTTGATTCGACAACTTTCTGTTTTGAACCGATTCGGAACCGAAAGACGCAAAAGTTTGACTTTTGCTTTGACTTCAGTTCTGACCCGGTTTTGATAGGTTTAGACATGCCTTAAAGTTCCATTAGGAACTAGTTACATGATTGTATAATCCTCTGCGTTTATACCACTTAAACCCTCGATTGTCCGACGTTTCCGTTAAGTGCTTAAATATTGACCATAATGCCCTTATGTCCATAAAACGGGAATTTTGGAAATATGAAAGTACAATCATCTTAGTTACTAATTATTAATCATGTCTGTAAATTTTTACATCAGTTGGACATATAGATTAGGAGTTATGCTCAATGACGTAATTAGAACGCTTCTTAGTGATTAAACGGCGTCATTAGCGTAAAGCCTATCTAAACCCAATTTTTGACACCAAACCTTTTACCCACTGATGTAATATAATATTTTGGGATTTTTGAAGATTTTTAATTATTTTTAAACTAATCATAAGCTAGGATTATCGCCTTAATTCGGTAAATACCGAATATGCCCTTTTCGGCCATCAAATGAGTTTTACAAGTCCTTTTACTACCAATCCAATTGCTACTGATTTTAAATAATAAATGAAGTGTTTTGAACCTTATAAACTGACCTGAAAACTCAGAATACTATTTTAAACCGTAAATCGCTTAAAACGCCGTTATACGCGTATTAAGCGCAAAGTAAGGGTTTAAAACCATTTTGCCACATAGGACTTAACACCAACTGATATACCAAGTTAAAATAAACTATTTTACTGAATTATTCAGACCCGGATCACAGAAGCTTAATTGATTCCTTTTATAATCTTTAAAATGACCAAAATACCCCTACGGGGCTTATTATGAGATTAAACTCGTTTTGGGCATAATGGAAGGTATCCTACTGATATCGCAACATATTTAAGGCATGTTAACTTAGGAAATCTGTTTAGGACTCTTATGGTTACCCGTTACGCTTCATGCGCGTTCGGTTCGGTTTATGTAACTAGTTTACATAAATTAGCCGAAACGGGTCAAACCTTATCGGTTTTATCTCAAAATCCAGAATGTGTATAATATACCTATATTAAGAAAGTCTTCAAACTTGTCGGGTCTAAATCACATTCTATCCGGTCTTCGCTTAATCGTGCGTACGAACCGTATCTTTAAAACTAACCGGTCTAAGCTTAAGCTTAATTAAAGACCCGTTAGGATTCTAATAGGTTATTATAAACCTTCGTTCCAGATTAGGAGAACCAGTAAAAGATACTTGCACTAGCTGATTTTGATTTATACTTGCTCAGGTAAATACTTTTAACTTATTTTCCCTATACGGGCTTGGGGTACGGTATATAAAATACCGCTTGGTCGGGCATTGAATCTTTGATTGTATGATGGTTAAAGTATTGAGATGTCTCGTTTAAATTGTTTTGTTTACTTAAAGCCTTTGGGGGTTAATGACCATGTCCCGGATATCCCTGGCATCATTTTACGAAATGGCCACGACCTAAGCACGGGGCGTAGGCGTACGCCCGTCGGTGTCTCATTTAAATAATGTGGTGTGTCTATTGATCTTTAACCCGGCTCGATCCAGGCTACTGAACGCATAAGGAACATGTAAATCCTTTACAAGCATTATATTCAAATAATTATCCCAAGTTATAAAATATTATTTGTGCCTTGTGCCTTAAATGCATTTTCTAAAACTCTTTTCAAAATGAGTCGGTTGATTGTATTTACCAGTGTAAACTGACGTATTTTCTCAAAAAGGTTAAGTGCAGGTACAACGCGTAATAGGCTGGCTTTTCTCCTAGCATCCACAATAAGTCTCGCAAGCTTGGATGTCATAGACTGTTGAACACTGTTTCCTGTTATTTTGATCTACCTGTGGATTTATATTCAACTATTTGTGATACTTAATATTACAATATTGTTTGGATTATATGAATCTATACTTTGCTTCCGCTGTGCATTTAAATATTGTGTTGTTTGACTATTATGTTACCAACCACGTCACGATACTCCCCTACCGAGCCCACCGGTGACACGTGGAAACCGGGGTGTGACAATTATCCTCCAATTTCTGAATACTGTTTTTCTGTTGATAACAATGAACTAATTCTTGCAATGCAGAATCTAGGTGAGAAAGCAAGATGGCCAAGGAAAAGTGATAAACCAGCCGCAACAAAAGACAAGTCAAAATGGTGTGCATATCATGAGGATTTCGGACATCTCACTGAAGAGTGTATTGCACTTAGAAAAGAAATTGGTTACTTGTTAAGCAAGGGGCACTTGAAGGAGCTTTTGGGACAAAAGAAGTCAAGGATCCAGGATCTTGAAAGGATCCCAGAAAAGGCTCCTGCTCCTCTAGCAGATGCACAAGTTATAAACTTCATATCCTGTGGATCAGACATTTGTGGTACTTCCTTTTCAGCAGCCAAAAGACATGCCAAGGAAACCAAGATGGATAATGGAGACAGACCCATCCGGACCTCCACTGTTACCAAGGATAAAATTATAACTTTTGATGAGGATGATCGTGTTGATGTTCAGGATCCTCATCATGATGGTCTTGTTATTACTCTGTTTATTTCTAACCATTTTGTTCGTAGGATCCTGCTAGATGGAGGAAGCTCAGTAAACATCATTCAGCTTGATGTCCTTAAGAAGATGAACATCCCTGAATCAGACATTGTCCCAAGATCCTCAGTTCTTGTGGGATTCAGCGGAGAGACCAAGAATACATTGAGGGACATCAAACTCCCCATCTATATTGAAGGACTTCATTCTTATAAAAAATTTTGTGTTATAGATTGCTTATCCTGTTGTAATGTTATCCTTGGCAGGCCATGGATACAAGACATGAAGGCAGTCCCATCTACCTATCATCAATGCGTAAAACTTCCTAGTCCATGGGGAGTGGTGAAAATTGAGAGTGATCAACAAGAAGCTAAGAATTGTTACACGTCATCAATGAAGCCAGCCTCAAGACCAAAGGAGCAATAGCAATTAAAGCATCCTCCAAGAGATGTATTGGAGGTAAGAGAATAGGATGTGAAAGAAATCCTTATGGATCCTCATGATCCTGAATCCATAGTCTTCATAAGATCAGGGATCCTTAGCAACATTGAACAGGATCTAGTATCCTTCCTTAAGAGGAGGAAAACTACCTTTGCCTGGAAGCATGAGGACATGACAGGTATATCTAAAGATATAATTACTCATAAACTGGCATTGACAGGTCATTCAAGCCAATTCATCAAAAAAGGAGGAAGTTTGCACCTGAAAGGAATGCCATTATCCAGGAAGAAGTAGATAAACTACTCCGGGCAGGTATGATAAGAGAGGTTAAATATCCAAGGAGGTTAGCCAATGTGGTTGTTGTTCAAAAGAAAAATGGAAAGTGGAGGGTATGTGTCGATTTTACTGATTTAAACAAGGCATGTCCCAAGGATCCTTTCCCATTACCCCACATTGACTCCATGGTGGATGCTACCGCGGGTCATGAGTTGTTGACTTTTATGGATGCTTCATCTGGATTTCAACAAATTCAGATGGAACCATCTGATCAAGAGGATACAGCATTTATGACCCCAACTGGTATATATTGTTATATTGCTATGCCATTTGGACTAAGGAATGCAGGTGCTACTTATCAAAGGCTAGTCAATATGATGTTCAAGGAACAAATTGGACACACTATGGAAGTCTATATAGATGACATGGTGGTTAAGTCCAAGAAAGCTGAGGATCATCTTAGAGACTTGGAGGAAGCATTCAATATCCTTGATAAATTTAATATGAAACTAAATCATTCCAAGTGTCACTTTGGTGTTAAAGCAGGTAAATTCCTAGGCTATATGGTGACAAAAAGAGGCATTGAAGCAAGTCCAGAGCAAATTAAGGCTATTGTGAATATCAAATCTCTTGCCAATGCCAAGGATGTGCAAAGATTGACAGGCAGGATCACAGCCTTGAACAGGTTCATATCCAAATCCTCAGAGAAATGCAAAGAATTCTATGACATTTTGAGGAAGAACAAGAAATTTGAGTGGACGGAAAAGCATGAAAATGCTCTCAAAGCCCTTAAGGATTACCTATCCTCAGCCCCTGCCTTGATGAAACCAGAAAAAGGGGATATATTATCCTTCTATTTGGCGGTATCCTCTAAAGCAGTAAGTGCGGTCCTTGTTAAGGATCACGAAGGTACACAACATCCTGTCTATTATGTAAGTAAGAGTTTGCTTGATGCTGAATCCAGGTATTCACATTTAGAAAAACTTATCCTTGCACTAATCATGGCATCTACTAAATTAAGACATTATTTTGAAACGCATGCTATTATTGTTAAGACTAATTTTCCAATTAAGAATGTTCTCAGGAAACCTGAAATGTCAGGAAAGATGGCTAAGTGGGTAGTGAAGCTTAGTGCTTATGATATAAGATATGAACCAAGGACTGCCATTAAATCCCAACCCTTAGCTGACTTTGTGGCAGATTTCAGAAGTGACTTGCAAAGGGAAGCTGAGTTAGAAGTCCAACAGCTCGAAGAAACTAAGGATCCTTGGATACTCTTCACTGATGGAGCTTCTAATGTCAAAGGAACTGGACTTGGAATACTACTAAAATCACCACAGGGGGACATAATACCCCACTCCATAGCTTGTGAGTTTCAAACTACTAACAATGAGGCTGTATATGAAGCCTTGATAGCCGGTTTGCAAATTGCCAAGCATATGAGGATCAGGTATCTTGAGGTACATGTAGATTCATTGTTGATTACTAATCACTTTAATGGATCCTATGCTGTTAAAGGTGAAAAGCTAATCAAATATTTAGAAATAGTCAAAGAATTGGCACTCTCTATTGTTTCCTTTAGTTTGACACAGGTGCCCAGAGAAGAGAATGCAGAAGCTGATGCATTGGCCAATCTAGGATCATCCTTGAAGATTCCAGAGGATATCAGGATCCCTATTATCCACATCCTAACCCCCCGCTATTGAGGATCATGTAGCCATGGAGATAGGAGAGGATTCTGCAATCATCCCTAGTGATGATACACAATCTCATTCAGGATCATGGATCCTTCCAATCATGAGATACATACAACCTGGAGAGATTCCTATAGGAGAAAACCCCAAGGCTTTCAAAATTAAGGTATCTCAATTTACAATATTGAATAACATGTTATATAAACGATCTCTTGCAGGACCATATCTAAGATGCATTGAGGATCCTGAAATCCAAGAAGTCCTAAAGGATTTTCATGAAGGAGATTGTGGAAATCACACTGGGGGCAGGGCACTATTCTCAAGGATTCTGAGAACAGGATACTATTGGCCTACTATGAAGAAGGATGCTGTGGAATATGCCAAGAAGTGTGATCCTTGTCAGAGACATAGTAATATCCTTCATCAACCAGCAGAGCTTTTGCATCCTATATCCTCTTCTTGGCCATTTATGAGATGGGGAATGGATATAGTTGGTAAACTTCCCAAGGCACCTGGTGGAAAAGTGTTCATGCTTGCTATGACTGATTACTTCTCCAAGTAGATAGAGGCTGAAGCCTTTGCTCAAGTCAAAGAAAAATAAGTGATATCCTTTATCAAAAGAAATATTATTACTAGATTTGGTATCCCTTCTGAAATTATTTGTGATAATGGATCCCAATTTATTGGGAGTAGAACTACTAACTTTTGTGACAGCTGGGGGATTAAGATGATAACATCAACACCAGTCCACCCACAAGCTAATGGTCATGCAGAATCATCCAACAAGATCATCATCAACAACTTGAAGAAGAAGCTTGGATCCAAGAAAGGAAAATGGGCAGAAGAACTACCTTATGTATTATGGGCTGACAGGACAACTCCCAAAAATGCTACTGGCCAAACTCCATTTTCTTTGGTATTTGGGGCAGAATCAGTGATCCCTACAGAATTGGTGGTTCCTACTGTAAGAACAAGCATCCGTGATCCTGAAGGAAATGCTGAAAACTTGGTTCAAGATTTGGATACTATAGAGGAACTCAGGGATTTGGCAAGGATAAGGATGGCTAGTTATCAACAAAGGATGGCTGGAGCCTACAATAAGAATGTCAGGGTCAGAAAGTTCCAAGTTGGTGATATGGTATTAAGGAAAGCATTTCAGAATACCACAAATCCTGCTGATGGAAAATTGGCACCAAAGTGGGAAGGCCCCTACCTGATTGAAGCTGAGGCTGGAAAGGGGGCATATCGATTGCTAACAATGGAAGGTGATTTGCTACCAAGAGCTTGGAATGCTGTCCACTTGAAGAAATACTTCATGTAATAAGGATCCATGATCCTTAGCTATTTTCATAACAAATATCCTTGAAGGATCCTTACTAGATAGGTGATCCTCATCCTGGTAATGATCTAATTTCAATCTATTTCATTCTTTAAATATCTTATATACAAGGATAAGGATCCTGGATCCTTTATCCTCCTTTCACTTGATTCTAAGTTTTGCAGAAGGTTTAGGTATCCTTAACAAAGGATTGAGTATCCACAGAGGTATCCAGTTGTTTGGGCTTGACCCCAGTTATTTGGGCTTGACCCCAGTTGTTTGGGCTTGACCCCAGTTATTTGGGCCTGTCCCCAGTATCGCGAGTAGCGCACGATGATCCTGGTACATTTCATGGCAATGGGACCAGTACTCGCTTTAGGGGCTGACAATTTCATTGTACTGGCTGTATCCGGGATCCTACGTATAATGGTAGACGTACCATACATTCGTTCCTAAGGTTTCTAAAGTTTTAACGTTAGCTAAGGTTTTCGCATTTTCATGTCACTAAGTTTGGATAGTCGCCAGTGAGGGCCATACTCCACTTTACACAAGATCCTTTGGGCTTGTCCCCAGTTATCCTTTGGGCTTGTCCCCAGAATTGTTGGGCTTGTCCCCAGTTACTAACTGTTCTCTTATATTGGCTTAGTCCCAAGTTATGTTCTGTTTCAGGTTTTTGAAGTTAAACAGCCAAGGATCCCTGATCCTTACCTTTTACTAAGGTTTGTCTTTTGGTTATCCTGATTATAGATATTAAAGGGTTAGGATCCTAACTTGGATTCTCAGGTATGATCCTTAATCACTTGGATTTTATTCATTATTCATGTAAGTGACCCTTATCCTTTGACAACATAACTAATGATCCTTAAGTTGCACAACTTTTCTGAATTTATCGACTATAGGATATTTGATCCTTGATTATATCCTGAAACTTTTAAACATGATTTATTAAACATTTATTTTTTACTTATAAATTCAAAGAAAATGAATGACAACAGTAGAAAAATAAAGAATTCACAAGGATAACAGCACGGGAAATAGCCAAAAAGTTGAAGTTTTATTTATTCACCAATAGTTAAACCCTTTTAAGGTTGTCAAAATTGCCAATCCAAGTTTCTACCAGCAATACGTGGCCCGTCCACTTGGGTTGGCAAAGGGTGTCCATTGTTAACAGGTCTTAAAAGTGCAGGAAATAAAAGATGGCAGGATAACAAGTGGTTTCATCCCCCAAACAGAGGATCCCTCCACCACCTATTATCCTACCTATTGTCTAAGGATCCATGATCCACAATCCTAAAAACTATTGTTCAAAGTACAACCCAACATTGTTTCAAAACATCACAACCGAAAAACTTTCAAATCCTAAAAAAATGGGCTCCGGCCGCATCTAGAAATGTCCATCATCGCCCATTTCTGCAGCTCACACCTTGGCTACATCACCACCAGCCTGATCCTTCCCGCTGCCACTTGCCTCAATCGCCAAGACCTCGGTAGCCTCCTCCTCATCCTCAAGGTCAGCTAGCTTTGCCTTCCAGCCCTCCTTGTCCCAAGTGGTCCTGTCGAAGTCAGGATCCTCAGCCTCCTGGGCCATTTGCAGCTTGATCTTGTACATGGTGATGGCGACAGAGATTTTAGCATCCTCCAGCAGCTCAGCTTTCTCATGATCAGCATTTATCTGGGCCATGACCACTTGCTTCTTTGCCAGATTGAGGTCCTTTTCAAGGGAGGAGATGGTTTGATCCTTGGCCAGGAAGAACTTTTGGAACTCCTGATGCTTCTGCTCCGCCTCTTCAACGTATGCATCAAAGAGCATTTCGACCTCGACGAATTTTTGCAAAAAGATAAGGAAAAGCTCAGGATCCATGATCCTCAAGTGGGCAGGATAATCAAGCAAAGTCAGTGATCCTTACATCAGCAAAGTATTCTTGGAACTGGTGGCGGATAAGAGGTATGCCTTCAAGATTGTCAGCATCAGAGGCCTTCCTCTTCTTTCCCCCATTGGAGGTGACAGGCTTGGGGACTAGAGCACTAGGGCTAGCAGCAGTCTTTTTCTTCCCAGACTTGGGAGCCACAGTGCTGAGATCACTGACACTAAAGCGGGAGGCAGACCTTGAAGATTTTCCAGCACCTATCAACCCAAAACAACAGATAAGTATTCTTGTTCTATTTACATTTTGACATTTAATTATATACAAACTCGGATACTTACTTGACATTGTGACTGAGCCTGAGGATACTTCTTGAGAATCCTTGGTGTTTGCTTGAAATGATCTTATTGCAGGATCAAGATTCCGGAAAGCGTCGATCCTCTCCTTGGTTGCAAGTGATGGAATTATATGTGAAACAGAAATAGCTGCAAAATAGAAACAAAGGGGTTAGTGATCCTCAGAAGAAAGAGGGTATCCTATGATCCTTCTATAAGGATCCTCTATCCTACCATGAGTGGCTAATTTTCTAGGGAGATCCTTCCCATCCGGGATAGAATCCCTCCTAACGAAGAAGGATCGTTTCTTCCACTTATTGTCATTTTTGGTGGTCTTCAGGATCGGGTGTGCCTCACCGGGTTTGTGTTTGAATAGAAAGAGATGTGAACCGTGGCTCACAAGGTTGTACAATTCAGCAAGTTCAGACATTCCCAAATCTATATCCTCTTGCTCAATGATCCTCTCAAGGGTAAATAAAACCCTCCACATCATTGGCATAGCCAGGATATAGGATATGCCAGTAAGAGAGAAGAAAGACTGGGTAAAAGCGGGAAAAGGATAGGAGTATCCTATCAGAAATGGGGTGACTGGAAAGGCAACCCAAGTTTCAGAAACGAAATCGCTCACGGCGGTAGGGTCAAAAGGCTTGAAGACAGCGTTCGTCGGAAAGCAATGACGAATCCTGTCGATCTCAGGATCACTGAAGCAGCAACGTTCCTTCAGAGAATCTTTGATGATCCATTGGCTCTTCAAAGGACTATCTTTCTGGTGATCCTTGGCAGGGGATGATCTTAACTTCATCGTGATTCAAGAGTTTCAAAGAAGAACAGAGTAAGAAGGAGAAGAGAGAAAGAAAGAGAAGTACCTGCTTGATCTTCAAATGAGGATTTAAAGGGTGTAACGCACGAATTTAAATGCTTCCTAACCCTTATCTCTAACTTGAATTTATAATGATGATTCTGCAGGGATGTCGCTTCAATGACGTATGATCGGTAACGGCTAGTTAGATCCTAACGGCTATATATCCGTTAGTTTGTTGCAGATAAGATCATGAAAATATAACTCGCTAATTTACACTTTACTCCATATATTTTGGGGGTGTTAGGGGAGGATTTTCCAATCCTAAGGATCATGGATCCTCATGTGCTACCAGGATCATGGATCCTCAATTCTGTTTGAGTTAAGGATCCTCAGTGGGTGTTGCAGCATCAGGATTCAGGATCCTTATTGTTATCCTTATACTAACAATTGTCTACCTTGTTTGTAAGCTTGTTTTGCAGGAGCAAAGGCATGGACCAAGTCTCACCGAAATTCCTGGAGCATATTCCCTCAATATTCCGCACGTGCTTGGCTCTTGTAGATGTTATGGAGATCGTGGGGAGCTTGCATAATTTGCGGATAGTTAGTTAGTTTAGTTATTACTAATTTAAAATGGGGATAACAAGCTTGAGTGAGAACACTTAGCTAATTTTGGCATTCACACACTCTCGTAACAACTCTCAATCAGCTCTCGAACACTACTTGGCGATTTCATACATTTTTTGCACATTGCACATTAGTGATCCTTGTAACAAGCTTGTTATCATCCCGAGTTGTAAACTTCTTTTGTTTAATCTTAGTTGGTGATCGGTAGTTTCCATCACCCGAGGTTTTTTATGCCGGAAATCATCTCTTGATCAAGGGCTTTTTCCTCGTATAAATCCTTGTGTCATTTGCTCATTACATTTCTGAGTTATCCTTAATATTGTTCATTGATTCAAGCATCACACCTCACAACAAAAGATTTGGTTGCATTATCCTTGCTTGATTTTTGACCAAAACAATTGTTAAGACTAATTTTCCAATTAAGAATGTTCTCAGGAAACCTGAAATGTCAGGAAGGATGGCTAAGTGGGAAGTGAAGCTTAGTGCTTATGATATAAGATATGAACCAAGGACTGCCATTAAATCCCAAGCCTTAGCTGACTTTGTGGCAGATTTCAGTAGTGACTTGCAAAGGGAAGCTGAGTTAGAAGTCCAACAGCTCGAAGAAACTAAGGATCCTTGGATACTATTCACTGATGGAGCTCTAATGTCAAAGGAACTGGACTTAGAATACTACTAAAATCACCACAGGTGGACATAATACCCCACTCCATAGCTTGTGAGTTTCAAACTACTAACAATAAGGCTGAATATGAAGCCTTGATAGTTGGTTTGCAAATTGCCAAGCATATGAGGATCAGGTATCTTGAGGTACATGTAGATTCATTGTTAATTACTATTCACTTTAATGGATCCTATGTTGTTAAAGGTGAAAAGCTAATCAAATATTTAGAGATAGTCAAAGAATTGGCACTCTCTTTTGTTTCCTTTAGTTTGACACAGGTACCCAGAGAAGAGAATGCAGAAGCTGATGCATTGGCCAACCTAGGATCATCGTTGAAGATTCCAGAGGATATCAAGATCCATATTATTCATATCCTAACCCATGCTATTGAGGATCATGTAGCCATGGAGATAGGAGAGGATTCTGCAATCATCCCTAGTGATGATACACAATCTCATTCAGGATCATGGATCCTTCCAATCATGAGATACATACAACATAGAGAGATTCCTACAGGAGAAAACCCCAGGGCTTTCAAAATTAAGGTATCTCAATTTACAATATTGAATAACATGTCATATAAACGATCTCTTGCAGGACCATATCTAAGATGCATTGAGGATCCTGAAATCCAAGAAGTCCTAAAGGATTTTCATGAAGGAGATTGTGGAAACCACACTGGGGGCAGGGCATTATTCTCAAGGATCCTGAGAACAGGATACTATTGGCCTACTATGAAGAAGGATGCTGTGGAATATACCAAGAAGTGTGATCCTTGTCAGAGACATAGTAATATCCTTCATCAACCAGCAAAGCTTTTGCATCCTATATCCTCTTCTTGGCCATTTATGAGATGGGGAATGGATATAGTTGGAAAACTTATCAAGGCACCTGGTGGAAAAGTGTTCATGCTTGCTATGACTGATTACTTCTCCAAGTGGATAGAGGCTGAAGCCTTTGCTCAAGTCAGTGAAAAAGAAGTGATATCCTTTATCAAAAGAAATATTATTACTAGATTTGGTATCCCTTCTGAAATTATTTGTGATAATGGAACCCAATTTATTGGGAATAGAACTACTAACTTTTGTGACAGCTGGGGGATTAAGATGATAACATCAACACTAGTCCACCCACAAGCTAATGGTCAGGCAGAATCATCCAACAAGATCATCATCAACAATTTGAAGAAGAAGCTTGGATCCAAGAAAGGAAAATGGGCAGAAGAACTACCTTATATATTATGGGCTGATAGGACAACTCCCAAGTATGCTACTGGCCAAACTCCATTTTCTTTGGTATTTGGGGCAGAATCAGTGATCCCTACAGTAATGGTGGTTCCTACTGCAAGAACAAGCATCAGTGATCCTGAAGGAAATGCTGAAAACTTGATTCAAGATTTGGATACTATAGAAGAACTCAGGGATTTAGCAAGGATAAGGATGGCTAGTTATCAACAAAGGATGGCTGGAGCCTACAATAAGAATGTCGGGATCAGGAAGTTCCAAGTTGGTGATATGGTATTAAGGAAAGCATTTCAGAATACGACAAATCCTGCTGATGGAAAATTGGCACCAAAGTGGGAAGGCCCCTACCTGATTGAAGCTGAGGCTGGAAAGGGTGCATATCGATTGCTAACAATGGAAGGTGATTTGCTACCAAGAGCTTGGAATGCTGTCCACTTGAAGAAATACTTCATGTGATAAGGATCCATGATCCTTAGCCACTTTCATAACAAGTATCCTTGAAGGATCTTTAGAAGATGGGTGATCCTCATCCTGGTAATGATCTAATCTGAAACTATTTCATTCTTTAATTATCCTATATACAAGGATAAGGATCCTGGATCCTTTATCCTCATTTCACTTGATTCTGAGTTTTGCAGAAGGTTTAGGTATCCTTAACAAAGGATTGAGTATCCACAGAAGTATCCAGTTATTTGGGCTTAACCCCAGTTATTTGGGCTTGACCCCAGTTATTTGGGCTTGACCCCAGTTTTGGGCCTGTCCCCAGTTTCGCCAGTAGCGCACGATGATCCTGGTACAGTTCATGGCAATGGGACCAGTACTCGCTTTAGGGGCTGACAATTTCATTGTACTGGCTGTATCCGGGATCCTACGTATAATGGTAGACGTACCATACATCCATTCCTAAGGTTTCTAAAGTTTTCACGTTAGCTAAGGTTTTGGCATTTTCATGTCAGTACTTTTGGATAGTCGCCAGTGAGGGCCATACTCCAGTTTACACAAGATCCTTTGGGCTTGTCCCCAGTTATCCTTTGGGCTTGTCCCCAGTTATCCTTTGGGCTTGTCCCCAGTTATCCTTTGAGCTTGTCCCCAGTTATCCTTTTGGCTTGTCCTCAGTTATCCTTTGGGCTTGTCCCCAGTTATCCTTTGGGCTTATCCCCAGAATTGTTGGGCTTGTCCCTAGTTATGTTCTGTTTCAGGATTTTGAAGTTAAACAGCTAAGGATCCCTGATCCTTACCTTTTACTAAGGTTTGTCTTTTGGTTATCCTGATTATAAATGTTAAAGGGTTAGGATCCTAACTTGGATTCTCAGGTATGATCCTTAATCACTTTGATTTTATTCATTATTCATATAAGTGACCCTTATCCTTTGACAACAGAACTAATGATCCTTAAGTTACATAACTTTTCTGAATTTGTCGACTATAGGATATTTGATCCTTGATCATATCCTAAAACTTTTAAACATAATTTATTAAACCTTTGTTCTTTACTTACAAATTCAAAGAAAGTGAATAACAACAGTAGAGAAATAAATAATTCTCAAGGATAACAACACGGGAAATAGCCAAAAAGTTAAAGTTTTATTTATTCACAAAAGTTAAACCCTTTTAAGGTTGTCAAAATTGCCAACCCAAGTTTCTACCAGCAATACGTGGCCCGTCCACTTGGGTTGGCAAAGGGTGTCCATTGTTAACAGGTCTTGAAAGTGCAGGAAATAAAAGATGGCAGGATAACAAGTGGTTTCATCCCCCAAACAGAGGATCCCTCCACCATCTTTTATCCTACCTATTGTTCAAAGGATCCATGATCCTCAACCCTAATAGCTATTGTTTAGTTATTACAGACCAACAATTGTTCAAGAAAAACACCATAACCAAAAACCACTACCAAATCCTAAAAAATGGGCTCCGGCCGCGTCTAGAAATATCCATCATCGCCCATTTTTGCAGCTCACACCTTGGCTGCATCACCACCAGCATCAGCACCACCAGCTTGATCCTTCCCACTACCACTTGCCTCAATCGCCAAGACCTCAGTAGCCTCCTCCTCATCCTCTAGCTCAGCTAGCTTTGCCTTCCAGCCCTCCTTGTCCCAAGTGGCCCTGTTGAAGTCAGGATCCTCAGCCTCCTGAGCCATTTGCAGCTTGATTTTGTACATGGTGATGGCAGCAGAGACTTTAGCATCTTCCAGCAGGTCGTGCTTCTCATGATCAGCATTTATCTGGGCCATGACCACCTGCTGCTTTGCCAGAGCAAGATCCTTCTCAAGGCGAGAGATAGTCTCATCCTTAGCCAAGAATAATTTTTGATACTCCAGATGCTTTTGCTCCGCCTCTTCAACATATGCATCAAACAACATTTCGACCTCATCGAATTTCTGCAAAAAGTCAAGGTAAAGTTCAGGATCACGTGATCCTCAAGTGGGCATGATAATGAAGCAAAGTTGGTGATCCTTACATCAGCAAAGTACTCCTGAAACTGGTGGCGAATGAGGGGCAGGCCTTCGAGATTGTCAGCTTCAGTGGCCTTCCTCTTTTTCCCCCTTTGGAGGTGACAGGCTTTGGAACTACGGCACTCGAGCTAGCAGCAGTCTTCTTCTTCCCAGACCTGGGAGCAACGGCAGTAAGATCGGTAACACTGAAGCGGGTGGCTGACCTTGAAGATTTCCCAGCACCTATCAATCCAAAACAACATATATGTATTCATGTTTTATTTACATTTTAACATTTAATTATATACAAACTTGGATACTTACTTGACATTGTGACTGAGCCTGAGGATACTTCTTGAGAATCCTTGGTGTTTGCTTGAAATGATCTGATTGCAGGATCAAGATTCCGGAAAGCGGTGATCCTCTCCTTGGTTGCAGGTGATGAAATGATATGAGAAACAGAGATAGCTGCACAAAAGAAACAAAAAGAAGAAATCAATTATCCTTATAGGAACAGGGTTACCCTATTATCCTTCTTTAAGGATCCTCTATCCTACCGTGGGTGACCCACTTTCTTGGTAAATCCTTCCCATCCGGGATGGAATTCCTCCTAACGAAGAAGAATCGCTTCTTCCAATTGGTGTCATTCTTGGTGGTCTTCAGGATTGGGTGTGCCTCACCGGGTTTGTGTTTGAATAGAAAACGGTGTGAACCATGGCTCACAAGGTTGTACAGTTCAGCAAGTTCAGACATTCCTAACTCTATATCCTCCTGCTCAATGATCCTCTCAAGGGTAAACAAAACCCTCCACATCATTGGCATTGCCTGAACATAGGATATGCCGGTAAGGGAGAAGAAGGACTGGGTGAAAGCAGGAAAAGGATAGGAGTATCCGATCAGAAATGGGGTAGCCGGAAAAGCAACCCAGGTTTCAGAGACGAAGTCACTCAGAGCGGTAGGGTCGAAAGGTTTAAAAACAGTGTTTGCCGGAAATCAATGAGGAATCCGGTCTATATCCGGATCAGTAAAGCAGCAACGTTCCTTCGGAGAATCTTTGATGATCCCTTGGCTCTTCAAAGGACTGTCTTTCTGGTGATCCTTAGCAGGGGATGATCGTAACTTCATTGTGGTTCAGAGATTTTGAGAAAGAACAGATTAAGGAGACAAAGAGAAAAGGAGAAAGAGAAGTACATGCTTGATCTTCGAATGTGGATTTAAAGGGAGTATTGCTTGAATTTAAATGCACATTGATCCTTATCTCTAACTTGAATTTATAATGATGATTCTGCAGGGATGTCGCTTCAATGACGTATGATCGGTAACGGCTAATTAGATCCTAACGGCTATATATCCGTTAGTTTGTTGCAGATAAGATCAAGAAAATATAACTCGCTAATTTACACTTCACTACTTATATTTTGGGGGCAATTATTAGGGGAGGATTTTCCAATCCTAAAGATCATGGATCCTCAAGTGCTGCCAGGATCATGGATCCTCAATTTTGTTTGAATTAAGGATCCTCAGAATATGTTGCAGGACCAGGATTAAGGATCCTAATTGTTATCCTTACACTAACGATTGTCTACCTTGTATTTGAACTCGTTGTGCAGGAGCAAAGGCATGGACCAAGTCTCACCGAAATTCCTGGAGCATATTCCCTCAATATTCCGCACGTGCTTGGCTCTTGTGGACGTTATGGAGATCGTGGGGAGCTTGCATAATTTGCGGATAGTTAGTTAGTCAAGTTATTTCTAATTTAAAATGGGGATAATAAGCTTGAGTGAGAACACTTAGCTAATTTTGACATACACACACTCTCGTAACAGCTCTCGATCAGATCTCAAACACTACTTGGCGATTTCATACATTTTTAGCACATTGCACACTAGTGATCCTTGTAACAAGCTTGTTATCATCCCGAGTTGTAAACTTCTTTTGTTTAATCTTAGTTGGTGATCGGTAGTTTCCATCACCCGAGGTTTTTTTTTGCCGGAGATCAACTCTTGATCAAGGGCTTTTTCCTCGTATAAATCCTTGTGTCATTTGCTCATTACATTTCTGAGTTATCCTTAATATTGTTCATTGATTCAAGCATCACACCTCACAACAAAAGATTTGGTTGCATTATCCTTGCTTGATTTTTGACCAAAACAGATATGATCAAGGATCAAATATCCTATAATCGAAAAACTAAAAAAAGTAGTGTAATTTAAGGATCGTGTGTCCTGTTGTCAAAGAGTAAGGGTCGCTTAGATAAATAAAGAATAAAATCAAGGTGATCAAGGATCATACCTGAGAATCCAAGTTAGGATCCTAAACCTTTAACATTTACAATCAAGATAACCAAAAGACAAACCTTAATAAAAGGTTAGGATCAAGGATCCTTAGCTGTTTAGCTTCAAAACCTGAAATGGAACATAACTTGGGACTAAGCCAATTGGGGACAAGCCCAACACTTCTAGGAACAAGCCCAATATACTGGGGACAAGCCCAAAAAACTGGGGACAAGCCCAAAAAACTAGGGACAAGCCCAAAGGATCTTGTGTAAACTGGAGTATGGCCCACACTGGCGACTATCCAAACTTAGTGACGTGAAAATGCCAATACCTTAGCTAACGTGAAAATGTTAGAAACCTTAGGAACGGATGTATGGTACGTCTACCATTATACGTAGGATCCTGAATACAGCCAGTACAATGAAATTGTCAGCCCCTAAAGCGGGTACTGGTCCCATTGCCATGAACTGCACCAGGATCATCGTGCGCAACTGGCGATACTGGGGACAGGCCCAACAAACTGGGGACTAGCCCAAATAACTGGGGTCAAGCCCAAATAACTGGGGTCAAGCCCAAAAAAACTGGGGTCAAGCCCAAATAACTGGAGACTTCTGTGGATACTCAATCCTTTGTTAAGGATATATCAATCTTCTGCAAAACTCAGAACTAAGTGAAAGAAGGATAAAGGATCCAGGATCCTTCTCCTTGTATATAAGATAATTAAAGAATTAAATAGATTGAAATTAGATCATTACCAGAATGAGGATCATATATCCTCTAAGGATCCTTCGAGGATATCGGTCATGAATATTGCTAAGGATCATGGATCCTTATTACATGAAGTATCTCTTCAAGTGGACAGCATTCCAAGCTCTTGGTAGTAAATCACCTTCCATTGTTAGCAATCGATATGCCCCCTTTCCTGCCTCATCTTCAATAAGATAGGGGCCTTCCCATTTTGGTGCTAACTTGCCATCAGCAGGATTTGTGGTATTATGAAATGCTTTCCTCAATACCATATCATCAACTTGGAACTTCCTGATCCTGACATTCTTATTGTAGGCTCCAGCCATCCTTTGTTGATAACTAGTCATCCTTATCCTTGCCAAATCCCTGAGTTCTTCTATGGTATCCAAGTCTTGAACCAAGTTTTCAGCATTTCCTTCAGGATCACAGATGCTTGTTCTTGCAGTGGGAACCACCATCTCTGTAGGGATCACTGATTCTGCTTCAAATACCAATGAAAATGGAGTTTGGCCAGTAGCATTCTTGGGAGTTGTCCTATCAGCCCATAACACATAATGTTAGGGGAGGATTTTCTAATCCTAAGGATCACGGATCCTCAAGTACTGCCAGGATCATGGATCCTCAATTCTGTTTGAATTTAGGATCCTCAGAAGGTGTTGCAGGCTCAGGATTCAGGATCCTCATGGTTATCCGTACACTAACGATTGTCTTTGCTATGTTTGAGTTTGTTTTGTAGGAGTATACGCCTTAGATTTGGTCTTGCCGATATTCTTGGAGAATATGCTCTCAATATTCCGCACGTGCATGGCTTAGTGAACGTTATGGAGATCGTGGGAAGCTAGCATGAATTGCGGATAGTTAGTTGTTTTAGTTATTTCTAAATTTAAAAGGGGATAACAAGCTTAAATTAGAACACTTGGCTAATTTAGCAAAAAACATACACTTGGAACAACTCTCAATAGCTTTCGACAGTTTACTTGGCGATTTCATACACATTACACTATAGTGATCCTTGTAACAAGCTTGTTATCATCCCGAGTTGTAACAATCATTTGTTTAATTGTAGTTGGTGATCAGTAGTTTCCATCACCCGAGGTTTTTTATGTCGGAGATCCACTCTTGATCAAGGGCTTTTTCCTCGTATAAATACTTGTGTCAATTGTTCATAACATTTGCAAGTTATTCATACATTTGCTCAAGCATCATTCCTCACAACAGAGATTTGGTTGCATTATCCTAGCCTGATTTTTGACCAAAATAATTTGGCGCCCACCGTGGGGCAATTGGTGCTTCATTTCTGAAAAATTTTGCTCATTGTGTTCATTTTGGTTCATCATCTTCAACCACATGGCTTCTTCATCGAAGAACACTTCAAGTTCAATGCCAGCGGTCACTTCTTCACAGGGCGTTCCACCACCTTTTGGATCCTAGAAGAATGCTGCAAAGAGACCAAGCCCCATTTTCCCAAAACTACCAACTTCTGCTGTTTCTTCTAACCCTACTACTAGTGATCTTTTTTCTTTGATTTTGCAGATGAGGGATCACATACAAGAGCAGGATAAAACCAATGAAAAGATCCTCCGGGAGATTGGTGACATCAAGAAACAGAAGAAATCAGGGGAGGATCACTCTCCTCTGATACCAAGGTCACTGGATTTCGACACTCCAGCTATAACTGCCCAGCAATCTGCAGCACCGGATATCCAGTACCAGAGTGAACCATTGGGAAGGCGTTATGGAACAACAACCATGAGTCAGGCGTTAGGATCTCACTTCCAGCCTTCAGGATCCTATTTTCAGCCTTCGGGATCCTCTTTCCAGCATAAAGGATCCTTTGTCAGCTCAGGAGGATATATGGGGACGCACACAGTTCAAGGATCCTCTCAGGTTCAAGGATCCTCTCAGGTTCAAGGATCCTCTCAGGTCCAAGGATCCTCTCAGGTTCAAGGATCCTCTCAAGTTCAAGGATCCTCCTTTCAGGTTCAAGGATCCTCATCTCAGGTTCACGGATCCATGGATTATCCTCCAAGACCCCCAGTCACAGCGCACCAAGGATCCAACATCTTTCAGGATCAGGGATTCTTAAGAAGTGTACAACCCTCAAGTTCAGATATTCATCAAGGAGACTTCATTCCAATGCAAACCATTGCTACTTCTGGTCCTTCAATCATACCAGAATCTCGTTAATATGGATTCACATCTGGGATTCCAAACCTGAATCCTCCAGGAGGTAACACTTTAAATAATTCTTACAACACTAACCATGGCTTTATGCAGGATACATGTATCAATCAAGCTATGGCTAGGGAATTACAGAAACTGAAGGATATGATATCCAGCATTCCAGGAGTGGTTAAGCCCATTCCTGAAATCGCAGATGGTAGCCATAGGATATCTCATTTTGCACCACCTATTTGTGATGCTGAGATACCCAAAAGGTTCCAGATACCAACTATGAAGCTGTATGATGGTTCGACGGATCCAGAGGAACATGTAGCTCACTACAGAGAAAGGATGGAGATCAATCCAATTCCTGAGAGGTTAAAGGAAGCATGTTTATGCAAGGGTTTTAGATCCACACTCACGGGATTAGCTCTTAAATGGCTGCTAAGTCCTCCCCTTACTCTATTACTTTATTTGCTAATCTAGTTAATCTATTTAATAGTCAATTCTCATGTAGTAGAAAATTTGAACCTTTAACTAGTGATCTATATAGGGTAACACAAGGTCAAAATGCATCACTTAGAGATTACATCACCAAGTTTAGTAAATAATCCTTAGATATTCCTAATCTGGATATAGCTACGGCTGTGGAAGCCTTTAAAATGGGTTTACTTAGGGATTCATTGTTCTATGATGATCTTGTCATGACCCCATGCAGGAATCTTGATGAAGTGAGAACCAGGGCCCTTAGATTCATCCGATTAGAGGATGATAAAAGGATCCAGGAAAGACTAGCAGGATCCTCGAAGAAGGAAAAACAAGGATCCTACTTCAGGAACAACAAGTTCAAGTCCTACAACAAATCTGATAATCAGAACGTGCATGCAGTAGAACAGGAAGAGGATGATGAGGATTATCCTCCCATTTCTGAATATTGTTTTTCTGTTGATAACAATAAACTAATTCTTGCAATGCAGAATCTAGGTGAGAAAGCAAGATGGCCAAGGAAGAGTGATAAACCAGCCAACAAAAGACAAGTCCAAATGGTGTGCATATCATGAGAATTTCGGACATCTCACTGAAGAGTGTATTGCACTTAGAAAAGAAATTGGTTACTTGTTAAGCAAGGGGCACTTAAAGGAACTTTTGGGAAGGAAGAAGTAAAGGATCCAGGATCCTGAGAATATCCCAGAAAGAGCTCCTGCTCCTCCAGCAGATGCACAAGTTATAAACTTCATCTCTGGTGGATCAGATATTTGTGGTACTTCCTTTTCAGCAGCCAAGAGATATGCCAAGGAAACCAAGATGGATAATGGAGATAGACCCATCCGGACCTCTACTGTTACACAGGAGAAAGTTATAACTTTTGATGAGGATGATCGTGTTGATGTTCAGGATCCTCATCATGATGGTTTGGTTATTACTTTGTTCATTTCTAACCATTTTGTTCACAGGATCCTAATCGATGGAGGAAGCTCGGTGAACATAATGCAGCTTGATGTCCTCAAGAAGATGAATATCCCTGAATCAGACATTATCCCAAGATCCTCAGTTCTTGTGGGATTCAGCGGAGAAACCAAGAATACATTGGGGGACATTAAACTTCCCATCTACATTGAAGGACTTCATTCTTATCAAAAATTTTGTGTTATAGATTGCTTATCTTGTTGCAATGTTATCCTTGGCAGGCCATGGATACATGACATGAATGCAGTTGCATCTACATATCACCAATGTGTAAAGCTTCCTAGTCCACGGGGGGTGATAAAGATTGAGAGTGACCAACAAGAAGCAAAAAATTGCTATACCTCATCAATGAAGCCAGCCTCAAGACCAAGGGAGCAATAGCAACTAAAGTATCCTCCAAGAGATGTCTTGGTGTCACGGCCCCCGGCCCGGTTTGACCTGGTCCAGGAGCCGCGAGACAGAAATCCCGTGGTTTTTATTTAATTAAGTTAACAGCGGAAGATTTTAACAGGATCGTTAAACTTTAAAAATGCCTGATTGTTTTATTTCATAATTAGGGATAAAACCCCGGAAATTTACAATCATATGATTTCACTGAGAAATCTTTATTTTACAAAACATGTTTCTTTATTTTATATTGAGCCACTTCCTTAAGCTTGTAGTGCTTCACGACACTTTTCCTGGATCACAACAGATCACCTGTAACATGTTTGAAAAAGGTTTTGTCAGCAGGGAAATACTGGTGAATCATTGTTGGACCGTTGTACGACCTCTAAAAGTCAGTTAAGGCGTTCATCTTTGAATACAAAGGCGGAATCAATGTATATACAAAGTCATAACAGCTTTGTTCCTTTTAATTTTCCTTCTATTAATTCCTTCTGAGTCTTTACAATGAATTTCTGACAAAAGTTCAGCAGCACCTCGACTCACATACACTGACAACTGATGTCGCTTCAAATGACCTAACCTCCTATTTATAGAGAGCATGATTTCGCTTGAGACTGTTCAAGCGAAATCTCTTGTGTTGATTTCGCTTCAAGCATATACAAACCCTCTCAAGCGAAATCTCTTGATTAAAACATAAAAACCCTAACTTAAACCCTATTGTGTGATCATTCAAACAATCCTAGACACAAGACTTGATAATGACGTAATCAGCAGACATTTAATGCACCAACAGACTCCCCCTTGGATGTTGATGAAGTCTTTGGCTTCAAGTCTTTGTCTTTAACAATCTTCAAACATTGTAAAAACTCCCATCAATCTTTATCTTCAAGCTTTAAACTTTAAACTTCAATCTTCCCTTTGACTGTTGATCCAGACTCCCCCTTTCACAGACTCCCCCTCTCGATATGCTAGAATCTGAGAAATCTGGTTCAATCTTTGACAATTAGCTTCCGTTGGGAATTATGAAGTCCAATCCTGTTACTCAACCAACAAACATAACCATTCTATCTTTTCAACAATAAAACACAAACTCAATCAGCTTTAACAACTCACTCAAGTATTCAGGTTCAAGTTAATGACCCTGATTACTTGATTAATCTACCAAGTCCAAATTAATGACCTTGGTTGATCATTTGACGAAACAAACTGATATTAAAACAACATTTTCAAACATTTTCTGAAAATAACAAGTATCAAGTTAATGAACTTGTTTTTGTCAATTCAAACAATTTAAACTTCTTTAAAATAAGCTCTCCTCATTCTTCAGTCCAGAATCTCCTGCATCTGCTTCAAACAACTGAGAATCCAACAATCAACTTTCCACTTTGGTTTGTCAGAAAATAAAGCAGAAATAAAATCTTTTTAGATTTTATCAAAGTGTTCTAAACTAAAAAATGAAATACAGAAAACTTAAATTGCAGAAATTAAACAAAGTAAACTATTTACAAACAAATTTTTGACGAGCGTGTCAGGAAATCATATCAGCTTTTCAGACAAATCACAAGTACCGTTAAGCTACATTACATACTCAGACTTAAACAATTTACCTCGATTGTCGATATACTGATCCATCTTAAATTCCCACACAAATTTCAACTTATTCAGGATACGATTTAGATGAATTAAGAACTTAGATCATTCATGTGTCCCACCTCTTGAATATACTCCCGTATCCAGAATCTCAATAATCAGTCTTACAGGTGAGAATACTACAATGATATCTGTATATAATTTAGGTATGCGAGGGCCGAGGGATCTCAGATCGATACTTCCGTATACGCAGAGAGATATCAGCTTCGACTTTTCGGTATGTCCCCTTTAGAGGATCTTTTTGCTTACAACAGCAGCATTTATCAATTTTATTGTTTCAGCATGCTGAGGGTTTAATGCTGTGTTTCAAGCATTGCAGCAAGTATTAGCCAGGGACTAGGTCAGAACCACCGTTCAGCAGAAGTCCCGGAATAATACCCCAGACATCATAGAGTATAAAGACCTAGTATATCAGATTACGAGACCTTTCAAACGAGATTTCAGGGGTTACCTATATATCCAAGTAGTGTTCCCCACGAATTCATAAGTTTGAATTTAGGTTTATATCCCGAATAAATCTACTAAATGTGCGAAAACCTATCGACACATCATTAGTAAGATTGTTTAACTCTTTTAAACTATCCAAATCTTTAGCATACTGTGATCGTCTAGCTGATGTACTATCATTTTCCCTATAAACACAAGCTCTTTTTCATTTTATCATGTTTTTGTATTTTTGCATTTTTTACTGTTTTAGTATTTTCTGAAAATATAACTATGTACAAACAACTACTCCCCCTAAATACCAAAACAAGTAAAAATTCGACAAACCATTTCAGATTGTTTCTCGTCTTCATCCGCAACAGTACTCTCATCAACACCAATTATGCCATCCGACACCGACAGAAGCTTCATACCATTCAGTTTTAACAAATATTTAAACCGATTTTTATCAAAAGCTTTGGTATGTAAATCAGCTTTCTGTTCGTCAGTGTGGATTTTCTCAATTCGTATCAACTTTTTCTCAAAGCAATCACGAATAAAGTGATGACGAATTTCTATGTGTTTAGTTTTAGCGTGATGTACTGGATTTTTAGTTATATTTATAGCGGCCTCATTATCAACAAAAAGAGGTGTGTTAAGAAACTGCAAACCGTAGTCGCGCATCTGTTGCTGTATCCACAAGATCTGAGAGCAGCAACTGCTAGCAGAAACGTATTCCGCTTCGCAAGTAGATAACGCCACAGACGTTTGTTTCTTACACTGCCAGGTAACCAATCTAGGACCAAAGAACTGGCATCCTGCAGTTGTTGATTTTGAATTGACTTTGCAGCATCCGAAATCCGAATCGGAATACCCTTCGAGCGTAAAGTCGCCTTTTCTAGGATACCACAGCCCCAATGAAGGAGTTCCTTTCAGGTAGCGCAATATCCTCTTCACAATGATCAAATGCAATGCTCTCGGGTTAGACTGAAATCTTGCTGCGAGGCACGTTGGGTACATTATATCAGGACGTGAAGCAGTTAGGTACATTAAAGAACCTATCATGGATCTGTAAAACGTTTCATCAGCCCTGTCTCCGGTGAGATCTGGGTGAATCCCATGATTTGTTGCAAGTGGGGTAGCAGCTGGAGTAGAACTTGACATCCCAAATTTCTCTAGAATATCATGAACATACTTTGACTGATGAATGAAAATTCCTTCAGGAAGTTGTTCAACTTGTAATCCCAGAAAGAATTTCATCTCCCCCATTGATGACATTTCAAACTTCTGCTTCATCACTGATTCAAAATCTTTGCATAGATTTTCATTTGTCGACCCAAAGATTATATCGTCCACATAAATCTGAACTATCAGAAGATGTCCATCGACCTCTTTAGTGAAGAGAGTGGCATCCACTTTTCCACGAATGAACTTGTTGGCTAGTAGGTGTTGAGACAAAGTCTCGTACCAAGCTCTCGGGGCCTGGTGTAAACCATACAGCGCTTTGTCCAATAAGTAGACCTTGTTTTTGTGGATTGGATCGGTGAAGCCCGGTGGCTGACCGACATAAACCTCCTCTTTGACCTTCCCGTAAAGAAACGCCGATTTAACATCCAACTGATAAACTTTGAAGTTCTTCCAAGACGCAAATGCTAGGAAAATTCTGATAGCCTCTAGTCGTGCTACAGGAGCATAGACTTCGGTAAAATCAATTCCCTCCTGTTGACTAAATCCCTGAACAACGAGTCGAGCTTTGTTCCTTACGACAACTCCTCTATCGTCTCTCTTACACTTAAACACCCACTCAGTGTTAATTTTCCTATGACCATCTGGCAAATCAACTAACTTCCACACTCCTAATTTCTCGAATTGACTAAGTTCCTCCTGCATTGCATTGACCCAAGAGTCTTCAGTAAGCGCCTCTTTGTAAGTTCTTGGTTCAACCTGCGAGATAAAACAACTTAATGAGAATTCAGTTTGCAAAGGAGCAACTTTTGTATAAAAACACGTAAGCCCTTTATCAATCTGATTTCGAGTGCGAACGCCTTTCTGCAAATCTCCTATGATCAACTCCTCTGGATGATATGAAAAAGTTCGCGGCATCACTTCACTTGGAACCTCTACATTTCCCTCCAGATTAGTAACATTCTGCTCTGCATCTTGTTCACCAACTTGGTTTGTTTGACTTGAAATCTGAATTTGCTCCCCCTCAGAATCTGAATCACCATGATCAAAGACTGGCATGTTTTCAGCTTCTAGATTATCATTCTGAACCGACTGATTATCTTGAGCAACTTCATTTTGTTGGACATCATCATGTTCACCAGCATTACTCGGACCTGCTTCATCATCATTTGAAGTTTCCCGTGGTCTTCTCGAATACTCAGCTGGGAACCTTAACTGCGACTCATATTCACGCAAAATATCCAACTCATCAAAGAAATCTTCATCATCCTCTGATTCTTCTCTCATGTCAAACGAATCCCAAAGTTTGTCATAATGATAACGCCATGAATCACCAGGATTCTGCGGCGGCATAGTATAACCTTGACATTCAACATTTGCAGCTTCAATAATCCGCTTCTCACTTGGAACGAAGACACGTCGCAATGGATTTGCATAACCAACAAATATTCCCTCAATGCACTTCGGACCAAACTTCCCAAAAGGCTCTATAACCGTACAAGGTGACCCGAACGGTTCTAGATATTTCAAATTCGGTTTGCGATTATTGATTAGCTCAAAGCATGTTTTGTTGAACTTCTTGACAGTGAGAACCCTGTTAAGTGTATAGCATGCGGCAGAAACAGCTTCAGCCCAAAAATTAATCGGTAACTTTGAATCTGCGAGCATAGTTCTAGCCGTCTCGATTAGTGTCCGGTTTTTGCGTCCTGCGACTCCATTCTGCTGCGGAGTGTACGGAGCACTAAACTCATGCAAAATACCTCTTTCATCACAAAATTCTTCCATCTTGCTGTTCTTGAATTCAGTACCATTATCACTTCGAATTCTCTTGATACGCCTTTGGTACAAATTCTCAATCTTTCTGAACAGACCCATCAAACTGTCAAATGTTTCATCTTTCATCTTCAAGAAAGAAACCCATGAAAATCTGGAATAATCATCAGTAACGACCAAACAATAGTAATCTCCTGTAATACTCTTGACATTCACCGGACCAAACAAATCCATATGAAGTCTTTCCAGAGGTCTCGAAACTGAATTAACTTGCTTTATAGGGTGTGACTTTTTCTTCTGCTTGCCTTTGATGCAGCTAATGCACTCTCCTTCCAGATGAAAACCTTTGATATTAACTCCCAATACCAAATCATTGTGCACCAAGTGATTCATCTTTCTAAGATGTATATGCCCCATCTTTCGGTGCCACAATCTTGATTCTTTCTCAGTTGCTCTAGACACGAAACAATGTGCTTGACCAGTAGTTGTAGTTGCTACAGACATATCTAACACATATAAATCATTCACTCTAGGTGCCCTCATGATAATCCATTCTTCAGGAACAACAAAACCAGGTTTCAAGATCAAACATTCTTTATCAGTGAAGTGAGTAGTATACTGATTGTCACAAATCTGCGAAATACTAAGCAGATTGTTCTCCAGCTCAGTGATGTAGTTAACTCTCTCAAACGTTACAATCCCATTGGATAACGTTCCTTCACCTACAATTCGACCACCTTCATGACCAGCAAATCCCACATAACCACCATTAATGTTCCTTACATCATACAGCAATGCAGTTTTTCCTGTCATATGTCGAGATGCACCACTATCCATAATCCATCTGGATACCAGTTGTGGAAGATCCTGCACAAAACAAACTACGACTTAAACAACTTCAAGAAAGATGCCGATTCATGCTTCGCGATCCAGGAAGCTCCGGCAATTCAAATTGCTTATTCGAACATGGTGTCCACCCAGGCCTCATCAGCCTTAGGTGTAACCTTGACTCTAGCAACTTGAATTTTGAAATTTTCAGCCTTCAAAGGTGGAAAACTTGCATTATAATCAACCGAAATTGATTCTTCAGCCTTTTTCACTTCAGAAGTTGAAATTTTCATTTCAGTTTTTGGTTTCCAAATTTGTTCAGTTAATGCAACCTGCTTATAAAATTTGTCATTTTTAGTTACCACTTTCTTTACAGGTTCATTTTTCATTTTGATGGTATCATTTTTCACATTCTTTTTCTCAAAAACAATTGATGCTTTACCCTTCACATCAACTTTCTTCTGTTGAAACTTCACATTTTCAGTCTTAGATGTGAAGTTGATGCAATTTCTTGCAATGTGACCAACTTTGTTACATCTAAAACATGTACGAGTATCAACAACTCGACTTGTGCCTTCAGACTGATAATGTGAAGCTCTTTTCTCAAAGAACTCTTCATTTGATTTTGAAAAAATTTCATTTTCCTCATCCGAAAGTGAACTTGAACTATTCACAAACACCTTCTTTTCAATAAACCTTTTGTTTTGAAACCTTCTTTGCTGATAACTCTTACCACCTCGATAACCACCCAACCAATTGTTTCGATTGTTATTGTAAAAACGTGGTGAATAAACAGTTTTCTTGTTATAAACCCTGTCTTTCTTTCGACTCAGATTATTCACAGCTGACAACTCGACTTCAACAAGTTTGAAAACATTTGTCAATTTGTTCATGTTAACATTCTCTATTGGAAACTCTGAATCCGAAAACAACTTATCCGAACCCATCATCTTGTACATGACAAGGTTTGATTCTTCATCTAAGTTGTTCTTGGACTTTTGTTTCAGAATGTATCAGTCTAGAAAACACCCATCCTCCTCAGAAGTGTCACAATCCGGTTTAAGCACTTTGTCTACCACACTTTTCACCACATCACTTTGGACACCCTCGTCATTGGAAGATGTGAACGTGACATCAATGTTTTCAGGAAGTTTAACTTCACTTTCTTCCTCAATTTCCACCAAACTAGACTGCTTTTTCGTGTAGTTGTCTAAAATTGGCGGTGGAACTTTGTGAAAACCTACACCAGTTCCATCAGAAAACACATCCTCGCCATCTTTGTTTTTCCCTATAGGTTTAGGAACAATATGCTGCAAAACAAAGCTTGCTGATTTATAGCTGTTAAGCTTCAACTGGATTCGTTCATTCTCAATTTCAGCTTCTTGAACTTTAAGTTTTAGTTTAGCAATTTGATCCAGTTGTTCATTAATCGATTCTTCTTTTAATCTCAAAACAGCTCTTAGATGTTCATTTTCTTTAAATGTTTTGCCATTACGATCATCACTATCTTTGACAATGTTTTTCAATTTCTCAAACTTTTCAGAAATCTGACGGTTTTCAAGAATTAACTTTTCATTTTCAGATTTTATTTTCTCACGATCAGTTTTATCATTTTCAATTTGAGCTGTTAATTCTTTGATCCGTTCAGTTGAAGCTCTTACACTTTTGTCACGATCGAGAATCTGATTTTCAACATTTCTAACCTTTGTTGTCAGATTCTGGATTTTCTCATTGTTAAGATACGTGACAGTGCTACAAAAATTGCATTGTTTGGTGCAATTTTTGCAGTCAGCATTCCCGTCAATCTTGTTACCTGACTCATTTGTTGACACACTTTGACTGACCGATCCCTTTGACTTAGTAACAGAATTAGGATCTACCTCAAGTGCTTTTGCAGCTAGCACTTTGTCAGCCATCATTCCCAAGTTCTCAGCTGTCAACTCTTGCGTAGTATCAATTAAGCCTGTATCAACCTGCTTTTCTTTCTTCTCTTTCTCCTCTTTCTCCTTTCTCTCTTTCTCTTTTTCTTCTTCAATCATTTTCGAAGTTGGAGTTCCCCACCATTTGTGTTGCCAATACTCATCATCTTCTTTGTACTCCTTGATGATGGCTTCGATATCTAGCGTTTTGTCATCAATCGCAATGTTGCCATACCTATCAAGATAGCACTCTCTATCTGGATCCCATCTGTTTGCTCTTCTAGCTTCCAGAAAGACACCAGAAAGTCTGATAATCTTGTTTTCAGCAATCATCTTCCGGTATTGATACTTCTGTTCCTCAGTACGATCATCTTTCCATTTAACGGGTTCATCATTGCTTGCCATGAATGCGTAACCCACCGCATCTTCTTCCGGTAGAACTTCCTTACTCCAATCATACCCCTCATCATCATAAATCACAGCAAGAGCCCTTGATTTGTCTCTGTTATCTTCAGACTGCTTCAATCTAGGTGGCTCAGATCTATTCTGATGGTAGATTGCCTTTTTGTAATAATCATCTCGAAACGGATTCTCCGATTCATCAACATAAGCATTTCGACATTCTCTCTTAAAATGACCCTTCTGCTTACACTTGAAGCAAGTCACTTTCGATTTATCGAACCCCAGCTTAGTAGAAGCACCACCAATTGTTTTTCTGCCAGTAATTTCCATGAATCTTTGTGCACGACGAACAGCACTTGCCATGGCCCAACGAATATCGATCAGTTCCATTTCCTCCGGATCAATCTGATCGTAATCTTCTTTCGTCAGATTTGTATTGCCAATCTTCCCAGCTACCAATCCTTCATACGATTCCAACACTGATGCTAGAAAGATCATCTGCTGCTTGGCCGATTCCTCATCAAAATTCTGAGCATTCTTCAAGTCTATTGCGATGTTGCATTGAAAACGATTCTTTGCATCAGCATTTCCAGAAGATGAAGATCCACTGTGAAAACCACTGTGACTTCCACTGCTTTGACCACTTTGACTTTCTTTGCTGGCTGTCGACACATTTTCAGCAGAAAATGCAGTCTTTGGAGAAGTAGCTTTCGGCATCATACTCTTTGGATAGTATAAATCCAGATTCTGCTGATAAGATGAATGATTAATTTTGTACGTTTTCTTCAACTCTAGCTCATGACTCTCGAGTTTTTCAATCAGCAAATCTAATGTCAGCTTTTCTGGTTCTTTGATGGTATTCTTCAGCATCAGCGCATAATATCTCCAATCCATTTCGTCAGGCAACGAATCGAACAATTTGTCGATAAGATCTTCTTCAGGAATGTCAATCTCATGTCTTACTAATTCCAGCTTCAGATGACCGAACCTTTCTATCATTTTACATACTGACTCGTTCTTTAAACATCCAAACAGATCAAATTCTTTTCTAAGAAGTTTCTTTTTGTTTTTCTTAATTTCTTGACTACCGACACATTTCTTTTCTAACTTTGCCCATAAGTCTTTAGAATTTGAATAATCTATCAGTGAAATGATGTCTTCGCGCACCGACTGAAACAATAATGCCACACATTTTTGCTCGGCCACAAAACTGTCAATCTCTTCAACTGATCTTAATGCTTCACCATTCTTCTTTCCTTGAGCATAACCACTCTTCATACTCTTCCAGCAAGGAAAAGCAAATGCCATCAACCAATCTTCGAACTTTGTTGCCCACCTGCTATAATCTTCTATAGCCATCAGCTTAGGAGGTTTGTTAAATGTTCCAAATGCACTTTCGGACTCCCAAGCTTCCTTCTTTCTTTCTTTCGGTGGACTTTTGTTTACATCGTTTGAAGAAGTATCGTCTCCCGAGTTTCCTGCGAATGCGTACATATCGCTGAACGGGTTCAAGAAAATATCATCCATCGTGAACGTACCCTGAAAAATCAGTCAAACACTTAGAAATTTTTTTTAGGTTTTGAGAAATCAACAAATTCAAGCGAAATACTTGAAGTAATCAGCTTCAAGAGAAATCAGTAATATAATACTGTTCAAGCGAAATCTGTCAGCAAAACTGATTCAAGCGAAATCCTCTATTTCGCTTCAACAATACAAGTTTCAATCCAATCAGTTTCAAGCGAAACCAACTATTTCGCTTCAGATGTTTTCAAGCGAAAACCAGCAGAATCAATTTCGCTTCAGAAGAACTCAAGCGAAATTCAAGATCACAACACTATTTCGCTTCAGAGGTTCAAGCGAAATTGTCCAAACAGTCTGATTTGAAGCGAAATCAACTAAATCCTTCGAACACTTTTCAAGCGAATCCCTGTTTTAGGTCAATTTTATCATGTTTTAGTCTGAATTTTAGTCCGAATCTTTGTAGGCTTTGTTAATACTACGTTATACTCGAAAATCAGACCATTTCGACCATTGGAACTTGTTCAGAACTGAAAAATGTAAAAAGAAATGAGTAGAAAGAAGATAATCCGCTGCTATGGTATGAACTCCTCGTCCTGAGCTCTGATACCACTTGTTGGACCGTTGTACGACCTCTAAAAGTCAGTTAAGGCGTTCATCTTTGAATACAAAGGCGGAATCAATGTATACAAAGTCATAACAGCTTTGTTCCTTTTAATTTTCCTTCTATTAATTCCTTCTGAGTCTTTACAATGAATTTCTGACAAAAGTTCAGCAGCACCTCGACTCACATACACTGACAACTGATGTCGCTTCAAATGACCTAACCTCCTATTTATAGAGAGCATGATTTCGCTTGAGACTGTTCAAGCGAAATCTCTTGTGTTGATTTCGCTTCAAGCATATACAAACCCTCTCAAGCGAAATCTCTTGATTAAAACATAAAAACCCTAACTTAAACCCTATTGTGTGATCATTCAAACAATCCTAGACACAAGACTTGATAATGACGTAATTAGCAGACATTTAATGCACCAACAATCATTCTTTTTACTAAAACGACACATTGTTATAATTTACAGTATTAAGAGCGATTACAATGTTTCCATATATCAACCAACTACCCACAGTATTTGTCACTCGACCATCCATTGGTAACCTCATTGTCCAATGGTGTCTGTGACTATGGTCATATCACCCCTTGGCTACCCCGTTGTCCAATCGTGAAGGTTATCAAGTAATGTATACAAAACCCCACATACCGGCTGTAATTTGGTGATTACAAAGACTTAATCCCTGTAATTATAACTTTGAAAATAAACATGCTTTTGGAAATAAATTTGATAAAAAGAGAATGACTCACATTGCAGATTTAATACGAGCAGAGTCTAGTCTATTGATTAGCCTTGTTAACCTAATTTAAATAACAATGCACACAAAACTAGGTTAGTAACTAATACAGCATTTACGATAACTCACGAGATTAAACCCTCACAATGAATGACAAAGTGCTATACTTAAACATCCATCGAATTCACGACGAATGACAAAGCATAACCCTAATGTGGGCAGCACTTAAACATCCATTGGATAATTTTAATCGATCGGACATTGAATCGTAGCAGCGATCGAGTTATTACCCTGTTATAGCGGCAGCGTTTCGTGTCTGTGTGTGTTTTTATAGTAAACAGTGTGTAACTCAGTGTACGTTTTGAGTTTGAACGTCGAACGAACGTAGAATTGCAATTGCCAACCCCCTCTATTTATACCTGAAATTGGGCTCCCTCGCGTGGCGCGAGGGACACCCTACTACCATAGGGTAGCCTCGTGTACGGGTAGCTTAGCTGAGTTGGTCTTGCGTTCAATTTCAATTTACTCGTAAAACTGTCAAGATATTATCAACTAGGGTTTACCCCCCCCCCCCTGAGTTTTAGGGGCCCTGATCCTGATTCCGATTGTTCTGAAAATTTTAGGGTTTATGCAGAATCACTTGGGGATCTTAATTAGGGTTTCCTATTGTACTAAATAAAATAATAATTAGGACTTTTGATGAGAGTTGTTACATCCTCCCCACCTTAATAAAAATATCGTCCTCGAGATTTACTGGAACAAGTGAGGATATTTCCGTTTCATCTCCGATTCCAGCTCCCAAGTGTATTCAGATCCTCTCTTCGAATCCCACTTAACTTTGACCAGTACTAGCCGCTTGTGTTTGAGAAACTTGATCTTTCTATCTTCTATTTGCAATGGCTTCTCAACAAACTTTAACTTTTCATTTACCTCTTTATCTTGAAGAGGTACTACCAGGGACTCGTCAGATAGACATTTCTTGAGATTGGATACATGAAATACATCATGTACTCCGGCTAGTTCTTCTGGTAGTTGTAAACGATAAGCAACTGGTCCTATACGTTGGATTACTGGAAATGGTCCTACATACCTTGGAATTAGCTTTCCTTTCTTACCGAATCTAACAACTCCTTTCCAAGGAGAAACTTTTAATAGTACTTTGTCTCCAACTTGGAATTCTAACGGCTTGCGTCGATTGTCAGCATAACTTTTCTGGCGATCTCGAGCCGTCTTTAACCTTTCCTTGATTTGAGTGATTTTGTCGGTTGTTTCTTGTACTATTTCAGGACCTGATAATTGACTTTCTCCTATTTCTGCCCAACAAACTAGAGTTCTGCATTTGCGTCCATACAGTGCTTCGAATGGGGCAGCTTCAATGCTTGAGTGATAACTATTGTTGTAGGAGAATTCGATCAAAGGTAAATGATCGTCCCAATTTCCACCAAAATCTATCACACATGCTCGGAGCATGTCTTCTAGAGTTTGTATCGTCCTTTCACTTTGCCCATCTGTTTGTGGATGATATGCAGTACTTCGATTTAGTCGAGTTCCCATTGCTTGCTGGAAACTTGTCCAGAAATGAGAAGTGAAACGACTATCTCTATCCGATACAATGGAGAGTGGAACTCCATGTAAGGATACTACTTCATCTACATACAACTTGGCTAACCTTTCCATGCTAAAGGTTTCTTTCATGGGTAGAAAATGAGCTGACTTGGTTAATCGATCCACGATTACCCAAATCGCATCATTACCTTTTCTGGTTTTGGGTAACTTAGTAACAAAGTCCATTGTTATGAGTTCCCATTTCCATATAGGCATTTCTAATTGTTGTAGTAGACCTGAAGGTTTCTGGTGTTCTGCCTTAACTTGTGAACAAGTAAGACACTTAGAAACATATCTAGCTATGTCCTTTTTCATTCCTATCCACCAGAAATTATTTCTTAAATCTTGGTACATTTTATTGTTTCCTGGGTGCATGGTATACCTAGATTTATGAGCTTCTTCTAAAATCTTATCTCTTAAATCTCCTTGCTTAGGTACCCAAATCCTTTTCTTATGGAATCTCCAAATTCCATCACGTCCTTGTTCTAATTCTTTTATTTGTCCCTTCATTCCTTCAGCATCACTCTTGATTGTTGTTTCTTGAATATTCTTCAGTTGTTCCATTAAATCTAACTGTAGATTTATTCTAAGAGCACGAACCTGTCGTTGTTTCTCATGATACTTACGACTTAAGGCATCTGCAACTACATTTGCCTTTCCTTCGTGATATTGGATATCACAATCGTAGTCGCTTAGAATTTCTATCCATCTTCTCTGTCTCATGTTTAATTCTTTTTGCCCAAAGATGTATCTTAAGCTCTTATGATCTGTATAGATAGTAAACTTACTTCCGTACAGATAATGTCTCCAAATTTTAAGGGCAAAAATTATGGCTCCTAACTCTAAATCATGAGTTGTATAATTTTCCTCGTGCTTTTTCAATTGTCTTGATGCATACCCAATTACCTTCTTGCGTTGCATTAGCACACATCCAAATCCTAGTTTTGAAGCATCGCATAAAACTTCAAAATCTTCAGTTCCTTCTTGCAAGGCTAAGATTGGGGCATTTGTTAACTTTTTCTTCAAATTTCTAAATGCCTCTTCTTGCCTAGGTCCCCATTCAAACTTAACCTCTTTACAGGTTAGCTTAGTTAATGGTACTGCTATTTTGGAAAAATCCTTAATAAACCGTCTATAGTAACCAGCTAATCCTATAAAACTTCTAATTTCCATTGCTGATTGCGGAACCTTCCATTTGGTAATTGCCTCTATTTTAGCAGGATCTACGTGAATACCTTCGTGATTCACCATGTGTCCTAGGAATTGCACTTCTTGTAGCCAAAATTCACATTTTGAAAATTTGGCGTAAAGCTTTTCTTTTCTTAACAAAGTTAAGAGTGCATGCAAGTGCTGACAATGCTCTTCCTGACTTATGGAATAAATAAGTATATCGTCGATGAAGACAATTACAAATTTATCCAAGTACGGTTTACAGATTCTATTCATCATGTCCATGAATGCTGCAGGTGCATTCGTTAATCTGAAGGGCATGACTGTAAACTCGTAATGACCATACCTAGTTCTGAAAGAAGTTTTAGGTATGTCTTCTTCTTGTACCTTCAATTGATGATATCCGGAACGTAAATCTATCTTAGAAAAATATCTAGCTCCTTGAAGTTGATCAAACAGATCATCAATCCTAGGTAATGGGTATCGATTCTTAATTGTAATCTTATTTAATTCCCTATAATCGATACACATTCGCATTGACCCATCCTTTTTCTTTACAAACAACACTGGTGCTCCCCAAGGGGTTGAACTAGGTTGTATGAATCCTTTATTTAGTAATTCATCTAATTGCTTTTTCAGTTCTAACATTTTGGTGGGTGCTAACCGATAAGGTGCTTTGGCTATCGGTGTAGTTCCAGGAATTAGATGAATTCTAAATTCTACTTCTCTGTCGGGTGGTAATCCCGGGAGTTCTTCCAGAAATACATCTGGGTATTCTGAGACTACAGGAATGTCCTTAAGTTCCTTATCCTTAGTGCTAATTATTACAGAAATCATATACACTATTCCTTGCTTTCGTTCATAACTAGCAACTTTCATTACTGAAATGAACTTCATGGGTTTACGTGGCTTATCTCCTATAATCATAATTACTTCTCCGGTGGGTGCACGAATTTCTATGGAATTCTTATCACATAGAATTCGAGCATGGTTGGCTACTAACCAATCCATTCCTAACACAACATCGAATTCAGCTAATTTCATAGGTAGTAGGTTTGCAGAAAATTTATGACCTAAAAGTTCTATAATTCCTTTTTGCAAAACCTTATTTATGCTAACAGAATTTCCATCTGCTGTTTCGACTGTAAAAATCTGCCTAAGGTTGGTTAAAGGTAAATTAAGAGCTTGGCAGAATGAAGTATTGATAAAACTTTGGTTTGCACCAGAGTCAAATAATACTTTTGCATATACGCTGTGAACTAAGAACGTACCAGCTATCACATCTGGAATGAGTTCTGCTTCTTGAGTGGTTAGCTGGAATGCTCTGACATTCTTTTTAGTAGCTCCGTCGGCCGTCTTGGCTTTGTTGTCTGCTGGTTTGACCAATTTAGGACATTCTGGTTTGAAATGTCCTGCTTCTCCACAGTTAAAGCAGATTCTTGTTTTCTTTCTGCAGTCTTCTTCACGATGTCCTACCATTTTGCAAAAGTTGCAGGTTATATTGCATCTTCCATAATGTTTCTTTTTGCAATTCCTGCAGAACGGCGGAATTGAGGATTGCCTTGTTCCTCTTCTCTTGAAGTTACTACTATTACCCATACGAACTCCTTGGGTAATTTTCTGAGCCAGTTCCTTTTTCCTATTTTCATCTCTTGTGCGTACCAGCTCGTCAGTTAGGGTGTTAGCTAATTCTACCGCATCGTCAATAGTACGCGGTCTCGCAGCTTTAACGATATTGCGGATTTCGCTAATTAATCCCCAAATATAGCGAGAAATGAGTACCGGTTCTGGCGAAGCCAGTGTTGGTACCACTCTAGCATATTCGAAGAATGTCGAAGTATATCCTCGGCAGTCTACACCCATCATCCGATGGTTCAGGAACTTATTCTCCATTTGTTCCTTTTCATACTCAGGACAGAATTTTCTCTCCATCAAACTTTTAAATTCTTCCCAATTTATGGCATAAGCCACATTTCTTCCTTTGGCTTGAAGTACCGTGTTCCACCATTCTAGTGCCCCTTTAAACAAATGTGATGTGTACATCACTTTGTCTTCCTTGGCACATTTACTTATTGCAATTACTACCTCAATTTTCTCTAACCAACGCAGTGCCGCAGTCGCTCCTTCATTGCCTGCAAACTCAGATGGTTTACAAGCAAGAAATTCTTTGTAAGTGCAACCAGGTGTTGCAGCTTTCATTTTCTTAGGGAGCGGAGCCTGCCTTGGACCGTTATTGTTATTAGTATGATTACCGCCTTCATTTACGCTATTACTGAAGTTATCTTCAGAAGTACGTTTGCTAGGAACGATTTGTTGAGGTTCAGCTTGATTTCTAGCTGCAGCAAGAATTGCTGGAATAGCATTGCCTATCCCTTGAGTAACGATATTTTCTATATCTTGCTTAGTCATAAATTGCTCTTCCTGGTGATGCTCTGACTGGTTAACCTCGTTAACTGGTTCATTATTAGCGTTTTCCATCTGATAATTAATATATATAATTTATTAGTATAGAATAAATGACAATTATACACAAAAACAATCATCCACATTTCACAACAAATATATATATCCAAAATTATCGATTTTTCGATTCCCTTTATATATATATATTATGCCTCCTTACACACTGATTATTTTACACAAGTTTTATTATTTATTTTACACATTTTATTTTGATTTATTATTATATTATTATACAATCATAATTTCACAACCACATTATCCCTAATCCACTGGCATTTCAAAAGCGATGTTCCCTCTCATCGTATTTCCAGGAGATTTGTCCTCCTATTTCCCGGATCCTATTCCCAGCATCCATCAGCTCTTCGCCAAAATCGCGGAGTTCAGCCATATTCTCATTACTCATCGGTGGATTTGGTATAGGTTCTGGGTCAAACTGAGGGAAAAATGTATAAGGGTTATTAAGTAGGTTTTGAAACTGCCAATCATTAGTCCACCACTCGTCCATTCCTAAAGGTTGAGTATGGATTAAAGGTTCTGGAATGACTGGTTCCAAATTTATTGGAATTTGAGTTTCGGCAGGATAAGGGTAAAGGTTGGTATTAATAGGTCTAACGATATCACAGCTCACCAATATCTGATCCAACTCTTCTTGTAATGGCAACTCCCTGACTTGCCTTGAACTTTCCCCAATTTCTCTTTCTACTTGCTTAGTATTTTCCTCAACCTCGATTCCTTTTCCTTTATCCATGGGATTTTCTATTTTGGGAACTCTCCTAGTTGCGGGTTTCCTCCTGCGTACACGTCTCCAACCTACCAATCTTCTTCTTTTCTTAGGCTTTGGTTTCTCTAGAGGTGGAGCACAAAATTCCATAGGTTGTTCCACATCAGCAAAGTAACCCGTAAAATCTTTGGAAACTTCTATGTTTACAGGGTAGAGGTTGAGATTCTGTAGGGCTCCAGATAACTCATTCATGCTGTTTAGCATATATGCAAAATACTAAGTTAAAATTTTATAACAAAATTTCACAGATAACATTCAAGTATTATTGCATACCGTGTAGCTAATTTAATACAAAGGACAACTGACAAGTAAAACACACAAGAGTTTATTGTAATTTATTTATTTACTGGGTAAAGTTTCTGGCTTGTAGGTGATAAGGGTGCTAATACTGGGTCAAAATATTTTAAAGATTTGCATTTACTGCTACTGTAGCTAGCATATAGAGATCTGCCCATTTTTCATCTAACTTGTCTTCCCATGGTGGGTTACTACCGAGTTTCTGAATTTCCTGATTAACATTCATTTCTTTTGATTTTATTTTCTCTTGGCTTTTCCTAATAATCAAACTTCTTTTATTAGGAGAAAGTGGTTCCCCATAATGTGCTTTACGAACAAATATTCCCTCCTCAGTATCTACTGAGTATCTTGAGGATTGGGATGAACTTCCCTTCTCTTTTTGCGAACTATCTAATTTAAGATAGAGATTTGAAAGCTTTTGCTTACCCATACTGTAACTAACAAATAGTCAGTTAATAAAACACATAATCACAATTGACAATCAGGAAAATTAAGTATTTCTAAATACTTAATTAGCTTAACTCAGTGGCTCTGATACCACCTTTTTCTGTCACGGCCCCCGGCCCGGTTTGACCCGGTCCAGGAGCCGCGGGACAGAAATCCCGTGGTTTTTATTTAATTAAGTTAACAGCGGAAGATTTTAACAGGATCGTTAAACTTTAAAAATGCCTGATTGTTTTATTTCATAATTAGGGATAAAACCCCGGAAATTTACAATCATATGATTTCACTGAGAAATCTTTATTTTACAAAACAAGTTTCTTTATTTTATATTGAGCCACTTCCCTAAGCTTGTAGTGCTTCATGGCACTTTTCCTGGATCACAACAGATCACTTGAAACATGTTTGAAAAAGGTTTTGTCAGCAGGGAAATACTGGTGAATAATTCTTTTTACTAAAACAACACGTTGTTATAATTTACAGTATTAAGAACGATTACAATGTTTCCATATATCAACCAACTACCCACAGTATTTGTCACTCGACCATCCATCGGTAACCTCATTGTCCAATGGTGTCTGTGACTATGGTCAAATCACCCCTTGGCTACCCCGTTGTCCAATGGAGAAGGTTATCAAGTAATGTATACAAAACCCCACATACCGGCTGTAATTTGGTGATTACAAAGACTTAATCCCTGTAATTATAACTTTGAAAATAAACATGCTTTTGGAAATAAATTTGATAAAAAGAGAATGACTCACCTTGCAGATTTAATACGAGCAGAGTCTAGTCTATTGATTAGCCTTATTAACCTAATTTAAATAACAATGCACACAAAACTAGGTTAGTAACTAATACAGCATTTACGATAACTCACGAGATTAAACCCTCACAACGAATGAAAAAGTGCGATACTTAAACATCCATCGAATTCACGACGAATGAGAAAGCATAACCCTAATGAGGGCAGCACTTAAACATCCATTGGATAGTTTTAATCGATTGGACATTGAATCGTAGCAGCGATCAAGTTATTACCCTGTTATAGCGGCAACGTTTCGTGTCTGTGTGTGTGTTTTTATAGTAAACAGTGTGTAACTCAGTGTACGTTTTGAGTTTGAACGTCGAACGAACGCAGAATTGCAATTGCCAACCCCCTCTATTTATACCTGAAATTGGGCTCCCTCGCGTGGCGCGAGGCCCTGTCGCGTGCCGCGAGGGACACCCTACTACCATAGGGTAGCCTCGTGTACGGGTAGCTTAGCTGAGTTGGTGTTGCGTTCAATTTTAATTTACACGTAAAACTGTCAAGATATTATCAACTAGGGTTTACCCCCCCCCCCCCCTGAGTTTTAGTGGCCCTGATCCTGATTCCGATTGTTCTGAAAATTTTAGGGTTTATGCAGAATCACTTGGGGATCTTAATTAGGGTTTCCTATTGTACTAAATAAAATAATAATTAGGACTTTTGATGAGAGTTGTTACACTTGGAGGCAAGAGAACAGGATGTGAAAGAAATCCTTGTGGATCCTCATGATCCTGAATCCAAAGTCTTCATAGGATCAGGGATCCTCGGTAACATTGAACAGGATCTAGTATCCTTCCTCAAGAGGAGAAAAACTACCTTTGCATGGAAACACGAAGATATGACAGGTATCTCTAAGGATATAATTACTCATAAACTTGGTATTGACATGTCATTCAAGCCCATACATCAAAAGAGAAGGAAGTTTGCACCTGAGATAAATGCCATTATCCAGGAGGAGGTAGACAAATTACTTCGAGCAGGTATGATTAGAGAGGTTAAGTATCCAAGATGGTTAGCCAATGTGGTTGTTGTTCAAAAGAAAAATGGAAAGTGGAGGGTATGTGTCGATTTCACTGATTTAAACAAGGCATGTCCCAAGGATCCTTTCCCATTACCCCACATTGACTCCATGGTGGATGCTACCGCGGGTCATGAGTTGTTGACTTTTATGGATGCTTCATCTGGATTTCAACAAATTCAGATGGAACCATCTGATCAAGAGGATACGGCCTTTATGACCCCAACTGGTATCTATTGTTATATTGCTATGCCATTTGGACTAAGGAATGCAGGTGCTACTTATCAAAGGCTAGTCAATATGATGTTTAAGGAACAAATTGGACACACTATGGAAGTCTATATAGACGACATGGTGGTTAAGTCCAAGATAGCTAAGGATCACCTTAAAGACCTGGAGGAAGCATTCAATATCCTTGACCAATTCAATATGAAGTTGAATCCTTCAAAGTGTCACTTTGGTGTTAAAGCATGCAAGTTCCTAGGTTATATGGTAACTAAAAGAGGCATTGAAGCAAGTCCAGAGCAAATTAAGGCTATTGTGAACATCAAATCCCCTGCCAATGCCAATGATGTGCAAAGGTTGACAGGGAGGATCGCGGCCTTGAATAGGTTCATTTCAAAATCATCAGAAAAGTGCAAGGAATTCTACGACATTTTGAGAAAGAACAAAAAATTTGAATGGACTGAAAAGCATGAAAATGCTCTCAAAGCCCTTAAGAATTACCTATCCTCAGCTCCTGCCTTGATGAAACCAGAAAAAGGGGATGTATTATCCTTGTACCTAGCAGTATCCTCTAAAGCAGTAAGTGCGGTCCTTGTTAAGGATCACGAAGGTACACAACATCCTGTCTATTATGTAAGTAAGAGTTTGCTTGATGCTGAATCCAGGTATTCACATTTAGAAAAACTTATTCTTGCTTTGATTATGGCATCTACTAAACTAAGACATTATTTTGAAACTCATGCCATTATTGTTAAGACTAATTTTCCAATTAAGAATGTTATCAGGAAACCTGAAATGTCAGGAAGGATGGCTAAATGGGCAGTGAAGCTTAGTGCTTATGATATAAGATATGAACCAAGGACTGCCATCAAATCCCAAGCCTTAGCTGACTTTGTGACAGATTTTAGTAGTGATTTACAAAAAGAAGCTGAGTTAGAAGTTCAGCAGCTTGAAGAAACTAAGGATCCTTGGATACTCTTCACTGATGGAGCATCTAATGTCAAAGGAACATGACTTGGAATACTACTAAAATCGCCACAGGGGGGCATAATACCCCACTCCATAGCTTGTGAGTTTCAAACTACTAATAATGAGGCTGAATACGAAGCCTTGATAGCTGGTTTGCAAATTGCCAAGCATATGAGGATCAAGTATCTTGAGGTACATGTAGATTCGTTGTTAATTACTAATCACTTTAATGGATCCTATGCTGTTAAAGGTGAAAAGCTAATCAAATACCTAGAGATAGTCAAGGAATTGGCAATCTCTTTTGTTTCTTTTAGTTTGACACAGGTACCCCAGGGAAGAAAATGCAGAAGCTGATGCATTGGCCAACCTAGGATCATCCTTAAAGATTCCAGAGGATATTAAGATCCCTATCATCCATATTTTGGCTCCTGCTATTGAGGATCACATAACTATGGAGATAGAAGAGGATTCTGCAATGGTTCCTAGTGATGGTGCACAGTCTCGTTCAGGATCATGGATCCTTCCAATCATGAGATACATACAACATGGAGAGATTCCTACAGGAGAAAACCCCAGGGCTTTCAAAATCAAGGTATCTCAATTCACAATATTGAATAACATGTTATATAAACGATCTCTTGCAGGTCCATATCTAAGATGCATAGAAGATCCTGAAATTCAAGAAGTCCTAAAGGATTTTCATGAAGGAGATTGTGGAAACCACACTGGGGGCAGGGCATTGTTCTCAAGGATCCTAAGGACAGGATACTATTGGCCTACAATGAAGAAGGATGCTGTGGATTATGCCAAGAAGTGTGATCCTTGTCAGAGACATAGTAATATCCTTCATCAACCAGCAGAGCTCTTGCATCCTATATCCTCTTCTTGGCCATTCATGAGATAGGGAATACATATAGTTGGTAAACTTCCCAAAGCACCAGGAGGAAAGGTGTTCATGCTTGCCATGACTGATTACTTCTCTAAGTGGATAGAGGCTGAAGCCTTTGCTCAAGTCAGAGAAAAGGAAGTGATATCCTTTATTAAAAGAAACATTATTACTAGATTTGGTATCCCTTCTGAAATTGTTTGTGATAATGGATCCCAATTTATTGGGAGTAGAACTACTAACTTTTGTGACAGCTGGGGGATTAAGATGATAAAATCAACACCAGTCCACCCACAAGCTAATGGTCAAGCAGAATAATCCAACAAGATCATCATCAACAACTTGAAGAAGAAGCTTGGGTCCAAGAAAGGAAAATGGGCAGAAGAACTACCTTATATTTTGGGGGCAATTGTTAGGGGAGGATTTTCTAATCCTAAGGATCACGGATCCTCAATTCTGTTTGAATTAAGGATCCTCAGAAGGTGTTGCAAGCTCAGGATTTAGGATCCTCATGGTTATCCTTACACTAACGATTGTCTGTGCTATGTTTTAGTTTGTTTTGCAGGAGTATACGCCTTAGACTTGGTCTTGCCGATATTCTTGGAGAATATGCTCTCAATATTCCGCACGTGCATGGCTTAGTGAACGTTATGGAGATCATGGGAAGCTAGCATGAATTGCGGATAGTTAGTTGTTTTAGTTATTTCTAAATTTAAAAGGGGATAACAAGCTTAAATTAGAACACTTGGCTAATTTAGCAAACACACACACACTCGGAACAACTCTCAATAGCTTTCGACAGTTTACTTGGCGATTTCATACACATTACACTATAGTGATCCTTGTAACAAGCTTGTTATCATCCCGAGTTGTAACAATCATTTGTTTAATTGTAGTTGGTGATCGGTAGTTTCCATCACCCGAGGTTTTTTATGCCGGAGATCAATTCTTGATCAAGGGCTTTTTCCTAGTATAAATACTTGTGTCACTTGTTCATAACATTTGCAAGTTATTCATACATTTGTTCAAGCATCATTCCTCACAACAGAGATTTGGTTGCATTATCCTAGCCTGATTTTTTACCAAAACACATAAGGTAGTTCTTCTGCCCACTTTCCTTTCTTGGATCCAAGCTTCTTTTTCAAGTTGTTGATGATGATCTTGTTGGATGATTCTGCTTGACCATTAGCTTGTGGGTGGACTGGTGTTGATGTTATCATCTTAATCCCCCAGCTGTCACAAAAGTTAGTAGTTTTACTCCCAATAAATTGGGATCCATTGTCACAAACAATTTCAGAAGGGATACCAAATCTAGTAATAATATTTCTTTTAATAAAGGATATCACTTCTTTTTCTCTAACTTGAGCAAAGGCTTCAGCCTCTATCCACTTGGAGAAGTAATCAGTCATGGCAAGCATAAACACTTTTCCACCAGGTGCCTTGGGAAGTTTGCCAACTATATCCATTCCCCATCTCATGAATGGCCAAGAAGAGGATATAGGATGCAGTGGTTCTGCATGTTGGTGAAGGATATTACTATGTCTCTGACAAGGATCACACTTCTTGGCATAATCCACAACATCCTTCTTCATAATAGGCCAATAGGATCATGTCCTAAGGATCCTTGAGAACAATGCCCTGCCCCTAGTGTGGTTTCCACAATCTCCTTCGTGAAAATCCTTTAGGACTTCTTTGATTTCAGGATCCTCAATGCACCTTAGATATGGACATGCAAGGGATCGTTTATATAACATGTTATTCAATATTGTAAATTGAGATACCTTGATTTTGAAAGCCCTGGGGGGTTTCTCCTGTAGGAATCTCTCCATGTTGTATATATCTCATGATTGGAAGGATCCATGATCCTGAATGAGATTGTGCACTATCACTAGGAACCACTGCAGAATCCTCCTCTATCTCCATAGCTATGTGATCCTCAATAGCAGGAGCCAAAATATGGATGATAGGGATCTTGATATCCTCTGGAATTTTCAAGGATGATCCTAGGTTGGCCAATGCATCAGCTTCTGCATTCTCTTCCCTAGGTACATGTGTCAAACTAAAAGAAACAAAAGAGAGTGCCAATTCCTTGACTATCTCTAAATATTTGATTAGCTTTTCACCTTTAATAGCATAGGATCCAATAAAGTGATTAGTAATTAACAATGAATCTACATGTACCTCAAGATACCTGATCCTCATATGCTTGGCAATTTGCAAACCAGCTATCAAGGCCTCATATTCAGCCTCATTATTAGTAGTTGGAAACTCACAAGCTATTGAGTGGGGTATTATGTCCCCCTGTGGCGATTTTAGTAGTATTCCAAGTCCTGTTCCTTTGACATTAGATGCTCCATCAATGAAGAGTATCCAAGGATCCTTAGTCTCTTCAAGCTGCGGAACTTCTAACTCAGCTTCTCTTTGTAAATCACTACTAAAATCTGCCACAAAGTCAGCTAAGGCTTGGGATTTGATGGCAGTCCTTAGTTCATATCTTATATCATAAGCACTAAGCTTCACTGCCCATTTAGCCATCCTTCCTAACATTTCAGGTTTCCTGAGAACATTCTTAATTGGAAAGTTAGTCTTAACAATAATGGCATGAGTTTCAAAATAATGTCTTAGTTTAGTAGATGCCATAATCAAAGCAAGGATAAGTTTTTCTAAATGTGAATACCTGGATTCAGCATCAAACAAACTCTTACTTACATAATAGACAGGGTGTTGTGTACCTTCGTGATCCTTAACAAGGACTGCACTCACTGCTTTAGAGGATACCGCTAGATATGAGGATAATGTATCCCCTTTTTCTGGTTTCATCAAGGCAGGAGCTGAGGATAGGTAATCCTTAAGGGCTTTGAGAGCATTTTCATGCTTTTCAGTCCATTCAAATTTCTTGTTCTTTCTCAAAATGTCATAGAATTCCTTGCACTTTTCTGATGACTTGGATATGAACCTATTCAAGGCTGCGATCCTCCCTGTCAACCTTTGCACATCCTTGGCATTGGTAGGAGATTTGATATTCACAATTGCCTTGATTTGCTCTGGACTTGCTTCTATGCCTCTTTTTGTTACCATATAGCCTAGGAATTTGCCTGCTTTAACACCAAAGTGACACTTTGAAGGATTCAACTTCATATTGAATTTGTCAAGGATATTGAATGCTTCTTCCAGGTCTCTAAGGTGATCCTCAGCTCTCTTGGACTTAACCACCATGTCGTCTATGTAGACTTCCATACTGTGTCCTATTTGTTCCTTAAACATCATATTGACTAGCCTTTGATAAGTAGCACCTGCATTCCTTAGTCCAAATGGCATAGCAATATAACAATATATACCAGTTGGGGTCATAAAGGCTGTATCCTCTTGATCAGATGGTTCCATCTGGATTTGTTGAAATCCAGATGAAGCATCCATAAAAGTCAACAACTCATGACCCGCGGTAGCATCCACCATGGAGTCAATGTGGGGTAATGGGAAATGATCCTTAGGACATGCCTTGTTTAAATCAGTGAAATCGACACATACCCTCCACTTTCCATTTTTCTTTTAAACAACAACCACATTGGCTAACCACCTTGGATACTTGACCTCTCTAATCATACCTGCTCGGAGTAATTTGTCTACCTCCTCCTGGATAATAGCATTCCTCTCAGGTGCAAACTTCCTCCTCTTCTGATGTATGGGCTTGAATGACCTGTCAATGCCGAGCTTATGAGTAATTATATCTTTAGAGATACCTGTCATGTCTTCATGCTTCCAGGCAAAGGTAGTTTTTCTCCTCTTAAGGAAGGATACTAGATCCTGTTCAATGTTGCTGAGGATCCCTGATCCTATGAAAACTTTGGATTCAGGATCATGAGGATCCATAAGGATATCTTTCACATCCTGTTCTCTTGCCTCCAAGACGTCTCTTGGAGGATACTTTAGTTGCTATTGCTCCCTTGGTCTTGAGGCTGGCTTCATTGATGAGGTATAACAATTCTTTGCTTCTTGTTGGTCACTCTCAATCTTTATCACCCCCCATGGACTAGGAAGCTTCACACATTGATGATATGTAGATGCAAATGCCTTCATGTCATGTATCCATGGCCTGCCAAGGATAACATTGCAACAGGATAAGCAATCTATTACACAAAATTTTTTATAAGAATGAAGTCCTTCAATGTAGATGGGAAGTTTAATGTCCCCCAATGTATTCTTGGTTTCTCCGCTGAATCCCACAAGAACTGAGTATCTTGGGACAATATCCGATTCAGGGATGTTCATTTTCTTGAGGACATCAAGCTGAATGATGTTCACCGAGCTTCCTCCATCGATTAGGATCCTGCGAACAAAATGGTTAGAAATGAACAAAGTAATGACAAGACCATCATGATGAGGATCCTGAACATCAACACGATCATCCTCATCAAAAGTTATGACTTTCTCCTGTGTGACAGTAGAGGTCCGGATGGGTCTGTCCCCATTATCCATCTTGGTCTCCTTGGCATGTCTTTTGGCTGCTGAAAAGGAAGTACCACAAATGTCTGATCCACCAGATATGAAGTTTATAACTTGTGCATTTGCCAGAGGAGCAGGAGCTCTTTCTGGAACCTTTTCAGGATCCTGGATCCTTGATTTTTTTTCTTCCCAAAAGCTCCTTCAAGTGCCCCTTGCTTAACAAGTAACTGATTTCTTTTCTAAGTGCAATACATTCTTCAGTGAGATGTCCGAAATCCTCATGATATGCGCACCATTTGGACTTGTCTTTTGTTGCAGCTGGTTTATCACTTTTTCTAGGCCATCTTGCTTTCTCACCTAGATTCTGCATTGCAAGAATTAGTTCATTGTTATCGACAGAAAAACAATATTCAGAAATGGGAGGATAATCCTCATCATCCTCTTATTGTTCCACTGCATGACGTTCTGGTTGTCAGACTTGTTATAAAATTTGGACTTGTTGTTCCTGAAGTAGGATCCTTGCTTTTCCTGCTTCGAGGATCCTGCCAATCTTTCCTGGATCCTTTTATCATCCTCAAGTCGGATGAATCTAAGGGCCTTGGTTCTTACCTCATCAAGATTCCTGCATGGGGTCATGACAAGATCATCATAGAATAATGAATCCCTAAGTAAACCCATTTTAAAGGCTTCTACAGCCGTAGCTATATCCAGATTAGGAATATCTAAGGATTCTTTGCTGAATTTAGTGATATAATCTTTAAGTGATTCATTTTGACCTTGTGTTACCCTATATAGATCACTAGTTAACCGTTCAAATTTTATACTACATGAAAATTGACTATTAAACAGGTTAACTAGATTAGCAAATGAAGTAATAGAGTAAGGGGGAAGACTTAGCAGCCATTTAAGAGCTGATCCTGTGAGTGTGGATCCAAAACCCTTGCATAGACATGCTTCTTTCAACCTCTCAGGAATTGGATTGATCTCCATCCTTTCTCTGTACTGAGCTACATGCTCCTCTGGATCCGTTGAACCATCATACAACTTCATGGTTGGTATTTGGAACCTCTTTGGAATTTCTGCATCACAAATGGGTGGTGCAAAGCGAGATATCCTGTGGCTTCCATCTGCAATTTCAGGAATGGGCTTAACCACTCCTGGAACGCTGGATATCATATCCTTTAGGTTTTGTAATTCCCTAGCCATAGCTTGATTGATACCTGTATCATGCATAAAGCCATGGTTAGTGTTATAAGAATTATTCAAAGTGTTACCTCCCAGAGGATTCAAGTTTGGAATCCCAGATGTGAATCCATATTGACAAGATTCTGGTTTGACTGAAGGACCAGAAGAAGCAATGGTCTGCATTGGAATGAAGTCTCCTTGATGAACATCTGAACTTGAGGGCTGCACACTTCTTAAGAATCCCTGATCCTGAAAGATCTTGGATCCTTGATGTGTTGTGACTGGGGGTCTTGGAGGATAATCCATGGATCCGTGAACTTGAGATGAGGATCCTTGAACCTGAAAGGAGGATCCTTGAACCTGAGAGGATCCATGAACCTGAGAGGATCCTTGAACCTGAGAGGATCCATGAACCTGAGAGGATCCTTGAACCTGAGAGGATCCTTGAACCATGTGCATCCCCATATATCCTCCTGAGCTAACGAAGGATCCCTGATGCTGGAAAGAGGATCCCGAAGGCTGAAAACAGGATCCTGAAGGCTGGAAGTGAGACCCTAAAGCCTGATTCATAGTTGTTGATCCATAACGCCTTCCCAATGGTCCACTCTGGTACTGGATGTCCGGAGCTGCAGATTGCAGGGAGGTTATAGCTGGAGTGTCAAAATCCAGTGATCTAGGTATCAGAGGAGAGTGATCCTCCACCGATTTCTTCTGTTTCTTGATGTCACCAATCTCCCGAAGGATCCTTTCGTTGGTTTTATCCTGCTCTTTATGTGATCCCTCATCTGCAAAATCAAAGTAAAAAAGATCACTGTTAGTAGGGTTAGAAGAAACAGCAGAAGTTGGTGGTTTTGGGAAAATGGGGCTTTGTCTCTTTGCAGTATTTTCAGCATTCTTCTTGGATCCAAAAGGTGGTGGAGGCAAAGGTGGATCACCCTGTGAAGAAGTGACTGCCGGCATAGAGCTTGAAGTGTTCTTTGCTGAACAAGCCATATGGTTGAAGATAATGAACCGAAATGAACACAATAAGCAAAATTTTTCAGAGATGAAGCACCAATTGCCCCACGGTGGGCGCCAAACTGTTTTGGTCAAAAATCAAGCTAGGATAATACAACCAAATCTTTTGTTGTGAGGTATGATGCTTGATTCAATGAACAAATGCATGGATAACTTGCAAAATGAAATGAACAAGTGAGACAAGGATTTGTACGAGGAAAAAGCCCTTGATCAAGAGTTGATCTCCGGCATAAAAAACCTCGGGTGATGGAAACTACCGATCACCAACTATATTTAAACAAATGATTGTTACAACTCAGGATGATAACAAGCTTGTTACAAGGATCACTAAAGTGCAATGTATATGAAATCGCCAATGCATTGCAGAGAGCTGTTTCGAGTGTGTGTGTGTTTGCTTAATTGTTCTAACTCAAGCTTGTTATCCCCTTTAAAAATAGAAATAACTTAAATAACTAACTATCCGCTAAATATGCAAGCTCCCCACGACTTCTAAAACGGTCACCAAGCCATGCACGTGCGGAATATTGAGGGCATATTCCCCAAGAATATCGGTAAGACCAAGTCCACTCGTCCATTCCTGCGTAACAAGCTTAAACATAAAGGAAACAACCGTTAGTGTTAGGATAACAATAAGGATCCTGGATCCTGATCCTGCTACGTCTTCTGAGGATCCTTAATTCAAACAGAATTGAGGATCCGTGATCCTAGCAGTACTTGAGGATCCGTGATCCTTAGGTTTAGAAAATCTATCCCTAATAGAAATGCCATAAAGTCTCAGGCTTTAGCTGACTTTATGGCTGATTTCAGTAGTGATATTCAAAATGAAGTAGACCTAGAAGTGCAACAACTAGGAGAAAACTTAGAATCCTGGACATTATATACTGATGGTGCATCTAATGTCAGAGGTGTAGGTTTGGGTATGCTACTAAAATCGCCACAGGGGGACATATTACCCCAGGCTATTAGATGTGAGTTTCCTGCCACTAATAATGAAGCAGAATATGAAGATTTAATTGCAGGATTAGAATTGGCTAGGGGTATGAATATCAAGAATTTACAAGTATTTGTTGATTCCTTGTTAATTACTAATCATTTTAATGGGACCTATGCAGTTAAAGGTGAGAAATTGGTCGAGTATCTCGAAATCCTCAAAAAATTAGCAGGATATTTCGATGTTTTTACGCTTGAATAGGTACCGAGAGAGGATAATGCTGAAGCTGATGCCTTAGCAAATCTAGGATCATCAGTCAGGATACCGGAGGGAACCCAAATACCAATATTACATATCCTGTATCCTGCGACGGATCTTCTCAAATCTCAGGATAAGGAAGTAGTAAGTATTCAGGATCCTGATGATGAGTATCCCGAAGAGGATCCTAAGTCCTGGACAAATCCAATCATGAGATATCTCAAGGAAGGACACATCCCGAAGGATAAAAATCCTAAGGCCTTTAGAATGAAGGTATCACGATTCACCATCATAAATAATGTTTTGTACAAGAAATCTCTTGTAGGACCATATCTGAGGTGATTGGAGGATCCCGAAACCAAAGAAGTGCTTCAGGATATACATGAAGGGGATTGTGGTAACCATACCGGGGGCAGGTCGTTATTCTCAAAGGTATTAAGAACAGGATACTATTGGCCAACGATGAGGAAAGATGCTGCAGAATATGCTCGAAGGTGTGATGCATGTCAAAGACATAGTAATATATTACATCAGCCTGCTGAGCCACTATATCCTATTGTTTCCCCTTGGCCATTCATGAAGTGGGGAATGGATATAGTAGGAAAATTTCCAAAGGCTCCAGGAGGAAAAGTCTTCATGCTGGCAATGACTGATTATTTCTCTAAATGGGTTGAAGCTGAAGCATTTGTTTAAGTTAGAGACCAAGAAGTAGTATCCTTCATAAAAAGGAATATCCTGACAAGGTTTGGAATACCAGCCGAGATAATCTGTGACAATGGTTCTCAGTTTATAAGTAAGAGGACTACTGACTTTTGCAAGAGTTGGGGAATTAAAATGATCACATCCACACCGGTACATCCTCAAGCAAATGGACAAGCAGAATCCTCAAACAAGATAATTGTCAACAATTTGAAGAAAAGGCTTGGAGCTAAGAAGGGAAGATGGGCAGAAGAATTACCCTTTGTCTTATGGGCTGATAGAACGACAGTGAAAAGTGCGACCGGTCAAACCCCATTTTCCTTAGTATTTGGAGCAGAAGCAGTGATCCCGACAGAAATGGCGATACCTACAGCGAGATCCAACCTCTGGGATCCTGAGTAGAATCCTGAAGCCCTATGCCAGGAATCGGATACTATTTATGAGACAATAGATGCAGCAAAGCTAAGGATGGCAGCATATCAATAGAGGATATCCAGATCATATAACAAGAATATAAGGACTAGAAGGTTCCAAGTTGGATATTGGGTGTTAAGAAAAGCTTTTCAGAATACTACCAATCCTGCTGATGGAAAATTAGCTCCGAAGTGGGGAGGACCCTATGAGATTGAATCAGAATCAGGGAAAGGAGCATACCGACTCAAGAATATAGAGGGGGATATGCTACCAAGATCCTGGAATGCTATACATCTAAAGCTCTATTTTAAGTGAGTTTAGAATTTAATTTCTAACTCAGGATGGTAAGAGTTATATCTCTTTTAATACATTTGATATTATTTATTCTTTTGAACCCAATATTGACTTAAGCATCGGAGGGGTGTTAGCCAGGCTAACACCCACCTTAGTTTACGGTTGTTTTGCAGTATATGCTTCGGGATATAGCTCCAGGATATACATTCAGGATACTTCGAAAGATTAGAGGATTGGCCCCCTCTCTCACGCTTAAGGGATCCTGATCCCTTCACAGGTTTAAAGGTATTCACTTTTCTCTCGAATTGGGTTTAAACACCCCGCCTGGAGCGCAAGTTATCCAGGGATAGTTCAAGATAGCGGGACCAGTCCATGTAAAAGTGGCTGACAATTTCGTTATTGTTGGCTATATCCTGGATCCTAAAGGTATATGAGGATTGATCACCCTCTCTCGCGAAAGGGTATTTTCATACTCTCTAAGGTTTAAAGGTTTTCACCTTTCTAAGTCTTGGAGTTTATACACTCCCGCCTGTAGCGCATGAAAATTTGGGATTTTCCCCAGAATACTTATGGGTTTATCCCCAGAACACTAAGGATTAATCTCCAGTATATTTTAGGGTTTATCCCCTGTCACACAAGAATTGTTCAAATCATTGGAACTGATGTCCAGAAAATTTCTAAGTGTTCCAAGGCATTATGCACAGGGGACATTCTTACTAAGGCAACTGCATAAAACTCAAAGGATCAAGCTTGGACCTAGTACACTAAGTATCTCAGACTGGGGACATCATCGTTAGAAAACTTGCAAAAGGATTGAAGTTTGAAAAATAGGGTTACACTCTATTTCTAGTATGATCCTTCCTTTATAAATCCTATTTAAATCTTAGAAACTATATTTGACAAAAGCTTAAATATCATGATTAGGATATATTCTCAGGATATATTCTCATAATGTATTCTCAGAATATGTTTCAGGATATTTGGTTGGAATATTTGGGATGTAATACTTGGGTTAAAAACTAAAACTAAAACTATATTCTAGTCGGACAAGTATTATTAACACAAACTTCGTAAAATAAACTGTCCTTTTTTCTAACTTTACCTAAATTGTTAGAGTTGTAAAAACCCTATTTAACGAAAGTCTTTATACGATATTTGCAAGTATATTGATCGGGATATTTTCAAAAAAGTAATTGTGCTAAGTTTGGAACATCGGGATTCAAATTAAGCAATACACAAGAATTAAAAGACAGCAGCGGATAAGTCTAAAGAAGGTTGTGTTGTCCAAAATAAACGATACTAGTTGATGACCAAAGGCTTCGTCCTGAAACCTAGGACCCATCCACTTTTGGCTATCAAATTGTTTTAATGCAGGAAAAGAAAATTGTTTAAAGGACAAGAAATAAAATTGTTCAAACAAACGCAACCATCAAATTTTAAAAAATAGGCTAAGGCATGAACATCCATCACTGTCCGCTTTGCTGCTTTTAAGGGGCAGTACCTTCTTCATTCATCATATCTTCATCAGCATCCGCTTAAGGATTAGCTTGAACATCCTTCTCAGCCTCACCATCAGCACCAGTTAGTTTTTCAATCGCTTTTGAAGACCCCTCAGCTGCAGGTTTAACAGGATGCTCCACAGGATTACCTCCAAGACTCCTTAGCTTCGTCTCCCAGGCGTTGACATTCCAGGAAGGGCATTTGAAGCCCAGGGTCTTGGCTTCGTAAGCCATTTTTATCCTAGCCTGAAGAAGAGGGATAACAACGGAGCTTTTAAGGCCTTCCCGGTAAGTGGCCATATCCTGTTCTTGTTGGGCTTGGGCGGCGTCAAGATGGGCTTGGGCTTCATGAGTAGCTTTCTTGAGGGCAGCCTGATGCTCCTGGGTCATGGCTTTGAACTTGTCCTCATAATGTCGAGATTTAGCCGCAGCAATCATACCTTGGTCGGAAGTAGTAACCTCAGCTTTCTTCAATTTAGATTCTAGCGTTTTGTTGAGCCCGCAGGATTCTTCGTACAGACGAACCAGACATTCGAGGCCCTACACCGAGAAACATAGGTATTATTATAAGATAACCAAGATATTGGTTTGATATATATGTGCAGGATATGGAATGAGGATCTATACCTGGTTAAGAAAGGAAGTCATGAACCCGCTTGCCTCGATAAACCCGTGGTTCTCATAGGGAAATATCTCGGGAGTCGCAGGTGAATCAGTCACTTTCCTCTTATGAGAACTTGAGCTTCGGGGCTTAGTAGCTGGAGAGGGCTTGGGAATGATGAAAGCTCTGGAGCTGCTGGGCTTGGATGAGGTAATAGCTTTGGGACTTGGCTCCTTCTTGACCTGGACAGGATCGGAGTAACTGTCCAACTCTTCAAAGTCGAAAACTTCTAGGATTTTGGTTGGTGCTGTATAAAAGGAAAGTTCTAAATCCTTATTAATTCTTTCATTATGTTACAATAATCAATCATTTACAAAATGACTCTTACCAGACATATCAGATGATGAATATTGACTGGAACTTGGGAGGTGTGTGGAAAAGCTCCTATCACTTTCCGGTAACCGGTAAATTGCTTCAATTCTCTTTTCAGATTCTTCAGTAGGAGGGGCAACTTCCTTGAAATTCACTACATAAAGGCCAAATAAGAAAGTTTTAGCGCAAGATATGGGCCTGAAAGTATTTAGGGATATTTTCGAAACCCTAAACCCTACCGGTGGTTAACCACTCCACCGGGAGGCTAGCACCCTCATAGATGGAGTCTCGCTTAACGAAGAAGAATTTACATTGCCATCCATCATCGTTCTTGGTGGCTTTAAGAATGAGGGGTTGCTGGAAGTCGAAAAGAGTAAAAACCGACTGGAACCGTGTGATCGAAGGCGGTAGGCGATCGGAATATCCTCGATGCAGAGGTCAGGACAGTGAAGGTTTTTAATTTGGTTAAGTACGATCAGTACTCTCCAAACCATGGGCATTGTTTGGGCAAAGGAAATACCAGTGGTTCGGAAAAACTGCATCATGAATTCAGGAAAAGGATACCGAAGACCTAGCGAGAAAGGATATGCTGGAAAGCAGACCCAATCGGCAGAGAAAACATCCGATCGAATTGATCGGTCAAATGGCCTTATAATCGCGCCATCGGGGAAAGCGCCAGAGGCTCTCAACGCTACGATATATGCGTTATCAAAGGCACAGATCTCCTTCTCGGGATTCTTGAGAAGGTTTTGCTGGACGAAGGTCTCCGTCGATTCCCCGGTTTGAGAGTAGGTTCTAGTCGCCATTAGAAGAAAGATGAAGGAATTAGCAGGGAAGTAAAGAAGAGCGAATAATTACCTGGTGATTCTGTTGATGAAATTTGGTTATCAAACAGAAAGAGAGAAGATATAGGGGCATGGTAGATATCCATCGAGTGAAAACCGCGTTGGAAGTTGTACAATGCTACCTTAACCGTCGCTTCAACTTAATAACCTCGATTTGAGGGATAAGTTTTAAAATATATCAATTGGAATTGGTATACCAACAGATATATTTAGGGGACAATTGTTATGGGTGATTTTCTGCTCATATATCCTGACTAATATTCTGACTTTGTTTGTTTTATTGTGACCAGAATACTGAATCAGGATATTGGAAACATCCTGGTACGATATCATGGTAATGACTAATTAACCCACGTGCAGATTGAAAGGTGCAAGTCTCTAACGTTCAAGTGGACTTCTTCTCCTCAAGACTCGGGCAAATCAGTTAGATTATGGACGTTGAAGCCGGAAAACGTGGACTACAACATTCACATATGGAATATTTGCTGAATCCTTGAATAATAGGATAGTTAGTTAGTTTCTTTTACTATAAAAAGGATTGATCGGATCAGATTAAGGCACACAATCTCTCATACACTCTTTCTCTCTAGTTACAAACAATCACTACGCACTTACACTTGTATTCAAATTACAGTGTAACACTTAGTTGATCCGCATCATATCCTGCACTGTATCCTGACATTTGAAGCAATAAGAAGAACAAGGCAGCTGCGATTGTTAGCTCCCGAGGTTTTGTGCCGGCGATCTAGATTGATCAAGGGCTTTCCTCGTATATCCCGTGTCACCCTTTACCTTTTTTGCTCACTGTTTGATCAGATATAGCTCAATATCCTGAGCCGTATCCTGAAAACTGTTTTAGCAAACAACCAAACTAGTCTATTTTCAACACATTTTCTTAGCACACTACCTCACTTAACTAATTTGATAACCTAATTGGTTCAGTAATTTTTGACCAAAACACATGCTAATAAAAAATTTAGAAAGTATTTGATTATGGGAATAAAGGATGCGCTTAATTATTGATATATACACTATATATAAAACCATTAAAAGTATAATACATTAATCTTCTTTTTAACGTCCAACAATCCGGGTACACACATTAGCAAAAGGTTATCCACGTCCGTAAACGTAGACAACACTGGTGACATGGCTCGTCACCAATCCCTGAGGAACCCTATCGCCCGAAGGATCCATAAAACTCTTGGCTCGTACATGACATTTTATCACAAACGAGAATTCAACCGGCAACCTTCCATAGCAAAAGCCACCTGCACTGCTAGAGCACTTCCATTTGATAAAGTATAATGTATTCACTAATAAATATGTGTTGTAAGATTAAATATATTATGTTTTAATATTTAATCTAGTAGCCATTATAATCATTTACATAATATAGATTAAAATATATAACAACCTGTTAAATAATTAGTTGGTAATTGTTGATGGACCATATTACCCTTCTTAACTAATTCGGTTTGCTCTTGGGTACTTATATAAGGAGACTTATGTAGAGGTTCTAAGGTTAGACACATAACCTAATTCTCATAACATCATTATCGACCCTCTTCTCCTAAACCGATACCCTTTTCGGTTTCATCATCACCATCATCAGTTTGCACCCTTAGGAGGAATCAGACCACACTGACAAACATGTCGAACTCGATTGCATCATCTCTCACTGGATTCTCCTATGCACTGTCTGCTGTAACAGGTATGTTTTCATGTTTTCTATCAGTTTAAAACAGGACTGATTCAACATGTGTGTGTTACTATAATTATATGAGTGTAGTTTACTCATTAGTGAATCCATGAATTCGCTTTTGAATAAGATGGTCCATACTTATCTAGTGTTTCTTCTTTGAACCATCAATATATGTGCGTGAATCTATTTATAAATTGTTCTCTTCACTGTTAAATATACTATAATATTCTAAATAATTATTGGTTTTCATTGAAACTACTTGATGGGGATCATTTATATATTTAGCAATCACTATATATGAACCTTTTATTAACTAGTGAATAACTGTATTAAATAATGGACACTCTAGTTTTATAAATAGTATATTAACAAAATAAACATATGTATGTTCATAAACCATTCAAAGCGACAGAACCTTGTTAGAATCGGAGGCGATGAAGGTGCCGGTGAGGATTGACAGCGACGGTGGTTGTGGTGGTGTTGGAGGCGATGGCTGTGTGAGCGGTGGTGTCGTCGTTGTCAGAGGTTCCTTGAATATGTGGGTATTTGATTCTCCGGCGGACCTCCGGCCGGTCAACATTTCGTGAGTCAAAAAGGTTCGATTTGTTTCTGTTGTGTTACAATTACTGAAATTTGGCTGTTATTGTTGCTGGGTTTTCCTTTGATTTGATTTTGGGTATGTACATCATGTTTGGTTGTTGTTGTTGCTGGGTTTTCCTTTGATTTGTGGATTTGAATCTGGGTTTTCCGGCGGTCAACCTAACTACTATATCTAACCTACCCTCAGCATGTTTGGGTATGTACAACATGTTTGGTTATTATTGTTGCTGGTATTTGATTTGTGTTCTTTGAATCTGTGGGTTTTGATACGATCGATTGGGTGGCGATGATGCAAAAAAAATGTAGATTTTGATGACGATGGCGCGGCAAGGACGACGGAGGGTAGGTTTTTTGAACCTGCAACCCCACTTTTGCAGCCTTTTGATTATCGGATAATCTGAGCCAAACCCCGTTTTTTTTTTCGAGATACACTTTGTTTTGATGTTGATGATTTTTTATTTTTTCCCCCTAGTCGATGATGATAACAATATATCTGAGACACCTCCCGAGTTTGCGACTTCTGGGTGCGTTCGTTTTTGTGTAAAAAAGTTTTTGTAAAAAAAAAAAGTTAAACCATAAACTTTTTAACGTAAACCGTAAACTTTTTAACGTAAAACGTAAAAACGTAAAAAGTTGTACGTAAAACGTAAAACGTAAAAAGTTTTACGTAAAGCGTAAAACGTAAAACGTAAAAGGTTTAACGTAAAACGTAAAAAGTGTAAAAAACGGCGCGTTAAAAAAACGTCAAAAAAACGGCGCGTTAAAACGACGTGTAAAAAACGACGCTTGAAAAAACGGCGCGTAAAAAACGTCGCGTTCAAAAAATGACGCTTGAAAAAGCCCGGCGTAAAAACGACGCTTGAAAAAGCCCGGCGTGCAAAAACCGGCGCGCAAAAAAAATTTGCCTTGTTAAAAAAATTTGAATTTAAAAATTCTTTTAATAAAAAAATTCTTTTTAAAAAACAAAAAGTAATATAATAAAACAAAAAAGTAATAAAAAAATAATAAAGATAAAAATACAAAATAGAGTAATTTTTACTAAACTACCATTTTGGATTAAAATATTAAACACATAATAAGACAAAATGTATTTAATTTTCATTTTAGTTACTTTTAATCTCATCCATCCATCTTTTTGATCTAATGGTTAGGAACTGATTATCACGGTTCTTACAACTGGAAGTGGTTTTCATTTTAGTGGTCCCCTATTACATAATATACATTTTTTTAACATTCATTTCCTAAGATCACATATTTATTTTGTAGAAACATATAAACTGGACTCTTGGTTTATATATACTAGTGATTTTCCCCGCGCTTCGCAGCGGGAATTCAGTTGGTATCGTTCGATTCGTTACGGTACCGACACTTGCTATAGCAAACGAACAACGTAAGTTCGGTAATGGTATTTATTTTTATTGTTTTTTTTTCTTTCGATAAACTAACATCGAATCGCTAGCATATCGTACAAAACGACATCGGTACTGTTCATGTTATTAGTATTCGTATTTATGGTTTCAAATTTAAAAACAATTATCATACAACTTTGTCTGTGACGATAATTAAATATCGGTACCGATACCATAATAATTTGAACCAATTGATATCATTCGAACAACATCGGTGTCGGTACCGGCTTCCACTTTTATCGTTTGGGTTGTAAAACACGTATGGATTTTTATATCGAGTGCATGAACGTACCGGTACTGTAACGAATCGAATCCGAATCGATACCCATCCAATGCCCTCGCTAATGTACCATCACAATGCGCGGGCAAATAACTTGGAATGTTAAAAAATAAACATGAATGCAAATTTAGATTTTTTTTTTCAAAAAGTTAATGAATATAAGGTATTATAAAAAAACAAACCAAATGCTAAATATAATACTACTAATAAAAATAATGAAACAAATATTTAAGAATTATTAATTACTATTTATTACGGACAAATCAAATGAATAAAATGTATAAAAACAAATTAAACGCCAAATATAATACTACTAATAAAAAATAAAGAAATAGATACCTAAGAATTTTCGATTACTATTTATTACTAAAAATAAAATAAATAATAGATAAAATATTACTACAAATAAAATAAATACTTCAAAAATTTCAATTATTATTTATCATAACTTCCTATTAATTTATTAAATATAATAGTAGATTTTTCTCCACGGAATTCGTTCGGTATCAATTTGCTTGCACATCAATCATAGGGGAAAAACACGTTGTGATGGCATATTCCAAAATCATGGAAAAATTACATCATTATCTAAAATTAAATCGTAAAAATCATTTAAAAGAAAGATTATCTCCAAATTTAAAATAAATAACTAAAATAGTTAGTTGGGTATTAACACAAATGTAAAGTTAATAAATAAAAAATTAACCTGATCATATTTATGTTTAGGTATCTTGGTGGAAATAATATATAAATAATTAATAAAATATGTATTAATTTAATTGTTTACCACTTGTTAATAATAATAAAGTAATCAAATTCACTATTCATCATCACTTGCTATTCATATGTATAATAATAACTAGAGGGCACAGGCGGATCTACCATTTAATTAGGGGTAGCATGGGCTACCCCTCAACTTTGTCGGCGAACTAGAATGCTAGTGAAAAAAAAAAATTCTTCTTTGTTTTATGTATGGTATACCCTTGAGCAATTATATTAGGATTCCCCTGGATCAAAAAAGACAAAAAATTAGAATATCCCCTGAATTTGCTTTCTAGATCCGTCACTGATAATTATGTAGCATGTTTATCTTTTTTTAAATTAACAAACTATAGCAAAACCATACTTAAATCAAAAGAATAAAATGCTTACTTTGTTGATGTAATTATATATATATATATAGAGGAATGATAAAATGAAAAGTGAAAACGCACTTTAGTTAAAAAAACCCTAGAAAACACAATGTAACATTTTTTTCTTTCTAAAAAAAGGGAATGTAATATACATATTTTTGAACGCTTTTTGTAAAAAAATAAAAAGCATCCAACATTTTTTTTAAAGTTTAAAATTTGTACTTTGTTACATTTTAGCATTGTTTTATGTATGTTATACCCCTGAGCGTCTCCCTATTATTCCCCTATAGGTTGTTTAAAAATCGTAAGACATAGTTAATTTAAAATTCAACATTATGTTTTAAGTAATTGTATCATATATTTTAAAAGTTTTAATTACTTAAACTATATGATAAGTATTTTTAAAGTACCCATTATAATAAATATTTTCTTTAACAACATTTTTTTAGAAAAAAGAAACTCATTATCATATGGTATATACAGATACATAGCAAAAAAAGGTAAAAGGGTTAGGGAAAAATAAAAATTCATTCGAGTTGTGAAAACATAGAGAAGTTGGCCAAAATGAAGGCTTTTTCAAATTCTTAATTTTTACTAAAAATCTTAAAAAAATCAACTTTTTCAAAAAAAAATTTATTGATTTACACCACCATAAAATACCATTATAGTAGGTGTAAATGCTGATTTTTTATAGTGTCGTAATAAAACTGTAAACACCGCTTGGAATTTTTTTATAGCTAAGATTGTAATATTTTCATCTACATATATGCAAAAAAATATATCAAAACTTATACGAGATGTCAGAGTTCTCAAAGTTCTCATAACTCTAACTCAAGAAGATTTTCCCTTGATCCTGTTGGAAACTAGACCTTCTTCAACTTAATCAACAATGGATTCAACAAGAAACAACTCTTTGATGAATATAAAAGTTGAAGGTACATAAATCATAATCTATAACTTCTATTTATAATAATCCTAAACTTGGACAGCAAGTAACCTAAAACTAAAAAAAAAACTATTCTCCTAATTAAAACTCCTTACCAAATATATAATTATCCAACTAACAATTTAAATCCTAAACTATTTAACTTTACAAGATTAACCCAATAATCACCCCTTAATCTTGTAATGTTCCTCCAAGATCTTGAATACCGAGTAAAACCCGAATTTCTTCCACCTTAATCCACGGTCTCTTGTATTCCCTTTGCATCAACACCTTTGCTGCAACTAACACAAAACTGCACCCCCTGTTCTCTGACTCTTTTAGGATATTCACACCCAAGACTTGTCCAAACGCTTGAACCATCTACCACAAACACGTAAACATCCTCTTTCTTCAACCTTGATCAAGCCCGCTACTTCACCACCTTTGAAGGCTGCTATTGATCCGATCTAGCACTGCAACCTGGGTTTTCTCATTTGATCAAGTCTGTAATCACTGGTCCTTGATTGCTACGGTCTTGTTGTTGTTGATCACAATCTTGATCACTACAACGTGCTGCTGCCGTTTGATTAACAAACCCTCTTGCACTTGCCTTCTTGATCGCAACAACCTTTTTTTTCTCCCAATTTGATAAACCGCTCTGATACCAATTGTTGGAAACCAGACCTTCTTCAACTTAATCAAACAATGGATTCAACAAGAAAAAACTCTTTGATTAATATAAAAGTTGAAGGTACATAAGTCCTAACCTATAACTTATTTATAATACTCCTAAACTTGGAGAGCAACTAACCTAAAACTAAAAAAAAAAACTATTCTCCTAGTTAAAACTCCTTACCAAATATATAATTATCCAACTAACAATTTAATCCCTAAACTATTTAACTTTACAAGATTAACCTAATAGATCCAAGGTAAACTATGCTATCTACATATTTAAATAGTTAACATCAAAATGGATCCACTTTTGTATATTTAAATAGTTAACATTAAGATGGGTCCACTCTTGTTTATTTACATAAGTAACATGGCTCCACTTCTATATATTATTTACCCATATATGTAAATCCACTTCTAACAACACCACACTTATTTAGTTGATGTCTCTGTCTGAGAAAACTAAATATAAAACAAAGAATGAGATCCTAAAAGTAGAAAAAGTATCACTAGCATTACGATAAGTTCTAAGGTTTAATGTTTCATTTTAAGAGAAAATGATTACAATATAAAGAAGACAAACAATCCCAAAGTTAGAATATTAGAGCTTATTGTTTACGTAAATTAAAACTTTGTTGTATCTAACGTGGCTTTGAAGCATAGCGTTGGGCGGGGGTATGTTAAAGTTAATTAGGATACTGGATATCTAGTTCTTTCAACCTATGAGGGAAGGACACATCTATTCTCCACTAAAATATAGCATGATTTAAACTTGAAATCCTTAGACAAGAGGGTGTGGGGCGTTGGTTGGGGCGGGGGATGCTAGGCAACGCTAGCTAACTCACACCATGCCAGCGTTGGCCACGGCGTTGCCCCTCTAACGTAGCTTTGAAGCCTAGCGTTGGGCGGGGGAGGTCTGAGGTGGCTGGTGGGAGATCAACATGACACCCAAACGCCGCCTGAGCACGCCGCTTCCACACCCCACTTTTTTTTGGGGTTGTCTGATGGAGCCCACATTCACCACATGTCGAGCAATGCCCCAACCCAAGCCCCCACACCTCATAGTCTTAGGATATGTTGTTACTAATTATGTTTAATAAAGTATATATGTTGCATGAAGATTGGTTGAAAAAGTTATATTACTCCATGCGAGTACTGTGATATGGGTGGGAGCGGAGACACCGTGAAAACAAGAAGCACATTTTGTCAACCCACCATAGACACCAAAGATTAAAAGCACAAGCGACTCTAATGATGTAAAACTCAACTCATGCTGCCTACTGCCTTTTCTTAACCAATCAAAAACTGTATTTGTTCAGTGAACTTTCAGCAATCTTTTATCGTCTTTTGGGTGGGCAACTAAAATTATACTATAGTTGAATATGAATCAAACTTAGGAGCTATATTAGATTGTGGCTAGTTACCGCTACTAGTAAAGCATGTTTCGGTCTCAAATACATGTATGTTCTGTAGCATTAATCAAACGATCTAGTGTGCCTAAATACTCAAGGTTTTCTTAAAATTATATGAGTAAATACAAAGTTCCATATGGTTTATATGAAATAATCATTTTGGCCTTTTTAAGTTGTAAAATTATAATAAATTGTCTTCTGTATTTTTTAAAAACTGTTTGGCGGATCTAGAAATAAATTTAGAGTTATCGTAAAAAAAAATTTGGACTAAGGGTACCGATATATAAAACAGAGAAGAAATAAAAATTGCACTAATTTTGTAGTTCGCCGACAAAGTTGAGGGGTAGCTCGGGTTATCCCTGCACCCTTCATAGACTGCCCATTGCAGGCCCGGTTATCAGTATGGGCAGGTAGGGCATTGGACCCAGGCCCAAAGTTCTTGAGGGCCCAGAGTTTTTAAAAATATCCTATATACTATATGTTTCTGTAATCTGTTATTGGGCCTTTAACAGTTTAACTGGTAACCTAATTATATTTAGAGCTTGGATTGTATATTTATGTAGCCCAATGATAAGCCCAAAAAGAAAACCCAATGTGAAAGAGATTGAGTTAAACGCTGTTGACTGTTGGAATTGGGAGGGCACGGTCAAAAAAAAAAAATTAAACAAACTGCTTGCTGCTGCTAACTGGAGACGAGAACAGAAGAAACAAAAGAGAAGAAAACGCAGGTGCGGGCGTGCGGCTGGAGACGAGAACGAGACGAGGTTGGGCTGCTCTAATCGATTAATCGACTTCAACTCTTCAAGGTATGTGTTTTTTTATCTTTAGGTTTAAATTAGGGCTTCAATTTATGTTATTTAGGTTTAAATTAGGGATGAAATCGGACCGAATTTTTGCCCTAAACTTGTTATTATAATCGACCATTCGGCCTTCATCTTTGATTGACTTGAATACTAATGAGTGATTTATTGTCTAGTTTATGGTTGTAAATTGTTCAAGTGTGATTAGAAGTAATCGCTTTGTGCTCAAGTGTGATTCGGGTTGTAATCGCTTTGTGTTCAAGTGTGTTTAAATTATATGGGCCCGATTTATTTTTAGTGGCTCCAGGCCCAAAACGTTTCGAGATTTCTCGGAGACGGCACTGGCCCATTGCCATTCCATACTGTCTCAAAGTAGTTTTCTGTCTCAACTTTGCGACGGTTTATTTCCGTCTCCTTTGTGTTTTGCTTAATCTTCGTGAAACATCATATATATACATTTTTTTTTCTTTTCAAGAGGACAAGATAATTACAATTTAGTATAACTATCAGTTAACACTATAGCCACAATCATGACATAACACTAACCACTTGTAAAGCTAAAAAGCAGTAACATAAACTATCAAAAGTGATATTTACATTTCTACATTTTTGCTACTACTGCATAGAACCATATTATTGTTGTATCAACTTTATGTTGTGAGATTAAATATATAAATGTAATATTTAATCTTGTAGCCTATATAATCATTTATATTATATTAGATCAAAATATATTAATAACCTATTATAATTAGTTGGTAATTGTTGATGGACCATATTACCCTTATTAACTAATTAGGTTTCCTCTTGGGTGTATAAATAAGGGGCTTATTAGAGAGTTAAAGGGTTAGACACTTTACACAATTACAAACCCTCACTAACATCAATTTTCGTCCTCTCTCCCTCAACCGAAACTAACCCTAATTTTGGTTTTCATCACCATCATAATTTTACACCCTAAGGAGGAACCGGATCACCTTGACAAAGATGTCGAACACTATGGCTGGATCTCTGACTGGATTCTCTACTGCTTTGAATACTATAACAGGTATGTGTTTCATGTTTTCCATTAAGTTTAAACAGAATTGATCAACATGTGGTATCAGATCATATGTTGATAAATCAGTTCTGGTTTTGTATCCATTATTCTGGGATCAAAAAATCTGGAAAACGGAAGTTTTTAAAGCCTTAAAAAGGTCTCGGCTGTTTTCGAGTTTCATGAGCCGAAATCCCTGTTTTCGGATAATATGTTTGAAAAATTTACTCGAAATCATAAAGGATTAAACTTATTGTCACGAAATCCATTACAAAACCATTAAAATCAGGTTTCGGATTTCCAGATTATGTTTTTATTTTTTTAGGGTTCATCATAATGTTCTAAGAAAACTCGAAAAATTCCATAAATTTTGGAATATAATTTTGGATTAGTGGGTGTTTTACTGTTTTGATCTGAATTTTATCTACTAAAATTTTTGAAAAACTGTTAAAGAGATAATCAGTTATTATTTTCGAAATCATTGATAAGTTTAGTTCAGCAACATAACAGGAAACATTATCTCACAATCCCTAAAAGTTCGATTTTTCAGTTATTATCACAATAAACAGCTGTTAACAGAGGACTCGAGACCAGCAGACTACGACTCGAGACCATTAGATCTCGACTCGAGACCATAACGTGTCAACTCGAGACAGAGGTCTCGACTCGAGATCATAAAGGTCATCAGAAGCTTACAACTCGAAACAGAGGTCTCGACTCGAGACCATTAGATCTCGACTCGAGACCATAACGTGTCAACTCGAGACAGAGGTCTCGACTCGAGACCATAACGTGTCAACTCGAGACAGAGGTCTCGACTCGAGACCATTAGATCTCGACTCGAGACCATAACGTGTCAACTCGAGACAAAGGTCTCGACTCGAGACAACAAGATTGTGACTCGATCCGCGCTAACAGGTGGTTTGCTATTAAATACTTGGTTTTGTTAATACTTACTTAACTAATCAGAATCAGATAATTTTTACAAAACCAAAATAGCTTAACTTGAATGAGCTTCTGATGTTTTAATTCTGGCCAAAGCTGATTTACTACATCTATTTATTGTTCAAGTATTATAAAAAGCTATGTTAAGTATGCATTACAAACGTGAAATGTCTTAATTCTGGCCAAAGCTGATTTAATTCATTTATGTTTAGCATGACTTGACAAGTGCATAACTAAAGTGATTGTCTCATTTCTGGCCAAAGCTGATTTGTCACAATTGTTTTGCACACATATTTAAATGATTACACTTCTGGCCAAAGCTGATTTGTCTTCATTTAAATAGAATTTTCCTAAGTCTATTATTTTGATGTTAGTAATAGACATTATCACAGCTTCATAATTATAATGGTCATTACTTATGCCTGCCTTAGTATAACATGCCCTTAGATCACATTAGAACTTCTTTCTTAGTATCATAACTTGCTCATCTTATTTCCACTATCAGCACCCAATCAAGGGATTCCACCTTTGACTGGTGATAACTTTGCTGCATGGAAGGATGCCCTCATGCTTACACTTGGAGTGCTGGACTTTGATTATGCTCTAAGAGAGGATAAGCCAGCGGACCTTACTCCACAGAGTACTGCTCCTCAGCAGTTACTTCATGATAAGTGGACTAGAAGTAACCGCATGTCTCTCATGTTCATGAAGCAGTCCATTCATCACTCAATTAGAGGAGCTATTCCTGATTCTGAAGATGCTAAAACCTATTTGGCTTCTGTGGAGGATCAATTCAAGGGAACATCAAAAGCACACGCTAGCACTCTTATCCTCAAGCTGGTGACTACTAAGTATGATGGGAGGAGCGGCATTCGCGAACACATCATGATGATGCATGACATGGCCAATAAGTTGAAGGGCCTAGAGATGGAGATCAGTGATGGTTTTCTTGTTCACTTCATCATCACTTCGCTTCCTTCGTCCTATGAAGCATTCAAGATCAATTACAACACTCAGAAGGACAAATGGATGATGAGTGAGCTGATCGCTATGTGCGTGCAGGAGGAAGAGCGTATGAAGATGGATCGCCATACTGATGTTGCTAACTTCACCACCTCCAGCTCAAAGAAGAGGAAGCACAATTATCAAAGAAAGGATGCTTCTAAGGTTCAAAAGCCAAATCCAACTCCTAATACAAGTGCACCTTCCAGCTCTAAGAACTCCTTAGGCAAACCCTACTGCAAGTTCTGTAAGAAAACAGGACATAAGCAAAAGGAATGCCCTGACTTCAAGGAGTGGCTGGCTAAGAAAGGTAACGATTTTTTCATGATACTTGAGTCCTTTAATTTAAATGTTCCTGCTAACTCTTGGTGGTTTGATTCTGGTTCTATGGTTCATGTTACCAATTCACTTCAGGGATTCCTTACAATCCAGAAGCTGGGAAGAAACCAAAGAACACTTAAAGTTGGAGATGATCGAGAATTAGAAGTGAAGGCCATAGGAACATTACAATTATTTTTGAAAACTGCTTTATGTATTAAACTTTATGATACCTTATATGTTCCTGAGGTAACTCGGAACCTTGTATCAGGACCAAAGTTAGACATGGACGGTTTTTTCGTTTCTCATGGTCATCGCAAACTCTCTATTCTATATGATTCCGTTGTTTATGGTACTGGCATTCTGGATGGTGGTCTCTATAGATTAGAACTAGATGATAATTTTTCCAAATCTTTGTTGTCATATAATATTAATGAATCACTCACAAAGATGGAAAAGAAACAAATTCGAGACTTAGAGACTTCATCTATGTTGTGGCATCAACGTTTAGGCCACATCTCAAGAGAACGATTAAATCGTCTCGTAAAGGATGAAGTCTTACCTCCTCTCGATTTCACCGATTTTGGAACATGTGTCAAATGTCTTAAAGGCAAAATGACATTAGCAAATAAGAAAGGTGCCACTAGGAGCTCTAATTTATTAGAACTCATTCACACTGACATTAGTGGTCCTTATCAAATCGCTGGTATAACAGGACATACTTCATTTATCACTTTCATTGATGATTATTCTCGTTACATGTACTTGTATCTTATAAAGGAAAAGTCTGAATCTCTTACAACTTTTAAAGATTATAAAGCTGAAGTTGAAAAGCAATTAGATCATCAGATTAAAGTTGTGAGATCAGATAGAGGCGGTGAATATTATGGAAGACATACTGATGTGGGTCAAGCTCCTGGTCCATTTTATGAGTTTTGTAAGGGCCAGGGGATTGTGAACCAATACACCATGCCTGGTACACCTCAGCAAAATGGTGTAGCTGAAAGAAGAAATCGTACCCTTATGAACATGGTGCGCAGTATGTTAGCCAACACTAATTTACCATTATTCCTCTGGACTGAAGCGTTAAAAGCAGCTGTTCATATACTCAATAGAGTTCCTTCTAAGTCTATCCCTAAAACTCCTTATGAACTTTGGACAGGAAGGAAACCGAGTCTTAAATATATGAAAGTATGGGGCTGCATTGCTGAAGCAAAACTTTACAATCCTTTCCTAAGGAAACTTGACCCTAAAACAGTTACCTGCTTCTTTATCGGGTATCCTGATCATTCGAAGGGTTATCGTTTCTATTGTCCTTCCCATATCACCCGTATTGTTGAAACCAAGCGTGCTGCGTTCCTGGAGTATTTCAAGGTCAGTGGGAGCAGTACCAACCCTTACGAAGAATTGCAAGAAGTACAAGACGCGGGGGGGAGAGACTCGTCGCTTATCATTACTCTGTTTACTCCTCTTGTACCCCATGCAACAACTGTACCTGAAGCCACTGCACAAAATCCATCTCCACAATCAAAACCCATTATACCTCATAACGAAGGCACATCAAACGCTCAAAACCAAGACAACACTGAACCCGATAATCAACTCAGGAGGTCATCTAGGCAAAGAAGGCCTACTAATTGGGATGATTATGTTACCTACCTGACTGAAATGGATGCTGGAAAGCTCAATGATCCTATCTCTTATAATGAAGCCATTAGCAGTGATCAGTCTTCTGAATGGAATAAAGCAATGATTGATGAGCTTGAATCCATGAAGAAAAATGACGTTTGGGATTTAGTCGAATTACCCAATGGTGCCAAACCTGTAGGTTGTAAATGGGTGTTCAAAACAAAACTGGATCCGAATGGGAACGTTGAACGCTACAAAGCGAGATTGGTTGCAAAGGGCTACACTCAGAAAGAGGGAATTGATTATCAAGAGACGTTTTCACCTGTCTCTCGTAAAGATTCATTAAGGATCGTCATGGCCCTAGTAGCTTATTTTGATTTAGAGCTGCATCAGATGGATGTCAAAATTGCTTTCCTCAACGGAGACTTAGACGAAGATGTTTACATGAAACAACCTGAAGGTCAGGAGCATCTAGTCTGTAAGTTGAAGAAATCCATTTATGGGTTAAAACAAGCATCACGTCAATGGTACCTCAAGTTTGATGAAGTCATGAAGAGGCAAGGTTTTATGAAGAATCAAGTGGATCAATGCACCTACCTCAAGATGAGTGGGAGTAACTTTACTATACTTGTCCTTTATGTAGATGATATTCTATTGGCAAGTAATAGTTTAGACATGTTGCATGAGTCGAAGCGTTTACTCTCGCATAACTTCGACATGAAGGATCTCGGAGATGCTTCTTACGTCATTGGCATCGAAATTCACCGAGATAGACACAAAGGGATCTTAGGATTGTCTCAAAAGACTTACATAGATCGTGTCCTTACACGTTACAACATGCAACAGTGCAAACCCTCCGTCGCTCCAGTAGTTAAGGGAGATGTTTTCGGTTCATTCCAGTGTCCGACAACAGAGGTTGAAAAGGAGCAAATGAGCCAGATACCTTACGCGTCAGTAGTCGGGAGCCTGATGTATGCTCAAGTCTGTACTCGCCCAGATATCGCTTATATTGCTGGAATGCTAGGCCGTTATCAGACTAATCCTGGCCTAGATCACTGGAAAGCAGCTAAAAAGGTCCTCAGATATCTGCAAGGGACGAAAGACTATAAACTGACATATAGAAGAAGTGATCATTTAGAAGTGGTAGGTTATTCTGATTCTGACTTTGCCAAATGCAAAGATGACAAGAAATCCACTTCGGGCTACATCTTTATGTTAGCAGGCGGACCTATCTCATGGAAGAGTCATAAACAACAGTTAACTACAACTTCCACAATGATGGCAGAATACATTGCTGTTTACAACGCAACCTGTCATGGAATGTTGCTTAGAAATCTGATCACTGGACTCAAAATTGTTAATTCCATTTCTAGACCATTGAAGCTTTACTGTGATAATTCAGCTGCCGTTAGTTTCTCGAACAGTAACAGTTCGACTGGAGCCGGTTTATATCTTGATACGAAGTACTTGTTCGTACGTGAACGAGTTGAGGAAAATAATCTTTGTATTGAGTATATTAGTACTAAAGATATGCTTGCGGATCCGATGACTAAAGGTCTCCCACCTAAAGTTTTCGAAGAACATGTATCGAATATGAGACTTATTAAAGACCTTGTTTAATGGCATATTGTACTAGCTTATGTTTTAATTAATAAAATTTCCTCAGTTTGATTTTGTATGTCTCTAACATATGTTCTGCCGGTGTAATGACATATAGACAAATATAAATACAAATCAAACGCTAAAGGGCTTATACATATTTTGATCGTAACTGTTAGGTTTTAAATTGAGGCTATAGTATGACTAATGGGGGTCCTGAGTCGAATGATGATTCAACGGCTGTATTTCTCTGCTATAGTTCTTGGTTTAAGGCTAAAATGAGTGTTAACTCCTGGCCAGGCTTACCTAATACTCATGATAAATGATTACTTGGCTAAGTGGGAGAATGTGAGATTAAATATATAAATGTAATATTTAATCTTGTAGCCTATATAATCATTTATATTATATTAGATCAAAATATATTAATAACCTATTATAATTAGTTGGTAATTGTTGATGGACCATATTACCCTTATTAACTAATTAGGTTTCCTCTTGGGTGTATAAATAAGGGGCTTATTAGAGAGTTAAAGGGTTAGACACTTTACACAATTACAAACCCTCACTAACATCAATTTTCGTCCTCTCTCCCTCAACCGAAACTAACCCTAATTTTGGTTTTCATCACCATCATAATTTTACACCCTAAGGAGGAACCGGATCACCTTGACAAAGATGTCGAACACTATGGTTGGATCTCTGACTGGATTCTCTACTGCTTTGAATACTATAACAGGTATGTGTTTCATGTTTTCCATTAAGTTTAAACAGAATTGATCAACATATGTTACATGTTACGGAATTCCTACATCTTCTCCCTGAATGTGTGTCCAAAAATGACTATTATACCGAGGAATCTGTCCATCAATGAATTATATTTGTTTTGTAGTGTGTGAGACCATGTACACGATAAACGTGAAAAAGGTTGCAATCATATCTAGAAAATCATTCACTTTCATGTAAATATCAAAGAATGTTACAGACAAGATACTAATATTATAAAAGTGCTTGACGTTAGATCCCATAACAACCTTACAGACTGTCGTAAATAGAGGTTCAATGAGGTGAAAGGATATTCTTGTTGGCGTTGTCCTTTAACGAAATCAGTGTTACGACTTATATGCAAATACGATTTGTCATGAGTTATGCAAGATGATTCCAAGACGGATCGCGTACCCGAAAACTTGCTCTTTGACCCAATAATGGTATGCTGATGAAGGAGACACTTCTGATAGATAAGGTCCATACTATGGTCGATCAACCTCATAAAGTAGCATCATATGACCATACATACAAATGCACTGGTACCCGTACTATATATGTATCTTGCTTCCTAGAAATGACATGCATGTGGTGCCGTTGTTGTTGGTCTTGAGTCAGGGAAATTAGATCACGTGCCTATAATCAATTTAAAAACAAGTAAATAAATGCATATAGTTGGCCGTGCTTCTTGCTAGTAGTTGTGTATAATATAGTTTTTACAACATAACACTACAAGAAATACATACTAGGATACTTGCATGTTAGAAGTCATTCTTGCACGAATACTTGTCATTAACTTCATGAGTCAACCTTAACATGTATAGCGCTATAGGAGTAGCACACCGCCCGTTTGATGGGTCATTGTTAAGTATTCAATCGTTAACGCTCTTGTCATTTTGAAGACGAGATTACGCTAGCGGAATCTTTGGGTAGACACATATGTGATCCATGCTAGTTCATGATAAGTTATGTCTTAGTATACAACTAGCAATAAGGCCCGCGCGCTTTGCGGCGCGAGTATATTGCAAATATCGAATGGATTTGTTCAAGTGTTAGGTGATGTGTTAACCATACAAAAACGCGTGTTTCGACATATCTAATTGAACTCAATGTAACCTATACAAGTATTGTGATTGGATCATAATATAAAGTAAATTGAATTTATCTCGTATAATCATAACTTATTCTATAGGATTAATTAATGCTTTGAAAAAAAAAAGAAAAAAAAGAAACCACAATTTGACTCCACTCTGTTCGAAATAGAATTTATGAAAATGTACATAAAATAAGTAAGAAAACGTATTATATTAAAAAAAGTATATACAAATGTAGACCAAATAAGTAAGAAAACGTATTATATTAAACGAAAACATGTTGTGTTTGACCTAACTCGTTTCCAGAAAAAGTTTATGTCGAAACGTAGACACCCTTAAATTTATACGGATACGTACATAAAAATATGCACGGAAAAATAGTTTTTTAAGTAAAAAAATGATATGGGTAAACAAAAAAAAATAACAAACGAATGTTGTCGAAGCAAATTTAAATTAGTAAAAAGCTAGGGGTTAAAAATGTCAATTGTTAAAGTAGAAGAATAGTAAAGTTAGATAAGGGACTAAAATTGATTACTCCAAAAGTGGAGGGGTCATAGCAAAGCTGAAGGGTTTGAAATGCAATACTGTAAAGTTTAGGGGGGGGGGGGGGTAAGGCAAAGCCGGTGGGAAACCCCACCGACTTTGTCTTTTAAGATAGTATAGAATTTTGCCATGTGAACTTTGTTAAACTTTTATACGTATGCTAGTAAACCAAACTTGTATGCTCACCAATGCTTTATGTGTTGACCGTTACTTTAATATATATTCACTACTACAAAACAGAGCTTTAGACGGGGTGATATGGGTTTTAAGACGGTGTTTTCAACACATACTTTATTACTATATATAAACTAATTTTTATATACAATGTACTAGTGATTTATAAAAACAAAGCAAGAAAAAATCAAATTTAAAATTTTAACAAGAAAACATATAATTAAACATGATATAAGTACTATTTATAAAACTAAAAAACATTAAATAACATAAGTAAAGAGAAAAAAAACTAACCTTGAAACTTTGTAAGGTTGTTAATGGTGAAATTGAATGAAGAAGATGAAGAAGTTGAATGAGGAAGATGGGGAATTGAAAGAGATAAGGTTTTGGTGGTTGTTATGCTAGTGATCTTGAAAGTTTATAAGACGGTGTTCACAGACAACACCGTCTAAAGGATACAGAAAAATTGTATAAGACGGTGTTTAAGCATTAGACGGGGTTCTTTTGAATTTTATTGAATATTTATAAGACGGTGTTCAGAGACAACACCGTCTAAAGGTTGGAGAAATTAGTATAAGACGGTGTTCTTCTGAATTTTATTGAATATTTTATTTAAAAGAGCTTACGTTCATATTGGTATTTGGTTTTAAGACGGTGTTATTACTTTAACACCGTCTAAAACAAATCCTTGACACTGTCTAATGCTACATTTTGTAGTAGTGGTTGCAGGAATATAATGATGATGCGTTGAAAAGAAATCTCGTAGGTTTGACTACAAACGCGTCATATTTTAGATTATGTTTTGTTGTTTAATTGTTATGTTGTAGATGTTGTATTTCCTTTTTGAACAACGTACTTCTTCTGTTATCAAATGAAATTCGAATTGTTTAAATATTGTCACAAACAACAAGTTATGAAGTCTCGAGCAATCTCGTTTTTTGTCTCACTCTGATGTTTCCACCATTGGTTGGGGTGTGACAATGAGATTTGGTGATACCCGACCCGATTACCCGAAACTATATACCCAATTACCCGAACAATATACCCAAAAACTTTTAACATTTGTTTTTATGATAAATGATCACGTACAAGAGAGTTAATTCGTACAAAGTGTAGAAGTCTTTTGGCCATTGATCAAGTAATCTAATGGTTGAGATTAAGTGGTCCCTATGTGTAGAATTCACGTGACTAAAAACAAGGGAAACAAGTGGAGAAAGTGCAAAATAGGAACATCACGTATTTGTGACTCATAAAACCACTTCCCTCACGATTTTTAAACGACTATAGCTTTTTCATACGATAATATTTGAAAAAAAAAAATTACACCATATTAACAAACATTTCATTCTCATTAATTTAAGTAGGCTATTGCTATACTTTTCTTAATTTAAAAAATTATCTTACAATCTATAACATTACGTGATTTTATAACGTTACGTGATTGTGTTCCAATACGTAATTACGTAATATGCAGTTTATTCTTGAAACAAGTGTGACTTTACGTGAATAGTTGACTATGTATTATTACATGATTTTGAATACCCAATATTTGATTTCATTATAGCATTTATGTGAAAACATACTAAGTGCTTACGTAGTTACATACTAACCATAATTATAATAAAAAAACAAAACATGCAATACATAATATTTCACGGAATGCCTAATATTTAGGTATAATCACGTATTAAGTATAAATGTAATGTAATGTAATACAAAACATTAACCAATCAAACCAATAATAACCATGTAATACCGTATATTACAGATTGAATTATGTAATAAAGCACAAACAATTAAGTTCTTATTCTTGAATGTGAAATTTCGTAATCAGCATAACTGTAATAACATCAATTATAACAAATCATATTAAATGTGTAATCACGTATCCTGTAAAAAAAACTTAGAATTAAGAAAACTATAGCAATAACTTACTCAAATTAAAGAAATGAAATGTAGTTAATACGGTGAGTTTTTTTAAATGTTACCGTATGAAAAAAATATAGCCGTTTGAAAATCATGGTGAAAGTGGGTTTATGAGTCAACAATATTGGATTTTCCTAAAACACCCTTATCTTTTAGTCTCTCCTACACTTTGTACGTTTCCTTCCTTTTGTACAGTAACATTCCCCTTGTATTTATATTTCCTTAATTATTGTCTAGCAATGTTTTATTCTAGTAACTTTATTCCTTAAAAGATCTTTTCTTTCGGAATATATATTTGAGTAAACTGCAATTTTACACCCTGAGGTTAGGGGTCATTGGCATGTCTACCCCCCCTAACGAAATAATTGCAATTTTACCCCCCACTGTTCACTGTTATGTCGCAACCTTACCCCCTGTTAACAAATTCTGTCAAGTCAACGTTTGTTTTGACTGTTATAATGTGTGAAAAGTCGTTTTTTCCCCTGTCTTATTAAAATTATATAAAAAATCAAGAATCAACACAAAATAAAAATTCATCATCATCATCATCATCAGTTCATTCCAAACCCAGATCAGTTCATTCTTCATCATCATCATCATCATCAACACTTCAATCGTTTAATCGTTGTGTGCTTCTTCATCATCATATTCAAACGTTTTGCCAGATCAGTTCATTCTTCATCATCATCATCATCATTCCAAACCCAGATCATCATCATCATCATCATCATCAGCAGCAGCAGTCCAAACCCAGATCAGTTCATTCATCATCATCATCATCATTCCAAACCCAGATCAGTTCATTTACGTTTGAAAGAAGCACACAAGTTCATCATCATCAGCAGCAACAAATCCAGATCCACAACACAAATCACAAAATCAACGAAACAAGTTCATCATCATCAGCAGCAGTTCATTCTTCATCATCATTATCATCATCATCATCTAACCACCGCCGGAGGTGTAAATGAATCCGTGACCGTCTGATTCTCCGCCGCTGAGTTGAATGAGATGCAACGCCGCCTGCATCTCCGGCCTTGACCACAGCCACCATCAACTCCACCACCACCGCCTTCTCCTCTTCTGACCACCGCCACCATCAACTCAGCCACCACCTCCTTCCCCTTTCTCACCACCGCCACCATCAACTCAGCCACCACCTCTTTCCTATTCCAAACCTTAACCCTAGCCGCCTACAGTGGTTCCTATTCCAGATCTGGGTTATTAGATGATGTAGAAGTTGGAGTGGTGGCTAGGGTTTGTGTGCTTCTTTCTTGTAGCAATAATCGTTTAACTAAGAATGAACTACTGCTACTGCTGATGATGATGAACTGCTGAATCTGTAGGCTCCGATGGTTTATGAGGAATCGATTTAATGGTTTTGAACAAACTGATCCACATATCTGTTCCGGCAAGGGGGTGTTTCTCGAACGGTCCAGTTTCACCAAACCCAACAACCCACCCACATGCCTATGGTTCTGACGAGGTGTTCAAGGGTTTCGGTGAGGAGTTGCAGGTGTGAGAGATGAAGATAAGATGATTTGTATAGGTGTGTGTGTGGTGTTAATGTATGAGAGAGAAGATTAAGATGTTTAATAATAATAATAATAATAATAATAATAATAATAATAATAATAATAAGAATAATAAGGGGTAAGATTACCAAAATACCCTCACCTATAAGGGTCAAACGACGTTGACTGTTAACAGGGGGTAAGGTTGCGACATAACAGTGAACAGTGGAGGGTAAAATTGCAATTATTTCGTTAGGGGGGGTAGACATGCCAATGACCCCTAACCTCAGGGTGTAAAATTGCAGTTTACTCTATATATTTTAATGACATTGTTTATGTTTATATGTTACGAAATACAAAATCATCATTTGAGATTAATTTTATAATTTACTTACACTTTTTAATATTTTAAATATTATTATGGCAAGGTTGTTATGTATGTTAATCATAATTTAATATAGTGTACAAAAATAATATGAATACATAAAATTATAAGGAAACATAAAAAATATGTATATATTAAAATCCCAAATAGTATTTTTCTTAAAACACTAACTAGTATACCCGATATTCTTTGGGTAATGAGTCAGGTATAAGACAAGATTTTACAATCGGGTATGATTTTATAAAATTAGGATTAGTTACTCGACCCATTGCCATCCATGATTTCAATAGAAAATAAGACATGTTTTCACTTTTAGCGAGAGAAGTAGCTAGAAGCATAATATTGGTCATTGGCAAATTATATGAATATTGGATATGGTACATTATTTTGTTAAAATTTAATCATGAGTAAACTACAATTCGTCTCTCGTGGTTTGGGTCACTTTTTACTTTTCCTTTTTTAATTCAAAAAAAAATTTGTATCGCGCCGTGAAACTTTTGTTTCCTTGAAATTTGACAATGAAAGTACCATAATGCCCTTAAAGCGTCACACCTATTTAACAGAGTATTCTCTTTTTGAAACCACAAGTTTTTGAAATAAGGAGGCAAAGTGAAAAGTAACCCAAACCATAGAAAGGCAAATTGTAGTTTACACTTTAATCATATTTGTTAAAATTTAATCATATTATATGATTATTGGTTATCAACTTATAATATCATCGTTGGAAAACTTTCATAAGGTTTTTGTAGCATTTGATATAACATTCGATCTCTCATACCAACCAAATCGATCTACTTGCCTATGCGGAGTTCAAGTATTTGTTTTTGGTAAAGCGAGTGAAAACATCCAATATGAGGAATTTGTGTTGGTGATATTTGAGACGAAGAATTCCATATGATCCACCATATCTCTTATGGAAATAGTAGAAAGAAATGAGATTCATCAAAGAGGTCACATAAGCTCAATGTAAAATGCTTTTACAATGCACGTATAAGGATATTCATCAAAGATGTCACATAAGCTCAATGTTAAATACATTTAGAATGCACGTACAATGTACGTGTTTAATGCCAGGCCAGAATGGTTTTATAATCATTTCAAAACATTCTAAGAGAATTATACATACACCTACGATGACCATTTTTCGAATGCCTAAGATGAATCTTTAGCAATTATGAACAACTGTTAAATAAAGTAGGCCAATGTAACAAAACTCAACTTTTTAAACGTTGTCAAATTAAGAATCTGCGATTTAGCTTAGTTTATGTAGGAATCCGTTCGTGCAAAATAAATAAAAACTTTTATTAACTTGAATTATAAACTGAAATAAGGAAAGCAGTAAATTACAATACTTGTTACAACTGAATTAAAATGAAAAACAAGAACAGAATTACAAACAGAAAAGAAGATCTTGGCTGAGGATCGTGCTAGACACAGGTCCCTTAAAACAAATTTCGAGTCTCCCAAGAGAACTCGTTTGTTTCTAGGATACAACAGCCCAAGCAGTTGTACTGCCGGACTTGACGAAAAGCGAAGGTGTACCTCGAAACTAGAAAGAAAAAGATGGAAACTGCAAAGAGAAAATTGCTAGTGTTGGTGAACGTTTTGGTGTGTATTCTGCAGCAGTTCTCCTTCCTATTTATACTGCAGGTCCTAGTCGAAACATAAAAATAAATTAAATGGGAGAATTAAATTGCATTAAACGTCTTCAATGCACTTTAATTCGTCATTTAATTCTGAGTCAAAACTGTTGACTGGTCTGTTTCAAATGCTGAAAAGAAACTGCTCTGGCATTTAAAGTCTGGAAGCTTCTACGCGTGCGCGCGCACAAGACAGACTGGTGCGCGCACGCCATTTTGGCTCACTTTCTTGCGCGTGCAGGTCTGCACACTTATGCGCACGTGCGCCATTTTGGCTCACTTTCATGCGCTTACAAGTCTGTACACTCAAGCGCGCGTGCGCAACGTCACATACGATCACGCCACACAGTCGCACCGTATTGGCTCACTTTGGTGTGCCGCGTCCATACGCCAGCGCGCAGACCACCCTGGTCATGCTCCATGCCTTGGTGCGCTCACCTGCCACGCCATGCGCCAGGTACCCGTGCACCTGCATGCCACGTCACCAGTCACCTGGTCCTTGCAGCCCCTGTGCTTCACCACGCGCACACGGTCAAAAATACAAACGCGACTCTCAAGTGCAAAGTGCGCCATCAAAACGCCACATTGCGCTCATCACCCACGCCATGCGCGCGCGTGTGTGCATGTGCGAGTGCAAGTTAGGGTGCTCTGCACCCTTCGCGAGTACACTAGTGTGTGCTTCCATGAAACAATAAGGATGGAGTGTTCCCACTTAAATACCCATTTAAGTTCCATCTCTCCTCCTATGTGGGACAAGGTGCCACTTTCCCAATTTTTCAGTATTCAATGTTTCAAACACCAAACTTTGAGCATCGATATCTCATTCATCTTAGCTCCGTTTTGGACACGGTTTAGTTCGTTGCGAAGCTCTTCCAACGTAGAACACAAACCCGCAAATAAATATATAAAAACCCTCAGTTTCTTATATTTATTTCTAGTCCAAAAATAGGAAAAATGCATTTCCTATATTTGTGAAAATTGCTATTTTCACAAATTTCCTACAATCCCCCACATGAATAGAAATCGATCTATCAAGTTTCAACAATACACATTCAGCAGTTGAGTATTGCAAGATAGGTAGGTGTAACCTTTGAACCTTCTTTTTTGAAGCATACTTAGCCTCCTAGGGTCTTGTTGGCGCGATGTCCTTGAACAATCCCCCATTTATATAGGTGACAATATACATTCAAACAATACTCTCCCTGGTTTAGTTAAGTCCTCATGGTTTTGTCCGTTTATGGTCATGGAACACTTTCTTGGTTCTACGAGAGCTCTAGGATTTGCGCCTCCCCACAAATCCATTCGAAGCGACCCCACTTCTCTGTAACATAGGTAATTCCTTTGAATCATTAAAAGTATCATGGTTAATTTTGATTTACTCAAATCCTTAACCTAAACATGCTTAACCTTCCTTCATGTCAATGATTGGAATGGACTAGGAAGTATATAACTCCCTTATTAATTTTGGGGCACCCCCCACAGTGACTCCCTCTGGGTTTATGATTAAGTTGTCCTATTGAACCTAGATCTTGGGATCTCTAGTCAACTAGGTTAGGTTTCCCTCATATTCCCTTCTTCTATGGGCTTTAGTCCCATTCCTCTTGACGAATTATAAACTAAATCTCTGCTTAAGCTTTTTTAACGGGCCTGCAAAGTTCTCCTTTGACCTAACATAGTCAATTGAGATAACACCTGTTGAGATTAGTTGTCGTACCATGCTGTGTCTACGTTGAATGTGCCTTGATCCGCTATTTTACATCGATCTTTGAGCTCTAACAATCGCCGATTGATTGTCACAATGTATGCAAATTGCGACAAAGGCTTTGGCCATCTTGGAATATCTTCCACAAATTGACGTAGCCATTCCGCCTCTTCCCCGTTTTTATCCAATGCGATGAACTCAGATTCCATCGTGGATCTAGCTATAACAGTTTGCTTGGATGACTTCCAAGCTATAGCTACTCCCGTAAGTGTAAATGTCGCAACCCCCGATCTCACATCCCCGGGAACGGGCGGCCGCGAGCCAGTTTCGGTGGTATCTCGTATTGTCTAATTTGGCAGCGGAAATTTTCTTCAGAACCGTAGTTAGGAAATATTGGATCAGAGTAAAATACCATATTTTTATAACATTAAACAAATGGGTTAAAACCCAAGTTCATAGTACACATGTTTTTATAGGAATAAATCCTTTTTTATTTATTAAAAACATCTATTTTATTTTTAGGTAACTTTATTGCCACTTTTCCAAGCCTCCAGTGCTGTCCAGATGGCTTCTATTTGGCTTTCACATTTTGTTACCTGAAACGCGTTTTAAAAACATTTGTCACTGGGAAATACTGGTGAGTGAATCCCAGTTTAATGAAGTTTAAATAAAAATCCCATTGTACAGTATTGAGGGCGATCCCGCAATTATATTTGTTTCAAAGACATCACAATTAACATCCATGGTACTGTCAAACCCGACTTGTGGAAATATTACTCCCTGACCAGGTGGTAATAAATTTTGTATACAAAACCCCAACATACTCGTGATAATTGTATTCTTACAAATACTCAATCACTGTTTAATATATAATTAATTAAATGAGGTTTTGTAAAAACAGTTAACAAAAAGCGGATCAACTCACATTGCTGTTTTAGATTTTCCGTAAGGATTTCCTAGTGATAATCTAAAATTTACACAAATGCACACGCATTAGTATAATAACCCATTTTAACATTAGTAATACCCTCCCCGAGATGGCATTCCAACGACTACGTCGGGCAGAACCACGACAGCCGTTACGGAACCATAGATCAATCGGGCAGCGTATCTAATACGTATCCAGGGGTTATAATACTTACAACGGAGCAGAACTTCGCTATTTAGGGGGTATAATACCCGACTATAAAGCCTACTATTCAGAATTTAGAGAAAGGAAATAGTTGTAAGCGAGTTCGACTGAAGATCCGATGGCTTCTATATATAGGTGTTGATCTTAACCTTGTCGCGGCCCGCGTAAAACAAGAGCAGGGCCTACGCGGCCCGCGTTGACCCCAGGTCAATGCGTAGGTGATCCGGGTCATCAGGTAGGTTCGCCGGGTGTTGGGCCACGTGGCCGCACCGGGCTGTGCCACCTTTTAAGTTCACGCGGCCCGCGTGAAGGTTGGGGTGGAGCTTACGCGGCCCGCCTCAACTTAAAATTTCAATTTTTAATTATTTTTAATGCTATTTAGGGTATTCGGGGTCCGTTTTCTCGTATGGGGTGTATTTTGGGACATATTGGGATATTTTAAAATATATTGAGGTGTCGGAAAATATTCGAGGGTGTCGGTTTATTTAGGATTGTTACATCCTCCCTACCTTGTTTTAGAGCTCGTCCTCGAGATCTACTGGAACAAGTGTGGATATTTCCTTTGCATCTCTGATTCAAGCTCCCATGTGTACTCAGGTCCTCTTTTGGAGTCCCACTTCACTTTGACCAGAACTAATCTCCTATGCTTGAGGTTCTTGACTTTCCTGTCTTCAATTTGTAGAGGCATTTCTACAAATTTGAGTTGTTCATTTACCTCTATATCCTTAAGAGGTACCATTAGCGATTCATCAGCTAGGCATTTCTTGAGATTAGATACATGGAACACATCATGTATTCCTGCCATTTCCTCTGGCAGTTGTAGATGATAGGCTATAGGTCCTATTCTTCTAATAATTTCAAAAGGTCCAATATACCTGGGACTTAGCTTTCCCCGTTTGATGAATCTTACCACTCCTTTCCAAGGAGAGACCTTCAATAATACTTTATCTCCTACTTGAAATTCCAATGGTTTTTTTCGGTTATCAGCATAGCTCTTTTGTCGATCACGTGCTGCTTTCAGTCGTCCCTTGACTTGAATAATCTTGTCGGTTGTCTCTTGTACTATCTCAGGTCCAGATAGTTGCTTTTCCCTAATTTATGCCCAACAGACTAGGGTGCGGCACTTTCGTCCATAAAGTGCTTCGAATGGTGCAGCATTGATACTTGTGTGATAACTATTATTATAAGAAACTTCTATTAAAGGTAAGTGATCGTCCCAATTACCTCCGAAATCAATTACACAAGCTCTAAGCATGTCCTCCATTGTCTGAATTGTCCTTTCGCTTTGTCCATCCGTTTGAGGATGATAAGCGGTGCTTAGATTTAACTTGGTTCCCATTGCTTTTTGGAAACTTAACCAAAAATGAGAAGTAAAACGACTATCTCTGTCAGAAACAATTGATAAAGGTATTCCATGTAAAGAAACTATTTCATTTACATATAATTTAGCTAAGTGTTCCATACTGAAGGTTTCCTTCATTGGTAGGAAATGAGCTGACTTGGTTAGCCTGTCTACAATCACCCAGATTGTATCATTACCTTTCTTTGTTTTGGGTAATTTAGTAACAAAATCCATTGTTATTAATTCCAATTTCCATACTGGCATTTCTAGTTGTTGTAACCAACCTAAGGGTTTCTGGTGTTCAGCTTTAACTTGTGAACAAGTTAAAGATTTAGAGACATAAGCTGCTATGTCCTTTTTCATTCCTATCCACCAGAAGTTCTTTCTTAAATCCTGATACATTTTGTCATTTCCAAGATGCATCGTATACTTAGACTTATGGGCTTCTTCTAATATACGATGACGTAGGTTTCCTAATTTGGGTATCCACATTCTCTTCTTATGGAATCTCCAAATTCCATCTGTTCCTTGTTCTAATTCCTTAATCATCCCTTTTAATTTTTCAGTATCATCCTTGATGACTGTTTCTTGTGCTTCTCTTATCTGATTATTTAAATCTACTTGTAGATTTAATTTAAGAGAACGTACCCTTTTTGGCTTTTCGTGATATTTTCGACTTAAAGCATCAGCGACTACATTTGCTTTTCCTTCATGATACTGGATATCACAATCATAATCACTAAGCAATTCCATCCATCGTCTTTGTCTCATATTCAACTCCTTCTGCTCGAAAACATACCTTAAACTCTTATGATCAATGAATATGGTAAACTTACTACCATAAAGGTAATGTCTCCAAATTTTTAAAGCTAAAATTATTGCTCCTAGTTCTAGATCATCGGTTGAATAATTCTCTTCATGATTCTTAAGTTGTCTAGATGCGTAAGCTATAACCTTTTGGCGTTGCATTAATACACATCCATAACCTAACTTAGAAGCGTAACAATAGACTACAAAGTCTTCCGTTCCTTCTGGTAATGCTAGTATGGGTGTATGGGTTAATCTTTGTTTAAGAATTCTAAACGCTTCTTCTTGTTTTGGTCCCCATTCAAACTTAATGGATTTACAGGTTAACTTAGTTAAAGGAATGGTTATTCTAGAAAAATCTCGAATAAATCTTCTATAGTAACCGGCCAATCCTAAGAAACTTTTAACCTCGGTTGGTGATTCAGGGATTTTATATTTAGTAATCGCCTCAATTTTTGTGGGATCCACATGAATTCCTTCATGGTTTACTAAGTGTCCAAGAAACTGTACCTGTTCTAACCAAAATTCACACTTTGAAAACTTAGCATAAAGCTTTTCCTTTCTTAATATACTTAAAAGTGCGTGCAAATGTTTTGCATGATCCTCTTTATTCTTAGAATAAATTAGAATATCATCTATGAAAACAATTATGAATTTATCCAAATATGGCTTACATATTCGGTTCATCATGTCCATAAATGCGGCTGGGGCATTGGTTAAACCAAATGGCATGACAGTAAATTCATAATGACCATACCTTGTTCTAAATGCGGTCTTAGGAATATCCTCTTCATGTACCTTTAATTGATGATATCCTGACCTTAAATCGATTTTAGAGAAAAATCGAGCTCCTTGCAGTTGATCGAACAGATCATCGATTCTTGGTAATGGATACCGATTCTTAATCGTGACTTTGTTCAATTCACGGTAGTCAATGCACATACGCATTGATCCGTCCTTCTTTTTAACGAACAGTATCGGTGCTCCCCATGGCGACGAACTTGGTTGTATGAATCCTTTTTCCAGCAATTCGTCTAATTGTTTCTTTAATTCCTGCATTTCAGCGGGTGCCAAACGGTAAGGTGCTTTGGCAATCGGTGCTGTTCCTGGTAGTAGATGAATTCTGAATTCCACTTCTCTGTCTGGCGGTAGTCCTGGTAATTCTTCTGGAAAGATATCTGAAAACTGAGACACTATTGGAATGTCTTTTAGTTCTTTTCCTTTAGTGTTAGTGATTATAGAAATCAAATACACTATAGAACCTTTTCTTATATAGCTTGCAGTTTTCATCACAGAGATGAATTTTGTAGATCTAGATGGTTTATCTCCTTTAATTGTGATCTTTTCACCTTTTGGTGAATTTACTTGGATTGACTTTTGATCACATAGAATACTGGCTTTGTTAGCTATTAACCAATCCATTCCTAATACCACATCAAATCCTGCTAGATTCATGGGATAAAGGTTTGCCACAAACTTTTGGTTTAAAAACTCTATTCTTGCTCCCTGCAAGATTTCAGAAATCCTAACTGTTTCTCCATTAGCTGTCTCTACTAGACATTCTTGTGGTAGTTTAGTTAATGACTGATTTAGAAGTTTGCAAAACGAAGTATTAATAAAACTTTGGTTTCCACCAGAGTCAAATAATACTTTAGCAAAAACATCATTAACTAAAAACGTACCAGCTATCACGTCTGGAATCATCTTGGCTTCATCTGCAGTCAGAACAAATGCTCTAGCATTTTTAGTGTTCCTGTTGTTCATAGCTGGAGCCAATTTTGGACAGTTTGGCCTGATATGACCTTTTTCTCCACAGTTGAAGCACAGTCCATTACTGGATTTCCTCCGGCAATCTTCTTCCTTGTGTCCTGGCATCTTGCAGAAATTGCAAAGGGTGGAGCATCTTCCCGAATGCGTTTTCTTGCAGACCTTGCAGAATGGTGCAGAGGTAGAACCCATATTCCTACGATTGTAATTCCCAGAACGGAATTCTTGGGTAAGTCTTTGGGTTAGGTTTCTCCTCTGTTCTTCTTCCCTAGTACGGATTAATTCTTCTGTCAAAGTGTTGGCTAGTTCTACAGTTTCTTCTATAGTTTGGGGTCTAGCTGCCTTGACTACATGTCTAATCTCTCCAATTAATCCCCAGATGTAATGGGAGATTAATACCGGTTCTGGTGATGCAAGGGTTGGTACTATTCTAGCATATTCAAAGAATAACTTTATGTACCCCTTACTATCCACTCCATTCATCCTAAGATTTAGGAATTTGTTTGCTATTTGTTTCTTTTTCATTAGGAGGGCAGAATTTCCTTTCTACCATATTCTTAAATTCTTCTCATTCCATATTGTATACCCTATCATTTCCTCTTGACTGGAGGATAGTGTTCCACCATTCTAAGGCTGAGTTCTTAAATAGATTAGAAGCAAACATTATCTTGTCCTCTTCCGCACATTTACTTATTTTCAGAACAGCCTCAGTCTTTTCTATCCAGCGTAGAGCTGCAATAGGTTCTTCATTGCCTGAGAATTGTATTGGTTTGCAGGACCAGAATTCTTTGTAAGAACAACCATAAGACATGGTTCTTCTTCTTTTGGGAATGGGCGCTTGAAGTACAGGGCCATTGTTCACGCTGTGTTCTGGTTCAATCGGTCGCTTACTGCTATGTTTACTTTTATTATTCGCTTCTTGAACTGTTTGAAGAATAAATGGCATTGCATCTATAATTCCTTGTGCCACTATGTGTTGAATAGCACTATTATCCACTTGGTTTCCGTTGTTATTGACGCTTGGATTCTCATTAACCAAGTTAATGTTACTCTGGTTATCGTTATTCACATTATCTTGATTTCCTTCGTCGGCCATCTGAATTTTAAACATTTACCCCGTATTAATATCACAAAATAATATTTAATATAGTCAATCACATGACACGCATTTTAACCAAAAGCGTCGATCATTGCGACTTTACTCTATTCATATACTATGCGTCTATTACACACCATTACTGAAATAAAAATTACAATACCGACTGAAATAAAATTACACTAGTAGTAGTAGGCATCCGTACACACATATTTTATTTTATTATTTATTTTATTATATTATTATTATTACTATTACCGTCTTTACCATCACATCTATGGATATGGATTTATCCAGAAATCCATATTGCGCTCGTCGTATTCCAGACGAGTCGCTCTCCCACTTGTCTCATTCGTTCACTACTCTCTAAAATTTCCTCACCAAATGTCCTAAGTTCTTGTACATTGTCTGCACTCATTGGGGGTGTAGGTTCAAGGACTGGGTTCGGAATCTGGGGTGCGGGTTCATGGTATGGGGGTGTAGGTGCCTGGAATTGGTAAGGATCTTCTAAAATCTCCAAAATGTATTCATCGTGGAAATAGGGATCTAAAGGATCCAAACCTAGGTAGGCTCCTACGTTTGGCATGGGTATGTCTTCATGTATCGGGTAACGTTGCACATAGTCCATTTTGTCGTCCCACCAGGGGTCGTAATTTGGGTCTAGGGGGTTTGGTGCTGGTACCCTAGGGATTTCTTCCGGATTGAAGTCATGCATCTCTACTTGGTTTTCAGGGTTTTCTATCTCCATTGGTTGATCAGGGATTGGTAGTTGTGGTTGGGGTGCTATTATTTGCTCCAGATTAGGGTCAGCTGCAGTGGTTGCTAGGATGTGGATATTGGCTATATCCCTATTTATCATGTCCTGGGCATAGGCATATGTCTCTCTCTTGGCTGCTGCTAGTGCTCTCTGGTCTTGTAACTTTTTCATACGTTTTCTACGCTCGTGTGCCCCTCTACTGAACCATCCCCTCTTTTTCTGAGGAAATGGCTCTTCTGACTGAGCCTTAAACACAAAGATTCCTTCTTCCGTATCAGCAGAGTACCCCGAGAGGGCAGGCTGAGAAGAGGAGGTGTCTTCGCTTCTAGGCGAACCAGACAATTGACGGTACGCGTCAGATGGTCCTTGGTCGCTCATACAGTAAACTAACAAATAGTCAAATAACACATAACAATAAATACAGTTATGCACGTATTCCCACAATTTATTTCCTAACGGATTGAATTTTGATGTCAGCAGAACACTTATGTGGCTGAATCAGTGGCTTAGTTCTGATACCACCTTCTATCGCAACCCCCGATCCCACATCCCCGGGAACGGGCGACCGCGAGCCAGTTTCAGTGGTATCTCGTATTGTCTAATTTGGCAGCGGAAATTTTCTTCAGGATCGTAGTTAGGAAATATTGGATCAGAGTAAAATATCACATTTTTATAACATTAAACAAATGGGTTGAAACCCAAGTTCATAGTACACACGTTTTCATAGGAATAAATCCTATTTTATTTATTAAAAACATCTATTTTATTTTTAGGTAACTTTATTGCCACTTTTCCAAGCCTCTAGTGCTGTCCAGCTGGCTTTTATTTGGCTTTCACATTTTGTTACCTGAAACGCGTTTTAAAAACATTTGTCAGTGGGAAATACTGGTGAGTGAATCCCAGTTTAATCAAGTTTAAATAAAAATCCCATTGTACAGTATTGAGGGCGATCCCGCAATTATATTTGTTTCCAAGATATCACAATTAACATCCATGGTACTGTCGAACCCGACTTGTGGAAATGTTACTCCTTGACCAGGTGGTAACAAATTTTGTATACAAAACCCCAACATACTCATGATAAGTGTATTCTTACAAATACTCAATCACTGTTTAATATATAATTAATTAAATGAGGTTTTGTAAAAACAGTTAACAAAAAGCGGATCAACTCACATTGCTGTTTTAGATTTTCCGTAAGGATTTCCTGGTGATAATCTAAAATTTACAAAAATGCACACGCGTTAGTATAATAACCTATTTTAAAATTAGTAATACCCTCCCCGAGACGGCATTCCAACGACTACGTCGGGCAGAACCACGACAGCCGTTACGGAACCCTAGATCAATCGGGCAGCGTATCTAATACGTATCGAGGGGTTATAATACTTACAACGGAGCAGAAATTCGCTATTTAGGGGGGTATAATACCCGACTATAAAGCCTACTTTTCAGAATTTAGAGAAAGGAAATAGTTGTGAGCGAGTTCGACTGAAGATCCGATGGCTTATATATATATATAGGTGCTGATCTTGACCTTGTCGATGGCCCGCGTAAAACAAGAGCAGGGCCTACGTGGCCCGCGTTGACCCCAGGTCAATGCGTAGGTGATCCGGGTCATCAGGTAGGTTCGCCGGGTGTTGGGCCATGTGGCTGCACCGGGCTGCGCCACCTTTTAAGTTCAGGCAGCCCGCGTGAAGGTTGGGGTGGAGCTTACGCGGCCCGCCTCAACTTAAAAATTCAATTTTTTATTATTTTTAATACTATTTAGGGTATTCGGGGTCCGTTTTCTCGTATGGGGTGTATTTTGGGACATATTGGGATATTTTAAAATATATTGAGGTGTCGAAAAATATTCGAGGGTGTCGTTTTATTTAGGATTGTTACAGTAAACACATATCCACTTGTCGATCTATGATCTTTTATATCCGATATCCAGTTTGCATCAGTGTATCCTTCGATCACTACTGGATCATGGGTATAGTGTAAACCATAGTCTCTTGTGTATCTTATGTATCTAAGAACCCTTGTGATAGCTTTCCAATGATCCGAACTCAGATTACTGGTGTATCAACTTAGCCTGCTCACAGCATATGCTAAGTCAGGTCTAGTACATGTCATTAGATACATGAGACTACCAATGATCCTTGAGTACTCTAACTGAGCAACACTCTCGCCTCTATTTTTCCTTAGACGTTGGGTGTTATCAATTGGAGTTCGTGCTATAGTCGTAACATCCGAATTGAATTTCCCAAGGATCCTGTCTACGTAGTGAGATTGACTCAATACAAGACCATTTTGGGTTCTAGTGATTTTTACTCCAAGAATCACATCCACTAGGCCCATGTCTTTCATGTCAAATCTCGTTTTCAACATGTCTTTAGTTGAGTTGATCATGTTATCATCACTCCCAATGGTGAGCATATCATCTACATAAAGACATAAGATTACATAACCCCTTGGTGTGTCTTTAAAATAGACACACTTATCACACTCATTTATTTTGAAACAATTGTCAATCATGACATGATCATACTTTTGGTGCCATTGTTTTGGAGCTTGCTTCAAGCCATACAAAGACTTGACAAGTTTACATACTTTGCCCTCTTTCCCTAGGGTGGAAAAACACTTAGGTTGTTCCATGTAAATTTCTTCTTCTAAATCGCCGTTTAGAAATGCGGTCTTTACATCTATTTGGTGAACTTCCAAATTTCTTAGAGCCGCAATTGCAAGAACCAATCGTATAGAGGGTTTTCGTGTCACAGGCGAGTAAGTATAAAAGTAGTCTAGATCTTCTTTTTGTCTAACCCTTTTATTACTAACCTCGCCTTGTATTTATCAATACTTTCGTTTGCTTTCATATTCCTTTTGAATATCCAACGATATCCAAGTGGTTTACAACCGGGTGGAAGATCTGCTAACTTCCAAGTATGATTTTACAATATATAATCAATTTAATTCTTAATTGCTTCTTGCCATTGAGGTCCTTCTGTGGAGGTAACCGCCTCGCGGTAGGTATTGGGCTCACCCTCAACCATATAACTCAGGAAGTCTGAACCAAAAGATTTTTTAACCCGTTGTCGTTTACTTCATCTAAGTTCACCCTCCTCAACCTCGGGTCGTTCATGTCTTTCATTTACCCATGTAGATGAACTTAGACCTGCTTCATCAACTGTTGTTGAAGAAGTTGCGTGTGTTTGTCCTAGCATAGGAAACACATTTTCAAAATATGAGACAATGTTAGGATTCGCCTCCATGATAGTGTGTTTGTGTACATCAGGATTCTTGGACTCATGTATAAGAAAACGATGTGCACTACTTTGATTCGCATATCCTATGAAAATGCAATCAACAGTTTTGGGTCCTTCCCTAAGAGCCTTAGGAGGCGGTACAATCACCTTTGCTAGGCACCCCCACACTTTCAAGTATTTGTATGAAGGCTTTCTCCCTCTCCATAACTCATATGAAGTTTCGTCCCTATTTGTTAATGGTATCTTGTTCAAAAGATAGTTTGCTGAGAGAATGGCGTCCCCCCACATTTTTCGGTTCACTCCCGTACTGATCAACATGGCGTTCATCTTCTCTTTCAATGTGCGGTTCTTTCGTTCCGCCACGCCATGTATAATGCCACTTTTTGTGCATAAATCCGCAAAAGGTGCAACATATTCACCTCCTCGATTGCTTCTAACAGCTTTTATCTTCTAAGTTGATTCTCGGCTTCGTTTTTGTACAAGATAAACTTTTCTATTGCTTCGTCTTTACTCTTAAGTAAATACACATAGCAATATTTAGTACAATCATCAACAAAAGTGATAAAGTAGTTATTTCCTCCATGTGTGGGAACCACTTTTAAATCACACACATCGGTATGAATTAAATCAAGGGTTCGCTTATTCGTTCAACCGATTTAAACGATGATCATGTAAGTTTGGATTCTACATATGACTCGCATTTGTAATCGGACTCGATATAGAATGTTGGTATCATATTTAATTTAATCAAATGTCGTAATGAATTAAAATTTACATGTCCTAGTCTACCATGCCAAACATTAGAAGACTCAATCATGTAAGAAGAAGAAGTTTCATTCATAGTTTTGTTGTTGTTCACAATCATTGCTGTCACACCCCAAAAAATACCCCAAACGGAAACCCCCGCGAGGCGTGTGACATACCAGGATCTAGCCACCAATCACATTGAACTCATAACATATTTTAAATAAAACTTTCATTCATCAACTTAAAGTGTTACAAAACAGTAAATACAAATCATCGTACTCAGCGGAAGCGTAAATCATTAATTAAGTATTTCATAAATCATATGTATAATAACCATTAAACTTGTCTCGCGATTCCAAGTATCTCGACCCATGACCACTCCAGCATCTCAGACAGCAAGTTCCACATCCACACGTATCAATAACCTGCGAGCATGCATACACGTGTATTAGACAACGCTGGTGAGTTCATAGTTTTACGAAAACGTTAGTTACCAAATGTTTAGTTCAGTTTATTGATTTCAATGTTGATAATACCTCGGATACAAGACGGCTCCTGATGTATTTTTTGCCCGTTCCCAAGTACTCCTATCAAAGCACTGGGCATGAATGGGTCATTAGTTCACACCCGTCCTCTCCGGTACGGGGTGAGGGTGCCAAACCTAAGTAGCGCTACCAACTAATACCCCGTTACCTCTCCGGTAACAAAAAGATGGGACTTAAAGGTGATAGGACGAGTGTATTATCCAATATCCCAGATTTTACCCACAAGACGTATTCCTCTCAAGAATACCCAAACGATTTACCCAAAAACCTATCCCTCTCAGGGATATCCAATGACTATCCCAACCACCGGGACGCATGCTCAAGAGATGAACTCACCTTAGATTGCTCGGTTGGTTATGTTACCCATTCCAAGTTAATCAACCAATCCCTACCGTGGTTACCAAAGACAGTCAGTTCGTTTGCACATAAATCACGTATTTCTTCTTACACATTATCCAAGTAGCGAGCAAGTCAAGCACGTATAATCATACATGTCATACTAGTTAATCATGCAACCTTTCAGTCCATTGTCTTCATACATTCACACAGCAGGTGTTTGTGCCTCATACAAGTTTATAATACAAGTCCATGTTTCCAACAATCACTTACAATCCATAACATGCATCATAGCGGTGTGCGATTTCATAATTGGTCCTAATATGCAATTCGGCCCATTCATTAGGTGCATACATGTGTGTGTGTGGCCCAACTCACAGTGCATGCATGGGTGGCCTAAATCCTTTGCATGACTCATGTCCTAGGGTGCAACCAATTATGGAAGTTGAAAGTTATTGTGATTCTCAATTGATTATTCCATTCCACAAACTCGGTCTACATATACACGTCCAATACGAAATCAAAGGAAATTAACTACCTATAGCTATGGAAACAGAATATTTACAGCTCTACACAAGTTTGACTAAATATATAAAATAATATGAATCATATACAACTAATAGAATTATGCGACTGCACTGCATGAGTGGTGTGCACATGGGATTTGTGTGACCTTGGTGTGCGGCTACATATACATCAGTTACTCATCCCACAAATCATGGCTCAACAGTTTCACAACAACCATATAGCTTTTAATTAATATTAAATCTTTAATGCAATACATCATTATCATTGACTTTCATTTAGATTAAGTGGTGCAATTATTAACAGTTTCTCATCATCAATATCCTTGTGAACATTATTAATACTTAGCACCATGCACATCGAGAATATGGATTAATCATTTGAACAATTTCTAAGTCACGTGAACCGGTTTAAGATTGCCAAAATCATCGAACCATCATAACCTAAAGACTCTATCATCTCAATTACAATAAACACAGGAATCATCCTAGTTCGCATGTAGTGTCCTGGAAATAAGAATCATTGGTTTGTTCATTATAATCATAATAAACATTATATCCCACATCATGCCATAACACAGGTTTGAACATTTATCCCTACCCCTAAATTAGATAACACCAAATCGGATTATGGACAAGACCTTAGATTATGCTCTATTCTCATATATACTAACAACAGTTTACACAATCACAGAATCCCAAGGTAGCCATGCAGGACCAAAGTAAATAAAGAACGTGAATCACATCAATACATCATACTAATCGAGAGAGGGTGGGGTGTTTACTTGATATGGAACGTCAAGAATTTACGAAGAGGAGGCCTCGCCCAGGAAGAGTTGTCATCAATCTAAGAGAAGAAAAGAGAGGGTGTCGCCGTCCACAGTAGAGAGGATTAGGGTTTGTAAGTAACTTATGTATCCTTATACATAGTATACGTAAACAAGAAATAAGGAATGATGGGCTCGGTTTTGGCTTGGGCTTGCGAAGACTGAGTAAAGGTTTAAGTTCATTACGGGCCCCTAACTAAGCTAAAAATATATGGAACCCAAAAAGGGGGTGGGCTCATGCGACTCGGATTGGGTTTCACAAGTATATTGGCCGAGATGATATGTATCGAACCATTTAGCCAAGAGGTGTGTGTCTCAAGTAATTTTGCGGCCCAAAAGATTATACAGCCCAGTTTAGTTAATAACGAATTTCCCAATAGCTAACCAACACATGAAAGCATTCAATTGTTCCACTATAAATAACCAACACGCAAATAAACGTCTAATGGTGTAAGAATGTAATATGTAGGTAATTAAATGTAGAAGCACATGCCAAATATTGTGGAATTTAAGTAGCGCTAACCTTAGAGATTCGGGTTGTCACATCATCCCCAACTTGAAAGAAATTTCATCCCGAAATTTGATAAGCAAGCACAGAGAAGTGAGGTGATAAAACAAGATTGCTGCAGATTTTCCTCAGGTGCCACATCATCCCCAACTTGAAGAAATTTCGTCCCGACTTTTGACAAGTAACAACAAGAGTTACTTCAACCGTTTGAACAATCGGGGATACTAAAGCTTCATCTGTTCTTTGCGTTTCCACATGAACTCTAATCCATGACTTGAGTTCCTAAGAACTCTCACGATTTAAAATTCGACTAAATCAACAAACCTTGACTTCTTGGTCCATGTTTTTGGTAGATTACTCGACAACTGCAACTTGTCGTTAACCTTAGATTCTAGTAATGGGTATCACAAGCGTTTCATCGGGCAAACTTTGCCTTAGATTCGAGACGTATATAGCATTATGTGTGTTGCCCAACTTGTCGGGTAGCTCGAGTTTGTAGGTTGCGTTACCGACTCTTTCCAGAATTCTGAATAACTCAACGTAACGTAAGTTAAGCTTGCCACGCTTCCCAAGCATATCACACCCTCCCAGGGCGAGATTTTCAATATGATACGATCGCCTACAGCGAACCCCCAGTGTTTCCTAAGCTTATCAACTTTCCTCAGAGGTTTCAAGTACCAGTCCTGGACCTGTGATTAGGTTGTCGCCCACCTTAGTCCAACAAGGAGATCGGCATTATCGTCCATGCATTGCCTCAGACAGAATGGTAACTGCTGTAGTAGAACTCAACCAAAGGTAAGTGTCATTCCAATTTTCACTAAAGTGAATCACACCCATGCTCGCAGCATGTCTTCGAGTGTCAGGATGGTTTGTTTACTCAGACCGTTTATCCTACGGTGATAAGCAATGCTCATGTCTAGACGTGAGCCAAGGGTGTTATGTATTGTCTGTCATAAATTAGGTATAGATCAAAATCAGGGGTAATAGGAGTTGGCACCTCGTGCCTAAAACCCGCCTCTCATAGAGGAACATTCACAGCTGTGAAGACTCGTCAGTTTCCTTTATTGCGAGAAAGTGTGCTGGTAACGTGAGACCATCAACGATCACCTAGGTGATATTGTTTCTGTTTCGAGTTGTAAGTAGACTAGTGACAGAATCTATGGCAGTCTGTTCTCATTCCCATATGGGTGTTTCTGGTTGCTGATACTCCACCTTGACTTTCCCACAAGTCTAATGTCATTCACATGCATAGCTAGGTGGGCCTTCATGCCCGATCACCAGTACAAGATTTATAAATCCCAATATCTCTCATCAAAACCCAGACGACCAGAATATCGAGGCTAGTGTGCCTTGCTCAACATGAGTTCCCTAAAGTTTCCGTAGAACGAGACCCACATTCGTTCCATGAGGTAGTGAATATCGTCCGTCCTGCCAACGGTTGCTTCTCCTTGCCCCGCATGGGTTTAAATTGAAAATCCTCTTCCTTCAGTTCTCCAGTTTGAACAGAGCGAGTCTGATCATGTAAATTGGAGTCGATAGTGAGCTGCAAAGCTCGTGTACATTCAGGTTTCATAGTCGTAATCATTCAAAAGCTCTTCCGAAACAAAGGTACACGGGAGGCCCTTGTGATCGGTCTAAGTAGTGCATTTGGTACCGTCCAAGTAATGCCTCTAGCTCAAATCTGAGATCGTGGCTTCCACCCCAGGTGTGAGTCGTTCAATTCTTCCTGTTAATCCACCACATAAGCCATCACCCTCTCGTGTTGCATCGGTGCGTAACTGAGACTCTGATTCGGACCATCATGGTATACCACCAGATCACCCGTACCCTCGGGTAAAGACAATACTCAGTGCATTGTAGAGTTGAATTTCAAAAGCTGAAGAGACGTTCTCCTGTCCTGCCTCCCACGGATACGCGGCACACCGCTGTGTTAAAGAGGTTAGAGCTGCGCAGTCCTTGAAAATCCCACGAGCAATCTGTGATAGTATCTTGTGAAATCAAGGATTTGTTGTATCCCCAAGGGAATCTTTGGTGTCGATCCGTTTCTAACAGAATGGATATTAGCGAGATCCACATGTATTCCAACTCCGTTGGCTACGTGACGAGATGAGGTTTACCCTTACGATTCATGAGATCCATAGAACTGTTTGTGCGTGGAATATCTTGAATGGCATACACAGAAAATCGTAGTAGCCGTACTGCATTTGAAATGTCGTCTTAGGAACATCCCCCTCCTGGACTTCCATCTGATGATGGCCCGATCTCAAGTCGGTTTCCGAGTAGATGATTGACCCCTCCAGCTGGTCAAGCAGGTCGTCAATGTGAGGCAATGGGTGATGGTTTCCGACTGGCACCCTGCTGAGTTTACGGTAGCCGATTCACGAATGAAAGGACTCGTCCTTTTTTCAAAGGTAAAGCTCGGGCTCCCCAAAGTAAGAAGCTAATCCGTCAAGACCCCTGTCCAGCGGTTCCTGAAGTTGACTAGGCAGTTCCTGCAACCTTCCTGATGTGAGACGATAAGGGGTACTAGTAATCAGGGCTGCTTCTGATGTGATACCGATCCGATATTCCACCTGACGATGTGGAGGTGAACCTGATAGTTCTTCTGGTAGCTCATAGGGAGAAATCACGAAAAGTTGGCCGATCCTCTTTTACTTAGCCTTATTATCAGTAAAGAGTGTTATCATAGCGGGATAATCCTTCCGTAGACACTTATGGTCCCCTATTGCCGAAATGATGCTAACCTTCACACCACTCTGACACTTTAGGTCAGACGACGATTCTCCACTAGGGAGAGGGATATGCAGGATTTTCTCATCCCCGGGTATATCTGCGCGATATCTGGATAACCAATCCACACTAACTACTGCATCCACACTAACTACTTGTCCCACAAGGTCGAGTTTGCGTCCCAACGAACGTATGGGGCTTCAATTGACGTGCCATCGGCCGAGTCCACCACAAGTTTGGTTTCAAGAAGTATCAGGATTTAAACAGAACAGGGACAGAGCGATTGATTACCAAGAACATGCAGGCCACCATGTTTCTATACTCCTGGCATTGTCCACGCCAATCCTAAATGCGCTTCTACGAGCATCATTCCCAGTGTTGTTTTTGTTAAAAAGCTCCAGCGCTGCCGTCGTTCCCTTGGTTGTTGTCATCTTGACCTAACAACGGCCAATCCATGTCGTAGGCATCTTCATTTCCATAATGTAGACTATGATTACAAATACCTTGATGTTTTGTTTGAAACGGTGCCCCGCGATCTTTCACCAACAGGGTCCATCTGTTCACATTCCATGCCACGTCCTAAGGCGCTACCCATTGTGTTGGTAGTTACACATTCCACACCATGGTCAATTGTCATAGTTTATGTCCCAATTAACTCGTAATATTTGACTCCCACAGGTCGCTGACTATAGTTGCGGTTTCGACTGAAGTCAATTCGCTGGTGTTCATTTCCGGTAATCGGGGTCGTCCAAATACTGAGGTCGGTAAAGTACTACGCTCATCCTCTTGTCTATCGATGTTGCAAGTTGTTTGAGTAATACACGGTCTGTTGCGAGAGTGTTGCAGAAGTGATCACATTTCGGGATTCTAAAATGTCAGAACATTGAGTCCCAGCAATCATAGAGGAGTGAGAGAGGTATAGACCAATCATTGACGCTTCAACATTGTCACACCCCGATATTTCCACGTATTACCGGTGGGGAGTATCGTGACGTAGTTGATATCATCATAGTCAAACAACACAAATTATAAATGCACAGCGGAAGCAAAAGATAGATTCATTTCAACCAAATAATATTGTAATATTAAGTATCACAAATAGTTGAAAATAATCCACAGGTGGATCAAAATAATAAGGAAACATTGTTCAACAGACTTCGACATCTAGAGCTTGCGAGACTTGATTATTGATGCATGGAGTAGCCAGCCTATTACGTGTAGTACCTGCACTTAGCCTTTTTGGAAAATACGTCAGTTTGCACTGGTAAATACAACTTAACTGACTCATTTTGAAAAGAGTTTGAAAATTGATTTGAATACACTTCGGCAAAATATCTTTTATAACTTGGGACAATCATTTGTATATAATCTTGTATACAGTTTTACTTATTTGTCGTCCATTAGGGCCGGTTTGTAGGGCCGGTCTAGATTAACTGACACGCCACAGGTATAATGCCCACAAGGATTATTTCCTCTAAGTGGATTACCAGTTTTTACATAATGCATCTGTCAGGTGTACGCCTACACCCCGTGCTTAGGTCGTAGCCATTTCTTTGAATGATGCCAAGGATATCCGGGACATGGTCATTTAACCCCCAAAGACCATACACCAAATAATACATATTAAACGAGTTATGTAAATACATTAATCACAATCCGATTTAAATGACTACATACCCGACCAAGCGGCATTATTATAATACCGTATCCCAAGCCCGTATAGGGAAAATAAGTTAAGAGTATTTACCTGAGCAAAGTATAAATCAAATACAGCAAGTGCACGTAGCTTTTACTGGGCTCCTAATCTGGAACGAAGGTTTTTAATATCCTATTAGAATCCTAACGGGTGTTTAATTAAGCTTAGACTTAGACCGGTTAGTTTTCAAAAGGAAGACACGGTTCAAACGCATATTAAAGCGAAGACCGGTTTAGAATGTGGTTTTGACCCGACAAGCTTGTATGATTGTTTAATATGGGTAACTTAAACACACTCTGGATTTTGAGATAAAAACGATATGGTTTGACCCGTTTCGGCTAATAAATGCAAACTAGTTACATAAGCCGATCCGAACGCGACAAGTGGGTAACGAGTAGCCAAATGAGTCATATGCAAGTTTCCTAAGTTAATATGCCTTTAATATGTTGTGACATCAGTAAGATATCTTCTATTATGCCCAAAACGGATTTAAACTCAAACTATGCCCCGTAGGGGCATTTTGGTCATTTTAAAGGTTATAAAAGAGTTTAAACATTAACCTGAGTTATAGGTCTGATGTATTCAGTGAAAATACTTAATTTGATGAGTTGTAACAGTAGGTTAATACACATATGTGAAATTTATCATTTAAAACCAAACTATGCACCTTAGGGGCATTTTGGTAATTTTACTTATGCTAAAAAGGTCAAAACTGGAAATCTGAGTTTAAAACTTTTGCCTACTGTTAATATGCAAAAATTTACTGAAAATATCAGTGGGTATCAAACCTTATATGTTTAAAATAGTTTTAGTACCTACAATGCGTTAAAGACGCTTAAAAAGGCGATTTGGAGCCATTTCTGGGTTTTCAAAGGAAAACTGATATTTTTATAATTCCAGAAGGCTCAAAATAATTTATTTATCATATTAGATCAGTAGAAAAAGGTTTGGTATCAAAAGGGTTTGTAAAACTCATTTTATAGCCCGAAAGGGCAAAACCGGCAATTACCGAATCAAGCTTAGAACTCTAAGTTATGCTCAGCCTAAAAATAAATAAAAATCTCCAAAAATCCCAAAATATTATTTTATATCAGTAGGTAAAAAGTTTTGTATCAAAAATTGGGTCTAGGTAGGCTATATGCTAATTATGCCATTTAATTACTAAAAAGCTTCTTATTTACGCTAATGAGCATAACTCTTAATCTAGACCTCAAACTGATGTGAAACTTTAGGTACAAGTTTATAAATTAGTAACTAAGGTTTCTATTCTTTTACAATTCCAAAATTCATGTTTTAAGGTGAAAAGGGCATAATAGTCAACATTTAGGCAATTAACAGAAACTTGCATAATTATCGGACAACTAATGAACCAAGCTGTATAATCACAGAGGGTTATACTAACATGAAACTAGGTCCAAAAGAAGCTCTAAGGCAATCCTAAACTAGGCTTAAACGGGTCAGAACTGAAAGTCAAAGTAGAAGTCAAACTATGCGACTTTCGGTCCCGAACCGGGCCTAAACTGAAAATTGTCGGGGTGAACATGTTTAGACATGTTCTTACATTAGTTACCAAGTTATATTAATGATAAAACAGGTTATATGGATCCTACATTGCTAATTATGCATTAATTTGAAATAAAGCTTTATGTTGACTTTTTGCAATTAGCTTTGACCCGACAATTGACATAGTTAGAGTGGGAATCAGAGGGTACCATTTTAAGGGTTTATTACGCACATAATTACCTACTTATAGGTACTTTTAATTCGAGATTTGACTGAACAAATATTAATTAATCTTGAAGTCAAACCTTAATTATGACGGTTTGACTTTTAGCTAATTAACTAAGCTAAGCTGAATTAAAAAGGATTAAGGACACTTAAAAAGGTCCTAAGTATGATTAGGTAGCCTAAGGAAGCTTGTTGCTGATCAGAGGAGCTCCAGAGAAGTCCTTGAAGTGAGTTGCAAATGGAAGCCAAAATGTTGCACTTCAAGTTCATATATATAGTGAACCCAAATGTACAAGATCATGACAAATCACTCTACAAGTGTTGCAAGATCATTCCAGGTGTCCCTATAATGCCAAAACCAGTTGCAAGAGCCCCTGAATTCGAAAACCATCCATCTAAGGCGGTGTAACCGGATATAATAGGCAGCTGCCTATTTTTCTGCATCTGGGAGTCGCTTACGGACCGTAAGGGTCCTAGCATACGGTCCGTAAGGACCAGGCCAGCATGACAGAACTTTCAAAAGTTGACAGTTTGGCCCCTGAACTTCCAAACTTGATTTTTAACATGGTTTCTTGCACTTGTAACCCCCAAACTTGACTTTTAAGGACCCCAAGTCATAAACCAACTTTGTTAAGTCCCCGGTTATTCATACGATCACCGAAAAGTCTTAAATTTCCACGTTGACGCTTTTAATCCCCTCGTACACGAATATTGTCATAACTTTCTCATACTTAATCGAACCCTTGTGAAATTTTTATCACTTATTCTAGTGAGCATAATTAATTGTTACAAAGCTTCGGGTTTGCTAAAAGGTCACTCAGAGGTATACTTTAAACATGTTGACACATTTAACCCCGGTAGTTCGTAATCTCTCACTTTCTTCCATAGTTAGCTTCGTATGATCCATGATTTATTCGTTTAAGGTTATAAAAATCATGTGGGGCTATTGTGAAGTATATTTATTCCTTGTTGACACTTCGAACCCTTATATTCACGTGGTTTCTTTGTTTGCCAACTTTAGTCCCTCAAATCAATTCTTTACACGCTTTAAGTCCATGACACGTGTTGATATATTATTGGACATGAATTTTTGAGGTGTTACATCCTCACCCCCTTAAAAGAAATCCCGACCTCGAGATTTACTGAAACAATTGAGGGTACTTTTCTTTCATTGTGGACTCTACCTCCCACGTGTACTCGGGACCTCTTCGGGCATCCCATTTGACCTTTACAATAGGTACATGCTTCCTTCGAAGCTTCTTAACCCGTCGATCCTCAATCGACAAAGGTTTTTCTACAAATTTCAAGCTCTCATCTATGTGTACATCCGTATGTGGTATGACTAGCGACTCATCAGCTAGACATTTCTTCAGATTGCAGATGTGGAATACATTGTGAATACCACTGAGCTCTTCAGGCAAGTTCAACTTGTAAGCCACTGACCCAACACATTCGATAATCTCGAATGGTCCTATATACCTTGGGCTTAACTTACCTTTCTTACCAAATCGCATCACCCCCTTCCAGGGTGATACCTTAAGCAAAACTTTATCACCAACCTCAAACTTTAGAGGTTTTCGCCATTTATTAGCATAATTTTTCTGCCTATCCCTGGAAGCTTTCAGGCGGTCACGAATCTGGACAATCTTGTCCGTTGTTTCAAAGACTAAGTCAGGTCCTGATAATTGAACTTCTCCTACTTCCGCCCAACAAATAGACGTTCTGCATTTTCTACCATATAATGCCTCAAAAGGCGCAGCCTTAATGCTCGTATGGTAGCTATTGTTATAGGAGAATTCAATCAATGGCAGGTGGTTATCCTAACTACCACCTAAATCAATCACACATGCACGAAGCATGTCTTCCAAAGTTTGGATGGTACGCTCACTCTGCCCGTCCGTCTGAGGATGGTAAGCCGTACTAAAATTTAAGCGCGTGCCCAAAGATTGTTGGAAACTTTTCCAAAAATGTGATGTGTATCTGGTATCTCTGTCAGAGATAATTGACACTGGTACGCCATGCAGAGATACAATCTTATCTACGTACAATTGGGCTAACATGTCGGAGCTATAGGTCTCCTTAATGGGTAGGAAATGTGCTGACTTAGTCAGTCTATCTACTATCACCCATATAGTATCATTTCCCTTCCTTGTCTTTGGAAACTTGGTGATGAAATCCATTGTCACCATCTCCCACTTCCATGTGGGAAGTTCAGGCTGTTGCAGCAAACCTGACGGCTTCTGATGTTCAGCTTTGACTTGCGCGCACGTCAAACATTTAGCTACATAAGCAGCTATAGACTTCTTCAAGCCTATCCACCAATAGTTTGCCTTCAGATCCTGGTACATCTTATCAGCTCCAGGATGAACGGAATATTTAGAACTGTGGGCTTCCTGGATGATAACATCTCGAAGTCCTCCATAAACTGGAACCCACATTCATCCATTCAACCTCAGGATTCCGTCCTTGTCATAGGATAACTGCTCCTCAGTTACTCCTAGCTTTTCATTAGGATAGTTAGCTTCCAACACAGCTTCCTTCTGTGCAGCTAATAACCTTTTGTTCAAACTATTCTTTATCTCAATGCTCTTGGCATTGATTCTTATAGGCTTCACTCTTTCCTTCCTGCTTAAGGCATCAGCAACCACATTTGCCTTGCCTGGATGGTATCTTATCTCACAGTCGTAATCATTCAAAGTTTCCATCCAACGTCGTTGCCTCATGTTTAAATCCTTCTGATTAAACAAGTGTTGAAGGCTTTTGTGATCCGAGTAGATCACACACTTGGTTCCATAGAGGTAATGCCTCCATAGTTTTAGTGCAAATACAACGGCACCCAGCCCCAAGTCATGGGTGGTGTAGTTCTTCTCATGCACTTTTAACTGTCGTGGAGCATAGGCTATGACTTTGCCTTTCTGCATGAGCACACTGCCCATTCCGGTGTGTGATGCATCATAATATACTACAAATTCATCAATTCCATCAGGCAATGTCAATACAGGAGCGTTGCTCAACTTTTGCTTCAGAATATCAAATGATTCTTGCTGCTTAGGTCCCCAGTCAAACTTGCTTTTCTTGCGGGTGAGTAAAGTCAGGGGTGCTGCAATTCTTGAGAAGTTTTCGATAAATCGCCTATAGTATCCTGCTAAACCTAGGAAGCTACGAATCTCTGTAGGCGTCTTTGGCTCTTGCCAGTTCATAACTGCTTCCACCTTAGCGGGATCCACTTGGATACCACGCTCACTAACCACATGCCCAATGAATTGGACTTCTCGAAGCCAAAATTCACACTTCAAAAATTTGGCGTAGAGTTTCTCACGATGTAGAAGTTTAAGAATACAGCGAAGGTGCTTCTCATGGTCAGCTTGGTTCTTCGAGTAGATGAGGATGTCGTCAATGAAGACGATGACAAATTTATCCAAGTAGGGCTTGCAGACGTGATTCATGAGATCCATGAACGCGGCAGGTGCATTTGTGAGTCCAAAAGGCATCACTAGGAACTCGTAATGACCATAACGAGTCCTAAATGCAGTCTTGTGTACATCTTCATCTTTAACCTTCAATTGGTGATAGCCTGACCTTAAATCGATCTTAGAGAAGTAGCTTGCCCCTTGCAATTGATCGAACAGATCGTCGATCCTGGGCAAAGGATACCTATTCTTAATAGTGACCTTATTAAGCTCACGGTAATCAATGCACAGACGCATCGATCCATCATTCTTCTTGACAAACAAGATCGGCGCTCCCCAAGGAGACGAACTAGGTCTAATGAAACCTTTGGCTAGCAGATCATCTAACTGTGTCCTCAACTCCTTCATCTCTGTTGGTGCCAACCTATAAGGCGCTCTCGCTACCGGTGCTGCTCCAGAGATGATGTCAATTCTGAATTCTACTTGCCTATCTGGTGGTAAACCAGGTAGTTCTTCAGGGAAAACTTCGGGATATTCAGAAATGACGGGGATATCCTCAATCTTAGGCTTCGGCTCATCAATAGTCACTTGTGCCATGTAGATGACACAACCTCTCTGCAAACACCTAGAGGCCTTGAGCATAGACACTTGCTCAGGCAGTCCATACTAGGTATCTCCCTGAATGGTAAGTGGCTCACCAGACGGAGTCTTGATCACCACTTGCTTCTTGTTGCAGACGATCTGGGCTTGGTTATGCGATAACCAGTCCCTTCCTATAACTATATCAAAACCGGCTAACTTCAAGGGAAGTAGGGATAATGGAAAAGAGTGGTCCCTAATGGATATGAAACATCCATCTTACACGGTTGAGGCGGTTTCTAAGGTACCATCAGCTAATTCCACCTCATATTTCACACTTAAGGTTTTAACAGGCAATTTCAACAATTCACAAAACTTATTATCTACGAACGACTTATCAGCGCCTGAATCAAAAAGTACTCTTGCATAGACATCATTTATGAGGAAGGTACCTGTGATCACATTGTCATCCTGAACGGCTTCCCGTGCATCCATGCGGAAGACCCTTGCATTGGTCTTCTTGACCTCCTCAGGCTTTGTGGCGTATTTTGGGCAATTGGTCTTAATGTGCCCTTTTTCATTGCAATTGTAGCACGTAGCATCCTTGATCTTCTTGCAGTCTATTGTCTTGTGTTCTTTGGACTTGCATAACCCACATGCAGGTGATCCTGACTGAGACTTGGTCTCAAGCCTGCATTTTCCAAAGTGGCGTTTTTGGCAAGTCGTGCACTTTGGCTTCTCCTCTGTTCGTTGATTATTCTTTCCAGACCCAAACTTCTTGGAATCAGCGTTTCCCTTATGCTTCTTCTCCAACCCTCGTGAGTTATCATCCTCACGCTTTCTTTTACTTTCTTCAGAATTCTTTAGCGATCTTAGCCTGACCGCATCTAAAGTAAGAGACAGAGATAGATCAGTTGCTGACCTAAACGTAGCAGGTCTTGAAGCCTTAACACTAGCCTTGATCTCTGGGGCTAAACCCCCAATGAAGTGAGCAATTCGCTTGGGTTCCGGTGTTACCAGATACGGAACCAGCCTAGACAGAGTATTGAAACTGGTGAGGTAAGCTTGACAATCTAAATTCTTCATCACCAATGATAAGAAATCTGACTCAATCCTCTCAACCTCATGTTGAGGGCAGTAATTCTCCTTAATGAGAGCAACAAACTGATCCCATGTCAGATTGTAGAGTGGGATCTTCCCAGCAGCTTGAATGAGAGACTTCCACCAAGCTAATGCCTCTCCCTTGAATGATTGGGATACATACTTTACTACATCCCTTTCAGCACAACCGCTGATATCAACAACTGTGTCCATTTTATCTAACCATGTCATACAATCAATTGCCCCTTTCTCCCCAGTGAAATCCCGGGGTTTGCAGGAAACAAAGTACTTATAGGTACAGGACTTGGTACGCGGTTCATTATCGAACACTATCCTCTTGGATGGAACACTGTGTTGGTTTGAGGAATGTTGAACATCCTCTTTCTTGGGTTCATCTTTCTTAGAGGGTGGCTTGCTGTGAGCTTCTGAATGAGTCTTAGGGACAGACTTAGAATGTGGTACAGATGATGTTCTACTGTTCGTCCCACTAAACTCCCTGAATTGCCTATCTACAGCTTTAGATACAGCTATATGAATCAGTGTACGGAGCTCTCCTCTGGTTATATTAACCTTATCATCATCGTGGTTTTCCAGGGAATGACTGTTTACTTCTTCTGACCTAGCCATGTAGCTTTAATTGCTACATAAAATCAAATAAGGACAAGGTTTATTTAGAAGCCTATACAGTACTAACGTTCTTGACGATGTATTAATCATGGTTCTTAATAACTATTTTTGGTCAATTTGCTAAATATATTCATATTCAGGATCTTTATTACAATCCCTAATTATAATTTAATAATAGCACAAAAAGGCCTAGTCACGTAGACAAGTTTAATTCATAAGCCCATATTTTTATGGAATCAAGGCATTAAGGTTTGAATCAAAATTCGTTACCTTTTCTTGACAGGGAGTTGTAGGCTACCACTGTCTTTAGTCTCAGAGGACGTTAATTATAGCCCGTAGGCAATTCATCTTTAGAGGGATGATTATTTTAATAAGGAAAATTGGAGGAATCCAATTTAAGGATGACTTATGCGATTTTATCGAATCACATTTTTGCCACCGATGTTAACATGTCTTCAGATGTTAACAAGGATTTGAATCTTTTGAATAGGTTTTACCATCTTGGCCATGTCTGCAATGACATTTAGCCTAGGTTTTACCTTTAAGATTCTTTTTAATATTTAACGCAGAACAAACCTAAATTGAGATGTTAATATGGATCTGAATCTAATTGAGGAACTACCATCTTGGCCTTGTCTTAAGGTGACACATGGCTAGGTCTTGTCCTTTTTAGATTTTGTCATTTTATTATAATGGTAGATCGTAAATAGGAATGTTATTATTTTAAATCTAACCGTTCCATTAAAATTTAAACACGTACATGGTTGCCCTAAACGGGACTTCTAACTGAAATGACTTGCCCATGCAAGGGCTAATCAGAAAAATAACAAAGGAACAAATAAGGACAAAATAAATCGAAATAGGATTAGTCCTGAGTTCTTTGTCTAGACTCGAGAATCAAAGAATGTGCAATTGTGTAACTGAGATTAAACACAAAAGGCTAGTGTTTAATTCACTCAGTGTTGGCTCTGATACCAACCTGTCACACCCCGATATTTCCACGTATTACCGGTGGGCCTGGTGGGGAGTATCGTGACGTAGTTGATATCATCATAGTCCAACAACACAAATTATAAATGCACAGCGGAAGCAAAAGATAGATTCATTTCAACCAAATAATATTGTAATATTAAGTATCACAAATAGTTGAAAATAATCCACAGGTGGATCAAAATAATAAGGAAACATTGTTCAACAGACTTCGACATCTAGAGCTTGCGAGACTTGATTATTGATGCCTGGAGTAGCCAGCCTATTACGTGTAGTACCTGCACTTAGCCTTTTTGGAAAATACGTCAGTTTGCACTGGTAAATACAACTTAACTGACTAATTTTGAAAAGAGTTTGAAAATTGATTTGAATGCACTTCGGCAAAATATCTTTTATAACTTGGGACAATCATTTGTATATAATCTTGTATACAGTTTTACTTATTTGTCGTCCATTAGGGCCGGTCTAGATTAACTGACACGCCACAGGTATAATGCCCACAAGGATTATTTCCTCTAAGTGGATTACCAGTTTTTACATAATGCATCTGTCAGGTGTACGCCTATACCCTGTGCTTAGTTCGTGGCCATTTCTTTGAATGATGCCAAGGATATCCGGGACATGGTCATTTAACCCCCAAAGGCCATACACCAAATAATACATATTAAACGAGTTATGTAAATACATTAATCACAATCCGATTTAAATGACTACATACCCGACCAATCGGCATTATTATAATACCGTATCCCAAGCCCGTATAGGGAAAATAAGTTAAGAGTATTTACCTGAGCAAAGTATAAATCAAATACAGCAAGTGCACGTAGCTTTTACTGGGCTCCTAATCTGGAACGAAGGTTTTTAATATCCTATTAGAATCCTAACGGGTTTTTAATTAAGCTTAGACTTAGACCGGTTAGTTTTCAAAAGGAAGACACGGTTCAAACGCATATTAAAGCGAAGACCGGTTTAGAATGTGGTTATGACCCGACAAGCTTGTACGCTTGTTTAATATGGGTAACTTAAACACACTCTGGATTTTGAGATAAAAACGATATGGTTTGACCCGTTTCGGCTAATAAATGCAAACTAGTTACATAAGCCGATCCGAACGCGACAAGTGCGTAACGAGTAGCCAAATGTGTCATATGCAAGTTTCTTAAGTTAATATTCCTTTAATATGTTGTGACATCAGTAAGATATCTTCTATTATGCCCAAAACGGATTTAAACTCAAACTATGCCCCGTAGGGGCATTTTGGTCATTTTAAAGGTTATAAAAGAGTTTAAACATTAACCTGAGTTATAGGTCTGATGTATTCAGTGAAAATACTTAATTTGATGAGTTGTAACAGTAGGGTAATACACATATGTGAAATTTATCATTTAAAACCAAACTATCACCTTAGAGGCATTTTGGTAATTTTACTTAGGCTAAAAAGGTCAAAACTGGAAATCTGAGTTTAAAACTTTTTCCTACTGTTAATATGCAAAAATTTACTGAAAATATCAGTGGGTATCAAACCTTATATGTTTAAAATAGTTTTAGTACCTACAATGCGTTAAAGACGCTTAAAAAGGCGATTTGGAGCCATTTCCGGGTTTTCAAAGGAAAACTGATATTTTTATAATTCCAGAAGGCTCAAAATAATTTATTTATCATATTAGATCAGTAGAAAAAGGTTTGGTATCAAAAGGGTTTGTAAAACTCATTTTATAGCCCGAAAGGGCAAAACCGGCAATTACCGAATCAAGCTTAGAACTCTAAGTTATTCTCAGCCTAAAAATAAATAAAAATCTCCAAAAATCTCAAAATATTATTTTATATCAGTAGGTAAAAAGTTTTGTATCAAAAATTGGGTCTAGGTAGGCTATATGCTAATTATGCCATTTAATTACTAAAAAGCTTCTTATTTACGCTAATGAGCATAACTCTTAATCTAGACCTCGAACTGATGTGAAACTTTAGGTACAAGTTTATAAATTAGTAACTAAGGTTTCTATTCTTTTACATTTCCAAAATTCATGTTTTAAGGTGAAAAGGGCATAATAGTCAACATTTAGGCAATTAACGGAAACTTGCATAATTATCGGACAACTAATGAACCAAGCTGTATAATCATAGAGGGTTATAGTAACATGAAACTAGGTCCAAAAGAAGCTCTAAGGCAATCCTAAACTAGGCTTAAACGGGTCAGAACTGAAAGTCAAAGTCGAAGTCAAACTATGCGACTTTCGGTCCCGAACCAGGCCTAAACTGAAAATTGTCGGGGTGAACATGTTTAGACATGTTCTTACATTAGTTACCAAGTTATATTAATGATAAAACAGGTTATATGGATCCTACATTGCTAATTATGCATTAATTTGAAATAAAGCTTTCTGTTGACTTTTTGCAATTAACTTTGACCCGACAATTGACATAGTTAGAGTGGGAATCAGAGGGTACCCTTTTAAGGGTTTATTACCCACATAATTACCTACTTATAGGTACTTTTAATTCGAGATTTGACTGAACAAATATTAATTAATCTCGAAGTCAAACCTTAATTACGACGGTTTGACTTTTAGCTAATTAACTAAGCTAAACTGAATTAAAAAGGATTAAGGACACTTACAAAGGTCCTAAGTATGATTAGGTAGCCTAAGGAAGCTTGTTGCTGATCAAAGGAGCTCCAGAGAAGTCCTTGAAGTGAGTTGCAAATGGAAGCCAAAATGTTGCACTTCAAGTTCATATATATAGTGAACCCAAATGTACAAGATCATGCCAAATCACTCTACAAGTGTTGCAAGATCCTTCCAGGTGTCCTTATAATGCCAAAACCAGTTGCAAGAGCCCCTGAATTCGAAAACCATCCATCTAAGGCGGTGTAACCGGATATAACAGGCAGCTACCTGTTTTTTTGCATCTGGGAGTCGCTTACGGACCGTAAGGGTCCTAGCATACGGTCCGTAAGGACCAGGCCAGCATGACAGAACTTTCAAAAGTTGACAGTTTGGCCCCTGAACTTCCAAACTTGATTTTTAACATGGTTTATTGCACTTGTAACCCCCAAACTTGACCTTTAAGGACCCCAAGTCATAAACCAACTTTGTTAAGTCCCCGGTTATTCATACGATCACCGAAAAGTCTTAAATTTCCACGTTGACGCTTTTAATCCCCTCGTATACGAATATTGTCATAACTTTCTCATACTTAATCGAACCCTTGTGAAATTTTTATCACTTATTCTAGTGAGCATAATTAATTGTTACAAAGTTTCGGGTTTGCTAAAAGGTCACTCAGAGGTATACTTTAAACATGTTGACACATTTAACCCCGGTAGTTCGTAATCTCTCACTTTCTTCCACAGTTAGCTTCGTATGATCCATGATTTATTCGTTTAAGGTTATAAACATCATGTGGGGCTATTGTGAAGTATATTTATTCCTTGTTGACACTTCGAACCCTTATATTCACGTGGTTTCTTTGTTTGCCAACTTTAGTCCCTCAAATCAATTCTTTACACGCTTTAAGTCCATGACACGTGTTGATATATTATTGGACATGAATTTTCGAGGTGTTACAAACATCCAACTCAGGGACGTTCATACAAGCACCTAACATTCTACACAGTTCGCTAGGCGTTCAAATGGGTGTTCTGGTAATTCTCGATAGCATCGAGATTTGTAATGATTCAGAGAGAAGTGAAAAGATCACGTTCGAGTAGGAGACATTCACTGCTAGGACTGCTATAGATTTGTTACGTTTCTCATTGATTAGATAACAGAACAGAACCCCTTTTTCACTCGTTAAGCCTCACTGGGATTCACATGCACTCCACATTATTATTATGTGTGCACCCACAATAATATTGTGATTTGCATGCTCATCTCAGTTCCTCCTAACTCATGTCAAATGGTTCTTCAAACTCAGATATCAAACGGAGGTTGTCAAAGTAATGAGATCACAAAAATCAATGGACTATGACATACTACCATCGCATCTTAAAGTAAGCAAGCAATCCATGCCATCATGTTATAGTGACGAGTGTGTGTTCGTATGTTAAGTCATAAACAAATGTGTACTAGTCATGTAATGTATGCAACAAGTGAGAAAGACGAACCTTGCGATCTGGAGCTGAGTGTCATGGTCGTATTCACGTATTCAGAACTGTTCGGTTATAGTCTGGTTTTTTTTTCAAAAACGTTTTTAAAACCAAGTTCACTATAACCAGTGGCTCTGATACCAAACTGTCACACCCCCAAAAATACCCCAAACGGAAACCCCCGCAAGGCGTGTGACGTACCAGGATCTAGCCACCAATCACATTGAACTCATAACATATTTTAAATAAAACTTTCATTCCTCAACTTAAAGTGTTACAAAACAGTAAATACAAATCATCGTACTCAGCGGAAGCGTAAATCATTAATTAAGTATTTCATAAATCATATGTATAATAACCATTAAACTCGTCTCACGATTCCAAGTATCTCGACCCATGACCACTCCAGCATCCCAGACAGCAAGTTCCACATCCACACGTATCAATAACCTACGAGCATGCACACACGTGTATCAGACAATGCTGGTGAGTTCATAGTTTTACGAAAACGTTAGTTACCAAATGTTTAGTTCAGTTCATTGATTTCAATGTTGATAATACCTCGGATACAAGACGGCTCCTGATGTATGTTTTGCCCGTACCCCAGTGCTCCTATCAAAGCATTGGGCATGACTGGGTCATTAGTTCACACCCGTCCTCTCCGGTACAGGGTGAGGGTGCCAAACCTAAGTAGTGCTACCAACTAATACCCCGTTACCTCTCCGGTAACAAAAATATGGGACTTAAAGGTGATAGGACGAGTGTATTATCCAACATCCCAGATTTTACCCATAAGACGTATTCCTCTCAGGAATACCCAAATGATTTACCCAAAAACCTATCCCTCTTAGGGATACCCAATGACTGTCCCAACCACCGGGACAAATGCTCAAGAGATGAACTCACCTTAGATTACAACAATCACTTACAATCCATAACATGCATCATAGTGGTGTGCAATTCGGCCCATTCATTAGGTGCATACATGTGTGTGTGTGGCCCAACTCACAGTGCATGCATGGGTGGCCTAAATCCTTTGCATGACTCAAAGTTATTGTGGAAGTTGAAAGTTATTGTGATTCTCAATTGATTATTCCATTCCACAAACTCGGTCTACATATACACGTCCAATACGAAATCAAAGGAAATTAACTACCTATAGCTATGGAAACAGAATATTTACAGCTCTACCCAAGTTTGACTAAATATATAAAATAATATGAATCATATACAACAAATAGAATTGTGCGGCTGCACTGAATGAGTGGTGTGCACACGGGATTTGTGTGACCTTGGTGTGCGGCTACATATACATCAGTTACTCATCCCACAAATCATGGCTCAACAGTTTCACAACAACCATATAGCTTTTAATTAATATTAAATCTTTAATGCAATACATCATTATGATTGACTTTCATTTAGATTAAGTGGTGCAATTATTAACAGTTTCTCATCATCAATATCCTTGTGAACATTATTAATATTTAGCACCATGCACATCGAGAATATGGATTAATCATTTGAACAATTTCTAAGTCACGTGAACCGGTTTAAGATTGCCAAAATCATCAAACCATCATAACCTAAAGACTCTATCATCTCAATTACAATAAACACAGTAATCATCCTAGTTCGCATGTAGTGTCCAGAAAATAAGAATCATTGGTTTGTTCATTATAATAATAATAAATATTATATCCCACATCATGCCATAACACAGGTTTGAACATTTATCCCTACCCCTAAATTAGATAACACCAAATCGGATTATGGACAAGACCTTATATTATGCTTTATTCTCATATATACTAACAACAGTTTACACAATCACAGAATCCCAAGGTAGCCATGCAGGACCAAAGTAAATAAAGAACGTGAATCACATCAATACATCATACTAATCGAGAGAGGGTGGGGTGTTTACTTGATATGGAACGTCAAGAATTCACGAAGAGGAGGCCTCGACCAGGAAGAGATGTCATCGATCTAAGAGAAGAAAAGAGAGGGTGTCGCCGTCCACAGTAGAGAGGATTAGGGTTTGCAAGTAACTTATGTATCCTTATACATAGTATACGTAAATAAGAAATAAGGTATGATGGGCTCGGTTTTGGCTTGGGCTTGCGAAGACTGAGTAAGGGTTTAAGTTCATTACGGGCCCCTAACTAAGCTAAACATATACGGAACCCAAAAAGGGGGTGGGCTCATGCGACTCGGATTGGGTTTCACAAGTATATGGGCCGAGATGATATGTATCGAACCATTTAGCCAAGAGGTGTGTGTCTCAAGTAAGTTTGTGGCCCAAAAGATTATACGGCCCAGTTTAGTTAATAACGAATTTCCCAATAGCTAACCAACACATGAAAACATTCAACGGTTCCACTATAAATAACAACATGCACATAAACGTCTAATGGTGCAAGAATGTAATATGTAGGTAATTAAAAGTAGAAGCACACGCCAAAGATTGTGGAATTTAAGTAGCGCTAACCTTAGAGATTCGGGTTGTCACAATTGCATTCATTTTAAACATTCCATTAAAGGCATAGCACTTTCCGATAAACATTCCACGTCTAGAAAGAAAAAACTTATCCGATTCAGACAGTAGATGAAAACCAAACTTGTTGAGCATCCATCCCGAAATGAGATTCTTCCGTATCTCTGGGACATAAAGCACTTTTGTCAAGGTAAGCTATTTGCCAGAAGTCATCTTCAAGATCACAGTGCCTTCACCCTTGATGGTGGCGGTAGCTTTATTCCCCATATAAAGCTTTTCTTCACCCGTAGCTTCCTTGAATGTTGAGAAAAGAGCCTTATCTCCACAAACATGGCGGGTTGCACCCATGTCAACGAACCATCCTTTTGGGTTTTCACCCATCACGTTGACTTCTTCAATCATAGCCACCTCTTTGGTTATCATTGCAATCAGAGGCATTCCATCCTCGTCAACCATATGCGCACACTCACGTTTAGGTTTCGTTCATTGGTTAGCACGGTGTCCCGTCTCGTTACAGTTGTAACAAGTACCTTGGAAAGGCGCGGACTTCTTTTTCACAGCCCCCTTTTTCGGTCCAAGGTTGTTAACCTTTGTTTTTCCTTTGTTGTCTTGCTTACCCCCTTTGCCCATATTGCCCTTTGAGGATTCCCCAAATTCCACCATGTTTGCTTTCGCCGAAGCTTGCAAAATGGTGCCTTTTTGGGCCACCTTATAGTCCTCTTCGATACGAAGACGGACGACAAGTTCCTCCACGGTCATTTCCTTTCACTTGTGTTTTAGGTAGTTTTTAAATTATACCCACGAAGGATGCAATTTCTCAATTGAGACGCCCAAACACGTAATATCTTAAAAACAACGCAGCGGAAAAACGAGTTTTAAAATTTCTTTCTTCCCTTGACAAATTACTTAAATTAAGGTTCAAATACAAGATATCAAACATTTACTAGTAAGAATTTACAACATTCCATTAAATTAACATCTCAAGGAAATACGTAAATCAAGCAACATGGCCGTTCTTTGCGTACAATCCCAACTCTTGACTCGATCTTCAATCCTCTCATTCTTCATAATAATATTATGTTCGCCCAACCTGCATTCACCACATACATAAACATCATTAAGATTTGGTGACGTCTTTCTTAAATTAAACATATGCAATCAAATAACCACTCCATATTCCTTCTTCTCATGCCAGTCTCTTCAAATAAGCTTTCCCTGTATAATCATGCATTCCAATTCTTTGAACCTTCACAAGGTCCTTAATGGCGTACCTGCATTCTCATTTCATACTTAAGATCCCGGTTTAGTAACTTAACACTCAAACGTACACATATAACCCATTCATTCGTAAGAAATAAAATTCCACTTCGTACACAGACGCAATCATACATATAATTTAAACATGTACTTCACTACATGATTATGTACACATAAACAAATGTACAAACTATACAAACATACACGCTACATAAGACGTCCCAAAAGGGTTTGCTAAGACACCCTAAATACAAGCTTCCCAATGACAAGATCACGTACATACGAGACTACAGGCATTTGTTGATGCACAAGAATGTCTGTTGACTGCATCTTCATCAAGTCTTAAATCAAGAAAGTCAAGAAAGTCAAGATTAGGGTTTTTATGTTAATTTCGCTTTAATGTACAATGTTTATAGGTGATTTCGCTTTAAAGGACACATGTTGATTTCGCTTTAATGGACTTGACATATAAGCGAAATCAGTTTCATGTGATTTCGCTTATATGGTCATGCCATTGAAGCGAAATCAGCTCTTGTATAAATACCATACATGTGTTCATTAGATAAGATTTGGAGCGATATTAGGTCATTAGCTTGGTAACGAAACTATGTCAAAATCATTCTAGAAAGCTAATAAAGAGAAGAAATTGAAAAGAAAAGCTGTTGTTACTTTGCGTGCATTGATTCCGCCTTTACACCTGAAGATGAACTACCTTGACTGATCGTTTAGGGTCACGACACGGTCCAACAAGTGGTATCAGAGCTTCAGGACGAGGAGTTCATACTACATCAGCCGATTTGACACTATTATCTCATTTCTACTCTATTTCTCTTTTATTTTTTCGGATTATACAAGTTCCTACGGACAAAATGATCTGAAGTTCAAGCATATTGAGCGAATTTGTCTTTTAATCAATCTATAACAATATCAGACCTTAAAACAAAGTAAAACTCAATCAATTTTAACAAAAATTTGATTAGTTTTCGAACCGGAACTTCATTATCAGATCTGGAACATATTTGTGGTCGAAATTGAACAATAATCATATCATTGTGTTCGGAATTCAGTGTAGATCATTCCTTGAAAGTATCAGATTGTAATTCGGATTAAAACATGGTGAAAATTGGTTAAAAGCTGATTCCGCTTTTACGTACATTACCTGATTCCGCTTTTACGTACATTACCTGATTCCGCTTTTACGTACATTACTTGATTTCGCTTTAGTGTACATCGAGAGTTAATTAGCTGATTTCGCTCATCCGGACAAGTTCTGATTTCGCTTATCCGGACGAGTAGTGATTTCGCTTATACGGACTTTGTAATTTCGCTCATACGGACAAAGTCTGATTTCGCTTATACAGACATTGTGATTTCGCTCAAAGGGACATCCTAATTTCGCTTATAAGGACAAAAGTGATTTCGCTTTTGTGTCACTTTGAGTGATTTCGCTTATCAGTCAATCTGATTGATTTCGCTTCAGTGTCAGTGTTTGTCAAAAATTTCAAAATTTGTCTAAGTGTTATCGGTAATTCATTGTTACGTATTCAATCTGTGTGTACTGATTGTTTGTTTGTTTTGTTTGCAGGTGATTCGAGGTGATTTTACAAGGCACAAATACCAAGAAATCAAAATGTTTGACGAATTTAGAATGGGAGAAATTCGTGAATGGACTGAGACGGGATTCTAGTTTATCACGCTTTGATTTAAGAAGTTTCATCAATACAATAACAAATCATAGGGGTCATAAAGATTCAAGAAAAAGGGAGTTATTGGATGAAATAAAAGGAGAATCAGGAAAGATAGATTTGGATGTGATCATTGAAATGAGAAAACGAATTACTGTGTGTCTTGCAGCAAAAAATGTTATGAGATACGATATTAAGAGGGGTTGCTATATTGATGAAAATATGAATCCTCTTGATTTTGTTAAAATTTTCTGTGCAGGAACATACAAGATGGAAACAAAGAAAGAAGCTGATAATGGAGGGATGAATGGAAAATGCTTGAAATGCGAAAAATCCGAAGCAGAAAATGTCAATCTCTTGAAAGATATGGAGAATTTGACGTTGGAAAACAAAGCTTTGAAAGACGAGAAGAAAGCTGATGATGAACAGATTTTGGATTTGCGCTTGAATTGCGAAAAACTAAAATCTGAAAATGACAAACTTTTGAAGAATGTTGAGAGTTTGTCATTAGAAAACAAAAATTTTAAAGAAAAAGAAAAAGATTTTGGAAAAATCAAAATTGAAAATGAAAACGTTTCTTGGATAAAATTGGAAAATGAAGCGTTAAAAGAAAAAGAAAAAGATTTTCAAAGTCAAATGAAGGTTTTAGAAGATGAAAAGTCTGTTATTTTTAACAATAATCTTGAAAAACAGATTGAAATAAATTCTCATCTTCAGAAAATCATTCGGCTTGAAAATGAAGCTGAAATTGCTCGAAATAAAATTACCGAGCTTGAGAATAAATTGAAAAGTTTTGTGACTTCTGCATCACATGTTTGTCCAAAACCGATCAATTCTGTTCCAATAAGTGACAATGTCACAAATTTTGACAAAGTCAAAATTGAAGATTGTGATGAAATATCTGATGATGAAAAAGAAAAGAAAAGAAAAATATTTTTAGATTTACAAGAAAAATTTCAAAATACTGTTTTGCAGTCTACTGAAATAGGTGAATGCTCAAAGCAAAAACCTGTTAAGAAGAATGCAGAACAGAAACAAAAAGATAAAAATTTGAAAAATCCTAAAAGTGAAAATAAAAGCTCATCAGATAAGTCATCCAATCATTATCAAAAATCACAAAAATTTAAAATTGAAAACTCACAAAATGTTGGTAATAAGTGGTGCAGGTTTGACCACAGTGCTTCAAAGCCAAAACCAGTTTTCAAGAAGAGTGATGATTACCACAAAGCCAGACAATGTTATGATCTAAGCATATGGTGTGAAAGTGGTGAATGGTACGATAACAGAGTGTGCTACACTTGTGGTGTGAGAGGACACATTGCTGTTAACTGCCAGAATTGGAGTTATGAGACAAAAAGATGCTATAATTGTCAAATCAGAGGACATATTGCCAGAGATTGCCTAAGGAAATCAATGGGAAGATCGAGGGTTGAATCTCAAAGAATGGCAAAGAAACCAGTCAACGTCAAGCCCCATGAACAGAAGGTTCTAAAACCTAAAGTTCAAGATCAGACAATTCAAGAAAAGAAAGTTAAACTTTCACAGGGGCAGAAAGACAGACTGCGAAAGAAAAGGAAGAAGGAGAGAGAGTATCTCGAGAAAATTTTGTCTTCGGGTTCACCGGACAGATTGAATAAAAGTTCTGATGAATCAACTCACTCGACTGCAAAGCAAAGTAAATTGAATTCTTCAGATGCAAATCTGAGGACAAAAGATAAAAAGGAGAAAAAGAAAGTTATCGGCGATGAATCTGACTCATCAAAGTCAGACAAGCCACATTCAGGCCATGATTCTGGTTCATCAAAGCCAGAGGAGCCTAGTGTTGAGGTAAAATCTGAGAATTCAGGTTTAACAATGGATGATGCAAATTTTCCACCATTGTTGAACAAGAATTCTAATTCACCCAAAGACAGTCAGGCTTGGGTGAAACTTTTCAAATAGAAAAACCTGACTTGCCGGAGTTCCCAGGTTGGTAAGCGTGGAACATGAATTGGCACATTTCTTGAGAAATTCACAGGATGGTAACTGTGATATTTCGATTTACAAGTGGTAAATCAGGGACATTAAGTTGTACTTGATTTTCTACAAGTGTTTGTGTTGATAGAATCCTTGAACTGTTAAATCTTTCAAAATGGTTAAAGGAGAACAAAGTGATGAATTAATCCCCTAACCAACAAGTGGTTTGTTAGTTCAACAAAACTAATTTTTCGGAAAAATCATTTTGATTAAAACAAACTTAAGTGGTTTGAAATCTAAATGGGAAAATAGTTTGTTGTCAGGGGGAGTTCTGATTGTTTATGACCGAGTGAATGGCGAATTGAAGTGATTTGATATCATTTTGTCACGTTTCTTGTATAGTTTGTTTTCAAATTTTCCTTGAAAATCAAAATTGAAACATATTTTGATTTTAGGGGGAGAAAATTTTAAAAAAAAATTAGAAAATTTGAAAATGTCAAAAACATTGAAAAAGCAAAAATGAGTTTTGTTGTGAAAAAGAGGAAATGATAGTAAATCAGTGGACTATCACAGCATGCTAAAGATATGAAAAGTCAAAAGTGATAAACGGTCTCACTGATGATGTGTCAGTAGGTTTTTGCACATTTAGTAGATTGTGACGAGATATAAACCTAAATTTCAAACTTGCTTATATCGTGGGTAACATCTCTCGGATATATGGGTCACCCCCGAAATCTTGTTTGAAAGGTCTCGTATTCTGATATACTAGGTTTTTATACTCAGTGATATCTGGGGTATTATTCCGGGACTTCTGCTGAACGGTAGTTCTGACCTAGTCCTCGAATAATGCTTTTTGCAAATGCTTGAAACACAGCATCACCCTCAGCATCAATGATAAGACAATAAAATTGCTTAGCAATGCTGTTGTAAAAAAGATCCTCTAAAGGGGACACACTCATAAGTTGAGTCATGATCTCTCTGCTGAACGATGGTTCTGACCTGAGCTCTCATGATTCTTCATAATTTATTAACCCCTTACAGATATCATTTGTGTTATAATTGCCTGTAAGACTGAATATTGGGATCTGGATACGGGAGTATATTCTGAGGTGGGATACGCGAATAAGTTTAAGTATCTAAGACATTAAACTCGTATCTCGAAGCAGTTGAACTTTGTGTGAAAATTTAAGTGGATCAGTATACTGACAATCTAAGTGAATCGTTTAAAACTTAACATGTTTAAAGCTTAACGGTGCTAGTGATTGGTCTCATGAACTGATATGATCCTCTTACACAAACTCACAAAAATATTATTTGTACATATTTGTTTACTGCATTTCTTTAAAATTTTGAAAATACAAAAAGATTTTCGACAACTGATGTTGAAGAGCTGATATTCAAAATTCCAAGTGCTAAACATGATGAATTGGGTTGGGAGAATATGTTGAAAACTTTGAATGTCATATACAAAATGTTTTGAAAGACTGTGTGGTTAGTTTATCAAGGTCATTCATTTGAACTTGATATAACTAGTATGATCGATTGTGTTATTTGTGTCTATCAGTAAGTTTACTAAATTCAATTGTTATAAATTTGTGAAACTTATGTTGAGGTAGAGGATGTGCAGGTTAATAGGTTGAAAACTTCATAATTCCCAAATGGAAGTTAATTGTCAAAGCTTGAACCAGATTTCTCAGATTCTAGCATATCGAGAGGGGGAGTCTGTAAAAGGGGGAATCTGGATCAACAGTCAAAGGGAAAATGGAAGTTAGAGACAGATTGTGTTTCTGAAGTTTGAAAAGACAGAGAGTTAGAGAAAAGACTAAGACTGAAGACTCAGGAGCTGAAGATTACGTCAACATCCAAGGGGGAGTCTGTTGATGCACAAGAATGTCTGTTGACTGCATCTTCATCAAGTCTTAAATCAAGAAAGTCAAGAAAGTCAAGATTAGGGTTTTTATGTTAATTTCGCTTTAATGTACAATGTTTATAGGTGATTTCGCTTTAAAGGACACATGTTGATTTCGCTTTAATGGACTTGACATATAAGCGAAATCAGTTTCATGTGATTTCGCTTATATGGTCATGCCATTGAAGCGAAATCAGCTCTTGTATAAATACCATACATGTGTTCATTAGATAAGATTTGGAGCGATATTAGGTCATTAGCTTGGTAACGAAACTATGTCAAAATCATTCTAGAAAGCTAATAAAGAGAAGAAATTGAAAAGAAAAGCTGTTGTTACTTTGCGTGCATTGATTCCGCCTTTACACGTGAAGATGAACTACCTTGACTGATCGTTTAGGGTCACGACACGGTCCAACAGCATTCTTTCTTCTATTCATAATTACCTAGCAGTCCCGACTATTGGAAAGTAATTATTTTTCCTAACGGAATATATAAGCGTTTACAATCAAAACCCGGTGGTTAATCCTTACAACCCACAAAACATAAGAGGAAATAGTCATATGTAGCTTAAAACGTGCTTAAACGAGTTCGCGAGACAAAATAGACTAAATAAACAATTTTCGCCAACCCAGCATGCCGTTGCGTCGCGCGACGGCTCCTTGCCCTTGCTGTCGCGTGGCGTGGCCCCCCCTATTTTCCAGAATGTTTGTTGTTGAATGCAGCAATTTCCTGCAACATTATACTTCACGAAAATGGACATAACTTTCTTGTTTTTGACCCGTTTTGCATCACATTTCTTCCTACGTGATCGTAAATTAGTCCTCTATCATAAGGACTCAATTTCTAACATCCGGACTAGGGAAAGTTTCTTAACCTAAGTGCCTTCAACTAAATAGTCAATTACGAATTATTCGACCCGTTCATGTTTTTAGCAAACTACTCACATGCTAAACTTAAAGTTCACATGAACGTTATAACTATAACACTTTTACATTAATTGGAGTATCGTACTTAGGATTTACTCACCCGATACTCTATATGCGCTAAACTCATTCACTTCATTCAATCCTACGAAATCAAACTTTGTTAATAAAATTCCATTCACGAAAAGGTTTATTCATTAGTTATAACTCACAACCAAGTCTTTTGTCTATAATTTGAGTCTCCGTTTCTCGATTAGCATTCTTATATGAGATTCTACCCATTACCCGGTTACAATATCATAGCCATTATTTAAGCATCATTCCGTCATATCAATACTACTTTGTTTTGACCCATTCGGTCTACTTAGTAAAAATCACCAATTTCATACAACCAAACCATACTCAATTTTAATCATCATCATGCTTAATTAAGTAGTTGCTACCTTACTTCAACAACCAAGAAGTGATTTCAGAAATCACTTACTTAATACCCTTACTTGACACCATCATTAAAAATACATCTTAACATAACTACTAACAGTTATCAATATCATTCCAATAATTTCGTTTACTACTAAAGAGGAAGTCCGGGAATTTACTTACCTCGTGCGTCCGAATTTACGCATAGATCCCGTGTTTACTTTTCGACCCGTTGTCCTTCCGTGCTTGTATCCATGGTAACATGGCTCCTATCCGTACAAGCAGTCACATTCACAACATAATTAGCATACATACACCCATTCAACTATGTCCACAAACTCATTCATGGCATTAATACATAGTTGACTTTCAATAGTCGAATATTCAGCTTATATAATTTCATTCAAATTAAGGATATGAATTCGTCTTAATGTAGGAGACAATAGTATGAACATCATTCGCATTTCACACTCACATTGTACAACATGTAAACTTACAAGATCGTTTGATTATATACACACATTCCATTCCATTCATACTAGGATTCTCATAATTTCATAACTAACAACATCATCATTCAAGATTATCTAATTTGTCACTATCCAAGAACCGGACATGATTCTTACTAGAAATCCACATGAACTCCATCTAAAACACACTTCACGTGTTAGTTTGCTAACAATTTCATCATAATCACTTTCTATACATATAAACTTACAACTTGCATACAATTCCAAATATTTGCTCTCTTAGGCATTTCATCGAACACTTGGCGGGTTTCGCATTTGTAAGACATTATTTACAAGCTTTTAAAGCATTATTCCCACTAATTCTTCACATAACTTTCACTTTAATTTAGATTCAAATCAATAACCTATAACATCCATTGTCATAAACATCAAGTATCATCAAATTAACATAAAATACATCATCATTCATCAACAATACACATCTATTAAACATGAATGATCATCTTTATCATCATCTTTACTACTACTACAAGTGGATTTTTCCCAAATCATCATCATAGCCAAAATTAACATATTTTAGCATCTACACGTTCATCATAACAAACATTCATGTTCAATCTTACACTATATTTTCGGATTACACAAAACCCACTTAATCAAACATCATCAAAACACCAAATTCGACTTACTTGATGTTAGAAACACTGAGGTGATCGACTTTCTTGGTTCATGCATTCGTTTAGCCCTTAAATTCCCTTTCAATTTGATGGATTTTGTGATCTAGGGTTTGACCCCCTTTCTTCTCCTCTCCTGGTCGCACATTGACGCCCAAAACACACTCAGTGTGTGTTATTGGGTTTTAATTTTATTTTTTAATTAAACATAACCTTTCCCCTTTTTGAAAACCTTGGCCCCTCTAGTTATTACTTGATAACAATTGTAGCAAATTCCTTCCTTTGGTTGTTTTGTTAGACATTTAACTAGGTTTAATAACCTAGTTATTTCATTTCTTTCTTTTAAACGTGGTAACATACTAATAACTAAATAATTCGAGTTTTTGGGGTGTTACAAATCTACCCCCCTTAAAGAAGGTTTCGTCCCCGAAACCTCTTTCATTTCTTCTATAATCCGTCTAGTTTTATTCTTCGTTCGTTCATTCATTCAGGTTACATTGGACGACTTACATGAGTATGTTGTGAGAAATTGACGTGGAGTGGAGACCCGAGAACTTCTCAGTAAGGAACCTCGCAAGGTTCATGGTGGTCAAGTAGAAGAACATCTTTTGTTGCCACCTTTTGAAGTGGAGACCCGAGAACTTCTCGAGCCGTTCAGCATGGTGTGCCAATGTGGACGCTCCCAAAGTGTTGGCAGGGGTTCTGACAACAACGTTCACGTTGGTATTTTCAGCCGACATTCTGAAAATTTTAACAAAACAAGTTAATAAAACTGTTTAGAAATAATAAACATGCTAATTTATTTTGACTAAACAGAACAAAGAGGTACAAAAAACCAGTCGTGCATCTTCTAAGTCCAACTTTGAAGACTACAACAGTGAGTTTTTAGTATTTTAAAGAAGAACAGAAAGGTGAAACAGAATCTGTTTTGACAAAGTTGCCGCTTTGAACCAAAACGGAGAAAAAAAATTAAAACACAACCTGCGTGAAGTCAAAACTGGTTTGAAAATCACAGCAGAATTGTTTGTGATTCTACACGAACGGTGTTTTAAAATTTGTTTTAAGATTGTAGGAATACTTTCGTGCAAAATAAATAAAAACTTTTATTAACTGGAATTACAAACTGAAATAAGGAAAGAAGTAAATTACAATACTTGTTATAACTGAATTAAAATGAAAAACTAGAACAGAATTACAAACAGAAAAGAAGATCTTGGCTGAGGATCGTGTTAGACACGGGTCCATTAAAACAAATTTCGAGTCTCCCAAAAGAACTCGTTTGTTTCCAAGATACAACAGCCCAATCAGTTGTACTGCCGGACTTGACAAAACCCGAAAGTGTACCTCGAAACTAGAAAGAAAAAGATGATGAAACTGCAGAGAGAAAGTTGCTAGTGTTGGTGAATGTTTCAGTGTGTATTCTGCAGCAGGTCTCCTTCCTATTTATACTTTAGGTCGAAACAAAAAACTAAATTAAATGGGAGAATTAAATTGCATTAAACGTTTTCAATGCACTTTAATTCGTCATTTAATTCTCAGTCAAAACCGTTGACTAGTCTGTTTCAAATGCCGAAAAGAAACTGCTCTGGCGTTTAAAGTCTGAAAGCTTCTGCACGTGCGCGCGCGCAAGACAGACTGGTGCGTGTACGCCATTTTGGCTCACTTACATGCGCGCGCAGGTCTGCACACTCATGCGCGCGTGCGCCATTTTGGCTCACTTTCATGCGCCTGTAAGTCTGCATACTCAGGCGCGCGTGCGCCACATCACCAGTGAACCTATACGATCACGCCACACAGTCGCGCCGTATTGGCTCACTTTGGTGCGTCGCGTTCATGCGCCAGCGCACAGACCACCGTGGTCATGCTCCATGCCTTCGTGCGCTCACCTGCCACTTCATGAGCTACTGCGCGCAGACCCGCCTGGGTCATTCGCCATGTACCCGTGCGCCTGCATGCCACGTCACCAGCCACATAGTCCTTGCAGCCATGTGCTTAACCACGCGCACGCGGTCAAAAATATAAAGGTGACTCTCAAATACCTCTTTAAGTTTAATATCTCCTCCTATGTGGGACAAGGTGTCATTTTCCTAATTTTTCAACATTTAATGTTTCAAACACCAAACTTTGAGCATCGATATCTCATTCATCTTAGCTACGTTTTGGACGTGGTTTAGTTCGTTGCGAAGCTCTTCCAACATAGAATACAAACCAAAAAATAAAGATATAAAAAAACCCTCGGTTTCTTATATTTATTTCTAGTTCAAAAATAGGAAAAATACATTTCCTATATTTGTAAAAATTGCTATTTTCACAAATTTCCAACATCTTATACAAATATTGTACTCCACACATCAAAATTTATATAATAACTTGAGAATATTCCTTTGGTCCTCTTTTGTAAATCCACTTACAATAGAATACCTAAAGTCATCAACAATTTTGTTGTTGATACATCCTAATATTCAAATCAAATGTGACCGGAGACGATGGCCGAATATGTGGTAAGATGGTGATGGGTGGGGTTTAGGCCAGAGTCATGTGGTTATATTTTTGTTTTACATCACAGAGACAAAATGGTTAATTTTGAAAAAAAAAAGTAATGCTAAGAGCAAAATTCCATTCATCTAAAGAGATGAAATCGTGATGATAGAGTGAAAATTATGGACCATAGACCTAATTTTTGGAAGTTAAGATCGAAAGCTAAAATTTTAGCAATATGAGGGTGATCTGTGTAATTTACTCGATAACATTAACACATAAGTACCAAAGAGAACCAAACACTTTTTTGTAAGTGTGTATAAATAATTAAACCTTAATAAACTCTTTTTTATTAGAGTGATAAACTCACACACTCCTTAAATCTATTTCTAAATATGAGACTAAAACCCATAACACTTGGGGCTAGCACCTTAATTACTGCACCCATTGGTAGCATCCACCTACATGCCCTTTGACGACGGGCCAATGGATTGCTCCATTTACCCGTCTTGGACTGCTGCCATGCAGGCCCAACAGATAAGGCCCAAAAAGCGGTTTAACTTGCCCACTAAGGTTTCCCTTATATGAAAACGGACGGGAAGGAAAAGATAGGAGAACACAAGACTGCATTTAATGCATGACATGAAGAGGATCTTTGGGCTGGCATTGTACTTCTTAGCCGGAAACATTAAATGAGAAGGAAATCTTACCGTTGGGGGTCAGACACGTGTCTGAGCCCCCCGAAGATCGACAGAGTCCGTTAGATCATCTTCTTGATATCCCACATGTGAGATAAGGTCTCTCAGTTATATAAGGCTGCACGGTATGGAGGACCATCCTGGTCCGTCCTTCACCGGCGACGAACCGCCCTCCACGCCGCCCCCTCCGTCACCGTCTTCGACGTCGAGCAGCGGACGTTCAAGACGATCCAAGCTGGTGGGCCCCCCTCTCAAACAAATTAACCTAATTTAAACACCAAAAACCCCCAAATTTCTCAGAAATATAAACCAGTAGCTTGATGGAAGAACGATTGTTGAGAAACAAAATGTAGGAGACAATAGTATGAACATCATTCGCATTTCACACTCATATTGTACAATATGTAAACTTACAAGATCGTTTGATTATATACACACATTCCATTCCTTTCATACTAGGATTCTCATAATTTCATAACTAACAACATCATCATTCAAGATTATCTAATTTGTCACTATCCTAGAACCGGACATGATTCTTACTAGAAATCCACATGAACTCCATCTAAAACACACTTCACGTGTTAGTTTGCTAACAATTTCATCATAATCACTTTCTATACATATAAACTTACAACTTGCATACAATTCCAAATATTTGCTCTCTTAGGCATTTCATCGAACACTTGGCGGGTTTCGCATTTGTAAGACATTATTTACAAGCTTTTAAAGCATTATTCCCACTAATTCTTCACATAACTTTCACTTTAATTTAGATTCAAATCAATAACCTATAACATCCATTGTCATAAACATCAAGTATCATCAAATTAACATAAAATACATCATCATTCATCAACAATACACATCTATTGAAGATGAATGATCATCTTTATCATCATCTTTACTAGTACTACAAGTGGATTTTTCCTAAATCATCATCATAGCCAAAATTAACATATTTTAGCATCTACACGTTCATCATAACAAACATTCATGTTCAATCTTACACTATATTTTCGGATTACACAAAACCCACTTAATCTGTCACACCCCAACCGATGGCGGAATCATCGGGGCGCGGCACTAGGCGAATCAGATTGCTCAAGAGAATCCATAACAACTATATTGCGATAATATTTAATACATTTGTTATCCCATACTAACAAACAATACAATCACGTAAGTTATCACAGATTTCTTGTCCTCTCGAACAATACAAATCCGACAACCTAGGTTTTAGTTGAGTTTCTAGACCTCCTAGCTTGATTTGATAAAGTCTGCGATCTAACCTGCAACATACGTTAAAATATTTGTCAATACAAAAGTATTGGCGAGTATACAGGTTTGGTAAGTAGCATAATAGAATAAATCGTGTAGCGAATTTCCATATGCATAAACGTAATACACGACATATATACTCACAAAACTGATACTACCAACTAAGTCCTCGATGCTCGAATGTACGATGGCATAACTAGACCCCGTCGGGCGCAATAGTACTATACTAGTCGTGGGGGGACGTCGCGAGTATAAGTCCTAGCACATATGCAACTAGCATCACGTATATCAATGCATAACAGTTATTCGCAAGTGATAATTCGATTGATTGAATATTTCGTTTGATAAGTTCGATTTGTTAGAAACGTATGTTACACCCAAAATTCGATTAAAAAGGGGGTCAAGTATACTCACAGTGCGTATTTAGCGAGATTATAACTTGATTGAGTCGGTTGCGAGTACGTCTGTAATGATCCTTGAAGAGATAGAGTAAACGATATACGGTTAAGTGAGATTACCTTGAAAAGTTACTCAATTGGTTTATTGGTCCTCATCCGTGCGGTTAGACATGTTATCCGTCCGGATGACAAGTCATCCGTCCGGATGGCATGTCATCCGTCCGGATACAGATGATCCGTGCGGATGAAGGGGATGCGTGCGGACTGACTTGCTTGTGCGCGCGGATGAGTGTGCGCGCGGGTGACAGCCCATCCGTGCGGATGACTGGTGCGTGCGGGTGACATCTCATCCGTGCGGGTGACTGGTGCGTGCGGGTGACATGTCATCCGTGCGGGTGACATGATCCGTGCGGATGACAGTCGTGCGTGCGGACTGACTTGTCATCCGTGCGGACTGATAGGTCTGGTTCGCACTCTGATCACCGCTTCCGAGTGTTTAACGGGAGGAGTACGTTCGTTTTCACTAAGGTAGTGTAATTTCGCATTAACACTTGAAGTTCCGTCAATTCCGACTCATTCTAACGGCCGGGAATCACCCCGTTCCATCAGATCTGGCCGTTCATGGTGGTTCTTCATGGTTAACTCGAAATCGCACAGATTTAGGTGAGATTTGTCATTAAAACATGTGGAAATCACCCGGATCTGAGTCGTTTATAGTGAAATGAGACCCCAACTTGAAGTTCACAAGAACTCTTGGTGGCATCACCTCAAAACGCCTCAAATCCTCAGATTTCACGGTTAGAATTTGAGTTTTGAAAGATAGAATGATGTAGAATCGTGTGTAGATTGTAGAAGTACAAGCTTTAGGTTGAAACCTTACCGGAATCGCGAGGAAATCGAGAGAAAAGGGTCTTGGTGCGCGTTTGGTTGAACAGGAGCTGTCACATCACTGTTCAAGTGATGTGACAGGGTATTTATAGGCAACAGAGAAGAGGGAAAGAGATCTGGCCCGGATGGCCCATCCGTGCGGATGGCCCATGCGTACGGATGGCCATCCGTGCGCATGCCCATCCGTCCGGATGGTCCATCCGTCCGGATAGCTATCCTGACGCTTGGACTTCTCCGTTTTTTATCGTTTTGATAGTTTTTCAAAGTACGTACCTTCCATAATTAATTTATATTATCATTATATATGTTTATATATATATATATCACTAGGGGTCGTATTTACGTATCCATAATCCAAAGTTTCGATAATTAACGATCGGTCTCGATTCGAGTATACGATTATAAGCGACGTTTCACGGCCATCAATGAGGGTAGTATAGGTCCTTTCTTGATGTCATCGTGAACGTTATTTCGTGTAGGGCCACAAAGACTAACGGGGTACCGTTTGCTCGTATTGTCATCATCGTCACGACGACTGGAGCTACAGCACTCACCCGAGGGTCCTTGTTAGCATTAATTGTTTACGTTCGACACATCACGGCCACTGAGGAGGGTAGAATAGGTCCTCACTCACTGCCTCCGTGAGTGTTAGTATGATAATAGTGTAGTATAGTGATATTGTATTTCAAAAATATGCGATTATCCTTCGAATAGCGATATATACGATATAGTTACATTATGATCCGAATCTCTGGTGCTTGGCGTAACGAGTATAACGAGTAGTAACAACGCACAAAAGTGCGGGTTGTTACAGTCTCCCCTACTTTAGGAAATTTCGTCCCGAAATTAATCCGATAAGTAGACTTCTAAGAGTTGATCTTGTATGAGTAGCGATACAGCGAGTGATTTGATCGTAAGTTGACAGCGGGAACATCTCGAATAAGAGTGATCGATTGCGGTAGCGAGAAAACGACGTAGACTACAAAAGTACTATCCCACGAGTTGGCGTTCCGAAGTACCTTGTCTTGTGTAGAATTCGTTAGTTCGATGCGATTGTAATTCTAAAGGACTTGAAAAGGTTTTCTCATGGCGTAGGATTAACTGAGTCGATCGTTAACCAACGTTACGAGAAACGCTTATTTAGGATGAAATTTTGAAAATTTTCCTTTTGACATAAGGTCAACTAAGTCGATGTTAACTAATGTTGCCGGGAAGTTTTAAGTTTTAAACATTTTAAGGAACTCGAAGATGAAAACTGAGGTTGCGAAACTCTCCTACGGCATGGGTTCAAGCTGAACTCGATGTCGAACCAATGTCGTGAGAAGGATTTCGGTTGGATGTTGTAAAAGCTTTAAGGAAGACTTGGACTTATGAAACTCTTCTTGGACATGGAGTTAAGCTGATTCGATGTTATCTCCACGTTGTGAGGAAATTTCACTTCGCCCACCGGTTTAAAATCAAAATTTTTATAAAAACAAGTTTTAATAGTACAAAATGTAGTTGATCACCGAGCCCCACTTGGCACTTTTCCACGAAAGTTTGTTAATATATTTAAAAACACTTATATATAGGAAGTACCAGCGGCGTATCCACCATGCTTTGCCCTTATTACTTCTGTTTCGTGAGGCAGTGTCAGGTGTGCCGACATGACACGGATAGAATTGCGTTTACTCGGCCCAATCGATAGAAAGTCGGACCGAGCATAAGATAGAATCGAATAGGTTAATCCAGCGAGTTGATTTGCGAGCGTAGCTATAACGGCATGCGCGAGTGGCCTTGATGACACAAAACATTTATGTGTCGTGTCTGGGTAAGTGTCGAGTGATAAGTGATAAGCGAATAGTGCGTTTTTTATTAGGTTCCACATCAAACCCACATGGCACGTTTCCACGAGAGTTTGCTAACATGGCGAAACACCATGTTTAACCAGGTTAGTTTTGCCTCGTGAAGCGGTGTCATGTGTATTGATACCACATAGTCTGTAACGAACACCAACGAGCGAATAAGCGGTAGTCTAAACACGATGAGCGATAAGCGATTAGATGATTAAGCGTAGAAACACAAAACACTAGTAACGACGGCGACGATAAACGAATTACGATAAGCGGCGGTTGTTGCGTGCAAGCGATGAAGGTATACGGTTCGATTTACGCGGTTCGATTTGATTGATTGACACCACGGAGTTTAACTATCATTAGACCGCACATGGCCTTTTTCCACGAAAGGTCGCTGATATGACTAAAACACCCTGCTTCAACCATATGAGCTTCATCTCATGAAGCGAGGTCATGCGTGCTAATTTAACATGAATATCACAGATAGCGGTATATCGATAGATTAATACACGGCAAACGATGTAGATTCACATAATAAGCGATTGAGATTGCGAGAGTCACATGATAAGCGATTGCGATTCGTCGAGTTTCGTTTCGAATAAGCTTTACGTCACGTTGCGACGCATCACGGTTATCGAGGAGGGTAGAATAGGTCCTCACCTGACAACATTGTGAGCGTTAACGTGCTTGATGAGATCGATTGCTATAGACTTTCGACCCGTCTTGCGTCGATGCAATTGTCCTGCGAGGTAGACTCCCCAGAGTCCATCGATGAGGCGATTGCATTGCGTTTGCAGACTTACGACAAGTCTTGCGATGATACGGTTTGTTACGCCTTGCGATTGAGTGTAGTGTGTTGAAAGTAATCACAATAGTATAATAGGTCTAATAACGTTCAACTCCACGTGGCACTTTCTTCACGGAACTTCGGTAGTATGGTAAGGCATTCCTCGCCCGACCCCTACTACTTTCATCCCGTGTTTTGGTGTCACCTTTTGTCAAACGCTATGGCACTTTTAGAATTCACTACGATCTCCGTGCACTGACCCAAGTAATCCCGTGTGCACCCGCGATTAATTGTTCCTTGCACGTTTATCGTACCTCGTTCTAAGAGTGTAGTGAGGGTAAAACACATTATTTCGTGATATAGTATATAGTGTGTGTGTGAATCTAGTCTAAGTGCGATGATTAAAGAGTGAAAGAGAGAACGAATACGAGAGTTAACGTTACACATAGTGGCAACTTCAAATAATAGAGTAGGTTCAAAACATAGAAAATTAACGTCGAGAGTCGTATCATTACAACTTTATCCTACGCTTGCTAGATGTCTGATGCTGAAGATTTTTGCTGGAGCTGTTGTTGTTGTACTCAAGTTCACGGTTCGATGCGGCAGTTGCGGGTGAAGTGACCATAACGATTGCAGTTATGGCAATAGCGACAGTCAGCCCCAACTGGATGATGATAGGTGCATGAGTAACACTGGGGATGAGCTCCAGTGTAGGCTCGTTTTGGAAACATCGGAACTGTTCGAAGAGGTTCCGGTTGCAGCAGTTAGGTTGTTGATGAGCTCGGGCTTGAAGTCTTTCGCTTGCGGCTGGGTTTGTCGGTGTCTTGCGAAGAAGTGTCGTCGTTGGAGGATTCGTCTGAAGACTCGCTTGCGGAGTCTTTGGCTGATTTGTCGGAAGATCCGTCGGCAGATTTGTCAGAAGAATCGGCAGCAGATCCGTCCGAAGAATCATTAGCAGATCCGTCAGAAGAATCGTTAGCTGATTCATTAGAAGAATCGCCAACAGAGTTGTCAGAAGATTCGTCAGTAGAATCATCAGAAGATTCGTCAACAGGTTCGCCTGAAGGATTACTGGCGATTGCTTGATGAGCTTGCTTGACAGGATTCCATGAGAATAATCCTTCCACGAGTCATTTGTGGTTGATCTCTGCGGCTAAGCGGTATGTTTCTTCGATGGTAGCAGGTCTTGCAGCTTCGACAAAATCACCCACACACTCAGGTAAACCACGAATGTATTTCGATATGGCTTTCCCTGGAGTGTTAACTTGACTTGGGCAGACTATGCTAAGCTGTTTGAACCTTGCGGTGTAGCCAGCGTTGTCGCCTTTGGTTTGCTTGATTTCCCAAAACTCGTTTTCTAGTTTCTGGATTTCGTGAGGAGGACAGTATTCTTTCTTCATGAGTTCCTTCAGCTCATCCCAAGAGAGGGCGTAAGCTTCGGAGATCCCACGTTTGTTACGTTCGGCGGTCCACCAGTCGAGTGCTCGCGATTGAAATACTCCGGTAGCGCAGGTAGTACGGAAACTATCGGGACACCCGCTTTGATGAAGGGTAACTTCGATAGAATCGAACCACTGGAGTAGTTGGGTCGCACCTCCTTCACCCGTGAACTCCATCGGGTCACAGGCTTTGAAGTGCTTGTAGAGAAAAGTAGATTGCGGTGCTTCCGTCTTGGAGTCTTCCGAGGCTCGAGGGTTGCTGAGAGAGTGCACTTGAGCGGCAATTCGAGGAATAAGCTTACTCACTTCCTTAGTCACAAGTGATGCAATCCTCTTATCGACACTTCGTTTGGCTCTCCTCCTAGCTACTCGCCTCGAGGTAGAATCGTTGGAAGGCATCTAGACAGGAAGAGACTAGGAATGAGATTCGATCATAATGATTTTTGAGTTTTGCGATGCGATTGGGTGCGTTCAAAACTTGTTGCGATAGTATATTAGTAATATGAATCACATAGGAGCCACATAGGAGACACGAATTTCCTAAGTTCTCACACAATGACTTGTTGTTTATGCGTATATATATATATATATATATATATATATATATATATATATATATATATATATATATTTATATAATTGTAATTTGTAATTATACACATACAGGTCGATTTAGAATAAGCGAGGACGATAGCGAAGGCGGTAGATTATGCATTAGTTTTGTTGCGAACATTCGGGTTTCGTTTTAGATTGCGATGGATGTGCGAATTGTGTGTTTATAAAGTAGGGAGTGAAAATCGTTACATCGAGAAATCGATTAAAGCGTAAAGTTTCAAAACGTAAATAAGTTTCCAACCAGTTGTAAGATTGGCAGGTCGTATGATAAGAGTGCCTTGGGTGTTTAGGCGTCGACTACCCAAGGTAACCCGACTATATTTAACAAGTTCGGGCGCGCGCGTTGACCTAAAAGACTCCATGCTTCCACTAGGATGCAGCTCATTGGCAATCGTCTTCCTAGTCATCGCGTGGCTCGAGTTATTGCAATAGTCGAGTCCTTGGTGAGAGCTTTTGGAAACCAGTTTATAGAGAGTGGAACGATTTATTAAGGTACGGGTTTCACCCCTGTCTTAACAGTTCCGTTCCTAGTCGTGGTTATGCTCTTCGAATAAATTCGTGAGTTCCACTAGATTTCGAAATGGAGGCTTTCGTCGAGATGTGGATGTCACTCCTAACTCGATGAAAGGTTCTCGTGCTAGAAAAATGCGCTGAGTGAGCAATCATATCGAGAGTTCTTGGTTTTCACACCTGGTCTCGACTAGATCGCTCGGTTCTGTTTTGCGAGTATTTTTGAAAACACGTGTATTGTGTCGGCCTTAGGAAAGGCTAAGTAGTATTTCAGCCTTAGGAAAGGCTCCTTCGTGTGAAGTTGTAGTATGCGGTGTTCACACAAAGTTGTAGCTTTTAGAAATTTCGATCGAGAGTATCAAGTAAGCCCAATACAAACCCCACTGGGTTCGTACGAGTCGGCCGGTTGGTACTTAGACTATAGACTAGGTCAATTTCTAAGACGTCGACCCGGACTAGGCCGAGTCTGACCTAATTCCCTATAGTTATGGCTCTGATACCAATCTGTCACACCCCAACTGATGGCGGAATCATCGGGGCGCGGCACTAGGCGAATCAGATTGCTCAAGAGAATCCATAACAACTATATTGCGATAATATTTAATACATTTGTTATCCCATACTAACAAACAATACAATCACGTAAGTTATCACAGATTTCTTGTCCTCTCGAACAATACAAATCCGAAAACCTAGGTTTTAGTTGAGTTTCTAGACCTCCTAGCTTGATTTGATAAAGTCTGCGATCTAACCTGCAACATACGTTAAAATATTTGTCAATACAAAAGTATTGGCGAGTACACAAGTTTGGTAAGTAGCATAATAGAATAAATCGTGTAGCGAATTTCCATATGCATAAACGTAATACACGACATATATACTCACAAAACTAATACTACCAACTAAGTCCTCGATGCTCGAATGTACGATGGCATAACTAGACCCCGTCGGGCGCAATAGTACTATACTAGTCGTGGTGGGACGTCGCGAGTATAAGTCCTAGCACATATGCAACTAGCATCACGTATATCAATGCATAACAGTTATTCGCAAGTGATAATTCGATTGATTGAATATTTCGTTTGATAAGTTCGATTTGTTAGAAACGTATGTTACACCCAAAATTCGATTAAAAAGGGGGTCAAGTATACTCACAGTGCGTATTTAGCGAGATTACAACTTGATTGAGTCGGTTGCGAGTACGTCTGTAATGATCCTTGAAGAGATAGAGTAAACGATATACGGTTAAGCGAGATTACCTTGAAAAGTTACTCAATTGGTTGATTGGTCCTCATCCATGCGGTTAGACATGTTATCCGTCTGGATGACAAGTCATCCGTCCGGATGGCATGTCATCCGTCCGGATACAGATGATCCGTGCGGATGAAGGGGATGCGTGCGGACTGACTTGCTTGTGCGCGCGGGTGACAGCCCATCCGTGCAGATGACTGGTGCGTGCGGGTGACATCTCATCCGTGCGGGTGACTGGTGCGTGCGGGTGACATGTCATCCGTGCGGGTGACATGATCCGTGCGGATGACAGTCGTGCGTGCGGACTGACTTGTCATCCGTGCGGACTGATATGTCTGGTTCGCACTCTGATCACCGCTTCCGAGTGTTTAACGGGAGGAGTATGTTCGTTTTCACTAAGGTAGTGTAATTTCGCATTAACACTTGAAGTTCCGTCAATTCCGACTCATTCTAACGGCCGGGAATCACCCCGTTCCATCAGATCTGGCCGTTCATGGTGGTTCTTCATGGTTAACTCAAAATCGCACAGATTTAGGTGAGATTTGTCATTAAAACATGTGGAAATCACCCGGATCTGAGTCGTTTATAGTGAAATGAGACCCCAACTTGAAGTTCACAAGAACTCTTGGTGGCATCACCTCAAAACGCCTCAAATCCTCAGATTTCACGGTTAGAATTTGAGTTTTGAAAGATAGAATGATGTAGAATCGTGTGTAGATTGTAGAAGTACAAGCTTTAGGTTGAAACCTTACCGGAATCGTGAGGAAATCGAGAGAAAAGGGTCTTGGTGCGCGTTTGGTTGAACAGGAGCTGTCACATCACTGTTCAAGTGATGTGACAGGGTATTTATAGGCAACAGAGAAGAGGGAAAGAGATCTGGCCCGGATGCCCATCCGTCCGGATGGTCCATCCGTCCGGATAGCTATCCTGACGCTTGGACTTCTCCGTTTTTTATCGTTTTGATAGTTTTTCAAAGTACGTACCTTCCATAATTAATTTATATTATCATTATATATGTTTATATATATATATATATATATCACTAGGGGTCGTATTTACGTATCCATAATCCAAAGTTTCGATAATTAACGATCGGTCTCGATTCGAGTATACGATTATAAGCGACGTTTCACGGCCATCAATGAGGGTAGTATAGGTCCTTTCTTGATGTCATCGTGAACGTTATTTCGTGTAGGGCCACAAAGACTAACGGGGTACCGTTTGCTCGTATTGTCATCATCGTCACGACGACTGGAGCTACAGCACTCACCCGAGGGTCCTTGTTAGCATTAATTGTTTACGTTCGACACATCACGGCCACTGAGGAGGGTAGAATAGGTCCTCACTCACTGCCTCCGTGAGTGTTAGTGTGATAATAGTGTAGTATAGTGATATTGTATTTCGAAAATATGCGATTATCCTTCGAATAGCGATATATACGATATAGTTACATTATGATCCGAATCTCTGGTGCTAGGCGTAACGAGTATAACGAGTAGTAACAACGCACAAAAGTGCGGGTTGTTACAGTCTCCCCTACTTTAGGAAATTTCGTCCCGAAATTAATCCGATAAGTAGACTTCTAAGAGTTGATCTTGTATGAGTAGCGATACAGCGAGTGATTTGATCGTAAGTTGACAGCGGGAACATCTCGAATAAGAGTGATCGATTGCGGTAGCGAGAAAACGACGTAGACTACAAAAGTACTATCCCACGAGTTGGCGTTCCGAAGTACCTTGTCTTGTGTAGAATTCGTTAGTTCGATGCGATTGTAATTCTAAAGGACTTGAAAAGGTTTTCTCATGGCGTAGGATTAACTGAGTCGATCGTTAACCAACGTTACGAGAAACGCTTATTTAGGATGAAATTTTGAAAATTTTCCTTTTGACATAAGGTCAACTAAGTCGATGTTAACTAATGTTGCCGGGAAGTTTTAAGTTTTAAACATTTTAAGGAACTCGAAGATGAAAACTGAGGTTGCGAAACTCTCCTACGGCATGGGTTCAAGCTGAACTCGATGTCGAACCAATGTCGTGAGAAGGATTTCGGTTGGATGTTGTAAAAGCTTTAAGGAAGACTTGGACTTATGAAACTCTTCTTGGACATGGAGTTAAGCTGATTCGATGTTATCTCCACGTTGTGAGGAAATTTCACTTCGCCCACCGGTTTAAAATCAAAATTTTTATAATCGACTTACTTGATGTTAGAAACACTGAGGTGATCGACTTTCTTGGTTCATGCATTCGTTTAGCCCTTAAATTCCCTTTCAATTTGATGGATTTTGTGATCTAGGGTTTGACCCCCTTTCTTCTCCTCTCCTGGTCGCACATTGACGCCCAAAACACACTCAGTGTGTGTTATTGGGTTTTAATTTTATTTTTTAATTAAACATAACCTTTCCCCTTTTTGAAAACCTTGGCCCCTCTAGTTATTACTTGATAACAATTCTAGCAAATTCCTTCCTTTGGTTGTTTTGTTAGACATTTAACTAGGTTTAATAACCTAGTTATTTCATTTCTTTCTTTTAAACGTGGTAACATACTAATAACTAAATAATTTGAGTTTTTGGGGTGTTACAAATCTACCCCCCTTAAAGAAGGTTTCGTCCCCGAAACCTCTTTCATTTCTTCTATAATCCGTCTAGTTTTGTTCTTCGTTCGTTCATTCATTCAGGTTACATTGGACGACTTACATGAGTATGTTGTGAGAAATTGACGTGGAGTGGAGACCCGAGAACTTCTCAGTAAGGAACCTCACAAGGTTTATGGTGGTCAAGTAGAAGAACATCTTTTGTTGCCACCTTTTGAAGTGGAGACCCGAGAACTTCTCGAGCCGTTCAGCATGGTGTGCCAATGTGGACGCTCCCAAAGTGTTGGCAGGGGTTCTGACAACAACGTTCACGTTGGTATTTTCAGCCGACATTCTGAAAATTTTAACAAAACAAGTTAATAAAACTGTTTAGAAATAATAAACATGCTAATTTATTTTGACTAAACAGAACAAAGAGGTACAAAAAACCAGTCGTGCATCTTCTAAGTCCAACTTTGAAGACTACAACAGTGAGTTTTTAGTATTTTAAAGAAGAACAGAAAGGTGAAACAGAATCTGTTTTGACAAAGTTGCCGCTTTGAACCAAAACGGAGAAAAAAAATTAAAACACAACCTGCGTGAAGTCAAAACTGGTTTGAAAATCACAGCAGAATTGTTTGTGATTCTACACGAACGGTGTTTTAAAATTTGTTTTAAGATTGTAGGAATACTTTCATGCAAAATAAATAAAAACTTTTATTAACTGGAATTACAAACTGAAATAAGGAAAGCAGTAAATTACAATACTTGTTATAACTGAATTAAAATGAAAAACTAGAACAGAATTACAAACAGAAATGAAGATCTTGGCTGAGGATCGTGTTAGACACGGGTCCATTAAAACAAATTTCGAGTCTCCCAAAAGAACTCGTTTGTTTCCAAGATACAACAGCCCAATCAGTTGTACTGCCGAACTTGACAAAACCCGAAGGTGTACCTCGAAACTAGAAAGAAAAAGATGATGAAACTGCAGAGAGAAAGTTGCTAGTGTTGGTGAATGTTTCAGTGTGTATTCTGCAGCAGGTCTCCTTCCTATTTATACTTTAGGTCGAAACAAAAAACTAAATTAAATGGGAGAATTAAATTGCATTAAACGTTTTCAATGCACTTTAATTCGTCATTTAATTCTCAGTCAAACCCGTTGACTAGTCTGTTTCAAATGCCGAAAAGAAACTGCTCTGGCGTTTAAAGTCTGAAAGCTTCTGCGCGTGCGCGCGCGCAAGACAGACTGGTACGTGCACGCCATTTTGGCTCACTTACATGCGCGCGCAGGTCTGCACACTCATGCGCGCGTGCGCCATTTTGGCTCACTTTCATGCGCCTGTAAGTCTGCATACTCAGGCGTGCGTGCGCCACATCACCAGTGAACCTATACGATCACGCCACACAGTCGCGCCGTATTGGCTCACTTTGGTGCGTCGCGTCCATGCGCCAGCGCACAGACCACCCTGGTCATGCTCCATGCCTTCGTGCGCTCACCTGCCACTTCATGCGCTACTGCGCGCAGACCCGCCTGGGTCAGGCGCCATGTACCCGTGCGCCTGCATGACACGTCACCAGCCACATAGTCCTTGCAGCCATGTGCTTCACCACGCGCACGCGGTCAAAAATATAAAGGTGACTCTCAAATACCTCTTTAAGTTTAATATCTCCTCCTATGTGGGACAAGGTGTCAATTTCCTAATTTTTCAACATTTAATGTTTCAAACACCAAACTTTGAGCATCGATATCTCATTCATCTTAGCTACGTTTTGGACGTGGTTTAGTTCGTTGCAAAGCTCTTCCAACATAGAATACAAACCAAAAAATAAAGATATAAAAAAACCCTCGGTTTCTTATATTTATTTCTAGTTCAAAAATAGGAAAAATACATTTCCTATATTTGTAAAAATTGCTATTTTCACAAATTTCCAACATCTTATACATATATTGTACTCCACACATCAAAATTTATATAATAACTTGAGAATATTCCTTTGGTCCTCTTTTGTAAATCCACTTACAATAGAATACCTAAAGTCATCAACAATTTTGTTGTTGATACATCCTAATATTCAAATCAAATGTGACCGGAGACGATGGCCGAATATGTGGTAAGATGGTGATGGGTGGGGTTTAGGCCAGAGTCATGTGGTAATATTTTTGTTTTACATCACAGAGACAAAATGGTTAATTTTGAAAAAAAAAGTAATGCTAAGAGCAAAATTCCATTCATCTCAAGAGATGAAATCGTGATGATAGAGTGAAAATTATGGACCATAGACCTAATTTTTGGAAGTTAAGATCGAAAGCTAAAATTTTAGCAATATGAGGTTGATCTGTGTAATTTACTCGATAACATTAACACATAAGTACCAAAGAGAACCAAACACTTTTTTGTAAGTGTGTATAAATAATTAAACCTTAATAAACTCTTTTTTATTAGAGTGATAAACTCACACTCATTAAATCTATTTCTAAATATGAGACTAAAACCCATAACACTTGGGGCTAGCACCTTAATTACTGCACCCATTGGTAGCATCCACCTACATGCCCTTTGACGACGGGCCAATGGATTGCTCCATTTACCCGTCTTGGGCTGCTGCCATGCAGGCCCAACAGATAAGGCCCAAAAAGCGGTTTAACTTGCCCACTAAGGTTTCCCTTATATGAAAACGGACGGGAAGGAAAAGATAGGAGAATACAGGACTGCATTTAATGCATGACATGAAGAGGATCTTTGGGCTGGCATTGTACTTCTTAGCCGGAAACATTAAATGAGAAAGAAATCTTACCGTTGGGGGTCAAACACGTGTCTGAGCCCCCCCGAAGATCGACAGAGTCCGTTAGATCATCTTGTTGATATCCCACATGTGAGATAAGGTCTCTCAGTTATATAAGGCTGCACGGTATGGAGGACCATCCTGGTCCGTCCTCCACCGGCGACGAACCGCCCTCCACGCCGCCCCCCTCCGTCACCGTCACCGTCTTCGACGTCGAGCAGCGGACGTTCAATACGATCCAAGCTGGTGGGCCCCCCTCTCAAACAAATTAACCTAATTTAAACACCAAAAACCCCCAAATTTCTCAAAAATACAAACCAGTAGCTTGATGGAAGAACGATTGTTGAGAAACAAAAAACGAAGAATGATTGGCGAAAAAGACATCGAAAACGTTGAGAAACAAAAAACGAAGAACGATTGTTGAGATACGAGAGTAAATTTGTATGAATTTGCTTACCAGAAGCTTGATGGAAGCTTGATGGAGAAAACGAACAGTGTGTGAGAGTGGGTGTGTGTGTACTTGCAGTTAGGGCACCGATCAAATATGAAGTTATGTTGGGTTTTTTTGCAATTTAGCACATAAGTTATGTTGGGTTTGTAAATAGGATGTTTGCGTATATAAAGTATGGGCTGTACTTTTTATGGTTTGTTAAAAGTAGAGGCCTTAGCCCTTAGGTCACACGGGTAGAGGTAAGACTATGGGAAAGGACATCGGAATCGGGTTGTTACGCGAACTGTTAAAAAAAGTAGAAGATATTTAGTTAATTTATTTGTTTAATGTTAAAAAAGTTAAAAAAAAGTAGAAGATTAAAATATATATATATATATATATATATATATATATATATATATATATAAGTGGTGGGGTAGGATCATCTAGGACCATCCTCCCATACCCTCTAGTTTTGTGGGACGGACCAACCTTGGGAGGACTATGATGTGGCGCCTACGTGGTGGATCATCCTCGAAGGGAGGACCATCACCATACCCTCTAGCCTAAGGAAGAAGAACAACGATCAAAGGGGCAAGTCTAAGGTATCACTAAATGCTCTCACATTTATTCCGACCATAATTCTCATACAATAAATACACACACATATTTATTAGATTCACACCATTGAGAAATTTCCGGTGACCACACTCATCGGAATAAGCTTCTCATTTTCTCCGGCACTTTACTTATTCTCACGCCGGAGCTTGGTTACGGATCCCCCACCCGGGGCCCTCCTTAACGAGGCTAACGGTTTACTTTTTTGTAGCAACGAAAGCTGGGATATTCTGACGTCAGCGAAGACCCTTTGAATGTCATTAGGGATTTGGGTATTCGACATTGGCGCCGTCCATGGGACATCTCAGTCTAACTGGTGTTCCCACTTTAAAACCCCACATGGAGCTCTAGTGTTCCAAACGCCAAGAGGCTTGGCTAGGGTAAAATCCGCATACGAAGTAGTGTCTTCTGTCTCAGAGGGAGAGATGACCTCCCTGCCCCGTAAGGATGGGGTGGAAGAGTGGGTCCTTTGTGACAGGTTTCCGGAGCAAACGGTCAAGGTGGGGAGCCACCTGAGTGACAAATGTAAGAGTGCCCTCAAGGAGCTGCTTCTCTTCAACATAGACGTGTTTGCATTTCAGCACGGAGACATGACAGGAATCCCAAGGAGTCTGACCGAGCATCGACTCAATACATACACCTGGGCAAGACCAGTGAAGCAAAAGAAACGAAGCATGGGTCCTAGTAAGAGGAGGGCCGCCTGTGAAGAAACCAGGAAGCTGCTCAGAGCCGGAATAGTAAGAGAAGTAAAGTATCCATCCTGGATTGCTAACCCAGTCATGGTCAAAAAGAAAGACGGGGGTTGGAGGATTTGCATTGACTTTCAAGATTTTGAATAAAGCATGCCCCAGGACTGCTATCCCCTCCTAGAGATAGACGTCCAAGTGGACTCCTTATCTCAGTACCCCTTAAGGTGCTTCTTGGATGCTTACAAAGGATATCATCAAATACAAATGTCAATGGAAGACGAGGAAAAAACCGCCTTCATCACGGATGAGGGAACCTTTTGCTACACCAAAATGCCCTTTAGGCTAAAAAACATCGGGGCCACTTACCAAAGGTTCATGAACACCCTTTTTAGAGAGCAGCGGGGACAGAACTTGGAAGTGTATGTCGATTACATTGTCATAAAAAGCCTAACCGAGACGGCCATGATAGACGATATAGCCAAAACCATCCGAGCTATGCAAGATGTGAATATGAAGTTGAACCCCGGGAAGTGTTGCTTCGGGGTAGAGGAAGGAAAATTCTTGGGAGTAGTGGTTACTAAGGGCGGAATCAAAGCTAACCCAGAGAAAACTCAAGCTGTAGCTGAAATGCGGTCCCCCTGATCCCTAAAGGACATTCAGCAGCTGAATGGAAGGCTAATTGCCTTAAACCGCTTCCTATCCAAGGTAGCAGACAGGACTCTCCCCTTCATGAAGGTACTGAAGGATTGTCTCCAGACAGACAGATTTAAGTGGACCCCGGAGGCGGTAGCCGCTTTTCAAGAAATGAAAGAATACATCTACAAGCTCCCAACTTTAGCCACCCCAGTACCCAGGGAGGATTTGCTTCTATATCTGTCGGCCTCAAAAATTACTATAAGTGCGGTCATGATGGTAGAACGGGAGGGAAAGCAGATACCAATATACTTCATTAGCAGGACTCTCAAGGGTCCTGAAGAACGTTATATGCCGCTGGAGAAGCTGGCTTTGGCTCTTATCTTTGCATCCGGAGACTCAGAAGATACTTCCAAGGACACAAGGTCACCCTAATGACAGATCAACCCCTCCAAAAGGTGCTAAGAAGGCCAGAATTATCAGGTCGACTGGCTAAATGGGCAGTGGAATTGGGAGAACACTCCTTAGAATTCAAAGCCAGAACTGCCATGAAGGGACAAATACTGGCCGACTTCTTGGCGGAGGTCCCTGAGGATGAGGAAAAAGAACTGTTAAAGTGGGAAGCCCTGGAGAGGGAAGAAAAAGAGAAGGAAGAGGAGGCAATATGGAAACTATTCATAGACGGGGCCTCTAGCGAAGAGGGAAGCGGAGCGGGCATCACACTGATCAGCCCTGAGGGAGTTGAGTTAACTTATGCCATCAGACTAGACTTCGAAAATACCAATAACACAGCAGAGTATGAAGCCCTTTTAGCAGGACTAAGATTGGCTAAGAAAATGAAGGCAAGGAATGTAGAGGCCAGTACTGACTCACAACTAGTAGTCAAGCAGTACCAAGGGGAGTACGAGGCCAAGGACAATACGATGGCTCAGTACGTAGCCAAAGTGAAAGAAACAGCCAAGGCTTTCAAGACCTTCAAGCTAGAATATATCCCCTGCGGGAGAAACAGGAAATCCGATGCCCTCAGCAAGCTGGCCTCCGTGGTATTCGATCACCTAGCAAGAGAAGTCAAAGTGGAAGTCCTGACCTCCCCCTCTCTTGGAACAGAAGAGGTGGCTGCGATTGAAAACGCACAAGAGACATGGATGAAACCGATTGTAAGATTCCTCAAAGATGGAATACTACCTGAGGGAGACTAGGCGGCCAGGAAGGTAAGAGTCAAAGCTTTACAATATGAGTTGATTGATGGAGAACTTTACCAAAGGTCATATTTGGGCCCATCCTTGAAATGCGTCGATAGTGAAGAAGCTAAATATGTGATTAGGGAAATACATGAGGAAATTTGTGGAATGCATTCTGGGCCAAGGACAGTAGTGGCAAGGGCGATGAATGCAGGATTCTATTGGCCTAGAATGTATGAAACAACATCAGAAGAGATTAAGAGATGTGATAACTGCCAGGTCCATGCACCCATGACGCACCGCCATAAACACCCACTGATACCTGTTTCAACGTCTTGGCCCTTCCAGAAGTGGGCCATCGACATAATCGGGCCATTCCCAGAAGGCCCAGGAGGGGTTAAATACGTGGTGGTTGCCATCGATTATTTTACCAAGTGGATAGAGGCAAGGCCCTTGGCAAAGATAACCGGGGAACAGATGAGACGATTTGTACTAGACAACATCATTTGCAGATACGGGGTCCCAAAGGAACTGGTGAGTGACAACGGTGTTCAATTTTCTGGAAAACCCTTCAGGCCATGGTGCGAGCAGATGCACATACACCAAGTGTTTACCTCCGTCACCCATGCCCAGAGCAATGGACTAGTGGAAAGAGCAAATCAAAGCATTATCAAGGGGATGAAAGGGAGACTCGGAAGGAAACAAAAAGGATGGCTGGAGGAATTGCCATTTGTGCTATGAGCATATAGGACCACCCCCAAGAACTGCAACGGGGAAACTCCTTTCAGCTTAACTTATGGGACGGAGGCTGTCATCCCGGCTGAGATAGGGTCACCAACTGCCAGAATGAAGCTCAGGTAGGCCGAAAACGAGCAAGACCTCCGGATGAACCTGAATTTGCTTGAAGAAAGAAGGGAAGTGGCAGCAGTCAGGGAGGCTAAGTACAAAAAGCAGCTCGAAAGCTATTATAATGCCAAAATGAAAAAACTCAATCTCGGCCCAGGGGACTTGGTCTTAAGAGCAAACGAAGCCAGCCTACAGGAGAACACCGGAAAACTAGGGCCCAACTGGGAAGGACCTTATCGGGTTACGTGGGCAAACGGCAAGGGAAGCTGCAAGCTGGAAACACTTCAAGGCAAGGAGGTCCCAAGAACATGGAACCTCATGCAACTCATGAAGTACCACATGTAAGGCATAAAAAAGTCTTTAAGGAAAAATGGCCAGGGAGCCACTTTTGTAATGATTAACTGCTAGTCAGGGGCTTACCCCAAGAAAAAATCTTTTGTAAAAACTTGTACTGGAGGACTTGGTCCCCAAGAAATGAATGACAACGGACAACTCACTTGTCCCCTTTTGGCAAAATAACAGGTGTTATATCATGGCAGACATGCCCAGGAAAGCTATAAACCTAATAACAAACAAACACACGTGTACAAGGTATGCCCAACATACCAAACGCCCGGCTGTGGAGTAAAATAGGGTCTAGCTAACCCAAAGAAAATGGATAAACAGGCCAAAGAAAACATAATCTGACATTATAAACGTGTCCAAAGGTTGTCCTCGAACAGACGATCTTGGTTTACAAAACAAACCATATAAAAAAAAGAAGAAAACAAAACACCTCTGTAAGAAAGCTACAAGAGCCAACACATACACACCGGAAAAGAGAAGCTTTCTATGTATAAACTGCAAAGCAAACATACATGCATTTGACAGGGAATTTTGCTAACCCTAAAAAAAGAACCGGTATACAAACATACAAGCTAGAAAACCTAGTAAACTGACTAGTGAAATTTTCACAAAAATGCCATAAATAACCAAGGATCTCCAAGAAACTCCGGGTAGGAGCACCTGCAAAAAGAGCAACAAACACAACAAGAGCAAGATTGACAGGATACAGTCAAAAGATAGCTAGCAGTCATACAATTAAGTACCAGGAGAGCCCTGATGTGCGTGAAAGTGTTGTTTATTTTAGGTGTATATTTTAAGCCCTTTTTTTAACACTTATTTTAGCCAAGTTTTAAATTTATAAAACACGATATTTCACTAACACTAAACACACATATGGGCAAGTGCACCCATCGTTAAGTGTAGTATAGCGTTGGTAAGATACCGAGGTCGTCCAAGGACACAAGAGCTTTTAGTACCGGTTTATCCTCAACGTCTAACCAAAATAAAAGTTTAGAAAAATGTTTTAAACTAAGAAAAATAAAAACTAACTAAAATGCTGAAAATAAAAATAAAATAAAAACAGATAGACAAGATGAATCACTTGGTTCCGACTCGTATCTAGTATAACCTTTGATTATTTCCGCACTTTTGCACATAATTAAGAGATTATCTTAGTTATTGTAGTAGGCCCCTCTTTTGAAGGTGACGTTACCCTCACCCCAGTAGTTTGAGTCAGCAGGGATACAATCCTAAAGGGGTGGATTATTGGAAGATAATGAATTAAGTTATTAATGCAGTATTGTGGTAGGCCCCGCTTTTGGCGGTGACGTTACCCTCGACTAAGTAGTCTGAGTCAGCAGGGATACAGTCCTAAATAGCCGGGTTATAGTATTAATAGTAGTTAACTTATGAGGGGATCAAAGAGTTTGGACCCCCGCCATCCAATACCGTGAAGTATTGAAGGAGGTCCTACTAAATTTGACCCAGGTCCATTGCAGGACCTCTAAACGCTGAACAATGGCAAGACCTTTACCAAACCGTTCCCTTAACCCCCGACCAGGTAGCCAACATACCTCCATATAGACCGTGGAGATATGAATGGTGAAAATCCTTTATTTTATATAGACAGTAAAATAATGCCAAGACACCACGGACAAACGATAAGGAAAGATCACCTTCAACATAAGTAACTAGTTATTAAAGTCATTAATACAAAACCAAATAAAAAGTGCAAAAGATTAGAAATAAAAAGTATTATACTAGACACTTTGTCTTTACCAAGTGATGTAAGAGACTTAGGCAAACATGGCCTTGATTGTCAAGAACTCTTACGATCAATCTTGGATCCCGAGACGACTCACACACTCTATGATGGACAATGGATGATGGTGGTGGATGATGGTGGTGGGTGGTGGATGAAGTGTGAGAGAGGTGGTGTGCCAAGGGATGAGTTGCAATGAAACCAAGCACTCCTATTTATAGGCTGAACAGAGGCCTGGGCACGGCCCCGTGTTCGCTGGGCACGGCCCCGTGCCCGTCTGACACTCTCTCTCTTCATTAATTGTAATTCGCAATTACAATTAATGCGCCTGCAGTACTTTCGGCACGCCCCCGTGTCCGCTGAGCACGGCCCGTGGTGGGCAATAGAAGCTTCTATAGGTTTGTCTTTTCTGCTGCTTCTTGGGCACGACCCCGTGCTGGCTGAGCACGGGGCGTGTTCAGCCTTCTGTTTTCTCTATTTTGCTTTGGAAGGTGCCGTTGAGGGTTCGGGCAATCCACTAATGTTCCTTTTCTTGTATTTATGTTGGATTTAGCTGTCTTTTTGCTTCTTTTGCGTTTTTGAGCTCATTTAATCCTGAAAATACAAAAGGAAGACAAAAACACTCTTTTTCCAATATTAGTACTAAAAAAGGGTTAGTTTTATGCCTCATTTGATGTAATTTATATGTTGCATTTTACACACATCAAGCCCCTACACAAAGACTCTCCCCCCAAGCATCAAAAAGTTAAAAGTATCCTAGAGTGCATAATTGTTTAGATTACAACCACATCGAAGCAAGTTTAATGTTCATCAATTACTGGGAATCATCCCCAGACAGAGGCTTTGGAGAAGATGGACCAACGGGAGCCAGCAGGGCTTTCAGCTCATCAATAGAAATCATGGGGTGCTCAAGAATCCTCTCAAGAAGGGCAGGGGTTTTACTTCCAAACTCTTTATCCAGTTTAGACAGTCGCTTTTTGGCTTTGGAATTGTAAAGGGGGGTCTCTTTCCTGCCCAGACCTTGAGCTGAGTAGGCATACCCATCCTTTAAACCTGCCTGATAACCCACATCCCGATAAGCCCGGTAGATCTGCTCAAGACAACTTTTAAATTCCTCCGACTGGGAGACAGCAGTAAGGAAGGCTCCAAAGCCCTCGGTGATCAACCAATGCTTCTCCTTAGCCAACCTCTGGTTATCATCAGACGTCATTCCATACTCAGCATACATCACATCCAGATCTTTCTGAGAAACAGAGTCAAGCTCCCTTTGATGCTTCAGCTCAGCGGCTAACTCCTCCTTCTCTTCTACCAAAGTTGCCATCTCCCTCTCCCAAGATCGTTGTCTCTGCTCCAGCATAACACTAGCCCCCTGAGCAAAAGACATTACAAAAATCCACAAAGAATCAAACAAAAAAAGGGGGAGAGAGAGGAGAAAGGTTATGTACCTTTTCCTCCTGCAGTTTACGCTCAGCTTTAACCACCTGACACCGAAGCCCAGCAGCGACGGTTTGAGAAGTCTTAAGATCACTCTTGAGCCCTTCGTTCTCCCTCCTCATATCATCAACTCGCTGTAACATGCCAACACCCCTGAAAAACCCTTCGAAAAGTGACATGCTGTATTGATCATCAAAGAGATCATCCCTCAAGGCAGAATTCATAAATTTATGGGAGGGAGGAACAACATGAGTTAAGAAGTCCCGGGCAGTTTCAGGGTTACCCACCACGGAGAATTGAGTGATTTTCCACTTAGGGACATACGGGGCAGGGAGGGCATCGGCAAACAAAGGAGCCAGAGGAGATCTAGAAGTGAAACCCTCAAAGTGAGAAGGTTTGCTAGTCCCAGTGGCATGGTGAGGAGAAATCTCAAAAGCTGAGGTAATGCGAGCAACACTTACCTCTGGAGTCTTATCCCTAACACGAGAAGAGGAAGGGGCAGTAGGAATCTCGATAGGAGCATGAGAGCTTCCCTGCTCTAAACACAAAAAAGGAAGGAAACATCAGAAATCTATCGAAACAAAGCAAATACAAGACAGAGGATAGATAATGGGCTCACCAGCAGAGGCTCGCTCACAAAACTGGAGGATCGCAGATGCTTAGATAAAGAGCCCTTCACCCCGATAGGAGGAAGTTCAGAAGCAGCTTTTGACACGGGAGGGGCCTTCTGGCCACTAGTACTCCGGAGCCTCAACCGGATGTTACGCGTGGCCGGGGCTTGCTTGGGACTAACAGCTTTTCGCTTGCGAGCCAGACGGCTCTCCAGGTCTTCCTCATCTCCATGGCTAGAATGCTTAACTTGAAAAGAATCAGGGGAACTCTCTTCTCCATCAGAGGAAGCCCCCTCATCCCCTTCCACAGCAGCAGAACCCCCTGCCTGGACGGACCCTCCAGTAACCTGCATCTCAACGCCCCAGTTCAAACCCGGTTCAACCTCATCACCAACCACAAACTTAACATCTTTAGAATCCCCTTGAAGCAACCACCAAAAAGTCAACTCTGCACAAGAGAAACACTAAAGATGACTATACAAGCCCCAAAAATAAAGACAGATACAACAAATCAAGAGCAAAAGGATATCTTTTTGCCAAAAAAGGCCTTGGGTCGGACCGAGTAAGAGGGGCTTGTAACAACTCTCATTAAAAGTATTAATTCTTATTTTATTTTATCCAATAGGAAACCCTAATTAAGACCCCCAAGTAATATTGCATGACCCCTAAAATTTTCAGAACAGTTGGAATCAGGATCAGGGTCCCCTAAAACTCAAGGGGGGTATCCCCAAGTGGATAATTATCATCATAACTCGCTGTAAAAATCGAATTTCATTGATCTGTAGACTCACACAAGCTAGGTAGAAACGCGACAGAACCGGTTTTTCAGTATAAGTAGCAGGGGTTGGCACTTGCATGAGGGAGTTGTTACGACGGAAAAACTCATTTCGTACGTTGAGCTATTCACTTTTTCATTCAAAACACACTAGCACGAAGCTCTGCTGCGATAACAGGGTAATAACTCGATCACTGCTACGATATAATGTCTGATCGATTGAAACCGATCCGATGGATGTTTAAGTGCTGCCCGAATACGGGCTATACTTTGTCATTCGTCGTGAGGGTTTTGATTTCGTGAGCTTATCGTAAATGTTGTATTAAGTTACTGACCTAGTTTCATATGCATTGTTATTTAAATTAGGTTATCAGGCTTATCAGTAGGCTAAACTCTGCCCGACTAAACCTGCAATGTGAGTCATTCTCTTTTTTATCAAAATTACTTTACAAAACCCTAAATGTTTTCCAGTTATATTTTGCAGTGATTAAGTCTTTGCTAATCTTTAATTACTGGCAGTATGTGGGGGTTTTGTGCACATTACTACTAACAATGTATCACTGTAAGGTGGGCGAGCCTAATTATTGATATGTCCACAGTCGTAGATTCGGTCGAGTGACAGCTGAACCAGATAATTAAGTGATAGGGGCAAATATAAAAACCCTTAATGCTGTAAAATTATAACAATGTGTCTTTTGTGCAACTTGAATGACTCGCCAGTATTTCCGCGCTGATAAAAATCTTTTTAAACATGTTACAGGTGATCTGTTGTGATACAGGAAAAAGTGTCGTGTAGCACTACCAGCTTGAAGAAGTGGCTTAATAAAATAAATAAACATGTTTTTGGATAACAGGGATTTCCCAGTGAAATCACCTTTATTGTAAATTATGGGTGAAATTCCCAAATTGTATAATAAAATAATTGGGCATTTTCAAGTTTAAACGATTCTATTAATACTTCCGCTGCCAAACTAAATACAATTACCATGGGTTTTCTGTCCCGCGGCCTCCGGACCGGGTCACACCGGGCCGGGGGCTGTGACAGAAAAAGGTGGTATCAGAGCTACTGATTTAAGCCTATTGAGTATTCAGAAATACTTAATTTTCCTGGTTACCGTTTTGTGATTTTGTGAAAATTTGATTTGCAATAAATAAAATTTTAACTTAATGTTGTGTGTTTCTTCATATGTGCTAACAACATGAATGAACTATCGGAGGCACTCCGAAACTTTACTATCCATAGCACAGATATGGATATCACAGGAAATCCATCTGGCTACCAGGCTGATATTGAAGAGCCAATAGTATTCCAGGCCCAGCCGCAGGAGAAACCAAAGCCGAAAAAGAGAAGAAGACTCGTACGCTTGAGACGTGTACGGAGGAAGAAGCCAGCTGCGTAGAAGGTTAAAAAGACTGAGGATCCGAAGGATAAAGGGAAAGGAGATTGGGTAAAGTTCCGGGCAAGCCCAGGAAATGCCATCATGGGAGGAGCTGGACCGCAAACTGGCACTTAGCGATCTCATCGGACCTGCCGATGAAAACCTCTTCAATTACCCAGCCGAAGTACTACTTCCAGTGAATTTAGATCCTGCTATCCCAGATCCTATTATCCACCCCCAACCTCTACCAGGAGAGCTGGAAGAATGGTGGACAACTGATTGGCAATTTCAGAATCTTTTGAATAACCCTAACACCTTCTTTCCCCAGTTTGACCCTGAGCCTGCACCAAACCCACCTATGAGCACGGAAAACTTGGCTGAGCTTCGTCATTACGGCGAGGAACTGGTGGGCGCAGGGAATCGAATCCGGGAAGTAGGAGAACAGATCTCCTAGAAATACGATGAGAGGGAGCGTCGTTTATGAGACACCAGTTGGTTGTGGTTGCATGGTGGTGTGATTATGTGTTTAATAATAATAAAATAATAAATAATACATAAAAATATAACTATGTTAAATAATTAAAATAAAACTTTTGTAAGATAACCAGTGTGTACGGATGCTTATTAATATATAAAAAATCTCAACGTCGCAAAGTCGACAATTTTGGCTATACGTGTTGACGTGATTATGTGTAATTACTTTATTGCATTTAGATTGATATTTATTTATGCCAATAACTTATATATATTGTTAATTATCAGATGGAACCTGCTGTTAATGAACCAGTTAACGAAGTTAACCAATCTGAGCAAAACAATGAGGATCACTTTCTTAATAGGCAAGATATAGAAAACATCGTTGCTCAAGGAATAACAAATGCTATCCCAGGAATCGTCGCTGCGGTCAAAATCCCTGTTGAGCCTTCACAAGCTCACCCCAGTAAACGCACACGCGACGATAATTTCAGTAATAGTGTTAACGGAGGCGGCAATAACGACAACTTAATTCAGGCCCCAATACTCAAGAAAATCAAAGTTGCAACACCTAGTTGCACCTATAAGGAATTTCTTGCCTGTAAACCTGTCGAATTTGCAGGCAATGAAGGGGCAACTGCCGCGCTACGGTGGTTGGAGAAAACTGAGGCAGTAATCAAAATAAGTAAATGTGCCGAGGAGGATAAGGTTATGTATGCTTCTCACCTTTTCAAGGAAGGAGCATTAGAATGGTGGAATACGGTGTTACAAGCCAAGGGAAGTGACATGGCTTATGCCATGAGTTGGGAAGAGTTTAAGCATTTGGTGGAAAGGAAATTCTGCCCTGAATATGAAAAAGAGCAAATGGCGAATAAATTCCTAAGCCATCGAATGGTGGATGTTGACTGTCGAGGGTATACTTCGAAATTCTTCGAATATGCCAGAATTGTGCCCACTTTGGCCTCGCCAGAACCGGTACTTATTTCTCGCTACATTTGGGGTTTAATTAGCGAGATTTGTGATATCGTCAAAGCTGCGAGACCTCGCACAATTGACGATGCAGTGGAATTGGCCAACACTCTGACTGACGGGCTGGTACGTACACGAGAAGAAAATAGGAAAAAGGAGTTAGCCTAAAAGATTACCCAAGGATTTCGTGTGGGTAATAATAGCAACTTCAAAAGAAAGGGAACTGGGTCCTCTTCCACCCCGCCATTTTGCGGGAATTGCAAAAAGAAACATTTTGGAAAATGTAGAGAAAATTGTAATTTCTGCAAAATTCTGGGCCATCGGGAAGAGGAATGCAAAAAGAAAGCAAAGATCTGCTACAAATGTGGAGAAGCTGGGCATTTCCGACCAGAATGCCCTAAATTGGTCAAACCAGCGGATAACAAGGTCAAACCTGCTGAAGGAACTAACAAGAAGAACGCAAGACCCTTCCAATTGACTACGCAAGAAGCCGAGCTAATTCCCGTCGTAATAGCTGGTACGTTTCTGGTACACAACGTTTATGCGAAAGTATTATTCGACTCTGGTGCAAACCAAAGTTTTATCAATACTTCTTTCTGCCAAGCTCTTAAGCTACCCTTAACCAAACTTAGGCAGATTTTTACGGTAGAAACAGCAGACGGGAACTCTGTTAACATAGATATGGTTTTGCAAAAAGAAAATATAGAACTTTCAGGTCATAAATTTTTGGCAAACCTATTACCTATGAATTTAGCTGGATTCGATGTCGTATTAGGAATGGATTGGTTAGTAGCCAACCATGCTCGAATCCTCTGTGATAAAAATTCCATAGAAATCCGTGCACCCACAAGAGAAGTAAGTATGATTACAGGGGATAAGCTGCATAAACCAATGAAGTTCATTTCGGTAATGAAAGTTGCTAGTTATGAACGAAAGCAAGGAATAGTGTATATGATTTCGGTAATCATTAGCACTAAGGGTAAGGAACTTAAGGAAATTACTGTAGTATCAGAATACGTGGATGTATTCCCAGAAGAACTACCAGGATTACCACCAGATAGGGAGGTAGAATTTAGAATTCATCTGATTCCTGGAACAACACCCATAGCTAAAGCACCCTATCGGTTAGCACCCACTAAAATGTTAGAACTGAAAAAGCAATTAGATGAATTGCTCAGTAAAGGATTCATACAACATAGTTCATCCCCTTGGGGACCACCAGTGTTGTTTGTAAAGAAGAAAGACGGTTCAATGCGAATGTGTATCGATTATAGGGAATTGAATAAGGTTACAATTAAGAATCGATACCCATTGCATAGGATTGATGATATTTTCGATCAACTTCAGGGGGCTAGATATTTTTCTAAGATAGATTTACGCTCCGGATATCATCAGTTGAAGGTAAAAGAAGAAGACATACCTAAAACCGCTTTCAGGACTAGGTATGGTCATTACGAGTTTACAGTTATGCCTTTTGGACTAACAAACGCTCCGGCAGCATTTATGGATATGATGAATAGGATCTGTAAACCGTATTTGGATAAATTTGTAATTGTCTTCATCGAAGATATACTCATTTATTCCAAAAGTCAGGACGAGCATCGTAAACACTTACATGCACTCTTAACTCTGTTAAGAAAGGAAAAGCTTTATGCCAAATTCTCGAAGTGTGAATTCTGGTTGCAGGAAGTGCAATTTTTAGGACACATGGTGAATCACGAAGGTATTCACGTAGATCCTGCTAAAATAGAAGCAATCACCCAATGGAAGGTCCCACAATCAGCTATAGAAGTTAGAAGTTTTCTAGGGTTAGCTGGATACTATAGACGGTTCATTAAGGATTTCTCTAAGATAGCGGTACCATTAACTAAGCTAACTTGTAAATCAGTTAAGTTTGAATGGGGACCCAGGCAGGAAGAGGCTTTTAGGATTTTAAAGCAAAGGTTAACAAACACCCCAATTCTTGCCTTACCCGAAGGGACAGAAGATTTTGAAGTTTATTGTGACGCCTCTAAGCTAGGATTAGGATGTGTGCTAATGCAACGCAAAAAGGTAATTGCGTATGCCTCAAGGCAATTAAAAAAGCATGAAGAAAATTATACGACTCATGACTTAGAATTAGGAGCGATAATTTTTGCCCTTAAGATTTGGAGACACTATCTGTATGGAAGTAAGTTCACTGTTTATACAGATCATAAGAGCTTAAGATATATATTTGGGCAAAAAGAATTAAACATGAGACAACGAAGATGGATGGAAATTCTAAGTGACTACGACTGTGATATCCAATATCACGAAGGAAAAGCAAATGTAGTCGCATATGCTCTAAGTCGTAAATATCATGAAAAGCAAAAGCGAGTTCGTGCTCTTAGATTAAATCTACAGTTAGATTTAATGGAACAACTGAAGAATGTTCAGGAAGCAGCAATCAAGGATGATGCTGAAGGAATGAAAGGAAGAATAAAAGAACTAGAACAAGGGATTGATGGAATTTGGAGATTCCACAAGAAAAGGATTTGGGTACCTAAGCAAGGAGAATTAAGAAATAAGATTTTAGAGGAAGCCCATAATTCTAGGTATACCATGCATCCTGGTAATAATAAAATGTACCAAGATTTAAGAAATAATTTCTGGTGGATAGGAATGAAAAAGGATATAGCTAGATATGTATCTAAGTGTCTAACTTGTTCACAAGTTAAGGCAGAACACCAGAAACCCTCCGGTCTACTACAACAATTAGAAATGCCTGTATGGAAATGGGAGCTCATAACAATGGATTTTGTTACTAAGTTGCCCAGAACCAGAAAAGGTAACGACGCAATTTGGGTAATTGTGGATCGATTAACCAAATCAGCTCATTTCCTGCCCATGAAAGAAACCTTTAGCATGGAGAGGTTAGCAAAATTGTACGTAGACGAAGTAGTATCATTACATGGAGTCCCACTCTCCATTGTATCAGATAGGGATAGTCGTTTCACTTCCCATTTCTGGACCAGTTTCCAGGAAGCAATGGGAACCTGACTGAATTTAAGTACTGTATACCATCCCCAAACAGATGGACAAAGTGAAAGTACAATTCAAACCCTGGAAGACATGCTTAGGGCATGTGTAATAGATTTTGGTGGAAACTGGGATGACCACCTACCCTTAATTGAATTCTCCTATAACAATAGTTACCATTCAAGCATCGAAGCTGCCCCGTTCGAAGCACTGTATGGACGAAAATGTAGAACTCCAGTTTGTTGGGCAGAAATAGGAGAAAGCCAATTATCAGGTCCTGAAATTGTACAAGAAACCACTGACAAGATAACTCAAATCAAGGAGAGATTAAAGACGGCTCGAGATCGTCAGAAAAGTTATGCAGACAATAGACGTAAGCCGCTAGAATTTCAAGTTGGAGACAGGGTACTTTTAAAAGTTTCTCCTTGGAAAGGAGTGGTTCGGTTCGGTAAAAAGGGAAAGCTAAGTCCAAGGTACGTAGGACCATTCCCAGTAATCCAGCGAATAGGACCAGTTGCCTATCGTTTACAACTACCAGAAGAATTAGCTGGAGTACATGATGTGTTTCATGTATCTAACCTCAAGAAATGTCTATCTGACGAATCCCTAGTAGTACCTCTTCAAGATATAGAGGTAAATGAGAAGTTAAAATTTGTGGAGAAACCACTGCGGATAGAAGATAGAAAAGTCAAGTTTCTCAAGCACAAACGACTGGTGCTGGTCAAAGTCAAGTGGGATTCAAGGAGATGACCGGAATACACTTGGGAGCTGGAATCAGAAATGAAACGGAAATATCCTTACTTGTTCCAGTAAATCTCGAGGATGAGATTTTAATAACGTGGGGAGGATGTAACAACTCTCATTAAAACTATTAATTCTTATTTTATTTTATCCAATAGGAAACCCTAATTAAGACCCCCAAGTAATATTGCATGACCCCTAAAATTTTCAGAACAGTTGGAATCAGGATCAGGGTCCCCTAAAACTCAAGGGGGTATCCCCAAGTGGATAATTATCATCATAACTCGCTGTAAAAATCGAATTTCATTGATCTGTCGACTCACACAAGCTAGGTAGAAACGTTGCTACCCTACCCTAAAAAGGGCGCCGTCGTGCCACGCGACAGCCTGTCCCGCCACGCGACAGAGCCGGATTTTCAGTATAAGTAGCAGGGGTTGGCACTTGCATGAGGGAGTTGTTACGACGGAAAAACTCATTTCGTACGTTGAGTTATTCACTTTTTCGTTCAAAACACACACTAGCATGAAGCTCTGCTGCGATAACAGGGTAATAACTCGATCACTGCTACGATATAATGTCCGATCGATTGAAACCGATCCGATGGATGTTTAAGTGCTGCCCGAATACGGGCTATACTTTGTCATTCGTCGTGAGGGTTTTGATTTCGTGAGCTTATTGTAAATGTTGTATTAAGTTACTGACCTAGTTTCGTATGCATTGTTATTTAAATTAGGTTATCAGGCTTATCAGTAGGCTAAACTCTGCCCGACTAAACCTGCAATGTGAGTCATTCTCTTTTTTATCAAAATTACTTTACAAAACCCTAAATATTTTCCAGTTATATTTTGCAGTGATTAAGTCTTTGCTAATCTTTAATTACTGGCAGTATGTGGGGGTTTTGTGCACATTACTACTAACGATTTATCACTATTAGGTGGGCGAGCCTAATTATTGATATGTCCACAGTCATAGATTCGGTCGAGTGACAGCTGAACCAGATAATTAAGTGATAGGGGCAAATATAAAAACCCTTAATGCTGTAAAATTATAACAATGTGTCTTTTGTGCAACTTGAATGCCTCGCCAATATTTCCCCGCTGATAAAAATCTTTTTAAACATGTTACAGGTGATCTGCTATGATACAGGAAAAAGTGTCGTGTAGCACTACCAGCTTGAAGAAGTGGCTTAATAAAATAAATAAACATGTTTTTGTATAACAGGGATTTCCCAGTGAAATCACCTTTATTGTAAATTATGGGTGAAATTCCCAAATTGTATAATAAAATAATTGGGCATTTTCAAGTTTAAACGATCCTGTTAATACTTCCGCTGCCAAACTAAATACAATTACCACGGGTTTTCTGTCTCGCGGCCTCTAGAACGGGTCACACCGGGCCGGGGGCCGTGACAGGGCTCAGCCCTCCCATAGCCAGGATCCCTTCAAAGAAAGTAAAAGCTCTCGTCGGATTCTCATACATACGCTTCCATTGGACGATTTCGTCAGTAGACAAGATAGGAACACTGTCCTCAATAGCAGCCTCAGCATCCCTCAATGGTGGAGACTCTGGTATCATAGCAGCAGAAACAAAGATGAACCTGCTCTTCCATTCTTTAGGGTAGGTGGAGGTCGGCATGAAGGAATAACAAGGCCGAGACACACTATCCTTCCGTTTGGCGAAGGTGAACCAGTCCCCATCAGAAATTAACTTATAAAACATACAAAACAGGGGAATAGACGGCTCACCGGAAACAGCCACACAAGATAACTCAAAATGTACCACCCTCATAAACCCTAGAGGGTGCAATTGGGAGAAATGAACCCCGAAATGGCGTAACAAAGCTATCTTGAAGGAAGGAAGAAAGGGGGTACCGAACACCACAGCAGGAAAACGCCAAAGTGTAGAGAACAATCCGATCTGGTGTGCATTCGGCCGATTCATCAGGGCCTGGCAGAGTAGGATAAAAACGCTCTGGAATCTTATAGGTCTCAATGAAGGACTCCAAATCCTTTGCTGACAGAACAGATCGAATCATAGAGCGGCCGGTACGACTCATAGTAAACGAAGAAATGGTGATCGGAAAAGTGTAAGGAAAGAAGGAAGAAGAGGAAATTAAGTGGAAGTTAAGAAAAATTCAAAGGAAAATGAGGGTCTTTAAAGAGATAACTGACAGGAAAACCGTCACAACACCGTCTCTTCAAATTTGAAAATTGTGCACGTGTATTAAGGGGATTAAACCCCCGCCGTTGATATTCGGCAGTTAATGAGCCTCGAAAAAAGAAGGGGCGAGTAATGATTAGTCAAGGGCGGGCCCACATTCTTAACCTAAGAAAATCATTTCTTTTGAATAGCTATGACTCAGCACCGGATCATGAGCCTTGGGTCTCAGAACCAGGGACTAAAGATAACTTGACGACGGGCCAATGGATTGCTCCATTTACCCGTCTTGGGTTGCTGCCATGCAGGCCCAACAGATAAGGCCCAAAAAGCGGTTTAACTTGCCCACTAAGGTTTCCCTTTATATGAAAACGGGCGGGAAGGAAAAGATAGGAGAACACAGGACTGCATTTAATGCATGACATGAAGAGGATCTTTGGGCTGGCATTGTACTTCTTAGCCGGAAACATTAAATGAGAAGGAAATCTTACCGTTGGGGGTCAGACACGTGTCTAAGCCCCCCCCCCCCCCGAAGATCGACAGAGTCCGTTAGATCATCTTGTTGATATCCCACATGTGAGATAAGGTCTCTCAGTTATATAAGGAAGAAGAACAACGATCAAAGGGGCAAGTCTAAGGTATCACTAAATGCTCTCACATTTATTCCGACCATAATTCTCATACATTAAATACACACACATATTTATTAGATTCACACCATTGAGAAATATTCCGGAATAAGCTTCTCATTTTCTCCGGCACTTTACTTATTCTCACGCCGGAGCTTGGTTACGGATCCCCTCCCCGGGGCCCTCCGTAACGAGGCTAACGGTTTACTTTTTTGTAGCAACGAAACCTGGGATATTCCGACGTCAGCGAAGACCCTTTGAACGTCATCAGGGATTTGGGTATTCGACACCCTTTTTGGCCCTTAGACCACCCGTAGTGGGGCAATATTTGGGCGTGAATTGTCTCAAAAAACCTCCCAAACGCCCGTGTACCGCCCCCTAGGCGTTTTTTTGCATTTTTTTGGTTGGGCGTGTAGATTAAAACGCCGGATGAAAATTTTAAAAACCAATAAAAATTTTCCAACTCATTAATGATTATCTTATATGTTTTATTTTTCTAAAAAGCTAATAATTAGGTAATCATTATTGGTCTTATTAATGAATATTGCCCAAGGGTCTTCCTTTACCACTACACATGGTCTTGTTAATCTATTAAATGATAGTAAAACAATACTCATAGGTTTACAATAACAATAATAATAATAATAATAATAAAAAGAAAGATCATTGGTAATTAAAAAAGTTAACACCTAACAGTGTATAGATTAATTATGAACTTTAAATTATTACTATTACTATATATTACTAATACAACTAAAATAAATAGTGATTTTAATATTATAATAATATATAGTTTTTTTAATACTTTTATTATTTTAATATTATAAAAATAATTATTTTCTTTAGTTTTTAACTTTAATCCTTTTTTTAATATCATGGGTTGGGATAAGCTTGGTGTCAACCGGTATCGAACCAGTACTGGTATCGAAAATACAGGGACGGTCCTGTTCGGTATCAGTACATGAAGGTAAAAACCGGCACTAATACAGAAAACGTCAAAAGTTGGTGCCGAATTGATATTGGAAATCTTTTGGTTTGGGAAATTCAGTGTTGCTACCCGGCATCATTTGCTCATCCCTGATCACGGTTACCGTACGAACAAGGGTATCGTACAACTTTTTTTTGTTGATTTTCTTCAACTTTTAATTTTTTCTTTTTTTAGTTTAAGGGGTAGGGATGAGCTCGGTGCCAACCGATACAGAATCGGTAGTGATACCGAAAATACCGGTTACGGTACCAGTATATGAAGGTAAAAAACAGTAGTAAACCGGTACCAGGAACGCCAAAAGTCGGTACCAAATTGGTACTTAAGATCTTTCGGTAATAGATGAAGTGAAATTAATAGTCTTTTGTTTGTCTGGTTTCTTCTCATTGACATATTTGGGCGGTCATCCCCCATTCAGACGCTTTGGTACCGGTACCCAGAACAATTTGCTCATTTCTGACTACGGGTTTCATACGAACAACATCGTTACCATACAACTTTTTTGGTTGATTTTCTTTCGGATATCTTTTAGTGTTTTTTTCTACATTTTCTTTTTATTCGTGTCAGCAGTTTCGTTCGCAACACACTCGTAGTGATTTCAAAACACATGTAAAACACAGACTAAATAACAAAAGAAATTCGCCGCAACGCGGCAAATTTCTTTAAACCTAGTTCTAATAATAAACTTTCGATCTACACATCTATATAAGCGTATCAATATGCGTAAAATTTTATGTAATTGAGTTGTGATTTATTAGGTGTGGTCCATCAAATTCATGCAAAATGAAACCAAATAAACTTTTAAGCTACACCTTTTAATCAATTTACATATTAAGCTTTATTAAGTTGGTGACCAGAATCCTATATGTTTTAATTCCCATTTTACCAATCCTCATGTTCCTCCCCATATTCCCACCAACTCGAGCTTTCTTCCGGTGATTCTCACAAAGTGTCTTTTCATGCCAAAACCCTCACTTACCACTTGGCGGTCAGTTGGTTCAATGGTTGGTTCTAACTGCACAACATGTTAAGAAATTCTTTGGGGACCCATTTATGGTGGTCACACGCATGGCTATTTTGGTCCCATGCTATATACTTTATCTAACCTTTATAGCGTTTTGTCTTTTCAATATGTTAAATTATTAATTTTGTGCTTCTCTTAAAAAGTTCCTGAGGTTTTGTTAAATTTGTAGTCTTGTGTTTAGAGTTTTGATTAGTATCATCTGTTTCATTAAAGTTTTGTTAAACAAGTAAAAGTACGTTAAAGACTGAGGTAATAATTAGTATTTGCATTAGTTAGGTAACTGTTAATTTTATATCTGTTATATATAATACACCGACTGTGGATAGGTTAATTTTGGTCACAGTACTAAATGCAAACTGTATAAAAGGATAACTATTTTTATAACAACTTCTGTTTGAGGTAAACGGATTGTTTTCTTTTTAAATTACTGCTTTTGAATTATTTTATGTTGGGTACATCATCAAGTTTAGGGGTGCAAACGAGCCGAGCCGAGCCCGAGCTCGACCAGGCTCGAGCTCGTTTAACATATCAAAGCTCGAGCTCGAGCTCGGCTCGATTCGAGCTTTATTTCTGAAGCTCGAGCTCGGCTCGAAGGTAATTTTTCAAGCTCGAGCTCGGCTCGGGCTCGACTCGTTTAGTATTTTTTAATTAATTTATATTAATTATAATTATTATTATACATATAATTTAGTTATTTTTTATATTTATATAAATGGTAATTATTATTATATAAATATATGTTTGATATATTAATAAAAAAATATATAAATAGAAAGCTCGATTAGGCTCGCGAGCCGGCTCGAGCTCAATAAGCGAAGCTCGGGCTCGGGCTCGTTTACTAAACGAGCTTGTTTTTAGGCTCGAGCTCGTTTAAGCTCGGCTCGTTCGAGCTTTTTTTCGAGCCGAGCTCGAGTAGCTCGGCTCGTTTGCACCCCTAATCAAGTTGACACAACTTGAAGTATCGCTATTGTTTTGGTCAAAAATTACCGAAGCAATTAAGTGATCAAATTAGTTAAGTGAGGTAGTGAGCTAGAATTATGTGTGAAAAATATGTTAACCAAGTTAATTGTAAAAACAGTTTCAGGATACGGCTTAGGATATAAAGCTGTATCTATGATCAAACAATGAGCAAAAAAGTAAAAGTTGACACGTGATGTACGAGGAAAGCCCTTGATCAATCTAGATCGCCGGCACAAAACCTCGGGAGCTGACAATCGTAGCTGCCTTGTTCTTCTATTACTTCAAATATCAGGATACAGTGCAGGATGTGATGCGGATCAACTAGGTGTTACAATGTAATTCGAATACAAGTGTTTGTGTATAGTGTTTGCAGTGAGCTAGAGAGCAAAAGTGTTCGAAAGTGTGTGAAAGTTGTGTGCCTTAATTTGATCCGCCCCCATCTATTTATAGTAAAAGAAATGTAACAAACTATCCTAATAAACCGGGATCCGGCGAATATTCCCACTCGAACGTTGTAGACCTGGTCTTTCGGGTTCAACGTCTCTCACATAACAGATACGCCCGAGTCTTGAGGAGAAGAAGTCCATCTGACCGTTAGTAACCCACAGTCTTTAACCTGCACGTGGTTAATTTAGTTAACACCAGGATATCGCCCAGGATGTTAGCAATATCCTAATCTAGTATCATGATCACAAGAAAACGACCAAAAGCAGGATATTAGTCAGGATATGTACGCTCAGAAAATGACCCATAACAATTGTCCCCAAATATATCTGTTGGTATACCAATCCAACGGATATATTTTAAAAATTCTATCTCGTAAATCAAGGCAATTAAAACGAAACGATGGTTGAGGTGACATTGTGCCATTTTCAATGCAATATTTACTCTTTACCCCCTATATTCAGCCTATAATTAGCTGAGATATTTCTCATTATTATCATCACTCTTCAAACGATTTTCAGGTAACTATTCTATCCTTCATCCTCTGTTTTCTTTCCAGAGTTTCTTTTAGTTTGTTTAAATACTCTCCATGGCATCACGGACAAGATCTCGTTCGGATGAACCAGTCCCAACCCTCGTGAGTCAAAACCTCATACGAGAACCAGAAAAAGAAATCTGCTGCTTCAATAATGCCGATATCGCTGCCCTCAAGAATTTCGGCGCCTTTCCTGCTGGAACAGTCATTCGTCCTTTTGATCGGGAGATCCGATCAGACGTGTCATCAGACGAGTGGGTCTGTTTTTTCGCCTACCCCTTTTCTTTGGGACTCCGGTACCCATTTCCACCCTTTATCTCTCGTTTCTTCGACCTCACCGGCCTTAGTTATGCCCAAACTATGCCAATGGTCTGGCGAGTTTTGATGGTGCTGGATCAAATCAGATCTCGCCATTGCCCTGACCTGTGTATTGAAGACCTCCCTATAGCATACCGGTTGAGGTCCCATGGCGACAGCCGTTTTCTTTTGTTTTCCACCTCCAAAAGCCCTTTAGTCCTTAAGGCCACCAAGAACGAAGACCGATGGCGGCGAAAGTTCTTTTTCGTGAAAAGAGACTCTATCGAAAAGGGTTTCGATCTGCCGATTAGATGGTTAACCAAGGGTAGGATCTAGGGTTTTAGGAATATCCCCAAGTGTATCCTTAAACTATATCCTAAACTTATATCCTGATGTTTTATGTAGCAAACTTCAGAGATTTAGCACCCCCAAGTGCGGAATCCAAGTCCAGGATCAAAGGAATCTTCCAACTTCCTGCCAGTGAAAGAACTTTCTCCCTGTCTCTTACAGATTCAAGCCAAAAATCAAGTTCAGAGATGTCTAGTAAGCATATTCTCAGTAATTATCTTTATTTATCAGACCGATTATTTTTCAGAAGTATTATGAGTTTTAAAAATATCTTCCCTTGTGTAGTACCGGTTGTCAACCTTGAAGGCTTCCAACTTGACGAGTTGGATAGTTACACCAGCCTTGTACCTGTCAAACAAGAATCTAAGCCGAAGTCATCTGCCACACCGAAGCCTACCACTTCAAAGACTACTACCGCTCCTAAAGCTCCTCCGGCATCCAGGACCCGGGCCTCTAGCTCCCGGAAGAGGAAAGAAATGGATTCTCCAGCCGCCTCTAAGACATTCTCTCTTGAGAATCATGGATTTAATGAAGCTACTTCATTCCTCAAGCAGGTAAAAATTCCCTTCCAATGTCCTGAACATGCATGTTAGTCATTATCCTGCTCATTTTACCTGTATCTTTAACTGCAGGGCTTGGAACGTCTTATGCACTTGTATGAGGACGCCTGTGGGCTTAACAAGCTGCTGGAGATTAAGCTCGAAAAAGCTGAAGCCACCATAGCTGATCAAGGAACAATCGCAGCTGCCAAGTCCCAGCATTATGAAGACAAATACAAAGCAATGACCCAGGAACACCAAGCTGCCCTCCACAAAGCCAATGAGGATGCTCAGGCCAAACTAGATGCCGCTCTTCTTCAATACCAGCAGGATATGAGTTCATATCGGGACAGCCTCAAAGCATCCGTTGTTATCTCCCTTCTCCAAGCCAGGTTAAGGATGGCTTATGAGGCCAAGAGCCTGGGCTTCGAATGCCCCTCCTGGAATGTAAAGGCTTGGGAAGCAAAACTACAGGATCTTGGAGGTCATCCCGTCGCTCATCCCGCAAAACATGCTGGTGAAGAGCCTTCTAAGGCGGCAGAGGAAGTGGCCAATGCTGGTGATGATGCCGAGAAGAATCCTGAGGGGGATGCTGGTGCGGATGCTGGTGCAGATGCTGGGAAAGAAGATGCTGATCAAGAAGGTGTTGCCGCTTAAGCGGCGAAGTGGGCGATGATGGATATACGTTCCAAGGCCGGAGCTCACTTTTTTAAATTTCATGGTTGTGGTTTGTACAAACAATTTACTTTTCCTGTCGTTGAACAATTTATATTTCCTGCACTAGAACAATACGATGACCAAAGGTGGATGGGTCCTGGGTTTCAGGATGAAGCCCTTGGTCATCGGTTAGTATAACCTGTTTTGAATGTCGTAACGGTTGAAGGTGGACAGGTCCCGTTTTGAGATAGAACCTTCAACCGTTACATAAGTATGGTAAAGACTAATTGTGCTTTTGGTGGATGGGCCTCGGTTTGAGGTGAATCCAAAAGCACAACTTTTGACATGTTAATAATATAACTTCCTTTTGACTTATTTGTTGTTGCCTTTTAATTTCTGTCATGCATTCCTTAATGTAGATTTTAGCTTTGCAAAATTTTGTACAACTATCTTTTGAAAATATCCTGATCAATATACTCAGTGATATATTGTGAAAACTTTCATTTCTAAAAACTCAATCAACTTTAAAGAAAACTTTTAAAGAATAAAAGATCGTCCACTTTCTAAAACCTGTTTTGACAATACTTGTTTGATCAAGGTATTAATTTCAAACTAGTATCACTTCCAAATATTTTAATCAAATATCCTGAAAAGTATACATTTTGAGAATATATCCTGATAATTTATCCTAATCAGGATACTTAAGCTTTTGTCAAACATAGTTTCAAAAACTCAAATAATTTAAATAACGTTTACAAAGGAAAGATCATACCAGGAATAGAGTGTAACCCTATTCTTAAACTTCAATCCTTTTGTAACTTTTCCAATAAAGATGTCCCCTGTCTGAGACACTTAGTGTACTAGGTCCGAGCTTTATCCTTTGAGCTTTACACAATTGCCTCAGTAGGAATGTCCCCTGTGCATAATGTCTTCGAATACTTAGAAATTTTCTGGACATCAGTTCCAATTGTATAGACAATTTTTCGTGTTACAGGGGTAAAACCCAAAAATGTACTGGAGATAAATCCCTCGTATCCTGGGGGAAATCCCAAATTTTCGTGCGCTACAGGCGGGAGTGTATAAACTCCAAGACTTAGAAAGGTGAAAACCTTTAAACCTTAGAGAGTATGAAAATACCCTTTCGTGAGAGAGGGTGATCAATCCTCATATACCTTTAGGATTCAGGATATAGCCAATAGTAACGAAATTGTCAGCCACTTTTACATGGACTGGTCCCGCCACCTTGAACTATTCCCGAATAACTTGCGCTCCAGGCGGGGTGTTTAAACCCAATTCGGAAGAAAGGTGAATACCTTTAAACCTGTGAAGGGATCAGGATCCCTTATACGTGAGAGAGGGGGCCAATTCTCTAATCTTCCGAAGTATCCTGAGTGTGTATCCTGGTGCTATATCCCGAAGCATATACTGCAAAACATCTTCAAACTAAGGTGGGTGTTAGCTTGGCTAACACCCCTCCGATGCTTAAGTCAGTATTGGGTTTCAAAGAATAAATCAAATCAAACATATTTAAAAGAGATAGAATTCATAGCATCCTGGGTTAGAAATTAAATTCTAAACTCACTTGAAATAAAGCTTAAGGTGTATAGCATTCCAAGATCTCGGTAGCATATCCCCCTCCATATTCTTGAGTCGGTATGCACCTCTTCCTGATTCTGATTCAACCTCATATGGTCCTTCCCATTTTGGAGCCAGCTTTCCATCAGCAGGATTAGTAGTATTCTGAAAAGCCTTTGTTAACACCCAATCTCCAACTTTAAACCTTCTAGTCCTTATATTCTTGTTGTATGCTCTGGATATCCTTTGTTGATATGCTGCCATTCTTAGCCGTGCTGCATCTCTTGTCTCATCAATAGTATCCAGCTCCTGGCATAGGACTTCAGGATTCTGCTCAGGATTCCTGAGGTTGGATCTTGCTGTGGGTATCACCATTTCCGTCGGGATCACCGCTTCTGCTCCAAACACTAAGGAAAATGGGGTTTGACCAGTTGCATTTTTTACCGTCGTTCTATCAGCCCACAAAACAAAGGGTAGTTCTTCTGCCCATCTTCCTTTCTTGGCCCCTAATCTCTTCTTCAAGTTGTTGACAATTATCTTGTTTGAGGATTCAGCTTGTCCATTTGCTTGAGGATGTACCGGGGTAGATGTAATCATTTTGATTCCCCAACTCTTGCAGAAGTCAGTAGTCCTTTTACTTATAAATTGAGATCCGTTGTCACAAATTATCTCAGCTGGTATTCCAAACCTAGTCAGGATATTCCTTTTTATGAAGGATACCACTTCCTGATCTCTAACTTGAACAAATGCTTCTGCTTCAACCCACTTGGAGAAATAATCCGTCATTGCCAACATGAAAACCTTTCCTCCTGGAGCCTTTGGAAGCTTCCCCACTATATCCATACCCCACTTCATAAACGGCCAAGGGGAAACAATAGGATACAGCGGTTCAGCAGGCTGATGTAATATGTTACTATGTCTTTGACATGCATCACATCGTCGAGCATATTCTGTGGCATCTTTCCTCATCGTCGGCCAATAATATCCTGTCCTTAATACTTTTGAGAATAAGGACCTGCCCCCAGTATGGTTACCACAATCCCCTTCATGTATATCCTGAAGTACTTCTTTGGTTTCGGGATCCTCCAAGCACCTCAGATATGGTCCTGCAAGAGATTTCTTATACAAAACATCATTTATAATAGTGAATCGTGATACCTTCATTCTAAAGGCTTTAGGATTCTCATTCTTTGGGATGTGTCCTTCCTTGAGATATCTTATGATTGGAGTCGTCCAGGAGTTAGGATCCTCCTCAGGATACTTCTCATCGGGATTCTGAATACTTATTACTTCCTTATCTTGAGGATTCGTCGCAGGATATAGGATATGCAATATTGGTATTCGGGTCCCTTCCGGTATCCTGACCGATGATCCCAGATTTGCTAAGGCATCAGCTTCAGCGTTATCCTCTCTTGGTACCTGTTCAAGTGTAAAAATATCGAAATATCCTGCTAATTTTTTGAGAATTTCGAGATACTCGATTAACTTCTCTCCTTTAACTGCATAGGTTCCATTAAAATGATTAGTGATTAACAAAGAGTCAACATATACTTGCAAATTCTTGATATTCATATTATTAGCCAACTCTAATCCTGCAATTAAAGCCTCATATTCTGCCTCATTATTAGTAGCAAGAAATTCACACCTAATAGCCTGGGGTAGTATGTCCCCCTGTGGCGATTTTAGTAGTATACTTAAACCTACACCTCTTACGTTAGATGCACCATCAGTATACAATGACCAACATTCTAAGTTTTCTCCTAGCTGCTGTACTTCTAAATCTACTTCATTTTGAATGTCACTACTGAAATCAGCCACAAAGTCAGCTAAAGCCTGAGACTTTATGGCATTTCTAGGCTCATATACTAAATCATAAGCACTCGGTTTTACTGACCACTTAGCCAACCTACCTGACATCTCGGGTTTCCTAAGCACGTTTTTAACAGGATAATTGGTTTTAACATGAATCCTATGTGTCTCAAAATAATGTCTGAGTTTTGTTGACGCCATAACTAGGGCTAATATTAGTTTTTCTAGGTGAGAATACCTAGTTTCAGCATCTAATAAACTTTTACTAACATAGTAAACAGGATACTGCTGACCTTCATGATCCTTTATAAGAACGTCACTTACAGCATTCCCTGATATAGCGAGGTATAGGGATAGTGGTTCACCATTTTCAGGCTTCATCAATAGAGGTGCAGTTGAGAGATATCTCTTCAAATCCTGCAAGGCTGCTTCATGCTTTGCTTCCCATTCGAACTTCTTATTCTTCTTGAGGATATCATAAAATTCCTTGCATTTTTCCGAGGATCTTGAAATAAATCTGTTCAATGCTGCTACTCGGCCTGTCAACCGTTGAACATCCTTCATATTTGAAGGTGATTTGATATCCAAGATGGCTTTGATCTGCTCCGGGCTTGCCTCTATTCCTCTTTTGGTCACCATATATCCTAGAAACTTTCCTGCCCCCACTCCGAAATGGCACTTAGCAGGATTCAGCTTCATGTTATACTAATCTAGGATATCAAATGCTCCCTTAATATCCTGGAGGTGATCCTCAGCCTTTTTAGATTTCACCACCATATCATCGATGTATACCTCCATTGTGTCCCCCAGCTTATCTTTAAACATCATGTTCACCAATCTCTGGTATGTTGCACCTGCATTTTTCAAACCAAAAGGCATAGCAGTATAGCAATAAATACCTGTTGGTGTCATGAAGGCAGTATCCTCCTGGTCCGAAGGCTCCATTTGAATCTGCTGAAATCCTGAGGATGCGTCCATGAATATTAACATCTCATGCCCAGCAGTAGCATCCACCATTGCATCGATATGAGGAAGAGGAAATGGGTCTTTAGGACAAGCCTTATTTAAGTCTGTGTAATCTACACAGACTCTCCATTTCCCATTTTTCTTCTGTACTACGACCACATTTGCCAGCCATCTTGGAAACTTGACTTCTCTGATCATTTTGGACTTCAACAACCTTTCAACTTCCTCTTGTATGATTGTATTTCTTTCAGGAGCAAACTTCCTTCTTTTTTGCTGAACAGGCTTGAACGACCTGTCAATTCCAAGCTTGTGAGTAATAATGTCTTTGGATATACCTGTCATATCCTCATACTTCCATGCAAATGTTGACATTCTGCACTTCAAAAAGTTAGTTAATTGTTCTTCAATATCCTGAGGGATATTGGTTCCTACGAGCACCGAGATATCAGGATTATCCTGATCCAGGATAACTTTCTTCATATCCTGCTCTGAAGCCTCCACGATATCCTGGGCCCGCATCTTTAATTGCTATGCTGGATTAGGCTTGGTTGAGGATTTCATTGAGGATGAGTAGCATTCCTTTGCCTCCTGCTGATTGCTATCAACTTTAACGACCCCCCAAGGGGTAGGGATCTTGATGCACTGGTGGTAAGTCGATGGCACAGCCTTCATGTCATGGATCCATGGCCTGCCTAGTATGATGTTATAGCAGGATAGGGAGTCCATCACACAGAAGCGTTGTATCGAGTTGACCCCTTCAACATATACTGGTAACTTTATCTCTCCTACGGTATTCCTAGCTTCTCCGCTGAAACCAATGAGCACAGTGGACTTCGAAGTAATGTCCATCTGAGATACATTCATCCTCTTCAATGTTTCCACCTGAATTATGTTGACAGAGCTACCATTGTCCACCAATATCCTGCGTACAAAATGGTTAGCAACATATAATGTTATTACGAGAGCATCATGGTGAGGATCCTGGACAGTATCCCTGTCATCACTATCAAAAGTGATCACTTTATCGGTTGTAAGGGTAGTCATTCTGGCTGGTTTGTCTCCCCTTTCAGTCTTAGCTTCCTTCGCATGTCTCTTGGCCGCAGAATACGAAGTCCCACAAATGTCGGATCCTCCTGAAATAAAGTTAATTATTTTGGCATCTGCTGGGGGCGATGCTGCTCGTTCAGGATCCTTCTCAGGATCCTGACCTTTATTCTTCTTTCTTCCAAGCAAATCCTTCAGGTACCCCTTGCTTAACAGGTAACTTATTTCTTTCCTTAGAGCAATGCAATCCTCGGTCACATGTCCGAAATCTTCATGGAAGGCACACCATTTGGATTTATCCTTCCAATCAGCTTTCTGCTGATTCTTTCGAGGCCACCTAGCTTTGTCTCCTAAACCCAGCATAGCATACATTAACTCAGTTATATTAACAGAAAAGCAATATTCAGATAATTCAGGATATTCTTCAGGATCCTCGTCTTCAACAGCATTCACTTTCTTGTTATCATTTCTGCCATATGGCTTGGAGCGATATGGTTTATACGAGGATTCTGATTTCCTGTTGACTGATTCATAGGTTGAGGTAGAATTCATCCTCTCTTGCATCTTTTTTGTCATCTTCCAAGCGGATATATCTCAAAGCCCTGTTACGAGCTTCGTCGAGATTCCTGCAGGGATTCATTACAAGATCCTGATAAAACTGAGAATCCTTTTGTAGCCCCATCTTAAAAGCCTGCACAGCTGTTGCAACATCAAGATGAGGGATATCCAAGGATTCCCGACTAAACTTGTTCACATAATCCCTCAAGGATTCCTGAGGTCCTTGAGTTATCCTGTAAAGATCACTGGTTAGTTTCTCAAAGCTCCGACTGCAAGAAAACTGACTGTTAAATAAATTAACCAAATGAGCAAACGAAGTAATTGAGTGAGGAGGAACATTTAACAGCCATTTTAAGGCTGATCCTGTCAAGGTAGAACCGAAACCCTTGCACAAGCATGCTTCCTTGAGCTCCGGAGGAATGGGGTTAATCTCCATTCTTTCTCTATATTGGGCAACATGCTCTTCAGGATCCGTAGTCCCATCATACAATTTCATGTTGGGGGTCTGAAATCTTTTTGGGATTTCAGCATCACAGATAGGATATGCAAAGCGGGATATCATGTGGCTGTCCTGGGATACTTCCGGAATTGGCTGGACCACTCCAGGCACACTGGATATCATGTCCTTCAATTTCTGAAGTTCCCTAGTAAATGTTGATGTCATACCTGCATCCTGCAAAGATCCACTATTGTTAGTAGCATGAATATTATAATTTGACACGTTACCAGTCTGAGGATTCTGGCCATATCCTGAAACATATCCTGAGCTCCTCACAGTTGACATCCTGATCGAGGAGGGTATTTCAGGAGTATGATTCTGGGAATGACTTGGCACAATATTCCCCCTATTATCCTCAGTATACACAGCCGAACTGAAGTTCAAAGTTCTGGGTTATAAAGGAGTAACAATATCCTCAGCGGATCTGCTCGAGCTAGCTTTTAAGAGTTGTATTTCTCTTAACAGCATTTGGTTAGTTTCCTGTTGTTGCCTCATTTGTTCCTGCACACTTCCAAATAAAGTTAGAATTTCATCACTAGAGGCTAAAACGGGAGCAGATCCCTGAACACTCCGAGTAGGGATAATATCCTGAGGTTGTGAAGAAGCTGGCATCCTTGGAGGAGGTGGTGGAAGCACCGAACCGGTAGTAGCAGAAGTCGTAGCAGACACAGTGGAGGAGCTCATGTTTGATCTTGAGGCCATTGTAAACAATGTGGCAAAAAGTTTTGAAAACAGAAAACCGATTAACGATTTCACAAAGATTTTTAGTAAAGGTAGCACCACTTGCCCCACGGTGGGCGCCAAATTGTTTTGGTCAAAAATTACCGAAGCAATTAAGTGATCAAATTAGTTAAGTGAGGTAGTGTGCTAGAATTATGTGTGAAAAATATGTTAACCAAGTTAATTGTAAAAACAGTTTCAGGATACGGCTTAGGATATAAAGCTGTATCTATGATCAAACAATGAGCAAAAAAGTAAAGGTTGACACGTGATGTACGAGGAAAGCCCTTGATCAATCTAGATCGCCGGCACAAAACCTCGGGAGCTGACAATCGCAGCTGCCTTGTTCTTCTATTACTTCAAATATCAGGATACAGTGCAGGATGTGATGCAGATCAACTAGGTGTTACAATGTAATTCGAATACAAGTGTTTGTGTATAGTGTTTGCAGTGAGCTAGAGAGCAAAAGTGTTCGAAAGTGTGTGTGAAAGTTGCGTGCCTTAATTTGATCCGCCCCCATCTATTTATAGTAAAAGAAATGTAACAAACTATCCTAATAAACCGGGATCCGGCGAATATTCCCACTCGAACGTTGTAGACCTGGTCTTTCGGGTTCAACGTCTCTCACATAACAGATACGCCCGAGTCTTGAGGAGAAGAAGTCCATCTGACCGTTAGTAACCCACAGTCTTTAACCTGCACGTGGTTAATTTAGTTAACAGCAGGATATCGCCCAGGATGTTAGCAATATCCTAATCTAGTATCCTGATCACAAGCAAACGACCAAAAGCAGGATATTAGTCAGGATATGTACGCTCAGAAAATGACCCATAACAGCTATTATGTTAAGTTGAAGGATATTTGGATGAAACTGACAAATATAAAACCTCAGGGACGATTTTGGCAATTTACTCTTTATTCTAACTAGGTTTATGCCCCGCCTGCGTTGCAGGGTGGTAAGACGAATATTTCTCAGTTTGATAACTTGTATGCATGTGTTTCGGATACTTGTACATACTACTCATAATAAATCTCAATAAAAAGTATATCGAGACGTAGATAAAAATACAGTCATCAAAGATTTTTTAACTAAGTTTCGGAATTGTAGAGTGACTTTATTAAAGTCCAGGAGTAGCAGTGTTTGTCCACTAATAGCAAACGGTCACAATTCCCCCAGGTTGGTTCGTCGCGGTTGCAATGAGAAAAAGGCTAAAAGATGAAATAGTAAAAAGAATGAAAGTAGAGGGACTAAACATGTATACTACCAAAGTTAAAACAGAGGGACCAAACACGCATTTACACAAAGTTAACCAATAAAAAGATTTTTTTTTTAAAAGGGGCTAAAGACGTATATTAGTGAAGTTGAAGGTTTAAAAGTAAATTACAAAATATTTATAAGAAAAAAGGCCACGACCAATAGGGAAGTGCCAGACAGCTATCTGGCACTATTCTCAACCATGCCCTTTAAAGGTATGTACAATAAAATAGAGATAGAGATTTGGATTTATACTTTTTTTGTTTATACATCCCTATTTCTATTATAATAAAGGATTCCAAAGAATACCACTAGTCATCACTAAATCTCTTCTCTTACACTGTGTTCTAGAGTTTTATTTTCAAGAGAAGAGAAGAGATTTGGAAGGAAAGAAAAGAGTTATAGTGTTCCATAAATTTTTTTTATGGAGAGAAAGAAAGAGAGGAAGAGATGGAGATGTGGGAGAATGGAATAATTTTGTTTCTTCCAAATTGGAAAGATAAACTTTCTTTCATTTCTATAGTTTCTTTCTTCCCCTTTCTTTCCTTTATTAAACTCAGGAACACAAAGTTAATTTTAATTTTAAATATTATATTTTTATCATAAATTATAAGTAATCCGTGTTTCAGTTTAGGAGTTTAGGTATGCATGTGATTAGTAGTTAATTGTTTAATAAACTCAATAACTTATAAGTAATCCTTATAATAATGGGGAAAGTGAATATGAGGCTGTTACACACCTAAGCTTAGATGCGAAACCCTCAAAACTACGTAGTTTTGATTAATATCAATTAAAAGCTAATTTAAATCTATCTATACTAAGAAAGACTAACTCCATCATCTCCGTTCTCCATTAATTTTCTCCCAGCCTATGTGCCAACACATCATATTCATTCCTCATGATTTTTTTAAATTCATCTCTCCAAAGATGATCCCAATTTTCATTTTTATTCATGTTCTCTCCAATACATATCGGTTGAAAACACAGAACTTCCCCAAAATTAATTTTTGCCAATCCCTTTGCTAAAACAACTCTACATTTATATTATTACAATGGTATGTATGTTCATAACCCATTCCCTTTCCATTGCGTCACACAATAAGAATTAGAATTGAATTAGGGGTAAAGTTGGAGTTGGAGCAAGAAACAACAGATTATTATCATTACTAAGGTTTCCAAGTGAATATTAAATCATCAAAATCATCTCTCTACAACCTAGGGTTCTGAAAGTCACAACAAAACAAAAGGATGAACATGGCTTGAAAACCAATAAGAATAACAATCACTGAAAACATGAGTAGGAAGAGAAGGATTAGAATACGATTTGAAATCACGGGCAAAAAGCTGCAAGAACCCAATCGATTTCATACTAATCCTATCAATAGGCGACGCATATTAAGAAAGAGGATAAGTTTTTAAGAATTTTCAACAAAACTACGTAGTTTTGAGGGTTTCGCATCTAAGCTTAGATGTGTAACAGCCACATATTCACTTTCCCCTATAATAATTTAGGTCAGTATATGATTTGCATTAATTGTTTAATAAACTCAATAAACTAGACACCATTATATTTTTTCCAAAATAATCCACGTGTATTTTATAGGGTTAAGTTATGCTACAAAAACTAAAATAAATAAGAAAAATGAGAAGCCACTGGAGAGTGATAAGTGTCCAGTGAAAAAACAAGTAGAAATGGTAGTTTCGTCTAAGATAAAAAAACAAAAACAAAACTAAAAAAAAACTCAACATGCTAGGAATCAAGCACATGCAGGTCCCATGTTATCCTCTCCCCCCATTTTCTAAAGCCCATAACTTTTTATACGTCATTTGTTTTTTTAAGTTATACTATAAAATCTAGTGTCTTATAATCTTTAATACTACCTATTGGTATACTTTTCAAGTAAAAAATCTAAAACCCAGTTGTGTTTTACACAATGAACATAATGTAAAACACGTTGAGTATCAAACTTAAAACACAACGGAAAGTATACTAAAAACATAATCAATGATAACAGATAAAAGACACAATGGACAACAGACTAAACAATGAAAATAATGTAAAAAACAATGAGTATCAAACTAAAAACACAATAGAAAGTAGACTAAAAAACACAATTGATGATAGCAGATAAATGACACAATGGATAACATACTAAAAAACAATGGAAAACAGACTAAAAACACAATGAATAACATAGTAAAACACAATTGACAACAGAATAAAAACACAATGAACAACAAATTAAAACACAATTAACAACAGATTAAAACACAATGAACAACAAAACAAAAAGACATTGGAGATAGCAGAATAAACACAATGACCAGAACCAATAACACAATGTATAGAAAACCACACAGTTGAAAAACACAGTAATCAAAACCAATAACACAATGTATAGAAAACCCATAAATAACATCTTCATTGTGTCTACATTGTGTTATAGGTTCTCATAAAAACGCAATAGACAAAGCCCAAATTAACATTGTGTTATAAGTTTCGATAATAACACAATGTATAGAAACCCTAGTAAAATCGTAATGCCCAAAACCCAATTGAAAGACACAATGATTAGAACCTTTAACACAATCAAAGAAAACCCAGTAAAAATAAAAAATTTATTTTATTTTTATATAACAATATATCATACTCATATTATAGATAAAAACGGTCGTTGTTATGGTAAATTTTTTTAAATGTCTGGCACTATTCATTTTGTTTACTTATTAATATCTGGCACTATTCATTTTGTTTACTTTTTTGTTTACTTATTAATATTAATTAATTAATAATTATTAATATTAATTAATTATTTAATTAATAATAAATTGTTTAGTATATTATTAATTGAATATACAATAAGATTTTCATTCTAAAAAAATTGAGTAAATTACAAGTTTTGTCCCATTTTTTACAACAAATTGCAAGCGCTGTCCTTTTGTCCAAAAGTTTACAGGCGGTGTCCTTAACCTTTCAAAATCTTGCATGTTTTGTCCTTTCGGCCAAACCTAGTTAGAAATCTCAGTTAAAAAATTGTCATGTGCATCAACTCCACCGAGCACCAAAGCAGTCGATACATGACCTTGGTAATTGATAAGCAAAATCAAAGTTAGATATCGATATACCAGAAGAAATCAGATTTATACTTAAGCTTACCGGAAAAGATGACACTTTAATAACGTAAGTGCTGTTACAACCCTTGATTCACGACCAATATGATATCTATGCAGCTTCAGCTGAGAGCTGATGTTGTCTACCAAAAACAGAGATCGCTAATTAATATCAAGGTTTATTGTTGAGTGTTCTCAAATGAGTGATAAAGTGAAAAATATGTTAAAAAATGATTACATGTGACGGCTTCTGTATCAGCGGCAGTTCCGGCTCTACAGCAGAGGATGTTTGGAGCCATATTATAAATCTTTTCACAGTTCTTGTCAGCAACAATAGAACCCGCTGTGGCTTTGGTATCTGCCCCCAAGAACGACACAATCCTGAAAATGAAATCAAGATATTCAATGTCGTCATGTTCTAATTGAACACTTCCCGACACCTTTTAAAACAATGTATATTATGAGACAGACTATGACAAGAACTACATTTCCATAATTTAGATTCTAATAATCCCCCGATGAGGGATTTATGAATCAATGAATAGCTTGGTTCTGTCTAATAGAGGTGCACAGTTCAGATTCAAATCGGTTTAGGTTTTATCGGTTTGTTTACTGATTTTGACACGAAGACTGGAGACCGGTTGGTTGGACAGATTACAAAGAGGCAAACGATTGTGAGGATTGATGTGGACGGTTGAAGCGGCCATTGGTGGTTGGAGTTGCAAGCGGCTTAAACCCTAGAAATTTGGGGAAGATGATGGAGTGAGTGTTGAGTTTGAAAAGGTTGAGAGGGAAATTACCATTTTACCCTCATGTGCATTGTACATGACAGTTGTTAACTGAGATTTCTAACAAGGTTTGGCCTAAAGGACAAAACATGTAAGATTTTGAAAGGTTAAGGACATCGACTGTAAACCTTTGGGCAAAAGGACAGTGCCTGCAAATATAAAGGACAAACTTGTAACTTACTCAAAAAAAATTGGTTAAATTTCATAATAACATTAACCGTTAAATACTAAAGTTAATTATTATTATATATAACATTTTGAGTAGACTCTTATGTACAGCATACAAAGAAACCTTTCTTTGACACTTAATTACCTAAGTACCATTTCTTTATTTCTTATCTATTTTTGCACCACCATAAAGTGAATCCAAATGGTGTTGAATCGGAATGGTGGCAGTGAGGATGGCCTTTTTTTTTCTTTTTGAGCTGTAACTATTATTTTTGTCTTGTGGTTACATTTATAACTTACATTTAGGTTAAAGTTTTTTCGCTATAAATTTGAGTCCGTCTATGTTTTACACCAGCTTACGATATAAGTTTGCGTTTTTTGTTTGCCAGAGTTTGATGTCACGTGACGGTAAAAATTCGCGTTTTGTTTTACGATTTTTCAGGTTTTAGTTGGTGTTTACTTACTACTTAGCACGGGTTTACAACCTACGCTCCCGCAACGCGGGGGTAAAATACTAGCTTTAACTGTTTTAAGTAATTTACCGTCACTTGGCTATGGCCTAGTGGTAACACACACCTTTGGTGTTTGAAGGTTAAAAGCCAGGTTCGATTGTGATAGTGGAGTGGATTGTAATTATAAAGGAGAAATAATGTTAGACGTTAAAAAAAAGCAACTTACCATACTAAACAAAGACGTTATATAATATTATATAAATTTTAATTTGAATATTTAAACACCAACTACTAATTACAAAGTTATTTGACACTCAAAATTATACTTTTAAAAACTTTAGTCCTAATTTGTTTTTCAAACATTTATTTTATATATATTGTGAATTTTTTTAATATGTAATAATATTCATATCTTGTCTTATTATCTCTATTTCCTAAAATAATATTATATCATAATATTTATTATGTCGTTATAATAGTAGAATTTAATTATAATTAATTTATCACAACCTCATACCTTACAACTTATTTTTAAAAACATTTACAGTCTTATAATCATTATTTTTATTTTTTTAGTTTTACTATTTTATAGTCGCAAATAATAAGATGGCTTATAGTAACTTAAAAAGAAATGAAAACTTAAAAAAAAGAATATTTGGATAGATGAAAATGTAACTTTTTATTTTGTTTTACTCTTTTATGTAATAAGTCAGTCCATGATCAATCAATATTCAACCCATATAATGCATGGATTTGTAAACTAGTGTCAAATGAAAACAAAAAAAAAGTTGTAAAGTGATAAATATCCTAAAGGATAATTTGCGATGTTGAAAATGTGAGAATTGAGAAATAACATAGAAAATAAAAAAAATATATATATATTAATCGGTTCTTAGCACAAGTCTTAATTAGAAATTTTATTTTTTAACTAGGTATATAAAGATAATAATAAAGAATGTGAGAAATACCATAGAAAATAAAAATATACATTAAAGGGTTCTTAGTACATGTCAATTGAAATGTTGAAAGTTAATCAATGTTTTTCTTTTGTGAGTACAAGTCTTAATTAGAAAAATTGAAATGTTGAAAGTTAATCAATGTTTTTGTTTTGTGAGAACCGGTATAATAAAAACAAATTATTTATTTAAACAATTACAAAAATATAAGAAAATACTTAGAATGCAATGTTATTTTGTTTCTTTTGAATACAAAAAGAAAATATCAAAAATCTTCATTTATTATCAGAATTTATATGTGTAGGTAAATGTTCAAAAAAAATTATATGATTAATGAATATCATGTGCACAACATACACATTTGTATTTAAGAAATAAAATAAAAAAAATACAAACCATTGAAAAAAAAATCAATTTATGTTTGTTCTTTTGTTCTCGCAAATATCTAGCCTTCTATATAAACATCATATATGAAGAAAAAAAATTGCACGACGCCAAAATATTAATGAGTATCTAAGGCACCCCTGACCCCACGTAGATCCGGCACTATATATACACACACTTGTTAGATACTATACATGTAAACTTAATGATGAGTTAGCATTTTCTTTTTTGACTTCCATATAGAAGGGTTTTATGATGATAGCTACACGTAGTAATGGTTGATGATTGCATGAGACAGCCGTTGCAATGAAGTTTGTTCCTAAAGAGAACATGTTTAAGTACTTCAAATGAATTGTAACAACCTTTACACACATGACATATAACACATCATGCATGCTTCTATGCTTCACACTCACTCCATTATGTGTGCTTCCAAACCATGATTGTGTCGTCAACATTTTGAATCCCGCACATTTTTTTATTATAAAAATACATCAAAACATAAACAAACTTTTTAACACCTCAACCATATATACATATATCGGGATTTCAGTCTTCGTATATATTGTTCTACGTCATATTCATTTCTAATTACAAGTTTCAAAGTTTGAAGGAGAAGCCATTCATGAAGGAGATGTTTAACTCCATTATGGCTAAATTTTAATTTATATATAGCTATTAATATAACAAATAATGCATAATTATTTGAAATACATCTCAATCCAATAGGAAAACGTAAATATTGGGATTGAGCAATTGGGATAATTAAGGAACCGGGTATAAGATTGATCATAACAGTTTTTACGGATCTTAGACGAGTATGATATTAGACTATGTTCACCCAATTACCCAAAACCTATATATAATGCATGTTTACCCGTGATAAATAGTATTTTTTATTTTTTAAAGTTGTTATAAACTTGAAATTATGAAAAGTATAGAATTGTTTAGAGGTAGGTAGACTAAGGCCCTGTTTGGTAGCCTCTTAATCCATTCAGATGCTGCCTCTTAATGAAATCATTTGTGGCCCTTATGTCTGAATGAATAAGAGGTAACCTTATGTCTGACTGGATAAGAGGTAACATCTGAATGGTAAACCATCACATGTCACATTCTTCTACATTATCTTTGTTAAACTCTTAAATGATTTCATTAAGAGGTAGCCTCTTAATGTCATTCAGATGCTACCAAACAGCCCCTAAGTCGCCAAAAGCTTGAATTGAGTTGAGTTTAAATAAACTCGAGCCTAAATTTAAGCTCATTTTAATAAACGATAACTTGACTAGGCCCGTTAACCTAATCGATCAAGACTATTATTAATATAAATCTAATGTCTTCATTTGATATAAAAAAATATGTTACATAATCGATACTATTATATATAATTAGGATAAAAATAACTATAAAACTATAGTCATAATATACACACGAATAATATTCTATATGCGTACGAGTAAAACTGTTAATTAATAAATAATAAACAAGTCAAACTCAAGCTTTAAATCGTACTTACAATCCGAGCTCTGACTTTAGACATAGCTCATTCACATATCCATACGGAAGTGTCATGGTGAAGTCGTCCTTTGCGTGTTCCTCTTGGAGGAACACCCCTAGAGAAAAATAGAAGTTTAAATCAAACAAATATCAAATATACAACAAACATCTACTTGAGTGTAAACTTTGCTGGCCACAAAACATATACAATTATTAGAAGTACAGCAAAACAGAACATTCAGTCAAATAAGTGAATAACAACTGACCCCTAGTGCTAGTCTTCTCCGTATAAGGGTCGATATTTAATCTAAATTCTGACCAAAGTGTCCAGCCTTGTTACGATAATTTTTATATGTTCACCACCCACATGAGCGTAAACTTGTACCAGAACTAAAATTGGTTAGATACTTCTCTAGTTCGGTTGTGAACTTAACTAGATCACATGGTCCGCTTAGAATCCTGGGTCGAGTGAACATGTAGTCAGGGTGTTATTTGAATTGAATTCTCTTGTCCGTGTGCGCATTCTTGATCAATACATATCCAGGTTTATACTGCTAGTTTAACAAAAGATGACGAAAATAATACAGGCCAAATATGTTGACTTCGCCTTAATATACCTTCAAAATAAAGTCAGTTTTACGTTGTTTTGTTTTATTAATCTTTTCTTGATTTGGTTTGTCATTATGAATGTATATTTCTCAAGAATGTTTTTTGATTTCCCGTATTGTTTACTGAATGCTCGGTTCGTTTACATTGGCAGGAGATGCCTGGGTAGGTTGTCGGTGGCAGTGATTGTGAGCCAGGAAGCTGATGGTGACATGTCTTCTTTCGAAATCTATGAAGTGACTTCACAAGCAAATGACTTAAAAGACAATGTTTGACTGCTTCAAATTGAAGTATAAAACATGTTTTCGGTGAACTTCTGTTTTTCTGAAAAGATGTTTAGTCCATGCTACTTTTTAGAAAAAATTGTTTTACAAGTTACAACTAAACAATAAGAATTTCTTTTTTAATTTTAAATCTACCCATCCGGACCACTAGAAATAAAGCTTAATCCAAATCCACTCATTACTACATATTTAAAGTCCAAAGCAGCGTAACTTTACACACATGGGTCAAGATTGCATGCATAGACACATAGTTGTATACTACAAAATTATAACCATTATAGTGACAACGACGACGATTGATCAAAATTTGGTATGTAATTCGTCGTTACACACACTTGTAATGTACAGAAGCATAAAAACATTCATCATCTTACAAAATATACGCAAGCACTCCCATGCCTACTGTGTAGTAATCTAATCTTAACACTTCTTATGACGAGCAACCTTTGACCATGAAGATGGCTTAAACCCGCCAGCCAGCAACTTAGATGTCGTTGATGCATTTATTCTTCTTCTTTTCGCCTCAAGTTCCGACCTTTTTAAATTTAAACAAGACGAATCCGAGAAGATTGACATAGATTTTATCAATGCTCGTTTCTCATCCCGGTTTTTACTAAAGTTCGAAGAAAACTTGACACGTTTAGCAGCCGCTGTATCTTCTTCTGACGCTGGTAATAATCGTATCCCAAGTCCCATCTTCCTTGCAGCCACCTCTTCTTCAGCAACTCTTTTCTTTTGACTCTGGTGATTACATAATAATATAATAAATATTAAAACATGGGTATTGTTACACTAAAAGTTCGATGAAGAAAAAAAGTACGTACTCTAAGTTTCGCACGGAGAGACTTGTTTATCGAGTAATCATCGAAATGTCTAGCATCAGATACTCTTTGAAGGCGCACCAGTAACGGCTCTGCTTCTTTTTTCTTCTTTAAATCGTTTTCTTGGTGTTCAAGCCGATAGAAGGGATCAGCTAGCTTGCTTCTTTCTGTAAAACACGAATTTCATTAACATTTGACCGTATGAATTGGTCAACTCTTTATCGTGTATCTAATTATACTTACCTTCATCGACAGGGAGTACCATAGTTTCTGCATCTTCGGTATCGAACTCTTCAACTTTCTTTTGAGCTCCACTAATGACAAGATACTCGCAGTTCTTTGGGTCGGTTTGAATTACGATTTCGTGTTGACAGCATGCAGATTTCATAGTGAAGCTCCATATCTGAGTAAGGAAAGCAGGAATATAATGATGAATTACGAACTAATGAGCGAACAAATCATATCATTCATAAGTTTTTAAACATAGAAATTTACCTTTGTAGAATAATAATTTCCTACTTGCTTCTTCTCAGCATTAAACCGTACACCCTTTGCAATCATAGAACCGCAACCACCACACCAGATATTGTAAGGCATTTCAAACCTGGTAAATACCGAAACAATATTGATTTTAGAATTCTACTCCGATGTTTTTAAATATCTTGAAATCGAAAAAAAGATGCTTCTAACAAAGTGTTGGTAAAAATATTACCTTATGATTAAAATACCCTGATCTATTTTTCTTGCTCTTTCTCTCAAGGCATGTTGCCCATGAAACTTGTTCAGACCACCCTGTAAAAGTAAAAATAATATGTGATACACCATAACGCTACACATTAACTGTAAGTGTTTATCACCACACGTTACTCGTGGGTGTTAATCGATGATTAAGTATTCAAACAGCATACCTTTTTGGGGTCCCATTCTGGGGGATAGTAGAAGTTGTCTGCCCTAGCAGCTGCAAGTGATGACTGCAGAAAGAAGATATAGTCATTGTTTCACCCTTATATTACCATAAAGATAATGGTGCATGTAGAATCCAACATGAATGAGTCACAATTGGAGTTTGAGTTTTAAAATTAAAAAAAGGCACCAATTTCAAGTTGATGGAAAAATTTGTACAAAATAAGAACAGCATATTCTAGAATGCAACTATCACCTTATGACACCATATTAGTAGAGCCAAAAAATGTACTTGAACAACCCTACAGCTACAAATTATTGTAGGGCTACAAAATTGGTTTGTTTTTCTCTGTATACAGAAATTAGCCATTTAACCTCAGTAGCAAAATCACACTAGTTGCGATTTTGACATGGAGCAAATAGGCTTTACAGGTAAACCCTATAACAAATCAAAAACCATTAACCATCCGTAATATTAAATATTAATATGCCTGACAAAGTCATTACAAAATCTGTTCATACTGTTTTCTGGATATGTGTAGGGTTTATACATCAAAGACCAATTAATAGCAAAATGGGGAGACAAATTTCGAGTGGTTATGTAATATGTATATATTAGTTTAAGCATCAGTAGCTAATGCATATAATTCAAATGTTGGGCAAAATCTACATTTGTACACTAAATTCACATATCATAATTCAATAAGTTAATATAGTTACTCTCGATTCAACTATAAAGCTATGATTTGTAGTTTGGACTACAAGAGTAAATTCAGTTAGGAAAGTATTAAGAGATACCAAATTACCAACACAAAATCTAGAATCTAAAGTGCTGAACCATAATGTTCTAAAAACCGCTTTGGCTCGAATGGCATTGGATGTGATCGTGTGAACTACATTCCTGAACGCCAACACTCACTCTACAAACCAAAAATCAATTTCTTCGGCTCGATTAGTTGTGACTGTTTTGCATTCCTCCTAGGTTTTAGCCATCACCATGGTTTTAAAAAACTGTTGAGGCATGCCCCTCGAGGCGAAACGCCCAAAAAACGATTATGAGGCGTGCCTCAGGGGGTTTCCATTGTACGTGCGCCTCAAAAGGGCTGAGGCGCTAAAAAGGCGACGCCTCAGGTGCGCCTCAGGGGTTTTTTATATTTGTTTTTTACTTTTTTGTCAATTTCAAGCAATTTATGTCTTTTTTATGTGTGTTTTTGATGATTTTGATGAATTTGATGATGAATTTAGTTAGTATTATTAAGTTTATAAGATCATTTTTATATTTGTTTTTTTAATTCCGCCTCGGGCTTACGCCTTGCTTCGCCTCGAGGCTTACGCCTCGTGAGGCTAAGGGAAAACGCATTGAAACTCATTTCCGTTTTTTTAAACCTTGGCCATCACTAACGAGTAACTTACTAACGTCTTTTAAGTTGAGCAACCAACATACAAATCATTTCTTCGGCATGGAAGCAGCTCAAAAACAAATGAGAAGACGGAAAAGCTAATAAACTATAGCACCTTGCGGCATATGTTGCTTCTACAACATCAAACCGCTTTACTCGTAGTACTCGATGTTAAAAGCAAATACATTCTTCAACCAGATACCTATTTCACCCAATTTACCATAAAAATTTTAAATTTTCTTTTCTTACAATCACCTACTGAAATTAAAACAGATCATAAATCCAGAATTCTCCAATAACAATAATTAACAAATTCCAAAACCCTAATTGACTCAAAAGGGGCGATCTATTAGATGAATAAGGTCACAATAATCAACAAACATGTATAGATAAACAATATTTTTTATAAAGAATTAGAGTACGTACCATTTTCGATTCTGATTATCAATCTCCGATCGGCGGATGATCTTGGGTCCTGTATATCGTGCAAAATAAGTTGTTATCTGGTAACCGGTTTCTGTTATTGCGCGTTTTTTAAAACAAACTTTACAGGTTGTTGAATTAAAGATTTAAAGGTGTGAAAGTGAAACTGTAATTGTGAACCGACAATGGGAATGGGCTAAAGCCCATTTTACTATGCGTTTAAAAGCCCAATCGAATTTTGTACTTAATTTTTCAAATATTACAAGGAGAAAAATGCAATTTGCGTCCCTGTGGTATGTGCCAAACATCAACCTGAGCCCCTAAATTCATTTTTTGGTTTTTTGAGCCCCTGACCTTATAAATTCATAACACTCTGAGTCCTTCTGTCACACTGCCGTTTGTTTGACTGTTTGACTATTGTGAAATGTCCTTTATACCCTTAATGATACATACATATAATCCCTTATCCCCTAAATTGATCAAACTGATTCATAAGACCACTGATCTTATACGAACCCTAACCCCAAATCCCAAATCGATCGATCCAGTCTTAAACTATTGTGAAGATGTCTCAAAAATCAGCTGCCAGCTCCAACAAGGTGTCAAAGACGGAAGCTTCTCAATTCCTGTGTTCTTGTGGTGCAGGTACTTGGTACAAGGTGTCAAAGACGGAAGCTAATCCAAATCGACGTTTCTTATGCTGTGTAAGTTAATTATAGAAGAAAGATTGAAGTTAATTATATGGCTATTTCCTGATTGATGTGTTTTTACAGAAGAAAGATTGTGGATTTATTAGGTGGGCTGATACACCTTCATCTCCACCTTCATCTACACCTTCAAATTCATGCTCTGGTTGTGAGAAGGTAATACCCGTATTGTTAAGGAGCATGGAAAAGAAAGATGATTTGGCAATTAAGAAAGCTAAGGAAGTGATGTTTTTGAAGATGTGTTTATTGTTTAGTTGGTTAATGATTGTGGTGGTTTATGTGTATTTTTAGTTTAATGTAAGAGTCTCTTAATGTAATGAATGTTGGTTATGTGTCTTGTTTTGGTTAATGTATGAATGAACATTGAACAAGTTTAGTATCAGTTTAATGCTATGAATGTTGTCGTTGATGTGTAGAATAACGAATTGGTTGAGGAAGTGGCTGACAATGAGTTGGACTTAGTGCCGTCTGTGCTGAAGGAGGAGTGGTTTGATGACTATGATGCTGTGATAGAAGTGTTGAAAGCAGAGTATGAAGCGTCTCTTCCAGATCCAGCAGCGGACTACGACTCAGAAGAGTTGGAATGGGCTAGGTGGGAATGTGCAGTTCAACCACCGGAGGATGATTGGTACCATGATCCGTACCCGGGGGAGCATTCTTCTGACTCCGAATGGTCAAATGATGATGCTCATTGGAAGTAGATTGTTAGGGTTTTAAATGTTTGTATTGACCGATTGGATGAGACTCGGCATGTGTTTGATACGTTTAATGAAATTTAGTTGTGGTTGAGACTCAATGTGTATGATACATTAACTGCATAAACTGCAGTTGAACTGCATTACCAAGATCAGCATAACATAAACTGTGTAACAACCCTCGGTAAAACCAACACTCTTATAATATTTCCAACCCTCTGTTATATCTTAAATTGTCCTAATATGTCTTATATTACACCCCGTATGCGAAAACCGAGCCCATATTATGTTATAGTTTATAAAAATAAAATAAAAATCTGAAATTAGAGCTGAGGCGGGCCGCGTAGGATCCCACCTTAAGCTTACGCGGGCCGTATTAAGACCAGAATTGGACTCCGCTGACTTCTTTAGTTCATGCGGGCCGCGTAAGGGTTATGCTTAGTTCATGCGGGCCGCGCGGACTCATAACACGCGATCACACCAGAGGCCGACACGTGTCGACATCGTGGCGGACCTACTCAACGACTCAGCTAAGCTATAGTGTTGACTGGTGTTGACGCGGGCCGCGTAAGGATCCCTTGTCTTTGACGCGGGCCGCGTGAGGACCAAATTACACGACTATATAAGAAGGCCATCAGACTTCGTTTTCCGTCGCTCACTTTTCATTTCTCAATCTCAATTTCTGAATTAGAGGCATTATAGTCGGGTACTATACCCCTAATTAGCGAGGTTCTGCTCTGTTGTAAGTATTATAACCCCAGTTTCATAATAGTTACGCTGCCCGATTGATTTAGGGTTCCGTAACAACTGTTGTGGTTCTGCCCGACGTAGTTGTTGGAATGCCGTCTCGGGGAGGGTATTATTAATAATTTCAAAGGGTTATGGTATTAACCAATGTACATTTGTATAAATTATAGATTATACCTAGGAAACCCTTACGAAAAGCCTAAGACAGCAATGTGAGTTTATCCTCTTTTTGATAATGTTTTTGGTAATGTTTTACCAAACCATAAATGTTTTACTATGAAATTAAGCGCTGATTGAGTCTTTGTAGTTCTTCAATTACTGCCGGTATTATGGGGTTTTGTATACAAAATTTTGTACTACTTGCGAGTAGTAAGTCGGGATGACAATACGTTACCATTGGACAATGAGTTAGCCAATGGGTAATATGATCCACAAGTCAGGATTGATAGTACCAAATGGAGTAATTGTGTAGACATAAACAATGTGATCGCTCTCAATACTGTTCACTGTGACTTTAAACTTGATTAAACTGGGATTCACTCACCAGTATTTCCCGCTGACAAATATTTTTAAAACATGTTTCAGGTAACCCAATGTGAAAGCCAATTAGTAAAAAGCCAGCTGGAGAGCACTGAAGGCTTGGGAAAATGTGGCTATAAAAGTTACCTAATAAACGATGTTTTAAATTCAATAAAATAGGGTTTGTCCCTATAATGTATTGTAATAAGAAACTTGGGTTTTGCCCATGTTATTATTAATATAAAAGAAGGTGGTTTTACTCTGATAAACATTTCCTAACTACGGTCCTGATGTAAATTCCGCTGCGAGACTAAATAAAACCTGATACCACCAAACTCTGTGATCACGTCCGCCCGTTCCCGGGGAACAGGGATCGGTGGTTGTGACAGAAGGTGGTATCAGAGCCTAGCCACTGGTCTGAGCCAAAGAAGTGTTCTGCTGACACTTAAATTTTGAATTAATGTTAGGAAATAAAATAAGGAAATATATGCATAACTGTAATTATGTGTTATGTGTTATTTGACTATCTGTTAGTTTTCAGTATGAGTGATCAAGGGCCATCAGACGTGAATCGTCAGTTAGCTGATTCACCTAAGAGTGAAGGTACATCATCACAGCCTGCCCTCTCAGGGTATGTTGCTGATCAGGAAGACGGGATATTTGCTTTTAGAGCTAAATCTGAAGAACCATTTCCTACTAAGAAACGAGGATGGTTCAGTAAAGAAGCTTTTGCTCGTAGAAAAAGAATGAGAAAATTGCAACAGCAAAGGGCTTTAGCAGCTATTAAGAGAGAGACAGATGCCCAAACTCAAGAAATACTTAATAGAAGCCTAGCTAATTTCCATATCTTAGCTACGACTGTTGCTGACCCAGGTCTGGAACAATTATTAGCCCCACAACCACAAAACCCAGAACAACCCATGGAAATAGAAAATCAGGAAAACCAAGAAGAAATGTACAACTTTAACCCAGAAGAAATCCCTAGAGTGCCTGCACCAAACCCCATAGACCCGAATTATGACCCCTGGTGGGACGACAATAGAGACTTTGTGCAACGTTACCCTATCCAGGATTTTCCACCCATACAGAACATAAAAGCTTACCCAGGTATGGACCCTTTAGATCCCTATTATCAAAATGACTATATTAGGGAAATATTAGAGGATCCTTACCAATTTCCGGAAATGTCACCCCCATATCAGGAAAATGCACCCCAGATTCCAAACCCAGTCCGAGAACCTGCACCCCCAATGAGTGCAGAAAACGTTCAAGAACTTAGGACTTTCGGGGACGAAATTTTAGAGAGCAGTGAGAGGATGCGTCAGGTAGGAGAGCGTCTCGTATGGAAATACGATGAGCGCAATATGGATTTTTGGATAAATCAATATCCTTGAATGTTAGAATGGAGGAAGTGGTAGTAATAAAAATAAAAATAAAAAAATAAAAAAAAAATATGTGTGTACGGATGCATATTACTATTTTATTTCTGTTGGTATTGTAATTTTATTTCTGTACTAGTGTGTAATAGACGCATAGTATATGAAAAGAGTATAGTCGCAATGATCGACGCTTTTGGTGAAAATGCGTGTCATGTGATTAACTATATTGAAAAATTAATTGTAATATTAATATGGGATACTTGTTTAAAATTCAGATGGCCGACCAAGAAAATCAAGTCAATTTGGATAATAACCCGGAAATCCAGAATGATAATATTCAGAATGATGATAATCTGAATAATGGGAACCCGAACAACAATAACAATGGGAACCAGATGGATAATAGTGTTATCCAACACATTGTAGCACAAGGAATAATAGATGCAATGCCATTTATTCTTCAAACTGTTAAGGATGCTGATAATAAAAGTAGGCATAGCAGTAAGCGACCACTTGAACCAGAAAACAGTGTGAACAATGGACCTGTACTTCAAATGCCTATTCCTAAAAGAAGAAGAACCGTGCCTAACGGTTGTTCTTATAAAGAATTCTGGTCTTGTAAACCAATGGAATTCTCGGGCAATGAAGGGGCCATTGCAACCTTACGCTGGATAGAAAAGACTGAGGCAGTCTTAAGGATAAGTAAGTGTGCTGAAGAAGATAAAATATTGTTTGCTTCTAATCTGTTTAAGAATGCAGCACTAGAATGGTGGAACACTATCCTCCAGACAAGAGGAAGTGATCAAACCTATAATATGGAATGGGAAGAATTTAAAAACAAGGTAGAAAGAAAATTATGCCCACCCAATGAAAAAGAACAGATAGCAAACAAATTCCTAAATCTTAGGATGACTAGTGTAGATAGCAAAGGGTACACAAAGCTATTTTTCGAATATGCTAGGATAGTGCCAACTCTTGCTTCACCAGAACCAGTGTTAATTTCCCGTTATATTTGGGGTTTAATTGGGGAAATTAGACATATAGTCAAAGCAGCTAGACCTCAAACTATAGAAGAAGCTGTAGAACTAGCAAATACCTTGACCGATGAGTTAGTCCGTACTAGAGAAGAAGATCAGAAGAGGAGCTTAACCCAAAGGCTTACACAGGAATTCCGTTCTGGAAATTACAATCGTAGGAATATGGGTTCTACCTCTGCAACATACTGCAAGGTCTGCAAGAAAAAGCATTCGGGAAAATGCTCCACTCTCTGTAATTATTGCAAGATGCCAGGACACAAGGAAGAAAGTTGTAGGAAGAAAACCAGTAATGGATTATGCTACAACTGTGGAGAAAAAGGTCATATCAGGCCAAATTGTCCGAAATTGGCTCCAGCTGCAAACAACAAGAATACTAAAAATGCTAGAGCATTTGTTCTGACTGCAGAAGAAGCCAAGATGATCCCAGATGTCATAGCTGGTACGTTTTTAGTTAATGATGTTTTTGCTAAAGTATTATTTGACTCTGGTGCAAACCAAAGTTTTATTAATACATCGTTTTGCAAATTTCTAAATCAGTCATTAACTAAACTACCACTAGAATGCATAGTAGAGACAGCTAATGGAGAAGCTCTTAGAATTTCTGAAATCTTGTAGGGAGCAAGCATAGAAATTTTAAATCAGAAATTTATTGCAAACCTGTATCCCATGAATCTAGTAGGATTTGATGTTGTTTTAGGAATGGATTGGTTAATAGCCAATAAAGCCAATATTTTATGTGATCAAAAGTTAATCCAAGTAAATTCACCAAAAGGTAAAACGATCACAATTAAAGGAGATAAACCTTCTAGGTCTACAAAATTTATTTCTGCAATGAAAACTGCAAGTTGTATGAGAAAAGGTTCTATAGTGTATTTGATTTCTATAATCACTAACACTAAAGGAAAAGAACTAAAAGATATTCCAGTAGTATCTCAGTTTTCAAATATCTTTCCAGAAGAATTACCAGGACTACCTCCAGACAGAGAAGTTGAATTCAGAATTCACCTATTACCAGGAACATCACCAATTGCCAAAGCACCTTACCGTTTGGCACCTGCAGAAATGCAAGAATTGAAGAAACAACTAGACGAATTGTTAGAAAAAGGATTTATACAACCCAGTTCGTCGCCATGGGGAGCGCCGATACTGTTTGTTAAAAAGAAGGACGGATCAATGCGTATGTGCATTGACTACCGTGAATTAAACAAAGTCACGATTAAGAATCGGTACCCATTACCAAGAATCGATGATTTGTTTGATCAACTGCAAGGAGCTCGATTTTTCTCTAAGATCGATTTAAGGTCAGGATATCATCAATTAAAGGTACAGGAAGAGGATATTCCTAAGACCGCATTTAGAACAAGGTATGGCCATTATGAATTTACTGTCATGCCATTTGGTTTAACCAATGCCCCAGCTGCATTTATGGACATGATGAACCGAATATGTAAGCCATATTTGGATAAATTCATAATTGTATTCATAGATGATATTCTAATTTATTCTAAGAATAAAGAGGATCATGCAAGACATTTGCACACACTTTTAAGTTTGTTAAGAAAAGAAAAGCTTTATGCTAAGTTTTCAAAGTGCGAATTTTGGTTAGAACAGGTACAATTCCTTGGACACTTAGTCAATCATGAAGGAATTCATGTAGATCCAACAAAAATCGAGGCAATTACCAAATGGAAAACCCCTGAATCACCAACTGAGGTTAGAAGTTTCTTAGGATTGGCCGGTTATTATAGAAGATTTATTAAAGATTTTTCTAGAATAGCCATTCCTTTGACTAAATTAACCTGTAAATCTGTTAAGTTTGAATGGGGATTAAAACAAGAAGAAGCCTTTAGAATCCTTAAGCAAAGATTGACCCATACACCTATATTAGCATTACCAGAAGGAACTGAAGATTTTGTAGTCTATTGTGATGCTTCTAAATTAGGTTATGGATGTGTGTTGATGCAACGACAGAAGGTTATAGCTTATGCATCTAGACAACTTAAGAATCATGAAGAAAATTATTCAACCCATGATCTAGAATTAGGAGCTATAATTTTTGCTCTTAAGATTTGGAGACATTACCTTTATGGTAGTAAGTTTACCATATTCACTGATCATAAGAGTTTAAGATATGTTTTCGGACAGAAAGAGTTGAATATGAGACAAAGACGCTGGATGGAATTTCTTAGCGATTATGATTGTAATATCCAGTATCATGAAGGAAAAGCAAATGTAGTGGCAGATGCTATAAGCCGAAAGTATCATGAAAAGCCAAAAAGGGTACGTTCTCTTAAATTAAATCTGCAAGTAGATTTAAATGATCAAATAAGAGAAGTACAAGAATCAGTAATCAAGGATGATTCTGAAAAATTAAAAGGTATGTTAAAAGAATTAAAACAAGGAACAGATGGGATATGGAGATTCCATGAAAAGAGAATGTGGATACCTAAATTAGGAAATCTACGTAATCGTATATTAGAAGAAGCCCATAAATCTAAGTATACGATACATCCAGGAAGTGATAAAATGTACCAGGATTTAAGGAAAAATTTCTGGTGGATAGGAATGAAAAAGGACATAGCAACCTATGTTTCTAAATGTTTAACTTGCTCACAAGTTAAAGCTGAACATCAGAAACCCTCAGGTTTGTTACAGCAATTAGAAATGCCAGTTTGGAAATGGGAATTGATAACAATGGATTTTGTTACTAAATTACCCAAAACTAGGAAAGGAAATGATACAATCTGGGTGATTGTAGATAGACTAACTAAGTCAGTTCATTTTCTACTAATGAAGGAAACAATTAGTATGGAACAATTAGCTAGATTGTATGTAAATGAAATTGTTTCTTTACATGGCATTCCTTTATCAATTGTTTCTGATAGAGATAGTAGATTTACCTCTCGTTTTTTGTCAAGTTTCCAAAAGGCAATGGGAACCAAGTTAAAGTTAAGCACAGCTTATCATCCACAAACAGATGGACAAAGCGAAAGAACAATCCAGACAATGGAAGATATGCTTAGAGCTTGTGTAATTGATTTTGGAGGTAATTGGGACGATCACTTACCATTAATAGAATTTTCTTATAATAATAGTTATCACACAAGTATCAATGCTGCACCATTCGAAGCACTTTATGGAAGAAAGTGTCGAACCCCAGTCTGTTGGGCAGAAATTGGGGAACAACAATTATCTGGACCTGAGATAGTGCAAGAAACAACTGACAATATTATTCAAGTCAAGGAACGACTGAAAGCTGCACGTGATCGACAAAAGAGTTATGCTGATAACCGATGCAAGCCATTAGAATTTCAGGTAGGAGATAAAGTATTATTGAAAGTCTCTCCTTGGAAAGGAGTGGTAAGATTCATCAAACGGGGAAAGCTAAGTCCCAGGTATGTTGGACCTTTCAAGATTATTAGAAAAATAGGACCTGTAGCCTATCAGCTACAGCTGCCAGAGGAAATGGCAGGAATACATGATGTGTTTCATGTATCTAATCTTAAAAAGTGTTTAGCTGATAAATCACTGATAGTGCCTCTTAAGGATATAGAGGTAAATGAACAACTTAAGTTTGTAGAAAGACCTCTACAAATTGAAGACAGGAAAGTCAAGAATCTCAAGCACAAAAGACTAGTTCTAGTCAAAGTGAAGTGGGATTCCAAAAGAGGACCTGAGTACACTTGGGAGCTCGAGTCAGAAATGAAAAGGAAATATCCGCATTTATTTCAGTAGATCTCGAGGACGAGCTCTAAACAAGGTGGGGAGAATGTAACAACCCTCGGTAAAACCAACACCCTTATAATATTTCCAACCCTCTGTTATATCTTAAATTGTCCTAATATGTCTTATATTACACCCCGTATGCGAAAACCGAGCCCATATTATGTTATAGTTTATAAAAATAAAATAAAAATCTGAAATTAGAGCTGAGGCGGGCCGCGTAGGATCCCACCTCAAGCTTACGCGGGCCGTATTAAGACCAGAATTGGACTCCGCTGACTTCTTTAGTTCATGCGGGCCGCGTAAGGGTTATGCTTAGTTCATGCGGGCCGCGCGGACTCATAACACGTAATCACACCAGAGGCCGACACGTGTCGACATCGTGGCGGACCTACTCAACGACTCAGCTAAGCTATAGTGTTGACTGGTGTTGACGCGGGCCGCGTAAGGATCCCTTGTCTTTGACGCGGGCCGCGTGAGGACCAAATTACACGACTATATAAGAAGGCCATCAGACTTCGTTTTCCGTCGCTCACTTTTCATTTCTCAATCTCAATTTCTGAATTAGAGGCATTATAGTCGGGTACTATACCCCTAATTAGCGAGGTTCTGCTCTGTTGTAAGTATTATAACCCCAGTTTCATAATAGTTACGCTGCCCGATTGATTTAGGGTTCCGTAACAACTGTTGTGGTTCTGCCCGACGTAGTTGTTGGAATGCCGTCTCGGGGAGGGTATTATTAATAATTTCAAAGGGTTATGGTATTAACCAATGTACATTTGTATAAATTATAGATTATACCCAGGAAACCCTTACGAAAAGTCTAAGACAGCAATGTGAGTTTATCCTCTTTTTGATAATGTTTTTGGTAATGTTTTACCAAACCATAAATGTTTTACTATGAAATTAAGCGGTGATTGAGTCTTTGTAGTTCTTCAATTACTGCCGGTATTATGGGGTTTTGTATACAAAATTTTGTACTACTTGCGAGTAGTAAGTCGGGATGACAATACGTTACCATTGGACAATGAGTTAGCCAATGGGTAATATGACCCACAAGTCAGGATTGATAGTACCAAATGGAGTAATTGTGTAGACATAAACAATGTGATCGCTCTCAATACTGTTCACTGTGACTTTAAACTTGATTAAACTGGGATTCACTCACCAGTATTTCCCGCTGACAAATATTTTTAAAACATGTTTCAGGTAACCCAATCATCATCATCATCATCATCATACTCAGTAAATCCCACCAATAGCAAAGCTAAGGTAGGGTCTGAGGGGGGTAGATGTAGACAGCCTTACCTCTACCCCGTAGGAATAGAGAGGCTGCTTCCAGTGAGACCCTCGGCTCGATAGGTAACCCAATGTGAAAGCCAATTAGTAAAAAGCCAGCTGGAGAGCACTGAAGGCTTGGGAAAATGTGGCTATAAAAGTTACCTAATAAACGATGTTTTAAATTCAATAAAATAGGGTTTGTCCCTATAATGTATTGTAATAAGAAACTTGGGTTTTGCCCATGTTATTATTAATATAAAAGAAGGTGGTTTTACTCTGATAAACATTTCCTAACTACGGTCCTGATGTAAATTCCGCTGCGAGACTAAATAAAACCTGATACCACCAAACTCTGTGATCACGTCCGCCCGTTCCCGGGGAACAGGGATCGGGGGTTGTGACAAACTGCATTACAAACATAAAATGCAGTTACAAAACATAAACTGCATTACAAACATAAACTGCAGTTGAACTGCATTACAAAACATAAACTGCATAGTTGAACTGCATAAACAAGTCTTGAAGTGGGCCACTACATAAACAGGTCTTAAACCATACATAAACAAGTCTTAAACCATTGAAATCAACCTAACTAAGCTTCACTCGAACTTGGTGCACCTTGTGATACAGTTTGAGATTCTTGAACATTCTCCCCTCCCTAGCCCTTGCATGTCCTACTGTTGTGACCCAAGGTTCCACACTTGCTACACTTTCCCTTCCTGGTTTTGTTTTCTCCACCTGCAACTTGATCCTCACTTGGTACATGTACAACATTCTCCCCACCCTGCCCCTTGCATGTCCTACTGTTGTGTCCCAAATTTCCACACTTGCTGCACTTGGTTGTATTGCCCTTCCTGGTCATTTTTCCCTCACTATCAAAATGAGCTTCAATTTCAGCCTCACCAACTGATTTCTTTCTCTTCTTTTGTGGCCTCCCAACCTGCTTATGGTGTTTGGGAGGCAGAAGTTTGGTGGGACATTATGAGGGTATCCAATTCTCAGGCCCGAGAATTGGATTAATCACATTCTCATAAACCTTCTTCCATGTGGATAACCAATACACTTCATCAACCAATTCTTCGGGCACCCCTATCCTAATATCATTCCTGGCCATATCATTGATAGCAGCCACTGCATGTTTACATAGCATGCTAGTTAAATCCCACTTTCTGCAGGTGCATGTTCTATCCTTCATATTAACAACACACTGGGATCTTGAGCTATTCACCTACACAAAATCAGTATCCAACATTGAAACATTGAGTTACTCACCTAGTAAAGGGTCTTATTTGGTCAAACTGCAATACACATACCTGGTACTGTACTGCATCCACCATTAAAACATTGAGTTGTGAGGCTTCTTCTTTGATCTTATTAAACACTTCTTGAGCATGAGGAGTTAATGGACCATGAGCTTTAGCTTGAATCTTCTTTACATTCACAATTCTTTTGGTCATGTACACTCTTATGAACTCTAAACATGTGATTACAGGTTTGTCTCTGGCTCCTATCAACTGCCTATTGAACACTTCACATATATTATTCAACAATATGTCACATTTGGCCCTACCTGAAAAGTGTGCTTTTGACCAACTGCTTGCTGGGATAGTTGATAGCTTTTCATGGAAACCAGGCTCTGCAATCTTCATTTCTTCCATTGACTTTTCAAAATATGGCATTGATGTCTTGCCTGCTACTCCATACAACAAGTTTTTGTACACATCACCAGGCCAATCCTTCTTCAGATTCTGGTGGATATGTCTTAAACAGAACCTGTGTTCAGAGTCTGGGAACACTTTGGATAATGCAGGCAGTAGTCCCTGCCTCAGACAATGTATGTTAGATATGATAAAATGCCATAAACATTTAAATGATAAAATGCCATACCTTTTGCATGTCTGAGATGAAAGTGAAGTTGGTACTGTCTGCTAAGCCAAGATCATCTTTGAGTAATTCCAAAAACCATTCCCAAGATTTAAAAGTTTCAGCCTCCACCAAAGCATATGCTACAGGATATATACCGTTGTTGCCGTCTACACCAACTGCAGTAAGAATCTGTCTAGGAAATGGACCTTTCATAAAACATCCATCTAGTCCCAATATTTCTCTACCACACATCTTAAACCCTCTCATAATCAGAGCAAAACAAACATAACATCTCTTGAATTGCCTAGTAGGAAGACAAGGGTTAGCACAGGGTTCACAATCTATTTTAATTGTGCTACCTGGATTTGCCCTCAACAGTGCTTCACAATAAGACCTTAGGATACCATACTGCTCTCTATAATCTCCAATGATCCTTGTTGTAGCAATTCTTTTAGCCCTAAACACTTTTTGGATTGAAACATTCACCTGATGGTTCTTCACAAGCATATCCTGTATGGCTGGCAAAGGCATGTCAGGGTTTGACTCGATCATGGGTTGGATCTCATTAGCTATCTGAGACATGGTGTACAAGCCCACTTCTCTTGTTTGGAGGCAATGATGTTGTGAGGTAATCGTTTTCACACACCAAGATTCCTTTTCAGTTCTTCTGGAGATCTGAACCGCCCAAGGACAAGTGGGCTTCAAGTGCCTTTTATCTTGTTTTAACCCTAGCCCTCTAAATTTACTATTCTGCCCCTCACCAGAACCCAAAGTAGGATTAGTCCCAAGACAAATAACTCTGAACCTCAACTTATCATTTTTTAATATATAAATATGCCTTCTACTCTTAACAGCATATGTCTTAACCATGTCATTCAATTGTTTTTTATCTGGTATTAATTGACCAATTGAAATGGGAGGTATGAGTCACTAACATTACCTGTATTTTTTCTCTTCTTCCTTACCTTCTTCGCAACCTTGTCCAGCAGTGTACAGTTATCATCTTTATCACTAAAATCCTCATGATCACAAGTTATATCTTCCTGCCTAAGTTCTTCTTCAGTATTCTCATTTCTAGCATCCTTAATTGTCTCATTGACTTCATCAGGATCAAAGTCAACACATGCCTTGAACTGACTCATATCTACTTCATAATCAAACACTGGATTATCTGGTTCCTGATCAAATGTGTAATCTGGATCATCTTCATCACTGTTCTCTTTATCACTACTTTGTGACTCACCCTTAGAAACTGCCTCGCTACTTTCTGACTCACCCTCAACCACATTATCTTCACCCACATTATCTAGTAAAGCCAGACTCATTGCAGTTGAATCCTTGATTCTAGAGTCTCCTATTTCAACATACAAATCTACTAACTTGCATCCTTTTCTAAGTTGGTCATACACATAATCTAACTCATCATCATCAGTAAAGTGTCTAAGACCAAAATCCAAACACACATTAGGATCTTTAACAAAATAATTGAACACATCATCTATAGAGTAACCTATATCTTTCAGCATTTCACGAAGAACAGCAACACTTAACTTTTCAAACTCAACCCAGTAAATGTAACTAACCTTACCGTTGACATACTCCCTTCCCGGATAATCAGTAAACTCACCTCCATGGTTAATCTTTATCGAAAATAGTCTGGGTTCATTCCCTGTTAACACAAAGAGAACACAAATGATCAAAACATCAAACTCATTCTCAACAAACCGAAAACAGACTATACCCCTGAGGAAGAAGACACAATCAACTTACCATATATATCTTCAGGGTCGTAGTATTCACCTTGAGGACGAAGTCGCCATGTGAACACCATCGATTTGGGGTTTCTCTCTTGCACAATCAACTGTCTTTGTGTTTTGGCGGGAGTAAATTAGGGCTTAATAGTGAATTTTGGGGTTTTTAGAAGGGAAATAAATCAAAAAGACGGTCTTACCCCTGGCTCAAACGGTAAAACAAACGGCAGTGTGACAGAAGGACTCAGAGTGTTATGAATTTATAAGGTCAGGGGCTCAAAAAACCAAAAAATGAATTTAGGGGCTTAGGTTGATGTTTGGCACATACCACAGGGACGCAAATTGCATTTTTCTCTATTACAAGTTATGTCCTTTAACCCTAATCAAGTTAGTTTTTTATCTAATCATATTACAAGTTATGTCCTTTAGCCCTAATCAAGTTAGTTTTTTTATCTAATCATGTTGAGAACAATTTTGTCATTTGACATTTTAAATAACTCTCTATCACGGAACTCTCTTTCTTTCTTAATCTCCAATCTGTCAACTCTCTCTTTCTCTCACACACATGCATCCAGATTTATATACGCTAACTACTAGCATACACATGCATAATACATTATGTATACATGTTGACTCACTAAGAATATATCGTATATACACACATGGTATTCATGTCAAAAACAACAAAAATTCAAAGAAAATAAAAATAAATGACCTACCAACCACAAATTGGAGTCTGGAATGAACTGGAGTGATAAACTATGCACGAACAATGAAGATAGAAGTCTGGAACAAAATTGGTAGATGAAGATGGAAGTTTGGACCGAACGATGGAGTGAACTACGGAGTGATGGAAGTCTGGAACAAGTCACAAACGATGGAGTTTTAAAGCAGGTTTTGAGTTTTGATCGATGGAGATAGAATATTGAAAGTTGCTACTCGCTAGGTTAAAACTATGGAGTAAACATGGAGATGGGCCGATAAAAAGTAAAAATCTGAACAAAAAAACTAACCTGGGCCGGGGTGTTTCGTACTGCATTACATCCGACACCAATAATACAAGTATAATCGGCCGATATTTACCGGTTTTTAAAACATTGGTGATATCCCTATATATAGGTGACGTCAAATCCGTGCTATAGACCTATAAAAGATCTTCAAATTTTACAAAAGTATTTAATTTCAAATCTAAGAATTTCAGGTCAAATTGAACTAATTTGAATTATATAGCTTTTCTCTATAGAAAAATACATATATTTTGTTTAATTTAAAAAATATGTAAATTGTTACTTTTAGTTCTAACTAGAAATTCGACCCGCGCGCGTTGCGGCATGGGCAACGAAGGTCGAAACATAAAAATAGAGGGATAGCGTATGACATCAAGCGAACTTCTTAACTTCGTGGTGCGTAATTTTTTTGGCCCTCGGCGTTAATCACTATTTATGTAAATCATATAATCTGAACAGTTAGAACTTCATAAGTCTATTATTTTACAATTCATAGATAACCTAAATACATATCCAATGTAAAAAGTTAACCAACCCAGTAAGTACCCTACACATGCTTTGAAGTGAAACTTAGGTTTCCCTACTTTTCTGATCCATTTGAACTTCCACACAAACCAAAGTAGCATCTCCTTCGTCATTTCCTTTTTTCATTAGTGTTAATTTTTATAGTGTTATAAGGCCACTCTTCCTACTCTCTTTGCTTCTGCTTGATGTTGCTCCCAACCTACAAACATCAAGTATATGCAACTGTCATCACTAAAACAAAATAATTATGCAAACATCAACATATTAATACCAATATCTATAATAAATGAGATAACTAACAAATTCAAGTAAAATGTAGAAGGTAATAAGAGATTAGGGGTAGAAAGTTCACATAATATAAACTGATGGTATAATTACAAGATATGCAAATTCAAAAACTTTGATAAGTTGATTGCATAAAGAAATGAATAATAAGTCGCTCACCAGGTCGAGTGTCCCTACAAGGATGAACTTCACATTAGGCGAAAACGGGTCCATTGACATCAGGCTGCACGGGTGGTACACTATCTATGTTGTGCCGCATCAACGCAGACGACTGTAACGCTCCTCGTTTTCATAACTTTCCTAATTTAGAAATCGAGTCTTAAAAATCTATTTTTAGAAGCTTGCCTCTTTCAAAATTATAATCCGTTGCATCGTCGAAAATCTTTTATCTTTAATTTAATTCGTTAAAAATATGGTTAAATTTTCATTTGTTTAATTAACTAATTAATTAAATTAATTAATTTTACAATTTAAAAAGTTTATTTTTACAATAATCTAGTTAGTCTCGTTAAATTTTAAAGTTAGTAATATAAACTAACCTAGTTAGTTAATTGTAAAGTTAGATTCTTTTAAAAACATCATTACATAGGTTGGTTTATTAAAGTCAAGGGACTATTTGTGTATTTACTTGAAGTTATAAAATATCCCAAACACTATCTTAAAACACCAGCTGCATACGAGTTCCCCTTTTCCCTCCCATCTCATTCCCCTGTAACATAAGTAAACCCACAAATGCAAGAACCTTCCTCTCTCCTTCCCGACTTCCAGATTGGCCACCGGATAGGAGTTCTCCGGCGCTGATTTCGACCGGCCATACACACATCAACACCACTCTCCTCCCTTCCCCCTCTCGACGTTCCTCACCGGCGCCGGATTAACCGGTGAAACACCCCCCCCCCCCCCCTTAAAACACCTCAACATCTCCTACACAACCCCCTGTTTCGATCGACAAACGGACCACCTACAGCACCGCCGTACGTGACGGCGACATTTATGGCACGAACCGCCAATGGCGGCGGAGCCGCGACGACAGCGGTGGTCGTTATGGTTCATTCCGGTTGAAGCTTGGGTCGGTTCAGCTCTCGGCGGCGGCAGTGGGTGCGACAGCGGTGGCGGCGGCCTGCGATGGTTCCCCGGTAAGCCTCTGATTTTTCTTCAAGTCGTTTCTTTGTGATTCGGTTCGATCCATCCTCTCCGTTTAGTTTTGGTTCGATATATTAGTCTAAGAAACAAATGAAAACTGTTTTCCTTGCACAAACTTTCATAAACAGTCAAACTAAAATATTAGTAGTACTTGTTCATAAATGATAAAAATCAAAAGTTTTTAACTTCTGCCATCCACCTTGGTAGAAAATATATCTCTTGCCACAGCAACATATATATATATATATATATATGAGTCATTTTTAAATAAATGCTAATATAACTACTGTTATAATTTAAAGTCAATCCAATTTTTTTTTTGTTATTAGTCAATTATTATATGATGATTAACGATTTAAGAGTTAAAGTTCAAGTAAGTTGAAAAATGGCAATAAGAACTAATATTGTTATCGTGAAATCGAACTTTATATAACTTGAAACATACATAGAAAAATATATATATATAAGTATATTGTTTCGTATTTTTATCATTGTTAATGAATTGTTGAGTTTTGACAAAATATATCGACAACTTGTTTTGTCGGGATCGTCAAAAAATAGAGGAAACTCTGCCCGTTTTTCGTAAAAATCCGTGAAACGATAATGCGTTAAATTATAAAACGAAGTGTATCGGATTCAAATAAATTTTATAACAATAATTATAAATGTATATTTATTTTTGACAATCCTTCTATAATATTTTCGATAGACTTAATTTAGAATTTTTTTTACATAAACTATATAAAATACATGTGTATACATATATATTTATATCAACTGGTTATACTTTATATTCCACCTCAAATCCTCCGTCATAATTCCGTTTACTCATACACCTACGTTTGCCCATATAGGGTGACCTCGGTGTTCCAACCTCCTAATCTCTTACACTCGTCAACACTTAGATAATCGGAAGACTTAGCAATTATGTGAGTATACTCGATCCCTTTTCCATTTTACCATTTTGGGATGCAACATGTATATTATACAAAATAACACTTAAACTATTTTTAACATACTCTATCCATGCTTAACATGAAACTATGTGTGATACTTGTTATTCTCGTATGCTATGTAAACTACTTGGTCGATATATGCTCATTAACTTTGCTAGCCTCCCTTAACAATTATAGCGCTATAGGATTAACGCACCGCCCGTTAGACTTGGGGTATTGTTAAGTTAAACATGTTACCTCCCGCTACTCTATTGGGATTAGGCTATTTTAACGCGTTGTATACTTGGGTTTGAACATATTGTACGCCATATTTGCATACTAGTACTCACATATTATGAATCATGTTGGATATGAGCACTTTTTATTCTATTTATGCTATGTAACAAAACTTGTATACTCGCCTTTGCTTTTGCATTGAACTCTATTTTAATACATGTTGCAGGTTAATTGATGAAGTGATGTTACAAGATGAAACAAGATTTAGGGTGGACTAGATACACACCTAGATTAATATATCTTTTGTTGTTATGTTACAATTTGAAACAATGTTGTTATTTTTATTTGAATCTTGTATGACAATTAGTCTTGAAATGAAATTTGAATTAAATTAATATTGTCACATAGTGTTATGAAGTCTCTGCAATCTACGCACTTCGTCTCATCCCGATGTTTCCGCAATCGGTTGGGGTGTGACAGATTGGTATCAGAGCCATAACTATAGGGAATTAGGAAAAGTAGGAATGCTTTTACCTAGTCTATAGTTTTAGAGCCTTATTCTTAGGTTTTGCTTGAAACTACTTGCATGCTACTTATTCATTCTCTTTAAACTTTTAAGTATATATGTCGTTTTATCTTTATGCACTATACTTGACATGCCATCCTTAGGTGTTAATATTTGTTTCATTATGTGTTAATACTTGTTTTATTATGTGTCGATACTTGTTTTATTGTCCTATTCATTATGTGTTATTCGTGACAAACTTTTTATGAGTTAATAATTGTTTCATTATTCCATTCTTTATGTGTTATTCTTGACATGTTTATACTTGTTCGTCTAATCCTTAACATACACTTTTCCTCATACATTTTACTCGATTATTCTAAATTCGACAACACTCATTATACAAACGAGACGAGTTTACCGAAGTAGGCATGAAACCCACAATTTGGTAAACGACTCTCATACCACTTGATTCTATTTTTGCACGAAATTCACCATTAAGTTAGGAGTGAAATCCACATCTTAATGGAAATTTCAAATTTAAATTCTAGTGGACCCTCATCAACGTGTCGAAATTTAATTTGACCCAACGAGTGCCAACTACACTTAGGGTACGAAGTCGTCAAGTTAGGGGTGAAACCCGCACCTTGTCGACTAGTCCCACTCCTTGATTTTCATGAATCCCGCCAAGTCTCGAATTTTCGATTGAATTGGAACGTGTAGTAACCGGAAGGGTAAATACCGTTAACCGACATGTCGGCAAGAGTATTTCACCTATTAGGCCAAAGCATGTTCTCAATTTCAAAAGACCTTTCGACCACCTTGGTTAGTCAAAGTTCCGTTTTGGAACCATCCAAGTTTTAATTGAACTTATGTTTTATTATTTTCGATCTTTTATGATGCAATTCTCTCTTCTCAATTTTAAACCATTTTTGAGATTTCACTTTTGCGCATACATCATACTATTACTTTTCATACAATTATACATTATTAACATGCATAACTTCACGTAATTTTATTTACACTTCTTACAAAAACAAATGGAGACATGTCATCAAGATAGGAGTGATTTCCTTACCTTGACGACTAACTCCGTTTTCTTTCTCACCTTACAACGACCTCACCAACGAGTTAGGGGTGATTCCCTTACCTAGGTGATCGTTACCAAGACTTTCTTTTCATAGACACTATTATGTAAACACGATCATGTTTGTATCCACATCGTTTATTATTAGTCAAATTCCTATTTATTTCAAAATGCATTGTTTATTTAAACGTACTTCTTATTCTACAATCTAATTTCACATCACTCGCATACACAAAATTTTAATGTTACCATACACGCTTGTTCCTCGATTTTCAAAATTTCACGAAATGCTACTTATCAACTTAGTCAGTCTAATAAATCCATTGCCCACGAAATTTCGTATTCAACGTAATTATTAAAACAAGCTCATCTCATATCATCATACTAAAGATTTTTATTTTCAATTGGGAATCAAACCAACTTTTCGTACACACCTACAAAATATACAAATATTGTTCGATCGTTCACTAAAACTCTTTACAAAATCAATAAAATATTTTATTTAAGAACACTTTTCAACAATCACTAAGTTCGTATACCAAAGTTTCTTTTCTAAGGATCAATATTTTCACAAGAACCCCTAAACTTCGAATTTCTTCTTTAATGCAAGGTCATTTAAAACGATGCAAACTTACTAACTTCCGGAACCTTTTCAAACATCACTCAATACGTCAATTGAACTCACAAACACGTGGGCAATAAAACTTCATAGGAACCGACAATTTTCAACTTATGTAAACTCTTTTAAAACAAGAGTAGCATTTCCATTCTTTCACAAAGTACAACACACATAACAAATTGATGTTTTATACTCTCTGTACATTCACAAACTAGATTCTACATTCCATGTCAACTCAACCTATTTTGATTCAATAAACTCCACGTTTTTCTCAAACAACTGCACATGCATATCGTCTTACACGTGTCAATATAACACGACAATCTCACGCATATCATTCGTTTTGTTTTTTTTTTTCATACTCAAAACTTCTTGATCTTTTTACATGCTTAAATTCGTACATTTTACTTTATACTCATATTCACAATTATACACTTACGTTATACTTATATTCAAATTTACGTTCATATTCATACGATTATACGTCTATACTTATATTCACATTTATACACTTACGTTCATACTTATATTCATATCCATATTCATATTCCTACATTACACGTTTATACTTACATTTATCCCTATACATTTATGTTTACACTTATATTCATATTCACAGTTACATCCATGCAATTTACGTTTACACTTATATTTACGCTCATACTGTTATACTCATGATTCAAAATTCATACGTTTTACGTTTATACATACACTCACAATTATACATTTACGTTGTACTTACATTCATATTTATATTCATATTCATATTCATATTCATATTCATGTTTATACATTTTATGTTTTCATTTACACTTATACAACTTTGTTTACACTTATATTCATACGCATATAATTTGTTCATACTTAAACCTTCATGTTTTACACATGTATTCACGTTCACATCTATGCTCGTACATCTTATGTTCACACTTATACTCGTATTCATAATCATACGCTTAGTGGTTATACCTATACTCATGTCTGTACTCACATTTATACTCATTTTTCATACACGTTATACTTATACTTGTAATCCTACTCTTGTCATGCGATTTGTGTCTATGCTCACATGCATATTCATGTTTAAACTTATACTATGCTCATGCTTTTATTCATACTCAAAATACATACACTCGCACCTGTACGCGAGCGAAACCCGAGGGATTCGCTTACATGAGTCTCGTGCTTATTTGAACGCAAACATGCTTATATACTACATTATTTCACGTACGCAATCTTATTTTCAGAATTTATGTACACCTTAATTCATACGCAACTAGTACAAGCTATGCGGATCATGCGACGATCATTATAATCGCGGGTGCATACGGGATTATAGTAATAAGCGCATGAAAACCATAGAGTGTACTACTGTGTATGGTAAGACACGGAACGTAACATGACACCGAATACGAAACGGACGTAATATGGTCAAAACATGGTGGATACGCCGCTGGTACTTCCTATATATAAGTGTTTTCACCATATTACCAAACTTTCGTGAAGCGTGCCATGAGAAATTCGGTGTTTTGTAGACTTTTTAGACCTAATTCAAACTTTAAACAACTCACAGACGCATTATATCCGATTATCCCCGACGAGACTTCATTCTTAGCACGCTACTTTCGTCTATCCTATATTTATGTTATTCTTATACTCATAGTCGTTTATTAGATCAATCGTTCACCCTTATACCTCGATTATTCACCGTTGTCTCAAACTCCAAGGCCTCAATTTTAAACAATCCTCTTCGGTTTGCCAAAACCCCTTTCGAATCTTCCTCTTGAATAAATTTCGGGACGAAATTTCCTAAAGGAGGGGAGACTGTAACGCTCCGCGTTTTCATAACTTTCCTAATTTAGAAATCGAGTCTTAAAAATCTATTTTTAGAAGCTTGCCTCTTTCAAAATTATAATCCGTTGCATCGTCAAAAATCTTTTATCTTTAATTTAATTCGTTATAAATATGGTTAATTTTTCATTTGTTTAATTAACTAATTAATTAAATTAATTAATTTTACAATTTAAAAAGTTTATTTTTATAATAATCTAGTTAGTCTCGTTAAATTTTAAAGTTAGTAATATAAACTAACCTAGTTAGTTAATTGTAAAGTTAGATCCTTTTAAAAACATCATGACTTTTAAAAACATCATGACATAGGTTGGTTTATTAAAGTCAATGGACTATTTGTGTATTTACTTGGAGTTATAAAATATCCCAAACCCTATCTTAAAACACCAGCCGCATACGAGTTCCTCTTTTCCCTCCCATCTCATTCCCCTGTAACATAAGTAAACCCACAAATGCAAGAACTTTCCTCTCTCATTCCCGACTTCCAGATTGGCCACCGGATAGGAGTTCTCCGGCGCTGATTTCGACCGGCCATACACACATCAACACCACTCTCCTCCCTTCCCCCTCTCGACGTTCCTCACCGGCGCCGGATTAACCGGTGAAACACCCCCCCCCCCCCCTTAAAACACCTCAACATCTCCTACACAACCCCCTGTTTCGATCGACAAACGGACCACCTACAGCACCGCCGTACGTGACGGCGACATTTATGGCACGAACCTCCAATGGCGGCGGAGCCGCGACGACAGCTGTGGTCGTTATGGTTCATTCCGGTTGAAGCTTGGGTCGGTTCAGCTCTCGGCGGCGGCAGTGGGTGCGACAGCGGTGGCGGCGGCCTGCGATGGTTCCCCGGTAAGCCTCTGATTTTTCTTCAAGTCGTTTCTTTGTGATTCGGTTCGATCCATCCTCTCCGTTTAGTTTTGGTTCGATATATTAGTCTAAGAAACAAATGAAAACTGTTTTCCTTGCACAAACTTTCATAAACAGTCAAACTAAAATATTATTAGTACTTGTTCATAAATGATAAAAATCAAAAGTTTTTAACTTCTGCCATCCACCTTGGTAGAAAATATATCTCTTGCCACAGCAACATATATATATATATATGAGTCATTTTTAAATAAATGCTAATATAACCTAATGCGCAGACATAAGCTTTGGATTCCATGAACCTCAAGTCCTAACTTCCGCCAGTTAATTTGTCAATTCCCATTCAGATTGCAATTCAGTTTATTTATTTCTAATCCATAATTTGGGTATGTTTTAATCCACGATTTATTTGATTGTTATGTTTGTGTAAATTAATGTAGAGATTTATAATTTTATTTGCCTATGTTTAAGTGTGTAATGTGTTAGATTGTTTTGCTTGTGTAAATTAAATTACATCTAGCGTAAGGATCAAATAAGAAGTTTATTTTGGCTAGAAATGATAGAAAGCAATAGGATTATGACATGTGGCAAAATTTAAAATAAAGAGCAAGGGTATTTTAGTCAATCACATCCTTTCTTCTTTCTTCTTCTCCTTAGTAACTTCAAAACCCACAATCTTCAACCATTTCTTCACTTTCTATCTTAATAATCACTACATTATAGTGTGATTTTCATCACCAATCAATGATTCAAACACCCGATCAACGTGTTCTTCAGTTTTTTTGAAAAACCCAGTTGAATTTCATATAAAATCTTGTTTTTTCCCTGTGATTTCACTCGATTCATTCGATTCGATCGCTGATAAGTGTTTTTAACATTCAAATTTCGTCAATCGATGAAGAAATCTGAAGAAATCGGCTTCGATCTATGTAAGATTTTTTTGAATTGCATTTTTACGATCTGGGTTTTTGAATTGAGTTATTGTGTTTTACGATCTTGGCGGGGGTCCGGGGGCAGCGCCCCTGTTAGCAGGGTCCAAGGGGCGGCAGCCCCTGGTGGGGTCCAAGGGGCAGCGCCCCTGGTAGCAAGGTCCAAGGGGCGGCAGCCCCTGGCTGGGGTTGATTAAATTGCTTTAATAAAAATGTATCAGAAAATTTAATTTTCCAGAAATTGCCTCATTTCGAAGACAGTAATTCGTAGACAGTTTTTTATTTGTTACTCTCTAGTTCAGACAATTCACAGACAGTTTTATGTGTCCATTGCGTTTTAGAAATAAGAGAGTTTTATGTGTTTTCTGTCCATTGCGTTTTAGAAATAATAGAGAATTATGTGTTTTCTGGCCATTGCGTTTTAGAAAAACACATTTTTGAAGTGTTTTTAGTTCATTGATTTTAGGTAAACACATTTTTATGTGTTTTCGGTTCATTGCGTTTTAGAAAATACACTTTCTTTTGTGTTTTTAGGCCATTGCGTTTTAGAAATAAGACATTTTTATGTGTTTTTTTTGCTATTGCGTTTTAGATAAACACATTTTTGAAGTGTTTTTAGTCGTTGCGTTTTAGGTAAAACACATTTTTAGGTGTTTTTAGTCGTTGCGTTTTAGGTAAAACACATTTTTAGGTGTTTTCAGTCCATTGCGCTTTAGAAAAAAGACATTTTTAAGTGTTTTCTGGCCATTGCGTTTTAGAAATAAGACATTTGTTTGTGTTTTTTGTGCATTGCGTTTTAGAAAAAGTCTTTTTTTTAACTTTTTTTTCATTGCGTTTTACGCAACTGGGTCTTTTCCATTGCGTTTTACGCAACTGGGTTTTCAAAAAAAAAATTCCGAAAATATAGCAATTGTATACTCGTTTTAAAGATAAAAAAAACGCTCATTTTTTTGGTGCAATTTTTATAAAAAAAAAATAATATCGTATGAAAAAGTTATTAACGTTTACAAAATGGGGGGGAATTAGAGGAGAGGGAAATTATTGTCCTGCATTGACTATAATGCCCTTACATAAACTCACGCGCCTCTTTTATTCCCTTCATTTTCCCTCATTTAATCTTGGCCCTTGATTAAATCAATTGATGGTCAAGATTACTTCCTAGCCAAATAAACTTCCTATTATATATCCTAACCCATTACATCTAATCTAACTTATAATAAAATACTCCAAATAATGTCACATGACATTCTATTCTTCAATCTCATAAATTTTATTTAGAGTTAAATGCTTGGTTGGTCCCTGTGGTTTACAAAAATTGCAGACTTGGTCCTAGTGGTTTACTAATTACACGCGTGGTCCCAAAACTTGTCAAAAATGAACTCGCTTGGTCCTTAACACTAACCTTTGTTAAATTTTTTAGTTACGTCTTTGTGAAATTACTAAATTGTCCCTAAACAATTAAAAAAACAAAAAAGAGATGACCCACCTCTCATCTTCTTCTCCCCCATCTCTCTCTCTCTTTAACTTTCTCTCTCTAAACATATAGGTACAACTGCAACACTCCCGACATGGAAATTAAATAGAAATTTAATAGCAACCAATTCAAAACAGTCCCGACATGGAAATTGCAGTTGCTGCCGGTGACCGGAGAGTCCAGTTTAATCAAAACAGTCCCGACATACAAATTTAATCAAAACATAATCAAATTCCGGTGACCGGAGACTCCAATTCACATCAACAACTGTGAAGAACAGAGCAGACGTGCAATTGCAGTTGCTGCCGCCACCGCTGATGTCGCCGCTGCTGCCGCTGATGTCGCCGTTGCTGCCGCCGCTGATGTTATGGTGGTGGTGGTAAGTTGACGGTGGCGATGGTGGTGGTGGTAACAACTCAAAACAATATCAAAACAACTCACTCACATTAATCCTTTTGTGCGATAAAGTTCAATTCCATATAAAACCTCGTTGTGCGATCAGCCTCGAAGACGAACAACAGATTGAATACGAACAAGCTGTTGGTTCAGCCTCGAAGCAAACGTCCAACGATAACCAATAATCAGCATCATCACTACATATTTGGTAGGCAAAATCTTCTATAACGCGTTTTTGTATGGGTGTATAATGTTTGAGGGTTTTTGTGCTGGCTCGGATTGTGGGTTATGTGCTGATAAATTGTTAATTACCATAGGGTTTTGTAATGTTTGATATATTGGGAATTTTCGGTGGTCTGTAAGGTGTTTTTCTGATGGGTTTAATGTTGGTTTTGTGCTGTTAAAGTGTTAATTACCATTGATGTTTTTCGGATGTGTGTTGATTATGTGTTAATTATAATAAAATACATACACCAAAAGTAGATATAATTAGCACATCTGTGTTAAATCTGAAAACCAAAAGTAGATATAAGTAGCACGTCTGATGTGCTGATAATGGAGAAAGATCGAGGATGTTGTGCTAATGTCGTTTATGTTGATAATGGAGAACGATTGAGGACGATGTGCTGATAATGGAGAACCATTGAGGATGTTATGCTAATTATATAGTGTAGTGCTGATTGTATTTTTTTTTTTTTTTTGTGGTTGTTCTTGCAGGTTGGTTCGATCATGGAGAGTTACCAGATCCTGGATATGTTAAAAATCAAACTTTAATTTGAATTAAACTTGCATGGATTTGGGGATATTTTAATAATTAGTTTTAATTAGTTATAAATAAATAGAGTCAAAAAATCTAAATTACCTCTAAATTGCTAAAAACCAAAGAGAAATAGAGATAAAACCAAATTCCATCCTTCATTCTATTCAACATTACAATATATAGATAAAACATAACTATAAACCCTAAAGCCCATAAGTAATGGGTTGGGCCTAAAATGTCTGGTTTATAACACTCCCCCTCAGACATTTAGAATTATACACAGTTTAATAACATACTTCAGGATGATATTAAATAGGTACTTCAGGACCTGAATAAATAAACTGATACTACTGGATCAGCTATGCTGCCTCATTAAAAACCTTACTAAGAAAACCCAGTGGGACAAAACTTAGTTAAGGGAAAAAGAGTACAGCATGTATAATCCCCCCCTGAATTCAACAAACATCTTTCAATCTACGAATATCGATCTTGTGTGATAGCTGCTCGAAACTGCTTCTAGGTAAAGATTTCGTGAACAGGTCAGCTAGATTTTCACTTGACTTAATCTGGCGAACATCAATTTCCCCTTCTTTTTGCAAGTCATATGTTGAGAAGAACTTTGGTGAGGTGTGCTTTGTTCGATCACCCTTGATGTAACCTTTTCTGATCTGAGCTATGCAAGCAGCATTGTCTTCATAAATAATTGTCGGTTCCTTCTTGATCTGTTCTAAACCGCATGCTTCTTGTATGTGATTAATCATTGACCTCAACCACACGCATTCTCGACCAGCATCATATAGTGTTATCAATTCAGCATGATTTGATGATGTTGCTGTAAGTGTTTGCTTAGTTGACTTCCAAGAAATTGCTGTGCCGCCGTATGTGAATACATAACCTGTCTGAGATTTTGCTTTGTGAGGATCTAATAGATATCCGACATCAGCATACCCAACAAGCTGGGACTTTTGATCGTTTTGATAGAAAAGACCTAAGTCTTGTGTCCCACAAATATACCGGAATATATGTTTCACACCATTCCAGTGTCTACGTGTTGGACTCGAACTGTATCTCCCTAGTACATGAACTGCAAATGCAATGTCAGGTCTTGTGTTATTTGCGAGATACATAAGGTCACCGATCGCGCTTAATTACGGTACTTCTGGACCAGGTACTTCTTCTTCTTCTTCTTGAGGGCGATAAGGATCCTTGTGTGGATCTAGCGGTCGAACAACCATAGGTACGCTAAACGGATGTGCTTTATCCATATTGAAACGTACTAACATCTTCTGGATGTAGTTTGATTGATGGACAAATGTGCCATTGCACAGATACTCAAATTGTAGTCCGATACATAATTTTGTCATACCAAGATCTTTCATTTCAAATTCCTTCTTTAACAACTGAGCAGTTGTAACACCCCAAAATCAGATTATTAATTTGCTAGTTTGTTATCATGTTTAACAAAATGAGGTATAATAACTAGGTTAGTAAACCTAGTTAAATGTCTAGCAAATTAAGTAAAGGGAAGAAACTTGTGGCAACTATGATGGGTGATAAACTTGAGGGACTAGGATTGCCAAATTTGAAAATGAATTTAATTAAAACAAAAACTCACACACACAAGGTGTGTGTGTGCGTGAGAACGATCAGGAGCAAGGGGAAACCCTTCTCCTTCAACTACTTACAAGAACTCAAGAATTGAACTTGATTTTGGGGAGAAATCGGATGCATGAGCTTATATTCTTAATCATCTAGACAAGATGAACATGTGGTAAGTTGAAATTTGTGAATTTTTGATCTTACATGAAGTGGGTTATTGATTAATCCACGAATTGGTTTGAAATTAAGCGTGATTATGTGTTAGAATCGCTATATAAAACATGTATTATGTATGATTTCGGTTAATTTGATGATTTAAGAAGAAACCCACAATGTTGAATGAAGGTAGCGACATGGGTGTTCTACCCATGTCCAATCCTTGTTTGATGTATTTGTTACTAGCTTGAAATGGGTTTGGTGATGTTAGTTTAGGGTTAATTGTATGAATGGAATGTGATTTTGAACACTCTCTTGGTGATTTAGAAGTTGGAAGTTAATGACTATGCTTGAACTAGTTGTAAACTATGCATAGTAGGTTGTACGCACACCAAGTGTTTGATAAAATGACTAGGTAAAGCTAGAAAGTGAAATTGTATGCAAGTTGTGAGTTTACATGTATAGAAAGCGATTGTGATAAAAGTAGTGGTTTACTAACTTGGAAAAATGTGCTTTAGATGGTACTCGTATATAAAATCGGGTTGAAAGTATATGTCGGTCAAACTTATGCATTAGGAGCTTGTACATTGTGTTTGAACGAGTGAGGTTGCTATGCGGTCTACTAATCCTTTAGTTAGGGTGAAGATGATGACTAGAATCACCTCCTATGTTCAAGTCTTGTTGAAAGATTGATGTATTATGTGGGTATGATGAAGTATTGTTAGATGAAAGTATAGGAATATGATGATGTTATGTTTAATGTTCATTTGGAATGATACATGATGATTAGTAGTTGGTTTTGATGGGTTATGAATGAGTTTAGAAGAATTGTGCATGAAATAGTTGTACGTTATGCTTAAAAGGTAGTACTCACATCAAGTGTATGATGAAATGTATATAGTGTCGTACGTATAGTCGATTATGATGTTACGGGTATTCGATGATAAGTCGATAGTTGAGTATGGTTAATAGTTGACTTTTGAAAGTCAACTAAGTATAAGAAACATGATTTGACTCATGGTCGTAATTGTAGGTTGATGGGAAGTCGTATGGTACATGTTATAGCAATCCGTGTTAAATGTAATGACATGATGAGTTATATGAGTTTAACGTATACGGATATGATTATATGAAGTTGATTATGTATTTTAATGCTTGTTAGAAATGACTAAGGCAAGTTAAGTGTGAATTATGCGAATGATATGAATGTTACATGTACAAATGAGTATGCTAATAAGAGCGTGGTTTCGATGAAATGAAAGTATAGGAATCACGTCGTGACGGACTCAAGTAGGAGGTGTTAACGGGTCAAGATGAGGCAAGGAATCGGATACGAGCGCGGACGCATAAGGTAAGTGATTTCTATAATCACTTCTTATGTTTGGATAGGTGATATGGTGTTTTAATTTACTAAACTTGATGGTTGAGGTCAAATATGTGACGTAATCTTATGTCGTAAAGGATGGAATTTAAAGTTGACCAAAATGCCCTTGATGGGTATTTTGGGCAAACGATCTTAACAAGTAGTTTAGGAACAAGTTATTTGATGAGTATAATGTTTTGAGCAAGTATGGAAGTGAAGAGTATGGTCTTGGTATGTCATAAACCAATTAATGCGCAAATACCCATAATGGGTCAAATAATTGGAATGTGATAATAAGTCGATAAGGCGTAAGATAAGAATTTCGTTAATCCGGATGTGGGATTTTAAGTTTATATGATAGAATGTGAATTTACAAGCATGTAGGAAGAAACGGGAGGTTAAACGGGTAAACGGTTCAAAAGTTATGCGCGTTTTAGTGCGTACGGACGACGAAACGGAACTGCAGAAAAGTGCCATTTCTAGAGGTAGTCGCCGACGGGTCAAGGGTAGTCGCCGACGGGCTCTAGAAAGTTGATTTTTTTGCTGACGGGTTATTTACCTGTTTACGGGGTTTTTGGCTACGGGAAGAACCACGGGCCGTCGCCGACGGGCCTAGGGCCGTCGCCGACGACCTCCCCAAGTCTAAAAAGCTGAAGTCTTGTTTCTAAGTTGATTTATGTATCGTAGGCTTCGGTTTGTTATCCGTGGACTACGGCGGACCTTCCAAACATGATTTTGATGGTTCCTTAGATGTTTATGGGTTATAAAACTAAGTCTAAGACCCATGTAAATAATGAATGATTATGTAAGAGATACACGTGATCTAATACGTGTTCGTTAAGGTATGTACGTATGTAGACATGTATGTATGTATGTATAAAGAAATGTACGAGTGTATGCATGTTTGTAACGATGTAGGAAGGGTATCTACGTATGTAGATGTGTATGTACGTATGTATAAGAATACTTATGAGTGTACGCATGTATGTAAAGATGTAGTTGTGTATGTACGTATGTATAAGAATATTTATGAGTGTACGCATGTATGTAAAGATGTAGGAGAGGTATGTATGTATGTAGTTGTGTATGTAGGTATGTATAAAGTCAAGAATGATTGTATGCACATTTGTAAAGTTGTAGGGATGGTAGGTACGTATGTAGATGTGTATGTATGTATGTATGTATGTATGTATGTATGTATGCATGCATGCATGCATGCATGCATATGCATGCATGCATGCATGCATGCATATGCATGCATGCATGCATGCATATGCATGCATGTATGTAATGCATGCATGCATGCATGCATGCATGCATGCATGCATGCATGTATGTAAGTACATATGTAGTCATGAATTTGACACGTTGAGCGTTAACGTTATTAATGGTGTACCTTGAGAATGAAAAGTAATGCAGGTACGTTATTGAAGCCTCACCAGGAAGTGGATACGCAGATGAGATGCTTAAAGTTTCTTAAAGATCTAATTGTGAAGTGTACGCGAATGATCTTGGTTATATAATGTGTGCTAATGTTTTGAATGTATGTGGTGAGTGCAGGTTGTACGGATCACGGGCGATTATCACAAGGAAAAGAGGTCGAAGATCGAGTCACTAGAGAGATTGTGCGGGGAAGTTGAATGTAAAATGTAGAAAACATAAGCTATGTTTTTAATTAGTAAATAAGAGGATGACGGATTTATGAATAAGAGTTATGTTAAAGTTAAAGTTTAAATAAGTTGAGGTATTTATAAAGAAAGAAATTTTATGGCACGAATTTCCGCTGCGACTTTTGTCAAATACGTGTTAGGGTCTAACAAGTTGGTATCAGAGCCCTGGTTTGAGAGAATCAAGTGTAAGAAGGTAAGTGCTTGAACTCAAACCTGTGTGCTCTTGTGATAAGAAACCCGTACAATCCAAGACTCGGTCAAGATCCAAAGGTAAAAGAGAATGTAAGTATGTACTTATGTATACGCATAAAGAAACTGACGGTTTTGTATATGCAAGGTAAGTATAAGCGTTTGAAGAGGATGGTCCGCGAGTGCGGTCAAGTACCGACACCAAGGCATGAAATAAGATAAAGTGGAACCCAGGTACGTAAATTCAATATGTCGGTATATGAAATGGTAAAATGCATTAAGGGAAGAAAAATGCTAAATGAAGGACCATGATGGTATAGTAAACATGTTTTGAAAAAAAAAATGATACACGTGCCGAAACCTAATTCTTCGGACATAAGGTGACAATTACACGAAGACACGAAACTAGTATGTGGATTGTGTACCTGGCCATTACACGTGAAGCATATGACGTTCGTGGGACCGTGATAATTAATACAGGTATGTCCGTTAGAATTAAGTAGTAGGTGGACGTGAGGGTGAAGAGAAATGTAAGACTCTCAAGAATGAGAGTATGAAATGCTATGTTAGAATCCGCGAGACGGATTCGAAATATGAAATGCTATGTTAGAATCCGCGAGACGGATTCGAAACATGAAATGCTATGTTAGAATCCGCGAGACGGATTCGAAATATGAAATGCTATGTTAGAATCCGCGAGACGGACTCGAAATATGAAATGCTATGTTAGAATCCGCGAGACGGATTCGAAATATGAAATGCTATGCTAGAATCCGCGAGACGGATTCGAAACATGAAATGCTATGTTAGAATCCGCGAGACGGATTCGAAATATGAAATGCTATGTTAGAATCCGCGAGACGGATTCGAAATATGAAATGCTATGTTAGAATCCGCGAGACGGATTCGAAACATGAAATGCTATGCTAGAATCCGCGAGACGGATTCGAAACATGAAATGCTATGCTAGAATCCGCGAGACGGATTCGAAACATGAAATGCGATGCTAGAATCCGCGAGACGGATTCGAAACATGAAATGCCATGCTAGAATCCGCGAGACGGATTCGAAACATGAAATGCCATGCTAGAATCCGCGAGACGGATTCGAAACATGAAATGCTATGCTAGAATCCGCGAGACGGATTCGAAACATGAAAGAAGTTAAAGTATAAATGAAATGTTTGAAACCGTTAGATGGATTCAAAACATAGGAGGTACGAAAGGTATGAATGATGTGTTCGAATCCGCGAAACAGATTTAAGATATAAAAGACGGAACTAGTCTAAATAAGAAGAAGTCAGTAGCTTGACCATGTATGCGTCAAACAAGTCATATAAGTAAATGTAAAGCAAATAAACAAAAGAATATAGAAATGTAGAGCGATGTTAGCTACGAAGTTAAGCACGTAGGTATGACGATGACATAGCAGTTTTGTTGTGATAACAAAACAAGAGTTAAATGTTATACAATGTGTCTATGGAATGGAATCTTAAAGGATGAGATGAAGGTATTTAATCTGTTATAAACGGATCGTATGAGTGTAAGCATTATTATAAGTTTGAATAAGTATGTATATTAACCTATTATTAACAGGTCAAAGGAAATGAGAATGTTATATGAAAGTATGCCATGGAAAGTACAGACTTGTTAAGAAGAAGAAGCTAAATGTTTGAATAATTATGAAATGAGATAGGATGATTACTTATGATTACGATATGAGTGTTAAGTCAAACATATATGTGTGTGTGTGTAAGGGAAAATGAGAAAGGTTTCGGGGACGAAACCTCATTTAAGGGGGGTAGACTTGTAACACCCCAAAATCAGATTATTAATTTGCTAGTTTGTTATCATGTTTAACAAAATGAGGTATAATAACTAGGTTAGTAAACCTAGTTAAATGTCTAGCAAATTAAGTAAAGGGAAGAAACTTGTGGCAACTATGATGGGTGATAAACTTGAGGGACTAGGATTGCCAAATTTGAAAATGAATTTAATTAAAACAAAAACTCACACACACAAGGTGTGTGTGTGCGTGAGAACGATCAGGAGCAAGGGGAAACCCTTCTCCTTCAACTACTTACAAGAACTCAAGAATTGAACTTGATTTTGGGGAGAAATCGGATGCATGAGCTTATATTCTTAATCATCTAGACAAGATGAACATGTGGTAAGTTGAAATTTGTGAATTTTTGATCTTACATGAAGTGGGTTATTGATTAATCCACGAATTGGTTTGAAATTAAGCGTGATTATGTGTTAGAATCGCTATATAAAACATGTATTATGTATGATTTCGGTTAATTTGATGATTTAAGAAGAAACCCACAATGTTGAATGAAGGTAGCGACATGGGTGTTCTACCCATGTCCAATCCTTGTTTGATGTATTTGTTACTAGCTTGAAATGGGTTTGGTGATGTTAGTTTAGGGTTAATTGTATGAATGGAATGTGATTTTGAACACTCTCTTGGTGATTTAGAAGTTGGAAGTTAATGACTATGCTTGAACTAGTTGTAAACTATGCATAGTAGGTTGTACGCACACCAAGTGTTTGATAAAATGACTAGGTAAAGCTAGAAAGTGAAATTGTATGCAAGTTGTGAGTTTACATGTATAGAAAGCGATTGTGATAAAAGTAGTGGTTTACTAACTTGGAAAAATGTGCTTTAGATGGTACTCGTATATAAAATCGGGTTGAAAGTATATGTCGGTCAAACTTATGCATTAGGAGCTTGTACATTGTGTTTGAACGAGTGAGGTTGCTATGCGGTCTACTAATCCTTTAGTTAGGGTGAAGATGATGACTAGAATCACCTCCTATGTTCAAGTCTTGTTGAAAGATTGATGTATTATGTGGGTATGATGAAGTATTGTTAGATGAAAGTATAGGAATATGATGATGTTATGTTTAATGTTCATTTGGAATGATACATGATGATTAGTAGTTGGTTTTGATGGGTTATGAATGAGTTTAGAAGAATTGTGCATGAAATAGTTGTACGTTATGCTTAAAAGGTAGTACTCACATCAAGTGTATGATGAAATGTATATAGTGTCGTACGTATAGTCGATTATGATGTTACGGGTATTCGATGATAAGTCGATAGTTGAGTATGGTTAATAGTTGACTTTTGAAAGTCAACTAAGTATAAGAAACATGATTTGACTCATGGTCGTAATTGTAGGTTGATGGGAAGTCGTATGGTACATGTTATAGCAATCCGTGTTAAATGTAATGACATGATGAGTTATATGAGTTTAACGTATACGGATATGATTATATGAAGTTGATTATGTATTTTAATGCTTGTTAGAAATGACTAAGGCAAGTTAAGTGTGAATTATGCGAATGATATGAATGTTACATGTACAAATGAGTATGCTAATAAGAGCGTGGTTTCGATGAAATGAAAGTATAGGAATCACGTCGTGACGGACTCAAGTAGGAGGTGTTAACGGGTCAAGATGAGGCAAGGAATCGGATACGAGCGCGGACGCATAAGGTAAGTGATTTCTATAATCACTTCTTATGTTTGGATAGGTGATATGGTGTTTTAATTTACTAAACTTGATGGTTGAGGTCAAATATGTGACGTAATCTTATGTCGTAAAGGATGGAATTTAAAGTTGACCAAAATGCCCTTGATGGGTATTTTGGGCAAACGATCTTAACAAGTAGTTTAGGAACAAGTTATTTGATGAGTATAATGTTTTGAGCAAGTATGGAAGTGAAGAGTATGGTCTTGGTATGTCATAAACCAATTAATGCGCAAATACCCATAATGGGTCAAATAATTGGAATGTGATAATAAGTCGATAAGGCGTAAGATAAGAATTTCGTTAATCCGGATGTGGGATTTTAAGTTTATATGATAGAATGTGAATTTACAAGCATGTAGGAAGAAACGGGAGGTTAAACGGGTAAACGGTTCAAAAGTTATGCGCGTTTTAGTGCGTACGGACGACGAAACGGAACTGCAGAAAAGTGCCATTTCTAGAGGTAGTCGCCGACGGGTCAAGGGTAGTCGCCGACGGGCTCTAGAAAGTTGATTTTTTTGCTGACGGGTTATTTACCTGTTTACGGGGTTTTTGGCTACGGGAAGAACCACGGGCCGTCGCCGACGGGCCTAGGGCCGTCGCCGACGACCTCCCCAAGTCTAAAAAGCTGAAGTCTTGTTTCTAAGTTGATTTATGTATCGTAGGCTTCGGTTTGTTATCCGTGGACTACGGCGGACCTTCCAAACATGATTTTGATGGTTCCTTAGATGTTTATGGGTTATAAAACTAAGTCTAAGACCCATGTAAATAATGAATGATTATGTAAGAGATACACGTGATCTAATACGTGTTCGTTAAGGTATGTACGTATGTAGACATGTATGTATGTATGTATAAAGAAATGTACGAGTGTATGCATGTTTGTAACGATGTAGGAAGGGTATCTACGTATGTAGATGTGTATGTACGTATGTATAAGAATACTTATGAGTGTACGCATGTATGTAAAGATGTAGGAGAGTTATGTATGTATGTAGTTGTGTATGTACGTATGTATAAGAATATTTATGAGTGTACGCATGTATGTAAAGATGTAGGAGAGGTATGTATGTATGTAGTTGTGTATGTAGGTATGTATAAAGTCAAGAATGATTGTATGCACATTTGTAAAGTTGTAGGGATGGTAGGTACGTATGTAGATGTGTATGTATGTATGTATGTATGTATGTATGCATGTATGTATGTAAGTACATATGTAGTCATGAATTTGACACGTTGAGCGTTAACGTTATTAATGGTGTACCTTGAGAATGAAAAGTAATGCAGGTACGTTATTGAAGCCTCACCAGGAAGTGGATACGCAGATGAGATGCTTAAAGTTTCTTAAAGATCTAATTGTGAAGTGTACGCGAATGATCTTGGTTATATAATGTGTGCTAATGTTTTGAATGTATGTGGTGAGTGCAGGTTGTACGGATCACGGGCGATTATCACAAGGAAAAGAGGTCGAAGATCGAGTCACTAGAGAGATTGTGCGGGGAAGTTGAATGTAAAATGTAGAAAACATAAGCTATGTTTTTAATTAGTAAATAAGAGGATGACGGATTTATGAATAAGAGTTATGTTAAAGTTAAAGTTTAAATAAGTTGAGGTATTTATAAAGAAAGAAATTTTATGGCACGAATTTCCGCTGCGACTTTTGTCAAATACGTGTTAGGGTCTAACAGCAGTTTTCTCTATTTCTTCAAGAGATCTGATGATGTTGATATCATCATCATAGACTGCTATTATAGTGAAATTTGAGAGTGATCATTTTATAAAGACATATGGACTGATTACATCAGACTTGTATCCTTCCTTTTTGAGATATTCACTAAGTCGATTGTACCAGATACGACCAGATTGTTTGAGACCAGATAAGGATCTCTGGAGCTTTATAGAACACATATCTCGAGGTGTGGATTTTAATGCTTCAGGCAATTTTAATCCTTTAGGGATTTTCATGTAGATGTCATTTTCAAGTGTCCCGTATAAGTATGCGGTGACGACATCCATTAGTCTCATATGAAGTCCTTCATAGATTGTGAGGCCGATTAGGAACCTAAGGGTTATCGCATCCACTACAGGGGAATACGTTTCCTCATAATCAACTCCTGGGATTTGGGAAAACCCTTGTGCTAGAAGTCGAGCCTTATATCGTACAATCTCATTCTTTTCATTTCTCTTTATTGCAAACACCCATTTATAACCTACTGGTTTGACGTCTATGGGCGTTCGGACTACAGGCCCGAAAACATGTCGCTTTTCGAGCGAATTCAATTTGGCGTTATGGCTTCTTGCCATCTTGGCCAATCATTTCTGTGCATGCACTTTTCTAAAGTTTTAGGCACATAATCATTTTCATTGATTACATCCGTTGCTATAGCATATGCGAATATATCATCAACAAATGTTTTATTTCAGTTCCACATTGTACTATCTTGTACATAATTAATAGAGATCTCATTTTCGTTCGGTACTGGTGTTTCTTCTGAAACTTCATTTTCCTCTGGATTCATAGTTGTCTCTTCTGGGACATTTACCTCTACCGGGGTTTCACTTATAATCTTTGGTGAGTTTTCACCAACTGCGTTACTTTTCTCTTTTCGTTTCCGTGGGTTTTTGTCTTTGGAACCGATTGGTCTCCCACGCTTTCATTTTATAGTAATCGCTTCTGGGATTACTTCAATTCGAGCAGGTGCATTTGATGCTGGTACATGTGAATTTGTCACTCTATTCGTGTCTGTGAATGTATCTGGTAATTCATTCGCTATTCTTTGCAAATGTATGATATTTTGGACTTCTTATTCACATTGACCACTTCGGGGGCCGAGATTTGATAGCGATGATGCATTCCATGTAATTTCTTGTGTTACCCGTCTTTCTTTGTCCTTATCTTCCCCTAAGACTGTGAACATTGTTTCATCAAAATGACAATCAGCATACCGTGCTGTAAAGATGTCTCCCGTCATTGGTTCTAAATATTTAATTATGGACAGGGAGTTAAAACCAATATAGATACCCAGTCTTCTTTGGGGTCCCATTGTAGTACGTTGTGGTGGAGGTATTGGTACGTATACCGCACAACCAAAAATTCTAAGGTGGGACAAACTTGGTTCTCGTCCGGAGACCAGTTGTAATGGGGAGTATTCGTGATCAGCAGTTGATCTCAATCTAATCAGTGCAGCGGCATGCAAAAATAGCATGGCCCCATGCAGAAGATGGTAGTTTACATCTCATTAAGAGTGGTCTAGCGATTATTTGTAATCGTTTAATCCGAGATTCAGCTAAACCGTTTTGTGTGTGAACATGAGGTACTGAATATTCAACATTGATCCCGATTGACATACAGTAGTCATTAAAAGCTTGAGATGTGAACTATCCCGCATTATCCATCCAGATGTTTCTAATTTGATTGTCGGGGAAATTGGCTCTCAATTGTATTATTTGAACTAAAAATCGGGTAAATGCTACATTTCGAGTAGCTAAAAGGCTCATATATGACCACCTTGAGGATGCGTCAATTAAGACTAAGAAATAGCGGAATGGTCCACACGGAGGATAAATAGGCCCACAAATATCCCCTTGGATTCTTTCTAAGAATGATGGGGTTTCATGTATCAATTTAGTTTGTGATGGCCGAGTTATAAGTTTGCCCAGAGAGCATGCTGCACATGATAAGTCTTGTGGTAGCAAAACTTTTAAGTTTTTAAGAGGGTGCCCAGTTGCATTTTGATTATTCGTCTTATCATTATGCTACCAGGGTGACCTAGACGGCTAGACGGTCATGCCATATATTAAATGTGTCTTTATCTAATAGCTTTTGGTTACTCACCATGTATGATTCGATATGATTGATATTAGTACAATTTAATCCAGAGGATAAGGCTTCTAATTGTTCGACAATTGTTTCTTTGTCATTTTTGTTTGAAGTAATTTGAATATATTCAATATTATTTTCAGATATTGTTTTTAGGTGGTAACCGTTTTTTTGAATATCTTTGAAGCTAAGTAAATTTCTTCTCGAATATCTTTGAAGCTAAGTAAATTTCTTCTGGATTTACTAGAAAATAATGCATTATCAATAGTTAATTGGGTACTCGAAGATAATGTTATGTGTGCTTTGCCGGAGCCTTCGATAAGGTTACTGACACCAGATATAGTACTAATCGGTGTCTCTGCCGGAGACAACTCAGAGAAAAATTTCTTATCTTTGAGAATAGTGTTAGTACTACCGCTATCTACCAGACATTCATCACCGATAATAGCTCTGCTGGAGCTGGTATACATGTTTCTTCTGAAAATAATAAAACACGTTAAGTATAAAAAATTGCATGTTTGAGTATGCTAAAAACATCATGCAACTATAAATCAAACATCACTAAGTTTTAAATAAAACCATAACAATAGTTCAAAACATAAAATACCACTAGAGTTGAAATAAAAACCAAACAAAGAAAAAAAACATAGTCTAAAAAAATCATCACATAATACGCATTTAATGATTTTGTAGTATGAGCTTGTTGTTTTGTTCCGCGACCAACAAACATGACATTAGCTCAGAATATTTTGTAAAATTACGTTCCCTGTACTGCTACGCCAGGAGCATGTTGGATAAATGGAATGTTGAGATAGTTTACTCAATCATGTCTTTGTCGGTGATTTGTTCACCACATAATTTAAGCTCAGAGGTGATGCAAAGAAGGGCAGAGTTGTACTCACTAACAGTCTTATGATCTTGTAGCCTTAAATGAACCCACTTGTAGCGAGTTTTAGAGAGTAAGACCAACTTCAGGTGGTCAAATCTTTCTTGAATGTTTTTCCATAACTCGAGAGGGTCCTCGACAGTACGGTTTTCCCTCTTTAGGTCTTCATGAAGATGAAGGCGAAGGAATGCCATAGCTTTAGTTTTTTCTTGAAGGGGTGTTTTATTTCCATCAATGATTGTCTCCCCCAGACTCATTGCTTCCAGATGGGTTTTAGCATCAAAAGCCCACAAGGGGTAGTTGTTGCCCGAGATTTCAAGTGCAGTGAATTCAAGCTTTGATAAATTCGACATTTTATCTATAAATGAAAGAATAAGGTATTTTAAAAACAAGCCTTCAAATGAAATGTATATTGTATGAGAACTTCGGGTTCTCTTTTACTAGAACTGCAGGTTCTAAACTTTAAGTATGTTTATAAAATAGAGAAGGAAAACAAACTCATTTATTAATTTTGCATCATGTAACGTAGTTGTCTAGTAACATTATAATTGTGGGTTAAATTTAGAATTCAAATTTGTTATACTCCATATTTGAAGATACTTCTGACATAATATATTATTAATGGTATAATTTTTAGATGGTTTGGGTGCAACCACCCTTTAAGGATATATTTCCTCAATAAATGTGTTTTGAGGGGTCAAATAAGGTCCTCAAAAAGTGTGTTGGAGGGTTCAAATAAGCAGGTCCTTTTAAGCATATTGCTTGGTATCGGGCCTCACACGCATTAAGTCACCAACAATGTTTTTAGAACTGGATGACGTTATATATTATTTATGGTTATTAAGTTAAAAAAAAAACTTTGAACATGCATAAAAATACAAGAAAATAAATATAAAGTTCACCATTTTAAAATAATTAAAAAGTTTTGAGTTTCTTTTCAGTTTTGATATTTTGACAACTCGTGGACGTGAACCAAAGATTTAATATGATTTTTGTTTTTTTTCTTTTAATTTTAAAGATGTTATATTATCTCTGCATATAGGAAAACTATTTGGTTTTAAGGGGATCCGGAGTGGAGTCGGCAAAGTGTGGTAAAGTGAGTTTACCACTCGGTAAACACCACCACCAACACTAGTTTACCGCTCAAACTTTACCAAATCGGTGGTGGGTTGCCAATGCGGTGAAGAGAGTGTGTGTGGTGGGGTGGGGTCCATGCAATCTCTCAACCAATCATACCCTTTTCTTTTTTTTTAAAGTTTACCACTTCAGCAAATGTCTAAACCATTGCCAACACTTTTCAGCAAAGTTTAAACACTTTTCACTGATTGATGTGGCGCACTCTGATTGGTTGATTTTTTAGTTTGTCACTCTCAAGTGTTTAACCACTCCTCAGAGCATTCTCATCCAATCCATCAAATTATACATACATTCCACTAAAAAACAACTCCTATATCAATATATTTTCACTAAAAACAAATATTTTTTCTCTCTCCTTTTCAATTAAATAATATTATCATTACATTTTTCTCTCTCCTTCACTCACAACCACTTTCAATATATATAAAAAAATTATACTGGGTGAACAGTGTCCCCCCAAATATACAGATGAACAGTAACATTTTCTCTCTCCTCCACTCACAACCATTTTTTATACCCTTTATAATATAAAAACTACCCCTCACATATTTTGATGGTTTGGATGAGAATGCTCTCACACCTTTTATTGGAAACTTTTACAGAGAAATCCTCTAGGCATCTCTTCCATCTTTCTCCCTCCTACTCCTTCCCCGGTATACGTGACTCAAAAAGGTAACAAAATCCGGCCAAACTCCGGTCAACGGCTAACGGCTCGACCGTCGGTGGTACCGATTCGCCGGAGAAAAGTTTTCACGGCAGTGGGCGATGATGTCGGAGAAAATATATATTGTCACTACATCGTTTGAAGCATTCACGCAGGGGACGATGATGTCGAGGGATCCAGTAACGGTTGAAGAACCACCACAGAAACAGTTGGCGGTTGAGGACAATCGCCGGAAAAAGATTGCCGGGTAAGAGTTTTGTGTGCGGTGGTAGTGACCGCCGTTGGGTATCGATCGATCGATTCATTGATTTGTATGTGGATCGATTCTTAAAATCGTTGCCGAATTGTGAGTTATTGATATATATTTGATAGGAAAAAACCCTATGTTGGTCTAAAGGCTAGATTAGGAAAAACCTATATCTATAAACTGATTTGATTTTAAAAAAATATAGAATAAAAATTTGCATCTTTTCGGTGATGGTAGATCAGATGAATGAAAAAAAAAACATTTTCTAATTTGCAATTTGTGAACCGATTTAATAATTAGCACTTTGTAAGTTTGAAACTTGTGATTCATCCTTTGAAAATACGTATGTATACTATACTGCAATAAAAAAAACAGAGTGGAGATTTGGATGATGTATACCCGGGTAACTCTGGTCAGGGATATGAAACAACTATTTGAGATGATTTGTTGCAGATGGCCTGTTAATCCCAGTGCAGAGCCAAAGTTGCTGATAACGTGCTAAAAACCAAAGAGAAATAGAGATAAAACTAAATTTCATCCTTCATTCTATTCAACATTACAATATATAGATAAAACATAACTATAAACCCTAAAGCCCATAAGTAATAGGTTGAGCCTAAAATGTCTGGTTTATAACATAAACTAATTTTTTATTGAGTGACACTTGTCAATTATATGTTAGTTCTTACTGTTTTTACAAATATAAACGTTTGTATTTAATCTCATTCCATTGAAGGAATTCAATAATTCCAAAACTATAGTTGCATAACCTTTAAAATCTTTCTTTTTAAAGTTTTAAACTGTTATTAAAAAATTAAATGGATTTTTAATCATTAATAAATCATCCGGGTCTACTACAACAACTTTTGTACCGTTGCCGGGCCATATGAAAAGGCCACTTTGTACAAGTTTATTAAACTAACTCAGTACTTTGGTCCAAAGTATTGATAAGATTATTAAATAACAAAGTAGAACCACTTTCACTCACAACACATAAATATGTACACAAGTTCTCAATTTAAAAACATGAGAGAAATAAATTCGACTATGAAGTCAAGCACTTGCTATCTGAGTAGGCGACCTTTGTTGTGGGAATACTTTGGTAACGCTTGGGTGAGACCGCGGTTAAGATCACCAGACCACAAAGCATGGCCAACCATAGCCCTAACCCGTTAACAATCATTGCCTCATTACATCGCTTCAAAACTACTCCTTTTGTTTGCAAGAAAGTCAACTTCTCGAGAAGCCCGGTTTCAGCTGTTATTACTGCTAATCCATATGTGTAAAGACCAAGGAATACATGCCAAGGCAAAACACGCATTCGGCTCATTCGCACCTCGCCTCTATGCCAAAAGCTTAAAAAACCCATCAACCACTACATCAAACAATAATAAAAGGATTGATACGTAAACATATACATTTCATGTGTTTCTATATATATAAAACGAAAATTAAAAAAACTATTTTCTGCGTGTTTAAATAAGTATATGATTAACCATACATGTATGATTGCTTTATACGTAATAGAAGCAAGAGTAAATTGCCACAATCGTCCTTGAGGTTTAAGTCTGTTTGTTAGTTTCATCCAAAATGTACATGCGTTCTTATAAAACTGATCTATATAAAAAACTTGATATTAATTTTTGTCTTAATTTATAAAATTTAAAACATTTTTCACCTTAACAGAAAAAATAAACTGAGTTAGTGGTTTGGATGAAAATTTATAAAAATTATGTGACAAAACTATTAATTTTTTTTATAAAAACTGCATGTATATTCTGTTTTATATATATGTGACAAAATTAATTAAATAAAAGAAATTAAAAGAGTTTGAGTAAATTGCCAAAATCACCCCTGAGGTTTTATATTTGTCAGTTTCATCCAAATATATTTCAACTGAACATAAAAAGTAAACTAAGTTGGTGGTTTGGATGAAAATGACCAAAAAAATGCCGAAGGTGAAGGGTTGTTTGACAAAAAAAATCATTTTGGATGAAACTGCCAAACATGCCTAAATCTTAGGAACGATTTTGATAATTTACTCTAGAAGCAATAATGGAGGTTTGATGATTAGTGGAGAGGGGACCATACAAGCAATTGCTTGACACAAACATCTTTAATTATTTTATGTTACTTTCTTCCAAAAAAGCCCTCACAGATTTTATATTTTGTTTATTTATAGCTGTCTAGTCAATTTAATATGATAAAATACAATTTAAAAAACACTTCTATCAGCTTTTTAAAAAAAGGTTATAAAATTGTAAGAAAATCAAACATATTTAAAACAGAAGAAAAAAACATGTTAATAGTCTCAAAATTAAGGGTGAGAGGGGCACTCCCCTCTTAGGGGAGTCCCCTCTCTTACGCACACCCAATCAGGTTATGCCACGTCAACTCCCCTCTTAAACTCCCCTCACACCCTCAATTTGATGGCGGCACTCCCCTCTTAGGGGACTTGCTTTTTTTATTCAAAAAGAAAAAGAAAAAAAAAAGAAAATGTTTTGATTGGTTGAAAAGAGGTGGCCCACCATCTCGCTCCCTCCTTCATGCGGTGACTCCTCCCCGATCCTCCTCCCCGATTTGCCTCACCGCAGGGATGGCGGCGGTGTTCCCGCTAGGGGAATTGGGTCACCGATCCCCCTCCCCGCTGGTGCCCCGTATACCCTAATGTTATCAACACTTGTTCACGCATTCCCTATGTATAGTATCAAAAGATTTTAGCGTACTTTCAACTAACTTTATTTGTTTTTTTATATATTTTTAGTTGACAATTATTACTACTATTTATAACCAGTAACTAACCTACAGTTAAAAATAACTGCTAAACGGTTATTCCTTTAACGATTATTAACCGGTTATGGTTAATTAACAGATTATTTTGTGCACCTCTAATATTGTATAGAAAAAATGAATATTTCAAAGAGATGTAAATTGATAATAAAATACCTGAGCCCCAAAAAGAGAAACACAAAGAAGACCCATCCAAGAATGCAAGCTATAGAAATTAGCCACAACCCCTTGTGTCCCTTGAAACTTTGTCCAAATTCCAAATATGCCACTGGCCAATGCCACCCCTTGCAGCCACAAATGCACCCATTTCTTCTTCTTTCTTGAACCAGGCAACCATCTATGCACCAATATTGCTGCATAAAATCCCCCCCAAAACTCATAAAACTTTATTTTTTTAACTAGACACTTGTAATATATAAAGAGCTTGTACCATACCTTCTCCACTTATGAGAATGAAACCAATTACCATTAACAAAGGATGCAAAACCTGTTGTTGATAAAAACATAATTAATTCATAACTATAAGTTAAACCCGATTTCGAAAAAATTATAATAAAAAAAATGAAGGGAATTTGGTTACTGAGTAAATGAGGTCTTGCTGAGAGAGTGTTTGAGGGAGGAAGCTGGTGGTGAAGTAGAGAGCCCAAGTGAGAACTAGTATGGCGACTAGAGAAGCAGATAGTCTGGCTAGCAACAAGAGAGAGAAGGTGGTTGTGGGTTCACCATTAGCAGCCATGGAGGATAATGTACCACCGACACCAATGAGCTTGTCCTTGTGGCTTGTGAAAGTGATGAAAGCTGAGGGGGGTGTTAAAGTATTGAATCCAAGGGACCTATTAAAGTAATATTTTATATTAACTATAATATAATTATTGCATTTTAATAGTTTAATGAAATTATAACTTTAAGTATTCCGGTTGTATTATGTTAAGTGGGTGTCAAACTTTTTGGTTTTTTCCTCACAAGTATAACATTATTGGTTTTTTTGTTTGATTTGAATCTCAAACTTTTTGGTTGTAAAACACACACTTTAACTATCAGGAATGTCCTCTTAAAGACATATATAATAAGGTGAATATTTATTTGAGAAGAGTCTTCTTGCAAGAGAAAACTAAATTAATCTAGAACTTATATTTTTATGATCAATAGTTGTGAATCAAGATATAATTTGTGTCTACTTTTAATTAATGTTTTAATTAATAAAGGTAGGATATACATTTTGATGTAGAATACTAATAAATATTATAAAGGGTTACTCAAATCTTATTAATACCACTATAATTTCCTCCTTCACCACCACTAACTAGTTTAATACCCGTCCGGTGGACGGGTGTCGAATAATAGCACAAGTGCACAACTGTGTAAGCTAACAAAAAGGTGAATACCAAGTGTAAAACAACCACAAAGTGATAAAAAAAAGTATTACCGAAATGTATATAAGAAAATAGAAGATTTGTGGTTTAATCTGACTTGGTAGCTCTAATATAAGTTTTTAGAATTCGGTTTTTGGAGGGCTCGTATATTTCATCTTATTAAGAATTTTAGTGGTTGATGTCTTCATGAAAAAGGTTAATGGCTTGTATGCAAGCAACAGTTCGTATGTGTGTCAAGAAAGAGAGACCGAGAACACACCGGTGAAAATTCGAATAAGGCATCTTTAAGAACACATTTCTCAAGGTTAGGATGCTGCCTTTCATCATAAGTAACATCATTACGCTATCATTTGGAAACAAATTAGTAACAATCTTGTAATGGAGGCAAACTCTAAGTGGTAATAATTATGATAACAAAATCATAAAAAAATTCTATGTTTTAGTTTATAGTAAGGGTGGAGGGTGTGTCCTACCCATCTGATGGTAAACCAATTAATATTTTCCTTTTTAACTTTTGTTAATTAAAAAAGTTATAGGTGTATGTGTTTATCACTAAAGTTAGCTTAGAAAGAAAACAGGTAAAGTGTATTTTATTTTTGCATGCCTAAACTTCCTAACATATTTTATTAAGAAAAACAAAATTTTATCAAAATAATATAAATTTGTAATCACATTTGACTGATTACTTATAAGATTAATAAAAAAATTGGACAAAGAATGTTTCAGGTTAACCCAACTCGACCTATTTCAACCCATACAAGAGTACCTATTTTGACCAATTACTGTAAGGACCTGCAAAAATGTCCAAAAATGACCCGTGAGTGAAAACCCGGACCTCAGAAACCCTAATGTGCATGAAAAACCAAGAAAACAAGAATTATGAGTTTCACGCGGGCCGCGTAAAACGTAAGCTTGGGCTTACGCGGGCCTCGTCAAAGTAAAGTTGACCGGATAAGCATTCCAGGCCACGTGTCGCACACGTGGCGGACCTACCGGTGACACGCTAGCCCTAGTTGTAGACTAGGTGGCCCTCGCGGGCCGCGTAAGTTCTTATAAGGGTTTACGCGGGCCGCGTAAAACCCAAAAAGTTGCTATAAATTGCTGGTGCATGAGCAGTTCATCTGTGTTCGAAAATTTTGTTCAAAAACAAAGTTTAGTGCTCAAAATCGTAATTCTAAGTAGGGAAACGTTGCTACGATTACAGGGTATTAACTCGATCACTCCTACGATACAATGTCCGATCGATTGAAACCGATCCAATGGATGTTTAAGTGCTGCCAATATTTGGGCTATACTTTGTCATTCGTCGTGAGGGTTTTGATTTCGTGAGCTTATTGTAAATGTTGTATTAAGTTACTTACCTAGTTTCGTGTGCATTGTTATTTAAACTGGGTTACAAAGCTAAATCAGTAGCCTAAACTCTGCCCAACTAAACCTGCAATGTGAGTCATTCTCTTTTTATCAACTGTTTTATAAAATCTCAAAGTGTTTTCAAAAGTTATAATTACAGGGATTAAGTCGTGGTTATCTTGAATCACTGGCTAGTGGGATATTGTGCACATTACTAATTTCTCACGGTTAGGTAAACAAACCTAACAGTGATAATCATCACTACTTGGGTGAAAGGACCCAATAGTGGTATGACCATCGTCACCAGGGTGTGACACGGCGCCAGATAAAAATAAGATAGTAGCCTTTGTAATCGCTCTTATGCTGTAATTTATAACTATGAGTCGTTTTATCAAAAATGAGTGACTCGCCAGTATTTCCCCGCTGATAAAATATTTTTAAAACATGTTTCAGGTGACCTACTGTGAATCAAGGAAAAGTGCTACGGAGCACTAATAAAGCTTGTAGTGGTGGCTCAGTTAAATAAATGAACATGTTTTGTAAAACAGAGAATTTCTCGTGAAATTCCTCTATTGTAAATTACGGGGTTTGTCCCAAATTATGAAATAAAATAATTGGGCATTTTAAAGTTTTAAAGAGATCCTGTTAAACTTCCGCTATCAACTCAATTGATAAATAGCACGGGTTTCTGTCCCGCGACTCCTGGACCGGGTAACACCGGGACGGGGCCGTGACAGAAAAAGGTGGTATCAGAGCCACTGATTTAAGCCAATTAAGTATTTAGAAATACTTAATTTTTCTGATTGCCATTCTGTGATTCTGTGAAAATTTAATTTACAAAATTTTAACTTAAAATTTTGTGTGTTTCTTCATATGTGCTAACAGCATGAATGAGTTGTCTGAAGCTCTTCAGAATCTCACTATCTATTCTGCTAACATGGAAGTTTCCAGGGGGTTTTCTGGTTATTGGGCTGACACTGAGAAACCTATGGAATTCCAAGCCCAACCTCAGGAGAAACCCAAGCCGAAAAAGAGAAGAAGACTTGTTGGCTGGAGGCGTATGCGTAGGAAGAAACCAGCGGTACAGAAAGTTATAAAGACTGAGGATCCGAAGGATAAAGGAAAAGGAAAAGAAATCGGAGAAAGTTCCGGGCAAGCCCAGGAAATGCCACCATGGGAGGAACTGGACCGCCAACTGGCAAATAGTGACCTCATCGGACCTGCCGATGAAAACCTCTTCAATTACCCAGCGGAAGCACAACTTCCAGTTAATCTGGAACCTGCTATCCCATATCCTATTATCCACCCCCGACCTCTACCAGGAGAGCTAGAAGAATGGTGGATAACTGACTGGCAATTTCAGAATCTCTTGAATAACCCTAACACCTTTTTCCCCCAATTTGACCCTGAGCCTGCACTAAACCCACCTATGAGCACAGAAAACTTGGATGAACTCCGCCACTATGGCGAGGAGCTGGTGGACGCAGGAAATAGAATCCGAGAAGTGGGGGAGAGGATATCATGGAAATACGACGAGATGGAACGTCGTTTCTGAAGTGCCAGCTGACGGGATCGTATGTGGTTGTGTGGTTACGTGTTTTAAAGTAATAAATATTAACAAAAATATAACTATGTAAAATAACTTAAAATAAAACTTTTGTAATATAACGGGTGTGTAATGATGCATACTAATATATAAAAAGATGGAAGTCGCAAAGTCGACAATTTTGGCTATACGTGTTGACATGATTATGTGCAATTGTTTTATTGTGTGATTGTTATTTATTTTGTATTAATAACTTATATATACTATTAATTACCAGATGGAACACGCTGGTAATGAACCAGTTAACGAGGTTAACCCATCCGAGCAAAACAATGAAGATCACTTTCTTAACAGACAAGATATAGAAAATATTGTTGCTCAAGGAATAGCCAATGCTATTCCAGCAATCGTTGCTGCTGCCCGAAATCCAGTCGAACCTCCGCCGCCTACTCTCAGTAAACGTACTCGTGATGACAACTTCAGTAATAGTGTAAATGGAGGTGGTAACAATAATAATGATGATGTAATGCAAGCCCCATTCCTTAAGAAAATGAAAGCTGCAACGCCTGGTTGCACTTATAAGGAATTCCTTGCCTGTAAACCAATCGAATTTGCAGGCAATGAAGGGGCAACTGCAGCACTGCGTTGGTTAGAGAAAACTGAAGCAGTAATTAAAATAAGTAAATGTGCCGAGGAAGACAAGGTCATGTACGCGTCGCATCTTTTTAAAGAAGGGGCACTAGAATGGTGGAACACAGTATTACAAGCCAAGGGGAGTGATGTGGCTTATGCCATGAATTGGGAAGAATTTAAAAGATTGGTGGAAAGAAAATTATGTCCTGAATACGAGAAGGAACAAATGACAAATAAGTTCCTCAATCACCGGATGATAGACGTTGATTGTCGAGGATATACTTCGACATTCTTCGAGTATGCTAGAGTTGTACCAACCCTGGCTTATCCAGAATCGGTACTTATTTCTCGCTATATTTGGGGTTTGATTAGCGAGATTCGGGATATCGTCAAAGCTGCGAGACCCCGCACTATTGACGATACTGTGGAATTAGCCAACACCTTAACCGACGGGCTGGTACGCATAAGAGAAGAAAACCAGAAAAAGGAAGTGGCCCAAAAGATTACCCAAGGATTCCGTGTGGGTAATAGTAGTAATTTCAAGAAAAAGGGAACTGGGCAATCTTCCACTGCTCCATTTTGCAGTACTTGTAAAAGAAAGCATTTTGGAAGATGCAAAGGATATTGCAATTTCTGCAAAATTCCGGGGCATCAAGAAGAATATTGCAGGAGGAAGAAATCAACAATCTGCTTCAACTGTGGAGAAGGTGGACATTTTAGACCAGACTGCCCTAAACTGGTCAAACAAGCGGACAACAAGGCCAAATCAGCTTAAGGAACTAATAAAAAGAACGCAAGAGCCTTTCAGCTGACTACTCAAGAAGCAGAACTCATCCTAGATGTGATAGCTGGTACGTTCCTAGTTCATGACGTTTATGCGAAAGTATTATTTGACTTTGGTGCAAACCAAAGTTTTATAAATACTTTTTTTTGCCAAGCTCTTAAGCTACCCTTAACCAAACTTAGGCAGAATTATACAGTAGAAACGGCAGACGGGAACTCTGTTAACATAGATACGGTTTTGCAAAAAGAAAATATAGAACTTTCAGATCATAAATTTTCTGCAAACCTATTACCTATGAATTTAGCTGGATTCGATGTTGTATTAGGAATGGATTGGTTAGTAGCTAACCATGCTCGAATCCTCTGTGATAAGAATTCCATAGAAATCCGTGCACCCACAGGAGAAGTAATTATGATTAAGGGAGATAAGCTGCGTAAACCAATGAAGTTCATTTCAGTAATGAAAGTGGCCAGTTATTCAAGAAAACAAGGGATAGTGTATATGATTTCGGCAATCATCAACACTAAAGGTAAGGAACTTAAGGAAATTCCAGTAGTATCAGAATACCCAGATGTATTTCCAGAAGAATTACCTGGATTACCACCAGATAGGGAGGTAGAATTTAGAATTCATCTAATTCCTGGACCTACACCGATAGCCAAGGCACCTTATCAGTTAGCACCCACCGAAATTCTCGAATTGAAAAAGCAGTTAAATGAATTATTAAGCAAAGGATTCATACAACCTAGTTCATATCCCGTGGGGAGCACCTGTATTGTTTGTAAAGAAGAAAGATGGTTCGATGCGAATGTGTATCGATTATATGGAATTGAATAAGGTTACAATTAAGAATCGATACCCATTACCTAGGATTGACGATCTTTTTGATCAGCTTCAAGGAGCTAGATATTTTTCTAAGATAGATTTACGCTCCGGATACCATCAGTTGAAAGTACAAGAAAAAGATATACCTAAAACTGCTTTCAGAACTAGGTATGGTCATTACGAGTTTACAGTCATGCCATTTGGATTAACAAATGCTCATGCAGCATTCATGGACATGATGAATAGGATCTGTAAACCGTACTTGGATAAATTTGTAATTGTCTTTATCGACGATATACTTATTTATTCCAAAAGTCAGGATGAGCATTGTGAGCATTTGCATGCACTCTTAACTTTGTTAAGAAGAGAAAAGCTCTATGCCAAATTCTCAAAGTGTGAATTTTGGCTACAAGAGGTACAATTTTTAGGACACATGGTGAATCACGAAGGCATTCACGTAGATCCCTCCAAAATAGAATGTCACACCCCGACTTTCCACGTGTCACCGGTGGGCCCGGTGGGGGAGTGTCGTGACGTGGTTAGCAACATTATAGTCAAACAACACAATTATATAAATGCACAGCGGAAGCAAAAGATAATTATATTACAATCCGAATTTAAAGTAATATCCAGTATTACAACGGAAAGTAAAGGATCCACAGGCGGATCTTAAAACATATCATTTGTTCAACAGACTTTAGGCGCCTAGAACTTGCAAGATTTCTTATTAGCGCCCTGAGCTTCCAGCCAATTACGTTCAGTACCTGTCACTTAACCTTTTTGGAAAATACGTCAGTTTTCACTGGTAAATACACTCAACCGACTCATTTGAAAAGAGTTTAAGAAAATTGATTTAGATGCACCAGGCACAAAACCTTTTGACACTTTGATTAAAATGCACAGAGGCAAAATTAATCTTTTATAACTTGGGAAAATTATTTGTATATAATCTTGTATACAGTTTTACTTATTTGTCGTCCGTTAGGGCCGGTTTGTAGGGCCGGACTAGATTAACTGACACGCCACAGGTATAATGCCCACGGGCTATCATCCTCTAAGTGGATTACCAGTTCCGGTATAATGCCCACAAGGATGATACCTCGGAGTGGATTACCAGTTTTTACATAATGCAGCTGTCAGGTGTATGCCTACACCCCGTGCTTAAGTCGTGGCCATTACTTCGAATGATGCCAAGGATATCCGGGACATGGTCATTAACCCCCAAAGCCATACACCAAATAATAATAAAATAATACATATTAAACAGGTTATGTAAGTACATCAATCACAATCCGATTTAAATGACTACATACACCCGACCAAGCGGTACTTTTATAGTACCGTATCCCAAGCCCGTATAGGGAAAATAAGTTAAGAGTATTTACCTGAGCTAGCTCCTGTCTTAAATAGCAGAAATTTATAACTCAGCCGTATTCACTTAAGTAAGCGTAGGTACAATTTACCGGAAGGCTCTAGTCTGGAATGATGGTATAAATAATTAATTAGAATGCTAACGGGTCTTTAATTAAGCCTAAGCTTAGACCGGTTAGTCTTACAGGAAGATACGGTCCGTACGCACGATTAAGCGAAGACCGGAATAGAATGTGATTTAAACCCGACATGTTCAAAGACTTGTCTTATATGGGTATTTCATACACATTCTAGATTTTGAGATAAAACCGATAAGGTTTGACCCGTTTCGGCTAACTTATATAAACTAGTTATATAAACCGATCCGAACGCGAATAACGCGTAACGGGTAACCGAATAGATCGCGAACAGGTTTCCTAAGTTAATATGCTTAAATTATGTTGTGATATCATAATGATACCTTCCATAATGCCCAAAACGAGTTAAATCCTTAATTATGCCCCGTAGAGGTATTTTGGTCATTTTAACGATTATAAAAGGGATTTATTAAGTTTCTGTGATCCGGGTCTGAATAAGTCAGGAAAACAACTTAATTTAACAGGTTATGTCTATCGGTATTAAGTCTTACGTGGTAAAATGGTTTTAATACCAAACTACGCGTTTAATACGCGTATAAAGCCGTTTTAAGCGACGTACGGGTTAAAATATGTTTCTGAGTTTTCTGATCAGCAAAACAGGCTCAAAACACTACATTTATTATTTTAAATCAGTGGCAATTGGATTGGTATCAAACGGATTCGTAAAACTCGTTTTATGGCCTAAAAGGGCATATTCGGTATTAACCGAATCAATGCGATAAGCCTAGCTTAAGATCAGTTTAAAAATAATTAAAAATCTTCAAAATTCCCAAAATATTATTTAACATCAGTGGGTAAAAGTTTTGGTACCGGAAATCGGGTTTAGATAGGCTATGCGCTAATCGCGCCGTTTAATTAATAAAAAGCTTATTATTTGCGCTAATGCGCATATCTCCTAATCTAGACTTCCGATTGACGTGAAAATTTACGTACATGTTTAATAATCAGTAATTAAGATTATTTTACTTCCACATTTTCAAAATTCTCGTTGTATGGTCATAAGGGCATTATGGTCCATTTTAAGCGATTAACGGAAACGTGTGCATGCATCGGATAATCAACGAAACAAGTACAGAGACTTATACTATCATGCAACCCAACTCTAATGAAGCACTAAGGCATCTTCGAATCAAACTAAAACGGGTCAGAACCGAAGTCAAAGCAAAAGTCAAGGTTTTGCGCCTTTCGGTTCCGAACCGGGTTTAAACAGAAATTTGTCGAGTCGGGCAAGCGTAGACAAGTTTTTATACTTATTACCATGTTATATTAAGGTTAAAACAGGTTACACTCCTCTCGGATCATTAATCGTGCATTAAATCATATTTTGTATTTCCGTTGACTTTTTCGGTCAACGTTTGACCCGACAAACGACCTAGTTAGGTCTGGAATTGGTACTTGCCCTTATAAGGGTTTAATACCCATATAATTACCTATCTAATGGTACTTTTAATTCGTGATACGACTGGGTTATCGTTACTTAATCACGAAGTCAACCGTTTATTACGATATGTTGACTTTTAAGCTAATTACTAAGCTATAATTAATTTAGAAAGGTTAGGCAACTTACCAAGTGATTAATGGTTGCTTAGGAAGGCCCTTGATCTGCTTGTAAGCTCCTCCAATGATCAGATTGCTTGAAAATGGTGTGAGGAAAGGTTATGACTTGAAGGCCCTTTATATAGTGGATTAAGACACCATAAGGTGTTGACAACCAAGTCTAGCACCCATCCACAATTGATTGACACATGCCCTAGTGTTCTAGGGGTGTTTTAGGGGCCAAGGGATGAGTTATGATCGATCAAAGTGGGGTAGAAATGCAATGGCAGACAAAGGACCAAAGAAGTAATGTTTCTGTCCAGATGTAGGCCTCGCGTAGCGCGACGCCTCCATGCTTCATGCTCGCGCTACGCGAGCATGTCTAGTTCAGCCAACATATTTTTATTAAATTGCTGATTGATCCTTGGCTCTTCAAATCTTGTATAGACACTTATATATTGCCGTATGGACCCTTATAATTGACATATAGGGGCTTCAAGACATATACCCATTTCGTTAAGTCCCCGGTTAACTTCATTGTCACCCGAAAAGTCCAAACTTCCAACGTTAACGCTTTTAACCCTTGTAAACGAATTTGATCACAACTTGCTCATACGATAACGAAACTTTATGAAATTTATATCGTGCATTCTAGTGAGTATAATTTATCGTTACAAAGCTTCGGGCTTGTCAAAAGGTCACTCAGAGGTATATTTTAAACATGTTGACACATTTAACCCCTGTAGTTGGTAATCTCTCACTTTTAGCTTCGTATGATCCGTGATTTATTCGTTTGATGTTATAAACATCATGTAGGGTCATTATGAAGTATATTTATTCACTGTTGACATTTAGAATACGTATACGCACATACTTTCCATGTTTGTCAACTTTTAGTCCTTTCAAAATTTTCTTTCACATGTTCAATCATTATGACACGTGTCAACACTTTATAGGACGTGAATTTTCGAGGTGTTACATCCTCACCCCCTTAAAATAAATCTCGACCCGAGATTTACTGAATTAAGTAAGGGTACTTTTCTTTCATCGTGGATTTAACTTCCCACGTGAAATCGGGACCTCTACGGGCATCCCATTTGACCTTTACAATAGACATATGTATCTTTTTGGAGCTTCTAATCCTGTCGATCCTCAATCGACACAGGTTGCTCATCATTTTATAATTCTGCATATCATTATGTGATAATGCTTCTTAACTCATTGGCGATACACCCCTCAGTCACTTGTGTATAATGTATTGCGAGCTCCGCTAAGCTCCTTAAATAGGTTTTAGCTTATGAGCTGCTTGATCTTGATACATTCGATTTCCTTCGAATGATTCTATATATTTAGAGCTTAACTAGCCTGATAATTTAACAATTTAGCACACCCTTCCAGGGTGATATCTATTGTTGAACCTTATTTCTTAACAAGAATTTAGGAGGTTTGCTATTTTCATAATCCTTAATTTTCTGCCGAATACTGGCATCTCCCTGATGATTATGAATTTGCGTGATCTTATTGATTGTCTATAATGTAACTTTCAGATCTTAATGTTTGGACTTACCAAACTATTGTCCTATCAATGGGCGTTTAATATTCCATCTATACAAGGTCTTCAAGGGAGTAGCCTTGATACTTATATATCAAATATTATAGAGAAGCTTATCTTATGGTGAGATGGTTATTCCAACCATCACTTAACTAATATTAAGGAATAGCTAATCCTTGTCGTTAGTCGAACAATTCGACTACCCTGGTTAGCTGATGGCAAATTCTTAATCGTTGCCTAATTAGGATTGCGGTAATGTATGCATAAGCAAAATGAACCGTCTTTCTTATCTAACAATATTAAACTCCCGGAATATCAAGTTAGGCTATATGAATCTCCTATTTTAAAATTTACTTAATCAGGTTTTCGGTTATTCCATAATTAATATGGAGTTCTTACAACGTTCTAACCTAAAGCGGGATGTTAATCATAACTCTACTTGCCTCTAGGGAGGTAAACAGGGTAAACTTAGGAGAAGATAATCAAAGTACAAGGAGGTTACAGAGATTTCCATATCTCAGGCTCCAGTTCGCTCATCAACGCTTGTGTCTAATAAGTGACACGTTCATGTTATGATTCCCCATATTCCTTTACCGAGGAATATTTATTTGGATAGTTCTATTCCGGATATCTCCTTTGAATACTACTAGTCGACGGGAGTACAATAGGATCATTGGGATATCTTAGGGGTTCCATGTATTAAACCTCCATGTTGATCAGACATGGAAATAATCTATGGGACACACTAGGATACGCCAATCCTCATATGACACTTTTATCAAACATAGTTTGGCATTCGCAGGCGATAGAAAACAATGAGAAAATAATTAAAATAATATACGTTGTCGTACTCTATGCAAAGAAAGAGTGCTCTTAGATTTTCGGAATGATTCCTTGCCGATTTATACGAATCGGTTACTATGGTCTCCTTGGTAGTTATACCTTGTGGATGATAATAAAATTTTGCTAAGTCTATGGTTTATGAAGATTTATTATTGCCTGTATAAAAAAAAACAGGACACTTAGCAGAAATTATTATTGATGAATGATAAGGAAGTTTATTGTACAAGTGCTTATATTAAATTAGAATGGAGATTTTTACAAACTAGGCACCTAGCTCAGTTGGCTAGGCGCGTGAAAGGGTGCGGCCGGCCTAGACCCGGGTTCGATTCCGGGGACGGTCAGTTCCACCATTTTTTTGTGTAATTACGAGGGTTGTCTCATAAGGAGTTTTGATAATTAATTGCTTCTTATCACTCACAATATGGACTTGATTTTTAAGGCAACCAATCGATTTTTATCACTATATTGAGTCCTTAAGTATGCAACCAAAAGTTTGCTATAAGGATATTAGAAAATGATTTCTAATAGATATTAATATCAATATAGGATTTGTTGGAGCATTTTCGACGTAACATCGTCACTTTCTACCGGGCATTAAATGACCGGAGTCTTAATCAGGTGGAGACAACAGTTCTCAACCTTTATCATTCATAATATATTTATACGTGCCAGTATTAAATAAGTTTCTACATAAACTGCTTGATAATGAAAGGTACATATTATACTATTATTATTCTGCCCCATCTCTTGGGCGTTCATCCTGACAACTCGTGCGTTTGTTATCTTGGCCTACTCGGGCTTCCTCGCGTACTTAGGGCAGTTGGTCTTTATGTGCCCTTTCTCGTTGCAGTTGTAGCATGTAGCATCTTTGATCTTCCCGCAATCAACAGCCTTGTGCTCCCTAGACTTGCATATCCCACATGCAGGTGGTCCTGATTTAGAATTGGACTCCATTCTGCATTTTCCAAAGTGGCGTTTTTGGCAAGTCGAGCACCTTGGCTTTTCCTCTGTCTGCTGACCATTCTTTCCAGACCCAGACCTCTCAGAGTCAGTGTTTCCCTTGTGTTTCTTCTCTGATCCTCGTGAGTTATCACCCTCACGCTTCTTCTTACTTTCTTCAGATTTCTTTAGCGACCTTAGCCTGACCGCATCTAAAGTAAGGGACAGAGAGAGGTCCGCTACTGACCTAAATGTAGTAGGTCTTGAAGCCTTAACACTGGCTTTGATTTCTGGGGGTAAACCCCCAATGAAGCGTGCAATTCGCTTGGGCTCTGGTGTTACAAGGTAAGGGACCAGTCTGGACAGGGTATTAAAACTGGTGAGGTAAGCTTGACAATCTAAGTTTGTCATCACCAAAGATAAGAAATCTGACTCAATCCCCTCAACCTCGTGTTGAGGGCAGTAATTTTCCTTAATGAGAATAACAAACTGTTCCCATGACATGCTGTAGAGCGGAATCTTCCCAGCAGCTTGAATGAGAGACTTCCACCATGCCAGTGCCTCTCCTTTGAACGATTGGGATACGTACTTCACGACATCCCTTTCAGCGCAACCGCTGATATCGACAACTGTGTCCATTTCATCCAACCATATCATGCAATCAACCGCCCCTTTTTCCCCAGTAAAATCTCGGGGCTTGCTGGAAACAAAGTACTTATAGTTACAGGATTTGGTATGTGGTTCATTATCGAACACTATCCTCTTGGATGGAGCACTGTGTTCATTAGATGAATGTCGATCGTTATCTTTCTTTAACTCATCTTTCTTTGAGGGCGGCTTGTTATCAGGCTCTGGAGGAGTTTTAGGGATGGATTTAGGGTGGGGTACAGATGAGGCTTTACTATTTGTCTCACTATACTCCTGGAATTGCTCCTTCACAGCTTTAGATACAGCTGAGTCAATCAATGTACGAAGTTCTCCTCTGGTTATATTAATCCTTTCATCATCGCGATTTTCCAGAGGGTGACTATTCCCTTCTTCCGACCCCGCCATGTAGTTTTAATTGCTACATAAAAATTAAACAAGGACAAGGTTTTTACGGAAGTTTAAACAGTTTTATTTTTTTGAACGATTTATTAACCATGTTTTTAATACACATATTGGTTAATTTGATAATTATATAATTATTCAGGATATTTATCATACTCCTAAATTATAAGTTAATAATAGCACAAAAGGCCTAGTCACTTAGACAAGTTTAATTTGTAGGCCTTGATTTTATAGCATCGAGGCTTCAAGGTTTGAATCAAAGTTCATTACCTTTTCTTGACAGGGAGTTGTAGGCTACCTCTGTCTTTAGTCCCAGAGGACGTTAGTTATAGCCCGTGGGCACTTCGTCCATAAGGGATGATTATATAAATAAGGAAATTTAGTATATCCCAAAATGACTTATGTGATTTTATCATATCACATTTTGTCGAGCATGTTAATATGCTTTCATATGTTTAATAAGGATTTGAATCTCTTGAATAGGTTCCACCATCTTGGCCTTGTATGCCGTGACATTTAGGCTAGGTTTTTCCTTTAAGATTCTTTTAATAATTAACGCAGAGCAATCCTAGATTGAACTGTTAACAAGGATCTGAATCTAATTATGGAACTACCATCTTGGCCCTGTCTTAATGTGACACATGGCTAGGTTTTGTCCTTTTTAAATTTTGCCATTTTATTATAATGGTAGATCTTATAATATAGGAATGATACTTTAAATATAATCGTTCCTTTAAAATTTAACAAGTATATGGTTGCCCTAAACGGGACTTCTATAGCAATTGACTTGCCCATGCAAGGGCTAATCAGAAAAATAACAAAGGAACCAAATAAGGTAAAATGAAACAAATTTGGATTTTTCCTATGTTCTTGTCTAGACTCAAGAATGTGCAATTGTGTAACTGAGATTAAACACAAAAGACTAGTGTTTAATTCACTCAGTGTTGGCTCTGATACCAACCTGTCACACCCCGACTTTCCACGTGTCACCGGTGGGCCCGGTGGGGGAGTGTCGTGACGTGGTTGGCAACATTATAGTCAAACAACACAATTATATAAATGCACAGCGGAAGCAAAAGATAATTATATTACAATCCGAATTTAAAGTAATATCCAGTATTACAACGGAAAGTAAAGGATCCACAGGCGGATCTTAAAACATATCATTTGTTCAACAGACTTTAGGCGCCTAGAACTTGCAAGATTTCTTATTAGCGCCCTGAGCTTCCAGCCAATTACGTTCAGTACCTGTCACTTAACCTTTTTGGAAAATACGTCAGTTTTCACTGGTAAATACACTCAACCGACTCATTTGAAAAGAGTTTAAGAAAATTGATTTAGATGCACCAGGCACAAAACCTTTTGACACTTTGATTAAAATGCACAGAGGCAAAATTAATCTTTTATAACTTGGGAAAATTATTTGTATATAATCTTGTATACAATTTTACTTATTTGTCGTCCGTTAGGGCCGGTTTGTAGGGCCGGACTAGATTAACTGACACGCCACAGGTATAATGCCCACGGGCTATCATCCTCTAAGTGGATTACCAGTTCCGGTATAATGCCCACAAGGATGATACCTCGGAGTGGATTACCAGTTTTTACATAATGCAGCTGTCAGGTGTATGCCTACACCCCGTGCTTAAGTCGTGGCCATTACTTCGAATGATGCCAAGGATATCCGGGACATGGTCATTAACCCCCAAAGCCATACACCAAATAATAATAAAATAATACATATTAAACAGGTTATGTAAGTACATCAATCACAATCCGATTTAAATGACTACATACACCCGACCAAGCGGTACTTTTATAGTACCGTATCCCAAGCCCGTATAGGGAAAATAAGTTAAGAGTATTTACCTGAGCTAGCTCCTGTCTTAAATAGCAGAAATTTATAACTCAGCCGTATTCACTTAAGTAAGCGTAGGTACAATTTACCGGAAGGCTCTAGTCTGGAATGATGGTATAAATAATTAATTAGAATGCTAACGGGTCTTTAATTAAGCCTAAGCTTAGACCGGTTAGTCTTACAGGAAGATACGGTCCGTACGCACGATTAAGCGAAGACCGGAATAGAATGTGATTTAAACCCGACATGTTCAAAGACTTGTCTTATATGGGTATTTCATACACATTCTAGATTTTGAGATAAAACCGATAAGGTTTGACCCGTTTCGGCTAACTTATATAAACTAGTTATATAAACCGATCCGAACGCGAATAACGCGTAACGGGTAACCGAATAGATCGCGAACAGGTTTCCTAAGTTAATATGCTTAAATTATGTTGTGATATCATAATGATACCTTCCATAATGCCCAAAACGAGTTAAATCCTTAATTATGCCCCGTAGAGGTATTTTGGTCATTTTAACGATTATAAAAGGGATTTATTAAGTTTCTGTGATCCGGGTCTGAATAAGTCAGGAAAACAACTTAATTTAACAGGTTATGTCTATCGGTATTAAGTCTTACGTGGTAAAATGGTTTTAATACCAAACTACGCGTTTAATACGCGTATAAAGCCGTTTTAAGCGACGTACGGGTTAAAATATGTTTCTGAGTTTTCTGATCAGCAAAACAGGCTCAAAACACTACATTTATTATTTTAAATCAGTGGCAATTGGATTGGTATCAAACGGATTCGTAAAACTCGTTTTATGGCCTAAAAGGGCATATTCGGTATTAACCGAATCAATGCGATAAGCCTAGCTTAAGATCAGTTTAAAAATAATTAAAAATCTTCAAAATTCCCAAAATATTATTTAACATCAGTGGGTAAAAGTTTTGGTACCGGAAATCGGGTTTAGATAGGCTATGCGCTAATCGCGCCGTTTAATTAATAAAAAGCTTATTATTTGCGCTAATGCGCATATCTCCTAATCTAGACTTCCGATTGACGTGAAAATTTACGTACATGTTTAATAATCAGTAATTAAGATTATTTTACTTCCACATTTTCAAAATTCTCGTTGTATGGTCATAAGGGCATTATGGTCCATTTTAAGCGATTAACGGAAACGTGTGCATGCATCGGATAATCAACGAAACAAGTACAGAGACTTATACTATCATGCAACCCAACTCTAATGAAGCACTAAGGCATCTTCGAATCAAACTAAAACGGGTCAGAACCGAAGTCAAAGCAAAAGTCAAGGTTTTGCGCCTTTCGGTTCCGAACCGGGTTTAAACAGAAATTTGTCGAGTCGGGCAAGCGTAGACAAGTTTTTATACTTATTACCATGTTATATTAAGGTTAAAACAGGTTACACTCCTCTCGGATCATTAATCGTGCATTAAATCATATTTTGTATTTCTGTTGACTTTTTCGGTCAACGTTTGACCCGACAAACGACCTAGTTAGGTCTGGAATTGGTACTTGCCCTTATAAGGGTTTAATACCCATATAATTACCTATCTAATGGTACTTTTAATTCGTGATACGACTGGGTTATCGTTACTTAATCACGAAGTCAACCGTTTATTACGATATATTGACTTTTAAGCTAATTACTAAGCTATAATTAATTTAGAAAGGTTAGGCAACTTACCAAGTGATTAATGGTTGCTTAGGAAGGCCCTTGATCTGCTTGTAAGCTCCTCCAATGATCAGATTGCATGAAAATGGTGTGAGGAAAGGTTATGACTTGAAGGCCCTTTATATAGTGGATTAAGACACCATAAGGTGTTGACAACCAAGTCTAGCACCCATCCACAATTGATTGACACATGCCCTAGTGTTCTAGGGGTGTTTTAGGGGCCAAGGGATGAGTTATGATCGATCAAAGTGGGGTAGAAATGCAATGGCAGACAAAGGACCAAAGAAGTAATGTTTCTGTCCAGATGTAGGCCTCGCGTAGCGCGACGCCTCCATGCTTCATGCTCGCGCTACGCGAGCATGTCTAGTTCAGCCAACATATTTTTATTAAATTGCTGATTGATCCTTGGCTCTTCAAATCTTGTATAGACACTTATATATTGCCGTATGGACCCTTATAATTGACATATAGGGGCTTCAAGACATATACCCACTTCGTTAAGTCCCCGGTTAACTTCATTGTCACCCGAAAAGTCCAAACTTCCAACGTTAACGCTTTTAACCCTTGTAAACGAATTTGATCACAACTTGCTCATACGATAACGAAACTTTATGAAATTTATATCGTGCATTCTAGTGAGTATAATTTATCATTACAAAGCTTCGGGCTTGTCAAAAGGTCACTCAGAGGTATATTTTAAACATGTTGACACATTTAACCCCTGTAGTTGGTAATCTCTCACTTTTAGCTTCGTATGATCCGTGATTTATTCGTTTGATGTTATAAACATCATGTAGGGTCATTATGAAGTATATTTATTCACTGTTGACATTTAGAATACGTATACGCACATACTTTCCATGTTTGTCAACTTTTAGTCCTTTCAAAATTTTCTTTCACATGTTCAATCATTATGACACGTGTCAACACTTTATAGGACGTGAATTTTCGAGGTGTTACATAGAAGCAATCACCCAATGGAAGATTCCGCAATCAGCTATGGAAGTTAGAAGTTTTCTAGGGTTAGCCGGATACTATAGACGATTTATTAAGGATTTTTCCAAAATAGCTGTGCCATTAACTAAGCTAACCTATAAAGCAGTGAAGTTTGAATGGGGATCTAGACAAGAAGAAGCTTTTAAGATTCTAAAGCAAAGGTTAACGAACGCCCCAATTCTTGCCTTACCAGAAGGGACAGAAGATTTTGAAGTTTACTGTGATGCATCTAAGCTAGGATTAGGATGTGTGCTAATGCAACGCAAAAAGGTAATTGCGTATGCCTCAAGGCAATTGAAAAAGCACGAAGAAAATTATACGACTCATGACTTAGAATTAGGAGCGATCATTTTTGCCCTTAAGATTTGGAGACATTATCTGTATGGAAGTAAGTTTACTATTTATACAGATCATAAGAGTTTAAGATATATATTTGGGCAAAAAGAAGTAAACATGAGACAAAGAAGATGGATGGAGAATCTAAGTGACTACGACTGTGATATTCAATATCACGAAGGAAAAGCAAACGTAGTTGCAGATGCTTTAAGTCGTAAATATCATGAAAAGCAAAAGCGAGTTCGTGCTCTTAGATTAAATCTACAGTTAGATTTAATGGAACAATTGAAACATATTCAGGAAACAGCGATCAAGGATGATGCTGAAGGAATGAAAGGAAGAATAAAAGACTTGGAGCAAGGGGCTGATGGAATTTGGAGGTTCCATAAGAAAAGGATTTGGGTACCTAAGCAAGGAAATTTAAGAGATAAGATTTTAGAAGAAGCCCATAAATCTAGATATACCATGCATCCTGGTAATAATAAGATGTACCAAGATTTAAGGAATAACTTCTGGTGGATATAATGAAAAAGGACATAGCTAGATATGTTTCTAAGTGTCTTACTTGTTCACAAGTTAAGGCAGAACACCAGAAACCCTCAGGTCTACTACAACAATTAGAAATGCCTGTATGGAAATGGGAACTAATAACCATGGACTTTGTTACTAAGCTGCCTAAAACCAGAAAGGGTAATGACGCGATTTGGGTAATTGTGGATCAATTAAACAAATCAGCTCATTTTCTACCCATGAAGGAAACCTTTAGCATGGAAAGATTAGCCAAGTTATACGTAGACGAGGTAGTATCCTTACATGGAGTCCCACTCTCCATTGTATCAGATAGGGATAGTCGTTTCACTTCACATTTTTGGACAAGTTTCCAAGAAGCCATGGGAACCCGACTAAATTTAAGTACTGCATACCATCCTCAAACAGACGGACAAAGTGAAAGGACGATCCAAACCCTGGAAGACATGCTTAGGGCATGCGTGATAGATTTTGGAGGAAACTGGGACAACCATTTGCCTTTAATTGAATTCTCCTATAACAATAGTTATCATTCAAGCATCGAAGCTGCCCCGTTCGAAGCACTGTATGGACGAAAGTGCAGAACTCCAGTTTGTTGGGCAGAAATAGGAGAAAGCCAATTATCAGGTCCTGAAATCGTACAAGAAACCACCGACAAGATAACTCAAATCAAGGAAAGACTGAAAACGGCTCGAGATCGTCAGAAAAGTTATGCAGACAATCGACGCAAGCCGTTAGAATTTCAAATTGGAGACAAGGTACTATTGAAACTCTCTCCTTGGAAGGGAGTAGTCCGATTCGGAAATAAGGGAAAGCTAAGTCCAAGGTACGTAGGACCATTCCCCGTAATTCAACGCATAGGACCAGTTGCTTATCGCTTACAACTACCAGAAGAGTTAGCCGGGGTACATGACGTATTTCATGTATCCAACCTCAAGAAATGTTTATCTGACGAATCCCTGGTAGTACCTCTTCAAGACATACAGGTAAATGAAAATTTGAAATTTGTGGAGAAACCGCTTCAAATAGAAGACAGAAAAATTAAATTCCTCAAGCATAAAAGATTGGTACTGGTCAAAGTCAAATGGGATTCAAAAAGCGGACTGGAATACACTTGGGAGCTGGAATCGGAAATGAAGCGAAAGTACCCTCACTTATTTCAGTAAATCTCGAGGACGAGATTTTAAATAAGGTGGGGAGGATGTAAGGACCTGCAAAAATGTCCAAAAATGACTCGTGAGTGAAAACCCGGACCTCAGAAACCCTAATGTGCATGAAAAACCAAGAAAACAAGAATTTTGAGTTTCACGCGGGCCGCGTAAAACGTAAGCTTAGGCTTACGCGGGCCGCGTCAAAGTAAAGTTGACCGGATAAGCATTCCAGGCCACGTGTCGCACACGTGGCGGACCTACCGGTGACACGCTAGCCCTAGTTGTAGACTAGGTGGCCCTCGCGGGCCGCGTAAGTTCTTATAAGGGTTTATGCGGGCCGCGTAAAACCCAAAAAGTTGCTATAAATTGCTGGTGCATGAGCAGTTCATCTGTGTTCGAAAATTTTGTTCAAAAACGAAGTTTACTGCTCAAAATCGTAATTCTAAGTAGGGAAACGCTGCTATGATTACAGGGTATTAACTCGATCACTGCTACGATACAATGTTCGATCGATTGAAACCGATCCGATGGATGTTTAAGTGCTGCCCGTATTTGGGCTATACTTTGTCATTCGTCGTGAGGGTTTTGATTTCGTGAGCTTATCGTAAATGTTGTATTAAGTTACTTACCTAGTTTCGTGTGCATTGTTATTTAAACTAGGTTACAAGGCTAAATCAGTAGGCTAAACTCTGCCCAACTAAACCTGCAATGTGAGTCATTCTCTTTTTATCAACTGTTTTATAAAATCTCAAAGTGTTTTCAAAAGTTATAATTACAGGGATTAAGTCGTGGTTATCTTGAATCACTGGCTAGTGGGGTATTGTGCACATTACTAATTTCTCACGGTTAGGTAAACAAACCTAACAGTGATAATCATCACTACTTGGGTGAAAGGACCCAATAGTGGTATGACCATCGTCACCAGGGTGTGACACGGCGCCAGATAAAAATAAGATAGTAGCCATTGTAATCGCTCTTATGCTGTAATTTATAACCATGAGTCGTTTTATCAAAAATGAGTGACTCGCCAGTATTTCCCCGCTGATAAAATATTTTTAAAACATGTTTCAGGTGACCTACTATGAATCAAGGAAAAGTGCTACGGAGAACTAATAAAGCTTGAAGTGGTGGCTCAGTTAAATAAATGAACATGTTTTGTAAAACAGGGAATTTCTCGTGAAATTCCTCTATTGTAAATTACGGTGTTTGTCCCAAATTATGAAATAAAATAATTGGGCATTTTAAAGTTTTAAAGAGATCCTGTTAAACTTCTGTTGTCAACTCAATTGATAAATACCACGGGTTTCTGTCCCGCGACTCCTGGACCGGGTAACACCGGGACGGGGGCCGTGACAATTACCCAACCCACTCAACCCCCCATTTGCGATCGCAATTTATAAGACATGTACTTTACAACTTGATGCTTAGAGTTGCAGTTCTATACAACTATATAGCACATTTTGAAAAATATGGCCGAAACCCGCATAAACTAAGTAATACAACAATTTAAACATAATTTTTAAATTGAATAACACTGAATAGAGAAAATATATCTAGAAACTAACCTTTTGCAAACTGTACCTACAACAACACATTGAACATCCTATATATGCAGCATCTCTATGATACAATTTAAATGCCAACCTTCTGCCAATTATTTCTACAGCACATTGAACATCCTACATCTGCATCATCTCTCTAGAAACAATTTCAGTGCTAACCCCTGCCAATTATTTCTGCAACAACATATTGAACATCCTACATCTTCATGATCTCTTTGAATACAATTTAAGTGCTAACCCTTTTCCAATACTAAAGATTATGCTACATTCCGCTAAGAATCTTAAATTTTGACAGTTTAAAAACTGAAAAAGAAAACATATTTACCAGTTGGGCTAGTAGGAAAGTACCCATTAGTAAGAACCCAGGTCGTTCCATATATGGCCAACAATCAAGAGCAAGTGACAAAGATCAGAGCTTTGGCTCAAAATACTGACTTGCAAATATAAAGCAGCCATCATCTCGGGCTCAGTTGTCCTCAGAGATTTAACTCTAAATTAATCTGCATATGCCAATAAGAAAAAAAAAAGTAAAACGGATACAACCAAAATAGCAATAAGTTATGTTTAAAAGTTCTATATCTTATTACCCAAGCTAAAGTCGGTATCCTTCATGATCCAGAAGAATAACTGTCGTTGAAGCTTAAGTAACCACGAAGTACAACTCTAGACTCTAGTAGCAAAGATCTCTTTTAGCTTCTAGCTATCTAAATAGTTTTCACCATGTTCTTTGAGATTGTCATGATTATACCTGCAAAACATAAAAGAAAAGAATAAGGATCAAAGTAAGCTAATCAAAATGTTAATATATATCAAACTGACGAAAATAAGAAAAGAAAAGGTGTTTAGGTTGGCACAGCCCAACCTAGCCTAGTTTAACATCTACTAAAATTTCTCTGCCTTGACCACTTATCCAACCAGATGGATATGCCCATGCAAAAGTCCATGAATCAAAGCATACACCTCAAAGCAATCCTTCTGAATGATCAATTTTAAAAACAGGTAATAAATCAAAGCATACACCTCAAAGTAATCCTTCTGAATGATCAATCAAAACACAAGTAGCACAAAATTACAAAAAAAAAAACTTACAGTTCTTTGCGCATTGAACTCCACCCAATCAGCAAAATCCACAACGGCTGAGTACTCTAATCTGAAAAATTCATTATATCAATGTATGTAAGTCAATGCAATAGATTTCTATGGGGTCATATGATTTTAAACATGATAATTCTCCAACGGTTGTTTGTATCCAGTCCATTCTACTTGTCGAGTATTTCCATTATATTTTATGAGTCTGATTAAATTTCCCTCGTGGCAGTTTTGGTCTAACTTTTACCTTATTTTAAGTAACCAACTTTTTTAGGAAAGAAAAAATCATCAGTTTCAACAATTCTAATACAAGGTAACAAACTTTCTGAAGCTTGGATTTAAGGTAATATGATCCGGTAACTGATAATTTTGATGGAAAGGCAATTTGTCCATAACAAAAAGTGATTTTTTACAATAAATGATACCTTTTTTCCCATTTATTGCGTAAAATCACTTTTTGTTATGGACAAATTACCCCTCCATCAAAATTGTTAGTTACTAGATCATATTACCTTAAATCCAAGCTTCAGAAAGTTTGTTACCTTGTATCAGATTGTTGGAACTGGTGATTTTTTCTTTCCTAAAAAAGTTGGTTACTTAAAATAAGGTAAAAGTTAGAACAAAACCTTTTTCACAATTTTAGCCTCGTCACATAATAAGGATATGCCCAATCAAATAAGGAACCATGTTCTTTGAGATTGTCATGATTATACCTGCAAAACATAAAAGAAAAGAATAAGGATCAAAGTAAGCTAATCAAAATGTTAAGGATCATGTAACCTCTTCAGATTTCCATCCACTACGGCGGTTATTTTTGTGAGTTTAAATGGCTGAGATTTAATCTCAGCGGAATCCGACGGTGGAGGTTGATTTTAAAGTTACTTTTCCGAAATAGTAATTTCAAAATAGGTTTCCAAGAGTATTGCAAACCCAACCATATACAACTTCAAGATAATAATCGATAAAATTTTGAAATGGCGAGTCAGTTAGGTTACTTGATGATGATGAATGACTGAGAACAACGTGCGTTAATTGATGATTGAATTGAAGATTTCTTCCCCAATCGCTTCTGGACTTCATTTCCTTCTAGCTTTCAATTTTAGGCCTAATTAACAAAACTCGTAAGTTTTACCTTTATTTGCAATCAAATTGTCACAACTGTACAATAATAACTACTCATATACATTCTATACAACAAAACCAATAAATAATGGTTATACACTCTTTGCAAGTGTGGAAATTCTACTCAAAAGTGCAATAATTTTCAGTTCCCATTTCCTTTTTAGCAAACTTTCAATATGTAAGTTCATTGAGGCATGAGGTCGAATACCTGGAAGTGGTTATATGCTGAAGGAGCATCTGAAACCATACACATCCCAAATGTTGACTTTTGACCCTTCTTATTCCTATTTGTTGAATCCAACCCTTCAAATCAAGAAAAAATCGAAGATTGAAGTGAATAAAAGATAACAGTTAATAGTTTCATGATTAATTAAATACCTAATGATAATGAAATCCTCACTATTTAATCGAGAAACAAAGCTCCACCGCGATCCTCCATGTCACTCGCGCTACACACGACGCCATCCACAACCGAGACGACACACTCTCCTTTCGTCAGTCTGTCGCATCGATCTCTTTAAGCTAAAAGAGTAAGACCTCATTGTTGATCATAATATGTGTAGTCATATTGGAGGGGAATGGAGACTTCTGTTTGGAGAATTAATTAACCCTGTCTCCATCATTAATATGAAACCCTTGTACGTGGGGTAATGGGGAGGTGCAGTTATGAAAGTATGAAACTGTTGGCCGAAGTGGGGGAGATAAAAGGGGATGATGGGAACCGCCCAGAACTGTTGAGACCCGCCACTACGGCGGTTATTTTTGTGAGTTTAAATGGCTGAGATTTAATCTCAGCCGAATCTGACGGTGGAGGTTGATTTTAAAGTTAGTTAGACTTAATGGGTTCCATAGATATATATAATGTGTTGGTCTTGCACCAATTTTATTAAAAGTGAACAAATTATTGAAAAGTGTTGTGTCCTACACATATTTTATTATGAGTCGCAAAATTATTTAAAAGTGTTGGGGTCCTACACATCTATGTTGTCAAAGACGCAAGGCTCAGGCGAGGCGCATCGGCCTCGCCCGGAGCCTAGGCGCAAGGCGCAAAAAAAGCGTGGGCTTTTTTAAGAAAAGCGCACATAGAGAAAAAAAATATAAAAAATATGTTATGCTTTGAAAATAAATAAGATTCCACATATATAATTAAAAAAACTATTATACATGTCATTTAAGATCATGGAGCTAATAGTTAGTAGCAAAAGTTTGACTTATATGTAGTAAGTTTTGGGTGTGTGAATAAAAGTCTCAAAAGGTGGTAAATACTTTGTCCCACATCGGTGTGGGGACAAAGTGAGTGGTTGTTTATAAGGTAAAGTCTTTACTACTCTATTGTAGCTTTATGACATGTTTTACCACAAGTCCTACCCGCGCGCAGGGGGGGGGTGCAAAAATGAGTTTCTGAGCTGGAATTTGGTTGAACTCATGTGTGCCCGCACCTGCGGACACGAATGCAGCTCCGAAAAGCCCGGGCCCGCGTGAGGCAGTTTTTTATTCGTCGTTTCAGTTTTTTTTTTCCTGCTGCGCCTCAGGCCGCTTTTTTCAAAAAAAACCCATTTTTGCGCCTAGCCTGCCACCAGGCGCTAAACCTGCGCCTTGCGCCTAGGCGCGCGCTTTTTGCGCTTTTGACAACATAGCTACACATTATGTACGTTACACCAAAACATTGTTTTTATGGTGTAGGAAACGTTGGATATGTAGGATCATGTGCATGATTGTTTTTATTGTGTAAAGTGCAAAACTATTTTATAGAATGACTTATTGAATGATTAGGGTTCATTAATTTGGATAGCAAAAATAAAGAATACACTCATTAAATAATTTATTCAAATTACATTTGTACCTTTTATTTTTTTTATTTTTAATTTATAATTTCTTTTTATTTGAATTCTACACTGTATAGTAAAACTAATAGGGTTACACCTACATCAATTATATTTGCTTATTGTAAAAAAAAGAAAATACATTTGACAGTAAAAATTTATGGGAAAATGTCCTTTATGGTTGAGAAGTATATGATCCCAAAATGATATTATATTTACTGATGTTGTCATGTGACAATTCAAATATAGATTCTTTCAGATAAAAAAAATATTGTTTAACAAATAAAATAATAAAATGAAGTTTTGTTTTCAGATATAGTGTACGCAAGAACATTTATGATATACACACTTCACGATGGTGAAGGAGGCAACTTTTCTCGCGGCCCAGATTCTTCCTTGTAAGGGGACTCGGGGCGGGTACGTGATAGTCGACTATCACGCGTTGAAGTTCCACGCTACACCGCCGCCACTTGAAGTTCCACGCGTTATAAACAAAACGCGTTACACCCACAACGCGTTGAACTTTCAATTTTCGAACGTTGGAAACATGACCATTGGGTATTTTTTTGACCGTTTGGATTATATTTAATCCTTTTTTTTATATAAATCCAACCTATTTCAATACACAAACTCAAAAACCTCTCAACTATTCTCACACTCAATACAAAAAATTAAAACACTCTCCTACTCAATCTAAATAATTTTACAAGAAATATTGAAGGTTCAAGCAAGAGAGGTGGCGGATCGAAAAAAAGAGGTTCGGGTACGAAGAAAAATCCCGTAAGGCCCAAGGTTCGAGCGAATCTTGGTGAGCCGGGGCGCTTTAGGTTGCAAGACGAACCCGACCAAGTCCCACCCTTTCAAACCCAACAATATCCACCCTTTCAAACCCAACAATATCCACCCTTTCAATCGCAAACGTACCATAACCAACCGTTCGTTCCACCGTTTCAACCTCACCAATTTCAATCGCAAACGTATCAAACCCAACCCCACACAATCGACCCACTACTAGAAGACAACACAATTCTCCATCATTTTGCAACCGCGTATCGTGAACCACAACAAAGTCTTGACGACGATGATGAATACGATCAAGAACAACCGTTCGAAGACGAGGAAGATGAAGAAGAAGAAAGAGAAGAAAATGATGCTGTTCACGAAATCGTCCAACCCGGCCGACAACTTTGGACGAGCGAGGAGGAGGTGTCCTTGGTGCAGGCGTATTTGCACTGCTCGGAGAACAAGAAACATGCCAACGAGCAAAAAAAGGATGCGTTTTGGAGACGGGTCATTAATCATTTTAGGCAACTTCCCGGTGCAAGGATACGAAACATGGACCAAATGACGTCGAAGTGGACGGATTTGAACGGGAAAATTAGTAAGTTCAACGGTTGTTTCGTTCAAAAGGTATGTTTTTATTAAAGTTTTAATCTTTTTTCATTAAAAACTGTTTTTTATAATAAAAAAAAAACCGAACAGTTTTTTAAAATAAAAAAACCGAACAGTTTTTTAAAATAAAAAAACAGAACAGTTTTTTAAAATAAAAAAACAGAACAGTTTTTTTTTTTAAAAAAAAACAGAACAGTTTTTTTTAAAAAAAAAAACAGAACACAGTTTTATTTAAAAAAAACAGAAAAGTTTTTTTTTTTAAAAAAAACAGAACAGTTTTTTAAAAAAAAAACAGAACACAGTTTTATTTAAAAAAAAACAGAAAACAGTTTTTAAAAAAAACAGAAAACAGTTTATTTTAAAAAAAAAAACATAACCTTTTATATATTTTGTAGAACCGAAACCCACAAAGTGGAGCGAGCGAGGCGACAATCATGCAACAAGCAACCGAAATGTATTGCGACGTCTACGGCAAGAGGAGTTTTCCACACGTGAAGGCATGGGAAGTTGCGAGAAGTCACCCGAAGTGGGTCCCCGTTGAGTTGGTTGACAAGCGTGGTCCTACGGCTCCAAAAAAACGAGGAGGAGGTAAAAGATCAAAAACATCCGATTCGGGGAACTACACGACTTCCGCGTCGGATAACTTGCCCCAAATGAACTTAAACGACGACCCCCTTGATGAACCCGATCAACCCGTTAACGACCCTCTTGAAGAAGTTACACCTACAAGGCCACGACGCAGGAGAGGTGGTAAATCGTCAAGCAAAGGGAAGGAGGCGGTGGCGGAGTCGATCTCCAGAATCGAAGAGGAGAAAATGACCCAATTCAAGAAGGCCGAGCAAAGAAAAGAAACAATTTTGTCCCTAAAAATTGAACGCGAGCAGGCGTACAAGGATCACTTGAAGACGATTGAAAGACAAAAAGATTTAAAAATCTTGTGTGAAAAGCACGACCATCTCGACGAACCATTTAAGTCAGTTGTCATTCAACAAAAGCGCGAAATTTTAGCAAAGTGGGGTTGGGATATGCCACTTTAGTTTATTTTTTTTTCCCAATTTTAGTTGTTTTTTTATTTTCCTATGTATTTTTTTTTAAATTTAATGAAATTTTTAATTTTAGTGTTTTATTGTTAATTTCTAATTTAAAATAAAAAATTTAAAAATTAGTGAAATTTAATTTTAAAATGAAAATTAAAAATAAATGGGAGTGATAGAATTCCATCACTAGTGATTCCACCCCTCCTACATTTCTATCACTAGTGATGGAAATTTGGTTGATGACATGGCACGATCTTATTGGACAGTGTGAGTGATACTTTCTATCACTAGTGAACCACCCCTAGTCCCCTAATAACTTGCGCGCAGAAAATAAATGGCAGAAAGGTCAAACCTGGTTTTACGGAAAATAATATTAAAATGGATAATTTTAAGAAAATGGTAGTGGTTTTAATTTTTTTTTTTTAACGGTGAGATTCTATGATTAATAGAACAGGGCCAGCAAAAACTGTAAAAATCCGAAAGAAACAGTACAAAAAGAAAATACAAAGTGCAGAAAAACAAATATCCCTAATTACATTGATCCGATTATCTCACTATATCTCTTATATTGAAGTCTACCCATCTCTCCCACACGATATCTTGAAACTTTGATATGCTCTTTAGCCATATGAAGCTATCCGACATTACTGCTTCTATTATGTTATTTTCAGTTCGGGTAATTCCATCGAATTATCTCTCGTTTCGTGGCTTCCATATATTCCATATTGTAGCTTGAAATATCACGTTGATTACTTTCTTCCAATCCTTTGATCCTGTTAAGCCGTTCACATACTCTAGAAGTCCACTGCATGATCTAAATTCGTTGGCCATAGGTAGTTTAAGCCAAACAAGGATATTCCTCCATGCTGACTTCGACTTGATACATTCACAGATTATGTGCACAACCGATTCCTCTTGTGTTTGGCACCTTAAGCATGTCTGATTTTCTATTGGTATGCCTCTTCCAGTTAGTGTTGATTTCGCCAGAATCCTCTCTAGCGTCGATCTCCATGTAAAATAGTTTATCTTTGGTGGAACCCAGTGATTCCAGTGCTTCCACTCTTCCTCGTTTCCGACTCCGTCTTGTTTGTTTATATACTTTCTGACGATCTTCACTGAGAATTCATCTTTATCGTCTACGTTCCATACCAATCGATCTTCCCCTGTCTTGAGTTTTGCGTTTTTGAGTTGTTGCAACATACTAGTCCATTGGGCCCATTCGTCGTCCGTGCTTGGTGGCCGAGCCCATCCAATGCTCAATTGATTTTCGTTCTCTAGTCTTGTCACACATTCCGCTACTTTTTCTTGTTTGTTCGTTGCAATTTTAAATAGCTCCGGATATCTCTCCTTGAATGGTCTGCCTCCAATCCAATTATCCAGCTAAAATTTCACTGTAGTTCCGCTCCCCACCTCCGCTGCAAGCACCTCTGTTGCTATAATTCCCAGCTTTCCCAGTTCTTTTGCTGCATCAGCAATGTCTTTCCATGTACCTGCAAAATTCTTATTAAAAGGTATAAATTTATAACATCTCTTGCTTTCATGTACCGCCTTTATAACCTTCACCCATAGTTCCTCCGATCTCGACTTATATTTCCACCACCATTTTATCATGAACGCAAGGTTTGCACTTCTCAGGTCGTCTAATCCGAATCCGCCATACTGTTTCGGTCTTGTCATCTTACCCCATGCAATCCACCGCATTTTATACTTCCTATTTTTTCTGCCCCAAACGAAGTCTCTGCGAATTGCCTCTAATGTGTTTATGACCTTTTTTGGTGCCAAGTATATTGAGAAATAGTAGTTTGGCAATGCCCCCATCACTGCTTTTGCTAGCACCATTCTTCCGGCAAACGATAGGCACTTAGCTTTCCATGCCGACAACTTTTTGTTGAAATTATCAATAACTGGTTTCCAATGTTTCACCTTTTTTCATATTTACACCTATGGTTAATCCTAGGAATTTGAACGGCATTGTACCTTTTCTACAACTTAGTATGTTTGCCATTCTTTCAATCTCTGCCTCATCCACACCTACTCCATAGATATCCGACTTGTTAAGATTTACTTTAAGGCCCGAGCATAAGTAGAAACATCTTAGGATGCGATTGAGGTTCATTATGTTCGTTTCACTCCACTCGCCCATGAAAACCAAATTATCCGTGTAGCACAAGTGAGTTATACACGGATCGTTACTACGAAGTTTGATACCTTTGAATGCTCCTTTATTTCCAGCCCTTTTCATAATAACGTCTAAAGCTTCCATTGCTAAAATAAAGAGAAACGGTGATAATGAGTCACCTTGTCTTAGGCCTCTTTGTAGCTTGAACTCCGAAGTGGGCAACCCATTTACTAAGACCGATGCCCAGCTTGATTTCAAGCATGCTCCAATCCATTTCCTCCACCGACTTGGAAATTTCATTGCTTTTAGGTTTGAGAGAATGAATTACCAATTAATCGAATCATATGCTTTCTCAAAGTCTATTTTGAAAATAAACATTTCTTTTCTGCTTTTCTTTGCCCAAGATATGATTTCGCTTGTAATTATAGGGCCATCAAAAATGGATCTACCTTCCACAAACGTCATTTGTACCGATGCTACCAGCGATGGGATAACAATTTTAATTCTAGCAACTAATACTTTTGCTATTATTTTGTAGATCACTCCAATCAAGGATATTGCCTAAATTCGTACACCGACAAAGGGTCCTTTACTTTTGGGATTAAGGCTATGAATGATGCGTTACAACCCCTTTCAATAAAAGCTCTTTCATGAAAATCATTCATCACTCCTACTATATTATTTTCTAATTGTGCCCAGAATCTTTTTATAAATTTGAATGAAAATCCGTCAGGTCCCGAGGCCCTATCACTCCCACAAGCCCACACTGCCTCTTTTATTTCCTCTTTCGAAAAGCTGCTAGTTAGAAGTATAGCTTGTTCACCCATGATCTGTTTGAAGCCTCTACCGTCAAGAGCAATTCTATGAGTCATTGGTTCTGTGAATCGCGCCAAAAATCTCGTTCTAAACTCCTCCTTAATTGCTTTTGGTTCATTAACCATAATACCGCTGATTTTCATTGCATTTATTCTATTCCGTGCTTTCCTGCAATTTATAGTCCTATGGAAGAAATTTGAGTTTTCATCACCTAGCTTCGCCCATTTTAGTTTAGCCCTCTGTTTTAAGTCCTTCAACCTTTTTCGCTCATAGTTCCTTATTATCCATTTGCCTAGTATTCCTTTCTCCTTTTCCAATGTCGTCAGTCTCATGCTTTCCGCTAACTTTTCAATCGTTGCCACTTCTTATGTCGCTTCGTTGATATCCTTTTCCTCCCGTAGTTTCGTTACCCTTCTCCATTCTTTGATGCCAAACTTTAGGTTCTTGAGAATATTTGCCAGTACTCTCATATTGTTGCCCCCATTACTAGATTCCTCCAAAACTTTCTTAACCACTTCCTATATGCCACTATCCTCAATCCAGCTATTATAGAATCTAAAAGGGATGGGACCGAAGTCTGATGTCGCACACGATAATAGTAGCGGGCTATGATCCGATAAGTGCCTAGCTAAAGCTTCAAATCTTGCACATGGCTACTTTCCTATGAATGCATCGCAGACTAGGACCCGATCTATTTTGCTGAGATTCGACCTATCCTCCGGCGTGTATGTTACACCCCGATATTTCCACGTATTACCGGTGGGGGAGTATCGTGACGTAGTTGATATCGTTATAGTCAAACAACACAATATATAAATGCACAGCGGAAGCAAAAGATAGATTCATTTCAACCAAATAAAATTGTAATATCAAGTATCACAAAATAGTTGAAAATAATCCACAGGTGGATCAAATAAAAAGAAACTTTGTTTAACAGACTGAAATGCATCCAAGCTTGCGAGACTCTTATTGATGCTAAGGAGAAAGCCAGCCTATTTCGAGTAGTACCTGCACTTAATCTTTTTGGGAAAATACGTCAGTTTACACTGGTACATACAATCAACTGACTCATTTTGAAAAGGTTTAGAAAGTTGATTTAAATGCACGAGGCACAAACATTTTATAACTTGGGATAATTATTTGAATATAATACTTGTAAAAGAATTACATGTTTCTTATGCGTTCAGTAGCCCTGTTCATGCCGGGTTAAAGATCAATAGACACACCACATTATTTATTTAGGCACTGACGGGTGTACGCCTACACCCCGTGCTTAGGTCGTGGCCATTACGTAAAATGATGCCAAGGATATCCGGGACATGGTCATTAACCCCCCAAAGGCGTTTAAGCAAACAAAACATATTTTTAAACGAGTCATCTCGATAGATAATACTTAACAACCAATCGATTAAGGTCGAATGCCCGACCAAGCGGTATTTTAGATACCGTACCCCAAGCCCGTATAAGGGAAAATAAGTAAAAAGTATTTACCTGAGCTAAGTATAATCACAACAGTAAGTGCAAATAGCTTTTACCGGGTCTCCTATTCTAGAACGAAGGTTTATAATAACCTATTAGAATCCTAACGGGTCTTTAATTAAGCCTAAACTTAGACCGGTTAGTTTTAAAAGGAAGATACGGTTCAAACGCATGATTAAGCGAAGACCGGAATAGAATGTGATTTAGACCCGACAAGTTTGAAGACTTGTATAATATGGGTAAACTAAACACATTCTGGATTTTGAGATAAAAATGATAAGGTTTGTCCCGTTTCGGCTAATTTATGCAAACTAGTTACATAAACCGAACCGAACGCGCAAGAGGCGTAACGGTTAACCATAAGAGTCATATACAGGTTTCCTAAGTTAATATGCCTTAAATATATTGTGATATCAGTAGGATACCTTCCATTATGCCCAAAACGAGTTTAATCTCAATTTAAGCCCCGTAGGGGTATTTTGGTCATTTTAAAGATTATAAAGAGATTAAATTATAATTCTGAGACTCGGGTCTGAAATAATCAGTAGAACAACTTATTTTAACAAGTTATATCAGTTGGTGATAAGTCTTATATGACAAAATGGTTTTAAACATAAACTATGTGTTTATTACGCTTAAAAAGCCGTTTTAAGCGATTTCCGGGTTATACAGGAAATCTGAGTTTTCTGATCAGGTTATAAAGTTCAAAATACTTCATTTATCATATAAAATCAGTGGCCAAAATTTTGGTGTCTAAATGTTATGTAAAACTCAATTTATAAGCAAAAGGGTATAATCGGTAATAACCGAATCAAGGCAATAACCTTAGGTTATGATCAGTTTAAAAATAATTAAAAATCTTCAAAAATCCCAAAATATTATATTACATCAGTGGGTAAAAGGTTTGGTGTCAAAAATTGGGTTTAGATAGGCTTTACGCTAATGACGCCGCTTAATTAATAAAAAGCGTTCTAATTACGCCATTGAGCATAACTCCTAATCTAGACCTCAAACTGATGTGAAAATTTAGGGACATGTTTATAAATCAGTAGCAAAGATTATTGTCTTCTCACATTTCCAAAATTCTCGTTTTACTGTCAAAAGGGCATTATGGTCAACATTAAGCGATTAACGGAAACGTGTAAATGAATCGGACAAACAACGAGCTAATCACAGAGGGATATACCACCATGTAACCTGGTCCTAAGGAAGCTCTAAGGAATTTCTAAACCCATCTAAATCGGGTCAGAACTGAAGTCAAAGCAAAAATCAAAGTTTTGCGACTTTCGGCTCCGAACCGAGCTTAAACAGAAAATTGTCGGATCAAACAAGCTTAGATCAGTTCTTATACTAATTACCAAGTTATATGAGTGATAAAATAGGTTACACGTCTTCTACATTGTTAATTATGTGTTAATTCGAAAATCAAGTTTCTGTTGACTTTTTATAACAAACTTTGACCCGACAAATGATCTAGTTAGAGTGGGAATCAGAGGGTGCCCTTTTAAGGGTTTAATGCCCACATAATTACCAACTTATAACTACCTTTACTTTGACTAATCGCTGGACCATTAGCGATTAATCGTTAAGTCAAACCTTAATTACGACCGTTTGATTTTAAGTTATAAACTAAGCAAAACTTAATTAAGGAAGGTTAAGGAAGTTTACCAAAGTCCTAATTACGACCAGGGATGATTTGGGTCTGCTCTTGAACTGCAGAAGTCTTCAAAAGTTGAGTTGAGAATGAATGATCAAAGTGGCTATAATGTGGAGCTTTATATAATGTGGAGCTTTATATAGTGGGTTTAATCCCACTAGATCATGCCAAGGAAGGCTATAAGTGATCATGGATCATTCACAAGTGTCCCTATACTCTAAAAACAAGTTTAGGCAGCACATGGAATTGAAAACTTGCTATTTGAGTCGGTTGAGCAGGCTGGACAGGCACCTGTCAAGTTTCTGCATCTGGGAGTCGCTTACGGACCGTAAGGGTCCTAGCATACGGTCCGTAAGGACCATGCCAGCATGACAGAACTTTCAAAAGTTGACAGTTTGGCCCCTGAACTTTCAAAACTTGATTTTTAACATGGTTTCTTGCACTTGTAACCCCCAAACTTGACTTTTAAGGACCCCAATTCATAAACCAACTTTGTTAAGTCCCCGGTTATTCATACGATCACTGAAAAGTCTTAAAATTTCAACGTTGACGCTTTTAACCCCTCGTATACGAATTTTATCATAACTTTCTCATACGATAACGAAACTTGGTGAAATTTTTATCATGCATTCTAGTGAGCATAATTAATCGTTACAAAGCTTCGGGTTTGCTAAAAGGTCACTCAGAGGTATACTTTAAACATGTTGACACATTTAACCCCTGTAGTTTGTAATCTCTCACTTTCTTTCACAATTAGCTTCGTATGATCCATGATTCATTCGTTTAAGGGTATAAACATCATGCAGGGTTATTGTAAAGTATATTTATCCATTGTTGACATTTTGAACCCTTATATTCACATACTTTCCTTGTTTGTCAACTTTAGTCCCTCTAGAGTATTCTTTTACACGTTCAAAGCTTATGACACGTGTCAATACATTATTGGACATGAAATTACGAGGTGTTACATCCTCACCCCCTTAAAAGAAATCTCGTCCTCGAGATTTACTGAAATAAATGAGGGTACTTTTCTTTCATTGTGGATTCTACCTCCCACGTGAACTCGGGACCTCTACGGGCATCCCATTTAACTTTTACGATCGGTACATGCTTCCTTCGAAGCTTCTTAACCCGTCGATCCTCAATCGACACAGGTTTTTCAACAAACTTTAAACTCTCGTCAATGAGCACATCTGTATGTGGTATGACTAGTGATTCATCAGCCAGACATTTCTTCAGATTGCAGATGTGGAATACGTTTTGAATACTACTGAGCTCTTCAGGAAAGTTTAGCTTATACGCCACTGATCCGACACATTCGATGATCTCGAATGGTCCTATGTATCTGGGGCTTAACTTGCCCTTCTTGCCAAAACGCATTACCCCTTTCCAGGGTGATACCTTAAGTAGTACCTTGTCACCTACTTCGAACTTCAGAGGTTTATGCCTGAAGTCCGCGTAGCTTTTCTGCCTATCCCTGGCAGCTTTGAGACGATCGCGTATTTGCACAATCTTATCTGTCGTCTCCAGGACTATTTCAGGTCCTGACAGTTGGACATCTCCAACTTCCGCCCAACAAACGGGCGTTCTGCACTTCCTACCGTACAAGGCCTCGAAAGGCGCAGCCTTAATGCTTGTATGGTAGCTATTGTTATAGGAGAACTCGATTAATGGCAGGTGGTTATCCCAACTACCACCTAAGTCAATCACACATGCACGAAGCATGTCTTCCAAAGTTTGGATGGTACGCTCACTCTGCCCGTCCGTCTGAGGATGGTAAGCCGTACTAAAATTTAAGCGCGTGCCCAAAGATTGTTGGAAACTTTTCCAAAAATGTGACGTGTAACTAGTATCTCTGTCAGAGATAATAGACACTGGTACGCCATGCAGAGATACAATCTTATCGACGTACAATTGGGCTAACATGTCGGAGCTATAAGTCTCCTTAATGGGTAGGAAATGTGCTGACTTAGTCAGTCTATCTACTATCACCCATATAGTGTCATTTCCTTTCTTTGTCTTTGGTAACTTGGTGATGAAATCCATTGTCACCATCTCCCACTTCCAAGTGGGAAGTTCAGGCTGTTGTAGCAAACCTGACGGCTTCTGATGTTCAGCTTTGACTTGCGTACACGTCAAACATTTAGCTACATAGGTAGCTATAGACTTCTTCAAGCCTATCCACCAGAAATTTGCCTTCAGATCCTGGTACATCTTATCAGCTCCAGGATGAACGGAATATTTAGAGCTGTGGGCTTCCTGGAGGATAACATCTCGAAGTCCTCCATAAACTGGAACCCATATTCGTCCATTTAACCTCAGAATTCCGTCCATTCCACAGGATAACTGTTCTTCGGTTACTCCTAGCTTTTCATTAGGATAGTTAGCTTCCAATACAGCTTCCTTCTGTGCAGCTAACAACCTTTCATTCAAACTATTCTTTATCTCAATGCTCTTGGCATTGATTCTTATAGGCTTCACTCTTTCCTTTCGACTTAAGGCATCAGCGACTACATTCGCCTTGCCAGGATGGTATCTTATCTCACAATCATAATCATTCAAAGTTTCCATCCAACATCATTGCCTCATGTTCAAATCCTTTTGGTTAAACAGGTGCTGGAGGCTCTTGTGATCAGAATAGATCACACACTTGATTCCATACAAATAATGCCTCCATAGTTTTAGTGCAAATGCAACAGCACCCAACTCCAAGTCATGGGTGGTGTAATTCTTTTCGTGCACCTTTAACTGACGTGAAGCATAGGCAATAACTTTGCCTTTCTGCATAAGCACACATCCCATCCCGGTGTGTGATGCATCACAATATACCACAAACTCTTCTATTCCATCAGGCAATGTCAACACAGGTGCATTGCTTAGCTTCTGCTTAAGGATATCAAAGGATTCTTGTTGCTACGGTCCCCAGTCGAACTTAATATTCTTCCTATTCAAAGAAGTTAGGGGTGCAGCAATCCTTGAAAATTTTTCAATAAAACGCCTGTAATATCCTGCCAATCCCAAGAAACTGCGAATCTCTGTGGGCGTCTTCGGCTCTTGCCAATTCATGACAGCTTCAACCTTAGCGGGATCTACCTGGATTCCGCGTTCACTAACCACATGTCCAAGAAATTGGATTTCACGAAGCCAAAATTCACACTTAGAGAATTTGGCGTAGAGCTTTTCTCGATGAAGCAGTTTCAGAATGCAATGGAGGTGCTTCTCATGGTCAGCTTGATTCTTGGAGTAAATAAGAATATCATCGATGAAGACGATGATAAATTTATCCATGTAGGGCTTGCAGACGCGGTTCATGAGATCCATGAATGCGGCTGGTGCATTCGTGAGTCCAAAAGGCATCACTAAGAATTCGTAATGACCATAACGAGTCCTAAATGCAGTCTTATGTACATCTTCATCCTTGACTTTCAGTTGATGATATCCTGACCTTAAGTCGATCTTGGAAAAGTAACTTGCTCCTTGAAGCTGATCGAACAAGTCGTCGATCCTGGGTAATGGATATCGATTCTTGACAGTAACTTTGTTAAGTTCTCGATAATCGATGCACAGACGCATCGACCCATCCTTTTTCTTCACAAATAGGATTGGTGCTCCCCAAGGAGATGAGCTAGGTCTAATAAATCCATTGCTTAACAAATCATCCAGTTGAGTTCTCAACTCTTTCATCTCCATTGGTGCCAATCTGTAAGGCGCTCTTGCAACAGGTGCTGCTCCAGGAATAATGTCAATCCTGAACTCCACCTGCCTATCTGGGGGTAAACCAGGTAGTTCTTCAGGGAATACCTCTGGATATTCAGAGATAATAGGTATGTCTTCGATCTTAGGCTTTGGTTCATCAAGGGTTACTTGTGCCATGTAGATAACACAACCCTTCATCAAACACCTTGATGCCTTGAGCATGGACACTTGCTCAGGCATTCCGTACTTAGTATCTCCTTGGATTGTCAAAGGCTCGCCGTGAGGAGCTCTGACAACCACTTGCTTCCTAGCACAAACGATCTGGGCTTGGTTGCGAGACAACCAATCCATGCCTATTACTATATCGAAGCCGGTTAATTTCAAAGGAAGTAAGGATAACGGAAAAGAGTGGTTCCTAATGGATATGAAACATCCATCTAACATGGTTGAGGCGGTTTCTAAGGTACCATCAGCTAATTCCACCTCATATTTCACACTTAGGGTTTTAACAGGTAAATTCAGCAGCTTACAAAACTTATTATCTACAAATGATTTATCAGCTCCTGAATCAAATAGCACCCTTGCATAAACATCATTTATGAGAAAGGTACCTGTTATCACGTTATCATCCTGCACTGCCTCTTTAGCATCCATTCTGAAGACCCTTGCATTGGTCTTTTTACCATCTTCTGGTTTCTTGGCATACTTTGGGCAGTTCGACTTGATGTGCCCTTTCTCATTGCAGCTATAGCACGTAGCGTCCTTGATTTTCTTACAGTCTAAGGTCTTGTGCTCAGAAGACTTGCAGATTCCACATGCCCTTGGCTGTGATTGGGATTTCGACTCATATCTGCACTTCCCGAAGTGCTGTTTCTTACAAATCTTACAATTGGGTTTATCACCCGATTGACGACCATCTTTCTTAGATCCAGAACCCTTCTTGTGGTCATTGTTTCCCCTATGTCTCTTATCCGATCGCCGTGAGTTGTCATCCTCACGCTTCCTTTTCTCAGCATCAGTGTTTCTCAGCGATCTCTGCCTGACCGCGTCCAGAGTAAGAGGTAATGCTATATCAGCTGCAGACCGGAAGGTAGCTGGTCTAGAGGCTTTCACACTGGCCTTAACTTCTGGGGCTAAACCCCCTATGAATCGAGCTATCCTCTTGGGTTCCGGTGTCACAAGATAAGGAACCAACCTTGACATGGTGTTGAAGCTTGTAAGGTAGGCTTGACAATCCAGGTTTTTCATAACCAGAGACAAGAAATCAGCTTCAATCTTCTCAACCTCATGCTGAGGGCAGTAGTTCTCCTTGATCAATGACACAAACTGTTCCCAAGTCATATTGTACAATGGGACTTTCCCGGTAGCTTGGATCAAAGACCTCCACCAAGCTAATGCCTCACCCTTGAAAGACTGAGACACGAATTTCACCACATCCTTATTAGCGCAACCACTGATATCCACCACAGTGTCCATTTCATCCAACCATGTCATGCAGTCTATAGCTCCTTTTTCCCCAGTGAAATCCCTGGGTTTGCATGAAACAAAATACTTATAGGAGCAACCCTTATCTCGGGGTTCCTGATTCGGTACGATCCTTTGAGATGGAACACTCCTTTGGTTTGATGAGTGATGGGAATTACTGTTGTGAGCAGTGTGAGTTTTAGAGGGTGGTTTGGAGTGTGGTACAGATTGGGTCCTTTCATGGGTACCACTGGATTCATGGAACTGTCTCTCCAAAGCTCGAGTAATGGCATTGTCTATCATTGCCTGCAGTTCTGCACCCGCTACGTTAATACGGGTATTATCATGATTCTCCCTTGGGTGACTGTTGATCTCATCCAAGTCAGCCATGTAGTTTGAACTGTTACATAAGATATTGACAATAATTTATTTGGGGGTTTATTATGGAATTGTCTTTTATGGCAATTCATTAACCATGGTAAACATAGACCATATTTGGTTAATTTGTTAATCATATTTATTTAGGATTTTTATTATAATTTATCCTAATTATAAAACAATAACAGTATTATTAGTGGCACAAAAGGCCTAGTCATAGGGACATTCTAAATCATAAGCCATGATTTCAAAGAATCGGGGCATTAAGGTTTGAACATAGTTCTTTACCTTTTTCGGACAGGGAGTCGCAGACTACTACTGTCTTTTGTCTTATATGACAATGAGAATGGCCCGTAGGCACTACATTACCTATGGATGTTTAATATATATTCATCTTAATTGATGGTTTAAACCCATGATTTATAGATCATTAGGTTAGGATAGAAATCTTTTGAAGAATCCTATTATAAGAATGACGTGTGTGATTTTAACGAATCACGTCTGCCAGGAGCGTTAACATGTTTTCAGATGTTAACAGGGATTTGAATCTTTTTAAACAGGTCTTACCATTTTGGCCAAGTCTTTCAATGACATGCAGGCTAGGTTACACCTTTAAGATTCTTATTCAATATTTAATAGGCAGATTATTTTTAAAAGGAATGATTTTTAATTTATTTATTTCATGTATAATATATTATGCATATAATGATAAAAATGAAATTTTAAATTTAACATTCCATTAAACATTAAAAAGGAGTACACATTGCCCTAAACGGGACTTTTAACAGAAATAACTTGCCCACGCAGGGGCTAAACTGAATATACAAGTCCTCACAGGGACTGATTACTAAGATAGGTGTCCATGCAGGGACTAAAAGACAAGTCCACGCAGGGACTAAAAAGACAAGTCCACGCAGGGACTAAGTACATAGATAAATGTCCACGCAGGGACTTGATTGAAATAAGGAAATACAACAATACATATAGGGATTTAATGATCCCTCTTCTTCTTTCCTTTTAACAAGCTTGCTAGGCCCTTGAGAAATCCCCGGTTGTTCCTACGTTCTTCCTGAAATTCTCGCTCCACCCTGTTTAGCCTGTGGAGGATTTCCTCCTGTTCCGGTGGGGAAAACCGTGGTGGCTGCGGCTGGTGCTGAATCGGTGGTCGAGCAGGTATTTGATACCCATGAGTTGGATATCCCACTCCCTAGGGAGCTCCATATGGTCCTTCAGGATGAAGGGCATTGTAGTTTGATGCTACAAGATACGGGTCGGCTTCAGCATAGTTATAGTGAGTGTGAGCCGGCTGCTCAAACAGATTGTACGCCGTCGAACCGGCGTAGGTAGGAATCGGGTTACCAAAACCCATTGGTGGCGGTGGTGGTGCAACTGGTGCAGAATTCACCTCTGAAACTGGGTTTGAAGGCCCACCCATTTGTGGGTCTTCATGCAGTGGCGGATAGTAACTGCCACTTGAGTGATGGGGGTGCTAAAGTGAAAACCCCCTTCTTGCGCGGATATTCGTGCGCCTGTTCTTCTACGCCTTGGTGGTTCAGGAGGTGCTTGATGAACTGGCGGTGGTGGTGGCGGTGGCGTGACTGCCATGAAACGCGAATCCTCGGAGGGATCCTGCTGCTGCTCATGAGGCGATGAATGGTGAAAGGGTGTAAAATACCACTCATACTGGTTGAACCTTGCTTGGTAACTGTCTGGACCACGGTAAGGTGATCCATGGAAAGATGATCCATCAGAGACTTCAATAGGGTGCGTGGGGGTTCCAGTCAGTGGTTCAACAGGGTCGGTGTCCTCGTCCATATCCATGGCGTGATCGCCGGAAAAATGATCCTCTGGTCCCAATGGGTTAAAACCCACTGGTTCTTGAATATAGTTTGCCGGGTTAAACCGGCCCTGAAAGACAGGAGTGGGGTCGCCAAAGGAATGGTGCGACATGGATCGCTGCAACGGCAAGTAGGAGTGGCGTGAGTCTTCAGGCTCGTTTTCCGATTACGGCCCAAAGGAATGGCGGTAAGGAGGCGTTGAGCTATACGAAGTAGATCGCCTAGCGGGCTCTGAATGGTTCCTCCAGTCTCCTTGAGGACCGGCACTCATAGTTGCAGAAGGAGTTCGCCGGTGTGAAGGCCCGGCTTCGTGATCGTTGGGGGCGTGGATTGGCCCCTTGCCTCTTCCTCCTCTCCGGAATCTCGGTGGCATATTTCCTGTCAAAAAATTAACAGATACAACAAAGAAATATAAAGGACGAAGTAAAAATAAAAACAATTTGGATTAGTCCTAAGTTCTTTGTCTAGACTCGAAAATTTATGAATGTGCAATTGTGTAACTGAGATTAAACACAAAAGGCTAGTGTTTAATTCACTCAGTGTTGGCTCTGATACCAACCTGTCACACCCCGATATTTCCACGTATTACCGGTGGGCCCGGTGGGGGAGTATCGTGACGTAGTTGATATCGTTATAGTCAAACAACACAATATATAAATGCACAGCGGAAGCAAAAGATAGATTCATTTCAACCAAATAAAATTGTAATATCAAGTATCACAAAATAGTTGAAAATAATCCACATGTGGATCAAATAAAAAGAAACTTTGTTCAACAGACTGAAATGTATCCAAGCTTGCGAGACTCTTATTGATGCTAAGGAGAAAGCCAGCCTATTTCGAGTAGTACCTGCACTTAATCTTTTTGGGAAAATACGTCAGTTTACACTGGTAAATACAATCAACTGACTCATTTTGAAAAGGTTTAGAAAGTTGATTTAAATGCACGAGGCACAAACATTTTATAACTTGGGATAATTATTTGAATATAATACTTGTAAAAGAATTACATGTTTCTTATGCGTTCAGTAGCCCGGTTCGTGCCGGGTTAAAGATCAATAGACACACCACATTATTTATTTAGGCACTGACGGGTGTACGCCTACACCCCGTGCTTAGGTCGTGGCCATTTCGTAAAATGATGCCAAGGATATCCGGGACATGGTCATTAACCCCCCAAAGGCATTTAAGCAAACAAAACATATTTTTAAACGGGTCATATCGATAATACTTAACCACCAATCGATTAAGGTCGAATGCCCGACCAAGCGGTATTTTAGATACTGTACCCCAAGCCCGTATAAGGGAAAATAAGTTAAAAGTATTTACCTGAGCAAAGTATAATCACAACAACAAGTGCAAATAGCTTTTACCGGGTCTCCTATTCTGGAACGAAGGTTTATAATAACCTATTAGAATCCTAACGGGTCTTTAATTAAGCCTAAACTTAGACCGGTTAGTTTTAAAAGGAAGATACGGTTCAAACGCATGATTAAGCGAAGACCGGAATAGAATGTGATTTAGACCCGACAAGTTTGAAGACTTGTATAATATGGGTAAACTAAACACATTCTGGATTTTGAGATAAAAATGATAAGGTTTGTCCCGTTTCGGCTAATTTATGCAAACTAGTTACATAAACCGAACCGAACGCGCAAGAGGCGTAACGGTTAACCATAAGAGTCATATACAGGTTTCCTAAGTTAATATGCCTTAAATATATTGTGATATCAGTAGGATACCTTCCATTATGCCCAAAACGAGTTTAATCTCAATTTAAGCCCCGTAGGGGTATTTTGGTCATTTTAAAGATTATAAAAGAGATTAAATTATAATTCTGAGACTCGGGTCTGAAATAATCAGTAGAACAACTTATTTTAACAAGTTATATCAGTTGGTGATAAGTCTTAAATGACAAAATGGTTTTAAACCTAAACTATGTGTTTAATACGCTTAAAAAGCCGTTTTAAGGGCTATTTCCGGGTTATACAGGAAATCTGAGTTTTCTGATCAGGTTATAAAGTTCAAAATACTTCATTTATCATATAAAATCAGTGGCCAAAAGTTTGGTGTCTAAATGTTATGTAAAACTCAATTTATAAGCAAAAGGGTATAATCGGTAATAACCGAATCAGGCAATAACCTTAGGTTATGATCAGTTTAAAAATAATTAAAAATCTTCAAAAATCCCAAAATATTATATTACATCAGTGGGTAAAAGGTTTGGTGTCAAAAATTGGGTTTAGATAGGCTTTACGCTATTGACACCGCTTAATTAATAAAAAGCGTTCTAATTACGCCATTGAGCATAACTCCTAATCTAGACCTCAAACTGATGTGAAAATTTAGGGACATGTTTATAAACTAGTAGCAAAGATTATTGTCTTCTCACATTTCCAAAATTCTCGTTTTACGGTCAAAAGGGCATTATGGTCAACATTAAGCGATTAACGGAAACGTGTAAATGAATCGGACAAACAACGAGCTAATCACAGAGGGATATACCACCATGTAACCTGGTCCTAAGGAAGCTCTAAGGCATTTCTAAACCCATCTAAATCGGGTCAGAACTGAAGTTAAAGCAAAAATCAAAGTTTTGCGACTTTCGGCTCCGAACCGAGCTTAAACAAAAAAATGTCGGATCAAACAAGCTTAGATCAGTTCTTATACTAATTACCAAGTTATATGAGTGATAAAATAGGTTACACGTCTTCTACATTGTTAATTATGTGTTAATTCGAAAATCAAGTTTCTGTTGACTTTTTATAACAAACTTTGACCCGACAAATGATCTAGTTAGAGTGGGAATCAAAGGGTGCCCTTTTAAGGGTTTAATGCCCACATAATTACCAACTTATAACTACCTTTACTTTGACTAATCGCTGGACCATTAGCGATTAATCGTTAAGTCAAACCTTAATTACGACCGTTTGACTTTTAAGTTATAAACTAAGCAAAACTTAATTAAGGAAGGTTAAGGAAGTTTACCAAAGTCCTAATTACGACCAGGGATGATTTGGGTCTGCTCTTGAACTCCAGAAGTCTTCAAAAGTTGAGTTGAGAATGAATGATCAAAGTGGCAATAATGTGGAGCTTTATATAGTGGGTTTAATCCCACTAGATCATGCCAAGGAAGGCTATAAGTGATCATGGATCATTCACAAGTGTCCCTATACTCTAAAAACAAGTTTAGGCAGCACATGGAATTGAAAACTTGCTATTTGAGTCGGTTGAGCGGGCTGGACAGGCACCTGTCAAGTTTCTGCATCTGGGAGTCGCTTACGGACCGTAAGGGTCCTAGCATACGGTCCGTAAGGACCAGGCCAGCATGACAGAACTTTCAAAAGTTGACAGTTTGGCCCCTGAACTTTCAAAACTTGATTTTTAACATGGTTTCTTGCACTTGTAACCCCCAAACTTGACTTTTAAGGACCCCAATTCATAAACCAACTTTGTTAAGTCCCCGGTTATTCATACGATCACTGAAAAGTCTTAAAATTTCAACGTTGACGCTTTTAACCCCTCGTATACGAATTTTATCATAACTTTCTCATACGATAACGAAACTTGGTGAAATTTTTATCATGCATTCTAGTGAGCATAATTAATCGTTACAAAGCTTCGGGTTTGCTAAAAGGTCACTCAGAGGTATACTTTAAACATGTTGACACATTTAACCCCTGTAGTTTGTAATCTCTCACTTTCTTTCACAATTAGCTTCGTATGATCCATGATTCATTCGTTTAAGGGTATAAACATCATGCAGGGTTATTGTAAAGTATATTTATCCATTGTTGACATTTTGAACCCTTATATTCACATACTTTCCTTCTTTGTCAACTTTAGTCCCTCTAGAGTATTCTTTTACACGTTCAAAGCTTATGACACGTGTCAATACATTATTGGACATGAAATTACGAGGTGTTACAATGTAGGTATACCTGTATCCACTCATCTGGTATTTAAGTAGCCCGGCTTCAGATATGAAGTTATTAAGATCATTGCACCGTGATTGTCGAATCTCGATATCATTCTTTCATCCTCCTCTCTTATTTCGTTAAAATCACCAGCCATGATCCAGAGTCCTTCACCACTCGTATCTTTGATGGTCTTCAGTTCTTCCCAGAGTGCCATTCTTTTTGTTACTTCACACGAAGCATATACATTAACTACGTTGATACATGTGTTTGTTCCAGCTAGGACCCCACTGATCAGTAGAAACGACTCATGTTTGACTACTCTCTGTTTGGAAAACACTCCTGGATCCCAAGCCGAAACAGGACCCCCAGACCTGCCTCTAGCATCCACCGATTCATATTCCATCTCCACTTTTCCCCAATACCTCCCAATAGTGACTGAGTCCACATTCGATACATGTGACTCTTGCATACATAGAAACGAGATTTTATGCTCTTTTACTAATCTATTTATCCACCCTGGTTTTTCCAGACCCCCAATGTGACAACCCGAACTTTCAAGGTTAGTGCCATCTAACCTCGTGACCTTTAACCTCGTATTATTTCGTTTCACGATGTTATATGCGATTGTATGTTATGCTAAACTTGTCTAACGTAATCAGTCATACTTGATTGTTTATTTTTATGAACTTAATAATCATAAGTTTGGGTAAAGTTATGTGGTAAGTTAAAAACTCCCACTCCACCCGTAAGGTTTCTTAAGTTCTTGGCCCAAAACCCGTTGAGCCCAAGCTGGGCCGGCCCACATAGATGTGCGCATATACGTACGACCTTGTGCATGATTCCCATATCTCGCAAGCCATAGCCATAACAAACCCTAGTTCCTTTCTCTCCCAAGTATCGACGGCTGCTCTCTTCTCCTCTCAAGTTATCCTTCATCCGTTCTAGCATACACCCTACATTTCTCCGGTTAGTACGCTCATCATCGTTTTGGTTTGCATTCTTTGACGTTTTAAGTGAGGTAGTTATATGTTGATTTGTGTTAATGTGCATATGAAATCAGACTTCGTTTTGATAGTGATTGACTTGGTAGAATGTTGTTAATTAATTAGGGTGACATAGTGATAAGGGTTGCATGGAATCGGAGCTTGTTATGATAAATCTGATTAGTGTAATATTGTTATCTGGAGTTGATTTCTTGATACACTTGGCTGAAAATATATTTGTTGATCAATATGTTATTAGTAAAAGAATAATCATGATTTAAGGTTTCGCTAGAACCGGAATGATTACGATTGTATGGATGCTGATTACAAACTAGGACTTTATGTGATGATTTTGGTGTGATCCGATTTGGATGTTTAATAATTATGATGCTTGTGTGAGCCGATCTACATGTTGATGGTTACGTTGATATATGTGAAACGTGATTCTTGCATGATTAATAAGGGTTAGGGAATTCATGTTATTAGAAACACAAATTAATCCGCTATACAAGATGTTGATATTGAGCAAACGTGAATGAACCGGGTTTGAATGTTAGAAAAGATGTTAGGGATTATGTGGTGGCATGATCGATCCCAATATTGATGATAAATATGAGTTGCAACAGTGGGTTACGTAATATAAATGATAAAGCTGATTAAATGGATTATAGGTAACATAGTTTAGCAAAGTTTGTTAATAAAGTGAATGTATGAAAAATTCATATTTTGTGCAATAGGTGTTAGACAGTGAGTTAGGGGCATGAGGAATAATGGAAACATTTTACTTTTGGGCTTTGTATCTGATTGGGCCGCACAGTTAGTCTAAATGGGTTGGATAGTAATGAGTTTGGGGCTATTAACTTGTAAACTGATTGGGCCGACTAATTGGGATAATTAACATATAAGGTCATTTGGGTTTCACACACTGGGTTCGTATGGGTCGCACAGGTCACGGCCCACTTGAGTATTATGTGTGGGGCTTTGACTGATTGGGCCGCGTATTATTTGCAGACATCTGGGTCGGGTCTCGAATAGAATAGGACACACTTGGAAGATTAATGTTGGAAACTGAAATCTGACAAGGACAAGTGATTTCATAAACAAACTGGTATGGGGTTCTAATACCCGCTATGTGACAATATGATGTATGGTATTGATAGATTGAATTACATGACCAACTACTATACTTGCATGGTATTATGTGTGAATAACAAATTTATTGCAAACTGATTAAGTGAAACAAGCATTTAGGGAGTTACATTGCAATGTGAGTATGTGTGATATGGAATGCTCGTTGTAACTTGTGTGACAATATGTGCCATATTTGCTTATCAATTGTGGAATATATATACAAAGGATGTGTGTGTTTCTGTGTAAACAAAACTAACTGTTATCGGTAACCCCTTTTAGGACGTGTTTGAGCAACTATTAAACAAGTAATTAATCTTACCGAGCAAACCAAAGGTGAGTTCATCTCTTGAGCATGCGTCCCGGTGGTTGGGACAGTCTTTGGGTATCCCTGAGAGGGATGGGTTTGGGTAAATCAATTGGGTATTCCTGAGAGGAATACATCTTGTGGTAAATCTGGAATGTTGGATAATATACTCGTCCTATCACCTTTAAAGTCCCTCATTGTTGTTTGGTTACCTGAGAGGTAACAAGGTATTAGTTGGCAGCGCTACTTAGGTTTGGCACCCTCACCCCGTACCGGAGAGGACGGGTGTGAACTAATGAACTAGTCATGACCAATGCTTTGATAGGAGCATTGGGAAAAGGGCAAAATAAATCAGGAGCCGTCTTGTATTCGAGTTATTATCTACATTATCATCAATGAACTGAACTAACACCTGGTAACTAACGTTTTCGAAAAACTATGAACTCACCAGCGTTGTCTGATACACTTGTTGCATGCTCGCAGGTCGTTAGATGTTTTGGATTGGGACTTGCTGTCTGGAGTAGCTGGAGTGGTCATGGGTCGAACTGGGTGGATTCATGTGATTGAATGATTGATATTATACATTGGTTTTGAAACAGTTTAACTTTGGTTTACTATTTGCTTCCGCTGAACATGTTGGGATTTATTTAAACTTAATGTTGATACTTATTATTAATAAATGAGGATTTCATTTAAAACTTGGATGGGTTCAACATGATTAGTGGCTCGTTGTTGGTACGTCGCACGTCTAACAGGGATACTCCCTAGGTGGTATTTTGGGGGTGTGACTACCGAACATAAACTTCCCACCCCCAAGCCACCATCTTCTTTAGCAGCAACAATTTTCTTCCAAGAAACCCATTTAATTTTCGAGTTTTCCCCATTCCACACCAATACCATATAACTGGCCTGGCTTTTGTTGAAATTAACCTTTAGACTGGACACCAAATAGAAACACCTGAGCAACCTTGTAAGATTATGGAAATTTGCCTCCAACCACCCACCCATGACAATAACATCATTGGCATAAAATAAATGAGTGAGGGTCAGCCCATTGTGTGGAGCATGAATTCTGTGGAATAATCCCATCGAACAGCCAAAATGAAAAAAGAAACCGAGATTGTCACCTTGTCTAACGCCTCTTTGGACTTCAAATTCTAAAGTTGGATATCTGTTGACCAAAATCGATGAGCGGGCTGATATCAACGATCCCCATCATTGAGGGAAGCCTATTTGTTCTAAAGAGTATAGAAAGTTCTAGTTAATGGTGTTATATGCTTTTATAAAGTCGGTTTTCACCAACACTGGTTTCCTACAAAAAAACCACCTCACTCAGCACCAATGGCCTATCGAGGATAATTCTCCCCTCAATGATAGCCGACTGGACTTCACCGACAACTAAATTTATTACCTTTTATTGTCTATTGGCAAGTATCTCTGATATCACTTTGGCTATATGAGGTTAATTGGTGGCAATCCAAAAGAACTATGGGATCGGGTACCTTAGAGACCAATGTGATGAAGCTCGAGTTGCTCCCCTGGTTAATTTTCCCATAGGCGAAGAAGTAATCCATAACATGTTTAAAATCATTCTCCGTTATTTCCCAAAAATGCCTGATATAACCAAAAGAGAAACTGTCTGGTCCGGGTGCTTTTTCACCCCACACTCACAAACCGCCCTTTTTATCTCTTCTTTGGAGAATGGTTTCACCAGGGCAGCCGCCTCTACCAATAATGTATTGAAGCATCTTGTCTTGTCAAGCAGCCTAAATGCATGCACCTCATCCACAGCCTTCTTCACCACATTCTCCAAACCCGCTCTGGACAACCGTGTTATAAAACCTAAACAGAAGTTTACCAAAATTCACGGCAGAGGTGGATGATATAACTGGACAATGATCAGAATGAGTCCGAGGAAGGGCCATTAACGATGTTGCCGTCCATCTGTAGGTGAAGGAAGAGCACACAAGTATTCAGTCAATTTTACAATTTGGACCCATCATCGGACATATACATGAACCAACGACCACCCATTGAGCATGCTTCAAAGTCAGCTTCCCTGATAAACGCATTGAAAACTCTTGCAGCCACGCTACAGAAATCCGAGTTTAATCTATCTTCAGGATATCTAACAGCGTTAAAGTCACCAAGGAAGACCCAAGTTAAAGTTTTTAAGCATTTTCATATAAAAAAAAAGAAAGCAGATAATATTAACACTAAAAAACAACATATTACGTATCTTCAAATCATAAACTTTTTTAAACCTCAAGTCTACAAATACTCGTGAGTAACTAAGTAACAAAACCATACCACAAGAAAGCTGGGAACAAACATTCATATTATATAATCTCTTCTAGAAAAAGAAAAAAAAAACCCACCATATCCCTCCCATTCGGTATGGCACTTAAAACATCTGTAAAAACACCAACACTCTAATAATCATTGGTTGCATTTTGATTTGGATTTGGATTTCTCCCGCCACGGCCCCTCCCTACGTAACCATATCCTCCTCCTCTTCCATAATAACCGCCACCTCGTGACCGCCCTCCACGGTAGGGCCCACGCCCACCCCTTCCTCCACCTCTGTACCTTGAAAATTCTCCAAATGTCTGCAACAGAGCACCATAACACATCAGCGTACCTAAAAACAAAACATACCACCGAAGACAAAAATATTAAGCATATCTCACCTCTGTATCTAGCTTCATCTGCTCAGAAAATCTAGTACGCCCATAATTTGATTGACGGTCAGATGTGTTGCTAGATAATGTATCAAAAAAGTCGTCCTTACTGTAAACAGGCTGTAGATTGTTGCAGGGTGTATTTTAGTACATGATTTTTATAGAATGTAATTATTTATGATCATGAAAAAGGCCAAATGGGTCACACCTTAACATCAACTTTAGGTAAGTTGGGTACATTTTCCTCTTCATATTCATCCTCATCAGTAGCATTTTCACCTTTTTCCTTTAAATTATTTTTTCCCAATGTACCCCATACTTCATCTTTGTTGAATTTCTCATTCATTGCGTTAAAATCAAACTCCTCGGTAAATTTCATCACTGGTCGTGACCCCTGAATAGGTTTACGTATACAAATTTAATACATACAAGTAGGTCATATCACAGTAAAAATGATAGATAAGATATATTAGATTTTGAAAAGAAAAAAATTACCCCAGATCCTCTGCCTCTTTCACGCCCTCTGTAATTGTAATTTGAGCGGTTCTGGTAAGCAGCACCATTGGGCTACAAAACAACAATAAAAATAACACATCAGAGACGGTATAATATTTTTAAGAGTAAAATGGCATTTTCGTCAGTTTGGGCAATTTTGCGACTTTCAATTAAAGATTTGTTTTTCCGCATCTGGATCCAAAATGTTTGAAAATTTGCCAATTTCATCTGGTCCGTTAACTCCATCCATTTTTCTTGTTAATTCATGGGTATTTTCCGTCTTTTTATTAACTTAAAGGACAATTCGGTCTTATTCACTTTAAGTACGAGCATTTAAAATACCCGTACTAAATAAAAGTTAAGTCTCCTTCCTTTAAGTTAACAAAAAAAGAAAAAAATACCCTCGACTTAACAGAGAAAAATGGATGGAGTTAACGAGCCGGATGAAAATGGCAAAATTTCAAACCTTTTGGATCCAGATGCGGAAAACAAACCTTTGGACAAAAGTCACAAAACTAGCCAAACCACAGTGACGAAAATGGCATTTTATTCTATTTTTAAGCAAGTAAATCAATCCATTTGTTGTTCTACGGTTCTACCTATGCATATATATTAATGAAATGCAAAGAGCAATGAATACCTTTTGAGCAATTTGTGCTTGAGGTGGTAGCGGCAATATCGGCGGCTGAGCTTCTGTTGCCACCGGAACAGGCACAGAAGATGGTGACGAAGATGCAGGTGACACTTGAACCACTTCTACATCACCACCTGGCGGCAAAGAATGCAGCAGCTGGGCTGAAACAACACCACCTGGCGGCAAAGAATGCAGCAGCTGACCTGGAGTTACAAGCGATGGTGTGGGCGGTTCAGTAGTGACTACCGGTGCACCACCACCGCCAACAGATGATATCGACTGGGACGTGTAAGGAAACCTTGCACCAGAAAGCACATTAGAACTGATTGGGGGTATTCCAGCATTGACATCAGTGGTAGTAACAGCAGTAGGCAAAGAAGGCAGTGTGGGTCCTAGTAAAGAGTTAGATGTTAAAGAAGCTGAGCTGGCAGTGTGGGTCCCAGGATACTGCTGCATAGGTTGCTGTAATGAAGGCGGCATTCCTAACCCTTGTGGCGGTCGAGGCAGTGATTGTTGAAGTGTGTTCGGTGGAGGGGCATAGTATCCTGGCCAGTACATGGGCATTGCAAGCCCACTAGTGTTTGAATTTGCATTTGGAGGTGGTGATGGGCCCGGGCCCCATGGCCCAACAATATCACCACCGGGTTGATATAAAGGCAGCCCGCCTTGAAAAGTTGACCCGGGTTGACCCAGATGTGGGTTATAGGTACTAGGAGTCGACAAAGAGTCACTAACAACAGGAGGTAAGTTTGAAGATGGTGTAGGCGGTGGCCGAGGATAATGAGACTGCATTGAAATAAAGCGTTCAGATTATTACAAAATATAAGTTGTATATATATGTGTGTGTGTGTGTGTGTGTCTGTGTATATATCACTGCTTTTATCCTATGTACCTGTATTATGGCAGGATCACTGTTTATGGGTTGTGTGGGTTGAACAGGTTGAGATGATTTCACCTGAAGATCCTGCAAAACAAGAAAGTAACTGTAACAAATATACAACAAGATGTGCAAGCCACAATAAAATGAAATTAACTGCCAAAGGATTCAATCAAAATTCAAAATGTATCTTGCAACTTTGTAAGTATTTAATTCAAGAAATAGAGAGCTTTTAAAAAAGAAAAGCAGAATCCCATGCAATGGTCATGATACATGACCTCCAATATACAAACGAGCACGCGCATGAATGAAAAACAAACATCTTCAGATTTAAGTACCTTGATATCGCTTCCACGAAATAATATGTACTCATAAACCTTGTCGCTAGGCATGACTTGTGGGCCATCCTTTTTTCTCCCTTCAGTTCCGAATGACCTTACTGCAGAGTTTCGGTAATAAGTTATAAATCAACAAAACGAGTTCAGAAAGAATTTATGAAAATAAGAGAAGAAAGTTATTCAACGGTAGCACAAGTAACAAGCACATGTCAATGGGGATAAGATAGTTACTTTCGTAAGTTTGGTGTCACTGCTTTATATGAATTTTGATCTTGATGCTTAATTGTCTTGCAACAAACCTTATCATGTGTATTTTGTCTTTTTTGTGGCCAAACAATATAGATTATGTAAACGTCAAGGCTTTAAAGTTCTGAGAATCTGAATATATGATATGATATCATTTTTGTACAATTATTATTCTAGTCAAAAGATTGGGAAATTCTGTTCAAGCTGAGATAAGTTAAATTGACGAGGCACGTGTTTAGAAAAGTTGATTGATTTATGTTTAGAGTTTAAAATGGTTAATTCAGTGACTAGTTGATACACAGTGGTATGATTAGCTCATATGTGGCTAATTAAAAAGCCTTAATTGATCACATCGGTGAGGAATTCTTAGCACATAGGTGGTGAGCCAGTGGCTTAAGCAGTCCTAAAAACAGAATTCTTTTCAGAAACCTGTGGTCGTTCAATCCACATCATAGTTATCTAATGGCTAATAATCCCAATCAATCACTAATCTTAATAGACTAAGTCGTACATATCAAAAGCCCTATCGTTAACTACTCCATATCTCACCGCAGTATATACTGCCTTTACACAATTACAGCTACACTTGATATCCTCGATTTATTTATAGCATGACCTAATGCCCTTAGATTCCCAGCAAATCCCAACCTAACAAAATCGCACGAACACATTACCTGGTATTCACCAAAACAATATCAAACTTGTAAAACATACTACATGGTACATCCGCCTCACTGTATACATCTTTCATAAACTCAAGACAAAGACTTTGAGTAATCCTTTAAATTTGTACCACATGCCATCACATGTTTTCAAACTAACTCACACACATCTTTTATCACAATCACAAGCCTAAAAGTAAAACTTAATATGTGATGTTACCAAATACAGGTAAACATAAACTTGTAGTTAACTGAAATCCTACAAAATCCACTCAAACTTCATAAAAATACCAATACTTTAATAAAAAAATATCCATAAAAATATCAAAGTTTCATAACATCTTTAAACTATACTTCTACAAAAACCTATTTTGCTAACTATCACATACTCATAAAAACAAAAACTTGTGTAAAGATTCTTATTCGAACAACTACTTTCATAACTTAAACATGCTTTCACACCAATCTACAGTTAAAGTATCTAACATACGCATACAGAAACAAATAAACAACAGATCGTAACGACCAAAAACATTTGAAAAAACAAATTTAACTACCGTTGGTCAATCCAATTGACGATTCCTCCGTGTTGATGTTATACAAAACGCCTTCATATCTAATTTCACTCTTGGAAGTCAAGCTAATTAAGCTTCCAATGTAGGAATCGACGGATGAATTTGAAGATCTAGAACCTTCAGTCGCCATAGTAGGTTGATACTCCACTACTTAAGTGAGAATTTGATTGAAACTGGTGTAGGTTAGTGTGAGGTGTGATGATTAGGGTTTGTATGATGAGTTCGACGGGTTGGGTGATAATAATAAAGTCTGTTTGGGGATCTTTGTGCGTTCAATAGAATTCGTAACCCTATCTCATGTTACCATCGACATTTGGGATAGTTAGAAAATAAGGCCAGCGAACCTGAAACCCGAAGGATTTAGGACGGGTAAACCTGAAACCCAATGAGTATGGGATTCGAAAAAAATTATTTTTTGGGTATGGGACGAATATAAGATTAGGTAGGGGTGTCAATCGTGTGGAGTTGATAAGTTGACAGGTTAGGCCGGAGGGTGTGGGGGCGCCACCCCCGCCATGTCATCACCTATAGCGCCCCGGGGCGCTATACCTCCACACCCACCAAATTAAAGGGGGCGCTATAGGAGGGGGCTCCATCATGTTAACTTGAAGAAGGGGGGTTATCAGGTGGGACCCACTTATTTAAACCAATCAAAAATTTTTATTTTATTTTTTATTTTTTCTCTATAGCGCCCCACTTGTTATCACCACACCCTCCATGTTAAAGGGGGGTTATAAAGCCCCTTTGGCTGACGTGGCGCCTACGTGGCGCTGATGTGTCCTTATAAAGCCCCAATGGGGGGTTATCCCACACCCTCTAGCCTTAGTGGGTTGAAATATTCAACCCAAACCGACCCATATTATTATTCGGGTCAAATATTTCACCACTAACCCGACCCATATAAATTCGGGTCAACCCGAACCTGACCCGTTTAACCATATTTTTAAATGGGACATAAAATTGACGATTTATATGCGAGTTGAGTTTAAGCAGGTTATCGATAACATGTCTAATGATAAGTATGAGTGTGACAAATAAATAATATAATATGTCAAAACTAACATTATTATAACTAACAATGTAAAATAGAAACGGAAAAAAAACAAAAATATAAAAGATTTTTTTTCTAAATAGTTAAACGGGTTAATAGATCAACCTGTTTTTATACTGGTCAACCCGAACCCAACCCGTTTTTAATACGGATCAACCCAAACCCGACCCGTTTTTTAAACGGGTCATGTTAGTCGACCCAAACCTATTTTTTCGTCTCAGGTTCGGGACGGGTTGACGGATCGTGTCAAAAATTGTGGCCCCTAATTAGGTGATACATGGTCCAATTACCTGAAACATATACATGAAAGAGGGAAAATGTCATAAAAATGTAACCAAGTTTGTTTACTGTTCCAATTAAATCACTCAAACTTATTTTGTCTTTTTAAAGTAACTAAACTTTAATTTAGTGTTTTAATACTGTGTAATTACCAGGTCAACCGGTGTCACACCCCGTTATTTCCACATATTACCGGTGGGCCCGGCGGGGAGTATCGTGACGTAGTTGATATCATCATAGTCAATACACACAATATAATAAATTAATTAAATCAATAGAATATAATATTCTCTTATATCTATTAGACAGGGGAAATTATAATTCACAACTGTCAATGTCTTAAAAGTCATTTTCTTATAGCACAAGGCTCGTCTCGAAGGACATGATGGCACAAGGCCTTGTCACAAGGACAATTATAATTATTGATCTCTTGGATCAATAATCTCTTTAAGGGTCGAACAAAGTCCATCGCCTTTTTGACAAGAAGTTTATAAAAATAAAACCTTCATTGTCTTTATTACACCTTTGCTTATAAGCATACACCACTAATGGATGTTCTGGTGTTTACATCATATTGATGTTTATTAGCCATGATTTACAATAATCAAATAGGCTATATGCAATGTTGCAGAAATCGGATTAGGCGGCCGATTAATCGGCGCCTAGTCGGTAAGCGGAGGTCTACCGCCCGGATTTTGCCAAGTCGGTCAACTTAGGCGGTAAAAGTCAAAATCGGTCAAAAATCGGCTGAAATCGGTTGAAATCGGACTAGTCGGTCAAAAAAAAAGTCAAAATTGAATCATATTAGGTCAAAATCGGACCAAATCTGTCAAAAGGAATGAGTTCTTACCTCGATTCGAACCTTAATCGGACCTGCATCTGTATCCATCATTCAAAATCGAACCCCACTGATGAACGATGGTCAAAATTCGAACCTTAATCGGACCTGCACCTTAATCGGACCTGCATTTGGTCAAAATCGGACCAAATCTGTTTAGATGAAGCGAATTTGGGGATTAGGGTTTGTGTTTCTACTGATGAACGATGAAGAATGGGGAAAGAGCGGCCGTATGAAACGTGGGTAAGAGTTTAGGTTTTATTATGTTTGGGTTTTTAACATTTAACACCCCTCTATCTTTAATTAATTTACATATGGTTCCCAAAGTTGTATATTTATATATAAAATTTATCAAATGAACTCTATATTTATATAAATTTGTAAAATTATACATAAAAACTTCATTCCGATTAATCCCGATTAATCCCTATTAATCCCGATTAATCCCTAGGCGGTACCTCACCGCCCGACTAGCGACTAGCGCCTTCTACAACATTGGCTATATGTAAGTGACTTGGAAAAGTCCAAGTATATTAGGAAGATTTTGGGGTTTCTCATACCGCACAATTCAGGATTGTTAACATGTTTTCAGATGTTAACAGAGAGTTATTATCTTAAAAAGGTTGTACCATCATAGCCATTTAATATTTTGGCTAGGTTATACCTCTAAGAAATTTATTGGCAGATTAATTAAAAATTGAAATGAAGTAGCATGATGTAGTAAAATACATATTAAAATCGAAAATAACTTCATTAAACCATGAAACGAGTACAACACTTGCTCTAAACGAGACTTGAGAAAAACAACACAAACTGCCCACGCAGGGGTTACTGAAACAGAAAGTAAGTCCACGCAAGGACTTGGTACATGAAAATAAAATAAACGTCCTCGCAGGGACTTATTGGAATACAACATGAAACAACAGTTTCCTACTTCTTCTTTCCCTTAAGAAGGTTCATGAGACCTTTGACAAAACCATTGTGCTTCTTCTTAGTTTCATGGGCTTCATGTTCAACCCGATCTAACCTCTCTAGAATTTCTTGAGTTTGTTGCTGCTAAAAAGGAGGAGGTTGCTGGTATGGCGGGTATTAATAACCCTGCCCCGGGTATCCAGTTGGATAAACTGGAGGGTATGAAGAAGAAGGGTAAAGATGATGGTATTGTGCAGCTGTAAGGTACGGATCATGGGTTCCATAGTCCGATGGGTATCCTGAAGGATTGTACCCGGATGAACCTGGGTATGTCGGGATCGGATTGTCGAAACCCAGCGGTGGCTGCAGTGGTGCGTGAGAAACTGGTGGAGGGTTGACTTCCGGCACCGTGTGTGAGGGTCCACCCAACTGTGGGTCCTCTGGAATAGGGGGTAAGAACTTGAGCCATGAGGTGATGCAAACCGTGGTCCCCCACGTACAGACATTCTAGCATTTCTCCTCCGCCTTGGCGGCTCGGGAGGCTGTTGAGGTGGTTCCTCAACTGGTAACGGTGGTGGGGTAACAACTTGGAATTGGGGTTCAACCAAGGGAGGTTGGGCTGGAGAGTTATGGTATGAAGGGGTAAAGAACCAGTCATATTGAGCCATCCTCTCTTGATATGAATCAGGCCCATGGTACGGTGATCCCTGAAATGGGGAACCGCTTGAGATGCTTATTGGGTGGCTTGGTGTTCCTGTTTGCAATTATGGGTCCGGGTCGTCGTCCGTCTCCATTTCCTGAGGAAAGTGATCCTCAGGCCCCAAAGGGTTGTAGCCCAAAAAGTCGTTAACATAATCATTCAGATTAAATTGTGCGGGAGAGTAAGTAGAATCTGAATGATGAAAAGGATGAGATTGAAAAGAGTGGTGTGATTGGTTTGAGTGATGAGTTCCCTGCGAAAGAGGGGAATGTTGGGGTTCGATAGGAATGGGCAACCCAAAATAAGGAGGGCCAGATGGTGAGGATCCCAGCGAGACAGAATGTCTTGCTGGTTCAAAGCTATGGCTCCAATTATCCCTTGAGTCGGAGCCGGAAAGTGAATCGGACGGTGTACGTCTGTGGGAGGGTCCCGCGCTGCCAGACGGTCCTCCACGCATTGGTACTTTGCCTCTTCCTCTAATTCTTGGTGGCATTTTTCCAAGGTAATCTGTCAAAACAAGTAAATATAATATAAACAAAAAAAAAAGAAAGTTAAGAGTAAAATCCTACGTCATTAGCCTAGACTCAGAAGTCTAAGGATTGTGCTTATTGTGTCATTGAGATTAAACACAAAAGGTTAGTGTTTAATTCACTCAATGTTGGCTCTGATACCAACCTGTCACACCCCGTTATTTCCACATATTACCGGTGGGCCCGGCGGGGAGTATCGTGACGTAGTTGATATCATCATAGTCAATACACACAATATAATAGCACAGCGGAAGGCTTGGTGAATAAACTATTACAAACCATAATGTCTGAGTGTTCGAGTGAAAGAATATACAGACTGGAATGTAATAAGATCCACAGGCGGATCATAAATAAATACAAAGAAATAAATTAACAGACCGCATGTATCTACGGATTTGCAAGATCCTCTTATGACACCTAATAGCTCCAGCCTATTACGAGAGGTACCTGTCAAATCAGTCTTTAAGAAAATACGTCAGTTTACACTGGTAAATACAATTAACTGACTCTTTTGAAAACATTTATGAAAATTGATTTAAGTGCACATGGCACAAATCTTTTATAACTTGGGACAATTATTTAAATATAATCTTGTATACAGATTTACATGTTTGTCTTACAATTGGGGCCGGTTGGAAGTCGGTCGTGATTAACCGACTCACCACTTATAGAACCCACAAAGGAGTTATCCCCAATATGTGGGTTTATATTTTAGCATTTGCATCTGTCAGGTGTATGCCTACACCCCGTGCATAGGTCGTGACCATTTTCAAATGAAATGAGCCGAGGATATCCAGGACACGGTTGTATTAACCCCCCAATGCTTATGTTATCAAACAAGACAGATTAAAACGGGTTATGTAAATTTATTAATCACAATCCGATTAAATGATTTCATACCCGACCAAGTGGTATTATTATAATACCATATCCCAAGCCCGTATAAGGGAAAATAAGTTAAAAGTATTTACCTGATGCTAGCAGTAAAATCCTAAAGCTTTTCGAAGGCACCTTCTACCGGAAGCTATTTAATCTGTATAGAAGGTTTATTAACCTATTAGGATGCTAACGGGTCTTTAATTTAGTCAAGGACTTTGACCGGCTAGCTAGAAGGAAACCTTACGGTTCTAAACGCTAGATTAAGCGGAGACCGAATAGAATGTGATTTAGACCCGACAAGCTTGGATACTTGTATAATAAGGGTAAACCAAACACATTCTGGAAATTGAGGATTTAATGATAAGGTTTGACCCGTTTCGGCTATTTTATGTAAACTAGTCACATAAGCCGATCCGAACGCATAAACGCGTAACGGGTAACCAAATAAATTATATACAGGTCTTAATCATTATTATGCTTAAAATATGTTAATACATCAGTAGGATGTTAACATATATGCCCAAAAGTAATTTAAACCAAAATAAGTCCCATAAGGGCATTTTGGTAATTTTAATGTCCATAAAAGAGTTTAAATGTGAAACTGAGTTTCAGGTCTGATTTAATTAGTAAAAATATGTAATTTTATAAGTTATAACAGTAGGGTACTATATATATGTGAAATTTATCTTATATAACCAAACTATGCACCGTAGGGCATTTTGGTAATTTCACATAGGCTTTAAAGGTCAAAAATAGACTTCTGAGTTTAAAAACTGACTTACTGTTTAATTATATAAATTAGCTTAAAATATCAGTGTGTAATAAGTTTTAGAGTAAATTACAAGTTTTGTCCTTTATGTATGTCCCAAATTGCAGGCGCTGTCCTTTGTCTTTAAAATTGATGAGTTTTGTCCTTAATGTTTGCAAATCTTGCACGTTATGTCCTTTAGGGCAAACTCAGTTAGATTTTTTGGTTAAAACTGATCATGTGCATGGCACATGAGGGCATTCTTGTCATTTAAGCTTTCCAGGGGCTAGTTTGTAAATAACTTTTATTAAAGGGTCATTTTGTTTAACTTAAAAACAAAACAAAACAATATATAAATAACTTTCATCTCTTTTCTCTCTCTCAAACAGATGCAAATGCAGGTGGTTGAGATGGTGAAGGCACGGCGGTGGTAAAGGCACGGTGGTGGTGGTGGGTTAGGTGCGGTGGTGAAGGCACGGCGGTGGTGGTGGTTTAGGTGCGGTGGTTGAGATGGTGAAGGCACGGCGGTGGTGAAGGCACGGCGGTGGTGGTGAAGGCACGGCGGTGGTGGTGGGTTAGGTACAGGGTAAATCGCTCTGGCGATTAGCTCCTCCAGAGATTCCGGCGAATCGGTGGTGGGTGTTAGACGAATCGGTAGCTCCTGTAGACGAATCGGTGGTGGGTGTTAGACGAATCGGTAGCGGTTTAGGTTTTCGTGCTTCTGATCGTTGGGGTTTAGGTTTGGTTGCAGGTTCTTGGGGAGGGGGCTGATTTGGGGAGGGGAGGGGGGCTGATTTGGGTGGTTGCAGATGGTGGTGCTAATAAACAACAATATGCAATTAAACATGATGCAAATGGCACCACCTATGTTTCGGATTTGACCATTGTTGATGTTCGTAGCAGTAAAGAGGTCTCGTATTTGTTAAACTGTGCCGCACAAAGCAGGTATCTTGATGTTAATAAAAGATCGTGAACTTTATGCAAGAATGTAGATTTTTAAAATGGCTTCTTTTTGGGTTCTTTTCCTTCTTGAATTTAGGTCTGTGGGTAAGACTCAAATGAACGGAAACGGGTTGAAACTGGAAGTGGGGGTGGTGATGGTGGAGACGGTGGTGGGTGAAGGAGAGAGAGAGAGAATCGATGGTGGTGGGTGGGTTGTGTGGGTGGTTTTGGTGTAGGTACAGTTGTGGTAATGGTGGGGTTGCACTATTGAAGCGGTGGAGGTGGGTTATGCGGGATGGTGGTGGCGGCGGCAGGTGGCGGTGAAGGGTGGTGGAGAAAGATACGGTATATATACACTTATAATAATAATAATAATAATAATAAAACTAAAATTATTTTGTTTTATTTTTTAATAATACTAAGTAAACAGTGTAAAAAGACTAAAATACCCCTGGGTGACCAGATTTAACAAAAAAAATTAACTGGGTTTGCCCTAAAGGACATAACGTGCAAGATTTGCAAACATTAAGGACAAAACTCATCAATTTTAAAGACAAAGGACAGCGCCTGCAATTTGGGACATACATAAAGGACAAAACTTGTAATTTACTCTAAGTTTTATATGCTAATATAGTTTTGACCCATACTTGGTGCTAAAAATGCTTAAAAGTCGGTTTTAAGGGATATTCGGGTTAAAATAGGAAATCTGAGTTTTTGATCAGTTTATAAAGTTCAAAATACTTTATTTATCATATAGAATCAGTAGCAAAAGGTTTGACACTAAAAAGTTATGTAAAACTCATTTTATGCATGAAAAGGTTAAAACCGACAATTACCGAAATCAAGCTATAATCCTATGTTATGCTCAGCCTAACAATAAATAAAAATCTTCAAAAATCCCAAAATATTATTTTACATCAGTAGGTAAAAAGTTTGATACCAAAAATCGGGTTTAGATAGGCTTTATGCTAATTACGCCATTTAAATAATAAGAAGCTCCTTAATTACGCTATTGAGCATAACTCCTATTCTAGACCTTAAATTGATGTCAAATTTTAGGGACATGTCTAAATATCAGTAGCAAAGGTGTTAGTTCATTCACATCGTTAAAAATCTCAGTTGTATGTCAAAAGGGCGTTTATGGCATTATTAAGCATAATTACGATCAAGTGCATATAATTCAAACCACTAGGCACCATGCAATATAACTCCAGAGGGTTATACTACTAAGTAATGTGGTCCTAATGGAAGCTTAAAACATGGAAGGATTAAGCTTAAACGGGTCAGAACTGAAAGTCAAAGCAAAAGTCAAGCTTTTACGACTTTCGGTTATAAACTGACCTTAGACTATTAATTGCCGGGTTAGGACTGATAAAACATGTTTTAATATTAATTACCAAGTCATTAGAATGTTAAAATGTAATTTAGAACCTTTGGTTTATTAAATTTAATCATTTTCAAACATTCTGTCCAGTTTGACTTTTTGTCAAACTACTTTGACCCGACAATTGACCAGTCAAACGAGATAATTAGGAGGTGCCCTTTTAGGGTTTAGTCACCTACCTTAATATTGTCCCATAACCACTTTCAATTTGATCAGTGGCTGGTCCATACTTAATTAAAACGAAAGTCAAACTTAATTTACGATAAGTTTGACTTTAGAGTAATTAAGCTAATTAAAACGACTAAACAAGAAATTAGAGGCTTACTAAAGGTCCTAGCAGTCTTTTCTACACTTCAAATTCTTCTCCTTGTCCTCAGCAAGCTCCAGAAGTTGAAGATTAGCAAATGTTGCAAGTGTGCTTGTGAACTCAAGAATTAGTTCCTTTATATAACCATTCACAAGATCATGGATCATCTCCAGGTGTTATTGGAGGCCCTGGGATCACCCCAGGTGTCCTAGCTAGTGAATTTAACCGACTTACAGCCCCTAGAGTCGATACAATCAAAGTTAAGGCGGTGGAACAGCCTAACCCGCACCTGGCAGCCTTTTTCCGTTACTGGCAGTCTTACGCGGCCCGCGTAAGAGTCTTTGAAGACTTACGCGGCCCGCCTGGACCGGCTGATCAGGTTAAAACAAGTTTCAAAGCTGGCAGATTCAGTCCCTTGTCGTTTTTAACCCTTTTTAACCTCATTGCTGACATGTAGAGCCCTTGTAGTCAGTTTGTTGAGTCTCAATGATGAATAAACTAACTTCGTTAGGTTACAGTTCGTTAAATATCACTATGGAAGCAAGTTTCATCAAGTTGACACTTATAGCCCAAACTCTTGAAAACATGCCTAACTATCTCAAAACCACGTGAAATTTATACCACTTATTCTTAGGAGTATATTTGGATGTTTCGAAGCCTCGGTTTCGTTAGAAGGTCACTCAGAGGTCAGAATCGACATGTTGACACGTTTAACCCTTATAATTTAATAATCTTCCGATTATTTTTATAAACGACTTCTTATATCCAATCAATCACTCGTTTAAGGATATATTCATCATGTATGGTCATTCAGAGGCACAAGTTTGGAATGTTGACACTTTTAGTCCCTGTGGTTTCATAGTTTCACTGTTTGACAACTTTGGTCCTTCAAACTCAATCTTTCACACCTTTAGAGTTTAGGACACGTGTCTTTATATTATTGGACACGTTTTTACGTGGTGTTACAACCGGTTATTATTATTTTTTCTTATTTTTTATCTTCTTTAATGCTTATCTTGTATCACCTGACCTTTCACGACCCTCCCAACTCAACCCTGGCCGCCGTTTCAGACCCTACAACGACCGACCAAACTTCGACGATAGAGACCAAGCATGGCTGTTTTTTTCATTTTTGTTTCAGGCTAGAGTCCATATAATATAGGGTTATCGTGTTTATCGTCTGGAACCCAGGAGAGAGGCACAACGGAGACCGACAACGTTTGATGGGTCGGATGCACGGCGAGGATTCATAGGTAATGAGTTTGAAAGAAAGTTTCAGAGAGTTGATTTCAATAACATTTCGGTAATTGGAACCAAACTTGAAGAGATAGAGAGAGATGAGGTTGAAAATTGAAGTGCTATGAGTTGGGATTTAAAGGGTTGCAGGGATTTTGGGAAGATAAGTGAGATTTCAGTAGGGATGAGCACGGTACCCTTTCGGTACCGAAAGTACCGGTACAGAAAAAGGGGAAAAGTGGGTAACGGTACCGGTACCGAATACACCGGTTCGGTACCGGTACCGGTACTTACTGGTGTTTTACCCGTAAATACCGGTACCGTACCGGTACCAGTACCGAATATACCCGATACGGTTCGGTACCGGTACCCGGTACCAAATGCTCATCCCTAGATTTCAGTGATGTTTTTGTATTTGAATTTTGTGAATCTTTGAGATTTAGAATCCATTTTTGAAGGTTAAATAATGATGAGATGGATGTTACAGATAAATAGAACTGTAAAATTTGAAGGTTTAGATGGATTTTTGGGGTGAAGTCTACATTTGCTTCAGGTGTTGAGAGTAATAAAAACTACATTTTGAATTACCATGATGATGATGATACATCTTCCATGTTTTTTAGTGAAAAATGGCTTTTAGAGTTTTAGCAGAGAAGACAAATTCATTATAATATAGCTTTTAGGGTTTTAACAGAGAAGACGAATTCATTATAATAATTTTTGGTATCATGTTTTAAGCTTAAGGAATAAAATATGATTATTTATTTATTTATTCAAGTTTAAAAACTAATATATAAACATGACCTGTAATATTATGAAGGTAACCTGGTAACCTACAAATTGCATAACACTAGAACAATAAATCAAACTTGAGTGACTTTAGAGAGACAAAAAAAGATTGAGTGACTTTAGTAGAACATATTAGAAATTTGGTTACTATTCTATAAAGTTACCCCATGAAAAATTAAAAACTTTTATTTTTATTTCCCCATAAAAATATCAAAATTGGTAATTACACCCAAGAGTAAACTAATGGTTCCACATTTAGCCTCAAATGCTTCCGCGTTAATCTAAGAGCAAAATGTTACACTTAAATTCTAGTATATCACAAAACTTCGAGGCTTTGATGGTGTAAGTAGTATGAGACTTTACTGTACTAATCACTTCCAAATTGTTATGGACTCCTTTAAGAAAGAGAGGTGTATCGACATTTGAGATCAATAATTTAGACTTCGCTTCAAATTTGATGGATGACATTCTCAACATTGTACCATCGTTTAAGCCTTGTAATCCAACCATTTAAACTTATAAGTTACATTATATCTCTCTTAAATGCAAGAGTACTAACTATCATGCTAATCTGCATTTTACTACATATATATTGTGTACTGTAAATCATTAAAGGTGCTAGCAAAATGATTTTTAGCAGATGAAACAGTAGATGGTGTAGGTAATTGACTGGACTTAACTTAAAAGACAGATGACGCCCCAACTTGACTGGATGGAGAAAGTCATGATGAATAAAGTGAGAATGAAGAGTCTGAGATTTTTAAATGGTTTGGGTAAGGTAAATTGATAATTTTGCCCCTCACGTGAGGGCCACGCGGATGCATTTAACTGGGTTGGTGGTTAGAGAAAATGTCAGGGCGTGTGCAAAATTGTTATTTAAAGGACATGCAATGCACAAATTAAAGACAAAATTATTATTTCCGCAAGTTTCTTCTTCAATTTTGCCAGACCCTATCACAACCCACAAGTGCCGACAACCAAAACAAATGTTGGAAAAGAGTTTTCAATTTCAACAACTGTGAACATAAACATGTAACCAAAACAGATTTTGAAAAAGAAATTGATTTCAACAACTATGAACATAAACATGTAAACAATGAAATTGACTAGAAAAAATATAAACATATGAACTTCAATTTTGACAAGTCCACAGGCTGTTGATGCAACAAATAAGAGACCAAAGATAGTAGCGAGGTTGGTTAGGCAAAAGGGTTAAAGGGTTTAACTTTGCCTAACGCAGGTCGTGGGGTCCTCCCACGTTTGCAAGATGTGGAAGGAGGTTCACTAGTTTATACTTGTTGTTTGCTAAGGATCCTTCTCTGAAGTGTATTTCAGGTTCGGATGAAGGGGCAAACAGAATGTGTGTGTTGGATGTGAAAGGGAGTAACTCGCATGAAGCAAGTACTCGGAATGAATGACCAGAGATTTAAGGAATCTCGACTGGCCAGGCATGTCCTCACTCAGTAAATGAAGTGTCAAATATATAGGAGAAGACATCTCCCAAAGAGGAATGCATTTGACTAGTGACCTTGCTTGCAGTGAGGGGCTTGCCCTTTCGGGGGTTGAAGCCTTTTGACCCCTGGATAATAGAGTGTGCTCTGTGGACCTGCATTGCTTTTGCGGCTGGCGAGTTGGTGAAGTAATCTGGAGACATGACTACTTACTGTTCCGTGCTACTTTATCTCGTCTTCCCAGGTTTTTAACCTTTGAACCATTTTGCCTTATGAGCATTTACATATTTAAATCATTCATATTTGGTCTTGGGCTACCCCCGTCATCAGCCCCCCAAGTCAGAGGTTTTTGGGAAATGAGCTCAAAGACTTCTGACTTTTATACGTATGTTTTTCTGCCCAAAGGCTTCGAGGGTTCGAAGGTTGGAAGATTGAAAACGGTTTTTGAATTTCGGAATTTGACAAGACAGTTGACAAGACCTGTGGCAGTTTGTCAGGCGGCGGTTTTGAATTCTGCCTGTTGATAATTATCACTTATTTCATTTATTTTCACATTTTTATTTTGAAGAACATTACTTGCTCCCTTTTTCTCTCAAGTATCCCCCTTTTTCAAATCAGGTCAGTTCTGTTTTGCTTACTTTCTTTTTAATTGTTCATATCATGGGTGCTCGTAAGGATATGGCGAAGTCCTTTTCTTGACTGACCCAAGAGGAAGTCGATTTGTTTTGTGTTGAATGGGGTATAGGGATGAAGTATAAACCGGTTGCACCGGCTTGTGATAAATCTATCAATGAATGTCCTTCTGGTATGATTGCCTTGTATTGTCGTCATTTTGAGTTTTCCAATCTTCGTTACCCGTTCTCAAACTTTGTTTTGAATATTTTGGAATATTATCGAGTGTCGTTTGGTCAGATTCACCCCCTTGGCATGGCTAGGGTTTTACATTTTGAAATTTTGTGCCGGGCCACCGGGTATGACCCATCTCTGTTGTCCTTCCGTCGCTTCTTCCGGCTTGCTAAGAATGGTGATTGGTTCACCTTTGAGACCACTCAAGTCGATACTTGTTTAATTTCTTCCATGGTTTCTACGCTTGGGGTCTGGAAAGATCGGTTTTTCTGGGTGTCGGAGGAGATTGTTCCTTTCAAACTTGTTTGGAGACACCCGGATGCCGTTCTGAACGAACCAGAGCCTTCTGATTCTGAAATAAACACTCGTTTTTTAGAAATTCTCAGGGAGTGCCCTTCGAGGCTTCGTCCCTTCCCTGAGCATTTGTTGGTGTTGTTGGGTATAAGTAAAGTGTGGTAAAAGGCCAACCGGGATCCGATGCTTATTAGAGATGGGAAGGGTATGCATTTATTCTTTTCTTGCTTTTTTATTCCTTTTTCTTTGTTTGCTTATGTGCTTTTTACATTTGTGTTGCAGTTATGTCTGCCCTTGATTTTATTAAAAGCGATGATACCTCTGACGTTGCCTTTGATGATGTTGCTGCTACTCCTGGCGAGAATGCGGTTGTTAAGGGTTCTGATTACAGGTTTGAGGGTTCTGGTTACGTGAATGTTTCGAATGTTAAAGGCTTTACCAAGGTTACTGCTTCCAAAGGTTCTACCCGTCGTTCCCAACGTCATCTGAAAGGTGTTGATCAGCCTTCTGGTTCGGAGCCTATCGATGTTAGTGATGATATTGAGGCGTTAGGGGATCAGGTTATGGATGTTGGCAAGGGTAAGGAAAAGGAGTTAATTGTTTCAAGCAAGAAGAAGAAATTGATTAAGAAAGGTACTACTCCTGTTATTCAAGGTTCATCAGCCAAAAGTGTTGAGAGTTTCGAAGGTTCAGAGGGTCAGGATATTTATGTACCTAACTGGGGGGTTAAGGTTGGTGATAATTTTAAGGACCCGGCTGTTTGTGCTGAAGCCTTGGCTCATTTTGCTCCTCCCGGTGTTCGAAGTGCCATATCTGAGATGGAGGCTGATCATCTTATTTCTAGGATGATGTTCAGTTCCTGCAACCTTTCTGCCTTTTTGGCTGAAGGTGTTACTCGCTTTGCTAAAGGGATGCAGGAATATGAGGAGGCTTCCAAGAAGAAGGAAAAAATGAAAGCTTCAATTGCTGCAATGAAAAAGGAAATCGATAGCTTTTCTGAGAAAGAGCTGGCTTGGACCAAGAAAGTGGAAGAGTTAACAAGGAGGCACGAGATTGAGATGGGTGATCTCAAGAAGAGTTTTGAAGCTGACCGCCTGAAGCTGAAATCTGATAGAGAGGCCTTGGTTGTACAACAGAAGGCTTTTGATGAGGAGATAGATGGTTTGAAGACTTCGGTTGCCCGGGCCACTGGGGATAACCAGTGGCTTATTGAGCAGGGTTTTCACCAGGTGGTTACTTATTTGCTTCATTCTAAAGAGTTTAACTCCGCTCTTGGCGAGGTTCACACTAAACTGCTTAATCTGGGAAAACACCAAGGTCTTATTGCGGGTTATAAGCTTCACGAGTCTGGCCACCCTTTGGAAAAATCTCCCTTGTACCGTCCCGAGGCTTCCGATATCTTTAAGAGTTCTGTTGAGCAGATGGAGAGGTTATCATACCCGTATGTGAGTCAGGTTGCTTCTTGTTATGGTAAGCCTCTCTCCGTCTTGCAGGAACTGAAACCGGATGGTTTGAATGAAAAGGTATGTGCTGAAATGCTTAGCTCTCTTTCAAGGAAACGCTCCTACTCGGGAGATAGTGAAGATACCTTTTCCGGGGAAGCTGATGCTCCAAAGGACGTCAGCTTGGAGGTTTCGGCTGTTGATGATCAGAGTCCAAAGGCTAAGAAGGTTAAGAAGACTAAGAAGGCTAAAGGTAGCAGTTCTGGGGCCTCTAAACTTTCTATTGATGCATGAAATTCGTAGCTTTCTTAGCTCTTTTAAAACAATTTGTGGTTTGTAACCTTTAAACAATATTAGGTTTTCAGGAACCCTTAAGGTTCCTGTTGGTTGTGATTTAGGCCTTCGAGGTCGTTTGAACAATATCTTAACTTACAAGTCACTAGGACTTGTTTTGACCTGTGCTTGAAAGTCTTTCAGGGCTTTCTTTGATATGATATGATGTTTAACTATTTTCTTTGTGTTATATTTTTATACTTTGGCTTATTTTGTTAAGGCAGCCTGGTTGGCTTCAACCTTTTAAGCCTTTTGGCTATTTGTAGGTAGGTTGAAGCATTTGAGGTTTCTAGTTGTCGCCTATGTGGCTTGAAGCCTTGAAGGCTTCTTAGTTTAGTGACTTAACTTGGCTTGTATCTTTAATTTTTTGTTCAAGTTGTATCATCCTTTAGATTATTTTTGTCTTTTGGTAACTTTGTCTTTGTCGTGTTTGCGTTGTCTTTATGTGTTTTATACCTTAAAGGGTTCAGTGCTGCAGTCACTTAGCCTTGGTATTTTTAACAAGAAGACATAGCACCTATCCTTTTTATTTTCTTGTTTTTGTTTGATTTCATAAGCCTGTTTGTTGGTTATTTTTCTAAGGCTTAAGGAACATTTGGTGCAGGCTGTTCAAACCCGTCTATGAGACAATTTTGTTTTAACCTAATAAGTCTCATGGAGTTGTATTGATTTAGGAACTCACCCCTTATATAGGTTCATTCATCCCTTGAACCTATTGAGCGATGTGGCCTGGGAGCTCATCCCCTTACATGGCCCTTGCCATGGAGTTTTTTGCTAGGTTCTCAACCTAATCTTAGGATAGAATGACAAGTTTGATAAAACAACTTCATTCATTCAAGCAATACTTGCTTTTTACAAAAGGTATTCATAGTGTTGTTCTCAAAATACGTTTTGATACAAACCAAACTTTCCTGTCTAAACATGGAACCTTTTCAGGGTTTTGCCATTCCAATGCCTTGGAAGCCTTTTGCCTTCTGAATCTGCTAGCTTGTAGGATCCACCCTTGTGTGCTTCGAGGATGGTATATGGACCTTCCCATTTTGGGCCAAGCTTTCCTTGATTTTCCTTTTTGCTAGCTTCATTATTTCTGGGGACCAGGTCCCCTGGTTTGAATCGTTCGTTCTTGACTTTCTTGTTGTAGTAGGCTTCCATTTGTTGCTTGTATTTGGCTTCTTGAATTGCAGCTTGATCTTGTGCTTCCTCTAGGAGTTGTAAATTCAACATGGTCTCTTTTTGGTTTGTTTCGGGATCCATGTTGACGATTCGTTGGGTTACAACTCCTATTTCAGCGGGGATCACAGCCTCAGATCCAAATACCAAGCTATAGGGTGTTTTCTTATGGCTTGTTTTTTCGGTTGTTCTAATTGCCCATAGAACACTAGGCAATTCTTCAAGCCAGTTGCTTTCGTATCTTCCCAATCTTGTCTTGATACCTTCCACTATGCTTCGATTTACCCTTTCAACCTGACCGTTTGATTGCGGGTAAGCCACTGAGCTGAAAATCTGGTTGATTCTGTATTCTTTGCACCAAACGCTGAAAGGCTTCTCAGCAAATTGCTTTCCATTGTCAGTGACAACTACCCCCGGCAATCCATAACGGCAAATAATGTTCTCCCAAACAAAGTCGATGACCTGTTTGCCTGTGATCTTTGCAAGTGGTTTAACCTCGGGCCACTTGGTGAAATAATCTATTGCCACCAGCAAGAATTTTACTCCTCATTTGCTTGGGGGAAATGGACCAACAATGTCCATTCCCCATTTATGGAATGGCCATGCCGAGGTTATTGGGACAAGGTCATGCTTATGATTTTTTGGGATCGGTTCATGAATCTGGCAAGCATCACATTTCCTCAATTGTTCAGTGGTATCACGATGCATTGAGGGCCAGAAATATCCAAGGTTCATGAGTTTTGCAACCACCGACCTAGCTCCAAAATGAGCTCCGCATATGCCTTCGTGAATCTCTTTGATCAAATACTTACTTTGCTCAGGACCAACACATCTTAGCAAGGGGGCAAGGTAACCCTTTTTGTAAAGGGTTTCTCCTTGTAGTACGTACTGCCTTGCCTTGATTTTAACCCTTTCAGCTTCTACTTGATCATTGGGTAGTTCACCATTTTTAAGGAACTTTTTGATGGGAGTCATCCAATTTGGATCTTCCTCGGTGACTACGTCTTGAACTTCCAATTCATCAATCGATGGAGCCTTCAACACTTCTACCAACACCTTCTTGGTGAGGTGGGCAAAAGTGAGAGATGCTAGCTTACTTAAGGCATCAGCCTTTTTGTTTTGGGATCTGGGAATTTGCTTAATGTGGCATGCTTGGAAGGTATTCATCAGCTCCTTGGATTTTTCTTTGTATTTTTTCATGTTGGGCTCTTTAGCAATGTAGCTATCATTTACTTGGCTCGAGACCAACAACGAATCTGTGAACACTTCAAGCTTCTGGACCTTCATCTTTTTGGCCAGCCTTAAACAGGCGATCAGTGCCTCGTATTCAGCCTCGTTATTGGTGGTCTGAAAATCAAAACGGAGAGCATATGTGAATTCCATCCCTTCTGGGTTGATCAAAATTAGCCCAGCCCCTGACCCTTCAACGCTTGAAGCCCCGTCGATAAAAAGCTTCCAGGCTTCAGGGTTGGAGGGTTCAGTGGTGGCAGTGTTCACTTCAGTGATTGCTTGGTTTGGGACTTCCACGATGAAATCAGCAAAGACTTGGGCTTTGATAGCTTTTCGTGGGACGTAGGTGATGTTATGTTCACCTAGTTCCACTGCCCATTTGGCCAACCTTCCCGAATTCTCTGGTTTTTCAAGCACACTCTTAATAGGTTGGTCGGTGACCACTTGTATAGGATGTGCTTGGAAATACCTTCGAAGCCTTCTAGCTGTTTGAACTAGGGCTAGGGAAAGCTTTTCAAGGGGAGGGTATTTGGTTTCAGCCAATTTTAGAGTTTTGCTGAAGAAATAAACGGGTACCTGGGCCTTTTCTCGCTCAATGGTGAGGACCGCGCTTATGGCTTCCTCAGCGACTGAAAGGTACACCGAGATTAACTCTCCCGTTTCTGGAGCTGCAATGTCAGGTAAAGAAGCAAGATGTTGTTTCATCTGATTGAAGGCTTCTTCAGCCTCATCAGTCCATTTGAAGTTCTTCTTATCAGAGCAATTCTTGAGCGTTTTGTAGAAGGGCAGAGATCTTTCAGCCAGCTTGGAGGTAAAACGCTTCAAGGCTGCAAGCTTCCCGTTCAGGCTTTCAACCTCCTTCTTGGTTTTTGGTGGTTTGGTTTCAAGAACAGCTTTCACCTTGTTTGGGTTAGCCTTGATGCTTTGTTTCCCAACAATGTGACCCAAGAACTTTCCTTCCTCAAACCCAAGTGAACATTTCTCAGGGTTGAGCTTCATGTTAACCTTTCTGAGGTTCTTGAATGTTTCCTGAATGTCATCGAGCATTTGATACTCCGTCTTGCTTTTGATCACCAAGTCATCGACGTATGCCTCCATGTTTTTACCAATTTGGCTTGTAAAAGCTTTGTCTACTAGACGTTGGTAGGTTGCTCCAGCGTTTTTGAGTCCAAAAGGCATCTTTTTGTAACAAAAGATTCCTTTATCAATGTGGAACGCTGTCTTCTCTTCATCTTCTTCTTTCATGAGTATTTGGTGATACCCTTTGTAAGCATCAAGAAAGCATTTGAAAGGGTAACCGGTGAGTGAGTCAACCTTGAGATCAATTTCTGGTAGTGGATAGCAATCCTTAGGACAAGCCTTATTAAGATCCTTGAAGTCTATGCACATCCTCCAAGAGTTGTCTGGTTTCTTGACCATAACCGGGTTTGCAACCCATGATTGGTACTTGACTTCTCGGAGAATGTCGGCTGATACGAGCTTTTCGACTTCTTGGCAAGCAGCCAGGCTTCTCTCAGGTGCTAAACTTCTTTTCTTTTGGACCACAGGCTTGGCATCCGGTGGTATTCTTAACTCATGCTCAGCAATGTTCCGGGGGATTCCTGTCATATCCTCTGGACACCAAGCGAAGACAACGCTGTAACGTGTTAGCAACTTTTCTAGATATGAGAGGGTTTCTTGTGAAAGGCTTGGATTGACCCTTATTCTCTGTTCAGGGTACTTAGGATTTATGATTAGCCTTTGCTTGTCTTCTTCACTTCTGGAACTTTCACCCTCAGCCCGGTAGGCTTCTTGAGAGGGTTGAAGGGTTGCTATCCCCCTCTCGGTGGGAAATTTGACTGTGCCATGGCCAACAGACACAGCCATGTAGAATGCACACTGCCCTGGTCTTCCAATGATCACATCATAGTTCGAAGGTATGTTGATAACCACAAAGGTGAGTGGTTGGATTCTTTCCTTCTGACCTTCGCTGAAACGAACATTAAGTGTCAGTTGCCCTAAAGGCTTGAGGGGTATATCGGCAATACCTTTTATGGAAGTCCCAGAGGGTTGAAGCCTTGAACGTTCTTCATTGCTCAAGCGGTTGAAGAATTTCTCAAACATGATTTCAGTGGCTGCCCCAGTGTCTATGTATACTTTATTTGTTTGCAACGTCCCCACAGTGGCTTCTATCACAAGAGGGCTTGAAAGAGGGTCTTTTTCTGTTGGGGGGGAAGCAAACACACTGAAGCTCCCAAGCTTCCAACCGCTGTCTCTTATGAGGAACCCTTCCATCGAAATCTACCATATTGACTTCCTTGCCCTTTCCTTCAGCCATTTTGTCCCGTACCCCTTTCACCAAATGAGCGAGTTCTCCGGACTTAACAGCCTCTTCAATTCTTTTCTTGAGCTGGAAGCAATCATTGGTGTGGTGACCTTTTTCTTCATGAAACTCACAAAACTGTGTGGAGTTCTCATTTTTTCTACTTTTGGGTAGAGGCCTAGGAGGCCGAAAGTTTTGCTTGACTTCTTCCGTGGCAAGGATTTCTTGAGGAGTCTTTGTGAGGGGTGTGAAACTCATGCCTTTCTCCCTGGTTGGAGGGTTCCGACCTTCAGGCCTTCGATGGTCTGAACCCTTTTGACGTTTGTCATAGGAGTTAAAGTTCCCTCTTTTTCTGGCTGGGCTGTTGCTCCGCCAACTAGACCCTCTTTTTCTTTGCTCTTTAATATCTACTGCCTCCTCTCCTCGGATGTGGGCTTCTGCCCTTTCGAGAGCTTCTTCCAAAGTCTTGGGCAGAGATTTGTTGAAATCTCTTGTGAGATATTTTGAGGTGATAGCGTTCATGAAACCGGCTACCCTCATTTTCTCATCTGCCCCTACATATGTGAGACCTTCCTTCTTGTATCGTTCGATAAACTCACGAAGACTTTCATCATCACGTTGTTTTATCTGAAAGATCACAGTTGCGTCTTTGACATATCGCCTTTGTTGGGAGAAATTGGCTAGAAAACCCTTGCTGAGGTCGTCAAAGCTTCGAACGCTTCGAGCAGGTAAGTCGTTGAACCAGATCCTGGCTGATCCAACAAGGGTTTGCATGAACATTAGGCAACATTCAGCGTTTGACCATTTCTCTATCCTTGCTGCACCGGTAAAGATCTGAAGATGGTCCTCAGGATCTTCAGTCCCATCGTATGTTTTGATGTGAGGAGGCATTTTGATCTTTGCTTGAAAATCATAATCAGCTATTTGCTGTGAAAAGCATGAAAGGTTGCTTGGCTTATATGGTTTGGCCAAGTCTTATTCAGCCCTTGCACTCACGTTATTGCCATTGCTGTTGTTTCCCTGAGTGGCCAGCACTTGATTAATAAAGTGCTGGCACGGGAAGCTGGCCATCATCTGGGCCATCATTGGTGGCATGAGGTTGAGGCCTTGAAGGCTTCCGGGTGCAACTGAGCAGCTTACTTCAAGGGGGGTGCTCATAACGGCACTTTGTGCCAAAGGGAGCATGGATAGGGCCTGTTCCCACGAGGTTGTTGTAGAAGCTGGAAGGCTTGTTACTGGGGACTGTAGGAGCTGATCTAGGGTCAGCTCATGGCCCAGAGGAGCACCATTTATAGCTGGTTGAGATGAAAAGAGAGGACGTGTTGTAGGATTTGCCATTGTAGACAGATATGGATTAGGGTTTGGAGGATTACTGGGACCAGCCTCATTCCTAGTTGTAAAAGGTGGGATGGGAGGTCCGGGAGACAACGTTGGTTCGGGCTCATCATAGTCTAGACGAATCCTCACTCCCTTGTCCCTTTCCTTATTTACATATTGGTTGAGGAGAGACCTCAACTCAAGGAAATTGTTGGCAACCCCCTCGGGGGTAAGTTCAATACGTGCCGGGGTGTCCGAGACACCAACATTGGGGGAAGGGACTCCGGATCTGGACGGAGTTGGCGTGTTAAAAGTGAGGAATTCAGAAGCGCTCCCCGGAGTTGAGAAAGGAGTTGGTATAGCCACATGAGCTTGGCTAGTACCCGGGGTTGAGGTGTTTGGAACCTGATTTACTTCACCCGGGGATCCGCTTTCGGACATGGTAGTTTCAAGAGGAAAGAGCTACACTACTAGGTCTTTTTGAGGAGAAATAGCGGCGTAGCCCCACGGTGGGCGCCAACTTGTTGATGCAACAAATAAGAGACCAAAGATAGTAGCGAGGTTGGTTAGGCAAAAGGGTTAAAGGGTTTAACTTTGCCTAACGCAGGTCGTGGGGTCCCCCCACGTTTGCAAGACGTGGAAGGAGGTTCACTAGTTTATACTTGTTGTTTGCTAAGGATCCTTCTCTTAAGTGTATTTCAGATTCGGATGAAGGGGCAAACAGAATGTGTGTGTTGGATGTGAAAGGGAGTAACTCGCATGAAGCAAGTACTCGGAATGAATGACCAGAGATTTAAGGAATCTCGACTGGCCAGGCATGTCCTCACTCAGTAAATGAAGTGTCAAATATATAGGAGAAGACATCTCCCAAAGAGGAATACATTTGACTAGTGACCTTGCTTGCAGTGAGGGGCTTGCCCTTTCGGGGGTTGAAGCCTTTTGACCCCTGGATAATAGAGTGTGCTCTGTGGACCTGCATTGCTTTTGCGGCTGGCGAGTTGGTGAAGTAATCTGGAGACATGACTACTTACTGTTCCGTGCTACTTTATCTCGTCTTCCCAGGTTTTTAACCTTTGAACCATTTTGCCTTATGAGCATTTACATATTTAAATCATTCATATTTGGTCTTGGGCTACCCCTGTCATCACAGGCCATAAGTGAAATTGATTTCAACAACAGAGGACAACAACGAAATTGATGAGAAAATATCTAATTGGCTCATAATTAAATTCCTCATTGGCATTCAACCGGTTCAAAGCATCGTCTTTCAATCAAAATTAATTCCTCATTGGTGTTGAATGCCAATCGCTGGAATTTGGTTTTATGCGGCAGCCATCGTGAAACGGATTGCGTTGAAGGGGATTGCATAGTCTTCCATCATCTTTCAATTTTTATCTCATTGTTTGCCGTCGTGAACCGGATTGCGTCGAAAGGGAACCAAATTGTCTTGTCGTTCGCCGTTGTGAAACAGATCGATCGAAGGAGAAGCGACGTCCTGGATCAGGTTGCGAAGACTGAAGGGTCGTGTGATGTTTTTTATTTTTAGAAAAAGGAATTACAAAGGATAAAGGGGTAATCTCTTATGAAAAGATGAAATATGTAAATATATTATGAGTTGGGTAAATCGTGATATGCTCAATGTTTACTGTCCTAATTCCTAGCATAACACACGGGAGAATTCCACCGGTTTATATTAGACCATGCGTAGTCGTTAGTTGAATCATGCCCCCCACCCTGGGGCGTTTTCTGCCATGTGCAGTCCAGTTAGCATAGGAGCATTATTGGGCGTTATTGCAAAAGTGGCGTAGTGGGAATAATGTCCAATAACGCCCATCCAATCATTACACAATTATTTATTTTTTAAAATTTAAAACTTAAAATATTTCATTAATTAAAAAAATTACAATACTAGAAATTAAAAAAAAAAAACGAATAAAAAACGGAAATTAAAAAAAAAAGATAAAGTTAAAAAAAAGATGATGATCTAAAGTCCGTATTTTTCCCGAAGTTTTTGGCGATGCATTTGCGCAACGATCAACGCGTCGCCTTGGAGTTGGTCGATCGGTTTGGACAAAAACTCAATGTCCTTTTCCGTTTGCCTCGCCGCTTGCATCTTGTTAACCTTTTTGTTTTCGGCGACTCGTTCTTTCATAGTCTCCAGACGTTGGTGGCCGAGGTCTCGAATGTCTTGGAGACGACGGTTCATCTCCTCGAAATCTTCCTTCAACTCGAGATCGGAAGACGACTCTACCGGTTTTTTCCCGGTTCGCTTATCTTTTCTTCTACCAGGCGGTCGGGCCAACTCTTCAACTTCCTCATCAACGTCCACAACAACATTTAGATCGACGTTGCGGGCATCGGAAGTTGGTGTTTCAGGGTCAACGGAGGATGACGTTTTCGACCGTTAAGCTCTACGTCTACTACTCGACGTCATGGTCAGTACGACAGCCCACTTTGGACTTTTTCTTAGTAGGTCCCAACATTTATAGTACGTGAAAACGCCTTTCGTCTTCTCGTACTCTTCCATAGCCTTCGTTAAAACCCCGACGTCACATTTGCTAGAGATGGAATCCTTGTCACGTTGTTCACCCATTCCCCACGTGCTATAAAAGAGTTCACGAATCTTATTCCAAAATTCGGGACCGGTTTGAAAGTTTGCTACAAATAGAAGAAAAAAAAAGTTGTACGTTAAAAATAAAATAAAATCGACGTGTAGGAAAAAAAAAGTAAAAAAAAAAATAAAACTTACCAACATCGGGGTCCTCCGAAACATCGACCCACGACCGAACCAACGTGTATTCCTCGTCCATCGTCCAAATAACGTAAGTATACTTACGACGAGGTTGGTTCGGTTCCTTCTTTTTATGCGACCTTTTGCCGTGTTTCGATGTCTCTCGCTCCGGTTCGGGTTGCGTCTCCGGTACGATATCCACGTCGGGTTCGGGTTCGGGTTGTTGTTGTGACGATTGTGAGCCGCCGGGTTGGCCAAAGCCGAAAGTGGGTGGCATGAAAGGAGTAGAGCCACTCAAGTAAGCCGCGTACGATAACATGTTCGGGTCCATGTCTTGAAGGCTAAAGCTTTGTTGCGGTTGGGTGGTGTTCGGGTTCCCGGGTCTTGAGGGAACACCAAATTGGGGTCGGAATAGGTTCATACTTTTATAAAATGTAAAAGAAGTAGAGAGAAACTTTGATTGAGGGTGAGTTTTTTATAAAAATGTGGATGTAAAGTGGGGTTTTTATAGTATTAAATGGGAATTTAAAAAAATAACATTAAACAATGTTACCGTTGAACGGTAAACTCGATCCCCTAGGCACCAATTTGGCGTGTTTCAAACAACGCCAACAACCATCTTTTCGCGAAAAACGCCAATCACGCCGCCGGGGGCGGAGGAGGGGCGATATGGGGCGTGTTTGGGCTATATTTTTGAAAAATAAACACCCACTACGGGCGGTCTTAGAGATCCGGAAAAATACTACAGTCTTATTGGGCCCACTAAATATGCTATCTGCCGGAAATCGTGGTTATTTTCTTCCATTTTTAATGTATTTTGTGAACTTAATTTGCGTCATAAAAGGTTCAATTGGTCTTTGCCTTTTGTTGGTATACGAACTTAATTTGCGTCATAAAAAGTCCAATGGGTCTTTGCCTTTTGTTGGTATACGATTCTTATTTAGGTCTATTAAAATAGTTGACTTGTTTTTTTTTAATTAAAACTAGAATTGATTCTCCGTGTTGTGGGGTCAGTTTTTTTAACAGAGTTGAACGTACTAAATTCTTTTTTTCACTTGCTTACCGATCAAGTGTAGAGCAACTGAAAATGTCCATAAAAATAAACACAAAAACGTATAATATTTGACATGACTCATTTTCGAAAAAAAATTTACGTCAAAATGTAAACAACTTAGATTTATATTGACACATACATAAAAATAAGCATGTAAAACTCAGGGGAGGGGGGGGGGGGGTCAAAATGTCAAAACGTAAACCAACTTGAATTTATACCGCCACGTACATAAACGTCAAAAGGTATACCAACTGAAACATCGAAAAAAATAAGCACCAAAACATATTATATTTGACATGACTTATGAAACGTAACGTAAGTCGAATTTATACCGTCTAATGAAAACGTATTATATTTGACATTACTCGCTTTTTAGAAAAAAAAAGGTATATCGAAATGTAAATCAACTTGAATTTATATCAACACATACATAAAAATAAGCACATAAAAGTTTAGAAAGATTGAATTAACATTTTACAAAAAATTTAAAAAGTTATAAAGATGCAAATGTTAATGTTAATAATTAAAAGTGGGTAAAGTTAAAAAGAAAAAGAAAAAAGAGAGGTCAATAGCTTAGAAGTCAACAAATTATATATAATCTAATCTAATCTAAATATTAATAAAAGACTACAATTAATGCCAAGTGGCAATTTCTCCTTCAACTTCACAATTATATTTTTATTTTTATTTAAAAATATTTTGTTATCCTTATTATTATTATTATTATTATTATTATTATTATTATTATTATTATTATCTATAAATCTCTTAATTTCAATATAAAAGATATTTTGTTATCCTTATTATTATTAAAATCTCTCAATTTTAATTTTAATAACATACGTAAGAATAATATATTTTTTTGTCTTCTTTTGTTTCTTTTCTTTTTTTGGCATTATGATTTTTCATTTTATAACAAAACTTTAGTTTTTATAATTTGTGTCACAAAGGCTAAATAATTTTAGTTTTTTTATTAGTTTTTGTTTTACGTTTTTCTCGGATTTGTTCGTCATTCGTTGCTATTTAGCACAGTGTTTGATAGTCACATTTGGCCCTTCAGGTTTTTTTTCATTCGTATTTGGTGGTCACATTTGGTTTTTTAAGTTTTTTCCCCTCCACTTTCTAATACGCATCGTTATAAATTCGATTCCTTCTACGTTTTACGTCACGTAAGTCACTTTGTGTTGGAAATTCGTGTTTTTTACGCTTTACCCGGTTTTCGTCTTCGTTCGATGCTACTTAGCATGGTTTTACGTCCCCATCTCCTCAACGTTGGTAGCACGTTTTATGCCCACTGACCCGTAACGCGGATAGTTTAAGACTAGTAATTTATTAAAATATTAGATTGTTTATTCGATTATGAACATATGGGTATTTGCATTTGACATTTGAACACACATGTTAACCATTGGGTGTCAGCCCAATGGCCACTTGTCCGCATTCTAACCCGGAGGTGGCGGGTTCGAGTCCTATGGCTCGCTCCCAATACCCCTACGGTAGCGGATTTACCCCAGACTCCGGCTTGCAGGGTGGCGGTCTGCGAGGTGGTATCACCTCGGCGGTTGGGAGGACCGTGGAATATCCCCCCATGTTCATGATTTTTAATTTTTTATCATCATAAAAATAATCATTTCCTCTTGGACATAAGCACCTAAACAATAACCTACTGTAGTAAATTAGTAGTGGACCCGTCCGGTGAACGGGTTTTTTTTTTTTAAATTGTAATGACAAAAGTTTTTATTTATATTTATATGTATAATATGAGCTTATCAAATGAATTTACATTGACATGTATAATATACGTAAAAACGAAAAAAAAAATATACCGATGATGACTTCATATGTAAGTTTGTTTATAATAAAAAAAATTAATGAAAATCTTTGGGAAATTAGTTTAAACTCATATCAGTGTGCTCGTTACTTTAGTTAAATTCCTATGGAGAATTACAACATCATTAAAAATGTTGATATAATAATAAGTTTAAATACTAAGGCTGGAGTGTGTGGTATAAAACCCGTAGGAGCTTTATCACGCCACGTCATGTCCACATCACACGAGGGGGCTTTAAGGTTCCTTTTTTAACTTGCAGGGTGTGGTATAAAGCCCGCATCATCATTACCTAATTATTTTTTTAGTTATATATTTTATTTTTTTAAATTAAATGCCAATTTTAATAACTAGAAAATTAAAAAAAAAAAACATAATTTCATTATAAAAATATATTTACAAAAATATATTATAAAAGTATGTAAAAAAAGTTTATGGAGATAAAATTTACCAACAATCTCATCTTCCGATACGTCGAGCCATGCTTGTGCCAACGCAAATACTTCCTTAGGCATCCACAATTCGACATTCTTAGGAGCACGTGTTTCGGTCTCATCCTTCTTACGATGCCTTCTCGATCGTCCACCTTTTGAGGAAGTGGGTTCGGCTTGGGTTTCGGGTACAGATTCGGTTTGGGGTGTGTTTTGGGTTTAAGGTATGTTTTGGGTTTGGGGAAAAAATGGAGGTTGAGAATAATATCCGTAAAAACTGGGAATTTGTGGAGTGGTCGGATGAGGAGAAGTTGGGATGCTATGTGGCATCGGATAATATCCAAGTTCATCCGTCCGCGGGTCTCTTCGATAACGGTCTTCTTGCTCGTTGTTTGGCGCACTTTGCCAAAACGGATGGCTCGGATCCCACGCGTTTTGGTTGTTGGAAAACATTGTGTGACTATATAAAAAAATTGTAGAGATTTTGCATAAAGATTGAGGTAGAAGAGATGAAAATTATGGAAAAAAGTGGTGTATTTATAGGTTAATTTTATAAAGTTTGAAATTAATTTTTTTTTAAATTGAATGTTACCATTCAACGGTAACTTTGACCAAACACCCATCGATCAAAGCAATTCACCCCCGTTAACGTGCTGGCGAACAACCCATGGCGCCCCCCTTTAAATCGTGCGGTGTGGATGGTGGCGCCCGGGGGCGCTATCGACGATGATGTGTGTCACACCCCGATATTTCCACGTATTACCGGTGGGCCCGGTGGGGAGTATTGTGACGTAGTTGATATCATAGACAAATTATATTATCACAGTTTAATACACAGCAGAAGTCGAAAGATAATTTCATTACAAACCGAATAAAAAGTAATACCAAATGTATTACAAAACGGTTGTAAGGATCCACAGGCGGATCAAAGTTCAAAAGTTTATTGTTCAACAAATTTAACTTCTAAGCTTGCAAGACTCTTTATTGAAGCTATGGGTAGCCAGCGTATTCCGTGTAGTACCTGCACTTAGCCTTTTTGGAAAATACGTCAGTTTACACTGGTAAATACAATTAACTGACTCATTTTGAAAATGTTTAAGAAAATTGATTTGAATGCACATGGCCCAAAATAATCTTTTATAACTTGGGATAATTATTTATATATAAACTTGTAAAAGAATTACATGTTCGTTATACGTTCAGTAGCCCGGGTCGAATACCGGGTTAAAGATTAATAGACACACCACATGATATAATCCTGCGGCGAGTTATTCTCAATTCCGTCGGTTATACCTTTATATATGTATATATGCACCGTCAGGTGTATGCCTACACCCCGTGCTTAAGTCGTGGTCATTTCAATGAATGATGCCAAGGATATCCGGGATATGGTCATTAACCCCCCAAAGGTTTTAAGCAAACAAAACAATTTAAACAGGTCATCTCAATAAATTAACCTTCATACGATTAACAATTCAATGCCCGACCAAGCGGTATTTTATATACCGTACCCCAAGCCCGTATAAGGGAAAATAAGTTAAAAGTATTTACCTGAGCAAGTATATATCAAATCAGCGAGTGCAAGTAGCTTTTACTGGGCTCCTAATCTAGAACAAAGGTTTTAATAACCTATTAGATTCCTAACGGGTCTTTATTAAGCTTAAACTTAGACCGGTTAGTTTTAAAGGAAGATATACGGTTCAAAACGCACGATTAAGCGATGACCGGATTAGAGTGTGGTTTAGACCCGACAAGTTTGTATACTTGTATAATATGGGTAAACTAAACACATTCTGGATTTTGAGATAAAAACGATAAGGTTTGACCCGTTTCGGCTAATTTATGCAAACTAGTTACATAAACAGCACCGAACGCGAATAATGCGTAACGGGTATTCAAATGAGTCATGAACAGGTTTTCTAAGTTAATATGCCTTAAATATGTTGTGATATCAGTAAGATACCTTCCATTATGCCCAAAATGGATTTAAACTCAAATTATGCCCCGTAGGGGTATTTTGGTCATTTTAAAGGTTATAAAAGAGTTTAAATACTAATATGAGTTTCAGGTCTGATATAATCAGTAAAAACATTTATTTTTATAAGTCATAACAGTAGGGTGTTGCATATATGTGAAATTTACCTTTTATAACCAAACTATGCACCGTAGGGGCATTTTAGTAATTTCACATAAGCTTTAAAAGGTCAATTTTAGAAATCTGAGTTCAAAAATTTATCTTACTGTTAAAATATAAAAATTTACTTAAAACATCAGTAGGTATTAAGTCTTATATGTTAAACATAGTTTTAACTCGTACTATGTGCTTAAAACGCGTAAAAAGACGGTTTTAAGCGATTTCTGGGTTTTTAAAGGAAAGCTGATATTTTTATCATTCCAGAAGACTCAAAATATTTTATTTATTATATAAAATCAGTAGCAAAAGGTTTGGTATCAAAATATTATGTAAAACTCATTTTATAGGCCAAAAGGGCAAAACCGACAATTACCGAATCAAAGCTATAACCCTATGTTATGCTCAGGCTAAAAATAAATAAAAATCTTCAAAAATCCCAAAATATTATTTTACATCAGTAGGTAAAAAGTTTGGTATCAAAAATTGGGTTTAGATAGGCTTTATGCTAATTACGTCGTTTAATTAATAAAAAGCTTTCTAATTACGCTATTGAGCATAACTCTTAATCTAGACCTCAAACTGATGTGAAAATTTAGGGACATATTTATAAATTAGTAATAAAGATTATTGTCATCTCACATTTTCAAAATTCTCGTTTTAAGGTCAAAAGGGCATTATGGTCAATATTTAGGCATATAACGGAAACATGTACATGAATCGAATAACTAATGAACCAAGTTGTATAACCTCAGAGGGTTATACTAACATGTAACCTGGTCCTAATAAAGCTCTAAGGCATTTCTAAAATATGCTATAATGGGTCCGAACTGAAAGTCAAAGCAAAAGTCCACTTATGCGACTTTCGGTTCCGAACCGAGCTTAAACTGAAAATTGTCGGGTTGAACATGCTTAGACATGTTCTTACATTAATTACCAAGTTATACAAGTGATAAAACAGGTTTCATAGCTTCTATATTGTTAATTATGTGTTTATGTGAAAATTAGCTTTCTGTTGACTTTTTAAAATCAAGTTTGACCCGACAATTGACCTAGTTAGAGTGGGAATCAGAGGGTGCCCTTTTAAGGGTTTATTACCCACATAATTACCAACTCAAAGCTACTTTCAATTCGAGAATTGACTGGACCATTAGTGATTAATCACTAAGTCAAACCTTAATTACGACGGTTTGACTTTGGGCCATTAAACTAATTAAAACTGAATTACAGAAGCTAAGATGACTTACAATGGTCCTTAGCACGAGATTGGAACAGAGGAAAGGCTTCTCAATTGCCAAGATTGCTCCAGAGAGTTCGAACAAGCAAGATGTGCAAATGTAAGTTCACAAGTTGCAACAATGGATCTATTTATAGCCAAGGAAGGGTCATGGAGATTGATCCAGGTGTTATGGCATCTCTAGAGATGAAGACAAGTGTCTAGGGACGTGTTTCAAGCAGCTAGAGGGTGGCAAACTCGCGTAACTTAGCAAACATGCAAGCTGCCACGTCCAAACACATTTTTCTGAGGAGTGCTCAGGTGGTGGCGCAGCGCCAGGGTGTAGGGGACCAGCAAACAAGTTTCAAAAATTGACATTTTCACCCCCTGGACATTCTAAAGCGTAATTTCTTCCATTTTAAGCACTTTTAACCCATGAAATTTATATTTCTATGATCCATGAGATATAACCAATCATCATTAGGTCCAGTTTCGTTAAACGATAACCGAAAACACAAGTTTTGCCTCATTGACGCTTTTAACCCCTTAATTATGAAAGTTAGCGTATCTTTCTCATACGATATCGAAACCTTGTGAAATTTTTATCACTCATTCTCGGGAGTATAATTAATCATTACAAGGCTCCGGGTTCGCTAAAAGATCACTCAGAGGTATAACTTAAACATGTTGACACATTTAACCCTCGCGTCTTGTAAACTTTCACTTTCTTCCACAAACGGTTTCATATGCTTCATGATACATTCGTTTTAAGGGTATAAGCATCGTGTAGGGTTGTTGAAAGGCATAATTATCAAATGTCGACACTTTGTATCCTTATATACATATACTTTCTTCGTTTGTCAATTTTAGTCCCTCATATTCAATTTGTTACACGTTTAAAGTCCATGACACGTGTCGATACTATATTGGACATGATTTTACGAGGTGTTACATCCTCACCCCCTTAAAAGAAATCTCGACCTCGAGATTTACTGAAATAAATGAGGGTACTTCTCTTTCATTGTGGACTCTACCTCCCACGTATACTCGGGACCTCTACGGGCATCCCATTTAACCTTTACAATCGGTACATGCTTCTTCCGAAGTTTCTTAACCTGTCGATCCTCGATCGACAAAGGTTTTTCCACAAATTTCAAGCTCTCTTCTATGTGCACATCCGTATGTGGTATGACTAGTGATTCATCAGCTAGACATTTCTTCAGATTGCAGATGTGGAATACATTATGAATACCACTGAGCTCTTTAGGCAAATTTAACTTATAAGCCACTGTTCCGACACATTCGATGATCTCGAATGGTCCTATATATCTTGGGCTTAACTTGCCTTTCTTGCCAAATCGCATTACCCCTTTCCAGGGTGATACTTTCAGTAACACTTTGTCACCAACCTCGAACTTTAGAGGTTTACGCCTTTTATCTGCGTAGCTTTTCTGCCTATCCCTGGCAGCTTTGAGACGATCACGTATCTGTACAATCTTATCTGTCGTCTCCAGGACTATATCAGGTCCTGTTAGTTGGACATCTCCAACTTCTGCCCAACAAACGGGCGTTCTGCACTTTCTTCCATACAAAGCTTCAAAAGGTGCAGCTTGAATACTGGAATGATAACTATTATTGTACGAAAATTCAATCAATGGAAGATGTTCATCCCAACTTCCTCCTAAGTCAATAACACAAGCTCTTAACATATCTTCGAGTGTCTGAATAGTACGCTCACTTTGACCATCCGTCTGAGGATGATATGCAGTGCTGAAATTTAATCGAGTGCCTAGGGATTGCTGAAAGCTTTTCCAGAAATGCGATGTATACCTCGTATCCCTATCAGAGATGATAGACTGTGGCACTCTGTGGAGAGATACAATCTCATCCACGTACAGCTGAGCTAACTTATCTGAGCTGTGTGTTTCCTTAATAGGTAAGAAGTGGGCTGACTTAGTCAGTCTATCCACTATAACCCAAATAGTATCAAATCCTCTCTTCGTCTTTGGTAACTTGGTGATAAAATCCATTGTCACCATTTCCCACTTCCAGGTGGGAAGTTCAGGCTGTTGTAGCAGACCTGACGGCTTCTGGTGTTCAGCTTTAACTTGTGCGCACGTCAAACATTTGGCTACATAAGTAGCTATAGACTTCTTCAAGCCTATCCACCAATAATTTGCCTTCAAATCCTGGTACATTTTGTCACTTCCAGGATGAACGGAATACTTAGAACTGTGGGCTTCTTGGAGGATAATGATGCGTGTGAAGTGTGTATATAAGTTTAAGTATATTTTAAGCCCTTTTGATGTAAGAGACTTAGGCAAACATGGCCTTGATTGTCAAGAACTCTTACGATCAATCTTGGATCCCGAGACGACTCACACACTCTATGATGGACAATGGATGATGGTGGTGGATGATGGTGTTATGGTGGTGGTGGGTGAAGTGTGAGAGAGGTGGTGTGCCAAGGGATGGTTTGAGCTTGAGCCAAGCACTCCTATTTATAGGCTGAACAGAAGCTCGGGCACGGCCCCGTGTCCAGTGGGCACGGCCCCGTGTCCACATCCTTCTCTTTCTTCATTTATTGCAGCTTGTCTTTATTAGTTGACCACGCCCCCGTGTCCGCTGAGCACGACCCCGTGTGCAGAAGCATATCTGTACTATGAAGATTTGCCTGGATTCTGCGAATCTTATAGTTGACCACGGCCCCGTGTCCGCTGAGCACGGCCCCGTGATGGGCAATAGAAGCTTCTACCACTTTGTCTTTTCTGCTGACACTTGGGCACGCCCCCGTGCTGGCTGAGCACGGGGCGTGTTCAGCCTTCTGTCTTCTTGTTTTGCTTGGAAAGATGCTGTCGTGGGGTCGGGCATGTCACGTTTGTTCCTTTTCTTGTATTTATGTTAGATTTTGATGTCTTTTTGCTTCTTTTGTTAATTTGAGCTCATTTAATCCTGAAAATACAAAAGGAAGACAAAAGCACACTTTTTCCAACATTAGTACTAAAAAAGGGTTAGTTTTATGCCACAATTGATGTAATTTTTATGTTGCATTTTGCACAAATCAAATAACATCCCGAAGTCCTCCATAGATCGGAACCCATATTCGTCCATTCAATCTTAGGATTCCATCCTTGCCTTATGATAACTGTTCAGCAGTTACTCCCAACTTCTCATTCGGGTAGTTGGTTTCTAATACAACTTCTTTTTGAGCGGCTAGCACTCTCTCATTCAAGCTGTTCTTCAATTCAATGCTCTTGGCATTGATTCTAATGGGCTTAACCCTTTCCTTCCTACTTAAGGCATCGGCGACCACATTCGCCTTGCCTGGATAGTATCGGATTTCACAATCGTAGTCATTTAAAGTCTCCATCCATCGACGCTGTCTCATGTTCAGATCCTTCTGGTTGAACAAGTGTTGAAGGCTTTTGTGATCAGAATAGATCACACACTTTGTACCATATAGATAATGCCTCCAAATCGTGGGTGGTATAATTCTTTTCGTGCACCTTTAATTGTCGGGAAGCATATGCAATAACTTTGCCTTTTTGCATGAGCACACATCCTGTACCAGTGTGTGATACGTCACAGTATACTACAAACTCTTCTATTCCTTCAGGCAATGTCAACACAGGTGCATTACTTAACTTTTGCTTAAGAATATCGAAGGATTCTTGTTGGTTAGGACCCCAATCAAACTTAATATTCTTCCTAGTTAACGAAGTTAGGGGTGCTGCAATCCTTGAGAAATTCTCAATAAAACGCCTGTAGTATCCTGCCAGGCCTAAGAAGCTGCGAATCTCTGTGGGCGTCTTCGGCTCTCGCCAATTCATGATAGCTTCAATCTTAGTGGGATCCACCTGGATACCACGCTCACTAACCATATGTCCAAGGAATTGGACTTCCCAAAGCCAAAATTCAGACTTTGAAAACTTGGCGTAAAGCTTTTCTTGTTGAAGAAGTTTAAGAATACAACGAAGATGCTTCTCATGATCAGCTTGATTCTTTGAATAAATGAGGATGTCATCAATGAAGACGATGACAAACTTGTCCAAGTAGGGTTTGCAAACGCGATTCATGAGGTCCATGAATGCTGCTGGTGCATTAGTGAGCCCGAACGGCATCACTAAGAACTCGTAGTGACCATAACGAGTTCTAAATGCAGTCTTAGGTACATCTTCAGTTCTAACCTTGACTTGATGATACCTTGTTCTCAAATCGATTTTTGAGAGAAGCTTGCCCTTTGGAGTTGGTCGAATAAGTTGTCGATCCTTATTTGATACTGGTTTCTCATGAAACCATAAATTTTCATTAATCTGTCTATCATTATGTGATAACGCGTCTCGACTTATCGGTGAAACATATCCTTAAATTACTAGCGTGGATCACATTGCGAGTTCCACTAAGCTCCTTAAATAGGTTTTAGCTTATAAGCTATTGACCTTTGATGTATTCGATTTCCTCGAATGATCCTATATATCCAGAGCTTAACTAGCCTGTTGTATAAAAATTTCAGCACACCCTCCTTAGGGCGATACTTTCAATTGAACCTTATTCCTTATTAAGGACTTAAGAGGGTTGCGACTTTCATCAATCCAAAATTTTTCCGCCGATTACTGGCAACTTTCAGACGATTATGGATTTGTATGATCTTATTCGTTGATTCCAAGGAGACTTTCAGATCCTGATAATTGTACTTACCAATCTTCTGTCTAACAACAGATGTTTAACTTTCCATTTATACAAGCTCTCCAAAGGAGCAACCTTGATACTTACATACTAACTATTAGTTACAGGAGAGTTTATTTAAGGTGGAGTAATATTTCCAACTACAGCTTAAAACCAATCTTAAGGAATAACTAATCCTTACAGTTAGTCGAACAACTCGACGATCCTGGGCAGCTGATGGTGATTTTTAATTGTTGCCTAAATAGGGTTGCGGTAATCAATGCATAAGCAAAATGAACTGTCTTTCTTAATTAATAATACTGGAACTTTCAGAATATTGAGTTAGGCTTTATGAACCTCTATCTTAAAACTCACTTAATCAGGGTTTTGATTCTTCCAATGATGGTACTAGCCGTCCTGGAGATTTCATAATAATGCAGCCTTATGCGGGATGTAAATCTTAACTCTACTTGTCTTTCAGGAGGTATATAATGTAGTCTTTGGAGAAGATATCAAGACAAAAGAAGGTTACAGAGATTTTCCAAATCTCAGGCTCTAGTTCATCTATCATTGCCTGTGTCAGATAAGTGACACGTTTACGTTACGAGTCCACGGATTCCTTAATCAGAGACACTTACTCGGACAATTCCATTCTGGATATCTTCTTTGAATACCATTAGCTGACTCTAGTACCATATGACCATTAGAATATCTTTGTGGTTCCATGCATTAAACCTCCATACTGATCAGGCATGGACACAATCTATGGGACACACTGGGATATGCCAATCCTCATATGGCGCTTTTATCAAATATAGTTGGCACTCGCAATTGATAGAAATCAATGAGAAAGTAATTAAAATAACGTATGTTGTCGTACTCTATTTGAAGAAGGAGTACTCTTAGATTTTCGGAAGGATCATCGTCAAGAATAAAAGGGACGGTCTCCATGGTTTCATTGGTAGGTCCTACCTTACTTAGTATCTAGAGTTCTTACGAGTATCATCACAAGTTTGCTAAGCTTATGGTCTATGTAAGACTGATTATTGCATGTATTAAAAACAAGACACTTAGCAGAAATTATCATTGATATATGATAAGGAATGTACCTGATAATATTATTAATATGTACTGCCTCTGGTATTCATCAGGTAGTTCAGGCATTTCCCTTCTTAGCCCCTTCAGGCTTCTTGGTTTTATTTGGGCAATTAGTTTTGATGTGCCCTATTTCATTGCAACCATAGCAGGTTGCGTCCTTTATGTCTTGGCACTCCAAAGTTTTGTGCCCTTCCTTATTGCAAATTCCACAAGGCTTAGCTTGAGAATCTAAAGTGCCTTTCCCTTTAGTCGCCTTCTTTAGGAATCGAGTCTTTATATGTCCTTTCTCGCCACAACCATAGCATGTGGCATCTTTCAAGTTCTTGCATTCATGAGTCTTGTGATCTGTCTCCTTACAGATGCCACATCCCCTGTTCTGTTCACGGAAACATTTTCCGAAGTGCTGTTTACCGCAGGTTCTACATTTGGGTTTTACCTCATTCGGCTTGGACTGGTTATAGATCGAACCGGTCTTACCCTTTTTGTAACCCTTATTTGGGGTATTATCGCACTTTCGCTTATGATCCTTTAATACTCGGTTCACGGCTTTGTTTACGGCTGTATCTAACATAGCCTGTAACTCAGTGCTCGTTAAGTTCAGTCTTGCGTTATTATTCTGATCAACTGGATGATTGTGAGCTTCACATGAGTCAGCCATGGTGAAGCTTTGAAGGCTACAAACCAAGTAATAATAATTTGTTTAATTATATAGTGAATCGTCGAATTTGATAATTAAATAGCCATGGTGTAAATAAACCATATAGGCCAATAGATAGTATAAAATTTATTTGATTATGTTTTGCCTAGGTTTTTAAATGAACCATCTTTGGCGTTTAAACGGAAATATAATCCTTCATTTTTATTAGACAGGGGACATAAGTCACAACTGTTAATGTCGTACATACATTTTGTATAGTGTAAAGGCGTGCCTTAAAGGACTTTTAGATGGCACAAAGGCCTTGTCACAAGGACAATTTAAAACATAATCAATGGTCCTTTGGATCGGAAAAATTTCATAGTTCATTGCCTTTTGACAAGAAGTTATCAAATAAAACTATCTTTATCATGAATACATCTTTGCCCGTAGGTATACATCTTAAATGGATGTTTTGATGTATACATTAAGTTCGACGTTTATTAGCCATGATTCATATTGATCATTTAGGCTAAATAAGGGGTTTGGAAATTCCCAATATAAAGATGACAAGTGTGATTTTATCGCATCACTGTTGTCAGGAGTGTTAACATGTTTTCAGATGTTAACAAGGATCTGAATCTCTTTTAAACAGGTTTTACCATCATAGCCAGGTCTTTAATGACATTCAAGCTAGGTTATACCCTTTAAGATTCTTTTTAATATATATACTGGCAGATCAATTTCAAAAAGGAATGATATTTTGATTTATTTCATATATTATATTCATATATAATGATAAAAATGAAATTTTAGATAAAACATTCCAATGGTTTTAAAAGAGGTACAGAATTGCCCTAAACGGGGCTTGAAAGAAATAATGTTGTCCACGAAGGGACTAAAAGATAAATATGTCCTTATAAGGACTACTAAGGAAACGATCTTCAGCAAAAGGAGTTTCTTCTTCACTTTATTTCTGAATGTTTTCTCCTTGGTTGCACGTTTATCCTAGCGCGGTACGAAGCTCGGCATTTCAAGGCTTCGGATGGGGAGAATTTCCATTATGGCTTCTTTGCTTGGCGACATATTCAAAAAAATATAAAATCGAAAGCAATAGTTTTCTGAATAGGGATGAGAGTATTCCTATGTTAAGTCTAGACTCAGAAGGTCAAGGAATGTGCTACTGTGTCATTGATATTAAACACAAAAGGCTAGTGTTTAATTCACTCAATGTTGGCTCTGATACCAACCTGTCACACCCCGATATTTCCACGTATTACCGGTGGGCCCGGTGGGGAGTATTGTGACGTAGTTGATATCATACACAATTTATATTATCACAGTTTAATACATAGGGGAAGTCGAAAGATAATTTCATTACAAACCGAATAAAAAGTAATACCAAATGTATTACAAAACGGTTGTAAGGATCCACAGGCGGATCAAAGTTCAAAAGTTTATTGTTCAACAAATTTAACTTCTAAGCTTGCAAGACTCTTTATTGAAGATAGGGGTAGCCAGCCTATTCCATGTAGTACCTGCACTTAGCCTTTTTGGAAAATACGTCAGTTTACATTGGTAAATACAATTAACTGACTCATTTTGAAAATGTTTAAGAAAATTGATTTGAATGCACATGGCCCAAAATAATCTTTTATAACTTGGGATAATTATTTATATATAAACTTGTAAAAGAATTACATGTTCGTTATACGTTCAGTAGCCCGGGTCGAATACCGGGTTAAAGATTAATAGACACACCACATGATATAATCCCGCGGCGAGTTATTCTCAATTCCGTCGGTTATACCTTTATATATATATATATATATATGCACCGTCAGGTGTATGCCTACACCCCGTGCTTAAGTCGTGGCCATTTCAATGAATGATGCCAAGGATATCCGGGACATGGTCATTAACCCCCCAAAAGCAAACAAAACAATTTAAACGGGTCATCTCAATAAATAAACCTTCATACGATTAACAATTCAATGCCCGACCAAGCGGTATTTTATATACCGTACCCCAAGCCCGTATAAGGGAAAATAAGTTAAAAGTATTTACCTGAGCAAGTATAATATATCAAATCAGCGAGTGCAAGTAGCTTTTACTGGGCTCTTAATCTGGAACGAAGGTTTTAATAACCTATTAGATTCCTAACGGGTCTTTATTAAGCTTAAACTTAGACCTGTTAGTTTTAAAGGAAGATATACGGTTCAAAACGCACGATTAAGCAATGACCGGATTAGAGTGTGGTTTAGACCCTACAAGTTTGTATACTTGTATAATATGGGTAAACTAAACACATTCTGGATTTTGAGATAAAAACGATAAGGTTTGACCCGTTTCGGCTAATTTATGCAAACTAGTTACATAAACCGCACCGAACGCGAATAATGCGTAACGAGTATTCAAATGAGTCATAAACATGTTTCCTAAGTTAATATGCCTTAAATATGTTGTGATATCACTAAGATACCTTCCATTATGCCCAAAATGGATTTAAACTCAAATTATGCCCCGTAGGGGTATTTTGGTCATTTTAAAGGTTATAAAAGAGTTTAAATACTAATCTGAGTTTCAGGTCTGATATAATCAGTAAAAACATTTATTTTATAAGTCATAACAGTAGGGTGTTGCATATATGTGAAATTTACCTTTTATAACCAAACTATGCACCGTAGGGGCACTTTAGTAATTTCACATAAGCTTTAAAAGGTCAATTTTAGAAATCTGAGTTCAAAAATTTATCTTACTGTTAAAATATAAAAATTTACTTAAAACATCAGTAGGTATTAAGTCTTATATGTTAAACATAGTTTTAACTCATACTATGTGCTTAAAACGCGTAAAAAGACGGCTTTAAGCGATTTCTGGGTTTTTAAAGGAAAGCTGATATTTTTATCATTCCAGAAGACTCAAAATATTTTATTTATTATATAAAATCAGTAGCAAAAGGTTTGGTATCAAAATATTATGTAAAACTCATTTTATAGGCCAAAAGGGCAAAACCGACAATTACCGAATCAAAGCTATAACCCTATGTTATGCTCAGGCTAAAAATAAATAAAAATCTTCAAAAATCCCAAAATATTATTTTAAATAAGTAGGTAAAAATTTTGGTATCAAAAATTGGGTTTAGATAGGCTTTATGCTAATTACGCCGTTTTATTAATAAAAAGCTTTCTAATTACGCTATTGAGCATAACTCTTAATCTAGACCTCAAACTGATGTGAAAATTTAGGGACATGTTTATAAATTAGTAATAAAGATTATTGTCATCTCACATTTTCAAAATTCTCGTTTTAAGGTCAAAAGGGCATTATGGTCAATATTTAGGCATATAACGGAAACATGTACATGAATCGAATAACTAATGAACCAAGTTGTATAACCTCAGAGGGTTATACTAACATGTAACCTGGTCCTAATAAAGCTCTAAGGCATTTCTAAAATATGCTATAATGGTTCAGAACTGAAAGTCAAAGCAAAAGTCCACTTATGCGACTTTCGGTTCCGAACCGAGCTTAAACTGAAAATTGTCGGGTTGAACATGCTTAGACATGTTCTTACATTAATTACCAAGTTATACAAGTGTTAAAACAGGTTTCATAGCTTCTATATTGTTAGTTATGTGTTTATGCGAAAATTAGTTTTCTGTTGACTTTTTAAAATCAAGTTTGACCCGACAATTGACCTAGTTAGAATGGGAATCAGAGGGTGCCCTTTTAAGGGTTTATTACCCACATAATTACCAACTCAAAGCTACTTTCAATTCGAGAATTGACTGGACCATTAGTGATTAATCACTAAGTCAAACCTTAATTACGACGGTTTAACTTTGGGCCATTAAACTAATTAAAACTGAATTACAGAAGCTAAGATGACTTACAATGGTCCTTAGCACGAGTTTGGAACAGAGGAAAGGCTTCTCAATTGCCAAGAATGCTCCAGCGAGTTAGAACAAGCAAGATGTGCAAATGTAAGTTCACAAGTTGCAACAATGGATCTATTTATAGCCAAGGAAGGGTCATGGAGATTGATCCAGGTGTTATGGCATCTCTAGAGATGAAAACAAGTGTCTAGGGACGTGTTTCAAGCAGCTAGAGGGTGGCAAACTCGCGTAACTTAGCAAACATGCAAGCTGCCTCGTCCAAACACATTTTTCTGAGCTGGCAGTCCGTCGCGTCGCGTGACGAAGGAGTGCTCAGGTGGTGGCGCAGCGCCAGGGTGTAGGGGACCAGCAAACAAGTTTCAAAAATTGATATTTTCACCCCCTGGACCTTCTAAAGCGTAATTTCTTCCATTTTAAGCACTTTTAACCCATGAAATTTATATTTCTATGATCCATGAGATATAACCAATCATCATTAGGTCCGGTTTCGTTAAACGATAACCGAAAACACAAGTTTTGCCTCGTTGACGCTTTTAACCCCTTAATTACGAAAGTTAGCGTATCTTTCTCATACGATATCGAAACCTTGTGAAATTTTTATCACTCATTATCGAGAGTATAATTAATCGTTACAAGGCTCCGGGTTCGCTAAAAGATCACTCAGAGGTATAACTTAAACATGTTGACACATTTAACCCTCGCGTCTTGTAAACTTTCACTTTCTTCCACAAACGGTTTCATATGCTTCATGATACATTCGTTTTAAGGGTATAAGCATCGTGTAGGGTTGTTGAAAGGCATAATTAGCAAATGTCGACACTTTGTATCCTTATATACATATACTTTCTTCGTTTGTCAATTTTAGTCCCTCATATTCAATTTGTTACACGTTTAAAGTCCATGACACGTGTCGATACTATATTGGACATGATTTTACGAGGTGTTACAATGTGGCGGGGTGGCGCCATGTGTAACACCTCGAAAATTCACGTCCTATAATGTGTTGACATGTGTCATAAAGTCTGAACGTGTGAAAGAATGTTATAAAAGGACTAAAGTTGACAAACATGGAAAGTATGTGAAATACGTATTCTAAGTGTCAACTGTGAATAAATATAATGTACATTAACCCTACACGATGCTCATACCTTCAAACGAATAAATCATGGATCATACGAAGCTAAAAGTGAGAGATTACAAACTACAAGGGTTAAAAGTGTCAACATGTTTAATTTATACCTCTGAGTGACCTTCTGACAAACCCGAAGCTTTGTAACGGTTAATTATGCTCACTAGAATACACGATTAAAATTTCATAAAGTTTCGTCAACGTATGAGAAAGTTGTGACCAAATTCGTGTGCAAGGGGTTAAAGCGTCAACATTGGAAGTTAGGCCTTTTCGGGTAACAATAAAGTTACCCGGGGATTTAACAAAGTGGGTATATACTTTAAAGCCCTTAGAGATCAAGGTTGAAGGATCATAATGCAAGAAAATGCAAGAAACAAAAGTCTTTTCGACGTTTGAAGAGCCAAGGACTGAAAATGCAAATATCAGAAAGTTGTATGGCTGACCCCATAGGGGCTTGCGTAGCGCGAGCCTGAAGGCTCTAGCAGTGGCGCTACGCCACTGCCATATCTGGGCAGAAAACGAATTTTGCGAATAGGGGCCTGCTAGGTGAGTTTGTGAGCAACTTTAAACCGAATTTCCTCATCCCTTGACCCCTAAAACAACCCCTAGAACACTAGGACACATGTTGGGATGTTGTGGTAAGTGCTAGACTTTGTTGTCAACACCTTATGGTGATTGAATTCACTATAAATAGAGTCTTAAGTTGCAACACATTCTTCACACTTCACTTGTGCAATTGAGGAGCCTTTCTGGAACTTCAAAGCAGGCACAAGACCTTCCTAATCAAGCTTAGGACTTCAGTAAGTTTTCTAACCTTTCCTTAGTTTAAGTTTTATCTTAGTTTAGCTTAAAAGTCAACCGTCGTAATTAAAGGTTGACTTAACGATTAATCACTAATGGTCCCGTGATTAGTCGAATCAAAGGTAGTTATAAGTTGGTAATCATTTGGGCCTTAAACCCTTAAAAGGGCATCCACTGATTCCCATCCTAACTAGGTCATTTGTCGAGTCAAAGATGATTAGAAAAAGTCAACAGAAATGTAATCTTTCGTTTAACGCATAATTAACAAGGTAAAAGGCGTGTAACCTATTTTATCATTCATATAACTTGATAATAAGCATAAGAACTTGTCTAAGCTTGTTTGATTCGACAACTTTCCATTGTGAACCGATTCGGAACCGAAAGTCGCAAAGCTTTGACTTTTGCTTTGACTTCAGTTCTGACCCGCTTTAGTATGATTTGGAAATGCCTTAGAGTTTCCTTAGGACCAGGCTACATGTTAGCATAACCCTCTGTGGTTGGTTCATTGATTGACCCATTCGTTTACGCGTTTCCGTTAATTGCTGATATGTTGACCATTATGCCCTTATTACCTTAAAACGTGATTTATGAAAATGTAAAAGTGTAGAAACCTTAGTTACTGATATATAAACTTGTATGCAAAGTTTGACATCAGTTTGACTTATAGATTAAGAGTTATGCTCAATATCGCGAAATTAGAGCTTTATGTTAATAAAACGGCGTAATTGGCGTATAGCCTAGCTAAGCCTACCTTTTGGTATCAAACTTAATACCCACTGACGTAATATATTATTTTGGGATTTTTAAAGATTTTTAATTAATTTTAGGCTGAGCATAACTAGTAGTCGTAGGCTTAATCCGGTAATTGTCGGTTTTGCCCTTACGGGCCATAAAATGAGTTTTACATATCTAAACGACTCCAAACCTTTTGCTACTGATCACATATGTTAAATAAATTATTTTAAGCCTTCTAGAAATATAAAAATATCAGATTTAAGTATCGAACCCGGAAATGGCCTTTAATCGCCTTATTTAGCGTTTTTAACGCATAGTATGTTTTAAAATCATATTGAACATACCCGGGTTGATACCTACTGATATATAAGGCAAATTATGATATTTTAACAGTAAGAAAAGGTTGATTAACTCAGACTTCGTTTTTGAGCTTTTCGGCTTATGTGAAATTACCAAAATACCCCTACGGGGCATAGTTTGTGTTTAAATTAGTTCGGGGCATAATGAAAGACATCCTACTGATGTCCCAACATATTTGAAGCATATTAACTTAGGAAACCTGTATATGGCTCTTACGGATACCCGTTATGCTTATTACGCGTTCGGTTCGGTTTATGTAACAAGTTTACATAAATTAGCCGAAACGGGTCAAACCTTATCGGTTTTATCTCAAAATCCAGAATGTGTTTAGTTTACCCATATTATACAAGTCTCCAGACTTGTCGGGTCTAAATCACATCCTATTCCGGTCTTCGCTTAATCATGCGTTTTGAACCGTAAACCTTTCCTTAAAACTAACCGGTCTAAGTTACGACTTAAATAAGACCCGTTAGGAATTTAATAGGTTAATAAAACCTTCGTTCCAGATTAAGAGCCCCAGTAGAAGTACTTGTGCTTGCTGATTAAGATATACGGCTGAGTGTAAGTTGCATTGCTAGCTCAGGTAAATACTTTTAACTTATTTTCCCTTATACGGGCTTGGGATACGGTATTATAAAAAAATACCGCTTGGTCGGGTGTAGAAACCTTTTAATCGGAGATGATTAAATTGCATAATCCCGTTTTAATCTGTATTGATTGATAACAAATAACATTGGGGGTTAATGACCGTGTCCTGGATATCCTTGGCTCATTTTAAAAAGTGAATGGCCACGACGTAAGCACAAGGGGTAGGCAAAACACCTCCTGTTGCATATGTATAACGTATACTCACTCGTAAGGGTATCTTCTTGTGAGATTATATTTGTGGTGTGTCGATTAATCTTGTCCGGCTTGTATTGTATAATCACCGGCCCTAAATGTTGGACAACCATGTAAATCGGATACAAGATTTTTATTAACAAAATTGTCCCAAGTATAAAAGATTAATTTTGCCTCTGTGCATTTTAATCAATGTGTCAAGATATTTTGTGCCGTTTGCACTCGAATCACTTTTCAAACTCTTTTTCCAAAATGAGTCAGTTAATTGTATTTACCAGTGTAAACTGACGTATTTTCCAAAAAGGTTAAGTGACAGGTACTATGCGTAATTGGCTGGGAGCTCAGGGCGTCACTAGGGAATCTTGCAAGTTCTAGATGTCTAAAGTCTGTTGAACAGTTTTCTTTTATTGATCCGCCTGTGGATCCTTTACCTTCCGTTGTAATACTTTGACATTACTTATATTCGGAATGTAATATATTTATCTTTTGCTTCCGCTGTGCATTATTATATTGTGTTGTTTGACTATTATGTTGCCAACCACGTCACGATACTCCCCCACCGGGCCCACCGGTGACACGTGGAAATCGGGGTGTGACAGGTTGGTATCAGAGCCAACATTGAGTGAATTAAACACTAGCTTTTTGTGTTTAATCTCAATGACACAATTGCACATTCCTAAATCTTCTGAGTCTAGACTTAACATAGGAATACTTTCAATCCTAATCTGAAAATTTTTACTTCCAAATTTTATATATATTGGATACGTCGCCAAGCGAAGAAGCTGTATTAGAAATTCTCCCCAATATGGAGCCCTGAAATGCTGAGCTTCGTAGCGCGGCTGGAATGAAACGAGCATCCAAGGAGAAAGCATTCAGAAATAACTTGAAGAAGAAACTCCTTTTGCTGAAGATCGTTTCCTTAATAGTCCTTATAAGGACATATTTATCTTTCGGTCCCTTCGAGGACACATTATCCCTTCAAAGACCCGCTTAGGGCAACTCTGTACTTCTATTTTCATATAATGAATTGATTAAATTAAGTTTTCATTCTAAACATGAAATATGAAATGAATGGAAAATAACATCCCTTAGAAGGGAAGTGCCTACGGGCTATAATTAACGTCCTCTGAGACTAAAGACGGTGGTAGCCTACCGCTCCCTGTCAAGAAAAGGTAATGAACTTTGATTCACACCTAAATGCCTCGATCCCAAACGATCATGGCTTATAAATTAAACTTGTCCACGTGACTAAGCCTTTTGTGCTATTACTAAATGCCTCGATCCCAGACGATCAAGGCTTATAAATTAAACTTGTCCACGTGACTAAGCCTTTTGTGCTATTACTAAATGTCTCGATCCCAGACGATCATGGCTTATAAATTAAACTTGTCCACGTGACTAGGCCTTTTGTGCCATTACTAATTCATAAATTGCCCTGATTCTCTGAAATCTTGGCTTATAAATTAAACTTGTCTACGCGACTAGGCCATTTGTGCTATTATTAAATTATAAATTAGGATTTATGATAAAAATCCTGAATAAAAGAAATATCCTTACTTTCCTGCCAGTATGCATTTTAAAGATAATCTTAAAGGTGAAACCTAGCCTACGCGGCCAAGATGGTGAAACCTACTCAAGAGATTCAAATCCTTGTTAACACCTAAGAACGTGTTAGCACTCTTGACAAATGTGACTCGAGAAAATCACAACAGTCATCCTTATATTAGATTCTTCCAATTTTCTTATCTAGCCTAGTGATTTAGAAATCATGGCTTGTGTCATCCTATAAGATGATCACATTATAAACATCCAGTAATGATGAAGTGCCTACGGGCTAAACTTGTTGTCCGATAAGACGACGACAGTGGTGGTCTTTGACCTCCTGTCTAAAAATGTTGGACCAGGTCCAAGCATAATAGTCGGTAGGATCCATACGACCTCGACTAACAGCATCTAAGAAGATGATCATATTATAACCATCCCTCAGAAGGGAAATGCCCACGGGCTATATCTATTGTCCTAAAAGACAAAAGACAGTTGAAGTCTACAACTCCCTGTCAAAAGAAGGTAATGAACTTGATTCAGACCTTAATGCCTCGATTCTCTGAAATCATGGCTTATAAAATTTAGAACTGTCCTTGTGACTAGGCCTTATGCGCCACTTTAATATCCTTACTGTTTTATAACTAGGATAAATTATAATGGAAAATACTAATTAAATATAACTAACAAGTTAACCAATATGGCTTATATTACCATGGTTGATAAATCGTCCAAGATGATGATTCCATAATAATCTCTGAATAAATCATTGTTAATATTTATGTAGCAATCAAGCTACATGGCTGGATTAGATGAAGTTAACAGTCACTTGAAGGAGAGCAATGATACTACCAGAATTAATGTAACTGGAGCAGAACTGCAGGCAATAATAGATTATGCTGTTACTCGAGCTCTTGATCGGCAGTATGATGAGTCAAATGATACCCACTCTAAGACTCTATCTGTGGCTCGTTGTAAGCCCCCTTCTAACACACATGAGTTGAGGGAGGACGATGTTCATGACTTGTCAAATCAAAGGAGTATTCCGCCTAGACAGGTTGTGTTTCATCAAGAGGCACCAGTTAAGATCTGTTCATATAAATATTTCGTCTCCTGCAAGCCCAGAGACTTTATAGGAGAAGAAGGAGCCATCGATTGCATGACATGGCTCGATGAGATGGACGCTGTTGTTGACATCAGCGGTTGTGCGGAGCAAGATGTTGTGAAATTTGTTTCACAATCATTTAAAGGAGAAGCGTTGGCATGGTGGAGATCATTGCTCCAAGCCACGGGGAAAGTTCTACTCTACAACTTATCTTGGGAGCAATTCGTTGCATTAGTCAAGGAAAACTATTGCCCCCAGCACGAGGTAGAAAAGATAGAATCAGACTTCTTGACTCTGGTCATGGAGAATTTGGATTGTCAGGCATATGTGACAAGTTTCAACACTATGTCCCGCCTAGTTCCTTATTTAGTCACCCCTGAACCTAAACGCATAGCGCGTTTCATTGGAGGCCTAGCACCAGAGATAAAAGGGAATGTTAAAGCGTCTAGGCCAACCACATATAGGTCCGCGGTGGACTTATCCTTATCTCTCACCTTAGACGCAATCAGAATTAAGTCTGTTAAGGCTTCTGACGAGGGAAGAAGAGAAAGAGAGGAGGAAAACTCTCATCATTATAACAAGAAGAAGAAGGGAAGCTCGGAGCGCGGGAAGGATTCCGAGGTTAGGAAGAACTCGAGTCAGTCTGATAACAGACCCAAATGCAGTAACTGCAAAAAGCAACATTTTGGAAAATGTACAATCGACCCACGTGCTAAATTGTGTGGAATTTGCAAGACCAAGGGTCACAAAACCTTAGATTGCAAGGGGTTAAAGAACGCCACATGTTACAATTGTAACGAAGAAGGGCACATCAAGACCAACTGCCCAAAGCTTATAAAGAAGCCTGGAGAGACCAGGAAAACAAACGCATGAGTTTTCTGGAGGAACGCCAGGAGATGGTGCAGAAGGATAACTATATAGCAGGTACTTTTCCTTATCAAACAGTTTATGCAGAAATTTATTTGATGCTGGCACATGTGATTCAATAATGAACGATCACTGTTGAGGACTGTTGTCTCCGTCTAATTAGGACTTCGGTCATTTTGTACGAAGTAGAAATTGGCCGATGATACTTTAGAAGATACCACCAACAAACCTTAGATGAATATATTATATCTAATAGGAATCACTCCTTTCTGATATTCCTACGGCAAGCTTTCAAGCTACCTAAATGCTTAAATATAATAAAGACAGATGTGACGTTTTGATCCTCTGTCAGAAAAGTGATGGACTAGGTCCAAAATCTTTAATGCCATTGATGGTCTTTTGCGACCTAGGCTAAGTAATATTAAAATATTTTAAATAATGTTCATTAAGAATGTTAGTGCTTTAATAGCCTGTATAGGTTATTGACACCATGGCTAGTATATATTAAGGCCATCAGAATGAAAAATAGCAGTTGTTGGATTTCAACTAAGAAATTGTTTTATTAGTGTTAGGAACCAATAGAAAGTAATGGCAAACTCGGATAAGACAACAGTCGATCGCGCCATTGATGGCACGACGCATGCTAATGATGCTGAAATTGTGAACCTTAGAATTTCCAAAGATATTCTTCAAACTATGATAGACGCAGCTGTTGGAAAAGCTGTGAAGAAGGCTGTGAAAAAGTTCAAGGAGCCCCATGCTGCTCGGTCCAAATTTTATCTAGGACCACACTTCCTTACTCTTAAGGAGGATCCCGTTCATGTCTCTGATGCAAAGGATGAACTAAAAAGAAAAAGGGAGGTAGATAACTCCCAGAGTTCTAAGAAAAAGAATAAACAAAAGTCCAATCAGAAACCTGTATGCAAGATTTGCAAGAAGCGCCACTACGGGAAATGCAGGTTTGAGTCTCAGCCTCTACCGTGTGGAATTTGCAAATCTAGGGAACATAAAACCCTGGATTGCAAGAAGTTGAAAGATGCAACCTGTTATGGTTGCAACGAGAAGGGGCATATCAAGACCAACTGCCCTAGGAACCAGAAGAAGCCCGAGTAGGCCAAGAGAACAAACGCACGAGTTGTCAGGATGAACGCCCAAGAGATGGGGCAGAATAATAATAATATAATATGTACCTTTCCTTATCAAGCAGTTATGTAGAAACTTATTTGATACTGGCACATATAAATATATTATGAATGATAAAGGTTGAGAACTGTTGTCTCCACCTGATTAAAACTCCGGTCATTTAATGCACGATAGGAAGTGACCGATGTTACGTTAGAAAATGCTCCAACAAATCCTATATTGATATTTAATATCTATTAGAAATCACTCTTTTCTAATACCCTTATAGCAAACTTTTGGTTGCATACTTAAGGACACAATATAGTGATAAAAATCGATTGGTTGCCTTAAAAATCAAGCCCATATTGTGAGTGATAAGAAGCAATTAATTATCAAGACTCCTTATGAGACAACCCTCGTAATTACACGTATCCGTACGATTAATCAATATTAAAACATAAAAAAATGGTGGAACTGGCCGTCCCCGGAATCGAACCTGGGTCTAGGCCGGCCGCACCCTTTCGCGCGCCTAGCCAACTGAGCTAGGTGCCTAGTTTGTGAAAATTTCCATTCTAATTAAATATAAGCACTTGTACAATAAACTTCCTTATCATTTATCAATGATAATTTCTGCTAAGTGTCCTGTTTTTAATACAGGCAATAATAAATCTTCATGAACCATAAACTTAGCAAAATTTTTATTATCATCCACAAGGTATAACTTACCAAGGAAACCATAGTAACCGATTCTTCTAGTATCGGCAAGGAATCCTTCCGAAAAATCTAAGAGTACTCTTTCTTCGCATAGAGTACGACGACATATGTTATTTTAATTATTTTTCTCATTGTTTTTCTATCGCCTGCGAATGCCAAACTATGTTTGATAAAAGTGTCATATGAGGATTGGCGTATCCTAGTGTGTCCCATAGATTATTTCCATGTCTGATCAGCATGGAGGTTTAATACATGGAACCCCTAAGATATCCCAATGATCATATTGTACTAAAGTCGACTAGTAGTATTCAAGGAAGATATCCAAAAATGGAAATTTTTTTTTCCAAGTAGATGTTCCCGATTAAGGAATTCGAGGACTTATAACATAAAGGTGTCACTCATTTGACACGGACAATGATGGGTGAACTGGAGCCTGAGATATGGAAAATCTCTGTAGCCCCCTTGTAGGCAGGTAGAATTAAGATTTGTAGCCCGCCGTGGGCTGGAGTATTGTGAAAACTCCATATTGATTATGGAATAAACGAAACCTTGATTAAGTAGGTTTTAAGACATAGGCTAATATCGCCAGACTCAATATTCCGAGAGTTGATATTGTTAGATAAGAAAGACGGTTCATTTTGCTTATGCATACATTACCGCAATCCTTATTAGGCAACGATTAAGAATTCGCCATTAGCTACCCAGGATCGTCGAATTATTCGACTAACGACAAGGATTAGCTATTCCTTAATATTAGTTAAGTAATGGCTGGAATAACCATCTCACCTTAAGATGAGCTTCTCCATAATACTTGATATATAAGTATCAAGGCTACTCCCTTGAAGACCTCGTATAGATAGAATGTTAAACTTCCATTGATAGGACAATAGTTTGGTAAGTCCAAACATTAAGATCTGAAAGTTGCATTATAGACAATCAATAAGATCACGCAAATTCATAATCATCAGTAAGATGCCAGTATTCGGCAGAAAATTAAGGATTATGAAAATAGCAAACCTCCTAAATTCTTGTTAAGGAATAAGGTTCAACAATAGATATCCCCCTGGAAAGGAGTGATGTGATGTGGTAAGAAAGGCAAGCTAAGCCCGAGATACATAGGACCTTTCGAGGTTATCGAACGTATCGGGTCAGTTGCCTATAAGTTGAACTTACCGGAAGAGCTCAGTGGAATTCACAATGTGTTCCACATCTGCAATCTAAAGAAGTGTTTCGCTGACGAATCACTGGTTATACCACATACAGATATGCATATAGACGCGAGCTTAAAATTTGTTGAAAAACCTTTGTCGATTGAAGAGCGACAGGTAAGGAAGCTTCGAAGGAAGCATATACCTTTTGTAAAGGTCAAATGGGATGCCCGTAGAGGTCCCGAATACACGTGGGAGGATGAATCCACGATGAAAGAAAAGTACCCTTACTTATTTCAGTAAATCTCGGGTCGAGATTTATTTTAAGGGGGTGAGGATGTAACACCTCGAAAATTCACGTCCTATAATGTGTTGACACGTGTCATAAAGTCTGAACGTGTGAAAGAATGTTATAAAAGGACTAAAGTTGACAAACATGGAAAGTATGTGAAATACGTATTCTAAGTGTCAACTGTGAATAAATATAATGTACATTAACCCTACACGATGCTCATACCTTCAAACGAATAAATCATGGATCATACGAAGCTAAAAGTGAGAGATTACAAACTACAAGGGTTAAAAGTGTCAACATGTTTAATTTATACCTCTGAGTGACCTTCTGATAAACCCGAAGCTTTGTAACGGTTAATTATGCTCACTAGAATACACGATTAAAATTTCATAAAGTTTTGTCAACGTATGAGAAAGTTGTGACCAAATTCGTGTGCAAGGGGTTAAAGCGTCAACGTTGGAAGTTAGGCCTTTTCGGGTAACAATAAAGTTACCCGGGGATTTAACAAAGTGGGTATATACTTCAAATCCCTTAGAGATCAAGGTTGAAGGATCATAATGCAAGAAAATGCAAGAAACAAAAGTCTTTTCGACGTTTGAAGAGCCAAGGACTGAAAATGCAAATATCAGAAAGTTGTATGGCTGACCCCATAGGGGCTCGCGTAGCGCGCACTGCCATATCTGGGCAGAAAACGAATTTTGCGAATAGGGGCCTGCTAGGTGAGTTTGTGAGCAACTTTAAACCGAATTTCCTCATCCCTTGACCCCTAAAACAACCCCTAGAACACTAGGACACATGTTGGGATGTTGTGGTAAGTGCTAGACTTTGTTGTCAACACCTTATGGTGATTGAATTCACTATAAATAGAGTCTTAAGTTGCAACACATTCTTCACACTTCACTTGTGCAATTGAGGAGCCTTTCTGGAACTTCAAAGCAGGCACAAGACCTTCCTAATCAAGCTTAGGACTTCAGTAAGTTTTCTAACCTTTCCTTAGTTTAAGTTTTATCTTAGTTTAGCTTAAAAGTCAACCGTCGTAATTAAAGGTTGACTTAACGATTAATCACTAATGGTCCCGTGATTAGTCGAATCAAAGGTAGTTATAAGTTGGTAATCATTTGGGCCTTAAACCCTTAAAAGGGCATCCACTGATTCCCATCCTAACTAGGTCATTTGTCGAGTCAAAGATGATTAGAAAAAGTCAACAGAAATGTAATCTTTCGTTTAACGCATAATTAACAAGGTAAAAGGCGTGTAACCTATTTTATCATTCATATAACTTGATAATAAGCATAAGAACTTGTCTAAGCTTGTTTGATTCGACAACTTTCCATTGTGAACCGATTCGGAACCGAAAGTCGCAAAGCTTTGACTTTTGCTTTGACTTCAGTTCTGACCCGCTTTAGTATGATTTGGAAATGCCTTAGAGTTTCCTTAGGACCAGGCTACATGTTAGCATAACCCTCTGTGGTTGGTTCATTGATTGACCCATTCGTTTACGCGTTTCCGTTAATTGCTGATATGTTGACCATTATGCCCTTATTACCTTAAAACGTGATTTATGAAAATGTAAAAGTGTAGAAACCTTAGTTACTGATATATAAACTTGTATGCAAAGTTTGACATCAGTTTGACTTATAGATTAAGAGTTATGCTCAATATCGCGAAATTAGAGCTTTATGTTAATAAAACGGCGTAATTGGCGTATAGCCTAGCTAAGCCTACCTTTTGGTATCAAACTTAATACCCACTGACGTAATATATTATTTTGGGATTTTTAAAGATTTTTAATTAATTTTAGGCTGAGCATAACTAGTAGTCGTAGGCTTAATCCGGTAATTGTCGGTTTTGCCCTTACGGGCCATAAAATGAGTTTTACATATCTAAACGACTCCAAACCTTTTGCTACTGATCACATATGTTAAATAAATTATTTTAAGCCTTCTAGAAATATAAAAATATCAGATTTAAGTATCGAACCCGGAAATGGCCTTTAATCGCCTTATTTAGCGTTTTTAACGCATAGTATGTTTTAAAATCATATTGAACATACCCGGGTTGATACCTACTGATATATAAGGCAAATTATGATATTTTAACAGTAAGAAAAGGTTGATTAACTCAGACTTCGTTTTTGAGCTTTTCGGCTTATGTGAAATTACCAAAATACCCCTACGGGGCATAGTTTGTGTTTAAATTAGTTCGGGGCATAATGAAAGACATCCTACTGATGTCCCAACATATTTGAAGCATATTAACTTAGGAAACCTGTATATGGCTCTTACGGATACCCGTTATGCTTATTACGCGTTCGGTTCGGTTTATGTAACAAGTTTACATAAATTAGCCGAAACGGGTCAAACCTTATCGGTTTTATCTCAAAATCCAGAATGTGTTTAGTTTACCCATATTATACAAGTCTCCAGACTTGTCGGGTCTAAATCACATCCTATTCCGGTCTTCGCTTAATCATGCGTTTTGAACCGTAAACCTTTCCTTAAAACTAACCGGTCTAAGTTACGACTTAAATAAGACCCGTTAGGAATTTAATAGGTTAATAAAACCTTCGTTCCAGATTAAGAGCCCCAGTAGAAGTACTTGTGCTTGCTGATTAAGATATACGGCTGAGTGTAAGTTGCATTGCTAGCTCAGGTAAATACTTTTAACTTATTTTCCCTTATACGGGCTTGGGATACGGTATTATAAAAAATACCGCTTGGTCGGGTGTAGAAACCTTTTAATCGGAGATGATTAAATTGCATAATCCCGTTTTAATCTGTATTGATTGATAACAAATAACATTGGGGGTTAATGACCGTGTCCTGGATATCCTTGGCTCATTTTAAAAAGTGAATGGCCACGACGTAAGCACAAGGTGTAGGCAAAACACCTCCTGTTGCATATGTATAACGTATACTCACTCGTAAGGGTATCTTCTTGTGAGATTATATTTGTGGTGTGTCGATTAATCTTGTCCGGCTTGTATTGTATAATCACCGGCCCTAAATGTTGGACAACCATGTAAATCGGATACAAGATTTTTATTAACAAAATTGTCCCAAGTATAAAAGATTAATTTTGCCTCTGTGCATTTTAATCAATGTGTCAAGATATTTTGTGCCGTTTGCACTCGAATCACTTTTCAAACTCTTTTTCCAAAATGAGTCAGTTAATTGTATTTACCAGTGTAAACTGACGTATTTTCCAAAAAGGTTAAGTGACAGGTACTATGCGTAATTGGCTGGGAGCTCAGGGCGTCACTAGGGAATCTTGCAAGTTCTAGATGTCTAAAGTCTGTTGAACAGTTTTCTTTTATTGATCCGCCTGTGGATCCTTTACCTTCCGTTGTAATACTTTGACATTACTTATATTCGGAATGTAATATATTTATCTTTTGCTTCCGCTGTGCATTATTATATTGTGTTGTTTGACTATTATGTTGCCAACCACGTCACGATACTCCCCCACCGGGCCCACCGGTGACACGTGGAAATCGGGGTGTGACACCATGCCACACCCACCGGCTTAATATTATTTGAGCATCTTCAACACAAGTCTTACAGACATCCATTGATGATCTTGCACTGATGAGCTGTCTTGAAGCCAAAAACACACTGGTTTTCATACCAGAAGCCCGTGACTACAAAACTATTATGGGTGGTTTTCTGCTCATATATCCTGAATAATATTCTGACTTTATTACTTTAAATTGCGATCAGGATACCGAATCAGGATACTGGTAGCTCCGGCCTCGGCAACAATATCCATCATCACCCACTTCGCTGCCTTCAACGGGCAGCACCCTCTTCAACCATCACATCTTCACCAGCACCCGATCCAAGATCAGCTCCAGCATCCGCACCAGCATCGCCTTCAGGATTCTTTCCAGCATCACCATCAGCATCAGCCGCCTTCTCCACTACCTTGGAAGGCTCCTCACCCGCAGACTTAGCAGGATGCTCGACAGGACTACCCCCGAGATGTTTCAGTTTCGCATCCCAAGCACTAACATTCCAGGAGGGGCATTCAAAGCCCAAAGCTTTGGCTTCATAATCCATCTTCAGCCTGGCTTGAAGGAGGGAAACTTCGACGGAGCCTTTGAGGCCCTCTCGGTAGGTAGTCATATCCTGTTCAAATTGAAGATGGGCGGCATCCAGCTTGGCTTGGGCATTCTCGTTAGCTTTGTTGATGGCGGTTTTAGCTTCCTGGGACACGACTTTGAACTTATCCTCATAGTGTCGTTACTGGGTGGCGGCTATCATCCCCTGATCAGCTATGGTGGTCTCTGCTTTCTTCAGTTTCACTTCCAACATCTTGTTCAGACCACATATTTCTTCATAAAGGCTTGTCAGGCGTTCAAGACCCTACAAGCCAAAGAAACAGGTATTAACATATATTAACATATATAACCAGCATATGGTGTAGGATGTAGGATAAGGATATGTACCTGGTTAAGAAAGCTGGTCATAAAGCCACTAGATTCGAGGAACCCATGGCTTTCATAGGGGAAGGTTTTAGATGACGCTGGAGAGTCGGTTTCCTTTCTTTTACGAGAGCTTGAGGCACGTGGCTTGGTAGCAGGAGAGGGCTTAGGAACGGTAGCTGCTTTGGAGCTGGGTACTGGCTTGGAGGAGGAAGTAGGTTTGCTAGGTTCCTTCTTCACCTGGACATGAATAGGATAGCTGTCCAACTCGTCAAGATCGAAGGCTTCTGGAACTTTGGTCGGTGCTGCAAAACAAGGAGAAAATCTAAATCCCTACTTTTATCTCTTATTTTGCTAATTAAATATATGGAAAAATTTGTGTCATCCTTACCAGACATGTCGGATGATGAATATTGACTGGAACTTGGGAGGTGTGTGAAGAAGCTCCTATCACTTTCCGGTAACCGGTAGATCGCTTTGATTCTTTTTTCAGATTCTTCGGTGGGAGGGGCTACTTCTCTGAAATTCACTGCATAAAAGCCAAACAAGAGAATGCCAGTACAGGATATAGACTCAAGATATATTTGGGGATATTCCTAAAAAACCTACCGGTGGTTAACCACTTCACCGGGAGGCTATCACCCTCATCGATGGAATCTCGTTTGACAAAAAAGAACTTTCGTTGCCACCCGTCCTCATTTTTGGTAGCTTAGAAGATGAGGGGTTTACTGGAAGTGGAAAAGAGTAAAAATCGGCTAGAACCGTGAGATCGGAGACGATAAGCGATTGGGATATCTTCAATGCAAAGGTCAGGAATATGAAGGGCCTTGATTTGATTAAGAACGATCAACACCCTCCAAACCATAGGCATTGTTTGAGAAAAGCTAAGACCGGTTTTTCGAAAAAACTGCATTATGAATTCAGGAAAGGGGTAACGAAGGCCTAGAGAAAAGGGGTATGCCGAAAAACAGATCCATTCCCTAGACGATACGTCTGATCGGACCATCCGATCAAATGGCTTGATGATTGCCTTGTCAGGAAAAGCACCAGAGGCTCTTAACGCTGCAATGTCTGCGTTATCAAAGGCGCAGACCTCCTTCTCAGAATTCTTGAGAAGATTCTGTTGGATAAAGATCTCGCTCGATTAGCCAGTATGGGAACGAGTTCTGGTAGCCATTGAGAGAGAAACGAAGAAAATCGCAAGAGAAAAGGAAGGGATAAATGATTACCTGGAGACTCTGTGGAAGACAATTGAATTTCAAACGAGAAGAAAGAAGATATAGCGGCCTCATAGATAGCCATCGAGTAATTATCGCGTTGGAAGTTGCACAATGTCATTTCAACCGTCACTTCAATTCAATTGCCTCTATCGAAGAAATAAGGTTTAAAATATATCCGTTGGAATTGGTATACCAACAGATATATTTTGGGGACAATTGTTATGGGTTGTTTTCTGCTCATATATCCTGAATAATATTATGACTTTATTACTTTAAATTGCGATTAGGATACCGGATCAGGATATTGGTAGCATCCTGATACAGTATCCTGGTAATGGCTAATTATTCACGTGCAGATTAGCGAGGAAGGCTTTTAACGTTCGAGTGGACCTGTTCTCCCAAAGACTCAGACTAATCAGTTGAAAAGGGGACGTTGAAGCCGGAAGAAGTGGACTACAACGTTCACAAAGGGAATATTCGCCGTATCCTAGTTTTATAGGCTAGTTTGTTATTTTCTTTTACTATAAATAGGATTGATCGAATCAGATAGAACACACACAATTTTTCGTACACTCTTGCTCTCTACTAGCTGCAATCACTCACAAAACACTTACACTTGTACTCGAATCGCATTGTAACACTTAGTTGATCCGTATCATATCCTGCACTGTATCCTGACATTTGAAGTAATAAGAAGAACAAGGCAGCTGCGATTGTCAGCTCCCGAGGTTTTGTGCCGGCGATCTAGATTGATCAAGGGCTTTCCTCGTACATCCCGTGTCACCCTTTACCTTTTTTGCTCATTGTTTGACTGTAGATATAGCTCGATATCCTGAGCTATATCCTGAAAACTGTTTTTGTTAACAACTGAACCAACATATTTTTCACGAATACTTCTAGCACACTACCTCACTTAACTAATTTGATCACTTAATTAATTAGGTAATTTTTGACCAAAACACGAACCATCACAAACAACTTAAGTGAGAGATTGGGACAAAATGAGTTGGTCTATGGCTACGATGCACGTGAAGAGAGAAATGGTTCTTTATAATACTTACCTATTGAATTTTAACCGAAATGAAACCAACAACATGAAGAATACATATACATATAAATAATAAATAAACATTTTATTTATATATTATAAACAAAGGCTAAGGCTATGTGTTATGCTAGCTCTTTCTTGATCCCAGTGACGGATCTACAAAATCCACATAGGAGTAACGTTTTAATAAAAAAGGGTTACGAAATCGAAAAAACGTTAAATTTTTCCAAAATTTACACTACTGTCGGAGCGTAAAGGAGCAACGGAAGTTACCCCTTCTATCATTCTAGGTCTGCCCGTGCCTGATCCCTTACTACCACCTCAACATCACATCGTCATTTCCTCTCATCCCTCACCTCAATCACTCAACCTTTGTTATACCCATCCTTCATCCCTCCACCTCAGCACCCAGGGGGCCTTCCCGGAAGCATACTACATAGCCTCAGAAAAGGAAAATAGTCATAGGGTGAGGATCAAATAGAAAGTTTATTTTGGCTAGGAAGTATAGGAAGCAATAGGATTAGGACATGTGGCAAAATTTAAAATAAAGAGGAAGGGTATTTTAGTCAATCTTATCATTTTCTTCTTCCTTCTTCTTCCCAGTAACATCAAAACCCACCATTTTAAAAACCCACAATCTTCAACCATTTCTTCACTTTCTATCTCAATAATCACTACATTATAGTGCGATTTTCGTCACCAATCAATGATTCAAACACCCGATCAACGTGTTCTTCAGTTTTTTTTGAAGAAAACCCAGTTTAATTTCATACAAAATCTCGTTTTTTCCGGTGATTTTGAAGATAATCACTCGATCCGTTCGATTAGATCTCTGATAAGTGTTTCAATCATTCAAATTTCGTCAATCGTTGAAGAAACCGACTTCGATCCATGTAAGAAATTCTTTAATTTCATTTTTATTATCTGGGTTTTTGATTTAGTCATTGCGTTTTACGATCTTGGCGGGGTCCGGGGGCAGCGCCCCTGGTAGCAGGGTCCCAGGGGCGGCAGCCCCTGGCGGGGTCCAAGGGCTGCATTCGTAGACAGTCTTTTGATCTCCTACTTCCTGGTTCAGACAATTCACAGACAAAACTATTGTCCTGGTTCAATGCGTTTTAGAGAGAAAACACTTTCTTTAGTGTTTTTAGGCCATTGCGTTTTAGAACTAAGACATTTTTATGTGTTTTCTGGCCATTGCGTTTTAGAAAAACACAATTTTGAAGTGTTTTTAGTCATTGCGTTTTAGGTAAAACACATTTTTAGGTGTTTTCAGTCCATTGCGTTTTAAAGAGAACACTTTCTTTTGTTTTTTAGGCCATTGCGTTTTAGAAAGGAGACATTTTTAAGTGTTTTCTGGCCATTGCGTTTTATAAATAAGACATTTCTTTGTGTTTTTTGTGCATTGCGTTTTAGGTAAAACACATTTTTATGTGTTTTCAGTCCATTGCGTTTTAGAAAACAGACATTTTAAGTGTTTTCTGGCCATTGCGTTTTAGAAATAAGACATTTCTTTGTGTTTTGATGCATTGCGTTTTAGGTAAAACACATTTTTATGTGTTTTCAGTCCATTGCGTTTTAGAAAGTACACTTTCTTTTGTGTTTTTAGGCTATTGCGTTTTATAAATAAGACATTTCTTTGTGTTTTCTGGCCATTGCGTTTTACAAATAAGACATTTCTTTGTGTTTTTTGTGCATTGCGTTTTAGAAAAATGTCTTTTTTAGGGTTTTTTTTTTCATTGCGTTTTACGCAACTGGGTTTTTTCCATTGCGTTTTACGCAACTGGGTTTAAATTTTTTTTTTCCGAAAATATAGCAATAGTATACTCGTTTTAAATATAAAAAAACGCTCGTTTTTTTGGTGCAATTTTTATAAAAAAATAATGTCGTATGAAAGAGTTATTAACGTTTAAAAAATAGGGGGGGGGGGGGATTGGAGGAGTGAAAAACTATTGCCTTGGATTGACTAGAATGCCTCTAAACAAACCCACGCGCCTTTTTTCTTCCCTTCAATTTCCCTCATTTAATCTTAGCCCTTGATTAATCAAATGGATGGTCAAGATTACTTCCTAGCCTTCTTATTCAAATAAACTTCCTATTATATCCTAACCCAATAGTCATACTACATAGGTGACTGATGACTTCCAAGTAAGCAAGGAAATAAGACATAAGTTGACATTGAAGGGCACACATGATAGTCATAGTCATTGGCGTGCCATTCACTTCTCTCCCTCCTCAATTCCTTACACTCACATGCATATATATAGTTATACATATTATAACCACCTACATGTGTGTACTTTAAAAGGCCCTTTATAGTTCAAAAGCACTAAACCCTCCAAAACCAGTGTCATATCATGGCCTTTACTTGTACAAACACTTTATGGAAGAGCCTCTTCTTCATTCTCTTACTGGCAACCCTTGTTGTCAGCCCAGGCTATTCGATCAGTCGGGCCGACATGATAACAATGACACCAGGGCAACACCGAAGAAATCCTTATGCTACCCGCTCATGTGGTCAACTCGAGACACTGTCTAGCATGCTGCCTAAAGGGCAACCTGTGCCTCCGTCTGCTCCTTCAAAAAGGCATAACTAAGTGATCGATTCTACACCTCCAACTGAATAGTCTTTTAGAAAAGAGATGATCTTTTTTCACCAATAACAAAGGTATACAAATTTTGACAATACAATTCGAGTTTATTGTCAATTAAATTGCAACAACGTACGATGTTTTTTTTAATATGTGTAAGACCATGGTAACTAGTGGGAGGATAGTTTTAATGGATTATACTGTATAGATAAGGATTTCCTTGTTCAATATAGAAGGAAACAATCTTGTATGCTTTATTAGAATGTCATATTTATCAAAGAATATTGTAATTTATAAGTGGATGGATTGTTTATTTATTTTTTTTAATGTCCAACAAAGCCCAGTTACTCAGGTAATCGCGAACGCAAACAACACTGACATGGCCCGTCACCAATTTTAGATGAGACCCACCGTCTAAAGATTCACTGTGCTGCACTAGTACAAAAGCAGTTTTTTGGTGCTGGGATTTATGCCTTTTTAAAGAGCTTTTAGAGAGAGCACCAATAAATATACCAATAATCGGATTTGTTGGTGCTGCTCAATAAGAGCACCATTAAATCTCTAAACTCAGTTCACCATTAAATCTCTAAACACCACCAAAAAATCAATGATAGAAACCAAATTAGTCCACCATTAAATCTCTAAACACACCACCAAAAAATCAATGATAAAAACCACTAGTCTCTATTATGAACCGGTCCGTAAAAATATACATTATTTGAACAAATGTTTTTTGGTTTTATTTTAGAGTTAATTGCCAAAATCGTCCCTAAGGTTTGTGCAGGTTTGTTATTTTCATCCAAAATGACACTTTTGTACCAAATTGCCCCTAACGTTTGTAACTTTTTGCCATTTTCATCCAAATCACTAACTTAGTTTATTTCATCTGTTAAGTTGAGGATATTTGGATGAAACTGACAAATATAAAATCACAGGGACGATTAAATTTCTTTTATTTAATTAATTTTGTTACATATATAATAAAAAAGAATATACATGCAATTTTATATAAAAAATAATAGCTTTGTCACATAATTTTTATAAATTTTCATCCAACCACTAACTAAGTTAATTTTTCTATTAAGGCGAATGATGTTTATAAACTAAGATAGAAATTAATTTCTAATTTTTTATATAGATCAGTTTTATAAAAATAAAATCTACTTAAACCTCTAAATTTTATAAAACTAAAATGCTGGTGACCTTATTGAAAAAAAGTCAAATAAAAAAATCTTTTCATATGTATCAAGTTTGTAATTCATTTTTACTCTTTTAAATTCGCTAATAAGGAAAAACAGAAGCCAGTTCTCCCCTCCCCCCGCCTCTATCAAACAACGCATCGTTACCAAACCTTAAAATTACCCACCAAATTGTAATTATAATGCTATGAACCAAAAGTTTCTTTACTCAAGCCACTCAAAATAATTATTAGTGAGTTACCCTTATAATCTTAATTAAATAAATATTTTATTTCTACCAACATATTTCCTAGGTGCTCAACACATTTAAAAAATATGTAATGTTTTACAATTTTTTTCTATCTCTACAACTAATAAATACTAAAAGTTGTAGTCGATTGTAATGTGTTGCGCATCAATGACGTTTTCTTTTTTATAAAACTGATTTATATAAAGAAGCTGTAAATTAATTTCTGTCTTAATTTATAAAATTTAAAACATCCTTCACCTTAATAGAAAAAATAAACGGAGTTAGTGATTTGGATGAAAATTTATAAAAATTACATGACAAAACTATTCATTTTTTTTTTCTAAAAACTCCATGTATATTCTTTTTTATTATATATCTAACAAAAATAATTAAAAATAAGAAATTAAAAAGGGTTTGAGTAAATTGCCAAAATCGTCCCTGTGGTTTTATATTTGCCAGATTCATCTAAATATCCTCAACTTAACAGAAAAAATAAACTAAGTTAGTGGTTTGGATGAAAATGACAAAAAGTTACAAACGTTGGGGACAATTTGGTACAAAAGTGTCATTTTGGACGAAAATGGCAAACGTGCCCAAACCTCAGGGACGATTTTGGACGAAAATGGCAAAATGACGTCCATCGTCGTAATAGTTTTCCGGCGAGTATCTTCGGTGTATTTGATGGCATCACGCATAAAATCATCAAGAAAGATCTTCAAAAATCTCGTGTCTCTTCGTAGATAAGGCCATTGATACGTTTTACGCCACATCGCCGGTTTCTTGATACCGTGGAAGCCGTTCCGGAAAACTTTCCGGTGATGCGTTGCTCCTTCTTAACATTTTTCTCTCTCTAAAAAAGATTTTGATTTTAACATTGTGTATGTGTGTTGTTGGAGACATGATTTGATCCATTGATTGAATAGGATGAGAGCAATTGAAAACCGTAGGATTATGATCCATGTGATGCCTAACAAAATTTATGATTGGTTCACTTTGTTGGTTCTATTAGGCTACACGGTATGGGGGTCGTCCCCCTACCGTCTTGGATCGGCGCCGGTTTGAACACCGTGCCTCCCCCCCACGTCCCGTCCTCAACGTCCCTTTCTCGTCGATTGCGACGGTCCAATCCATTTTACAAACGGTCAAAAAGTGTGGGGCCCAAGACCAAAAGTAACCGTTATAATAAAAAAAAAATTCTAATTTAAATTATATTTTCAAACGGTAATAATTCCAAAAAAAACCCAATTCACTCCCACTTTTATAAATACTCACCTCTTTTACACATTTTTTCACAACTTTTCACCCACTACAATCTCACATCTCTCTCACTATTATAACCCCTCTTCCCTTTTTATAAAAACTCATATATTTTTATACTATTTTTTACCCGCTAGCACCCCATCTCTCTATAAAAAAATATCATGTCTTTACCTTCTCCCATTTCTTCAATTTCTTCTATGTCTTCATCGTCTTCGTCTACGTGGTATTCATCATCTTCGGAAGAGGATGGTATTATGCACAACATGATTATGAACGCGGCTCAGGTCTTCATGGCGGGTGATGAAGCGTCGTCCCAACGGCTAACTAGACGAGCAAAATATAACCGAGACCAAGAAGGTATAAAAAGTGGTGGAGGACTATGACTAGGACCATCCTCCCATGCCCTCTAGTTTTGGAGGATGGACCATCCTTGGGAGGACTATGACGTGACGCCTACGTGGCGGATCATTCTCCAAGGATGGTCCATCACCATACCCACTAGCCTTAACAACTTCATCCTCAAAAAATCAATTTAATGTTGTTGTATAACTTCTAAACATTTAATGGTGCTTTGTAATCTATTTTTTTAGTGGTGTGTTTATCTATTAGTGTGGTAATGTTGTTATTTGATGCTTTGTATTCTAAAACACTACCAAAAATTGAATTTGACAATACCAAAAAATGGTTTTATACTAGCGCTGGCTCATGCACGGTAATTTACTACGAATATAAGACTCCAACCATCGAGCTCTCTCAGAGAAAAACACCAGAATAACGCTAAAGCACTTCATTTTTAGGCCTATTTAATTCTTTATTGTTGACCGTACGATAATAATATTTAAAAGAAAACTAAACAAAGTAAGTTAATTTCTTTTATGTATTTAAAAATTAAAAGATTGATGAATTTCAACGCAATTATTTGCACAAGTCATTCATAGACTTGACCAGCCTATCGAGTATCAACTTGCATATTCAAGAAAATTATTATTTAGCTTTCCAGGAAAAAAATTAAAATGAATCTTAATTAATAACCTTCTTTTCATACTAATCACTTTTTTAAATTTCACTAATATAGATTAAAATTATTAAGATTTAGACAGATCGTACTAATATTTAACAAGTAATGAATGTCTTACGCTATGACTCGCACGTCAAACAAAAATTAGTAACATGTCAACGTAAGAACTGTAGGAATCCGTTCGTGTAAAAATAAATAAAAACTTTATTAACTTGAATTACTAAAACAATTACAGAATAAAATGGAAGTACAATACAATTACAACTGAAAAATAGAAATACAAGAACAGAAAACTCGAACAGACGAAACTGTTCTTGGCTGAGGATCGTGTTAGACACGGGTCCCTTAAAACAAATTTCGTGTCTCCCAGGAGAACACGTTTGTTTCCAGGATACAACAGCCGCAAGCAGTTGCACTGCCGGTCTTGACTCCAACCCGAAGGTATACCTTGCTGCTTGTAGAAGATGTAGAATTCAGAGGGAGAGAAAGAAAAATAGCTGTGTAATTCGGTGTCTCAAATCTGCAATAGGAACCTCCTATTTATACAGTAGGTCTAGAAGAAACTGAAAAACGAAATTAATGGGAGAATTAAACTGCATTAAACGTCTTTAATGCGTTTAATTCGTCATTAAATTCGCAGTCAAGAGCATTGACTTCGTCAGTTTCGAATGCTGAATGTAACTGCACTGACATAACTGCAGCTGTAAGCTTCTGTGCGTGCGCGCGCGTAAGCCACACTGGTGCGCGCGCGCCCAGGTGTGCACGCCATGCGCGGTGCGTCCTCTTGGTTCACAACCATGCGCGCGTGCGTCCCACTGGCTCAGGTCCATGCGCGCGTGCGCCACGTCACCTGTGAGCCTCTACGAGCACGCCACACAGTCGCGCCGTTTTGGCTCACTTTGGTGCGCCGCGCACGACACCTCCGGACCCATGCACCATGCGCAACCGCGCGCCTACTGCCACGTCACGCGCTTCGAACCTGCACTCCACTTGGTCCCTGCAGCCCATGAGATCCACCACGCGCACGTGGTCAAAAATACAAAGGCGGCTTGCGGTGATGCGAGTGTGCGAAGTGCAAAGTGCGCCATCAAAGCGCCACATTGCGCCTCATCGCCCACGCCGCGCGCGCGAGCGTGTGCGAGTGCGAGTTAGGGTGCTCCGCACCCTTCGCGAGTACACTAGTGAGTGCTCCCATGAAATAATAAGGATGAAGAGTTCCCACTTAAATACCCCTTTAAGTTCCATCTCTCATCCGATGTGGGACAAGGTGCCACTTTCCCACTTATTTCAGCATTCAAGTTTCAAACACCAAACTTTGAGCATCGATATCTCATTCATCTTAGCTCCGTTTTGGACGTGGTTTAGTTCGTTGCGAAGCCCTTCCGACATAGAACACAAACCCACAAATAAATATATAAAACCCACTCATTTTATTATATTTATTTCTAGTCCAAAATAGGAAAAAATCATTTTCCTATATTTGTGAAAAATGCTATTTTCACAAAATTTCCAACAATCCCCCACATGAATAGAAATCGATCTATCAAGTTTCAACGATACACGTTCAACAGTTGAGCATTGCAAGTTAGGTAGGTGTAACCTTTGAACCTTCTTTTGTGAAGCATACTTAGCCTCCTAGGGTCTTGTAGACGCGGTGTCCTTGAACAATCCCCCATTTATGTAGGCGACAATATACATTCACACAATACTCGCCCTAGTCGAGTTAAGACCTCATGGTTGTGTCCGTTCATGGTCATGGAACACGTTCCTGGTTCTACGAGAGCTCTAGGATTTGCGCCTCCCCACAAATCCATTTGAAGCGACCCTACTTCTCTCTAACATAGGTGATTCCTCTGAATCATTAAAAGCATCATGGTTAATTTGGATTTCCTCAAAATCCTTAACCTCAACATGCTTAACCTTTCCTTCATGTCACTGATTGGAATGGACTAGGAAGTATACAACTCCCTTTATTGAATTTTGGGGCACCCCCCACAGTGACTCCCTTTGGGTTTATGATTAAGTTTGCCTATTGAACCTAGATCTTGGGATCTCCAGTCAACTAGGTTAGGTTTCCCTCATATTCCCTTCATCTATGGGCTTTAGTCCCATTCCTCTTGACAACCTATACACCTTATCTGTGCTTAAGCCTTTTGTTAACGGGTCCGCAATGTTCTCATTTGACCTCACATAGTCAACTGAGATCACACCCATTGAGATAAGTTGTCATACCGTGTTGTGTCTACGTCGAATGTGCCTTGATCTGCCATTGTACATCATGTTTTGTGCTCTAGCAAGAGCAGACTGATTGTCACAATGTATGCAGATCGCCGTCAACGGCTTTGGCCATCTTGGAATATCTTCCACAAATTGACGTAGCCACTCCGCCTCTTCCCCGCTTTTATCTAAAGCGACGAATTCGGATTCCATCGTAGATCTAGCTATAACCGTTTGCTTGGAAGACTTCCAAGCTATAGCTGCGCCAGCAAGTGTAAACACATATCCACTTGTCGATCTATGATCTTTTATATCCGATATCCAGTTCGCATCAGTGAATCCTTCAATCACTGCTGGATCACGGGTATAATGCAATCCATAGTCTCTCGTGTATCTTATGTATCTAAGCACCCTCGTTATAGCTTTCCAATGATCCTCGCTCGGATTACTGGTGTATCTACTTAGCCTGCTCACAGCGTACGCTAAGTCGGGTCTAGTACATGTCATTAGATACATGAGACTACCAATGATCCTTGAGTATTCTAACTGAGAAACAATCTCGCCTCTATTCTTCCTTAGGCGTTGGGTATTATCAATTGGAGATCGAGCTATACTCGTATCGTCCGAATTGAATTTCCCAAGGATCTTGTCCACGTAGTGAGATTGACTTAACACAAGACCATTTTGGGTTCTAGTGATTTTTACTCCAAGAATCACATCCGCGAGACCCATGTCTTTCATGTCAAACCTCGCTTTCAACATGTCTTTCGTTGAGTTGATCATCTTATCATCACTCCCAATGATAAGCATATCATCTACATAAAGACATAGAATCACATAACCTCTTGGTGTGTCTTTAAAATAAACACACTTGTCGCACTCATTTATTTTGAAACCATTGTCAATCATGACATGATCAAACTTTTGGTGCCATTGTTTTGGAGCTTGCTTCAAGCCATACAAAGACTTGACCAATTTACATACTTTGCCCTTGTTTCCAGGGGCGGAAAAACCCTCAGGTTGTTCCATGTAAATTTCTTCTTCTAAATCGCCATTTAGAAATGCGGTCTTTACATCCATTTGGTGAACTTCCAAATTTCTTAGAGCCGCAATTGCAAGAACCAATCGTATAGAGGTTATTCGCGTTACAGGCGAGTAAGTATCAAAGTAGTCTAGACCCTCCTTTTGTCTAAATCCCTTGATCACTAACCTTGCCTTGTATTTATCAATACTTCCGTCAGCTTTCATCTTCCTTTTGAATATCCAACGATATCCAAGTGGTTTACAACCAGGTGGAAGATCTACTAACTCCCAAGTATGATTTTGCAATATAGAATCAATTTCATTCTTAATTGCTTCTTGCCATTGAGGTCCTTCCGCGGAGGTAACCGCTTCGCGGTAGGTATTGGGCTCACCCTCAACCATATAGCTCATGAAGTCTGGACCAAAGGATTTTTCAACCCTTTGTCGTTTACTTCGTCTAAGCTCACCCTCCTCGACCTCGGGTCGTTCATGACTTTCATCTAACCGCGTAGATGAACTTGGTCCTGCTTCATCTAACCATGTAGACGAACTTGGACCTGTTTCATCAAACGCTCTTGATGAAGGCGTATGTGTTTGTCCTAACATAGGAAACACATTCTCAAAATATGAGACGACATTAGGATTTGCCTCTATAATAGTGTGTTTGTGTACATCAGGATTCTTGGACTCATGTACAAGAAAACGATGCGCACTACTTTGATGTGCATATCCAATGAAAATGCAATCAACAGTTTTGGGTCCAATCCTAAGAGCCTTAGGAGGTGGAACAATCACCTTAGCTAGGCACCCCCACACTTTCAAGTATTTGTACGAAGGCTTCCTTTTTCTCCATAACTCATATGGAGTTTCGTCCCTATTTTTCAAAGGTATCTTGTTCAAAAGATAATTTGCTGAGAGAATGGCGTCCCCCCACATTTCTCGGTTCACTCCCGAGCTTATCAACATGGCGTTCATCATCTCTTTCAATGTGCGGTTCTTACGTTCCGCAACGCCATTTGATTGTGGAGAATAAGGTGGTGTACACTCATGTACAATGCCACTTTTTGCGCATAAATCCGCAAAAGGTGCAACATATTCATCTCCTCGATCGCTTCTCAAAGCTTTTATCTTCTTTTTGAGTTGATTCTCAACTTCGTTTTTGTACAAGATAAACTTATCTATTGCTTTGTCTTTACTCTTAAGTAAATACACGTAGCAATATTTCGTACAATCATCAATAAACGTGATGAAGCACTTATTTCCTCCACGCGTGGGAACCGCTTTTAAATCACACACATCGGTATGAATTAAATCAAGGGGTTCGGTTATTCGTTCAACCGATTTAAACGATGATCTCGTAAGTTTGGATTCAACACATGTCTCGCATTTGTGATTGGACTCGATATGGAATGTTGGTATCAAGTTTAATTTAATTAAACGTCGTAATGAATTAAAATTTACATGTCCTAGTCTACCATGCCAAACATTAGAAGACTCAATCATGTAAGTAGAAGAAACATTTTCATTCATATTTTTGTTTTGGTTAACAACCAATACATTCATTTTGAACATACCATTAAGGGCATAGCTGTAACACCCTAGTTATTATTTACTAGTTTTCGTATAATTAACGAAAATAAACATGTAATTAAGATTACATATGCATTGGAAATTTCGGGTTTATTTAAAACTTTTTACAATTTAAAAAGTTAACAACATATCATGTGTACGTTCGTCGTTTAACATAACAACGATGCATAGTGCGGAAGCTTATTTCGTGGTCGTGTTCGGTTCTTGCTCGTCGCTTGATCTTCATCCGGGCATTCTTGGTGATCACCTATGATAAAAAACACAACACAAGTTAGTTTTGATCGAGTTCAAGCAATTACAAACAAGTTCTAAGAATTAACAATTGAAAAAAATAAAATTTTTCGGACTGAAGGCGTCGCGCGACGCGACGGGGTCTCGCGCTACGCGAGGCCCTTGTTTTCACAGAATGTCTTGTTTGCTGATGCTGCAGATTCCCAGCACGTCCTGATTTCACGGAAACGGCCATAACTTCTTCGTTATTGATCCGTTTTACCCGATTCTTTTTCCTACGCGTCCGTAATTTAATTCTCCATCTTATGGAGTTAAGATCCAACATCCTACATAATAAAATTTCAGACTTTTAGGTCTTCGGCTTATCGCCCTTTTACCCAAATTTTGACCCGTTTATGCATTTTATCACACCAACTTGTTTATTTGATCATTAAACTCATGAAGTTCATTATATCAATATCTCCTATCATATTACTCTCAAATCACGGGTTTCTTACATAATAAAAACCCGTCCACGCTTAAGTGCTTATTTTGACCCATTAAGAGTATTTAAGCACTTTTAGGCTCAAAATCGCTTTCTTTCTATTCTAGCATTGTAACCTATATTTCTTATCTAGTATCCTTCCATCACAACTAATTGTGTGTTGGATTTAAAGTAGATATCTATGTGTTCCGAATTATACCCCTTGGAATATTATTTTACGGCAAAGACTCATATGGAGTCTTTCGGCCCAAGAATTACATCTTTCACTACTCATACTCGTTCTAAGCTTTTGTTTAATCCTAAGACTCGTTTCTAAACAACCTCTAAGGGTTGTTTGTTCAATTTAGCCTACAAAGGTGTTAGGGTCGATTTTGGTCCTTCTTTTACAATGAAGGACTCTCACCAAGTATTCGACCAAAATATCACTTTTAACTACAACATAAATATGCGTACCTGGCTCGGATCAACAAATAGACCCGATTTATACCTCGCTTTTATTATCACATTTTCTATGGAAACGGAAGTATCCGAATCGCTAATCGGTCCTGTTAGCATAAGACTTGGCAACCATATTAGTCGATATTGTCAAATGGTGTTATCACACCATTTGACCCATTTGGCCTATAAGACTAGGCATTTTCATAAGTAGCAAAACATGGTTATTAATTGCCAATTTGTTCATTCGACCCATTTCGGATTTTTGCTACTAGACCCCTTTTTCTCTTAAACTCCTTTCTTATGTTTTTACCCATTCGGCTTACGCCACAGGTGCCCCTTTTGAACTCTAATTTACTTTAGCCAATACTTGACTAAATTTCCATTTTTACTCATTTTCTCGTTATTAGTTGCATTTAAAATAATCTTAACGAAAATTTCTTAGTTATTAGTCATTACATGACTAAATTACCGTTTCGCCTCTTTTCACCATAATACGTGGTTTTTATCATTTTTGTTTGTTCCGACTCATGTTAATAACGTCGGAACCCTTAATTCGGATATTACACTAATCGCATTAGTAATTTACAAAATAATGCATATTCTACAAAAAGGATGTAAGCGTCGCTTACCTTGCATCCGGTTATGCTCTTTTTCCTTCATTCTTGATTTGTTTGACCCGCTTTCACTCCAAGCTTCACCTAGCTTGTTTAAGCGCCTACTATCATCCATCATTCACAAGGTTGTTAGATTAGTCATTCTAAATCATGACTTTCACACCTTATGAATCTTTGACTACTTTCTTATTGAACTAAATCATGAATCATGAGTTTAATTCTTATGTCACGACCCACTTCAAATCAAGTATGAACTCTTAACAATTTCCCCCTTTTTGTTCAAGTAGTTCATTTATACAAGTTAGTATGGTGTTTATAAACACCAATACAACATCAATTTCATTTAATCATCTAAAACCCATTTTTTCCATCTTTTTATACTAAACCCAATTTATGGTAATTATGATTCATGTACCCAAACACCTAAATTGTTCAAGTGTTAAATCTTTACTATCTAATATGATGATTATAATCACAATTTAGACACTAACATCATCATATTATAAAAACCCATTTCAAGACATGTATGTTTAACACTCAACTTGCTAATTGTTCAAGTATCTTGTTCCTACTAGCAACTATGATGATTATAAACATGTATACATCATCATCTTTACTACATAATCAAAACCCACTTGGCACATGAGTGTATGATCATGAATTCACCACCATGAACATCAATTCAACAAATACATGACTAGGGTTTACTCCTAGACATAGTATCATCCCTAATTTCATCCAAACAACAAACATGCAAGTTCAGATTCGAATTTTCTAGGTTTGCACAGAATTTCAACTAGAGATTTCTTAAGAAATTTACATACCTCGTGACTCCTTTTTCAATGGAGGTCACTAATTCATACTCGGATTTTGATTTGGACTTGATTTGCCCCTTCAATTTGATGAAATTGTGTTGATTAGGGTTTGAACCCTTCTTTGTGCTCCTGATGATCGATCCACACACACAAGGTGTGTGTGGTGTGTTTTTTTTATTAATAGAACTTGTCACCTTTTTAACGATTTTGGTCCCTCAAGTTTTGTTAACTAGTAAGTAGGCTACAACCTACTTATTTTCAACAATACTTTGTTTTGTTAACTAGGTTAAACTTTGCTAGTTTAACTTAGTGAGTTCGGGGTAGTCATAACCCGTTTTATTTTAAGTCCCGTTAGCTCGGGCCTTCTTTATACTTTGTTTTTCCTCAAAAGCTTTTATTCACTTTTTATTTAATATTAGGATTAATTATTTAAATCCTAATATTTACCGGGTAATTTTGCCACTAACGGTATTTTCCCCGTCTTTAGTATTAACGGGGTTTAATTACCAAACCTGTTTTCGGGGTGTTACAAGTCTACCCCCCTTAAAGAGGTTTCGTCCTCGAAACCTTTTCTTACGTAATCCATTGAGTTTAAACTCAATGTATTCGATCCGAGAAATATTTTAAACATTTCTCATACTTTTTAACCATTCGTTAGTATTACCCGAAAAGTGCGGTAACATCTCTTTTGGTTACTAATGTCTACATGTCTCATGTGACATAGTGTAACTTCGAAATAACACAATCTCGTTCTTTCCACTTGTTTAGTTAACTTAACGATATTCATCGCTTTCATATACTATCGAATTTCCTTATGAATCCGTTACTTTGACCCGTTTAAAGGTCTTTAGTGAAATCTTTTACTTTTAGCAACAATTTCTTTTGTTTTCAAATTCATTTATTCGGTTTAGTTATACCGAATCTACCGTTTACAAGCAACCAACTTACTTAAGTGACCTCAACCGGTCTCACTAACTAGACTTATTAGTCCAGTTGCTTTTTTTTTTTTTTTTTTTTTTTTTTTTTTTACCGCTCGCTTGGTTATAATGTGATTTTACTTCACATTACATTTCCCAACCGTGATCATGTCACATCCTGTTTAGTTTGTATACCTTTCATCATTTTTTTTTTTTTTTTGAAAATATCACTTTTCGAATATATCATCTTGCGCCTATCAGTGTCAAGACTTGTATCGTTCATGCTTACTATTTAAATTCCTATCAGAATTTATGTTTGTAAAAACATCATTTCTTACTAAAACCGAAGATTTAGTTTTAGGATCTTTTCTTTAACTAGTGTCAATCATCCATACCGGGATATTGACAGTCCGTAATTTAATCCTTTACAGTCTTAGTTTTATGCGGGGATTCTTAACTGATTTCCTCGCTTTATCCAATCTAACCCGTAGGTTTTATCACTTAGCCTTATGGGCTATTTTTGACTAGACATTCACCTCTTTAGGGCGAAGTCCTTATAACTTCTTTCTAATCATGACCCGTGGGTCATTTTAGTCCATAGATCTCTCATTTGTTTATAACCCTAAAGGTTATGTTGATCCCGTAGATCACTCTTTTTACTCGTGTCTTATTAAAATATATATTTGGTGTCAAAGCACTCTTTTTACGTTTGATAATCATTTGTCTCAAGCTTACCGTTATCCTGCTTGCGCTTACTTATGCCTTCAAGCATTATACTTTATTCAACCCGTTCATTCTCAAAATAGTTGAATATAATTATCAAAATTTCTGTTTACGAAATTTTATGGTCTTTTAGTCATAACTCATAATCCGAGTCTTTTGACTTTAAATTCGTGTTCTCGTTTCTCGGTTTACGCATGCGTTTAAATTCTTACCCATCAACCGGGTACTTTACTGAAGTCATTATTAGTGCAAGCATTCCGGTATACATCAAGTTTTCGTTTTAGTTTGTTTGGTTGTCTTAGCGGAAGCCCTCGCTTTTATTCAACCAAACTTTTATTCTTTATTTGACCATCCTTGACAGTCTTTTAAACTATGAATGATGATTATCATCATCATTTCTTTACTACGACCAAAGTCAACGATTTTGATCGTTTTTCTCGTGTGGGCAATACCTTTGTTTCTATGACCCCGCGGGTCATTTATACTTTGGTTTTACAATGCCCTTTTTGTCTACCATGGTTTTGATCATTTTTCCCATGTGGGCAATACCTTTGTTTCTATGACCCCGCGGGTCATTTATACTTTGGTTTTACAATGCCCCTTTTTGTTTACCATGGTTGTTTCGTCAAAAATGACTTATGTCACGAATTTCCTTGGGTCTTTTATTTCTATGTGCGCCATACATCGTTTTTATGGTTCCCGCGAAAACCATTTATACGAGTATACCCATAAGATTTCTTGACCCTAAGGATCCTTTAAAGTTCATTCATCTTGACCTTACTACATCGAACATAACTGCGCTCATTATAAGAAGCTCATGCTATCATGTGTTCACTACTTACTTGGCCAGAGTAAGCGATCAACACGTGGTACGCGTGACCTTATTATAATTACCACATCACGTCCCATGTAAGTAACTCCTCAAATTATCTCCACGTTTATGGTTTCATTTGGTAAAACTTTATTTAATTGTTAGTTAACAATTATTAGTTTTAGTCGTTTATCCTTGAACATGTACAATGTCCCTTTTTATAAACATTTATTCACATTCATTGATGTGATCGTTACTTTTCTCAATAGGATTTATATTGAGAATACTTACTTGGATGATCACTCTCGTCCAAGTTTCTATATAAACAAGTCTTGTTATTCATTTGTTATTCATCATTGTGAATAACACATTTCCTATTAAATTTTTTTCTTGGAAATCAGGTTTTCCAAGTTATATCATATGTGTATGCAACCGTTATTACTTACGTGTTTGTTGCATATAACGACTCGTGCGATTAAATTTAAAAGTGTGCACCTGGTAATGCTTGCCCTAACGGGCTTCTCTTGTCATTAGTCTTGTTCGCGACCGTTACGCGATTTTTTTTTGTCCTTGATGAGTATGCTCTTCCTGTCATACCTCGGACCGTTCCATCATCATATCCATAATTCGTTCAACTCCCGTCATCTTCAGACGCGAGTGTCCTTCAATTAAAACATTCACAAGAGTTAGTAATGTCAACTTCAATAATCGCCCGTATTATAATACAAGGCTTTTTCTACTATACGCGTCAACGCGCGTATTTTCGTCAACCATATCAATCATTTAAATTGGGGTAACATATACCACACGATAGCCCTATGTGTTGTTTACAACACTTTAGCATGCTAAGCTATTAACATACTTGTACTTACCGGATTTGCGATCAAGCCTCGAACCGAACACTTTACCCTTTAACCTGGGGCTCTGATTACCAACTTGTAACACCCTAGTCATTATTTACTAGTTTTCGTATAATTAACGAAAATAAACATGTAATTAAGATTACATATGCATTGGAAATTTCGGGTTTATTTAAAACTTTTTACAATTTAAAAAGTTAACAACATATCATGTGTACGTTCGTCGTTTAACATAACAACGATGCATAGTGCGGAAGCTTATTTCGTGGTCGTGTTCGGTTCTTGCTCGTCGCTTGATCTTCATCCGGGCATTCTTGGTGATCACCTATGATAAAAAACACAACACAAGTTAGTTTTGATCGAGTTCAAGCAATTACAAACAAGTTCTAAGAATTAACAATTGAAAAAAATAAAATTTTTCGGACTGAAGGCGTCGCGCGACGCGACGGGGTCTCGCGCTACGCGAGGCCCTTGTTTTCACAGAATGTCTTGTTTGCTGATGCTGCAGATTCCCAGCACGTCCTGATTTCACGGAAACGGCCATAACTTCTTCGTTATTGATCCGTTTTACCCGATTCTTTTTCCTACGCGTCCGTAATTTAATTCTCCATCTTATGGAGTTAAGATCCAACATCCTACATAATAAAATTTCAGACTTTTAGGTCTTCGGCTTATCGCCCTTTTACCCAAATTTTGACCCGTTTATGCATTTTATCACACCAACTTGTTTATTTGATCATTAAACTCATGAAGTTCATTATATCAATATCTCCTATCATATTACTCTCAAATCACGGGTTTCTTACATAATAAAAACCCGTCCACGCTTAAGTGCTTATTTTGACCCATTAAGAGTATTTAAGCACTTTTAGGCTCAAAATCGCTTTCTTTCTATTCTAGCATTGTAACCTATATTTCTTATCTAGTATCCTTCCATCACAACTAATTGTGTGTTGGATTTAAAGTAGATATCTATGTGTTCCGAATTATACCCCTTGGAATATTATTTTACGGCAAAGACTCATATGGAGTCTTTCGGCCCAAGAATTACATCTTTCACTACTCATACTCGTTCTAAGCTTTTGTTTAATCCTAAGACTCGTTTCTAAACAACCTCTAAGGGTTGTTTGTTCAATTTAGCCTACAAAGGCGTTAGGGTCGATTTTGGTCCTTCTTTTACAATGAAGGACTCTCACCAAGTATTCGACCAAAATATTACTTTTAACTACAACATAAATATGCGTACCTGGCTCGGATCAACAAATAGACCAGATTTATACCTCGCTTTTATTATCACATTTTCTATGGAAACGGAAGTATCCGAATCGCTAATCGGTCCTGTTAGCATAAGACTTGGCAACCATATTAGTCGATATTGTCAAATGGTGTTATCACACCATTTGACCCGTTTGGCCTATAAGACTAGGCATTTTCATAAGTAGCAAAACATGGTTATTAATTGCCAATTTGTTCATTCGACCCATTTCGGATTTTTGCTACTAGACCACTTTTTCTCTTAAACTCCTTTCTTATGTTTTTACCCATTCGGCTTACGCCACAGGTGCCCCTTTTGAACTCTAATTTACTTTAGCCAATACTTGACTAAATTTCCATTTTTACTCATTTTCTCGTTTTTAGTTGCATTTAAAATAATCTTAACGAAAATTTCTTAGTTATTAGTCATTACATGACTAAATTACCGTTTCGCCTCTTTTCACCATAATACGTGGTTTTTATCATTTTTGTTTGTTCCGACTCATGTTAATAACGTCGGAACCCTTAATTCGGATATTACACTAATCACATTAGTAATTTACAAAATAATGCATATTCTACAAAAAGGATGTAAGCGTCGCTTACCTTGCATCCGGTTATGCTCTTTTTCCTTCATTCTTGATTTGTTTGACCCGCTTTCACTCCAAGCTTCACCTAGCTTGTTTAAGCGCCTACTATCATCCATCATTCACAAGGTTGTTAGATTAGTCATTCTAAATCATGACTTTCACACCTTATGAATCTTTGACTACTTTCTTATTGAACTAAATCATGAATCATGAGTTTAATTCTTATGTCACGACCCACTTCAAATCAAGTATGAACTCTTAACAATTTCCCCCTTTTTGTTCAAGTAGTTCATTTATACAAGTTAGTATGGTGTTTATAAACACCAATACAACATCAATTTCATTTAATCATCTAAAACCCATTTTTTTTCCATCTTTTTATACTAAACCCAATTTATGGTAATTATGATTCATGTACCCAAACACCTAAATTGTTCAAGTGTTAAATCTTTACTATCTAATATGATGATTATAATCACAATTTAGACACTAACATCATCATATTATAAAAACCCATTTCAAGACATGTATGTTTAACACTCAACTTGCTAATTGTTCAAGTATCTTGTTCCTACTAGCAACTATGATGATTATAAACATGTATACATCATCATCTTTACTACATAATCAAAACCCACTTGGCACATGAGTGTATGATCATGAATTCACCACCATGAACATCAATTCAACAAATACATGACTAGGGTTTACTCCTAGACATAGTTTCATCCCTAATTTCATCCAAACAACAAACATGCAAGTTCAGATTCGAATTTTCTAGGTTTGCACAGAATTTCAACTAGAGATTTCTTAAGAAATTTACATACCTCGTGACTCCTTTTTCAATGGAGGTCACTAATTCATACTCGGATTTTGATTTGTACTTGATTTGCCCCTTCAATTTGATGAAATTGTGTTGATTAGGGTTTGAACCCTTCTTTGTGCTCCTGATGATCGATCCACACACACAAGGTGTGTGTGGTGTGTGTTTTTTTTTATTAATAGAACTTGTCACCTTTTTAACGATTTTGGTCCCTCAAGTTTTGTTAACTAGTAAGTAGGCTACAACCTACTTATTTTCAACAATACTTTGTTTTGTTAACTAGGTTAAACTTTGCTAGTTTAACTTAGTGAGTTCGGGGTAGTCATAACCCGTTTTATTTTAAGTCCCGTTAGCTCGGGCCTTCTTTATACTTTGTTTTTCCTCAAAAGCTTTTATTCACTTTTTATTTAATATTAGGATTAATTATTTAAATCCTAATATTTACCGGGTAATTTTGCCACTAACGGTATTTTCCCCGTCTTTAGTATTAACGGGGTTTAATTACCAAACCTGTTTTCGGGGTGTTACAATAGCCCTTACCAACAAACATTCCACGTCTAGACAAGACAAAATTGTCCGATTCAAACACTAGACGAAATCCAAACTTGTTGAGCATCCATCCCGACACGAGATTCTTCCGTATCTCTGGGACATAAAGCACATTTGTCAAGGTAAGCTCCTTGCCCGAAGTCATCTTCAAGACGACTGTGCCTTCCCCCTTGATGCTTGCGGTAGCTTTATTCCCCATATAAAGCTTTTCTTCACCTGAAGCTTCCTTGAAGGTAGAGAAAAGAGCCTTGTCTCCACAAACATGGCGGGTTGCACCCGTGTCAACGAACCATCCTTTTGGGTTTTCACCCATTGCGTTGACTTCTTCAATCATAGCCGCTTCCTCGGTTATCATTGCAATCAGAGGCATACCATCCTCATCAACCATGTGCGCACGCTCACGCTTAGGTTTGTTGCATTGGTTAGCACGGTGCCCCGTCTCGTTACAGTTGTAACAAGTACCTTGGAAAAGCGCAGGCTTCTTTTTCACAGCCCCCTTTTTCGGTCCAAGGTTGTTAACCTTTGCTTTCCCTTTGTTGTCCTTTTTACCCTTGCCTTTCTTGCCCTTTGAGGACTCCCCAACTTCCACCATGTTTGCTTTAGCCGAAGCTTGCAAAATGGTGCCTTTTTGGGCAACCCTGTTTTCTTCTTCTATACGAAGACGAAGAACAAGGTCCTCGACCGACATTTCCTTTCGCTTGTGTTTAAGATAATTCTTAAAATCCAACCAAGCAGGAGGTAATTTTTCGATCATGGCTGCCACTTGAAACGTTTCACTGAGTACCATTCCCTCAGCATTAGTATAATTTGCAACTCTTGGACTTGGTTCATAACAGTCTTGTTATCAACCATTTTAAAGTCCAAGAAACGGGCGACAACAAATTTCTTTGTTCCCGCATCCTCCGTTTTGTACTTTTTATCTAAAGACTCCCATAATTCTTTGGAAGTCTTTATATTATAGTACACATTATACAAAGCATCCGAGAGACCGTTGAGTACGTAGCCTCGACATATAAAGTCCGAGTGCTTCCACGCCTCTACCGCGCTCAGAGCCTGAGCATCGGTCTCCCCTTCCGCAGGTTGGGGAACGGTCTCCGTCAAGAACCTCGCAAGGTTCATGGTGGTCAAATAGAAGAACATCTTCTGTTGCCACCTTTTGAAGTGGAGACCCGAGAACTTCTCGGGTCGTTCAGCATGATTTGCCACTGTGGACGCTCCCACAGTGTTGGCAGGGGTTCCAATGACAACATTAGTATTGCTCGCGTTCACATTTTCAGTCGACATTCTGAAAAAGTTTCAAGAAAACAAGTTAAATTCTGTTTTCAAAAATAATAAAGACGCTACTTTATTATTATTAGGAGTTCAAAAAATTCAGCCGTGTAGCTTCTAAGTCCAACTTTGAAGACTACAACAGGAGGATTTTTAAAACTTCAGCGACAGAAAGGAGTAGAAACAGATTCTGTTTTGACAAAGTCGCTACTTTGAATCAAAACAGAGAAAAACCTTTTAAAACACAACCTGCTGTGAGAGAAAAAAAAAATTTTAATTCACAGCAGAGAAGTTTGAGATTCTACACGAACGGTGTTTTAAAATTTGTTTTAAGATTGTAGGAATCCGTTCGTTTAAAAATAAATAAAAACTTTATTAACTTGAATTACTGAAACAATTACAGAATAAAATGGAAGTACAATACAATTACAACTGAAAAATAGAAATACAAGAACAGAAAACTCGAACAGACGAAACTGTTCTTGGCTGAGGATCGTGTTAGACACGGGTCCCTTAAAACAAATTTCGTGTCTCCCAGGAGAACACGTTTGTTTCCAGGATACAACAGCCGCAAGCAGTTGCACTGCCGGTCTTGACTCCAACCCGAAGGTATACCTTGCTGCTTGTAGAAGATGTAGAATTCAGAGGGAGAGAAAGAAAAATAGCTGTGTAATTCGGTGTCTCAAATCTGCAATAGGAACCTCCTATTTATACAGTAGGTCTAGAAGAAACTGAAAAACGAAATTAATGGGAGAATTAAACTGCATTAAACGTCTTTAATGCGTTTAATTCGTCATTAAATTCGCAGTCAAGAGCATTGACTTCGTCAGTTTCGAATGCTGAATGTAACTGCACTGACATAACTGCAGCTGGAAGCTTCTGTGCGTGCGCGCGCGTAAGCCACACTGGTGTGCGTGCGCCCAGGTGTGCACGCCATGCGCGCGTGCGTCCCACTGGCTCAGGTCCATGCGCGCGTGCGTCCCACTGGCTCAGGTCCATGCGCGGTGATGCGAGTATGCGAAGTGCAAAGTGCGCCATCAAAGCGCCACATTGCGCCTCATCGCCCACGCCGCGCGCGAGTGCGAGTTAGGGTGCTCCGCACCCTTCGCGAGTACACTAGTGAGTGCTCCCATGAAATAATAAGGATGGAGAGTTCCCACTTAAATACCCCTTTAAGTTCCATCTCTCATCCGATGTGGGACAAGGTGCCACTTTCCCACTTATTTCAGCATTCAAGTTTCAAACACCAAACTTTGAGCATCGATATCTCATTCATCTTAGCTCCGTTTTGGACGTGGTTTAGTTCGTTGCGAAGCCCTTCCGACATAGAACACAAACCCACAAATAAATATATAAAACCCACTCATTTTATTATATTTATTTCTAGTCCAAAATAGGAAAAAATCATTTTCCTATATTTGTGAAAAATGCTATTTTCACAAAATTTCCAACAAGAACCTCCAATCAATATAATATTATGCAAAAGTTACTAGTATTCCACATGACAGAAGACTTGTAATTTATATAGTGCTTTAGTCTATGACTTACGGAAAATACATAATCCCCCCCCCCCCCCCCCCCCCCCCCCAACATAAAAAGCAATATCAATAAATTTACATAGGAATTTTTTTTACAACATAATAAAAAAAAACTCACATTTTCCTCATCAATTTCCTTTTTACATATTGTAAAAAGATCTTAACTTTTCCTTTTAAAAAATAAAATAACTAGTTGTAAAAAGATCTTAACTTTTTCCTTTTAAAAAATAATAACTATTTTCCCAAAAAAAAAGTCACATTTTCTTCTCGGTCAATGGCAATTCAGAAGGTTTAACTAACGTTTTCCTTTAAAAACTCAAAATTGTCACTATCAAGGATTTAAGCATCTCCCTTAACCAAGGTAACTCCGGTTGATGGTATGTCGCTGTGTCTATATCGTTCCGGTAGTTATTAGTAACTAGTAAGTAGGGTTGTTTACGAGCCGAACCGAACAGATCAGACCTTTGCTCGTGCTCGGTTCATATACAAACCGATCCGAACCGAACCGAGCGTTTTTTTAACCGAGCCAAAGTCGAGCGAGCGTCGCAGAATAAACAAGGAAAGCGACGATGGGAGTGCTAGTTATTAGAATAAAGTGCAGTTTTCGTCCCTGATGTTTCATCCAATAGAATACAAATAAAACTTTAACAAACAACAAGGAATACAAAAACACTCAACTAGTTCTATCGAGATTGACTAAGCGGGAACATAAATCGTCGACCGACTGAAATGTGACACCTGTGTCACTTCAACCATCAAACAAATACCAAACCAATGAAATATTGTATTTCATACTTGGGATTTGTAAAAATATGTGTATCGTTTGCACATATCAATTCTTGTTCGATTTCAAGCCTTAAATCGCTTTCTGGAAGGTTATACGCGCACTGATGCGTAAATATAACCAGTTTAATGCAACGAACACTCCGGAATAGTGAAATAGGCTTAACATACCTTAAATAACCTTCACATAACTTAGAAATAAGTTTTGAATGGTTTGGTATGTTGAAATCAAGTTTGTTCGATTTCAGGGACTAATTGTGTCAAACTGCGAAACTATACCGATTTACATAGTAACGAACATTCCGGAACTTTATCATAAGTTAAACATACCCTAAATATCCTTTACATAGCTTAGAAATAGGCTTTGATGGGTTCGGTATGCTAAAATAAACTTTATTGATCAATAGGTACTAAAAGCGTCAAAAAGTGCACAAGTTTGCACTTTCACGCATATCTTACGTTCTGAATACATCCGGACATCCAAAAATTTATGTAAGCATTAAAATGTTATGTTTTAGTGTTTGGCTTGTCAAAAATCCATTCGTCGCGCAATTTGGATCGTTCTTCGCGCTTATGCGCATTCCGTCGTAATTAAGCGAACATCGCGATCATACGACCAAACGAACCAACATCCGGCATATTTTTGAGCATGTTACATGTCCACAATGTTTAGGCATCATTTTAGGGCCTTGAAGTTGGCTTAACGGGCCTTAAACGTGTCGAAATGAGCATAAACACCAACAGGGACTAAAACTGTCAATTTGCAAAGTTGGTTGCAGATCAGAAGCTCCAGGCGGCACGCGTAAACCCTTGGTGTCCTTTACGCGGACCGTGTCAGGATCCCAGATCAGTAATACTTGTTTAAGTAGCTGTTAACAGCTGTCATGCACCCAAAACTCAACTCCACATGTTGATACCTGATCATGGGGGGCCATTTTGAAGTACCTAAGTGTTGCAACAAGTGTAGGGACAAGATCAAAGCACGGTATTCGAAGAACGATCCTAACGGTGGTCCAAATACTATAAATACCCCATGATCTCAACCCAAAAAACCCACACCTTTGAAATCTGAATTTGCTCTCTAAGTTGTTGTGTTTAACACTTCATACCTGAGAGTATTCGGATTCAAAACTTCCGTTCTTGGACCCTTTGTAAGTGTTCCTTCGTTCTTTTTATTCGTTTAGCGTTAAAGTCAAACTCTGTTTGACTTTCTGCATTGACCAGTTTATGGTCAATGCGAAGTTCGTTTGAACTTCATAACGTGAGCGTAATCACGATGGTTATAGTCCCTAGTGACTATACCTACTGATTACCACGTTATCTAGGCTCAGTGACGAGTCGTAGTTTCGGCCAAAATGCGCATTCTTGCGTATTTTGTAACCAAACTACTCTTAGGTATCAAAACCGTTTGTTTTGATACCAAACCTGTTTTCTAAACTTAGTTAAGCATGTTTTAACATGCTTAGCTCGTCACTTTTAGTTTAGTGCTTATATAGGGTCGTAAGGTAAGCGATCTAAACAATCGCTTATACTTTCGAACCCGACCCATTTGGTTGATCTTTAGGATCCGATCAAACACTTTAGGTGACCACAGTTGTATAGGGAATAACCTTTCGAGGTTATACCTTATGGTCACATCGTTTGAGTAGTTGTATGATAGGTAGTATATATGCCTTAGGTAAATGACCAAAATGCCCTGAAATATATTTTAATATATTACTCATTCGATTCTCTTAAAATCCAAAGTATATTTCACACATACTATAAGCCTTTTTATCAAAATATTGTTTTTCGAACAATACATTCAATACAAACTCATTTTACATGGTTATTCACTTAACCATACATTATTCTTTTATAAATATATATCATTGTTTTGTTTATCACTTTTCAAATGATTTATAAAACTAAACATTTTACAAGGATCATGACTGACTTTTGTTAAACAACTTTTTTCTAAACTTATAAGTCATGAATCCTATATTCACAAAACCTATGTATCTCACAGGCATTTTTATGCTGACGTACCTATTTTTACACATGTTTCAGGTGCTGTCTTGTGATGATTGTTGATACACGCTACACTTAGGATGGACTCGTGCCTTAACAACTTTAAAACTTGGAAGATCATAGTTGTACTTATTAGATTGTATTAAAACAATGAATTCATTTATTCAATAAAACAAAATTATTTATTCCATGGTTACGAAACAATGATTCTGTTACAACACTCCCCGGCGTTTCCGCCACGTCTTGTTGTTTTACGTGGTCGGGGTGTGACAGAAAAGTTGGTATCAGAGCCAATGGTTATAGGGAATTAGGTTATTAGTAATGCTTTGACCTAGACTATAACCTTCCTAGGACCCTAACACAAGTTTTCTTGTGTTTACTTTTAAAACAATACCATCACTTTTTCTTAGGTGACAACCACAATAAGAACACAAATTTCTATCCCGCTTTGAAAACTAATCATCTGTTCTAGGATGATTTATTATATGGTTTTGAACCCTTTAAGTTTTCAAAATCCCGTCAAAGTTAGTCTAAATAATGTGAACACGTGCAAACTGGAAGGGTGGGTGCCTGTACCCTGAGCTTTCTGTCTAAGGCTAGAGTGTTCGTACAAATCCGCAATATCGGACCAGTCACTCTTACCTGGGAACTCTTGGGGTGAGTGTCCACCTATAGGTGAGCATGTCTTCGCGATACATTATTTTTGACCTATTTACTTTGATTAATCACCGGGGTTGTTTGTTACTTTGTAGTAACAAACAAATGACCACCATCCTTGCTTTCATCAGATTTGTTTCATCTCATTCTTTTCGTCTAATTCTCTCACTCGTTTCCTTTCATGTTCCTCTTTTAGAATGCCTCCTCGACGCGACAATCAGATGGCGAATGCCGAACTGGCGGAAATCATCGCGCAACAAATGGCTGCTGCCTTCCCAAATCTTTTTGCTCAAATGAATCAAGCCATCAACAACCATAATGCTCCATGCAATTTCAAGAGTTTCAATTCGGCTAAGCCACTCAAGTTTAGTGGTTCTGAAGGAGCAACTGGGCTCCTACAATGGTTCGAGAGCACTGAGAGTACGTTCCGTCACGTTCAGTGTCCTGATAATCGCAAGGTCGAGTTTGCTTCCAGTGTGTTTCAGAAAAGGGCTCTTACATGGTGGAACGGGGTTATGAGAGACCGCGGTGCTGAGGTTGCATTAGGACAGACTTGGGCTGAACTTAGGGCTCTTATGATGAGGGAGTTTTGTCCTCGTCATGAATTGAGAGCTTTAGAAAGGGAATTCGATGACCTGAAGCAAGACGGTGGAGAACATCGAGCCTATACTGACCGCTATGAGGAATTGAGCCTGTTATGCCCTACTATGGTTACGCCTCTGGATAAGGCGATTGAGAAATACATTGATGGTCTTCCTGACATAGTTCAGGATATCGTTACTGGCAGCAACCCTACTACTGTTAGACAAGCCATTGAATTGTCTGCCACTCTGACTGAATCCTATATCAGGAAGGGTAAGCTGTTTCGGAAGGGCGACCCAAGACCATCTGACAAGACTGCTCAAGTTGAACCAAAGGAAAAACAGGCTGAGGTATCCAAGAAGAAGAAGCACAAAGCCTCTCAAAATTTCGCTGTAACTGCTCAAGACAATCAGGTTGCACCAAACCAGCCAGCACAACCTCGCAAAAGGCAAAACTATGTTGGTACCGCACCTTTGTGCAACAAATGCAGCTGTCATCATCTAGAGCAAGAGCAGTGTCACAAATGTACCCACTGTGGGCGGTTGGGACATTTGATCAATGTTTGTCGTTATGCAAATCAAGCTGCTGCAAACCCTGCTGCTGTACAAGCACGGTTCCCTCCGGGGTCATGTTATAACTGTGGTGACCTTACCCACTACAGGAACAATTGCCCAAGACTAGTTAACATACCTCCAGTGCGTGGACGAGTGTTTAACATCAATGAGGCAAACATGAACAATGATGCAGCAGTGAACAATTAGTGTTTTGTATTTCCTTGGTAGTTATCTTTTGACACTTCAAGACAATTCGGTTGTTACATAAATAAAGATTTGTTTTCTGCAAAATTTATGCGATTGTGTGAATGTTTGATGCAACCTTATGATGTCAACCCAAAGACAAACTACTCGTGTGGTTCTGACATTTTTGTGATCACTTGCGATCTCCCCAAGAACCTTAAATACTCGTTTCTTTTAAGAAACAAAGCCAAATTCCTCTTAAGATCCTTCTATCTTTATAGATGGATCCTTGGAAATAATTAAAGTGCCAAATGAAATCCATGGATTGGATTCCTAAGTGTGTTTTAAATATCCGTGCCCAAAGATAACAAATTAAAGAATCAAGTTAACTAATTTTGTGCTTATGAGTTTTCTTACATGTTTTGTGGTTGTATGTGATCCATCCAAATCCTCGTAGAATCTTTCATATCTCATATGAGGAATTCATAGTAGGATATCCAAAGTTACTATCTTAAATCCTTAATGGACTTCTACGTTGTAGTCAAGTCCCTTGGGTTTTAAAGTACTATTAAAAAAAATTGGACCCCTTGAGTGGTCTAGATAAACAGATTGATTTGAAAATCTGATTAGAAATATCATGTGATGATATAATTAAAAAGATCCCTTAAGTGGTCTATTTAAGGAGATCGTACGACGGTTTAGTTAAGAAGATCATGTGTTGATCTAGTTAAAAAGATCGTTCGTTGATCTAGTTGAAAAGATCCTTTGGTGGTCTAGTCAAGTCGCTTCATGTTTATTCAATTGATTTTTCCTCTACGCATTATGAAATGAACTGTGCGGACTGTGCAAGGAATTACGTAATTATGGAGGCCTACATAATTATGGAAATTCAGTGCACAGAAACCACAAGAAGTTTTGTCATGTGTTAAAACCTATAGTGACAAGAATAATGATACGGGAGAAGTCTTGGACCTTGACCGATGTCATTTTATCTTACACTCCCCAATTCTGATTTCTAGCACACAAGTTTCCTATGATAAGTCTTCATAAGAAACGTTCTTCTGTCCATAGTTCAAAATTCCATGTTTAGCTACTACAAGGACTTCACCTTGATAGTTGAAAATTTCGCTAAGAATCCAATCATGGCCCAGAGTTTTATTTAGGGTTCAATGGATTATTTGAAAGCGAAACCATCACAGTTGTCTTCACAAGTTTCCTCTAAAATTAAATTTCGGGACGAAATTTCATAAAGTAAGGGAGACTGTGACACCTGTGTCACTTCAAACATCAAACAAATACCAAACCAATGAAATATTGTATTTCCTACTTGGGATTTGTAAAAATATGTGTATCGTTTGCACATATCAATTCTTGTTCGATTTCAAGCCTTAAATCGCTTTCTGGAAGGTTATACGCGCACTGATGCGTAAATATAACCAGTTTAATGCAACGAACACTCCGGAATAGTGAAATAGGCTTAACATACCTTAAATAACCTTCACATAACTTAGAAATAAGTTTTGAATGGTTTGGTATGTTGAAATCAAGTTTGTTCGATTTCAGGGACTAATTGTGTCAAACTATGAAACTATACCGATTTACATAGTAACGAACATTCCGGAACTTGATCATAAGTTAAACATACCCTAAATATCCTTTACATAGCTTAGAAATAGGCTTTGAGGGGTTCGGTATGCTAAAATAAACTTTATTGATCAATAGGGACTAAAAGCGTCAAAAAGTGCACAAGTTTGCACTTTCACGCATATCTTACGTTCTGAATACATCCGGACATCCAAAAATTTATGTAAGCATTAAAATGTTATGTTTTAGTGTTTGGCTTGTCAAAAATCCATTCGTCGCGCAATTTGGATCGTTCTTCGCGCTTATGCGCATTCCGTCGTAATTAAGCGAACATCGCGATCATACGACCAAACGAACCAACATCCGACATATTTTTGAGCATGTTACATGTCCACAATGTTTAGGCATCATTTTAGGGCCTTGAAGTTGGCTTAACGGGCCTTAAACGTGTCAAAATGAGCCTTCAACACCAACAGGGACTAAAACTATCAATTTGCAAAGTTGGTTGCAGATCAGAAGCTCCAGGCGGCCCGCGTAAACCCTTGGTGTCCTTTACGCGGACCATGTCAGGATCCCAGATCAGTAATACTTGTTTAAGCAGCTATTAACAGCTGTCATGCACCCAAAACTCAACTCCACATGTTGATACCTGATCATGGGGGGACCATTTTGAAGTACCTAAGTGTTGCAACAAGTGTAGGGACAAGATCAAAGCACGGTATTCGAGGAACGATCCTAACGGTGGTCCAAATACTATAAATACCCCATGATCTCAACCCCAAAAACCCACACCTTTGAAATCTGAATTTGCTCTCTAAGTTGTTGTGTTTAACACTTCATACCTGAGAGTATTCGGATTCAAAACTTCCGTTCTTGGACCCTTTGTAAGTGTTCCTTCGTTCTTTTTATTCGTTTAGCGTTAAAGTCAAACTCTGTTTGACTTTCTGCATTGACCAGTTTATGGTCAATGCGAAGTTCGTTTGAACTTCATAACGTGAGCGTAATCACGATGGTTATAGTCCCTAGTGACTATACCTACTGATTACCACGTTATCTAGGCTCAGTGACGAGTCGTAGTTTCGGCCAAAATGCGCATTCTTGCGTATTTTGTAACCAAACTACTCTTAGGTATCAAAACCGTTTGTTTTGATACCAAACCTATTTTCTAAACTTAGTTAAGCATGTTTTAACATGCTTAGCTCGTCACTTTTAGTTTAGTGCTTATATAGGGTCGTAAGGTAAGCGATCTAAACAATCGCTTATACTTTCGAACCCGACCCATTTGGTTGATCTTTAGGATCCGATCAAACACTTTAGGTGACCACAGTTGTATAGGGAATAACCTTTCGAGGTTATACCTTATGGTCACATCGTTTGAGTAGTTGTATGATAGGTAGTATATATGCCTTAGGTAAATGACCAAAATGCCCTTTTTACGCCAAAATTCATATTGAGCATATGTAACATAACTTTTGATATCTAAACTGATTTGGCAACAATGTTAGACATGTTAAGGCATATTTTACTTATCATAGGGCTAGTTAGGCGTTCCGAACGCGTTTTACGCGAACGACGCGTTAAAGTAGCATAAGCTACCTAAACGGGTCGTAATGGGTCGTAAGCACTTATGTTAGGTTTCATTTTAGTATGTAGGCTTTGTTAAACCATATTACACGAGTCTCAATACTCGTTTGGTTTACGAACCCTCATTCTATCCGATCCTCCGATTTAGGTCCGTTTATTAACATAGTTACCTATATTAGGTGCCGTTTGATTTCCGTGATCTCTAGCATTGTTTGGTTGTTACTCAAGGACTACTAAGCAATCTCAAGTGAGTACATAGACCCCTCTTTTACTGTTTTCAACTGTTTTGGGGTGAAGCATGTGTACCTATATGTTATTTTCATGATTTCAAAGTATAATTGATTATACATGTTATTACTTATTATTTGACAAACTAAATGACTATCTATGGTTTAAACACTGATTTCTCAAAGAACATAAAATAAAAATGTTGAATTGTACTTATTTTATGTTCACCAGACCGATTGGTAGTATGATATAGCGCTATAGGATTAGACACCCCATTCCTGTTGTCATGGAATGTCTGAAACCAATTTGTTTCTCCATCCAAATAGGGATTGCCTTTGTGGTATCCCTATAGTCTCAAAGGTGTATTTTTATGCACTAGGTCTGAATGAATTCTTAAATCACATTATTTTTGTATATTTAGTTATACTCCCAAAAGTATAGTTTGATATGCTCCCATATGCGATATTGTACAAAACCAACATATATTTTGTTAATCATCCAAAGCATATTTTGATATGTTATTTATGAAACCAAAACATAGTTTAATATGTTATTCATAAATCCGAAGTATACTTGTAATATACTACTGAAAACTATTATTTTAAACAACTAAAGTATATTTAATGTACTATCTATCTAACGATTGGGTTTTGGTTAGTGTTTAGATAACGGGACGGGTGTAATGTGATGAAAACATGGTAGATACGCCGCTGGTACTTCTTATATATAAGTATTTTCATTGCATTACATACCGTGGCGTTATTTAGTACACTTGGGTCAATGATATTGGAACTGAAATATATTTTAATATATTACTCATTCGATTCTCTTAAAATCCAAAGTATATTTCACACATACTATAATCCTTTTTATCAAAATATTGTTTTTCGAACAATACATTCAATACAAACTCATTTTATATGGTTATTCACTTAACCATACATTATTCTTTTATAAATATATATCATTGTTTTGTTTATCACTTTTCAAATGATTTATAAAACTAAACATTTTACAAGGATCATGACTGACTTTTGTTAAACAACTTTTTTCTAAACTTATAAGTCATGAATCCTATATTCACAAAACCTATGTATCTCACAGACATTTTTATGCTGACGTACCTATTTTTACACATGTTTCAGGTGCTGTCTTATGATGATTGTTGATACACGCTACACTTAGGATGGACTCGTGCCTTAACAACTTTAAAACTTGGAAGATCATAGTTGTACTTATTAGATTGTATTAAAACAATGAATTCATTTATTCAATAAAACAAAATTATTTATTCCATGGTTACGAAACAATGATTCTGTTACAACACTCCCCGACGTTTCCGCCACGTCTTGTTGTTTTACGTGGTCGGGGTGTGACATGAAACATACCCTTATTCTATAGGAAGTTTGAAATTGAATGAATCGATTGAAGCAAAACCCTGACGAGTTGACGTATTGGCGAGTGACGATGGAGAAATCGAATAACGATGGCCAATGGGGGGTTTTGGTTACGGTATTGCACTTCTGAATCAAATGGCGAGTTGAGACTTGAGTATTGATCGACGCTTCACATTTTAGTATTTAAAATTTTGACTTAATTACTAAAATGAACATTTAAGTATTGGATTTCGGACTATTGGTATTGGATTTCAATTCTAATTACTTAAATGAGCTCTATTTGAATCTTGGACCAAAGATTGTTAATGTTGGTCTCCAGTCATTTCATTAAAAATGATACACACACAAACACAAATATATACTAGGATTTTACCCGAGCCGCGCGTTGCGTCGGCAATGTGACGTTTGTTGCGGCATGAATTAGGTTGGTATTAGTTCGTTTTATGACACTATATATATTGTAACAACAATCGGTTTAGTAATCGAAAAGAAAACCAAAAAATAAAAGCTGACATATTATTAAAACTTATTTTTTATTTAATTATTTTATCAAATTTATTTTATAAAGGATATACTTGTCTAATTCCTTTTTCTATATAAAAAGCATTTTAACAATTTTAGGTTCAAATCAAAACCTATACATTATTTGTTTTGGCAAAAAAATAACAATATTAACTACCACCAAGTTTATGTTTGGAAAATTCATCCACCAAATTGGTATATACTTAAAACATGTTTGTAATATTTGATTGTATTAATAAATGATGATAGAAAATTAAAAAAATAGGTTGCATATTCTGGAAAGGTAAAAGGGCTTTAAAATGAATAAAGACTTAAAAGAAGGAAACTAAAATCAATAATGGAATCAATTTGTACTTGGACGGACCTGAAACGTTTAATTAACCAACCTTAATATTTGATATATCAACTAAATATATTGACTATCATTTCTTTCTTTCTACTCCCATCGAACCATCTCTGATCACCGCCAATCAACACCCAAACATATCCCCACCACCACCGATCCATCATCATCATACCACACAAATGACAAATCGATCACAGCCAATCACCGCCGCAACCCAGATGAAGCCGCCCAACCACCTAGCCGCCACAACAATAGGACCACCGCCTAACCATTGTCGTGTTTGTGTGTCTTCTTGTCCACAAAACCCAGATCTCCATCAGATATACCTTGGTTGTGGCGGATCTCATTCCGATCCACCGTGGTTGTGGCGGATCTCATTCACATAGACTAAAGTAAACCCATTTCTCTCTCTACACTCTCTTTCTCTCTACTCAAACATTATTTGCCGGAGGTGAGGTTCTGAATTCAAAACTCTATTTGATTATCTAGTATTTGTATTGTGTTGTTTCTTGATATTAAACAATGTTCCCTTTAATTGTTGGACGAAAACTTGAACTAAGAGAAAAATGATGTTGTCCCACTGACTTGGTGGTTGGATCCCATCCCTCCATGGTGGTGATTGTCTTGGTTGCATGATCGGAGATCTAACTGTGATAGAGAAAGAAGACAAAGGCTGCCAAGACGTTGAAAAAAATAATAAATAGGACTACTATTGTAATTTGCAAGAAGGGTACTTTTATAATTATTTAAATTAAAAGAGAAAGGGTAGGTGGCAAACCACCGACCTTTCTATTTAATATTATATAAATGTATGTATATATATTAAAAAATAAATCGATCCAACCGAGCCGAACCGAACTGAGTGAACCTTTGCTCGTGCTCGGTTCGTTTACAAACCAAACCAAACCGATCCGAACCGAGCATTTTTTAATCGAGTTGAATCTAACTAGCAAATTTCGAGCATTTTCCGAGCGATCATCGAACGAGTGCCGAGCAATTTGAACAACCCTACTAGTAAGTCACAATCGCCGGCTAACCTAGTTACCATTAACTATTAAACCACAATAATATGTCATATTATTTCATAAGTATAAAGCATATAAAGTTAGTGTGCTGTTTGTATTTATTTTGTAGTTGCTTATACGGAAAATAATATCAAACTATATTGTCTCAGTGTAATTTTTTTAATTAGACCTATTGTTTTGGAAAAAAAGATATTACATACTCTTTTTAAATTAAAACGTATAGTTCGCGCTGATTACATATTATGGATGTATGATTAAACAAAGTTGATATAAAAATACAATTTCCATTATGATCAAAGTCTCGAGATTAATTACAAGGATTGAAATAAAGTAAGAATATAAGTTTTTAAAAATAAAAATGTGAATAAAACTTTCTAAATATGGAAAGTACAGAAAATGCGGAGCGTTACATACCCCTTCTAGGTCCACCCCTGCCTGGTCCCTTGCTACCACCTCAACATCACATCGTCATTTCCTCTCATCCCTCCAGGAAGTAAGAATATAAGTTTTTAAAAATAAAAATGTGAATAAAACTTTCTAAATATGGAAAGTACAGAAAATGCGGAGTGTTACATACCCCTTCTAGGTCCACCCCTGCCTGGTCCCTTGCTACCACCTCAACATCACATCGTCATTTCCTCTCATCCCTCCAGGGCCGCAGCTTAGAAGGCTTCCGAGGGGGCGCCCGACCCCTCGAACTTTTCGATGCGTAGTGTTATGAATAGTACTTTCGTATAAATTTTTTTTAGGTATATACGTTTCCACCCCCCCCCCCCCCCCCGGTTTCGGAAAAATTGGGGGGGGGGGGGGCAAGCTTCGCCAATGCATCCCTCCCCTCAATCACTCAACGTTTGTTATACCCGTCCTTCATCCCACCACCTCAGCACCCCTGGGTCATTCCCGGAAGTATACCACATAGTCTCAGAAAAGGATAATAGTCATAATACATACATGACTTCCAAGTAAGCAAGGAAATAAGACATAAGTTGACATTGAAGGGCACGCATGATAGTCAAAGTCATAGTCATTGGCGTGCCATTCACTTCTCTCCCTCTTCAATTCCTTACACTTACATGCATATATATAGTTATACATAGGCCCCTTATACATATTATAACCACCTACATGTGTGTACTTTAAAAGGCTTTTATACTTCAAAAGCACCAAACCCTCCAAAACCAGTGTCATATCATGGCCGTTACTTGTACAAAAACTACATGGAAGAACCTCTTCTTCATTCTCTTACTAGCAACCCTTGTTGTAAGCCCGGGCTTTTCAATCTGTCGGGCCGCCATAACAACAATGACTCCAGGGCAACACCAAAGAAAGCCCGATGCCACCGGCTCATGGGGTCAACTCGAGACACTGTCTAGCATGCTGCCTAAAGGGCAACGTGTGCCTCCTTCTGCTCCTTCAAAGAGACAAAACTCAGTGATCGATTCTACACCTCCAACTGAATAGTCTTTTAGAAAAGAGATGATATTTTTTCACCAATAACAAAGGTATACAAATTTTGACAATACAATTCGAGTTTATTGTCAATTAAATTGCAACAACGTACGATGTTTTTTTTAATATATGTAAGACCATGGTAACTAGTAGATTATACTGTATAGATAAAGATTTCCTTGTTCAATATAGAAGGAAACAATCTTGTATGTTTTATTAGAATGTCATATTTATCAAAGAATATTGTAATTTATAAGTGGATGGATTGTGTATTTATTTTTTTAATGTCCAACAAAGCCCAGTTACCCGGGTACATCTATTGGTAAAAGGCTATCCCAATCACGAATGCAAACAACACTGACATGGCCCGTCACCAATTTTAGAGGAGACCCACTGTCCAAGGATACACTGTGGTAAACCCCTAACTCATGCATGACATTTTACTACGAATACAAGACTCTAACCATTGACTTCTCTTTTATAGGAAAACACCAAAATAGCGCTAAAGCACTTCATTTTCAGGCCTATTTAATTCTTTATTGTTGACCGTATGATAATATTTAAAAAAAAACTAAACAAAGTTAGTTAATTTCTTTACGTATTTAAAAATTAAAAGATTGATGAATTTCAACGCAATTATTTGCACAAGTCATTCATAGACTTGACCAGCCTATCGAGTATCAACTTGCATATTCAAGAAAATTATTATTTAGCTTTCCAGGAAAAAAAAAATTAAAATGAATCTTAATTAATAACTACTTTCATACTAATTACTTTTTTTAAATTTCTCTTGTATAGATTAAAATTATTAAGATTTAGACAGGTCAATGGCAATTCAGAAGGTTTAACTAACGTTTTCCTTTAAAAACTCAAAATTATATATTAGTTGTTAAGGTATAATAGGGTGTAAACAAGTAATTAAGGATTTGAACATGCCCCTTAACCAAGGTAACTCCGGTTGATGGTGTGTCACTATCAAGGATTTAAGCATGCCCCTTAACCAAGGTAACTCCGAGTCTCCGACTGATGGTATGTCACTAAGTCTATATCGTTCTGGTGGTTATTAGTAACTAGTAAGTCACAATTGCCGGCTAACCTAGTTACCATTAACTATTAAACCACAATAATATGTCATGTTATTTCATAAGTATAAAGTATATAAAGTCAGTGTGCTGTTTGTATTTATTTTGTAGTTGCTTATACGGAAAATAATATCAAACTATAGTCTCAGTGTAATTTTTTTATTAGATCTATTTTTTGGAAAAAGATATTACATACTCTTTTTGATGGGATGTCGATAGGAATAACATTGATGAATAAATATAAGCAAGGTGTTGCTAAATTTACAGAAACCATTAATCGATACATATCATAAGCTTAAACCGTTAAAATCCGACCAAAAGAAGAAAAGCCCAATATTCATTTGCTGGGCTTAGGTTTGGGCTTAGACCCACCCATTCAGCATGACTTGGGAAATTCCTAAACTTATTTGCATAGATAGGCTTAGTGGTGCACAAATCGGGTTTTCTGAATACCCGGTTCCGGGTATGGAACTGGGTTCGGGTACGATCGGGTTCTACAAAATCGGGTATTGACAATACCCGGGTCGGGTCCGGGTTTTATATAAAAAATGTATACCCTATATACCCGGGTTCGGGTAGGGTTCGGGTCGGGTTTTCTAATACCCGGGTATTATAATACCCTATTTTCGGGTTCGGGTAGGGTCGGGTATGAATCAGGTTGGGTTTGGGTTTGGTTCGGGTATGCCTCGGGTGTTCATTTTTTTTGGATAAATCATAGAAATATAAAATGCAAAACCTTTTTATTTCATAAAACATAGAAATACATGACACCTAAATAATCATTGAACCGGATCGAATAGGATGATGAACATAGATTGCTTCGAATAACTTGATCGTCTTCGTTTATTGTTCGTCATCAAAGACCCCTTTTATAGGGTATAGAAATACAATGTAAACCAAACAAATGATCATAATACACTTTCTAACGGCTATATAGCCGTTACCAAGGTACAAAACTCGAAAAAACACAAAAAAACGAAAAAAACCTGAACAGGGTATAGGGAAACCCGGACCGGGTATTGAAAAAACCCGGTTCCGGGTTGAAACCGGGTACTCGTAAAACCCGGGTTAAAAACGGGTATACAAAAAACCCGGTTCCGGGTTCGGGTTTTATAACAGAAATGCATACCCAACCCCTACCCTATGGGTAGGGTCGGGTTCGGGTATTAAAAACCCGGGTTTTATAATACCCGGTTCCGGGTTTTATTTTTGGGTCCGGGTTCAGGTTTTTTGTGCACCACTAGATAGGCTCAATATATCAGATAAAGATAATGACTTTGATCCAATATATAGAAAGGAGATGACTCTTGTAGTCATTCTACAATAACTTAAAAGACAAAGTCGGTGGATGCCACACCAATCCACCGACTTTGTTCTTTAATATATATGCGTGAAAACAAAATTGTAACTAAATGGAATGCAGTGAAGTTGGCAAGAACTTTGTTATTTGCACACAAGACCATAGGTTCGAATCCAGGGTAAGCCTGTTTACATGTTCTAAATATCCTTCTCATTTGCTGTTTTTGCTTTTTTTTTTTTTTTTTTTTTTTTCATTTTCAGTGTTTTTTCCTTGGTTACTTTTATTCAATTTTTATATTAGGAGAGATTACTTACTTATGGAACCTCTTCATTATCTATACACATATTTTTCCATTTGAATCAAGTGAACTTTTTGTTTTTTAAGTTAAGATTTAATTAATTCTTTAGTTATATACCTTTTGAGAAATTCATTAGAAAAAAACTAACGCTGTTTTTTTTTACCTTTGTTTGCTATGCATCGAAATAGACTGGGTTTACACCCACTGTAACGCATGGGTGTTATCCTAATAAAAAAAATTCGAGTTTGTCTACTTTTTGATGTAAATTTGGTGCACGCTTTCATGCTTTCTTTTGTACGTTTCCTACGTATGAATCGGGTCGCGTATAATTCGCTTTGACTTGACGGTATATATTCGAGTTAGTCGGGTCACATATAATACGTTATGATTGTATGGTATAAATTCGATTTACTTTACGTTTTGATCCAATCGCAATGTTTATATAGGTCACATTGAGTTAAATCGGATACGTGAAAACATGCGTGTTTATATGGTTAACACATCACATATCGCTTGGACTAATCCGTTCAACGTTTGTAATATACCCGTGCCATAACGCGCACGGGTCTTATTACTAGCTATAACTTAAAAGACAAAGTCAGTGGAAACCCCACCGTCTTTGCCTCCCCCATACTTTTACGATGTTGCAATTTTAGCCCCTTGACTTTGGTACCTTCAAAGTTTCATAAAATGACAAATTTAGTCCCTAAACTACTACTCCATTTTACAAATAGTTTGCTTTTGACACTCCAACTTTGTCGTAGTTTCCTTTTTCAGCCCCAACTTTGTTATAGTTTCCTTCTTACCCTAAAACTTTCTCAAATTTTATCTTTACCTTTTTTTAGCCCATAAGTTTAGGAAATGCAACTTTTTAACCACTTGACTTTTTATGAACTTTGTAAATGCCACTTTGACCCCCTCGAGAGTTTTTAGATTGACGATATAAACTCGAGTTAGTCGGGTCGCGTATAATACATTATGATTGTACGATATAAATTTGATTTACGTTACGTTTTGATCCAATGGCAATGCAACTATAGGATACATTAAGTTCAATCGGATACGTCAAAACGTGCTTTTTCATATGATTAACACATCAATAAGAAAAATATATTGCTTAGTAGTTGCACACACTTTTAATTTGAATCTAAAAACTGTTTAGTTTCTAATTATTATAAATGACATTAATCAAGCTTAATGGAAGAGTGACCTTATTATTTGTTTAATACTTTACTAATATCATGCGCTATACCATATGAAATTCCCTTTATCTCTCTTAGAGTCGGTGTTTTTTTAACGACAAATTAACCTACTCATAATCTACTTTTATTAATCAATAAATACCAACTGCATTTTACAGAATTTAAGCTATCAGCCTCGAAGACAAATGAGAGATACCTTACCATCATACCATATCCCATAGACTTATAAATTATAAAGTTGAAAATTTAGAATTAAAAGGAATTTTTATAAATTTAAATAGTTAAAGAATCTGTGTTGCAATGTGATATATGAAATAGTGAAAAGAATCTTTCTACGTTCTGTCATTTTTACATTCTATGTCTGCGACGGTTCCCCAAAACTTGTCCCCCTTTAACCTTTTGCTTGCCGTGAGGATTTGTGTGAATGTCTATTCATGTAGATCTATCTACACACAAACATTTTATTATATACGCTACTAGGAGCTTATATTTTTTAAGTACGAATAAAGATATGGATTTAAGGTAGATATTATCGATTTAATAACATAACTTATTTGTTGATAAAGACATTGCCAACTACTACAACAATTATAATATACTTCTTATTTTTATTATATTGTTTTAAGTTTATAACTATAAAATGCATCATAAAATGATGAGTTTAGAGACTTTTAAAATATAAACTACTCAAATAAAATGATTTAATAAGACAATTATAAAATGCGACTATTCTTAAATAAGGGAGTGTTCAAATAAGATCCATAAAATATGTTAAGAATTGCATGATGCATTTGTACCTGTTGTTTTAAACTTGATACACTTAATAGTTATGTAGCTGTCTATCACATTACCTCTAACAGTATTTTATGCACGGTAAACAAAAATATTATGCGGTTTTTATAATTCTTTACATTATATTAATTGTTAAATGAATACAATCACTTTTTATATTGTTTTGTCGATTACAAATCATATCGTTTATCAATGCTGCAAAGATGTTACATCATTTAATACATTAACGCAACACGTTAATAATATATTTGTATTGTACACAAATGATGTACCAGAATGGCGATTGAATATCAATTTTCTTAAACTTTCATTTAAAAAAAATCTATAACTAAACCTTTCAAAATTTTTATGAATAATTACACTTTTTAACTATTTTCATTCCCCATTTTTGTTTACCACGAGTTGCCTTCGTTAAAATCTCTTTTTATACACACATGTGCACACTTTTGAAGTATATGTTTACTTATTATGTCTACTTAATCCTTCAAGATCATAATAAATGATGATAACACATGTTCGACCTCTTTTTTCTTCTCATCGATTTTTCTTTTTATCAAGTGTTTTTATCTTTACATTAGATTTTTAAGATAATTTCTTTTTGAACGGCAAAACTTCTATAAAATACATAGAAAACCAGGTCAACATACAACTAGAACCTTGAAAGTTACAGGATTATATCACGAATATTAAACTCACACCAATATTCCAACTAATATCAACATATTTAGATCTACTCGTAATCCATTAAAACGAATTCTCTTTGATAAGATCCGCCGTTCGAGTGAAGTGGATATGATAATTATTGAAGGTATTTTCATTCATCGCTTTCCAAATCTCCTAAGTCGTAACCAATAGAACCGCTCCAATGATCTTCCAATCTTTTGGACTTTTCATATTCACTACCAGATCTAGGATTTGTTGGATATAAAGCTCCCAGCCAGGGAACGGGATCTTGAGCAAGCCATAATCGATCACCAAATTGATTTGGCTATCCAACAATCCCACAAAATATGACAAGTGTTTTCCTCCCTTAACCCACCTCAAGAACATATAAGATTTTCTACCGCCACAACCCGAAGAGCAAGATTCGACTTAGACGGAATCTGGTTAGTTGATGCTCTCCATCAAAAAATGTTGATTTTCGATGGAACCCAATTATAAGGTTTGTTGTCCTTTGTTTTAGTAGCTTTGTGGAGTTTAAGCACAACCACACAGTAAGCACAAAACGAGCTATTCTTTCACCTTTTAAAATAAGTGTCAAGAAAAAAAAAACTATTGTTTTTATTACACTTGTTCGGAGTACATATAAATTAGGTACCTTTTGGTCTTTCTAAAATACTTTTTGAACATATTAATATTTAATAACGAGTGTCCGATTTGACTTTAGAAAGAATGGCCTCATAATTGCGAACCCAATAAACGTTGTATTGATTTTTCTACCTGAAAACCATTATAGGTTTGTTCTTGAAAATCAAGACAAGGAAACGAAGTTGGCCCATACGTTGTCCAACCGATTAATCAATAATGCGTTGGTGGTCTTCACTGTTTTCTTGTACCATTATATCATATGAGTTAATTCTAAGAAAAAGATTCTTAATCCCAGAGTAACTAACATCTTTTGTTATTTTGATTTAATTTAGCATATTAAATTCATGAAATAATGTAAAACTTTGTATAGTTAGAAGAATTGAAATAGCGGTAAATGCCAATTATATATACGGTTTTGTGTAGACATGATATCTATCTATATATAATCTAAAATTTAGTTACATGTTCTGTTTTAAAATCAACATTTATGATGTTTTAAATGCAGTACTTAAAATAATATTGATTAAAATAATATATTACAAAATCATAAGTCCGCCTCCATCCACCTTATTCGTTTTAATTAGGGTTTTGAACATGGAAATTAGGGAAGCTGTGGAGAAAGCCATCGACTCTCAACCTCTAAAGCTGTGGAAGAAGCCATCGAATCTCAACCTCTAAACAAGATCCAACCGCAGGTACGATTGACATACGTATGCATCCAAATTTGTGTGAAACGAATGAAAAAGATTGGTTCTTTGTGTGAAACGATCCTGTTATACATTGAAGGGGAAGAAAACATGGAGATCCAATATTAGCTCCGAAGATATGCTCACCGAAGTTCCGAGCGATTCTCTGTTCTTCATCGATAAATCCAAAGGTTAGATTAATAGCTTAATTACTTGGCTTAATTACAGTTTAATTACTTGGATATTAACAGTTTAATTACTTGGACATTATTGTAAATTGAACGACGCACGCCAGGTGTTTGTTAAAATGCTCGATTGAAAATTAAGTTGGATTTCGATGACATAATTAACATAAAAAATAAAGTATAGGAATTACAATTACAAAGTATACCATCTTTAACTTTTTAACAACCGATTAATCATAGTTTGTGTTACAATAAACTTAGTATGTATGACTTGATAAAAAATTGTTAATTATAGATCTGTTTTAATCTGTCTTAATCAAATCAGTGTTTGTTATATTGAAAGCTTAGTTTCAAAGGATTGGTTTTAGAGCAGGTAGTAATCGTTGATGATTGAAGTAAGGATGGAACAAAATCAGGGGCAGTTGACTTTGTGAGGAAGTATTTGTGCTCCTACGCATGAATCATGGCAAATGAGAAGGTATAAGAAAAGTGACTTTAGTTTATATGATTTGGTTAAATCATGCTTCGTCTTCTATATTTTTTTTATTTTATTCAAGAAAAGTGATTAACACTCATAGTTTTTAAGTTAGTAAGTTAATGGTGTTCAAAGAGTGAAGTTAGATAAAAAAAGGGAAAGGTATAAGTTTTATTTTTAACAGTCATACTTTTTAAGTTAGTAAGTTAATGGTGTTTTATGTTTTATTAGGGAGTTTTTTTAGTTAGTAAGTTAATGGTGTTTTATGTTTTATTATTTTATTAATTATGGAAGTACTGAATTTATTTTGGGATTTAGAAATGTGTTAGGTGTTGGTTCAATATCTTTCTTTTTTTCCAATATTGAAATTGTGTCATTATATCATATTATTTCATAAGTAAGATTTTAGGGTTTTAATTATGGATATTGATTAATGAGGCTATTTACATACCACAATTGCATGATCATTTAATGGGGCTGTTTACGTACCACCACAAATTACGGTCGGATTTAATTGCATTGATTATTCACCGGTTTCTTTCTGGGAAGGTGAATGGTCTGAATTTCTATTATATGAGCTCCACCTTCCCTATTGTTGTAGGCCCATATTCAGACTTGCTACTCTACTATCATGGCTAGCTCTCTTAGTGTGAATATATCGGGAATTGGTGTTGGCAACCAAATGGTCCTTGCTGACCTCCGTGAAGGGAGTGCCGGCCCCATCACGGTTATGGTTTGCAGAAAGTGGGACGTCACAAGTGTCAATGGACGCTACATGAGCACCGACTATGTCGTCAGTGATATAAAGGTAACTCTCACCCTTTTAACCCCCGTACCCTTTCCCTTTTACGAGTTTCATCGTTATTGAAAGTCTGCTGTTTGGTTTGCACAGGGAGGTGTGATGCATTGTACCGCCCGGAATAACATTGCACACTACTTCTTTGACAAGCTCAAAGAGGGCGGGATATATTTACTCAAGGGTTTTATAGTCCAGAGCACCGATCAATACCGGATTCTAAAAGACAGCCCCTTTGTTATCGGGTTAAATGGCTCCACGACTGTTAAGAGGGTTGACGATGCCAGTGGTTCATTTACGCGCTACCCGTTCTTACTTACGGCGTTTGAGGACCTCGAACCAACAGAGAGCAAGTATTTTGTAGGTATGTTTACTCTCCTCATGCTGGTGTAACGGTTGTTTGCTTTTCTTATATAACAAAAATGGTCCAATAAAGGTTAGAGTAGTTATTGGTTACTAACTAAACAGTCATGTTTGTAAATTGCATATTCCATTAGTCCCTGCACATTTATATTTGAATTTTGAATAGTAGCATTTACAAAAATGAGTGTTAAATAAGCAGAAATGAATCTCTCACAACAGAATAATGAATGGATATTAAATAATAATGACAAAATACAATAATTTTAGGATCAAAATGGAGATCATCATCATCGTACGTAGTAAATCTACCCCGGTAGAATCAAAATGGAGATAAAACTTATAATATTGTAACTAAATTTTAAGTTAATTTTGTCAATAATAGGATTAAATTTGTAATTAATTGTGTGTTTTAACTAGCTACTGATAAAAATATGTGGTCAAACGTACAAGTAAACAGAAAACCCAAAAACCAAACCATATCCATACGAGAAATAACCGAACGAATGGTGAATTCGGTTTTTAGTTCGGTCCCTAACCGTATCCGAATATAAATTCAGATACCGGGTTCCACAAATCTTGCTTATTTGGATAACCAAACTGAATGAAATCGAATAAACCAGATATTAACTGGTTCGATCAGATAACTGAACCGAATAAATTAGTTTATTCAGTTGAATTTGGCTCGGTTAGACTATTAGACACATTTCTAATTCAGACTGGTTCAGTTTTCGGTCAGGGACAAAAAATATGCAAATCCCAATAAACAGATCCGAACCAATAATCGACTGATCCGATAACTGAAGGACATACCTAGAGAAACAGTGGCTTCTGCACTTTTATTAATGGGATGATTAGTTGACTTTAATCCTGAAATAATTCTATTGTCACTCTTTACTGGTTTTACTTCAGCATTTAACTTTAGAACCACTTGGCCCCAAAGACCCCGAATTTGCAGATCTAAATGACAAAGGTTTTGAAGTTTCTTTCCCTGCTGGTGTAATGGTTGTTTGCTTCTCTTATATAAAAAAATGGTCCAATAAATGTTAGATATTATAATATGTGTAAATCTATATTTAAAAGTGGTGTTAAACAAAAGAATGCTTATGTCTTGGATAAATGATTACATTATAATTATTATTAAAATACTTTAAAAGCCCTTGAAAACAATAATGTTAGAATATGATGATTATATATGGCAGTATATAACTTTTTATATGGTTTATTAAAAGGATTTTTTATTTTTTACTGTCACCTACAAATAATAAGTTATATACCTGATCAAATCAGTTTTAGCTGTATTAATAATCTAATGGTTGATCAACTTAGTTTTGAAAGTATTGATAATCTAATAGTTTCAACAGTCTTTATTATTTAATTATTCACCTAACTTTTGAATATTGTAAAATAAATACTGTGACGGAAAATAAAGTTACTTTATACAAATTAAACATATGTAAGAATTTCACCTTTTTATTCGTTTATCCAAGGTCTAATTTTAGATAGCTATAAAGGTTTAGGGTTGGATGTGAATGTACACTGGACTTATTTTCGTTGCGCTGCAGATGTTATCGGATATGTTACTGAGGTGGGGCCGCAGTCTGTGAAAGCATCGGGTGCTCGCGCGGTTGAGTTCAACCTAACCAACGAACGGTAAGTGCCTCATCCTTATTGTCCGTTTGGTCTTTCTTTTTTTGCTAAGTTAAGTCTTTCAATTTTTAGCCTTTTTTTTATTCCCACAGCAATCGCCGAGTTAGAGTGTCGTTGTGGGGTCATCTGGGTGATGCTATGATTAAGAAGAAGGACGAAAACCCGGCTGTCTATCCTCTAATCCTGACTTCCATGAGCGCAAAGTTTTACCTGGGTACGATTGTTTTTCGACACGTGAATTATTATGCGTGCTACTTCAAAACTCTTTACCTTACTTAACACAATGCAGGCGTCCTTGGTTTGTCCAGCTCATCGTCAACTATGCTCATTGATTCCTCCGAGGTACCCGCACTGCAAACTTTCAAGTCGTCTATTAGGTACTGGTACAGCCTTTGTTACACACACTTTAATTATCTGTTTTTATACGTTTATTGCTCTGGCTGAATATGAAACTATGCTTCCCAGTTGTGTTGCTATTGGAGATACTAGCGATCCAGTCACCGAGGATGTGGTCTGTGTTGGTACCCTACAAGAGCTTGTGGACAGAGTACGTGCCGACAAATCCAAAAAGAAGGTATGTATCCCAACTGGCTGTTTGCATTCGTCTCCCCCCTTAGACCTACATACGAGAGTTTGAACAAGGTTGGGTTTTGGTAAAAAAAAAATGTTGACCCTGATGTTACATTTGATCTGCATTTAAAAGTCTCGCGCCACGTATGACCGGCTCATTTATCATGCTGGTGTACACAATAATATAAATTTGAAAGCAAACTGTATAGTATGACTAGTCATGTTTACCGGAAAATGTTCCGCTATTTTCGCCCGCATCGTAGGATTAAAAGCGCTTTTAAGCATATATTTAAAGGCCTTGCATTTATGTACCTTTTATTTGCCCTTCACCCCTAAATGCATAGCCTTCCGTGCCTGCTTTTAGACGTAATTTGCTTTTTGGCAACATTGTACGCCATCTTTGCGGGATACTTCGTGGAAGTCTTTTAAACGTATTCATTTTAATTAAGCGATTAGTGATACAGTGTTATACAATTTTAGGTACACCTGAGATTGTATAATGTGAAAAAGCTTAGAAATTATATTATACACATACAAAAATATTATTCATACTGCTGTTAGTAGGGTTCTACGTGGCGAGTGATGGGGGAGGCTATATAACTGACCAATAAGTTTTTATAGACCTTTTATTGTATAAAATATATATCTATAGTTATATTTATACTTCAATATGAAACCTTAGTGATAAATGAATCATTGCTTTACAGCAAATTTTATAACCGATGTTCTATCTTCAGCATTGTTAAGCACACAAGATGTTTGTTTGCCTTTCTTTAATCAGTTTGGGCCAACTGGGGTGTGTGTGTGGGCCTCCTGTACCTGGGCCAGCCCGTCTCATCCCATCATGTACACGTGTGGCCGCATAGAATACGTTATACCATCACGTGGTTGTTTGTTAACTGCTAAACAGAACTGTCTATCCTACCAAGTGTGCGGAAATAGGGATTACCCTCCCCGACATAACCTGCCTATGGGCCTACCATGTGTGAAAACACCGTCCATACACCCCCCTCCCACACCCTGTTTGCCTCGCTGAACTTGCCCTTGTATTTTGTTCGTTATAGGTCATCCTTTTTCGGAACGTTGTAGAGATTACGTCTATTAGAACCAAGAACAGCTGGTATCTTTTCGCGTGTTCCGGTAGCCAGTGTCGTAAGGGACTAACGAGAGAGGACGGTTACTTCATTTGAAAGGCGTGCAAATCCAAGGTTGACTATCCAAGGACGAGGTATATACTTCAACATCTCATGCGCAAATTCATTACTTTGTTCCCCTTCCCATATGATGCCATGATTCTTTGTTGTCCGGGGTGATTTGGTGCCCTTCTACCTTCACCGCCAAAGAATTTTGGCCCCACCCTACCATTGTTATTGATCTACTATACCTTGCTAGGTTTCGGATTTAGGCGGATGTAACTGATGGAACGATGAGCACCGTTGTCGTCCTCTTTGATGAAGTTGCTGAGCAGTTGGTTAAGAGGACCGCAAAATCCTTGGTAGAGGAACAGTTGAAGGTATGCGCACTACTCATTGTAAGGTGGTTTTGAAGCACATGTGAATTTGCTACGATAACTTTTCTGGTTTGTGTTTGGTATGCAGGATACTTCTATTGATGCTCCCATACTACCCTCCGCCCTCGAAGCCCTTATTGGAACAAAACACACTTTTGAGATTAAGAGCCAAACATACTGCCGTTATGGGGAATATGAGAGCTTCAATTACGCGAAGATTGTTGGCCCTGGTATGGATGATACAGATGGGAGCGTTAATGTTGTTGCGTTGGATTTGGGTGCAATACCATCTGGCTCCCTAAAGCGTGGTTCGAACATCCCGCCCCCGACCCCCGGAACTGGACGCAAACTTAGAAAGTTGTAAGTTACACCTACCAATTGTCCCCTGTTTCGAATGTTTACGTGTTGGAACTTTGCGCCAATACATGCATTTCCATGTTTCTTTGCAGCTGCGTTGAAGAATCGGATGACGATGATGATGGGGTGTCCGTTGACCGTGTGGATGTTACTGATGTGGTAGACGATAGTGGGGATGCTAAGAAGGGTTCCCGCTGATATGGCAATGGTCATTTTTGATCTTCTTTAAGTGTTTGCGCTCTTGTGACTTTCTCTTTTATGGATTCAAATAATGTGGCGACACCTATGAGGTGTACCCACACCAAAACTGTGATGCTTTTCTATTGCGCGATATATGTTATTTTTCCGCCTTATCAGTCTCTCTGGCTTTATTAAAACAATTCAGCCACGTATTTACGACGAACGAAAATACTCCGCCTAAAAAACAATGGTAGAGTCCAAATAGGATCATAATATGCCACCTACGAACATACATTTCCAAATACGTTTAACCAACCCTTTTGTTACATCTTTAAAGTCACATATAACTTTCAATCACCCTAAAAGGGTTCTATAAATGTTTGTTCAGAATGATGCATACTCCAATAGCATAATACCAATGAACAACGTACAATAAATTTTGGAATCATATAAGACCTACATGAATTTTTATCTAAGATGTCGAATAAAGCATACAGATGAATGCAAATGTACAAGCAATAACCGTGTCATTCTACAATCTTCGTGAACACCTACCTGGAAGTCTGCATTACAAACAACAACGAAATAAGCAAATTATGACTTGTGCTAAACAAATACCTTACAACATATGACCTTTTCCGTCCGACTGTGCCTGTATCTGTTATTTGGGTAAAAAAACAGGCGCATGCCCAACAATAAATATAATATTTAAACCAGCTTTAACATGCATTCTTTAAGAGTTATTTACGGTATATTCTGTGCCTTTTCCTTCACACCTACTTGCTTTGTTTTACCCCCCCCCCCCGCGGGGACATGTATGAATGCTTCATTTTGGACGATGTATTATGTAACATTGTATGCAACATGCAGCTGCCTGTGCGCCCCTTCGTGATGCTCGAAGCCTCTTTCGCCTTTCATACACATTCACGTGTTATGCCTAACGGGTTGATCCAATACGTTTGTGGGCTAAAACTGCTTGACCAGGCTGGAACAGACAGAGGTATGGAACTTTTAATTGCAGTGTTACCCCCGACCCCGCATATGGAGTTTTAAATACTGAATTCTACCCCTTCCTGTTCCCTCATAAAAGACGAGGTTTGCAGGTTATGGCCTGCTGCTCCTGGTGTGGTTAGTCATTCGATACAAGCCCGCCTTTGCTCCCATATGTTGTCTGACGGAAATATACAAACATATTTCGGTCTTACATTGATGAACAGCTGCAGCGATGCTAGCATCGTGGGTAGCAAACATTCCATCCATATACAAAGTCGTAATTATGTGGGCCTTGGTGGGAAGGCCGTGACATACTGTGGGCCTACACTATCTAGCATAAATGCATCTACTTCCTCTGCTGACCCCAACGCAGGTTAGCTATACTGTTCGTGAAAACGGAACCATTTAGCCATAATGTTCGCGTACCGATATGCGTGCACGCAGAAATTACAGATCTAATTAGGCTGCAAACAGTTTAAGCCCTCCAATTTTGATGCCACTGCTATCAAGTCGCGCTCAATGGATTGGAATTTACTTTCATAGTTAGTTATTTATACGTTTTCTACCTACTATGTTGTCTTTATTCTATCTGCATATTCTGTGTCTGTTTCAGGTGACACTCAAATACAACCGCCAGCTGTTACAGTGGCCACTGGTACTACCGCTAGAGTGGGCACATGAGAATCAATAAAAGGTCGTCCCCATATTTCCTCATCAACGTCCCTCTGGGACGCTGTACGCTTATTCATACTTTTTGGGTTGCACACTTACATTATCCCTCATCCCACTACGAGCCCTACATAATAGTTGTTCTCTTAACATATGTTACAGGTAAAAACATCATGCGGAGCGATGCAGTGCATATGCGGCCTGTTTTATGTCCACCAACAACATATTCTCCCTCCGTATCTGCCCAAGATCTACACCGTTATCTACGATGTTTACTACTATCCTTTTACCATTTCCGTAACTATTACGTTTTTTGCAGACAATATTTCCTGCACGCCACGGAATTCTCATCTAAACGTAGCGGGCCCATCGCGTCTACGTCCTTCTCGCCCTAAAAAAACAGAAGGTAAAGCTCCATCACTACCCTGTACCCAACTATGCTTTTACCCATCTATCATCCAGTATAGGAATAACATTGCCATATTTTATTATGTTACCAGGTGTTCGTATTCGAACCCCACGTAGGGCAGCGTTTGCATCAACAGGTATTGTCCAACCCTATTTTCTTACCATGCACGTTTTGTTCCCTTTTGCATCTGACTTTACTCCACTGTTTGATACGCTGCTCTCAATCCGTGTGTTGTACTAAGTTTACCTGTCACACCCCCAAAATCCACCATGCGGAGTACCACCGATTGGAGGCGTGACGTGACCAGGATCGAGCCACCAATCATATCGAACGTCGTAATTAAGTAAATAAAACCAAACACAATACGACTGGTGACCAAAAGGAAGTAAACCGATTTTAGGTTAACAGCGGAAGCATAAAACATGAGTTCAAAACATAAATCCATAGTTCATAAGTTTAAAGTCCAAAACGTAGGTTTAATAAGTTCATAAAGTTTATTCATTAAGTACGGGACATATCAGTTCGCATCCCACAACGACCACCTCCATATGCAAGCTCCATAGCATCTAGTGACCTGCAAAGCATGTAATAACGAGTCAACAACAAAGTTGAGTGAGTTCACGGTTGGTTGTCCATTTTAGAGTTGTTTCCAAAAGCGTAGTTTAATCTCATTCGGCTATCCAGCCGTGGGGGTTACCCCATAGTTCGAAAACGTTTATTAATTAACCATCCCATGTCCACCTTCCCTGGCTATCCAGCCCGGCACTTTGGCCGTGGGGAGCTACCCCAGTATTTTAAACTACCAGACTCGTTTATCATATCGACTACTAACAAAAATCAATTGTGCCCTAGCGTCGGTGTTCTATCACCACCGACGTGCCATAGTCCATTAGTACACACCCGTCCAACTGGCACGGTGTGAGGTTTGTTAAACCTAATAGCGCTATTAACTAATGACCCGCTCGCCATAGCCTTGGCGATTAAGTCGATACAAAAAGGGAGGGACTTCGCTGATAGAGTTCTAGTCCAGTAAGTCTAATACGTCCCAACAGGACGAGGAATTTACATTCCTGAACACGTCTCAAAGGACGAGGAATCCCTATTCCTGTGCCCATTCCCATTCCCACCGGGAATTTACCATGCTTTGTAGAAAAGTGTGAACTCACCTCGGTTTGCTCGGTTAGATTCTCAAATATAGTTAACAGTCCAGGTCAGTCAATCACGTCCTAGTATGATTTACCAGTTAGTCATTTAGTGGCTTATAAATAGAGCACAAAGTTCCTACACGTATCTATCACATAGCATGCATAACTTTAACTGTTTATGCCCATATATATACTTCTCATCCATTCCCCACTCATAAGCAAACATACGATAGTGCACGTAACACATATAACATGTTAGATCATTCACAAATAGCATACTCGACATTTAGACACGCAAGTCACAACTTATGTCATTTCACCATTAATATTCAAAACTGGCTGTTTTCGGACATTTTAATAAAATAGTTAAATTATTCCAAAAATTCCCAAATTTTTACAGAATGTCTTAAACGTTCCAAATTTTATTGTGTAAAAATATCGGGGTCCAGTTCATTACCGACATTTTATAAAAATTCATTTTCCGGACTGAACTCAGATTTATATTTTTCTGACCACAGTCCACGGGATAATTTATTTAAAATTCATCGAGCGTCCGATTTACGAAATTCCAGTGGGGTAATTACAAATACATCGGTGGTCATCTACAGTACAAGTTTCATGATCCAACTCTACACCGAACCCAAGTTATGACAGAAAACAAAACACATATTTTCAGCAGAAAAATGCAGCTCTAGCTGCTGTTACGAAATGACGCTTTAAAAATAGTAAACGAAGTCCAAAAATTACGATTCCGGTGCCATTAGAACCGTATTTCATAGTAACACGTTTTAGACTCAAAATATCAGTTTTTCGTAGAGTTTATGACCTGTTTACAGCCAACTGAAGTTGGCTGTAAAACCGGGACAGATTCTGTTTTCACTCTTTAACTTACTAACTTGTGTTTGATTGATTCCGTTAATCATGTTTAGTGACCACAAAAACATCAAACACTAATATTAATCAGCAAAACATCAGATAATCCACCAATAATCATAACAAAACAAGATCCAAGAGTTTTACACTAATATTCATTCTTTGACCAACATGTTCATCATTTTTAGTAGGCTTTTAGTTTTGTTCTCTAGTGTTCATGATTTTTATCCGAAAAATTTCTTATTAACCACTTTAGATATGAACAATAGGGTGTTTAGAGTCACTTACTACTAGCTCGAGGCTAGGGAAGAAACTAGACGAAAAACGGGTGGTTAATAGCGTTGTGGTGAGGTCCTTGTGTTCCCGAGTGCACGGAGCTTCCTTGTATTAGATCCTTCACCTTTGAGTATGCTTGGAATAGCAAGATTGAGACTTGAAAGTGGATGTGGGTGGGGCTTGGTTCTCGGCCGTGAGTGTCAAAGAGAGGGAAAGAAAGTGAAATTTCTTTGAAGTGTTTGAATAAATGAGTTGGTGGTCTTACAAGTAATTTTATAATCCACCCTCCACTATTAACCATTAGATTAAATGTCTAGTAGATATTAAGCATGAGGGATTAATTTAATAAAAAGAATTTGTGGGGTGTCCCCATATAGGAACCGAGTTCGGTCATGGGGGGGTAAATGGGTTGGTTTCCAACTTGATAGTTAGGTAACTAGTTAGTTTAATTAGGAGGTTTAACTAATTTCTAGTGTGTGGTATTTTGCACCGGGTGTTAGGGTATTCGGGGATCCTAACTAGCTCAGAAAAGAAAAACAATGTTATTGTCAATATTTTTATGTCCCGGGTTAAGTCCGGTTGTACGGTTGGATACTAATCCGTTAAACTGCTCAATTAATCCGTAAAGCGTCCTACATATATATTTTTGCAACATTTTTAATTTTTTTAAACACTCAGGAAGGCATACCGGACTATTTAGTAATTTTTCTGTGTCCTACTAGTATGTTAACAAATACATGTAAGTATAACACAGATATCAGAAAGCAGTTAAGTAATTCCACACAGTCGTCAAGCACTTTAATTATCATTAATAAATTGTACGGTTACATGTAAATTTGAGGGTTGTCACATTCTCCCCCTGTTAAGAGAATTTCGTCCCGAAATTTAGCGCGTGGTTACTGAGGAAGCTAGTTAAGTTGCGTTGTTTTCCTGATTTTCCTGGGGTGTCACATCATCCCCCCGTTGATTTGGAATTTCGTCCCGAAATTCTGCAGTAGCTTCAGCCTCAAGAGTGGTTGCGTTTTTCTTAAACAGTTGGGGATACTTGAGTTTCATTTGGTCTTCTCGTTCCCAGGTATACTCTGGGCCACGACGAGCATTCCAACGAACTCGGACCAGAGGTATCCTGGTATGCTTGAGGATCTTAACGTCTCGATCCGTAATCTCTACTGGTTCCTCGATGAATCGCAGCTGGTCGTCGATTGTGAGCTCCTTAAGAGGAACTATGAGGGTCTCATCTGACAGACACTTCTTCAGATTCGACACATGGAAAACGTTGTGAACTCCGCTGAGTTCTTCAGGTAGGTTCAACCTGTAGGCGACTTTGCCAATTTTCTCGGTGACTTCGAATGGTCCGACATAACGCGGATTGAGTTTTCCTCGTTTGCCAAAGCGGACTACACCTTTCCAAGGTGAGACTTTGAGTAGCACTCGATCCCCAACCTGGAGCTCGAGTGGTTTTCTTCCCTTATCAGCATAGCTTTTCTGACGGTCACGAGCTGCCGCCATTCGCTGTCGTATCTGAGCAATTCTCTCGGTGGTATCTACCACAAGTTCTGGGCCAGTGATTTGGCTGTCACCAACTTCTGCCCAACAGAGAGGTGATCGGAATTTGCGTCCGTACAATGCCTCAAACGAAGCGGCCTGAAGGCTGGTGTGGTAGCTGTTGTTATATGAAAACTCCACTAGCGGGAGGTGTTTTTCCCAGCCATTGCCGAAGTCGATTACACATGCCCTAAGCATGTCTTCAAGGGTTTGGATGGTGCATTCAGATTGCCCATCCGTTTGTGGGTGATAAGCGGTGCTCATATCTAAACGTGAGCCAAAAGACTTGTGCATAGCTTGCCACAGTTCAGAGGTAAAACGCGCGTCACGATCAGAAATGATGGAGTTTGGCACTCCGTGCCTTTATACCACTTCGTTTAGGTAAATGTCTGCGAGAGTAGAAAACTTATCCATTTCCTTGATAGCCAGAAAGTGTGCAGACTCGGTCAGTCGATCTACGATCACCCAAATGGTATCATTTCCGCGTTGAGATCTAGGCAGGCCAGTAACGAAATCCATGGAAATTTGCTCCCATTTCCATTTCGGGATCTCCGGTTGTTGAAGTAGGCCTGATGGTTTCTGATATTCAGTCTTGACTCTCGTACAAGTCAAGCACTTACTGACGTAGGTTGCTATGTGGGCTTTCATGCCAGGCCACCAATACGTAGTCTTGAGATCGTGGTACATTTTATCCGAACCAGGATGTACCGAATAACGAGACTTGTGCGCTTCGTCCATCACAAGCTCGCGTAAGTTTCCATAAAGTGGAACCCAGATGCGCCCTGTTACATAGTAAGCGCCGTCTTCCTTTTGTTCTAGCCGCTGCCTTGATCCTCGTAGGGATTCAGCCCTGATGTTTTCTGCTTTCAACGCTTCAACCTGAGCATCGCAAATCTGAGCGGGAAGGCTAGAGTGAATGGTAAGCTGTAATGCACGTACACGCTTAGGTATAGTATCCTTTCGACTGAGGGCGTCGGCCACAACATTGGCCTTGCCCGGATGATATTTGATAGCGCATTCATAATCGTTCAAGAGCTCAACCCATCGGCGTTGACGCATGTTTAACTCCTTTTGCTTGAAGATATGCTCGAGACTCATGTGATAGGTGTAAATGGTGCACTTGGTACCGTACAGGAAATGTCTCCATATCTTAAGCGCGAAAACAACTGCTCCCAATTCCAAGTCATGCGTAGTGTAGTTCCTTTCGTGAACTTTAAGTTGGCGCGATGCGTAGGCAATGACCTTATCACGTTGCATTAACACGCAACCAAGTCCTTGGATGGAAGCGTCGCAATAAACCACAAAATCATATGTGCCTTCAGGCAATGAGAGGATAGGTGCGCTACAAAGTCTATCTTTCAAGTGTTGAAATGCGGACTCCTGTGCATCACCCCAACGATAGGTGACACCTTTCTGAGTCAGTGAAGTGAGAGGTTGCGCAATATTGGAGAAATCCTTGATAAACCTTCTGAAATATCCTGCCAAACCCAAGAATTGGCGGATTTCTGTTGGTGTACGGGGTGCAGGCCAGTTCTTGATCGATTCAACCTTAGATGGATCCACATGAATCCCATCCTTGTTTACCACATGACCTAGAAAGTGGACTTCGCGAAGCCAGAAGTCACATTTTGAAAACTTGGCATACAACTGCCCTTTTCGAAGAAGTTCCAGCATAAGTCGTAGATGCTGCTCGTGTTCCTCCTGACTCTTAGAATAGATCAGGATATCGTCGATGAACACAATAACGAACTTATCCAGGTAAGGCTTGCACACTCGGTTCATGAGATCCATGAAGACCGTTGGTGCATTCGTCAGCCCGAATGGCATAACCAGAAACTCGTAATGACCGTAACGAGTTCTGAATGAGACGTCCTCATCTCGGACCCTCAGCTGATGGTATCCCGATCTCAAGTCAATCTTGGAGTAATAGCTCGACCCTTGTAACTGGTCGAACAAGTCGTCAATACGTGGGAGAGGATAACGATTCTTCACAGTCACCTTGTTAAGCTCGCGATAGTCAATACACATTCTGAAAGTACCATCTTTCTTCTTTACGAACAAGACTGGAGCTCCCCAGGGCGAAGAGCTAGGACGTATGAAACCCTTTTCCAAGAGTTCTTGTAGTTGTGTGGACAGTTCTTCAAGTTCTGATGGAGCTAGACGATATGGTGCTCGAGCTACTGGTGCTGCTCCAGGAGCTAGCTCGATTTGAAACTCAACTTGGCGATGAGGCGGAAGACCAGGTAATTCCTCAGGAAATACATTAGGAAAATCGCGCACAATAGGAATGTCTTCAATTCTCTTCTCTTCCGTTGATGGGTCAGTAACGAGTGCTAGAATGGCAGTGTGGCCCATTCGCCAACACTTCTGGGCCTTAAGGAAAGAGATAATGCCTACGACAGCACCACTCTTGTCGTCATGAATCATGAGAGGTTCTTCACCAGAACGAGGAATGCGGACGATTTTCTCGTTGCAAGGAATTTCCGCTTGCTGATGGGATAACCAATCCATCCCAATAACAACGTCGAAACTACCCAGGACAATAGGGATGAGATCGATAGAGAAGGTCTGACCAGCTAAGACGAGGTTACAACCTTTAACTACGTGTGTGGCTTCAAGACTTTTACCGTTAGCTAGTTCTACCGTGTGTTTGGTGTTCAAAGGTGTTGGAGTACGCTTAAGCATTTGTCTAACTTTTAAGGACACATAACTAGTATCGGCACCCGAATCGAATAAAATAGTAACAAAGAAGTCATTCAGAAGAAACTTACCCATCACAACGTTGGGGTCGTTCCTTGCGTCAGCCTGACCAATCACGAAGGTGCGACCTAGGGCGCCATTTCCATTATTGTTACTCCCGTTTTTGCCTCCATTGTTGTTCTCATTTCCTTGGTTGTTGTTGTGATTCTGATTTTGATTTAGCTGTGGACAGTGCCTCTTGAAGTGACCCCCAGCACCGCACTGGAAGCATCCCTTATTACCCTGCTGGTGTTGCTGTTGGTTCTGCTGTTGTCGATTCTGATTTGCAGGACGTGTTCTCCGGCAATCTTTGGCTTCGTGTCCAAACTTGTTACATCTCTGACAATGGCCCTTGTTGCACGGCCTGCTGTGGTGCAAACTACATCGATTGCACTTAGGGTGATTTCCCCTGTATCCACCCTGACCTTGATTTCCAAAAAACTGCTGACTGGGGCTCCTGCGTTCATCTGTCTTTCGTTGCTGAGACTGAGACTGAACAAAGGTAGAGCCTTTGCCCGAATTTCCATCCCATTTTCGCTTGTCATTGCTGGGAGCATCAGTAGTAGTAGCGTTAATACGCTTGGCCAGCTTGCCCTCTTCCACCGCCTGATTGGTGAGCTGGTGTGCCAAACGAATGACTTACTGGATTGTGGGAAGGTTGGCCGTACTTATAGACCCTTGGATTTCCGGGACTAAGCCTCTGAGGTATAGCTTGATTCGCCTAGATATGGGTTGTGACATGTTAGGACATAAGGCAGCCAAGTCGTTGGACCTCTTTGTGTATGCCTCAATCTCTGATCCTTCCATCTTCAAACTATAATACTCTATCTCAAGTTTCAGAAGGTCGTCCAGGTGGCAGAACTCTTCCTTAATCCAATCCTTGAAGTCGCTCCAGAGGATGGCATTCGCGTCTGCCAATCCGAGCATCTGAACTTGTGCGCTCCACCAAGAATACGCTTTCCCTTGCAACATGCCAGTAGCGTACTCTACTCGTTTGCTGGCAGGGCTTTCACTCTCTTCGAATGTATACTCGATTCTCCGGATCCAGTGTAGAAGGCCGATTGTCCCTTCAGTGCCGTCGAAAGTGGGAGGTTTGCATTCTAGGAACGCCTTGAAGGTGCCCATGCGTGCCTGAGGGTGCACGGGTTGACTCCCTGTTTGGGTTGCTAAGGCTTCAGCAATCCGTTCGTTGATCAAGGTCGTCAGCTGACCCTGGGTCATGTCGAGACGTCCACTCATGATCTTCACATCGAAGGGACACACGTAAGAAAGGTATCGCAAGGTGCGTAAGTGTGGGGTGACAGAAGAGAGTGATCACACAAAGTTTTCAAGCAGTAGATACTATGTTATCTAAGCATACCATAAGCAATGTTCTATATAACTAACAAGTAGGTAATATAAACATGAATCGTATCACCTATAGTGTTGAGTCTTGCACGTGGAGCGAAGCGTCGTTGTGGATCGTTGAGCACTGTACAGGTTATAGTCTGGTTTTATCAAAAAGCTTTTTCCCTTTTTTTTAAAACCAAGTTCACTATAACCAATGGCTCTGATTGTAATAACCATAAAAAAAAAAAAAAACATTATTCTAGAAATAAAGTAATAATAAACAAATAATTTAACGACCCTCATTAAAAGACCTAATTATTTTATTAAATTAACCCATAGGAAACCCTAATTGAGACACCCAAGTGATTCTGCACAAACCCTAAAATTTTCAGAATTTTCAGAATCAGGATTAGGGCCCCTAAAACTCAAGGGGGGTAAAACCTAGCTAACGATTATCCTAATAACTTGCGGACGAAGTTGAAAATTAAAAATCTGTCAACTCAGCAAACCTACTCATACACGTGGCAACCCTAGGAAAATAGTTTGGCAGTCGCGCTGCGCGACGGCTATAGGTGTTACCAGTCGCGCTACGCGACTGGGTCAAAAATCCAGTATAAATAGAGGAAGTTGGCACTTGATTCTGGGCACAAAAACGACGATCAAACTCCAAAATTTCACTGAGTTATCGTCCGATTACTCTCAAAACACACACGAAACACTAATTAAGTATAGCGGGGTGCTGCAGAACAGGGTAATAACTCGATCGCTATTACGATTCATTGTCCGATCGATCAATATATCCAATGGATGTTTAAGTGCTGCCCACATTAGGGTTATACTTTGTCGTTCGTCATTAATTCGATGAATGAGTTTAAGTATCGTACTTTGTCGTTCGTCGTTAATTCGATGGATGAGTTTAAAGTATCGTACTTTGTCGTTCGTCATTAATTCGATGGATGAGTTTAAGTATTGTACTTTGTCGTTCGTCGTTAATTCGATGAATGAGTTTAAGTATCGCACTTTGTCGTTCGTTGTGAGAATTTGATCTCGTGAGTTATCGTAAATGCTGTATTAAGTTACTAACCTAGTTTGTGTGCATGTTATTTAAATTAGGTTAAAAGACTAATCAGTAGTCTAAACTCTGCCCGTATAAATCTAAAATATTAGCACAAGGTAGCTTCACTTTGGAATTTTTAAGGTACGGATCCTTACCCCACTCCTTATTGCTTCATATTCAAATTGTTATAAAACCATTAAATTACTATATCCTATAAAATTCCTCACGTCTTTGATTATCGATTCATTTGACAGTCCGTTTGATTTCTATTTTAATCAATTGATTTAGCTTTCATGTCATGCGATAGTTTTCTGTTAGTTATACTCATTATCGCATGTTCTAATATATGTTACGTCTGGTTATGAAAATAAGTTTTATAAATTATGTGAATAAGTCCATTTGTACTCTGATACCCTGAGTATCGCTTCTCGTGGAGTGTCCCACGAGCATGTTGTTGTGGCATCGACATCATGTGCTCCATCCGTGACGGAGAGATCAGTTCACGGCGTCTCTTAAGTACAAGTGTGGTACATAAGGCTATTAGGAGGCGTATGGATCGATCCTAGGATTTAAGTATAAGGAGGTGGATAACGGGTATGCCAATTCGCCATCTCATGTGATAATTATGCAGGAGTAGCTACCTGCGTATTGTCGCGTTTTAAGTTTGCTCATGGGTACATCCGTAAGATATGATTATGAAATTTCGTTAATTGCATCAAGTTTCATCCGAATAAAGCGTTAATTGTTATTTGAGCCTAATATTCCGTACTGAGCATTCGGCTCATTCCGTAAAATTGTTGTGTATACAGGTCAGCAGGTTACTTTGGGCGGGGAAAAGAGAGAAGAATAAAGCCTAGGAATAAATCTGAAGATATTAATGAATTCGAATGTTTCCGCTTGTATATTAAACTAAATTTTAGTGGTTGTATGGTTGTTTCATTGTTAAATAAATAAATGGAATTATGACTTTTGTTTATGATATCACTGTTATTGTGACACGTCAGCCCATTCCGGGTTGGGGTGTTACACTGATACCAATCTGTCACACCCCCAAAATCCACCATGCGGAGTACCACCGCTTGGAGGCGTGACGTGACCAGGATCGAGCCACCAATCATATCGAACGTCGTAATTAAGTAAATAAAACCAAACACAATACGACTGGTGACCAAAAGGAAGTAAACCGATTTTAGGTTAACAGCGGAAGCATAAAACATGAGTTCAAAACATAAGTCCATAGTTCATAAGTTTAAAGTCTAAAACGTAGGTTTAATAAGTTCATAAAGTTTATTCATTAAGTACGGGACATATCAGTTCGCATCCCACAACGACCACCTCCATATGCAAGCTCCATAGCATCTAGTGACCTGCAAAGCATGTAATAACGAGTCAACAACAAAGTTGAGTGAGTTCACGGTTGGTTGTCCATTTTAGAGTTGTTTCCAAAAGCGTAGTTTAATCTCATTCGGCTATCCAGCCGTGGGGGTTACCCCAAAGTTCGAAAACGTTTATTAATTAACCATCCCATGTCCACCTTCCCTGGCTATCCAGCCCGGCACTTTGGCCGTGGGGAGCTACCCCAGTATTTTAAACTACCAGACTCGTTTATCATATCGACTACTAACAAAAATCAATTGTGCCCTAGCGTCGGTGTTCTATCACCACCGACGTGCCATAGTCCATTAGTACACACCCGTCCAACTGGCACGGTGTGAGGTTTGTTAAACCTAATAGCGCTATTAACTAATGACCCACTCGCCATAGCCTCGGCGATTAAGTCGATACAAAAAGGGAGGGACTTCGCTGATAGAGTTCTAGTCCAGTAAGTCTAATACGTCCCAACAGGACGAGGAATTTACATTCCTGAACACGTCTCAAAGGACGAGGAATCCCTATTCCTGTGCCCATTCCCATTCCCACCGGGAATTTACCATGCTTTGTAGAAAAGTGTGAAATCACCTCGGTTTGCTCGGTTAGATTCTCAAATATAGTTAACAGTCCAGGTCAGTCAATCACGTCCTAGTATGATTTACCAGTTAGTCATTTAGTGGCTTACAAATAGAGCACAAAGTTCCTACACGTATCTATCACATAGCATGCATTACTTTAACTGTTTATGCCCATATATATACTTCTCATCCATTCCCCACTCATAAGCAAACATACGATAGTGCACGTAACACATATAACATGTTAGATCATTCACAAATAGCATACTCGACATTTAGACACGCAAGTCACAACTTATGTCATTTCACCATTAATATTCAAAACTGGCTGTTTTCGGACATTTTAATAAAATAGTTAAATTATTCCAAAAATTCCCAAATTTTTACAGAATGTCTTAAACGTTCAAAATTTTATTGTGTAAAAATATCGGGGTCCAGTTCATTACCGACATTTTATAAAAATTCATTTTCCGGACTGAACTCAGATTTATATTTTTCTGACCACAGTCCACGGGATAATTTATTTAAAATTTATCGAGCATCCGATTTACGAAATTCCAGTGGGGTAATTACAAATACATCGGTGGTCATCTACAGTACAAGTTTCATGATCCAACTCTACACCGAACCCAAGTTATGACAGAAAACAAAACACATATTTTCAGCAGAAAAATGCAGCTCTAGCTGCTGTTACGAAATGACGCTTTAAAAATAGTAAACGAAGTCCAAAAATTACGATTCCGGTGCCATTAGAACCGTATTTCATAATAACACGTTTTAGACTCAAAATATCAGTTTTTCGTAGAGTTTATGACCTGTTTACAGCCAACTGAAGTTGGCTGTAAAACCGGGACAGATTCTGTTTTCACTCTTTAACTTACTAACTTGTGTTCGATTGATTTCGTTAATCATGTTTAGTGACCACAAAAACATCAAACACTAATATTAATCAGCAAAACATCAGATAATCCACCAATAATCATAACAAAACAAGATCCAAGAGTTTTACACTAATATTCATTCTTTGACCAACATGTTCATCATTTTTAGTAGACTTTTAGTTTTGTTCTCTAGTGTTCATGATTTTTATCCGACAAATTTCTTATTAACCACTTTAGATATGAAAAATAGGGTGTTTAGAGTCACTTACTACTAGCTCGAGGCTAGGGAAGAAACTAGACGAAAAACGGGTGGTTAATAGCGTTGTGGTGAGGTCCTTGTGTTCCCGAGTGCACGGAGCTTCCTTGTATGAGATCCTTCACCTTTGAGTATGCTTGGAATAGCAAGATTGAGACTTGAAAGTGGATGTGGGTGGGGCTTGGTTCTCGGCCGTGAGTGTCAAAGAGAGGGAAAGAAAGTGAAATTTCTTTGAAGTGTTTGAATAAATGAGTTGGTGGTCTTACAAGTAATTTTATAATCCACCCTCCACTATTAACCATTAGATTAAATGTCTAGTAGATATTAAGCATGAGGGATTAATTTAATAAAAAGAATTTGTGGGGTGTCCCCATATAGGAACCGAGTTCGGTCATGGGGGGGTAAATGGGTTGGTTTCCAACTTGATAGTTAGGTAACTAGTTAGTTTAATTAGGAGGTTTAACTAATTTCTAGTGTGTGGTATTTTGCACCGGGTGTTAGGGTATTCGGGGATCCTAACTAGCTCAGAAAAGAAAAACAATGTTATTGTCAATATTTTTATGTCCCGGGTTAAGTCCGGTTGTACGGTTGGATACTAATCCGTTAAACTGCTTAATTAATCCGTAAAGCGTCCTACATATATATTTTTGCAACATTTTTAATTTTTTTAAACACTCAGGAAGGCATACCGGACTATTTAGTAATTTTTCTGTGTCTTACTAGTATGTTAACAAATACATGTAAGTATAACACAGATATCAGAAAGCAGTTAAGTAATTCCACACAGTCGTCAAGCACTTTAATTATCATTAATAAATTGTACGGTTACATGTAAATTTGAGGGTTGTCACATTCTCCCCCTGTTAAGAGAATTTCGTCCCGAAATTTAGCGCGTGGTTACTGAGGAAGCTAGTTAAGTTGCGTTGTTTTCCTGATTTTCCTGGGGTGTGATGTGCTGAAAATGGGTCAACTAAATTAACTAAATTTACCCTAATTCTAGACTCTCTAAGCTTTAAATTTATAAAACTAAGACTCGCTAAACCCTAAACCACACAATCGGCAAGTGTACCGATCAATGTAGTATAGCCTAAAGAAGTCCGAGTATCGAACCCAAGAGACTCTACTGACTACGCTACTGACTCTATCTAGACTAAAACTGACACGACTTAACCATTTGTTTATTGAGGGGGGGGGTTTCTAAAAAATCCTAATAATGCAAATAATGAAAACTAGCTAGACTAGACGAACTAGACACGAACTCTCACGAAGACTGAACTCAAGGATGATGAGGGAACTACCTAGACAGGAATCCTGATTGCTTTTAGTTATGATTATAATTGGAAGTTGTCTGCTATGGAACCGGGATCTTGAAATTCTCACCTATCGGGAAATCTAAGGACCCCTATCAAGAGCACGCTAAGATCCCCTAAAGGTTGTTAAACTACCAGTTATTAGACTCCTTTACAAGACACCTAATGGGGTTTATAAAAGTATCCTACAAGGTTCACTCCCTTACGAGACCTAAACCTAGGATAGGTTTGTTTTCTCAGTTAGACTTGCTAGACAGCAGCAAATAGGTTAACTTTCTAAGAAGGACCCACCTTGCGGTTTAATCACTTAGACCTAGCAATAATCTCGCACCTTACAGCTATTGACGATTAGTAGAACACTTGATTTTATAAAATTACCAACTATTACTTCTAAGGTTTATTGGCCAATTTAACCCTAAAGATTCAAGATTTATTACGTGATATAGACAGTCACCAAAATCTAAAACCTAGCACGACTCTATTATGTGATAAAGACCGTCACCAAGATTTATGCGAAGCAATAATCAACAATTAAATACCATCAAGCACGCAAACACATCTAACCGATAGAACAAACCGTTTACAATTTATAAACAATCCATAGCTTCCAAAATCCAATAATAATCAAAAACATATACGCAATCATTCATCCATGTCTAGGTAGTAATAAAATTTTAGCCTATAATCATTGGTTCAAACATAATATCAAACATAAACAAAGCAGAATTCATCATGAAACAAGTTGAGAATAAACAAAACAAGAACAAGACGGGAAGATAAAACCCGAATGCTTCACTCCGTATGCTCTCAAACTCGTACCCGATGATTCTCAGTGATCCCGAGCCTTCAAAACCTCTGAAAACAGCCTTCAAACTTCATCCAGAACTCTAAGTTTCGTAATTGTGGTGTTATGTTCGGCTGATGATGATTATGGTGATAATATAACCTCAAAACCCTAAAATCCTTGCTGTTTACGTAATCTGTGCCGACATAACATCCTCTCGCGGCCCGCTTTGTAGTTGTAAAAAGTTGATGCGGGCCGCCCGCCTATGATCATCCGGAAACATATCCTTAAGTTAACGCGGCCCGCCTGGATGTTTATGTAAGTGTACGCGGGCCGCCTAGGCACTCCAGAACTGCAATTCTGCTTCGTTTCATTCCCGAACTCCTCGGTTTCCGTGCCAAACTTTCTCCTGTCCAGTTTTTACTCGTTTCCGCTTCCTTTCAGCTCCAAGTACCTGAAAACACAATTAAATCAAAAGTATGTACATTCTATCTAAAACCGACACTAAAACTAACTAAAACCGAACGAACCTAGACGCGAATAAAGATGTATTTTACAATACATCAGGGTGTCACATCATCCCACCGTTGATTTGGAATTTCGTCCCGAAATTCTGCAGTAGCTTCAGCCTCAGTAGTGGTTGCGTTTTTCTTAAACAGTTGGGGATACTTGAGTTTCATTTGGTCTTCTCGTTCCCAGGTATACTCTGGGCCACGACGAGCATTCCAACGAACTCGGACCAGAGGTATCCTGGTATGCTTGAGGATCTTAACGTCTCGATCCGTAATCTCTACTGGTTCCTCGACGAATCGCAGCTGGTCGTCGATTGTGAGCTCCTTAAGAGGAACTATGAGGGTCTCATCTGACAGACACTTCTTCAGATTCGACACATGGAAAACGTTGTGAACTCCGCTGAGTTCTTCAGGTAGGTTCAACCTGTAGGCGACTTTGCCAATTTTCTTGGTGACTTCGAATGGTCCGACATAACGCGGATTGAGTTTTCCTCGTTTGCCAAAGCGGACTACACCTTTCCAAGGTGAGACTTTGAGTAGCACTCGATCCCCAACCTGGAGCTCGAGTGGTTTTCTTCCCTTATCAGCATAGCTTTTCTGACGGTCACGAGCTGCCGCCATTCGCTGTCGTATCTGAGCAATTCTCTCGGTGGTATCTACCACAAGTTCTGGGCCAGTTATTTGGCTGTCAATATTTTTATGTCCCGGGTTAAGTCCGGTTGTACGGTTGGATACTAATCCGTTAAACTGCTCAATTAATCCGTAAAGCGTCCTACATATATATTTTTGCAACGTTTTTAATTTTTTTAAACACTCAGGAAGGCATACCGGACTATTTAGTAATTTTTCTGTGTCCTACTAGTATGTTAACAAATACATGTAAGTATAACACAGATATTAGAAAGCGGTTAAGTAATTCCGCACAGTCGTCAAGCACTTTAATTATCATTAATAAATTGTACGGTTACATGTAAATTTGAGGGTTGTCACATTACCTGCTACAAATATTATAGGTGCGCATGTTAAGTACCAAAGCCTTGGCCGTCCAACCTTCACATGCCATAATTGTGCAGCGATCATGTGGTATGAAGAGAGGAAAAAAATACAAAGTCGTCTGATGGGACGACTTTCTCTTCGTGCTGCCAGGATGGCAAGGTTTTGCTTGCTCGCCTTCTTGATGCTCCTGAACCATTAAGATCATTACTTATATGTAACGACCCGGAGACAGTTAGATTCAGAGAACATATTAGAGTGTACAATAGCATGTTCTGTTTCACATCATTTGGGGGAAAGATTGATCATGCTATAAACAGTGGTAGAAGCCTATACACCTTCCGAATAAGTGGTCAGAACTACCACCGAATAGGAGCCATGTTGCCAGTTGAAGGTGAACAACCCAGATATGCTCAACTGTATTTCTACGACACGCAAAACGAAGTCAAAAACCGTATAGCTGCTTTGTTTGGCCATGCCCATTGTCACAACACATGTGATGAAGCAATTGTTGCGTCCCTCATCAGAATGTTAGACAAACACAGTTCTTTGGCTAACGCCTTCCAAATGGCGCGCGATTGGTGCACTCAGAATGAAAGCAACAATTGTCAGCTACGCTTACTAGGCCAAATAATAAACAATCCACAGTACAATCGCCCTAATGTGTCTAAAGTTGCTGTTCTTATCACAAACGACTTTGGGGAAAACACCGAGCCACGTGATGTTATCGTCAGTACAAAGCACGGCGCGCTTCAACGGATATCAGAATTACATCAGCTTTACATGCCTTTGCAGTATCCGTTGTTGTTTCCGTACGGAGAGACCGGGTTCCACGAGCGAATACGCTACCATGACAACACCGGACGTCGGGAGACTAAACGACAATGTGTCACGATGCGGGAATACTACTGCTACAGAATCCATTATCGCAACAATGAAGGCACCACCCTGTTAAGAGGCGGTCGTTTATTCCAACAATATTTGGTTGACTCATACGCGGCCATCGACGAACAAAGGTTGCGCTGGATGAGGAATAACCAAAATGAGCTGCGCGTTGAACTCTATCATAATGTTTCTGACGCTGTGACGCGTGGGGATACAAATGCCGAGGCTATCGGACAACGTATAGGTTTGCCGGCAACCTTTACGGCCAGTCCAAGATATATGATCCAAAATTACCAAGACGCCATGGCTCTGTGCCGTGCTTTTGGGAACCCCGGCCTGTTTGTAACATTTACAGCTAACCCAAAATGGCCTGAAATCGAAGACATGGTATCTCTCATATCAGGGCAGAAGTCTCATGACCGTGCAGATGTTGTATCACGCGTTTTTAAGCTAAAGCTGACCTTCTTGATTGAAGATATTATGAAGAAACAAATCTTTGGCAACTGCAGAGCAGGTAAAGTTTGTAATGCCTCGACTATTTCTTTTGCTATCAATTCTCCTACAAATACTAACCTTTTTTAGCTTTCTAATTTTCCCTTTTTTTTCCTCTCTGTCTTGAATCTTTGTCCCCCTGGTTATATACAGTTGTTTACACAATTGAGTTTCAAAAACGAGGCCTACCGCACGCGCACCTTTTGTTGTGGCTTGAACATTCTACCGCGTCTCGCACGCCTGCTGGTATAGATGATTTGATTTCAGCCGAGATCCCATTGAAAATTGACGATCCATCCGGCTATAAGGCTGTAACAGATTACATGTTGCATGGTCCATGTGGGAATGATGCGCGTAGTGCTCCGTGTACAACAGATGGAAAATGCATGAAACACTTTCCGAAACCATTTTATCGAGAAACGACAATTGACGAAGACGGTTACCCGGTTTATCGACGACGAGATACCAAGATTTTCTTCATGAAGGGTAAAACGAAGCTTGACAACCGGTTTGTCGTCCCATACAACCGTTATCTCCTCTTAAAGTACGAATCGCACATCAACGTTGAATGGTGCAACCGGTCCCGAGCAATAAAATACCTGTTTAAATACTTAAACAAGGGGCCAGACAGGGCTACAATGGTTGTTCAGGAAAACATTGGCAATGATGGTGAAAAGCATGCACAACAGATTGTTAAGGTCGATGAGATTAAAAACTATTTGGATTGCCGGTACTTATCACCGTGTGAAGTTGTGTGGAGAATGCTTGCATTTCCTATACATTACTCATTCCCATCCGTCATGAAGCTAACGTTCCATACACCTAACCAACATCTGCTCACGTTACGTGATTCGGACAGCTTGCCAGCCCTGTTAAACCGGGACGGGATACGAGACACAATGTTCACCCAATGGTTTGCGCTGAACAACATAGATGCAGCGGCAAGAAAGTTTACGTACGCCGAGATACCAACAAAGTATGTGTGGCAAGAGGATAACAAGGTATGGAAAAGGCGGTTGGAGCGGACAGCAGTTGGGCGGATTGTGTATTGCAATCCAGCAGCTGGGCCAAAGTATTATTTAAGGATGTTGTTGGGAATTGTGAGAGGGCCCCGAAGTTTTGAAGAAATAAAAACGGTCGACGGAGTCGTGTATGAAACGTTCAAAGAAGCCTGCTATGCGTATGGCTTGCTTAATGATGACAAGGAGTGGAGTGACGCTCTTTCAGAGGCTAAATTATGGGCGTCCGGTTCCCAGCTATGGGAATTGTTTGTTACCATGTTGTTGTTTTGCGAAGTGAACCGCCCGGCACAGCTGTGGGCACAGAATTGGGAGATACTATCTGATGATATTTTGTACATGAAACGTAGGCTCTTCATGTTTCCGGGATTACATTTATCGGACGACCAGCTTACGAACTACTGCCTGATTGAGCTAAATGAACTATTGGAGAAAAATGGAAAATCGTTGGTGGATTTCACAGATATGCCACAACCGGATACGTCGCTCCTCGATAAGATGGATAATCGTCTAATCAGGGAAGAGTTGAGTTACAATAAATAAAAGTTGACAGACGAACACGATCAATTATATGCATCACTCAACACGGAACAAACGGTCATATACGACACAGTCATTGATTCCGTTACCACCCGAAAAGGAGGGTTTTATTTCGTGTATGGTCCGGGTGGGACATGCAAGACTTTCCTGTACAGAGCCATCCTGTCACGTTTAAGATCTATGGGCCTGATTGCCCTTGCGGTTGCATCTTCAGGTAAAAAAATAATTCTGTAATGTTGTATAATTATTCTCGTGCTACATAATGTATGTGGTTGCGTACGCAACTCCATTTTTACTCACTTTACCTATCCCCGCGCGTCAGGTATCACGTCCCTTCTATTACCCGGTGGTCGGACAGCTCATAGCCGCTTCGCTAACCCTTTAGAATTACTTCACAGTAGCACGTGTGCCATCAAACAAAATACTCAGTTGGCACACCTTTTACAAGAGGTAAGGTTAATCATCTGGGACGAAGCACCAATGATGCAAAAATATGCCTTTGAAGCACTTGATAAAACACTTAGAGATATCTTGGGGTTTTGTACCTACGCAAACAGGGAACGTGTGTTTGGTGGCATGCCTGTCTTGCTTGGTGGCGATTTCAGGCAAATCCTTCCCGTCATCCCAAAGGGAAAAAGAGAAGATGTTGTTCAGGCATGCATAAATAAATCGTACCTGTGGAAAAGTTGTGAACTCTTCACTCTCCACCGTAGTATGCGTGTCAACGAATACACCTCGACAGGTGTGATAGACATGGATATGCAACGTTTCAACAAATGGTTGTTAGAAATCGGCGATGGAATCGTTCCGTCAAAAGCCAAAGAAGGTGAAGATGAGTCAACCTGGATCGAGATACCCACCAGGTTCATCGTTGATAGTTGTGGTCTTCCTATAGAATCGATTGTTAACGCTGTCTTCCCGTCGTTTACAGAAAGGCAGGGCGATGACGATTTTTTGTGTGAAAGAGCAATACTAACCCCACGCAATATAGACGCGGACGAAATCAATGATTACATGTTTGCACAATTGAAACGGACCACAAAGACCTACAAGAGCTCTGACGAGATATGTCGCGCATCCACGGATGTATTAGAACAGGAACAACTCTATCCGTCTGAATTCCTGAACTCTTTGACATTCCCAGGTACCCCCCCCCCCCGGCACTAAAATATTAGTTACAAACAAAAATTTTGTGACCAGTTAAATTCTTTAATTATTTGGCATTGTCAGGTATGCCACCGCACGCTTTGCATTTAAAAGAAGGCCTCCCTATCATGCTTTTAAGAAATGTGAACCCCTCGCAAGGCTTATGTAATGGCACCCGTCTTATTATCACATAACTTGGAAAATTTGTTATCAAGGCTAGGATACTTACTGGGTCAAATCGTGGAGATACTGCATTAATACCGAGGATAACCCTTTCATCCACGAAATCAAAATGGCCATTTATTATGAAAAGATGCCAGTTCCCAGTGAAACCATGCTATGCAATGACCATTAATAAAAGTCAAGGCCAATCATTAAAAGTTGTTGGTCTCTATTTGCCCCGACCTGTGTTTAGCCATGGCCAGCTTTATGTCGCGCTTTCAATGGTTACGACACCTGAAGGTTTAAAGATTGTCATCGTCGGGGATGGCAACGGTGGCATGAAAAACCATACCAGAAACATTGTTTACAAAGAAACGTTTAACAATTTGGCCACATCAGATCAGACGCAATAAACAATACTTGCCCTACCGTATATTTTTGGACTACAAAGAAACTTTTATCGCCTTTATCGCCGTTAATCCAACATAATAACTGATGCATGCCCTAAACCCAATTTTTGTTTGTTCCGTCCCAAACGCAACAGCTATATACGTGCCACGTTGAGTATTATGCGTGTACCCTCTGACGACCAACTATCCACGTAGTCTGTCAATAACGACAGCGCAGCAGCTATATATGTGCCACGTTGAGTATTCACCGATTCGATCATAATATTTAAGTTCAATTGCTGCTCATTTTTAATGTTTTGCGGTTATGCCTAAAGAAGGTGAATCAATATTACACCATGGTCGAGAAAATAAGAAACACACGGTATCAACACTTTCTATAATTTCGATTGTTTTTCCCGGCATTATTATTATCCATACATTAAATGTGTTTCTACTAATCCATGCAGAATGCTGAGTTCAATTGTCGTGTGGTGATCAAAGGCGTACGTAATAGCGAAGAGTGGTTCAGACTTATGTGTGGAGGAGGAAAATGCATGAAAGGTGTATCACGTGATGACGGGGAGCTGTGGTGTGCTGGCTGTGAAAACCCAGTTATGTTTCCCAGAGCAAGGTTCGGTTTTGGTATTATATAGTTATGTGCGTTGGCAAACACCTTTATACACTTTCACATCTGAAAAAAAAATTTCAACAGGTTCCATCTTGAACTTGATGTGCTCGATTCCACTGCAAATGCGGTCATCGTGTGCTTCGATGACACTGTACAGATTCTAACAAGCACCACTGCTCAGTCTATACTCAATGTGGAATCGGGTCTCTCGCATATCTACACCGTTTATTCCGAAACCATCCAGGATAGCTTCACTCCAGTCATGATACAGAACTCTAACGGTAGCATCTCAACGCTCCCAAACTGCTTACACTCACTTGTGGGCACCACCCGAACCATCCAAGTTGATACATCCACATACTACCATCATGGGGCCTTTGAGAGCTTCAACTGCAAGCGTGTGCTCCCAGACGAAACCGATTGTCAATCCGTTGGATCTACCACTCCTACTCCCATGACTAGGAAGGGTAAAGGGGTGATGACAATACCAACACCGGTTAAGCTCAAAGAAACAATCAGAAAGTACATGTAAGTTTCTATATATACTTTTGACTTACCAAATTCCATGAACCACATAACTACATATCCATTTGTGTTGTGTTTAAGTAAATGTTCAAAATTGAATATTTGTCACTATGTCAATACTTGAACGGAGTTACATTCTATCAAGTTTTTAGTACAAAATAATGGAATATGAACTACTAATATATACATCATCCAAGTTAAAGTTCTGCCTAACATTTCATTTCTTTCTTTCTTTCCCAGCCCTACTTATGAAGGTTCTGATTCAGATGGTTCTGTGGGTAGCGCTCCAGGTGAAAGGTATATATTTAGCCTATAAACATATACGTTTTAGACATCATATCCATTTGTGTTGTGTTTAAGTAAATGTTCAAAATTGAATATTTGTCACTATGTCAATACTTGAACGAAGTTACATTCTATCAAGTTTTTAGTACAAAATAATGGAATATGAACTACTAATATATACATCATCCAAGTTAAAGTTCTGCCTAACATTTCCTTTTTTTGTTTCCCAGCCCTACTTATGAAGGTTCTTATTCAGATGGTTCTGTGGGTAGCGCTCCAGGTGAAAGGTATATATTTAGCCTATAAGCATATAGATATTTATTTATTTTTTCAAATAAGGTAGGTAGTAATATTAGGTTTGACATATATTATTTTATTTATAATCGTGAAAAAAATTAATGGTCAATTCCCTTACATTACTTCATATATTTTTCATAATTTCCTAACTATGGACGCATGTGTACAACTTAGTAGTTTATGCACCCATACCAATATATACCTCCTTTGAACCCAATTGAGTAGCCTTATTAGTTATAATTTCAATTTTCAAAGCTTGGTTAATAGCTTATCTGGACTTGAATTATTAGTTATAATTTCAATTTTCAAAGCTTGGTTAATAGCTTATCTGGACTTGAATTATAGGCCAGGTAATAATGTACAAATGGGCCTAATATATTCATCTGAATACATTAACCGACATCTCTTAAGAATGAACCAACACCGACATTTTTCAGCAAGATATGATATTTTAACTCATCCAATGAAGAAACTCTTAAGAGACTTGTGAATAAGCTTAAAAAATCACCTCAAGAGGTTTTTGATTCATTGAAAAATCAAACAGTTGATTTAGTGTTTACTGCTCATCCAACTCAGGCTATTAGGAGATCTTTGCTTCAAAAACATGGAAGGTATGTTCTATAATGCTTTGAATAAGTCTTACTTTCATTAAAAGAGTTGTGGGTAGGCCTGTAAGTGAACCGATACGGATGTTCTTAATAAACGAATGAACATGAACAATTTTTTTTGTTCATTAATTAAATGAACAAACATGAACACATACTTCGTTAGTTTATATATGTTCATAAACGTTCGTTCACTTAAAAAAAATTTTATGTGTGTTCATTTACCTTCATTTATCTATGTTTAAGTTCGTTTAATATTCATTTCAAGTTTTTAGGCAGTTACAATTTAGTCTGGTTTTATTTAATTTATTGTAGCATATTGTAATATGATTTAAGGTTTTCATATGGTAGTGAGTTCTCTCAATGATTTTTATGGGTTAGTCATGTATGGAGAGTCATGCGTGCACATATGTTAAGATATTTGATTTGACTAACTCATAGCCGTTGCTTATGTTTACTTGCTTAAACCTGTTGTAGACAAGAAACTACTAAGGGGAAGGGCGACTACATGGGCATGCATTAGCGGCAGAAGATTTCATGAATTATTGAATAAAACCGGAAGCTTTATGAACTCCTGTAAGTTTTTTTCCTGTAATGTATGTTTTTAGACTTGGCATACATGTTTGTTCTTAAACACATTCCGCAAACAAAGTTTCCTGTGCTATGCACGCCTTAAATTTTGTGTGACCGGCTTATGGTACAAGCTCTTTTGACGTTTTGTATGGCTTCTCTTACATTGTCTTTTGGCTAATTACCTTTTATCCATGCATAAACATTTTTCCCGAACGCACCACAAAATGAAGGACACTAACTGTTGGTCATGCCGTGCATCGCACGGGCCTACCCTCTAGTGAATCTAAAAGTACAGTTAGAAGAACTGAAATAGCGGTAAACACCAATTATATATACGGGTTTGTGTCATGGAAAATAAAATAGGTATTAACTTCGCAGCTTATTAGACCATGTGTAGTGGAAGGGGAAGATAATGCCCCCACCCTAGGGCATTTTACGCCATGTGGCGGTCCAGTCAGCAAAGAGGCATCATTGGACGTTTTTAAAATGGGTGTAGTGGGGATGAGACATTATTGGGCATTATTGGGGCATTAAATAAAATAAAGAAAAAACACCTAAAAATCTTATTGGATAACAAAAAAGGAGATTAAAGATGATTGGACAAGGAGAAGGGGGCAAGGCGTTTTTAAAACCACGCCAAGAGGGCTTTTTTTGAATTAAAAAAAAAACGTCCTATGTAATGGTTATTGGGCGTTTTTAGGCGTTTTTTTATTTTTATTTTTAAAAAAATGCCCCACTACGGGGGGTCTTAGAATAGGCAATCCAAGACAATCAATTAGAGGAGGACAAATAAGCACAGAAGATTCTTGCACAGGACCAATACACACACTCCGACAATCTGGCTTCTTCACAACCCACATTTTGGTAGTCAGTCTCCTCCATAGCCCAAAATCGGATAATATGGCTCCATCATAACCAACTTGACACTAATGTAAAAGTCAATGCCAATCCGGCTCCTTCATAGCCTACACTTCGATAACACTGCTCCATCATGACACATGTAAAAGTCAATACTCATTTTGTTAATTTTCGGAGTCCGCTGTCCTATTTTTATGTGTTTTTTTTTTCTTCTTTTGATATGAATGTTGTAAAAAAGTTCAACTTGTTGGACCATATGTTATAAAGAGACTCTGTTGAAGCTTTATTGGTAAAAAAATGTTGCAACATGGTGCCACGTAGGTATATTTTTTCAACCTGCACACCATCAAAGGATGTTGCGGGGCTTTATATGAAAGGTGGTATTAGGTCGAGGTGACGTCAAAGAAAATACATGTAGACTAACATTGCATGTTTACCATTAATTTTATTTATTTACTTTTAACGGTAAATACTTTATTATTAAGAACATTAGCAAGGAGCTATATAAAACATATACATCAATCGGAAATTAAAGGAACACCAAACATGTCATTCTATAAATTATGCATTTGTGCTCTATGTCTGAGCCATAGAAACGAGTTTGACATGATCTGTTCCACCACTTCTTCCTAAGGCTTAACTTTCTGGTTAAAAAGTTTATTGTTTCTAGCTTTTCAAATGAGGATTAGGATCAAATACAAAGGATCCTAATTGTAAGAAGTGTAAGAAGGATTTATAGAGTGACAAGTGTCCAATAACCTAAAAAACCCACTACACAAAAAAACCCACTAAAAAAAAAAAAAAAAAAAACCTTAAACATCCACCACCACCAACCCCCCCCCCACCCACCCCGCCCACCCCCCCCCCCCCACCTCACCCACCAAAAAAAAAAAAAAAAAATTTTTTTTTTTTTTTTTTTTTTTTTTTTTTTTTTTTTTTTTGCCGAGGGGGTGGGGGGTGGGGGTTTAGGTTTTTGGGTGGTGGTGGGGGTGGGTGTTTAGTTTTTTTTATATTTTTTTTTTAGGTTTTTTGGGGGTGGGGGGGGGGGGGGGTTTAGGTTTTTTTAGGTTTTTGGGGGAGGGGGAGGTGGGGGGGGGGTTAGGTTTTTTGCGGGTTTTTTTGGTGAGGTATAGTTTTTTTTTTGTTTTTTTTTTTTTTGCGGGGGGGGGGGGGGGGTGGGGTGGGGTGGGGGTGGGTGTTTAGGTTTTTGGTGGTGATGTAGTGGGTTTAGTTTTAGGTTATTGGACACTTGTCACTCTATAAATCCTTCTTACACTTCTTACAATTAGAAGTCTTTGTAGAATAACTTGACCCTTTCAAATGAATCAAAAAGTGGCCATATATATAGTACGAATCACCTTCTTTAGAGCCGCCTTCTAAACCGATTTATCCGGAATGGAATCCACATGACCTACATCAATCTTGCACCAAAGGTTTATCTTTGCCCATACATATCTTGCCAACCTGAAGATGGTCTGAAGTTTACCATTAATTTTATAGGTTTGGAGTCTTTGGACATATCTTTATGAAATAAATTGAACAATTTTAGCCAAACGAGTGTTGGCCGGAAAACAAAATTCATAATAAAATCTCACAAAATCTCCAAATTTTATTAATGGAAATATATCAATTCAATCTCATAATATTAGTCTCACTGATGACTAACAAATATAAAGCATAAAGCAAATAAATACACTATCTTGATCTTTATATTAAAATTTTTTGAAACGAACATTAGAAGGTATAAATTAAATTATATTATATAACTATTTATAGATAGGATTAAAATACCTAATCTTGATTATATGTCCACAAACACCGGATTTTGAGGCAAGCGTGCGTTGCCACACTCACTTCCAAATGAATGCAAGGAAACATGTGAATATATGATGATGATTAAATTTAAAGTAGTCAATGATCGCCCAATTTTACATCACACAAACACCCATTATTTAGACCTTCTAATTCACGGGGTCAAATATAAAAATGATTATACTCGGTGAAAACAAATTAAGTATTTTCATCATAAACTTTAAAACATCTTATTTTGTAATCTTACCAGACTTTTGATTAATGGATTTTGGAATTTTGCGATTTGCTATCTTAAAGTGGCAAACGGGACCATAAGTTATTTGATTTTTTTGTTCGGTTTTAGTCTACACATAATAAAAATATAATAATGAGTTAACTTCAGTTTTGCTCCATGTGGTTTGGTCACTTTAACAGTTTTGCCACAATAATTTAAAAACAGTTATTTTCTTTCTTAATGTTTCGATCTTGTCACCAATTTGCTCCCCCGGCTCTAGCTCCATCCATATTGTATGTTAACTGAAAAGGTATTTTTGTAATTTCAAGTTATCATACAAGATCCAAGTACCCTTATGTTATACTTGAAATTACTAAAATACCTTTTCAATTAACATACAATATGGATTGAGTTAGAGTCGGGGAGCAAACTGGCGACAAGATCGAAATATCAAGGAGGAAAATGACCGTTTTTAAATGATTGGGGTAAAACCGTTAAAGTAACCAAATCACAGGGAGCAAAACGAAAGTTAATTCTATAGTATTAAATTCAACGTAAAATCTAACTTATAATAAAAGACTTCAAATAATGGCACATGGCATTCTCTCCTTTAACCTCATAAATTTTATTTATATTTGTTTAATATTAATATTAATATCAATTAATAACCAATATATCGGTATCCCTTAGTTTTATCCTTATCTTTACCTAAAATTAATAAATAACTTCAATTTTGCAATTTAGACCCTTTGTTTTTTTTTTTTTAACCCAAAGTTTTTCATCTTTTGCAATTTAATCCAAACTCTTTTTTTATTTTCAGGTCCACCATACTTTTCATCTTTCCCAAGGTTTTCATTTCGTTCAAAATTTTGTGAGTTAACGCACTGCAACGTGCATGTGGAGTTCAACATTTTTTCGTATATTTTTTCCCGTTTGACTGGCCCGTCGCGTCATATCTATTTTTCTGCGTTTGACAAGTTCGTCCAACACGCGGGTCCTGGACGGACTTAGTTATTTTTTTCTATGTTTTACGTTTCGGTTTAATTTCTTAGCAACGAGCGTGCGTAATTCAAAGATTTTACGTCTACTTTTCGCTCAGCGTTATTTTTTTTTTCCTTTTTTATTTATTTTGTTTTTACGAGCTTTTCCAATGTTGGTGGCCGCTGACAGTGGTATAGTATTGCTACTACTTAACACAATTTTATGACCACCGCTATAACGCAGAGGCTTAATACTAGTACATAATAAAAATATGCCTACATAAAACTAACGCTCACAAGCAATACTTTTTCAATGTCACAAATATAACCATGGTTCAAATATTCGTCACCAATTTAATTAGGCAAATTAGAGTTAATGTACATCTCGAGCCAGGGTATCATTGGAAGCAGTCTCTCTATTTCTTTGGGGTAGAGGTAAGGCTGTCTACATCTTACCCTCCTCAGACCTAGGTGTGCAAACAAGCCGAGCTACTCGCTAGCTACTCGACCTCGGCTCGAAAAAAGCTCAAACGAGCTCGAGCTCAATCCCGAGCCTTAAAAACAAGCTCGTTTAGTAAACGAGCCCGAGCCCGAGCTTCGCTTATCGAGCTCGAGCCGGCTCGCGAGCCTAAACGAGCTTTTTGTTTATATATTTTTTATTAATATATTAAACATATATTTATATAGGGGAGGGTTATCTTGAGAACGCTAAATATTGCGAGAACCGTGAGAACGAATGAAAAATCCAATCAAAACCGTTTTTTTATACAAACCTCATTGTAATTAAAATACAACATCGAAAAAGAATTTACAACATCAAATAATTCATTTCTTCTCTCAAAATCACTGTTACTAGATTTTTTACGCATGTGTAAATTTTCTTTATTTACGAATTCACGTAAATTAACGTGTAAATTTAATTTCTAACATTGTATTCGAACAATAATGATAAGCGTAAAAAGAAATTTTGAATTTGAATTGTTTTTGACCAAGTTCTTGTGGTTTTTTCATTTGTTCTCACAGTTCTTGCGATATTTAGTGTTCTCATTTAAACCCTCCCCTACTTATATGATAATAATTACCATTTATATAAATATAAAAAATAACTTAATTATATGTATAATAATAATTATAATTAATATAAATTAATTAATAAATACTAAACGAGCCCGAGCCGAGCTCGAGCTTGAAAAATTACCTTCAAGCCAAGCTCGAGCTCGAGCTTTCATATGTTAAACGAGCTCAAGCTCGAGCCTAGTCGAGCTCGGGCTCGGCTCGATTGCACCCCTACTCAGACCCTGCCTTTGCTTTGCTATTGGTGGGATTTAGTGATGAGAGTTAATGTACGTCACTACAGAAAAACTTGCGATTGGGAAACTGATAATAACTACAATAAACGATCATCAACGTAAATGAAAGGTGTTTTTTTTTTATTTCCACCATCAATTTACAAGAATAGATAAATCATTCAACTTAGCAAATCTTTAATGTAGTTTGGGAGTTCAAACTTAAGTATTCTTTTATCAGCATCAAAATAATCATATGAATACATCTCAGCTAAACATTTCTTGTGGAAAATCACAGATCTCAATCAAATTTGCTGCAGTGAATTCATCTTTTTTACTAGGGTGATAACTGATAAGAAAATTGGTATTCGTTCGGAGTGATATGATGGAATGGAGGATCACCAAAATCAATTTTTCCTAGAGTATTATTTGTAGCTTTAGATTCAAGGTTTGATAATTCCCTTTTGTAATATCTTTTAATATAACTTAAAATTGCAAAATCAAATCTAAATCAAATAAGATTCTTACTTTCTAACAAATGAGCAAATTTAGGTCAAAACTTTTAGATATGGACATTTCTAGGACATGGTAATATTTATCACTTTAGGGTTGAGGGTATGGAACCGGCATAGTCACGTCAATGCTTAGGTGGAAACTGATGTGTCGCCTCCAGTACCATAGAGAACATTTCCCAATTCGGTCTGGTAACGATGAAAGAAAACAACGTAACGTCTCTCCCAAATTATAATGGACACATAGAAGGAGCGGGACGGATAAGGATCAAGGATGTGTTAGGTTTTTGGCTATATGAAAAATGTGCCCATCCCACATCGGTGCAAGGATGAAAGCTTGGGAGGACTCCAAACTTTTAAAAGGAGTCGAAGGCTTTGGTTTCAAGGTGCCCCAACCAAAAATACACTTGAAGTGTTTGGTTCTTTCTTTCTTTTCTAGTTCTCTTGTTTTAGAGTGTAGAAAGGTTTTAGTTAAACGCTTCGGAGAGTGTGGTTGTAGTTGGGCGGGGGGGAGGCTTGAGAGATTAGTCTATGTGATTGTAAAAATTTGTCGCATAGTGGATCTTTCTCTCTGGAGGCCCGTGGTTTTTCTTCGGTTTTGGAGTTTCCACGTATATTCTTGTATTCAGATATATTTCTCTATTGTTAGCTTTGGGAGGGTTGTTGGGAATCCTGAGACCGCTTGTTTCCCAACAAGTGGTATCAGAGCTCCAGGTTTTGGGGGAGGTCTCGGTTTAGAAGGTTCGTAGTATGCTCTGTGGTTGCAGCTTAGTCTGATCTTCCACATCAGAAACAGATTTTCTTAGAGGGTGTCTTGGTATTTTGAAGGTTCGTAGCATGCTCTGTGGTTGCAGCTTAGTCTGATCTTCCACATCAGAAACGAGGATTCGGTTGACTATTTTGTATACGATAGAATTATACAGGAGCTGGATTTACGCATTTTATCCTGGGAAGGTTCTGGCTAGGAAAGACTTGGTACTTAAGTGTGTCTTGTGACCCACCTCTCTTTCCTGGGAATCCTTTGTTGGGTGTACTGCTTATAGGCTTGGTGCATATTTTCTAGTATACAATACTGTTTTTGAAGATACGGATACGATGTCGAAATACAGTCCCATGAGGTTCGACGTAGAGAAATATGATGGAAGAATCAACTTTGGTTTGTGGCAAGTTCAAGTCAAGGATGTGTTGATTTAATCTGGGTTGCACAAGGCGTTGAGGGGGAAACCGACCCCTGTTTCAAGCAAGGATTCAAGCGGAACCAATAAAGACGATGATGAAGAATGGGAAGATTTGGATTTGAGAGCGGCAAGTGCGATTCGTTTGTGTCTAGCAAAGAATGTTCTTGCAAATGTGCATGGGATATCAACTGCAAAGGATTTGTGGGAGAAGCTTTAGTAGTTGTATCAAGGCAAAGGCATCTCAAATCGGTTGTATCTCAAGGAACAGTTTCATACCCTTCGTATGGATGGAGATACAAAAATTTCAGATCATCTAAGTGTTCTTAATAATATCGTGTTAGAACTGGAGGCTATTGGAGTGAAGGTTGAAGATGAGGATAAAGCACTGAGGCTCATATTATCTTTGACATTTTCCTATGAGCATATGAAGCCCATTATGATGTATGGGAAAGAGACCCTGAAGTATGCGGATGTTACTGAGAAGCTATTGTCTGAAGAGAAAAGACTGGGTAGTAGCGGTCATACTTCGTCAGAAGGAAAGGTTTTAATATGCGGGAACGGGAAGAAGAAGCACTCACAGAAGATTCCTGTATGCTGGAAGTGTGGACAGTCTGGGCATGTCAAGAGAAATTGTCCAGGTGGAGCAGATTCGGCAAGCAGCTCCAAGTCAGCTAACAATGTCTCCGTCGTTGTTGACGGTGATGATTTCTTTTGAAGTTATGTCATCCCTATGGTATGCCCGCGCTACCATGAAAGGGGATGCAATTTGTTAGCGGGTTCACGGATTTACACATGGGCATTGGGTTGGCATAGATGCAAGATGTGTGGTAAAAAATTGATGTTGATGGCTGATGAACTTCCGGGTATGCCAAGCGGGGAAGTTGCACCATAAATTTTCAGCATGTTTTTCAACATGTGCCGAGAAGAAATTCTTAGAATGGTCTATTCTAAGTGGAGATACTCTTTTATGCTGGAGTATGATCGTCGGTTGAAGACGGTGTTCCTTTGATGTGGTTGTTTTTTTTTTTCATATATCCAAGGTGGAGATTTGTTAGGTTTTTGGCTATATGAAAAATGTGCCCATCCCACATCGGTGCAAGGATGAAAGCTTGGGAGGACTCCAAGCTTATAAAAGGAGTCGAAGGCTTTGGTTTCAAGGTGCCCCAACCAAAAATACACTTGAAGTGTTTGGTTCTTTCTTTCTTTTCTAGTTCTCTTGTTTTAGAGTGTAGAAAGATTTTAGTTAAACGCTTCGGAGAGTGTGGTTGTAGTTGGGCGGGGGGAGGCTTGAGAGATTAGTCTATGTGATTGTAAAAATTTGTCGCATAGTAGATCTTTCTCTCTGGAGGCCCGTGGTTTTTCTCCGGTTTTGGAGTTTCCACGTATATTCTTGTATTCAGATATATTTCTCTATTGTTAGCTTTGGGAGGGTTGTTGGGAATCCTGAGACCGCTTGTTTCCCAACAGGATGCACAAGGCGAGACAAGAAACGAAAAACAGTAATGTCTAGGATGCCCGACACCCACACCCTCCACACATACATTATTAGCTGTTTAATAATCCCATGTACTCTACATGTAGTAGTTGGGCAAGAAAACTAAAAAGTAGATGGAGACATTCACATTCACCCGTTAGCCATTTACTTACTTTACATTATTCTTCAAAATATAACACAAGTTAACTATCTATCTCTAAATAAGTGAAATCTCATTTTAATAATATAGATTTCCTTTTTACCAAGGATATTATTAAAGATTAAAAGTCAGGGGCTGTTTGTTTACCTCTTAATGAGGCTCTTAATGGTTCAGACCTCTTACTGGTTCAGCACTTAATGGTTCAGACTGTTTGTTTCACGAGAAGATGTCTAAATGGTTCAGACATTTGCTTCTGAATGGTTAAGCATTATACAGAGTCTGAATGGTTAAGACCTCTAATCTGAATTGGTCAGACATTTGTCTCTGAACAGTTTAGCATTATACAGGTTCTTAATGGTTCAGACCTCTCACTGGTTGAGCACTTAACCATTCAAATGTTGCCAAACAGCCCCTAAGTGAGTCAAACAGAGAGAGTAAGAAAAAATGAACCTTGATGTTGTAAACTTAAATGACTTCAACTTAAACTGTTAAAACACTTGAATATGAACACTCACCATGCACTGCAGTCAGCTGATCATAACATATCAATATTCTCACTTTAAAATTGGATCTTGATTAATGACTCACTTTGGACTTTTTCGTTTGTAGTTGAAAATAATCCAACTTTCATATTTTGGCAAAATTTAATATTACAACACAAACCACTACATAAACATCCAAAATAAATCTTTTTTTTTTCAAATATGAGGTGGTATATATTTAACTTCTAGAATCCAGATACATATATTAGCCAAAAAAAAAAAAAAAAAAAAAAAACTACATGACCAAATCTTGATAATATATGATATATCTGAAAGCCCAAGACTTACAATCTTACATAAACCTGAGTTTTGAATATCCAAATCTCAAACTCTAATAAGATAAATACTAAGTTCTGGTCCTCCATTGCTATCAGGATTCATCATGTAAAATGCTTCAGAATCTTTTGACCCCACAATCCTCTCAAACCTTGCTCTCATATACATCAACTCACCTTCACCACCGCCTCCGCCGCTGTCTGGTAACACTCCGGCGCCCATGGTAATCGGCCCAACAGAATTGAACACTTTCCATTCATCAGGCCCACAATCACGCCTCATTGCATATCCACATTTCTTACCATTACAATATGTCCTCCAAAGTGGCTCATCTAACAGCTTAAAACCCTTCTTCTCAGTCTTTTTATCGCATTCCAACGCGATCCGAACCTGGCCCGACGCCATTTCCCGGACTAGGAAGCTGGTCGGGGTGGCTAGCTCGACCAGAAAGGCCGGGCCGAGCTTCGGGTCCTCTTGGAACGCAACGTGGACGTGTCCACGTCTGTATCCAAAAAGGGTGCCCATCATGGTTCTGGTCTTTCCCATACCAGACCCTGTTCGGCTCTTACGAAAACTAAGAGCCGAACGAAGTTTAGAAACCGACACAAAAGTCGGTTTCTTTCTCCTGGGTGCCTTCTGAGGCTCCCGAGGGTTATGATGGTCGTCAAGATTGACGTCCTCCTCGGTGACAACACATGCAAGTGATGATGAATGGAAATTGAGGGTTTCTTCTTCATCATCTTCGTCTTCAATCTTCTTTTTCCAATGGAAGTATCTTCTTGAGAATGAAAAGGAAGAATCTTGAGGGGTTTTGGCAGCCATGATTGACCTCATCTTAAGAAATAAAAGGTGAACAAGTGAACAACAAATGGGGTGTGAAAGAAAATGATAAAGGCTGTGAAAAGATTGTGGGTTTTTTCTCCTTCTTTAAGGGGTTTGGTTTGTGACACTCAAAGAAGAAAGTACTGACAAAAGATGGTGAGCAGTCCCCACCAAACTATTCAAACACTCTGATTTTACTATTAGGGCTGTTTGATGTTGTCCTTTTTTTATTTTAAATAAATAAATAAATAAAATTCAGCCGTTCGAAATATAATAGATATAAAATGTAGTGTTTAATATTTATACATCTTGAAATATTTTTTTTTCAAAATATATATAAATCAAATTTGTTTTTGTTACATATAATTACAAAATAAATAAATAAGAACCAGTTCATTGTATTTTAGGAAACTAACTTTATAGAATAGTAATTAAGTTTCCTAAATTTCTAAACTAAAGCTACTCAAAGATCTGTTTTTTAAAGTCATTCAATTTTTATTAAAGATTTCAATCATAAGTAAATTTTTGTAAACATTTAAAATGTAAGCGAGGCAATCCCTATTTTAACAAGAGCAAAAGATAAATATGAGAAGTAAATTTCTCATACAATATAATTCATTATATTTTTTTTATATTATTGTTTTTTTGAACGAAAAAATTGGATTACCGACAGATCACTGAAACATCTTCGTGTTACCAGCGGAACCACCAAATTATATTCATCTCTATTAGGGATACACCAATTCTGGAGGAAACCAATAAATCTAGGAAAAACCCTCTTGTAGGAATCGAACCCAGCACCTAATGGTCTCTAAGCCTTATCCCACCCTTAAGATGTCACTAAGCTACCAAAGGGCTTTTAGACTAGCAGTCGTATTCAGTGGATCAGATGCGTAAAATAACATGTCTCCCCAATAGATCAAGTATTTGAATCCTACGGTGGACAATTAATAGAACTGATAGTAGATTAGAATGTTAGAAAAATCTAATCCTTTTATGGTCAATATAAATTAGAATTAGAAATACGTATATTTTGTAAAGATAGAGAGAATCTATGGAGAAAAAGTTTTGGTATACATGACATCTTTTATGTTTGATGGTGAGAGATGAAAGAAGTAAGTTGGTGACTTGCGTTGGAAAAAGAATTAGGAAAGAAAGCAAAAGCCAACACCAAACAATGCTTACCGACCGAGACCATTTCCCACTTCTGTTTTGTTTTTCTGAGTTCATGCTAACAGCCAGAGTATGTTACTCCATTTGTGGCGAAGTTTCTTCTTTTACAACATAATGTTTTGTACAACAATTTATCTTGAATGTGTATGTGAAGGCACAATATGAATTTCAAGTACACACAATATTTGTACCCTTACGATATTCAATCGTGTGAAAATTATAAAAACATGGTCGACTTGAGCCTGTAAATGAACCAAACATTCATGAACTGTTCGGTGTGAAGTTTGATTGTTTATGTTTGTTTATTTAGTAAGCGGACGAACATAAACACCCTAATCTTTTTACCTCTGTTTGTGAAGCCCTTAGGTTGTCTGAACAATGGTTGTGTTGGGAGTGCATGTGCCTTCATTCTTTCCGGCGGGGGAGTCACCATGAAGATCGGCTTGTTCGGTTTGTGCCAACGGAAGTGGGTGAAATGGGTTTTATTGTGGGTGTCCCTAGACCGTGTACCGTATCAGAGGTTTCCCCATCTGGAGAGGTATGTGTCACACCCCGACCGCGTAAAACAACAAATCACGGCGGAATCGTCGGGGAGTGTTGTAACAGAATCATTGTTTCAAAACACACGGAAATTTGAAGTTTCGTTTTATTAAACATTAAATATTTACATCGTCTGGAAATCTAAATAAACAAGTTAAACGTAGTCTATCATTGTTATTAAGTCACTAAGGCCTCGTCCAGTCCTATGTGAGCATGCATCCTAGCAATCAACATCATTCAACAACACCTGAAACATATGTGAAAACAAAGTCAGCAAAGAAATGCTGACGAGTACATAGGTTTTTGAGAGTGTCGGATTCATGGCTAGTTTATATGTTGCAATACTTAATTAAAAACCTTGTTTTGAAAAGTATTGTATTGCGACATAATTAACCAACTCAAATCAAGTTGGTTATAATTTATAAAATCTCGTAGCCATGATTCTTAACCCAAAACATTTATTTAATAAAATTCTCGTTAATAAAACTCGTTAATAAATCTCGTTAATAAAACTCGTATGGTTTATATCATTTCGAAAACCTCGTTTGTGTGACATCGTTTCAAATCGTTTACCCAAGTGAACTAAATAACGCCACGGTATGTAATACGATGAAAACATATATATATAGGAAGTACCAGTGGCGTATCCACCATGCTTTCAAAACATTACACCCGTCCCGTTATCTAAACACTAACCAAAAACCAATTGTTTACCCAAATCGTTTAATTCATTAAAAATCGCTTTAGTCGTTTAAATCATTCTCGTTTTAAATCGTGAAAACTACTTTTGATTGTCTCGCTAATAACATCCAAACCTTCGCAACTCGCCTATCGCTTCTCGCATTAATAAACCACCAAAGGGTTAATTAACAATCACAGATTCAGTCGTTACCCACCTAACCCACACATAACCATGGGTGCAGTCTGATAACGGGATTTGTCAGATCCTATGGTACCATAACCTAATACTGGTCAGTTCGGCCAAAACTAATGAATATTATTCGTTATGTAAATACAATCAACAAGTTTGTTTACTTTATAAAAATCGTTATAAATTTTGTATAAACCATATCATTTATTTTTTAAACTATCGTTAAAACCTCGAAAACATTTAGCACATATGAATCACCCCAAAACAATTGAAAACAGTAAAATAGGGGAACTATGTACTCACCTGAGAATGCTTAGAGGTCTTGAACAACAACCAAGCAAAGCTAGAGGGAGCACGAAATTAATCGGCAACCTAATAACTATATAAATAAACCGGACCTAAGTCGGAAGATCGGATAGGATAAGGTTTTGTAAACCAAATGTGTATTGGAACTCATATGGCATGGTTTAACAAAGCCTACATTCTAAATCGAAACCTAACCTAAGTGCTTTCGACCCATTGCGACCCATTAAGGTAGCTTACGCTACTTTAACGCGTCGTGCGCGCAAAGATCGTTCGAGACGTCTAACTAGTCCTATGACAAGTATTATATGCCTAAACATGTTGCATAATCGATTAAGTGACAAAAGTTTATGTTACATATTCTTAATTACCAATTATGCATGAAAAGGGCATTTTGGTCATTTACCTAAGGCATATAAACTACCTATCATACAACTAATTAAACCTAAGTGACCATAAGGTATAACCTTGGAAGGTTATTCCCTATGCAACTATGGTCACTAAACATGCTTGGTCGGATCCTAATGATCGAACAAACGGGTCTAGTTCGAAAGTCTAAGCGGGTGTTTAGTCCGCTTTGACTTACGACTCTACACAAGCACTAAACTAAAAGTGACGAGCTAAACATGCAAAAACATGTTTAGTTAAGTTAGAAAACAGGTTTGGTATCAAAACAAACAGTTTTGATACCCAAAAGTAGTTTGGTTACAAAATACGCAAGAATACGCATTTTGGCCGAAACTACGACTCGTCACTACACCTAGATAACGTGGTAATCCGTAGGTATAGTCACTAGGGACTATAACCATCGTGATTACGCTCACGTTATGAAGTTCAAACGAACTTCGCATTGACCATAAACTGGTCAAGGAAGAAAGTCAAACGCAGTTTGACTTTCAGACTCGAAGAGCGATAAAACAACGAAAGAATACTTACAAAAGGTCCCCGCAAGCTATGATCCGATTTACTCTCAGGTATGAAGCATAAACTTCAACTTAGAGAGGCAAAATCAGATCATTGTGGGTTTTGCAAGTGAAAGGAGATGGGTATATATAGGAAAACTAGAACCGTTAGGATCGTTCATCGTAAAACGAGCTTCGATCTCATCCGTACACATGTGCCCATGGTTTTGTGAAACCATGGGAGCCCATAGTTTCATTAAAACCATGTGAAAATGAGGGGAACAGCTGGAACAAGCTGGAATTTAGATTTTTCATTTTGGTCCCTTCCTAAGATAACTATGGCAGAATGAAAATTTTGGTCCCTGAACTTCAGAATCTTGCATTTCGGCTCATTTTTGACACGTTTAAGCCCCGTTAATCTCATATCAAGGCTCTAAAATGAAGTTAAAGTATAGGGAACTCAAAACATGCTCAAAAATATCTCGGATGTCGGTTCGTTTGGTCGTACGGTTGCGTTGTTTGGTTAATTACGACGGAAGTCGTAACGAACGCAAAAACGATCCAAATTACGCGACGAATGGAATTTTATCATGCTAATCACTAAAATAAAATATTTTAATGATTACATAAATTTTTGGATGTCCGGATGTATTCAGAACGTAAGATATGCGCGAAAATGCAAACTTATGCACTTTTGACGCTTTTAGTCCCTGAATGACCAAAAAGTTTATTTTAGCACACCGAACCCCTCAAAGCCTATTTCTAAGCTATGTAAAGGATATTTAGGGTATGTTTAACTTATGGTCATGTTCTGGAATGTTCGTTACAGTACAAATCAGCATACTCTCGCAGTTTGTCGAAATTAGTCACTGTAAGCGAATAAACTTGATTTCGACACACCAAACCTTCCAAAACTTATTTCTAAGTTATGTAAAGATTATTTAAGGTATGTTAAGCCTATGTCACTATTCCAGAGTGTTTTTCGCGTTAAACTGATTACGTTTACGCACCAGTTCGCGTATAACTTTCTAGAAAGAGATTTAGAGCTCGAAATCGAACGAGAATTGATATGTGCAAATGATACACATATTTATACAAATCCCAAGTATGAAATACAATATTTCATTGATTTGGTATTTGTTTGATGACCGTGGAGGCACAGATGTCACAGTCTCCCCTACTTCAGGAAATTTCGTCCAGAATTTTATTTAGATGAAACTTGTGAGAGCTTGAAACATGAAGTCGAAAAGATAAAACAACACTGGTTAGAGTTCTGAACTTCTAGTAACTTTAAATAACATCATGCTTTCAATGTAAGAGGGAAACCTATATACAAGTATATGAAGCGCCATTGGTGCGTCCACCGTACCACCATTACATTGTTCACGTTTTGTTATTGTTGTCATTATTGGTTCTTACACATGATAAACCTTACTGGGGTTCCTGTGCACTGAATTTCATAATTACGTACGCGTCCATAATTATGTAATTCCTTGCATAGTCCACACAATGCATTTGATAATGTGTAGGGGAAAACCAAATGAAGGAACCTGTGATGAGTGTGACTGGACCACCATAGGGTCCTTTCAGCTATATCATCACATGCCATTCTTAACCAGATTCTGAATCAATCTTTTAACAAGACCACTCAAGGGGTCTCCTTCGAATCATGGAATGGTACTATATATTCCAAGGGTCTTAACTACCACGTAGAAGCCCATTAAGGATTTAGGGTAGTACCTTTTGAATATCCTACTATGAATCCCTCATATGAAAATATGGAAGATTCTATGAGGATTTGGATAACGAAAACCGGATCACACAAAAACATAAAGGAGAACACATAAACACATAATCACATAATTGCATAATTGTTTAATTTGACCTTTAATTTGTTATCTTTGGACACGGGTATTTAAAGCATACCAGGAATCCAATCCGTGGATTTCATTTGGCACTTTAAATATTATCAAGAATCTAACTATGAAGATATGAAGATCTTAATAAGAATTCGGTTTGTCCTTATTGAGTTGTAATGTACATATTAAGGTGTACAAGGAATCCAATCAGGGCTCCGATTTGGGCGATAATCATTCACAAGGATTCTTAAAATAGAGCAACCCATCACTTTTCATTTCGAGTTTAAGCTCGAGTTGAAGTGGTAGCTCATATTTTAATAAGCCTTCGTTTACACAAGATCGTTGTGCTTGAAGGACACGAGATTGAATATCAGATAGGGTTTGAACAGAATGAAGCTTGACTCGCTCCTTTCGACTAAGCGCATCGGCTACGATATTCGCCTTACCAGGAAGGTAGCGAATCACGCAATCGTAATCGTTCAAGAGTTCAACCCATTGTCGTTGCCTCATGTTCAGCTCTTTTTGATTAAGAATGAGCTGGAGACTTTTGTGGTCTTGTGAAAACCACACACTTCGTTCCATAGAGGTAGTGTCTCCAGATTTTGAGAGCAAATGCCACAACACCTAACTCAAGATCATGAGTTGTATAGTTCTTTTCGTGAACTTTCAACTGTCTTGACGTAATGTTATGACTTTACCTCATTGCATGAGAACATAACCAAGGCCTAGATTCGACGCGTCATAAAAGACAACGAAATCATCGTTTCCATTGGGCAAGGACAAAACAGGAGCATCACATAGCTTCCGTTTCAGCGTTTGGAACGTTTCTTCTTGCCTAGGTCCCCACTCAAAAGGCTTATTCTTCTCAGTCAAAGCAGTGAGTGGAACCGCAATCTTCGAGAAATTTGAAATAAAACGACGATAATAACCAACGAGACCAAGAAAAGAACGAATTTATGTAGGTGTCGTTGGTGTATTCCAATCCTTAATAGCAGCAACCTTGGATGGATCCACGTGAATACCCTGCTCATTGACTATATGACCCAAGAATTGAACTTCTTCAAGCCAAAATTCACACTTGGAGAATTTAGTAAAAAGTTGTTCCTTCTTCAGGAGTTCCAATGTTAAGCGAAGGTGTTGCTCATGCTCGGCTCGAGACTTCGAATAAATGAGAATATCGTCGATGAACACAATAATGAACTTGTCTAAATAAGGTTTGCAGAACCTATTCATTAAGTCCATAAAGATAGCTGGGGCATTTGTCAAACCAAAAGGCATGACTGTAAACTCGTAATGCCCATATCTCGTGTGGAAAGCAGTTTTGGGAATATCTTCTTCGAGAACACGAAGTTGATGATACCCAGAACGCAGATCGATCTTGAAAAAAAAACAGGTAGCACCTTGCAGCTGATCAAAGAGATCATCGATTCGAGGTAGGGGATATCGATCCTTGATGGTAAGCTTATCAAGCTTACGATAATCGATACACATTCGAAAAGATCCATCTTTCTTCTTCACAAAGAGGACAGGAGCTCCCCTAGGGTGATTAATTTAATCGGATGAATCCTTTATCAGATAACTCTTGAAGCTGTTTCGATAATTCTTGCATCTCAGATGGTGCAAGATGATAAGGTGCTTTTGCAATTGGGTTGGCATTGGGTACAAGGTCAAAATGAAACTAGACTTGACGAACTGGAGGCAAACCAGGCAGTTCATCAGGAAACACCTCTGGATAATCCCGAATAATCGGAATATCCTGAATACTCTTGCTCTTGCCTTTCTCCTCGGTTACATGTGCCAGAAAAGCAACATATCCTTTTCGTAGATAACTTTGGGCCTTCGTACACGACATGAGCTTCAATCCACCAGAAGGTTTCTCGCCACGAACTTCCAGAACATCGCCAGACGAAAGAGGAATGCGAACAATCTTATCGAAACAAATCACCTCAGCATGATATTTGGTTAACCAATCCATCCTATGACAATGTCGAAACTTCCAAGTTGCATCGGTGTGAGGTCAAAAGGAAAAAAGATGATTACTCAAATTGCCATTTTGTTTCTTAGAATGAAACGAGCACTTAGCATCTTCGAGGAAATCATGAGCGATCATATGAACGAGAGAACTACAAATACGGTTCTTTTGGTGTAGGTATCATAGGGTATGCCATACACACATGCAACTATATTTGTACATCAGAATTGCAAATAAAGATTTATTTATAAACAAAATCGATTGTTTCCGAGTTCAAAGGAAAACACTAGAAACATAAACATAAGATTCAGATTATTCAAACCAGCAGCTTCTTCTAATCGGCCAAATGCTCATCCGTGGGTCGGATTTGCATTGAAAATTTAGATTTTTCATTTTGGTCCATTCCTAAGATAACTATGGCAGAATGAAAATTTTGGTCCCTGAACTTCAGAATCTTGCATTTCGGCTCATTTTGACACGTTTAAGCCCCGTTAACCTCATTTCAAGGCTCTAAAATGAAGTTAAAGTATAGGGAACTCAAAACATGCTCAAAAATATCTCGGATGTCGGTTCGTTTGGTCATACGGTTGCGTTGTTCGGTTAATTACGACGGAAGTCGTAACGAACGCAAAAACGATCCAAATTACGCGACGAATGGAATTTTATCATGCCAATCACTAAAATAAAATATTTTAATGATTAAATAAAGTTTTGGATGTCCGGATGTATTCAGAACGTAAGATATGCGCGAAAATGCAAACTTATGCACTTTTGACGCTTTTAGTCCCTGAATGACCAAAAAGTTTATTTTAGCACACCAAACCCCTCAAAGCCTATTTCTAAGCTATGTAAAGGATATTTAGGGTATGTTTAACTTATGGTCATGTTCCGGAATGTTCGTTACAGTACAAATCGGCATACTTTCGCAGGTTGTCGAAATTAGTCCCTGTAAGCGAATAAACTTGATTTCGACACACCAAACCTTCCAAAACTTATTTCTAAGTTATGTAAAGGTTATTTAAGGTATGTTAAGACTATGTCACTATTCCGTAGTGTTGTTCGCGTTAAACTGATTACGTTTACGCACCAGTTCACGTATAACTTTCCAGAAAGCGATTTAGAGCTCGAAATCGAACGAGAATTGATATGTGCAAATGATACACATATTTATACAAATCCCAAGTATGAAATACAATATTTCGTTGATTTGGTATTTGTTTGTTGACCGTGGAGGCACAGATGTCACAGTATGTGTTGATGTTGCTCTACTTGACCGAGTTTTCTCTCTTCCTATTAAAACTGTTAAGAACATCCCCTTTAGCTGCCGCATGGCGTTTGCCCTAGCCTTAACCACAGCTTTGGATAATGTGGTGGCTATGCCTGATTCTGTTGATGCATGGATTCGACTTCTGCTATTACCTCGGTGTACCTTGCGTGTATTTACGCCGGTTAGCCGCCAGGATAAGAGGTCGGGCAATAGGAAAAATGGTCAATGTCTTAGTATACAGCGGGCGTTGTCCCAATGGGGTGACCGTGAGGGGTTTGGCATTCTCATTCAGTCTTTGTTTGCTCAACCTATGAAGGAGGGTCCGGAGGGTTTTAAGAAAATGTCTGAAAAAAAAAGCGAGGATGTGAGTTCTAATGTCAAGAAGTGTTTACGTAAGGTTGCCGATGGTCATTTTACCGCTGCAGTTAAGGTCCTTTGTTCTTCTGGGCTCGCGCCACATGATAAGAAAACTATGAAGGCTCTCGTGGATAAACACCCATGCATGCCCCCTCCGACCATGCTCGCTTTCCTTCCGCCAAAACCTCACCTTGTAGCGGAGACCGACAGTGTGCTTGGGTGTATCAAATTCTTCCCAAAAGGGAAGTCATGTGGAGGAGATGGTTTGAGGGCTCAACACCTTTTGGACGCCCTTTGTGGTGAAGGGTCCGTGTTGCGGTTAGCCTAATCAGGGCGATTTCAGCTGTGGTTAACTTATTTTTGCGAGGGGGGTGTCCGAGGAGTTTGGCGGAGTTTGTTGCATCTGCTCCTCTTACGCCCCTTCTCAAGCCCGATAATGGGATTAGACCTATTGCAGTGGGTTCGATCTGGAGGAGAGTGGTCTCAAAGGTAGCGATGAAGGGGGTGGGGAAGGATATGGCCAAATATCTTGGCGACTTTCAGTTTGGCGTCGGGGTTCCAAACGGGGCTGAGGCGGTTCTTCATAGTGCGAACAGGCTCTTAAATGCGCACCACCGAGACGGGTCGTTGGCTATGCTTACCGTCGATTTCTCGAATGCCTTTAACGTTGTGGATAGAACTGCTCTTTTAAATGAGGTAAGGAAAATGTGTCCATCCATCTCTGCTTGGGTTGATTTTTTATACGGGCAACCAGCTAGGCTTTATGTGGGGAATGATTATATTTGGTCTTCCGCGGGGGTTCAGCAGGGGGATCCTTTAGGGCCTCTTCTTTTTGCCCTTGTTTTACACCCTCTTGTTCTCTGAATCAGAGATCGTTGTAAGCTTCTTTTTCACGCCTAGTACCTGGATGATGGGACCATTATTGGATATGCTACTCAGGTTGCCAAGGCTTTAGACATCATTAGAGTGGAGGGCCCCTCCTTGGGCCTCCTTCTCAACATTGAAAAACTGAAGTTTTTTGGCCTACATGCGACGGGGTGAAGACTCAGGAGGGTTTATTGTCACACCCCCAAAATCCACCTGCGGAGTACTACCGCTTGGAGGCGTGACTGATCAGGATCCAGCCACCAATCATATTGAACAGGCATATAGGTAGTTATAAAAATCCAACCAATACAATTGGTGTTCAAACAAAACATAGTTAAGTTGCAAGCGGAAGCATTAAGACATAGTTTAATTGTTTCCAAGTTTAACATGGCACACAGCCGTCCATGTCCCACAACGATCCTCCTCCATGCAAGCTCCAGCTAAGAAACCTAAGGACCTGCAAAGCATGTAGTAACGAGTCAACAACAAGTTGAGTGAGTTCACGGTTGGGTGTTCGTTTTAAGTTGTTTCGAAAACAGTTTCCTTTATCTGGCATCCTGCCGTGGGGGTTACCCCATAGTTAAAAACGTGACTTGTTTATTCCCGGTTACTCTGGCAATCCAGCCGTGGGGGCTACCCCGTGTTAGTTATCTGGCATTTCGGTCGTGGGGGCTACCCCATGTATACACTAGACTCGTTACCATATCGACTGCTGACTGTAGTCATGTTTATGTGCCCTGAACTGTCAATGTCTATCATCATTGACGTGCCAGTAGTCCATTAGTTCACGCCCGTCCTCTGCGGCACGGTGTGAGGTTTGTCAAACCTAAATAGCGCTATCTAACTAATGACCCGCTCGCCATTGGCCTCGGCGATTAAGTCGATACAAAGATGAGGGACTTCGTGATAGAGTTTTGGTCTAGTACGAGTTATCTGTCCGTGAGGACGAGGAATTACATTCCTGAACCTTTGCTGTCCTACCCAAGGAGGACGAGGAACCCACGTTCCTTAACCCCATTCCCAACCCAGGGAATCCCATGCTTTGTAGAGGGTGTGAACTCACCTTGGTTTGCTCGGTAGAAACACAGAAAAGTCAAACAAGCAATGTTGTGGCTACTCACGTCCTATCATAGTTGTATCATACAATCAGGTTCGTATTCAAGTAGTGCACGTATGTTCTACACGTATGCTAGCACGTTGCATGCAAGTTCATCCATAGCAGCCCAAATAATCATTCACAATTAACAGTACGTATGAGGCCCGTGTAGTAGGCCCAAAGGTCCGGCCCAATCAATTAAGTCCGAATGAGGTGTAAGCCCAACCAGCGAGTATCCGTGTATAGTCTCGAGTCGCAACTAGGCGTTTGCGACTCGCAACCTGAGTCGCAATCATGGTTTCGGTTCGTGCTGTTTTGGTCTCGAGTCGCAACCGGACTCGCAACTGTGGTTTCGAGTCAATGTGCTGATCTCGTGTGGTTCCGAGTCGCATCCAGGTGATTGCGACTCGCAACCTGTGTCGCAACCGGGGTCTCGACTCGTCATGCAGTGGTTTCGAGTCGCAACTGGAGGTTTCGGTTGGACAGGAGCTGATTTGGTACAGTGTACTATCCAATAACATTCTGATTTCATGAAATGGTTTGTACTATCCACTTAAACATGTTTGTTTGTCTATTAATTTCCTAAAATGGATCAAACATAGCAGATTTCAAATATTCAAGCATGTTCATATGATATTCAAGTTGTTCTTCACATATTCAAGTGATTCATCATCCTCATTCATACAACTTTTAACCAACAAAAATCATGATCAACCACTTATCAATACTAACATGCACCCTATGATATTAACACAATGAATCACCCTACTAGTGAGCATTCGGTTCTTAACACAAGAGTATACAATCCGATTATATGAATATCGCCTATCATACATATGCAAGCCGATTCTATAAACATCAACAACCAAGGGTTAAACCACATTTAATCACAAGATCTCATTAACTCATCATACAACATATATTAAAATCAAGACATGTTTAACCGATTATCATCAATATATACATCCGAGAACATGATAAAGCCATAATCATACATTTTTCCACTTACTAATACATGAAGACAAGCATTAAATCATCAAGCACACATAATCCTTAATATATAACAAACACTAACCGATTTGGTTCTCTAAGTGTGAGGGTATGAAGAGTGATGAGTGACTTCCGAATGATGATCTTGAGCTCGGTCCGAGAGTCCTAGTGCCACCGGTTGATCCAAGAAGAAGGAGAAGGAGTGTGATGCTTGGTGTCTAGGGTTTTAGTGAGAGAGTGGAGAGTATGTGTGTGGTTTGTCCAAAGAATGTCAAGACTAGCATCACTAAGGGTTATATACTTGATTCACATTGTGCACCCTAATGGGCTTCCGAATGGGCTAAGGGTGTGTGTGTGTGTGATCAACCGGCCCATGTGTTACGGTTCATTCGGTTCATATACATACCCGCATACATACACACAAGCATACACATAACATAACACTTAATCATATAAGTTCACATGTATTCATTAAATCATCAAATCAGTTAGTCGCTAAACGTTCAAGCACACAACGAAAGGTTCTAAATTTCGAGTTGTCACATCATCCCCAAGTTGAAAGAAATTTCGTCCCGAAATTTGGTAGGCACTCACTGAGGAAGCTAGTTAAGTTGTATGGTTTTCCTGGGGTGTCACATCCACCCCCCGTTGACCTGGAATTTCGTCTCGAAATTCCGTAGCTTCGGCCTCAGTAGTGGGTGTACTGTTTGTGAACAGTTGGGGATACTTTTGTTTCATCTGATCTTCGCGCTCCCAGGTGAACTCTGGGCCGCGACGTGAGTTCCAACGAACTCGAACGAGAGGTATTCTGGTGCTCTTGAGGACCTTAACATCCCAGTCCGTGATCTCGACTGGTTCCTCGACGAATCGCAACTGCTCGTCGATAGTGAGTTCCTTCAAAGGAACTACGTGGGTCTCATCTGACGGACACTTCTTCAGATTCGACACGTGAAAAACGTTGTGAACTGCACCGAGTTCCGCTGGTAAGTTTAATCTGTAGGCCACCCTGCCTATTTTCTCAATGACTTCGAAAGGTCCAACGTATCGTGGGTTGAGTTTGCCGCGTTTACCAAAACGAACCACACCCTTCCAGGGTGAAACTTTGAGTAGTACCCGCTCCCCAACCTGGTGCTCAAGCGGTTTCCTGCCTATGTCGGCGTAAACTTTCTGACGTTCACGAGCGGCCGTCATGCGTTTTCGTATCTGAGCGATTTGCTCGGTTGTATCTACCACATATTCTGGACCAGTGATCTGACTATCTCCCACCTCTGCCCAGCAAAGAGGAGACCGGCATTTACGTCCGTACAATGCCTCAAACGGAGCAGCTTTAATGCTGGTGTGGTAGCTGTTATTGTACGAGAATTCCACAAGTGGCAGATGCTTTTCCCAGCGGTTGCCAAAGTCGATTACACATGCACGAAGCATGTCTTCTAAGGTTTGAATAGTGCGCTCGGACTGCCCGTCCGTCTGAGGGTGATACGCTGTGCTCATATCTAGTCGTGAGCCAAAGGATTTGTGCATTGCTTGCCACAGCTCTGAAGTAAAACGTGCATCTCGATCCGAGATAATAGAGGTGGGCACCCCGTGCCTCGAAACAACTTCCTTGAGGTATATTTCTGCAAGAGTGGAGAACTTATCCGTTTCCTTGATAGCCAGGAAGTGTGCAGATTTTGTGAGTCGATCCACGATCACCCAAATGGTATCGTTCCCGCGCTGGGATCTAGGTAGGCCAGTAACAAAATCCATGGAAATTTGCTCCCATTTCCACTGAGGTATCTCTGGTTGTTGGAGCAGGCCTGAGGGTTTCTGGTATTCCGATTTGACTCTCGCACAAGTCAAACACTTGCTGACGTAGGTCGCTATGTGGGCCTTCATGCTAGGCCACCAATACGTAGTTTTGATATCGTGGTACATTTTATCCGAACCAGGATGTACCGAGTAGCGAGACTTGTGTGCTTCATCCATCACAAGCTCTCGTAGGTTGCCATAGAGTGGGATCCAAATGCGTCCCATTACGTAGTAAGCACCGTCTTCCTTCTGTTCTAATCGTTGCCTCGATCCGCGTAGGGCTTCAGCCCTGACGTTTTCTGGTTTCAGTGCTTCTATCTGAGCAGCTCGTATTTGGGAAGGGAGACTAGAGTGGATCGTGAGTTGTAAAGCTCGCACGCGTTTAGGCGCAGTGTCCTTCCGACTGAGGGCGTCAGCCACAACATTGGCCTTGCCCGGGTGATACCTGATCGAGCACTCGTAGTCATTCAGTAGTTCGACCCATCGTCGTTGTCGCATATTCAGTTCCTTCTGCTTGAAGATATGTTCGAGGCTCCTGTGGTCGGTGTAGATCGCGCATTTGGTACCATACAGGTAATGCCGCCATAACTTAAGTGCAAAAACAACAGCTCCCAGCTCTAAGTCGTGCGTAGTGTAGTTCTTTTCATGAACTTTAAGTTGGCGTGAGGCGTAGGCTATAACTTTATCTCGTTGCATCAACACGCAACCAAGACCCTGAATTGATGCGTCGCAGTAAACCACAAAGTCGTCTGTGCCTTCCGGCAAGGAGAGGATAGGTGCGCTACAAAGTCTATCCTTTAGGTGCTGAAATGCCAACTCCTGTGCGTTTCCCCAGCGATAAACAACGCCCTTCTGCGTTAGCGTAGTGAGAGGCTGTGCAATCTTAGAAAAATCCTTTATGAATCTCCGGTAGTATCCCGCCAAACCTAAGAATTGGCGAATTTCCTTTGGTGTACGAGGTGCAGGCCAGTTCTTAATCGAGTCTATCTTGGATGGATCAACGTGAATCCCATCCTTGTTCACCACGTGGCCTAGGAAATGGACTTCTCGAAGCCAGAAGTCGCATTTCGAGAACTTTGCGTAAAGCTGTTCTGTTCGAAGGAGTTCAAGAATAAGTCGCAGATGCTGCTCGTGTTCCTCCTGACTCTTGGAATAGATCAGGATGTCGTCGATGAAGACTATAACGAACTTGTCCAGGTAAGGCTTGCACACTCGGTTCATCAAGTCCATGAAAACCGCAGGTGCGTTTGTCATCCCAAAAGGCATGACCAAAAACTCATAGTGTCCGTAACGTGTTCTAAAAGCTGTCTTGGAGACGTCCTCTTCTCGGACTCTCAGCTGGTGATAACCCGATCTCAAATCGATCTTCGAATAGTAGCTCGACCCTTGTAGCTGGTCGAACAAGTCGTCAATACGCGGTAGAGGATAACGATTCTTCACCGTCACCTTGTTGAGTTCCCGGTAGTCGATGCACATTCGGAAGGTACCGTCTTTCTTCTTCACAAATAGCACTGGAGCTCCCCAGGGCGATGAGCTAGGACGAATAAAACCCTTATCCAGGAGCTCTTGTAGTTGCGTAGAGAGTTCTTTCAACTCTGATGGAGCCAAACGATAAGGTGCACGAGCTATAGGCGCAGCTCCAGGAGCTAGTTCAATCTGGAACTCGACTTGGCGATGAGGCGGAAGACCAGGTAATTCCTCAGGAAATACCTCTGGATAATCGCGTACAACTGGAAAATCTTCTATCTTCTTCTCTTTTTCTGAGGTGTCAGTAATGAGAGCCAAAATAGCAGTGTGCCCCTTTCGCAAGCACTTTTGGGCCTTAAGGAGAGAAATGACGTTCTCAACAGCACTCCTCTTGTCGCCATGAATCATGAGAGGTTCACCATCGGGACCTGGAATACGGACAACCTTCTCGTTGCAAAGAATCTCTGCTCGGTGTTGGGATAACCAATCCATCCCAATGACAACGTCGAAACTACCCAAGACAATAGGAATGAGGTCGATAGAGAAGGTCTGGTCAGCGAGAATGAGTTTACAACCCTTGACTACGTGTGTGGCTTCTAAACTCTTACCATTTGCTAGCTCTACGGTGTGCTTGTTGTTCAAGGGGGTTGGAATACGCTTAAGCATTCGACTAACTTCTAGTGACATGTAGCTAGTATCGGCACCCGAATCAAATAATACTGAAACATAAAAGTCGTCGAGAAGGAACTTACCCGCCACAACATTGGGGTCATTCCTTGCTTCACCTTGGCCGATCACAAACACCCGCCCCCTGGCGCCATTGTTGTTGTTGTTCCCATTGTTACCATTCCCCTGATTGTTGTTGTTGTTGTTCTGGTTCCTGTTCAGTTGGGGGCAATCTCTCTTGAAGTGGCCCTCAGCTCCACACTGAAAGCACCCTTTGTTGTCACCTTGCTGCTGCTGCTGGCGCTGGTTCTGTTGAGCTTGCTGACGATTCTGATTGGCGGGGTATAAGCTCCTGCAATCCTTTGCAGCGTGACCAGGCTTGTTGCACCGATGACAGTTGCCCTTGGTGCATGGCCCGCTGTGGTGCAGGCTGCAGCGATTGCATTTGGGGTGATTTCCTTTGTACCCACCATGGCTTTGACCACCAGACGATTGCTGATTAGGGCTCTTGTAGTCATCAGTCTTCCTCTGCTGAGACTGGGACTGAACAGAAGTCGAACCCTTACTTGAAGTTCCATCCCATTTCCGTTTGTTGTCACCGGAGGTACCAGAAGTAGTTGCAACACCTATGCGTTTTGGTAACTTGTTCTGCTCCACCGCCTGATCCGTGAGACGGTGAGCCAACTGAACAGTTTGCTGGTAGGTGGCGAGGTTCGCTGAAGTCACATGACTTTGGATTTCCGGCACTAAGCCCTGAAGAAATAGTTCGATGCGTTTGATGGGAGGGTCCACCATAGTAGGGCACAGAATTGCCAGTTCGTTCGATCTTTTCACATAAGCTTCAATTTCGGACCCCGTCATCTTAAGGTTGAAGAACTCCACTTCCAGTTTGTGAATCTCATCACGACTGCAGTATTCTTCTTTGATCATTTCCTTAAAAGTTTCCCAAGGGGTGGCGTTGGCAGCAACCAACCCTAGCATTTGAACTTGAGCGTTCCACCATGTGAGGGCTAAACCCTCGAGAGTACCAGTAGCATACTTCACCCTGCGCGCCTCAGGGCATTCACACATTTCGAAGACAGATTCTAGTTTCTCAAACCAGTGTAGGAGACCTACTGCTCCTTCAGTGCCGCTAAAAGTAGTTGGTCGGCAGTCCATGAAAGTCTTAAAAGTGCACACGGGTGGCTGAACATGATGACCTATCGTGGGTGAAAGAAAAGACAGAGTTTAACACAAAGGTTGGTTCACGAGAGTAGGATCCTAAAGATCCTAGAATGAGTTCGGACTGCAGGATGTACCTCCTGCGTGTGCAGCTGCAACTGCTGCGGCAACTCGTTCGTTGATCAGAGCCGTCAACTGGGCTTGTGTCAGGTTAACGCGTCCAGACATGATCTTCATATCAAGAAGAACGTGAGTGAGAGGGGTTCGCGAAAGTACGACGATAAGATAGAGCAAGCACGCACGTGTTCAAGCAACAGTAGTTATACTAACCAAGCATACCATAAGCAATGTACTATGTAACTAACAAGTAGGCAATATATACACAGACCATATCACCTAGAATGTCGAGCCTTGCATGCGGAGCGAAGCATCGTTGTGGACCGTCGAGCACTGTACAGGTTATAGTCTGGTTTTAACAAAAACGTTTTCCCCTTTATTAAAACCAAGTTCTCTATAACCAATGGCTCTGATACCAATCTGTCACACCCCCAAAATCCACCTGCGGAGTACTACCGCTTGGAGGCGTGACTGACCAGGATCCAGCCACCAATCATATTGAACAGGCATATAGGTAGTTATAAAAATCCAACCAATACAATTGGTGTTCAAACAAAACATAGTTAAGTTGCAAGCGGAAGCATTAAGACATAGTTTAATTGTTTCCAAGTTTAACATGGCACACAGCCGTCCATGTCCCACAACGATCCTCCTCCATGCAAGCTCCAGCTAAGAAACCTAAGGACCTGCAAAGCATGTAGTAACGAGTCAACAACAAGTTGAGTGAGTTCACGGTTGGGTGTTCGTTTTAAGTTGTTTCGAAAACAGTTTCCTTTATCTGGCATCCTGCCGTGGGGGTTACCCCATAGTTAAAAACGTGACTTGTTTATTCCCGGTTACTCTGGCAATCCAGCCGTGGGGGCTACCCCGTGTTAGTTATCTGGCATTTCGGTCGTGGGGGCTACCCCATGTATACACTAGACTCGTTACCATATCGACTGCTGACTGTAGTCATGTTTATGTGCCCTGAACTGTCAATGTCTATCATCATTGACGTGCCAGTAGTCCATTAGTTCACGCCCGTCCTCTGCGGCACGGTGTGAGGTTTGTCAAACCTAAATAGCGCTATCTAACTAATGACCCGCTCGCCATTGGCCTCGGCGATTAAGTCGATACAAAGATGAGGGACTTCGTGATAGAGTTTTGGTCTAGTACGAGTTATCTGTCCGTGAGGACGAGGAATTACATTCCTGAACCTTTGCTGTCCTACCCAAGGAGGACGAGGAACCCACGTTCCTTAACCCCATTCCCAACCCAGGGAATCCCATGCTTTGTAGAGGGTGTGAACTCACCTTGGTTTGCTCGGTAGAAACACAGAAAAGTCAAACAAGCAATGTTGTGGCTACTCACGTCCTATCATAGTTGTATCATACAATCAGGTTCGTATTCAAGTAGTGCACGTATGTTCTACACGTATGCTAGCACGTTGCATGCAAGTTCATCCATAGCAGCCCAAATAATCATTCACAATTAACAGTACGTATGAGGCCCGTGTAGTAGGCCCAAAGGTCCGGCCCAATCAATTAAGTCCGAATGAGGTGTAAGCCCAACCAGCGAGTATCCGTGTATAGTCTCGAGTCGCAACTAGGCGTTTGCGACTCGCAACCTGAGTCGCAATCATGGTTTCGGTTCGTGCTGTTTTGGTCTCGAGTCGCAACCGGACTCGCAACTGTGGTTTCGAGTCAATGTGCTGATCTCGTGTGGTTCCGAGTCGCATCCAGGTGATTGCGACTCGCAACCTGTGTCGCAACCGGGGTCTCGACTCGTCATGCAGTGGTTTCGAGTCGCAACTGGAGGTTTCGGTTGGACAGGAGCTGATTTGGTACAGTGTACTATCCAATAACATTCTGATTTCATGAAATGGTTTGTACTATCCACTTAAACATGTTTGTTTGTCTAGTAATTTCCTAAAATGGATCAAACATAGCAGATTTCAAATATTCAAGCATGTTCATATGATATTCAAGTTGTTCTTCACATATTCAAGTGATTCATCATCCTCATTCATACAACTTTTAACCAACAAAAATCATGATCAACCACTTATCAATACTAACATGCACCCTATGATATTAACACAATGAATCACCCTACTAGTGAGCATTCGGTTCTTAACACAAGAGTATACAATCCGATTATATGAATATCGCCTATCATACATATGCAAGCCGATTCTATAAACATCAACAACCAAGGGTTAAACCACATTTAATCACAAGATCTCATTAACTCATCATACAACATATATTAAAATCAAGACATGTTTAACCGATTATCATCAATATATACATCCGAGAACATGATAAAGCCATAATCATACATTTTTCCACTTACTAATACATGAAGACAAGCATTAAATCATCAAGCACACATAATCCTTAATATATAACAAACACTAACCGATTTGGTTCTCTAAGTGTGAGGGTATGAAGAGTGATGAGTGACTTCCGAATGATGATCTTGAGCTCGGTCCGAGAGTCCTAGTGCCACCGGTTGATCCAAGAAGAAGGAGAAGGAGTGTGATGCTTGGTGTCTAGGGTTTTAGTGAGAGAGTGGAGAGTATGTGTGTGGTTTGTCCAAAGAATGTCAAGACTAGCATCACTAAGGGTTATATACTTGATTCACATTGTGCACCCTAATGGGCTTCCGAATGGGCTAAGGGTGTGTGTGTGTGATCAACCGGCCCATGTGTTACGGTTCATTCGGTTCATATACATACCCGCATACATACACACAAGCATACACATAACATAACACTTAATCATATAAGTTCACATGTATTCATTAAATCATCAAATCAGTTAGTCGCTAAACGTTCAAGCACACAACGAAAGGTTCTAAATTTCGAGTTGTCACATCATCCCCAAGTTGAAAGAAATTTCGTCCCGAAATTTGGTAGGCACTCACTGAGGAAGCTAGTTAAGTTGTATGGTTTTCCTGGTTTTCCTGGGGTGTCACATTTATTTCGTTGGGAGATTGGTAGGCCGATGCATGGTGTGAAACTTGTTGGTGCACTAAATGTCTGCTGATTACGTCATTATCAAGTCTTGTGTCTAGGATTGTTTGAATGATTACACATTAGAGTTTAAATTAGGGTTTTTATGTTGTAGAGATGAGATTTCGCTTGAAAGGGTTTTGTTATGCTTGAAGCGAAATCAACATCACATGATTTCGCTTCAGACTGTCTCAAGCGAAATCTTGTACTCTATATATAGATGTGTTGGTCATTTGAAGCAAGAGGAGTTGTCATTGTATGTGAGACGAAGTGCTGACGGATTTGTATCAGAAAACCTTGTACAAGCACTCAAATTAATCAGAAAAGAAAAATTAAAAGGATTAGAGCTGTTATGACTTTATGTGCATTGATTCCGCCTTTACATATGAAGATGAACGCCTTAACTGACTTTTAGAGGTCGTACATCGGTCCAACAAGTGGTATCAGAGCTCAGGACGAGGAGTTCATACCATAGCAGCGGATTATCTTCTTTCTACTCATTTCTTTTTACATTTTTCTGATCTGAACGAGTTCCAACGGTCAAAATGGTCTAATTTTCGAGTATAACATGTAAAACGTAGTTTTAACAAAGCCTACAAAGTTTAGGACTAAAATTCAGCTTAAAACATGTTAAAATTGACCTAAAACTAGATTTCGCTTGAAAGGTATTCGAAATTATAGGTTGATTTCGCTTCAGATCTGATTGTTTGGACTGTTTCGCTTGAACTTCTGAAGCGAAATAGTTTTGTGATACTGGATTTCGCTTGAAATACCTGAAGTGAAATAGGACTGTTGGATTTCGCTTGAAACTTGAAGCGAAATTGTTTGTTGTTGTTTTCGCTTGAACAGATTGGAACTTGTTTTTGCTGAAGCGAAATAGTGGATTTCGCTTGAATCAGAATTGATAGTTGATTTCACTTGAATTAAGTGTTGTTGCTTGATTTCGCTTGAACAAATATTATTGAGCTGTTTCGCTTGAAGCAGATTACTTCAAGTATTTCGCTTGAAGTTGTTGAATTTTCAAAACTTAAAAATTTTCTAATAGTTTGGTGATTTTGCAGGAACATTCACGATGGATGATCTTTTCATGAACCCGTTTAGCAATATGTACGCGTTTGCAGGAAATTCCGGAAACGATGATACTTCATCAAGTAATGTGGATGATAACTCGCGAAAAGAGAAGAAAAAGGAAGCTTGGGAATCAGAAAGTGCTTTCGGAACGTTCAATAAACCTCCAAAACTTATGGCTATTGAGGAGTACAGTCGATGGTCCAGAAAGTTTGAAGACTGGATGATGGCATTTGCGTTTCCAAGCTGGAAAAGTCTGAAAAATGGTTATGACCAAGGAAACAAGAATGGGGAAGTTTTAACAGGATCTGATGAGATTGAATCATTCGTAGCCGAACAAAAGTGTGTGGCGTTGTTATTTCAGTCTGTTCGGGAGGATATCATTTCATTGATCGATTATTCAAATGCTAAAGACCTCTGGGCAAAGTTAAAACAGAAATGTTTAGGAAGTACTGAAATTGTGAAAAACAAAAAGAAACTTCTTAGGAAAGAGTTTGATATGTTTGGTTGTCTTAAAAATGAGTCAGTGTGTAAAATGATAGAGAGGTTTGGTCATCTGAAGCTGGAATTAGCAAGACATGATATCACATATTCTGATGATGAGCAAGTAGACAAGTTGTTCGATTCATTGCCAGACGAGATGGAGTGGAGATATTATGCTCTCATGCTTAAGAACACTATTCCTTCTGAATTGTTGAAACCAGATTTGGTGATTGAGAAACTTGAAAGTCATGAATTGGAATTGAAAAAGACATACAAAGTTAATCATTCATCTTATCAACAGAATCTGGATCTATATTATCCAAAGAGCATGATGCCGAAAGCTACTTCACCAAAAACTGCATTTTCTGCTGAAAACGTGTCGACAGCCGGCAAAGAAAGTCAAAGTGATCAAAGCAGTGGAAGTCACAGTGGTTTTCACAGTGTATCTTCATTTTCTGGAAATGCTGATGCAAAGAATCGTTTTCAATGCAATATTGCAATAGACTTGAAGAATGCTCAAAATTTTGACGAAGAGTCGGCAAAGCAGCAAATGATCTTTCTAGCATCAGTGTTGGAATCGTATGAAGGATTGGTAGCTGGGAAGATTGGCAATACAAATCTGACGAAAGAAGATTACGATCAGATTGATCCGGAGGAAATGGAACTGATCGATATTCGTTGGGCTATGGCAAGTGCTGTTCGTCGTGCACAAAGATTCATGGAAATCACTGGCAGAAAAACAATTGGTGGTGCTTCTACTAAGCTGGGGTTCGATAAATCAAAGGTGACTTGCTTCAAGTGTAAGCAGAAGGGTCATTTCAAGAGAGAATGCCGAAACGCTTATGCTGATGAATCAGAGAACCCTTTCAGAGATGATTACTACAAGAAGGCGATTTATCACCAGAATAAATCCGAGCCGCCGAGATTGAAGCAGGTTGAAGACAACAGAGAGAAATCTAGAGCTCTTGCAGTGATTTATGATGATGAAGGGTATGATTGGAGTCAAAAGATTCTACCAGAAGAAGATGCGGTTGGTTACGCATTCATGGCGAAAAATGAACCTATTCCATGGAAAGATGAAAGAACTGAAGAGCAGAAGTATAAATACAGAAAAATGATTTCGGAAAACAAAATTACTAGACTTTCTAGAATCTTTTTGGATGCAAAGAGAGCTAACAGATGGGATCCAGACAGAGAGTGTTATCTTGATGAGTATGGAAATATTGCAGTTAATCACAAAACTCTTGATATAGAAGTCTTAATCAAGGAAATGAAAGAAAATGATGAGTATTGGCAACACAAATGGTGGGGAACTCCAACTTCGAAAATGATTGAAGAGGAGAAAGAAAGAAAGGAGAAAGAAGAGATCGAAGGAAAAGAATCCAAGAAGATTGATACTGGAGTTATCGATACTACGCAAGAGTTGACTGCAGAGAATCTGGGAAAAATGGCTGACAAAGTGCTGGCTGCTAAAGCACTTGAGGTAGACTCTAACTCCGTGTCTGAGTCAAAAAGCCAGGTTAGTTCAGATGTGTCAACAAATGCGTCAGGTAAAAAGTTTGAAGGAAATGCTGATTGCAAAAATTGCAACAAAAATTGCAAATTTTGTAGCACAGTCACATATCTCAACATTAAGAAAGTCGAAGATCTGACAGCTAAGGTCAGAAATGTTGAGAATCAGATTCTTGATCGTGACAAAACAGTTAGAGCTTCGACTGAACGGATAAAAGAATTAACTGCTAAAATTGAAACTGATAAAATTGATCATGACAAAATTAAACAAGAAAATGAAAAGTTGATTCTTGAAAACCGTCAGATTTCTGAAAAATTTGAAAAACTCAAAAGCACAATGAAAGATTGTGATGATCGAAACGGTAAAACTTTTAAAGAAAATGAACATTTGAAAGCAGTGCTTAGAGTAAAAGAAGAATCAATCAACAAACAACTGGATGAAATCGCTAAGATAAAACTTAAATTTGAAGAGGCTAAAATTGAAAACGAGCGAATCCAGTTGAAGCTTAACAGTTACAGCTCCGCAAGTTTTGTTTTGCAACATATCATTCCCAAACCCATCGGGAAAGACAAAGCGGGCGAAGATGTGTATTGTGATGGAACTGGGGTGGGGTTTCATCAAGTTCCACCACCTGTTCTGGCTAACTACACGAAAAAGCAATCTAGTTTGGTTGAAATTGAGGAAGAAAGTGTAGTTAAACTTCCAGAAAACATTGATGTTATTTTTACATCATCTGATGATAGTGTTCAGACAGAGATTGTTAAGAGTACAGCTGAAAGTGTTTTAATGTCTGATTCAACTGAAGATGATGGGTGTTTATTGGACAAATACATTCAGAAATCAAAGTCCAAAAACAATTTAAGTGATGAACCGGGTCTTGTGATGTACAAGATGGCTGGATCTGATAAGTTGTATTCGGATTCTGAGTTTCCAATTGAGAATATTAATGTGAAAAAGTTGACAAATGTTTTCAAGTTGGTTGAAGTTGAATTGTCGGAAGTGAACAGTTTGAAACAAACAAAAAGGCAAATGAATTTTGAGAAAGATAAAGCTTACTATAAAAAGCCTGTTGTTCCACCACGTTTTTATAATAACAATCAAAACAGTTGGTCGGGTGGTTATCGAAGTGGTAAGAGTTATCAGAAAAAGAGTTTTCAAAACAGAAGGTTTGCTGAAAAGAAGGTGTTTGTAAATGGTTCAAGTTCACTTTCTGATGAGGAAAATGAAATCTTTTCAAAATCGAATGAAGAGTTCTTTAAGAAAAGAGCTTCACATTATCAGTCTGAAGGCACAAGTCGAGTTGTTGATACTCGTACATGTTTTAGATGTAACAAAGTTGGTCACATTGCAAGAAATTGCACCAACTCTAAGCCTAAGATTGAAAATGTGAAGATTCAACAGAAGAAAGTTGATGTGAAGGGTAAAGCACCAATCGTTGTTGAGAAAAAGAATGTGAAAAATGACAATATCAAATTGAAAAATGAACCCGTAAAGAAAGTGGTAACTAAAAATGACAAATTTTACAAGAGGGTTGCATTATCTCAACAAGTTTGGAAACCAAAAACTGAAATGAAAATTTCAACTTCTGAAGTGAAAAAGGCTGAAGAATCAATTTCGGTTGATTATAATGCAAGTTTTCCACCTTTGAAGGCTGAAAATTTCAAAATTCAAATTGCTAGAGTCAAGGTTACACCTAAGGCTGATGAGGCCTGGGTGGACACCATGTTCGAATAAGCAGTTTGAATTGCCGGAGCTTCCTGGTTTGCGAAGCATGAATCGGCATCTTTCTTGAAGTTGTTTAAGTCATAGTTTGTTTTGTGCAGGATCTTCCACAACTGATATCCAGATGGATTATGGATAGTGGTGCATCTCGACATATGACAGGAAAAACTGCATTGATGTATGATGTGAAGAATATAAATGGTGGTTATGTGGGATTTGCTGGTCATGAAGGTGGTAGAATTGTTGGTGAAGGAACGTTATCCAATGGGATTGTAACGTTTGAGAGAGTTAACTACATCACTGAACTGGAGAACAATCTGCTTAGTATCTCGCAGATTTGTGACAATCAGTATACTACTCACTTCACTAATAAGGAATGTTTGATCTTGAAACCTGGTTTTGTTATCCCTGAAGAATGGATTATCATGCGGGCACCTAGAGTGAATGATTTATATGTGTTAGATATGAGTGTAGCAACTACAACTACTGGTCAAACACATTGTTTCGTGTCTAGAGCAACTGAGAAAGAATCAAGATTGTGGCACCGAAAGATGGGGCATATTCACCTAAGGAAGATGAATCACTTGGTACACAATGATTTGGTATTGGGAGTTAATATCAAAGGTTTTCATCTGGAAGGGGAGTGCATTAGCTGCATCAAAGGCAAGCAGAAGAAAAAGTCACACCCTACAAAGCAAGTCAATTCAGTTTCAAGACCTCTGGAAAGACTTCACATGGATTTGTTTGGTCCTGTGAATGTCAAAAGTATTACAGGAGATTACTATTGTTTGGTCGTTACTGATGATTATTCCAGATTTTCATGGGTTTCTTTCTTGAAGACGAAAGATGAAACATTTGACAGTTTGATGTGTCTGTTCAGAAAGATTGAGAATTTGTACCAAAGGCGTATCAAGAGAATTCGAAGTGATAATGGTACTGAATTCAAGAACAGTAAGATGGAAGAATTTTGTGATGAAAGAGGTATTTTGCATGAGTTTAGTGCTCCGTACACTCCGCAGCAGAATGGAGTCGCAGAACGCAAAAATCGGACGCTAATCGAGACGGCTAGAACTATGCTCGCAGATTCAAAGTTACCAATTAATTTTTGGGCTGAAGCTGTTTCCGCCGCATGCTATACGCTCAACAGGGTTCTTACTGTCAAGAAGTTCAACAAAACATGCTTTGAGCTAATCAATAACCGCAAACCGAATTTGAAGTATCTAGAACCGTTCGGGTCACCCTGTACGGTTATAGAGCCTTTTGGGAAGTTTGGTCCGAAGTGCATTGAGGGAATATTTGTTGGTTATTCAAATCCATTGCGACGTGTCTTTGTTCCAAATGAGAAGCGGATTATTGAAGCTGCAAATGTTGAATGTCAAGGTTATACTATGCCGCCGCAGAATCCTGGTGATTCATGGCGTTATCATTATGACAAACTTTGGGATTCGTTTGACATGAGAGAAGAATCGGAGGAAGATGAAGATTTCTTTGATGAGTTGGATATTTTGCGTGAATATGAGTCGCAGTTAAGATTCCCAGCTGAGTATTCGAGAAGACCACGAGAAACTTCAAATGATGATGAAGCAGGTCCAAGTAATGCTGGTCAACATGATGATGTCCAACAGAATGAAGTTGCTCAGGATAATCAGTCGGCTCAGAATGATAATCTAGAAGCTGAAAACATGCCAGTTTTTGATCATGGTGATTCAGATTCAAATTCTGAGGGGGAGCATATTCAGATTTCAGGTCAAACAAACCAAGTTGGTGAACAAGATGCAGAGCAGAATGTTACTAATCTGGAGGGAAATGTAGATGTTCCAAGTGAAGTGATGCCGAGAACTTTTTCATATCATCCAGAGGAGTTAATCATAGGAGATTTACAGAAAGGCGTTCGCACTCGAAATCAGATTGATAAAGGGCTTACATGTTTTTATACAAAAGTTGCTCCTTTGCAAACTGAATTCTCATTAAGTTGTTTTATCTCGCAGATTGAACCAAGAACTTACAAAGAGGCGCTTACTGAAGACTCTTGGGTCAATGCAATGCAGGAGGAACTTAGTCAATTCGAGAAATTGGGAGTGTGGAAGTTAGTTGATTTGCCGGATGGTCATAGGAAAATTAACACCAAGTGGGTGTTCAAGTGTAAGAGGGACGATAGAGGAGTTGTTGTAAGGAACAAAGCTCGACTCGTTGTTCAGGGATTTAGTCAACAGGAGGGAATTGATTTTACCGAAGTCTATGCTCCTGTAGCACGACTAGAGGCTATCAGAATTTTCCTAGCATTTGCGTCTTGGAAGAACTTCAAAGTATATCAGTTAGATGTAAAATCGGCTTTTCTCTATGGGAAGGTTAAAGAGGAGGTATATGTCGGTCAGCCGCCGAGCTTCACCGATCCAATCCACAAAAACAAGGTCTACTTATTGGACAAAGCGCTGTATGGTTTACACCAAGCCCCGAGAGCCTGGTACGAGACTTTGTCTCAACACCTACTAGCCAACAAGTTCATTCGTGGAAAAGTGGATGCCACTCTCTTCACTAAAGAGGTCGATGGTCATCTTCTGATAGTTCAGATTTATGTGGACGATATAATCTTTGGATCAACAAATGAAAATCTATGCAAAGATTTTGAATCAGTGATGAAGCAGAAGTTTGAAATGTCATCAATGGGGGAGATGAAATTCTTTCTGGGATTACAAGTTGAACAACTTCCTGAGGGAATTTTCATTCATCAGTCAAAGTATGTTCATGATATTCTAGAGAAATTTGGGATGTCAAGTTCTACTCCAGCTGCTACCCCACTTGCAACAAATCATGGGATTCACCCAGATCTCACCGGAGACAGGGCTGATGAAACTTTTTACCGATCCATGATAGGTTCTTTAATGTACCTAACTGCTTCACGTCCTGATATTATGTACCCAACGTGCCTCGCAGCAAGATTTCAGTCTAACCCGAGAGCATCGCACATGATTATTGTGAAGAGGATATTGCGCTACCTGAAAGGAACTCCTTCATTGGGGTTGTGGTATCCTAGGAAAGGCGACTTTATGCTCGAAGGGTATTCCGATTCGGATTTCGGATGCTGCAAAGTTAATTCAAAATCAACAACTGCAGGATGCCAGTTCTTTGGTTCTAGATTGGTTACCTGGCAGTGTAAGAAACAAACGTCTGTGGCGTTATCTACATGTGAAGCGGAGTATGTTTCTGCTAGCAGTTGCTGCTCTCAGATCTTGTGGATACAGCAACAGATGCGCGACTACGGTTTGCAGTTTCTTAACACACCTCTTTTTGTTGATAATGAGGCCGCTATAAATATAACTAAAAATCCAGTACATCACGCTAAAACTAAACACATAGAAATTCGTCATCACTTTATTCGTGATTGCTTTGAGAAAAAGTTGATACGAATTGAGAAAATCCACACTGACGAACAGAAAGCTGATTTACATACCAAAGCTTTTGATAAAAATCGGTTTAAATATTTGTTAAAACTAAATGGTATGAAGCTTCTGTCGGTGTCGGATGGCATTATTGGCGTTGATGAGAGTACTGTTGCGGATGAAGACGAGAAACAATCTGCAATGGTTTGTCGAATTTTTACTTGTTTTGGTATTTAGGGGGAGTAGATGTATATAGTTTATTTTCAGAAAATACAAAAACAGTAAAAAAATGCAAAAATTCAAAAACATGATAAAAAATGAAAAAGAGCTTGTGTAAATAGGGAAAATGATAGTACATCAGCTAGACAATTACAGTATGCTAAAGATTTGAAAAGTATAAAAGAGTTAAACAATCTTACTAATGATGTGTCGATAGGTTTTCGTACATTTAGTAGATTTATTCGGGATATAAACCTAAATTCAAACTTGTGAATTCGTGGGGAACACTACTTGGATATATAGGTAACCCCTGAAATCTCGTTTGAAAGGTCTCTTAATCTGATATACTAGGTCTTTATACTCTATGATGTCTGGGGTATTATTCCGGGACTTCTGCTGAACGGTAGTTCTGACCTAGTCCCTGGCTAATACTTGCTTAAATGCTTGAAACACAGCATTAAACCCTCAGCATGCTGAAACAATTAAAATTGATATATGCTGCTGTTGTAAGCAAAAAGATCCTCTAAAGGGGACACACCGAAAAGTCGAAGCTGATATCTCTCTGTGTATACGGAAGTATCGATCTGAGATCCCTCGGCCCTCGCATACCTAAATTATATACAGATATCATTGTAGTATTCTCACCTGTAAGACTGATTATTGAGATTCTGGATACGGGAGTATATTCAAGAGGTGGGACACATGAATGATCTAAGTTCTTAATTCATCTAAATCGTATCCTGAATAAGTTGAAATTTGTGTGAGAATTTAAGATGGATCAGTATATCGACAATCGAGGTAAATTGTTTAAGTCTAAAGTATGAAATGTAGCTTAACGGTACTTGTGATTTGTCTGAAAAGCTGATATGATTCCCTGACACGCTCACCAAAATATGGTTATAAATAGTTTACTTTCTGCAATTTAAGTTTTCTGTTTTTCATTTCTTAGTTTAGAATACTTTGATAAAATCCAAAAAGATTTTATTTCTACTTTATTTTCTGACAAACCAAAGTGGAAAGTTGATTGTTGGATTCTCAGTTGTTTGAAGCAGATGCAGGAGATTCTGGACTGAAGAATGAGGAGAGCTTACTTTGAAGAAGTTTGAATTGTTTGAAAAGTCAAAAACAAGTTCATTAACTTGATACTTGTTCTTTTTAGAAAATATTTGAAATTGTTGTTTTTAAAATCAGTATTGGTTCGTCAAAAGATCAACCAAGGTCATTAATTTGGACTTGGTAGATTAATTGAGTAATCAGGGTCATTAACTTGGACCTGAATACTTGAGTGGATTCTTAAAGCTGATTGAGTTTGTGTTTTATTGTTGAAAAGATAGAATGGTTATGTTTGTTGGTTGAGTAACAAGATTGGACTTTATCATTCCCACGGAAGTTAAATGTTAAAGCTTGAACCAGATTTCTCAGATTCTAGCATATCGAGAGGGGGAGTCTGTGAAAGGGGGAGTCTGGATCAAAAGTCAAAGGGAAGATTGAAGTTTAAAAGTTTAAAGCTTGAAGATAAAGATTGATGAGAGTTTTTACAATGTTTGAAGATTGTTAAAGACAAAGACTTGAAGCCAAAGACTTCATCAACATCCAAGGGGGAGTCTGTTGGTGCACTAAATGTCTGCTGATTACGTCATTATCAAGTCTTGTGTCTAGGATTGTTTGAATGATTACACATTAGAGTTTAAATTAGGGTTTTTATGTTGTAGAGATGAGATTTCGCTTGAAAGGGTTTTGTTATGCTTGAAGCGAAATCAACATCACATGATTTCGCTTCAGACTGTCTCAAGCGAAATCTTGTACTCTATATATAGATGTGTTGGTCATTTGAAGCAAGAGGAGTTGTCATTGTATGTGAGACGAAGTGCTGACGGATTTGTATCAGAAAACCTTGTACAAGCACTCAAATTAATCAGAAAAGAAAAATTAAAAGGATTAGAGCTGTTATGACTTTATGTGCATTGATTCCGCCTTTACATATGAAGATGAACGCCTTAACTGACTTTTAGAGGTCGTACATCGGTCCAACAAAACTCTTGGGTGGTGTTGTCAGTAGAGATAGGGAGTTTATTAGTGGTTTGGCACTCAAAAGAGCCAAATGTGAGGTTGATCTGATGGGATGCCTCAAACGCCTTCAGGACCCTCCTCCTGCTTCGTTCGTGCATGGGGGTTGCTAAACTGCTGTTTGGGCTCAGAACGTGTCAGCCTTCTTATGTCGGGGAAGCCGTCTCTGTTTTTGACAAGGGGCTTCGGAATGCGATCGAGGACATTGTTGTTTGTGGGGGTGCCTTTTTTGGGGACCTACAATGGAGGTTAGCTTCCCTCCCGACACGTTTTGGGGGGCTTGGGATTTGCTCAGCTGAGGATGCCTCTTCCTACGCTTTTGTGGCTTCAAGGGCCCAATCTTGGGTTCTTCAAGACCACATCCTTCGTGAATGTGGGGGTGGGCTGTTGGACTCTGATTACAAGGGTGCGTTGGACAATCTGCATAGTTCTCTTCCCGATCTTGATCTTGGCGGTTTCTACATTAAAGACACCGCCCCCATTAAAGCCCAGAAAATTCTAGCGAATGCCTTATATGGCGAAATCGTCAAGACAGTTGAAGAGAAGTTTGCCTTTTCCCCTCGCCAGCGAGCCATGTTTGAGTGTTTGCGAGCCCTCCATGCTCAGGATTTCCTGTCTGTTGTTCCCATCGAAGGTTTAGGGCAATGTATGTCGGTTGTGGAATACCGGGCTATCCTCAAGTACCGTTTAATGATACCCCTTTTCCCGGTTGATGACCCGTGTCCTGTATGTCGGAAGTGTTGCTTGGATTCTTTTGGGGAGCATGCAGTCCATTGCAAAGAATTACCGGGTTTCAAATATCGACATGATTTAGTTCGAGATGTGTTGTATGATGTCCTTAAGCGAGCAGGGATCTCGGCAAAAAAGGAAGCTCCGGTGAACTTCTTGACTGATCCATTAGAAGGGAGATCTACGCTACGGCCCGCTGACATTCTTGTTTTTGGATGGGAATGAGGGAAACACGCGTGTGTCGATTTGACAGGTGTGTCCCCCCTCGTTGGGCTAAGGGACCACGGGTTTGTGGCGGGACAGGCGATAACCAAGGCAGAGACAGGCAAAGTAGCTAAACACGAAAAAGCTTGCATCGAGAATCAGCACGTGTTCGTCCCGTTCGTTTTCGATACATTTGGCGCTCTCGCCCCTGACGCGGTGCAGTTCCTAAAGCGGGTTCAACAGGTGGTAAGCAGTAACACCGCACATGTTAAGGGGCAGAATTTTGTGTTTAGCAGGGTAGGGTTTGCTATTCAAAAAGGGGTAGCGGCGCAGCTTGTTGCTAGTCTACCTGCCATTAGTTTGTAATCGTATTGAGTTTATTTAATGATTTTGTACATTGGATTGAAAAAAAATAACTATATAAGTAGTTATATTTAAAGCATCCACATTGCTCGTACCAGTGGAGGGGGTTGGGAATCCGGACGAGGGAGCAAGCAGATAGCCACGATGGAGGTGGTCATGAAGTGGCCGGTCCGGAATCAGGGTGGTCCGGTGTAGTGAAATCGGGATGATGTTGGCCCCATTTATTGATTTTTAAATAAATTAAAAAAAATGTTTTTTTTAAAGGAAACTATTTGTTTTTTAATTAAAAAAATCAACCTAATAAAATTATACATAAACCTAATTAAACTATTACACAAACTTAATTAAAAATATTGTACAAACCTAAAACTAAAAATTACTTAAACATAAAATATTAAGTCTACTTAAACACATAAACCCCTAATACATCATATCTTAATCAAATAGGTTTAACACTGGAGATGACACGCTACGATCACTATCACGGTTGTCCGACCTTGCGTCTTGATTACCGTGTCCGAAGTAAGGAGATGGAGGGTATGGTTCATCGTCCAACCTATATATGTATTCCTCACCTGGGCCGGTCTCATACCCTTCAGGCCAGCTAGGTACCACTTGTGTTGAACGGAGGTTTGTGGGTGGAGGGTTTCTATTGAAGTTTGTTTGACCCTCCCCAAGTCGTAGATGATCAAATTGCAGTTGAGCCATGTTGTAGTTATACACCAAATTCAATTACTCATCTGTAAGAGGATTTAGATCATTATCTTTTGGAAGTGAAGGGTTTGTGTCACGTCCCCCGACCCACCCTGGACGGAATCGGGAGTCGCGAACAGCCCAGTGGTACCGGTGATTATTTTGAAAACGTTGCAGCGGAAATTTCATCAGGACCGTGAGTTAGGAAAGATATCAGAGTTTAGAAACACCGGATTTTATTTATTAAATAGATGGAATAAATCCATGTTTTACAAAGGTAGCTTTAATAAAGATAAATTTTATTACATAAAACCATATTTCTTAATTTGATTTAATTAATAAATAAGCCACTTCTTGATGCCTTTCAGTGCCGTATCCATCTCTTACTCCAATCTACTGTAATTACCTGAAACGCGTTTTAAAAAGGTTTTGTCAGCGGGAAATACTGAATGAATCATTCTATTTACATAAAATGATGCATAGTTATTAATTACAGCATAAGAGCGATTACAATGGCTTCTATCTTATTTTTATCTGGCGCTCTGTCACAATGGTGACGATGGTCATACCACTATTAGGTCAATGAACCTAAATAGTGATGATTATCCCTAGTTGGTCAATGAACCTAACTGGGAGAAAATTAGTAATGTGCACAATACCCCACTAGCCAGTGATTCAAGATATCCACGACTTAGTCCCTGTAATTATAACTTTTGAAAATAATTTGAGGTATTGTAAAATAGTTGATAAAAAGAGAATGACTCACATTATAAGCGTGCAGATTCATACGGCAAAGTTTAGCCTATTGATTAGCCTTGATATTGCAGATTTATACAGGCAGAGCTTATCCTATTGATTAGTCTTGTAACCTAGTGCACACGAACTAGGTAAGTAATTAATACAACATTTACGATAACTCACGAGATAAAAACCCTCACAACGAATGACAAAGTGCAATCACTTAAACATCCATCGGATTAACAACGAATGACAGAGTATTCCCCGAGTTCGGGTGGTACTCAAACATCCTGTCGGAATCACGACTAATGACAAAGGATAGCGCTTAAACATCCGGTCGGATAGTTTCAATCGATCGGACATTGAATCGTAGCAGCGATCAAGTTAATACCCTGTATCGTAGCAGAATTCGAGCTAGTGTGTGTTTGGTAGTAATCAAAGAATATCTCGGAGTGTATAACGAATTTTAACGTCGCTCCAGTGCCAGAAATCAAGTCCCACACCCCTCTATATATACTGGAAAAAGGGCGCGCCCGAGTGGCGCGAGGCCGTGTCGCGTGGCGCGAGGTGGGCGGTTTTAGCATAGGGTTGCCACGCGTCTCAGTAGCTTGGGTGAGTCGACGGAACAATAAAATTCGTATTCTATTGAAAACTGTTTAGATAATATCAATTAGGAAACACCCCCTCTGAGTTTTAGGGGCCCTGATCCTGATTCTGATTGTTCTGAAAATCTTAAGGTTTATGCTGGATTACTTAGGGGTCTTAACTAGAGTTTCTTATTAAAGAAAATAAAATAATGAATAATAGTTTTGGTGAGAGTTGTTATAGTTTGGGACATTTTTGAATATAATTATATTATAAAGAAAAAGGGAATAAAATAGTGAGAAAAGATAATGGACCCACTTTGTAACTTTAGGGTTCAACTAGAAAGCCTCCTGGTATAAATTTTGGGTATAACTTTTGGGCTATTTAAAAATATATAATGCACTTGTGTTAAGTATAGTACCCCTCATTCAACCTTGTCCCTATGTCACGAGACAGAACCCCAATAAACTTAGTCGGGCAGAGCCCTGACATATGTTATGAGGCTCAGATCAATCGGAAAGGGTAGCGGTGATCGGGAGTTAAAACACTTAAAACAGAGCATAGCTTTATTATTATTATTATAGGAAAAATAAAAATAAAAAGAATCAAAAGAGAGAGATGGCGATTTTTTAGTGAGAGAAAGAAAGAAAATGGTTGCTGTTTGAATGTTGGACAACACCTCTTATTTATACTTTGTTTAGCTTGGAGGGGAAGGCTCTTTTTCTTCTTATCCATACACGTCCATCATTTGCAATTTGTAGGATTATTTTATTTTCCTTTTCGTGGACACATGTCCACTTTTATAATATTTTTTTTATTATTTATTATTTATATATTATAATTAATTTAACTGCTTTACTTATTTTGGCGTGTATAACTTGTAAAATATAACGTTTTAGAAAATAATAAATATATCATTAGAACGAGAATATTTTTGTCTACATTTGGGTCTAAGTTTCATTAAAAATAGAGTAGGTTCAAATATAATGTATTTTTATAGTTTAATTATTAAACGGTTCCTGGGCACGTCTAGGTACTTCATATTTCTATCAGTCAACTTATCCGTAATCTACCCGTCTAATTATATAAGTTTATATATACTTTTATTTTATTTAAAAAGGTCACTTATATATAGGCCAAAATATTTCAACCAACTATATATACAAAATAGTTTTAAAAACTATTTGGGTCGAATAATTATATTAAAATAAACGAGTTACTAGTGGTTAATAAATTTAACCAAACTAAAAATTTTATATAAAAATAGGAATGTTACAGTTTGGAGGTCGAGGATGGTAGACTGTTGTAGGTGATAGGTTTTCAAGATGAGGATTTAAATGAAGTGATTGTCTAGGCCTTACCACCGGTGGAGGGTAGACTACTGCCAGTGGGGAGTAGATTACTAGAGGTGGATGGTAGACTGCTGCGATGAAGGGTATTTTGCTGCAGGTAGAGGGTAGACTACTGCATGTGGAGGGTTTGATGGAGCAGGGTTAGAACATCGATGAGAAGATAACATGAGATGCGATGCTCCGACTGACCACTAGTATTATAACCAACACCCACATCTTCTATTTAGTTTGGTTTTCGGAGTGAATTGTGAAGCGAGATGTGCAAATATGAGATGTAAAACGAAATGTTATATTTATAGGGACCGAAAAAATAGCAATTTTAAACTAGTCGTTGGAACAATACTCATCTAAAAAAGAGTTGTTGAAACAGTAACCGTCGGAAAAAATAGTCGTTGGAAAAAATAAATATTATTTTATCATTTATTTATTTATTTATTTCTATTATAAAATTTTTATTTAAAATATAAATAAATAAGAAAATATAGAGATAAATTTATGAAATATATATTTTATTAATATAAAAGAAATTCAATTATTATTTACATAATTTATAAATGGATTATATAAGTAATATATATATATACATACATATATATATGTATATAATTCAATAGCTTTTTAACTACAATGCATTTTGTAACTTTTTTTGAGCATAGAGGTTAGGTTCATTTGTGAATAACACCCTTGATAGTGAATTGTGTGAACTAATCCTAGCTCGTGATTATAATTCTAGTATTCACTCTAAAACTCCACCCTTAAGCATAGAGGTTCTATATTTTTAAAATGACAACCAAAGGTGTTTCTCTTTTTATATGTTAGCACTTAACCACACCACCGAACCACCTCAAAACCTTATATCCGGTGGATCACAGCCACCAATCGGAGATGGAGACGATGGTGCACGGTGAATTCCATACACTTTTAGAAACAATGGAGAGGACATGGATTTTATTTGAGAAAAGGGAGAGAAAGAGAAACCCTAGGCCTGCTGGAGAGGAGACCCTCGATACAAACACAAGCACTGAAATTGTCGCTTTAGCGAATACAAATTCTGAATCGGTAGCCATTCGAATGTCGTTTGTTTTCCCAATGTAAATTCTCTGTCATGATGTGTAGAAGACGATTCCAATACATCGCAGTCCAATTATGGAGCCGGAGCCGTAGATGTAGTCATAATCGGAACAAGAATCCAAACCGGAGCCACCTAAGTGGACGCTATTGATGGAGGCGATTAGAAGGTTTGCAGTGGTGTAGGCTAGGTTTGAAGAAGCCAGACAATGGCGGAAGGTGAGAGATAGAAAAACATAGTGAATTAGAAAAAAATAATAATAGAGTAAAGTACAGTTTCAGTCCCTGAGGTTAACACCCGCTCGCAGGTTCAGTCCTTATTTTGAAAAAATCAACACTCCAGTCCTTGACGTATTCAATTGCTCACAATTAAGGGCCTGGGCTAAACTGCCGTTAGTATAATGTTACAAAATATGTTAAAAGATGTTTTTGCCCCTAAAGGACCGAAAGTGCAACTGGAAAAACATGATCTTGTTTTACAAACCCCTATAAGTTCTCAGCAGCCACCATCATCTCCTTCTTCAACACCCTCTTCAATAGAAGCTGCAAGTTCGTGGAATAGTACTACCAGTGGTAGTTCCAATGCAGTATGCTCATGTTGTGCTACTACTTGCATTAGAACATCGTGTATAGAAACCAATCCAGGTAGAAGATTTCTTTGTTGTGTGAGTGATTCTTACTTTGTTCATCATCGTTTTCTACCTGATTCTTAAATACATATGGTTTGATATTGAGTTTTAACATTTGCAGACTGATGGTTGTGGGTTCCTTCGATGGATTGATCCTTCTATTTCATGTCCCAGATGTGAGAGGCTTCTAGCATCCCTGCTGAGCACAAAGAGGGAGAATGCAGAATTAAGTCTGTTGAAGGTAAAGGAAGTTGCTGAGAAGGGGGTTGAAGTTCAAAGACTTAAGTTTCTGTTATGTTTTTCATGGCTGTTCTTTGTGTTGTGTGTACTGATTTGGTGATGTAGTTGCTTTTTACTTTTATTCTGACTTGCACTGTAACTCTCTCTATTTCCCAACGGCTAAAAATTCTTATGAAACAGTAATATTTTGAATTTGGTTCTATAAATACAATTCTTTATCTTGTGTTGTGATTCCAACAGCTAGCATTAGTGACAATGGATAAGAGAGGTAAGAACGTTTACCTCTTAAAGTCTCGAACTCCTTCGCAATGAACAGCTGTACGCAAAGTTCTCGAAATGTGACTTCTGGCTTCGTGAAGTTCACTTCCTTGGGCACGTGGTCAATAAGGACGGAATCCATGTCGATCCAGCTAAGATTGACTCTATAAGGAATTAGCCTACACCTAAGACTCCGACCGAAAGTTATCGCTTACTGATGTGTGCAAAATGCAACATATGTAAGATTAAATATATTATGTTTAATATTTAATCTAGTAGCCATTATAATCATTTACATTATATAGATCAAAATATATAATAACCTATTAAATAATTAGTTGGTAATTGTTGATGGACCATATTACCCTTATTAACTAATTGGGTTTCCTCTTAGGTGCATATATAAGGAGATAATTAGAGGGTTAAAGGGTTAGACTCTAATCACAATAACATCACTCATGAAATCGCCCCCTCTCTCCTAGCCGAACTCCCTTATTCGGTTTCTCTTACCACCATCATTAGATTGCACCCTAAGGAGGAACTAGACCAAACTGACAACTATGTCAAACACTGTTGCTGCATCTCTATCTGGATTCTCTGTTGGCCTGTACTGATGCAATCAAAGGTATGTTTTCATGTTTTCCATTATGTCTAAAACAGAACTGATCAACATGTGGTATCAGAGCATATGTTGATTAGTCAGTTCTGTTTTCGTATCCATTATTCTGGGATTGAAATCTGGAAAACAGAAATTTTAAAAGCCTAATATAATTCACAGCTGGTTTCGAGTTGCATATGGCCACTTGAGATCAATGATTTCGGAAAAGGATTAATATTATGTTCACTCGAAATCAAATGGGTTAATTTTTTATGTCCGGAATCTGTATAAAAACACTAAAAATTCAGGTTTCGGGTTCCAGAATTATGTTTTATTTTTTTAGGGTTCATCATGTTCTTAGGAAAATTCGAAAATTCCTTTATGTTTTGGAATATAATTTGGATTTTTGAGTGTTATTTCTTGTTTTGATCTATTTTGCATTCTAAAGATTTTCGAAATCTGTTAATAGATAATCAGTTATAATTTTCGAAATATTATGATAAAATTAGATCATCACTAAAACAGGAAACCATATCTCAAAATCCCTAACAATTCGAATTTTCGGTTATGTTTTCACATTAATAGCTGTAACAGAAGTTTCGAGATAAGTTTTAACCACTCGAGACCAAGGTCTCGACTCGAGACCACAAGAACTCGACTCGAAATCATAAGTGTTCTCAAATGTTTATAACTCGAGACAATGATTTTGACTTGAGATCATAAGGTCTTGACTCGAGACCACTAAGGTTTCGACTAAGGGTTTCAATCTTCACAACTCGAGACCAACAGATCTCGACTCGAGACCACAAGGTCTCGACTCGAAATCATAAGGGCTCAAAAGTTTACAACTCGAGACAAAGGTATCAACTCGAGACCATAAGGTTGCGACTCGAGACCATAAGGCTGAAACTCGAGACCGTGGTTGCGACTCGAGACCTCATTATGAGTCGAGATCTCATAAAGTACAGTAGTCGAAACCGTGGTTCCGACTCGAGACAAAGGTTGCGACTCGAGACCTCATAACTGACTCAAGATCTCAAAACTCAGTCGAGACCTAACTCGAGACATGACTCGAAACCTCATTATTTTAGGCTGTTTAATGTGAACTAAGATTTAGCTCGGGGCTCTGCCCCGAACCCCATGCGGGGGCGCGCTAACAGGTGGTTTGCTACTAAATAATTGGTTTTTGTAATTACTTAGTTAATTAATAAGGATCAAATAATGTTTTACAAAACCAAAATGGCTTAACTTGAATGAGCTTCTGATGTATCACTTCTGGCCAAAGCTGATTTGATGCATCTATTTATCGTTCAAGTATTACGAAAGCTATGTTAAGTGTGCATCATAAACATGAATGTCTTAATATCTGGCCAAAGCTGATTTGATTCCTTCATAGATGGCATACTTAACAAGTGCATAACTAAAGTGATTGTCTCAATTTCTGGCCAAAGCTGATTTGTTACAACCACTTTGCACACATGCTTAAATGATTTCACTTCTGGCCAAAGCTGATTTGTCTTCGGTTAAGTAGAACTTTAAATAAGTCTATTATTTTGATGTTAGTAATAGACATATCACAACCTCTTCACTTAATGATCCTTAATTAATTTTTATGATCATTTTGTCTGCCTTATTCTTAGTACCCATAATTTTACTCACTATAATTTTCTTCTATATATATATCTCATCCACTCTAATTCCTAAACCTAAAATGTTTGCTTTATTTAAAGTTTCTATAAGATTAGCTCTTAAATTAAATCCTTGATTATCTCTTAAGACACGATAATCCTATTGCTCTCTTCTGATAAATCACTACAGAAGAAAAGTAGAGCATGATGATTAGGATAAATCGAACATGATGTCTCTTATGATAATCAAGATCTTTCTAACATAAACGCTATCACTAAAGTTATTCCAGATTAAGTCTTTCCTAAGACTAATCTATAATTGTGGAATAATCATACGAATTCCTAATATGCATGCCTTCATTTAAAATTATAAACTATAAAGCTAAGTGGTATATGTGAATACATAATAATGTACAATACCATGACCCATAAAGTTAAGGGCTTACGCATGGAAATAAGTACATTTTTTCCAATACATTACATACTAAGATTTTCACTTGTACAATTTGATGCCTTATAAATCAACTATAACACTCAAAAAAAAAAAAAAAAATACCAAAGTATAATGAGTGTGTTGATAAGCAACATACGTACAAAGAAATAAATGTTTGAAACTGAAAAATAAGATGTTATTCACCTTACAACCACTAGTAGTTTAAAAGAGGATTGTTCTAAGGTCCATAGACAAATTACAAGTGCTAATTCCAACTTTAAGGTTCTTAAAGGGAAAATCTCAATGCATAATTATGTCATTAGACTAGGCATAAGCAACGAGACTATCCATTATTCAAAAGAACAATTGGATAAGATAATTAGATAGTCACTTACTAATGATTAAGTCTGATAATTTTTAATATTCCAATTAACACATGATTAGTTGACTCTAGTTCCATACGTTTCCTTACCAGAACTCGACAAATAACTAACACGAGAGTTAGTGACAAAATTAAATGTTAAGACTATAGGAACCATAATAAGCAATCTTTTAACAACGTTTTCGATACCTTATATATTCTGAAGATTAATCAGAATATAGTATCATAATTAAGCAATGTTATGAAGGTTGTGAGGTTTGCATAGTCAACATAAAGTCACACTTACATTAAACTCTCATATTATTAGTTCTAAATATCTGGATTGAAACATTACTAAAATAAAACTAGATGATACCTTACACTTTCACAAGTTTTGTCATCATGTTTGACAAAAGGAAAATGAGACTTACAAATTTCATCCATTATAACCAAAATTCATGAGAAATCATGACATGGTTAATGAGGATGATTTTTTATCTAATCTCATTCTAAGTGATTTTAAATCATAACGTTATAGCCCTAAATATTACTTGGCTTAAGGAATAAGTATGGGTCCATCATAAGTCATTCATTGACATTCGTGGAACTTATTCCAAATGGAATATTCAGACATAATTCATTTATCATTTAAAAGACTATCAACTTGTATCTAGATTTTGTCGCATATGGCCCACGGTCTTAGAAGAAATCTAATCATATATGTACTTACTAAGATTTCTATTAAATATGTCCCTAAAGTTTCTTATGATATCTGGACATTAAAGAAATCAAATAAAGTCTAACATATATATGATAGGTTCCCACGTCACGTAGCTCATTGAAACTTCTCTTGTAGCATTTCTAGAGATATTAAAGATCAGTGGGAGCATTAAGTGTCTTAATAATAACTTGCAATAGTTGCAAGAGGTGGGGAATGAAAATTTTACATTACCTAAATTTGCACCTCTTGTACAAGACACCGCTCCATCACGACACTGTTCTATCATAACTTGTCTCCTTAACATCTAATGCTACTCTTACAAAAGTTTCATTGTTGCTTAATTGTGGGCACACTTAGATTTCTTACTTAAACTAACATAATCCTCAACAAGAGAAATCACAACGACTAACGTTATTAACTTGTTTCTCTATTAGAATTTGTTGGTCATTAAACATTGACCTTAGCATGCTGAGTTCCTAAAGTTTTATAAGGTCAGTGGGAGAAGTCAAAGTCCTTATCATGATTTGTAAGGAATACAAGAGGCGGGGGGAAGAGTGTCATTAAATTTCACTCCGAATTTAACTCCGATTACACCTCTTGTACACCATACTGCACCAACTCTTTCAAACTTAGAAGGAAAATGATAGCAACCTAACCAAGAGCTAATCCATAAGACTGAAACTTTTAAAACCCAATAATCAACTCAGGAGGTCATCTAGGTTTAAAAGCCTACTAACTTTGATGATTACATAACCTCCCTAATTGAAGTTGAAATGGATTTTGGAAATGTTTACTGATCTTATCTCTTCGAATTAAGCCATTAGCGTCAATCAATCTTCTAAATGGAATAAAACTATTTTCTAGTAAAACTGATTTTATGTGTTCGTATAACGTTTGGGATTTGATTGAATTACCTAAGAGTGTTCATAACTAAACCAAATCCTGATATAAGCGTTAAGACACGAAGAGGCATGATTGATTATCAAAGGTTATACTTAGGAAGAGAAAAATTATCAAAGATTTCTTTGAGGATCATCACTGTTCTAATAAGCTTATAATAGTTTAAAGCTACATTAGATGAACATTAAAACAATTTTCCCTAACAATTGGCTGACACATTTACATGTTCATAAAACAACCCGAAAGTTTCAAACTGAAGGTTAAAGAACACTTTATTTGTAAGCTAATAAAATCCATGTATGGGTTAATGCAAACATCATAATGTGATGAAATCTTAACGTAATTATTTTCATCAAGAATCAAGTGGATTAATATACCTACCTCAAGATAAGTGGGAGCAACTAAGATAAACTTGTCTATATAGATGATATTCTTTTGACAAGTATATGTTACATAAGTCAAAGCATTGTTAACACAAACTTTGATATAATAGATCTCAGAGATATCTCTTAAGTGATAGATATCATAACATACTGAGATATACCCAATGGGACATTAGTTCCGTTCCATAAGTTTAACATTAAATGGGTCCATACATATGTAACAAACTATACTGCTCTCCTTTAGAGGATAATAGGGTAAGTGAGATTATTTATTTACGTTTCATTAATTGGAAGCCTTATGTAAGTTTAAGTCTATACTCGTTTAGATATTACTCACATTGCAACACACTAGATATGTCTAGATTAATGTGAAGCATCTAATGGAGTATTAAAATATCTATAAAAGGAAACGAGAGACTACAATTTAAAGAAGATGTGAGAATTAAAACCGGTTTATTACTCTAACTTTGTGATATTCAAAGATGCAAGAATGTAATTCTGGGTATATCTTTATGTCAGCAGACAAAACCTATCTTATGGAGGAGTCATAATAAACTGATAATAACAACCTAAGTTATAACGACATAATATAGTCACTAAATGTTATTGGAAATTTATCAGTGGACTCATAAGTTTATTAACTCCATATAATTAATATTTTGAAGACTTAGTGTGATAAAGTCAGCTACCATGACTCCTTGAACAGTAACAGTTCAAGAGGTGCTGCATTAAGTTTCGATACACAATTAATTATTCGTTTATGAACGAATTGAGGAAACTAAGTTTTGTATCGAATACATTCATGATATGCTTAAGGATCCTATAACTGAAGGGCTATTACCCATAAGTCTTATTAAGAGAGCTCATAGACGGGTATTAATTAATGGCCATGCGCAATTGCATATCGTACTATGAATGACTAAGTATTAGTTAATTTTCCTCATCAGTTTGATTTTGTATGTCTCTAAGAATATGTCAAGTCGACATAATGGCATATAGACAAATAAAGTTACAAATCAAACAAAGGGCTTATGCGTATTTTGATCATGACGATTATGTTTTAAATTAAGGCTATAGTATGATTAATGGGGGTCCTGAGTCGCATAATGATTCAACGGCTGTATTTCTCTGCTATAGTACTTGTTTAAGGCTAAAATGAGTGTTAACTCCTGATCAGGCTTATCTAATACTCATAGTAAATGATTACTCGGCTAAGTGGGAGAATGTAAGATTAAATATATTATGTTTAATATTTAATCTAGTAGCCATTATAATCATTTACATTATATAGATCAAAATATATAATAACCTATTAAATAATTAGTTGGTAATTGTTGATGGACCATATTACCCTTATTAACTAACTGGGTTTCCTCTTAGGTGCATATATAAGGAGATAATTAGAGGGTTAAGGGGTTAGACTCTAATCACAATAACATCACTCATGAAATCGCCCCCCTCTCCTAGCCGAACTCCCTTATTCGGTTTCTCTTACCACCATCATTAGATTGCACCCTAAGGAGGAACCAGACCAAACTGACAACTATGTCAAACACTGTTGCTGCATCTCTATCTGGATTCTCTGTTGGCCTGTACTGATGCAATCAAAGGTATGTTTTCATGTTTTCCATTATGTCTAAAACAGAACTGATCAACAACATATAAATTACATCAATTTTGGCATAAAACTAACCCTTTTTTAGTACTAATGTTGGAAAAAGTGTGCTTTTGTCTTCCTTTTGTATTTTCAGGATTAAATGAGCTCAAATTAACAAAAGAAGCAAAAAGACATCAAAATCTAACATAAATACAAGAAAAGGAACAAGACGTGACATGCCCGACCCCACGACAGCACCTTCCCAAGCAAAACAAGACAACAGAAGACTGAACACGCCCCGTGCTCAGCCAGCACGGGGGCGTGCCCAAATGTCAGCAGAAAAGACAAAGTGGTAGAAGCTTCTATTGCCCACCACGGGGCCGTGCTCAGCGGACACGGGGCCGTGGTCAACTATAAGATTCGCACAATCCAGGCAAATCTTCATAGTACAAAGATTCTTCTGCACACGGGGTCGTGCTCAGCGGACACGGGGGCGTGGTCAACTAAAAAGACAAACTGCAATAAATGAAGAAAGAGAAGGATGTGGACACGGGGCCGTGCCCACTGGACACGGGGCCGTGCCCACTGGACACGGGGCCGTGCCCACTGGACACGGGGCCGTGCCCGAGCTTCTGTTCAGCCTATAAATAGGAGTGCTTGGCTCAAGCTCAAACCATCCCTTGGCACACCACCTCTCTCACACTTCACCCACCACCCACCACCACCATAACACCTTCATCCACCACCATCATCCATTGTCCATCGTAGAGTGTGTGAGTCGTCTCGGGATCCAAGATTGATCGTAAGAGTTCTTGACAATCAAGGCCATGTTTGCCTAAGTCTCTTACATCACTTGGTGAAGACAAAGTGTCTAGTGTAAAACTTTTTATTTCTAATCTTTTCGCACTTTTTATTTGGTTTTGTATTAATGACTTTAATAACTAGTTGCTTATGTTGAAGGTGATCTTTCCTTATCGTTTGTCCGTGGTGTCTTGGCATTATTTTACTGTCTATATAAAATAAAAGATTTTCACCATTCATATCTCCACGGTCTATATGGAGGTATGTTGGCTACCTGGTCGGGGGTTAAGGGAACGGTTTGGTAAAGGTCTTGCCATTGTTCAGCGTTTAGAGGTCCTGCAATGGACCTGGGTCAAATTTAGTAGGACCTCCTTCAATGCTTAACGGTATTGGATGGCGGGGGTCCAAACTCTTTGATCCCCTCATAAGTTAACTACTATTAATACTATAACCCGGCTATTTAGGACTGTATCCCTGCTGACTCAGACTACTTAGTCGAGGGTAACGTCACCTCCAAAAGAGGGGCCTACCATAATTTGCATTAATAACTTAATTAATTATCTTCCAATAATCCACCCTTTTAGGATTGTATCCTTGCTGACTCAAACTACTGGGGTGAGGGTAACGTCACCTCCAAAAGAGGGGCCTACTACAATAACTAAGATAATCTCTTAAATAAGTGCAAAAGTGCGGAAATAATCAAAGGTTACACTAGATACGAGTCGGAACCAAGTGATTCATCTTGTCTATCTGTTTTTCTTTTATTTTTATTTTCAACATTTTAGTTAGTTTTTATTTTTCTTAGTTTAAAACATTTTTCTAACCTTTTTATTTTGATTAGACGTTGAGGATAAACCGGTACTAAAAGCTCTTGTGTCCTTGGACGACCTCGGTATCTTACCAACGCTATACTACGCCCACGATGGGTGCACTTGCCCATATGTGTGTCTAGTGTTAGTAAAATATCGTGTTTTATAAATTTAAAACTTGGCTAAAAAGTGTTAAAGGGGCTTAAAATGTACACCTAATATATATAACACTCGACTACGCATCAAGTTTTTGGCGCCGTTGCCGGGGACACAAGGATTTTAAGAAAGTTAGGAATCAACGGCCTAATCGTTTTTTTTATTTTTCATTTTTTTAGGATTTTTTTTTTAGTTTTTCTGTTTCTGCAGGGCTCAGCACGGGCCGTGCCTGGTTAGACACGGGCCGTGCCCAGCATCATCACTGGTAGTTTTTATTTTCTGAGTTACAGAGAGCTGAGCACGGGGCCGTGTCGGTGCAACACGGGGTCGTGTCCAACTCCCAGTAACTGGGATCCAGAAAACAATTACTGTACCTCTGACCACGAGCCGTGTTCACTGAGCACGGGGCCGTGGTGAGCATTCTGACCAACGTTTTCTCTGTTTTTATTGCAGGACTTGGAACTCAGGCGCCACATTTGAACCTCCTACGTAGTGCATGAGCTCCAGTTCTAGTAGAGACATAAAAGAACCTCTAGAAGAACCCGAACGCTTTCTCAGAAAAAGACTTAAGGCTAAAAATCAAGAGAAAGTTTCGGGGGACCCACTTCCAATGGCGGACCAACGTACCCTTATGGATTACCTACGGCCCACCGTAGGTAATCTAGGCGCCGCTATCAATGCACCAAATGTCGAAGCCAATAACTTCGAACTTCGGCCGCATTTGATACAAATGCTTCAAAACTCCGAAACCTTCCATGGGCTTGCGGACGAGGATCCCCATCTGCATATTACTAATTTCTTAGAAATATGCGATACCTTTCGGACCAATGGAGCATCAAATGACGCCATCCGCCTTCGAATGTTTCCATTTTCACTCAAAGACCGAGCTAAGGCTTGGCTTAACACCCTCCCAGTTGGCTCGGTAAACACCTGGGATGAACTAGCCCAAAAGTTTCTATATAAGTATTCCCCCCCTGCTAAAACGGCTAAATTAATGACTGAAATTAATACATATTCACAAGAAGATGGGGAATCCTTATATGAAACTTGGGAAAGGTTCAAGGAGCTACTAAGAAAGTGCCCTCATCACGGTCTTGCGGTGTGGCAGCAAGTATCCACTTTCTACAATGGGTTGTTGCCACACACAAGACAAACACTTGATTCTAGCTCCGGGGGACTTTTAGGTAATTGTCGCCCAAATGAAATATATAATCAAATTGAGGAAATTGCTCAAACCAATTTTCAATGGCACACTCCCCGAGGTAATAAATCTATTGCCCCGGGCGCCCATAAGGTTGATGAAAGCACTTCTTTACAAGCCCAAATCGAGGCCCTCTCTTCAAAAATCAAAAAGCTAGAAATGACAAAAACGGCCTCGGTTATGGCTTGTGAAGGGTGTGGTGGGCCACATGAAAATTGGAGTTGTATGAAAGAATTAGATGAACAAACAGAAACGGTAAACTACATTGATAACAGACCTAGGCCGTCAGGTCCTCCAACGGGTACCTACAACCAAGGATGGCGTAACCACCCAAATCTTGGTTGGAGAGATCCCGGCAATAGTAGTAACCAACAAAACCAACGAACTAATTTTCAACAACCACAAAATTTCTCTCAACAACAAGGTGGAAGAGAAAGGCTTGAAGATACTATATCTCGCCTCATCTCCGACACTGAAAAGAAAAACTCGGATCGATTTCAACAATTGGAATCGAATTTTAGAAATCAACAAGCTAGCATTCAAAACATTGAAAAACAATTAAATCAACTAGCTCAAAATTTCTCCGAGAGACCACAAGGCGGGTTACCTAGCAATACCGAAACCAACCCGAAAGCACAAGTACATCTCATCACATTGAGAAATCGAATCGTGGGTCCCGAGGAGGCTCCATTGCCGCCAATTGAAAGAAGCCAATCTAGCCAACCCATGACTCCCCCCCGCATCAGAAAAGGCTTCTCTACCAAATCAAGAGCCCACCAAGACTCCTCCAATTCCGTACCCCGGTAGGTTAAATCGTCAAAAGACCGATGAGCAATTCGCAAAATTTGAAAATTTACTAAAACAATTGCATGTTAATATTCCTTTTATTGAGGTCCTAACCCAAATGCCTAAATACACAAATTTTATGAGGGATTTCCTCACAAATAAAAGGAAAATTGAATCATTGCAATTAGTTAACTTAGGCGAAGAATGCTCCGCCTTAGTACTCAACAAACTTCCACAAAATAAAATCGATCCCGGAAGCTTCACAATTCCTTGCTCGATTGGGGAGTCTCCCGTTCGTAATGCATTAGCCGATCTTGGGGCTAGCATTAACCTCATGCCCACATCGATGTTCAAACGACTCGGCCTAGGAACAACAAGCCCTACAAAGATGAGCATACAACTCGCCGACAGATCCGTCAAATTTCCACAAGGTGTCGCTGAAAATCTATTGGTAAAAGTTGACAACTTCGTTTTCCCAACCGACTTTGTCATCCTAGACATGGAAGAAGACACCGATGTCCCTCTCATCCTCGGGAGGCCATTTCTAGCCACCGACCAAGCGGTGGTGGACATTTATGACGGAACGTTAACATTGAAGTTTGGGGATAAGGAGGTGAAGTTTGAATGTGGAAAAAGAATTGAGGACGAAGACCCGGTCAACTACATGAAGGTCATAGACTCAAGCTTGGATGACGCTCTCCGACGGTGTAACATGGGATGCAATACATCCCACTTGGGTAACACATGACCGGCTTTGGGTCTAGCCAAGGACCCTTATAAACGTGGCGCACCACGGAGGCATTCCGCGGAACTATCATTAGTTTAGTTTAGATTAATTTTTATGTTTTCTAGTTAGTTTTAATTTTCAGGAATAAAACACACTTGAGATGGCAAAGGATACAAGGGAAACTTGAACCAGCACCCCATGCAGGAAAACAGAACCATCCGACATTTTTTCTTCGTTTACAGTAAGCTCGGCACGGGCCGTGTCCACCCAACATGGCCCCGTGCTGCACAGTCTGCAGAAAAAGACCCAGTTCAGGTAACTGGACACGGGCCGTGTTCACCCAACACGCCCCCGTGCCCAGGCTTCTGTTTCTCTTGATTTAATTTTGTTACTGGCACTTGAACACGGGGCCGTGCCCGGACAACACGGGGCCGTGTTCAGCGCCCAGTAAAACAAAATTTTTGCTTTTTACACCTTTTTACACATTCAATCAACCTAAAAACTTATTTTTGGGACACATTGAGGACAATGTGTAATTTAAGTGTGGGGGGGATGCTAAAACCTTGAATCTTGCAAGTCCTAAATACAAGCCTTACACAAAACTCTATTGGAACCGCTAATCACCCCAAATTTTTTCAAAAATTTCATTTTTTTTACTTGTCTAGGTTTAACTTGGGAATTTCAAAATTCTGAAAAGGTTATATTTTTACGAATTTACAACCGATAGCGTCGTGATAAAAAGAACCAACATAAGAAAATTATGAAAAGGCATGGCAAACTTAGTTAAAATTTAATTTTATATACTTAATCACATAAAACCCATTCCCACAAAAGTGAGTTTTGAGCCTTTATTGAGCATACAATTACATATCATTAGACTAAATGCTCATTTTTCGTTTCTTGTGTGAATAGCCGCTTGGTTCTTACGACTCTAGAACTTGCCATGACGATACATTCCCGGTCATTACCAACTTATACCCGAGTAAGTAAATGACGGAGGCATTAGGACTAACCCTTTTTATTTCTACACCATTATTTTTCTTTTTTTTTACCACCTACCCAAAAATCCCCCTAGTTAGCCCCTTTGAGCCTAAACCTTTTCATTTCATACCCTAAACCAAACACCCTTTTACCCACCAAAACCTTTTTCATTTTTAACCCTTTGTTTTAGTAACAAGTTCGATTTTTCGTATGACTTTTCAAAAAAAATAAAAAATAAAAAATAAAATAAAATAAAAATGTGTTGATGATGAAGCAAAAGAAAATAAACAAACAAGTTCATAAAAAATAACTTTGTTTGAATAATAGCTTCATCAAAATAAAAATTACAAAAATAGAAAGTCTTACGAAAACCGACACTTGTTACGCTTTTCGCCTTTTCTACTAACCACTAACCCAACCACATACCTTTAACCCAAGCCTAACCCTTCACCCACAAAGTCCTCTTGATATTTACAAAGGTATATAAGTTAAAAAGGAGGAGGATTGATTGCTTGGCAAGCCTATGGTAGGAGTAAGTTCCATGCCGCTCTCGAGTGATCCACAAAAATACATTTTCGGCCGAGTCTTGAGTGATCCCCGTGAGGTATGTGAACTTGTATATAAATAGAATTTAAAAAAAAAAAGGCATGTTATGCCCAAATAAGTAATTTCTCTTATGAAAAGTTTTAAATAAATCATGACGAATAGGATTGTAAATAAATAAAAATAAAACTAAATAAAGAATCTTGGAAATCCCGACACTCTACGACAAGCCCGAAACCTTCTTTTCTACCCATTCCATTTGGGAGTGTAAAGCCACATATTAAAGAGTTTTGCTTGAGGACAAGCAAAGATTCAAGTGTGGGGGTATTTGATGTGTGCAAAATGCAACATATAAATTACATCAATTTTGGCATAAAACTAACCCTTTTTTAGTACTAATGTTGGAAAAAGTGTGCTTTTGTCTTCCTTTTGTATTTTCAGGATTAAATGAGCTCAAATTAACAAAAGAAGCAAAAAGACATCAAAATCTAACATAAATACAAGAAAAGGAACAAGACGTGACATGCCCGACCCCACGACAGCACCTTCCCAAGCAAAACAAGACAACAGAAGACTGAACACGCCCCGTGCTCAGCCAGCACGGGGGCGTGCCCAAATGTCAGCAGAAAAGACAAAGTGGTAGAAGCTTCTATTGCCCACCACGGGGCCGTGCTCAGCGGACACGGGGCCGTGGTCAACTATAAGATTCGCACAATCCAGGCAAATCTTCATAGTACAAAGATTCTTCTGCACACGGGGTCGTGCTCAGCGGACACGGGGGCGTGGTCAACTAAAAAGACAAACTGCAATAAATGAAGAAAGAGAAGGATGTGGACACGGGGCCGTGCCCACTGGACACGGGGCCGTGCCCACTGGACACGGGGCCGTGCCCGAGCTTCTGTTCAGCCTATAAATAGGAGTGCTTGGCTCAAGCTCAAACCATCCCTTGGCACACCACCTCTCTCACACTTCACCCACCACCCACCACCACCATAACACCTTCATCCACCACCATCATCCATTGTCCATCGTAGAGTGTGTGAGTCGTCTCGGGATCCAAGATTGATCGTAAGAGTTCTTGACAATCAAGGCCATGTTTGCCTAAGTCTCTTACATCACTTGGTGAAGACAAAGTGTCTAGTGTAAAACTTTTTATTTCTAATCTTTTCGCACTTTTTATTTGGTTTTGTATTAATGACTTTAATAACTAGTTGCTTATGTTGAAGGTGATCTTTCCTTATCGTTTGTCCGTGGTGTCTTGGCATTATTTTACTGTCTATATAAAATAAAAGATTTTCACCATTCATATCTCCACGGTCTATATGGAGGTATGTTGGCTACCTGGTCGGGGGTTAAGGGAACGGTTTGGTAAAGGTCTTGCCATTGTTCAGCGTTTAGAGGTCCTGCAATGGACCTGGGTCAAATTTAGTAGGACCTCCTTCAATGCTTAACGGTATTGGATGGCGGGGGTCCAAACTCTTTGATCCCCTCATAAGTTAACTACTATTAATACTATAACCCGGCTATTTAGGACTGTATCCCTGCTGACTCAGACTACTTAGTCGAGGGTAACGTCACCTCCAAAAGAGGGGCCTACCATAATTTGCATTAATAACTTAATTAATTATCTTCCAATAATCCACCCTTTTAGGATTGTATCCTTGCTGACTCAAACTACTGGGGTGAGGGTAACGTCACCTCCAAAAGAGGGGCCTACAACAATAACTAAGATAATCTCTTAAATATGTGCAAAAGTGCGGAAATAATCAAAGGTTACACTAGATACGAGTCGGAACCAAGTGATTCATCTTGTCTATCTGTTTTTCTTTTATTTTTATTTTCAGCATTTTAGTTAGTTTTTATTTTTCTTAGTTTAAAACATTTTTCTAACCTTTTTATTTTGATTAGACGTTGAGGATAAACCGGTACTAAAAGCTCTTGTGTCCTTGGACGACCTCGGTATCTTACCAACGCTATACTACGCCCACGATGGGTGCACTTTCCCATATGTGTGTCTAGTGTTAGTAAAATATCGTGTTTTATAAATTTAAAACTTGGCTAAAAAGTGTTAAAGGGGCTTAAAATATACACCTAATATATATAACACTCGACTACACATCACTTACGCTTCTCGACAACTCAAGATTCATGAAAGGAACTACACTACGCACGACTTGGAGTTGGGAGCAGTGGTTTTTGCTCTTAAGATATGGAGACATTACATGTACGGTACCAGGTGCACCATTTACACCGATCACAGGAGTCTCGAGCATATCTTCAAGCAAAAGGAGTTAAACATGCGACAGAGTCGATGGGTCGAGCTCTTGAATGATTACGAATGCGCAATCAAGTACCATCCGGGAAAAGCCAATGTTGTGGCGGACACCCTCAGTCGAAAGGACACTACACTTAAGCGCGTGCGAGCGTTACAACTTACCATCCAATCTAACCTCCCTACTCAGATACGAGATGCTCAGGTTGAAGCATTGAAACCAGAGAACATCAGGGCGGAGTCCCTACGCGGGTCAAGGAAGCGATTAGAACAAAAAGAAGACGGTGCTTACTACGTAACCGGGCGTATATGGGTCCCACTTTATGGAAACTTACGCGAGCTTGTGATGGATGAAGCACATAAGTCTCGTTACTCAGTACATCCTGGTTCGGATAAGATGTACCACGACTTAAAGACTACATATTGGTGGCCAGGTATGAAAGCCAACATAGCAACCTATGTTAGCAAGTGCTTGACCTGTGCTAGAGTCAAGGTCGAATACCAGAAGCCGCCAGGCTTGTTGCAACAACCAGAACTGCCAAAATGGAAATGGGAGAAAATTTCCATGGATTTCGTCACAGGCTTGCCAAAATCTCAGAGCGGGAACGACATTATCTGGGTCGTCGTAGACCGCCTAACCAAGTCTGCACATTTCCTCACAATCAAGGAAACCGATAAGTACTCGAAGCTTGCTGCAATCTACTTAAAGGAGATAGTTGCTAGGCACGGGGTGCCAATCTCTATCATTTCTGATCGTGACCCACGCTTTACATCCGAGTTATGGTAAGCTACCCATAGATCTTTTGGCTCACGTCTGGATATGAGCACTGCTTACCACCCGCAGACCGATGGTCAAACGGAACGTACCATCCAAACGCTTGAAGACATGCTGAGAGCATGTGTTATTGATTTTGGAAACGGGTGGGAACGACATTTACCGTTGGTAGAGTTCTCCTACAACAACAGCTACCACACCAGCATTTAGGCAGCACCCTTTAAGGCATTGTACGGTCGTAAATGCTGATCACCGCTATGTTGGGCGGAAGTTGTCGAAAGCCAAATTACTGGCCCGGAACTTGTAGTCGAGACTACGGAAAAGATTGCCCAGATCAGACAACGCGTGGCGGCAGCTCGTGACCGTCAGAAAAGCTACGCTATAAGCGTAGGAATCCGCTAGAATTCCAGGTAGGTGACCGGGTTCTACTTAAAGTCTCGCCCTGGAAGTAAACGTTCTTACCTCTTATCCATTGTCAGTAATGCTAGCGCTTGTCTATTGTCAATAATTTAAACAAACCAAACTGGTTATATAGATAGTATATAACCTTCCATACAATAGTATATGTCACAAAATTAAGCTACATAATCATCATAGTAATTGTCCGATGAAACCATCCTAATTGTTCAAACACAACGGCCATAAAGTAATAAACAAAACATCATAACTGTTCTAACACAAAGCAACAATAAAACAATTGATATCTAAGCAGCATCTGCTCTACCTTGACCCTTGCAGCTGCGACTGCATTTTGTGGTATACAAACTAACCTCCCTTGTCTGCAGACATTGATGTGCATGTTTGAATGTTTTAACACACCAGTAATCTTCAGTTGAGGACCTGCTTACTTGCATCGCCCATGGACATGTTGGTTTAGATGGTTTCTTTCTTATTTTCTTGGGGGCTGCCTCATTAATCCCTTTTTCTGCCCTACCTACCACGCAAGTTTTAGGTTGATTGTTTTGGTCCTCACAGTTTTGAGGAGTTGTCAAACTAGGAATTTTTCCCATGCACACCACCCTAACCTCAGGCTGTCGTTTTTGCTAATGTGAAGTTGTCTGCTGGACTGTACAACATATGTTCTGACCATGTTACTAAGCTTTGCCTTATCAGGAATCAATTGCCCAATGAAAAAAAGGATTACATGATGCACCAGGACCTATTGACTTCAATGTAGATCTCCTAGTCTTCCTCAGCCTCTTCATTGCCTTATCCAATACTGTTTGATCATCATTTTCAGATTCAGTTTCAAAGTCTTCCAGATCAATGTTGAGGTCATCCTTAAACACTTCTTCCTCAGTTCCATTGTCCTCTACATCAGAGTCAACATTCTTTCTGAATTTTTGCATGTCAACTTCTACATCATGGGATTATCCTCTTCTACCCAATAATCAGGTTCATCTTGAACATCTTGAACATTTGCTTCAACATTATCATTAAAATCATCACCATCTGCTTGCTTTTTTTTCTTGTAAAACAGGTTCCTCCTCATCCAGTTCACCAAATTCCTGATCATCACTTCCCTCATCATCATTTCCCTCATTCTCCTCACCTGCTTGATCACTCTCTTGCTGATAATCTTCATCTACATTTTCGGTATCATGGTAATGATATTCAAACAGATCAACAAAGGGAGCATCATACACTTCTGCATCTTGGCTTTCAGGAGGAGGAGGACAGTGGGAACTCTGTGTCAATACTTCTTGATCACAAGATGTCATCAACAAACGAGACATCCAGTGTTCAACATAAATTTCAATCAATTTTACCCCACTACAGACATGCTCAAACAAGCTTATAAAATCAGTATCACTAGCCAAATACTTTAAACCCAAATCCAAACAAACATACGTAACTTTAAAATGGAAATAAAATACCATTTCAACAGAATAACCAATATGCTTAACCATTTCCTCTAGTACGTCCATACCAAAATCATCAATATCAGCACAATCGATGAAATTATACTCACCACCCACGTATATCGACAAGGGCTGTCAATGAACTCACCACCGTGGTACACCTTAATACTGAACTTTGTAGGTTCATCGTCACCTGTCAAACCTAAAAATAAACAAAATTTTTTAATAACTCAAAGACACTCTGTTCAGAGTATACAATTTAAACCTTTAGTTTGATGCTCAATTCAACATGAAACTTAAAAAACAGACACAAAATAACTTACCATAATAATCTTTAGGTTCAATGTAGATGTCATCGGGTCTAACCCTCCAAAACCCCCCAACCATTTTCGTCCTGAAGCTTCAATCGCACCTGCAACTAACTTGGCTTACTGGAGAAGAAGGAAGGGCATTATTATGGAAATGAGGGTTTGATAAGGGATGGTATGTGCTATAAGGAATTGTAAATTGCGAAATTACCAAATTGCCCTCCATTTGGGAAGTAAAAAGACTGTAATGCCCAAGTCACCTACCGGTTTACTAACGGCAGTTTGGCCCAGGCCCTTAATTGTGAGCAATTGAATATGTCAGGGACTGGAGTTTTGATTTTTTTCAAAATAGGGACTAAACATGTGAGCGGGTGTTAACCTCAGGGACTGAAATTGCACTTTACTCAAAATAATAACTAAAATTAGTTTTTGCGTTAGAGCACACAAAAGATTAAATTTTTTATATGCATATAATTTAATATTGATTCATGAAAGTATAAAGTTATTGTAAGAGTTAACTACCATTTTTGTCCCTGTGGTTTGATCACTTATGCCATTTTAGGTCAATTTTCAAAATTGCACCAGTTTCCTCTCTGACGTTCTCAAAACGTGTCATTTCAGTCCAAAAGACTAGCCCAGTTAAAAAACTCAGTTAGCTTAGGGGTAAAATTGTCATTTTACTTATATTTTCATTTTTTATTTTCTAAAGACTTATTATTATTATTACAACAGCAACAACAACAACAACAACAACAACAGCAGCAGCAGCAGCAACAACAACAACAACAACAGCAACAAAAACAATAACAACAGCAATAATAATGGGAACGATGATGAAGATGCAAGCAGTGCCTGTGGTGATATGATGGTGTCAAAGGTGAGTATAAAAGGAACGATGGTGACGGTCATGGTTACAGGAGGCAAGGGTTGTGATTGTGGTGGATGGAGATGAAGAAGATGGTTCTTGTTTCTGGTAATACAGGGAAAACGAATAAGTGATGACGACGACGGAACTGTCGGACACCGGTCGCATGAGATTCTTGGATTCAATCCATTATGGTGGCAAGCAGATTGGAGAAAAATGGCCGGAGCTAGATCGGAGGTGCAGCAGTGACCGGAAAATATAACCGAAAACTCGTCGGAGCAGTAGAGGTGGCCGAAGAAGGTGTTACTTTTTTGTGTTTAAAGGGGATACAAATGTGATGTTGACAATCATCTTCTACAAATTGACGGAGATACAAACTCGGTAGGTTCAAACGGTGACCAACTTATCGCCGTTAACGTTTGTAAGTTTGTTTAGCGTCACCGTCAAGCTCATCACCATTAAAAACATATCCATTGATTTTGCTTGTACTACAAGCGAAATGCAGTTCAGGTGAGTAACCCTGTCAAGCCTCCGTCACCATCTCCGGTCATCGGAGTTTACAACAATCTCGTTCCCTTTATTATTATAATTAGTAATAATAATAACAATATATAAGTTAAAAAAATGAAAAATAAAAATATACGTAAAATGACAATTTTAGCCCTGAGCTAACTGTTTTTTTTAACTATGGTTAGTTTTTTGGACTGAAATAACACATTTCAAGAACGTAAGGGAGGAAACTGGTGCAATTTTGAAAAGAAATGACGTAAGTGTTCAAATTACAGAAAAAATGACAGTTAACTCTTATTGTAAATTAAAAATTCTGTTGAGAGATCGAGTTGAGACTCTCTAATAAGTTCAAACATGTTAGTTTTATCTGAGAACATTTCTTATGGCACATCTTATTTGTTTATCAATCATCCAATTCTATAAATCTTAAAAAACAATTAAATTATTTGATAACACTATTTTAATCATGGTTTTCGGATCTCACCACCATCATCGGTCCTGATATAGCCTAACCACCGTCAATAGAGTACTTTTTTGATACTGTAAGTTATAGCGAGTATCAGTATGTTAACCTTACCGTGACAAACCGAACCAATATCAGTCGAATAACATCGGTACCACTATCCGTTTCTATGGTTTTCGATTGGTGTCAAACACGTGTTAGTATCCTCTTGGCATATATTTTTCAGTTACTATACCGAGGGCTGATACGGTATGGAACCAAACCGAACAAAGAAATCACAAACCCCGCAACGCGGGGAGTTAATTATAGTTAGATATAGTTTAAATAAAAGGAAAACTAGGTGATGAGATGGAGGTTTGAAATGGTTTAGTGTTGGAGGAAAAAGTAGGATTTGAAATGGTTGTGGTTTAGAATGGTGTGTGACATGTTGATGTGAGAAATCTGGATTTTGGACTAATCCAACGTTATGGATGCTTTTATATAAAGGCGAATTGAATTTTAGTAACATCACACTTTACTAATTAGCCAATAATAATCCTAAATAAGAATATTCTTACCACTAGTCTCTACTTTCAAGAACTATTTTTTACAACGGACCCGTGGAAAAAAAAACAAAACAGGGCATTTCATAGCCACTTTAAATACTTGATGCATTTGGACCATTAACAGCATATTCAGCAGCTGCTTTGAAGGGCATTTGCATAGGCAGTTCAATCACCAATAGATCATGTGGGGTTAAGTTTTTATAAGGGGTCCGTTGTAATAAAATTCACATGTATCTCTATACTAATAAATAAAAATAAGATTACACTTGGCTCATTCTTAGAGTATCCACCTAGGATTTTGCCACTTGTCACCTCCATATCCTTTATCACTCTTTTTGATTATTTATGGTAAAAAGATAGAGATCTTTTTTATATATTTTCCAATGGCAAACTAATACATCAATGTTTCTTTTAAATTTTTGTTACAATTATTAGTAACCGGTTTTACATTATATAGAAAAAAATCTTTAAATTGAGTATAGTCTTGCTATACATAAGAAAACATTTTTTTAAAAGTAGTTGTTGTGTTGTGCGTATAAGATGCCTAATTATGTATGTGCGTAATTATCATATAAGTTGCATAATAATTTGTATAAGTTACTTAATTATGTATGCACATAATTATAGCATGAGTTGCGTAATTATCGGTATGTGTTAATTAATTATCATTATAAGTTGTGTAATTATGAATCTCTATACTAATAAATAAAAATAAGATTACACTTGGCTCATTCTTAGAGTATCCACCTAGGATTTTGCCACTTGTCACCTCCATATCCTTTCTCACTCTATTTGATTATTTATGGTAAAAAGGTAGAGATCTTTTTTATATATTTTCCAATGGCAAACTAATACATCAATGTTTCTTTTAAATTTTTGTTACAATTATTAGTAACCGGTTTTACATTATATAGAAAAAAAATCTTTAAATTGAGTATAGTCTTGCTATAGATAAGAAAACTTTTTTTTTTAAAAGTAGTTGTTGTGTTGTGCGTATAACATGCCTAATTATGTATGTGCGTAATTATCATATAAGTTGCATAATAATTTGTATAAGTTACTTAATTATGTATGCACATAATTATAGCTTGAGTTGCGTAATTATCGGTATGTGTTAATTAATTATCATTATAAGTTGTGTAATTATGAAGTATGAATAATTTTTTTTCATATTATATATATGCTACCCGTGTAATACACGGGATGCTAACATAGTGTATGTATATATATGTATGGGTTACAACAGCTCATCTTAGTGTGATGATTGGAATGTATAATTAAACATACAAGAACCCAACCGAGAAGAAGAAGAATGTGAAAGTGGAGAAACTAGAATGTCAAAAAGTTAGTGTTTAATCATGACTAGTATCATCGAGCCAACAAAGTGTTCTCTCTTTTTTCCTAAGTTGAATTTTACAAACCAAAAGCTGAGCGCCACATGCTACAACTTGTTATAGCCTTTTTATCCTTATATAATAGGTACACATGATAAGATATTCTTGATTATGTGGCTTATAATAGTTTATAATTTCTAATTTTGTTTGTGGTTAATTATTCTTTTCAAAGTAAGTAGACTGTGACACATGTTACACTAAAAATGTGACGAAGAGATAGAAAACTAATGAAAATAAATCTTATCATTTTCTTATTAAAAGAAAGAATTCGACAAAAAAAAGGGTATGAAATTAATCATAAGTTTCAATAATAACAAAAGAAATAAGCAATACATCTAATTTATGCGGCAATGTTATTCGAATAATACTCGCTGCATTTCTTGTCAGTGTTGGACAATGGACAATATTTTTCGAGAATTAAAAAAAAAAGGTAACTTACACTTAAAATTGTAATCAAATTGGTTGAATTAAAATGTAAATAACTTGTATGCACATTCTTGTATATTTATAGGAAAAAAACGATTCACTAAAGTTGTTAACCTTAGCGATTTTGTTATTTTTTCATGATATCCCTAGATTATTTTACATGTTTACAACTGAAAAGCTTTAATTTAATATATTTACAGGAGCATCTCAATGGTTTCATGATGTTTGTAGCTGACTTGACAACCGATGTGAAGGCGAGAAGGAGATGGAAATCCATGGGATGAACGCCCACCGGTGAAGATGGTGAGAAGGGGAGGAGAGAGGGGGCGTGCCCCTGATAATGGGTGTGTTTGTACGGTCCGTCCAGATGAACGTGACTTGATTCGTAAAGCATATCATTGGAGATGCTGAAAAACATAAAAGTTTCAAAGATTTAAAGAGATATATATATATGGAGATGTTTAATCAATGGGCTCATTGTCTCCATTCATCCTTTGAAAATTTCTCTTTTCTTAAAAGAAAATTATTACTGCTTAGCTTATCGTTTCTCAAACCACATGGTGTGGTATACCGCCCCCTGTCACCTCACCCTCTTTGGCGCCCTATAGCGCCTCTCCCTCATTTCCTGGGCGTTATGGGGGGCGTTATGGTCAATTTCGTTACCACAATGGCGAGCGCTATAGCGGTATACATCAGATTTCCCACTTTTTGATTTCTTTTTCCTTTTCTTTTTTATATTGTTTAAAATGGGCTTTAGATGTGCGTTATCTCACACCGTGTAAGTTAACGATAAAATTCCTCGCTTATGTGGCATACGTGGCGTGATAAAGTCTCTAGAGACTTTATATCACATCACACAGCTCATAGAAATAAATTTAAAACAACACTAGCTTGCAATGGTAGTTCTTTAAGATATACCAAAATTGACGGGGACAAAAATTATACAAATGTAGAATATTGTAACTTTAATTGTTTTTAGCATGATTGGTTATGACGTCAAAGATCAGTTTTTTTTAATGAAGTTAATTTTAAAACATATATATTTTTTTCATAACAAATATTTGTCTCAGGAACGAGACCTGTTTGTTCAGGATCAACCTTACTCTTCATAGTCTAAATGGGATACCCTAGTGGTAAAATGATATACTCTCTAACTAAATGGTTGTGGGTTTAAATCCTGCAAAAGGTAGGTTTGATGTGATTTGAGTTTCAAATTTTAACTAGGTTAGAAAGAAATACAATTAGGTGGGGAGCAATATCCTTTATTATTAGAGTGTACGTTGTGAGGTGGTGCTCAACGCCATCTCATCTTAATTAGACGCGAAACACCAAAATGGGATCATGAAAGTTGGGCGCCAAAATGGGGTTTTGCCAACCATTGATGGGCGTGAGAGGGTAAGAAGTAGAAGTGGGCAAAAAACCGGTTATTAACTGGTAGAATATTAACCGGTTAGTGGTTAATTTTAACCGCTGGTTAGTAACCGGTTATAAATATTTAGTATAGGAACCAGTTTTTTAACCGGTAGACCGGTTAACCGAAAAATTCAAAAAAGGCAACAAACCCGGTTAATTAACAGAAAATAACCAACTAATGACTGAACCAGTTAAAGTGATTAATCGGACCAGTTAAAGCAATAACCGATTAAAGCAAAAAAGTAGAAATTAACCGCCATAACAGGTTAACCGAACGGGTTATAGAAATCAACCGGTTTGTGCACCTCTAGTAAGGAGATGGGTATACCTCCAATCAATCAATCAATCACACAATTTTTTTTTTGTTTATTTTTAAGTCAAACCACAACGCCCTTGTTAAGGATGGTTTTGTTGAAGGCTCATTGCCTAGTGCCTACGTGACAGTGTGTTATGTACTTTTTAGTCAACCTACAACACATAGCCTTAGCTATTACAATTTTGGTACGCGGATCTCAAGTGTTCAATCATTAGCTATGTTGAAATATATAAACTAATTATAACAGTTTGGGTCAGTTTGTAAATATTAGAAAGTCTGGGGGTATGTATGTAATTATGTAAAAAGTTTAAAGTTGTGTCGTTTTACAAACGACACGTCAATTGTAATTAGGGTTATATCAACCCATTGTCATATGTATGCGTAAATCGAACAAAATTCACAAATCAAGCAAGGTGTGAATATTTATTCAAAGTCATTGTATTGTTCTTTCAATTTTGTGTTTAATTGTCTCTTTGAGACCAAACGTTAATCGATCCAAGGGAACGTGTGTTATAATCGATCAAGGTAATAAAGCAAGGGATGGAATTTTGAAGGCAGCGGCGCTTGGTTCGGTGCAATTGAACATACAGAAATATAATTGACTAAGACTAGTTTTTAAAACCAGGGAACCAAGCAGGAAGAACGTTTTTTCTTCATAGAATCATAAGGAAACTTGTGATTAAGTCCATACGCATGCGATCACAGACAGCGTTGAGTAGACCAAGCCCATCATCTCAAGTTCCGGGGAAAACCCGTAGTCCGAAGGTCCACTTCAGTAAAACCCGGTTGGGACCGGCTTTGAACTTGAGACATGTGGCATTCGGTTTAAATCTTCACTTTCTCTCCTATTCTCTCATATGCCAGTTGAGCTAATGGTTATTCCGATATAAGATTCCATTCTAAAAACCATTTATATTACACTTCTAATTTTTTTCTTCTTTTACCCCTTTTAAGTTTTTTGTATTTTACTTTTCAACCCTTAATTTTCCTAATATACATGTTTAGTTTTTCTACTTTAACTTTTATAATATACATGTTTAGTCCCTCTACTTTAATAAAATTTTCTTCTTATTAGTTAACTTTGTTTATATACATGTTTAGTTCCGTTACTTTAACTTTTGTAATATACATGTTTAGTATCTCTACTTTTATTCATTTTAGTATTTCGTCTTTTAGTGTTTTTCCTTTCTAACGTGACGAACCAAACCGACTTACGCCGTAACGCGTGGTATAAAATTACTAGTTATATATTAAAAGAGAAGATGTGAGTGACACTACATGGATCACTCTTTATGTTTCTATTCTGTTAATGGGATTGACAAAGTATTTCTAAGGTAATAAACCTTGGTGGTTAGGTTTTCTATAACTTGTCTTAATTTCTACTTAGGTTGTTGGTGTTGTAGCCTAGCTATGCTATATTAATCATATCTCGTCATTAGATTTAGTTTAGTTTAAGGTGAAGTTGTTGGCCATATGAAATAGATTTGTTGATCCATAAATATGATCTGGCCCCACTACTGGTCATTGTTAGGTAGATGGGTTTCAAAATTTGTGACAAGGTGCAATTGACTACATATCGATAGGCCATGTCCAATTGGATATATTGGTTTTAATTTTATGTTATCCTTCTTTTTTTTTTTGTTATGTAACATATTCTGTCTTTTTTTAATTGCCATTTTATAAATTAATTCCAATCAACAGGGCAAATTACATAAGGATAACAGGTAGACGGACAACAAACTACGCCGCCATCCCCTTCTGAATAGAAAACCCTAATCTACTAAAAACAAAGCCTCGCCCCTGAGGGCTCGAAAAGTTGTTGTGGACCACACGCTGAACTCTAGCCAAGAACCGAACCGCCTCCGGCGCCAAAGAGCCGTACGCGTCAAACGCCAGGGTGACAAAGGCATGCTGATCGGATTTAAAAATACAAAAGAGGGAAACTACAAAGAAGATTAGGGGTTTTTAAAAATTGTGTTTAAAACGATTAAAAATTAAAATACATCAATATATTGGTTTTAATTCATCTTTGTTTTTATTGTTGTATAGACTATAGTAAATTAGTAATTGCATTTTTAGTATATGGACTGCTAGGCTATAAAAGATTTGAATTATTGGGCCGTTGATAGGATTTATGGGCTTTTGTGCTGATGGGCTGTTACTAATGGACTACATGTCTGACTAGAAGTGGGCCGCCAAACATATTGGCAGGCTTCTTGTTTTGCTGTTTGTCGCTCATCAGAAAATGCCATCACCATCTACTAAGCAGAATTTTATTCTAATGGGTTCTTTTGATAAATTCTCTTTAATCCTCACTAATTTTTTCTAAATTCTACAAAATTCTCACTAATTTTTTCCGTTTTTTCCAAACACACTGGGTTCCTGAGAACCCACAAATGTGGGCTGGATCCGCCCCTGTCAACTAGCCGCACACTAGAGGTGCACAACCAAACCGGTTTGAGAACCAAAACCAGGACCCAAACTGAAATCAAAACCAATATACATAGAAAGTTTTTGGAACCGGTACAAGCGTAGGTTTCTAAACAGTTTATAATCTTCTCCTTTGAAACTGGCTAAACCCGAACGAAACCAGTAAAACAGGGTCAACAATGGTCAAATTCAGTCAACAAACTGACAAAACCCAAACCAATTTGAAATCAAAATCAATTTCCACTTTTGTTGTCCAACTCGAACTGGTTTAAGGTTTGAATCCGATTTTGCACCTCTATACACAGTTACCGGTTTATCTTGATTCATAAATCATGCCCCTGAACAATTATCTCTTTTAACTTTGTAAAATATGGTTGTTAAATCCAAGAAAAAAATCATTGATTTTTAGCTTGTAATATAATGATATCGTTTACAACTAGGATCTTTGTTTCTTCTAAAGAATCTTGACATGCTTTTTGTTATGATATAATTAGAGTAAAATGCCCGGATAATCCCTGTGATTTTGTAAAATAACATCTATAGTCCCAAACTTTTGGAAATTATATCGGTGCTCCCTATGGTTTGACAGTTTGTTACTCGAATAGTCCCTAGAATGGATGTCCGTTAGTTTTCTTCGTTAACTCCATGTAAAATGACCAACATGCCCTTCGTCGTCTTCGTCGGTTTCGAACCCAGGAATCGTTGAAACATGATCCACCAAATCAGATCGAAGGTTGTGATGTATATCCCTTGACTTGATCAAAACTTCATTTGCCGCTTTATCTTGGTCTGTTACGTTACCTGGTTGGGGGTCATCGTCATCATAGTAGGTAACGACCGCTCTACCTTCATCCTCCAAAATCATGTTGTGAAGAATGATACATGTGTACATCACGTTTCCAATCTGATCCTTGTCCCATAGTCGACAAGGCATTGCCAATATTCGCCACCTTTTCTTCAAAACACCGAATGCTCGCTCGACGTCTTTACGTGCAGCCATCTGGACCCTGTTAAACTTTAATCTCTTTGAATCTGTGGTACCGTGTTTTGTGAACGATTTTACGAAAACCCCCCACTCTGGGTAAATCCCATCAACTAGGTAGTACCCATACACGTACTCAACCCCGTTTACAAAGAAAGTTCCTTTGGGTCCTATTCCATTTACACGATCATTGAAAAGGGGCGAGTGGTTTATGATGGTAATATGATTATGTGAACCTGGCATACCGAAGAACGCATGCCATATCCAAAGATCTTGGGACGCAACCGCTTCAAGCATGATGGCTGGCATCCCGTGAAATCCACTCGTGTGAGCGCCTTGCCATTGGGTAGGACAAAGTTCCCAAGCCCATTTCATACAATCTAAACTACCTAGCATCCCGGGTAGCCCATGATAATCTGCGTGATGTTCCAATAATTGTTCCATGTCACTGAACGAGGGCTTTCTCAAATATCTTTTCCTATAAAGTTCTAGAATACACGAACAAAAGTTGTGAAGACTTTCTCTAGCTACACGTGCAGACATTTTTAAATAGTCATCCATAATGTCCGAACTATTGCCGTACGCTAACTGCCTAAGTGCGGCCGTGACCTTTTGCCACGTACTAAATCCTAATTGCCCGACTACATCGGGTTTTGTTGGAAATAAACATACTTCTCCTCAAGATCTCTAGATATCCTTAAAAATAAGTTTCTACTCATACGAAAACGACGCCTAAACATTTTTTCATCATACTTAGGTTCCGCTGAGAAGTAATCGCTTACCAACAAATCGTTAGCGGTGTGCCGTTCACGAACGATGTACCTTCTCCTGCATTTAGGTTGTTGAGTCTCTTCCTCCTCCTCTTCGTCTTCCACGATAGCTTTCACCACCGTCGCGATCGTTTGTAGAAATATTTCCGCACCATCGTCAGATGATGATGACGATTCAGTATAACTTGAAGAACTCATGGCAAGATTGTGTTTTATGTGTTTGATATTGTGTGAGAAAAATGATATATATGGTAAGGTATTTATAAAGGAATTTTTTTTTAAAATAGCCCCCAACGGCTATGCCAACGGCTAGTTTGGTTTGGCCATTCACAGCCCGCCATGTCAGCTTGCTAGACCCGCCCCACGCCCGGCTTGAAACCCAAGCCCCAAGGGCCACGCCCCAACCCAAGCCCACCCGGGATGGTGGCTTGGGCGTTTTCCCCCAACCCACGCCCAAACCCCCGCCCCATACCCCATAGTCTTAAGCCCTTGTATGTCTCTCTCTCACACACACTCACTCACTACCACCTGCCTCCACCACTTACCACCAGCCGTCACCACCTGCAACTCCACCAGCATCAATCAAAATCGTGTTGGGCATGTTGGTTATTATAGCTATTATATTATTGCTCATTTGATTCTGTTAAGAGAGTGTTTGAACTCTAAGCCACATGAAAGGCCATCACATGTAACAAGTTTGAATAACAAAAGGACTTCACCTCACGATTATTGTTTCAAATTTCAATACTAGTACATAATGCAATAAGAAAAACATAATATAAGACATCCGTATACATATAATGAGGATGCATTGTACAAAGCTTGAGAGAACTAAATAAAGATGGAAGTTCAAGTACGCTACATATTAACAAACCAATTATTTAGGGATATCAACCCACAGTTCATCATCCATTGCCAAGCTGTTTGAAACTTGTCGCATTGTTGGCCTTTCTTGTGGGTTAGAGTTCAAACAATCTCTTGAAATAATCAAAACCGATTTCACTAGTTTTTCGACATGGAGTGACGGTGGCGGTATCCGACTATCTCCCACATTGGCAGGCAACAGATCCTCAGCACACAAACTTTGTAAAGATGTTATGAGTTCTCCAGGATGCTTTCCCATGATCGCTTCTAGTGCAACAACTCCAAAGCTATACACATCACATTTCTCCGTTGCCACCATTGTATAAGCAAGTTCTACATGGAACAAACATGTAAATAAAAGAAAATAAAAAGGTAATATCAATCATATAAACATATTTGCAGTTAAAAAAATCAATCATACAAAAACGTTCCAACATTTACACGTATATCTGAAATAGAACAAAACAAGTTACCTGGCGCTATATAACCATAGGTGCCTGCAATCACTGTCCAGTTTGATGAGTCTAGCTTTAAAAGTTTGGATGTGCCAAAATCAGATATATGTGCCTCATAATCAGAATCAAGAAGGATGTTGGCTCCTGAAATGTCTCTATGAATTATTGGAGGTGAGCAATCGTGGTGCATATAAGTTAAGCCATTAGCTATAGCCCTTACAATTTTGACCCTTTTCAACCAATCTAATTTCTTTGCTTCGACATCACTACTTAAGATTGATCTGAGGCTTCCCTTTTCAAGGTATTCATAAATTAAAAATGAGTGACGAGCATGGAAACAAAATCCAAAGAGTTTCACTATGTTCCGATGCCTTATGTTGGTTAATGCTCGTACCTCATTTAGGAAAGCCGTATGATCAACTTTGTCAGATGATGAAGAATGAATTTTCTTCACAGCCACTGTAATATTGTTTGGTTGCAATTCCGCTTTATACACGGAGCCATACCCTCCGGTGCCAATACAATATGCATCATTAAAATCATTTGTCACCTTTATGATTTCATCATACACTGCCCGTCCATCAAAATTTGATATCGAGAAAAAATCATTGCTTTCTTCAACCAATGGTTGTACTTCTACTGGAGAAGAACTTTTCTTTTTTTGGCGACAAGCATGGAGGCCACATAGTAACATTGCCCCGAATAGAGGAAGCAATATTACAAGGATGAGCCTATAGTGAAAGCTATCATTATTTTTCTTCACTGTAACTTGTTGACTTGCACAAAGTTTCATTCCTGTAACATTTCCACACAAACCTGGATTGCCTTGGAATACTTGTAACGTAGAATTTTTGAAGATGGGAAATGAGGTGGGAACCGGACCTACCAACTCATTGTAAGACAAGTCGACAGCAATCCCACCAGGCAATTTACCAAAGGCATCAGGAATCAAACCAGATAATCTATTATGTGAAAGGTTCAGACTATCCAAAGTCACCAAACTTTGAATTTCAGGGGGTATCTCTTTTGTAAGTGAATTCCAGGAGAAATCAAGTGTGGTAAGGTGACCTAGTTTACCAACCTCAGATGGGATTTTTCCGCTGAGCTTGTTATTACTAAGATTCAAGTAATAGATTTGTTCCCACTTACCAATATATCTGGATACTGACCCGTTCAATTTGTTGGTAGATAGATCGAGAGTAAGGAGATTATGAAGTGATTTAAGCTCTTGAGGCATCACACCCGAAAGTTTGTTATCTTGTAAGAACAAATTCAGCATACCCTTCACCTTTCCAAGTTCCTTTGGAATCCCACAAGCCAAATTATTTGAAGAAAGATCAAGTCTTTGTAGTCGAGTTAAATTTCCAAACTCGGGTGGTATGCAACCACTAATGTTGTTATATCCCATCAACAAGGTTGTCACGTTCTTGCATTTACTCCAGTTTTGAGACAACTGCCCATGAAAGCTGTTATGACTGATGTCAAGTAGATCTAAACTTGGATGCACCCCAAAACTATTTGATATATCTCCATTAAATTGATTAACATTGAAACGACCTCTTATTAAGCTCGAGCAATTCCGTAGGCCGTTCGGTATGGGACCGGTGAGATGATTATTACTTAGTGATAAGTATTGAAGCTTTCCCCCATGGCATAAATCTCCAGGCAAATGTCCTGACAATTGATTATTGTCCATTTCTAGCTCGAGCATGTCTAGGCTTGCCAGTACTCCTTGTGGTATAGTACCAGATAATTTGTTCACACTAACATACAAATACTGTAGCTTTCTCAATTTTTTTAGTGATGAAGGAATAGAACCATTGAGTTGGTTTTCACTCAGTGCTAACTCAGTGAGAGACTTCAAATTTCCTAGTTCAGTAGGAATGGTTCCAGAGAGTTGATTTTGGTACAAGTGTAGGATATTCAAAGACTTCAAATTACCCAATGATGAAGGAATTGGGCCTGACAGATGATTTGAAAAGAGGCTGAGTTGCTCAAGTGAGACCAGGCTCCCGATTTCTTGTGGGATCGTACCATTCAACGTGTTATTGAAAAGGTACAAGACGGTAAGCCGCTTCAAATTCCCAATGGTAGGTGGGATAGGACCATTCAGAAAATTGTTACTGATATACACTTCCACAAGATTGATAAGGTTGCCAATCTCATTTGGAATTTGACCAGAAAGCTTATTATCATCAAGATATAGGTAACCCAAGTTTTTTAGGTTGCCCAATGTTAGAGGCAATTCTCCTTCAAGAGAATTATTATACAAGGCAAGCTCAGAGAGAAAACTCAGTTGACCAATCTCTTGTGGTATTGAACCATTTAAGTTATTTTCAAAAAGATGGAGGGTTTCAAGACTGGCTAACATCCCTATTTCCGGTGGGATTACCCCAGAAAACTTATTCCCTGAAAGATCAAGATAAACAAGTTTGGACAGGAGCCGAATTTGTGCGGGGATTGGTCCGAAAAAATGGTTTACACTAAGCTCAAAACGAGAAAGGTTGTGCAAAGAAGAGAATGGGAACTGTTCAAGAGTACCATTTAATTGAGATGATGTGAGGTTCAACCTGTGAATGGTCCCATGATTGCAAACTACACCGAACCATGAAGTGCATGGAGTCGAAGTAGTAGCATTCATAGGGAGGGGAGTCCAAGAAGAGAGCTGGGAGTTGTTTGGAATTTGGAGGCTAGCTTTCCATTTAAGAAGAGCATTTGCTTCTTCAAAAGATGCAGAAGCAAACTTTGGAAGTGAAATGATTAGTAGAGCAAGACATAAAAAAAGAAACAAGTGTGAACAAGACTTCATTTGCCTTTTCATGTTCTCTTGTTATTATAAAATATGGGTTGTGTGTCCTTATTTATACTTGAGGGCCTAACCTTTTCTCTTCTTAAAAATGGAAAAAGAAAAAAAAGAAACAGAAAAAGAAAATTCGGGCAATGTTACATTTTCCACAAGTAGTGTGTTTTACTTTAGGAGAAATAAATATCTAGAGAATATTATTAATTACACTTTGAATACAAACATTGTTGTATAAACACAATATGGTGACAGAGCCAATAGGAGTCAATGTCCTTAGCAAACGACTACTTTGACTACAGCATTAAAATTCTGGACGTGCTTCACACTGGATTAATTATTAATATATGAATGAACGTGTTTCACACTGGTCACTGGACGTGCTTCACACTGGATGGTCGAATACTAATATTGACTCAAAAGTCATATATTCCACTAGAAGTGTGTTTTACTTTGAGAGAAATATATGAATATTGACTCAAAGTCAAGATAATGAGACAAGGAAAGAAGAGGTCGTTGGTATTATTATTATTAGAGGGGTAGGGGTGGTTATCACCCATCACCCATTTATCACTCACAACATCCAATCAAGTTCCGCCATATCATCAACCATTATTCTATCACTCACAACCTTTTTTAGTGGAAATGCCCATCACTCACCACACCCAACAATAAACCCCCACACCCCCTCACATTCAATTATCACGAAAACCCAATAACGCGTCAAGTTTTTGACGGAATCTAACTTCAACGCGTGAACATTCATGGCCGGCGGTGGAAGTTTGGTTATTTTGACGCGTGAAGTTTATTTATCACGGGGAATCTTCCCCCCACCCCGGGTCCCCTTAGGGGAGGAGGGGTGGTTCACTAGTGATAGAAACTATCACTCCCATTGTCCAATCATATCATGCCATGTCATCAACCAAATTTCTATCACTAGTGATAGAAATGTAGGCGGGGTGGTATCACTAGTGATGGAATTCTATCACTCCCAAATTTTTTTAATTTTCATTTTAAAATTAGAAATTAGAAATTTTATTTAAAAACAAATTTATAAATTAACAATAAAACACTAAAATTAAAAATTTCATTAAATTTAAAACATACTACTTCAATTTAACATACTAGAAACATACAATTTAAAAAAAAAAAACATACTCCTCGTCCGAATCATCAAACACCAAACCTAGAGAACCTACTAGTTCGATTAAATCGAATCTTAACCGAAAGTGAGTTTCTTCGTTACGCAATTGTAGATGGATATCTTGTGGAACTTGAACTTGTGTAGGAGGATCCGGCACCCAATCCGGGGATATTGCACGTCCGTCTTCTTTGATCAGCATATTGTGCAATATGATACATGCATACACTATGCTATGTATTGATTTCTTGCTCGTCGCACGAACCGGTCGGTGTAGTATACCCCATCTACCCTTTAAAACACCAAATGCCCTCTCAACATCTTTTCTTGCCGATTCTTGCAATTTTTTGAACGCCTTTTCTTTAGCCTCGACAGGAAATGAGGGAGCTTTCACAAAAACAGACCAAGACGGGTAGATACCATCCACAAGATAAAAGCCTCGTCTGTAATGTCGACCGTTAACATAGAAAGGAGCGGAAGGTGCGGTACCATCCGTTACGCTTTGGAACAACGGCGACGTGTGCAACACATTGATGTCGTTGTTTGAACCTGGAACACCGAAATACGAATGCCAAATCCATAAATCATTCGACGCCACCGCTTCTAGTATGATGGTTGGTCTTTTGATGTCTCCCCTAACATACGCCCCTCGCAACTCTCTTGGACAATTTTTCCACTCGATATGTGTACAATCGATGCTACCGAGCATCCCGGGAAAATGCCATCTAGCCTCGTGTGCGGCGTAAATACGTGAGATGTCGTGGCTCGTCGGTTTACGTAAAAACTCGTTAGCATACAACTTAATGATCGCGTTGCAAAAAAATTGCAAACATTCACGTGAAGTTCTTTCCGACATAGCTAGGTATTCATCATATTGATCGGGAGGGTTACCTGTCGCTAGTTGGCGAATGGTGGACGTGCATTTTTGTATCGGCGTGAAACTTGCTTTGCCCCTCGCATCGTAACCTTCTTGAAACCATTCCTCGCTTGCTTCGATGTCTCCAACAATCTTTAAAAATAATTCTTTGGGTAAACGAAACCGATCTCTAAACGTTTCGGCATTGTATAGCGGGTTTTCCACAAAATAATCGTTCATCAAAACTTCGTTGGCACGTATACGATCACGGTCGACCATCTTCTTCTTTGGGCGGGACGACTCGGCATCAAGCTCGTTATACACCGAAACAAAATACTTTAGCGTCTCGTTGTCGGAAGACGACTCGGTATCGCTGTCGCTAGACATCGGAAACGTCGAATCGGTAGGGAATTCCATTTGAGAAAGATTTAAAAATTGTGTGAAATGGGTTTAAAAGATGTAGATTGGTGTGTGTAAAATTGTATAAAATGGAGATATAAATAGATAAATGGTTGAAAGGGTTTTTTTTTTTTTTTAAAAGATTGTTACCGTTTTAAAACGGTCGAAAAAATCAAACGTTCGAAATTTTCAAAAGTTCAACGCGTGAAACATTCAACGCGTTACAAACTTCACGCGTTATAAAAGAACCGGCGGCGGTGTAGCGTGATAGTTTCACGCGTTATCGACCTCCATAACATACCACCCCGTGTCCTCTTATGTGGGTTTGTCACCTTCTGCGTTACAAAAACATACAAATATTGACTCAAAGTCAAGATCAAGGAATTAATTTTGATAGATTTTTGAAAGAGTGAATTTTATTGAGATAAAAATTAAGCTAGCGAGGAGCTGTAGCCAAACTTAAACAGGACCCACAGCAGCATCACCTAAGCCAATACTTTTACGGATAAAGGATTACATATGTTTTTCGTTAAATTCCGATCACGTATTATGATTTTCTATTGTAAGGTCTCGAATTAACCAAGTTAAGTACATGTACCGACGATTCATATATTATATAAAATTAACCACATAAGATGAAAATCAAAAGTATACCTCGTAATGCAGGCAAATATATTGATGTTTGTAGATAACAAGCAAAGAATTCCCCACCATGTTGCGGACGCTAAACCCAATATTTTCTTAGTTTTGCTTTTTTCTCGGTTACTTGTCCATGCTATTCATAACGCATTCTTAATAAGATAACATGGAGACGTAGATGAAAACCCCTTCATCAAAGGAAAAAAACATTTATAAACTCTAGGAACTATAAAGTAACTTTATTAAAGTCGAGGAGTAGTAACGTAGACTGAGTTAAGGAAAAAAGACGGGTAAAGTTAAGGGATATTAAATTCAATATTTTAAGAAAAAGGCAAAACTTTGACCTTCCCGAGTTTCAAACCCGGGTCGCTTCATTAGGTTTAGCATAAATCAAGCACTCCTCCACACACCATTTTAATACTAAGCTTTTCTTTCAACTAACATTAAAAATGAAGCAACTAAAAGAATAATAAAGGACCTAGTGGATGCCACATGGTATTCACTGGTTGGTTGCCTCATTTTTCATCAATAACAATAGTTTGCCGCCATTTTTCACCAATAAAAATGGTTTATTATTTTCGGGATTTTTAAACATAATCTTTTATTACTAACTGCAATACATTACATTTCATTTATCAACTCGTGTAATACACGAAATTATAACCTAGTTTGCTTATAATACGTCAACCACTCCACCACAAGTCATTTTAATACATGGGTTTACTTTCAATTGATTAAATATATTAAGTTAAAATACGTAATTAAAAAAATTAAGCATGCCGCCTCTTTTGCCGCCCTTTTTCACCAATAATAATGATTCACTATTTTCGGCCTTTTTAAAACATAACCTTTTATTACTAACTATAAAACATTACATTTATCAACTCGTGTAATACATAGAATTATAACCTAGTGTAATACATAGAATTATAACCTAGTTTGCTTATAATGCATCAACCACTCCAGCACATGTCATTTTAATACATGAGTTTGATTTCAATTGTTTAAATATATTTTAGAGTAAATCGCCAAAATCATCCCTGAGGTTAGGCCTGTTTGCCAGTTTCATTCAAAATGATATGTTTTTTTGCCAAACAACCCTTCACCTTTGTCATTTTTTGCTATTTTCATTCAAACCACTAACTTAGTTTAATTTTTATGTTAAATTGAAGGATATTTGGATGAAACTGACAAATATAAAACCTAAGGGACGATTCTAGCAATTTACTCAAACTCTTTTTAATTTCTTTTATTTAATTAATTTTGTCACATATATATAAAACAGAATATATATGCCGTTTTTATAAAAAAAAAAATAGTTTTGTCACATAATTTTTTTAAATTTTCATTCAAATCACTAACTCATTTTATTTTTTCTGTTAAGGTGAAGGATGTTTTAAATTTTATAAATTAAGACAGAAATTAATATCCAGTTTTTTTTATATAGATCAATTTTATAAAGAGAAAAAGATATATAAAATAAATATCAATGGTATGTAGCACATAATAATCGATTACCACTTTTAGTATTTAATCTAGTGTAGAGATAGAAAAAATTTGTAAAACGTTACAATTTTTTAAATGTGTTGAGTACCTAAGAAATATGTTGGTAGTAATAAAATATTTATCTAATTAAGTTTATGACGGTAACTAACTAATATTTATTCCGAGTGGTTGAGTAAAGAAACTTTTGGTTCATGGGATTATACTTACTATTTAGTGGGTAATTAAGGTTTGGTTACGATACATTGTTTGATAAAGGGGGGGGGGGGGGGCAGTGGCTTCTGTTTTTTGTTACGAACGAATTTAAAAGAGTAGAAGATGAATTACAAACTTGGTACATATGATAAAATTTGTTTATTTGACCTTTTTCTATAAGATGACTAGCATTTTGGTTTTATAAAATTTAGATGTTGATCGATTTTATTTTTATAATACTGATGTATATAAAAAAATTGGGAATTAATTTTTGTCTTACTTTATAAAATTTAAAATATCCTTCACTTTAATAGAAAAAAATAACTGAGTTAGTGGTTGAAGGACAATTTATAAAAACTATGTGACAAAACTATTAATTTTTTTATAAGAACTACGTCTATATTCTGTTTTATATATATGTGACAAAATTAATTAAATGAAATAAATTAAAAATAATTTACGTAAATTGCCAAAATCGTCCCTAAGGTTTTATATTTGACAGTTTCATCCAAATATCCTTCAACTTAACCGAAAAAATAAACTAAGTTAGTAGTTTGGATGAAAATGTCAAAAAATGCCAAAGATGAAGAGCTATTTGGTACAAAAAAGTCATTTTGGATGAAACTGACAAACAAACCTAAACCTCAGGGACAATTGTGGTAATTTACTCTATATTTTAAGTTAAAATACGTAATTAAAAAAATTAAGCATGCCGCCTCTTTTGACCAATGGTTAATTGTTACTATTTTCCAGCATGGAAATTTATTTGTAGGTTGAACAATGGTTGATTGTTAATATTTCCCATCATGGAATATGTATTTGTAGGTTAATATTGAATATTACCATAGGTTTTTATATATATAATAACAATATATAAGAAAATTTAATTCTTAGTCTATGTTAATATTGAATATTACCATAGCTTTTTTTATATATATAAAATAACAATATATAAGAAAATTTAATTCTTAATTTTACAACCAACATAAAATAACAATATATAAGAAAATTTAATTCTTAGTCTTACAACCAACTATTATGTACTATCAATTTGAAAGATGTTAGTGTATATGTGGTTTGTACCACATGCTTATTAGTTTGTTTATGTTGTATTAGGTCGTACCATGTGCTTAATTTGTAATATCTATTTTGGGTATTAACTTTGTGTTTTGTTTTGTTTGGCTTCGAAACATGTTAGTGCATATGTGAGTTGTACCATATGTTTATTAGTTTGTTTATTTTGTATTGGGTTGTACCATGTGCTTAATTTGTAGTATTTGTTTTGAGTATTAACTTTGGGGTTTGTTTTGTTTGGCTTGATTTTGAAGCCAAACCTCTTTCTCACCGACCATCTCCCTCTGCTTTCCCCACTGACGTACCACTGCCTGTCCGCTACCGCCATAACATTGTTTTAATTTTCCAAGACTGCCGCCCCTCTTTTAAATTTGTGGCTGATATGATTGTTCATTACTTGCATCTACGATATATTTGGGACTTTATCTATGTTCCGACCGTACATTTATACGGTTCATACGTTTGTTATTTTTTGTTGAGAAGATTGGCTTTATACAGTTGTTTTCACTAAGTTTTTTCAACTGTTTTTGGTTCAGTTGGTTGATATGGCTGCTAGGGGTGTGCATGGGTCGGTTTGGGTCGGTTTTAACCAAAAACCATAATCATAATCGCGATGTCGGTTATTGGATAACCATAACCATAACCGATCGGTTATGGTGGTTATGGTTATTCAGTTTTGATGGTTATAGCGGGTCGGTTATGGGTGGTTAACCGTGTATTTAGCTTAGCTAAAAATAGCTTAATTTTTTTAACATGGAATAAATTGCTATTGCATATTTGTATATAACATATTATTAAAAAATACATATAATCTATAATATTAATACAAATTATTATCGAATATTCAAATAAAGTAATATGATACATTCCATAAATTCAAAGAAACATTCAACCAAAACCACAAAATGATATGAAAAACCGATAAGTACTAAAAATCTTCAGTCAAAAATATCAAATATTAAAAATATGGTGAAAAGTCCTAAATCCTACAAAGATTTATTACATGTCGGTTCGGTTCGGTTCGGTTATGGTAGGTATGGAAAAAATGATAACCATAACCGACCTGCTACTTTCGGTTTTCAAAAAAACAATTAACCGACCCACCGGTTTTTTATTTGGTTCGGTTATTTCGTGTCACACGCCAACCGATGGCGGAATCATCGGGGCGCGGCACTAGGCGAATCAGATTGCTCAGGAGAATCCATAACAACTATTAGCGACAATATTTAATGCGTTCATTATCCCATACTAATAAACAAATACAGTCACATAAGTTATCACAGATTTTGTGTTCTCTCGAACAATACAAATCCGACAACCTAGATTTTAGTTGAGTTTCTAGACTTCCTAGCTTGATTTGAGGTAGCCTGCGTCTAATCCTGCAACATACGTTAAAATAAAGTCAATACAAAAGTATTGGCGAGTATACAGGTTTGATAGCATAGTAGATTAAAAGTGCTGCGAATTCCTACATACATAAACGGGATACACGACATATATACTCACAAAACCGATACTACCAGCTAAGTCCTCGATGCTCGAATACGCGATGGCAAACTAGACCCCGTCGGGCGCAATAGTACTATACTAGTCATGGTGGGACGTTGCGAGTATAAGTCCTAGCACATATGTAACTAGCATCACGTATGAATATGCACGTAAGTCATTCGCAAGTGATAAATAGTTTAAGCATTTGATGTGATTCGATTTGATAGCAACGTATGTTACACCCAAAAGTGCAAAAGCAAAAAGGGTTCAAGTATACTCACAGTGCTTGTTCAGCAAGTAAACACAACTTGATTGGATTGATTGAGAGCGCGTTTGAGTTAGCCTGACAATGGAATGGTAGCGCGTTAAACGGTGAAAAGTGCAACAAGTGACTAGTGACAATCTGATCGGATGTCATTCCGGTTGGATGGTCACTCGTCTGGAATGACCATTGACTAGTGACAATCCGATCGGATGGCAATCCGGTCGGATGGTGACTCGTTTGGGATGATGAGTTGAAAGTTCCAAGTGCAAAGTGGTGATCCGGTCGGATGGCAATCCGGCCGGTCGGTCACTCGTGTGTATGTCGACTCGCTCGGGTGGTTGTCCGTTCGGACGGCCACTCGGTCGGTCGGACATCTATTGGTTTAGATGCGTTTGTGTGTGATGGCTTGTCCTTTGAAGTTTTTGTTGTGGCATTTAAAAGCATAGAAGTATCTCTATCTTTCAGGTCGGTCGATCGAATGGTCGTTCGATCGGGTGGCAACCCGATCGGGTGGCTGTTCGATCGGACGGTGATCCGATTGGCGAGACACTTGTGGGAACAAGCTCATAACAGGTTGGTCACTCGATCGGATGGCAATCCGATCGGGTGGCAACTCGTTAGAACTAGTAGTGCATTGAAATGTTAAAAACTGTTTAAGTATAGAAATCCTGTGCTGTCCGATCGGATGACGGGTCGATCGGATGGCAATCCGATCGGACGACAATCCGATCGGGCGGCAATCCGTCCCGTTGTCGGATCATTCTGCAACTTGATGATTTTGAAAGTTTGGTAGCTTGACGGAGACGGTATGACGACGTATTGAACAACAGAAACCCCATCAAGACTCAGGTAACCCGATCGGACGGGAATCACCCCAACCATATCAGCTAACTGTTCGAGACGGATGTTTATGTTCAAACCGAAATCCAATGTCTCTTTTGAGGAAATTGAGATCTCTGAACCGACACTTCGCTAAGAATGTGTAGAAGATCAGAACGAGTTCCATTTCCATTGGTTTTGAGTGCATTGAGTTGTAAAAGAGTTGAAAGAAAGTTGGAAATCCTTCTTTCGGACCCTTTTACCATGAAAATGTTTAGATCTCAGTGAAAACCTTGTTTAATCTTGTGGAAATCCTTCAGATCTGTGTTGTTCATGGTGGAATGAAGCCAAAACTTGAAGTTCATAGAACTCCATGATGACATCACCCTAGAACACCTCAAATCAAGTGATTTCACGGTTAAAAGTTAAGATTCAAAAGATAGAAAGGTGTAGAATCGTGTGCAGATCATAGAAGTATAAGAATTAGAGTGAAAACTTACAAGATTTGCGAGAAATCGAGTGAAAATGCCTCCAAAAGCGTGCTGGTCGAGTGAGAGCTGTCAGATCACTGTTTAAGTGATGTGACAAGTGGTATTTATAGGTAAAGTGGAGTGAAGGAGAGAAATGTAATGGGTCGGATGGTTGTCCGATCGGATGGCTGTCCGATCGGGTGGTTGTCCGATCGGATGGCCACCCAATCGAGTGGTCACTCGATCGGTGGTCTCCGGCGAATGGCGTTTCGATGTTCGTTTTGTTCGTTAAGCGTCGCGATAGTTTGGTTACACATTTTCATACCCATACTCGTATATTTATTATAATTAATCACAAAAGGTCGTACATACGTATTTACATTCCCCAGTTTACGTTGCGATAGTCGGGTTTCGTTTCGAGTTTGCGTTACTTGCGACACATCACGGCTATCGAGGAGGGTAGAATAGGTCCTCACTCAACGTCATCGTGAGTGTTAGTATGTGCGATGAGGCGTGTCATGCTACAATGATCAATGGGGTACTACTCACTCGTATTGCTATCATCGTCACGACGCCCGATGGGGTAGTACGCACTCGTAGAGTCATTGTTAGCTTTAATGTTTGCGTTGATGCATTATGCGAAAATGGTGTTGTAATAGCGATAAAATATGCGTAATATGCGAATATACTTCGAAGTAGCGATGCATGCGATATAGTTACATTATGATCCGAATCTCTAGTGCTAGGCGTAACGAGTGTAGCGAGTAGTAACAACGCACGAACGTGCGGGTTGTTACAGTCTCCCCTGCTTTAGGAAATTTAGACCCGAAATTAATCCACAAGAAGGGTTGTGAGGAGTGATGCGAGTGAGAGTAGCGATAAACATCAAAAATAAGCGAGCGGTCGATTGAAATTCGACGAGCGAGAGTGCTGCGAAGATGATACGAGAGCGGCGAGTACAGCGATTCGTATAACACAGAATGATAATACACACAAAAGGCGATCTGAAACGTTTTAATTTTTTGAAAAGTCGATTAATTTGGGGAAAACTTAATTTACGAAAATCTTCTCACGGTGCGGCGTCAACTGTATCGATGTTCACACCAGCGCTATGGGAAGGGTTTTGTTAGGTTATTAAAAGATTTTTGAAGTGTTCAAAACTCGTTTTACAAAATTTTCTCATCACACGGCGTAACTTGAGTCGTTTGTCACATCAGCGTGACGAGAAGATCTCATTTCGTACAAAGGATTTTAGAAAAAGTTTTATAAAGAAAAAACCTTGTTTCAACAAGGTTTTAAATAACATTGAAGATTTTTAAATTTAGAGTCGGCCCCGCATGGCACCTTCCCACGAAAGTTCGACAATATGGCTAAAACACTTATATATAGGAAGTACCAGCGGCGTATCCACCATGTTTTAGCCATATGGCTTCCGTCCCGTGAGGCGGTGTCACGTGTGTCGACATAGTACTGATAGATTTCGATTTCCTTGGTCCAAGCGAAAGATGGTTGGACCAAGTGTAAGAGAAAAATTGAGCAAGCTGAGCGATGAAGTCGTTTTCGAACTCAGTTTGGCGATGCAAGCGAGAGGGATATTGGTAAGCCATAAGTGATAAGTCAAACACAAACACATAGGTAAACTTAACACAGCAAGCGATGGCAGCGGCGATAAGCAAAAGCGGTAAACGATGAGCGATAGCGACAACCATCCAGCGATAAGCGACGATTATTGCGATGCCAGCGATGGTGATATGCGCGATTAATGTGATTCGATTGGATTGATCAACACCACAAAACTTAACTAACATTAGACCCCACATAGCCTTTTTCCACGAAAGTTTGCTGATATGGCTAAAACACTTATATATAGGAAGTACTAGCGGCGTATCCACCATGCTTTAGCCATATGAGTTTCGTTTCGTGAAGCGAGGTCATGTGTGCTAACTTAACACAGATAACACAGGTAACGGTAGGCGATAGCGATAGGCGATGAGCGATTGAGCAATACACACAATAAGCGATATCGATCCACATGATAAGCGATAGAGATTCACATGATAAGCGTTAGAGTTTGCGTGATACACCTTATAAACGATATCGATTGCGAGATAGATTTAGTGATAATGTGATAGATTCCAGCAAAACTGCGATTGAGTTACGATGTAGACTTACGACCAGTCTTGCGTCGCTGCAATTTCCCTGCGGGGGTAGACTTACCAAAGTCCATCAATGAGGCGATTGCGTTGCGTTGGCAGACTTACGAAAGTCTCGCAATGATGCGGTTTGATTGTTACGCCTTGCGATTGAGTGTAATGTGTTGAAAATAATCACAATAATATAATAGGTCAAATAACGTTCAACTCCACGTGGCACTTTCCTCACGAAACCTTGGTAGTATGATAAAGCACACCTTGCGTTACCCCTACTACTTAAGTCCCGTGATTAGGTGTCACACCTTGTCGACATGGTCAAGACGCTTATATATATAGGAAGTACCAGCGACATATCCACCACGCTTGACCATGCTTTTAACGTTATGGCACCATTAGAATTTGCTACGATCTCCGTGCACTGACCCAAATAATCCCGTGTGCACCCGTGATTAATCGTTCCTTGCACGTTTATCGTACCTTATTCCAAGAGTGTAGTGATGGTAAAACACATTATATCGTGATATAGTAGTATATAGCGTGTGTGTGAATCTAGGCTAAGTGCGAAACGCGAGGGGAAAGCGAGTGCGAGAGTCGACATTGCGCGTAGTGATAAACATCGAATAACAGAGTGCGATTAACACAAGGAAAAATTAACGTCGAAAATAGTATCATTACAACATTATTCTACGCTTGCTTAATGGTTGATGTTGAAGACTTTTGTTGGAGCTAAGGTTGTTGTAGTCAAATTCGTGGTGCGATGCGGCAGTTGCGAGTGAGGTAACCGTAGCAGTTGCAATTATTGCAATAGCGACAGTCAGCTCCAACCTAGTGGTGGTAGGTACATGTGTAACACTGGGGATGAGCTCCAGTGTAGGCTCGTTTTGAAAATACCGGAACTGCTTGAAGAGGTTCTGGTTGTAGCAGTTCGGTTGTTGATGGGTTCGAGCTTGGAATCTTTCGTTTGCGGTTGCGTGCGTCGATGTCTTGCAATGAGTTGTCGTCATTGGAGGACTCGTCTGAAGACTCACTTGCAGAGTCGTTGGCAGAATCATCGGCAGAATCGTCAGAAGAATCGTCGGCAGAATCGTCAGAAGAATCGTCAGAAGAATCAATGACGATTGCTTGATGAGCTTGTTTGACAGGATTTTTGGAAAAGAACCCGTCCAAGACTCGCTTGTCGTTGATTTCTGCAGCTAAGCGGTAGGTCTCTTCGATGGTAGTAGGTCTTGCAGCTTCAACAAAGTCGGCCACACATTCAGGCAAGCCACGAATGTACTTCGTTATGGCTTTTTCTGAAGTGTTGACTTGACTTGGGCAGATCGTGCTAAGCTGTTTGAACCTTGCGGTGTAGCCAGTATTGTCACCTTTGACTTGTTTGATTTCCCAAAATTCATCTTCTAGTTTCTGGACTTCGTGGGGAGGGCAGTACTCTTTCTTCATGAGCTCTTTCAGCTCGTCCCAAGAGAGAGCATAAGCTGCGTAGATTCCACGTTTGTTGCGTTCGGCGGTCCACCAGTCGAGTGCTCGCGATTGAAATACTCCGGTAGCGCAAGTAGTTTGAAAGTGTTCAGGGCACCCACTCTGACGAAGGGTCACCTCGACAGAATCGAACCACTGGAGTAGTTGGGAAACACCTCCTTCACCTGTGAAGACCATCGGGTCACAGGCCTTGAAGTGTTTGTAGAGAAAAGCACTTCCCTGGTCACAAGTTAAGCAATCCTCTTTTCGTCCCTTTGTTTGGCTCGTCTCTTCGCTGACATTCTTGAAGCAGAGTTGTTGGAAGGCATCTAGACAGAGAGAGACTTGGAGTGAGATTCGATCATAATGATTTTCGGTTTTACGTTGCGATTTGAGTGCGTTCAAAACTTGTTGCAGGTAGTATAGTAATACGTATTCACATAGGAGCCACATAGGAAACACAAAAAAATCCTAAGTTCTCATACGTAAGCGATTTCGTTTGTATGTATATATATATATATAGTCGCGATATCTGTTCACATATTTGCATAGATAACGCGAGGACACGATGAAAAGAGAGAGCGAGTTGTTAGGCTTTAGTCTCGTTGCGAACATTCGGTTTTCGTTTTAGATTGCGATGGCTGTGCGGGTTGTGCATTCATAAAGCGGGGAGCGTAAAATCGATAAATCGGGGAAATCGTTATAGCATAAAAATTTAAATCGTAACACGTAAGCGTAATTAAGTTTAACAAGCGTCAAACCGGGGAATCGTAGGCTAGAAAATTCGATAGAATGCCCTGGGTGTTTAGGCGTCGACTACCCAAAGTCGTCCAACTATACTGTACGAGTTCATGCACGCGTGTTGACCTAGTAGACTATGCTTCCACTGGGATGCAGCGCATGGCATTCGTCTTTCTATTCATCACGCGGCTCGAGTCATTTTATATAGTCGGGTCCTTGGTGAGAGCTTTTCAAAAACCATTTCAGGGAATGGAACGGGTCATTAAGGTATAGGCTTCACCCCTGACTTAACAACTTCGTTCCTAGCTGTGGTTGTGCTCATCGAAACAAATCCGAGAGTTCCACTGGATTGAAATGGAGATTTCCGTCGAGTTATGGATGTCACTCCTGACTCGACAGAAGTTTCTCGTGCTAGAATAATGCGATGGGTGAGCTACCTATCGAGAGTTCCTGGCTTTCACACCTCATCTCGACACGATCACTCGTGGGTGTTATGCGAATATCGTAAAACGTGTGTATTGTGTCAGCCTTAGGAAAGGCTATGTAGTATTAAGCTTTAGGAAAAGCTTCCCTCGTGCGAAGCTGTAGTATGCGGTGTTCACATAAGGATGTAGTTTTAGCGAGTTCGAATGAGAGTATCAAAGTAGGCCCGTACAAACCCCACTGGGTTTGCACGAAGTCAGCCCGTTGGTACTTAGACTATAGACTAGGTCATTGCTAAGACTTCAACCCAGACTAGGTTGAATGTCTTACCTAATTCCCTATAGTTATGGCTCTGATACCAATCTGTCACACGCCAACCGATGGCGGAATCATCGGGGCGCGGCACTAGGCGAATCAGATTGCTCAGGAGAATCCATAACAACTATTAGCGACAATATTTAATGCGTTCATTATCCCATACTAATAAACAAATACAGTCACATAAGTTATCACAGATTTTGTGTTCTCTCGAACAATACAAATCCGACAACCTAGATTTTAGTTGAGTTTCTAGACTTCCTAGCTTGATTTGAGGTAGCCTGCGTCTAATCCTGCAACATACGTTAAAATAAAGTCAATACAAAAGTATTGGCGAGTATACAGGTTTGATAGCATAGTAGATTAAAAGTGCTGCGAATTCCTACATACATAAACGGGATACACGACATATATACTCACAAAACCGATACTACCAGCTAAGTCCTCGATGCTCGAATACGCGATGGCAAACTAGACCCCGTCGGGCGCAATAGTACTATACTAGTCATGGTGGGACGTTGCGAGTATAAGTCCTAGCACATATGTAACTAGCATCACGTATGAATATGCACGTAAGTCATTCGCAAGTGATAAATAGTTTAAGCATTTGATGTGATTCGATTTGATAGCAACGTATGTTACACCCAAAAGTGCAAAAGCAAAAAGGGTTCAAGTATACTCACAGTGCTTGTTCAGCAAGTAAACACAACTTGATTGGATTGATTGAGAGCGCGTCTGAGTTAGCCTGACAATGGAATGGTAGCGCGTTAAACGGTGAAAAGTGCAACAAGTGACTAGTGACAATCTGATCGGATGTCATTCCGGTCGGATGGTCACTCGTCTGGAATGACCATTGACTAGTGACAATCCGATCGGATGGCAATCCGGTCGGATGGTGACTCGTTTGGGATGATGAGTTGAAAGTTCCAAGTGCAAAGTGGTGATCCGGTCGGATGGTAATCCGGCCGGTCGGTCACTCGTGTGTATGTCGACTCGCTCGGGTGGTTGTCCGTTCGGACGGCCACTCGGTCGGTCGGACATCTATTGGTTTGGATGCGTTTGTGTGTGATGGCTTGTCCTTTGAAGTTTTTGTTGTGGCATTTAAAAGCATAGAAGTATCTCTATCTTTCAGGTCGGTCGATCGAATGGTCGTTCGATCGGGTGGCTGTTCGATCGGACGGTGATCCGATTGGCGAGACACTTATGGGAACAAGCTCATAACAGGTTGGTCACTCGATCGGATGGCAATCCGATCGGGTGGCATCTCGTAAGAACAAGTAGTGCATTGATATGTTAAAAACTGTTTAAGTATAGAAATCCTGTGCTGTCCGATCGGATGACGGGTCGATCGGATGGCAATCCGATCGGACGGCAATCCGATCGGGTGGCAATCCGTCCCGTTGTCGGATCGTTCTGCAACTTGATGATTTTGAAAGTTTGGTAGCTTGACGGAGACGGTATGACGACGTATTGAACAACAGAAACCCCATCAAGACTCAGGTAACCCGATCGGACAGGAATCACCCCAACCTGATCAGCTAACTGTTCGAGACGGATGTTTATGTTCAACCCGAAATCCAATGTCTCTTTTGAGGAAATTGAGATCTCTGAACCGACACTTCGCTAAGAATGTGTAGAAGATCAGAACGAGTTCCGTTTCCATCGGTTTTGAGTGCATTGAGTTGTAAAAGAGTTGAAAGAAAGTTGGAAATCCTTCTTTCGGACCCTTTTACCATGAAAATGTTTAGATCTGAGTGAAAACCTTGTTTAATCTTGTGGAAATCCTTCAGATCTGAGTGACAATCTGATCGGATGTCATTCCGGTGATATGCTATTGAGACCCGGTGATAGACCCCATATCTTGTTAAAAACATTTCAAGTTGATGGTTGCAAAAATGGGTACCTCTATCACTTATTAATGCTTTAGGTGTGCCAAAACGAGAGAATAATTTTTTCAGAAATCTTACCACGACTCTTCCATCGTTTGTTGGAAGTGCCTCGACCTCGGCCCATTTAGACAAGTAGTCTACTGCCACAAGTATATATTTGTTTCCTTTTGACGGTGGGAAAGGTCCCACAAAGTCGAGTCCCCACACATCAAAAATCTCACAAACAAGAATGCCATTTTGTGGCATCTCGTTTTTGGAAGAAATATTACCTGTTCTTTGGCACGCTTCACAAGTCTTGACAAGACTTTGGGCGTCTTTGTAAATGGTTGGCCAATAAAATCCTGAATCAAATACCTTTCGTGCGGTACTTGCGACACCATGATGTCCTCCATATGGACCTTCGTGACAATGGCGGAGAATTCTTCGTGCTTCATTACCATGTACGCATCGTCGGATGAGTTGGTCGGCACACATTTTGAAAAGATATGGATCTTCCCAAAAATAGTGTTTCACATTGGCAAATAATTTTTTTCTTTGATGATGTGGCCAACCCTTAGCGACTATACCGCTAGCTAGGTAGTTAGCATAGTCGGCGTACCATGGTTCTTCCTTGTATTCCACCATTTCTAGGGACTCCGTTGGAAATTTTTCGTTGATTTGCTCGTCCCTGGTTGCCTCCAAACCTGGGTCTTCTAAGCGTGAAAGATGACCTGCTGCGGTATTGACTGCTCCTCTTTTGTCTTTGATTTCAATATCAAATTCTTGGAAGAGTAGAATCCACCGAATCAAACGTGGTTTTGCGTCCTGCTTTTTGAAGAGATATCGAATGGCTGCATGATCTGTATAGACTATAGTTTTAGAAAGAACAAGATAAGAACGAAATTTATCAAAAGCAAATACCACAGCTAGTAATTCTTTTTCAGTTGTTGTATAATTTTCTTGTGCATCGTTAAGTGTTTTACTAGCATAACACATTGGGTGAAAATGCTTTTCTTTTCTTTGTCCCAAGACAGCTCCAACTGCAAAGTCACTGGCATCACACATGATTTCGAAAGGAAATTTCCAATCAGGCGCTATCATGATAGGTGCATTGACTAGCATTTCCTTTAAGGTTAGAAATGCTTGATTGCAATCCTTGTCAAAGATGAAAGGAGCATCTTTTTCAAGTAATTTTGTTAGAGGCCTTGAGATTTTAGAAAAGTCTTTGATAAACCGCCTATAAAATCCGGCATGCCCTAGGAAACTTCTGATAGCTCTAACGGAGGATGGAGGCGGTAGTCGAGAAATGGTATCTATTTTGGCTCGACATACCTCCATTCCTTCGCTTGAGATTTTGTGACCGAGTACTATTCCCTCCGTTACCATGAAATGGCATTTTTCCCAGTTAAGGGCGAGGTTAGTTTCCTCACATCGGGATAGCATTCGTTCAAGGTTATCGAGGCATTGGTCGTATGAATCCCCAAAGATAGAAAAGTCGTCCATGAAGACTTCCATTGTCTTTTCTATCATGTCGTGGAAGATGGCTACCATGCAACGTTGGAATGTTGCGGGGGCATTACATAGACCAAACGGCATGAGTCGATAAGCAAAAGTTCCATAGGGACATGTGAAGGTTGTCTTTTCTTGGTCTTCGGGTGCTATCGGGATTTGAAAGTAACCTGAAAAACCATCCAAGAAACAATAAAATTTATGACCGGATAATCTTTCTAACATTTGATCAATGAAGGGTAAAGGAAAGTGATATTTTCTTGTTGCTTCATTTAATCGTCTATAATCTATACATACTCTCCATCCTGTGACGGTTCTTGTTGGTATTAGTTCATTCTTTTCATTAGTTATTACCGTCATAACTCCTTTCTTTGGAACTACTTGTACGGGACTTACCCAAGGACTAACAGAGATAGGATAAATAAGTCTGGCGTCAAGTAATTTGATGACTTCGTTTTTAACCACATCTTGAACATTGGGATTTACTCTACGTTGTGGTTGTATTACCGATTTGTAGTCATCATTCATTAAAATTTTGTGCGTGCACATGGAAGGACTTATTCCTTTAATATCTACCAGCTTCCAAGCGATCGCATTTTTGTGTTTTTTCAAAAGGTTAAGTAATTTTTCTTTTTCTAATTTATCTAATTTAGACCAAATAATTACAGGTAACTTACCATCTTTGTCTAGAAAAACATATTCCAAACCTTTTGGAAGTTCTTTGAGCTCAAGAGGTGGGTCTTTAGGAGACTCCTTATTTGGTTGCTCATTTTGATCAAGAACCTTAAAAGTTTGTTCTATGGCGACCTCTTCTTCAACAAAGTGGTCAAACTTTTCACTTGTATCGGGTGGTTCATCTTCATCTTCAATTAGGGGGTCATTGTTGCCGAATGGATATTTCATTGATCGTTCAAGATCGACGCTTTTTTTAAATGCCCCTAATTGAAGAGGTAGATTGTTGAACTTCCGGTTTTTCAAAGCTTCGTGAGTTTTTACAAATGGTCGTCCCAACACTAGAGGAGCGTCATCGAGGATGACAAAGTCGGTGGGGACTACCATTTGATTTGTTTGAACCAAGATATCCTCAACTACACCGATTGATTTTATTACCTTTCGATTGGATAGAAAAATGGGTATTTGAAGTGGAGAAAAATCACTAATACTTAATTTTTCGAAAATGTAGTTAGGCATTATGTTAACACAAAGATCTTTATCGATTGTGACATTACTAATAAATGAATTTTGAAAGAAACATGGAACCGGTGTAATGTTAATTTCAAATGAGTCCTCTTTTATTATTGAGGTTTGATCAGTAGTTAAGTTAACACTTACCGTTTCGTCAATTTTAGTGTTAGTGTTTAACTCTTTTAAGAACTTAGCATGAGTGGGAACTAAACAATGATTTTCAAAAGAAGGTGACAAGAGATTAATTTCTTCAAAATTAGACTCTTCTTGAATTTTATCGTTAACGGACTCACCTTTTTCGTTGTTTAACTCATGTGTCGGTTTTTCACTTATTTATTCTTCCATTTTTACACCTTCAGTTATTTCTTCTTTAATTAGTTCTTCTTTTGCGTGGGACTCCTCTTCCCTTGCGCGAGATTCTTTTATATAGCGATCAATAACTCTAAGGTGTTCTAATATCCTATCGGTCACTTCGGTTATAGAAAAAGGATCGGGATTTTCAGAGCTTGAATCCGGTTGTTCGATCCTTTGTTCCTCATAATACCCATATGAAGTAGATGGTTCACACCATTGTTCTTCATTGTAAGTATATGATGGATAAGGGTCATAATTTTGTTCTTCATAATACTCATATGAGGTGGGTTGTTCACGCCATGGTTCCTCATAATAAGCATACGAAGGTGGTGGCTCATATCTTGGTTCCTCAAAGTATGAGTAAGAAGGCTCATACCTTGGTTCATCAAAATATGAGTATGAGGGAGTAGGTTCATACCTTTGGTCTTCATAGGATGTGTCTGAAGTTGATGGCTCGTACCTGGGCTCCTCATAGTAGGTGTATGAATTGGATGGTTGATATGAGTGACTATATTGAACCGAGTGCGGATAACTACAATTAGTGCAATAATTACTCCTATAATCATCCTCCTCATAGGTGTAGTTGTAACCTCCTGCGTATTGATCCATGAGAATCACTCAGCAGACCACAACCAAGTCTTGAGATCAGAAAACAAAAATAAAAACGGAAACAGAGGCTGGACACGGCCCCGTGTTCAGTGGACACGGCCCCGTATACAGAATCTGTATCTGGGCGTTTTAATTAAATTTACTGATTTCGTTGAGCACGGGGCGTGTTCAGTGAGCACGGCCCGTGTTCAAGCTACTGTTACTGGGTGTTTTATTAAAATGTGCAGCACGGCCCCGTGTTCAGTGAACACGGCCCGTGTTCAGGTTACTGTAAATGCAAAACTAAACTAAAATGCAGAAAAATATGCGCGCGTTTTAAAAAGGTTTTGAAAAACTGATTAGGCCGTCGATTTTAAGCTTTCTTAAAATCATTGTGTCCCCGGCAGCGGCGCCAAAAAACTTGATGTGCGTGAGTGTTATTAGTTTTTAATGTATATATTAAGCCCTTTTTAACACTTTTTAGCCAAGTTTTAAATTTATAAAACACGATATTTACTAACACTAAACACACATATGGGCAAGTGCACCCATCGTGAGCGTAGTATAGTGTTGGCAAGATACCGAGGTCGTCCAAGGACACAAGAGCTTTTAGTACCGGTTTATCCTCAACGTCTAATCAAATCAAAAGTTTAGAAAAATGTTTTAAACTAAGAAAATAAAAACTAACTATAATGCTGAAAAATAAAAATAAAAGAAAAACAGATAGACAAGATGAATCACTTGGCTCCGACTCGTGTTTAGTGTAACCTTTGATTATTTCCGCACTTTTGCACTTATTTAAGTGATTATCTTAGTTATTGTAGTAGGCCCCTCTTTTGGAGGTGACGTTACCCTCAACCCAGTAGTTTGAGTCAGCAAGGATACAATTCTAAAGGGTCGGATTATTGAAAGATAATTAATTAAGTTATTAATGCATAATGTGGTAGGCCCCTCTTTTGAAGGCGACGTTACCCACGGCTAAGTAGTCTGAGTCAGCAGGGATACAGTCCTAAGTAGCCGGGTTAAAGTATTAATAGTAGTTTAACTTATGAGGGGATCAAAGAGTTTGGACCCCCGCCATCCAATACCGTTAAGTATTGAAGGAGGTCCTACTAAATTTGACCCAGGTCCTTTGCAGGATCTATACACTGAACAATGGCAAGACTTTTACCAAACCGTTCCCTTAACCCCCGACCAGGTAGCCAACATATAGACCGTGGAGATATGAATGGTGAAAATCTTTTATTTTATATAGACAGTAAAATAATGCCAAGACACCATGGACAAACGATAAGGAAAAATCACCTTCAACATAAGAAACTAGTTATTAAAGTCATTAATACATAACCAATTAAAAAGTGCGAAAAGATTAAAAATAAAAAGTATTACACTAGACACTTTGTCTTCACCAAGTGATGTAAAAGACTTAGGCAAACATGGCCTTGATTGTCAAGAACTCTTACGATCAATATTGGATCCCGAGACGACTCACACACTCTATGATGGACAATGGATGATGGTGGTGGATGCTGGTGTTATGGTGGTGGTGGGTGGTGGGTGAATCTTATAGTTGACCACGACCCCGTGTCCGCTGAGCACGGCCCCGTGGTGGGCGATGGAAGCTTCTACAACTTTGTCTTTTATGCTGACACTTGGGCACGCCCCCGTGCTCACTGAGCACGGGGCGTGTTCAACCTCCTGTTTTCTTGTTTTGCTTGGGAAGATGCTTTCGGGGAGGTCGGGCATGCCACGTTTATTCCTTTTCTTGTATTTATGTTAGATTTAGCTGCCTTTTTGCTTTTTTTGTTAATTTAAGCTCATTTAATTCTGAAAATACAAAAGGAAGACAAAAACACACTTTTTTCCAACATTAGTACTAAAAAAGGGTTAGTTTCATGCCACAGTTGATGTAATTTATATGTTGCATTTTGCACACATCAAATACCCCCACACTTGAATCTTTGCTTGTCCTCAAGCAAAACTCTTTATAATATGGCTTTACACTCCCAAATGGAATGGGTAGAAGAGAAGGTTTTTGGGCTTGTCATAGAGTGTTGGGATTTCCAAGATTCTTTATTCAGTTTTATTTTTATTTATTTACAATCCTATTCGTCATTATTTATTTAAAACTTTTCATAAGATAAATTACTTATTAGGGCATAACATGCCTCTTTAAAATTTTATTTATATACAAGTTCACATACCTCACGGGGGATCACTCAACACTCGGCCGAAGATGTATTTTAGTGAATCACTCGAGAGCGGCATGGAACTTACTCCTACCATAAGCTTGCCAAGCAATCAATCCTCCTCCTTTTTAACTATATACCTTTGTAAATATCAAGAGGACTTTTTGGGTGAAGGGTTAGGCTTGGGTTAAAGGTAGGTGGTTGGGTTAGTGGTTAGTGGTTAGTAGAAAAGGGCGAAAAAGCGTAAAAAGCATCGGTTTTCGTAATACTCTCTATTTTTCAACTTTTTATTTTGATGAAGCCATAATTCCAAACAAAGTTATTTTTGATGAACTTGCTTGTTTATTTCTTTTGCTTCATCATCAACACTTTTTTTTTAAAGTCATACGAAAAACCGAACTTGTTACTAAAACAAAGGGTTAAAAATAAAAAGGTTTTGGTGGGTGAAAGGGTGTTTGGTTTGGGTTATGAAATGAAAAGGTTTAGGCTCAAATGGGTTAACTAGGGGGATTTTGGGTAGGTGGTAAAAAAAAGAAAATAATGGTGTATAAATAAAAAGGGTTAGTCCTAATGCCTCTATCATATACTTACTTGGGTTTAAGTTGGTAAGGACCGGGAATGTATCGTCGTGGCAAGTTCTAGAGTTGTAAGAACCAAGCGGCTATTCACACAAGAAACGAAAAATGAGCATTTAGTTTAAAGATATGTATTTGTATGCTCAATAAAGGCTCAAAACTCACTTTTGTGGGAATGGGTTTTTTTTATGTGATCAAGTATATATAATCAAATTTTAACTAAGCTTGTCATGCCTTTTCATAATTTTCTTATGTTAGTTCTTTTTATCACGACGCTATCGGTTGTAAATTTGTAAAAATATAATCTTTTTAGAATTTTGAAATTCCCAAATTAAACCTAGACAAGTAAAAAAAAAATGAAATTTTTTTTTTTTGAAAAAATTAGGGGTGATTAGCGGTTCCAATAGAGTTTTGTGTAAGGCTTGTTATTAGGACTTGCAAGATTCAAGGTTTTAGCATCCCCCCACACTTAAATTACACATTGTCCTCAATATGTCCCAAAAATAAGTTTTTAGGTTGATTGAATGTGTAAAAGGGTGTGAAAAAGCAAAAATTTGTGTTACTGGGCGCTGGACACGGCCCCGTGCCTGGTGGGCACGGCCCCGTGTTCAGGTGCCAGTAACGAAAACTTACAGAAGGTGGACACGGGGGCGTGTCGGCTGGACACGACCCCGTGTCTGGCAAAAAGTCTGCATATTTAGACAAACAGCAGGTCTGGGGTAGTGGGCACGGGGGCGTGTCGGCTGGACACGACCCCGTGTAGACAGTCTGCAAGGTTGAGAAACAGGTTTCTGGTTCTGGTTTTCCTGTCCCGGCTTTAGTAGCACTAAGGTTTAGTGCTCTAAGCCTTGTATGTACCTGTTTTATCAATAAACACTCCACCAAAACATAACAAACATCCTAGATTACCAATGTTCAACATCCCATCCATCACATAGTTAGAAAAAAAAATGCAGAAAATAAAAGAGTTAAAGGAAAGTAAATTGTTCGACACACGGCAAGCAGGCCAGAAATTGTTCAAGATAAAAGGTTAACCTGGGGAATCACCAACCAACCGCTTCTTCCTCCGCTCCTCCCGCCTAATCCATGTCCTCGTCCTCATCATCATCATCTCCACCATGCCCCGCAATGTACTCCCGGATATTTCCAATATCATCTTGGATATCGGATATGCTTCTCTCGATCGCCCCAACCCGGTTGTACGTGTTGCTTGCCATATTGTAGGTGTTCCTGGTGCACATGAGGTTTTCCTGCAATAAATCATGTAAACTTTGGAAGTTAGGAAAACCGGCTCCGGAGGAGGACTGGCCTGGATCACCATGGGGCTGGTACTGGTACTGATGATGTTGTGGAGCGTGAAGGACAAGTGCCTCTTACGGGTTCCATGCATGCCCTTGCATCCTTTGGAAGCTAACCGTCCCATCTTCAGCCTCATAGATTAGGTTCATTGAGCGGCAGATGCGTATATCTACCCTACCCGACCATGGGCTCCTTCCTAATGACCTAGGTATGTTGGTGAAGTGCTTGAATAGACGGTACACCCATCCCCCAAAGAAGATAGGGGTTGGTGCAGTAGCAAGGCGGTTCAGATACATGTTTCGGAGCATGAGGAACGGAACATCGAGGTGCCTGCGGTTATGGATGCAGTAGAGGACAACTAAATCTCTCAACAACGCCACCGCTATCATGCCTTTGGCTAAGAGAGTAGCCGAGGAGCCTATGGATGTATCGGTAGAGCGGATCCCTCAACTTCGTGCTCTTAGTGCTGCTCGGATTGTAATGCCCTTCACCAATCTGAGCCCACGCGGCTTGGCGATCGTTCTCATCTATCTCTCGCATCCCTCCAGTATTTTCCTCGTTACCTGCATCTTCTTCTGCATACAACCCGACAATCGACCCAAATTATGCCATAGAGATCGAATACCTAGTTCCACCCCATCGGAATGCTACCCCATCATTGTCAAATGGGTCGCACCTTGAGTTCAATGTGAAGGTGCTATAGAATTCCAAAGTGCATTCGTGGACGGAACGGAGTCGAGTTGTTAAAGCGACTCTTAGTGGGCCTGTGACAAGGTTGTTGAAGCGGTCGAGTTGGTTCACCAATGCTAACAAATCCGTGCATGCTTGCCTTGGGTATTCTTCCGGTCTTGTTTGAATTATTTCGTATCTAGCCCTAGCATCGAGCTCATTTGCGTTAAACCTTGTGAACTTCGTTGCCATCTGAAAGAATACACCAAAAGTTAGTACGAAACATTAGCATTTTCGGACAAAACTGCAAACAGCGTACTGGACACGACCCCGTGTTCAGCGGACACGGCCCCGTGTCCAGGCGTCTATTACACAAAAATATCATTTTTCGACCCGGTTTCGAAAACTTGAAAATTTTTGGTCCAATAGGTGCGGTTTCTCCCGAAAATGAAACCCCCAGTGCCGTTTTTCCCAAAACAACCCGTTTACCCATTCAATTTTATCTTTTTTGGTTCAAAAACAAGGGTTTGGGGTTTTTATGAGAAATCGGGCGAATCTACGAACAATACAAGTGGATTTACTTCCTTTAACACTAATCTAACTAAATGCTAACAGATTAAAGCAAAAATTTGAGGTTCGATCCGGGTGTAGTTCAAGAACCCTAGATTTTTCCCCAAAATTTTGAAGTTTTAACTACATGCAAATGCCTAATCTAACTAATAAGAGTGATAGAATCATACATTGATGTTGTTAGAATGATAGGAGACGTCGAAAATCTGCGGAAAATCGCCTGGAACCAGAGCGTTTTCGGGGAAACGGGGCGTGTGGAATGAAGTAACTGTTATGAAAATGGGAATATATCCCGACAGTAGCGCGGACACGGCCCCGTGTCCAGTGGACACGGACTCGTGCCGAGCAAAAAACAATTTTTTTTCTTTTTTTTAGTGCTCGTGTGAGTGCCCTTTGTTTCCCAAGAACATTTGGTTAGAAAACTTACCGATTTAGATGTCGTCCTAATCGTTCGTAACTTACCAGGTATGATGTTGGTGCTTTCATTCTTCAACCGTTTGAAGCGAGATCTCCTCCTCTTCATCCTCAATGAATCCTTGATAGAGTTTCAGCCCTTGGCCATTGACTTTGAATGGGGGTCCATTCCGAGATTTAATTTCTATTGCACCGTGTGGGAAAATATGGGTGTTGGAAAAAGGTCCTGACCACCTAGACTTTAATTTACTAGGAAATAATTGAAGTCGTGAATTAAACAAAAGAACTTGATCTCCCACTCGAAATTCATTAGGTTTAATATGTTTGTCATGCAAAATTTTCATTCTTTTCTTGTAAATTTTGGAGTTTGAGTATGCATAATTCCTAAGCTCGTCTAATTCATTTAATTGACAAAATCGATTTTTACCAGCAAATTCTAAATCTAAGTTTACATTTTTAATTGCCCAGTAGGCTTTGTGTGCAATTTCTACTGGCAAGTGACAACTTTTTCCATAGACTAGCTTATATGGGGTTGTACCTATTGTTGTTTTATAAGCAGTTCGAAAAGCCCATAAAGCATCATCTAATTTATCTGCCCATTCCTTTTTATTTAACCCTACGGTTTTTTCGAGTATTCGTTTTAAACCTCTATTAGTCACTTCGGCTTGTCCGTTTGTTTGAGGGTGATATGCTGTTGAGACCCGGTGATAGACCCCATATCTTGTTAAAAAAAATTCAAGTTGATGGTTGCAAAAATGGGTACCTCTATCACTTATTAATGCTTTAGGTGTGCCAAAACGAGAGAATAATTTTTTCAGAAATCTTACCACGACTCTTCCATCGTTTTGTTGGAAGTGCCTCGGCCTCGGCCCATTTAGACAAGTAGTCTACTGCCACAAGTATATATTTGTTTCCTTTTGACGGTGGGAAAGGTCCCATAAAGTCGAGTCCCCACACATCAAAAATCTCACAAACAAGAATGCCATTTTGTGGCATCTCGTTTTTGGAAGAAATATTACCTGTTCTTTGGCACGCATCACAAGTCTTGACAAGACTTTGGGCGTCTTTGTAAATGGTTGGCTAATAAAATCCTGAATCAAATACCTTTCATGCGGTACTTGCGGCACCATGATGTCCTCCATATGGACCTTCGTGACAATGGCGGAGAATTCTTCGTGCTTCATTACCATGTACGCATCGTCGGATGAGTTGGTCGGCACACATTTTGAAAAGATATGGATCTTCCCAAAAATAGTGTTTCACATTGGCAAAGAATTTTTTTCTTTGATGATGTGGCCAACCCTTAGCGACTATACCGCTAGCTAGGTAGTTAGCATAGTCGGCGTACCATGGTTCTTCCTTGTATTCCACCATTTCTAGGGACTCCGTTGGAAATTTTTCGTTGATTTGCTCGTCCCTGGTTGCCTCCAAAGTTGGGTCTTCTAAGCGTGAAAGATGACCTGCTGCGGTATTTTCTGCTCCTCTTTTGTCTTTGATTTCAATATCAAATTCTTGGAGGAATAGAATCCACCGAATCAAACGTGGTTTTGCGTCCTGCTTTTTGAAGAGATATCGAATGGCTGCATGATCTGTATAGACTATAGTTTTAGAAAGAACAAGATAAGAACGAAATTTATCAAAAGCAAATACCACAGCTAGTAATTCTTTTTCAGTTGTTGTATAATTTTCTTGTGCATCGTTAAGTGTTTTACTAGCATAATAAATTGGGTGAAAATGCTTTTCTTTTCTTTGTCCCAAGACAGCTCCAACTGCAAAGTTACTGGCATCACACATGATTTCGAAAGTAAATTTCCAATCAGGCGCTATCATGATAGGTGCATTGACTAGCATTTCCTTTAAGGTTAGAAATGCTTGATTGCAATCCTTGTCAAAGATGAAAGGAGCATCTTTTTCAAGTAATTTTGTTAGAGGCCTTGAGATTTTAGAAAAGTCTTTGATAAACCGCCTATAAAATCCGGCATGCCCTAGGAAACTTCTGATAGCTCTAACGGAGGATGGAGGCGGTAGTCGAGAAATGGTATCTATTTTGGCTCGACCCACCTCCATTCCTTCGCTTGAGATTTTGTGACCGAGTACTATTCCCTCCGTTACCATGAAATGGCATTTTTCCCAGTTAAGGGCGAGGTTAGTTTCCTCACATCGGGATAGCATTCGTTCAAGGTTATCGAGGCATTGGTCGTATGAATCCCCAAAGATAGAAAAGTCGTCCATGAAGACTTCCATTGTCTTTTCTATCATGTCGTGGAAGATGGCTACCATGCAACGTTGGAATGTTGCGGGGGCATTACATAGAACAAACGGCATGCGTCGATAAGCAAAAGTTCCATAGGGACATGTGAAGGTTGTCTTTTCTTGGTCTTCGGGTGCAATTGGGATTTGAAAGTAACCTGAAAAACCATCCAAGAAACAACAAAATTTATGACCGGATAATCTTTCTAACATTTGATCATTGAAGGGTAAAGGAAAGTGATCTTTTCTTGTTGCTTCATTTAATCGTCTATAATCTATACATACTCTCCATCCTGTGACGGTTCTTGTTGGTATTAGTTATTACCGTCATACCTCCTTTCTTTGGAACTACTTGTACGGGACTTACCCAAGGACTATCGGAGATAGGATAAATAAGTCCGGCGTCAAGTAATTTGATGACTTCGTGTTTAACCACTTCTTGAACATTGGGATTTACTCTACGTTGTGGTTGTATTACCGATTTGTAGTCATCATTCATTAAAATTTTGTGCGTGCACATGGAAGGACTTATTCCTTTAATATCTACCAGCTTCCAAGCGATCGCATTTTTGTGTTTTTTCAAAAGGTTAAGTAATTTTTCTTTTTCTAATTTATCTAATTTAGACCAAATAATTACAGGTAACTTACCATCTTTGTCTAGAAAAGCATATTCCAAACCTTTTGGAAGTTCTTTGAGCTCAAGAGGTGGGTCTTTAGGAGACTCGTTATTTGGTTGCTCATTTTGATCAAGAACCTTAAAAGTTTGTTCTATGGCAACCTCTTCTTCAACAAAGTGGTCAAACTTTTCACTTGTATCGGGTGGTTCATCTTCATCTTCAATTAGGAGGTCATTGTTGCCGAATGGATATTTCATTGATCATTCAAGATCGACGCTTTTTTTAAATGCCCCTAATTGAATAGGTAGATTGTTGAACTTCCGGTTTTTCAAAGCTTCGTGAGTTTTTACAAATGGTCGTCCCAACACTAGAGGAGCGTCATCGAGGATGACAAAGTCGGTGGGGACTACCATTTGATTTGTTTGAACCAAGATATCCTCAACTACACAGATTGATTTTATTACCTTTCGATTGGATAGAAAAATGGGTATTTGAAGTGGAGAAAAATCACTAATACTTAATTTTTCGAAAATGTAGTTAGGCATTATGTTAACACAAAGATCTTTATCGATTGTGACATTACTAATAAATGAATTTTGAAAGAAACATGGAACCGGTGTAATGTTAATTTCAAATGGGTCTTCTTTTATTAGTGAGGTTTGATCAGTAGTTAACTTAACACTTACCGTTTCGTCAATTTTAGTGTTAGTGTTTAACTCTTTTAAGAACTTAGCATGAGTGGGAACTAAACAATAATTTTCAAAAGAAGGTGACAAGAGATTAAATTCTTCAAAATTAGACTCTTCTTGAATTTTATCATTAACGGACTCACCTTTTTCGTTGTTTAACTCATGTGTCGGTTTTTCACTTATTTGTTCTTCCATTTTTACACCTTCAGTTATTTCTTCTTTAATTAGTTCTTCTTTTGCGCGGGACTCCTCTTCCCTTGCGCGAGATTCTTTTATTTAGCGATCAATAACTCTAAGGTGTTCTAATATCCTATCGGTCACTTCGGTTATAGAAAAAGGATCGGGATTTTCAGAGCTTGAATCCAGTTGTTCGATCCTTTGTTCCTCATAATACCCATATGAAGTAGATGGTTCACACCATTGTTCTTCATTGTAAGTATATGATGGATAAGGGTCGTAATTTTATTCTTCATAATACTCATATGAGGTGGGTTGTTCACGCCATGGTTCCTCATAATAAGCATACGAAGGTGGTGGCTCATATCTTGGTTCCTCAAAGTATGAGTAAGAAGGCTCATACCTTGGTTCATCAAAATATGAGTATGAGGGAGGAGGTTCATACCTTTGGTCTTCATAGGATGTGTATGAAGTTGATGGCTCGTACCTGGGCTCCTCATAGTAGGTGTATGAATTGGATGGTTGATATGAGTGACTATATTGAACCGAGTGCGGATTACTACAATTTGTGCAATAGTTACTCCTATAATCATCCTCCTCATAGTTGTAGTTGTAACCTCCTGAGTATTGATCCATGAGAATCACTCAGCAGACCACAACCAAGTCTCGAGATCAGAAAACAAAAATAAAAACGGAAACAGAGGCTGGACACGGCCCCGTGTACAGAATCTGTATCTGAGCGTTTTAATTAAATTTACTGATTTCGTTGAGCACGGGGCGTGTTCAGTGAGCACGGCCCGTGTTCAAGCTACTGTTACTGGGTGTTTTATTAAAATGTGCAGCACGGCCCCGTGTTCAGTGAACACGGCCCGTGTTCAGGTTACTGTAAATGCAAAACTAAACTAAAATGCAGAAAAATATGCGCGCGTTTTAAAAAGGTTTTGAAAAACTGATTAGGCCGTCGATTTTAAGCTTTCTTAAAATCCTTGTGTCCCCGGCAGCGGCGCCAAAAAAACTTGATGTGCGTGAGTGTTATTAGTTTTTAATGTATATATTAAGCCCTTTTTAACACTTTTTAGCCAAGTTTTAAATTTATAAAACACGATATTTACTAACACTAAACACACATATGGGCAAGTGCACCCATCGTGAGCGTAGTATAGTGTTGGCAAGATACCGAGGTCGTCCAAGGACACAAGAGCTTTTAGTACCGGTTTATCCTCAACGTCTAATCAAATCAAAAGTTTAAAAAAATGTTTTAAACTAAGAAAATAAAAACTAACTATAATGCTGAAAAATAAAAATAAAAGAAAAACAGATAGACAAGATGAATCACTTGGCTCCGACTCGTGTTTAGTGTAACCTTTGATTATTTCCGCACTTTTGCACTTATTTAAGAGATTATCTTAGTTATTGTAGTAGGCCCCTCTTTTGGAGGTGACGTTACCCTCAACCCAGTAGTTTGAGTCAGCAAGGATACAATCCTAAAGGGTCGGATTATTGAAAGATAACTAATTAAGTTATTAATGCATAATGTGGTAGGCCCCTCTTTTGAAGGCGACGTTACCCTCGGCTAAGTAGTCTGAGTCAGCAGGGATACAGTCCTAAGTAGCCGGGTTAAAGTATTAATAGTAGTTTAACTTATGAGGGGATCAAAGAGTTTGGACCCCCGCCATCCAATACCGTTAAGTATTGAAGGAGGTCCTACTAAATTTGACCCAGGTCTTTTGCAGGATCTATACACTGAACAATGGCAAGACTTTTACCAAACCATTCCCTTAACCCCCGACCAGGTAGCCAACATACCTCCATATAGACCGTGGAGATATGAATGGTGAAAATCTTTTATTTTATATAGACAGTAAAATAATGCCAAGACACCACGGACAAACGATAAGGAAAAATCACCTTCAACATAAGAAACTAGTTATTAAAGTCATTAATACATAACCAATTAAAAAGTACGAAAAGATTAAAAATAAAAAGTATTACACTAGACACTTTGTCTTCACCAAGTGATGTAAAAGACTTAGGCAAACATGGCCTTGATTGTCAAGAACTCTTACGATCAATATTGGATCCCGAGACGACTCACACACTCTATGATGGACAATGGATGATGGTGGTGGATGCTGGTGTTATGGTGGTGGTGGGTGGTGGGTGAAGTGTGAGAGAGGTGGTGTGCCAAGGGATGGTTTGAGCTTGAGCCAAGCACTCCTATTTATAGGCTGAATAGAAGCTCGGGCACGGCCCCGTGTCCAGTGGGCACCGCCCCGTGTCCAGTGGGCACGGCCCCGTGTCCACATCCTTCTCTTTCTTCATTAATTGCTCTTGTCTTTATTAGTTGACCACGGCCCCGTGTCCGTTGGGCACGACCCTGTGTGCAGAAGCATATCTGTACTATCAAGATTTGTCTGGATTCTGCGAATCTTATAGTTGACCACGACCCCGTGTCCGCTGAGCACGGCTACGTGGTGGGCGATGGAAGCTTCTACAACTTTGTCTTTTATGCTGACACTTGGGCACGCCCCCGTGCTCACTGAGCACGGGGCGTGTTCAACCTCCTGTTTTCTTGTTTTGCTTGGGAAGATGTTTTCGGGGAGGTCAGGCATGCCACGTTTATTCCTTTTCTTGTATTTATGTTAGATTTAGCTGCCTTTTTGCTTCTTTTGTTAATTTGAGCTCATTTAATCCTGAAAATACAAAAGGAAGACAAAAACACACTTTTTCCAACATTAGTACTAAAAAGGGGTTAGTTTCATGCCACAATTGATGTAATTTATATGTTGCATTTTGCACACATCAAGGAGGGTAGAATAGGTCCTCACTCAACGTCATCGTGAGTGTTAGTATGTGCGATGAGGCGTGTCATGCTACAATGATCAACGGGGTACTACTCACTCGTATTGCCATCATCGTCACGACGGCCGATGGGGTAGGACGCACTCATAGAGTCATTGTTAGCTTTAATGTTTGCGTTGATGCATTATGAAAAAATGGTGTTGTATTAGCGATAAAATATGCGTAATATGCGAATATACTTCGAAGTAGCGATGCTTGCGATATAGTTACATTATGATCCGAATCTCTGGTGCTAGGCGTAACGAGTGTAGCGAGTAGTAACAACGCACGAACGTGCGGGTTGTTACATTTCGGTTCGGTTTTGTCGGGTAATTCGGTTATGGTTCCGTTAATTCGGTTTTTTGCACACCCCTAATGGTTGCATATGGGGTTTTTTTTATAGTAAAGGGGTTATTTGTAACCCTTTAATTGTTCTATATATTTTTGTTTCGTGGCTTGGTTATCTTATTTGGTTCTTTGGTTCATTCAGTTAGCTTATGGCCTTATTCATGTTATAATCTTTCTATCTTTTAATCTTTTTAGTTATATAATTATATATATTTATTTTAAACATATTTAATTTTTTATTATAGGTATATTATTTTATATAATTTTGAGTATGCTGTTGTGATGTATGTATATTTATCTACATCTTGATAAAAAATAATTCGATATTGAGTTGTGAGTGGTAATGTACACACAATCGAAGTATAAACGTACATGTTATCAAAGCAACAATTTCGTTATTCTAATAATAGGGTAATGCTTTATGAAGTTCCGAATATACCATTATAAAGTGGTTCTTTCTATCTATATTGTTTTAATAGAAGCTTTCTTTTAAAATTGGACGGGTCAGATATAATTGACTTTGTTGTTCTTTACTTTGACGAACCAAATCAATACCGCCCGGATAAGTACGGTAGCAGTATAGAGTATATTTTATATATTGTAAGATACAGCGAGTGTCGGAGCCGTGACGAACCAAAAGTGATACCGTCCTAGCAACATCGTTGGTATGTTGATTCAACTGAACAACATCGGTATAGGTATCAGTACCGTTACTGATTTCGTTTTTATGGTTTTCGACACATGCAAATATCATTTTGGTCCTATTATGACTTTATTTTTGGGTTTTATCTTTTGGTTGATTTCCCGAGTGGTAATACCATACCAATACTGTAATAAATCAATCCGACACCGACTAAATACTCGCCGCAACACGCAAGGGTATTTTACTAGTTAAAATTATTATTTAACCGTAAATTAACTATTGTACATTTCTGATGGTTTGAAATTGTAACTAAAATTTAGGTAAAAGAGGTTATAGAATAACTAATATTTTTATATGAAATAGCTACTTCTTACCGCTTAACACCCGACCGATCATCCTTTATATGAAAATCCTAAGTTTGAAAACTAAGTACAGATTTTGCAATATGATGGTTAAACACACGACCATGTCCGTGTATTTTTAATAGCCGTGTGACTCAGTATCAAATTAGATATTGAGATTAAAAAACACGCGACCATACAATTTAATTATTCATAGCCGTCTTCTATAAATATTGAGATTAAAAAACACACGAGTATACAATTTAATTGTCCATAGTCGTCTTCCATAGATACTGAGATTAAAACATGCGACTATATAATATAATTGTCCATTGCCGTCTTCCATAGATATTGAGATTAAAAAAACACGTAACTATACAATTTAATTGTCCATAGCCGTCTTCCATGAAGATTTAAAAATGAGAGTTTTAATGTAGCTAGAGGCTTACATCCTTTAGTTATATAGATGTTCTTAGCATGGCTGGTTATGTCTTTTGTGTGCAAATAACAAACATCTTTTTTTATAACGCCAAAAAATATCACGTGTAAACCTACTTTGTTCGGGGCTATTTCCAAGAGGAGTCATGAGACTGTGCCCCCTGATGCGCGGGAACCGGATGGAAACCGTACACCCTCGCCCCCGCCAGGTTCGAACTTGGGATTAAAGTCCTGATTTGTCTCTCCACCCAGATGTCTCTTGAAAAATAACGAACATCTTATATTATGGAACCTGGGATGAACTTTCTACACCCCTTTTGTTTAGAATCTTGTACAAGTAACTATGGAAAATTACTGAGATAGACAAGTTGACCCGTCTGAATAGACATGCATATTTACCGAAAAAAGAGCCAATTAGGAGATGCTAAATAGAATCAGACGGTAGGGCTTAGCCTACAAAAAAACTCATGGTAAATAAAGTACGAGTCCACAAAATATCCAGTCAGATTGAGACACGTTTAAAACAAAGGGTAAATAAATAGATGACGACTCAGTTAATTTTTAGCCGCAGATCGACAATTTAGGCAACACTTTTTTTTTTCATCTAATGGCTATTTAGCCTATGCTAATACATGCGACAATTTAGGCAACACTTTTTTTTTTCATCTAATGGCTATTTAGCCTATGCTAATACATGCGACAATTATTTAGCCTTCACTTTACACGTGTATTTTATTATTGGTTTTTATGTACACCCTGTGACAACCGACAAAATTACGGGCTAATCCATAAGAACTAAACACTGTTTATTAAATTCATTACGTGCATTTAGATTTAATTATGTATTAATTGAGTCCATAAAGTCTAGCAATGTCGGGTAAATGCATGAATATTTGCATTTAGTATTATCGGTATCGTATTATCAAGTTACGATGAAATTATTATAACGAGCGTCGATGGTCCTGGTTAACGTTGTTGTGTCGAAATCATTCCAATGTGCCTAGAACAGTAAATCGATGGTATTATTATGTGTTCGATGTGAATATCAGAAAAAACCTATTTTGGATAAGTAAATATCGCAACTATTCGATAGATCGCACAAATATTATTTTAGTCTGTTTTCACCAAACAAGTACTATTATGTGATCAATAAATGACGTTGATTCGCATTTGGTGTGACTAGGAGATATAAGCTATTATAAGGATATTTAAATAATAAATTCCGGTTTTTATTTCATAATTGTTCGTTAGCCGAATAATTAACATAAATAAGAATCGTTTTGCATCAAATCACCAACTAAGATATGTCTAGTGAACTAGTTAACCCTAACTAGTGTCCTAATGCAAGATTAGTATCCTAATCACCCTAATTAACCCTAATAGCCTAAATATCTAAAAACAACATCATTAGGAGATCTTTATTTTCAAACCAAGGTCACCAACCCAATCCATCTCCATGCTCACGACCCCCAAACACCCCCCCACCCTCCTCCCTCACCATATTTTGGCTGAGTGTTAGGGATTCAAGCATGGCTAGTGTTAACTTATAAGTGTGTAGAAAGATCTTAGGCATTTGAAGGAAACAAGTAACTAGCCTACTCATTTGAACATCACAAGAATAAACAACACTTAGGGTGAGGGGTATAGCAGCGGGGACTTGTAGCGGTGACTATAAGTCACCGATCCGTGACTATACCGACTGATTGAGGGTGTTCGGTGAGTTGGAGAGAGGGTGGGGAATTTGGTGTGTAGTCACCGATTGTGTTGAGAGGAGAGGAGTGAGGAGAGAGAGAGAGAGGAGACAACTAATCAAGTTTTTTTTTTTTTTAATTGAGTGGTGTTTGACCATACCTAGTGATTGAGTGTAAAATGGGGAGTAGAATGGGGAGTTGACATGGAATAATATTATTGGGTAGGATTTCACTCAAACACCCTAGGGTGATTGACTATACCCTCCACCCTTAACACTTTTCTCTCTCTTTTTCCTCTTCCATATCCACGGCCCAAAACCACTATCTAAGCCCTCCTTTTTCAAGTCTCAAACATGAATTCTAAGGGTTCCAAGGAGTGTTCCAAGGTGATACAAGTGCTTAGAATCATCCAAGAAGCCTTTTTTTTTTTTTCAAGGATTGTATCTTTTCTCTTCTCTTTTCTACAAGATTTTTCTACCCTAGCCTAGGCTAGTAGTAAGATTCTTAACCTTTGTTTTATCCTTAAGTTGTTATATGCATGTTAAAATGCAAGAGTTCACCAATAATTTTAATCTAGTTCATCGAGTTCGGGAAGCCTTTGTAGTACCATGTTGAGCTCGAATAGCCCTTGTGGTGTTAATCTAGATTAAGTCCAATTTAGTAACCATTAGTCTTCATTGACCACGGAACAGTCGGATAGATAAATCGAGTTGACAAGCCCCATTCCTGGCCCCAAGTGACCTTGTGGGAGTGCAATTGTGTCCATATTTTGCGTCACCTGAATTGGTAGCATGGTAAACATGTGGTAGGTTTGGTTCCGAGCTTATGTGAGCACATACGTTAGTGTTCTAGCTAACATTAATTTGATCAGTTTCCATTAAAACTATGCATACCAGTTTTATCAAAATGTTTTTAAACATGTATTTCAGGAAAGTAAGCACCGTCTCATGGTGTGAAGGTCAAGAATAGGATGCATATGACGACCCGCCCTAGTGCGAGATATATTTGTCAAAGCCCTGTTCTACAAACTATAAATTTGTCTAAATATTTTTGCGAAACATGACGTTCATTTAAGTAAGTTATGCTAACTCAAATACTATGATTTTGTAGTAAACTTTTTAAAAATATATTTGGTATCGTTGGTTTATTTTAATCATGTAGAATCAGATGCTTAAAAACCTTTTGTGGTCGCACCTCGTGTTTCCGCCTTGGGCGGGGTGTGACACACCCTATTGTACTTCACAATGAGTTTTTGTGTAGGCTATTTAAGTCCACAAACCCTGTTTGGCATCTCATGGTTAGCTCTTTAACTCTTTTTGTCATTGTCTTTTTTGACAAGAGCTAACTAGTCATGTCTATTACTTTAAGATCAACGTTTAACTTGTTTCTAGTAATTTCCCCCAAGTATTTTAAGTACAACATTTTTCTTTTACATTTAAACCTTGAACACTTCACAAATAATGATGTAAACCTTCAACTCCTAGGATGTAAAGAACTTTCTTTAATGTGTAACTCCTTAGCCAATAATGGTTCTTCGTCAACATATTATTTAAAAAATTGATCTAAATTTCAATTGTTTCCGTACTCAAACAACCTTAGGCGGGGCCGGCCCAGCTAGGGGTGGGCGAGCCGCGCCCTCGGCCGAGGTCCGTTTTTTCCCAGGGCATAAATTTTGTTTTTTTTTCTTTTATACATTATATATATAAATATATAGAATATAAACCATAAAGAAATTATAATTTGGCCTAGTGATCAAGGGCTTTAGGTCCCTGCTAATCTGTCGCGAGTTTGAGTCCGGTTCATTCCCATTTTGGCCGTTTTAGCTCTTTTCCACTCCAGCTTTGGTTTTCATTCTTATTATTTTTTTTTTGTTAATTTGTTTCTTATTTCATGTTAATTTGGGGTTCCTGTGGCTAAAAGCTAGATTAAGAGAAGCTAGATTTTCTTAACACCATTAGTGACCAGTGACCACCCATCTGTTTATTGTCAGCGGAATATTAACTAACGAATACGGATACAAGAATCAAGAATCATACATCATGTATACAATCATATGCAGGAACAAGAATTCTAAATAAGAGTCTTTGTATTGATCAAAAAATGGTAACAACCAAAAGTACAGAATCTGTTTACAAATATGTGTATATATATAGTCGTAAACTTAACCGTCAGGACTATCTGTTAACCGACAAACCGTTTGGATGGCAGTTATCATTCGGTTGACCCATTTCATAATTTGACCCATAATAATTAACTTAATACATAATAGAATTATAAAAGTATAGTTTATAATTCCAATACCCTCCCTTAAACTAGACTTTTATGTAACTAGTTTAGGATTGAGTTGAAGCCTCCATTCTTTTGTTTCTTCCCGATCCATAGGCTGTGATGAATATGTTTGATTGCTGCATTCTTAAATGATGTGTTTTCACTCTTATTTGCCTCTTCTACTATCTTTATCATCCTTATATCTACGATCATCATAAACCGGACTTCCATCTCGATTATTTGTTTTCCTAACACTATCATCCCGTAAACGTTTGGCTTCGGGTACGTCTTGGTACTTGGAATCGCACGCTTTCTTCTCTTTCTTATGTATATAATCTCTATCATCCTCTTGCTATTACGATAATCATCATCACCCTTTAAAACCCTGCTCCGACCTCTTCTGGTCTCGTTATCATACTCTTCGTCATTACTTGTTTTTTTTCGAGCTCCGCCCTTATCATTAACATATTCATCACCGTTCCTCCTATCCCTATTCCTGTCTCTTCTTCTCCTATCGTTACCATCTTCATCGTCAATTTTGTTCCTGTATCTATCTCTTCTATCAGAAACTTTTTCGGTATCAGATCTGTCCCTATCTCGGCCCCGCCTATCACCGTCTCTTCTTCTTCTTCTTCTTCTTCTGTATTTATCTTCATCATCGCTCCTGTTAGGGATGGATTTTCCAAACCTAAGGATCACGGATCCTCAAGTGCAGCCAGGATCACGGATCCTCAATTCTGTTTGAATTAAGGATCCTCAGAAGACGTTGCAGGTTTAAGGATCCAGGATCCTCATTGTTATCCTCACACTAACGGTTGTTTCCACTATGTTTGAACTTGATTTGCAGGAGTATACGAGTAGAACTTGGTCTTGCCGATATTCTTGAGGAATATGCTCCAATATTCTGCACGTGCATAGCTTGAATGACCGTTATGGAAGTCGTGGGTAGCTAGCACAATTGGCGGGTTGTTTGTTATTTAGTTTATTTCTATTTTTAAAAGGGGACAACGAGCTTGATAGTTAGAACGATTAGCAACACACACACTCTCGGCAACTCTCTACAACATATTGGCGATTACACACTCTTTACTCACTAGTGATCCTTGTAACAAGCTTGTTATCATCTCAATTTGTAACCTTCACTTGTTGAATATAGTTGGTGATCGGCAGTTTCCATCACCCGAGGTTTTTTATGCCGGAGATCATATATTGATCAAGGGCTTTTTCCTCGTATAAATCCTTGTGTCCCTTGTTCATTTCATTTACAAACTGTTCATACATTTGCTTAATCATTTAAGCATCACACCTCACAAAATAAGATTTGGTTGCATTATCCTAGTCTGATTTTTGACCAAAACAGTTTGGCGCCCACCATGGGGCAATTGGTGCTTCATTTCTGAGAAATTTTGTTCATTGTGATCATTTCGGTTCACCACTTTCAACCACATGGCTTCTTCAGCGAAGAACACAACAAGTTCCGTGCCGGCAATCACCTCCTCACAGGGCATCCCACCTTTGCCTCCAGCACCTTTTGGATCCCAGAAGAGTGCTAAAAATGCTGCGAAGAAACAGAGCCCCGTTTTCTCAAAACCACCAACTTTTGCTGTTACTTCTGGCCCTACTAACAATGATCTTTATTCTTTGATTTTGAAGATGCGGGATTACATGCAACAGCAGGACAAAACCAATGATAGGATCCTTCGAGAAATTGATGACATCAAGAAATTGAAGAGATCAGCGGAGGATCACTCTCCGTTGGTGCCTAGATCACTGGATTTCGATACTCCAGCTATAACTGCCCTGCAATCTGCGGCTCCAGATATCCAGTACCAGAGTGGATCATTGGGAAGGCGTTATGGGTCAACGACAATGTCTCAGGCTCTAGGATCCTACTTTCAGCCTTCAGGACCCTCTTTTCAGCCTTTAGGATCCTCCTTCCAGCATCAGGGATCCTTCACTAGCTCAGGAGGATACATGGGGACGCAGAAAGTTCAAGGATCCTCCTCCCTGGTTCAAGGATCCTCCTCTCAGGTTCAAGGATCCTCTCAGGTTCAAGGATCCTCATTTCAGGTTCAAGGATCCTCATCTCAGGCTTACGGATCCATGGATTATCCTCCAAGACCCCCAGTCACAGCACATCAGGGATCCAACATCTTTCAGGATCAAGGATTCTTAAAGAGTGTACAACCCAGAAGTTCAGATGTTCGTCTAGGAGACTTCATCCCTATGCAAACTATTGCTTCATCTGGTCCCTCAATTGTACCAGAATCCCGTCAATATGGATTCACATCTGGAATTCCAAACTTGAATCCTTCAGGAGGTAACACTTTGAATAATTCTCATAATACTAACCATGGCTTTGTGCAGGATACAAGTGTTAGGGGAGGATTTTCCAATCCTAAGGATCACGGATCCTCAAGTGCTACCAGGATCATGGATCCTCAATTCTGTTTGAATTAAGGATCCTCATCAGGTGTTGCAGGATCATGATTCAGGATCCTTATTGTTATCCTTATACTAACAATTGCCTACCTTGTACGTAAGCTTGTTTTGCAGGAGCAAAGGCATGGACCAAGTCTCACCGAAATTCCTGGAGCATATTCCCTAAATATTCCGCACGTGCTTGGCTCTTGTGGACGTTGTGGAGATCGTGGGGAGCTTGCATAATTGTCGGACAGTTTGTTATTTTAGTTATTTCTAATTTAAAATGGGGATAACAAGCTTGAGTAGAACACTTAGCTAATTTTGGCATACACACACTCTCGCAACAACTCTCAATCAACTCTCGAACACTACTTGGCGATTTCATACATTTTATTGCACATTGCACACTAGTGATCCTTGTAACAAGCTTGTTATCATCCCGAGTTGTAAACTTCTTTTGTTTAATCTTAGTTGGTGATCGGTAGTTTCCATCACCCGAGGTTTTTTATGTCGGAGATCAATTCATGATCAAGGGCTTTTTCCACGTATAAATCCTTGTGTCATTTGTTCATTACATTTCTGAGTTATCCTTAACATTGTTCATTGATTCAAGCATCATTCCTCACAACAAAGATTTGGTTACATTATCTTAGCCTGATTTTTGACCAAAACAGTTTGGCGCCCACCGTGGGGCAATTGGTGCTTCATTCCTAAGAAGTTTCTGTTTTTGTGATCATTTCGGTTCATTACAACCAAGCAGATGGCTTCTTCAGCGAAGAACACTTCAAGTTCAATGCCGGCAATGAATTCATCACAGGGCGTTCCTCCTTTGCCTCCACCACCTTCTAGATCCCAGAAGAATGCTGAAAATGCTGCAAAGAGACAAAGCCCCATTTTTCCAAAACCACCAACTTCTTCTGTTTCTTCTAATCCTACTACTAGTGATCTTTTTACTTTGATTTTGCAGATGAGGGATCACATACAGGAGCAGGACAAAACCAACGAAAGGATCCTCCGGGAGATCGGTGACATCAAGAAACATAAGAGATCAGGAGAGGACCACTCTCCTCTGATACCAAGTGTTTTGGTCAAAAAATCAGACGAGGATAATGCAACCAAACTCTTTGTTACGGGGTATGATGCTTGAATTGGTTTATCGCAATAAGGATCACTATGAAAAATAAATAACAAGTGACACAAGGTTTATACGAGGAAAAAGCCCTTGATCAATGAATGATCTCCAGCATAAAAAACCTCGGGTGATGGAAACTACCGATCACCAAATATATTGCTGAAACAATAGTGATCCTTGTACAACTTCGGAAGAAAACAAGCTCGATACAATGAATTGCTAGTGTAAGTGTGTGTTTTTGCTAAGTGTTTGCAGAGAATTCGAGTGTAATGTGTTTTTTGTGTGGTGTGCACGACTTGTGCCTTCATTGATCTGTTTTCCCCTTAAAAAGATAAGAAATAAACAACTAACTAACTTCCCGAAAAAGTGGAAGTCACCCATGACCACCACTAACGGTTATTTCTTCAATATGCACGTGCCTGAAAGCATATTCCACGAGATTCCAGCAAAGGAGTGGTCCACTACGTCCATTACCTGCATTTAAACATTAAAAACGTGACAATTGTTAGAAAACATAAGTTCTGTTAAGGATCCTGATCCTCAGACTCGTGATCCTCAGACGCGTGATCCTCAGACTCTGGATCCTCAGACTATCTGCATCATCCATTAAGGATCCGTGATCCATGCCCAGTCTCAGGATAGATGATCCTTAGCATAAAATTCATGCCCTAACAATTGCCCCCAATATGGCAGTTGTGATAAGGATTCACAGCTGTCATATTTCCGTCAGAAGCGGACTAGCCGTTGCTGCTGGTATCTAGTCGTTACACTGCCTGTCATCACTGATAAGACCTGCTATAATGATCACTGCAAAATATAGAGTTAGAGATAACTCCTCAAATGCCTTTACAGATCCGAAGATCCTTCCGTTCGTGGAGAATGAATCCATCTACACCGTTTGCTATTAACCTTCCTGCACTTTAATTTCTGCATAGACACTTTAACTGTTAGATAGCCTTATCCGGCCTGGGTGGACGGTCCACGGTTTTGCTGGTGAAATCCAGGCCAGATGATTTGATACATAATGAATGGGTAATAACATTAAACATTTTTAGCTACAACTGTTGTTGTTTCTTTCCTCTTTATTTTTCATGTATGCTTTCTATTTTCAAAGATATCATCGCCAAACAACTGGAAAGTTATTGGAAATCTGATGATAATGTTAAACTTTTAACAGAAAACTTGAAGTGTTCGAACAAATGTGGATCAATGACCCTTAACCAAAAAGGATAAGAGACAACTTACGGCTTCGAAAAAGTTAGAATATAACATACCAGAGAATCCAAGTTAGGATTCTATATCCTTGTAAATTATTGCTGAATAAGCAAACTATGAAAAGTAAAGCTTCTAGGATCAAGGATCCTTATCGTCAGAACTTGTATAACTTTAGACAGTAGTTTCTAGGGTGAAGGATCATAGATCCTTGAACAATAGGCAGGATAATGGGTGGTGGATGGATCCTCTGTTTGGGGGATGAAGCCACTCGTTATCCTTCCGTCTTTTATTTTCTGCACGACAAAGACCCGTAAAAAATGGACACCCTTTGCCAACCCATGTGGACGGGCCACGTTTTGCTGGTAGAAACGTGGGTTGGCAATTTTGACAACCTTAAGGGGTTGAACATTTTGTTGATAAATAAAACTTTTAACTTTTTGGCTATTTCCCGTGTTGTTATTGTTTTGGTCAAAAATTACCGAAGTAATTAAGTGATCAAATTAGTTAAGTGAGGTAGTGTGCTAGAAATGAGTGTCGAAAATATGTTAATCAAGTTAATTGTAAAAACAGTTTCAGGATACAGCTCAAGATATAGAGCTGTATCTATGATCAAACAATGAGCAAAAGTAAAGTAAACGACACGAGATGTACGAGGAAAGCCCTTGATCAATCTAGATCGCCGGCATAAAACCTCGGGAGCTGACAATCGCAGCTGCCATGTTCTTCTATTGCTTCAAATATCAGGATACAGTGCAGGATGTGGTACGGATCGACTAAGTGTTACAACGAAATTTGAATACAAGTGTGGTGTTTGCAATGAGCTAGAGTGAAAGTGTTCGAGAGTGTTAGTGAAAAATTGTGTGCCTTAAACTGATCCGCCCACATCTATTTATAGTAAAGATAAGATAACTAACTATCCTAAACTTCCGGGATCCACCGAATATTCCTTCATCGAACGTTGTAGACCTGGTCTTTCGGGCTCAACGTCTTTCCTTCAACAAACCCGTCCGAGTCTTGAGGAGAAGAAGTCCTCTTGACCGTTAGCAAGTCTCAGCCTTTAACCTGCACGTGGTTAATTTAATAAACCTCAGGATATCGCCCAAGATGTTAGCAATATCCTCTTCCAGCATCCTGGTCACAAATAAACAAACAAAGGCAGGATATTGGTCAGGATACGTATGTTAAAAAAATGACCCCTAACAATTGTCCCCAAATATATCGGTTGGTATACCAATCCAACGGATATATTTCAAAAGTTTCTCCTCATAACTTAAGGTAATTAATACGACTAGACCCTTGAAATGACAGCGGTGCAACTTCCAAAGCATTATTTACTCTTTACCCCCCTATATTCATCCTATATTAACCGAGGGACTCCCTTTTACACTTATCCTTATCTCCAAGCGGACATCAGGTATTTCCCCTTCTATCCTTCTTTCTTGAATCGCTCTTAGTTTGCTCAATACTTTTTATGGCACCACGAACGAAATCCCGATCGGACCGACCAACCTCAACCCTCGTAAGTCAAAATTTCATCGCCGATCCAGCAAAGGAGATCTGCTGCTTCAACAATGCCGACATCGCTGCTCTTAAAGATTCCGGTGCCTTTCCCACCGGAACGGTCTTTCGCCCCTTCGACCAGGAAGCCCGATCAGACGCATCATCCGACGAGTGGGTTTGTTTTTTTCGCTTATCCTTTCTCTCTTGGACTCCGGTACCCGTTTCCTCCCTTTATCTCTAGCTTTTTCGACCTCACCGGCCTTAGTTACGCCCAGGTTATGCCAATGGTCTGGCGAGTCTTGATAGTCCTGGATCAAATCAAGTCTCGTCATTTTCCCAACCTGTTTATCGAAGATCTCCCTATAGCATACCGGTTGAGATCCCACGGCAATCACCGTTTTCTTCTGTTTTCTACCACCAAGAACCCTCTGGTTCTTAAAGCCACCAAGAATGAGGATCAATGGCGACGAAAATTCTTCTTCGTAAAAAGAGACTCTATTGATAAGGGTTTCGATCTACCGGTTAAATGGTTAACCAAGGGTAGGATTTAGAATTTTAGGAATATCCCCAATTATATCTTCAAACGGTATCCCGGACTTATATCCTGATGTTTTTATGCAGCGAATTTCAGAGATTTAGTGCCTCCCAGTGCAGAATCCGAATCCAAGATCAAGGAAATCTACCGTCTTCCTGCCAGTGAAAGAACTTTTTCCCTGTCTCTTACAGATTCAAGCCAAAAATCAAGCTCAGAAATGTCTGGTAAGCATATTCTCATATATTAATTTCTTTTCAAAAGTATGATGAGTTTAAGAATATCTTCCCTTGTGTAGTACCAGTCGTCAACCTTGAAGGTTTCGAACTTGACGAATTGGATTGCTACTCCAGCCTCAAACCCACCAAACAAGAATCCAAGCCAAAGCCGTCTGCCACATCAAAGCCTACCCCTTCGAAGACTGTTTCTGCTCCCAAAGGCCCTCCGGCATCCAGGACCCGGGCATCCAGCTCTCGGAAGAGAAAGGAGACGGACTCCCCAGCTGTTTCTGAAACATTCTCTCTCGAAAATCATGGGTTCAACGAAGCCACCTCATTCCTCAAACAGGTAGAATTTTCTTTTCGATATCCTGCACAAGTATGTTAGTCCTTATCCTGCTTACTCTTTACATTAATACCTGTGTCTTTATCGATAGGGTCTGGATCGTCTTATGCACTTATACGAAGACGCTTGCGGGCTTAACAAGATGTTGCAGATCCAGCTGGAGAAAGCTCAAGCCACCATAGCTGACCAAGGAACCATTGCGGCTGCTAAATCCCAGCACTATGAAGACAAATACAAGGCAATGACCCAGGAACATCAAGCTGCCCTCCACAAAGCTAATGAGAACGCTCAAGCCAAGCTAGATGCCGCCCTTCTTCAATATCAGCAGAATATGAGCTCATACCGGGATAGCCTCAAAGCATCCGTGGTCGTCTCCCTTGTCCAAGCCAGGATAAGGATGGCTTATGAGGCCATGGATTTGGGTTTTGAATGCCCCTCCTGGAACGTAAAGACTTGGGAGGCGAAACTAAAGGATCTTGGAGGTCATCCCGTTGCTCATTCTGCAAAGCATGCTGGTGAAGAGCCTTTGAAGGCGGCAGAGGAGGTGGCTAATGCTGATGATGATGCCGAGAAGAATCCTGAGGCTGATGCTGGGACGAATGCTGACAAGGAGGTTGCTGATCAAGAAGGCGCCGCTTCTTAGGCGGCAAAATGGGCGATGATGGATATACGTGCCAAGGCCGGAGCCCATTTTTAAATTTCGTGGTTGTGGTTGTTCAAACAATTTACTTTTCCTGTCTTCGAACAATTTTATATTTCCTGCATTAGAACAATACGATGACCAAAGGTGGATGGGTCCTAGGTTTTAGGATGAAGCCCTTGGTCATCGATTAGTATAACTTGTTTCGAACGTAGTAACGGTTGTAGGTGGACAGGTCCTGTTTTGAGATAGATCCTGCAACCGTTACACAAGTATGGTAAAAACTAATTGTGCTTTTGGCGGATGGGCCTTAGTTTAAGGTGAAACCAAAAGCACAACTTTTGACTTGTTAATAATATAACTATCTTTTGACTTATTTTCTGTTACCTTGCATTACTTAGCGTGAGTCTTAGCTTTGTAAAGATTCTGTATCGTTATCTTATAAAATATCCTGATCAGTATGCTCAGCGGTATACCGTAAAAACCTTTTATTAGATAGAACTTCCAAACATTCCTTCAACTTTGTAAAAATTTCTTTAGAAAGTGAAAAATAGTCTATCTTTTCAAAACCAAGTTTTGATAATATTTAAATGATCAGAGTTCCAAACTAATACTGGTTTCAAACACCCTAATCAAATATCCTGAAAAGGACTTTGAGAATATATCAGGATACTTAAAATAATGTTACTAAAAATTTAGACGACGTTTACAAAGGAAAGATCATACCAGAAATAGGGTATAAACCTATTACCAAACTTCAGTCCCTTTGCAACTCTTCCAATGAAGATGTCCCCTGTGCAAGATACTCAGTGCATAAGTTCTGAGCCTCATCCTTTTAGTTTTACATCACCATCTTGGCAGGGATGTCCCCTGTGTACAATGTCTTCAAACACTTTAGAAATCTACTGAATGTCAGTTTCCATTGCATAGGCAATTTTTTACGTCCCAAGGGTAAAACCCAAGGATGTACTGGAGATAAATCCCTTGTATCCTGGGGAAAATCCCAAATTTTCATGCGCTACAGGCGGGAGTGTATAAACTCCAAGACTTAGAAAGGTGAAAACCTTTAAATCTTAGAGAGTATGAAAATACCCTTTCGTGAGAGAGGGTGATCAATCCTCATATAACGTTAGGATTCAGGATATAGCCAACAGTAACGAAATTGTCAGCCACTTTTACATGGACTGGTCCCGCCACCTTGAACTATCCCTGAATAACTTGCGCTCCAGGCGGGGTGTTTAAACCCAATTCGGAAGAAAGGTGAATACCTTTAAACCTGTGAAGGGATCAGTATCCCTTAAACGTGAGAGAGGGGGCCAATCCTCTAATCTTCTGAGTTATCCTGAGTGCATATCCTGGAGCTATATCCTGAAACATATCTTGCAAAACAATTGTAAACTAAGGTGGGTGTTAGCTTGGCTAACACCCCTCCGATGCTTAAGTCAGTATTGGGTTGCAAATAACAAATTAAACCAAACATATTCAAAAAAGATAGAATTCATACCATTCTGAGCTAGAAATTAAATTCTAAACTCACTTGAAATAGAGCTTAAGGTGTATGGCATTCCAAGACCTCGGTAGCATATCCCCCTCCATATTCTTGAGTCTGTATGCTCCTTTCCCTGCTTCTGATTCAACTTCATATGGTCCTTCCCATTTTGGAGCTAACTTGCCATCGGCAGGATTAGTAGTATTCTGAAAAGCCTTTCTTAACACCCAATCTCCAACCTTAAATCTTCTGGTTCTAATATTTTTGTTATATGCCCTGGATATTCTCTGTTGATATGCTGCCATCCTTAGCTTTGCCGCATCTCTCTTTTCATCTATAGTGTCTAAATCCTGACTCAAGGCTTCAGGATTCTGCTCAGGATCACTTAAGGTAGATCTTGCAGTAGGTGTTAGGGGAGGATATTCTAACAATTAGTGATCCTTATTCGTTATCCTCATTAGTGATCCTTACTTCTGTGACAGGTGGTGATCCTCAGAAGAGCTTCAGGATCAGGATCATGGATCACTTTAAGGATCCTCGTACTAACGATTGTTTACTTATGTTTTGTACTATCTCGCAGGTATAACAGGCTTGACCAAGTCTAGGCGACATTCCTGGAGAATATTCCTAAACTATTATGCACGTGCTTGACCAAAAATAGACGTTGTGGAGAACGTGGAGGCTTGGCACGAAAGTCGGATAGTTAGTTTAGGTGGTTATTTCTATTTTAAAAAGGGAGTAACGAGCTAGTAGAAAACACTTAGTCATTTTCTCAGTTACACACACTCGTACAAACGCTCATACAAGCTCTCGTTCAAACACTTAGCAATTTCATACACTTTTTACACATTCCACCATAGTGATCCTTGTACCTAGCTCGTTACTATCCGAAGTTGTAAACATTCATTCATTTATTTGAGATTGGTGATCGGTAGTTTCCATCACCCGGGGTTTTTTGTGCCGGAGATCTCTTGATCAAGGGCTTTTTCCCCGTATAAACCCTTGTGTTCTTTGTGCAATTTAACATTAAAGCGATCCTCATCATTGTTACACATTTTAAGCATCATACCCCGTAATCTAGAGTTTGGTTGCAATATCCTCATCTGATTTTTTGACCAAAACAGTTTGGCGCCCACCGTGGGGCAATTGGTGCTTTGTCCTTAGAAGAATACGCATTTCTGTGCTCATTCCGGTTCACTACGACCAAGCAAATGGCTTCCTCGGCGAAGAATACTTCAAATTTGATGCCCTCATTCACTTCTTCACAAGGCGTCCCTCCTTTGCCTCCACCACCTTCTGGATCCCAGAAAAATACTGAGAATGCCGCGAAGAAACCAACTCCCATTTTCTCAAAACCACCTACTTCTTCTGTTTCAACTAATCCTACTACTAATGATCTCTATGCCTTGATTTTGCAGATGAGGAATCATGCACAAGAGCAGGATAAGACCAACGAAAGGATCCTCCGGGAGATTGACGAAATCAAGAAACAGAAGAAAACGGCAGAGGATTGTTCCCCACTGATGCCCAGATCTTTGAATTTTGATACTCCGGTGATTACTTCTCAGCCATCAGTGGTTCCAGACATTCAATATGTGGGTGGACCAAAAGGAGTGCACTACGGAACAACAACAAGGACCCAGGCATCAGGTTCATATTTCCAGCCAGCGGGATCCTATCCTCAGCATATGGGATCCCTCACGAGTTCAGGAGGATATTCAGGAATGCAGCAGTTTCAAGGATCCTCCTTTGTTCCAGGATCATCCCAGGTTCAAGGATCCTCCTTTGTTCCAGGATCATCCCAGGTTCAACGATCCTCTTTTGTTCCAGGATCATCCTAGGTTCAAGGATCCTCCTTTGTCCCAGGATCATCCCAGGTTCAAGGATCCTCTTTTGTTCCAGGATCGTCCCAGTTTCAGGGATCCTTCCAGATGCCAGGATCCTTGAGGAGTTTGCAAACAGGAAGTTCAGATGTCCATCAAGGAGATTTTATTCCAATGCAGACCAATGCCTCTACTGGTCCCTCGATCCTTCCAGAGCCTCAACAATATGGATTAACATCCATTCTTCCTAACTTGAATCCAATGGGAGGTAACACTTTTAACAATTCTTATACTACTAACCAAGGTCTTATGCAGGATCTAGGTATCAATCATGCCATGGCCAGAGAATTGCAAAAGCTAAAGGATATGATATCAAGTGTCCCGGGAGTAGTCAAACCTATCCCAGAGATTGCAGATGGGAGCCATAAGATATCTCGTTTTGCACCACCAATCTGTGATGCTGAGATACCCAAGAGGTTCCATGTGCCTACAATGAAACTGTATGATGGCTCAACGGATCCTGAAGAACACATAGCACAATACAGGGAGAGGATGGAGATCAATCCAATCCCAGAAAGGTTAAAGGAAGCATGCCTGTGCAAAGGATTCGGATCCACTCTTACTGGATTAGCTCTCAAATGGCTGCTAAGTCTTCCTCCCTATTCTATTACCTCATTTGCTAACCTAGTTAACTTGTTTAATAATCAGTTTTCTTGTAGTAGGAAATTTGAACGATTAACTAGTGATTTATATAGGATAACCCAGGGTCATAATGAATCATTAAGGGATTATATTACCAAATTCAGTAAAGAATCCTTAGACATTCCTAACTTAGATATAGCCACGGCTGTCGAGGCCTTCAAAATGGGATTGCTTAGGGATTCGTTATTTTATGATGATCTTGTTATGACACCATGCAGGAACCTAGATGAGGTAAGAACCCGGGCCCTTAGGTACATCCGACTAGAAGATGACAAGAGGATCCAGGAGAGGTTAACAGGATCCTCAAAGCAGGATAAGCAAGGATCCTCATTCAGGAACAACAAGTTCAGATCCTACAACAGATCTGATAACCAGAACGTGCATTCTATTGATCAAGAAGAGGATGATGAGGATTATCCTCCAATTTCTGAATATTGTTTTAGTGTTGATAACAATGAACTAATCCTTGCTATGCAGAGTCTAGGTGATAAAGCTAGATGGCCCAGAAAAAACGATAGGCCAGCTGCAACTAAAGATAAATCAAAGTGGTGTGCATACCATGAAGATTTTGGGCACCTCACAGAAGAATGCATTGCACTAAGAAAGGAAATTGGATACTTGTTGAGCAAGGGGCATCTAAAAGAATTGTTGGGAAGAAAGAAGTCAAGGACTCAGGATCCTGAAAGGATCCCTGAGAAGGCTCCAGCCCCTCCGGTGGATGCACAAGTGATAAGCTTCATTTCTGGAGGATCAGACATTTGCGGCACATCCTTCTCAGCAGCTAAAAGGCATGCAAAGGAAACTAAAATGGATAACGGAGAAAGACCTGTTCGAACATCAAGTGTCTCGGAAGGGAAAGTCATAACCTTTGATGAAGCGGATCGTGTTGATATCCAGGATCCTCATCACGATGGTTTAGTTATTACTCTTTTCATATCTAACCATTTTGTCCGCAGGATCCTTATAGACGGAGGAAGTTCAGTGAACATTATCCAGCTTGATGTCCTAAAGAAGATGGGTATTCCTGAATCAGAGATCATACCAAGATCCTCTGTGCTCGTGGGATTTAGTGGTGAAACTAAGAATACCCTGGGGGACATTAAACTCCCAATATACATTGAAGGCCTACACTCTTATCAAAAATTTTGTGTTATTGACTGTTTATCTTGTTGTAATGTTATCCTTGGCAGGCCCTGGATACACGATATGAAAGCAGTCCCATCCACTTACCATCAATGTGTGAAGCTCCCTAGTCCTTGGGGAATAGTGAAGATTGATAGCGATCAGCAGGAGGCTAAAAATTGCTATACTTCATCAATGAAACCAGCTTCGAAATCCAGGGAGCAATAGCAATCAAAGTATCCTCCAAGGGATGTCTTGGAGACGAGTGAACATGATGTGGTAGAAATCCTCATGGATCCTGATGATCCTGAATCCAAAATCTATATCGGATCAGGGATCCTTGGCGAAATGAAAGAAGACCTCGTATCCTTCCTCAAAAGGAGAAAGACTACCTTTGCATGGAAACACGAAGATATGACTGGTATATCCAAAGATGTTATCACTCACAAACTCGGCATCGACAGATCCTTCAGACCAATCCATCAAAGGAGAAGGAAGTTTGCACCGGAAAGGAATGCCATTATCCAGGAAGAGGTAGAAAAATTGCTCCGGGCAGGTATGATTAGAGAGGTCAAGTATCCAAGATGGTTGGCCAATGTGGTTGTTGTTCAAAAGAAAAACGGAAAGTGGAGGGTATGTGTCGATTTTACCGATTTAAATAAGGCATGTCCCAAGGATCCTTTCCCATTACCCCACATTGACTCCATGGTGGATGCAACTGCGGGTCATGAACTGTTAACTTTTATGGATGCTTCATCTGGATTCCAACAAATCCAAATGGAACCATCCGATCAAGAGGATACAGCCTTCATGACTCCAACTGGTATATACTGCTATATTGCTATGCCCTTCGGATTAAGAAATGCAGGTGCAACATATCAAAGGCTGGTGAATATGATGTTCAAGGATCAGATTGGACAAACTATGGAGGTTTACATAGATGATATGGTGGTGAAATCCTTGAAGGCTGAGGATCACTTAAGAGACTTGGAGGAAGCATTTGATATCCTTGATAAATATAATATGAAGCTTAATCCTTCGAAGTGTCACTTTGGTGTTAAAGCAGGTAAATTCTTAGGATATATGGTGACAAAGAGAGGCATTGAAGCTAGCCCGGAACAAATCAAAGCAATAGTAAACATCAAGTCTCCGGCCAATGCTAAGGATGTTCAAAGGCTAACAGGCAGGATCGCAGCTTTGAACAGATTTATATCCAAATCCTCTGAGAAGTGCAAAGAATTCTACGATATCCTAAGGAAGAACAAGAAGTTTGAGTGGACTGAGAAGCATGAAAATGCTTTAAGAGCCCTCAAAGATTACCTATCCTCAGCCCCGGCTTTGATGAAACCAGAAAAAGGCGATGTTCTATCCTTGTATTTGGCGGTATCCTCAAAAGCAGTAAGTGCGGTCCTTGTTAAGGATCATGAAGGTACACAACATCCTGTCTATTATGTAAGTAAAAGTTTACTTGATGCCGAATCCAGGTACTCACACCTTGAAAAGCTTATTCTTGCATTAATTATGGCATCTACTAAGTTAAGACATTATTTTGAAACCCATGTTATCATTGTTAAAACTAATTTTCCAATTAAGAATGTCCTCAGGAAACCAGAGATGTCAGGAAGGATGGCTAAGTGGGCAGTGAAGCTAAGTGCATATGATATAAGATATGAGCCCAGGACAGCCATCAAATCCCAAGCATTAGCTGACTTTGTGGCTGATTTCAGTAGTGATTTACAAGAAGAAGCTGAGTTGGAAGTCCAACAGCTAGAAGAGACTAAGGATCCTTGGATACTCTATACTGATGGATCCTCAAATGTCAAGGGCACAGGGCTTGGAATACTACTAAAATCGCCACAGGGGGACATAATACCCCACTCTATAGCTTGTGAGTTCCAAACCACTAACAATGAGGCTGAGTATGAAGCCTTAATTGCTGGTTTGCAAATTGCAAAGCATATGGGGATCAGGTATCTTGAGGTACATGTAGATTCTTTGTTAATTACAAACCACTTTAATGGATCATATGCTGTTAAAGGTGAAAAGCTAACCAAGTATTTGGAGATAGTCAAAAGTTTGGCACTCTCTTTTGTTTCCTTTAGTTTGTCACAGGTACCAAGGGAAGAAAATACAGAAGCTGATGCATTGGCTAACTTAGGATCCTCCTTGAAGATCCCGGAGGATATCAAGATTCCTATTATCCATATCCTGACCCCGGCTATCGAGGATCACGAGGCTATGGAGATAGGAAATGATTCTGCAATTATCCCTTGTGAGGATACTCAATCCCATTCAGGATCAGGATCATGGATCTCACCAATTATGAGATACTTACAACATGGAGAAATTCCTACAGGAGAAAACCCTAGGGCTTTCAAAGCTAAGGTATCTCAATTCTCAATTATAAATAGTATGTTGTATAGACGATCTCTTGCAGGACCATACTTGAGATGCATTGAGGATCCTGAAGTCCAAGAAGTTTTAAAAGACTTCCATGAAGGAGATTGTGGAAACCACACCGGGGGCAGGGCATTATTTTCAAGGATCCTGAGAACAGGATACTATTGGCCAACCATGAAGAGAGACGCTGTGGAGTATGCTAGAAGATGTGATCCTTGTCAGAGGCACATCAATATCCTTCATCAACCAGCTGAATTATTGCATCCTATATCCTCCTCTTGGCCATTTATGAGATGGGGTATGGATATAGTTGGAAAGCTCCCTAAGGCACCTGGTGGAAAAGTATTCATGCTTGCTATGACAGATTACTTCTCCAAGTGGATAGAAGCTGAAGCTTTCGCCCAAGTCAGAGAAAAGGAAGTTATATCCTTTATTAAAAGAAATATTATAACTAGATTTGGAATTCCTTCTGAGATTATATGTGATAATGGTTCCCAATTTATTGGGGGCAGAACCACTAACTTTTGTGACAGCTGGGGGATTAAGATGATAACATCAACACCAGTCCACCCACAAGCTAATGGCCAAGCAGAATCATCTAACAAGATCATCATCAACAATTTGAAGAAGAAGCTTGGATCCAAGAAAGGGAAATGGGCAGAAGAACTACCCTATGTGCTCTGGGCTGATAGGACAACCCCTAAAAACGCTACTGGTCAAACACCATTCTCTTTGGTATTTGGGGCAGAATCAGTGATCCCAACAGAAATGGTGGTTCCAACTGCTAGAACAAGTACTCGTGATCCTGAGGAAAATAATGAAAACTTGGCTCAAGACCTGGATACTATTGAAGAAATCAGGGATATGGCTAGGATAAGGATGGCCAGTTATCAGCAAAGAATAGCTGGTGCTTACAACAAAAATGTCAGGATCAGGAGGTTTCAAGTTGGAGACATGGTATTAAGGAAAGCATTTCAAAATACCACCAATCCTGCTGATGGAAAATTGGCTCCAAAATGGGAAGGCCCTTATTTGATTGAAGCTGAAGCAGGAAAGGGGGCATATAGATTGCTAACCATGGAAGGTGATTTGCTACCAAGAGCTTGGAATGCTGTCCACTTGAAGAAATATTTCATGTGAGCAGGATCCTCATGGCACAGATGATCCTCACGATAGGGGTATCCTTAAAGGATCCTCAAAGTATCGGTGATCCTTACTTAGGTAATATCCTAAACTTGAACTATTTCATTTCTTTATTTTCTCATATAAGGATAAGGATCATGTATCCTTTATCCACCTCTCACATGAATTTAAGTTTTGAAAGTTCAGGTATCCTTAGCATAGCGTTGGTTATCCGCAGAAGCAATCCGTCCTTTGGGTTTAACCCCAGTTATTCGGGCTTGACCCCAGTTCCGCCTGTAGCGCACGATGATCCTGGTATAGTTCAAGGCATTGGGACCAGTACTCGTTTTAGGGGCTGATAATTCCATTGTACTGGCTATGCTTAGGATCCTACGTATAATGGTAGACGTACCATACATCCGTTCATAAGGTTTCTAACGTTTTCACGTTAGCTAAGGTTTCTAACGTTTTCACGTTAGCAAAGGTTTTGGCATCTTCATGTCACTAAGTTTGGATAGTCGCCAGTTAGGGCCATACTCCAGTTTACATACGATCCTTGGGCTTGTCCCCAGTTATCCTTGGGCTTGTCCCCAGTTATCCTTGGGCTTGTCCCCAGTTATCCTTGGGCTTGTCCCCAGTTGCTAATTCTTATCTTATTTTTGGCTTAGTCCCAAGTGATGCTCTATTGCAGGTTCTTGAAGATAGGCAACTAGGGATCCTTGATCCTTACTTTATTCTAAGGTTTATCTTATAGTTATCCTTATTAAGGTTAGGATCCTAACTTGGATCCTCAGGTATGATCCTTAACTATTTCTAATTCTATTCATTACTTATTTGAATGACCCTTACACTTGACAACTGAACTTATGATTCTTAAACCATATCACTTTTTAGAACTTATCGGTTATGAGAAAGGTGATCCTTGATCATATCCTAAGCTTTTTGGATATCCTTTTTAATTTTTCAAGGATTGATAAGTATAAACAGAATAAACATTACAACAGTTGGAAAGTAACATATTGAAAAGGATAACAACACGAGATAAGCGACAAAAGGTTAAGTTTTTATTTATAAACAAAAGACTGACCCTTAAAGGTTGTCAAAATTACCTACCCGAGCATCTACCAGCAAAACGTGGCCCGTCCGCTGGGGTAGGTAAAGGGTGTCCATGATAATAAGTTCAAAGATAGTGCAGGAATATAAAGGCGGCAGGATCACAATGGCTTCATCCCCCAAACAGAGGATCCCTCCACCGATTGCAATCCTGCCTATTGTCCAAAGGATCCTACATGATCCTTAATCCTAAAGTCTATTGTTCAAGTACCAACCATTAAATTGTTTTAAACATCACAACCACAAAAAACTACCATCAAACTAAAAAAAAATTGGGCTCCGGCTGCGTCTAGGAATGTCCATCATCGCCCAATTGTGCAGCCTACACCTTTGCTGCATCCTCTTCTCCTTCAGCTGTGGTATCCTTCGTCAGATCCTTCCCACTGCCACTTGCTTCAATCGCCGAGACCTCAGTAGCCTCCTCCTCATCATCCTCAAGATCAGCCAACCTTGCCTTCCAACCCTCAACATCCCAGCTGTTCTTGTCAAAGCTAGGATCTTGAGCTTCCTGGGCCATCTTCAATTTTGTCTGATACATCGTAATGGCGGCAGAGACCTTAGCATTTTCAATGAGGTCATGCTTCTCATAGTCAAGGTCGATCAGAAGTTTGGCTGTCTTAGTCTTCTCATCTAGGAGTTCCTTCCGAAGATCAGCAAGTGCAAGGTCCTTGAGCACGGCAACCTGTTGGAGGTCAGCAATTTTCTTGTCCTGCTCCTCAACGTTCCCCACGTAATCCTCAATCTCAGCAAATTTCTGCAAAGAAAAGGATAAAGCAGTTCAAGATCAGGTGATCCTCATACGAGTAGGATATCTAGGCAGAATAAAGGATCCTTACATCATTGAAGTATTCAAGGAACTGGTGGCGAATCAGTGGTAGACCTTGAAGATCCTCAGCATCAGAAGTTTTCCTCTTCTTGACACCCTTTCCTTTAGTGGGTGCCTTTGGAATGGAGATGCTAGGACTGGTAGTGGGTCTTTTCTTCCTGGATCGTACGACATCAAGGTCAGCTGTGTTGAATTGGGATACAGGCTTGGCAGATTTTCCAGCACCTACACAATCAAAACAAGATAAGTATCTTTTCTTAGTTCATATTTTATTATTTATTTAAATTTTAAACAAGGATACTTACTTGACATTGTGACAGAGCCTGAGGATACCTCCTGTGAATCTTGGGTTGTTGTCTTGAAAGTTCTTATCTCAGGATCAAGTTTCTTGAAAGCGAGGAGCCTTTCCTTAGCAGCAGGGGACAGTTTCAGATGTGAGACGGTGATAGCTGCATAAAAAGAAAGCAAAAATATAAGTTATCCTTACATCAAAAGAAAGTTCCTAGTGATCCTTCTCAGGATCCTCCATCCTCCATCCTACCATGGGTAGCCCATTTTTTAGGAAGATCTTTTCCATCCTGGATGGAATCTCTCTTGACAAAAAAGAAGCGCCGTTTCCAATTAGCATCATTCTTGGTGGCTTTGAAGATCGGGTGTTCCTCACCGGGTTTACGTTTGAACAAATAACGGTGAGAGCCAAAGGTGGTAAGATCATACAGTTCTCCTAGCTCTGCCATTCCTAGATCTATTCCCTCCTGATCAATGATCCTTTCAAGGGTGTACAAAACCCTCCAAATCATCGACATGGCTTGGATATAAGAGATGCCGGTTAGGGAAAAGAAAGATTGGGTTAAGGCTGGAAAAGGATATGTATAGCCTATGGTGAAAGGAGTGACGGGGAAAGCAACCCACTTATCGGAGATATGATCGCTCAGGGCATTGGGGTCAAAAGGTCTAATTTCGGTGTTCGCCGGAAAACAGTAGCGGATCCTATCTATCTGAGCATCATTGAAGCAGCAGCGTTCTTTGATAGAGTCTTCAATGATCCCCTGGCTTTTCGGAGGACTGTTCTTTGGGTGATCCTTGGCCGGTGAACTTCGGAGCAACATTTTCGAAGTGACGGAGATAAAGAAAGAAAAACAGAGTAAGAGAGGAAGAAAGAGGAGAAAGAAATACCTGGTTGATCGTCGACCGAGAATTTAAAGGGAGTTTCTTTCGAATTTGAATGCATAATGATCCTATCTATATCTCTATTTATAATTATGATTCTGCAGGATTGTCACTTCCGTGACGTCATGATCGCAACGGCTAGTTCTATTTTAACGGCTATATATCCGTTAGTTTGTTGCGGATAAGATCAGTAAAATATAACTCACATATTTACAATTTAACTCCTTATATTTTGGGGGCAATTGTTAGGGGAGGATTTTCTAACAATTAGTGATCCTTATTCGTTATCCTCATTAGTGATCCTTACTTCTGTGACAGGTGGTGATCCTCAGAAGAGCTTCAGGATCAGGATCATGGATCACTTTAAGGATCCTCGTACTAACGATTGTTTACTTATGTTTTGTACTATCTCGCAGGTATAACAGGCTTAACCAAGTCTAGGCGACATTCCTGGAGAATATTCCTAAACTATTCTGCACGTGCTTGACCAAAAATAGACGTTGTGGAGAACGTGGAGGCTTGGCACGAAAGTCGGATAGTTAGTTTAGGTGGTTATTTCTATTTTAAAAAGGGAGTAACGAGCTAGTAGAAAACACTTAGTCATTTTCTCAGTTACACACACTCGTACAAACGCTCATACAAGCTCTCGTTCAAACACTTAGCAATTTCATACACTTTTTACACATTCCACCGTAGTGATCCTTGTACCTAGCTCGTTACTATCCGAAGTTGTAAACATTCATTCATTTATTTGAGATTGGTGATCGGTAGTTTCCATCACCCGGGGTTTTTTATGCCGGAGATCTCTTGATCAAGGGCTTTTTCCCCATATAAACCCTTATGTTCTTTGTGCAATTTAACATTAAAGCGATCCTCATCATTGTTACACATTTTAAGCATCATACCCCGTAATCTAGAGTTTGGTTGCAATATCCTCATCTGATTTTTTGACCAAAACAGTAGGTATTGTCATTTCCGTTGGAATCATTGCTTCTGCTCCAAACACCAACGAAAATGGGGTTTGGCCTGTTGCATTCTTTACCGTTGTCCTATCAGCCCATAAAACAAAGGGTAATTCTTCTGCCCATCTTCCTTTTTTGGCTCCAAGCCTTTTCTTTAAGTTATTGACAATTATCTTGTTTGAGGATTCTGCTTGTCCATTTGCTTGAGGATGTACCGGAGTAGACGTAATCATTTTGATTCCCCAACTCTTGCAAAAGTCAGTAGTCCTCTTGCTTATGAACTGAGAACCATTGTCACAAATTATCTCGGCTGGTACTCCGAATCTGGTCAGGATATTTCTTTTGATGAAGGATACTACTTCTTGGTCTCTAACTTGAACAAATGCTTCTGCTTCAACCCACTTAGAGAAATAATCCGTCATTGCTAGCATAAAGACTTTTCCTCCCGGAGCTTTTGGTAGCTTTCCCACTATATCCATACCCCACTTCATAAACGGCCAAGGGGATACGATAGGATATAACGGTTCAGCCGGCTGATGCAGTATGTTACTATGTCTTTGACATGCGTCACATCTTCGAACATATTCTGCGGCATCTTTTCTCATCGTTGGCCAATAATATCCTGTCCTTAATACTTTTGAGAATAACGACCTGCCCCCAGCATGGTTACCACAATCCCCTTCATGTATATCCTGAAGTACTTCTTTGGTTTCGGGATCCTCCAAGCATCTCAAATACGGTCCTGCAAGAGATTTCTTGTATAAAATATTATTTATAATAGTGAATCGTGATACCTTCATCCTAAATGCCTTAGGATTTTCATTTCCAGGGATGCGTCCTTCTTTGAGATATCTCATGATTGGAGCCGTCCAGGATTTAGGATCCTCTTCAAGATGTTCTGCTCCAGGATCCTGAATACCAGATACTTCTTTATCCTGAGGATTCGTTGCAGGATGTAAGACATGTAATATTGGTATTTGCGTCCCTTCAGGTATCCTGATCGATGATCCCAAATTTGCTAAGGCATCCGCTTCAGCATTATCCTCCCTTGGTACCTGTTCAAGTATAAAAACATCGAAATATCCTGCTAATTTTTTGAGAATATCGAGATATTCGATTAATTTCTCACCCTTAACTGCATAGGATCCATTAAAATGGTTAGTAATTAACAAAGAGTCAACATATACTTGCAAATTTTTGATACTCATGCTCTTTGCCAACTCTAATCCTGCAATTAAAGCCTCATACTCTGCTTCATTATTAGTAGCAGGAAATTCACACCTAATAGCCTGGGGTAATATGTCCCCCTGTGGTGATTTTAGTAGTATTCCTAATCCTACTCCTCTTACATTAGATGCACCGTCAGTATATAATGTCCAGGATCCTGAGGATTCTCCTAACTGTTGAACTTCTAGGTCTACCTCGTCCTGAATGTCACTACTAAAGTCAGTCACAAAGTCAGCTAAAGCCTGAGATTTTATGGCATTTCTAGGTTCATATACTAAATCATAAGCACTTAACTTTACTGACCACTTGGCCATCCTGCCTGACATCTCTGGTTTCCTAAGCACATTTTTGACAGGATAATTTGTTTTAACATGTATCCTATGTGTCTCGAAATAATGCCTAAGTTTCGTTGATGCCATGACTAATGCAAGTATCAATTTTTCTAAGTGAGAGTACCTAGTTTCAGCATCTAATAAACTCTTACTAACATAATAAACAGGATATTGCTGACCTTCATGATCATTTATGAGAACGGCACTTACAGCATTCCCTGATACAGCAAGGTACAGGGATAGTGGTTCACCATTTTCAGGCTTCATCAATAGAGGTGCGGTTGATAGATATCGTTTCAAATCCTGCAATGCTGCTTCATGCTTCTCCCCCCATTCGAATCTTTTGTTCTTCTTCAGGATATCATAAAAGTCTTTGCATTTCTCTGAGGATCTCGAGATAAACCTGTTTAAAGCTGCTACTCAGCCTGTCAATCTTTGTACGTCCTTCATATTTGAGGGTGATTTTATATCTAGGATAGCCTTGATCTGCTCTGGGCTTGCTTCTATCCCCCTTTTTGTCACCATATATCCAAGAAACTTTCCTGCCCCCACTCCGAAATGGCATTTAGCAGGATTCAGCTTCATGTTGTATTGATCCAGGATATCAAATGCTCCCTTGATATCCTGGAGGTGATCCTCAGCCTTTTTAGATTTCACCACCATATCATCGATATATACCTCCATGGTGTCCCCCAGTTTGTCTTTGAACATCATGTTTACCAATCTTTGGTATGTTGCACCTGCATTTTTCAAACCAAAAGGCATAGCTGTATAACAATAAATACCTGTTGGTGTCATGAAGGCAGTATCCTCCTGGTCAGAAGGTTCCATTTGAATCTGTTGAAATCCTTAAGATGCGTCCATGAAGGTCAGCATTTCATGCCCGGCAGTGGCATCTACCATTGCATCAATGTGGGGAAGAGGAAATGGGTCTTTAGGACAGGCTTTGTTCAAGTCTGTATATCCTTTTAATTTTCAATTGTTTTAACATACACTTGTCTGAATAAGAAAAGTTGAACAAATTAGATAAAAAATATTTAGGATATGATCCAGGATCAAATATCCTATAGTTGAAAAATTCCAAAAAGTAGTATATTTTAAGGATCATAAGTTCAGTTGTCAAGGTATAAGGGTTATTCAAATGAATAATGAATAAAATCAAAATAGTTAAGGATCATACCTGAGAATCCAAGTTAGGATCCTAACCTTTATCATCATAAACAGGATAACCATAAGACAAACCTTAATGGAAGGTAAGGATCAAGGATCCTTGGTCGTTTGTCTCCAAAAACCTGAAATAGGATACAACTTGGGACTAAGCCAATATAAGATAAGAGTTAGTAACTGGGGACAAGCCCAACAAACTAGGGACAAGCCCAAATAAACTGGGGACAAGCCCAAATAAACGGATGTAAACTGGGGTCAAGCCCATATAAACGGATGTAAACTGGGGTCAAGCCCATATAACTTGTGTAAACTGGAGTATGGCCCTCACTGGCGACTATCCAAACTTGAGCGACATGAAAATGCCGAAACCTTAGCTAACGTGAAAACGTTAGAAACCTTAGGAACGGATGTATGGTACGTCTACCATTATACGTAGGATCCTAGATATAGCCAGTACAATGGAATTGTCAGCCCCTAAAGCGAGTACTGGTCCCACTGCCTTGAACTATACCAGGATCATCGTGCGCTACTGGCGAAACTGGGGACAGGCCCAAACTGGGGACAAGCCCATAAACTTTGGAGAGTTGGCCAACCACTTTGATCTTCTGTAAAATGATAACAACTCTGCAAAAGCTTAAACTTTGTGAAAATAGATGTTAACTGATTAACATCTTTAACTTATGATAAGTAATAAGTATAAAATGAATGAAAATGAAAATGAAAGTAATGTGTTACCAAATGTAGAATCATATATCCTTTGAGGATCCTGGATCCTTAATTAGAATACCGGTATCGCTGAGGATCCCTGATCCTTCTTACTTAAAGTATTTTTTGAGATGAACAACATTCCAAGCTCTTGGTAGGAGATCACCATCCATTGTTAACAAATGATATGCCCCCTTTCCTGATTCAGCTTCAATTAGATAGGGGTCTTCCCACTTTGGTGCTAGCTTGCCATCAGAAGGATTTGTAGTATTCTGGAATGTTTTTCTTAGCACAAAATCACCAACTTGAAATCTTCTAATCCTGACATTCTTGTTGTATGCTCCAGCCATTCTTTGTTGATAACTGGCCATTTCCTTTTTTCTGACTTTGAGCAAAAGCTTCTTCTTAGGATGCAGATGTTATGTTGGTTGGTGTAGAATATTACTGTGTCTTTGACAAGCATCACATTTCTTTGTGTATTCCACAGCATACATCTTCATGGTAGGCCAATAGTATCCTGTTCTAAGGATCCTTGAGAATAGTGCTCTGCCTCCAGTGTGGTTACCACAGTCTCCTTGACTTTGAAAGCTTTAGGATTTTGTCCTGTAGGGATCTCTCCATGTTGTATATATCTTAGGATTGGAAGGATCCAGGATCCTGAATTTGACTGTGCAGGATCACCAGGTATGATTGCAGAATCCTCCACTATCTCCATGGCTACGTGATCCTCTATTGCAGGAGTTAAAACATGGGCGATGAGTATTTTTCACATCTTCTGGCATCTTTAGGAATGATACAAGGTTAGTTAAAGCGTCAGCTTCTGCATTTTCTTCCCTGGGTACCTGTGGTAGACTGAAAAAAGCAAAAGAATCTGCCAGTTTCCTGACTATTTCTAAGTACTTGATTAGCTTTTCACATTTGACAGTGTAAGAACTGTTATAATGATTAGTAATTGATAGATAATCTACATATTCTTGAAGATACCTGATCCTCATATTATTAGCTAATTGCAAACCTGCTATCAAGGCCTCATACGATGTCTCATGATTAGTGGTTTGGAATTCACATGCAATGGATCAGGGTATAATGTCCCCCTGTGGCGATTTTAGTAGTGTGCTTTGTCTAGTTCCTTTAACATCTGAAGCTCCATCCGTGAGGAGTGTCTAAGTATCCTTGGTCTTCTCAAGTTGTTGAACTTCTAATTCAGCTTCCCTTTGTAGATCACTACTGAAATCAGCCACAAAGTCAGCTAAAGCTTGGGACTTGATGGCAGTCCTGGGTTCATACTTAATGTCATATGTAATAAGCTTGATTGCCCACTTTACCATTCTTCCTGACATTTAAAGTTTCCTAAGAACATTCTTTGATAGGGAGGTTAGTTTTCACAATAATGGTGTGAGTTTTGAAATAATGTCTATGTTTAGCGGAAGGCATAATTAAATCAAGAATTAATTTCTCTAAATGAGAATACCTGGCCTCAGCATCAAGTAGAATTTTACTTACATAGTATACCGGATGTTGAGAGCCTTCATGATCCTTAACTAGGATTACACTTACTGCTTTAGCTGAAATAGCTAAGTATAAGGATAACGATTCTCCATTTTCTGGTTTCATCAGGGCTGGTGCTGAGGATAGATAATCCTTAAGAACCTTAAGTGCAGCTTCATGCTTATCAGTCCACTCAAACTGGCCTTGAGCAATTTGTCTACCTCTTCTTGGATAATGGCATTCCTTTCAAGTGCAAACTTTCTCCTGTCATAACTTCATCTTTCCAAGCGAAGGTAGATTTTCTTCTTTCCAAGAAGGATACTAAATCCTGCTCAATACTGTCTAGGATCCCGGATCCTATAAAAATTTTGGATTCAGGATCCTCTGGGTTCAACAGAATATCCTTGATGTCTTGCTCTCTTGCCTCCATGACGTCTTGCTCCTTGGAGGATGGCTTCATTGAAGAAGTGTAACAGTTCTTTACCTCCTGCTGATCACTTTCTATCTTCACCATATCTCATAGAGTTGGGACCTTGACACATTGATGATATGTTGAGGGGGACTGCCTTCATATTGTGTATCCATGGCCTGCCAAAGATAACATTACAGCAAGATAAGCAATCAATAACATAGAATTTTTTTAACATAATTCACTCCCTCTATGTAGATAGGAAGTTTGGTGTCCCCCAATGTAATCTTTGTCTCTCCACTGAATCCCACAAGGACAGATGATCTTTGGACAATATCGGATTCAAGGATGTCCATTCTATTGAGGACATCCAACTGGATTATGTTCACTGAGCTTTTCCCATCAATGAGAATCATGCGAACAAAATGCTTAGATATAAATAATGTAATAACTACACCGTCGTGATGAGGATCCTGAATGTCCGCACAGTTATCCTCATCATATGATATCACTTTCTGCTGGGTAAGGATGGAGGTCCGAACAGGTCTGCCCCCATTCTCCATCTTTGTTTCCTTTGCACGTCTCTTAGCTGCTGAGAACCTCCGGAGATGAAATGGATGATTTGAGCATCGGATGGTGGAAGAGGAGCTTTTTCAGGAACTTTCTCAGGATACTTGATCCTTGACTTTTTCCTTCCAAGCAATTCCTTCAAGTATCCTTTGCTCAAAAGATAACCTATCTCCTTCCTTAATGCTATGCACTCATCTGTGAGATTACCAGAATCCCCATAGTAAGCACACCATTTTGATTCGTCTTTGGTGGTAGGCGGTTTGTCATTCTTCCTTGGCCACCTAACCTTGTCACCTAAACTCTGCATAGAAAGGATTAGTTCATTATTATCAGCAGAAAAACAATATTCAGAAATAGGAGGATAATCCTGATCATCTTCCTCTTGTTCCACAACATGCACACTCTGGTTGTCATGCTTGGAGTATTGCTTGGATCAGTTATCCTTGAGATAGGATCCTTATTTGTCTTGCTTTGAGGATCCTGACAATCTCTCGTGGATCCTTTTGTCATCCTCTAAACGGATGAACCTAAGGGCCCTGTTTCTTTTTTCATCTAAGTTCCTGCAAGGGGTCATGACAAGATCATCATAGAACATTGAATCCCTAAGCAAACCCATTTTAAAGGCTTCTAGAGCTGTAGCAATATCTAAGTTAGGGATTTCTAAGGATTCTTTACTAAATCTAGTGATATAATCTCTAAGTGATTCATTTTGACCTTGTGTTACCCTATATGGATCACTAGTTAATCGTTCAAAAGTTCTACTACAGGAGAATTGACTATTGAACAAGTTAACTAAACGAGACAATGAAGTAATAGAGTAAGGAGGAAGACTTAGCAGCCATTTTAACGTTGATCCAGTAAGTGTGGATCCAAAGCCCTTGCATAAGCAGGCTTCCTTCAAGCTTTCAGGAATGGGGTTGATTTCCTTTCTTTCCCTCAGCATTGTATATGGGAGGTGCAAAGCGAGACACTTTATCACTTCCATGTGGAATCTCAGGAATGGGTTTGACCACTCCCGGGACGCTGGATAACATATCCTCGAGTTTTTGTAACTCTCTGTCCATAGCTTGGTTGATACCTGTATCCTGCACCAAGCCATGGTTAGCATTATAAGAAGTATTTAAAGTGTTACCTCCTGATGGATTCAAGGTTGGAATTCCAGATGTGAATCCATATTAACGGGATTCTGGTATAACTGAGGGACCAGAAGAAGCAATAGTCTGCATCGGTATGAAGTCTCCTAGATGAACATTTGAACTTCCGGGTTGCACACTCCTTAAGTATCCTTGATCCTGGAAGATGTTGGATCCTTGATGTGCTGTGAATGGGGGTCTTGGAGGATAATCCATGGATCCGGAAACCTGAGATGAGGATCCTTGAACCTGGAAGGAGGATCCTTGAACCTGAGAGGATCCTTGAACCTGGGAGGATCCTCGAACCTGAGAGGATCCTTGAATCTGCGAGGATCCTTGAACCTGAGAGGATCCTTAAACCTGCGAGGATCCTTGAACCTGCGAGGATCCTTGAACCTGAGAGGATCCTTGAACCTGCGAGGATCCTTGAACCTGCGAGGATCCTTGAACCTGAGAGGATCCTTGAACCTGAGAGGATCCTTGAATTGGCTGCGTCCCCATGCATTCTCCTAAACTGGTGAAGAATCCCTGATGCTAAAATGAGGATCCTGAAGGCTGGAAAGAGGATCCTTGAGCCTGAGACATTGCCGATGATCCAGAACGTATTCCTGTTGATCCACCCTGGTATTGGACATGTGGAGCTGCAAAGTGCTGGGAAGTTATGGCTGGAGTGTCGAAATTCAGCGACCTCGACATCAAAGGGGAGTGATCCTCTGCTGATTTTATCAATTTCGCGAAGGATCCTGCCATTAGTCTTGACCTGCTGCTGCATGTGATCCTTCATCTGCACAATCAAAGCATAAAAATCACTGTTAGTAAGTGTAGAGGAAGAAACAACAGTTGGTTTTGTGAAAATGGGGGTTGTCTTCTTCGGAGAATTCTCAGCATTCTTCTAGAATGCAAGGGGGAGATGATCCAAAGGCGGAATGCCCTGTGAAAAAGTGACCGCCGACATAGAACTTGGAGTAGTTTTCCCTGAGAAGCCATGCGGTTGAAGGTAATGAACCGAAATGAATGAAATAAACAAAATTTCTCAGAATTGAAGCACCAATTGCCCCACGGTGGGCGCCAAACTGTTTTGGTCAAAAAAATCAGACGAGGATAATGCAACCAAACTCTTTGTTACGGGGTATGATGCTTGAATTGGTTTATCGCAATAAGGATCACTATGAAAAATAAATAACAAGTGACACAAGGTTTATACGAGGAAAAAGCCCTTGATCAATGAATGATCTCCGGCATAAAAAACCTCGGGTGATGGAAACTACCGATCACCAAATATATTGCTGAAACAATAGTGATCCTTGTACAACTTCGGAAGAAAACAAGCTCGATACAATGAATTGCTAGTGTAAGTGTGTGTTTTTGCTAAGTGTTTGCAGAGAATTCGAGTGTAATGTGTTTTTTGTGTGGTGTGCACGACTTGTGCCTTCATTGAGCTGTTTTCCCCTTAAAAAGATAAGAAATAAACAACTAACTAACTTCCCGAAAAAGGTGGAAGTCACCCATGACCACCACTAACGGTTATTTCTTCAATATGCACGTGCCTAAAAGCATATTCCACGAGATTCCAGCAAAGGAGTGGTCCACTACGTCCATTACCTGCATTTAAACATTAAAAACGTGACAATTGTTAGAAAACATAAGTTCTGTTAAGGATCCTGATCCTCAGACTCGTGATCCTCAGACGCGTGATCCTCAGACTCTGGATCCTCAGACTATCTGCATCATCCATTAAGGATCCGTGATCCATGCCCAGTCTCAGGATAGATGATCCTTAGCATAAAATTCATGCCCTAATACCAAGGTCACTGGATTTTGACACTTCAGCCGTAACCGCCCTGCAATCTACAGCTCCAGACATCCAGTACCAGAGTGAACCATTGGGAAGGCGTTATGGAGCAACAACTATGAGTCAGGCTTTTGGGTCACACTTCCAGCCTCAAGGATCCTGTTTTCAGCCTTCGGGATCCTCTTTCCAGCATCAGGGATCCTTCGTCAGCTCAGGAGGATATTTGGGAATGCACACAGTCCAAGGATCCTCTCAGGTTCAAGAATCCTCTGGGGTCCATGGATCCTCCGGGGTCCAAGGATCCTCCATGGTTCAAGGATCCTCATTTCAGATTCAAGGATCCTCTCAGCCTCAGGGATCCTCTCAGGTTCAAGGATCCAACATCTTTCAGGATCAAGGATTCTTGAGAAGTATACAACCCCCAAGCACAGATGTTCATCAAGGAGACTTCATTCCAATGCAGACCATTGCCTCTTCTGGTCCTTCAATCATACCAGAATCCCGTCAATATGGATTCACATCTGCAATTCCTAACCTGAATCCTCCGGGAGGTAACACTTTCAATAATTCTTATAACACTAACCATGGCTCTATGCAGGATACAGGTATCAATCAAGCTATGGCTAGGGAATTACAGAAGCTGAAGGATATGATATCCAGCGTTCCAGGAGTGGTTAAGCCCATTCCTGAAATTGCATATGGGAGCCATAGGATATCTCGTTTTGCACCTCCTATTTGTGATGCTGAGATACCCAAAAGGTTCCAAATACCAACCATGAAGTTGTATGATGGTTCAACAGATCCAGAAGAGCATGTAGCTCAATATAGAAAGAGGATGGAGATCAACCCCATCCCAGAGAGGTTAAAAGAAGCATGTCTATGCAAGGGTTTCGGATCCACACTCACAGGATCAGCTCTTAAATGGCTGCTAAGTCTTCCCCCTTACTCTATTACTTCATTTGCTAATCTAGTTAATCTGTTTAATAGTCAATTCTTATGTAGTAGAAAATTTGAACGATTAACTAGTGATCTATATAGGGTAACACAAGGTCAAAATGAATCACTTAGAGATTATATCACTAAGTTTAGTAAAGAATCCTTAGATATCCCTAATCTGGATATAGCCACGACTGTGGAAGCCTTTAAAATGGGTTTGCTTAGGGATTCATTATTCTATGATGATCTTATTATGACCCCATGCAGGAATCTTGATGAAGTGAGAACCAGGGCCCTTAGATTCATCCGATTAGAGGATGATAAAAGGATCCAGGAGAGATTGGCAGGATCCTCAAAACAGGAAAAGCAAGGATCCTACTTCAAGAATAACAAGTTCAAGTCCTACAACAAGTCTGATAAACAGAATGTGCATGCAGTAGAACAAGAAGAGGATGATGAGGATTATCCTCCAATTTCTGAATACTGTTTTTCTGTTGATAATAATGAACTAATTCTTGCAATGCAGAATCTAGGTGAGAAAGCAAGATGGCCAAGGAAAAATGATAAACCAGCTGCAACAAAGGATAAGTCCAAGTGGTGTGCATATCATGAGGATTTCGGGCATCTCACTGAAGAGTGTATTGCACTTAGAAAAGAAATTGATTACTTGTTAAGCAAGGGGCACTTGAAGGAGCTTTTGGGACGAAAGAAGTCAAGGATCCAGGATCCTGAAAGGATCCCAGAAAAGGCTCTTGCTCCTCCAGCAGATGCACAAGTTATAAACTTCATATCCGGTGGATCAGACATTTGTGGTACTTCCTTTTCAGCAGCCAAAAGACATGCCAAGGAAACCAAGATGGATAATGGAGACAGACCCATCCGGACCTCCACTGTTACCAAGGATAAAATTATAACTTTTGATGAGGATGATTGTGTTGATATTCAGGATCCTCATCATGATGCTCTTGTTATCACTCTGTTAATTTCTAACCACTTTGTTCGCAGGATCCTGATAAATGGAGGAAGCTCAGTAAACATCATTCAGCTTGATGTCCTCAAGAAGATGAACATTCCTGAATCAGACATTGTCCCAAGATCCTCAGTTCTTGTGGGATTCAGCGGAGAAACCAAGAATACATTGGGGGACATCAAACTCCCCATCTATATTGAAGGGCTCCATTCTTATCAAAAATTTTGTGTTATAGATTGCTTATCTTGTTGTAATGTTATCCTTGGCAGGCCATGGATACATGACATGAAGGCAGTCCCATCTACCTATCATCAATATGTAAAGCTTCCTAGTCCATGGGGGGTGGTGAAAATTGAGAGTGACCAACAAGAAGCTAAGAATTGCTACACATCATCAATGAAGCCAGCCTCGAGACCAAGGGAGCAATAGCGATTAAAGCATCCTCCAAGAGATGTCTTGGAGGCAAGAGAACAGGATGTGAAAGAAATCCTTATGGATCCTCATGATCCTGAATCCATAGTCTTCATAGGATCGGGGATCCTCAGCAACATTGAACAGGATCTAGTATCCTTCCTTAAGAGGAGGAAAACTACCTTTGCCTGGAAGCATGAGGATATGACAAGTATATCTAAAGATATAATTACTCATAAGCTTGGCATTGACAGGTCATTCAAGCCTATACATCAGAAGAGGAGGAAGTTTGCACCTGAAAGGAATGGTATTATCCAGGAAGAGGTAGATAAACTACTCCGAGCAGGTATGATAAGAGAGGTTAAGTATCCAAGGTGGTTAGCCAATGTGGTTGTTGTTCAAAAGAAAAACGGAAAGTGGAGGGTATGTGTCGATTTTACTGATTTAAACAAGGCATGTCCCAAGGATCCTTTCCCATTACCCCACATTGACTCCATGATGGATGCTACCACGGGTCATGAGTTGTTGACTTTTATGGATGCTTCATATGGATTCCAACAAATTCAGATGGAACCATCTGATCAAGAGGATACAGCCTTTATGACCCCAACTGGTATATATTGTTATATTGCTATGCCATTTGGACTAAGGAATGCAGGTGCTACTTATCAAAGGCTAGTCAATATGATGTTCAAGGAACAAATTGGACACACTATGGAAGTCTATATAGATGACATGGTGGTTAAGTCCAAGAAAGCTGAGGATCACCTTAGAGACTTGGAGGAAGCATTCAATATCCTTGATAAATTTAATATGAAACTAAATCCTTCCAAGTGTCATTTTGGTGTTAAAGCAGGTAAATTCCTAGGCTATATGGTGACAAAAAGAGGCATTGAAGCAAGTCCAGAGCAAATTAAGGCTATTGTTAATATCAAATCTCCTGCCAATACTAAGGATGTGCAAAGATTGACGGGCAGGATCGCAGCCTTGAACAGATTCATATCCAAATCCTCAGAAAAATACAAGGAATTCTATGACATTTTGAGGAAGAACAAGAAATTTGAATGGACTGAAAAGCATGAAAATGCTTTCAAAGCTCTTAAGGATTACCTATCCTCAGCCCCTGCCTTGATGAAACCAGAAAAAGGGGATATATTATCCTTGTATTTGGCGGTATCCTCTAAAGCAGTAAGTGCGGTCCTTGTTAAGGATCACGAAGGTACACAACATCCTGTCTATTATGTAAGTAAGAGTTTGCTTGATGCTGAATCCAGGTATTCACATTTAGAAAAAACTTATCCTTGCACTAATTATGGCATCTACAAAATTAAGACATTATTTTGAAACTCATGCCATTATTGTTAAGACTAATTTTCCAATTAAGAATGTTCTCAGGAAACCTGAAATGTCAGGAAGGATGACTAAGTGGGCAGTGAAGCTTAGTGCTTATGATATAAGATATGAACCAAGGACTGCCATTAAATTCCAAGCTTTAGCTGACTTTGTGGCAGATTTCAGTAGTGACTTGCAAAAGGAAGCTGAATTAGAAGTCCAACAGCTAGAAGAAACTAAGGATCCTTGGATACTCTTCACTGATGGAGCTTCTAATGTCAAAGTAACTGGACTTGGAATACTACTAAAATTGCCACAGGGCGACATAATACCCCACTCCATAGCTTGTGAGTTTCAAACTACTAACAATGAGGCTGAGTATGAAGCCTTGATAGCTGGTTTGCAAATTCACAAGCATATGAGGATTAGGTATCTTGAGGTACATGTAGATTCATTGTTAATTACTAATCACTTTAATGGATCCTATGCTGTTAAAGGTGAAAAACTAATCAAATATTTAGAGATAGTCAAAGAATTGGCACTCTCTTTTGTTTCCTTTAGTTTGACACAGGTACCCAGAGAAGAGAATGCAGAAGCCGATGCATTGGCCAATCTAGGATCATCCTTGAAGATTCCAGAGGATATCAGGATCCCTATTATCCATACCCTATCCCCCGCTATTGAGGATCATGTGGCCATGGAGATAGGAGAGGATTCTGCAATCATCCCTAGTGATGATACACAATCTCATTCAGGATCATGGATCCTTCCAATCATGAGATACATACAACATGGAGAGATTCCTACAGGAGAAAACCCCAGGGCTTTCAAAATCAAGGTATCTCAATTCACAATATTGAATAACATGTTATATAAACGATCTCTTGCAGGTCCATATCTAAGATGCATTGAGGATCCTGAAATCCAATAAGTCCTAAAGGATTTTGATGAAGGAGATTGTGGAAACCACACTGGGGGCAGGGCATTATTCTCAAGGATCCTGAGGACGGGATACTATTGGCCTACTATGAAGAAGGATGCTGTGGATTATGCCAGAAAGTGTGATCCTTGTCAGAGACATAGTAATATCCTTCACCAACCAGCAGAGCTCTTGCATCCTATATCCTCTTCTTGGCCATTTATGAGATGGGGAATGGATATAGTTGGTAAGCTTCCTAAGGCACCTGGTGGAAAAGTATTCATGCTTGCTATGACTGACTACTTCTCCAAGTGGATAGAGGCTGAAGCCTTTGCTCAAGTCAGAGAAAAGGAAGTCATATCCTTTATTAAAAGAAACATTATTACTAGATTTGGTATTCCTTCTGAAATTGTTTGTGATAATGGATCCCAATTTATTGGGAGTAGAACTACTAACTTTTGTGACAGCTGGGGGGTTAAGATGATAACATCAACACCAGTCCACCCACAAGCTAATGGTCAGGCAGAATCATCCAACAAGATAATCATCAACAATTTGAAGAAGAAGCTTGGATCTAAGAAAGGAAAATGGGCAGAAGAACTACCTTATGTATTATGGGCTGACAGAACAACTCCCAAGAATGCTACTGGCCAAACTCCATTTTCCTTGGTATTTGGGGCAGAATCAGTGATCCCTACAGAAATGGTGGTTCCTACTGCAAGAACAAGCATCCGTGATCCTGAAGGAAATGCTGAAAACTTGGTTCAAGATTTGGATACTATAGAAGAACTCAGGGATTTGGCAAGGATAAGGATGGCTAGTTATCAACAAAGGATGGCTGGAGCCTACAATAAGAATGTCAGGATCAGGAAGTTCCAAGTTGGTGATATGGTATTAAGGAAAGCATTTCAGAATACCACAAATCCTGCTGATGGAAAATTGGCACCAAAGTGGGAAGGCCCCTATTTGATTGAAGCTGAGGCAGGAAAGGGGGCATATCGATTGCTAACAATGGAAGGTGATTTGCTACCAAGAGCTTGGAATGCTGTCCACTTGAAGAAATACTTCATGTAATAAGGATCCATGATCCTTAGCCAACAAGTATCCTCGAAGGATCCTTACAGGACAGAAGATCCTCATTTTGGTAATGATCTAATCTCAAACTATTTCACTCTTTAATTATCCTATATATAAGGATAAGGATCCTGGATCCTTTATCCTACTTTCACTTGATTCTGAGTTTTGCAGAAGGTTCATGTATCCTTAACGAAGGATTGAGTATCCACAGAAGTCTCCAGTTTTTTGGGCTTGACCCCAGTTATTTGGGCTTGACCCCAGTTATTTGGGCTTGTCCCCAGTTCTTTGGGCCTGTCCCCAGTATCGCCAGTAGCGTACGATGATCCTGGTACAGTTCATGGCAATGGAACCAGTACTCACTTTAGGGGCTGACAATTTCATTGTACTGGCTGTATCCGGGATCCTACGTATAATGGTAGACGTACCATACATCCGTTCCTTAGGTTTCTAACGTTTTCACGTTAGCTAAGGTTTTGGCATTTTCATGTCACTAAGTTTGGATAGTCGCCAGTGAGGGCCATACTCCAGTTTACACAAGATCCTTTGGGCTTGTCCCCATTTATCCTTTGGGCTTGTCCCCAGTTATCCTTTGGGCTTGTCCCCAGTTATCCTTTGGGCTTGTCCCCAGAATTGTCGGGCTTGTCCCCAGTTACTAACTCTTCTCTTATATTGGCTTAGTCCCAAGTTATGTTCCATTTCAGGTTTTTGAAGCTAAACAGCCAAGGATCCTTGATCCTCACCTTTTACTAAGGTTTGTCTTTTGGTTATCCTATTTATGAATGTTAAAGGGTTAGGATCCTAACTTGGATTCTCAGGTATGATCCTTAATCACTTTGATTTTATTCATTATTCATATAAGTGACCCTTATCCTTTGACAACAGAACTAATGATCCTTAAGTTACATAACTTTTCTGAACTTGTCGACTATAGGATATTTGATCCTTGATCATATCCTAAAACTTTTAAACATGATTTATTAAACCTTTATCCTTTACTTACAAATTCTAAGAAAGTGAATAACAAAAGTAGAAAAACAAAGAATTCACAAGGATAACAACACGGGAGATAGCCAAAAAGTTAAAGTTTTATTTATTCACAAAAGTTAAACCCTTAAAGGTTGTCAAAATTGCCAACCCAAGCTTCTACCAGCAATACGTGGCCCGTCCACTTGGGTTGGCAAAGGGTGTCCATTGTTAACAGGTCATAAAAGTGCAGGAAATAAAAGATGGCAGGATAACAAGTGGCTTCATCCCCCAAACAGAGGATCCCTCCACCACCTATTATCCTACCTATTGTCTAAGGATCCATGATCCATAACCCTAGAAACTATTGTTCAAAGTACAACCCAGCATTGTTTAAAATATCACAACCAAAAAACTACCAAATCCTAAAAAATGGGCTCCGGCCGCGTCTAGAAATATCCATCATCGCCCATTTCTGCAGCTCACACCTTGGCTGCATCACCACCAGCATCACCACCACCAGCCTGATCCTTCCCGCTGCCACTTGCCTTAATCGCCAAGACCTCGGTAGCCTCCTCCTCATCCTCAAGCTCAGCTAGCTTTGCCTTCCAGCCCTCCTTGTCCCAAGTGGTCTTGTCGAAGTCAGGATCCTCAGCCTCCTGAGCCATTTGCAGCTTGATCTTATACATGGTAATGGCGGCAGAGATTTTAGCATCCTCCAGCAGCTCAACTTTCTCATGATCAGCATTTATCTGGGCCATGACCACCTGCTTCTTCGCCAGATTGAGGTCCTTTTCAAGGGAGGAGATGGTTTGATCCTTGGCCAGGAAGAACTTTTGGAACTCCTGATGCTTTTGCTCCGCCTTTTCAACGTATGCATCCAACAGCATCTCAATCTCAGCAAATTTCTGCAAATAGACAAGATAAAGTTTAGGATCCTTGATCCTCAAGTGGGCAGGGTAATGAAGCAAAGTTGGTGATCCTTACCTCAGCAAAGTATTCTTGGAACTGGTGGCGGATAAGAGGCAAGCCTTCGAGATTATCAGCTTCACTGGCCTTCCTCTTCTTTCCCCCTTTGGAGGTAACAGGCTTTGGAACTACGACACTCGGGCTAGCAGCAGTCTTCTTCTTCCCAGACCTGGGAGCAACAGTAGTAAGATCGGTGACACTAAAGCGGGAGGCTGATCTTGAGGATTTTCCAGCACCTATTAATCCAAAACAACAAATAAGTATTCTTGTTTTATTTGTATTTCAAAATTTAATCATATATAAACTCGGATACTTACTTGACATTGTGACTGAGCCTGAGGATACTTCTTGAGAATCCTTGGTGTCTGCTTGAAATGTTCTTACTGCAGGATCAAGATTCCGGAAGGCGTCCATCCTTTCTTTGGTTGCAGGTGATGGAATGATATGTGAAACAGAAAGAGCTGCAAAATAAAAAACAAAGGGGTTAGTGATCCTCAGCGGAGACAGGGTTATCCTATGATCCTTCTATAAGGATCCTCTATCCTACCGTGAGTGGTCCATTTTCTAGGGAGATCCTTCCCATTCGGGATAGAATCCCTCCTAACGAAGAAGAATCGTTTCTTCCACTTAGTGTCATTTTTGGTGGTCTTCAGGATCGGGTGTGCCTCACCAGGTTTGTGTTTGAATAGAAAGCGATGTGAACCGTGGCTCACAAGGTTGTATAATTCAGCAAGTTCAGACATTCCCAAATCTATATCCTCCTGCTCAATGATCCTCTCAAGGGTAAATAAAACCCTCCACATCATTGGCATATCCTGGATATAGGATATGCCGGTAAGAGAGAAGAAAGACTGGGTAAAAGCAGGAAAAAGATAGGAGTATCCTATCAAAAATGGGGTGACTGGAAAGGCAACCCAGGTTTCAGAAACGAAATCGCTCAAGGCGGTAGGGTCAAAAGGCTTGAAGACAGCGTTTGCAGGAAAGCAATGACGAATCCTGTCTATATCCGGATCAGTGAAGTAGCAACGTTCTTTTGGAGAATCTTTGATGATCCCTTGGCTCTTCAAGGGACTGTCTTTACGATGATCCTTAGCAGGGGATGATCGTAACTTCATCGTGACTTAGAGATTTTGAGAAAGAAGAACAGAGCAAAAAGATGAAGAGAAAGGGAGAAGAGAGAGATACCTGCTTGATCTTCGAATGAGGATTTAAAGGGAGTATTGCTCGAATTTAAATGCACATTGACCCTTATCTCTAACTTGAATTTATAATGATGATCCTGCAGGGACGTCACTTCAATGACGTATGATTGCAACAGATAGTCAGATTGTAACGGCTATATATCCGTTAGTTTGTTGCGGATAAGATCAAGAAAATATAAGTCGTTAATTTACACTTTACTCCTTATATTTTGGGGGCAATTGTTAGGGGATGATTTTCCAATCCTAAGGATCACGGATCCTCAAGTGCTGCCAGGATCATGGATCCTCAATTCTGTTTGAATTAAGGATCCTCAGCAGGTGTTGCAGGATCATGATTCAGGATCCTTATTTTTATCCTTATACTAACAATTGCCTACCTTGTACGTAAGCTTGTTTTGCAGGAGCAAAGGCATGGACCAAGTCTCACCGAAATTCCTGGAGCATATTCCCTAAATATTCCGCACGTGCTTGGCTCTTGTGGACGTTGTGGAGATCGTGGGGAGCTTGCATAATTGTCGGACAGTTTGTTATTTTAGTTATTTCTAATTTAAAATGGGGATAACAAGCTTGAGTAGAACACTTAGCTAATTTTGGCATACACACACTCTCGCAACAGCTCTCAATCAACTCTCGAACACTACTTGGTGATTTCATACATTTTATTGCACATTGAACACTAGTGATCCTTGTAACAAGCTTGTTATCATCCCGAGTTGTAAACTTATTTTGTTTAATCTTAGTTGGTGATCGGTAGTTTCCATCACCCGAGGTTTTTTATGCCGGAGATCAATTCATGATCAAGGGCTTTTTCCTCGTATAAATCCTTGTATCATTTGTTCATTACATTTCTGAGTTATCCTTAACATTGTTCATTGATTCAAGCATCATTCCTCATAACAAAGATTTGGTTACATTATCTTAGCCTGATTTTTGACCAAAACAACAGGTATCAATCAAGCTATGGCTAGGGAATTACAGAAACTGAAGGATATGATATCCAGCGTTCCAGGAGTGGTTAAGCCCATCCCTGAAATTGCAGATGGAAGCCACATGATATCTCGCTTTGCACCACCTATTTGTGATGCAGAAATTCCAAAGAGGTTCCAAATACCAACCATGAAGCTATATGATGGCTCAACGGATCCAGAAGAGCATGTAGCTCAGTATAGAGAAAGGATGGAGATCAATCCCATCCCGGAGAGGTTAAAAGAAGCATGTTTATGCAAGGGTTTTGGATCCACATTAACAGGATCAGCTCTTAAATGGCTGCTAAGTCTTCCCCCTTACTCTATTACTTCATTTGCTAATCTAGTTAATCTGTTTAATAGCCAATTCTCATGTAGTAGAAAATTTGAACGTTTAACTAGTGATCTATATAGGGTAACACAAGGTCAAAATGAATCACTTAGAGATTATATCACTAAGTTCAGTAAAGAATCCTTAGATATTCCTAATTTGGATATTGCTACAGCGGTAGAAGCCTTCAAAATGGGTTTACTTAGGGATTCATTGTTCTATGATGATCTTGTCATGACCCCTTGCTGGAATCTTGATGAAGTGAGAACCAGGGCCCTTAGATTCATCCGATTAGAGGATGATAAAAGGATACAAGAAAGACTGGCAGGATCCTCGAAGCTGGAAAAACAAGGATCCTACTTCAGGAACAACAAGTCCAAATCTTATAACAAGTCTGACAATCAGAACGTGCATGCAGTAGAACAGGAAGAGGATGATGAGGATTATCCTCCCATTTCTGAATATCGTTTTTCTGTAGATAACAATGAACTGATCCTTGCAATGCAGAACTTAGGTGAAAAAAGCAAGATGGCCCAGAAAAAGTGATAAACCAGCTGCAACAAAAGACAAATCCAAATGGTGTGCATACCATGAAGATTTCGGACATCTCACTGAAGAATGTATTGCACTCAGAAAAGAGATTGGTTACTTGTTAAGCAAAGGGCATTTGAAGGAGCTATTGGGGAGAAAAAAGTCAAGGATCCAGGATCCTGAGAAAGTTCCAGAAAGAGCTCCTGCTCCTCCTGCTGATGCATAAATTATAAACTTCATATCCGGTGGATCAGACATATGTGGCACTTCCTTTTCAGCAGCCAAGAGGCATGCAAAGGAGACCAAGATGGATAATGGGGATAGACCCATTCGAACATCTACTGTTACACAGGAAAAAGTTATAACATTTGATAAGGATGATCGTGTGGATGTTCAGGATCCTCATCATGATGGTCTTGTTATTACTTTGTTTATATCTAATCATTTTGTTCGCAGGATCTTAATAGATGGAGGAAGCTCGGTGAATATCATTCAACTTGATGTCCTAAAAAAGATTAATATTCCCGAATCAGAAACTATCCCCAGATCCTCAGTTCTTGTGGGGTTCAGTGGAGAAACTAATAATACCTTGGGGGACATTAAGCTTCCCATTTACATAGAGGGACTTAATTCTTTTTTTAAAAATTTTGTGTTATAGATTGCTTATCATGTTGCAATGTTATCCTTGGCAGGCCATGGATACATGACATGAAAGCAGTTGCATCTACATATCATCAGTGTGTAAAGCTTCCTAGTCTATGGGGGGGGGGGGGGTGAAGATTGAGAGTGACCAACAAGAAGCAAAGAATTGCTACACCTCATCAATGAAGCCAGCTTCAAGACCAAGGGAGAAATAGCAATTAAAGCATCCTCCAAGAGATGTACTGGAGGCAAGGGAACAAGATGTGAAAGATATCCATATAGATCCTCATGATCCTGAGTCCAAAGTCTTCATAGGATCAGGGATCCTCAGCAACATCGAACAGGGTTTGGTATCCTTCCTCAAGAGGAGAAAAACTACCTTTGCCTGGAAGCATGAAGACATGAGAGTTATCTCTAAAGATATAATTACTCATAAGCTTGGCATTGATAGGTAATTCAAACCCATACATCAGAAGAGGAGGAAGTTTGCACCTGAGAGAAATGCCATTATCCAGGAGGAGGTAGATAAGTTGCTCCGAGCAGGTATGATTAGAGAGGTTAAGTATCCAAGATGGTTAGCCAATGTGGTTGTTGTTCAAAAGAAAAACGGAAAGTGGAGGGTATGTGTCGATTTCACTGATTTAAACAAGGCATATCCCAAGGATCCTTTCTCATTACCCCACATTGACTCCATGGTGGATGCTACCGCGGGTCATGAGTTGTTAACCTTTATGGATGCTTCATCTGGATTTCAACAAATTCAGATGGAACCATCTGATCAAGAGGATACAGCCTTCATGACCCCAACGGGTATCTATTGTTATATTGCTATGCCATTTGGACTAAGAAATGCAGGTGCTACTTATCAAAGGCTAGTGAATATGATGTTTAAGAAACAAATTGGACACACCATAGAAGTCTATATAGATGACATAGTGCTTAAGTCCAAGAGAGCTGAGGATCACCTTAAAGATTTGGAGGAAGCATTCAATATCCTTGATAAATTCAACATGAAATTGAATTCTTCCAAGTGTCATTTTGGTGTTAAAGCAGGCAAGTTCCTAGGCTACATGGTGACAAAAAGAGGCATTGAGGCGAGTCCAGAGCAAATCAAGGCAATTGTGAATATAAAATCTCCTGCCAATGCCAAGGATGTGCAAAGATTGACAGGGAGGATCGCAACCTTGAACAGGTTCATATCAAAGTCATCAGAAAAGGGCAAGGAATTCTATGGCATTCTGAGAAAGAACAAGAAATTTGAGTGGACTGAAAAGCATGAGAATGCTCTCAAAGCCCTTAAGGATTACCTATCCTCAGCTCCTGCCTTGATGAAACCAGAAAAAGGGGATATATTATCCTTATATTTGGCAGTCTCTACTAAAGCAGTAAGTGCAGTCCTTGTTAAGGATCATGAAGGTACACAGCACCCTGTATATATTATGTAAGTAAAAGTTTGCTTGATGCTGAATCCAGGTATTCACATTTAGAAAAAACTTATCCTTGCTTTAATTATGGCATCTACTAAATTACGTCATTATTTTGAGACTCATGCCATCATTGTTAAGACTAACTTTCCAATTAAGAATGTTCTCTGGAAACCTGAAATGTCAGGAAGTATGGCTAAATGGGCAGTGAAGCTTAGTGCTTATGATATAAGATATGAACCAAGAACTGCCATTAAATCCCAAGCCTTGGCTGACTTTGTGGCAGATTTCAGTTGTGATCTACAAAGGGAAGCTGAGTTAGAAGTTCAGCAGCTTGAAGAGACCAAGGATCCTTGGATACTCTTTACAGATGGAGCCTCTAATGTCAAGGGAACTAGACTTGGGATACTACTAAAATCGCCACAGGGGGACATAATACCCCACTCAATAGCTTGTGAGTTTCAAACTACTAATAATGAGGCTGAATATGAAGCCTTGATAGCTGGTTTGCAAATTGCCAAGCACATGAGGATCAGGTATCTTGAGGTACATGTAGATTCATTGTTAATTACTAATCACTTTAATGGTTCCTACGCTGTTAAAGGTAAAAGACTAATCAAATACCTAGAGATAGTCAAGGAATTGGCACTCTCTTTTGTTCCCTTTAGTTTGACACAGGTACCTAGGGAAGAGAATGCAGAAGCTGATGCATTGGCCAATCTTGGATCATCATTGAAGATCCCAGAGGATATCAAAATTCCTATCATCCATATTTTGACTCCTGCTATTGAGGATCACATAGCTATGGAGATAGAAGAGGATTCCGCAGTCATTCCTAGTGATAATGCACAGTCTCATTCAGGATCATGGATCCTTCCAATCATGAGATATATATAACATGGAGAGATCTCTACAGGAGAAAATCCTAGAACTTTCAAAGTCAAGGTATCTCAGTTTACAATATTAAATAACATGTTATATAAACGATCTCTTGCAGGTCCATATCTAAGATGCATTGAGGGTCCTGAAATTCTAGAAGTCCTAAAGGATTTTCATGAAGGAGATTGTGGAAATCACATTGGGGGCAGGGCATTGTTCTCAAGGATCCTTAGGACAGGATACTATTGGCCTACTATGAAAAAGGATGCTGTGAATTATGCCAAGAAATGTGATGCTTGTCAAAGACATAGCAATATCCTTCATCAACCAGCAGAGCTCCTACATCCTATATCTTCTTCTTGGCCATTCATGAGATGGGGAATGGATATAGTTGGTAAACTTCCCAAAGCACCAAGAGAAAAAGTGTTTATGCTTGCCATGACTGATTATTTTTCTAAGTGGATAGAAGCTGAAGCCTTTGCTCAAGTCAGAGAAAAAGAAGTGATATCCTTTATTAAAAGAAATATTATTACCAGATTTGGTATTCCTTCTGAAATTGTTTGTGATAATGGATCCCAATTTATTGGGAGTAGAACTACTAACTTTTGTGACAGCTGAGGGATTAAGATGATAACATCAACACCAGTCCACCCACAAGCTAATGATCAAGCTGAATCATCCAACAAGATCATCATCAACAATTTGAAGAAGAAACTTGGATCCAAGAAAGGAAAATGGGCAGAAGAGTTACCTTATGTGCTATGGGCTGATAGAACAACTCCCAAGAATGCTACTGGCCAAACTCCATTTTCTTTAGTATTTGGAGCAGAATCAGTGATCCCTACAGAGATGGTGGTTCCTACTGTTAGAACAAGCATCCGTGATCCTGAAGGAAATGCTGAGAACTTAGTTCAAGACTTGGATACCATAGAAGAACTCAGAGATTTGGCAAAGATAAGAATGGCTAGTTATCAGCAAAGGATGGCTGGAGCCTACAGTAAGAATGTAAGGATCAGAAAGTTCCAAGTTGGTGATATGGTGTTGAGGAAAGCATTTCAGAATACCACAAATCCTGCTGATGGAAAGTTGGCACCAAAGTGGGAAGGCCCCTATCTAATTAAAGCTGAGGCAGGAAAAGGGGCATATCGATTACTAACAATGGAAGGTGATTTACTACCAAGAGCTTGGAACGCTGTCCATTTGAAGAGATACTTCATGTAGGAAGGATTTAGGATCCTTGGCCGTCTTAATTTCCAGTATCCTTAAAGGATCCTTAAAGGATAGATGATCCTCATTTGTTTGGTCAAAAATCAAGCAAGGATAATGCAACCAAATCTTTTGTTGTGAGGTGTGATGCTTGAATCTATGAACAATTGTATGAACAACTTGCAAATCAAATAAAGAGATGACACAAGGATTTATACGAGGAAAAAGCCATTGATTAAGAGTTGATCTCCGGCATAAAAAACCTCGGGTGATGGAAACTACCGATCACCAACTAAGATTAAACAGAAAAAAGGTTACAACTCGAGATGATAACAAGCTTGTTACAAGGATCACTAGTGTGCAAAAGTGTTGAAGTGTATGAAATCACCAAGTAAGTTGTCGCGAGCTGTTCGAGAGTGTGTGTTTTGCCAAAATTAGCCAAGTGTTCTAAATCAAGCTTGTTATCCCCTATTTAAAATTAGAAATAACCACCCTAACTAACTGTCCGCTAATTGTGCAAGTCTTCCACGATCTCCATAACGTTCACAAGAACTAAGCACGTGCGGAATATTGAGAGAATATGCTCCAGGAATTTCGGTAAGACTTAGTCCATGCCTTTGCTCCTGCAAAACAAGCTTACGCATAATGAAGACAATTGTTAGTATAAGGATAACACTAAGGATCCTGAATCCTGATCCTGCAACACCTACTGAGGATCCTTAATTCAAACAGAATTGAGGATCCATGATCCTGGCAGCACATGAGGATCCGTGATCCTTAGGATTGGAAAATCCTCCCCTAACAATTGCCCCCAAAATATAAGGAGTAAAGTGTAAATTAGCGAGTTATATTTTCTGATCTTATCTGCAACTAACTAACGGATATATAGCCGTTAGGATCGAACTAGCCGTTATCGATCATACGTCATTGAAGCGACATCCCTGCAGAATCATCATTATAAATTCAAGTTAGAGATAAGGGTTAATGTGCATTTAAATTCGAGCAATACTCCCTTTAAATCCTCATTTGAAGATCAAGCAGGTACTTCTCTTTCTCCTTCCTCTCTTCACCTTCTTACCCTGTTCTTCTTCGAAACCCTTGAATCACAATGAAGTTACGATCATCCCATGCCAAGGATCACCAGAAAGATAGTCCTTTGAAAAGCCAAGGGATCATCAAAGATTCTCCGAAGGAACGTTGCTGCTCTACTGATCCTGATATCGATAGGATTCGTCATTGCTTTCCGGCAGACTCTGTTTTTAAACCCTTTGACCCTACCGCCTTGAGTGACTTTGTTTCTGAAACTTGGGTTGCTTTTCCAGTTACCCCATTTCTGATAGGATACTCCTATCCTTTTCCTGCTTTTACCCAGTCTTTCTTCTCCCTTACCGGCATATCCTATATCCAGGCTATGCCAATGATGTGGAGGGTTTTATATACCCTTGAGAGAATCATTGAGCAGGAGGATATAGAGTTGGGAATGTCGGAGTTGTCTGAACTATACAACCTTGTTAGCCACGGTTCACATCGCTTTTTATTCAAACACAAACCCGGTGAACCTCATCCAATCCTCAAGACCACCAAAAACGACACCAACTGGAAGAGGCATTTTGTCTTCGTTAGGAGGGATTCAATCCCAGATGGGAAGGTTCTCCCCAGAAAATGGGCCACCCATGGTAGGATAGAGGATACTTATAGAAGGATCATAGGATAACCCTGTTCCCGTAAGGATAACTGATCTCTTCTTTTTTATTTTGCAGCTATCTCAGTCTCTCACATCATTTCATCACCTGCAACAAAGGAGAGGATCGCCGCTTTCTGGAATCTTGATCCTGCGGTAAGATCATTTCAAACAAACACCAAGGATTCTCAAGAAGTATCCTCAGGCTCAGTTACAATGTCAAGTAAGTATCCAAGTTTATATATGGTTAAATGTTGAAATGCAAATAAAACAAGTATACTTATCTGTTGTTTTGGATTGATAGGTGCTGGAAAATCCTCAAGGTCGGCCACTCGCTTCAGTGTCAGTGATCTTAGCACTGTGGCTCCCCGTTCTGGAAAAAAGAAAACTGCTGCTAGCCCAAGTACCATAGTCCCCAAGCCTGTCACCTCCAAGGGGGGAAAGAAAAGGAAGGCCACTGAAGCTGACAATCTTGAAGGCTTGCCTCTTATCCGCCACCAATTCCAAGAATACTTTGCTGATGTAAGGATCACTGACTTTGCTTGATTATCCTGCCCACTTGAGGATCACGGATCCTGAACTTTACCTTGTCTCTTTGCAGAAATTCACCGAGATCGAAATGCTTTTTGATGCTTATGTTGAAGAGGCTGAGCAGAAGCATCTAGAGTTCTAAAAGATCTTCCTGGCCAAGGATCAAACCATCTCCTCCCTCGAGAAAGACCTCAATCAGGCAAAGAAGCAGGTGGTCCTGGCCCAGATAAATGCTGATCATGAGAAGCACGAGATGCTGGAGGATGCTAAAGTCTCTGCTGCCATCGCCATGTACAAAATCAAGCTGCAAATGGCCCAGGAAGCTGAGGATCCTGACTTCGACAGGACCACTTGGGACAAGGAGGGCTGGAAGGCGAAGCTGGCTGAGCTAGATGATGAGGAGGAGGCTACTGAGGTCTTGGCGATTGAGGCAAGTGGCAGCGGAAAGGATCACGCTGGAGGTGATGATGCTGGTGGTGATGCAGCCAAGGTTTGAGCTGCAGAAATGGGCGATGATGGATATTTCTAGACGCGGCCGGAGCCCTTTTTTTTAGGATTTGAAAGTTTTTTTGGTTGTGATGTTTTGAAACAATGTTGGGTTGTACTTTGAACAATAGTTTTTAGGGTTGTGGATCATGGATCCTTAGACAATAGGTAGGATAATAGATGGTGGAGGGATCCTCTGTTTGGGGGATGAAACCACTTGTTATCCTGCCATCTTTTATTTCCTGCACTTTCAAGACCTGTTAACAATGGACACCCTTTGCCAACCCAAGTGGACGGGCCACGTTTTGCTGGTAGAAGCTTGGGTTGGCAATTTTGACAACCTTTAAGGGTTTAACATTTTGTGAATAAATAAAACTTCAATCTTTTGGCTTATCATGCGTTGTTTCATTTGTATACATTTTATCTTTCAGTTACTACACACTTTGTTTGAATTTACTAAGTAAAGAAGAAAAGTTTAATAAATCTTCTCAAAAAGTTTAGGATATGATCAAGGATCAAATATCCTATAATCGACAAATTCTAAAAAGTAGTATAGTTTAAGGATCATAAGTCCTGTTGTCAAAGGATAAGGGTCACTTATATGGATAATGAATAAAATTAAAGTAGTTAAGGATCATACCTGAGAATCCAAGTTAGGATCCTAAACCTTTAACATTTATAACCAGGATAACCAAAAGACAGACCTTAGTAAAAGGTAAGGATCAAGGATCCTTAGTTGTTTAGCTTCAAAACCTTGAAATGGAACATAACTTGGGACTAAGCCAATATACGAGAAGAGTTAGCAACTGGGGACAATCCCAACAATTCTGGGGACAAGCCCAATGTACTTGGGACAAGCCCAAAAAACTGGGGACAAGCCCAAAGGATCTTGTGTAAACTGGAGTATGGCCCTTACTGGCGACTATCCAAACTTAAGCGACATGAAAATGCCGAAACCTTAGCTAACGTGAAAACGTTAGAAACCTTAGGAACGGATGTATGGTACGTCTACCATTATACGTAGGATCCCGGATACAGCCAGTACAATGAAATTGTCAGCCCCTAAAGCGAGTACTGGTCTCATTGCCATGAACTGTACCAGGATCATCGTGCGCTACTGGCGATACTGGGGACATGCCTAAAAGACTGGGGTCAAGCCCAAATAACTGGGGTTAAGCCCAAAAAACTGGGGCCAAGCCCAAATAACTGGGGTCAAGCCCAAAAAACTGGGGTCAAGCCCAAAAAACTAGAGACTTCTGTGGATACTCGATCCTTGGTTAAGGATATATGAACCTTCTGCAAAACTCAGAATCAAGTGAAAAGAGGATAAAGGATCCAGGATCCTTATCCTTGTATAAAGGATAACTAAAGAATGAAATAGTTTGAGATTAGAACATTACCAAAATGAGGATCATCTATCCTCTAAAGATCCTTCGAAGATACTTGTGATGAAAATAGTTAAGGATTCTGGATCCTTATTACATGAAGTATTTCTTCAGGTGGACAGCATTCCAAGCTCTTGGTAGCAGATCACCTTCCATCGTTAGCAATCGATATGCCCCCTTTCCTGCCTCAGCTTCAATCAGGTAGGGGCCTTCCCACTTTGGTGCCAATTTTCCATCAGCAGGATTTGTGGTATTCTGAAATGCTTTCCTTAATACCATATCACCAACTTCGAACTTCCTGATCCTGACATTTCTGTTGTAGGCTCCAGCCATCCTTTATTGATAACTAGCCATCCTTATCCTTGCCAAATCCCTGAGTTCTTCTATAGTATCCAAGTCTTGAACCAAGTTTTCAGCATTTCCTTCAGGATCACGGATGCTTGTTCTTGCAGTAGGAACCACCATCTCTGTAGGGATCACTGATTCTGCCCCAAATACAAAAGAAAATGGAGTTTGGCCAGTAGCATTCTTGGGAGTTGTCATATCAGCCCATAGTACATAAGGTAGTTCTTCTGCCCATTTTCCTTTCTTGGACCCAAGCTTTTTCTTCAAGTTGTTGATGATGATCTTGTTGGATGATTCTGCTTGACCATTAGCTTGTGGGTGGACTGGTGTTGATGTTATCATCTTAATCCCCCAGCTGTCACAAAAGTTAGTAGTTCTACTCCCAATAAATTGGGATCCATTATCACAAACAATTTCAGAAGGAATACCAAATCTAGTAATAATGTTTCTTTTAATAAAGGATATCACTTCCTTTTCTCTGACTTAAGCAAAGGCTTCAGTCTCTATCTACTTGGAGAAGTAATCAGTCATAGCAAGCATGAATACTTTTCCACCAGGTGCCTTAGGAAGTTTTCCAACTATATCCATTCCCCATCTCATGAATGGCCAAGAAGAGGGTATAGGATGCAAGAGCTCTGCTGGTTGGTGAAGGATGTTACTATGTCTCTGACAAGGATCACACTTCTTAGCATAATTCACAACATCCTTCTTCATAGTAGGCCAATAGTATCATGTCCTCAGGATCCTTGAGAATAATGCCCTGCCCCCAGTGTGGTTTCTACAATCTCCTTCATGAAAATCCTTTAGGACTTCTTGGATTTCAGGATCATCAATGCATCTTAGATATGGTCCTGCAAGAGATTGTTTATATAACATATTATTCAATATTGTAAATTGAGATACCTTAATTTTGAAAGCCCTGGGGTTTTCTCCTGTAGGAATCTCTCCATGTTGGATATATCTCATGATTGGAAGGATCCATGATCCTGAATGAGATTGTGTATCATTACTAGGGATGATTTCAGAATCCTCTCCTATTTCCATGGCTACGTGATCCTCAATAGCGGGGGTTAGGATGTGGATAATAGGGATCCTGATATCCTCTGGAATCTTCAAGGATGATCCTAGATTGGCCAATGCATCAGCTTCTGCATTCTCTTCCCTTGGTACCTGTGTCAAACTAAAGGAAACAAAAGAGAGTGCCAATTCTTTGACTATCTCTGATCCTCATATGCTTGGCAATTTGCAAACCAGCTATCAAGGCTTCATATTCAGCCTCATTATTAGTAGTTTGAAACTCACAAGCTATGGAGTGGGGTATTATGTCCCCCTGTGACGATTTTAGTAGTATTCCAAGTCTTGTTCCTTTGACATTAGAGGCTCCATCAGTGAAAAGTATCCAAGGATCCTTAGTTTCTTCCAGCTGTTGGACTTCTAACTCAGCTTCCTTTTGCAAGTCACTACTAAAATCTGCCACAAAGTCAGCTAAGGCTTGGGATTTAATGGCAGTTCTAGGTTCATATCTTATATCATAAGCACTGAGCTTCACTGCCCACTTAGCCATTCTTCCTGACATTTCAGGTTTCCTGAGAACATTCTTAATTGGAAAGTTAGTCCTAACAATAATGGCATGAGTTTCAAAATAATGTCTTAATTTAGTAGATGCCATAATTAATGCAAGGATAAGTTTTTCTAAATGTGAATACCTGGATTCAGCATCAAGCAAACTTTTACTTACATAATAGACAGGATGTTGTGTACCTTGGTGATCCTTAACAAGGACTGCACTTACTGCTTTAGAGGATACTGCCAAATATAAGGATAATATATCCCCTTTCTCTGGTTTCATCAAGGCGGGAGCTGAGGATAGGTAATCCTTAAGGGCTTTGAGAGCATTTTCATGCTTTTCAGTCCACTCAAATTTCTTGTTCTTTCTCAATATTTCATAGAATTCCTTGCATTTTTCTGATGATTTGGATATGAACCTGTTCAAGGCTGCGATCATGCCTGTCAGTCTTTGCACATCCTTGGCATTGGCAGGAGATTTGATATTCACAATAGCCTTAATTTGCTCTGGACTTGCTTCAATGCCTCTTTTTGTCACCATATAGCCTAGGAATTTACCTGCTTTAACACCAAAGTGACACTTGGAAGGATTTAGTTTCATATTAAATTTATCAAGGATATTGAATGCTTCCCCCAAGTCTCTAAGGTGATCCTCAGCTTTCTTGGACTTAACCACCATGTCATCTATATAGACTTCCATAGTGTGTCCAATTTGTTCCTTGAACATCATATTGACTAGCCTTTGATAAGTAGCACCTGCATTCCTTAGTCCAAATGGCATAGCAATATAACAATATATACCAGTTGGGGTCATAAAGGTTGTATCCTCTTGATCAGATGGTTCCATCTGAATCTGTTGAAATCCAGATGAAGCATCCATAAAAGTCAACAACTCATGACCCGCGGTAGCATCCACCATGGAGTCAATGTGGGGTAATGGGAAAGGATCCTTGGGACATGCCTTGTTTAAGTCAGTGAAATCGACACATACCCTCCACTTTCCATTTTTCTTTTGAACAACAACCACATTGGCTAACCACCTTGGATACTTAACCTCTCTTATCATATTTATCTACTTCTTCCTGGATAATAGCGTTCCTTTCAGGTGCAAACTTCCTCCTCTTCTGATGTATGGGCTTGAATGACCTGTCAAAACCAAGTTTATGAGTAATTATATCTTTAGATATACCTGTCATGTCCTCATGCTTCCAGGCAAAGGTAGTTTTTCTCCTTTTAAGGAAGGATACTAGATCCTGTTCAATGTTGTTGAGGATCCCTGATCCTATGAAGATTATGGATTCAGGATCATTAGGGTCCATAAGGATTTCTTTCACATCCTGCTCTCTTGCCTCCAAGACATCTCTTGGAGGATGCTTTAATTGCTATTGCTCCCTTGGTCTTGAGGCTGGCTTCATTGACGATGTGTAGCAATTCTTAGCTTCTTGTTGATCACTCTCAATTTTCACCACCCCCCATGGACTAGGAAGCTTCACGCATTGATGATAGGTAGATGGGACTGCCTTCATGTCATGTATCCATGGCCTGCCAAGGATAACATTACAACAGGATAAGCAATCTATAACACAAAACTTTTGATAAGAATGGAGTCCTTCAATATAGATGGGGAGTTTGATGTCCCCCAATGTGTTCTTGGTTTCTCCACTGAATCCCACAAGAACTGAGGATCTTGGTACAATATCCGATTCAGGGATGTTCATCTTCTTGAGGACATCAAGCTGAATGATGTTTACTGAGCTTCCTCCATCTATCAGGATCCTGCGAACAAAGTGGTTAGATATAAACAACGTAATAACAAGACCATCATGATGAGGATCCTGCACATCAACACGATCATCCTCATCAAAGGTTATGACTTTCTCCCATGTAACAGTAGAGGTCCGAATGGGTCTATCTCCATTATCCATCTTGGTCTCCTTAGCATGTCTCTTGGCTGCTGAAAAGGAAGTACCACAAATGTCTGAACCACCCGAAATGAAGTTTATAACTTGTGCATCTGCTGGAGGGGCAGGAGCTCTTTCTGGAACCTTTTCAGGATCCTGGATCCTTGACTTTTTTCTTCCCAAAAGCTCTTTCAAGTGCCCCTTGCTTAACAAGTAACCAATTTCTTTCCTAAGTGCAATACACTCTTCAGTGAGATGCCCAAAATCCTCATGATATGCACACCACTTGGACTTGTCCTTTTTGGCAGCTGGTTTATCACTTTTCCTTGGCCATCTTGCTTTCTCACCTAGATTCTGCATTGCAAGAATTAGTTCATTGTTATCAATAGAAAAACAGTATTCAGAAATTGGAGGATAATCCTCATCATCCTCTTCTTGTTCTACCGCATGCACATTCTGGTTATCAGACTTGTTGTAGGACTTGAACTTGTTATTCTTGAAGTAGGATCCTTGCTTTTCCTGTTTCGAGGATCCTGCCAATCTCTCCTGGATCCTTTTATCATCCTCTAATCGGTTGAATCTAAGGGCCCTGGTTCTCACTTCATCAAGATTCCTGCATGGAGTCATAACAAGATCATCATAGAATAATGAATCCCTAAGCAAACCCATTTTAAAGGCTTCCACAGCCGTAGCTATATCCAGATTAGGGATATCTAAGGATTCTTTACTAAACTTAGTGATGTAATCTCTAAGTGATTCATTTTGACCTTGTGTTACCCTATATAGATCACTAGTTAAACGTTCAAATTTTCTGCTACATGAGAACTGACTATTAAACAGATTAACTAGATTAGCAAATGAAGTAATAGAGTAAGGGGGAAGACTTAGCAGCCATTTAAGAGCTGATCCTGTGAGTGTGGATCCAAAACCCTTGCATAGACATGCTTCTTTTAACCTCTCTGGGATGGGGTTGATCTCCATCCTCTCTCTATATTGAGCTACATGTTCTTCTGGATCTGTTGAACCATCATACAGCTTCATAGTTGGTATTTGGAACCTTTTGGGTATCTCAGCATCACAAATGGGTGGTGCAAAACGAGATACCCTATGGCTCCCATCTGCAATTTCAGGGATGGGCTTAACCACTCCTGGAACGCTGGATATCAAATCCTTCATCTTCTATAATTCCCTAGCCATAGCTTGATTGATACCTGTATCCTGCATAGAGCCATGGTTAGTGTTATAAGAATTATTGAAAGTGTTACCTCCAAGGGGATTCAAGTTTGGAATTTCAGATGTGAATCCATATTGACGGGATTCTGGTATGATTGAAGGACCAGAAGAGGCAATGGTCTGCATTGGAATGAAGTCTCCTTGATGAACATCTGTGCTTGGGGGTTGTACACTTCTCAAGAATCCTTGATCCTGAAAGATGTTGGATCCTTGAACCTGGAAAGGGGATCCTTGAACCTGAAAGGATCCTTGCACCTGTGAGGATCCTTGGACCTGAGAGGATCCTTGGACCTGAGAGGATCCTTGGACCTGGGAGGATCCTTGAACTTGTGAGGATCCTTGAACCTGTGAGGATCCTTGAACCGTATGCGTTCCCATATATCCTCCTGAGCTGACGAAGGATCCCGGATGCTGGAAAGAGGATCCCGAAGGCTAAAAATAGGATCCTTGAGGCTGAAAGTGAGACCCAAAAGCCTGACTCATAGTTGTTGCTCCATAATGCCTTCCCAATGGTTCAGTTTGGTACTGGATATCTAAGGCTGCAGATTGCTGGGCAGTTATAGCTGGAGTGTTGAAATCCAGTGACCTTGGTATCAGAGCAGAGTGATCCTCCCCTGATCTCTTCTGTTTCTTGATGTCACCGATCTCCCGGAGGATCCTTTCGTTGGATCTGTCCTACTCTTGTATGTGATCCCTCATCTACAAAATCAAAGTAAAAAGATCACTAGTAGTAGGATTAGAAGAAACAGAGGAAGTTGGTGGTTTTGAAAAAATGGGGCTTTGTCTCTTTGCAGCATTTTCAGCATTCTTCTGGGATCCAGAAGGTGGTGGAGGCAAAGGAGGAACGCCCTGTGAAGAACTCATTGTCGGCATTGAACTTGAAGTGCTCTTTGCTGAAGAAGCCATCTGTTTGGTTGTAATGAACCAAAATGATCACAAAAACAAGAATTTCTCAGGAATGAAGCACCAATTGCCCCACGGTGGGCGCCAAACTATTTTGGTCAAAAATCAAGCAAGGATAATGCAACCAAATCTTTTGTTGTGAGGTGTGATGCTTGAATCTATGAACAATTGTATGAACAACTTGCAAATCAAATAAAGAGACGACACACGGATTTATAGGAGGAAAAAGCCCTTGATCAAGAGTTGATCTCCGGCATAAAAAACCTCGGGTGATGGAAACTACCGATCACCAACTAAGATTAAACAGAAAAAAGGTTACAACTCGGGATGATAACAAGCTTGTTACAAGGATCACTAGTGTGCAAAAGTGTTAAAGTGTATGAAATCGCCAAGTAAGTTGTCGCGAGCTGTTCGAGAGTGTGTGTTTTGCCAAAATTAGCCAAGTGTTCTAAATCAAGCTTGTTATCCCCTATTTAAAATTAGAAATAACCACCCTAACTAACTGTCCGCTAATTGTGCAAGTCTTCCACGATCTCCATAACGTTCACAAGAACCAAGCACGTGCGGAATATTGAGAGAATATGCATCAGGAATTTCGGTAAGACTTAGTCCATGCCTTTGCTCCTGCAAAACAAGCTTACGCATAATGAAGACAATTGTTAGTATAAGGATAACAATAAGGATCCTGAATCCTGATCCTGCAACACCTAATGAGGATCCTTAATTCAAACAGAATTGAGGATCCATGATCCTGGCAGCACATGAGGATCCGTGATCCTTAGGATTGGAAAATCCTCCCCTAACACTCATTCTGGTAATGATCTGTTCCTAAATTATCTAATCCTTTTATTAACTTTGATACAAGGAGAAGGATCCTAGATCCTTTATCCTTTTTTCACTTAGTTCTGAGTTTTGCAGAAGATTGATGCATCCTTGACAAAGGGTCAAGTATCCACAGAAGTCTCACCAGTTTTTGGGCTTGTCCCCAGTTTTTTGGGTTTATCCCCAGTCTTTGGGCCTGTCCCCAGTTTCGCCAGTAGCGCACGCTGATCCTGATGCAGTTCAAGGCAATGGGACCAGTACCCGCTTTAGGGGCTGACAATTTCATTGTACTGGGTGTATTTAGGATCCTACGTATAATGGTAGACGTACCATACATCCGTTCCTAAGGTTTCTAACGTTTTCACGTTAGCTAAGGTTTTGGCATTTTCATGTCACTAAGTTGGATAGTCGCAAGTGAGGGCCATACTCCAGTTTGCACCAGTTTTTTTGGCTTGTTCCCAGTTTTTTGGGCTTGTCCCCATTTTTTTTGAGCTTGTCCCCAGTTTATTTGGCTTCTCCCCAGATTATTGGGCTTGTCCCCAGAATTGTTGGGCTTGTCCCCAGTTACTAATTCTTCTTTTATATTGGCTTAGTCCTAAGTTATGATATGTTTCAGGTTTTACAAAGCTAAACAGTTAAGGATCCTGGATCCTAACCTTTTACTAAGGTTTGTCTGTTGGTTATCTTGATTATAAGTGTTAAAGACTTAGGACCCTAACTTGGATTCTCAGGTATTATCCTTATTTACCTTCATTTTATTCTTGATTTATTTTTGTTACCTTTATTATTTGACAACAGGATACATGATCCTTAATTTATGCCATTTTTTGAACCTTCGATTATAGGATATTTGATCCTTGATCATATCCTAAACTTTTTGACATAATCTAATATATTCTCATTCTTAACTTGTGAATTCAAAGAAAAGGTACCATAAATATTGAAAGGTAAAAATACACACAATGGACAACATGAGATAGCCAAAAGGTTAGAGTTTTATTTATTTATCAAAAGATTAACCCTTAAAAGGTTGTCAAAATTGCCTACCCCAAGCATCTACCAGCAAAACGTGGCCCGTCCGCTGGGGTAGGCAAAGGGTGTCCTTAGTTAACAGTTCATAAAGTGCAGGAATAAAAGGGCGGCATGATAACAGTGGTTTCATCCCCCAAGCAGAGGATCCCTCCACCATCTATTATCATACCTATTGTCTGAAGGATCCATGATCCTTAAAGCTAAAGGCTATTGTTTAAGTACAGACCAACATTGTTCACCATCAAAACATCATCAAACAAAAAAAAAACTACCAAACCATAAAAATGGGCTCCGGCCACGTCTAGAAATTTCCATCATCGCCCATTGTTGCAGCCTACACCTTCGCTGCATCACCACCAGCTGCTGCATCCTCAGTCTGATCCTTCACCCCGCTGCCACTAGCTTCAATCATCAGAACCTCTCCAGCCTCCTCCTCATCATCTAGCTCAGCCAGCTTGATCTTCCAGCCTTCCTGGTCCCAGGCAGTCCTGTCAAAGTTAGGATCCTTCGCCTCCTTTGCCATCTGAAGTTGATCTTGAGCATGGCTATTGTGGCAGAAAGCTTAGCACCCTCCATCACTTCAGCCTTCTCCTGATCAGCTGTGATGTGGGCCAAGACTAGTTCCCTCTTCGCCAGGTTGACTTCATTCTCGAGGGAGGCGATCTTTTGATCCTTTGCCAGGTACATCTTCTGGAAGTCCAGCTGCTTTTGCTCAGCCTCTTCAGCATAGGAATCCATGAGCATATGGATCTCAGCAAATTTCTGCAAAAGAATAACACATGTCAGGATCCGTTATCCTCAATATGGGCAGAACAGACTTAAGGATCAGGGATCCTTACCTCAAAGACGTACTCCTCAAACTGGTGTTGGATGAGAGGCAGGCCTTCAAGAGTGTCAGCAGTTTTCCTCTTCTTTCCACCCTTGCCCTTTGTGTTGGCACCCTTAGGAATTGGGATGCTAGGACTAGCAGCAAGTTGTTTCTTGCCGGACCGGGAGGAAGCAAATGCATCAAGATCACTGACACTGAAGCGAGAGGCTGATTTTGAAGATTTTCCAGCACCTACAAATGGCAAACAACAGATAAGTATCCTTATTCTACATCTATTTAAATATTTAATCATACAAAAATGTGAATACTTACTTGACATGGTGACTGAACCAGAGGATACTTCTTGTGAATCCTTTGTTTTGGCCTGGAACGTTCTAACAGTAGGATCAAGGTTCCAAAAGGCAGCTACCCTTTCCTTTGTTGCAGGGGATTCTAGAAGATGAGAAACTGAGATAGCTGCACAATAGAAACAGAAAAAAGGATCAGTTATCCTCAACAGAAATAGAATCTTCCTATGATCCTTCTATAAGGATCCTATATCCTACCATGGGTGGTCCACTTCTTGGGAAGGTCTTTCCCGACCGGGATAGAGTCTTTCCTAACAAAAAAGAAACGGTTTTTCCAATGGGTATCGTTTTTCGTGGTCTTGAGGATTGGGTGAGGATCACCAGGTTTGTGTTTGAACAAGAAACGGTGTGAACCATGGCTAACAAGATTGTATAACTTGGCCAACTCTGACATTCCTATCTCTATGCCCTCTTGCTCGATGATGTTCTCTATGGTGTATAATACTCTCCACATCATCGGTATGACCTGAATGTAGCACATGTCGGTGAGTGCAAAAAAGGATTGGGTGAAAGCAGGGAAAGGATAATTGAATCCTATCAAGAAGGGGGTGGCCGGAAAAGCAACCCAGGTCTAGGAGACACAGTCACTCTTCACAGAAGAATCGAAAGGTTTAAAGACGGTATCCGCCGGGAAGCAATGGCGGATTTGATCGATCTCTGGGTCGGTGAAGCGACAGAGTTCAGATGAAGGATTTTTTATAATGCCCTGGCTTTTCAAGGGACTATCCTTCCTAGGATCCTTGGCAGGAGAGGATCGTAGCTTCAATGTGGCTTTGAGGTTTTGAAGAAATAGAAAATCAGAATAAGAAATTGCAGAGAGAAGGAAGAAGAGATATACATATTCCAATCTCTGGATGAGGATTTAAAGGGATAGTAACGCACGAATTTAAATGCCTCTTGATCCTTATCTCTAACTTTTAATTTATAATGATGATTTTGCAGGTGGTCATGTCGCTGACGTTAGGGTTGCAACGGCTAGTTAGATGATAACGGCTATATTTACGTTATTCAGTTTGTTAGCGATAAGGCAGAAAATATGACTCATTAATTTGTGTTTTATTCCTCATATTTTGGGGGCAATTGTTAGGGATGGATTTTCCAAACCTAAGGATCACGGATCCTCAAGTGTAGCCAGGATCACGGATCCTCAATTCTGTTTGAATTAAGGATCCTCAGAAGACGTTGCAGGTTTAAGGATCCAGGATCCTCATTGTTATCCTCACACTAACGATTGTTTCCACTATGTTTGAACTTGATTTGCAGGAGTATACGAGTAGAACTTGGTCTTGCCGATATTCTTGGAGAATATGCTCCAATATTCTGCACGTGCATAGCTTGAATGACCGTTATGGAAGTCGTGGGTAGCTAGCACAATTTGCGGGTTGTTTGTTATTTTGTTTATTTCTATTTTTAAAAGGGGACAACGAGCTTGATAGTTAGAACAATTAGCAACATACACACTCTCGGCAACTCTCTACAACATATTGGCGATTACACACTCTTTACTCACTAGTGATCCTTGTAACAAGCTTGTTATCATCCCGATTTGTAACCTTTACTTGTTGAATATAGTTGGTGATCGGTAGTTTCCATCACCCGAGGTTTTTTATGCCGGAGATCATATATTGATCAAGGGCTTTTTCCTCTTATAAATCCTTGTGTCCCTTGTTCATTTCATTTACAAACTGTTCATCCATTTTCTCAATCATTTAAGCATCACACCTCACAAAATAAGATTTGGTTGCATTATCCTAGTCTGATTTTTGACCAAAACAGCTCCTGTCTCTTTGCTGCTCCATTACTTGATCAAAGTACCTAGCGAAACCTCAGTGTTTGGTATATCTTCCACTCTCACTTTGATGTTTAACGTACCGAATTTTTCTATCGTGTTCACCATCTTCCTGATGTTTTTCGTCCTTTTGTCGTGATTCTCTAATATCTCCGTATTCTTCATTTTTATGCCTTTCGTCTTTCGAACGATCATTTCTTGTAGATTATCCAAACCGTGATCTCTATCCTTCGAATCCTTATACTCCTCTCCCCTAAATCCTTATAAACCCTAACTGAACCAACACCATCTTCTTTCTCTTTATCTTTACCGCCATAGTTACTCTTTTCTTTCACTTTCACATCCTTATCGGAACTTGAAAACTCTCTGTTGACTTTTCTTCCTCTCCCTTTGTCTTCATACTGCAAACATAAGAAGAAACAAAAAAATTTGTTTTTGTTTGTTTTTTTTTCTTTTGTGCAGAAAATCAAAATTGATGTGACTTTTGGTTGTTTATTTAATCAAAATTCATGTGATTCAGAGCCGATTGTTTTGTGTTCCTCTCTGCGATTCCATGTTTTCGTTCTTTGTCTTTCTTTTTAAATCTGATTCGTCTCTTGTTCTCTTCTTTGTACTAATCATGTCCTGCATATGTCATTCTTTTTCTTCTTCGAACACTGAAACAGAGTATTGATCAATTCTTTGCTTCGTTCGTATTATCTCCATTTATATATGAGAGTATGAACTCGGTGTCATATATGAATCCAATATATGAATCAAATTAATCCATGTTCTTCGTTTCGTAATTCCTTTTCCTTTTCTCCTTCCTCTGTTTCTTGATCAAACTTCTTCTTTAATTTTTCTGCGATGATTTCCTCTGTTTCATTCTTACTTCTTCAACACTGATGTTGTAAATTCTGGATCGTTTTCATAATTCTTGATTTCTTGATTCTTTTCGATTCGCGCAGCGGTATTCAATCATAGTCCGAGAATTGTAACCATGCTCTGATACCACTTATTGTCAGCGGAATATTAACGAACGAATTCGGATACAAGAATCAAGAATCATACATCATGTATATACAATCATATGCAGGAACAAGAATTCTAAATAAGAGACTTTGTATTGATCAAAAAATGGTAACAACCAAAAGTACAGAATCTGTTTACAAATATGTGTATATATATATAGTCGTAAACTTAACCGTCGGGACTATCTGTTAACCGACAAACCGTTTGGATGGCAGTTATCATTCGGTTGACCCATTTCATAATTTGACCCATAATAATTAACTTAATACATAATAGACTTATAAAAGTATAGTTTATAATTCCAATACTGTTCCCCTTGATGCAAAGGAAGACGATGGTTATAAGCCCCGTAAAACGATGATCTTAGCTTTACTAGATTCTGTCGAGTTGAATGGTAATTACAAGGTGAAGATTTCTAGTGATTCCTTGCCAAGAAGAGTGGTTCTTCTCAATAAACAGAAGAAGAAAGCGGGTGTGTAAATCATCTCAGATGTCTCCAGTTTTTAACACCAATTAACCGTCCGTTTTGATAATTTATTCTTGTATAATGGTTTTGTGTTTGTATGCACAATTATGTTATTTCTATACTTTGATATGTTAAAGAAGATAATTTGTTTAAACTTGAAATCGTTTGGTTCTGGTATAAAGGACAGGATTTTTTGGTTGATTTGTACTCTGCTTAAGTCGGTACAAACTAGTACTAACTTCTTTGAACATATATTTATAGGGTCCTCTTGTTCCCACACCCCCTATATCTTATTTTCACACCCCCTAGTGTATACGGGCCGTATACAATTATACGGCCCGTATAGAATGTTTTTTAATAGGAAAATGCGCAGAGAATGTTTTTTTGATTTTACTATATACGGCCCGTATATAGTTATACGAGCTGTATATATGTGTATACGATTTGTAAAACGTATACGGCTCAATGGATTTATTTTGTGAGGTTTTTGATGTTACCAAATGTATACGGTCCGTATAACTGTATACGGGCGGTATAACTGTATACGGGCCGTATATAAGGATGTTTTTTCAAGTATCACGTTTTTTCCAGTAAAAACACCATCATTCTAGGGTTTCTAAACTCTTCATCACCTTTAACAACGTTGAACGGAACACGCCGCTTAAATCGGAGCACAAGTAGAGTAACGTTACCGATCAGTCCGTTGATCGAATAACTAGCAGAAGAACCCGACACAAACAAGTTCTCCACAGTTTTTTATTCAGATATCTATTCGGTCATCTTTCCAAACTACAACACACGATAACTTTAAACTTTTTATTGTGTGATTTGACCAGGAAATGATTGGAGGTGATTGCTACTTTTAATAAGCTGTCATAGTTGTCAAATTCGTTGCGTGCATTCATATTGTTTAGACAATAACATATAATAAACGGATTGTTGGACTTCTTGTTCCAAATGCACGCCTAAATTCAACTTTATTACTCTTTTCTTCGATTTCAACAAATCTTTTCCTTTTAGGGATGGATTTTCCAAACCTAAGGATCACGGATCCTCAAGTGCAGCCAGGATCACGGATCCTCAATTCTGTTTGAATTAAGGATCCTCAGAAGACGTTGCGGGTTTAATGATCCAGGATCCTCATTGTTATCCTCACACTAACGGTTGTTTCCACTATGTTTGAACTTGATTTGCAGGAGTATACGAGTAGAACTTGGTCTTGCCGATATTCTTGGGGAATATGCTCCAATATTCTGCACGTGCATAGCTTGAATGACCGTTATGGAAGTCGTGGGTAGCTAGCACAATTTGCGGGTTGTTTGTTATTTTGTTTATTTCTATTTTTAAAAGGGGACAACGAGCTTGAAAGTTAGAACAATTAGCAACACACACACTCTCGGCAACTCTCTACAACATATTGGCGATTACACACTCTTTACTCACTAGTGATCCTTGTAACAAGCTTGTTATCATCCCGATTTGTAACCTTTACTTGTTGAATATAGTTGGTGATCGGTAGTTTCCATCACCCGAGGTTTTTTATGCCGGAGATCATATATTGATCAAGGGCTTTTTCCTTGTATAAATCCTTGTGTCCCTTGTTCATTTCATTTACAAACTGTTCATACATTTGCTCAATCATTTAAGCATCACACCTCACAAAATAAGATTTGGTTGCATTATCCTAGTCTGATTTTTGACCAAAACAGCTCATGTCTCTTTGCTGCTCCATTACTTGATCAAAGTACCTAGCGAAACCTCATTGTTTGGTATATCTTCCACTCTCACTTCGATGTTTAACGTACCGACTTTTTCTATCGTGTTCACCATCCTCCCGATGTTTTTCGTCCTTTTATCAGGATTCTCTAATATCTCCGTATTCTTCGTTTTTTTGCCTTTCGTCTTTCGAACGGTCATTTCTTGTAGATTATCCAAACCGTGATCTCTATCCTTCGAATCCTTATACTCCTCTCTCCTAAATCCTTATAAACCCTAACTGAACCAACACCATCTTCTTTCTCTTTATCTTTACCGCCATAGTTACTCTTTTCTTTCACTTTCACATCCTCATCGGAACTTGAAAACTCTCTGTTGACTTTTCTTCCTCTCCCTTTGTCTTCATACTGCAAACATAAGAAGAAATGAAAATTTTTGTTTTTTGTTTGTTTTTTTTTCTTTTGTGCAGAAAATCAAAATTGATGTGACTTTTGGTTGTTTATTTGATCAAAATTCCTGTGATTCAGAGCCGATTGTTTTGTGTTCCTCTCTGCGATGCCATGTTTTCGTTCTTTGTCATTCTTTTTAAATATGATTCGTCTCTTGTTTCTCGTCTTTGTATTAATCAAGTCCTGCATATATCGTTCTTTTTCTTCTTCGAACACTGAAACAGAGTATTGATCAATTCTTTGCTTCGTTCGTATTATCTCCATTCATATATGAGAGTATGAACTCGGTGTCATATATGAATCCGATATATGAATCAAATTAATCCATGTTCTTTGTTTCGTAATTCCTTTTCCTTTTCTCCTTCCTCTGTTTCTTGATCAATCTTCTTCTTTAATTTTTCTGCGATGATTTCCTCTGTTTCATTCTTACTTCTTCAACACTGATGTTGTAAATTCTGGATCGTTTTCATATTTCTTGATTTCTTGATTCTTTTCGATTCGCGCAGCGGTATTCAATCATAGTCCGAGAATCGTAACCATGCTCTGATACCACTTATTGTCAGCGGAATATTAACGAACGAATTCGGATACAAGAATCAAGAATCATACATCATGTATACAATCATATGCAGGAACAAGAATTCTAAATAAGAGTCTTTGTATTGATCAAAAAATGGTAACAACCAAAAGTACAGAATCTGTTTACAAATATGTTGTAACACCTCGTAAAAATCACGTCCAATGATGTATCGACACGTGTCATGAGCTTTAAACGTGTAAAAGATTACTTATGAAGGACTAAAGTTGACAAACAAAGAAAGTATGTGAATATAAAGGATTCAAAATGTCAACAACGGATAAATATGCCTTACAATAAACCTACACGATGTTTATACCCCTAAACGAATAAATTATGGATCATACGAAGCTAATTGTGGAAGAAAGTGAGAGATTGCAAACTACAGGGGTTAAACGTGTCAACATGTCTAAAGTATACCTTGAGTGACCTTTTAGCAAACCCTAAGCTTTGTAACGATTAATTATGTTCACGAGAATAAGTGATAAAAATTTCACAAGGTTTCGATAAAGTATGAGAAAATTATGATAATATTCGTGTACGAGGGGTTAAAAGCGTCAACGAGGCAAAACTTGTGTTTTTGGTTATCGTTTAACGAAACCGGACCTATTGATGATTGGTTTTATCTCATGGATCATAGAAATATAAATTTCAAGGGTTAAAAGTGCCTAAAATGGAAGAAATTGCGCATTAAAAAGTCCAGGGGGTGAAAGTGTCACTTTTTGAAACTTTTGGCTGGTCCCCCTACCTGCTGGCGTAGCGCCAGCACTGATGCCTTTTCCCGTGGCGCTACGCGACGGACTACCAGTATCAGCAAAGTCAGTTAAACGTGTCACCTTGCATGTTTACGCGATTCAGCGAGTTTGCCACCCTCTAGCTCATTGAAACACGTCCCTAGACACTTGTTATCACATCTGTAAGTTCCCTTAACACCTGGATCAATCTCCATGACTTCCTTTGGCTATATATAGAGCCCTTGGTTGCACTTGTGAACTCACACTTTGAGCAATTCACTTGGAAAGCTTCCAAACACTTGTTCTGAATATTTCTGGAGCTCAAGGGCACTTCCCAAGCATTCTTAGTCGTGCATAGGACTTCTGTAAGTGTCCATAACCTTTCTTAATTCAGTTTTACTTAGTTTATTAGCCTAAAGTCAAACCGTCGTAATTAGAGTTTGACTTCGTGATTAATTAAAATTTGTCCAGTCAAATCTCGAATTAAGAGTAGCTTTGAGTTGGTAATTATGTGGGTAATAAACCCTTAAAAGGGCACCCTCTGATTCCCACTCTAACTAGGTCAATTGTCGGGTCAAAGTTAATTTTCAAAAGTCAACAGAAAGCTAATTTTTGCATAAACACATAATTAACGATGTAGAAGCTACGAAACCTGTTTTATCACTCATATAACTTGATAATCAATGTAAGAACATGTCTAAACATGTTCAACCCGACAATTTTCAGTTTAAGCTCGGTTTGGAACCGAAAGTCGCAAAAGTAGACTTTTGCTTTGACTTTTAGTTCTGACCCATTGGAGCATGTTTTAAAAATGCCTTAGAGCTCTATTAGGACCAGGTTATTGATTAGTGTAATCCTCTGAGGTTATACAACTTGGTTCATTAGTTATCCGATTCATATGCAAGTTTCCGTTATATGCCTAAATGTTGACCAATATGCCCTTTTGACCTTAAAACAAGAATTTTGAAAATGTGAGAGGACAATAATCTTTATTACTGATTTATAAACATGTCCCTAAATTTTCACATCAATTGGAGGTCTAGATTAAGAGTTATGCTCAATAGCGTAATTAGAAAGCTTTTTATTAATTAAACGGCGTAATTAGCATATAGCCTATCTAAACCCAATTTTGATACCAAACTTTTTACCTACTGATATAAAATAATATTTTGGGATTTGTGAATATTTTTATTTATTTTTGGGCTGAGCATAACATAGGGTTATAGCTTTAATTCGGTAATTGTCGATTTTGTCCTTTTGGCCTATAAAATGAGTTTTACAAATCCTTTTGATACCAAATCTTTTTCTACTGATTTTATATGATAAATAAAATATTTTGGGCATTCTGGAATAATAAAAATATCAACTTTACTTATAAAACCCGGAAATCACTTAAAACCGTCTTTTTACGCGTTTTAGACGCATAGTATGTATCAAAACTATTTTAAATATATAAGACTTGATACCTACTGATATTTTAAGTAAATTATTATACTTTAGCAGTAAGCAAAATTTTTAAACTCAGATTCCCTATTTTGACCTTTAAAGCCTATGTGAAATTACCAAAATGCCCCTACGGTGCATAGTTTAGTTATAAAAGGTAAATTTCACCTATATACCATACCCTACTGATATGACTTATAAAAATAATTATTTTTTTACTAAATACATCGGACCTGAAACTCAGATTTATATTTAAACTCTTTTATAACCTTTTAAATGACCAAAATACCCCTACGGGGCATAATTTGGGTTTAAATTCATTTTGGGCATAATGGAAGATATCTTACTGATGTCACAACATATTTAAGGCATATTAACCTAGGAAACCTGTATATGACTCATATGGTTACCCGTTAAGCATTTTTCGCATTCGATTCGGTTTATGTAACTAGTTTGCATAAATTGACCGAAACGGGTCAAACCTTATCATTTTTGTCTCAAAATCCAGAATGTGTTTAGTTTACCCATATTACACAAGTCTCCAAACTTGTCGGGTCTAAATCACATTCTATTCCGGTCTTCGCTTAATCGTGCGTTTGAACCGTATCTTCCTTTAAAACTAACCGGTCTAAGTTTAGGCTTAATTAAAGACCCGTTAGGAATCTAATAGGTTATTAAAAACCTTTGTTCCAGAATAGGATACCCGGTAAAAGCTACGTGCACTTGCTATTTGTGATTATTACTTGCAAAGGTAAATACTTTTAACTTATTTTCTCTTATACGGGCTTGGGGTACGGTATATAAAATACCGCTTGGTCGGGCATTGAATTTTTAATTGTATGAAGGTTAATTTATTGAAATGTCCCATTTAAATTGTTTTGTTTGCTTAAATCCTTTGGGGGGTTAATGACCATGTCCCGGATATCCTTGGCATCATTTTACGAAATGGCCACGACCTAAGCACGGGGTGTAGGCGTACACCCAACAGTGCATATATAAATAATAAGGTATAACCGCCGGTTTCGGGAATAACTCGCCGCGGGACTATATCATGTGGTGTGTCTATTAATCTTTAACCCGGTGTCAATCCGGGCTACTGAACGTATAACGAACATGTAATTCTTTTACAAGTTTATATATAAATAATTATCCCAAGATATAAAATGTTTTGTGCCATGTGCATTCAAATCAATTTTTCTAAAACTTTTCAAAATGAGTCAGTTAATTGTATTTACCAGTGTAAACTGACGTATTTTCCCAAAAAGGTTAAGTGCAGGTACTACTCGAAATAGGCTGGCCTCTCCTTAGCATCAATAAGAGTCTCGCAAGCTTGGATGCATTTTAATTCTGATGAACTATGTTTCCTTTTTATTTGATCCGCCTGTGGATCTTTTTCAACTATTTTGTGATACTTGATATTACAATTTATTCGGTTGAAATAAATCTATCCTTTGCTTCTGCTGTGCATTTAAAATTGTGTTGTTTGACTATGATGATATCAACTACGTCACGATACTCCCCACCGGGCCCACCGGTAATACGTGGAAATATCGGGGTGTGACAGGTTGGTATCAGAGCCAACATTGAGTGAATTAAACACTAGCCTTTTGTGTTTAATCTCAATGACACAGTAGCACATTCCTTGACCTTCAAAGTCTAGACTTAACATAGGAATGCTCTCGTCTCTATTCGGAGAATTTTTTTTCTATATATTTTAATATGTCGCCAAGCAAAGAAGCCATAATGGAAATTCTCCCCATTTGAAGCCTAGGGAAGGCCGAGCTTCGTACTGCGACTAGGATTAACGTGCAACTAAGGAGAAAGCATTCAGAAAGAAAATGAAGAAGAAACTCCTTTTGCTGAAGATCGTTTCCTTAGTAGTCCTTATAAGGACATATTTATCTTTCAGTCCCTTCATGGACAACATCATTTCTTTCAACTCCCGTTTAGGGCAATTCTGTACCTCTTTTAAAAATCATTGGAATGTTTTATCTAAATTTATTTATCATTGCATATGAACATAAAATATGAAATAATAACATTCCTTTTATAAGATCTACCATTATAATAAAATGGAAAAATCTAAAAAGGGCAGGACCTAGCCATGTGTCGTTTTAAGACAGGGCCAAGATGGTAGTTCCTTAATTAGATTCAGATCCTTATTAACATCTCAATTTAGGATTTTTCTGCGTTAAATATTAAAAAGAATCTTAAAGGTACAACCTAGCCTATATGTTATTTCAGACAAGGCCAAGATGGTAGAACCTATTCAACAGATTCAAATCATTGTTAACACCTGTAAACGTGTTAACATTCCAGGAAAATACGATTCATTCACATAAATCATCCTTATACTGGATTCTCCCGAAATCCTTTCTTATTTGGTGAATTAAGCATCCATTAGGGATATAATGCTTACTGGCCGTATTCATTGTCATATAAGACAAAAGACAGTCGTAGCCTACAACTCCCTGTCAAGAAAAGGCATGAACAACGTTCAAGCCTAAATACCCTGATTCTACAAAATCATGGTTTATAATTTAAAGTTGCCCTTGTGACTTGGCCTTTTGTGCCATAGTTATATTTCAATTAAATCTAGGATAATTATAATGAAAATCCTGAATAAAATAAATATCATTCCTTTCCTGCCAGTATACATATTAAAAGAAAGTCTTAAAAGGTATAACCTAGCTTGAATGTCATTAAAGACCTAGCTACGATGGTAAGACCTGTTTAAAAGAAATTCAAATCCTTGTTAACATCTGAAAACATGTTAACACTCCTGACAACAGTGATGCGATAAAATCACACTTGTCATCTTTATATTAGGATTTTTCCAAACCCCTTATTTAGCCTAAATAATCAATAGGAATCATGGTTAATAAACGTCGAACATGATGTACACATCAAAACATCCATTAGGATGAATACCTTCGGGCAAAGATGTATACATGAAAAAGATAGTTTTATTTCATAACTTCTTGTCAAGACAATGAACTATGAAATTTTCCGATCCAAAGGAATCATCGATAATGTTTTAAAATTTCCCTAGTGACAAGGCATCAGTGCCATCAAAAATTCCTATGGAACAAGCCCTTGTGCTATATATAAAATGTCGGTACGACATTGACAGTCGTGACTTATGTCCCTGTCTAATAGATATGAAGGATTATATTCCGTTAAAACGCCAAAGATGGTTTATTTAAAAACTTAGGCAAAACATAATCAAATAAATTTAATACTATCTATTCGCCTATATGGCTTATTTGTACCATGTCTATTTAATCATCAAATTCGACAATTCACCATATAATTAAACCAATTATTACCACTTGGTTTGTAGCCTTCAAAACTTCACCATGGCCGACTCATCTGAAGCTCACAATCATCCAGCTGATCAGAATAATGACGCAAGACTGAACTTAACGGGCGCCGAGTTACAGGCTATGTTAGATACAGCCGTAAACAAGGCCGTGGACCGAGCGTTAAAGGATCATAAGCGAAAATGCGATAATACCTCGAATAAGGGATTCAAAAAGGGTAAGGCTGGTTCAAGCTATAACCAGTCCAAGCCAAAGGAGGCAAAACCCGAATGTAAAACCTGCGGGAAGAAGCACTTCGGAAAATGTTTCTATGATCAGACCAGGGGATGTGTCATCTGTAAAGAGATGGATCACAAGACACATGAATGCAAGGACTTGAAGGACAACCAGCAATCAGGTGAAAAGACCAGATGCAAAACCTGTAGGAAATACCACCTCGGGAAATGCAGATTTGAACCTCAGCCTCTACCCTGTGGAATCTGCAAGTCCAAGGAGCATAAGACCTTGGATTGCAAGAAGTTGGAAGACGCAACCTGCTATGGTTGCAATGAAAAAGGGCACATCAAGACAAATTGCCCAAATAAAATCAAGAAGCCTGGGGAGGCTAAGAAGACCAAAGCTGGAGACTCTCAAATGAATGCTCAAGAGGCCGTTCAGGATGACAATGCCACAACAGGTACTTTCCTTGTTAGTGACGCTCATGCTAGAGTATTATTTGATTCAGGTTCAGATAAGTCTTTCGTAGACAATAAATTCTGTAAATTATTAAATCTGCCTGTTAAAACTTTAAGCGTTCAGTTTGAAGTAGAATTGGCCGATAGAACCTCGGAGACTGCTTCAGCAATATTATATGGATGTTTTATATCCATTAGGAATTTTTCTTTTCCGTTTTCCTTGTTTCCGTTAAAATAGAGGGACTCGATATAGTGATAGGAACGGATTGGTCATTTTGTAACCAAGCCCATAATGTGTGTGATAAGGAGCAAGTAGTTATCAAAACTCCTTATGGCGAGCCTTTGACAATTCAAGGAGACACATGGTACGGATTTCCTAAGCACTTGTTGAATATGGTATTTAATACCAAAGATTCGGGTATGGAAAACTCGGAAGAGACAAACAACAGTCGCGATGCTGGAGATGCGACAAATGTTAATGGTGCATCCAATGTGAACCTCAATGTTAATGGAGTTAATCTCCAAAACTGTAATTAACGCAGCTATTAGAAAGGCTATGGGAAAAGTCATGAAAAGGTTCAAGAAGCCAGATGCTGCTCGCTCTAAAACACATGTCGCTACTCATGAGAAGAGCTTTATTCATACTTCAAATGTGAGGAATAACCCAAACAAAATCATATGTGGCAAGGAGCCCATTCCTTTTAGGATATACTTAAAAGTACTTCGTCTCTTGGAAGTCAATAGACTTCAATAGTAAAAAGGGGCCATCGATTGCAGGAAATTGTTGAATGAAGTAGAAACCATTAAGTGTATCAGCGGTTATGCTGGAAAGGACACGGTGAGGTATACATCTCAGTCATTCGATGGCGATACCCTTGATTAGTGAGGACATTAATCAAGACCACAAGAAAGATCCTCTTATACAATATGGGATGGTCCAAGTTTTAAGAACCTTATTAGAAAAACCTATTATCCGCATCACAAAGTGGAAAAAGATGGAATAAGAATTTTCAGACTCTCGCCATAAAAGTTCTAGACTATCGACAGTATGTTGCAAATTTTAATTCATTGGCTGAGATAGTACCCTATTCCACTTACCCAAAAATCTAAGCTTAATGAAATAATTATTGATGATTAGCATCGGAAATAAGAGGGCACATTAAGGTTTCAAAGTCTGCTTATTATAAATCCATTATGGATCTACCTCAGCTACTCATGTTATATAGATTAAGAAACAACCAGTCAAAGCTGAGTCTACCCTAAAAATTGTCAAAGATTTTGCAGCTAAGTTTAAAAGGATTAAGAATAGAGGCGTTTAACCCTCCTGATGAATAATTAGAGGCAGTTCACATTAATAATGACACCAGATAAATCCCTTATTGTGATTTTATTGCTAGGAGTTACGTCTGGTCTCTCATAAGACCATAAGTTTAGCAAACTTTTAGAAATTCTCCCGTAAGAACCCCAGATATTTAGTATAAGGAAAAAACTTACAGGCAAAATCATAGGAACCATTTCTTCTGTTCCTGTCAGAAGCCTTCAGTCGTAGAATTTTTGAAGTATCCTCTCTAGAGGAAGTGCGTCAACATATATAGTTGATATCTCTTTGATCTCTATCGATTACGAATACCAGACGGTATGATAAAAAGCGCCATATGAGGATTGGTGTATCTTAATATGTTCCATATATTGCTTCCATGCCTGATCAGTATGGAGGTTTAATGCATGGGACCACAAAGATATTCCGATGGTCATATGGTATTAAAGTCAGCCAATGGTATTCAAAGAAGATATCCAGAATGGAATTGTCCAAGTAAATGCCTCTGATTAAGGAATTCGTGGACTCGTAACATAAATGTGTCACTCATTTGACACAAGCAAGGATAGATGAACTGGAGCCTGAGATTTGGAAAATCTCTGTAACCTCCTTGTATCTTGATTATCTTCTCCTAAGATTACCCTGTTTACCTCCTAAGAGGCAAATAGAGTTAAGATTTATATCCCATTTAGGGCTGTATTATTATGAAATCTCCAAGACGGCTAGTACCATCATTGGAAGAATCGAAACCCTGATTAAGTTAGTTTTAAAATAGAGGTTCATATAGCCTAACTCAATATTCTAAGAATTCGGTATAGTTAATTAAGAAAGACGGTTCATTTTGCTTATGCATTGATTACCGCAACTCTAATTAGGCAACAATTAAGAATTGCCATCAGCTGCCTAGGATCGTCGATTTGTTCGACTAACAGCAAGGATTAGCTATTCCTTAAGATTAGTTTTAAGCAGTGGTTGGAATAACCATCTCACCTTAAAAATAAGCTTTTTGTAATAGTTGTTATATAAGTATCAAGGTTGTTCCTTTGGAGACCTTGTATAGATGAAATATCAAAACATCCGTTTGATGGACGAGACTTTGGGAAGTCCAATTACCAGGATCTGAAAGTTTCCTTGGAAACAACGAATAAGACCATACAAATCCATAATCATCTGTAAGTTGCCAGTATTCGGCAGAAAATCAAGGATTAATGAAAGTAGCAACCCTCCTAAGTTCTTGTTAAGGAATAAGGTTCAACAAAAGATATTACCCAAGAAGGGTGTGCCAATTTGTTAAATTATCAAGTTAGTTAAGCTCTGAATATATAGAATCATTCGAAGGAAATCGAATGTATCAAGATCACATAGCTTATAAACTAAAACCTATTTAAGGAGCTTAGCGGAGCTCGCAATGCATTACACACTAATGATTTAAGGATGTGTTTCGCCAATCAGTCGAGAAGCATTATCACATAATGATATGCAGATTTATGATATGATGAGCAACCTATACCGATTAAAGATCGGCAGGTTAAGAAGCTCCAAAAGGATACATGTACCTAATATAAAGGTCACTTTGGGAGCTTGGAGAGACTCCAGATAGGCTATAGAAGCTAAGTCCATTATGCGACAAAAAGAACTTCCAGCATTTTAGCAAATCTCGAGGTCGAGATTTCTTTTAAGGGGGTGAGGATGTAACACCTCGTAAAAATCACGTCCAATGATGTATCGACACGTGTCATGAGCTTTAAACGTGTAAAAGATTACTTATGAAGGACTAAAGTTGACAAACAAAGAAAGTACGTGAATATAAAGGATTCAAAATGTCAACAACGGATAAATATGCCTTACAATAACCCTACACGATGTTTATACCCCTAAACGAATAAATTATGGATCATACGAAGCTAATTGTGGAAGAAAGTGAGAGATTGCAAACTACAGGGGTTAAACGTGTCAACATGTCTAAAGTATACCTCTGAGTGACCTTTTAGCAAACCCGAAGATTTGTAACGATTAATTATGCTCATGAGAATAAGTGATAAAAATTTCACAAGGTTTCGATAAAGTATGAGAAAGTTATGATAATATTCGTGTACGAGGGGTTAAAAGCGTCAACGAGGCAAAACTTGTGTTTTTGGTTATCGTTTAACGAAACCGGACCTATTGATGATTGGTTTTATCTCATGGATCATAGAAATATAAATTTCAAGGGTTAAAAGTGCCTAAAATGGAAGAAATTGCGCATTAAAAAGTCCAGGGGGTGAAAGTGTCACTTTTTGAAACTTTTGGCTGGTCCCCCTACCTACTGGCGTAGAGCCAGCACTGATGCCTTTTCCCGTGGCACTACGCGATGGACTACTAGTATCAGCAAAGTCAGTTAAACATGTCAGCTTGCATGTTTACACGATTCAGCGAGTTTGCCACCCTCTAGCTCATTGAAACACGTCCCTAGACACTTGTTATCACCTCTGTAAGTTCCCTTAACACCTGGATCAATCTCCATGACTTCCTTTGGCTATATATAGAGCCCTTGGTTGCACTTGTGAACTCACACTTTGAGCAATTCACTTGGAAAGCTTCCAAACACTTGTTCTGAAGATTTCTGGAGCTCAAGGGCACTTCCCAAGCATTCTTAGTCGTGCATAGGACTTCTGTAAGTGTCCATAACCTTTCTTAATTCAGTTTTACTTAGTTTATTAGCCTAAAGTCAAACAGTCGTAATTAGAGTTTGACTTCGTGATTAATTAAAATTTGTCCAGTCAAATCTCGAATTAAGAGTAGCTTTGAGTTGGTAATTATGTAGGTAATAAACCCTTAAAAGGGCACCCTCTGATTCCCACTCTAACTAGGTCAATTGTCGGGTCAAAGTTAATTTTAAAAAGTCAACAGAAAGCTAATTTTTGCATAAACACATAATTAACGATGTAGAAGCTACGAAACCTGTTTTATCACTCATATAACTTGATAATCAATGTAAGAACATGTCTAAACATGTTCAACCCGACAATTTTCAGTTTAAGCTCGGTTTGGAACCGAAAGTCGCAAAAGTAGACTTTTGCTTTGACTTTCAGTTCTGACCCATTGGAGCATGTTTTAAAAATTCCTTAGAGCTCTATTAGGACCGGGTTATTGATTAGTGTAACCCTATGAGGTTATACAACTTGGTTCATTAGTTATCCGGTTCATATGCAAGTTTCCGTTATATGCCTAAATGTTGACCAATATGCCCTTTTGACCTTAAAACAAGAATTTTGAAAATGTGAGAGGACAATAATCTTTATTACTGATTTATAAACATGTCCCTAAATTTTCACATCAATTGGAGGTCTAGATTAAGAGTTATGCTCAATAGCGTAATTAGAAAGCTTTTTATTAATTAAACGGCGTAATTAGCATATAGCCTATCTAAACCCAATTTTGATACCAAACTTTTTACCTACTTATGTAAAATAATATTTTGGGATTTTTGAATATTTTTATTTATTTTTGGGCTGAGCATAACATAGGGTTATAGCTTTAATTCGGTAATTGTCGATTTTGTCCTTTTGGCCTATAAAATGAGTTTTACAAATCCTTTTGATACCAAATCTTTTTCTACTGATTTTATATGATAAATAAAATATTTTGGGCATTCTGGAATAATAAAAATATCAACTTTACTTATAAAACCCGGAAATCACTTAAAACCGTCTTTTTACGCGTTTTAGACGCATAGTATGTATCAAAACTATTTTAAATATATAAGACTTGATACCTACTGATATTTTAAGTAAATTATTATACTTTAGCAGTAAGCAAAAGTTTTAAACTCAGATTCCCTATTTTGACCTTTAAAGCCTATGTGAAATTACCAAAATGCCCCTACGGTGCATAGTTTAGTTATAAAAGGTAAATTTCACCTATATACCATACCCTATTGTTATGACTTATCAAAATAAGTATTTTTTTACTAAATACATCAGACCTGAAACTCATATTTATATTTAAACTCTTTTATAACCTTTTAAATGACCAAAATACCCCTACGGGGCATAATTTGGGTTTAAATCCATTTTGGGCATAATGGAAGATATCTTACTGATGTCACAACATATTTAAGGCATATTGACCTAGGAAACCTGTATATGACTCATATGGTTACCCGTTACGCATTTTTCGCATTCGGTTCGGTTTATGTAACTAGTTTGCATAAATTGACCGAAACGGGTCAAACCTTATCATTTTTGTCTCAAAATCCAGAATGTGTTTAGTTTACCCATATTACACAAGTCTCCAAACTTGTCGGGTCTAAATCACATTCTATTCCGGTCTTCGCTTAATCGTGCGTTTGAACCGTATCTTCCTTTAAAACTAACCGGTCTAAGTTTAGGCTTAATTAAAGACCCGTTAGGAATCTAATAGGTTATTAAAAACCTTTGTTCCAGAATAGGATACCCGGTAAAAGCTACGTGCACTTGCTATTTGTGATTATTACTTGCAAAGGTAAATACTTTTAACTTATTTTCCCTTATACGGGCTTGGGGTACGGTATATAAAATACCGCTTGGTCGGGCATTGAATTTTTAATTGTATGAAGATTAATTTATTGAAATGTCCCGTTTAAATTGTTTTGTTTGCTTAAAGCCTTTGGGGGGTTAATGACCATGTCCCGGATATCCTTGCCATCATTTTACGAAATGGCCACGACCTAAGCACGGGGTATAGGCGTACACCCGACAGTGCATATATAAATAATAAGGTATAACCGCCGGTTTCGGGAATAACTCGCCGCGGGACTATATCATGTGGTGTGTCTATTAATCTTTAACCCGGTGTCAATCCGGGCTACTGAACGTATAACGAACATGTAATTCTTTTACAAGTTTATATATAAATAATTATCCCAAGTTATAAAATGTTTTGTGCCATGTGCATTCAAATCAATTTTTCTAAACCTTTTCAAAATGAGTCAGTTAATTGTATTTACCAGTGTAAACTGACGTATTTTCCCAAAAAGGTTAAGTGCAGGTACTACTCGAAATAGGCTGGCCTCTCCTTAGCATCAATAAGAGTCTCGTAAGCTTGGATGCATTTTAATTCTGATGAACTATGTTTCCTTTTTATTTGATCCGCCTGTGGATCTTTTTCAACTATTTTGTGATACTTGATATTACAATTTATTCGGTTGAAATAAATCTATCATTTGCTTCCGCTGTGCATTTAAAATTGTGTTGTTTGACTATGATGATATCAACTACGTCTCGATACTCCCCACCAGGCCCACCGGTAATACGTGGAAATATCGGGGTGTGACATATGTGTATATATATATAGTCGTAAACTTAACCGTCGGGACTATCTGTTAACCGACAAACCGTTTGGATGGCATTTATCATTCGGTTGACCCATTTCATAATTTGACCCATAATAATTAACTTAATACATAATAGAATTATAAAAGTATAGTTTATAATTACAATACTGTTCCCCTTGATGCAAAGGAAGACGATGGTTATAAGCCCCGTAAAACGATGATCTTAGCTTGACCAGATTCTGTCGAGTTAAATGGTAATTACAAGGTGAAGATTTCTAGTGATTCCTTGCCAAGAAGAGTGGTTCTTCTCAATAAACAGAAGAAGAAAGCTGGTGTGTAAATCATCTCAGATGGCTCCAGTTTTTTACACTAATTAACTGTCCGTTTTGATAATTTATTCTTGTATAATGGTTTTGTGTTTGTATGCACAATTATGTTATTTCTATACTTTGATATGTTAAAGAAGATAATTTGTTTAAACTTGAAATCGCTTGGTTCTGGTATAAAGGACTGGATTTTTTGGTTGATTTGTACTCTGCTTAAGTCAGTACAAACTAGTACTAACTTCTTTGAACAGATATTTATAGGGTCCTCTTGTTCCCACACCCCCTATATCTTATTTTCACGCCCCCTAGTGTATACGGGCCGTATACAATTATACGGCCCGTATAGAATGTTTTTTAATAGGAAAATGCGCAGAGAATGTTTTTTTTGATTTTACTATATACGGCCCGTATATAGTTATACGAGCCCGTATATATGTGTATACGATTTGTAAAACGTATACGGCTCAATGGATTTATTTTGTGAGGTTTTTGATGTTACCAAATGTATACGGTCCGTATAACTGTATACGGGCCGTATAACTGTATACGAATCGTATATAAGGATGTTTTTTCAAGTATCACATTTTTTTCCAGTAAAAACACCATCATTCTAGGGTTTCTAAACTCTTCATCACCTTTAACAACGTTGATCGGAACACGCTGCTTAAATCGGAGCACAAGTAGAGTAACGTTATCGATCAGTCCGTTGATCGAATAACTAGCAGAAGAACCTGACACAAACAAGTTCTCCACAGTTTGTTATTCAGATCTCTATTCGGTCATCTTTCCAAACTACAACACACGATAACTTTAAACTTTATATTGTGTGATTTGACCAGGAAATGATTAGAGGTGATTGCTACTTTTAATAAGCTGTCATAGTTGTCAAATTCGTTGCGTGCATTCATATTGTTTAGACAATAACATATAATAAACGGATTGTTGGACTTCTTGTTTACAAATGCACGCCTAAATTCATCTTTTTTACTCTTTTCTTCGATTTCAACAAATCTTTTCCTTTTCCAATTCAATTTCTAGAACATTCTCCGTAACATGAAGACGTGTCGGGTTCTTCTACTAGTGGTATTTTAATGAAGTATTGAAGATTGAATGTGCAAACCGCAACCATTTTTTACTACGGAAACGGTGGCTATGCGAAATACAAACCGGAATCTTTTGTGACTATGGGAAACACAAGTTTTCTTTTTGAGCTTGATGGATGTCCGTTATCTCAGTTGAGGCGTGCATTATTTAAATCTGAATATAACTAGATGTTAAGTGTAACTTCATTAAACCAAGAACAAAGCCTATTTCAAAACACATATAGATGAAGTCAAATGTGATCAAACTTAGACATCAGACGTAAATCTTGAAGCAAATATGTGGAAACAAGGATCGTTCTAATAGATTAAAAGAAGGATCGTTCTAACAGATTAAAAGAAGGGGTTTACGGTGTTTTGGTAGGTTGAAAGAGGTGAATGGTCCTTGTTTTTCCATGTATATGACAAAACAAGGATCGTTCTAATCATCACAGAAGACGTATCGGGTTTGTATTTCCCATAGCCACTGTTTCCGTATACAAAACGGATGTGGTTTGCATATTCAATCTTCATTGCTTCATTAAAACTACAACACATGATAAGTTTACACTTTATAGTGTGTGATTTGACCGGTTGTCAAATTTCGTTACGTGCATTCATATTGTTGGACTTCTTGTTCCAAATGCAGCTGTAGGATCCGTACTTAAAGGTCTCTCTAAAATGCTTAGAAAATTGCATCAACTCTCCTATATCAACATACTCTTCTCCAGACGCTTAGTTGTTATGAATGACAACTTAAGGGGTCTAGTTAACTTTTTGAGATTCAGATTCAGGAAGCAGATGATTTGTCAAAAGACATGGTCAACGTAGTAAAATGTGAGCTTTTACACCAACCATATCGAGATACTTTGTGTTAGTTTGATTTGAATTTTGAAAGTTTGAACCAAGTGTCCGTCTATTCAATTGAGAGGAAAGATGACCGAATAGATATCTGAACCAACCGAACTCCACAAATTCCAACAAATTGGTCTAATGCAAGGATCTTCGAATGCGGTGTGTACGTTAAATACCGTTCACCGCTTTTTTAGTTGCTTCTGTTGCTTCTCTTGTTAAGTTTCTGAACCAGCCGAAATCCACAAACTTAGACATCAGACGTAAATCTTGAAGCAAATATGTGGTTCCCAATTGGTTACAGAAACCACTAACAGACATGTCGTGCATTGTTTAAATCAGAATCAGGTTCTCAACAATTGTTGTCTGACTAGTGAAGTTAATTCAAATGAAATTATAACATCACTAGTTTTAGGTTTTGTTATTTTTAACAAAGCGGCCTCGGCTGCATGAAGCTTTGCATTCTCTTTGGTATCGGAAGAGCGGGATGCGATAAATGTACCATCCATATGGACACTTGCAATGATTCTGTCACCTACGAGTTTATATAGATTAGAACGACATTTAATCAAATCCAAAGTTTCATTTTGAAACACTCACCATTCCTCTGGTAATGTATATCAAGTTGTTTTCCCTCCTTCTGGCACGCCTCATACAGTGCTGTAATAGGTTGTGGTTCAGCCAAAATGACATCTAGCATTACTAACGGTTTAAATCAGAATCAGGTTCTCAAGACAAGGATCTTATTGAACGTAAACAAACCATCCATGTATCTTGCAAGTTAAATCCACAATCAACGTATACGGGTGCAAGATAATGGCGAGTTATTTCAGTTATTTCTGTTGATCCACAAATTCCAACAAATTGTATCTAATGCAAGGATCTTCGAATGTCGTGCATTGTTTAAATCAGAATCTGGTTCTCAAGACAAGGATCGTTCTAATAGATTAAAGAGAATAAACCATCGTTTCTTCATGTTCATCTTCAATAACAATGATGAACAGATGATGTTTTTTTTCGTAGAACCGTTGGTATACGTCGACCACAACGAGAACAGTGCAACAACAGTTTGAGTCTCCTCTTTCGTTCCCGATGCAACAACCCTCGTGTCACAACCTCAACTTACAAATGGGAGGTTTGGAGACTTTTGGCTGCAGCAGGTTGGTCATGCGGCGGTGCCGGTGGCTAGAAGAGACATAATCGTGGTGGATTGCGGTGGTTTGGGTCTAGGGTTGTCAGAGAGAGAAAAGGAGGGGAGAGAGTCTGATACAATCATTTTTTACCCATAGTATACGATCCGTATAATAGTATACGACCCGTATACAATGATCGTATACATTGTATACGATCCGGTAATTTTTTTAACTTTGTGTATATGGGCCGTATAATTGTATATAGCCCGTATTCATATGGTAAAAATTGGTTTATTCTCTTTAATCTATTAGAACGATCCAAAAAACGAAAGGGATTTCGAGCAGATGGTATTAAAGCAATCATGTGTTGATGTATATAATAGAGTAACCCTCACTCTCAGTCATATCTATAGAGAGAGTTGGGTTTTCAACAAATCTTTGTGAAGTTATTCGGAATGTGTATTTGCTTACTCTGGAATTGGAGAACCGTTGTTTATCTTAATCAGGTTCTCAAACAAACACTACTAAAGATGATCTGGAATTGGACAACTGTAACCGTTTTAGTGCTTCTTAATCAGATATTATTTATTGAATCATAACTAAAACAGTCAGAAAATAACTAAACCGAACCAACATAGTTGTAGGTGCAAACAAACACTACTAAAGAAGAGTTGGAATTGGAGAACCGTTGTGTATCTGAATCAGGTTCTCAAACAAACACTACTAAAGAAGAGTTGGTATTGAACCAAGAATACTTTAAACATTCTAAACCCTACCTGGAAACAAACCAACAAAATCCTGATAGTGAAAAACAGCAGCAACCATTTATCTGAATCGGGTTCTCAAACAAACACTACTAAAGATGAGTTGGTATTGAACCAACATTTCCTTCAAACATTCTAAACCCTACTTGGAAACCGGTGTTTGTGCTTGTGCTGTAGAAACCGGTGGTGAATCTGCGTACACAACTGAAGGTTCAGTGCACGAAAAGTTTCTTACGAAATGTACGTGACAAAACAAGGATGTTGGGAATTAAACGCATGTACGTGACAAAACAAGGATCGTTCTAATAGATTAAAGAGAATAAACCAAGTACAGAATCATCTGCTTTCTGAATCTGAATCTGAATGTTAACTTTGACTCATAAACCCTTGAATCCCAACGCTTCTCTAAAAAAATTGTTTCTTTCATTTTCATGAGGTAAAACCGGTTTCAAAATCAAGGGTTGTTTTTCACCATGTGTGAGCATTGGAAGCCTGACAAACAGTCTTGCAATTATGTCTTTTCAATCAAGACCGCATTGTTAATTTTAATGATGATTCGAAACATTCCGAATAACTAGCAAAAGAACCCGACACGTCTTCTATGATGATTCGAAACATTCACGAACCACAATGGACTCAGACTGATACTACTCACCCTCCCCTGAGGAAAAGTTTTCCCGACGACTCAAGACAAAGCAGTTGATTTGTGTTCATATCAGCGTTGTTTATCACCCTGTGTGAGCATTGGAAGCCCGACCACTAGCAGAAGAACCCGACACGTCTTCTATGATGATTCGAAACATTCACGAACCACAATGGACTCAGACTGATACTACTCACCCTCCCCTGAGGAAAAGTTTTCCCGACGACTCAAGACAAAGCAGTTGATTTGTGTTCATATCAGCGTTGTTTATCACCCTGTGTGAGCATTGGAAGCCCGACCACTAGCAGAAGAACCCGACACGTCTTCTATGATGATTCGAAACATTCACGAACAACAATGGACTCAGACTCATTGTTGCGAATTTGGTTTCTTCGGTACAGGCTGATGAAACCGAAGCTGTTATTTTGGTTGTTCAGTACTTTCGAGACGATTCAAGTGAGTCCTATGAAGCAAGTGTCTGTCTATTCAATTGAGATGAATCATTGCATTATCATTGCATCACATCCCCGTTGAAAACAAGTGGTTGTAATGACGGGACCCTTGATTTCAGCGCTTCTCCTTACAACTCTCATCAAATGTCTCACCCTTCCTTTTATTCTGTAAATATTAAATAAAGAATAACACCATGCCCGTAACCCCGCGTTGATAGCTTCCGTTTTATTACAATCATACGACACGTTTTTTTGTTCTTCAATCTTTGTAACTTGTTAATGTTTTATTTTTTTCTACTTTTAGAAATGTTTGACCACCTCACGACTGTAAAATGTCTCGTGTGATTGACACCTTAAATCCCTTAAATGCTTTGAGAAAAATCTAATTTTCGAAGAATACGGGCCGTATAACAGTATACGGCCCATATACATCGTTCGTATACATTGTATACGACCAGGCAAATTATTTACACATGGTGTATACGGGCCGTATACTGTTATACGGCCCGTATGGAATTAAAAAAACTGTCAAAGTCTGCTGGCACAGACTTTGTTAGTTTTTTAAATTCTATACGGGCCGTATAACATTATACGGCCCCGTATACACCATGTGTAACTAAGTTTTTACTATGTGTTAATATTAGGACCCTATTTATATCAAACTGGAAATTAACGAACATTGATATTGTTAAAAATGAAAGCTATGTTGGTCACACGACTCCGTCTACCACCTCCATTTGCACCAATCAAGGTGCGTTTTCATTTTTTATTCCTCTTTCTTGAATCACACAATTTAGTCCTAAGTTGGGTGTTTTATTGATTGCCAGTCTAAGAATTGAGTAATTGTTAATTCTAATACTATATTTTTGCTATCTTTGTTGCTATAACCTTAATCAACATTTAAAAAAATAGTTTATATAGTTCGTTAGGGCTAAGGGCCTTTTTTCGGCTCGTACGAGGCACTTAAATCCTCAGGGATGGCTCTGACTTTAGGCAACGAGTGGTTGAATTGGAAACCAAAGTTGTTGCGTTTCCAAAATCTAGTATGTTCATTTAAGGAAGAACGGTGTCTAAATTGGCCAATTTGTTCAATTTGTATGCAATTATTCGGTTGAGTAGTTTACTAGATTAAATGAGCTTGAGTGTTGCCCATTGCTTTATAGCCTAGTGGCATCTTGTGGGTGGGATAAGACTTTGGAACCAATAGGTCCCGGGTTCGATTCCCACAAGGGGGGTTTTTCCCAGTGGTCCGTCAGTGATCCAAATTTGCCGTTCAAAAAAAAAAATTTGAGCTTGAGTGTTTAGTTTTTTTTCTTTAACATACTAGTTCTAGATCTTATGTGATACAAATCTATGCTAAGCTATCCAAATAGAAAAAAATCTCATTCTCAGTTGCGAGAACTTACTCCCACGTGCCTGAATTGTGGAAACATATGATCCTCAGTTGAGAGGATTTGATTCCCATACATGGAATTTTACATATATAGTCGTTGATCACTTCATTTAATATTATTCCATAATTGATATAGTCTGTTTGCATTCTAATCAACTATTAGATTTTTTTGAAGAATCTAATCAACTATTAGATGCATTGATATGGTTATATAGTCTATCACTTTAAGTAAGTCTTATATTTTGTAGGTTATGGAGAAACGATCAGCTAAAATGGGTGAGTTTCTTCCCAAATGAAACATTGCACCCACATATTCACGATCATATTTAAGGTTGATGGTTCACGAGCAAGTGATGAATCAGTTCATCAAAATATAAAACTAACTACTAATGTGAAATTAGATTTAAAGGATGAAGGCATTAAAGGGAGACTCCCAAATTACTTCCTCTTGGGTGTTACATATAGCAATTAGTACATTGATTTGCTAATAGTTAAATTTAAGCAGGGCTCAATTTAATTGTTAATGAGTTAGCTAAACTCGTTGGACCAATGTTCAGTGTGGGCTAAGTAATGTTTTGGGTTTGTCAACCAATCTAATTCCTTGGCTATGATATCACTACTTAAGATTGATCGATCTCAGGCTTCTATTTTCAAAAGCGCATGTAATCGATATCCAAAGAGTTTCACAATGGTTGGTTAATCCTTGAACTTCAGCAAGGAAACCTGTATGATCAACTTTCTCGCATGATGAAACTGTAATATCGTTGGCTACAAGCCGGCTTTATACATAGATCAAGTTGTATCCTCCATGCCAATATAAGTTGTGTCATCAAATCATTTCTCACCTTCATAGTTTCATCATACACCACCCTTCCATGAAATATTGATATTGGGAAAATAAATTATTACTTTATGTTGGTTCAAATAAATGGATCAATGTTAATTATGTAGTCAGTTTTCGGCAGTGAGCAACGACAACAAGAAAACTTATATGACTTGGAAAAAAACTATTAATATGAAAACGTTTACACTATGTTACAAGAAATTCTTGCCACTCCTTTTGTACTAACAAAACAACAATAATAAAATAGATACTGGGAGAAAGTAATGTCTCTACTTCCTCCATGATTCAAACAACTTCAAACGAACTGCCAAAAAATAGGAACCTCCCAAGGTGCAGAAAGACCGGGTCATTTGTTGGTTTCGGGTCCGGTTGACCCACCTAACTCCGGTGCACATTCCATACTTTTTTCATCCAACTGTTTTACTGGTAAAGAAGTTTTCTTTTGTTTCCGACAAGCATGGAGGCTGCAGAGTAAAATTACCATGAAAAGAGGGAGCACTGTCACAAGGATGACCCTATGATGAAAGCTATCATTATTTTTATTCACTATAACTTGTTGACTTGCACAAAGTTTCATTCCTGTAACATTTCCACACAAACCTGGATTGCCTTGGAATACTTGTATGGTAGAATTTTTGAAGATGGGAAATGAGGTGGGAACCGGACCTACCAACTCATTGTAAGACAAGTCGACAGCAATCCCACCAGGCAATTTACCAAAGGCATTAGGAATCAAACCAGATAATCTATTATGTGAAAGGTTCAGACTCTCCAAAGTCACCAAACTTTGAATTTCAGGGGGTATCTCTTTTGTAAGTGAGTTCCAGGAGAAATCAAGTGTGGTAAGTTGGCCTAATTTACCAATTTCAGATGGGATTTTTCCGTTGAGCTTGTTATTACTAAGATTCAAGTAATATATGTGCTCCCACTCACCAATATACTTTGATAGGGACCCGTTTAATCTATTTGTGGATAGATCGAGAGCAAGGAGATTTTGAAGCGACCCAAGCTCTTGAGGTATGACACCCGAAAGTTTGTTTTCTTTCAAGGACAAATACAACATACCTTCCATCTTTCCAAGTTCCTTTGGAATATCACCAACCAAATGGTTTGAAGAAAGATCAAGCCTTTGTAGTCGAGTTGAATTTCCAAACTCGGGTGGTATGTAACCACTGATGTTGTTATGTCCCAAACCTAAGGCTGTTAAGTTCTTGCATTTACTCCAGTTTTGAGACAATTGCCCTTGAAAATTATTATGACTTGCATCAAGGTAATCTAAACTTGGATACACCCCGAAACTATTTGATATATCTCCAGTAAGTTGATTAAAGTCAAATTGGGCTCTTATTAAGCTTGAGCAATTCCTTAGGCCTATTGGTATAGGACCAATGAGTTGATTATGACTTAGTGACAAATATTGAAGCATTCCTCCGTGGCACAAATCTTCAGGCAAACGTCCAGACAATTGATTATTGTCCATTTCTAGCTCAAGCATGTATGGACTTTCTAGTCCTTGTGGTATAGGACCAGATAACTTGTTCACACGAAGATACAAATATTGTAGCTTTCTCAAGTGTTTCAGTGACGAAGGTATAGAACCATTTAGTTGGTTATCACTCAACGCCAACTCTGTAAGTGACTTCAAGTTCCCTAGTTCAGTTGGAATGGGTCCAGAGAGTTGGTTTTGGTACAAGTGCAGGAGATTCAAAGACGTCAAATGACCAAACGATGAAGGAATTGGGCCTGATAGATTGTTTGCAAAGAGGCTGAGGCGCTCAAGTGAGACCAGACTCCCGAGTTCTTGTGGTATCGAACCATTCAAGTTGTTTTGAAAAAGGTACAAGACAGTAAGCTGCTTCAAATTCCCAATTGCAGGTGGAATAGGACCACTCAGAAAATTGTTACTGATATACACTTCCACAAGATTGACAAGGTTCTCAAACTCATTTGGAATTTGACCAGATAGCCTATTGTCATCAAGATATAAGCGAGCCAAGTTTCTTAAGTTGCCCAATGTTGGAGGCAGTTCTCCTTCAAGAAAATTAGCATACAAAGCAAGCTCGGAGAGGGAGGTCAGTCGACCAATCTCTTTAGGTATTGAACCATTTAAGTTGTTTTCAAAAAGGTGGAGGGTCTTGAGACTGGCTAACATCCCTATCTCTGGTGGGATTACCCCAGAAAACTTATTCCCTGAAAGATCAAGATAAACAAGTTTGGACAGGAGCCGAATTTGTGCGGGGATTGGACCGAAAAAATCGTTTACGCTAAGCTCAAAATGAGAAAGGTTGTGGAGAAAAGAGAATGGGAACTGGTCAAGAGTACCATTTAATTGAGAGGATGTGAGGTTCAACCTATAAATGGACCAATAATCATTGCAAACTACACCGAACCATGAAGTGCATGGAGTCGAAGCAGTAGCATTCATAGGGAGGGGAGTCCATGAAGATAACAAGGAGTTGTTTGGAATTTGTAGGGTAGCTTTCCATTTAAGAAGAGCATTTGCTTCCTCCAAAGAGGCAGAAGCAAAATTCTGTGTGGATGATAATGAAATGATTAGTAGAGCTAGAGATAGAAGTAACAAGTTTATACAAGACATTATTTGCTTTTCCATGTGCTTTATGAAAAATGATGGATTGTGTGTCTTAATTTATACTTGAAGGGCTAACCATTTCTTATTGTCCTTTTTAAAATATTGGACCATATTTTCCACAACTAAGAGTGTGTTTTACTTGTGATTCTTCAGAAGTCGATGTTCTTTAGCAACGACTATGATTTCCACTATTAAATTCTTGACGTGCTCCTTACTGTCTTAGTAGGTCCAAGTCAGTTAAACGCTAAGGTTGACTCAGAGTCATGAGGAAAAGACAAAAAAAAAAGATGGATATGATAGATCTTCGATGCTTCGTATATGTTTTGCAAGGTCTAGATATTGAATCAAGTTAAATATACGCACCAACGTCTCCGCGATAAGATGAAATTCGAGGTGTTCTATAATATAAAATTTTAAATATTGGTTAACAGGGAATATTATAGTAGGTACTAGTTTAGAACCCCGTGTATTACACGGGTTAAATAAATGTAATTGTATATACCAAATAATAAAAAAATATCTTTAAAAACCTCGTTTATTATACGTGTTGAATAAATACAATTTTATGTATTAACTATTAAAAAAAGTTATATCTTTAAGAACCATGTGTATTGTACGGGTTGAGTAAATTTAATTTTATATATTAAATAATGGAAAAAGTTACATTCACTACAAGAAAATGGGGCAATAGAGGCGACGGTTGTCGCCTCTAATGATCCAGATCGTCGCTGCTATTGGTAATAGCAGCGACAAATTGTCGCTATTGTAGCGCCTCTATTAATGGGACGCTATTGACAACAAGTCGCTGCTATTGGTCCCTGTCGCTGCTATTGGTCGTAGACCAATAGCAGCGACACTTCGTCGCTAATAAGACGTCGCTAATGACCTTCGTCGCTATTACCTGACGAGTATTAGTAGCGACATGTCGCTGCTAAAAGTCTTTTTTTTTTCAATATTTTTGTTGCTTTTACAGTATTTCCCGCAAATATACAAAACCTGCTGATTTCAAGTTTTAAAAAACACACAAACAAACTACATAAATACAATAATTATATGTTCGTACATACTAACATTGATAACTTAAAAGTTAGTCGTTTAATTCGGACAAAACATCCAAAAATTTCATAAAACATGAAAAACTACATCATGTCGTCGTCTTCATTGATAACTTAGAAGATATGAAACGGGCTTTTGTAATCTGAAGGATGCCTGTACTGTGGCTGAAATAACAAAGATAGGTTACATCAAGACATGATTATTAAATTAAGATTTAAAGATAAACTTTCTGTTTAGATCATGTCTGGTATATTATTTACAAGAATTAATGCTCATATTGTCATAAGATGTTATAATAAAGCACACCAATAACTATCAATATCCATCTACCAATTCCAGCAAATTCACTGGTTAAAAAAATTTAAATCATCATCAACACCATATATCACTAATTTTTTTAATAGACAGATCCAATCTCCAAACCATCACAGAAAATATTATAATTAACACTTGTTAGATCACAATATCTTAAACACAAAATTCAAATTCAAATTCAAATTCAAAATCATAAGTCAAACAGAAAAATGTAATTATCATTTTTTAAATCACAATATCATAAACACAAAATCAAATTCAAATTCAGATTTAAATCATAACTCAAACAGAAACCTTAATTCACAAAAACAACAAAAAAAATACTCACCACTATGCTTGATCTCAGCCTTTGCATCAAATCCAGATTGTCTATGATCCAAATGAACAACCGAAAAAACCACGGTCAAGATAACAGAAACACTAAGGAGCAAAACAAACACACACTTGAAACTAAACAACCGATGGATTCCGAACAAAAACCGATCAAACAAAGAAGATCCAACATGATGAATCTGCTGCTGCTGGTTGTGAATAGGCAACTGTGGTTCAGATTTTCCCATTTGCAAAGCATGGCTCTAACCCTCAAAGGCAACCCATACAACTTAATAAACCCAGCGGCATCAGCCTGATCATAGATCTGCCCACATTCAAAAGACAAAATATCCTCCCGATACATTCTAAACGGACTCTTCCGGCTAGCCACAATGACCTTAAACAGGACTAAACACCCTTTTATACTCGACTAAACAACGACTAAACACCTTTGATTGATTTGAAGACAACCTTGATAAGAACTCAAAAGGTATGAGGAGCAAAATTAAAAGAAAACTAACCTTATTTGAAGCTCCTATAAGGTGGTGGTGACGTCGGAGACGAGGTAAGTGGCCGGAATTTTCTAGCAAACACATATATATACACAACAAAGTAAAGAAATTAACAAATATTTAACAAATTAATGAAGAAATTCAACAAAAGCTAACAATACTAACCGATTTGGGAGAAGAAATTGTGAACTTGAAGTGATTTTCGCGATTTGATTTTTTTTCGGTGGGAGAGACGAAAGAATTGGGGGAAAATGGGGAAAGAGGGAAGAAATCCCGCTTTTAGCTTGCTGTTCTGCGAAAAGGTAATAGGGGCGACGCCCGTCGCTGCTATTACCTTTAGTGTCGCCTCTATTGACTAGGGTAAACATCAGCCATTAGATTAACATAAGAAATGGATGGCCATGGTTTAATTTGGGACACCGTGCTCCGGATCGACCAATAGAGGCGACATATGGCTTGTCGCTGCTATTGGTGTCGCCTCTATTGCCCCCGTTTTCTTGTAGTGATTTTTACGAACCCCATGTATTGTATGGGTTGAACACATGTAATTCTATATACCAAACAACCAATAAACATTGATTAATATTTTTGTTTAAACATTTTTGAAGTCGGTTCTACCCTTAACTACTTTAATTTAATAAAATAAATAAATCATTTACATTATATTAATTTATATTTATCGTACATCTTTTGTAAATTTCAGGATAAATAATTTTGAAATCTGATAAATATTTCAAAATATTATATTATCTCCTATACGAATAGTTTAATTTTTTATTAAGTTTAATTTTATAATAATCTTTTAATTAATATTAATTATTTATAATTAAGTAGGAGAGAGAGTCAGAAAAGCTAAAAAAATAGATGGATTCAACAAGGGTGATACTTTCTACACCCCCCTAATTACTTTTTTCACCCCCTCCTCTCACATACTTACAGGTGGGGCCTGCGTGGGACCGACAGTTTTCCTCTCACAAGGGGGGGTGTAATCAGGAGGGGGGGTGTGTGTATAGAATCAGCCTTCAATAAATGGCATGTGTTATCTCATTTTTTTTCTTTTATTATATAGTATAGATTATTATAGTAACAAAAAGTACACATGCCATATGATAAAAACTAAATAGTGAGGTAGCTTTGATGACATGTCTTTTTATGCTTCAATTACTTGTAAGTTACTATTCATAGGTCGATTTTGAGTAAAATTTTTATAAAAACGTAGAAAAAAATATGAATGTCAAAAAGGAATGCCTGAAATTTATTAAGTGCCGTATATTGAAAGTTATAATGCTACAACGAAATATACTAAATATTATTATAATAATAAAAGTAATAAAAGTTTATTATAATAAATTAACATAAACTAAAATTAGACAAAAGGTTAAAAAATCTGACCTATGACAAGTTAGAACTGTTCTTGTAATTGAAATTATTATAGTTAGAATAATATTTAATTTTATCTGTAATTTCTTAAATGTTTGAAACATATATTAAATTTAATAATTTAAATTAAATAATAATTGTCTACAATTAAGTAATAGTAGATGGTCTAAAATAATGACAAGTGTTCTTTTATTGGTTTCTTTTATTATATAGTAAGATAGTATAGATAGATGATGAAACCAAGTAAATATTTATATATGAGTTAAATGTAAACAACTCAAACAACATTACATGCATTGTTGTTTGGATGAAATAATATTATACGAATGGTATAAATCTCATATGAAAATAGTTGTCGTCTTTAAATTACAATTACGTATATTAAATGTAAATAAATGCTATATATGACAAATAACAATTTCACAATAATTTGTATGGCGATTATCTAATTTTATGGGTTTTTGTTTAATAATTTCAAATCAAAATTAAATCCATAAATTATAGATTAGATTTAAAACACATTTTAGACTTTAGATTTACAATCAAAATAAAATTCTAATATAATATTTAAATCTTTTTAATTTAAAATTTAAAATTTAAAATTTATCAATAAATTATTGATGCTCTCATTGAATGACATGTGTCCCAAATCAGGTTTCTTTTATTATATAGTATATATAGTATAGATTTTTATATAGAAAATAACAAACTATGATTGATTAACTCTTAATTCTACCGACTGTTATAGATATTATTATCAGATTAAAGCAACAATCAATTTACTTTTACAATATAGCTACATACCGTCAATGCGTAGTAATAGGCCATCTACTTCAAATACATCTCAATTTTGGCCAATCAATTTATGTGATTTTTGTCTTAACTTATCGACACCATAGTTTTTTTTTTTTCCCAAAACGGACATCTTGTGGGCGAGATGGCCTCCGGGCCCAACACCTGTTGAACGCTCTTAGTGGCGAGGGGTCGGCGACTGCCTCGGGACTGCTTACTGCCATCACTGAAGTGGTAAACCTTTGTTGGCTGGGGGGTTATGTCTTAGGGTGCTCGCGGATTTTGTTGCTTCGGCCCCACTAACCCCTTTGCTGAAGCCTGATAATGGAATTCGCCCCATTGCTATGGGGGCAATTTGGAGAAAATTAGTCTCCAAAGTAGCCATGAAGAAAGTTGGGAAAGAAGTTGTTAATTACTTGGGGGACTACTAATTTGGGGTAGGGGTCCCCAATGGGGCGGAGGCAATGCTGCACAGCGCTAATAGGTTCCTTAATTCTTTTCATTCCGATGACACGCTGGCCATGCTTACGGTTGATTTTTCCAACGCTTACAACTTAGTTGACTGTTCGGTTTTGCTTCGCGAGGTCCATCGCCATTGCGCCTCCATATTCCCGTGGGTTCAATTTTTGTTTGCCCAGCCTGGTAGGCTATACGTGGGGAATGACCGCTTTGACGCATTCACGGGGGTCCAGCAAGGGGATCCCTTGGGACCTTTGCTTTTTACCCTAGCCTTACACCCCTTAGTGCTTCAGGTGCAGGAAAACTGCAAACTCCCCTTCCATGTTTGGTACTTGGATGACGAGACGGTTATCGGGGACGCTATTCCATTTGCTAAAGCTCTTGACATCATCGGCTCGGATGGTCCAGCTTTGGGGTTACGGCTTAATATTAGAAAACCTGAGTTATTTTGGCCGACATGCAACGGGATGAAGGTCCGGCCGGGGCTTTTCCACAGTGAGATTGGGAGGCCGGAGAGAGGTGTCAAACTGCTAGGAGGGGCAGTTAGTCGTGATGCCAGTTTTATTAATGGTCTAGCGTCTAAGAGGGAAACGCGAGCTGTTGATATTATGGGACACCTTCCCTTGTTGCGGGATCCTCAAAGCGAACTCCTCTTGCTTAGATCTTGTATGGGAGTTGTAAAGTTGCTATTTGATTTGCGAACTTGCCAGGCCCCCTTTGGTTTGTGACTTTGCCAATGCGGCTTGGTGGGTTGGGCCTTCTCTCGGCCCGTGATGTGGCTACCTATGCATTTGTGTCTTCTAGGTCTCAATCTTGGGAGTTGCAGGACCACATCTTACGTAACAGTGGGGTTGCTAACACTTACCCGGATTATGCTTGCGCCTTGGAACGCTTGCATGAATCTCTCCCTGACTTTGATCTCGGCGATTTCTCTAACAAGGACACCGCCCCCAAAAAGCCACAGAAAACTTTGGCGAATGCCCTTTGTTGTCGAATCGCACAAAGTTTGGGAGAAGATTTCCATTTGTCCCCCTTCAGAAAACCGTAATTGAATGCGTACAGAGGCCTCACACTCAGGATTTCTTAACTGTTATTCCTATTGAAGGTCTTGGTCAATGTATGTCAGCGGTGGAGTAACGGTAAATCCTTAAGTACCGTCTGATGATCCTCATGTTCCCGAATGATGAAACTTGCCCAGTCTGCCGTAAAGCATGCCTGGATAAATACAGGGAGCATGCGTTACACTGTAGAGAGTTGCCGGGGTTTAAGTATCGCCATGACTTTGTTCGAGACGCATTAATGGATATTCTCAGACGAGCAGGGATCTCGGCAAAGATGATGGGTGTCGAGTGTTATATATATTAGGTGTATATTTTAAGCCCCTTTAACACTTTTTTAGTCAAGTTTTAAATTTATAAAACACGATATTTACTAACACTAGACACACATATGGGTAAGTGCACCCATCGTGAGCGTAGTATAGTGTTGGTAAGATACCGAGGTCGTCCAAGGACACAAGAGCTTTTAGTACCGGTTTATCCTCAACGTTTAATCAAATCAAAAAAGTTTAGAAAAATGTTTTAAACTAAGAAAAATAAAAACTAACTAAAAATGCTGAAAATAAAAATAAAAGAAAAACAGATAGACAAGATGAATCACTTGGTTCCGACTCGTGTATAGTGTAACCTTTGATTATTTCCGCACTTTTGCACTTATTTAAGAGATTATCTTAGTTATTGTAGTAGGCCCCTCTTTTGAAGGTGACGTTACCCTCAACCCAGTAGTTTGAGTCAGCAAGGATACAATCCTAAAGGGTCGGATTATTGAAAGATAATGAATTAAGTTATTAATGCAAATTATGGTAGGCCCCTCTTTTGGAGGTGACGTTACCCTCGACTAAGTAGTCTGAGTCAGCAAGGATACAGTCCTAAATAGCCGGGTTATAGTATTAATAGTAGTTAACTTATGAGGGGATCAAAGAGTTTGGACCCCCGCCATCCAATACCGTTAAGTATTGAAGGAGGTCCTACTAAATTTGACCCAGGTCCATTGCAGGACCTCTAAACGCTGAACAATGGCAAGACTCTTACCAAACCGTTCCCTTAACCCCCGACCAGGTAGCCAACATACCTCCATATAGACCGTGGAGATATGAATGGTGAAAATCTTTTATTTTATATAGACAGTAAAATAATGTCAAGACACCACGGACAAACGATAAGGAAGAATCACCTTCAACATAAGAAACTAGTTATTAAAGTCATTAATACAAAACCAAGTAAAAAGTGCGAAAAGATTAGAAATAAAAAGTATTACACTAGACACTTGTCTTCACCAAGTGATGTAAGAGACTTAGGCAAACATGGCCTTGATTGTCAAGAACTCTTACGATCAATCTTGGATCCCGAGACGACTCACACACTCTATGATGGACAATGGATGATGGTGGTGGATGATGGTGTTATGGTGGTGGTGGGTGGTGGATGAAGTGTGAGAGAGGTGGTGTGCCAAGGGATGGTTTGAGCTTGAGCCAAGCACTCCTATTTATAGGCTGAACAGAAGCTCGGGCACGGCCCCGTGTCCAGTGGGCACGGCCCCGTGTCCAGTGGGCACGGCCCCGTGTCCACATCCTTCTCTTTCTTCATTTAATGGGGCTTGTCTTATTAGTTGACCACGCCCCCGTGTCCGCTGAGCACGACCCCGTGTGCAGAAGAATCTTTGTACTATGAAGATTTGGCTGGATTGTGCGAATCTTATAGTTGACCACGGCCCCGTGTCCGCTGAGCACGGCCCCGTGGTGGGCAATAGAAGCTTCTACCACTTTGTCTTTTCTGCTGACACTTGGGCACGCCCCCGTGCTGGCTGAGCACGGGGCGTGTTCAGTCTTCTGTCTTCTTGTTTTGCTTGGGAAGATGCTGTCGTGGGGTCGGGCATGTCACGTTTTGTTCCTTTTCTTGTATTTATGTTAGATTTTGATATCTTTTTGCTTCTTTTGTTAATTTGAGCTCATTTAATCCTGAAAATACAAAAGGAAGACAAAAGCACACTTTTTCCAATATTAGTACTAAAAAATGGTTAGTTTTATGCCACAATTGATATAATTTATATGTTGCATTTTGCACGCATCAAAAGAAAGAGGCATCGGTTAATTTTCTGACAGCCCCGACGGAAGGGAGGTCCACCCTACGCCTGGCTGACGTGCTAGTTTTTGGTTGGGAGGGCGGGAAACATGCTTGTGTCGATCTCACAGGTGTATCCCCCCTAGCCAGGATTTGGGAAAATGGGTTTGTGGCGGGCAAGCGGTACTGAAAGCAGAGTCAAAGAAGGTGGAAAAGCACGCGAAAGCTTGTGAGGATAATCAGCATGCCTTTGTCCCCCTGGCGTTTGACACGTTCGGCTCCTTGGCGCCGTAGGTTGTTCGGTTCTTGGCTAGAGTTCAACGTGTGGTCCACAACAACTTTTCGACCCATCAGGGGCGTGGCTTTGTTTTTAGTAGATTAGGGTTTTCTATTCATAAGGGATGGTGGCGCAGTTTGTTGCCCGTCTACATGCTATTCTTATGTAATTTACCCTGTTGATTGGAATGAAAATTTAATTAAACAAAAAAAAAATTGTTTAATTTTTCATAGTATAGTAAGTATTATTAGATTTAAATCGCTCATTAATTATTTGAGGTTTAAGTTTAGTTATTAACTTTTAACATAAACTTTTTTTTACGCTGAACACATACCCCTAAAATTTACTTCTAAATCCACACTCACTTTGTGAAATTTTAATTCGTACCACTTTGAAGAGGATAAATATATGATGTTATTAGGCCAAGTGGCCACTAACAAAAATAAACTATTACGACTTTTTTTCAAAACGACAGAGCGGCTCCCTTAAAAATAAACTATTACAATTGTTTTTCAAAACAACAAGAGTGGTTCCTTCCTTCGGTTTTTCGTCAACATTGCCAAATTCCACCCAACACCATTGTCATAACCATCACACACCGTCATGACCACAACTCATATTAATGTCACCACAACACCTTTCTTCACCAAGGTTAGGGTTTTTTTGTCAAAAGGGTCGAAGACGCCCTAAGTTAGGGTTTTTCTGTTTGCAGAAAAATGTATGTTTTTCAAGAGGATTATTCTATGTTCAAGATAATTTAGCCTTGGCAATCTTCGCTAATATAAATATAATAAAAAAAGGCCAAAAGAAGGAACAAAAAAGGGTTAAATGTGCAGCCTAACCCGACCCACGACATGTGTTGGTTCATGCCCCTTTGATTACACACACGAACACACTGGATTGACCAAACTATTGATCGACACTTTTCTTTGATTAAATCTGGAATACAATAAACAAAAGGAACGATACAACTTCAATTTACAACCCTAACCACCAGCTAAATACTACCTAACCATGCACAAGTTGCACGTAAAAAGCTCCTAAAATCAAGTAAACATAACCCATGATTTTGACCCACTCTTTACACTTTGAAACATGATAAACGTGTCTTAATTAAACTCCTTCTGCTGCAAGTTTGAAGCCAATTCTGACTGTATCCAAAACCCATAGCCTGTGAACCCGTGACCCGATAATGTGCCAACTCGTGTGACCCGCGAACAAACCGAATAACCCAACAATCACCCTTTAGTCGGTTTGTTCACACCACTTGTTCGCGACACCCGAATCATTGTCTCCTCTCGAACCATCTCGACTTCTACCGGACACCCGACCTCAACCACGGTCACATCCAAAGTCTTCGTCTACTCGAGCTATCCTGGACACCCCGGTTGACGTGTGCGCGTATATACATATTTTTACCATGAATAAACACACGATTCGGTTTTAAATTTATAAAAGTGATTATTACTTTAACATCAAAACACACACGAAAGAGGCAAGTGTACCCCGTCATATATGTAGTAAAGTATCGGTAAGAACCAAGTATCGATCCAAGGAAATGGGCGGAGAAATAATACTAGACCTTTTGTCACTAAACTACCGGTAAAAACATAAATTTTGTTTGATTTTAATTAAACTAAAGTAAGCGTAAACAAATACATAATAAAAACATAATAGATAATAGATAAAAAACCTTGCTTAATACACAACCACAGCATGTCAACTAAGTCGGTTTTGGCACTAGAAGCATTCGGTCAATTTTCCAATTTAAGACAATCAGTATCCCTTTCGGGAATCCTAACATGACAATCATTCGGAAAGCTAAAACGATAAACACACTTTAACCACCTAAAATTGTTCTTTAACGTGCAATTGATAAATGTCTATGAAAATCTCTTAAAAATAAGTTAGTCATCCGTTAGGAGTTTTCTAACCGCACTTAATCAAGGAAAGAGACACCGATAAACACAATGCAACCACCGAGACAAGCATAAACTAGATTAAATCACAACCGAGTTCATTTTACAAATCTTGCACAATAATTCACCAAGATAGCAATTTTGGCCTAACCTACTAACTAAGCTAACAAATCATGGCAAGAATTTATAACGACACCATCTAACCCGTTAAGGTCCTTACGTGACGGCAAGCTCTCTTGATTAACAATAATTACATTTTATTAAATCACTAACCATTTCTAGTATCATGATGCATACATTTAAACCAAGCTAAACTAGTTAACCAAGTTCAAAGTTTACTAATACAAGATTAATTAAGCTTCATTTTTCAACTATCTTAACTAAGCAAGCATCAATCATCCAACATAATTACTTATAATCAAGAAATCAATATCAATAACAAGGTTGCAAACTAATCATCAAAGATTAACATAGAAAATACTTCAAAGTGTCATTACAAACAAAGATTAACACACTAATGGCTATAATCAAGCAAGGGATTGTTGTGTTTTTGCCCAAATGCTACAATAATACATAAACATTAATCTAAATGCTTGAAAGATTAACAAAAACATGGAAAGATTAGAAAACCAAACCATAAACAAGCACTAGACTAAGAATCCGGATAGTAATGGAGCTAAACGGCACAATGTGGCTTGAATCCGGGTCAAAAGCATAGCCTCCGGAGCCTGTAAAATCGCCTATGAAGCTCCCAAAATTCCAGAATGTCGAACAGAATGTTTCTGTTCTGTTTTTATATTTTTTCGATGCCGCACGGTCGTTCTTCATATGGCACGATCGTGCACTTTAAGCAATTATTGGAGTATGGTGCACCATACTGCATGATGTCATCAGATCGTTGACCAGATTCGATATCGCACGACCGTTCTTCATATGGCACGGTCGTTCATTACCGGGTTCTTGTTGCACGCCTGGTCGCACTGGTCGTTCATTGCCGGACTTTCTTGCATTTGTCGGAGATGCACGGTCGTGCATTGAGTCGCACGACCGTTCCACACGCCCAGGTCAGTTTACTTAACAGAATGTTAGCAGCTTCGTCGTTTTGTCCGGAAAGTCCTTGTTTTCGCTATCATCTTGTCTGGTATGTTGTTTTAGGCCTGTAAACAAAAGTGTAGATGATTAAGCATCCGAATGACGGTTTTACAGCCGAAAACGCATAAAATAGGGGTAAAACGGGGGACTAAAATATGTGTCAATTAGCGAATATCAAATCTCCCCACACTTGAACCTTGCTTGCCCTCAAGCAAGCTAAACTAAAATGCAATAAAAGATAGAAACAAACAAGAACGATAATTTACACAATATTTTATTGAAACTACTACAAACGGTTAGCTGGTTTTTCGAAAGACAACATCAAAAGACTCAAACCCAACAAGCATATGCAAATATATAGCGACAACCAAAAAGCCGTGACTTCACATTTAATTGACTCAACATGTTAATCTTCACACAACTCACAATGTTCACACACACTCGGTTTTATTTATGAAACATACATAAAATGTGTACGTGCAAACACTCAACGCCTCGTCAATGAAATGTGTAATATCATAAGCTTGTCATAAGATCTCGTCTCCACCAACTAACATGCGAAAAAGTGTAAATCAAGAGGTCTTTACGGGTTATAACGTTAGGCTTGGGCGAAGGGTATGGAAATGGATATATAAAGTGGCGAAAATGGTTAAAACTCGGTAGTAGCGTTTAACTAGCAACAAATATACAACTATACATACAAATGCCTTAAAAAGGCGACTATTTCGCAATCGAGCTAATCAACGATATTTTAACGTTTAAGCATTCAAAGTGGCTCGATTTTCATAGATTTCACCCTATTTTAGGGTGTTTTATTTTCTGTTTTTTTTTTTAACAAACTAATTATACAATAAACTGAAACAAACGCTAGTTAAACGATTATTTTGTCCGAGTTTTAACACTAAAAATGTTTAAAACATACAAAGGCTAAATTTGGCTAAGTGGGCGATAATGTGGGTAAACAAAGGTAAACGGGAAGGCTCGACATGGTTAATCCTAAAGGGTAATATAAGGTAGACGGGAAGCACAACACAAAGAACAAGGTTTACAACAAAGGGGTAATCTAATTGCCTCTATCACTTTTACACAAATCCACAAGTTCATGGTCTTAACAAGCATACTAGTGACAAGTTCTAAATTACACATAACATCCGGCTCACTCCTATATCCGAAATGAACAAATATATAACAATAGGCTCAAATATGCTCACGTAACGGATGGAATGGGTAAAAGTGTGAAAACTATCATGTAAGTCTTTCTTTGTTTGTCACGCTTTCCGGTTTCCTTTTTCAAAAATATTTTGCTTGTCGAGTTTTCATCTAGTCCGACGCTTTCTAAAACACAACCAACCGGTTTATTTACTAAAATATATACAAAATACAGGTATTTTTGAATGATTTTTCTGATTTTCTGATTTTTTTTTCTTTTTTTTTAGAGGACAAACAAAGTTAACAAAGTTAACCCCCTCCCCACACTTGAACTTCGCATTGTCCCCAATGCGAGACCCGAAATATAGAGAAAAGGATAATAGTACTCCCCTCAAGATGATGTTGATGCAACGAGACTTCCGAAGCTGTATCTGTCACGTGCTCCGGTCCAAAATCCGATAGCCCAAAACCTGCAAGTATGTCACATGTGCACCAAAATAGAACAGAAACAGAAAAATCACAAATCAACCATAATATACATAAATATAAATACTAAAATCCAAATAAGACATAAAGTAAATTGTCTGAAATTTAAAATACATAACCGGGGTGTTTGAAATAACAGTCAAAATAAACACCCAAAATAAAGTACTGAAATAAAACAACCACCAATCAATCAATACCACCGACTCCTAAGCGTCATCACCATCATCGTCTCTAGTAAAGGACGGACCCGCATCTCCGTAACCAGGTGGGTTCCACGGTGGGAACTGTGGAGGATGCTGAAAATAGTCAGGATACGCATGATGCATCTCCCCAAACAGATATGAAAACCCAGCACTAACTCCCTGATATAAACTATCCTGGCTCTGCCGAAGCTGGTCCTGAGTGGCCCGAAGCTGATCCTGACTGGCCCGAATCTAGTCCTGTCTAGACAAGATCTGGTCGATGTAAGTACCATGCTGCTCTTGCGTCACTCGCATCTGCTGGAACTGCTGGTAGAACTCTGGCCACTCCTGATGCTGGTGGAATGCATGGTGCTGCGGCGAATGTGGTGGTTGGTGCTGCTCGTGCTGCTGTGGTTCATGCTGCTCCCCCATTTCTTCATCCTCATCTCCCCCCACATCTGGAGGCAACGGGTCCCAGACCTCGTTGTTCAACCCCTTCAACCTATCCCCATGAGGTAACTCAACAATCAATCCCATAGCTTTCGGCGACCTGATATCAACATGAACACCCTCGGTTATCAAAGTGAGACTCTGAAGCACCTCCTCAGTCATATATCTTTCGTTGTAAGCTATTTCGGTCACATACTGACCGCCATGTATCTCACTGTTCGGAGTCCGCCCCGAGCACTTGACGAAGTATTCAGCCATTCTTGCGGCTAGGTTGATAGGTGCTTTCTCAACCAACACATATAGAAAAATCAAATCTGGTGTTGGACAGCTACCAAGACTGTCCATGCGACCGCATATCGTATGGCTAAATACATGGTGCATCACTCGCACCAAAGGGTCTCTCAGTCGTGAAGCCTTCGACATCCTCGGGTTGTAGGGGTCCCCAATAGCGTTTTCAGCCCAAAATGCATCCCGTGCTACATCAGAAGGGAAGGTGAACTGATCTGTGAAGACGTCGGTATCATCCATGTCGTCCCTAGTATAAATCCCGAGCCTCCTTCCCAAACGACCAACAGACCACGTATGCCATCGTCCACATAACCTGAAAGCTACCCGCTCCTTGTGGCGGAATTTGGGTCTTCGATGAGCAACCGGATTTTCATAGGCATAAGATGCGAAGAACTCTATTGTCAGCTCCCGGTAAACGGGTCGGTTGATACCGACCAGATTTGTAAGCGGGCGACTCATCATGTCGTCTAGTCTGTCATACTGATTGAGTCCCCGCATGACTTCCCAGTCCAGCCATCGGGGGACTCCGAATTGCCCCCGCCTTGCCCATAATGCGTCTCGTTTCGGGATACACAAAGCCTCTCGCTCATTGTTGGGGTCGAATTGAAGGAAAGGGTGATCCATCTGTATGAGGAATAATGTTAGAAAGATGGAAACAGGAAAAATTTGAATCAAAACAGCCGAGCAGCCAATTATGAAGAAGTTGTGAATTCTGATCTGGGCATATGGCACGGTCGTGCGACGAGTTGCACGGTCGTGCGTCGCCGATGACAAGTACCAGTTGCCCAAAGATGTCGGAACTGCACGGCGTGCGACCAACGGCACCACCGTGCAATACCGACCAACAAGCTGATATCGTGAATCACCCAGAGTGGCACGACCGTTCCATCCAAGGAACGTCCGTGCGACACCTCTTCTGCAGATTTCGAACCCCTGTACATCGAATAGCCTGATTTTCTCAAAATCAACAACTTTTTTTGTATAAACAGGGGTCGGAAACTTAACCGGGTGTTCACGATAAGCAAGATTCAAACAAGGGTTAGGGTTTCGATTTGTTTATGAAGAGAACCCTAAAAATGCCTTGAAGAATCGGAGGAAATCTAACCTAGAAAGCAAAGAAACAGAAAATCTACAACTAGGAACGTACCGTGCGAAGTAGGGTGTGAGATCGTGCGAAGAACCGTGCGATTTGAAGTAAAAACGGTCTGGAACGGCCTGGTGCGACTAGGGTTTCGCGAATTGTGAATGGGGGCTGCAGATGAGGGTATTTATAGTACCAAATGACAAAAATGCCCTCAGCCTGACGCACGGTCGTTCGTCACCGACATCGCACAAACCCAGACAACTGTTCTCGGAGATGCACCGGGGATGCGATCCACCGTGCCGGCCCTCGGAAACGCACGGTCGTGCGACCCGAGGAACGACCGTGCAACAGCTGCAGATCAGAATTTTCCGCAGAAGCTATTTCCAGCAACTGTTTCGGCCGTTTTTCACCATTTTTTCGACACACAAACTGTTTAAACAATATTTCAACACAGAACCTTCGTCCGGCACGTAAGAAACTTAAACAAACTAACGGAAACTACCTAACTTACCTAAATTACGCTAAAACTACAAAAACATATAAGTGGACTATTTTACCCTTATAGCGCCAAAGATGCTCCTGCTACATTTTTGTCGGCGAGTCAGTAGCGTAGACTCATGCTAAATTTTTGTCGGCGAGTCGATAGCAAGACTCCATGCTAAAACTAGAAAAACTCCTAAAAAGACGATACTACCCCTAAAGCGCAAAATACGCTCTTGCTACATTTTTGATCCGCGAGTCAGTAGCGCAGACTCTCTCCTCCCCACACTTATGATGTGTGCGGGGTTTGGAGCTCAATTACCTCCACCGCCGACTCTATCGGCCCGGCAACGTACAACTTCAACCGGTGACCATTTACCTTGAATGTAACGCCATCCGCGTTCTCTACTGCAACAGTACCATACGGAAACACTTCCTTAACCGTGTATGGTCCTGTCCAGCGTGAATGAAGCTTCCCAGGAAATAAGCGCAGCCGTGAATTGTATAGAAGAACAAGATCACCCGCTTGGAATTCTTTGTGGTCCTTCAAGCGTTTGTCGTGAAGTTTCTTCGTGTGCTCTTTGTAGAGTACGGAGCTTTCATAGGCTTGTTGTCGCAATTCTTCCAATTCATGAATTTGGAGAAACCGGGCTTCACCTCCGGTTTTAAGGTCCAAATTCGCGGTTTTCAAAGCCCACATAGCCTTGTGCTCCAACTCCACCGGTAAATGGCATGCCTTTCCGTATACCAACCTAAAGGGGGTGGTCCCTATAGGGGTCTTATAAGCTGTACGGAATGCCCACAATGCATCCTCAAGTTTGTCCGACCACTCCTTGCGGTTTGCAACAACAGACCGCTCAAGGATGCGCTTAAGCCCACGGTTCGTGACTTCCACCTGCCCGCTTGTCTGCGGGTGATAGGGCGTGGATAAACGGTGATGCACACCGTAACGGGACAAAGCTTTTTCAAGTTGTGTGTTACAGAAATGAGTCCCTCGGTCACTAATAAGCGCTTTCGGAGCGCCAAATCGGGCGAACAAACTTTTAAGAAACCTCACAACTACTCTGGCGTCGTTAGTGGGTAAGGCTTGCGCCTCGGCCCACTTTGATACATAATCAACAGCCACGAGTATGTACTTGTTTCCACGTGAGGGGGGGAATGGTCCCATGAAGTCTATCCCCCAAATGTCGAAGACTTCACACACCTGTATCCAGTTTTGAGGCATTTCATCACGTGCCGATATATTTGTTGCCCGCTGACAGGCATCACACGCTTTCACCCAACTCTGCGCGTCACGGAAAATGGTCGGCCAGTAAAACCCGGAATCCAACACCTTCTTTGCGGTGAAGTTGGCTCCGTGGTGGCCTCCGGTAGGTCCCTCATGACACTGGCGCAGAATATCGGTCGCCTCAGTCCCTGATACACATCTTCTGATCACCTGATCAGCACCCACCTTGAATAAGAAAGGGTCGTCCCATATGTAGTGCTTGAGATCCGAAAAGAATTTCCTCTTTTGCTGGTGAGTCAACCCTTTAATCAGAATCCCGCAAGCAAGATAGTTCGCAAAGTCGGCGAACCATGGCGACTCATCACATATCTCAACACCCATCAAAGACTCGTGTGGGAAATTGTCATTGATTGAATCCCAACGCGCGTCCTCGATGTCTCCGTGCTCTAACCGAGATAGATGGTCAGCTGCTACATTCAAAGCACCCTTTTTATCTTGGATTTCTATATCAAACTCTTGCAGCAACAGGATCCATCTGATTAGACGCGGTTTGGCATCCTGTTTGCTGAAAAGATATCTGATGGCTGCGTGATCAGTATATACAACGGTTTTCGAAAGCACCAAATACGATCTAAATTTGTCAAATGCGAAAACGACCGCCAAGAGCTCTTTTTCAGTCGTGGTGTAATGCTCCTAAGTGTCGTGAAGAGTTTTGCTCGCATAATAGATCGGGTGGAAGTGCTTTTCCTTCTTTTGACCCAGAACGGCCCCTATAGCGTAATCGCTTGCGTCGCACATAATTTCAAATGGCAGACTCCAGTCAGGTGCGACTAAAATAGGGGCCTCAATCAACTTTTGCTTGAGAAGGTCAAAAACCCTCAAGCAATCATCTCCAAACACGAACGGAACATCTTTCTCCAACAAACGGGTCATGGGTCTGGCGATTTTTGAAAAATCTTTGATGAATCGCCGATAGAACCTGGCATGACCGAGAAAGCTCCGTATAGCTCTAACAGAGGTAGGGGCGGAAGTCGTGAAATAACGTCGACTTTAGCTGGATCAACTTCCATGCCCGCATGAGAAATCTTGTGTCCCAGAACTATGCCCTCCTTCACCATGAAGTGGCATTTCTCCCAGTTCAGGACCAGATTTGTCTCCTCACACCTCTTCAACATCTTTCTCAAATTTTCCAAGCAATGATCGAAGGAATCCCCAAATACCGAAAAATCATCCATGAAAACCTCCATGGAATCCTCGATCATGTCATGGAAAATTGCAACCATGCATCTCTGGAAGGTCGCTGGTGCATTACACAACCCAAAAGGCATCTGCCGGTAGGCGAATGTGCCGAAGGGGCAGGTAAAGGTAGTCTTCTCCTGATCCTCAGGAGCGATAGGAATCTGAAAGTACCCAGAGAACCCGTCTAGGAAGCAGTAATACAACTTCCCCGACAGACGTTCCAACATCTGATCGATGAATGGAAGCGGGAAGTGATCCTTACGAGTAGCATCATTGAGTTTGCGGTAGTCAATGCAAACTCGCCACCCAGTGACGGTACGGGTAGGAATTAATTCATTCCTATCATTCGAGACTACAGTCATACCACCTTTCTTAGGTACAACCTGCACTGGACTTACCCACACAGAGTCAGAAATGGGATAAATCATCCCGGCATCCAACAATTTAATCACCTCCTTCTTCACCACGTCCTGCATATTTGGATTTAAACGCCTCTGATGCTGTGCACACGGTTTGTACTCGTCTTCCATCAGAATCTTGTGAGTACAGAAAGAAGGATTGATGCCTTTGATATCCATGATTTTCCATGCAATGGCTCTCTTATGAAGTCTCAGAACCTCAAGAAGCTGATTTTTCTCAACCTTTTCCAATGACGCCGAAATTATGACCGGTAAGCGATGCTCCTCGTCAAGAAATGCATACTCGAGATGTGGCGGGAGTTCTTTCAACTCCAAAGACGGTGGATCTTCAACCGACGGTTTTGCTTTCTCTTCTTCTACATGGACAATTTCAAGAAATCTCTCCGGACTCTAGGAACCATCGTCACCAATCTGATAGACTGGCTGCTCTAAATCGTGGCCCTCCTGCGTAATGCCAATCAGGTCCCCACACGACAGACGTGTGTCCGAATCAATCTCGTCAACAGTACCTTGAAAATGAGAGCACACACATGCATCGACAATGTCGACGTAATAAAGCTTGTCATCGTGACATTGTGGATGCTGCATCGATCTTTTGATATCGAATGTCACGTGCTCATCATTCACTCGGAGCGTGATTTGGCCAGCTGCCACATCAACAATCGTCCTCGCTGTATTGAGGAAAGGGCGTCCAAGTATCAAAGGTACTCTTGAATCCTCATCCATATCAAGAATAAGAAAATCCACGGGGAAAACAAATTTATCGATTTTTACAAGCATGTTTTCCACAAATCCACGCGGATACTTGATTGAACGGTCTGCCAACTGAATGCTCATCCTAGTAGGTGACGGCTCACCCAGATCCAGTTTAGTAAAAACCTTATATGGCATAAGGTTGATACTCGCTCCCAAGTCAGCCAATGCATGGCTAACAGACATGTTTCCAATCAAACACGGGAGTGTAAAACTACCCGGATCTCCCATTTTCATGGGCAGACGGTTTTGTAGAACGGCAGAACAAGTTTCATTCATCACCACACATGAAATATCCTCGAGCTTCTGTTTATTCGAGAGGATATCCTTAAGGAATTTCGCATACTTTGGCATCTGGGCCAAGGCTTCAACAAACGGTATATTAATGTGTAGTTGCTTAAACAACTCAAGGAACTTACCGTATTGTTCTTCATTCTTCTGCTTCTTCAGCCTTCCTGGATAAGGTATTGGAGGAGTGTAATCTTTGACCGGCTCCTGGACTTGTGCTGTACTTGCTGGGCGTAGCCTGGCTTGCACCTCGTCCGGTGTGTCAGTCGGGACCACTTCAGTGATCGGTGATGAGTCCGATATGACGGGTCTGGTAGTTTTTCCACTCCTGGTCATGATCGCATTCACATGTCCGCCCGGGTTTGGTTCTGTATTGCCCGAAAGACCGCCCTGGGGTCTTTTTGACATCATTTGCGCCAGCTGACCAACCTGATTCTCGATATTCTGAATCGAGGCCTTGTGACTCCTCATTTCTCTCTCATGAGAAAGAAAACGATCCTCGCTCTGCTGATAGCGTTTTTCAGCTAACTGATTCGCGCTCGAGGAGCTAGTAAGAAGCTGAGCCATCATATCCTCCAGCTTGGAACTAGCCTGAGGGGCCTGCTGCAGGGAACTACTCCCAGTGCCCTGATTCTGATAATATGGACGCTGCTGGTAAGGTTGGTTGTATTGCTGGAACTGCTGACCCTGACCCTGCTGTTGCGCTGGAGCGCGCGGAGTAAATCCCAAAGGATTTTGATTGCCTGTATTCGCTCGCCACCCAAAATTTGGGTGATTTCTCCAACCGGGATTATAGGTGTTGCTGTACGGGTTGTTCTGCGGCCTCACCTGATTACTCACGAAATCTACTTCTTCGTGGCCCTCATATACGACTCCCTGAAAACATGCCCCAGGCTCGTGTGACACTCCACACTGGTCACATCCCGAGCCAGCATGCGCAATCATCTGGGACCTGTCGAATCTCGATGCAAGAGCCGAGATTTGTGCAGTAATGGCCGTATAGTCTTCTACAGCATGAACTCCTGTGCGAGATGATGATGATGATGCCCGACCTCTATCTCCTTCCCGACGCGAGCTGGATTTCAACGTAGCTTTTTCTATAATATCATACGCTTCAGTCGGCGTCTTAGTTCCTAGATCGCCTCCCGCGTTCACGTCTAATCGCTCCTGTGTATTGTAACTGAGCCCCTGATAGAACGTCAAAACCAGCTGTCTCTTGGAGTAGCCATGATGTGGAACATCAATCAATAAATCCTTGAATCTCTCCCAGGCCGCATGCAACGACTCGCCCTCGTCCTGGCGAAAGGAAACAATTCGGTTCCGTAGCTTGTTTGTTTTCTCAGGTGGAAAATATTTCAGCATAAACTGCTCTGCCAACTGATTCCAGGTCCTGATGGACCCGGCTGGGAGTGACATAAGCCAAGCTCTAGCTTTGTCACGTACCGAAAACGGAAACAACCTTAACCGAATTGCATCCTCCGAAACACCTGTAATCTTAAACGTGGAACAAATGTGGAGAAAAGCAGCAATATGCTTCCCGGGATCCTCGTGCTCACGTCCGTCAAACTGTACTGAATTCTGCACCATGTTAATAATACTAGATCTAATTTCAAAAGTAGGTGCATCAATAGTAGGTTGAAGGATACTCGGCTCCAGGCCTGCCCTTCCGGGCTGATTTGTTTCATTCAAAGGTCGCTCATCGTCTGCCATGATTGCGTTTCCTCCTGAGCCCTCGGCTTCAACAGGTACCACCGGCTCCGGCTCACCACTTGCGAGCAGTAGCCCAACCGCCCGACCTCTCGCGCGTAGACGTCTCCTAAGATCACGTTCGGGCTCGTCTGACGGTTCAACAACTTCTGGAGCGGGGGTCGAGAACATTAACCTGCAAACGAAAATTTGACACAATGAATATTTTATTAATAAAATAATGTTGTTTTTTTTTCAGCTGAATAGAAACAGAATGTTATTAACAATGAGCCCGAAATTTTATAAAAATCAACACAATAAAAATAATCGAATCGGCTAATACAAAAATGATTTAAAGGTGCCGAAAACCCAATGAATAAATGAATAAATAAATCCGGACCGAATAAATAAGTGGAAAAAAAAATTACAAGTGTACAAAAAATGACTTGGAAAACGAATAAATGAAATAAAAGCAAGAAATATTAACAAATAAATAAACAAAAAAATAATCAAGAAAGTATATACAAATATTCACAAATATATACGCCGATAACACAATGACTCGGGTCGTTCCTAAAACTCGCCATTTCCCCGGCAACGGCGCCAAAAACTTGACGTGTGCGCGTATATACATATTTTTACCATGAATAAACACACGATTCGGTTTTAAATTTATAAAAGTGATTATTACTTTAACATTAAAACACACACAAAAGAGGCAAGTGTACCCCGTCATATATGTAGTAAAGTATCGGTAAGAACCAAGTATCGATCCAAGGAAATGGGCGGAGAAATAATACTAGACCTTTTGTCACTAAACTACCGGTAAAAACATAAATTTTGTTTGATTTTAATTAAACTAAAGTAAGCGTAAACAAATACATAATAAAAACATAATAGATAATAGATAAAAAGCCTTGCTTAATACACAACCACAGCATGTCAACTAAGTCGGTTTTGGCACTAGAAGCATTCGGTCAATTTTCCAATTTAAGACAATCAGTATCCCTTTCGGGAATCCTAACATGGCAATCATTCGGAAAGCTAAAACGATAAACACACTTTAACCACCTAAAATTGTTCTTTAACGTGCAATTGATAAATGTCTATGAAAATCTCTTAAAAATAAGTTAGTCATCCATTAGGAGTTTTCTAACCGCACTTAATCAAGGAAAGAGACACCGATAAACACAATGCAACCACCGAGACAAGCATAAACTAGATTAAATCACAACCGAGTTCATTTTACAAATCTTGCACAATAATTCACCAAGATAGCAATTTTGGCCTAAACTACTAACTAAGCTAACAAATCATAGCAAGAATTTATAACGACACCATCTAACCCGTTAAGGTCCTTACGTGACAGCAAGCTCTCTTGATTAACAATAATTACATTTTATTAAATCACTAACCATTTCTAGTATCATGATGCATACATTTAAACCAAGCTAAACTAGTTAACCAAGTTCAAAGTTTACTAATACAAGATTAATTAAGCTTCATTTTTCAACTATCTTAACTAAGCAAGCATCAATCATCCAACATAATTACTTATAATCAAGAAATCAATATCAATAACAAGGTTGCAAACTAATCATCAAAGATTAACATCGAAAATACTTCAAAGTGTCATTACAAACAAAGATTAACACACTAATGGCTATAATCAAGCAAGGGATTGTTGTGTTTTTGCCCAAAGGCTACAATAATACATAAACATTAATCTAAATGCTTGAAAGATTAACAAAAACATGGAAAGATTAGAAAACCAAACCATAAACAAGCACTAGACTAAGAATCCGGATAGTAATGGAGCTAAACGGCACAATGTGGCTTGAATCCGGGTCAAAAGCATAGCCTCCGGAGCCTGTAAAATCGCCTGTGAAGCTCCCAAAATTCCCGAATGTCGAACATAATGTTTCTGTTCTGTTTTTATATTTTTTCGATGTCGCACGGTCGTTCTTCATATGGCACGACCGTGCACTTTAAGCAATTATTGGAGTATGGTGCACCATACTGCATGATGTCATCAGATCGTTGACCAGATTCGATATCGCACGACCGTTCTTCATATGGCACGGTCGTTCATTACCGGGTTCTTGTTGCACGCCTAGTCGCACTGGTCGTTCATTGCCGGACTTTCTTGCATTTGTCGGAGATGCACGGTCGTGCATTGAGGCCTGTAAACACGCCCAGGTCAGTTTACTTAACAGAATGTTCGCAGCTTCATCGTTTTGTCCGGAAAGTCCTTGTTTTCGCTATCATCTTGTCTGGTATGCTTTTCAAGCCAATGGAGGAGTCCAACGGCCCCTTTAGTGCCACTAAAAGTACTAGGACGACAGTCTATGAAAGTTTTGGACGTGCACACAGGTGGCTGAGCGTGTTGACCTGTCGTGTGTGTAAGAGTAAACATACTTAAGCACGAGTGTTGGTTGACGAGAGTAGGATCTAAAGAATCCTAGAGTAAGTTGCGACTGCAGGATATACCTCCTGCCTGGGCAGCTGCGAGTGCTGCAGTAACTTGTTCAGTGATCGAAGCCGCCAACTGGGCTTGAGTTAGGTTAACGCGTCCACTCATGATCTTGATAGCAAATGCAACGTATGTGAGAGGGGTTCGCGAATAGTGCGATGACAGAAGAGAGTAAGCACACAAGTGTTCTCAAGCAGTAACGAATAGTAGGCGATGTAATCTAAGCATACCACGAGCAAAGTTCTATGTAATTCTAGCATGTAGGCAATAAACATAAACCTTATTACCTAGGATGTTGAGTCTTGCACGTGGAGCGAGGCGTCGTTGTGGATCGTTGAGCACTGTACGGGTTATAGTCTGGTTTTAATAAAAACGTTTTCCCCTTATTAAAACCGAGTTCTCTATAACCAATGGCTCTGATACCAATCTGTCACACCCCCAAAATCCACACGCGGAGTACCACCGCTTGGAGGCGTGACTGACCAGGATCAAGCCACCAATCATATCAAACATAATAAGTAATAAAGTAATTTAAACCAAACGATATGAAAGGTGTCCAACAAAACATGTTAAGTGTATAGCGGAAGCATAATTGTAAACCCAATGAAAGTAATAAGTTCAAATGTTCAAATGTTTTTAACGTAGCATCCTCGATCCAAGTTCCACAACGACCTGCTCCTTCCCTGTGCAAGCTCCATATGTACCTAAGGTCCTGCAAGGCATGCAGCAGAGAGTCAACAACTAGTTGAGCGAGTTCACAGTTAATAGTTCGGTAATAGTAATAGTAGAGTAAGCCTTGTGTTCGTTCATTAAGTCATGTTTCGTATTAGTTCGTATCGCGGCCCTCTAGGCATGTGTGCGAAGATTAGGGAAAACTTCCCGAGTATTCTAGACTAGGTATATTTGTATCGCGGCCACCCGGCATGTGTGCGAAGTTTAGTGTATAGTTCGCGGCCAACCCTGGCATGTGTGCGAAGATTAGTCATATTATCGCGGCCAACCCTGGCATGTGTGCGAAGATCAGTCATATTATCGCGGCCAACCCCGGCGTGTGTGCGAAGATCAGTTCTATTAGTATCACTAGTCTAGCCGTATCTTATCAATAATCCTTCCTCACCCGAGGACCATATAACTAAGTTCCATAAGCTAGGTAAGTACAAGTAAATAATCCAAACCCATTCCCACCCTGGGAACCCCATGCCTTGGCTGTGTGAACTCACCTTGGTTTGCTCGGTATGCTAAGTTAAGTGCTCGCAAATAATTAATCACGTCCTATAGTATGCACGTATATTAAATCAGTTCACGTTCGTAATGTTTCACATGTAACTAGTATCACAGTAATATCACAGTGTGTACTTGGCAGTTAGCATCATGTATCATGTAAACAGTTAATCCAACTCATGAAAACTTCGTACCATCTAATGTTGTTAACCGATAACACACTTTAACAGAATTAGCAAGTTTAACTGGGTTACCATATTCCAACAATGTTACACAGTTAACAAAAGTTAACATCTAATAGAACAAATGAATTAACTGAGTTAACAACTAACCTGGTTAATAAACTAATAAAGTTAACAAACAAAGTTAACAGTTTAGTAAGGTTAACACTTAACAAAGTTAACTTATGTAACAGACATAATAATTGGGCCAATCAACCCTGGGCCGAAATCTAGACTTGGGCCGAAATCACCCAAAGTGATTTCGTTGATGGGGGATTTCGTTGGGTCAGCCATCAACAACAAAAGTTATATTATCTAAAACCCTAATGATGTCTACTGTTACATCGGTTTCATCACATCATCATCATCCAATCATTATCATGTCATGAGATCATCAATACTATCCATCATCGCAACAACAGCAGCAACTTCAATCCTAATCATGTGAGGCCAAAGCCATAAACAATTTGCATATTATTCCTTAATAGACATACAGATTGATCACATCATCCCATGTCAATTATGGCCGACAATAATCAGTTACCTCAAGATATTATTGAACCAACTATGACATGTATTAATTATTAAAACAATATCATCATCAACACAGTATGTTGCGACACATGTGTTGCATTATACAACAATATGATAAATCATATTATATCCAAATAAATAAATAAAACACATCTATCAACACATGAATTCTGACAATCACATGTACTCATGCATACAATGGCCAACAATTCCTAGACTATCACATGCATAACATTAAATTGGCTGCATATTCAATACAATTCACATGCACAATATAATCATCATTTAATCCAAATCATAGGAGTAACATGCGATCACATAGACAGAATCATTATTTAATTTAATCATAACACATTTATATACAATCATCATCCAGTCGATTATCATGATCCATTACACAAGCGCATTCCATTGATAATCAAGTCTATGCATATCATGAACGAGCAAAACAAGAAACAATACAAATTCCAGATTCACTAACCGAGAGTCAAACGAGAGAGGTTTGGCTTTGACTGGGATGGGGGCTGCCGTCTCCAGGAAAAACGAGAGAGAGAGGTGTGTGCTATTAGGGTTTATGAGTTATCCCCATCATGCGCCTATATAACAGATCCTCAATTATACAATACTGGGCCAAAGCCCACTTTGATTTCGCCGGCCCACCACCAACGAAAACACTTAATGTTTTCATGGGGAGGGTGTTTTCGGGTGGGGCACTAGGGTTGGGGTGATTTCGAGTGAGGTGGTTGTTTAGCAAAGTGTTATTCATTCGTATTATACACAGAACACATATCAACATGTTTCTAATTTGTTTTATATTAAATATACTAAACATGTTATCAACATACACACTTAAAAGGTACGCCAAATATAACATATCGGTCACAGTACAATACGGTTGTGAACAAACAAGTCGTGAAACAAACAATTTAAACAATTAATCGTGCAATAGTGCGAACATGGAATCTTGGAAACTCGAGTTGTCACATTATCCCCAACTTGAAAGAAATTTCGTCCCGAAATTTAGTATGTGGTTACTGGGGAAGCTAATTTGTGTGACGTTGATTACCTGTTTCGTATCGCGGCTCCCCGAGCAGGTTTGCGAAGATTACTGGTTTTCCTGGGGTGTCACATCATCCTCCCGTTGATTTGGAATTTCGTCCCGAAATTCTGTAGTAGCTTCAGCCTCAGTAGTGGTTGCATTGTTTCCGAATAACTAGGGATACTTGATTTTTCATTTGATCTTCTCGTTCCCAGGTGAACTCTGGGCCACGACGGGAGTTCCAACGAACTCGAACAAGAGGTATTCTAGTGTGCTTGAGGACCTTAACATCCCGGTCCATGATTTCGACTGGTTCTTCGACGAAATGCAACTGTTCGTCGATAGTGAGCTCCTTTAAAGGAACTATGAGGGTCTCATCTGACAGGCATTTCTTCAGATTCGACACGTGAAAGACGTTGTGAACTGTACTGAGTTCAGCTGGTAAGTTCAATCTGTAGGCCACCCGGCCTATCTTCTCAATGATTTCAAATGGTCCGACGTATCGCGGATTAAGTTTGCCGCGTTTGCCAAAACGAACCACACCCTTCCAGGGCGAAACTTTGAGTAGCGCTCGATCCCCAACCAGGAATTCGAGTAGTTTCCTCTCTTTATCGGCGTATGCTTTCTGACGGTCACGAGCTGCCGCCATGCGTTGTCGTATTTGAGCAATCTTTTCTGTAGTATCAACTACCATTTCTGGACCTGTGATTTGACTATTACCCACCTCCGCCCAACAAAGAGGTGACCGGCATTTACGTCCGTACAATGCCTCGAATGGAGCTGCTTTAATGCTAGTGTGGTAACTGTTGTTGTACAAGAACTCCACTAACGGGAGATTTTTTCCCAGCCGTTGCCGAAATCGATCACACACGCACGAAGCATGTCTTCTAGAGTTTGAATAGTGCGCTCAGACTGCCCATCCGTCTGAGGGTGATAAGTTGTGCTCATGTCTAATCGAGAGCCAAAAGATTTGTGCATTGCTTGCCACTGTTCTGAAGTAAAACGTGCGTCACGATCAGAGATAATAGAGGTTGGCACCCCGTGCCTTGAGACCACTTCTTTTAAATAGATGTCTACTAGGGTAGAGAACTTGTCTGTTTCCTTAATAGCCAGGAAATGTGCAGACTTTGTGAGTCGATCCACGATCACCCAAATAGTATCATTTCCGCGCTGGGACCTAGGTAAGCTAGTAACAAAATCCATGGAAATTTGTTCCCATTTCCATTGTGGTATCTCGGGTTGTTGGAGTGGGCCTGAAGGTTTCTGATATTCCGCTTTGACTCTCGCACAAGTCAAACACTTGCTAACGTAAGTAGCTATGTGGGCTTTCATGCTAGGCCACCAATATGTAGTTTTGATATCGTGGTACATTTTATCCGAACCAGGATGTACCGAGTAGCGAGACTTGTGTGCCTCATCCATCACAAGCTCTCGTAGGCTGCCATAAAGTGGGACCCAAATGCGTCCTGTGACGTAGTAAGCACCATCTTCCTTCTGTTCTAAGCGTTGCCTTGAGCCGCGTAGGGCTTCAGTCCTGACGTTTTCTGGTTTCAATGCTTCTACCTGAGCATCTCGTATCTGGGAAGGAAGACTAGACTGTATAGTGAGTTGTAAAGCTCGCACGCGCTTAGGCGCAGTGTCCTTTCGACTGAGGGCGTCAGCCACAACATTGGCTTTGCCTGGGTGGTACCTGATCGAGCATTCGTAGTCATTCAACAGTTCAATTCATCGTCGTTGTCGCATATTCAGTTCCTTCTGTTTGAAAATATGTTCGAGGCTTCTGTGATCAGTGTAGATAGCACATTTGGTACCATACAGGTAGTGTCTCCATATCTTAAGTGCAAAAACAACCGCTCCCAGCTCTAGATCGTGTGTAGTGTAATTCCGTTCGTGAATCTTAAGTTGACGCGAGGCATAAGCAATAACTTTATCCCGTTGCATCAACACACATCCAAGACCTTGGATGGATGCGTCGCAGTAGACTACAAAATCATCCGTGCCTTCAGGCAATGAGAGGATAGGTGCGCTACAAAGTCTATCCTTTAAGTGCTGAAACGCTGTTTCCTGTGCATTACCCCAACGGTAAACAACACCTTTCTGTGTCAGTAATGTAAGCGACTGTGCAATCTTTGAAAAGTCTTTGATGAACCTTCTATAGTATCCCGCCAAACCCAAGAATTGGCGAATTTCTGTTGGTGTACGAGGTGCAGGCCAGTTCTTGATCGAATCTACCTTGGATGGATCAACATGAATCCCATCCTTGTTTACCACATGGCCTAGAAAGTGGACTTCACGAAGCCAGAAGTCACATTTTGAAAACTTGGCGTACAGCTGTTCCGTTCGAAGGAGTTCCAAAATAAGTCGTAAGTGCTGCTCGTGTTCCTCCTGACTCTTCGAATAGATCAGGATGTCGTCGATGAAAACAATGACGAACTTGTCAAGATAAGGTTTGCACACCCTGTTCATAAGATCCATGGAAACCGCAGGCGCGTTCGTTAGCCCGAATGGCATGACCAGAAACTCGTAATGGCCATAGCGTGTTCTGAATGCTGTTTTGGAGACGTCCTCCTCCTGGACTCTCAGTTGGTGATACCCTGACCTCAAGTCAATCTTCGAGTAATAGCTCGACCCTTGCAACTGGTCGAATAGGTCGTCGATGCGTGGAAGAGGATAGCGATTCTTCACAGTCACCTTGTTCAGTTCGCGGTAGTCTATACACATGCGGAAGGTACCGTCCTTCTTCTTTACAAATAGTACTGGAGCTCCCCAAGGCGAAGAGCTAGGACGTATGAAACCCTTTTCCAAGAGTTCTTGCAGTTGCTTAGACAGTTCTTCCAGTTCAGTTGGAGCTAAGCGATAAGGTGCTCGAGCTATGGGTGCTGCTCCTGGAGCTTGTTACTATGAGTTACCAAAGGTTCTTAACCAGCACGAGGAATGCGGATGATCTTTTCTTTGCAAAGAGTCTCTGCTCGATGTTGAGGTAGCCAATCCATACCAATATCGATGTCGAAACCATCACAACGTTGGGGTCATTCCTAGTATCACCCTGACCAATCACGAACACTCGACCCCTGGCACCATTGCCGTCGTTATTACCCCCATTGTTGCCTCCATTATTGTTCCTGTTTCCTTGGTTGTGGTTCTGATTCTGGTTCTGGTTCAACTGTGGGCAGTGTCTTTTGAAGTGACCTTCAGCACCACACTGATAACATCCCTTATTACCTTGCTGTTGCTGCTGATTCTATAGATCTTGTGGCTGTTGTTGTTGGTTCTGGTTTGCAGGACGTGATTTTCTACCATCTTTGGCTCCATGACCAAGCTTGTTGCATCATTGACAATGATTTCGGTTGCACTGCCCGCTGTGGTGCAAGTTACATCGTTTGCACTTAGGGTGGTTTCCCCTGTATCCACCCTGCCCTTGACCACTAAAAGGTTGCTGACCAGGACTTTGGTTGTCATCGATCTTTCGCTACTGTGCCTGGGACGGAACCGTAGTCGAACCCTTGCTAGGGTTTCCATCCCACTTTCGTTTGTTATCACTGGGGGTAGCAGAAGTAGTTGAAGTAGTAGTGGTAGCACCAATGCGTCTAGGCAGCTTGTTCTGTTCCACTGCCTGGTCTGTGAGACGATGAGCAAGACGAGTAACATCCTGGATAGTAGCAAGGTTGGCCAAAGTCACATGGCTTTGAATCTCTGGTACTAAGCCTTTGAGGTATAGCTCAATGCGTTTGATGGGAGGATCCACCATAGTTGGACATAACACTGCCAGTTCGTTGGATCGTTTCGTGTATGCTTCTATCTCTGACCCCGTCATCTTCAGGTTAAAGAACTCCACTTCCAACTTGTGGATGTCGTCACGACTACAGTATTCACGTTTGATCAGTTCCTTAAAATCATTCCATGGGGTGGCATTGGCAGCCGCCAGCCCCAGCATTTGGACTTGCGCGTTCCACCAAGTTAGCGTAGTGCCTTCGAGAGTACCAGTGGCGTACTTCACCCTACGAGCCTCAGAGCATTCCCACATTTCGAAGACGGATTCGAGCTTTTCAAGCCAATGGAGGAGTCCAACGGCCCCTTTAGTGCCACTAAAAGTACTAGGACGACAGTCTATGAAAGTTTTGGACGTGCACACAGGTGGCTGAGCGTGTTGACCTGTCGTGTGTGTAAGAGTAAACATACTTAAGCACGAGTGTTGGTTGACGAGAGTAGGATCTAAAGAATCCTAGAGTAAGTTGCGACTGCAGGATATACCTCCTGCCTGGGCAGCTGCGAGTGCTGCAGTAACTTGTTCAGTGATCGAAGCCGCCAACTGGGCTTGAGTTAGGTTAACGCGTCCACTCATGATCTTGATAGCAAATGCAACGTATGTGAGAGGGGTTCGCGAATAGTGCGATGACAGAAGAGAGTAAGCACACAAGTGTTCTCAAGCAGTAACGAATAGTAGGCGATGTAATCTAAGCATACCACGAGCAAAGTTCTATGTAATTCTAGCATGTAGGCAATAAACATAAACCTTATTACCTAGGATGTTGAGTCTTGCACGTGGAGCGAGGCGTCGTTGTGGATCGTTGAGCACTGTACGGGTTATAGTCTGGTTTTAATAAAAACGTTTTCCCCTTATTAAAACCGAGTTCTCTATAACCAATGGCTCTGATACCAATCTGTCACACCCCCAAAATCCACACGCGGAGTACCACCGCTTGGAGGCGTGACTGACCAGGATCAAGCCACCAATCATATCAAACATAATAAGTAATAAAGTAATTTAAACCAAACGATATGAAAGGTGTCCAACAAAACATGTTAAGTGTATAGCGGAAGCATAATTGTAAACCCAATGAAAGTAATAAGTTCAAATGTTCAAATGTTTTTAACGTAGCATCCTCGATCCAAGTTCCACAACGACCTGCTCCTTCCCTGTGCAAGCTCCATATGTACCTAAGGTCCTGCAAGGCATGCAGCAGAGAGTCAACAACTAGTTGAGCGAGTTCACAGTTAATAGTTCGGTAATAGTAATAGTAGAGTAAGCCTTGTGTTCGTTCATTAAGTCATGTTTCGTATTAGTTCGTATCGCGGCCCTCTAGGCATGTGTGCGAAGATTAGGGAAAACTTCCCGAGTATTCTAGACTAGGTATATTTGTATCGCGGCCACCCGGCATGTGTGCGAAGTTTAGTGTATAGTTCGCGGCCAACCCTGGCATGTGTGCGAAGATTAGTCATATTATCGCGGCCAACCCTGGCATGTGTGCGAAGATCAGTCATATTATCGCGGCCAACCCCGGCGTGTGTGCGAAGATCAGTTCTATTAGTATCACTAGTCTAGCCGTATCTTATCAATAATCCTTCCTCACCCGAGGACCATATAACTAAGTTCCATAAGCTAGGTAAGTACAAGTAAATAATCCAAACCCATTCCCACCCTGGGAACCCCATGCCTTGGCTGTGTGAACTCACCTTGGTTTGCTCGGTATGCTAAGTTAAGTGCTCGCAAATAATTAATCACGTCCTATAGTATGCACGTATATTAAATCAGTTCACGTTCGTAATGTTTCACATGTAACTAGTATCACAGTAATATCACAGTGTGTACTTGGCAGTTAGCATCATGTATCATGTAAACAGTTAATCCAACTCATGAAAACTTCGTACCATCTAATGTTGTTAACCGATAACACACTTTAACAGAATTAGCAAGTTTAACTGGGTTACCATATTCCAACAATGTTACACAGTTAACAAAAGTTAACATCTAATAGAACAAATGAATTAACTGAGTTAACAACTAACCTGGTTAATAAACTAATAAAGTTAACAAACAAAGTTAACAGTTTAGTAAGGTTAACGTTAACAAAGTTAACTTATGTAACAGACATAATAATTGGGCCAATCAACCCTGGGCCGAAATCTAGACTTGGGCCGAAATCACCCAAAGTGATTTCGTTGATGGGGGATTTCGTTGGGTCAGCCATCAACAACAAAAGTTATATTATCTAAAACCCTAATGATGTCTACTGTTACATCGGTTTCATCACATCATCATCATCCAATCATTATCATGTCATGAGATCATCAATACTATCCATCATCGCAACAACAGCAGCAACTTCAATCCTAATCATGTGAGGCCAAAGCCATAAACAATTTGCATATTATTCCTTAATAGACATACAGATTGATCACATCATCCCATGTCAATTATGGCCGACAATAATCAGTTACCTCAAGATATTATTGAACCAACTATGACATGTATTAATTATTAAAACAATATCATCATCAACACAGTATGTTGCGACACATGTGTTGCATTATACAACAATATGATAAATCATATTATATCCAAATAAATAAATAAAACACATCTATCAACACATGAATTCTGACAATCACATGTACTCATGCATACAATGGCCAACAATTCCTAGACTATCACATGCATAACATTAAATTGGCTGCATATTCAATACAATTCACATGCACAATATAATCATCATTTAATCCAAATCATAGGAGTAACATGCGATCACATAGACAGAATCATTATTTAATTTAATCATAACACATTTATATACAATCATCATCCAGTCGATTATCATGATCCATTACACAAGCGCATTCCATTGATAATCAAGTCTATGCATATCATGAACGAGCAAAACAAGAAACAATACAAATTCCAGATTCACTAACCGAGAGTCAAACGAGAGAGGTTTGGCTTTGACTGGGATGGGGGCTGCCGTCTCCAGGAAAAACGAGAGAGAGAGGTGTGTGCTATTAGGGTTTATGAGTTATCCCCATCATGCGCCTATATAACAGATCCTCAATTATACAATACTGGGCCAAAGCCCACTTTGATTTCGCCGGCCCACCACCAACGAAAACACTTAATGTTTTCATGGGGAGGGTGTTTTCGGGTGGGGCACTAGGGTTGGGGTGATTTCGAGTGAGGTGGTTGTTTAGCAAAGTGTTATTCATTCGTATTATACACAGAACACATATCAACATGTTTCTAATTTGTTTTATATTAAATATACTAAACATGTTATCAACATACACACTTAAAAGGTACGCCAAATATAACATATCGGTCACAGTACAATACGGTTGTGAACAAACAAGTCGTGAAACAAACAATTTAAACAATTAATCGTGCAATAGTGCGAACATGGAATCTTGGAAACTCGAGTTGTCACATTATCCCCAACTTGAAAGAAATTTCGTCCCGAAATTTAGTATGTGGTTACTGGGGAAGCTAATTTGTGTGACGTTGATTACCTGTTTCGTATCGCGGCTCCCCGAGCAGGTTTGCGAAGATTACTGGTTTTCCTGGGGTGTCACATCATCCTCCCGTTGATTTGGAATTTCGTCCCGAAATTCTGTAGTAGCTTCAGCCTCAGTAGTGGTTGCATTGTTTCCGAATAACTAGGGATACTTGATTTTTCATTTGATCTTCTCGTTCCCAGGTGAACTCTGGGCCACGACGGGAGTTCCAACGAACTCGAACAAGAGGTATTCTAGTGTGCTTGAGGACCTTAACATCCCGGTCCATGATTTCGACTGGTTCTTCGACGAAATGCAACTGTTCGTCGATAGTGAGCTCCTTTAAAGGAACTATGAGGGTCTCATCTGACAGGCATTTCTTCAGATTCGACACGTGAAAGACGTTGTGAACTGTACTGAGTTCAGCTGGTAAGTTCAATCTGTAGGCCACCCGGCCTATCTTCTCAATGATTTCAAATGGTCCGACGTATCGCGGATTAAGTTTGCCGCGTTTGCCAAAACGAACCACACCCTTCCAGGGCGAAACTTTGAGTAGCGCTCGATCCCCAACCAGGAATTCGAGTAGTTTCCTCTCTTTATCGGCGTATGCTTTCTGACGGTCACGAGCTGCCGCCATGCGTTGTCGTATTTGAGCAATCTTTTCTGTAGTATCAACTACCATTTCTGGACCTGTGATTTGACTATTACCCACCTCCGCCCAACAAAGAGGTGACCGGCATTTACGTCCGTACAATGCCTCGAATGGAGCTGCTTTAATGCTAGTGTGGTAACTGTTGTTGTACGAGAACTCCACTAACGGGAGATTTTTTCCCAGCCGTTGCCGAAATCGATCACACACGCACGAAGCATGTCTTCTAGAGTTTGAATAGTGCGCTCAGACTGCCCATCCGTCTGAGGGTGATAAGTTGTGCTCATGTCTAATCGAGAGCCAAAAGATTTGTGCATTGCTTGCCACTGTTCTGAAGTAAAACGTGCGTCACGATCAGAGATAATAGAGGTTGGCACCCCGTGCCTTGAGACCACTTCTTTTAAATAGATGTCTACTAGGGTAGAGAACTTGTCTGTTTCCTTAATAGCCAGGAAATGTGCAGACTTTGTGAGTCGATCCACGATCACCCAAATAGTATCATTTCCGCGCTGGGACCTAGGTAAGCTAGTAACAAAATCCATGGAAATTTGTTCCCATTTCCATTGTGGTATCTCGGGTTGTTGGAGTGGGCCTGAAGGTTTCTGATATTCCGCTTTGACTCTCGCACAAGTCAAACACTTGCTAACGTAAGTAGCTATGTGGGCTTTCATGCTAGGCCACCAATATGTAGTTTTGATATCGTGGTACATTTTATCCGAACCAGGATGTACCGAGTAGCGAGACTTGTGTGCCTCATCCATCACAAGCTCTCGTAGGCTGCCATAAAGTGGGACCCAAATGCGTCCTGTGACGTAGTAAGCACCATCTTCCTTCTGTTCTAAGCGTTGCCTTGAGCCGCGTAGGGCTTCAGTCCTGACGTTTTCTGGTTTCAATGCTTCTACCTGAGCATCTCGTATCTGGGAAGGAAGACTAGACTGTATAGTGAGTTGTAAAGCTCGCACGCGCTTAGGCGCAGTGTCCTTTCGACTGAGGGCGTCAGCCACAACATTGGCTTTGCCTGGGTGGTACCTGATCGAGCATTCGTAGTCATTCAACAGTTCAATTCATCGTCGTTGTCGCATATTCAGTTCCTTCTGTTTGAAAATATGTTCGAGGCTTCTGTGATCAGTGTAGATAGCACATTTGGTACCATACAGGTAGTGTCTCCATATCTTAAGTGCAAAAACAACCGCTCCCAGCTCTAGATCGTGTGTAGTGTAATTCCGTTCGTGAATCTTAAGTTGACGCGAGGCATAAGCAATAACTTTATCCCGTTGCATCAACACACATCCAAGACCTTGGATGGATGCGTCGCAGTAGACTACAAAATCATCCGTGCCTTCAGGCAATGAGAGGATAGGTGCGCTACAAAGTCTATCCTTTAAGTGCTGAAACGCTGTTTCCTGTGCATTACCCCAACGGTAAACAACACCTTTCTGTGTCAGTAATGTAAGCGACTGTGCAATCTTTGAAAAGTCTTTGATGAACCTTCTATAGTATCCCGCCAAACCCAAGAATTGGCGAATTTCTGTTGGTGTACGAGGTGCAGGCCAGTTCTTGATCGAATCTACCTTGGATGGATCAACATGAATCCCATCCTTGTTTACCACATGGCCTAGAAAGTGGACTTCACGAAGCCAGAAGTCACATTTTGAAAACTTGGCGTACAGCTGTTCCGTTCGAAGGAGTTCCAAAATAAGTCGTAAGTGCTGCTCGTGTTCCTCCTGACTCTTCGAATAGATCAGGATGTCGTCGATGAAAACAATGACGAACTTGTCAAGATAAGGTTTGCACACCCTGTTCATAAGATCCATGGAAACCGCAGGCGCGTTCGTTAGCCCGAATGGCATGACCAGAAACTCGTAATGGCCATAGCGTGTTCTGAATGCTGTTTTGGAGACGTCCTCCTCCTGGACTCTCAGTTGGTGATACCCTGACCTCAAGTCAATCTTCGAGTAATAGCTCGACCCTTGCAACTGGTCGAATAGGTCGTCGAGAGAGGTGTGTGCTTTGACTGGGATGGGGGCTGCCGTCTCCAGGAAAAACGAGAGAGAGAGAGGTGTGTGCTATTAGGGTTTATGAGTTATCCCCATCATGCGCCTATATAACAGATCCTCAATTATACAATACTGGGCCAAAGCCCACTTTGATTTCGCCGGCCCACCACCAACGAAAACACTTAATGTTTTCATGGGGAGGGTGTTTTCGGGTGGGGCACTAGGGTTGGGGTGATTTCGAGTGAGGTGGTTGTTTAGCAAAGTGTTATTCATTCGTATTATACACAGAACACATATCAACATGTTTCTAATTTGTTTTATATTAAATATACTAAACATGTTATCAACATACACACTTAAAAGGTACGCCAAATATAACATATCGGTCACAGTACAATACGGTTGTGAACAAACAAGTCGTGAAACAAACAATTTAAACAATTAATCGTGCAATAGTGCGAACATGGAATCTTGGAAACTCGAGTTGTCACACAGTCGCCCGCTTCTACCGTTTTCTTTCACCCGCTAAACGAACCGATTCAACACCACCTGCCTTGAAATCTTTCTGCTTGTTTATCTCGTGACCCGGTTAATCTATCCATTTTCCGGAGACCTACCCATAACTTACTGCCAGATTTCCTTCACTTTCGGTTAAACTTACAAAGCCAAGACGTCACGCCTATGCCTTTTCTAACCGGTACTCTCCGTACGACAACGACTAACACGAACTAACTCCCGGTCTCCGTCTTCAGCTGTATAACGATCCCGAACCCTTCTTTTACGCCTGCCCTCCACCAACCGACACAGCCGCTAGCGGCGGAGGCTTCCTCCGATCTTTAAACCCGCTTCCTACGAGCCCTAGGCTCTGATACCAAATGTTGGTTCAGGCCCCTTTGATTACACACATGAACACACACTGGATTGACTAAACTATTGATCGACACTTTTCTTTGATTACACACATGAACACACACTGGATTGACTAAAATCCAAAGCCCTTTCAATAAGTAACTAAAAGGTGCGATTGTAGAGACATGTCTCTTCATGAACGGGTGTGTCTCTTGAATGTGTGGTTGTAATTGAATCTTCAAGAGGTGTGTCTCTTGAATCAAAAGTTGCGTCACTTCCTTCTTCCTTTATAGCCATCGATCCAAAGGGTGTGTCCAAAGAGACATGTCTTTTCCTTTAGGGGTGTCGGTTACAATCTTCTGATTTGATACCTTTGCTCCCCGAACTTCATAACTACCTTCTAAACTACATTTTACTATATAATAATCAACCCTTGTACTTTAGGATGTGTAGAGATTAGTGATTTCATTCACCCCCTAATCGCGAACATCCTTAAGTTGTTGTATATCTTGAACTCCGAGCAGTTTTATCTTCTTGAATCTTCTCGGTATCCAACACTTCACATGTATCTTCTTATTCACGAACCTTGCTCCTCACGAACTATGCTTCATACGAACATTTTGCTTCACACTTGTCTTGACCACACTTGATTTGTATCACACAAACCTCTTCTTATGTAGTTGTCTCAACTCGTACTCTACCTGGTCTTGATTAACTTGCCCACCATCATATCACATGAATTAAATCCATCTCGCATAGACTTTAGATAAACCGACTTGTTGGTGCATTTTTCGTACGTCTGCCACTGTGCGAATAGTTAGATAGAGCGTGTGTTGAATATTGTATAGAATAGAGAAAGTTAGACAGGTTTTAGAAATGTCAAGGTCCATCCGGACGGATGACCATCCGGTCGGATGGCCACCAGTGACTTTATTTGACAATATCATCATCCGTTCCTAGATAAAGCCAACTTGTGTGTCACAGGAGAATTGCCATGCCACCAGTGTTTGCAGAAAAATGTATGTTTTTCAAGAGGATTATTCTATGTTCAAGATAATTTAGCCTTGGCAGTCTTTGCTAATATAAATATAATAAAAAAGGCCAAAAGAAGGAACAAAAAAGGGTTAAATGGGCTGCCTAACCCGACCCACGACATGTGTTGGTTCAGGCCCCTTTGATTACACACACTGGATTGACCAAACTATTGATCGACACTTTTCTTTGATTAAATCTGGAATACAATAAACAAAAGGAAGGATACTAAATCAATTTACAACCCTAACCACCGGCTAAATACTACCTAACCATTCACAAGTTGCACGTAAAAAGCTCCTAAAATCAAGTAAACATAACCCATGATTTTGACCCACTCTTTACACTTTGAAACATAATAAACGTGACTTAATTAAACTCCTTCTGCTGCAAGTTTGAAGCCAATTCTGACTGTATCCAAAACCCATAGCCTGTGAACCCGTGACCCGATAATGCGCCAACTCGTGTAACCCGCGAACAAACCGAATAACCCAACAATCACCCCCTTAGTCGGTTTGTTCACACCACTTGTTCACGACACCCGAATCATTGTCTCCTCTCGAACCATCTCGACTTCTACCGGACACCCGACCTCAACCACGGTCACATCCAAAGTCTTCGTCTACTCGAGCTATCCTGGACACCCCGGTCTTCACCTCGACGACGTCCAAAGTCGTACACCACTGGCTATTGTTTGTCACCACACAGAACCCGTTTGCGCATAACACTTCTGTGACTCGAGAGCCTTCTTCCACCGATCAAGAAAATAGCCGCCCGCTTCTACCGTTTTCTTTCACCCGCTAAACGAACCGATTCAACGCCACCTACCTTGAAATCTTTCTGCTTGTTTATCCCGCGACCCGGTTAATCTATCCATTTTCCGGTGACCTACCCACAACTTACTGCCAGATTTCCTTCACTTTCGGTTAAACTTACAAAGCCAAGACGTCAAGCCTACGCCTTTTCTAACCGGTACTCTCCGTACGACAACGACTAACACGAACTAACTCCCGGTCTCCGTCTTCTACTGTATAACGATCCGGAACCCTTCTTTTACGCCTGCCCTCCACCAACCGACACAGCCACCAGCGGCGGAGGCTTCCTCCGATCTTGGGCTGAAACGAGTAATATATTAATTAGTAGATAATAAAGGAGCCGAGCCCAAGCCGAGCTCGAGCTTTGAAAAGAAAGCTCGAACTGAGCCGAGCTCGATGTCACGCCCCGCAAAAATTTAGCTCAAAATTTTAGCATTCCGAAAGTTCCCGAATACTAAGGAAGCGTGTAGGGCTGCCTAGAAGTCTCCAGAACAGCCTAGACAAGACTGGAACGTTTTGGCACCCTTAGAAGGTCCTAGATCAGGCTTGAATGAGCTCGGAAAAGTCTAGAAAGGGCTGCAGAATTCTGCATAAATTATGAGCCAAGAACTCTCTAGAATCACCTTGGAAATGCTTGATATTTTGTAAGAATGGTCTAGAAATCAGCCATAAAATATCATGGATATTTTGTAAGGAATTCTCTAGATTGAGAATTCTCTAGAACTAGTTGTAACTAGTATAAATAAGGATTATATGCATCATTTGTAGTGGCCCCTCATAACTCATTCATAACCCAACTTCTTGTAAACTCTTTACTTGTAAACTTTGTTTAAGTAATACAAAACCCATCTTTGTTGTAGTATTGCACTACAAAATCATTCTTGTGATCCTCAAAAACAAACAATTTCGCTGCTATACATAACCAAACCCATCCAAAAGGCTTAACTTAGAATCATTCTAAATGCTGCACGAGAGTAGGAAAGTTACTCCGTGGCATCGAGCTCTCATAAATTAATCGTCGAGCTCGGGCTCGGCTCATTTGCACCCCTAGTTGGGTGCCATCCTAATACCACTAGTACATAAATAGGCAAAAGATGCCATAGGATTTTCAAAAGATGTGGTTGGTAGGTTGCAACCGCATCTTTTGATTCATATGATAAGGTCATGTATTCATTTTGAAAAAAAAAACATCGCCCAAAAGATGCGGGTCTATGAAACCGCATCTTTTGCATCTTTTGATTCAGTTTGAAAAAAAGCACCGCCCAAAAGATGCGGTTCTAGTATAACCACATCTTTTGATGTAACCGCATCTTTTGCATTTATGAAAAATCAACAACAGCCTCTCTTGATATTGATTTCAAAATTTTGATTATTATCTTCTTCCTTTAATAATATCTGAAATAATAGATTTCAAAATTTGATCATAATCTTCTTCTATAGGTTTTGGCGGTTCACTCACAAAACCGCTGAAAATCGATTTTTTTTTTTATTTTTGTTTTTTAACTTTTCCAATTAAATACTAGCTTAAAAACATATCCAAACGCCCATAATCCCTTTTTCTATTTTCTCATTATTTTGTTTGGCCGATTAAATTATAAACGCCTAAAAAACATAGATTAAAAATATTATATTTCACAATTGATTATAATTTATTTTTATCACTCATCATTTGGTACCAAGGTATATTAGATATATTTTTTTTAACGGCAAAGTTGGATCACTGACGTACCACTGGAGTATCATCGTGTCACCAGCAGAACCACCCGACCATATCCATCTTCAAGAGGCATAATGCCTATACACAAATTCAGGAGGAAACCTAATAAATACGGGAAAACCCCTCTTGTAGGAATCGAACCTAGGACCTATTGGGCCCAAAGCTTTATCCCACCACCAAGATGCCACTAGACTGTAAAGCCATGGCAAATTACATATTTATTATTCATGTCTTTTTTGTATTCGTAACGTGCGATGGTAATTATACACCCCCAAAAATTGTTTGGCATCTTTATAAAACGCGTATAACATTATATGCGTCGTATATGGTTTTTTACTTACATTAAATAATGCTACAATACAACGCATATAGTGATATACGCGTCGTATAGAATTTTTATGTGTAGAACTACTATCCTTTTACGATATTTATAGTTTTAGAAAGTTTTTAAAAAATTCTATAAAGATTAACCATATGAGACTATACGATATGATACTATAATATACTATACTATACATATACGATACTATTGACCATTGTGATCCGTCAAGGCCTAATGTGGTCTCTTAAGATATATATGATCTACTATTGTACACTGTAAACCATTAAGGCAAATATGGTTCGTTAAGACGTACACGATTTGCTAATTTCTTTTTTGATCTATTAAGGCCCAATATGATCCGTTAGGACACATATGATCTATTATTGTCCATTGTGATCTTCTAAGGCCTAATATGCTCTGTTAAGACGTATATTATTGTCTACTATGATCCATTAAGGCTCAATATGGTCCATTAAGACGTACACAATTTATTATTATCTTTTGTGATCCATTAAGGCCCAATATGATCCGTTAGGACACATATGATCTATTATCGTCCACTGTGATCATGTAAGGCCTAATATGATCTGTTAAGACATACATGATATATTATTGTCTACTGTGATCCATTAAGGCCCAATATGGTCCGTTAAGGCGTATATGATATATTATTGTTAGGGCCCTTCAAACCGCTCGGCGCTCGTCTCTCGTTCGGAAATTACTCGAAAAATACTCGTTCGATTTGACGCTCGGTTGTAAACGAGCCTATCTGATCGGTTCGGTTTGTAAACGAGCCAAGCATGATCAAACGTCCGCTCGGCTCGGTTCGGCTCGAATTATTATTATTCATTAGTATATATATACATATACACATACATATATAAACATGTATATACACATATATATACGCACAAATATAAATTATACATATATATACACTCACACACCTATACATATATACTTAAATATAAATTAAATTTATAGTTTTATATATACCACTTTATTAGATTTTGGTCAACTATATACAAATTTACAACTATATCTATACATACTAGCCCAATCAAGCCAGTAAAAAAATTTATATCAAATCTAAAAGTTAAACCCTAAACCGATAAACGGCAGTCTGCTTATTGCCTCAATGTTTCATGCCTTTACCCTAAGTCGATCGTCTCCTGCTCTCAACGTCATTGTTCATGTAATATGATCATCGCCTCGTCGGCCACAACATTGTTATTCATAAGAAAAATATTATGTCATGAAATGTGCCTATTTTTAAAGACATAAAAATTTGAGACCCAACATTGTCACTGTCTCAACAAACTTAAATCGGGCAACACGGTTGTCCAAATCGCTCGAACTTCGCTCGATGCTCGCTCGGAATATTTATTGCTCAGAAAATGCTCGCTTGATTTGTGGCTCGGTTTTATATGAGCCACTCCGCTCGGTTCGATTTCTAAACGAGCCAAGCACGAGCAAAGGTCCGCTCGGTTCGGCTCGGCTCGTGAACAGCCCTAATTATTGTCCATTGTGAATTTGCCGTAAAATGAGGTTTTCTTTTGTCCATTGTTGCCTGCCTAATCGCACCCAAGAACCACCCAAAAGGCAACTACTCGTTCAAAATCCAACCCGACCCGCCCAAACTAATACCCCCCCCCCCCCCCCGCCCAAACTAAAAGCTAAAAACTAAATCATAAAGCTAAACCCTATAACTAAATGCTAACAAAATTACTCTATAAGATCAAAATTACTCTACAGGATCATTTTACAAAATTACTCTAAAAGATCAAAATTACTCTACAGGATCATTTGTAGAGTAATTTTGAATTGTATGTTGTTTGATAAACTTGCAGTGTAATTTTGATTCAATTGTAAAGTAATTTTTATGCAAAGTAATTTTGATACACTTGTAGAGTAATTTTGATAATTACCCTACAAGAACATTTTACAAAATTACTCTACAAAAGATCAAAATTACTCTACATGATCATTTGTAGAGTAATTTTGATAGTTACTGATAATTACGAAAATGTCACCGCGTTTTTTTTTTTTGTTTTTTTCTTTAGTTCGTACGTTTTGTTTTGTATGTTAACTTTATTTGTATTTGAACTTTGACCATAATCTTATTATAGTGTGAATAGGTTTTCGAATCATGATAATTTAATTCTTACCGTTTATGATATTATGTGGCTGATAAAAATAACTAGGTTTTTTTCAGTCGCGCGTTGCGGCGAAATGGAGCAAACGATAATGTAAAACAAACGTTATTTGAAAATGTAAAATGCTGTTTAGAAAGCCAAACTGTTAGAATCGTTTCAGTTTATCATCCTATCATTTTACGATAGCAAATAAATACTTTATTTTTGAACTAGTGAGAATGCCCGCGCGATGCGGCGGGTGTCGCAACTAATATTAGATTTAATTATGAGGTTTATTACAAACCACAACCTATTTTGGGTATCTAACACTATATTTTATTCAACAAAAAAAATTGCCATAGAACCTATAAAGTCACCAACACACAAATAAAGTCTAGAATTTCCATATGAAAACCAAAGTTTATTAAACCATAAGTAGCTGCAGATGAGAGAACGTGGTCTATGGTCACATACCGCCGATGGAGAAGAAGACTTGGATATATTTGATACTAAAATGGTTTGTTAATATTTGGTTTGATGACTTAGTTTTAAGGGTGGGAATTTAATAATGTTCGGTTTAATAAAAGTTATCAAGAATAAGAGATTCAAGAATAAGTTGTAAAAGTTGTTAAATTTACAAATCTTTTAAAAGTTATCAAGAATATGAGATTCAAGATCATCCTATAACAGAAGCATGCACCTATTTGTTAAATTGTATAAACACTTCCATTAATATATAACATATGAATTGACAAAAAGGATTGGTTCGCTCAATAGGAATTACCCACCTGACCAATTCAATAAAAATTACCCATTTGACCCGTTCAATAAAAAAATACACCTCGGGGAAAAGCATGAAAAAAAAAAGGCTCGAATGGTATGATCCCTCCGTCACCCCAGTACCCCACCCTCCAAAACTTACCCTATCAATACAGAATCTCCAAAGCCGCCAAAACCTCCACTATGAACAGTCTAGCCTTAACCCTCCAAAACCTCTACCGTGAAATGTCGCACCGTCGACTCCGATCATGAACGGGCAATTGCTACTCGTTATCAACATGGAGTAGTTTGTTCTCATTGGAATTTTATTTTTTACTCTCTCTCTGACTCACTAACTCTTGCGCGCGCGCACACACACACACTCCACACATGTGCGATTACAGAGTACTTAATGTTTTTATTTTCCTAGAGTCTGTTTGGTATGGGGTAATGGAATGGACGGGGGAATAGAATGGACGAGGTAATGGAATGTATGAGGTAATGGATTGATCATTACCATTCCATGTCTTGTTTGGTTACCATGTGAGAATGGAATGAACAATTACTTTTTGTTGTTTGGTATGCGAATAAAGACGAAGGAATAAAATTAGATGGCGGTCGTCAGTGATGGGCGATGATGGGGCGTGGTGCTAGGTGTTAGTTGTAGCGGCGGCGGTGGTTGGCGGTGGTGGTGGGTGGAGACGACGGCGGATGGTGACAACGGTGGTGGTGGTGGATGACGGTGGAGGTAGGTCGCAGTGGTGGCGATGGTGGTGGTAGGGGTGGTCGGAGGTGGTGGCAGCGGCGACGGTGGTCGGAGGTGGTAGCGGTGGGGGCGGTGGGTGGTGGCGGTTCATAGCGGTGGCGGCGGTGGGTGGCGGCGGTGGCAGTGGCAATGGAAATGGTGGCGGCAATGATCGAAGGTGGGTGGTAGCGATGATCGGAGGTGGCAGTGGCGACGACGGTGGTGGCGAGGACGGAAGTGGGTGGCGACGGTTGGTGGTGGCAGCGGTGGTGGCGGGTGGCGACGGAGGTGGGTGACGGCGGCGGATGACGGTGGTGTTGGTGGTGGTGGTGTGTGGTAGCAACGGTGGTGGGTTGTGGTGCTGTTAATGAAGGGGGAAGAGGGAATGGAATGGAAAAAAAACAGGGGGGAATGATGTAATGATTTTGAGGGAATGAAATGCATTTTGGAATGGACGATTCCATTCCATTGACCAACCAAACAGTCTTTTCTTCATTCCCTCACAATGGTCCATTCCATTCCATCTCTTATTCCTACATACCAAACGCTACCCTAGTTCTAGGTTTTGTTATCAGTTTGTATCCCGAGCCTAAAAACAAGCTCGTTTAGTAAACGAGCCCAAGTGTTGCTTGTCGAGCTCGAGCCAGCTCACAAGCCTAAACGAACCCATTTTTTTATAAATTTTAATTGATATATATATATATATATATAATTTATATTTAAATAATCATAAATACTAGTTATACATAAAACCAACCCATAACATATATCATTTTTCATTATACCTGTTTCTTGTGTTTTTATACTTTTTTCAACAATCAGACTTAACCAGCTATATATTAAACTAAGTAGATTGATCATCACGAGTTTGGTGTTTTAGTTGTTGTCTTAGTGTTTTGATCATTTTGACATCATTTTAAAAAGGAATGGGTCAATTTAGGTTATGTTTAATCTATATTTACCTAAAAGGTTAAACGAGTAGATGTATATACAAAATAGCTTTGTAGAACAAACGGGTTGAACGGGTCAGAATTGACGAAGTTGTATTTTTATTACATAAAACCTATTAAATATTATTTTTAGAGAGTTAAAAAATATAAATTACGTTATAATATAGTGTTCGAATCAACTCAATACGCCTGTTTTGCCATCTCTTTTTTTTAATTTGACATACACACTTAAGGAAGTAATTGTGTTGACTTGGATTGCAATCTCATTTTGAAAAATAGTTGTTCATTATCTAGAACATGTGTGCATAAGATCGTGTTTAAAGGAGTAACAAACTTATTTCCAACTAATTCCATAAGGTTCATTTATTTTATCAATAAAGAAATGAATATGTCTATTGTTATCAGGGATTCATTCAGGGAATGGTCTTCTTGAATAATATGTGGTGTAATAAGCAAAAACCTTTAGGATGCAGATTTTTTGAACCTATAACAGATCCAGATGCTGGTAAGATGGATTTTGAGCAAAAAGACAAGAACATTACTCAAGCTGAATCATTGAAAACTAAGTGGAAAGGATGAGATAAAGGTGCACGCATCTTAACAAATTATTCTCTATTTTCATCTCCAAGCTTTCTACTCCTGAATGTCTAAAGGTGCACACGTCTAGAGAACTATACCTTTAAATTGATAGTGTATTATAAATGGAATTAGTTGTAATTTAGATACTTATAATTACTTTATATATAGGGGTGTGCAATAACCGAACCGTTAACCAAAACCGAACCGAAAACCGACAAAACCAAACCGAAATTAACCGAAACCGAATTAACCGAAAGTCTGTTAACAGATATTTGTTTTTACCATCGGTTAACCGAAATTAACCGAACCGAACCGAACCGAATCATTTATTTTTTTTATATATTTATAGCTTTTATACCTCTATTTCATGTTTTATACTTTCATTTCATGTAATAAATACCTTCATTTCATTTATTTATACCTTCATTTCATTTATTTATACCTCCATTTATTCATGCATTTATACCTCTATTTCATTTATTTATACATACATTTCATGTATTTATACATCTATTTCATGTATTTATACCTCCATTACATGTATTTCTAAGCAAAAAAATTAGCCCTTGTTTAAATTGGTTATTAACCGAAAATTAACCGAACCGAAAACCAACAAATTAACCGAATTAACCGAACCGATTAACCGATGACTTTGGTTACGGTTACGGATAATGCTAATAACCGAACCGAACCGTGCACACCCCTAATCTTTCCGGTGTAATTTTCATTTTTCTTCCTTTTTGAACAATTAAATGGAATATGCGATCTCTACAAAGTAATGTGTTGCGGAAGTTGGGCAAATTAGAGCACCAACTAGAAGAGAAATTGGTCATGGTACACTTGCAGAAAGAGCTATAGAACCGATTTTGTCTCCTGATGAGAAATTTTTCCTATGCTATATGTGTTGAGAGCACCATGACCAAAAGTAATGGATCTTCTAGGGGTGTCTATTATTAGGTTTATTATAGAAAATGGTTCCTGTTTGTCCGGTTTGCATATGAACAGACCAAATTCGAAGTATTCTAATTTGTTAAAACCGCGTATACACGCAGGCTCTAACCTAATTATAACAATAAAAAAATTCATGAAACATCCCAAAAAGGCAAAAACTACCTTCCCGTAGAAGAAGATAACAACCAATGTTGAGACTCCCACAAAAGACAAATCAAACCCTCCAAACAAATGGTTCAAATATATAAATAAAAACACGATTCTTGAAGATTAGTGTTAGTAATTGATTCACAAGTTTTCAATTCATTTATATGTCCTATGTAGTCGGGTTTTAAGCCTGTAAGGATGCAATTTCTCAAGTGCCTGCAACAAAAGTTAATTAGAAAAATTTATTTAAGTTTTTGTTAATTGTTTAACCATATTACAGAAGAGCTGAATCAACCTTTATAAATTTCTATTAGCCAAGAGCTTAGGCCTCAGCTCAACTCATTTACACTCATTTGCATTAAGTTTTTTCTCTACCATTATACATATTGTTTGAAAGTGTCGATAATTAGTGGTTCAAATTTTTTTACTAATGTTTTTTTTTTTTTCTAAGTTTGTGTTATTATATTGTTTTTTATTAATTTATTTTATTTTAAACAAATTTTTTTCTTATAAAATGAATGCACACTGGTATCAATGTTTGGTTCAGTTTGGTATTGTTTTTTTTAGGTTTTCATTATTATATTGTTTTCTTATTAACTTATGTTTTCAAACAATAAAAATAAATTTGGTATCGATACAGATGTTGTTTAATCGGTTTCGATTCGATTTGCTACGATAGCGGCACCGTATTTGTTTTAGAAATAAAAATCGTAATGTTGAAATAAAATAAACATAAAATGCAAACGAACCGAACCGTTACCAACTAAACAACATCAGTTCCGATATTGATATATGTTTTTATTGTTTTCAATCGATGTATTGTTTTCTCTTACGATTACTATAGCGACTGCGGATAACGTAACGAACCAAACTAATACCAACTGAATTCCCGCCGCGAAGCGCGGGGGAATCTCACTAGTTATAGATCATTAGTAACACACTACCGAAATAAGAAATAATTCATGTCACCAGTACAATGTGTAGATAAGTGAACTTGAACAACCAAATAACAGGTGCTGAAATTCATTTTAACTAACAGTCTTAACATCAATTTTTAACTAACAATTAAATTATCATATCATACCACAGTAGGTGAGTCCTAAGGTGAAATAAACCAATAACCCAGCCCCTTGAAATAAAAAAAAAAGAAAAAAAAAAGAAACCAACAAAATAAAAGAAAGAAGTATACCGGGATGTCGCGGAACGCAAAACCCCAAACACTAATAGCTACATAAAAAGTAAACCAAAGGAGGGTAAAATCTCATTAGAAACTACGAAACACTAAAACGAAACCTACAGGAGAAAGAATCAAACTAAGAGAGGTGTAAACCTGGTTATATATCGAATGATTGAAGCGCCAGATGAGGAAAAGTGATATGTGTAAAATGCAACATATAAATTACATCAAATGAGACATAGAACTAACCTTTTTTTAGTACTAATGTTAGAAAAAATATGTTTTTGTCTTCCTTTTATATTTTGAAGACCAAATGAGCTTAAATGAACAAAAGAAACAAATATGCAGCAAAAACTAACACAAATACAAAGAAAATGAATAAACGTGGCAAGCCCGACCCCTCGACGGCATCTTCAATTCCCAAGCAAAAACAAAGAAACAGAAGGCTGACCACGGCCCTGTGCCCAACGGACAGGGGGGCGTGGCCAGGTGTCTGCAGAAAATGACAAAGTTGTAGAAGCTTCTATTCCCAGCACGGGGGGCGTGCCCAGCTCAACACGGGCCGTGGTCAACGCTAAGATTCGCAGATTCTTGCAAATCTTGATAGTACATGTACGCTTCTTGTCACGGCCCCGGCCCGGTGTGACCCGGTCCAGAAGCCGCGAGACAGAAAACCTGTGCTACTTATTATTTGAGTTGACAGCGGAAGTTTAACAGGATCGTTTAAACTTGAAATGTCCTGATTATTTTATTTCACATGTTTGGGACAACCCCATAACGTACAATAAAGGAAATTTCACGAGGAAATCCCTGGTTTTACAAAACATATTTATTTATTTATTTTATTGAGCCACTTCTTCAAGCTTTCCGTGCTACATGGCACTTTTCCCTGGATCACAGCAGATCACCTGAAACATGTTTAAAAACATTTTATCAGCTGGGAAATACTGGCGAGTCATTCAATTTACACAAAAGACACATTGTTATAAATTTACAGCATTAAGGGTTTTTATATTTGCCTTTTTATCATATAATTATCTGGTTCAGCTGTCACTCGACCGAATCTATGACTGTGGACATATCACTAATTAGGCTCGCCCACCTAAGTGATAAATCGTTAGTAGTAATGTGCACAAAACCCCCCACATACTTCCAGTAATTAAATATTAGCAAAGACTTAATCACTGCAAAGTATAACTGGAAAACATTTAGGGTTTTGTAAAGCAATTTGATAAAAAGAGAATGACTCACATTGCAAGTTTGCCTGGACAGAACCTTGCCTACTGATTTATTCCTGTAACCTAGATAAATAACAATGCACGCGAAACTAGGTTAGTAACTTAATACAACATTTACGATAAGCTCACGAAATCAAAACCCTCACGACGAATGACAAAGTATAGCCCGGATTCGGGCAGCACTTAAACATCCATCGGATTGGTTTCAATCAATCGAACATTATATCGTAGCAGTGATCGAGTTATTACCCTGTTATCGCAGCAGAGCTTCGTGCTAGTGTGTGTTTTTGAACGAAAAAGTGAATAACTCAGTGTACAAAACGAATTTGAACGTCGAACCAACGCAGCCATGCAAGTGCCAAACCCCTGGACTTTATACTGAAAAATGGTCCCTGTCGCATGGCGCGCCTGGTCCACATGGCTCCCGCGCGTGGCACGACGGGTCCACTTCTAGGCTAGGGTAGCCTCGTGTCCATCTAGCCTGGGTGAGTCAAAATTTCGACGAAATTCACTTTGCACAACAAACTGTGAAGATAATCGTCCATTAGGGGATACCCCCCTTGAGTTTTAGGGGCCCTGATCCTAGTTCCAATTGTTTCTGAAAATTTTAGGGGTCATGCAATATTACTTGGGGTTCTTAATTAGGGTTTCCTATTGGGCATAATAAAATAAGAAATAATACTTTTGGCGAGAGTTGTTACATCTTCCCCACCTTATTTAAAATCTCGTCCTCGAGATTTACTGGAACAAGTAGGGATATTTTCGCGTCATTTCTGACTCTAGTTCCCAAGTGTACTCAGGTCCTCTCTTTGAATCCCACTTGACTTTAACCAGTACTAGTCTTTTGTGCTTGAGAAACTTAACCTTTCTATCTGAAGTGGCCTTTCTACAAATTTTAATTTTTTATTTACCTCTATATCTTGAAGAGGTACTACTAGGGATTCGTCGGACAAACACTTTTTGAGGTTAGATACATGAAACACGTCATGTACTCCAGCTAGTTCTTCTGGTAGTTGTAAGCGGTAAGCAACTGGTCCTATTCGCTGGATTATTGGGAATGGTTCTACGTACCTTGGACTTAGTTTTCCCTTCTTACCAAACCGAACTACCCCTTTCCAAAGGGAAACTCTCAAGAGCACTTTATTTCCGACTTAAAATTCCAGTGGCTTGCGTCGATTGTCTGCATAACTCTTCTGGCGATCTCGAGCTGTTATCAGTCTGTCCGTAATTTGAGTGATCTTTTCGGTGGTTTCTTGCACAATTTTGGGACCTGATAATTGACTTTCTCCTATTTCTGTCCAACAAACTGGAGTTCTGTACTTTCGTCCATACAGTGCTTCGAACGGGGCAGCTTAGATACTTGAATGGTAACTGTTGTTATAGGATAATTCAATTAAGGGATGGTGACTATCCCAGTTTCCACCAAAATCTATTACACATGCCCTAAGCATGTCTTCCAGGGTTTGAATCGTCCTTTCACTTTGTCCGTCTGTTTGGGGATGGTATGCAGTGCTCAAGTTCAGTTTGGTCCCCATTGCTTCTTGAAAACTTGTCCAGAAATGCGAAGTGAAACGACTATCTCTGTCTGATACAATAGAGAGTGGGACTCCATGTAAGGATACTACCTCGTCTACGTATAACTTGGCTAATCTTTCCATACTGAAAGTTTCCTTCATGGGCAGGAAATGAGCTGATTTGGTTAATCGATCCACAATTACCCAAATTGCGTCGTTACCTTTTCTGGTTTTGGGCAACTTAGTAACAAAATCCATGGTTATTAGTTCCCATTTCCAAATAGGCATTTCTAATTGTTGGAGTAACCCTGAAGGTTTCTGGTGTTCTGCTTTAACTTGTGAACATGTTAGACACTTAGATACATATCTAGCTATGTCCTTTTTCATTCCTATTCACCAGAAATTATTTCTTAAATCTTGGTACATCTTATTATTACTAGGATGCATGGTATACCTAGATTTATGGGCTTCCTCTAAAATCTTGTTTCTTAAATCTCCTTGCTTAGGTACCCAAATCCTTCTTTTGTGGAATCTCCAAATTCCATCAGCTCTTTGCTCTAATTCATTTATTCTTCCTTTCATTCCTTCAGCATCATCCTCCATTGCTGTTACTTGAACCTTCTTCAGTTGTTCCATTAAATCTAACTGTAGATTTAATCTAAGAGCACGAACTCTCTTTTCCTTTTCATGATACTTACGACTTAGAGCATCTGCGACTACATTTGCTTTTCCTTCGTAATATTGGATATCACAGTCGTAGTCACTTAGAATTTCCATCCATCTTCTTTGCCTCATGTTTAATTCTTTTTGCCCAAATATGTACTTTAAACTCTTGTGATCCGTATAGACTGTAAACTTACTGCCATACAGATAGTGCCTCCAAATCTTAAGGGCAAAAATTATCGACCCTAATTCTAAATCATGCGTCGTATAGTTTTCCTCGTGCTTTTTCAATTGCCTTGAGGCATACGCAATTACCTTTTTGCGTTGCATTAGCACACATCCTAATCCTAGCTTAGAAGCGTCACAATAAACTTCAAAATCTTCTGTTCCTTCGGGTAAGGCAAGAATTGGGGTATTTGTTAACCTTTGCTTTAAAATTCTAAAAGCCTCTTCTTGCCTAGGTCCCCATTCAAATTTAACTCATTTACAGGTTAGCTTACTTAATGGTACCGCTATTTTGGAAAAATCTTTAATAAACCGTTTATAATATCCAGCTAACCCTAAAAAGCTTCTAACTTCCATAGCTGATTGCGGGACCTTCCAATTGGTGATCGCTTCTATTTTGGAGGGATCTACGTGAATACCTTCGTGATTCACCATGTGTCCTAAAAATTGTACATCCTGCAGCCAAAATTCACATTTCGAGAATTTGGCATAAAGCTTCTCTTTTCTTAACAGAGTTAAGAGTGCATGTAAATGCTTACAATGCTCGTCCTGACTTTTTGAATAAATAAGTATATCTTCGATGAAGACAATTACGAATTTATCCAAATACGGTTTACAGATCCTATTCATCGTATCCATAAATGCTGCCGGAGCATTTGTTAGTCCAAAAGGCATAACTGTAAACTCGTAGTGACCATACCTAGTTCTGAAAGCTGTTTTAGTTATGTCTTCTTCTTGTACCTTCAACTGATGATATTTGGAGCGTAAATCTATCTTAGAAAAATATCTAGCCCCTTGAAGTTGATCAAAAAGATCGTCAATCCTAGGCAATGGGTATCGATTCTTAATTGTAACCTTATTCAATTCCCTATAATCGATACACATTCGCATCGAACCATCTTTCTTCTTTACAAACAACACTGGTGCTCCCCAAGGGGATGAACTAGGTTGTATGAATCCTTTACTGAGCAATTCATCTAATTGCTTTTTCAGCTCTAACAATTCAGTGGGTGCTAACCGGTAGGGTGCTTTAGCTACGGGTGTAGTTCCAGGAATCAGATGAATTCTAAATTCTACCTCCTTATTTGGTGGTAATCCTGGTAGTTCTTCGGGGAATACATCTGAGTATTCTGATACTACAGGGATTTCTTTAAGTTCCCTACCCTTAGTGTTAATGATTACCGAAATCATATACACTATTCCTTGCTTTCGTTCATAACTAGCAACTTTCATTACAGAAATGAATTTCATTGATTTACGTGGCTTATCTCCTGTAACCATGATTATTTCTCCTTATGGTGTATGAATTTCTATGGAATTCTTATCACAGAGGATTCGAGCATGGTTGGCTACTAACCAATCCATTCCTAATACAACATCGAATCCAGCTAAATTCATAGGTAATAGGTTTGCAGAAAATTTATGACCTGAAAGTTCTATATTTTCTTTTTTCAAAACCGTATCTATGTTAACAGAGTTCCCGTCTGCTGTTTCTACTGTATAAATCTGCCTAAGTTTGGTTAAGGGTAGCTTAAGAGCTTGGCAGAAAGAAGTATTTATAAAACTTTGGTTTGCACCAGAGTCGAATAATACTTTCGCATAAACGTTGTGTACCAGAAACGTACCAGCTATTACATCGGGAATTAGTTCGGCTTCCTGCGTGGTCAATTGGAAGGCTCTTACATTCTTCTTATTAGTTCCTTCAGCAGGTTTGGCCTTGTTATCCGCTGGTTTGACCAATTTAGGGTATTCTGGTCTGAAATGCCCAGCTTCCCCACAGTTGTAGCAGACCTTTGATTTCTTCTTGCATTCCTCCTCCCGATGACCCGGAATTTTGCAGAAATTGCAATTTTCTCTACATTTTCCAAAATGTTTCTTTTTGTAATTCCGGCAAAATGGCGGGGTGGAAGAGGACCCTGTTCCCTTTCTCTTGAAGTTAATATTATTACCCACACGAAATCCTTGGGTAATCTTTTGGGCTAACTCCTTTTTCCTGTTTTCTTCCCGCGTACGTACCAGCCCGTCGGTCAAAGTATTAGCTAACTCCACCGCATCGTTGATTGTGCGGGGTCTTGCAGCTTTGATGATATCACGAATCTTGCTAATTAAACCCCAGATATAACGAGAGATAAGTACCGGTTCTGGCGAAGCCAGAGTTGGTACAATTCGAGCATACTCGAAGAACTTCGAAGTATACACTCGACAGTTAACATCCACCATTCGGTGGCTCAGAAACTTATTCGCCATTTGCTCATTTTCATATTCAGGGCAGAATTTCCTTTCCACCAATTGCTTAAACTCTTCCCAATTCATGGCATAAGCCACGTCACTTCCCTTGGCTTGCAGTACCGTGTTCCACCATTCTAATACCTCTTCCTTAAAAAGGTGAGAAGCATACATGACCTTATCCTCCTCGGCACATTTACTTATTTTAATCACTGCCTCGGTTTTCTCCAACCAACGTAGTACAGCAGTTGCCCCTTCATTGCCTGCAAATTCAACAGGTTTACAGGCAAGAAATTCTTTATAAGTGCAACTAGGTGTTGCAACTTTCATTTTCTTAAGTATCGGGGCTTGAATCACGTTGTCATTATTGCCGCCTCTGTTAACATTGTTACTGAAACTGTCGTCGTGCGTGCGTTTGCTGGGGTTGGCTTGTAAAGGCTCAACAGGATTTTTAACAGCAGCGACGATTGCCGGGATAGCATTGGCTATTCCCTGAGCAACGATGTTTTCTATATCTTGCCTATTAAGAGAGTGATCCTCATTGTTTTGCTCAGATTGGTTAACTTCATTAACTGGTTTATTAACAACGGGTTCCATCTGATAATGAACAATATATATATAAGTTATTGGCATAAACAAATATCAATCAAACAAAATGAAGCAATCGCACATAATCACGTCAACACGTATAGCCAAAATTGTCGACTTTGCGACTTCCCTATTTTATATATTTTAGTATGCATCCGTACACACCAGATATGTTACAAAAGTTTTATTTTTAGTTATTTTACATGATTATATTTTTTTTATTATTATTTTTTTATTATTAAACATATAACCACATCATCATGCAACCATAACCAACTGGCGTTTCAGAAACGACGCTCCCTCTCGTCGTATTTCCATGAGATCTGTTCCCCCACTTCGCGGATTATATTTCCTGCGTCCATCAGCTCCTCGCCATAGTGACGGAGTTTAGCCAAGTTCGCAGTGCTCATAGGTGGATTTGGTGCAGGCTCAGGGTCAAACTAGGGGAAAAAGGTGTTAGGGTTATTCAAGAGATTCTGAAATTGCCAGTCAGTTGTCCACCATTCTTCCAGCTCTCCTGGTAGAGGTCGGGGGTGGATAATAGGATCTGGGATAGCAGGTTCCAAATTAACTGGAAGTTGTACTTCAGCTGGGTAATTTAAGAGGTTTTCATCGGCAGGTCCGAAGAGGTCGCTATTGGCCAGTTTGCGGTCCAGCTCCTCCCACGGTGGCATTTCCTGGGCTAGTCCTGAACTTTCCCCGATCTCCTTTCCTTTGCCTTTATCCTTGGGATCCTCAGTCTTTCTAACCCTCTGTGCAGCTGGCTTCTTCCTCCGTACGCGTCTCCAGCCTACGAATCTCCTTCTCTTTTTTGACTTGGGTTTCTCCTGAGGTTGGGCTTGGAATTCCATAGGTTTCTCAGTGTCGGCCCAATAACCAGAAAATCCCTCGGAAACTTCCATGTCAGTAGGATAGATAGTGAGATTCTGAAGAGCTTCAGATAACTCATTCATGCTGTTAGCATATATGAAAACACACACAAACTTAAGTTAGAGTTTTATTTATTGCAAATCAAATTTTCACAGAATCACAGAATGGCAACCAGGAAAATTAAGTATTTCTGAATACTTAATTAGCTTAAATCAGTGGCTCTGCTACCACCTTTTTCTGTCACGGCCCCCGGCCCGGTGTGACCCGGTCCAGAAGCCGCGGGACAGAAAACCCGTGGTACTTATTATTTGAGTTGACATCGGAAGTTTAACAGGATCGTTTAAACTTGAAATGTCCTGATTATTTTATTTCACATGTTTGGGACATCCCCATAACGTACAATAAAGGAAATTTCACGAGGAAATCCCTGGTTTTACAAAACATATTTATTTATTTTATTGAGCCACTTCTTCAAGCTTGCCGTGCTACATGGCACTTTTCCCTGGATCACAGCAGATCACCTGAAACATGTTTAAAAACATTTTATCAGCGGGGAAATACTGGCGAGTCATTCAATTTGCACAAAAGACACATTGTTATAAATTTACATCATTAAGGGTTTTTATATTTGCCCTTTTATCATATAATTATCTGGTTTAGCTGTCACTCGACCGAATCTATGACTGTGGACATATCACTAATTAGGCTCGCCCACCTAAGTGATAAATCATTAGTAGTAATGTGCACAAAACCCCCCACATACTGCCAGTAATTAAAAATTAGCAAAGACTTAATCACTGCAAAGTATAACTGGAAAACATTTAGGGTTTTGTAAAGCAATTTGATAAAAAGAGAATGACTCACATTGCAAGTTTAACTGGACAGAACCTTGCCTACTGATTTATTCCTGTAACCTAGATAAATAACAATGCACACGAAACTAGGTTAGGTCCACCTGGCTCCCGCGCGTGGCGCGCCAGGTCCACCTGGCTCCCGCGCGTGGCGCGCCAGGTCCACCTGGCTCCCGCGCGTGGCGCGACGGGTCCACTTTTAGGCTAGGGTAGCCTCGTGTCCATCTAGCCTGGGTGAGGCAAAATTTCGACAAAATTCACTTTGTACAACAAACTGTGAAGATAATTGTCCATTAGGGGATACCCCCCTTGAGTTTTAGGGGCCCTGATCCTAGTTCCAATTGTTTCTGAAAATTTTAGGGGTCATGCAATAGTACTTGGGGTTCTTAATTAGGGTTTCCTATTGGGCATAATAAAATAATAAATAATACTTTTGGCGAGAGTTGTTACACTTCTGCACACGGGGCCGTGCCCAGCGAACACGGGGGCGTGTGAAGCCTAATGCAGACAATTGTAATTAATTAAGAAAGAGAAAGTGGATGGCCACGGTGCCGTGTCCAGCGGACACGGGACCGTGTCCGGGCTTCTGTGCAGGCTATAAATAGGGGTGTTTGGTTCACTTTAAAAGCATTCCTTGGCAAACCACATCTCTCCCACTTCACCACCACTACAACACCCACATCCACATCCACCACCATCATCCATTATCCACCTTAGAGTGTGTGTAGTAGTCTCAGGATCCAAGATTGATAGTTAGAGTTCTTGACAATCAAAGGCCATGTTTGCCTAAGTCTCTTACATCACTTGGTGAAGACAAGCATTTAATGTAATACTTTTGATTTTTAATCTTTTCGCACTTTTTATTTGGTTTTGTATTAATGACTTTAATAACTAGTTTCTTATGTTGAAGGTGAAACTTCCTTATTATTTGTCCGGGGTGTCTTGGCATTATTTTACTGTCTATATAAAATAAAATATTTTCATCATTCATATCTCTATAGTCTATATAGAGATATGTTGGCTACCTGATCGGGGGTTATGGGAATGGTTTGGTAAGGTTCTTGCCTTGTTCAGTGTATAGATCCTGCAAGGACCTCGGTCAAGCTTACTAGGACCTCCTTCAATACCCACTGGTATTGGATGGCGGGGGTGCGAATGGCTTGACCCCCTCATATGTAAACTACTATTAATACATTAACCCGGCTACTTGGGATTGTATCCCTGCTAACTCAAACCACTTAGCCGAGGGTAACATCGCCTTCAAAAGCGGGGCCTACCACATTACGCATTAATAACTTAATTAATTATCTTTCAATATTCTGACCCTTTGGGATTGTATCCTTGCTGACTCAAACCACTGGGTTGTGGGTAACGTCACCTTTAAAAGAGGGGCCTACTACTATAACTAAGATAATCTCTTAAAAAGTGCAAAAGTGCGAAAATCATCAAAGGTTACATTAAAGGCGAGTCGGATCCAAGTGATTCATCTTGTCTATCTTTTTTTTTTTTTGTTTTTTTTTTCAGCATTTTTAGTTTTTATTTTTCATGTTTAAAACCTTTTCTAAATAAAATTTTGATTTGATTAGACGTTGAGGATAAACCGGTACTAAAAGCTCTTGTGTCATTGGACGACCTCGGTATCTTACAACGCTATACTACGCTCACGATCGGTGCACTTTCCCATATGTGTGATTAGTTTTAGTAGAGTATCGTATTTTATAAATTTAAAACTTGACTAATGTGTTAAAAAGGGCTTAAAATAACAACAAAAACATATCACGCATCAAGTTTTTGGTGCCGCTGCCGGGGACACAAGGATTTTAAGAAAGTTAGGAATCAGCGGCCTAATCGTTTTTCTTATTTTTCTATTTTTTTTAGATTTTTTCTAGATTTTTCAGCTTCTGCAGAGCTCAGCACGGGGTCGTGCCTGCTGAACACGCCCCCGTGCCCAATCTTTGGTACTAGCAATCCTGTTTTAAGTCAGACGGTAGCTGAACACGGGGCCGTGCCCACTGAACACGCCCCTGTGCCCAAGCTTCAGTTACTGAAAACAGAACCGTAAGATCCCAGCGGTTGGTAATTTCTGACACAAACATGAGTGATACTGATCATTTTTACTTTCGCTCCTCTTATGGTACGTGGAGTCAAATATGTGGCGGATCTCATGAAGATTTAAAATGTTATTTTTTAAATTACATTCCCCACTATATAGACCTATCGTTTTCCTGTAACCTTAAGATGGGCGAAAGTAAAAACAATCCCTATCTCTCCCTCGAATGCTCTCAATCATCTCTTCTAGACGATATGATTCTTGAAGAATTATTTCAAATGGAAGAAGTAATTCTCCAATTTATAAGAGAACTTGAGATGGAAATAACTAACTCATCTCAAGACGACGATCAAGGAGAATTATTGAGATCGCATTCAGAGTATAACAACATCGTTGCTCCCGAAAGCACCTCCAACTCTTGTAAGGACATGAGCGATAGTCGTCCCTGTGTCGATTGTACCGTGAAGGACTCCCCATCGGTCTCCGCCGATGCATACATAGACCTGAGCGATTTGACATATACCTTCTTTAACGAGAGCCCGGATAAGGAAAATAAAGGTTGGTCTCGCCCACCGGTATTTAGCTTAGGATTCACCCTAACCTCTTGCGTTCTTTTCTAAAACTAGGGCAATTAAGGTACCTCAGGCACTTCGATGTTGTTCCGTCCAGTAAGGAACCACCCGATCGGGAACAAATCCTTAAAATAAGACAAAACTTCATAAAAACCTCTAGCCACGGGGCCGTGTCCAGGTCAACACGCCCCCGTGCCCACCTGAAGATTCTTGTCTGACTTTAGGTCAGAATACGGACAAAAAGTGTCAGAATCTTGTCTGCACACGGGGCCGTGTCCAGCCGACACGGGGCCGTGTCCAGCGTGCTGTCGTTTTCTATAAATGCAGCAAGGTTACTGCACACTTGGACTCATTCCAAAGACAAAGATCTGATGGTATCTTCACATATAACCTACAAGGTATATTCTAAAGAAGGTTCTCAACAACCATCTTGTCTTTACTACTTTTGTCTATTGCCTTCTTCTTCATTCTTTCCTCAAAACCTCCATTAAAACTTGAAGTCTCCACGATTTCAAGCTTTATTGTTATAATTGTTAGGTTTTATTCAAGAAATCTTATCAAAAATAAGTTTTACAACACTGTTTTAAGTTATTTCTGCTTAGAAATGCTTCAAAAGTCATAAATATAATTTAAAGCTATAAGATTCCTTGTTTCAAAAATCTGCAGAGAGGTGGCCACGGGGCCATGCTCAGCGAGCGCAGGACAGTTGCCGGCGTACTGTTTCATTAATTTGAACTTTTCGACTTGTTTTCTTAGAATGTCAAGCCAGAATAACAGAACCTCTTCAGTTCATTCAAGGAACAGTCGTAGGGAACGAAGGCCTTCGATCGAAGCAACCCTTGTGCGCTATGTGATGGCACTAAGAGAAGCTCTCGACGAGATGATGTCCGTAGAAGAAGTCCTAATCGACTGTATAAACTATCTAACGGTGGGGCTAGAAAATAGCTTCCAAGAAATCAACCTTTTGCACCAAAGGTTGAATATTCTTGCAATGCCTACTATGGAACCAATCTTCCCCCAAGAAGATTGGAACTTGGCACAAGAAGCCATTAACCCCACCGGATGGGATGACACCCCCGCGGAACCTGCTCTTGACGACTTACAAGAGGTTCCGGTGGAAGTCACACCCCCTCAAAACGAGGACGCTAATGAGCCTACCTTCTTTCTCCCTCGGGAGATAGAAGAATGGCTTAACGATGTGTGAGGGGCCCTCTCCGGAGAAGAAGTTCAACAAGCCTTATTCAACCGAAAAAATTTATCTTTTCGGAAATTTTGCTCTTAAAATAAAATTATCTTGGTTAAGACTTCTTTGTGGTTTGAGATTTCTTATAGTTCATGACCTAATTATCCAGATTTAGTTTGTGCTTTTTGTTTTCTAGGACATTATGTAATTCACTCTTGAATGAATGATGGTTTCTAAGTAATAAATGGTGTTTGGATAATGTTGTAATGGTTAAACACACTCGAAATGGTGGAGGTTACTAAGGGAAACTTGAACACACACCCCATGCACAAAAACAGAGCCTCCCGACAATTCTTCTTCATTACAGCAAGTTCAGCACCGGGCCGTGCTCACCCCAACACGCCCCCGTGCCATAGGATCTGCAGCAAACGCCCAATTCAGGTAACTGGACACGGGGCCGTGTTCACTGAACACGCCCCCGTGCCCAGCCTTCTGTTAATTATGATACTGGCAATCTGAACATGGGCCCGTGCCCAGACGACCAGTAACATAAATTTTGTTTTTAAACACCTTTTTACAAATTCAATCAATTTAAAAACTTATTTTTGGGACACATTGAGGACAATGTGTAATTTAAGTGTGGGGGGATGCTAAAACCTTGAATTTTGCAAGTCCTAACAACAAGCCTTACACAAAACTCTATTGGAACCGCTAATCAGCCCAAAATTTTTCAAAAACTTTTCGTTTTTTTTAATTGTCAATTGGTTTAATTTGGGAATAACAAGTTCTAAAAATGTTATATTTTTACAAATTTACAACCGATAGCGTCGTGATAAAAAGAACTAACATAAGAAAATTATGAAACCCGTGACAAATCTAGTTAAAAATTGATTATATATACTTGATCACATTATAAACTCATTCCCATAAAAAGTGAGTTTTGAGCCTTTATTGAGCATACAAGCATACATCTTTAAATTAAATGCTCATCTTTCGTTTTCTTGTGTGAATAGTCGCTTGGTTCTTACGACTCTAGAACTTGCCACGAAAATACATTCTCAGTCCTTACCAACTTAAACCCAAATAAGTAAATGATGTAGGCATTAGGACTAACCCATTTTTCTTTTCAACACCATTATTTTTTTTCATTTTTCTTTTTCACCTACCCAAATTCCCCCTAGTTAACCCCTTTAAGCCTAAACCTTTTCGTTTATAAACCCACAAAACAAACACCCGTTACCCACCATAACCTTTTTCTTTTAAACCCTTTATTTTAGTAAAAAGCTCGGGTTTCTTGTGACGTTTCTCTATAAAAAAAAATGAAGTCTAGCAATAAACAAACAAGTTCCTCAAAGAAACGTTGTTTGAAAGTGCTTATTTTGAATAAAAGTCACAAAAACAAAAAAGTTTTACGACGACCGACGCTTTTTACGCTTTTAGCCCTTTTACTAACCACTAACCCCAAAACCCAATCCTAACCCTTCCCAAGCCCTCTTGATATTTACAAATGTTTATAGTTAAAAAGGAGGAGGATTGATTATTTAGCAAGCATAAGGTATAAGTAAGTTCCACGTCGGTCTCAAGTGTTTCACAAAAATACATCTTCGGCCGAGTGTTGTGTGATCTCCCATGAGTTATGTGAACTTGTAAATAAATGGAATTTTAAAGAGGCATATTATGCCTAAATAAGTAATTTCTCTTATGAAATGTTCTAAATAAATCATAACGAATATGATTATAAATAGTATAAAAATAAAACCCAATAAAAATCTTAGATTCCCGACACTCAAGACAAGCCCAAAACTTCTCTTCTACCCATTCCATTTGGGTGTGTAAGTCACAAAATAAAGAGTTTTGCTTGAGGACAAGCAAAGATTCAAGTGTGGGGGTATTTGATGTGTGTAAAATGCAACATATAAATTACATCAAATGAGACATAAAACTAACCTTTTTTTAGTACTAATGTTGGAAAAAGTATACTTTTGTCTTCCTTTTGTATTTTCCGGAGCAAATGAGCTTAAATGAACAAAAGGAACAAATATGCAGCAAAAACTAACATAAATACAAAGAAAAGGAATAAACGTGGCATGCCCGACCCCTCGACGGCATCTTCCTAAGCAAAAACAAAGAAACAGAAGGCTGACCATGGCCCCGTGCCCAGGTGTCTGCAGAAAATGACAAAGTTGTAGAAGCTTCTATTCCCAGCACGGGGGCATGCCCAGCTCAACACGGGCTGTGGTCAATGCTAAGATTCGCAGAATCTTGCAAATCTTGATAGTACAGATACGCTTATGCACACGGGGCCGTGCCCAGCGAACACGGGGGCGTGTGGAGCCTAATGCAGACAATTGTAATTATGAAGAAAGAGAAAGTGGATGGCCACGGGTCCGTGTCCGGGTTTCTGTGTAGGCTATAAATAGGGGTGCTTGGTTCACTTCAAAGGCATCCCTTGGCAAACCACCTCTCTCCCACTTCACCGCCACTACAACACCCACATCCACCACCATCATCCATCATCCACCTTAGAGTGTGTGTAGTAGTCTCGGGATCCAAGATTGATAGTAAGAGCTTTTGATAATCAAAGGCCATGTTTGCCTAAGTCTCTTACAACACTTGGTGGAGACAAGCATTTAATGTAATACTTTTGATTTTTAATCTTTTCGCACGTTTTATTTGGTTTTGTATTAATGACTTTAATAACTACTTTCTTATGTTGAAGGTGAAACTTACTTATCATTTGTCCGTGGTGTCTTGGCATTATTTTACTGTCTATATAAAATAAAAGATTTTCACCATTCATATCTCTACGGTCTATATAGAGATATGTTGGCTACCTGGTCGGGGGTTAAGGGAATGGTTTGGTAAGGTTCTTGCCTTGTTCAGTGTATAGATCCTGCAGGGACCTGGGTCAAGCTTACTAGGACCTCCTTCAATACCCATTGGTATTGGATGGCGGGAGTGCGAATGGCTTGACCCCCTCATATGTAAACTACTATTAATACATTAACCCGGCTACTTGGGATTGTATCCCTGCTGACTTAAACCACTTTCCCGAGGGTAACGTCGCCTTCAAAAGAGGGGCCTACCACATTAAGCATTAATAACTTAATTAATTATCTTTCAATATTCCGACCCTTTGGGATTGTATCCTTGCTGACTCAAACCACTGGGTTAAGGGTAACGTCACCTTCAAAAGAGGGGCCTACTATTATAACTAAGATAATCTCTTAAAAAGTGCAAAAGTACGGAAATCATCAAAGGTTACATTAAAGGCGAGTCGGATCTAAGTGATTCATCTTGTCTATCTGTTTTTTTTTCAGCATTTTTAGTTTTTATTTTTTATGTTTAAAACCTTTTCTAAAAAAAACTTTTGATTTCATTAGACGTTGAGGATAAACCGGTACTAAAAGCTCTTGTGTCCTCGAACGACCTCGGTATCTTACCAACGCTATACTACGCTCACGATGGGTGCACTTGCCCATATGTGTGTTTAGTGTTAGTAGAATATCGTGTTTTATAAATTTAAAACTTGACTAATGTGTTAAAAAGGGCTTGAAATATCAACAAAAACATATAACGCTACACACGCATCAAAAAGCGTGGCTGAAGAAGGAAGAATCCCATCAGTAGAGATCACCTTGGCGAGAGGAAGAAGATGGTTAGAGTAATCCGTGAAGAATCTAAAGATGGGCGGAAGAGGCGATCTAGGATTTTTTTTAAAGAGAGAATAAAAATAGACGGTGTGGATTGTAATCCATATGATGTAGTGTATAATAATGTATGGTGGAGATTGTAATCCATGCGGTGTGTTTTGTGATGTTTGAATAGTTGTACAACATGTATTAAGAATGTTGGAAATTTAGTGAAAATGAGTTTTTCACTAAATATTTTGGACATCAATAATATTTATATATATGTTGTATAAATAATTATTTATGGGTTTGTGTTCAAACTATGTCCAAATAGAGTTAAAATGAATGAGATATCGAAGCTTGAAGTTGTATGTTTGGAACAAACAAAGATGAGAAAAATGGATTGAGATTTGTCACCTTGTCCTACATAGGTGGGATGACAAAACTTAAAGTGGTTTATAAGGAGGAGTACTCCTTGTATATTGTTTTCTTAAAGGCAAAAACTAGTGGGATCCTAAAGGGTGCGGCACACCTTTCCTCGCACGTATGCGCGCGTGACATGGGTTATAGGCCCAATGTGGCGCACTTTGAACTTCGCACACCGCCTTTGTATTTTTGACCATGAGCGCGTGGTCAGATACATGGCGGGTCTGCTTATGGCGCACCCTTGGGTGGTGTATGCGGATGGCATGACATGTCGATGCGGCGCGAGCTTCTTAGGCGCATGGCGCAGGTCATTGGCTAGGGCGGAGAGTGCAGGTGGCGCACGAGTATGGATGGCGCATGACCAGGTGGCGTCCTGGTATGCGCAGTGGCATCCGTGTGGCGCGCGACTCCATATGGCGTGGCATGAGATCCTTGAAGCGTGGCGCGCGGACTGGCGGCGCGACCAGGAAAACGGGTTAACCACTAGTGAGTTAATGTCTATATGGTCTCAACTCATTTAATTCTGTCATGAATGAAAATGAGCGTTTCGAGTTGACCACTTTAATCCATTTGATTGAACCTTAATATTGTATGGTACAATATTAAATATCTTATTTAGTACAAGATAAATGAGAAATTAAACATTATTCATTACAAGGTTATTATCTTGTTTAATTATCTAAATTATGACAATATTGATTGGGTTTTAAGTAGCTCTCTATGTGTATGACTATAAAAAGAATGAAGACTCATTCTAAAGGTAGATGAGAGATATACACACTACACAGAGGTTTTTTGTTTCATGGAAATTTTAGAGAGGAGCACTCTCTAAATTATCCTTTTATCAACTTCATATTTTTCCTAATTGTATGAACACCAAATTATACTCGGTGTAATCTCGGGCGTGAGAGCCATATCCGGCAGTACAACTACTGCTTCGGTTGTTGTATCCTGGAAACAGACCGTCTGAGAGGAGGCGCGGAATCTGTTTTAAGGGCCCCTTGTTAAACACGATCCTCAACCAAAACCATCAACGACAGTTTGTTCATTCTTGCAGCAGAGGTCATACAAGATTGTGCGGTTGAAGTTCTTCCAAAGATGCTGGCTTGAATCAAGATTGGTACAATTATATTGTATTTTATATTCGTTCATTTGGTTTATGTAACCGGTATTGTACTAGTTGAATTTCGCACAAATAACGAGAGTCTCGTTATTATATATTTTGTAATTGTAATATATTTTAATAAAAAGTGAACCTACTTCCTACAAAGAATTGTATATAGATATAAATAAAGAGGGGTGCAATATGTTGTTATACCTAATGCTATATAAATTGTAAATCCCTTAAAATTAAGTTCTCTCTCCAATCTCCATTATATAGTAGTATAGATATAGATATATATTATATCACATAGAGAAATAAGAAAAAGTATAAAAGGTTTCTTGATTTAAAGCAACCAAAAAATGCCTAATTAATAATATTTCGGATGCATCATACAAAGCTTGAGGACGCTTAAGCATATATGGAGGTATGTGAATGGTGTGTGTGTGTCTTAAGCAACCAATCATCCAGGGATATTAATCCAACTTAACGCTCCTTGACGTTTGAAATGTGCAACATTGTTGGCCTTTCATTTGGGTTAGAGTTCAGACATGCTCTTGCGAGAATTAGAACTGGGTTGACTAGTTTTTCAACTTGGGATGATGGTGGCGGTATTCGACTATCACCTACAATGGCATGCAGAAGATAATCAATTGACCATGTTGGTAAAGATGTTACCAATTCTCCTGGATGATGCCCCATGATCACTTCTATCGCAACAACACCAAAGCTATAAACATCACATTTCTCAGTTGCCACCATCGTATAAGCAAGCTCTGTATGGACACAAACATTAGAATCAAATATACAAAAGTTTCTAACATATATAGATATATCTGAAAGTTGAGATGATACGTGTATAACAAAACTAAGTTACCTGGCGCAATATAACCATATGTCCCTGCAATTGCTGTCCAATTTGAGGAGTCTAGCTTTAAAAGTTTGGATGTGCCAAAATCAGATACATGTGTCTCATAATCAGAATCAAGAAGAATGTTGGCTCCAGAAATGTCTCTATGAATTATAGGCGGCGAGCAATCATGGTGCATATAAGCCAAACCATTAGCAACAGCCCTTACAATTTTGACCCTTTTCAGCCAATCCAATTCCTTCGATACGATATCACTCTCTAAAATCGATTTTAGGCTTCCTTTTTCAAGGTATTCGTAAATTAAAAACGAATGACGAGAATGGAAGCAGTATCCAAAGAGTTTCACTATGTTTCGATGCCTAATGTTGGTTAATACTCGTACCTCGTTAAGGAAACTTGTATGATCAACTAGATTCTCAGACGATGAAGAATGAATTTTCTTGATAGCTACTGTAAGGTTGTTGGGTTGTAACTGCTTTATACACTATGCCGTATCCTCCAGTTCCAATACAATAATTTTCTGTAAGATTAAATATATTATGGTATAATATTTAATCTAGTAGCCATTATAATCATTTACATTATATAGATCAAAATATAAAATAACCTATTAAATAATTAGTTGGTAATTGTTGATGGACCATATTACCCTTATTAACTAATTAGGTTTCCTCCTGAGTGCTTATATAAGGAGAATTATGTGGAGGTTAAAGGGTTACTCAGTTACACAATTAGACAAACCCTAATAACACATAACATCAATCGACCTCCATCTCAATAGCCGATTCCCTTTTCGGTTTTCTAAGTCACCATCATCAGTTAGCACCCTAAGGAGGAACCAGATCACGATGACAAGCATGTCAAACTCTATGTCGTCTTCTCTCACTGGATTCTCCAACGCACTGTCTGCTGTAATAGGTATGTTTTCATGTTTTCCTTTATGTTTAAACAGAACTGATCCAACATGTGGTATCAGAGCATATGTTGATTAGTCAGTTCTGTTTTTGTATCCGAAATCTGGAAAACAGAATTATAAAAACCATAATTTTTCGTCATCATCATCCGAAATATCATCTCGGATCTGAATTATATCATCTCGGATCTGAATCATGAATCATGGATCTCGGATGAATATGTTCATGAAGTTTTACTGTTCCGAAATCAATATGTTTAAATGTGTAATTATATTTCAAAGATTTCGGATGAATGTTTGAAGTTTTATTTTTTAGGGTTCATCATGTTCTTAGGAAAATTCGAAAAATTCTATTATGTTTTGGAATATGATTCGGATTATTAAGTGTTTTTCCTAATTTTGATCTGATTTTGTCCCCTAAAGATTTTCGAAAAATGTTATTAGATAAACATATTATATTTTTTCGAGATATTTGACAAAATCAGATCAGCATTAGAATAGGAAATCATATCTCATAATCCCTTAGATTTCGAATTTTCAGTTATGTTATCACAATAAACAGCTATCAACAGTGGGCTCGAGACCATCAGATTACGACTCGAGACCATCAGTCTCGACTCGAGACAACAAGGTCTCGACTCGAAATCATCAGGCCATTAAACCTTCACAACTCGAGACAGAGGTCTCGACTCGAGACCATTAGATCTCGACTCGAGACCATTAGATCATAAATCGAGACCATTAGATCATGACTCGAGACAAAGGTCTCGACTCGAGACAACAAGGTTGTGACTCGAAACCTCATTATTTTAAGCTGTTTAATGTGAACTAAGTTCGATCCGCGCTAATGGGTGGTTTGCTATTAAATAATTGGTTTTTGTAAATATTTAGTTAATTAACAAGGATCAAATAATGTTTTACAAAACCAAAATAGCTTAACTTGAATGAGCTTTTGATGTATCATTTCTGGCCAAAGCTGACTTGATACATCTACTTATCGTTCAAGTATTACGAAAGCTATGTTAAGTATGCATCATAAGCATGAATGTCTTAATTTCTGGCCAAAGCTGATTTAATTCATTCATAGATGGCATACTTAACGAGTGCATAACTAAAGTGATTGTCTCAATTTCTGGCCAAAGCTGATTTGTTACAACCACTTTGCACATATGCTTAAATGATAACACTTCTGGCCAAAGCTGTTTTGTCTTCGTTTAAGTAGAATTTTTAGCTAAGTCTATTATTTTGATGTTAGTAATAGACACATCACAACCTCTTCACTCAATGATCCTTATATTAATGATCCTTAATTAAGTTTTATGATCATTTCGTTTGCCTTATTCTTAGTACCCATAATTTTACTCACTATAATTTTTCTTCTATATATATCTCATCCACTCTAATTCCTAAATCTAATATGTTTTGCTTAAAGTTTCTATAAGAATTAGCTCTTAAATTAAATCCTTGATTATCTCTTAAGACACGATAATCCTACTGTTCTCTTCTGATAAAGCACTACAGAAGAAAAGTAGAGCATGATGATTAGGATAAATCGAACATGATGTCTCTTATGATAATCAAGATCTCTCTAACATAAACGCTATCACTAAAGTTATTCCAGATTAAGTCTTTCCTAAGACTAATCTATTATGTGTGGATTAATCACAAGAACTCCTAAGATGCATGCCTTCATTTAAAATTATAAACTATAAAGTTAAGTGGTATATGTGAATACATTATAATGTACAAAACCATGACCCATAAAGTTAAGGGCTTACGCATGGAAATAAGTACATTTTTCCAGTACATTACATACTAAGATTTTCACTTGTACAAATTTGATGCATTATAAATCAACTATAACACTCAAAAGTACCAAAGTATAATGAGTGTGTTGATAAGCAACATATGTACAAAGAAATAAATGTTTGAAACTGGAAAATAAGATGTTATTCACCTTACAACCACTAATAGTTTAAAAGAGGATTGTTCTAAGGTCCATAGACAAATTACAAGTGCTAATCCCAACTCTAAGGTTCTTCAAGGGAAAATCTCACTGCATAATTAGGTCATTAGACTAGGCATAAGCAACGAGACTATCCATTATTCCAAAGAACAGTTGGATAAGTTAATTAGGTAGTCACTTACTAATGATATTTAAGTCTGATAATTTTAATATTCCATTTAACACATGATTAGTTGACTCTAGTTCCATACGTTTCCTTACCAGAACTCGACAAATAACTTAGACAAGAGTTAGTGATAAAATTAAATGTTAAGGCTATAAGAACCATAATAAGCAGTCTTCTAACAACACTTTTCGATACCTTATATATTCTGAAAAATTAATCAGAATATAGTATCATAATTAAGCAATGTTATGAAGGTTGTTAGGTTTGCATAGTCAACATAAAGTCACACTTACCTTAAACTCTCATCTTATTTGTTATAAATATCTGGATAGAAACATTGCTAAGATGGAACTAGATGATACCTTATTTTTTCACAACTTTTGTCATCATGCAAATGAGAATTTGACAAAAGGAAAATGAGACTTATAAATTTCATCCATTATAACCAAAATTCATGAGAAATCATGACATGGTTAATGAGGATGATTTTTTCATTTAATCTCATTCTAAGTGATTTTAAATCATGACGTTATAGCCCTAAAAATTACTTGGCTTAAGGAATAAGCATGGGTCCATCATAAGTCATTCATTGACATTCGTGGAACTTATTCCAAATGGAATATTCAGACATAATTCATTTATCATTTAAAAGACTATCAACTTGTATCTAAGTTTTGTCGCATATGGCCCACAGTCTTAGAAGAAATCTATTCATATATATACTTAATAAGATTTCTATTAAATATGTCTCTAAAGTTTCTTATGATATCTGGACATTAAAGAAATCAAATAAAGTCTAACGTATATGTGATAGGTTCCGATGTCACGTAGCTCATTGAAACGTCTCTTGTAGCATTTCTAGAGATATTAAAGATCAGTGGGAGCATTAAGTGTCTTCATAATAACTTGCAATAGTTGCAAGAGGTGGGGGAGTGAAAACTTTATATTACTTCAATTTACACCTCTTGTATAAGACACCGCTCCATCACGACACAGTTCTATCAAAACTTATCTCCTTAAATCTAATGCTACTCTTACAAAAGTTTCTTTCCTAAGAAGCATGTTGCTTAATTGTGGGCACACTTAGATTTCTTTCCTGAACTAACATAATCCTCAACAAGAGAAACTACAACGACTGACGTCATTAACTTGTTTCTCTATTAGAATTTGTTGGTCGTTACATATTGACCCTAAGCATGCTGAGTTCCTAAAGATTTCTAAGGTTAGTGGGAGCAGTCAAAGTCCTTATAATGATTTGCAAGGAATACAAGAGGCGGGGGGAAGAATGTCATTAAATTTCACTCCGAATTTAACTCCGATTACACCTCTTGTACACCATACTGCACCAACTCTTATAAACTTAGAATGAAAATGATAGCAACCTAACCAAGAGCTAATCCATAAAAATGAAACTTCTAACGAACCCAATAATCAACTCAGGAGGTCATATAGGTTTAAAAGCCTACTAACTTTGATGATTACATAACCTCCCTAATTGAAGTTGAAATGGATTTTGGAAATGTTTGCTGATCCTATCTCTTCAAATTAAGCCATTAGTGTCAATCAATATTCTTTTAAATGGAATAAAACAGTTTTCTAGTAAAACTGATTTTATGTGTTCGTATAACGTTTGGGATTTGATTGAATTACCTAAGAGTGTTCATAACTAAACCAAATCCTAATATAAGCGTTAAGACACTCAAAAGCATGATTGATTGTCAAAGGTTGTACTCAGGAAGAGATAAATTATTAGAAAATCTTTATTACATATCTAACAAAGATTTCTTTGAGGATCGTCACTCTTCTAGTAGCTTATAATAGTTTAAAGCTACATTAGATGAACATTATAAACAATTTTCCCTAACAAATGGCTGACACATTTACATGTTCATTAGATAACAACCTAAAGTTTCAAACTGAAGGTTAAAGAACACTTTATTTGTAAGCCAATAATATCCATGTATGGGTTAATGCAAACATCATAATGTGATGAAAAGCTAACGTAATTATTTTCATCAAGAATCAAGTGGATAAATGTACCTACCTCAGAATGAGTGGGAGCAACTAAGATAAACTTGTCTATATAGATGATATTCTTTTGACAAGTATATGCTACATAAGTCAAAGCATTGTTAACACAAACTTTGATATAATATATCTCAGAGATATCTCTTACGTGATAGATATCATAACATACCGAGATAGACCCAGTGGGACATTAGTTCTGTTCCATAAGTTTAACATTAAATGGGTCCTTACGTATGTAACAAACAATACTGCTCTCCTTTAGAGGATAATAGGATAAATGAGATTGGTTATTTACGCTTCATTAATTAGAAGCCTTATGTAAGTTCAAGTCTATACTCATTTAGATATTACTCACATTGCAACACACTAGATATGTCTAGATTAATGTGAAGCATCTAATGGAGTATTACAATATCTTTAAAAGAAATGAGAGACTATAATTTAAAGAAGAAGTGAGAATTAAAACCGGTTTATTACTTTAGCTTTGAGATATTCAAAGATGATAAAATGTAATTTCGGGTATATCTTTATGTCAGCAGACAAAACCTATTTCATGGAGGAGTCATAATGCACTGATATCAACAACCTAAGTTATAACGACATAATATAGTCACTAAATGTTGTTGGAAATTTATCAGTGGACTCATAAGTTGATTAACTCCATATAATTAATGTTTTTGAAGACTTAGTGTGATAAAGTCAGCTACCATAACTCCTTGAACAGTAACAGTTCAAGAGGTGCTGCATTAAGTTTCGATACACAATTAATATTCGTTTATGAACGAATTGAGGAAACTAAGTTTGTATCGAATACATTCATGATATGCTTAAGGATCCTATAACTGAAGGGCTATTACCCATAAGTCTTATTAAGAGAGCTCAGAGACGGGTATTAATTGATGGCCATGCGCAACTGCATATCGTACTATGAATGACTAAGTATTAGTTAATTTTCCTCATCAGTTTGATTTTGTATGTCTCTAAGAATATGTCACGCTAGCATAAGGGCATATAGACAAATATAGTTACAAATCAAACAAAGGGCTTATGCGTATTTTGATCATGACGATTAGGTTTTAAATTAAGGCTATAGTATGATTAATGGGGGTCCTGAGTCGCATAATGATTCAACGGCTGTATTTCTCTGCTATAGTACTTGTTTAAGGCTAAAATGAGTGTTAACTCGTGATCAGGCTTATCTAATACTCATAGTAAATGATTACTCGGCTAAGTGGGAGAATGTAAGATTAAATATATTATGGTATAATATTTAATCTAGTAGCCATTATAATCATTTACATTATATAGATCAAAATATATAATAACCTATTAAATAATTAGTTGGTAATTGTTGATGGACCATATTACCCTTATTAACTAATTAGGTTTCCTCCTGAGTGCTTATATAAGGAGAATTATGTGGAGGTTAAAGGGTTACTCAGTTACACAATTAGACAAACCCTAATAACACATAACATCAATCGACCTCCATCTCAATAGCCGATTCCCTTTTCGGTTTTCTAAGTCACCATCATCAGTTAGCACCCTAAGGAGGAACCAGATCACGATGACAAGCATGTCGAACTCTATGTCGTCTTCTCTCACTGGATTCTCCAACGCACTGTCTGCTGTAACAGGTATGTTTTCATGTTTTCCTTTATGTTTAAACAGAACTGATCCAACATTTTCATCAAAATTATTTGTCACCTTTAGGATTTCATCATACGCTTGTCGTCCATCAAATTTTAGTATTGAGAAGAAATCATTACTTCCTTCAACCATTGGTTTTACCGGAAAAGTTTTTTTCTTTTGTCTTCGATAAGCATAGATGACGCAAAGTAAAAGTGCCCCAAAAAGAGGGAGCACTATTACAAGGATGAGCCTATGATGAAAGCTATCATTATTTTTTTTTCATCGTAATTTGACTTTCACAAAGTTTCAACCCTGTAATATTTCCACACAAGTCTGGATTGTAAGACAAGTTGATATCAATCCCACTAGGCAATTTCTCGAAGGCATTAGGAATTGAACCAGATAACCTATTGTGTTAAAGGTTCACAATTTCCAAGTTTACTAAACTTTGGATTTCAGATGGTATCCCTTCCGTGAGTGAAGAGAAATCAAGTTTGGTTAGTTGATCTAATTTACCAATCTCAGATGGGATTTTTCCACTTATCTTGTTATTACTAAGATTTAAGTAGTTGATGTGTTCCCACTCACCAATATATCTCGCTAGTGACCCGCTCAATCTATTTGTGGATAGATCCAAATGCTCCATCTTATGAAGAAATCTAAGTTCTTGAGGTATTTCACCTGAAAGTTTGTTATCTTGCAAGAACAAACTTAGCATACCCTTCACCTTTCCAAGTTCAGTTGGAATCTGACAAGCCAAATTATTTGATGAAAGATCAAGTTTCTGTAATCGAGTTAAATTTCCAAACTCGGGCGGTATGCAGCCACTTATATTATTAAATCGTATCACTAAGGCTGTCAAATTCTTGCATTTACTCCAGTTTTGAGAAAGCTGCCCATGAAAATTGTTACGAGTGATGTCAAGGTAATCTAAACTTGAATACACCCCAAAACTGTGCGATATATCTCCACTAAATTGATTAAAATCTAAACGACATCTTATTAAGCTGGTGCAACTCTTTAGGCCTATTGGAATTGGACCCGAGAGTTGATTGGAATTTAGTGTTAATTTTTGAAGCTTTCTTCCATGGCACAAATCTACGGGCAAATGTCCAGATAGATTGTTAAAATGAAGACCCAAAGTTTGTAGGCTTTTAAGGTTTTTTAGGGATGAAGGAATAGAACCACTCAGTTGATTTTCGCCAAGAGACATATCAATGAGAGACTTCAATTTCCCTAGTGTAGTAGGAATGGGTCCAGATAGTTGATTTTTAAACAAGTGTAGAATATTCAAAGACTTCAAATAACCCAATGATGACGGAATTGAACCACTAAGTCGATTTTCGCTAAGATCCAGCTTAATAAGAAACTTTAAATTCCCTAGTTCAATAGGAATGGGACCAAAGAGATTATTCCTGTACAAGAATAATATATTCAAAGACTTCAAATTACCCAATGATGAAGGAATTGAACCAATGAGTCGATTTTCGTGAAGTTCTAGGTCAGTTAGATACTTCAAATTCCCTAATTTGTTAGGAATGGACCCAGAAAGCTCATTTTTAAACAAGTTTAGGAAATCTAAAGACTTCAATTTACCAAAGGATGATGGAATTGAACCAATGAGTTGATTTTCGCTAAAATCAAGCCTAGTGAGAAACTCTAAATTCCCTAGTTCAATAGGAATGGGTCCAGAGAGTCGATTTTTGTACAAGTACAAGAGATTTAAAGACTTCAAATTACCCAACGATGAAGGAATTGAACCACTGTGTAGATTTTCTTGAAGTTCCATCCCAGTGAGAGACTTCAAATTCCCTAATTTGATAGGAATGGACCCATAGAGTTGATTTTTAAACAAGTGTAGAAGATTTAAAGACCTCAAGTTACCCAACGATGACGGAATTGAACCACTAAGTTGATTTTCGCTAACATCCAGCTTAACGAGAAACTTTAAATTCCCTAGTTCAATAGGAATGGGACCAGAAAGTTGATTCTTGTACAAGAATAAGATATTCAAATACTTCAAGTTACCCAACGATGAAGGAATTAAACCAATGAGTCGATTTTCGTGAAATTCAAGCCCATTGAGAAACTTCAAATTCCCTAATTCGTTAGGAATAGGCCCAGAGAGTAGATTTTTATATAAGTGTAGGAAATTCAAAGACTTCAATTTACCAAAGGATGATGAAATTGAACCATTGAGTTGATTTTCGCTAAAATCAAGCTTAGTAAGAAACTTTAGATTCCCTAGTTCAATAGGAATGGGTCCAGAGAGTCGATTTTTGTACAAGTATAAGATATTCAAGGACTTCAAACTACCGAACGAAGAAGGAACTGAACCATTGAGTAGATTTTCGTGAAGTTGCAACTCAGTGAGAGTCTTCAAATTCCCTAATTCAATTGGAATGGGCCCAGACAGTTGATTTTTAAACAAGTATAGAATACTCAAAGACTTCAAATTACCAATGTTAGGTGCAATTTGACCAGAAAGCTTATTTCGATCAAGAAATAAATGAGTCAAATTTCCTAAGGGGGCGTTTGGTTCGCGGAATGTGTAGAAATTGGAATCCCTATAGGAATTGGAATTTGATGTATTCCTTTGAAATCCATAGATGTGTTTGGTTGATAAATTTATTAATTGAATTAGAATTTAAAAATACATAAAAAGACAAAATTACCCCTAGTTATAAACAATTGGCAAAAGTTTTAAAAACAACTATCTTGGATAAAAATTCAAAAAAATTTTAAAAAATCCAAAAAATTCTAAAAATTCTAAAAATCATAAAAAATCATAAAAAATTATAAAAATTCAAAAAAACCCAAAAAATTCGAAAGTATAAAAAAATTAAAAAATAATAAAAAGTTCAAAAAATTCTAAAAAATCAAAAAAATTCTAAAAAGTAATAAAAAATCCAAAAAATTCTAAAAAATAAAAAAAATTTCTAAAAAAATCAAAAAAATTCTAAAAAATATTAAAAAGATCCAAAAAATCCTAAAAATTAAAAAAAAATCTAAAAAATAATAAAAATCCAAAAAAATCTAAAATATCAAAAAAATTCTAAAAAATAATAAAAAGTTCAAAAAATTCTAAAAAATCAAAAATAATTCTGAAAAATAAAAAAATTCTAAAAATTAATAAAAAATCCAAAAAATCCTAAAAATTCAAAAAATTCAAAAAAAATCTAAAAAATAATAAAAAATCCAAAAAATTCTAAAAATAATAAAAATAATAAAAAGTTCAAAAAATTCTAAAAATAAAAAACTTTCTAAAAAATAATAAAAAAATCCAAAAAATTCAAAAAAAAATCTAAAAAATAATAAAAAATTCAAAAAAATCAAAAAAATTAAAAAAATAATAAAAAAATCCAAAAAATTATAAAAAATAGAAAAAATTCAAAAAATTATTTTTTTGAATTTTTTTTGATTTTTTAGAATTTTTTGGATTTTTTATTATTTTTTGGTTTTTTAGATTTTTTTTATTTTTTAAATTTGTTTTTGGTTTTTTAGAATTTTTTTGGGTTTTTTAAGATTTTTTATTAATTTTTTTATTTTTATAATTTTTTTGATTTTTTAGAGTTTTTTGGATTTTTTGGATTTTTTAGAATTTTTTGGATTTTTTATTATTTTTTGGATTTTTTATTATTTTTTTGACTTTTTAGAATATTTTGGATTTATTAAGATTTTGTTGATTTTTTAGAATTTTTTTATTTTTTAGAATTTTTTGGATTTTTTATTATTTTTTTGATTTTTTAGAATATTTTGGATTTTTAATTATTTTATTTAATTTTTAGAATATTTTTATTTTTTAGAATTTTTTGAGTTTTTTATTATTTTTTTTATTTTTTTGGATTTTTTAGAATTTTTTGGATTTTTTATTATTTTTTTGATTTTTTTGATTTTTTTGTTTTTAAATTTTTTTTTGATTTTTTAGATTTTTTTGGATTTTTATTATTTTTTTATTTTTAGAATTTTTTGATTTTTCAGAATTTTTTGGAATTTTTAGATTTTTTATTATTTTTTAGATTTTTTAGAGTTTTTTTTATTTTTTTGAATTTTTTTGATTTTTTAGAATATTTTGGGTTTTTTTATTATTTTTTAGAATTTTTTGGATTTTTTTTATTTTTTGATTTTTTTTGATTTTTTGGATTTTTTAGATTTTTTTTGATTTTTTTATTATATTTTGGTTTTTAGACAAAAATGAAAGAGGCAAGTGGTTATTTCCGTAACTTTGGAAACGTTCCTGTGGTTTTTTAAACTTTTCTTTGGAATTTAGAAGGAATCTGAATTCCATTAAATAAAGTATTTTGTTGGAATTGAAATCCAATTCCCTTCAACTAATTTGTCCAAACAAACACACAAATGAATGAAATTCAAATTCCAATTCACTTGAAATCCTATGGATTCTTGTCAACCAAACAGGCCCTTAGTTACCCAATGTTGGAGGCAAGCTCGGAGAGAAAGGTCAGGTTACCAATCTCTTTTGGTATTGAACCACTTAAGTTATTTTCTTGAAGGTGGAGGGTCTCGAGATGGGCTAACATCCCTATTTCCGGTGGGATTACCCCAGAAAACTTGTTCGCTGAAAGATTAAGATAAACAAGTTTTGACAGGAGCCAAATTTGTGTGGGGATTGGACCAATAAAGAGGTTTACACTCAGTGGCGGATCCAGCCGGGGAAATCACTGGGTTCCTTTTTCCAAATCATACAAGGTTTACACTACAAAAAAACGTTTTTTTCCAAATCATACAAGATTTACACTACAAAAAAAACGTTTTTTTCCGAAAACACTGGGTTCCTGGGAACCCGGTGTTTGTATACTGGATCCGCCCCTGTTTACACTAAGCTCAAAATGAGAAAGGTTGTGGAGAAAAGAGAGTGGGAACTGATCAAGAGTACCTTTTAATTCAGATGATGTAAGGTTTAACTTGTGAATGGTCCAATCTTCATTACAAACAACACCGAACCATGAAGTGCATGGAGTCGAAGCAGTAGCATTCATAGGGAGGGGAGTCCAAGAAGAAGATAGACGGGAGTTGCTTGGAATGTGAAGACTAGCTTTCCATTTAAGAAGAGCATTTGCTTCCTCCAAAGATGCAGAAGCAAACTTTGAGAGTAAAATGATTACTAGAGCTATAGATAAAAGTAACAAGTTTGAACAAGACATTATTTGCTTTTTTATGTTTAGTTGTTATGAAAACTAATGGGTTGTGTGTCCTAATTTATACTTGAGTTCCTAACCTTTTCTCTTATCCGAAAAAAGAAAATCTGGCAATGTAATTTTACACAAGTGCATTATTGCCCTTTAGCCATCAATGATTATATTATAATTTAATAGATTAATTCGTAAGCCTACAATCAACCATTACAATTATTAGTTTTAGAAACTATTATTTTATATGAAATAGCTTATAGCTACTTCTTACTGACCAGTGCATTGTGTAACCATGTATAGCCAGTTTGTAATTTATCTACTTTCCTCCGCATGGTTTCCTTTACTCTATTAGACGGTGGGTTATGGTGGGGTATGGTGGGGCGGGGGTTGGGGGCATGAGTTGACACGTGGAGTTCGAGCCCTCCCGCCGGTGAGTGACGTGTCCGTGGGGTATGGCGGGGCGTGGCTAGCCCGTGTGGCTTGGCAGTTTATTAAAATAAAAATAAAAATAAACAAAAATTAAAAAATACACACAACATTAAAAAAAAGCCTAAAATTTTATTAAATTCCTAAAAATTACAAAATTCATAAAAATTACAAAAAAAAAAAAAAAAACCTAAAAAGGATTACAAAAAAAAAAACCTAGAGCGTTAGGTAAATTTCGAAAAGAGCGAGCTTGTCGAACGGCTTCCGCTCCTTGCCCCGGAACTCGATGTTCGCCACCGCGACCCGGTCTTCATGGCTTATCTCACCGCTCGGAACGACCTCGTAGTAGGCTTTGAAACGATCGAGTTTCGGTCGTAGCTCGCGCCATTTATGTTGGCACGCGTTTAAATTGTGCCGGTCGTTTCCCACGTTATGCCAGTAGCTAGCAAAAGCTTCTGGCCAATAACGAGTCTCACCGGGCTGGCGGCCCTTCATTGGGTCAACGACGCTCGTGACAAGAGCTAGCTCTTCATCGTGTGTACAAGAGGCCATCGATCTAGTGTGTGTGGGTAGCGGGTTCGATCAAGTGTGTTTGGGTTGGGGTAGCGGACAGCCGGTGGGGTTGGGGTTAATATATATAGCGATGTTGGGTGGGTGAACCACTTGGCTTGGCCAAACGGTTACAATTTGAAATTTAAATGCCCCCTGCTATGACCTAGCCAACAAGCGAATAGGAGCCGGCCACATAGGATCGCTAGCCCCGCCCCACGCCCGGCTTTAAACTCCCGCCCCTTGGGCCACGCCCAAACCCAAGCCCACCCGGGGTGGTGGCTTGGGCGTTTTCAGCCAACCCACGCCCCAACCCCCGCCCCATACCCCACAGTCTTAGGTTGAGGTACGATTGGAGCCCTCTAGGGGCTTCATTGTGACATGTCATCGACACGTAGACGTCACATAGGACAATGGGTTCCATTGCATGTTCTCAATAACACTCATGGTATGGGTTAAAGCCCCAAATAGCCCCGCCCCACGCCCGGCTTTAAACTCCCGCCCCTTGGGCCACGCCCAAACCCAAGCCCACCCGGGGTGGTGGCTTGGGCGTATTCAGCCAACCCACGCCCCAACCCCCGCCCCATACCCCACAGTCTTAGGTTGAGGTACGATTGGAGCCCTCTAGGGGCTTCATTGTGACATGTCATCGACACGTAGACGTCACATAGGACAATGGGTTCCATTGCATGTTCTCAATAACACTCATGGTATGGGTTAAAGCCCCAAACGCCCCCCCCCCCCCCCCCCCCCCCCCCCCATTTATTGATTTAGTTTTAGAGGTTTAAAATTGATGGGGATCCAACTTTTCATCCACTATTGTCCGCTATTGCACTCATTGGTGCCTGTAACGTTATTGACCATGTAGCCTTACATTTATTAACATAATTTTTTTTTTTTTTTAAACCCTCTATCTAAAGTCTAAACAAAAATCCACATTGCACACCTTCTAGTTGCATAGCTGTGATCGAACTTCGTTTTTCACTTTAATAATACAAAACACTAATAATGCAGTAATAATACAAAACTCATTATACACAATTAAGGCGTTTATCACACATCAAAACACGAGCATATCATATGTAAATTCGATCCGTTCATCTTAGTTCTTTAAACTTTATAACTGATCATTTCTGTTAATTAATCAACTAAAAAAAAAGGGTAATTGCACGGTACCCCTGACCGCGGGAGGGATCCCCCTCCCCAAGCTAGCGACCCGGCAACGCTGCCTGGCGGTGACTACCCAGCCGTTTCGAGGGGAGTGAAGAGCCTTCAAGCAGGATTCGAACCCGAGCACTTTTAGGCCTCGAACCCGTTTAACTTGGGTAACACTAAAAATGTTTGCTGATACAATTATGAAAATACAAGCATACAACTGATGGAATTATTTTATCAACATCCAAATAATAAAAATTAGAAGTTTAGAACAATGCATGCTTATTTTATCTCCTACAACAAATATATATATATATATAATGGGCAATTGGTCGATGGAAAATGTGTTGTGTATTGCGAGGCTTATGCGGGCTTTTTATCTCGTTTCTGGTCTTAAGATAAATTTCCATAAATCCTCTTTATATGGGGTAGGCGTGGAAAACCACTTGGTCACAAGTTTTGCAGCGGCTCTTCATTGCAAACCCGGATCTCTCCCGTTTATTTACTTGGGTTTAACTGTTGGAGCCAATATGAAATTGTTTAAAAACTATAAACCGGTGATTGACATCGTTGAAGCCCGCCTAGCTCTTTGGAAGGCTTCGGTTCTCTCTATTGGCGGGAGACTCACCCTTCTAAAGTCGGTTTTTGAATGTCTTCCTGTCTACTATTTTTCTATTTTCAGGGCGCCGGTTAGGGTGATTCATAAGCTGGATGGCCTGAGGAGACGATTTCTTTGGGGGGCAAAGATGACAAAAACAGCATGAACTGGGTCGCTTGGTCTAAGGTCACTACTCCAAAATCAGCAGGTGGCCTTGGTTTAGCCCCGCTTAAGGATTTCAATACAAGTCTCCTAATTAAGTGGCTGTGGAGACTAAAAGCTGAAGGCTCGAGATTGTGGAGTAATATTATTAGAGCTCTTCATTGCAACCCCAGGCTTCATTCTTGGGTGCCTTTGAAGAACACGACAACGGGGATATGGAAACAAATCGCTGGGCTGGTCAACGAGTTGCAAGACCGGGGTATAAACCTGGATAGGCAGTTTAGAGGCAAGCTTGGGGATGGCTCTAACATCAGGTTTTGGTATGACACATGGGTGGGTGATGATCCGCTCAAAACTCGGTTCCCAGCTTTATTTCTCCTGGAACGGGATAAAAATGCTTTGGTTCAGGATAGGATGCTTATGAATAATCTTGGTCCTCTCATGCAGTGGAATTGGTCTCGGGAGCCTGACTCGGGTCAGGAAGTAACTGAACTGATGTCGTGTCTAAATTTGCTGTATGGATGTAAGCTCGGTTTAAACACTGATGTTTGGTTATGGGAGGCAGACTCATCCAAACGATTCTCGGTCAAGTCGGTTCGCAAACTTATCGGTGGCCTTTCTGACACCTCTGACCGGTTGGGTTTTGTGTGGAATAATTGGATTCCGCTGAAAGTGAACATCTTTGGGTGGCGCCTCTTCCTGAACCGATTACCATCCAAAGACGCTCTTGCTGCTCGGAATATCCACATTGACTCGCAGTTATGTCCGTTTTGTGATGAGGTTACGGAAACTCTTGATCATCTATTTTCGGCTTGCCGGTTCGCAAATGAAGTGTGGGCAGGAGTTTCGTCTTGGTTAAAGATTCCTCCTATCTTTGCCTTCGGTTATAAAGACATCTTATTATTTCATCGCTCCTTGAGGACTTCGAAGAGAGGCAGCAAGCTCATACATGCTATTCTTCTTATCTCTTGCTGGATGATATGGAAGGCCAGGAACAGACTAATCTTTGAAAAGTCGAATTCTTCGGCTAATGGTGTCATCGGTGAAATCAAAGCAGTGGGCTTCCTTTGGATCAAGCATCGGGCTAAATCTTTGGGCATTAATGAAATGAATTGGAGTTGTTTTGACTTATTGTAAGTTCTAGTTTGTTCCAGTTCGGTTTTTTTGTTTGTTTGTTTGTATTGTTCCCTCGAGCTTCTTGCTTGTGAGTCCGTTTTAATGAAATGCTGCCTTTCAAAAAAAAAGAGGAGTCAACGAAAACTAGTCAAACCCATCTTACATTAATTGTCAACTGCCGTGACAACGACATGATTTGGAGACCCTACCGGCGGCTGGACAGTCTACGCAGCCGTGACACTAATAATAACTGCCACAGATTTCCCCAAAATGGTCGTAAACTCATTAAAATTGATAGTGACCGTAAGAGAGACTTTGTGTTCTAAGACTGAGGGGAGTGGGGCATCTCCCACCCCCAAGCCGCCTGGAACACCACCCCCCTATGGCAACCACCATGGCGTCCCCCCTTTGCCCGTCCTCTTCTCGTCGCCCCTCCTCTCACACTTTATCAACTTTTGGCACAAAATTCCAAGAACCCCCCCCCCCTTTTTCAAACAAATCAACCAATCAGAGGTCTTGGTGGCATCTTGAGTTGCCATGAACACCACGCCCCCTTTTTTGAGGACGCCCCAAGCCGCCCCCAAACGCCACGTGTCGCAAGACGCCCTCTTTTGAGGACGCCCCACTCCCTTCAGTCTAAGGAAACCAAGTTAGATTCCTAACCTCCCCATTATTTTCTGCCATACCTGGTGATGATGGTGTTGGGTTAATCGGGTTTGTTTACGAGTCATGGGTCGACACGTTATCGGTCACGGTAATATAGACGTTGAGAAGACCAAGCAAAAACATAATGGGGTTATGGATGAACCATGTGTACGTTGGATTCTTGGAGAATTAAAGTTTGCATGGAAGAAAATATTAATATTATGTGGGCATTTTCGAATAAGGAAACTGATCAAGGTTGACTGGGTTTGTCGCATGTGATCGTGTGAGCTTGAAGTAGTTCTAAAATTTAGCAACTAGTGGGTGTAAGATTAAATATATTATGTATTAATATTTAATCTATAGCCATTATAATCATTTACATAATAAAGATCAAAATATATAATAACCTATTAAATAATTAGTTGGTAATTGTTGATGGACCATATTACCCTTATTAACTAATTAGGTTTCCTCCTGGGTGCTTATATAAGGAGAATTATGTGGAGGTTAAGGGGTTACTCAGTTACACAATCAGACACACCCCATAAGATCATAACATCATAATTCGACCTCCATCTCCTACAGCCGATACCCTTTCGGTTTTCTAAGTCCCCATCATTAGATTGCACCCTAAGGAGGAACCAGACCAAGATGACAATCATGTCAAACCTTATTGTTGTGTCTCCATCTTGATTCTCTGCTAGCCTGTGCTGATGCAATCAAAGGTATGCTTTAATGTTTTCCTATATGTTTAAACAGAACTGATCCAACATGTGGTATCAGAGCATATGTTGATTAGTCAGTTCTGTTTTCGTATCCATCAATTCTGGGATAGAAATCTGGAAAACGGAATTTTGATAACTTATTTTCGAGTCATAAAGGACGACTCGAGACCACTGTTTTCGTAAAAGATCAATTATATGTTCGTTCGAAATCAACTGGGTAATATTATAACCGAAATCTGTTTAAGAAAAGCTTTAAAATTCAGGTTTCGGGTTCCAGAATTTATGTTTTATTTTTTTAGGGTTCATCATGTTCTTAGGAAAATTCGAAAATTCTATTATGTTTTGGAATATGATTCGGATTATTAAGTGTTTTTTCCTGTTTTGATCTGTTTTTGTCCTCTAAAAATTTTCGAAAACTGTTATTAGATAAACAGATTATGATTTTCGAAATATTTGGTAAAATTAGATCAGCACTGAAATAGGAAACATTATCACATAATCCCTTAGATTTCGAATTTCAGTTATGTTTCCACATTCACAGCTGTTAACAGGAAGTTTCGAGACCATCAGATTACGACTCGAGACCATCAGTCTCGACTCGAGACAACAAGGTCTCGACTCGAAATCATCAGGCCATTAAACCATCACAACTCGAGACCATTAGATCATGAATCGAAGACCATTAGATCATGACTCGAGACAAAGGTCTCGACTCGAGACCATAAGGTCTCGACTCGAGACCATAAGGTCATAACTCGAGACAAAGGTCTCGACTCGAGACAACAAGGCTGTGACTCGATCCGCGCTAACGGGTGGTTTGCTATTAAATAATTGGTTTTGTAAATATTTAGTTAATTAATAAGGATCAAATAATGTTTTACAAGACCAAAATAGCTTAACTTGAATGAGTTTTTGATGTATCATTTCTGGCCAAAGCTGACTTGATACATCTACTTATCGTTCAAGTATTACGAAAGCTATGTTAAGTATGCATCATAAGCATGAATGTCTTAATTTCTGGCCAAAGCTGATTTAATTCATTCATAGACGGCATACTTAACGAGTGCATAACTAAAGTGATTGTCTCAATTTCTGGCCAAAGCTGATTTGTTACAACCACTTTGCACATATGCTTAAATGATTACACTTCTGGCCAAAGCTGTTTTGTCTTCGTTTAAGTAGAATTTTTTAGCTAAGTCTATTATTTTGATGTTAGTAATAGACATATCACAACCTCTTCACATAATGATCCTTATATTAATGATCCTTAATTAAGTTTTATGATCATTTCGTCTGCCTTATTCTTAGTACCCATAATTTTTACTCACTATAATTTTCTTCTATAAGTCTATATCTCATCCACTCTAATTCCTAAATCTAATATATTTTGCTTAAAGTTTCTATAAGAATTAGCTCTTAAATTAAATCCTTGATTATCTCTTAAGACACGATAATCCTACTGCTCTCTTCTGATAAAGCACTACAGAAGAAAAATAGAGCATGATGATTAGGATAAATCGAACATGATGTCTCTTATGATAATCAAGAATAAGTGCTGTCACTAAAAGGTTATTCCAGATTAAGTCTTTCCTAAGACTAATCTATAATTGTGGAATAATCATACGAATTCCTAAGATGCATGCCTTCATTTAAATTATAAATTATAAAGCTAAGTGGTATATGTGAATACATAATAATGTACAATACCATGACCCATAAAGTTAAGGGCTTACGCATGGAAATAAGTACATTTTTCCAGTACATTACATACTGAGATTTTCACTTGTACAATTTTGATGCATTATAAATCAACTATAACACTCAAAAGTACCAAAGTATAACGAGTGTGTTGATAAGCAACATATGTACAAAGAAATAAATGTTTGAAGCTAGAAAATAAGTTGTTACTCACCTTAGAGCCACTTAAACTTTAAAAGAGGATTGTTCTAAGGTCCATAGACAAAATGCAAGTACAAAATCCCAACTTTAAGGTTCTTCAAGGGAAAATCTCACTGCATAATTATGCCATTAGACTAGGCATAAGCAACGAGACTATCCATTATTCCAAAGAACAGTTGGATAAGTTAATTAAGTAGTCATTTCCTAATGATATTTAAGTCTGATAATTTTAATATTCCAATTAACACATGATTAGTTGACTCTAGTTCCATACGTTTCCTTACCAGAACTCGACAAATAACTAACATGAGAGTTAGTGACAAAATTAAATGTTAAGGGTATAAGAACCATAATAAGCAGTCTTTTAACAAAGCTTTTCGATACCTTACATATTCTGAAGATTAATCAGAATACAGTATCATTACTTAGGCTATGTCATGAAGGTTGTGAGGTTTGCATAGTCAACATAAAGTCACACTTACCTTAAACTCTCATCTTATTTGTTCTAAATATCTGGATAGAAACATTACTAAGATGAAACTAGATGATATCTTACACTTTTCACAACTTTTGTCATCATGCAAATGAGAATTGGACAAAAGGAAAATGAGACTTATAAATTTCATCCATTACAACCGAAATTCATGAGAAATCATGACATGGTTAATAAGGATGATTATTCAACTAATCTCATTCTAAGTGATTTTAAAATCATGACGTTAAAGCCATAAATATAACTTGGCTTAAGGAATAAGTATGGGTCCATCATAAGTCATTCATTGACATTCGTGGAACTTATTCCAAATGGAATATTCAGACATAATTCATTTATCATTTAAAAGACTATCAACTTGTATCTAAGTTTTGTCGCATATGGCTCACGGTCTTAGAAGAAATCTATTCATATACTTAATAAGATTTCTATTAAATATGTCCCTAAAGTTTCTTATGATATCTGGACATTAAAGAAATCAAATAAAGTCTAACGTATATGTGATAGGTTCCCATGTCACGTAGCTCATTGAAACGTCTCTTGTAGCATTTCTAGAGATATTAAAGATCAGTGGGAGCATTAAGTGTCTTCATAATAACTTGCAATAATTGCAAGAGGTGGGGGAGTGAAAACTTTATATTACTCCAATTTACACCTTTTGTACAAGACACTGCTCCATTATGACACTGTTCTATCATAACTTATCTCCTTAAATCTAATGCTACTCTTACAAAAGTTTCATTGTTGCTTAATTGTGGCTACACTTAGATTTCTTACCTAAACTAACATAATCCTCAACAAGAGAAATCACAACGACTAACGTCATTAATTTGTGTTTCTCTATTAGAATTTGTTGGTCGTTACATATTGACCCTAAGCATGCTGAGTTCATTAAGATTTCTAAGCTTAGTGGGAGCAGTCAAAGTCCTTATCATGACTTGCAAGGAATATAAGAGGCGGGGGGAAGAGTGTCATTAAATTTCACTCCGAATTTAACTCCGATTACACCTCTTGTACACCATACTGCACCAACTCTTACAAACTTAGAATCCTAAAAATGATAGCAACCTAACCAAGAGCTAATCCATAAAACTGAAACTTCTAATGAACCAAATAATCAACTCAGTAGGTCATCTAGGTTTAAAAGCCTACTAACTTTGATGATTACACAACCTCCCTAACTGAAGTTGAAATGGATTTTGGAAAAGTTTACTGGTCCTATCTCTTCAAATTAAGCCATTAGTGTCAATCAATAATCTTTTAAATGGAATAAAACAGTTTTCTAGTAAAACTGATTTTATGTGTTCGTATAACGTTTGGGATTTGATTGAATTACCTAAGAGTGTTCATAACTAAACCAAATCCTAATATAAACGTTAAGACACAAAGGAGCATGATTGATTGTCAAAGGTTACACTCAGAAAGAGATGAATTATCAAAGAGTCTTTCTTACCTATCTTACAAAAGATTTCTTTGAGGATCATCACTGTTCTAGTAGCTTATAATAGTTTAAAGCTACATTAGATGAACATTATAAACAATTTTCCCTAACAAATGGCTGACACGTTTACATGTTCATTAGATAACAACCAAAAGTTTCAAACTGAAGGTTAAAGAACACTTTATTTGTAAGCCAATAATATCCATGTATGGGTTAATGCAAACATCATAATGTGATGAAAAGCTAACGTAATTATTTTCATCAAGAATCAAGTGGATAAATGTACCTACCTCAAAATGAGTGGGAGCAACTAAGATAAACTTGTCTATATAGATGACATTCTTTTGACAAGTATATGTTACATAAGTCAAAGCATTGTCAACACAAACTTTGATATAATAAATCTCAGAGATATCTCTTACGTGATTGATATCATAACATACTGAGATAGACCCAATAGGATATTAGTTCTGTTCCATAAGTTTAACATTAAATGGGTCCTTACGTATGTATCAGACAATATTGCTTTCCTTTAGAGGATAATAGGATAAATGAGATTATTTATTTACGCTTCACTAATTGGAAGCCTTATGTAAGTTTAAGTTTATACTCGTTTAGATATTACTCACATTGCAACACACTAGATATGTCTAGATTAATGTGAAGCATCTAATGGAGTATTACAATATCTTTAAAAGAGACGAGAGGCTACAATTTGAAGAAGAAGTGAGAATTAAAACCGGTTTATTACTCTAACTTTGAAATATTCAAAGATAATAAAATGTAATTTCGGGAATATCCTTATGTCAGCAGACATTATCTTATGGAGGAGTCATAATAAACTGATAATAACAACCTAAGTTATAACGACATAATATAGTCACTAAATGTTGTTAGAAATTTATCAGTGGACTCATAAGTTTATTGACTCCATATAATTAATGTTTTGAAGACTTAGTGTGATAAAGTCAGCTACCATGACTCCTTGAACAGTAACAGTTCAAGAGGTGCTGCATTAAGTTTCGATACGCAATTAATTATTCGTTTATGAACGAATTGAGGAAACTAAGTTTTGTGTCGAATACATTCATGATATGCTTAAGGATCCTATAACTGAAAGGCTATTACCCATAAGTCTTATTAAGAGAGCTCAGAGACGGGTATTAATTAATGGCCATGCGCAACTGCATATCGTACTATGAATGACTAAGTATTAGTTAATTTTTCCTCATCAGTTTGATTTTGTATGTCTCTAAGAATATGTCAAGCTAGCATAATGGCATATAGACAAATATAGTTACAAATCAAACAAAGGGCTTATGCGTATTTTGATCATGACGATTAGGTTTTAAATTAAGGCTATAGTATGATTAATGGGGGTCCTGAGTCGCATAATGATTCAACGGCTGTATTTTTCTGCTATAGTACTTGTTTAAGTCTAAAATGGGTGTTAACTCCTGATCAGGCTTATCTAATACTCATAGTAAATGATTACTCGGCTAAGTGGGAGAATGTAAGATTAAATATATTATGTATTAATATTTAATCTATAGCCATTATAATCATTTACATAATAAAGATCAAAATATATAATAACCTATTAAATAATTAGTTGGTAATTGTTGATGGACCATATTACCCTTATTATCTAATTAGGTTTCCTCCTGGGTGCTTATATAAGGAGAATTATGTGGAGGTTAAGGGGTTACTCAGTTACACAATCAGACACACCCCATAAGATCATAACATCATAATTCGACCTCCATCTCCTACAGCCGATACCCTTTCGGTTTTCTAAGTCCCCATCATTAGATTGCACCCTAAGGAGGAACCAGACCAAGATGACAATCATGTCAAACCTTATTGCTGCGTCTCCATCTGGATTCTCTGCTAGCCTGTGCTGATGCAATCAAAGGTATGCTTTAATGTTTTCCTATATGTTTAAACAGAACTGATCCAACAGTGGGCAGAGGCTTTATTTACCATGTGTTAATTATTTTTTTGTTTATTATAAATAAGGAGTTTAGTAGTTCATTAAAATGTACACCCCACCTTTCTTCGATAATATAGTAACAAAAGTTTTTCATTCTTTTGTTCAGTATATTCACATTCAAGTTTACACAATTGTGAGTTTGTGTTGAGTGTGTTTATTGGGGCCTGAACCGACATTTGGTATTAGAGCCTAGGGCTCGTGAAGACGGAGAAGGGCGGTTTGAGAGTCGGTTTCGAGAAAGGGTGTAGCCCGTCGCTGCGGGGCAAATGCAGCAGGAAAACGGGTTGTTCAGGACAGCAGGTGGCTGTTTGAGACTGTTATACAGCAGAAGACGGAGGCCGGGAGGGTGTTCCAGTTAGGCGTTGTCGTGGCGGAGAGTACCGGTTCGGACGACGGGGGTGACGGGTGAACATCGGTGTGTTCCGTGGGCTGTTAGTCGTGAAAAAGAAAAGGAGACTTGTGATGTTTTATCACAAGTTTTATAATCCTTGATCAGATTGTTCGTGATAAGAGGAGACCGACATAGTTGCGTGAAAAACGGGCGTAAAAGATCCGTCAAAGCAGGTGGCTTTGGATTTGGTTCGTTTAGCGAGTTGAAAGAAAACGGTATAAGGCAGTGTAGCTTTGTTTTCTTTTTCGGTTGAGTGGTCTCTTGAACAAAGGCGGTCGTAAAAAGGAAGATATTGGAGAAGAACACGGTGTGACATTATGGCGTTGGAGTTCAAATCGGGTGACTCGGATGTGGCCGGGGAGAGGTCGTTGATCCGTGATGAGTCAAGATGTGAATGAACGGTTACAACGGGATGCCATGTTACATGTTACAAGTGTGGTGGTTTTAATTCGGGTTGAACCGAGAGGACTTTGGACGTGATCGAGGTGAAGATAGGGTGTCCGGTAGAAGTCGAGATGGTTCGAGAGGAGACAGTGATTCGGGTGTCGCGAACGAGTGGTGTGAACAAACCGATTAAGGGGGTGATTGTTGGGTTAATCGGGTTTGTTTACGAGTCATGGGTCGGCACGTTATCGGTCACGGTAATATAGAAGTTGAGAAGACCAAGCAAAAAAGATAATGGGGATATGGATGAACCATGTGTACGTTGGATTCTTGGAGAATTAAAGTTTGCATGGAAGAAAATATTAATATTATGTGGGCATTTTCGAATAAGGAAACTGGTCAAGGTTGACCGGGTTTGTCGCATGTGATCGTGTAAGCTTGAAGTAGTTCTAAAATTTAGCAACTAGTGGGCAGAGGCTTTATTTACCATGTGTTAATTATTTGTTTGTTTATTATAAATAGGGAGTTTAGTAGTTCATTAAATGCACACCCCACCTTTCTGGATAATATAGTAACAGAAGTTTTTCATTCTTTTATTCAGTATATTCACATTCAAGTTTACACAATTGTGAGTTTGTGTTGAGTGTGTTTATTGGGGCCTGAACTGGCAGATGGGAGACTAGGCGAATAGGTGGAGATCGCTAGTTCGATCCTTGAACTAAGCGGGTTTTACCTCACCGCACTGTCGTGCCTTCGAGCGAGTGTTCACGGGCTTCGGCCTCACCCCACTGTCATGCCTTCGGGCGAGTGTTAACGGGCTTCGGCCCTAGGTGAGGGTTTCCCACGGTTCGGAGGCAAGTGTATCCCAATGTGGTGAATTTCGCCAGTAGCCCATTCGGAGGATTCGTTGGCCGTTCAAAAAAATTATAGTGACGTCACCGTTAGCATCGGCTTCACGCATCATTGGGATATGTGTGGAGGCTCGATTTGAGTTAGGTCTGGTTCGGTTAAGCAGACTAATTAATATGAGGACCTGACCTGTTTCATTTAATTAAAGCCCGATTGTTAGTTTTCTTTGGGAATAAGTTTTGTAACCCGAATCTATAACTATAAATAGGCGTCTTGTTCCTCATAACGAGTGGTGGGAGGCATAAAGCGATACAAAATTTAGTTGCAGCCTGTGGACGTAGGTTTTACATCGAAATTGAGCCACTTAAATCCTTATGTTCTTGACGAGGTATGACCCGAATCGGATAATCCGACCCGGTCCTTACCTATTATTTTATTATAAATAAATAATTATAAGGATTTGTTCTAGAACATTCCATCCTGCATGGATAGGTCACACAACCAAATCTCCAACTTTTTGGGAAGATCATGCAAATCCCTAACTTATCGGAGCCCATCCTAGGTTAGGGGAAACCCTAATAGCAAACTATAAATAGAGGTAAACGTATAAGGTATGGATCATCTTATTCTCATACAACTCTCTTCTTCATCTTTACTTTCATACTCCCAAAACCGAGACTTATTCTCACGCCGGAGGGTGGTTACAGGAATAACCCCATTCCTGTAACGAGTCCTAACAGAGTTTCTGTTTTGCAGCTAACTGTTCGGGTCACTGATAGTTGAAGTCTTAGTCGGATACTACCGTCAAGGTCAGTGTTTCTTCATTGGCGCCATCCGTGGGACCTTTTCGGTAACAGTTAGATTGAACCCCATGGCAAGTGATCGGAACGTAGCAGTTACCCCATACCAAACAATGACAGACAGCAACCCGGTGTCGGGAGCAGGCCTTGTCACCACCGCACCGGCCTCACCGGCGATCACCAGGTCTCTTGACCTGGAGTTTGAGGCGGAAGGACCACCACCAGGTTTTACAGGCATCACCGTCGTCTCCTCTGGAACTACGACGGCAGATCTGTTTCCCTATACATCTTCACGGTTGCAGTCGGGGGAACCGAGCATAACCGGCGGTAACATGTTCACCCCAGTGGCAACCACTAGCGTACAGATCTCACGCCTTAACTCTGTGCCAGTTATTACATCGGCAAACCCAAGCACCGTTATACCACAGGCCAGCATGCCTCAGTATTACCAACCTTCGGTTACTTACGCCATGCCGCCCTTATATTCCGCAGCACTAACAGCGGCACTGTCAACGCCGCCTCACCAACCGGTGATCATGCCAGCAGGAATTATGAACGCTCCAGTCACGCCGGGCAATCAGACATATTTCCCCGGGTACTATTACGCACCTCGTACGGATATTTACCCCCATACGGTAACTCAATGTGCACACCCCAGGGAGCCACACAAGGCCATACTCAATTGCCATATGCGGCTTATATGCCGCCTTGGTGGACTTTTCCAACGTCACAACCGGTTTACACTCAAACCCCACCAACAGCAGAACCAGTTTATGATAGAGGGAACACATCCAGGCCCAGATTCTCTTCAGGAGGGGTTCCCAGTCCCATGCTAAACGTTACTTCGGCTCAACCCCCAGTCACTCAGGGTGTAAGCCAGAGCGGGATCGTCCTTCCAGTACAACCCATCAATGTAGAAGAAGATGAACTCACCAGACCTTACAAGCCAGTGGATGCGACCTTCAAATCCAAGTTCACCACAAGAATAGCAGAAGCTCCTATCAAGGAGAAACCCAAGATGCCTCAAACTGTAGGTAAATACGATGGTCTAGGTGACCCTGATGACCATCTTAACCTATTCAAAAGTGCAGGGGAGGTAGCCTGTTGGCCCATGCCCCTATGGTGTAAAATGTTTGTGCAAACGCTGGTAGGCGTGGCACGGGTCTGGTGGGATAGTCTACCCACTGGGGAGATTGACAATTTTGAAGATCTAGAATCCAAATTCATCTTGCAGTTCAGCCAGCAGCGCAGGCACACGAAGGATAGGAATGAGCTCCTCCACATCCGCCAGCGAGACAATGAAACGGTGGAAAATTTTATTGTTAGATTCAACAAAGAGAGCCTGGCAATCCCGGGTGTAACGAACGATCTAGCATGTGGAGCCTTCCTACAAGGAGTGAACGACGACGAGTTGTTGAGAACACTTCATGGAAGGGATGGCGTACCGCCAACCATCGATGAAATACTGCGGATAGCTAAAGTTTATGTCATACAAGAAAAGGCATTAGCCGCCAGTCACGCGGCCAATAGGAAAAAGGAGGCTCTGAAAAACCAAGAAGACAGGGAACAGCGAGGCTCTAAAGGTAGGGGTAGAGGAGATCGATACCAAAGGAACGACAAGACGGACTCGCGGTATGATAGACCCAGAAGCGCCTATTCAAGGAATGAGTCCTCGAAACCCCGATCCGACTACCCCAATCTGAGCAAGACACCGGCAGAGATCCTAGCTTCGGAGAATCTCAAGTTCAATCCCCCAAAGCCGTTGAAAGATAACCCTAACAAAGACACAAGTAAATACTGTGAATATCACAAAGGGAGCGGTCATGATACAAACGACTGTTTTCAGCTGAAAAAGCAGATTGAATATTTTGTGAAAGCGGGTAAATTGGCATACTTAGTAAGGGACATCAAGCAGGGCCCACCGGTCATCAAGGAAGAGAACGATAAGGCGGCGGGTAAGAGACCGCGAGAACTGAATATGGTACACGCAGACAAAGGGAAAGGGGCAAAACGGAGTTTCTCCACGCTCGAACCCTGAATGTTAGCAACCATGACCATCGAACCTCGCGTGGAAGACTTACACCTCACTACGGACGCCCTGATCATATCCGCTGCAGTGGGAGACTACCGCATGAGGCGAATCCTGGTAGATACCGGAAGTTCAGAAGACATTATCTACGAACACTGTTTTAACAAAATGCAACCAGAAGACAAAAAGCTGCTTGAATCAGTACACGCCCCCATTAAAGGTTTCACAGGGGAAAAGGTTGACCCTATTGGTCAGATTACTTTCCTGGTCACATTCGGACAAGAGCCTCGAGAAAGAACCATACTCCTAACATTCCTTGTGGTACGTCCTGAATCGTACCACAACGTGATCATCGGAAGGTTCACTTTGGGAAAATTAGACGCCATAGTCTCTACGGCGCGAGGTTTCATGAAGTTCCCTACCCCGCAGGGTGTCGCAACAGTGTTTCGCGACAAACTAGGGGAGGTATTAAACGCCAAAAGATGTCGCCAGGGCCCTACCGGAGCCGTGAGCCCAGAGAGATGGGTATTAAGCACACGCCATCCAGACCAGACAGTTATAATCGGAGACAGCCTCTCTCCTGAGGTTAAAAACGATTTGAAATAGCTGCTGAGAAGGAACGTCGATGTCTTCGCTTTCGAACATTCTGATATGACGGGTATACCCCGCGATAAGGCATAACACAAGTTAGCAACACTCCCAGGCATTAAGCCAGTCGCACAGGGTAAACGCAGTATGGCCCCGGATAGAAAGGCAGCAGTTGTCAGAGAGGTACAAAAATTGGTGGAAGCCGGAATCCTCAGAGAAACACGGTACCATACGTGGGTATCAAACCCGGTGATGGTAAAGAAGCCAGACGGCACATGGCGAATGTGCATTGATTTTAAAGATCTAAATAAAGCATGCCCCAAAGACGCGTACCCACTACCTGAGATGGACTTCAAGGTTGATTCCCTGGTCCCCTACAGGTATAAATGCTTTTTAGATGCGTATAAAGGATACCACCAGATTAAGATGTCCAAGGAAGACGAAGAAAAAACGGCGTTTCATACTGATATCGGCATCTTTTGTTACACGAAGATGCCTTTCGGTCTACGAAATGCCGGGGCCACTTACCAGCGACTCATGGACAAAGCTTTCGAAACACAAATTGGCAGAAATTTGGAAGTATACGTTGATGATCTTATGATCAAAAGCAGGGAAGAGAAACAAATGTTAGAAGACATTGAAGAAACTTTCCAAAAGCTTAGAGAATACAACATCAAACTCAACCCCAAGAAATGCTCTTTCGGGGTAGAGGAAGGAAAGTTCTTAGGCGTGGTTGTCACCCGGGACGGCTTTAAAGCTAACCCAGAAAAGGTAGCCGCCATAACGCGGATGCCCTCTCCAAGAACTTTGAAAGAAGCGCAGGCGTTAAACGGACGTTTAGTCGCGATCAACAGATTCTTAGCAAGACATGCTGAGAGATCTTTGCCGTTTATTAAGACATTAAAAGACTGCCTCAACAAAAAGAATTTCAAATGGACCGGCGAAGCGGAAGAAGCCCTGCTAGACATGAAACGTTTCATAGAAAAATTACCCATGCTGACAGCGCTGTCTCCTATTGAAGTGCTTAAAATGTATTTGGCAGCAGCCCATAACGCGGTAAGCGCGGTACTCATGGTGGAAAGAGACGGGAAGCAGACACCCATATATTACATCAGTCGAGTATTGGCGGGACCCGAAACGCGGTACCCAACCCTTGAAAAACTGGTCTTGGCATTAGTTCACGCCACTCGGCGATTGAGAAGATATTTTCAAGCACACCGCGTACAAGTCGTGACGAATTACCCGCTACAGCAAATCTTGCACAAGCCAGAAATCTCTGGGAAACCGGCCAAATGGGCGATTGAATTAGGCGCTTTGGATATTGAATACAGAAAACGAACAACAGTCAAAGGGCAGGTAATCGCCGACTTCTTAGCTGAAATCCCTGAAGGGGAAACTATAGTGGACCCCGTCATCCGGGATATCCCGGAATCCAGCACTGCCCGACAGACCTGGAAACTTTATACTGACGGGTCATCAAGTGGAAAAGGATCAGGGGCGGGCCTAATGTTGATAAGCCCAGATGAGATCAGACTAATGTACGCCCTACGCTTTGACTTCGAATGTTCTAACAACGAAGCAGAATATGAAGCGCTACTCGCTGGTTTAAGAATGACCCAATCTATGGGAGCCACGCGGGTCGACGCATATGTCAATTCTTTATTGGTTAATAATCAAGTGAATGAGACGTATGAAGCCAAGGATGAATCGATGGCAAAGTACCTAGCAAAAACAAAGGAGCTCATGGCTTCTTTCGAAAATGTCACACTCAATCACGTTCACAGGGGAAAAAACCAAATAGCGGATGCTTTGAGCAAACTCGCCACCTCGGGCATGGAAAAAGAAGTAAAGGTGGAAACATTGCAGTCACCCTCAATTGAACCCCGAAACGTCTCTGCCATCGCAGCGAAGGAACCTTGCTGGTACACCCCGATACTAAAGTTCCTTACTAAAGGGGAATTACCCTCCGCTAGGGGCGACGCTCAGAAAATACAAACAAAGGCACTGCAATATGAAGTAAACAATGGCGTCCTATATCAGAAGTCATACTTGGGACCACTCCTGCGGTGTGTCTCCCCGGTGGAAGCTAAGTACTTGATCCAGGAAATTCACGCAGGTATATGCGGCATCCATGCCGGCCCACGGGCGGTTGTAGCCAAAATTCATAATGTCGGGTACTACTGGCCCGGGATGCATGAAGACGCGGTGCAAGAACTTAGAAAATGTCGCAGTTGTCAGAAATTCACCCCTCAAACGCTCAGGCCCAAAAACAACTTAATCCCGGTTACAGCGGCCTGGCCTTTTCAAAAATGGGCGGTGGATATTGTTGGGCCATTCCCGTTAGCTCCCGGAAGGCTAAAGTACTTAATCGTGACAATCGACTACTTTACCAAGTGGGTAGAAGCCAAACCTTTGGCTAAAATCACGGCGGATAACGCTAAAAAGTTCCTTTGGGAACACATAGTATGCCGTTTCGGATTACCGCTATACCTGGTGAGCGACAATGGAACACAGTTCACAGACAAAATTCTGCAAGAATGGTGCGCCGACCTCCAGATCCAGCAAATCTTCACGTCAGTAACCCATCCCCAGGGAAACGGCCAAGTAGAGCGAGCGAATAGGAGTTTGCTGGATGGCATTAAAAGAAGACTAGATTATGAAGGAAGTTCTTGGGTGGAAGAACTGCCAAATGTCCTATGGGCACACCGGACAATGCCCAAGACTAGCAACAACGAAACCCCTTTCAGCCTAACCTACGGTGCAGAAGCAATGATACCCGCCGAGGCGGGATTGCCATCATTACGTCGCCTTACTACCGGTGATGATAATGATAGGCTGCTAAGGGAAGGCCTGGATATACTCGAAGAAAGGCGAGAAGCCGCCGCCATTAACGTGGCAAAGTACAAGAAAACATTGGAAAAGTACTACAACAAACGCGTAGCACAGCACACCTTTAAAGAAGGTGATTACGTCATGCGAGACAACGAAGCCAGTATAGCGGAACCCACAGGCAAATTGGGACCCAACTGGGAGGGTCCCTACGTCATTCAAGAAGATTTGGGCAAAGGGGCCTACCGCTTGTCCAGATTAGACGGCACCGCTATACCGCGCAGCTGGAACATAGCCCAATTGAAAAAATGTTACCTGTAATGCCTTGCTCCTAATAGCGAAAGCGCATTTTTCTTTTTTCAATAAACAAGTGTAATTCATCCACAGCGATGTCGCTTCTGTTCATCTAAGTTTGAGTTCAATAAAAGTTATCTCCTTTTGTTTATTCTCATTACTTAAACATACAATAAAATTTACCAACGCAAACAAACTGCACATAACGGTAAACAACAAAAGTACCCTTAAACACGATATATTTTCATACACATCAGTCATGGGGTCAAAATATACAGCGCTGAAAGCGGGTATCTTGGTAATAGATATGCTAACCGCTACAAAAATATAGGTATTTTGGTAATAAATACATACGAACTATCTTACACAAACCAAGTACTTGTCCCCGTTATTAAAAACCAACACGTGGGAACCAAAAAAGAACATGTTCTAACACCTACTTGTGGGAACAGGTCGCCATCACCTCTGCAGGGGTATGCAGCACCTTGCCACAATCCAGCACACCAGGATTAACGGCCAAGTCATCGGTCGATCCTCCAACCACCGGTGGAGTTACCACCCCCGGGTCATCAACAGAAGCTTTTACAGCACAACCACCACGACGACGCTCATACACTAAATGGCACCGTTGAACATGATCAGCCGGGATGATTTGCATCAGATTATCGGCCGATAGTGATGCCATATTAGTGTCAGCTGGCAAAGGATCCTCGTAAACAACACTCTGGCATGCACGGTTCGCCCGGGAGGGAACAACATTAGGTGCTCACCTTCTCCGAATCATCGACTTTGTTACCGGAGTCTGTAGTTGAACCAGACCGTCAGCGGCATCCAAACGCCGGAAAATATCGGAAAGTCTCTGCCTATAAGTTCTCCGGCTCATATTTTCGAGTTACCAAATTCGGAAAAAAGAACCATAATTTATAGAAGGGCAAACGGTTTAACAGAGATGCCGATAGTAACATTAATGGTAAATAATCATTACGGGTCAAGTCACCGCATTTCAGAAGAATGGTGGCGGCATACATCATGACATTAACATTAAATGTCTGACAAACTACTTAGATATTTTCGCAAAAACCAAGGTTAAACAGTGTCATTACAAACGGCACGAGAAAGTAACATACATACATGAAACAAACTACCTATTCCTCTTCGGACTCTTCCGCGGGGTCCAGCCTCGCACGCAAAGACTCGATGCCCTCTTCATTCACTTTGTCCATTAAGTCGGCATACTCAGGCAACGGCTCGTTGTACGCTGCCTCCAATGCATCAGCCATGTCACCCTGAAACTTGCCCCTGGCCACATGGAAATCAGAAGGCAATTTTTCCGATTGAAGACAGTCAAAGTATCCTTTATAAACGCCATCATGGTGACCGGATTGGTATGCAACAGCGGGGAGGCGGTCTAGCAGAGAGGTAAAAGACACTGATTGGCGAAGGTATTCAAACGCCCCTACTAACCCGTTGGTTATCAACCAATTCCTGTCGCCCCGCATCGCAGCCAGTTGGCAAGTTAAGCTATCCACTTCAACATTTGCTTGCTCCAGGGCACTCACCACCTCCTTCAGGTGTGCAGCAGAGGATTGGGTAAGTGTATTTCTTTCAAGAAGCAGGGAATCACAATGCTGTTGGAGTTCCCTAAGTTGCCCTTCCCGCTCCTCCAGTTCCGCTTGCTTAGCCTGGGCTTTCGCGTTGGAAGTCTCCACCTCAACGGTCAAAGCTTGATAGCGCTCCTGCACCTGAGACACAAAGTCAGTGTCAATTCGGAATTTATCCACAAGAGCAGTCATCTCAGATCTCACCTTCTGAGCTTCACTAACAGCTTTACGCTCTAACTCCTCCTGCATACTTTTAGCGTGCGAAATGACCCGGTCTTTCTCCGCTATGTCTCGAGCCCACATAAGTCGCTCCTCAGCAAGGTGGGCAGTAACCCTCTTCAAATCATCCTCAGCTTTATTTTTCTCTGATAAAAACCGACTCTCCCTCAACCCAGCGGCTTGAAGCTGACTCTCCAGGCGGTATTTCTCATCTTTGAGTTCCTCAATAAGGGTCCGCGCCTGGTGGAGCTCATTGTTGTCATGCATCCACCTACGCCGGATCTCTGAAAGACCCCGGGGCTGACTAACAGAATCCACAATCGCAGAATTCATCAAATTCTCGTTGTTCATCCCCTCAACATACGCCACCTCTGCTGGAGGTTAAGCCCGCTCAACCCAGTGCTGAACAATCGGGGGAAAGATCAACCTAGAGGACTCCGCAATTTTCCACTGGGGCTGGTAGCGCTTATCCCGATTGTTGGGATCCCAATTGATAGTAGGTAAATAAAGATCATCACCCAGGCGGGCTCCATCGTCAGCAATGCCACTGCTGGATCCCCCAGTATCACCAGCAGCGTGATCCCCCGCACTAGTCGCCTCGTGGGCAAGAGATACAGCAGGCATTTCTTTCCCAGTAGCGGAATATATACTCAAAGGAGAATCAAACATAGCGGAAGGGGCGACACTCGAGGTCAATGGCGTGGAAACCGGGCTAGCTGTTACAGTCATAGCAGCGGTAAGTATAGGCGGCGACATGACACAACTAGCAGCGGTGGTAACATGCGCCGAAGGTGTAAGATCTGAAAGGCTGCTAGCAATGGGAGGTATCGCCCCCACAGATAACAAGGGCGTGGTTGTCACATTCGCAGTCTGATCCTCGCCAGTAGTACCTGCATCAAAAACAAGCTTCAGTAACACGAAGCTCATTATTCACAATGACATTCGAAGACAAAACACACATACCAATTGGCAGGGCATAGGCGGCTTGCATAGCCTCAAACGCAGTTAGCGTGGGAGTAACAAACACCTTTCGCTTCTTCGCCACATGGGTGGGGCTTGTCATTATGGCGGTAGTATTAGTATCATCCTTGGTAAGTGTCACACCCCCAGCGGAAGATGTGGCCGCCCCAGCTGCCATATATTTCCTACCAGTAACCTTTATCCGGGTTGGTTTCTTCTCTGGAAGGATAACGTTACTACCCCCGCTGAGGGTAGGGGGGAAACATAGGCGACAAGATCCGTAGGCAGAGCAGGTAATAAAAACTGATCGAGGTGAACTTTCAACACATCAGGCTCCTGTTCGTCAAGCACGCGGTCCGCGGCTCTCAACGCCAGATGCCGCGGAGGATCAACAAAGTCAAACAAGCTCCATTCCCCTGAAAGATACACATATGTTATCTTCAAAAATGACAAAATACATGACTAGTAAAATTTATGAGTACCTTCATCATCCCTTCGAAATGAGGGATACTGCTTGATATCACGCCACAGTAGACTCATCCCCGCCATTACCAGGGCTCCTTCTGGGATTACTGTACACTCGAAAGGGCGGCCACACAGTCTTGTATATAGGGCGTTTGAAATATAAGCATCTTCAGAAGGACTATCGTCCTTCACCTTGTCTTTTGGTCCCATGTTCCTCCAATGCATCTCGCCGGGAATTACAGAGGCATCGATATAGAAAAATTTCTTTTTCCAATCTTTGTCCCTGGAACTGGTAGGGATATCCCTCAGACAAGTTGCATCGGTATCTCTCCGGTCAAAGGTGAAAAGGGGGATTTCCACACAAGCACAAAGAAAGCCCTAAACACAATAAGTTCCGGAATGTGCCCTAAAGCCGCATAAGCAAACTCAAAATGTCGAAGTTTCACCAATCCTAGTGGGTGTAGTTAGGAGATGTGAATACGGTAATGGTCAAGAACCAATTTGCAAAATTTGGTAATAGGCAGCCGGAAATTGCAAAATTTGAAGAAATCACTAAACAATGTGATTTTACCCTCCTTCAACGGAAACGCTGTGTCCATTCTTGATGGCAACACGGGATTCCACTCAGCCCTGATCCCGTAATCTTGCATAAGGTTGTTATAAGACATAATTCCCCATTTGCAGAACAGGGCATCAGAACTGGCTGGGGCAGGTGAGGAAGATTCAGCGGTCTTAGAGGCCATTTTGTTTGAAAGAAGCGAAGCAACATATGGTGTTGTGAGGAAATGTGATTCAAATCTGGCAAACAAGGGTACTATTTATACAAGAAGGTAACTTTTCAAATTCGAAAAGAGGAAGGGACGGAAATACGCGTCAGAGCAGGGTAAACACAGTTGTCATCCCAATGATGGCCTAACTGTCACGTCCTATCCCATCGCCGCCGTTTTCTCATAACACATTTATGGCACGTTAGTCTATAAAATTTGCCCTCAATAGGGTATACTGATTTTTTCTTTCTTCTAGTCCGATCTCATGAATTTCATTTCATAACTTCGGACTGGGGGGACATGACGAGGTATGACCCGAATCGGATAATCCGACCCGGTCCTTACCTATTATTTTATTATAAATAAATAATTATAAGGATTTGTTCTAGAACATTCCATCCTGCATGGATAGGTCACACAACCAAATCTCCAACTTTTTGGGAAGATCATGCAAATCCCTAACTTATCGGAGCCCATCCTAGGTTAGGGGAAACCCTAATAGCAAACTATAAATAGAGGTAAACGTATAAGGTATGGATCATCTTATTCTCATACAACTCTCTTCTTCATCTTTACTTTCATACTCCCAAAACCGAGACTTATTCTCACGCTGGAGGGTGGTTACAGGAATAACCCCCATTCCTGTAACGAGTCCTAACAGTGTTTATGTTTTGCAGCTAACTGTTCGGGTCACTGATAGTTGAAGTCTTAGTCGGATACTACCGTCAAGGTCAGTGTTTCTTTAGTTCTCGTGTTCATTTATTTTCTGCAGATTATCGTTGATTGTGTGTTGCTTCTGGCTGCGTATATCGTAACAAGAAGCCACTCTAAATTCCTAATTGTACGTAGATGATATATGACCACTGAGAGAGTTGTTACTGATAGACACTTTGACAAGATTGACAAGTTGTCCAAATTAGCTCATGTGGAATTTGACATGAAAGCCAATTATCACTATGATATAAAGAAGTCATATTTCTTAAGTTGCCTAACATGGAGGCAATATAACACTAAGGCAAAGTTGGAGACAATGGTCATTTGACCGATCTCTTTTGTATTGAACAGTTAAGTTATTAAGTTATTTCTATGAAGGTGGAGTCTTGAGACCGGCTCACATCCCTGTTTCCGGTGAGATTACCCTTGAAAACTTATTCGCTTAAAAAGCAAGATAAACAAGTTGGGTCAAGAGCCAGATTTATGTGGGGATGGACCCAAAAAGTCGTTTACATTAAGGTCTAAATGAGAAAGGTTGAAAGAATAGAGAACGGGAACTGGTTAAGAGTTCATTTATTTCATATGCTGAGAGGTTCAACTTGTAAATAGTTCAATCATCATTACAAGCTACACCGGACCATGAAGTGCATGGAGCCAAAACAGTATAATTCATACTTTCATAGGTAGGTGACTCCAAGAAGAAGATAGTTGGTATTTGTTTGGAGTTTTAAGGCTAACTTTCCAGTTTATAAGAATAGTATTGGCTTCCTCCAAAGATGGACAAGCAAACTTTGTGAGTAAATGATTAGTAGAGCTAGAGAGTAACAAGTTTGAACCAGACTTTATTTGCTTTTTCATGTTTTCTTGTTTTGGAAAAAAGATAGGATGTTTGTGCTAATTTATACTTGAGCGACTAATCTTTTCTCTTTTCCAAAAGAGTAAACTGCCATTTTGGTCTCTGTGGTTTGGGCACTTTTGTCATTTTAGTCCAAATCTCAAACTTTTTAAATCTGGGTCCCTGTGGTTTCACTTTTATTGCCATTTTAGTCCAAAATCCAAAAAACCCATATTTTGACTGTTGCAACCTGATTGTTTTGTTCTTTTGTTCAGGGGCATTTTGATCATTTTAAGCATTAAATATATATATATAACTTAATTAATCAACCTTGACACTATAAAAGGACATCATCTTCCCCAAATACCCTAACACAAACCCTAATTCATTTGCAAATTTTGAGTTTTAGTATCCAACCACAACATTTTGAACATCACTAGATATCAAAGTCAAACCATTCCATCTTTGACCAAACCTCTCCCTCTCTCATCCCAACCAGCCATGGCTCATCAGAAGAGAGAGAAAGAAGAACTGAGCTCAAGGTTCCTGAAACCTTATCCTTATGCCCACCTCCGATCAATATCTCAGCCACAAACGACCATAGATCGGATCTGAAGAACAACGCTGACGTCACCTCCGATCAATATCTCAGCCACAAACGACCATATCTTGCAAGAATCGGTGCTCCGGTTGCAAGAATCGAAGCCTAGAGGCGACGGAGCAGGTGAGCGAGAGCCGGCAACGGTTTCAAGCGGCGCGTGGTGAATCGGTGCTCCGGTTGCAAGAAGAAAGTCGGATTGATCGGTGGCAGTTCAGAAACAGCAGTCTGGATCTAAGAGTAATGTGGGGACGAATAATGCGGTGGAGGTGGCGGAGATGAATGTGGTGGTGGCGGTGGTGATTGCTTTAGAGGTGGCGGTGGAGAAGAGTAATGTGGTGGGGATGGTGAGGGTGAGCACGGAGGTGGTGGTGAGGGTGACGGTGCTGGCGGTGAAGGAGGAGGAGGTGGCAAGATTGTTTGAGGTGAAGATTCGTTCTTGTTAGCAAGAATTAGGGTTTGGGATTTTGGGGAGATGAAGAAGGTTCTGCTTTTATGGGGTTAATTTAATTAATAACCAGTTATAATAAAACGAAAATGACAAAATTTGTTGGTGCATCCGTCTGTCGACTTCGTCTTGTATCGAGTCTTGTATGTTTGTAGATAGATCAGGGCACGTTATACGAGAAAAATGTCAAATCTAGGTTAGAAGGTAATTTTGTACGAAATTAGAATAGGTAATTCCGCTTGAAATCACTATGTCAAGTTCAAACGAAATCGCATGGCTAATTTCGCTTGAAATGATAATTTCGCTTGAAGTGGTAATTCCGCTTGAAAGTGATTCCGTTTGAGACATGTTCAAACGAAATTACACAGCCTATAAATAGTGGTGTCCTGATTTCATTTGTAACTTTCCGGTCACTGAGTCGAAGTGCTGCCGAAGTGTCTACTCGCTGTAATTCTTTGTCAAATCAATCAAAAGACAGTTTAAAGTGAATGTCTAGCTGAATTGAACTTGATACGTCTGTTTCCGCCTTTTGTATCGAGCAAAAACTCTTCTGATCGACTCATTCGGGTCAGAAAACGATCCTACAAGTGGTATCAGAGCTCAGGAGGAAGAGTTCATACCAATTCAGCTGCAATTTCTGATTTCTACACCTTCTTTTTCAAAATTAACAACTTTTCACGGTTAAAATTGGCTAAATTTCTCATATATTGTGTAAAACAGTGTTTTAATGAATCCTTGAGAGAATTGGACTTAAATTCGATCTAAAATTGGTAAAATTGTTAATCCCACTTCAAAAACAGCTCGAGAAGATGATGTCAGCAGCATTTCACACGGAATTAGACCTTAATTTCGCTTGAAACCGGTATTCCGCTTGAGTGATTCCGTTTGAAATCAGCTATTCCGTTCCAAACTGTGATTCCGTTTGAACAATTCACACGAAATTAGTGATTCCGTTTGAAAGGGTGTTAGTTCACACGGAATTAGGTATTTCGTTTGAAGGAGTATTCCGCTCCAAAGGGATTTCGTTTGAAAGTGTTGATTTCGCTCCAAAGGTTATTCCGTTTGAAAACTGATTTCGCTTGAAGTTGTCTAGCTGTTGATTTCGTTTGAACAGGGTTATTTCACACCAATAGTAATTTCGTTTGAGAGTGTAATTCCGCTTGAAACTGATTGTTTGTGAATTTTTGAAAACCGAATCATGGAAGAGGAATTTTATAACGCATTTGCTACTCCGAGTACCCCAATTACTCTTGCACAGAACACAATGTTAGAAAATGAAACTGGAACCATGCAAAAACCGCCAAAGCTTATGAACATTGAGGAGTATAAAGGTTGGGAGGAACGATTCGAAAATTGGGTGCAAGCAAATTACTTGGATGCTTGGGAATGTGTTGAAACGAAATATGTTAGACCAGTGAATGATGAGGAGGAGATTATTGCAATCAAAGATCTTAGTGCTGAAGATAGAAAGAAATACAAAGATGAGAAAATGATGACGAGTTTATTGCATCAAGCTGTTAAGGAAGATATCTTGGTTTTGTTGCAACACAATGGAACTGCTTATTCAATCTGGAAAGCATTAAGATCGAAGTTTGTTGGAAGTCAAGAGATGGTCAAGAACAAAAAATCGCTTTTGAAAAAATAATTCGACTTATTTCGTGGTTTAAAGAATGAAAACACAAAGCAGATCATAGAAAGATATTGCAATCTATTAGCAAACATGAAGAGGTTGAGCATCACAAAAGATAATGAAGAGTTGATTGAGAAATTGGCTGATGCATTACCACATGAGACTTGGGGCACATATCTTATGATGTTAAGGAACAAGAAAGGGTTTAGCAGTTTAACACTTAGCAAGTTTATTGAAAAACTTGAAGCTCAGGAAATGGAACAAAGGAAGATCTCGAGAATGAAAGATTTTGATGGTGAACAAGATATCGGTCTTTACTACAAAGGAGGTATTAGTGACAAGACCAATATGTCACCAAAGGTTGAAACTGCTTTCAATGCTAAGAGTTCATTCGGAGGGTCATCTAAAGGATCAAACAGCGAAACGAGTTTTTCTTCATATCCATCATTTGATCCAAACTTTTCTGCTACAAAGAATGGAAAGAGATTACAATGCAACATTGTTTGAATCTTGAAAATGATGAAAATTTCTCGGAAGAGGTTGCAAAAAGTCACATGTCTTTGTTAGGGACTGTGTTGGAGTCATATGTGAGTTTAGTTGCAGGAAGGATCGGGAATCCAATGTTGACAAAAGAGGATTACGATCAGATTGATGCTGAGGAGATGGAATTAATGGATATAAAATGGTGTTTGGCGAGTGTTTTGAGAAGAGCTGAAAAGTTTAAACAAATTACGGGAAGAGATGATTTCCGTGATGCAAATGTTTCTACTTTAGGTTTTGATAAATCTAAAGTTACTTGTTTTCGTTGCAGGGAAAAAGGACACTTCAAGAGAGAGTGCAGGAATCACGAAGCAAGTGGCGCTCAAAATTCGTTCAACAACAACAATGACTATTATCGGAAAGCAATTTATCATCAAGTTGCTCAACAAACACATCAACAACAACCACAAACTGCTCATGCCAGGAAGGAGATTGAAGAATCATCAAAGAGAGCTTGTATGGTGAATCAGGATGATAAAAAATCATCAAAAGGTTTCAGTTGGGACAAATATATTTCAGCTGATAGTAAAGCATGTCTGATAAATCAAGATGATGAGAAGTTACCAGAAGGGTTTAATTGGAATAATTTCAGTTGGGATAATTATGATCCTAACAAGAAGTCAAATCATAAAGCTTTTGTTGCTCGAGTTGCTGAAGACAGTGATAATGATGATGATTATTATGCAAGGAGAATGGAAAAGCACTTAAAAATGATGGAAGAGAGTGACAATGATGATGAAAAAGCTAAAAAGAAAAAGAAAGAGAAAAAGATTAAGAAACCTGTCAGCAGTGATGATGAAGAAGTTCCTGTGATAAGGAAGAAAATAAAAGACATTCCAGCTTTCAAAGTTGATGAAGAAGCTAATGCACAAAAAGTTCCTGTGAGATGTGAAAACTGTGAAGCAGTGAAGAAGCAGAACAATACATTGATTCATAACATGAACAGATTGAAGGAATCTTATGATGTTCTGAACAAAGCAATGAATCAATACAATCAATCCAGCAGTGAACAAGCAACGGCCATGAAGACACTTCAAGGAGCTTTCATGACAAAACAAAAAGTCGTCAACAATTACATTGAGAAGTGTGCTGTTTTAGAACAAAAACTGGAAACACAAAGGATTGAAACAGAAAGAGTAAACCGTTTGTTAAAAAGTTACTCATGTACTTCTTATGTTATTGACAGGATCTATCCAACAGTGGAAGGAATGAAGGCATTTGAAGAAAAGGAAGTTTCTGGTGAAAAGATTTCTGAAAAGAAGAAGGATACTGAAGTGAATGATTCTGGTAAGAAACAAGGTTTCAGTTACAACCAGTGTCCACCCCCGCTTGAAAATGGATATTCTCCGCGAAATCCAAATTCAGAAAGAGTCAAAAAGGCAACCAATTTACAGTGGGAGTCTGAGGCTACAGATAATTTGCCAGATAATATTGATGTCACTTTTACGTCATCTGACACTGATCATGAGTCCGAGTTAATAAAGAAAGTGGTCGATCAGGTGTTGGATAAAGATGAATCCGAGGAGTCAAAGTCAGAGTCAGAGTTAAAGTCTGGGTCTGAAAATTCGAGTTCAACTGACAACAGTCCAAAATCTTCGGTTAAAAGAGTTTACAATAAAGAATTCCTGTTATCAAAATCTAATTTGAATGACGAAACATTTAAAGTGGCATATAGTTTGAATGATTCAGACAAATTATATTCTGATGAGGAATTTCCAATAAGAGGTGTTAAAACTGAAATGATTAAAAAGGTTTTCAAACTAACAGAAATTGATATTTCTGAAATAAAAAATGTAAATCTTTCTGAAAAACCTGAACCTTACACCTCAAGAGTTCAACAAAGATTAAATAAGAAAAAGGGTTACAGTTCTGGTTCGGGTTTTCAAAAGAAACCAAACCATAACGGTAATTTCAAAAGAAAGGGATTAGGATTTATTCCACCAAAAAATCATAAAAATGAGAAAACTTATAGACCAAAAACTGTGTTTGTTTCATGAACATCATCTGAAGAAGAAAAGGAGCAGTTGTTTAGAAAACAAACAAACAAAGAATTCCTTGCTAAGAAGCAAGAAGAAATGAAGAAGGAAGTTGCTCAGAAGAAAGAGACGAGAACCTGTTTTCAATGTAAAACAGTTGGTCATATTGCCAAGAATTGTCAAAAGGCAATCCAAACAAAACAGGGAGTCTCTGATAAACTGAAAGGAAAGATAGTTGAAAATGAACCACCAACGAAACCGTTCAGAGTTTTCAAAGATTCAAAGTTTGAAGTTGGTGAATGTTCAAAAAGATTTTATAAAAGAAAGGCAAACCTTGACAACCAAAAATGGGTTGTTAAGAAATCTAAGGATAGTTCTTGCAATGATTCTGATTTGTCAAAATCAGAGGAGCTATTTTCTGGCGATGAATCTGATTCCACAAAGTCAGAGGAGCCACAAGTTGAGTTAAAATTGGAAACATCAGTGCCGCCAATGGATGATGTCAATTTTCCACCATTGCGGGCTGAAATTTTTAAACAAAAAATTAGCAAAGTTGAAATTTCAAATCAATTCTTCTCTGAAAAGAAAGATTTTGATGTTGAAAAGGTTTTTAACCCCACAGTTCATAACATTTTTGGAAAAATGATTGACAGGAAGGTCAAAGGGGTAAAGGAATTTTATGAGAAGAAAATGAAGAAACCAGGTAAAGGTTTTTCATCCCAGGTTTGTGACTGGGATGGAACCTATTATTCTGATTAAATTCTGGACTTGCCGGAGCTCCCAGCTTGGTAAGGGTGGAGCAGGAATTGGCATCTTTATTGAGAAATTCACTACGGTGATATTTCGATTTACAAGTGGTAAATCAGGAACATTAAGTTGTACTTGATTTTCTACAAGTGGTATTGGTTGTTTGAATTTAAAATTGTTATATTTGTCAAAAGGTTGAAGTTGAAAGACAAAGTGATGAACAAAACCCCATTTTTACAAGTGATAATATCAACAAAACTAATTTTCCAGAAAAACCATTTGATTAAAACAAACTTAAGTGTTTTGAAATCACAATGGGAAAATATTTTGTTGACAGGGGGAGTTCTGATTATTTTATGCCAAGTGGATGGCAAATTGAAGTGATTCACAACAGTTGTCAATTTACTTGTATCGTTTGTTTTCAAATTTCTTTAAATGATTTTGAATTTATGGGGAGTAAGAAATTTCAGAAAATCCAAAAACATTTGAAAATTTGAAAAAGTCAAAAACATGATAAAATGAAAATGAGTTTTGTTGTGAAAAAGAGGAAATGATAGTACATCAGTAGACGATCACAGCATGCTAAAGAATTGGAAAGTCAAATGTGATAAACGGTCTCGCTGATGATGTGCCAGTAGGTTTTTGCACATTTAGTAGATTGTGACGAGATATAAACCTAAATTTCAAACTTACTTATATCGTGGGGAACATCTCTCGGATATATGGGTAACCCCCGAAATCTTGTTTGAAAGGTCCCTCTTTCTGAGATACTAGGTCATTATGCTCAGTGATATCTAGGGTATTATCCCGGGACTTCTGATTTTGCGGAAGCAATGGCCTAGTCCCCGGAGAATACTTTACGCTTGCTTGAAATATAGCACCACCCTCAGCATAAAAAATGATGAAACATTGAAAAATGCTAATCATGTGCTGTTGAAGAAAAGATCCTCCAAAGGGGACACACCAAAAGTCGAAGCCGTCATCTCTTTGATTTTGCGGAAGCAATAGCCTGAGCTCTCACGGCCCTCGCAATTTAACCCTTACAGATATCATCTAGGTATACTCACCTGTAAGACTGAATATTGGGATCTGGACACGGGAGTATATTCTGAGGTGGGACACGCGAATAAGTTTAAGTGTTTAAAACATTAATCTCGTATCTCGAAACAATTGAATTTTGTGTGAAAATTTAAGTGGATCAATATACTGACAATCTAAGCGAATCGTTTAGAACTTAAAATGTTTAAAGCTTAACGGTGTTGGTGATTTGTCAAAAACTGATATGATCCTCTTACACAAACTCACAAAAATATTGTCTGTAAATATTTCTTTACTGCATTTCTTTCAATAAAAAAAATCCAAAAAGATTTTCGGCGTGTTTTAGCATAAACTTTGAAAAATTCAAAAAGATCTTCGACAACTGATGTTGAAGAGCTGATTTTCAAAATTCCAAGTGCTAAACATGATGACAACTGGATTGGGAGAGTGTGTTTTGAAAAGAAAAATGATATTTTCTTCAAGTGGTTCATCAGAGATTAACATTGTAAAATCACTATTTTTAATATATTATTCACAAGTGGTCATCAGATATTATAAATGTTAAATCATTTTAAGAATTGATTTTACAAGTGGTAAGCAGAGTGTAAATTTGTCAAATTTTAAATTTGTGAAATTTATTTTTGGGTAGAGATTGTGCAGGTAAGCCAGATTTCGATCCAGAGTAGGATGTAAGCCAGATCTAGATCTTGATCTTGTGAAAGCCAGACTGTGATCCTAGCACAACTCAAGGGGGAGTTTGATAGCAAAAGGGAGTCTGAATGTCGAAGAGTCAGGTTCTGATCTTGAGATTGCTGATGCTGATGAACTTAAGGAATCAAGAGATCTGATCAAGAGAATTAGAATGCTCAAGAGCCAGGTTGTGATTCTGGAATTGGAGATTAGATCAACATCCGAGAGGGAGATAAGTTGATAGAGAGAAGAGAAAGAGATGGAGAATACTTACATTGTTAGATACTTCGGAAGAGAGGTCGAGAAGACTGATAAAGATTGAAGATGCGAAGACTCGACACCGAAGACTTCGTCAACATCCGAGGGGGAGTCTGTTGGTGCATCCGTCTGTCGACTTCGTCTTGTATCGAGTCTTGTATGTTTGTAGATAGATCAGGGCACGTTTGTAACACCCATACTATTTTAACGTTAATATATAAAATTAAAGTAAGCATTTTATAAGAAAATGCCACTTATCAAAACTTTTACATCTTGAGTATTTAAACATGTTTACAACATTCTGAAACATAGTTTAAAATGTTTACATATTCCACTTTTTACAAAACAAAACTAGATAATTGCGGAAGCTTCAAAAGTGTGTGTGTTCAGTTCTTCAAAAACATGCTTGATCGCCATCCGAAAAGACCCCATCATTACCTAGAGTCAAAACCACTTAAAAGTTAGTTTTGACATTAATATAGTACATATAAACAAGTTCCGACATCGAAATGTGAAAAATAAAATAAAATTTCAAAACCGATCCTGTCGCGTGTCGCGGCGGGATCCGTTCGCTTTGTCGCGTGGCGCGGGAGCCCCCGCGTGTCGCGCCAGTTCACTGAGTCTCCCCCGCATGGAGCGGGGGAGTACGTTTTCCAGCAGATCCAGGAGCTGGTCCTGCATATCCGCCCAGCTCTGGAATTTCATAAATTTCAACTTTAAATGACCATAACTTTTCGCTCGGTTGTCCGTTTTAGGTGATTCTTTTTCCTATACGTCTGTAAATTTATTACCCACGTGCCTATCACATTTGTCATACCAAAAATTTGATTTACGGGCTGAACGAATAAAAGTCACTTATGCATTATTCGACCCATTCAGGTTACACTCATTTTACTACCCCTTTTTAATAGTAAACATAGGCGCTTCTTACCCAACTTCCGGGGCTCATTATCACCGGCATTTTATCACCAATCTCAATGGTTTCATGCTCGTAAGGTTGTAACCGCCTATGCCAACTATTAGTAACTATAACCATACCATTTTACCATTATTCGACCCGTTTGGCTCATCTACGGAATCCTCCATTATGATGACTACCAAACGACTCCTAACCAAATTCTTAACCTATTGTTTCAATTAACGAACATTGTCATTCAGTCAACATAAACTTAATTTACAACGCAACTAAATAAGCTCTAGTTATCAAATTACTCAATGTAACGAATCAAGTTACATACTCGCATAATTCATCAACATTGGTTTCTAACCATAATTACCCATTCCCGAGCTTGTCAATCTTAGCGTATCACGTCCATTCCATGGATTACGTTTTTACAACTCGATTTTAATGAGTGACGTTTCAATCACTTCAACACTACAAATTCGACCATTGTTTGACCCGTTTAGTTGTTTAATGGGAATCACCATTTTACAACATACCAAACTTGTTCTAACCAACATTTAACCCATTTACTATCTAGTGATCTTCGTCACTTCAACTAGACATCCAAATTCATACGCTATTCTAAATTCAAGTCTACTAGTAAAAACACATAACATACATAACGTAACGAAACCGTGGTTACGTACCTTTGAAGCGTTCCCTTTCAACGCGTATCGCCACTAGCTTGTCCGCTTGACGTTCCGATTTCCTTGCCTATAGAGTTCAACCATAGGTGTTTAGAACTCTCTTTTAGTATATAACGCATAATTTACCACACTAATCAAATATGCGTTTTTAGTCCAATTTCTCAACATTTACCTTCTCTTAGGCATTATATCAAACACCTAATGAGCATGATTTCATACAATTCAAAATCAAGTTCTTGACTAACTATTTAACCAAGATTTAAACATCATTTCTCATGTTCATGACAAATTTTCATATCAACAAATCTGGATTTGCTTCATAGAGCTCAAATACACTAAGTTAACAAAGATAATCCTAGTGTTTAACATAATTCTACAAAACCCACTTGACATATGAGTGGATGATTATAAAGTCACAAATTTTTGAACATCAATTCAACAAGTAAATGACTAGGGTTCACTCCTAGACATAATTTCATTCCTAATTTCATCCAAACTTGATCATGCAAGCTCGGATTTCGATTCTCATGAATTCATTCAAAAATCAAGATGGAGCTATATGGTGAAATTTGTATACCTTATGATCCCTTCGTCGAGGTGATCACTAATCTATGATTGGATTTCGATTTGGAATGGATTTGAGCCTTCAATTTGGCGAAAATGCAAGAGCTAGGGTTTTGAGGGGAGTCCTGGTCGCCCCCTGTGTTCTTGATCGATCCAGACACACCTAGTGTGTGTTTGGTAATTTTTTTTTTATTTTATAAATCAAGTTTCCACCTTAACACTGTTGGCCCTTCAACTAATGCCAAGTTTAAACTTTAGATGTGTTAATCAAGTTCCTTTGTTATAACTAGACTCTTGACTAACTAGGTTATTTATTTCTAGTTAGTTTATTTTTGTTTATTTTATACTTTATAATTTCAATATAAAGTTTTATATTTTCGGGATGTTACAAGTCCACCCCCCTTAAAAAGGGTTTCGTCCCCGAAACCTCCTTTAAGTAGTCCTTTGGTTTAGCCCTAACTATCTTTGTCTCGGTTTCCAAGGTATTCTTTCTTTTCTGGCATGAGGTTTTTATTCGTATTGACATGTGTGCCTTTTAGGCACATGTCCTATTGGACCGTAACCTTTTATCACTTATTTCCTATCTTTGTCACCTTTTTGATCGGGTTGTCAATTTACTACTCGATAGTACAAGTTCATTAACATGTTCGCTCCATACTAGTCTTATACTGACAAGTGTTTTGTATAAGTCACGTCACTATTTTGACTCTGGAAGGTCTTGTCGGCTAAATTGATTAATCACCGTCATTCTATACTCTGTTATTCCGGTCTTCCACATTGCCATATTCGGCCTTACATGAGTTCATGATCTCCTATCCCGTAACTCACGTTACGACATGATTATATCTTGTATTTCTATATCACTCTCGTGACTGTTATCGCATCGCATCACGTCATGTTTAAGTTTTTATAAGCTTTTCATTATCAAGAATCTTCTCTCGAACATAGCGTCTCACACCTATCAGTGTTGAGGCCTATGTTCTTCAATATTAACTATTTTCTAATTTCTCTATAATATCCATATTTGTTAAACGCCACTTCTTACTAAAACTGAATTTTAGTTTAACATCTATTTCTTTAACTTGTGTCAATTGCTCATATTCAGGAATTGACGACAAGAATTTATTCTTTTCCACTATTAAATTGCGCGGGGAATTGTAACCAGTCCCCATGCTTAACCCCGAGTGACCCGTAGGTTCGCTCACTTTGCCTCATAGGCTATTTTATTAGATCTTCACCTTTTCAAGATGAGACCCTGTAACACCCGTTCTTATAATTTAAGGTTTAACGTATCATTTACGAAAAACAGTCATGTAATTAAGATTACATATGCATTGGAAATTACGGGTTTACTAAAACTTTTTAGCATTTCAACATTTAATGTTTATAACGTCGTTTAAACGTGGCAACTAAAATAATGCGGAAGCTTGATTCTTGATTGTGTTCGGTTCTTTGTTGAGCTTGATTGTCATCCGGGGTTCCAAATTATACCTGCAATTCATAAACCATGAAATGATTAGTTATACGGGCTTAAAATGAGTTTAGAACAAGTCCGGATACGAAAACGGACGAGAAAAATGAATTTGTTAGCTTTGGATTCTCACGCGGGTCGCGACAGAGACACCCTCGTCTCACGCGTGTCGCCTCGTATCGTCGCGTGTCGCGACGTGTTTCTGGTCATCCGTCGCGTGGCGCGACAGATATGCTTTTTCAGCGAGTTCAGATCTGGGTCCTGCATTTTCAGCTATGCCTGTTTTTACGGAAACGGCCATAACTTCTTCGTTATTGATCCGTTTTACCCGATTCTTTTTCCTACGCGACCGTAATTTAATTCTCCATCTAATGGAGTTGAAATCCAACATCCTACATATTAAAACTTCAGACTTTTAACTCTTCGGCTTATTACCCTTTTTACCAACTTTTGACCCGTTCGTGATTTCATCATCAAACGTATTTATTTGACCCTTATAACACATACACTTCTTCAACTTAATGATATCTACTATATTAGATTCTAATCACCGGTTTATTACACAAATTAAACCCGTTTTCGCTTGTATGCTTATTTTGACCCGTTAAGGGTATTTAAGCACTTTCGAACCTAAAATCGCTTTCGATTGCTTCTAGCATTCCATCACCACATTTCTTACCCTATAATATCCCACCACAACTGTATTTAAGGTGGGTTTATTGTGGTGATCTTATATAACCCAAATTTTACTACTCGAATCATTATTTTACGACAAAACTCAAATAGTGCCATTTGACTAATATTATACCTCTTTCAGCTTTTATACTTATTCTAAGTATTTACTCAATCATACAACTCGTTTCCAAACAACTTTTAAAGGTTGTTTGTTCGAATTAGCCAACAAGGGCGTTTTGGTCGATTTTAGTCCTTTTATGACTAAGGACTCTCTCTCAAATTATTCGACCAAAATAGCACTTTTAACTACAACATAATTATGCGTACCTGGCCCGGATCAACAAGTAGACCCGATTTATACCTTTTTTTCATTATCACACCATCAATGGTGACGCAATTATCCGATTCGCTAATCGGTCCTGTTAACATAAGACTTGACAACCACATTAGTCGATATTGTCAAATGGTGTTATCACCACCATTCGACCCGTTTGGACTATATGCCCAACATTATTTATTTAATCAAAAACATCGTTTTTGATTTCCAATTCATACATCCATCCCATCCCGGATTTTATAACCATACCCTTTTTCTTTTACACCCTTTTCTTACAATTTCAACCCATTTCGGCTTACGCCATGGGTATCCTTTTAACCTTGATTTACATTAGTCGATATTTGACAAATTTCCATATTTCCAATATTATTGTTATCACGTTTACAATGTATCGAATAAACGGGTATTCTACATAAGTGTGTAAATTACACTTACCTCGCATCCACGCCACGCTTTTCTTTCCGTACTTGCTCCGTTTGACCCGCTCCCTCTTCCAAGCTTTCACCTAGCTTGTTACGCGTCAAACTATTGTCAAACATTTACAAGGCGGTTAAATTAGTCATTAACAATCAGGACTATTCCACCTCACTTATTTTCTATGCCGAAGCTACTATTCGGCTTCATGATTAGTTAACTTAACTTATCTAAAGTTAACTACTTTCAATCACATGTTTACTACATTAAGTCTAAATCAACATAGTATTTAGAACTCTTATCACTTCATATCACGCGTAATTGCCATATCATTCAATTACGCGTTTTCACTCTAAATTCAATACTTTAGTTCTCATTTAGGCATTTTAACAAACACCTAATGTGCATAATTTCACATATTTACTAACTAGTTCATAACTAATTATTTTCACCAAGATTTACATCAAAATCAAACCTCTATGTCTAGTGTTCATGAACTACATCAAGAACTTATATCATAAAAACCAATATTCATCAAATTAACACTCTAATCCGAGTGTTCATCATATTGTCAATAAACCCATTTAACACACATATAGGTAATCACCAAATCATTCAAGTCATAGCATCATATGCATGATTTTCACTTAGGGTTTCGTTCCTAAGAAAGTATACATCACTAATCTAGCCATAGCTTCTCTAATTCATGCTTAATTCGCGATTAGGATGATTATCAAATTTTTACAACTTCACGAATGTTAGAAATTCAACATACCTCACGATCCCCTTGACTTGGTGATCGTTTCTACGCGTTCATGCATTGATTTGGATCTTGATTCAAGCTTCAATTTGACCAATTTGTTGATCTAGGGTTTTGAGCTCCTTGCTCTTGTCCCTGGTCGTACGCGCACACACACACACACTAAGTGTGTGTTGTGTTTGATTTTTAGTTTTTATAAATCAAGTCCCTTTGTTTGCAACTTAAGTCCCTCTAGTTTGGTTAGTTATTAAGTAGGACATAACCTACTTATTTCTAGTAACATTCCCTCTTATTAACTAGATTAATTATTCCTAGTTAGCTTACTGGGTTCGGGAAGTCATAACCCGTTTTATTTTAAGTCCCGTTAACTCAGGCTCTTATAAACTTAATTCCTTAAAACTTTGATTCGTTTTTATTTAATATTAGGATTTCTTATTTAAATCCAAATATTTGCCGGGTTATTTTTACTAATAACGGTACGTTACCCGTCTTTTAGTATTAACAGAGTTTAATTACCAAGCCCGTTTTTGGGGTGTTACAAGTCTACCCCCCTTAAAGAGGTTTCGTCCTCGAAACCTTGCTTACATATTTCATTGAGTTCTAAACTCAATGCGTTTGACCTGAGTAATCTCTTAAGCATTATTCATACTTTAACCAATTGTTAGTATTACCAGAAAAATTATGGTAATATCTTTTTGGTTACAGAACCTCTACGTACCTCATACGACATAATGTAACTTGAAATAACGTAATTCCGTTATTTCTACTAGTTTAGTTAACTTAGCGATTTCCATCGCTTTTATATATTATCGAACTCTTGGTGAATCCGTTACCTTGACCCGTTTAAAGGTCTTTAGTGAAATATTTCACTTTTAGCAATAATTTCTTTTGTTTTCAGATTTATTTATTCGGTTCAGTTATACCGAATCCACCGCTTACAAGCAAACCAATTTTTATTGATTTGAATTACTGGCCTTAACCGGTCTTACTAACTAGACTTATTAGTCCCGTTACTTTTCACCGCTCGCTTGGTTATAATGTGATTTTACTTCACATTACATTTCCTAACCGTGATCGTGTCACATCGTGTTTAGTTTGTATCAACCTTTCATTTTCGAAAATATCACTTTTCGAATATATCGTCTTGCGCCTATCAGTGTCAAGACTTGAACCTTTCATGCTTACTATTCAAATTCATTTCAGAATTTATATTTGTAACAACGCTATTTCTTACTAAAATCGAAGTTTTAGTTTTAGGATCTTTTCTTTAACTTTTGTCAATTATCCATAACATGATATTGATAGTCCATAATTTATTCTTTTAAAATCTTAGTTTTATACGGGGAATCGTAACAAGTTCCCTTACCTCTCACTATCGACCCGTAGGTTCCTTCACTTAACCTCGTAGGCTATTTCCTTAGGCTTTCATCTCTTTGAGGCGAGGCCCTTATGATCCTTTTGCTTCAATTCATGACCCGTGGGTCATTTTGGCCCCGTAGACCTTTGCTCTAATTAATATCCCGTAGGTTATGATGATCCCGTAGATCATCTTTTATTCGAGTCTTTATTCAATGTGTATACATTTATATACGCATATGGCGTTAAGGCACCCCTTCTTATGTTTTAGAATTATTCACCTTTACTTTTTGGATTCCTTTTGACCTTGACCGTAGTCTAAGGCTACATTGTTTTCTTTTGAATTATCTTTCCGACTTCTTGACTTCTAACGTCAATTACACGTCAGTTTGCCCTACACTTACCGTTACCCGGTTCTTACCTATACTTCTTTACGTCCCATTACCCGGGTTCTTTTATTTTAATGTTTTTAACATTTTTGTTTCGCTACTTTGCGTTTTTTCCTATATATATTCCTTTATGAGCCATCACGTAGGTTCATTAATGTTTCGCGCTTCCATTATTCGGTTTGCGCTTACTTGCACTACCAAGTTTTTATACTTCATTTATCTCGTTTGACTTGTTCGTGTGAAATTTCATCACTTGTGAACATCAAACTATGTTCTTTATTCGACCCGTTCAACTTTAAAATAGTTGAGAGTAGTTACTAACATTTCTCTTTGCAAATTCTCATTGTCTTTTAGTCATGACTCATATTCCGAGTCTTTTGACTTTCTGTTTCGCGTTCCCGTCTCTTGGTTTACGCATTCTTTCCAAATCCTACCCATTCATCGGGTATCTTTACCGTAATCATTTTCAAGTAACCATTTTTATATGGTTTTAGACGTTATTTTAATTTATTTGGTCGTCTTAGCGAGATCCATCGCTTTTATTCAATCAAGTCCTTTATTCTTTATTCAATTCGTTTGACTTGTCTATGTGAATTTCATCACTTGTGACAGTCAAGCTTTTATCCCTATGCCTTAGCATTCCTATTGGTCGGTCTGTATTTTCTTTTTACTTAATCCTTGTCCCTTCTCTCGGGCTCGTTATTCTTACGTAATACGCTTCCGTCATCCGACTTACGTTTACGTTTACCATCAAACGTCTTACTTATTTGACTCATTTGGGTACCATTTAAGTTAGTCCCATTCACCCCACCCTTACTACATCGGACATAAATGTGTTCATCATAAGAAGTTCATGGTACCACGTGTTCACTACTTACTTGGCCAGAGTAAGCGATCAACACCTGGTATACATGACCTTTTTATAATGTTCACATTACACCCTATGTAAGTAATGCCTCTATTTGTTTCTCTTGGAAACAATATCCTGGATAGGTATTCTATTCAGGTTTGTCCAAGTTTTCAATCTAAATCTGCAACTATCAATTTCTACGTATTGGTCGCATGTTTATATTCATGCAATAATTTAAACATGCACCTGGTAAATGCTTGCCCTAACGGGTTTTTCTTGCCATTAGCCTTGTTCGCGACCATTACGCGATTTAGGTCCTTAATGAGCATGCTCTTCTTGTCATATCTCGGACCATTCCATCATCATATCCACAATTCGTTTGACTCTCGTCGTCTTCAAACGCGAGTGTCCTTCAATTAAAACATTCACAAAAGTTAGTAACTTCTACTTCAATAATCGCCCGTATTCTAATACAAGGCTTTTTCTACTATACGCGTCAATGCACGTATTTTCGTCAACTATATTAATCATTTCAATTGGGGTAACGTGTATCACACGGTAGCCCTATGTGTTACTTACAACACTTTAGCATGCTAAACAATTAACATACATGTACTTACCGGATTTGCGATCAAACCTCGAACCGAACACACTTTATTCTTTAACCATGAGCTCTGATTACCAACTTGTAACACCCGTTCTTATAATTTAAGGTTTAAGGTATCATTTACGAAAAACAGTCATGTAATTAAGATTACATATGCATTGGAAATTACGGGTTTACTAAAACTTTTTAGCATTTCAACATTTAATGTTTATAACGTCGTTTAAACGTGGCAACTAAAATAATGCGGAAGCTTGATTCTTGATTGTGTTCGGTTCTTTGTTGAGCTTGATTGTCATCCGGGGTTCCAAATTATACCTGCAATTCATAAACCATGAAATGATTAGTTATACGGGCTTAAAATGAGTTTAGAACAAGTCCGGATACGAAAACGGACGAGAAAAATGAATTTGCCAGCTTTGGATTCTCACGCGGGTCGCGACAGAGACACCCTCGTCTCACGCGTGTCGCCTCGTATCGTCGCGTGTCGCGACGTGTTTCTGGTCATCCGTCGCGTGGCGCGACAGATATGCTTTTTCAGCGAGTTCAGATCTGGGTCCTGCATTTTCAGCTATGCCTGTTTTTACGGAAACGTCCATAACTTCTTCGTTATTGATTCGTTTTACCCGATTCTTTTTCCTACACGACCGTAATTTAATTCTCCATCTAATGGAGTTGAAATCCAACATCCTACATATTAAAACTTCAGACTTTTAACTCTTCGGCTTATTACCCTTTTTACCAACTTTTGACCCGTTCGTGATTTCATCATCAAACGTATTTATTTGACCCTTATAACACATACACTTCTTCAACTTAATGATATCTACTATATTAGATTCTAATCACCGGTTTATTACACAAATTAAACCCGTTTTCGCATGTATGCTTATTTTGACCCGTTAAGGGTATTTAAGCACTTTCGAACCTAAAATCGCTTTCGATTGCTTCTAGCATTCCATCACCACATTTCTTACCCTATAATATCCCACCACAACTGTATTTAAGGTGGGTTTATTGTGGTGATCTTATATAACCCAAATTTTACTACTCGAATCATTATTTTACGGCAAAACTCAAATAGTGCCATTTGACTAATATTATACCTCTTTCAGCTTTTATACTTATTCTAAGTATTTACCCAATCATACAACTCGTTTCCAAATAACTTTTAAAGGTTGTTTGTTCGAATTAGCCAACAAGGGCGTTTTGGTCGATTTTAGTCCTTTTATGACTAAGGACTCTCTCTCAAATTATTCGACCAAAATAGCACTTTTAACTACAACATAATTATGCGTACCTGGCCCGGATCAACAAGTAGACCCGATTTATACCTTGTTTTCATTATCACACCATCAATGGTGACGCAATTATCCGATTTGCTAATCGGTCCTGTTAACATAAGACTTGACAACCACATTAGTCGATATTGTCAAATGGTGTTATCACCACCATTCGACCCGTTTGGACTATATGCCCAACATTATTTATTTAATCAAAAACATCGTTTTTGATTTCCAATTCATACATCAATCCCATCCCGGATTTTATAACCATATCCTTTTTCTTTTACACCCTTTTTCTTACAATTTCAACCCATTTCGGCTTACGCCATGGGTATCCTTTTAACCTTGATTTACATTAGTCGATATTTGACAAATTTCCATATTTCCAATATTATTGTTATCACGTTTACAATGTATCGAATAAACGGGTATTCTACATAAGTGTGTAAATTACACTTACCTCGCATCCACGCCACGCTTTTCTTTCCGTACTTGCTCCGTTTGACCCGCTCCCTCTTCCAAGCTTTCACCTAGCTTGTTACGCGTCAAACTATTGTCAAACATTTACAAGGCGGTTAAATTAGCCATTAACAATCACGACTATTCCACCTCACTTATTTTCTATGCCGAAGCTACTATTCGGCTTCATGATTAGTTAACTTAACTTATCTAAAGTTAACTACTTTCAATCACATGTTTACTACATTAAGTCTAAATCAACATAGTATTTAGAACTCTTATCACTTCATATCACGCGTAATTTCCATATCATTCAATTACGCGTTTTCACTCTAAATTCAATACTTTAGTTCTCATTTAGGCATTTTAACAAACACCTAATGTGCATAATTTCACATATTTACTAACTAGTTCATAACTAATTATTTTCACCAAGATTTACATCAAAATCAAACCTCTATGTCTAGTGTTCATGAACTACATCAAGAACTTATATCATAAAAATCAATATTCATCAAATTAACACTCTAATCCGAGTGTTCATCATATTGTCAATAAACCCATTTAACACACATATAGGTAATCACCAAATCATTCAAGTCATAGCATCATATGCATGATTTTCACTTAGGGTTTCGTTCCTAAGCAAGTATACATCACTAATCTAGCCATAGCTTCTCTAATTCATGCCTAATTCGCGATTAGGATGATTATCAAATTTTTACAACTTCACGAATGTTAGAAATTCAACATACCTCACGATCCCCTTGACTTGGTGATCGTTTCTACGCGTTCATGCATTGATTTGGATCTTGATTCAAGCTTCAATTTGACCAAATTGTTGATCTAGGGTTTTGAGCTCCTTGCTCTTGTCCCTGGTCGTATGCACACACACACACTAAGTGTGTGTTGTGTTTGATTTTTAGTTTTTATAAATCAAGTCCCTTTGTTTGCAACTTAAGTCCCTCTAGTTTGGTTAGTTATTAAGTAGGCCATAACCTACTTATTTCTAGTAACATTCCCTCTTATTAACTAGGTTAATTATTCCTAGTTAGCTTACTGGGTTCGGGAAGTCATAACCCGTTTTATTTTAGTCCCGTTAACTCAGGCTCTTATAAACTTAATTCCTTAAAACTTTGATTCGTTTCTATTTAATATTAGGATTTCTTATTTAAATCCAAATATTTGCCGGGTTATTTTTACTAATAACGGTACGTTACCCGTCTTTTAGTATTAACAGAGTTTAATTACCAAGCCCGTTTTCGGGGTGTTACAGACCCTCTGGTTTGTTTCTTTTTATTTGTGACATGAGGGTCATTTTGGTTCCGTAGACCTTTATATTGTTTATAACCCGAGGGTTATAGCGATCCCGTAGATCATCCTCTACTCGTGTCTTTATTTAATTATATATGTATATACATAAGGCGTCAAGGCACCCCATTTGTATGTTTAGAATAATTTATTTTCGCTTCTGAAACTCATCTGACCTTGACCGTAGTCTAAGGCTACACTCATTTTCTCTCGGATTATCTTTCCGACTCTATGACTTCTTACGTCGTTTTCGCGTCGGTTTATCCCACTCATTCCGTTATTTGGTTTATGCCCCTACTCCCTTTCAACCCGTTACCCGGGTTCTTTATCTTAATGTTTTTAATACTTCGGTTTCATTGGTTTGCATTTTCCTTCCCATACTCTTTTACGACCTATTACATTGGTTCAGTAACATTTCGCACTTTCATTATTCGGGTTGCGCTTACCTGGAATATCAAGTGTTATACTTTATTCGGTCCGTCCAATATTAAAATAGTTGAACTTTACTATCAAAATTTCTGTTTTTGGCGAAACTTTATTGTCCTTTAGTCCTAACTCTTAATCTAAGTCTTTTGACTTTTAATCTGCGTCACTTTCCCTTGGTTTACGTATATATCCGTATTCCTACCCATCATTCGGGTATTTTACCGAATTCATTATCAAAGCAGCCATTCTGGCATGCATTTCGATTTATGCAGTAGTATTAGCGTATTCCGTCGCCCTTATTCTCTAACATTCTTGTTTATTGGTTTATATTTTTATTTACCTTGATTCTTATCCCTTTCCTTGGGCTTATTTCCTTAATGTAACACGCTCCCGTCATCCGGCTTCCTTTTACCTTTATTATCAAGCATTTTGCTTATTTGATCCAAACACCACCTTTCTGTTGTTAGCGACCCTTAGGTCTGTTTCTTTTACTAATGTTCCGAAAGCCCATTTCTTAAGTCTTATCTGGTAAAACCACTGTTATGGTTATACGGCTTTTGGGGTTTACCCGTTCTTATTCTAACACTTTTCATAAAGTTTATTTTACTAGGCTTTTACCCAATCACATCCATTACTGTGATCATCGTTCTTCCTTATGAGGATTTGATTAATAATGTATTACTTGGATGGTTACCCATACTCAAGTTTCTGAATTTGCATTTATTGATACTTTGTTATTCATAGTACGAATAATACGTATCATTCATTTAACTTCTTTTTCGCTAATATTCTTGGTCCGAATTTTAATTTCTCATCCTTAACCTTAATCCTATTGAAACAATAACAGAATTAATTCATTTAATTTTATTATTGTTTATCGTTGCATGAAATTTATCTACATCGTATGTTGATGTAAATGACGCTCCTACGCGTTTTATTTAGTTCGGCCAAATCAATAACCTTGTCTTCGCTATTTATTATTATTGCAATTTCCGGGTTCGAGTATACACGCACTCCTTCCCATTGCAATATCTATCGAGATTACTTTTACCTCGATGCTCAATGTTCTGTTTCAGCACCTCTTATAAACAATAGAACTTTTATTATTACCTATTTCTATTTCTCAAAGCATGGGTAATTTCGTTAACGCGAATGTAGGATGTTGAATAAATCGATATAAAACAAGCGATTTATTTGCACTCGTAATAATTAAAAATTCATGCTGAAATTTAATTTACAAGAGTATACCTGAAGCGACATCAGGTTCAGCTTTAGCCTTTGTGGCCGTTATATAAAACAACTTTGTCCTTGATTTCTGGGCATCAGACTTTGTGTCAGTTGTGTCCTTGGTTCCAAGCTTCTCTGGACATTTAGACTTCTTATGTCTTGGCCTACCACATGTGCCCTTGTGAATTTTTCCACAAAATTTACACTGATGTACTACACTTTTTGTAACTCCTTTCTTGGGAGCTTTATTAGACTTGGATTTCTTTACGGAACTTGGATTCATATCCAACACCCTCCTTTCTTCTATTTCTTGCAATATGCTGTCTTTCAATTTAGTCATCATATTGTCCATCACTGGCACGATTGTGGTTTGTAATCTATCAATATAATGTGATAGACTATTTTCTAGAGCTTTTCCGACTGCCTCGAAAATCTTAGCTTTCATTTGTTCAGTCAATTGAGATGTCGAATCATCTCCAGTTACTCCAGACATTTCTTTAACTGAAACATCCATAGTGGTTGATCAATAATTATTTAATTCATTTCCATCTTATTATACGGAAATTTATATCATTCTCACTTAATCATAAGTAATGTGTTATTCTTTTTCGGTTTGGTCAAGTATATATCTTGCCTTACCTTTCTTACTTAGTGTATTTCCCAGGTTCGAGCGTATTTATACACTCCTTCCATACACTTTTCACATATTTCATATCGTTTAATTTTATCTAAACTCAATTATAAGTAACTCTTACCGGATGTCTTGAAACTGAAATGTTTATATCGATTATTAAACATCTCTTTTATAACATAACTTTGTTTGCTTCGGTTTAGCCAAGTTCGTAACTTGCTTTGACCGTTCTCGTTTAGTGCACTTTCCGGACTTGAGTGTATTAACGCACTCTTCCCGTGCACATTAATTTCCTTTTTCTAATATTCAAATAGAATCTACTAAATGACTAATTCTTACCGGATGTTTGATCAAGCTTTGAACCGAACACACTTTGTTAACAACCTTGAGCTCTGATTACCAACTTGTAACACCCATACTATTTTAACGTTAATATATAAAATTAAAGTAAGCATTTTATAAGAAAATGCCACATATCAAAACTTTTACATCTTGAGTATTTAAACATGTTTACAACATTCTAAAACATAGTTTAAAATGTTTACATATTCCACTTTTTACAAAACAAAACTAGATAATTGCGGAAGCTTCAAAAGTGTGTGTGTTCAGTTCTTCAAAAACATGCTTGATCGCCATCCGAAAAGACCCCATCATTACCTAGAGTCAAAACCACTTAAAAGTTAGTTTTGACATTAATATAGTACATATAAACAAGTTCCGACATCGAAATGTGAAAAATAAAATAAAATTTCAAAACCGATCCTGTCGCGTGTCGCGGCAGGATCCGTTCGCTTTGTCGCGTGGCGCGGGAGCCCCCGCGTGTCGCGCCAGTTCACTGAGTCTCCCCCGCGTGGCGCGGGGGAGTACGTTTTCCAGCAGGTCCAGGAGCTGGTCCTGCATATCCGCCCAGCTCCGGAATTTCATAAATTTCAACTTTAAATGACCATAACTTTTCGCTCGGTTGTCCGTTCTAGGTGATTCTTTTTCCTATACGTCTGTAAATTTATTACCGACGTGCCTATCACATTTGTCATACCAAAAATTTGATTTACGGGCCGAACGAATAAAAGTCACTTATGCATTATTCGACCCATTCAGGTTACACTCATTTTACTACCCCTTTTTAATAGTAAACATAGGCGCTTCTTACCCAACTTCCAGGGCTCATTATCACCGGCATTTTATCACCAATCTCAATGGTTTCATGCTCGTAAGGTTGTAACCGCCTATGCCAACTATTAGTAACTATAACCATACCATTTCACCATTATTTGACCCGTTTGGCTCATCTACGGAATCCTCCATTATGATGACTACCAAACGACTCCTAACCAAATTCTTAACCTATTGTTTCAATTAACGAACATTGTCATTCAATCAACACAAACTTAATTTACAACGCAACTAAATAAGCTCTAGTTATCAAATTACTCAATGTAACGAATCAAGTTACATACTCGCATAATTCATCAACATTGGTTTCTAACCATAATCACCCATTCCCGAGTTTGTCAATCTTAGCGTATCACGTCCATTCCATGGATTACGTTTTTACAACTCGATTTTAATGAGTGACGTTTCAATCACTTCAACACTACAAATTCGACCATTGTTTGACCCGTTTGGTTGTTTAATGGGAATCACCATTTTACAACATACCAAACTTGTTCTAACCAACATTTAACCCATTTACTATCTAGTGATCTTCGTCACTTCAACTAGACATCCAAATTCATACGCTATTCTAAATTCAAGTCTACTAGTAAAAACACATAACATACATAACGTAACGAAACCGTGGTTACGTACCTTTGAAGCGTTCCCTTTCAACGCGTATCGCCACTAGCTTGTCCGCTTGACGTTCCGATTTCCTTGCCTATAGAGTTCAACCATAGGTGTTTAGAACTCTCTTTTAGTATATAACGCATAATTTACCACACTAATCAAATATGCGTTTTTAGTCCAATTTCTCAACATTTATCTTCTCTTAGGCATTATATCAAACACCTAATGAGCATGATTTCATACAATTCAAAATCAAGTTCTTGACTAACTATTTAACCAAGATTTAAACATCATTTCTCATGTTCATGACAAATTTTCATATCAACAAATCTGGATTTGCTTCATAGAGCTCAAATACACTAAGTTAACAAAGATAATCCTAGTGGTTAACATAATTCTACAAAACCCACTTGACATATGAGTGGATGATTATAAAGTCACAAATTTATGAACATCAATTCAACAAGTAAATGACTAGGGTTCACTCCTAGACATAATTTCATTCCTAATTTCATCCAAACTTGATCATGCAAGCTCAGATTTCGATTCTCATGAATTCATTCAAAAATCAAGATGGAGCTATATGGTGAAATTTTTTATACCTTATGATCCCTTCGTCGAGGTGATCACTAATCTATGATTGGATTTCGATTTGGAACGAATTTGAGCCTTCAATTTGGCGAAAATGCAAGAGCTAGGGTTTTGAGGGGAGTCCTGGTCGCCCCCTGTGTTCTTGATCGATCCAGACACACCTAGTGTGTGTTTGGTAAATTTTTTTTTTTATTTTATAAATCAAAGTTTCCACCTTAACACTTTTGGCCCTCCAACTAATGCCAAGTTTAAACTTTAGATGTGTTAATCAAGTTCCTTTGTTATAACTAGACTCTTGACTAACTAGGTTATTTATTTCTAGTTAGTTTATTTTTGTTTATTTTATACTTTATAATTTCAATATAAAGTTTTATATTTTCGGGATGTTACAACGTTATACGAGAAAAATGTCAAATCTAGGTTAGAAGGTAATTTCGTACGAAATTAGAATAGGTAATTCCGCTTGAAATCACCATGTCAAGTTCAAACGAAATCACATGGCTAATTTCGCTTGAAATGATAATTTCGCTTGAAGTGGTAATTCCGCTTGAAAGTGATTCCGTTTGAGACATGTTCAAACGAAATTACACAGCCTATAAATAGTGGTGTCCTGATTTCATTTGTAACTTTCTGGTCACTGTGTCAAAGTGCTGGCGAAGTGTCTACTCGCTGTAATTCTTTGTCAAATCAATCAAAAGACAGTTTAAAGTGAATGTCTAGCTGAATTGAACTTGATACGTCTGTTTCCGCCTTTCGTATCGAGCAAAAACTCTTCTGATCGACTCATTCGGGTCAGAAAACGATCCTACAAAATTACCCCTGAGGAAAAGGACAAAACAGGGGGGTTTAATTTGGGGAATCTGGTCAGATTTCACTTTTGGACCAAAATTGTAATAAAAGTGAAACCACAAGGACCCAGATTTAAAAAGTTTGAGATTTGGACTAAAATGGCAAAAGTACCCAAACCACAGGGACCAAAATGGCATTTTACTCTTTCCAAAATCTATAAAAGACGTGACATCGATTATAGGAATCAATGTCCTTTAGCGTGCGACGAATTTGATTTAGTGCATTAAAATTCTTGACGTGCTCACACATGATTACTAGGTCAAGCTGGGTTTGTCATAAGAACTAAGAAATTCACACATGTATGAACCACTACATTGCTTGAATGAATTAACGATGGAAATAAAAGGCCGTTGGTATTATAATGTAGGGTTATTTTATAAGAAGTACCAATATATAATCAAACAAAAGTATTGATTTAATATATTTTCGTAAGTTTAGTTGAATAACTAGTGTTTAACCAACCCATTGCGGGGGCGGGGGTCCTACGACTCACAGTCGATTGGCTGAAGATGCGGCTGGTTAGTGGAACCTACTACTTGAGATGGGGGGGTCCATCTTGACTTGGAAACCCTTTTCACTTGGCTGGTTATGTGGATTACACATGGCTCACACTTGGAGGACATAATGGATCCGGATTCTCAAATAAAGGAAACCTTTTTTTTACCATTACCAGGGTTTGCAGCCCAGTGCATCTAAATGGATTTTGCAACATCTACAATTTAGTATCCACTATCTCTTACAATTTAATTTAGTAAACACAATACTTGATATATCACACTTCCTTGACACCTGTTCAAACAAAAAATAAACGTGAATAAATTAACCTGAACTCCCTTTTGACCCGTTCATCCAAATATGAAGCTCCATTTCTCGTACCCAATGACCGGGTTAAAACACCCGTCAAGCTTAACCCTACACATGGTACAAACTTTGACTAGTCACTTCACAATTAATATGGTTGCACACAGTGTAAATTGAATCCAAGGTTTAAAGCAAACAGCTGGCATATATTTGTTTTACAAACACATTGATTTAATATTTATATTGAGGTTGTTCTCAATGCATCAACAGATCGAGTAGTTAGATATTGTTGAGGCCAATGTTTAGCATATATAGATAGATATACATTTGCTCATTACCATCCCTTCCAACAGCAGTTAACAACATTCCTCCAAAGAAGGTCTTTAGAAAACACCCATCTAAGCACAAAACCTTCCTGCATCCAGCTAGAAACCCTTTTTTAACACCATCAAAACATACAAACAGTCTGAAGAATACTTCACACGTGGCCTCTAGATCTAGATAAATGAAACCTCGTAGAGCAGTTTCTAACTTGAAAGTTGATGTTGTATTTGCTTTCCTTAATACATCCAGGTATGAACCAATCTTACTATAGTGATCTCTCATTGATCCATGAAGCTTCTTATGTGCACATGACTTAGCCTTATAAGCCAACCACTTAGTTATAATCACCTTGTATTTTTGTTTGATAGCAGATATGATCTCCTTAGCAACTTCATCCTTGCTAGATTGTTTAATTGCATCTTGTGATTATCTCCATTCAACATCTTCTATGTCTGAATCTGAGCCAATTAATTCATCATGAACCCCATCAACATTACCCTCCTTATCATTAGAACTGGACTCTTCTGTCCCAATTAATTCAACATTGTAATCACTGTCTTCACTCTCCTCTCTATCTAAATCGGGTTCTTTGCCAGTAGTATCACTATCTAAATCAGGTTCCTTACCCACAGTATCACTATCTAAACGAAATACTTCTTCCTCTACAACTTTTTTAACACCTGTATATTGAGTTGACAGTTATGTAACGGCTTTATATATTACACTAAATGCTAACGACACAAAACTCATTAGACCATCACCAATCCAAGGTGATGAATGCATTCATAAACATGCCTAGTCAGCTGTCACATCAGATTTCTACAAATACACTAAAAATACACATTTTCTCTCCAATCCTACAAACATCTTTACCAATACTTATATTTACACATCATCACCACTTTTACATTTATTTGTAATATTTAAGCTATTTCTATCAATATACATGTTTTATTTCCGCATTATTTACATCGAAAGTTATAAAAACAAAACATTAAACCTCTAAACAAGAACATTAATATATACATATCTTAAACTTTTGTATTATTTTTTAGGAATATTGGATTTTAATAATCCCAACTATTCGATGTTGGTCGCCAACAGTCTTAACTTTGAAAATAACCACCGGCAGTCTCAACTATTGACATATTGGCCACCAATGAACCCTGACTAACAGAAACCTAAGGTCGTTAGTCAACGGTCGCCAGAAAACTGTTTTTGTCAAGAAAAAGGTTTCTAAAGGTCTGATCTAAGGTTACAAAGAGGTTTGGGACGAAAATGTTGAGTTTTCCGGCCAAAAAAATTTGAGTTTTCCGGCGACTTTAATAATTGATGCTTTTACTAGAAAAAAAGTTCTCAAAGGTCCATAACAAGATTACAAAGATGTTCAGGACGGAAATGTTGAATTTTCCGGCCAAAAATTAGTTCCCGGCCAAAAAAACGTTTTTCCGGCGACCGGAGACTAATGGCGTTAGGGTTATGTTAGTTAGGGTCCATTGGAGGCTAATATGTTAAAAGTTAGGACTGCCAGTGGTTATTTTTAAAGTTGCGACTGTTGACGGTCAATAGCGAATAGTTAAGATTATTAAAATCCAATGTTCCTATTTTTTTTATTAACTAGCATTAAAAAACTTATGTTTTAAAATAAATACATTACACTTTTTTTTTTGTCTAATTACTATATTTGAAATGAAAAAAAAAATGATATACAAGTCATTAAAGCTTATAGTGTTCAACTTATTCCTGCATATCAAAATAAATTAAAATAACAAAAAAAAATAAGTACAAATCAAACATAAGGGCTCATCATTCCACCAAATACACCATTCTTCTTCAAGAATATTCCACTTAAATGCAAACTCCTCTAATGCATTCCCACTCAAATATTAAGGGCATGTTTGGCTAAGCTTTTCAAAACAACTTACTGACTTATTGGCTTTTTGAAAAAATCAGTATGGAGTGACTTATTGACTTATTGGCTTTTCCCCCTCACATACACCCTCATTGCCAAACATCATTTTGAAGCTTATGACTTTTCAAAAAGCCAATAAGTCAATAAATTGTTTCAAAAAGCTTAGCCAAACATGCCCTAAATAAAGCTAAATGCTTTGCATTGGCCATGGTGTTATATACATTAAACGCATTTATCATACATCAAAACACGAGTATGTCATATGCAAATTCAATCCAATCATCTTAGTTATCTAAACTTTAAACTGATCATCACTGTTAATTAATCAACTAAAAACAGCACTAAAAATCTTTTTTGATACAATTACAAAAATATAAACATTCAACTAAAGAAATTATCTTTATCAACATCTAAACAATAAAAACTAGAACCATACATTTTCTTCGTCTCCTACAACAACTATGTTAAAAAAACAAAGTGGAACAAGTCAACAAGAACTAATCAACCCAATCACATTAATTGTCAACTTCCATGACAACGACACGACACGATCCAACCAATCTACGCCGCCGTGACCCCAAAAATATCTCCCGCAGATCTCCCCAAAATGGCCGTAAACTCGCTAAAACTAATAACCCCATCACCATTAGCATCCGCTTCACGCATCATCTCCGTAAGCTCTTTGTACGACAACGGCTGACCCATTTTAGCCATCTGCCCGGCTAGTTCAGCCGCGGTGATGTAGCCGTTTCCATCTTTGTCAAACGACCGAAAAACCTCCATAAGTTGATCATGGTTGATCAAAACCTCCTCGTTCAGATCAGGTAAAAGCACTTCTAATAGTTCTTCGAACTCGATGGACCCGTTTCCGTTTGAGTCCATGCTGGCTAATAAGGCGTGGATCTGGTCACCTTGTGGCTTGAGCCCGATGGACCGGAGCAGGGCGGCTAGCTCGAGATGGGTTAGGCTGCCGTCTGAGTTCATGTCGAACCGGGTGAAGATGTCTTTTAGTTGTTTGATTTGGTCGGAAGGGAGTGGAGACATGATCATAGGATTGTGGTCAATGGGGAGAGTTTGTTTGTGATTTAAGGTTTTGGTTTTGGGTTGGGAAAGGGGAGAATGGGAGTTCTGAGAAGGTTGAAAGATTCTTGTTGTGATGATGAATGATGGTTGATGATTGGGTCGGTGGTTTGTTTATTATTGTTTGAGGGGTTTTCATGGAAGGAGTTTGGAAAAAAAAATATACACAATTTGGTGAGAGTGAATGGAGATAATTTCTCATGGAAAGATATATTAAATATCGGAGTGTAAACAGTCTCAAAGGTTCGAGAGCTACTCGTTATCGGCTCGGTTAAAAGCTTGAACAAGCCGAGCTTTAATGAGCCCGAGCTCAAGCATGAAATAGAGCTCGTTTTGTTTTCGAGCCCGAGCTCGAGACTGAAATACAAAGCTCGTTTAGGCTCACGAGCCCAAACAACATTTTATATTTTTTTTATATATAATATAATAATAATGTTGATAAGATTGGCGAGCCGAGCTTGACTCGTTCAAGCGATATCGAACCGAGATCGAGCCTAGCTTTTAGCTCATTTGAGGTTGTTCTCAAAATAGCTCGAGCCGAGCTCGAGCTTTGTGTTTTTCTCACGAGCAACTCTATAATACCATAGTGTATATAAAATTTAAAATTTAAACTTTAATTAATCAAAATTCAAAATGTTTGTAGCTTTTTTGAGGATAGTTAACTCACAATTGCTAATTCTCCTATATATTAACAAATGAATGTAATTAAAAAGTAGATCCTAATATAATAAAATATTATATAAAGTTTTTTTTATAGTTTTATTATTTTAATATTATAATAATTGTTATCTTCTTTACTTTTTAAGTTTGATAAGCTTTGTGTTAACCAGTACTTGTATCAAAAATACCGATTCGTTATCGGTACATGAAGGTAAAAACCAGCACCAGCCTGGTACATAAAACACCAAAAGTCGGTACCGGATTCAGTTTGATAATCTTATAGTTTGAGAAATTTGGTACTGCTACCCAGTACCATTTGCTCATCCCTGATCACGGGTGCCGTACGAACTACAACGGTATCGTACAACTTTTTTTTTGTTTCAGGGGTAGGGATGAGCTTGGTGCCAACTGTTACCGAATCGGTATTGGTACCGAAAATACCGGTTACGGTATCGGTATATGAAGGTAAAAACCGGTAGCGAACGGGTACCAGGAACGCCAAACGTTAGTACCGAACTGGTACTTAGGATCTTTCGGTTCAGGAAATTCGGTACCGGTACCCATTACTATTTGCTAATCTTGACTACGGGTTTCTACCGAACAACATCATTACCATACAACTTTTTTAATTGATTTTCTTTTGGTTATTTTTTAGTGTTTTTTTCTACATTTTCTTTTTATTCTTGTCAGCGATTTCGTGTGCAACGCGCTCGTAGTGATTTCAAACACATATAAATACAAACTAAATAACAAAAGAAGTTCCCTGCAATGCGACGACGGTTTTTATAACTAGTTATATTTCTAAATGTAGACATGTATTAACTATAGGACTCCACCTTCCAACCACTTGGTAAGAGCATCCACTATGCATAACTCCACAAACATCAACATAAGCATGTCACGTAACTTTTCAAACATTTCTAAAAAAACCTTCATTTTTCTCATAACACTAAACCTCTACAAACATTAATATCAGACTACACGTTATCACCTACTTATACATTTATTTAATTTTTATATAAATCTTATTACTCTTATAATAAGTTATTTTTTTATTAAATTTATATAATATCAAAAAATTAAAAAAAATAAGATAAACCAATTCAAAAAATAAATATAATACACAGGTTAATTACGTCCAGCACTTATCGTCGTTTGACTAATCCAAATCCGTCTCATACTTGTCTTCATATGGGTCAAAGCGCGGACCAGGTTCTTTAGCACAAACCAAGCGGCCCAGACCTCCTTTTAAACTCTAGGCACATTGTCACTCCGTCCGCCACCTTTGAGTCTCAAATTGTGGACAATGCCATGGTGGCGGCGTTGTGGATGCTTTAAGAAGCACTATTATGTAAGACTATGAGGTGTGGTTTCACTATCCACATCCAATGAAACTGCCACGTAGGCGCTACATTATTCCCACACGGTTTCCACACATAGGAATGCGGTTTCACTTTCCATATCCAAGATCCACATTCACTAAAAAATTATAACTACACCCAATCGCTAGCTTCCACCCCTCACATCCACTTTCCACGCACAACCTCAACCCGGCAAGATTCCATGCTAGCGCCTTGGTTTCACTGTGTTGAAAGGTTGCCATGTCACCGGACAGACTAAACACCATGACACCATTACGCTACAAGCCCTTAAATTATTAATTTTTTACATTAAAAACTTATAAAGTTTAGATTTTATAATACTCAATGTTTTAAAAGGATGTTGAGATTATTTTTTTAAATATTAAAGGTTAATTGGAATTCTGGAAATTTTTTAATATTAAAGGTTAATTGGAATTCTGGAAAGGGTTGTGTTTACATGCTAAAAAAGTTGGACTTAGATGGTCAAAATCTCAGTTTGAACACGCAGTTACAAAGAGTTGGATTTGGTCATATTAAATCAAAAATGTACTTTAAAACACGTCTTTTTAAAGTATATAATAATAATAATAATAATAATAATAATAATAATAATAATAATAATAATAAATACAACTATTAGATATGTATATTGGGTTAAAGCTCTTATGTAATATTTGTTTAAAAGATTGACAGTAATCTTTTTTTTTGCACAGCCGATTGAAAGTAATCTACTTAAGCCTTTAAGGCACTTTTACTTCAGTTGTTTAAGATATTTACCATTTCTTATTAAATATCGATGTTAAATATTGGTTTCTAGTTTAATTTAATGTATTTACCATTTCTTTAATACAATTTTAGTTTACTGGTCAATTTTTAGTTTTAACAAAATCAATTTTAAATGTCCCCATAATGGTTAATATATTTTAGACACAAATAAATATATGGATCGTGTTCGGGTTCAATAAAGTAAACCGCACCTATCAACCTATACCCCGATACGACTCTAAGACTGAAGGGAGTGGGGCGACTCCCCCTCCCACGTCGCCTGAAGCCGCCCCAAACACCACCCCCATCGGCGTTCTAGGGGGCGTCCCCCCTTCGCCCATCCTCTGCAAGACCCCCAGCTCTCCTCACACACATCCACCTTTTTGGCACAAAGTTTCAAGATTCCCACCTTTTTGGCACAAAGTTTCAAGATTCCCACCTTTTTGCACATGGTTATTTGATTAAATGGGTGCCACGTGTCGCAAGACGCCCCACCCAGCAAGGTTGCCCCACTACCCCTTTTTTGGTCAAAATCCTCTTATGTGACGTGGCGCCACGTGTCGCAAGACGCCCACTCAAAAGGTTGCCCCACTACACTCAGTCTAACACTCCTACTTGTAATGATTACATGCACTTGGGTCCACCCATGATGCTTGTATCATTACTTAGACCACCCGTAGTGGGGCAGTATTTTTAAAAAAAATTCAAAAAAAACGCCCCGAAATGCCCCCCCCCCCCCCCCCCCAATTACGGCAGGCGTTATTTGGCATTAATTTTGAAAAAATTGCATGTAGGCGTTTTAAATAAAACGCTGAAGTGGGTCAAATGGAATTTGAATGTGGCCAATGGGAGTGGTCCAAGGTTTGACTAGCCAATGAGCAACTGTTTGTTTTTTTTTTTTTTTTTTTGTTTAATGATTGGAAGGGGCATTATTAGGCATTATTCCCACTACGCCACTTTTGCAATAACGCCCCATGCTGACTGGACTGCCACGTGTCGAATAATACCCCATGGTGGGGGCATTATTTTGTTTAACCACTACACATGGTCTTAGGAAAATGAGACGTCTAGTGGTACCACATGTAAATTTTCAAATGATCCAAAAAAAATGCTAAATATCAACACACATAAAGAAGTAATCATCTCGTCAAATTTAAGATATTGTCTTAGCATGTTAGAAGTGAGTATCAAAACTAAACATAATAAATTCAATATGTAATAGTTGGATGAAATGCCAAATTTATAGGCTAAAATTACGTCAATGGCCCCTTAAAAGGACCAAATACATGATCATTGCACCCCAAGTTCTTGCTTTACAAGACAAATTGGAAAATGATATTCAACACCATCATCTCCTCTCCAGAAACTCCCAAATCCAAACGCACCTTTTGTAGAAAACCCCTCCAACACCTCTTCCACCTCCTCCAAGCACCCATCAAACCCATCTAGCCGAAAACTCTCGGCTCGAGCTCGAGCCCTCATCGAGTCTCTTGGTTTTTGACACCCCACAACTTCTTCTGCACACCGAGCCACTTTCACTCTCATCATTTTCCCACCATCACGCATTTTGTTCCCAAACTTCCTCTTAATGTAATGCTTTGTTTTCTTGACCAATTTGCTAGGAAGTTTAAGCAACACAAAGGCTAGGAGTTGTAGCAACAAGCATTGGCAACAACATGATAAAACGACACAATCCGCACACATCATGTTCCAATCTTGTTGTTCCATGGCCCGAACTTGAAGAAGGAATTAGAGGGAGAAAAGGAAAGAAGATGACTCATTTTCTTGTGATGAAAATGGGTTCCTTCTTTTCTTGGAAGTTTGTGTTAAAAATGGTGGAAACAAAGTGTAGAGTGTAAGCAAGCATGTGGGTGTTGTCAATAGAATAGAATAGTATGAAAGCTTTTGCTTCCATTTCTAGGTTACCTTTAACTCAAATTTTGGTTCATTCTAGGACGGATCTTGTCTCCTTTTATCAATTAATGTACTATAAAATTATGACCAATTAGAGTTGTGAAATATCAATCACATAATAATTGTATTGACACAGTTTGATCACTATAGAAAGGAGGTGTGTGATTATTTTGATTAAAAAAAAATTGAACTAGGGTTGAAAAAATACCCAAATATGTTTACTTACAAGAAGTCAATAACCAAAAATTGTGCAGCCAAAAAGAATGTGCATATCTGGCTGTGGAAACTACATACAGAATCGGATCTCAAGATTGAATCTGTACCCTCGAAACCGGTTTTATTAATCCCCCTTGGACGGGGAAAAGAATACACGTCTTGATATTTACCATTTTACCTTTCGTTACTGATAGGGGCCCAGCTAGTTTGAGTAAAAAAATCTGTGCTGTAATTTTGACTGCCAAATGCCATCCTCCTGAACAGTCTTATCTCTGCATCTTGTTGTGCAGAGTTATATAGTTGACTTTCTCCGACTCTCATCCCATTGCTTAGATCTTCGGTCTCCAAACTATCGAAAGCTCTCGCAATCTGAAAAAAATAATAACAATTAAAAGTGGATTACAGTGTTGATAGAAAAGTGGTGAATTTTGACTTTGTGGTCATATTGGTATGAATTTTGACTTTGTGGTCATATGTGTAGGCCTGTAAACGAACCGAACGAACACGAACCGAGGCGTGTTCATGTACACATTTTTTAGTTCATGTTCGTTCATTAAGAAAATGGGCATGTTCGTGTTCGTTTATGTTCGTTCATTTAAAACCTTTGTTTAAGAAACACAAAACCAAGGTTTAAAAAACGGAAACGAGTTTCGAGGCGTTTTCCCTTCGCCTCACGAGGCGTAAGCCTCGAGGCGAACCGAGGCGGAATAAAAAAATAAATATAAAAATTATATATCTTATAAAAGTAATAATACTAACTAAATTCATCATCAAAAACACACATAAAAAGACACAAATTGCTTGAAATTGACACAAAAAGTCAAAAACATCAAAAACAAATATCGAAAACCCCTGAGGCGCAGCCTTTCTAGCGGCTCAGCTCCTCTGAGGCGCACATACAATATAAACCCCCTGAGGCGCGCCTCGGAATCGTTTTTTGGCCGTTTCTCCTCAAGGCGCACGCCTCAACCGTTTTTTAAAACCATGCAAAAAACAAACAAAAAAATGAACATGATTAACCAAACATAGACAAACATACTTGTCAAAACATAAACAAACATAAAGTAGTTTTTTTTATATAAATTGGTGATTAATTATGATAAGTTCCATTGGAAATCTCATTTTTATTACTAGAAAGTCAATTACAAATTAGTTATATTTGTTATATAAGTAGTTGGAAAGCCCATTTTATGATAAAATTTGTATGAATATAATTACTTATGTATTTATTAAAATTTAAACGAACATGTAAACAAACAAACATAAACGGACTAACGGACATTCATGAACATAAATGAACGACAAATCGTGTGTTCGTGTTCGTTCGTTTAATTAAATGAACGAAAAAATTTGTTCATGTTAGTTCGTTTACTAATTAAATGAAGTTCGTGAACAAATAGATTAATATTTATGTATAACATGCAAATCAATGTGGATTTTGAAGATATAAAAGTACCTGTCCCATGCTTGGTCTCTTTGTAGCCGAGTGGCGTACACATGCAGCTGCGGCTTCAATCATGCGAAACATCTCGTTTGGAACGAAGTTCATACCAAGCCTCGGGTCAACCAACGGTTTAAAGTCTTCGGTTTCAAGTGCATGACTAAGCAGCGGCCGAGCCTGAAATATAAAAAGTTAATCTAATATTTTTCTAATTTTCTATATAGAGGTCATCTAAGGAACTAAATATGGTTAAAGAAAACTATTTTAAGAGATTCTTTAATATTAATTATCATATAAATTCCCGAAACTAGTTGGAAAAATATTATCAAGAATAGAAATTATCCAGTCTGACAGTAACGTACCCACTCAACAAGACTCTCATCCCCCAACGGTTGAGATGTATCCACAGGTTTACGTCCAGTGATTAGTTCCAAAAGAACGACGCCAAAAGAAAAGACGTCGGATTTCTCAGTCAACTTGCCACTTGAAGCATATTCAGGTGCCATGTATCTGAAATCGAACCAATTAGAATTTAAACAAAAAACAAAGGGTAATTAGATATTTGAATAATAATTAAACATACCCAAAAGTTCCCATAACACGTGTTGTTATATGAGTGTACATATCAGCAGCTAATTTAGCAAGGCCAAAATCAGAAACCTGTGACGTAAGAATCAAACAAATACTTAATCCCGAAAGATAATTCTTGGACACAAGAACAGGGAAAACTTAAGCATATGATAAAAGGGCGTACCCGAGCTTCAAAGTTCTTATCTAATAGAATATTTGATGATTTGATATCACGATGAATAACACGTGGATGGCCTGCATAACAGTAAAGATTGAACACATATATTAACATTTGTGCATAACTTGCAAATCAATGTAAATTTAGAAATTTTCACGTTCATATAATCACATTTTAAAAGATCGGCACTTACAGTCTGCATGGAGATAAGCAATACCGCGTGCTGCACCAGAAGCAACCTTTACACGAGTTGGCCAATCTAAGACGAGCTCTGACACTATGAAATGTAGTTACAACATAATTAGACGATAATTAAAGCACTTGTGGATAAATATGTGGTAAATTCGAAAAAAGAGTAAAATGCCATTTTCGTCTCTGAGGTTTGGTCAGTTTTGTGATTTTCGTCCAAAGGTTTGTTTTTCCGCATCTGGGTCCAAAAGGTTTGAAATCTTGTCATTGTCATCCTGCTCGTTAACTCCATCCATTTTTCTCCATTAAGTCAGGGGTATTTCCGTCTTTTTTGTTAACTTAAAGGGCAATTCGGTCTTTTTCACTTTACGTACAAGCATTTAGCATAAGGTACAGGTATTCAAAATACCCTTAAAGGAGAAAATACCCCTGACTTAACGGAGAAAAATGGATGGAGTTAACGAGCCAGATGAAAATGGCAAGATTTTGAACCTTTTGGATCTATATGTGAAAAAAAAACAAATCTTTGGACGAAAGTCACAAAATTGGCCAAACATCAGGGACGAAATGACATTTTACTCTTCGAGAAAAGGTAAATGTTAGTTACCATGAAGGTGGAAGTAAAGTGTGTTGTTAGGGACATATTCATATACAAGCAGCCTCTTGTTCTCAGAGATGCAATAGCCTACAAGTGAAACCAAATGACGATGGTGTATTCGACTAATAATTTCCACCTCGGAACTGAACTCGCGCTCCCCTTGTCCACCGCCAATCTTTAACTCTTTTACCGCAACTTCTGTCCCATCGGCTAAGATTCCCTTATAAACAGAACCGAATCCACCTGAACCTAAAAGATTCATCGGGGAAAACCCGTTTGTAGCCTCAATAAGATCTTCATAAGTAAACTTTGATCTTGAATTCCCGAATCCACCAGGCTCAACTGGACTGTATACAAAGTCGTTTCCAGATTGATTTCCGATCTCAACTGTTGACGCTTGTATCTTTAGCAAACCTGATTCTGTAACAAATCATAACCACAAGTTTGTAGAATTCTAGTATGCAAAAGATTAATAATTTGATATTATTTACCTGACTTAGGTGAAGTGCCAAACGAGGTTGGTGTATCGTAGACTCCATTGTGTCCGGCAATCTTTTCCTTTTTCTTACGTTTGATTATACACCATAAACCTGTTATGATAACTGCAAGGAGTGCAACACCTAATACTGCAGCAATTGCAACAATACCTGCGGTACCAATGCCTCCATTGCTGGACGGTGTATTGGGACTTGTATCATTGTTATTTTGGTTGTTTGGGGGTGGTATTAAGATATCTGAAGGTGGTGGAGGTGGTCGTCTGGAAGGTGGAGGGGTGGCTGCTATTGGTGGCGAAGTTGATGTGTTTGTAGGAGGTGGTGGGGGTGACCGGGTACGTGTTGGAGGAGGGGATAAAACTGGCGGTGGCGGAGTAGATGGTGGGTTCCTTGGCGGAACTGATGGCGGTGAACTAGAAGAGGGTAATGGAGGTGAACTAGCGGGCGGATTAGATGGTGGCGGGGATGGCAATTCAGCGGGAGGTGGAGGTGATGACGGTGGCGGTGGTGGGGGCCTAGACGGAGGGGCGGGTGACGATGGAGGTGGAGGTGGAGACCTAGTTGATGGAGGGGGTGCTGGCGGTGGAGAATTGGTTGGCAGAATTGGTGATGTTGGTGGTGGAGAATTGGTTGGTGGAACTGGTGATGATGGGGGTGGAGAACTTGTTGGTGGGATTGGTGATGATGGGGGCGGGGAATTGGTTGGTGGAGGTGACGAAATGGGCGGGCTTGATGGCGGTGGGACGGTAGCTGGAGGAGGTGATGAAACAGGCGGTCTTGATGGCGGTGGAGTAGTAGTTGGGGGAGGACTAGTAGTTGGTGGGGGTGATGTTGGTGGTGGTGGTGGGGTAGTAGCTGGTGGAGGACTAGCAGTTGGTGGAGGTGATGTTGGTGGTGGTCGTGGTGGTGGGGATGATGGAGGAGGGGCTGTTGAAGGAGGTGACTGAGACGGTGGGGGTGATGCAGGATTGCTGACAGGTGGCGAATTGGGCGACGGTGAAACGCTTGCCATTCATAATAAACTAAAACAACTAATCGAATCAACAAATTTCCCAAACCAAACTCTCACAAACAAATCATCGAACACCTGGAGTGCAAACCATATGTATCACTTCAGTCAAACCTACAACCGAACAACCACACGCTTAAACAACAATCAATCTACAACATGTATATACCTAGCATCTCAGGTAACAAAATCAAGAAATGTTTTCAAACACACTCTCATAGACAAATCATCGAACACCTTATGTGCAAACCATCTATACCACTTCAGTCAAAGCCATAAAAAAAAAAACTAAGACACGCTTAACACACGATCAATCTAGAAGACGTATAACTGTATAAGCATGTCAGATGACAAAATCAAGAAAAAACATTACCTAAAACCCTCGAGTTTGACGAATTCAAGATCAAGAGTTGCCTCGAATGATCGTCTGAATAAACGCGGTTTGAATAACCGACCCCAAAATCCAAACAGATGTGACAAAATCACTGCGCTACAAGTGTCAAATACAGTAAAAAGTGCATAAGGGTAATGATTGTGACATTCTTAATTTTGGGTTTGTAAGTTGTAATAATGACGAATGGTTATGAAATTCAGGTGTTTGCTTCAAATAATCTTCAAAATCAGCAGATGATGATGGTGACATGTACACGCAGCTTGTGCAAATTACAAAATGTCAGCGTAGAATAATCAAACCAAGCCGTTTTTTTAGTAATTCTTTAAGAATTAAGAATACATTAAGATATTAATTAACTTTTCAAAACATAGCATTCAACTTTATTTTTGATCAAACATTTCCCTTTTTAAATAAGAAATTTGTTGTATTTGGCAAATTTTAAGGGTGTTACTAAATACACCTTTTTTTTTTTTTGCTGGTTGACGACGGGTCCAGTTGGTAGCCCAACATAGCCCGTTTTGGGCTCTTATCGTATGGGCCCAATTAGTAAGCCCATGATCCAAGCCTTCTCTTAACAAGGGTCTTACATGCTGAAAAGAAGCGGAAAAAAGAGAAAAGAATCCAAGGACACTGCAGGGCTTTAAATGCATGATTGATAAGGAGGAAGGAGTCGCCAGAAAGATAGTACAATCGAGCTGGCTTCATTAAATGAAGCTTCTGATCTCACCGTTGGGGCTCAGGCACGTGTCTGAGTCCCCCAAAGGCAGCAGAATGCCGTTAGATGATCCGGCATCATTTTCCAAAGGAGATAAGTGATCTCCTTTATATAAGGAAGGTAAGCAACAACTCTCAACACACAAGAAAAACCCTCACTAAATACATAACGGCCTCATTTATTCCGACCATTCCATACTAGCATTTATTCCCACATAATTGCTCACTCATAAGAATCCACACTAAGGAGAATATTCCGACGACAATACTCGTCGGAGTAAGCTTCTCATTGTTCCAGGCAAGTTTACTTACTCTCACGCCGGAGCTTGGTCACGGATCCCCCCCCCCCCCCCGCGGGGCCCTCCGTGACGAGGCTAACGATTTTCTTTCTTGTAGGAGACGGAAGCAAGGGTCTTTACAATGTCAACGAGATCCTTTGACCGTCATCAGTGACCAGATGACTCGACATTGGCTCCATCCGTGGGACCCAATCCGGCTGATCATCCCACTCGAAACCCTACCAACGTTGTAAGAACCCATCATCCCTAAGAAACAGCATGGCGACATCTTCCCCCAGTCCACAGACCATCAAGACGGTGCAAGGCACCAATGATGCTGTCATAATAGAAGATGTTACTCACGAAGAAGAGAATGAAAACAGGATAGATGCCTCAGAAAAAAGTAACACAATCACACCGGATTTTGTGGCCATGCACAAAGAAGAACTCAAAAAACAACTCGAAAACTTGGACATGCAAGAAAGACTGAAAAGCCTCAAAGCCAGGCTGTCTTTCGACACACCGCCGAGTAAGGGAGAAGCCCGTCCTCAAAGAAAAGGTGATAACTCCGACTCTTTAGAAGCTTTCATGGCAGCTCTAAGGCAAATGACGTCGGAAGAAAGGGAAAACTTGATAAGAGGAGAAGAGCAGAAAGGAAAGGAAAAGAAAAGCCAAGATGACAGTAGGTTAGACCAACCCTACTTGCCTCGAGACCTGGCTGAAATCTCGAAGTTCACCAAAAGAATAGCTGAGGCACCCATGCCCCCAAAACTCAAACTACCCTCGAACTTTGATAGATATGACGGGACAAAGGACCTGGAGGACCACCTGCACGCCTTCAAGGGCGCCGGACAAGTGGGACGGCGGCCCATGTCCACTTGGTGCCACATGTTTGCCCAGACCCTAACGGAGGGGGCCAGGCTCTGGTTCGACAGTATCCCTCCTGAGGGAATAGACAGCTATGAGGAACTGAGCGAGAAGTTCCTAAGGAACTTCAGCCAATAAAGGAAGGTGATCAAGGACCCCAACGAGATTATGCACATACGACAACGAGACAATGAGCGGGTGGACCAGTACATGGAAAGGTTTGTTAAGTAAAGCATGAACATCAAGGATATCCCTGAGGTAATGAAGATCAACAGCTTCATCAACGGGCTAAAACATACCCAGTTATGTGAAAAGCTGGGTGAGGAATTCCCGCCCACATTTGACAACCTCATGGACCGAGTTAGAGCTTTCGTCAGGGAAAAAGACACGGTCAGTAAGGCTAAAGAAATGGATGTTCCAGCTCGAAGGGTCAAACCTACATCAAAGCCCCTGGAAAAAGGTACCCCATATTCTCGAAAACCCATTTTTGATAAAATACAACATGACAGGGTAAAGCCAGCATACTCCCCATATAGACCTCGAGGTAGGGGGTTAGCAACCTATGCCGACAGTTTTACCCCTCTTACCAAGAGCCCGAGTGAAATATTGGCTACGGAAAGGGTAAAGAACTCTTTCCCCAAGCCTCCCCCTATAAAGCCGGGACCGAAAGCCCAACCAAACGAGTATTGTGACTTCCACAAGGGTTATGGCCATAAGACCGATGATTGCATGTATCTGAAAAGAAAGATAGAAGCTGCAGTGGAAACAGGTAAGCTGGCACATTTAGTTAAAGAAATCAAAGAAGGGGGAGAAAGGAAGGGAAAGGATACAAAAGAACCAGAGAGGGCATACGTTGACATGATTAGAAGGAGAGATTAGTATGACCCCACCAGAAGTGTCAAGGCCAGAGTATTAGCCCCCCCAGACTGCATGAAGGCCCCCATACTAATGCCATGCCTAGAGGATCACGAGGTACAGAGGCTCGCTCTCAACATCTCAGCAGTCATAGCCGGACACAAGGTGGCCCGGATACATGTGGATGGAGGGAGTGGAGTCGAGGTGATTAATGAGCATTGTTTCTTAAGGTTTGACAGAGATGTCAGGGACAGATTAGAAGAAGACTCGACCCCCCTGGTAGGCTTCAACATAAGTGTATCCCATCCATTGGGGAAGATTAGGCTCCCATTTACAGTTGGAGTAGGAGATCGGGTCCGGACCATAACCCTCACTTTCACTGTGGTCCGAGCACCCTCCAAATACAATGCAATCCTAGGTAGGCAAGGCATCGGGGACCTACAAGCTCAGGCCTCAACCCCTCATGGAGCCCTGGTGTTTAAGACCCCTAAGGGTTTAGCCTGGGTGAAGTCTTCCTATGAGGTAATATCCTCAGTCTCAGAAGGGGAGGTGGTAGAGAGCTCCCAAAAGGAAGGAATCGAAGAATGGGCCCTCTGTGACAGGTTTCCAGAACAAACGATAAAAGTAGGCAGCCACCTCAGCGACAAATGTAAAAGTGCTCTCAAGGAGCTGCTCCTCCCTAACATAGACATCTTCGCGTTCCAACACGGAGACATGACCGGAATCCCAAGGAGCCTAACTGAGAATAGGCTCAATACTTACAGCTGGATACAACCAGTCAAGCAGAAGAAACGAAGTATGGGTCCCAGCAAAATAAGGGCTACACGCGAAGAAACAAGGAAGTTACTCAGAGCTGGAATAGTAAGGGAGGTCAAGTACCCTTCCTGGATTGACAACCCCGTCATGGACAAAAAGAAAGACGGAGGGTGGAGGATATGTATAGACTTCTAGGATCTGAACAAAGCATGTCCCAAGGACTGCTACCCCCTTCCGGAGATAGACGTCTAGATGGACTCCCTGTCCCAGTATCATTTGATGTGCTTTCTTGACGCGTACAAGGGATACCACCAGATTCAAATGTCACTAGAGGACGAGGAGAAAACCGCATTCATCACAGACGAAGGCACCTTTTGTTACACCAAAATGCCCTTCGGGCTAAAAAACGCTGGAGCCACGTACCAAAGGTTTATGTTCACCCTCTTTAGAGAACAGCGGGGAAGAAACTTGGAAGTGTACGTTGATGATATTGTCATACAGAGCCTTACTGAAATGGCCATGTTAGAAGACATAGCTGAGACCATACAAACCATGCAAGACGTGAACATGAAGTTAAACCCGGGGAAATGTTGCTTCGGGGTGGAAGAAGGAAAGTTTTTAGGGGTAGTAGTTACCAACGGGGGAATCAAGGCAAACTCAGAAAAAACCCAGGCAGTGGCCGAAATGCGGTCCCCCAGATCCGTAAAAGATATTCAGCAACTGAACGGGAGGCTGATAGCCCTTAATCGTTTCTTGTCCAAAGTAGCCGACAGAACTCTTCCCTTCATGAAAGTCCTGAAGCACTGTCTCCAGAGAAACAAATTTAAATGGACTCCGAAAGCTGAGGCAGCCTTCCGAGAGATGAAAGACTACATCTGCCGGCTCCCGACCTTAGCCACCCAGTCCCCGGGGAGGAACTACTCTTGTACCTGTCTGCGTCCAAGACAACGATCAGTGCAGTAATGATGGTGGAAAGGGAGGAGAAACAAATACCCTTATACTTCATTAGCAGAACCCTCAAAGGTCCGGAGGAGAGTTACATGCCACTAGAGAAGCTAACCCTGGCACTTGTCTTCGCCTCCCAAAGGCTCTGGAGATATTTCCAAGCGTACAAGATCATACTGTTGATGGACCAACCGCTTCAAAAGGTCCTTAGGAGACCAGAACTCTCTGGTCGATTGGCTAAATAGGTGATCGATGTCGTAAGGTCGGTCAAAAATATAATTAAAAAGTGTCCTATTCACCTTTTACTAGTAAATGGCAAGTAGGGTGTCGAATCCACGGGGAATCAGTGGAAAGTATGAAAGCTAGTTGTTTCAATTATCATCTAATTCTAACTAATTGCTTTTTGCAGTTTGAGAATGATTGTGAAAACAAATGTAAATTATGATTGTAAACAATGATAAGAGAAATGACCAATCTCCGAGTTTTCAGGTTATGCAGAAAATCAGGTTACTTAGTTACCACTATTTGGAAATCACATAGACATGATTCGTAAAACTTGCTTTGATAAATAACTAACAGATAATATATTTGATTGCAATGATCCACGATCAAAACCGAAAGATTGATGCAAATGAATAGTAATCCAATTAATTACCAATTTAAGATTTCATAAACATAAACTAGTTCAATGATTAAAGGTTTAGAACAATGAGATCCTAGAATTTAATCCCGGTTGTTGATGGACAAACCAAATAATTGATGAACAAGAATGATTACGATAATCAAATATTGTTTAATCAAAACAAAAACAATAGGAACGACTAACCGAAAGTTTAATCGAATCCTAATCCAAAACAATCGTAACAATAAGCTAACCCAATGTTTAACACAAACCCTAGTCCCGGAGACGGTCACGGGACGATTAGCCGCTCATGTTGCACGAACAATCTTCAAAAGCTTGAGAGGAGAACGATTGCATGAGTGATTCGGGGATTTACGGGAGATTAATGATGATTGATGATGACTAATGATGATGCTCCAAAGTGTTTTTAGTTGCTGTCTCCCAAAAGTCGATCGGCCAGAAGTGTCCCCCCTTTGTTTAAAGCGGCTTCCCAATATATTTCGTGGATAGTGAATAAATGTTGGGCCGATTAGAGAGCCCAACTAATACACATCCTAGCCGCCAAAAAAATAATTCACGTGCATCCCTTGTTTAATCGCCGTAAATCACGAGTGCGTTCCGTAAGCAGCAATTAGAACTTGCTGTTGATATTTTGTAAAGACTCCTCCAAACCGTAGGCCCCATGCACCATACGTAAGCTCAAACTACATACTTCTGTTTCTTTATTTTTGCATTGATAAAATCCCTATGATAATTGTTCCTTTTCATAATTATAATAATAATCCACAAAGTCTGCAAATTCACATGATATTGCCGCCACTTTCATCCAAGTTGTGCATGCATGTTGACTTTTGCTCCTTTTGTATTTTTCAATACATTCATCTTTAGGTTAATGACACAAAGGCCCCTCAACTCTAATGTTTCGTATTTCTTTCATATCTAAGTTGCATCTTGATTCGAAACACGTCCCGAACATCGCCAATTGCCACATCCGCCAACATTGGTCATTCCACTTCAACTCTAACTGTGTTAACTTCCTTGAATTACGCAATTAACCTGCACAAACCACAGTTTCTCGTAGTTATCTTATTCGACACGTGTAATCACTTAAAACAGAACGAAACACACAAATTAGACACTTTATAGCTCGGGTTTCACCCTCTCCATCACATCCCCACACTTACCTTTGATTGTCCTCAAGCAAACTGATACGGAACTACTCACCATAGTGACAACACCTCTAAACCCCTAAACCAATGCAACAATTTAAGTCCCAAGTCATACCCGTTCCATAGACTGACACAATCGAGATTGACAGTCCGACAAGCAATTAATGCAATTTATAAAACTTAAGACTTGTCTATTCAAAACTAACATGCTTAAGATTATACAAATGCTACACGCCCCTCATAATAAACTCTCCTCTCGGTTTAACAACTGAACTAGCGTGTAATGTGCTAGTATGTATAACACTCAAAACCAAACATGAAATTCTGTAATCATAAGCTTGTACGACAATCACGCCTCCACTGTATCATATAACACGGTACATATCAAAAGGACTTTCGGTTTTGGGCTTAGGCTAAGGGTAGGAAAACTTTTGGTTTTATTTATAGATTTTTATGTGGCGAACAAACAAACGACCAAACCATGACAACTTTATTTGCAAAACACATAACATACTTTTGGGTTGGTTTCTACCCAAGAACATAAACGATATTCACAACACTTCTATTTTTGCTCTTTTTCCTTTTTTCTAATTTTTTTTTCATTTCTTTGTTTTCTTTTTTTTTTCTTCTTTTTCAATTATTCAAAACTTGTCGTTCACGGTCGGTATCAACACAATTCACAATAGGTGGACAAACGAAAAGGTAGATAGGCTCAACAGGGCTACTAAAGGTAATGGTTAGATAAACACAAAACAAACAAACACGAAGGGTGTAGGGTATATCCTAATGCCTTTATCATTTACGTGCACATGTCAAACCACAGTCTCAGCATGCATCAAATCACACAAGTTCTAACACAGAATAACACGCGGCCTGCTCTCAACAAATGAATTCAATATGTAAATCATTCTATCATTCTACAGGCTCAAAATTCTCACCAAGAAAGGGTAAAAGGTTGCCGACACGTAGCATATGCAATCTAAAGCATGTTACCCCTAAATAGACATCTCTTTTCAATTCTTTTAACTAAAAACACATGTCGGACCTACTCTCATGAAACTTAAAGGAACGACCATGACAAGGGACTATGTTAGTTTACTACCGGCAAGAAACCCATTAGTGCTTGAAACATTCGGTTTTCGTATCCCTTTAGTTCACTTAAGGCGATGAAATTCTTTAAAATTTTAAAAATTCTCAATTTTTTCTCCGCTTTTCATCGTTTTTCAATCACTTTCAACCTCTTCAAACTCTTATCCCAAACCTTACCTTCCCAGGTTTCTATATCCCCACACTTGGGCGACATTGTCCCCAATGTATAGTGCTTTTAAAAACAAAACCTGGGAATACCAACTACAGACATCATGAGTGACCGTTTCTAACACAATAAGCAAAAACACATTCCCTAGCACATAAATTTTAACACCACCAAGAACACGAATAAAAATGCAACAAAAATGCAATAATAAAAGTGGAACAGACTCCCCTGGTTTAAAACGTAAACTCCTCGTGCGCGCTGTTCCACCACGACCGTATAGCATTTCATTCGCGGTCGTGTCCACAAGTACTCAGGTCAATCTCTACAATTAGTGTGCAGATCATCCCCGTCCAAATGGAGATTGAGTATGGACAGTTTTGACTGAACTCCAATCCGTGCATTGTTCGCAATTGCAACTAGAACGTACGGGGACTTCACCAATCATCCCCACACTTGGACCATTGCCTCCGTAGAGATCAATAACCTGATAACCTGCAAAAGTACTCATCCAAAAACAAAACAAATATACACTACTCTACATCCTCGGGCTGCCTCCCGAGAGCGCTAAGTTTATAGGTCTTCAGCCAGACCGTACCTGATATGCCCTTATGGTGGTCGAGTGGGATGTTTGCGTCCCATGGCCTCTAAGTATGTACTCCGCCAATGCTCCGGTAAGTCGTCCACTGTCTTCCACATTGGACCAAATAACTTTAACCTTCGTTTTTCATTATCACATTCTGGCGGTTTCTTTTTCTTCTTCCCCCGTTGCTTCCCCTTGTCCGTTTTAAACTCCTCATGCACCACACTTTCCTTTTTCCTTACCGCTTCACATTCTACCACTTCAAACCTGTCAACCAACAAACACTCCTGTTTGGTTTGACTCTCCTTTGCAGGAGAGACATTTTCATCACCATTTTCAGCTTTTAAGCGTTCACCTGAAATGGGAGGATCAGTAGCATTTGAAAACACATTTAACCGCAATTCGCGGTCACCAAACTTCATACTTACCGTTCCATCAACACAATTGATAATGGCATGAGCAGTCGCTAAGAACGGTCTACCCAGAATGACTGGAGGCTGCGTGTTCTTTGAACTTGTAGTACAATCAAGCACTAAGAAGTCAACTGGGTAGTAACACTCTTCTACCTTCACAATTACGTCTCTTACAATCCCCCTCGGACCCATGGGAGTCTGATCAGCCAACACCACAGTGGTGTTGACTTTTTGTAGCGGACCAAAATCATATTGGTCATACAGACTCCCTGGTAGAATACTAACACACGCTCCAAGATCCAACAGTGCCCTTTCTATTTTAAATTCACCCACTTGTACTGAAATAATGGGTGCTCCTGGATCTTGGAGTTTCGGGGGAAGAGTACCCAACAAAACGGCATTCACATTTGCGGTTAAATCAAGTTTTTTTGGAAATTTGTGAAGTCGTTTTTGGGTACTTAACTCTTTTAGACACTCAACCTGATCGGGACTCCCTTTAATCGCATCGAGTAAGGGTAGATTAATTTTAGCTTGTTTAAAACTTTCCCACCTTTCATCCCTTGGTGGGTCCCGATCATTTTGAGAGTCCGATCCATTACCAACATCCTCCACCACCTGCTCAACTAATTGTGATGGTGGAGTAATTGTGACACTACCAATTTCAGACGTTGGAATAATACTTACCGCGTTGATGTGCACATTTCTTCCATTTTTCGAGCTAGATGACTGATGTGCTGGGTTAACTGTGGTAGTGCTTGGCAACTTACCTGGATCTCTTCTCAACTGAGCTAGATCTTCTGCTAGCTGCCCCAGCTGCTTCTGCATTGCGTCGGAAGTTTTATCCCGAACTTCATTATCTTTCTGGACGTCCTTCATGAACTTCATAATAGCATCCAATTTGTCATCACTCGTTCCACCACTAGCACTTGAAGAGTTCCCTTGCTGAATACCCTGATTATATGGGCCCTGATTTTGGTAATTACCTTGCGAGTAATTACCTTGACGACTCTGATACTGCTGGCCTCCTTGCATGGGTACCTGAAAATTAGGGTTCATTTGATTAGCAAAATTACCGTAACTAAAATTGGGGTGGTTTCGCAAACCTGGATGATATGTATTCGATTTCATATCATATTGCTTTCGTTCACCATAGATTTGATTCACTTCATCAGTCTGACCACCCGGTACAGCACATTCTCCAACTTGATGCCCTAACTCTCCACACTCAGTACACACCGAAAACGCATTGGCGGTTTTAACTTCGGCTCCTTTTCCCAACTTCATCTGAGCCACTTGTCGTTCAAGCAATAAGTTTTGGTGCCTCAACTTCTCGACCCGCTCCTCAGCTTCATAATCAACCGACTTTGCTGAACTCGATCTTGCCCTCCTGCTAGATTGTGCCTGTCTCTTCGAAGTGGCACTTTGTCTCTCCAAATATGCCCAATCCGCAGCTTCTGTATTTGTGAGAAACGTACCATTGCTGATGGCTATAAGATCTCTTACATCATCAGGAAGTAGCCCATCATAAAACGCCTTGATCAACTCCCATGTCTGAATTTCATGATGTGGGCATTTCCTCAGCAACTCCTTAAACCTAGTGAACGCCTCATGGAACGGTTCCCCTAAATGTTGCTGGAATGCTCTGATTGCATCCCGAGCTTCACTGGTTCTATTCATGGTGTAGTATTCCTCCAGAAACACCTGCTGCATCTCTTGCCAAGTGTATATACTCCCAGGAGGTAATGTGGCGAACCATTGGCGAGCTTTGTCTTTCAAGGTGAACTGAAACAACATTAACTTTACTTCATCCTTTGTGAACCCTGAACCCCCAATCGTCTGACAAATCGAATCAAAACTTGCAATGTGCAAGTATGGTTCTTCGGTCCTTTTTCCATAGAATTCTGGCAGATGGCCTAAGTATTGAGGCCTCACTTCGAAGGGTCGATTATTGTTCCCCACCGGTGTGACTATAGCTGATGAGTTTGGTACCACAACGGGTCGACAATGACCTTCAACGCCTTGAATTGGTGCCCCTTGAATGACTTGTGGGACACCATCCACAAATTGTATCTGTTCTCCCCTAAACCGATTATTAGCTCTTCCCGCATTAAACTGCGGGACTCCATTATGAACTTGATTTTGTGGAATCGGGCGCGGGATGGGATTTCTTTGATTGACCTGTTGTTGTACTGGGTGTCCTAGATTAACATTATACCCTTCGTCGTATCCGTAATCTGCGTATCTCCCGTCATACTGATTTTGATAATCATCATTTTCCCAACCGGATTCCCAAGTATGCACGCTGCCTTCTCTGTGTTGGAAACCCTCATCATACCCGTGTTGATGTTGTGGTTGGTTAAGACGAATGATGTCCCCATGTCGGAGATTTAGATTTCCAGGTTGGTATTGTGGGCCTGGGTTGAATTGTGGGAATGGTTGTGGTGGTGGTTGATTCTGGTTTTGGTTATTGGGCTGGTTTTGGTTTTGGTTTTGAGGGATTGGTGGATCTGGAATGGGTGGAATTGGCTCGTTTTGGGCTTGGTTTTGTGGCTCTTGATCAGCCATCTCGTGAGCTGCTTGTTCAAGATCTTGAGCAACCGTTGATGACTGAGCTTTAGCTTTCACTGCTGAACGGAGAAGAACGAGATTCTGTCGAGCAGTCTTCTCAATTTCTGGATCAAATAAGAGCGGTGATGACTTCTTTGAAAACCTAGTATGCATGCAACTCGAGAATCACCTGCACACAGACAAACAAGAAACCGAGCGTAATACTGAACGAAACAAATAAAAGACAAACAAAAGCAAAAATTTTTGGATTTTTTTTTTTAATTTTTTTTTTAAGAAACAAAAACAACTAACTAAACTAAGCGCACCGATTCCCCGGCAACGGCGCCATTTTGATCGATGTCGTAAGGTCGGTCAAAAATATAATTAAAAAGTGTCCTATTCACCTTTTACTAGTAAATGGCAAATAGGGTGTCGAATCCACGGGGAATCAGTGGAAAGTATGAAAGCTAGTTGTTTCAATTATCATCTAATTCTAACTAATTGCTTTTTGCAGTTTGAGAATGATTGTGAAAACAAATGTAAATTATGATTGTAAACAATGATAAGAGAAATGACCAATCTCCGAGTTTTCAGGTTATGCAGAAAATCAGGTTACTTAGTTACCACTATTTGGAAATCACATAGACATGATTCGTAAAACTTGCTTTGATAAATAACTAACAGATAATATATTTGATTGCAATGATCCACGATCAAAACCGAAAGATTGATGCAAATGAATAGTAATCCAATTAATTACCAATTTAAGATTTCATAAACATAAACTAGTTCAATGATTAAAGGTTTAGAACAATGAGATCCTAGAATTTAATCCCGGTTGTTGATGGACAAACCAAATAATTGATGAACAAGAATGATTACGATAATCAAATATTGTTTAATCAAAACAAAAACAATAGGAACGACTAACCGAAAGTTTAATCGAATCCTAATCCAAAACAATCGTAACAATAAGCTAACCCAATGTTTAACACAAACCCTAGTCCCGGAGACGGTCACGGGACGATTAGCCGCTCATGTTGCACGAACAATCTTCAAAAGCTTGAGAGGAGAACGATTGCATGAGTGATTCGGGGATTTACGGGAGATTAATGATGATTGATGATGACTAATGATGATGCTCCAAAGTGTTTTTAGTTGCTGTCTCCCAAAAGTCGATCGGCCAGAAGTGTCCCCCCTTTGTTTAAAGCGGCTTCCCAATATATTTCGTGGATAGTGAATAAATGTTGGGCCGATTAGAGAGCCCAACTAATACACATCCTAGCCGCCAAAAAAATAATTCACGTGCATCCCTTGTTTAATCGCCGTAAATCACGAGTGCGTTCCGTAAGCAGCAATTAGAACTTGCTGTTGATATTTTGTAAAGACTCCTCCAAACCGTAGGCCCCATGCACCATACGTAAGCTCAAACTACATACTTCTGTTTCTTTATTTTTGCATTGATAAAATCCCTATGATAATTGTTCCTTTTCATAATTATAATAATAATCCACAAAGTCTGCAAATTCACATGATATTGCCGCCACTTTCATCCAAGTTGTGCATGCATGTTGACTTTTGCTCCTTTTGTATTTTTCAATACATTCATCTTTAGGTTAATGACACAAAGGCCCCTCAACTCTAATGTTTCGTATTTCTTTCATATCTAAGTTGCATCTTGATTCGAAACACGTCCCGAACATCGCCAATTGCCACATCCGCCAACATTGGTCATTCCACTTCAACTCTAACTGTGTTAACTTCCTTGAATTACGCAATTAACCTGCACAAACCACAGTTTCTCGTAGTTATCTTATTCGACACGTGTAATCACTTAAAACATAACGAAACACACAAATTAGACACTTTATAGCTCGGGTTTCACCCTCTCCATCAATAGGTCGTTGAGCTAGGGGAACACTCCCTAGAATACAAGGCAAGAACTGCAACAAAAGGGCAAATACTGGCGGATTTCTTGGCAGAAGTCCCTGAGGAAAAGGAGAAAGAACTTTTTAAATGGAAAACCTAGAGGAGGAAGAGAAAAAGAAGGAGGACGATGCGGTATGGAAACTGTTCACAGACGGGGCTTAAAGTGAGGAAGGAAACGGCGCAGGGATCACACTGATCAGCCCCGAGGGAGTCGAATTGACATACGCCATCAGATTGGATTTCGAAAACACCAATAACACGGCAGAGTATGAGACCCTTCTAGCCGTGCTGAGGCTAGCAAGAAAGATGAGGGCAAGACATGTTGAAGCTAACACTGATTCACAGCTGGTAGTCAAGCAATATCACGAGGAATATGAAACGAAGGACAGCTCCATGGCCCAATACGTAGACTCGGTGAAAAAATTGGCTGACACCTTCATCACTTTCAAGCTTGGATACATCCCCCGAGAAAAAAACAGAAAGTCTGACGCCCTTAGCAAGGTAGCCTTCGTGGGCTTCGACCACTTGGCAAGGGAAGTCAAGGTAGAAGTCCTGACCTCCCCCTCCATCGCAACGGAGGAAGTAGCAATGATCGATAACATTCAGGAAACCTGGATGACACCAATTCTGAAGTTCCTCAGGGACGGGACACGGCCAGAAGGCGATTGGGCGGTCCGCAAGGTAAGGGTAAGGGCCTTGCAATACGAATTGATAGATGGGGAGCTCTACCGAAGGTCATACTTGGGTCCATCTTTAAAATGTGTTGATAATGAGGAAGCCAAACTCGTGATATGAGAAATACACAAGGGAATTTGTGGCATGTACTCAGGACCAAGAACAGTTGTAGCCAAGGCAATTAATGCGGGGTTTTATTGGCCCAGAATGTACGAGATGGCGTCGGAGGAAATCAAGAAATGTGATAATTGTCAAGTGCATGCTCCTATGACACACCACCACAAACACCCCATGATACCTATATCAACATCTTGGCCATTCCAGAAGTGGGTATAGATATCATTGGGTCGTTCCCAGAAGGTCCAGGAGGGGTCAAGTATGTAGTGGTTGCCATTGATTACTTCACCAAGTGGGTCGAGGCGAGGCCCCTGGCCAAAATCACAGGAGAACAAATGAAGCGATTCGTCCTGGACAACATCATATGCAGGTTTGGGTGCCAATGGAACTGGTGAGTGATAATGGGGTGCAACTGTGTAACTGAGATTAAACACAAAAGGCTAGCGTTTAATTCACTCAGTGTTGGCTCTGATACCAACCTGTCACACCCCGACTTTTCCACGTATCACTGGTGGGCCCGGTAGGGGAGTATCGTGACGTAGTTGATATCATCATAGTCAAACAACACAATATATATGAATGCACAGCGGAAGCAAAAGATAAATTATATTACAATCCAAAAATAAAGTAATATCCAGTATTACAACGGAAAGTAAAGGATCCACAGGCGGATCAAAATAAAAAGGAAAACTATTCAACAGACTTTGACATCTAGAGCTTGCGAGACTTGAGTAATGATGCCTGGAGTAGCCAGCCTATTTCGTCTAGCACCTGCACTTAGCCTTTTTTGGAAAATACGTCAGTTTACACTGGTAAATACAACTTAACTGACTCATTTTGAAAAGAGTTTGAAAATTGATTTGAATGCACTTTGGCAAAATATCTTTTATAACTTGGGACAATTATTAAAATAATCTTGTATACAGTTTTACTCATTTGTCGTCCATTAGTACCGGTTAGAAGAGCCGGCTTAAGTTAACTGACACGCCACAGGTATAATGCCCACAAGGTTGATTCCTTTAAGTGGATTACCAGTTTTTACATAATGCATCTGTCAGGTGTACGCCTACACCCCGTGCTTAGGTCGTGGCCATTTCGTAAAATGATGCCAAGGATATCCGGGACATGGTCATTTAACCCCCAAGGGCCATACACCAAATAATACAGAATAAAGCGAGTTATGTAAATACATTAATCACAATCCGATTTAAATGACTACATACCCGACCAAGCGGTACTTTTATAGTACCGTATCCCAAGCCCGTATAGGGAAAATAAGTTAAGAGTATTTACCTGAGCAAAGTATCAATCAAATACAGCAAATGCAAGTACTTTTACTGGGCTCCTAATCTGGAACGAAGGTTTATAAAAACCTTTTAGATTTCTAACGGGTCTTTAATTAAGCTTAGGCTTAGACCGGTTTGTTTCAAAAAGGAAGACACGGTTCAAACGCATGATAAAGCGAAGACCGGTTTAGAATGTGGTTTTGACCCGAAAAGTCATAATTTTCACGTTGACGCTTTAACCCCTCGTATACGAATTTGATCCTAACTTTCTCATACGATAACGAAACTTTATGAAATTTTTATCGTGCATTCTAGTGAGCATAATTTACCGTTACAAAGCTTCAGGTTTGCTAAAAGGTCACTCAGAGGTATACTTTAAACATGTTGACACATTTAACCCTTGTAGTTTGTAATCTCTCACTTTCTTTCATATTTAGCTTCATATGATCCATGATTTATTCGTTTGAAGGTATGAGCATCATGTAGGGTTACTGAAAGGTATATTTATTCACTGTTGACATTTTTAACCCGTATATTCACATACTTTCCATGTTTGTCAACTTTAGTCCTTATAGAACATTCTTTCACACGTTCAAGCTTATGACACGTGTCAATACATTCTAGGACGTGAATTTTCGAGGTGTTACAAGTTTCTTGCTAAGTATTGTCCTCCCAGTGAGACTGAGCAACTGGAAGTGGAATTCTTTCAGTTAAAAATGGGAAATAAAACCTATCGAGAGTATGTTTCTCGTTTCAACGGCATATCTCGACTGGTTTCTTATTTAGCATTGACTGAGGAACAACTGATCAATAGGTTTATTTGGGGTCTACCCTCTGAAATGAGGGTGTTTATCAAATCCAAATCCCCCAAGACTTTTGCAGAAACTGTTGAGGCTGGCGCCGTCATGGCAGCCGAGATGATTCTGCGGCAGGCTGAATCTCCCGCACCAAAAAGGAAGTGGGAAGAAAGAAAGGGGGACACCCGGAATAACAACTTTAAAAGGCCTAAAACATTTCCTCAGTGTCAAAATTGCAAACGCTTTCATACGGGGGAATGTCGTTTTCCTTGTCCAAATTGTAAAAAAGACGGGTCATGCTCTTCAAGAATGCAAGGAAAAGAAGAAGTGTTTCAAATGTGGAGACCCTAACCACATGAGATCTGAATGTCCCGAACTTAAAAGAAATGATAGGACACAACCAAATCAGCCAAAAGGGCTGGCATTTGTACTCACCACGGAAGAAGCCAAGACCAATACAGACGTTATCACGGGTACGTATCTCGTAAATGATGTATATGCGCGTGTATTATTTGATACCGGTACAAATAGAAGTCTAGTGTCGACTACCTTTAGACCTTACTTGAACCAGGCGTCCAAAAACCTAGATCATGCCTTTATAGTAGAAATGGCTGATGGGAGTCAAAGAGAGATAGTTGACATAGTTAAGAATTGTAAAATAAGCTTAAACAACCACGTTATCCCTATAGACCTAATGCCTATGGAACTTGGAGAATTCGACATAGTCATAGGAATGGACTGGTTGACACCATATCATGCGGAAGTTATATGTGACAAAAGGATCGTCTGACTCCGATTACCCAACGGCAAACAACTAACTGTATCGGGAGACCGCAATGACAAGACTAAGAACCTCATCACGATAGCACAAGCACATAAATGCCTAAGGAAAGGGTATGTTGCCTTTTTAGCATATGTCGTAAACACTACAGAAAAGCAGAAGGTCGAGGACGTGCCAGTAGTACGAGAATACCCCGAGGTGTTTCCCGATGAGCTCCCGGGACTACCATCGGATAGACAGGTTGAGTTTCGCATTGACCTAGTTCCCGGTACATCACAGATTGCTAAGTCGCCGTACAGACTAGCCCCGACAGAAATGCAAGAACTCAAGAAGCAACTACAAGAGTTGCTTGACAAGGGGTTTATCCAACCTAGTTCGTCGCCATGGGGAGCACCCATCTTGTTTGTCAAGAAGAAAGATGGGACGATGCGCATGTGCATCGATTATAGAGACTTGAATAAAGCCACTATAAAGAATAAATACCCTTTGCCCATGATCGACGACCTGTTTGATCAATTACAAGGGGCAAGCTATTTCTCTAAAATAGACTTGAGGTCTGGATACTGACGTGATGTCGTGGTACACGCAAATTTAATCCAAATAACAACTAATAGATAGTGATAAATGGGTATCGAACTCAGGGAGTATGTGGAAAATGTGTTGATTCTATAGCTTTGCAATTTAACTACAATTAACCTAATTTGCAGAAATTAAAGATCAATGATTTAGATTGTTTGTTTTAGAAAACTAAATTATCAATTACTTACTAATCAAGATTGGATTTTTAATTCAGATTATGAGAACAATGACCATCTTAGGATTCAGTTTCTTTTAACACTTGTGCGAAATTCCAACTAGAAAGAGTTACATAGACATAACTCGTGTATAAACAATTGTTGTGATAAAAGGGAACAAAGTACTCGGATTATATGAATGTGAGGTTGTTTCCCGATGATCAATCAATCAATATCCAACCCTAACCCTTCCCGTGATATCTCGATTGCCAACGGCACCAAGAACGTACGATTTAGACTAGAATTGCAATACCAATTAACAAACTACAATCAATTACTCATACACCATGATAATCAAAGAAAAAAACAATGTTATCATTCTAGAAATAAAGGAACAAACACACAAGAGTTTAAGAAAACCTTCACCTAAGATGATCACCACAAGTTTAGCCGGACATTGTTCGGTTGATCATCATAACATCAAAGTTCAAGTTCATAGGAATCAAAAGCCAAAACCAAATGTTTAGAAATGTTTGGAACCAACAAGAACCAGCCAAAATCGCCCCCAATGTTCAGAGAAAACGTCCAATCATGAGATATGTGAAAAGACACCTCAAAAACGGTTTTAATGAGGCAGTTACGCTTCTGTCCGCAGCCTCCACCGTAATTTACGGTCTCCACCATAAGTTACGGTGGACATCAATTTGTTACGGTGAGATGCTACTGAAGTACGGTGAAAGTTGCACTAGAAGACATACCTAAGACTGCCTTCAGGACTAGGTATAGTCATTATGAATTTTTGGTAATGCCATTTGGATTAACCAACGCACTTGCAGTGTTCATGGACCTCATGAACAGGGTTTGTAAACCTTACCTCGATAAGTTTGTGATCGTTTTTATTGACGGTATCCTTATCTACTCTAAGAATGAGGCAGAACATGAACAACACCTGAGAGCAGTCCTTGAATTGCTCAAGAAAGAAAAACTCTATGCAAAGTTCTCTAATGGTGAATTTTGGATACGTGAGGTGCAATTCCTAGGCCATGTGATAAATGAATGTGGAATACAAGTTGACCCTGCAAAGATCGAGGTCATCAAGAAATGGGAAGTACCGAAGAATCCCATTGAAATAAGAAGATTTCTGGGGTTAGCAGGATACTATAGAAGGTTTATTCAAGTCTTCTCAAAGATTGCAACACCATTAACCACACTAACCCAGAAAGCCTCTAAGTTTAATTGGGGACCTAAACAAGAAGAAGCCTTTAACACATTAAAGCATAAGTTATGTAGCGCCCCAATACTGTCACTTCCTGAGGGAATAAAAGATTTTGCCATCTACTGTGATGCATCTCACTATGGTATGGGATGTGTACTCATGCAAAGAGGCAAAGTGATTGCCTACGCCTCTAGACAGTTGAAGATTCATGAACGGAACTACACAACCCATGATTTGGAACTTGGTGCCATAGTGTTCGCATTGAAATTTTTGGAGGCACTATCTTTACGGTACAAAGTGCACTATCTATAGTGACCATAAAAGTTTAAAACATATATTTGAGCAGAAGGAGCTCAATATGCGTCAGAGAAGATGGATGGAGTTATTAAGTGATTACGATTGTGAGATCCAATACCATCCAGGTAAGGCAAACATAGTAGCAGATGCTCTAAGTAGAAAAGAGAAACCTTAACCAATAAGAATTCGTGCAACCAGAATAGAGGTTAAAACTAGTCTCTTAGATCAAGTTAAGAATATACAACAAGAAGCCTTAACAGAGAATCATATTGTAAAAGAAAGAATGATTGGGAGACTGAAGCTACTGACAATGGGAAATGATAATATCCTTAGGTTCAACAATAGGATATGGGTTCCTAATGTCACGGCCCCTCGTCTCGGTTTAACCCGGTCCAGGAGCCGCGGGACAGAAACCCGTGGTATTTATTTATTTGAGTCTGACAGCGGAAGATTTTTGCAGGATCTTTTAAACTTGAAATGCCCGATTATTTTATTTCATAATTCGGGATAAACCCCGTGATTTACAATAGAGGAATTTTACTAGGAAATTCCCCGTTTTACAAAACATGTTTATTTGTTTAACTAAGCCACTACTTCAAGCTTGTTAGTGCTCCGTAGCACTGTTCCTTGGTTCACAGTAGTTACCTGAAACATGTTTTAAAAATATTTTGTCAGCGGAGAAATACTGGTGAATCATTCATTTTGATAAAACGACGCATAGTTATAAATTACAGCATAAGAGCGATTACAATGGCTTTTATCTTATTTTTATCTGGCGCCATGTCACCTCCTGGTGACGATGGCATGCCACTATTGAGTCCTTTCACCCAAGTAGTGACGATTATCACTGTTAGGATTTATTAGCCTAACCGTGAGAAATTAGTAATGTGCACAATACCCCACTAGCCAGTGATTCAAGATAACCACGACTTAATCCCTGTAATTATAACTTTTGAAATTGCTTGGAGTATTGTAAAACATTATTGATAAAAAGAGAATGACTCACATTGCAAGTTTAACGGGCAGAGTTTAGCCTACTGATAAGCCTGATAACCTAATTTAAACAACAATGCACACGAACTAGGTCAGTAACTAATACAACATTTACGATAACTCACTAGATTAAACCCTCACGACGAATGACAAAGTATAACCCTAATTTGAGCAGCACTTAAACATTCATCAGATAGTTTCAATCGATCGGACATTGAATCGTAGCAGCGATCGAGTTAATACCCGGTATCGTAGCAGCACCTCACTACTTTGAAAGTGAAATTCGAATTAGAGCAGTATAACTTCGTTTTTGAAATTTGTTTTCGACACCAGTGGACTGCTCATGATCCAACCTATTTATAGCTGATTTTTGGGTCTGTCGCGGCCCGCGTGAGCCATAGGCTCACCCTTACGCGGCCCGCGTGGCCACCTAGTCTACGTGTAGGTCGGATGGGTCACGAGTAGGTTTGCCAGATGGTGGACACGTGGCCCGGATGCTTATCCGGTCAAACTCTAAGTTGACGCGGCCCGTGTAAGGCTATGCTTACCTTTACGCGGCCCGTCAGAAACTCATTTTTCTTGTTTTCTTGGTTTTTCATGCACGTTAGGGTTTCAGGGTTCCGGGTTTTTACTTACGGGTCGTTTTGGGACATTTTTGAAGGTCTTTACATCCTCCCCACCTTATTTAGAATCTCGTCCTCGAGATTTTATTGGCATAAGTGAGGATACTTTCGCTTCATTTCCGATTCCAACTCCCAAGTGTATTCGGGTCCTCTTTTCGAATCCCACTTGACCTTGACCAGCACTAGTCGCTTGTGCTTGAGAAACTTGATCTTTCGGTCTTTTATTTGAAGTGATTTCTCTACGAACTTTAACTTTTCATTTACCTCTAAGTCCTGAAGAGGTACTACCAGGGATTCGTTCGATATACATTTCTTGAGATTGGATACATGAAATACGTCATGTACTCCAGCTAATTCTTCTGGTAGTTGTAAGCGATAGGCAACTGGTCCTATACGTTGAATCACTGGAAATGGTCCTACGTATCTTGGACTCAGCTTTCCTTTCTTACCGAATCGAACTACTCCTTTCCAAGGAGAAACTTTCAAGAGTACCTTATCCCCGACTTGAAATTCTAGTGGCTTGCGTCGATTGTCAGCATAACTCTTCTGACGATCTCGAGCAGTTTTCAGTCTTTCCTTGATCTGAGTGATCTTGTCAGTGGTCTCTTGCACAATTTCAGGTCCTGATAATTGATTTTCTCCTATTTCTGCCCAGCAAACTGGAGTTCTACACTTACGTCCGTATAATGCTTCAAATGGGGCAGCTTCGATGCTTGCATGATAACTATTATTATAGGAGAATTCAATCAAAGGTAGGTGGTCATCCCAATTTCCATCAAAATCTATCACACATGCTCGGAGCATGTCTTCTAGGGTTTGTATCGTTCTTTCACTTTGCCCGTCTGTTTGAGGATGACATGCAATGCTTAAATTTAGTCGGGTTCCCATTGCCTCTTGGAAACTTGTCCAGAAGTGGGAAGTGAAACGACTATCCCTATCCGATACAATGGAGAGTGGAACTCCATGTAAGGATACTACTTCATCTACATACAACCTTGCCAACCTTTCCATGCTAAAGGTTTCTTTCATGGGTAGAAAATGAGCTGATTTGGTTAATCGATCCACAATTACCCAAATTGCGTCATTACCTTTTCTGGTTTTGGGTAACTTAGTAACAAAGTCCATTGTTATGAGCTCCCATTTCCATACAGGCATTTCTAATTGTTGAAGTAAACCCGAAGGTTTCTGGTATTCTGCCTTAACTTGTGAACAAGTAAGACACTTAGATACATATCTAGCTATGTCCTTTTTCATTCCTATCCAACAGAAATTATTTCTTAAGTCTTGGTACATTTTATTGTTACCAGGATGCATGGTATACCTAGATCTATGAGCTTCTTCTAAAATTTTATCTCTTAATTCTCCTTGCTTAGGTACCCAAATCCTTTTCTTATGGAATCTCCAAATTCCATCACTTCCTTGCTCTAATTCCTTTAATCTTCCTTTCATTCCTTCAGCATTATCCTTGATTGCTGTTTCTTGAATAATCTTCAGTTGTTCCATTAAATCTAACTGTAGATTTAATCTAAGAACACGAACTCGTCGTTGTTTCTCATGATACTTTCGACTTAAGGCATCTTCAACTACGTTTGCTTTTCCTTCGTGATATTGGATATCACAGTCATAATCACTTAGGATTTCCATCCATCTTCTTTGCCTCATGTTCAATTCTTTTTGCCTAAATATGTACCTTAAGCTTTTGTGATCCGTATAGACAGTAAACTTACTTCCATACATATAATGTCTCCAAATCTTAAGGGCAAAAATTATGGCTCCTAACTCTAAGTCATGAGTCGTATAATTCTCCTCGTGCTTTCTCAATTGCCTTGATGCATAAGTAATTACATTCTTGCGTTGCATTAGCACACATCCTAATCCTAGCTTAGAAGCATCGCAATAAACTTCAAAATCTTCAGTCCCTTCTGGTAAAGCTAGAATTGGGGCATTTGTTAACTTTTGCTTTAAAATTCTAAAGGCCTCTTCTTGCCTAGGTCCCCATTCAAACTTAACTGCTTTACAGGTTAGCTTAGTTAATGGCACAGCTATTTTATAAAAATCCTTAATGAATCGCCTATAGTATCCAGCTAACCCTAAAAAGCTTCTGATTTCCATAGCTAATTGCGGAACCTTCCATTTGGTGATTGCTTCTATTTTGGAGGGATCTACGTGAATACCTTCGTGATTCACCACGTGTCCTAAAAATTGCACCACCTGCAGCCAAAATTCGCACTTTGAGAATTTGGCATAAAGCTTTTCTTTTCTTAACAAAGTTAAGAGTGCATGCAGATGTTGACAGTGCTCATCCTGGCTTTTGGAATAAATAAGTATATCGTCGATAAAGACAATTACAAATTTATCCAAGTACGGTTTACAGATTCTATTCATCATGTCCATGAATGCTGCAGGTGCATTCGTTAGTCCGAAGGGCATGACTGTAAACTCGTAATGACCATACCTAGTTCTGAAGGCAGTTTTAGGTATGTCTTCTTCTTGTACCTTCAACTGATGGTACCCGGAGCGTAAGTTGATCTTAGAAAAGTATCTAGCTCCTTGAAGTTGATCAAAGAGATCATCGATCCTAGGTAATGGGTATCGATTCTTGATTGTAACCTTATTCAATTATCTATAATCAATACACATTCTCATTGATCCATCTTTCTTTTTCACAAACAACACTGGAGCTCCCCACGGGGATGAACTAGGTTGTATAAAACCTTTACTTAGTAATTCATCTAACTGTTTTTTCAGTTCTAACATTTCAGTGGGTGCTAACCGATAAGGTGCTTTGGCTATTGGTGTAGTTCCAGGAATTAGATGAATTCTAAATTCGACTTCCCTATTGGGTGGTAATCCCAGGAGTTCTTCTGGAAATACATCTGAGTATTCTGCTACTACAGGAATTTCTTTAAGTTCCTTACCTTTCGTGTTAATGATTACTGAAATCATATACACTACTTCTTGTTTTCTTGAATAACTGGCCAACTTCATTACTTAAATAAATTTCAGTGGCTTTCGTGGCTTATCTCCTATAATTGAAATTACCTCTCCTGTGGGTGTATGTATGTCTATGGCATTTTTATCACAAAGAATTCGAGCATGGTTTGCTACTAATCAATCCATTCCTAACACAACATCGAATCTGGCTAAATTCATAGGTAACAGGTTTGCAGAAAATTTATGGCCTAAGAGTTCTATCTTTCCTTCTCGCAAAACCTTATCTATGTTAACAGAATTCCCATCTGCCGTTTCGACTGTAAAAATCTGCCTAAGGTTGGTTAAGGGTAAATTAAGAGCTTGGCAGAATGAAGTATTTATAAAACTTTGGTTTGCACCAGAGTCAAATAATAGTTTTGCATAAATGTTGTGAACTAGGAACGTACCAGCTATCACGTCAGGGATTAGCTCGGCTTCCTGAGTAGTTAACTGGAAGGCTCTTGCGTTCCTCTTGGTAGTTCCTTCTGCAGGTTTGGCTTTATTGTCAGCTGGTTTAACCAATTTTGGGCAGTCTGGCTTAAAATGTCCAGCTTCTCCACAGTTGTAGCAAACCGTGGATTTCTTCTTCCTTCAATCTTCTTCTTGATGCCCTGGAATTTTACAGAAATTGCAATACCCTTTGCATCTTCCAAAATTCTTTCTTTTACAGGTATTGCAAAATGGAACGGTGGAAGTTTGCCCAGTTCCTCTTCTCTTGAAATTACCACTGTTACCCACACGAAATCCTTGGGTAATCTTTTGGGCCACTTCCTTCTTCCGGTTCTCTTCTCTTGTGCGTACCAGCCCGTCAGTCAGGGTGTTAGCTAATTCCACTGCATCCTCAATTGTGCGAGGTCTCGCAACTTTAACGATATCACGGATTTCGCCAATCAATCCCCAAATATAGCGGGAAATAAGTACCGGTTCTGGCGAAGCCAGCGTTGGTACCACTCTAGCATTTTCGAAGAATGTCGAAGTATACCCTCGACAGTCTACACCTACCATCCGGTGGTTCAGGAATTTGTTCGCCATTTGTTCCTTTTTATATTCGGGACATAATTTTCTTTCCACTAGCCGCTTAAATTCTTCCCAACTCATGGAATAGGCCACATCGCTTCCCTTAGCTTGAAGTACCGTATTCCACCATTCTAGCGCCCCTTCTTTAAAAAGATTCGACGCGTACATGACTTTGTCTTCCTCGGCACATTTACTTATTTTAATGACTGCCTCGGTTTTCTCCAACCAACGCAGCGCCGCAGTCGCCCCTTCATTGCCTGCGAACTCAACAGGTTTACAGGCAAGGAACTCCTTGTAAGTGCAACCAGGCGTTGCAGCTTTCATTCTTTTGAGAATTGGGCCTTGCCGTGTATCATTATTGTTGTTAGTATGATTGCCGCCTCCGTTTACGCTATTACTAAAGTTATCTTCATGAGTACGTTTGCTAGGAATAATTTGTTGAGGTTCAACTGGATTTTGAGCAGCAGCCAGGATTGCTGGAATAGCATTGGCTATTCCTTGAGCAACGATATTCTCGATATCTTGCCTATTCAGAAATTGATCTTCCTGGTGTTGCTCAGATTGGTTAACTTCGTTAACTGGTTCATTACTAGCGTGTTCCATCTGGTAATTAATATATATATATATATATATATAAATTATTAGCATAAAATAAATAATAGCTATATGCAAAACTATCACACAATTTCACAACACGTATAGCCAAAATTGTCGATTTCTCGACTTCCATTTTTATATATTATATTATGCATCCATACACACTGTTATCTTACAAAAGTTTTCTTTTTAGGTTATTTTACAGGATTATATTTTATTACTATTATTATTATACAACTATAACTTCATTATCCCTCGTCAGCTGGCACTTCAGATGCGACGTTCCCTCTCGTCGTACTTCCAGGAAATCTGTTCTCCCACCTCCCGGATCCTATTCCCTGCATCTACCAGCTCCTCGCCAAAATGGCGGAGTTCAGCTAAGTTTTCATTTCTCATTGGTGGGTTTGGTACAGGTTCTGGGTCGAACTGAGGGAAAAAGGTATAAGGGTTATTGAGGAGGTTTTGAAACTGCCAGTCGTTGGTCCACCATTCGTCCATTTCTCCTAGAGGTTGGGTGTTGACAAGGGGATCTGGAATAGCTGGTTCCAAGTTTATTGGAAGTTGGGTTTCGGCAGGATAAGGGAAAAGGTTGTTGTTGATAGGTCTAAGGATATCACAGCTTGCCAGTATGCGATCCAATTCCTCCTGCAATGGTATTTCCTCGGCTTGCCTAGAACTTTCCCCAATTTCTATTCCTGCTTGCCTAGAGCTTTCCCCAATCTCGATCCCTTTTCCTTTATCCATGGGATTCTCTATTTTGGGAACTTTCCTAGTCGCTGGTTTCCTTCTGCGTACACGCCTCCATCTTACAAATCTTCTTCTTTTCTTAGGTTTTGGTTTCTCCGGAGGTGGAACTTGGAATTCTATAGGTTCCTCAACATCGGCCAAGTAACCAGTAAAGTCTTTGGAATTTTCACAGGATAGAGATTGAGATTCTGAAGAGCTTCAGATAACTCATTCATGCTGTTTTTACCATATATGCAAAAATGCACACAAAATGCTAAGTTAAAATTTTATAATAAAATTTCACAGACGAATATCTAATGCAACTATTCAAGTATTAATGCATACCGTGCGACTCGTCTAATACAAAGGACAACTGAAATTCAAAATATACTAGGGTTGTGCATTCATAATTTATTGTATTTTCTTTTACTAAGTGGTTTATCTAAAGGGCAAAATTTCTTTAAAGGTTCTGGCTTGTAGGAGATATGGGTGCTAGTACTGGGTCAGGGTATTTAAAAATTTGCATTTACTGCTGTAGTGGCTAACATATAGAGATCTGCCCATTTTTCATCTAATTCATCTTCCCATGGTGGGTTATTGCCTATTTCCTGAGTTTCCTTAGGAATTGTCACTTCTTTTGGTTGTGATTTATTTATTTTCTCTTGACTTTTTCTAATAATCCACCCTCTTTTCTTAGTGGTAAGTGGTTTCTCAAACTGTGCTTTACGAACAAATATCCCTTCCTTAGTATTTGCTGAGTATCTTGAGGATGTAGTTTCCTTATCTTTTGGTGAACTATCTAATTGACGATAGATGTCTGATAGTCTTTGCTTACCCATACTATAAACAAATACTCAAATAAAACACATAAACACATAATCACAGAATGGCAATCAGTAAAATTAAGTATTTCTAAATACTTAATTGGCTTAAATCAGTGGCTCTGATACCACCTTTTTTTTCTGTCACGGCCCCTCGCCTCGGTTTAACCCGGTCCAGGAGCCGCGGGACAGAAACCCGTGGTATTTATTTATTTGAGTCTGACAGCGGAAGATTTTAGCAGGATCTTTTAAACTTGAAATGCCCGATTATTTTATTTCATAATTCGGGATAAACCCCGTGATTTACAATAGAGGAATTTTACTAGGAAATTCCCCGTTTTACAAAACATGTTTATTTGTTTAACTGAGCCACTACTTCAAGCTTGTTAGTGCTCCGTAGCACTGTTCCTTGGTTCACAGTAGTTACCTGAAACATGTTTTAAAAATATTTTGTCAGCGGGGAAATACTGGTGAATCATTCATTTTGATAAAACGACGCATAGTTATAAATTACAGCATAAGAGCGATTACAATGGCTTCTATCTTATTTTTATCTGGCGCCGTGTCACCTCCTGGTGACGATGGTCATGCCACTATTGGTCCTTTCACCCAAGTAGTGACGATTATCACTGTTAGGATTTATTAGCCTAACCGTGAGAAATTAGTAATGTGCACAATACCCCACTAGCCAGTGATTCAAGATAACCACGACTTAATCCCTGTAATTATAACTCTTGAAAATGCTTGGAGTATTGTAAAACATTATTGATAAAAAGAGAATGACTCACATTGCAAGTTTAACGGGCAGAGTTTAGCCTACTGATAAGCCTGATAACCTAATTTAAACAACAATGCACACGAACTAGGTCAGTAACTAATACAGCATTTACGATAACTCACGAGATTAAACCCTCACGACGAATGACAAAGTGCAATACTTAAACATCCATCGAATTCACGACGAATGACAAAATATAACCCTAATTTGAGCAGCACTTGAACATTCATCGGATAGTTTCAATCGATCGGACATTGAATCGTAGCAGCGATCGAGTTAATACCCAGTATCGTAGCAGCACCTAACTACTTTGAAAGTGAAATTCGAATTAGAGCGGTATAACTTCGTTTTTGAAAATTGTTTTCGACACCAGTGGACTGCTCATGATCCAACCTATTTATAGCTGATTTTTGGGTCTGTCGCGCCCCGCGTGGCCACCTAGTCTACGTGTAGGTCGGATGGGTCACGAGTAGGTTTGCCAGATGGTCGACACGTGGCCCGGATGCTTATCCGGTCAAACTCCAAGTTGACGCGGCCCGCGTAAGGCTATGCTTACCTTTACGCGGCCCGCCTGAAACTCATTTTTCTTGTTTTCTTGGTTTTTCATGCACGTTAGGGTTTCAGGGTTCCGGGTTTTTACTTACGGGTCGTTTTGGGACATTTTTGAAGGTCCTTACACCTAATTTTAGAGGACTGCGGGATACAATCTTAGTGGAAGCTCATAAGTCTAAGTATTCCATTCACCCTGGCAGTGACAAGATGTATAAGGATTTAAGGAGAGATTATTGGTGGCCAGGAATGAAGCGATCTATTGCCCATTATGTGGAAAAGTGCCTTACATGCCTTAAGGTGAAGGCAGAACATCAAAAACCCTCTGGATACTTGCAACAACCAGAGATTTCAGAATGGAAATGAGAGAAAATCACCATGGATTTTATCTCGAAACTCCCAAGGTCAAGTCACGGTTATGATACTATTTGGGTAATAGTGGACAGACTGACCAAGTCTGCACACTCCGTGCCAATTCGTGAGGACTATAAGATGAACAAGCTAGCTCAAATTGACATCAAAGAAATAGTCTCACGACATGGGGTGCCTGTATCGATCATATTAGACAGAGATAGTCGTTTCACATCTAAATTCTGGCAAAGTTTCCAACAAGAGTTGGGGACCAAGCTTAATCTAAGCACTGCATATCATCCTCAGACGGATGGGCAGAGTGAACGAACTATTCAGACATTAGAAGATATGCTTCGGGCTTGTGTAATTGATTTTGGTGGAAGTTGGGACACTCATCTACCACTCATCGAATTCGCCTACAATAATAGTTATCACGCCAGCATTAAAGCTGCACCTTATGAAGCTTTATACGGGAGAAGGTGCCGAACTCCTATCTGTTGGACGGAAGTAGGGTAAAGTCAACTATCAGGACCAGAAATCATTGTGGAGACCACAGAAAAGATCCAGCAAATAAAAGAAAGGATGAAAAGTGCTCAAGATCGACAAAAGAGTTATGCAGATCAGAGGCGTAAACCCCTAGAGTTCCAACTAGGGGATAAAGTAATGCTTAAGGTATCACCTCTGAAAGGAGTGATTCGGTTTGGAAAGAAGGGAAAGTTGAAACCCCGATACATTGGGTCATTTGAAGTAACAAGCAAAGTAGGACCAGTGGCTTATCGGCTAAAACTTCCTGAACAGCTGGCAGGAATACATAATACTTTTCATGTATCAAATTTAAGGAAGTGCCTAGTGGACGAAGCCCAACAAATACCCCTGGAAGACATACAGGTTGACGACAAACTCAACTTCATTGAAGAACCACTACAAATCAAAGATAGGAAGGTTAAAAAGTTACGCAAGAAGGAAATCCCGTTAGTCAAAGTCAAGTGGAACGCACGTCATGGACCCAACTTTATATGGGAATTAGAAAACATAATGAAAGATAAGTACCCTCATCTTTTTAAGTGATGACAAATTTCGAGGACGAAATTTTTGTAAGGAGGGAAGGATGTAATACCCCGAACCTTAATGTACTGGTTATAAACATATGAATTATGTAATTTATATTTCATATATTATTAAACGAGTAAGATGATTGTGTGAAAGGTGAAATATCTTGACAAGCCTTGGCTAATATATGAGACCGTTTAATATTAATAATTAAATATATTATTTTTGACCTTACTCCGTTTTTAAAGAAACTTAGGTTAAAACGTAGATAAAAATATGCTCGTTCTAATGACATATTCGTCGTTTTATAAAATGTCATATTTTAAAAGTTATACGAGAAAAACGAGTGAAGCAGCTGAATTAATATATATAAGCAAGCAAGCTAGTAGGTCAAGCAGACAGGTAGGCACGTCAATTGAATCCCACATCGACCAGAAAGGGTTTTGGGGTGCTTGCTTGCTTGCTTTAAATAAGAGTCTCAGTAGTTTGTTTAGGTACCAGTTTCTTTAACGAAAACGCTCTAGTATAGAGAATCCCGAGTATACGATACCCCGTTGGGTGTTGTTAATAGTCACTTTTGGAGCGCAAGTAGGAGCAGGAGTAGGAAAACTCTACATCAACGTGTCGTAGATAGTTTTAAGGTATGCTCTCGTTTACGTTTATGTTTAATTATTTATTATTCAATTTTAGTAGTTAATAGGAGTATTATTATTAGTAGTAATATTATTATTAGTAGTAGTGGTAATGTTAGTATTATTTTTAGGTACTAAGGTTATTATCAGGGGCGGGTATTGGGTAGCCTAGCCTTAGTTAAGCATAGAGTGATCAACCATGCTTAAACAAGGCAGCACTAACCAATATCCAACCATGATAATGACTAGTTAGGTGTACTATTACCTAACCTAGGATTATGTAATTGTGTCAGGACCTTGAGACATAACCCAGTCGTACTAGCGGCTGTTAAGCAATTGCTAATCAGGTGAGTCATCTTACTTGTCTTTTAAACTGTGATAGTATACTCGTCCCTAACTGGTAATAATGAGAATGTTGCAGTATGCATGTGTCAGTAGGGGTATATGGGATCCTATTATGCTTAATGAGGTGTGTCACTCTGGGAAGGGTAATAAGGTGTTGTACCCACAGGCACTTCGTGCTTATAAGGTCCAGCGACACACACTGGTCGTAGGGGGACACAGCTGAGTATGTCTCTTATACGGTGGTTTGTGACAAGTCAAATGTGACCTATAAGGTTCATTGAGGCCCAACCTGACTATAATGTGGTCACATGCCCATATTGTGTATGCATATAATGTAAATTGTGGCCTGTCTTTATAAAAATTGTATAGTATGAGCTTACCAGTATATATCTGACGTCGTTTTGAGTATACTTATCTCAGGTGAGTCATGAGGAAAGCTATAGGAACTACTTGACAGTTGTGGAGTTTTAGAAGATCAAGGAGTTCTTAGTTGCCAAAAGTTTGTAAATAAATAAAGTGTTGTACTCAGACTATTATAAGTTTTAATGAAGTTTAGTTTGTTTCCGCTGTAAGTGTATCAATTGTGCACAATCACCCGGGTTATGGGGTGGGTGTTACATGTGTCGCGATGTTCTAGCTGGACCTCGAAAGGTTTGTGATCTCGGCCATGAAGTATTATATTTCAGTTTGTCTTCAAATGGGTCAACTAATGATGATTGTGATGAGTGGTGGATTCGGTGAATAATGAATTGAAATATGTTACTACTAGGTTAATGCCCGCGCGATGCGCGGCTTCATGCAAAACCATATTATTTACTTTGAAATGAAATATTCTGTACAAATACATACATTGGAAGAAAAAAACAGAAAACTTTTCAGATGCCGGGAATAACTTCCTCTAATGCAAAAAATGTAATAACTTGAAATTGAAAACCATAACGAATGTCAAAAACCAACAAAACCATATAAAAAGTTAATATCTACCATATGAAAGGCAAAAAACATGACCTAAATGTCATATAACTAATGACTACGCCTAACGTAAGGTACAACCAGTTCAACACTCAACACCTGGTCATTTTCATCAAAAGAATAATGAACCCTGTCACGGACGTTAATTCGAGCTGCTTTCATAAACTTCTTCCACCTGGTTAACGCGTATCGAAAACCTCCGTCGCTTTTTCTTTCATGCCTGGTACCGTTAATAAATTGTTGTGGGGGATCTAGATGCATAAGCCTAACGGTGATATCTTTTAAACCTTCATCAAGCCTAGCCATCCGTGATACAGGATCAGGAATCCTCTGTATTGTTGTAAAAATAAAATTAATAATAAATATGAAACTAAAAGAAGAATGTTTATTAAGTAACAAAAAATTGTAACACTTGTTTTTTAGCGGTTTGTAAAATGATATTAAAACTTACAAAATAACGTTCACAAGCCATACGAACAAAACGACGAACACCACCAGGTATTTGTTCATCAACTTCATTTTCAGCATCGATAGGTGCAACGTCAGCATGCAAATTAAACATATAACATGTATTAAATTAACATATATAAAATATATATTTAAGTACCAAAATGTAACTTACCTCATCGACATCTACATCAGGAAAATTCATTTCAACACCGTTTTTTCCAAAAAAATTTAAATGGAAAAAATTACCAAAAGCTTTTGTAAATAACAAAAAACAACCAGCCTTCAACTGTAACTGACTGACAATTACGTCAATACCAACGGTAAAACCGACTTTTCCGTCAGACGTTTCAATGACAACGTTAAACGTTTTGTTATCTATAATTACAGTAGAGATTACATCATTTGATGAATAATCATAATTTTTTGACAGGATACATTCAGGAATGACCTGTGGGAATGATAAAAAAAGAAAAAGAAAAAAACAAATTAGTTTTAATATAAGTAAAGTAATACATCAACACATTAAGAAAAATAAAAAATAGAATTTATCTTACATAAAAATGAGATGATGGAGGGAGCAGGTACGTCCAGAAAGAGCCACGACTAACCCCATCAACGAAATATGTTAATTTAAACGTAGTAGAATCTACAGGATTAAATACTACCAAACAGCCTTTGGTTAGTCGCAAATGTTCTACAACATTGGACCAACCATGAAAAAGGAATAAATTTCCTTTATCAGCGCTTAAAGAAACATTAAATAGTCGGCCATCTTCAATGTGTATAATAACATTTGTAGGGCCTTTATCTACACCCCATAGTTTGACCGCAGTGTCATCTGGAATGGACTAATAAAACAAACAATTGCAAAATTAATTATAATTACAGTGAAAATATATAAACTATGCAATAATAATAAACTGTATTTAATAATAAGAAAATAAAAGAACAAAAATAACTTATGTAATAATTTATCATTTACCAGAATAACTTCATCTGCTACATTCATTAGCCTACAGAACCAGGGTCCTCTGAAACTGATTTAAAAATTTCGATGTTAATAAAGTGTAACATGTTAATGTTAGTGTGAGAAAAAAAAACAAAAACATGAAAAAAAAAAAAACACAGATACTACATATGAAATGTTACATAAACTAACAAAATGAACAAAAAATACCTTGATGAACTTTCTGCCATATGAAATACCTACAAAAACAGGTTACATAAACAAACCACATCAGATGAATTATTAAAAAAATTATAAATAACAACATAAAAAACAATGTGAACGACATGTTATAATAACAATCCATATATAACAAACCTAATCAAAAGTATCTTTTATTCCAAAATCTATAATAAATGGAGGCAACCGATGATATAACCATTATGATACATCATAATAAAAAATCGTGTAGCCAACTAATTTACACTTACAATTAAGAAAATTTAAAACCCCTTAAAATATATAATACTATTATCCTATAATCAAATATAGATAAAGTGACCTCAAAAGTTGATAGATTACATAAACATGTGATATAAAAACAAAATCATAAGAATTTCCATGACAATCAGAATCAGGGTTTGTATAACATAAACTTAATCAATAAATCAGACTAAAAAAATCATATAAACGGAATCATATCAAAATAAAAATTTCATAAAAAACATATATTCAATAACAATCGGATTCAGGGTTTCCTATATACATCATAATCTGCATCAAAATCGGTTTTAGGGTTTCGCATAAACATCATATTGTATAAGAAAACCATAATCTTAAAACCCCTTAATCAACATATTTTAAAATGCCAATGGGATTTATGCTTTTGAATGACATTCACAAACTTATTAACAATCCCAATCCAATAAAAGTTATTTTACATAAATTCAAATAGAACTTAAGAAAGATATTCATAACACTCGGATCATGGGTTTCGTCTAAACTTTATAGAATAAATATACATTATAAATAAAAAGTATTCTGAATGAAAATCGGTTTTGGGTTTTGCAGAAACAACGTATTCGTTAACAAAACCATAATCTTAAAAAGCAAAAATGAACATATTTTTAAATACCAATGGGATTTAGGGTTAAATAAAAAAAAAGTTTAAACACATTAAATAAAAGGAGAAACACATGAATAATGATTAAAGAAGGAATTTAAGAAAAACAACTTACAGATTTGTAGAGGGATATGTGAAATTCAGAAATCGATTCAAGAAAAAGTAGATGTAGATGAAGACGGTGAAGAATGTAAAAGCATCTATATATGTAGATCCACTGAAGAACTTCATTGTTATATGGAAACCGAATGTATTCTTGGAAGAAGATTGGAGTGAAGTTGAAGAGTTGTTTGGAACCATAACTACAAAGGAAGTAACTAATTTTTTTAAAAAACATAACGGCAACCTAATAATAGAAAAAATGTCTAATTACAGAAACATACTTATAATATCAACTTGATAAATTAAGCATAAAAACATTACTCTGTTTATAGAAAAAAAACGTTTTTAAAAAGAAATTAAATTTCATAAATTAAGTAAACTGCAATAAATATGGTCGGAACTACAGAAATCAATAAAAATCAAAAACTTGATTTTGTTTGAAACAAAAATCAACAAAAACCTCTGATCAACAAAGAACAATAACTTAACCATAACTGCAAAGGAAATAAGCAATTTTTTTTTTAAAATATAACGACAACCTAATTATAGAAACAATGCCTAATTACAGAAATGTACTTAGAATTTAAAATTCATAAATTAAGCTTAAAAACATTAATCTGTTTATAGAAAAAAGACGTTTTTAAAAAGAAATTAAAGATATCTTTAAAGCAAAATTGAAAAAATGATAACTGAAAAATCAAATTATACAATTTTTCAAAACACAGTTAATTTAATAAGAATAAGAATAAGGCATAAGGCAGACTACATATATAAAAAAACAAACAATATCAATTAAAATCAATTAAATATATTATTAATTAAAAAAACCATAACACAAAAAACATTGAGAATATATTATTAATTAAAAAAACTGAACAGAAAGCATAAATAAAATTATATATGATAAACTTTAAAAAAATAAATAAAAGTATAAGATTTAACTAACCTCTGTTGCTTGACGAATGGTGGGATTCCGCTCGTTATGACGGAGTTAGGGATTCACATGAAAAAAAATCAACAAAAATTAGTAACTGCAATAAATATGGTCGGATCTACAGAAATCAATAAAAATCAAAAACTTTATTTTGTTTGAAACAAAAATTATATCTCCATCCAGAAGTATTCATATCTCCAACCAACTCTCTCTTTCTTCTCTATTCAATATCACAAACATCCAACTCTCTCTTTCTTCTATATTCATGGTGAAGTTGCAAAACATTTATATTGTAAGACTGTCAGGCTCAGATTATGAAAAAAAGATGACAACACCATGGCTGCAAGAGAGGTTGCATGAACAACTGCCATCCTACAACCTTGCCATACCATAATGCTATCTTCATTCAATTTTTACTCAGATCTACAAAATCATCATAGCCTTATGTTCAAAGGACAAGTCCAATGCACTTTGAATTCATTTTTATTCACCTTCACAGTCAACACTAAATGATTTGCTCAAGTATTTCAAATGATTTCAAAATGTCAAACCTCACTTATTCGGGCAGACGTCTGGTTCATCATAGTTTTAGTCTCAGGTGAGAAGCATCTCATCAACATCATTGACTAAATATCCCTTAGGTGACATCGATCTAATTATCATCAACCAAACATCGATTACACCCAACGCTACCTAGAACAGTCGCGAACGACAGCCAGCAACGATTAGGTCATGTTGCAACAACACGGCAGCTCTAGCCATCATAGCCTCAGATAACAAAAACATCTGTCCTGATAAAAAATGAATAGATCAATTTTCAAAACTTAGCCTCAGATGAGTAAATCCTAATTGAATATTGATGTAACAACACATACAGGGTCAGTCAACACAGTTGAGATGATACAGGTTCAGGTAACAAAAAGAAACTCTCTGTTGTAGAAGCAACCAGTGAGAGAGTTTTGATGGAATTTTTAAGAGGGGTCGGTGACATTGTCGAGGAGTGTAAGGAAATGCTATCACTTAGCATTTCCTGACACTCCTCGACAACATCACCGACCCCTCCATGTTTCAAGCAAAACACTCTCACTGGTTGCTTCTTCAACAGAGGGTTTCTCCTTATTACCTTGAACATGTATCATCTAAACTGTCTTTGACACATCCTTTGTGCCTTCCTATCTTCATTAATAGCTAAAAACATGACACGTAGGCAAATAGAGGTCATCATGTAATCTCCCTTAATAGATAGTATAGATTCCGAAAACACTACATGTAATCAAAATACAAGAATTAGATCTGTAATTTCTAAAATTATGCAAATTACTACAAAAATGTAATAAAATTATATGTAACACCTCGAAAATTCACGTCCTATAATGTGTTGACACGTGTCATAAAATTTGAACGTGTGAAAGAAAGTTATAAAAGGACTAAAGTTGACAAACATGGAAAGTATGTGATTTTTCGGGTTCTAAATGTCAACAGTGAATAAATATACTTCATAATAACCCTACACGATGTTTACAACATCAAACGAATAAATCATGGATCATACGAGGCTAAAAGTGTGAGATTACAAACTACAGGGGTTAAATGTGTTAACATGTTTAAAGATATACCTCTGAGTGACCTTTTGACAAACCCGAAGCTTTGTAACTGTTAAATATGCTCACTAGAATGCACGATATAAATTTCGTAAAGTTTTGTTATCGTATGAGAAAGTTATGATCAAATTCGTGTGCGAGGGGTTAAAGCGTAAACATTGAAAGTTAAGACTTTTCGGGTTAACCGGAAGTGTCCAGGGACTTGACAAAGTGGGTATAAGTCCTAAAGCCCTTGTAGATAAATAATAAGGGGTCAAATTGCAAGAAATAATGCTAGTTGACCTTCCGAAGAGCCAAGGGACAAGATGTGGAAGCTTGAAAATGATTTTGGCTGATCAGAGGGGCCAGGCGGCCCGCTTCAGCATAACCACCACCCTCAGGCGGGCCGCATCAGACCGCCAGAAGCAGAAAAACAGGCAGCAGCCTGTTATGCGCGATTTTAACCAATCTGGCCGGTATTTCTCACTTGTGGACGACCCCTAGGCACCCCCTAAGCACTAGGAACATGTGTTGATCAGTTGTGGTGGGTTGTAGACTCAGGTGTCAAAGATTTATGGTGATTGAATTCACTATATAAGGCCATGAGTTGCAACAATTGATCATACCATTCATTCTGCAATTGAGGAGCCTTCTGGAGCTTCAAAGCAGACCCAAGTCCTTCCTAATCAAGCTTAGGACTTCAGTAAGTGTTTTAATCCTCTCTTAATTAAGTTTTAGCTTAGTTTTAGCTTAAAAGTCAAACCGTCGTAATTAACGGTTGACTTTAAGATTAATCACTAATGGTCCAGTGATTATTCGAAGTGAAAGTAGTTATAAGTTGGTAATTATGTGGGTAATAAAACCTCAAAAGGGTTCCCCTGATTCCCACTCTAACTAGGTCAAATGTCGGGTCAAACTTGTATTTAAAAAGTCAACAGAATGTGTAAATCACAATTTGTGCATAATTAGCAATGTATATCATATACAACCTGTTTGATCATGAATAGAACTTGATAATTAGTGTAAGAACATGTCTAAACATGTTCAACCCGGCAATTTACTGTAGAGACCCGGTTCGGAACCGAAAGTCGCATAGTTTGACTTTCGCTTTGACTTTCAGTTCTGACCCGCTTTAGTATGATTTGAAAATATCTTAGAGCTTCTTTAGGACCAGGCTACATGTTAGCACAACCCTCTGTGGTTGGTTCATTGATTGACCCATTCGTTTACGCGTTTCCGTTAATTGCTCATATGTTGACCATTATGCCCTTATTATCTTAAAACGTGATTTTTGGAAATGTAAAAGAGTAGAAACTTTAATTACTGATATATAAACTTGTATGCAAAGTTTGACATCAGTTTGAGGTGTAGATTAAGAGATATGCTCGTTAGCGTAAAATGAACGCTTGATGTTAATAAAACGGCGAAATTAGCGTATAGCCTAGTTAAGCCTACTTTTTGGTATCAAACTTAATAACCACTGATGTAATATATTATTTTGGGATTTTTAAAGATTTTTAATTAATTTTAGGCTGAGCATAACTAGTAGTCGTAGGCTTAATCCGGTAATTGTCGGTTTTGCCCTTACGGGCCATAAAATGAGTTTTACATATCTAAACGACTCCAAACCTTTTGCTACTGATCACATGTGATAAATAAAGTATTTTAAGCCTTCTGGAAATATAAAAATATCAGATTTAAGTATCGAACCCGGAAATGGCCTTTAATCGCCTTATTAAGCATTTTTAGCGCAAAGTATGTATTAAAATTATATTGGACATACCCGGGTTGATACCTACTGATATATGAGGAAAATTATAATATTTTAACAGTAAGCAAAGGTTGATAAACTCAGACTTCAGTTTTGAGCTTCTCGGCTTATGTGAAATTACCAAAATGCCCCTACGGTGCATAGTTTGGTTATAATTGGTAAATTCACATATATACTTTATCCTACTGTTATAACTTATCAAAATAAGTATTTTTGCTGATTGTATCAGACCTGTAACTCAGGTAAATACTTAAACTCTTTTATAACCTTTTAAATGACCAAACTACCCCTACGGGGCCTAGTTTGTGTTTAAATACGTTTCGGGCATAATGAAAGACATCTTACTGATGTCGCAACATATTTGAGGCATAAATTAACTTAGGAAACCTGTATATAGCTCTCATGAATACCCGTCACGCTTATTACGCGTACGGTTCGGTTTATGTAGCAAGTTTACATAAATTAGCCGAAACGGGTCAAACCTTATCGGTTTTATCTCAAAATTCAGAGTGTGTATGAAATACCCATATTATACAAGTCTTCGAACTTGTCGGGTCTAAATCACATTCTATCCGGTCTTCGCTTAATCATGCGTTTGAACCGTATCTTTCAGTAAGACTAACCGGTCTAAGCTTAGGCTTAATTAAAGACCCGTTAGCATCCTAATTGGTTATTTATACCATCATTCCAGACTAGAGCCTTCCGGTAAATGGTACCTACGCTTACTTAAGTGAATACGGCTGAGTTATTAGATTCTTGCTATTTAAGACAGGAGCTAGCTCAGGTAAATACTCTTAACTTATTTTCCCTATACGGGCTTGGGATACGGCACTATAAAAGTACCGCTTGGTCGGGTGTGTAATTATTTAAATCATATTGTGATTGATGTACTTACAACCCGTTTAATATGTATTATTTGGTGTATGGCCTTTGGGGGTTAATGACCATGTCCCGGATATCCTTGGCATCATTTTACGAAATGGCCACGACCTAAGCACGGGGTGTAGGCATACACCTGACAGCTGCATTATGTAAAAACTGGTAATCCACTCCGAGGTATCATCCTTGTGGGCATTATACCGGAACTGGTAATCCACTTAGAGGATGATAGCCTGTGGGCATTATACCTGTGGCGTGTCAGTTAATCTGGTCCGGCCCTACAAACCGGCCCTAACGGACGACAAATAAGTAAAACTGTATACAAGATTATATACAAATAATTTTCCCGAGTGTAAAAGATTAATTTTGCCTCTGTGCATTTTAATCAAATTATAAAAGATATTTTGTGCCACGTGCATCCAAATCAATTTTCTTAAACTCTTTTCAAATGAGTCAGTTGAGTGTATTTACCAGTGAAAACTGACGTATTTTCCTAAAAGGGTAAGTGACAGGTACTGAACGAAATTGGCTGGAAGCTCAGGGCGCTAATAAGGAATCTTGCAAGTTCTAGGCGTCTAAAGTTTGTTGAATAAATGATATGTTTAAAGATCCGCCTGTGGATCCTTTACTTTCCGTTGTAATACTGGATATTACTTTATATTCGGAATGTAATAATATTTATCTTTTGCTTCCGCTGTGCATTTATATAATTGTGTTGTTTGACTATGATGATATCAACTACGTCACGATACTCCCCACCGGGCCCACCGGTGACACGTGGAAAGTCGGGGTGTGACAGGTTGGTATCAGAGCCAACACTAAGTGAATTAAACGCTAGCCTTTTGTGTTTAATCTCAGTTACACAGTTGCACATTCTTGAGTCTAGACAAGAACATAGGACAAATTCTAATTCGTTTTATTTGTCCTTATTTGGTTCCTTTGTTATTTTCTGATTAGCTCTTGCATGGGCAAGTCATTTTAGTAGAAGTCCTGTTTAGGGCAACCATATACTTGTTTAAATTTTAAAGGAATGATTATGTTTAAATTATCATTCCTATATTATAAGATCTACCATTATAATAAAATGGCAAAATCTAAAAAGAACAAGACCAAGTCACATGTCATTTTAAGACCGGGCCAAGATGGTAGTTCCATAATTAAATTCAGATCCATATTTAACACCTCAATTTAGGATTGTCCTGCGATAAATATTAATAAGAATCTTAAGAGTGAAACCTAGCCTTCGGGTCATTTTAAGGCCGGGCCATGATGGTAAGACCTGTTTAAAAGATTCGAATCCCTGTTAACATCTGTAAATATGTTAACACTCCTGGCAGGCGTGATTCGTTAAAATCATACAGGTCATTTTTATATATGGATTCTTTAAAAAGATCCCTAACCCAACTTAATGATCTCTGAATCATGGGTTTAGATCATCAATTAAGATGATCATACTTTGACCATATATTGGTAAAATAATGCCTACGGGCTATAATGTATTGTCCATTTGCGACATTGACATTTGATCTTTATGATTCCTTGTCTATGGTGGTGAGCTGTGCTCAAGCCTATTAGTCTGTATGATCAATGCGATCCTGACTACTATCATCAAATAAAGATGATCATATAATAAACATCCCTTAGAAGGGAAATGCCTACGGGCTATAGTTAATGTCCTCTGAGACTAAAGACAGTGGTAGTCTACAACTCCCTGTCAAGAAAAGGTAATGAACTTTGATTCAAACCTTAATGCCTCGATTCTCTGAAATCATGGCTTATAAATTAAACTTGTCTACGCGACTAGGCCATTTGTGCTATTATTAAAACCGTAATGCCTTGATTCTCTGAAATTATGGCTTATAAATTTAAAACTGTCCATATGACTAGGCCTTTGGTGCCACGAATAAGACTGTTACGGTTTTATAATTAGGATAAATTATTATAGAAATCCTAAATAAATTTGATTAATAAATTAACCAAATATGGTCTCTGTTCACCATGGTTAATGAATTACCCTAAGGGGCAATTCCATAATAAACTCCCAAATAAACTATTGTCCTTGTTTTCAGCAACAGTTCAATTGTAATGGCTAACTCAGACGAGGGTAATAGTCATCCAGCGGAGGTTAATAATGACGCCCGAATTAATCTAACTGGTGCGGAATTAAAAGCGATCATTGACGGCGCAGTTACACAGGCTTTGGAAAGGCAGTATGATGAGTATAGTGGGACTCGTAGTAGGACCCTATCTACACAGCCTTCAAAGCCACCGTCCAATAACGACGACCCGAAGAAAAATGATGACCGACACTCCTCAAACCACAGTGCTCCATCTCAGCAGGTCATACTGAATAAAGGACCCCTTGCTAAGGGTTGCTCCTATAAATATTTCGTTTCCTGCAAACCCCGGGATTTCACCGGGGAGAAAGGAGCCATCGATTGTATGACATGGCTGGATGAGATGGATACGGTTGTTTATATCAGCGGATGCGCTGAGCGAGACGTGGTCAAGTTTGTGTCGCAGTCTTTCAAGGGTGAAGCTTTAGCATGGTGGAGATCTCTGATTCAAGCCACCGGGAAAATCCCACTGTATAATATGTCGTGGGATCAACTTGTTGCCCTTATCAGGGAAAATTTCTGCCCTCAGCATGAGGTGGAGAAGATAGAGTCCGATTTTCTATCCTTGGTGATGACAAACCTCGACTGTCAAGCTTACCTAACGAGCTTCAACACTATGTCTCGGTTGGTTCCATACCTGGTAACCCCGGAACCAAAACGGATAGCTCGTTTTATCGGTGGTTTAGCCCCCGAGATCAAGGCAAGCGTAAAAGCTTCTCGGCCAGCGACTTTTAGATCAGTAGCTGACATTTCCTTATCCCTTACTTTAGATACGGTCAGATTGAGATCGCTAAAGAAATCTGAAGCAAGTAAGAGGAATCGTGAGGATGATAACTCACGAGGGTCAGAGAATAAGCACAAGGGAAACACTGATTCTAAGAAGTCTGGGTTTGGAAGGAACAGTCAGCAAACAGAGGAGAAGCCAAAATGCACGACTTGTCAAAGACGCCACTTTGGAAAGTGCAGATCTGAATCCAATTCTAGGTCTGAATCACCTGCATGTGGGTTATGCAAATCTAAGGAGTACAAGACTGTTGATTGCAAGAAGATTAAAGATGCCACATGCTACAATTGCAATGAGAAGGGGCACATAAAGACTAACTGCCCTAAGTACGCGAAGAAGCCTGGAGAGGCCAAGGAAGCAAACGCATGAATCTTCCATACGAACGCCAAGGAGATGATGCAGAATGATAACTATATAGTAGATACCTTTTCATATCAAACAGTTTATGCATGAATTTTATTTGATACTGGCACATATGATTCTGTAATGAATGATAAATGTTGAGAACTGTTGCCTCCGCCTGATTAAGACTCCGGTCATGTAATGCGAGGTAGAAATTGACCGATGATACTTAAAAAAAAATGGTGGAATTGGCCGTCCCCGGAATCGAACCTGGGTCTGGGCCGCACCCTTTCGTGCGCCTAGCCAACCGAGCTAGGTGCCTAGTTTGTGAAAATTTCCATTCTGATTAAATATAAGCACATATAGTTGATATCTATCCAATCTTTATTGATTACGAATACCAAATAGTATGACAAAAACGCCGTATGAAAATTGATGTATCTTAATAAGTTCCATAGATTGCTTCCATGCCTGATCAGTATGGAGGTTTAATGCATGGGACCACAAAGATATCCCAATGATCATATGGTACTAAAGTCAACTAATGGTATTCAAAGAAGATACCCAGAATGGAATTGTCCAAATAAATATTCCCTGGTAAAGAAATATGTGAACTCGTAACATAAATGTGTCACTTATTAGACACAAGCGTTGATGAGTGAAATGGAGCCTGAGATATGGAAATCTCTGTAACCTCCTTGTACCTTGATTATCTCCTCCTAAGATTACCCTGTTTACCCCTGGGGGCAGGTAGAGTTAAGTTTCATATCCCATTTAAGGCTGTATTATTACGAAATCTCCAAGACAGCTAGTACCATTATTGGCAGAATCGAAAACCCTGGTTAAGTAAGTTTTAAGATATAGGTTCATAAAGCCAAACTCAAAATCCTGAGAATTCGGTATAGTAAATTATGAAAGACGGTTCATTTTGCTAAGGCATTGTTTACCGCAACTCTAATTAGGCAACGATTGAGAATCGCCATCAACTACCCAGGATCGTCGATTTGCTCGACTAACTGTAAAGATTAGCTATTTCTTAAGATTAATTTTGAGCAATGGTTGGAATAACCATCTCACCTTAAGATAAGCTTTTCTATAATAACTGTTATATAAGTATCAAGGCTACCCCTTTTTGGAGACCTCGTATAGATGGAATGTTCAACATCTATTGTTGGATAGAGAATTGGTAAGTCCAATTAACAGGATCTGAAAGTTGCCTAGGAAACAACAAATAAGATCATATAAATCCATACTCGATTGTAAGTTGCCAGTATACGGCAGGAAATCGAGAATTTATGAAAATAGCAAACCTCCTAAATTCTTGTTAAGAAATAAGGTTCAACAATAGATATCACCCTGGAAGGATGTACTAAATTTGTTAAATTATCGGGCTAGTTAAACTCCGAGTATATAGAATCATTCGAAGGAAATCGAATGTATCAAGATCAAATAGCTCACGAGCTAAGACCTAATCAAGGGGGCTTGATGGAACGCGAAATGTGACCTACACTAATGATTTAGCGACGTGTCACCAATAAGTCGAAAAGCGCTATCACATAATGATATGCAGGACTATGATAGTAAGAGCAACCCGTTTCGATTGAGGATCGACGGGATTAGAAGCTCCAAAAAGATACATGTGCCTATTATAAAGGTCAAATGGGATGCCCGAAGAGGTCCCGAATTCACGTGGGAAGTTGAATCCACGATGAAAGAAAAGTACCCTTACTTATTTCAGTAAATCTCGGGTCGAGATTTATTTTAAGGGGGTGAGGATGTAACACCTCGAAAATTCACGTCCTATAATGTGTTGACACGTGTCATAAAATTTGAACGTGTGAAAGAAAGTTATAAAAGGACTAAAGTTGACAAACATGGAAAGTATGTGATTTTTCGGGTTCTAAATGTCAACAGTGAATAAATATACTTCATAATAACCCTACACGATGTTTACAACATCAAACGAATAAATCATGGATCATACGAGGCTAAAAGTGTGAGATTACAAACTACAGGGGTTAAATGTGTCAACATGTTTAAAGATATACCTCTGAGTGACCTTTTGACAAACCCGAAGCTTTGTAACTGTTAAATATGCTCACTAGAATGCACGATATAAATTTCGTAAAGTTTTGTTATCGTATGAGAAAGTTATGATCAAATTCGTGTGCGAGGGGTTAAAGCGTAAACATTGAAAGTTAAGACTTTTCAGGTTAACCGGAAGTGTCCAGGGACTTGACAAAGTGGGTATAAGTCCTAAAGCCCTTGTAGATAAATAATAAGGGGTCAAATTGCAAGAAATAATGCTAGTTGACCTTCCGAAGAGCCAAGGGACAAGATGTGGAAGCTTGAAAATGATTTTTGCTGATCAGAGGGGCCAGGCGGCCCGCTTCAGCATAACCACCACCCTCAGGCGGGCCGCATCAGACCGCCAGAAGCAGAAAAACAGGCAGCAGCCTGTTATGCGCGATTTTAACCAATCTGGCCGGTATTTCTCACTTGTGGACGACCCCTAGGCACCCCCTAAGCACTAGGAACATGTGTTGATCAGTTGTGGTGGGTTGTAGACTCAGGTGTCAAAGATTTATGGTGATTGAATTCACTATATAAGGCCATGAGTTGCAACAATTGATCATACCATTCATTCTGCAATTGAGGAGCCTTCTGGAGCTTCAAAGCAGACCCAAGTCCTTCCTAATCAAGCTTAGGACTTCAGTAAGTGTTTTAATCCTTTCTTAATTAAGTTTTAGCTTAGTTTTAGCTTAAAAGTCAAACCGTCGTAATTAACGGTTGACTTTAAGATTAATCACTAATGGTCCAGTGATTAGTCGAAGTGAAAGTAGTTATAAGTTGGTAATTATGTGGGTAATAAAACCTCAAAAGGGTTCCCCTGATTCCCACTCTAACTAGGTCAAATGTCGGGTCAAACTTGTATTTAAAAAGTCAACAGAATGTGTAAATCACAATTTGTGCATAATTAGCAATGTAGATCATATACAACCTGTTTGATCATGAATAGAACTTGGTAATTAGTGTAAGAACATGTCTAAACATGTTCAACCCGACAATTTACTGTAGAGACCCGGTTCGGAACCGAAAGTCGCATAGTTTGACTTTCGCTTTGACTTTCAGTTCTGACCCGCTTTAGTATGATTTGAAAATATCTTAGAGCTTCTTTAGGACCAGGCTACATGTTAGCACAACCCTCTGTGGTTGGTTCAATGATTGACCCATTCGTTTACGCGTTTCCGTTAATTGCTCATATGTTGACCATTATGCCCTTATTATCTTAAAACGTGATTTTTGGAAATGTAAAAGAGTAGAAACTTTAATTACTGATATATAAACTTGTATACAAAGTTTGACATCAGTTTGAGGTGTAGATTAAGAGATATGCTCGTTAGCGTAAAATGAACGCTTTATGTTAATAAAACGGCGAAATTAGCGTATAGCCTAGTTAAGCCTACTTTTTGGTATCAAACTTAATAACCACTGATGTAATATATTATTTTGGGATTTTTAAATATTTTTAATTAATTTTAGGCTGAGCATAACTAGTAGTCGTAGGTTTAATCCGGTAATTGTCGGTTTTGCCCTTACGGGCCATAAAATGAGTTTTACATATCTAAACGACTCCAAACCTTTTGCTACTGATCACATGTGATAAATAAAGTATTTTAAGCCTTCTGGAAATATAAAAATATCAGATTTAAGTATCGAACCCGGAAATGGCCTTTAATCGCCTTATTAAGCATTTTTAGCGCAAAGTATGTATTAAAATTATATTGGACATACCCGGGTTGATACCTACTGATATATGAGGCAAATTATAATATTTTAACAGTAAGCAAAGGTTGATAAACTCAGACTTCAGTTTTGAGCTTCTCGGCTTATGTGAAATTACCAAAATGCCCCTACGGTGCATAGTTTGGTTATAATTGGTAAATTCACATATATACTTTATCCTACTGTTATAACTTATCAAAATAAGTATTTTTTCTGATTGTATCAGACCTGTAACTCAGGTAAATACTTAAACTCTTTTATAACCTTTTAAATGACCAAACTACCCCTACGGGGCCTAGTTTGTGTTTAAATACGTTTCGGGCATAATGAAAGACATCTTACTGATGTCACAACATATTTGAGGCATAAATTAACTTAGGAAACCTGTATATAGCTCTCATGAATACCCGTCACGCTTATTACGCGTACGGTTCGGTTTATGTAGCAAGTTTACATAAATTAGCCGAAACGGGTCAAACCTTATCGGTTTTATCTCAAAATTCAGAGTGTGTATGAACTACCCATATTATACAAGTCCTCGAACTTGTCGGGTCTAAATCACATTCTATCCGGTCTTCGTTTAATCATGCGTTTGAACCGTATCTTTCTGTAAGACTAACCGGTCTAAGCTTAGGCTTAATTAAAGACCCGTTAGCATCCTAATTGGTTATTTATACCATCATTCCAGACTAGAGCCTTCCGGTAAATGGTACCTACGCTTACTTAAGTGAATACGGCTGAGTTATTAGATTCTTGCTATTTAAGACAGGAGCTAGCTCAGGTAAATACTCTTAACTTATTTTCCCTATACGGGCTTGGGATACGGCACTATAAAAGTACCGCTTGGTCGGGTGTGTAGTTATTTAAATCGTATTGTGATTGATGTACTTACAACCCGTTTAATATGTATTATTTGGTGTATGGCCTTTGGGGGTTAATGACCATGTCCCGGATATCCTTGGCATCATTTTACGAAATGGCCACGACCTAAGCACGGGGTGTAGGCATACACCTGACAGCTGCATTATGTAAAAACTGGTAATCCACTCCGAGGTATCATCCTTGTGGGCATTATACCGGAACTGGTAATCCACTTAGAGGATGATAGCCTGTGGGCATTATACCTGTGGCGTGTCAGTTAATCTGGTCCGGCCCTACAAACCGGCCCTAACGGACGACAAATAAGTAAAACTGTATACAAGATTATATACAAATAATTTTCCCGAGTATAAAAGATTAATTTTGCCTCTGTGCATTTTAATCAAATTATAAAAGATATTTTGTGCCACGTGCATCCAAATCAATTTTCTTAAACTCTTTTCAAATGAGTCAGTTGAGTGTATTTACCAGTGAAAACTGACGTATTTTCCTAAAAGGGTAAGTGACAGGTACTGAACGAAATTGGCTGGAAGCTCAGGGCGCTAATAAGGAATCTTGCAAGTTCTAGGCGTCTAAAGTTTGTTGAATAAATGATATGTTTAAAGATCCGCCTGTGGATCCTTTACTTTCCGTTGTAATACTGGATATTACTTTATATTCGGAATGTAATAATATTTATCTTTTGCTTCCGCTGTGCATTTATATAATTGTGTTGTTTGACTATGATGATATCAACTACGTCACGATACTCCCCACCGAGCCCACCGGTGACACGTGGAAAGTCGGGGTGTGACATTATATAAAACGAATCAAGGCAAAAAGGCACTAAATAGACACATTCAGCCCTAATTCAGGATATCAGTCATTCAAAAGATTCCGTGCCTAATCTATAGATGATTGAAGTTAAAAAATGATTTATAAGTGAATAAATTGAATGAATTAAGTGAATATATATACAAATTTCGTTTAATTATTTTTTTCAAGTTGAAATATCAGTTGAGTAATATAAAAATATGTTACCTAAGTTAACAAATTAGTATTTTTAGAAATGGATTGACATTACTAAAAAAAATACAAATCTCAAAAAGATTAGGCACCAACTTTTTCATATACCTAAAAGGAATGCATTAAAAACAACACAAAATGAAATACCACCCTAAAAATTACCACATCTTATACATCAAATTTAATATTAAAAAGGTAAACTCAAACTGTAAAACGGTTGAAAATTCAGGTTTTTGACCAATCAAAGAAAATTAAAAAATGCCATATAATTTAGCATACGGTTGTTTAGTTTTTTTGGTAATATATATGTAGTTAATTTAGGATTTTTTTTTTACTAAACTTAATTGTTTAAATACAAAATATTATATGTCAGCAACGATTTTAAAAAATTTACATATATAATTTGAAAATTTGTTTTTAATTTCCAAATTTAAATAAAACAACCTTAATAATGTTCATTAAAATAAAAAAAAAACAATTTGATATAAATAATTAATTAAACTGTATGTCAAAAAATATTTCAATTATTTCAGTGTACAAACTTTATTTTATTTCCTTTATAAATTTTTATTTCACTAACCAAACCTTTTTATGTATAAAATAGTAGCATATTTAAAATAAAATTTCCAATTGTAGATATTCAATGAAGGTTAGGAAAACTCTAAATTGATTAAAATGGAACGATTTTATTAAAAAATTAATTATAGTCAGTTATACAATTTAAAAAAGGAAACAAAATCATATTAAATTTTTGTTTTACGTAAATCTTTAAAAAACTGACGGTTTATTATAATAATATTTAATAAAATAATAGAGTTGGCACTAATCAAACAATGTACTTAAATGATGTTTAATATGATGAATACTTTACTTGATTCCTAAATTAAGATACATACAATTTTGAAGCACTAATTATTTCACAAAAGATAGAATATTAACCACAAACATGTAGCAAAACCAATAACATTAACGTCTACCAATCTATAATCAAATATGTTCAAAAACTAAGTTCTTCGGCCACACATATAAACGGCCCAAAAAGAGTGTCAGCAACATCTACCATCACATATGTTTAACGTAACAACCACAACAAAAACCTACCATTAAATGTATACTAACGACCACACCTTGAAAATAGTACCAAAACATACCATGTACCTTCACCAAGTCAGTTATAAAGCAACATACCTTTACTTTTAACAAATACCATATGAAACGAAGAACCGTATACCAACCGTTTGTCTCTAACAAACTCCCTCATACCGGTCACATTGAATCGCGGACAGCCTTGCGAGAACTCCTTACCAATAGCTACATCCCAAGTTCGACCAGCGCTGTCCTTGATGATTAAATCCATCTTTCGATCTAAACCATGAGTTTGAGCCCACTTCTTCTTCAGACGCTACAGATGAGAATATAAATGTTAATAATACATACCATTAAAACTGCTTTTCCTACAACTAATGATTTAAACTGGATTCACTTAACATACATTAATGGTATGAAGAAGTAAATAATACAAACTTACGTAATGATTGTCAACAACAAAAGTAACCGGTACTTCGTCATCAACACTCTGTTCAAATACAGGTGCAGCAACCGCATCAGGCACCTCATCATCAGACACTTCAATTACGCCATCACTTGGTTGTTTTTTGATAACAGAAAGTTCAGGCGGGTAAGTTAGAAGGGCAGGCTTACAACAAAAAACACTCAAATCAAACTTCTTACGATCAATCATTTCAAATACCAACAAATGATCATCAGTTATCGACATCTCCTCCTTGATCCGACTCTAACCTGTGGTAATGTAAATGTTATGGTCTAAAATTTCCATCCGAACAACCCATTTACGATTTCTAGCAGAACGAATCAAAACCGGATCTGAAGGACAGATATTCAACATAGAGTGATGAACAAACAACCTGTTCACATACTACACAAAGAATAAAACAGTATCAGGATCAATGGTATAGCCGAAATAGAAAAAAATGAATGAACGCAAAGATAAAATAATTTAAAAACGTATAAGTTCAATTACCATGCAGTCGTCTCGGTCTTTAAAATCATTTTTAGCTTTGTAGTAGAAGTAGTTAGATGGTGCTAGAGAAATGTCTTGATAAAAGTGGAATAGGCGGAACAAAGATAAAGCTTCTTCATACTGACAAACAACCCACGAACGTCCGGTAATTTCAAAGATGTGACAACATCAAACCAGCCATTGTAAAAAAAAAAAGTCGCCTGCAAGTTTGAACACTTTGACTTCAAAGGTCCTCCCATCAAGGGTCCTGATGATTGCATTTTTCTCTGGATAACCAAACTTCGTAATCCAGTCACCATAGTCAGGAGGAAGTTTCTGCAACGGAAAATATAAGTATCGTTAAATGCAATTATAATAACAGTAATCACAAAGTGTTATATTAAAACATCTTAATTTTTTTTTCTTTAAATGATTATAATTTCAAGACTCACCAACGATTTTCTGTCGCACTTCCACACACGCGCAGCGAATCCGTACACCATCTCGCTTCCAAAGTTGTTGTCTTTCACAACCCCAAATTGTATATCAAAACAGGTACATGTAACAAATATAGGTAACAAACGACAGTCAATTTTTACATCAAAGAAAATATCAAACGATATCAAAAAAGTATTCAGTTATTACATATTTAGTTAAAGAAATAAACAAATATAAATATTAAAAAAACAAAATTAAAACCCTGATCGGCTATGAACATCAGTAAAAACAACTGACAATAAATCGACTATTACATACCGTAAAAAAGAAAATGTACAAAGAAATTAAAAACTTAATCAACTATGAACAAAAGTAAGTTGAACAAATCACAATACATGAACAGGGTCCAACATCAAAATCTACTATAAGAGACGCATTGAATCTAACAAACAAACAATATATAAAAAACAATTGAATTTGAAAATCGGGTAAAAGAAAACGAAAACGTATGTAAAAGATAGGGTTATATGAATCAAGCATAAATACCCTGAATGAAGACTATTATCTAATGAAGATTGCTTGTATCTCTTCAATAAATCGCCAATTTGATCCGGGCAGAAATGATTTCCTGCAAAATTAACATTTTTAAAACTTATAATAGATCATCAAACCGCCTAATTAGAGATTACCGTATATGATTTGGTTTCAGTTATTACATATTTAAATCAATAAACAAACAAACATGGATACTAAATAAAATAATATCAGTAACATCACATACACTCAATCATCAACTAATTGATACAAAAAAAAAAAAAATAACATGTGAACAATATACTTAGTAACATATATCTATCGAACCTAATAATCAAAATACACTATTACAGACCCTATAAAAAAATGTACCACGAAATTAAACACCTAATATGATATAAACAAAAGTAAAATCAACAAATCACAATATATGAACAAATAATTTAAAACCCTAAAACACAAAAAAAAAAAAAAAAAACACCCAACATCAAAATCAACTATTAGAGACCATGAAAAAGAAACTGTACAAATGAATTAAAACCCTAATCGGCTATGAACATCAGTAAAAACATCAACTTCAAATAAATTAGACACCATGAGAAAAAAACTCTACAAATGAATTTAAAGCCTAATAGGATATGAACATCAGTAACATCAACAACTCACAATAAACGGACAACGAATTTAAAACCCTAAAACACAAAAAAAAAAAAAAAAAAAAAAAAAAACTTCAACATAAACCGCCTACGCTACTCTAACATACAAACAATGTAACAAAACCATTGAATCTAAAAATCGGATTAAATAAAACGAAATAGTATGTAAAAGATGGGGTTATCGGAATCAAGCATGAATACCGTCGATGAAGACTATTATGTAATAAAGATTGCTTATACCTCTTCACTAAATCAACGATTTGCTTAGGGCCGATTTGATTTCCTGCAAAATTAACCTTATTAAAACCTATAATCCATCATAAAATACTGAAATTAGATAATACCGTATATGATTTGTCTTCAAATGCGTTGAATCATGATCAAAATCAACGGATCGATGTTAGTCGCCGTCGTGTTCGCCGAGTTCGTCACAGAGGAAAAGAGAGGAAAATAGAATTAGGGTTTTGAGAGGAGAGAGAACCGTGTTAGCGTAAATGAGATTGTATGTTCAATCCTCAACTATTAGGTGTGCCACATGGATGATGACATGGCTGCTTAGTTGGCTTGCACCAATGGGTGACATGTGTCCCCCATTTGTTTGCTTTATTAGATATATAGATTTTTACTTCATTTATAAGAATATGTGTATGTATGCAGTATGTATATTCAGTTTGATTAAAAGATTGGCAACATAACTTGCCTTGTAGTATTGACCAATGTTTTGAAAACCGGACCGGGCCGGCCGGTCGGACCAGTCCGGCCGGGAACCGGGACTTCATCCGGGCCGGTTCATGCCATCAAACCGGACCAACATCAGGCCGGAGGTCGGGCCGGCGGGCCGGCGGTCGGGCTGGCGGGTCGTATAGGGTCGGGCCGGTCATGGTTTTTTTTTTTTTTTTTAATTAAATATGGAATAAATTACTTCAAAACCTAATCTAAAAAACTCAAAACAAGATTTGACACTATGTTTGATAGTTAGTTGCAAGATTTTGTATTTTTGAATGTTTTTGGATGACTAATGGTTGTGTTTTTAGTTCCTAAACTATTTGGAATTTTATCTATTTTTTCTATGTTTTATATATATTTTTATATAATTTATGACGTAATCCGGTTCTTAAATCCGGTCGAACCGGTCGGACCGGTCCGACCTTTGACCCCGTAAGGTGACCGGGTCGACCTCCGGTCCGGTTCTGAAAACATTGGTATTGACACCCAAAATGAATAATATTAATAATTTAATATCGACCTTGGATTTTGAGAGTTTTATCATTTGACACGCAGTTCCTTGAACTTCATTCAATCCTTTGGTGGTTTCATCAAGATGAAATTCTCCTGAAAAGTCTAGGTAGTGTTTGTTTCACAAAATGGAATAAAATCTGGTGGTTGATTAGTTTGTTTGTGATATAAGAAACGCATACGTATGTAAACAAATGGAATAAAATCTGGTGGTTGATTAGTTTGTTTGTGATATAAGAAACGCATACGTATGTAAACAGTTCGTAATTATATGAATCGGAGATATCTTTGTTTCTAATGGAATTGCAATAGCACAAAAAATTGATAATTGTACTACCTACTAGAGTTATGCGCCGCCCGCGTTACGGAGCGCTAAACCGAATATTTCTTAGTTTAATAACGTGTACGCCTTTATGTCGGTTAGTTATACATGCTACTTATAACACGATATCAGAAAAGATACATCAAGTTAACCAATTAAAGAAAAACAGTACCATAGTTATGATAAAAAAAAATAACTAAAACGACGGCAAGCTGTAATTTAGAGTTAGGGGCAAAAGAATAATTTGTCTGGACCAATTAGCGAGTGCTAGGCAGCTGTTTGGCACGAATAAAAACAAAATTGAGTCAACCAAGTAAAATAAAACACTACCATGGTTTTGCCTAAAAAAAACCATGGCAAGATTGCAATTTTTAGTTGAGGAAAAATCGTAATTTTATAATAGAGGTAAAATAATATTTTTAACTGAGGGCAAAACATTTTTTTATTTTGAATTGGGGGCAAAATCGTAATTTTTTAACTGCGGGCAAAATCATAATTTTTAGCTTAGGTCAAAACCAAAGTTTTATTTTGAACTGATGGTCAAATCATAAAATATAAACGGGGAACCAAATCATAATTTGACAGGACTCTAGCTGGGGGCAAAACCATAATTTTATTTGAACTTGGGGCAAAATCGTATTTTTTTTACTGAGGGCAAAATCGTAAATTTAATCAAGGGCAAAACCAAAATTTTATTTTGAACCGGAGACAAAATCATAATTTTAAGCTTAGGATAAAATTGTAATTTGGCAGAACTTATAAATAACATGAAAAAAAAAAAAAAAACCAAAGTGGCCGCCTGGTCAACCACATGCTTTCACTATTCTCGCCGGCCACGTAAATGTAGATAAGGAATCGGTAGGGAAGAGAAATAATAAAAAAGCCATTAACATATTATATGTATATAAAAATTTCAAAAATGTAGCCTGTAAATTATGTAGGATACTTTGAAGTCTATGGATACTTCGAAAAAGGTTAAGGGAATAAACAAAATCTTGCACCTCAATGTCACTTTCAATGGGCTGCTGTTCTTGATAAAAGGGGGTCAAAAGTGGTTATAAAGGCTCTTATCAGTTGTTGATCCATTGGACCATTGGCATGGGTTAGCCCATATTGAAGCTACATGGGACTAAGAGCATTCACATCCAATCCACTAAAAATATACATATATTCCACTAAAAAACAACTCCTATATCAATATATTTCCACTAAAAACAAATACTTTTTCTCTCTCCTTTTCAATATATATTACATTTTTCTCTCTCCTTCACTCACAACCACTTTCAATATATATTAAAAAATTATAGTGGATGAACAGTGTCCCCCCAAATATACAGATGAACAGTAATATTTTCTCTCTCCTCCACTCACAACCACTTTTTATACTCTTTACATTTTAAAAACCCCACACTCACAATATGATGTCTTGGATGTGAATGCTCTAAGGGAGGACTACCAAGATTTCCGATTACGGTCAAGCCTTTTAAGAGAGTGGAGTATTGTTACGTTGTTCAAGTTTAGGGGCTAATTTTGTAATTGTCATAATTATAGGGATCAGTTGTGATATGTAGAACTACTAGTTTTTGCCCCGCCAGCGTTGCGGGGCAATAAACCGAATATTTATTTCTCATAACATGTATGTCTGTATAGAGGGTAAAATCGTAATTATATTTTGAGCTTGAGGCGAAATCATGATTTTAAACTGAGAGCAAAATCATAATTTTGAGCTGGGGGGGGGGGGGTTCATAATTTTATTTTGAACTGTAGGCGAAAACGTAATTTTGAGCTGAGGGCAGAATCGTAATTTTCAGGTAGAGGGAAAACCAAAATTTTATTTTGAACTGAGGGCAAAACCGTAATTTTAAACGAAGGGCGAAACCGTAATTTTAAACTGAGAGTTTTTGAACCGAGGGCAAAAGCGTAATTTTGAGCTAGGGGCAAAATTATAATTTTATTTTGAGCTGAGGGCAAAAACGTATTTTTAAACGAATGACGAAAGCGTAATTTTAAACTGGAAATAAAATTAAATTAAAAAAAGGTTGGTCCAATGGGGGAGTGCCAGGGAGCTGAGCTGCCTGGCGCTATTCCCCCAACTTAGTTTTGTATATCTATACTACTATATAATACATATTGAAAGGATACAATTGGAATTTTACAACCTCAATCTAACAACTTAATTCAATAATCTCTATTTATTAAACTTCATTTAATAAACCTTGAGACATTATCAATAACTCCACTTTTTTGCCTTCTATATATTTAATATACATCTATACTACTATATATATACATCTATACTACTATATAATACATATTTAATATATATATACATTAACGATTAATTATAATAATCTTATACAATATAATAAATTAGAAATGATTTATGATACTTCATTAATCGTAAGGACATAAACATAGATAATAAAGACAATGGCACCAATGATACAATTAAATCTGCATTCAAATGGACGGTTCAGTAATGTGAAGGTCGTGACGGTTTAGACAGTTTCAAGAATGTATTGGGATTCATGAATAAGGTAATTAAATGTGTGATTGATGATGATTTTGACATTTAATTCCTCAATCGAAACGTTGCCCTTGTCTCTTCCATGTATCACCTGAATCGCCTGTTCCGTTTCCAGAACCCCTTCTTAAGAACTCTGCATCGGAAATCAAAATCACACACTCGAATTGAAGAACGTGAACGTGAGAATCTATACGAGAAGGTATGTGTTTGTGTTCAGATTTGTGAATTAGGGTTTTTATTGTTCAGTCTTTCAAAAATTTCTTAAAAACTATCTAATATATCACCAGATATTCAGTTTTGAAACATAAATGATTGTGATCCTTGCAAATTGAATTCTAATTAGTTATCAGCTAGCTATTTGATTTCGATCTTATCTACCTATCCATTTGAAATCCAGATGTTCTTACCTCAGGAGTATGGATTGTTTCAGTTTTGTTGTTCACTTTCAGTTGAAAGTAAAATTAGTCGCATGCCTTTAATAATTGTGATGCAGGGAATTGGTAAACAAATGGATTCCGGCAATGGAAAACGGTAAATAATATGTTAATCAGTGTCTTTTACTTTGCAGTTAGTTTGCTTGATTGTTATTGTATTGATTGGAACAGTATAAGTTGTTTTATAGGAAATAATTTTGTTAATCAGTGTGTTTTAATTTGAATTTAGTTTGTTAGGGTTCTAATTATATAAATGCAGTACTTGATTGTTATTATGTTGATTGATTGGAATTTTTTTATCGAAAAATGTTTAGATAATCAGTGTGTTTTAATTTGCAACAAATCAGTTGGAAGATGGGAGTAAGGCTGAGCGTCTTCAAGCACAATGGTGTTGGGTCAGACTTGATCATTTGGAATCTGCGGACAATGAGAATATATCGGAGTGGAATAACACGTGGTTGAAAGGAATATATGTTGTGAATGGTGTACTATGGTAATCTGTCTACTGGTCCTGTGCTAAAAGGCTGGGGATATGGCAGATGTTCGGGGGTTTTGGATTCTGTGCTGGCAGTCCGGAACAGTCACAAGTTTCTTGGTCCCTATGTATTGTCCATGGTACAAGTCTTCCGCAAATACCCCAGGTCAAAGTTGGATAAAATGGTGGCAGAATCGGCATTTGATGTATCGAGCTCTTACAAGGTTGCTGATGTACAAAGACTGGACCCGTGAGAGCTGGAAGCATCATGTTTGGCGTAAGGATCTTTTTAATCTTTATCATTAACCCATAAAGATGGATGCCTGTAATCTTTCATAGTTGTGAAAAAATGGTATTTAATGTCTTTGTGTTCAAATGTTTTTCATGGGTTTGCTAGCCATGAAACATATACCTTATGGCCCATGTATGGGGTTGACTTGTGACTAAGCTTATTAGGTGGGCCTTAAATGCTGATGTAGTATGTTGGGTACGAGGTTCTTTAGCCGAATTGTGCTCCTCACTACGGCCCAAAGTTGATTGAGTAAAGAAGATAGCTGGAAGTCCAAGTTTAGTGATGGTTTTGGTAGGCCTGTTCTAAAGGCCCAACTTTGGGTGCTAAGAGCTTTTTTGGGCCTCTCTGTTCGTAGCCCAATCTGAAGGCCTGCTTGTTTGGGTGTGTTAGTTTTAATGTTTTTTGTCTTAATTTTAGCAGTGGGATTTTATATATGTTTGGTGTCGTTCGCATGACCCATCATCCTCGTTAGGAAACGATATTTTACTTACTTGGATTACTAGCATAGTTTGGTTCTATATATTTTTTTTGTTTAACGTCCTCAAAGCCTGTTTTGGGTATCGTATTGGTTTGGTAGCTTACTGAGTTGATTCATCCGCGGCTCAGTGACAGTTACTCCGGGGGCAGGGGTTCGATGCATGTCACATTGTGCTTCGTTGTGCATCAGACGCGACCCGCATTTGAGACTTAAGATGTCTCAGGTATGAACACCAAACCCAAACTTATATTTATTAACAATTTTTTTTTGTATGACAATATCTAGAAGCCTTTTAACAATATTGATAAAGTTCAGTCTTTCATTTTCTCCATAATAAGTGATTTAGGATTTTATTGCGAATCATGCGGAACTGCTGAAATGTAGCACACTTTTTTGTAAGAGAACCTTCAACACATGAATTTTGTTATTTGTTAGCCAGTTCTAATGTATGTATGTGTGTTCAAATTTTCGTTGATATAACTTTAGAGTATGTATAATGACTTATGCTTTATGTTCGAATAAACATGAAAACTTGCACATTTGACCTGTTAGAGGTTATTCCTTTTCCTATGCTAAACTTTCACCTGTTACATACATTTGATGTCATAACTCACAAATATGTTGTAGATGCATATTTTATCATCGGTGAGAATAACAGGAGATATAAATTTTGAGATAGCTGAGATATTTTATATTATTATGGTATTAGATGTGCAGTCTTTGTTTGTTCGTTTTATATGCTAATATTTTGTCAGTTACATACATTGATATATTGATTATATAACCCATCAGAAAATTAGAAGAATTTCTTCTATCAAATTGTTTTGTCCATTAATATCACATGATATGATTTTTTCCAATTTTTAGGTTATTTGACCTTAAACGAGATCATTTAATCTTTTATTCTTTCAAGAATGTTTTCATCATTCTCATCTTTGTATTGTATCAGTATTTTTTATTTTTTATTTTTTATTTTGTTCTAATGAATCGTATATTTATGTGCAAAAGTGTAGCAAGTGAAAGAAAAAAGGATAAAGTTTGAACACATGATCATCACCGATGTTTGTATTCATCATCGCCAATGTTTGTAGTTATGATCATCACCAATGTTCGTGGTCTCGAATTGATATTTGTTGGTGATCGACTTTATTATGTTTTTATCTAGAACTTTTTCGTCATGTAGAAATGTGTTGACGATCCCGCTGCAACGCGCGGGTTCCCCACTAGTGTAGTATAATGAGGATTGATTTGTAAGTAGGTGTAAGTAGTGTACCTACGGCATATATGAGTTCGTTAATCAATAAACGGCATAGTTTTAAGCTGTTGATCTTCTTTCCTGATTTCTCTCGTAACAATGATTTATCTACTTATACACCGGAAACATATGAATTTTCCAATTTAATGGTACTTGATTACTCAGATTTATACACTGAAAGGTTTATAGAAAATTGAAGTGGCCAATTCAAAGGGTATTTTCTGACACATCAGCATCATAATGCCCTTTAAAAAAATGTGTAATAGTTAACGTCCCTTAATGCTCTTTCAATCATTACTTTCCGCTTTGTTCTCTCCATTAGGCATTATACTAGAAACGCCCCTTCCTCTCATGCCCTTATAATGCCCATGGAGACGGTGTTGAGGGCGTTATCAAACCACTTCACGCCCCTATAATATCTTGTTACACATGACGTTATAGATATAAAATGAAGGGGAAAGTTCTTGTACAAATAATCTTAACATACTAAACATACACATTGAAGGAAAAGTCAAAAAGACAAGGTGGCATTTTTGTAATTATCTATAACTATCAAAGTTACTCTACAAATGTATCTAAAAAACCTAAAAAAACCTAACCCCCCCCCCCCCCCCTTAAAAAAAAAAAACTAAAAAAAACCTACCCCCCCCCCCCCCCCCACCTAGAGGTGTACAAAAAAACTGGTTTTAGAACCGAAACTGGTTTTTTTTTAACCGGTTTTTTTATAACCGGTTTTTTTTAACCGCCGGTTTTTATACCGGTTACTATTCTTGACTTCAAAAACCGGTTATTAACCGAACCGGTTATTAAAAAACCGGTAAAAACCGGTTTTTTTGGGAAAACCCGGTTAAAAACCGGTCCCAACCGGTTATACCGGTTATTGTTTTGGACCTCAAAAACCGGTTAGTAACCGGAACCGGTTATAAAAAAAACCGGTTTTTATTTTGGGTGAAAAAACCGGTTTTTTAATAACCGATTTGTACACCTCTACCCCAACCCACCCCCCAAAAACCTAAAAAAAAACCTAACCCACCCCCAAAAACCTAACCCCCCCCCCCCCCTCAGCTAAAATGCTAAAAACTAAACCCCCAAAAAACCTAAAAAAAACACACAAAATATTTTTTTTATATAAAAAAGATCGCTACTTTTAGTAGCAAAAAAAATAAAATTGTAACAAAATGTAGTGATTTTTTATAAAAAATATTAAAAAAAATTGTGTTTTTTAGGTATTTTTGGTTGAGTTCACATTTGTATAGTAACTTTGATAGTTGATGGTAATTACAAAAATGTCACCTTGTCTTTTTTACTTTTCCTTCAATTTGTATATTTAGTATGTTAATCTATATATATAATATATGAATAAAGTGTGGGACACGTGTCAAGTGGTGGTGCAAGCATTTGTGATTTTTGGCGGGAAACAGTGGGAAACATGTTAATTTTACACGGGATCCGATTGTGATATCCATACCCGTAAATTTTGACCCGACTATATATTGATTCTAAAATACCTCAATCACTCATTCACCAAACCCTAATACGCCGTTCAATCTCTCTGCCGATTCTCCCCTTCCCCTGCCTTCGATGCACAACCTCTAGAAGGCAAACCCTAGAGGTTATCCACAACTCTTCGATGCACAACCTCTAGATCGACAACTCCAGAAATGATGGTTGTGGTTCGACTAAGAATAAGATGTTATTCAGAATCAGTTATCACGGATCTGCAAGTTTGAACATCAATCACGAATCAATAATCTCAGATCAGGTATTAAAGTTTTTAATTGATTTGGAAAGAACGAATCTGGAAATCAGCGAACATGGAAGTTAAACAGTTGGTTTGAATCGGGATTAGCTTTTTTGCTAATTCAAGCTGTGGTTTACAAACAGTTGGTTTAATTGATTTTGTTGATTCAGTCGCTAAAATTCCTCAGTCGCAGAACCTTTGTTCATTTGCAGAAAGTGTCCGAAATTAGTCCGTTTGTTGATTAATCTGCGCAAAAGATGACTCAAGGAATTGGTACGGATTGGTACGAATAGATCAGGAACTGTAGAGTTGTAGGTTACGGTGGTTGTGGCCTGAATAAAAAGATGACTGCTACAAGGATTGGTTTTGGGTTTCGCCGGTTGTGGCCTGACGTGTAGAGAGTGACGGATTACGAATAATTATACAACAACAATATTTTGAAGGTTAAAACCCTAACCTTCAATTTTGTTCTCATTCATTTTGTTTTGTTTTTAGTTCTTTACATATTCGATTGATGTTCGATTCTGGCATAAATGTTCGTCTGATGTTAACTTTTTTTTGTATTAGTATTAATTTTATGGAAATTTGATGATTAGATCGGTGATGACTGAACATTATGTGAGTAGGAATTGGTTAAGATCTAAGCATGGCGTCGCGTAATTGGAGGACGACAAGTTTCCTATCGATGGTTATAGGTTTGACTACAGCTATGGTTATGGTGAGATGATTGATTGTTCGGATATATGTTTTGAACATAATGATATTACTTTGAAAAAATATCTCAAAATTGTTTGGATATGCAGGATATTTTGTAGTCCTCGGTAGGATTTGCAATGGTTTTAACTTTTATGAATGGTTTATACTGTGAATGATATTATTGTTATGTTTGGTCTTGCAGATGTTGTTGCTGATGCCAGCAAAGCAATGGAATTGGACCACTCAAATCCAAGGCTTATTTACACACTTACACATCAGAATATGTATGTTAAATATGAATTTTATGGTTTTAACTTTTAGGTATAGACATCTGTTTATGTGTATTGGTTAATTTTGAAAATGATCATGTGATATTATTATTTTCTGTTTAGGTTTGGGGATTTATGCTTGAAAAGAGTAGATTATGGATATTACTGGATTGGCTAAAATTAAAATTTAATTGCATTTTTTTTAATATTATTATTTTCTGTTTTAATTTTGGGTCTCTACAAGTCTAATGGTAGTAGATAGATAGATAGATATATAAACCGAGTTTTTCACCGAATGCTTCTTGCCCGAGTTCATGGTACCTATCGAACCGTTTTCCAGGTACCATTTCATGCATTTCTACCATCTGCCATAGTGTGTACAATGTTATTACCCATGACAGAATAAGTATTACCACACCTGGTCCCCTGTTTTCAACACCAATATCTCCAGTTAGTATGTTTTAAAGATCTATATTATATTTTTTTGTAGTGAAATAATTTTAGTTTTTTTTAGCTTTTTTACTTAATTTTGTTGGTTTACTACATCCCCTGATCATTCTTTGTTTCAAATACTGCGTTTTACCCAATCTCATTGGTTAGCAAGGTATTGATGGGGTCCGTGAGTTTTCTAATAACAAGTTCTCACGGTTACCAAAAATAAATGTTTGTTTTGACAGTACATGCCCTGATCGAAAATCTTGTATGCTTGACTTGAAAGCAGACTGATTTTGTATTTAGTTGGTATTATCTTGATTTTCGATAAAAGTATTATTTGGGTTTGTTAACTTATTGTCGAAGTATTACCATCCGAGACTCGACGTGGCATATGGAAGACTTAAAACTCCAGCTCCAACCATTACGGTTACATTGTGGAAAGCGGCATAATACCATTTCGCATGTCTTGATGAAGTAATTGTAAGCCAATCATCTATTGCCTTTTGCTCTGCTGTCCTTTCATCCTGTTATCACATAGTTATGAAGACAATAAAGGTACATGTTATTTTATTAATGACTTTTTTATATATTCTGCTTCGCTAAATTTATGCGTATGCTGGATCTAATTATAGATAGATCAAGCACACATCTTTGATAATCTTTTTGTGCATTTGATCTCACAATAATCTAATGTAGGTAGATATTTTAATAAAGATAGTTGAAACATGATGGAAGAATAGCCTCATAAGAGCCTTACAAAACTAGGTGTATCTTCGGTTTGACTGTTTGGGTCGAAGCTTGACTTTATGTCGTCTGTATATTGAGTTTCCATTCTCTTTGCAACGAAGATGATATCCCGGAAAGATGAAACAGAAAACAGGAGTGAATGCGGTTATTTAAGTGCTAATTTGCTTGAGGAAATCTGTGCATATATGACAATATCTCCCGGCTGAATATTCTGTATTTAGCAGGCTGTGTGTTAAAAAGTCTTAAAGATCTTAATCAAACATGACTTTGGAAACTACATAAAATGTCTTTTCTATAAGCGCCAAATGTCGCATATGTATTTAATGAACATGAAAGGGAAAGATATGTATGTACAGGTTAGGTAGGGTTGTTGATTTGGATGATGGCCTAAATAGAGATTAGTATGGTTTGTAGGAGTGGCTTGGTAGTAACAAGACGAATTTCATGAAGATTTCTCCCATATCCATTCCGATTTTGCTCTCAATGGCGGTTCTAGGGTTCGATGTCAAGAACCGCAAGGTGAAAAACAAAGATCCAGGTATGTTTTCTTTTTGTCTAATCCTTTGATTTCATGGTGGCTGATGTATCACGGTTGTCTCCCACAGCACAACCATGTCTGGTGGCACCATATGGATGAAGATCGGAGTTCAGATCTTGCGGTGGACGAGGTTTCAAACTCCGTTTGGGTAAAAAAAGGAAAATTCTGGTTGCCTTGGCGGAGGAGGGTTTTCAACCATTCAGACACCCTAGAGGCGGAGGAGGGTTTTGTTTTGTGGATGGAGAATGATTTTTGGCCGGTAGGTGTACGTTTGATTTTTCTTAGGGTTTTTTTGTTGTTTATTGATTATTGAGTTAATTACATAGTTAGTCCCTGTGGTTTGCACAAAATAACAACATTAGGTACTAATAGTTTAAAATCACATTATAGGGTATTAACTTTTCATTTTGTAACGTTTGAGGGTATTAACTTTTCATTTTGTAACGTTTGAGGGTACTAATAAAATGTGATTTTAAGCCTTTAAACAGTGCTAATACCCTCAAACGTTACAAAATGAAAAGTTAATACCCTAGAATGTGATTCTAAACTATTAGTACCTAAGGTTGTTATTTTTTGCAAACCATAGGGACTAACTATGTAATTAACTCTTGATTATTAATGTTACAAAAATGAACTGCAGGTTGATTTGAAGCATCTGATGATGCTGGTTTTAGCATAGATCTTCATGTGGGTAATCGTTATATACATTTTTCTATATTTTTTGGTTTTGGGTCTATATATTTTTTAGGGTTCTGGATAAAATTGGGGCTTTTACTGTCAGATAATAAAAAAAAATTAAAGCTTTGGTCAAGGGGTGTTCTTCGGTTTAGTTAAACGGGTTTCAAAAATTTCAAAGCAAACCTGATAACCAACCAATATCTTTATTCGGTTGTTCAGGTTCAGGTTTAATGGGTCAGGTAGATTTTTATATGTATCCCAGTGAGCCAAGGTAATAACAAATGATGTCCATTTTCCCTAGAAACTTCATCTTTGGATTGATTGAGTTGTTCCCAGATGGTCCAGCATATTGTTCAAGGTTTGATTATTGATTCTGATTTATGTCTTCTTCATGAACAGGTAAAACTATCCCAGCAAACCCTGATCTGATTTAAACAACTATATTCTAACTTTTAGAAGATTATGCAACTTTTATAGGACAAGAAAGCTATGAAGGTTGGTCAATCAAATTGGCAAAAAAACATGTTTTTTGCCAACCAAAGCAGATGCTAATGTGGTTGCATATAGAAATCGTATAAAGATATTCATGTGGTAAAACAGTTTGGGGGTACTAATTTGAACAGATCAACGTATGTACATGTTACTTGCCTAAATTCAACTTAATTGATGTTATGAATATCATAATTAATTTGCTTTTTGATGATTTCATTTAGTTTAGGTATTGGAGCAATGTGGTGAACACAACAGCTACAATGGTGCATACAAAGGTTTGAATCCTGGTGGCAACATCTGCAAATCATTGTCGTAGGCAATGGTGATGAATGACCTGAAGAAGCTGAAGCCGGTCAAACAATAACAGCAATTAGCAGCTACACTGGTGTCAAGGTGGTGGCTGATCTGGTGGTGATTTGGGAGTGTCCCAGGATGCATTTAATGACCAAACGATGACGAAGAACATCGGTATTGAGCTGCCAAAATAGTGCAGCGAATAGGACAGCAGCGATGTGCATTCAGGTGCAGTTTCGGGTTCAAAACATGTCACACCCCTATTTTCCACGTGTCACCGGTGGGCCCGGTGGGGAGTATCGTGACGTAGTTGGTATCATCATAGACAAACAACACAATATATAAATGCACAGCGGAAGCAAATATAGATTCATTTCAACTTTAATAAAGTGTAATATCAAATATCACAATTAGTTGAAATGGATCCACAGGCGGATCAAAATAAAATATAAGATATTGTTCAACAGTTTATTGTCATCCAAGCTTGCGAGACTTATTGTGGACGCTCTAGAAGACAACCAGCCTATTACGTGTAGCACCTGCACTTAACTAACCTTTTGGGAAAAATACGTCAGTTTACACTGGTAAATACAATTTAACTGACTCATTTTGAAAATGGTTGAAAATTGATTTGAATGCACGTGGCACAAAACCTTTTTATAACTTGGGTTAATTATACAATATAATCATGTGAACGAATTACATGTTACTTGTGCGTTCAGTAGCCCGGATCTTGTCCGGGTTAAAGATCAATAGACACACCACATCATAGAGTTATACACTGACAGGTGTACGCCTACACCTCGTGCTCAGGTCATGGCCATCTCGTAAGATGATGCCAGGGATATCCGGGACATGGTCATTAACCCCCCAAAGGCTTTAAGTGAACAAGACTGTTTAAACGAGCCGATCAAATTATTCAATTAACCATCCAAAGATGTAAGATTTGATGCTCGATCAAGCGGTATTTTATATACCGTAACCCAAGCCCGTATAGGGAAAATAAGTTAAAAGTATTTACCTGAGTAAAGTATAAATCACAACTAGCAAATACAAGTAGCTTTTACCGGTGCTCCTAATCTGGAACGAAGGTTTATAATAACCTATTATATTTCTAACGGGTCTTTATTTAAGCTTAAGCTTAGACCGGTTAGCTTTAAGGACGAAACGGTTCAAACGCACGATTAAGCGAAGACTGGATAGAATGTGATTTAGACCCGACAAGTTGAATACTTGTATAATATGGGTATACTAAATACATTCTGGATTTTGAGACAAAAATGATAAGGTTTGACCCGTTTCGGTCAATTTATGCAAACTAGTTACATAAACCGAACCGGAGGCGAAAAGGGCGTTACGGGTAACCAAAAGAGTCATATGCAAGTTCCCTGTGTTAATATGCCTTAAATATGTTATAATATCAGTAAGATATCTTCTATTATGCCCAAAACGGATTTAAACACAATTTATGCCTCATAAGGGCATTTTGGTCATTTAAAAGATTATAAAAGAGTTAAATTAGATATCTGAGTTACAGGTCTGGTTTATACAGTAAATATATTTAATTTAACATGTTATAACAGTAGGGTATGACCCATAAGTGAAAATCATCATTTAAAACCAAACTATGCACCTTAGGGGTATTTTGGTAATTTCACAAGGGCTTAAAAGGTCAAAATTGGAAACCTGAGTTCAAAAACTTGTACTTACTGTTATTTTATAAAAATATACTAAAAACATCAGTAGGTATCAACCTTATATGTTTAATATGGTTATAGTACATACTATGCGATAAAAACGCTTAAAAAGGCGATTTGGAGCCATTTCCGGGTTTTTAAAAGAAAGCTGATATTTTTATAATTCCAGAAGGCTCAAAATATTTTATTTAACAAATAAAATCAGTAGAAAAAGGTTTGGGGTCAAAAGGATTTATAAAACTCATTTTATGGCTAAAAAGGGCAAAACCGTCATAACCGAATCAAACCTAGAGACCTATGTTATGCTCAGCCAAAAATTAAATAAAAATCTTCAAAAATCCCAAAATATTATATAACATCAGTGGGTAAAAAGTTTGATATCAAAAAGTGGGTTTAAATGGGTTATATGTTAATTACGCCGTTTAAGTAACAAAAAGCTTTCAAATTACGATATTGAGCATAACTCTTAATCTAGACCTCAAACTGATATCAAATTTTTGGTGCAAGTTTATAAATCAGTAAAAAATGTTTCTACTCTTTCACTTTTTCAAAAATCACGTTTTATAGTAAAAAGGGCATAATAGTCAACTTTTAAGCATAAATCGGAAACATGCATATGAATCGGATAAGTGTTGAACCAAGTTGTAAAATTTCAGAGAGTTATACTTATATGAAAATTGGTCCAAAATAAGCTCTAAGGCAGATCTCAAACATGCATGAACGGATCCGAACTGAAAGTCAAAGAAAAAAATCAATTTATGCGACTTTCGGTTCCGATTCGGGTTTAAACTGAAAATTGTCGAGATGAACATGTTGAGACATGTTCTTACATTAATTACCAAGTTATTTTAATGATCAAACAGGTTGCATGTACCCTACATTGCTAATCATGCTTAAATTTGCAAATACACATTCTGTTGACTTTTTGAAACAAGCTTTGACTCGACAATTATCATACTTAGAGTGGGAATCTGAAAATACCCTTTTGAGGGTTTGTTACCCACATAAATACCAACTTGTAGGTACTTTCAATTTGAGAAAATACTGAGCCAATTTCGTTTAATCACGAAGTCAAACTTAATTTACGATGGATTGACTTTCGGTTAATAAACTAAGCTAGAACGGATTTGAGAAGGTTATGAACACTTACAAGAGTCCTAACAAAGCTTAGAGATCACTAGGAAGTTGTCTTGTCGTCCAGAGAGCTCCAGAGATGATCTTGTGAAAATTGTGAATGCAAGTGTTCAATGTAGTAAGCTTCAAGATCCTTTTATCTCAATTTTGATCTGATTAGAGGCTGCCACAGAGGTCTAGGAGTGTTATGAGAAGTGTCCAAGTGCCCCTAGATGCATGTAAGTTCATTGGTGAGGCCCTGGAGTCGACAACAGCTGGAAACAACTCGCAACAGACCTGTTACTGGCATCTGTGCGCTGCTACGTCGCTGGCAGCTTGTAGGCGGGCCGCGACAGGCCCCTCGCGGGCCGCGTACATGTGGTGACCAGCTTTACAAGTTTCCAACATTTTACAATTCAGTCCCTGACCTTTGTAACGTGTTTTTGGCCATTTATCTTGCACATTAGACCCTAAAATCTGATTTTTAAGGACCTTGGGACATTTACAAACATGGTAAAGTCACGAAATTCAACGTTAACGCAATTAACCTTTCGTGCACGGTTTTGATCATAATTTTCTCATACGATAACGAAACTTGATGAATTTTTTACCACATATTCTAGTGAGTATATTTTACCATTACAAAGCTTCGGGTTTGCCAAAAGATCACTCAGAGGTATACTTTCAACATGTTGACACTTTTAGCCCCTGTAGTTTATAATTCCTCACTTTCTTTCATTTTCCGCTTTGTATGATCCATGATCTAATCGTTTAAGATTATAAACACCATGTAGGGTTATTGTAGAGCCTATTTATCAATTGTTGACACTTTGGACCCTTATATTCACATAGTTTCACTGTTTGTCAACTTTAGTCCCTCTAAAGTATGTTTTCACATATTCAAAGCCCATGACACGTGTCAAGACATTATTGGACGTAAATTTTCGAGATGTTACATCCTCACCCCCTTAAAAGAAATCTCGACCTCGAGATTTACTGAAACAAATGAGGGTATTTTTCTTTCATCGTGGATTCTACCTCCCATGTGTATTCGGGATCTCTACGGGCATCCCATTTGACTTTGACAATAGGCACATGCTTCCTTCGAAGCTTCTTCACCTGTCGATCGTCAATCGACAATGGTTTCTCCACGAATTTCAAGCTTTCATCTATATGTACATCCGTATGCGGTATAACCAGTGATTCATCAGCGAAACACTTCTTCAGATTACAGATGTGAAAAACATTATGTATAGCACTAAGCTCTTCAGGCAAGTTTAACTTATAAGCAACTGACCCGACACGTTCGATAACCTCAAAAGGTCCTATGTATCTCTGGCTTAGCTTGCCTTTCTTACCAAATCGCATCACCCCCTTCCAGGGTGATACTTTAAGCAACACTTTATCACCCACTTCGAAGTGAAAAGCCTTACGCTTTGGATCCGCATAACTTTTCTGCCTATCCCTGGCAGCTTTCAGGCGATCGCGAATCTGGGCAATCTTGTCCGTTGTTTCAAAAACTATCTCTGGTCCTGATAGTTGGACATCTCCAACTTCCGCCCAACAAATGGGCGATCTACACTTTCACCTTGTTTATGCATCATTTCCTTTTCATTTCTCATTATTTACATCCACGAATACAATCGACCTCCGTTCCACAACAAGGGATTCAAGTTCTAGTACTACTCTCTGGGCCATCTATCTTTATCCTTCGTCGCGTTCGCCAAATTTATTTTTGTTCGTTTGTGTTCGTGAACCGTTCGCGAACACGCTCATTTCCTTAATGAACAAACACGAACATAAAATCTCGTTCGATAAGTGTTCATGAACCGTTCATGAACACATTTATTCCTTAACGAACGAACACGAACAAGGCCTTGTTCGTGTTCGTTCGGTTCGTTTACAGCCCTAGTTACATGCTACCTGAACATGGGAGACTGTCGAAAGTCAATGGAGACGTGTGTAATAAAGTAAGTTCCTTTATTTTTTAATATGTTTTTTTTACTATGATTAGAATATTTTGGTGGTTGATTTTAATGGACAATAATTGAAGTCACTTGGACGATGGTTTTTCTATTGTGCAGGTAGTAGATGCTAATCCTGTTCATGGTAAAGCATTGTATCGAAGATGAATGGCGTAAACTCAGGCGATGTCGTTCATGTGACTGAAACATCGGGCGAACCGACTAGGGTTAGAGTGGGCGAAGTGGCTAAAGTTTGATGTTTTGTGTTGATCTGTAATTGGAGTATGGGGTGAGTTATGTACTGGGTATGGGTTTAATGGGTACTAGCGACTTACTGGTACATGCCCTTGTAACGTATATAAATTTGGTGTGGAATAAAATCATTGTTTGCCATCCAAAATAAAAGTAGTTTCTTTTCTTTAATTTTTTTTGTTGCTTTGGAAAAGTAGTTTTGATGTTGCATATAAAGGTTCAAAGTTTGGGCCTATTTAGTGCGTCATCCTAAGGTATTTAGGTCTTTTTTTAATCACTAACACTAATATATTATTACAAATGATTAGATTACAAGTAACACTACAAAGATATATTTGTTTCCTTCGTCCAAAATAGCTTCCTCAAGATCACTATGTAGTTTCATATTATTTTAAATACGATGTTTATATTTTTTTTCAAATTTGTTGTTAATTAGTAATTACATTGTCATATTACCAAGTAAGGATGAGATTGGGATCGTAACGTATCGGTACTGGTACTAAAAATACTGATTCCAAGTGAGTATGGAGTATCCGTTCGTTGCTGGTACGGTATCGGTGTCGGTTTTGTAAAACTTTACCACTTTGATATCGGTTTTTGTGTTTTCACTATTTTTACCTAATTTTCTTTATCGTCCGATAAGAACTATATTATTAATTAGTTGGATTTTCCATGCTAATATAAAACAAAATTGAGATCTATGATTCATAATATGTTACCATAGTATATATATATATATATATAGGGTGAGGTTCCAGCGTGAACAACCTCTCAAGAGTGAACTGCGTGAACAGATCTGGACCCTTGATTTCATTTTTAGTTGTTAAGGGTAGGATTGTAATTATATAAAAAATTAGATTTAAAATCATTATTTTAATAATTGAATTAAGTTACATCTTTCCTATTTTAAATTCATTATCCACATTATGTTTTATTTATTAATAAGATAATTATCAAAACAAACAACAAGCCACCAGATTTCAATTTTAATTTTTATTTCAGATTTCATCACCGGAATTCAAATTTTAATTTTAAAGATCCAGGTAACCTTCATATTTCAACGGTATACACATGTGTACTTGGATATAAATAGAACAGTACACATGTGTACTCAACATCGTACGTATGTGTACAATAATTCACAAGTGTACATCAACATTCAATACAAAAAAAAATCTGAGATATCACAAAAACAGACGATATACACATGTGTACATCGCATTAAAAACATGGCAAAATCAGAATACACATCTGTACATCGCATTTAAACATATCAAAATCAGCATACACATGTGTACATCGCATTAAAAAACAGAGCAATATCAAAAATTGAACATCAGATCCGGCGATAAACATCAGAGCAACATCAAAACAGAGCAAAACAGCAACTAATTTCGTCAAAACAGAGCAAAACATCAGAGCAACATCAAAACAGATCAAAACTCAGCAACTAATTTCGTCTGCAATTCGATCATCCCTCGTGTCTGCCCTCAAATGCAGCCTTTTTGTCCTAGTAAAAAATGGAAAATCTTCTGTCATCTGACCTACCTTCACGAACAGATGAAACCTAGAACATGTCGACAAAAAAACAATCTTGTCATGTGCAATCAAATAGAAAAGACAATACACCTAACCATCATATTTAATACATCAACAATACACCTAACCATCATATGTAAACAACCGATCTGAACTTCAGTTCCTTTATGTAAGATTGAGATTTTAATGAATAGAACCATACAACAGTAGGCACATATCCACCTTTTATCTGATCATGATTGTTTTTTATATTACCACTGCTATAAATGGAGGGCCCGCTTGCATAAAGGAAACAACACCATTGTATCTAGAGACTATCTTACGCACATTGTTTGCATCTTCAACATCCCACACTTGAAAACCGTACTGATACCTGTGTGGGAGTGCGGCCGGATATCGGGGTGATGAAGGTGGCCGGCGTTGCTCCGGTTGCCGGAGCCGGAGAAGAGAACGAGGGAGAGAGCAGGGTGTCGGCTGGTTAATTTTGGGGTAGGCTTTTGACAAATTGAAGAGTATAATTGATTAGTTGATTTATTTATGAGAGATTTATGCAATCAATTTAAGATTGAAATTACAAATATACCCTTTTTGTATTTAGTTAAATGGAAAAAATTAACCACATAATTACCATCATGCCACTCATTAAAATCTCAAGATCATAAAAATCAAGGGCCCAGATCAGTTTACGCAGTTCACTCTTAGGATTTTGTTCACGTTTGAACCTAATCCTATATATATATATATATATATATATATATATATAGGATACATTAATCCAGAAGTGTAAGAAGTGTATTATAATACTATATATAACAATATATAACACCATATAAACACTGTATAACACTATGTAACACCATATAACACTATGTAACAATATATAACAAATATAACACTATATTTTGTTTGATAGCATGTCTATGATAGATGTATAGTGTTATATATTGTTATATAGTGTTATATGGTGTTACATTGTGTTATACGGTGTTTATATGGTGTTATATATAGTGTTATAATACACTGCTCACACTTCTGAATTAATGTACACTATCCCTACCCTATATATATATATATATATATATATATATATAGGATAATGCTTAGTAAGAAACCCCATATTCTTAGAAAACTTAGCAAACTATAATAGTGGCCATCAATTAGCCACGTAGCCCACTGCCACTTCTAGTTACTTTTTGATGGAAGGTTATATATGTAATTTGAGTTAGGCAAGATATTATGAGCTTGTTGAATTGACATCAGCATTTAATGCATATCAACTCATTTTGTACAATGCACCCACCCCATATTTCTTTTACAATTTCTCATTTTATATATTCTTTCAACAGAACTACATATTCATCTTCTACTCCCCTCTTCATTCCTCCATTAATATCCATGGAGACAAATCCACCAACCTCACAATCAATGTCGCCGGTCCATAGTTTCCCCAACCGGTTCTTTTGCAGCGACTTCCAAAATGATGAGGAATTTAATGCTCCAGGTTTGTCCATATATTTAATTTAACTGTTCACGAAGTCCTGTTTTTTTTTTGTCTTTTACAACTTTTTAATCTAATAATCCAAACTATACTGCATGTCCATGTTCACTTGTTCCATTCGAAGCTTCTGTATACACTTATATGCATGTTGATTGTTCTCGGTCATCTGAAGCCCCTGTTAGATCCCCGGATGTTGTGATATCCAACAATTTCATGAACAGCACGTTTAATGATGACCAGGTTATGGATAATGAAGAAGGTTTGTTTTTTCTATACTTTGGTTTTGTTTTTTTCTTCCCCAGATATGGCATTGTTCAAACATATTCCATAATGTTCACATGTAGCATCCCAAGATTCCCATATGCAGGACATGACTGTTGCTGTTTCTGGATCACCGTATGGTCCTTCTATGTTTGCTGAATCATCACGCGGCCAGTTAGACGGTTGTATATATTACATGGGAGCCCACTTTATTCTCATATCACAGATTTCTAACCTTTTGTCATGCCATGTATAACAGATTCCTAACCTTTTTCGTTTTATGATGCAGGGCCATCGAATCCATACTTTGTTTTTGATACCCCTCAGGGAACCCGTTACTGGATTCCTAATGTCGCTGATAAGTTCATACCAGTGTGTGGGAAATCTTATCCAACTTTTGCGGATGTTCTTTCGATGTATGAACTTTATGCGTTTGAAGCAGGTTTTTCTGTAAAAAAAGGGCAAACTAAAGTCTGGAATGGAATTCCCACACACAAGTATCTTCGATGCTCAAAATATGGAAAACCACAACCCAAGAGGAAATTTGACACCCTAGATGAATCTTCTGTTAAGCACCGGAGGACCAACTTCACATGGTGTGACTGTAAGGCAAGCATACTAGTCTCAATCTCGAATGATTCATACACACTTCTGAGTTTCAATGATATTCATAATCATGAACTTGTTGAGAGTTACAACCGTGATCTTAGCAAAATATCACGGAAGCTGTCATTCTCCACGAAACAATTCATTCACAATATGAGTCTAAACCGTATCGGACCAATGAGAGCTTATAGATGTCTTGTAGCTTTAAAAGGAGGGCATCACAATGTCAATGGGACTCCGATGGATTTTAAAAACTGGAGCCACCAGTTGCGAATTTTTATTGGTGAACGCGACGCACAAGTTTTCCTTGAACGCCTGCGTGAGCGTTTTGACAACCTACCCAACTTCTATTTTGATAACACTGTATCAAATGGAAAGTTGTCTTCTGTATTCTGGGCTGATGAGATTTCAAAGCTAAACTACAAAGCTTTTGGTGATGTCCTCGCGTTTGACGCAACTTACAGCACTAACAGGTTAGTCAAACCCCCCCCCCCCCCATTAACATGTGTTAGGCCTGATCCCCAAGTATACAACCCTAACCCAAAAAAGTTTTACATATTGTTAACATCAAATCAATTTTTTATTCATAGGTACAAGATGGTTTTTGTGCCATTCACGGGTGTGGATCATCATTTCCAATGTGTTACATTTGGAGCGGGTTTGATATCAACCGAGTCCATTGAATCTTATGTGTGGTTGCTTAAGGCTTTCTTGAAGGCACACGGTACTCAACCAACTCTCGTGCTGAGTGATCAAGACCCATCCATGCTACAAGCTGTTCCTATGGTCTTTACCGAATCACGACACCGTCTATGCATGTGGCATATAATGAAAAAACTACCCTCCAAGGTTAGCTTAATTTGTTAGCCCTTAACATGTGTTATCCAACATAACACAATTTTTAAATGTCTTCTCAAACTGTTTTTAATCTAACTCGTGTTAGTAACTATTAACTTTTTTCAGATTTCTGCCGACGTTCTCGATAACACTGATCTTCGGTCCTGCATTCACCGGTTGGTTTGGAATGTTTATATCAAACCTGAAACGTTTGAGTCCCGCTGGAATGACCTCCTACAAACATTTGGGCTTCAAGACCACAGCTGGTTGAACGACATGTACAACATCAAACATCTCTGGGTACCAGCCTACTTCAGGGAACTGCCCATGTGTTGCTTAATGAAGACCACTTCCCGCTGCGAAAGCTCTAACGCTGCCTTCAAGGTCAACTCAACAAGCGCAAACACCCTTGTACAATTTATGATGTGCTTTGAAAATAGGGTAGACAGCCAACGATATCGTCAACGTGTATCGGAGTACAAAACCTCATCCACGATGTTCACTGGCAATACTGATTTAGCGATAGAAAAGCACGCGTTCACCATTTACACAAACGCTGTTTTCGCGCAAGTTCAAAAAGAGATAATTAAAGGGAAGTTTTTATGCTACATCACAAACCAAACCGAGTCCAGCAATTCCAGTCTTCTGATAGACGTCACTCATTTGGATAAAAGGAACAACATCACAAACGTCTATCAGGTAACACATGTTAGGCAATTTCATTATTACACATCCTCTAACACATGTTAGATCTAAAGGGCTTTCTTTTTTTGCTGTCTATGCTCAAAACAGGTTACGTATAACACTGTAGACCAATCCGCCAGTTGCTCATGCAGGAATTTCACACGTATCGGATATCTGTGTCGCCATGTCTTTTGCGTCTATCGATTGAAAAATGTTGAAAGGATTCCACCACAATACATAAACGATAGGTGGCGTCGAGATGCCCTCCCCAAACAGGTTTTTTCAATTTCCAGCCGATACGGAGTCAACCCACACGCACCGTCCGTTATGCGGAATGAAATCCTCGACCTCGTTACTGAATGCGTTGATGTGGCCAGAACCGATGAGGATTCGTTGGCAAAATTGGTTGACCAACTTAGGGATTTCAAGATCAATGTGCTTTCCAAGCAACCATTGTCTACAATTCAAAATGAATCAAACGAGTGTCAAATGGAAGAAATAGTTGGACAGCCAATCAACATTCCAGTCGAAGTTGCTAATCCAGAAGTTGCACGCAATAAAGGATGTGGTACTCATACTCGCATTTCTGGGCCCGGTGAGAAGGCAAAGGCAAAACCACCAAAACGTCCAAAGCAGCTTCGTTTATGCAAGCGTTGTGGTCTGTATGTCGACGACCACGACTCACGCAACTGCCTTAAGGTGGCTGCAATGAAAGCAGCAAAGGCAGCTGCTGAACAACAAAGGCAGACCGCCTCTGGCGACTCACCCTCTGATTAAAATCTTTATTGTCGTTTTCTAGTACTATGTCATGGGAGACTCTCTTCATTTTGTCCTTCTTACACACATGTAACAGTCTTTTGACATCATCCTGCTCTTCTCTGTTACGTGTGTAAGAAGGTGGAACTATTTTGATCCCATTAACCATAATTAGGATTGTAAGAAACTCTACGGCCTTGGCCACTTTTGTGTTTGTAGCCCTACTTCTTTGGGGACCTCTATTTGCTATTAATGGGCATATCTAAATATTATCTGCATTTGATAATTGTGTTTTTGTGTTTTATTTTTTTACAATGGCATAAAAACAGATGCTTAACACATGTTAGCCCCCATAATGCTTGGTTCTTTTAACTTGAAAGGATCAAAACAATCTGTGTTAACCACACAAAAACAGGTTCTGGGCTGATGAGATTTCAAAGCTAAACTACAAAGCTTTTGGCGATGTCCTCGCGTTTGACGCAACTTACAGCACTAACAGGTTAGTCAAACCCACCCCCCCCCCCCCCATTAACATGTGTTAGGCCTGATCCCCAAGTATACAACCCTAACCCAAAAAAGATTTACATATTGTTAACATCAAATCAATTTTTTATTCGTAGGTACAAGATGGTTTTTGTGCCATTCACGGGTGTGGATCATCATTTCCAATGTGTTACATTTGATACCCATGGCTATGTGTTTTATTTTTTTACAATGGCATAAAAACAGTTGCTTAACACATGTTAGCCCCCATAATGCTTGGTTCTTTTACCTTGAAAGGATTAAAACAATCTGTCTTAACCACACAAAAAAAACTTATATATTAAACCACGTCAGGTTATAGAATTAAACTTCACGTCTAGCCAACTTAAACACACATTCTACTAATAGGTTACATCCCGCCGCGTCTAAAACACATTGATTGCCAAAACAAAAAAAAAAAAAAAAAAAACAAAAAAAAAATACATAATAAAAGACCAACAAAACGACATTGGTATGTCGTTTTGTTACAACATAGGGTCATCAGGTTAACACATCTTCAACCATTTTCAACATACTAACTACCCAAGTATACAACCCTAACCCAAAAAAGATTTACATATTGTTAACATCAAATCAATTTTTTATTCGTAGGTACAAGATGGTTTTTGTGCCATTCACGGGTGTGGATCATCATTTCCAATGTGTTACATTTGATACCCATGGCTATGTGTTTTATTTTTTTACAATGGCATAAAAACAGATGCTTAACACATGTTAGCCCCCATAATGCTTGGTTCTTTTACCTTGAAAGGATCAAAACAATCTGTCTTAACCACACAAAAAAAACTTATATATTAAACCACGTCAGGTTATAGAATTAAACTTCACGTCTAGCCAACTTAAACACACATTCTACTAATAGGTTACACCCCGCCGCGTCTAAAACACATTGATTGCCAAAACACAAAAAAAAAAAAAAAAACATAATAAAAGACCAACAAAACGACATTGGTATGTCGTTTTGTTACAACATAGGGTCATCAGGTTAACACATCTTCAACCATTTTCAACATACTAACTACCCATTGTTATCCTCCATCTCTAACAAGCTTTTCATCATGGTGTGGGAAATTCCTCATCATGAAAGTACAGAGGAGAGGGGCTGCGCTCACTCTCCCATGGGTCATGGTAACACCAGGACTGGATTGTTTCGGGTGAGTATGGACACAACGGGCAACCACATAATTCATGGTCTGGATCCGTCAGCAACCTAACCAACTCATCTGGTAGCCCCTTCAACTTTTCAGCTTCTGGAACAACGTCTTCCCTACGGCGTGACGTTTCTTGCGACACACCAGCTACATGAATTTCATTTTTGGTTCCGCTTTCTGCAACATCGTCACCAGATGCTACTCCAGTTTTCCCGTCTTCTCGATTTTTGTGAGACACTTTTCTTTCGTAGCACACCCCGTACTGGCCCTCACATGCTTCCTTCCCCTTTTGCATCCGCTTCTCCATGCCTGGTAGGGTAGCCGTAACCTTACCTTTACACGGGTCCATGAGATTACACCACTTTGGAACCGCTAACAGTTTATGGTTAACTGAAGTGGTGAAGTATTACAGAATATGACTTTGTTTCTTCACCACAATACTTATAGAGGTTTGAACTGGGTACATTTAATATAGGTCTTTGTGACTTGACTTTGATGTGACCATAAGGGGCCAAAAAGCAATGGTTCCTTTCCCAATAAAGTTGTGGTATAGACACCAACCCCTATGTTTGTAGACTTCTGCCACCTACTTTCCCCAATTTCCAATATTCCTACTACATTTTTAGAAAGAGTGGTTCCCTTGGAAGCATCATTTTCTCATTTCCTATAATGTTACACGTACCTTTATATAATTTCAAACAACCTCATTTAAAACATTATCAACTACGTCAATCAACTAGATTAATAATATTCTAACACATCCAACAACACATCAATATTCTTTAGAGTATAGAATTACCAAGTTACTAAACATCAGATTGTATATAGATAGTCTATCCCCAAAAAGACATCGTGACGATGCCATACCCAACAAAACACCTACCCCGCAGTAAGTTTAAAGCAACATCCCCAAATCCATCAAAGTACATTACATGTTTCCAAAAACAAAGCTGGCGCAATTAATGCACACTGGTGTTACAGTAACTACCATTACACCCCCCCTAACACGTGTTACTCTATTCGGCAATCCTGCTTGATTTTTGGCAGCAGCACATTCACCTCCGAACATAAGATGTGCACAGCATACCTCTTTCTCAACTTTCGCACCTCCGCCATCTTCCTCGACCCACTCATGCTGAACCCACAGTTAAAACTTTTGTTTTTCCCCATGTAGCACTCCATGTGCCGCATCAAGAAGACCCCACAATCAGTTGTGTTTGCGGTGGTCGCCCAAGGAACCGGCATACGCTGGATGTTGCAGTACTCTATGTCATCGGCTCGCGGATTCCCAACCTCCCGAAGATATTGCACAAACATATCTTTCTGCATACACATATACAAGCCATGCTCAATAAAAAAGCAGTTGCTCAATATTATCACACTTATTTGTTCAACAATTGTCAGTTTATAAGAAACTTACGATCTTATACGCTGTGTCCTTGTGGAGGTAGTAGACACTATCTTCTATCAACTGACCTTGGCGGGCTTTGTCATTATCAACGACATAAATTCCCGGGTCGCGTAACTCAAACACTAGCAAGTAAAAGTGTTTGTGCTCCAATATCGGGAAGAAAACAATGTCGTGATTTCGAAAGTCAGGAACATTTTCACCGCTGTTAATCGCACCTTTTATTCCAAGCCGAAACTTGTGCATCCGCGCCTCGACTCCACCTTCCTCAGTTGTTAGCATCCATGGAAACTTTAACCACAACAAATAAATTAATAAGCTCAAAAAGTCGCCACACTGTAATCTCTATATACATGACACTCACCACAACTTTGGTACCAAAGAATTGCCTACTGTAAGCCCCCCGTGATTTCCGTTTCTCTTGGAAGTTTAGCACCTCCGCCCAACAGTCGATAATACCATCTGAGATCTCATTGCCAACGTTTAAACTCTTGAACATAGCCCGAGACGCTTCTACATGGGTAGGGCTTCTAAACAGCAACTCCCTGGTTTTAGATGTACAAATTATAAATTAAATTGCATACTTTAACACATGTTATTTATTATTTTACTAAATTTTTGGTACGGTGACCCCCCTACTTACACAGCCATGTGTATCGGACTATCTACATCAACAACCGACGACGAACCCTGTTCCCTCCTGCGGAAAAAATCAAAATATAACGAATTATCTAGTGTGGAACTTGGTTCATGGTTTACCCTATTATTATAAAACAATAAACCACGTTGCAGTTCTACTTACACGTTTGCCTCCATTGACCGCTTCCTACGAGAATGCCCATTTAAAGAGTGCAATGGGCTTTCATCAACGTATATGTACTCCCACAGATTTGCCTCCTTCTTAGTTATTGCCTGCCCCATGTCAACAGACCTTATATAGTAAGGTGATCTGTTTGCTTCCGCTGCCACTTTTTCTCTGAAAGGGAGCTTCCGTTTTTGGGCCCGCAACTCATCCAACATACGCACACGGTTTGCAAGCGGAATATTGTCCTCCACATCATTCATATCACCCCCACAAAATTCCAGACCAGTTAGCCCTTTGTGGATTGCAAGGGCCGGGTCATAGGAGCTAACTGGTTCTACCATTATAACCATACTCAAGTCTGTGGTAGCCTCCATATCGCCTAAAACATATAAAATAAATAACTCACGTTACGCATTGAAGAATACAACACTTTTCACAGTAAATGAATATATTTCAGCTCACCGGAAGGCTCCAGCACTGTTTCTGTCCGAGAAATATCATCCACCTTCCCACTTGTGCACCCTGCACGTTTAATGCAAATAAGTATATTACTGATGACTCCTACTAACCCATCAATACTGAGTTTCTTTAATGCTCTATCGTACCGATTTCCTGTGACACGTCCAATTCACCCCCAATTTGTGTCATTCCAAGACTCCAATTGGGGCCATCTAAATTCCGCTCATCAAAAATCGTATCGCCTTCGCACACTGTGTATATGATTAACACATGTTAACTAACTAAATGATACAGGCAGGGGAGCAGTTAACACATGTTAGAGCATGAAAATCTTTACCGTTCTTTTCCGGCTGACACACCTCCTGGGCCGCTTTCCCTTTACCCTCGACATCCTGGTCCTTATCGAAAGCTGCACCTGTGACAGAGTCTACCACCGCGCTACTGCACCCTTGCATATTTACATCAGTTGAATGCATCCCATCATGCTCAATCTTACCTTCTTCAGCTGCATAAAACATTCTTATCACATCTCATGCACAACTTAGTACCAGAAGCTGCATAAATAATTACCCTTAAAATCACGGTCACACTCATCAACAGACCCCGTGACTTTGCCATCCAGAACCACATGTTCGTCCTTATCATTAACAGCACCTTCCACAGATGCAAACACGACGCCACCACTGTCTTCTTTTCTTCCATCAGCTGCAGCCCTAACTTCATTCTCAATCTTACTATCTGTAGTTGCATAAACATTTTTCGAATAAATTAGACATGCCTAAACATGGCTAATAAAATAAAACGGTTTCCGAAGACTGTGTATATGATTAACACATGTTAACTCACTAAATGATACAGGTAGGGGAGCAGTTAACACATGTTAGAGCATGAAAATCTTTACCGTTCTTTTCCAGCTGACACACCTCCTCAGCCGCTTTCCCTTTACCCTCGACATCCTGGTCCTTATCGAAAGCTGCGCCTGTGACAGAGTCTACCACCGCGCTACTGCACCCTTGCATATTTACATCAGTTGAATGCATCCCATCATGCTCAATCTTACCTTCTTCAGCTGCATAAAACATTCTTATCACATCTCATGCACAACTTAGTGCCAGAAGCTGCATAAATAATTACCCTTAACATCACGGTCACACTCATCAACAGCCCCCTTTCCTTTGCCATCCAGAACCACATGTTCGTCCTTATCATTAACAGCACCATGCACTTCTGCTGCTTTAATACGCAGTATTGCACGCATTAAACCCAGCGGCTTATACACTTCTTCAGCATCACTTTTATCTACGCTTCCGGCTCCTTTATTTTCTTCGGCCCCACCAATACTACAGTCACCTCCACTTGAATTACCAGCTTCATGAACACTCTTATCACCTTCGACGACTTCATTTGTTTCTTCCACAAATTCACTAAACCCCAGTTCTCTCTCTTCCAGTTGCTTCTCAGACTTGTTGAAGCCTATAACATCACAGAAATATTAAATGGGTTTCAGACACGTACGCATATTAGAGGGTAATAAATTTTAACGAGCAACAAACTACGCGTCACCATCAACGTGTACTTCTAAATCTAAATGTATGATGAAACTGGTAACATATGTTACAGTTTACCTGATTCGAGTCTATCATCCGTTTTTTCCCGATCAATCTTTATCTTTGTCTTCGGGCAATTCGGGGTCACAAAGCTTGCTTTCATTTCAGGAGCATCCTTTAACTTATTCAGACGGGGAGATCTCCTTACCCGCAACGACATACCACCTTCTTCCAGCGCTCCGGTACACTCAGTTCCATCAGCAACTACGCTTGATTCCCCCGCACCATCTGCTGCAACCACAATAGAATGTTAAACTATACGATCAAAGTCACATTAACATGTGTTAGACAAAACATTTCATTCCATAACATATAGTACAGGTACATAAACTCTTTTCGCGCTATAAACGTACTCTTAAAATGGTAATACATGTAACAATTTACCTTTTTCTTTGCCACCATCCGTGTATTGTCCACCAAACTTCATATTTGTCTTTCTTCTTTTTGGGGTCACAACCCCTTCTTCTGTCTCACAAACATGCTTTAACTTCCCGATTCTTGCAGATCTCCTCACCTGACCCGACTTTCCACCATCTTCCATCTTTTCAGCATAGTCTTCTCCACCATCATCTACGATTGATTGGCCCGCAACATCAGCTGCAACCCCAAAAAAATTAGTCAATCAATACAGGTTGCCACACCCGTCAAATGTGTTACAGTGATCACTTTAAGAATGATAACCAACACAACAGGTATCACATTAACACGTGGTTCAGTGTTCATTTCATAAACATTGTCAGCACACCTTCTTGGGCATCAAAGTGTATTGCTGAAGATCCTACTGCTTTCAATCTACTTTTACTGATTTTTTTGTTTCGCCGGATAAGCGACTTCTTGTACAAGCTCGCTATTGGTGACCCATCCGAAAAATCATCGTCCATGCCATCCCCTACGAAATCGTTTGCACAACGATAAATGGATTCCAAATTATTAAACTAAATAACACAAAGAATAACAGTTACTAACCAGCGTTCTCTCCTTCGTTGATGTGAAAGCTTTCATCATTTCTCAAATCTCCCAAGACCGAATTGATCTTGTGTGACGCTAAATCTACCGCGTCATCGTGATCCTCACTTTCACTAACTTTCTTCTCAAACATACTTTCAAACATTGCCTTCAACGTTTGTACTTCTTCGTCTTCATGGCTCTCCACCAATAGCGATTCTAACATCCCCTCAATTTTGACTTTGTTCTTCTTTGTCACGTTTATTAACTGTCGTACTATCGTCAACCTCTCCTGTTGAAAATAGTTTTTCAACATTTTGATACTAACACTATATACTAATTGTAAAAAACACATGTTAGAGCATATAACTTTACCTCTTTACTTGCCCAGTGTTCCACGTTATAGTTTCTGGGACGTGTTAATCCTTTAAACCGTCCTAGTCCAAACCCACCAGCAAGTATTTCAAGCCTTTCTCTCTCTCGCAATCTTTTCAAGTTCCAAAAAGCTAAAGGACACACCGCACTGTCTACCTCCATCCCCGTGCACTCAATGCTATCAACGTACAACAACTACAAGAAACAACGATCCGTTCAGCCCGGAAATAATCGAGTATTCTAACACATGTTAATTATCTAAAATAATTAAAAGTGCACTTACCATCAGAATCGTTAGAGGACCGACGAAGAAACTTTGTGGGTCAAGCCGATTCCAGGTATCTTTGCAAGTTCTCAGCTTTTCTACAACAAGGTCACACCAGTCTATTGTTGCAAAGTCCATTTCGTCATCCAGATACTCTAAGATTTCTTCCCGTAAACAACTTTGTTTATGAAAATCAACCAGCACTGCCACAAAACACATTACAAAATCCATCCTGAAATCAAAACTGTCTTCGCCATCGGACTCATCTATCATTTTCACCATCTTTGTTGGAGGCACCATTACACCCGGGTATCTCGCCCTCCAATCAGCAATGGCATCAATCAGCATCGGCAGCTTACTAATCGAACTAATCTTTTGTCCACCAGTCGGAATCCCTAACAACTTGTGTATCACTTTCCTGTTCACCTTGATATCCCCGGCAGGCGTACATATCACCATCTTATCGGGATAAAAATTGTCCACAACAAAATAAGCTAACTTAGCCGGCAAACCATCAACGCTGAAAGTTAGCAAACGACCAAAGCCCATTTGCCTGACTGCGTCACGTTGTTGTTCTGTCAATGCCCGTACACATTTATAAAACTGCAGTGGTGCAGATCTTGTCCTTATGCCTGGAAATTCATCCTTTTTTGCTCGCTTACGGGCTTTCTGAACCTTTTCCGGTTTGTTACCAACTACCTTTGGTTTCCCTGCTTTACCTTTCCCATTGTCCTCCGAACCCTTCTTCTTTTTGGTCCTTAACGTCCCACCCTTCGATGTAGCCGTCACTTCTGCCCTACTTACTGAAATAACATTTTATACGAAACCACAACAACCCAAACAATTAGTGTACTTTACAACCACCTATGACAACATGAAACAATTTTTCATTCGTAACATCCAAAAATTTGAAGGGCTTAAAAAATAACTAACCACGGTTTTTTCGCATTACATTGCCAGACTTATCATCGGCGCTGTTTCTTTCCCCTGCTGATTATCACATGTTAATGAATTTTCAAGGTCATGCCCAATTAACACATGTTAATCAAAGCCAACAATATTTAACTAACCACGTTTTCTTTTATTTCCACACCCAGAACTATCCCCGACAATGCTTTTCTTCCCTACAGTTTCAAACATATTACTCAGATTTAACTGGATACGCAATTAGCCACTATTGTAACAAAAGGAACTTTCCACACAACCTTCATTTAGCACCGATAGATTCGTAACGAAAACGATTAGCCCAACAAGACATTATACAAATTATAAACAATATTACTTGTTACCCGTTACCTGCTTTCCGTCTTTTCCCATGGCTTGGTGACACACTATCGGTATCATCATACACTGCAAGGCAGCCAACAAAATTCTGTTATGCACAATTTCTTATCCAACACACTATCCATATATAGATCACCTTGAACAATGTTAAGAGACATAAAAATTCTAACCTAACTCCCGTTGGGTCGCACCAAAGTCAGATTGTTGTTTGGAAGGTCCTGTCTTGGGTTCATCGGATATAATCACAACTGTACGGCTCTCAGACCTTTTTTGCCCTAATCTGTGTTTCGAAGTCCTACATATATAAAAGAAAACAAACTCAGGTGCCATTTTCCGATAAATCGGTAGAACAAAACCAGCTTTTACATGACCGATTACAACAAAACTAACCTTTTAATTGAACTCTGAATCTTCCTTAATCGTTTCATCTTCACGGACGACGACAATATTATGAACGAGTTCCTCATTTTCCAAGTTGGCCGCTATCGGCTTCTGTGTTAGCGTTCCGGAACAGATGAGCAATGAGTATAATGTGAAAGAAGAAAAAAATTTGAATTTTGTTTGCTGTTCTTGATTAGACGGCTACTGCATGGCAGTGATTTCTGTTTTCCAAGGTCTTTGTTGACTTCCGAAAATGCCCTTCAATGGTACTAAATGGCAGTACTTTTTATTTCTTTTTAATTTTATTCATACCAAAATAATCATAGCCATTGATCAAGTTTGATGTAAGCTAATCAATGGTTCACAATGGGTTTCCATAGTTTCCTTAAAAAGATAGAGTTTCTTATATAACCAAGCCCTATATATATATATAGGATAAAGATCCGTTAGGAACCACCTCTTATTGCGAGAACCGCGAGAACCAATGTGAACGCAACAAAAAATGCCTAAAAATAGCTAAAAAACACACAAAATTATTATTATTTTTTTAATATTTTTTATAACAAAATCGCTACTTTTCGTAGCAAAAAAAAAAAAAAAAAAAATTTTTTTAAATTTTTTTTTTTTTTTTTAAATTTTTTTTTTTGCTTCTAAAAGTAGCGAGTTTAACATAAAAAATATTAAAAAAATCAAAAAAAATTTTTTAGATTTTTTTAGATTTTTTTTAGATTTTTTTAGGTTTTTTGGGGGTTTAGTTTTTAGCTTTTTAGCTTGGGGGGGGGGGGGGGGGTTAGGTTTTTGGGGGGGTGGGGGAGGGGGGTTTAGGTTTTTGGGTTGGGGGGGGGGGTTAGGTTTTTTTTAGGTTTTTTTGGGGGGTTTAGTTTTTAATATTTAGCTTTGGGGGGGGGGGGGGTAGCTTGGGGGGGGTGGGGGGTTTAGGTTTTTGGGGGGGGGGGGGGGTGGGGGTTAGGTTTTTTTAGGTTTTTTTAGCTATTTTAGGTTGTGTTCACATTGGTTCTCGCGGTTCTCGCAATAAAGGTGGTTCTCGCATGAACCTTACCCTATATATATATATATATATATAAAGATATTTAGTTGGTTACTATTAAAATCAAATTAGGCGAAAAGTAAAAACTAATAACAAACATGCTATACAATTTACAATTGATTTGGGAGTCTAGGGGTTGCAATTATGTTTGGTTAGCACTTGAATCGTGCTGGTCATGACCCATATATATATATATATATATTCATGTCAAAGAAACACATACCTTTGAGATATTAGTTGGTTCAAACGGAGAAAGACTTGCTCAACTTTTCATAACCATACATTATTAATCATAACTAAAATGTCATTATTTTTTTACATTTACATTTCATTTTGTTAATTGTAATTGTTAAAACTTTTTGAAAAAAGTCAATAAATTAATTATAACTAAAAAAAGTTATATTTCAAACGTTAAGAATGATGATGCTAATACCAGTTCTGATATCAATAAAATCAACAAGCGTAAACTGGTTGACGTATACAACTCTTCAACTCCAAGTAAGGTCAAGGATTCGGAGAAAGTTAGTAAGAAAGAGACGTAGCTCCTATCTCTATGAATTTAAAGCAGTTTTTATGATTTTTACGTTTTAAACATTGGTTTGTTTGAATATTTCAGTTTGTTTGACGTAGTTGTTTGATCTTTATATGCTTTTTTTATGTATATGAATAAATCTATCCTTTTTAACCAATATTTTTTTCCTTTCAACTTAATCAACTTATCATTTGTCGAGTAAGGATTTCATCACAATGATCAGAGTACTAAGTTTGACATTAATCGATTAGTCTTAATAAAAGAAAAAAGAAACAAAATATATATAATTTCCTAAAACACGTTGTTTATACTATGATTATGAATTTTATTAGTTGAAATTCAACTAAAAGAGTAATATAACATAATTAAAAAACAAGCAATATAACATTTTCTATCGGTTTACGAAACAACTTTTAACTCAGATCTCAATAAGAATTAAAAGGTAATAAGCTTTACACGAAAACTATGAATACACGCGTAGACAAACTTAGGATACTAATGAAACGGAACAAATAAATTATTATCAGAAGGGAAAGAAGATACTAACGACTTTCAATATGTTGTTTGTGTACCTTTTATTATTGAAAACTAAATTTTCCTAACCCGGGATGTTCCCGGGTGATGGCCTAGTTTATTTATATTTGATCTTTAAGGTTCATACTTCATAGATCAGTTAATAGAAGACTTGTTATATTCAAAAAGTCGTTATAGATGTTATCTCAAAACTTAATTGTATTGAATAAAAGCTTAATATGATGACTTATTTGGTCAAAGAGTTATAGTGGAGTACACTACTCACCGTAAAATGTTTCTCGTTTTCAACCTGGTTCTCTTATCATTTTCAACGTATACCAAACTTATTAATAACTCATGTTTTAAATAGGACTTTTCTTTTCTTAATTTAAAAAATTAACTAGAAAAAATGTCACACCCCGATTTCCACGTGTCACCGGTGGGCCCGGTGGGGGAGTATCGTGACGTGGTTGGCAACATCATAGTCAAACAACACAATAAATAAATGCACAGCGGAAGCAAAAGATAATTATTATTACATTCCGAATATAAGTAATGTCAAAGTATTACAACGGAAGGTAAGGGATCCACAGGCGGATCAAATAAAAGATACTAAAACTGTTCAACAGACTTTAGGCATCTAGAACTTGCAAGATTCCCTAATGACACCCTGAGCTCCCAGCCAATTATGCGTAGTACCTGTCACTTAACCTTTTGGAAAATACGTCAGTTTACACTGGTAAATACAATTAACTGACTCATTTTGGAAAAAGAGTTTGAAAAGTGATTTGAGTGCAAACGGCACAAAATATCTTGACACATTGATTAAAATGCACAGAGGCAAAATTAATCTTTTATAACTTGGGACAATTTTATTAATAAAAATCTTGTATCCGATTTACATGGTTGTCCAACATTTAGGGCCGGTGATTATACAATACAAGCCGGACAAGATTAATCGACACACCACAAATATAATCTCACAAGAAGATACCCTTACGAGTGAGTATACGTTATACATATGCAACAGGAGGTGTTATGTCTACACCTTGTGCTTACGTCGTGGCCATTCACTTTTTAAAATGAGCCAAGGATATCCAGGACACGGTCATTAACCCCCAATGTTATTTGTTATCAATCAATACAGATTAAAACGGGATTATACAATTTAATCATCTCCGATTAAAAGGTTTCTACACCCGACCAAGCGGTATTTTTATAATACCGTATCCCAAGCCCATATAAGGGAAAATAAGTTAAAAGTATTTACCTGAGCTAGCTCCTGTCTTAAATAGCAAGAATCTAATAACTCAGCCGTAGTCACTTAAGTAAGCGTAGGTACAATTTACCGGAAGCTCTAGTCTGGAATGATGGTATAATTAATTAGAATGCTAACGGGTCTTTAATTAAGCTCAAGCTTAGACCGGTTAGTCTTACAGGAAGATACGGTTCGTACGCACGATTAAGCGAAGACCGGAATAGAATGTGATTTAGACCCGACAAGTTTGGAGACTTGCATAATATGGGTAAACTAACCACATTCTGGATTTTGAGATAAAACCGATAAGGTTTGACCCGTTTCGGCTAATTTATGTAAACTTGTTACATAAACCGAGCCGAACGCGTAATATGCGTAACGGGTATCCGTAAGAGCCATATACAGGTTTCCTAAGTTAATATGCTTCAAATATGTTGTAACATCAGTAGGATGTCTTTCGTTATGCCCGAAATGTATTTAAACACAAACTATGCCCCGTAGGGGTAGTTTGGTCATTTTAAAGTTTGTAAAAGCGTTTATATGTTCAACTGAGTTACAGGTCTGATGTAAACAGCAAACATACTCATTTTGATGTGTTATATCAGTAGGCTAAGGCATATATGTGAAATTTATCATATTTAACCAAACTATGCCCCGTAGGGGTATTTTGGTAATTTCACATAAGCCGAAAAGCTCAAAAACGAAGTCTGAGTTTATCAACCTTTGTTTACTGTTAAAATATCCTAATTGGCCTCATATATCAGTAGGTATCAACCCGGGTATGTCTTATATGATATTAAGACATACTACGCGTTAAAAACGCTAATTATGGCGATTAAAGGCCATTTCCGGGTTCCATACCTAAATCTGATATTTTTTTTATATTTCCAGAAGGCTTAAAATAATTTATTTAACATAACTAATCAGTAGCAAAAGGTTTGGAATCGTTTAGATGTGTAAAACTCATTTTATGGCCCGTAAGGGCAAAACCGACAATTACCGGGTTAAGCCTACGACTACTAGTTATGCTCGGCTCAAAATTTATTAAAAATCTTTAAAAATCCCAAAATATTATATAACATCAGTGGGTAAAATATTTGATGTCAAAAAGTATGTTTAATTAGGTTATACGCTAATTACGCCAATTTGTTAACATAAAGCCTTAATTTAGCGGCAATGAGCATAACTCTTAATCTACAAGTCAAATTGATGTCAAACTTTGCATACAAGTCTATATATCAGTAACTAAGGTTTCTACACTTTTACATTTTCATAAATCATGATTTAAGGTAATAAGGGCATAATGGTCAACATATGAGCTATTAACGGAAACGCGTAAACGAATGGGTCGATCAATGAACCGACCACAAAGGGTTATGCTAACATGTAGCCTGGTCCTAAGGAAGCTCTAAGGCATTTCCAAATCATACCTAAACGGGTCAGAACTGAAGTCAAAGCAAAAATCAAAGCTTTGCGACTTTCGGTTCCGAACCGGGTCTAAACAGGAAATAGTCGGGTTGAACATGTTGGGACATGTTCTTACACTTATTTCTAAGTTATAACAATGTTCAAACAGGTTATATATGTTCTTGATAGCTAATTATGCATAAATGACATTTTAAGCATTATGTTGACTTTTTAAGTAAAGGTTTGACCCGACATTTGACCTGGTTAGGGTGGTGATCAGGGGAAACCCTTTTGGGGTTTTATTACCCACATAAATACCATTCTAAAACTACTTTTAATTCGAGATAAGACTGAGTCATTAGTGACTAATCTCGAAGTCAAACCGTAATTACGACGGTTTGACTTTTAGCTAATTAAACAAGCTAAACTCAACCAAATAAGAACTAGTAGACTTACAATAGTCCAATGCACGACTTATGATCAGAAGGGAGAGTTCCTTAGTTCCAGGAATGCTCCAAAGATCAGTTGCAAGTGTAAGAATGAATGTTGCAACATGTTGGCTTTATATAGTGAAGATCTCACCATGATTGGTTGACAACTCACTCTAGGATTAACCACAAACATCCAACACTTGTCCTAGTGCTTCTAGGATAGTTTAGGGTCCTTAAATAATGAGAAAAACCGGTGCAATAGGTCATAATCGCGTAAAACAGCCAACAGAAGGTTTCTGGTCGCTGGCAGCAGGGTAGCGCACCGTTACGCTACATGTGTAGCGGTGCGCTAGCCCGCTATAATGGGCCAGTTGACTTAACCTGGTAGCGCACCGTTACGCTACATATGTAGCGGTGCGCTAGCCCTGTTCTGGGGCAATTTTGTTGTTGTTTGTCGAAGTCTTGAAGGGTAACCAACTTGTACGACCTTTAGACATCAATTATCAACTTAGGACCCTCACCAAGTGTATGATCCTATATAATACCCTACCATTTGAACTTGTTCCATGTGAATGCATTTACAAGACCCGAAAACATCGGTTTACCATTCATTTTCTTCGTGATATCACAACATGCTTTTGCAAGTCCAGTATTGTGAACCGAAATTCTGAATTGAGGGTATAAAAGATGTGTATAACATTTAATCGAGTCTTGGGATTTATAATTAGGGTCGTTCAGAGGTAACAATTTAACATAACGCCACTTTAAATCCTACCGAACCATCTTTATTAAATCCGGGTTTTCAACGTGCTTTGTCTGACATGACACGTGTCGTTTTATTATTGAACCCGAAATTTTCGAGGTGTTACATCCTCACCCCCTTAAAATAAATCTCGGCCCGAGATTTACCGAAATAAAGGAAGTATTCTCTGCCTAATAATGGCAACTTACAAATGGTTAGGAATTTGTATGATCTTGTTCGTTGTTTCCAATGCAACTTTCAGATCCAGATAATTGGACTTACCAATCTATTGTCCTAATCAATAGATTGTTTAATATTCCATTGATACAAGGTCTCCTAAGGGGCAGCCTTGATACTTATTTATCAACTTTTATAGAAAAGCTTATCTTAAGGTGAGATGGTTATTTCAACCACTGCTTAACAATTCTTAGGGAATAGCTAATCCTTGCCGCTAGTCGAACAGTTCGACTATTTTGGGCAGCTGATGGCAAATTCTTAATCGTTGCCTAAGTAGGGTTGCGGTAACAATGCATAAGCAAAAATGAACCGTCTTTCTTACCCAACCATATCAAACTCTTAGCATATCGGGTTAGGACATATGAATCTATATGTTAGAATTTACTTAATCAGGGTTTCGGTTACTCCATTATAAACATGGAGTTCTTACAACACTCTAACCCAAAGCGGGATGTTATTCTTAACTCTACCTGCCTCTAGAGAGGTAACAGGGTAAACTTAGATGAAGATAGCCAAGATACAAGGAGGTTACAGAGATTTTCCATATCTCAAGCTCTAGTTCATCCATCTTTGCTTGTGTCAAAAATGACATATATGTTATGTGCCACGGATTCCTTAATCTGGAATATTTATTTGGACAATTCTATTATGGATATCTTCTTTGAATGCCATTAGTCGACTTTAGTACGATATGATCATTGGGATATCTTAGGGTTCCATGTATTAAACCTCCATGCTGATCAGACATGGGAATAATCTATGGGACACACTAGGATGCGCCAATTCTCATATGGTGCTTTCGTCATACCATTTGGTATTCGAAATTTATAGAGATTAAAGAGGTATTAACTATATGTGTTTATATTAAATTAGAATGAAAAATATTCACAAACTAGGCACCTAGCTCGGTTGCCTAGGCGTGCGAAAGGGTGCGGCCGGCCTAGACCCGGGTTCGATTCCGGGGACGGCCAGTTCCACCATTTATCGTACGGACACGTGTAATTACGAGGGTTGTCTAATAAGGAGTCTTGATAATTAATTGCTTCTTATCACCCACAATATGGGCTTGATTCTTAAGGCAACCAATCGATTTTTATCACTATATTGAGTCCTTAAGTATGCAACCAAAAGTTTGTTATAAAGGTATTAGAAAAGATTGATTTCTAATAGATATTAATATCAATATAGGATTTGTTGGAGCATTTTCGACGTAACATCGTCACTTTCTACCGGGCATTAAATGACCGGAGTCTTAATCAGGTGGAGACAACAGTTCCCAACCTTTATCATTCATAATATAATTATACGTGTCAGTATTAAATAAGTTTCTACATAAACTGCTTGATAACGAAAGGTACATATTATACTACTATTATTCTGCCCCATCTCTTGGGCGTTCATCCTGACAACTCGTGCGTTTGTTATATTGGCCTACTCGGGCTTCTTCTGATTCCTAGGGCAGTTGGTCTTGATATGCCCCTTCTCGTTGCAACCATAACAGGTTGCATCTTTCAACTTCTTGCAATCCAGGGTTTTATGTTCCCTAGATTTGCAAATTCCACATGGTAGAGGCTGAGACTCAAATCTGCATTTCCCGTAGTGGCGCTTCTTGCAAATCTTGCATACAGGTTTCTGATCGGACTTTTGTTTGTTCTTCTTTTTAGAACTCTGGGAGTTATCTACCTCCCTTTTTCTTTTTAGTTCATCCTTTGCATCAGAGGCATGAACGAGATCCTTCTTATGAGTAAGGAAATGTGGTCCTAGATAAAATTTGGACTGAACTACATGGGTCTCCTTTAACTTTTTCACAGCTCTCGTCACAGCTTTTCCAACGGCTGCGTCTATCATAGTTTGAAGAACATCCTTGGAAATTCTAAGGTTTACAATTTCAGCATCATTAGCATGCGTCGCGTCATCAATGGCGCGATTGACTGTTGTTTTATCCGAGTTTGACATACTCGATATTGGTTCCTAACACCAATAAAAACAATTTCTTAGTTGAAATCCAACAACTACTATATTTTTATTCTGATGGCCTTAATATATACTAGCCATGGTGTCAATAACCTATACAGGCTATTATAGCACTAACATTCTTAATGAATGTTATTTAAAATATATTAATATTACGTAGCCTAGGTCGCAAAAGACCATCAATGGCATTTAAGATTTGGACCTAGTCCATCACTTTTCTGACAGAGGATCAAAACGTCACATCTGTCTTTATTATATTAAAGATTTTAGGTAGCTTGAAAGCTTGCCATAGGAATATCAGAAAAGAGTGATTCCTATTTAGATATAAAATATTCATCTAAGGTTTGTTGGAGCATTTTCTAAAGTATCATCGGCCAGTTTCTACTTCGTATAAAATGTCCGAAGTCCTACTAAGACGGGGACAACAGTTCTCCACAGTCACCGTTCATTATTGAATCACATGTGCCAGCATCAAATAAATTTCTGCATAAATTGCTTGATAAGGAAAAGTCCCTGCTATATAGTTATCCTTCTGCACCATCTCCTGGCGTTCATCCGGAAGACTCATGCATTTGTTTTCCTGGCCTCTCCAGGCTTCTTTATAAGCTTTGGACAGTTGGTTTTGATGTGCCCTTCCCCGTTACAATTGTAACATGTGGCGTTCTTCATCCCCTTGCAATCTAAGGTTTTGTGACCCTTGGTCTTGCAAATTCCACACAATTTAGCACATGGGTCTATTGTACATTTTCCATAATGTTGCTTTTTGCAGTTACTGCATTTGGGTTTGTTATCAGATTGACTCGAGTTCTTCCTAAACTCGGAATCCTTCCCGCGCTCCGAGCTTCCCTTCTTCTTCTTGTTAGTTTGATGAGAGTTTTCCTCCTCTCTTTCACTTCTTCTCTCGCCAGAAGCCTTAACAGACTTAATTCTGATTGCGTCTAAGGTGAGAGATAAGGATAAGTCCACCGCGGACCTATATGTGGTTGGCCTAGATGCTTTAACATTCCCTTTTATCTCTGGTGCTAGGCCTCCAATGAAACGCGCTATGCGTTTAGGTTCAGGGGTGACTAAATAAGGAACTAGGCGGGACATAGTGTTGAAACTTGTCACATATGCCTGACAATCCAAATTCTCCATGACCAGAGTCAAGAAGTCTGATTCTATCTTTTCTACCTCGTGCTGGGGGCAATAGTTTTCCTTGACTAATGCAACAAATTGCTCCCAAGATAAGTTGTAGAGTAGAACCTTTCCCGTGGCTTGGAGCAATGACCTCCACCATGCCAACGCTTCTCCTTTGAACGATTGCGAAACAAATTTCACAACATCTTGCTCCGCACAACCGCTGATGTCAACAACAGCGTCCATCTCATCGAGCCATGTCATGCAATCGATGGCCCCTTCTTCTCCTGTAAAGTCTCTGGGCTTGCAGGAGACAAAATATTTATATGAACAGGTCTTAACTGGTGCCTCTTGATGAAACACAACCTGTCTAGGCGGAATACTCCTTTGATTTGACAAGTCACGAACATCGTCCTCCCTCAACTCATGTGTGTTAGAAGGGGGCTTACAACGAGCCACAGATAGAGTCTTAGAGTGGGTATCTTTCGACTCATCATACTGTCGATCAAGTGCTCGAGCAACAGCATAATCTATTATTGCCTGTAGTTCTGCTCCAGTTACATTAATTCTGGTAGTATCATTGCTCTCCTTCAAGTGACTGTTAACTTCATCTAATCCAGCCATGTAGCTTGATTGCTACATAAATATTAACAATGATTTATTCAGAGGTTATTATGGAATCATCATCTTGGACGATTTATCAACCATGGTAATATAAGCCATATTGGTTAACTTGTTATTTATATTTAATTTTTATTTTCCATTATAATTTATCCTAGTTATAAAACATTAAGGATATTAAAGTGGCGTAAAAAGGCCTAGTCACAAGGACAGTTCTAAATTTTATAAGCCATGATTTCAGAGAATCGAGGCATTAAGGTTGAATCAAGTTCATTACCTTCTTTTAACAGGGAGTTGTAGACTTCAACTGTCTTTTGTCTTTTAGGACAATAGATATAGCCCGTGGGTAATTCCCTTCTGAGGGATAGTTATAATATGATCATCTTCTTAGATGCTATTAGTCGAGATCGTATGGATCCTACCGACTATTATGTTTGGATCTGGTCCATCATTTTTGGACAGGAGGTCAAAGACCACCACTGTCGTTGCCTTATCGGACAACAAGTTTAGCCCGTAGGCACTTCATCACTTCAGGATGTTTATAATGTGATCATCTCATAGGATGACACAAGCCATGATTTCTAAATCACTCGGCTAGATAAGAAAATTGGAAGAATCCAATATAAGGATGACTGTTGCGATTTTATCGAATCACATTTGTCAGGAGTGCTAACACGTTCTTAGGTGTTAACAAGGATTTGAATCTCTTGAGTAGGTTTCACCATCTTGGCCACGTAGGCTAGGTTTCACCTTTAAGATTTTCTTTAAATTGCATACTGGCAGGAAAGTAAAGATATTTATTTTATTCAGGATTTTTATCATAAATCTTAATTTATAATTTAATAATAGCACAAATGGCCTAGTCGCGTAGACAAGTTTAATTTATAAGCCGAGATTTCAAAGAATCAGGGCAATTTATGAATTTGTAATGGCACAAAAGGCCTAGTCACGTGGACAAGTTTAATTTATAAGCCATGATCGTCTGGGATCGAGGCATCTAGAAATAGCACAAAAGGCTTAGTCACGTGGACAAGTTTAATTTATAAGCCATGATCGTCTGGGATCGAGGCATTTAGTAATAGCACAAAAGGCTTAGTCACGTGGACAAGTTTAATTTATAAGCCATGATCGTCTGGGATCGAGGTATTTAGGTGTGAATCAAAGTTCATTACCTTTTCTTGACAGGGAGCTGTAGGCTACCACCGTCTTTAGTCTCAGAGGACGTTAATTATAGCCCGTAGGCACTTCCCTTCTAAGGGATGTTTTATTTCATTTATTTCATATTTCTTGTTTAGAATGAAAACTTAATTTAATCAATCCATTATACGAAAATAAAAGTACAGAGTTGCCCTAAGCGGGTCTTTGAAAGGAATAATGTGTCCTTAAAGGGTCAGAAAGATAAATATGTCCTTATGAGGACTATTAAGGAAACGATCTTCAGCAAAAGGAGTTTCTTCTTCACGTTATTTCTGAATGCTTTCTCCTTGGATGCTCGTTTCATTCTAGCCGCGGTACGAAGCTCAGCATCTCAGGGCCCCGGGTGTGGAGAACTCCTATTACGGCTTCTTCGCTTGGCGACGTATCCAATAAAAATTTGGAAGTACAATTTTTCCAGATTAGGATTGAGAATATTCCTAAGTTAAGTCTAGACTCAGAAGTTTAGATATGTGCAATTGTGTAACTGAGATTAAACACAAAAGGCTAGTGTTTAATTCACTCAGTGTTGGCTCTGATACCAACCTGTCACACCCCGATTTCCACGTGTCACCGGTGGGCCCGGTGGGGGAGTATCGTGACGTGGTTGGCAACATCATAGTCAAACAACACAATAAATAAATGCACAGCGGAAGCAAAAGATAATTATTATTACATTCCGAATATAAGTAATGTCAAAGTATTACAACGGAAGGTAAGGGATCCACAGGCGGATCAAATAAAAGATACTAAAACTGTTCAACAGACTTTAGGCATCTAGAACTTGCAAGATTCCCTAATGACACCCTGAGCTCCCAGCCAATTATGCGTAGTACCTGTCACTTAACCTTTTGGAAAATACGTCAGTTTACACTGGTAAATACAATTAACTGACTCATTTTGGAAAAAGAGTTTGAAAAGTGATTTGAGTGCAAACGGCACAAAATATCTTGACACATTGATTAAAATGCACAGAGGCAAAATTAATCTTTTATAACTTGGGACAATTTTATTAATAAAAATCTTGTATCCGATTTACATGGTTGTCCAACATTTAGGGCCGGTGATTATACAATACAAGCCGGACAAGATTAATCGACACACCACAAATATAATCTCACAAGAAGATACCCTTACGAGTGAGTATACGTTATACATATGCAACAGGAGGTGTTATGTCTACACCTTGTGCTTACGTCGTGGCCATTCACTTTTTAAAATGAGCCAAGGATATCCAGGACACGGTCATTAACCCCCAATGTTATTTGTTATCAATCAATACAGATTAAAACGGGATTATACAATTTAATCATCTCCGATTAAAAGGTTTCTACACCCGACCAAGCGGTATTTTTATAATACCGTATCCCAAGCCCATATAAGGGAAAATAAGTTAAAAGTATTTACCTGAGCTAGCTCCTGTCTTAAATAGCAAGAATCTAATAACTCAGCCGTAGTCACTTAAGTAAGCGTAGGTACAATTTACCGGAAGCTCTAGTCTGGAATGATGGTATAATTAATTAGAATGCTAACGGGTCTTTAATTAAGCTCAAGCTTAGACCGGTTAGTCTTACAGGAAGATACGGTTCGTACGCACGATTAAGCGAAGACCGGAATAGAATGTGATTTAGACCCGACAAGTTTGGAGACTTGCATAATATGGGTAAACTAACCACATTCTGGATTTTGAGATAAAACCGATAAGGTTTGACCCGTTTCGGCTAATTTATGTAAACTTGTTACATAAACCGAGCCGAACGCGTAATATGCGTAACGGGTATCCGTAAGAGCCATATACAGGTTTCCTAAGTTAATATGCTTCAAATATGTTGTAACATCAGTAGGATGTCTTTCGTTATGCCCGAAATGTATTTAAACACAAACTATGCCCCGTAGGGGTAGTTTGGTCATTTTAAAGTTTGTAAAAGCGTTTATATGTTCAACTGAGTTACAGGTCTGATGTAAACAGCAAACATACTCATTTTGATGTGTTATATCAGTAGGCTAAGGCATATATGTGAAATTTATCATATTTACCCAAACTATGCCCCGTAGGGGTATTTTGGTAATTTCACATAAGCCGAAAAGCTCAAAAACGAAGTCTGAGTTTATCAACCTTTGCTTACTGTTAAAATATCCTAATTGGCCTCATATATCAGTAGGTATCAACCCGGGTATGTCTTATATGATATTAAGACATACTACGCGTTAAAAACGCTAATTATGGCGATTAAAGGCCATTTCCGGGTTCCATACCTAAATCTGATATTTTTTTTATATTTCCAGAAGGCTTAAAATAATTTATTTAACATAACTAATCAGTAGCAAAAGGTTTGGAATCGTTTAGATGTGTAAAACTCATTTTATGGCCCGTAAGGGCAAAACCGACAATTACCGGGTTAAGCCTACGACTACTAGTTATGCTCGGCTCAAAATTTATTAAAAATCTTTAAAAATCCCAAAATATTATATAACATCAGTGGGTAAAAGATTTGATGTCAAAAAGTATGTTTAATTAGGTTATACGCTAATTACGCCAATTTGTTAACATAAAGCCTTAATTTAGCGGCAATGAGCATAACTCTTAATCTACAAGTCAAATTGATGTCAAACTTTGCATACAAGTCTATATATCAGTAACTAAGGTTTCTACACTTTTACATTTTCATAAATCATGATTTAAGGTAATAAGGGAATAATGGTCAACATATGAGCTATTAACGGAAACGCGTAAATGAATGGGTCGATCAATGAACCGACCACAGAGGGTTATGCTAACATGTAGCCTGGTCCTAAGGAAGCTCTAAGGCATTTCCAAATCATACCTAAACGGGTCAGAACTGAAGTCAAAGCAAAAGTCAAAGCTTTGCGACTTTCGGTTCCGAACCGGGTCTAAACAGGAAATAGTCGGGTTGAACATGTTGGGACATGTTCTTACACTTATTTCTAAGTTATAACAATGTTCAAACAGGTTATATATGTTCTTGATAGCTAATTATGCATAAATGACATTTTAAGCATTATGTTGACTTTTTAAGTAAAGGTTTGACCCGACATTTGACCTGGTTAGGGTGGTGATCAGGGGAAACCCTTTTGGGGTTTTATTACCCACATAAATACCATTCTAAAACTACTTTTAATTCGAGATAAGACTGAGTCATTAGTGACTAATCTCGAAGTCAAACCGTAATTACGACGGTTTGACTTTTAGCTAATTAAACAAGCTAAACTCAACCAAATAAGAACTAGTAGACTTACAATAGTCCAATGCACGACTTATGATCAGAAGGGAGAGTTCCTTAGTTCCAGGAATGCTCCAAAGATCAGTTGCAAGTGTAAGAATGAATGTTGCAACATGTTGGCTTTATATAGTGAAGATCTCACCATGATTGGTTGACAACTCACTCTAGGATTAACCACAAACATCCAACACTTGTCCTAGTGCTTCTAGGATAGTTTAGGGTCCTTAAATAATGAGAAAAACCGGTGCAATAGGTCATAATCGCGTAAAACAGCCAACAGAAGGTTTCTGGTCGCTGGCAGCAGGGTAGCGCACCGTTACGCTACATGTGTAGCGGTGCGCTAGCCCGCTATAATGGGCCAGTTGACTTAACCTGGTAGCGCACCGTTACGCTACATATGTAGCGGTGCGCTAGCCCTGTTCTGGGGCAATTTTGTTGTTGTTTGTCGAAGTCTTGAAGGGTAACCAACTTGTACGACCTTTAGACATCAATTATCAACTTAGGACCCTCACCAAGTGTATGATCCTATATAATACCCTACCATTTGAACTTGTTCCATGTGAATGCATTTACAAGACCCGAAAACATCGGTTTACCATTCATTTTCTTCGTGATATCACAACATGCTTTTGCAAGTCCAGTATTGTGAACCGAAATTCTGAATTGAGGGTATAAAAGATGTGTATAACATTTAATCGAGTCTTGGGATTTATAATTAGGGTCGTTCAGAGGTAACAATTTAACATAACGCCACTTTAAATCCTACCGAACCATCTTTATTAAATCCGGGTTTTCAACGTGCTTTGTCTGACATGACACGTGTCGTTTTATTATTGAACCCGAAATTTTCGAGGTGTTACAAAAAATATATGTAATTTGTTACTCATATTTAAGATCGTGGGGTATGGTAGGGCGGGGGTTTGGCCTTTGGGGCATGGGTTGACACGTGGAACTTTGAGAACTCAATTCATAAACCCATTTTGTATGGGGTATGATGGGCGTGGCTTGGCTGGCATGGCCAAGCCACATCAGGTTTTTTTAATATATATATATATATATATATATATATATATATATTTATAACCATTAAAAACTACATAAACATACAAAATAATTATCAAAATAAAAAACTATCATTCTTCGTCATCTTCGTCGGTTTCGAACCCAGGAATCGTTGAAACATGATCCACCAAATCAGATAGAAGGTTGTGATGTATATCCCTTGACTTGATCAAAAATTAATTTGCCGCTTAATCTTCGTCTGTTACGTTACCTGGTTGGGGGTCATCGTCATCATAGTAGGTAACGACCGCTCTACCTTCATCCTCCAAAATCATGTTGTGAAGAATGATACATGCGTACATCACGTTTCCAATCTGATCATTGTCCCATAGTCGACAAGGCATTGCCAATATTCGTCACCTTTTCTTCAAAACACCGAATGCTCGCTCGACGTCTTTACGTGCAGCCATTTGGACCCTGTTAAACTTTAATCTCTTTGGATCTATGGTACCGTGTTTTGTGAACGATTTTACGAAAACCCCCCACTCTGGGTAAATCCCATCAACTAGGTAGTACCCATACACGTACTCAACCCCGTTTACAAAGAAAGTTCCTTTGGGTCCTATACCATTTACCCGATCATTGAAAAGGGGCGAGTGGTTTATGATGGTAATATCATTATGTGAACCTGGCATACCGAAGAACGCATGCCATATCCAAAGATCTTGGGATGCAACCGCTTCAAGCATGATGGCTGGCATCCCGTGAAATCCACTCGTGTGAGCGCCTTGCCATGCGGTAGGACAAAGTTCCTAAGGCCATTTCATACAATCTAAACTACCTAGCATCCCGGGTAGCCCATGATAATCTGCGTGATATTCCAATATTTGTTGCATGTCACTAAACGAGGGCTTTCTCAAATATCTTTTCCTACAAAGTTCTAGAATACACGAACAAAAGTTGTGAAGACTTTCTCTAGCTACACGTGCAGACATTTTTAAATAGTCATCCATAATGTCCGAACTATTGCCGTACGCTAACTGCCTAAGTGTGTGACAACCATCACTTTTACAGGTATCCGTACAGTGAATTAATATTTAATTAGTGCTTAATTACTGTACTTGATTACAATTATGATTAAAATGCTTTCTGTTCTCTGATACATACATACTCATGCATCACATTTTATTACTGTCACTCCGTTCATTACATACAAACATTAGTGACAACCATGATGCACAAAGCACAGTTAGCACAGTGAGCGGGTAACCCAGAAACATGCTGACAATGCCAGCACCTAGACAGACAATATTTTTGAGACCAGTATGAGCTGGGAATAAAGTACTACACTAGTAGTGAGTGTAGGGGAGTGAGGACCATAAACTGCGTCACTAGGTAATAGTTATAGTGCCGGGAAGTGCCTAAAACACACTTTAAATGCAGAATTCTGCACTTAATGAACAAAATTCAGCATTTAACTATGCTAGTAAAGTGCAAAAACTTGGCAAAATAGTCCTAGACACTTTTCAAAGTGTTGGGAAATTATTGTGTCACTAAAAATAATGTAAAAAGACACTTTAAAGCTTATTTAACACTTTAACGGAGCAACATCCAACCGGACTTTACCCGGAACATAAAAATATTGCCAAAGACATAGTTTTTACTTTTCTGAGCTAGTTAGGGTCCCCGAACACCCTAACACCCTTTATATCACATAACACACTTAACATACTAACTAAAACCATTAGATTGCAACTAAGTCCTAACTATATCATCACCACCCAACCCTTACCCCCCCCCCCCCTCTAATCGACGGTCACCTTAGGGTGACCCACACTTCCATTTTGTTTGATTATTTTATTGGTTCTTGTTGGTTATCTAGAGAACACATTACATGTTGGACATTAGGGAATTGGTTTATAAGTATGCATAAGGGTTAACCCATCTCTTTCATCTAAACACAACATCAACAACAAAGTTCTCTCTCTCCCTCCATAACCACCTACGACCGCCACCCCCTCACCACACTACCACCACCTTCAAGCTTTGATCAACCATCTTTCATACATCCAAAGGTGCAAGGAGTCCCACAAACAAGCCCGGTGCTTTCGAAAGTGCAAGAACCTCACTAGATTTCTTTTATCCACCACATTTACACCTTGTTTCTTCCCTAGCCTTGTGCTAGTAGTAAGTGCTTCTAATCATCATCTTGATCTTGTTTATGATGGTTAATAGTTGATTTAATGGTTAAAAATTATGAAACACTAAAGAACTTACATTAAAGTCTTGAACATAAGATGAATAAGGTGGATAAAGAGAAGATATGTGAGTAAATCTTGTAAATCTTGTGTAGTTGTGTTTATTTGATGTTGTTTGTTAGTAAAAGTTGGATGGATCATCATCTAGACATGCTAGATCATGTTCAAGAACATGAACTAGCAAGATATTAGTGTTAGAATTATGAAAGATGATGAAACTATCCGCCATGAACTTGAAACTTGAATAAACATAATTTTTCTTGTAAAATGAAGTTGTAAACTTGTGGATCTAAAGATCTACAAGTGGTTTTTCGGAAGAACCAAGCAGAAGATGCTAGCTTTATTAAAACCCGTATATTTTATGAACTAGAAGCATTTTTGGTAGATAAACGAGTGTGTAAACACTTGTGTAACAAGAAAGTTAACCAGAAAGTATTTTTTGTAAATTATGACAAGAAGTTGTGGAACTTCAAGTTCTTTAAGAATAAAGTTTACAAGAAACTAAACATGTTTTTAAAGTTAACAAGACCCACTAAATATGATGGTAATTTACTACATATTTTTACAAAACTCTCAAGTTCATGAGTTATGATTTAATCTTAATTTTGTCAAGATTAGTAAGTAAATATTGTATGATGTTGATTGTTAAATTGTTTGATTGAGTTTTGAAAAGAAAATGATACGCTAGAAAGCGTGGACACCTCCATTTACAGAGGAAACTCTGGCGAAATTTTTTTTTCTAGAATTTTAACACTTAGAAATATTTTTCTAACAAATGTTTACAAATGTATTTTTAACTTGGTTTTCAAAATAAACTTCGCCATGATTTTTATTACAAAAATACCAAGTGCCGGAGGTTGATTTTCGTAAATAAAGTTTGATAAATATATATCTAGAATATATATTATAATATGACGCTTGTGTGATTATTTGATTATTTTGTGAACTAAGACATATATTATTTTTAGGATAAAAATAATATAACTTGAGAATATCATGAAATTACGACTCCAAAATAATATCAACGCTCTCACAAATAAATATTTAAGTTACACCGGTATTGTTATTACAACGCGAACTCTAAAATGTAACTTATGTATATTTCGGAAAATACTCTCATATGTGTATTTTGATAAAGTATTATTTTGGAATTGTATGAGGTAAAATATAATATTTTTGAGAAATATATATATATTTTGGAATTAAAATGTTTTGGACAAATGATTAAAATATATTTGCTAAGTGGGACTTAAAATATATTTTTCGGAATTATAAAACATACATGTATAAATACCCCATCCTTGGGAAGGAAAATACGAAGTTGAAATACTTAAGAAATATTAATACAGAGACACTGCATAAACAATTATTCCAAAACTAAATATAATTACTATAACTTGGAATAATGACATAAACGTAACCCAAAGACGCAAATACTAAGACAAGGCACGACCCGTTCGTCTAATAGACGTTAGTACACTGTAGGTAGTCGTGTTGGCTGAAGAGACTTGGGTTACACATACTGAAGACGCAATACAGTGAGTTCATGTCCCCCTTTTCTCTTAACTGTTTTCAGTTTTTATACTTCGAGGGTGAAATACATGCGACAATTACTACAGACTTTTATATACATGGTATGGTTAGCTTAAGGAGGGTTTACTACTTAGATCATGTGAGTGGGTAGGCGGAAACTGAGGCCATTAATCCTCATTGTAGGACCGAGGGACATTAGTGATAGATCTATTTGGGTGTAGCGAGCCCCACTCCTGAGTCCGCTGAGTGGGCCAGGTGGTGACTAAGTGCCCGACGCACAAATCCGCTAGGTTTGAGTCTTCCTGCATCACTTCACACATATCATTGGCTTTGCAACCCAATGGTGATCTCTTTTTCCTTAATTGCTACATACCAGGGATTTTCATACAAACAGACATATTACAAATGTTTATACATACTCACTTACGCATGAACTCGCTCAACTTTATGTTGATTTTTCAAACTACATGTATTTCAGGGAATTAGTAAATGGATCTGGCGGGCGTTGGAGTTTTTAAGCTGCGTTATGAATAAAGGTGTCATCCAAGTCATTAGGGCTTAGGAGACATATCTTAATCCTGGACGAGATACGTGGTCCTAAACTCGGGTTTGTTTTAAAACTTTTGTTGAGTCTTTTTAAACTCCTTAAAACATGTTATGGTTTGTAACTTGAATTTGGAATCGACATTTTAGACAATTACGTTGTACTACTTTTAAACTTAAATTAATGGATGTACATCTACTGGTTTTATCATATAGTGTGGTTATGATCGTATGCAATGGTATTAAGAAGTCACACCAATAATCACGCTTCCGCAAAACTCAGGGTGTGACAACTTGGTCTCAGAGCTTCGATCGTAGCGAACTAGGATTCTTTCTCGAGTCTAGACTACGATCATCAGGGCTCTCACGAAAACATTTTCAAACACTTTTACATTGCATACACAAAGCGTCCAGATCCAGGGTACAAAACATTTTTACTAAAAGGCACAAATACACTTTTCAAAAATTATATTTCAGCCTTAGAGGCTGAGGGAGGATCAGCCTTAGAGGCTGAGGGAGGATCAGTCTTAGAGACTGAGGGAGGATCTGCCTTAGAGGCTGAGGGAGGATCAGCCTTAGAGGCTGAGGGAGGATCAGTCTTAGAGGCTGAGGGAGGATCAGCCTTAGAGGCTGAGGGAGGATCAGTCTTAGAGACTAAGGGAGGATCAGCCTTAGAGGCTGAGGGAGGATCAGTCTTAGAGGCTGAGGGAGGATTTAGTCTTAGAGACTGGGAGGATTGGTCTTAGAGACCAGGGATTTAGTCTTAGAGACTGGGAGGATTGGTCTTAGAGACCAGGGATTTAGTCTTAGAGACTGGGAGGATTGCTCTTAGAGACCAGGGATTTAGTCTTAGAGACTGGGAGGATTGGTCTTAGAGATCAGGGAATTAGTCTGAGAGGCTAGGGAGTTTAGTCTGAGAGACTGGGTGGGATAGTCCGGGAAGACTAGGACGAATATATGGATACGTGATTACATTATGAATTGTCTTTATTTGCAATACACAAAGTGTTAAAGATTACTATATGCATGCTATGACTATTATGTACCAGCACACACGTCACCTTCCTGAGGGAACGAATTGTCAAATGATGACGACCCTATGACCACCGCTACAGATGAAGGGACCACACTTGATGGGACCATACCTGCGCCGGAAATATTTACGTCAGACACTGAAAGTAACCCTGACATGCTGACCAAGGACGAGGACAACTTCCAACCGTCCGCGCTGCCAGACTTTGGCGATGAATTACCCTTGCTGATGGCTTCCTCGACGAGAATCTTTCTGTCATTCTTGTTTCGGTCCACGACCATCTCATCATTTGGACACTTCGATAGCAAGCACATCATGGCTCCGATCCTCGACGCCGTACCTCTCGTGGTTATTTTCCCCGAGGATCCGCCTTTTTGACGAATTGTTTGATGACGACATTAATCTGCTTGTTGATGAATCCTACTGTGGACGCCCAGGACGATGGAAAACTAGATGAGGACGTTGTTACTAATTTCACTTTTTGAGATCCCTGCTGTCAAGCTACCCTCTGAATTCTAGTATGCACTCGATTTCAGACTCCTTTGAGTCTGTGACATCTGCAGCCTTACAGACGGCCGGATTACATCTTTCTACTACTGACACAGACGACGACGCCGTTATGACTGCTGCACTAACGCCTGCTCAAGGCACCACACCGTTACACGACCTAGAGCCTGCTCCTGAGCTAGTTTCTGCACCTTTTGGGGCAGCTTGATGTCGCACCGACTGAACCTGCACCCTTACTTGATCATGACCCTGTTTCCTTGGATTACCATACATTGCACCCCTTATACCCGACCCAGTACCTGCACCTAATGATCTTCTTATCAGTTGAGACGTTTGTTCCTGCACCTTCACCCGCTGATGTTGCTTTTGTGAAGACCGACGTCCATCGCGCCAACATGCCTATCGCTTTCTTTCAAGACATACCCACACCCCGAGAAGGTACCCCAGGTCAGCACCCGCGTAACGATCCTTTTGCTACAACAACATTTTCTACGACCTTACAGGCCGCACCATTTACTACTTTCACCTCTACATCGCTGGAAGAGCCGATTTGATGGTTCCTATAATACACTATGCTAATTTTAGACCCTTACCATCCCTCACATTATGGAGGCCACACACGAGATGAGTTGCTCCTGCAACATCAACTACAGTTTGAGGATATGAGTCGCAGAGTGTTGGAACTTGAGCTGACACCACAATTGGCAACTTCAAATGCAAAACTCAGGGTGTTGGAGCTGAGTTGCTCCTGCAACATCAACTACAGTTTGAGGATATGAGTAACAGAGTGAGGATATGAGTCACATAACCGAAAACATGATTTAAGTGTCTACATCACAAGACAGCATATTGTCTGAAAAGTTTATGTAAGACACCACGTCCTCCGCCCCGTCTGTTACTAGTATACTTTGGTCCTCCACATCTATCAAAGATTATTTTGGCACTCCCCCCTGCTACTAGTACACTTTTCCCAGGATTTGATGCTCGTTTCTTTACTATCAAGCGGCAGATAAGTTAACTACTTCGATGTATATACAAGCTCGAGGAAGAGTTTACGCCTGCTAGCAGATTACTTTTCTTTCCTCCTCCACCTCAGTCACCAGAATAGTTGGTTTCTGGATTATGCGGATTGCAATTAGGTAAAGACACTAATGATAAACCGGGAAGGTGGAGACTTTTGAAAACCACGTTTGACTACGTAAATTTTGATACACTAATAAATTTGATGGGCAAGGGTAGGGTGACCCTGTGTCCCTGTTGATGTGATACATCCTGTAAGGCAATGCAATTATGGTCGGAAAACCATGAGAGCCAATCATCATTAAGCATGCGACAATACTTTGTGACCAATGACCAACGAAAACTCAGTCGCTAGGTCTTCGCTAAGCACGTTATTGATCTATGTGTGTATGCTATAATTATAATGCGGCGTGCTTGCTTGTTATGCTCTCATTAAACACAATTACCAAAATTACTTGGTTATACTATGATTATACTATTGCTTGATTGGTTGGTATGATAACCTAATATGTGTATGTGCATATGATCTCTAAACAACTAAATGCACTCCCCGAACGAATAAGACCTGACCTAACCAATCTTCTCCTCAGAAGATGTCGATACAAGGGAACGTCGATACCAACAACCCTCTGCCGACAACAGCAGAGTCAGGACTACAAGAGCACATCTCACGAGCCATCTCACAACTTGAGGCCCTTCGCTTCAAACACGGCGGAGGTACCTCGGGAAATAACCCACCCAGCGGCTGCACCTACGAGCAGTTCTTGAACCACAAACCTCGAGAATTCGACGGCGCTGGGGGTGCCTTAGCTTTTGTGCGTTGGGTGGAGAAGACGAATTATGTCTTAAAATTGAGCAAATGTGCCCCAGAACATCAGGTCACGTACATAGCTGGACTATTTGTAGATGGGGCTCTGTCATGGTGGAACCTCCAGGTTCAAACAATGGGCGAGACTGCTACAAATGCTTTGACGTGGGACGAGCTGAAAGAGCTGATGCGTAAGAGATATTGCTCTAAGGCAGAAGTCCAGAAACTGGAAACTGAACTGTGGAACTTGAAAATGGAAGGACCAAAGATAGCTGAATATGTGTAGAGATTTGGTGAATTATCGCAAGTTGCTTCGCGTTTGGTGGAACCAGAATCTAGGAAGATCGAACGTTTCATCGGGGGACTGGCACCTCAGATTCTAAGCCTGGTAACAACATCTAAACCTTCAACGATCACCGAGGCTATCGACATAAGCGTGGCGCTCACGGAAGAAGCAATTAGACGAGGAGAATTTTCCACTGCGGAGGAGAAAAAAGAGACTCCTGTAGAATCATCTGGGGATAACAAGAGAAAACTCGTAAATCTCAAGAAGGTTACTCGGGTAAGTAACGAGAAGAAGGCCAAGAAGGGAAAAGACTACATGGGTATCCTACCTAAGTGCGAAATTGTTTACGTTATCATGTCGGGCGATGTAAATATGGAAAATGTGATAACTGTGGCAAGAGGGGGCATCCCAAGGAAACTTTAGGCGTGGTACTGAAAGTAGAAATGGAGGCCAAGATGGTAGTGAGAATCACGGAGGAAACAACGACAATGAAGAATATCAGGGCAGAACGAGTGACAAGCAGAAATGTGCACAAGGTTGTTTTAACTGTGGGAGCAAAAAGCATTTCAGAAGATATTGCCCTAGAAATATTCAAGCACGGGAATGAAAGCTCAACACCGAAGCTAGGGAGGCACGCCAGAAATTCAAGCGAGGATATCGGTACGTCCCATATTACTCAATGTTATGCATTTGTGCTACTTGATACTGTTGCAAATTTTAGCTTCGCATCTCTAGAGTGAGAGTATACTTGGTTTAGTAGCAAGTGAGTTAGATAATCCGCACACGATAGTACTAGCTAACGGGAAGCTAGTGGGAGCCAACGAAGTAATCGAAATCGGCAAGATAGAACCCGGAGAGCGTAAGTTTACGCTAGATCTATTGCCAGTTGAGTTGGGAAGCTTCAACTAGGTAATTGGGATGGATTAGTGGCCAAGCGATCGAGCAAAGATTGATGTTCGCATCCCAATGACGAATGAAGGAATGATCGTGACTCACGAAGCAGGATAAGCCTATACAGATCACGAATTGCTTGAGGGCATGAAAGTTGTTGCGGAAAGGATGTGTTGTTTTCTGGCTCATGTCTGGGACAAGGGAGCCGAAGAACTAAAACTCGAAGATACCCCCGTGATCAGAGAATATCCTGGAGTCTTTCTCGAAGACTTGCCAGAATTATCTCCCCAACGACAAATCGAATTTTTGCATCGATTTGATTTCCAGGCGTCGCGCCTGCGACCAACGCACCCTAACGGATTACACCTTCGGAAATGCAAGGATTGACAGTGTAGTTTCAGTAGTGGATAGAGAAGGAAGATAACAGACCAAAAATTTCCGTTTTGAGTAACCCCAGTTTTGCTCATCAAGAGAAAGGACGATGATTTTCAAATGAACATCAAACTACCAGACGCCGAACGAGCTAGCCAACAAGAGTCAGCGACTCTTGCTAAGAACTGACGACTTACTTATTTGATTAACTGCGAGGATCCAACCAGTACCTCCCGACCGATCGACGATCGAGTGTCATTAGTTGTGGATTCAGGAAGGAAGTATACCGGGGAAATTGTGGGACAATAATTTTTTTAAACGTACGCGAGGATGATGTTTCCTACACGATGCACAAAACGATTCTACACCGAATACGAAACCCTGAGAATCTAGGGAACATGAAACTTAGGACCATCGGGAACCCAGGACCATATTCACTAAGGTTGATACTTAGGAACCACATCTGTTAACTCAAACAGACATCATTAACCTGGTATATATGCCAGTTCCGTTGACTAAACATAAAGTACTTGAATTTCTTTTACTTCTAGCGAGTAGATGTTTGCATCTCTACTCCCCTTAATGGTAGTTGCATCACGTTAATTTTCTTCGCTGAGAGCGAACACACATTTGTTTCGATACTTGGTCATTTCTTCATTTAGCAAGTACTCATTGTTTCAGTACTCGGGAACTTTCATGACACACATGCATCATTTGTTATGCATGTGGTTTCGTTTCGAACAAACACTTCATTGAAATTTAAATATTGCCTTGCTAAACCTAATTACTGATTCGTGATTCGAATGACCTACATTATTGTTATTGTTGACTCTTTTGTTACCAAGCCAACACACTTTCCTGAAACTTCTTTTATTTCAAGTTACATTCATGGTTTATCTTTGTGGCCATGCCGAGATTCCTTTGTTGGTACATACATTCATTGTTGGGTTACGTTGAAACCAAGTTCAATTGCTTGATGTATTAAGAGCATCATATACAACTATTTTTGCAAAGATTCTTTCATTTCGAGTCATAGTAGATTTGATTGGGCTACGACCCCACTAAATCATTGTTGATCTCGATACCTTACAGTGATACTTTCACAAAATTGAAGCTTGCGCTTATTTGGTTACACACTCCATACATGGATTTAATTGATCATTTAATAATTTGCCCTAAATCCGTCTTGTTTATCACGATTAAATCGGTCTCAACACAGTTGTGTGTTGAGGCAAAGGTACATAGATTCATTTCATATTCCAGTGTACCTCATAACGATTCTTTTATGGTCAATCGAATGCCTTGCGGCACTTATTGCTTTCTCACTTTCGACCGAAAACAATGGCTTTTTGATGTTCTATATTCAACTGAAAACTATATGACATTGTGTAAATCAAATCTTATGGATTGTTTCAGTACATGTTCATTTGGTTTCCAACACGGTGAACTTGTTCAGTCACCACTATACTTGAATTACGTCAGTACGACACCTTATGGTGTCATTACAAACTTGTAACCTGTGTTAATCAAGGTCAACCGTTTCATACAAAACTACACATACTTTGTTTGACTTATCCTTTGAACATTTCTGATGCAACTACGAATCAAGTCAATGATACACCAGATTCACTTGTATTTCATTCGTCGTACTTTCGCAATTCAAAAATGTTAACACACTAAACCCCCCATTCAATTATTCGAGGGTTGACATGTCATTCTACTAGTACGTTTGATTTGATGATTTTAAATTCATATAGCGGATGCTATGATTTGTGAAAACTCGTTTACATATTGCGATCAACCGTTTGAGGATCTTATTAGTCAAAACTCCTCTTTTTGTGGAACCCCTGTGAACAGGAATACCCAAGACTATACATCAAATACGTCTTGTACATTCGACATCTCATGCTAAAAGCGCATACCTTTTAACCCTAGGATTCGGGTTGTTATATATTCTTGGACTCACCAAATGTGAGTAAGGTTTGATTCAGTTTGATGATTATCTACCTCGATATTATTCATATACATACACGTGTGACGAAACAATAAGGGGTTAAGGTAGTACAAATTTCGAGGACAAAATTTTCTTAACGGGGGGAGAATGTGACAACACTCACTTTTACAGGTATCCGTACAGTGAATTAATATTTAATTAGTGCTTAATTACTGTGCTTGATTACAATTATGATTAAACTGCTTTCTGTTCTCTGATACATACATACTCATGCATCACATTTTATTACTGTCACTCCGTTCATTACATACAAACATTAGTGACAACCATGATGCACAAAGCACAGTTAGCACAGTGAGCGGGTAACCCAGAAACATGCTGACAATGCCAGCACCTAGACAGACAATATTTTTGAGGCCAGTATGAGCCGGGAATAAAGTACTACACTAGTAGTGAGTGTAGGGGAGTGAGGACCATAAACTGCGTCACTAGGTAATAGTTATAGTGCCGGGAAGTGCCTAAAACACACTTTAAATGCAGAATTCTGCACTTAATGAACAAAATTCACCATTTAACTATGCTAGTAAAGTGCAAAAACTTGGCAAAATAGTCCTAGACACTTTTCAAAGTGTTGGGAAATTATTGTGTCACTAAAAATAATGTAAAAGACACTTTAAAGCTTATTTAACACTTTAACGGAGCAACATCCAACCGGACTTTACCCGGAACATAAAAATATTGCCAAAGACATAGTTTTTACTTTTCTGAGCTAGTTAGGGTCACCGAACACCCTAACACCCTTTATATCACATAACACACTTAACATACTAACTAAAACCATTAGATTGCAACTAAGTCCTAACTATATCATCACCACCCAACCTTTACCCCCCCCCCCCCTTCTAATCGACGGTCACCTTAGGGTGACCCACACTTCCATTTTGTTTGATTATTTTATTGGTTCATGTTGGTTATCTAGAGAACACATTACATGTTGGACATTAGGGAATTGGTTTATAAGTATGCATAAGGGTTAACCCATCTCTTTCATCTAAACACAACATCAACAACAAAATTCTCTCTCTCCCTCCATAACCACCTACGGCCGCCACCCCCTCACCACACTACCACCACCTTCAAGCTTTGATCAACCATCTTTCATACATCCAAAGGTGTAAGGAGTCCCACAAACAAGCCCGGTGCTTTCAAAAGTGCAAGAACCTCACTAGATTTCTTTTATCCACCACATTTACACCTTGTTTCTTCCCTAGCCTTGTGCTAGTAGTAAGTGCTTCTAATCATCATCTTGATCTTGTTTATGATGGTTAATAGTTGATTTAATGGTTAAAAATTATGAAACACTAAAGAACTTACATTAAAGTCTTTAACATAAGATGAATAAGGTGGATAAAGAGAAGATATGTGTGTAAATCTTGTAAATCTTGTGTAGTTGTGTTTATTTGATGTTGTTTGTTAGTAAAAGTTGGATGGATCATCATCTAGACATGCTAGATCATGTTCAAGAACATGAACTAGCAAGATATTAGTGTTAGAATTATGAAAGATGATGAAACCATCCGCCATGAACTTGAAACTTGAATAAACATAATTTTTCTTGTAAAATGAAGTTGTAAACTTGTGGATCTAAAGATCTACAAGTGGTTTTTCGGAAGAACCAAGCGGAAGATGCTAGCTTTATTAAAACCCGGATATTTTATGAACTAGAAGCATTTTTGGTAGATAAACGAGTGTGTAAACACTTGTGTAACAAGAAAGTTAACCAGAAAATATTTTTGTAAATTATGACAAGAAGTTGTGGAACTTCAAGTTCTTTAAGAATAAAGTTTACAAGAAACTAAACATGTTTTTAAAGTTAACAAGACCCACTAAATATGATGGTAATTTACTACATATTTTTACAAAACTCTCAAGTTCATGAGTTATGATTTAATCTTAATTTTGTCAAGATTAGTAAGTAAATATTGTATGATGTTGATTGTTAAATTGTTTGATTGAGTTTTGAAAATAAAATGATACGCTAGAAAGCGTGGACACCTCCATTTACAGAGGAAACTCTGGCGAAATTTTTTTCTAGAATTTTAACACTTAGAAATATTTTTCTAACAAATGTTTACAAATGTATTTTTAACTTGGTTTTCAAAATAAACTTCGCCATGATTTTTATTACAAAAATACCAAGTGCCGGAGGTTGATTTTCGTAAATAAAGTTTGATAAGTATATATTTAGAATATATATTATAATATGACGCTTGTGTGATTATTTGATTATTTTGTGAACTAAGACATATATTATTTTTAGGATAAAAATAATATAACTTGAGAATATCATGAAATTACGACTCCAAAATAATACCAACGCTCTCACAAATAAATATTTAAGTTACACCGGTATTGTTATTACAACGCGAACTCTAAAATGTAACTTATGTATATTTCGGAAAATACTCCCATATGTGTATTTTGATAAAGTCTTATTTTGGAATTGTATGAGGTAAAATATAATATTTTTGGAAAAAATATATATTTTTGGAATTAAAATGTTTTGGACAAATGATTAAAATATATTTGCTAAGTGGGACTTAAAATATATTTTCCGGAATTATAAAGCATACATGTATAAATACCCCATCATTGGGAAGGAAAATACGAAGTTGAAATACTTAAGAAATATTAATACAGAGACACTGCATAAACAATTATTTCAAAACTAAATATAATTACTATAACTTGGAATAATGACAGAAACGTAACCCAAAGACGCAAATACTAAGACAAGGCACGACCCGTTCGTCTAATAGACGTTAGTACACTGTAGGTAGTCGTGTTGGCTGAAGAGACTTGGGTTACACATACTGAAGACGCAATACAGTGAGTTCATGTCCCCCTTTTCTCTTAACTGTTTTTAGTTTTTATACTTCGGGGGTGAAATACATGCGACAATTACTACAGACTTTTATATACATGGTATGGTTAGCTTAAGGAGGGTTTACTACTTAGATCATGTGAGTGGGTAGGCGGAAACTGAGGCCATTAATCCTCATTGTAGGACCGAGGGACATTAGTGATAGATCTATTTGGGTGTAGCGAGCCCCACTCCTGAGTCCGCTGAGTGGGCCAGGTGGTGACTAAGTGCCCGACGCACAAATCCGCTAGGTTTGAGTCTTCCTGCATCACTTCACACATATCATTGGCTTTGCAACCCAATGGTGATCTCTTTTTCCTTAATTGCTACACACCAGGGATTTTCATACAAACAGACATATTACAAATGTTTATACATACTCACTTACGCATGAACTCGCTCAACTTTATGTTGATTTTTCAAACTACATGTATTTCAGGGAATTAGTAAATGGATCTAGCGGGCGTTGGAGTTTTTAAGCTGCGTTATGAATAAAGGTGTCATCCATGTCATTAGGGCTTAGGAGACATATCTTAATCCTGGACGAGATACGTGGTCCTAAACTCGAGTTTGTTTTAAAATCTTTTGTTGAGTCTTTTTGAACTCCTTAAAACATGTTATGGTTTGTAACTTGAATTTGGAATCGACATTTTAGACAATTACGTTGTACTACTTTTAAACTTAAATTAATGGATGTACATCTACTGGTTTTATCATATAGTGTGGTTATGATCGTATGCAATGGTATTAAGAAGTCACACCAATAATCACGCTTCCGCAAAACTCAGGGTGTGATCGTTTGTAGAAATATTTTCTCATTGTCTTCGTCTTCCACGATAGCTTTCACCACCGCCGCGATCGTTTGTAGAAATATTTCCGCACCATCGTCAGATGATGATGACGATACACTTGAACTTGAAGAACTCATGGCAAGATTGTGTTTTATGTGTTTGATATTGTGTGAGAAAAATGTTAAATATGGTAAGGTATTTATAAAGCAAGTTTTTTTTTTTAAATGCCCCCAACGGCTAGTTTGAATTGGCCATTGAGAGCCCGCCATGTCAGCTTGCTACCCGACTCACGCCCGTCTTCAAACCCAAGCCCCTTGGGCCACGCCCCAACCCACGCCCAAACCCAAGCCCCATACCCCATAGTCTAAGTTATTCAAACGTATCTAGTATACTGGTATTTAACATATTGATAATAGAAAAAAAATGAAAGTAATAAAAACCTAAATAAGTGGCATACAATAATAGAACTCGGGAGATCCTCTTTTATCCCCCATACCTTATACAAAGGTTTAGGTGTGTTTGTTTTTCTAAAAAAAGATCCGCGCAGTCTTTTATGTCTGCGCCGCGCAGACCACGCGCAAACATTGTTATCTGCAGACTGTTTTCCGAAGACGTTTCATTAAAAAACGTTAGAGCAAGTTCTTCTTGGTGTAGACAACACCTAAACTTGGTACTGTTACGAACTCGTCTAAGTTGAAAGAACTCATGAGAACCCCATATTAATCTCTTACAATTTTTTGTAAACTTGTATGCACAAAGTACGTATGTGTAAAAACAAAAACATATACATAATTTTGATGGATATTTAATTACGTGTAACTGTTTTTACTAGGGGTGTTCAAAACTATCCGTATCCGAAAATCCGATCCGAAATATCCGATATCCGAATCCGAAATATCCGATATCCGAATCCGAAATATCCGAAAAATCGGATATCCGAAATTCGGATATCCGAATTTTTCGGATTCGGATTCGGATAGTGATTTTCAAAATTTTCGGATATTTTGGATATCCGAAAATTTAATTTTCATTTTTTTCGGATATCCGAATATCCGAAAATATCCGAAAAATATCCGAAATATCCGAAAACTTATACTCGGATATCCGAAACTATCCAAAATATCCGTTTCTGAATATGAAAAAAATAAAAATTAAATAAAAAGTTGGATTTTCGGATATCGATTCACTATCCGAATCCGTATCCGAATATCGGATATCCGAAATTTCGGATACGGATTTGGATAGTGAAATCTGGTATCCGAAAATTTCGGATATCCGATTTTAAACACCCCTAGTTTTTACACATATGTAATCCCAAAATACACGTGTAAAATTTCACATACATGTTATTTTTACATCTCTAAGTTAGTCGAAAATATAGGCTTTGAGAAAAAAAAATCGTTTAGAAGGTAGGTTTTCTCACAATTCTCACAACTCGAAAGAATTTTTATTTTCTCCCTATCGTAAATGTTTAACTATTAGAATTAGAATTAATTTCAAAAGTTAAACTAATTGCCGTGAAATTATTTCTCTTTGTCTATTAAAAAAGAAATATTTAAAACATTACCAAAAAGTCATCCTACTCTATTCTCTCTTTGTCTATTAAAAAAGAAATATTTAAAACATTACCAAAAAGTCATCCTACTCTATTCTCTCGATCAATCAATATCAACACACCTCTCTCAATACGTACATGTGCTCACGCCATCGGCGGTGTCATCCACACACCGTTGTTGAACACAGTATTCACATCTATGGTATTCCCCTTTGTTGTCGTTGTTAAATGTTGATTTTTCTCCATTCCTCGATCATTTTTGTGCTTCCGTCGTAGTTGAACATGCTATTTATTAATTCCATATGTTGTATCCAGTGTTGTAAAAGTCGACCTACTCAGCCTTGTATTTGACGAATACTTGGTCCTTGGACCAACTTCGAGGTGAGTTTACCTTAGTCGGACTTGACTAGTCGGCGGCGGTCAAAATCGGTCAACATCAGACTACTCGGCCTTGTACTCGGACTACTCGGCCTTGTACTTAAACTAGTCGGACTTGTATTCAGAATACTCGGACTTGTACTCGGCCTACTTGGCCTTGTACTCAGACTACTCGGCCTTATACTCGGTGAGATTTGAACTTCAAACATGTTTCATTTTAAATTATACTCATTTTGACATAAATTATACTTATTTTAACATATATATAATATACAACAATTAATTTTCTTTATATTTACCATGTCCGAGTACTCCCCGAGTACTCCCTGTAGGAACCGTTCGCGTAATTAAATAAAATAAAACAAATTTTATTCAATGATTACAATACAGAAATAAGAAAGCTAGGAAAAACTATTACAATTACAACTGAAATACAAGAAATTAGATGAAGAAGAAAGGCTGAGTCACGTGTACACACGCTTCCCTTAAAACAAATTCCGAGTCTCCCAGGAGTACTCGTTTTGTTTCCCAGGGTACAACAGCCGGAGCAGAAGTACTGCCAGAATTGGCCTACAACCCGAAGGCTACCTTGAAAATGCTGGAGAAGATCAGAAAGCTGAAGAGAGAAAGTTGAATTTTGTTGTTGTGTTACTGCTGTCTTCTGCAGCTGGGTATGGAGCTGTATTTATACAACTCCTAATTCGAAACAGTAAAAAAGAATTAAAGAAGAGGTTTAAATTGCATTAAACGTCTTCAATGCAATTTAATACGTCATTTAATTCGCAGTTATAATCGTTTGACTCGTCAGTTTCGAATGCTGAACTAAAACTGCTTCGTCATTAAATGCTGATCGCTTCTGCACGCGCGCGCGCGCAGGTTTGCACGCTCATGCGCGCGCGCCATTTTGGCTCACTGCCATGCGCCACACTGGCTCAGGTCCGTGCGCGCCTGCGCGCGTATGCCACGTCACCTGCCAGCCTATACGAGCACACCACACAGTCGCTCCGTATCGGCTCACTCTGGTGCGCCGCGCACGTCAAATCAGGGCCCATGCACCATGCGCAACTGCGCGCCTTCGTGCCACGTGTACTCGTGCCTCGAACCAGCACGCCACTTCAACCACTTGGTCCATGCAGCCCCTGTGATCCACCACACGCACATGGTCAAAAATACAAAGGCGGCTCTCGGCGATGCGAGCGTGCGAAGGGCAAAGTGCGCCATCAAAGCGCCACATTGCGCCTCATCGCCCACGCCACGGGCGCGCGCGTGTGGGGGAGCGAGAGAGGGTGCTTCGCGAGTACACTTAGTGTGTGCTTCCATGAAACAATAAGGATGGAGAGTTCTCACTTAAATACCCATTTAAGTTCCATCTCTCCTCCTATATGGGACAAGGTGCAACTTTCCCTTTTGTTTCAGCATTCAGTGTTTCAATCACCCAACTTTGAGCATCGATATCTGATTCATCTTAGCTCCGTTTTGGACGTGGTTTAGTTCGTTGCGAAGCTCTTCCAACATAGAACACAAACCCACAAATAAATATATCAAACCCGCTCATTTTATTATATTTATTTCTAGTCCAAAATAGGAAAAAAATCATTTTCCTATATTTGTGAAAATTGCTATTTTCACCAATTTTCCCAACAATCCCCCACATGAAAAATTTTATTTTCATCAAATTTCCAACACTCCCCCACATGTATGGAAATCGATCTTTCCTTACACGTTTCAACGATATACTTCGACAGTTGAGTATTGCAAGATAGGTAGGTTGTTACCTTTGAACCTTCGTTTGTGAAGCGTAGTTAGCTTACTAGCGGTTTGTAGCGCGATGTCTTTGAACATACCCCCATTCGTGTAAACGACAATACACTTCACACAATACTCTCCCTGGTCGGGCCAACCCCTCATTTTCGTGTCCTATTATGGTCCTGGAACACTAGCCTGGTTCTGCGAGAGCTCTAGGATTGCGCACCCCACAAAGCCATTCGAAGCGACCCTATTTCTCTCTCACATAGGTGATTCCCATGAATCATTAAAAGCATCATGGTTATTTGATTTCCCGAAATCGTTAACCTTAATATGCTTAACCTCACTTCAATGTCACTGATTGGAATGGATTAGGAAGTACATAACTCCCTTTTATTTAGTTTAGGGTACTCCCCCGCAGTGACTCCGTTTTGGTAATATGGTTAAGTTGTCCTATTGAACTTAGATCTTGGGGTCTCCAGTCAACTAACTTAGGTTTCCCTCATATTCCCATTTACCACGGGCTTTAGTCCCATTCCTCTTGACGACGTTTCAACTAACTCTCTGCTTAAGCCTTTTGTAAATGGGTCTGCAATGTTATCCTTTGATCTCACATAATCAATTGTGATAACACCCGTTGAGAGTAGTTGTCGTACCGTGTTATGTCTACGTCGCATATGCCTTGATCTGCCATTGTACATTAAGCTTTGAGCTCTGCCAATCGCTGATTGGCCATCACCATGTATACATATGGCTGACAAAGGCTTTGGCCATCTTGGAATATATTCCACGAATTGACGTAGCCATTCCGCCTCCTCTCCTGACTTATCCAAGGAGATAAATTCGGATTCCATTATGGATCTTGCTATGACCGTTTGCTTGGATAGCAGCTCCTCCAAGTGTAAACACGTAACCACTTGTTTATTTGGAATCATTATTATCCGATATCCAGTTTGCATCAGTGTATCCTTCGATCACTGCTGGTTGTCGGGTATAAAGCAGTCCATAATCTCTTGTGTATCTTATGTATCTAAGCACCCTCGTGATAGCTTTCCAATGATCCACGCACAGATTGCTGGTGTATCTACTTAGCCTACTCATCGCGTAAGCCAAGTCGGGTCTAGTACATGTCATTAGATACATTAGACTGCCAATAATTCTTGAGTACTCTAACTGAGCAACTCCATCTCCTTTATTTTTCTTGAGATGTTGGGAGGTATCAACTGGAGTTCGAGCTACACTCGTATCTCCCGAGTTGAAATTTTCAAGAATTTTATACACATAGTGAGATTGACTTAACACAAGACCATCTTGGGTTCTTATGATCTTTACTCCAAGAATCACATCCGCTAAACCCATGTCTTTCATGTCGAATCTCGCTTTCAACATGCTTTTAGTAGCTTTGATAATTTTATCATTACTCCCAGTGATAAGCATATCATCTACATAAAGGCATAAGATCACATTACCTTCATTTGTGTCCTTGAAATAAACACATTTGTCACACTCATTTATTTTGAAACCATTGTCAATCATGACATGATCAAACTTTTGGTGCCATTGTTTTGGTGCTTGCTTCAAGCCATACAAAGACTTGACGAGTTTACATACTTTACCCTCTTGACCTGGGGCGGAGAAACCTTCTGGTTGCTCCATGTAAATCTCTTCTTCTAAATCGCCATTCATAAATGCGGTTTTAAAGTCCATTTGGTGAACTTCCAAATTTCTTAAAGCCGCTATAGCAAGAACCAATCTAATCGAGGTTATGCGCGTCACAGGCGAATAAGTATCAAAGTAATCTAGACCTTCCTTTTGTCTAAATCCTTTAATCACAACAACCTAGACTTGTATTTATCAATACTTCCATAAGTTTTTATCTTCCTTTTGAATATCCAACGATATCCAAGTGGTTTGCAACCAGGTGGAAGATCTACTAACTCCCAAGTATGATTTTGCAATATAGAATCAATTTCGTTCTTTATTGCTTATTTCCATTGAGGTGCTTCTGAAGAGGAAACCGCTTCGCGATATGTATTGGGCTCGCCCTCAACCATATAGCTAACGAAGTCTGGACCGAAGGATTTTTCAACCCTTGGCCTTTTGCTTCGCCTACGATCACCTTCTTCAACCTCAGGTCGTTCATGTGTCTTATCATGAACTACCTCATCAACTGGTGTAGATGAGCTTTCACCTACTTCAAAATTAGGTGTTGATGACGTTGCATGTGTTTGTCTTCTCAGAGGAAACACGTTTTCAAAGTAAGACACAACGTTAGGATTCACCTCCATGATAGTGTTTACGTGTACATCTGGATTCTTGGATTCATGTACAAGAAAGCGATGTGCACTACTTTGATGCGCATATCCAATGAATATGCAATCAACAGTTTTGGGTCCTATCCTAAGAGCCTTAGGAGGTGGTACAATCCCTCTTTTTGAGTGGTATCTTGTTCAAAAGATAATTAGCCGAGAGAATGGCTTCCCCCCACATTTCCTGGCTCACCCCAGAACTTATCAACATGGCGTTCATCATTTCTTTCAATGTACGGTTCTTTCGTTCCGCCACGCCATTTGATTGTGGAGAATAAGGAGGTGTACACTCATGTACAATGCCACTTTTTGCGCATAAATCGGCAAAAGGTGCAACATATTCGCCTCCTCGGTCGCTTCGCAAAGCTTTATCTTCTTTTGAAGTTGATTCTCAACTTCATTTTTATACAAGATAAATTTACTTATCGCTTCATCTTTACTTTTTAGTAAATATACATAGCAATATTTAGTACTATCATCAATAAACGTGATGAAGTAATTATTTCCACCTCTTGTGGGTACCGCTTTTAAATCACAAATATCGGTGTGAATTAAATCAAGGGGTTCGGTTATTCGTTCAACCGATTTCGATGATGATCTTGTAAGTTTGGATTCTACACATGTTTCGCATTTATAATGTGAATCAATATGGAATGTTGGTATACATTTTAAATTGATTATACGACGTATTGAATTAAAATTTACCTGACCTAATCTACCATGCCATTTATTCGAATCAGAAAACTCAAGCATATAAGTAGAAGTAGTAGCAATTTTATTCATGATCTTTTTGACAGCCACTACATTCAATTTGAACATACCATTTTGGGCATAGCCCTTGCCAACATACATTCCTCGTTTAGTAAGTACAAATTGATCGCTCTAAAAAACTAAACGAAATCCAAACTTATTAAGCAACCATCCCGAGACTAGGCTCTTGCGCAAGTCTGGGGCGTATAACACGTTGCTTAAAGTGAGCTCCTTCCCTGAAGTCCACTTCAAAATCACCGTTCCTTCACCGTTGATGTCCGCGGTGGCTGCATTTCCCATGTACAACTTCTCATCTCCCGCAAGCTCTTTGAAGGTGGTAAAGCGGCTCCTATCTGGGCACACATGACGGGTCGCGCCCGTATCAATCCACCATCCTTTTGGAGTGTTGGTCACAGCATTGACCTCATCCAACATTGCGGTTTTGTCGGAAATCATTGCCACCAAAGGCATTCGGTCTTCATCCACCATGTGCGCGCGCTCACGCTTTGGTTTCTTGCGTTGGTTAGCCCGATGCCCCGGCTCGTCACAATTGTAACAAGTCCCTTGGAACGATTGAGGTTTCTTTTTCACAACCCCTTTCTTTGGTCCAAGTTTGCTAGCCTTTGCTTTCTCTTTGTCCTTTTTCCCCTTACCCTTATTGCCTTTAGAGGATTGCCCATGCTCAACCAAATTTGCGCTAGCACTAGTCTGCGCAAGGCTGCCTTTTTGGGCAATTCTATTGTCCTCTTCAATCCGAAGACGAACAATAAGATCCTCTATAGTCATCTCCTTTCGTTTGTGTTTAAGATAATTCTTAAAATCCACCCAACTAGGAGGTAACTTCTCAATCATCGCTGCCACTAATGTCTCGCTAAGTGTCATGCCTTCTCCTAGGATGTCATGTAGTATAATTTGCAATTCTTGGACTTGATTCATAACGGTTTTAGAATCAACCATTTTGAATTCCAAAAAACGAGTAACCACAAATTTCTTTGTGCCAGCATCCTCCGTTTTGTACTTCTTGTCCAAGGCATCCCATAAATATTTGGAAGTCTTGACATTGTAGTACACATTATACAATGCATCTGAAAGCTCGTTTAACACATAGCCTCGACAAATGAAATCCGAGTGCTTCCAAGCCTCTACCGCGCACAGCTTTTGTGCGTCGGTCTCCCCTTCCACAGTTTGGGGAGCGGTTTCAGTTAAGAACCTCTCAAGGTTCATGGTGGTTAGGTAGAAGAACATCTTCTACTGCCACCTCTTAAAGTATAGACCCGAGAACTTCTCGGGTCGTTCAGCGTGGTTAGCCACTGTGGACGCTCCCACAGTGGTGGCGTTCAGGGGGGGTTCCCGTCACAACATTCGTATTGTTGTTGACATTTTCATTCGACATTCTGAAATTTTTTTTTTACCAAATTTAGTTAAAAAATTCTATTTTACCCAACTAAAAACAGGAGTAACTAGTTAATTTTATTTATAATGTCACTTAGATTTACCACAAATTTACTGTTCGGCTTCTAAGTCCAACTTTGAAGACCAAAAAACAGAAAATTTATAATTTTAGAACTTACTGTCTGGCTTCTAAGTCCAACTTTGAAGACCAAGGCAGGAAGTTTTTAGCAATTTTTAGGACAAATTCTGAAGGTAACCAGAAAAGTTTTCAACCAAAGTCGCTCCTTTGAAGATGAAAACAAAAAAAAATATGTTTTTAAAACACAAAGTGAGTGAAACAAAACTGGTTTGAATCACAAAACATAATGGTTTTGATTACACGAACGGTGTTTTAAAATTTGTTTTAAGATTGTAGGAACCGTTCGCGTAATTAAATAAAATAAAACAAATTTTATTCAATGATTACAATACAGAAAAAAAGCTAGGAAAAACTATTACTATTACAATTACAACTGAAATAAACTGAAATATAAGAAATTAGATGAAGAAGAAAGGCTGAGTCATGTGTACACATGCTTCCCTTAAAACAAATTTCGAGTCTCCTAGGAGTACTCGTTTTGTTTCCCAGGGTACAACAGCCGGAGCAGAAGTACTGCCGGAATTGGCCTACAACCCGAAGGCTACATTGAAAAATGCTGGAGAAGATCAGAAAGCTGAAGAGAGAAAGTTGAATTTTGTTGTTGTGTTACTGGTGTCTTCTGCAGCTGGGTATGGAGCTGTATTTATACAGCACCTAACTCGAAACAGTAAAAAAGAATTAAAGGAGAGGTTTAAATTGCATTAAACGTCTTCAATGCAATTTAATACGTCATTTAATTCGTAGTTATAACCGTTTGACTCGTCAGTTTCGAATGCTGAACTGAAACTGCTTCGTCATTAAATGCTGAACGCTTCTGCGCGCGTAGGTCTGCCCACTCATACGCGCGTGCGCCATTTTGGCTCACTGCCATGCACCACACTAGCTCAGGTCCATGTGCGCCTGCGCGCGTGTGCCACGTCACCTGCCAGCCTATACGAGCACGCCACACAGTCGCGCCGTATCGGCTCACTTTGGTGCGCCGCGCACGTCATATCAGGGCCCATGCACCATGCTCAACCGCGCGCCTTCGTGCCACTTGTACTCGCGCGCGGACTGCCACGTCACGCGCCTCGAATCAGCACGCCACTTCAACCAGTTGGTCCATGCAGCCCCTGTGATCCACCACACGCACATGGTCAAAAATACAAAGGTGGCTCTCGGCGATGCGAGCGTGCGAAGGACAAAGTGCGACATCACCCATGCCTCGCGCGCGCATGCGCGGGACCACTTCGCGAGTACCCTTAGTGTGTGCTTCCATGAAACAATAAGGATGGAGAGTTCTCACTTAAATACCCATTTAAGTTCCATCTCTACTCCTATGTGGGACAAGGTGTAACTTTCCATTTTGTTTCATCATTCAATGTTTCAATCACCCAACTTTGAGCATCGATATCTCATTCATCTTAGCTCCATTTTGGACGTGGTTTAGTTCGTTGCGAAGCTCTTCCAACATAGAACACAAACCCACTAATAAATATATAAAACCCGCTCATTTTATTATATTTATTTCTAGTCCAAAATAGGAAAAAATCATTTTCCTATATTTTTGAAAATTGTTATTTTCACCAATTTTTCCAACACTCCCAACTTCCTAGTCAGCCGATTTAGGACCGCCTAGTGACTTTTGCATCCTTAACCGAGCTTCGACTATTCTTGTGATTGTTCGATTGTTTCTTGTTTGCTTGATTTCTTTACTTTTATTTGGTAAGATAAGATATAAAATTTGAGAAAGCACATCTATATGTGGTCTAGCTTTTTCTTTCATTTTTCATGTTTTTCATATGGCTTTGAAGCGACGTGTGACCCTAATTGCTAAAAGAAATGTTTTTTTTCTCTTTTCTTTTTGTGCGTTGTTTATTTTGGAAGCATTTGAACGATTACATTTCATTACTATTTACTTGATATGATTACAACTACAAGGTGTAAGGTGTTGGTTGGTTGGTAGTTGTGTAAATTGAGAAAATTGCAAGTGGAATGGGAGTGGGACGATGGGCCGGGTCAATTTCAAAGCGCTATTTGTCGTAAGGAGGGGTCCAGTCGGGTTGAGATCCTTTACAAACAGTGTTAACTGTAAGAACCATAAGAACAGATCTGAACCATTGATACTTTAAATCAAGGGTTGAGGTTGATTATAAATAAAACCCTTATAATTAAAAATTAGTACTAACAAATTAGGGGTAATTTCCTAAAATTGCTAGTCATTTGACCATTTTCAATTAAATACAAATTCCACCAAAGTTCTTAAACTAAAATAACTTTTATATACTTCATTATTTAAAAAAAAATACCATAAAATCAAGTATTTTTTTTATCTTTAATATGAGTACCACATTGCTATACTTTTTTTTTATTTATAAAAGTAATTTTTAAAAAAGTTACCAAAAGTTGTTTTATAAATGTGCTGATAATGTGCTGATTATGTGTTAATTACAATATAATACAAACAAACACCAAAAGTAGATATAATCAGCACATCAGATGTGCATTGAGGATGTTGTGCTAATGTTGTTTATGTTGATAATAGAGAACGATTGAGGACGATGTGCTAATAATGGAGAACGATTAAGGATGTTATGCTAATTATATAGCGTTGTGCTGATTATATTTTTTGTGGTGGTTCCTACATGTTGGTTCGATTATGGAGAGTTACTAGATCATGGATATGTTAAAAAATTCAAACTTTGATTTGAATTAAACTTGTATGGATTTATAGATGTTTTAATAATTATTTTTAATTAGTTATAAATAAATATGGTGAAAAGGTCTAAATTACCCCTAAACAAATTTTTATTGAGGGACACTTGTCAATTATGTGTTGGTTCTTACGGTTCTTACAAACATAAGTGTTTGTATTTGATCTCATTCCGGGTCCACTCATCAATGATACTAAGTGTGATCCAAATTTGACGCTAAAAAATTAGTTTGAATAGTCTATATAATTAATTTGATTTTCCACACCTGAACAAGTTTTAATATTCAAACTAAAAAGAGAACATATTTTAGTATTCAAAGCTAAAAAGAGAACCAGTTTGAATAATCTATATAGTTAATTAAATTTTCCACACCCAAACAAGTTTTATTATTATTCAAAGCTAAAAAGAGAACATAAGTGTTTGGTTTTGTGTTAAACGTACTTTATCTTCACTTTTTTTAAACTCTTTTAACTTGTTACATCAGAGCATTATAATTTGGATCTTCATCTTTAAAAAGTCACATTTCTCTAAACTTATTTCTGAATTTTATTTAACCTTCACGTCTCATTCTTCATCTCTATATTTACATGTTTTTAATATTTCATTCTCTTTCTTCCATGCTTAAGGTATAAACCTTAATACTTGAGATATAATCATTAAGTTTTGAAAATATGAATAGTGAATCTATTATATATAATAAATGAAAGTTATTTGGGCCACGTGTCACTTGATTAGGGCATCCTCAGTTCTCTTTTCCCGCCCAACAGTGCCACTGCCCTCTTCTATTTATATCCTCCTTCATTTAGTCATTTAGGGCTTCTTGCTTTCTTTCTCCCTCTGCTCTGCTCTATTTCCGATCGATGTTTATCCTCTCTCATGTTTATCCTTCTTCTTCTTCTCAAATTCATCTCCTCAACAATGTACGGCAGAGGTTACTTCTATTGGATACATCTTCGTTTGAAACCCTAAATCATGTACCGTCCAGTGGTTGAAGAAGAGAATAATCATGTAAGATCTACTTTTTTATCTAGAAATTTTATTTCGTTTTATCTATTTTGTCATACTGAACATGATGAACCCTTTTCTACTCTCAGAAGAAGAAACAGATCTCCTTATCGTACTCGATGAACGCTTTTGTACAACCTCCTCTTAATCGGTGACTCTGGTATGTTTGGTTTGTTGTATCATGTGATTACGAGCAGATTTATTTTGATATGTTTTGTACTTTGTCTTTCCAAACATTTTTTGTTGGATTATAGAGTTTGTTGATTAGAAGCAACCTCTGCCGGACGGTTGTTGAGGAGATGGAAATGGGAAAGGTTATACCAGGTGTGTTGATAGGTGATACCAGTGCAAAAGTTTAGGACATCACCAAGGTAACTTAAATTGGTGTGATTTATTTTTTTGGTATTTCTAACGTTTTGATTTACTGTTTATTGGTGCATTGATTCATTTGTAATCCTTTGCAGATCTCCCGTCATCTCAATTTGAGCAATTAAACGTAGTTTTGTTAATCACTATCGGTGTTTTAATTACTAGCAGTGGTTAAAAAGTTTTCCATCAGCTGTTTGACTTAACAATAGTTTGCGTTATTTATTCTAAATTCATCAGTTTTTGTAGGTAAACTGAAGTTTCCACCAATAGGCACTGCCCAGCTAAGTTTCCTACAATGACAGTGGTTATAACAAGTTAATATGGCACATCACTGATCTGCCTAACAAGTGTTGGATATAAGGATGGTTGTACATAAAGTTTGATGAACATCATCCACTGTTCAATTATGAAGAACCACTGATCAAGACCAAAGTCCAGACAAGCACCGATCAACTAAATGTGAAACACTCTCCAACAACAGTGCTTCCTCATCAACAAAACATCTTCTATGTTTGTTTATGTTAACAGTGTTTATTCTATCTTTGTTTATGTTAATAGTGTTTATATGTAACAGAATTTATACTATCACTTCAGTGTTTTGATCTATACTATTAATTGAACAATTGTTTCATCTTTGTACTAATAAAATTCCTATACACTTGGATGAATATTAAGCACCTCATCTTGATTGTTTGAGTATAGTATTCTTGAAATTGGTTCAAACATTTGATTGTTCAAAATATTCCACTGCTGAAATACAACCACTGTTTCTTCAATCTCCATGTTGACCACTGATTGACCAAACATCAGTGTTTTGAAAACTGGTTGGTATCCACTGATCGGAAAAAATCCACCAACTTTATTCTCATCATAAATTTTAAAGTTAGATTAAAAAAAATTCTTGATGACAATTTGTTTCAAACAAATCACTATTTTAATGCTGATTTCTTGATCTTTTGACATTTTATTAAGCAAATTTTGTATTTCAAATTGACGGTTATTATATGTTGATTAAAGTTAAAATAAAATTTAAAAAAGTCATTATGGCATTTGCTATCAAATCAAGTCAGTAGTTACTGACAATATCAGTAATTTTGAAATTCAAAATATGTAAAATGGTAATTTAAAAGACTGTGTTTATATATAACAGTGTTTTCCGCATCAATGTTTTAAAGACTGTTAGGTTGTTAGATGTCATCACCTCAGTGTTTTATATGAAACCATTTTTATGGCATCAGTGTTTATATGTAACAGGGTTTAGTACTTTTGTTTATATGTAACACTATTTATCACATCAGTTCAGTGGTTTGATCTGTATTATTAATTGAACAGTTGTTTCATCTTTATACTAATAAAATTCATATACACTTTGATGAATATTAAGCTTCTCATCTTGATTGTTTGGGTATAGTATTCTTGAAATTGGTTCAAACATTTGATTGTTCAAAATATTCCACTGTTGAAATACAACCTCTGTTTCTTCAATCTCCATGTTGACCACTGATTGACCGAACATCGGTGTTTCGAAAACTGGTTGGTATCCACTGATCGGAAAAAATAGCCACTGCTCACTTTTACATTGTTGACAACCAATTACATAAGAGTTCCACCAACATTATTTTCATCATAAAATTTAAAGTTAAATTAAAAAATAAAAATAAATTCTTGATGACTATTTGTTTCAAATCAAATCAGTAATTAATGCTGATTTCTTGAGCTTTGGACATTTGATTAAGCAAATTTTGAATTTCAAATTGACGGTTATTATATGTTGATTAACGTTAAAATAAAATTTAAAAAAGTCATTATGGCATTTGCTTTCAAATCAAGTCAGTAGTTACTGACAATATCAGTAATTTTGAAATTCAAAATATGCAAAATGGTAATTTAAAAGACTGTGTTTATATGTAACACTATTTATCACTTCAATTTAGTGGTTTGATCTGTATTATTAATTGAACAGTTGTTTCATCTTTATACTAATAAAATTCATATAAACTTTGATGAATATTAAGCTTCTCATCTTGATTGTTTGGGTATAGTATTCTTGAAATTGGTTCAAACATTTGATTGTTCAAGTATTCCACTGCGGATACACAACCTGTGTTTCTTCAATCTCCATGTTAACCACTGATTGACCGAACATCAGTGTTTCGAAAACTGGTTGGTATCCACTGATCGGAAAAAATAGCCACTGCTCACTTTTACATTGTTGACATTCACTGATATTGACCATCAGCGGTTTCCCTAAAAAATAGTTAGTGCTCACGTTTTTATTTTTGATGTTGTTAATTAGTGATACATTGAAATTATCAAATGAAAACTAGGATTACAATCAAATTACCATTTTACCTAATCTTTACATTCCAATTACATAAGAGTTCCACCAACATTATTTTCATGATAAAATTTAAAGTTAAATTAAAAAATAAAAAAAAAAATTCTTGATGACTATTTGTTTCAAATCAAATCAGTAATTAATGCTGATTTCTTGAGCTTTGGACATTTGATTAACCAAATTTTGAATTTCAAATTGACGGTTATTATATGTTGATTAAAGTTAAAATAAAATTTAAAAAAGTCATTATGGCATTTGCTTTCATATCAAGTCAGTAGTTACTGACAATATCAGTAATTTTGAAATTCAAAATATGCAAAATGGTAAGTTAAATTTTTCGTTCTCTCTCTCTCTTTTTTTTTTTCCTACAGTGCATATCAGTTCTAATATTTAATTATTTTAATAAAGCAGCATATAAGAATATACACTACTTTTACCTTTGAAATTAAATCTGAAATTTATGACGTCCAATAACAGTGTCAAACCATAACAGTGGTTCAGCATCAACTTTAGTTATTCTATGTTTCTTTTTATTTGTTTATGTTAACAGTGTTTATATGTAACAGTGTTTTCCGCATCAGTGTTTTATAGACTGTTAGGTTGTTAGATGTCATCACCTCAGTGTTTTATATGTAACCATTTTTATGGCATCAGTGTTTATATGTAACAGTGTTTAGGAACAGTTTTGTATTTCACATCACTTCAGTGGTTTGATCTCTACTATTAATTGAACAGTTGTTTCATCTTTATTTTAATAAAATAAAATTCCTATACACTTGGATGTTAAGAGTGTTTAAGTGTTTATATTTAACAGTGTTTTTCGCATCAGTGTTTATAGTCTGTTAGGTTGTTAGATGTCATCACCTCAGTGTTTTATATGTAACCGGTTTTATGGCATCATTGTTTATATGTAACAGTGTTTATCACCACAGTGGTTTATATGTAAGAGTATTTATCACATCACTTCAGTGGTTTGATCTGTACTATTAATTGAACAGTTGTTTCATCTTTATACTAATAAATAAGGTAACACAAAATACACTTGGATGATTATTAAGTTCCTCATCTTGATTGTTTGGGTATTGTATTATTGAAAGTGGTTCAAACATTTGATTGTTAATGACTATTTGTTGCAAATCAAATTAGTAATTAATGCTAATTTCTTAAGCTTTGGACATTTGAGTTAAGCAAAATGTGAATTTCAAATTGACGGTTATTGTTTCTTAATTAAATTTAAAATAAAATATAGAAAAGTCATTATGAAAATTGCTTTGAAATCAAGTCAGTAATTTTGAAATATTGAAATTCTTAATATACAAAATGGTAATTTAAAATTGACGTTCTTTCTCTTTTTTTTGCCTACTTTGCATATCATTTCTAATATTTTATTACTTTAATAAAGCAGCATATAAAGATATACACTCTCTACATTTGAAATTACATTTGCCACTGCATTCAGTTAAAATTTTTATTGGATAATCGGTAAGCTTGAATTTCAACCTTGATATTTTTTTTAAGAACATCCATGCTTATTGTATTATCATATTATGTTTAGCAATACTTATATTTTTCTTATTCTTTTTTTTTATGTACAGTCTTCAAATGGAGGTTGCAAAGGTTAGCATGCTTAACGATCTTAATACATTCTCAAACAACTATTCGATTAGAGTGAAGATTGTTAGCATTTCGAAGAAGATGACGAATGATAACAAAAATGAAATATATCGTCTTGATATGATCTTCATGGATGAGATGGTACCGTATATAGTTGTGTTATAATTTTTTTGGACATATGAATATCCAAATGAATATAACACCTTTTTTATTTAATCGGATGTTTCATATTCTTAGGGAACTATGATACAAGCCAGCTGTTTGCATAAGATGCTAGGAAAATTCAAACACTTTCTTCAGTTGGATGAATGTCTTCTTATCACCAAACCTTCTCTTGCTACTAATAAGTCCTCTGCTAAGTATACCAAGAGAAATAACAAAATATCACTTTATTTCTATACTTCTGTTGAGAAATGCTTTGACTGGTCTGGACCGAAATACCGTTTTAATTTCGTTAACCTCAAGGATGTTGTTAAAAATAAATTTGAAGTTAATACAGTTATTGGTATGTAAATCACTACATGATATATATCTATTGTTTTGTCTTATTGTTTTTTTTATTCTTATCACTTCTTAATGCTGTTTTGTTTTCACAATATATTTTTGTTTATAGATTGGATTGGTTATGTGGATGTATGTTTCAATCTAGAGGATACGTTAAAGAAGGATGGGAGCAAGGGCAAGAGACTTAATCTTAGACTTGAAGACCTTGAGTGCGTTCTTTTTATTAAGTTGTTGCATTTTGACGTTTAAACCATTATAAGGTTGCTTGATGTTATTATGTTTTATGTTAATATTTTAGAGGCCAAAAGTGTCCGGTTACTTTGTGGGATGGTTTTGCTATTGACATGTTTGCTTACATGAATGATAAGAAACGAGAGAAATATGTTGTTATCCTTTGTCATTTTGGTATGGTCAACCTTTACAAAGGTACAATTTAAACTTAATTAGTTTAATTTTTTTATTGTTATAGATTTATCTTTAGATTTACTTATATGTTTTAAATTTGACACTATTTATATTGATCTACATTTGGTTTTAATTTTAAATTCAGGCAAGCGTGGCGTTGCAAATGGCTTTGAGCTAAGCAAACTTTTTATTGACACTGACATTGAAGAGATATCCTCTTTTAGGAAGAGGTATAGTTAGTATGCATATAAACATTGAACAATATTATTTTGTACCTACATTTATTTTTTACGTTTTAATTTGATCACATGAATCTGTTTAGATATGTAGAGAAAATTTCTGCTTCATCTTCATCAAATGATCATGTTGGTTCAAACGTCATCTCAAGTGTTGAAGATGAGTTTCTTAATAACCCTGATTTCATGCTTAGTGGTTTCCTGGGAACCATATCAACGGTGTGTATTTTCTTATAAGTACTCTACATGCTGAGTTTTTTAAAAGTCTTTTCTAAGTGTTATTATTTTTGTTTGATGTTGATAGACAAAGAAGGTTTTGGTTGTTGGCACAATCACAGCAATATGCACTGATAAACTTTGGTATTACAATGGTTGTAACCACTGTAAGTCAGGTGTGGAGGAAAGATTTGTAACGAAAGAAAATCCGGATGGTTTATCTGATGTTGATCATGAAAAATCGTTGGTGTGTACAAATGATAAATGTGAAGGAGTCGACATCTATTCTATTCCGCGGTTTGAGATTACAGTTTTATTTCCTTATACTAAATACTAATATGAACGACACTTTTGTTTTTAGTAATACTAATGTTTTCATTTGTTTTTAACTTTGATAGGTTCAAGATACCTATTAGGGTGCAAGACTCTTCCGGTACTGTGTCTTTGACACTGTTTGATTTTGAAGCTTACAAGATTCTTAAGAAAACTGCCAAAGACTTAGTTTCAATTCAAGATCAGGTAACAAATACATGCATTCAGTTATTTGGCCATGTACTATATATAATTTAAAATTAATTTTTATAAAATTGTATGTTCTCAATTATGGAATCATTCTGCTCATTGTAATTTATATTAATTTTTATAAAATTATAGGTTGTTAATTCTGGAGAGATACCGAACCCATATCCTGATATCTTTGACACATTGATTGGAAAGAGGTATGCTTTCATCATAAGTGTTAAAGACTATAACATTGAGCATCAGGTTGAAAACTATGGTATTTCAATGGCCACTAACGATGATGAGATCCTTGCCGCGCTCTGCGCCAAATTCAATCTTAACCAGGTCTAAATCTTCATTATGTCATTCTTTTAATTTGATATACATATCCTTTTAAAATATATTTATACCATTGTGTGTATTTTATGTTATTATGTACTTAAAGCATGAGCAGTCCGAATCGTTGGATGTTCCAGAATCCTGCAATTTGTCTACTCCTGTTGATCTTATGAAGGTAATATGAGAATTTCGTTATTTGTAGTAAATTTTTTTAAACGTTAGTACTTATTGTCTTTTTATATCAGGATGAGTTGTCATACTGCGGTGAGAATGTTACACCTGCATCCCAAGCACTTGTAGGCACTAAGAATCCGTCTTCTGATGAAACAAAACGTAATATTCGTGAAGTGTTCGATGTGGATGATGCATTAGGTTGCTCCTCGACAAAGCGCCGCATCAGTGATGAACTCTCTCAGGATGAAGATGCTGGTGTTTCGACGCTTTTGATTCCAAAGATTGAGAAATAGTGTCTTCTGTATTTTCGAATACATTTATGTGTTGATTTCATATGCTGTTGCCATGTTGAACTTATGGTTTTCGTTTTGTTGCTTTTGGGTGTTTGGTGGGTTATGTTTTGGACTGATTATGTGGTTTTGAATTCCTAAAAACTTATCTGCTTATTATAATGTATATTGTTAAATAAATATTGAGATGTTCAATAGTCAATATTTATGTTTACAACTTATGTGTATGAATAGTAGCAACAACTTATAATATATATTGTATATACCCAATTAACAACTTTTTTATCTACAAACATTTCTAATCTTTAAGCAATTTTAATGTTATTATTTTATCTCATAATTTATATAGGATTATCCGTGGATGTGGTTGTTCTTTATTGGTTTTTACCGTTATCCCTGCCCACTAAGATTTAGTAAGTATCCGTCATATGTTACAGTTTAAAAAAAATATTTAATTTGTGCCTGTTTCTCCCATTACTTATTTAAGAAATCTCATTCAATAGGTTTTTTATATACTTCAAATTTTCTCTAAGTCATTCAAAGAATGTTGTTCAGAAAAATCGTAACCAAGAATGAAGCGTAAATTCAAACCCATTTTATTTGGTTTTTTGTTTGCTTTATTGATCCATGTTTTATTTTACTTTTTTTCTTTGGTTTATTTGGATAACTGAAGAAAATACCGTTTAACTTAAATAGTTATTAAATAAAGATAGTAATATTTTATTTTAAAAATCATATACAAATAAACCATAAACCTAACCGATGAACATCCGATTTACATTCCACAAAGATTACAAAATTTGTTGTTAAGTTTTTTATCAATGTAATACATTATTTGGAATAATTAATTCAATAATATGAAACAATTTTATTTTGCTTTTCATGAAATGATTTTTAATTACAAAATAATAAAATGCAATATTATAATTTATTGAGGTTATGTTTAATCCCTAGGTATTATATATTGTAATTCAAAATTTAAAAACCACTGTTTTCTTCTATTGTTTTAATGTTCCTGATCTTAATACTCTTTCTTCTTTTGAAAGCTTCTCCTTCTTTCAGAATTAACAATGTCAAAGAATTCACGTTCATTTTCTACAACAGCTAATTCATCTCAACGAAATTTACATAGTAAGTGAAATTATAACTTCTTAACTCATCATTTCCGAAATCAAAATCAGCTTTTAGATTCAAATCATAATTCTACTTGGTTTTTTTGTAGGTCCTCTTATGAGAACTCCTGTTTCAGATATCTCTAACAGATCTCCTCTTTCAGATATCACAAATGGTAATAGCTCTTGAATTTGATTATAAGTATTCTTTTTTCCGTTTTATGTTTCTAAGTGGACTGATTCTTGTGTTTTGAACATATTATACTTTCTCTGTTTTTTAGTTATTTCACCGAATGAAAGGCGTAAGCTTCGAAAATTAATACTTGATAATAAGAAATTAAAGAATGCGTGGTCATCATCAGCTGCTAATTCATCTCAACGAAATGTACGTAGTAAGTGTAATTATAACTTCTTAACTCATCATTTCCCAAATCAAAATCAGGTTTCAGATTGAAATCATAATTCTACTTGCTTTTTTTGTAGGTCCTCTTACGAGAACTCCTGTTTTAGATATCTCTAACAGATCTCCACTTTCAGATATCACAAATTGTAATACCTCTTGAATTTGATTATAAGTATACTTTTTTCCGTTTTATGTTTCTAAGGGGACTGATTGTTGTGTTTCGTACATATTATACTTTCTCTGTTATTTAGTTACTCCACCTAATGAAAGGCGTAAGCTTCAAAAATTAATACTTGATAATAAGAAATTGTTAAATGCATAGTCATCATCAACGAATGTTTGTAGCATCTTTTCTGAGAATGCAAATATGGTTGAATGTTCTGATTCTACGGATCAACATATGTACTCCATTGCGTGTCGAGCAGTTAGAAATGCTACTGGTTCTTTAATTTCAACTACACCAGGTTTGTATTTTGTTTCTTTATTATTTGTTTTGATAAACACATTACTAAACCACATACCGGTCTTAACATCAATGTTTTAATATTGGATGTTCATATAATGGCATTAACATAGGTACACCAGCAGATAGCAACCGTCGATATTCCATTACTTCTAGCATTATTAGCAGTAACAATCAGCCGATATTGGGTAGTAACTCTACACTTACACGGCTGTCTTCTGGTAAACGTAACCTTGAGCGCAAGAAGCGTGATAATACTCCTGTACGTATGCTCTCTTTGGATTCCGATCAAGAAAATGTGTTCTTGTGCACTGATGAAGATCCTTATAAAGGGATATCTAAAGGTTTTAATCTATTTTATTCTTTTAGGACATTTGTTGTGTTCTACCTGTAATATAACTCTCAATCATTTGTTAACAGATTATTTGGACCATGGTGACCAAGTGCTTACATGTCAGCTTTGTAGTGCAAAGTTATGGGCATCGGAAGGTGGAAAAGGTCGTTTAACTGTAAATAAGCTATGTTATGGTATGTGTTGTGGGTATGGTAAAGTTCAGCTACCGCCTTTAAAGGATGCACATCCGTCTTATCAAAATTTGTTTTCTTCCTCAAATCCAAAAAGCAACTTCTTCCTAAAGAACATAAGGCGATACAACTCTATGTTCTCTTTTACATCTATGGGTGGAAAGCTTGATTCTAATATCAACAAGGGCAATGCTCCATTTATATATCGTATCAGTGGCCAAAACTATCATTGCATGGGGAGTCTCAAACCTAAAGCTGGAAATGAAGCTAAGTTTTGTCAGCTATACATACATGATACTGAAAATGAAATAACAAACAGACAGGCATTATTCAAGTACGAGTGATTTCTAAGTTCCATTTTTATTATATTAAAGAACATCTAGAAATTTAACTATTTGTAGTTCAATATCAGTTGTTAAGTACCATCACTTAATCCTTAATCACTGATTCTCTATCCAGAGATTGCTACAACAGCAGTTGTTAACCATCAGTGTTTTAATCACCAGCAGTGCTTAAAAGTTTTTTTCATCAGCTGTTTGACTTAACAGTAGTTTGCGTTATTAATTCTAAATTCATCAGCTGTTGTAGGTAAACTGAAGTTTCCTACAATAAGCTCTGCCCAGTTTCCTACAATGACATTGATTATAACAATTTAATAAGGCAAAACACTGTTGGATATAATTACATTTGTACACAAAGTCTAACTAACCCCATCCAATGTTCAAGACCAAACCACTCATGCCTACCAAACCACTGTTTAAGACCAAACCACTGAAATGTTACTTTTCTCAACATATTCTAAAAGTTATGAGCTGTATCAACAGTTGTTTACAACTGTTCTTCCTTAAAACTTAATTATTAATCACTGATTCTCTATCCACTGCTTATTACAATAGCAGTTGTTAATCTTATGTAGATCACTATCTGTTGTTAAGTATCATCAGTGTTTTAATTACTATCAGTGCTTACAAGTTTTACATCAGCTGTTTGACTTAGTACTAATCTGTTTTTCCTTAACACTTAATTACTAATAACTGATTCTCTATCCACTGCTTATTAAAATAGTTATGTTATGTTAACGTTTTGTTGTTTTTTTTCTTTTAACAGCAAAAGAACCAAACCTTCATCGCCTGCTAATAAAGAACTTGATGTTGAAATGATAAAGTATTTGAGGGCTTTATTAGATTCACAAAATATGTTGGTTAAGACATATAGGATGGTCAGAAACCATTTTCACCAATCTCCAGATGCCAACCTTAGTCTGCGACTAATTTATAGAAAAGAAAAAGACGACAGGACATATAACTTACCCACCACATCTGAAGTTGCTGCTTTGGTTGTCGGAGACATAGATAAAGCTATAGACCATCGTGATATTGTTGTCCAGACGCAGTCGGGAATGCTGCAGCGTATTAGCGAATTACACCCATCGTATCTTGGTCTGCAATATCCGTTACTTTTTCCATATGGTGATGATGGTTATAGAGTTGATATTCCTCATAGAGATTTTATGTCCACACAAAAGAAAATAAAACCAAAGTGCACAATGAGAGAATTTTTTTCATATAGGATCCAAGATAGAACTTATGGCTTTTCCTTAATTTTAAATGGGCGAAGGTTGTTACAACAGTTTTTGGTTGATGCGTACACAATGATTGAGAGCGAAAGATTAAAGTACATTCGTAGGCAACAAGCGAACCTTCGCTCTGAAACATTTGAGAATCTTCAAAAGTATAAATCGAAAGGTAAGGAAGTTTTAACAGATACTGGAAAGCCTGTTATACTTCCTTCTTCATTTACTGGTGGTGCAAGATTCATGCAACAAAATTACCTCGATGCAATGGCCTTATGTAAGTGGTATGGGTACCCTGATTTCTTCATAACTATAACATGTAATCCTAAGTGGCCTGAAGTAAAAAGATTTCTAAAAGATTCAACCATCAAAGCCGAAGACAGGCCTGACATATTGTGTCGATTGTTTAAAAGGAAGCTTGATTCGTTAATCAAAGATTTTAAGGATTCCAAGTATTTTGGTGAGATTAACGCTGGTGTGTTATTTTTTTTCACATCTTATCCTCTGATGTATATTTTTTAATCAAGGTTATTAACCAATAAATTTTGTTTATTTTTCCTTTTTATTTAGTTGTTTATACAGTAGAATTTCAAAAGCGTGGTCTTCCTCATGCACATATATGCTTATTCATGAAGGTCGATCACAAACTTCCAACCATAGATCACATAGATCCATTTATTTCTGCTGAGATTCCCGATAAAAAAGAAGATCCTGAACTTTATTCTCTTGTGACTGATTATATGATTCATGGTCCGTGTGGGAATGCTAATTTGAATTGTCCTTTCATGGTTGATAAAAGATGTTCAAAAAATTTTCCGAAGAAATTCACAGCACATACAAGTATTGATTCAAATGGTTTTCCTGTATACAGAAGAAGAGATTCAGGTCATACAGTTATAAAATCTGGTGTTAGATTAGACAACAGAAATGTTGTTCCTTATAACAAAAGGCTTTTGAAAAGATATCAAGCACACATTAATGTTGAATGGTGTAATCAAGCCGGTTCAGTGAAATATTTGTTCAAGTACATCAACAAAGGTCCTGATATGGCTACTGCGGTAGTTTCTGGTGATACAAGTTCAACCATCAAAGAAAAGCCAAAAGATGAGATCAAGGAGTATTATGATTGTAGATATATTTCAGCTTGTGAGGCATCCTGGAGAATATTCTCTAATGAGGTTCATTATAGGTATCCTGCTGTTATGAGGCTTCCCTTTCATTTGCCTGGCCAACAGAATGTTGTGTATGGTGCTGATGACGATATTGATAATGTTTTAAGCAAGCCTTCTGTTGCTTCTTCAATATTTATGCAATGGATGAAGTTGAACGAGTCAAATAAAGATGCTAGAAAGCTGACTTATGTTGAGTTTCCTTCCAAATTTGTTTGGATACTTAAAGATAGATGTTGGCAGGTACGTAAGTCGTACCAGTGTGTTGGCCGGATTCATTCTGTATCTCCTGCTTTGGGTGAACCTTATTTTTTGAGGATACTACTGAATAAAGTTAAAGGACCTAGATCATTTAAGGAGATACGTACAGTTAACGGTCAATTATTCCCGACTTTTAGAGATGCTTGCTATGCGATGGGACTTTTAGATGATGACAATGAATACGTTGAGGCCATTAAAGAAGCAAGTTTTTGAAGGACATGCTGGGTATCTTCGAGCGTTATTTGCTACCCTGCTTTTGTCAAATACTCTATCTCGGGCAGAATTTGTTTGGGAGAATACGTGGAAATACTTAGCTGATGATATTGTTTATAGACATCAAAAAGAAACAAATATTTCAGGTTCTGATCTATTTTCTTTTATTTTACATACTACATTTTGATTTTTTATTTAATAATGTTAATTTTTTTATTTGCTAGGTTTAGTGCTTCCTGAACATCAGATTAAGAACCTTACTTTGTTGAAAATTGAAAACAATTTAATTTCCAATGGTTCATCGTTACGAAGGTTTGCCACTATGCCGTACCCTGATGACGATTCCTTACGTGATGCTTCTAATCGTCTGATCAATGAAGAGCTGTCACATGACCTAGATGAAGAACAAGCTGAGTTTAACAGGTTGCATCAATCTCTTACAGATGAACAACGAGCGGTTTTTGACGAAATAATGGAAGCAGTTGTAGGGCGTAAAGGAGGCCTTTTTTTGTCTATGGTTATGGTGGAACTGGAAAAACCTTTTTATGGAAGACTTTGGCTTCAGCTGTTCGATGCAGAAATGGAATAGTTTTAAATGTGGCTTCAAGTGGTATTGCTTCGTTATTACTTTCCCGTGGAAGGACAGCTCATTCTCGGTTCCATATTCCCATTAATCTAACAGAAGATTCAATGTGCAATATTAAGCCAAATAGTGATATTGCGAGATTATTAAAGGAAACCCAATTAATCATATGGGACGAAGCACCGATGGTACACAAACATGCCTTTGAAGCTTTAGATAGGACCATGACCGACGTATTTTCGGAAGGTAGGAGTATTCGTTCGGATATTCCTTTTGGTGGTAAAGTTATTGTATTTGGTGGTGACTTTAGACAAATACTACCTGTTATTCCTAATGGTACTAGACAAGAAATTGTTAGTGCGTCTTTAAGCTCTTCATACATATGGGCAAAATGCAGACTCTTACGGCTGACTAAAAACATGCGTCTAACTATTGGAGCTGAAAGTTCGAATACGAAGTCTATCAGAGAATTTGCAAAATGGCTTATTGATATTGGTGAAGGAAACGTTGGAGATGATAATGATGGTGACGCCATTATAGAGATACCAGATGATTTTCTGATCACCGATATTTGTGACCCAATACAAAGTTTAATTGACTTTGTATATCCTTCAATTATTCAACAATTTAGGATTGCTGGATTTTTTTCTGAGCGAGCAATTCTAGCACCCAAAAATGAGGTAGTTCATGAAATTAATGATCGATTGCTTTCGTTATTTCCTGGTGATGCGAAAGAGTATCTGAGTTCTGATAGTATATGTCAAACCGAACAAATTCTTGATTCTTTTCAAGAAAGCTTATACTCAACAGAAAATTTGAATGCTCTTAAGATTTCTGGCTTGCCTAATCACATATTAGTTCTTAAAGTTGGTGTTCCTGTGATGCTTCTTCGAAACATTGATCAACAGAAAGGGTTATGTAACGGTACAAGGCTTCAAATTACTTTTCTTGGTAAACGAGTTATAGAAGCTGAAGTTATATCTGGTGGGAACATTGGCACAAGAGTTTATATTCCAAGGATTAATATGATCCCGTCTGACAAAAAAAATACCTTTTCAATTTCAACGAAGACAATTTTCGTTATGAGTTTGTTTTGCTATGACAATTAACAAGAGTCAAGGACAATCGTTATCAAAGGTTGGTCTTTATTTGAAAGATCCTGTCTTCACTCATGGTCAGTTGTATGTTGCATTATCAATGGTCAAGACCAGAGAAGGCGTTAAAATACTAATATTCGATGTTGATGGAAAACCAACAAATAAGACTTCTAATGTTGTTTACAAAGAAGTTTTTACTAGCTTGTAATCATTGTGAGGAATGTTAAAACGCTGTTTGATCAAAGTCAAACTACTTATGTTAAAAGCTAATTATAATAGATAAAACACTATTTGAGCAATGTTAAAACGTTGTTTAACTAAAGTCTGTTTGACCAAAGTCAAACTACTTTTGTTAAAAGCTACTTGATAAAACACTGTTTGACCAAAGCCTGTTTGACCAAAGTCAAACTACTTATGTTAAAAGGTACATATAATAGATAAAACTAAATTTTCCCTCGGCATTGCTTCTTGAGGTCATGAAACTTACTTATGTTAAAACCTAATTACTATTAATACATGATTCAAAGCATTCAAATTTTATGTTATGTTAATGGTTTTGCTATATGAAAAATTATTTTTCTTTGTTAATTTGAATACCAAATCAATTCAACTAATCATGTACTTTACTCTTGTATGTCAATGTAAATGTAAATAACAAATTTAAAAAGGGGTGTATGTGTAAATATTTTTCATCAGTTGAAAATATGGGAAGAGAAAAACACAACCGTCACTATTTCTTCATCATCATTACACATCAAACATCTATCATCTCTTCTTTCAAAAATCTCTTCTCCCCAGTCATTTTCTAGGGTTTCAATTTTCTTTTCCTCCGACTTCTACACTTCAATCACCTGAGGTTTTATTATTTTTTCTTCAGCAACTGGTATGTACATTCCTATTGTAATGAACTTTATATTGTTTAATCTATGTTAATTTAAATCCTATCTTGCTACTAATACGATTTTAAATGTTTATTGCTATACATTCAAGATTCAAGAAGGGTTTACTTATGTGTTTGAATCATTTGTTGAGAACATGTTAAAATAATTATTATTTGCAGAATAATTTTAACTCATACTCTGTTTCTATGATTAATTTCACTATATACTCTGTTAATACAAAAAAGTTAATGTTCATTTTCGAAGCCAGCTTTTTAATTACAGTCTTTTAACATCTTTACTGATTCAGGTTTTATGATGTATACTACATTTGTTAAGTTTCTTCATAAACCAGAATCTTTGAAACTGGTATGACATGTTTTTACATACATAATTTATTTGTATTGAGATATATATTTAACAGTTCTTTTATGGTTTATATTTTCTTACACTATTTAAAAATTATATACAGGATGTACCTATATTCTTTGCTAATCAAAAGTGGGGAGATTGTTGGCAAAAAGGTAGGTTGCAAGTATATCATGAGTCTGGTAAAAAATGGGTTGTTAGGGTCAGAACAGAAAATTCAACGCCGATAATAACTGACGGTTGGGACATTGTTGTTAAAGATCTCAATTTGCCGAGGGATACTTTGTTGGTTTTCAAACCGTTAGGTGATTTTGGACTTGAACTTTCATGTTATGTTAATGGCATGTGTGGGGAATCTTATTTCACCTTTAATCGTTATGCAAGATTTGGTTTTACGGTATGAGTATTGATCTTAACTTCAATTCTTTTGCATCTTTAACGTGTTAACACTTATTCTCATAAGATACATACTTCACGTTTAGTATTCATTATTTTTAATTTTATGCAGGTAATTGAAGACTGCTTCATTGAACAATTTTACGTAAACAGTCCACCGAGTGGGAAATTTCAAATCTGTTACAAAGGTTCCTACTGGAATGTTGAGGTGTCTAAAGTTGATACCCACTTTGTATTTTCTAGAGGATGGCCGAAAATGTGCAACGATGTTGGGATACTTGAGGATGATTTGCTTGTGTTTAGCAGGATTGATGATTTTGTTTTTTGAAGTAGTAGTTTATAGAGATGAGATTGAGATTTGCTTTTTGAAGAAACCTGAATCTGATGATGATAGTGTAGTTGAGTTATTGAAGGCTGATTATGTTAATAATGCATTCAAGGTACGTAAGTATTTAGCATTAGCAGTAAAAGTTTTAATTTTTTAGCTTTATATTAATTATTTTATTAATGTTGACCAGGACATCTATGAGGATGAAGAAGTTGTTTCTGTAGGTGAAGGTACAACCGTTACTCAGGTACTTGCTAAATTATTAAAATTATTTATTTTTAATTTAACACATATAAGAATTTAATGTTTTTACAACTATTAGTAATGCTGTTTACTGATGTTATATTTATTCAATAATGTATTATTTACAAGAACTTACAAACCAATGCCGAATGCACGTCCAAGAGACGCATGTCTTCACGATTGAACCAAACCCAAGATGTAAGTTTACTATCTTAAAGATTGTTATATTACTATTGTTATTAAATTTACTCTATGACAACAGGTTAAGAAGAAAGCTAAAGTTACTTCTGAGAGAAAGGAGGTCGTCAAGAATAGGACTAAGGGAAATGCTGCCTTACCTGTCGACACAAGTGATCATACTGGATGTTCTTCGTCTGTTCATAAAGTTAAGGTATCTATACTTACCAGTTAATTAGTATATGTTATATAAACTGTTTTTTTTTTTGTGTGCATATATTGATCATTACTTTAATTCACATGTATATGTTTACTTTTTCATCAAGGGGAAGAGAGCTGCCAACGTTCAAAAAAAGCTTAACCGTAGAAATAAGATTGCAAAGACTGCAAAAAAACATTCTGGACATCCTCTTGACCCTGAGTTCTTTCATTTTGATCGCAAAGGAGACTATAGGCTGGTATACCATTTTTTATAATAAACTAATGATTTACGTTTATTTGTCTGACTATTATTTTTTTCCACACAATACATGTAGCGTCTTCCTGCTGAAGTTGCGAGACGAGCAGGTCTTTTTCTTGATCTTCATCCTTTGAAAGTTCAAAACATGGTTGGAGTTGTGCAGGTTTATGATGTTAAGTTGGAGTTAAATGAATTGAAGCCACGTTATGCGTTGGAAGGTTGGCGAAAGTTTATGACTGACAATAACTTGAGGTTTGGTGATATGTTGCATTTCACATACGTGTCTTCGCAACAGAAGATAGTATTAAATCAAGTTACATCAGTTTAACAAACACATTTTAAGTCTGTTCTGATATCAGATACTAATTATGAATTTTTTGATGGTGATGTTGTAGGTTTTTTTCTTAAATTATTAACTTGATGTTTTTGTTGCTATGTATGGCTAAGATGATAAAACACTGTTATTAGCACTTTATGTTTTATATTTGGCCAATTAGATTATGTGTTAAATTATAGTTCTTTAAGTCATTGTTCCATTTTCTTGAATTCTATCTAATTTTTTAAAGAACTTCAATAACAAATAGTGGTTTGAACATCTGTTTGCCTTTTGGTCAATAGTTAATGGAAACCTATGTTAGGTTCAACAATGTTTTGAAGAGGAAAACTGTGTTAGAAGACAGTAGATCTTAACAAGTTAAACATCTGTTAAGGCTTAAACAGATGTTTGCGCTTTAACAGATGTTTGGCCTTTTATATCAAATGTCTGGACTTAAACAGTTGTTTGACCTTAAACACATGTTTGAACCTTAAACAGATGTTTTGCCTTAAACAGATGTTCTTCTTCTATATCAGATATTTGGACTTAAACAGATGTTTGACCTTAAACAGATGTTTCGCCATAAACAGATGTTTGGTCTTAAACCAAACATTTGTTTAAGCTCAACATCTGTTTGACTATTTGTCAATATCTTATTGACTTTTGGTTAACATCTGTTTCAAATTTGGTCAACATCTTATTTTGTAAAAGAGGTACAAAAACAAAGATTTTTTCAAAATCTCAAATCACCCTATCATGTAAGTGCATTGATGTAAAAGTGGAAATGATGTTATTCATATGGTCCTGTTGTGCTTTTGTTTGTCCTCTAATATGAGTTCATGATATAATGCGGTGATTTCAAGACATTTTTGTTGAATCGAATGAGATGGTTGATGTAATGCGGTCGTATTAATAACAAATAGTAATTAATTAATCTAAATAACTTTCCCGAGCCCGGGAAGCAATCCCGGGTAAAAACCTAGTCTCAAATATACAAAGATTCATTGTAGCAAAATCTTTATATTGGAAATATAGATTGAATGGAGAAGAAAAATAAGAGAAATCTCTAATAGAGAAAAAAACAATTTTTGATTTGATGTTTTACAATAAAATAGGGGAGTTAATATTCACACATCTCTCTTCTCTGTGTCTCTCTCTATATACGTAGATATATATATAGTCTAGGGAGTAGCTTTGTGGGGCAACCGACCCTCTGAACTTTTCGTTCGTTAGTGGAGAATATGTAGTTTTCATATAGAAATTTTTAAGTATATACGTTTTTTGGGGATGGTTCAAATGAAAACCACTTTTATTGTGAAAACTCGAAAACTAACTAAAAAAAGCCTAAAAAACACACCAAAAAATTTTTTTTCAAATTTTTTTTTTATAAAAATCGCATGTTTTTATATATAAAAAAAATTTCAATTTTTTTTTTGTAGCACACATGTGTATATAATACACATGTGCACTAAAAAAAAAAATTTTTTGAATTTTTTTTATATATATAAAGTTGCGAAAATTGGTATGCAAAAAAAAAAGAAAATTTTGGTATTTTTTTTTTGGCTTTTTTAATTAGTTTTCACAATAACTAGTGGTTTTCATTTTAAACCTTCCCCTACGTTTTTAACCCCCAGGTTTTATAGAAATTTTAAACATATACGTTTTTGACCCTTGGTCATAAATCTCAAGATTCCCCACTAAATAAAGTGAAAAAAGGGTATGAGAATAGTGAGAGATTTAAACTTGGTCTCATTAGGGTGAGCGGGGCGTTCTCGGTGACCCCATGCGGGGACCTCCTCCACCGAAGAGGGAGGTGCTGCCATTCAATCGGGGACCAACATCGGGGACCAAAATCGGTGGGACTTCACCGAAGAGAGGGAGGAGAGAGGGAGGAGTGGACCAATGAAAAATTTCCCTTTTTTTTTTTTTTATATAAAAAACCAAGTCACCTAAGAGGGGAGTGCCGCCATCAATTTAGGGTGTTAGGGGAGTTTAAGAGGGGAGTTGACGTGGCACACGAGGATTGGTTATGCGTAAGAGAGGGGACTCCCCTCTTAGGGGAGTGCCCCCCTCACCCTTATATTACTGGACTAATCGTAGCCTATATTGCTGGACTTCACATCAACCTCATTTTTTAGTAAAAGATATGTATACTATGCACAGTAGCACACCATCTATACACCTATATATATAGTACTCCATCATCATATGCTGCTCAGGAGCTATAGAATATCTCTCTTTCAACTAGGAAACCGGCCAAAAATGTTTACTAGATTAATGTCATCAAGTTACATTAGTACCCTTTTGAAATGGGCATGGGACATGTTAGTTTACCTATGTTTCTTCCATCACTGCATGCCACTTGATATTCCAGTAAATAGTCAAGAGCCAGTTTGTGTGAGCATGTTTAACCAGAACAAGAGCTATGGGGATGAACCGGTAGACTGTGCGGTATGCCTGTCAAAGATCGAAGAAGACGATGAGATTAAAGTGCTGAGATGTGACCATCTCTTTCACAAGAGCTGCTTGGACCGTTGTGTCGAATATAGGCACACCAGATGCCCCTTGTGCCGCGATGTTCTAGCAGGACCTCGTAAGGTTTGTGAACTCGGCCGTGAAGTGTTGTGTTTTAGTTTCTCTTCAATCGGGTCAACTGATGAGGATGATTATCATGAGTGGTGGATTCGGTGAATGTGTTGTAATATGTTATTTTATTTTACTTAACTTATTAGAATATATATGTTTGATGATATTAAGTGCGTTATATTAGTATAATTAAAAGATTGACAATATAACTTGCCTTGTTGTATTAACACCCAAAATGAATAATATCGCACTTGGATTTTAAGAGTTTTATCGTTCGACGCATGTTCCTTGAAGTTCATCAAAATCGTCCCGAAAGGAAAGCGTAAGGGGGTTGATGGGGTTTTATTTATAAAGCATACACAAATGATGATTTATTCACAAGTTATAGGTTGTGTTTACAAAAATGGTAGAGAAGATGAAGATGAAGATGCAGATGTGTAGAGGTAGAGAGAGAGAGAGATGAATTGAGGGAAAGAGGAGGCATTGCAATTTACTCTTTTTTAGTTTATTAATAATAATTAATATGTTATAAAAAACCTGAGATGGACCAAAATGTCCCTACACAAAAAGATAAAAGAACCAGCTTTCAACAGTAAAAAAAAGGCTTTTGGATTTTGGACTAAAATGACAACAAAAGTAAAACCATAGGGACCCAGATTTAAAAAGTTTAAGATTTGGACTAAAATGGTAAAAATGCCCAAACCACAGGGACTAAAATGACAGTTTACTCTAAAAAAAATCTTTTTTGGTCTAGCTTTTTCTTTCATTTTTCATGTTTTTCATATGGCTTTGAAGCGATGTGTGACCCTAATTGCTAAAAGAAATGTTTTTTTTTTTTACGTGGTTTAGTTTGGAAGCATTTGAACGATTACATTTCATTACTTGATATGATTACAACTACAAGGTGGGTGGGGTCAATTTCAAAGCGTTGTTTGTCGGAAGGAGGGGTCCACTCATCAATGATTGAAAACTAAAAAATTAACCAATCAGAGTGTGACACGTCAATTATTGAAAAGTGTTTAAATTTTGCTGAAAAATGTTGGCAATAGTTTAGACACTTGCTGAAGTGATAAACTTTAGGGTGTAGGGAGTGGTTAAACACTTTGAGTGGCAAACCAAAAAACCGACCAATCAGAGCGCGCCATGTCAATCAGTCAAAAGTGTTTAAACTTTGGTGAAAAGTGTTGGCAATGGTTTAGACACTTGGTGAAGTAGTAAACTATTTTTTTTTTTAAAAAGAAAAAATGTGTGATTGGTTGAGATTGGATTGAACCCCACAATACCCTCTCTCTCACCTCCCTCCCTTCCCCGATTCGGCATCCACTCACCGATTTTGCCCCCCTTTTCGGCGAACTATGTTCGGCAAACAAGTTGGCGGTGGGTGATATGCGGTGCCGGGTGGGTTTACCGCCCCCACACCGGACACCCTTAAAAAAAAGAAAAATTGTGTGATTGGTTGAGAGATTGCATGAACCCCACCCCACTACACACACATTCTTCACCGCATCGACAACCCACCACCGATTTGGTAAAGTTTGAGCGGTAAACTAGTGTTGATGGTGGTGTTTACCGAGTGGTAAACTCACGTTGCCGACCTTTGCCGACTCCCACACCGGATACCCTAAGTGTGATCCAAATTTGACGCTAAAAAAATTAGTTTGAATAGTCTATATAATTAATATGATTTTCCACACCTGAACAAGTTTTAATATTCAAAGCTAAAAAGAGAACATATTTTAGTATTCAAAGCTAAAAAGAGAACATATTTTAGTATTCAAAGCTAAAAAGAGAACTAGTTTAATTGTTTAAATAATCTATATAATTAATTAAATTTTCCACACCCGAACAAGTTTCATTATTCAAAGCTAAACAAAGAACATAAGTGTTTGGTTTTGTGTTAAACGTACATTATCTTCACTTTTTTGAAACTCTTTTAACTTGTTACATCAGAGCAATATAATTTGAATCTTCATCTTTAAAAAGTTACATTTCTCTGAACTTATTTCTGAATTTTTATTTAACCTTCACGTCTCATTCTTCATCTCTATATTTACATTTGTTTTAATATTTCATTCTCTTACTTCCATGCTTAACGTATATACTTGAGATATAATCATTAAGTTTTGAAGATATGAATAGTGAAACTCAAATATACAAAGATTCATTGTAGCAAAATCTTTATTTTGGAAATTTAGATTCGAATGGAGAAGAAAAATAAAAGAAATCTCTAAATAGAAAAAAAACATCTTTTGATTTGATGTTTTACAATAAAACAGGGGAGTAATATTCACACACATTTCTTCTTTGTGTCTCTCTATATATACGTGTGTATATATATATATATATATATATATATATATAGGATAAGGATCATGTGAGAAGTAGTAGGCTAAATGAGAAACTTGAGAAGCATTCTGGACCACACATTTTCTCTAAGCAAAAAAATGCAAAAAAAAGATGAAAAAATGCAAATATTTTTTTTTTTTTTTGGAAAAATCGCAGCTTTTTCTTTAAGAATTAATTTTTTTTTTAAATTTTTTTTTTTTGGATTTATACACAGTATATTGTTAATCTTTTAACTATACATATATGTATATTGTCAATTATACATATATGTATATACATGTTTAAAATTGAAAAATAAGTGTTATTTAGGGTTTAGCATTAGTATTTAGGGTTTAGGGTTTAGCTTTATGGTTTAGGGTTTAGCTTTAGGGTTTAACATTAGGGTTTAGCAATAGTATTTAGGGTTTAGCATTAGAGTTTAGCTTTTGGGTTTAGAATTAAGGTTTAGCTTTTGGGTTTAGCTTTAACTTTTGGGTTTAGCTTCATCTTTAGGGTTTAGCTTCATCTTTAGGGTTTGTATTAGGGTTTAGCATTAAGTGTTTAGCTTTAGTGTTTAGTTTTAGCTTTTGGGTTTAGCATTAGGGTTTAGCTTTAGGGTTTAGAATTAGGGTTTAGCTTTAGGGTTTAGCATTAGGGTTTAGCTTTAGGGTTTAGCTTTAGTGTTTATGGTTTAAGATTAACAATATACACATTTTTTCAATTTTAAACATGTATATACATATATGTATAATTGACAATATACATATATGTATAGTTAAAAGATTAACAATATACACATGTGTATAAATCCAAAAAAAAAAAAAATTTAATCCTTAAAGAAAAAGCAGCGATTTTTCAAAAAAAAAAAAAAAATTTGCATTTTTTTCACCATTTTTTTTGCATTTTTTGCTTAGGGAAAATGTGTGGTCTAGATTGCTTCTCAAGTTTCTCAAATAGGGTGGACTTTTCTTAGGATCCCTACCCTATATATATATATACGTAAATATATATATAGTCAAGGGCGTAGCTTTGTGCAGGGGCGCAGGATTCAAGGGGCGGGGAGGGGCGCCCGACCCCCCAAACTTTTCGGTCAATAGTGTTATGTATGTACGTTTCGTATAGAATTTTGTAGGTTTGTACGTTTTCGACCCCCGGTTTTATAAAAAAAATAGGTATATACGTTTTCGACCCCCCGGTTTTAATTTTTTTTATCTATATTGCCCAAATAAAATATTTAATTAGGCCAAATATTATATAGCCCAAACCATTATATTTGGAAGATGTATATAATATAGCCCAAATAAAAGCCCACCCTATAAAAAAAAACCCCAAATTCGTTTACCTGGGACTACGACCAGAACTATACATAAGGGGGAAAATCACTGCTTTCTTGGTCGTCTGCCTGGTCTTCTTCAGTTGTTCCACTACAGCTGCGGCTTGTTGAGTTGTTCAATCTTTCTTGTTCGACCAGAATCGGCTGCAGCTTGTTGAATCTTTTTTGTTCGACTTCTTCAATCTTCATAAGGTTAAAGGTATGTGGTTTTTTTTTATCTTTAGGTTCAACTTAGGGCTGCAATTTATGTGATTTAGGTTGAAATTAGGGGTGAAATTGGTCCGAATTTTTGCCCTAAACCATGTTGTATCTTTCTGTAACTATGTCTAATTTTATTTGTTTAATCTTATTGTGATTGGATTTAAATAGAAATTAGAGTTTGAAATTTAGAGTGATTTATTAACTTGTTGTGTTATTAGATTATTTAAGAATCGCCTTCGCAATAAGATGTCAGATCAGTATCTAGCAAACAGCTAGGTGATTTACATAGAAAAGGAGATTGCTGTGAACTTTGATTCGGAGTCCATAATTGAAGAATTCAAAAATCTTAAAGGAAGACGGACAAAACTATAATTTTTCATCCAGGAGAACCGGGTACTCACCTTCCTCTCTCCTTTTTAATGTTTTGGTGTCTTTGTTCATTTGTTTGTTAAACATTGTTTTAATGTTTGAGAACGTTTTTTATTTGATATTAATGTTTGACCCGACCCAAATCGAATCACCGACGTCCGACCCGAATATATCACCTCAAAACAACGCGATAGAAATTTTTTTTAGGTCCGGTACCTTCCCCCCCCCCCCCCCCCCCGGTGGAAGTTTTCAAGCTTCGCCACTGGCTTTGTGGGGCGGGAGGGGCGGCCGACCCCCAGAACTTTTCGTTCGTTAGTGGAGAGTGTGTAGTTTTCGTATAGAAATTTTTAAGTATATACGTTTTTGACCCCTCGGGGCTCGGTTTTATCGAAAATTTTGGTATATATATTTTTGACCTCGGTTGGAAATCTCAGTCGCCGCTATATATAGTGAGAAAGAAGAAAGTAAAAAACAAAGGTACGAGAATAGTGAGAGGTAGATTTAACCTTGGGTCTCATTATAATACTGAGTCAAATTATGCGACTGACTAATCTTAGCCTATATTGCTGGACTTCACATCAACCTCATTTTTTAGTAAAGGATATGTATACTATGCACAGTAGCACACCATCTATACACCTATATATATTACTCCATCATCATATGCTGCTCAGGAGCTATAGAATATCTCTCTCTCTCTCTCTCTCTCTCTCTCCAACTAGGAAACCGGCCAAAAATGTTTACTAGATTAATGTCATCAAGTTACATTAGTACCCTTTTGAAATGGGCATGGGACATGTTAGTTTACCTATGTTTCTTCCATAACTGCATGCCACTTGATATTCCAGTAAATTGGCAAGAGCCAGTTTGTGTGAGCATGTTTAACCAGAACAAGAGCTATGGGGATGAACCGGTAGACTGTGCGGTATGCCTGTCAAAGATAGAAGAAGACGATGAGATTAAAGTGCTGAGATGTGATCATCTCTTTCACAAGAGCTGCTTGGACCGTTGTGTCGAATATAGGCACACCAGATGCCCCTTGTGCCGCGATGTTCTAGCAGGACCTCGTAAGGTTTGTGAACTCGGCCGTGAAGTGTTGTGTTTTAGTTTCTCTTCAATCGGGTCAACTGATGAGGATGATTATGGTGAGTGGTGGATTCGGTGAATGTGTTGTAATATGTTATTTTATTTTACTTAACTTATTAGAATATATATGTTTAGATGATATTAAGTGCGTTATATTAGTATAATTAAAAGATTGACAATATAACTTGCCTTGTAGTATTAACACCCAAAATGAATAATAACGCACTTGGATTTTAAGAGTTTTATCGTTCGACGCATGTTCCTTGAAGTTCATTGAAATCGTCCCGAAAGGAAAGCGTAAGGGGGTTGATGGGGTTTTATTTATAAAGCATACACAAATGATGAGTAACATTTTTAAGATATCTTTGTTTCTAATGGAATTACAAAAGGAACAAAATAAAATGATAATTTTATACCCATAAATAAAGAGTCATTGAATTAGTCTGTAATTATGTAGGATATTTCGAAAAAGCTCAAGGCGAACAAACAAAAGCTTGCACCTCAATGTCACTTTCAAATAATAAACAATTTAACACTCAAGTTAAATCCCAAATAGATAAGTTAGATGAATAATGAATTCATGGGATTTTGGTCTTTGTATCCAAAATGTACAAACCTGCACAGAATTAGGGAAACGTAAATTTCTGTTAAAAAATATAATCGTGTATTTGTATGAGAAACAACACGTCGAATTTAGAATTCAAATACGCTTCATAGTCCTCAAGCGACATAGTGTGGTCAGTGGCGGATCTAGGATTCACGCCAAGCAGGAACGTTTTATTAGAAAAACGGTAACGAAATCGAAAAAACGTCAAATTTTTCCAAAATTTACACTAAAAACGTCAAATTTTTCCCCGCCAAGCGGTAGCGGGCGCTCCCCCTTGTGTCCACATAGGTCCGCCCCTGAGTGTGGTGGTAAGGTGGCTTATCTCTATCGTATTATTTAATAACTTGTTAAGAATAGGTATATATAATTATGTGTTCAAAATTACTGAAAAACCACTATTACACTAAATATATCAACATGATAATCCAAACTCCCATTTCTAATTCTAACCTCACCTCAACCTCCTCACACCCCCCACACACACACACAGAGGCTCCTCTCTAACAAGTTATTCAAATACCACACAGTCCTCAAGCGATAGTTTTTTATCTTTAATACGAGTACCCAATTGTTATAGTTTAAAAAAAAAAAAACCACCCAGTTACGTAAAACATAATGAGTATCAAACTAAAAACACCCTAAACCTTCTAACTTATGTATAATCTTTTGTTCTTAATAGCTATAACTAGTGGTTTTCCCCCGCGCTATGCGGCGGGAACTCAGCTGGTATCCGTTCGGTTCGTTCTGGTATCGACACTCGCTATAATAGCTGAAAGAGAAAACTATAAAATTAATTGGGTTATGCCCAAAAGAATACGTACTTTATATCAATCGAAAACCATAGAAAGAAGTATCGGTTCCGACAAAAAAAATCAATCGAAAACCATAAAAATGAATATTTGTTCCCGTACTGCCGATATTGGTACCTATGTTATTCGGTTGAAATTGATTCACTAAGTCCCAGATCAATACTCGTACAATGATACAAAAATTGTGTTTCTTATATTTTTATTGGCACTTGTATAGTTTACGATAGAAAAAAAAAATTAAATATCATTGTCGGTTCCTGTTCTCTTTGGTACGATAGCTTCATTTTAAATATCATTGTCGGTTTCGGTTTGATTTGGTACAATAGCGTCATGGTATCCATCTTAAATATCATTGTCGGTTTCGATTCGATTTGATACGATAGCAACACGGTATCCATTTTCAATAAAAAAACAAATTAGAAAAAAATAAATTAAAATAAATATAATATTAAAGCTTTAGTTTACTGTTCATCACCATTTCAAAATAATATGTATAATAAGTTTATCACTGTGAAAGTTACAAATATAAAAATATGTAAATACCATGATGATATAAATTTAAAAAGATACTTTTGTATTTGTAACATACAAATATAAATAATATCATCAAGATATATATCTCAAAAGAAAAGTTTATTTTCTAAATAATGAAGCTATTATACTGAAACGTTATTAAACAAATAAAACTTAAAACTTTTTGGCAATATGTTTTTGGTATATAGTTCAGCAGGGCCGACTCTGGGCCCGGCAAACCCGTGCCGACGCCCGAGGACCAAAATTTCAAAGGGCTCGAAAAGTCTTTATAAGCTTGTATATATTTATTAAATTATATATTTAGTATATTCATCTATTTATTATGCAAAAAAAATATTTGTGGTGTAGTGGCAAAAACCATCTCAAAATAATGTAAATGTCTTAAGTTTGAGTCTTTCCTCCATCACTAAGTTTTTATTTTTGTAATTCATTTACCCTTAACCATAATTTTAGGCCCAATTATTTTCGTCGCCCGAGGCCTAAATTTTTTCAAGACTTTTCGGAGACGGCTCTGTAGTTCAGGTAAACGAGTATATAGTTATGGGTATTCAAGCCAGACATCACCTAATCACCTACCTGGGAAATAGTTTTTTTTTTCCAATCCCATACCTGGTCCCATACCTATCGAGTTTCAACTATACTCAGCCCGAATGTTTTTGGTTTTGGGTATACCCATCTGACTCGGATTTTTTTGTCTTTTCTAATGACTGAGATATGAATATTCAAAATCATGTGTTTGAAATGGAGAAGTGAGAAAATGAATAGTAATGTGTCTTGTGTCTAATACACGAAGAACTTGGAACATCACAAGTGTTTATAAGTGAGAGTCGTCCTTGCATATTACTTCCTTGACAATAAGGAAGAGGTGGGGACCCTAAAAGGTGCGAAACAGCCTCACGCGTTATGAGCATGTGTGGCGGACATATTGTGGCGTTTTGTTGGCACACTTTGCACTTGTTAGTGCCAAGCTCAGTAGTGTAACATGATTATTAGTTATGGTGTTGTCAATGTAGATGGCTGTTGATGGGAAGTTGGCAACATCATGTATTGTTGCTGACTTGCTGCTCAATTAATTGGTTACTATTGTTGTTTTGCATCTACCCATGTCCTGCTAATGGGAAACGACATGAGTTGTTGATGTTTTGTTCATAGAAAAGGAATAGATTTACCTAAACATTCTTTTGATTTCAATTTCTCTACCGGTGGAATAGATTTGGTTCAATATTATAGATACTCCGAATATATTCTCCCATACTCTTTTTAAGGTTACGACGTTATTGTTTAAAAATGCATGTGTCACTCGAATGTAAAATACACATATAATAATAGTACATAGTATCACATGAAAGTGGTATGTCCTGGGTGTCTCGTCACAATGATGACACCTCTTGGTAGTTCTGAGCTGGGCCATATACGTTGTACATTTTGAATAAACCTCCACCAAGCAAATTTAGAAGACTACAATATGGTAGGTCCCGTCCTCCATCAATGCCATACGTTTTGCGTTTTTCACGTTCACTATAAAGACAAATGATATTTTAATAATAATATGAAAATATCATTGAACGTTTTTAGGAAGTACGATGAAAATACTAAACGTATTCACTTGGGACCACTATGAGAGTGTAGTATAAAGGTTTGCTACTTATTACAAATTGTGTCTGATGTCTTTAATAAGTACAGTAAACGTACTCTATGTTTACAAACTCTTGCATGTTATGTTCTTTGACCTTAACTCAGTTAACTTTTATAGTTAAGTCTGACCAATTGGACTCCACATAGGGGTACTTTAGTCATTTTACCTTAAAAATTAAAATAAATCATCATAAAAATAATAAATACATTAATTATATTTAAAAAAGATTATACATTTGTACAAATATACACACATAATTCACTCTCTGTATCTCAATTCTATATATATATAACTCTCTCTCTAACTTCCCTTCCACCCCCTCCTACTCCCACCGGCTACCACCACAACCAACGTCACCAACACGCACCTGCCACCATCACAACCACCGTCACCACCACCCACCTGCCACCACCCCCCACCTGGAACACCATCCACCTGCCACCACAACCACCATGAAAACCCCTCAAATCCGAAAACCCACCATGAAAACTCTCTACCACTGGCCACCACCGCCTTCCCCTGCCACCATCACCATCGCAACCTAAAATTCTATCTTCTTCTTCCTTTGTTTTTTAGATCCCCAATTTTACCAAAAAGTTTGAACAAAACAAAACAATTAATATAACCATAACAAAACAAAACAATACTCATATTCCCAATTTCACCAAACGACACAATTCTCTCTTCCTTTTAGCTTTCCTCCATTCAAATTGGAGTTCTTTGTTATCAACAAACTAGAACATATATAAAATAAAAATTGTAAATACATTACGAATTTCTTAAAATTTTAAGTTATTGATTTCAAAAGTTTTTTTGGCAGAAAAATATAATACTCAGACCCACCTTTCTAAGTTCATCGATCTTTTCAGTGTTCAGTACCGAGTCTTCTGTTCGGGTTCACTTGGTGGTGATCACTGGCGGATGATAGTGTAAAGTGGGGGGTGCCCCCCTCCCCCCCGAATGTTTCGGTTAAAAGTGTAAAATTTTCTATTTTTCGTCCGAAAATTTTAAAATTATATAGGATTGCCCCCCCAATTATTTTGTCTAAATATTTATACAATATATATAAATTGGGTCACATTATTTTACGCCCTCTCGGAACTTTTGGTCAAGCTCCACCACTAGTGGTGATTGCGAAGGTGTTTAAAGAAGGCGGTAGGGTAGGTGGCGGCGACATGTGGATGGATGGTAGTGGTGGGGGAAGGTGCTGGTGTAGAGGTGTTTATGGGAGGCGATGGCAGAGATGTTTATAGGAGGCGATGGTGGAGGCGTTAAAGGGGAGGTGGTGGCGGCCGATGGGTGGCGGTGGCCTGGTGGTGGTTGTGGTTGTGGTTGTGGTCAGGTGGCGGTGGCTAGAGTGGTGGTGGGTGAGTAAAAGAGGGTTGTTTATGGTGGTGCTAAAGTGGTGATTAGGGAGAGAGAGATAGAGAAAGGGATGAGAGTTATGGGAGGGGGGAGTCTGATTTATTCATTTTTTATAGTTTAGATTTTTAAATTGTTTTTGGTTTTATTTATTAGAGATATTTTAAACAAATTAGTCAAATTACCACAATATGCCCTGATTAACAATAAAATTTAACTAAGTTTGGGGTAAGGACATAACATGTTATGGTTTGCAAACATAATGTAACACCCCGTGTTTCGAAAGTCAAAGTCAAGATTGAAGTCAAAGGAAGAAAATATTGCTAATTGTGATCTGTCACTCCTTGCTTAACTACTGATTTGACTTTCTTGACTTGTAAGCGAATCTTTTATTTTAATCGCTTTAGTTGTATTATGTGGAGTATCTGTGAATAATCGATGTTTATCGCTTTATCGCTAATCGCATCGCAATCGCATTCGCAACTCGAATTATGCGTTCTGGATATTGTTTTACGTGTGTGTGCTATTTATGTGTTACTTGTGCATGTTTATTTATGTTTACGTTTTGTGGTGATTAATCAAAACGCAATCGCAACTCTATCGTATCGCAATTTAATCGCAAACGCTAAACACAAGTTATTTAGGATGATTGTATGTTAGATATAGTATTTGTGTATTGATCATTAATCTATCGCATCGCTCAATCTACTCTCGCTTAACGCTTCGCAACGCTCAACACGCGAAACGAACGTCGAAACGCAACTCGTCGGAGCCACTCGATAGAGTGACCACTCGATCGAATGGCTAGCCGATCGGATAGCCATTCGATCGGAGTGTCATCCGATCGGTGACATCCTATCCGACACTTGCCCTCCTTTCCCTTTTTGGCAACCTATAAATACCCCTCCTGTCACGTCACTTGATGTGACAGCTCCCTCATTCGACCAACAACGTTCCAGACCTTCTTTCTCTCGATTTCTCGCGATTCTTGTAAGTTTTCAACTCAAATCTTGTACTTCTATGATCTACACGCACTCATTCATTTTTTTCACCTTTGAATCTTAACTTTTAACCGTGAAATCAGCGGATTTGAGGTGTTCTAGGATGATGTCATCATGGGTTCTTATGAACTTCAAGTCTTGACCTCATTCCACCAAGAATAACTCAGATCTGAAGGATTCCCACAAGATTAAATAATGTTTTCGCATAGATCTAAACATTTTCAAAGATAAAAGGATTGAAAGATACTTTTCTAACTTCTTTCAACTCTTTGACACTCAATGCACACAAAACCGATAGAATCGGAGCTCATTCAGACCTTCTACTCTTCTCTAGTGATGTGTTGGTTTGAGATCTGAATTCTATCAACGAGACAACCAATTTCGGGTTGAACATGAACATCGTCACGAACAGATAACTGATTGGATTTGGGTGATTCCTGTTAGATCGGTTAACCTAGGTCTAATGGAGGTTCCGTTGTTTAAACACGTTGTCATACCATCTCGAGCAAACCGTAAAACTCTCAAAATAATCAAGTTCAAGACGATCAGATTCGTTGGGATGGATTGTCGTCCGATCGGATTGCCATCCGATCGAATTGCAATCCGATCGGATTGCACTTGAGGTTCAACATTTAACAATTTTCAACATGTTCAATGCATAGTCATTTTCTAACGGATTGCCATCCGATCGGTAGACCATCTGATCGAGTGACAAACCTGGTGTGAACTTGTTCTCTGAGAAATACCTTGCCGAACGGATCGCCATCCAATCGAACTGTCGTTCGATCGAACGACCTGAAAGGTAGAGATACTTCTCTGTTTTCAAAATGCTACAACGAAAACTTCAAAGCCATCATACACAAACACATCCTTACCAAACGAATGTCAATCCGACCGAATGGCCATCTGATCGGATGACCATCCGAACGGATTGACATCCGATCGAATGACCATCCGATCGGATTGCCATCCGATCAGATTACCGTTCGACACTTGGTCACTTCGCACCATTTTACGCGTTGTTCTTCGCTTATGCTATCGTTAACTGTTCAGGCTAATCTCTCAGCGCTCCCTTCAATCCAAGAGAGTGTTTATTTACTTAAACACAATCTGTGAGTATACTCGATCCCTTTTTGCTTTACCCACTTTTGGGTGTTACATACGTTACGTATTCTAAATCACATTCGACATACAACGTAGACACTATTTATACGCTGACCGTTATTGCATGCTACGTGTTATTCGATGAATGCTTGTATCTTATCTTAACACAGTGATTGTTGCCTGACACCTTAGCAACGATAGTACTAGAGTTTGGACTCTGCACCTGTCGTGGACAGGGGTTGCTAAGGGCTTTACTTCACGTGTCCCAGTGGGGATATGTGTTGCGCATTCTACAACTCGCAGTCACGTCTGTGCAGAATTCTTTGTCGATAACCTACTAGCCTTCACTTTATTACATGTTACATGTTGGTTATGCGTAAACGATTTCAAAATCTATTATACTATCAAACTTGTATGCTCACCTTTACACTATGTGTATTGACCTTTATTTTAACGTATGTGACAGGTGTTTGAGATGCTAGGATGTTGCTTTCATGGAATCGAGTAGGAGAGTCTAGAAACAAAGACAATTTATTTATTTGAATATGAGTTGTCGGAACATGTTTTGTTTTGAGAATATATATGTCTGTAATAATTGATTGCTTGATAGGTTATGGTATGTGTCACGACCCCCGACCCACCCTGGACAGAATCGGGAGCCGCGGACAGCCCAGTGGTACCGGTGATTATTTTGAAAACGTTGCAGCGGAAATTTCATCAGGACCGTGAGTTAGGAAAAATATCAGAGTTTAGAAACACCGGATTTTATTTATTAAATAGATGGAATAAATCCATGTTTTACAAAGGTAGCTTTAATAAAGATAAATTTGATTACATAAAACAATATTTCTTAATTTGATTTAATTAATAAAATAAGCCACTTCTTGATGCCTTTCAGTGCTGTATCCATTTCTTACTCCAATCTACTGTAATTACCTGAAACATGTTTGAAAAAGGTTTTGTCAGCGGGAAATACTGAGTGAGTTCATTCCATTTTATAAAATATATTGTTATACCTTACAGCATTAAGGTTTTTATATTTATTTATATTTACCCAACTCAATCAGTATTTGTCACATGATGACAGTTCCGATGTGACGGTAGTCATATCACTCATTGGCTCACTTTAGTCCAATAGTGAATTTATCAAGTAATTATATTTTACTATTATTCAATTTATCTGTTACTAGGCGATTCCTGTGACGGAGGTCATGTCACGGTTGATCATTCTTTCAACTAATGACTCTGGTCATATCACTGTTGATCATTCTTTCAACTAGTGATTCTAGTCATAACACTGTTGATCATTCTCTCAACTAGTGTCTTTGGACATGTCACTATTGATCATTCTCTCAACTAGTGTCTCTGGTCATATCACTGTTGATTATTCTTTCAACTAGTGATTCTAATCATAACACTGTTGATCATTCTCTCAACTAGTGCTTTTGGACATGTCACTGTTGATCATTCTCTCAACTAGTGACTCTGGACTTAGTTGTGTCCCGTGATATTACTTTGTCAAATATATTATTTGTGGCACAAAACCATTTAACCCAGGAGATGACATATATCATTTTATGTCAAACTACTATAACTTATCAAATATAATATGTTAATTAAATAATTGTAATATCATTATTTAATATATTAACGTGACTAAGACTAAAAAATATAATCTTAGTATAGTAGAATATATTATACTTGACTATTTTATTATGGTATACACCATTTAGATTTATTTTAAACATATATTAAATTTATTAACGATTTAATGTTAAAATAATATTAGTTATAGGTTATGGCTACTGGGGCATAATTCTCACTGTGATTGTGGTCATGCTATTATTGGCTAACTTTCTGGCAAATAGTAATGAGGATCAAATAATAAAAACCTCCCATACCGGCAGTTATTATAGAATATAAAAATTTAATCACTGTAAGTATAACTTGGTAAACTTTTAGGATTCTGGAAAAGCATTTGTAAATATAATTGTATCACAAAAAGGTGATAAAATGATGAGAAAAGAGAATGGACTCACATTATAATCATGCAGATTCATACGAGCAGAGTTTAATCTACAGATAAGCCTTAATAGATTGTAGATTTATACAGGCAGAGCTTAGCCTATTAATTAGCCTTGTAACCTAGTGCACACGAACTAGGTAAGTAACTAATACAGCATTTACGACAACTCACGAGATTAAAACCCTCACAACGAATGACAAAGTGTAATCAATTAAACATCCATCGGAATCACAACGAATGACAAAGTATAATTACTTAAACATCCATCGGATTCACAATGAATGACAAAGGATAGTACTAAAACATCCATCGGATAGTTTCAATCAATCGGACATTGAATCGTAGCAGCGATCGAGTTAATACCCTGTTTGCGGCATCACTTCGTGAATCGTGTGTGTTAATTGTGGTAAACAGAACATAACTCAGTGCCTAAAACGAATTTCTTCGTCGAACGAACGCACAGAATCAAGTCCCAAAGCCTGCTATTTATACACGAAAAATGACAAGCTTACGGACCATAAGACTCATCCCTTACGGTCCGTAAGGGACACAAAACGGTTATAGGGTGGCCACGTGTGTTTCTAGCCTGGCTGAGTCGACGATTCTCGAAATTTCGAATTAGACAGCGTTTAATTTGGATAATCGTTGAGTAGGGAATACCCCCCCTGAGTTTTAGGGGCCCTGATCCTGATTCTGATTTTTCTGAAAATTTTAGGGTTTGTGCAGAATCACTTGGGTTTCTCAATTAGGGTTTCCTATTGGATAAAATAATAAAATAATAGGACTTTTAGTGAGGCTTGTTACATCAGGGGTCCGGGTTTATACTTACAGAATGTTTTTAGGACATTTTTGTGTGAGTCGTTACATTCTCCCCACCTTAATAAAATCTCGTCCTCGAGATTTGGGTTATGATATTTCTTTTAGACTTATGTCATATTTTAATTACTAAAAACAATATAGAATTAAAATATTAAATTTTGTGAATATGAGTTGTACAATAAGTAGGACTCAATGGTTCAACTGAATTAGTTCAAGAAATCAATGCTAAACGAATGAGATGAAATGATATAATTTCCAAGGTGACTAGGTTCAAGCCAAAAGATATATGATTAATAGATATTTAAAATGAATGTGAAGGATTTTTAGAATCAATAAAATTCTTTGTCAAAGGAAAGTTTACTTTGATTGGTAACTGAGGAAGACTTTAGAATCGATAGGTTCAAAAATAAAATAAAAGCATGGAAAATGATTTGTCAAATATTTATGATATGAGAAATCAAAGTTTTGAGAGGAGTGAATTGCAAAGATACACCAAAAGACAATAGAGTTAGTGTATCATTGTTTGGAGTTCCAAATTGTTTTAATTGTGAAACAATGTAATAGTATACTATTAGTAGTAACCATATTTTTCATACTATGTCCTAGAGATCAAAATATAATAAGAACAAGTTGTTTTGGCATGACCAACTATTATATTATATTTTGTAAAGCAAAATGTAATATATATTATTTATTACGTATTTTTACTATATGTAAATGGTCACCACTTTTAAATAAATATTATTTTAGTATTTTACTATACTATGTAAAATAACTTATATTTTCTATGTAATATATATTACAAAACACCGCAATGAAGTTATTACTTTACAAAATATTTTGAAATCATATAACGTTATGAAGGTATTTACAAATATGGTAAATAAGTGAAAACAACGTCTAATAGTACAATGTAAAATATTTTTATATAATTTAAAATTTACTAATTAAATATGATGACTTAATTTATATACATTAGCTAGTTATTATCATGGTTGGATATTGGTTAGTGCTGCCTTGTTTAAGCATAGGTGGCCAGTCCATGCCTAACTAAGGCTAGGCTATTCAATACTTGCCCCTGACAATAACCCTAGTACCTAAAAATAATACTAATACTTCTGTTATGAATTTATTATTAATAATAAAATTAATAATAAATAACTTAAACATAAATTTAAATGAGAGTATACCTCAAATATAAATTCTTCACCTCAATGGTTTAATAAGAATATAGTAATACTATTTTGTAAATTAGGTAATTATTTATGTAAGTTTCCATATATAATTAATTTTATATAATGTTTTTCGATTGAAGATGTGAAAGCAATAATTATCACGAAAGGCTAGATTGTTGTTGTAAGAATCTTTAAGAGATACACTGAAATATGACAAGAATTTGTGTATCATTATCTTAGCACGCGATTTGTGTTAAGATAGCTTTTATAAATATATAAATAATTAAATCCGTATATGATATATATATAAACGAGATTAGTGCAAGCTTTAAATTTTGTGAAAACGTTAGTACAAAGTGATCGTGATCAAAGAAATGCTTCAATGGAGTCGAAGATTTAAACAAGCCTATCATGATTCAAAACAAATGAAGTGCTTGTTGGGACTATTTTGAATATGATAGCTTCCATCCATGGAATCTTGAAATGAATATGTAATGTGAGCAAAATTGAACTTGATTTAAACAGAACAGGTTTTAATAAGAAAGTTTGGACATGGTCACAATAGAAACTATGTATGTCAAAGAAAATTAAATTTTTCAAGAAATTCATTGACTTGATATCAAGGAGTTATTGTTTTGCAATAATGCGGTTCACAGTACAAAAAGCGGAATGATATTTGAGTTTGGATAAAATAACAAATCGGAATGAAGTCCTCCAGTGGTCTTTATAAATCAAATGAATCACATGCGCAATAAATAGTGCATGTGTAATGTGTGAATTTACCAAGAAATGAAATAGATCAATATTTGCTACTATGAAAGAAATCCTCATGGTATGATGACCATTAGGGAAAGTAGAAACACGAAAGTTAATTTATTATATGCAAAAGTCAGAATTTTAACGAAAGAAATATAAGAACTTTTATCTGGAATTTCGTGTAATAATTACTAGGGAATGTAAATAAAATGAAATAGGGAATTTGCAAAGGTATGTGACTCCTTTTTCAGTGATAATAATTATAACTCTGATTAGACTGTGCCCCGATGGTTGTGAAATCTTGTTACAACGTACTTTAGCGAAATTCATGTCGCTTGTAGGATCATATGGCAAAGTGCTTCTTTTTGATTTAATAGTTTTTCTACTGACGGAATTAGCATTGGTGTCATCGTACCCAATTTATATTCTCCAAAGATCTTTCCTCGAAAGTTGTGTGTGATATACTTCATCTTTTGTGGACTTATAATTAAGTTTTCATGTGTTTTCTTGTACATTATCACAACTTTACATGCTTCTTACTTGCGTTAATAATTTATGATAATGCTTTACAAATTCTTTATACTTTTGTTAGCATTCCAACTTAAAGGGTTTCCATTGTTTATTTTATCACACGAGCTACGAGACGGATGACCAAACGAAATAATGTTTGTTATCGGAAAAGAGATTCCTGATAAAGAAATCTAGATACAGATGCTTGTGCTTTATTCCAAATTGACTTTTGGAATTTCTTATAGATATACATATCTATATAATCATATATTTCATGTTGTAATAAACATACCATCTATCAGGTCAATGTATTTAACAGATTCATATTTCCAAACACTAGTCAGATATCAGATCATGAGACTATTTAGGGAAATCTTGTCACTTGTTTGACATATTATATACCCCGTCTTACCCGGTTCGCGCCGGAGAGGTAATCCCAGTATATCCGAACAAACTGGAGAGTCTGCTACACCATACTCAGTCTTGCCGGAGAAAATTTTCTATTTCCCATAAATAGTATCTTTTCAAGATTTTAAAAGTGCCTCTTTTATTAGGGCTTTTATCCAAAATCAAGGAAATTTGTATTCCCGTAACATATCTTATTCTTAGACTAAGTAATATCAATAAGCAATAATGACTATTAATTCTTGCTTATTTATCATATCTTGCAATATTCTAATTATCATTCTTATGGTATATCAAAACCCATCATACTTTATTTACACCAGTACTTAGCTTATCTCGAAGCTGATACTAAGGCATCTTTTCTTAAGTTCATGTCTAAATGCTATCATGTGTGCTACCAGTTAACAGCAATCTCCTAACTCTTTTATACAAACTTAGGTATTATTGTCACAACACCTAAAGGCTTAAATCAGTGGCTCTGATACCACCTTCTGTCACGACCCCGGACCCACCCTGGACGGAATCGGGAGCCGCGGACAGCCCAGTGGTACCGATGATTATTTTGAAAACGTTGCAGCGGAAATTTCATCAGGACCGTGAGTTAGGAAAAATATCAGAGTTTAGAAACACCGGATTTTATTTATTAAATAGATGGAATAAATCCATGTTTTACAAAGGTAGCTTTAATAAAGATAAATTTGATTACATAAAACAATATTTCTTAATTTGATTTAATTAATAAAATAAGCCACTTCTTGATGCCTTTCAATGATGTATCCATTTCTTACTCCAATCTACTGTAATTACCTGAAACATGTTTGAAAAAGGTTTTGTCAGCGGGAAATACTGAGTGAGTTCATTCCATTTTATAAAATATATTGTTATACCTTACAGCATTAAGGTTTTTATATTTATTTATATTTACCCAACTCAATCAGTATTTGTCACATGATGACAGTTCCGATGTAACGGTAGTCATATCACTCATTGGCTCACTTTAGTCTAATAGTGAATTTATCAAGTAATTATATTTTACTATTATTCAATTTATCTGTTACTAGGCGATTCCTGTGACGGAAGTCATGTCACGGTTGATCATTCTTTCAACTAATGACTCTGGTCATATCACTGTTGATCATTCTTTCAACTAGTGATTCTAGTCATAACACTGTTAATCATTCTCTCAACTAGTGTCTTTGGACATGTCACTATTGATCATTCTCTCAACTAGTGTCTCTGGTCATATCACTGTTGATCATTCTTTCAACTAGTGATTCTAATCATAACACTGTTGATCATTCTCCAACTAGTGCTTTTGGACATGTCACTGTTGATCATCCTCTCAACTAGTGACTCTGGACTTAGTTGTGTCCCGTGATATTACTTTGTCAAATATATTATTTATGGCACAAAACCATTTAACCTAGGAGATGACATATATCATTTTATGTCAAACTACTATAACTTATCAAATATAATATGTTAATTAAATAATTGTAATATCATTATTTAATATATTAACGTGACTAAGACTAAAAAATATAATCTTAGTATAGTAGAATATATTATACTTGACTATTTTATTATGGTATACACCATTTAGATTTATTTCAAACATATATTAAATTTATTAACGATTTAATGTTAAAATAATATTAGTTATAGGTTATGGCTACTGGGGCATAATTCTCACTGTGATTGTGGTCATGCTATTATTGGCTAACTTTCTGGAAAATAGTAATGAGGATCAAATAATAAAAACCTCCCATACCGGCAGTTATTATAGAATATAAAAATTTAATCACTGTAAGTATAACTTGGTAAACTTTTAGGATTCTGGAAAAGCATTTGTAAATATAATTGTATCACAAAAAGGTGATAAAATGATGAGAAAAGAGAATGGACTCACATTATAATCATGCAGATTCATACGAGCAGAGTTTAATCTACAGATAAGCCTTAATAGATTGTAGATTTATACAGGCAGAGCTTAGCCTATTAATTAGCCTTGTAACCTAGTGCACACGAACTAGGTAAGTAACTAATACAGCATTTACGATAACTCACGAGATTAAAACCCTCACAACGAATGACAAAGTGTAATCACTTAAACATCCATCGGAATCACAACGAATGACAAAGTATAATTAGTTAAACATCCATCGGATTCACAACGAATGACAAAGGATAGTACTAAAACATCCATCGGATAGTTTCAATCAATCGGACATTGAATCGTAGCAGCGATCGAGTTAATACCCTGTTTGCGGCAGCACTTCGTGAATCGTGTGTGTTAATTGTGGTAAACAGAACATAACTCAGTGCCTAAAACGAATTTCTTTGTCGAACGAACGCACAGAATCAAGTCCCAAAGCCTGCTATTTATACACGAAAAATGACAAGCTTACGGACCGTAAGACTCATCCCTTACGGTCCGTAAGGGACACAAAACGGTTATAGGGTGGCCACGTGTGTTTCTAGCCTGGCTGAGTCGACGATTCTCGGAATTTCGAATTAGACAGCGTTTAATTTGGATAATCGTTGAGTAGGGAATACCCCCCCTGAGTTTTAGGGGCCCTGATCCTGATTCTGATTTTTCTGAAAATTTTAGGGTTTGTGCAGAATCACTTGGGTTTCTCAATTAGGGTTTCCTATTGGATAAAATAATAAAATAATAGGACTTTTAGTGAGGGTTGTTACATCAGGGGTCCGGGTTTATACTTACAGAATGTTTTTAGGACATTTTTGTGTGAGTCGTTACAGTATGGGACATAATATTAACTATCCAGTAATTTAGTTGTTATGGAATTTCTCTTGACAATCTGTTTCGCTCAGTGTCGCGCCCCGATGTTTCCGTCATCGGTTGGGGTGTGACAGATTGGTATCAGAGCCATAACTATAGGGAATTAGGCAAGGCTCGACCTAGTCCGGGTCGATGTCTTAGAAACGACCTAGTCTATAGTCTAAGTTCCAACAGACCGATTTGTGCATACCCTTTAGGGGTTTTGTACGAACTTACTTGCAATTTCTCGCTCGCACTCGCTGAACACTATCACTGCACGCTATTCCTGGAAAATAAACAAGTGATTAGGTCGAGATTAGGTGTGAAAACTGCAAACTCTCGATTAAATCACTTGTTTGACCCGCATTTTCATCTATAAACAGGAGAATTTGCGTTGGATCAGGAGTGAAATCCGTACTTTAACACATATTTTCCCCTCTGTTTCATCAAGACAGGAACGAAGTCGTTAAGTTAGGGTTGAAACCCGAACCTCGACGACTTGTTTCGTTCTCTATTTTGGTTTTACAAAACTCTCACCAAAGTCTCGACGGACTCCAATGACTTGAAGTCACACTGTAACTGTGAGGATGCGTGTCGATCACCCAGATTGAGGCGAGAGCACAGTCCAGAAGGCCAAAGTGTGCACTAAAGGTCCTTGTGAATAGTTGAAATCACTTTGGGTAGTCAACGTCTATCAAGCCGAGACAATCTATTTCTCGATTTTATGTGTTTCGATTCTGGATCTCCCCGCCACTAACTCCGATATTTGTCACTTTTATGTGAATTTTATGTGATCTATGTGATTTTACCTGTTTATGTGTTTTGATTTTTGGTATTATTGCACTTTCGCTTTCGCCTTGATCGACACACACAACTCGCACTGCACATCTATCTCAATACGCTAACAAATCGTTACTACCATCGCAAGCTATGATATTCGCTATCTCGCTATTCGCACTCGCAACTCTCGAACGCCATACGCAGCTTTGAAGAATAGGTGAATACGCGCAATACGTGTAGGTGGATACGTGCAAAATATAGTGTGGATTCTATAGATTACGTGTTTCTGTGCCCTATGTGCTTAAGTGATTCTGTGATTACGTGCCTATGTGCTTACATGATTATATGATTGATTGTGTTCCTGAGCTTTAGTATTAAGTATGTTGTGAGGAGAGATTCGATTATATAGTGTCTAAGTCCTATGGCGATGTCTGTTGCAGAAAATGTCGTCATTTAGATCATTTCACTCCCGATCTGCTCGCCGCAATCATGAAGACAAGCGTATCGCTTCTTTGGTTGCTAAGCAGATAGCGAAAGTTATTCCCCAGATCGTTAGCGAGCTAAATGAAAATGGTAGCAAGTCTTCTGAAGAATCCCGGAACGATTCGCCCAAAGCCACTTTTAGCTTCAAGCAGTTCAAAGCATGCGGCCTGAAAGAATTTACCAGCGAAGATCGGCCTACGGCCATGTTCCAATGGTTTGATTCAATCGAAGTCACCCTGCGCAAGAGTGGCTGTCCTGATAATCTCTGTACTATTAACGCTACTGGCGTCTTCCAATCCCGAAGTCTAGATTGGTAGACGGCCTAGAGAAACAAGCGCGGAAATGATGCAGCTTAGGGGCTGACGTGGGATGAGTTGAAGGATGTTATGATGCAAGAGTGCTGCCCTCCCCACGAGCGCCAAAAGCTGGAGGACGAGTTCTGGCATATCAAGCAAAAGGATGGTGACAACGCTGGTTTTACTGCTCGCTTCAAGCAGCCGAGCATAATCTGTCTAGGCCAAGTTACTACGCCTGAAATCACCATCAAGAAGTATATCCATGCTCTACTTGTACTTATCACCACCCAGGCCAAGTTACTACGCCTGAAATCACCATAATCTGTCCAGGCCAAGTTACTACGCCCGAAATCCCCATCAAGAAATCACCAGCTGAGTAACTCGTCGGAGCCATTCGATCGAGTGACCACTCGATCGAGTGGCCACTCGATCGAATGGCCATCCGATCGGATAGCCATCCGATCGGAGTGTCATCCTATCGGTGACATCCTATCCGACACTTGCCATCCTTTCCCTTTTTGGAAACCTATAAATACCCCCCTGTCACATCGACCAGCAGCGTTCCAGACCTTCTTTCTCTCGATTTCTCGTGATTCTTGTAAGTTTTCAACTCAAATCTTGTACTTCTATGATCTATACGCAGTCCTTCATCTTTTTCACCTTTGAATCTTAACTTTTAACCGTGAAATCAGCGGATTTGAGGTGTTCTAGAATGATGTCATCATGGGGTTCTTATGAACTTCAAGTCTTGACCTCATTCCACCAAGAATAACTCATATCTGAAGGATTCCCACAAGATTAAACAATGTTTTCGCATAGATCTAAACATTTTCAAAGATAAAAGGATTGAAAGATACTTTTCTAACTTCTTTCAACTCTTTTACACTCAATGCACTCAAAACCGATAGAATCGAAGCTCATTCAGACCTTCTACTCTTCTCTAGTGATGTGTTGGTTTGAGATCTGAATTCTATCAATGAGACAACCAATTTCGGGTTGAACATGAACACCGTCACGAACAGATAACTGATTGGATTTGGGTGATTCCTGTTCGATCGGTTAACCTAGGTCTGATGGAGGTTCCGTTGTTTAAACACGTTGTCATACTGTCACGAGCAAACTGCAAAACTTTCAAAATAATCAAGTTCAAGACGATCAGATTCGTCGGGACGGATTGCCGTCCTATCGGATTTCCATCCGATCGAACTGCAATCCGATCGGATTGCACTTGAGGTTCAACATTTAACAATTTTCAACATGTTCAATGCATAGTCAGTTTCTAACGGATTGCCATCCGATCGGTAGACCATACGATCGAGTGACAATCCTGCTGTGAACTTGTTCTCTGAGAAATACCTCGCTGAACGGACCGCCATCCAATCGAACTGCCGTTCGATCGAATGACCTGAAAGATAGAGATACTTCTCTGTTTTCAAAATGCTACAACGAAAACTTCAAAGCCATCATACACAAACATATCCTTACCAAACGAATGTCAATCCGACCGAATGGCCATCCAATCGGATTGCCATCCGATCGGATTACCGTTCGACACTTGGTACACTTCGCGCCGTTCTTCACTTATGCTATCGTTAACGGTTCAAGCTAATCTCTCAGCGCTCCCTTCAATCCAAGAGAGTGTTTATTTACTTAAACACAATCTGTGAGTATACTCGATCCCTTTTTGCTCTACGCACTTTTGGGTCTTACATACGTTACGTATTCTAAATCACATTCGACACACAACGCAAACACTATTTATACGCTGACCGTTATTGCATGCTACGTGTTATTCGATGAATGCTTGTATGTTATGTTAACACAGTGATTGTTGTCTGACACCTTAGCAACGATAGTACTATAGTTTGGACTCAGCACCTGTCGTGGACAGGGGTTGTTAAGGGCTTTACTTCACGTGTCCTGATATTCACCAATTTATACATATTTTAGTCCCCCATTTTATCCCCATTTTATGCGTTTTCGGCCGTAAAACCGTCATTCGGATACTTAATCATGTATACTTTTGTTTACAGGCCTAAAACAGCATGCTAGACAAGATGATAGTGAAAACGAGGACTTTCCGGACGAAACGACAGAGCTGCGAACATTCTGTGGGAATTCTGACCTGTGCTTGTGGAACGGTCGTGCGACGTTTGGAACGGTCCGTGCGACTCCGATAATGCATCCAGCCCGACAATGAACAAGGGTGCAACCTGGAGTGCAAGCCTTATCGGAGTGGAACGATCGTGCGACCAGTGGAACTCCCGTGCAAACCCGATGATCAGCCCAACCCCGGAACTGCACCACCAGTGCAACAGTCCATGCAACAAGAACCCGGAAACGCACGATCGTGCGGTTTAAAGAACAGTCGTGCGAGATCGAAGACTGGTCAAGATCTGTGATCTCATGCGGTATGGTGAATAGTATCTCCAATAATACAAAAAGTGAACGGTCGTGCCAATAAAGTGCACGACCGTGCGAGATCGAAAATATATAAAAAACATGCAGAGACATTCTGCTCGTAACTCTGGAATTTTGGAGAGCAATTCAGACGATTTTCAGGCTCCGGAGGCGTTAGCTTTCACCCGGATTAGCTCGATTACTATCCGGATTCTTAATCTAGTGCTTGTTTATGGTTTGGTTTTCTAATCTTTCCATAATTTTGTTAATCTTTCAAGCATTTGGATTAATGTTTATGTATTATTGTAGCCTTTGGGCAAAAACACAACAATCCCTTGCTTGATTATAACCATTAGTATGTTAATCTTTGTTTGTAATGACACTTGGAAGTATTTTCTATGTTAATCTTTGATGATTAGTTTGCAACCTTGTTATTGATATTGATTTCTTGATTATAAGTAATTTTGTTGGATGATTGGTATTTGGTTAGTTAAGATAGTTGAAAAATGAAGCTTAATTAATCTTGTATTAGTAAACTTTAAACTTGGTTAACTAGTTTTGCTTGGTTAAAATGTGTGCACCATGATACAAGAAATGGTTAGTGGTTTAATAAAAGGTAATTATTGTAAATCAGGAAAGCTTGCCGTCACGTAAGGACCTTAACGGGTTAAATGGTGTCGTTATAAATTCTTGCCATGATTTGTTAGCTTAGTTAGTAGTTTAGGCCAAAATTGCTATCTTGGTGAATTTATGTGCAAGATTTGTAAAATGAACTCGGTTGTGATTTAATCTAGTTTATGCTTGTCTCGGTGGTTGCATTGTGTTTATTGGTGTCGCTTTCCTTGTTTAAGTGAGGTTAGAAAACTCCTAACGGATGACTAACTTATTTTTAAGAGATTTTAATAGACATTTATCAATTGCACGTTAAAGAACAATTTTAGGTGGTTAAAGTGTGTTTATCGTTTTAACTTTCCGAATGATTGTCATGTTAGGATTCCCGAAAGGGATACTAATTGTCTCAAATTTGGAGAATTGATCAAATGCTTCTAGTGCCAAAAACCGACTTAGTTGACATGCTTTGGTTGTGTATTAAGCAAGGCTATTTATCTATTTTCATATTTGAAATCTATTATGTTTTTATAAGTAGTTGTTTATGCTTACTTTAGTTTATTAAAAATCAAACAACTTATGTTTTTACCAGTAGTTTAGTGACAAAGGTCTAGTATTATTCCTCCGCCCATTTCCTTGGATCGATACTTGGTTCTTACCGATACTTTACTACATATATGACGGGGTACACTTGCCTCTTTCGTGTGTGTTTTGATGTTAAAGTAATAATCACTTTTATAAATTTAAAACCGAATCGTGTGTTTATTCATGATAAAAATATGTGTATAGGCGCACACGTCAAGTTTTTGGCGCCGCTGCCGGGGACATGGCGAGCTTTAGGAACGACCCGAGTCATTGTTTTATCGGTGTATATACTTGTTAATATTTGTGAATATTTTCTTGATTATTTATTTGTTAATATTTCTTGATTTTAATTCATTTTATTCATTTTCGAGATTATTTTGTACACTTGTAAATTTTTGTTCCGTTTATTTGTTCGATCCAGATTTATTTATTCATTTATTCTGTGAGTTTTCGGCTCCGGAAAATCATTTTTACACTAGCCGATTCAATTATTTTTATTGTGTTGATTTTTATTAAATTTCGGGCCCATTTTCGGATTTTTATAAAATTTTCAGCCCATTTTAAATAATATTCTGTTTCTTTTCAGAAAAAAAAAACAGCATTATTATATTAATAAAATATTCATTGTGTCAAATTTTTGTTTGCAGGTTGATGTCCTCAACCCTCGCTCCAGAAGTTGTTGAACCGTCAGACGAGCCTGAACGTGATCTGAGGAGACGTCTTCGCGCGAGATCTCGTGCGGTTGGGCTACTGCTCGCAGCTGGTGAGCAGGAGCAGGTGGTACCCGCTGAAGCCGAGGGCTCAGGGGAAGCAGGAAACATAATCATGGCGGACGATGAGCGACCTTTGAATGAGACGAATCAGCCCGGAAGGGCAGGCCTGGAGCCGAGTATCCTTCAGCCTACTATAGATGCACCTACTTTTGAAATTAGATCTAGTATTATTAATATGGTGCAGAATTCAGTACAGTTTGACGGGCGTGAGCATGAGGATCCCGGGAGGCATATTGCTGCTTTTCTTGCTATTTGTTTGACATTTAGGATTACAGGTGTTTCGGAGGATGCAATTCGGTTGAGGTTGTTTCCTTTCTCGTTGCGTGACAAAGCTAGAGCTTGGCTTATGTCACTTCCAGCCGGGTCCATCAGGACCTGGAATCAGTTGGCGGAGTAGTTTATGCAAAAATATTTTCCACCTGAGAAAACAACCAAGCTACGGAACCGGATTGTGACCTTTCGCCAGGACGAGGGAGAGTCGTTGCACACATCCTGGGAAAGATTCAAAGATTTGTTGATTGACGTTCCACATCATGGCTTCTCTAAGCGACAGCTAGTCTTGACATTTTATCAAGGGCTCAGTTACAACACTCAGGAGCGATTAGACGTGAATGCAGGAGGTGATCTAGGAACGAAGACGCCGAATGAAGCGTATGATATCATAGAGAGAGCCGCATTGAAGTCTAGCGCGTGTCGCGAAGGAGATAGAGGCCGGGCAGCAACATCATCATCATCTTCTCACGTAGGAGTACACTCGGTGGACGACTACACGGCCATTACTGCACAAATCTCAGCTCTTGCAGCAAAATTCAATAAGTCCCAGGTGATCGCACAAGCTGGTTCGGGATGTGACCAGTGTGGAGTGTCACACGAGCCTGGTGCATGCTTTCAGGGAGTCGTGTACGAGGGCCACGAAGAAGTGGATTTTGTGAGTAATCAGGTGAGGCCGCAGAACAACCTGTACAGCAATACCTATAATCCCGGATGGAGAAATCACCCAAATTTTGGGTGGCATGCGAATACAGGTAATCAAAACCCATTGGGGTTCACTCAGCGCGCTCCAGCGCCACAGCAGGGTCAGGGTCAGCAGTTCCAGTAATATAACCAACCTTACCAGCAGCGTCCATATTCGTATCAGAATCAGGGCACTGGGAGTAGCTCCCAGCAGCAGGCCCCTTAGTCTAGTTCCAAGCTGGAGGATATAATTGCTCTGCTTCTTACTAGCTCCTCGAGTGCGAATCAGTTGGCTGAAAAATGCTACCAACAGAGCGAGGATCGTTTTCTTTCCCACGAGGGAGAAATGAGGAGTCACAAAGCCTCGATTCAGAATATCGAGAACCAGGTTGGTCAGCTGGCACATATGATGTCTAAAAGACCCCCAGGTGGTCTTCCGGGTAATACAGAGCCAAACCCGGGCGGGCATGTGAATGCGATCATGACCAGGAGTGGAAAGACTACCGGACCCGTCATATCAGACTCATCACCGATCACTGGAGCGGTCCCGACTGACACACCGGACGAGGTGCAAGATAGGCTACGCCCAGCAAGTACAGCACAAGTCCAGGAGCCAGTCAAAGATTACACTCCACCAGTACCTTATCCAGGCAGGCTGAAGAAACAAAAGAACGAAGAACAATACGGTAAGTTCCTTGAGTTGCTTAAGCAACTACACATTAATATACCGTTTGTTGAAGCCTTGGCCCAGATGCCAAAGTATGCGAAATTCCTAAAGGACATCCTCTCGAATAAACAGAAGCTCGAGGATATATCATGTGTGGTGATGAATGAAACTTGTTCTGCCGTTTTACAAAACCGTCTGCCCATGAAAATGGGAGATCCGGGTAGTTTTACGCTTCCTTGTTTGATTGGAAACATGTCTGTTAGCTATGCATTGGCTGACTTGGGAGCGAGTATCAACCTTATGCCATATAAGGTTTTTACTAAACTGGATCTGGGTGAGCCGTCACCCACTAGAATGGGCATTCGGTTGGCAGACCGTTCAATCAAGTATCCGCGTGGATTTGTGGAAAACATGCTTGTAAAAATCGATAAATTTGTTTTCCCCGTGGATTTTGTTATTCTTGACATGGACGAAGATTCAAGAGTACCTTTGATACTTGGACGCCCGTTCCTCAATACTGCGAGGACGATTGTTGATGTGGCAGCTGGCCAAATCACGCTCCGAGTGAATGATGAGCACGTGACATTCAATATCAAAAGATCGATGCAGCATCCGCAAACTCACGATGACATGCTTTATTATGTCGACATTGTCGATGCATGTGTGTGCTCTCATTTTCAAGGCACTGTTGACGAGATTGATTCGGACACACTTCTGTCGTGTGGGGACCTGATTGGCGTTACGCAGGAGGGCCACGATTTAGAGCAGCCAGTCTATCAGATTGGTGACGATGGTTCCCAAAGTCCGGAGAGGTTTCTAGAAATTGGCCATGTAGAAGAAGAGAAAGCAAAACCTTCGGTTGAAGATCCGCCATCTTTGGAGTTGAAAGAACTCCCACCACATCTCGAGTATGCATTTCTGGACGAGGAGCATCGCTTACCGGTCATAATTTCGGCATCATTGGAAAAGGATGAGAAGAATCAGCTTCTCGAAGTTCTTAGACTTTATAAGAGAGCCATTGCGTGGAAAATCATGGATATCAAAGGCATCAATCCTTCTTTTTGTACTCACAAGATTCTGATTTAAGACGAGTACAAACCCTGTGCACAGCCTCAGAGGCGGTTAAATCCGAATATGCAAGACGTGGTGAAGAAAGAAGTGATTAAGTTGTTGGATGCCGGGATGATTTATCCTATATCTGACTCTGTGTGGGTGAGTCCAGTGCAGGTTGTACCTAAGAAAGGTGGTATGACTGTAGTTTCAAATGATAGGAATGAGCTAATTCCTACCCGTACCGTCACTGGGAGGCGAGTTTGCATTGATTACCGCAAACTCAACGATGCTACTCGTAAGGATCATTTCCCGCTTCCATTCATCGACCAGATGTTGGAACGTCTGTCGGGGAAGTTGTATTACTGTTTCTTGGACGGGTTCTCTGTGTACTTCCAAATTCCTATTGCTCCTGAGGATCAGGATAAGACTACCTTTACATGCCCCTTCGGCACATTCGCCAACCGGCGGATGCCTTTTGGGTTGTGTAATGCACCGGCGACCTTGCAGAGGTGCATGGTTGCAATTTTTCATGATATGATCGAGGATTCTATGGAGGTTTTCATGGATGATTTTTCAGTATTTGGGGATTCCTTCGATCATTGTTTGGAAAATTTGAAAAAGATGTTGAAGAGGTGTGAGGAGACAAATCTGGTCCTAAACTGGGAGAAGTGCCACTTCATGGTGAAAGAGGGCATAGTTCTGGGACACAAGATTTCTCATGCTGGTATGGAGGTCGATCCAGCTAAAGTTGACATTATTTCACGACTTCCGCCTCCCACCTCTGTGAGAGCAATTCGGAGCTTTCTTGGTCATGCGGGGTTCTATAGGCGATTCATCAAGGATTTCTCAAAAATCGCTAGGCCCATGACACGTTTGTTGGAGAAAGACGCTCCATTTATCTTTGGAGATGATTGCTTGAGGGTTTTTGACCTTCTCAAGAAAAAGTTGATTGAGGCCCCTATTTTTTTGCACCTGACTGGAGTCTGCCATTCGAAATTATGTGCGACGCGAGTGATTACGCTATAGGGGCCGTTTTGGGACAGAAGAAGGAAAAGCACTTTCACCCGATCTATTATGCGAGCAAGACTCTCCACGACGCTCAGGAGCACTACACCACGACTGAAAAAGAGCTCTTGGCGGTTGTTTTCGCATTTGACAAATTTAGATCGTATTTGGTGCTTTCGAAAACTATTGTGTATACTGATCACGCAGCCATCAGATATCTCTTCAGCTAACAAGACGCTAAACCGCGTCTAATCAGATGGATCTTGTTGCTGCAAGAGTTTGATATCGAAATCCAAGATAAAAAGGGTGCGTTGAATGTAGCGGCTGACCATCTATCTCGGTTGGAGCATGGAGACATCGAGGACACGCGTTGGGATTCAATCAATGACAATTTCCCACACGAGTCTTTGATGGGTGTTGAGATATGCGATGAGTCACCATGCTTCGCTGACTTTGCGAACTATCTTGCTTGCGGGATTCTGATTAAAGGGTTGACTCACCAGCAAAAGAGGAAATTCTTTTCGGATGTCAAGCACTACATTTGGGACGATCCTTTCTTATTTAGGGTGGGTGCTGATTAGGTGATCAGAAGATGCGTTTTAGGGAAAGAGGCGACCAATATTCTGCGCCATTGTCACGAGGGACCTACCGGAGGCCACCATGGAGCCAATTTCACCGCCAAGAAGGTGTTAGATTCCGGGTTTTATTGGCCTACTATTTTTCGTGACACGCAGAGTTGGGTCAAAGCGTGTGATGCCTGCCAGAGGGCGGCTAAAATATCGGCACATGATGAAATGCCTCAGAACTGGATACAAGTTTGTGAAGTCTTCGACATTTGGGGGATAGACTTCATAGGACCATTCCCCCCCTCACGAGGTAATAAGTACATCCTGGTCGCAGTTGACTATGTATCAAAGTGGGCGGAGGCACAAGCCTTACCCACAAATGACGCCAGGGTGGTCGTGAGATTCTTGAAAAGTTTGTTCGCCCGGTTTGGCGCTCTGAAAGCGTTTATCAGTGACAGAGGGACTCATTTCTGCAATACTTAGCTTGAAAAAGCTTTGTCCCGTTACGGTGTGCATCACCGTTTGTCCACGCCCTATCATCCGCAGACGAGCGGGCAGGTGGAAGTCACTAACCGTGGGCTAAAACGAATCCTTGAGCGGTCTGTTGGTGCAAACCGCAAGGAGTGGTCGGACAAACTCGATGAGGCATTGTGGGCGTTTCGTACAGCTTACAAGACCCCTATTGGGACTACTCCCTTTAGGTTGGTATACGGAAAAGCGTGCCATTTGCCGGTAGAGTTGGAGCATAAAGCTTATGGGCTTTAAAAACCACGAATCTGGACTTGAAAACCGGAGGTGAAGCCCGGTTTCTCCAAATTCATGAATTGGAGGAACTGCGACAACAAGCTTATGAGAGCTCCATCCTCTACAAAGAGTGCACAAAGAGATTACACGATAAACGCTTGAAGGACCACAAAGAATTCCAAGCGGGTGATCTTGTTCTTCTTTACAACTCACGATTGCGCTTATTTTCAGGGAAGCTTCATTCACGTTGGACAGGACCATACACAGTTAAAGTGGTATTTCCGTATGGTACTGTTGCAATAGAGAACGCAGATGGCGTTATATTCAAAGTAAATGGACATCGGTTGAAGCTGTACGTTGCCGAGCCGATAGAGTCGGCGGTGGAGGTCATCGAGCTCCAAACCCCGCACACATCATAAGTGTGGGGAGGAGAGAGTCTACGCTACCGACTCGCGGATTAAAAATGTAGCAAGAGAGTCTTTGACTCTTTAGGGGTAATATCGTCTTTTTATGTGTTTTTCTAGTTTTAGCGTAATTTATATATGTTTGGTAGTTTACGTTAGTTTGTACAATTTTTATACATACCGAGCGAAGGTTCTATGTTGCGATATGGTTAAAACAGTTTGCGTGTGAAAAAATGGCGAAAAACGGTCAAAACAGTTGCTGGAAATGGCTTTTGCAGAAAAAACTGATCTGCAGTTGTTGCACGACCGTGCCATGCGACGCACGACCGTGCGTTTGTGGGCTGGCCTGCACTAGGAGTTGCACCCCCGGTGCATCTCCGAGAACAGCGTGCAGGGTTTGAACAATGTCAGTCATGCACGACCGTGCGAGCTGTCGCACGACCGTGCGAGAGGCAGGGGCAGTTTTGTTATTTGTACATTATAAAAACCCCCATCTGTTGCCATTTCCCTCATTCGCGAACCCTAACTACAGACAGCCGTTCCAGAGCGTTTTCGCCTCAAATCGCACGGTTTCTTCGCACGGTTTCACACATCTCTTCGCACGGTACGTTCTTTCTTGTTTTTTTCTGTTTCTTCCGCTTTCTAGGTTAGAATCATTCGATTTCTTCAAGGTTTTTAGGGTTCCCTTCATAAATACAAGCGAAACCCTAGCCCTTGCTAGAATCTCATGTCTCGTGAACATCCGGTTGATTTTCTGACCCCTGTTTGTACAAAAACTAGTTGATTTTTGAAAAATCTGGCTATTCAGAGCCGGGGTGAAAATCTACAGAAAAACAAGGTCGCACGGACGTTCTTTGGATGGAACGGTCGTGCGCTGCCGGTTGTTCACGATGATCTGCTTTTTGGCTCGGTAATGCACGATTGTGCAGTTGGTCGCACGCCGTGCAGATTCGACATATGCTGGCTACCTGTGCTCGTTCTCGGTGACGCACGACCGTGCGTCTCGTCGCACGTCCGTGCGACAGGCCCAGATCAGCAAGACAGAATCTTCATAACTGTCTGCTCGGCTGTTTTTGATTGAAATTTTTCCTGCTCCTATTTTCCTAACGATATTCCTCATTACAGATGGATCATCCCTTCTTGCAATTCAATTAAAACAACGAGAGAGAGGCTCTTTGTATCCCAAAACGTAACGAATTATGGAATAGGCGGGGGCAGTTTAGCATCCCCCGGAGGCTAGATTGGGATGTGATGAGAGATCTGAATCAGCGTGAAAGACTAGAAAACATGCTTACTATTCCGCTTTCACGACTAGTCTCTATCGACCGACCCATCTATCGTGAGCTAACGATAGAGTTCTTCTCCACATATTCATACGAAAAGCCGAAAGTATATCAAAATCCAAACTTTTGGTACAGAGAGAGGATCACTTTCAGATTGGGGGGGCGTTGGCACCATTGGTCGGTGGGTAGATTGGGTCGGAGACTTGGGATTTACACACATGAAGACATGGATTCAGAGTTCTTCACCGATGAGTTTACCTTCCCGAGTGATGAAGCGAGGGCCGCGTTTTGGGCTCAAAATGCAATTGGCGACCCATACGACCCAAGGATGTCGAAAGCTTCACGATTGAGAGACCCTCTGCATCGAGTGATGCATCATATATTCAGCCACACCATCTGCGGCCGCATGGACAGTTTGGGGAACTGTCCAACACCGGATTTGATATTTCTATATGCGCTGGTTGAGGGGGTACACATCAACCTAGCTGCGAGGATGGCAGAATATTTTGTGAAAAGCTCAGGGAGAAAGCCCAACAGTCAGATTCATGGCGGTCAGTATGTGACCGAAATTGCCTACAATTTAGGGCTGATGACTGATGAGGTACTTGAGGGTCTTACTTTGGTGACCAATGGTGTATCTGTTGATATTCGGTCGTTGAAGGCGATGGTGTTGATTGCTGAGACGGATCGGGGGGGATAGATTGAAGGGTTTAAACAACGAGGCCTGGGACCCGTTGCCTCCGGCTGAGGAGGAAGATGAGGATGAGGAGATGCATGATGAGGAGCAGCAGCACGAGCAGCACGGACCACAGACACTACCCCATTCACCGCAGCATCACGCATACCACCAGCACCAGGATTGGCCCGAAGGCATCCCGCCTTACCCTGAGTTTTACCAGCAGTTCCAACAAATGCAGGTTAACCAGGAGCAGCAGTTCCAACAGATCCGGGCGTACCAGGACTTCTTGCGCCGGGAGGTGCATGATGGATTTTCATACCTTTTTGGGGAACTTCATAATGCCTACCCGAACTACTTCGGGCATCCCTCACAGTTCCCATACGGGAACCCACCTGGTTATGGAGATGCAGGCCCTTCCAATACGAGATATGATGCTGTGACGATGAGTAGGAGACGGTGGAGTTGATCGTTGGTGGTTTTTATTATTTCAGTACTTTGTTATTCGGGTGTTCATTTTGGTTGTTATTTCAACACCCCCGGTTATGTACTCTTTATTTTCAGACACTTTACTTTATTTGTCTTGTCTTTGTTTGGATTTTAGTACTTATATTTATGTAAATTATGGTTTATTTGGGTTTATTTTGTTTCTGTTCTGTTTTGCTGTACCATGTGACATACTTGCAGAGTTTGGCTATCAAATCTTGGACCGGAGCACATCACAGATACAGCTTGGAAGTCTCGTTGCATCACAATCATCTTGAGGGGAGTATTATTCTCCTTTATCTCTATATTTCGGGTTTCGCATTGGGGACAATGCGAAGTTCAAGTGTGGGGAGGGGTTTAACTTTGTTGACTTTGTTTGTCCTAAAAAAATCAGAAAAATCATTCCAAAATATCTGTATTTTGTATATATTTTAGTGAATAAACCGGTTGGTTGTGTTTTAGAAAACTTCGGACTTGATAAAAACTCGACAAGCAAAATAAATTTTGAAAAAGAAAACCGGAAAGCGTGACAAACAAAGAAAGACTAGTGTCACACCCCAACCGATGGCGGAATCATCGGGGCATGGCACTGAGCGAAACAGATTGTCCAGAAGTTTCCATAACAGTTATCATTACCATTCAATTTATAATAACATGTCCCATACCATGTCTCAAACAGTAAACAAATTATTACAGATAAAGTCTAGGCAAATCATTCTGTTCCGACAACTCAGATTTATAAATAGCTAAATTGTTTATTGGTTTCTAGGACTCCTTCCATAGCCTCAATTTCATCACCAGCAAGCTAAGCATAGAAACAACCTAAGCACCTATCACATACGTTAAAATAAAGTCAATACATATAATGTAAAGGTGAGCATACAAGTTTGATAATAGCATATAGAGTTCGAATTCGTTTACGCATAACCAGCACGTACACATAGTGAAATGAAGCACGTTAGTTATCGACATAGATCCATCGATACCAATGACTGCGGGTTGACTGCCCGAGGCAGTTCGCAATACATGATTACCACCGTAATCCATGCAAGTAAAAGATCCTTAACAACCCCCGTGTGAACGGGTGCTGAGTCCAAACTATAGTACTATCGTTGCTAAGGCAGGTAGACAACATTCCATGTGTAAACATAACAAACAAGCATTCATAAGCCACGTATAGCATGCATTAACGGTCAGCGTTCAAATAGTTTGAGTAGTGTGATAGTTGTAGTTTGAATATTCGTAATGTATGTAACACCCAAAAGTGCTTAAAGCAAAAAGGGATCGAGTATACTCACAGCGATTAATGGATTGAAGGGAGCGCTTAGCGAGTACGGTTAGCCTGAATAGATTTGATAGCATAATGATAAGCGAAACGTAAAACGGAAAAAAAGTGATGGAGAGTCGGACAGCTGGTCGATCGGACGGTAGTCCGATCGGACGGCAGACCGTTCGGTTGACAGTCTGCTCGGACGGCTGTCCGGTCGGTTGGCAAGCCGATCGGATGGCTGTTCGAGTGGATTGTTTCCTCCTTTGAATAGGATGTGTTTGTGTATGATGGTTTGACTTTTGAAGTTTTCGTTGTAGCATTTGAAAACATTGAAGTACCTTTACCTTTCAGGTCGGTCGATCGGACGGCTGTTTGATCGGCCGGCAACCCGATCGGTTAGGCATTCAAATGAATGGCAATGTTCAGTATTTGGGTCGGACAGGTGTTCGATCGGACAGGTGTTCGATCGGACAGGTCAGCAAGTCAAAGACTTTAATGAAGTATGGTGCAGTGGATCCGATGGTTGATCGATCGAATAGCACCACCGCTGTTCGATCGGACAACAGGGTGGCACTTCTAGTGCATTGAACATGTTAAAAAAATCGATTAAGTATTGAAGCATAGTATCTCATGATCCGAAGAGTAATCCGATCAGACAGGTGTTCGATCGAACAACAGTTCGTTCAATACTAGTCTCCAAAATAACTTGGTTGTGTGGGACCATGTGCTAGCCGATCGGCTGGCCAGTCGATCGGCTGACTATCCGATCGGCTGGCTGTCCGTTCGGACAGCAGTCTGATCGGTTAGCATTCTGACCTGATCAGCCCTCTCGTCTAACACTTGGTTGTTCTGTTTGTTTGTCGTTTTATCGAGGTATTTTGACAGCGAGTAAAACCATAGATGCCTCGTCCTTACTGGGTTTCCCGGGTCGGACAGGAATCACCCAAATCCGGTCGGTGGTCTGTTCGGAACGAAGTTTAACATTTAACTCGAAGTCGGTTAACCTTGTGGATAGAATCCGGATCTTGAGTCATACAACCACCGGAGTGATTTGTAAACCGACTCAGGCCCCGTTTCTATCAGTTTGAAGTTATTTGAGTGACAAAGAGTTGAAGGAAAGTCAGAAAATCCATCCTTCAATCCTAGTTACCGTGTATATGTTTAGATCTATGAAAGATCCGTGTTTATTTATGTGGAAATCGGCTAGATCCAAGTCTTTCTTGGTGGATTGAGGCCAAAACATGAAGTTCTTCAAGAACCCATGATGACATCATCCTAGAACACTTGAATCTTGATGATTTCACGGTTAAAAGTTAAGATTTGAAAGATAGAAAGGTGTAGGAGCGTGTATAGATCAAGAAAATACAAGATTTAGGATGAAATCTTACCGGAATCGAGAGAAATCTGCGAAAAGGTGGGCTGAGCGTGCTGGTCGAACAGGGGTTTCCAAAAGTGGAAAGGATGACAATGACAGGGGTATTTATAGGATGACAAAAGGGGAAAGTGCTGGCCGATTGGCTGGCAGCTCGATCGGACAGCCTGTCCGATCGGACAGCAGTCCGTTCGGCTGGCTGTTCGATCGGCTGGGAGCCTGATCGATCGGTCACACTTTTCGAGTGTTTTGCACGACGATTTTTGATATTTCGATTTCGATTGCGAGCGGTTTGATACGATAGGGTTTCCTAGTCAAATTACTTTCAGTTCCAGACACTCCTATCTTGCGCAATCTATTTTCCACCATCTATCATAGTTCGTTCACGATTCGAGTTTGATTGCACTTCGAGTTAGGTTCGGGTTTCGATTGAGTTCGCTTGATTACACAACACAACACAACACAACATAAATAAACATGCACAGGTAACACGTAAGGCACACACACACGTATAATAACAAGTGAAAACACGTAGCTCGAGTTGCGATTTGATGTCGATTCGATTAGCATAGCTTGACTATTAACTTTATCGCATTGTTACTTCCTATAGTTCACAGTTGTAGATCGATTGAATAACGATTAACACACATTGATTATTGCAATTAACGACACTTACTCCACATAATATAATTAAAAACAAGAAGTTTCTACGAGTCAAGTTGCGCGAAATCGATCGTTGACTTTGACCTTGACTTTGACTTTGACTTGTGAAAACACAGGGTGTTACAACTAGCATGATAGTTTTCACACTTTTACCCATTCCTTCCGTTACGTGAGCATATTTGAGCCTTGAAATTGTTATATATTTGTTCAGTTCGGATTTAGGAGTGAGTCGGATGTCATGTGTAATTTAGAACTTGTCACTTGTATGCTTGTTAAGACCATGAACTTGCGGAATTGTGTAGAAGTGATAGAGGCACTTAGATTACCCCTTTGTTGTTAGCCTTGTTCTTTGTGTTGTGTTTCCCGTATACCTTACATTACCTTTAGGATGAACCATGTCGAGCCTTCCCGTTTACCTTTGTTTACCCAACATAATCGCCCACTTAGCCAAATTTAGCATTTTTATGTTTTAAACCTTGTAGTGTTGAAACTCGGTCAATATAATCGTTTAACTAGCGCTTGTTATAGTTTATTTTTCATCGTATAAATCCATTAGTTTTTATGCTATATAAAAAAACAGAAAATAAAACACCCTAAAATAGGGTGAAGTAGACAAAATTCGAGCAATTTTGAATGATAAAATGATGAAATCTTGTTTAAGAGCTCGTTGTCGCATAAGTCACCTTTTTAAGGCGTTTGTCACACCCCCAAAATCCACCTGCGGAATACTACCGCTCGGAGGCGTGACTGACCAGGATCCAGCCACCAATCATATTGAACAAGCATATAAGTAGTTATAAAATCCAACCAATACAATTGGTGTCCAATCAAAACATAGTTTAAGTTGCAAGCGGAAGCATAACGTTTAAATCCAAAACATAAGTTTAATTGTTTCAAAGTTTAACATGGCACACAGCTGTCCATGTCCCACAACGACTCTCTTCCATGCAAGCTCCAGCTAAGTACCTACGGACCTGCAAAGCATGTAGTAACGAGTCAACAACAAGTTGAGTGAGTTCACAGTTGGGTGTTCGTTTTAAGTTGTTTCGAAAACAGTTTCCTTTATCTGGCATCCTGCCGTGGGGGTTACCCCATAGTTGAAAACGTGATCTGTTTAACCCAATTACTCTGGCAATCCAGCCGTGGGGGCTACCCCGTGTTTAGTTATCTGGCATTTCGGCCGTGGGGGCTACCCCATGTTTACACTAGACTCGTTACCATATCGACTGCTGATTGTAGTCATGTTTATGTGCCCTGAAACTGTCAATGTCTATCAACATTGACGTGCCCCAGATCCATTAGTTCACGCCCGTCCTCTGCGGCACGGTGTGAGGTTTGTCAGACCTAAATAGCGCTATCTAACTAATGACCCGCTCGCCATTGGCCCGGCGATTAAGTCGATATAAAAAGGAGGGACTTCGTGATAGAGTTTTGGTCTAGTATGAGTTATCTGTCCATGAGGACGAGGAATTACATTCCTGAACCAATACTGTCCTACCCAAGGAGGACGAGGAACCCATGTTCCTTACCCCAATTCCCGACACCTGGGAATCCCATGCTTTGTAGAGGGTGTGAACTCACCTTGGTTTGCTCGGCAGATACACAGAAAAGTCAATCAAGTTAATTGTGGTCAACCGCGTCCTAGTATGGTTACCACGCAAGTTAGATACAACCAAGTGATGCACATACATTTTCTACACGTATACTAGCAAGTTGCATGCAGGTATTATTTATGGCATACACGTACGAACATGGCGGTTTACAATAATACCTATGAGTTGAACAGTAGCATGTATACAAGTAAACAAAGCCCAAAAGTCCGGCCCAATCACCTAAGCCCGTAACAATGCAAGTCCAAAACAGTGCACGTGTACATGGTCTCGGGTCGAGACTGTGCGGTCTCGAGTCGTACATATGAGTTCTCGAGTCGCAACCGTGGAGGTCTCGGGTCATGTCTCGGGTCGCAACAAGACTCGCAACCCTGATCTCGAGTTATGCTGTTTTGTGTTGATGCGGTGTGGTCTCGAGTCGAGACTAGAGAGTTCTCGACTCGTAACCTGTGTCGCAATCCCCGGTCTCGAGTTGTCATGTTTCATGGTCTCGAGTCGAAACCAGGTGTCTCGACTCCCAGCACCTGCTGATCTGCATAGTGTACTAACCAATGGAAATCCGATTTCATGCAACCTTATGTACTATCCATATAAACATGTTTTCTTATCTAACAATTTACTAAAATGGATCAAACACCTAAATTTCAAATATTCAAGGCACATTCATGGCATATTCATGTTGTTCATCATACATTCAACTAGTTCTTCATTTTAGGGTTTTCATTTTACAACATGCTTCATCAATAAAGTTTATCCTAGCATGAACTCAAGTTGATAACATCATCGGTTCCTACATCTAGCACATTCCATCAATGCAATAACATACTTAAATGAGATTCATCATCAACATGTGCTAATCCGATTTCATTGAACAATAAACCTCCTAAACATCACTAATTCATTCGGATTCAAACCATAAAGAGCCGGTTACAATCATTCATGATTAATCACATATTATCTATACTAAGCTGACATTACATCATCATATAACAACGACCTTAGCACCAATTTATTCAAGGAGGATATATTCATCATGTATAAAACTTAACAAGTAAGCACATATTATCATATTACTTCATATATCATCATCAACCGAAGTACATAACATAACATGAAGCACTAACCGGTTAGAGAAGTAGTGGTGAAGAATGAAACTTCCAAATGGGTGTGTGCGAGCCGGTCCGAGAGCTCCTTGTGGTCACCGGTTTGATCCGAGAGGGAAGGAGAGGAGAGGTGATGTTTGATCTTTAGGGTTTAAGGTTTTTCTAGAGGGAGAGTGTAGGGGAGTGTGTGTTGTCCAAAGAAATGGCAAAAGTGACTAGGAGCATGAGTTATATACTAGGTTAGTTCACCTTAGTGGGTTTTCGAGTGGGGTGGGGAGGGACATGGCCCAACCGGCCCAACAGTTACACTATTCACTCGAGACCGCTTGGTCTCGAGTCGGGTTCTTGTGTCTCGGGTCACATACATACAAGCATACATATAAACATAACACATAATCACATAGGATGTTCACTTATATCATTAAACCAACAAGTTAACTAGTCACATAACGTTCAAGCATGTTACATCGAGATATAAAGAAGGTTCTAAATTTCGAGTTGTCACATCATCCCCAAGTTGAAAGAAATTTCGTCCCGAAATTTGGTAAGCACTCACTGAGGAAGCTAGTCAAGTTGTATGGTTTTCCCGGTTTTCCTGGGGTGTCACATCCACCCCCCGTTGATCTGGAATTTCGTCCCGAAATTCCGTAGCTTCAGCCTCAGTAGTGGTTGTACTGTTTGCGAACAGTTGGGGATACTTTTGTTTCATCTGATCTTCGCGTTCCCAGGTGAACTCTGGGCCGCGACGTGAGTTCCAACGAACTCGAACGAGAGGTATTCTAGTGCTCTTGAGGACCTTAACATCCCGGTCCGTGATTTCAACTGGTTCCTCGACGAATCGTAACTGCTCGTCGATAGTGAGTTCCTTCAGAGGAACTATGTGGGTCTCATCTGACAGACACTTCTTCAGATTCGACACGTGGAAAACGTTGTGAACTGCACTGAGTTCTGCTGGTAAGTTCAGTATGTAGGCCACCCTGCCTATTTTCTCGATGATTTCAAAAGGTCCAACGTATCGTGGGTTAAGTTTACCTCGTTTACCAAAACGAACCACACCTTTCCAGGGTGAAACTTTGAGTAGTACCCGCTCCCCAACCTGGAGCTCAAGTGGTTTCCTGCCCTTATCGGCGTAGACTTTCTGACGGTCACGAGCTGCCGCCATGCGTTGTCGTATTTGAGCAATTCGTTCAGTTGTGTCTACCACATGTTCTGGACCAGTGATATGACTATCCCCCACCTCTGCCCAACAAAGAGGTGACCGGCATTTACGCCCGTACAATGCCTCAAACGGAGCAGCTTTAATGCTGGTGTGGTAGCTGTTATTGTACGAGAATTCCACAAGTGGCAGATGCTTTTCCCAGCTGCTGCCAAAGTCGATCACACATGCACGAAGCATGTCTTCTAAGGTTTGAATAGTGCGCTCAGACTGCCCGTCCGTCTGAGGATGATACGCTGTGCTCATGTCTAATCGTGAGCCAAAGGATTTGTGCATTGCTTGCCACAGTTCTAAAGTGAAACGTGCATCTCGATCCGAGATAATAGAGGTGGGCACCCCGTGCCTCGAAACAACTTCCTTAAGATATACTTCTGCTAGAGTGGAGAATTTATCCGTCTCCTTGATAGCCAAGAAGTGTGCAGACTTTGTGAGTCGATCCACGATCACCCAAATAGTATCGTTCCCCCATTGGGATCTAGGCAGGCCAGTAACGAAATCCATGGAAATTTGCTCCCATTTCCATTGCGGTATTTCCGGTTGTTGGAGTAGGCCTGAGGGTTTCTGGTATTCAGACTTGACTCTCGCACAAGTCAAACACTTGCTGACGTAAGTTGCTATGTGGGCCTTCATGCTAGGCCACCAATACGTGGTCTTGATATCGTGGTACATCTTATCCGAACCAGGGTGTACCGAGTAGCGAGACTTGTGTGCTTCATCCATCACAAGCAATCGTAGGTTGCCATAGAGTGGGACCCAAATGCGTCCCGTTACGTAGTAAGCATCGTCTTCCTTTTGTTCTAAGCGTTGCCTTGAGCCGCGTAGGGCTTCAGCCCTGACGTTTTCTGGTTTCAATGCCTCTACCTGAGCGTCTCTTATTTGGGAAGGAAGACTAGAATGTATAGTGAGCTGCAAGGCTCGTACGCGCTTAGGCGCAGTGTCCTTTCGACTAAGGGCATTAGCCACAACATTGGCTTTGCCAGGATGGTACTTGATTGCACATTCGTAATCATTCAGCAGCTCGACCCATCGTCGTTGTCGCATGTTCAGTTCCTTCTGTTTGAAGATGTGCTCAAGACTCCTGTGATCGGTGTAAATGGTGCACTTGGTACCATATAGGTAATGTCTCCATATCTTAAGTGCAAAAACAACAGCTCCCAGCTCTAAGTCGTGCGTAGTGTAGTTTCTTTCATGAACTTTGAGTTGGCGTGAGGCGTAGGCTATAACCTTGTCCCGTTGCATCAGTACACAACCAAGACCCTGAATTGATGCGTCGCAGTAGACCACGAAGTCGTCTGTGCCCTCTGGAAAGGAAAGGATAGGTGCGCTGCAAAGTCTATCCTTTAAATGCCGGAATGCTAACTCCTGTGCATTTCCCCATCGATAAACAACGCCTTTCTGCGTTAGTGTGGTAAGAGGCTGTGCAATCTTAGAAAAATCCTTAATGAATCTCCTGTAGTAACCTGCCAACCCCAAGAATTGGCGAATTTCCGTTGGTGTACGAGGTGCAGGCCAGTTCTTAATCGAGTCTACCTTGGATGGATCAACGTGAATCCCATCCTTGTTCACCACATGGCCTAAGAAATGGACTTCTCGAAGCCAGAAGTCGCATTTTGAAAACTTGGCGTATAGCTGTTCTGCTCGAAGGAGTTCCAAAATAAGTCGTAGATGCTGCTCGTGTTCCTCCTGGCTCTTAGAGTAGATCAGGATGTCGTCGATGAAGACTATAACGAACTTGTCCAGGTAAGGCTTGCACACTCGATTCATCAAGTCCATGAAGATCGCAGGTGCGTTTGTCAGCCCAAAAGGCATGACCAAAAACTCATAGTGTCCGTAACGCGTTCTAAAAGCTGTTTTGGAGACGTCCTCTTCTCGGACCCTCAGCTGGTGATACCCCGATCTCAGATCAATCTTTGAATAGTAGCTCGACCCCTGTAGCTGGTCGAACAAGTCGTCAATGCGTGGTAGAGGATAGCGATTCTTCACTGTCACCTTGTTGAGTTCCCGGTAGTCGATACACATTCTGAAGGTACCGTCTTTCTTCTTCACAAACAGAACTGGAGCTCCCCAGGGCGATGAGCTAGGACGAATAAAACCCCTATCCAAGAGTTCTTGTAGTTGTGTAGAGAGTTCTTCCAACTCTGATGGAGCTAAACGATAAGGTGCACGAGCTATAGGTGCAGCTCCAGGAGCTAGTTCAATCTGAAATTCGACTTGGCGATGAGGCGGAAGACCAGGTAATTCCTCAGGAAATACCTCAGGATAGTCGTGTACAATTAGAAAGTCTTCTATCTTCTTCTCTTTCTCTGAGGTGTCAGTAACGAGTGCCAAAATGGCAGTGTGGCCCTTTCGCAAGCACTTCTGGGCCTTAAGGAGAGAAATGATGTTCTCAACAGCACTCCTCTTGTCGCCACGAATCATGAGAGGTTCACTACCGGAACTAGGAATACGAACAATCTTCTCGTTGCAAAGAATCTCTGCTCGGTGTTGGGATAACCAATCCATCCCAATGACAACGTCGAAACTACCCAAGACGATAGGAATAAGGTCGATAGAGAAGGTCTGGTTAGCAAGAACAAGTTTACAACCCTTGACTACGTGTGTGGCCTCTAAACTCTTACCGTTTGCTAGCTCTACAGTGTGCTTGTTGTTCAAAGGTGTTGGAATACGCTTAAGCATTCGACTAACATCTAGTGACATGTAGCTAGTATCGGCACCCGAATCAAATAAAACTGTAACATAAAAGTCGTCGAGAAGGAACTTACCCGCTACGACGTTGGGGTCATTCCTTGCTTCTCCTTGACCAATCACGAACGCCCGCCCCCTGGCACCATTGTTGTTGTTGTTCCCATTGTTACCATTCCCCTGATTGTTGTTATTGTTGTTGTTGTTGTTCTGGTTCCTGTTCAGTTGGGGGCAATCCCTCTTGAAATGGCCTTCAGCTCCACACTGAAAGCACCCTTTGTTATCACCTTGCTGCTGCTGACGTTGGTTCTGTTGAGCTTGCTGTCGATTCTGATTGGCGGGATACAAGCTCCTGCAATCCTTTGCAGCGTGACCTGGCTTGTTGCACCGATGACAGTTACCCCTGGTGCATGGCCCGCTGTGGTGCAGGCTGCAGCGATTGCATTTGGGGTGATTCCCTTTGTACCCACCATGACTTTGACCACCAGATGATTGCTGACTATGGCTCTTGTAGTCATCAGTCTTTCTCTGCTGAGACTGAGATTGCACAGAAGTCGAACCCTTGTTTGAAGCTCCATCCCACTTCCGTTTGTTGTCACTAAGAGCACCTGAAGTAGTTGCAGCACCTATGCGCTTTGGTAACCTGTTCTGCTCCACCGCCTGATCCGTGAGACGGTGAGCCAGTTGAACAACTTGCTGGATAGTGGCGAGGTTTGCTGAAGTCACATGACTTTGGATTTCTGGCACTAAGCCCTTGAGAAATAGTTCGATGCCTTTGATGGGAGGATCCACCATAGTAGGACACAGAATTGCCAGTTCGTTCGACCTTTTCACATAAGCTTCAATTTCTGACCCCGTCATCTTGAGGTTGAAAAACTCTACTTCCAGTTTGTGAATCTCATCGCGATTGCAGTACTCCTCTTTGATCATCTCCTTAAAGTTGTTCCATGGGGTGGCGTTAGCAGCAACCAACCCCAACATTTGAACCTGAGCATTCCACCACGTGAGGGCTAAACCCTCGAGAGTACCGGTAGCATACTTCACCCTGCGCTCCTCAGGGCATTCACACATTTCGAACACAGATTCTAGCTTCTCAAACCAGTGGAGGAGACCTACGGCTCCTTCAGTGCCGCTAAAAGTAGTTGGTCGGCAGTCCATGAAAGTTTTAAAAGTGCACACAGGTGGTTGAACATGTTGACCTATCGAGGGTGAAAGAAAAGACAGAGTTTAACACAAAGGTTGGTTCACGAGAGTAGGATCTATAGATCCTAGAATGGGTTTGGACTGCAGGATATACCTCCTGCGTGTGCAGCTGCCAGTGCCACAGCAACTCGTTCGTTAATCAGAGCCGTCAACTGGGCTTGTGTCATGTTTATGCGTCCAGACATAATCTTCACATCAAGAGGAACGTGAGTGAGAGAGGTTCGCGAAAATGCGATGACAGAAGGGAGTAAGCATACATGTGTTCTAGCAACAGTAGTTATACTAACCAAGCATACCATGAGCAATGTACTATGTAACTAACAAGTAGGCAATATACATAGATCATACCACCTAGAATGTCGAGCCTTGCATGTGGAGTGAAGCGTCGTTGCGGATCGTAGAGCACTGTACAGGTTATAGTCTGATTTTAATAAAACTTTTTCCTTTATTAAAACCAAGTTCTCTATAACCAATGGCTCTGATACCAATCTGTCACACCACCAAAATCCACCTGCGGAATACTACCGCTCGGAGGCGTGACTGACCAGGATCCAGCCACCAATCATATTGAACAAGCATATAAGTAGTTATAAAATCCAACCAATACAATTGGTGTCCAATCAAAACATAGTTTAAGTTGCAAGCGGAAGCATAACGTTTAAATCCAAAACATAAGTTTAATTGTTTCAAAGTTTAACATGGCACACAGCTGTCCATGTCCCACAACGACTCTCTTCCATGCAAGCTCCAGCTAAGTACCTACGGACCTGCAAAGCATGTAGTAACGAGTCAACAACAAGTTGAGTGAGTTCACAGTTGGGTGTTCGTTTTAAGTTGTTTCGAAAACAGTTTCCTTTATCTGGCATCCTGCCGTGGGGGTTACCCCATAGTTGAAAACGTGATCTGTTTAACCCAATTACTCTGGCAATCCAGCCGTGGGGGCTACCCCGTGTTTAGTTATCTGGCATTTTGGCCGTGGGGGCTACCCCATGTTTACACTAGACTCGTTACCATATCGACTGCTGACTGTAGTCATGTTTATGTGCCCTGAAACTGTCAATGTCTATCAGCATTGACGTGCCCCAGATCATTAGTTCACGCCCGTCCTCTGCGGCACGGTGTGAGGTTTGTCAGACCTAAATAGCTCTATCTAACTAATGACCCGCTCGCCATTGGCCCGGCGATTAAGTCGATATAAAAAGGAGGGACTTCGTGATAGAGTTTTGGTCTAGTACGAGTTATCTGTCCATGAGGACGAGGAATTACATTCCTGAACCAATACTGTCCTACCCAAGGAGGACGAGGAACCCATGTTCCTTACCCCAATTCCCGACCCCCGGGAATCCCATGCTTTGTAGAGGGTGTGAACTCACCTTGGTTTGCTCGGCAGATACACAGAAAAGTTAATCAAGTTAATTGTGGTCAACCGCGTCCTAGTATGGTTACCACACAAGTTAGATACAACCAAGTGATGCACATACATTTTCTACACGTATACTAGCAAGTTGCATGCAGGTATTATTTATGGCATACACGTACGAACATGGCGGTTTACAATAATACCTATGAGTTGAACAGTAGCATGTATACAAGTAAACAAAGCCCAAAAGTCCGGCCCAATCACCTAAGCCCGTAACAATGCAAGTCCAAAACAGTGCACATGTACATGGTCTCGGGTCGAGACTGTGCGGTCTCGAGTCGTACATATGAGTTCTCGAGTCGCAACCGTGGAGGTCTCGGGTCATGTCTCGGGTCGCAACAAGACTCGCAACCCTGATCTCGAGTTATGCTGTTTTGTGTTGATGCGGTGTGGTCTCGAGTCGAGACTAGAGAGTTCTCGACTCGTAACCTGTGTCGCAATCCCCGGTCTCGAGTTGTCATGTTCATGGTCTCGAGTCGAAACCAGGTGTCTCGACTCCCAGCACCTGCTGATCTGCATAGTGTACTAACCAATGGAAATCCGATTTCATGCAACCTTATGTACTATCCATATAAACATGTTTTCTTGTCTAACAATTTACTAAAATGGATCAAACACCTAAATTTCAAACATTCAAGGCACATTCATGGCACATTCATGTTGTTCATCATACATTCAACTAGTTCTTCATTTTAGGGTTTTCATTTTACAACATGCTTCATCAATAAAGTTTATCCTAGCATGAACTCAAGTTGATAACATCATCGGTTCCTACATCTAGCACATTCCATCAATGCAATAACATACTTAAATGAGATTCATCATCAACATGTGCTAATCCGATTTCATTGAACAATAAACCTCCTAAACATCACTAATTCATTCGGATTCAAACCATAAAGAGCCGGTTACAATCATTCATGATTAATCACATATTATCTATACTAAGCCGACATTACATCATCATATAACAACGACCTTAGCACCAATTTATTCAAGGAGGATATATTTATCATGTATAAAACTTAACAAGTAAGCACATATTATCATATTACTTCATATATCATCATCAACCGAAGTACATAACATAACATGAAGCACTAACCGGTTAGAGAAGTAGTGGTGAAGAATGAAACTTCCAAATGGGTGTGTGCGAGCCGGTCCGAGAGCTCCTTGTGGTCACCGGTTTGATCTGAGAGGGAAGGAGAGGAGAGGTGATGTTTGATCTTTAGGGTTTAAGGTTTTTCTAGAGGGAGAGTGTAGGGGAGTGTGTGTTGTCCAAATAAATGGCAAAAGTGACTAGGAGCATGAGTTATATACTAGGTTAGTTCACCTTAGTGGGTTTTCGAGTGGGGTAGGGAGGGACATGGCCCAACCGGCCCAACAGTTACACTATTCACTTGAGACCGCATGGTCTCGAGTCGGGTTCTTGTGTCTTGGGTCACATACATACAAGCATACATATAAACATAACACATAATCACATAGGATGTTCACTTATATCATTAAACCAACAAGTTAACTAGTCACATAACGTTCAAGCATGTTACATCGAGATATAAAGAAGGTTCTAAATTTCGAGTTGTCACAGCGTTTGTATGTATAGTTTTGTTGTATTGCGCTTGTTAAAAGTAACTAACAATTTTTAACCATTTCGCCACTTTAAATATCCATTTCCATACCCTTCGCCCAAGCCAAACGTTACACCCCGTAAAGACCTCTTGATTTACACTTTTTCGCAAGTTAGTTGGTGGAGACGAGATCTTATGACAAGCTTATGATATTACACATTTCATTGACGAGGCATTGAGTGTTTGCACATACACATTTTATGTATGTTTGATAAATAAAACCGAGTGTGTGTGAACATTGTGAGTTGTGTGAAGATTAGCATGTTAAGTCAATTGAAAGTGAAGTCACGGCTTTTTGGTTATCTCCATATATTTGCATATGCTTGTTTGGTTTGATTCATTTGATGTTGTCTTTCGAAAAACCGGCTAACCGTTTGTAGTTGTTTCAATAAATAGTTTGTAAATTATCGTTCTTGTTTGATTCTATCTTTTATTGCATTTTAGTTTAGCTTGCTTGAGGACAAGCAAGGTTCAAGTGTGGGGAGATTTGATATTCACCAATTTATACATATTTTAGTCCCCCATTTTATCCCCATTTTCGGCCGTAAAACCGTCATTCGGATACTTAATCATGTATACTTTTGTTTATAGGCCTAAAACAGCATGCCAGACAAGATGATAGTGAAAACGAGGACTTTCCAGACGAAACGACAAAGCTGCGAACATTCTGTGGGAATTCTGACCTGGGCCTGTGGAACGGTCGTGCGGCGTTTGGAACGGTCCGTGCGACTCCGACAATGCATCCAGCCCGGCAATGAACGAGGGTGCAACCCAGAGTGCAACCCTTATCGGAGTGGAACGATCGTGCGACTAGTGGAACTCCCGTGTAAACCCGATGATTAGCCCAACCCCGGAACTGCACCACCAGTGCAACAGTCCGTGCAACAAGAACCCGGAAACGCACGATCGTACGGTTTAAAGAACGGTCGTGCGAGATCGAAGACTGGTCAAGATCTGTGATGTCATGCGGTATGGTGAACAGTAACTCCAATAAGGCAAAAAGTGAACGGTCGTGCCAATAAAGTGCACGACCGTGCGAGATCGAAAATATATAAAAAACATGCAGAGACATTCTGCTCGTAACTCTGGAATTTTGGAGAGCAATTCAGGCGATTTTCAGGCTCTGGAGGCGTTAGCTTTCACCCGGATTCAAGCCACATTGTCCCGTTTAGCTCGATTACTATCCGGATTCTTAATCTGGTGCTTGTTTATGGTTTGGTTTTCTAATCTTTCCATAATTTTGTTAATCTTTCAAGGATTTAGATTAATGTTTATGTATTATTGTAGCCTTTGGGCAAAAACACAACAATCCCTTGCTTGATTATAACCATTAGTATGTTAATCTTTGTTTGTAATGACACTTGGAAGTATTTTCTATGTTAATCTTTGATGATTAGTTTGCAACTTTGTTATTGATATTGATTTCTTGATTATAAGTAATTTTGTTGGATGATTTGTATTTAGTTAGTTAAGATAGTTGAAAAATGAAGCTTAATTAATCTTGTATTAGTAAACTTTAAACTTGGTTAACTAGTTTAGTTTGGTTAAAATGTGTGCACCATGATACTAATAATAGTTAGTGGTTTAATAAAATGTAATTATTGTTAATCAAGAAAGCTTGCCGTCACGTAAGGACCTTAACGGGTTAAATGATGTCGTTATAAATTCTTGCCATGATTTGTTAGCTTAGTTAGTAGTAGCTTAGTTGGTGAATTTATGTGCAAGATTTGTAAAATGAACTCGGTTGTGATTTAATCTAGTTTATGCTTGTCTCGGTGGTTGCATTGTGTTTATCGGTGTCACTTTCCTTGTTTAAGTGAGGTTAGAAAACTCCTAACGGTTGACTAACTTATTTTTAAGAGATTTTCATAGACATTTATCAATTGCACGTTAAAGAACAATTTTAGGTGCTTAAAGTGTGTTTATCGTTTTAACTTTCCGAATGATTGTCATGTTAGGATTCCCGAAAGGGATACTAATTGTCTCAAATTTGGAGAATTGATCAAATACTTCTAGTGCCAAAAACCGACTTAGTTGACATGCTTTGGTTGTGTATTAAGCAAGGCTATTTATCTATTTTCATATTTGAAATCTATTATGTTTTTATAAGTAGTTGTTTATGCTTACTTTAGTTTATTAAAAATCAAACAACTTATGTTTTTACCGGTAGTTTAGTGACAAAGATCTAGTATTATTCCCCCACCCATTTCCTTGGATCGATACTTGGTTCTTACCGATACTTTACTACATATATGACGGGGTACACTTGCCTCTTTCGTGTGTGTTTTGATGTTAAAGTAATAATCACTTTTATAAATTTAAAACCGAATCGTGTGTTTATTCATGATAAAAATATGTGTATACGCGCATACGTCATGTCCCAGTGGGGATATGTGTTGCGTATTCTACAACTCGCAGTCACGTCTGTGCAGAATTCTCTGTCGATAACCTACAAGCCTTCACTTTATTATATGTTACATGTTGGTTATGCGTAAACGATTTCGAACTCCATTATACTATCAAACTTGTATGCTCACCTTTACACTATGTGTATTGACCTTTATTTTAACGTATGTGACAGGTGTTTGAGATGCTAGGATGTTGCTTGCTTTCATGGAATCGAGTAGGAGAGTCTAGAAACAAAGACAATTTATTTATTTGAATCTGAGTTGTCGGAACATGTTTTGTTTTGAGAATATCTATGTCTGTAATAATTGATTGCTTGATAGGTTATGGTATGGGACATAATATTAACTATCCGTTAATTTAGTTGTTATGGAATTTCTTTTGACAATCTGTTTCGCTCAGTGCCGCTCCCCGATGTTTCCGTCATCGGTTGGGGTGTGACACATAAAGTACGAATATAGTATCAACATAAACGACGAGTTTTTTAATTTACTCAAAGGCTTTTGATATGACTTTCTAATCGATATCTATATTTATACTACCTTATTAAAAAAAAACTAGATTTTCTACCCTTATGGTAATTTGCACAAATTTTTAAGATGGCATACCAAAGGTCAGGAACAAATCTATATCAAATTCACATGCTTTCGTCATGTTCTTCCATTTCTACCCCATTCTCTCTAAAATTCACATGTAAAGTGGGTTGATCAAGCATACTGGTATGAAACATGGAAGCTGGTTTATGAGTGTACCATTAAACCAATCAATGGTATGGATGAATGGCCAAAGTCAAGATGCCCCACCACTTTGTTACCTCCTAAACATCATAACCAGATAGGCAGACCAAAGAAAAAGAGGAAGAAGTTAGCAGAGGAATTAAGTCAAACACAGACCCAAACACATAATACTGAAGCATCCATTCCAGATGCGGGAAAGTTGACCAGAAAGGGAAACACTGTAACCTGTGAGATTTGCAAGGCAAGAGGCCACAACAAGAGGACATGCAAGAAAAGACAGAAAAAACAAGATGTGGATGCAAGTCAAGATGGTGCAAGTCAGGTTGGTGCAAGTCAAAGTGGTGCAGGTCCAAGTGAAAATGTTGGTGCAAGTCAAAGTGGTGCAGTTTAGGTCTTTTGGTACTTGCAGTTTAGGTCTTTGATATGTATTTTGGTAAAACAATTAATGGTTATGTATTTTGGTACTTGTAATCTGTTATGGTAATGGGTCAGTTACTCTTTTGGTATGTAATCGTCAACTGCAGTTTAGTTCAGTAATGGGTCAGTTTGTATTTTGGCAGTTTAGTTCAGGTTTGTAATGGCTGCAGTTTACTTCAATATAATGCAGGTTTGTAATGGGTCAGTTTCTTTTAATTGCCAGTTTGTATTTTGGCAGTTTACTTCAATATAATGCAGGTTTGTAATGGCCAGTTTCTTTTAATAGCCGCTTTGTACGATACAATCTATCGGCAAATTTACATCATTCACACCATTAACATAGTTCCATTAAGAATCTTACATCATTCATACCATTAACATAGTTCCAGTTTCTTTTAATGGCTGCAGTTTACTTCAATATAACACCATCAACAATCTTACATCATTCATACCATCAAGAATCATTCAAATATCATTCATATAACACCATTAACATAGTTCCATTAACTAAACCAAAAATCTTACAACATTCATACCATATTCATGAACTACAAACACTCGAAATAACCTAAATACGCATCATTTAACTACACACATAGTACAACATCAATAAACCCCAAGTAACACACAATAGCCACTTCAGTCTCCTGTTCTCTTCTTCAAGCATGCGGATGGAGTTCAACTGCCCTCTTATGATTCCTGCACATCTTTGACACAACTCAGCCTCAGCCCAAGCAACGAATCCACAGCCCCTCCCCCCTGTTAACAAAAAATGACAAAAACATGAACAAATCGCAGGTGATTATGAAGATGATGAAAGAAACCCAAATACATGTCTATTGCAACAATAAAAACGTCTGCCGGGGTTCAAAGAGGTCCACGAAGTTCGAATTACAGTATGGGCACCACATGGACATTGCACCATTGTTGAAGATTGAAGGTAGGTAGGAGAGATGGTTTGTTTTGCTCAAGTTAATTAGGATTTTAGGGTTTAAGTCGATCTGGTTATATACAGGGTGAAAAGGGCGCCAAAATGAGAGGGAAAAGCAATTAAGAAAAAAGGGTTAATAAAAGGAAAACTGAAATGACAAAAATGCCCTTGGCAGCTTTCACATATATGGATGGAGTTAAGTCAGTTGGACCAAAATGGCAACGATGAAACCTTTTTGGATCCAGATGTTAAAAATGAAACATTTGGACTAAACTGGCAAAATGGGCCAAACCACAGGGACTAAAATGGCAATTTACTCTTATACAATATATAAATTGGGTCCCGTGATTTTCTGCCCTCTCGGAACTTTTGGTCAAGTTCCGCCACTGTACATGTCACCAAAGAAACACCAAAACAAAAGCATCATTAATCACCACTAAATAATAAATCTATCTTTATTGTATTAAACATGTGTTTAGATGGAAAAAATGTAGGTATATAGCTATTTTGAAAAAAAAATTGATATGAAACTTTACCATTAAGGAAAAGCTCAACAACTACATGTTTGATTGTGTGCACATGGGTTAAGCATTCTACTAAATTTGATACTATAAGATGGTAATGGATTTATTAGTGCTTGATGGTGATGAGAGATTAATATTGTATTTTCACCTTTTATTTCCATAAAAATGTTGTCGCCCACAAACGTCATACAGACACCAGAAACCCCAACAACAACTACAATGCGACAAAACATACGTACCCGCTGCAACGCACGAGCCTTCCCACTAGTCACCTATAACAAATATTATTACTACAAGAAACAAGAGCTTTAAGGGCGGTTGTCGCCCCTATTAATACAAAAAATCGCTCCTAGTGCTCTCTGTTTGTCGTACCAAGGAAAACAAATCAACAAGTACTATGAATACAATGAAATCATTTAAAATACTACTTAGGACCGGTGTAATTTCAGCCTTACGAGTTCATTTTGGTCAAGAAAACTAATGCTCTAGGTGTCGTACCAAGGAAAATAAATCAACGAATGCTCTGAGTAAAGATGTGAAATTATTGATTTTTTCAGTCTTAAAAATATGATTGGTATAAGTTCAAGTCGTACAACTTGATTTTATGTGGCCACATGATTTTCCTGGCCTCAATATAGTTGGTATCATATGAGAACAACTTAACAATTTTAATAAATGGGTGGACCCTATTACTATTTCCGATAAAACGTAACTAATTTAAGCCACATTTTTTCGTTTTGTTCATATGTCATGATGTATTTATAAATAAATTTCCACAATTGTTTCTTCATATATTTGATACTAGCCTAAGATCCCGCGAGTTTCGCGGGTGGCTTAACACAAACATATAATATATACTAGCAATGAGATGAACTTTGTAATGAAAGAACTTTTCAATATAAACGTAAAAAAAAATTGATTTTTCTCACTTAGGTAAATATGTTTTGATTCATTTTTTATAGGTATTGAGATGTTATTGTACAAATGATTTTATAGCAATTTTTAGAACCCGGATAGATTTCATTTTTTTAATTATTTTTTTATAACTTTAGTTATTTGATATATATTTTCTTAAATAAAGCATTTTTAACCAGTTTTGACCTTAACGTATATTGAGCTGAACACATATTGACATGAACCTATTTTGAGCAAAACCCGTTATAACTGACCCGAACCTATTTGATATATATTTTCTTAAATTACTTTGAGCATGTTCAAAAATAGATGTAAATTACATACACTCGCGAATTTCGCAGTGTTGAGAAATGATATGTTTTTTATTGTTTGAAAACAAATTACGTTTATACTGATAATAAAGAAATTGTGCACATGGAATTATTAAGGAAAATTTGGAGTTCACAATGAAAATACAACGAACCAACGTACTATGGATCTAAAATAACCTTAAAATATAAGCAAATGACGGAAATATTTTTTTATGGTTTGAAATATAAATTGAAAGCCTATTACTCTAACATTTATGCTTGAAAGAGCTTCGTAACGAATAAAAACTAAACACTTTCAATATTTTAAAAACTTTAACATACTACTTGGTATACAAAATTGAAAGTTTATTTGTAAACTTGTTAATCACTGCCTAAAATCGAAAGTAATGTGGTGTTTGCGTTGTACTTTTATTATCATATTTTACAATTTTATTCGGATTAAGAATTTTTGAGTATTTTGAATATACATAATGAAACTACATAATCATGTATATAAATGATTTTAAGAGTGCATAATATTCTTTTTAAATTTGAATCTATAAATTTAATGTACTTTTTTTTTAATAAGCAAATTCCTTCTTCGTTATACAACTTTGTTGCGTCTATTACCGTAAGCTTCAATAGTCGCCCTATATAGGGAACACACGTAGTGACATTAAGCTTAATGTAGAAAAGAGAATAAATAGGGCTCACCCTTCTCTCAACAAAGAGGTAGCAATGTTCCGTTTCCAAATAAGAACCGTTGCCAACTTCTAATAACCCTAACCTCTATAAGATCCCGCGAATTTCGCGGGTGGACTAACACACAAATATGTAACTTAAAATTGTTGAAATAATCCTTTGAAAGAGATAAATGTTCAAGTAATGAAATCCATCCCTCTACCTATGGGTAGTTTCAGCAGGTCTATGGAAATGCACATAAGACTTTTGCATCCCATCATTGATCATCTCCACTTTGTAATCACTGATTATTCTAGACATAAAGTTGAAATAAAAGAAACGTTCCATCACACATAAGATGCGAGTTGCAACCAATATGCAATCAGACCCGTTACAGCTGACCAGAACTCCATGTGGCGATCTACCCACGAAATGTCACCTGCAAGCTAACCAAGAATCCGATAGTCTGACCCGTTAACAACAATGCAACCTGCAATATGAGTTATTAATCAAATAAATATTAATGTTAAACGCCTAACCCAACATGGATAGTTGTAAGTACAGATGCACCATTGAGTTATGCCTATACAAATAAAAAGATAAATTTAAAAATTTAAAAGGCTAGTAAGACAATGGGCATCTTACCACATAACCATCAGGAGCCCCCAACTAATAGCATCCCACTTGATCGTGAGGTTTCCATTTGCGTCAATTACATCATAAGCTTCTACAAATTAACAAACAGAAGATGGGAGACACATATCTTGCAAAATGGCAAAATGATTATTACATCAACCAACAAATCATCTAAATTATACAAAACTTTAATAAGAGCAGTAATTAATCAATCATCTACGCAAAGCTTGTTAAAACTAAATATCATTACTAATCGATATTGGTGATGCTAAGTCGGATATGAGAATTACATTTGATTAAGAAAGATCAAACCCGCTAGAAGAGAATACATGATGAAGATTGAGATTGAACAAATACTGTTCAATATTATTACTACAAGAAACAAGAGCTTTAAGGGCGGTTGTCGCCCCTATTAATACAAAAAATCGCTCCTAGTGCTCTATGTTTGTCGTACCAAGGAAAACAAATCAACAAGTACTATGAATACAATGAAATCATTTAAAATACTACTTAGGACCGGTGTAATTTCAGCCTTACGAGTTCATTTTGGTCAAGAAAACTAATGCTCTAGGTGTCGTACCAAGGAAAATAAATCAACGAATGCTCTGAGTAAAGATGTGAAATTATTGATTTTTTCAGTCTTAAAAATATGATTGGTATAAGTTCAAGTCGTACAACCTGATTTTATGTGGCCACATGATTTTCCTGGCCTCAATATATTTGGTATCATATGAGAACAACTTAACAATTTTAATAAATGGGTGGACCCTATTACTATTTCCGATAAAACGTAACTAATTTAAGCCACATTTTTTTCGTTTTGTTCATATGTCATGATGTATTTATAAATAAATTTCCACAATTGTTTCGTCATATATTTGATATGCTTTGGGGATCATGTGTAAGGGGAAGTTCACGTGAGTAGGCCACTCTCCAAATGTCATGTTTGGTTGTATCTCAATTTCAAGTTAAGATGTAAAATGAAATTTTTTGTGGTCTTACCTCAATGTCAAGAACTCAATATCATACACAAAACAAATGGACGGTGACACCATATATAATGGTCAATTGTGGTTTTAACTTTAGCCATGGTCAATTGTGGTATTACCACAACGAAGAAGAGATATTTTTGAAGATACCAATTTACTTTTTTAATGTAAATTTTTCTTTGAGTGAATTGCAATTTTGTCCTTTATCTTTATACTCAATTTCAGACGTTGTCCTTTGCCTTTAGAATTTATGACTTTTGTACTTTATGTTTCAAAATCTTGCAAGGTTTGTCCTTTAGCCCTAACTGAGTTTGTTTTTAACGTTAAATGAGATCATGTGCATATCATATAAGGGTACTTATGTAACTTTGCATATTTAATTAAAAATATGTTAATTGAAAATTAAAATATATATATAAACACAAAATACTGTCTCTCTTAAATAACCCAAACCCTAATCATTTGCCACCCCAAATCTGAAGAACAGCAACCCCAAACCAAATCAGATTTGCCACCCCAAATCTTCATAAGCTTCATCTTCTACAGCTTCGGTGCAAATCTGATTTGCCACCCATCAAAACCCCATCACCTGTCTACGAAATTGAAGCTAAATTAAAAGCCCTAAATCTAAAATACCAATCCAAGAATCAATCTTTACATAATTCTTTTAAACTTTCCCACAACCATCACCTGTTTGATTTTCCCATCATCTTTAACCTCTTTTCAACACTCCCAACAATGTCAACACAACCCACTACACCCTCACTCTACTTCCCCAATGTCGACGAGATAAAAAAGGTCTTCAACCGCTTTGACACCAACGGCGACGGCAAGTTCTCCGGCGACGGCGAGTGAGTTGCAGCAGATCTTGACGCGGTTGAGGGAGAGTTGTACGGTGGAGGATTGTGTGAAGATGATTAAGTCGGTGGATTCAGACGGTGATGGATGTGTTAACTTAGATGAGTTTAAGAAGATGATGGCCAATGGTGGATCTAACGGTGAGGGTGCATCGGATGGTGTAGGCTCTGTTGCAGCAACCTGCACCCACAACCGCACCTCTACCAGCGACCTCCCACAACTACCACCCCTCCATCATATGCTTATTCATCGGAATTAGGGTAGAGAGCGAGAGAAGAGAAAGAGAGTTTAAATGAGCTTTGATTTACAGAACTAAGGCAGAGGGAAGAGAGAGAGAGATGGTGTTTTTAAAGAAAGAAAGGGTTTTAAGAGAGATAGTATTTTGTGTTTATATATATTTTAATTTTTAATTAACATATTTTTAATTAAATAGGCAAAATTACATAAGTACCCTCATGTGATATGCACATGATCTCATTTAACTTTAAAAACAAACTCAGTTAAGGCTAAAGGACAAACCTTGCAAGATTTTGAAACATAAAGTACAAAAGTCGTCAATTCTAAAGGCAAATGACAGTGCCTGAAATTGAGTATAAAGATAAATGACAAAACTTGCAATTCACTATTTTTCTTTAATTACTACCTTAAGATTGAGGGAGCTTAGTTTTGTATTTCCCCTATAAACTATCTCCTCTGTGTCCCTTCTATAGGGTTGTTGTGGCCATAATTTGTCGTCACAGGTTTATTAATTTTATCGCGTGTATGCTCTTATTACACCTACATCTTCATTATTTTTTCGCCCCCATCTGAACATTCGATGACAATACTCCCCTCTTCATTTTTTTATTGCTCCTGTCTGAATGTTGTTATTATACCTACATCTTCATTTCTTACGGTGTTATTTAAATTGCTCGTGACAATAAACCACCTCTTTAATGTTTCCAAATCCCCCAATGATGACTGTCGTAAGGGTCATGCAAAACCTAATTAAACTAAGTAGATAGCGTAATTAGGGTATCGTATCCACAGGGAAGTTGTGGTTAGTGTTTAACTAGAGAATTGTTATATATTAAAGAAAAGCAACTTCCACCCGGAATCCCGATTGCAAGTTTAACACAAAAACTCGTTTACAGATTCATAACACCTCATAGACATGGTCTTGGAATTAATGACTTTGATTAATTATTAGCGATAGTTTTTAAGACTCACCATACAACCTAATAACCCGTTTGATTATACCAATTACCCACCAATTTACCAACCCACTAACGATGCAAGAAAATCGCCAATACGCTTGATAAATGACAAACAATTCAAATATAACAAACGTTTCACAAAATCAACACAAGTGGTCAAGATTTACCAGTTAATAAGAATCAGAAAAACAAAGTTTAATGTGAAAATCTAGAAATCAATCATCTGAGGAAAGTCACAAGAGATAAAGGTAACGTCCTCCAAGTTTCAGATTCTAGGCTTACACCAAACCCAGTTTAATCATTAATTGGACACCACATAGACATGGTGCTGAAAAGTCAGTTAATTTAAGTGGTAATCAAAAACAGGTCTTTGTCATCAGATCTTTTACAGTTTAATTACCATATTTATTAATGTGAGTCAACCTACTCTATGTCATCCAACAAGCTACAAGGTCTTGTCATCAACCGAGCAAGTTGTAAAGCAAGAACTCGAACACATGCAAATAGTATAAATAAACCAACTCAATTGTTTATACGACGTTGTCAATGTCAAAACAAATCCAAATATAAATAAAACTGAGAGAAATGTCAAACCCTATGAACCGTTCACTTGAAGAATGTCACCTAATTGCTCATGCCTTGAACCGTGTACAGCCGCCAAAAGGCGGCTGCTTTCCGTGCGTCCCCTCTGCCTTCAGCCGTCAAGAATTTTCCCTAGATTTTTTTTCCTTTTAACTCCCTCCGTTGTGCGATATATATATCCCCTTTTTTAATTAACTTGCGAACCCCTTTTTTTTATTAATTCACCTCCACCTACAATTGCCGTCCAAGAGGCTGCCAACCAACTTTCTTTTTATTCTCTCCACCGACTTCTGCTTGTTGACCTTTGTGATGTGTGGCCCCAAAGCCCAAACCTTTTAGTCCAAATTTTTCTTTTATTTTGCAACGACCCAACACAAATACATGTACTTTTTGTGATGTCCATTTATTTATGGATTGGATTCTTGATACAACCAGCGTGTATTGGCCAATGAAACTATGTCTTAACCTAATATTGTATAGCTTTATTTATAATTGATGATCATTAGTATTTATTTTTATTTATAATTTGATCGTTTTAGCTCATTTTCACTATCACTCACTCACTACAAAAATAAACCAATGTAGCATCTTTTATACCATTGTCAATGCATTTTTACCAAAGTTAGTATTCGTTAATGTGTACCTAAAATGCACCGATCACCCCACAGATACACTAATGAATGGATTAGTAAAGACCAAATGCAAGTACTTGCAACTTTATTGCTTATGCTTCCGGTATCATCCCATTCTCGATCTTTTCTTTAACATTGTATGTATTTTCCAAGTTCAAAAACTTGGTCACCCATCATAGTCAACTGTCTGAAGTTCCACATTAATTGTATAACTCAATGTTCGGAGCCATTCTACTCCAATACCAATGGAATCAACAAGACATCACCCCGACCCGAACCTAAATTCCACTCAAAACCAAAGCATAATTTGACCTGATGAGGTAATGATGAGGTAATTGAGTGAATGTCAACTGCTATGCTAACTTTCTAGTCAAATTTTTTTTTTTTTTTTTGAACGGCAACTTTCTAGTCAATTTATCTTATATGCAAGGCTGGCGTGGTAAATGTAACGCGTTACAACTTTTGCAAGGAACCTCCGAAAATTCTTTTGCCAACTAGAAGATTTCTTAGCGGGTTGGGAACAGTATTCATCATCCGCTACGCTTTTTTCCCGTCGATTAGACATAATAATTTTAGTGAAACTCTCTAATATTTTGTCTTAAAAATTACGAATTATTAATAGTGTAGAACATTTAAGTTGTCAACCAGAATAAGGAGTGTGTGATGTTTCAAGGATTCAGTGACGCTTCTGAAGAGTCCAATGACGCTTCCAAAGAGGCCACTGACGCTTCCGAACAGTCCGCTGACGCTTCCGAATAGTCAACCATCTTAAAGCGTTGGGAGGAGGCAGCCAAGCCGTTGGGAAGAGTCTTCCGAGCCATTGAGAGGAGTCTGCCAAGCCACATAAACAAGGAACAAGGATGCATCTGCCAATCTCCAAGCCCGACGCATGAGCTGCCTTTTTGGCTTTGATGTGTCGTCGACGCATCACCTATGTTGACATGTAACCTCCTCATTCATGGACTCTTCAACTTTACTGTCAGACGCTTCTCATACCGGATGAGTCCGCCCATGGACGCTGGAGGGTGACATTTTGGTAAGTTGGGTTAGTTAAGTGACATTTTTGTATGGACGCAGGAGGGTGACATTTTGGTAAATTGGGTTAGTCAAGTGACATTTTTGTATGGACGCAGGAGGGTGACATTTTGGTAAATTGGGTTAGTCAAGTGACATTTTGGTAATTTTCCCTAATACAGATGTTGTCTTCCTGAAAGTGCTAAGAATGTTGAACATTTAGGAAAAAACTAGACTCTCTATGTAATGCTTGAAGAAATCACAATAGCTAACTCTCTTATTCCATTGAAATACTCGAGTTAGATGAATCAAAAGGATAAATATTAAAATGTGTTTAACTTTATAGAAGACAATAGCATAGCTTATAATTTGATGTTTGAGTACACATGTAAATAGATGAACTATTCATGCTAGAACTGCATGATTAGAATGATTGTTCCATTTGGAAAACATAAATAATTTGATGTAATTAGTTAATAAGCAAAAGTAGTGATGTAATAATAGGCCAGAAGCAGGCTTTGTCTAGCATGCTTCCACTTTATGGAAGCACCCAACAATTCAAGCATTTATGTTTTTTATAGAAGGAAAAAAACCCTTTGTTGCAAGTCTTATCTGTCTTAATACAAAATTTTCATTTCTAAAAATTCTATACAAATTAAATTTACATATTATTAATCAATATTTGGTATTTATAACTTCACATTCATGTCTATTAAGCTTTTTATTTTTGCCTCATTAGTTTGTTTGAGGACTGTATTTTATAGTTTTAAATATAGGAAAAAGAAAAAGAAAAAGAAAAAGGAAAATTACCGAAATGTTAATGTTAGATAAATTACTAGGTCTATAATCAGGGATGAACATAAGTCGATTTGGTTATAAGCTTAAACCAAACCTACAACGGATGCTTCGCTTTTATATTTCACAACTATTGGTTTCAGTCTCGAACTGTTTGGTTTTTCATTTATGGCAAAAAGCAATTATCTTAACAACTAACTCTATGACCGGATCAATTAAACTCGTAATCAGGTTTTGGATCAAATAAAAAGTAACAAACCGGTACCTTATTATAGAAGGCCCAAGGGGGCGGTTCCTTTATTCTATCACGGAACAATGTATAACGCGTGATGGAAACCATTCTCCCACCCCCACAACAAAGTATAACGCGTTATATTTTCCACGAAATCGATTTTCGTTATTTTCTTCACGCGTGATGGTTTTTTTTTTTGTGAGTGTAATTGTTGGTTGGGGGGAAATTGTTGGGTGTGGTGGTGAGTGATGACCACCCCCACTAAAAAAGTTGTGAGTGATGGAAAAATGGTTGCTGACATGGCGGAACATGATTGGATATTGTAAGTGATGGAAAAATGGTCACTAGTGACCACCCCCTCCCCGAATAAAGAAAGCAAATGAGATACTATTTATAGAAAAAATATAACAATTTTTTTCTGACATATATTTGTTAATTGAATCGTCGGCTTCCAATTGGTTCGATTATTTCGGTTGTATTTTTACAGAAGCTATTCGGTTTTTTGGCTCATCATTTTCTATAACCACGAAATACACGACACAAACAAATTTCACATATATACATTATACTCATGAATCGGCATATCGCTTTTAAAAGTACATTAAAACTTCTATCAGAGAAGTATAATCTTGTCAAATATTAATACCTTCGTATGAACATATAAAAGAAAAAAATAGTGTCATAAAAGAAAAGAAAGGGCTTTCCTACTTTTACAAACTTGTCTCTAAATCATGCAACAATTAAAATATTTCACATTTTTCTGTCCTAAAAGAAGCCACAACCAAAGGGAATTTGTTCAAGTGGTATCACGGTGTTAAAAGATTGTCCCCTCCCAAGTCCCAAGTGGTGAGGTTCAAGTTCAATGTTGAACAAAATATGTAGATTTAACTTTAAAACAAGAGTGTGTGTGAATTATATGTTTAAAAACAAAAAAAAAAATAAAAAAAAAAGCCACAACTAATGAATTGTAAGGTACTGAAGATGTATGGTCCCAATTCCTTGCCCACATGGCAAGGACCACACCACTTTTCCATCCTATGTGGCGCTGACATCAACGAGGTCATCCAGAAGCTTCTAGAAGCTTCTGGAAAAAATCTAGGTGGCCCCAAAGATGCTCCTTCCGACATAAAGGACAACACGTATCACCAGCCACCAGGCGCCAGGTAGGCCTGTAACAAATCTAAGAGCAGCCCGACAACACCAGTACGACGTCTCTAAGATGGGCAAATGCAAGCGCGCCACGTGTACCACTACACTGACCACAGCAGAGGAGACCAAGAGGATAATCCCCTTGGTCGGACAGCTGGCGCGCAACCACAGCTGGCATCGCTGCTCTCCCCTCTCTCACCCTCCGGCTATAAATATGACCCTTCATCATTCAGGTTAAGGGATCTGGCCCTATATACTCTCACACTTAACACACACTGATTATTCTCCCTCAGAACAGTACTTATTCTCACGCCGGAGCTTGGTTAAGAGGGAAACCCCCATATTCCCCTCTTAACGAGACTAACGGTGCTGTTGTTTTGCAGGATCCAGGTCATTTCACGAGTAGGAAAGGAGATTGAACCCACAGAAGAAATAAACCCACAGATTAACCCTAGTGTTAACCTGTGTTTCATCATTGGCGCCATCCGCTTTTAGCAAAAACCACTCTCATCTCTTTTTCTTTTCGAAAAAAACTCGTCAAAATGGCTGAACAAAACCCTTCCCACCCGGCAGATGGAGACGTTTCTTCTTTTGAACTCATTGCGGACAACGTACACGTCCAAAGAGATCAAAGGAACGAAATTATCCAAGAAAGGCCGATGAACAACGAGTTTCCTAGTATCTTTGGAAGTACATCCAGGGTTGTTACTCAAAACACAACTGGTGCTACTTTCCAAACTCCACCTAGGATCATCACTCAGACCACAAACGAAGCTACTTTCCAGCCTCCGTCAGAGGTAGTCCAACAAACACCTCCACCAGTGCAAACACAGAGCCATGGAGCTGGTCCCTCAGCTCCATCGGACCAAGCACAACTGAACTTCTCTGCACTACTAGGGCTACCCGAAGGAAAAACTCTGGCTTCCTGGTATGCCGAACAAGTGGTGTCTATAAACCTCGTTTACACACAACTCAGTGCGCAGCAAGCCCTGCTTCAGGCACAAGCCAACCAGTCAGCATTTGTCACTCCACCGCAAAGGCCTTTGAGCATGCCCATACCTCAACAGACCAATGCATTCAATTTACGCCCTGAACCAGTACCTCCACCACATGTTAGAAGGCCAAGCGCGCATGACACGCGCGATACGTACGGTGAGACAGAAAGCAATTATGTGCAGTATTCTCACCAACCAAAAAAGCCAATACAAAGTCGTTTAGGTCCGCGCAACATAAACGACGAATTCGAAGATGACGATGAGACATACAAAGAGAGCACAGTGTTCAGCAGGCTCCCACCAGAGCATGAAGCATACAAACCTCGCAAGCGCGCAGGTTACGATCCAAAAGCAGAACATGATTACACTTTGAGCTATCGCCCAGACGACATGGCTGAGAATTCAAAATTTATTCGAGAGATCGCCACGGCTGCCATTGACAAAACGAAATTGCCACACAACGTGGGCAAATACAACGGGTTGACAGACCCAGACGATCACCTTCAAGTTTTTAACGGTGCTGGAGCAACAGGCGGATGGAATTTACCAACCTGGTGTCATCTCTTCGCTCAAACCTTCATAGGCACAGCGCGCGTCTGGTTTGACAGCCTGCCAGCGGGGAAAATCTAATCATGGGTTGATTTCCGAGAGAAATTCCTTGCACACTTCTCGCAGCAACGACGACACACCAGGGATCCAGCTGATTGTTTAAACATATGGCGTAGAGACCACGAGAGCGTGGAAGATTTCATTACAAGATATAACAAAGAATGTTTGGAGATCGGCGACGTAGGCAAGAAAATGATGCGCGCACACTTCATGAGGGCAGTTAAGTGCGATGATCTAATCAAGCGTGTAAAGGGAAGAGACGGAGGACCCAAAGATTGGGAGACCTTCATTGAAGCAGCCAAAACCATCGCGCAGTCTGACAGACAGTTGACCGGTGACGATCACCGTCAGCGCAGCTATAACCATAACGACCGGCATAGCAAGAAAGGCAGAAGCCAACCATGGAAAGCATCCGGTCACAGAGAAAGAAGCCCGGTAAGAGAGGATGCGCACCACACGATCAATCAAATAGCTCACCGGAAAGAGGTGAAACGAGAAAACAGGGAGAAACAGTGGACACCCCTCACGAAAACTCCTTCAGAAGTCTTGGCAACCGAGAACCACCAGTTCAAACCACCGTTACAAATGCGCAAAAAAAGGGGCCAAGACCCGAATCTTTTCTGCGAGTTTCACAAAGACACTGGGCACTTAACTGACGATTGTTTCAGTTTAAAGCAAGAAATCGAAAGGTCCTTAAGAGACGGAAAACTCACCCATTTGATAAAAGGCGGAAAGCGCGATTAGCGTCAAATACAAAGAAGAGACGAAGGACCAGATAACAAGAAACTCCGGAAGTTAGAAACCCACATGGTTCAAGGGGGTCCACGAAGGCCAAGAAAAAACTATAACAAGCGCGCGCAAGACGATTCATGGCGCGAGAAACAAGTCGTTTTCCCGGTTGTAAGAGGAGGCCCACGAGAAAGAAGACCCATAGTCATCCCGGGCGTAATAAGGCATTACTAAACAGACTACATTTTCATCGATCCGGGGAGCACTAAGGATATCATATATGAACAGTGTTTTAATCAATTCGACCAAGAGGATAAGGCGCGCTTAGAACCAGTTGATTACCCGCTCACTGGTTTCTGCAATGAAGCCGTTTTTCCTCTAGGACAAATATCATTCCCAGTGTTGCTCTCAGACGGAAGAAACTCAAGAACAGAAGAAGTCACATTCATGGTGCTGCCAGCACATTCAAGACACGATATTCTGCTGGGAAGAGAATCCCAAGGTGACTTCAGCATGATCTGCTCTGGCCCACACTCAGCTGTGGGATTCCCAACAGAAACAGGAGTGGCCATCATATATGCAAGCAAAGAAGTATTAGCAACAGATGAGCTCAGACCTGCAAAAGCAAGTAAACCAGCGCCACGCGCGGAAGCAGAAAAATGGGTATTGAACAGCGCATACCCAGAACAAACAGTTACCTTAGGGCCTGCAATGTTCGATCTAACGCGCGCGGCGCTAAAGAAACTGTTGTTCCAAAACATAGATGTGTTTGCCTGGACACCAGCAGACATGGTGGGTGTTCCATGGCACATAGCTGAACATCGATTAAACGTCTCAGAAGATGCAAAGCCGGTGGTGCATGCCAAGCGCCATTTGGGAGACATAAAACACGACGCCATGAAGGAGCAGGTGATAGAGCTGTTAAACGCGGGAATCATCAGAGAGGTCAGGTATCAAACGTGGGTAGCAAGCCCAGTGATGGTCCAAAAGAACAACGGTAGCTGGAGAATGTGCGTAGACTACAAGGATCTGAATAAGGCATGTCCACGCGACTGTTACGCCTTACCAGACATTGATGAAAATATTGATTCACTTGCCACATTCCGATGGAAATGCTTCCTCGATTGCTACAAGAGGTACCACCAGGTACAGATGGCTGTGCAGGACGAAGACAAAACCGCGTTCCGCACACCAACAGGGCTATACTGCTACACCAAGATGCCTTTCGGTTTGAAGAATGCGGGCGCGACTTATCAGAGGCTCATGAATGAAACTTTCCACGATGCCATCGGCAATACATCGAGGTATATATGGACGATCTAGTCATTATGAGCAAAGAAGAGAACACCATGCTGACAAACATCTAAAAGACGTTCGACACCTTGCGCGGAGTAAGTATCAAGCTGAACCCAGCGAAATGCTCTTTCGGCATGGAAGAGGGGAAATTCCTGGGTTTAATCGTCACAAAAGATGGCTTCAAGGTGAACCCTGATAAAATACAAGCAATTGAACGTATGCCTTCACCTTCGACGATCAAGGAGATGCAAAAATTGGCAGGGCGGTTGGCCGCGCTTAACCGTTTCCTAGCCAATCACGCAGCCAAATCTTTCCCGTTTATAAAAACTCTCAGAAATTGCATGAAGAAAAGCCAATTTCAGTGGACTCTGGAAGCCGAGAACGCATTTCGCGAGATGAAAGATTGCCTCATCAAGTTACCAACGTTAACTGCACCAGTCAAGGGAGAGCCTCTGGTGCTATACTTGTCAGCCTCCGACAGAGCAGTAGGAGCAGTGTTACTTGTTGATCGACAAGGTGTCCAAACACCAGTCTACTATGTGTCACGAACCCTGACTGGCCCAGAGACCCGGTACGCAATCATGGAGAAACTAGTACTCGCACTGATCCATGCATCCAGACGGCTGCGCAGGTACTTTGCCAATCACGTCATCCACGTACTAACAAACTACAATATTGGCAACATCCTCGCAAGGCCAGAGATCTCAGGGAGACTAGCAAAGTGGGCGATAGAACTCGGGGGTCATAATGTGGTTTTCAGGCCAAGACCGGCGATCAAGGGCCAAGTACTTGCAGACTTCATGACAGAGGTGCCGGGCGAAAAAGATCGAGAATGCAAGGCGATGGAAAAAGCCGAAAAACAGCAAGTAGAAGAACCATGGTTATTATACACAGACGGCGCGTCCAATGAAGATGGCGCAGGTGCTGGGCTCCGGCTGGTGAGCCCTGACAAACATGAGTTCACCTACGCCATAGGCCTGGATTTTAAAAGCACAAACAATGAAGCTGAATACGAAGCTTTCCTCGCCGGCTTAAGGTTGGCAATCAAAATGGGAGTGCGACACATCGAAGCGCATGTAGATTCCATGTTAGTGGCCGGACAAATCAACGGGCAGTATGAAGCCAAGGGAGACACAATGGCGCTCTACCTGAGTCAAGCAAAGACGCTGTTACAAACCTTCTATTCCTACAAGGTGCACCACATTAATAGAAGTGAGAATAAACCAGCAGACGCGCTGAGCAAGCTCGCTTCTACAAGTTTCCAACACCTAGCAAAGGATGTGCGCATAGAGGTTTTAAGCAACCCGTCAGTGCCACTAAGGGAAGTAAGCATTATTCAACTAGGAACAACGTCTTGGATGGCTCCGATAATCGCGTACCTCCAATCTGGAATACTCCCGGAGAACAAAGCGGAGGCGAGGAAAATCCAATACAAGGCGGAACATTATCAGATGGCTGATGGGATTTTATACCGAAAATCATACCTCGGTCCCTTGTTAAGATGCGTTGATCCAGAAGACGCAAATTATTTGATCAGAGAAGTACACGAGGGAATTTGTGGTATACATGCCGGACCAAGAATGGTGGTAGCAAAGGTCATGACGCGGGGTATTATTGGCCCGGGATGCATTTGGATGCGGTCAAAGAGTTGAGGAAATGCAGTGGATGCCAAAGACATGCCCCCAAAACGATGCGCCCCAAGAATGAATTGGTACCAGTCACTACGGCGTGGCCTTTTCAACAATGGGGAATAGATATGGTCGGCCCTTTTTCCCGAAGCCCCAGGAGCTGTCAAATTCATAATAGTCGCAGTCGACTATTTCACCAAATGGGTAGAGGCAAAGGCCCTCGCATCAACCACAGCCACCGTTGTCAAAAAATTCATTTGGGAACAAATCATATGTCGTTTTGGATTACCCCTCAAGATCATCACTGACAACGGAACCAACTTTGCCGAAGACAATCTTCAACAGTGGTTTAAAGAATTACACATTGAGCATACCTTCTCCTCGGTCGCGCACCCGCAGGGGAATGGTCAAGTTGAAGCCGTCAACAAGAGTATCATCGATGGAATCAAGGCAAGGTTAGGAGAAAAAAGAAGAGGTTGGGTGGACGAACTGCCCAGCATCTTGTGGGCCCACAGGACGATGCCCAAGACAAGCAACGGAGAAACACCGTTTAGCTTAGTCTACGGATCCGAGGCAGTAATACCAGCGGAGATAGGATTGCCGTCACCACGAATGCTCTCAATGAACCTGATCAACAACGAAGAAGAAAGGAGGATCGACCTTGACCTCCTAGAAGAAAGGAGAGAAATGGCGGCAATCAATGAAGCAAAGTACAAAACGAAGCTGGAAAAATATTACAACTCTAAAGTCCGAGTCTGCACCTTCAACCCGGGAGAATACGTCCTCAGAGACAATGAGGCCTCAAACACGGAAAAACCCGGAAAATTGGCTCCCAAGTGGGAGGGTCCATATGTCATCGACACAGTGCTCGGAAAAGGAGCTTATAAGCTGCGTACCATCGACAACAAGGAGGTTCCTCGAACGTGGAACGCTCAACAGCTGAGAAAGTGTTACCTTTAAAAACGTTATGTAATCGCAATGGGCAAAACGCCAACACATTTATATTAATACAAGAAGTGTTTGGCTACCCCTCTATATCATGCAAATTTCTTGTCACAACTGCATATATTACTTTGGGCATACACGAAAACATCCATGGCTCGACCATTAGGAAACGTTGTAGACCATCAAGGCATGTCACAAACAAAGTGCACAGCCGGGTCGAATACACAACTAAAGCCTAACAAACGCCAAACAAATACTTCGTGCCCACATAAGCACGAAAACATCGAACACAGGACAAACAAACATTGTAAGCACCCCCAAGGCTGAGCACAGCTGGGTCCACACAATAACCTGTAATTCGATCACTTCGTATTCACGATTCAACTTGCGCACGTAAACGACAGAATAAAAACGTTGTAATAAACACAACACAACCTGTCAGCGCCATCATTCATTCGTGATACCTGAATCAAAGTAATTATACACGCACATATTATGACGATAACAAAATTCGCATAAAAACAAACAACCATTAACATAACAAATGTCAAAGCACAGCCAAATATCCACAGGCATGACAAGAGAAAATTAAAGTTGTTCATGAAATTGTCAAGTACAAGACCAACCAAGGTCATACGCGGCGCGCAGGCCGGATTCCCTCATTCGGGATGACTAGGCCCAACACCTCCAGCCGCACCACCTTCATCGCCAAGAGCCTTTCTGAGCAAGGCAACTCCATCAGGTTTTCGTGCCAATTTTCGAGCTGCCTTCACAACAGCAAAATCCAAAGACGCGAACTCTCGTCTTTTTTCAGCATAGGCTGCACCACAATCCTCCTTCCATAACTCAAAGTGGTGTTCCTTCTCTTTATTAAGGGCCGCAGCCCTACCCTCATTATATCCATCCTTGCGCCCGCTATTGTAACCAGCTTGCCCCAACTCAAACATATAATTGGCAAGCTCGTGAGAATTCACTACGCGATCAGCAATCTACGAGAAACACACAAATAAGAGAAACAGTTCCTGAAAATCATAAAATAAAGCAAAGGAAGTTACCAGAGGCACCGCGCGCGAAAGCAACCACTTGCAATCAGCTGACGCTTCCTCAGCAAGGACTTCCGAGGCTCTGCACTCAACAGTTTTCTCTTGAAGGAGACGTTCAGAAGTCTCATACTGCCTCGCAAGATCCTCCAGCTTAGCGATACGATCAATGTATTCTTTCTCCTTCTTCTCAAACGCGACGCGCGCCCTTTGAGCTTCCTCAGCAAGCTCAGTCTTCTCACCAGACAAACGTACAACAGTGTCACGTTGAGTTTTCAGCTCTGCATTGGTACGCTCGCACGCAGCTTCCCAATTTTTCTGCTTATCAGCGTTGATTTGCTTCTCTTGGGCGAGTTTCTCCTCTGCATCAGCTAACCTCCATACCAACCCTTTCTTCTCAACGTTGAATTTTTCTTTCTCTTCCGCAAATAGTTTCTTCTCATTTTCAAACTCAAGAGTGTCTTCTCCCATCAGTTTCCACTCACGGACAATCTCCTGTGAAGTGGACCAGAAGGTAACCCCGGCTTGAACATGCTCATCCAAAAGTTCTAACCGGCGGCCTCTCTTCTGGAACATCCTTTCAGCCGGGGGGAGAGACAGAGAGAAAAACTCATGACAATTATCCAAATCACTCATCCTGGAACCCTGGGTCAGATTCCAACGGGGGGCATATGGAAGATCATCACAAGCAGGATTCGTTGTATCAAAAGAATCAGCGTGCACCTTCTCAAACTGAGGGTCGCGAACCGCCCCGGAAGTCGCACCACCACCAACACCGGGTGGGCGTTTGGTATATACCGTCTGACGCGGAGTGGTCTCGCTGGTCTGCATCTCGACTTCAATATTCTTACCACGATCAACACCACCGGCACCACTCGCATCAACACCACCAGTTCCACCCGCAGCGTCACCACCTTCTCCAACCTGCTCAACATTCACATTTTCTTTCTTCTTCCCACCAGGAGTATCGTGAGGAGGAGACAACCCAAATGTCCTCGACGGCGGAGATTCCGGAGGAGTAATTTTCGAAATATCAATCTTGTGTCCAGTCTTGGCTGGTTTGACACCTGCCCCAAAACGAGCAACACATTTAGAGAAAAGAAAATGTAAGCAAAAAGAAAAGGAAGAACCGGAAGCAGATAAAACGGATACCAGAAGCTTCAAAAATCTTCTCCAACAAATCACCAGTTTTTTCGGTAAAAATTCCCATATCAACCTCCGACTCAGAAGGGGCGGGGGATCCTCTTTTTGAAGTTTAATCTTCTTCGAAGCAAGCACAGCAGCAGCCTGCTCGTCAAGCTTTCGTTTTTTATCCTCGAAAGCCCTTTTCTGCATCATCTCTGTTAGAGTCGCGCGGTCTTCAGGGTCCGACTCAGGTCTTTTCTCCCCAACTCCTAAACCGGGCAACGTATCAGAAACGACAACGTAATCAAGGACACGAAGAGTATGAGGTCGCTTACGAGGAGTCTCGGTGACAGTTTCCTCAGCTTTTTTTCCCCTTCCCGTCAGGCTTGTCAGCCTTTGTTTTCCTCCTCGTCTCCAACTGCACGGGGGCTTCGACTGGAATCTCCACATCATCACCAACAGGCTCGTTCACCGGCTCATGTGCAACCCCTTGCGCCGGACCTGCACGCGCGGAACGAGAGGTTAGGTCTTCAAAAGATCTGCCAGACCCATCACTCGAGAGAACGATAACTTCCTCTCGAATGGAATCAAATGCATCATCATCATTCTCACTATCTTCACCTAAGACAATGTTAACATAAGTGGTAAAACTCTCATCGCTTGGATGCAGAAAGCGGCCACGGATCTGATCCAACCAAGGTCGTTTCTCAGGTTTTTGTATCGCCTCAACCATGGCACCCGGTGCCTTAAGATCCAAAACGTTCAACAAAGTGAAACCCACTGCAAAAAACGCAAAGATAAAGAACAATGCAAAAATAATACAACGAACACATACAAAAGAGAGAAAAAAGGATATGGAGCAAAACGTACGCTTGCCATCATAACCATAAACTGGGACCCCCAACAGATGTTTAGGGATCCACTTCATGCTCATACCGGCACCCACCAACGCCATCTCCTCAAGCTGGATAATCGGAGTGGCTTTACGAGTCAACTTCTTATACCAATCTTGGTCAGCAAAATCTGCAACCACATCAACCTTGGGGATACCCTCACCCACTGACCTGTAATGCATATCCACAGGAACAACACCCCGGTGAATATAAAAAAACTTTTGTTTCCAGTCATGGAGACTCTTCAACGACACAGAGCAAACTGGAGAAACGCCGGTACGAGCACTAAAGGAGTAAAAACCATTTGTATATGAAACGGTATAGAAGACGTTGAACATCTCAAACGTCGGATCCAAACGGTTAGCCATACAAACGAACTCAAAGTGAGTAATACGAGGGAGCCCGATGGCATTGATCTGAGAGATGTGGAGACCGTAACCCCTCAGCACATCAGCAGTAAATCGAGTCATTGGAAGCCTGAAGTTGCCTTCCCGGAAGAAAGCAGCATACAAAGTCATATACCCGGGAGGAGCGTCCATGGCGGTGGAACCAGAGATAGGGTACTGAACACCCCACTCAGGAAGAAAACCCATCTCTCTTACCAAGTTTTGGTATTCCTCCTCTTTCCACCCTATTACCGCCTGATCCGGGCCAGGCGGAGTTTTACCTTTGTTCCTTCTCTTCCTCGAAGAAGGATTTGCAGAAGACATGGCAAGGAAACAAACAATAATGCAGATGAACTCAAGAGAAGACGAAAGAAAATACAGGAAGAAGAGAGAAATCCGGAATTCAAATTTTGAAAAGTGGTGAAGAAAGAGAAGACCACCGGATACTTATACCCATCGCATTTAATGCGATGGGTAGTGGGCCGTCAGAATACAAAAAGACAACCAACGGGGAGGAAACACGTCAGAGGAGAGAGAAGACGCCATCTCTTTTTTCGGAAACGTGTGCAAACAGACGCCTGCCATAAAGTAACTGACATGACTGAAAAGGCGCCTGTTCACCTGACACCAGACAGTCACATCAGTCACCCCTTTCCAAGACAACAAAGCTTCCTCCTGAAGACAACTTTTATAAAGCGCCAAAACCCATGCGCGGTACGCCATGCGTCCATTTGGCTCAACTTTTATAAAGCGCCAAAACCCATGCGCGGTACGCTATGCGTCCATTTGGCTCAAGTTTTATAAAGCAGTCAAAACCCATGCGCGGTTCGCCATGCGTCCATTTGGCTCAACTTTTATAAAGCGCCAAAGCCCATGCGCGGTACGCCATGCGTCCATTTGGCTCAACTTTTATAAAGCGCCAAAACCCATGCGCGGTACGCCATGCGTCCATTCGGCTCAACTTTTATAAAACGCCAAAACCCATGCGCGGTACACCATGCGTCCATTTGGCTCAACTTTTTATAAAGCAGTCAAAACCCATGCGCGGTACGCCATGCGTCCGTTTGGCTCAACCCTACAGGCATACCAAAACCCATGCGTGATACGCCACGCGTCCATTCGGCTCAACTATACAAGTTGCCAAACACCATGCGCCATGCGCCCATCAGGTGCAAATTTCCTAGAGATCCCATAAAAACCTCACACCATAACAAGCACTACATTCATAAGTCCAGAATCCCTCCTAGACGATCAACTCAACTAGAAGGCACACTGGACTGGGGGGACTTGAAGAGGTATGGTTCCAATTCCTTGCCCACATGGCAAGGACAACACCACTTTTCCATCCTATGTAGCGCTGACATCAACGAGGTCATCCAGAAGCTTCTAGAAGCTTCTGGAAAAAATCTAGGTGACACCAAAGATGCTCCTTCCGACATAAAGGACAACACGTGTCACCAGCCACCAGGCGCCAGGTAGGCCTGTAACAAATCTAAGAGCAGCCCGACAACACCAGTACGACGTCTCTAAGATGGGCAAATGCAAGCGCGCCACGTGTATCACTACACTGACCACAGCAGAGGAGACCAAGAGGATATTCCCCTTGGTCGGACAGCTGGCGCGCAACCACAGCTGGCATCGCTGCTCTCCCCTCTCTCACCCTCCGGCTATAAATATGACCCTTCATCATTCAGGTTAAGGGATCTGGCCCTATATACTCTTACACTTAACACACACTGATTATTCTCCCTCAGAACAGTACTTATTCTCACGCCGGAGCCTGGTTAAGAGGGAAACCCCCATATTCCCCTCTTAACGAGACTAACGGTGCTGCTGTTTTGCAGGATCCTGGTCATTTCACGAGTAGGAAAGGAGATTGAACCCACAGAAGAAATAAACCCACAAATTAACCCTAGTGTTAACCTGTGTTTCATCAGGTACCATAAAATGCTAATGTGTATCTTCTTAATATTAATACTACTATTGTTATTATTATTTTAGTAGAAATTAAGCATACAAAGTATTCAAAATGCACATATATTTCTGAAATTATGATACTATTTTCACTAGTAAATAGTAACCGAATTGTAGAAGGGATTACATGAATTGAAACAGTGAGAAACCCTAACACAACCAGACCACCTTCATCTAGCCTCTAAACCACTAAATGACCTTCATTCACCCTTTGACTTTTAGACCATCTCAATCTTTGACCATTTGACTTTCAAATCATCCCAATTCAAGACTCCAAAATATGATGCAAATCTTTCTTCCCAGAATGTTGCTTAAAAATCCACTTCCATACCTTACTATGCCCTTTACTCCACTTCTTAATCCCCCTCTCATTAATTGTAATCCTACATGATGATGATCCACCATCACCAGCACCAGCACCGCATCCACCGACATCCGACGGGTTTTTAAAAACAGAGTAGTCTGTTTTCGACCGATCCGATAAATCAAGTTTCAAATCAATAAAACTTGAATCATCATGAATTCTACTAAACTCACTCTCTTTCGCCGAAAACCCGGTTTCGAAATCCATCAAACCACCTCTAAATCCACTCTTTCTTGGCTCAGATTCATTAAAATCAGATATTTTTGCACTTGATAATCTCATATCACTAACACTACCCCCATCATGATCAAAATTACCTCCTCTGTAACTACAAAGAGACCTACATCTTGACACATCCATCCCACATTCAGACACCCAATCTGGGTGGTTTCTCTCTCTAAACCCCTCTTTCTCTCTCTTCTTCTTAAAAAGCTTCCCAATTCTCCAAAACCCATTACTCTTCTTCACCTCAACAACACAACTATTGCTCCTTTTGAGCATAAACACATCCTCTGTTTCCACTTTCTTGCTCTGTTTCACATGTGAAAAAAGTGTTTTCTGTTCATCACCACTACCTGCTTTCTCATTCTCTATCAAGAATGATATCCTACCAACACTTCCAACATCCACAGTGCAAGAAGAGTTTCTGTAGGAAGAAACATCAGAGCAAGAACAAGAGGAAAGCCTCTGTTCTCCACAGTCTGAACACACAAGCTTCATGAGCCTGTCTTTGAGGCAATATGCACATATTCCAACTTGTGTTGAACATGGGTGCTTCTTACATTGCACACCAGATGATGATGATGAGTAGTACAAGTTGTAATCTGAGTTGAAGTTGTTGTACTCTTGATCTGACTCCACAGATTTCCCTCTATCCCTCATGAGTTTGAGTGTTTATGGTTGTGTAAGTAAAACTGGATGATCTGAGTTTATAAAAAAAATGAATGTTGTGTGAAGCTGTGAACAGGCTGACAATATTTGTAGGAGGATGTTGAGTTATCAGGAATGGAAAGATACTTTGGATATTGACTTATGAAGGGGAAAAAGGTAACCTTATACAAGGCATGTAAGAATAAATCAAGAAAACTTCAACTTTAAGTTAAGGTAGTGATGAATTGGGCCTATTTTTTTCTGCAGGCATAATTAAATTGGTGAAAAGTGATGTGACACAAGGAGTGAAAAAATGGAACAAGTAATCACAAATAGTGTGCATGTTCAGAGTTTTCTTTATTATAGCATCTTTAGTAGATCTGTCGACCCCATGGAAAGGGATGGATTGGGTGTGCATCGGTCGGTTTTTGGTTTAAACCGAACCAAAATATAAAAAAAAACATATGGTTTTTAGGTGTTTAAAAACGGTTTGGTTTCGATTTTCATGATGAGTCATGGGTTGGGTTTCGGTTTTGTCATCTGGGCTTTAGATTTTTTGCTAAAAATCAGTCTAAAAAATAATGAATTTGAGCTAACTTTTTTGATTAATTAATTAATAACGTTTAGAACTACATTTTTAGCTACACCATTTAATCATTTATTACTTACTTATCGTAAGAAGGTAGAAATTATAATCCATAAATTCAATAATAAACATTTAAATAAAACAATGTATACAATGTAAAATTGGTTTTTATGGTTTTAATTCGATTATAAAAGCCGGCTCGGTAATGTGGGTTTTAAGTGCCTGCAAAACTGGAACTTAACCGGAAATTAGGCTTAAAAGAAAAAAATAAACTGTCAGTTTTTGTTGGATTTGATTAATTTGGTTCTAATAGCATACGTATATTTGTACCATATTTATTACCTTGTATATCTCAGAATTAGTTCGAAACTATTCTAACATAGGATATGTAATATTTGTATATATTGGATAAATGAATGAGAAGGAAGGCAAGGAAATTATTCACGATTACCAAAGCTATCATGGTATATCCACTAGTTTGGTTTTCTTGTGAAGGATTACAAGACCCGGATCCCTATCCTCCGGTGCAACAGCAGCAGTGACTTATATCCACTCATTCTTGGATCCGGGAGCTCCATCACACCTTCCGCATTTGCTGCTATTTCCTCGTCCCTTTGGCACCAAAGACTCGGTCACCCGGGCCAAGCGTCATTACATTCGTTGAAACAGTCTTCGTTTATTAATTTTAAAAACTTGAATAATCATGTTTGTTCTTCTTGTGTTTTGGGAAAAAGTGTTAAACTTCCGTTTGCTAGTTCTAATACTCGCACTTATTCACCGTTTGACATAATACATAGTGATTTATGGACATCGCCCGTTTTGAGCTCCGAATGGCATCGGTATTATGTTTTGTTTTTAGATGACTTGACCAATTTCTTGTGGACTTTTCCTATTTCTAAGAAGTCACAAGTCTTTTCCATTTTCTGTCATCCATACAAACTAATTGTAACCCAATTTTCACGTAAAATAAAATCGTTTCAATGTGACAATGGCAAGGAGTACGTCAATAACTTTTTCAATCAATTTTTTACCCAACATGGAATGGTCTTTCGTTTGTCATGCCCTCACACCTCCTCTCAAAACGGCAAAGCTGAACGACAAATACGTACCATCAATAATATGGTCCGAACCCTTCTCGCACACGCGTCACTTCCAAACGTTTTTTGGCACCATGCCCTTGAAACCACTACGTACCTACTCAACATCTTGCCACATAAACAATCTAAACCCAAAACACCGACCGAACTATTATACCATCGAACCCCGGCCTATGAACACTTACGTGTATTTGGCTGTTTACGCTACCCGTTGATCCCATCCACTTCTATTCACAAACTAGACCACAGGTCATACCCGTGTGTCTTCCTCGGATATCCGCCTACCCATCAGGGATACAAATGTTTCAACTTAAACACCAAGCAAATTATTGTTTGTCGGCACGTTGTGTTTGACGAAACAACCTTCCCTTTTGCAAATACCATACTTGTCACCCCATCCTCCTCTTATGAATTTCTCACCACCCCCCTTCACCCACATCTATGGTCTCATATTAATCCTTCACCTACTGGTCCTAACTACTCTCAATCCTCAACCCATCAGCAACAGGCCCAACCCATCTCACAACCGGCCCACTCACCTTCTGGCCCAGCTACCCACTCGACACCGCCCACAGCCCAATCATCCGTCCACCCTACACCGCTTACAGCCCCATCGCCCATCTCCTCTACCTCACCTCTGACCTCAGCCCACACTAACTCTAGGCCCACTCCCCTTCGGCTCAACCTGGCCACTCACTCCCTTCGGCTCACTCTCAACAGTCTAATGTAACACCTCTTTCTTCCTCTCCCCAACCTTCTACTCCTTCTGGCCCTGCCACCCAAGCACCTCCTGTCCGCACCATGCGTACTCGCGCCATGGATGGCATTCGTAAACCAAAACGATTTCTCAACCTTCACACTTCCACCATTATCCCTATACCCAAGAATCCGGTTGATGCCTTGTCCATACCGGAATGGCACAATGCCATGACCAAGGAGTTTCATGCTCTTATTAAAAATGAGACGTGGGAATTAGTGCCTCGTCACCCTAATATGAACATTGTCCGACGCATGTGGTTATTTAAACATAAGTTCAAGTCTGATGGTACTTTAGAACGATACAAAGCCCGGTTAGTGTGTGATGGGAGATCTCAACAAGTGGGTGTCGATTGCGGGGAAACTTTCAGCCCGGTTGTCAAACCCGCAACGATCCGAACAGTGTTATCCATTGCGCTTTCACAATCGTGGCACATTCACCAGCTTGATGTCACAAATGCCTTTCTACATGGTAATCTTCACGAAACTGTCTACATGTATCAACCCATGGGGTTTAGTCACAAGGGTTTTCCGAATCATGTGTGTCGCTTAAAGAAATCACTTTACGATCTAAAACAAGCACCACGTGCGTGGTATCAACGGTTTACTGACTATGTTCTAACTTTGGATTTTCATCAAAGTAAGTGTGACGCCTCTCTTTTCACTTTTCATCAGGGTAAGGATGTGGCTTTCCTGCTATTATATGTGGATGACATTATTCTTGTTACTTCTTCGGATCGTCTTCGACAACGTCTCATGACTTTGCTGGCACATGAGTTTGCCATGAAAGACCTTGGCCCGCTTAGTTTCTTCCTCGGCATTGCGGTCTCACGGGCAAAAGAAACTATGTTTCTATCTCAGCAAGGTTATGCTCGTGACATCATTTGTCACACCCCGACCACGTAAAACAACAAAGCGTGGCGGAAACGTCGGGGGGTGTTGTAACAGAATTATCGTTTCATAACCATAGATACAAAAAGTGTTTCGTTTTATTGATAATATTAAACATTAACATTGTTTTAACACATAACAAACAAGTTTTATATCGACTATCATTATTTTATGTCACTAAGGCCTCGTCCAGATCCTAGGTGACGTATGCATCCTAGAACGTCAATCAAGCAACAATACCTGAAACATATGTAAAAACAAAGTCAGCAAAGAAATGCTGGCGAGTACATAGGTTTTATAAGAGTATCGGAATCATGGCTTGTTTACTTATATTGCAATACCTCGAAAACCTTGTTTTTAAAAAGTGTATAATATTGTAACATGATTAACCAACTCAAATCAAGATGGTTATAATTTATAAAATTTCGTAGCCATGATTCTTAACCCAAAAGCTTTTTGTTTTTAGAAAACCATCTTGTAAAACATCTCGTATAAACTCGTTAATAAAACTCGTATATTATTTCAAAAACATCGTTGAGTGACATCGTTTCAATATCGTTTACCCAAGTGAACTAAATAACGCCACGGTATGTAATATGTTGAAAACACTTATATAAAATAAGTACCAGCGGCGTATCTACCATGTTTTCACCACATTACACCCGTCCCGTTATCTAAACGCTAGCCCAGAAGCCAATCGTTTACCCAAATCGTTTAACATCGTTTCCAAATAGTTCCCAAATCGTTCCCAAATCGTTTCCAAATCGTTTCCAAATCGTTCCCAAATCGTTTCCAAATCGTTTACTCGTTTAAATCGTTTAAATCGTCCCCGTTTTAATTGTGATAACTTATATATGGTCATCTCGTTAATAACATTCAAACCTTTGTGACTCGTTCATCGTTCAACTTGTTCTTGCATTAACAAACCTCCAAAGGGTAAGTTAACAATCATCAGATTCAGTCGTTACCCACAACACCCACACATAACCATGGGTATAGTGCAATAACGGGATTTGTCATATCCTATGGTACCATAACCTAATACTGGTCGGCTTGATCAATGCTAATGAATGTCGTTCGTTATGTAACTACAACCAACAAGTTCGTTCACATTATCGAAATCGTTAATAGTTTAGTATAAATCGTTCTATTCGTTTTTGCAATCATCGTTTAAACCTTGAAAACATTTTGTACATATGAATCACCCCAAAACAATTGAAAGTTGTAAAATAGGGGAACCATGTACTCACATATAGTGCAAGGTATCATCAATCAATAGTACTTCAACAAACTCGAGTAAACCAGAGAAATCAAGCAGCACCTAGTAATTGAATCACTAGTCAAACAATAGACGCCTAAATCGGAAGATCGAACAGAATGAGGTCTTGTAACCCAAATGAGTGTTGGAACTCATGTGATATGGTTTAACAAGGCCTACATCCTAAATGAAACCTAACCTAAGTGCTTTCGACCCATCGCGACCCATTAAGGTAGCTTATGCTACTTTAACGCGTCGTTCGCGTGAAACGCGTTCGGAACGTCTAACTAGTCCTATGACAAGTATTATATGCCAATACATGTTTAATCATGTTGTATAATCAGTTATGTGACAAAATTTTAGGTTACATAAGTTTAATTACCAATTATACATGAAAAGGGTATTTTGGTAATTTGCCTAAGGCATATAAACTACTTATCATACAACTACCTAAACTAGGTGACCGTAAGGTATAACCTCGGAAGGTTATTCCTTATGCAACTATGGTCACTAACCATGTTTGGTCGGATCCTAATGATCGACCAAACGGGTCGTGTTCGAAAGTCTAAGCGGGTGTTTAGTCCGCTTGACTTACGACTCTACACAAGCACTAAACTAAAAAGTGACGAGCTAAACATGCTAAAACATGATTAGTTAAGTTAGAAAACAGGTTTTGATATCAAAACAAACGGTTTTGATATCCTAGAGTAGTTTGGTTACAAAATACGCGTAAATGAGCATTTTGGCCGAAACTACGACTCGTCACTGAGCCTAGATAACGTGGTAATCAGTAGGTATAGTCACTAGGGACTATAACCATTGTGATTACGCTCACGTTATGAAGTTCAAACGAACTTCACATTGACCATAAACTGGTCAATGCAAAAAGTCAAACGCAGTTTGACTTTAACGCTAAAACGAATGAAAAGAACGTAAGAACACTTACAGAAGGTCCAAGAATGGAAGTTTTGAATCCGAATATTCTCAGGTATGAAGTGTTGAACACATCAACTTAGAGAACAAATTCAGATTTCGAAGGTGTGGGTTTTTGGGGTTGAGATCATGGGGTATTTATAGGATTTCTAGGACCGTTAGGATCGTTCCTCGAAAACCGTGATTCAATCTCATCCCTACACTTGTTTACAACACCAGGTGCATCAAATGGCCCCCCATTATCAGGAAATGACATGTGGAAGTGGGTTTTGAGTGCTTAACAGCTGGAAACAGGCTGGAAGGAAGCTTCTGCTGATCTGGGACATGCCTACGGACCGTATGGTCCTCCTCTTACGGTCCGTAAGGACCCTGCAGACCAGCAGTTTCAGTTTTGGCAGTTTTGGTCCCTGTGCGCGTATGGTCGTGTTTTGGAACTTCTAACACCCGTCAAACCCATTTTTAAGCTTCACAAGGATGTTAAAGCATAGGGAACATGAAACATGCTCAAAAATATGCCGGATGTTGGTTCGTTTGGTCGTACGATCGCGATGTTCGCTTAATTACGACGGAATGCGCATAAGCGCGAAAAACGATCCAAATTGCGCGACGAATGGATTTTTCTTATGCCAAACACTAAAATAAAATATTTTAATGCTTACATAAATTTTTGGATGTCCGGATGTATTCAGAACGTAAGTTATGCGCGAAAATGCAAACTTATGCACTTTTTGACGCTTTTAGTCCCTGAATGACCATAAAGTTTATTTTAGCATACCGAACCCCTCAAAGCCTATTTCTAAGCTATGTAAAGGTTATTTGGGGTATGTTTAACTTATGATCAAGTTCCGGATTGTTCGTTACTATACAAATCGGCATAGTTTCGCAGTTTGACACAAATAGTCCCTGCGATCGAACAAACTTGTTTTCGACACACCAAACCATCCAAAACTTATTTCTAAGTTATGTGGAGGTTATTTAAGGTATGTTAAGCCTATGTCACTATTCCAGAGTGTTTTTCGCGTTATACTGACTGCGTTTATGCACCAGTTTGCGTATAACCTTCCAGAACGCGATTTAAAACTTGCAATCGGAATCGAATCGAATTGAAAAATCACCAAACACAAATACACACATAGAAACACCAAAACACATATAATAACACCAAAGCACATTGTTTTATTAATAATCATCATTGTTTTACATCGTACATCGGTTACAGAACACAGTTGTCACATCAGTGAACGGGTCGGGATGTGAACTTGCAACCCTGTTTCCACACCGGTTGACACTAGTTCAAAGCTCAGTTCTCATTCAGGCGAAGATTTTCATGACCCGACTCTGTACCGGAGTCTCACAGGGGCTTTGCAATACTTAACGTTTACACGTCCAGATATTAGTTATGCGGTACAGCAAATTTGCATACATATGCACGTGCCAAAGACTGATCATTGGAACGCTCTTAAGCGTATCATTCGTTACATTCAAGGCACGGTATCGTTAGGTCTCACACTTGGTTCTTCCATGCCTGCCGGCTTACTTGCCTACACTGACGCTGATTGGGCGGGGTGCCCAGACACGCGTCGTTCCACGAGTGGCTACTGTATCTATCTTGGTGATAATTTAATTTCGTGGTCGTCCAAAAGACAGGCGACGATTTCTCATTCTAGTACCGAGGCCGAATATTGGGGTGTCGCCAACGTTGTTGCAGAGATTTGTTGGCTACGAAACTTGTTACTGGAATTACGTCACCCGTTTACACGTGCTACTCTCGTCTATTGTGACAATGTCAGCGCCATTTATCTAACCGGAAATCCGATGCAACATCAACGCACCAAGCATATTGAACTTGACATTCACTTTGTGCGCGAGCAAGTTAAACGGGGAACCGTTCGTGTCCTGCATGTTCCGTCCAGATACCAAATTGGGGACATTTTCACCAAGGGTCTTCCATGTGTTTTATTTGATGATTTTCGGTCCAGTCTAAGCGTTCGGTCACCTCCCGCTTCGACTGCGGGGGTGTAATAGCATACGTATATTTGTACCATATTTATTACCTTGTATATCTCAGAATTAGTTGGAAACTATCCTAACATAGGATATGTATTATTTGTATATATTGGATAAATGAATGAGAAGGAAGGCAAGGAAATTATTCACGATTACCAAAGCTATCAGGTTCAATTAAATCAATTATTTCAACAACATGAAGGTTCACTCTAATTCATGCACACCCTTGCTCGACATGCAAGAGAGAGGGTGCACAAGAAAGAAGTTGGCTTCCTTAGCCACAGACAGTCAATGAGATATTTCACCGAGCAATGCTGATGTGGTCTATTGTCCTTTTCCTGATAGCAAAGTATTAGACAAATTATTACAAGCTAATTATGTAAATCTGTAATTATCAGGTTTAGTCGAATGTGTACATAGTGTCACACCCTAACAGATGGTGGAAACATCGGAGTGAGAAGAAAACGAGATTGCTCGAGATTTCATAACACTAAATTGTGATAAGTATTTAATAATAAATTTCATTTCATTGCTAACATCAATTACATTGTTTGAAATATAAAATATAACAAGGTTGAAATAAATAAAGTACAACAAGTATTTGAATTTAATGTGTGTTTCTAGGCATCCTACTAGATTTCGTGCATCATCATCGTCCATAATCCTGCAGCATGTTTTAAAGTATAGTTCAATACAAAAATATTGACGAGTATACAAGTTTTGGAGTACTAGCATAAAAATATAAAAGTTTGAACAATCCACATAGCAAACTTAGTTATCAAAATTAACGTATAAACTAGCATGTGAACAAACAAGTCAACTCAAGGTTTAACGCAAGTATGAATGAATGACTTAACATGACCTCACGAACACGGACGGTGTGTTACTCCTATAGCGCTATACATGTTAAGGGTAGTCTCGTACGAAGTTAATGACATGTTTATCACAAAAAGAAGAGAAAAATGCTCGGATAGTCCCTGTGGTTTGCTCATTTTTCACCTTTAGTCCCTAACTTTCTAATACAAATATATAGTCCCCAAGTTTTTGAATTTTGTTTCCGGATAGTCCCTTGCGTGGATGGAGGTTAGTTTTTGGTGTTAGGTGCGTTTGAAATGACAAAAATACCCTTACTGTCAAATTAATAAGTAAAAAGTTAAAAGAAATATAATTAATATTATACAATTTATGTGGGACCCATCACCCACCCTACCCACTTCTTCCCCACTCCACACCACCATCTCCACCTTCAACCACCACCACTATCTACCCCCTTCCCCCACCACACACACACTTCACCGCCTCCATAAAACAATGGCTTCAACCTACTCAAAAAGGCAACATAAAATAACCTTGTGCAGGTTGAGATACCAAGTAGAGGGCATCACAGAAGCTCCAGCAGCAACAATTCCTTTGGTAGCAAAATCTCTCCTACTCAAACCACACCTATTTCCTACCACACACAACAAATCATCAATCAATCACAATTGGCGCAACTGTTATATATCCAATTGATTGAAAACTTATTGTAAGGATGAACTGGTTGAAAACTTACTGTAAGGATGAACTTTGATGGCGGGACTGAACTTGTTGGCTGTAGGCCACTCGGTTCAGACTCGATGCGGCGGTACCGTAGCATAGGAAGACGACATTGGATTGGATATGCAGAATGGAGAAGAAACAGAGGTAGATACAGTGATTGTTGTTTATGATTTAGGGGTTTGATTTGAGTGGTGGAAGTGAAGCCTTGAGGTTGTGGCTCATCCCAGGCCAAGTTACTCTTTCTTTCCCTCGGAAATTTTGTTTTGGATTGGATATTAAGCAATGGCTTCAACCTCTAATCAGCACGACACGCTCCCATGACCTGCATATCAAGCGCTTGTAGGCACTGCATAACCATTCCATGAGCACTTCGATGAATCAACCCTAGGTGATGATGGCAGCGGTGGTGGTTGTGGCAGTGGTGGTTACGGTGAAGTGTGTGTGGGGGGGGGGGGTAGATGGTGGTGGTGGAGATGGTGGTGGTGGTGTGGAGTGGGGAAGATGAAGTGAGTCGGGTGGATGGTGGGTCCCACATAAATTGTAAAATATTAATTATATTTCTTTTAACTTTTTACCTATTAATTTTACAGTAAGGGCATTTTTGTCATTTCACACGCACCTAACACCAAAAACTAACCTCCATCCACGCCAGGGACTATCCGGGAACGAAATTCAAAAACTTGGGGACTATAGGTGTAATTTTAGAAAGTTAGGGACTAAAGGTGAAAAATGGGCAAACCACAGGGACTATCCGAGCATTTTTCTCCAAAAAGAATAACCCCAGAATAACGAATCAATTATAACTTATTAGCATGCATGTATTGGATTGTTGTGTAATTGCATAAAGAATGTGTGTTTGTGTAAGTTTGTATAATGTAAACATGTAGCACCCAAAAGTGTAAACGAAAAAGGGTGTCGAGTATACTCACGATTTGCGAAGAAATTTCCACTTAGTGAGTTTGACGAGTCTTGAGTTGTTGGAACACCGAAGTTACCAATTTTGGTTCTTGCCCCAAAGTTGAAAATCTTGGAGATTTGAGAGTCTTTGGAAGTAATTTAGAGGTGGTGCAAGTGTTTGGAAGGTGTTAGAGTTGGTATTTATAAGAGGGTTAAGTGGTTGGGGTTTAAATGAAGGTGGTTGGGAGTTAGGAGGAGTATTAAATAAGTTGGTTGGAGGTTAGAAGATGAGTATGGGGTATTAAATGAGTTGGTTGAAGGTTAGGACATTAAAGAAAGTGGTTGGGGAGATGAAAATTATCATTTTTAGAATTGCACTTGTATTGTTGGTTATTTTATACTATAAAGGTGTATGCAGGTAATCAAGTCCACAGTTCATGTATATGTTTCGTATGCAAATCCACGTTTTCTTAATCATAATTAACATTATATACAATCAGGTATTGAACATCCAAGTTTCATACACATGTTAAACCACACTCTGTTGAATTATGTACCGGGTGGAGAAACTCCAGGCGACGAAACATATAGGGTTTCGTCGGGGTGATATGTGACAAAACAGGTAGGGTTTCGTCGAGATGTTATGTGGCGAAACACATAGAGTTTCGTCGGGTTATCATGTGACGAAACACTTCAGGTTTCGTCGAGATACAGTGTGGCGAAACTTTACAAGTTTCGTCTGAATCAGTTACAGAAACCTTAACTGCACAAGTTTAACATAACTATGGGTCGAGCGATGGTTACTAACTAACCCTAATAAGATCCTTCATCATGACAGTTTCCAATCATTAAATCACAGTACACAAATTTAGCGACATCCTTAATCATGCCCATTTAACAGTTTATTTCCCCACATACAGTTTATTCACAACATACAGGATTGTACAAACTAGTTAACCTTTAATCGTCATCGTTACAAGCAGCACATTAGTGGATTACGAAATCAAGATTTCATATATATATATATTACCATTAACGAATCATCTATTAAGTTGCACCAGATCATTCAGTCCCCTATTAATCATGCAATCATCATGTACCCTAATCATCCTTTGCTCATACCATTCTAACAGTTTGCAAAAACTCTGAGTTTACCAGGAAAAATAAACATAAATTATAATCTACCACATGTTTCTGTTTTATAAGTATAATGTCATAAATCAGTCTATTAGCAGGAAACCCTAGTTGCTACATAACAACCCAACGTCAAGACCATACCAAAAGCAACATCAATGATCATATAACCAAGCGATAACAAAACACTAACCGGAAAGCCGAAGTGACTAGTTTGAACGTGATGGGGGGGGGGGCTGCCGTCGCACAAAAGAGAGAGAGAGAGTAGGGTTTGTTGATCGATCAATTATGTGCCATCGTTTAACCCTACTCTGATATATATGTGTGTATCCGTGTTGGGCCTTTACTGGGCTTCGACGTAACCTGGGCTGGCGAAACCCCTAAGGTTTCGTCTAGTACGGGGATGGCGAAACTCCTAAGGTTTCGTCGAGTAAGGGGATGGCGAAACTTCTAAGGTTTCGTCGTAGCCATGAAGGTGAGAATACACATGTTAAGTTTATAATTCAAACAACTCATAAATTTTATTACTAATTAACAACCATGTAACACATAAATCATATAGCAATCATGAACAAGTTACAACACAACGAGTTAAGAAAACATGACTGTAAACAAGTAACGTGTCGAGGAAAGACCTTGAAAACTCGGGTTGTCACAGATAATGACATGATTGATGATAATTAGACATGAGAAGATGTATTGTAGAAGGATTTCGTAAGAAGGTGTAGTTGATGGTATGATTGGGTAGAATTATGCATTAGAACTTGTACTCTATGCTTGAATAATGAGGTGCACAACATGTGTTAGACCAATTTCCTATTGGTAATTTAGAAATGAATGTGCACTAAGTATATAACATATGAACTTGCTAGTAAATAATGATGTTGTGATTATGTTAAATAGACTAACCTTGAATGTGGTTGTCAAATGTGAGATAATGAAAGCATTAGCATGTGAAAGTATGTGAATGTGTATGTGTATATAATTTGGTGATCATGTGGTTGTAAGCATATTACATCATGAGTTTGAAATGTATATAATGTCATTAGTATAGGCTAATATGATAACACATATATATGGGGTTAAGTAGAAAGTTCATATGATAAATCGTTGACTTCTGAAAGTCAACTATGCATAAGTAGCAATGTTAGGCTTTTGTCACACTTGTAATGTTATAGAATGTCAAATGGTACGTGTTATATCGATATGTGTTATATGTGATGACGTGATGAATTATATGAGTTGAAAACATATGATTGTAGGAATATGCCTTATGCTTGTTAGAATTGACTAATGAAAGTCAAATGTGAGATATGAATTTGATATGACGTTAATATATACAATCATATATGCTAACAAGAATGTGATTGCGATGACATGAAAGTATAGGGATCATGTCGAGATGGAATCGAGCACGAAAGGCTAACGGGCCAAGATGAGGCAAGGAAGCGGATACGAACACGGACGCATAAGGTAAGTGATTTTCAGAATCACTTCTTATTTATAAATGAAGTTAAGGTGGTAAGTCGTTGGTGGTGATCTAAGTTTAGAATTACACGGTAGAAGTGAACGGGTCAAAATGTAGAAAGAAACATAGCGTGATGCGCTAGATGGTTTGATCTTGGGGTTAAGTAGTAAAAGGATATGGGGGCTTGAATTATGGTCATGTTACGTCTTGGAAGCATGATAAATATGGAAGAAGGAAGTTTGGATATCTAATGGTTGTCTTGTGAAAATTAAAAAGGAAGAAGGGTTAGAGTGAAAGAACCCGTCGTAAGCTACGGCAGGTCAGCCGTAGCTTACGGCCAAGTAGACAAGGGGAAACAGTAGGTAGCTGCCGTAATCTACGACCAATGTTCACTCAAGAGTTGAAATGTTCACTCAACAATTGGAACATTCAATCATTAGCAAGAATGTTCACTCAACAGTTAGAACGTTCACTCGTCAGCAAGAATGTTCACTCATGAGCAAGAACGTTCACTCGTCAGCAAGAATGTTCACTCAACAGTTGTAACTTTCACTCATCAGCAAGAATGTTCACTCAACAGTTGGAACGTTCACTCATCAGCAAGAATGTTTACTCATGAGCAAGAACGTTCACTCAAAGTATGTGTGGGAAAGAAATAAGTTTGGAGATATGTATGTGTATAGATCTACCTACATGTTAGTGACGGAATCCATAGGTAAGCATGAATAGAAATGAACTTGTATGTAAGTTTGTACGTATGAGACTTATTTATATGGATGTTTGTGACTAGGATATGTTAGTAAAATTATATGGGAATGTAAGTAGTATGTAAGAGCTTGTATGTATGTGTGTGTGTATAATTATATGATGTGTGTGTGTATGCATGAAGTGGGATTGATTGTACATGAAAGAATATGGCTTGTATACATGTATGCATGGCTACAATACATTTGAGTATTAACGTTACTAATCAAGTGCTTTGAGGATGAAATGAAAATGCAGGTATACTATTGTTGTCCTTATGAAGATTTAATGATTGGGATGCAAGATTGTACTTTGAATGATAATCGAAAGGATTAGCATGAGTAAAAAGAATGTGGCATGGTCATTTAGTTATGTATGTTTAGATTATGAATGACGTCACCAAATATTAATGATGCGCATGTATGTGGTGATTGCAGGTTGCATGAAATTAACATCATTATGGAGTCTAAGAGGTTGAAGATCGAGTCAAAGAGCAAGGATTGTACGGGAAGAGCAGTCACATGACTTGTATTTATAGATTACATTTGATGCGTTAATTAAGAATGAAGGTTGTAAATCTTTTCAATAAAGTGTTTGACATTTTAGAAATGAACCTCCAAGTATGTAATATAGATAAGAAAGAAAGAATTTTTGAGTCGGTATTTTCAGCTGCGTCTCTTTTGGTTAAAATGTGTTAGGGTGTTACATTAAAATAGAGAATAATTACTATTATTTTAAAATCATCATCATCATACTCAGTAAATCCCACCAATAGCAAAACGAAGGTAAGGTCTAAGGAGGGTAAGATGTAGACAGCCTTACCTCTACCCCATAGGACTAGAGAGGTTGTTTCCAGTGAGACCCCTGAGACCCCTGGCTCCATAGTAGTTTTGCATCTAGCCTTGGACATAAGGCGCATAACTCTCGGAAAAAAGGGCGATTAGTGCATGTACCCCCTTGTCTTTCGACTATCAACGGCACTGCATGATGCATGATTAACTGTCCCCCGCTTTTAACGTTATTTTCACGAAATTAGTAAAATAACATTATTTTAAAATCATTTATTTTTTATTTAAAGTTATATTAGTTAGTATTAAATGTTGTAAGATTATCTAACTATAGTTACTTTAAGTTACCAACACCTTAATTCTTCTTCTTCTTTTTTTTTTTGAACGGAAATTTTAGTATGAAACTAAAAGAGGGTTTTACAAGGAAATTACAAGAAAAAAAGACTAAAGAAAATCGAAAGCGCACCAATTCGACCGACACGAACTTTGCTCTATTTTTCACCCAAAGAAAACTTATAGCTTTAATGTCAGCTACAAGCCTTGAGATGTCAATTTGCTTGCTTGAAAAGACGACTTCGTTGCGAAGTTTCCATACAGCCCAGCAACCCGTTAGAATTATGGCATGAATGATCCTCTTTTACGCTTCAGACCTGGAAGTGATTTTGTGTGTAGTAAGAAGGTCCTTTACTGAATAAGCATAAATCAGAGGGATTAAAAGCCAAGATGAAACCATATGCCAAACCACAGAGCTCATGTAACAAGATGTGAATAGATGTTCTGATGTTTCGTCTTTCTCATAGGAGAGAGGATATAAAGCTCATGGTATATAGACATTCCTTCTTTCTAACACCTTTCTCGTGGGGATACGATCCATGTTCATACGCCACCCGAAAATGTTGACTTTGCGTGGCACCCATTTATTCCACTCGAATAGATTGTCACAAGGTATTCCTGATTAGATGCTAGAACTCTATACCAACACCAATAAATTCTTTCAATTGGGGATGTATCTCTGAGCCTGTCGTATACACAACAACCTTTAAACTTTTCCAGATGAAATATTGATGGGTATAGATCCTGGAGCGGTGTATCAGACACCCAAGTATCTGTCCAGAGCTGAATGTCTCTTCCATTTCCCACGGTGCCCATAATAAGTTGATTGAGGTGAATATTATCCTTCTTAAAAGCAACCTGTTTTCTAGTTATATTATTCCATACGCACGAATGACCTTGTTTTTATGGTAGTAAGCTGTCGTATTTCGGATTAAAATGGATGCTTGAAATTACTTTTCTCCAAAGTCTACCAACTTCTGCTTTGTACCTCCACACCCGTTTAGCTAGAAGACCGCTATTCATGTCTTTTAAGGTACCCAATCCGAGACCCCCATTTGCCACTAGTTCAATTACCTTGTCCCACATAACCTAACACATCTTACTCGCCACATCCGAATCACCCCAAAGAAAGTCTCTTCTCATCTTTTCAAGTTTCTTAAGAACGTTTCCCAGGGCTAGAAAAAGGGAGAAATAATATAGAGGCAATGAATCTAGTAACGATTTTATGAGAATATATCTCCCACCCATGGACAAAGTGGTTGCTTTCCAAAGTGATAATCATATTTGCGCCAACTTTGAGACCAAGATAAATAAAAGGTAACGTACCGAATTTGCAATTTAGGATATTGGCCATAGATGTGCTTTCTTCCGGATCCCCACCCCGAAAAGGCAGGATTTTGAAAGGTTAATTTTCAACCCCGAGACAAGGTAAAAACATATCTGATTAGCCGCCTAATGTTTGAGATGTTTTGTGTTGACCATTCCTCCAATATCATAACATCATCCATGAAAACGAGATGATTTATGATAGGGACCCCATATGGTAGTTTAAAGCTTTTGATTAATCTTACTTGCGAAGCGCTAGATAAAGACTCCAAAGCCAAGATGAAAATAAAGGGTGATAAGGGATCACATTGCCTAACTTCCCGAAGGCATTGAAATCCAACAAAACTTTTTATAGGTCATGGAACACAGCTAATTTTCTTTATATATTCTAAAAAAAATATGAAGTATAGGTGAAATTGCCTGTGACATTCGTCAAATGCTTGAAAAAGATGATGGTGTCCGTGAACAAATAGTTGAAGCACGGGCAGATCTATGTGGTGGCGAGGGGTAGCCGGGATACCCCTCAACTTTCTTGACGAATTGTAATATTTTCTTTAACCTCCGTTTTATTTATTGGGGATACCCCTAAGCAAATGTAGGATACCCCTGAGTTAGGTAAAGACAAGATGAAATGAAATTTTACATTCGGCGGAAACAACAAAAATCCTAGTGATGGAACTTGCAGCAGCACACTTTTTTGGTCAAATAATTTTTTGGTCAAATAACCGGAACCGAAATCAAACCGTAAAATGAGAAATCGAAACCAAAATCAGTTCCATAATAGGAACTGGTTATTAAAAATATCCGGTTTGTGCAACTCTACTGTTGAGCTTCTGATGCCTCCGTATTCCGTCGAAATGAGATTCCTCCGTATTAAAAATAACCGGTTATTAAAAATCAGCTACACAGAAATGGCGAGCTTCCTGATTCCTCCGTATTCCGTCGTGAACCATAGACTATCCGGCAAACTGTAGAAACCTAATCCACCAGAGCCAATTTCCTCTTAAATGTTATTTTGTGACAAAATTTCAATCACTCACATTAATTAAACTTAACTATTTTTCTCAGTAAGAAGAATCGAGCATTCGAGATTTCATGCGACCAATCCTGTTTCGAAGTAAGTTGAGCCTTATTGCGAAATTCAAACTGTTCGATTTCATCTTCACTATATATCAACAGAAAATGAAGTTTTACAAAAATCTAGGTTACGGAACAACTAATTTTTGTTCCCGATTGTTTGAAATTGTGTACGTTTTAGGTTATTGCATTGTTATTTTATGGACAAGTATTGGTAGTTATAGCTTGAGGTGAATTGAATTTTGTGAAAATAGCATGTCAACAAAACTGGTGTCTCAAACAATCAAAAAAGCTGAACTCGAATCAAAGATTACAACTCAAGAACAAAGATGAAACATGACTGTTTAAAACAAGACACAAGAACAGATCTCTCAAACTAAACACTCTCACCCACAAAGAGATTATCAAAGCGATAATCTCTAATGAATTACAACCGGATCTATGTTATAAAATTTGATAAACAACGGATCAAAATTTTACAGTAACAAACCCTAATTCACTTAAAGAGAGAAAGAAGAATCTGGACTGGAGAGATGTATGGCTGATAACTTGTCTCGAAAAGATGACTAACTCTCTCGAAATATCTGCTTTCCTTTAGTTATAAAACTGGTTGTTACCAGTTTGTTATAACTACCCAATAACGCTGCAAGCCCATGAACTTCTACGAGAAAAGCCCACACTGCTACAGGCCCATGTATACTGCTACAAGTCCACGCAACTCCTCGGCCCAACATGTTACAAAAAAATACAGAATATTATTATAACACATGCACACTAAATAACAGATATTAAACTGTAAATCAAATAAAAATATAACCTTTTTTATATTTTTAACACCTCACCTCAATTTAATATCCAAAGAAATCAAACATCTGCATTTTTTAACACAAATCACTATGCTGTCCAACTAGAAGACCTTTTGTAAACAAGCCTGCTAGCTGATTCACCGACTGAATTCCTCCAACACTTATAACACCTTTTGAAATCAACTCTCTCAAGAAAAACAAATCAACTTCAAAGTGTTTAGTCCGGTCATGAAACACCGGATTAATTGCTATGGACAAGGAAGCATTGTTATCACAATACAACTGAACTGGCAACTTAACAGACACATTTAACTCTAGCAACAGATTTTTCAGCCATACAACCTCACATGCTGCTGCACACATAGATCGATATTCAGCTTCGGCTGAAGATCTAGATACAGTCGCCTGTTTTTTACTTTTCCAGGAAACTAACGAATTCCCCAAAAATATACAAAACCCAGTAACATACCTTCTTGACTCTAGACATTTTGCCCAGTCTGAGTCTGCATAAGCAACTAAGTCAAGAGACGACCCTTTACTGAACAACACTCCTTTGCCAGGAGATTGTTTCAAATATCGCAATAGCCTAAATGCAACCTTTAAATGACCTTGATACGGACAATGCGTGTATTTACTTAAATAGTGAACAGTGTATGATATGTCTGGCCTAGTATGCGCAAGATAAATTAGCTTGCCCAGTAGTTTTTGATATCCAGTTATACTATTGACAGTATCACTGTTATTTTTGCACAACTCTGTAACAACACTATTTTGTTCAACTGGATAATTTACTGGTTTGCATGCACTCATGCCATACTCAGCCAATAATTCTAAACAATATTTTCGTTGTGACAAACACACTCCTTTATCACACTTAATCACCTCTATCCCAAGGAAATATTTTAACTCTCCCAAATCTTTAATTAAAAATTTGGTTTTAAGCCGTTGTTTAACTAGCTCTATTTCCTTAACAGAGTTACCTGTAATCACGATATCATCTACATATACAAGCAGATAAACCACAACATTTTGACTAACTTTGTAAAACAAAGAATAATCGCATTTACTTTGAATGAATCCTAATTCACACAACACATTTACCAACTTCTCATTCCACATCCTAGGTGCTTGTTTTAATCCGTATAGCGATTTTTTAAGTTTACACACCCTTTTTTCATCTTTAGCAAAATAACCATCAGGTAAAGCCATGTACACATCTTCATGCAATTGACCATAAAGGAAAGCATTATTGACATCTAGTTGAAACAACTTCCAACCACGTTCAACAGCTATAGATATTATGCATCTAACTGTAACCAGTTTAACAACTGGTGAAAACGTTTCATCAAAATCTATCCCTTGTTTTTGGCTATAACCTTTAGCCACTAGTCTGGCCTTATACCTTTCTATTTCACCAGTGGACTTGTATTTGATTTTATATATCTACTTACAACCTACAACAGGCCTACCAGGAGGCAGGTCCACAAGATCCCAGGTATCATTCCGATGAAGAGCTTCAATTTCTTCATTCATGGCAGATATCCAATTGGGATCATCACAAGCCTCACTAAAATTCTTTGGCTCATAGCTTTTATCTATCACAGATGTAAAACATTTATGTTCTGATGACAAGTTGGAGTAGTTTACCACCCTTTCTAATCCATACTTGACTTTACCCTCGACTATAAAATCACTAAGATTCCTAGGTAAGGTATAACTCCTAGTTGACCTTCTGAGTTAGCTTTGGTTACCTATTTCCTCACTATTATTTCCCTCAGAAATGGTTTGTTCTTCAGAAATAGATATCACAGACTCATCCCTATTAGTGACATGTTCCCTCACACTGGACTGTTCACTAGAAGCCTTGTCAGCAGCATCAGTATCCTTATCATCTAAACCGGAAGACACATGTGTCCCTATTTCTTTTAGTTCCTTTCCTTCATCATTGGGTGTTTTAGTTTGTTGGGTTTCTATGTTTTCATAAGTATCAAAAAAATTCAGATTATTTACTTCACTAAAAACATTATCATTAGTTTGTGGTAAAAGATTTTTATCCTTAAAAGGAACCACTGTTTCAAAGAATTTAACATCTCTAGAAAAAAATAAAGTTTTATTATCTAAACTGTATACTTTATAACCCTTTTTGTTTAAAAAAACTGTTTATTTGGTTGTTAACAAACTCAGTTCCATTATCACTTCGAAAACATTTTATGTCTCTTTTAAACTGAGTTTTGACTATATTTACAAAATCAACTACATTTTCAAAAACCTCATGTTTAGTTTTCATTAAACACACCCACACTACCCTTGAGTAATCATCTATAATAGTTAAGAAAAACTTATGTCCTTCCCTACTAGCAATCCTATAGGGACCCCATACATCTAAGTGTACAAGATCACCTAAGTTACTAGATGTATGATTACTCAACGGAAATGGTTCCCTATGTTGTTTGGCACGTTGACAAACTTCAAAAGGAAGAGTAGGGTCAGAAATTTCTAAGTTCAATTTATCTTTTAAAACTTTAATAGCATGATCGGAGGGATGCCCCATTCTAGCATGCCAAAGACTAGTGTAACTACTAGAACTACAACACACCTTATCAGACATGTACGAATTGCCACAGAAATACAAACCATCCAATTGATTACCAGTCACCAGGACTCTCTTTGTTGACAAGTCCTGAACATAACATTTGCTTTCATCATAAACAACTAACATTTTGTTATCTCTGGCCAATTTGTGAACAGAAATGAGGTTTATGTTGTACTCAGGAACAACAAAGACATCCTTTAAAATCAGATTATTAACCAATCTTACAGAACCAATCTTGGTTACCAACGCATTTGTACCATTGGGATGTTTAAGTGTTATTTTAAATTCAGAAACATCTATAAAGTCAAGTAAACAATTCTCATCTTTGACCATATGTTGATTCGCACCTGAATCAACAATCCAACCAACATTTTGTTCACAAGCAGACTCACTACTAAAACAAAAAACAGGTTTAGAAAACAAACTAGCACAAAACGGACTACCTGAAACATTACAACTCTGCGGAGACCCACTGGGCTTATCTCCTGACAAACTAAGAAGCCTTGCAATTTGATCACTAGTCAACGAATTACCAGATTTATCAGAAGATTCAACAAAACTACTATTACTTGCAACTACCTTCTTGCCTTGACTGTTTCTTGGTGGTTTCATCCAAGATGGATATCCTATGATTTCAAAAGATTTATCCACAGAATGACCTACTTTATTACAGTGAGAACATTTTAAATATTGATTCGAAACTTTACTGTTTTTCTTAAACTCAGTAGGTTGATTAACTTTAGACACAAAAGCCATGGTCTATCCTTTTTTACCACCACTGCTGGAATTTCTATGGGATTCTTCCCTAGAAACAATAGCAAATGCTTCCTTAACTGTAGGTAAAGTTTCTTTTATTAACAAATTTGTTCTAACACTTTGATATACCCCATCAAGACCCATTAAAAACTGCATTAGCTTAATCATATGATTAAAACTATTGAATTCTTTGGCAGCATCGCAAGTACAAGCAAGCAGTTGCAAGATTTGATCTAATTCCCTCCACATAACATTCAATTTATGATAATAGTCTGAGACAGTTAAACCATTATGAGAAAAACTATTTATTTTCTGATAAAGATCAAACACAACTGACCCATCTATTTTATTGTAAGTCTCTTTTAAATGTGTCCACACATCACTAGCAAGTTTAGAGGAAACTTGACCCATGTACAACTCCGCACTAATTGAATTCAAGATCCAAGTTAATACTATAGAGTTACATTTATCCCATTGCCTAGCAAGAAGCTCATTGTTTTCAGATTTAACACAACTTTTATCAATAAATCCCCATTTATTTTTTACTTGTAAAGCAAGTTGCATAGCATTAGACCAAACCGTGTAATTCTCGGACCCTTTCAGTTTTATGGAAACAATAGTCAAATTACTAGAATCAAATGGATGCAAGTACAAAGGATCACTTGCATCGAGTTTACTCACAAGGGTCTCAGGTGGTGGATCACTAGGACCAGTACCACCACTTGAGATAACCGGACCATCAACCATTGTAACACAAAATCAAGTAACAATCAAGACCCAAGAACAAGAAAATTGCAACAATACAAAGAATTACAACAAACAGAACCTAACAGGCGAAACCTTGACAGGGACCAGATCAGAGGTTCATCACTCAAGGTGCCTCTGCAAGCCTTATCAAGGAAGCCGACTAGACCTACACTTAATCTAAACTAGCAACAACAAGTAGCACAAGAAAGGGAAACAAATAACAAGTATCAAACAGAATAAAGATCAGATAACAACTAAACAGCAAATAATCACATAAAATGCAATAGGATGTAGCCTTCCTGTGTCCCAATCAACAAACCGGTCCACACTACCCCAGCAACAATGATGCCTAAATGCAGGGAAACGAAAAAAAAACCCAAAGAAATAACAAGGACAGATCTCACCAAACAGATGAACCCAAGTCAGGGTTCCTCCAAATCTGATTAGGATTTTACAGTCTTCGAGGATTGAACCCTAATCAGAGGGGCAGCTTCCAATATTTCTTTCAAGGCAATCCACAGCTCCGATGTCGGCAAACAGTGAAGTTCACCAAGACTCGGACAGCAACACAAACCCTAGATTTAGGGTTTCTGCAACTCGAACAGAACAAACACCAAAGCAACGAAATCTTCAAGATCTGGAATCGGCGGCAAGATAACTACCCAGATCCACCCTAAATGCGCAGTGGAACACGATCGGAACTCAACCAAAAACACCAACTAAATCCCAAGAGCAATCAATGCTCTGATACCATGTCAACAAAACGGGTATCTCAAACAATCAAAAAAACTGAACTCGAATCAAAGATTACAACTCAAGAACAAAGATGAAACAAGATTGTTTGAAACATGGTTGTAAAAGTCCCGACTAGGCTCCGAGTACTCCTCGAGTACTCGCTACAAGGTAGGCTGCCGAGACACGAGTACTGTTCTCCCAGGCCAATTATTCCCCGAGTAATCTCCGCCTAAGCAGAGTACTTCCCGAGTACTCCCGAATCCGACTAGGGAGCGCCTAGCGACTTTTGCAACCATGGTTTGAAACAAGACACAAGAACAGATCTCTCAAACTAAACACTCTCACCCACAAAGAGATTATCAAAGCTATAATCTCTAATGAATTACAACCGGATCTATGTTATAAACTTTGATAAACAACGGATCAAAGTTTTACAGTAACAAACCCTAATTCACTTAGAGAGAGAAAGAAGAATCTGGACTGGAGAGATGTATGGCTGATAACTTGTCTCGAAAAGATGACTAACTCTTTTGAAATATCTGCTTTCCTTTATTTATAAAACTGGTTGTTACCAGTTTTTTATAAATGCCCAATAACGCTGCAAGCCCATGAACTGCTACAAGAAAAGCCCACACTGCTACAGGCCCATGTATATTGCTACAAGTCCACGCAACTCCTCAGCCCAACATGTTACAAAAAAATACAGAATATTATTATAACACAGGCACACTAAATAACAGATATTAAATTGTAAATCAAATAAAAATATAACCTTTTTATATTTTTAACATAGCATTTGGTTGAATTGAATTTTGTGAAAATAGCATTTGGTTAATATGTGTGAGTTATATTTTTGATGGTTGAGCTATAGTATTAAGTTAACAAGCATACTATTGAGTAGATTAATGATAGTATCATGAAATTAGGTAGTAACTTGGCTATACATAATTAACTGTGCTTCATGCCATTATTATTATTATTATGCTATTAAATGTAAATCATTCAGTTGATGATTTTGTTTACTTATTGAAGCATATGTTTTTTCCACAATTGCAGAGAGTAAACACTTAACACCTCTGGTTGACAAATCATTGGGTATGGATGTGGGTGGACTGCTAACCGAAAAGTCCTTACGGGCATAATCTTCTAATTGTGTTATTCCTACCTTATGGCGTTCACGTCTTCCAGAGGTACTACTAATGCTTAATTAATGATATTAACATACACATGGTCATATGATCATAATCTATGAGTTGATATTTCCAGCTTTTGTCCGTAAAACAATCAACTCGAATGCCTTGTAGTTTGAATTTATTTTTTATTCTTAGAGAACACACAAGCTAGCCAGCTTGATCTTTACGAATACAGGGATTGCGGATATTTCTATCCCCAAAAATATCGCTAAAATCAAAACTATCACAATTCACAAGTCACGCTATGACATGTGAAAGTCAAACCGTTGAAAATATAGGTTCATTGGGAACACTAGAAAGTAGGGCTGTCCAAACTGCTCGAGGATCGAAGATCGCTCGACGATCGCTCGAAAAATGATCGAAAAATGCTCGTTCGATTCCCGCTCAGTTTGTAAATGAGCCGATCGGATCGGTTCGATTCAAATTCAATCCGAGCATGAGCAAGGCTCCGCTCGCTCGACGATCGATCGGTTTCGCTCGAATTATTTTTATTAATAATTAATATATATATATACATATATAAATATATATATTATAGATTTTGTAGATTAAAACCCAAAAAAATAAATAATAGCCCAACCAAATTTAAAAGCCCAAATAGTTAGCCCATCTTAATTAATAACCTAAATCTATAATCAGAGATCTTATGATCTTATCTATTATCTACCATTCTAACCCTAAAGTCTATAACTCGCCGCTGCTTCCTTTCAAAAAAAAATTGATTCAGTTTTTGTTGTTGATGCACATTTGTTAATTTAGGTGTTGAGATAAACCGAGCGAAACCGATCGAAATCGATCCGATTGATTTAAATTCGAACCGATCTCGAGCACCACTTTTATGCTCGGTTTTATAAATTCGAACCGAACCGATCCGATCGGTTGTAATTCGAACCGATCTCGAGCAGACCCTCGCTCGGATCGGATCGGTTCGTGAACACCCCTACTAGAAAGTAGGGAACAGTGGGGAACCGACTCAAACGAACTCCGATTGGACTCATTCCAGCGGCGTTGGAACCGGCTCGTCGAACCCTAACTAGGATCTCTTAAGCATAAACCCTAAATCATAACCCCTAAACCCTAAATATATTAGGGTTTGGCTTTGAGGGTTTAGTTTTAGGGTTTAGCTATAGGTTTTAGCTTTAGGGTTTAAAGTTTAGCTTTAGGATTTAAGGTTTAGCTTTAGGGTTTAACCTTATTCTTTAGTTTTAGGGTTTAGCTTTTAGGGTTTATAGTTTAGATTTTACGGTTTAGCCTAGGTTTTAGCCTTATTTTTTAGCTTTAGGGTTTAGAGTTTAGGAGTTAGGATTTAGGGTTTAGGGTTAAAAGATCTTAGTTAGGGTTCGACGAGCCGGTTCCAACGCCGCTGGAATGAGTCCAATCGGAGTTCGTTTGAGTCGGTTCCCCGCTGTTCCCCACTTTTTTAGTGTTCCCCAATGAACCTTCCCATATGGTCATTATCATAACCAAGAATATTCTTGAAACTAGGAAATTATCTTAAGTATTAAGAATATTTCCAGTTTCATTTGTTAATATGTAAATTAGGCCACAAATTTAAATATTTAATAATTATGGAAATTGCATTATACATATATACTCACACATACATGTCATTTATTGTCATTTTTACGTTATATAGCTTTACAATACTTGATACTACCAATCCAGCACACAACCACACTTCCTTTCTTGCAAGGATGAAATAACTAGAGAAGAAATTAACAACCCATTTTTTCAGCCTCTAAACTCCAGCACAAAATCTACATGTAAATAGTAGAAAAATAGATGAGTAATCCATAAAAATAGCTGCTGCTATCTACAGTTCATAGCAGTTGTATAAGATGTGGCAAAATGGTCATGTCAGGTGGTTTTGTAACAAGATCTAATAAGGGTCAAAACGACTAAACGAGTCAGGTTGGGATGTGCCACTAGTACTTTCTTGTCCATTTAAATATTCATATATTAATTACAAAAACATATCATATCAGTACTAATCCAAATATTTGAATAAAACGATTTAGGAGGTTGTATACTTGTATGTATCAAACAATAGACCTGTTCCATTTTAGCTAAAATAAAATTATTTGACCGGTCTTAGATGAAACACTGGCCAGATTGACCCATTTATACGTAGATATAATGCATTTGTACTTACAATCTGCATCAGTTTTAATCCAGTGTGCTTTTCTTCCGGCTGGCTGGACGTTGCTGCAAATTGTTTCTTTCTTAAACATCCCATCTTGATTAAACATGTCATCGTCATCATCTGATGTGACTTCTTTATCATAACTCTCGTCGTAACACATCTTCTCGACATCATACTTACGCGACTTATTGACATGAATATCAGCCGCTTCTGGGTGGATTTTTCTTGACTTCCGAAAGACCTAAAAAAGACAATAGAAGTATTATGTTACTATTCTATATGCATGGGACTTAATCGAACTTATTAAATTGCTTAAGGACTTGTTTTATAGTGTTGACTTGTAGGTTGTATGCATTATAGAAATAGGCATTGCCTAGGTTGTATGCATTAGAAAATTAGGCATTGCCTGTCTTTCAACCCGTTTGACCCATTCCCCTTTCGCACTAGCTAATTTTTGACCCGTTTCAGATCAAACACTACCCAAATTAACCCACATAAGTAAATGGGTCAAAATTTCCACCTCTAAATTATTAGTAACCGAAGCTCACAACATGACGTACCTTCTTGAGGGTCTTCTTAGTTGAATCACGTATAATAGCAGTACGACGAAAAGCAGAAGTTGTGCTGCACCCTGATTCGAAATCAAGCTTTTTCAGCATTTTCTTTACAATATGAAACACACGAGTTCCTGTTTTTACTCCTTTTTCAGCCTTTGGATCCTTCTCATCTTCTTTAATTGCTGGCATTTCGTAATATACTTTCGGTGGATACACGACCACATTTTTGTTCTCTTTGGTATCCTTTTCTAGTTCCTTTTCGGCTAAATTCTCCAACTTCTTCAAAATCTGCTCTCCTGCACCGGTTTCTTCCGCATCTATTGCGGGTTCTGGTGTTATGGGGTCGTTAGTAATCATAACAGAACCAAGAGTCCCAATAGCAAGAAGTCCATGCAAAAACTCGGGTCTCATTTCAACTATTTCTTCTTTTACTATTTCCACTCCGTGTGCTTCAAGTGCAACAGGCTGCCTGAATTTCGCCGAATTATCGTTTGCTTCCGGATAATGTTGTTGCTCATCAAGTTCCCATAGTGCTGAGAAACAATAATGTGACTTCCCTGAAATGAAAGTTTAAACAGATTGAAATTCCCATCAATACATTGTGCATATTTATTTACAAACTTAATTAATGCTGTAAAGATGTAAATAACATTAAGATGCTATCTAAGAAGAGGTATTTAATAGTAACTTACCGGATAAGGGGATAGGAGTACCTGTACCTGTAGAAACATTTGTGCTTTGTTCGTTGTTTTTCCAGAACCGTTTCTGCATCCAACCTAACGTCTGAAAATAACATAAAAAAAACGAGACGAGGTTAAGATGGCATCATCATGTGTTCATCATCATAGTCATGTTTACGCTAAAGTTGGATATAGGGTTACTCACTCTCATCTTGAACTTTGTTTTAAGCTGTTAACGGTAGCTTGTATTGTAAACTCTGGTTTAGGACTTCCTATGGTGTGAAAGGACTATTTATAGTAATCGTGCGTAAAAAGTAAGCAACTTGCTTCTAAAATATCTGAAATGCAGGGGCAAAACATAGAGACACACAAAAATCATATGGTTTGAATTCATTGGGTTCTTATGAGGAAGAAGTTCCTACAATGCAAGTGGCATGAATGCATTATTAGACATATAAGGGTTAGGAACGAGTCACTAACGAATTTTTTTAGTTATTTATTTATGAATGAGCCTATCAAGGACATCTATGAACGTTTATTTGCCCAATTGATAGAATCAAGTATTTTAGATAGGAGTTTATTTTGGTAACAGAATAAACGATGAAACTATAGTTGAATTTATTAATGTAAGACGGGAGGGAAATTGTGATTAACATTAACTTGATCGTTACTGCAGAAATGAAGAGCCTCTGTCGTTACCAACAGTTGCGTCTACATATGTACCGTATAAGCAATCTCAAGTGTATGTAGTATTCCTCCTAAGGGATTTTTGGACATATACTGTTGGATAAATTAACAAAACAATTGAAGAATCTTGGTAAGTGCATGCATGTGCATGGCATCCAGATTATGTTTTCATGTAGTGTGGGGGAATTAGACATATTGGTTCCCTACTGATTGTATGATAACTCACTTTAGTGATTAGCCCATTAAGCAAGTTGATTCGTGTGATGAGGTGGCGCTGGCCATGATAAGCACACGTGGCAGTTTTGTTGGCTTTCACCATCGTGGGTTAAGATTTTGACATCCGGTTTTGCCCCCACGAACTTCAAGAACAGAGTGAAGTGGAGTAGGTAACAAGTGGGTGGGGCCGGGAGGGTTGGGTAATAACTTAAAAAAATGTCGGATAAGTGTTCTCGAGATAGTCTCCATCATTTTTATCAAGATATCATAATTCTTATAAATTAATAATGCTGTTTTTATTATTATTGTGTAAAGTTAATAATGTTATTGTTATTACTATTAATTTTTAAAGGTGTGTTTGGTGTATATGGCAAAAGATATTTAGAGAAAACCAACATTTAGTGATATTCAACAAATATACGAGGTTCATGAAAGTGTGCGTGACTTTCCCAGAAGGCCCATTGAATGCACAGATTGGCAATGGGCTAACTGTCTACGTGCTTGGTGAGGTAAACATCATCGTGGTGATGATGGCCCGACCTTAATACAGGTTGTGGCGTCATATGATCTTTGCATATGACATGCATACTTTGGGGGAATGGCCATCGCAAGTTATTGAGTAGTCGCCTATATTTGACGATGTGATTAGTGGAGTTGCACCAGACTCTTCATCTATGCTAATTGTACTCACCACGAGCATAGTGAGTGTCTTACCAATTTGATTATATCTTAAATGAGCAAATTCAATGAAGACATTTTCATATTCCAATAACAAAAAAAAAAAAATTCACAAAAAAAAAAACTAATATCGGTTAAGAAGATATTGAGCGGGCCTTTGGAGTGTTGGGGAGAAGATCTGGTATTATTGTACAGATGTCACGATTGTGGGAAGAGATCTATCAAGGGATATTATGTACACTTGCATCATACTTCATAATATGATATTGGAAGACAAGGAGAGGGATTTGTCAACATTATGAAGAAGGTGTTGAACGACCTGAGTGTACTTTAACCTCGGATGAGAAAGTTGCTAATCAGGCGAAAGTACGGTTAAATGCAATAAATCAAAACCTTGGCACGGACTTGGTAGACCATCTTTGGTCAGACCGTCTCGAGGATGCCGATGATGGCAACGGTGACGGTTACGTCGAAGATTTAGATTAGTTTTTATATTTCATTTGGTTGTTTTAAAAGTGACCGAAAGTTGTGTGGTGATATTTTAGTGAGATGACTCTTATAAAAGTAAGGTGAAAAAAAGTGAAATGCTAAAATAACCTTAGGCTGAACGGTATGGGGGACGACTTGGGGCCGTCGTGGGTCGGCTAGGCTCATCCACACCGCCCCTAGCCCCGTCTCGTCGGCATCGTCCCTCCATTGCCGCTGAAGACGTGTCTCTCTCTTTATTATCCAACGCATACACATATACATACATACATCTTATATGTATAAAGTGGCTCATCCTCCATACCCTTGGCTGACTCATCCTCGACACCTGATGATATGGTTGCCTAAATGGAGGCTCATCCCCAAGGGATGGGCTCCACACCCACCAGCCTTATGGGCTATAGCCTATATGTAGGGTTGTAATCGAACCGAACGAACATGAATAAGGTCATGTTTGTGTTCGTTCGTTAAGGAAATTAATATTTTTGTGAATTGTTCACGAACGCATACTGAACATAAGTTTCTGTCCGTGTTCATTCGTTAAGGAAATTAAGTTGTTCACGAACAGTTCGTGAACACTGGTCTTGAACGCAAACGAATAAAAAATGAACGTAAATGAACATTTAACTTGAAAGAAAAAACATTATTAACCTTAAACATTCGACATAAGTAGTTAAATACAATCATCAAATGATAAATTAAAACACAAGAAGTCTAATACAATCACCAAACGATAAATCAAATTTAACTAACTTAGACTTAAATTTATCTAGAGTAAATTACAAAGTTCGTCCTTTATGTATGTCATTTATTACAAAGTATGTCCTTTATCTTTACTAAGTACAGAAAACATACTTAATGTTTGAAAAACCATTCAGGTTATGTCCTTTACCCTAAACTAGTTTATTTTCCCAGTTAAGTCAGGTCACGTGAGAAGCACATGAGGGCATTAATGTCATTCTACCTACCACCTACCAATTAAAGTCATATCTTATAAAAACCCTAAACCCCAATTTCACCCACCATTGTTCCCCCAATTGCTCAACTCGTCCCTTAGGTTTCTTCACCGATTGCAACGACGATTTCAACGACGAAACAGAACCATGTCTCAATCGGAGACTTGGTACATACGAGAAGGACTTGATCATGATCAAGTGATGCAGCTATACGGTAATGAATCCTAGATTTCTTTCTATAAACTTATAATTTTCTACAATACGTTACTGATCAACTTCGAAATTGTTGAATAATGCAGACGGATTCCCTAATCTTTCCTCCTTTCGGATTCATCATGGTGGTAGGTTAACACATCCTCCTGGTCGCACTTATGTTGGAGGTAGGATTAACTACGTTGACCTAATTGATATCGATTTGTTCTCTGTCCATGAGGTGTCCTTAATGATTAATGAGTTAGGTTATTCTGTGAATGATCATATAATATACCATTATCTTAACCCTAAAAAAGATATGGATAATGGTATTGAGGAGTTAGGCACTTATGTTGGAGGTAGGATTAACTACGTTGACCTAATTGATATCGATTTGTTCTCTGTCCATGAGGTGTCCTTAATGATTAATGAGTTAGGTTATTCTGTGAATGATCATATAATATACCATTATCTTAACCCTAAAAAAGATATGGATAATGGTATTGAGGAGTTAGGTACTGACAGTGATGTTTTAAGGTTGTCTGCACATGTTGAAGAGCATAAGCTAATTGAGTTGTATACCACACATGGGTTAAGTAACATAAGGGAGTATTTCAACCCACCACTAAAACCTCAGAACCCTCTTACTATAGAAGAGATAGATGATCCTGGACCTTATGCTCTTGTCCCAGCATCAATAGTCTTTAAAAGTGTAGGCAACCATTCTAGTGAGGGTGGACAATCAAGTGTGTTGGGGCAGTCAAGTAGTGTAGGTGGACAATCAGGTGTGTTTGGACAATCAGGTGTAGGTGGACAGTCAAGTGTGTTTGGGCAGTCAAATGTGTTTGGGCAGTCAAGTAGTGTGCTGGAAGAAGCTGATATTGGTGACTTTGATTTCGATGATTTCCTGGAGGATAATGTGCATGATCAGCAACATCAAGATAATGTGCATGATCAGGAACATCAAGATAAGGAGGTTGCCCAAGATAATGTGCAAGATCAGGAGGTTGCCCAGGATAATGTGCAAGCTCAGGAGGTTTCCCAGGATAGTGTGCATGATCAGGAGGTTGCCCAGGATAGTGTGGATGATCAGGAAGAAGAGGATCAAGAAGATGAAGGTAGTGAAGAGAATGATAGTGATAGTGATTTTATTGTTGATGAGGATAATGCCATGGTAGATCCTGAGGTTGATATGACAGATTATAGGTTGAACATTGATTTAGAGATAGAAGACAATATGGTAGGCAATCATCAAGATATAGATTTGGGAGATGAAGTGTTAGACAATGATAAGTTTCCAAGTGGCTCAGATTCTGATGATGTTGAGACTAGCCTTAGGAGACACCACCTAAGAACCATTAGAAAGGAACATGAAAACTTGGCAAATTTTTACTTAGGCCAGGTATTTAGTACCAAACAAGAAGGCAAGAGGCTGATTAACAAGTATGCTGTTGAAAATAGGAGGTGTATTAAGATTGTGAAGGATGATAATACAAGGGTAAGGGCAGTTTGTCATGGCATGCTACCAGATTTTGAGGTTGATGATAATGGTGTCCATATTGATACTCAAAGAAGCAGAAGAGGGAAACAAAAAGTGGCAGATGTGCAAGGAAAAGGGAAACAAAAGGTGGCAGATGTGCAAGGTAAAGGAAAAGGGAAACAAAAGGTAGCAGATGTGAAAGGTAAAGGAAAAGGTAATATCAGGGGTTCTAAAGTAAACAAAAAAACAAGGAGGGGGCTGATGTGAACAACAAAGACAAGGAGGGGGCTGAAGTGGTAAATGTTGGTGGAAGGGAGAATAAGACAAAACCTGAGGAATATTTATGTCCTTGGGCTTTGTTAATATCTAAAGTTAGTGGTACTGAATCTTGGATGGTGAAAACTTTAATAAGTGAACATAAATGCTGTCAATCTAGAAAAATTAGGGCTTGCACAGACACCTTCTTGTCTGAACAGATGATAGAACAAATTGAAGAAAATCCTAATATTCCAGTTACTGCTGTGCAAGAACAGTTCCAGAGAAGATATTCAATTGGTGTTTCTAAGCAGAAGGCATACAGGGCAAAGACAAAAGCAAAGAAACATGTTGAAGGAGACTACATCTCACAGTATGCTTTGCTAAGAGACTACATTCTTGAGCTGAAAGATAAGAATCCAGGTTCTACTGTTAGGTTAGAGGTTGAACCACCTTCTGATCATAGGGAAACAACTAGAAAGTTTAAAAGGATATATGTATGTTTGGGTGCCTTAAAACAGGGTTTTAAGGCCATTGGGAGGGATCTGTTGGGTCTGGATGGTGCATTCATGAAGGGACCATTCCCAGGTCAAATACTCAGTGCTGTGGGTATAGACCCTAACAATGGAATATACCCTGTATGCTATGCAATTGTAGAGGCTGAAAACATCAACTCCTGGACTTGGTTTCTACAACTGTTAGGAGATGATCTGGATCTGCACAGAAACTCAAACTTCACATTTGTATCTGATAGACAGAAGGTATGTATAGTAATGTTGTATACTTTGCATTTGTATCAACTCATATACTAACTTCTTGAATTGAACATGGTATACTTCAAGCTGTTAACAGGTTGTATCCCAATGCTGAACACATATACTGTTTGAGGCATATTCATGAGAATATGAAAGTCACTTTTAGAGGGAATCTGTACAAGGACATGCTTTGGAAGTGTGCATGTGCAATAATTGTTCCTGAATTTCAGATTGCAATGGATGAACTGAAGGCATTCAACAAGGAGGCCCACCTATGGTTGTCCAAAATCCCACCACTGCATTGGTGTAGGTCATATTTCTCTGGTATGTTGTAAACTGTTCTAACTGTCTTGCATAATATATTATCTAGAAGTGTTAGTGACCAAACTGTTCTAACTGTCCACAGGCAGGGCAATATCTGATGTGTTATTGAACAACATGTGTGAGGTTTATAATGGCAAGATCTTGGATGGTAGAGACAAGCCCATTATTTCTGCCCTTGAATACATCAGAGAGTACTTGATGAGAAGAATTGTCAAAGTTTTGAAGGTTATAGAGAATAGTGAAGGCCTGCTTACACCCTTTGCTGCCTTAAAGCTGGAGACAATAAAAAAAGATGCTGCATTTTATCATGTACAGTGGAATGGAGGGGATATATTTTCAGTAAGTGGTAAACCAAATCATGCAAGGGTTGTGGATTTGGCTAAGAGGACATGTGCTTGCAGAGCTTGGGAGATCACAGGTACTTTTGTTGTATTGTTTACTTGTTTGGTGTGTACTACTAATTTGGCTGAGAGGACCTGTGCTAATCCATTTAATTTACAGGAATGCCATGTAGGCATGATGTTGCAGCAATATGGAACATGGCTACTAATGGTAGAAGGGTGGGTTCATTAGAGAGTTGGTGTAATCCCATCTACACAATGGCTAGGTGGAAGCAGGTTTATGCTTTCAAGGTTAACCCTATCAATGGAAGGTCTTTATGGGTCAAATCTCAAGTTCCTACCACCCTTACACCACCAAATCATCATAAGCAGGTGGGCAGACCCAAGAAGGCAAGGAAAAGGTCTGCATTAGAAGTGGAGGAAATGACTCACAGTGGAAGGCTGTCCAAGAAACACACCAAGGGAAAATGTGGCAAGTGTGGACATGTGGGACATAACACAAGGACTTGCAAAGAGGATGGTACTGTTTAGGGTTGTCTTTATGGTCTATGGTTGTGTCTTTTGGTCTTGAACATGTTTAAGGGTTAGTTTATGTCTTTTGAAAACTTTTAGTGGTTATATACTTATGTATTAGGTTGAACATGGAATGGATGTCTTTTGAATAGGTTTTTGGGTCAGTCTTTAACTTATGAAGTGTAATGGATTATGAAGTGTTTGGTATGATATCAAGGTTGGTTATGCACAATGTGGTTTATTTACAAAGCTTATTGCACATTGTCAGGTGTTTCGGACATGTCAGAGATTTACAAAGCTTGTTGCACACTGTCAGGTGTTTCGGACATGTCAGAAATTTACAAAGCTTATTGCACAACTTCTAACAACAATATACCACAATTTTCATTACATGATGTCAAAATTACATTAGATACCAGCAGTTACAGACCAAAATTACACTAGAAATACACTAGATAACAAATGAAACATATCCAACTGATAATCAACCACTTCTTCAGTTTCATAACCTCTTCTTCACTTTCTTTGACTCTGACCTCAAGCTTGTTCTTCTGTTCTTCAGCATGGTTCTTTCCCCTAAGCAGTCCAGGTATGATGTCAACACACCTTTGACACCTTGTATCAACCCAACCAATGAATCGACAATCCGAGCCCTAATTAACACAGACAGAACAAGTTTCAATTTCAGGTACAAATCAATTACAAAACCCTAATTATCGCATACCTGATCAGGACATGCATAGAAACGACGGCCAGGATTGCGATTAGTCCAAGATGTCACAATTACAGCTTCTTTCCCGCATTCACATAGCACCATTGTTGTTTTCTCTTGCACGATTGCGTATTTGAGGGTGACTTGCAGGGGGGACGAATTAGGGATTAGGGTTAATTATGTGCAGGTGATTGAAAGATAGAGAAGATGATGGTGGGGTTTAGGGTTTTTATAACAGGGCACAATAATTGGTAGGTAGAATGACATTAATGCCCTCATGTGCTTCTCACGTGACCTGACTTAACTGGGAAAATAAACTAGGTTTAGGGTAAAGGACATAACCTGAATGGTTTTTCAAACATTAAGTATGTTTTCTGTACTTAGAAAAGATAAAGGACATACTTTGTAATAAATGACATATATAAAGGACGAACTTTGTAATTTACTCATTTATCTATAACTAGGTTAGAACCTCGTGTATTACACGGGTTTACTAAATGTAATTTTATATACTAAATAATAAAAATAATATATCCTTAAAAAACTCGTGTATTGTATGGATTTAACAAATGTAATTTATATACTAAATAATAACAAAAATTATATCTTTAAAAATCTTGTGTAATACATGAGTTAAATAAATGTAATTTTGTAAAGTAAATAATAAAAAAGTTACTTTTTTTAAAACCCTATGTATTACACGGGTTGAATAAACCTAATTTTATGTACCAAATAAGAAAAAAAATGTATCATAAAAAACTAATGATAACATATTAATACAAAGTTTGGTTTTCGTGATAATAAAAAAAAGTTATAGCATAAAAAAAACAAACGATTTCATTATTGGTAAGCATTCTATTCCAAAATAGCTAATGAAAAAAAGCTTTGTTATAAGAAAAATATATCTATCTATAAAGACACCAAGTACCTATACTTAATATAATAATATGTTTAAGTTTTTTAAAAGATATGGAAACTTATAAATGCACTATTCCTATCTGTAAACACAAAAGTAACATTTGCCATTGAAAAAATTAATAAAGAGAGTGAATCAACATAATAGCATGGATAGATTAGGATTTATTTGGTGTAATTTAGAAGTAAAGTAATTATAACATTCGCCATTGAGAAATTAATAAAGAGTAAGTAAATCAACATAATATAGGTAGAATAAATTAAACAAAAGGAAGGATATTAGAATTAGAAATAAAAAAAAAATTGAGAATTGATTTTGTTGACCACATTGACACAATTTATTTCCAATGAAGATTTCTTCAAATAAAGTGTCGATCCAATCGCTTGTAGTTGAATCATTTATCCTATATATTTCCGATTTGTCAACTTCTCTTAAAGCCCCTTGCACATATTAATTTTGTATAACTGAGTCATTTTTATATCATCCAGGGATTAAAAAATCATACAAATAGTAGTGTATGAGATATGATTCATCATATCGTATTATATCATATGTGTAATATGTAATATATGGTTTGAAATTATGACCATATTGTCGAGTCTCAAAATCACTCACTTGAACTATCTTGTTTAGAGTGAAGCATAACTTCTACGGTATGATTTATCTCACATTAAAATTATCCAACCAATAATATTGAATAAATAATTCAAAACCCAACACCAATGTTTGATAAAATTTGAATGGATTAAATTATCTTTAAATCATTAGGCAACAAACAACCATGAATTATTCAAATATTGAACAAAAGATATTATCACACTTAAATAATATTTATAAAAAACTCAAATTTTGATAGCCTCGTTGATTGACACGTCCCCAAAGAGGTTTCTTTTATTATATGTATAGATTACTTAGACATAATTATTCAAAGTTTAATTAACTAACACATAATTATCCCAAAAAATATCCTGAATGTCTAAATTTTAGCTAACTTAGAAAAAAATAGGGTTTCAAGATGTTTAGATAAAAGGTTTATTATTTATTATTTTATTAATATTAATATAATTAAACGAACACGAACATATTACCGAACGAACGTTCACGAACGTAGTTGAACAAACGAGACCTTTGTTCGTGTTCGTTCGATAAGCTAACTGGACGAAATTTTTTGTCTATGTTCATTAATTAAGCTAATCAAACTAAATAAACAAATATTCCGCCGAACGGTTGTCTCTTGTACTCTGGTAGGCTCTCACTTGTTTCAAACTGGATGGGACCAACAATTCATCAAGTTTTGTACCAGTCGGACCGCATAATACTCAGCGACACCAAAATGGCGAGCTTCCCGATTCCTCCGTATTCCGTCGTGAACCGGAGACTATTCGTCAAACTGCCGAAACCTAATCCACCTAATTCATACAGGCAATACATTTTCTTCATATACGTTGATTCCTGATAAAATTTCAATCACTCACACTAATCAAACTTAACTATTTTCGCAGTAAGAAGAATCGAGCATTCGAGATTTCATGCGGTCACTCCTGTTTCGAAGTAAGTCGAGTCTTATTGCCAAATTCAAACTGTTCGATTTCATATTTTGCTGTATATGTCAATTAAACGATTGCTTCTACTCATCGATTAGTTGTTATGTTATGCGAGTACTCAATTCTGTTCCAGTAAGTATTATAAATTGATGATGAGATATTGCACAATATCTAGGTTATGGAACAATTAATTTTTATGTTTTAGGTTATTGCATTGTTATTTCATGAAAAAGTATTGGTAGTTGAAGCCTGCAATCAATTGAATTTTGTGGAAATTAAGTTCTTATATGCTAATGTACAGGCCAGTATGCTCTAGGTTACTACAAAGTTTGCAGAAGTAGTTTCATTTTAGCTTGTTATGTGTGAGACCACCCGTAGTGGGGGGTTTTTGGGCGTTTTATCCCTGAAAAACGCCCCAAAACGCCTGGATGACCGCCCCCGGGACGTTGTTTTCAAAAAAAAAAAATGCCAGGAGTGTCCTTTAATCCACGCCTCTTCTTGAATTGTTTGGCCAATCACATGTATTCTACTTTTTGGTTAGCCAATAACCTTTTTTGGTGGTTTTTTTAATTTAATTTTTGCACCCCTTTTAACATAATGCCCCACATCCCCACTACACCCATTTTAGAAAAAAACGCCCCATAATGCCCATTGCTGACTGGACTGCCACATGGCGCAAAACGCCCAAGGGTGGGGTGTCTCCACTACACATGGTCTGAGTTATAGTTTTAAGTGAACAAGCATACTGTTGGTTAGGTAGGTTAATGATAGTAAGATGAAATTAGCTAGTAACTTGGCTTTAATATGACTGTCATGTTGCTGTCTTGAACAAAGGACCGGCAATGTAACCTATTTTGCTATTTAATTTGTATTAGTGAATAGTGATTTTATTTCTAGAAAACAATTATGTGCATGATATTGTTTTTCAAGTGTACCTTTTCGGTTATAAATTTGTTTCTGAAACTTCACAATTGTGTTTCCTATAGGCCAGGGATATTAAATACAGACCTCCAGGGACTCAGATAAACCTTTTAAATGATGTTAGTTTTACTCTTCCAGAGAAAAGGTACCGGTTTATTCTTTTTGCTCAACACTTCTATTCAAACACTATTTTTTTTTGGCTTTCTATGTTTGCTATGGACTTATAGCTATGCATTTCTATGTCTGCTATGGACTTATAGCTATGCATTAATTATCTCTGCTTGTTACAGTTTTGGTTTAATTTTTGGACGAAGTGGAAGCGGGAAGACTACCCTTTTGCAGGTTAGTTTCCGACTCTGTATTCTAAAACCGATTGCCTTCTTTTTTCTATGAACTATTTTCTGTCACCTTCTATACCTGATCATATGTCCTATTTGCATTTTCTTTTAATTCCTCCAAATAGCTTATTGCAGGGCTAACTAAACCAACGTCAGGCTCTATTTATGTTCAAAGATACAGTGATGATGGCAGCCCAAACCAGCCACCTGTGCCATTATCTTCAGAGAGAGTTGGTATCGTTTTTCAGTTTCCTGAACGGTATTGGCTATTTTTTCTAAATCGTATCTGGATTTTTTAATTGGTTTTCCCAATTTTTCGAGATTATATAAACATTTACTTTAAACTTGTTGGTGATTCAACAACTTTGATATAGGTACTTTGTGGCAGATAATGTTTTTGATGAAATTACATTTGGGTTGCCTAGACAGAAAAGTGACCTTAAAGTTAAAGAACTTATTGCTCGACGACTTGAAAGAGCTATCACTTCGGTATTTTACCTCTCAGTTTTTTACTTAACTTTCTTTATGTTTGTGTTTATAATATTTAAGTCGTTGACATGAAAAGCTGTAACTTTAGTATTTTACGGTTTTACCCCATTATTTACCTTCAACAAAGTGTAAGAACCTTGTAGCGAAAATGAAAACTATTAATGTTTTGTAAGCATCGACTCATTTTGCTTATGCATCTTAAACTGTTAGGTTGGTCTAAATGGGATTCCATTGGATAAAAATCCAAACTCCCTAAGTGGTGGCTACAAACGTCGTCTTGCTCTTGCCGTTCAGCTGGTAATTTACTCACCCTCTGGATTTTTAAACTACTTATTATAGGTGGTAATTTTGATCAAGGTACCAATAAAATGGCTCACTCAGGGTTGCACTTTGTCTCCAACAGGTAAAGTAGGGGTGTGGAAAAAACTGAATTAACCAATAAAACCAAACCAAATCAAAACTGGTGGGTCGGTTAATTGTTCTTTTGAAAACAGAAAGTAGCGGGTCGATTATGGTTACCAATGTTTTCATACCCACCATAACCGAACCGAACCAACATGTAGTAAAATCTTTGTCGATTTTTGGACTTTTCACCATTTTTCAATATTTGATGTTTTTGGTTAAACGATTGTCAGAATTTATGGATTATATCATATCAATTTGGTTGAATGTTTGTTTGAATTTAGTATTTATATCATGTTCATTTTGTTTGAATATTCGGTAACAACCGGTATTAATATTATACATTATATGTATTTTTTATACTATCTAATACATTAATATATACAAAGATGTAATAAGAGTGTTGATTGCTGAGTGTTATGTGCCTTATGTCCAAGGCTTGATGCAAAACTACTATCAAGCCGGGGTCTCACTGGAAACAGCCTCTCTATTTCTACGGGGTAGAGGTAAGGCTGTCTACATCTTACCCTCCTCAAACCCAACCTTAGCTTAGCTGTTGGTGGGATTTACTGAGTATGATGACGATGAAAGATGTAATAAGAAGTTATTCCAAGGTCAAGAAATTTTTAGAGTTATTTATAGCTAGACGTAAATTTATGATTAACCGACCCATAACCGACCCGCTATAAACTTCAAAACCAATTAACTGAAACGGCCATAACCGATCGGTTATGTTTATGATTATCCACTAACCGACGTCGTTATGTTTTTTGGCCAACATCGACCCATGCACGCTTCTAAGGTAAAGTGTCAGACAGAGCTAAAAAGATTAAAAAAAAAAAATTAAAGGAAATGAGTAAAACGCCTTAAAGAGGACCAAAGCGTTTTAAATGCTTAAACCTTCCATGTCGCTTAAATTAATAATCTTATAAGTTTATTTACAACATAGTAACAATAGACAAAAATGTTTATGATAATATTAGATTATTATCTAGCAAGATAGTTTTAAATGTTTAAACCATCCTACGTAGCTCTTTGTGTTCTAAAAATTAGTATACTAATTATCTGTTTTTACCCATTACCCAAATCGCCTGAACATCCACTTTGCCACCTATGCAGCCATGCTATCTGTCATGTACTTATAATATATTGAATTTGACCACTTTTGTATGTCGACCTCACTCAGGTTCAAAGTCCAGAATTACTGGTACTTGATGAGCCTCTAGCTGGTCTCGGTATGGAAATTATCTCATCTTTCCTATTTTTTTTATTATACTTAAGATTCTAATCTTTATAGAGAGCATATAAAGATATATTATTTTAGTTAGTTGTTAAAGAGTAATTGTGATCAAATACACCATTATTAATAAAATCAAACCATCACTGATAAGACTGATAACTAGATATGTTCATAAAAGTATTGTAGATGCAGGTATTGGCTTTTTTTGCCTTGGGAAACATTACCTAATTTTGCACTATATGAGTATTAGAAAAACTAATGAGAAGTACTATACATTCGTAATTTAGATTGGAAAGCACGCGCGGATGTTGTTAAGCTGCTCAAGAATTTAAAGAAGGAATTGACTATACTTGTTGTAAGCCATGACCTTAAGTAAGTCGTTTTCTCGTTATTCTTCAGCACGTTCTACTCATTGTTTTTCATCTTGATGCTGATGGAGCGTGCTGTTATTAATTGGTGGAACTAATTTTTAGAACATCTGTTGTAAATAATTTTCTCAGTTTTTTTTATTAAATAATTTGGCTATAATCGTTTTCCCATAATTTTTCTTCGGAAGCTTTTAGTCTATAAGTAAATAACCATGCTGCATGCCATTATTATCATGTTGCAAAATCTCTGTACTGCCCTTGCTCACGGGATCTGCTATTAAATGTAATAATTCAGTTATTAATTTTGTTTACTTATGTTGAACATACATTTTGTTTTTCATAATTGCAGAGAGTTAACACCTCTGGTTGACAAATCATGGAGGATGGATGTGGGTGGACTACTGTCGGAAAAGCCCTTACCGGCACAATCTTCTGATTTTATTACTCTTGACATATGACTTTCACGTCTTCTAGAGGTACTGCTAATGCTTAAGTAATGATTTCAACATACACATGGTCATATGTTCATAATCTTCTTCTGTAGAAATTGCCTTAGTATTAAGAATATTTCCAGTTTAATTTATCTATATATAAAGACGGGTATTTAATAATTATGGAAAATGCATTATACATATATTGCTTATTCACACTTATTTGTCATTTATTGTCATTTTCACAATATATAACTCATAATAACAAGCTCTACAATACTTGATAATACCAATCCAGCACACAACCACACTCCCTTATTGCAAGGATGAGATAACTAGAGAAGAAGTTAACAGCCCATTTTTTCAGCCTCTAAAACTCCAGCACAAAATCTATATGTAAATAGTAGAAAATAGAAAAAACGGATGAGTAACCTAAACCTATAAATGCAGCTGCTACTACCTACGGTTCATAACAGTTTATAAGAGGTGGCAAGATGGTCAGGTCAGGTGGTTTTGTAACAGGTTCGTGTTGAAACAAATCTAAAAAAGGTCAAAACGGGTCAGGTTGGGTTGCCACACTGCTGCACTAGCACTTTCTTGTTCATTCAAGTTTTTGTATATTAATTATAAAACTAATCCAAACTTTTGAATAAAATAATAAGTGAAATGCCATTTTCGTCCCTGAGGTTTGGCCACTTTTGCAGCTTTCATCCAAAGGTTTGTTTTTTCGCATTTGGATCCAAAAGGTTTGAAATTTTGTCATTTTCATCCGACTTGTTTACTCCATCCATTTTTCGCCGTTAAATGAGAGGCATTTCCGTCTTTTTAGACATTTTTTTCTTAAAATAAAAAACGCTATAAGAAATAAAGATCCAACTCGGTTGACTTTCTCCCCACCCAAACCCTTTAATCATCACAAAAATGTCTTAAAAGGCGAAAATACCCCTGACTTAATGGAGAAAATGGATGGAATTAACTAGGGATGAGCATGGTACCGGTACCGAAAATAGAGGTACCAAAATTCGTCAAAACTGGGTACCGGTACCAAAATTCGTCAAAACTAGGTACCGGTACAGATACCGAAAATGCCAAAAAGTGGGTACCGGTACCGAAAAAATTCGGTACCGGTACCGATACCCAGTACCAAATGCTCATCCCTAGAGTTAACGAGTCGGATGAAAATGACAAGATTTCAAACCTTTTGGATCCAGAAGCAGAAAAACAAACCTTTGGACGAAAGTCACAAAAGTAGCCAAACCACAGGGACGAAAATGGCATTTTACTAGGAGGTTGTATGCATTAAACAATAGACTTAGGGCAGCTTCCGACCCATTCCATTTTAGCTATTTTTTTTTTATTTAGACAGTCTGAGATGAAAGTTGAAACACAACCCAAATTGACCCATTCGTAAGTAAATGGGTCAAATTTGCCACCTCTACTTATAATGCATGTGTACTTACAATCTGCGTCAGTTTTAATCCAGTGTGCTTTTCTTCCAGTTGGCTGGATGTTGCTGCTAATTGTTTCTTTCTTAAACATCGCGTCTTGATAATACATGTCATCTTCATCATCTGATGCAGCTTCTTTGTCATAACTCTCATCATAACACATCTTCTTGACCTCATACTTATGTGACATATTGATATGAATTGCAGCTGTTTCTGGATGTATTTTTCTTGACTTCCGGAAGACCTAAAAAGGTAATAAAGTATTATGTTACTATTCCAAACGCATGGAACTTAAGCGAACTTATTAATATGCTTAGACTTATTCAAAATGTTGAGTTTTAGGTTGTATGCTTTAAAAAGAGACATTGTTCATCTATCAACCTGTTTGACCCGTCCCCCTTTTAGCTAGGTTCTTTTTCTTTCTTTAAAAAAATTTGACCAGTTTCAAGTCAAACACAACTCAAATCAACCCATTCATAAGTAAATGGGTCTAAGTTATAAATTAGCAATTTAAGCTCACTAGATGACCTACCTTGGTGGGTGTCTTCTCAGTTGAATCACAAATAATATCATTACTACGAAAAGCAGAAGTTGTGCTGCACCTTGATGCAAAGTCGAGCTTTTTCAGCATGTTCTTCATAAAATGAAACGCTCGAGTTTCTCTTTTTACCCCTTTGCCTAGTATTCCCGCTCTCTTGTAGGATGCACCATTTTTCTTAAAAGTGTGTTTAGGCACAGCCTTCTGTTCCTTTTCATCTTCTTTGACAGCGGGAATTTCAATATACTCTTTCAGTGGATAGACGACCATATTTTTATTCTCTTTAGTATCTTCTTCTAGTTCTTTCAGAAACTGCTCACCTGCATGGGTATCTTCCTCATCTGTTGCTGGTTTTGGTGTTATGGGGTCTTTGGTAATTATAACAGAACCAAGAGTCCCAATTGCAAGAAGGCCATGAAAAATATCGAGTTCCGTTTCAATAATTTCTTCGTTGTTTGTTATTTCCACTCCACGTGCTTCAAGTGCAACAGGCTTCCTGAATTGTGCCGAATTATTGTTTGCTTCAGAATAATATTGTTGCTCGTTAAGCTCCCATAGTGCTGAGAAACAAGAACAGAATTTCCCTGAAATAAAAATTTAAACAGATTGTAATATTCCCATCAATACATTGTGTGCGTATTTCTTTAAATTTCTTAGAAACTTGGTCAATGCCGTAAAGATTTAAATAACGTTAAGAGGCTATCTAAGAAGAGGTATTTAATAGTAACATACCTGTGGAAACATTTGTGCTTTGTTCATTGTTTTTCTGGAAACGTTTCTGCATCCATCCAAGTGCCTGAAAATAAAATAAGAAAAGAGAACGAGGTTATGATGACATCATCATCGTCGCCATGTTTACTCTAAAGTTGGATATAGAGTTACTCACTCTCATCTTGAACTTTGTATTAAGTTGTAAATGGTAGCTTGTATTAAAAACACTAGTTTAGGACTATTTATAGTGATCATGTGTAAAAAGTAAACAACTTGCTTCTAGAATATTTGAGATGCAGGGGAAAAACATAGAGAAACACACAAAAATCATATGGTAGGAATTCATGTGGGTTCTTGTGAGGAAGAAAGTTCCTACAATGCAAGGCAACATGATTAGACATATATAATGGCGTGCTCATGAGCGTTTAAGCATTTTGATGAGATGGCGTTTCCTTTTTGTTATATGGTTACTGTAAGGGTTAGCATGGAGTCACTAACATCTTTTTGTTTCGAGTAAATTACAAAAATTGTCCTTTACGTTAACAAACATCAGATTGCAAACTATATCCTTTTATCTTCAAAAGGTACAAAAAACGTACTCGATGTTTGCAAACCATTGCACGTTACGTCCTTTAACCCTAACTAAGTTGGTCTTCATAGTTAAATATGAACAAGTGGACCTCATATGAGGGCAAATTAGTCTTTTTACCCCTATATTTATATAAAACATTTTAAATATATACTTTAGCTATTTATTCAATTCTATCTCTTTCTTCCATATCTCTCTCACACACTCACCATCACTGCTACCACCACTAGCCACCCCACCATCATCGGACCTAACCACCACCACCCACCACATTCACCTGCCACCGTCAACCTCTCCCACCGCAACCGTCACACAACCACCACTGCAGCCATCACACCACCACCAGATTTAACCATAAAAACCCATTATTCAAATTAAAAACCCAAATCTGAAAACCCACCCTGAATTATTTGCTTCGGTTCTGAGTTAATTACTCAACTCAGGAGCTTGTGGATGTTGGAAACTCAAGGGTATGTGCTTGGGAGCCTCCTTGCTACTGGTCGCCTATTCCACCTCCCGAGTTAAGAGGCGACTCTTTGAAACATTTGAGCACCAACAAAGGATTCATATCATTTGGTATTTAACTGAGCTTGATAATCACATTTTTATTGATATAATACTCATTCTTTACATGACTACATATCACAAGAAAACTAGTGGAGCATTCCAGAAATATCTGTACAACATATCGAAGGCAAGAAACTAGACAAGACCGTATGGAACCGGCTCAACTTTAATGCATTAGTAAAGTATCATGTAATGGTAACATTAGAGTAATTATTAGTCAGCTAATTTTACCGAATTTTCATATCAGATTTGGATTTTTAATTTGAAAAGGGGGTTTTCATGGTTAAATTTGATGGTAGTGGTGTGATGGCTGCAGTGGTGGTTGCGGTGGGAGAGGTTGACGGTGGCAGCCTGGCAGGTGGGTGGTGGTGGTTATGTTAGGTGATGGTGGGGGTGACTGGTGGTAGGAGTGGAGGTGGTGGTGAGTGTGTGAGAGAGAGATGGAAGAAAGAGAGAGAATTGAATAAATAGCTAAAATATCTATTTAAAATGTTTTATATAAATATAGGGGTAAAAAGACTAATTTGCCCTCACATGAGGTCCATTTGTTCATATTTTAACTACGAAAACCAACTACGTTAGGGTCAAAGGACGTAACATGCAAGGGTTTGCAAACATCGAGTACGTTTTTTGTACGTTTTGAAGATAAAGGATATAGTTTGTAATATTGTGTCAACGTAAAGGACGATTTTTGTAATTTACTCTTTTGTTTCTATATGAGCTTATCTAAAGATGATAACCACGATGAATGTTTATTTGCCAAAAATATAATGTTGCATAGTTTCCAATTCAGTTTTTCTTTTAAGTATAGTAGACAGAATCTGTGTTTTAGATAGAAGTTAATTTTTGTAAGCGTTAATTGCCCTGACGGTCCCTGTGGTTTCACGTTTTTTCACATTTAGTCCCCACCTTTTGAAAATATCAGGTATGCTCCCTATGGTTTGTTATTTTGTTACTCGGATAGTCCCCTGAGTAGATGTCAGTTAGTTTGGAATTTGAAAATAGAAGGTATGCTCCCTATGGTTTGTTATTTTGTTACTCGGATAGTCCCCTGAGTAGATGTCAGTTAGTTTGGAAATAGCAGGTATGCTCCCTATGGTTTGTCATTTTATTACTCGGATAGGCCCCTGACATCTACTCAGGGGACTATCCGAGTAACAAAATAACAAACCATAGGGAGCATACCTGCTATTTTCAAAAGGTGGGGACTAAACGTGAAAAAACATGAAACCACAGGGACCATCCAGGAAATTAACTCTTTTGGTAACATAATAAAGAGTAAAGTACACGGATGGTCCCTATGGTTTACCGAAATTTTGTATTTGGTCCCTAGTTTTCCAAAAGTGCACGGATGGTCCTGATGGTTTGCACTTTGTAATGTATTTAGTCCCCAACTTTTCCAAAAGTACATGGATGTTCCCTGTAACACATTTAGTACCTAACTTGGACCTGCTGAAACCTTTAGATTTGTTGGTTGGGGACTAAATGTGTTACAAAGTGCAAACCACAGGGACCAAATCCAAAATTTTGGTAAACCACAATGGCTATCCGTGTACTTTACTCCATAATAAAAGATGATACTATAGTCCCATCCCCTTTCAGTTTCGATATGGGATGACTATATTTTGTATATAGTTATTGCATTTATTTATGCAAGATGCGACTTAAATCAAGTCCCTTGATTAACATTAACTTCATCGTTTCTGCAGCGATGAACAGTCTCTATCTTTACAAACGATTGTCTCTCTACTGTCACGGCCCAAGAATGTGAACTTGCTGAATATGGCATTAGCATATATATAATATATACCAGAATAGGCTATCCTTTGAACAAAGCAATTGAAGAATGTTGCTAAAGTCCCATGAAAACTGAAACATCACATAGTTTAAGGAAAGTTCATACTGAATGCACAGCAGCCAGACTATGTTTTCCTGATCAAACATTATTGGTGATTAGACTTAATATCTGGGTAATTGGCCTACAGATTGTATGATTGATCACTTTAGTGATTAGTCCATAAAGCAGGTTGGTTAGTGTGATGAGGTGGCAGTGGTCATTGATAAAGGTAAAACATCTGGCAACTAAAGCAGTGATTGTAGCAGGTAGTACAGTTGGTTTGTGGTCAAATTATCATGTGTATTCTTATCTGGAGATAAGGTGCATGATTCATTATAAAGGTTTAACTGGTAAGTTATCTGGTCCGCGGAGGGACAAATTGTGCCAAATGACCAAAGATTTGTGGCCAAAGTGTGAACCTCTAAGGGGGGCGGGCCACTTAGGTGGTGTTTGTTTTTCTAAAAAAGATATGCGCGGGCTCTTCTGTCTGCGCCGCGCAGACCACGCGTAGACATTGTCATGTATGGACTGTTTGTTTTTCCGAAGACGTTTCATTAAAAAACGTCTGCGTGAGCTCTTCTTGTTTCAAACTTAGCCAGGCCACTTTTAATCACCACCACCCACCACCACTGTGCACCACCACCACTGTGCACCACCACCTACCACGTCCACCACCCACCTCCGCCATCCACGTCCACCACCCACCACTACAGATGTTTGCAGATGTGGTCTGCAGACATTATACCTCTTAAAAAACAAACTGCACCCTAGACCATGGACATCGGGTACCTCCTACACGCAGCGACATCATAGCTGCCGGTCTGACGCGTAGGGTTTGTGTTGGGTGGTTGCCGCAAGTGAAAAGGCGAGGGTAGGAGAGAGAGAGAGAGAGTAGTGTGTAGGGGAGAAATTGTAGTGTAAAAAGGTGGGTTCATGGTTTAGGGTAGTGGTAGTGCCACCAAAGATGATAATCAAGGGTAATGGATGGGCTAAGTTATGTGGCGTGACAGGTTTGGAGGGTGTTTGAGTAGGAAGGGCAAGTAACCCTATCCCCTAAAATGTAAAAACGGTCACTTGCAAGATCGGATCATCAAGTGATCTTACAACCCTACAATCGATCTTATGATTTTACCTTTGTAACAATCCTAGGCAAACTTGATAGGATCTCAACTAGCAGATTTCACGATATAATAATGATTAGTTAGCCATAATGAAAAATATCACAATGTCTTCAAGTCCCAATCGATACTCAAACGTAAAATTATGGTTAACTCCATAATATTATTAGATCAAGAAAACTAGTCAAAAACTTGATCATAAATCCCTACCAATCTAATTGGTATATATATATAGCTAACTTATCACGTTACATTATAACTAGGATTCATTATTAATTAATTATAAAATAATTATATAACACACATCCTAACGTAACACGCATTGGATAGTAGACAATTATATACTAATTAATTAATATCATTTAACTTATAGACTCCTAAACTCGAGTTAATCTCTTCATCTCTAGTCGCCTCCATGAATGTGCATCGTGAGTGCATCATGAGTACAACCAACATGTCTCCTAGATGTGTTTGAGGTACATGTGATAACTGGTTTTCTATTATTATGATGTGATGGCTAAATAATTAAATATCTAATTATGATATTGTTACATAATGTATTACTTTATTTCCATTTTTTGCAATGGATTATGCATTTACATGTCTTCATGTCATTGTTGTTTACCTTGTTAATTCAAAAAAAAAAAAAAAAAACTAATTATTTAGGTAGGCCCTTAGTGGGCTAGTACATGTCTTTCGTTGCAAAACTACATCACAGCCCAATTCCATTTAAAGTTGTCCTATTCAACCACGGATATACAGAAATGGCGAGACAGCCCGTCAAAGCCCAAATAATTGACGTAAATTGTCTTTTCTTCCAAGTCTTATTTGATTGCTGATTAACAATAACTTGTCCATAACATAATTTAAACAACAAGGAAATACAAGCACAAAATAATAGGTGCGTTTCTAGTCCACCCTAAGTAGATTCCTTCGAATATCATCACCAATTTCCTGCAACATATATTAAAATAAAATCAATAAAAGTTGGCGAGTATACAAATTTGATTACATGGCATACGTATAAAAGATTGTCTCAAATCCAACATGGCATAATGTATACTAAGTTAAATTACATACTAGCATGCACAACCTAAATGTCAAACCAAAGTTTTCACGAGCGTAATCTTGTCATCGCAATGAACAAGACCGTTATACGATTGAATACTTAACGATGACCCTTCCTAAGGGCGGTGTGCTACTCCTATAGCTCTATACATGTTAAGGTAGGTTTGCGCAAAGTTAATGACAAATAGTTTGCATGTATGAATGATTGAGTATCTAGCATGAATAACCTAAGCATAACAAATAACATGTTTGATGGATTGAGTGAATTCGTAAGTTTGATTGTGTGCATAAGTGTATTTGATTAAGTCATGTTACACCCCCAAAAGTGATTAAAGTGAAAAAGGGGGATTCGAGTATACTCACGGTTTGCAAAGTAATTTCCACGTACGTGAGTTGGTGCGTTGAGAGTTTTGAGGAAATCGTCAAGTTATCCTACGGATTTTGGAATCGGAATATGGATGCGAGATGCTTGTCTTAGTATGAAAGTACATAAAAGTTATCTTGACAAAACACCTAAATTTGGACACCATGATTATGTGTTTTTCATAGCCACAAGTTCTCCTATTGGAAGTCCAAACATGAGAAGTTTTGATCTAAGATATTGTAACCATAACTCTTAACCTCAATCCATGAATTGGTTAGTGTATAGAGTTCAGTTAATAGGATTATAGTATAGATATTTATATATATTAAGTCTTACGGTCAAGTATTATCAAGTATGTCAAGCAAGGAGGTAGGATGATTTCCATCTATTAAACCTCATTATATGATTCACCAAAGAACAAAATCATCAAATTAGTTGATGATTTCGGTTGGTCATGAATAGAACTTAAAATAACATCTCTAATCCACCAAGGAACCAAGTGAGCTCAAACTAGACTAGTGCATTCTAATCATGGCAAATGTTTGGAGATTTTGTGTAGTTTGGACACTTTGTTACTAGAAAGTTTACTTAGTGGTTTAGGTTGATTAGATTGGAGGTGTTTGCACCTCCAACTTTCTGAAATGAGACCCCAACTCAAGTCCATCAACATGCAAGTCAGTTGGGAACAAGGTTGAGTTCATGTTCATCCAAGAAAGATGATAAAAAGTTCAAAACAAGTTAAAGTTTAACAAAAACATAAATGAAACCTCACTTTGGACTTCAAAATGGTGATGTCCCAACCTAGTTTACCAAGGTAAACTTGTGGATACACTCTAGAATTGTTCCAAGTGGGTGAAAGCAATAATTTATGAAGAAGAGAAAGGAAAAGTGAGTTGAAAGCTCACTTTTGAACTTGAGTATAATTTGCCCAAGACTTGTAATTTCAGTAGTTTGAGAGTATTTTGAGTGCGATTATAGTGTGGGAAAAGTGAAATAAAGGTGTGGGAGACTTGGTTATATAGTGGTTGATTAGGGTTAGAGTTTTAATGGAGAAATTAGGTGATTGGGGAAGAAGAGGGGTGGAAAAGGTGACCAGCCCGTAGCCAAAAAACAACTAGTTGCGGATTAAACCCCCTCGTGTCGCGCGGCGAAGGAGGATGGGTGGAACGCAGGATGCAATGTGTCCATTTGACAGTCGGAGTTTGGTTTTTGACATATTTGGCTCCTGAACTTGTATGTATTTGTTATTTTATGCTAAAAGTTAATATTTGGGGGGGGGGGGGTATCAAGTATAGGAAGTGTATGTATGCATGTGCTACGTATCGTGCATGTATGATTGATAATTTGAATGTATAAAAAGTCTCGGTTTCGTATGTAAACGCATATTTAACGATTGATTGCATATAACACAAGTATAATTGATATAAATGTGAATTTTCATTATGACTGAAGTCTCGGATTACAAGCAAGATTGGGAACAAAATACAATTACAAGTTGCTAAAAAAATAGAAATGTGCATACAACTTTCTAAATATGGAAAGTACAAGAATATGGAGTGTTACACCTAAATTTAAATTCGTTAAGAATCACACAATATAGTCAAACATCCCTTGGATGTAATCCATGTATTAGGACGAAAATGGAGGATGCATTAAGGGATTAGGGTGTGAAGTTTGAGTGAAATGATCATTACGCCCTTGGACATAATATTGGGAATCGACGGAATCTTCCACGTCTGTTAGGCTCAGGGACGCATATCGAAAGCAAACAAAACACCATGGGCTCATGGATCAAAATTTTGAAATTAGAAATTCATAAAGCTTTTCCAACTAACTAACCACATAAATCCATATTGCACTTTGACCAAAATTAGACGTAAGTTTGATTTTTATAATATTTTTGTTTAGAAACAACAGGCAAGCAGCAAACCAAAGATCAAGATTCAATTTTACTACGGCAAGCAATCAAGCTTTTGTCAATACCTTTCTTCCCACTTGATTAAAATAACCAAACAACACCTTCACTGGATCTGCAACAATGGGAACCGAGTCCCCCAGATCATCAGTCGAGATATCAGAACCCTTACTCAACAACACAACCCTCGAATCAGAACTAGAAACAATACCCGAATGGAAAGATCAGATCACGTTACGTGGGTTAATCGTGAGTGCTTTATTGGGGACCCTTTTTTGCATCATCACACACAAACTCAATCTGACGGTTGGGATCATCCCATCTTTAAACGTTGCAGCTGGGTTGCTGGGGTTCTTTTTTGTGAAATCTTGGACTACTTTTGTTAACAAGTTGGGGTTTTTTGTTAAGCCTTTTACTCGACAAGAAAACACTGTTATTCAGACTTGTGTTGTTGCTTGTTATGGCCTTGCTTTTAGTGGTAATCTTTTCTTCTTCTTCTTTTTAAATTTGATTGCACCTTCATTCATGTTGTTTATTGTGCTTGATTGAAAACCTGAAATATGTTATAAATAAATTGTTACAAGGGGTTTGTTTGTAGGGAGTACAATAGCCAAATTAGAGTATTTGTTGGATATCAGAATTGTTGGTGATTTTAGTGTCACCGTTGATCGTTTTAGTAATTAGTAAAATCGGGAGACCTTGGTTTAAAAAAGCGCGAAGCGCTCCGAAGCGTTTTGGTTCCAAAAGCTTTAAGCGAAGCTTCAAGCGCGAAGCGAGAGCTTCACGTATACGAAGCGCTCAAAAAAAAAAAATATTGTACACATCAATATGACTATTCTACTTGTTAATCAATAACAAACACAAAAACATGATTAAAAAACACACTTAACACATAAAAAACATAGTTAAAACATAAATTAAAGTCGAAACACACTTAGGGTAAAGAAACAGGCCTCATTTAACCCTATTTAAAGACTGTTGGGCTTAAAAAATGGCCCAAATGTGACCTGATTGGGCTGAAGCGTCGCTTCAAACCATCATCGCTTCGCGCTTAAAGCTCGCTTCACAGCGCTTCACGTAATATAACGCTTCAGACCAAAAAAAGCGATGTTTCCAGCGCTTCAGCGCTTCACGCTTAAAGCGCGCTTTTTTAAACACAGCGGGAGACGAAAAGGAAATAAGAATATAGATTGATACGAGTTAATAGGTGTGAAGTACATGATTATTCTTAATTTATGCACCAAGGAACCCGGGGGTTCAAAGGGGCAACGTTCTGAGTTGAGTGAGTTGAGGACTATCCATTGCTGTAACTGACCAATTGTCGACAACGGTCGTCTGAAACGTTGTGATGGTTTGTGCCCCGTCTATATAAATACGACCTATGGTCTATTTCTGGTGCACGCAGTGTTAACAGTCTGCATATTCGTTCATGTCACTCTCTGTGAATTATCCTATTAAACTATCGATCTGTCATCTGTGTCATTGAAATAATTCAATCTGAAAGTGATCTGTACACGATTAATAATAGATATCCAGGCCTATACAATATTTATAAAAACCTACACGTATTGGGTCAAATTGTAATGCGATAGGTACAAACTTTCATATGGTTTCTTTTTTGGTTGTGTTTGTGAATGTGTGCAGGTGGATTTGGGTCATATTTGCTTTCAATGGATGAAAGAACTTATAATTTGATCGGTCCGGATTACCCCGGTAATCGGGCTGAAGATGTTAAGAACCCGGGGTTGTTGTGGATGATGGGTTTTATTTTTGTTGTCAGTTTTCTTGGCCTTTTCAGTCTTGTTCCGCTTCGCAAGGTAACAAGTTTTTGCTTTCATTTTCACTAATTGTAACTTATTGCATACCTAAATTGTTTTAAGTTATTTAATCGTTTTGGAAGAATGTTTGCTGTTTTGCTTATGGTGTTTGTGTTTCAGGTCATGGTAATGGAGTATAAGCTTACATACCCTAGTGGAACCGCCACTGCGATGTTGATAAATAGTTTTCACACTACCACTGGTGCAGAGCTTGCAAGGTAATGGAAATTATTATATTTCCGAATGTTTTCTATGCATTCAAAATGGTCCGGTCCTTTGTATACGATATTTCTATGCCATAATAATGTCAATATTTAGACCATGAACTTTGTATAACATTATCCGACAGGAAACAAGTAAGCTCTCTTGGAAAGTATTTAAGCATAAGTTTTGTGTGGAGTTGCTTTAAGTGGTTCTTCAGTGGTGTTGGCGACGCGTGTGGTTTCGACAATTTTCCGAGTTTTGGGTTGATGCTATACAAGAACACGTAAGTCCGTTTCTGCTTTCAAGTATTATAAAAATTCTCAACTATCAGTAACCTTAAACTAACCTCGTCCTTATTCCCAAACACCTGCAGATTTTACTTTGACTTCAGTCCAACCTATGTGGGATGTGGTCTTATTTGTCCCCACATAGTCAACTGCTCGGTTCTTTTCGGAGCTATTATATCATGGGGCTTTCTTTGGCCCTACATTACTACACGTGCAGGCGATTGGTATCCCGCTGATCTCGGCAGTAATGACTTCAAAGGTCTCTATGGATACAAGGTATACATGTGTTTCTTTATTTTTTGTTTCAGGAACAAAATTGTCACCTTTCTATTATGATAATCTCGTCAAACAATCGTTTTTTGCTTTTGCAGGTTTTTGTAGCCATTGCCCTTATTCTCGGTGACGGTCTTTATAATCTGATTAAAATTGTCACCATCTCTGTTAAGGCCATTTTGAACAATAGCACCAAACAACAAAATCTCCCTGTAACCAAAGAGATTCTAGGTGAGTCGATACTCGTTAACTTGGTTTTAAAAAGTTGTTTATAAATAATATTTTAAAATGTTAACTTCTAAACACTAAAACATAACATATTCTAGTAATCTCTAGTCAAATGTGTTTAATTGATGGTCTAATCTGTTCAAATATTGGTCAACTGCATAATGTGTCGCATCAGACTGCATCATGCATCAAACCGCATCGCATAGCTGCAGTTGATGCTATCTCATCACCGCATCATGCGCTCCTAATGCACGTGTTTCAAACCAAGCTCGTTAACGGTCATTCTTTATAGAGTGAAATGCCATTTTCGTTCTTGAGGTTTGCCTCGTTTTGCGACTTTCGTCATGTTTGTTTTTCCGCATATAGATCCAAAAGGTTTGAAATCTTGCCATTTTCATCCGGCTCGTTAACTCCATCCATTTTTCTCTGTTAAGCCAGGGATATTTCCATCTATTTTGTTAACTTAAAGGGCAATTCGGCCTTTTACACTTTATGTAAAAAGACGGAATACTCCTAAAAATGACCAAATTGCCCTTTAAGTTAACAAAAAAGACAGAAATACCCCTGAATTAACGGAGAAAAATGGATGGAGTTAACGAGGCGGATGAAAATGGCAAGATTTTAAACCTTTTGGATCTATATGCGGAAAAACAAACCTTTGGACGAAAGTCGCAAAACTAGCCAAACCTCAGGGACGAAAATGGCATTTTACTCTTCTTTATATGTAGCTATTCGTGTTATCCTATGATCTATTAACCTCAAACTTTGCAGATTCCGAGACGTCCGAATTACACGCGGAGCAACAAAAACGAGATACCGTGTTCTTAAAAGACAACATCCCAACGTGGTTTGCAGCCTCCGGATACGTAGTTCTGGTTGCGATATCCATGGCTACAATGCCGCTCATTTTCCCACCGCTAAAATGGTACCTAGTTCTCTGCTCTTACATAATCGCCCCCGCACTCGCGTTCTGCAACTCCTACGGATGCGGTCTAACCGACTGGAGTCTCGCTTCAACCTACGGAAAAATCGGCCTATTCATCATCGCATCATTAGTTGGAACCGACGGAGGCGTGTTAGCCGGATTAGCCGCATGCGGAGTCATGATGTCGATTGTCGCAACAGCCGCCGACCTAATGCAAGACTTCAAAACCGGCTACCTAACCTTATCATCCGCCAAATCAATGTTTGTAAGCCAGTTAGTTGGAACCGCAATGGGATGCATTATCGCACCACTCACGTTTTGGATGTTTTGGACAGCATTCGAAATCGGAACCCCTGACAGTCCGTACAAGGCGCCATACGCGATCATATATCGAGAAATGGCGATTCTCGGCGTTGAAGGTTTTTCCGAGCTCCCACAACATTGCCTTACTTTATGCTGCGGGTTCTTTGCGGCTGCACTGGTTTTAAACCTGGTTAGGGATTTTGCTCCTGCAAAAGTGGCTCGGTTTGTTCCGATACCAATGGCAATGGCGGTGCCGTTTTACATTGGAGCTTACTTTGCGATCGATATGTTCATTGGGACGGTGATATTGTTTGTGTGGGAGCGTATTAACAAGAAGGATGCAGAGGATTATGCAGGGGCGGTTGCTTCGGGTTTGATTTGCGGGGATGGGATATGGACGATACCGTCTGCGATACTGTCAATTTTACGAGTTGATCCGCCAATCTGTATGTACTTTGGGCCATCGGTCAGTTCGTGAGCAGGAAGGTAAGGTAAATCATGTATTTGTAACTGAAAAAATGGCAGTTGAGATCTGTAAATATAATCTGACTTTCAGTAATGGTTCTGTAATTGGATCTTGAGACTAATTCCCATTTCTTCAAATGTTGTTTCATCTTGGGCATAATTACGATCACAAAATAATAATGTTTGAATAAGGTTTGGTGTATAATGATTTTTTTTTTCAATTTATATTGGTTAAATAGTTAGGATAAACATAATAATACAATGCAAATCTGTCCCTTCACACATAGCTACCATGAAAGTATGCAGTAGATTTTTTTGGGTCACGGAAAGTTTCATGAACTTAAATCAAAAAACAGGAGTGATTAATCAAGCTTTGAGTCATATTTTATATGGGGCTACTAAACGTACCCCCTTATCTTTTATTTTTACTGAATATACCCCTCCCCTTAAGTTTCATAGTAATACAATTATAACCTTTTTGTTTCTTTTGTTATGTTTTACCTTATATTGTTATTTTATTAAAGTCTTTTATTTTATATTTTAGATAACTTTTTCTTAAATGTATTTTTTTTTAATTTAAAGAATTTCTTTTACGTTACTTTTTTAAAGTTTTGAAAAACGTTTTTTACTATTTAAATATATATATTTTTTTTTGCTTATTTAAGAAAACATAATTTTTTTTAAAGTTGTTTATAATTTCTTTGTTAGCTTGGGAGTTGGGATTTAAGAGAGACGAAAAGTTTGATATTTACAGTTTTTTTCTTTTAGCATTGAGGGGATTCTCGAATGGAGACAAAAAAGAAAAGAAGAAAGAAGACTTAATGTATAGTCCACCAGCTATATGCGAGGTATTTACATAAGTTTTAGTTTTCTTTTAGAAAGAATAAAAATTTATATTTTATTTAACATTTTAATTAGCAGATATGAATGATTAAATGAGATCGTTAACGATTTGGCATAATAGATAAAAGTGATATTAGACAAAGACCATGCTCCTTATCACCTCAATACAATCGAGGAGTTTGATATCACTCTTGGTGTCATGTTGTATGAATTCTTATCACATGTATATTATATATTTTTGTTTTTGAGTTCTTGGTTATATATATATTTCATATTTTCATGTCTTGTTCTTCGTTCATGACTATTGGATTCAATTGTTGTTTTTGTGTGTATAAACAAAGAAGATTAATTTGAAAAATAATTACATAAAGTGGTTTTGTTTATGCTGTTAAAAAATATTTCTTCAAAGGGGGAGAAGTGACAAGTTTTGATTTTATGTTTGTAGGGAGGGGGTATGACAAGTAAGAAGGGGGGGGGGGGGGGTATGTTTAGCCTATCCCGTTCTATATTAATGATGGTAGTGGTGCACAAATCGGGTTTTTTTTAAAAACCGGGTTTCGGGTAGGATCGGGTTTTACAAAATCGGGTTTTTTTAAAAACCGGATCGGGTCCGGGTCCGGGTTCTCTACCAAAAATGTATACCCTATATACCCGGGTTCGGGTCGGGTTTTATAAAACCCGGGTATTATAAAACCCTATTTCCGGGTTCGGGTCCGGTTCGGGTATTCATCGGGTAGGGTTCGGTATGCATCGGGTTGGGAAAAAACCCGCACCGGGTATTAAAAAAACCCGACCGGAACTATGCTTATAAAATGTATCAAACATAACTCTCACACATAGACATCAAATCTATTGATAAACAGAGGCACAATTTATAAACAGAGGCACAATTTATAGTTCTTCATGTGGTTATTCTTGAACTTTATAAACAGAGGCACAATTTATTAAATACAAAAACTAATAATGATATTAAACAAACAAAGAAAATAGAAGGGCCAACATATATTGGCATATTTGTTTCCACTTGTAATGAAACATACTAAATAATTAAGTAGCGGTGGCAAATATCATTAGAAACCTAATAATTAAACAAGATTACATCAAAGTGCATACATAATTTTGTTAAATCATAAGAAATAGAAGTCTTAATGCATACATAATTAAAGAAGATTACATCAAAATCGGGTTTTTTTAAAAACCGGTTCCGGGTTTTTTTAAAACCGGTTCCGGGTTTTTTTAAAAACCGGTTCCGGGTTTTTTTAAAAACCGGTTCCGGGTTCGGGTTCGGGTATTTATAAAACCGGGTTTCGGGTATAAACCGGGTATAAAAAAACCGGTTCCGGGTTCGGGTTTTAGATCAAATATGCATACCCGGTCCCTACCCTACGGGTAGGGTCGGGTTCGGGTTCGGGTATAAAAAACCCGGGTTTTATAATACCCGGTTCCGGGTTTTTTTTCGGGTCCGGGTTCGGGTTTTTTGTGCACCACTAAATGATGGTGGATTAGATAATGATGGGCTGCATAGAAATTCTATTGACCAAAAACAATCACATTTTGGGCTTCAGGTGTATAGTCCATCAAAGGTGACCTTGTTTGCTAGCCCAAATGCTAATAAAACAAGGGTGTAGGGGATTGTGGTGGCCCAACAGGCAACAACTATGAAAGATCAATACAAGGCCCATAGCATTAAAGTTGTTATTAATGGTTTCGAATTCAACAATTGAGGCCCAGGTCTCAATGACAATTAGAGGTGCACAAACCGGGTATTGTTAATAACCGGTTCTGGTTATGGAATTGGTTTCGGTTTCTTGTTTTAAGGGTTGAAACCGGTTATTGCTATAAAAAGTCATAACAATAAATTAATATAAAACTAATATAATGTTATCAAAAATTATATCTGCAACATCATAAAGATAAAGATGATAGTAAAAAAATAATTTAAAAAAAAAACCCACACTCAATTATTGATGATGAACATTCTCTCCTCTCATGTTTTCCTCTCTAGATCGCAGGATGTTCGATGACGAATGACGATGATGAATTTATGATTTAGGTTAGTTGAAACATAGTCCTAGAATCAACTATCACATGACGAATTGTTCGTACGGTATTTATATGTGTCGAGCATTTGGTGAAGGGTTGCGTTCCTTGCGACGCAACCCGTAATTTTGGGGAATCGATGGTTGCATAAAAAGAAACGACGCAATCGCCCTGACTTAGTTTTGGGGTTTCGCAACCCGTAAGTTGGGTTTTGTATATGTGCATATGTAATATAATAATAATAATAATAATAATAATAATAGTAATAGTAATAATAGTGATAATAGTAATAGTACTAGTAGTAATAGTAGTAGTAGTAACAATAGTACTAATAGTAGTAGTAGTAACAATAGTAATAATAGTATTGACGACGGCGACGACGGCGGCGGCGGCGGCGGCGACGACGACGAGGACGATGACGATGATGATGATCATGATGATATAGAAAGTTGTATATATTAAATATAAACATTTCGATTGTTATGTAAAGTCATGTCGGATTGTTAGTATGCTATGTTGGTTTTCATTTGAACATAAAGTCATGTCTTATTGTTAAAGTTCAAAATACAATTTTCTTTTAAACAAAAAGGTATACTCCAAGTTGGTTTTTGTAGTTATATATAATATGCAAAATATGATAAAAGCAGGGGCAACATGAGCGTTTTTAGTAGGGGTGTTCAGAATTCGTTTCGAATTCGAAAAATTCGAAATTCGTTTAAATTCGATTCGATTATCAAGAATTCATTTCGATTAAAAGAATTCGAATTCGATTCAATTCAATTCAAGTCAAGTAAATCGAATACGAATTTATAATTTCAAATTCTATTCGATTCGAAGTTCGAATAAAAATTATCCATTTTTATTTATTATTTTTATATATAATGCATATATAACTTTTATTAAGCTATACTATAAATTTTTTTCAAAAATTTTTCCAAGTATTAAATTACCCATTACCAAACCCACTACATGGCACATAACTAAAACCTAAGTAAAAAATCTATCAATAGATTTATAACCCTAAAAATATTAACTTGTAATGTAGAGTGGTTATTCTCGACTTCTCGTTTTTAATTTTAGACTTATGGTACTTTATTTGGAACCTTTTGATGTGATATCATGCTTTATGGTTGCTTTAAAATTTATGTTTTATTTTGATAGTTTTTTTACATGTTTTTAAAGAATGTGAATTAAATCGAATTTATTCGAATTCGTTTCGAAATCGAATATGAATTGGGTTTTTTATTCGAATCGAATTCGGTAAGTTTTAATTGAATTCGAATTCAAGGGAAAATAAAAATTATTCGAATAATTCGAAAATTCGATATTCGATTCGATGAACAACCCTAGTTTTTAGGAAGTTGATTGGCCGGGAGAAGGGGGGGGGGGGGGGGGTGTGATTCGCCAAGGGGGAGGGGGACTGTCAAACCCTCTTGAAGCTTATTCCACTTATATTTTTCTATTAATCCTTTTTTTGTTTTTATTCTCTCTTTTCTTCGTTAAAGTGTACTTATATTTTTTATTGATGGTCGCATGACGAAATTTAACCCCTTTTTTTCTTAAACAACCCTTTATTATGAACCAACCGGGTATTGTTAATAACCACTCTACTAACCTAACACCCGCTCCTTTCGTCAGGTATACTAAAAAGCAAAATAAATATTAGTAAATTTATGATATTTAACATGTCTATACATGTCTATAATTTCCTGAAAAATAGTTTTATAATTTAACATGTCCGGGTACTATTCGCCTAGGCCGAGTACTTGCAACTCCTTAATCGACCGACTAGAAAGTTCCTAACGACTTCTACCACTATAATTTAAAGTGTAAAAATAGGGAGATAAAAAAAATATTTATCTAAAATTTCAACGCTCATGTGACCGTTCTCCAATGAGTGATTTCCAGTGGGTTCGTGAACCTGCCATGCTTGTGGAAGTGTTACCTTGCCAACTTGGGACAACTCGCTCGTGAACCCAGGTCCCAGGGCCGCCCCCACCACCCTTAGCAATTAGCATAATTGTTTTCTTTTCGCATAAATATAGTTGACATGCTTTTTGAAAAGTCAAAATGGTTTGTCTAAAGTTAAACAAGTGCGTCCTCAAGCACCAAAAGAAAGTATTAGACGATTTTAACACAGTTATTGACGCAGTAAAGTAGTTAACTTTTCTTTTTGTAAAGTTACAATCAGATTTAGTTAGTTGTAATTATGAAGCAATAAGAGGTGGAATAGAATAGACTACTGCGAGGGTATGGAAAGAATGTGTTCGGTTGATCAAGGTAGGTAATTGAATTACTCATTAGATAAGACATTGTATTCTCTCAAATTCATTCCATCTCACCCTTGTTGTTTTCATTCCATTTCATCTCTCACCATTCATCACCACCACCACTCGCAACCACAGCCACCCGCCGTCGTCACCACCCGCCACAGCCACCACCCACCACCACCGACTACCACCACCACCATCCGCAACCAATATCAACCGTCGTTGCCACCGTCACCGACCACTGGTGCCACCCCCGACCACCGTCACCCATCGTCACCACCAACATCCGCAACCAATATCGACCGTCGCTGCCATCGTTACCGACCACTGGTGCCACCCCTGACCACTACTGCCGACCACGCCACCCATCGTTGCCGTCGCCGCTGTCAACCATCGACACCGACACCGCCCACTACCGCCACCCGTTGCCGATGTTATTCCTTCGTCTTTTCCTTCTTATCAAACAACATAATGTAATAACTCGTTCCATTCTCACATGGTAACCAAACAAGACTATGGAAGATAATGATCTATTTCATTTCTTTGTTCATTCCATTTACTCATCCATTCTATTCAGGGGCGAAGCTATGAAGGGCCCGGGGGGACACGACCCCCCCCCCCCCCGCGAACTTTTCGCTCAGTAGTGTTATGTATGTACGTTTCGTATATAATTTTTTAGATATATACGTTTTCGACCCCCGGGTTTTATAGAAAAAAATAGGTATATACTTTTAGGTCCGGTGACTTCCGACCCCCGGTGGAAATTTTCAAGCTTTGCCACTGATTCTATCACCCCATACCATTCAAACTTCTTTTTTAATTATCAAAGGCTATGTTCCAACTTCCAAGTTATATTTATGCAAAACCCGCGGGGAATTGGGTCATGACGTGATTTAAATCCTAAAACCGTTTGGGTCGGAGGAGTTTTTTAATGAAGTTTAATTTTCAAAAAAAAAATTAGATTGATAATAATCAAATCATTTTTTTTTTTTTTTTTTTTTGATATGGTATATTCAGGTTAAAGTTGGACTAAACTAAAACATGTTAATCCGTTCATGATTAAGATTACAAAATTGTAAAATATATAAGTGTGTTGAACCCGTTTTACCTTTGTTACAACTCGTTTTACATGGTCTCTAGTGTATCCAAGTTAGTGCTATTTTTCATAGAAATTTAAAAAAAAAAATCATCTTTTTCATGTTCTATCATTATTCACTCTCTAACTCAAACCCGTTAATTTTTTTTTTTTTGAAAGGTGAACTTCATTAAAACATCAAAACCCATAACCGGGAGACCACAACAAACACAAACTACATAAATACAAATTTACGCAAATCCTCACAAGCTATAAACTTTAATTTCAATCGGTTTTTTATCCATAAAAATTCAACCATCTTTACTTCGCTAAAGATATCTATCTTCTATCTGCACCTGCTTGTTATCAAACTTCAGCTTGTTCCTGATTCTCCATATACTCCAACACGTGAAAATAATAATAATAATAATAATAATAATAATAATAATAATAATAATAATAATAATAATAATACCGTGAAGCACCCCTCTCACCTGATCAGAGAGACCCGCATGAAGATGGATATCTATAAGATCTCTGAAGGAGAATGCCTAAATGACTAGAAAACTCGTTAACCTTACTTAATCGTTACTTATTTTAAATTTAAGTAGTTATGAATAAATAAGTACAACTTATCACAATTTTGCTTACTTTGGTATTTAACTCGGTTTGACCATATGGCCACCTTTTGTTAAATGAATCGTAAATAGGCATATGTCCTATTTCTTTTACGATTTTACTGAAAAGAAATCTCAAGACCAAGACGTATTTCTTTGACAATTCTATTGAAAGAGATCCCCATCAAGGGAACTACGGCCACCATATCTCTAGAGGATTTTATGCAAAATTGTCACTTTCTATGATTAAAACATGTTACTGGATTTTTTAAAATCAATTCAAACATGTTACTAGATTTTTCTAAATCATTTATATAAAATTGAAAACTAAACTCTTAAATAGAGTTTCTTGGTAGAGTTTTTATGTCTTATAAATAAAGTCTTTATATATAAAATTGAAAACTAAATTCTTCAATAAAATTTCTTAAGTAGAGTTTTTATGTCTTATAAATAAAGTCTTTATGTCTTAAATTAATTAGAGTTTTATGTCTTTTAGTTAAAGTCTTTAGGTCTCAAATTAAGTCTCCAATCAAACTAAAAATCAATTCAAACATGTTACTGGATTTTTTACATCATTTATATAAAATTGAAAACTAAACTCTTTAATAGAGTTTTTTCAGTAGAGTTTTTATGTCTTAGGCCAGGCGGGGTGGTCCGTGATGGCCACCCCATCACGCGTTATACCACCACGAACACCGCCGCCCCTATATGTATCACGCGTTAATTTTACAACTCGTTGAATTGTTAACGCGTTGAAAAAGGAATCTTTTGCAGAGATGTTTTTGTCCTTTATGTAATTTATGTAATTGAATTAACTTTTTGGAGAGATCTTTTGTAATTGAATTAACTTTTGCAGAGATGTTTTGTCCTTTATGTAATTTATGTAATTGAATAGCTATTTTCTATCACTAGTGACCACCCCCACTACATTTCTATCACTAGTGATAGAATATTGGGTGATGACATGGCATGATTCTATAATTTATAGAATAGGGCCGACATATGCTTTAAAAACTCAAAAGTTAGAGTTTTTATGTCTTTTAATTAGAGTCTTTATGTCTCAAATTAAGTCTGTAATTAAATTAGATTCTTCGTCCACCCATGGATCTAGTTTAGATAGTAGGATTTTGTGTCTCATTTGAGGTGTGTGTGTATATATATCGGGTTAGGGTAAAATGAAAATTTCTATGTGATGTGAGAACTTAGATAACTCGGCCTTACGAAAGATTTTTTTCAATTTTATTTTACCACAAATCCTAAAAAAAAATCAAATTTTCCAAAAAAAAAAGAACCTAGTTTTTTATTTATAGCAGTCGTATATATTGTAAAAAGCTAATGTCATCAGTTTTTTACAGCGATTGTAAGGGCCCTAAAACACCACCTCGAATTTTTTTACAGCCGCCTTTGTAACATTTTAATCTAAGGGTGTGCAAAAAATGGGGGCAAAACTCGCACGGGAAGGCCGAGTTCTCGAAGTTCTCACAACTCGTAGGAGTTTTCTCTTGATCCGGATCATATATATATATATATATAGAGAGAGAGAGAGAGAGAGAGTAGGGATCCTGCGGAAAGTATGTTTTTCCTAGAAAGTCTAGGAAGCGATCTGGGTCATCCAATGGGTGTGTTTAATGGTTAAGATGAAGTCAATGGCAATCTTGTAATTTTTTAGTTTATTTAATTCATTGTTTTAAAAGACTAGGGGCAATTTTGTCAATATATTGTGTTTTAAATCAATTAGATAACCGTCAGTCAAACTCAGTCCCTAATTTCACGCGATTTCCCCCCCCCCCCTCTCTCTCTCTCTCCAAACCCATCTTCGAAACCCCAATCCCTACCAAAAATAACTACAATCATGGAAGAAGATAACCTTAGAAAGGATGGAGAGCACCGGATCAAATTAAAACACTTCTCCATCTCCACCATCTCCGAGTTCATCATCACCATTCAAATACTGTTCGTATCATCTCCGTTTTCTTGACGATGTGTTTTAACACCAAGCAAATTAATACAGTTGTGTTTTAGCAGCAAGTAGATTCATACAGTTGTGTTTTAGCATTCAGATTCATACAGTTGTGTTTTAACAGCAAGCAGATTCATACAGTTGTGTTTTAGCATTCAGATTCATACAGTTGTGTTTTAACAACAAGCAGATTCATACAGTTGTGTTTTAACACCAAGCAGATTCATACAGTTGTGTTTTAGCATTCAGATTCATACAGTTGTGTTTTAACAGCAAGCAGATTCATACAGTTGTGTTTTAGCATTCAGATTCATACAGATGTGTTTTAACAGCAAGCAGATTCATACAGTTGTGTTTTAGCATTCAGATTCATACAGTTGTGTTTTAACAGCAAGCAGATTCATACGCTGTGTTTTACCATCTTTATATTATGGGATCTATAAAAAAATTGACTTTAACCCTGTAAATTGTTAAAACACAGCACCAAGAACATGCTGATAATTTCCAGTAATCTTCTGAACAATGGAATATGCGATTGGTTTAGATTTCGAAAACAAATTATTCAGAAAATCATGGAGAAAAACGGTTACAAAATATGGACATGGATAGTTAATTAATGAAGATAAATTCCAAAAATAAAAATAGAATGTGAAAGTACACAATTGCCCTTCTGGTTAAAAATCTTCAATGCCATATGTCGCTGTCTGATTGCTTCCTAGACTTTCTAGGAAAAACCCACTTTCTACCCAACTCCTACTCTATATATATATATATAAGAATTCTTGGATAAAAAGAAAACACTTGTTGACCAATATGTTGAGGAACTAAATATAGAGGAGTGCTCTCTACTCGACTCCATCACCTTCGCACCTTATCTGTTATACAAGTTCTAACACTATAACTTTACCCGGTGTAGCCTCGGGCGCGTGAGCAATCTCCGGCAGTACATACTGCTTTTGCTATAGATGTTGTATCCTGGGAGACAAACGCATTTGTCTAAGTAGAGGCTCGAATTATGTTTTAATAGAAGTGTGTTGAACATGTGCCTCAACAACAACCATTAACACCTGTTTGTTATTTCTTGTAGCAAAGAATTATACAAGAAGGCGTAATTCTAGCTCTCGTTGATGACTACACAAAGAATCATACAAGAAAACGTGATTCAAGCTCTTGTTGAAAACTATGGTTTAAATCATTTATTTCACATATGTTGTATTTAATGTTATTTTCATTTTCATTTGTAGATGATACATATAGTACAATTTTTCGAATGTATATAAAGTGATTATCTTTATTATTTCTTATTATACAACTTTAATAGAATCATGACCCGTATTCTTTGATATACTTCAAAGTTCAAACCCTTTTGAGGACCTCATCGGCATTAAAAAAATTTGATTAGGCATGTTAGATCAATTTTAACATTGAACCAGATGATAATATAAATAGTTAGATAAGAAAATATGAATAAATGAGATAAACTTAAAAATGAAATTGTTTTAAAAAAAAGTTGCACACCTTAGATGGTGTCAACCGTCAAGAAGGATTTAACCTTTCAACCTTATAAATAAAATATTATTTCTAAGAGTAAACTGCCATTTTGGTCCCTGTGGTTTGGCCAGTTTTGCCACTTTAGTCCAAATCTCAAACTTATTACATCTGGGTCCCTATGGTTTGCATTTTGTTGCCATTTTAGTCCAAAATCCAAAAACCCTATTTTTTTTACTGTTGCAACCTCCTATTTTGTCCTGTAGTGCAGGGGCATTTTGGTCATTTAATTTTCATTAAAACAATTCTTTTATTAAAAACCCCCAAATATAAAAACCCTGATCATCATCATCTTCAACCTCTGCACAACCCAAACACCACCACCTCCTCCACCATCACAACCCACCACAACCTGGATTTAAAAAAAAAATCTTATCTTCAAGAGAAAATAAATTAAATGCAAGGAGACAGGCTCAGATCTGTAATTGGGGGATGGGGACAAAGAAGAAACGAGTTACGCCATGGCTGCAGAATACACAGTTGCTTGGTGAGAGAATGTCAAATTCTTCTTCACTATGCCATCTGTATTTTGCCCCGCCAAGATGCGGGTTGAATCTTTAATGTCCCTTTAATTTTGCTTAGGATACTCTGATCATCATAGCCTTGAAACAAACTAAATAAATAATAATGCCACTGCCAGAACAACAACAGCAATAACCACTGCCAGAACAACAACAACAATAACCACCACCATCACCACCACCCCCATAGAAGCGATGACTCTGATCACCGAGATCACAGAGATTCACAGAGATGCAACACAGATTCAAGTAACAAAGTTGGGAGATGCGGATGCAGCAAAAACAAAAACAAAAACCACCTGCAACTCAATCCGGGAGTGGAGATGCGGGAGTGGAGCAAAAACAAAAACAAAAACAAGCACCACCACCTGCCACCACCACCACCCCCTCTCGCCGTCAAGCACCACCACCCTCTCACACCCCCTGCAACCACCGCACCTCTCTCTCTTACATCACAACACCATCTCCTTCAAACAACATTCCACTAGAGAGAGATAGAGAAACATGAGAGAGAGAGGAACGCAGAGATGACGATGACGATGGTGGATCTGAGTTTCGGCAGGGACGACGCCGGAGATTACGATGACGATGGTGGATCGGGATCTGATCGATTTAGAGAGAGAAGAGAGAGAATCAGCTATTTGGGGATGATGATGATGATTATGATTTATTTATTTGGGGATAATGTTAATAAGGAAAATGTAAAATGAAAAGCAAAATGACTAAAATACCCCTGAACTAAAAGACAAAATAGGTGGTTGCAACAGTCAAAAAAATGGAGTTTTTGAATTTTGGACCAAAATGACAACAAAAAGCAAACCACAGGGACCCAGATGTAATAAGTTTGAGATTTGGACTAAAGTGGCAAAACTGACCAAACCACAGGGACCAAAATGGCAGTTTACTCTATTTCTAATAATTACCAAATGGGTATAAGACCATGTGTAGTGGTAAGTTGTTATAATGCCCCCACCATGGGGCATTATCCGACACGTGGCATCCCAGTCAGCGTTGGGGCATTATAGCAAAAGTGGCGCAGTGGGGCATTATGCCAATAACCCCCCTTCCAATCATTATAAAGGATAAAAAAAAAACCTTATTTAAAAAGTTAGTTTGGTCAGTAGTACGTGTCATCCACTCATCCCACTTGCCCCACTAAAGTCCCTCCCCATTGGCCACCTTTTGTTTGCATTTGACCACTTTGGCGTTTTAAAAAAAACGCCGGCTTGCAAAATGGAACAAAATAACGCCGGATCACGCCCTGTGTAGTGGGGGAGGGGCGTTTTAGGGCGTTATTTTTCAATTTTTTTTTTAAAAATCACGCCCCACTACACATGGTCTAATATTGAAGAAAATGATTCGAAGGCGTGGTAGACTGGTAGTTGTATCTATAAACAACTTTGGCATATTATTAGTGTTTTTTTTAAATGTTGGCATATTATTAGTTGTTTAAAGTTTGTATGTTTGTTTATTGAATAAGGATCAACTAATTAATGGATAATGTTGCTACAACAAATACAAGACCAAAGCCTGTAGCGATATCTCCGGGTAAAAGGGTTCAAGGGTTTCGATTAGCCTAACGCAGGTCGTGGGGTCCTCCCACGTTTGTAGCATGTGGGGTTGGATCACTTGTTTATTGATCGCTTTTGATTCCAGCTTGAAGGGAATTCAAGCCAGAATGAAGTTGTTAGCGAAGCAATGCTGTTTGAAGTGAAGAAAAGAAGCAAGTATGAAACTTGTTCTCAAGAGAAGAGAGAAGATCAGAGAGTGTGTGTTAGCTCAACTGATCTGGAGTCCTTGATATGGTTGTCGGAGCTGGTACTTATAGATAAGATGTATTCTATAAGAGGAAGCTCGTGACCATGGATCCAAGGCTACAGTGGAGGAATTACCCGTTTGGGGGTTGGAGGCTTTAGACCTTCGGATAAAAGGTTGTTATCTGTGCACATGTTCTGTTTGTGCAGAAATGGTTCACACGTTAAGTGTTGATGTGACCGGACACTGTGCTTATCCTTTTTTACTGTTCACCTGAGTTCGCGCGTATTGAACATCTCAACCTTTTAACCTTTTAAGCTGTTATGTATATTAGTCATTTTATTAAGATTTGGGCTACCCCGTCATCAGCCCCCCAAGTCAGAGGTGTTTGGGATGTAAGCTCAAATGCTTCTGACTTTTATACATTATTTTTTATTGCTTAAAGGCTTCAAGGCTTTAAGGCGTTTGAGTTTTGAGATTTGAATTTCGGAATGATAGTAGATGTGATAGGCTTCAAGGTTTTAAGGCTTTAACTTGTCTCACTCAAGAGGAAGTTGAGGCTTTTTGTAAAGAATGGGGGATCGATCTAAAGTTTAATCCGGTGGCTTTGGGTTTTGGCAAATCGATCGATTAGTGTCCCGTTGGTTCGATTGCTCTTTATTGCTGAGTTTTCCAACTTGCGTCATCCGTTTTCGGTCTTTGTTCTGAATGTTTTAGAGTATTATCGTGTGTCGTTTGGTCAGATACGTCCTCAAGGTCTTGCTGGGACTTTACACTTTGAGGTTTTGTGATAGGGTATGGCCCATCGTTGATGTTTCTTCTGGTTGACCAAGAACGACAATTGGGTCACGTTTGAGACATCCCAAGTTGATGTTTGTTTGACTTCCTCAATGGTTACTACCTTTGGTTCTTGGAAGGATCGATTTTTCTGGATTTCTGAGTTCATTGTTCCCTTCGAGCTTGTTGTGAGGCACTCTGATGATGTGTTAAACGATCTTGAGCCATTTGAGTCTGAACTAAATAATTGGTTGTTAAAAGTCGTTAGGAAGTGTCCTTCGAGGCTTCGTCCCTTTCCTGAACACTTTTTAGTGTTTGATGGGTGGACAAGCCGGATCGTGGCCCTGTGCTCATGAGGGATGATCAGGGTATAATGTTTTGCCTTATTCTTTATCAAGAGTGATGATACCTCTGATGTTGTGTTTGAGGATGCTGAGGCTACCCCCTGGTGAAGATGTTGCTGCCAGAGGTGCTGAACACAGGTTCGAGGGTTCAGGTTATGTGAACGTTCCAAATGTCAAAGGCTTTACTAGGTTCGGTGCTTCCAAAGCTTCTATTCGTTGTTTAACCCGACGTATGTTAAAGGTAGCTGACCATCCATCGGCCTCTGAGCCAGTGCAACTGAGTGATGTTATAGAGGCTTCAAATGTTTGGACGTTGGGGTTGAGGAAAAAATACGAGGATTTGTCCTTGGTGATTGGTAAGGAGAGTAAAGCAGCGGGTAGGAAACTTGAAGGGTTTCGGGAAAGGTGGTGAAGGTTCCACCAATGTTAATCCCGAAGAGGTTTATGTGCCGGATTGGACGGTCACAGTTGGTGACAGCTTCAAGTATTCATCCGTTTGTGAGTATGTTCTTACCCATTTTGCTCCTCCTATTGTACGAGGTTCTTGCTCGTCTATGGACGACGACCTGATGATCTCGAAGATGATGATGGGTGCTTGCAACCCTGCTGCCTTGCTTCTAGAGGGTGTATCCCGATTTCGCAAAAAGATGCAAGAATAGGAAGTCTTTTCAAAGAAGAGGGATGAGATGAAAGCTTCAATGGTTGCTTTGAAAGAAGCTGAGGGCTACGCTGAGAAGGAGAAAGCATTGTTGTTTGAAGATTTAAGGAGTTTTCTTCCCGCGGAAGACTGATATGGTTGACTTGGAAAAACACTTGGAGGCTGACAAGGTTTAGGTCAGGGTCGATAAGGTTGCCTTGGAGGTTCAGAAAAAAACCTTATTAGAGGAGAAAGAAGGGTTAAAGGCTTCATTTTCCCAGGCAACTGGTGATAATAAATTGCTCATTGAGCATGGATTTCAGCAAGGGGTTACCTATCTTCTCCATTCGTCGGAGTTCAACAAAGTCTTGGGTGATGTGTACACCGAGCTTCTTGCTCATGTGAGACACCAAGGTATGTTTGCTGGTTACAAAGCTTTGTGAGCATGGAGAGCCTTGGGAAAAGTCTTCTCTTTTTCAACCCAAAGCCTTCAAAGTTTTCAAGGGAACAGTTTTGAAGATTGAGCATATGATTTACCCTTATGTGGGTAATGTCTCCAAGTGTTTTGGTAAACCTTTGCCTGTCTTGCAAGGGCTAAAACCTCGGGGCCTTAATGAGGCTATTTATAACGAAGTGCTGAAGTCCCTCTCGAAGAAACGTCCTTGCTTCGGAGATAGCGAGGAAACGTGTTCTGAAGGTGGTGAGGGCTCAAAAGGTTCAAGCCTTGAAGCCTCCGAGGCAGCGGGTGCAGCAGAGAGGAAAAAGAGGAAGGCTAAAAAGACCCAAGATAATGAAGGTTCGAAAAAGGATGATACAGCAAAGTCTACCATCCCTGACGTTGCAAAGTGAATAAGAAATCTTAATTCATAGCTTTCTTAGCATGTCGAATAATATTATGGGTTGTTTGTTTGAACATCTTTTTATTTTAAGGGAACCGTTTAGGTCCCTTGGTGGTTAAAGCCTGTAAGGCTTTTGGACAATGTTTTATGTTTGATGGCCATTATGGCCCTTTCTATCTTTAACTTATCTTGCTATGTTTATTGTGTTGTTCTGTTTACTCCCTTGTGTTTTCATTGGTTTTGTATGTTGTCTTTGTTTTGGACGGTGCATCTTATGTTACTCATACCTTGAAGGGTTCAGTGCTGCAGTCACTTAGCCTTAGGATATTTTTAACAAGAAGATACAACCTCTATCCTATGTATGACATTCACTTAGAGTATTTTTGTTTCGTAAGCCAATGTTAGGGCTTAAGGAACATTTGGTGTAGGCTGTTCAATCCCGTCTATGAGACATGATTTTTAAGATTTCTATGAGTCTCATGGAGTTGTATTGATTTAGGAACTCACCCCTTATATAGGTCCATTCAACCCTTGAACCTATTGAGCGATGTGGCCTGGGAGCTCATCCCCTTACATGGCCCTTGCCATGGAGTTTCTTGCTAGGTTCTCAACCTGATTATAGGATAGAAAGATAAATTTTGATTCATTGTTCATTCATTTCAAAGTACTTTGATTACTAGGGGAATAGAACAACTTTTTGGAACTATTTGTAACACGTTTTGGTTAAACATGGAACCTTTTAAGGTTTTTGCCATCCCAATGGCGGGGAAGCTTTTTGCCTTGCGGGCCTGCCAGCTTGTATGATCCCCCTTTGTGGGCTTTAAGGAAAGTGTATGACCCTTCTTACCTAGGGCCAAGCTTTCCTTGGCTTTCTTTCTTGCAGGCCTTATTATTTTGAAGCACAAGGTTCTCAGGCTTGAAGTGTTCATGCTTCACCCATGTATTATAATATGATTCCATGTTTTGCTTGTATCTTGCTTTTTGTATGGCTGCTTGATCACGAGCCTATTCGAGGAGTTCAAAATTCAACATCGTCTCTTTCTTATTTGGCTCGAGGTCGATGTTAATTGTTCTTTGTGTTGTTACTCCGATTTCAGCTAGGATTACAGCCTCTGATCCAAACACTAGGCTGTAGGGTGTTTTCTTGTGGCTCGTTTTCTCGGTTGTTTGAATTTTCAATAGCACATTGGGAAGCTATTCGAGCCAGTTGTTTTCGTATCTTCCCAATCGAGATTTAATCCTTTCAACAATGTTGTTGTTTGTCCTATTAACTTGGCCATTGGATTGTGGGTGAGCTACCGAGCTGAATACTTGGGTTATTCTGAACTCCTTACACCAGGAGCTAGAAGGCTTCTCGGCAAACTACTTCCCGTTATCCGTGACTAGTACCCCTGGAGCCCAAAACGATAGATTATGTTTTCGTAAACGAAATCAATGTCCTATTTCCCTGAGATTTTTGCCAATAGTTTTACTTTTTGCCACTTGGTGAAGTAGCCCTGGGCTAACAATAAGAACTTGACTCCTCCTTTGACAGGTGGGAATGGTCCAACAATGTCCATTCTCCACTTACGAAATAGCCAAGTCGAGGAGGTGGGAACGGGGTCATGTTTGGTTCCTTTGGGTACCGGAGCATGTAACTGTCAAGCTTCACATTTTCACAGTTGTTCGAAGGTATCTCGATGCATGGAAGGCCAAAAGTATCCGAGGTTCATCAACTTTGACACTACCGATCTTGGGCCACAATAAGCCCCACATATCCTTTCGTGAACCTCTTTAATCAGATATTGGCTTTGTTCTGGGTCAACGCATCGTAGTAGTGGTGCAAGGTATCCTTTTTGTAAAGGATATATCCTTGTAACACATACTGCCTTGACTTGATACAAACCCTTTTAGCCTCAGTCTGGTCATTAGGTAATTCACCATTTTTGAGGAACTTTTCAATGGGAGTCATCCAATTTGGCCCTTCTTTAGTGATCACATCTTGAACCTCAAGTTTTTTGGATGGATGGGGTTTTTAATACCTCGATTAGTACCTTCTTGGGTGGGCAAACGTAAGAGATACAAGCTTGCTTAGTGTATCAGTTCTCTTGTTTTGAGATCTTGGAACTTTTTTGATGGAACATATTTTAAATGTGTTCATCAATTCCTTTGATTTCTCTTGGTACTAATACATGTTGGGTTCTTTTGCTATGTAGGTGTAATTGTCTTGGCTTGAGAGAGTTTGTGAGGACTTAAAGCTTTTGAACCCCATTTCTTTGGCTATCTAGTTGTCACTTACTTGGTTTGAAACAAGCAACGAGTCTGTGAAGACTTGAAGCCTTTTGACACCCATATTTTTTGCAAGCTTGAGCCCGGCAATCAATGCTTCATACTCAGCTTCGTTGTTTGTAGTCTGCAATTCAAGACGAAAGGCATACGTGAATTCCAATTCGTTAGGATCAATTAGAACAAGCCCTGCTCCTAACCCTTCAATGTTGGAAGCTTCGTCGGTAAAGAGCTTCCAAGTATGGGGGTCGGAGGGTTCAGTGGAGACTGTATCGACTTCCGTTGTGACTTCTTTAGGGACTTCTATGATGAAGTCAGCTGAGACTTGGGCTTTCACAGCTTTTCTCGGGACATAGGTGATTTTTCAAGCACATTCTTAATAGGTTAGTCAGTGACCACTTGTATCAGGTGTGACTGAAAGTACCTTCGAAGCCTTCTAGCCGTTTGGACTAGGGCTAGAGCAAGTTTTTCTAAAGAAGAATATTTGACTTCTGCTAATTTTGAAGTTTTGAAAAAGTAAACGGGTATCTGAACTTTGTTTTGTTCAATGACCAGAGTCATACTTATGGTCTTTTCAGCAATCGAAAGGTGGATAGAGGTTGTTCCTCCTGTCTCTGGAGCCAAAATGGCGGGGAGTGAAGCCAAGTGTTGCTTCATTTGGTTGAAGGCTTCCTTTTGAGGTAAAACGCTTTAAAGCTGTAAGCTTTCCATCGAAAGCCTTTCTTGTTAGCATATCCCTTGAGGGTTGGCTTTTATGCTTTGTTTCCCCGCGATGTGCCCTAGAAACAAGCACTTGTCTGGATTAAGTTTCATGTTGATCTTTCTCGAGTTTTGTAAGGTTTCTGGTATGTCACCGAGCATTTGGTATCCCGTTTTGCTCTTGATCACCAAATCGTCAACATAAGCTTTAATGTTCTTGCGGATTTGTCCGGCAAACGCTTTGTCAACCAGACGTTGATAAGTGGCACCTGCATTTCTTAAATCAAAAGGCATTTTTTGATAGCAAGATATACCTTTATCAGTGTGGAATGTGGTTTTTTCTTCATCTTCTTTTTTCATTAGGATCTGATGGTAACCCTTTTAGGCGTCAAGAAAACACTTGAACGGGAAGCCTGTGAGGAAGTTATCCTTGAGGTCTATCTAGGGCAGCGGGTAGCAATCCTTTGGGCATGCTTTGTTCAAGTCTTTAAAATCGATATACATTCTTCAAGACTTGTCGGGTTTTCGAACCATTACGGGATTGGCCACCCATGATTGATACTTGACATCTCGAAGGATTCCGGCTAGGACAAGTTTTTCCATCTCTTGGCACTCTTCAAGGCTTCTTTCAGGGGCTTGATTCCGTTTCTTTTGTATAATGGGCTTAATATCAGGTGGCATCCATAACTCATGTTCAACAATGCTACGAGGGGTGCCGGTCATATCTTCCGAACACCAAGCAAAGGCATAGTGAAGAGCAGCTTTTCAAGGTATGAGAGGGTTTCCTTGGAAAGGTTAGCGTTTACCCTTATCCCCTGTTGAGGATATTTTGGGTTTATGTCCAACCCTTGTTATTCATCTTCGTCCTTTCTTGAGCTTTTCCATTCAACCACAAAAGCTTCTTGGGTAGGTTTCTCGTTGAACAAACATTATGGGTTATTTGGCCTAAAGGCTTTGACAGGTATGTCTGCGATACCTTCGATGGAGGATTCAGACTGTTGAAGCTTTGAACGTTCATCGTCGTTGAGAGGGTTAAAGCATTTCTCAAACATGATTTTGGTGGTTGCACTGGTGTCAATGTAATCCTTTTGTGTCTTGATGGTTCCTATGTTGGACTCCATTACTAGAGGGTTTGAAAGCAACTCTCCTTATGTTGATGTTCCCATGCCTCGAAATGATGGCGTTTGTGGGAAGCTTTGTTTTCAAGGTCGACCATGTTCACTATTATTTTTTTAACCATCTTGTCCTTGACCCCTTTAACCAAGTGAGCCAGTTCGGACTTGACGGCTTCTTCGATCCTTTTTTTTTTGGGTTTAGAAGAAATCATTGGTATGGTGACCTTTCTATTCGTGAAACTCACCATATTGGCTTGATTTTTCCGATTTTTTGTTTTTTTGGCAAAGGTTGAGGAGGGTGGAAGCTGTGTTTTACCTCTTCGGTTGCCAAGATCTCTTGCGGAGTCTTGGTTAAAGCTGTAAAGTTTATGGTTTTTTCTCGGCTTGGAGGGTTCCGGCCTTCAGGCCTTCTGGAATCCGAACCTTTGAACCCCTTTGTCATAAGAGCCATATCAGTTAAGAGTTCTTTCTTTTTTTCTTTGATGTCTACAGCTTATTCTCCTCGAATGTGGGCTTCAGCCCTTTTGAGTGCTTCTTCAAGGGTTTTGGGCAGGCATTTATTGAAGTCTCTTGTGAGACATTTGGAATTTATAGCATTCATGAACCCTGCAACCCTAATCTTTTTTTATTGGCGTAAGTTAAACCTTCCTTCCTGTACCTTTCGGTGAAGTCTTTGAGACTTTCATCATCACGTTGTTATGGGAAACTTTTGCTAAGATCGTCAAAGGTCTGAATGCTTTGTTCAGGAAGGTCATTGAACCATATGCGTGAAGACCCCTCAAGGGTTCGCATGAACATGATACAACATCCGGGGTTGGGCCATTTTTCTATTTTTGCAGCCCCGACGAATATTTGGGGGTGGTCCTCAGTACCGTGATGGCATCTTTATCTGGAAACTCGTAATCAACGATTTGTTGGGAGAAGCAAGACAAGTTTGTTGGGCTTGTAGGGTTTTGAGATGTCTTCTACTACCCTTGAAGCTGGGTTACCGTTTGAGGTACCCTGGTGAGTGGTTGGCACTTGGTTGATGAAGTTAAAGCTAAAGCCTTGAAGGCTTTCTGTGTCATCATCCAGCTTTCACGTGCTGCAAAGGAAATTGTGCCATCATTTGTGTCATCAGCTAGGGCATAAGGTTAAATCCTTAAAGGCTTCCTGATGGTACTAATAAAAGATGCCATTAACTGTGTCATAAGGTTAAAGCCTTAAAGGCTTACTGTATAAGGCATTCCCATGGATGTGCTCATGACCGCACCTCGAGCCAAAGGCAGGGTGGCCATGGCTTGTTTTCACGAAGTAGCAATGGGAGGGGGAACACTTGAAGCTGGTGACTGCCATAATTGATCAAAAGTGGTTTTATGCCCCATAGGTGCACCGGTTGTAACGGGTTGGGAGGTAAATAAGGGAAAAGCGGTTGGACTTGGCCTCCCCAAAAGCTAAAGGGCTTGAGTGGTTGGTCTGTCACACTAGGACCAGCTTCAAGGTAAGATGTGGCTGAACGTGAGCTGCTAAAAGAAAGAGATGGAGGGCCATGTGATAATGAGGGTTCAGACTCCTCATAATTTAGTCTTATTCTCACCCTTTTTTTTCCTTTCTAAGCTCACATGCTAGTTGAGAAGAAATCTCAGTTGTAAGAAATTTCCTGCTACTCCCTCGGGTGTTAGATCTATGCGTTCTGGTGTATGCATTACATCGATTTGAGTAGGTGCAACCCCTGATCGAGATGGGGTTGGTGTTTGAAAAGAAGTAAATTCCGGGAACATAGTTCCCGGTGGAGTACTTACGGGAGTAGAAAGAAATGTAGATTTGACCGGTGAGATCTGACCAGAATTTGGTGTTTAATCGGTGTTGTTAGGCACTTGATTTACCTGACCGAGAGACTCGCTTTCAGACATGATGTAAAGAGAAAATGGAGCTACACAACTGGTCTTTAAGATAAAGTAAGCGGCGTAGCCCCACGGTGGGCGCCAACTTGTTGCTACAACAAATACAAGACCAAGGCCTGTAGCGATATCTCCGGGTAAAAGGGTTCAAGGGTTTCGATTAGCCTAACGCAGGTCGTGGGATCCTCCCACGTTTGTAGCATGTGGGGTTGGATCACTTGTTTATTGATCGCTTTTGATTCCAGCTTGAAGGGAATTCAAGCCAGAATGAAGTTGTTAGCGAAGCAATGCTGTTTGAAGTGAAGAAAAGAAGCAAGTATGAAACTTGTTCTCAAGAGAAGAGAGAAGATCAGAGAGTATGTGTTAGCTCAACTGATCTGGAGTCCTTGATATGGTTGTCGGAGCTGATACTTATAGATAAGATGTATTCTATAAGAGGAAGCTCGTGACCATGGATCCAAGGCTACAGTGGAGGAATTACCCGTTTGGGGGTTGGAGGCTTTAGACCTGCGGATAAAAGGTTGTTATCTGTGCACATGTTCTGTCTGTGCAGAAATGGTTCACACGTTAAGTGTTGATGTGACCGGACACTGTGCTTATCCTTTTTACTGTTCACCTGAGTTCGCGCGTATTGAACCTCTTAACCTTTTAACCTTTTAAGCTGTTATGTATATTAGTCATTTTATTAAGATTTGGGCTACCCGTCATTAGATAATATGTGGGTGGTGATAAACAAATATCAGTAGGGTCTTTCTTATTGGATAAGCAAGAAAGGGCAGCCCAAATAAAATATGCACCATCGCACATTTTTTTACCATCTTATTTTATACGATTAAATATTTTTCGAAGGTTTAGTTTTGGATAACCTCACGCTTACTAGGTCTGTGACATAAGAAGTAAATTCCCAGAAAAAAAAAAAGAAAATAAGGAAAAAAAGTAAATTTAAAGTGACAAACAAACCACTAAATTAGTTGGTATTCATTATTCGTTTTTTATATATTATACTAGGTTATAACCCCGTGTATTACACGGGGTTGAATAAGTAAATTTTATATACTAAATAATAAAACAATATATTTTTTAAAATCTCATTTATTGTATAGGTTGAATAAATATAATTTTATATATTAAATAATAAAAAGTTATATCTATAAGAACCATGTAATACACGAGCTGAATCATAATTATAATATTAAATAAAAAAATATGTCCATAATATGATCTAAGTATATATAATATAGAGTAATATGCAGACCAAATACGAAATAAATATTGGAGTTTGTATAGCCATTCATAATAATATGATATGTTATTTGTTTTAAGATTTCTCATAAGAACTTAAAATTTTGTACTACTACTAATATTTGTTGTGACATTTTCTTGTTCAAAGGTAACGTGTCTGATTTTATCTGATAATAGATTATTCAGAAGGATTAATGTTGACATAATATTATATTTTCTATCATGTGTCTGATTTTATCTGATAATAGATTATTCAGAAGGATTAATGTTGACATAATATTATATTTTCTATCATCCAAATATAGTTTCCTCACTTTCGCTATCACTAACATTAATATAATGTATGCTCGTATTCAAAGCTATAAACCAATATGAATTGTACGAAATAATTACTTTTATCACAATTAGTAAGGAAACCAATAAAAACTCTTGATAATGTAATATGTCCCATACCATTTGAAAGGTCTGAAAAATGACCTCTAGACAGATAAAAGTAATGTAAATGAATAGATGAAAATTGAATCAATAAAACCAATTAACTATAGTTGAGAAAATACTATGTATAGTGTAATACTTTACTTGTACAATTGAACCAATGAAACATATATATAAGTGAAAAAATAAAGATACGAGACACTATACGACAACTAAGTAAGTCTAAATTTAAAAAAAAAAGTTATGACATTCCAAATGTAAAGATATCTTTCACACACCTCTACATCTTAGTTACAGTAGGAAAAAAATATGTATCTTAAGAGTTTACCTTGTTTTAAAACACATATATCTAGAATTTTTTTAAAATAATTTAAAAAAATAATCTCATTTGATTAAAGGGGAATAAATTATTACTTATTTTCATGGTAAACTTATCTAAAAAAACATGATGTATTCTATGTGACATAGATAATATGATGAAGAGTAAAATAACATACCTAGTATGTAGAATGAAGTGGGGTTTAATTCAAAATATTGGATGTAATATATTGAATATTAAATAGTGATTTTTTCTATTCTTGACAAAACTTTAATTAAAAATCTAATTTGATAAGTAAAACATACGAAATTTATATTAATTAACATTAAAATAAGGGGTTTTTCTAAAAAAAAACATTTAATTGATTAAATGGTTAATAATTTTATGGGTTTTTATTTTAATAATTTCAAATCAAAATTAAATCCATAAATTAAAGATTAGATTTAAAACACATTTTAGACTTTAGATTTACAATCAAGATAAAATTCTAATATAATATTTAAATCTTTTTAATTTGAAATTTAAAATTTATCTATAAATTATTAATGCTCTCATCGAATGACATGTGTCCCAAATCAGGTTTATTTTATTATATAGTATAGATATCATCTGAGACTCGTTTTTTGTGTTATGCATTTAACACTCGAGTTATACCGATTCATCAAACATTTTGTAAGATAATATATATGTATTTGCTAAGAAAATTGAGTTATATATTGGTTTTTGGTTTTATCATATTTTATTGAAAAAACAGTTTAATCAAATTTAAATAATTTGTCGATAATATATGGCTATTTATAAGTCCACTTGACAAATTATTGAACGTAGAGAGTTTTAATAAAGTTGGCTTTATTAATTTTCTATCTATTTTTTAATATTTATTTGTTGGTGTCACGACTCATATACATGACAATTTAATCAAAAACCATCATTTTCAGATTAAGTGGACAAAAGTTTTGTAAGAAAAAAATGTGAAACAGATCTTGATATACACGTGGATTGGAAAATTTGTATTTAATATAAAAGTTAGATTTGACAATTGCTTAATTACTCAGGCTACTTAAATTATAAGTACACGTGGATCGGGTTCAAGTCCCTATTTGTCTGACCGATCACTAGTGCTCTAGTGGTGGTCACAGATATTTAAGTTCCACCTATAGTGGGTCTGAGTGAGTTTTCTGCTCCAGGTTTCAAGTTTGAGTCTGGGTGATGGGGTTTCTCATTGAGGGGTTTAAATTAGGGATCTATTGTGCGAGAGGACTCTCTAGCGCGGACCTTGTTAAGACAACGTATGCTAGATCTCCCGACATCCACGAATAATTCACACCCTTAAAAAAAAAATCCCTATTGGCCTGTTGGGGGATACGGCTCTATCCAATTTTTGTAAGTTGGGTTGATTCGAATGATGAGTGAATCAAGTTGTGCACTCAAGTGGAGTTGAAAGTTAGAATGACGAATGAAGATACTACCCAATACTCCAATGGTTCCATTGCTTGCCGCCAAGTGGAGTTGTTATTTTATTATGCTTTATGAAAGATCCACTCTGTTTAGAAATAAAACAATTAAGGGATAAAACTATGAAATATTGGATTTTAATAATTTCAATTATTCGTTGTTGGTCGTTAACAGTTTCAACTTTAAAAATAACCACTGACACTCACAACTATTAACATATTGGCTTTCAATAGACCCTGACTAACAGAACCTTAACGCCGTTAGTCTCCGGTCGCTGGAAAAACGTTTTTGGCAGGAAAACTAAACATTTTCGTCCCAAACCTCTTTGTAACCTTATTACGAACCTTTACGAACCTTTTCTAGTAAAAGACCAAATTATTGAAGTCGCCGGAAAATTCTTTTTTTGCTGGAAAACTCAACTTTTTGGTCGGAAAACTTAACATTTTCGTCCCAAACCTCTTTGTAACCTTCAGGTCCGTCACACCCCAGATTTCCACGTGTCACCGGTGGGCCCGGTGGGGGAGTATCGTGACGTGGTTGGCAACACAATAGTCAAACAACACAATATTTAAATGCACAGCGGAAGCAAAGTATAGATTTAATTCAACTAAACAATATTGTAATATTAAGCATCACGAGTAGTCGAATATAAATCCACAGGTAGATCAAAATAAAAGGAAACAATGTTCAACAGTCTATGACATCCAAGCTTGCGAGACTTATTGTGGATGCTAAGAGAAAAGCCAGCCTATTACGCGTAGTACCTGCACTTAACCTTTTTGAGAAAATACGTCAGTTTACACTGGTAAATACAATCAACCGACTCATTTTGAAAAGAGTTTAAGAAAATGCATTTAAGGCACAAGGCACAAATAATATTTTATAACTTGGGACAATTATGTAGAAATAATACTTGTAAAAGAATTACATGTTTCTTATGCGTTCAGTAGCCCGGTTCGTGCCGGGTTAAAGATCAATAGACACACCACATTATGTATATGAGACACTGACAGGTGTACGCCTACACCTGTGTGCTAAGGTCGTGGCCATTTCGTAAAATGATGCCAGGGATATCCGGGACATGGTCATTAACCCCCCCCCCCAAAGGCTTTAAGAAAACAAAACAATTTAAACGAGACATCTCAATACTTTAACCATCATACAATTAAAGATTCAATGCCCGACCAAGCGGTATTTTATATACCGTACCCCAAGCCCGTATAGGGAAAATAAGTTAAAAGTATTTACCTGAGCAAGTATAAATCAAAATCAGCGAGTGCAAGTATCTTTTACCGGTTCTCCTAATCTGGAACGAAGGTTTATAATAACCTATTAGAATCCTAACGGGTCTTTAGTTAAGCTTAAGCTTAGACCGGTTAGTTTTAAAGATACGGTTCGTACGCACGATTAAACGAAGACCGGAAAGAATGTGATTTAGACCCGACAAGTTTGAAGACTTGCTTAATATGGGTATATTATCCACATTCTGGATTTTGAGATAAAACCGATAAGGTTTGACCCGTTTCGGCTAATTTATGTAAACTAGTTACATAAACCGAACCGAACGCGTATGAAGCGTAACGGGTAACCATAAGAGTCCTAAACAGGTTCCCTAAGTTAACATGCCTTAAATATGTTGTGATATCAGTAGGATACCTTCCGTTATGCCCGAAACGGGTTTAATCTCATATTAAGCCCCGTAGGGGTATTTTGGTCATTTTAAAGATTATAAAAGGAATTAATTAAGTTTCTGTGAACCGGGTCTGAATACATTAGTAAAAATAGTTTATTTTAACAGGTTATAACATTTGGTTATAAGTCTTATATGTCAAAATAGTTTTAAACCCAAACTATGCGTATAATACGCGTATAAAGCCGTTTTAAGCGACGTACGGGTTAAAATAGGATTCTGAGTTTTCTGGTCAGTTAAACAGGTTCAAAACACTCCATTTAATATTTAAAATCAGTAGCAATTGGATTGGCATCAAAAGGATTTGTAAAACTCATTTTATGGCCGAAAAGGGTATATTCGGTATTTACCGAATTAAGGCGATAATCCTAGCTTATGATCAGTTTAAAAATAATTAAAAATATTCAAAAATCCCAAAATATTATATTACATCAGTGGGTAAAAGGTTTGGTGTCAAAAATGGGGTTTAGATAGGCTTTACGCTAATGACGTCGATTAGTTACTAAGAAGCGTTATAATTGCGTCATTAAGCATAACTCCTAATCTAGACCTCCGACTGATGTGAAAATTTACAGACATGTTTAATAATCAGTAACTAAGATTATTTTACTTTCATATTTCCAAAATTCTTGTTTTATGGTCATAAGGGCATTACGGTCAATATTTAGGCGATTAACGGAAACGTCGGACAAATAAGGATTTATGTGATATAAACGCAGAGGGTTATACACACATGTAACTAGGTCCTAATGGAACTTTAAGGCATGTCTAAACCTATCTAAACCGGGTCAGAATCGAGGTCAAAGCAGAAAGTCAAACTATGTGACTTTCGGCTCCGAATCGGTTCAAAACAGAAAGTTGTCGAATCAAACAAGCGTAAACAAGTTTTTATACTTATTATCAGGTTATAAGAATGATAAAACAGGTTACACGCCTTCTGTATCGTTAATCATGCGTTAAATCGAAAATAACAATTCTGTTGACTTTTTCTAATTATCATTGACTCGACAATCGACCTAGTTAGGATTGGAATCAGTGGGTGCCCTTTTAAGGGTTTAAAGCCCACATGATTACCAACTTATAACAACTTTCGATTCGACAAAACCCTGGACCGTTTGTGTTTTATCGTTAAGTCAAACCGTAGTTACGACGGTTTGATTTCTAGGCTATAAACTAAGCATAACTGAAATAGAGAAGATTAAGCATACTTACACAAGTCAAATGATCGATTTAGGATGCTTGAGAATGGTCCTTATGCTCCAGAAACGTTCAGATGAAGAATGGGAATGGATGAACACAAGGTTGTCAAAATGAGGCCTTATCTAGTGATTGAAATCACCTTAGATTGTTGACACATAATGCTATAAATGATCTTGGATCCTTACATGTGCCCTATAATGTCTAAAAACCAGTATAGCAAGCCCACAGAATCGAAAACTTGCAATTAAAGTCGGTTAGAAGGCTGGAACAGCCACCTGTGAGTTTTTTCTGCATCTGGCAGTCTCAGGCGGCCCGCTTGGGATCTTGATATATGGTAGGCGGGCCGCATGGCCCTTCTGATCAGGTTAAACATGTTTTTCGTTATTGCATTTTGGTCCTTGGTCCCCCGAAAGGTCGTTTTCACTATAATTCTTGCATTATGAGGCTTCAATATTAACATATGGGGGCTTTAGGGCTTATACCATCTTTGTTAAGTCCTCGGGTAACTTTGTGATCACCCGAAAAGCCCTAAATTTCAATGTTAACGATTTTAACCCTCACACACGAATTTTATCACAACTTTCTCATACGGTAACGAAACTTGGTGAAATTTTTATGGTACTTTCTAGTGAGCATAATTAATCGTTACAATGCTTCAGGTTTGCTAAAAGGTCACTCAGAGGTATATCTTAACATGTTGACACATTTAACCCCTGTAGTTTATAATCTCTCGCTTTCTTTCACAATTCGCTTCGTATGATCCATGATCCATTCGTTTAAGGTTATAAACATCATGTAGGGTTATTGTAAAGTGTAATTATTCATTGTTGACACTTTGAACCCTTATATTTACATAGTTTCATTGTTTGTCAACTTCAGTCCTTCTAGAACATTCTTTCACCCGTTCAAACCTATGACACGTGTCAACACATCATAGGACGTAAATTTTCGAGGTGTTACATCCTCACCCCCTTAAAAGAAATCTCGACCTCGAGATTTACTGAAATAGATAAGGGTACTTTTCTTTCATCGTGGACTCAACCTCCCACGTATACTCGGGACCTCTACGGGCATCCCATTTGACCTTTACAATCGGTACTTGCTTCCTTCGAAGCTTCTTAACCTGTCGATCCTCGATCGACAATGGTTTTTCCACAAATTTCAAGCTCTCATCTATATGCACATCTGTATGGGGTATGACCAGTGATTCATCAGCGAAACACTTCTTCAGATTGCAGATGTGGAACACATTGTGTATACTACTGAGCTCTTCAGGTAATTTTAACTTATAGGCAACTGACCCGACACGTTCGATAACCTCGAAAGGTCCTATGTATCTCGGGCTTAGCTTGCCTTTCTTACCAAATCGCATCACTCCTTTCCAGGGTGATACTTTAAGTAGGACTTTGTCACCTACTTCGAAGTGAAAATCCTTACGCTTGGGATCAGCGTAACTCTTCTGCCTATCCCGGGCAGCTTTGAGACGGTCACGAATCTGGACAATCTTGTTCGTCATCTCGAACACTATCTCTGGTCCAGATAACTGGACATCTCCAACTTCTGCCCAACAAATGGGCGATCTACACTTTCTACCGTATAATGCCTCAAAAGGCGCAACCTTAATGTTGGTATGGTAGCTATTGTTGTAGGAGACTTCAACTAATGGTAGGTGCTTATCCCAGCTACCACCCAAGTCAATTGCACATGCACGAAGCATGTCTTCCAACGTTTGAATAGTACGCTCACTCTGACCGTCTGTCTATGGATGGTAAGCCGTACTAAAGTTCAAACGTGTGCCCAAATATTGTTGGAATCTTTTCCAAAAATGTGACGTGTATCTAGTATCTCGGTCAGAGATAATAGACACAGGTATGCCATGTAAAGCTACAATCTTATCCACATACAGTTGGGCTAACATATCGAAGCTGTAGGTCTCCTTAATGGGTAGGAAATGTGCTGACTTAGTCAGTCGGTCAACTATCACCCAGATGGTGTCATTTCCTTTCCTTGTCTTGGGTAACTTGGTGATAAAATCCATAGTTACCATTTCCCACTTCCAAGTAGGAAGTTCAGGCTGTTGTAGCAAACCTGACGGTTTTTTATGTTCTGCCTTGACTTGCGCACACGTCAAGCATTTAGCTACATAGGTAGCTACAGACTTCTTCAAGCCTATCCACCAATAGTTTGCCCTTAGATCCTGGTACATTTTATCAGCTCCAGGATGAACAGAATATTTAGAGCTGTGGGCTTCCTGGAGGATAACATCTCGGAGTCCTCCATAAATTGGAACCCATATCCGTCCATTCAATCTAAGAATTCCATCCTTACTAAGAGATAACTGCTCCTCAGTTACTCCTAGCTTTTCGTTAGGATAGTTAGCTTCCAACACAACTTCCTTCTGTGCAGCTAACAACCTTTCTATCAAATTGTTCTTTATTTCCATGCGCTTGGCATTGATTCGGATGGGTTTCACCTTCTCCTTCCGACTCAAGGCATCGGCGACTACATTCGCCTTGCCGGGATGGTATCTTATTTCACAATCGTAATCATTCAGAGTTTCCATCCAACGGCATTGCCTCATGTTCAAGTCCTTCTGGTTGAACAGATGTTGAAGGCTTTTGTGATCAGAATAGATCACACATTTTATTCCATATAAGTAGTGCCTCCACAGTTTTAGTGCGAATACAATGGCACCCAATTCCAAGTCATGGGTGGTGTAATTCTTTTCGTGCACCTTTAACTGGCGTGAAGCATAGGCAATGACTTTGCCTTTCTGCATAAGCACACATCCCATCCCTGTGTGTGATGCATCACAATAAACTACAAACTCCTCTATTCCATCAGGCAATGTCAGCACTGGAGCATTGCTCAACTTTTGTTTCAGAATATCGAAGGATTCCTGCTGCTTAGGACCCCAATCAAACTTAATCCTCTTACGTGTCAGCGAAGTCAGGGGTGCAGCAATCCTTGAGAAGTTTTCAATGAATCGCCTATAGTATCCTGCCAAACCTAGGAAGCTACGTATTTCTGTAGGCGTCTTTGGCTCATGCCAATTCATGACAGCTTCAACTTTAGCGGGATCTACTTGGATACCACGCTTACTAACAACATGTCCAAGAAATTGGACTTCCCGAAGCCAGAATTCACACTTCGAGAATTTGGCATAGAGCTTTTCTTTATGAAGTAGTTCCAGAATGCAGTGAAGATGCTTCTCATGGTCAGCTTGGTTCTTTGAGTAGATGAGAATGTCGTCGATGAAGACGATGACGAATTTATCTAAGTGCGGCTTGCAAACGTGATTCATGAGATCCATGAACGCGGCCGGTGCATTAGTGAGCCCAAAAGGCATCACTAGGAACTCGTAATGACCATAACGAGTCCTAAATGCTGTTTTGTGCACGTCTTCATCTCTAACCTTCAATTGATGGTAGCCTGACCTCAAGTCAATCTTCGAGAAGAAACTTGCCCCTTGAAGATGATCGAACAGATCGTCGATTCTGGGCAAAGGATACCTATTCTTGATGGTGACCTTATTAAGCTCACGGTAGTCGATGCACAGACGCATCGATCCATCCTTCTTCTTGACAAATAAAACTGGTGCTCCCCAAGGAGACGAACTAGGTTTGATGAAACCTTTGGCTAGCAATTCATCTAGCTGAGTTCTCAATTCCTTCATCTCTGTTGGTGCCAACCTATAAGGCGCCCTTGCAACTGGTGCTGATCCAGGAATAATGTCAATTCTGAATTCGACTTGCCTATCTGGTGGCAAACCAGGTAGCTCTTCAGGAAATACTTCCGGGTATTCAGAAATGACGGGAATATCTCCAATCTTGGGCTTCGGCTCATCTATAATCACTTGTGCCATGTAGATGACACAACCTTTCTTCAAACACTTGGAGTCTTTGAGCATAGACATTCGCTCAGGCAGCCCGTATTGGGTATCTCCTTGGATAGTAAGTGATTCACCAGACGGAGTCTTGATCATCACTTGCTTCTTATTGCAAATAATCTGGGCCTTGTTATGAGATAACCAGTCCATACCCAAAACTATGTCAAAACCAGCTAGTTTTAAAGGAAGTAGGGACAAAGGAAAAAAGTGGTTCTTAATGGATATGAAACACCCATCTAATAAGGTTGAAGCGGTTTCTAAAGTACCATCTGCTAGTTCCACTTCATATTTCACACTTAAAGTCTTAACAGGCAATTTCAATAATTCACAAAACTTATTATCTACGAACGACTTATCGGCGCCTGAATCAAATAACACTCTCGCATAAACATCATTTACGAGAAAGGTACCTGTTATCACATTGTCATCTTTGACGGCTTCCTTAGCATCCATCCTGAAGACCCTAGCATTGGTCTTCTTAGCCTCATCAGGCTTCTTGGCGTATTTTGGGCAATTGGTCTTGATGTGCCCCTTTTCATTACAACCGTAGCAGGTCGCATCCTTCATCTTTTTGCAATCCAAGGTTTTGTGTTCCTTGGACTTGCACAACCCACATGCAAAAGACTTCGTTTGTGAATTTGAATTTGATTCATACCTGTACTTCCCAAAGTGCTGTCTCTTGCAGATTTTACATCTGGGTTTTTCACCCGACTGCTGACCATCCTTCCTAAATCCTGACCCCTTCTTATGGTCATTGTTTCCCTTCTACTTCTTGTCTGAACGTCGTGAGTTGTCATCCTCACGCTTCCTCTTTTCAGTATCAGTGTTCCTCTGCGATCTCAGCCTAACCGCATCCAAGGTAAGAGACAATGATATGTCCGCTACGGACCGAAAAGTAGTTGGTCTGGAGGCCTTCACACTTGCTTTGATCTCCGGGGCCAAACCCCCAATGAATCGAGCTATACGTTTTGGCTCCGGAGTTACCAAATATGGAACCAACCTTGACAAAGTGTTGAAACTAGTAAGGTAGGCCTGACAGTCTAGGTTCATCATGACCAGCGACAAGAAGTCAGATTCAATTCTCTCAACCTCGTGTTGAGGGCAGAAATTTTCCTTGATTAGTGTCATGAACTGTTCCCAGGTCATATTGTACAACGGGACTTTCCCCGTAGCTTGGATCAAAGATCTCCACCAAGCTAATGCTTCCCCCTTAAAAGACTGAGACACGAATTTCACAATGTCCCTATTATCACAGCCACTAATATCCACGACCGTATCCATTTCGTCCATCCAAGTCATGCAATCTACCGCTCTTTTTTCCCCAGTGAAATCACGGGGTTTGCACGAAACGAAGTACTTATAGGAGCAACCCCTATTACGAGGTTCTTGGTTCAGTACGACTCTTTGGGATGGATTACTCCTTTGATTCGAGGAGTGGTGAGAATTACTGTTGTGGGCAGTGTGGGTCCTGGATGGTGTTCTGGAGTGTGGTGCAGATCGGGTCCTCGTATGGGTACCACTTGATCCATGGGGCTGTCTACCCATAGCTTGATTAACGGCATTATCTATCATTGTCTGTAATTCTGCACCTGCTACATTTACTCGGGCATTAACATGCTCTTCCCGAGGGTGACTATTAACCTCGCTTGAGTTGGCCATGTTGCTTGAACTGTTACATATTAACAAAAATTTATTGGTGAGCTTATTATAAAATTGTCCTTTATGGCAACTTTGTTAACCATGGTAAACATAGACCATATATGGTTAATTTATTACTCACGTTAATTTAGGATTTCTAATATAATTTATCCTAATTATAAAACAATAACAGTTTTATTAGCACATAAGGCCTAGTCACGGGGACAATTTAGATTATAAGCTATGATTTCAGAGAATCAAAGCATGAAGGTTTGAACAAAGTTCATTACCTTTATCAGACAGGGTCACAGACTAATACTGTCTTTTGTCTCATATGAAAATGAGAAGGGCCCGTAGGCATTCTATTACCAATGGATGGTAAAAAGAACTGATCATATTTATTAATGATTTAACCCATCATTCAGAGATCATTTAGTTGGGTTTGGAATCTTTGAAAAGATCCATATATAATAATAACACGTGTGTTTTTAACGAATCATGTCTGCCAGGCACTCGGAAATGCCAACTCGTGGGAATTAATACTTTCGTCTTTACGTCGCCTACTCGCTATCGCAATCGATCTCTCTTATTCGAAACGTTCTCGCTGTCAACCTACGGTCAAATCGCTAGTTGTATCGCTATTTATACAAGATCAACTCTTAGAAGTCTACCTATTGGATTAATTTCGGGACGAAATTTCCTAAAGTAGGGGAGACTGTAACAACCCGCACTTTTGTGCGTTGTTACTACTCGTTATACTCGTTACGCCGAGCACCGGAGATTCGGATCATAATGTAACCATATCGTAATATATATTGCTATTCGAAGGATAATCGCATATTTTCGAAACACAATATCACTATACTACACTATTATCACACTAACACTCACGGAGGCATTGAGTGAGGACCTATTCTACCCTCCTCAGTGGCCGTGATGTGTCGAACGTAAACAATTAACGCTAACAAGGATTCTCGGGTGAGTGCTGTAGCTCCAGTCGTCGTGTCGATGATGACAATACGAGTAAACGGTACCCCGTCAGTCTTTGTGGCACCTACACGAAATAACGTTCACGATGACATCAAGAAAGGACCTATACTACCCTCATTGATGGCCGTGAAGCATCGCTAATGATCGCATACTCGAATCGGAAACCGATTGTTAATTATCGAAACTTGGATTATGGATACGTAAATACGACCCCTCGTGATATATATATATATAATAATAACAATATAATAATAATATAAATTTACTATGAAAAGCGCGTACTTCGGAAACTATCAAAAACGATCAAAACGGAGAAGTCCAACGCGTCAGGATAGCTATCCGGACGGATGGGCCATCCGGACGGATGGGCATACGCACGGATGGGCCATCCGCACGCATGGGCCATCCGCACGGATGGGCCATCCGCACGGATGGGCCATCCGCACGGATGGGCTATCCGGGCCAGAACTCTTTTCTCCTCCTCTGTTGCCTATAAATACCATGTCACATCACTTGAACAGTGATGTGACAGCTCCTATTCAACCAAACACGCTCCAAGACCCTTTTCTCTCGATTTCCTCGCGATTCCGGTAAGATTTCAACCTAAAACTTGTACTTCTGCAATCTACACTCGATTCTACATCATCATATCTTTCAAAACTCAGATTCTAACCGTGAAATCTACGGATTTGAGGCGTTTTGAGGTGATGACACCAAGAGTTTTTATGAACTTCAAGATGGGGTCTCATTTCACTATAAACGACTCAGATCCGGGTGGTTTCCACGTGTTTTAATGACAAATCTCACCTAAATCTGTACGATTTCGAGTTAACCATGAAGAACCATCACGAACGGCCAGATCTGATGGAACGGGGTGATTCCCGGCTGTTTGGACGAGTCGGAATTGACGGAACTTCAAGTGTTAGTGCGAAATTACACTACTCTAGTAAAATCGAACGTATTCCTTCCGTTAAACACTCGGAAACAGTGCTCAGAGTGCGAAACAGACATGTCAGTCCGCACGGATGACATGTCAGTCCGCACGGATGACCCTTGTCCGCACGTATGACATGTCAGTCCGCACGGATCATGTCATCCGCACGCACAAGATGTCATCCGCACGGATCATGTCATCCGCACGCACAACATGCCAATCCGCACGCACACTCATCCGCACGCACAACAATGTCACCCGCACGCACCACTCATCCGCACGGATTATACATCATCCGCACGGATCACCTGTTATCCGGACGGATAACATGTCATCCGGACGGATGACTTGTCATCCGGACGGATAACATATCAAACCGCACGGATGAGAACCCTTCGACCTAATGGGTAAGTTTTCAAGGCTAATCTCGCTTAACCGTATATCGTTTACTCTATTCTTCAAGGATCAATACAAACATACTCGCAACCGACTCCAACAAGTTGTATTCCCGCTAAATACGCACTGTGAGCAATGTTGTAGAAGGCGCTAGGCGCTAGTCGGGCGGTGAGGTACAGCCTAGGGATTAATCGGGATTAATAGGGATTAATCGGGATTAATCGGAATGGGATTTTTATATGTATTTTTTCAAAATTATATATATATACCCAATAATATAAAAATAATACTTCAAAATTCACATAAATACTTCAAGTTTCAGATAGTATGGTTCGATTTTGACTGATTTTGACCAATTCTGACCGCCTAGGACCGCCTAGGGCCGCCTAGGACCGATTTTATCCGATTTTTTCCGATTTTGACCGATTAATATAGGCCGATTAATCCGATTTTTGACCGCCTAGGACCGATTTTCACCGATTACGACCGCCTACGACCGACTTTGACCGATTACCGATTAATTGGACCGACTAGGTTAAAATTAGTCAGTGGACTACCGACTAGCGCCTAGGCGGCGATTAATCGGCCGCCTAGGCCGATTTCTACAACCATGACTGTGAGTATACTTGACCCCTTTTTAACCGAATTTTGGGTGTAACATACGTTTCTAACAAATCGAACTTATCAAACGAAATATTCAATCAATCGAATTATCACTTGCGAATAACTGTTATGCATAGATATACGTGATGCTAGTTGCATATGTGCTAGGGCTTATACTCGCGACGTCCCACCACGACTAGTATAGTACTATTGCGCCCGACGGGGTCTAGTTATGCCATCGTACATTCGAGCATCGAGGACTTAGTTGGTAGTATCAGTTTTGTGAGTATATATGTCGTGTATTACGTTTATGCATGTGGAAATTCGCAGCACTTTTAATCTATTATACTACTCATCAAACCTGTATACTCGCCAATACTTTTGCATTGATAAACTATTTTAACGTATGTTGCAGGTTAGATCGCAGACTATATCAAATCAAGCTAGGGAGTCTAGAAAAACAACAAAAATCTAGGTTGTCGGATTTGTATTGTTCGAGGGGACAAGAAATCTGTGATAACTTATGTGATTGTATTATTTGTTAGTATGGGATAACGAATGTATTAAATATTATCGCAATATAGTTGTTATGGATTCTCTTGAGCAATCTAATTCGCCTAGTGCCGCGCCCCGATGATTCCGCCATCGGTTGGGGTGTGACAATTTAATTATGCATAACATAGCAAAGATGAAATTTATAAACTTACATTCCATTAAAACTAAAAGTAATACATTTTGCCCTAAACGGGACTTTTCACAGAAACACTTGCCCACGCAGGAGCTATACTGGCAATACTAGTCCTCGCCGGGACTGTTTGCTAAAATAAGTGTCCACGCAGGGACTAATAAAGACAAGTCCTTGCTGGGACTACGTACAAAGATAGATGTCCGCGCAGGGACTACATACACACATAAATAAATGTCCACGTAAGGACTTGATTTAAACAAGGAAATACAGTAATACATATTGGGATTTAACGATCCCGTTTCTTCTTTCCCTTCAGCAAACTTGCCAAACCACTCATGAATCCCTCATTCTTCTTACGCTCTTTGTGGAGGTCTCGCTCAACCCTGCCCAGTTTTTGACGGAGATCCTCCTGCTCTGGTGGAGAAAACCGTGGTGGCTGGTACTGTGGCGGCGGCTGAGCAGGTACTTGATACCCACGAGCTGTATGTCCCATTCCCCAAGGGGTTCCATAAGGTCCTTCTGGGTGAAAGGCATTGTAGTTTGCTGCTACTTGGTAAGGATCCTCAGCATAGTTATAGTTATGGTATGCTGGCGGTCCGTATGGGTTGTATGCTGCTGGAGCAGTATAAGCAGGGATAGGGTTACCAAAACCCGGGGATGGCGGTGCAATAGGTGCCGAATTCACCTCTGAAACTGGAACTGAAGGTCCACCCATTTGTGGGTCTTCATATATTGGCGGGTAGTGGCTGCCGCTAGAGTGTTGAGGGGTACTGAAATGAAACTCCCTTCCTCGTGCTGAAATCCGTGCGCCAGTCCTCCTACGTCTTGGTGGTTCTGGAGGCTCTAGATGAACTGGCGGCGGTGGTGGCGGTGGTGTGACTGCCACGAAACGTGGATCCTCAGAGGGATCTCGCTGCTGCTGTTGCGGCTGCTGGTGAGGAGATGAGTGGTAAGATGGTGTATAGTACCACTCACACCGTTCGAACCGTGCCTGGTGACTATCCGGACCTTGGTATGGTGTTCCGTGAAAAGACGAACCATCAGAGATCTCCACAGGATGGTTCGGGGTTCCGGTTGCAGGCTCGACGGGATCTGTGTCCTCGTCCATATCCATCGCTTGATCACCTGAAAAGTGATCCTCTGGTCCTAGAGGATTAAAACCCCCTTGTTCTGGTAGGTAGTCCGCCGGGTTAAACTGGCCCCGAAAGACAGGAGTAGGGTCGTCGAAGGAACGGTGCGATGCTGATCGTTGTAGAGGTATGTATGAAGGTGGCAGATTGTTGGGCTCATTCTCGGACTGAGGCCCATATGAGTGGTGATATGGAGGCGTTGAGCTATACGAAGTAGATCGTCTGGAAGGCTCCTCGTAAATCCTCCAAGGTTCTTGTGGATCTGCACTCCTTGTAGAAGAAGGAGTTCGCCGGCCCGAAGGCCCGGCCTCGTGGTCGTTAGGGGCGCTCATTGGCTCCTTTCCTCGATTTCCTCGCCTGAATCTTGGCGGCATTTTTAAACCTGTCCATATAAACAAAGGTAACAACAAGGAAAAATAAAGGACAAAGTTAAAAGTAAAATAAAAACCTTTTGGATTATTCCTAAGTTCTTTGTCTAGACTCGAAGATTTAGGAATGTGCAATTGTGTCATTGAGATTAAACACAAAAGGCTAGTGTTTAATTCACTCAACGTTGGCTCTGATACCAACCTGTCACACCCCGGATTTCCACGTGTCACCGGTGGGCCCGGTGGGGGAGTATCGTGACGTGGTTGGCAACACAATAGTCAAACAACACAATATTTAAATGCACAGCGGAAGCAAAGTATAGATTTAATTCAACTAAACAATATTGTAATATTAAGCATCACGAGTAGTCGAATATAAATCCACAGGTAGATCAAAATAAAAGGAAACAATGTTCAACAGTCTATGACATCCAAGCTTGCGAGACTTATTGTGGATGCTAGGAGAAAAGCCAGCCTATTACGCGTAGTACCTGCACTTAACCTTTTTGAGAAAATACGTCAGTTTACACTGGTAAATACAATCAACCGACTCATTTTGAAAAGAGTTTAAGAAAATGCATTTAAGGCACAAGGCACAAATAATATTTTATAACTTGGGACAATTATGTAGAAATAATACTTGTAAAAGAATTACATGTTTCTTATGCGTTCAGTAGCCCGGTTCGTGCCGGGTTAAAGATCAATAGACACACCACATTATGTATATGAGACACTGACAGGTGTACGCCTACACCTGTGTGCTAAGGTCGTGGCCATTTCGTAAAATGATGCCAGGGATATCCGGGACATGGTCATTAACCCCCCCCCCCAAAGGCTTTAAGCAAACAAAACAATTTAAACGAGACATCTCAATACTTTAACCATCATACAATTAAAGATTCAATGCCCGACCAAGCGGTATTTTATATACCGTACCCCAAGCCCGTATAGGGAAAATAAGTTAAAAGTATTTACCTGAGCAAGTATAAATCAAAATCAGCGAGTGCAAGTATCTTTTACCGGTTCTCCTAATCTGGAACGAAGGTTTATAATAACCTATTAGAATCCTAACGGGTCTTTAGTTAAGCTTAAGCTTAGACCGGTTAGTTTTAAAGATACGGTTCGTACGCACGATTAAGCGAAGACCGGATAGAATGTGATTTAGACCCGACAAGTTTGAAGACTTGCTTAATATGGGTATATTATCCACATTCTGGATTTTGAGATAAAACTGATAAGGTTTGACCCGTTTCGGCAAATTTATGTAAACTAGTTACATAAACCGAACCGAACGCGTATGAAGCGTAACGGGTAACCATAAGAGTCCTAAACAGGTTCCCTAAGTTAACATGCCTTAAATATGTTGTGATATCAGTAGGATACCTTCCGTTATGCCCGAAACGGGTTTAATCTCATATTAAGCCCCGTAGGGGTATTTTGGTCATTTTAAAGATTATAAAAGGAATTAATTAAGTTTCTGTGAACCGGGTCTGAATACATTAGTAAAAATAGTTTATTTTAACAGGTTATAACATTTGGTTATAAGTCTTATATGTCAAAAATAGTTTTAAACCCAAACTATGCGTATAATACGCGCATAAAGCCGTTTTAAGCGACGTACGGGTTAAAATAGGATTCTGAGTTTCCTGGTCAGTTAAACAGGTTCAAAACACTCCATTTAATATTTAAAATCAGTAGCAATTGGATTGGCATCAAAAGGATTTGTAAAACTCATTTTATGGACGAAAAGGGTATATTCGGTATTTACCGAATTAAGGCGATAATCCTAGCTTATGATCAGTTTAAAAATAATTAAAAATCTTCAAAAATCCCAAAATATTATATTACATCATTGGGTAAAAGGTTTGGTGTCAAAAATGGGGTTTAGATAGGCTTTACGCTAATGACGTCGATTAATTACTAAGAAGCGTTATAATTGCGTCATTAAGCATAACTCCTAATCTAGACCTCCGACTGATGTGAAAATTTACAGACATGTTTAATAATCAGTAACTAAGATTATTTTACTTTCATATTTCCAAAATTCTTGTTTTATGGTCATAAGGGCATTACGGTCAATATTTAGGCGATTAACGGAAACGGTCGGACAAATAAGGATTTATGTGATATAAACGCAGAGGGTTATACACACATGTAACTAGGTCCTAATGGAAGTTTAAGGCATGTCTAAACCTATCTAAACCGGGTCAGAATCGAGGTCAAAGCAGAAAGTCAAACTACGTGACTTTCGGCTCCGAATCGGTTCAAAACAGAAAGTTGTCGAATCAAACAAGCGTAAACAAGTTTTTATACTTATTATCAGGTTATAAGAATGATAAAACAGGTTACACGCCTTCTGTATCGTTAATCATGCGTTAAATCGAAAATAACAATTCTGTTGACTTTTTCTAATTATCATTGACTCGGCAATCGACCTAGTTAGGATTGGAATCATTGGGTGCCCTTTTAAGGGTTTAAGCCCACATGATTACCAACTTATAACAACTTTCGATTCGACAAAACCCTGGACCGTTTGTGTTTTATCGTTAAGTCAAACCGTAGTTACGACGGTTTGATTTCTAGGCTATAAACTAAGCATAACTGAAATAGAGAAGATTAAGGCATACTTACGCAAGTCAAATGATCGATTTAGGATGCTTGAGAATGGTCCTTATGCTCCAGAAACGTTCAGATGAAGAATGGGAATGGATGAACACAAGGTTGTCAAAATGAGGCCTTATCTAGTGATTGAAATCACCTTAGATTGTTGACACATAATGCTATAAATGATCTTGGATCCTTACATGTGCCCTATAATGTCTAAAAACCAGTATAGCAAGCCCACAGAATCGAAAACTTGCAATTAAAGTCGGTTAGAAGGCTGGAACAGCCACCTGTGTTTTTTCTGCATCTGGCAGTCTCAGGCGGCCCGCTTGGGATCTTGATATACTGGGTAGGCGGGCCGCATGGCCCTTCTGATCAGGTTAAACATGTTTTTTCGTTATTGCATTTTGGTCCTTGGTCCCCCGAAAGGTCGTTTTCACTATAATTCTTGCATTATGAGGCTTCAATATTAACATATGGGGCTTTAGGGCTTATACCATTCTTTGTTAAGTCCTCGGGTAACTTTGTGATCACCCGAAAAGCCCTAAATTTCAATGTTAACGATTTTAACCCTCACACACGAATTTTATCACAACTTTCTCATACGGTAACGAAACTTGGTGAAATTTTTATGTACTTTCTAGTGAGCATAATTAATCGTTACAAGGCTTCGGGTTTGCTAAAAGGTCACTCAGAGGTATATCTTAACATGTTGACACATTTAACCCCTGTAGTTTGTAATCTCTCACTTTCTTTCACAATTCGCTTCGTATGATCCATGATCCATTCGTTTAAGGTTATAAACATCATGTAGGGTTATTGTAAAGTGTAATTATTCATTGTTGACACTTTGAACCCTTATATTTACATAGTTTCATTGTTTGTCAACTTCAGTCCTTCTAGAACATTCTTTCACCCGTTCAAACCTATGACACGTGTCAACACATCATAGGACGTAAATTTTCGAGGTGTTACAAGGTCGGACCTTCAGAAACCTTTTTCTAGCCAAAAACGGTTTTCCGGTGACCAAAGACTAACGACATTAGGGTTCTGTTAGTCAGGGTCCATTGATGGCCAATATGTTAATAGTTGAGACTCCCCGTGGTTATTTTTTAAGTTGGGACTATTGACGGCCAACAACAAATAGTTGGGATTATTAAAATCCAATATTCCTAGAACTAATGAGAACTAACTAAACTAACAACTAAAATGATTGAATTTGATTGTTTTATTAATGTTAACACAATTATGTTTCAAAAAATGATACATGAAATCAAGTATGGTTTTTAAGTGTTAATACATTAAAAAATACAAAAATAAAATAAAACTTGTTAGGACAGGGGTTGTGGACGAAAAAAGACAGTAGCGGCAAAGATTGACAAAGATAAAAGAGACGAGTAATTAGGAAAGAGAGGGAGATTGCGAGAGTAGTAAGGTGACAAACACATGGCAGTTGCGGTAGGAGCGCCCCCCGCCTTCCTCCATTGTACTACCCAAAAAATCACTTTGTATTAAAAACCATACTAGTTCAAGTGATATGATGTTTGTTTTTTTATAAAATAGCGTGAGTTTAAATCTTTACTAAGATAATATTATTTGTTTTTGTTTTTATAAAATAGCGTGAGTTTAAATCTTTACTAAGATAATATTATTTGTTTTTTTTATAAATGACACCCTTTCTCTTTCCTTTTGAAGGCTATTTTAACATTTACATAAAGTGAAGTGACCTAACTAACAAAAGTAAAATAAATAAAGACCAACCCGATAAAGGTGTTTTTAACAGGATTTTCTTTATATTATTAGCCTAAAAAAACAAATAAAAAAAAAAACAAATAAAGACCAACCCAATAAAGGTGTTTTTAACTGGATTTTCTTTATATTATTATTATTAGCCTAAAAAAACAAATAAAGACCAACCCAATAAAGGTGTTTTTAACTGGATTTTCTTTATATTATTAGCCTAAAATAATAAAAAAAGAAAAAGAAAAACACTTAGATAGTAGATATTTTAAGGTTAAACAACAGTGCCCCCCATCTCCGGGCAGACGGGCAGGTCATGACTCGCAGCCGTTATGTCATCCAACGGGAATCTGCCATGTAAACACGAAAACGCCGATTTCATGACTGCTGAAGTTTAATATCCAAAGTCAATTTTAGTTGATGGAATGAATATATATATAAGCTGCCCTGCCCCACTCATTCGCCGACCTTTTTACTGCCGTTTCCTTCCTTGCCTCTGGGAGACCACCTCATCTATCTTCCAATCTCATTTCAATTTTAATCCAATAACCTTCTGTCCAACTATTATTATTATGGAAGATGAATATGCTAAACTCATCAGAAGAATGAATCCACCCAGGTTGTTGTTACTCAGTTTGTTTGTTGCATCCTAATTTTAGTTACTTGTTTTCTAATATTGATTTCTCTTTCTCTCTCTAGATATGTTTTTTTTTTTTTGGTTTTTCGTTTCATTTAATTGTTTTACATGATATAATTAGAGGATCTACTTCATACCTTTATATTTAGGGGTTCTTTTACCTTCTTCTTATATATGAATTATGATTATAGATTAATTTTGTATATTGTTGTTGCAGAGTTACAATAGACAACGATTCTTCACCAGATGCAACAGTGATTCAGGTATGTGTTGTGTAACTGACTAATTTTGGTTGACTTTTGGGTTGGGTTGTAACTTTCAGCTTTTGTGGTTGGTGTGTTAGGTTGAAAGTGTTAATAAGCATGGGATTCTACTGGAAGTTGTTCAAGTTCTTTCAGATTTAGATCTTGTCATTAAAAAAGCCTATATTTCATCAGATGGGGGGTGGTTCATGGAAGGTATGTATGTTGTGCGTAAATAAGGATTATTCGGTTAGTTGTTTTGTGCTATATGGTTTTTGCTTACAGTGTTTGATGATCTTGTTTTTGTGATTTTTACAGTGTTTAATGTTATAGACCATGATGGAAGCAAAGTTACAGATGATGGGGTTGTCAATTATATAAAAAAGGTAAGCAACTCATTATCTGTTCGCTCTTAGTGTACATCTTGTTGTTAGGGAAGTGATTCAGAAACCGCGCACACACAAACAATTAAACTGCAGAAATTAACCAACATAAGATTTAACGTGGTTCAGTCTAATCTGACCTACGTTCACCAGCTGCAACTAGGTGCTCAAGGAGTTAGTTACAAAGGCACTACACATCTATATTTATATATACTAATAGATTATTGTTTACAACTTTGGGAACACGAAACGTTAATTTAGGCAACGATAGGAAAGCATAAACTAGGGTTTGCAACTTTGGAAACAAGAAACGTAAGTTTTCAATCGAAGATTCCACAATCCCAACAACATCATGCTGTTCGTATACTTTTGGAAGACGTAAGTTTGTCTAGATGGGCGAGTCAGGTTTGGGGTTAAAACAATCATTTTTAGTGCGAGTTGGAACGTGTTTGGTCAGGGTTGTCTTGCAAACTATTTAGGAGGTTGTATACTTGTATATGTTAAAAATAGACTGTGGGATTTTACCATGTTTGACTGGTTGACTTGTAACTCTATTAGTTAATTGTGTTATTTGACCCGTTAGAGATTAAATATAACCTATATTGCGCGACCCATATCTTAATGTGTCAAAATCGCTTCTATTTTTTAAGCAATATATCCCCATTTATGTATATGATGTCTATCTAGGTGCTTGAAAGTGACGCAATTTACGTACCATCACTGAACGGTTCAGTTGGTTTGAAACCATCTGAAGATTACACATCAATTGAGCTAGTTGGAACCGACAGACCAGGATTACTATCTGAAGTGTCTGCAGTTCTAACGGACCTCGGTTGCAATGTGGTCGACGCTGAAATATGGACCCACAATGCCAGAGCTGCAGCCGTGGTACACGTCACTGATGGAAAAACAAATTTTGCAGTTGAAGACCCGAAAAGGCTTTCAACTATTAAGAAACTGCTTCGTAATGTTCTTAAGGGAAACAATGATTTGGAGACTGCGAAAATGACACTTTCAGCGCCTGGTTATATGCACAGACAGAGAAGGTTGCATCAGATTATGTTTGCGGAGCGGGATTATGAAAAGGTTGAAAAAACAGAACAGGAAAAGGAAAGTGGATTGAGACTGCATGTTACTGTTATGGATTGTGTTGAGAAGGATTACACGGTTGTTACTATGCGTTGTGTGGATAGACCGAAGCTGTTGTTTGATGTTATTTGTACTTTAACCGACATGCAATATGTGGTCTTTCATGGAGTGGTTCACACAGGCGACATGGAGGCTTATCAGGTACCTTGGTTATTTATTAGATTTTTTTATTTTATTTTTGTTTTTCATCAATAACTGTATAGGAATTTAAGATGTTAAAAGTATGTTCTTATTTGATTTCAAAACTAAAGAATAAATGAGTAAATTGCCAAAATCGTCTATGAGGTTTGGGAATTATCAAAATCGTCCATGAGTTAACGATACATTTTAACTATGTTAGTGATTTGGATGGAAATGACAACAAAAATGAAACCCAAAAAATTTCTTATTTTGGATTGAACAAGCAAAAGTGGCCAAACCTGAGGGACGATTTTGGCATTTTACTCGATTTTTATTTGTATTGTGGTAAACGAAGTACTAAGTACTAGATAAATATAGAGGCGTCTGTTTCAGGCTTCGGCCTGTTTACTTATGAATGTGTCAACTTGGGCTATTTTTTGTTGTCTAACAGGTTGAAAATTTTAATGTAGGAATATTATATTCGACATGTTGATGGGAGCCCAGTAAGCTCCGATGCAGAGAGGGAACGTGTTATGCAATGTCTAGAAGCCGCGATTGAGAGGCGGACATCCGAGGTATAGTAAATTCTGCGAAATACATGCATATATGATTAAATTATTTTGTATCATTATTACAGTCATGGTCTAGTATTTAAAATAAAACAAATTTGGAGTTTGTATGCATTTTGGATATGTTTAGTAAAAAATGGCACTGGTAGCTTGAACTTTGAAAAGATGTTCTAAGATTAGATTGCTGGTTTTATGTAGGCACTAGAGCTAGAATTGTGCACAGCAGATCGTGTCGGGCTTCTTTCAGATATAACGAGAATCTTTCGAGAAAACAGTTTGTGTATAAAAAGAGCAGAGATTTCAACTGAAGGTGGAACAGCTAAAGACAAATTTTATGTAACAGATATGACTAGTAACAACCCTGTGGACCCAAAAACAATAGATGCTATTCAAAGACAAATCGGCGAACAAGCAGCGCTACATGTCAGATGGAAATCTAGTCAGTCTCCACCTGAAGAAACAACAATGAGCTTTCTGTTTGGAAATTTGTTTAAATGGCAATCCAGCTGATGGGTCCTACTCGCGATATAGTTGAAGAAAACAGAAAGGAAATAGTACAGTTTAGTATTTCCAGCCAGCTGATGTACAAAGTAGGCTACAAAGGGATCATTGTATTTGTATATAGACAATCAGGTATTGTAAATATTATTATTGTGACCAGTGTGTACAGTATGATATTGATATGTACATGAAAAGACATGATGCAGAATTGATGTATATAATACAAGTTTATGCAAGCATACATTATTATTTTGCTATACTTGTTTAAAGAAAGGTGAAAATAGATAACAATAAATGATAAAGAAAATACAAGTTTTTTTAAATTGAATTCTAAACATGATTGATCATTTGATCTATAGTTAGACCATCTTTATTCCAATGTTCATGACGCCTATGAAGAAGCCTTAAAGGTGGCCCCATTAACTTTTTTTCTTTAATTTCTTTATCTTATAGTTTTTATAACTTGTAAGCAAGGGCGGAGCTAGTGTATTAGAAGGGGTAGCACGGGCTACCCCTCAACCTCGTCTCCGTACCGTTTTTGTAGTGTAAAAAAAAATTTCGGTTTTGTACAAAGGATACCCCTAATCCCAAAAAAATATTAAAAAAAAAATTAGGACGCCCCTGAATTTTTAGGCTAGCTCCGCCAAAGTGTTTGTATAATTATAAATATATGAACTTCGTAAAACTTAAAAAAAAAAACTTCGAAATTTTTTTAACAATATAACTATTAATTTTAAAATGAGATTTTCGGTTATGTTTAGCCTGTTTACAATTTGATCATAATGTGTTAGGGTATACGGTATGGCTTCGGTGAGTTTGATCGGGGAGGGGGGTTGTCGAGCGGGGAAGGGGTGCTGGCATTCAATTGGTGAGTGGGGAGTGCTTTCTTCGGTGACTACTCACCGCTGCACAATTCTTTTTTTTTAATTCTTTACCACTCTCCAGGTGATTGAACCATTGCCAGTGATTGAGTGCAAAATGGGGAGTGTAATTGGGACTTGACATGACATAATATTATTTGCTAAAGAATAACTCAAACACCTTAAGTGATTGAACGATACCCTCCACCCTTAACATTTTTGACTCATTTAAATAAATAGGTTAAATGGATTGTGTTCAAGTAACACAATTTCAAATGTGCACAGGTTTAGGTTGTTGTCTTTGACAAATAAATATATGGGTCATGTTTTGGTTGAACGATCCACCCGTTAACCCGTAACCCATCAACCTGCCAACAAGCCGAAGATGGTTACAATTACAATCTTTAAGTTATTGTAAAGTTTTACTATTTAATATTTAATTGAGTTAATAGCCAAAATGGTCCCTGAGGTTTGCTCACTTTTGTCACTTTAGTTCAAAATCCAAAATTTTTAAATCTGGGTCCCTGAGGTTTGCATTTTGTTGCCATTTTAGTCCAAATTTCAAAAACCCCATTTTTAAGTGTTGAAACCTGATTGTTTTGTCCTTTTGTGCAGGGGCATTTTGGTCATTTTAATTTACTCTTTTAATAAATTAATACAAAATTAATTATATATTATATATATATACATACAGACATTCACACACATTTACCCTTTTTGAGTTTATCCACATCCACCCCCAACCTCTCGATCTCTCCATCTCGATCTCCGTTTCATAAATACAGAAAACCTCAACTCCATCACCCTCATCCTCTACTTCTCCTCCCACCCCCACCACCGTCCCAATACCCCCACCCCCACTCACCACCAATTCATCATCTCCGACCACACCCACCTCCTATCTCCCCCCCCCCCCCCCCCCCAATTCCAACAAACCCTGGCCAATCTTACCTTCCTACCTCCCATGGTCCTTAAACCCCCAACACCCACTTCAGATCAGACATCATCAAGCCATCATCAGAAATCATCAACGTTATCGTCACAAAACAGAAAAGAAACAAAATAGGAAGAAACGGGGAGGGGTTTCTTTACCGGTGAAACCCGTCGGACAAAAACAATTATCACCGCCGCTATAGACGACGGCGCTGCTGTCTGCCGCCGCCGCATCTCGCCGGAACCCGACGCCTGCTCCCCCTCTCTTCGTATCTCTCTCTCTCTCTCTCTCACTGGATTTCTGGGATTGTTTTGCAGGTGTACAGAGGGTATCACGGGGGTAGGGGTTGGGTGTTATATTGAAAGGGGAATGTTGGTAAGGTGGTTGATGTCGTCGGAGGAGAAAACCGAGGGGAGAGGGGTGATGGGGGCTGTGTTCGTCGCCGGTAGACAAGGCGCCGGAGTTATGATCTCCGGTGATCGGTGATAGGGTTGAGCAGAGAAAATGACCAAAAAGAGATAGAGATTTTAGTTATGATCTTAGGGTTTTAAAAAAGAAAGAGGAGAGAGATAGATGACATTTTAGTTATAATAATTCTAAAATGACCAAAATACCCCTGAGGGTAAGGACAAAACAGAGGGTTTTAATTTGGGGATTCTGGTCAAATTTCGTTTTTGGACTAAAATGGCAACAAAATGCAAACCTCAGGGACCCATATTTAAATTTTTTGGATTTTGGACTAAAGTGGCAAAAGTGAGCAAATCTCAGGGACCATTTTGGCTATTAACTCTATTTAATTTATTGTTGTTCTAAAATTAAAATTTTTGTCTCACTTATATAGGATTTAAGTATATGGGAAGGTAAGGATGTTTGTTGGTTGTTTGGTTGAGTTAAGAAACACTTGTGTGACAGAAACCTTGAGCATTCACATCCAAACCATCAAATTATACATACATTCCATTAAAAAACAACTCCTATATCAATATATTTCCACTAAAAACAAATATTTTCTCTCTCTCCTTTTCAATTAAATAATATTATCATCACATTTTTCTCTCTCCTTCACTCACAACCACTTTTAATATATATTAAAAAAATTATACTGGGTGAACAGTGTCCCCCAAAATATACAGATGAACAGTAACATTTTCTCTCTCCTCCACTCACAACCATTTTTTATACCCTTTATAATATAAAAACTTTCCCTCACATATTTTGATGGATAGAATGTGAATGCTCTAAAAAAGAATCTACTCGTGCAACTGTTCCTGTAATACCGTTGTAAATGAAACATTCGACAATCGAATTAGCAACTCGAATAAGCAGAGCCCTGATCACTGCTTCCAATCATTCAATTCCACCTCGAACATGGACTCCAGTGCTCGAACAAACCCTTCACGGGATCGGTTGCCGGAACTCGCTCAACTCAGCACTCGTTTCCCGAGTCATCGACCCCTTCCTCATCCATCACCACTCACTCGCACTCGGTTTCTTCGACTGGGCCTCTCAGCAACCAGGTTTCACTCACACTTCACTCTCCTATCAATCCATACTCAAATCCCTCTCAATTTCCCGCCAACTCTCCGCCATTGATAGACTGATGAAGCAAATCAAGAGTTTAAAAATTCAACTTAATGGTTCGGTTTACCGTTCGGTTATTGCTTCGTATATAGCTGGTCAAAAGCCGCTGCACGCTTTTTCGGTGTATATGGATGTTATTGCATTACATAAATCCTTGGTTTATGACATTGGTGATGATACCCATAATTCCTTATTGGGGTGTTTGTCTTCTGCTGGGAATTTGGGTCATGCACACCAAGTGTTTGATGAAATGCTCAGCCGAGGTGTTCGGTTAAGTACGCTTGGGTTTGGTGTGTTTTTATGGAGGTATTGTGGGACTGTTGAGTTGGATAAAACTTTGAAGTTGGTTGATGATGTTAAGAGGCAGGATCGGGGTGTAAACGGGTCGATAGTTGCGCTTTTGGTTGTTCATGGGTTGTGTTCGGCGAGCAGGGTGCATGAGGCTATGTATGCATTGGATGTGTTGAGGAGAATGGATTGTAAACCTGATTTTATGGCGTATAGAGTTGTTGCGGAAGCGCTACGAGCAAAAGGAGACGTGGCTAATGTGGAGCAAGTGTTGAAGATGAAGAGAAAGCTTGGAGTTGCACCGCGATCGAGTGATTATAGAGACTTCATATTTCAGTTGATTTCGGAGAGACTTATTTGTGAAGCTAAAGATTTGGGTGAAGTTATCGTTACAGGAAATTTCCCAATAGAGGACGATGTTCTCAACGCACTAATAGGATCGGTTTCTTCAGAGGACCCTTGTTCCGCGTTAATGTTCTTTAAATTCTTGATAGCAAAAGAAAGATTTCCCACTCTTCTTACATTCAGCAATTTGGGTAGAAATTTGTATAAACATGGACATTACGATGAACTGATAGAAGTTTCGAACATCTTATCTGCAAAAGGGTATTTTGTAGACATCGAGAGATACAACGTGATGGTTTCGTTCTTTTGCAAGGCGGGTAAAGTGAGAGAAGCTTATCAACTTCTTCAAGAAATGAAGAAAAAAGGGTTGGGTCCGGATATTTCATCTTACAATTACGTTATGGAAGCTTGTTGTAAAGAAGATATGATACGTCCTGCAAAACGGTTGTGGGATGAAATGTTTGCAAATGGGTGTGAACCCAATTTGATGACTTACAACATTTTAATCACAAAATTTGTAGACATAGGTCAAGTGAAAGAAGCGCATACGCTATTGTGTCACATGTTGGAAAGAGGTCTGCGACCCGATGCAACGACGTATGACTTGTTAATTAAAGGTTTCTGCCAAGAAGATCAACTTGAAACTGCTATTGAAGTTTTTAAAAAGGCTTTTGAACAAGATTTAGAGATTGCAAAGACTATATTGGAAAAGTTCATCCTTTATCTTTGTAAAAAAGGTATATTTTGATTTCTTGTGCTTATAGTTATATCGCAGTAACAAAACCCCATTGTTTAAAGGATGGTGAAGATCCAAACTATAGGTGTTAAAATGGGCGGGTTGAGTAAAGCTCTAATGGGCTCGAGTCAAAACTGTTAATTTTGTATGGTCGTGCCAAGGTCGACCTAAAACACTTTTTTTCAAAACGTTTTAATGTGTCGAATATGATTACGAATATTTGATATTTTAATACAAATTTAAACTTATTAATATCAGGGACTTTCGATTTATTTGACCGGTTTACTTTTAACTAACTGATTTAATTTGTTTCACCTTTGATCTAAACTGATTATTTGGTTGCAGGTCAATTTGTTGCTGCTTCAGACCTGGTTCATGATTACACGCCTACCAAAGGAAAGTCAAAGTCAAAGTCAAACATGATCTTGCTAAATGAGCTTCGTGCAGAGCTTTTGTTATCACTTTCATCTTCATCAAAGCCACAGATGATTTTAGAAATGATTCAAGTGATTGATAATCATGTAGTAGTCTCTAAAAACTCTTCCCAAAGATGAACTAATTACAAGACCTCAACCTTTTATTTTATTTATTGTAGTGTAAAGGAAATTATTTTATCTATGCTTCTTTGTAATGTGGCGTTACATGTCAAAACTATCATTTATGTGGGTATAGGTCGAAATGATTGTTCGTAAACATCTTTTTGTCTGGTTTTAATAATTTCATAATTCATGGGCCCCAGAGTAATAAAAACATGTACTTGTCAGAAAATTCTTTCGATTAGTTATATCTTTATTGTGGATTGGAAACAATATGTAAACAAGTTTAAGAAAACAAAGTTATCGACACACGAAACAAAAGATATATAATGGTTTGAGTGGATGTTAACTAATCTACCTTACGTCCACTACTTGGTATCCACCAATAGTTTGTTCACTAAGAACTTCTTACTAATCAAGGCAGTGACGTCACTTGACCACATAAATTCACCGGAAGAGTAAATTAAGCGTGATTTTCGTTAACAAATGGCATTATTTAGTTGGCTCCTTCCATAACCACTTGAAGATTTTCACCAAGTGTCCAATGGGAACTTTGTGGACACGTGACACAATTTGGTTGGTTTTATCAATGGGCCCATAAGACTAAAGGGTATGGGGGCCGGCTTAGGCTCGGCCTGGCCCGGCGCCGGTCCCCCACACCGCCCCCTCGGCCCGGCTCGTCCCAAACGGCTCTCACACGACGCGGGCGACGTGCCTCCTTTTCAAATTTCTAGCCGTTACAAACGGCTATATTAATAAAAAAAAAAAAAAAACTTTCCACTTTAAATAAATACCCCATCTCTCATCCTTTTTTATACCAAATTCTCAATACTTCTCCCATTCTCATCCAATTTTATAAAAAATACTCCATCTTTTTTATAGAATCATGAATCCATTCAACCCAAACAACCCCAACCCGAACAATCCCAACCCGAACCAACCTAACTTTTTTTCGACTCCCGCTTACAATCCGACTATGGATCCTTCATGGGTGTCTCCGCAATTTACGTTTTCGGGTTTCCAACAATCACCCAACGCCTTTAAACAAATGTCTCAACTTCAACAAATGCAACATTACCAAGCACTCCAACAAATGATGCAATTCCAATCGCAACCGCCAACATCCCAATCGCAACTCACGGTTCAAGTTGACGATGATGATGAAGAAGTCGTCCCCGAATCGCCACCTCAAGAGCTCAAGCGCAAAAAAAACAAGGGGAAGGCGGTTGAAACCGTAACCGAAAACAAAGGCGGTTCGAAACCAAAGGCCCGACCTTGGACAAAAGTAGAGGAGGAGGCGCTAGCAATTGCGTATGTTAAGTCCTCAACTTGCCCGATTGTCGGTATGAACCAAAGTTTATTTTTTTAATTTAAATTTAAAAAGATTTATTTTTTACTTTTACTAATGCATTTTTTTTTAAATTTAGGGAACAATCAAACGGGTACTAGTTTTTGGAAGGCGATAACGGAAAGATTTAACGGGATTATGGAGCAAGGCCAGATGCGTGATATCGATTCCGTCTCGGGCAAGTGGCGTAAAATGATCAAGACCATCAACACCTTTTGCGGGTATTATAACCAAATTTACACGACTCCTCCTAGTGGGAGTAACGACGAGAACATTCTTAACATTGCGTTGGCTAAATGTGATTCTAAAAATTCAACGCCTTTCCCACACCTCCGAGCATGGAACATTTTAAAGAAAGAAAACAAATGGAAGCCGGTTCCAAATGAGGTCTCAACCGCCAAACGGAGTAAAACTTCCGAGTCCGGAAGTTATAGTGCGGGAGGCTCCACCGCTCGTTGTCAAATCGACATAAACGAAGACCCGATATATGACGAGGATGTGTGCCCGTTCACGAGTCGGAACGTCCCCCGGAAGGGACAAATCAAAAAAAGAGGCGGCCGGAAAGCGAAAAGGGGGCTGCTCGAGCCAAACATCTTCCGGGGCGGGTTCGAAAATCGACGAGTTGATATCCGGATTCCGTTCGTTCAAAGAGCTCGCGGCCGAAAAATATAGTCACAAGAAAACCTTGTCGGCCGACTATGCTCGAGCGGAGGATTTTAGGATTATGAGGTTGGATTTCGACTCGGTTCCGGAGGATGAACGCGAGGTTTATCGGAGGATGAAAGAGGAGGTTAAGAAAAAATAGACGTCGTAAGTTGTTTACTTTTTTAATCGTATCAGTATTTTTTCTTTTTCGCTTTTATGTTTTCCGTTTCTAGGATTAGTAATTTTAATTTTTAGGAAATGTAATTTTTTTATGTTATGAAATGAATTTAATTATGTTGTTTTATGTTTTTATTTTATTTAATTTTTATGAAGTTTTTATTAAGTTAACAAAAAAAACTTAGAAAATTATAAAATAATTAGGTGGGGTAGACCCATCCTCCACCCCCCCTCAAAATGGAAGGAGGCCCATCCTCCATGGGATTGTGATGTGGCGCCTACGTGGCGGCCCATCCTCATGGGGATGGGGCTCTCCATACCCTCTAGCCTAAATAAATATTACGCTACACTAGGGGAGTGGGGGTGGTCACTAGTGATGAAATTTCATCACTCACAAACATCCAATCATGTTCCGCCATGTCAGCAACCACTATTCTAAGGCTAGTGGGTATGGTGATGGATCATCCTTGGAGGATGATCCGCCACGTAGGCGCCACGTCATAATCCTCTCAAGGATGGTCCATCCTCCAAAACTAGAAGACATGGTAAGATGGTCCTAGTCATAGTCCTCCACCACTTTTATGTTTTTTTATTTTTTTTAATCTTCAACTTTTTTTTAACATTTAACAAATAAAGTAACAAAATATTTTCATTAATATTAAAAAACATTACATAAACTTAAAAAAAAAAATTAAACTTAAAAAAAATAAATTTAAAAAAAAACATAAACTTAAAAATATCCTAATATATTAAAATAAGCTACTAGTCTTCGTCTTCCATGTCGTTGCCGGGTTCGTTTTGAGCGTTGTTCCAAATGTACTCCACCAAGTCCGCTTGTAGGTTATGATGTGTGTACTCGTTACGTAGAGCGAACATGTTCAAATCTTGTTGTTCCCCACTAACTTGTGAAAAGTTGTGAAAAAATGTGTAAAAGAGGTGAGTATTTATAAAAGTGGGAGTGATTTGGGTGTTTTTTTGAATTATAACCGTTTGAATAAATAAATTAAATTAGAAATTAATTTTTTTTAACGGTTACTTTAGTCTTGGGCCCCACCATTTTGGACCGTCACAAACGGCGAGAAGTCGACGCGGACGACGCGACCGGGGGGGGGCACGGTGTTCCCTCCGTCGCCGAAGCAAGACGGAATGGGGACGAACCCCATACCGTGTAGCCTAACACTCACAAGCATTCTTTAGTGGCGGTGGTCATCACTAGTGATGGGATTCCAATGTACAAGTATTAATACACAATGTACAACTCATACACATACATTCATCAATGTTCAACGCGTTATCAATTCAACGCGTTAATCCTATCACTCGTGAACAAGGTGGTAGCGGCGGTGTTCATGATACTTTCACGAGTGATGGGGAGTCCATAACGAACCGCCCCCACTCCCCTTATATGATACAAGCTGCCGTACCATTAGAACACAAAAAGCTGCATTACCATTGGAACACATGACTTGGCAGTTGGCTGGTTATTAGATGTAAGAAAACCCTTGTTTGATTGGTGGACCATGGCATGCTCATTAAAAAATCAACATCAAAGTTTGGTTCAAAAACATCCCCTAAATTCAACATTCTGTTCAATCACACAAACAAAACCATGTTTTTTAAGCTCCTTTATTAGGGATGTTAATGTTAATGAGATGTCTTTGGGGGTAATTGGGTATTGGTAGTCACAGTTCAATACCTGATTGTAAAATCATGTCTCGCATCCGGTCTTATATCTATCAGGTGATCGCTCGTCAGATATTGAGGATACCTGTTAGTTTATTAAAAAATTAGCCATTAAGTTTGTTACTATTTTAATTTTTATATACTTTTATTACCAGGGGCGGATCCAGGGGTGTTTTGGGGGTTCCCAGGAACCCCCTCAATTTGGCAAAAAATGGAAAAAAATTAGTGGAAACCTTGTATGATGTGAAAAAAATTAGTGAAAATCTACCAAAAGGAACCCGGTGAAAAAAATTCCTAAATCCGCCACTGTTTATTACCTAAGAAAACTAGATGTATAAACTCTAAAAGTTTGTGAATTAGTAGAAAACTTTACTACCAAGGACAAAGGAAAATAAATTTACAAGAAAACATTTATGGCATGATTTAGGTAAACAGGCATGTATGTTTTGAGTAACAAACCAAATATCACTTGATATCATACATGTCTCACACCTTTGAATTTTTTAAAAACTAATCTCATACTCAGTATTATACTTGAAATCCCGTCTTAAATGTTGCGGATTTCGAGTTTCAGATGAACCAATGGCATCAGAAGCTAGTCCGCTACCAAGTAATATTAAAAAAAAAAAAAACAAACAAACAAACAATTCAATATAATATCACACATCCGCATGTCACCAAAGTATTTTCATTTTGTAAAAACAATTTTAAAGGTCACAAAATCATATATAAACTTTCATTCATATCAATTCCAACCAAATATATACCAAAAATCACTTGCAAGAATAAAGATGTGCCTTTGCATTTAAATAGCTTTGTGTACCATTTTTATTAATTAAAATCACATCCAGTTTTACCGGGTGTAAACAATTCGAACCCTAGCAAACTACTCATGATAAACTCGCTAAAAGCTTGAGCCGAGTCGAGTTTAGACGAGCTTGAGTCATCATTGAAAGTCAATTAAGAAATGACATAGCTCATGCTTTAGAAAAGAGAGCATGAAACGAAGCTCCCACAAACTCAAGCTCTCTCAAGTAAAATAGTTAATTGAGCCAAGCTCTTGACATTTGTTTACACCCTACATTTTACTATATATCAGCATAAATTTGAAAAACTGTAAACAAAAACATGCATATATTTATAAAATCATTATTTCGTTTATAAATGATCAACCTAAGAAAAGAATAGTTAATATTTAAGAGCAACTCGACATATATCATCCACCAAACACTATTATTAGAGCATCAACAATGCACCGGTACTCATGACCGCCATGATGGACTTTTTCGGCCATAACCCCCTCTCTCTCCTCCTCACACCGGGAAGGTCTTTCCACAAGGATGTTTACCTCGGGAATACAGGAAGTTTTAAGGAATCTGGTCCAACTCACTGCCACCTCACCCCAAGCGTCCGTGAATGCCCATGAACTTCTGCTCTTAGATATTAGGGGGAATAACCAATTGACCTGCAAATAGTTTTATATAATAAAAAAGAAAGAAAAAAAGATTATACATTGAGCTTGTGACAGAAAGCCTTTTACCAATAGAATCAAGCAAGCCCAAAGAACCTTTCAGTCACAGTTGCACATCCATCCAAAAAACATTCACATGTCTTTGTTTTCCACTCCAAATCTATCCATAACTTTTTTAACATCTTCACTCACACTCACTCACTCACACCAAACAACCATCCATGGATTCACACTCACATTCACACCCCAATTTCTTTGTCTTCTTTTCATTGATAATAATCACACTACTCTCAATCTCTTCTTCACTAGCCGATGCTTCGAAACACTCCATTCCCATCATCACCGTCGTTGGTGTCGTCTATTGCGACGCCTGCCACAACAACTCTTTCTCCACCCACAGCTACTTCTTACCAGGTAATTATTATATTTTATATATACATATACGTGTTTTGGAGTCAGGGTCTCTCTGGAAGCAGCTTCTTTATCCGCAGAGACACAGACATAATGTTTGTCCGCATCCCACACTCCCCAGACCCTACCAGTAGCTTTGCTATTTGTGGGATTTACTGGGAACTGTATACGGATGTTGTTGTACATAACTATATATACATATATGTGTGTGTAATATAATATGTGTTGTGTGGAAACAGGGGCAGAGGTGAGGATAGACTGCAAATTCAAAGCAGCATCTCCAAGAACTGCAGAGCAGATAACGTTTTCTGTTAACAGGACTACTAACAGAAACGGAGTGTACAAGCTGGATATACCTTCAGTGGATGGGATTAACTGTGCTAAAGAAGCTGCAGTTGTTAACACCTGCAGGGCTAGCTTGATCAAGAGCACATCTGCTGCATGCAATGTGCCAGCTGTCACATTTACTTCTAATGAGTTCTCTGTCAAATCAAGAGAAGCAAATCTATGCATTTACACTATGTATGCTTTAAGTTTTAGACCCTCTAAGAAAGATATTGCAATATGTGGCAAGTAGTAGTACTACTCTTGTGTTGCCAATTGGTTTTATATTAATTAATTGCCACTATTAGTTTCTGCTCATTACAGTTATTGTTATTTTTTGTATTTTAATAAATGAGTAATGTGTAAATTGTGATTGCAAAAATGGTCCTAGAATTTTGAGCTATCATATACAGAGATTGACATACATGTTTTTAGCAGGATTTGATATAAAGGAAACCCATAAATAGTTTCAATATATGGATAGCTTTGATGAAAAAGATTGAACTAGTGGCCTCCACATATAGTAGTAATTTAAATCTTTGAATAAAACAATATACAAAGTTATGTGTGTTAAAATTTTGGTAATTTTCTCTGTTTTCTACCCATTTGACCAAAAATTGTTGATTTGACACCAGCTTGAGATAAAACACAACCCAAATCGATCATTCACAGATCAACGAGTTAAAATTGCAGCTTATTGGTCCTTCGTATAATAATGTACGTTATAGGCTCATGAATTTGTCACAAACTATGGTTTTATTCAAAACAAGGACGCGTAAGTGTACAACAAAAGATGACGTCAGCTTAAAGAAAGAAGTTCACAAGATCATGTATTCATTGAAACCGAAGCCATAAATGTGATACCATCCTGGTGGCAAACGCAAGGCGGTGGGCGGTAATTCGTGAAACAAGGGGCTTAGTCATGTTAATAAGATCTCTTATATTGGCTTGCTAATGAAGATTACTAGTTGGCTAAGCTAAGGGTTTATGATAAGTTTTGGGAGTCTTCTAAAACAAATATTAGACCAAAGGGTTTTGGTTATGAGATTTCTTTAGACACTGGGAGATCGCCTTCTCGAACTGTAGGCGCTATATGGTTCATGAATTACTATAATCAATTGAGTTTGATTTGGTTCATATCAATTCATAGTATACAGAAACAAATAATGCATACATTACAAAGAACATGTAATAATATAACATTGATTAATTGTTTTATAGACCAGATTTCTCCTCCAGCAAGAACATGTAAATAATGTGGTATGTCATTTCTTACAGATTATTTTCTCCATATCTAAAGCCCAAAACTAGAATTCCAGTAGCCAAATGCCAGGTTAAATCTGAATAAAATTACTCAAAAGTCTTTACAAAATGGTACATGCACAGCCGTTTTTCTTTGATGCTTCATCGATCTTCTTTTCTGTTTAGGTGATAGAAAGCAATACTCTCAGAAGATACAAAAATAAAAGATTTGACACCTTAAAACAAGAATGTATTTCGTTGATGTATAACATCCTAAATACATATATTATGTATACATCATTTATCAGAAACGTTAATGAAAACCGTAATCTGAGAGCAAATTTCAAAAATTCAGGCACAGAAGAATAATATCCAACAATTGAATTAAAATAACTGATTTGTATTTTATTCAACAGTTCCCTTGTGCAAATAAAAGAAATGTAACGATATTAAATGCAGAACAATAACATATCAGTATTGACATAACATAACTAAGGGAAAACATTAATATCGCCACATGTATGGGTCCGCTTAAAATCTAATAGTACAAACTTCATTATTTCCACCAAAGCGGATCCATCGTTGACTTTTGTAACTAAAATGGTTTACCTTCTCTTATTCTATATAAGCATCAATATGAAGATTTTATGTGTTCAACTACCCATTCTTTCTGTTCATGGTACTTGTGCAATTCATCACAGCTACCAAATTTTGATCTAATATCAAGTAACTCAGATGTGATTCAAACTTAACATGATATATCCCATGATAAACACCAATATTTCACATTATGTAGGCCATTAGTACATCTAAGAGTCCCATGTAACTAAAAATAAGGCAAGATATCATTGTTCTCTTGCAAAAACAGACAAAAAAAAAATATTACCTGTTTTTGCCTTGGTTAAAGACACCTGTACAACGGCATGCATAGTAATTACCCCTTTCGGTAACTCTCCAAACGGTGTTCTGCATTGCTCAATGGTCTTGTTGTTCTCCAAAATTTTCCCAGCATTTATCAATTTGATGTCATTTGCTGATTTGGGTCCACCTTTTTTATCTGAGAAATGCAACATTGTATGTAGTGATAAACGAAAATGATAAACTGGTTTATTGAAAGTACACATATGATATATGGATGGATGCAAGCAAGTGAATGAAGTTCGGAGATGCTCAAGAAACAAGATAACTTCAACGAGCTGAAGAATGAAAATGATTTATGTGCACCCAGGAAAAAAAATTACATGAAGAATAGTTGATGCTACTACTACCATGCTTAAATGATATTATGCAGTTGATTCGCTAAACAGACAATAGAGATACCACATTTGATGCACATAAAAATTGATTAGCTCATTTACTAGAAAAATCCATTGTTTTTAAGTTGAAGATGCATTGTTAGTTGCAAGAAGATGAAATCATTTTCAAGCTAAAAAAGATCTGCCAGCACAAAAAGGGCTCTAATGCAATGAAACTTTAAAACCAGTTATAAACTTTAAACATCAAACGGTATACGGTATACTATTTAGCCAATAGTTGACACACGTTTAAATCAAAAGATGTGTTTACTCACACATAACAGGGCAACGGGAATAACAATGTCAAACATTTATATGTGTGTGGACGTATTTCTCACTGCAGTGGCGCTTTTCTGCAGTTGTAAACCAATATTTTAAATATGCATTGCAAACCTCTTTCAAATTGCACCGAGCCCATCTATCCAACTACATGTTCTAATAATCTCAAGATTTAGCCTTATAAAACTTAATTTACAATTCAACTCTATTGTTATCTTTTTTTAACTAACTAATTCCATTACATATGAGATTCAACTTTGACAAGCAACAAAGTAATAATAAAGGATCAAGATAAGATAAACAAATTGCAACGATCAGTGTTGCAGAAGTCGGTCTAGGCAGCCGATTAATCGGCGCCTAGGCGCTAATCGGCTGTTCATCGCCTAATTTGAGCAAATAAGCCAATAAATCGGTCCAGGTCAAAGTCGGTCAAAATCGGTCCTAGTCGGTCAAAAGTCGGACTAATCGGACCAGGGTTTTTTTGCTCAAAATCGATCCTAGTCGGTCAAAAGTCGGTTAATTTTTGAATTTCTAAGTACTTGATTTGTTATGTTTAAGTTTAATTGCTTATGATTGAACCATACTATTTGAAACTTGAAGTATTTATGTGAATTTTAAAGTATTATTTTTATATTATTGCGTGTATATATATATATATATATAAATTTGAAAAATTACATATAAAAATTCCCATTCTGATTAATCCCTATTAATCCCGATTAATCCCTAGGCGGTACCTCACCGCCCGACTAGTGTCTTCTACAACATTGGCAACGATACATCAAAACTAAACAAACTGCAGAGTGGTGTGTATCTTCAAAACAAACATGTGTTAACCATACAGCAAAATAAATAAATAAATCAAATTGTGGTATATAAACACAAACTGAAATAAATTCATTCACACCTTTGGGCCACTCGGTGACAATTCTCTCCTTAAGCATCGCAACCGTCGAAGCCGGAGCGTATCGAAACGGACCAATGTCAGATCCATCAAACAACCTAAACTTCAATTCTAAAAAATCTTCCTCTGGCATTTGCAACAAACTATAATAATATAATAACAATAATAATAATTTCAGCTTATGCGAACCCCTGTGATCGAGCACAATTGTGGTACAGTCTTCTCAACAAACCTATGTAAAATCGAAGTAATATGAAACAATTAATAAAGCGAAGTAACGCGCAAATTGGTATTGTGAAAACAGATAATATTCTTTGTACCTTGGAATTTAACGCGTAATTAGGATAATTCCCAGAAGGTCCATGTGCAAGTTGAAGTAATTGAAATGGAATGTGATGAAGACGAAGAGGAACCCTAGGCTCAATCTTGACGCGCACTATTCATTACTCGGTGAATTTAATTTTAAAAATTTTAAACATTTATATATTTCTTTCTTTTTGTCATGTTTTTTATTTTATTTTAAATGGCAAAACTTCTGCCAATGATCTCTAGATCAAGTGGTGGAGGGCTTCTATTTCTCTTGAGAGACACATGTTCGACTCTCACTTGGTGCAGAGTGAGGCACTTGTGGGCAATAATAGGAGACCCAGGGAAACTTGATTTGGATCCTTGAGCCAAACGGGTTTTACCGGTAATTTCATCGTCGTGCCTACGGACGGGTGGGTTACCGGGTTTTCCCTGGAATTGGTGATGAGGAACGTTGACGAACACAAATGAGCACAAACTAATGTTCATGAACACAAATGGAAACAAACGAACACAAACAATCGTTCATGAACAGAATATATAATACACCAACACTTATTAGATATTTAGTTTGTCGGAATTTTGAAGTATTTAAATAAAAATAAAAACTAAAAACATTAATGAAGTATCAAACACAAACGAATATGTTACCGAACGTTCACGAACATAAACGAACGAACACGACCTCTGTTCATGTTTGTCCATTTAACTAAACGAACGGAATTTCTTGTTCGTGTTCGTTTGTTTAGTAAACGAACTTCCCGCCGAACGGTTCACGAACTGTTCGCCGAACGTTTGGTTCGTTTGCAGCCCTACTTTTACGGCCCAGAGCTAAAGATCGGAGAAGAAGAAATCCAGAGAAGTAGATGTAGATTGGACAGGTTTTCTTCGGAACTGGTAGCTTGGTGGCTCGGGTATGCATCCAACTCTGACCGTTATGGAGGAGGGGATGTATTTGCTCGTTTGAGGGAATCTCAGGATGCTTATCCGGTGATTTAGTTGGTCGTACAAAAAATACTCTATTTTTATTAATACGTACTTAAATGCGCTTGGTGGTATCACCTTTTCACGCGTGTATTAGTTGTAGGGGTGTTCATGAGCCGATCCGATCCGATCGAGGGTCTGCTCATGCTCGGATTGAATTACAACTGATCCGATCCGAGCGGATCAAATCTGTAAAACCGAGCGCAAAAGTGATGCTCAGGCTTGGATTGAATTTGAATCGATCGACTCGGTTTCGCTCGGTTTTTATCAAATCTAAAAAAAATCGAGCGGATCGTTTTCGCTCGATTGAATGATAAGGCTTCGTTCAACAAAAACAAATTCTAACTTAATTAAAACATGTCCAACACTTTACTAACAAAAGCAATACATAACTCAAATCATGATTCTAAAAATGTTCTTAACAATATCAAGAAACACAAAATAAAGTGCGAATACAAAAGCAACACAAAATAAAGTGCGAATACAAATTGTCATTTAGTTCAAAAGCTATAAACTTCTTCTTTAAGCTTGTTCATCTTCATCCACAAAATTCAACTTCAAATCAACATATAACCTATAAACACAAGCATTAAGACTGTGAGGTATGGGGCGGGGGTTGGCTGAAAACGCCCAAGCCACCACCCCGGGTGGGCTTGGGTTTGGGCGTGGCCCAAGGGGCGGGAGTTTAAGACCGGGCGTGGGGCGGGTCTATCAACATGACATGGTGGGCTCTCAATGGCCAAACCAAACTAGCCGTTGGCCAACGGCTATGTGGTAAAAAAAATGTATTTCTATAAAACTCACACTTCTATTCTTTTATTTACCACATCCAACTACAATACACTCCACCTCTTCTATAATCATTCTCATTCTACAATACGAAAAATGAATCCTCACATTCGTGCTTATGACCCGAACAACCCGTGGGCACTCCAAGAAAATCCTAGCCCACCACCCATTCGTCCAATGCCTCGTCCATTTTTGATACACTCCTTTATGCCCGATGTGGGGGGTTACGCATCGTATCTCTCGATTCAATGTGGGCCAGCCCAGCGAAGCCCACCCAAGCCACGTGTCGGGCCACGCCCCAAACCCCCGCCCCACCATACCCCATGGTCTAAACAAAACCATTAAGTTCTGCACATTACAAAACAACTTTTAGGTTTTGTTAATTATAAAACTACCTTTCATTTATTATCAGACCCATCTGGAGTCAACACATCAATTTCCAATTTTTCTTCATCTCTTGCAGCTTGCTACACATTAAAAAAACAAAATACAAATGTTAATGCATAAGAACTCTTTGTAGAATAAGATCTACATTCTACCAACAAACGCCACTAAAACATACATACAATCTGTGTATGTATGTTACCAAACAGAAACATAACATAAACAATCTGGTTACCAAACATAAACGATTTAACATACAGAAACAATATGGTTAACATACCAAACAGAAACATACGATTTAACGATTAATTAACATAAAAACATACAATAACAAAACAAACATACAGAAGACTGAAACAAACATAACAGAAACATACGATGATGGCAGGCTGGCAGCGAGTCCGACGAGGCGACGAATGAAGACTGGAGCGACATGATATTTAAACTGAAACAGAAGCAGATTGTTATTATATCTTGCAGATTGAAGCTTGAAACAAGTGATATTTAAAATGTACAATCATTGAAGACTGGAGCGACTAACCTGTTTGATTGTACGTCAGATGACCTGTTGCAGAATGAACACAGGAATGGCTCACTTGTTTGATTGTCCGATGAATCGATGATGTGTGTGAGTGTGACTGTGGACCAGAGAGGGAGAGTGAGGGTCGGAGACACTTGAGCGGCGATATGAATTGAATATGATACGACTGATGACTGAATTCTGTTTTAGGAAATAGATTTAGGGTTATATTTTTATATTAAATATTAAGTTGGGCTAATATTATTTGGGCTTTTAATTTTTTTGGGCTATTATATTTTTTTTGGATTTTTAATCTATAAAATCTATAATATATATAATATATATATATATATATATATATATATATATATATATATATATATATATATATATATTATGGGGAAGGATTCACTAAAAAATGGATTTTGCCTAAGTAGCCTAAGAAGTATTGTGATGATGACATGTGGCACTACTAATTTAGTTGTTAGTGTTTATTCGATAATAGGTGACTGATAATTAAAAAAATTATATCTGTGAGATCATGACTTGTATATTGTTTATTTTCTTTGTATATATGCGATGACAACCAAATACTTTGGGAAATTTATACATGTCTATGTAATGCTTGAACACAAGTCACCTATTAAAAAAAAAAAAAAAAAAAAAAAAAAACCTTAGTTTGATACAATACCCTTCATGAAAACCACGTAACCTAATATTACTTTGATCAACTACTCATATAGACAGACACAGGGAAAAAACCATAAATAAAGAGATTGTAATGAAGGGGAAATGCTTGTTGTGGAGGTCAAAGAATTAAATACCATACATGAAAACAATTAAAGTCATTTCAGAAGCCATCTAAAAAAATTACGTGTTGGTTATGGTTGCTTCGTAATGTATTGAGAGAGATTTTTTGGGTAGAACCTTGTTTTACAAGGCATGTTATAGTTTCATAGATCCAGATTTGAACCTGAGACCTCCCATTTAAGGGGCATGTGCCTCTACGAGTTACCCCACATTAGCAAAAAAAAAAAAAAATGGTGTAGGAGCAATTTTTGCCGTTAAAAAAAAGTTTGATAGTTGTTTTTGTTCATATTATAACCATGTCAAAGGTTGTAATAGTTGTTTGAAGATTGGTTGATGAAGAATGCTATATACATGTCAAATGTGTACTCATTATTAAGCATGGCGATAGTAGTTCACAATTTTATGCTACCGGAGTCTTACTAGAAGGGTTGTGTGGTATAACCCTGGTGAGTGACTTACCATTACCATTACCATTACCGGCCACCTGATATTTGTGACTTTATGCTTGACGGAAGCTACACTTAGTCTTCACATTTTTATCTTAGCAACAGGTAACATACGTATGTGTTCAATCGTATGTACCTTCTCGTCTTTTAATAAATTATTAACATCACCATGTTATTATGACAATAATATTTTTTTAAATGATATAATAAAACATTTGCACCACATGGCTTGCTATTTCCAATAAAGTGATTATTTAATGATTTTTTATCTAACACATCCCTCTTTTGGACATGGGTTATAATTAATCAAGCTCTACTTTGTTTTAAGTGACAAAGTAAATACATTCCAAAGGTCCAAATGGCATGCTCACAGCTTTAACATATCATGAGTTTTGACAGCTTTAGCATATCATGCATGAGTTTTGACTTTTGACCAAAACATACTAGTTAGTAAACTTTATTGTATATGTGCTAGTCTTTAATTAACTAAAAACCATGTTTGGCTATAAACAGAAAAAAAAAAAAAAAAGAACCGGGTAGAAACAAGAAACAACTACACATTTAACCTATGTGCACAAGATCCAAAACCGCTTTTGATTTAAATCAAAAGTAGGTCAACATGAATGTAATATAAACCTATGTTCTTGCACAATCCATAAATATAAACCTATGTTCTTGCACAATCCATACACATTTAAGTATTTAACGTACCCAGAAATTCCACAAATAGCAAAGTTATTAGTAGGATACAGGGAAAATGAGATGTAGCAAACCTTACCTCTATCCTTGTGGATAGAGGGGCTGCTTTCAGATAGATAGACGCCCGACTCTAACACACACAACAAACAATAAAACACAAGAAAAGTAATTAAGAACTAGAGTTAGATTACTAAATGTAAGTGGTAAGAGGAGGGAGGGAATTACAACTCTTGGATAAGGAGAAAAAAAACACCAATCTAAGCATATCAAAATCCTCCTCTTCCTCTTCCTCTTAATTTTACATATTTTTAATCATAACTTCTTTCTAAAATAAAAACCATAAAAACTAAACTTAATTACTCTTCTTTCTCTTTACCAAAATAAAGAAAGAAAAGAAAATATAAGTAACTAACTTATGAACCAATCAAAGCCAAAGTGCACCAGCCTCTTTCAAAAGAGGCACAAGTGTCCCATTGATATGAGAAGCCATAACTCTATCCATTGCACCCACAAGCTTCCCTCCAACAAACACCACAGGGACCGGCGAGCCGGTTCCAAGCAGCCGCATCAACGCTTTCTCCATTTCTTTTCCTAGAGGCTGTTGATCAAGTTCGTAGACGGTTGGGTTGACACCCATGCCACAAAAGAGGCGCTTGATGGCGTGACACATGCAGCAGCTGCTGAGGCTGAATATCACGACCGCATTCTCGGCTGCGAGTCGTTCGATGCGGTGGAATGGGTCGTTAACGGTGGTTGTGGGTGGCAAGTATGTGCCCCATGATTCGGTTTGGTAATGCATACTTTTGTCAAGTGGTGAAATGAGAGATAAATGATGAGTAGTAGTGTTTGTGAATTTGTGATGAGTTGGGATATGGGGTATTTATAGAAGGGGTTTAGTGGGTCCATGGGGAAATTCCTCATGCATACATTTACTTTTGATTTAATATTATAAAATATGTGATTTTGATAGAGAATAATTTTTTTTACCTTGCATGATTTAATATTATTAAATATGTGATATTTGATAGAGAATATTTTGTGATCTTGCATACACGCTTTTTTATCATGTATATGATCCTACATAAAGAATTGACATAACGTAGGACCATAAAAACAAAGAGCAGTGTTCAAGAGAGTATATTTTTTACTAATGCTTGGTTCCGAAGAGAAATTCACATTGGAACAAAAAAAAAATCATTATGCTCATTGGTATATTCGTTTGTCCATTTTGAATAAAAATTGATATGAAATGTAAAGAAAGAAATCGAGTAAAGCAAGAGTATGCTCAAAAGGCTTAACGAACAAAAAGCTATTTGTTATGTAACAAGTTGACGTTAACGCGCGTTGCGGCGGGATGCTGATTTTGAATGTTATAGTATTATTGTATGAGATGCGAAAATTGTTAAGTTTATTCATATTCTTTATTCTTTTTTTGCTTTATCCCTAACTCAGCATTTTACTTCAAAAGACCATAAAGTGTTTTGAGGATTGGTTCAACTTTGGCATCCTAAATATGAACCGAACATGATGTAAATTTTCTACGTAGGATGGTTGCTTGAATATTGCATTGGTATATACATTAGGGTACCGTGAGCTTAAATGGCGTTGGTGAACATGGTTTTAGTGGGTGATGTGTTATATACATTAGGTTATTATGTAGGTGTGTTGTAAATGTCTAAAATCTTTTAAAATTTTGACCAAATTATGTTTGACCTGTTCCACAACTGTTTATTGGTGTATGACCCACGTGTTGCGACAGAACCGTTAAATCGAATAAAAATAAATATTAAAACGTTGAAAAAAATAATTATGACAAAAAGATAACATTGTTGCGTTATAGTATGGACAACTCGGAAAAAAAGATCCCAAAGCCCAAATGATTTTGGAGAATCATAAAAATGAATGCCGTTTTCACTTGTTTTAATCAAATATATGATAAAAGTATTTATTGTTCATGTGAGTTAAACACACACAACAAATATTCATCGATATGCTTTAGTCATTCCACCATAAATAATATATTATATAAGGAAATCAACATTTCAACAAACTGCATGGCAATTGACAGATCAAAAAATGCATTGTATTTATAAAAATGTATATAGATATAAAACAAAGGAAAAGAACTAATATATGAGCCACTGTGATGATTGTATTTATAAAAGAAAATAAAAATTTATAAATAAAAAAGATAGAGAAAGAATTAGAATTATGATGGTTGCATATGACAGCAAATTTGTGTTGATGTACTCATATACATGTACACGTATCATCAAAATAAACTCACACGCATCATCAAAATAAATACCACACATACCCACTCTTCATAGCAAGTCCGTAACCACAACACCACCACCGAATCGCTAGAACGCCGCCCAATTTTTATAACCACATATCTTGTGGTTTGTCAATCGCTAATTCGACTCCACAGCCTTCAACTCCCTCCTTCGCGGTGCCAACCTCCGCCTCGTCAACGGCTAGTGCTAATACGACGGTTACTCAACATCAACGACGGTTTTCAGCAAATAGATCGGTGCAATAATGGCGGATAACCGCAACCATAGTTTCAATCACATATAATTAAAAATGCACGACGAATAATGAAAGCATTCCCTTAAATTTCGATGTCAAAATTGACAATGATTGTGTTAGTGTGATAGTGGCTGTGATTTGAGGATTATAAAGGATGCGATACGGTGGCAAATTACGGTGGTGACGGTTGGAGGATACATTTTGTAGTACGAAGTTATGACCGTAATTGAATATATGCGACGGTTCCATCATGGTATGCATAGCCATCACATATAGAGAACATTAACTTCACAAGATGTTTATATATTTCATTTGAATGTGGTTGGTTTTTTGAACCGTCGCGTTCGTTTTATTACTTATTGCATTGGTTTAGTTAATGTTCAAAACTTATTAAAGGGTATTTAAATATGCCAATCAAGTAACCGTTTTTTAGACGGCACTTTCTTTTGAAATGGTACGTTTATTGATGAAGGGGTATAACCTAAAATGGTACCCCAAGTTACTTTTTGTAGGGTTATGTAATAAATAGAACCTATTAACAATCTATAGAAAAGAATGGAAGAATAAGAGATGAATTTCTTATTGATGTATATGTACGAAATACAAAGTCTCTATTTATAGGCTCAACATTAACATAAGGGGACCCGGGGTGGAAAACTTTTACCCCATGATGAGTGTATATAACGAGTTATACAATCCCAAACACCACCGCCACTCAATGTTATAACGCGTCAAAATGAAAACGCGTTGAATATATCACGCGTGAAGAAGTGTTGGGTGGTGAGGGAAATTGTTGGTTGTGAGGGAAATTGTTGGGTGTGGTGGTGAGTGATAGACATTTCCACTAAAATCCATCCCTAGTGATGGAATAATGCTTGAAAACATGGCTGAACTTGATTGGAAGTTGTGAGTGAGTGATGAGTGATGACCACCCCTACCCCCTAAGAGTAAATACAATGAGGAGTTAAGGATGTGGAGAGTCACTGTAAATGATATATTCATAACACTCTCCATTGATTATCCACATGATGAAATAGTACAATATTCTTGTAATACGTTTGGTGATGTCGCCTCATTAAAAATCTTGCTAGGAAAACCCAGTGAGATAAAACCATAGCTAAGGGAAAAAGAGTGCAGCGCGTATTGTCTCCCCCTAATACTTCTGGATCAGGTATGTTGCCTCATTAAAAACTTTACTAAGAAAACCCAATGGGACAAAACTTAGTCAAGGAAAAAAGAGTGCAACTTGAGTAAGTCTCCCCCTCATTTTAACATGTATCCTTTAAATGACGTGTGTCCATCTTCCTTAAAAGTTGAACAAAGCTTTTGTAGCCAATGATTTGTCGCTTGATCCCTTAATGTGCAATCCTTTATGTTGAGCAATGTTGTATGTTGTTACATTCCTGCATCTACAAGGCTAACCGGACTTGTTTTGATGGGTTAGTTAAATATAATCAAATATTGTTTATACTTGAAATATTTCTTTGAACTCATTCCAATGTCTCTTCGCTTGACAAAGGTTATATCATGACAATAACCTCAAGTGAAATATATTATAACCATACGTAGCTAGCAAAACATATTAATGTGCTTATACATTTAACGATGGTACTTCTAGAATGAGAATCTCTACTTTGGTAGGTGATGTGTGTAAAATGCAACATATAAATTACATCAAATGAGGCATAAAACTAACCCTTTTTAGTGCTAATGTTGGAAAAAATGTGCTTTTGTCATCATTTTGTATTTTCAGGATAAAATGAGCGTAAATGAACAAAAGAAGCAAATATGCAGCAAAATCTAACATAATTACAAGAAAAGGAATAAACGTGGTATGCCCGACCCCTCGACAGCATCTTCCCAAGCAAAAACAAGAGATCAGAAGGCTAAACACGCCCCGTGCCCAGCTGACACGGGGGCGTGCTCAGGTGTCTGCAGAAAAGACAAAGTTGTAGAAGCTTCTATTTCCTAACACAGGGGCGTGCCTAGCTCAACACGGCCGTGGTCAACGCTAAGATTCGCAGAATCCAAGCAAATCTTGATAGTACAAATACGCTTCTACACACGGGGCCGTGCCCAGCGGACATGGGGGCGTGTGGAGCTAATACATACAAACTGCAATTAATGAAGAAAGAGAAAGTTGATGGACACGGGGCCGTGCCCACCGGACACGGGGCCGTGTCCGGGCTTCTGTGCATGCTATAAATAGGGGTGCTTGGTTCACTTCAAAGGCATCCCTTGACAAACCACCTCTCTCCCATTTCACCCACACTCCACCACCGTCACAACCCACATCCACCACCATCATCCATCATCCATCATCCATCTTAGAGTGTGTGTAGTAGTCTCAGGATCTAAGATTGATAGTAAGAGTTCTTGACAATCAAAGGCCATGTTTGCCTAAGTCTCTTACATCACTTGGTGAAGACAAGCATTTAGTGTAATACTTTTATTTTTTAATCTTTTCGCACTTTTTATTTGGTTTTGTATTAATGACTTTAATAACTAGTTTCTTATGTTGAAGGTGAAACTTCCTTATCATTTGTCCGTGGTGTCTTGGCGTTATTTTACTGTCTATATAAAATAAAATATTTACACCATTCATATCTCTACTGTCTATATAGAGATATGTTGGCTACCTGGTCGGGGGTTAAGGGAATGGTTTGGTAAGGTTCTTACCTTGTTCAGTGTATAGATCCTGCAAGGACCTGGGTCAAGCTTACTAGGACCTCCTTCAATACCCACTGGTATTGGATGGCGGGGGTGCGAATGACTTGATCCCCTCATATGTAAACTACTATTAATACATTAACCCGGCTAGTTGGGATTGTATCCCTGCTGACTCAAACCACTTAGCCGAGGGTAACGTCACCTTCAAAAGAGGGGCCTACCACATTATGCATTAATAACTTAATTAATTATCTTTCAATATTCCAACCCTTTAGGATTGTATCCTTGCTGACTCAAACTACTGGGTTGAGGGTAACGTCACCTTCAAAAGATGGGCCTACTACTATAACTAAGATAATCTCTTAAAAAGTGCAAAAGTGTGGAAAACATCAAAGGTTACACTAAAGGCAAGTCGGATCCAAGTGATTCATCTTGTCTATCTGTTTTTATTTTATTTTTATTTTCAGCATTTTTAGTTTTTATTTTCATGTTAAAACCTTTTTCTAAACTTTTGATTTGATTGGACGTTGAGGATAAACCGGTACTAAAAGCTCTTGTGTCCTTGGACGACCTCGATATCTTACCAACGCTATACTACGCTCACGATGGGTGCACTTGCCCATATGTGTGTTTAGTGTTAGTAGAATATCGTGTTTTATAAATTTAAAACTTGACTAAAGTGTTAAAAAGGGCTAAAAATATATACAAAATTATATAACACACCACACACATCAAGTTTTTGGTGCCGTTTCCTGGGACACAAGGATTTTAAGAAAGCTTAAAATCGACGGCCTAATCAGTTTTTCAAAACCTTTTTAAATCGCGCGCTCATTTTCTGTATTTTAGTTAATTTTTGCATTTACAGTAGACTGAACACGGGGCCGTGCTGCATATTTTTTTAAAACACCCAGATACAGAGTCTGAACACGGGGTCGTGCTTGTCACACCCTGACTTTTGCGGAAACGTATGATGTATGACTTGCTCAATATCATTGCATTCAATTATAATAAACAACTATATGATTAAAACAAGATGTTCATCCATTCATAAGATTGAAATATTACTAACACAAGTCATTTAAGTTCCAACCAAAACCCTCAAGTTATGATACAAAAGTGGATGACATCTAAACTTGAAATTTACGTCTTGAAAACAACACCAGCGCCCAAGATCCAACTTGTTTCCTGAAATACATGTGAGTTTTGGAAAATCGTCAACATAATGTTGGTGTGAATCCATGCAGTTTTTGTGTAAGCATTTAAGCATTCGGTGTAGAAAAACATGGTATGTAATTGTACTGAAATAAGTACTTCTGAAAATGTAAGGAAATCGAGATCGCTAATGGTTTGCAAGGCCATTAACATGTGACACGACATAGGAAGCATCCAAACCATAGGCATTTTTACTTGTCGATTCACGACTAGAGACATAAAAGCACTGCTTGGTAAAAGAGTGGCCAAGAGTGTGGTTGCCTGAAACCCCATTAGATCTAACCTTTTGTTTCGCGGTCTTGGTATGTAATTGATTAATGGTGCTTATGGCACCCTATTCGTGACATGATCTAAAGTATCATTCATTAGTTTTAGTATTCAACATACCATAGCACATGTATTTTCCCCAAGTTTAGAAAACAAGTAAAAGTTTAAAAGTGGGGACATGAACTAACAACTTTGCGTATCCTGCGCCGTAAACTTCACCGGTTGGTTTCGTAGCGTCGTGACCTATACGTGTTCTTTTAATGATAGTCAGTAGACTTGTATCACACAAGTACAAGTCACCATCTTTTGTTTTTGTATATGTTCTTTGTATGTTCATTCTTAGTGAGGGTCGTGCCCTTGTTCGTCGGGTCTTGCCCATGGAGTATATATTGTTTATTTGTAAATATATATTTTCCTTCTCAAATATATATTCATTTATAAAGTCTTTCTCAAAGTAATAAGTGTTAAAAATAATTTATATTTTTAACTTTTCATATATGTTACTTATATTATTTTCTAAAAATAAATATAAGTATTTTGTGAAATAATATTCTCAATATTATTTTTGTACAAGTATTCTTAGGAAAGTATACTTGTATTTTATGTAAATACTTGTGTATTTTGTATTTTTCACAAAAAATCAATACTTTGATTTTTATTACTTTCCGGAATTATATTTCTTAAAAATAATATATTTTTAAGACTTGTATGAAATATATATATTTTGTCATGCTATAAAATATATATATGGTTATTCTTGTTATCCACCCGATTTTTGTATAAATTCCAATACTTGGTATAGGTTATATATTTTTGTCCAAAAATATATATTTAAGTCCATAACTTGTCCAAGTTCAATCATATGTTAAGGAATATATTTTCTTGTATTTGTCCATGTATTTCTTGTGAGGAATTTTTGTATACTTGTATACTTATGTATTCTCATGTATTTGTATGTGTATTTTTGTATTCATACTCCTTGGGAGTATTTAGTGTATTTTCAAGTTCCTAATACACTACTACTTATAATACACATAATATACACTTAGCACAAAATTTGGTTATCACTAAATATATACATTTTCCCTAAAAATATACATACTTAATATTAATTTTAACTTGAAGAAATCACCATTTCTTGACTTGTAATTTTACACAAAAATTAGGGAAACCTTGGTAAATATTTTTAGGTGAATTTTTAGGGAATAAGTTTCACCAAGACTTATATTTTTCTAAGTGTCAAAATTTTATAAATTTTTTGACATAATTTCCCCTAAAAATGGAGGTTTCCCATGTTTTCAAAACACGTGTTTATTTTCTTTTCAACATCAAAACAATTTTCCAACAATAATCACCAACAACATATATTAATTTCTTCATATGAAACATCATGGTGAACTTGATTTTTGTTAAAAATGTGTAGTTTTTTAGATCTACACCTTACATAAGATGATCTTTCAAAAATAAGTGTTCTTGAGTATTTTAACAAACTTTTATGAAACTTTATTTCATTAACCAACTCATCCATGAGTTTAATGATCTTTAAAGTTTGCAAATCATGTTCTAAACCCACTTTTATGTTTATTAGAAAGATCATTATTTTTAACATCATGTTTAATCATGGATCTTTCAAGATCCATGCTTGATATCTTTAGATCTTTCATAAACAAGCTTTGTGTTAAACTTTTAACAAACTTTTCATAGATCTTAGTTTCAAAAATTAGTTTAACACACACTTTATTACTTCAAGATTACAAGTTTTTGTGCAAAAAATCCATTTTCAATGTTCACATAATGCTTCATATGTTCATCTTCAAGTTTAACCATGGATCCTTCAAGATCCATGCTTAAACTTGTTAGATCCAAGCTTTAACATAATTGATCTAAACATAAACACAAGATATAACATCATCATTACATACACTAAAAATTCATGTAATCACTTGTTTTCTTCATAAATATGTTAGATCTTCTCATTTTCTTCTTTAAAAGTTAAGTTGTTTAGATGGTGAAACTTGCACATAACATAAACATGACTTATTTTAGTGATCAAGAAGCTTACTACTAGCTCTAATGGCTAGGGAAGTGGCACAAGAATGAAGATGATGAACAAGGAAGAAAATGAGAGGTTAAAAGCCCCACAAGATGGTCCTTCAACTTCTAGCACTTTACACCTTCTTAGATAAGCTTCTTACACCTCCTAGTGACCTTGGATCATGAGATTGAAGCTTGAAAATGGTGGTGTGTTGGTGTGTGAAGTGAGCCCAGAGTTGGAGGTGAACAAGGAAGAAGATGAAGTGTTTTTGAGGAATGATGGATAATGGTTACATCTTATGGTCTTATAAAAAGAATGTTCCAACATAGTGATCTTCTATAGGATATCTTGTATAAAAATTAAGGGAAAAGAGAAATAAACAATTCAAAAGTGAAGTGGGGCCCATAGGGGCCACCAATGGCGGAATCATCGGAGTGGGACTAGTTCGAGATTGTAAGAGACTTCATAACACTATTTGTGACAATATTTAATTCAACCGATTTCATTTCATAAATAAATTGTCAAAACATTACAAGAAATTCAAATAGCAACATTGTTCAACATAACATAACAAAATTGATATAACACTTTAAACCTAAACGTCTAAGTGAGTATCTAGGCGTCATTGCTAATCCATTTCATAGCATCATCAATCCTCAACCTATAACATGTTTAAAATACAATTCAATGCAAAAGCAAAGGCGAGTATACAAGTTTAAGAATAAGTATAAGTATAAAAGTTTAAAACGAATCCACATGGCAACTTAGTTTATACAAGATCAATATAACATGGCGTGCAATATTTCTAGTCAACCCTCTGTTTACGCAAAATGATATAATTCAACATGACCACTAGTCTACGGGCGGTGCGTTACTCCTATAGCGCTATACATGTCAAATGGAGGCTCGTATAAAGCTAATGACTATAGTATATCACATAAGTATGGTCCACGTATAAGCATCAAGTATAACAACATAGTATTCATGTATAAGGATTGTTTTCGTGCATTGCGCAAAGAATAAGTTTAAGTGTGGTTTTAATAATTTAACATGTTACACCCCAAAAGTGGTAAACATAAAAAGGGGGTTGTGAGTATACTCACGGTTTTGCAAGTCTTCTACTTGAATCCGCGAGTGAGTTGTTGTTGATTAGGAGGTTGGAACACCAAGTCCTTCTACGCGAAGAAACAAAGTGTATGAGTTTGGGGAATTCGGAATATTTAAGGATTCGGAATTTAAACATCACAAACATAAACATATGAAAATAACATGTGAAAATAATCACCTAGTACATATGATACTTGTTCTTGACACTATGAAACTCCAAGGAGTTAATATGTTTTCATAGAACAAGGTTCCATTAGAATCGTGACAAGTTATCATACCATAGGATGATATAATCTAGTACTATGACATATGAACACTAGTTCATTATCTTAGATTCGATTATTTGGATTATGTGTTTATATATTACATATATTATATACATATTATCATGTCCAATAGTCAAGCATGAGGTAGAAGATTAAATCTTCATTTAGGTACCTCTAGTATCATGGAAGTCATATAGGAGGTAGGAAGAACAAGCTTCCATTTAGGTACCTCTTATGGTTCACCACTACACTTGATGTAAAATCATACAACGAGGGTCATGAACTATGAAATATACAAGAATACAAACAACTACACTATGAGAAATCATCAAGTAATGTGGGGATTCTATGTTGGACAACCCAAGTTAGTCCATAATCACACCTTCATCAAGCATGAAGCTTGAACATCACTTATGGGTTAAAAACCCTAAACAAAACAGAATATATGTGAGGTTTAACCTCTGATTTCGAATGTCTCAGCCCCGTTTTTAAGCTTAACTAACCATAGAAGTGGTTATAAGCATAAGGACGTGGGTTTGAGTGAGTTATTCTCAAGTTTAAACAAGTATAAACAAAGATAAATGAAATCATATTCAAACAGTGAACTTTGGAGCCTATTTGCCGGAGTTCCAGGGACTTATTCACTGTGAAATACCCATGGAATTGAAGCTAAGGTCGATCCAAGTGTTCTGGAAAAAGAATCAGCTAAAAAGGATGAGAAATGAGTGAGTTATGCTCACTTTAGTGGAACTTGATACTTCTGTCCGAACTTGAACTTGCAGCTACGATTTTGAGTGATTGAGAGAGTTGTGAGAGTGTTTGTAAAGTGAAAATGGCTTTGGGAAGCTTGGGTTTATATAGGGAATGAATTAGGGTTGGGTTAGTTGTGGATTTAATGCCCAAAACCCGGTTTAAACTCAAAACAACTCAAATCCCGCTCAAATTCGCGAAGTGAATTGAAGGGTCTGATCTGGGAGGTTTCTCGCGGCCCGCGTAGCCCCAGGGGTGAGCTTACGCGGCTGGAAACAAGGGGGGAAGGGCAAGTTTCAGTTAATTGCACTTTGTCCCCTAGAGTTTGTTATTTAGAGCTTTTAGGGTGTTTTAGGGACTAATTTTGCCATAAAAGCATAATTTAAGACAAATTTAAGTATGAGGAACATAAACCAAGTATAATTGAGCGTATGCAGGTGTATTTAAGTATCGTTTACGATCAAAACATGTTTTATGCATAAGGTTCACATATTTGCAAGTTTAGCACTTAGTTTCCAAGAATTATGAATAAGCATCAATTAATTCACGAAATCGAATGTATGAGCATGTATAAAGTATGTACAACATGAATTTAACAAAATACGAGTTTTATTTATGATCCAAGTCTCGAATTTTACAACGATTACAAAGAAAGAACGATTACAAGAACACAAGACTTCCAAAAATAGAAATACGAACAATAATTGCTATAAATAGAAAGTACAAATAAGAAGGGTGTTACAATCTTATGGTCTTATAAAAAGAATGTTCCAACATAGTGATCTTCTATAGGATATCTTGTATAAAAATTAGGGGAAAAGAGAAATAAACAATTCAAAAGTGAAGTGGGGCCCATAGGGGGCGACCATGGTGGGGGGGGGGGAATGTAAAATTTGGGAAGTTAGGGGTTTAAAGTGCAAACGAGGGGGGTTAAGTTAGTTTAAGTGTGTTTAGGGGTTTTTATGATGTTTAAGGTGTTTTAGCACCAAAACTAGTTTCATATCATAAAAACATTACTTCTAGTCAAATTTTGATGTCCCGGTTATTGTCCGGTTGTTCGGTTCGTTAAAGTGCTGAATTGAGCAGTTTCACTAGGTATGAAACCTTTTGTGGCAGTTTCAATTCTTGACACTTTGTAAGTTATACTAGACAATAACACATAAATTTTTCATGATATTAATGTGTTTAAAAGCTGATTATAGCTGAATTGTGCTGATTTATGCTGAATTCTGCATTTAAAGTGAGTTTCGGGTGCTTTTTAGTGCATAGTTTAGCTTCCGAAAAGTTTATATGTTAACCCTTGTATCCACACTTGGGTTTTAATGTATTTTAGATGTTGGACCTATTCCTAGGTCCTAATTCTATTATCTGACTGCTTTCAGCAGAATTGCTGACACAGCGTGTCTTACCGGTGAGTTTACTAGTCTTTCTGACGCAACGATAAAGTAATGCATAAAGTAATATTTGAAGTATAAAACGTGCACAAATTCACATGTATAGCATGAAATCAGACAATGTTGACATTTAAGCACATAATTGCAGATATTTAATAATAATTAAAATTGTACAGAAATTACCGGTTTTGTGCCGGTTGTCACAGTCTCCCCCCGTTAAAAGAATTTCGTCCCGAAATTCAGGCTGAGTTATCTCCCGCAGGAGCTTTCTCGAAAAGGTGGGGGTACTTGGCTTTGAACCGGTCTTCACGTTCCCACGTGTACTCGGGTCCGTGCTTAGAGTTCCAATGTACTTTGACAAGCTTAATGCGACTTCTCCTTGTTTTATGGATCTTCCAATCCGTTACCTCCACATGTTGTTCTGTAAATCGGAACGTGTCGTCTATATGCACCTCATCCGCAGGGATGATAACTGTATCCTGGGTTAGACTCTTTTTGAGGTTTGACACATGGAACGTATCATGTACTCCGTTAAGCTCTTCCGGTAACTCAAGTTTGTACGCCACGGTGCCAATTCTTTCCAAGATCTTGAATGGTCCAATATATCATGGATTCAACTTTCCACGTCTTCCGAACCTTGCTACACCCTTTCCAAAGTGAGACCTTCAACAAAACTTTGTCTCCCACCTCAAATTCTAAGGGTTTTCGTCTTTGATTAGTGTAGCTCTTTTGTCGATCACGAGCCGCCTTAATGCGCTCTTTGATCTGCATGATCTTATCTGTTGTCTCTTGAACCAGTTCAGGACCAATCAACTGCTAGTATCCAGCGTCTGCCCAACACAAAGGTGAACGACATTTGCGACCATATAGAGCTTCGAATGGTGCGGCTTTTATGCTCGTATGGTAGCTGTTATTATAGGAAAACTCAACTAAAGGTAGATGAGTATCCCAGCTGCCGCCTAGATCTATAACACTTGAGCGAAGCATATCCTCCAGTGTTTATATGGTCCGTTCGGTCTGGCCGTCTGTTTGCGGATGGAAGGCCATGCTTAGATCTAGTTGAGATCCAAAGGCCTCCTGTAAGGATTGCCAGATCCTGGATACGAAACGCCTGTCTCTGTCTAAAATAATTGAAATAGGCACTACATGACGTGCCACTATTTCCTTAAGATACAGCTCAGCAAGCTTTCCGGTGCTATCCTTCTCTCGGATTGGTAGGAAATGCGCAGACTTCGTCAATCAATCAATTATCACCCATATCATGTCATGCCCTCTAGGGGTCCTGGGTAATTTAGTTATGAAGTCTATCGAGATTTGTTCCCACTTCCACATGGGTATCTCAGGTTGTTGCAGTAGACCGGACGGTTTCTGATATTCGGCCTTAACCTTAGCACAGGTTAGGCACTTTCCAATGTAAACAGCAACATCGCCTTTAAGCTTTGGCCACCAATAATACTCTTTCAAGTCTTGATACATCTTGTCCAATCCTGGGTGGATTGAGTATCTCGACTTGTGAGCTTCATCAAAGATAACTTTTCGAATACCACCATTGAGCGGAACCCAAATACGCCCCTTAGAGTATAAGGTTCCCTCTTCGTTTGGCACCAATTTCTTCTCCATACCTCGGAGATATTCAGCTCTACGATTCTCCTTCTTAAGGGCTTCTTGTTGTGCGTCATGAATGCGTGCAGTGAGATTCGTTCGAATAGTCATTTCCAACGCTCGAATTCTTAGGGTCTTAACCCTTTTTTTCGACTTAACGCGTCTGCTACTACGTTAGCTTTTCCAGGATGGTACTTAATCTCACAATCATAATCGTTTAGCAGCTCAACCCACCGTCGCTGAGGCATATTCAATTCCTTCTGATCGAATATGTGCTGCAAGCTTTTGTGATCACTGATCAGTGAAGATTGTACATCGAGTACCATATAAATAATGTCGCTAAATCTTCAAGGCGAATACCACCGCGCCTAGCTCCAGGTCGTGGGTGGTGTAATTCTTCTCATGAACTTTCAACTGTCTCGATGCATAAGCGATGACCTTTTGGCGTTGCATGAGCACGCAACCCAATCCTTGACGCGAAGCGTCACAATATACCACGAAGTCTTTAGTGCCTTCGGGTAAAGATAGTATTGGTGCATCGCATAACTTACTTTTGAGAAGTTGGAAGGCCTCTTCCTGTTTATCACCCCAGTCGTACTTCTTGTCCTTCTGCGTAAGGAAAGTTAACGGTTGAGCTATCTTGGAGAAGTTCTCGATAAATTGGCGGTAGTATCCCGCTAATCCCAAGAAATTGTCGAACTTCAGTCGGTGTTTTGGGAGCTTCCCAATTCTTTATCGCTTCTATCTTCGTTGGGTCTACATGAATCCCCTTCTAGTTCACAATATGACCAAGGAACTGTACTTCGTGAATCCAGAATTCGCACTTTGAGAACTTTGCATAAAGTTTCTCTTTCTTCAGTAGTTCCAAAATGGTCCTGAGGTGTTGCTCGTGCTCTTCTTTCGTCCGTGAATAAATCAGGATATCATCGATAAATAAAATCACGAATTTATCTAGATATGGTTTGCATACACGATTCATCAAATCCATAAACACTGCTGGCGCGTTCGTCAATCCAAATGGCATCACAAGGAACTCGTAATGCCCATAACGCGTCCTGAATGCAGTCTTCGGTATGCTCTCTTCTTGGATCCTTAACTGATGATATCCAGACTGAAGGTCGATCTTTGAGTAGTAGCTCGATCCTTGCAACTGATCGAATAAGTCATCAATCCTCGGTAGTGGATACCGATTCTTGACAGTGAGCTTATTCAATTCTCTATAATCGATACACATCCGCAGTGTTCCATCCTTCTTCTTTACGAACAAGACTGGAGCTCCCCAAGGCGAGAAGCTCGGCCTTATGAAACCTTTATCCAACAACTCCTGGAGTTGTGTAGATAATTATTGCATTTCAGATGGCGCAAGTCGATAGGGTGCCTTGGCTACAGGAGTGGCGCCTGGAACCAAGTCAATATGAAATTCGACTTGTCTTTGCAGAGGTAGTCCTGGAAATTCTTCGGGAAAAACATCAAGAAATTCCTTCACCACAGGAATGTCATCGAGTTTCGGCCCCTCAGCCTTCTTATCTACAACGTGCGCTAGGAATGCAACACATCCTTTCCGTAAGCACTTCTGCGCCTTCATACAATTGATGATTCACAGAGGCGTGTCTCTCCTCTCCATGCACGATGAGTGTTTCATCATTCGCAAGAGGGATGTGAATAATTTTCTCGTGGCAAACAACTTCAGTCCTATTCTTGGATATCTAATCCATGACGACTACCACATCAAAACTACCTAAACCAACTGGTAGAAGGTTGATAGGGAATTTTCGTTTCCCCAAGTCCAAGTATACAACCTTTAATAACTTTATCCATTTCGACTGATTTCCCATTTGCCAACTCTATAGCATGTGGGGAGTCTAGTTTACTTGTTCCTAAGCCAAGTATATCCTTATGTTCCATAGAATTAATACCAAAGTTGGCGCCGGTATCAAATAGAACGGATGCAATATGTCGGTTTATAAGGAACATACTCGTAACTACGTTCGGGTCCTAGCGTGCCTTGCGTATTCCCTTCATGAAAATGCTCCCAAGAGCTTGAACTTTTCTTTGGGCAGTCCTTCCGATAGTGTCCCTTGTCGCCACATCCGTAGCAACTCTTGGCCTTTGCCATTTCTATTACTATCCTAAATTCCATTCACATGTCTCATACCAGACCAGCATGCCTCCTTGCTATGCCCGGTCTTGCCCCAATTTCACACCCACAAGTCCTGCATGGACCTGTGTGATAATAACCATATCTATCACAGTTTGGTAGTTCTCCTTGGTAGTTTTTATCACCTATCTTAGTCGTGACAACGAATGCCTTGACTTTCCTAGTCGCAGCGGTTTCCTTATGTTTGTTGTTTTCTTTAGAGCTTTACTTGGGATGTGTATACTTCCTCTTATTTCGCCGTTGCTCTCAGTGTTGTTTGCTTTGTATTGGACGATTGCTTCAGCAACATGTTGGCTCCATAGAGCTTCAGGCTCAGCTCTTGTTGCAGGTAAAGGTTCTGATTAGACTCGGCCAACGTTTCCTTTGTTGTGGTTCCATGTGCTTCTCATGTATAAAACACATTGACGAGATTAAACATTTATTTTGGAATAAATGTTGTTGTCTTTGTGTGAAAGTAAAGCTTATTTTTCATGCACCACAAGTATAAAGGTAGGGTAATTCCTAAAGATCTTATGCAAATCTTCCCACCGTAATCATCTCATCATTGTAGCGAGGTAAAACGAGTCACATCAAAATCTTGCTAAGGGTACATCGACTTTTACATACACCATATCAATTTGTTGCAATTAGTCACATCAAAATCTTGCTAAGGGTACATCCGATTGATGCAAGTCATCTAGGGCTATACAAAATACGGTGAGGTCTTCCCTTCACCTTGTTCCTTGTTTATTCCTCAAGTCTCCGACTCTTCCATAGTCTTTAGCTTTACATAAACGGGTATGCTTCACAGGAGTTGGGGGGGGGGGGGGGGGTTGTGCATTACTACCACGTATAGGGGAAAGTGATAGTGAAAAAGAAGAGATAAGGTCGAGAGGTACATGACTTCTTCCTCGGGACCGAATTGTGCCTTGTAGCAACCGTAAAGTGGTTTCCAGGGTGTGAATGCACTACCCAAACGATGGGGTGCACCACGGGATAGAGAGGGTGGAAGTACTGATGGGTGCGTCGGTGTTGTAATATGGGTAGTGGGTGACAGGGTGCTTATGAGGTGAAGGACGGGAAGAAGCTTCCTGCCTGTTTCATCCATGTGCCCATATGGAGTGGAAATCTGTTGAGAACAGGAGAATTGAGCGGTTGCTTTTGTCCTTATAACATGTGTTCTATGCTTCATGGACCTTGACTGTCCGACCTAGGAAGGACCCCTTTGTCACACTGGACTGTGACTTTTACATTGATTTTGCTTGGGCTCCAAGAGTCCCAGTATAGTTGGTACGGTCTTCATGAATGACGAACAGAGTGCAGTAAATGGGTTACACCACAGTTCGCGCCATGCTACCTCCTTGGGGTAAAACGGATGTCAAATGTTGGGGTCTATCATCGCAACTATAATGGATAAGGATGGGGTGTCGTAGGCTCTGTACAAATTTAAACACAAGAATCCTAAAGTGTTGAGGAAAATCGTTCCTGAGTGTTTACCATCTTCACTTGCTTGGATACCGGTTCCCAATGATTCGTACTACAGGTAGGGATGTTAGGCACGAAGTAGGGAAAACGGGCTTCCCACTTGTAGAGTGTTATAGTAACTATCTCGATTGGTGTTCTACTAGATGAAGATTTGAACAACTTAGGATTTTTGATTGTGTAATGATCATCAGCTTGACCCGCAAAGTTCACTAGGATTTCCATGCACTACAAGTTGTTGTTACGTGGGCCCCATAACAATAAATTGTCTTGCATGGTCACCCTAATTTTCTCTCGTTCGAAGCAGCTGATTAGTCAGAGAGGGGAAAACTATTGTCTTCACACCTTCGACATGGAAGGACCTTTATGATGGTCCTTGCGCCAACGTCCGTTGTCGTTATGCGCGAGTTGGCACAATGATTATACGGAATAAGAACAAAGAGAGTTCCTAGCATTAGTAGTTGAAGGGGAACCTTTAAGATGAGTACCTCATCTTCCTTGTCTGGACAAGAGAGTCGCCAATCACGCTTCGTAAAAGCCACCAGGGTCTCATCTCACTGATAAGGTCGCTGTCCAAGGTTGCCTCCTTCACCTCGCCGTCACTGCCGTAGTCAGGCACCTTGGCATTCAAGGGGGAAGAACAACCATTTTCTACAGAATCAAGCTCGGGGCCTCGTTTGGTAATCAGCCATAAGCTCCGTAGTGTACGCGAGGTCGATAATCTCATTGCGCAAGTCAAGAACAATAATAGGATTCGAAGTCGAAGGTATCTCGTTCTCGTCAATAATCATTCTGCACACATATTTGCATATATATTAATATATAATAACGTTGCTTAGTATATACAAGCAAATAAATGCTACATGTCACATATTGTCACACCCCCAAATTACCACCTGCGGTGACCCCGCTAGGCGTGTGACGTACCAGGATCTAACCACCAATCACATTGAACTAACATCAAGTTATAAAACAAAGTTTCCATTTATATTGATAAAACATTCATAAACATAATCCAAGTTTAACATGTTCAGCGGAAGCAAATGATAAATCATTGTTTAAAGGTTTCAAAACCAAATGTATGTGAAATCAACAAAACAAGCCATGTATATCCAAGTTGTGCGACCCATGACCACTCCAGCAATCCCAGATAGCAAGTTCCTTGTCCATAATACCTAACGACCTGCGAGCATGCAACATGTGTATCAGACAACGCTGGTGAGTTCATAGTTGTACGAAAACGTTAGTTACCAAGTGTTTAGTTCAGTTCATTGATTATGATGTTGATAATAACTCGAGTACCGTACAAGATGGCTTCCAGATTATTTTGCCCGTCCCCAATGCCCCCTATCTAAGCATTGGTCATGATTAAGGTCATTGGTTCACGCCCGTCCTCTCAGGTATGGTGTGAGGTTGCCAAGCCTAATAGCGATATCAACTAATACCCCGATACCTCTCAGGTAACTATTCGATATAAGATGGGACTTAAAATGATAGGAAATGAGTGTATTATCTAACATTCCAGTTTTACCCAAAAGACCTATTCCTCTTAGGAATACCCATTGGATTGTCCCACCCACCGGGACGCATGCTCAAGAGTAATGAACTCACCTTGGATTGCTCGGTAATGTAAATTACTTGTTCACAGTTGATCTACCAACCACGTCCTAACATGGTTATCAATATCAATCAGTTTTGGTTTACTAGTGAGCCAGGTATTTAACAAGTAACATTCACTTAACACGTAACAACAACATCATATAGCATGACAGCATCAGTCTATATCATACAGACTAACATGCAGGTTCATCAGCACTTATTACATAATAGTCCAAATGGCAAACACTGAATTGTGCGGCCCAGGCATTCAGGCCCACATGTCTTGTGCGACCCGAATGACCTTGTGCGATCCGGGTGACCTTGGGCGATTCAACTGGGTTGTGCGATCCACACCACCCTCGGCCCATCAGTCTTGTGCGATTGGGTTTCGGCCCAATGACATGTACGGCCCCATCACTTGTGCGATTGGGGCCATGTTGTGCGACTGGAACTTGTGCGACTCAGCCCAATTACCCGGCCTAATGTTTGTACCAGCCCACAGGCTTGTGTGATGGATCTATGTCTTGTGCGAGTCATAACACTTGTGCGACTCGGGTTTCTTGTGCGATCGGGTTGGCTTGTGCGACCAAGACAAATTCCCAATTCAGTTACATAGTTTTCATAATTATAGCCCACTAATTTCTCAATCATGTTACACAGAATTTGAAACAGTTGTTCATAGATCCATACATTGAAATTATTATTATCTCATGATTAATTCCATCATCTTCATTTACAATGAACAAATCAACAAACATAATTCAAGATCCAAACAACAAGCTAACATTACTATGAACATGCTATACTACCAAATCATCGATCATCCTTATCTCATTAATCCGAGTTATTGATTAATCCTCAATTCAACCCTAAGAACACTAGCAATCCAAATGATGTGTTCATGTATATTCAATTAACAGTTTAACACCAAGATCATGCCCTCCCTTAACATAAGTTTATGCAAATTATCATAGTCCATATCATTCATCATGTTTTCTAGCAACAACCCTAAATAGATATGATTGCACATAATCAAACATAATTGAACAAGATTAAAACAATTCTTAATCATACTAACCGAGAGATATCGAGCGCCCTAGATTGCTTGGATGAGAAGAGTGGTGCCACACGAGGAAAAGATCTTGAAGAATGGGGAAGGCAGCCATCGAGTTCGAGTAGAGAGGAGAGGGAGAGCTAGGGTTTGGTGTGCGTTTATGTTTTGCAAGATTATGAGGAGTAAACACCCATCCCCATGTTGTTATGCGCTAAATGGAGTTGGCCAAACCCATCCTTGGGTTGCCCTTGGGCCACGGGTTCAAAGCGAATAGAGTTGGCCCAATTATTTGTACGACCCGACCAGTTTCACATTACAACTACGTAACACATAACATATAAAATCATAATATTCATTGTAATCAAACACATCAATTAATCACGTATGTTCATACAAGTTACATTAAAGCACAACGAAAGGTTCTTAAAATACAAGTTGTCACACATATATCTCTCGTTTGTTCTCTCCTTTGAAAAATGTTGGATTCATGGATCTTGGCACTTTTTGTAAATGCAATGAAAAACCTTTTGCAAAAATGTTTTCGTGAGAGGGTCCTAATGATTGTAGTCTAGACTCGAGAAGGAATCCTAGTTCACTACAATCGAAGCTCTGATACCAAACTGTCACACCCTGACTTTTGCGGAAGTGTATGATGTGTGACTTCCTCAATATCATTGCATTCAATTATAATAAACTATATGATTAAAACAAGATGTTCATCCATTCATAAGATTGAAATATTACTAACACAAGTCATTTAAGTTTCAACGAAAACCCTCAAGTTATGATGCGAAAGTGGATGACATCTAAACATGAAATTTACGTCTTGAAAACAACACCAGCGCCCAAGATCCAACTTGTTTCCTAAAATACATGTGAGTTTTGGAAAATCGTCAACATAATGTTGGTGTGAATTCATGCAGTTTTTGTGTAAGCATTTAAGCATTCGGTATAGAAAAACATGGTATGTAATTGTACTGAAATAAGTACTTCTGAAAATATAAGGAAATCGAGATCGCTAATGGTTTGCAAGGCCATTAACATGTGACACGACATAGGAAGCATCCAAACCATAGGCATTTTTACTTGTCGATTCATGACTAGAGACACAAAAGCACTGCTTGGTAAAAGAGTGGCTAAGAGTGTGGTTGCCTGAAACCCATTAGATCTAACCTTTTGTTCCGCGGTCTTGGTATGTAATTGATTAATGGTGCTTATGGCACCCTATTCGTGACATGATCTAAAGTATCATTCCTTAGTTTTAGTATTCAACATACCATAGCACATGTATTTTCCCCAAGTTTAGAAAAAAATAAAAGTTTAAAAGTGGGGACATGAACTCACAACTTTGCGTATCCTGTGCCGTAAACTTCACCGGTTGGTTTCGTAGCGTCGTGACCTATACGTGTTCTATTAATGTTAGTCAGTAGACTTGTATCACACAAGTACAAGTCACCATCTTTTGTTTTTGTATATGTTCTTTGTATGTTCATTCTTAGTGAGGGTCGTGCCCTTGTTCGTCGGGTCTTGCCCGTGGAGTATATATTGTTTATTTGTAAATATATATTTTTCTTCTCAAATATATATTCATTTATAAAGTCTTTCTCAAAGTAATAAGTGTTAAAAATAATTTATATTTTTAACTTTTCATGTATGTTACTTATATTATTTTCTAAAAATAAATATAAGTATTTTGTGAAATAATATTCTCAATATTATTTTTATACAAGTATTCTTAGGAAAGTATACTTGTAGTTTATGTAAATACTTGTGTATTTTGTATTTTTCATCAAAAATCACTACTTTGATTTTTATTACTTTCCGGAATTATATTTCTTAAAAATAATATATTTCTAAGACTTGTATGAAATATATATATTTTGTCATGCTATAAAATATATATATGGTTATTCTTGTTATCCACCTGATTTTTGTATAAATTCCAATACTTGGTATAGGTTATATATTTTTGTCCAAAAATATATATTTAAGTCCATAACTTGTCCAAGTTCAATCATATGTTAAGGAATATATTTTCATAAATATATTTTCTTGTATTTGTCCATGTATTTCTTGTGAGGAATTTTTGTATACTTGTATACTTATGTATTCTCATGTATTTGTATGTGTATTTTTGTATTCATACTCCTTGGGAGTATTTAGCGTATTTTCAAATTCCTAATACACTACTACTTATAATACACATAATATACACTTAGCACAAAATTTGGTGATCACTAAATATATATATTTTCCCTAAAAATATACATACTTAATATTAATTTTAACTTGAAGAAATCACCATTTCTTGACTTGTAATTTTACACAAAAATTAGGGAAACATTGGTAAATATTTTTAGGTGAATTTTTAGGGAATAAGTTTCACCAAGACTTATATTTTTCTAAGTGTCAAAATTTTATAAAAATTTTGACATAGTTTCCCCTAAAAATGGAGGTTTCCCATGTTTTCAAAACACGTGTTTATTTTCTTTTCAACATGAAAACAATTTTCCAACAATAATCACCAACAACATATATTAATTTCTTCATATGAAACATCATGGTGAACTTGATTTTTGTTAAAAATGTGTAGTCTATTAGATCTACACCTTACATAAGATGATCTTTCAAAAATAAGTGTTCTTGAGTATTTTAACAAACTTTTATGAAACTTTATTTCATTAACCAACTCATCCATAAGTTTAATGATCTTTAAAGTTTGCAAATCATGTTCTAAAACCACTTTTATGTTTATTAGAAAGATCATTATTTTTAACATCATGTTTAATCATGGATCTTTCAAGATCCATGCTTGATATCTTTAGATCTTTCATAAACAAGCTTTGTGTTAAACTTTTAACAAACTTTTCATAGATCTTAGTTTCAAAAATTAGTTTAACACACACTTTATTACTTCAAGATTACAAGTTTATGTGCAAAAAATCCATTTTCAATGTTCACATAATGCTTCATATGTTCATCTTCAAGTTTAACCATGGATCCTTCAAGATCCATGCTTAAACTTGTTAGATCCAAGCTTTAACATAATTGATCTAAACATAAACACAAGATATAACATCTACAACTTCATTACATACACTAAAAATTCATGTAATCACTTGTTATCTTCATAAATATGTTAGATCTTCTCATTTTCTTCTTTAAAAGTTAAGTTGTTTAGATGGTGAAACTTGTAGATAACATAAACATGACTTATTTTAGTGATCAATAAGCTTACTACTAGCTCTAATGGCTAGGGAAGTGGCACAAGAATGAAGATGATGAACAAGGAAGAAAATGAGATGTTAAAAGCTCCACAAGATGGTCCTTCAACTTCTAGCACCTTACACCTTCTTAGATAAGCTTCTTACACCCCTAGTGACCTTGGATCATGAGATTGAAGCTTGAAAATGGTGCTGTGTTGGTGTGTGAAGTGAGCCAAGAGTTTGAGGTGAACAAGGAAGAAGATGAAGTGTTTATGAGGAATGATGGATAATGGTTACATCTTATGGTCTTATAAAAAGAATGTTCCAACATAGTGATCTTCAATAGGATATCTTGTATAAAAATTAGGGGACAAGAGAAATAAACAATTCAAAAGTGAAGTGGGGCCCATAGGGGCCGGCCATGGTGAAGGGGGTGGGGTAAAGTGTAAAATTTGGGAAGTTAGGGGTTTAAAATGCAAACAAGGGGGGTTAAGTTAGTTTAAGTGTGTTTAGGGGTTTTTATGATGTTTAAGGTGTTTTAGCACCAAAACTAGTTTAATATCATAAAAACATTACTTCTAGTCAAATTTTGATGTCCCAGTTATTGTCCGGTTGTTCGGTTCGTTACGGGTCGTTAAAGTGCTGAATTGCGCAGTTTCACTAGGTATGAAACCTTTTGTGGCAGTTTCAATTCCCGACACTTTGTAAGTTATACTGGACAATAAAACACAAATTTTGCATGATATTAATGTGTTTAAAAGCTGATTTTAGCTGAATTGTGCTGATTTATGCAGAATTCTGCATTTAAAGTGAGTTTCGGGTGCTTTTTAGTGCCTAGTTTAGCTTCCGGAAAGTTTATATTTTAACCCTTGTATCCACACTTGGGTTTTAATGTATTTTAGATGTTGGACCTATTCCTAGGCTCTAATTCTATTATCTGAGTACTTTCTGTAGAATTGTTGACACACCGTGTCTTACCGGTGAGTTTACTAGTCTTTCTGACGCAACGCTAAAGTAATGCATAAAGAAATATTTGAAGTATAAAACGTGCACGAATTCACATGTATAGCATGAAATCAGACAATGTTGACATTTAAGCACATAATTGCAGATATTTAATAATAATTAAAACTGTACGGAAATTACCGGTTTGTGCCGGTTGTCACAGTGCCCACTGAACACGCCCCCGTGCTGCACAAAACCAGTTACTTTTATTAAAACGACCAGATATAGGACCTGAACATGGGCCGTGCTCACTGAACACGGGGCCGTGTCCAGCCTCTGTTTCTGTTTTCATTTTTGTTTTCTGGTCCCGAGACTCTGTTGTGGTCTGCTGAGTGATTCTTATGGATCAATACTCAGGAGATTACAACTACCACTATGAGGAGGATGATTATAGGGAAGACTATTGCACCATTTGCGGTAACCCTCACTCGGTACAATATTGTGACCTCTTTGAACCATCCACTTCATACAACTACTATGAGGAGCCCAGGTACGAGCCATCAACTTCATACACACCCTATGAAGAACCAAGGTATGAACCTTCTCCCTCATACTCATATTTTGATAAAACAAGGTATGAGCCTTCATACTCGTACTTTGAGGAACCAAGATATGAGCCTCCACCTTCATATGCTTACTATGAGGAACCATGGCGTGAACAACCCACCTCATATGAGTATTATGAAGAACCAAGTTACGACCCTTATCCATCATATACTTACCATGAGGAACAATGGTGTGAACCATCTACCTCATATGAGTATTATGAGGAACCAAGGATCGAGCTTCCGACTTCAAGCTTTGATGATACTTATTCAACTCAATTTGACGAACCACCAACTATTTCACCCGTAGCCGAAAAGATAATAGAACACCTTAAAACTATCGAGCGCTGTATAAAAGAAGTCCGCGCAAGGGAAGAGGAGTCCCGCGCAATGGAGAAATTAACTTGTAATAAAGAAGAGATAGTTGAAAAGGTAAAAATGGAAGAACAAGTTAGTGAAAAACCGACACATGAGTTAAACAACGAAAAAGGTAAGTCCGACAATGTTAAAATTCAAGAAGAGTCTAATTTTAAAGAAATTAATCTCTTATCACCTTCTTTCTAAAATCATTGTTTAGTACCCACTCATGCTAAGTTTTTAAAAGAGTTAAACACTAACACTAAAATTGACGAAACGGTAAGCATTAAGTTAACAAATGATCAAACCACGCTAATAAAAGAAGATCCATTTGAAATTAACATTACACCGGTTCCATGTTTTTTTTTTCAAAATTCCTTTATTAGTAATATTACCATCGATAAAGATCTTTGTGTTAATATAATGCCAAATTACATTTTCGAAAAATTAATTATTGGTGATTTTTCTCCACTTCAAATACCTATTTTTCTATCTAATCGGAAAACAATAAAATCAATAGGGATAGTTGAGGATGTGTTGGTCCAGTCCAATCAATTGGTAATCCCAACCGACTTCGTTATCCTTGATGACGCTCCACTAGTGTTGGGATGACCTTTTATAAAGACTCACGAAGCTTTGAAAAATCGGAAGTAAAACAATCTACCTATTCACACTTTTAAAAATTAACTGGTTTAGAAAAAGAAAAATTAATCACACTTTTAAAAAAACACAAAAACGCGATCGCTTGTAGATATTAAGGGAATAAGTCCTTCCATGTGTACGCACAAAATTTTAATGAATGATGACTACAAATCGGTAATACAACCACAACGTAGAGTAAATCCAAACGTTCAAGAAGTGGTTAAAAATGAAGTCATCAAGTTACTTGACGCCGGACTCATCTACCCAATTTCAGAAGTCCTTGGGTAAGTCCCGTCCAAGTAGTTCCAAAGAAAGGAGGTATGACGGTAGTAACTAACGAGAAAAACGAATTAATACCAACAAGAACCGTCACATGATGGAGAGTATGTATAGATTTTCGTCGATTAAATGAGGCAACAAGGAAAGATTCCTTTCCTTTACCTTCTATTGATTAGATGTTAGAAAGATTATCCGGTCACAAATTTTATTGTTTCTTAGATGGTTTTTCAGGTTACTTTCAAATATCGATAACACCCGAAGACCAAGAAAAGACAACATTCACATGTCCCTACGGAATTTTTGCTTATCGACGCATGCCTTTTGGTCTATGTAATGCCCCCACAACCTTCCAACGTTGCATGGTGGCCATCTTCCATGACATGATAGAAAAGACAATGGAAGTCTTCATGGACGACTTTTCTATCTTTGGAGATTCATACGACCAATGACTCGATAACCTTGAACAAATGTTATCCTGATGTGAGGAAACTAACCTTGCCCTTAACTGGGAAAAATGCCATTTCATGGTAACAGAGGGAATAGTACTCGGTCACAAAATCTCAAGCGAAGGAATGGAGGTTGATCGAGCAAAAATAGACATTATTTCTTGATTGCCACCCCCATCTTCCGTTAGAGCTATCAGAAGTTTCCTAGGGCATGCCAGATTTTATAGCCGATTTATCAAAGACTTTTCTAAAATCTCAAGACCTCTAACAAAATTACTTGAAAAAGATGCTCCTTTCATCTTTGACGAGAATGGCAGTCATGCATTTCTAACACTAAAAGAAATGCTAGTCAATGCACCTATCATGATAGCGCCTGATTGGAAATTACCCTTCGAAATCATGTGTGATGCAAGTGACTTTGCAGTTGGAGCCGTCTTGGGACAAAGAAAAGATAAGCATTTTCACCCAATTTATTACGCTAGTAAAACACTTAATGATGCACAAGAAAATTACACAACAACAGAAAAAGAATTACTAGCCGTGGTATTTGCTTTTGATAAATTTCGTTCTTATCTTGTTCTTTCTAAAACGATTGTTTATACAGACCATGCAGCCATTCGATACCTCTTTAAGAAATAGGATGGTAAACCACGTTTGATTTAGTGGATTCTACTCCTCCAAGAATTTGACATTGAAATAAAAGACAAAAGGGGAGCAGAAAACACCGCAGTAGACCATCTTTCTCGCTTGGAAGATCCAGCTTTGGAGGCAACTAGGGATGAGTAAATCAATGAAAAATTCCCAACGGAGTCCCTGGAAATGGTGGAATACCGAGAAGATCCATGGTACGCCGACTATGCTAACTACCTAGCTAGCGGTATAGTCGCAAAAGGATGGCCACATCATCAAAGAAAGAAATTCTTTGCTGATGTAAAGCATTGTATCCTTGCTGACTCAAACTACTAGGTTGAGGGTAACGTCACCTTCAAAAGAGGGGCCTACTACTATAACTAAGATACTCTCTTAAAAAGTGCAAAAGTGAGGAAAACATCAAAGGTTACACTAAAGGCAAGTCGGATCCAAGTGATTCATCTTGTCTTTCTGTTTTTATTATATTTTTATTTTCAGCATTTTTAGTTTTTATTTTCATGTTAAAACATTTTTCTAAACTTTTGATTTGATTAGACGTTGAGGATAAACCGGTACTAAAAGCTCTTGTGTCCTTGGACGACCTTGGTATCTTACCAACGCTATACTACGCTCACGATGGGTGCACTTGCCCATATGTGTGTTTAGTGTTAGTAGAATATCATGTTTTATAAATTTAAAATTTGACTAAAGTGTTAAGAAGGGCTAAAAATATATACAAAATTATATAACACACCGCACACATCAGTAGGAGATGATAATAGGCATTTCTAATAACAAATGACTTAACAACCTTTAACATACTTTAAGGTTCAACTATGTCCATACTAAAATATCCAAACATCATCTTCTAGATGAACTTGTGTAACACCTCGTAAAATCGTGTCCAATGATGTATTGACACGTGTAATAAACCCTAACAAAGTCAAACGTTGACTATGAGGGACTAATTTCATCGAAAACGAAAACTATATTTACAGAGGGACTAAAAGTGTCAGCATGCCAAACTTATGCCTCTAATTGACCACACACGATGAACGTATTCTTAAACGAGTAAATATCCGGACGAAAGAAGCCGTTTGTAAAAGAAAACGAAAGTTTACAAGACCAAGGGGTTAAACGTGTTAACATGTTAATTCCTACCTCTGTGTGACCTTTAACCGAACCCGGGGCTTCATAATGTTTGATTATACTCTCGAGAATACATGATAATAAATTCACAAGGTTTCGATATCACTTTGTGATAATTATGCAAACTTTCGAGAAGAAAGGGTTAAAAGCGTCAACGAGAGAAACTAGTATATTCGGGTGACTTTTAACGAACCCGAAGCCTAACGGTGTTTGGTTATACTTCCAAGATCACTTACAAACTAACTAGGAGGGTTAAATGTGCCAATTATGAAAGATACATTGCATTAAAAGGTTCAGGGACTGAAAGTGTCAAGTTTCAAACTTGATTTGCTGAAGCATGAGGGGTCGCGCTGCGCGAAGCCTCCCCCTATTGCTGTCGCGCGCGGTGATGGGTCCATTTTCACAAAATATGACCTGCAGCTGTAGGTTTGTTACTTGCAACCCAAACAAACCACCTTGCACACTTAAAACTCGAAACCATGGCTCCTTTGATGGTTTTTAAAACCTGCCAAGACACCTGGGATGATCTTGGAACTCCTCTAACACATGGCATGATCCAAGGGATTCATGTTCAAGTATAAATAGAGGTCCTTGGAGGCCTTGAATCCTTGCACCATTTCATTCTTTCTCTCTAGCTCTCAATCTTGGAGGACCCTGAACAATTGGGGACTTTCTTTGAGTTCTTTTCAGTCCATAGGATTACTTATAAGTGCTCCTTTCGTGACTAGTTCTTTTATTTGGCTTAAAAAGCCAAAAAGTCAAGCATTACGATAAACGCTTTGACTTTTAGTTAGACTGTAAACGGTCAAGCCATTGTTCACAACGAACATGGCTACATAATCGTAATTAGGTAGGTGTTAATCCCTCAAAAAGGGTGTCACACCCCCAAAATACCACATGTGGAAACACCGCGGGACGTGTGACGTACCAGGATCTAGCCACCAATCACATTGAACTATAACAAGATATTAAATAAAAGTTTCCATTTATTTCATAAAGTAATTCCAAATCACAACTTAAAACAAATACGTTCAGCGGAAGCATAATGTAAATCATTATTAAAGTGTTTCAAAACAAATGTGCGAAACCAACGAACATGTATCCAAGAGCCACGACCCATGACCACTCCAGCACTCCCAGATAGCAAGTTCCATAACCATGAATCTAACGACCTGCAAGCATGCAGACAAGTGTATCAGACAACACTGCTGAGTTTAAAGTTTGTTAACGGGTTTAGTTTCCAGTTATAAGTTTAAAGCATTTCAGAAATACAATGTTGTTAATAACTCGAGTACCGCAAGATGGCTCCAGATTATTTGCCCATCCCCAATGCTCTATCAAACATTGGTCGAGTGGTTAAGGTAATTAGCCCGTCCTCCCCGGTACGGTGTGAGGGTGCCAAACCTAATAGCGCTATCAACTAATAATCCTGTTGCCTCCCCGACAACCAATTCGGTATATGATGGGACTTAAGTGATAGATATGAGTGTATTAACCAACATCCCAAGTTTAACATTCAAGTTAAACCTATTTATCTTATATTCCTCCCCGTAATATTTACCAGATGTCCCTCCCCAGGACACATGCTTGGAAAAGAGCAGTGAACTCACCTTAGATTTGCTCGGTATATTAAGTTACCCGTTCCAGTTAGTCAACCAACCCTACCGTGGTTACCAATGAAATCAGTTTTGTGATAAATTAAGTCACGTATTTCACACAGATTGCATTCATCACAAAGATCACTTTATAACATGTAGCAAGTACTAAGTTCGCATACAAGTTCACATCCCAAATGCAGGTCACATAGCAACACATAACGGGGGGGGGGGGGGGGTTGCTACCCTCACAAGTCAAACCAGATTTCTGATTCTAGGCAACAAATAGATCTTATAAACACAGACATCCATCAACATATACATCATAACCTTTACTGTTGGTTTACACACATGCCCTTGGCGAATGTCTATCCTTCGTCGGGGTTAAGTACGACGAAGAACTATATGGCGAAGAATCATACTTCATCGAAGTATCCTTATGGTTCATCATAAGCCAGTCGACGAAGGATCATAGTTGTTCATCGAGAAGGCCAGTCGACGAAGGATTATAGTTCGTCGACTTGGGTTCTTCGTCGAGGGTAGTTATTCGTCGCTGCACTTCACAGGTGATCATGGTTTCCTAAACCCTAATGATTCAGGTAGTTACTCTGTCACTGATCATGATCCAATTGATTACTATGTTTATTATGCGAGCACAATCATCATTATCATCAACAATTTACAAAGCTTTTATATAAATCACATAACCCTAGTTTATCACATCACACCGTAACTGATAATTTACATAGATCTAGTGATTCATCGTTATCAGGAATTATCAACTAATCATGATCCAAACATTCAGATCGAATCATACAAAAACAACTGTTTATCATCACCATATAGAGTCTTGGTTAACAATCAGTGTTCATACGATCATAACAATCAAAACATCAAGTATTACCTAGCAAACAAACTTATAATGATGGGGCACTAACCGAGATATCAAATGGGCCGATTCGATCAAGATTCAAGACTTCGAATGATAGGGAAACTGCCGTCGAGTGAGAGAGAAAGAGAGTGTAGGGTTTGATTATGTTTCACAGGTTACGCAAGTTTTAAGCAAACAAAAATACAGTTGGGCCCACTCTGGGCTACGGGCCGAAAGCCCCTTTTTGGCGAAGAATCACTTGACGAAGACCCTCCTTCGTCGAAGTTCATGGTGACGAAGAATTACCTCTTTGACGAAGACTATTCTTCGTCGAGGTTGATGGTGGCAAAGAATCATTCTTCATCTCCTTGGGTTTCCATTACTCATTAACCAATACACATTACACATTTATTCAACCAAGCATTAGAATACTTAATCAACCAAGCATTAGAATACTTTAATCATTCAATAAACTACACATGATATCACGTAAAACAAATTGTAAAAACAGGATTGTGAAACAAGTGATTCGCAGAGGAAAGAACTTGAAAGAAATTTCATCCCGAAATTTGATAAGCATTCCAAAGCAGCAAGGTGTTAGATCAGGATGACTGTGGATTTTCCGCGGTTGCCACATCATCCCCAACTTGAAAGGGAATTTCGTCCTGAAATTCGCCAGTCGCATCAGGATTAGATTGGTCAGTTGGGAAAAGTTGAGGATACTTGAGCTTCATTTGATCCTCACACTCACACTCCCACGTGAACTCCGGTCCACGTCTTGAGTTCCAACGAACTCTCATGATCGGAATTTGACTATGCTTACGGACCTTGACTTCCAGGTCCATAATTTCGATGGGTTCTTCGACAAACTGCAATTTGTCGTCGATTTTCAGCTCTTGAAACGGTACCACAAGTGTTTCATCAGACAAGCACTTCTTTAGTTGCGACACGTGGAAGACATCATGGACGTTACCCAACTCATCAGGTAACTCAAGCTTGTAGGCCACTTTACATAATGAGGATTAAGCTTACCGCGCTTCCCAAAGCGCACCGCACCCTTCCGGGGTGAGACTTTCAACATAACGCGATCGCCTACAGCGAACTCCAAGGGTTTCCTACGCTTATCAGCGTAGCTTTTCTGACGGTTGCGCGCTGCCGTCGTATGATTCTTGATCTGAACAATCTTCTCAGAAGTTTCAAGTACAAGTTCCGGACCCGTAATCTGGCTGTCACCCACCTCGGCCCAACAGAGAGGAGAACGACATTTCCGTCCGTACAATGCTTCGAATGGAGCTGCCTGGATGCTGGTATGGTAGCTATTGTTATAAGAAAACTCTATCAAAGGCAAGTGTTTCTCCCAACCCTTGCCAAAATCAATCACACACGCTCGCAGCATGTCTTCAAGTGTCTGGATGGTTCGTTCACTTTGACCATCCGTCTGTGGGTGATAAGCAGTACTCATGTCGAGACGTGAGCCGAACGATTTGTGCATCGACTGCCACAAATCTGAAATGAAACGCGGGTCACGATCAGAAATAATAGAGGTTGGCACCCGTGCCTAGAAACCACTTCTTTAAGATAAACAACAGCAAGTTGTGAGAACTTATCCGTTTCCTTGATTGCTAGAAAGTGTGCTGACTATGTGAGGCGGTTAACGATCACCCAAATGGTATCGTTTCCGTTTTGAGTTCTTGGCAAACCTGTGACGAAATCCATAGCAATTTGCTCCCATTTCCACATAGGTAACTCTGGTTGCTGGAGCAGGCCTGAGGGTTTCTGATACTCTACCTTGACTTTCGCAAAAGTCAAACACTTACTCACATAAGTCGCAATGTGGGCCTTCATCTTCGGTCACTAGTACAAAACTTTGAGGTCCTGATACATCTTATCTGAACCCGGATGAACAGAGTATCGAGACTTGTGCGCTTCGTCCATCACAAGCTCTCTAAGATTCCCAAACAAAGGAATCCATATTCGTTCCATGAAATAGTAAATGCCGTCAGATCTCTCTACGAGTCGTTTCTCCATGCCCCGCAAATACTCAGCTTTGATGTTTTCCCCTTTCAGCGCTTCAGTTTGAGCATGACGGATCTGGTCAGGTAAATTAGAATGGATGGTGAGCTGCAAGGCGCAGACACGTTTGGGTTTCGTTTCCTTTCGACTAAGGGCATCAGCTACAACGTTAGCTTTACCTGGATGATACTTGATTGCACAGTCATAGTCGTTTAAGAGTTCTACCCAGCGACGCTGTCGCATATTTAATTCCTTCTGGTTAAAGATATGCTGAAGGCTCTTGTGGTCGGTATAAATAGTGTATTTAGTACCGTACAAGTAATGCCTCCAGATTTTGAGCGTAAACACCACGGCCCCCAACTCTAAGTCATGAGTCGTGTAATTCTTCTCATGAACCTTCAACTGCCGAGAAGCGTAAGCTATCACCTTTTCACGTTGCATTAGCACACAACCAAGACCTTGAATAGAAGCATCACAATATACCACAAAATCCTCGGTACCTTCTGGTAAAGACAAGATCGGTGCACTGCAGAGTTTTTGCTTCAAGAGTTGGAAAGCATCCTCCTGTTTCGTTCCCCAAGAATATACTACGTCTTTCTGTGTTAGTGCAGTGAGAGGTTGAGAGATCTTCGAGAAGTCTTTAATAAATCTGCGATAGTACCCAACGAGACCAAGAAATTGTCGCACCTCCAAGGGGTTCTTTGGTGCCGCCCAATTTCTGATAGCATCGATTTTTGCAGGATCCACGTGTATCCCTGATTCATTCACAAAGTGGCCAAGGAAGTGTACCTCTCGAATCCAGAAGTCACACTTGGAGAATTTCACGTAGAGTTGCTCCTTCCTCAAGAGTTCCAAGATAAGACACAAGTGTCGCTCGTGGTCCTCCTTGCTCTTAGAGTAGATTAAGATGTCATCGATAAACACAATGACGAAATCGTCAAGATACGGTTTACACACACGGTTCATGAGATCCATGAACACTGCTGGTGCGTTAGTTAACCCGAATGGCATAACCAAAAACTCTTAATGGCCATACCGCGTACGAAAAGCTGTTTTTGGTATGTCCTCCTCTCGGACTCTCATCTAATGGTAACCCGATCTTAAGTCGATTTTCGAGTAAAAACTTGACCATTGCAACTGGTCAAACAGATCATCGATGTGTGGCAAAGGATAACGATTCTTGACTGTCACTTTGTTGAGCTCTTGATAATCTATGCACATACGAAAAGACCCGTCCTTCTTCTTCACAAACAGAACTGGGGCTCCCCAAGGCAAAGAACTGGGTCGGATAAAACCTCTATCCAACAGTTCTTGGAGTTGATTAGACAGTTCCTGTAACTCTCCTGGTGCAAGACGATAAGGGGCGCGAGCAATCGGGGCAGCTCCGGGTGTAAGGTCAATCTGAAACTCCACCTGACGGTGTGGAGGTAAACCAGGAAGTTCTTCAGGAAATACATCAGGAAATTCACGGACAACAGGCAGATCTTCAATTTTCCTTTCTTCAGGCTGAGTGTCAGTAACAAGTGCTAAAATAGCAGGATAGCCCTTATGTAAACACTTCTGGGCTTTCATAGCTGAGATGATGCCAACCATTGCACCACTACAGTGACCTTGAACCAACATAGGCTCTCCACTAGGGAGAGGAATACGCATGATTTTCTCTTTACAGAGAATTTCCGCTTGATGCTTAGACAACCAATCCATACCAACCACTACGTCGAAACTACAAAGAGTAACAGGAAGAGGGTCGATGTCAAACACTTGACCCACAAGATCAAGCTTGCATCACATAATAATGTGTGAGGCTTCAATTATCTTACCATCAGCTAATTCTACTACATGCTTAGCTTCTAGAGGTGTTGGGGTTAACCCTAATCGTTGATTGAACTCTAGGGACACATAACTCCAATCGGCACCGGAATAAAATAACACAGAAGCAAAGAGATTATTCATAGAAAACGTACCAGTCACGACATTGTCGTCGTTCCTAGCATCACCAGCACCAATCGTAAACACCCTTCCACGAGCACCATTGCCCCCATTGTTGCCGTTGTTGTTCCCAGCATTGTTATTGTTATTCTGATGGTTGTTGTTATCGTTGGCATTTTGATTCAGCCGAGGGCAATCCCGTTTAATGTGACCCTCGTCCCCACACTAGAAACACCCCTTCCTATTGCCTTAGTTCTGATAGGGCTGCTGCCTTTGCTGTTGCTGATGCTGCTGTTGTTGCTGTTGATTCTGCTGCTGCTGTTGCTTTAGGAACGGAGCTCTGCAGTCCTTTGCCATATGGCCTACCTTATCACACCTACGGCAAGATCGGACACACGGTCCACGATGATGATAACCACACTTCTTGCACTTTAGCTGCCTTCCAGCGTAGGAGCCTTGGCTCAGATTGCTGCTCTGACCTTGGTTAACAGAGGAGGACTGATTGCAACTATGATTATTGCTGTTATCTGGCCTTTTCTGCGACTGATTCGAGTTGGACACCTTGTCCATATCGTTCCACTTGCGCTTGTTATCACTAGCAGGGGTAGTAGTACCAGTAGGAGTAGCAGAAACACGAGGCGGTAGCGAGCCGCGCTCGACCTCTTGGTCTGTAATCTTGTGTGCTAAACGAATGATCTGAGGCAGGTTGTTAAGACTTGCAGCAGTGACCAAACTCTTAACTTGCGGTGCTAAGCCTTTGATGTACAATTCGATTCTTCGAGGTGGTGGTTGTGATAAGTTAGGGCACATGTTTGCTAGCTCATGAGATCGTTTCGTGTAAGCCTTGATCTCGGACCCCTCCATTTTCAGATAATAGTATTCGTTCTCGAGTTTCTGAATCTCGTCACGAGGACATTACTCCTCCCACATCAACTCCTTGAAATCATCCCAAGTAGTTGCATTAGCTATTTCGATGCCCAACATCTGCACCTGGGCATTCCACCAAGTTAAGGCACCATCTTCCAATGTGCCTGTAGCATACTTCACCCAGTCCCCCACGGGACAGTTACACATAGCAAACACTGTCTCAGCTTTCTCGAACCAACCGGAGTAGTCCCACTAAATGTCTGTGGCTTACAATCCATGAATGTCTTAAACATGCAAGCAGGCAGATTGTTCTGATTCTGATTCACTTGTTGACCTAAGGACGAAAGAAAATACAACACACGGGTGAGAGTTGAGTACGCGACACAAGAGTAAAGAGTATTTGGCACATATCGTACCAGCCTGCTGAGCCGCCAAGGCTTCAGCCACACGAGTATTGATCAAATTGGTCAACTCAGCCTGGGACATAGTAATGTTGGCACGTCCACCACCACGGCCTCCACCACGTCCACCATTACGTCCACCACGTCCACTCATGATTCTATATAAGAGAAGGGAAAAAGGTTAAGGGTCGGAATTGGGTAGGAGTCAAACATCACGATGACTTCTACAGACTACTAAGTTTACATCAGACAACAGAGCGGAACCCCTTTCACACTCGTTAAGCCTCACTGGGACTCACATGCACCCCACATTATTATTATGTGTGCACCCATAATAACAATGCAATTTGCATGTTTATCTCAGCTCCTCCCAACTCGTGCTTAAAAGGTTCCTCAAATTCGAGTAGCAAAACAAAAGGCATCACAAAACATGAATCATGAAAGTCTAGAGGAATGTCGCATTGTGACTCTATCAACCACGTAACATAGGCAAGTAACACATGAATTCAGTCTGTAGTGCTAAGTGTGCAATCACATGCAACATTATACGTAAGTGTACACTAGATATGCTATACAATAAGTAAACGAGAGACGAACCTTGCAATCTGGAGCTGAGTATCATGGTCAATTTCGAAGCTGTTCGATTATTGTAAATTACGATTATAGTGAACTTTTAAAAGTAGAATGTTGATAGAACATGGCTAATTTAATCAAACTTATATCCCTCTTTATCCGAATATCTCGAGTTGTACAACACTCGTCTCGACTATTTAGTCCATACGTATTTTGTTAACTTCATATAATACGTTCTTGAGGTTTTAACATCATTAATCCTTCTAGTATTATCAATCCATGAGGGAATTCGTTCCATCTTATCTATATATGCATGTGCTTTCACTCTTTAGAAGTTTTGCTACATAAATTTGCCCATTTAACACATAGATATCCATATCATATGCAAAAATGTCATGAACACTTGCTTCTATCTCCAAAATCCATATTGTACCATGGGTGTACACTATTTATTGAGATATCAGAATCACCGGGTACAAGTTTTCTATGTATGTTTCTTGGTGCACAAGTATTACATCGTTAAGATATTTCAGTTAACCTTTTAAGCACTCAATTGCTTTAGAAACTCATTAGGAGTTCCAATTATATCCAACATGTAAACTAATCATAACCTATTCAAATCCGAATATGTATAAATGATTACATTGTTCTCGAGAACTTACTTTACTTGACCTAAATAATTTAATCCGTCGAGACTTTTATGTAAACTTTCAGTATCAAGTGATACATAACATTCATAAGACGAATATCAATTCTCTCTTTATATTACCAGACTAATAAAATATTGGAAAGTCAATGTATCCACCACTGGAGAATGCGCATCCTCATAATCAATCATAGGTCTTTGCGAAAATTCTTGTGCAACAATTTTTTCCTTATATCACTCAATTTGATTTTCACATAAGCATAAAAGAGCCGTTTATATACAACATATTTCACAACTTCAGTTGTATGGACTATTGGTACGAAAACTTTCCATTTTATTAGAGAATTCAACTCTGCCTTATTCGCGTCTTTTCGCTTTTGGCAAATTATTTCTCATAGGTAGATCTTAAATTTTGATCCTTATCATTTATCATTTCAAGCGCTATTTTAAATACAAAAGTAAAACGGCGTCGATTTCAATTCGATTCCATATATATTTAGATATGATACAAATTAACGAGATCTCTTTACTTTCAGGTACCTGAGGTTCTTCTGGAACCATCATGTCTAATGTCTCTTCAGGAGACCTTTTTAATATAACCTCGACTTGACCATCTTAATTAGTTGGTCCAACTTTCTAGGAATTTTATTATTGGAATCGACAAGTCTACCACGATTCAGACATGCAATAGACTCATTACAAACATGTGGTTGTCCTTCTAGAACACCCATCTTAATTGGAGCATTAGCAGTTGGAATATGTGACACAGTCGCCTTTTTAAGGTCAGTGAATGCATCTGGTAATATTTGCTAATCTTTGTAATTGAGTTATCCTTTGAACTTCTGGCTAATCTTTGTAATTGAGTTATCCTTTGAACTTCTGGTTTACACTTTTAGTTTTGAGGACCAATGATAATTCATACCAATTCATTTCTTTTCCAACTACTTTTTATCTCCCCCAGATTTTGGGAATGTTAATCCATTGAGATGGATATCAATTAATTGAGCCGTAAATAAATATCTCGTGAAAGACTCTATTCATTATCATATACTCCCAACCACCTTTTAAGGTCCCATCTATGTGCGTAGTGATGGATCAATTTCAATATATACCGCACAACCAAAATCTTAGAAGGGACATCTTTGGTTCCTGACCAAAACCAACTATAATGGAGAGAAACTATTACAACATGTTGGCTTGATGTGAATTAATGTTGTTGCATGTAATATTAGAAGTACTCATATATAAACATGAACTTGTTGTCCTGATTATTTGCTTTGTTGTCAATCGTAGACGTTTAGTGATCGTCTTAACAAAAGCACTTATACGAATGTTTTTTAATAACTTAGAAATTAAATTCACCATTATTACTAAAATAAATACGTAATCTGGAATATTGTGCTTGTTATCTCATTAGCTAAGCCACATATTACACAAACTTGAAGTTGTGAATTAGATAACCATTTAGGCGATGCTTCGATTTAGTGAAATTTTAAACATGTTATGTAATAGCTAGAACCTATTAGCAATGTATAGAAAAAAATGGGAGAATGGGAGACGAATTTCTTATTGATGTATATGTATGAAATACAAAGCCTCTATTTATAGGCTCAACATTAACATAAGAGTAAATACAATAAGGAGTTAAGGATGTGGAGAGTCACTATAAATGATATATTCATAACACTATTTATTTTTTATAATAAGTTTTTTTCTTTTCGAAAGTTAAATTTCATTCATAAACACCACCTAGCTAAGAAGCCTAGGCAACAGAGAAACTGAACAAGAAGAACTTACACGAAATCAAATTTACATCAATCCTTCCAAGAGACAGACTTAAACTAGATTTATTTTTTGGCCAAAAGAAATAGAGCGCTTTAATGCTATTCTTGATATCTTCTACCTTTCAATCTTTGTTAGCAAACATCTTCTCGCAACTCTCCTTCAAATACACCAACAACCAAAAATAATAAATACCATGAACCACTCTCCTTTTGTGCACACTTGACCCAATATGGTTATGAAACTCCCAAAGGTCCCTACAGTAAAAGCAAAAATGTTTTGAAGGTGACACCATTGACTCACCCAATGCCATACTTCAGACGCCACCATGCATCCGGTGAAAAGGTGGTTTGAGTCCTCCACTAGACTGTCTTAGAAGGCACAACTAGCCGCATCGAATATTAGATTGTATGTTTTGGATAAAATAAGATATATTAGTAGCATTTATGTAAATTATCTTTTACTTTTAATAATTGGTTTAATATCATAGATAGGGGTATGCATGTAACTTTGGTATGTCTTAAATTCAGAAACTTAAATGCAACTTCTCTCCGTCTTTTTTAAACGTTAATATTTTTTATATGTAATTCGCTTTTAAAAAAATTACACCATAATAATGAGCGTTTTCAACTAGATGTTTTAGTCCATGAATGGTGTTTTATTTGTAACAGGTACATGATGTTTTATTTTGTGGCTAACAAAAGGTTCATTATATAGTGGTTTATTAGTAGCAGGTATATAATGTTTTATTTTTAGTTAACAAAAGGTCCATGATATTAGATTTTGCATATAACATGTGGTATATGGTGTTTTATTTTGCATAAACATTGTGTTTTTTTATCATAATTGAATAATTGTCTAATTTACTCTTATACCCCTCACTCTTGATTTTAATGATTGTCACATGTTTAATTTCTATGACTTCTTAAAATTCTTAGGAATATAACCATTTGTAGACGAACCCTTACCATTATATTATAATACATGTTACGAAAAAAAACCAAGTTTCCATAATTTTGCGAGTTTAATTATTTACAATTTTTAAAACATATATCCTTTCAAAATATATTGTTGACTTTTAAACTAACTTTTACCACGATTTCTAAACGCCCATAACTATTTCATGCGTTAATATATATTTTAAAAATGCCATAAACGAGCATTTTATTAGCATTAACTTGAGTATGGTAGCTATAGTTTTTTATTAGTTAAAAAATTTAACATGTTACGTTATTATCAGTGTGTGTGTCCAGCTGCATCACCCGGGCACCTTTCTAGTATACACACACACACAAAGGACTTTGCACGACAGGTGAATCAGTTCAGAATTCATTGGTAATAGTGGTAAGAGTTAGTAATTCGTCGGTCGGGTGATACTCCGATGGAAATACGATGTGTTAATGAATTTAGCAACAAAAGTCTGGTTGTTAGTGATAATCTTTGGTGAGTCTTTTTCTAATTTACGACTGTTATCGCTAATCTGTCGGTGACCGCCATCATATTACTGACACATATTTTTTACTTTTTTCATACATTTTTGTGGTTCCATAATTGAATTGGCGGGTATCGACCGTCGAAGATATTATATCGATGATAATAAGTTTTTCTAACCGTACAAGTTATTCAATTCTAGTTGCAACAATTTAAGTTGCAACAATCATTTTAGAAAAATAGATCTACAACAATTTAAGGGGTATTTTTCGCTTATGAATTTGAAGAGAATAACTATCACCGCGATTTAGAAAGAACGCCCGAACATTTAGACTTTTGTGTGTGCAAAGTATTGGTTGAATTTCTATGAAAAATCAAGATTAATACAGAAATTGTATTGGCATCTTCAGGGCCCTTGGCTCACCTTTTTTTTAGAGAAATCCTAGAAGTAGACAAACATCTACGTGACGGGGGTCCACTTAGATATTTCTTGTAATTATCGGCTCAATGCATGATAAATATGATAAGTATTGGGGGAAGTATGGCATGCTTAATGACTTTATGTATTTTGTTGTTATCTTGGTTCTTGCTATGAAATTACATTTTACTAAACATTGTTTTATAAAGTTAATTATATATGACATAACAAAAAAAATTATATGTCAAAAGAAGCCATTGAAAAGCAGGTGCCATACATGGTGCTAGAAATGGAGAATACATTGCATGGGTAGTTTAAAACATACAAAGATAGGTTTGATATGGTTGTTAATAACTCAGTGTCTCAAGAAGCACGTAACGAAGATGTTGTGGAATGTGATGGTGGGGATAATTTTTTACGGAGTTTCTAAATGTGGAAGAAAGTAACTCGGTTGTAATAGAAACAAAGCTAAAGAGGTGCCAATATGAGACAAGAGTTGACTAGACTAAGCGGTTTAACATACTTATCGGCTGGAAACAAAAAGCTAGTAGACTCTCAATTGTATCTCAGATAGCTTGAGATAAAAGGATTTCAATAGTTTCAAACTTTATTACATTGTTTATGTTGTTAAGTTTGTATCTTTGTCTGATATCTTGTTCCACAGTCGCATCGGGGTCAACATTTAGTACGGGGTGGTCGTGTACTAGACGCGTATAGAACAAGGTTATCAACTAACATTGTCGAAAGCTTTAGTTTGCCCTTAAGATTAGGTGAGAAAATCGAGAAAACCATTTATGGATGATATAGACGATTTATTAAAAGGTGATGATATTACCATAGGTAATAGGGGTTCTTATTTGTTTAATTTCTTTGGTTGTTAAATAATATGAGTTGTCGTTCAATAAAAAAGAATAATATGAGTTAACTTTCTTTTTGTTGTCAAACAACGGCCTAACAGCAACATCTAATATGTAAAGGATAATATAGAGAATATAGAGGGAATGAGAAGTATAGAAAATGAGAGAATTATCATTCATTGATTGTACATATATCATATATATAGATCAATACAACAACAACCCTAAAGCCCATTAACATTAGGTCAGGCTTGGCCTATGGGCCTGAATGTCTGCATTCATAACACTCCCCCTCAGACACTTAGAAATACACATACACTGTTAACATTATACTACTAGATAATGTTTACACGATTCTTCAGGACCGATGTTAACTGATACTGCAGGACCAGTTATGTTGCCTCATTAAAACCTTACTAAGAAAAAACCAGTGGGACAAAACTTAGTCAAGGAAAAAGAGTATATACACTGTGTATATTATGGGTACATTACTCCCCCTCAATTTTACTTGTATATCTTGATGATGTTGAATCCAATCTTCTGTGACAATTGCTTGACTTGATATTTGGCGTAGTCTTCTTTGATTTGAGTGTTGTTGTCTACATTGTCTTCATACAGTATCGCTTGAGCTTCTCTTGATCAACTCTAATCTACATACTTCTTAAATATGCTGAAATTTTTGACCTTCATAACTTGTATGTGAGTCTAATATATATCAGTCATAACCCAGGACGCCATATTGTTCTTGTGGAACTATCCCGTGTCTGGAGTTTGTAAATATGTCAAATAATTATTTAATGCGCTTTATAATTCTGCCTCGTTAAAAACCATGTCAGGAAAACCCAATGGGACAAAACCGTAGCTAAGGGAAAAGAGTGCACTACGCATTATACATAATTAACAACATTAGTTATGTTGTCTCGTTAAAAACCCTACCAAGAAAACCCAATGGGAAAAACTTAGTGAAGGGAAAAAGAGTGCAACATTTGAGATTAGAACTGTAATCTTACCAATATATCTAGCAAGAACGTAATATCAGATGTCGTCTTGTTTGCAAGATACGTCAATGCTCTGATCACAATTAAGTATGGTACTTCTTGACTAAGTAATTCGATATCCCTTTCTTGGGGTTGATAAGAATATTTGTTTCTATGTCAAGCGATTAGATAATCGATCATGTACTCAACGAATGAGCTTTTTCTATATAACATCTTCTAGATGTAGTCAGATTAATGAGCAAAAATAGTACATATATACTCGAACTACAGGTCGAGAATAACTACACTTTGTAAAGGCCATTCAAAATTTTCCTCTTTAGTTTGAGAGTTCCCTCTCGATGATGTTTACATTATCACTGTAAGAGTGAAATCTTGTTAAATAGATGTAGCTCATTTTATCAAAATTATACATCTCTTTTCAGAGTATAGTCGATTGTGCCACATACAAGTAGTTTCCTTTAAGATTCATATATATAACACCTATGGGGTTATTATTTCATAATGCTTTGAGCATTTTTAATCCTTCAGGGGGTTTTCATACAGATGCCATTCGCAATTGTCTCGTACATGTATACGGTGATGATATCCATAAGTTGTTTTATCTGAAGTCATTCTGAGATTGCGAGGCCACTTAAACATCTAAAGATTATCACATCCACTACAGGGTTATACGTTTCCTCACAATCAACTGCTGGGATTTGGGAAAAATCTTTATGTTAAAATGTGTGCCTTACATCGCAAAAACTCATTATTTACGTTTCCTTTTATTTTAAAGACACCCATTTATAACCTACTGGTTTGACGTCTATGGGTGTTCGAACTGCTGGTTCGAAAACGTTTAGTCTGTCGAGCAAATTTAGTTCAACCTTGAGTCATGTAGCCATTTTGGCTATTTGTGTGCGTACACTCTTGCACACTTTCTATATACGTAATCTCTTTTTTTATCGATTACATCTATTTCTATAGCATAATCAAATATATCATTTTACATGTGTTTCATTACAGTTCCATATTGTACTTATTTTGTACATAATTCATCGCGATCTCATATTTGTTTGGTACTAGAGTTTCTTTTAGAACTCCATTAGCCTCTTTTGGGGTTTTGACAACAACCTTCTTTAAGGTTTAGTATGCAACCACTTCTGGGGTTTTGTATGCAACCACTTATGGTGTTTTATGTGCCACCTCTTTTGGGGTTACACCAACTGCGTTACTCTGCTCTTTTTGTGTTTGTGGGTTTTATCTTTGTGGAACCGATTTATCTCTCACAATTTATTAATATGATAATCATTTTGTGAGTACTTCCATTAGAGCAGATAAGTTTAAGCCGGTATATGTGACTTTGTCACCTTATTTGTTTTAGTGAATGCATCTTGTATTTCATTTGTTATTATTTGCAAATACACGCTCTTTCTTTTGGACTTGAGATTTGCATTGACCACTTCAGGGGTCAATATATAATATGATGCATTTTTTTTATGTTACAAATCTTTCATTTTCTTGTCTCCCCCTAAGACTGGGAATACGATGTACATATCCCATTTTATATGTTATGGTGGTGCTATTAGTACATAGGCTGCACAACAAAATATATAAAAAAATGGAAACTTGGTTCTCTTCAGGAGACCAGTTGTAGTGGGGAGTATTTGTGATAAGCAGTTGGTTTTGAATTGATATAATCAATCGACGAATTCCGTCTCGACTACGTATGCCTCTCACTATATTTCACATTGGGCCCAACAATGGTCCCTACAATTGGGTTGTCAAAGAACAGTGTTAAACCATGTAAAAAAAAACAACGTTCCATAGTGTTGGGCATATACTACACACGGGTAGCTAAAAACTCACATATAACCATGTATGAATGCCACAATCCACACAACTGTACATTTCAGTGGTCCCATATAAGAGGGATTGTTTGTAGGAGTTTATTGTTTGGAAGGACATAAAAATTTATTTGCCACAAAAAAACTAACTAGACATATGATAAGGCATTTTGGGAGCAATGTTTTTAGATTACTTAGAGGTGCTAAGGTGCCGGTTAGCATGTTTGATTGTTTAGCATATCATGATGCTATCTTGATGACCTATTTGGTCATGCCATGTGGTGAACGTATAAATATTCTAGTAACTTCTGGTTACTCACCATATTTGATTTAATGGAATATTGTGGAAAATTAGTATCATTTCTAGTAACTTCTAATATAGTCTTCTGGCCATATTTGCTATACTCCCATACAACATTCATGGTGGCATCATTACAATTTTCTTAGTTATGTATATGATCATAACCTTTGAATTGATCATCATCACATTCATATTAGGGAATGGATTAGAACCACATAACTTTCATGCTTGTTGTTTCAAACTTTATATATATTCTTTAACAATTAATGATATTTGACAATGGAAATTGTTTTGCTCAATGGATTATGATATATATTTTTCTCATCACATTCTCTTGTAGGAATGGAATAGAGTCAGACAACTTTCATGGTGATTGCTTTAAACCTTATATATCAAGATCGCATTTGAGGTTTGACAAGTGGAAATTGTTTTATTCCAGATGTATAACTAATCTTTTCACCACATAACATCAATTATATGACCGAATCATTAAGATTTATTAGTCCAAAATCTTACAATCATCAATAAATTTACAATAAGCTTTAGTGAGTTTGAAACTTCGAATGTCATATTATAAATAATTCTTGATCACTATTCAATCATGTTTATAACGTGTGATCATATACACAACTTTAATTTAGCTGCTTCATTGAATGTGATGATTGAATAGTATATAATTGATATAAGATGTCTTCTCATCAAATACAATATAATAAAATACATAAAATTAATTTGCCTTACTGTCATGATTGAATATTAAAATACATCAAGAACACTATTAAAAAGGTTTATGGTAATATGTAAAGGTGATGATTATACAATGCATCACTTTATATTATGTCACTATAAGAAATGACTTATGACACAACCTTATGAAATAATATTTTTTTTTTCATCTCTTGTAAGAAATATATATTTTTTATTATTTAACATATCATCTAAATAAATTAAAGCATATAAAAGACGCAATAAATTGCAATAGTGATAAGCCTATTATTATAGGTTATGCTCTAATTTATCGACATCGTGTGCGTTAGCTTTCAAATTAGCGGTGTTCTATAAAGGACAAAGTTGATATATGATGAAAGCCACAATAAAATTATACATCTTGATTAATAGTAAGATAACATTTATAAATAAAGATGAGTAAATCAATATATGATTTTTTTTTACTACTAAAATATAGCTATAATTTGTCATCAAACAGATTAAAAATTATATGATAACATGTCATGTAATGTAATGTCATATAAAACATCAAATTTCTTATTCTTATATATCAAATAAGAACACTATAAACATTACACTTATCGTATTGTATTTCTAGTTAAATTGTTACGAACAATCACATTAAAATTTATATGTCAAATACAAGTATTTCACATCAGAAGTGAATGTACATGAACATATTAAATACTAAACAGACTTTTTCATAGTATAATAATCTGTCAACTATTGTATACTACAAAATCATATCCATCAAACGTTATTATGAAATATGATCAATGCATACATTACATATTATTTAAACCGTATAAACTATAAAGTCAACAAGTAAGAGATATAATATGTCTATAATTTCGTACTACAATTTTAAAATCATCATCTCTTAAATTAAATTGTAAATCACCTAATTTTCTATAAAAAATAGTATTATTGTGACTATCCATGTTCCTAACTCCATATCATTTAGTTTTATGAATATTGTGACTATTCATGTTCATAACTCCATATCATTTAATGTTATGAATATTGTGACTATTCATGTTCATAACTCCATATCATTTAATGTCATGGATATTGTAACTATTCATGTTCATAACTCCATATCATTTAAGATTGTAATTAAATGGATATTAAAGATCATTTAAAGTAATAAGAATTCAAATTTGTAACGTAAAAATGAATTAAAATTAATAAAGAATGAATTAAACTACATGATGAGAAAAATGATATTTAATGATTTTAATTTTTAAGCATTAACCAACATCATATATATTAATAACAATAAAAGGCTATTTAATTACTAACCATAAAATATAATAAAAACAATTTATCCCACAAGTAATAAGTCGATTACAATTCAAAACACAAAACAGATATACACATTAATTTATTAGCTTTTACAAAGATGTATAAGGCTATGAGGTGTGGTTAGAGCCCCATGGGGCTTTATCAAGCCACCTAGGCTCCATGTTATCGCCATGTCAGCATGGGGGCTTTATCATGCCCCCCTTTAATTTGGAGGGTGTGGATGGAGGCCCGTCTCATGATTACCTAATTATTTTTTTATTTAAATATTTATTTTTTAACTAGAAAATAAAAACAAAACATAATTTCATTAAAAAAATAAAAACACTACATAATTTCATTAAAAAAAATAAAAACACTACATAATTTCATTTAAAAAATAAAAACACTACTCGTCGTCTGTGTCGAGTCCTCCTTGTTCACGATAAAACCATAGGTGCTCTGTCAGATCGGCTCGAAGGTTTTGGTATGTGTGCCTAGCCCGTATCTTTGCTCGGATATCTTCTTTCTCAGCGTATGTTAGTATTGGGTTCGTCGGTTGGATACTTTCATCATAGCTTTCTCCACAAAATGCTCTACCCAAGTCCTCCAATATCATGTTATGCAAAATGATACACGTATACATAACGTTTCACATTTTACTTTTTCAAGTATCCTCGACGGCTGCGTGATGATAGACCATCTTTTCTTTAACACACCGAAAGCCCGCTTCTTGAAATACAATCTTTTTTCATCATCTGGACACGAAAGACTTTTTACCAAAGTCGCCCACTCGGGATAAATACCGTCTGTGAGATAGTAGCCATACTTATACTGCACGTCGTTTGCATAGAATGAAGTATCTGGTGCAACACCGTCTATGACATCGTCGAATAGATTCGAGGTCATTAAAACTGCAATGTCATTGTTCGTACTAGCCATGCCAAAGTACGCATGCCAAATCCCAAAAATCTTGAGAAGCGACCGCTTGTAATATTAGGGTAGGACCATCGTGGTCACCACGATGATGTTGCCCTTTCCAAGCGGTTGGGCATGCCGCCCATTCCCAGTGCATGCAATCAAGACTTCCCAACATTCCAGGAAACCCATGTAAGCGCTGATGGGCCTCGTATAGAATTGGAACGTCGGCTGCGGTTGGCATCCTCAAATATCGTCTCCCGTACAGAGAGATTACACCTAATAAATTATTGCTAATTAAAAAATAATAACGATGTAAAAAAAATAATAAATACTAGTGTTAATAAAAATTACCTTCACAAAAAATTTCAAGAGACTCACGACACATTCTTGACGACATCCTTAAATACTCATCCCACGCATCACTCGATGTGCCGTAGGCTAGCTGCCTAATTGCTGCTGTACACTTTTGTAGTCCAGAGAAACCAACTTTGCCACTTGCACTCACCCTTTGCGTGAAAAAAAAGGGAATCGCCCGCAAGATCATTGGAAATTTTAACGAATAGTCGTCGGCTCATACGAAACCTACCCTTAAACTGAACATCATCGTACACGGGAGTTTCACAAAAATAATCTTGCACTAGACGTTCATGGGCAGCTAACTGATTCCGTTCAATAGGCGGTTGTCTGGTACGCGATGCAGATGATTCGGCTTCTTCTTGCAAATAATTAATCGCCTCCTGCGCCATGGCGATAACCATATCATCAAGAACACCGTCGGATGACGAGCTCAAATAAGACATTTTTAATTTATGATTGGTGTGTGTTTTAGTTGTGATTGGTGTGTTTTGGTTGTGATTGGTGATTTTTTTAGTTTAGAATAGGTTATATATAATAAAATAAGAATTTTTTTAATATTCGACCGTTTGACAACGGTCATATTTGACCATTCCTCCTCGTTCCACGCGATTTCATCTCGTTACCACGGTGGCGGACGTTCAATAGAGCCCCCACACCCTCCAGCCTAACATGGATCCACTACGCCATATCATGGCATACCACATTCCCAATCTAAATAATTTCACATTTAATACATACCACACATAACTACATCTTCCAAGAGTTAGTTCACATACAAGTAGAATTATATTATTAAAATCTTTAGAGTAGTTTCAAAATGACCAATCGTGGAAATTTAAATATATATTAATATCGTTTAAAGCCTTCTTTAATTTCTTAAGAATACAATTGGTTTCCTCCCCCATAACCTTTATATACATTGTCACCAAAACAAGTATCCATTGATGCATAGTTTTTTAATTAAAGAAATCTAAAACAATTTTAGTAAAGGATTTAAAACAAGTAAATAATATCAAAATATTCACGTGGTTCTCCAAGTTTATTATCATCATTTTCTATTAATTTGTCTTATATCAATAATTTGTACCTATGAACTATCGTGTATAAATTCCATAACTACTTTTTTCAAACCTTCAAAGTTACATGATTTTATTTGTAATTAAATTTCAAAATCTAACTAATCATACTAAATTGTTGCATTCAATTAAATTCACCAAAAATAATAAACTTCTAAATGATCAAGATTACAGTAGCAGTAATAACAATAACAATGATCGCAATATAAGCATAATTCACAAAAATGTCGTAGTTGAACACATAAGCTATTTAATATTATATGAATATTATAATGAGTTTCAATTATCATGCATATAATAAAAAACATTAATTGCTAGAAGATTATTGAAATTCACTAAAGAAAAACTTTGACAAATTTAATTTTATGTACCAACGCATAAACATTTTTCTTTAAGAATTTTACATTGTGGTTATTAAACTCGGCTCCAAACAAAATCGTAAATCAATTGAGGATATTAGAAAATTGTTTGTAGAAGAAATAATATGGAGTAATATATCTTGGGGAAAAGAAACTATTATTCCTACAAAATCCTTTTCATATTATTAACCCTAGGCGTCAGTAAGTTTCATACCCATACAAATAAAACCAAATTATAAATTTTCTAGATCAATAAATATAAAAGGATCAAGTAATATATATTACCTTTCGCAAATTTTGGCTCGCAACAGTATGGGAATTCATTTCTTATACACGTAACGTAGAATCAACCACCGACTCCCAATTGCAACATAAACACCCACGCATGTTTCATCACTACTAGAAGGTTTAAAGATCACAAAAACACAACTACAACAATGTTTTTCTCTTGAATCGATCAAGACAATTGCCTTATCTGATTTGGAGGCCAGAAGAGAAAAGAAACAACGACAAGGAAAGGATTAGCGTTTTGAACAGAGCACTTTCGTGCTGATAACGTGTTGTAAAATAACGGCCTAATAGCAATATCTAATATGTAAAGGATAATATAGAGAATATAGAGAGAATGAGAAGTATAGAAAATGAGAGAATTATCATTCATTGATTGTACATATATCATATATATGCATCAGCTTAGGGGGAGTCTGTTGCTGACAGAGGCTATTGAAGCTGAAGCTATCCAAAGACCAAAGACAATGCAAGAATACATGAAGATTGCAAGATGACTGAAGACAAAGTTATTTTATGAAGCTATTGTCAAGGGGGAGTTTGTTGGTGCATGTTTGTGACAACAGCTTAGATTTGGTCTTTGGATATCTTGTAATTAGTTATACGATAAACAGTTAGCGGGTTTAGCTTTGTATTAGTGAGATAATAGAGTTTGGGCTAAACAAAACCCAATTAGGGTGATGGGGGGCGAATTGGGCCTGTCCAATTCGCAGTCCATGATGTTTAACCTTGGCCCAAGTAATAACCTTGTGTTATATAAACAAGGTTAGGCTTTAGGGTTTAGGTTAATCAGCCAGAACATTGTGAGAGAGCAATTTCGTGAAAGGCTTAGGGCTTGGACGAAATTTAGGTTGTTAGGGATCTTGATTGATTGTAATTCTGTTGATTGATAATCAATAAAGATCCGGTTTGAAAGTGAATTGCTATTTCTGTTTCCTACACGTTTTCTGCTATATTCTGATCAAGAGGATTCCGCACTCTTGATTGGAAAGACAATTCTGTTGAAGATCCATACGAATAGGGGACCTACAACAACCCTAAAGCCCATTAACATTAGGTCAGGCTTGGCCTATGGGCCTGAATGTCTGCATTCATAACACTTTCATGTTTTTCAACACAAATTAAGGATACGGTAAACAAACAAAAGGAAATAGTAAAATGGAAAATGCAAAGCTATCAATGAGGATTAAATGAATACTAACTTTCTTTGGGTTGATTTATTTTTTTTTATCATTTTGATAAGGTTTTTCGGACATTTGGAATGTTTTGGTTTTGGTATTATGGCTGACTGATCACAAATGAAATTGATATTTTGCTTTATTTCCGTACTAGTTATTTTGGTTATGGTATTAGTTTCTTGAATACCGGTTTAGCCTAATTGGTATTTGTATTGTATTGTATTGGTACTCGTATTGATTTAGCCTATTTAGTACATGTACCGGTACCAAGATCAATAGAGTTTACGGAAAATAAAAAATATATGGTACCGAAACATGTATCATACCGAAATTCCGATGCAGATCCTCGTACTGGTACCGTACCCATACATTTGGTATAGTATACGATACCCAATTTTGTTCACATTTTATATTATCGGTACTGGTACGATGCCGATCCCATCCTTACCTCACGTGATATTAGCATCTGAGCTTTCATAGTGTTTTGAATAGTATCCAATACTCTTGGATTACTCGTTAATTTGTTGGTAAGCATTGACAATTTACCAACATATATCGATAATTTTTTTTTTTTTTTTACTTTTTGTGTTAGTCCTCGGGATTCTCGATATCCATTCGAATCACAAATTAAGATGCAAAATCTCTTAATTCGTGTGTGAAACTGACAAGAATAAGAAGAAAATCAAGATATAAATATTAAGCTTTGATTTTATTAATGAAGATGTTGTTTACATGAATAACCCCACACTTTCTCTCTCTAGAATGCACACACGAAACCAATGGAGAAAGTGTGCTCTCTTGGAAACTCTTATTACAAATGAACTCAAAGCCGTTATTTATACTAGGTGAATGTATGCACTTCACCTAGTATGTGCTTCACGTAGTGTGTTCATCACACTAAGTGTGTGCCTCATATCCTCTTTCAAAGTGTGACATCACTATAAGCGCTCATTTTTCATTTGCTAATCACAAGTCACAATTTCGGTCCTAAAATGTCTCCCTTGACTTGTGATTACAAATCTAATTTGTATTAATAGGCACTAGTCACAATTTTGGACCTACCAAACTCACCCTTAACTGATGCTATCAAAACCTCTTGATCATCAACTTCATATTGATCTTTAATGATCCCAACAATCTCCCCCTTTTAAATTGCATCATTATCTTTGAAGTCTTCAAAGTATGTGTTTGAGGCAAACTAAATTCTTCGAAGTTGAGATGAGTACACTCTTGGTCATTTACTCTGTTACTCCTCCATTTAATTATTGGAATGAATCACACTTATCAGACTTAGATTTCGTATGAGAGAATTCATGTATTGTTCTTGATTGAATTGGTGAATAGAATTCGGTACATATGAAAGTATATATACGAGGGGTTTGCATAATGATAAGCACCTCAACCTAAGTTAACGAATAATAATACTAATAACATCACATAATACATTCTAATAATAATGAATTTATATAACATAATCTAGCTTATAAGCCTTGCTCATCTAATACCCTCCCGTAAGCTAGATTTCACTGAAGTGCAGGAACTCCTTTAACCGCTGGAAGTCTTTAGGCAGCAATGCTTTAGTGAGGACATCAGCAACTTGCTGCTTGGTTAAGCAATAACGCACTTCAATATTATCCTTCTTGATCAAGTCCCGAATGAAATGGTATTTGATCCTTATGTGTTTGCTCTTGCCGTGATACACTGGGTCTTTGGCCAAGCATATTGTCGATTTGTTGTCGCAGTAGATCACCAGAGGTTGATCGATCTTTTCTTCTAACTCATCCAATATTCCTTTGAGCCATAGTGCTTGACACCCAGCCATGGAGAGTGCGACATATTCCGCTTCCGTCGATGATAAAGCTACTACCTTTTGTTTCTTTGATTGCCAAGCTACAACTCCAGATCCGAAGTGGAAGACATATCCTGATGTGCTCTTACTGTCATCGATATTTCCTGCATAATCACTGTCACTGAACCCGAATAACGAACTTTTACTTCCTTTAGAGTAAACTAATCCCTGATTTATCGTCCCTTTTATATATATTAGGATTCTTTTCCCAGCTTCCCAATGACTTCTCTTCGGTTGTTCCATGAATTGACTGATTTTATTGACTGCAAACAAAATGTCCGGTCTCGTGTTGGTCAAATACATAAGGCTACCAACCAATCTCCTATAGATGTTTGGTTCTATTTCGTCATCAGGATCCTGCTTGGACAGCCGCAAACCATACTCCATTGGAGTAGAAATAGCCTTGCAGTTCATTATATTGAACTTCTCTAACAAACCTCTTGCATATTGTTGTTGTGAAAGTATAATGTCTCCATTTTTAAATGAGACTTCCATTCCGAGGAAATAATGCAGAATGCCCATGTCTGTTATCTCGAATTCGTCTTTCATTGACTTTTTAAATTGGTTTAACATAAGTAATGAATCGCTTGCTATAATTAAGTCATCGACATATAAACAGATTATGATCCTTGCTTCCTTGGATATTTTGATAAATAAAGTATGTTCATGAATGCATTTCTTGAAGCCACCTGATGTGAAATATCCTTCTATTCTACTGTACCAAGCCCTCGGGGCTTGTTTTAACCCGTAGAGTGCCTTTTTTAGTTTACATACCTTTCCTTCTTCTCCTTTCGTAATGTACCCTTCTGGTTGTTCGATGAACACTTGCTCCTTTAAATTCCTATTTAGAAAAGCTGTCTTTACATCCATTTGATGCAAATGCCATACATGATGTGCAGCTAACGCTAACACGAGTCTAACTGTGTCAAACCTTATTACCGGAGCAAAGACATCCTGATAGTCAATGCCATACTTTTGTTTGTAACTTTTTACCACCAATCGTGCTTTGTGTTTGCTCACTTTTCCATGCTCGCCATATTTTGTTTTATATATCCACTTCACACCTACTGGATCTTGATTCTTTGGAGGTTCGACCAATTCCCATGTTTCTTTTTTAATTATAGAATCCATCTCTTTATCCATAGCATCCTTCCATTTGGCTTCTTTACTTGCTTCTTCATATGTTGTTGGATCCGTATCAGCAAAAAGAACAAAGTTCACAACATTATTTGAATTACCCCGGTCTTTATCATATAATGCATCAACTTGGGCCTTTGTGAGGGGCTTTGATTTTCGGTACACATCAGTCACTCTTCGAGTTTTTATCACTTCATTTTCCGAGGAGAAAGATGAATCTGCATCTTCAAGTCCATTGTTCCCATTGTTTGAGTTCTCGGCTGTAGGCATCTCTTCATTATGACTGTTGAGTGGACCTTCGTTCTGAACACTTGAGTTTGAGTGTTCCTGTGCCTGTATGTTCCCCTGCAACGCTGCAGATTGGTCTTGATCTTCCACTATCTCTTTTTGAATATCTTCACCGAAGTTATTAATCTCTATGCATGACGTCTCTTGACTCCCTTTGTCGGTGATCCAATGTTGGCTTTCATTGAACACAACGTCTCGGCTTATTATAATCTTCCTTGTCACTGGATTATATAGTTTATAGGCCTTGCTATTTTCGCTGTATCCAACAAAAGTAGTTCGTTCAGTCTTATCATCTAACTTACCTCGTTGCTGTTTCGGAACATGTGCATAAGCAACACATCCGAAAACTCTAAGGTGCTCAACATTGGGCTTCCTTCCACTCCAGGCTTCTTGTGGTGTCTTATTGGGCACACTCTTAGTTATTGCTCTATTTAGTAAGTAGGTTGCACATGAAACTGCCTCGGCCCAGTACATATTCGGTAAATGCTTCATCTTTAACATGCTTCTACTCAACTCCATGAGAGTCCTATTTTTTCTTTCGGCTACACCATTTTGTTGAGGTGTATAGCTTGTGGTAAGCTGATGACGTATTCCATTTTCCTTAAGAAACTCTTGAAATGCATGACCACAATATTCTCCGCCTCTGTCTGTTCTTATACACTTTATTTTGTGATCACTTTGATTTTTCACGAGTGCTTTGAATATTTTAAAATAAGTCAAAGCATCAGACTTGAACTTTAGAAAATATACCCACGTCTTTCTAGAGAAATCATCTATAAAGGTAATAAAATACTTACAACCTCCTATAGATTGAGTTCTCATCGGCCCACATATGTCCGAGTGAATGAGTTGTAGTGGTTCCTTAGCATGCCATGTCGCTTGTTTGGCAAAAGGTTTTCTAGCATGCTTACCGAAAATACATTCTTCACATACATTATGTGACCTAGTGATTCTCGGCAAGCCTTTCACAACCTCATTCACAACCTCATTGTCACATTGCATACCCGAGGTGTTAGATCTTGTTTCATATTTAGAGGAAACATCTTGTTTCCTGTCATTCTAACAGTTCCAATGCAGGTTCCGGATGGATCTTTGATTGTGCATTCTCGATTATTAAACCTTACATCATATCCCTTTTGAATTAATTGACCGGTGCTTAATAAATTGTGTTTTAGTCCTTCCACATAAAACACATTAGGAACTCGTCTCTCTACCCCTTTAACTCTGATCATTACATCTCCACAGCCGAGTACATCTAGTCGTTTATCATCTCCAGTTCTTACTTCTCGCCGCTCGGATTCATTTAACGTTACAAACAAGTTCTTATCACCTGTCATGTGGTTGCTACATCCACTATCTAAATACCAGCAGTCATTTTTTATGACTTCTTCCACATTGAATATCATGAACATGGTGTCATCATTCTCATCTTCTACTTCATCGGTGTGCATGAGTGCATTGCTAGATCCGTCATTCTCATTTCTTTTGTTGAAGAAACGTGCCATGTGCCCTAACTTTTGACAGTTAAAACACCGAATTGAACCATTAAACCTTCCTCTTCCTTTGCCTCATCCCCTGCCATTATTCTCTGATCTTGATTGTTTCTATCTATCATAATAATTACTTTGTACTTGAAAAGCCTGTTCTGTCGGTGCCTCATCATATTGTCTTAGCCGTAATTCGTGTGATTGCAAAATTCCAAGTAATTCTTCGATGGAAATTGCATTTAAATCCTTAGATTCTTCTATGGCTACCACCACTGATTCATATTTTCTTGTTAAACTTCTGAGTATCTTTTCGACAATTCGTTGCTCCTCTATTCGTTCTTCATTCAGACGTAATTGATTAACTATTACCGTTGTGCGATTAACATAATCTTTTATAGTTTCACTATCCTTCATTCTTAATGCATCGAATTCACATCTAAGGGTTTGTAATCTTACCGTTTTTACCCTGTTCTCTCCTCTGTACGCTTTATGCAGGACTTCCCATGCTTCCTTTGACGTCTTACACGTTGCCACACGTTCGAATACTTTTTCATTAACGGCCTGAAACATAATATGCAGCGCCTTCTTGTCCCTTTTGATCCTTTCTCTCTGAACATTCTGATCGTTCTCTGATGCATTTGCCGGAAGGTCTGAATATCCCTCTTCCACTATCGTCCATAGATCTTGTGATTCCAGTAACACTCTCATTTGTATGTGCCAGTGATAGTAATTCTGTCCCGGTAATTTTGGAATCTGGGTTTGAATTCCTCCGTTGGTCGCCATGTATTAATATCTTCGGAAATAAATTAGGGTTGTATACTTGATAGCGATTTACAGATTTTGTGTTTGTTGATCGGTGGCTCTGATACCACTTTATTGGAATGAATCACACTTAACAGACTTAGATTTCGTATGAGAGAATTCGTGTATTGTTCTTGATTGAATTGGTGAATAGAATTCGGTACATATGAAAGTATATATACGAGGGGTTTGCATAATGATAACAGCCTCAACCTAAGTTAACGAATAATAATACTAATAACATCACATAATACATTCTAATAATAATGAATTTATATAACATAATCTAGCTTATAAGCCTTGCTCGTCTAATATTAATTAGCTATGATATCAATTGTTAGTCCCTGAGGTTCCTGATATCCATTCGAATCACGAATTGAGAAGCGAAATCTCTAGATTCATGTATGAAATCAACAAGAATAAGATGAAGATCAATATGTAAATATTAAGTTTGATTGTATTGATGAATATGTTGACATGAATAACACCGTACTTTCTCTCTTTAGAATATACACACAAAACCCCTAGAGAAAATGTGCTTACAAATGATTTGTAAGCCCCTATTTTTACTAGGTGAATGCGCTTCACTTAGCGTGTTCACCACACTAACTGTGCACCTCACGTCCTCCTTTAAAGTGTGCGCATCACTATAAGTGCTCACTAATTTCATTTGCTAATCACAAGTCACAATTTTGACCCTAACAATCTTCCCCTTAACTCGTGATTACAAATCTAATTTGTCTTGATAGGCATTAGTCGCTATTATGAACCTAGCATTTTATGCCGTCATTGAGCCATTGGTAACTACCGATGAGCATCTACCATTAATATATTATGTCAATGATATTCAATTTTCTAGCACTGTTAGTTGTTTAATTATAGTTACAATAATTCAAATTGCAATAATCACACACATCCTAACCTCATGAGATAAGAAATGACCTTTTATGATATAACGTGATTTTATGAGATATATAAAGATGAGTTTTGTTTTAACCATGCTTATATACTTGAAAAAAACTGTACCAAAGCCCTTATTGGAAAATGTCTTAAAAGGGAAATAATGTAAGTGTAGAGGGGGTGTTGGTGTTAATTTAGGAAAAGGGTTGTCTGGTAAAGTGAAGAGCGCGTGCCATAGAGAGAGAAGATAGGTGGCTACTTTAGGGTCAACACCCATGCCTCCATATCCATATAATTTATGATTACCATGCAATGTTATTGCTCATTTCGTCCATCAAATTTACCATAAACTCCACTTTATATTACTATTAAAATTATTATATTGTGTTTAAATTAATGCATTTAAACATATTTATATATGCCAATATGCTCCTAGGAAGCCATGGTTTTATAGCCTAGTGGCATCTTGGGGTGAGGTAAGACTTTGAGACTGATAGGTTATGGGTTTGATTCTCACAAACGGGTTTTTTCCATATTTATTGGGTTTCCTCTTGAATTAATGTATAGGCATTATGCCTAGTGGAGATGGATATGATCGGGTGGTACTGCTCATGGTACGATAATACTCCGGTGATCCGTCAGTGATCCAAATTTGCCGTTTAAAAAAAATTGCTCATATGAAAATCATAGCTATAAAAAAATAATTAACGAATTTAAACATAATTATTCACGGTAATTATATATGCTCATATAAAACAACAAATAAGTTGTACTATGTGTGATTTAATATTTTTTAAATAATTTGTGTTAATCTTATATTTAGATTGATTTTATAGTCATATTTTAGTTAGACCCGCTTTTTTACATGAGACAAAATGTTGGTCTATCAAGAAGATACAAGCACGTTTGATAAAGAGTAAGAGAAAGTGGGATGCTTAGGTGGATGTGTGAGCACATAAAGTTAGATTTGACAAGAAATGAGGGTTTAAGGTAAATGTTAGGAGAGTCTAGTATTTCAGATAAGATGATGGAGAGGAGATTAAGGGACTGTTTGGTAGCCTCTTAATGACCATTCAGATGCTACCTCTTAATGGTTTAAAATCTCTAAATGAATAAGAGGTAACCTCAAGTCTGAATGGTTGAGAGGCAACATCTGAATGGTAAATTATCACATGTCACATTCTTCTACCTTCTCATTGGTAAAATTTTTAATGATTCCATTAAGATGTAGCATCTTAATGACCATTCAGAGGCTACCAAACAACCCCTAAGATGGTTTGGTCATGTGATGAGGAAACAAACAACAACGCCAGTTAGAGTACTGAAAACCGTCATCGTGGAGGGGAGGATGGGTAGGGGTAGACCTAAACTGTTCTGGGATGGACGGATTATTAAGTGCTGAACCAGTAAGAGGTCTGAACCATTGAGAACCTGTATAATGCTTAACCGTTTAGAGGCGACCAATTCAGATTAGAGGTCTTAACCATTCAGACTCTGTATAAATCTTAACCATTCAGAGGCAAATGTCTGAACCATTCAGACATCTGCTCGTGAAACAAACATTCTAAACCATTAAGTGCTGAACCAGTAAGAGATCTGAACCATTAAGAGGTAAACAAATAGCCCCTAAGATTAAGGCTAGAGACTTATATGGTCTTACATTTTATGTGGACTTTGCATGTGATTGCGACTTTACATGTTTATATTGTTGTGTATCTTGTTATATCTATTCATATTTTTAATCTACAAGAGCATTCACATCATATCCATCAATTTCTACCATATAATTAACTAAAAGCTACATTTTTCTCTTTCCTTTAAATTAAATCATATTTTTTATACTTTTATCATTATATTTTCTCTCTGCTATACTCACAATCACTTTTAAAGTATATTAAAAAAGTATACAGGGTGAACAATGTCTTCTCAAATATACAGATGAACATCAACATTTTCTCTATTATTCACTCACAACCACTTTATATAATATGAAAACCCATCTCACAGAATTTAGGGGATAGGATGTGAATGCTCTGACTCTTTCATCACTCTTTTTGTTATTGATAGCTATTTACTTTTATATATATATAGTTTCATCTGTTGGTTTGTGGTTTGTTTGGAGCCGTAAGTCTTTTCGAAAGTAACCTCCCGATTTTCAATGATGGAGTTAAGGTTTGCCTCTATTTCACCTTACTAATACTTTACAATTTGTGAAATTTAGTAGATGTGATTATTGTTGAAACCTTTCAATAAATATCCATGAGATTTTAAAAAAAACTTTGTATTTATAATCAAATCACCAATATATCTATTTATTGAATATAGTTATTCCTTGGTGTCCAGTCCGATAACATTATAACTCTACAACCATGAAAGTCTCCAGTAAATTATCATGTATATACTTAATTTTCACAACAGTACTTTACTCACTTTCTATATTAAAATTTTATTTTGTTTAAGTGTGTATATTTTTTTAAATAACATTTAAAAGTAAAAAAAAACGTAGCAAGGTTTATGAATCCTGCCATTTGAACGATCGGTGCGTATAGAAGTTTATGAACTATATTCATGTATAAAAATAAAAATTATATAATCGTAAAAATATAGTACACATAAACGACTTTCTCTCTTTTTTAAATATTATAATGTGGTTTTATTTAAACAAAAAATTAAGTAAGCAATATAAAGGCAAAGACAAGAAGGGCAGGCTTTTGCAGATAGAGAATTTGAGATAGAGAGGTTAATTTTTTAGAGGTTAAAAATATAGTACACATAAACGACTCTCTCTTTTTTAAAGTTGTAGGCAAGGGGTAGGGTGGCGAGGTCTTTTCCTTGTCATTTTTACGTACAAAATTCATTGTCATCTATTTTTAGAAGAGTAAACTGTCATTTTGGTCCTTGTGGTTTGGCCAGTTTTGCCACTTTAGTCCAAATCTCAAACTTATTACATCCAGGGCCCTGTGGTTTGCATTTTGTTGCCATTTTAGTCCAAAACTCAAAATATCTCATTTTTGACTGTTTTAAGGTCTCTTTTTTGTCCTGTAGTGCAGGGGTAGTTTGGTCATTTTAATTTATTCTTTTAATTAATTAAAACAATATTAATTATATATTATATATATTCTTTTTTGTCCAGTCTTCTTCACTCTTTCTCTCCTCTCTCTCTCTCCTCTCTCTCTCTTCAACATCAACCATCGTTCCCCATTTCTTTTCTTCACTCTCTTATCCCTGTTCTCTCACTAAAACCCACCTCCACCCACCACTCCGCCACTGCCTCCCACCCTTCTTCCACTGCACTAACCTCGCCCTTTTCGCCATTAACCACGATGGCAAACACTATCCAAACCCGGCTGACATTGACCCACCTGAAGCCCCAGAAGACACAGTCCACGGTGATTTGTATTCTGAGATGTTGAAGATGCTCCTGATGAGTCTGTTTCTGCAGCCAATGATGATTCTGAAGGTGATTTGTATTCTGAGATTGATGACTCTGTTGCTTTGAAGAGGAAGGAGTTTGTTAAAAAAGGGTTGTTGAAGCCAAATCCAAAGAAAGATGAGGTAAAATGTTGAATTTTGGTTGACCCACTTAGGATTTGTTGTTAAGAGTGGTTTCGAAGTTGTTGGTTGGTTAAAGATTGAATCTTTTTTGTTGACCCACTTTGAATTCTGTAGTTAAAAGTGATTATGAACTTGTTGGTTGGTTAAAGATTGAATCATTTTGTTAACCCACTTGAAGTTTGAATCATTTTGTTAACCCACTTGAACTTGTTGGTTGGTTAAAGATTGAATCACCAATGTACCGGCGCCGGATCAAGGTGATGGCCCATCCTGCAGCACCGCCACCACCACCACTCTGCCGCCACATTCTCCGCCTCCCTGTTACCTCCATTCGAATATTAGGAACGATTCTCCAGGTTTAATCGGAGCACTTCTTGATGTCGTCGGTTACAGGGTATCAGGATTGTGGGTATAAGAAGATACATTTACAAGAGAAATGACTGCAAAAGGGACCGAATAAGGGTTCGCTTATGATGCTGGAACCACTTTTGAATCTTACGGCATTCTCACGGCAACCATGGTGTATTGTATTAATTTCTCATGATTGTTTGGTGTGGATAATTTTATGCTTATTTGATTTGGGTTTTCCTTTGTTTGAATTGAGATGACATTTTGTCTGAAAGTGGTGAAGATAGCAACGACGGTGTGGGGTGGGTGTTGATGGCGGTGGTGAGAAGGGGAGGAGGTGGCGGTGGTGGTGGTGCTTTGGCAGGTCACGAACAGCAGAGAGAGAGTGAAGAGAGAGATGGTGGTGGTGGTGGTGTTGGCGGCAGTGGGATGGTGGTGGTGGGGGTGGTAGCGGTGGTGGTGTTGGCGGCAGTGGGATGGTGGTGGTGGAGACGATGTTGATGATGAAGATGAGATGATGTTGATGATGAAGATGAGATGTTGCTGCTGTTGTTGTTCTGGCAGTGGCATTATATTATTTATTAAATTTGAGATATAATATTACAAAATACCCAAAATACCCCTGAGGATAAGGACAAAACAGGGGGTCAAAAGTGGGAAATCTGGTCAAATTTGGATTTTGGACTAAAATGGCAACAAAATGCAAACCACAGGGCCCTGGATGTAATAAGTTTGAGATTTGGACTAAAGTGGCAAAACTGGCCAAACCACAGGGACCAAAATGGCAGTTTACTCTATTTAGAAAGTGCGGGAAAATTTCGGGCGTTTTTTTAATCAAAATCAAGCCCCTATATGCCTAAAAACCACCCATTTGGGCGTTTTTTTTTTCAAAAAAAATGTCTTAGACGTTCTTAAATCTACGTCTCTTGTTCAATTTGTTGGTCAATCACATTTAATCTTCTTTTTTGTTCAATAGTTTTTTTGTTGGTTTTTTTTAATTCTTTACACCCCTTTGTTTTGGTAAAAAATTATCGAAGCAATTAAGTGATCAAATTAGTTAAGTGAGGTAGTGTGCTAAGAACGTGTGTTGAAAATATGCTAGTTAAGTTGTTTACAAAAACAGGTTCAGTATATAGCTCAGGATATTGAGCTATGTCTATGATCAAACAGTGAGCAAAAATGTAAAGGGTGACACGAGATATACGAGGAAAGCCCTTGATCAATCTAGATCGCCGGCATAAAACCTCGGGAGCTGACAATCGCAGCTGCCTTGTTCTTCTTATTGCTTCAAATCTCAGGATACAGTGCAGGATATGATGCGGATCAACTAAGCGTTACAATGCAATTTGAGTACAAGTGTTAGTGTGTTGTAAGTGTTTGCAAGTAGAGAGAAAGAGTGTGCGAAAGATTGTGTCCCTAATCTGGTCCGATCAACCCCCTTTTTATAGTAAAAAGAAAGCAACTAATTATTCTACTATTCCGGGATCCAGCGAATATTCCATAAGTGGACGTTGTAGTCCACGTCTTCCGACTTCAACGTTCGTATTATAAGGAACGACCCGTCCTTCTTTTTGACGAAAAGAACTGGCGCGCCCCACGGAGAGGTGCTGGGTCAAATAAAGCCTTTGTCAAGCAATTCCTGGAGTTGACTCGAGAGTTCGCGCATTTCGGACGGAGCAAGTCGATAAGGAGCTATAGCAACAGGGTTTGCTCCAGGAATCAGGTCAATACGGAAGTTGATGTCACGACTTGGAGGTAAACCTGGTATATTGTCAGGGAAAACAAGAGGAAAATCACAAACAACGAGGACATCTTTTACTCCTATGGTCCCTTTCTTTTCCTTCTCCGCTACTACAATGTTAGCCAAGAAAGCTCTGTATTCCTTGCGGAGATACTTGCTAGCTTGGACACACGACATGAGTTTGAGACCTTTCGAAGGGGTTTCGCCATACACACAAAGTTGATCACCATTAGCGAGCGAGAATCGAATCATCTTATCGAAGCAAATAACTTCAGCACGATTCTCACGAAGAAAATCCATGCCTACTATGATGTCAAAACTACCGAGCTGCATCGGAATAAGATCGATAGGAAAGACGTGATTATTAAGTTCGAGGGTACAATCACGGATAACGGAGCTTACAGCGACGGTCCTTCCGGTGGCAACTTCAACATCGAACGTCGAGGGGAGATGGGCGCGCTTACGATTTAGGAACTTTTCGAATTCAAACGATACAAAACAGTTATCGGCTCCAGTTTCAAATAAACATGAAGCATATACACCATTTACAAGGAACGTACCATTAACCACGTTGTTGTCTACCTGAGCCTGGCGGGCGTTGATGTTGAAGACGCGCCCGCGGGCTGCTTGCTGAGCTGGCTGCTGCTATTGCTGTGGTGTTGGCTACTGCTACTGCTACTGCTGTGGCTCTTGCTTCACCACTCTGTTTGGGCAAACGTTTGCGAAATGGTTGGGATCACCACACGCAAAGCAGGCTCTTGCTTGAGCAGCGGGAGCAGGAGCTGCTTGCAGTCCTTGCGGAGCTGGTAGAGCAGGAGCTTGACCTTGAGTTGGAGCTGGAGCTTGTCGAGAACCGGTACGGCAATTAGCAGTGAAGTGGCTGTACATGTTGCAATGAACACAGGATCTGCATGCGAGACCAACCGGGTGATGATAAGTGCAAGTAGGGCAGAGCGGGTGTGGTCCAGTGTAGGCACGTTTGGCAGACGGTGCATTGACCACAGGTGCCGCTACTTGGCCACAGGTGCCGTTTGGCAGACGGTGCATTGACCACAGGTGCCGCTACTGACTCGCTTATCGTTGATCTCAGCGGCGAGTAGGTAGGTTTCCTCGATTGTTGTCGTCTTTGCAGCCTGAACGAAATCTGCAACGCAATCCAGAAGAGCACGGATATACTTCTTGATCGTAATCTCGGGGGTAGTAACCTGACCAGGGAAGATGATACTCAACTGCTTGAAGTGAGCAGTTAAACCAGTGGGTATCTCCACCATCATGCTTAATGTGCCAGAATTCGTCCTCGAGCTTTTGGAGTTCATGGGGAGGACATAACTCTTGCATCATGATGTTCTTCAACTCGTCCCACGACAATCCAAAAGTGGCATCGTTTCCTCTTTTTTTCCTCTCGGCCGTCCACCAATCAAGAGCGCGGGATTGGAAGACACCGGTAGCATTGACAGTGCGTAGGTTTTCTGGACAGCCACTCTGGCGCAGGGTGACTTCGATTGAATCAAACCATTGAAACATTGTCGTAGGCCCATCTTCACCGGTAAATTCTTTCGGGCCGCAGGCTTTGACTGCTTGAAGCTAAAAGTAGCTTTAGGAGATTCTGTCCTGGATTCTTTCGAGGACTTTCTAGCATTTTCATTCAATTCGCTGACAATTTGCGGAATTACTTTAGCGATTTGACTTGCGACGAGAGAAGCGATTCGCTTGTCAGCGTGTTTACGTCTAGCAGCGCGGGAGTGTTGCGATCCAAATGACGACATTGTCTGCAACAGATATCATCGCAGGACTCAAACATAATTTCGATTAACCCTAGTATAGTTTAGCGATTCACCATAAAGCTCAGGAACACAGCCATTTACAGAATGCACGTAGGCACATAAACACGGAATCACCTAAGCACATAAGCACATAAGCTAACCTAAACACATGTTTTGCACGTATTCACCTATCCTTCACAACAGTGTGTAGCGATTAAGTAAGATTGCGAATAACACAAGCGATTTGTTTGCGTTTTGAGATAAATGTGTAGTGCGAGTCGTGCGTGTGGATCAAAGCGAACAGTGAAAAGTGAGTAAATCACCAAAATCGAAATGCATAAACATACAAACCACCAAAAATTCACATAAAAGCAAATAATCCCAGAGTCAGCGGCGGTAATTCCAGAATCGAAACACATGAAATCGAGGATAGATTGTCTCGGCTTGATAGACGTTGACTACCCAAAGTGATTCGACTATTCACAAGGACGCGTAAGTGCACACTAGGGCCTTCCGGACTGTGCTCTTGCCTCAATCTGGGCAATCGGCACGCATCCCATCAGTTACAGTGTGACTTCAAGTCGTTGGAGTCCGTCGAGACTTTGGTGAGAATTTTTGCAAAACCATAATAAAGAGTGGAATAAGTCATCAAGATTCGGGTTTTACCCCTAACTTAACAGCTATGTTTCCAGTTTTGATGAAGTAGCGGGGAAAATTTGCGTCGAAGTATGGATTTCACTCCTGATTCCACGCAAATTCTCGTGTTGATAGTAAACATAGTGAATCGAACGAGTGATCCGGTCAAGAGTTTGTGGTTTTCACACCTAGTCTTAACCAGATCATTCATTGGTGTGTGTATGCAGCCTTAGAAAAGGCGGGTCTTGCGCAGAACTGTAGTATGCGATGTTCGCGCAAGAGTGTAGTGTGCTGCGAGTTCGAGCGTGAAATAGCGAGTAAGCTCGTACAAAACCTGTACTGGGTATGCACAAGTCGGTCTGTTGGTGGTTAGACTAAAGACTAGGTCGTTTCTAAGACATCGACCCGGACTAGGTCGAGTCTTGCCTAATTTCCGATAGTTATGGCTCTGATACCAATCTGTCACACCCCAACCGATGGCGGAAACATCAGGGCGCGGCACTGAGCGAAACAGATTGTCCAGGAGAATCCATAACAACTATTTGTTATAATATATTAAAGGTTCATGTCCCATACCACAAACATATAAAATAAAAACAGTTATTACAGACATTGTTCTCAAGGACAAATATCCATTCCGACAACTCAGATTTTATTTAGTTTGTTTCTAGACTCCATCCTAGGCACCTGTCACATACGTTAAAATAGAGGTCAATACACGTAGTGTAAAGGTGAGCATACAAGTTTAATAGTTATAGTAGATTCGAGAAGCGTTTACGCATAACCAGCATGTACAACGTATAATGTGAAGCATGTAAGTTATCGACAAAGATCCTATCAATACCAATGACTGCGATTTGACTGCGAGTAGCGAGTGCGCAACACATGTTCACCATTATAATCACGTGAAGTAATATCCTTAACAACCCCTGAATGAACAGGTGCTGAGTCCAATCTATAGTACTATCATTGCTAAGGCAGGCAGACAACAATCAATGTGTAAACATAACAGACAGGGATTCATCGAGTTACGTATAACATGCAATAGCGGTTAGCGTTCAAAGTGTTTGCGTTGTGTGTTGATGTGATTTGAATATAAGTAACGTATGTAACACCCAAAAGTGCGTTAAGCAAAAAGGGATCGAGTTACTCACAGCGATGGTAGTTAATGGATTGAAGGGAGCGCTAGAATGATTGGCCTGAACAGTTAACGATAGCATAAGAGAAGAGTGCGCGTAAAACGATGCAAGTGAACAAGTGACGAAGGGTCATCCGATCGGATGGCGATCGGAACAGATGGCCACTCGATCGGATGTCAATCCATTCAGATGGTCATCCGTTCGGATGGTCATTCGGTCGGATTGACACTCGTTTGGGATGGATGTGTTTGTGTATGATGGCTTTGAAGTTTTCGTTGTAGCATTTTAAAATCAGAGAAACATCTCTACCTTTCAGGTTGTTTGATCGAACGGCAGTTCGATCGGAAGGTGATCCGTCCATCGAGGCATTTCTCAGAAAACAATAAGTGTTGGAGACCAAATGTCATCCGATCGGATCGTCGTTCGATCGGATGGCAATCCGATCGGATGGTAGTCCGTTTGGGTGACTGGTTCATTTTGAAATTGTTAAGTTTGAAAGTTTTGCGGTTTGCTCGAGACGGCATGACTACCTGTTAAACAATGGAAACTCCATCAGGTCCAAGCCATCCGATCGAACAGGAATCACCCTAATCCGATCAGTTAATTGTTCTCGACGGTTGTTCATGCTCAACCCGAAGCCAGTTGTCTCGTTGACAGGAATCAGTGCTTGGACCGACACTTTACTAGAAATGAGTAGAAGATCAGAAGGAGCTCCGATTCTATCGGTTTTGAGTGCGTAGAGTGTAAAAGAGTTGAAAGGAAGTTGGAAAACTATCTTTCAATCCTTTAATCTTTGAAAATGGTTAGTTCTGGGTGAAAACATTGTTAAATCATGTGGAAATCCTTCAGATCTGAGTTGCTCTTGGTTGAATGAAGCCAAAACTTGAAGTTCATATGAACTCCATGATGATATCATCCTAGAACACCTCACATCCACTGATTTCATGGTTAAAAGTTGAGATTCAAAGGTGGAAATGATGAAGAAGTGTGTATAGATCATAGAAGTACAAGATTTGAGTTGAAAACTTACAAGAATCGCGAGAAATCGAGAGAAAGAAGGCCTTGAGTGTGCTGGTCGAGTGAGGGAGAGGCTGTCACATCAAAAAGGTAAAAAGAGGAGCACAAGCCAATCGGATCGGATGGCCATCCGATCGGATGGTCATCCGTTCGGATGACCATTCGATCGAATGGTCATTCGATCGAATGGTCATTCGATCGAGTGGCTCCGGGGAATTGGTTTTCGTGTTTTCATTTCGTGCGTTGAGCGTTGCGATACGTTTCGAGCGAGCGATGCGGTAGTATTACCCATTTGTTACACAAATAACCTAACTACTATACCTAACATACAATCAGTATAAATAACTTGCGTTTAGCGTTTGCGATTAGATTGCGATGCGATAGAGTTGCGATTGCGATTAAACACCTTAACATAAACATAACATGCACAAGTAAAACATATTAGCTCACACACATAAAACAATATACAGTACACATAATTTGAGTTGCGAATGCAATAGTGATGCGTTTAGCGATAAGTCGATTAACGATAAATCATGCGATTAAACCTCGATTATTAATAGATACTCCACATAATGCAACTAAAGCAATCAAATAAAAGAATTCGATTACAAGTCAAGAAGCACAATTCAGTAGTTAAGCAAGGAGTGACAGATCGCAATTAGCAATCTTTTCTTCCTTGGACTTTGACTTTGACTTGTAGTTTGACTTTCCAAAAAGCGGATTGTTACACGTGGGCTAGTTACAAGGATCGCGTAAGAGTTACTGCGCAGGGCCACTTCAGAAAGTACCAAAAGCACGAGTGGCAGGAATACGAACCAATCAGCGTCCACCAGGCTGTGCTCTATCTTGCTTCACGATCGACTGATGTGCAGGAGACAGAGAGTACACAAGGACGCCTACGTGGCACCAATCAGGGGGCAGCGACAACTGCCACATGATCTCCACTCACCTACTGATGGCAGAGGGACAACAAGGCCGACAACTGAGACACGTGGCTCCAATCAAGGTGCGGCAGCACCGAAGACCTTCTAGAAATCACTAACGGTCGAGACCAGTGAGACAAGGAGGATATTCCTTATTGTCGCTTTCCAGCCCAAGGCCCATCAGCCCATCTCTTCTTACTCTACTCCGGCTATAAATAGAGACCTCCATACTCAGGTTAAACATTCCGTTCTCTCTACTCTCACTCTTAACACACACTGTTATTTCCTCAAAGCAGTTACTTATTCTCACGCCGGAGCCTGGTTAAGAGGGAAACCCCCATATTCCCCTATTGTCGAGCTAACGGTGTTGCTGTTTTACAGGAAGGAAAGATCACATTGGTGCTCAGAAAAGATTTAAGAAGATTAACCCTCATGTTTGAAACATAAACCACCAAATTAACCTAAAATTAGATACGTGTTTCTTCATTGGCGCCCACCGTGGGTATACAATCACTTCATCTTCTTTTTTCTGAGTTTTTTCCGTTTTCTTGATCATGGCTGGTCAAGGAATTCCAGATTTTGGCTTCGTCACAGCCTCTCAAGTAGGAATGGTTGAGGACAACTCGCACGTCCAACTCCATCCTACTGACGAGCTTGTCGAAGAAGAAGGAAGGAACACCGGGGGACCCCGCGCGAGTATCACTCCTATCACTCAAACGAGCACCCCAGGAAGTAATGTTGCTGGTCCCTCAAACCCAGCTCCAAATCCAAACATTTCAGCGCTATTAGGGCTACCAGAAGGCGAAACTCTAGCCTCTTGGTATGCCAAGCAGATTGCCACTATAAATGCTGCTTATCTGTCATTGAGCGCACAGCAAGCCATTTTGCAAGCAGAACCGTCTTTGGTCACGCCACCAGGCCCAACACAGGGGATGCGCCAGACACCCCCTCAGCAAAACATTCAAGGGCAAGTTAACAGACCTCCTCCACAAAGAAGAATGAGCGTGCATGACATGCGCGACACACATGGGGAGACAGGCAGTTATTACGACCATCCATCTAACGCGCAGCAAAGGCGTCCACTTCATAGCCGGCTGGGGCCGCGCAACATAAACAAGGAATGGGACGACACAGATCCGGATGATCCTACATGGCAAGATGATGAAGGTTCTTCAGTCTTCAACCGTCTATAGAAAAATCACGAGTTTTACAAACCAAGGCTGCGTGCCGCATACAACGAAGAAGCAGAGCGTGATTTCAGGCTTGTTTACAGACCAGCAGAAGCTGCTGAACATTTGAAATTTATTCGGAGTATCGCACTACCCCCCTAGAAAAAGCCAAGCTACCTCCCACAGTTGGAAAGTTCAACGGTCTCACCAACCCCAATGATCATGTGTGAGTATTTACAAGTGTTGGTGTTCTAGGAAAATGGACCATGCCAATGTGGTACCATCTTTTCATTCAAACTCTTACAAGGGCTGCTCGCGCCTGATTCGACAGCCTCCCTTCTGGAAATATCAAGTCATGGGTCGACTTCAGAGACCAATTTGTGGCCCACTTCAGCCAACAGAGACGTTATCAGCGCGACTCATCCGAGGTAACGGATATCTGGCACAGAGAAACTGAGGGTTTAGAAGATCTCATCACTCGCTTCAATAAGGAGTGCTTAGAGATCAGAGGTGTAAGCGAACAATTAATGCGCGCCCACTTCAAGAAGGCAATCCATTGCGATAGTCTAATCAGGACTATCACAGGAAAGGGCGGTATGCCCAAAGAATGGGACAAACTCATGGCGGCTGCAAAGATTGTAGCGCAGACCGAAGAATCATTGGCAGGAACCAAGAGCTATTACACCGAAGATTGATATTCAAAAGGAAACCCGCGCGACTATGGCAAGCGCAACAAGAACAGAAACCCTGGGTGGAAGTCTGGACAATCCAGTGGTTATGAGGAGCGACAGCGCTACAAAGAAGACGCGCGAGAAACAATTGGCAGAATTAGCAACCGAAAGGCCGTCAAAAACGAGAATCGTGAAAAGCACTGGACTCCGCTCATTAAAACACCGAAAGAAGTGCTTATGACGGAGAACCATGATTTTAAAGCCTATGACGAACAAGAAAGGGCAGGACCCCAACCTTTACTGCGATTTTCATAAAGATACAGGTCATTTGACAGATGACTATATCAGTCTAAGGAAAAGAAATCGAGAAGGCTTTGAAGAGTGGTAAGTTAAGTCATCTGGTTAAAAACATGCGCAAGGAGACGCGCCATATCCAACGAAATGACTAAGGAAACCAGAAGAAAGTCAGGCGCCTGGAAACTCATATGGTCAATGGACCAAAACATAGCGCGAAGAGCAAGGGCAAGCACCCATTTGAACCAGCATGGCGGGAACAGCAAGTCATCTTCCCGGTGGTGCGCGGGGGACCACGCGCTACGCGCCTCGTCGTAATCACTGGCATTATTGGCCATTACGAAACAAAATACGTCTTCATCAATCCAGGAAGCACGACTGATATTATCTACGAATAATGCTTCAACCAATTCGATCCGGAAGACAAAGCGCGCCTCGAGCCTATTGATTATCCTTTATCTGGGTTTTGCAACGAGACGGTCTTCCAAATGGGTTAGATCAGCTTCCCCGTCACGTTGTCTGACGGGAAGCACTCAAGAACTACGAATGTTAACTTCATGGTAATACCGGTCAAGTCAAGACACGATGTCTTAATTGGTAGAGAAACTCAGGGCAAAATGAATATGGTAACTTCCACGCCCCATTCAGCCATCGGCTTCCCGACCGAAACGGGGGTGGCAATTATCTATTCAAAGAAGGAGGTGATGTCAGCAGAAGACATGCGCCCAGTCAAAGCAGCTAAAGTCTCAGCAACTGAGCTGGAGAAATGGGTCTTGAACCGCAAGTAACCAGAACAAACGGTGACGATAGGTCATACAATCTCACCAAGCATTAGAACACACCTCAAGCAACTGCTATTCAGAAACATGGATATCTTTGCCTGGACCCCATCAGATATGACCGGCGTCCCGCATGACATAACAGAGCATTGCTTAAACACATATTCATCGGTTGAACCCAAGGACCAGAGAAAGCGTAGCCTCGGGTCATACAAGACAAAAGATATGAATGAGCAGGTATGCGAACTACTTAAAGCAGGCATATTGTTGTGGGTACGCTATCAAAGCTGGGTTGCAAACCCTGTAATGGTTGAGAAGACCACGGGCGGATGGCGCATGTGTGTTGATTACACCGATCTTAACAAGGCGTGCCCAAAGGACTGCTACTCTTTACCAGAGATCGATAAAAAGATAGAATCCTTCGCGCCGTTTAGATGGAAGTGCTTTTTAGATTGCTATAAGGGATACCACCAGGTCCAGATGAAGCTGGAGGATGAAGACAAAACCGCCTTTCGCACCGATATTGGTATCTTCTATTACACGAAAATTCCCTTCGGGCTTAAAAATGCAGGCGCAACCTACTAGCGTCTGATGGACAAGACGTTTGGTGATGATATCGGGAAGCATATTGAAGTGTATATCGGTGATCTTGTAATCAAGAGTCCTGAAGAGGACCAAATGTTAAAGGATATAGAGAAGACGTTCAACTCTCTAAGAAGCGTAAACATGAAGCTGAATCCAGTGAAATGTTCTTTTGGGATGGAGGAAGGCAAGTTTCTGGGGTTCGTGGTTACAAACGGAGGTTTCAAAGTTAACCCTGAAAAAGTTCAAGCCATTGAGCGGATGCCATCACCACGCACGATCAAAGAAATGCAGAGTCTAGCCGGCGCTTAGCCGCGCTTAACCGTTTTCTGTCTAACCACGCAGCAAAGTCTTATCCCTTCATTAGTACACTGCGTAACTGCATCAAGAAACAAGAGTTTAAATGGACACCAGAAGCGGAAGCAGCCTTCCAGCAAATGAAAGAATGTTTGATCAAGCTTCCCACTTTGACAGCGCCATATGAAAAGGAACCACTCATTTTGTACCTGTCATCATCAGACAAGGCAATCGGTTCAGTATTGCTGGAAGAGAGAGATGGAGTTCAAACTCCGATCTATTATGTTAGAAGAGTACTCACCGATCCAGAAACAAGATATTCCACAATGGAGAAGCTAGTGCTTGCGCTGCTTCACGCCTCCAGAAGGCTGCGCAGGTACTTTACTGGACATGTGATCACAGTACTAACCAACTTCCACATCGGCACGATCTTGCAAAAACAAGAGACATCAGGCCGCTTGGAAAAATGAGCAATCGAATTGGGAGGCCACAACATATTGTACAGGCCACGCCCAGCCATCAAAAGCCAAGTCTTAGCTGATTTCATCACAGAGGTGCCAGAAGACAAAATCAAAGAATGCGAAGCAGTAGATACCCTGGCAAAAGACACATCGGATAAATTATGGCTGTTATTCACTAATGGAGCCTCAAACGAATACGGCGCAGGAGCTGGTTTGCGCCTGATTAGCCCAGAGAAACATGAATTCACTTATGCCATCAAGTTGGATTTCAAGAATACCAACAACGAGCCAGAATATGAAGCGTTCTTGGCAGGCTTGCTCCTGGCCATAAAGATGGGAGCACAAAATTTACAAGTGCATGTTGACTCTCTCCTGATCGCGAGTCAAATCAACGGGTTGTATGATGCGAAAGGCAAGGTCATGGCTTTATACTTGGAACAAGCAAGGGAGCTACTCCAGAAGTTCAAGTCATACAAGGGTGTTCATATCAACCGGTCAGAAAACAAGCCAGCTGACCCGCTAAGCAAGCTCGCCTCGACAGCTTTTCAGCACCTGGCCAAGGATGTAAGAATTGAAGTTCTGAAAAACCCATCAGTATTATTGCGCCAGGTCAATGTGATTGAGATAGGGCCACCTTCATGGATGACCCCTATCATTCAGTATCTCCAAGAGGGAATTCTCCCGGAAAACAAGGCGGAAGCACGAAAGATACACAACAAAGCGCTGCTTTACAAAATGAACGGGGGCATTCTATACAGAAGATCTTTCTTGGGCCCACTACTACGATGTGTAGACCCCCAAGACGCAAATTATCTGATCAGGGAAATACATGAAGGCATCTGCGGGGTACTATTGGCCAGGGATGCATGTCGACGCTTTGAAAGAATTGCGCAAATGCGACTCTTGTCAGAGGTATGCGCCAAAGACCTTGCGCCCAAAAAACGATCTGATCCCTGTATCAACGGCGTGGCCTTTCCAACAGTGTGGGATAGACATGGTGGGTCCATTTCCTGAAGCCCCAGGCGTTGTAAAGTTCATAATTGTTGCCGTTGATTATTTCACCAAGTGGGTAGAGGCTAACGCCCTTGCTTCAACTTCCTCAATGATGGTGTGAAAATTCATCTGGGAGCACATAATTTGCAGATTTGGTCTCCCACTCAAGATCGTTACTGATAACGGCACCAATTTCGCCTCAGAAGACCTCCAGGAATGGATGAAAGAGTTTAACATTGAGCACACTTTATCTTCCGTTGCGCACCCTCAAGGCAACGGTCAAGTATAAAGTGTCAATAAAAGCATTGTTGAAGGGACAGAGGCCCGCCTGGGCACCAAAAGGAGAGGCTGGGTAGATGAGCTCCCTAGCATTTTGTGGGCTCATCGAACCATGCCAAAAACAAGCATTGGCGAAACCCCTTTTAGCCTTGTCTACGGCTCAGAGGCGGTTATCCCAGCAGAAATAGGCCTCCCCTCGCCGCGCTTGGTAGCAGTCAACAAGATTGATAACGAGGCAGAGCGCCGTTTAGACTTGGACCTGCTCGAAGAAAGGCGCGAAATCGCGCGAATCAAAGAGGCCAAGTATAAGACGCAATTGGAGAGGTACTACAATGCAAGGGTGCGCATTTGTACCTCACTCCAGGAGAATACGTTCTCAGAGACAACGAAGCTTCCAATGCTGAGCGCCCCGGAAAGCTAGCAACGAAATGGGATGGCCCATACTTGATACATGAGGTGCTAGGAAAAGGGGCATACAAGCTGCGCACCCTGGATGGACACATTATCCCGCGCACGTGTAATGCGCAACAACTGCGCAAGTGCTATATGTGATTACCCCCAGCCATGCGCCTTTTCACTTAGCCATGTGGGCCATGCGCCTTTTATCTATTTATGTTGGCCACACGCCTTTTAATTATCCATGTCGGCCACACGCCTTTTCCTTTTTCAGATTATGTATGTTGGCATCGCGCCTGTTTCTAAGCTACTTAATGCAAGCATTGGCTATGCCTTATGATTTATCATCATGTCTTCTATCTTACAAATGCATGTTAAACTTTTGATTAGCACGAAAACACTCCAGTAAATTACGAGCTCTCGAGTAAAGCCTCCAAGGTCCTCCGCAAACATAGCGCGAGACCAGGTAATAACACTCATACACGAGCCACAATTACATTTATTCGAGCTAATTTAACCAAAGTTTCTAACAACAGTGCAATAATTGTAACTTGACAAGAATAAAAAGCAAACATTATGTATTCCAACCAAAAAGCGCATCAGCGCAACGATTACATCTAAACTGAAAACAAGAAAATTACAAGGCACTCGCCTACAAGTCCTACAACCTACTCATCTCCATCTCCATCACCATCACCATCTCCACCGGCTGCCTCCTCTTCATCCGTTAACTCCACGGTTTCTGGAGGATCGATGATAGACCTCAGCCGCGCACACCAGTCATCATGCTTCAATGCTTCAGTGACTAACTCCATAACAGGCAATGAAAGATGGTCGTAAACCTCTTCGGCTTGAGAAAGTATAGAATCAGCCTGATCAGTCATTGAGCAGCGATGGGTGTTAAACTGTTGGCCAAATGCTTCTTCCACATGCTGAGCGCACTCAAGATAGCCACCACGATGCCCAACGGCGTGTGAGGCATCTATCAGCGCAGCAACAACCTCATCCATCTCAGTAGCATTCAGTATGGAGTTGGTAATCTATGCAAAAAGAGTAAAATCATAAGAACAAAAACAACAACAAACAAAACCCAAGGCAGAAGAGGAGAACTCACCTTGGCTACCCCTTTGTTGCGCATCTACTCAGACTCGGAGACAAGCGTGTCGACAATTGTTTGGGTCTCAACATAATTATTCTGAGCCACATTAAGGGCAGAGGTGCTGATATCACGCGCCTCCTCGGCTTTCTTCTTTGCCTCTTTGGCGGTCTCAGCCTTTACCCTTTCGGCCTCTAAGTCTATCTCTAATGATTCATTTTTAGCATGGGCCTCAAACAACCGGCGCTTCAGTTCTGCAATCTCCACATCCTTTGCAGCAAGCTCCTTGTCCTTGGGCGCATTCAACTCAGCCTGCAAGGGTTGAAGAAAAGACTTAGCAAAATTTTGACAAACTAAAAATCAACATAAAAGGGAAAAACGGTTAAGTATGTTGAACCTCAACATGCCCTTTGTCTGCTTTAACTTCCTCAACCTTCCCTTTAAGTGTGGCAATCTGAGCCTCAAGGTCGGTAATTTTGGAACGCGCAGCATACATGCGTTGATTATCTTTTTCACACACCTTCCATTATGCGCGTTCCTTAGACAAGAGCTCCTCAGCAGCATGCAGCTTGCTCTTTAGGCCCTCGCGCCCCCATTCCTCAGACTTCTTCTCTGCCTCAAAGGCGGCTTTCTCATCGGCAAAAATATTTTTCATTTGTTCGAAATCTTGGGCTTGTTTCAACAAACGTTCTCGGTATTTCTCCCAATCACCCCGCTCTTTAACCATCGTGCGCCACTCGTGCACAATCTGATGGTTAGCAGCGCGGGTGTTGGCCTCCCCAACAATGCAAGCACGGTACAACCCATCATGGGTACACACTCTTTGTCTATTAACTTCTCTGGGAGGGAAACAGCCCAGGAACCAATCTCTGCAAGCTCCAAACTCGACAAATGTATCGTTTTGTTTTAAACCCCAAACAGGTTGGTGGGGGGCATCGCCGCGAGCCTCTTCCGTGTAGGTCTTATAATAAATATCTCCCAAGGTATCCTTAGGACCTATGGGAGATTGTGGTGTCGACCCATGGCCCCCTGCACCTTTCTGACCAGCCACACCAGCGCCTGATCCTCCAGCACCAGACGCAACCACAAAAGTTTCTTTAGGCGCCAGCTGCTCTGGTACTGTAGCAGCAGACCCCCCAGCAGCAGATGTAACTTGTAAGTTATGGGTGGAGGCGTCATGCTGCGCATGCTCAGTTGGCTTAACAAATTCAGGCTCTCGCTGCCTGATAACTTCAGCTTCTCTTCTTTTCAAGGGCTGGTCAAGCCCCGTGATGCGCACGACCTCCGGACCCTGCGCTTTATCTTGTCCGGTAGTAGCAGCGGTCTCGGTTGGTCTTCTCTTTCTCAACCACCTTCTCAACCTCCTTCTCAATTGTTTTGGGAGGCTTGATGATGAACTTTATCTTCTTCACCACCGGCTCCTTCGGTTTCTCTACTTCAACACCTTGAACCTTTTCAGGGGTCCTCTTCAAGGCCTCTACAAAAGTCAAGTATCAGAAAATCCGCTAAAGGAAGAGAGTAAGCAAAAAACATGAACGTCATAATACTAACCTGGGGAAAACTTGTAGAGGGAGCGCAACCTACTTTGCTTCCCTATCACCGGTTCCTCTCTAGCCTTCCGCGCTGGCTCGGCCCCAGAAGCAGTCTCTTCCCTCGATCTCTTCCGGGTCACCAGCTAGCAGCAGCCTCCTCATGCTCTTCTTCTTCTTCTTCTTCATCGACTGCGATTGAGGAGGGAGTTGCGCCGGCTTCAGGGATCCTAGACCCCACACTCCCAGAGCTCTTAGAGCCAGCTGCGCCGCTTGTCTTCCTTTAACGTATACGGGATAAACCCTCTAGTGAGTCGCTAGTAACAACATAATCCTCAAGGTTACTCTGTCAAAATCGAAGAGTACCTTTATCTTGAGCTGCGGCAGCCGCGCGGACACTCCCACATTTCTTACGGGGCGCACCAGTATCAAGAGTCACCTTCTTGGTCTTCTTTTCAGCCTTCTTGGGTCTCTCCTCTGGGTCTATCCCCAAGTTGCGCAGCACACCTGCAAAGATGTTAGACCATGAGCTCAACTCTTCTTGCGACGAGCCCACAGACTCCTCGCTGGAAAGATACAAGATTTCCTTTCCAGCAGAAGTCACGCCGCGCAAGGGTCTCGGGTTTAGAAGTAGAAGGAGGATTAGCAAAGACTCCAGCCGGGGGAAAAAGGAAGTTGCCCTTTATCTGTTCGTACCAATAGGGCTCTCCAGATTCAAGTGGGCGAACGCCCGTAGACCCTCAAAAGGTGGGAAAGGCTGCTTGATAAAGTTGCACCTCTGCAATAAAAAACGGTAGTTAAGCGCAAGTATACGACAAGAAAAGAAAAAGGAAATAACACATACCTTCGCCATTGAACCTAAGAACTGGTACTTCTTCACTGGTCTCTGGCCATCTGTCACTCATCTGCGCCGCCACCAACACATTTTCACCAAAGATTCGATTAGGCGTCGCAGTAAGTTTCAAATACCAGTCAGCTCCTTTGGGGATAGGAAGTTCATCCTTCTCAATAGTGTCTGACTTGCGAAAGATCATAGCGATCGGCATAACTTCTTCCCTGATGAAGAAGAACTTCATTTTCCAGTAGTGGAAGCTTTTTAGAGGATTCAGCATAATCTTCTTAGTAGAGCCACGGTTGCCGAAGGAATAGAACCCGATATTCCTGATCAATTGGTAAAACGCCTGGAACTTCTCAACGGTGGGCTCTATCCCATGAGATCGGCACAAAAACTCAAAGTGTCTCACCCTCACCATCCCTGCCGGACTCATCTGGGATATGTGAAAGCCGTAGAAGTGCAGAATCGACACCATAAAGTGAGTCGCTGGTAACCGAAAATTTCCGATAAGGAAGAAATCTTCGAACAAAGTGATGTATCCCGGCGGTGCGTCGGCGACGGTATGGCCCTGCCGGGGATATCTGGCATCCCATTCCGATGGGAATTGGAACCCTCTGGTGATCTGCTCGTATAGCCCATGGTCCCACTTAAGGACAGGGACCGGACCTTCTTCAGCTTGGACTTCTTCTTCAGCCATGAGTATCTAGATATGATTTAACTATTTTGGGAAACTAGAAGAATGTTCAAGAAAAACTTGAAGATCTGCTCTGAAATCTTTGAAGATTAGAGAGAGAATTGAAAAAACAGGTGAAGGATCGTGCAACTCTCTCTCCTATCGTTGGATATATATACCCATCGCATTTAATGCGATGGGTAAACGTGTCGAGATCACCGTGCGCGTAACCAATCAGCAGCCGCCACATAAGGCGGGATTCTCGGAGTGACGGTTACCACGCGCGCGTGGTCCTCAGTCGCCTGACAAAAGGTGAACCGTCAGTGACCGTATGATGATCACCGTGTTAGCAGTCAACTCAACCGTCACCATCAACGACATTTGCACCAACCCGTCAGAATTCAAATTTCGAGAGTTTTCCCGCTCAAGTTTAATATAAAACTTCATGAAGACGATAGTTAAGGCCGCGCCACACTCATCATCACTCAATGAGAACGCGCGTTAACCCTCAAAGAAGCATCCATCTGTACACAGTCTGGTAGACGCGCCGTAATAAGTGACAATCACTTATACGCACGCCGTCTACCAAGACCTAACAAGCAACTTCGAAGCAAAAGTCAACAACAAGCAAGCATGGTAGTCGCATCGTAACAGTCGATGAGCACCTATACGCACGTCGACTACCAAGACCTAGCGAATACTTTTAAAAGCTAGCACACTTTCTTTTTTCTAAGTCCAGAGCTCCAACCATTTACTTCACGCATGGAGCAGCACTGGACTGGGGGGACTTGAAGGGGTATGGTCCCAAAAAGCCACACAGACCATTCAGGTCGCGCGCTGGACCATACTCCTTACTTAATGAACTAATTAATCTATAGACCTCGCACGTGCTGCTAAAGTAAAACATGAGTCCCGCGCGAGACCCAGATAACAGATAAAATCAGTTTCACACTTAGTATTCTGAATAAGAACCCTTAACTCTTGTAACCATGCGCGGGCTAGTTACAAGGATCGCGTAAGAGTTACTGCGCAGGGCCACTTCAGAAACTACCAAAAACACGAGTGGCAGGAATACGAACCAATCAGCGTCCACCAGGCTGTGCTCTATTGTGCTCCACGATCAAATGACGTGCAGGAGACAGAGAGTACACAAGGACACCTACGTGGCACCAATCAGGGGGCAGCGACAACTGCCCCATGATCTCCACTCACCTGCTGATGGCAGAGGGACAACAAGGCCGACAACTGAGACACGTGGCTCCAATCAAGGTGCGCCAGCACCGGAGACCTTCTAGAAATTACTAACGGTCGAGACCGGTGAGACAAGGAGGATATTCCTTATTGTCGCTTTCCGGCCCAAGGCCCATCAGCCCATCTCTTGTTACACTACTCCGGCTATAAATAGAGACCTCCATACTTAGGTTAAACATTCCGTTCTCTCTACTCTCACTCTTAACACACACTGTTATTTCCTCAAAGCAGTTACTTATTCTCACGCCGGAGCCTGGTTAAGAGGGAAACCCCCATATTCCCCTCTTGACGAGCTAACGGTGTTGCTGTTTTACAGGAAGAAAAGATCACATTGGAGCTCAGAAAAGATTTAAGAAGATTAACCCTCATGTTTGAAACAAAAACCACCTAATTAACGTAAAATTAGATACATGTTTCTTCAACCAGTATCGGTATCGATGTTCTTTAGTTGGTAACGGTTTGATCCGTCACGCTAAAGTTATCATACCGGCACTCGTTATAGCTACGGTATAAAAATACGCTATTGCAAATACAACTCTATTTTCAAGAAAATTATAAAAATAAATACAGTACTAGTACTTATGGTATCGGCACAATTTCTCACGATAAAGAAACAAAATCGGCTATTTTTGACTCCTTCAAGTATATAAAGTTATAAACGAAAAACAAAATATAGTTAAAAATAATTATAATAATACAATATTATGATAAAAAGAATACAATAAAGGAAACTTTAAAGTTAATAAAAACGAAATAATAAAAAATATTAGTAAATGTCAAATTAGAAAAAAAAACAATAACAATAAAATAGTAATTTATTGTTAGTTAAGATTGCTTGATACATAAATAATAAAACTTAAATAGAATATATTTGTAAATGTTACTGTACATCCTCTTTGAAAATGTCAGGGTATACTAGTGAGATTACCTGCGCTTCGCAGCGGGTTTCGATGGGTACCAGGCCAGTTCGATATGTTACTGGCACTCGAAATAGCAACCGAAAAGGGGAAGCACATGAAGATATACACGTTGATTGATAAACCAAAAAAATGAATCTCAGTAGTGATATCGATGTTGTTCTGCTGGTACCAGTTCGGTTCATCATTGTAAAGTTAGTATACCATACTTGATGTAGCTTATGGTACCAAAAAGTTCTCTATTGCAAATACAACTCCATTTTCAATGAAATTTATACCGCTACTTCGAGAAAACCATAAAAATGAATACGCTACCGGTACATTGTTGTACAAACGATATCTGTCAAATTCATTACGGTAAAGTTTAAGTATATTTGACTCATTCAAAAAAGTTATAAATGAAAAACAAAATATACTCAAAGGTATTATAATTATAATAATAAAAAAGAAACAAAACTATGTTGATCAGTTATCTTTAAACATAATGGAAAACATGAAAACATACCTGATTGCAGCAGTACAGGCCAGCAGAGAATCCAGATGGGAACGCAACAATAAGGTTTGACATGATTGTCAGCTTGATCTGGTTCCTCCTTAGGGTGCAATCTAATGATGGTGATGAAGAAACCAATAAAGGGTAATCAGTTTTTGAGAGGAGGTCGATTGATGTTATGAACTAATAAGGTTATCTTGAAGTCTAACCCTTTAACCTCTACATTAGTCTCCTTATATATGCACCCAAGAGGAAACCCTAATTAGTTAATAAGGGTAATACGGCCCATCAACAATTACCAACTAATTATTTAATAGGTTGTTATATATTTTGATCTATATAAAGTAATTGATTATAATGGCTACTAGATTAAATATAATATAATATATATTTAATCTTACATTCTCCCACTTAGCTGAGTAATCATTTACTATGAGTATTAGATAAGTCTGATCAGGAGTTAACACTCATTTTAGCCTTAAACAAGAACTATAGCAGAGAAATACAGCCGTTGAATCATTATGCGACTCAGGACTCCCATTAGTCATACTATAGCCTTAATTTAAAACTTAATCGTTATGATCAAAATACGCATAAGCCCTTTGTTTGATTTGTAATTTTATTTGTCTATATGCCATTATACCGGTTTAACATATTCTTATAGACATACAAAATCAAACTTATGAGGAAAATTAACTAATACTTAGTCATTCATAGTACGATTTGCAGTTGCGCACGGCCATCAATTAATACCCGTCTATGAGCTCTCTTAATAAGACTTATGGGTAATAGCCCTTAAGTTATAGGATCCTTAAGCATATCATGAATGTTTTCGATACAAAACTTAGTTTCCTCAATTCGTTTATAAACGAATAATTAATTGCGTATCGAAATTTAATGCAGCACCTCTCGAACTGTTACTGTTCAAGGAGTCGTGGTAGCTGACTTTATCACAATAAGTCTTCAATATATTAATTATATGGAGTTAATAAACTTATGAGTCCACTAATAAATTTTCAACAACATTTGGTAACTATATTATGTCGTTATAACTTTGGTTGTTGATATTAGTTCATTATGACTCCTCCATGAAATAGGTTTTGTCTGCTGATTTAAAGATATTCCCGAAATTACATTTTGTCATCTTTGAATATTACAAAGTTAGAGTAATCAACCGGTTTGAGTTCTCACTTCTTCTTTAAAATACATTCTCTCGTTTCTTTTAAAGATATTGTAATACTCTGTTAGATGCTTCACATTAATCTAGACATATCTAGTGTGTTGCAATGTGAGTAATATCTAAACGAGTATAGACTTGAACTTACATAAGGCTTCCAATTAATGAAGCGTAAGGAAATAATCTCATTTATCCTATTATCCTCTAAAGGAAGAGCAGTATTGTTTGTTACATATGTAAGGACCCATTTAATGTTAAATTTATGGAACGAAACTAATGTCCCATCGGGTCTATCTCGGCATGTTATGATATCTATCACGTAAGAGATATCTTTGAGATCTATTATATCAAAGTTTGTGTTAACAATGCTTTGACATATGTAACATATACTTGTCAAAAGAATATCATCTATATAGACAAGTTTATCTTAGTTACTCCCACTCATTTTGAGGTAGGTACATTAATCCACTTGATTCTTGATGAAAATAATTGCGTTAAGATTTCATCACATTATGATGTTTGCATTAACCCATACATGGATTTTATTGGCTTATAGACAAACTGTTCTTTAACCTTCAGTTTGGAACTTTCAGGTTGTTTTATGAACATGTAAATATGCCAGCCATTTGTTAGGGAAAATTGTTTTTAATGTTCATCTAATGCAGCTCAAAACTATTATAAGCTACTAGAACAGTGATGATCCTTAAAGAAAACTTTTGTAAGAAAGGTAAGAAAGACTCTTTGATAATTCATCTCTTCCTGAGTATAACCTTTGACAATCAATCATGCTTCTTCGTGTCTTAACGCTTATATCAGGATTTGGTTTAGTTATGAACACTCTTAGGTAATTCAATCAAATCCCAAACGTTATACGAACACATAAAATCAGTTTTACTAGAAAACAATTTTATTCCATTCAGATGATTGATTGATGCTAATGGCTTAATTTGAAGAGTTAGGATCAGTAAACATTTCCAAAATCCATTTCAACTTCAGTTAGGGAGGTTATGTAATCACCAAAGTTAGTAGGCTTTTAAACCTAGATGATCTCCTAAGTTGATTATTGGGTTTATTAGAAGTTTCAGTTTTATGGATTAGCTCTTGGTTAGGTTGCTATCATTCTCAGGATTCTAAGTTTGTAAGAGTTGGTGTAGTATGGTGTACAAGAGATGTAATCGGAGTTAAATTCGGAGTGAAATTTAATGACACTCTTCCCCCCGCCTCTTGTATTCCTTGCAAGTCATGATAAGGACTTTAACTACTCCCACTGACCTTAGAAATCTTTAGGAACTCAGCATGCTTAGGGTCAATATGTAACGACCAACAAATTCTAATAGAGAAACACAAACTAATGACGTTAGTCGTTGTAGTTTCTCTTGTTGAGGATTATGTTAGTTTAGGTAAGAAATCTAAGTGCGCCCACAACTAAGAAACAATGAAACTTTTGTAAGTGTAGCATTATATTTTAAGGAGACAAGTTTTGATAGAACAGTGTCGAGATGGAGCAGTGTCTTATACAAGAGGTGTAAATTTAAGTAATATGAAGTTTTCACTCCCCCACCTCTTGCAACTATTGCAAGTGATTATTAAGACACTTAATGCTCTCACTGATCTTTGATATCTCTAGAAAAGGATACAAAAGAAGTTTCAATGAGGTACGTAACATGGGAACCTATCATATATATACGTTAGACTTTATTTGATTTCTTTTGTGTCCAGATATCATAAGAAAATTTAGGGACATATGTAATAGAAATCTTATTAAGTACATATATGAATAGATTTCTTCTAAGACTGTGGGCCATATGCGACAAAATTTAGATACAAGTTGATAGTCTTTTAAATGATAAATGAATTATGTCTGAATATTCCATTTGGAATAAGTTTCACGAATGTCAATGAATGACTTATGATGGACCCATACTTATTCCTCAAGCCAAGTCATATTTTAGGGCCTTTAACATCATGATTTAAAATCACTTAGAATGAGATTAGATAAAAAATCATCCTCATTAACCATGTCATGATTTCTCACGAGTTTCGGTTATAATGGATGAAATTTATAGGTCTCATTTGCCTTTTGTCAAATTCTCATTTGCATGATGACAAAAGGTTGTGAAAGTGTAAGGTATCGTCTAGTTTCATCTTAGTAATGTTTCTATCCAGATACTGAGAACAAATAATATGAGAGTTTAAGCTAAGTGTGACTTTATATTGGTTATGCAAACCTCACAACCTTCATGACATAGCCTAAGTATTGATACTGTATTCTGATTAATCTTCAGAATATGTAAGGTATCGAAAAGCTTTGTTAGAAGACTGCTTATTATGGTTCTTATATCCTAAACATTTAATTTTGTCACTAACTCTCATTTTAGTTATTTGTTGAATTCTGGTAAGGAAACATATAGAACTAGAGTCAACTAATCATGTGTTAATTGGAATTAGCAGACTTAAATATCGTTATTAAGTGACTATCTAATTCACTTATCCAACTGTTCTCTTGAATAATGGATATTCTCGTTGCTTATGCCTAGTCTAATGGCATAATTATGCTGTGAGATTCTCCCTTGAAGAACCTTAGAGTTGGAATTTTGTACTTGTATTTTGACTATGGACCTTAGAACAATCCTCTTTTAAGGTTTCAGTGGTTGTAAGGTGAAAAACATCTTATTTTTTAGTTTCAAACATTTATTTCTTTGTACATATGTTGCTTATCAACACACTCATTTTTCTTTGGTACTTTTAAGTGTTATAGTTGATTTATAAGGCATCAAATTGTACAAGCGAAAATCTTAGTATGTAATGTACTGGAAAAATGTACTTATTTCCATGCGTATGCCCTTAACTTTATGGGTCATGGTATTGTACATTATTATGTATTCACATATACCACTTAACTTTATAGTTTAGAATTTAAAATGAAGACATGCATCTTAGGAGTTCTTCTAATTATTCCATATATAAGAGATTAGTCTTAGGAAAAACTTAATTTGGAATATCTTTAGTGATATCAGTGATATCATTTATATTAGAGAGTTCTTGATTATCATAAGAGACATCATGTTCGACTTATCCTATTCATCATGCTCTAATTTTCTTCTATAGTACTTTTATCAGAAGAGAGCGATAGGATTATCGTGTCTTAAGAGATAATCAAGGATTTAATTTAAGAGCTAATTCTTATAGAAACTTTAAATAAGGAAAAACATATTAGGTTTAGGAATTAGAGTGGATGAGATACTAATTTATAAAAGAAAGTTATAATGAGTAAAGTTATGGGTACTTAAAAAATAAGGCGGACGAAATGATCATAAGATTAATGAAGGATCATTAATATGAGGATCATTATGTGAAGAGGTTTTGATATTGTCTATTACTAACATCAAAATAATAGACTTAGTTAAAATTCTACTTAAACGAAGACAAATCAGCTTTGGCCAGAAGTGTAATCATTTAAGCATGTGTGCAAAGTGACTGTGACAAATCAGCTTTGGCAAGAATTAAGACAATCACTTTAGTTATGCACTTGTTAAGTATGCTATACATGAAGGAATTAAATCAGCTTTGGCCAGATATTAAGACATTCACGTTTGTAATGCACACTCAACATAGCTTTCGTAATACTTGAACGATAAATAGATGTATCAAATCAGTTTTGGCCAGAAATGATACATCAGGAGCTCATTCAAGTTAAGCCATTTTGTTTTTGTAAAACATTATCTTATTCTGATTAATTAACTAAGTATTTACAAAACCAATTATTTAATAGCAAACCACCTGTTAGCGCGGATCGAAAGCATTAACATTTGAAAGTATGTGCAGGGGGACAACGTGCCCCCTACACGGGGTTCGGGGCGGAGCCCCGAGCTAAATTTTAGTTCACATTAAACAGCCTGAAGTAATGAGGTTGAGATTTCGAGTTAGTCTTAGGTTTCGAGTGAGATCTCGAGTGAGGTCTCGAGTGAGGTCTCGACTTAGTTATGAGATCTCGAGTAAGTTATGAGGTCTCGAGTCGCAACCTTGGTTTCGAGTTGTATCCTTATGGTCTCGAGTCACAACCTTATGATCTCGAGTCGAAATCTTGGTCTCGAGTTGTAAGACTTCGCAAAATCATGTCCAATATAGTAACGACACGTGTCATCAACTTTAAACGAGTAACGAATTGATTTCAAGGGACTAAAGTTGACAAACGAAGAAAGTATGTGTGTAGAAGGATCCAAAGCGTTAACATTTGAAAATTTTGCCTTTCAACGGCCCTACACGATGCTTATACCCTTAAACGAATAAATTGGAAAGCGTACGAAGCCGTTTGTGGAAGAAAGTGAAAGTTTACAAGACGCGAGGGTTAAATGTGTCAACATGTTAAAGTAATACCTCTGAATGACCTTTTAACGAACCTGGAGCTTTGTAACACTTAATTATACTCCCAAGAACATGTGACGAAAATTTCACAAGGTTTCGATGTCGTTTGAGATAAATACATTAACTTTCGTGATTGAAGGGTTAAAAGCGTCAACAAGGCAAAACTTGTGTTTTCGTTTATCGTTTAACGAAACCGGACCTAGCGACGTTTGGTTATACTCTAAGGATCATAAAAATATAAACTATATGGGTTAGATGTACTTGAAATGGAAAATATTACGTTTTAAAAGGTTCAGGGGGTGAAACTATCAAGATTGAAACTTGCTGAGCTGGTCACCCACATGGTGGCGTCACGCCACACCATCACCACTCTGCCATCGCACGACGCGACGGCATGATCTGATCAGCATTCCATGCACAGGTGCAGGTTCTACAACTTCTTCACCCATTGCATGTTTTAACTCGAACCTATGGACTATTTGATGGTTTTAAAAACCACTTGGGATACCTGTGATGATCAGAGAAGAGCCCTAACACCTGTAATGATCTGGAGGCAACCTCTAGTAGTATTAATAGGTGAAGATTGGGCAGCATTCTCACTTGCAAGTTCAATTTTCATACTCTCAAACTTACTCTCAAGCTTTGGAGCTTTCAAACTCATTCTCTGGAGCATCCTACCTTGGAAGGAATCTCTCTTAGTCTAAATTTTCTTACTAAGGACTCTTGTAAGTGTTATTAGCCTCTGTAATTAAGTTTTCATTAATGTAATGACCGAAAGTCAAAGATATCGTAATTACGCTTTGACTTTGGGATTAAACAATAACGGTCCAGCCATTATTCGAATTGAAAGTGGCTATGTTTTGGTAATTATGTAGGTATTAAACCCTTGAAAGGGCACCTCCTAATTATCACGTTATCTCAGTCAATTGTCGGATCAAACTACTTAACCGAAAAGTCAAACGAGTCAGTTTTTGCAAAATAATTCATAACTGATAATGCTGAAGTTATGGAACATGTTTTAACACTTAGATAACTTGGTAAATAATATAAGAACATGTTTAGGCATGTTCAACCTGAAAAATTCTGAGTTTAGGCTCGGTTCGCAACCGAAAGTCGCAAAAGTAGACTTTTGCTTTAACTTTCATTTCTGACCCGATTTAGCTTAGTTTAGTTATTCCTTAGGTTTCCTTTGGGACCATATTATATGTTAGTATAACTCTCTGAAGTTATACTACATGGTTCCATAGAAATCTGATTCATATGCATGTTCCCGTTAAAAGCTTAAAAAGGACCATTATGCCCTTTTATCATTAAAATGATATTTTCGAAAATGTGAGAGGACAAAAACCTTTAGTACTGATATATTAGTATGTACTAAAAATTTGACAACCGAATTTGGTCTGAATTGAGAGTTATGCTCTATATCGTAAAACAAAAGCTTTTTGTTAATTAAATAGCATTCTTGGCATAAATCATATTTAAACCCAAATTTTGGCACCAAACTTTCTACCCACTGTTATAATATAATATTTAGGGATTTTTGGAAATTTTTGTTAAATTTTAAACTGATCATAACATGGAGTTCTTGCATGGACTCGGTAATTGACGATAATGCACTTTTCACTAATAAAATGAGTTTTACACATCATTTACATGTCAAACCTTTTGTGCGAAATAGGCGCATAGTATTGTTTAAATAAAATATGTTAAATAAAATATTTTGAGCAGTTAAGACTGATAAAAACCTCAAGTTTCCTTAAACAACCCGAATATCGTCAAATACCGACTTTTATACGAAATAGGCGCATAGTATTGTTTAAAACCATATTTAGCACCTAAGACTTGTTACCTACTGATTTTAAAAATAAATTTTTATACTTTAACAGTAAGTATAAGTCTTGAACTCAGATTTCCAAATTTAACCTTAAAGCATATGTGAAATGACCAAAATGCCCCTACGGTGCATAGTTTGGCCATAAATGATAAAGGTCACATATGAAAGATATCTTACTGATATAACTTGTTAAAATAAATATTTTTACTGATTGTTTTAGACCAGAACCTCAGCTTACTATTTAATCTATTTTATAAACATTAAAATGACCAAAATACCCTTACGGGGCTTAAATTAGTTTTAAAATCATTTTGGGCATAATGGGAGATATCCTACTGATATCATATCATATTTAAAGCATATTAACTTGTGGAACTTGTACATGACTCATTCGGTTACCCGTTATGCAAATACGCGTTCGGTACGGTTTATGTAACTAGTTTGCATAAATTAGCCGAAATGGGTCAAACCTTATCATTTTTACTTCAAAATCCAGAATGTGTTTAGTTTACCCATTTTATACAAGTCTTCATACTTGTTGGGTCTAAATCACATTCTAATCCGGTCTTCGCTTAATCTTGCGTTTTGAACCGTAAACCTTTCTTTAAACTAACCGGTCTGAGTTAAGATTTAACTAAGACCCGTTAGGAATCTAATAGGTTATTAAATACCTTCGTTCCAGATTAGGAGCCCAGTAAAAGCTACTTATACTTGCTGATTGATATACGGCTGAGAATAAAATTATATTTTAGCTCAGGTAAATACTTTTAACTTATTTTCCCTTATACTGGCTTGGGATACGGTATTATAATAATACCGCTTGGTCGGGTATGAGATCATTTAATCGGATTGTGGTTAATAAATTGCATAACCCGTTTTAATCTGACTTGTTTGATGCAAAGCCTTTGGGGGGTTAATGACCGTGTCTTGGATATCCTCGGCTCATTCATTTGATATGGCCACAACTTAAGCACGGGGTGTAGGCATACACCTGACAGCTGCGTATGTAAAAGATATAACCACTCGTTGAGGATAACTCGCCGTGGGATTATATTAGTGGTGTGTCTATTAATCTTGTCTCGGCTCTTCTAACCGAGTCCTGCATGGACGACAAACATATAAATCTGTATACAAGATTATTTTAATAATTGTCCCAAGTTATGAAATATTTTATGCCTTGTGCATTCAAACCAATATTATAAATGCTTTTCAAAAGAGTCACTTAATTGTATTTTCTAGTGTAAACTGATGTATTTTTCAAAAAGGTTAAGTGCAGGTACTACACGTAATGGGCTGGAAACTCCGAGTATTAAACAAAGAGTATTGCAAGCTATTAATACTTTAATTCTGTTGAACAATATTTACTTTCTGTTTTAGATCCGCCTGTGGATCTACTTTACAACCGTTGTGTAACATTATTATACTTTCAATTCGGTTTGTATTATTACTTTAGACTTCCGCTATGCATTAAACTGTGATTATTTGACCATGATGATATCAACTACGTCACGATACTCCCCACCGGGCCCACCGGTAAAACTTGGAAATATCGGGGTGTGACACTAGTCATGGACCTTATGATCTCGAGTCGAGATCTTGTGGTCTCGAGTCATGAAGACTGAAACCCTTATGATTTCGAGTCGAAACCTTAGTCGAAACCACCTAATTTCGAAACTTATCCTCTAAAACTCGAAATCTACTAATTAAAAGCTGTTAGTTGTGATAAGTTTGAAATTCGAATTTTTAGGGATTATGGGATTTGGGTGGGAGTTGGCTACAAAGTTCATTTTTCCTACAAAGTGTACAAAGTCATAAAACACTACAATTTCAGCTATAAAACACACTCAAAACCCACGAATAACAAAGTGGAGATTACTAAAACACCATATTTGTGGATTTTGTGTTGTGTTTTGGATGATAAGGCTTTGATTATCGAATGACTAACATTAATGTGTTTTATGTTGATTATCATGTTGTGTTTTATATTCATAGTTCTATGATAGTGTGTTTGAAGCTTTTGCGGACTGATAGGGTTTTAATATTGTGTTTTAGTGATCTTCACTTTGTTATTCGTGGGTTTTGAGTGTGTTTTATGGCTGAAATTGTGGTGTTTTATGACTTTGTACACTTTGTAGGAAAAATAGACTTTGTAGCCGAACCCCACCCATGGGATTTAGTTTCCTATTTTAATGCTAATCTAAATTTATCAAAATATTTCAAAATAATATCCATATAATTTTATAACAGATTTCGAAATCTTAAGAGATAAAATTTAGATCAAAACTAGGAAAACATCCAATAATCTAAATTTCATTCCAAAATAAGGGAATTTATTCGAATTTCACTAAGAACATGAAGAACCCTAATATTAATAAAATCAAAATTCTGGAACCCGAAACCTGAATATTAAGGTTTTTAGAACAGATTTCAGAACATTAAGGTTACTATTTGAGTTTGAGACAATTATAAAACATTCTTTTTCCCGAAAACAGTGATTTCGAGATACTTGGTCTCGAACATGATTTTAAATTTTATTAAGTTTTCAAAACTCTGTTTTCCAGATTTCAATCCCAGAATAATGGATACGGAAACAGAACTGATTTATCAACATATGCTCTGATACCACATGTTGATCAGTTATGTTAAACATAATGGAAAACATGAAAACATACCTGATTGCAGCAGTACAGGCCAGCCGAGAATCCAGATGGAAACGTAGCAATAAGGTTTGACATGATTGTCATCTTGATCTAGTTCCTCCGTAGGGTGTAATCTAATGATGGTGATGAAGAAACCGATAAAGGGTAATCAGTTTTTGAGAGGAGGTCGATTGATGTTATGAACTAATAAGGTTATCTTGAAGTCTAACCCTTTAACCTCTACATTAGTCTCCTTATATATACACCCAAGAGGAAACTCTAATTAGTTAATAAGGGTAATATGGCCCATCAACAATTACCAACTAATTATTTAATAGGTTGTTATATATTTTGATCTATATAATGTAAATGATTATAATGGCTACTAGATTAAATATAACATAATATATATTTAATCTTACAAACTAATTATAAAAATAATATAATTAAAAATACTAATAGTGAAAGAAAAGTAATAAAAAGATATTTATTAAAGTAAAATAACATTTAAATAATAATCTACTGCTCAAGTACTTCAAAAATGTTAGATATAGTAATAGTAATAATAGTAATGTCAGTTCTTGACGATATAACATAATTGGATACACGACACGGACATGATGTAAAAGTAAACAAATTTTGGGTTAGATAATTTAACATGTTTCATCAAACAAATCAACCCATACAAAACCTGTTAAATAAATGATTTCATAATTGTTTAGCACTAAAAAAACGACTTACGTAGTAAAATCAAAACCCTAAGGATTTGAAAACCAAAACCCTACTTGTTTAATATATGGGTTAACCTGTTAATTTGTCTAAAGGTGTTTTTTTTGTATAAAAGTTTATATATTAGGGGGTTTTATTTAAAAAAATCAATTTCCTTCTACCTGTTAACTTTCAAAATTGAACTTAACCTTCCGTCTTGAAATCTTTATCATCTCTTAATTCACAAAAGCTTTATTCATTGGTTGTAATTATTCATCCTTCTATTATTTCTACTAGCGAGATTTTCCCTCGCGTTGCGCCGGAAACTCACTTGGTATGTGACGGTATAAGTATGGCATCAATACTTGGTTTAAAGTAATCATACCGTAAAAAATGGTTTTACATCGAAAACTATAAAAAAACGAATACCGGTTCCGTTAATAACAATACGGTACCGATGTCAATAAAAACCATAAAACGAAGACCAGTTCCGGTTCTGATAATAACTATACCGGTACCAATGTAAGCATAGGTTCGATTCGTCACTATACTATTTTGAATAAAACTCTTTTTTCAACAGTGTTCATACATGACGCCGAGAAAAAAAATATTAAACCGAGTCGCATATTCATCTTAAAAAGGATATTGAACGCGAGTTATTCGAGGAAAATCAAATTAAATAAAAAACAAATTGGTTAAAAACGTATATTATTTAAAGCATAACGGGTAAAATTGGAACATAATTTTTTAATATAATAACATAAAAAACTTATGTTACTATTCATCATAGTTCATAATTTATATATTCCGCACGTTATGTGGCGGGAATTTGGTCTGTACGGTACGGTTCGTAACTGTATTATTATAGTACCGGCATTCAGTTTAAAGTCAATGGTATGCACAAATAAATGTGTTTTACACTAAAACCATTAAAACAAAAACCGGTACCGGTTCCAATTATAACAATACTGCTAATGATGTCGATGAAAAACTATAAAAACGAATACCGATATCGGTTCCAATAATAACAACAATACCAGTGCCGGTATTGGTTTGGTTCGTCAGTGTACTGTCTTGAATAAAACTCTTTTTTCAACAAAGGTTATACTAAATATCGATAAAAATTTATTAAACAAGATCACGTATTCAACTTTTAAAAAACGCGAGTTATCGAAAGAAAATCAAATGTAATAAAAACTAAATGAGTTAACATCGTATATTATTTAAAGCATAAGAGTTGAAATCAAAAAATTTAAAAAAGGTTGGATATGTGATAAAACAAGAAAGAAATAGAGAGAAACTGATTCAACTATATCATTCATTTGACATATACATCGTATATATAAACTAGTACAATAGAATCCCTAAAATCTTAAAGCCCATAAACATTGGGTTGGGCCATAAAATGGTTGCATTCATAACACTCCCCCTTAGACATTTTATATTATACACTATCAACGTTATACATTGGAAGATATTGGCTCGGTTCTTCAGGACCGATATTAACTGACACTTCAGGATTAGTTATACTGCCTCATTAAAACCTTACTAAGAAAACCCAGTGGGACAAAAATTAGTTAAGGAAAAAGAGTACAACATGTTATGTATATTACTCCCCCCGAATTTTACATATAGCTCTTAGTCGGTGGAATTCAATCTTCAGTAATAATCGCTTGACTTGATCTTGATGTAGTCTTCTTTGCTTAGGCTTCTTTTGATTCAAGTTGCATTGCCTTTGAATAGTACAACTCAACTTCTTCTGATTCAGCTTGCACTGTTTTCAAATAACACAATTCAGCTTCCTTTTATTGACTCCAGTCTTCACCTGTCTTGAATGTGTTGAAATCATTGACTTCCATTAGTAACATATTTAGATTGAGATTGAGCTTTGTGGGGGTCTAACAGATATCCTTCATTATCATAATCCGATAGTTATGTTCCATATTTTCTCATGAAAAATATCATGTCTCGAATCCCATATCATTTAATACGCTTAATAATTATGCCTCATTAAAAACCTTGCTAGGAAAAACCAAATGGGACAAAACCGTAGCTAAGGGAAAAAGAGTGCATTGCGCATTATATATAATTAACAACATGCTCCAGGATGATGTTAAGTCGGTACTTCAGTGACCATAAGATAAACTGATACTATTGGATCAGTTATGTTGCTTCATCGAAAACCTTACTAAGAAAATCTAATAGAAAAACTTAGTAAAGGGAAAAAGAGTGTAACATATTAAATTGGAACTGTAATCTTGCCAATACATCTATCAAGAATGCAATATCAGGTGTCATCTTGTTTACAAGATACATCAATGTTCTGCTCGCAATTAAGTATGGTATTTCTGGACCGATTATTTATCCATCCTCTTCTTAGGGACAATAAAATCCTTTCCATATGTCAAGCAATTCGACAACCATTAGCGTACTCAACAAATTAATTTTATCCATATAACAACTTATGGATGTAGTGTCACGGCCCGTGGCCCCGGTTTGACCCGGTCCAGAGCCGCGAGGCAGGAAATCCGATGGTATCATATTAAATGACAGCGAAAGTCTTTTTAAACAGGATCAATTAATATTAAAACTGCTCGTTTATATATAATATAGGGATAAATCCCATAATTTACAAATAAGTGATTTCACTGGGAAATCCTTTATTTCTTAAAACATGTTTCTTTATTTATTTACATTGAGCCACTTTTCTAAGCATGTAGTGCTCCACGGCACTTTTCCTGTGGTCACAACAGATCACCTGAAACATGTTTGAAAAAGGTTTTGTCAGCAGGGAAATACTGAGTGAATCATTCTATTTAAGAAAACGACTCGTTTGTTATAATTTACAGTATTAAGAGAGATTACAATGTTTCCAGATATCAAACCAACTACCCACAGTACTTGTCACTCGAACATCCATCGGTAGCCTCTTTGCCCGATGGTGTCTGTGACTATGGTCATATCACTCATTGGCTAACTCGTTGTCCAATAGTGACGGTTATCAAGTAATGTATACAAAACCCCACATACCGGCTGTAACTTGGTGATTACATAAACTTAATCACTGTAATTATAACCTTTGAAAATAAACATGTTTTTGTAAACAAATTTGATAAAAAGAGAATGACTCACATTGTAGATTTAACGAGCAGAATATAAGCCTACTGATTAGCCTTGATTAACCTAATTTAAATAAAAATGCACACACAACAGGTTAGTAACTAATACAGCATTTACGACAATTCACTAGATTAAACCCTCACAACGATTTATTAGTGCAGTACTTAACAATTTATCGGATTCACAACGAATGACAGAGTATAGTCCGAATTCGAGCAGTACTCAAACATTCAATTCGAAATCACGATGAATTAACAAAGTATCAACTCAATTTGAGTGGCACTTAAACAATCGTTGGATAGTTATAATCGATCGGACGTTGAATCGTAATAGCGATCGAGTTATTACCCTGATTTGTGGCAGCACTTCGTGATCAGTGTGTGTTTATTGTAGTATTCAGACACTATCTCAACGTAAAATTTGAGTTTGAACGTCGAACTAACGCACAATTGCATGAAACAGACGAAGCTATTTATACATGAAAAATGTCCCCCCTCGCGCCACGCGAGGGGTTTTCCTGTTCCTGTCGCGTGGCGCGACAGGCCCTAGTCTACTATAGGCTTGCTTCGTGTCTCGGTAGCTTAGCTGAGTTGGTTTCGTGTGATTTTAAATTTTTGACAGCAAACTGTGTGGATTTTACCGAGTAGGGTTTACCCCCCCTGAGTTTTAGGGGCCCTGATCCTGATTCCAATTGTTCTGAAAATTTTAGGATTTGTTCAGAATCATTTGGGTTTCTCAATTAGGGTTTCCTATTGGATAATTAAAATATTAAATAGTACTTTTTGATGAGAATTGTTACATGTAGTTTGATGGATGAGCAAAAATAGTACATATATATTCGAACTACAAGATTCTCGAATTGTGGGTCGAGAATAACTACACTGTATAAAGGTCTTTTCAGAATTTTCACTTTATAGTTTGACAGTTCCTTTCGATAGTGTTTACATCATCATTGTAAACTCCAATTACACTAAACATTAAGAGTGAAATCTTGATAAGTGTATATATCTCATTTTATCAAACTTATACCCCTCTTTTCAAAGTATCAACCAACTCAATTATACCACATAGGACCAGTCCCTTTAAGATTTATATAACGCATATGGGGTTATTGTTAAATAATGCTTTGAGCATTTTAAATCCTTCATGGACCACTTCCGTCGCGGGCCGCGACGAGCCAGGCCACCGGGACACCTCCGGTGCCGCCACGTGTCGCAACCGTGTCGAGTCTAGCATCCGAGTCAGCCAAGCTAGGGCCTACCCTAGCTGGCGTCGCGGGTCACGAAGCCCTCCGTGGTTTCGTTCGCGGGGCGCGATAGGGTCAACAATCCGCCCTACAAATTGAGTCGACGAGCACAGTTCACAAATCGTTCAAAATTCACTTATTTCTCTCAATTTCTCTATAGTAGGCACTATACCCGGGCAAAATACCCCCCTAATAATGAAGTTCTGCCTCGTTGTAAGTATCATAACCCCCGGTTACGTATTAGATACGCTGCCCGATTGATCCAGGGTTCCGTAACGGCTGTCGTGGTTCTGCCCGACGTAGTCGTTGGAATGCCGTCTCGGGGAGGGTATTACTAATGTAAATATTGGGTTATTATACTAACACGTGTGCATTTGTATAATTTATAGATAATTACCAAGAAATCCTTAAAGGAAACCCTAAGACCGCAATGTGAGTAATCTCCTTTTTGTTAACTGTTTTTACAAAACCTCACCTAAATTAAATTATATTAAACAGTGATTGAGTATTTTTATTCTACAATTATGGTCGGTATGTTGGGGTTTTGTATACAAAATTTGTTACTACCTTGCGAGGAGTAACATGACCACAAGTCGGGTTGACAGTACCGTGGGTGGTAATTGAATAGATGGAAACAAATGTAATTGCGCGACCGCCCTCAATACTGTACAATGGTTTTTACTAAACTTGATTAAACTGTGATTCACTCACCAGTATTTCCCACTGACAAAATCCTTGTGTCCCCGGCAACGGCGCCAAAAACTTGATGTGGGTTGGTGTGTATATGGAATTAAGTATATTTTAAGCCCTTTTTACACGTTAGTCAAGTTTTAAATTTATAAAACACGATATTTTACTAACACCAAACACACATATGGGCAAGTGCACCCATCGTGAGCGTAGTATAGTGTTGGCAAGATACCGAGGTCGTCCAAGGACACAAGAGCTTTTAGTACCGGTTTATCCTCAACGTCTAATCAAATCAAAAGTTTAGAAAAAAGGTTTTAAATAAGAAAAATAAAAACTAACTAAAATGCTGAAAAATAAAATAAAAATAAAAACAGATAGACAAGATGAATCACTTGGCTCCGACTCGTGTTTCGTGTAACCTTTGATTATTTCCGCACTTTTGCATTTTTTAAGAGATTATCTTAGTTATTGTAGTAGGCCCTCTTTTGAAGGTGGCGTTACCCTCAACCCAGTAGTTTGAGTCAGCAAGGATACAATCCTAAAGGGTCGGATTATTGAAAGATAATTAATTAAGTTATTAATGCATATTGTGGTAGGCCCCTCTTTTGAATGTGACGTTACCCTCGGCTAAGTAGTCTGAGTCAGCAGGGATACAGTCATAAGTAGCCGGGTTAAAGTATTAATAGTAGTTTACATATGAGGGGATCAAATAGTTTGGACCCCCGCCATCCAATACCGGTGGGTATTGAAGGAGGTCCTACTAAATTTGACCCAGGTCCTTTGCAGGATCTATACACTGAACAATGGCAAGACTCTTACCAAACCGTTCCCTTAACCCCCGACCAGGTAGCCAACATACCTCCATATAGACCGTGGAGATAAGAATGGTGAAAATCTTTTATTTTATATAGACAATAAAATAATGCCAAGACACCACGGACAAACGATAAGGAAGAATCACCTTCAACATAAGAAACTAGTTATTAAAGTCATTAATACATAACCAAGTAAAAAGTGCGAAAAGATTAAAAATAAAAAGTTTTACACTAGAGACTTGTCTTCACCAAGTGATGTAAGAGACTTAGGCAAACATGGCCTTTGATTGTCAAGAACTCTTACGATCAATCTTGGATCCCGAGATGACTCACACACTCTATGATGGACAATGGATGATGGTGGTGGTGGTGGGTGAAGTGTGAGAGAGGTGGTGTGCCAAGGGATTGTTTGCAAATGAGCCAAGCACCCCTATTTATAGCCTGAACAGTAGCTCGGGCACGGCCCCGTGTCCATCCTCCTTCTCTGTCTTCATTAATTGCTCTTGTCTGCATTAGTTGACCACGGCCCCGTGTCCGCTGGGCACGACCCCGTGTGCAGAAGCGTATCTGTACTATCAAGATTTGCCTGGATTCTGTGAATCTTATAGTTGACCACGGCCCCGTGTCCGCTGAGCACTGCCCCGTGGTGGGCAATAGAAGCTTCTACAGCTTTGTCTTTTATGCTGACACTTGGGCATGCCCTCGTGTTCACTGAGCACGGGGCGTGTTCAGCCTTCTGTTCTCTTGTTTTGCTTGGGAAGATGCTTTCGAGGAGGCCAGGCATGCCGCGTTTGTTCCTTTTCTTGTATTTATGTTAGATTTAGCTGCCTTTTTGCTTCTTTTGTTAATTTGAGCTCATTTTAATCCTGAAAATACAAAAGGAAGACAAAAGCACACTTTTTCCAACATTAGTACTAAAAAAGGGTTAGTTTTATGCCACAATTGATGTAATTTATATGTTGCATTTTGTGCACATCAAATACCCCCACACTTGAATCTTTGCTTGTCCTCAAGCAAAACTCTTTATAATGTGGGTTTAGACTCCCAAATGGAATGGGTAGAAGAGAAAGTTTTTGGGCTTGTCATAGAGTGTCGGGTTTTCCAAGATTCTTTATTATGTTTTATTTTTATTTATTTACAATCCTATTCGTCATGATTTATTTAAAACTTTTCATAAGATAAATTACTTATTAGGGCATAACATGCCTCTTTAAAATTCTATTTATATACAAGTTCACATATACCTCACGGGGATCACTCAACACTCGGCCGAAGATGTATTTTAGTGAATCACTCGAGAGCGGCATGGAACTTACTCCTACCATAGGCTTGCCAAGCAATCAATCCTCCTCCTTTTTAACTATAAACCTTTGTAAATATCAAGAGGACTTTTGGGTGAAGGGTTAGGCTTGGGTTAAAGGTAGGTGGTTGGGTTAGTGGTTAGTAGAAAAGGGCGAAAAGCGTAAAAAGCATCGGTTTTTCGTAAGACTTTATATTTTTGCACTTTTTATTTTGATGAAACTATTATTCAAACAAAGTTATTTTTGATGAACTTGCTTGTTTATTTCTTTTGCTTCATCATCAACATTTTTTTTTTTTGAAAAAGTCATAAGAGAAACCGAGCTTGTTACTAAAACAAAGGGTTAAAAATAAAAAGGGTTTTAGTGGGTGAAAGGGTGTTTGGTTTGGGTTAAGAAATGAAAAGGTTTAGGCTCAAAGGGGTTAACTAGGGGGATTTTGGGTAGGTGGTAAAAAAAATGGTGTAGAAATAAAAAGGGTTAGTCCTAATGCCTCCATCATTTACTTACTTGGGTTTAAGTTGGTAAGGACCGGGAATGTATCGTCGTGGCAAGTTCTAGAGTTGTAAGAACCAAACGGCTATTCACACAAGAAACAAAAAATGAGCATTTAGTTTAAAGATATGTATTTGTATGCTCAATAAAGGCTCAAAACTCACTTTTGTGGGAATGGGTTTTTATGTGATCAAGTATATATAATCAAATTTTAACTAAGCTTGTCATGCCTTTTCATAATTTTCTTATGTTGGTTCTTTTTATCACGACGCTATCGGTTGTAAATTTGTAAAAATATAACCTTTTTTTAGAACTTGAATTTCCCGAGTTAAACCTAGACAAGTAAAAAAATGAAATTTTTTGAAAAAATTTGGGGCGATTAGCGGTTCCAATAGAGTTTTGTGTAAGGCTTGTGATTAGGACTTGCGAGATTCAAAGCTTTAGCATCTCCCCCACACTTAAATTACACATTGTCCTCAATGTGTCCCAAAAATAAGTTTTTAGGTTGATTGAATATGTAAAAAGGTGTGAAAAAGCAAAAATTTGTGTTACTGGGCGTCTGGACACGACCCCGTGTTCAGGTGCCAGTAACAAAAACTTACAGAAGGTGGCCACGGGGGCGTGTCCACTGGGCACGACCCCGTGTCTGTCAAAAGTCTGCAGAATTTAAACAAACAGCAGGTCTGGGGAAGTGGGCACGGGGGCGTGTCGGCTGAACATGACCCCGTGTAGACAATCTACAAAGTTGAAAAACAGGTTTCTGGATCTGGTTTTCCTGTCCCGGCTTTAGTAGCACTAATGTTTAGTGCTCTAAGCCTCGTATGTACTTGTTTTATCAATAAACACTACACCAAACCATAGCAAACATCCTAAATTACCGAGTTCAACATCCATGTCACAAAGTTAAAAAGAAAAAGAAATGCAGAAAGTAAAAAGAGTTAAAGGAAAGTAAATTGTTCATCACACGGCACGCAGGCTGGAAATTGTTCAAGATAAAAAGGGGGTTAACCTGTGGGATCACCAACCAACCGCTTCTGCCTCCGCTCCTCCCGCCTAGTCCATGTCCTCGTCCTCATCATCGTTTCCTCCTCCGTGCCCCGCCATGTACTCCCGAATATTTCCAATATCATCTTGGATATCGGATATATTTCTCTCGATTGCTCCAACCCGGTTGTACGTGTTGCTCGCCATGTTATAGGTGTTCCTAGTGCACATGAGGTTTTCCTGCAACAAATCATGTAAACTTTGGAAGTTAGGAAAACCACCTCCTTGTGAGGAGGATTGGCCCGGATCACCATGGGGCTGGTACTGGTACTGATGATGTTGTGGAGCGTGAAGGACGAGTGCCTCTTGCGGGTTCCATGCATGCCCCTACATCCTTTGGAAGCTAACCGACCCGTCTTCGGCTTCATAGATCAAGTTCATGGAGCGGCAGATGTGTATGTCCACTCTTCCCGACCATGGACTTCTTTGGAAATATCGAGGCATGTTCACGAAGTGCTTGAAGAGACGGTATATCCATCCCCCGAAGAAGATAGGGGTTGGTGGAGTAGCAAGTCGGTTCCAATGCATGTTGCGGAGCAGGAGGTACTGAACATCGAGGTGTCTGCGGTTATGAATACAGTGAAGGACTATCAAATCTCTCAACCAAACAACACCACTGCTATCATGCCTTTGGCTAAGAGAGTAAGCGAGGACCCTATGGATGTATCGGTAGAGTGGGTCCCTCAACTTAGTGCTCTTAGTGTTGCTCGGGTTGTAGTGCCCTTCACCAATCTGAGCCCACGCGGCTTGGCGTTCGTTTTCATCCAACTCTCGCACCCCTCCGATGTACTCTTCATTACCCGCATCTTCCTCCGTATACAGCCCAATTATCGACCCAAATTGTGCCATCGAAATCGAGTACCTAGTTCCACCACACCGGAATGACACCCCGTTATTGTCGAAAGGGTCGCTCCTTGAATTGAACACAAAGGTGCTATAGAATTCCAAAGTATATTCGGGGACCGAGCGAAGGCGAGTAGTAAGGGCGACTCTCAGCGGTCTGGTGACTAGGTTGTTGAAGCGGTCAAGTTGGTTTACCAATGTCAACATCCGTGCACACTTGCCTTGGGTATTCTTCCGGTCTTGTTTGAAGCATGTCGTATCTAGCCTTAGCATCTTGCTCACTTGCGTTTTGTGAATTTCTTTGACATCTGAAAGAATACACCAAAAGTTAGCACGAAACAGTTTAAATTTTGGAGAAAACTGATAACAGTTAGCTGGACACGGCCCCGTGTTCAGCGGACACGACCCCGTGTCCAGGCGTTTGTTACTCAAAAACTTCATTTTTCGATCCGGTTTCGAAAACTTGAAAATTTTTGGTCCAATAGGTGTGGTTTCCCCCGAAAATGAAACCCCAAGTGCCGTTTTTCCCAAAACAAACCGTTTACCCCTTCAATTTTAGCTTTTTCGGTTAAAAAACAAGGGTTTGGGGTTTTTGTGAAAAATCGGGCAAATCTATGAACAATACAAGTGGGTTTACTTCCTATAACATTAATCTAACTAAATGCTAACAGATTTAAGCAAAAATTTGAGGTTCGATCCGGATGAAGTTCAAGAACCCTAGATTTTTCCCCAAATTTTTGAAGTTTTAACTACATGCAAATGCTTATTCTAACTACTAATGATGATAGAATCATACCTTGGCGTTGTTGGAAGTAGAGGAGACGTCGAAATTCTGCAGAAAATCGCCTTGAACCAGAGCGTTTTTGGGGAAACGGGGCGTGTGGAATGGTGTAACTGTTATGAAAAAGGGGTTTTATCCCGACAGTCGCGCGGACACGGCCTCGTGCCGAGCGAAGTTTTTTTTTAGTGCTCGTGTGAGTGCCCTTTGTTTCCCAAAAACTTGGTTAGAAGACTTACCGATTATGATGTCATCCCGTCGGTTCGTAACTTACCAGGTATGATGTTGTTGCTTTTATTCTTCGACCATTTGAAGCGAGATTTCTTCCTCTTCATCCTCAATAAATCCTTGATAGAGTTTCAGCCGTTGGCCATTGACTTTGAATGGAGGTCCATTCCGAGATTTAATTTCTACTGCACCGTGTGGGAAAATATGGGTGATGGAAAAAGGTCCTGACCACCTAGACTTTAATTTTCCAGGAAACAATCGAAGTCGTGAATTAAACAAAAGAACTTGATCCCCTACTCGAAATTCATTAGGTTTAATATGTTTGTCATGCAAGTTTTTCATTCTTTCCTTATAAATTTCGGAGTTTGAGTATGCATAATTCCTAAGTTCGTCTAATTCATTTAACTGACAAAATCGATTTCTACCGGCAAATTCTAAATCTAAGTTTACATTGTAACAACCCGCACTTTTGTATGTTGTTACTACTCGTTATACTCGTTACGCCTAGCACCGGAGATTCGGATCATAATGTAACAATATCGTATATATCGCTGTTCGAAGGATAATCGCATATTTTCGAAATACAATATCACTATACTACACTATTATCACACTAACACTCACAGAGGCATTGAGGACCTATTCTACCCTCCTCAGTGGCCGTGATGTGTCGAACGTAAACAATTAAAGCTAACAAGGACCCTCGGGTGAGTGCTGTAGCTCCAGTCGTCATGACGATGATGACAATACGAGTAAACGGAACCCCGTCAGTCTTTATGGCCCTACACGAAATAACGTTCACGATGACATCAAGAAAGGACCTATACTACCCTCATTGATGGCCGTGAAACGTCGCTAATAATCGCATACTCGAATCGGAAACCGATGGTTAATTATCGAAACTTTGGATTATGGATACTTAAATACGACCCTTAGTGATATATATAGATGATAATAACAATATAATGATAATATAAATTAATTATGGAAAGTACGCGCTTCGGGAACTATCAAAACGATCAAAACGGAGAAGTCCAACGCGTCAGGATAGCTATCCGGACGGATGGGCATACGCACGGATGGGCCATCAGCACGCATGGGCCATCCGCACGGATGGTCCATCCGGGCCAGAACTCTTTTCTTCTCCTCTGTTGCCTATAAATACCATGTCACATCACTTGAACAGTGATGTGACAGCTCCTATTCAACCAAACGCGCTACAAGACCCTTTTCTCTCGATTCCTCGCAATTCCGGTAAGATTTCAACCTAAAACTTGTACTTCTACAATCTACACTCGATTCTGCATCATTCTATCTTTCGAAACTCAAATTCTAACCGTGAAATCTGCGGATTTGAGGCGCTTTTGAGGTGATGTCACCAAGAGTTCTTATGAACTTCAAGTTGGGGTCTCATTTCACTATAAACGACTCAGATCCGGGTGATTTCCACATGTTTTAATGACAAATCTCACCTAAATCTGTGCGATTTTGAGTTAACCATGAAGAACCATCACGAACGGCCAGATCTGATAGGACGGGGTGATTCCCGGCCGTTAGAACGAGTCGGAATTGACGGAACTTCAAGTGTTAGTGCGAAATTACACTACCCTAGTAAAAACGAACGTATTCCTCCCGTTAAACACTCGAAAACAGTGTTCAGAGTGTGAAACAGACATGTCAGTCCGCACGGATGACATGTCAGTCCGCACGCACACTCATCCGCACGCACAACAATGTCACCCGCACGCACCACTCATCCGCACGGATTATACATCATCCGCACGGATAACCTGTATCCGGACGGATAACATGTCATCCGGACGGATGACTTGTCATCCGGACGGATAACATATCAACCCGCACGGATGAGAACCCTTCGACCTAATGAGTAACTTTTCAAGGCTAATCTCGCTTAACCGTATATCGTTTACTCTATTCTTCAAGGATCAATACAAACGTACTCGCAACCGACTCCAACAAGTTGTATTCCCGCTAAATACGCACTGTGAGTATACTTGAACCCCTTTTAATCGAATTTTGGGTGTAACATACGTTTCTAACAAATCGAACTTATCAAACGAATTATTCAATCAATCGAATTATCACTTGCGAATAACTGTTATGCATAGATATACGTGATGCTAGTTGCATATGTGCTAGGGCTTATACTTGCGACGTCCCACCACGACAAGTATAGTACTATTGCGCCCGACGGGTTCTAGTTATGCCATCGTACATTCGAGCATCGAGGACTTAGTTGGTAGTATCAGTTTTGTGAGTATATATGTCGTGTATTACGTTTATGCATGTGGAAATTCGCAGCACTTTTAATCGATTATGCTATACTTATCAAACCTGTATACTCGCCAATACTTTTGTATTGACAAATATTTTAACGTATGTTGCAGGTTAGATCGCAGACTATACCAAATCAAGCTAGGGAGTCTAGAAACTCAACTAAAATCTAGGTTGTCGGATTTGTATTGTTCGAGAGGACAAGAAATCTGTGATAACTGATGTGATTGTATTATTTGTTAGTATGGGATAACGAATGTATTAAATATTATTGCAACGTAGTTGTTATGGATTCTCCTGAGCAATCTCATTCGCCTAGTGCCGCGCCCCGATGATTCCGCCATCGCTTGGGGTGTGACAGATTGGTATCAGAGCCATAACTATAGGGAATTAGGTCAGACTCGACCTAGTCCGGGTCGACGTCTTAGAAATTGACCTAGTCTATAGTCTAAGTACCAACAGGCCGACTCATACAAACCCGGTGGGGTTTGTATTGGGCTTACTTGATACTCTCGATCGAAATTGCTAAAAGCTACAACTTTGTGTGAACACCGCATACTACAACTTCACGCGAAGAAGCCTTTCCTAAGGCTGAAATACTACTTAGCCTTTCCTAAGGCCGACACAATACACATGTTTTTGAAACTACTTGCATAACGAAACCGAGCGACCCAGTCGAGTCCAGGTGTGAAAACCAAGAACTCTCGAATAGATCGCTCACTCAGCGCATTTTCTTTCTAGCACGAGAACCTTTCATCGAGTTAGGAGTGACATCCACACCTCGACGAAAGTCTCCATTTCTAAATCTAGTGGAACTCACGAAGTTATTCGAAGAGCATAACCACAATTAGGAACGAAACTGTTAAGACAGGGGTGAAACCCGTACCTTAATAAGTCGTTCCACTCTCTATAAACTGGTTTACAAAAGCTCTCACCAAGGACTCGACTATCACGATAACACGAGCCACGCGATGACTAGGAAGACGAATGCCATGAGCTGCATCCCAGTGGAAGCATGAAGTCCTCTAAGTGAACGCGCATGCTCGAACTTGTTAGATATAATTGGGTTACCTTGGGTAGTCGACGCCTAAAACACCCGAGGCACTCTATCATACGACCCGCCAATTTTACAATGATTGGAAATTATTTACGTTTTGAAACTTTACGCCTTACCGATCTCTCGACGTAACGATTTTCACTCCCTACTTTATAAACGCACGATTCGCACAGCCATCGCAATGTAAAACGAAAACCGAATGTTCGCAACAAAACTAATGCATAACCTATCGCATTCGCTCTCGTTTTCTCACTTCAACGCGACCTCGCTTATTCTAAATCGACCTGTATGTGCATGAGTACAAATTATATATCTATATAAATATATATATATATACGTATAAACAAACAAGTCATTGTGTGAGAACTTAGGAATTTCGTGTTTCCTACGTGGCTCCTATGTGATTCGTATTACTATACTATCGCACCAAGTTTTGAACGCGCTCAATCGCAACGCAAAAACTCAAAAACCATTATGATCGAATCTCACCCCAAGTCTCTTCCTATCTAGATGCCTTCCAACAACTCTACCTCGAGACGAGTAGCTAAGAGGAAAGCCAAACGAAGCGCTGAGAAGAGGATTGCTTCACTTGTGATTAAGGAAGTGAGTAAGCTTATTCCTCGAATTGCCGCTCAAGTGCACTCTCTCAGCAACTCTCGAGCCTCGGAAGACTCCAAGACGGAAGCGCCGCAATCTACTTTTCTCTACAAGCACTTCAAAGCCTGTGACCCGATGGAGTTCACGGGTGAAGGAGGTGCGACTCAACTACTCCAGTGGTTCGATTCTATTGAAGTTACCCTTCGTCAAAGCGGGTGTCCCGATAGTCTCTGTACTACTTGCGCCACCGGAGTATTTCAATCGCGAGCACTCGACTGGTGGACCGCCGAACGTAACAAACGTGGGATCTCCGCAGCTTACGCTCTCTCTTGGAATGAGCTGAAAGAACTCATGGAGAAAGAGTACTGTCCTCCTCTCGAGATTCAGAAGCTGGAAAACGAATTTTGGGAAATCAAGCAAACCGAAGGTGACAATGCTGGCTACACCGCAAGGTTCAAACAGCTTAGCATAATCTGCCTAAGTCAAGTCCACACTCCAGGGAAGGCCATCACGAAGTACATTCGTGGCTTGCCTGAGTGCGTGGGTGATTTTGTCGAAGCTGCAAGGCCTGCTACCATCGAAGAAACCTACCGCTTAGCCGCAGAAATCAACAACAAACGACTCGTGGAAGGGTTATTCTCAAGAAATCCTGTCAAGCAAGCTCATCAAGCAATCGCCAATAATCCTTCAGGCGAACATGTTGACGAATCTTCTGATGAATCTACTAACGAATCTTCTGACAAATCTGCTGGCGATTCTTCTAATGAATCAGCTAACAATTCTTCTGACGGATCTGCTAACGATTCTTCGGATGAATCTGCTGCCGATTCTTCTGACAAATCTGCCGACGGATCTTCCGACAAATCAGCCAAAGACTCCGCAAGCGAGTCTTCAGACGAATCCTCCAACGACGACACTTCTTCGCAAGACACCGACAAACCCAGCCGCAAGTGAAAGACTTCAAGCCCGAACTCATCAACAACCGAACTGCTGCAACCGGAACCTCTTCGAACAGTTTCGACGGTTCCAAAACGAGCCTACACTGGAGCTCATCCTCAGTGTTACTCGTGTACCTATCATCATCCAGTTGGGGCTGACTGTCGCTATTGCAATCACTGCAACCGTTATGGTCACTTCACCCGCAACTGCCGCATCGAACCGTGAACTTGAGTACAACAACAACAGCTCCAGCAAAAGTCTTCAGCATCCGACATCTAGCAAGCGTAGGATAAAGTTGTAATGATACGATTTTCGACGTTTATTTCTAAGCTTTGAACCTACTCTATTACTCAATGTTGCCCCCGTATTCTCTTTCACTCTCTAATCGTCGCACTTAGACTAGATTCACACACATGCTATATACTATACCACTAAGTAATGTGTTTTACCCTCACTTCACTTTAGAACGAGGTACGATAAACGTGCAAGGAACGATTAATCGCGGGTGCACATGGGATAACTTGGGTCAGTGCACGGAGATCGTAGTGAATTCTAAGGTGCCATAGCGTTTTGACAAAAGGTAACACCAAAACACGGGACGAAAGTAGTAGGGGTCGGGCAAGGTGTGCTTTATCATGCTACCGAAGTTCCGTGAAGAAGGTGCCACGTGGATTTGAACGTTATTAGACCTATTATACTATTGTGATTATTTTAAACACACTACACTCAATCGCAAGGCGTAACAAACCGTATCATCGCAAGACTTGTCGTAAGTCTGCAAACGCAATGCAATCGCCTCATCGATGGACTCTGGGGAGTCTACCTCGCAGAACGATTGCATCGACACAAGACTGGTCGTAAGTCTGTTGCAACGAATCTCAATCAAGCAAATAAACGCTCACGGTATTGTTGGGTGAGGACCTATTCTACCCTCCTCGATAGCCGCGATGCGTCACAACGAAACGTTAAGCTTATTCGAAACAGGAATCGAACTCAGAAAATTCCAATCGCTTATCATGTGTATCTCGCAATATCTGTCGCTTAATATGAGAACTATATCGCTTGTTGTGTATCAATCTATCGCTATACCGTTAGCTGTGATATTCGTGTTAAGTTAGCACGCATGACCTCGCTTCACGAGATGAAACTCATGCGACTAAAGCAGGGCGTTTTAGTCATATCAGCGACCTTTCGTGGAAAAAGGCCATGTGGGGTCTAATGTTAGTTAAATTCTGTGGTGTTAATCAATCGAACCGAACCGCGTAAATCGAATCGCATACCTCCATCACTTGCAACGCAACTACCGATTATTGTATTTCGTTTATCATCACCGTCACCCCAAGTGTCTCGTGTTTATTCGTTTAATCACCTAATCGCTGATCGCCTATCGTGTATAAACTACCGCTTATCGCTCGCTTGGTGTTCATTGCAGTCTGTATGGTATTAAGTACACATGACACCGCTTCACGAGGCAAGGCTAACCTGGGTAAGCATGGTGTTTCGCCATGTTAGCAAACCCCCGTGGAAACGTGCCATGTGGGTGTAATGTGGAATCTAATCGAAAACGCGCTATTCGCTTCTTGCTTATCAACTCGCTGGATTAATCTATTCGATCCTATCTTATGCTCGGTCCGACTTTCTATCAATTGGGCCGAGTAAACGCAATTCTATCCGAGTCATATCAGCACACCTGACACTGCCTCACTAAACGGGAATAATATGGGCAAAGCATGGTGGATACGCCGCTGGTACTTCCTATATACAAGTGTTTTAAACATATTAACGAATTTCCGTGGGAAGGTGCCCAGTGGGGCTTGATGCTAAATCATCCTTTTCAAAAGGTTAAAACTGATTTTTATAAAACTTTTATTAAAACCATGGAACAAGTGAAGTTCCTCACAATGTGGAGGTAACATCGAATCAGCTTAACTCCATGTTCGGAGGGAGCTTCATGAGTCCAATTTTTCCGTAAAACCTTTTTCAAGATCAAAAACAAGACTTTCAAAGGGAACCCATGTCATAGGAGAGTTTTCGTAACCCTTGTTTTCATCTTCGAATTCCTTAAAATGTTAGAAACTTAAACTTCCTTGCAACATCGGTTAACCTCGACACTGTTGACCGCACGTTAAAAGGAAAATTTTCAGAGATTTTCATCCTAAATCCCTTTTGGATATCTAAAACGAACGCTTCTTGCAACATTGGTTAACAATCGACTCAGTTAACCCAACGTTATGAGAAACTTTCCAAATTGCAATCACAACGAACTAACAAATTCTACACAAGACAAGGTACTTGAAATGCCAACTCGTGGGATTAATACTTTCGTCTTTACGTCGCCTTCTCGCTATCGCAGTCGATCTCTCTTATTCGAAACGTTCTCGCTGTCAACTTACGGTCAAATCACTCGCCGTTTCGCTACTTATACAAGATCAACTCTTAGAAGTCTACCTATTGGATTAATTTCGGGACGAAATTTCCTAAAGTATGGGAGACTGTAACAACCCGCACTTTTGTGCGTTGTTACTACTCGTTATACTCGTTACGCCTAGCACCGGAGATTCGGATCATAATGTAACAATATCGTATATATCGCTGTTCGAAGGATAATCGCATATTTTCGAAATACAATATCACTATACTACATTATTATCACACTAACACTCACGGAGGCATTGAGGACCTATTCTACCCTCCTCAGTGGCCGTGATGTGTCGAACGTAAACAATTAACGCTAACAAGGACCCTCGGGTGAGTGCTGTAGCTCCAGTCGTCATGACGATGATGACAATACGAGTAAACGGAACCCCGTCAGTCTTTGTGGCCCTACACGAAATAACGTTCACGATGACATCAAGAAAGGACCTATACTACCCTCATTGATGGCCGTGAAACGTCGCTAATAATCGCATACTCGAATCGGAAACCGGTGGTTAATTATCGAAACTTTGGATTATGGATACTTAAATACGACCCTTAGTGATATATATAGATGATAATAACAATATAATGATAATATAAATTAATTATGGAAAGTACGCGCTTCGGGAACTATCAAAACGATCAAAACGGAGAAGTCCAACGCGTCAGGATAGCTATCCGGACGGATGGGCCATCCGGACGGATGGGCCATCCGGACTGATGGGCATACGCACGGATGGGCCATCCGCACGCATGGGCCATCCGCACGGATGGGCTATCCGGGCCAGAACTCTTTTCTTCTCCTCTGTTGCCTATAAATACCATGTCACATCACTTGAACAGTGATGTGACAGCTCCTATTCAACCAAACGCGCTACAAGACCCTTTTCTCTCGATTCCTCGCAATTCCGGTAAGATTTCAACCTAAAACTTGTACTTCTACAATCTACACTCGATTCTACATCATTCTATCTTTCGAAACTCAAATTCTAACCGTGAAATCTGCGGATTTGAGGCGCTTTTGAGGTGATGTCACCAAGAGTTCTTATGAACTTCAAGTTGGGGTCTCATTTCACTATAAACGACTCAGATCCGGGTGATTTCCACATGTTTTAATGACAAATCTCACCTAAATCTGTGCGATTTCGAGTTAACCATGAAGAACCATCACGAACGGCCAGATCTGATGGGACGGGGTGATTCCCGGCCGTTAGAACGAGTCGGAATTGACGGAACTTCAAGTGTTAGTGCGAAATTACACTACCCTAGTAAAAACGAACGTATTCCTCCCGTTAAACACTCGAAAACAGTGTTCAGAGTGCGAAACAGACATGTCAGTCCGCACGGATGACATGTCAGTCCGCACGGATGACATGTCAGTCCGCACGGATGACATGTCAGTCCGCACGCACAACAATGTCACCCGTACGCACCACTCATCCGCACGGATTATACATCATCCGCACGGATCACCTGTATCCGGACGGATAACATGTCATCCGGACGGATGACTTGTCATCCGGACGGATAACATATCAACCCGCACGGATGAGAACCCTTTGACCTAATGAGTAACTTTTCAAGGCTAATCTCGCTTAACCGTATATCGTTTACTCTATTCTTCAAGGATCAATACAAACGTACTCGCAACCGACTCCAACAAGTTGTATTCCCGCTAAATACGCACTGTGAGTATACTTGAACCCCTTTTAATCGAATTTTGGGTGTAACATACGTTTCAAACAAATCGAACTTATCAAACGAATTATTCAATCAATCGAATTATCATTTGCGAATAACTGTTATGCATAGATATACGTGATGCTAGTTGCATATGTGTTAGGGCTTATACTCGCGACGTCCCACCACGACTAGTATAGTACTATTGCGCCCGACGGGGTCTAGTTATGCCATCGTACATTCGAGCATCGAGGACTTAGTTGGTAGTATCAGTTTTGTGAGTATATATGTCGTGTATTAGGTTTATGCATGTGGAAATTCGCAGCACTTTTAATCGATTATGCTATACTTATCAAACCTGTATACTCGCCAATACTTTTGTATTGACAAATATTTTAAATTATGTTGCAGGTTAGATCGCAGACTATACCAAATCAAGCTAGGGAGTCTAGAAACTCAACTAAAATCTAGGTTGTCGGATTTGTATTGTTCGAGAGGACAAGAAATCTGTGATAACTGATGTGATTGTATTATTTGTTAGTATGGGATAACGAATGTATTAAATATTATCGCAACGTAGTTGTTATGGATTCTCCTGAGCAATCTGATTCGCCTAGTGTCGCGCCCCGATGATTCCGCCATCGGTTGGGGTGTGACATACATTTTTAATTGCCCTGTAGGCTTTGTGTGCAATTTCTACTGGTAAATGACAGCTTTTTCCATAGACTACCTTATATGGGGTTGTACCTATTGTTGTTTTATAAGCAGTTCAAAAAGCCCATAAAGCATCATCTAATTTATCGGCCCATTCCTTTTTATTTAACCCTACGGTTTTTTCAAGTATTCGTTTTAAACCTCTATTAGTCACTTCGGCTTGTCCGTTTGTTTGAGGGTGATATGCTGTTGAGACCCTGTGATAGACCCAATATCTTGTTAAAAAAATTTCAAGTTGATGGTTGCAAAAATGGGTGCCTCTATCACTTATTAATTCTTTAGGTGTTCCAAAATGAGAGAATAACTTTTTCAGAAATCTTATCACGACTCTTCCATCATTTGTTGGAAGTGCCTCGGCCTCGGCCCATTTAGACAAGTAGTCTACCGCCACAAGTATATATTTGTTTCCTTTTGACGGTGGGAAAGGTCCCATAAAGTCGAGTCCCCACACATCAAAAATTTCACAAACAAGAATGCCGTTTTGGGGCATTTCGTTTTTGGAAGAAATATTACCTGTTCTTTGGCAAGCATCACATGTTTTGACAAGACTTTGGGCGTCTTTGTAAATGGTTGGCCAATAAAATCCTGAATCAAATACCTTTCGTGCGGTACTAGCGGCACCATGATGTCCTCCGTATGGACCTTCATGACAATGGCGGAGAATTCTTCTTGCTTCGCTACCATGTACGCATCGTCGGATGAGTTGGTCGGCACACATTTTGAAAAGATAAGGGTCTTCCCAAAAATAATGCTTCACATTAGCAAAGAATTTTTTTCTTTGATGATGTGGCCAACCTTTTGCGACTATACCGCTAGCTAGGTAGTTAGCATAGTCAGCGTACCATGGTTCTTCTCTGTATTCCACCATTTCTAGGGACTCCGTTGGAAATTTTTCGTTGATTTGCTCGTCCCTGGTTGCCTCCAAAGCTGGGTCTTCTAAGCGCGAAATATGATCTGCTGTGGTGTTTTCTGCTCCTCTTTTGTCTTTGATTTCTATATCAAATTCTTGGAGGAGTAAAATCCACTGAATCAAACGTGGTTTTGCGTCCTGCTTTTTGAAGAGATATCGAATGGCTGCATGATCTGTATAGACTATAGTTTTAGAAAGAACAAGATAAGAACGAAATTTATCAAAAGCAAATACCACAACTAGTAATTCTTTTTCAGTTGTTGTGTAATTTTCTTGTGCATCGTTAAGTGTTTTACTAGCATAATAAATTGGGTGAAAATGCTTTTCTTTTCTTTGTCCCAAGACAGCTCCAACTGCAAAGTCACTTGCATCACATATGATTTCGAAAGGAAATTTCCAATCAGGCGCTATCATGATAGGTGCATTGACTAGCATTTCCTTTAGGGTTAGAAATGCTTGATTGCAATCCTTGTCAAAGATGAAAGGAGCAACTTTTTCAAGTAATTTTGTTAGAGGCCTTGAAATTTTAGAAAAGTCTTTGATAAACCGCCTATAAAATCCGGCATGCCCTAAGAAACTCCTGATAGCTCTAACGGAGGATGGGGGTGGTAATTGAGAAATGGTGTTTATTTTGGCTCGATCAACCTCCATTCCTTCGCTTGAGATTTTATGACCGAGTACTATTTCCTTCGTTACCATGAAATGGCATTTTTCCCAGTTAAGGGCGAGGTTAGTTTCCTCACATCGGGATAGCATTCGTTCAAGGTTATCGAGGCATTGGTCGTATGAATCCCCAAAGATAGAAAAGTCATCCATGAAGACTTCCATTGTCTTTTCTATCATGTCATGGAAGATGGCTACCATGCAACGTTGGAAGGTTGCAGGAGCATTACATAGACCAAATGGCATGCGTCGATAAGCAAAAGTTCCATAGGTACATGTGAAGGTTGTCTTTTCTTGGTCTTCGGGTGCTATCGGGATTTGAAAGTAACCTGAAAAACCATCCAAGAAACAGTAAAATTTATGACCGGATAATCTTTCTAACATTTGATCAATAAAGGGCAAAGGAAAGTGATCTTTCCTTGTTGCTTTATTTAATCGTCTATAGTCTATACATACTCTCCATCCTGTGACGGTTCTTGTTGGTATTAATTCATTCTTTTCGTTAGTTATTACCGTCATACCTCCTTTCTTTGGAACTACTTGGACGGGACTTACCCAAGGACTATCGGAGATAGGATAAATAAGTCCGGCGTCAAGTAATTTGATGACTTCATTTTTAACCACCTATTGAACATTTGGATTTACTCGACGTTGTGGTTGTATTACCGATTTGTAGTCATCGTTCATTAAAATTTTGTGCGTGCACATGGAAGGACTTATTCCTTTAATATATACAAGCTTCCAAGCAATTGTATTTTTGTGGTTTCTCAAACGATTAATTAATTTTTCTTTTTCTAAACTACTTAACTTAGATGAAATAATTACAGGTGATTTACCATCTTTGTATAGAAAAGCATATTCCAAACCTTTTGGAAGTTCTTTGAGCTCAAGAGGTGGGTCTTTAGGAGACTCCTTATTGGGTTGCTCATTTTGATCAAGAACTTTAAAAGTTTGTTCTATGACGAGCTCTTCTTCAACAAAGTGGTCAATCTTTTCACTTGTATCGGGTGGTTCATCTTCATCTTCAATTAGGGGGTCATTATTGCTGAATGGATATTTCATTGATCGCTCAAGATCGACACTCTTTTTAAATGCCCCTAATTTAAGAGGTAGGTTGTTGAACTTCCGGTTTTTCAAAGCTTCGTGAGTTTTTACAAAGGGTCGCCCCAACACTAGAGGAGCGTCATCGAGGATGACAAAGTCGGTTGGGATTACCATGTGATTTGTTTGAACCAAGACATCCTCAACTACACCGATTAATTTTATTATTTTCCGATTAGATAGAAAAATGGGTATTTGAAGTGGAGAAAAATCGCTAATACTTAATTTTTCGAAAATGTAGTTAGGCATTATGTTAACACAAAGATCTTTATCAATTGTGACATTACTAATAAATGAATTTTGAAAAAAACATGGAACCGGTGTAATGTTAATTTCAAATGGATCTTCTTTTATTAGCGAGGTTTGATCATTAGTTAACTTAATACTTACTGTTTCGTCAATTTTAGTGTTAGTGTTTAACTCTTTTAAAAACTTAGCATGAGTGGGTACTAAACAATGATTTTCAAAAGATGGTGACAAGAGATTAATTTCTTCAAAATTAGACTCTTCTTGAATTTTAACGTTAACGGACTCACCTTTTTCATTGTTTAACTCATGTGTCGGTTCTTCACTTATTTGTTCTTCCATTTTTACACTATCAGTTATCTCTTCTTTATTTAATTCTTCTCTTGCGCGGGACTCCTCTTCCCTTGGGCGAGATTCTTTTATATAATGCTCGATAACTTTAAGGTGTTCTAAAATCCTATCGGTCACTTCGGTTATAGAAAAAGGATCGGGATTTTCAAAGCTTGAATCCGGTTGTTCGATCCTTTGTTCCTCATAATACCCATATGAAGTAGATGGTTCGCACCATTGTTCTTCATTGTAAGCATATGATGGATAAGGGTCGTAATTTTGTTCTTCATAATACTCATATGAGGTGGGTTGTTCACGCAATGGTTCCTCATAATAAGTATACGAAGGTGGTGGCTCATATCTTGGTTCATCAAAGTATGAGTATGGAGGCTCATACCTTGGTTCATCAAAATATGAGTATGAGGGAGAAGGTTCATACCTTTGGTCTTCATAGGATGTGTATGAAGTTGATGGCTCGTACCTGGGCTCCTCATAGTAGGTATATGAAGTGGATGGTCGATATAAGTTACAATATTGGACCGAGTGCGGGTCACCATAATTAGTGCAATAATTATTCCTATAATCATCCTCCTCATAGGTGTAGTTGTAACCTCCTGAGTATTGATCCATAAGAATCACACAGCAGACCACAACCAAGTCTCGAGATCAGAAAACAAAACTAAAAACAGAAACAGAGGCTGGACACGGCCCCGTGTTCAGTGGACACGGCTCCGTGTACAGAATCTGTATCTGGGCGTTTTAATTAAAGTTACTGATTTAGTTGAGCACGGGGCGTGTTCAATGGACACGGCCCCGTGTTCAAGTTCTGTATCTGGGTGTTTTATGAAAAATATGCAGCACGGCCCCGTGTTCAGTGAGCACGGCCCGTGTTCAGGTTACTGTAAATGCAAAACTAAACTAAAATGCAGAAAAATGTGCGCGCTTTTTGAAAAAGGTTTGGAAAAACTGATTAGGCCGTCGATTTTAAGCTTTCTTAAAATCCTTGTGTCCCCTGCAACGGCGCCAAAAACTTGATGCGGGTTGGTGTGTATATGGAATTAAGTATATTTTAAGCCCTTTTTACACGTTAGTCAAGTTTTAAATTTATAAAACACGATATTTTACTAACACCAAACACACATATGGGCAAGTGCACCCATCGTGAGCGTAGTATAGTGTTGGCAAGATACCGAGGTCGTCCAAGGACACAAGAGCTTTTAGTACCGGTTTATCCTCAACGTCTAATCAAATCAAAAGTTTAGAAAAAAGGTTTTAAACAAGAAAAATAAAAACTAACTAAAATGCTGAAAAATAAAATAAAAATAAAAACAGATAGACAAGATGAATCACTTGGCTCCGACTCATGTTTAGTGTAACCTTTGATTATTTCCGCACTTATGCACTTTTTAAGAGATTATCTTAGTTATTGTAGTAGGCCCCTCTTTTGAAGGTGACGTTACCCTCAACCCAGTAGTTTGAGTCAGCAAGGATACAATCCTAAAGGGTCGGATTATTGAAAGATAATTAATTAAGTTATTAATGCATATTGTGGTAGGCCCCTCTTTTGAAGGTGACGTTACCCTCGGCTAAGTAGTCTGAGTCAGCAGGGATACAGTCCTAAGTAGCCGGGTTAAAGTATTAATAGTAGTTTACATATGAGGGGATCAAAGAGTTTGGACCCCCGCCATCCAATACCGGTGGGTATTGAAGGAGGTCCTACTAAATTTGACTCAGCTCCTTTGCAGGATCTATACACTGAACAATGGCAAGACTCTTACCAAACCGTTCCCTTAACCCCCCACCAGGTAGCCAACATACCTCCATATAGACCGTGGAGATATGAATGGTGAAAATCTTTTATTTTATATAGACAGTAAAATAATGCCAAGACACCACGGACAAACAATAAGGAGGAATCACCTTCAACATAAGAAACTAGTTATTAAAGTCATTAATACATAACCAAGTAAAAAGTGCGAAAAGATTAAAAATAAAAAGTATTACACTAGACACTTGTCTTCACCAAGTGATGTAAGAGACTTAGGAAAACATGGCCTTTGATTGTCAAGAACTCTTACGATCAATCTTGGATCCCGAGACGACTCACACACTCTATGATGGACAATGGATGATGGTGGTGGATGATGGTGTTGTGATGGTGGTGGGTGGTGGGTGGTGGGTGAAGTGTGAGAGAGGTGGTGTGCCAAGGGATGGTTTGCAAATGAGCCAAGCACCCCTATTTATAGCCTGAACAGTAGCTCGGGCACGCCCTATGTCCATCCTCCTTCTCTGTGTTCATTAATTGCTCTTGTCTGCATTAGTTGACCACGGCCCCGTGTCCGCTGGGCACGACCCCGTGTGCAGAAGCGTATCTGTACTATCAAGATTTGCTTGGATTCTGCAAATCTTATAGTTGACCACGGCCCCGTGTCCGCTGAGCACGGCCCCGTGGTGGGCAATAGAAGCTTCTACAGCTTTGTCTTTTATGCTGACTGTAAGTCCCGTGAAACGGATCTTTCAATGATATCAAACAATCACCAAGTTTGTGCGGAATCCAAACTTGGTGAGATTCAAGAATAACGGAAAATATGAATAACAAAGAACAATACCGAATCACCTTTAAACACTTGCACACGATTCTATTACTTAAACAAGCAAAACCGTCTAGTACAAGTGTTCTACCACCAAAACCGCCTCTCTCTCTAGAGAAAATGTAACAATGATCATCCAAAGGTTCAAACCCTAAAACAAGTTGAAAACTTGTTTATATACTTACTAAAGCCCACTTCCCTACATGGGCTCCCCTTGGGCCTGCTTGGCCCACATGGCCTATAGCTTGGCCCAAGTGACCTCTAAAGGTCCAAAACCTAATATAAACTAACCCGGTAAGGCCCAGCTCGTAACCATAGCTCGTTGTATTAATTTGATGCGTCAGTCTCACACTTTAGGGCCTAACAATCTCCCCCTAGACTGATGCCATCAAATTGTCTTCATACCATGAATTCAGCAACGTCTTCAACGAAGTCTATGGTTGTCTCTATGCTGCAGATGTTGTGGAAGTTCTTGACTTCTGAACTCTCAGCACTGGGTCTCTTTCTTCAGCTCTTGTGGTTAGCTTCATATCAGGATCTCGATCAGCTTTGCTTGAAAATCTTTGTCAAAAAGAATGTGAGAGGAGGATTCTCAACAAATCTTTTCTTCTTCAATCTTTGTCTTTCAAGCAGGTTCATGGTACTTCTTCAACTGCACTTTCATTGTCAGACGGCGTTTTGTATCCGGTTCTTCTGACTCAGGTACATCTTGTAGTCGTGCTGCTCCATGCTTCGTCAGCAGCTAACAGCATCTCAGTCTTCAACAACCCCTGTTCTTGATTAAAATCAAGTTCTGCACATGCTCACAAACTCATAAGCAAACATTTCTTATGCAACAGGGAGAGTACCACATGAACATTAGGTACATGAAATTTCACAATTTAAATTTTTTTTTAACTTTTGATGATCAGTCAAATCTTCAAGAACGGTTACATTTTTAATTTTAAGAAAAATAAATAAACACTCTATTTTTGGATTTTTGGTTTTATAGAAAAACAAGACACTATTTTTGTATTTTTGAATTTTTTGATTTTTTTTTTATTTTTCAATTTTTAAGAACTAAAAACAAATAAAAACTCAAAATATAAACAACTACCATAATATACAATTACAATTGCAATGGGATCAAAATTCGTTCTCAGGCAGACTAAGGAACACTTTTCAGTACGAGCATAATCAAACTGGTCTATGCGATTGCCAATATGTTTGTCCACCTAAACTTTAACGCTCAACTTTCAATTTTTTAACTTCGTGATATGCTTTAGGCAATATTATACTATTATACCCGTGTGACCCATTCCAAGGCATACCCCCGCGATCAAGGTAAGCACAACTATTCATCGTAGCAGGTGAGTATACTGATGTCATCCTTTAAGATATCCTGACTGTGTCTAGGTCTGCATATAATCTGTTTTATCATGTTTTGATTTCTTTAACAATGAACACCCAAATAAATACTAATCAAATCCTGGAAATATAAACAGCACACTCTATCATGCAAGTATCTTCCCTACCACATATTTCACAAGTCCAATCCAGATTTCTGAAATCTTAACTGGGAATAGATTGAGAAGAGAACAGAATAGATCTTAAGTAGAGATGGTATAATATACAGATCAAATGAGCTTTTCTCAATTTGATATAGGTTTCTTGGGTTTCTTTTGGGCACTTGAGGGCCTCTTTCGGGTGTATTAGATCTATAGTGCGACAACGTACAGCTAGGTCAGCATGTATCTGGATGCAGCAGAAGCTGTCGTTGCCTAGCACCTCCAGGTCAGCATATATCTGGATGCAGCAGAGGAGGTACACGAGTTTTTCAGAGAAGATTTCAGAATCAGATCAAAATTGTGTGTATCGGGAAAACATACAGACATTCAAATAGAAATGAGCTAATTCCAAGTGACTTTCTTTCCTGGGGTCTTGTACAATTTTAGTTCAGAACAGAAGGACGGCCAAGATATCCCCGGATGATTCAACAATATAAAGACCCGAAACCTCAGATATTGGCTATCTATCAACGCAAGATTTAAGACCATAAAATCATACGCCGTTGGTATGTTACCCACATGATACATAGTTCGTTATGTTTATATCACTTAGCATCTTTTATCATGTTGAGCGTCAAGCCTATCGACATATCGCAGTAGATCCTAGTCTTTTCAGCTATGGCACCTTACATGTGTTAGTCAAACCCTTTAACAGAAACATTTATTTCACTTCCCATATCATGCAATCTTTCTTTTTGGCTTTTTCATTTTCTAATGTTTTTGTATTTTTCTCATTTTCTCCCCCTAAAACAATGCATATATACAGCAAACTCTTTTTGTATTTTCTGAGTTTTCTCCTCCTAAACTCTATATCTATCTATATGTTCCTTTCCCCCCCTAAATTTGTGCATAAATCTTGTATTTTTGCGCAAATTTACCATTTACTAGAGAAAGGACAAAGTATATACAAAGTAATGAACTAAGAAAAAGAGAAAATATTTTTGTTTAACCGTTCCGTCATTAGATTGAAGACTAATCAAATTCAAATCAAAGTACTGAATTTAAACGGTACCTTTTGCTGATCATTTCTTACTTCCCATATCTCCTCCAAAGGAAACATATCATCTGTAAAAAAAAAATTGAACTTTTTGCAACAGTGAAATGTTACCCGTTTTTATTTCTGGAACAACCGCTATCAACATTTCAGAGATTGTCAACAGCTCCTCCTTGGTTGTTCCTGAAAGGTAAGGAGATTAGTAAGACATGGGTACCCAGGCCATCGTGGTCCTGGGATTTCCTGAAGCATCAAAATAAGACACTTCTTTCAAACACAAGTCCCCTTTCGTTTCAAGGATTGGAGACGTTGCTGCTTTAGATTTGGGTTTCCAAATCTGTTTCGGTTTAACAAACGTGTTTGTTGCCTTCAGTTGAGCAACTTTGACTGGTTCAGATTTGTGAGTTTTGAAAACCGATTTTTGTTCCTGAACAGCTTTGCGTTTGTTTTTAGCAGTGTTCCAATCCCCATCAGAAGGTTTAACCTTGGGATTCACATTCTTCATTGCCTTAGGTGATGATACCTTCATCGGCTTGGAATGGTAGTTACCCTTTGGTGTAACCCTCTGATTTTGCATATAATAGGGTACATAAGGACGATGTGTGCAGTTTCTTGCAATGTGACCAGCAATGCCGCAATTGAAGCATGTTTGTCTCTTCACGTAGAAGGCATTCTGATCAGCTTGTGTAGCTCTTGCAGGCCCTGAAGGATGAACCGGTCCTTTCTGTGCTTGTTTTTGTTGCACATTTCCTGCAGACGACGATGAATTTGGATGCCTATACTTGTCGTTTGCAGGGGCCTTATGTTGTTGAGATTTCTTTTTATTCTTCTTGTTTTGATTAGACTGCAGGTCTTGTTCAGAAATCTCACCAGTCTTTTCGAAAGCTTTGTTAGCACAGTTAAATGCATATTTCTCACATTTGCCATTACAGACTGGCTTAACAAAAGCATTTTTCTCATTACGAGCCTTTTGCGGATGATTGCTGCCCGTTGAAGACTGTGGAGAGCCTGATCGTCTTTGATGTTTAGGCTTCTTATTTCCGCGTCCTTTACCTGCTCGCTTCGACTCTTGTTGCTTGATCTGAACCTTTTCATCACTAACAGAAGGTTCAGATTGTTTAGCTTGCGCACTTGGAGCCTTGTTCACGTCAATCTTCTCTTCATCCTTCATGTCATCAGCTTTGACAGAATCGGAGAGTTCTGGTTTGTTAGATGAAACACCAGAAACTTTAGCAGGAACTTCATCTGAAACATTTGACAAATTTTCAGCACAAGACGGTTCTGCACATGACGCCTTTGAGCTGAATCCACCAGAATCAACTGATTCCAATTTCTCAGAATCAGTTGCTTCAGATGATTCACATTTGGAATCAGATGGTTTAACTGGCTCATTTGTTTCGTTTGCCGATTCAGTCTCTCTAACACAAGCATCAACGTCTTCACCCAAACCATCAGGCCTGACATTCTTCAACATAGATTGAAAAAATGAGCCAAAAATGTCACACACATGAGAACTTGACGCTTGTTCATTTTCAACGACACCTTCAACTTTAACTTCATCTGCAATGGAAGACGAAGCATTAGGATCAAAAGTACCCTTTGAAACAAGATTTACCGAAGGAGTCGCTTCTTTATCAACAGGTCTGCTGTGGATTGATGACTTATTAGTTTTAGGACCGTAAGCCATCTTGTCCTCATTCATCAATTCCTCCTCAGTCATGGGTAAATATGTGTAGTTGTCATTATAAGGAGGAGGAACTTGATTGAATCCCAAACCACGCCCTTTGTTTTCCTTGTATGCGAGCTGTTGATTACACAAGTTTTTGACTAAGTTACTGGAAGAATCAAATTTCTTAATGTTAAGTTCATTTATATGATATCTATCTCTGATATCTTCCAGTTCCTTAGTCAAAATGCATACCTTCTCCTGTGCCTCTAAGAAATGGGCTGTTTTTACACTTACATCATCCTTAAGTTTGATGATGTCTTTTCGCTGAGCTTCAATTTTATCTTTATAAAGTTTTTCATTCTTTGATAAAGTAAAATTTTTATTTTTTATGTCGTTGTAGTCTTGAATCAACTCAGCGTTGTGTAATCGGTATTCCTCATTTCTTTTTCTACACTCAGGAGTGCAAAATACAGAAAGTATCTCTTCACGATCACGAGTAACTTCTTGAGCCATGGGTTTGTTAAACATAAATGCTGAATTTTGTGATGAGTCAGCACTGCCATAGGATTTGATGAGGGAGATCAGCTCATCTGACTTCATTTTGTAACAATTGCCGTCGGTTGTCACTATTATCTGATTAACATTCATAAACCAACTACAGTTCGCCTGATTTGGAATCCCTTTTATAGCCTCCAGAAGCTTTCTGTTGCTTATGCGAGTAGACACCACCATTTCTGCCTTCTCCATTTCAGAAAGCAGTTCAATAAACCGGCCAATCACTGCATCTATAGATTCACCGTATGAGTAACTGAATCCTTCGAATTTCTGCTGAAGCATCTCTCTTTTTGAAGACATTTTTAAGATGTGATCCCCCAAAAATGTGATCTTTTAACTATTTCCTCAACACAAGCCCAAAGCGAGAATCCGTGTACTCACTAACTCAAACCCTTTGCAGCCGAATGATCGAACCCTCTTTCTAAACCGCACCTCAAAACCTGTCACTTGTCACAGACCAAACAAACCTCCCTTTTATTTATTTATTTATTTTTATAACACAAACCTTTTTTTTTTTTTTTTTTTTTAATTAGAAAAGTATAGTAATAGTTATTATTATTATTAATATTATTATAAATAAATATATAATGATTAGATAATTATGATCCAATGATTAGTCAACTTATTATTATAATTAAATAAAAACAGTAAACGACAATTTTGCAAATGTCTGTTATCCTCTTCGATCAAACAACACACAATGGTGACCAAGATTAAGGATGAAAATTGACGACGATGATGAGGAGAAGACGATGATGACCGGAAGGTTGAACGGAGAAGGAAAAGGTTAAGGATGAAAATTGACGACGATGGTTGCGAGTCGAACGAGTCGAAACGGTGGTTGCGACTCGTAATCGAGGTTGCGAGTCGTAACCAAAACAAGACGAGCCGAGATCGTAGACGGTTGCGAGTCGGAACCGAGGTTGCGAGTCGATACAACAAAAGTGATGTTGATGGTGATGAGTGAGACGGAGATGATGGTGAACGGTGATGATGACCGGAGGGTGGAAGATCGTCGGAGATGACGGGTGTAGCGAAGATGGTGATGAAGGTGAGAATCACGATGATGGCAGTAACAGGTTGGTCGGACGATGATGGACGGTAACTGAATGATGAATGATACGGAGAAGATGATGGTTGCGACAGGCCGTGAAGAGTCGAGATCTCGGTTGCGACTCGGAACCGAGATTGCGACTGGGAAGAGATTGCGACTGGGAGGAGGTGATTGCGACTCAAAACAGGATTTGTCGAAACCTGGTTGCGACTAGTGATGATTTGATGATGGTTGCGAGTCGGAGGAGATGATCAGATGGTGTGGTTGCGAGTCGGGATGTGGTTGCGACACGGATCTGAAAATGTGGAGAATTCTGTTGACTGGAGACCAAGTAAGGTTGCAAGTGGATTTGAAATTTGGAATGGAGGTTGCGACTTGAGAAGTTAGGACTCGGAACCGTTTAAAAAATCCTTTGCACTCTTGGAATCAGTTTAAAATTCAAACCAAATATTTGTTTTAAAAAACAAACAAGAAAGATATCCCGAGAATTTTGTGATTTCGGTAATTTTGGAAAAATCAAGAATTTTCAAAAATAAAAAAAATTCCTTTAACACAATTTTGAAACGGATCAAGGAGCAAATTATGGCAATTTTTCAATAATAACCCGATGAACACGATGAAGAACGCTAAGAACACGAAGAACACCGAACCAAAAATAACGAAAATCTTGAATATTTGATATCAAACCGAGCCTAGAAATAGGTTCTAAAGGCTCTGATACCACTTGTAAGTCCCGTGAAACCGGATCTTTCAATGATATCAAACTAATCTTGTGAGAGTGCGGAAACCAAACACAAGATGATTCAAGATAAACCAAAAAAACAGAAAATACGAAGAACACGAAGAATAAAAATTCCAAATCTTGAATATTTGATATCAAACCGAGCCTAGAAATAGGTTCTAAAGGCTCTGATACCACTTGTAAGTCCCGTGAAACGGATCTTTCAATGATATCAAACAATCACCAAGTTTGTGCGGAATCCAAACTTGGTGAGATTCAAGAATAACGGAAAATATGAATAACAAAGAACAATACCGAATCACCTTTAAACACTTGCACACGATTCTATTACTTAAACAAGCAAAACCGTCTAGTACAAGTGTTCTACCACCAAAACCGCCTCTCTCTCTAGAGAAAATGTAACAATGATCATCCAAAGGTTCAAACCCTAAAACAAGTTGAAAACTTGTTTATATACTTACTAAAGCCCACTTCCCTACATGGGCTCCCCTTGGGCCTGCTTGGCCCACATGGCCTATAGCTTGGCCCAAGTGACCTCTAAAGGTCCAAAACCTAATATAAACTAACCCGGTAAGGCCCAGCTCGTAACCATAGCTCGTTGTATTAATTTGATGCGTCAGTCTCACACTTTAGGGCCTAACACTGACACTTGGGCACGCCCCCGTGTTCACTGAGCACGGGGCGTGTTCAGCCTTCTGTTCTCTTGTTTTGCTTGGGAAGATGCTTTCGGGGAGGTCGGGCATGCCACATTTGTTCCTTTTCTTGTATTTATGTTAGATTTAGCTGCCTTTTTGCTTCTTTTGTTAATTTGAGCTCATTTAATCCTGAAAATACAAAAGGAACACAAAAGCACATTTTTTCCAACATTAGTACTAAAAAAGGGTTAGTTTTATGCCACAATTGATGTAATTTATATGTTGCATTTTGTGCACATCACCAGCACCTAATCCCTTAGACCCAGACTACGACCCGTGGTACGATGATCATAGGGATTATCAGCAACGCTACCACATATCAGAAGAGCCCATGCCAAACCTAGCAGCTTACCCAGGTCTGGACCCTCTAGATCCCTATTATGATAATGATGAATACATTAAGGAAATCCTAGAGAATCCATATCCGCAGGAAAAACCCATGCCACAGTACCCAGATCCAGTACCAGCACCTGCGCCCCCAATGAGTGCAGAAAATGTGCAAGAGCTCCGAACTTTCGGAGAAGAGATTTTAGAAAGTAGCGAGAGAATGAGGCAGGTTGGAGAACGACTCGTCTGGAAGTATGACGAGCGTAACATGGAGTTCTGGATGAACCCATATCCGTGAAGATGATTGTGGAGGTAGTAGTAGTAGTAGTAATAATAATAATAATAATAATAATAATAATAATAATATAATATATAATATGTGTGTATGTTTGAAAAAAAATCTAAATCATAGCTATGGATGCCTACTAGTAGTGTAATTTTTATTTCAGTTGTATTTTAATTTTAATTTCCAGTATCGGTTTGTATTAGATGCATATTATATATAAGAAAAGAGTAAGTCGCAATGCTCGACGTTTTTTATCAACATGCGTGTTGTGTGATTGATTGTATTAAATATTAACTTGTGATATTAATACATGGTAAATGTTTAAAATTCAGATGGACAACGAAGTGAACCAGGAAAACCAGAATGACAATAACCCGAATAATGATAATCTGAACAACAATAACAATGGAAATCAAGTGGATAACAGTGTCATTCAACACATAGTGGCACAAGGGATAATAGATGCGATGCCGTTTATTATCAAAACAGTTAGGGAAGCGGATAATAAAAGTAACCATAGCAGTAAGCGACCCACTGAACCGGAACACAACATAAACAATGGACCCATACTTCAAGTGCCCATTCCCAAAAGAAGAAGATCCATGCCTTATGGTTGTTCTTATAAAGAATTCTGGTCTTTTAAACGAATGGAATTCTCGGGCAATGAAGGGGCCGTTGCAGCTCTACGCTGGATAGAAAAGACTGAGGCTGTCTTAAAAATAAGCAAGTGTCCGGAAGAGGATAAAATAATGTTTACTTCCAATCTGTTTAAGAATTCAACATTAGAATGGTGGAACACTATCCTCCAGTCTAGGAGAAGTGATAGGGTTTACAATATGGAATGGGAGGAATTTAAGAACATGGTGGAAAGGAAATTTTGTCCTCCCAATGAAAAAGAACAGATAGCAAATAAATTCTTAAACCTTAGGATGACTGGAGTGGATAGTAAGGGATACACTACATTATTCTTTGAATATGCTAGAATAGTGCCAACCCTTGCATCACCAGAACTAGTATTAATCTTCCGTTACATCTGGGGATTAATTAGTGAAATAAGACATGTAGTCAAGGCAGCTAGACCTCAAACCATAGAAGAAGCTGTAGAACTAGCAAACACCTTGACAGATGAGTTAGTGCGTACACGAGAAGAAGACCAGAGAATGAACCTAGCTCAAAGGCTTACCCAGGAATTTCGCTACGGAAATTCCAACCGTGGGAGAAATGTAGGTTCTACCTCTGCACCCTACTGCAAGGCCTGCAAGAAAAAGCATTCGGGAAAAGGCTCTACCTACTGCAATTTTTGCAAGATACCAGGGCACAAGGAAGAAGATTGCAGGAGGAAACCTAATAATGGAATGTGCTTCAACTGTGGAGAAAAAGGTCATATCAAGCAAAACTGTCCAAAACTAGTTCTATCCATGGGCAACAAGAACACTAAAAATGCTAGAGTATTTTTTTTACGGCAGATGAAGCCAAAATGATTCCGGATGTGATAGCCGGTACGTTTTTAGTTAATGATGTTTTTGCTAAAGTATTATTTGACTCTGGTGCGAACCAAAGTTTTATTAATACTTCATTTTCAAACTTCTCAATCAACCATTAACTAAACTCCCACAAGAATGTCTAGTAGAGACAGCCAATGGGGAAACCGTTAGGATTTCTGAAATATTGCAGGGAGCAAGAATAGAGTTTTTAAATCAAAAGTTTATTGCAAACCTTTACCCAATGAATCTGGCAGGATTTGATGTTGTATTAGGAATGGATTGGTTAATAGCCAATAAAGCCAGTATTTTATGTGATCAAAAGTCAATTCAAGTAAATTCACCAAAAGATGAAAAGATCATAATTAAAGGAGATAAGCTATCTAGATCCACGAAATTCATCTCTGTGATGAAAACAACAAGTTATATAAGAAAAGGATTATTAGTGTATTTGATTTCCATAATCACTAACACTAAAGGAAAAGAACTAAAAGATATTCCAGTAGTATCTCAGTTTTCAGATGTATTTCCAGAAGAATTACTAGGAGTACCGCCAGATAGAGAAGTTGAATTCAGAATCCATCTGCTACCAGGAACAGCACCAATTACCAAAGCACCCTACTGCTTGGCACTAGTAGAAATGCAAGAATTGAAGAAACAGTTAGACGAATTGTTGGAGAAGGGATTCATACTGCCAAGTTCATCACCATGGGGAGCACCAATCTTATTCGTTAAGAAGAAAGACGGATCGATGCGTATGTGCATTGACTATCGTGAATTAAACAAGGTCACAATCAAGAATCGGTATCCATTACCAAGAATTGATGATCTGTTTGATCAATTGCAAGGAGCTCGATTTTTCTCTAAAATCGATTTACGGTCAGGATATCATCAATTAAAGGTACAGGAAGAGGACATTCCTAAGACCGCTTTTAGAACAAGGTATGGCCATTATGAATTTACTGTCATGTCATTTGGTTTAACCAATGCCCCAGCTGCATTTATGGACATGATGAACAGAATATGTAAGCCATATTTGGATAAATTCATAATTGTCTTTATAGATAATATTCTCATTTACTCTAAGAGTAAAGAGGAACATGCAAAGCATTTGCACGCACTTCTAAGTTTATTGAGAAAAGAAAAGCTTTATGCTAAGTTTTCGAAGTGCGAATTTTGGTTAGAACAGGTACAGTTTCTTGGACACTTAGTCAATTATGAAGGAATTCATGTGGATCCTACCAAGATCGAGGCAATTACCAGATGGAAAACCCCTGAATCACCAACAGAGGTTAGAAGTTTCCTAGGATTGGCAGGTTATTATAGAAGGTTTATTCGAGATTTTTCTATAATAGCCATTCCCTTAACTAAGCTAACCTATAAATCTGTTAAGTTTGAATGGGGACCAAAACAGGAAGAAGCATTTAGAATTCTTAAGCAAAGACTGACCAATGAACCCAAGCATTACCAGAAGGAACTGAAGACTTTGTAGTCTATTGTGACGCTTCTAAGTTAGGTTATGGATGTGTATTGATGCAACGTCAAAAGGTTATAGCTTACGCCTCTAGACAACTTAAGAATCATGAAGAGAATTATTCAACTCATGATTTAGAATTAGGAGCAATAATTTTTTCTTTGAAAATTTGGAGACATTACCTTTACGGTAGTAAGTTTACTGTTTTCACAGATCATAAGAGTTTAAGGTATGTTTTCGGGAAAAAAGAGTTGAATATGAGGCAAAGACGCTGGATGGAGATACTTAGTGATTATGATTGTGATATCCAGTATCGTGCAGGAAAGGCAAATGTAGTAGCTGATGCTTTAAGTTGAAAGTATCATGAAAAGTCAAAAAGAATACGTTCTCTTAAATTAAATCTACAAGTAGATTTAAATGAACAGATTAGAAAAGCACAACACTCAGTAATCAAGGATGATACTGAAAAATTAAAAGGAATGATTAAGGAATTAGATCAAGGAATAGATGGAATTTGGAGATTCCATAAGAAAAGAATATGGACACCTAAATTAGGAAACCTACGCCACCGTATATTAGAAGAAGCCCATAAGTCTAAGTATACGATGCATCCTGGAAGTGATAAGATGTATCAGGATTTAAGAAAGAATTTTTGGTGGATAGGAATGAAAAAGGATATAGTAGCTTATGTTTCTAAGTGTTTAACCTGTTCACAAGTTAAAGCTGAACATCAGAAACCCTCAGGATTGTTGCAACAGTTAGAAATGCCAGTTTGGAAATGAGAATTGATAACAATGGATTTTGTTACCAAATTACCCAAAACAAGGAAAGGTAATGATACAATCTGGGTGATTGTAGACAGGTTAACTAAGTCAGCTCATTTCCTACCAATGAAGGAAACTTTCAGTATGGAACAATTAGCTAAGTTATATGTAAATGAAATAGTTTCATTACATGGAATTCCTTTATCAATTGTTTCTGACAGAGATAGCCGTTTTACCTCTCATTTTTGGACAAGTTTCCAAAAAGCCATGGGAACCAAGTTGAATCTAAGCACAGCCTATCATCCTCAAATGGACGGACAAAGCGAAAGGATAATTTAGACAATGGAGGACATGCTTAGAGCTTGTGTAATTGATTTCGGAGGTAATTGGGATGATCATTTACTATTGATAGAATTTTCTTATAATACCAGCTATCACACAAGTATCAATGCTGCACCATTCGAAGCACTGTATGGACGAAAGTGCCGAACCCCAGTCTGTTGGGCAGAAATTGGGGAAAAGTAATTATCTGGACTAGAAATAGTGCAAGAAACAACCGACAAGATCATTCAAGTCAAGGAACGACTGAAAGCAGTACGTGATCGACAGAAGAGTTGTGCAGATAACAGGCGAAAGCCGTTGGAATTTCAGATAGGTGACAAAGTGTTATTAAAAGTCTCTCCTTGGAAAGGAGTGGTAAGATTCATAAAAAGGGGAAAGCTAAGCCCCAGGTATATTGGACATTTTGAGATTATTAGGAGAATAGGACATGTAGCCTATCAGCTACAACTGCCAGAGGAAATGGCAGGAATACATGATGTATTTCATGTATCTAATCTCAAGAAATGCTTAACTGATGAGTCATTGATAGTACCTCTTAAGGACATAGAGGTAAATGAGCAATTAAAATTTGTAGAAAGGTCTCTACAGATTGAAGACAGGAAAGTTAAAAACCTCAAACATAAGAGATTAGTTCTGGTCAAAGTGAAATGGGACTCCAAAAGAGGACCAGAGTACACATGGGAACTTGAATCCGAGATGCAAAGGATATATCCAAACTTGTTCCAGTAGATCTTGAGGACGAGCTCTAAAACAAGGTGGGGAGGATATAACAACCCTCAAAATAATTTTCGACACCTCTAAAATATTTAAAATATCACTATATGTCTTAAAATACACCTCGTGTACGAAATACGGCCCTAAATACCTTTAATTTAATAAAATTAAATTAAAAACAAATTTCAGAGGTGCTCGTGGGGCGCAACGCCCCTAGCTACTTCTGTCGCGGGCCGCGACGAGCCAGGCCACCGGGACACCTCCGGTGCTGCCACTTGTCGCAACCGTGTCGAGTCTAGCATCCGAGTCAGCCAAGCTAGGGCCTACCCTAGCTGGCGTCGCGGGCCGCAAAGCCCTCCGTGGTTTCGTTCGCGGGGCGCGACAGGGTCAACAATCAGCTCTACAAATTGAGTCGACGAGCACAGTTCACAAATCGTTCAAAATTCATTTCTTTCTCTCAATTTCTCTATAGTAGGCACTATACCCGGGAAAAATACCCCCCTAATAATGAAGTTCTGCCTCGTTGTAAGTATCATAACCCCCGGTTACGTATTAGATACGCTGCCCGATTGATCCAGGGTTCCGTAACGGCTGTCGTGGTTCTGCCCGTCGTAGTCGTTGGAATGCCGTCTCGGGGAGGGTATTACTAATGTAAATATTGGGTTATTATACTAACGCGTGTGCATTTGTATAATTTATAGATAATCACCAAGAAATCCTTAAAGGAAACCCTAAGACAGCAATGTGAGTAATCTCCTTTTTGTTAACTGTTTTTACAAAATCTCACCTAAATTAAATTATATTAAACAGTGATTGAGTATTTGTATTCTACAATTATGGTCGGTATGTTGGGGTTTTGTATACAAAATTTGTTACTACCTTGCGAGGAGTAACATGACCACAAGTCGGGTTGACAGTACCGTGGTGGTAATTGAATAGATGGAAACAAATGTAATTGCGCGACCGCCCTCAATACTGTACAATGGTTTTTACTAAACTTGATTAAACTGGGATTCACTCACCAGTATTTCCCACTGACAAAATCTTTTTAAACGCGTTTCAGGTAACAAAATGTAAAAGCCAAGTAGAAGCCAGCTGAACAGCACTGAAGGCTTAGAAAAGTGGCTATAAAGTTACCTAAAATAAAGAGATGTTTTATGTAAATAAAATAGGGTTTATCCCTATGAAAATGTGTGTACTTCAAAACTTGGGATTATTCCCGCGTGTTTAATATTGAGAAAGCGTGGTATTTCACTCTGATAAAATATTTACTAACTACGGTCCTGATGTAAATTCCGCTGTCAAAAAGGATAAAACACAGATACCACCAAAACTGGCCGCGGCCGCCCATTCCCGGGTTTGTTAGGGGACGGGGGTTGTGACAGTACATGTATACAGTGATGACATCATAAGTTTTATTTGAAGTCATTCTGATATTGCGAGGCTGCTTAAACATCTAAAGATTATCGCATCCACTACAGGGGTATACGTTTCCTCATAATCACTACTGGGATTTGGGAAAAAATCTTAATGTTAAAAATCATGCCTTACATCGCAAAACTCATTCTTTACGTTTTCTTTTATTTAAAGACACACATTTATAACCTACTGGTTTGACGTTTATGGGTATTCGAACTGCTAGTTCGAAAACGTTTAGTTTGTCGAGCGAATTTAATTGGCATTTAATTTATCTAGCCATTCTGGCTATTTATGTGCGTACACTCTTGCACAGTTTCTATATACGTAATCTTTTTCGTCGATTACATCTATTGCTATAGCATATTCAAATATATCATTTTACACGTGTTTCATTACGGTTCCATATTATACCTTTTTTTTGTACATAAATCATTTAGATCTCATACTTGTTTGGTAACTGAGTCTCTTCTGGAACTCCATTATCCTATATCAAAATTTCGCTATCTCCTCTAGGATTTTAACAATAACCTCTTTTAAAGTTTTCATATGCAACCCTTTCTTGGGTTTTGTATACAACCACTTATGGGGTATTGTATTCTACCACTTCTGGGGTATCCTATGCAACCTCTTCTTGTTACACCAACTGTGTTACTCTGCTCTTTTCATGTTTGTGGGTTTTGTCTTTTGGAACCGATTTACCTCCCACATTTTCTTGATATGGTAATCATTTTGTGATTTTATTTCGAGCAAGTGAATTTAGTGCTGGTATACGTGACTTTTGTCAATCTATTTGTATTTATGAATGCATCAGGTATTTCATTTGCTATTATTTGAAAAGTCATGCCCTTTTGGACTTTAAATTAACGTTGACAACTTCTGGGGTCGAGATTTAATATGATGCATTCTCTGTTTAGGTGTATTTCCAGTCTTTTATTTTCCTTATCTTGTCTCCCCCTAAGACTGGGAATATTGGTTTGTTAAATGGATAGTCAGTATAGGTGTTGTAAACATGTCCATTTTGGTACTTACATATATCGCATAACCAAAATAACTTTTGGTTCTCTTCTACAGAGCAATTGTTGTGGGGAGTATTTATGATTAGCAGTTGGTTTTGAACTGATTAGACAGTCGGTAAAATGGAAATTTATCTAGACTATATATGCCTCTTACTATATTTCATATTGTTCCCAACAATGGTCTCTACAATTGTTTGTCAAAGTTCAACATTAAACAATGTCAAAGATCAACATTTTATACTGTCGGGCAAAATCCCTTTTCAACCATATACACTTAAAAGCATGCTAAAATATGGATGCATCACTTAAGACCAATGAATATTTACATGGTCCACATATAAGTGGGATAGTTAGTAGGAATTTCTTTTTTGGATGGCATAAAGATTGATTCGCTAAGAAAATTCATGGCATAAGTGTTTTGGTAGCAAGACTGTTAGATTACTTAGTAGCGCTAGTTAGCACTTTTAATTATTTGGCATATTATGTTGATGACTTATTTAGTCATGTCATGTGGTAAACGTATAAATTTTCTAGTAACTTCTGGTTACTCACCATATTTGATTTAATGAAATATTGTAGATATAATGTATCATCTTAGTAACTTCTAATATGGTCTTCAGGCCATATTTGCTATATGATATATTGTAGATATTTCATATTTGGTATCATTTTTCTTTCACACCATTCCAATGTGATAACTCCTTATCCAAACATAGTTGAAACTTAATAAATTTCTTCAAAATCAATAGTGTCTCTACCGAGACAACTACAACTGGTAAAAATATTTATTATATTTTGTGATAGTGTTAATTGTGTTGTTGTATATCGGACGTTTGCCATCTCAATTTGTGATTGCTTCTAGATACACATATGTATAATGCATGCCTTCACATGAGTATGTTAAGGGTTTTTTTTTGTGTATCACTGGTTGGTCAATCCACATTTGAAGCGAATGTTTATATTTCCCCTTCTCGCACCTGCCTCTTAGTGACCGACTCATATTAAGTTCGTTTGAGCCATTGATATCATTTTTTATTTTATCATGATCATCCACATGTATGGCCTTTACTATGGCCAAATAATCCTTTTTCTCCTCTGACGACATTAACCAATTATAACATTTACCTCAGGGAATGAGCTAGCACGTGTTAGTCAGATTGAATTGAATGGTATATAAATATTAGCTTGATATTTTGATTTGCAATTTAAAAGACGTGATGTCGAGAAAATTTATAGCAAGCTTTTTAGAGGATGAGCAACTTCTGGTGGTCAAACATATCGATCGAGTATCTTCACACATCCAAAGTATGTCACGGATGAGAAATATTATAGTTTTAACCTTTGTTTGGAGGGAAATCATGAACTAGTCAAAAGATTTTCTACTTTTCCACCAGGCTATATGTTATCCGAAGATGAAGATGCCGAGTGTGATGAACTCAAGTTTGAATTTAACATTGAAAAAAAACGTCAAGGAAACAAAACGTGACTTTGTATACATTTGAGAAAACTTCGGGTGCCAACAATGATTTAGGATTCATGTGAAAATCAATTTTTCTCTATAGAAGTGCTATGATCAAAAGAAGGATCTTTTGAACATTTTTTCTTAAAAATTTGAATTTTGAACATTTTTCTTAAGAATTCGAATTAAAAGTGATTTATTATTTAAATAGAGTAAAATTGTATTTTAACATATATAACTTATTACCGGGCTATAACAGAGAAAAACAATGACTTCCAAATATAGTTCATCATCCATCCATGTAGTTTGTTTAAGTTAAGAGACCACTACCTATTTTTCATTTTTTTTGTGAACTATTGACTATATTAATATCAGTTTTGGGTTTTGAATTGTAATCGACTTTTTACTTGTGGGGTAAATTGTTTTTATTATATTTTATGGTTAGTAATTAAATAGCATTTTATTGTTATTAATATATATGATGTTGGTTAATGCTTAAAAATTAAAATCATTAAATATCATTTTTCCATCATGTTGGTTAATGCTTAGAAATTAAAATCATTAAATATCATTTTTCCCATCATGTAGTTTAATTCATTCTTTATTAATTTTAATTCATTCTTACATTAGAAATTTGATTAATTTTATTACTTTAAATGATCTTTAATATCCATTTAATTATAATCTTAAATGATATAGAGTTATGAACATGAATAGTCACAATATTCATAACACTAAATGATATGGAGTTACGGTCATTTATTATTATTTTAACACTCTTGATATGTATTAATTCCTTTTTAATCTAGAAGATTAAGAACTTAATGATACAAGTTTGAGCTTGAAACAAATTTAAACTGATTGGGATAATTAATGACTTGGTTGAATTTTTGACCAAGTAAAACGGCTGCTGGACTTTGACCATAACAACTCCTGGACCTACAATTCCACCAAATTCGGCCAACTAACAGATTCCAATGGGTTACGGTCATTTTTTCCGGAAACGATTTCCTGTTTCCAGAAAAGATCATTCTTTTTAGAATACATAACATAATGTAAAAAAATAACACTTTTTACTTTATTTGTTCATCTACTACAAAAATTATATGTGGATATTTGAGAGGGTTAATTTCTGGGTATATTAGCTTTGTATTCATCTTCTTTACTTTTAGTTTCTAATTTACATAATACTATTGGCCGGAAACTAAAAATCAATTTACAGAACCATACCCAATAATCTATATAATGTATATCTATATATGTATGATATACGTATTGTGCAATAAATCACGGAAGTTGGTTCGATATGTTACCTCAGTTGTTGTATACAGCTCTTGATCGATATCCGATTCTCAGTCGGATGTGTTTATACGCATATCAATCCAACATTCATGAATTCTGCCACCGTCGGGTTCTCAAACACGAAGATCATGTTTCCGAATGCGACCGGTGATGTGGTTTGGTGGCCATGGTCATCGTTCGTGTGGACAAAAAAAATGCAACAGAGGAGCAGGAGCCGGTTGTTCAATAATTTGCTTGGTAATTTTCTATATTTCACTTCGTATATTCACCTCCTATCTCCCTCAAATGAAAAGATGGTTCAAGTTGGGTTATTGAAATCATGACAAATCAGAGGGGTTGAAAGATAAAGAAAATGAATGGAAATTCGGTTACAAAATTAAGGAATTTGGAGAGCGATGTGCTGATAACGTGTGATAAAACAAGAAAGAAATAGAGAGAAACTGATTCAACTATATCATTCATCTGACATATACATCGTATATATAAACTAGTACAATAGAATCCCTAAAATTCTAAAGCCCATAAACATTGAGTTGGGCAATAAAATGGTTGCATTCATATTAGGATACAATATTTATTTTACCATTCATGGAGACTTTGAATTAATATGTATAATAATTTGTTTCCTCTGATATCGACCTAAACATATAATATCAATTTCACTATTTGAGATTGAGGGATAAAATCAAACAACTAAAGGACAACATTATAAAGTGTTTCATTTTTGTCAAAGAAGTTCATTAACCTATATATTAACCCCTATATATATATATATATATATATATATATATATATATATATATATATATATATATATATATATATATATATATATATATTTATTTATTTATATTAATTTTCAATTGAAATGAATAGTGATACATCCACATGTATCATACTTTTTCAGGATTTCGATGAGGGATGAGATGAGAGAGAAAGAGCCACATGATGTGCCATTTTTAATATCTACAAATGAAATGAATAGTGATACATCCACATGTATCATACTTTTTCACGATTTCGATGAGGGATGAGGTGAGAGAGAGAGCCACATGATGTGCCATTTTTAATATCTACAAACAAGAGTGTCGGCGGCAATAGTTGTTGCCCTTTATTGGGTGACATGGGCGGTAAGGGAACAGTGTCAGGCGGCTGCCTGGCACTTATCTATTGGCCTAATTAATTTATGATTTTATCTCCGCTTTAAAATTACGATTTTGCCATCGGTTCAAAATTACGTATTTGCCCCCAGTTCAAAATAAAATGACGCTTTTGCTCCCAGCTAAAATTCTTAATAAAATAAAATGACGTATTTGCCCCCAGTTCAAAATAAAATGATGTTTTTGCTCACAGCTAAAATTCTTAATAAAATAAAATGACGTATTTGTCGCCAGTTCAAAATAAAATGACGCTTTTGCTCCCACCTATATATTAATTTTCAAATGAAATGAATAGTGATACATCCACATGTATCACACTTTTTCACGATTTCTATGAGGTATGAGGTGAGAGAGAGAGCCACATGATGTGCCATTTTCAATATTTAAAAATGAAATGAATAGTGATACATCCACATGCATCATACTTTTTCACGATTTCAATGAGGGATGAGATGAGAGAGAGAGCCACATGATGTGCCATTTTTAATATCTACAAACAAGAGTGTCGGCGGCAATAGTTGTCGCCCTTTATTGGGTGACATGGGCGGCAAGGGAACAGTGTCAGGCAGCTACCTAGCACTCCCTTATTGGCCTAATTAATTTATGATTTTATCTCCGCTTTAAAATTACGATTTTGCCATCGGTTCAAAATTACCTATTTGCCCACAGTTCAAAATAAAATGACGCTTTTGCTCCCAACTAAAATTCTTAATTTTGCCCTCAGTTCAAATTTAAGGTTTTTGCCCCATTTAAAATTACAGTTTTGCCATTGGTTTCAAACGGGGGAATAGTGTCAGACAGCTGCCTGGCACTCCCCCATTGAACCAACAAGTTTATTATTTTATACTAACTTTAAAATTACGTTTTTTCCACCAGTTTAAAATTACGTTTTCGACCCCAACTCAAAATAAAATTATGCTTTTGCCCTCTTCTCAAAATTACGAATTTGCCCTCGGTTCAAAATTACGATTTTGCCCGCAGCCCAAATTTACGTTTTCGCCCCCCCTGTTCAAAATAAATTTATGTTTTCCCCCAGCTAAAAATTACGATTTTGCCCTCTGTTAAAAATTATCATTTTGCCCCCAGTTCAAAATACAATTATGCTTTTTCCCCAACCTCAAAATTACAATTTTGCCCTCAGTACAAAAAAATAAGGTTTTTCTCCAACTTAAAATTACGATTGTGCCCTTAGTTCAAATTTATATTACGATATTACCCCAAGTTAAAAATTATGCATATGGCCCTGCGCAAATTTACGATTTTGGTTTTACCATCACTTTAGCTTTTGGAAAACAGTCAAAAAATACAACTTTGTTGCCAGTTAAAAATTACAGTACTGTCATTGTTTTGGTTTATTTTAGCAAAACTATAAAAGTGTTTTGTTTTCATTACTTTTAATTGGTTTTCGTGTCAAGTAGCTGTTTAACACTCGCTCATTTGTCCTGACAAATTACCGTTTTGCCCTGAGCTCAAAATTACAGTCTTATCATCGTTTTAGTTTTTTTTTTCTAGCAAAACTATATGACTGTTTTTTTAATTGGTTGAGAATTATTCGACCATCGCCCCGCAACGCGAGCGGGGCATCAACTAGTTTAAATAATTAAACCATAATAAGGAAATGTCTATTAGACCACCCGTGGTGATATGGGGATTGGGCGTTTTTTGCCCTAATCCATGCCCAAAAACGCTCCAGCACCGCCCCCTAGGCGTGGTTTTTTTTTTTTTTTGTTCTGCATGTTTTAGAAAACGCCGGGTACAAATGAAATTGGCCTATCAAAATGGAGAGACATGGTTTTAATGAAATATTATTTGATGTAATTTACAAATAAAATTAATAATTAGTTAATCATGGAATGAGGCATTATACCACTACACTCATTTTAACTTCAATCCCTATAATGCTCCTTTGCTGACTAGGTGACCACGTGTCCCTTCATACCCAAGGATGGGACATTTGTTTCACTCACCATTACACATAATCTTAATAACATTGGTAAATGAACACTAGATAAAGTTACCAAAATACTACGTGAACACGACACAATATTTAGTGGTTCCAACACAACACTTTATAAATAAATATTTGGTTGTGTTCCAGGTGAATCATTCAACCCGTCAATCTAATACGATCGACACCTCTGGTTTGTAACTCTAGTGTTATGTTATATACCTTAAAAGTATATGTTAACATGTGTTTTTATAAACAAATTCAGCCTTAGATATGCGGTAAAGTAAAACGCATGGTACAAATAAACATTTAGGATACAATTTTCTCTTATATAATTACTTCGCTCAAATGATAATTAGTTACACGGGTGGTGGAAAATTCTTATACATTTACACATATATTTCAATGGTGTATGGTTTTGACTTTTAATTAATGGAATGAGATTGACTTGTACGAATATATATGAACCGTCACATCTCAATATCTCATCACCATATATATACCAAGTATCTTAGGAATAAGATTGCATCCAACATTATTCATCTTATCAATAAGAATAGTATATTTGCTTTTAAAGATATATATTCTCAACCATCTATTTTTGTGATGATACCTTGAATCATAGATGAATGGGAATATGAAGTGTGGCTATCATTCATAAGAGAGGGGAAAACGACTCGGGAATAAGCATATGATGTGTACTATTCGAGCCTAATGGCATTCAACCTACGACGTATACTTATACTTTAAAAGTTCTACTTTGGTTGAACTCCTAAATTGTGAATTGGGTTTTTAGGTCCTCACATAATTTATACAAGTCAATCACTAATATCCCACCATAATTTATACATAACTTAAGGGGGTCAGAGCACAAACCGATTTCGGAAATCGGGCAGGGTACCCGATCGAGAACACTGTCGTCGATCCCTCAGGTATCACAAATCAGGTAGTGGATTGGAGTTGTAGTTACCGATTGAAAAGGTCTGTGTGGGTAGGAGAGAGATAGAGAGGTAGTGTAAAAGGGCGGGTTCCATGATTTAGGCTACGGGTGCCACCTATTTATGCGTTTTGGGGTAGTTTAGGATAAAAGTGAGTTGGCAATGCGTGGTTGGTTGAATTTCGGGTACATTCGAATTGTACTCTGACCCCCTTTATATGATAAAAGTGTATATGGTGTGTGTGTATATATAATTATGAATGTGTGGGATTAGGTTTAAACGTGAACAAAATCCCAAGCGTGAACCGCGTGAACTAATCTGAACCATTGATTTCAAATCATTGTTACAAGGGTAGGATTGTAATTTCTTATAATATAAATATTGAATTTTAATTTTTATTTTATTAACTTTAAAAGATTATCTACATCAGTTTCATACGTTTTCAAAAAATTAGAATCAAATCTTAACATATTTTTTATTGTTCAAAATTATTTTTCATAATCTTCTCAACAAACATCAATATCTTCATTGTTCTTGATCCACAATTCACGCTCATAATTTTCTTATACAATTAACGTCGTTCAATATTATATCGCCGGAATTCAACTTTCAGAAACCTGTAAATATTGCCGGAGATCAACGGTTCATAAAATCGGAAAATCTCGCCGGAAATTGTTCTTTGCTGATATAGTCGACTGTATCTTTGCCCCTATTCGCCGGACATCAACAGACATCTGTAAGTCGGCTGTATATTTGTCCCTAATCGCCGGACGTATCGTGTGTCATCTTCATTGTTTCCGTCACCATCAGTCGCCGGAAATCCAAACTTAAGCCGGATTAAATTTCCGGCGAATATTAATTGTATTAGCTAAACAGTTTTTTTCCGGCAGGTGCTATTGTGTTTCATTCATGGCCGAACCAGAAAACGACAATCACATTTATGACGCAAACAATGTCGATAATGTATTTGTTACAACATTGGATCATCCAGGTAGTGTAATCGTATGACCATTGATTTCCATATATTTTAACGAACACGTAATATTGTCATTGTTTGTTGAACTAGAGGTTTTAGTCTACCTTTTTTTTGTGTATAACTTTAACTCCGTAGTACACATATGTACTGGGGTGTTTCATTCAATCCGTCATGATAGTACACATGTGTATTATACACGGTTTTTAGATGTCAATAGTGTATTATACACGTCGAAAGACACGTGTATAATACACGGTATAGTACACATGTGACCCATAGTGTTGTTGTCTTTTTGTTTTTTTGAATGATTTTTTTAATGTGATTGTGCAGAGTCCGTTGCTAGCAACGTTTATGAAACGCCAAATGGTACTAGGTACTGGACACCAATTGTCCCCCCTGGATTCAAACCGTTTTTGAAAGCGAGATTTAGTACGATTGAACAAGCAATTGCAATGTACGAGGAGTATGCACAGCTTGCTGGATTTGGAACCCGATTGGGTACTTCGAAAAAAGAAAAAATAGGCGACACCTTAGTTACTACTCGGCGTTACGTTTTATGCTCCAGGGCGCCAGTGAACAAACATAAACGTAAAGAAACTAACTCTGATGATATTGACTCAACTTCACCATCACGTCGTTCCAATGTCAAAGTTACAGATTGTAAGGCATGTGTGAAGTTTCGTCGTATAAAAAAGTCAGCTGAGTATGAAATATATGATTTTGTTGAACAACACAACCATGGGTTTACATCTCCCGAGAATCTTGACTTATCTCTAAAGCGAAGAAAGCTCGATTTTTCTACACAAGAGTTCATAGCAAAGTGTCGCAATGCTAATCTTGGCCCCACCAAATCCCACAAGGTACACGTTGCAATAAAAGGTGGCCACCATAATGTTCACGGTACCGTTGTGGACTACAAAAATTGTGGTCGTGACATTCGAGATTTTATTGGAGATAGAGACGCGCAAATGATAATTGACAAATTCAAAGCTCGCAGCGAAAATAAAGTTAATTACACTTTTGATACCCATATTGATGATATGGAACTTCAGTTAATTTTTTGGTGCGATGGCGTTTCTAAAGTAAACTACGAAGCGTTCGGTGATGTTTTGGCGTTCGATGCAACGTATCATACAAATATGTGAGTTTCTTAACATTTCAATTATAATATTGTTACATTTTTTGCTTATCAGTTACATTTGAAATCTTTTTTTCGAACAGGTACGATATGATTTTCGTGCCTTTTACTGGAGTTGACCATCATAAAAAGTGCACAATATTTGGGGCTGGTTTGTTACATAATGAGACTATTGAATCATACACATGGCTTCTCGAAAAATTTCTTCAGGCGCACAATGGAAAACAGCCACTGTTGGTATTAACTGATCAGGATTGTGCTATGAAACAAGCTGTCGCCAACGTATTTGACAAGTCCATCCACCGACTATGTATGTGGCACATTATTCAAAAGTTGCCAGCAAAGGTATTTTTTACTAACATGTGTACATCATAATGGCATTACTTTGTAGCAAAGGTGTAAATATGGCATTTTTATCTAAATGTACACATGTGTATTATTCGCTATAATACCTTATGTACACATGTGTACACCGGAGTAATACACATAGTGCTAATTTTTTTATTTTTTTTTTAGATCAAGGGTAACGACAAAAGGAACAAAGAAATCAAGAAAAAATTCCATAAACTTGTGTGGAATGTTTACATCAAACCAGAAACATTTGAAAAGAGATGGCATTCACTTATTGTTGAGTACGGTTTGGAAGACCATTCCTGGTTGACTGAAATGTATGCGATTCGTGAACAGTGGATCCCAGGATATTTTCGCGAAATACCTATGTGTACGTTAATGAAGACCACTTCTAGGTGCGAAAGCGCAAACCATTTGTTCAAATCAAATTCTAGTCCACACAATACGTTGGTACAGTTTATGTTGTGCTACGAGACGTCCGTCGATGGGTTACGAAATGACCAACGTGAACTCTCTCATCAAACAGACACCACTAATCCAGAATACAAAACCAAATGGCCGATCGAACGTCATGCGAACGATATCTATACTAGAAAAATATTCTTGGACGTCCAAAAGGAAATTCTCAAGGGTAAAGAGAATAGCTACATTGCTGAACGATCACTATCAGATGGAGTAAACTGTTTCGTGATTGCTCACCAAGATCAAACATCAGAAGTTTTAAATGAGTTCAAGGTTAGCAACTAACACTTACAATATACTTTTTCTTTAATGCATAATGTCCAGTAATTCACCCTTACATTACAGGTCACGTTTAACAAACAAGATCTATCAGTTTCCTGCAAGTGTATGGGATTCACCCGAAATGGATATCTATGTCGTCATGTGTTCTGCGTACTTGGACATCATAACGTACATAAGATTCCAACACAATACATTCACCCAAGATGGAGGAGAGATGCTATTCCTAGCAGCGTTTATAGCCTTGAGAACAGGTTATCTATTGATCAAAGCAGGAGCGGAAGATTATGGCGTAACATATTAGATAATTTGGAAATGTGTAGAGACAGAGTGAGAGGCAAGATTGATAATTTAGAGGAACTCGATGCTCAAGTACAGGCATTAAAGGATAAGATCTTTGCAGAAGTTCCATATGATCCGGATATTAATAAGAAGGATGTCGTCTACCAGGAAATTCTTTCCCATGCCATACCAGAGGAGGTCTCGTGTACTACACCGAAGAAAATCCGTAATAAAGGCTGTGGGAAGCAAAAACGACCGGTTGGCCCAAAGGAAATAGCAATAAAGAAATTCAAAAAAAAGAGAAGAAAATGTAGTGTTTGTGGGAAACGGGTTAGGAAGCATGATAAAAGGAATTGTCCAACTAAAAAAGGTAAACCAACGAAGGATGATTCATCTACCGAAGAAGATGACGAGGAAGAAGAGGATGACCATTTAGAGTATGACGAAGGAAGCGAAACCGGTACTGATGGCGAAGGAAACGAAACCGGTACTGATGGCGAGGATAACGAAAGTGATAGCTAGAAATATTCTTGAATTTACAAACATTTTTTTAAACAACTTGGTCAACCTTTTCCTTTATTTTTTGTTTTGAGATTTTTATTTTATCGTTTGACAATTGTTTTTGTGATTGTTTAATGAATGATTGATATTGAGTTTGTTTGTTTCGATATTTTAACCAGTAATCACTTACAGGTTTATTGTTGGAAAAAATGTACACAAAGACATAAGCAACATTCCTGTTTAATGGGGCAAAATTTAATCATGAAAGCTGTACACTTGTGTACTTGTATGCAATTACCGAACTACACAGGTGTACTTTGATGTTTACATCACAAGTACTCATGTGTACCTACAATTAAATTTATCAAAACTATGCTCATTTTTTTATTATCAAAACCTATAATTAAATTTAATACACAGCACACACATTACGTACATTAACCTGTCAAGTAGTTTGACAAACCAAAAAACCATACATATACACAATAAACTTTTATTCCACTGCTTCAACAAGTATCAAAAAACCAAAACCATCAAAAATTTAAAACCAAAAAAAGTTAACAACTGTCAACCAATATAGACGTACTAAAAACGACCTATTCCATTTTCCTTTTCATGTTTGGCTGCTTCATCCAATACGCGGCTACGGTGCTTGTTGGCCTCCGAAGTAACTAGCTTTATTGCGTACTTTTTCCTCAAACGTGTCAATGTCGATTTTTTCTCCTTACGGGTTATTGGGAAACCACTATCCCACTTATCGGCCGTTACCCCGAACCAAGTCTCCATATGTCTCATTACAAACACTCCGCAATCCACGGTGTTGTTCACTGTCTTCCATTCAAAATCCAACCTTACCACGTCCGCAATCTCAATTTCTGCACTCTTAGGATGATCCACCATCTTCAAATACTTACAGAAAATATCTTTCTGAAACCAAAACATCATGTAATGCCCAGTTAAAATATGTTCACTAACAGCAATACTAGTTTATGTATTTAATTGATGCATATACCACTTTGTAAGGCGTTGTCTTTTGGAAGAAGTTGTTGTCGTTGATCAGGTGAATCGGGCTTTCGCGATCGTCCATGTTGTCAATTACCGTTATTGCGTTTCTTTCCATATCAAAGCACACCAAATAAAAATGGTTATGCTCAAGGATCGGAAAGCATATGACGCAATACTCGGACAAACTCATTAACGATTCTTTTTGGTCAACAACCAAAAACAAGGCACTTTTGAATTTATCAACACGCCCAACATCCCCGTGCGTCCCATTCCATAATATATCCTGGTCCTTAACACACAGCAAACAACAAACTTACATTTCAATAATCGGACACGCAAAGTATGATTCCATAACCTTCCCAAGTAAAATACAAACTATATCTTACAAAACAATTTGTATGGCCGAACAATCGCGGCTTTGTTCCTTTTACTTTATCAGCTTCCCCGAACATATTTATTCCGCTGATTCGATCTTTTTCCTCATAGTTTAGCATTGACGCAAAGCAATTTATTACTCCAGCGGCGATCCACCTACTTGGTTGTAAATCGTTCATTTGAAAATCGTACAACCCAACGCCGCTTTCGGTTTCGAATACCATTTTTCTGCAAAACGATACAGTATGAATCTCGCGTGTTCACTTATCCGTATGTCATGCAAAGTACAAGCATACGAGTACATGTGTGTAACAAAGGACATACACATACACCAGGTCAAAGACGTTTACAGCCATTCCCGGTGTACACATGTGTAAATGTGGTGTGTGCTTTTTAGTACACATGTGTTTTTTTCATTTTTGGGTAAATTATATACAACTATGATTTTTTTGGAAGTCACATAAATGCACCAGGTTACAGACTTATACAGCCATTCACATTGTACACATGTGGAATTTTTTTTGTGTATTATTTATTACACGTTTTATTACATTTTGTTTACATTATATACAAAGTTGAGTTTTTTAAAATCACTAAAAGTCAACAGGTCACAGACGTTTAAAAATGTGTACTCAGTACACACGTGTAACTATTTTCTGTTTTTTTTAGTACACATGTGTATAATGTAAAAAACATATCGTACACATGTGTAAACCGAAGATTCGGAAATGTTTTCCAACAAAAATTGAATGTCATTATGTATCGTGGAATATACAAGCTAATAGACCTGTGTACATTAAAAAAGCAGAACACAATTTTTCCGAAAATGAAAATGATACTTACGAATTCTTCCTCGCAACCTCGTTCAGTTCCGTTTGAACCGCATTTCTGCTCCCTTTCCTTTGTTTTGGTTGGGCGACCCTAACACACAACAAAAAATATAAAAAAATAACATAATATATGAAAAAATTAACAATAATTCCAGTCTAATATTATGCATACTCGGTGTCGCTCGCGCAACTTGACAAAAAGAAATTATCATACTTACCACTATGTACACCTGTGTACATCACGATTTAACCAACATACACATGTGTACTGGTCGTATCTACATATACATGAGATAAACCGAATCCGGATCAAACAAACATTCCTACAATCATTTAAAAAACAAAACTACTACAAAACGTACAAGAACGATTTCAAGCCCTAATTCCAAACAACATACTCATACTTCATATAAATCAGAATGATTTAACAAACATGAGTTGTGTAACTAAACAACTTTCATACCAAAACAATCAAGCCCTAATTCCGTTTGGTGTTACTAGCTCATCTACAACTGTAACTGAACATGCAACTACTTTCTGAAGCAACTAAACAATAGCATTCTCATTGTGTACCTTTAATTCTTGCAGACGAAGCTTTTTTTCCGGCGATTGACAATTTTCCAGCGCCGATTTGCGTCTATCCTCTGTTCGCCGTCGGGTGTATGGAGAGAGGGGATTTTGAATATAATTGGTGAATGTAATTTTTTTTTAAATGGTGAGTAATTTCAGTAACTAAATATTAGTAAATCTCGGGATATTTTTATTATAATACGGAAATAAGGTTGCTTTCTATATTAAATGACTAATTACTCTAATTACAATTTTACCCTTTTTCTTTTAATAAAACACTAAAAACTAGCCTATTAATTACAATTATGCCATTAATTTAAATTGTCAAGATCATACTAATCAACGGTCCAGATATGTTCACGCAGTTCACTCCTAGGATGTTGTTCACGCTGGAACCTCACCCTGAATGTGTGTGTATATATATACATAGGGAGCCGCTAAAATGAAAACCACCCCCAGTTATGAGAACCGTGAGAACCACTCTCCACCAATCAGAATAAGGGGTATTTTAGTCATTTCCTTCAAATGTCCAATCTATCTCTCTCTCTTCATTTAAAGTCAGCAGACTTTTTCTTTTCATATATCATCTCTCATCTCTCTCTCAAGCTCCTTCATCCCCAAATCTATGCTATGTTTTCCCCAAACAACCACACCAAAAATCACCATAAAAAACATCCCCTGTTTCAGCCGATACCGTCAGTGGGAGGTGGTGAGGAGTGAAGGAGAACGGTGGTTGGGGTGAGGGTGATCTCGAAGGTTTTATGATGGTTTGTAAGAGCTCCGGTGGTTTCGGTGGACGCCGCTGCCACACAGGGGTGGGTGGGTGTCTGAAACCCTCGTATCCCATCACTTTCACCGGCGACACCACCGCCGCCGCCACTATTGATGGTGACCCCATTGTTTCTCCGGCGATGGGTGGATGAAGGGGTGGGTGAGAGGGGGATGTGAACCGGTGGTGGCCACCCGCAGTCGGTGGTTGGTGGGGGAGAGGATATTGATTATATTGTGTAATGACTTGAGGAAATGTTTCAAACACTTGAGATGTTTGGAGGTCTATGGTTATACCGGGGTTGAATCCTTGATTGACACCAAAATATTTCCTGTTTTGGAGAACTTAAAGGTTGTTTCTACTGCTGATCTTAGAATGATATGTTATGACCATCTCCCAGATCAATCGTTTTGTGAGCTTGGTGAATTGATGCTGAGTATTTTTACCGGAATTAACTTGTTTGTGGGTGGATCCTTTGATTCAACCTCTCTGCAGCGCCACCGTAACAGGGTGGTGGTCGGCCCCCCGTCTGCTGGTATTTCTGTTCTCGATTCTGTTGGTATTTTTGGTATGTTGGGGGTTGATTTTTGTTCTTGATTATGTTGATTTGTATTTTTGATTCTGTTGTATTTTTGTGATAACTGCAATTATGTGGGTTTTTTATCTGTTGGATTGGGAGGTGATGATGCAAAAAAAAAACGTATATTTTGATGACGAAGGCGCGACAAGGATTGTGGAGGGTAGGTTTTTTAAACCTGCAACCCCACTTTGCAGCCTTGATTATTGAAAATTGTGAGCCAAACCCCCTTTTTTTCAAGAATCCACACATTGTTTTGATTTTTGTTGTTGGTTTTTTATATTTTTTTTCAGTCGATGATGATAAGTTCAATCTATCTAGGACATCTACTGAGTCACGTTTTTTGGGTGAGTTCGTTTTGTGCAAAAAAAGATTCTGTAAAAAAAGTAAATCGTAAAACTTTTTTTTTGGTAAATTGTAAATCGTAAAACTTTACGTAAAATTTTTAATGTAAAACGTAAAACGCGAAACTTTAAAAACTTAACGTAAAACGGTTTAAGTAAAACGTAAATATTTTAACATAAACCGTAAAACGTAAAACTTTAAAAATTTTACGTAAAACATAAAACGTAAAATTTTACGTAAAATTTTTTATCTCGTAAAACGTAAAACTTTACGTAAATTGTAAAACGTAAAACATTTTTCTTTAAAACGTAAAACGTAAAACCTTTTAACGTAAAACGTAAACTGTGAAACGTAAAACTTTACGTAAATTGTAAAACGTAAAACATTTTCCTTTAAAAAGTAAAATCTTTTAACGTAAAACGTAAACTGTAAAACGTAAAACGTAAAACTTTTTAACGTCAAACGTTAACTATTATGTAAAAAAATTAATCCCGCAAAACGTAAATATTTGAGGTAAAACAATTTATACCGTAAACCGTATTTTTTTGTAAAAAACAATTTTTGTAAAAAAATGTTTTTTACATCCGTAAATTTTTTTGTAAAAAATCATTTTTACGCCCGTAAAAAGCGGCGCGTATAAACAGCGCGTAAAAAAACGATGAGTAAAAACGGGGCGTAAAAAACGGCACGTAACAAAACGGCGTGTAAAAAAGGCGTAAAACTTTGCGTAAAATACGGCACGTTAAAACGGGGCGTTAAAAAAACGACGCGTGAAAAAGCCTGGCGTAAAAACTGCGTTAAAAAACGGCGCGTTAAAAAAACGACGCGTGAAAAAGTCGAGCATAAAAACGGCGTGCAAAAAACGTCACGCAAAATAAAATTGTTTTGTTAAAAATATGAATTTAAAATGGTTTTTAATAAAAAAAATCTGTTTAAAAAATAACAACTGGTATAATAATACAAAAAAGTAATAAAAAAATAAAGACAAAAGGATAAAAAAGAGTAAATTTACTAAACTACCCTTTTGGATTACGTATAATTTTAAAAACATAATAAGACAAAAAGTATTTAATATTAATTTTAATTACTTTTAATCTCATTCATCCACCTTGAAGATCTAATGGTTGGAAAGTGGTTCTCTCGGTTCTCACAACTGGGGGTGGTTTTCATTTTAGCGGCCCCCTATATACATATTATAAATAATTTATTATTTTTCATTTAAAGGTATAAAAGAAATAAAAAAATAAGTATGTATATATGAATGTGTGTGTATAGGTTTATATATATATATATATATATATATATATATATATATATATATATATATATATATATATATATATAGAGGCTAGTTAACGTACAAGACCACCTTGTCGTGCGAAGCGTACGTGAGCATCTCAACCGCACACCTGACCTATCATAGGCCTTCAATTGAACACAGTGGCACAACAGTAATTAACTTGACATAATTACGCATGTTATTGACATACTTACGCATGGGTTGGGTTCAACCCTAATAATGCATAATTATGCACGTTATAAAAAAAATCAAAACCGCATGCCACCAAACATGAAAATTACGCATGTTAAACTCAATATTACGCATGAGTTGTTTCAAAACCCTAATTACGCATGTTTTATACATAATCACGCACGTTATAAAAATAAGGAATGACATGCGTCTTAATCTGCTGCTCGCGTATCTTCACACGATAAGGTACTATTGTATTCTACACTTTCTCTCTCAGTATATATATATATATGTGTGTGTGTATTATATTTATTATTATTTTTATTTAAAGATAAAAAATAAAATATAAAAAACTAAAAAGAAAAGTATAAGTGAGTAAATTGTCAAAATCGTCTCTAAGTTAATGATACATTTTAACTGAGTTAGTCATTTGGATGAAAATGACAATAAAGTTCAAACCTGTGAGACCCAGTTACAAAAAAAAAAATAATAATAAATAAATAAAAACTTCTTATTTTGAATGTAACAAACAAAAGTGTCCAAACCTACAATACAATTGACATTTTGCTCTACAAATAAAAATAAAAGAAGTAACATCACACAGCCTTCCCACATGAAGTTATATGAATATGTGGTTATATGAATTTTGACAATTTTGCTCTAGAGGACAATTTTGACATTAGTATCTAGTATAATTACCAAGCCTTCCTACATGAAGTTATATGAATATATGTGGTATGTGTATGTATATGTACCTTTTGAGCCCTTGGACTCTCAACCTACAACGTATACTTTCAAAGTTGTACTACTTTAGATGGGGTTAAAACTTATTAGGTTGTCAAATGGCTAAACAAGTCAATTAGTCATCTCCCATCATAATTTACACATAGCATTAGTAGTAGTATATGTATATATATATGTATATCCTCCATATGGATGTATATGTTTATGTGGTGAGGTGTGAAGACGGGGGTTGGGGAGGGGAGGGGAGGGGAGGGGAGGGGGACATGGGGCAGCTTTTGAAAAAGAGAATGCAATGGGGAAGTCAGTCGGGTAGTACGTGTATCTAGTATTATGTACAAACGGGGCAGACATCACCACACCCCACCCCACCCTTTTCTCAGCTTTTGTTTCCTGCCTGCCTCCATGACGTTTTGTTCCCCGTTGACTGCCCTTTCCTTAATTAACATTTCTTTATTTATTTACTCTTTTTTTTTTTTTTCAAACAAATCATCAGCATGGGACTTGATTTGGTTTCAGCCTTAGTGTTTAGTTGATGGTGGGTTGTGGTGTGTTTTGTTTCATAAATAAATAAAATTATAAAAGTAAGTTTGTAATAGTAGTAGTCAAACTGTTTTCTTGTTTTTATTTTTGTTTTTGTTTTTGTTAGGCACAAAAAGTAACAATTCTTTGGCCGGCGGTGGTCAAAAGTTTTCTTCTTTTATCTTTTAGTTTAAACTTGTGTATTTGGCTGCTCTTGTCACGGGTTAAAAGTTAAACACACCATGCTCTCTTCTCACCACACCTTTTACTATTATTTATTATCATTATTATTTTTTTAAATTTTAACTACGAATAACTACTACTTTTAAAAAATATATAAAATGATAAGAAATTAAACTATGGTAAATGCTCACAGCCCATAGTCATTATTTTTTATTTCACATCAAAATCTGAAGTTAAATGCTACTTACTTACTTACATGATGATAACAAATCCCATCTACCTGTGATAATCTAGTGCATTCATATATACAACATTTTTGTGCAGTTTCTACTAAAAACAATTTTCCATATCTACATGCGCATTTTAGTCTTTTTATTGTCTAGACATAGTTGCCGTTGATAACCCCATCCATTTGATAACTCTGATAACCGGTTGGCAGTCGTGCTGGTATGTATGACCTCAGTGGCGGAACCAGAACCTAATCTCAGGGGTGTCCCAAAAAAATTTTTCCCTGCAGGAACATCTGCAGACCAACAGGAGAAGCTTTACAGCAGCTGATGGGCATTATAACTCCACAAAATCCCTGCAGAAACATGCTCTTAACTCTTAGGGGTGTCTTCGTACTTGTTTAAGGGTGTCCTAAGTCTAAAAATCGAAAAAAAAATAACAAATTTACACTACCCGAAAAAAGTTGAGCCGTAGCCCGGGACCAGGCTGCTTGTGCACTGGGTCCGCCCCTGTATGACCTATCAGAGGATACACCGCAAAGGCGGTGGTTGGATAGTGTAGCCATATGGTATTGTCCCTACAGTATGCTTGCATTGGCGGCATGGCCAACAACGGCGGTTGGTTACTATAATGTATTGTTTCCCGTGCAACCTGGATTTAGCAATTGCTTGCAGATATTATCTGCCTTTACGATTGGGTATGTGCAGCCTGAGAACATGAAAAAGGGTGATAATGCTAAAATTTGAGCTGATGGCATACACTCGTAATAAGGCCACCCATTGTGGTTTAACTAAAAGTGCATAACGCCCTACCACGTCACTGCCATGTAGGCAACGTGCTTTAACTAACCCACTTCTTAACTATCATGTTGTGGTTTCACTGACCATTCTTATTAAAAAAATATTTATGTCAAATAAATAAAAACTAAATTACACTCATAGTAAATTAAGGAAGTAATCATGTCAAATGACACAAACTAGTTTGTAACATGAACACGCCAATGAACCATAATCCCAACCTTATTTATGACTTTTCCTAACATTAATTTTGTCCCCAACTAAAACTATTATTATTTTATTAATCAGATGGTATTATGGGTTATTTTGAAATAATTGGAATTTGATAATCATATGTAACAAAATGCAATGTGATGCAGGTTATAGTGTTTGGATTGCTTCTGCTGCATCAAAAATCAATAATCAGTTGCACGAATGTTTGGCAATGTTTATCATTTAAGGACTTTGAGGTAAAATAACAAATGATTTTGAGTAAACAAGTTTGAAACAGTTATCTAATCATTTTGAGTAAACACGTTTGAAACATATATTTACCCCTCATTTATCCAAACACTCTGGGCCCTTCGGTATGCGCATATAATGTGTATATGTGTGTGGGCCCTTGGGGGGCAAAAGTTAAAGTGCACTAATTTTAATGTTATTTTACTAATTTTGTGAAAATAACGTTAAAAAGCGAGGGACGGTTAATCATGCATCATGTGGTGACGTTGATAGCCGAAAGACAAGGGGGTTCGGCTTTTGTCCCAATTGTTGAGTGTTATGTGTCTTATGTCCAAGGCTTGATGCAAAACTACTACCGAGCCAGAGGCCTCACTGGAAGCAACCTCTCTATTCCTACGGAGTAGAGGTAAGGTTGTCTACATATTACCCTCCTCCGACCCTACCTTAGCTTTGCTATTGGTGGGATATACTGAGTATGATGATGATGATATATTATCCAAACACTCAACACTGAATATCTGTTGTGATAAAACGAAATGGTCAGATAAGCAGTTTTAATAAGCAATCTCAAACACAGACGTAATCGCATTTCATTATTAGATTATAATAGTTTTCACACAAGTAAAAGGATTATTAGTTCTATTAGGGTGGGGTTCGGCTACAAAGTCTATTTTCCTACAAAGTGTACAAAGTCATAAAACACCACAGTTTCGGTCATAAAACACACTCAAAATCCACAAATAACATAATGAGGATCACAAAAACACAATATCCAAACCCAAACAGTCCTTAAAAACTTCAAACACACCATCGTACAACTATAAATATAAAACACAACACGATAATCAACATAAAACACACTAATGTTGGTCATTAGATAATCAAAGCCTTATCATCCAAAACATAATACAAAACCCACAAATATGGTGCTTTAGTAATCTTTACTATGTTATTTGTGGGTTTTGAGTGTGTTTTATGGTTGACATTATGGTGTTTTATGACTTTTTACAATTTGTAAGAAAAATGGACTTTGTAGCCAACTCCCACCCTTGTTAGGAAAATCTATAAATAGAGTTATGGTGTTTGTAGAAGGATTATTCCATATTTGTTTTGACTACAAAACTAAAAGAATTGGATAAGAGTTACAAGCTTTTAACCACAAAACTTTTGCTACCTTTTTAGCATGCTAAAAGAAAGGCATTGATTGATACTGATATTTAGTATTAAATGGTCCTGCGGTGTTTGGTAAATAAGCAACTTATTTCGTGTTGTTAAGGGGAATTAGGTCATGGGGTGTACTCTAACATCTAGAGTGTTAACAATGACATGACATGTTATGTTAACTAACATTGCAAACCACTCCCTCCTTGTGTTAAAGTGCATTAAATGAGCTATGTGTTAACATGTTAACCCAATGTTAAGAGATTGAATTAATTATTATTTTCTTTTTTAGACAAAAACTCAATGTTAAAGTGCATTAAATGACTTATGTGTTAACATGTTAAACCATTTCCTTAGAATGAGACAAAGTGACATGAGGAAAAAAAGGTTGATGTGTCACTTAGGTGGAGTTAAGTTAGGTTAAAGTATACCCAAATGCCTTATTGTACTATCTGTCCCTTTAAAATTGAAAATTTTAATATGGACCACATACGACATAAGCTTGCTTGGTTGACTGCTAGCTCTTTTTAAAACAGTAACAACAGCAAGAGATTTACAGTTTTGCCCCAAAAATATGAACCCTGAATCCACTAATTACCAAGACAATTTCTATGCAAATAATTACTTACACGTACCTATGGACTCGATCCAGCTTCATTTCCTGACAACAATCCCTCTTTCAAAAGCAGCATAAACTTGAAAACTATAAAATAAACTACTTCAAAAATATCAGATGATAAAACGATTCAATACGCACAAGTTTGGGGTCACCAACAAACCTGCTCTTGAAGAGCCCCTCTCGGAGAAAACAACCAAGATCAGTTCTAGATGATTCTAGAGCTGAAAGATGATAAATCTGTAAGATTAAATATATTTTATGTTATATTTAATCTAGTAGCCATTATAATCATTTACATCATATGGATCAAAATATATAACAATCCTATTAAATAATTAGTTGGTAATTGTTGATGGGCCAAATTACCCTTATTAACTAATTAGGGTTTCCTCTTGAGTGCATATATAAGGAGATAATTAGAGGGTTAAAGGGTTAGACTCTAATCACAATAACATCACTCATGAAATCGCCCCTCTCTCCATAGCCGAACTCCCTTATTCGGTTTCTTCATCACCATCATTAGATTGCACCCTAAGGAGGAACCAGATCAAGATGACAATCATGTCAAACCTTATTGCTGCGTCTCCATCTGGATTCTCTGCTGGCATGTATTGATGCAATCAAAGGTATGCTTTCATGTTTTCCTTTATGTCTAAACAGAACTGATCAGCATGTAGTATCAGAGCATATGTTGATTAGTCGGTTCTGTCTTGTATCCGTAAATCTGGAATAAAACTGGAAAATAGAATTGAAAACCATAATAAAATCCGTTTTCTGTCATCCGAAATACCATCTCGGATGCATCACGGATGAGTATTTTCAGATAATTATATCCGAGATGCCATTCCGGATCATCTCGGATCCATCTCGGATCATATATTCATTCATTATAACTGTTCCGAAATCAACATGTTCACAAATATGCTTAAATGTGTAAAAATTTCCAGATTTCGGATGTATGTTTGAATGTTTATTTTTTAGGGTTCATCACTTGTTCATCAGAAAATTCGAAAATTCCCTTAGTTTTGGAATGAATTCGGATTATAAGGTGTTTGTTTCTGTTTTGATCTATTTTATCTACTTAAGTTTTTTCGAAATCTGTTATCATTATTAATGGATATAATTTTCGAAATAAACAAGATAAATATAATTAATATCTAAACAGAAACTTAATCCCATAATCCCTAAGATTTCGGATTTAAATCTTATCAATAATTAACTGCCTAAATTAAGGATTTCAAAGCTTGAGGAACACATTTCGAATGATCATTACGGACCATCACGGATCATTTCGGACTAAGCGTCCATCATGGATCAATAACTGCATGATCATTTCGGACCATCACGGACCATTTCGGACTAAGCGTCCATTACGGATCAATAACTTCCTGATCATTACAGATTAAACATCACCATTTCGGATGAATCCAAGACATAATTCATCCGAAATCATCCAACTTACGCGTCTTGGATACATCCGAGATGATTCGAAATCATTCATCACGGATGAATCCAAGACATGATTCATCCAAAATCATGAGTGTTCATAAAGTGCCAAGATTTGTCTATTAGATAATTGGTTTTGTAAATACTTAGTTAATTAATAAGGATCAAATAATGTTTTACAAAAACCAAAATGTCTTTACTTGAATGAGCTTCTAATGTATTATTTCTGGCCAAAGCTGATTTGATACATCTACTTATCGTTCAAGTATTACGAAAGCTATGTTAAGTGTGCATCATAAACATGAATGTCTTAATATCTGGCCAAAGCTGATTTAATTCCTTCATAGATGGAATACTTAACAAGTGCATAACTAAAGTGATTGTCTCAATTTCTGGCCAAAGCTAATTTGTTACAATCATTTTGCACACATGCTTAAATGATTACACTTCTGGCCAAAGCTGATTTGTCTTCATTTAAGTAGAACTTTAAATAAGTCTATTATTTTGATGTTAGTAATAGACATATCACAACCTCTTCACATAATAATCCTTATATCAATGATCCTTCTTTAATTTTATGACCATTTTGTCTGCCTTATTTTTTTATAGTACCCATAATGTTACTCACTGTAATTTTCTTCTATAAATCTATATCTCATCCACTCTAATTCCTAAACACAAAATGTTTTGCTTTATTTAAAGTTTCTATAAGAATTAGCTCTTAAATTAAATCCTTGATTATCTCTTAAGACACGATGATCCTATTGCTCTCTTCTGATAAAGCACTACAGAAGAAAAGTAGAGCATGATGAATAGGACAAATCAAACATGATGTCTCTTTGGATAATCAAGAACTCTCTAACATAATTGCTATCACTAAATTTATTCCAGATTAAGTCTTTCCTAAGACTAATCTATTATTGTGGAATAATCATAAGAGCTCCTAAGATGCATGCCTTCATTTAAAATTCTAAACTATAAAGTTAAGTAGTATATGTGAATACATTATAATATAATGTATAATACCATGACCCATAAAGTTAAGGGCTTACGCATGGAAATAAGTACATTTTTCCAGTACATTACATACTAAGATTTTCACTTGTACAATTTGATGCCTTATAAATCAACTATAACACTCAAAAGTACCAAAGTATAATGAGTGTGTTGATAAGCAACATATGTACATAGAAATAAATGTTTGAAACTGGAAAATAAGATGTTTGAAACTGGAAAATAAGATGTTATTCATCTTACAACCACTAATAGTTTAAAAGAGGATTGTTCTAAGGTCCATAGACAAATTACAAGTGCTAATTCCAACTTTAAGGTTCTTCAAGGGAAAATCTCAATGCATAATTATGTCATTAGACTAGGCATAAGCAACGAGACTATCCATTATTCTAAAGAACAGTTGGATAAATTAATTAGATAGTCACTTACTAATGATATTTAAGTCTGATAATTCTTTAATATTCCTATTAACACATGATTAGTTGACTCTAGTTTTAAACGTTTCCTTACCAGAAGTCAACAAATAACTAACATAAGAGTTAGTGACAAAATTAAATGTTAAGACTATAAGAACCATAATAAGCAGTCTTCTAACAACGCCTTTTGATACCATACATATTCTGAAGATTAATCAGAATACAGTATCATTACTTAGGCTATGTCATGAAGGTTATGAGGTTTGCATAGTCAACATAAAGTCGCACTTATCTTAAACTCTCATCTTATTTGTTCTAAATATCTGGATTGAAACATTACTAAGATAAAACTAGATGATACCTTACATTTTCACAACTTTTGTCATCATGCAAATGAGAATTTGACAAAAGGAAAATGAGACTTATAAATTTCATCCATTATAACCAAAATTCATGAGAAATCATGACATGGTTAATGAGGATGATTATTCAACTAATCTCATTCTAAGTGATTTTAAATCATGACGTTAAAGCCCTAAATATTACTTGGCTTAAGGAATAAGTATGGGTCCATCATAAGTCATTCATTGACATTTGTGGAACTTATTCCAAACAGAATATTCAGACATAATTCATTAATCATTTTAAAGACTATCAACTTGTATCTAAATTTTGTCGCACATGGCCCACGGTCTTAGAAGAAATCTATTCATGTATATACTTAATAAGATTTCTATTAGATATGTCCCTAAAGTTTCTTATGATATCTGGACATTAAAGAAATCAAATAAAGTCTAACGTATACGTGATAGGTTCCCAAGTCACGTAGCTCATTGAAACTTCTCTTGTAGCATTTTAGAGATACCAAAGATAAGTGGGAGCATTAAGTGTCTTAATAATAACTTGCAATAGTTGCAAGAGGTGGGGGAGTGAAAATTTTACATTACCTAAATTTACACCTCTTGTACAAGGCACTGCTCCATCTTGACACTGTTCTATCATAACTTGTCTCTTTAAAATCTAATGCTACTCTTACAAAAGTTTCATTGTTGCTTAATTGTGGGCACACTTAGATTTCTTACCTAAACTAACATAATCCTCAACAAGAGAAATCACAACGACTAACGTCATTAACTTGTTTCTCTATTAGAATTTGTTGGTCGTTAAACATTGGCCCTAAGCATGCTGAGTTCCTAAAGATTTCTAAGGTCAGTGGGAGCAGTCAAAGTCCTTATCATGACTTGCAAGGAATACAAGAGGCGGAGGAAGAGTGTCATTAAATTTCACTCCGAATTTAACTCTGATTACACCTCTTGTACACCATACTGCACCAACTCTTACACACTTAGAATCCTGAAAATGATAGCAACCTAACCAAGAGCTAATCCATAAAACTGAAACTTCTAATAACCCAATAATCAACTCAGGAGGTCATCTAGGTTTAAAAGCCTACTAACTTTGATGATTACATAACCTCCCTAACTGAAGTTGAAATGGATTTTGGAAAAGTTTACCGATCCTATCTCTTCAAATTAAGTCATTAGTGTCAATCAATCTTCTAAATGGAATAAAATAGTTTTCTAGTAAAACTGATTTTATGTGTACGTATAACGTTTGGGATTTGATTGAATTACCTAAGAGTGTTCATAACTAAATCAAATCCTAATATAAGCGTTAAGACACGAAGAAGCATGATTGATTGTCAAAGGTTGTACTTAGGAAGAGGTAAATTATCAAAGATTTCTTTGAGGATCATCACTGTTCTAGTAGCTTATAATAGTTTAAAGCTACATTAGATGAACATTAAAAAAAACAATTTTTCCCTAACAATTGGCTGACACATTTACATGTTCATAAAACAACCCGAAAGTTCCAAACTGAAGGTTAAAGAACACTGTATTTGTAAGGCAATAAAATCTATGTATGGGTTAATGCAAACATCATAATGTGATGAAATCTTAACCTAATTATTTTCATCAAGAATCAAGTGGATTAATGTACCTACCTCAAAATGAGTGGGAGCAACTAAATTAAACTTGTCTATATAGATGATATTCTTTTGACAGGTATATGTTACATAAGTCAAAGCATTGTTAACACAAACTTTGATATAATAGATCTCAGTGATATCTCTTATGTGATAGATATCATAACACACTGAGGTAGATCCAATGGGACATTAGTTCCGGTCCATAAGTTTAACATTAAATGGGTCCTTACATATGTAACAAACAATACTGCTCTCCTTTAGAGGATAATAGGATAAATGAGATTTTTTCCTTACGCTTCATTAATTGGAAGCCTTATGTAAGTTTAAGTCTATACTCATTTAGATATTACTCACATTGCAGCATACTAGATTTTTCTAGATTAATGTGAAGCATCTAATGGAGTATTACAATATCTTTAAAAGAAACGAGAGGCTAAAATTTGAAGAAAAAGTGAGAACTAAAAACCGGTTGATTATTTTAATTTTGTAATATTCAAAGATGACAAAATGTAATTTTGGGTATATCTTTATGTCAGCAGACAAAACCTATCTCATGGAGGAGTCATAATGGACTGATATCAACAACCTAAGTTATAACGACATAATATAGTCACTAAATGTTGTTGGAAATTTATCAGTGGACTCATAAGTTTATTAACTCCATATAATTAATGTTTTGAAGACTTAGAGTGATAAAGTCAGCTACCATGACTCCTTGAACAGTAACAGTTCGAGAGGTGCTGCATTAAGTTTCGATACACAATTAATTATTCGTTTATGAACGAATTGAGGAAACTATGTTTTGTATCGAATACATTCATGATATGCTTAAGGATCCTATAACTGAAGGGCTATTACCCATAAGTCTTATTAAGAGAGCTCATAGATGGGTATTAATTAATGGTCGTGCGCAATTGCATATCGTACTATGAATGACTAAGTATTAGTTAATTTTCCTCATCAGTTTGATTTTGTATGTCTCTAAGAATATGTCAAGTCGACATAATGGCATATAGACAAATAAAGTTACAAATCAAACAAAGGGCTTATGCATATTTTGATCATGACGATTAGGTTTTAAATTAAGGCTATAGTATGACTAATAGGGGTTCTGAGTCACATAATGATTCAATGGTTGTATTTCTCTGCTATAGTACTTGTTTAAAGCTAAAATGAGTGTTAACTCCTGATCAGGCTTATCTAATACTCATAGTAAATGATTACTCGGCTAAGTGGGAGAATGTAAGATTAAATATATTTTATGTTATATTTAATCTAGTAGCCATTATAATCATTTACATTATATGGATCAAAATATATAACAATCCTATTAAATAATTAGTTGGTAATTGTTGATGGGCCAAATTACCCTTATTAACTAATTAGGGTTTCCTCTTGAGTGCATATATAAGGAGATAATTAGAGGGATAAAGGGTTAGACTCTAATCACAATAACATCACTCATGAAATCACCCCTCTCTCCATAGCCGAACTCCCTTATTCGGTTTCTTCATCACCATCATTAGATTGCACCCTAAGGAGGAACCAGATCAAGATGACAATCATGTCAAACCTTATTGTTGCGTCTCCATCTGGATTCTCTGCTGGCCTGTATTGATGCAATCAAAGGTATGTTTTCATGTTTTCCTTTATGTCTAAACAGAACTGATAAACAAAATCCAATCTCTCAATGTAGCATTGTGCCCCTTGAGTTCTTATATGATACCCAACCCATTCATTTTTGAACAAATGACATAAATAGGCTTTGTTACTTACTTCCAAGTTATAAAAAAATGTAGGGACACAGAAGGGGCATGGAGGCGTTTACAAAGTTCAAACAAAGTAAAAGTTGACCCCGTAAATAATTTGATATCCTGAAACTATTTTATCCAACGAATTTCCAGCAGACTGTTGCTGACTGACCATGTATAATTATAAGAAAATTTAACCTCAAAACATAAAAATCACAACATAAACTCAAAAACACAGCGGATGAGATTAACAAGAAAAAACAATTTTACCCCTGACTTCTTCCCATTTCTGTTAAGACAGTTACTGGTTTCTATCTATGTTGTCAAAAAACTGATAATCCCTCCTAGTGTTCATTATGCAGGTTGTATTTATAACTTGATTAATAAAGCAACAGAATCGCTGATTAACTTTATATTCGGCAATAGTATTCATACGAGAACATTTTGACGTTTTTACACCCAAGGTAACCTAAGGGCTTAAGGCTTTAAGCTAGTTGAATTCCTAATATTTCAGATTATTCATGAACAGACACATCAACTTTTAGGGAAGTTACCAAAAGATATAAAAAAATCAATTAGAAGTGGCAAATGTTAACTCATTTTCCTATAAATGGGTTGCTTCGGGTTATATTTCACATCTAAAAGGTCAACGAGTAAAAGTTAGAACGCGTCAAAAGTGTATTTAAATGCTTGCAACCTCTTAAAGTGTTTTATACAACACAAACCCAAACATTTTAACCAGTTATACATCATCAGTTCTGACCTCCCGACCCACCCATTTTGCCAACTCTACAACACAGCACATACATAAATTTGGCTATGCTAAGTTATATAAAACACACATGTATGCATAAGAATAATTATTAAGTAAAGAGAGTCGGTTTCGTATCCCATTGCCGTCAGGCTATAGATTAAAATTAATTGCTGCAAGGTTATAGTGAATTGCAATGATTGTCCTTTATCTTTATACCCATTTACAGGCGCTGTCCTTTATGTTTAAAATTGACGAGTTTTGTACTTTATGTTTTCAAATCATACACGTTTTGTCCTTTAGCCCTAACCCAGTTAGATTTTTCTGTCAAATCTGGTCATGTGCAATGCACATGAGGGTAAAATTGTCTTTTCACCATCTTCTTCCCCAAAACAATCTCACTTCAAAACCCTAATTTCTCTTCAACAACCTGCAACAATTCACACCCCATTTCAACTATTCCTCAAATCCCCCTTCTTCCCCAAATCAATCCCATTTCAACCTCCGGTCACCACTTTCACCATCTTCGTCGTTGCTATAAACTGTAACATTCCCATTTTTATCATATAAGAATTTTAGGGTTGTTTAAATTTATTAGCCACTAGTAACTAGTTTTATTCGACCCAAATAGTTTTAAAAACTATTTAATATATAGTTGGTTGGAATATTCTACCAATTAATTGGCCTGTATATGGGTGACCTTTCTAAATAAAATAAAAGTATATAAAAACTTATATTATTAGACGGGTAGATTACGGGTAAGTTGAAGGTTTGAAATATGAAGTATTTAGACGGACCCATGAACCGTTTAAATAATTAAATTATAAAAATACATTATATTTGAACCTACTCTATTTTTAATGAAACTTGGTTCAAAATATAGACAAAAATATTCTTGTTCTAAATGACATATTTATTGTATTGTAAAACGTCATACTTTAAAAGTTGTACGCGCCAAATAAGTGAAGCAGTTGAATTAATTATACGAATAAAATAATAATAAACTTAACATTTGAAGAATTGAGAATTTGTATGTACGTGTCATCGAGAAAAACTAGAAAATAATAAAATAAAAATTCTACAAATTGAAATGATTGCACGTGTCTTCAAGTAAGATTCAAAAGAATATTGAAATTCAATATGTATACGCGTGTGCATATCATGAAAAATGGAATTTAAAGAAACTATATACGTGTCTGGAGTTTCGTAAGCCTCTAAGATACATTTCAACTATAAAAGAAAGCAAGTAGCAGCATTTCATAGTTGCTCAGTTCGCCGTCTCTCTCACAAATATATGTATTTTCTTTTATTATTTACCTCATAATAATAATAATAATAATAAAGCCCTGCCCCGATTTAAGTGTTTTAACTCCCGATCACCGCTACCCTTTCCGATTGATCCTGAGCCCCATAACACATGTCAAGGCTCTGCCTGACTAAGTTCGTTGGGGTTCTGTCTCGTGACATAGGGATAAGGTTGAATTAGGGGTACTATACTTAACACGAGTACAAAAATATATACATATTTTTAAATATAGCTCAGAAGTTATACCCAAGATTTATACCAGGAGGCTTTCTAGTTGAACCCTAAAGTTACAAAGTGGGTCCATTCTCTTTTCTCACCGTTTTATTCTGTAACAACTCTCATCAAAAGTCCTATCTATTATTTTATTTGCCCAATAGGAAACCCTAATTGAGACCCCCAAGTAATCCTGCACAAACCCTAAAATTTTCAGAACAATCGGAATCAGGATCAAGGCCCCTAAAACTCTGGGGGGTATTTCCTAGTCAGTATTATCTAAACAGTTTGTTGTCAAAATCAAATTTTAACGAACGGTCGACTCAGCTAGGCTACCAAGACACGGGGCAACCCTATGCTAGGGTGGTGTCCCTCGCGCCACGCAACAGCCCCTCGCGCCACGCGAGGGAGCTGTTTTTCAGATATAAATAGAGGGGTGTGGGACTTGATTTCCTGCGTTGGTTCGACGTAAAAACTCAATTCGTACGCTGAGTTATAGTCTGTATACTACAAAAACACACAATCTCGAATTCTGCCGCGATAACAGGGTAATAACTCGATCGCTACTACGATGCAATGTCCGATCGATTGAAACTATCCGATGAATGTTTAAGTGCTGCTCAAATTGGGTTTATACTTTGTCATTCGTCGTGAATTCGATGGATGTTTAAGTATTGCACTTCGTCATTTGTCGTGAGGGTTTAATCTCGTGAGTTATCGTAAATGTTGTATTAGTTACTGACCTAGTTCGTGTGCATTGTTATTTAAATTAGGTTATCAGGCTAATCAGTAGGCTAAACTCTGCCCGTGTAAATCTGCAATGTGAGTCATTCTCTTTTTACCAAAATTGCTTTCAAAATCATGGTTGTTTTCAAAGTTATAATTACAGGGATTAAGTCTTTGTAATCTCCAAATTACAGCCGGTATGTGGGGTTTTGTATACAATACTTGATAACCGACACCATTGGACAACGGGTTAGCCAAGGGGTGATATGACCATAGTCACAGACACCATTGGACAAAGAGATAGCCAATAGGTGGTCGAGTGACAAATGCCGTTGGGTAAATGGTTGATATATATAAACATTGTAATCGCTCTTAATACTGTAACTTATAACAATGTTTTCCAGTTATACTTTGCAGTGATTAAGTCTTTGCCAAATATTGAAAGGGCAAATGTAAAAACTCTTAATGCTATATTTTGTACAAAAATGAATGAACTCACCAGTATTTCCTGCTGACAAAACCTTTTAAAACGCGTTTCAGGTAATTACAGTAGATCGGAATAAGAGTTGGATACGGCACCAAAAGGCTTACAGACGTGGCTTAATTTATTAATTCAATTCAATTAAGAAAAATATTTTATGTATTCGGGTTTATCCCATATTAAAGCTACCTTTCAAACATGGTTTTATCCCATCTACTTAATAAATAAAATCCGGTGTTTTCTAAACTCTGATAATTTTCCTAACTCACGGTCCTGATGAAATTTCCGCTGCAATGTTTTTCTAAATAACCACCGGTACCACTTGGCTGCTCGCGGCTCTCGATTCCGTCCAGGGTGGGGTCGGGGGTCGTGACATAAACCACCGTTGACATCATCTTCACCTTCTCCAGAGCATCGTTCCGGTCACCGTTGCACGAGTTAATCATCTTCGACCACAACCTGCAACTCTCCATCTCCGACAATTCGATCACCTCCGACGACCACCCGCTCCCACTATCGTTCCGGTCACCGTTGCACGAGTTAATCGTCCTCGAACTCATCATCTCCGGTACCCACGACCACCACTCTATCTACCTTCTTCTTTACACTCGCTTCCATCACTTCATTAACCCGCTGAATTGGCAATTGAAGTTGTTGGTGTCGTTGATACGAAAGAGGAAAACGAAGAAGAAAGATTGTCTTTAAGTCTTTTGAAGAAAAAGAAAAAAAACCAAGCTGTTTGGTGATGTGTTAGTATATGATGTAATCATGGCGAATTCACAATATGTCAATAATTGCAGGATTCAAAAAAATTACCTTTTCGCCATTAACAATGGCAATAATTGCAGGATTCAAAAAAATTCGCCATTTGTAATGGCTTAGGTGCAAAGACAATTTTACCCTCATGTACATTGCACATGATCAGATTTGACAGAAAAATCTAACCGGGTTAGGGCTAAAGGACAAAACGTGTATGATTTGAAAACATAAGGTACAAAACTCGTCAATTTTAAACATAAAGGACAACGCCTGCAAATGGGTATAAAGATAAAGGACAATCCTTGCAATTCACTCGCAAGGTTATAAGATAGAAAATCGTTGTTCCAAAACCAGAAAACGTTGATGGTATTATCATATCATAAATACAAATATAAGGGTATCTCAATCATACAGTTTATTAGACATGACCACTGTTGCAGAAATCGGCCTAGGCGGCCGATTAATCGCCGCCTAGGCGCTAGGCGGTAGTCTACTGACTAATTTTAACCTAGTCGGTCCAATTAATCGGTTTTAGTCAAAGTCGGTCAAAGTCGGTCGTAATCGGTGAAAATCGGTCTTAGTCGGAATTAATCGGACTAATCGGTCCAGTCTTTTGCAGCCCATTAAACCGATTAGTCGGAATTAATCGGTCTTAGTCGGAATTAATCGGACTTAGGGTATATTAAGTTTGGGTATTTTGATATTTAGCCCCTCTATCTTGCACTAGTTTACATATGGTTCCTAAACTTGTAAAATTATATATAAAAAGTATAAAATTAACTACATATTTATAAAAAAAAAGTAAAATTATATATAAAAGTCCAATCCGATTAATCCCGATTAATCCCTATTAATCCCGATTAATCCCTAGGCGGTACCTCACCGCCCGACTAGCGCCTAGCGCCTTCTACAACATTGGACATGACTATGAAGTTGAACCAACCAACATACATAGTGACATACCAGCCGTAGCATACTAGCATTTCTTCCAGATTCATGTGTATTGTCGATTACATAACTCACCAACAAACTCTAAACCATTTCGCCTATTATTCAGCAGTATATCATTTGCAAGATAAATAAAAGCTAGCCGTTGATCACACGGCTTATGAAACTGCCTAGCCGTTGTTTCAACAACTTATTCATATGAAAACAACACACCAGTATGACATCGCTATACCTTATTAGACTATCTGTAGTGGGGCGCGATGGGGGATTTTTTGTGAGCTATAGCGCCCCATAGCGCCCGCCACACCATTCCAGGTGGCGCTATGGGGTGTAAATTTGAGGCCAGCGTGATCTTGATAGCGGCGTGATGAAGGATAATTTTCAAATAAATAATTTAAATACAATTAATTTTCCATCTTTCCTATAAATATAACCCCATCTCCCATTTTTCTATAAAATCCAATACAACCAACATACCTTCAAACCCTCTTTCTCTCTACTTTTTTTTTTAAATCTAGAAATTTTATACAATGCAACCCTTCAACCGCGGTGTTATTCCTCCCAGTTCGAGTGCGGACCCGAACCAAAGTAGCGATCCTACCCGCCCCGTGTGTCCGGTTCCCACTCGACCCACCCCTTTCGGATCCGGTTTTGTCGATTTTAATCAAATAATACCGGGTTCATGAACCTTTGAACCAACCACTCTCATGGGACCCGAATCTATACGGTTGGAACCCGAATCAAAACAGTGACGGAATGGGGTCGTCTCAAGCATTCGGATCGGCACAAGCATTCGGCTCCCCACTACACGACCCCGAGGTTGTTCCGGAAACACAACCGGAAGTAGAGGAGACGCAAAATTATCCAATTTTCCAAACATTGAAGTTATGTCACGACGAAATTTAACAACTATGATCATCGAAACACTACCTTATTTGTTGGATAAAAATGATAAACAAAAAATAATTGGATTGGGTTCATGACACTTTAGTATATCTACTTTCACCAATTTGAGTGTCTACGCTTAGTAAAACATGTAGTGGACTGGAAAGGCCCAAGTTGACCCATACATACTCAACTTTTTTAAAAGATGACATGTTAAAACAAGTATAATGAGACCAACAATATATATCTATATATATCGTCTAACTTTTACAAACACTAACATTTTTTAAAAGTATAAATTAAAACTCGAGGTAAATGTCATTCTAGTCCCTGTGGTTTGAGCAATTTTGCCAGTTTAGTTCGAAGGTTTCATTTTTCGTCTGTGTGTCATAAAAGGTTTCACTGTTGCCATTTTAGTCCACTAGGTTAATTTCATCCATTTTTTCTGTTAATGAGAAGGACAATTCGGTCATTTTATATGAGATTCTGTTAAGTAGAAGGGGAATTCAGCCTTATAAAATGACTATTGCCCTTCTCGTTGACAGAAAAAATGGATGAAGTTAACCTAGTGGACTAAAATGGCAACGGTGAAACCTTTTTAGACCCATGGACGAAAAATAAAACATTTGGACTAAACTGACAAAATGGTAGAAACCACAATGACTAAAATATCCCTTTAAGCCATAACATTCCTTGGATCTAAGGCTTAGATTAGCTTATACAGTTTTGCACTTCAAATTTTCTACAACTCGTTTTAAAGCTTAACATAAGTCCTTATGTGTAAAATGATACAAACATAATCGATAACTCTAACAACATAATCAATCGAACGAAAACGTCTTTCCACTAATAAGACACATCTCCACCCTACATCAATAAACATGCTACAAGTTTAAATTTAGTGGTTATAAGATGCAACAAGTTGTATTTCAAATCTATCATTTAAAGTCACCCTCATAAAAGAGTGAATGCTCATACATCTTTTTTCTTTTGTCACAGAATATATAGTTATATATAAGTTGTTTGCAATTATATAATATAGTTGGCCCGAACATGACTTGTGTGAAGTTCGTTACATAAGTTGTTTGCTAACAAAAGTAAAATAAGGAAGATAATATACACTAACTTGGAAGAATCTAAGCTAGGAAAAAGGGTTTGTGAAATATGAAATTGATGTCTTCATTTCTAAGTTGATCTTGAAAACATACACCTCTTTTATACAATATGTTACAAGTAAACTAATCATCTCAACTTGTTCCAATAATTTCATAAGAAAACCAATCATCAAAAGTTCAAAACTACATAATATAATACTTTATAGTTGATATTCTTAACATTTTGCTTCACCATCTAAGAGCATGCGTAGGGGGTCATCGCCCTCCGCAGCAGAGCAGTGTTTGGCGCCCCCTATGGCCGATGTGACCATGGGCGCAAAACCACCACACACATAGTCATATGGATTCATAAAAACATAGGAGATATAGAGAGAGATATTCATTATAAAGTAAGTAGATGATTGCACAAAAAAAGAACCACATAACTCAAATGCATGCAACTGCATACGTTTGTTTGGTCCCATGATAACAAGGTAATCTTAACTCTCGGACATTACTTTGATCCTTAACTCTTTACATGTTTCTTGAATCTTGATTCATCATTAATTATCTTTTCTTGCTTAGTTGAGCTGCATTCCCATCAAACAGCTCCTCAATACAATTCTCTATGTCTTCCGGTTGATACTTAATATACTTTTCCGTTTGCCTCCCTGGAGTAAACACCTGACTGAACCTCCCCATAAACGACCTATACGCCGGTATAACTATCGCTGATATCGACACCCTCAATTCCGACTGAAGCTGCTCATCACTCACCACCCAAGTGGTTTGTGATTTGTGAATCTCATCGAACATTGAATTAAAGCTCTTGAACCTCTCTTTCAACACCGGCTTCATCACTTTCCCATTCACATTCAACCCTTCATGACTCAAACACTGCAACAACTTCGTCCACGTCTCTCGCTTGTAATTCGTGTGGTAGTTCCTTAGATCTGAGGACCGTTTCCTGACCCATGGATCGCCCATCAAGGTTCTCATTTCTCCTGTCCCCTTTGTTTTCTGCAAAATGTATCGCCCATTATTCATCATGAAAATCAAGCTCAATGATGGATCTTTATACAACTTTGATTTTGCTTCCAGGTTTGCATCTAACAGATCCATGATCTTTGCGATCTGGGATTGGAAAGGCGATCCATTCCCGCCTTGGTGGTTCTGTGGTTGGTGCTCTTGTGAACTTTGTAAATCAGTGACTGATTCAACTCGGTCTATCCGTTTATGATCTTTAAACACTTGCTCCAACGTGTCGCTGTACTCGCACGCGTATTTTAGATAATTCATAGTGTAACGAGTTAACGGATGCACCGCTCCTCCTGGAACCGGTGTTTTCGCCACATCCGATTTAACCGAGAGTTCAAGTTCAATAAAAATGTTGTAAATAGACTCCCCTAGCATTGTGCATATCAACGACGTTGCGGATTTGAGTTGTGGCAGCCATTCGTCCGAAAGTAACTGCTCCACAAGCGGAACGTTATCTCTAACACCTTCATAAACGTCTAGAAACTTAAACAGTTTCTCAGCGGATCGTTTCGTCATCATAACCGCCTCTGCAAAACTGAGAAAGTAAGAGAGAACAATTTGAGTTAGATTTCCGAATAAGTTATCCGACATCGCCGTGTGGCCAGAAAACACAGCTTCCGCGAGCCTCCGCTCGCTAGGTAAAAGCGAGGAGCAAAAGTATTTGAACATCTTCATCCACGACGAAACCTCTTTCTCTATCGGCTCCCACTGCATCTTCTGCGCTTCATCGATCGAAAACTTCTCAAACCGAAAATTCTTCAAATTCTGTTCTGTTGCGTTTCTTCTAACGAAGAAATACAATTCACTACATTCTGTTACATGACCTCCTGTTATCAATCCATTAGCTAGTTTTTTTAGAACTAACATCATCTCATCTGAATAACCTAGAAATTCATCTTTCTCATGCTCAGCTTCAGATTGATCCGGTAATTCTGGCTCAACCGCTTCTTGAACATGAACATTGCTTGCGGAAGACTTCAACTCTTTCTTTTTTGCTTCATCTTTATCTTGATCTCGATCGTATGACGTTTGATAATCATCGAGAATCGATTTAAATTCAGCCTCCAGTATACACAACGCACGTTCCTGAACACTGCTTATCCTATCGATTACGACAGCGTAATTTTCTTCATAATGAAATCTAGACATAGATTTTATCAGCTTCGCATTTCGATCAACAAACTCTAGAAAACATGCGGATTCGTTTTCGTTGAGCTGGATCCATTTTTTCGAACCGGATTCGTATTCGACGACCTTAACATCAAACAAATCAACGAAAATTTGAACGGATTCGACTATTTCAGGTGGCGAAGATGATTTATCATTGGTACCTAAAAGAGAAATGAATTGATCTATATTTTTGTCGTGGAGTGTACCGTCTTGTGGAACGACGACGGAGGGCGTTTGTTCTCCGTCAACTTTTGTGTTAAGATCGTTGGAGGTGTCTGACGGTGGTGGATTTGTGTCCTCCATTGAGATTGAGATGGAGAATGAATGGTGGTTGTGATTTGGGAATAAGAAGAAAAATGGCGGGGAGAGGAAGAGGAGAGGAGATGAACAACGTATAATTTTGGAAGTGGAGAAGACGAGCGTAAATGATGGAGGATGGTTAGTATTACTTTTTTTTTATTTATGTTTTTTTCCCTGAAATTTATTATTTACATAAATAATAGAGTTAATTGCCATTTTAGTCCCTGTGGTTTGGGCCATTTTGCCAGTTTAGTCCAAAGGTTTTATTTTAACATCTGGATCCAAAAAGGTTTCGTCGTTGCCATTTTGATCCAACTGACTTAACTCCATCCATTCACCTCTGTTAACTCAAGGGCAATTTTGTCATTTTATCTATCTGTTTTAATTAATTAATATTTAAAGAATATATTATACACACACCTTCATCATCCACCTCATCATCACCACTGCCACCATCACCACCCCTGCCTTCACCACCACCACAGCCTCACCACCACTGCCACCATCACCACCACAGCCTCACCACCACCGCCTCACCACCACAACCATCACCACCACCTGCTTAACCATCACCGACATGACCATCACCTGCCAGAACCCTATCTCTATCTCCGGTCCGTGCCATATGTGATTCAACATTATCGCATCAGAGAAACAAACAATAGAAAATGAAGGCAGTGGATTCGGCCACCACCACCAACATCACCATCACCTACGTTGGTGACTGAAACTAACCCCCATTTCTCAAGCACCCTCGATTTCAAATCCATCAAATTGATCGTTGAATCCCCTCGGTCATGATAAATTGACAGAGGGGTTTTGTTTGGGATCAAAAAATGAGTGGAATGGTGGAAAGAATTACCGTTAATAGTGTCGAATTGGACGGCGGAGGGTTCGTCGGAGTTCCCACAATGGAAGGCGGTGGATCTGGTCTGCCAGCGGTGCATCTTGTCGGGTTCTGGGTCAGCTTCTGCCAGCGGTGGATCAGGTCGGGTTGTGGTGGTGGTGGTGGGCGGGTCACGGTGGTGGTTATGGTTGTGGTGGTCGGGAGGTGGTAATGATGTTGGTGGTCGTGTGGTGGTGATGGTGGCAGAGGTGATTTAAAGGTCCTAGAAGCTTCTGTCGTGGTTTTGGGTTCAATCTCAGATGGTTGATTGGAGTTGCTCAGATGGTTGCTTGGAGTTGCTGAAAGAGAACTTGAATCCATTCTCATTCTCAGATAGTCAGATCTATATGTGTCATATGTGTGTATATATAATTAAGTTTGTTTTTTTATTCCTTTTATATTCTTTAAATATTAATTAATTAAAACAGATAGATAAAATGACAAAATTGCCCTTAAGTTAACAGAGGTGAATGGATGGAGTTAAGTCAGTTGGATCAAAATGGCAACGACGAAACCTTTTTGGATCCAGATGTTAAAAATGAAACCTTTGGACTAAACTGGCAAAATGGCCCAAACCACAGGGACTAAAATGGCAATTAACTCTAAATAATTTGATTTTTTTTTTTTGCAAATTGGATTTAAATAATGCAAATTAGTTGTTGTTGGTTGTTGCTGATAATAATCTTAACTCGGTTATTTACCTACAGTGGTCTGAACTTTTTCATTTTATTTATAAAATTGCCCGCCGTTAAAAAAACATAACGGAGTTAAGTTTTTTTTTTCCAAATTACAAACCAATGTTTTCGGGGTTTTGATCAGAACAAGGATACGAGTTTATTGATGTAAAACTTAACTCGAAACAGTGCTCTAATCGACTTGATTCTTGTTAATTAGAATTTCAAACACCCGAATTGAAGTACCGTTTTCATTGTTTAGAACATTGTTTCGAGGTAAGTTTTACATTAGTAGACTCGTATCCTCGTTCTGGTCAAAAGCCCGAAAATATCGGTTTGTAATCTGGAAAAAAACTTAACTCCGTTATGTTTTTTTTAACAGCGGATTATTTTACAAACAAAATGGAAAAGTTCGGACCACTGTGGGTAAATAACTGAGTTGGGATTATTATCGGCCAAAAAGAGCCGGTTTAGATTGTTTAAATCCAATTTACTTTTTTTTTTCTTGTTCTTGTATGGATAATCCTGTTGTAAACTTTGTTATATTTGAAAATCACTATGAGCTTTTAAATATTCAAATATGACAATTGACATGATGTGGTTATATAAGCAACATAACTGATTATTACACATTTTTATAACTGCATAATCAATCTCAAAAACACTTCAAGCAAGTTGAGATTTTATTATTTTTTTGACATAAAATTGCAATGTATGGGTGAAGTTATTGTAAAAAATACCAAAAGTGTAAGAAAGGTAAGAAAGAATCTCAACCATTAGATCTAAATTAATTGAAAAAGGGTATAATTGTAAATGCATTAACAAATTCAAATATGGTAATCCTTGATTTAAGGATTTGGAGAGAGAAAATCCTTGATTTAATGACTTATAACCGTCCATAAATATAACACCATTCAGAGCATGTTCATGCATGGTGTTTTAAATATAACACCATTAAGAAAATATAACACCATTCAGCACAAAAAAACACCATTCACACAAAAATAACATCATTCAGCACAAACATAACACCATTCAGCACAAAAAAAAACACCATTCACACAAAAATAACATCATTCAGCACAAAAAAATAACACCATTCAGCACAAAAAAACACTATTCACACAAAAAAATAACATCAATCAGCACAAAAATAACACCATTCAACACAAAAAAAACACCATTCAGCAGTAAATAAAATAAACACCATTCAGTACAAGAATATAACACCATTTTGTAAAAGAAATATAACACCATTCAGAAAAAGAAAAAAAAACACCATTCAGAAAAGAAAAAACACCATTAAGAAAAGAAAAATAACACCATTCAGAAAAGAAAAAAACACCATTAAGAAAGAAAAATAACATCATTAAGAAAGAAAAAACACCATTACTCTCTGCAAAGTTTCTTTCTCTCGCCATTTACCATCTGCAACTTCAACTTTCTTTTTATTGCAAACTTCATCGGCATATTAACAAATCAAAATCGCTGGAGTTGGTTTAAAGCACAACGGTCATAAAAATCAAGTCCCCAATGGTCCGCCACCGCCGTCGTTGAACACAACCACCGACAGTAAAATCTCATGTTTCCCAACCGCCGCCGTCGTCGAACCCAACCACCCGCCGTCGTCGAACCCAACCACTGTCGGTCCGCCACCGCCGTCGTCAACCACCATTGTCGGTCCGCTTCCGATTGATGTTTGATCTTCAGATTCGTGGTGGTCTTGGAGTTGGAAGAAGAAAGAGAGAGAAAGAGAGAAATTAGGAACGTATGATAGAGAGAGAACGAAATTGCAGGGATTTTGATTTACAAAATGAAGATAAAAAGACACAATTGCCCCTAGATATTTCAATTCAATCCAAATTAATAAAAATATTTTACATTTTGGTCCCTATTGATCTCAACCATTAGATCAAAAGATCTAATGGTTGAGATTCTTTCTTACCTTTCTCACACTTTGGGCCTTTTTTACAGGATCCTAACTCATGTATAATATATTGATATATAATTTGTTTTCATAACCAAGTGAGAATGGTTGTGGATTATTGATTAAGGATAATCAATGGCAAGATGAAATGGTAATAACGTGTGTACTCGAATGGTTAAGATGAAACGGTGCATCGAGATTTTTTTAACAGCGTGTTTAGCTTTAGCCAACCTAGTACACAATGTGTTTACCTTATGTAACCGTGCTTGATGTTTATGTGCCTTTGTTACTAAGTTTTTTTTTTTTTTTTTGGACGCATTTACCTGTACCTTTTAAGACACTTGAGTTCTTATAGTCTGCTTCTCTAACCTTCTTACATATTTCAACCATTTTATGAGTTTTTTCCCAAATGGGTGGGGGTGGAAAAATTATTTACCAAAATAGGTGATTTGAAAAATAATTACCAAAATGGGTGAAAAAAATAATCTTTATTTTGTAAATAAAAAATAGGTTAAAAAGCACGCGACGTTTCAGTATTCTTGTTTCAAGGAGATTTCATTAGGGCGACTTCATCAGTTCATCTAGTTCGATCCATTCAGTTTTGCAATCAAGGATTTCATCAGGTTGGCTTTTGTTTTGTTTATCTCTACAAAATAATCTTTACTTTAGTTTTGACTTGTGTTAGTTTGCTTCATCTACAAAATAATTCCTTCTCCATGACAAAAGCCCTTCTGTTCGATATCTTCTGTTCGATCCCTTCATCTAGTTTTTGATCAGGTTGACTCTAGAAAAAAGGCAAAGAAAAAAGAGGCTTATTAAATTCATGTAACTTAGACACAGCCCTTCTATTCGATCCCTTCATCTAGTTTTTTTTTTTTTTACTATTCCTTCTAGGTTTTGACTTATGTTAGGTTGCTTTTTTGTTTTATTTCCATGACAAATATGCTTTCAGTTGTTTTGAAATGTTTCTTTTAGTTTGTATTTGATGTTGAGACCGCTAGCCAGTCGACTTTATTTGACGTTTTTTTTTTTGTATTTGACATTGAGACGGTCAAGTTTTAAAGATTGTTTTGCATTTTTATGCTTCTTAGTTCGCTTCTTTTAATTTAGTTTCAAATGATTGTTCGGTTGTTTTTAATTTAGTTTCAAATGATTGTTCAGTTGTTTTTAAACATTCTGACCATCAAATATTTTATCAAATATTTTAGATGAAACCCATCAACCGAAGAGATGCTACAGCACAGCAAGTTGCACCACCTGTGATTCTAAAAGTAAGAACGGTTTATGAGTAATAAATTTAGTTCTTAAAGAAAAAAACCAAGAACTCATAACCTTTACGCACACAATTATTTGAGAAGGTGCTAAATATTAAAAAAAAATAGATTATCGACCAATAATGCCATACATATTTTTAGAATCATTAAGAAAAGAAATTATAGTGAGTGGATTGAAGAAGAAAAAATAATGATAATTGTTAAAGTAAGTAAATATGAAAAAAAAACACTCATTTTGGTAATTATTTTTCAAATCACCCATTTTGGTAAATAATTTTTCCACCTCCACCCATTTGGGAAAAAACTCCCATTTTATTGTAGTTTGACCTTAATCATATATACTTCGTTATATATAGTTATCTAATTGAAGAAGCTCACACAAAAATAAAGCATAAAAGTTATAATATCGGTATTGAGAGTAAGATGGATGGATGGTAATGGTTTAATTAATTAGGGTCGTATGTGAATGTATGGATGAGCATAAAGTCGCTTAATTTGTTATTGTGTTATTTAATAGTGCTTCCCACGTATTCTCTTCTAACAGCACATCTTCCCATTCTTTATTTTTTCTGCGTTATTCTTTTTTTTTTCGAATACAACTAGTTAACAACGTATGAACATGTTTTTTTTTTTTTTTTTTCTATCAAACGTTTACCTATTAAGTGAATCTAAGGTAGCGGAGTGGAACTCCTGCACACATCAGGCCCGAGCGGGACTTACGGGAACACCGTTCGATTTGTTGCGGGGTGTTCTACATTTGACAACAAAGCATCCACATATTAGTTTTAATTTTTTCTTATGAAAAGGCTACGGAAGGATACGGTCTACGGAACTTCAACCCGCCCGAGAAGTTTATGACATGTTAGGGCGGGCGGGGCAGTAAGCGGGTAGGTCTTTCCGGGTTTCAACCCGAGCCAGCACACTGCCGTCACCCCCACGGGCCACGGGTAGACTTGACGGGTTGGGTTGGCTAGCACCCAAACCTGTTTGGCATTCGCTTTGTTCGAGAATATTTTGACCATTTCATTTAATATTTGACCATTTAATTTTTTTTTTAAATTATTCAAATTCAAATATTTACCCTTCGTCTATTTAACTATCCATACTATCCAAACAAACCACAAAACTCTCTCTATTTTTATATTTTCATATGCCTTTTCCATCTTTCATATTCACAAAAGTATGGCGTTATCGTTGTCTTATGTAACAATCCATCACGAACCCACATCTCCTACTCGACGGACCATTTTTTGGAACCGGGTGCACCGCCAATTTGTAACCCATGTTGGTGAGACCAGCCGAACCGTGGATTAAATAGATTCACGATTCGCGTTTATATGTTACAAGATTTCAAGATTCCATGGTAGGTTCGTGAATGTGCCAAATCCCCACAACGAGCTCTTTACTTTGAACCAGCCAACCATAGCCCGCCACGTTACCCAACCCCCCCCCCCCCCCTCACGCCAGGCAGAATATCCATGCCAAGCGGACAACGCTAAGCCGGGGTGATGTAGCACCCCTTCAACGACACAACCCTCGCCCCATACCCACCAGTCTTAGAGGAGATGAGGTGAGAGAATGAAAGATGAAAGATGAGTTCCTCACCCTAACAAATTAACAATCGATTTTATTGTTTGTTTTTTATGAAACAACAAATAACTCTTTGGTAAACTTTTAATATCAGACTGCACGATGTGAGGATCAGCCTTGGATCGTCCCTCACCGGCGCCGATCCTCCGCCCACTCCCCCTCCCCCAGCGGGGTCCTCCCCGGCTTCTCCCGGACGTTCATGCCGGTCCACTACAAGACAACCCCCCCCACACACACATATACATACAACATATACATATATTTTAGGCCCATCCCCCATTCGCTTACCTCCATCCTCTTTGCCCCATCCTCACACCGGATCTAGGTGGCGCTTACGTGGTGGATCATCCTCCAAGGATGGACCATCACCAAACCGCATAGCCTCAAATATATCACGCGTGGAGGAAATAAGTACTTCATCACGTTTATTGATGATTGTACTAAATATTGCTATGTGTATTTACTTAAAAGTAAATACGAAGCAATAGAGAAGTTTATCTTGTACAAAAACGAAGTTGAGAATCAACTTAGAAAGAAGATAAAAGCTGTGAGAAGCGATCGAGGAGGTGAATATGTTACACCTTTTGCGGATTTATGCGCAAAAAGTGGCATTACACATGAGTGTACACCTCCTTATTCTCTACAATCAAATGGCATGGCGGAACGAAAGAACCGCACATTGAAAGAGATGATGAACACCATGTTGATCAGTTCGGGAGTGAATCGAGAAATGTGGGGGGGGGGGTGCCATTCTCTCAGCAAACTATCTTTTGAACAAGATACCTTTAAAAAATAGGGACGAAACTCCATATGAGTTATGGAGAAAAAGGAAGCCTTCATACAAATACTTGAAAGTGTGGGGGTGCCTAGCAAAGGTGATTGTACCACCTCCTAAAGCTCTTAGGATAGGACACAAAACGGTTGATTGCATTTCCATAGGATATGCGCACCAAAGTAGTGCACATCGTTTTCTTGTACATAAGTCCAAGAATCCCGATGTACACAAACACACTATCATGGAGGCAAATCCTAACATTGTCTCATATTTTGAGAATGTGTTTCCTATGTTAGGACAAACACATGTGACTTCATCAACAACGATTGATGAAGTGGGTCCAAGTTCATCTACATGGTTAGATGAAGCAGGTCCAAGTTCATCTACGTGGATAGATGAAAGACATGAACGACCCGAGGTCGAGGAGGGTGAGCTTAGACGAAGTAAACGACAAAGGGTTGAAAAATCCTTTGGTCCAGACTTCATGAGCTATATGGTTGAGGGTGAGCCCAATACCTACCGCGAAGCGGTTACCTCCACAGAAGGACCTCAATGGCAAGAAACAATTAAGAATGAAATTGATTCTATATTGCAAAATCATACTTGAGAGTTAGTAGATCTTCAACCTGGTTATAAACCACTTGGATATCGTTGGATATTCAAAAGGAAGATGAAATCTGACGGAAGTATTGATAAATAAAAGGCAAGGTTATTAATCAAAGGATTTAGACAAAAAGAAGGTCTAGACTATTTTGATACTTACTCGCCTGTGACGCGAATAACCTCTATACGATTGGTTCTTGCAATTGCAGCTCTAAGAAATTTGGAAGTTCACCAAATGGATGTAAAGACCGCATTTCTAATGATTTAGAAGAAGAAATTTACATGGAACAACCTGAGGGTTTTTCCGCCCTAGGAAAAGAGGGAAAAGTATGTAAATTGGTCAAGTCTTTGTATGGCTTGAAGCAAGCTCCAAAACAATGGCACCAAAATTTTGATCATGTCATGATTGACAATGGTTTCAAAATAAATGAGAGCGATAAGTGCGTCTATTTAAAAGACATACCTAGAGGTTATGTGATTTTATGTCTTTATGTAGATGATATGCTTATTATTGGGAGTGATGATAACATGATCAACTCAACGCAAGACATGTTGAAAGCGAGGTTTGACATGAAAGACATGGGTCTCGCGGAGGTGATTCATGGAGTAAAAATCATTAGAACCCAAAATGGTTTTGTGTTGAGTCAATCTCATTACGTGGACAAGATCCTTGGGAAATTCAATTCGGACGATACGAGTATAGCTCGCACTCCAATTGATAATACCCAATGCCTAAGGAAGAATGGAGGCGAGAGTGTTGCTCAGTTAGAGTATTCAAGGATCATTGGTAGCCTCATGTATCTAATGACATGTACTAGACCTGACTTAGCATATGCTGTAAGCAGGCTAAGTAGATACACCAGTAATCCGAGCGCGGATCATTGGAAAGCTATCACGAGGGTGCTTAGATATATAAGATACACAAGAGACTATGGATTGCATTATACCAGTGATCCAGCAGTGATCGAATGATACACTAACGTGAACTGGATACCGGATATAAAAGATCATAGATCGACAAGTGGATACGTGTTTACCCTTGCGGGAGCAGCTATAGCTTGGAAGTCTTCCAAGCAAATTGTTATAGCTAGATCCATGATGGAATCCGAATTCGTCGCTTTAGATAAAAGAGGGGAAGAGATGGAGTGGCTACGTCAAATTTGTGGAAGATATTCCAAGATGGCCAAATCCGTTGACGGTCATCTGCATACATTTTGTATAACAACCCTCTAAAATATTTAGAACACCCCTATACGCCCTAAAATACACCCCGTATACGAGAAATAGACCCGAAATACCTTAAAATTAACAAAATCAAGAAAAACCAAATCCAGGGGGCGCTCGCAGGGCGCGAAGCCTTTGGCTAGCTCTGTCGCAGGCCGCGACAGCTGGCCACCCGCCCGCACCCCCTGGTGCCACGTGTCAGGTGGCGTGTCGAGGCTAGGGGTCCGACTTAGCAAAGCTAGGCCCTACATCACCTAGCTTGCGGGCCGCGAAGGCTTAGCCTTCATCTCTCGCAGGCCGCGAGAGAGTGGTCGATCAAAACTATAAATAGGGGCCTCAGACATTCAGTTTCCGTCGTTCAAAAATATCAAATTCTCTCTCAATCTCTAAATTCTCTAAAAGATAAAGTAATACCCGGGCATTATACCCACAAAATAGCGAAGCTCTGCCTCGATGTAAGTATCGTAACCCCCGGTTACGTATTAGATACGCTGCCCGATTGATATAGTGCTCCGTAACGACTGTCGAGGCTCTGCCCGACGTAGTCGTTGGGGTTCTGTCTCGGGGAGGGTATAACTAATGTAAATTTGGGTTATTATATTAACGTGTGTGCATTGTTTAAATTTGATAGATTATAACCAGGAAATCACAAGGAAAAACCTAAAATAGCAATGTGAGTGATTCCTCTTTTCACAAATTGTTTTTACAAAACCTCAGTTGTTTTAATTTATATTTAACAGTGATTGAGTATTTGTATTCTACAATTATCGTCGGTATGTTGGGGTTTTGTATACAAAATTTGTTACTACACTATGAGTAGTAACATTACCACCAGTCAGGACTGACAGTACCGTGTGTGGTAATTAAAGTAGATGAAAACAAATGTAATTGCTGGATTGCCCTCAATGTTGTAAACTGGTAAAACTTGTTTTGATTAAACTAGGATTCACTCGCCAGTGTTTCTTGCTGATAAAATGTTTTTAAACACGTTTCAGGTAACAATATGTGAAAGCCAAATAGAAGCCAGCTGGACAACACTGAAGGCTTGGAAAAGTGTCTATAAAAGTTACCTAAAATAAAGAAGAAGTTTTATTTCAATAATTAGGGTTTATCCCTATAAACATATTTGTAATGGAAACTTGGGTTTTATCCCAATATATTTATTACTATAAAATGTGGTGTTTTACTCTGATAAAATATTTCCTAACTACGGTCCTGATGTAAATTCCGCTGTTAAATAATGATAAACACCGATACCGCCATCTTTGAGCAGGCCGCGACCGCCCGCCTCCCGAGGCAGGGGTCGAGGGCTGCGACAGAAGGTTGTATCAGAGCTACAGCCACTGATTTCAGCCACATAAGTGTTCTGTTGACACCAAGATTTTATCTATTATGTTAGGAAATAATCTACAAGATTACGTGCATATTTTATTATTTTGTGTTATTTGACAATTTGTTAGTTTACAGTATGAGTGATCAAGGACCATCAGACGCTTATCGTCAACTGTCTAGTTCTCCTAAGGATGAAGGAACTTCTTCCCAGCCTACCCCCTCGGGGTACTCAGCTGACACAGAAGAGGGAATCTTTATATTTAAGGCACAGTCCGAAGAACCATTCCCTACCAAAAAGAGAGGATAGTTCAGTTGGGGAGCACACGAGCGTAGGAAAAGAATAAGGAAATTACAGCAACATCGGGCCTTAGCAGCAGCAAATAGAGAAATGAATGCCCAAACTCAAGATATACTCAATAGGAGATTAGCTAATTTTCACATATTAGCTACTACTGCCGCTGACCCAAATTTAGAACAAATCCTTGTACCACAGCCGTTACCACTGTTTCCCACACAACCCATGGAAATTGAACCAAAGCCCAGTAGACCGGATTCCAGTACCCGCCTTCGACCCAAACGAAATCCCTAAAGTCCCAGCACCCCATCCCCCAGATTATGATCCGTGGAATGACGACCATAGGGATTACCAAGAACTCTACCCACTGGAGGAACCCATACAAAACCCAGTAGCACCCTATCCCAACCTTGACCCTCTAGATCCGTATTGGGATAATGACCAGTATATTCGGGAAATCCTAGAGAACCCATACCCATACAAAGAATCGATGCCCCAGTTCCCTGACCCGATACTAGCACCAGCACCACCCATGAGTATTGAAAATGTGCAGGAACTCCGTACCTTTGGTGAGGAGTTGTTAGATGAAAGTGAAAGGATAAGGCAAATAGGGGAGAGGCTCGTTTGGAAGTATGACGCGCGTAACATGCAATACTGGATGAACCCCTATCAATAATAATAATAATAGAATAATATATATATATATATATATATATATATATATATATATATATATATAGGTAAAGAGTAAAATACAAATGCGCTTATCGTACGATACGTACTCGATCATCCCAGCCGTTCGATGAGGTGCAGATCTGGTGCGAATTCAATACATATCGCATATGGAAAAATGGTTAGCATGGGGTAGTGTGAAAAATGGCATGGGGTGTGTAGATGGACAAAATCGCATGTGGAAGATTTGAATATCGCATGTGAAAAAATGGCATGGGGTAATGTGAAAAATGGCATGGGGTGTGCAGAATCGCATATGGAAGATTGAATATCGCATGTGAAAAAATGGCTAGCATGGGGTAATGTGAAAAATAGCATGGGGTGTGTAGAATCGCATGTGGAAAATTGAATATCGCATGTGAAAAAATGGCATGGGGTAATGTGAAAAATGGCATGGGGTGTGTAGAATCGCATGTGGAAAATTGAATATCGCATGTGAAAAAATGGCTAGCATGGGGTAATGTGAAAAATGACATGGGGTGTGTAGAATCGCATGTGGAAAATTGAATATCGCATGTGAAAAATCTGTGTGTGTGTTACTGTTCATCTTCTTCGATTGTTGGTCGATCATTGTCAGTCTTCTTCCGTTTGACCCTTACAACTCCCAAATTAGTAGTTCTTATTATCGATATCGCACTAAAAGGAACGAAGGGAGGTTGGGGAAGAAGATTTTCGGGTTTTTGAATTTGATTTAGGGTTTGATTTTGAACTATCATCGGTCAATTACAGAGATTTATGACCTCGCAATGACGTTTTTAACCTTCCTGGTATGATTTAGATATATTAAAATGATTAATTTAATCATTTAAATTAGTTTCGCCCGCGTTTGATCGATTGAAGATCGTACGGCTGAGGGCATCGCGTACATAATGTAGGATAAGAGGTATTGTACGTTAACCGGCCTCTATATATATATATATATATATATATGAGTAGTCGAAAAAAACCAACTAAAATAGATAATCCAATAGCTACTGATGCATACTAGTATTGTATTTCCAATTCCAGTGACAGCTTGTAATATATAGATATATAAAATAGAGTAAATGTCGCAATGTACGACGATTTTGATCAATGTGTTTGTTGTGTGATTGTTCGCATTAAATACTGTTTTGTGATATTAATACGTGGTAAATGTTTATAATCCAGATGGACAACGAAGTGAATTAAGAAAACCCAAATAACGATAATAATGGAAACCAAGTAGATAACAGTGCTATCCAACACAAAGTAGCACAAGGGATTATAGACGCTATGCCATATATTATCAAAACGATTAAGGAAGCAAAAAATAATAAAAGTAACAGTGGAAGTAAACGACCACCTACCGAACTCGGTCACAGCGTAAACAATTGACCGTTTCTTCAATTGCCAATTCCAAAAAGAAGAAGAACCATGTCTTATGGTTGTTCTTACAAAGAATTATGGTCTTGTAAACCAATGGAATTCTCTAGCAATGAAGGAGCCATTGCAGCTCTACGCTGGATAGAAAAGACTGAGGCAGTCTTAAAAATAAGCAAGTGCGCAGAGGAAGATAAAATCATGTTTGCTTCCAATCTATTTAAGAATGCAGCTCTAGAATGGTAGAACACTATTCTCCAGTCTAGGGGAAGTGACAGAGCCTATAATATGGAGTGAATTGAGTTTAAGAACATGGTTGAAAGGAAATTATGTCCCCCCAATCAAAAGGAACAGATAGCTAATAAGTTCTTAAACCTTAGAATGACTGGAGTAGACAACAAGGGTTACACTACCGTATTCTTCGAATATGCTAGAATAGTGCCAACCCTAGCTTCACCAGAACCAATATTAATCTCCCGTTACATTTGGGGATTAATCAGTGAGATTAGACATGTAGTCAAGGCAGCTAGACCACAAACTATAGATGAAGCTGTAGAACTAGCAAATACCTTGACTGATGAACTGGTACGTACACATGAAGAAAACCAGAGAAAGAACCTATCTCGAAGGCTTACCCAGGAATTTCGCTACGGTAATTCCAACCGTGGGAAAAATATAGGTTCTACCTCTACACCTTACTGTAAAGCCTGTAAGAAGAAGCATTCAGGAAGATGCTCCACCTAATGCAATTTTTGCAAGATACCAGAACATAAGGAAGAATACTGTAGGAAGAAACCCAATAACGGGGTATGCTTCAATTGTGTAGAAACGGGGAATATCAAGCCGAACTGTCCGAAACTAACTCTAGCCATGAACAACAAGACTACTAAGAATGCTAGAGCATTTGTTCTGACAGCTGAAGAAGCAAATATGATTCCGGACGTGATTGTCGGTACGCTTTTAGTTAATGATGTTTTTGCTAAGGTATTATTTGACTCTGGTGCAAACCAAAGTTTTATTAATACTTCCTTTTGCAAACTTCTCAACCAACTATTAACTAAACTCCAACAAGAATGTCTAGTAGAAACGGCAAATGGAGAATCCATTAAGATCACCGAAATCTTGCAAGGTGCAAAAATAGAAATTTTAAACCATAAATTTGTTGCAAATCTTTACCCAATGAATATGGCAGGATTTGATATTGTATTGGGAATGGATTGGTTAATAGCCAATAAAGGCAGTATTCTATGTGATCAAAAGTCAATACAAATAAATTCACCAAAGGGTGAAAAGATCACAATTAAAGGAGATAAGCCAACTCGATCCACGAAATTCATCTCTGTGATGAAAACAGCAAGTTGTGCACGGAAAGGATCCCTAGTGTATATGATTTCCATAATCATTAACACTAAAGGAAATGAATTAAAAGATATTCCTGTAGTATCTCAATTTTCAGGTGTTTTTTCCAGAAGAATTACCAGGACTACCGCCGGACAGGGAAGTCGAATTCAAAATTCACCTATTACCAGGAACAACACTGATTGCCAAGGTACCTTACCGTTTGGCACCCGCAGAAATGCAAGAACTAAAGAAACAGTTAGATGAACTTCTGGAGAAAGGATTCATACAGCCTAGTTCATCGCCATGGGGAGCACCAATCCTGTTTGTCAAGAAGAAGGACGGGTCAATGCATATGTGCATTGATTACCGAGAATTGAACGAAGTCACGATTAAAAATCGGTACCCATTACTGAGAATCGATGATCTGTTTGATCAATTACAAGGAGCTCGATTCTTTTATAAAATCGATTTGCGCTCAGGATATCATCAATTGAAGGTACAGGAAGAGGATATTCCTAAGACCACTTTTAGAACAAGGTATGGCCATTATGAATTTACTGTCATGCCATTCGGTTTAACCAATGCCCCAACCGCGTTTATGGACATGATGAACAAAATATGTAAACCATATCTGGATAAATTCATAATTGTCTTTATAGACGATATTCTCATTTACTCTAAGAGTAAAGAAGAACATGCAGCGCACCTACATGCACTCCTAAGTTTATTGAGAAAAGAAAAGCTTTACGCTAAATTCTCAAAATGTGAGTTTTGGTTAGAAGAAGTGCAATTTCTTGGACATTTAGTTAATCATGAAGGAATTCATGTGGATCCCATAAAGATCGAGGCGATTACTAAATGGAAAACCTCTGAATCACCAATGGAGGTTAGAAGTTTTCTAGGACTGGCCGGTTATTATAGACGGTTTATCCGAGATTTTTCTAGAATAGCCATTCCCTTAACTAAACTAACCTGCAAATCTGTTAAGTTTGAATGAGGACCAAAACATGAAGAAGCCTTTAGAATTCTAAAGCAAAGATTAACCAACGCATCCATACTAGCATTACAAGAAGGAACTGAAGACTTTGTAGTCTACTGTGACGCTTCTAAGTTAGGTTATGGATGTGTACTGATGCAACATCAAAAAGTTATAGCCTATGCCTCTAGACAACTTAAGAATCATGACGAAAATTATACAACACATGATCTAGAATTAGGAGCCATAATTTTAGCCCTTAAAATTTGGAGACATTACCTTTACGGTAGTAAGTTCACTATTTTCACCGATCATAAGAGTTTAAGATATGTTTTTGGACAAAAGGAGTTAAATATGAGACAAAGACGCTGGATGAAAATTCTTAGTGATTATGATTGTAATATCCAGTATCACGCAGGAAAGGTTAATGTAGTAGCCGATGCTTTAAGTCGAAAATATCATGAAAAGCCAAAAAGAGCGCGTTCTTTTAAATTAAATCTGCAGATAGATTTAAATGAACAGATTCGAGAAGTACAAGAATCAGTAATCAAGGACGATACTGAAAAATTGAAAGGAATGATTAAGGAATTAGAACAAGGAACCGATGGAATATGGAGATTCCATAAGAAAAGAATTTGGATACCCAAACAAGGAAACCTACGCCACTGAATATTAGAAGAAGCCCATAAGTCTAAGTATACGATACATCTTGGAAGTGATAAGATGTACCAAGACTTAAGAAAGGATTTCTGGTGGATAGGAATGAAAAAGGATATAGCATCTTATGTTGCCAAGTGTCTATCCTGTTCACAGGTTAAAGCTGAACACTAGAAACCCTCAGGTTTATTGCAGCAATTAGAAATGCCAATATGGAAATGGGAATTGATAACAATGGACTTTGTTACCAAATTACCTAAGACACGAAAAGGTAATGATACAATCTGGGTGATTGTAGATAGATTAACCAAGTCTACTCATTTCTTACCGATGAAGGAAACTTTCAGTATGGAACAATTAGCCAAGTTGTATGTAAATGAAATAGTTTCATTACATGGAATTCCTTTATCAATTGTTTCTGATAGAGATAGTCAATTTACTTCTCATTTTTGGACAAGTTTCCAAAAAGCAATGGGAACCAAGCTAAATCTAAGCACCGCTTATCATCCTCAAACGGATGGACAAAGCGAAAGGATGATTCAGACAATGGAAGATATGCTTAGAGCGTGTGTAATTGATTTCGGAGGAAATTGGGACGATCACCTACCATTAATAGAATTCTCCAACATTAACAGCTATCATACCAGTATCAATGCTAAACCATTTGAAGCACTTTATGGACGAAAGTGCCGAACTCCAGTCTGTTGGGTAGAAATTGGAGAAAAACAATTGTCTGGACCAGAAATAGTACAAGAGACAACAGATAAGGTCATTCAAGTCAAGTCAAGGATAGACTAAAAGCAGCAGTGATAGACAAAAGAGTTATGCTGATAACAGGCGAAAATGTCGCAACCCCCGATCCCTGACTCCCGGGAACGGGCGGACGCGATCACAGAGTTTCGGTGGTATCAGGGTTATTTAATCTTGCAGCGGAATTTACATCAGGATCGTAGTTAGGAAATATTTATCAGAGTAAAACCACCTCATTTAATATTAATAATCACATGGGTAAAACCCAAGTTTCTTATTACAATACATTTATAGGGATGAACCCTATTTTATTTCAATTTAAAACACCGTTTATTTGGTAACTTTTATAGCCACATTATCCCCAAGCCTTCAGTGCTCTCCAGCTGGCTTTTTATTAATTGGCTGTCACATTGGGTTACCTGAAACGTGTTTTAAAAACAGTTGTCAGTCGGAAATACTGGTGAGTGAATCCCAGTTTAATCAAGTTTAAATAAAAAGTCACAGTGAACAGTATTGAGAGCGATCACATTGTTTATGTCTACACAATTACTCCATTTGGTACTATCAATTCACTGACTTGTGGGTCATATTACCCATTGGCTAACTCATTGTCCAATGGTAACGTATTGTCATCCCGACTTACTACTTACAGTGTAGTACATTTTGTATACAAAACCCCAACATACCGGCAGTCATTGAAGAACTACAAAGACTCAATCACTGCTAAATTTCATAGTAAAACATTTAAGGTTTGGTAAAACATTACCAAAAAGTTTATCAAAAAGAGGATAAACTCACATTGCTATCTTAGGCTTCTTGTAAGGTTTTCCTGGATATAATCTATAATTTATACAAATGTACATTGGTTAGTATCATAACCCTTTGAAATTATTAATGATACCCTCCCCAAGACGGCATTCCAATAACTACGTCGGGCAAAACCACGACAGTTATTACGGAACCCTAAATCAATCGGGCAGCGTAACTATTACGAAACTAGGGTTATAATACTTACAACGGAGCAGAACCTCGCTAATTAGGGGTATAATACCCGAGTATTATAACTTTCCTACAGAAATTGTGATTTGAGATTGAAATGTGAGCGACGGAAATTGTAATCCGAGGCCATCTATTTATATGGTCTGATTCTGGTTTTCAGGCGGCCCGCTTAAGGTAAGGCTAAGCCTTACGCGGCCCGCGTCAACACCGGTCAACTCTATAGCTTAGCCTGATCACCAAGTAGTCTCGACACGATGTCGACACGTGTCAGCACCAGGTTGCGCCACCATTTGGGACGCTCGCGGCCCGCGTGAGCTAATGGAGACTCTTACGCGGCCCGCCTCGACTTATTATTTAGAGTTTTTAATTTATTTTATATGTTATAACGTATTTCGGGCTCGGTTTTCACATACGGGTTATATTTCAAGACATATAAGGGTATTTTAACATATAACAGGGTGTCGGAATTATTATAAGGGCGTTGGTTTTACCGAGGATTGTTACATTATCCCCACCTTATTTAGAGCTCGTCCTCGAGATCTACTGGAACAAATGCGGATATTTCCTTTGCATTTCTGACTCGAGCTCCCATGTGTACTCAGGTCCTCTTTTGGAATCCCACTTCACTTTGACTAGAACTAGTCTCTTGTGTTTGAGATTTTTAACTTTCCTATCTTCAATCTGTAGAGGTCTTTCTACAAAATTGATTTGTTCATTTACCTCTATATCCTTAAGAGGTACTATCAGTGATTCATCAGCTAAACACTTTTTGAGATTAGATACATGAAACACATCATGTATTCCTGCCATTTCCTCTGGCAGTTGTAATTGATAGGCTACAGGTCCTATTCTTCTAATAATCTTAAAAGGTCCAACATACCTGGGACTTAACTTCCCTCGTTTGATGAATCTTACTATTCCTTTCCAAGGAGAGACTTTCAACAATACTTTATCTCCTATTTGAAATTCCAATGGCTTGCGTCGGTTATTAGCATAACTCTTTTGTCGATCACGTGCTGCTTTCAGTCGTTCCTTGACTTGAATAATCTTATCGGTTGTCTCTTGCACTATCTCAGGTCCAGATAGTTGTTTTTCCCCGATTTCTGCCCAACATACTGGGGTTCGACACTTTCGTCCATAAAGTGCTTCGAATGGTGCAGCATTTATACTTGTGTGGTAACTATAATTATAAGAAAATTCTATCAAAGGTAAGTGATCGTCCCAATTACCTCCGAAATCAATTACACAAGCTCTAAGCATGTCCTCCATTGTCTGGATTGTCCTTTCGCTTTGTCCATCCGTTTGAGGATGATAAGCTGTGCTCAATTTTAACTTGGTTCCCATTGCCTTTTGGAAACTTGACCAAAAATGAGAGGTAAATCGACTATCCCTATCAGAAACAATTGATAAAGGAATGCCATGTAAAGAAACAATTTCATTTACATACAATTTAGATAATTGTTCCATACTAATTGTTTCCTTCATTGGTAAGAAATGAGCTGACTTAGTTAGCCTATCTACAATCACCCAGATTGTATCATTTCCTTTCCTAGTTTTGGGTAATTTAGTAACAAAATCCATTGTTATTAATTCCCATTTCCACACTGACATCTCTAATTGCTGTAACAAACCTGAGGGTTTCTGATGTTCAGCTTTAACTTGTGAGCAAGTTAAACATTTAGAAACATAAGTTGCTATGTCCTTTTTCATTCCTATCCACCAGAAATTTTTCCTTAAATCCTGGTACATTTTATCACTTCCTGGATGCATTGTATACTTAGATTTATGGGCTTCTTCTAGTATACGATGACGTAAGTTTCTTAATTTAGGTATCCACATTCTCTTTTCATGGAATCTCCAAATTCCATCTGTTCCTTGTTTTAATTCCTTTAACATACCTTTTAATTTTTTAGAATCATCCTTGATTACTGATTCTTGTGCTTCTCTTATTTGCTCATTTAAATCTACTTGTAGATTTAATTTAAGAGAACGTACCTTTCTTGGTTTTTCATGATACTTTCGACTTAAAGCATCTGCCACTACATTTGCTCTTCCTTCATGATACTGGATATCACAATCATAATCACTGAGTATCTCCATCCAGCATCTTTGTCTCATATTCAACTCCTTTTGCTTGAAGATATATCTTAAACTCTTATGACCAGTGAATATGGTAAACTTACTACCATAAAGGTAATGTCTCCAAATTTTAAGAACAAAAATTATAGTTCCTAACTCTAAATCATGGGTTGAATAATTCTCTCCATGATTTTTAAGTTGTCTAGATGCATAAGCTATAACCTTTTGGCGTTGCATCAATACACATCCATAACCTAATCTAGAAGCATCACAATAGACTACAAAGTCTTCAGTTCCTTCTGGTAATGCTAGTATGGGTGTATGGGTCAATCTTTGCTTAAGATTTCTAAAGGCTTCTTCTTGTTTTAATCCCCATTCAAACTTAACAGATTTACAGGTTAACTTAGTTAAGGGAATGGCTATTCTAGAGAAATCTTGAATAAATCTTCTATAATAACCGGCCAATCCTAAGAAACTTCTAACCTCGGTTGGTGATTCAGGGGTTTTCCAATTAGTAATTGCTTCAATCTTTGTTGGATCTACATGAATTCCTTCATGATTGACTAGGTGTCCAAGGAATTGCACCTGTTCTAACCAAAATTCACACTTAGAAAATTTAGCATAAAGTTTTTCCTTTCTTAACAGACTTAAAAGTGCGTGCAAATGTTTTGCATGATCCTCTTTATTCTTAGAGTAAATTAGAATATCATCTATGAAAACAATTATGAATTTATCCAAATATGGTTTACATATTCGGTTCATCATGTCCATAAATGCAGCTGGGGCATTGGTTAAACCAAAGGGCATGCCGGTAAATTCATAATGGCCATACCTCGTTCTGAACGCGGTTTTAGGAATGTCCTCTTCATGTACCTTTAATTGATGATATCCTGACCTTAAATCGATTTTAGAGAAAAATCGAGCTCCTTGCAGTTGATCAAACAGATCATCGATTCTCGGTAATGGGTACCGATTCTTAATCGTAACCTTGTTTAATTCACGGTAATCAATGCACATACGCATTGATCCATCCTTCTTTTTAACAAACAATATCGGCGCTCCCCATGGCGACGAACTTGGCTGAATAAATCCTTTTTCTAACAACTCATCTAATTGCTTTTTCAATTCTTGCATTTCTGCAGGTGCCAAACGATAAGGTGCTTTGGCAATTGGTGATGTTCCTGGTAGCAGGTGAATTCTGAATTCAACTTCTCTGTTTGGAGGTAGTCCTGGTAATTTTTCTGGAAAGATATCTGAAAACTGTGACACTACTGGAATATCTTTTAGCTCTTTTCCTTTAGTGTTAGTGATTATAGAAATCAAATACACTATAGAACCTTTTCTTATACAACTTGCAGTTTTCATCACAGAGATGAGTTTAGTGGACCTAGAAGGCTTGTCTCCTTTAATTGTGATCGTTTTACCTTTTGATGAATTTACTTGAATTGACTTTTGATCACATACAATATTGGCTTTATTGGCTATTAACCAATCCATTCCTAAAACAACATCGAATCCTGCCAGATTCATAGGATACAGATTTGCTATAAATTTCTGATTCATAATTTCTACGTTTGCTCCCTGCAAGATTTCAGAAATCCTAACAGTTTCTCCATTAGCTGTCTCTACTATGCATTCTTGTGGTAGTTTAGTTAATGACTGATTTAGAATTTTGCAAAACGAAGTATTAATAAAACTTTGGTTTGCACCAGAGTCAAATAATACTTTAGCAAATATATCATTTACTAAAAACGTACCAGCTATAACGTCTGGGATCATCTGAGCTTCTTCTGCAGTCAGAATAAATGCTCTAGCATTTTTAGTATTCTTATTATCTGCGGCTGGAGCTAATTTTGGGCAGTTTGGCCTGATATGACCTTTTTCTCCACAGTTATAGCATAATCCATTACTGATTTTCTTTCTGCAATTTTCTTCCTTGTGTCCTGACATTTTGCAATAATTGCAAAGAGTGGAGCATTTTCCCGAATGCTTTTTCTTGCAGATCTTGCAGTATGGTGTAGAGGTAGAACCCATATTTCTACGATTGTAATTTCCAGAACGGAATTCTTGTGTAAGCCTTTGAGTTAGGTTCCTCCTCTGATCTTCCTCTCTAGTACGGACTAATTCATCAGTCAAGGTATTTGTTAATTCTACAGCTTCTTCTATGGTTTGAGGTCTAGCTGCCTTGACTATGTGTCTAATCTCTCCAATTAATCCCCAAATATAACGAGAGATTAACACTGGTTCTGGTGAAGCAAGAGTTGACACTATTCTAGCATATTCAAAGAATATTTTAGTGTACCCCTTACTATCTACACCAGTCATCCTAAGATTTAGGAATTTGTTTGCTATCTGTTCCTTTTCATTGGGTGGGCAGAATTTCCTTTCTACCTTATTTTTAAATTCTTCCCATTCCATATTATAGGTTTGATCACTTCCTCTTGTCTGGAGGATAGTGTTCCACCATTCTAATGCTGCATTCTTAAACAGATTTGAAGCAAACAGTATTCTATCTTCTTCAGCACACTTGCTTATCCTTAAGACTGCTCCAGTCTTTTCTATCCAGCGTAAGGTAGCAATGGCCCCTTCGTTGCCTGAGAATTCCATTGGTTTACAAGACCAAAATTCTTTATAAGAACAACCATAAGGCATGGTTCTTCTTCTTTTGGGAATAGGCAATTGAAGTATAGGTCCATTGTTCACACTGTTTTCTGGTTCAACGGGTCACTTACTGCTATGCTTACTTTTATTATCAGCATCTTTAACAGTTTGAAGAATAAATGGCATTGCATCTATAATTCCTTGTGCCACTATGTGTTGGATAGCACTATTATTCACTTGGTTTCCATTGTTATTGATGCTCGGATTATCATTAACCACGTTAATGTTACTCTGGTTATCGTTATTCAGATTTTCTTGATTTCCTTCGTCGGCCATCTGAATTTTAAACATTTATCCCATATTAATATCACAATTTATATCTAATATAGTTAATTGCATGACACACAATCTAGCCAAAAACGTAGATCATTGCTACTATACTCTTTTCACATACTTATGCGTCTATTACACACTAGTTCGGGTCTAGGGGGTTTGGTGCAGGTAACCTAGGGATTTCTTCTGGGTTAAAGTCGTGCATCTCCACTTGATTTTCCTGATTTTCTATCTCCATGGGTTGTTCTGGGTTTTGTGGTTGTGGGGCTACCAGTTGTTCCAGACTTGGGTCAGCAGCAGTTGTAGCTAGGATATGGAAATTAGCTAGGCTTCTATTTAGCATATCTTGAGCATGGGCATCTGTCTCTCGCTTAATAGCTGCTAAAGCCCTTTGCTGTTGCAATTTTCGCATTCTCTTTCTACGAGCAAAAGCTTCTTTACTGAACCATCCTCGTTTCTTATTAGGAAATGGTTCTTCGGATTGAGCTCTAAAGGCAAACACTCCTTCTTCCTGATCAACAGTATACCCAGAGAGGGCAGGCTGTGATGATGTACCTTCACTCCTAGGTGAATCAGATAACTGACGATTCACATCTGATGGTCCTTGATCACTCATACTGAAAACTAACAGATAGTCAAATAACACATAACACATAATTACAGTTATGCACGTATTTCCGTAATTTATTTCCTAACACAAAATATAGAATTTAAGTGTCAGCAGAACACTTCTTTGGCTTAGACCAGTGACTAGGCTCTGATACCACCTTCTGTCGCAACCCCCGATCCCTGACTCCCGGGAACGGGCAGACGCGATCACAGAGTTTCAGTGGTATCAGGGTTATTTAATCTTGCAGCGGAATTTACATCAGGATCGTAGTTAGGAAATATTTATCAGATTAAACCACCTCATTTAATATTAATAATCACATGGGTAAAACCCAAGTTTCTTATTACAATACATTTATAGGGATGAACCCTATTTTATTTCAATTTAAAACACCGTTTATTTGGTAACTTTTATAGCCACATTATCCCCAAGCCTTCAGTGCTCTCCAGCTGGCTTTTTATTAATTGGCTGTCACATTGGGTTACCTTAAACGTGTTTTAAAAACATTTGTCAGTCGGAAATACTGGTGAGTGAATCCAAGTTTAATCAAGTTTAAATAAAAAGTCACAGTGAACAGTATTGAGAGCGATCACATTGTTTATGTCTACACAATTACTCCATTTGGTACTATCAATTCACTGACTTGTGGGTCATATTACCCATTGGCTAACTCATTGTCCAATGGTAACGTATTGTCATCCCGACTTACTACTCACAGTGTAGTACATTTTGTATACAAAACCCCAACATACCGGCAGTAATTGAAGAACTACAAAGACTCAATCACTGCTAAATTTCATAGTAAAACATTTAAGGTTTGGTAAAACATTTCCAAAAAGTTTATCAAAAAGAGGATAAACTCACATTGCTATCTTAGGCTTCTTGTAAGGTTTTTCTGGATATAATCTATAATTTATACAAATGTACATTGGTTAGTATCATAACCCTTTGAAATTATTAATGATACCCTCCCCGAGACGGCATTCCAATAACTACGTCGGGCAAAACCACGACAGTTATTACGGAACCCTAAATCAATCGGGCAGCGTAACTATTACGAAACTAGGGTTATAATACTTACAACGGAGCAGAACCTCGCTAATTAGGGGTATAATACCCGAGTATTATAACTTTCCTACAGAAATTGTGATTTGAGATTGAAATGTGAGCGACGGAAATTGTAATCCGAGGCCATCTATTTATATGGTCTGATTCCGGTTTTCAGGCGGCCCGCGTAAGGTAAGGCTAAGCTTTACGCGGCCCGCGTCAACACCGGTCAACTCTATAGCTTAGCCTGATCACCAAGTAGACTCGACACGATGTAGACACGTGTCAGCACCAGGTTGCGCCACCATTTGGGACGCTCGCGGCCCGCGTGAGCTAATGGAGACTCTTACGCGGCCCGCCTCGACTTATTATTTAGAGTTTTTAATTTATTTTATATGTTATAACGTATTTCGGGCTCGGTTTTCACATACGGGTTATATTTCAAGACATATAAGGGTATTTTAACATATAACAGGGTGTCGGAATTATTATAAGGGCGTTGGTTTTACCGAGGGTTGTTACATTATCCCCACCTTATTTAGAGCTCGTCCTCGAGATTTACTGGAACAAATGCGGATATTTCCTTTGTATTTCTGACTCGAGCTCCCATGTGTACTCATGTATGTAATCTCAAAAAGTGCTTAGCCGATGAATCTTTAGTAGTACCTCTTAAGGATATAGAGGTAAATGAAAAACTTAAGTTTGTAGAAAAGCCTCTACAGATTGAGAACAGGAAAGTCAAGAATCTCAAACACAAGAGATTGGTTCTAGTCAAAGTGAAATGGGATTCCAAGAGAGGACCTGAATACACTTGGGAGCTTGAATCCGAGATGCAGAGGAAATATCCACACCTGTTTCAGTAGACCTAGAGGTCGAGTTCTAAAACAAGGTGGGGAGGATACTAAAACCCTCCTAAAATATTTAGAACACCCTTATAAGCCCTAAAATACACCCCGAATACGAGAAATAGACCCGAAATTCCTTAAAATTAACAAAAATCAAGAAAAATCAAATCCAGGGGGCGCTTGCAGGCCGCGAAGCCTTTGGCTAGCTCTGTCACGGGCCGCGACAGCTGGCCACCCACCCGCACCACCTGCTGCCACGTGTCAGGTGGCATGTCGAGGCTAGGGGTCCGACTCAGCAAAGCTAGGCCCTACATCACCTAGCTCGCGGGCTGCGAAGGCTTAGCCTTTATCTCTCGCGGGCCGCGAGAGAGTGGCCGATCAAAACTATAAATAGGGGCCTCAGGCATTCAGTTTTCGTAGTTCAAAAATATCAAATTCTCTCCCAATCTCTAAATTCTGTAAAACCTAAAGTAATACCCAGGCATTATACCCACTAAAATAGCGAAGCTCTGCCTCGATGTAAGTATCATAAACCCCGGTTATGTATTAAATACGCTGCCCGATTGATCTAGTGCTCTGTAACGACTGTCGAGGCTCTGCCCGACGTAGTCGTTGGAGTTCTGTCTCGGGGAGGGTATAACTAATGTAAATTTGGGTTATTATATTAACGCGTGTGCATTGTTTAAATTTGATAGATTATAACCAGGAAATCACAAGGAAAAACCTAAAATAGCAATGTGAGTGATTCCTCTTTTCACAAATTGTTTTTACAAAACCTTAGTTGTTTTAATTTATATTTAACAGTGATTGAGTATTTGTATTCTACAATTATCGTCGGTATGTTGGGGTTTTGTATACGAAATTTGTCACTACACTGTGAGTAGTAACATTACCACCAGTCAGGATTGACAGTACCGTGGGTGATAATTAAAGTAGATGGAAACAAATGTAATTGCTGGATTGCCCTCAATGCTGTAAACTGATAAAACTTGTTTTAATTAAACTGGGATTCACTTGCCAGTATTTCTAGCTGATAAAATGTTTTTAAATGCGTTTCAGGTAACAATATGTGAAAGCCAAATAGAAGCCAGCTGGACAGCGCTGAAGGCTTGGAAAAGTGGCTATAAAAGTTATCTAAAATAAAGAAGAAGTTTTATTTCAATAAATTAGGGTTTATCCCTATAAACATGTTTGCAATGGAAACTTGGGTTTTATCCCAATATATTTATTACTATAAAATGTGGTGTTTTACTCTGATAAAATATTTCCTAACTACGGTAAATAATGATAAACACCGATACCACCATCTCTGAGTAGGCCACGGTCGCCCGCCTCCCGAGGAAGGGGTCGGGGGCTGCGACATTGTGACAATCAATCTGCGCTTGTTAGATCACAAAGCGCGATGTACAATGGAAGATCAAGGCACATTTGACGTAGACAAAACACGGTACGACAACCTATCTCAACGGGTGTTATCTCAGTTGACTATGTTAGGTCAAAGGAGAACATTGCAGACCCGTTAACAAAAGGCTTAAGCAAAGATAAGGTGTATAAGTCGTCAAGAGGAATGGGACTAAAGCCCATAGAAGATGGGAATATGAGGGAAACCTAACCTAGTTGACTGGAGATCCCAAGATCTAGGTTCAATAGGCCAACTTAATCATAAACCCAACGGGAGTCATTGGGGGGGGGGGGTGCCCCAAAATTAATAAAGGGAGTTGTATACCTCCTAGTCCATTCCAATCAATGAGATGAAGGAATGGTTAAGCATGTTGAGGTTAAGGATTTTGAGAAAATCCAAAAAATAACCATAATGCTTTTAATGATTCAGAGGAATCACCTATGTTAGAGAGAAGTGGGGTCGCTTCGAATGGATTTGTGGGGAGGCGCAAATCCTAGAGCTCTTGCAGAACCAGGAAAGTGTTCCATGACCATAAACAGAAACAACCACGAGGACTTGACTAAACTAGGGAGAGTATTGTGTGAATGTATATTTTCGCCTACATAAATGGGGGATTGTTCAAAGACACCACGTCTACAAGACCCTAGGAGGCTAAGTATGCTTCACAAAAGAAGGTTCAAAGGTTACACCTACCTATCTTGCAATACTCAACTGTTGAATGTGTATCGTTGAAACTTGATAGATCGATTTCTATTCATGTGAGGGATTGTTGGAAATTTGGGAAAATAGCACTTTTCACAAATATAGGAAAAATGATTTTTCCTAATTTTGGACAAGAAATAAATATAAGAAAATGAGCGGGTTTTATATATTTATTTGTGGGTTTGTGTTCTATGTTGGAAGAGCTTCGCAATGAACTAAACCACGTCCAAAACGGAGCTAAGATGAATGAGATATCGATGCTCAAAGTTTGGTGTTTGAAACATAGAATTGTTGAAAAAAGTGGGAAAGTGGCACCTTGTCCCACATAGGAGGAGAGATGAAACTTAAAGGGGTATTTAAGTGGGAACTCTCCATCCTAATTGTTTCATGGAAGCACTCACTAAGTGTACTCGCGAAGGGTGCGGAGCACCCTAACTCGCACGCGCGTGGTGTGGGCGATGAGGCGCAATGTGGCGCACTTTGCACTTCGCATCGCCACTTGAGAGCCGCCTTTGTATTTTTTACCACGTGCGCGTGGTGGAGCACAAGGGCTGCAAGGACTAGGTGGCAGGTAGACCTTGAAGGGTGACGTGGCAGCGACGCGCAAGTACACGTGGCAGGTTAGCACATGATGTGGCACGTCCGCTCATGGTTCATGACTAGCTGGCTTGCGCTGGCACATGGACTGATGTGACGTGCGAAACGCACCAAAGTGAGCCAATATGGCGCAACTGTGTGGCGTGATCGTATAGGCTCACAGGTGACGTGGCGCACGTGCGCAGGTACGCATGGAATTGAGCCAAAATGGCGCACGCGCGCATGAGCCAGAAGGCCGCGCGCGCACTAGTCTGTCTTGCGCGCGCGCAGAAGCTTCCAGCATTTATGACAGTGCAATTACATTTCAGCATTTGAAACTAACAAGTCAACGCTTTTGACTGGGAATTAAATGACAAATTAAAGTGCATTGAAGACGTTTAATGCAGTTTAATTCTCCCATTTAATTCGTTTTTCAGTTTCTTATCAACATCTGCAGTATAAATAGGAGGATCCTGCTGCAGAAGTGCCACACCGAAAAATACACAGCTCCTACAATCTTCTCTCATCAAAATCTTCTTCTTCCTCAAGCTTCAAGGTATACCTTCGGGTTGGAGTCAAGACCGGCAGTGCAACTACTTAGGCTGTTGTATCCTGGAAACAAACGAGTTCTCCTGGGAGACTCGAAATTTGTTTTAAGGGACCCGTGTCTAACACGATCCTCAGCCAAGAACCTGTTTTTCTTATTGTAATTCAGTTCTTGTTTTTCATTTATTTTAGTTGTAACCCGTATTTCTTTTATTGCTTTCCTATTTCAAGTTGTAATTCAAGATAATAAAATAATTTATTTATTTTTGCACGAACGGTTTCCTACACATACAAGTAAAATAAGTACCAAACAAACCTAACATAAACCACTAACGGGTCGAGTTTGAACTTTAAACATATATTATGTAATGAGCTGATCTTAATCTCTCTTAGGGTGGATGGGACATCCTCAAGTACCCCCATCCAGGTATCGTGGCAACATCACCACCAACCCTTATGGTTACTTAAAACGGTTTTTTAATCAGTGAAAAGTACCCGTCGAAAGATGACGAGAGAGAGCTCGTGTTGGGGTTGAAAGATGACGTAGGGGCAGTGAAGGGGTATGGTCCCAAAAATGTCGCGCAGACCTGTCAGGTCGCGCGTTGGACCATACTCCTTAATCACTTTGGTGATCAATCTTTAAACCCCGCGCGGTATGACCCAGCAGACCCTGATCTCACGCAAGGTCAAAACAATGACATCAACTCCTATACTTAGCGTCCTGAATAAGAGCTGTCAACTCCTGCTAACCTGTGCGAGCTATTGACGTGCTTAGCAAGGGCCGCTGTGAGTTCAGGATCGGATCGTAAACGATCACTAGATCTGCGATGAATTCGATTTAACGTGCGGAAATCGTTAAATCAAACCGTAATCATGTGCGAAAACGTAATTAAACAACGTTTTATTACGTATCAATGACAACCGGATAGAGTTTCGACTCGATCTCTACAAAGAACACTCAAAATCTAAGAAACGTGATGAAATTGAGAGCGTTCTCGATGAAGATCTGATGAACTTGAAGAAGTGTTTCGTACGAAATTAGTTCTCTGATTCTGTTCCATGCGAAATAAGATGATATTTATAGTTGACTGATTTCGTATGAATGTGACCTTCCAATTTCGTGTGAGAACAAAATTCCATCATGCATGTCAGTTTCATACGAAATCAAATATGCTGACATCTTTTCTTGCATATGATAATGTATATGATGTCATCATTGCATAACGATGACATCACTTTGGATCTTGCTCAGTTTCTTCACATTGTGCCATACCGTATACTGACCTGACATTGCCTAACGATACCTAGTGAAACCTAGCGAAACCTCTATCCGGTATTTTACAAACTCAAGACACTAGACTTTACATGTACAGTTAGATTTCTATCTATGGCCACACACATAGTGCACTAACAATCTCCCCCTTGGACATAGCTAGAAGTCTGTAATGTTTAGTCTTGAACTACCTTGGATAACATCTTCAAGTGAAACCACAGTCTCCCCCTTGAATGATGCCCCGAATTTCTAAGATTTGACGTTTAATCTTGCTCCCCCCTTTCAATTTAGCTTCCTATAAAATCTTATCATGGTTGCAAAAGTCGTTAGGCGCTCCCTAGTCGGTCGATCGGAGAGTTGAGAGTACTCGGCCTAGGCGGAGAGTACTCGGGGAGTACTCGGACATGTTAAATTATAAAGAAATTAGTTTTTAGAATTTAAATATATGTCAAATAACATAAATTTACTAATATTTATAACAAAATTCGTGAAAATTATATTAATTCTTTAATTTGATAGGCATAAAAATTGCATTTTATTATTTTTTATGTGAAACACGCTCCGAGTTGACCTACTAGATCCAATTTTGGCTGAGGTTGATCGCGTTTGATCGATTCCGAGTAATTAGGCGGAGTTGAAGAAAGTCGCATCAGCAACTTACCTTGTAGCGACTACTCGGGGAGTACTCGGCCTTGGAAACCTTGTTTTACAACCATGAATCTTATCATTATTCAAACGTTTAGATTTGACTGATGAAAGTTTTCTAAACATATAAATGTCTATTATCAAATTTGACTTTTAAGCATGATAAAAATCAGTAACCCTCACAGATGATCAAGTTCAAATTAATGACCTTGATTTTCCAACTTATCGATTTTTTAAATTTTCATTTTGAAATTCAAGTTTCAAAATCATTTCTCATCACAAACAAACTCTCCCAACCCACTATCGTTCATCATGTTTAGCACTTGGAATTTTTTAAAATCAGCTCTTCAACATCAGTTGTCGAAAATAAGATGAAGTAAAATCTTTTTGATTTTTCAAAATTTTATGCGAAAACACATTCTTTTTGGATTTTTGTTTTTAATGAAAAGCAGTAACGAGATATTTACAAACAATATTTTTTTGAGTTTGCGTTAGAGGATCATATCAGTTTATTGAGATAAATCAGCTGCACCGTTGATCTAAACATTACCACTTAAAGCTTTTAAACAATTCACCCTAGATCATCGATATTGTGATCCACTTAAACTCCTCTAAGATGTTCGTAATGCTTACTGATACGATTAGGGTACATTAGATAGCACTAAAGTCTTATGCGCCCCACGATCTTAGCATATCCCCTCATCATGCAATACACTAACTCACGTAATGCCTTTAAACTTTCATCAACTGTGATTTGTGTAAAAAACAATGCATAATGTTTAAACATTAACAATCAGGTCGATACTTCCGTATACGCAGAGAAAGTCCAATGTTTAAACAAAATAAGAAATAAAAAACAAGTTGAAGTTGTTTAGGCTTTAACCACCAGGTCGATACTCCCGTATACGCAGAGGTGATCCAAAGCTTAAACGAAACACCAAAGAAAATAAAGCAGAACGTTTAGGCAATAACATCCAGGTCGATACTCACGTATACGCAGAGGATGTCCAATGCTTAAAGAAAATAAAGAAATAAAACAAGTTTAAATCTTTGCAAAATGAAAACACAGAATCACAGTGACTTTTCAGCAAAGTTGTGAAAGCTCACAAACTTAACCGGTTTTATGTCCTAAGACAATCAGCGATTACTGAGCAGGCACACAGTCAAGAAGGACAAAACTAAGTACTATGCGTTCGACCGTGTTTCCCACCAGACTTAGGCATTTTGCTTTATGTTTATATCATTTTCGCAAAACTACTAGTCTTAGCTGAGCCTATCGACACATCCTTAGTGAGACTGTTTAATACTTTATAAAACTTTTCATTTCTCTAGCGTGCACTGATAGTCCACTGATGTACTATCATTTCCTCTTTTTACACAAAACTCTTTTTGATTTTTCGATGTTTTTGGATTTTGAAATTTTATCATGTTTTTGTATTTTTCAAATTTTCAAAATTTCTAAAATTTTCTACTCCCCCTAAAATCAAAATATGTTTCAATTTTGATTTTCTGGGAAAATTTGAAAACAACTGTACAGAAAAACTGACACACTGATGAGAATCACTTCAACTCTCCATCCACTTGGCATAAACAATCAGAACTCCCCCTGACAACAAACTATTTTCCCATTATGATTTCAAAACACTTAAGTTTGTTTTAATCAAAATGGTTTTTCCGGAAAATTAGTTTATCTGTCATTTCACAAACATGGGGTTTCATCACTTTGTTCTTCAATCCACTTGTAAAAATTTACAACTTTTATGAAAGTTAAATCAAGTTCAACCTAATGACCTTGATTAACTTCTTGAGAAAGATGCCGATTCCTGCTCCACTATTACCAACTTGGGAGCTCCTGCAAGTCAGGATTTTCAAGCTAAGAATGCTGGCACCCAAGCCTGACCAGCCTTGGGTACATATGAGTTATTTTCACTCGGGGTTTGAACATATATTTTTTATTCATAAAATTCTTTAACCCCTTTTACCTTACCCTCGACCATTTTTCCAAAAATATTTTTCACTTTTCCATTGAACGCCTTTTCGACATCAAATTCTTCCTTTTCAGAATAGAATTGATCCGAAATTCCTACTTTCCCAACTTTTTGTTTAAAATTTTCAGTCCGCAATGGTGGAAAGTTGTCATCATCCATTGGCGGAACTGAATTTTCTCCTTTTTGCTCAACTGGTGGCTCTTCTGACTTTGACGAGTCAGATTCATCGCCAACACGTGGCTCCTTTGTTTCCGAAGAAACAAATTCATCGCCAAAAAGTGAAAATTTAACTTTCTTTGATTTTTTCTCTTTTGTCCTCAAATTTGTATCTGATGAATTCGTTTTGCTTGACTGATCATTCTTTGGAGAGCAAGACGATTCACCGGAATTGCTATCTGGTTTATCAGTTGTATCCGAGGACAAAATCTTTTCAAGGTACTCCCTTGCTTTCTTTCTTTTCTTTCTCAATTTGTCTTTCTGCCCTTGTGATAATTTCACTTTCTGTTCTTTGGGCTTTTCTTCAATTTTGACTGAGTTCTTCACCATTTTATGAGATTCAGCCCTCGATCTTCTCTTTGATCTCATTGGGCAATCTCTGGCAATATGTCCTCTGATTTGACATTCATAACATCTTCTCGTCTCAAAACTCTGACTCTGGCAGTTAACAGCAATGTGTCCTTCAAAACCACATTTGTAACACACCCTGTTATCATACCATTCTCCATTTTCAAACCAAACACTCAAATCATAACACTGATTTGATTTGTAGAACTGATCACTTCTCAGTTTTCTATCATTGTAATGATTTATCCTTGAAGAATCTTCATCCCATCTTCTCCTGTAAGCTTGATTTGACTTTTGAGCACCGTGGTCAAACCTGCACCACTTATTACCAATTTTTTGTGAGTTTTGATTTTCAACTTTTTGTGGTTTTTTATAATAACTGGATGATTGAACTGATGATCTTTTATTGTTGTTTTGAATTTTTTTGAATTTTTAACATTTTGTTTTTGTTCCACATTCTTCTTTACAGGTTTTTGCGTTGAGCATTCACCTTTTCAGTAGAATGTAAAACAGTTTCTTGAAATTTTTCTTTTAATTTCAAAAATATTTTCTTTTTCTCATTTTCATCATCAGTTTTAACATCACAATCCTCAATTATGACTTTGTCATAATTTGTGACATTGTCACTTATTGGAATTTCATTGATCGGTTTTGGACAGATATGATCTAGTATAACTGATGAGGTCACAAAACCTTTCAATTTCTTTTCTAACTCATTGATTTTATTGTTAGCATACTCAACTTCATTTTCAAGTTGAGTGATTTTCTCAGGATGAGAATTTATTGCATTTTCATTTTCAATTTTATTTTTATCTAAAACAGATTTTTTATTTTCTAAAACTTTTATTTGACTTTGAAATTCTGTTTCTTTTTCTTTTAAAACTTTGTTTTCTAATTTTATCCAAAACACATCTTCATTTTCTAAAAACTTTATTCTATTTTGAAGTTCTTTTTCATTTTCTTTTAATTTTTTGTTTTCCAATGTCAAACTCTCCACATCTTTCAAGAGTTTGACATTGTCTGCTCTAGATAGATCACATTTTGAGCACACTGGTTCAGAACTTAAAGCTTCACTTTTCTCAGACTCTTCATTCTTTGAAATTACCTCTGTCTCTGTCTTGTATGTACCTGAACAAAATATTTTAACAAAGTCAAGAGGATTCATATTTTCGTCAATATAACAACCCCTCTTAATATCATATTTCATAACATTTTTTGCTGCAAGACACATATATACTCTTATTCTCATTTCAAAGATCACATCCAAACTTATTTTTTCAAAATTCTTTTCTATTTCATTCAACACACCTTTCTTTTTCTTATCATTTTCATACTTCTGTGTTTTAAACTTATTGATGAATTCTCTTGGATAAAATTCTGAAAATCTAGAATCCTTTTTTATTTCAATCAAAAATTCATTCCACTCTGCAGGTAACGCCTCTGCAAATTTTGATATCTGTTCAGCATTCTACATTCTTATCTCATACCTTTTTAAATTGTCAATTAAGCTTTCATACCGGTTTACCAACTCATCCAACGTTTCATTCTTTTTACACAAAAAATATTCAAGTCTATTAACCCAAACATTCTTATTCTCATTTTCTTTCCTGTTATACCAAATCCCATCAAACCAATTATTTCAACTTTCAAGATTATCGTTTTCCTCTTCGTCAAACATTTTAACCACACTTTCTTTGTTAAATGACATGGTTCAAAAATTGTTTTTAGTTCAAAGTCCACAAATTTTAACCTCCACGAATCCCACTAAACGTTTGTAACCAAGAAATCCACAAGCGAGATGTCCACTAATCAAACCCGGTTTAAAAACTCTTGGTCCAAACACCCTTTTTTAAGTCTACTATCAAACAGTCCAAATGAAATGTAATGAATTTCAGCCCCAAACAAATTCAATTCAACTTTAATTAGGCCCACTTCTAGTCTCAAAGAGATTTATTGCCCACTTATGACCAAACAATCCAAATAAATCTCTTAAAAAAATCGGCCTAATATCACCTAAAACTCACTTATACAAATTTCGGCCCAAAACAAAACTTAGTATTCTTGGCCCTTTTGAAATTTGAATTGTATATCAATCTCAGCCCAAACTTTGATCCACAAAATTTATGATTTTTTTTATTTTGATTTTTTTTAAATAGCCGTTAATATCACAGACCAACTGTTGGGATTGAACCCTATCAGAGGAACAGATAATGAAAGCCAAAACTGGTTCAGCGCAGTGGTTCCAGAATAAGCTGATGATATGATCAAGTCTCTCCCCTTGAAAGTGAACTTCAACATCTGCTGACCTCCTATCTACTGATCTTGCAAAGTGCTGCCTTACAACTACTGCCCAAAGTTAAAGACTGATGGAAGACCAAAGCTCTGTTGATTCAATCTACTGCCTTGAGTCAAGTACTGCTGATTCAGACAAGTACTGCTGGGTTCACAGCAGTGGAAGGTTGCAGCAGTAGTATAGTTGTCTTTATGCAATGTAATGTAATATCAGTAGTTTGTATAGCAGTGTCTGTATAGATCAGAGGTTAGAGTTTGTTAGGAGGTTAAATGTCACTTTCATGGTGACATCAGCTAAGATGCTCAGTGGTTTGCAAGTGCCTATAAATAGTTCAGTACTTTGTACTGTTCTATTAGCTCTTTGCATCATCGTCTTCTTTGCACGAACAAACACTGAGCTTTGGCTGAGGGGGAGTTTGCATTCATTCATCAATCATTGTAATCGTTATTGAAATAAATTCAATCTTCCGATTCATTGAGAAAAGATGTTTGATCAAAGTATTACTCTCGTTTGATTGTATGCAAAGTTTGTTTTCATCATAATTCCACTGCACACTCATCCATTTTCATTTTAATTACAAACACAAAATACAATCAGAAACAAACTCAGATCCAACAATTGGTATCAGAGCCTGGACAGTCAAATTTGATTTAACAATCATTTTGACGTAAATAGTTCGGCTCATAACAGTTGATACTGATTGTTTGTTCGTTTGTTGAAAAACAGAGCAAGGATTAATCACCATTAAAGTTGATTTCTCAGTGTCTGTAAAACAACAAGAATGACGTCACAATCTCAGGATGACAAAAACAACATCAGCTCGCTTTTTAAACCACCTATGCTAAAAAGAAATGAATACAACATCTGGCAGAGGAGGATGGGTCACATCCTCGCTCAACAAAGCACCGGATGTTGGAGATCTGTCGTCTTTGGTCCCCATGTTCCCATGGTGCCAAGCGCTGAAGAGGCTAAAAAGTTCATTCCTAAACCAACTGATAATTATACGGAAACCGACTTTCAAAAGTTCGAACTAGATGCTAAAGCGTTTAGCATCATTGCATCAGCGCTGCCTAATGAGATATATGCTGGACTGTTACACTGTAACAGTGCCAAAGAGTTATGGGACACGCTTAAGGAACAGTTTGGGGGGACCGAAGAAGTCATAGAAAACAATAGGGAAATTCTGAACCAACAGTATGAAACATTTTGTCACGTTAAAGGTGAATCACTAACGCAACAATTTGAACGTTTCAGTTGTCTCATCAGTGAACTGAGACTTGTTAACACCACTTTTACAAACTCAACTCAAAATAGCAGGTTCCTCAGGTCACTGCCAGAAAAATGGGACACCATAGCTTTTGTCACCCGAAACTCACCTGAGTTCAAGGATCTGACCTTGACCCAACTTCACGGTCGACTCCTGACCTACGAAAGGGAGTTGAACCAGAAAAAGAGGTTGCAAGAGTCAGGAAAAGTTGCCGATGATTACACTTTCGGTAACACTGCTCTTCTGGGTCAAGAAGAATCTGGGAGCAGTGGTAAGGATCAGGGTTTTGATCACTTCATTGATATAACTGCTGGTGCAAATTTTAACAACCCTGATCCTCACTCTGCTAGTTATGCATTCACTGCAAACGAAAACCAGATGTCAGATAATTTAAGCTTTGAACTCAATGATTTGCAACATTTTGATCCCACTGACTTAGAAGAGATGGATATTCTGCACCAGTTGGCTTTGCTAAGTGTTAGAACTAGCAAATTCTATAAAAGAACAGGGAGAAAATTCCCAGGGCTACATGGGAATCTAAGGGTTGGGTTGGATAATTCGAAAATCAAATGTTATAAGTGCAATAGGCTAGGTCATTTTGCTAGGGAATGCAGGAGTCAAACAACTGGTCCTATAATCACTCATCCTAGTTCAAACCCTAGACCTCAAAATCAAAGCACTGTGCATTATACCCAATATACCCCTGCAGCACATGTAAACACTGCTCATTATGCTGCTGCCCCTGTGCCTGTGCATTATGTCCAAACTACTGTCCCACAAATTCCGTATGTTCAAACCCCTGCTCCTCAGGTACAGGTGCAACCTGTTGCACCTCAAACCACTGCTCCAGCAGCAGTACAACCAGATCAACAAAGTTTTTTCACTCAAGGGTTTGTTGACTGGAGCAGTATGCCTGAAGACCTTAGTGATGAAAATTTTGCACTCTATGCTTCTAATGATTCTTCTCATAATGAATTTTGTTTGATGGCATTAGAGTCAATACAGGAGGGGGTTGAAACTGAAGAGGATCAGCTGAGTACTGAAACAGTAGATGAGGTGACTGAAGCAGTGGTTACTGCTGTGGCTGGTGAACTACTGTTGGGAGAAAGTTCAGGTACCCTGATTGAACCAATGACAGATCCATGGTCCGAAGAGGACAAAGAAGAAGAGAAGAAAGAAAAGGCTGGTGAAAAGAAGGTGAGAGCTGATGATGAAGAGAATCATCAATGTGACTGTGCAATGATGGCTGCTGCCAAGGTATCTCCTCAAGTTTTAGAAAAACTGTGTTCTGACAATTGCATTATTGCTTTTGCTAACATCAAAGAGGTGAACGAAAACCTTCGGGATAAAATCTTAACTGATGAAGTACAATTTGAAAGATCTCTAAAAGAACTTAAAAACAAATTGGCTGAAAAAGAGAAAGAGATTAGCAGCATGAAAGAAGAGCAGAGCATAACCAAAACCCAACTCCAAACTATGGTAGAAAAATACTGATATGTTCAAAATGTAACATATAAATTTCATCAAATGAGGCATAAAACTAACCCCTTTTTAGTACTAATGTTGGAAAAGGTGTGCTTTTGTCTTCCTTTTGTCTTTTCAGGATTAAATGAGCTCAAATTAACAAAAGAAGCAAAAAGGCAGCTAAATCTAGCATAAATACAAGAAAAGGAACAAACGTGGCATGCCCGACCCCCTTCAACAGCATCTCCCAAAAGCAAAAACAAGAAGAAAGCTGAGCATGGGGCTGTGCCCAGCTGAGCACGGGGCGTGCCCAGCTCAGCACGGGCCGTGCCCAGCTCAGCACGGGGCAGTGCTCAGGATGGACAGCTCTGGCACTAAAGACAAACTTGTAGAAGCTTCTATTGCCCACCACGGGGCCGTGCCCAGCGGACACGGGGGCGTGGCGAAAGTACAGCAGGCGCATTAATTGTAATTGCGAATTACAATTAATGAAGAGAGAGAGTGTCAGACGGACACGGGGGCGTGCCCAGCGGACACGGGGGCGTGTGGAGCTAATAAAGACAAACTGTATTAATGAAGAAAGAGAAAAGGGTGGACACGGGGCCGTGTCGAGGCTTCTGTATAGGCTATAAATAGGAGTGCTTGGCTCAAGCTCAAACCATCCCTTGGCACACCACCTCTCTCACACTTCATCCACCACCCACCACCATCACAACACCATCATCCACCACCATCATCCATTGTCCATCGTAGAGTGTGTGAGTCGTCTCGGGATCCAAGATTGATCGTAAGAGTTCTTGACAATCAAGGCCATGTTTGCCTAAGTCTCTTACATCACTTGGTGAAGACAAAGTGTCTAGTATAATACTTTTTATTTCTAATCTTTTGCACTTTTTATTTGGTTTTGTATTAATGACTTTAATAACTAGTTACTTATGTTGAAGGTGATCTTTCCTTATCGTTTGTCCGTGGTGTCTTGGCATTATTTTACTGTCTATATAAAATAAAGGATTTTCACCATTCATATCTCCACGGTCTATATGGAGGTATGTTGGCTACCTGGTCGGGGGTTAAGGGAACGGTTTGGTAAAGGTCTTGCCATTGTTCAGCGTTTAGAGGTCCTGCAATGGACCTGGGTCAAATTTAGTAGGACCTCCTTCAATGCTTCACGGTATTGGATGGCGGGGGTCCAAACTCTTTGATCCCCTCATAAGTTAACTACTATTAATACTATAACCCGGCTATTTAGGACTGTATCCCTGCTGACTCAGACTACTTAGTCAAGGGTAACGTCACCGCCAAAAGCGGGGCCTACCATAATACTGCATTAATAACTTAATTCATTATCTTCCAATTTGCGAATTACAAATTCTCTAGGTTTGCTCAGAATTTCAACTAGAGATTTTTCAAGAAATTTACATACCTCGTGACTCCTTTTTCAATGGAGATCACTAATTCATACTCGGATTTTGATTTGGACTTGATTTACCCCTTCAATTTGATGAAATTGTGTTGATTAGGGTTTGAGCTCTCTAAGAGCTTCTCCTGGCCATTCTCACGCACGCACACACTCTTGTGTGTGTGTTTTTGTGTTTTATTTTTAAGTTTATAATTCCCATTTCAAGTTACCCGGCTTTGGTCCCTCGTGTTTGGTTAGTTATTAATTAGATCACAACCTGATTATTTTCAATAATATTCCCACTTATTAACTAGGTTTAATATTCCTAGTTAACTTAGCGGGTTCAGGAATATTTATGACTAAGTTTATTTTAGGTCCCGTTAACTCGGGCCTTCTAAGCTTTTATTTCTTAAAAGCTTTTATTCACTTTTTATTTATTATTAGGATTAATTATTTAAATCCTAATATTTACCGGGTAAATTTTACCACCAACGGTATTTTACCCGTCTTTACTATTAACGTGGTTAGATTACCAAAGCCGTTTTCGGGGTGTTACAAGTCTACCCCCCTTAAAGAGGTTTCGTCCTCGAAACCTTTTCTTACTTAATTTATCGAGTTCAACTCCATGCATTTACTCTCGATAATCAATTAAGCATTTCTCATATCTTAATCGATTGTTAGTATTACCAGAAAAGTATGGTAATATTCTTTTGGTTATTAATCATCTACGTATCTTACATGACATAATGCGACTTGAAATAACGTAATCTCGTTATTTCCACTAGTTTAATTAACTTAGCGATATTCCTCGCTTTCATATACTATCGAATTCTTTATGAATCCATTACTTTGACCCGTTTAAAGGTCTCTAGTGAAATCTTTCACTTCTAGCAACAATTCCTTTTATTTTCAAATTTATTTATTCGGTTTAGTTATACCGAATTTACCGTTTACAAGCGAACCAAATTTCTTAACTTGAATTGCTGACTTTAACCGGTTTCACTAACTAGACTTATTTGTCCAGTTCCTTTTTACCGCTTGCTTGGTTATAATGTATTCTACTTCACATTACATTTCTTGACCGTGATTATGTTACATCATGTTTAATTTATATCAACCTTTCATTTTCGAAAATATCTCACTTTTCGAATATATTGTCTTGCGCCTATCAGTGTCACGACTTGTATCTTTCATACTTATTATTTAAATTCCTATCAGAATTTATGTTTGTAAAAACATTATTTCTTACTAAAACCGAAGTTTTAGTTTTAGGATCTTCTCTGTAACTTTTGTCAATTATCCATACCAGGATATTGACAATCCATAATTTATTCTTATTTAGTTATATCCCATTACCGGCTCATTATTCTCTTGCATTTAACGCTACCTTTATCTGGCTGGCGCTCATTTGTGTCATTCGGCGTTATATTGTATTCAACATGTTTGACCTATTAATGTGAAATCCATCATTTTTAAACAATCAACTTTATTCTTTATTCAACCCATTCAACTTCGAATAGTTGAACATGTTTACTCACAATTTCTATATACGAGATTTTATAGTCATAACTCGTAATCCAAGTTACTTTGATTTTTCAACCCGCGTTCACGTCTCTTGGTTTACGCATGTGTTTAATTCTTACCCATCCACCGGGTGTTTTACCGAAGTCGTTATTATTGCAACCCTCCCGGTATGCATTAAGACCTCGCTTCATTTTTATATTCCGACTTTGTCTTTAAGTTTGACGTTTTACAAAATCGACCCGTTAAGGGACATATTTGCATTTTCCAGGTTCGAGTGTAAGTACACTCCCTCCCAATGCTTGTCTAAATCATTTTACATGCTTGCGTTTTCTGGGTTCGAGTGTAAGTACACTCCCTCCCAATACTTGTCTAAATCACTTTTCATGCTTGCGTTTTCTGGGGTCGAGTGTAAGTACACTCCCTCCCAATACTTGACTAAATCACTTTTCATGCTTGCGTTTTCTGGGGTCGAGTGTAAGTACACTCCCTCCCAATACTTGTCTAAATCATTTTACATGCTTGTGTGTCCCTTCACTCGGGCTCATCATCCTAATGTAATACGCTTCCGTCACTCGGTTGTGCGTTTACATTATTATCAAACATTTTGCTTATCTGATTCAATTGGGTACTTTTTAATTAGTCCCATTCACTCCGCCCTTACTACATCGGATGTAAATATGTCCGCTATAAGAAACTCGTGGTATCATATGCCACTACTTACTTGGCCAGAGTAAGCGATTTAACACATGACATACACGACCTTTTTATAGTTTTCACATCACACCCTATGTAAGTAACGCCTCTAATCAGTTTTCTTGGAAATTATATCCTGGATATGTATTTCTGTTCAGGTTTTCCAAGTTTCTAATTTACCTATGCAACGATCATTCTCTACATGTTTGTTGCATATTGCTAATTGTGCGATTATATTTAAAAACACGCACCTGGTAATGCTTGCCCCGACGGGCGTTTCTTGCCATTAACCTTGTTCGCGGTCGTTACGCGATTTAGTCCTTAGTGAGCATGCTCCTATCATCATGCTTCGGACCGTTCCTCTATCATATCCTCAATTTGTTCAACTCTTGTCATCTTTAAATGCAAGTGTCCTTCAATCAAGATATTCACAAAAGTTAGTAATATCAACTTCAATAATCGCCTGTATTATAATACAAGGCTTTTTCTACTATACGCGTCAACGCGCGTATTTTCGTCAACTACATTAATCATTTTAATTGGGGTAACGTGTATCACACAATTGCCCTACGTATCGTTTACAACACTTTAGCATCTAAACTATTAACATACATGTACTTACCGGATTTGCGATCAAGCCTCGAACCGAACACCCATCTTTATTAAGAGCATAAGGTTTAAGTCCAAGCATGGTTTTCCCCACCATACTTGAATCTCTTAAACCAAGGCTCTGATACCAACTTGTAACACCCGTTCTTATTATTCGAGGTTTAACGTAAATTTGTAACACCCGTTCTTATTATTCGAGGTTTAACGTAAATTTTACGTTAAACAAACATGTAATTAAGATTACATAAACATTTGGAAATACGGGTTTATTAAAACTTTTACAAATCATAAGTTATTCTACATAATGTGATCGAATTCGTTGTTTAAAAATTACAACGTAGCAAAGTGCGGAAGCGTGTATCTTTATCGTGTTCGGTTCTTCGCTGAGCTTGATCGTCTTCCGGCATCCAAGGTGTACCTACATTTCATAAACATGAAATGCTTTAGTCATACGGGGTTTAATCATGTACGAACGATGTCCGGGAAACAATTGATTTTCAAATGAAAAACAAAATATAATAAAAAATTCTCCACCGTAATTTACGGTGGGACCAAAAATTACGGTGGTCCCTGGGTTTCAATTCTTCTGCCGTACAACAGACATTTAGCACCGTAACCAATTCAACTCCACCGTAATTTACGGTGGGACCGTAAATTACGGTGGACTCTGCATCCAGATTCTCTATTTTGTCGTAATTTGACACGAAATCTTTCGTATCTTTCAAACGGCTTATCCGTTTGACCTACCGTTTCTTCCTACATATTTGTAATTTGATTCTCCATCATATGGAGTTAAAATCCGGCATCCGGCTTGATAAAATTCAAGACTTTTATGTCTTCGGCTTATTACTCTTTTACCAAAATTTGACCCGTTCGTGATTTTATCAAACATACAAGTTTGTTTGACCCTTATTTCTCATAAACCTATTAAATTCAATGATATCTAACATATTGGGTTCCAATCATAGAATTATATACCTTCTTTAACCCTTTTACACCCATATGCTTATTTTGACCCATTTGAGGTATTTAAGCGTATTTTAAGCACCAATTGCTTTCATTCCTTTCCAAATACATGTGTCACACATTTCTTATCAAAGAATTTTCCACCACAACTATATTTGTGGTGTATTCAATGTGGTGACTTATTTATTACAAATTTTACTCATCAAATCATTATTTTACGGCGAAGACTCTTTATAGAGTCATTTGACCAATATTTTACATCTTTCGCTTAATATACTTATTCAAAGTACTGACTTGATTATAAAACTCGTTTTCAAGCGACTTCTAAGGGTTGCTTGCTTAATTTCACTTACAAGGGCGTTTTGGTCATTTTTAACCCTTCATTTACAACGAAGGGCTTGCTTAAGCCATGTACGCCCAAAATCTAATTTTTTTAACCAAATCTTGTTTTCAAAACACTCCTTCTATAATTAAATCCTTCGGTTTACCTTTTAAGGTAACCGAATGTCCCTTTTTACTTTGCCTAAATCTCATAGATCTCCAAGTTCTAAATGAGGAGTTGATCTATTATACATACCTGGCCCGGATCAACTTATTAACCCGGTTTTAGTACCTTTCTTTATATTCGCTTATTAAGAACAATGCGAATATCCATTGGATATCTATTCCTGTAAGCATATAACTCGACAAAGAATCATTAGTCTATATAGTCAAAAGGTGTTGTCTACACCTTTTGACCCGTTTGGCCGAAATGACCATTTATCTTTGCGAGATGATATTTATTATCATCTCCTCTACATGACTCGTTCCGTTTAACACCGTACGGTCATTTTAACATATAAACCGTTTATTACTTTCGACATAATATGCCCGAATTATCGATTTACTTCTTTTTAACCATTATTACGGTTTCTTTCATCTTTGATTTTCTTGTTCCATTCGACTACACGACGAAACATCATGTTTCATTTGTTTAGTTATCTCATTCATAATTTATATGATAAGAAAATATTCCACAATTTAAGACTAGTGTAAGCTATACTTACCTTGCATCCGAATCATGCTTTTCCGTCATTCTTGCTTCGTTTGACCCGCTTTCTTTCCCCAAGCCTTCACCTAGCTTGCCAAACGTCAAATTATCATTGTAATTGTAAGATGGTTAGGTTAGTCATAATCATTTACGACTATTCCATCCTACTCTTCTTATATCGAATTTACCATCCGATCATACACTTGGTCGATTTGACTTTTTAAGGTCAATCGACTTATCAACTTACTCATTGCACATTTTCACTCTAATTTCAACACTTTAGTTTTCATTTAGGCATTTTAACAAACACCTAATGTGTATACATTGTTTTTACACATTTTACAACTAGGTAACATGATTTCAAGCATCTATATCACAATCTTAACATCAATTCTTTTATATCATATAACAACCCATTACATGGTAAATATGATTTATGTACCCAAACACCTAAATTGTTCAAGTACTTTGTCTTACTAACTAATATGATGATTCCAATCACAAGTTTGACACTAACATCATCATATCATAAAAACCCAACTCAAGTCATGTATGTTCAACACTCAAACTTGCAAATTGTTCAAGTACCTTGTTTCTACTATCACTTATGATGATTTCTAACACAACTATATTATCATCTTTTCTACATAATCAAAACCCACTTGACACATGAGTGTATGATTATGAATTCACAACAATGAACATCAATTCAACAAATACATGGCTAGGGTTTACTACTAGACATAGTTTCATCCCTAATTTCATCCAAACAACAAACATGCAAGCTCAGATTCAAATTCTCTAGGTTTGCTCAGAATTTCAACTAGAGATTTTTCAAGAAATTTACATACCTCGTGACTCCTTTTTCAATGGAGATCACTAATTCATACTCGGATTTTGATTTGGACTTGATTTACCCCTTCAATTTGATGAAATTGTGTTGATTAGGGTTTGAGCTCTCTAAGAGCTTCTCCTGGCCATTCTCACGCACGCACACACTCTTGTGTGTGTGTTTTTGTGTTTTATTTTTAAGTTTATAATTCCCATTTCAAGTTACCCGGCTTTGGTCCCTCGTGTTTGGTTAGTTATTAATTAGATCACAACCTGATTATTTTCAATAATATTCCCACTTATTAACTAGGTTTAATATTCCTAGTTAACTTAGCGGGTTCAGGAATATTTATGACTAAGTTTATTTTAGGTCCCGTTAACTCGGGCCTTCTAAGCTTTTATTTCTTAAAAGCTTTTATTCACTTTTTATTTATTATTAGGATTAATTATTTAAATCCTAATATTTACCGGGTAAATTTTACCACCAACGGTATTTTACCTGTCTTTACTATTAACGTGGTTAGATTACCAAAGCCGTTTTCGGGGTGTTACACCAATAATCCACCCTTTTAGGATTGTATTCTTGCTGACTCAAACTACTGGGGTGAGGGTAACGTCACCTTCAAAAGAGGGGCCTACTACAATAACTAAGATAATCTCTTAATTATGTGCAAAAGTGCGGAAATAATCAAAGGTTATACTAGATACGAGTCGGAACCAAGTGATTCATCTTGTCTATCTGTTTTTATTTTTTTTTATTTTCAGCATTTTAGTTAGTTTTTATTTTTCTTCGTTTAAAACATTTTTCTAAACTTTTTATTTTGATTAGACGTTGAGGATAAACCGGTACTAAAAGCTCTTGTGTCCTTGGACGACCTCGGTATCTTACCAACGCTATACTACGCTCACGATGGGTGCACTTGCCCATATGTGTGTTTAGTGTTAGTAAAATATCGTGTTTTATAAATTTAAAACTTGGCTAAAAATAAGTGTTAAAAAGGGCTTAAAATATACACCTAATAAATACGACACTTTAACGCACATCAAGTTTTTGGCGTCGTTGCCGGGGACACAAGGATTTTAGGAAAGCTTAAAATCGACGGCCTAATCAGTTTTTCAAAACCTTTTCAAAACGGGCCCACATTTTTCTGCATTTTAGTTTAGTTTTGCATTTAGAGTAGGTTGAACACGGGTCGTGCTCGCTGAACACGGGGCCGTGCTGCATATTTTTTAAAACACCCAGTAACAGAAGCTTGAACACGGGACGTGCTCACTGAACACGCCCCGTGCTCAACGAAATCAGTAAATTTAATTAAAACGCCCAGATACAGATCCTGAACACGGGGCCGTGTCCACTGAACACGGGGCCGTGTCTAGCCTCTGTTGCCGTTTTTATTTTTGTTTTCTGATCTCGAGACTCAGTTGTGGTCTGCTGAGTGATTCTTATGGATCAATACTCAGGAGGTTACAACTACACCTATGAGGAGGATGATTATAGGGGTAATTATTGCACTAATTGTCGTAACGCACGATCGGTTCAAAATAATCGCTCATATCAACCATCCAATTCATACACCTACTATGAGGAGCCCAGGTACGAGCCATCAACTTCATACACATCCTATGAAGACCAAAGGTATGAACCTCCTCCCTCATACTCATATTTTGATGAACCAAGGTATGAGCCTTCATACTCATACTTTGAGGAACCAAGATATGAGCCACCACCTTCGTATGCTTATTATGAGGAACCATGGCGTGAACAACCCACCTCATATGAGTATTATGAAGAACAAAATTACGACCCTTATCCATCATATGCTTACAATGAAGAACAATGGTGTGAACCATCTACTTCGTATGGGCATTATGAGGAACAAAGGGTCGAACAACTGGATTCAAGCTTAGAAAACACCGATTCTTTTTCTATAACCGAAGTGACCGATAGGATATTAGAACACATTAGAGTTATCGATCGATGTATAAAAGAAGCTCGCGCAAGGGAAGAGGAGTCCCGCGCAAGAGAAGAATTAAAAAAGGAAGAGATAACTGAAAGTGTAAAAATGGAAGAACAAATAAGTGAAAAACTGACACATGAGTTAAACAACGGAAAAGGTGAGTCCGACAACGTTAAAATTCAAGAAGAGTCTAATTTTGAAGAAATTAATCTCTTGTCACCTTCTTTCGAAAATCATTGTTTAGTACCCACTCATGCTAAGTTTTTAAAAGAGTTAAACACTAACACTAAAATTGACGAAACGGTAAGTGTTAAGTTAACTAATGATCAAACCTCACTAATAAAAGAAGACCCATTTGAAATTAACATTACACCGGTTCCATGTTTCTTTCAAAATTCATTTATTAGTAATATCACAATCGATAAAGATCTTTGTGTTAACATAATGCCTAACTACATTTTCGAAAAATTAAGTATTAGTGATTTTTCTCCACTTCAAATACCCATTTTTCTATCCAATCGGAAAGTAATAAAATCAATCGGTGTAGTTGAGGATGTATTGGTTCAAACAAATCAAATGGTAATCCCAACCGACTTTGTCATCCTCGATGACGCTCCTCTAGTGTTGGGACGACCATTTGTAAAAACTCACGAAGCTTTGAAAAACCGGAAGTTTAACAATCTACCTCTTCAATTAGGGGAATTTAAAAAGAGTGTCGATCTTGAGCGGTCAATGAAATATCCATTCGGCAATAATGACCCCCTAATTGAAGATGAGCCAGAACCACCCGATAAGGAGGGTCTAGCCAAGGACCCTTATAAACGTGGCGCACCACGGAGGCATTCCGCGGAACTATCCGTAGTTTAGTTTAGATTAACCTTTATGTTTTCTAGTTTAGTTTTTAATTTTCAGGAATAAAACACACTCGGGATGGTGAAGGATGATAAGGGAAGCTTGAACCAACACCCCATACACAAAAACAGAGCCTCCCGACGATTTTTCTTCATTACAGCATGTTCAGAACGGGGCCGTGCTCACCCCAACACAACACGCCCCGTGCCCAAGGTTCTGTAGAAAATGCCCAGATCAGGTACCTGGACACGTGGCCGTGCTCACTGGACACGCCCCCGTGCCCAGCCTTCTGTTTACTTTTGGTACTGGCAGTCTGGACACTGGGCCGTGCTCAGCCAACACCACCCCGTGTTCAGCTACCCAGTACCATAAAATCTTGTTTTTAACCCATTTTTACACATTTAATCAGCCTAAAAACTTATTTTTGGGACACATTGAGGACAATGTGTAATTTAAGTGTGGGGGGGATGCTAAAACCTTGAATCTTGCAAGTCCTAATAACAAGCCTTACACAAAACTCTATTGGAATCGCTAATCACCCCAAATTTTTTCAAAAATTTTCAATTTTTTTACTTGTCTAGGTTTAATTTGGGAATTTCAAAATTCTAAAAAGGTTATATTTTTACGAATTTACAACCGATAGCGTCGTGATAAAAAGAACCAACATAAGAAAATTATGAAAAGGCATGACAAGCTTAGTTAAAATTTAATTATATATACTTGCACACATAAAAACCTATTCCCACAAAAGTGAGTTTTGAGCCTTTATTGAGCATACAAATATATATCTTTAAATTAAATGCTCATTTTTCGTTTCTTGTGTGAATAGCCGCTCGGTTCTTACATCTCTAGAACTTGCCACGACGATACATTCCCGGTCCTTACCAACTTAAACCCGAGTAAGTAAATGATGGAGGCATTAGGACTAACCCTTTTTATTTCTACACCATTATTTTTCTTTTTTCTTACCACCTACCCAAAATCCCCCTAGTTAACCCCTTTGAGCCTAAACCTTTTCATTTCTTAACCCAAACCAAACACCTTTTCACCCACCTAAACCCTTTTTATTTTTCAGCCTTTGTTTTAGTAACAAGCTCGGTTTTTCGTATGACTTTTCAAAAAAAAAAATGTGTTGATGATGAAGCAAAATAAATAAACAAGCAAGTTCATCAAAAATAACTTTGTTTGAATACTGGCTTCATCAAGATCAAAAAAAAATTGCAAAAATAAAAAGTCTTTCGAAAACCGACGCTTGTTACGCTTTTTCGCCCTTTCTACTAACCACTAACCCAACCACCTACCTTTAACCCAAGCTTAACCCTTCACCCAAAAAGTCCTCTTGATGTTTACAAAGGTATATAGTTAAAAAGGAGGAGGATTGATTGCTTGGCAAGCCTATGGTAGGAGTAAGTTCAATGCCGCTCTCGAGTGATTCACTAAAATACATCTTCGGCCGAGTGTTAAGTGATCCCCGTGAGGTATGTGAACTCGTATATAAAGAAAATTTTAAAGAGGCATGTTATGCCCTAATAAGTAATTTGTCTTATGAAAAGTTTTAAATAAATCATGACTAATAGGATTGTAAATTAATAAAAATAAAACTTAATAAAGAATCTTGGAAATCCCGACACTATATGACAAGCCCAAAAACCTTCTTCTCTACCCATTCCATTTGGGAGTGTAATAGCCACATATTAAAGAGTTTTGCTTGAGGACAAGCAAAGATTCAAGTGTGGGGGTATTTGATATGTTCAAAATGTAACATATAAATTTCATCAAATGAGGCATAAAACTAACCCCTTTTTAGTACTAATGTTGAAAAAAGTGTGCTTTTGTCTTCCTTTTGTCTTTTCAGGATTAAATGAGCTCAAATTAACAAAAAAAGCAAAAAGGCAGCTAAATCTAGCATAAATACAAGAAAAGGAACAAACGTGACATGCCCGACCCCCTTCAACAGCATCTCCCAAAAGCAAAAACAAGAAGAAAGCTGAGCATGGGGCTGTGCCCAGCTGAGCACGGGCCGTGCCCAGCTCAGCACGGGGCAGTGCTCAGGATGGACAGCTCTGGCACTAAAGACAAACCCTGTAGAAGCTTCTATTGCCCACCACGGGGCCGTGCCCAGTGGACACGGGGGCGTGGCGAAAGTACAGCAGGCGCATTAATTGTAATTGCGAATTACAATTAATGAAGAGAGAGAGTGTCAGACGGACACGGGGGCGTGCCCAGCGGACACGGGGGCGTGTGGAGCTAATAAAGACAAACTGTATTAATGAAGAAAGAGAAAAGGGTGGACACGGGGCCGTGTCCAGCGGACACGGGGCCGTGTCCAGGCTTCTGTACAGGCTATAAATAGGAGTGCTTGGCTCAAGCTCAAACCAACCCTTGGCACACCACCTCTCTCACACTTCATCCACCACCCACCACCATCACAACACCATCATCCACCACCATAATCCATTGTCCATCGTAGAGTGTGTGAGTCGTCTCGGGATCCAAGATTGATCGTAAGAGTTCTTGACAATCAAGGCCATGTTTGCCTAAGTCTCTTACATCACTTGGTGAAGACAAAGTGTCTAGTATAATACTTTTTATTTCTAATCTTTTGCACTTTTTATTTGGTTTTGTATTAATGACTTTAATAACTAGTTACTTATGTTGAAGGTGATCTTTCCTTATCGTTTGTCCGTGGTGTCTTGGCATTATTTTACTGTCTATATAAAATAAAGGATTTTCACCATTCATATCTCCACGGTCTATATGGAGGTATGTTGGCAACCTGGTCGGGGGTTAAGGGAACGGTTTGGTAAAGGTCTTGCCATTGTTCAGCGTTTAGAGGTCCTGCAATGGACCAGGGTCAAATTTAGTAGGACCTCCTTCAATGCTTCACGGTATTGGATGGCGGGGGTCCAAACTCTTTGATCCCCTCATAAGTTAACTACTATTAATACTATAACCCGGCTATTTAGGACTGTATCCCTGCTGACTCAGACTACTTAGTCGAGGGTAACGTCACCGCCAAAAGCGGGGCCTACCATAATACTGCATTAATAACTTAATTCATTATCTTCCAATAATCCACCCTTTTAGGATTGTATCCTTGCTGACTCAAACTACTGGGGTGAGGGTAACGTCACCTTCAAAAGAGGGGCCTACTACAATAACTAAGATAATCTCTTAATTATGTGCAAAAGTGCGGAAATAATCAAAGGTTATACTAGATACGAGTCGGAACCAAGTGATTCATCTTGTCTATCTGTTTTTATTTTTTTTTTATTTTCAGCATTTTAGTTAGTTTTTATTTTTCTTCGTTTAAAACATTTTTCTAAACTTTTTATTTTGATTAGACGTTGAGGATAAACCGGTACTAAAAGCTCTTGTGTCCTTGGACGACCTCGGTATCTTACCAACGCTATACTACGCTCACGATGGGTGCACTTGCCCATATGTGTGTTTAGTGTTAGTAAAATATCGTGTTTTATAAATTTAAAACTTGGCTAAAAATAAGTGTTAAAAAGGGCTTAAAATATACACCTAATAAATACGACACTTTAACGCACATCAAATACCAAAGTTGCAAAAAGGAGTTAGAGTCCACCCAGATCACCTGTGAAAAATGGGTGGAATCTTGCAAAGGGTATGAGGTTATGCTCGAGAAACAGATTGAAAGTAATGTGAAATTTGGGATTGGGTATAGAAAATATGATGATGAATGCATTACTTGTGAAAAATCTGTTCAAACAACTGATGTAACCACTGAGTTCATCCCCACAAACAAGAATGGCCAAGAAGTGAAAATCACTGACAAACTTGGTAACAAAATCACACTTGGCAGACCAATGAGTTCCTCTACTTTTGAAGAACTTGAAAAATATCAGTTTAAACCCACCTGGTCTGACGAGTGTGACATTCTTGAGAATTTCAAGCCTATGGACTTTACAACCACTGCTGGTGTTAAAGCTCCTAAAGCCAAAGTCATTCCACTCAAGGACATCCCAGCAGAGGTTAAAAACTCTGCTGCAAAAGAGTCCGAAAAGAGAAAGAAGAAAGAAAAGATCAATAACCTGTTTTGTGAGTTTTGTGAAAAAAGGAATCATCTAACAAAAGATTGTTTCCATTTGAAAGCATACGACTTAAACAAAACAAGTGTCATTGTTCCAGCTGAAAGCTGCATTGTTTGTGGTAAATCAAACCACAAAACTCAAGAATGTGTGTACCTTAAAAATTTTGATGTGAAAAAGAATGAGTACACTGCTAAAACATCCTTGAGTCCATCATCATCATCATCTATCAAATTCACCAAACATCAACCACTGTTTATGCCAGTTCAAACAGCTGTCACAAAACAGCTGAACCAAACATCTGTCAAAAGAGATGTTCAGGTTACTGATGCACCACCTGCCAATCACTTCATAAGAGGTAAGGAGAAACCAAATTACCAAAGGATTCCACACGTTTATGAGGCCTACAAAAGGCCCTCTAAACCCAGAGTGAACATGCATCCTTTTGGTTACCAGCAGGTGATTGGTCAGGACCCACAACAGTGGTTAGAGAAAAACTGTCCTAAAACAGTTCAAACCTCTGACCTAACCACTGTCCATCAATCTGCATCCATCCCAGACACTGTTGAGCCCCCATCCAAAGCCTTATTGGCTTTGGAAACCCAAATGAACTAATCCTTTTACTTCATGTGCAGGGAGCTTCTGCCTATTTAGATAGTCTTTGGTATGTTGATAGTGGAGGCTCCAGGCACATGACTGGATGTAGAGCCCTACTCAAAGATTTCAAAATACATGGAGGGGGTGATATATCCTTTGGGAATAATAGTAAAGGGAAAGTTCTGGGGTCTGGTACAGTGCAGTCTGGAAATGTAAAATTTGAAAATGTCAATCTGATAGACAATTTAAAATTCAACCTTCTGAGTGTGTCCCAAATGAGTGACAGAGGATTTGGTTCATTCTTCACAAAAGATTGTTGTAGGATTGTAGGACCAGAAATGGTCAAAAGGATTGAAGCAATAATCAAAACTGGTCAAACTAAACTTGTTGCTCAAAGAAGTGGCAATGTTTATGTTGTTGATATGTCAAAAGAGTGTCCCAGAGCTGATGCTTGTCTGTTCTCAGCTGCCTCTAACAAAGAGACAGAACTTTGGCACAGAAGGCTGGGGCACACAAATCTTAAGACAATCACTGAAATTTCAAAAAATGGTTTGGTGAGAGGCCTACCACAAAAATTGTTTTCATGTCCTGAACATTGCATTTCCTGTTTAAAAGGAAAACAACATAAAAGTTCTCATAAGTCCATTGAAGAGTCCAAAACAACCCAGTGTTTGCAAATGCTACACATGGATTTGTTTGGCCCAGTTCAAGTCATAAGCCTCAAGAAGAAAAGATATTGTTTGGTTATTGTTGATGACTTTTCTAGGTTTACATGGACTTTCTTTTTACACTCAAAAGATGAGACTGCAGGCATTTTGCAAGACTTTGTGACACAGGTTGAAAAGCAATTTGACCTTCCAGTGAAAAGCTTCAGGAGTGACAATGGCACAGAATTCAAAAATAAGGAGTTGGATGCCTTCTGTGTGAAGAAAGGGATTGTAAGGCAGTACAGTATCCCTAGAACACCAGAGCAGAATGGGGTAGTGGAAAGGAAGAACAGAACTTTGATTGAGGCTGCCAGAACCATGCTTGCCGATTCAGGTTTGCCATTAACTTTCTGGGCAGAGGCAGTAAACACTGCTTGCTATGTCCAGAACAGAGTTTTAATAAACCCCAGGCACAAAAAGACTGCTTATGAAATTCTGTATAAAATCAAACCACTGATCTCTTATTTTAAGGTGTTTGGCTGCCCATGCTTTATCTTGAACTTAAAAGATTCCATTTCAAAATTTGCAGCCAAAATTGATTGTGGTTATCATCTGGGATACTCAACCACTACCAAGGCCTACAAAGTGTTCAATACACGGACCAAGGCAGTGGAGGAGACTTTGAATGTAAAGTTCAATGAACTTTCATCAATGAAAATTCCAGCAAATCCTGCTGATCTGTTTGATCTTACTAAATTTACTTTTGAAAACACTGCTGTCAAGACTAACAGTGCAGGTCCATCAGAGGATACACCACCAGACTATGGGTATGAAATCATCATCCCTCAAAAGTCTGTCAAAATGGGAAGAGCAGCAGATGTACAAAACAACTGTCAAAGCTCAACCACTGCTACATCAACAGTTGTTGACCAAAGTAGCCCATCAACCACTGCTTCCACATCATCAAGCACTGTTGATAAAAGTCCACAAACAGTGGATAAAAGTCAGCATGTGTCCACACCTCTGCCTCCTATTCCTCCACCTTTTGAAGCCACTGCTGGATCATCAAAGTCACCAGCAGTGGTTAGCTCAGATGATACACATTTGCAGCCTTCACCAACAAATGCCATCATACCATACCAAGGAGATTTAATCTTCTTGAGATCTCATCCACCTGATCAAATCATTGGCAACATCAATGAAGGGGTACTCACAAGAAGCCAAACCCAAAACATTTGTCTTTTTGCTGGTTTTCTATCACTCCATCAGCCAGTCAAGTACCAAGAGGCACTAAAAGACAACAGCTGGGTAGAAGCCATGCAAGAGGAGCTCCAACAGTTTAAAAGACAACAAGTATGGGAGCTTGTACCACTGCCAGAAGAGGTTAGTCCCATTGGCACAAAGTGGGTCTTCAAGAACAAAACTGATGAAAGGGGTATTGTTGTCAAGAATAAAGCCAGGCTTGTGGTTCAAGGTTACAGACAGGAAGAGGGGATTGATTATGATGAAACATTCGCCCCTGTTGCAAGATTGGAAGCCATTAGACTGTTCCTGGCCTTTGTTGTCAACCACAACATGAAGGTGTTTCAAATGGATATCAAAAGTGCTTTCCTCTATGGTACAATTCAAGAAGAGGTATATGTTTATCAACCTCCAGGTTTTGAGGATCTATTTTATCCAGATCATGTCTACAGGCTAAACAAAGTCTTGTATGGCTTGAAACAAGCACCAAGCGCCTGGTATGAAACTCTTTCCAACTTTCTACTCTCAAATGGTTTCAAAAGAGGTACCACTGATAAAACACTGTTTCTTAAATGGAGAGGAAAGGATTTAGCGATTGTCCAAATTTATGTGGATGACATTATTTTTCGAAGCACATGCAACAAAATGTGTGAAGAGTTTAGAGAACTCATGACAGCTGAGTTTGAAATGAGTGCAATGGGTGAGCTGCAATGCTTTCTTGGTCTCCAAGTACAGCAAATGCAAAATGGAACTTTCATTCATCAAAGCAAATATGCTAAAGAACTTTTGACCAAATTTGCTATGAATGATTGTAAACCATGCAGCACACCCATGGCAACAAATAAGCTGGTCATGTCTGATGAAAAAGATGAGCTGATTGACCAAACACTTTATAGAAGCATGATTGGGTCTTTATTGTACCTAACTGCATCTAGACCAGACATCATGTTTGCAACATGTGTCTGTGCAAGAAGTCAATCAGCTCCCAGAAAATCAAATCTCATTGCTGTAAAAAGGATCTTCAGATACATAAAAGGTGCTCCCACACTTGGTATCTGGTATCCAACTAATGGGAACATCAAGCTTTCAGGTTTTTCAGACAGTGACTTTGCTGGATGTCACACCAGAAGGAAGTCCACTTCAGGAGGGTGCCAGTTTCTAGGTGATTGCTTGGTTTCTTGGCAAAGCAAAAAGCAAGCATCAGTTTCAACATCCACTGCTGAGGCTGAATACATTGCTGCTGCAAGCTGTACAGCCCAACTCCTGTGGCTTCAAAATCAGTTACTGGATTTTGGTATCACTGCCTTAAAGACACCACTCATGTTGGACAGCCAGGCTTCAGCCCTGACGTTTTCTGGTTTCAGTGCTTCTATCTGAGCAGCTCGTATCTGGGAGGGAAGACTAGAATGGATCGTGAGTTGTAGAGCTCGTACGCGCTTAGGCGCGGTGTCCTTTCGACTAAGGGCGTCAGCCACAACATTGGCCTTGCCCGGGTGATACCTGATTGAGCACTCGTAGTCGTTCAGTAGTTCGACCCATCGTCGTTGCCGCATATTCAGTTCTTTCTGCTTGAAGATATGCTCGAGGCTCCTGTGGTCGGTGTAGATGGCGCATTTGGCACCGTACAGGTAGTGCCGCCATAACTTAAGTGCAAAAACAACAGCTCCCAGCTCTAGGTCGTGCGTAGTGTAGTTCTTTTCATGAACCTTAAGTTGGCGTGAGGCGTAGGCTATAACTTTATCTCGTTGCATCAATACACAACCAAGGCCCTGAATTGATGCATCGCAGTAGACCACGAAGTCGTCTGTGCCCTCTGGCAATGAAAGGATAGGTGCACTGCAAAGTCTATCCTTCAAGTGCTGAAATGCTAACTCCTGTGCATTTCCCCAGTGATAAATAACGCCCTTCTGTGTTAGTGAGGTGAGAGGCTGTGCAATCTTAGAAAAATCCTTTATGAATCTCCGGTAGTATCCCGCCAGACCCAAGAATTGGCGAATTTCCTTTGGTGTGCGAGGTGCAGGCCAGTTCTTAATCGAGTCTACCTTGGATGGATCAACGTGAATCCCATCCTTGTTTACCACGTGGCCTAGGAAATGGACTTCTCGAAGCCAGAAGTCGCATTTCGAGAACTTTGCATAAATCTGTCACACCCCCGAAATCCACCTGCGGAGTACTACCGCTTGGAGGCGTGACTGACCAGGATCCAGCCACCAATCATATTGAATAAGCATGTAAGTAATTATAAAAGTTCAACCAATACAATTGGTGTCCACACAAAACCTAGTTAAGTTGCAAGCGGAAGCATAAGTCTTAAATTAAAACATAAGTTTAATTGTTTCGAAGTTTAACATGGCACACAGTCGTCCATGTCCCACAACGATCTTCCTCCATGCAAGCTCCAGCTAAGAACCTAAGGACCTGCAAAGCATGTAGTAACGAGTCAACAACAAGTTGAGTGAGTTCACGGTTGGGTGTTCGTTTTAAGTTGTTTCGAAAACAGTTTCCTTTATCTGGCAGTCCTGCCGTGGGGGTTACCCCATAGTAAAAACGTGACTTGTTTATTCCCGGTTATTCTGGCAATCCAGCCGTGGGGGCTACCCCGTGTTAGTTATCTGGCATTTCGGCCGTGGGGGCTACCCCGTGTATACATTAGACTCGTTACCATATCGACTGCTGACTGTAGTCATGTTTATGTGCCCTGAACTGTCAATGTCTATCATCATTGACGTGCCAGTAGTCCATTAGTTCACGCCCGTCCTCTGCGGCACGGTGTGAGGTTTGTCAAACCTAAATAGCGCTATCTAACTAATGACCCGCTCGCCATTGGCCTCGGCGATTAAGTCGATACAAAGATGAGGGACTTCGTGATAGAGTTTTGGTCTAGTACGAGTTATCTGTCCGTGAGGACGAGGAATTACATTCCTGAACCTTTGCTGTCCTACCCAAGGAGGACGAGGAACCCAGTTCCTTAACCCCATTCCCAACCCAGGGAATCCCATGCTTTGTAGAGGGTGTGAACTCACCTTGGTTTGCTCGGTAGAAACACAGAAAAGTCAAACAAGCAATGTTGTGGCTACTCACGTCCTATCATAGTTGCATCATACCAATCAGGTTCGTAACCAAGTAGCAGACGTATGTTTCTAGCATAATGCATTCAAGTATCGTTCATGGCATACACGTTTGTTCATGGCAGTTCAACAATATCCGCATTCAATCATCAACACATAAAATCTGTGCATCAGGCCCAAGAGTCCGGCCCAATCTCTTAAGTCCGAAATGAGGTGCAAGCCCAAACAGCGTGTATCTGCGTATAGTCTCGAGTCGCAACTAGGCGTTTGCGACTCGCAACCTGAGTCGCAATCGTGGTTTCGGTTCATGTTGTTTTGGTTTCGAGTCGCAACCGGACTCGTAACCGGGGTTTCGAGTCATACGGTTTATGTGCTGATCTCGTGTGGTTTCGAGTCGCAACCAGGTGTTTGCGACTCGCAACCGATGTCGCAACCGGGAGATTTCGACTCATCATGCACTGGTTTCGAGTCGCAACTGGAGGTTTCGGTTGGACAGGAGCTGATTCGGTACAGTGTACTATCCAATGGAAAACCGATTTCATGTAACAGTTTGTACCATCCACTTAAACATGTTTTCTTGTCTAGCAACTTACTAAAATGGATCAAACAACAATTTTCAAATGTTCATCACACACTCATATCATATTCAACAAGTTCTTCATATATTCAAATAGTTCATCATGATCATTCAAGCTTGTTCATCATATTTTCGGTTTCTAACATTAATCACAAATATAATCATGAACAACAAATCAAACATTCGATCATACTCGTTTAATGGTTTCAAGTCATCACATAACATCTCTAAAATCTATCCTAATCCCAATGACATGATGCTTTCTATTCACATGTGCAAGCCGGTTTTATGAACATTCACATTTAATGATTTGAATCACATTTCAATACAAGATATCATGAGCTCATTGTGCAATATATCCGAAACATGTTAGCCGATTATCAACAACATATACATCCGATTCACGAAACATTATCAAGCATACAACTACACAAGTTAATCATATCATTCATACCATTATTAAACAACAACAAACATCATAAAATCACTAACCGGCTGATGAGTTTCAAAGGCGAGTATGAAACTTCCGAGTGTGTGTGTGTGAGCCGATCCGCTAGTCCTAGTGTCACCGGTTTGGATCCGAGAAGAAGGAGGAGAAATATGATGTTTGGTGTCTAGGGTTTAGTGAGAGGGAGTAGGAGAGTGTGTGTTATCCAAAGAAAATGGCAACATGGCTAACACTAAGATTTATATACTTGTTTCACCTTGTGCACCCTAATGGGCTTTCGAAATAGGCTAAGTGGTGTGTGGCCCAACCGGCCCATAAGTCGTTGTTTACTCGAGACCACATGGTCTCGAGTCGGGTTCGTGTTGTCTCGGTTCATATACATACTCGCATACATACACACAAGCATACACGTAACATAACACATAATCATATAAAGGTTCACTTATTATTCATTAAATCATCAAATCAGTTAGTCACTAAACGTTCAAGCACACAACGAAAGGTTCTAAATTTCGAGTTGTCACACGTGAGGTATGTGAACTTGTATATAAATGGAATTTTAAAAAGGCATGTTATGCCCAAATAAGTAATTTATTTTATGTAATGTTCTAAATAAATCATGACGAATAAGGATTGTAAATAAAATAAAAATAAAACCTAATAAAGAATCCTGGAATCCCGACACTCTATGACAAGCCCAAAACCTTCTCTTCTACCCATTCTATTTGGGAGTGTAAGTCACATTATAAAGAGTTTTGCTTGAGGACAAGCAAAGATTCAAGTGTGGAGGTATTTGATGTGCACAAAATGCAACATATAAATTACATCAAATGTGGCATAAAACTAAACCTTTTTTTAGTACTAATGTTGGAAAAAGTGTGTTTTTGTCTTCCTTTTGTATTTTCAGGATTAAATGAGCTCAAATGAACAAAAGAAGCAAAAATGCAGCCAAATCTAACAATAATACAAGAAAAGGAACAAACGTGGCATGCCCGACCCCCCCCCCCCCCGACAGCATCTTTCGAAGCAAAAACAAGAGAACAGAAGGCTGAACACGCCCCGTGCTCTATGAGCACGGGGGTGTGCCCAAGTGTTTGCAGAAAAGACAAAGTTGTAGAAGCTTCTATCACCCACCACGGGGGCGTGCCCAGCGGACACGGGGCCGTGGTCAACTCTAATATTCGCAGAATCTAGGCAAATCTTGATAGTACAGATACGTTTCTGCACACGGGGTCATGCCCAGCGGACACGGGGGCGTGGTCAACTAATGCAGACAAACTGCATTTAATGAAGAAAGAGAAGATGGGTGGACACGGGGCCATGCCCGGGCTTCTGTACAGGCTATAAATAGGGGTGCTTGTCTCATTTGCAACTCATCCCTTGGCAAACCACCTCTCTCACACTTCACCCACACACCACCACCATCACAACCCACATCCACCACCATCATCCATCATAGAGTGTGTGAGTAGTCTCGGGATCCAAGATTGATCGTAAGAGTTCTTGACAATCAAAGGTCATGTTTCCCTAAGTCTCTTACATCACTTGGTGAAGACAAGTGTTTAGTGTAATACTTTTTATTTTTAATCTTTTCGCACTTTTTATTTGGTTATGTATTAAGACTTTAATAACTAGTTTCTTATGTTGAAGGTGAATCTTCCTTATCATTTGTCCGTGGTGTCTTGGCCTTATTTTACTGTCTATATAAAATAAAAGATTTTCACCATTCATATCTCCACGGTCTATATGGAGATATGTTGGCTACCTGGTCGGGGGGGTTAAGGGAATGGTTTGGTAAGAGTCTTGCCTTGTTCAGTGTATAGATCCTGCAAGAACCTGGGTCATCTTTAGTAGGACCTCCTTCAATACCCACTGGTATTGGATGGCGGGGGTCCGAACTCCTTGACCGCCTCATATGTAAACTACTATTAAAACTTTAACCCGGCTATTTAGGATTGTATCCCTGCTGACTCAAACTACTTAGCCGAGGGTAACGTCACCTTCAAAAGAGGGGCCTACCACATTATGCATTAATAACTTAATTAATTATCTTTCAATAATCCAACCCTTTAGGATTGTATCCTTGCTGACTCAAACTACTGGGTTGAGGGTAACATCACCTTCAAAAGAGGGGCCTACTACTATAACTAAGATAATCTCTTAAAAAGTGCAAAAGTGCGGAAATAATCAAAGGTTACACTAAATGCGAGTCAGATCCAAGTGATTCATCGTGTCTATCTGTTTTTATTTTTATTTTTCAGCATTTTTAGTTTTTATTTATTAGTTTAAAACCTTTTTCTAAATTTTTGATTTGATTAGACGTTGAGGATAAACCGGTATTAAAAGCTCTTGTGTCCTTGGACGACCTCGGTATCTTACCAACAGTATACTACGCTCACGATGGGTGCCCATATGTGTGTTTGGTGTTAGTAAAATATCGTGTTTTATAAATTTAAAACTTGATTAAAGTGTAAAAAGGGCTAAAAATATTCTTAAAAACATATAACCACCACACACGCATCAGTGCGCCAGCACCGAAAATCTTCTAAAAGACACTAACGGTCGACACCAGTGAGACAAAGAGCATATCCTCTAAGTTGTCGCCTTCTGGCCTAAGGCCCATTAGCCCATCTCCTCTTACACCTCTCCGGCTATAAATAGAGGACTCCAGGCACAGGTTAAACATTCTACTCTTTTTACTCTCACTCTTAACACACAATTATCTCCTCAAAGCAGATACTTATTCTCATGCCGTAGTCTGGTTAAGAGGGAAACCCCCATATTCCCCTCTTAACGAGCTAACGGTGTTCTGTTTTGCAGGATTATCGGATCAATCGGAGCTCAGAAAGTTTAAAGAAGATTAACCCTTATGAAAGGAACATAAACCAAACTAATTAACCCTAGAATTAGTTCAGTGTTTCTTCATTGGCGCCCACCGATTTTTTTGCAATCACTTTCATCTTCTTTTTCTTAGTTTTTTTCTAAGTTGTTGTTCCTTCGATCATGGCTGGTCAAGGAATCATTCCTGATTTTGGTTTTGGCACGAACTCTAACGCAGCATTGGGGGAGGACAATCAGAATGTCTAAGTCCAACCTTCCGAAGAGATAGGTGAAATTGAGATAACCAACACTGGGGGACCCCGCGTGAGCTTCACTCGCATCACCCAGACGGGAACCCCGGCATGTCATGTCGCTTGTCCTTCAAACCCAGCTCCAAATCCAAACATCTCGGCGCTACTAGGGCTACCAAAAGGCGAAACCTTAGCTTCTTGGTACGCCAAACAAATTGCTACCATCAATACTGCGTATCAGTCATTGAGCGCACAGCAGGCAATTTTACAAGCAGAGCCCTCTTTGGTTACTCCTCTGGGTCCAACTTAGGGGGCGCGCCAGACACCCCCACAGCAGGACTTTCAAGGCAGAATCAACAGACCTCCTCCTCTGAGAAGGCCGAGCGTACATGATACGCGCGACACATACGGAGAAATAGATGCGTACAGTGATCATCCATCTTATGTGCAGCACAAACACCAGTTCATAGCCGGCTTGGGCCGCTCAACATGAACAACAAATGGGATGACACTGATCTGAATGATCCCACCTGGCAAGATGACGAAGGTTCGTCAGTTTTCAACAGGTTGCCGAAAAACCACGAGTCTTACAAGCCAAGTCAACGCATCGCATATTGCGAAGAAGTAGAACGAGATTTCAGCCTCGCCTACAGGCCAGCTGAGGCTGCTGAGCACTCAAAGTTTATCCCAAAGATTGCTTTGGCACCACTCTCAAGAGAATAGCTACCCCCAACAGTGGGAAAGTTCAACGGTCTCACAGACCCTGACGATCATGTTAGAGTGTTTACAAGTGTTGGCGTTATGGGAGGATGGAATATGCCGATGTGGTGTCATTTATTTATCCAGACGTTTACAGGGGCTGCTCGCGCCTGGTTCGACAGCCTCACGCCTGGAAAAATCAGTTCATGGGTCGATTTCAGAACACAATTTGTAAACCACTTCAGCCAGCAAAGACGATATCAACGAGATACGTCTGAAGTAACAGATATCTGGCGCAGAGAAAACGAAGGTTTAGAAGACTTCATCACTCGCTTCAACAAGGAGTGTCTGGAAATCGGCGTTGTAAGCGAACAGCTCATGCGCGCTCACTTCAAGAAAGCTATTCGGTGTGATAGTCTCATCAGAACTATCACCGGAAAAGATGGTATGCCCAAGGAATGGGACAAGCTGATGGAAGCCGCAAAAATAGTAGCACAAACTGAAGAGTCGCTAGCTGGAACCAAGAGCTCCTACACCGAAGACCGTTTTTCCAAGAGAAGCTCGCGCGACTATGGCACGCGCAACAAGAACAAAAATCATGAATGGAAGACTGGACAATCCAGTGGTTATGAGGAAAGATCGCGCTACAATGAGGACGCGCGAGAAACGATTGACAGAATTTGGTACCGAAAGGCAGTCAGGAACGAAAATAGAGAAAAGCACTGGACTCCGCTCACAAAGACACCAAAAGAGGTGCTTATGACGGAAAATCACGGTTTCAAGGCTCCAAGGCCTATGACAAACAAGAAGGGGCAAGACCCGAACCTGTACTGCGATTTTCACAAAGATACAGGTCATCTAACAGATGACTGTATCAGTCTAAGGCAAGAAATTGAGCGAGCGCTGAAAAGTCGGAAATTAAGCCATTTGGTAAAGAATGTGCGCAAGGAGACGCGCCAGATTCAGCGCAATGATGATGGAAACCAGAGGAAAGTCTGGCGCTTGGAAACATACATGGTCAACGGGCCAAGATACAGCGCGAGAGATAAAGGCAAGCGCCCATTCGAACCTGCATGGCAAGAGCAACAGGTCATCTTTCCGGTAGTATGCGGGGGACCACGCGCCACGCGCCCCGTCATCATTACCGGTATCATCGGTCATTACGGAACAGAATACATATTTATTGATCCGGGAAGTACAGCTGATATCATCTACGAGCAATGCTTCAATCAGTTTGATGATGAAGATAAAGCGAGACTCGAGCCGGTTGATTATCCCCTATCGGGATTCTGCAATGAAATGATCTTCCCACTAGGCCAAATCAGCTTCCCCGTCACGCTATCTGACGGGAAGCATTCAAGAACCACAAATGTCAATTTCATGGTGATGCCAGTCAAATCAAGGCATGATGTTTTAATCGGGAGAGAAACCCAAGGAGAATTAAACATGGTAACCTCCACACCCCACTCTGCCATCGGGTTCCTAACCGAGACGGGGGTGGCGGTTATCTATGCAAAAAAAGAGGTGATGTCAGCAGAGGATGCGCGCCCAACCAAAGCGGTGAAAATTTCAACGACCGAACCAGAAAAGTGGGTTTTAAACCGCAAATACCCAGAACAAACGGTGACGATAGGCCATGCAATCTCACCAACCATCAGAACGCACCTCAAGCAACCTTTGTTCAGGAACATGGACATTTTCGCCTGGACTCCGGTAGACATGACTGGTGTCCCGCGCGACGTTACTGAACATTGTTTGAATACTTATCCTTTCGTCGAGCCAAAAGTACAAAGAAGGCGCAGCCTAGGGGCGGATAAAACTAAAGCCATGAATGAGCAAGTCTGTGAGTTGCTTAAAGCAGGTATACTAAGAGAGGTGCGATACCAAAGTTGGGATGCAAACCCTGTCATGGTGGAGAAGTCTAATGGAGGATGGCGAATGTGTGTCGATTATACCGATCTCAACAAGGCATGCCCCAAAGATTGTTATTCATTGCCGGAGATCGACAAAAAGATAGACTCTCTCGCACCATACAGGTGGAAATGTTTTCTGTAGTGTTACAAGGGGTATCACCAAGTCCAGATGATGCTAGAAGATGAAGACAAGACAGCTTTTCAGACCGACATCGGAATCTTCTGTTACACAAAGATGCCATTCGGCCTCAAAAACGCTGGCGCAACCTACCAGCGTCTGATGGATACGATATTTGCTGATGACATCGGAAAGCATATCGAGGTTTACATTGACGATCTTGTGACTAAAGTCCCAAGGAGGACCAGATGTTAAAGGACATTGAGAAGACGTTTAACTCTTTGAGAAGCGTGAACATGAAGCTTAATCCAGCAAAATGCTCTTTTGGCATGGAGGAAGGCAAGTTTTTAGGCTTCATGGTTATAAACGGCGGTTTCAAGGCTAACCCCGAAAAAGTTCAAGCCATAGAGCGGATGCCGTCACCGCGCACGATCAAAGAAATGCAGAGATTAGCCGGCCGCTTAGCCGCGCTAAATCGTTTTCTATCAAACCACGCTGCAAAATCGTACCCTTTCATCAGTACTCTGTGCAACTGCGTGAAAAAACAAGAGTTTAAATGGACTCCAGAAGCAGAAGCTGCCTTCCAGCAGATGAAACAATGTTTGATCAAGCTCCCTACATTACCCGCACCATTTGAGAAGGAACCACTCATTCTGTACTTGTCTTCTTCGGACAGGGCAGTTGGGTCGGTATTGTTAGTAGAAAGAGATGGAGTTCAGACTCCAATCTACCACATTAGTAAGGTGTTCACGGATCCAGAGACTCGATATTCTACCATGGAAAAGTTAGTGCTAGCGCTGCTACACGCCTCCAGGAGGCTGCGCAGATACTTCACAGGGCATGTAATTACCGTACTCACTAATTTCCATATCCGAACAATATTGCAAAAACCAGAGACGTCTGGTCGGTTAGCAAAATGGACGATCGAGCTGGGGGGCCACAACATTCTGTACAGGCCGCGCCCAGCAATTAAAGACCAAGTGTTAGCGGACTTCATTACTGAAGTCCAGAAGACAAGATCAAAGATTGTGAAGTTGTGGATACTCCCATCAAAGACACGTCAGATGGGTTATGGTTGTTATACACTGACGGGGCCTCAAATGAAGACGGCGCAGGAGTCGGATTGCGCCTTGTTAGCCCAGAACAGCATGAGTTCACCTATGCCATCAAGTTGGATTTCAAAAATACCAACAATGAGGCAGAATATGAAGCGTTTTTGGCAGGCTTGCGCCTAGCCATCAAAATGGGAGCTCAAAACCTACAAGCACATGTCGACTCATTCCTAATCGCCAGTCAGATTAACGGATTGTATGATGCAAAAGGTGAAGTTATGGCCCTATATTTAGACCAAGCGAAAGAGTTGCTTTAACAATGCAAGTCATACAAAGTAGTTCACATCAATCGATCAGAGAACAAACCAGCAGACGCTTTGAGCAAGCTCGCTTCAACATCTTTTCAACATCTCGCCAAGGATGTAAGAATTGAAGTCTTAAAAAAACTCGTCGGTTTTGTTGCGTCAAGTGAATGTGATCGAGATAGGGCAACCATCTTGGATGACCCCTATCATCCAGTATTTACAAGAAGGAATACTCCCTGAAAACAAAGCAGAGGCAAGGAAGATACAGAACAAAGCATTGTTCTATGAGATGAACGGTGGAATTTTATATCGAAGATCTTTCTTGGGGCCACTTCTGCACTGTGTGGACCCCCAAGACACAAATTACCTGATCAGGGAGATCCATGAAGGCATCTGCGGCATCCATGCGGGCCCGCGCATAGTTGTCGCAAAGATAACGAACGCTAGTTACTATTGGCCAGGGATGCACGTTGACGCTCTAAAGGAATTGCGCAAATGCGAATCTTGTCAAAGGCACGCCCCGAAAACGCGCCCAAAAAATGATCTTATCCCTGTCTCCGCTGCCTGGCCTTTCCAGCAGTGAGGGATTGATATGGTGGGACCTTTCCCTGAAGCTCCTGGTGTTGTGAAGTTTATAATCGTTGCCGTCGATTATTTCACCAAGTGGGTGGAGGCCAAAGCTCTCGCTTCAACTGCTGCAATGATGGCATGGTTGTAAAATAAGGTGTCCAAGGCCGAGTACTTCCCGAGTAGTCGCTACAAGGTAGGCTGCCGAGGCGACTTTCTTCAACTCCGACTAATTACTCGGAATCGATCAAATGCGGTCAACATTGGCCAAAATCGGATCTAGTAGGTCAACTCGGGCGGAGTTTGACTTAAAATAAAATAAAACATAATTTCTATGCCTATCATATTAAAGAATGAATATCAACTTCACGTATTTTGTTATAAATATTAGTAATTTTATGTTATTTGACATATATTTAATTTCTGAAAACTAACTTCTTTATAATTTGGCATCTCCGAGTACTCCCCATGTACTCTCCGGCTAGCCCGAGTACTCTCAACTCCCCGGTTGGCCGACTAGGGAGCGCCTAGCGACTTTTACAACCATGAATGATGGTGCGTAAGTTCATATGGGAACACATCATTTGCAGATTTGGTCTCTCACTCAAGATCCTAACTGACAATGGCACCAATTTTGCTTCTGAAGACCTCCAAGAATGGATGAAAGAGATGAAGATTGAGCACACTTTCTCTTCTGTTACGCACCCTCCGGGCAACGGCCAAGTGGAAAGTGTCAACAAAAGCATCGTCGAAGGGATACAGGCCCGACTGGGCACCAAGAGAAGAGGCTGGGTAGATGAGCTCCCGAGCATCCTGTGGGCTCATCGAACCATGCCGAAAACGAGCACTGGCGAAACCCCCTTTAGCCTAGTATACGACTCAGAGGCGGTTATCCCAGCTGAAATTGGCCTCCCCTCGCCGCGCCTGACGGCGGTCAACAAAATCGATAACGAGGCGGAGCGCCATCTAGACTTGAACCTACTCGAAGAGAGACATGAGATAGCATGAATCAAAGAGGCCAAGTACAAGACACGGTTGGAGAGGTACTACAATGCCAGAGTACGCATTTGTATCTTCACTCCAGGAGAGTATGTCTTCAAAGACAATGAAGCCTCCAACGTTGAACGCCCCGGAAAGCTAGCACCCAAATGGGAACGCCCATACTTAATACATGAGGTGCTAGGGAAAGGGGCATACAAGTTGCGCACTCTGGATGGATACATCATTCTGCGCACGTGGAATGCGCAACAATTGCACAAATGTTACATGTGAATACTCTCGGCCATGCGCCCTTATCAGTTTATGTTGGCTACGCGCATTTTTTATTACTTATGTTGGCTATACGCCCCCTTTATTTCAATGATGTGCGATTGGCCTAGCGCCTGTTTGAAAGCTACTTAATGAAAGCATTGACGATGCCTTTTGTTTTTAGCATCACGACTTCTACGTTACAAATGCATGTTAAACTTTTGATTAGCACGAAAACACTCCAGTAAATTACGAGCTCTCGAGTTAGGCCTCCAAGGTCCTCCGCGAACATAGCGCGAGACCGGGCAGTTACTCATACACGAGCCACACTTACATTTATTCACGCTAACTTAACCAAAGTTTCTAGCAACAATGCAATAATTGTAACTCAAACAAATTAAAGGCAAACATAAGGCTGTATTCTAAAAAGCGCAACGCGCGTCGATCACTTAGAAAATAACAAAACATCATTGGTTCGATTCAAAAAAGCGCGACCGCGTGATAAGTTACATTTAAACATCTGAAAAGAAAATTACAAGGCACAAAGCCTATCAACACTATCTACTCATAACCATCACCGCCATCATCTTCATCATTCCCATCGCCATCACCATCACCACCGGCTGGTTCTTCTTCATCAGATAACTCCACAGTCTCTGGAGGGTCTAGAATAGCCTTTAGCCGTTGGCACCAGTCGTCATGCTTCAGCGCCTCTGCGACTAAATCCATCACAGGTAGTGATAAATGGTCATAGACCTTTTCAGCGCGGGCTAATGCAACATCAACCTGATCGGTCACTGAGCAATGACAAACATCAAACTCTTGCCCTATTGCCTCTTCAACATGCTGCGCACACTCCAGATAACCTCCACGATGACCAACCGCGCGTGAGGCATCTATGAGGGCAGCAACAGCTGCATCCAGCTCAGAAGCATTCAGGATAGAGTTAGCCATCTACAGCAAAGGCAATAGATAAGAAATAAGTTTAACAAATAAAGCCTAAGTTAAAAAGAGGAGAACCTTACTAGGACCACACCTCTACCGCGCATCCATTCAGCCTCGGAGACCAGCGTATCGACGATGCCTTGGGCTTCAGAGTAATTGTTCTGGGCTACATTGAGGGCAGAGGTACTGATATCCTGCGTCTCTTCAGCTTTCTGTTTCGCCTCCTCAGCAGTAGTAGCTTTTACTCTCTCAGCCTCAAGGTCAATCTCTAAGGACTCACTTTTGTCGGTTTGCTCTTGCAAACGACGTTTCAACTCTGCAATCTCCACGTCCTTAGCCGCCAGGTCCTTATCCTTACCGGACACCTGCGCTTTAAACTCAGCCTGTGAAGAATGACATAATGACTTCAAGCAATATTTTGGTAAGTAAAAAACAACAAAGAAGAAAGGGCTGAAGTTGGAACCTCAACGCGCTCTTTATCAGCTTCAAGATCCTCAACCTTCTTCGTTAAAGTGGAATTTTGGGCCTCAAGGTTGGTAATCTTGGTGCGCGCTGCATAGATGCGCTGATTATCTTTTTCACATATCTTCTTCCACTTCGCGCGCTCTTTGGACAAAAGATCCTCTGCAGCTTGTAATTTGCTCCTTAAGCCCTCGCGGCCCCACTCTTCAGATTTCTTCTCTGATTCAAACTTAGCTTTCTCTTCAGCAAAAGAAGCCTTCTGCTTCTCAAAATCCTTGACCTGCCTTAACACTCGTTCACGGTATTTTTCCCAATCACCCCGTGTAACGCCCAACGTCCCCAAACTTTAGATTTTTGTCAGATTTAATCCCTGAACTTTAGCTATTGGCAAGTCTAACCCTGAACTATTTGATGTGTGATACTCTGATGTCTTGGTAAATCTATATGTTTGGAATGTCTAAATCTGTGTTTGAATGCCTAAATCTATAGGCTTGGAATGTCTAACTCTATGTTGGAATGTCTAATTCTATATGTTTGGAATGTCTAAATCTATGTTTGGAATGTCTAATTCTATATATTTGGAATGTCTAATTCTATATACTTGGAATGTCTAATTCTATATATTTGGAATGTCTAATTCTAAACCTAACGGATTGCAATATTACCTCAATGGCATCTGGGTGCCGGATCGCGATAATCTCCATGAGCTCATTATGAAGGAGGCTCATAAATCCCATTACTCCATTCATCCGAGCGCCGATAAGATGTACCAAGATCTGCGTACGACTTATTGGTGGCCTGGCATGAAAAGGGACACTGCCGTATATGTTTCTAAATGCCTTACTTGTACAAAAGTGAAGGCTGAACATCAACGCCCTTCAGAACTCTTAGAACAACCTAAAATCCCAGTCTGGAAATGGGATGGTATCGCTGTGGACTTTATTACTAAGTTACCTCGAACACCTTCTGGTCACGATAGTATATGGGTGATAATCGATCGTTTGACCAAATCCGCCCACTTTCTTCCTATTGGTGAAGATTACAGGGTGGAGAAACTTGCTCGAATCTATACTGATGAGATTATATGCCGCCATGGCATACCTCTTAACATAATCTCGAACCGTGATGGTCGTTTTACTTCACGTCTTTGGCAAACCTTCCAATCCGCTATGGGTACTCATTTGAATCTTAGCACGGCCTTTCATCCTCAGATGGATGGATAGACCGAGCGTACTATTCAGACCCTAGAGGATATGCTCCAATCTTGTGTCATCGACTTTGGTGGTAACTGGGATGTACATTTACCATTGATTGAGTTCTCGTACAACAACAGCTGTCATTCCAGCATTCAGATGGCTCCTTTCGAAGCTCTGTATGGCCGCAAGTGCCGATCTCCTCTCAGCTGGCATGAGATTGGCGACAAGCAGTTTACTGGCCCTGAAATAATTCAAGAGACAACGGATAAGATTCTTCAGATCCATGATAACTTGATCAAGGCTAGGAGCAGACAAAAGAGTTATGCTGATAATATACGTAAGCCTCTGGAATTTGATGTTGGTGACCGAGTTCTCCTCAAGGTATCTCCCTGGAAGAGAGTAGTTCGTTTTGGTAAGAAGGGAAAGCTCGCCCCTCGCTATGTGGGTCCTTTCAAGATACTCGAAAGGATTGGCAATGTGGCGTACAAACTTGACTTGCCACAAGAACTAAACAATGTGCATCCAGTGTTCCACGTATCTAATCTATGTAAATGCCTAGCCGATGAGGAACTTCAGGTTCCCCTCGAGGACTTGGAAATAAATGATGCTGTACAATTTATGGAGAAACTGGTCGAAATCATGGATCAAGCTGTCAAGCGTCTGAGGCGTAGCAAAATTCCCAGTGTTAAGGTTCGATGGGAAGGAAAGCGTGGCGCCGAATTCACTTGGGAGTTGAAAAGTGATATGAAGGCCAAGTACCTGCAGCTCTTCGAGCAGTCTTCTTCTAAGATTTCGGGGACGAAATCTCCTAAAGGAGGGGAGACTGTAACGCCCAGCGTCCCCAAACTTTAGATTTTTGTCAGATTTAGTCCCTGAACTTTAGCTATTGGCAAGTCTAGCCCCTGAACTATTTGATGTGTGATACTCTGATGTCTTGGCAAATCTATATGTTTGGAATGTCAAAATCTATGTTTGAATGCCTAAATCTATATGCTTGGAATGTCTAACTCTATGTTGGAATGTCTAAATCTATATACTTGGAATGCCTAATTCTACATGCTTGAAATGTCTAAATCTATATACTTTGGTGCTTGACTCTTGAGGCTCGTGAAACTTGAGACTTGGTTGCACGAGGGACTTGAGTCTTGTCACTGGCGGAAACTATGAAACTTTGAAAAAAAAACTTTGGTTCTATTGCCTAAATTATACTACTTATGATATTACCCAATAAATACGCAACGCAACGCTTGATCTTACGCGCGAGAACGGGAACATGGAAAAGATGGATTGGCCGAGTGGCAATCCGATCGGATGACCACCCGATCGGATGACCACCCGATCGAGTGGCCACTCGATCGAGTTGCCACCCGATCCATGCGTACAGCCCTTTCTCACCCTCCTTCACACTATAAATAGGAGCTGTCACATCAGTCCTTCACTGTTGTGACAGCCCTGCTCGACTCAGACGCACGAACACCTTATTCCTTCGATTTCTTGGCTATTTCGGTACGTTTTACACTAGATCCTTGTACTTTCTTAATCTACACTTCATCCTCGGATCTGAGGTCTTAAGGGTGATGTCATCACAGTGGGTTGTACGAACTGCTATATGATGTCATTCCTGGTAAGATCTAGCTTGGATCTAAGGAATTTCAGGTGTTTGTACCCGATCTAAGCTAGATCTGAGATTTCTCATAATAAAACTTAAGTTTCTTCATCTTTCTTTAATCTTTTCTTCAAACTTTCACTTTATCCAGTGGAAATCGGGTCTAAACGGACTGTAGACTTAAGGAATAGTCTAAAGTCAGCTTGGATCTGAATCCTCACCGGAAAAGATGGCCAAAACACGGATTCTGACATGAACTTGTTATGGACAGACAACTAATCGAACAGGGGTGATTCCCATCCGATCAGAACGGCTGCGTGCCGATAAGTTCACCATTGTCTCAGTACGTCCTGTGCCGTCATCGTTAATCTAGAAACTTAGAAATTTATAAAAAAGGGTGAACGGGACAAGGACCGCCCGATCGAACGGCAACCCGATCGGGTAGCCACCCGATCGGACATCCACTCGATCAGGAGACACTTGTCCTTTAGCCTTGAAACCTTTCAACACTTAGAACTTTTCCAGAAAACTTGGAACTTGGGAATCTCAATCGAGTGGCAACCCGATCGGATAGCCATCCGATCGGGCAGCCATCCGATAGAGGTGACCAACACTAAACTCAATACTTGGATCGAGTGGTGATCCGATCGGATAGCCATCCGATTGGGCAGCCATCCGATCCTTCCTCGCTTTATGGAATTTGAATCAAGTGGCAACTCGATCGGATAGCTATCCGATCGGGCAGCCATCCGTCCCTCACACACTTGGCACTCGATCGACTGGCAATCCGATCGGATAGCCATCCGATCGGACTGCCATCCGATCCAGTGACTGTTCCGTCACTTTGCGTAATCTCGATTGTTTCGTCCGACACTTACCTATTGTAATCTAATCAGGCTAAAACTAAAGAGCTCCCTTTGATCCAATAACAGTCTTAACTGTTAAGCAATCACTGTTAGTATACTCGATCCCTTTTTGTTTTAAACTTTGGGATGTAACATGTATTCTACTAAATATACGATACTTGAGACTTTGCAAACTATACTCTATCCTACGTGTATGTGAAACTTGTGCATTCTAGTATTCTATTTTGTGCTATTTGACGTTTAATCCAGGGTGTGTAGTTCCGCCTTAACAATAGTAGCGCTATAGGAGGTGCCCCTCTCCCATTATTCTCGCGGGGTATTGTTAGGAGGAATCTAGTTTACCTTGAGTCTTGGGTAAACACTAAAGCATCGGGATACTTGGGCTATCACTGCGTGGACTGCGACACTAGCACGGCTGAAACTATTTTGATACTTACATTGTGGATATGAGTTATTTTAATCTACTATGCTATTATTCAAACTTGTATACTCGCCAATACTTTGTATTGATATTTTAATACATGTTGCAGGGTGATAGGTTGCTATGGAACATATGGAAATCAAGCTAGGAGATGCCTAGAAACGTCACTTAAATAATTTAGGCTCTTGAACAATTTTATTGTGTGATGTAACTTTGATGATGCTTGTTTGACATTTGAAAATCTATATCATGAAATCTACTTAATTACTATTGAAATACCTAGTGTTGTGGAATCTCATGAGCAATCTGAACGCTTGGTGCCCGCACCCCGATGTTTCCGCCATCGGTTGGGGTGTGACAGATTGGTATCAGAGCCATAACTATAGGGAATTAGGATGAGTAGGAATACTTGCCCTAGTCTATAGTTCTAGGAATCTCGATTCTTATCTATTGTTTAAGATTTATGCATCCTACCGTAATTGCTTCCTAGCAGCACATATACTCATGTAAAACTTACATGCCTTTCCTAAGGTTAACATAATGTACACTTGATACTTTGAAAACACTATTCACCAGTGTTTGTATTTTACACGAGATTTGCACACAAGACAGGAGTGACACCCGAACCTTGATGGAAAATCTCCATATTATTCTAGTAGGTCTTGTATGCGGATAAGTACCGACGATATTAGGGTACGATGTTATCAAGTTAGAGGTGAAACTTAGACCTTGATAACTAGTCCCACTCCTTGATGTTTTATTTATGTCTCGCTAAAGTCTCGAAACTTCCATTCAATTGGATACATGAAATGACCAAAAGGACGAATATCGTAGGCCTAACATCGATGACGCATTTGTCTAAGTAAGTCAAGACACGCTATCTCAATTCGAAAGGGGTTCAAATCGCTTTGGTTAGTCACCGTTCTTCTACCCGGAACACTCTATGTTTTATGAGCCTATCTTTTATGTGGTTTTAGACTTAATTCTTCGTTTATCTTGATTCTTCGTTTATTATGAGACGTTCTCACGAATCGCACGTATGTCCGCAATATAAAACGTTAACTCTAATCTCAGGATCAACTAAATTTATGAGGTTTTATTCTATCATGATAGCCTATGTGTGAATCTTGATCGACTATGATTCTATGTAAATCTGTCTGATGAATCTATGTGTGATTGTGGTTGTAAGACACTAAATGTAACATGGCATGGAAACACGAGGGAGAAGTGACATGTCTGAAGCATGGTGGATACGCCGCTGGTACTCCCTATATATAAGTGTTCCACACATGTTACCAACTTTCGTGCAAAGTGCCATGCGAAACTTAGTGTTTACAGCCCGGTGATGAGTTGTTGGAATCCAATCTATGAAAACTACTTGAGTAATCTATGAGGAATCTATGTGTAATCTATGCGTACTCTAGCGTAATCTACGTGTAATCTAAGTATGTGCTGTTTTGAGAAACAAAATGCGAAATGTAGCCTAGCGCCGAAGACGAGGATGGAGTGACATGTCCGAAGCATGGTGGATACGCCTCTGGTACTTCCTATATATAAGTGCTTCTGGCATGTTACCAAGTCTTCGTACCACGCGCTAAGTGAAGTTCGTAAATTTGTAGGCTCGGGTTGAAGTTGTGGAATCTATTTGGTTAATCTATGATTAAATCTATTAGGTTAGTCTATGTGTACTTCCTATATATAAGTGCTTCCATCATGTTGCCGAACTTTCCTAGCACGTGCCATGCGGGATTTCGTTGGTTGTGGATTGTCTATGGTAATCTATGTGAAACTATTGGAAACTATTGGATCTATTGAAACCTATGAATGAATCTATTAGAAACTATTGAGTCTATTGGAGTCTGTGAGTCTACTGAATCTATTGAATCTATAGAATCTGTTGGAATCTATGTGAAACTATTGGAGTAGTCTATGTGAATCTACGATGATGAGTGTGTTTTGCGACACGTAACATGACACCGAGTACGGGTACAAAGCGATCGTGACTGAAGCATGGTGGATACGCCGCTGGTACTTCCTATATATAAGCGTTTCTGACACGTCACCAAACTTCGTACAACGTGCCATGCGAAGGTCGTGGGTTGCGGTATCGGTGTGAATCTTGAGTCTTAGTCTATCGTATGTATATCTGTATCAATCTAGACTTAATGATCCTCTTGTTGGATCTTTAGGATGTCTTCTCGAAAGCTCTCCGACACTCTCAAGAGATCCAGGGAAAAGTCTCAAAAAAAGATGATGTCCTTCATGGCCGACCAGATTGCTCGAGTCGTGCCAAAGATTGTCTCTGAGATCCAAGGATCGAACACTACGCCCTCATCTGTTGATTCAAAAACGGAGAAAGAAAAGTCTACCAAGTTCACCTATAAACATTTCATCTCTTGCAACCCTAAGTCTTTCACAGGCAATGATGGGGTGACTGCTATGCTCGAGTGGTTCGACAGCATCGAGGTTACTTTCATCAATAGCGAATGCCCAGATCATCTAAAGACTAGGAGTGTGACCAGAATGTTTCAAGGATGAGCATTAGAGTGGTGGACAAATGAGAGAAACATCCGTTCGAACGAAGAAGCCTATGCTCTTCCATGGGCTGAGGTGCGAGAATTAATGATGCTTGAATTCTGCCCTCCTCATGAACAACTGAAGCTTGAAGAAGAGTTCTGGCACTTGAAGCAGATTGGTGATGATAATCTGGCTTATACTACCCGCTTCAAGCAACTCAGCTTGGTTGTTCCTCACTTGGTTTCTACTCCTAAGCGAATGATAACCAAATACCTCAATGGTCTACCTCCTGCTATGCGTGATTCTATTGAAGCAGCTCAACTCGGGAATATTGAGGAAGTCTATCGCCTGGCAGCCAGTCTCAACAACAACCGCGTTCATGATAAGCAGTTTGCTACTCCTACTACCTCCAAGTCTGCAAATCAAGTCACCCAGCAGCCAAGTGGCAGCAAGAACCAGAAAAGGAAATCTCAGGGTTCAGGATGCAACGCTATTGTTCCTGCTGCTAAACCTGCTCCTGCTACTGCTGTTGCTAACCCTGTCGTTCCTGAGGTTAAGAAGCAGTACACTGGGTCTTACCCCAAGTGTGCCACTTGTATTTTCATCATCCTGTTGCTTCTGCATGTCGTTTGTGCACCAACTGCAATCGCTATGGTCACACGACTCCCTATTGTCGTCAAGCTAACCCAGCTCAACCAGTTCAACAAGCCCCAGCTCAGGCAGCTCTACCAGCTCTCCCAGCTCCTCCGCAGAATCCAAAGCCAGTCAATACTGTTCATGCATGCTACAAGTGTGGGGATACTACTCACCTCCGCAACCAGTGTCCTTAGCTAAACCAGGACCAGCAGCCAGCCGCTCGTGGACGAGCGTTCAATCTCAACGCTAATCAGGCTCGTAATGACAATGATGTCGTGAATGGTACGTTTCTTGTGAATAACCTTTATGCTTCGATCCTATTTGATACTGGTGCCAATAGAAGTTTTGTGTCCGTGGAATTTGAATCTCTGCTAAACTGTGCACGCACTATGTTACCTAAGTCGTTTTCGGTGGAAATTGCCAATGGGAAGTCTATTCTAGTTGATTCTATTCTCCGCGGTTGTTCCTTGATTCTTAACGACCACGTGTTTACTATAGATCTTATACCCATGCAATTGGGTAGTTTCGATGTCATTATCGGCATGGATTGGTTGCATAAGAACCATGCCGAGATCGCTTGTCACGAGAAGTTTGTTCGTCTACCCTTACCGTCTGGCGATATCTTGCATGTTTATGGGGACCGACCTTCGAAAGGACTGAGGCTGATGTCATGCACACAAGCGAGCAGGTGCTTACGTAAACCGAACCTTGCTTTCTTGGCCCACGTGGTGGAACAAAAGAGCAAGGGGAAGAACATAAGCGATGTTCCAGTAGTGTGTGATTTCCCCGATGTCTTTCCTGAAGATCTACCTGGTCTTCCACCTCCGAGAGTCGTCGATTTTCGTATCGATCTCATCCCTGGTGCGACTCCTGACGCCAAGGCCCCGTACCGTCTTGCACCTTCCGAGATGCAAGAGTTATCTAGTCAGCTTCAGGAACTACTCGATAAAGGATTTATTCGTCCAAGTACCTCGCCATGGGGTGCTCCCGTGCTGTTCGTCAAGAAGAAAAATGGTTCCCGTATGTGTATCGACTACCGTGAACTTAATAAGCCTACCATTAAGAATCTTTATCCTCTTCCCTGCATCGATGATCTATTTGACCAACTACAAGGCGCGTCATGTTTCTCAAAAATCGATCTTCGTTCTAGTTATCATCAGCTTTGAGTTCTCGAAGATGATATACCCAAAACCACATTTCGTACCCGTTATGGACACTACGAGTTCGTGGTCATGCCTTTTGGATTGACCAACGCACCCGCTGTGTTCATGGATCTCATGAATCGTGTTTGTAAGCCCTATTTGGATTGTTTCTCGATAGTCTTTATTGATGACATCCTAATTTATTTTAAAACTAAAGCTGATCATGCTCGACATTTGCGCTTGACGCTTGAACTCTTACGTGGTGAACGTCTGTATGCTAAATTTTCTAAGTGTGAGTTTTGTATTAATGAAGTTTAATTTCTGGGTCACGTCGTTAGTAAGCAAGGCATCCATGTTGACCCGTCTAAAATCGAAGCTGTAAAGAATTGGAATACGCCAAAATCTGCATCCGAGATTCATTCCTTTCTAGGATTGGCGGGGCATTACCACCGGTTTATTTTGGATTTCTAGAAGATCGCTGTTCCTCTTACTTCGCTAACTCAGAAAGAGAGATCTTTTGCTTGGGGTCCTGAACAGGAAAAATCTTTCCAAACTCTTAAGACTCTTTTGTGTAATGCCCCTGTTCTTACTCTCCCTGATGGGGACGATTTCGTGGTATATTGCGATGCCTCGAACCGTGGATTGGGCCGTGTGCTCATGCAGCGGGAGAAGGTTATTGCTTATGCTTCTCGTCAACTCAAGGTGCATGAGAAAAACTATACTACTCACGATCTGGAGCTTGGTGTAGTTGTGTTTGCGTTAAAGATATGGCGACACTACTTGTATGGTACTAAGTGCGTGGTGTTCACTGACCATAGAAGTCTTCAACATATTTTCAACCAAAAAGAGCTGAACATGCGATAGAGACGTTGGGTGGAATTGCTTAACGACTACGACTGCGAAATCCGCTACCATCCTGGAAAGGCGAATGTAGTGGCCGATGCTCTTAGTCGTAAAACTCATGTAAATGCTATTCGTATCTCTAATGATCTCCATGCATGTTGTTGGTGCATTTTATGTGACAACAGCGTTGGATTGGTCTTTGGATATTAAACGAGTTTGGGCCGCGAAGACTTATGAAGACTGAAAGGAATTCGAGTTTGTTGAAGCCCAATCTAGTTCAAGTTTGTTTCAAGTTAAAGTCTATCTAGTTTAGCCCGATTTGTAAACAGAATTCGTATGGGTTGAGCCCAATTCGAATTGTATTGGTTGTGCTATATAAACAACCTTTACCTAGAGTTTTAGGGTTAGACTTTTGGAGACTTTTAGGCAATTGAGAGAGAGTTCGAATACACAGATTATTGGCTGTGAGTTCGTGAAGATCTTGAGTGATTGTAAACGTTTTCGTTGGATAATCATAGAAGATCGGTTGGTAAATCGTCTGGTGTTCTTGTTTCTGTTTATTTGGTTTATCAAGGGGATTCCGCACCCTTGGTAGATTGTCAGTTTTGTTACGATCCATACGGGATAGGGACCTACAATTGGTATCAGAGCGTCTGCTCTTGTGTACGGTTCAAAACTGATATTACAGATTCAAGGATTGTGTTCGTGTTTGAAGATTTTCGGGTTGCTGTTTGAATTCTCGAAGAACATCGAAGAACAGTCAAAATTTTCGTGATTTTGATCTGTTTTGGTGTTATTTGGAAGTTGTTTGCTGATTTTTTGGAGTTTTAGTTGGAAAGTTATAAATCAGAAGATTCTACGGTTTAAAAGGTGCTGATTTTTCGAGATTTTGGTTGAAAAATAAGTGATCTCGACTGGTACTGTTCACTCGCAACCGTGATTGCGACTTGTGCTGGTTGACTCGCAACCGTGATTGCGACTTGTGCTGGTTGACTCGCAACCGTGGTCTCGACTCGAAACTAAGGTTTCGACTCGCAACAGTGGTTACGACTCGTAACTAGTGGTTTCGGCTTGTGCTGATTTGACTCGCAACTGTGGTTTCGACTCGCAACAAGTGTTTTGAAAGTGGTGGAATTTTTCTAGGCAATCGTAGGAAAAATTTCACAGTTTCGCGTTTAGATAATTATCCGTAACTCATCTGGACAAACCGTTTGCACCGTTGGACTCCTTGGATTTTTAGGACAAAAAAAAAAAAAAGAAAAAAAGAAAAAGACTCTGGAAAATCCCGAAAACGGTTTTAGACATTATATATCATTGGAATCGTAATCTCGAGACGAATCTAACGGTATAATTTGGTAAAAACAGGTTTCGGACTAAAATTGTACGGTTTTAACAGTCTGATTAACTTAAAATGTCGAACATGTCTAAATTAAACGAACTCCTAAGGATGGAACATGAGGTAGGCACAACGAACAAACCACCTAAGATGATGAAGGTGGAGAACTACTTGACATGGAAGGATAGGTTTCAATCCTTTGTTGAGTACCAGGACACTCGGATGTGGATATGCATAGACGATGGGTATGTGAACCCAACTCATGAGTTTGAGGGAAGACAACGTATAACTGCTTATGTTGATATGGAGGCCGAACAAAAGAAAATGTATGAGGCTGAAAAAAGAGCCTTGGCAGCCATTAAAATGTCTTTACCTGAGGTTTCAAGTGGAAGATAAATGTCTTCCATGTCAAAAGGGAAAACAACACAAGAAACCTCATAAGTCTAAAACAGTAAATTCCATTAATGCCCCAAAATAATGGTAGTCGAACTTTTTATAACAATGGCTTTAGAAATTACAATCAAGGTTCTTGGAATCAAAATCAAAATTTTCAAAGGTCACATAGTCCTAACACAAATAGGTACCCTCAGGACCAGAGACCTTATGGAAATCAAAAACCATTTCCATCAACAGGCCCAAAATCCAAGACTCCAGCTAGGAGTGATGGATACTGGATGGATGTTCCTGTAGTTGATGAATCTGGAAGACCCAAGACCATTAAGGCTTGGGTCCCCCAATCTAACTAATCTTTTGGTTGGTGTGTGCAGGAGCTGCTAAGGAGGATTATCAACTTATGGTATGTTGATAGTGGCTGCTCCAGGCACATGACGGGGGATGCGAGGTTGTTTTCTGAATTTGAAGAATATGATGGTGGACATGTAAATTTTGCTGGTGCTAAAGGTGGTAGGATTACTGGACGAGGAAAAGTGACGAATGGGAAGATCACTTTGGACAAAGTGAACTATGTTGAGCAGCTTAAACACAATCTGATGAGCGTGTCACAAGTCTGCGACAAGGGTCACTCGGTCCATTTTACAAATACTGAGGCATTGGTGTTGAAACCAGGTTTGGTTATTCCGGACGATTGGATAGTGATGCGTGCACCGAGGAAAAATGATACTTATGTCATGGACATGGGTGCCAAGGATCCAACTGCTGCGGTGGCGTGTTTACTGTCAAAAGCATCTGAAGCTGAATCTATGTTGTGGCACAGACGCATGGCCCACATTCACTATCGCAAAATGAATTATATCATAAAAAATGAGCTAGTGAAAGGGGTTCCATTGCTGAGGTTTCAAGTGGAAGATAAATGTCTTCCATGTCAAAAGGGAAAACAACACAAGAAACCTCATAAGTCTAAAACAGTAAATTCCATTAATGCCCCTTATGAATTACTTCACATGGATTTATTCGGTCCAGTGAATGTGAGGAGCATAGGTGGAAAGTACTATTGTCTTGTTGTCACTGATGATTACTCACGTTATTCATGGGTTTTCTTTTTAGGTACAAAAGATGAGACAGCGGAGATGCTGATAGATCTTTTTACAAAATTGGAAAACGTCCATGATGCAAGAATTAAGAGGATAAGGAGTGATAATGGCACGGAGTTCAAGAATCGGGTTCTGGATCTCTACTGTCTTCGAAAGGGAATAGAACATCAATATTCTGCTCCTTATACTCCTCAACAGAATGGAGTCGCTGAGAGGAAAAACAGGACGTTGATTGAAGCTGCTAGGACAATGCTTTCAGATTCAAAGCTACCAGTTCTTTTCTGGGGAGAAACTGTGAATACAGCTTGCTATGTCCTAAACAAAGTGTTAACTGTTAAACGTTTTAACAAAACTTGTCATGAGTTGATGTTTAACGAAAAACCAAACTTAACAGGCTTTGAACCATTTGGATTACCCTGCACCATTGTGCGAAACAAAGATAAACAAAAATTCGGTGAGGTGGCTGACGAAGGCTACTTTCTAGGTTACATGCCTGGCACACCGAATAAAAGGGTTTTTAATCTCAAAACTGGTAAAATTGAGGTTGTTTTTAATGTGGAAATTACTTCCTACAAACCTCAACAATCAACGAGTGGTCCTGCTATATTATATGATTATGAAAGTGTGTTTAAATCATTTAATATTCCTGAGGTTTCTGATGCAGATGATTCTCAGCTGATTCAAACAGTGATTGGTGAAGATGATGAAGGCGAGTTTATGCCTAGATCGAATGTTGATATGTCAGATGCTCCGGAAGCTTCCCATGGTGCTACTAATCCTGATTCAAGCGATAGTGACTCTGAACCCATTCAGGGGGAGGAGTTTGTAAATCCATTTGCAGATCAGAATATTCAGGGGGAGGTTGGATCAAACCTGGGTGATAATCTTGAAGTTGATGCAGTTGCTTCTACACGAGCAAATAGAGATCATCCAGTTGACATGATACTTGGAGATCCTACTGCAGGTGTTCAGACGAGAAGAAGCATAGCAGCGAATTCAGGGTTATTTGTTTCGATTGAGAAGACTGGGATAGTGAACGAGTGCTTGTATAGTTGCTTTATTTCCCAAGTGGAGCCGAAGAACATTCATATGGCTCTTAAAGACAATTCATGGGTTGAAGCTATGCAAGAAGAATTGGCCCAGTTTGCAAAGTTGAAGGTATGGGAGTTAGTGGACCTTCCTAAAGGTGAAAGAGAGATTGGCACTAAATGGGTATTTAGGTGCAAGAAAGATGAAAGAGGAATTGTCACGCGCAACAAGGCTCGGTTGGTGGTCAAAGGGTTCAATCAGCAAGAAGGGATAGATTACAATGAAGTGTTTGCACCAGTGGCAAGGTTGGAGGCAATTCGTTTGTTTCTAGCTTTTGCTTCATTCAAGGGCTTTAAAGTTTACCAACTAGACGTGAAGAGTGCATTTCTTTACGGTAAAGTCCAAGAAGTGGTGTATGTCTCACAACCAGATGGGTTCGTTGATCCAGACTATCCAGATCGAGTGTACAAACTTGATAAGGCTTTGTATGGGTTACATCAAGCTCCTAGGGCGTGGTACGAGACACTGTCTACACATCTGCTCAAGAATGGTTTTGAAAGGGGTCAGATATACAGTACACTGTTCATAAAGAGGAAGAAGGAAGATTTTCTGCTGGTACAGGTATACGTGGATGACATCATCTTTGGGTCATCTGATGTGAACATGTGTAAAGAGTTTGAACAGGTGATGAAGAGCAAGTTTGAAATGAGCGCTATGGGTGAGCTGTCCTATTTTCTGGGATTACAAGTTGAACAGAAGGAGGATGGGATGTTTATTCATCAAACGAAGTATGTGTATGACATTTTGGATCGGTTCAAAATGAATGATTGCTCTACTTTCAACACACCCATTTGCGAAAATCACAATCTCGGCCCAGATCATGAAAGTACTGAAGATGTTGATCCTACTCAATACAGGGCGATGATTGGGTTTCTAATGTACTTGACTGCTTCAAGACCTGACATCATGTTTGCCGTATGCTTGTGTGCCAGATATCAAGCGAATCCAAAAGAGTCACACATGAAAGCAGTGAAGCGTATTCTTCGTTACTTGAAGGGGAAACCTAAACTTGGGTTGTGGTATCCAGCTTATAGTGATTTGAGGTTCATTGCTTACACTGATTCAGACTTTGGAGGATGCAAATCAACCAGAAAGTCTACAACAGGTGGTTGTCAGTTTTTAGGAGGCAGGATCGTGTCTTGGCAATGCAAGAAGCAATCCTGTGTGTCTACATCTACGTGTGAAGCTGAATATATTGCTGCGGGTAGCTGTTGCTCTCAGGTCCTCTGGATTCAACAGCAGATGCGCGATTACGGTTTGGATTTCACTCGTACTCCTATTATGATAGATAATAATGCCACTATTTCAATCACAAACAATCCCGTAAAGCACAGTAGAACTAAACATATTGACATACGTCATCACTTTATACGGGATTGTGCTGAAAAACGACTAATTGAATTATATCGAGTCGACACAGAAGATAATCTTGCTGATCTTTATACTAAAGCTTTTGATCGAGCTCGCTTTGAACACTTAGTCGAACTCAACGGGATGAGGAATCCTGAATAACTGGTTTTTCATAAGAATTTTGTAAATAGTTTACTGCTTTCTTAAAAATCAAAAATACAAAAACATTGAAAAATCAAAAACATAAAAAAAAATAGAAAATCAAAAATGAGTTATCACTGTGTGAAAAAGAAGAAATGATAGTACATCAGCAAGTTAGACTCTGGAAAATCCCGAAAACGGTTTTAGACATTATATATCATTGGAATCGTAATCTCGAGACGAATCTAACGGTATAATTTGGTAAAAACAGGTTTCGGACTAAAATTGTACGGTTTTAACAGTCTGATTAACTTAAAATGTCGAACATGTCTAAATTAAACGAACTCCTAAGGATGGAACATGAGGTAGGCACAACGAACAAACCACCTAAGATGATGAAGGTGGAGAACTACTTGACATGGAAGGATAGGTTTCAATCCTTTGTTGAGTACCAGGACACTCGGATGTGGATATGCATAGACGATGGGTATGTGAACCCAACTCATGAGTTTGAGGGAAGACAACGTATAACTGCTTATGTTGATATGGAGGCCGAACAAAAGAAAATGTATGAGGCTGAAAAAAGAGCCTTGGCAGCCATTAAAATGTCTTTACCTGATGGCATCAAACATACCTTTAAGAAGTACACTACTTCAAAGGAAATGTGGGATGCACTAGAGAAGCGATATGAGGGAAATCCTGATGTAAAGAAGAACAAAGTTGATCTATTGAAGAAGCAGTTTGCTGTGTTCAAGTACATGAAGAATGAGTCACTTGAGGACGTCATCACTCGATACTACCATCTGATGTCAGAATTGGACAACTATGATATAGATTGCTATACTGACATAGAGAAAAATGACAAGCTGCTGGATGCTCTACCTGCTAAATGGGATATCTACACTCTCATGATTAAGGGAGAAGCAGATTATGACACGAAGGAATTGGAAGAAGTAGTTGGAAAGCTTAGAGCTTATGAGCTTAGCATGAAGAAGAAGGACACTGGATATGATCAGGTTCAAGATCAGGGATTTACAATGGGCTTACATCTTCTTCATCTCACGATGCTTCTAGCGACTCTGCCACTGCTTTTCTCTCACGTGAAAATGAGCAGGTCATAGTGAATGAAGATGGTGATGTGTGTTTTGTGGCTGCATCGGGAGGATCAACTGGAGCTAAGAGAACATCAACTGCTAAGCAAAGTAGTAGTTCAAAATCAATGCCAATGAGTGTGAAGTCTGCTGAAGAACATCTTGCTCTACTTGCTTCGTTTGTTGCTTCTTATGAAAATTACATTCAGGGGAAGATATCTGATCCTGCCGTTTTAGATGAAGATTACGATCAGATTGACCCTGATGATCTTGAAGATATGGATTTGCAATGGCAAATGGCCATGATTACCAGACGTGTGAAAAGGTTCATGAACAGAACTGGAAGGAAGTTTGTGGGGAAAACTGTTGGTTTTGACAAGACCAAAGTAAGGTGCTTTAACTGTCAAAGTTATGGACATTTCGCTAGAGAATGTCAAAAACAAAAGCAAGAGACGTCGAGTCAGAATTCAAACAACAGGAATGCTTCAAACAACTCTAACACAAGGGCATTGATCTCTACTGCTCGAGAAGGTTCATACGACTGGAGTATTCATTTGGAAAATGATGAGAATGTCACTCAAGCATTCATGGCAGAGATTGTACCCGTTGATGATGCTGAAGCTAACGTGAATGCTGAAGTTGAAAAGAAAAGTGAAGCTGAGGAAAAGAAAGCTGATCAGACAACAGAAGCTGAAAAAGAAAAGCCAAAGTCTGAGCATGAAAGGGAAGACGAAGCTAAAGATGAGATCATCAAAAGAATGGAAGCTCAACTTGCTGCTCTTATGGCTAACTCAGACAAATCGACAGGAGAGGTACGTAACTCTGCTACTTCTGTTTGTTTAAAGTGTCGTGAATTACAGGGTGAAGTTGACAGGTTGTCAACTCAAAATAAAAGTCTGGTGAGCGAGATGTCTAATGTAAAAGAATCAAATTTCTTTGCTAAAAGAAATGAGTCATCATATTTAAAAAAAATAAAAGGCTATGAAGCTGAAATTGAAGTTTTAACCAGCAAACTAAACGAAAAACTTCAAGTCATAGACTTAGCTCATGACATGATGGCTGAGAAAACAAAAGAGATTTCTGAAAAATGCAAAGAGTTGTCAGAAGCACAACTCAAAATTGTTGAACTTGAAAAGAAATTAGGTCAATTCAGGGATTCTACTTTTGTTATGAAACACATGATGGGTGGGTTAAAGAAGAGTAATGACAAGACCAGCGTGGGATTCAAGGGCTTCAATGAAGTCCCACCTCCTCTTAGTCATGACTATTCTTTCTTACCTGATGAAGATGAGTTCACAGACTTTCTGTCGACATCACCAAGTAGTTTCACATCGAGTCAAGGTGATGTGTCTGAAGATAATGATGCTAAGAAGGAGAATAACAGCAAACCTGTTTTGAAAAAGAAAAACTCAAATCCTACGAATAAAAATCCAACTTTTGCTAAAAAGGTTAATTTTGTTCAAGGAAATGACATGAAAAACGAAACAGCTGTTATTGAAAACGAATCAAATTTAAAGTTTGCAAAAAATAAGAACATAGAAAATCTTGAAACTAAGCAAACTGAACCAAATCCTTCTAAGGCATCATCATCAACACCAGAATCTAGTTCAAAGGCTTCAGCTGAGAAGTCTTCGAAAAAGAGATCGTGCTTCAAATGTCACACAAAGGGACATGTAGCTAGCTGCTGTCCTAACAAAAAGGTTGAAGCACAAGTTAGTGAGAAACAAAGAGGGAAATCACCTGAGAAGCAAGGTGATAATGAGGAGAAAGTCTCAAATTCTCCAAAGAAATCTGCTCCAAAGCAACAACCGGGTGTTGCTGGTGGTGTAGATAAGGCTGAAAAAGGAACTCCACAAGTTCCTCGTTTTCAAAGAAATCAACCAAGATTTCAGCCTGAATCTACATCAGGCAGATATGAAAGACCTAGAAGTAACTCACCAAGAATGAAAAATCAAAATTCAAATAATTTCAGAAGTCAAGGTCAATATCAAAATCGATACCAAAATAATGGTAGTCGAACTTTTTATAACAATGGCTTTAGAAATTACAATCAAGGTTCTTGGAATCAAAATCAAAATTTTCAAAGGTCACATAGTCCTAACACAAATAGGTACCCTCAGGACCAGAGACCTTATGGAAATCAAAAACCATTTCCATCAACAGGCCCAAAATCCAAGACTCCAGCTAGGAGTGATGGATACTGGATGGATGTTCCTGTAGTTGATGAATCTGGAAGAACCAAGACCATTAAGGCTTGGGTCCCCCAATCTAACTAATCTTTTGGTTGGTGTGTGCAGGAGCTGCTAAGGAGGATTATCAACTTATGGTATGTTGATAGTGGCTGCTCCAGGCACATGACGGGGGATGCGAGGTTGTTTTCTGAATTTGAAGAATATGATGGTGGACATGTAAATTTTGCTGGTGCTAAAGGTGGTAGGATTACTGGACGAGGAAAAGTGACGAATGGGAAGATCACTTTGGACAAAGTGAACTATGTTGAGCAGCTTAAACACAATCTGATGAGCGTGTCACAAGTCTGCGACAAGGGTCACTCGGTCCATTTTACAAATACTGAGGCATTGGTGTTGAAACCGGGTTTGGTTATTCCGGACGATTGGATAGTGATGCGTGCACCGAGGAAAAATGATACTTATGTCATGGACATGGGTGCCAAGGATCCAACTGCTGCGGTGGCGTGTTTACTGTCAAAAGCATCTGAAGCTGAATCTATGTTGTGGCACAGACGCATGGCCCACATTCACTATCGCAAAATGAATTATATCATAAAAAATGAGCTAGTGAAAGGGGTTCCATTGCTGAGGTTTCAAGTGGAAGATAAATGTCTTCCATGTCAAAAGGGAAAACAACACAAGAAACCTCATAAGTCTAAAACAGTAAATTCCATTAATGCCCCTTATGAATTACTTCACATGGATTTATTCGGTCCAGTGAATGTGAGGAGCATAGGTGGAAAGTACTATTGTCTTGTTGTCACTGATGATTACTCACGTTATTCATGGGTTTTCTTTTTAGGTACAAAAGATGAGACAGCGGAGATGCTGATAGATCTTTTTACAAAATTGGAAAACGTCCATGATGCAAGAATTAAGAGGATAAGGAGTGATAATGGCACGGAGTTCAAGAATCGGGTTCTGGATCTCTACTGTCTTCGAAAGGGAATAGAACATCAATATTCTGCTCCTTATACTCCTCAACAGAATGGAGTCGCTGAGAGGAAAAACAGGACGTTGATTGAAGCTGCTAGGACAATGCTTTCAGATTCAAAGCTACCAGTTCTTTTCTGGGGAGAAGCTGTGAATACAGCTTGCTATGTCCTAAACAAAGTGTTAACTGTTAAACGTTTTAACAAAACTTGTCATGAGTTGATGTTTAACGAAAAACCAAACTTAACAGGCTTTGAACCATTTGGATTACCCTGCACCATTGTGCGAAACAAAGATAAACAAAAATTCGGTGAGGTGGCTGACGAAGGCTACTTTCTAGGTTACATGCCTGGCACACCGAATAAAAGGGTTTTTAATCTCAAAACTGGTAAAATTGAGGTTGTTTTTAATGTGGAAATTACTTCCTACAAACCTCAACAATCAACGAGTGGTCCTGCTATATTATATGATTATGAAAGTGTGTTTAAATCATTTAATATTCCTGAGGTTTCTGATGCAGATGATTCTCAGCTGATTCAAACAGTGATTGGTGAAGATGATGAAGGCGAGTTTATGCCTAGATCGAATGTTGATATGTCAGATGCTCCGGAAGCTTCCCATGGTGCTACTAATCCTGATTCAAGCGATAGTGACTCTGAACCCATTCAGGGGGAGGAGTTTGTAAATCCATTTGCAGATCAGAATATTCAGGGGGAGGTTGGATCAAACCTGGGTGATAATCTTGAAGTTGATGCAGTTGCTTCTACACGAGCAAATAGAGATCATCCAGTTGACATGATACTTGGAGATCCTACTGCAGGTGTTCAGACGAGAAGAAGCATAGCAGCGAATTCAGGGTTATTTGTTTCGATTGAGAAGACTGGGATAGTGAACGAGTGCTTGTATAGTTGCTTTATTTCCCAAGTGGAGCCGAAGAACATTCATATGGCTCTTAAAGACAATTCATGGGTTGAAGCTATGCAAGAAGAATTGGCCCAGTTTGCAAAGTTGAAGGTATGGGAGTTAGTGGACCTTCCTAAAGGTGAAAGAGAGATTGGCACTAAATGGGTATTTAGGTGCAAGAAAGATGAAAGAGGAATTGTCACGCGCAACAAGGCTCGGTTGGTGGTCAAAGGGTTCAATCAGCAAGAAGGGATAGATTACAATGAAGTGTTTGCACCAGTGGCAAGGTTGGAGGCAATTCGTTTGTTTCTAGCTTTTGCTTCATTCAAGGGCTTTAAAGTTTACCAACTAGACGTGAAGAGTGCATTTCTTTACGGTAAAGTCCAAGAAGTGGTGTATGTCTCACAACCAGATGGGTTCGTTGATCCAGACTATCCAGATCGAGTGTACAAACTTGATAAGGCTTTGTATGGGTTACATCAAGCTCCTAGGGCGTGGTACGAGACACTGTCTACACATCTGCTCAAGAATGGTTTTGAAAGGGGTCAGATAGACAGTACACTGTTCATAAAGAGGAAGAAGGAAGATTTTCTGCTGGTACAGGTATACGTGGATGACATCATCTTTGGGTCATCTGATGTGAACATGTGTAAAGAGTTTGAACAGGTGATGAAGAGCAAGTTTGAAATGAGCGCTATGGGTGAGCTGTCCTATTTTCTGGGATTACAAGTTGAACAGAAGGAGGATGGGATGTTTATTCATCAAACGAAGTATGTGTATGACATTTTGGATCGGTTCAAAATGAATGATTGCTCTACTTTCAACACACCCATTTGCGAAAATCACAATCTCGGCCCAGATCATGAAAGTACTGAAGATGTTGATCCTACTCAATACAGGGCGATGATTGGGTCTCTAATGTACTTGACTGCTTCAAGACCTGACATCATGTTTGCCGTATGCTTGTGTGCCAGATATCAAGCGAATCCAAAAGAGTCACACATGAAAGCAGTGAAGCGTATTCTTCGTTACTTGAAGGGGAAACCTAAACTTGGGTTGTGGTATCCAGCTGATAGTGATTTGAGGTTCATTGCTTACACTGATTCAGACTTTGGAGGATGCAAATCAACCAGAAAGTCTACAACAGGTGGTTGTCAGTTTTTAGGAGGCAGGATCGTGTCTTGGCAATGCAAGAAGCAATCCTGTGTGTCTACATCTACGTGTGAAGCTGAATATATTGCTGCGGGTAGCTGTTGCTCTCAGGTCCTCTGGATTCAACAGCAGATGCGCGATTACGGTTTGGATTTCACTCGTACTCCTATTATGATAGATAATAATGCCACTATTTCAATCACAAACAATCCCGTAAAGCACAGTAGAACTAAACATATTGACATACGTCATCACTTTATACGGGATTGTGCTGAAAAACGACTAATTGAATTATATCGAGTCGACACAGAAGATAATCTTGCTGATCTTTATACTAAAGCTTTTGATCGAGCTCGCTTTGAACACTTAGTCGAACTCAACGGGATGAGGAATCCTGAATAACTGGTTTTTCATAAGAATTTTGTAAATAGTTTACTGCTTTCTTAAAAATCAAAAATACAAAAACATTGAAAAATCAAAAACATAAAAAAAATAGAAAATCAAAAATGAGTTATCACTGTGTGAAAAAGAAGAAATGATAGTACATCAGCAAGTTAGACTGTCACACTGAAACTGAAATTAAATTGCTTAAGTGTGATAGCAGCTTCATTATATGATGTACCAGTAGGCAAAAAGCATGAAATAATCAACTTACCAATGTGATATAAACCTAAATGAACTATGTATGAGTGGGGAACACATCAGTGGTGTATGGTTTAATGACCTTAAATCTTGCGTTGATAGATTGCCAAAATCTGAAGTTTTGGGTCTTTATACTGTTATTTCATCTGGGGATATCTTGGCTGTCATTCTGTTAACAACTAAAATTGTACATGACCCCAGGAAAGAAAGTCACTTGGAATTAGCACATTTCTATTTGAATGTCTGTATGTGTCCCGATACACACAATTTTGATCTGATTCTGAAATCTTCTCTGAAAAAAAGTCGTGTACCTCCTCTGCTGCATCCAGATATATGCTGACCTGGAGGTGCTAGGCAACGACAACTTCTGCTGCATCCAGATACATGCTGACCTAGCTGTACGTTGTCGCACTATAGATCTAATACACCCGAAAGAGGCCCTCTAGTGCCCAAAAGAAACCCAATAAACCTATATCAAACTGAGAAAACTCATTTGATCTGTATATTATACCATCTCTCCTAAAGATCTATTCTGTTCTCTTCTCAACCTATTCCCAGTTAAGATTTCAGAAATCTGGATTGGACTTGTGAAATATGTGGTAGGGAAGATACTTGCATGATAGCGTGTGTTGTTTATATTTCCAGGATTTGATTAGTATTTATTTGGGTGTTCATTGTTAAGCAATCAAAACATGATAAAACACATTATATGCAGACCTAGACATTGTCAGGATATCTTAAAGAATGACATCAGTATACTCACCTACTACGATGAATCTTTGTGCATACCTTGATCGAAGGGGTATATCCTGAAGTGGGACACACTAATATTTCAGAAGTAAAATTACCTTAATGTATCATATGGTAATGGTACTTGAAATGTTCATGCATTTTGTTTAAGTGGACAAACATACTGGTAATCGTCTTGGACTGCTTTTCACGAAAAATTAAATAAAGAATTATCAAATTGTGTGAAACAGTTTGATTATGCTGATATGATCTTCTTACAAGTGATTCTCACAAAAGTAGAGTGTTTATTGCTTTTCGTATTTATTTGCTTTCAGAAAAATACAAAAATACAAAAATAGTGTCTTTTTCTGTTTAAAATTCTTAATGTACGGACAACTGTTATTCGTGGAGGAATTGTTACTGATAGGGGGAGACGGTGTTAGAAAGTGGGTTCAAAATTTTGAAATGATGCAGGTTATAAGGTGTTTGTTTAAAAATTGTTGCGTGTTGGTGCTTAACTTGAAAATGCTTAATCTGATACAGTTTAACTATCTCTTGAATAATACTAATTCTTTAACTATGTTGAAAAATTCTTATGGTTTCTCGAGATGTTTGTTTTATAGTATACAGATTGAAGCAGTTTGTTGATGAGAAGTTTGCTTTGAAGAGATGAGGAGTTTGTTGCTGCTTGGTAGAATCCTCCTTCTACAATGCAGAGTGGATGCTATGAAGACTTATTGAGAATGCTGAATACAACTTGGAAGATTTGGAGATTGGATACATCAGCTTAGGGGGAGTCTGTTGCTGACAGAATTCATGTTGAAGCTGACGCTATCCAAAGACCAAAGACTTTGATATTCTGAAGACTAAAGTTTCCTTTGCAAGCTATTGTCAAGGGGGAGTTTGTTGGTGCATTTTATGTGACAACAGCGTTGGATTGGTCTTTGGATATTAAACGAGTTTGGGCCGCGAAGACTTATGAAGACTGAAAGGAATTCGAGTTTGTTGAGGCCCAATCTAGTTCAAGTTTGTTTCAAGTTAAAGTCTATCTAGTTTAGCCTGATTTGTAAACAGAATTCGTATGGGTTGAGCCCAATTCGAATTGTATTGGTTGTGCTATATAAACAACCTTTACCTAGAGTTTTAGGGTTAGACATTGGTTAGACTTTTGGAGACTTTTAGGCAATTGAGAGAGAGTTCGAATACACAGATTATTGGCTGTGAGTTCGTGAAGATCTTGAGTGATTGTAAATGTTTTCGTTGGATAATCATAGAAGATCGGTTGGTAAATCGTCTCCTGCTACTGCTGTTGTTCCTGCTGCTAAACCTGCTCCTGCTACTGCTGTTGCTAACCCTGTCGTTCCTGAGGTTAAGAAGCAGTACACTGGGTCTTACCCCAAGTGTGCCACTTGTATTTTCATCATCCTGTTGCTTCTGCATGTCGTTTGTGCACCAACTGCAATCGCTATGGTCACACGACTCCCTATTGTCGTCAAGCTAACCCAGCTCAACCAGTTCAACAAGCCCCAGCTCAGGCAGCTCTACCAGCTCTCCCAGCTCCTCCGCAGAATCCAAAGCCAGTCAATACTGTTCATGCATGCTACAAGTGTGGGGATACTACTCACCTCCGCAACCAGTGTCCTTAGCTAAACCAGGACCAGCAGCCAGCCGCTCGTGGACGAGCGTTCAATCTCAACGCTAATCAGGCTCGTAATGACAATGATGTCGTGAATGGTACGTTTCTTGTGAATAACCTTTATGCTTCGATCCTATTTGATACTGGTGCCAATAGAAGTTTTGTGTCCGTGGAATTTGAATCTCTGCTAAACTGTGCACGCACTATGTTACCTAAGTCGTTTTCGGTGGAAATTGCCAATGGGAAGTCTATTCTAGTTGATTCTATTCTCCGCGGTTGTTCCTTGATTCTTAACGACCACGTGTTTACTATAGATCTTATACCCATGCAATTGGGTAGTTTCGATGTCATTATCGGCATGGATTGGTTGCATAAGAACCATGCCGAGATCGCTTGTCACGAGAAGTTTGTTCGTCTACCCTTACCGTCTGGCGATATCTTGCATGTTTATGGGGACCGACCTTCGAAAGGACTGAGGCTGATGTCATGCACACAAGCGAGCAGGTGCTTACGTAAACCGAACCTTGCTTTCTTGGCCCACGTGGTGGAACAAAAGAGCAAGGGGAAGAACATAAGCGATGTTCCAGTAGTGTGTGATTTCCCCGATGTCTTTCCTGAAGATCTACCTGGTCTTCCACCTCCGAGAGTCGTCGATTTTCGTATCGATCTCATCCCTGGTGCGACTCCTGACGCCAAGGCCCCGTACCGTCTTGCACCTTCCGAGATGCAAGAGTTATCTAGTCAGCTTCAGGAACTACTCGATAAAGGATTTATTCGTCCAAGTACCTCGCCATGGGGTGCTCCCGTGCTGTTCGTCAAGAAGAAAAATGGTTCCCGTATGTGTATCGACTACCGTGAACTTAATAAGCCTACCATTAAGAATCTTTATCCTCTTCCCTGCATCGATGATCTATTTGACCAACTACAAGGCGCGTCATGTTTCTCAAAAATCGATCTTCGTTCTAGTTATCATCAGCTTTGAGTTCTCGAAGATGATATACCCAAAACCACATTTCGTACCCGTTATGGACACTACGAGTTCGTGGTCATGCCTTTTGGATTGACCAACGCACCCGCTGTGTTCATGGATCTCATGAATCGTGTTTGTAAGCCCTATTTGGATTGTTTCTCGATAGTCTTTATTGATGACATCCTAATTTATTTTAAAACTAAAGCTGATCATGCTCGACATTTGCGCTTGACGCTTGAACTCTTACGTGGTGAACGTCTGTATGCTAAATTTTCTAAGTGTGAGTTTTGTATTAATGAAGTTTAATTTCTGGGTCACGTCGTTAGTAAGCAAGGCATCCATGTTGACCCGTCTAAAATCGAAGCTGTAAAGAATTGGAATACGCCAAAATCTGCATCCGAGATTCATTCCTTTCTAGGATTGGCGGGGCATTACCACCGGTTTATTTTGGATTTCTAGAAGATCGTTGTTCCTCTTACTTCGCTAACTCAGAAAGAGAGATCTTTTGCTTGGGGTCCTGAACAGGAAAAATCTTTCCAAACTCTTAAGACTCTTTTGTGTAATGCCCCTGTTCTTACTCTCCCTGATGGGGACGATTTCGTGGTATATTGCGATGCCTCGAACCGTGGATTGGGCCGTGTGCTCATGCAGCGGGAGAAGGTTATTGCTTATGCTTCTCGTCAACTCAAGGTGCATGAGAAAAACTATACTACTCACGATCTGGAGCTTGGTGTAGTTGTGTTTGCGTTAAAGATATGGCGACACTACTTGTATGGTACTAAGTGCGTGGTGTTCACTGACCATAGAAGTCTTCAACATATTTTCAACCAAAAAGAGCTGAACATGCGATAGAGACGTTGGGTGGAATTGCTTAACGACTACGACTGCGAAATCCGCTACCATCCTGGAAAGGCGAATGTAGTGGCCGATGCTCTTAGTCGTAAAACTCATGTAAATGCTATTCGTATCTCTAATGATCTCCATGCATGTATTCGTGACGCCCAGTATTCATCAGCAAATGAAAGAAGTCTAGAAGAAGAAATCCACGGCGCTAGAATTGATCAACTTGAAACTAAACCTAACGGATTGCAATATTACCTCAATGGCATCTGGGTGCCGGATCGCGATAATCTCCATGAGCTCATTATGAAGGAGGCTCATAAATCCCATTACTCCATTCATCCGAGCGCCGATAAGATGTACCAAGATCTGCGTACGACTTATTGGTGGCCTGGCATGAAAAGGGACACTGCCGTATATGTTTCTAAATGCCTTACTTGTACAAAAGTGAAGGCTGAACATCAACGCCCTTCAGGACTCTTAGAACAACCTAAAATCCCAGTCTGGAAATGGGATGGTATCGCTGTGGACTTTATTACTAAGTTACCTCGAACACCTTCTGGTCACGATAGTATATGGGTGATAATCGATCGTTTGACCAAATCCGCCCACTTTCTTCCTATTGGTGAAGATTACAGGGTGGAGAAACTTGCTCGAATCTATACTGATGAGATTATATGCCGCCATGGCATACCTCTTAACATAATCTCGAACCGTGATGGTCGTTTTACTTCACGTCTTTGGCAAACCTTCCAATCCGCTATGGGTACTCATTTGAATCTTAGCACGGCCTTTCATCCTCAGATGGATGGATAGACCGAGCGTACTATTCAGACCCTAGAGGATATGCTCCGATCTTGTGTCATCGACTTTGGTGGTAACTGGGATGTACATTTACCATTGATTGAGTTCTCGTACAACAACAGCTGTCATTCCAGCATTCAGATGGCTCCTTTCGAAGCTCTGTATGGCCGCAAGTGCCGATCTCCTCTCAGCTGGCATGAGATTGGCGACAAGCAGTTTACTGGCCCTGAAATAATTCAAGAGACAACGGATAAGATTCTTCAGATCCATGATAACTTGATCAAGGCTAGGAGCAGACAAAAGAGTTATGCTGATAATATACGTAAGCCTCTGGAATTTGATGTTGGTGACCGAGTTCTCCTCAAGGTATCTCCCTGGAAGAGAGTAGTTCGTTTTGGTAAGAAGGGAAAGCTCGCCCCTCGCTATGTGGGTCCTTTCAAGATACTCGAAAGGATTGGCAATGTGGCGTACAAACTTGACTTGCCACAAGAACTAAACAATGTGCATCCAGTGTTCCACGTATCTAATCTATGTAAATGCCTAGCCGATGAGGAACTTCAGGTTCCCCTCGAGGACTTGGAAATAAATGATGCTGTACAATTTATGGAGAAACTGGTCGAAATCATGGATCAAGCTGTCAATCGTCTGAGGCGTAGCAAAATTCCCATTGTTAAGGTTCGATGGGAAAGAAAGCGTGGCGCCGAATTCACTTGGGAGTTGAAAAGTGATATGAAGGCCAAGTACCTGCAGCTCTTCGAGTAGTCTTCTTCTAAGATTTCGGGGACGAAATCTCCTAAAGGAGGGGAGACTGTAACGCCCAGCGTCCCCAAACTTTAGATTTTTGTCAGATTTAGTCCCTGAACTTTAGCTATTGGCAAGTCTAGCCCCTGAACTATTTGATGTGTAATACTCTGATATCTTGGCAAATCTGTATGTTTGGAATGTCAAAATCTATGTTTGAATGCCTAAATCTATATGCTTGGAATGTCTAACTCTATGTTGGAATGTCTAATTCTATATGTTTGGAATGTCTAAATCTATATACTTGGAATGCCTAATTCTACATGCTTGAAATGTCTAAATCTATATACTTTGGTGCTTAACTCTTGAGGCTCGTGAAACTTGAGACTTGGTTGCACGAGGGACTGGAGTCTTGTCACTAGCGGAAACTTTGAAACTTTGAAAAAAAACTTTGGTTCTATTGCCTAAATTATACTACTTATGCTATTACCCAATAAATACGCAACGCAACGCTTAATCTTACGTGCGAGAGCGGGAACATGGAAAAGATGGATTGGCCGAGTGGTAATCCGGATGACCACCCGATCGGATGACCACCCGATCGAGTGGCCACTCGATCGAGTTGCCACCCGATCCATGCGTGTCACGGCCCCAGGCCCGGTGTGACCCGGTCCAGAAGCCGCGGGGACAGAAAACCCGTGGTATTTGTATTTAGTTTGGCAGCGGAATTATTAACAGGATCGTTTAAACTTGAAAATGCCCAATTATTTTATTATACAATTTGGGAATAACACCCATAATTTACAATAAAGGCGATTTCACTTGGAAATCCCTGTTTTACAAAAACATGTTTATTTATTTTATTGAGCCACCTCTTCAAGCTTGCAGTGCTACATAGCATTTTTCCTTGGATCACAGCAGATCACCTGAAACATGTTTAAAAAGATTTTTATCAGCGGGGAAATACTGGCGAGTCATTCAATTTGCACAAAAGACACATTGTTATAAATTTTACAGTATTAAGGGTTTTTATATTTGCCCCTATCACTTAATTATCTGGTTCAGCTGTCACTCGACAGAATCTATGACTGTGGACATATCACTAATTAGGCTCGCCCACCTAAAGTGATAAATCGTTAGTAGTAATGTGCAAAAAAACCCCACATACTGCCAGTAATTAAAGATTAGCAAAGACTTAATCACTGCAAAGTAAAACTGGAAAACATTTAGGGTTTTGTAAAGCAACTTTAATAAAAAGAGAATGACTCACATTGCAAATTTAATCGGACAGAACCTTGCCTACTGATTAAACCTTGTAACCTAGTTTAAATAACAAAGCACACGAAACTAGGTCAGTAACTTAATACAACATTTACGATAAGCTCACGAAATCAAAACCCTCACGACGAATGACAAAGTATAGCCCGTATTCGGGCAGCACTTAAACATCCATCGGATTGGTTTCAATCGATCGGACATTGTATCGTAGCAGTGATCGAGTTATTACCCTGTTGTCGCAGCAGAGCTTCGTGCTAGTGTGTGTTTTTGAACGAAAAAGTGAATAACTCAGTGTACAAAACGAATTTGAACGTCGAACCAACACAGCCATGCAAGTGCCAAACCCCTGGATTTTATACTGAAAAACCGTCCATGTCGCATGGCGCGATGGGGGCACTTTTAGGGTAGGGTAGCCTTGTGTATTTATAGCCTAGGTAAGTCAACAGATCGACGAAATTTGATTTTTATAGCAAACTGTGTAGATAATATCAATTAGGGAATACACCCCCCCCCCTGAGTTTTAGGGGCCCTGATCCTAATTCCAATTGTTCTGAAAATTTTAGGGGTCATGCAATATTATTTGGGGGTCTCAATTAGGGTTTCCTATTGGACATACTAAAATAAGAAATAATAATTTTGGCGAGAGTTGTTACATCCTCCCCACCTTATTAAAATCTTGTCCTCGAGATTTACTGGAACAAGTGGGGATATTTTCGCTTCATCTCTGATTCCAGTTCCCAAGTGTACTCCGGTCCTCTCTTTGAATCCCAGTTGACTTTGACCAGTACTAGTCTTTTGTGCTTGAGAAACTTGACCTTTCTGTCTTCTATCTCCAGTGGTTTCTCCACAAATTTTAACTTCTCATTTACCTCTATATCTTGAAGAGGTACTACCAGGGATTCGTTGGTCAAACACTTCTTGAGGTTAGATACATGAAACACGTCATGTACTCCAGCTAGCTCTTCTTGTAGTTGTAGGCGATAGGCGACTGGTCCTATTCGCTGGATTACTGGGAATGGTCCTACATACCTTGGACTTAGTTTTCCCTTCTTACCGAACCGAACAACCCCTTTCCAAGGAGAAACTTTTAAGAGTACCTTGTCTCCAACTTGAAATTCTAGGGGCTTGCGTTTATTGTCTGCATAACTCTTCTGGCGATCTCTAGCCGTTTTTAGTCTTTCCTTGATTCGGGTTATTTTGTCGGTGGTTTCTTGTACAATTTCAGGACCTAATAATTGATTTTCTCCTATTTCCGCCCAGCAAATGGGAGTTCTACACTTCCGTCCATACAGTGCTTCGAAAGGGGCAGCTTCGATGCTCGCATGATAACTATTGTTATAGGAGAATTCAATTAAGGGTAGGTGATCATCCCAGTTTCCACCAAAATCTATTACACATGCCCTAAGCATGTCTTCCAGGGTTTGAATTGTCCTTTCACTTTGTCTGTCTGTTTGGGTATGGTATGCAGTGCTTAAATTTAATCGTGTCCCCATTGCTTCTTGGAAACTTGTCCAGAAATGTGAAGTGAAACGACTATCTCTATCCGATACAATAGAGAGTGGGACTCCATGTAAGGATACTACTTCGTCTACGTATAAATTGGCTAATCTTTCCATACTAAAAGTTTCTTTCATGGGTAGGAAATGAGCTGATTTGGTTAATCGATCCACAATTACCCAAATTGCATCGTTACCTTTTCTGGTTGTGGGCAACTTAGTAACAAAATCCATGGTTATTAGTTCCCATTTCCAAACAGGCATTTCTAATTGTTGGAGTAATCCTGAAGGTTTCTGGTGTTCTGCCTTAACTTGTGAACAAGTTAGACACTTAGATACATATCTAGCTATGTCCTTTTTCATTCCTATCCACCAGAAGTTATTTCTTAAATCTTGGTACATCTTATAATTACCAGGATGCATGGTATATCTAGATTTATGGGCTTCCTCTAAAATCTTATTTCTTAACTCTCCTTGCTTTGGTACCCAAATCCTTCTTTTGTGGAATCTCCAAATTCCATCAGCTCCTTGCTCTAATTCCTTTATTCTTCCTTTCATTCCTTCAGCATCATCCTCAATTGCTATTACTTGAACCTTCTTCAGTTGTTCCATCAAATCTAACCGTAGATTTAATCTAAGAGCACGAACTCGCTTTTGCTTTTCATGATACTTATGACTTAGAGCATCTGCGACTACATTGGCTTTTCCTTCGTGATATTGAATATCACAGTCGTAATCACTTAGAATTTCCATCCATCTTCTTTGCCTCATGTTCAATTCTTTTTGCCTAAATAGGTACCTTAAGCTTTTATGATCTGTATAAACGGTAAACTTACTTCCATACAGATAGTGTCTCCAAATCTTAATTGCAAAAATTATCGCTCCTAATTCTAAATCATGAGTCGTATAATTTTCCTCGTGCTTTTTCAATTGCCTTGAGGCATACGCAATTACCTTTTTGCGTTGCATTAGCAACCATCCTAATCCTAGCTTAGAAGCATCACAGTAAACTTCAAAATCTTCTGTCCCTTCGGGTAAGGCAAGAATTGGGGTGTTGGTTAACCTTTGTTTTAAAATCCTAAAAGCCTCTTCCTGCCTAGGTCCCCATTCAAACTTAACTGATTTACAGGTTAGCTTAGTTAATGGCACAACTATCTTAGAAAAATCCTTAATGAATCGTCTATAATATCCAGCTAACCCTAGAAAGCTTCTAACTTCCATAGCTGATTGCGGGACTTTCCATTTGGTGATCGCTTCTATTTTGGAGGGATCTACGTGAATACCTTCGTGATTCACCATGTGTCCTAAAAATTGCACCTCCTGTAGCCAAAATTCGCACTTCGAGAATTTGGCGTATAGCTTCTCCTTTCTTAACAAAGTTAAGAGTGCTCGTAAATGTTCACAATGCTCATCCTGACTTTTGGAATAAATAAGTATATCGTCGATGAAGCCAATTACAAATTTATCCAAGTACGGTTTACAGATCCTATTCATCATGTCCATAAATGCTGCAGGAGCATTTGTTAATCCAAATGGCATGACCGTAAACTCGTAGTGACCATACCTAGTTCTGAAAGCGGTTTTAGGTATGTCTTCCTCTTATACCTTCAACTGATGGTATCCGGATCGCAAGTCTATCTTAGAAAAATATCTAGCTCCCTGAAGTTGATCGAAAAGATCATCAATCCTAGGCAATGGGTATCGGTTCTTAATTGTAACCGTATTCAATTCCCTATAATCGATACACATTCGCATCGAACCATCTTTCTTCTTTACGAACAACACTGGTGCTCCCCAAGGGGATGAACTAGGTTGTATGAATCCTTTACTGAGCAATTCATCTAATTGCTTTTTCAGCTCTAATATTTCAGTGGGTGCTAATCGGTAGGGTGCTTTAGCTATGGGTGTAGTTCCAGGGATCAGATGAATTCTAAATTCTACCTCCCTATCTGGTGGTAATCCTGATAGTTCTTCTGGGAATACATCCGAGTATTATGATACTACAGGAATTTCCTTAAGTTCCTTACCCTTAGTGTTAATGATTACCGAAATCATATACACTATTCCTTGCTTTCGTTCATAACTAGCAACTTTCATTACTGAAATGAACTTCATTGGTTTACGCGGCTTATCCCCTATAATTATAATTACTTCTCCTGTGGGTGCACGAGTTTCTATGGAATTCTTATCACAGAGGATTCGAGCATGGTTGGCTACTAACCAATCCATTCCTAATACAACATCGAATCCAGCTAAATTCATAGGTAATAGGTTTGCAGAAAATTTATGACTAGAAAGTTCTATATTTTGCAAAACCGTATCTATGTTAACAGAGTTCCCGTCTGCCGTTTCTACTGTATAAATCTGCCTAAGTTTGGTTAAGGGTAGATTAAGAGCTTGACAGAACGAAGCATTTACAAAACTTTGGTTTGCACCAGAGTCGAATAATACTTTCGCATAAACGTTGTGTACAAGAAACGTACCAGCTATTACGTCGGGAATCAGTTCGGCTTCCTGCGTTGTCAATTGGAAGGCTCTTGCGTTCTTCTTATTAGTTTCTTCAGCAGGTTTGGCCTTATTATCCGCTGGTTTGACCAATTTAGGGCATTCTGGTCTGAAATGCCCAGTTTCCCCATAGTTGTAGCAGACCTTTAATTTCTTCTTGCATTCCTCCTCCCGATGGCCCGGAATTTTGCAGAAATTGCAATTTTCTCTACATTTTCCAAAATGTTTCTTTTTGAAATTCCCCCAAAATGGCGGGGTGGAAGAGGACCCAGTTCCCTTCCTCTTGAAGTTATTATTATTACCCACACGAAATCCTTGGATAATCTTTTGGGCTAACTCCTTTTTCCTATTTTCGTGTACGCACCAGCCCGTCAGTCAGAGTGTTGGCCAATTCCATTGCATCGTCAATTGTGCGGGGTCTCGCAGCCTTGACGATATCACGAATCTCGCTAATTAAACCACAAATATAGCGAGAGATAAGTACTGGTTCTGGCGAGGCCAGAGTTGGCATAATTCTGGCATATTCGAAGAATTTCGAAGTATACCCTCGACAGTCAACATCCACCATTCGATGGCTCAGGAACTTATTCGCCATTTGCTCTTTTTCATATTCGGGGTAGATTTCCTTTCCACCAGACGCTTAAATTCTTCCCAACTCATGGCATAAGCCATGTCACTTCCTTTGGCTTGTAACATCGTATTCCACCATTCTAATGCCTCTTCCTTAAAAAGGTGAGAAGCATACATGACCTTATCCTCCTCGGCACATTTGCTTATTTTAATTACTGCCTCGGTTTTCTCTAACCAACATAGCGCGGCAGTTACCCCTTCATTGCCTGCAAATTCGACAGGTTTACAAGCAAGAAATTCCTTATAGGTGCAACCAGGTGTTGCAACTTTCATTTTCTTGAGTATTGGGGCCTGAATTAAGTTGTCGTTATTGCCGCCTCCGTTAATACTATTACTGAAATTATCGTTGCGCGTGCGTTTACTGGGGTGAGCTTGTGAAGGCTCAACAGGGCTTTTGACCGCAGCGACGATTGCTGGGATAGCATTTGCTATTCCTTGAGCAACGATGTTTTCTACATCTTACCTATTAAGAAAGTGATCTTCATTGTTTTGCTCGGATTGGTTAACCTCGTTAACTGGTTCATTACCCGCGTGTTCCATCTGGTAATTAAATATATAAGTTATTAGCACAAAATAAATAACAGCCAAACACAATAAAACAATCGCACATAATCATGTCAACACGTATAGCCAAAATTGTCGACTTTGCGACGTTGATATTTTTATATATTAGTAGGCATCCATACACACCAGTTATATTACAAAAGTTTTATTTTAAGTTATTTTACATGTTTATATTTTTATTATTTATTATTATTTTATTATTATTAAACACATAACCACACCACCATGCAACCACAACTAACTGGCGTCTCAGAAACGACGCTCCCTCTCGTCGTATTTCCATGAGATTTGTTCCCCCACTTCTCGGATTTGATTTCCTGCATCCACCAGCTCCTCGCCATAGTGGCAGAGTTTAGCCAAGTTCTCAGTGCTCATAGGTGGGTTTGGTGCAGGCTCAGGGTCAAACTGGGGGAAAAAGCTGTTAGGGTTATTCAAGAGATTCTGAAATTGCCAGTCAGTGGTCCACCATTCTTCCAGCTCTCCTTGTAGAGGTCGGGGATTGACAATAGGATCTGGGATAGCAGGCTCTAAATTAACTGGAAGGAGTACTTCAGCTGGGTAATTGAAGAGGTTTTCATCGGCAGGTCCGATGAGATCGCTATTTGCCAGTTTGCGGTCCAGCTCCTCCCACGGTGGCATTTCCTGGGCTTGCCCTGAACTCTCTCCGATCTCCTTTCCTTTCCCTTTTATCCTTTGGATCCTCAGTCTTTTTAACCTTCTGTGCAGCTGGCTTCTTCCTCCGTCCGCGTCTCCAGCCTATGATTCTCCTTCTCTTTTTCGACTTTGGTTTCTCCTGTGGTTGGGCCTGGAATACTATTGGTTCTTCAGTATCAGCCTGGTAGCCAGATGGATTTCCTGTGATATCCATATCTGTGCTATGGATAGTAAAGTTTCGGAGTGCCTCCGATAGTTCATTCATGCTGTTAGCACACATGAAGAAACACACAATTTTAAGTTAAAATTTTATTTATTGCAAATCAAATTTTCACAAAATCACAGAATGGCATCAGGAAAATTAAGTATTTCTAAATACTTAATTGGCTTAAATCAGTGGCTCTGATACCACCTTTTTCTGTCACGGCCCCCGGCCCGGTGTGACCCGGTCCAGAAGCCGTGGGACAGAAAACCTGTGGTATTTGTATTCAGTTTGGTAGCGGAAGTATTAACAGGATCGTTTAAACTTGAAAACGCCCAATTATTTTATTATACAATTTGGGAATAACACCCATAATTTACAATAAAGGCGATTTCACTGGGAAATCCCTGTTTTACAAAAACATGTTTATTTATTTTATTGAGCCACCTCTTCAAGCTTGCAGTGCTACATAGCACTTTTCCTTGGATCACAGCAGATCACCTGAAACATGTTTAAAAAGATTTTTATCAGCGGGGAAATACTGGCGAGTCATTCAATTTGCACAAAAGACACATTGTTATAAATTTTACAGCATTAAGGGTTTTTATATTTGCCCCTATCACTTAATTATCTGGTTCAGCTGTCACTCGACCGAATCTATGACTGTGGACATATCACTAATTAGGCTCGCCCACCTAAAGTGATAAATCGTTAGTAGTAATGTGCACAAAACCCCCACATACGGCCAGTAATTAAAGATTAGCAAAGACTTAATCACTGCAAAGTATAACTGGAAAACATTTAGGGTTTTGTAAAGCAACTTTAATAAAAAGAGAATGACTCACATTGCAAATTTAATCGGACAGAACCTTGCCTACTGATTTAACCTTGTAACCTAGTTTAAATAACAATGCACACGAAACTAGGTCAGTAACTTAATACAACATTTATGATAAGCTCACGAAATCAAAACCCTCATGACGAATGATAAAGTATAGCCCGTATTCGGGTAGCACTTAGACATCCATCGGATTGGTTTCAATCGATCGTACATTGTATCGTAGCAGTGATCGAGTTATTACCCTGTTGTCGCAGCAGAGCTTCGTGCTAGTGTGTGTTTTTGAACGAAAAAGTGAATAACTCAGTGTACAAAACGAATTTGAACGTCGAACCAACGCAGCTATGCAAGTGCCAAACCCCTGGATTTTATACTGAAAAACTGTCCCTGTCACGTGGCATGACAGGCTGTAGCGTGGCGCGACGGGGGCACTTTTAGGGTAGGGTAGCCTCGTGTATTTATAGCCCTAGGTGAGTCAACAGATCGACGAAATTTGATTTTTACAGCAAACTGTGTAGATAATATCAATTAGGGAATACCCCCCTGAGTTTTAGGGGCCCTGATCCTAGTTCCAATTGTTCTGAAAATTTTAAGGGTCATGCAATATTATTTGGGGGTCTCAATTAGGGTTTCCTATTGGACATACTAAAATAAGAAATAATAATTTTGGCGAGAGTTGTTACAATGCGCACAGCCCTTTCTCACCCTCCTTCACACTATAAATAGGAGCTGTCACATCAGTCCTTCTCTGATGTGACAGCCCTGCTCGACTTAGACGCACGAACACCTTATTCCTTCTATTTCTCGGCTATTTCGGTACGTTTTACGCTAGATCCTTGTACTTTCTTGATCTACATTTCATCCGCTACGTGATTCACCTTTGAAATCACACTTTTCACCATGAAATCTCTCGGATCTGAGGTCTTGAGGGTGATGTCATCACAGTGGGTTGTACGAACTGCTATATGATGTCATTCCTGGTAAGATCTAGCTCGGATCTAAGGAATTTCAGGTGTTTGTACCAGATCTAAGCTAGATCTGAGATTTCTCATAATAAAACTTAAGTTTCTTTAATCTTTTCTTCAAACTTTCACTTTATCCGGTGGAAATCGGGTCTAAACGGACTGTAGACTTAAGGAATAGTCTAAAGTCAGCTTGGATCTGAATCTTTGCCGAAAAAGATGGCCAAAACAGGGATTCTGACATGAACTTGTTAAGGACAGACGACTGATCGGACAGGGGTGATTCCCATCCGATCAGAACGACTGCGTGCCGATAAGTTCACCATTGTCTCAGTACGTCCCGTGCCGTCATCGTTAATCTAGAAACTTAGAAATTTACAAAAAAGGGTGAACGGGATAAGGACCGCCCGATCAAACGGCAACCCAATCGGGTAGCCACCCGATCAGACAACCACTCGATCAGGAGACACTTGTCCTTTAGCCTTGAAACCTTTCAACACTTAGAACTTTTCCAGAAAACTTGGAACTTGGGAATCTCAATCGAGTGGCAACCCGATCGGATAGCCATCCGATCGGGCAGCCATCTGATAGAGGTGACCAACACTAAACTCAATACTTGGATCGAGTGGTGATCCGATTGGATAGCCATCCGATCGGACAACAATCCGATCCTTCCTCGCTTTATGGAATTTGAATCAAGTGGCAACCCGATCGGATAGTTATCCGATCGGGCAGCCATCTGTCCCTCACACACTTAGCACTCGATCGACTGGCGATCCGATCGGATAGCCATCCGATCGGACAACCATCCAATCTAGTGACTGTTCCGTCACTATGCGTAATCTCGATTGTTTCGTCCGACACTTCCCTATTGTAATCTAATCAGGCTAAAACTAAAGAGCTCCCTTTGATCCAATAACAGTCTTAACTGTTAATCAATCACTGTGAGTATACTCGATCCCTTTTTGTTTTAAACTTTGGGATGTAACATGTATTCTACTAAACTACGATACTTGAGACTTTGCAAACTATACTCTATCCTACGTGTATGTAAAACTTGTGCATTCTAGTATTCTATTTTGTGCTATGTGACGTTTAATCCAGGGTGTGTAGTTCCGCCGTAACAATAGTAACGCTATAGGAGGTGCACCTCTCCCATTATTCTCGGGGCGTATTGTTAGGAGGATTCTAGTTTACCTTGAGTTTGGGTAAACACTAAAGCATCGGGATACTTGGGCTATCACTGCGTGGACTGCGACACTAGCACGGCTGAAAATATTTTTTTACTTACATTGTGGATATGAGTTGTTTAATCTACTATGCTATTATTCAAACTTGTATACTCGCCAATACTTTGTATTGATATTTTAATACATGTTGCAGGCTGATAGGTTGCTATGGAACACATGGAAATCAAGCTAGGAGATGCCTAGAAACGTCACTTAAATAATTTAGATTCTTGAACAATTTTATTATGTGATGTAACTTTGATGATGGTTGTTTGACATTTGAAAATCTATATCATGAAATCTACTTAATTACTATTGAAATCCCTAGTGTTGTGGAATCTCATGAGCAATTTGAACGCTTAGTGCTCGCACCCCGATGTTTCCGCCATCGGTTAGGGTGTGACATCCCGCTCCTTAACCATCATACGCCACTCGCGCACGATTTGGTGGTTAGCAGCGCGGGTGTTGGCTTCTTCAACCACATAAGCATGGTACAAGGCGTCATGGGATCGCGCCCTTTGCCGGTTAACTTCCCAAGGAGGGAAGGAATTCAAGAACCAATCGCGGCAAGGAGCGAACTCCATGAAGGTATCTTTCTGCTTCAAGCCCCATGGAGCTCGGTGGGGAGCATCACCGCGAGCCTCCTCGGTGTAAGTTTTATAATAGATGTCGCCTAAGGTATCCTTAGGACCGATAGGAGTCTGCGGCATGGACCCTCCTACACCACCAGAGTTCGCACCACCTGCAACAGCTGATGTCTCCTTCTGCGCCACAGCAGCTGACCCCCCAGTAGTAGGAGTCACTTGAGCAGTCTGGGTGGGGGCATCAACCTACGCGGGCTTGGTCGGCTTCACAACCTCGGGTCCCTTACCTTGAGCAGTTTCTTTCTTTTTCTCATGAAGGGGCTGGTCAAGCCCCGTAATACGGACGACCTCCGGACCCTGCGCCTTCTCATGGGCAGTGGTAGCAGCGGCCCCGGTCTCCTTGGATTTATCGCCCTCAGGTTTTTCTGCAACCTTCTTCTCTTTCTCTTTTTCTTTTTCCTTATCAACAGGCTTCTCAGTAGCCTTCTTTTTCTCCTTCACAACCTCCAACCCAGCAGACTTAAAGGGTTTGATCACAACCCTGGTTCTCTTCTGCGCCGGCTCTTGGAGATCTTTAAACTCAACACCCTTCTTTTCAGGGGTCTTCTTCTTGGCTTCTGCAGAAACCAAGTGTTATAAAGAAATTTCATTAAGGAAAAAACATGAAGTAACAAAACTAACCTGGAGAGAATTTGTAGAGAGAACGCAGACTACTCTGTTTGCCTATCACTGGGACTTCCCCAGCCTTATGCCCCACCGACGCACCAGCACTAGTCTCCTCTCTGCTTCTTTTCCTGCTTATTAACTTGACAGCAAGCTCCTCTTCTTGTTCTTCTTCCTCTTCTTCCTCATCAAGCGCGATGGAAGAGGGAGTAGCACCAGCATCTGGGTTCCGGGAACCCGCGCTCCCCGAGCTCTTTGAACCAGTAGCGCCGGTCTTCTTCTCGCCTATACGCGACAAACCCTCAAGTGAGTCACTGATAATATTGTAATCCTCCAAGTTACTCTGACGAAATCGTAGAGTACCTTTATCAGAAGCACCGGCAGTCGCGCGGCTACTCCCACCCTTCTTGCTGGTCACCTCAGCATCGATGGTAATAACTTTCTTCTTCTTACTTGGTTTTTTCTTCTTCTCTTCTGGGTCGATCCCAAGGTTGCGCAAAACACCTGCAAAGATGTTAGACCAGGAACTTAGCTCGCCATTTGAAGACCCTACAGACTCCTCGCTGGAAAGATAAAGAATCTCTTTCCCAGCATAAGTCATAGCTCGTAAGGGCCTGGGGTTAGGTATATGCGCACCTTCGGTTGCGGTAGGTGGATTGGCAAAAGATCCAGTAGGAGGATACAAGAAATGTCCTTTGATCCGTTCATACCAGTACTGCTCCCCTGGTTCCAGCGGGCGCACACCCATGGCCCCACCAAAGGTGGGGAAAGCAGCTTGATAAAGGCGCGCCTCTGCATTCAAAATCAGCAATTAAGCGCAACTAAATTACAAAAGAGGAAGTAAATTAAAGAAGTAACTAACCTCTATCTTGAAACTTCAACACGGGCACCTCAGTGCTATCTTCCGGCCATTGGTCACTCATTTGCGCCGCAACCAAAACGTTCTCGCCAAAAACTCGATTAGGTGTGGCAGTGAGCTTCACGTACCAGTCTTCTTTCTTGGGGATCGCCAGTTCCTCCTTCTCGATCGTATCTGGGGCGCGGAAGATCATGGCAATTGGCATAACCTCCTCTCTAATGAAGAACTTCTTTTTCCAGTCAGGGAAACTCTTGGGAGGATTCAGAAGGATCTTCTTGGCAGACCCCCGGTTGCCAAAGGAGTAGAATCCCATGTTCCTGATCAACTGATAGAATACCCTGAATTTATCCACTGTGGGCTCTATTTCGTGGGATCGGCATAGAAATTCAAAGTGTCTCACCCTCACCATGCCGGGTGGACTCATCTGCGAGATGTGAAACCCATAATATTGAAGGATATGGGCCATGAATTCCGTCGCCGGCAACCGGAAGTTGCCCTGTAAGAAGAAATCTTCAAAGAGGGTGATATACCCTGGCGGTGCATCGGCGGCTGTTTGGTTCTGGCCGGGATATCGTGCATCCCACTCCGGTGGGAACCGAAACCCTCTTGTAATCTGTTCAAACAACCCCAGGTCCCATTTGAGGACGGGGAGGGGACCTTCTTCTTGATGAGACTCTTCTTCAGCCATAAGAGATTAAGAGAAACTTTGAATATTCTCAGGAAAAACTTGAATATTTGAAGATTCAAAGATTTGAACTTGAAGATCTGCTACTGCTTCGTTGAAGATTTGAAGATGCAAAGAAGATTCAAGGGAGAAACAGAAAGAGAGGAGAAACATAAGAAAGGATTATGATTTTCATCTCTCCTCTCATCGACTATATATACTCATCGCATTTAATGCGATGAGTAGACGTGCCGGATTCACCGCGCACGTATCCAACCAGCAACTGCTACGTACGTCGCAATTCCCAGAGTGACGGTTACCACGCACGCGTGGGCCTCACTCGACTGACGGAAAGCCGAACCGTCAAGGACAACTTGATGACAGCCGTGCCAGCAGTCAACTCAAACGTCGCCATCAACGACGTTTCTCACCAACCTGACAGAATTCAAAAATCGAGGGTTTTCCCGCTCAAATCCACTACAAGCTTCATGCAGAAGTTACCCAGGACGCGCAGCGTTCACAAATATCGAATGCACCTGCACGCTTACATTCAAAAGCAGAGAATTCCCAACAGACAAATCTGGTAGTCGCGCCGTAGTAACTGACAAACAGTTACACGCGCGCGACTCACCAAGATCTCGCAGGCATTTTTCTAACCCAGCACTTCCTTTTTTCTAACTCCAGAGCTCCAATCACTCACTTCGCGCGTGATGCAGCACTGGACTGGGGGGACTTGAAGGGGTATGGTCCCAAAAATGCCGTGCAGACCTGTCAGGTCGCGCGTTGGACCATAGTCCATAATCACTTTGGTGATCAATCTTTAAACCCCGCGCGGGATGACCCAGCAGACCCTGATCTCACGCGAGGTCAAAACAAGAGATGACATCAACTCCTATACTTAGCGTCTTGAATAAGAGCCTTCAACTCCTGCTAACCTGCGCGGGCTATTGACGTGCTCAGCAAGGGCCGCGCAGGAGTCAAAGCGCAAGGCCACTTCAGAAAGTACCAAAGGTACAAGTGGCATAAGAACAAGCCAATCAGCGTCTTCCAGGATGTGCTCAATCGTGCTCCACGATCGTTTGACGTGCAGGAGACAGAAAGTACACAAGGACACCTACGTGGCACCAATCAGGGGGCGGCGACACCTGCCCCATGATCTCCACTTACCTGCTGATGGTAGAGGGACAACAAAGCCGACAACTGAGACACGTGGCTCCAATCACGGTGCGCCAGCACCTGAAATCTTCTAGAAGACACTAACGGTCGACACCAGTGAGACAAAGAGCATATCCTCTAAGTTGTCTCCTTCCGGCCCAAGGCCCATCAGCTCATCTCCTCTTACACCTCTCCGGCTATAAATAGAGGACTCCAGGCACAGGTTAAACATTCTACTTGTTGATGCAGATTTTGTGTCCGATGCTTGTCGAATAGATTAGTTTTATTTTACGCTGAATTTGTAATAGTTAGTGAAACGGTCTATCGAACGTGTATAGACCCGCTCGTTTGAAGTGGTCAAACGAGAGGGTTATTCGGTTGACCGTGTGTGTTTGCAAGACAAGGGGTGTGACTATAAATAGAAAACCCTTGCCATTTGCAACACTAGGAGACTTTAGGAGGTTTGAGACCTCACCGGGAGAGATCACCACTTGGTCTCTCCCCGGATGTATACTTCTTTGGTATTAGTTCGGTTATCATGTAATCGGGCCGATTTGTAATGTTTTACTACCGGATTAATACAAAGTTGTTTGTTTATCATGTCTAATCTCTCCCGTCTTGAACCGATCTCACAAGAATCACGGTTTCGGTCCCGAAACTCGGTCCTACAATTGGTATCAGAGCCATGGTGCCCGATTTAGTAAATCTAACCGTTTACTAAGTCACATGTGCTCTAGATCTGTGATTTTTGTGCTTTTTGTTCAAGATGTAAAGTTGGGTGAAAATGAGAAAAACTCAGATCTGGACCCGAATATTCAGATCTGTGCTGAAACAAGTGTTCGGTTTTATGTTTTTCACCTATATAATCAAGTTATCATCATCAAAAATCAAAAATACAATGTTTCGTCAAATCTGCAAAATTGAACAGAAGCTGTGTTCTTGATGTTCTTGGCGGCTGCTTGAAGATTCGAAGGATATCTTTCGACCACCGAAGGATATCACCGAAGGATATCTTTCGACCACCGAAGGATATCACCGAAGGATAACTGGGGTTTCTTTACCGAAGGATATCACCGAAGGAGGGGTTTCAAAGATCTGCATAAGAACAACTTCGAAAGATGATCCTCGAAGGATATCTTTCCATCTTTCGACCTGATATCTTTCGACCTGCTGCTGATTGTTTATCGAAGAAGGAGTTTAGGGGTGTTGTTGAGATTGTTCATCGAAGATGACTGCTGAGTTGCTGCTGATTGTTGATTTGTTCGGCTGCAATTTTGTTTGTGGTTTAGATGGAAGCAACAATGGTGTTGAGGTATCGCAGGAGAGAGAAAGGAGAGTAGATGGCTTCACAAATTAATTTTTGGGGATTGGCTGGATGTTTGGTGGCTGGTATTGAAGTGAAAGAGAGTAGATACAGATGCTGGTTGCTGTTAACAATCGAAGAAGAAGACCGGATTTTATTTTTGTGTGTATCGTAAAGAAAAAGGAAGATGACAAAGATGATGGCAGATGTTCTTGTCGGCTGAGGCATGTGAGTAAAGGTGAGGTTGAGTGAGGTTGAAGGATAATTTGGGAAAATGAGAAGATGGTTGTCGGCTGGAATTTTGTCAAGGGTTTTGACTTATTATTGAAGAGAGTGACATAAAGTGGGTGAAAGCTAAAGGGGAGATAATGTTGTCGGCAGAAGTTGGATGAGGATAAAAGTCTTTTATTGACTTTTTTTTTATAATGGGCCGATGACATTTATCAATTAAATTGAGTTTTGGGTTTGCAACTTTAGTGGGCCATGCATTATTTTCCTTTCCAACATATAAGTCACTACAATATGGTATTTTTTTTTGGTTTATATTATATTTGAGCCAAGAATTTCAAGTGAGTTGCAAAGTGGGGGTCGGGTATTCGAAAAATTGATTTGAACCGCGTTTCTAAATTTCAACGTCAAATTTGTACGGGTTCGGGAGCACGCGGAATGAGATGATAACAAAAGATGATGATGATATTTTTGAAAAATGTGGGGTAGTCACGGTTACCGATGCAAATGTCAAAAATGGTGACGCGACTATTATGGGCCAAAAACAAGAACGGTATGTTCACTTCCGCACGTCAATATTTATGATTGTTATCGGTTATTTGTAAATGTTCGAAAGCATTTTGTTTATTGTCATATTCTCGCATTTGAAAACGAACGTATGAACCTGGAACGTCAATACCGGTCCTTACGAGTTCACAAAGTCTTTGGAGGGATACAAGTCGGATCCTACGGGGTACTAGGCGATATTTCCTTATCAACTAGAATATGCAACGAAGAAATCTTTTTTTGTTTATTGTCATATTCTCGCATTTGGTAACGAATGAATGAACCTAGAATGTCAATACCGGTCCTAACGAGTTCACAAAGTCTTTGGAGGGATACAAGTCGGATCCTACGGGGTACTAGGGGACGTTCTTATTCAACTAGAATATGCAAAGAAGAAAGTCGTTTTCGTGATTTTTCGAAACCGAGAACATTCAATGAAGATTGACGACAGTTCCGCTTAGTGGAGGGAATTGGTGAACATTTGACGACAGTTTCTTTGAAGTGGAGAGAATCTGTTAAGGTTTAGAGATTTTACCAAAGAAATGGGGGGATAAAAATTTTCAAATGTTGAATTTCTTCGGTAAATTTCTAAACGCAATCACAGGTGGTAGAGTTTGTGATTTTCTGGTGATACAAACGGTTCGGCGTGGAATGTTTTGCACATACACATATTTGAGGATTTTAATTAATTCTCCAGCCAGCGTGAAGGGTTTTGCACGGAAAAATACAGGTTTCTAAAGTCTACAGTAGTTACAAAAGCGCTGTTCACTGAAGACCTGGGGAATCTTTATGAAAGCTGATAGTTCAAGACTGAAGACCTGCAGGATTCGGTTTTGGGTTTGATGTTTCTTTGGGATTTTACAGGGATCTGGGGGTAACTCAATTCGTTGAGTTTGCAAACGATGTACTTGGTCTAGCTGACTTCCTGAGTACTGATGCTGAAGATCCGTAGTGCATTACGTGGTCAACTTCACAAAGGCGAGACAATGAGATCTGGATGTAGTTCAACTAAGCATGCTGGTTGAGCTTGCAAGGGATACACTTGGTCTAGCTGACTTTCCTGAGTGTTGATGCTGAAGATTAAAGTGCATTACTTGGCCGATTCCACAAAGACGGTTTACAGAAGACAGTTCACCAGAAATCTCTATCAATGTAGTATGCTTGTATGAAATAGAGTTCTTATGACAAGATCAAGACTTGATGCAGTTCTTAAAGATTGGAACCCTTATAAAATGCCGGTTGGAGTATTGGAAGATCAGCGGAAGATCGGTCAATTGAGGAAATTGCACAACACCCAACACGGATACGCGTACTTTAAGGGGGAAATATTATACAAGGAGCATCAAGATACTACTTACCTGGATCATCGGTCAAGGGGGAATTTGTTAACACAGAGAAGATGAATACTTGACTGAAGATCGATTGCAGTTGCATTTTCAGCATTCGACAGCAACGGACAAGGGGGAATTTGTTGATGCAGATTTTGTGTCCGATGCTTGTCGAATAGATTAGTTTTATTTTACGCTGAATTTGTAATAGTTAGTGAAACGGTCTATCGAACGTGTATAGACCCGCTCGTTTGAAGTGGTCAAACGAGAGGGTTATTCGGTTGACCGTGTGTGTTTGCAAGACAAGGGGTGTGACTATAAATAGAAAACCCTTGCCATTTGCAACACTAGGAGACTTTAGGAGGTTTGAGACCTCACCGGGAGAGATCACCACTTGGTCTCTCCCCGGATGTATACTTCTTTGGTATTAGTTCGGTTATCATGTAATCGGGCCGATTTGTAATGTTTTACTACCGGATTAATACAAAGTTGTTTGCTTATCATGTCTAATCTCTCCCGTCTTGAACCGATCTCACAAGAATCACGGTTTCGGTCCCGAAACTCGGTCCTACACTACTCTCTTTACTCTCACTCTTAACACACAATTATCTCCTCAAAGCAGATACTTATTCTCACGCCGGATTCTGGTTAAGAGGGAAACCCCCATATTCCCCTCTTAACGAGCTAACGGTGTTCTGTTTTGCAGGATTATCGGATCAATCGGAACTCAGAAAGTTTAAAGAAGATTAACCCTTATGAAAGGAACATAAACCAAACTAAGTAACCCTAGAATTAGTTCACTGTTTCTTCAGGCAGGTTCACCGGAACACCGACACACCGGTGAATGCTGGTTCCAACAGATTCGAACATAGTTAGTGAATTGACGACCGATGATTTGATAATTACCGAGTTCGAGCGGGTTACACCCCACCTACCCTTAACTTAAAGTAGTGCAACTCAACTTAGAATCCTGGTTTTAGAAAGAATATCAGTTTTTTTAATTGTTGTAATATATTTTGTTTAAAGTAATTAATGGAATTGTTAAAATAATCACCGACACTACAGAAATCCAAAAATTCTAAACCCACCGACAGTTAATAATCAATCATATTAACGAGGGGAAGTTGCCTTTTCGGGACCTGAGATGTCTTATTATGGGCCTTTGAACCTCCTCACCCCACACATCACACACTCACCAGCATCCATTCACCCAACTGAAGATGCGGTGGCTATTATTCGGTAGATCAAGGAGGAAAACGACGTCGTTACACTGTCTTCTCATCGCATCTGCAACTTTCACCGGCATCGGAATCTTACTCCTCACTCTCCGTTCACTCGACGATCCCTCAGTATCCACCGCACAAAACCTAACGGAAACCGTCACGCAACAGGCGGAACAATCTCAAACATCCACGCCAAGCAAACGGTGCGCTACGGTGGAAGAGATGGGAGATGAGTTCCGAGGTGGATTCGTTCAGCAGAGTCTCCGAGTTAGAGATATTATTCGTCGTCACTCCGATGTTAACGGTATCGAATTTCAGCTTCATTTGATTGCATTTGAATCTGATGACGTCATAGCTTAGTTGTTTTGTTTGTAATCATAGATTCGTTATCGATTTTGCTGCAATATTTAGCTAATTAGTTCCACTTGGTTGATACTCTAGATTGACTTAGATAATGATTCAGTTTCTCTCTCATTAACATGAAAACAGTGTGTTTAGTAATTCAGTTTTTGTTGTGAAAATTAATTTAATCGAGATTCTAGTTTTTAAAAGTGAAAAAATGAAGTTTCTATAGGTGGAGGGTTGTTATGAGTATGTATTGAAAAGTTGAACATCAATTATTGTATGATTTTTAAAAGTAAATCAAGAGCCTAACACAGAATATTATGTTATGAACGGTAGTCCTGCTGACAGAATGGTATAAGGTTTTGGAATATACAAAATGATTCATGTTTTTCATGGAAATCAAACTATTGATTTACGTATATAGAACTTGGAGCATGATGAAACCTAATCGATTCATACATGAACATGATAGAACGCGTGCTTAAATGTAATGTGTATATTATGTATTTAGTAGGTGATTTATGTTTGTCTTATGTGAAATCAAAGATGGGGAAACTAACTTCCATTACAGGTGCTGCGAGAGTTCGAAGTCTTCCTCCAGAGGAGTTCTGCAGACAAGGTTTTGTGATAGCAAAAGCATCAGAAGCAGGTTTTGGGAATGAAATGTACAAGATCCTAACCGCAGCAGCATTGAGTGTAATGCTGAACCGGTCACTGATAATCGGACAAACCAGGCATATTGGTTCTATCTCAATCCTTGCTATATATCTTTAGATTCAAGTATTATCACTTTTTAGTTCAACGCATAGATTTTCCAAGTTGCCAAGCTGGCAGTTTTGATCAAATAACTAATGAATGAATCAATATGGGTCATGTTTGGTTGCTTGTAGATGAATGTAAAATCTATTTTACAATGATACAATGTGAGGTTTTGACGCGGTTACTAATAATATCTTTTGCAGGGGCAAATATCCGTTTGGGGAGTATATATCATATACCAGTACTGCTTTTTCCCTGAATGAAGTCAAACATCTGTGGAGACAAAACGGATGTTTGACCACCTATGGCAGACATCTGGTTATAAGAATTGACGATTTTCAAAAGCCGTTGAAGACGAATGTTCTCTGTAGCAATTGGATTGAGTGGCAAGAGCCTATAATATGGTAAAACTACAATACTGCCCTTTTTATCAAATTCGTAAAAACGGAATCCAATCTTTGCGTGTCGGCAGGTTCCAGAATACTACAGATGCAGTGGCAGCTCAATTCTTTTTAAAGAATGTTCATGTTGAGATGAGAAAGGCGGCTTCTGAGCTCTTTGGGTCAGCCCAAGACCATAACAGGCCCAACGTATTTGGGGAGTTGATGAGAATTCTCATATCTCCTACAGAGAAAGTAAAGCAGGCAGTAGATTCAGTTCTTAGTGGCGGGTCAGATCCCGATATTACTTTGCACATGCGGATGCTTATGAACAGGTGTTTTATATGCAGCTTTTAGACACCATACAAATCTAGTAACAAGCAATTAGTTATTGGTTTGACATTTAAAATCGGTTTTTCAGATCTGTGAGGGCATTGCAGGCAGCATTAGATTGTACAAAGAAAGTCATGCAGAATATAGAATTAGGTTACAGACCTAAGTTGGTTTTAGTTTCAGACACCCCATCACTGGTAGACGATGTGAAATCAAATTTTGATAGATTTGCAGAGGTATATGTAGTTTTCTCTTTTTTCTATACAGACAAGACAATATTTTTCCAAAAAAAGGAAAATAGTGTGGACTATATGGTCTTTGTGCTGAGTTGTTTATGGGTTATCTGTAGGTTGTTCATTTCAACTATGAAAGCTTTGAAGGAGAAATATCTGGCCAAAATGGGTTGCATAGTTTGGATTTTAGAACAAAAGATTGGGGCCCAGCACCTAGATGGGTTGCGTTTGTTGACTTTTTTCTTGCATCACGTGCACGGCATGCGGTTGTTTCTGGGGCCCACAGGCGTGTCGGAACAACCTATGTGCAGTTAATCGCAGCTCTGGCTGCTGCAAATTCAGCTGGTATTTCCTCTCTCGAGTAAAAAGTGCCATTTTCGTCACTGAGGTTTGGCTAGTTTTGCGACTTTCATCCAAAGGTTTGTTTTTTTGCATCTGGATTCAAAAGGTTTGAAATTTTGCCATTTTCATTGGCTCGTTAACTCCATCCATTTTTCTCTGTTAAGTCGGGGGTATTTCCGTCTCTTTTGTTAACTTAAAGAGCAATTCAGTCTTTTTCAGGAGTATTCGGTCTTTTTACATAAAGTAAAAAATGACCGAAATGCCCTTTCAGTTAACAAAAAGATGAAAATACCCCTGACTTAACGGACAAAAATGGATGGAGTTAACGAGCCGAATGAAAATGGCAAAATTTCAAACCTTTTGGATCCAAATGCGGAAAAACAAACCTTTGGATGAAAGTCGCAAAACTGACCAAACCTCAGGGATGAAAATGGCATTTTACTCTTCCTTTCTTTTAACCTTTATTCAGGGGCTGTTTGGATATACATATCCCAAACACCTTTTTTAGAAATCTCATCGTTTGGGTTTCTTACGAGGGTTTTGTGTAATTGCAGGTGGTAATTCAAGCTTTTCGTTCTTCAGTAGCTTTCAGAGTAGTCTAGTTTCAGAAGGGTTGAGTAGTCAGGTAGGATGGGGACATGTTTGGAACCGATTTTCAGGCCCGTTAAGTTGTGGTAACCAAACTAGTCAATGTGCTTACACGCCATTGTTGCCACCAGCTTGGTGGGACGGCATGTGGCAATCTCCAACTCATCGGGATATTCGCAGGATGGAAGGTTATGGTATTCAATTATCAGGATTCGGAACAGTTGATGAAGATCAGCTTGCTTCTTTCTGTAGCTCAAGGAAAGAAGTTGGGAAATTCATTACACTTGTATAAAAGTATACATATATTCCGTAGTTATTAGCTAAGAGAGGACCCAGGTCTCGGGGTATTCGGTATTCGATTCGTTTAAATTCAATTTGTAATACTTTTGTCATGTATAAAACTATACATGATGATGATGTTGTGTGATCATAGTTTGAGACTTAAATTGAATGTAGTGATAGATGAAGGATCGGAGATGATGTCCATCAACTGTTCGTTTAAATGCCAGCAAGGACGGCCCGGAGAAGGTGGTATGCTTCAGTGTGAAGCATCCACTACGCCTCCAGGTTATTTTGTAAGTTTCAACGCAATAAGTGTGTTAATAATTTTAATGACATGCCAAACAAAGTATTGAAAGAGATTTATATACAAGGGGACCCGAGTTTTTCACTTTTCGGTATATGATGTTATCGACCCGTCCTAAAGGACTTTGGGCCGGGTTGGGTCGGTCGTCATTTTTTCTTGATGTTTGGATGTCTACATCTTATAAACTTTCGGGCGCTGTCGTGTGGTATCGTGTCACCTTTTCTTGATGGTTGGATGTCTATTAACTCATGTAAGCAGATGGGAGACTCATCCCTTTGGAGGACCAAAAAAGTTTGGTGTGTAATTTTTTCTTCAACAAGGGAAGTGGGGGTGATAATTCACAATACGTTCTAAAACATGACTTGAACACGACACGTAAATAATCAGATTCTAGAATGGCTAATATAACATGTTAATCTTGATGACAGGGAGGATGAGACGGGGTTTCGGCCAAAGGTTTATTTAAATGTTATATATTTTTATTAACGAGAAAAAAATAGACGATGTAAAAATATTCACCCACACACGCACGTTGCGTCGTGTTAACTCGCAAAATTTAGAACGAAACGTAAAAACGTTAAACCTACGACGCACGTTGCGATGTGTTAGGTCACAAAATTTAGAACCAAACATAAAACGAAAAATTTGCAGAAAATGAAAACTATAAAGGATCAAAGTTGAAAGTAAAAAAAAGTTGCGAGGATAGATTGCAAAAGATAAAAAGTTTTGGGTTAAAAGTGAAAAAAAACAAATAGTTTTGGGTTAAAAGAAATTTATGAAATACTTTTTTTGTGAAAAGGAAAAAAATCAAATTTTTTTGGAAAACTCCCAAAATTTGCAGAAAATGAAAACTATAAAGGATCAAAGTTGAAAGTAAAAAAAAGTTGCGGGATAGATTGCAAAAGATAAAAAGGTTTGGGTTAAAAGTGAAAAAAAAACAAATAGTTTTGGGTTAAAAGTAATTTATGAAATATTTTTTTTGTGAAAAGGAAAAAAATTAAATTTTTTTGGAAAACTCCCAAAGCCAAGGTCACGACAACCATATGCATAATCATTTTTTCTTTAGAAAACCCCCAAAGCACACCCCGCGTTGCGGCGGGGTGTAAAACGGTGTCAAATAGTATTAATGTCACACAACCGTCATCGACCACCAACACTGACTCGACCTAGGATCTGCGTGTTGCGACGAACCTGTCAAACATGAAAAAATAGAGGTAAAAACGTTGAACCACACATGCACCTTGCGCCGTGTTAACTTGCAAAATTTGAAACAAAACATAAAAAAGTTGAACCACACTCGTACGTTGCGTTGTATTAAGTCGGAAAATTTAGAACTATGCGTAAAACGAAAATTTGCCAAAGATGAAAAGTATAAGTGACAAAAGTTGTGAAGTTAAATTGCAAATAATAAAAAGTTTTGGGTTAAAGTTAAAAAAACAAATTATTTAAGGTTAAAATTGCAAAAGCTAAAAACCTTTGGGTTAAAAGTAAAAAATCAAGTTTAGTTTTTGGGTTAAAGTTAAAAAAACAAATTATGTAGGGTTAAAATTACAAAAGCTAAAATCCTTTAGGTTAAAAGCAAAAAAATTAAGTTTTTTTTTTTTTTTAAAACTCTCAAAGCACAAGGTACAAGTGGTTATGTACAAAAAAACTTGCTTATCTATATATGGAATAATTAATCAGTTAAGATATTAATTTGATTTGTTTTGTCACAAGTTCACTAACTTACTTAATGTGTCACATTTCAATATGTAAGTAATTAAGAATTTTTAAGGGTTTTTTTTATAATTAATTTAGGTATTAAAATAGTACATTTTATGGTGTATTGAGTATTGTTAGGTGTAATTATCAAATTTGGATAATTATCGGTTTGTTCATCGATGTTTGTTAAATCTAGAAGTTTTCATAAATAACTTGTAACTAGATTTTGGATGTAGATGCTTATTAAATCTAGGAATTATATTTAACTAGGGTAGTAGTCACTCGCGCGTTGCACAGGGACGCGGTTGAAATTCAGAACATATCGCACACCATGACAAAATAATATCTAAATGTGTTATGATATTTTTGTCGTAACTCGGCTTTAAAGATAAAAAATAAGAAAAAGTAAATCAATGTAATAAATAACAAAGGTAAATAAAGGTAAAAAGCGGAAAAGAAAACGATAGGAATTTGATCTGCATAGGAGTTATATAATAACTTTATTAATGTTTAGGGGTATAAAGGTAATTTGTTCAAAGTAAAAGAAAAGGAATACAACGATTAAACTAAAGTGAATGCAAAATGAAAGTTTACAGTAAATGACAAAATAGACTATAGGACGAAATAATAATAATTATAATAATATAATAATAATAAAAAAACCACAGTAGAAAACCACTTTAGAAGTTCTTTACTTTTATATTATATACTAGCGGTAAGACACGTGTGAAACACGGGTTGTTTCTTAGAAAACCATGCATTAACACATATTAATAGAACTTATTGATACGTGTATAGATATTATACCAAAACTTATTATCTATTATCTATTATAGATAATAGACAATTATAAACATGCATCATCAGTTAATATATAAGATACATATGAGTATTTCCATTGTCCTATAAAAAAAAGGAGCACCCACCCATTGACAATGAAACATGTTTATAGGTATAACTACATGTAGAACATGTCTAAGAAGCAAAATTAGTACCACCGACGAACCAAATGTACAACCACAAACAATCATGACATGAAACGTTGTCTATAAATCTTCAATCAACGCAAGACAAACTAAGAGGACTTTATCTTTGTCACGAAATGCACAAATTTTGTTAACTTCAGCAATTGAGTAGACTTGTGAAATTCTAACGAAAGTTCATCACCAAAAGCAATATTGCAAGATCTCAGATAAGAAGACCATCCAACAATAGCGTAGTTGAATCCAGTATTGGTTTTTTTGAGATGTTGTAAACAGTTCCTGGACTTCACATTTGAGATTCTGGATCTTGACAGGCTTAGGAAACATTGTTGTGAGTGGATTCCTATCCTAGAAAACAAAAATAAACGTCGAGTGATTATTTAAAAAAATATAAAAATGTTTCCTACTTAATAGTATGTAAAACAACACAACAACGTTTTGTTACATACTTAATAGTATGTAAAACTCTTAAAAATACATATATTATTATTTTTTTTAAATTACGTAACATAAAGTTTCTAAAGTTTCCTCGTTGAGAGTGGATTCCTATCCTAGTATTCTCCTAAAAAAAAATACCTTATTGTGTTTTATAAATTATGGGGTAAATTACACTTTTCGTCCATTATGTTTGTACCTGATTGCAATGGATGATCTTTAACTTCAATAATTACAGTCACAATCCTTTATTTGTAAAACTCGTTACACCCTATATCATTTAACACTAACTTAGTTAAAAATTTCAATTAAGTTAAGTCACATAAGGGTAATTTAGTCTTTTTACCATTCTATTATATATATTAAACCGAAACTCACTTTATCTCCCTCATTTTCCCCCTCTACATTTTGGTGCATCACCGCCCTAGCACTACCACCGCCCTAAGCACCACCGGCGCCGCATTCTCTCCTTCCACGAATTTCTTTTCTTTTAGCCATCCCAACCACGAATACCTCCAATCGACATTAGTTTCTGTTTTCTTGCTCGATTGCAACAGTGGAGTGATCTACATGAATACATCTACACCATCTGCTCCGAAAATAGAGATCTGGAAACCGACTTAACGCGAATAATCATAATCTGCAGGCGGTGAAACAGATCTGAAGGTAGGAATCGGCTCAATGCGGTGATGAGCTTGCTCGTTCGTATCTGAACTGTTAAAGGTGGAAATTTGATGATTTATTTGCGTTTATTTTGAATGTTTTGACATTTGGTATGTAGATCTGGATGAACCTGATATTAATTTAACTGGAAATAGAAATGTTGCATTTACTTTACCACATGACGAAAATATGTAATCTTTTTAGAACAGAGAAGTGAACAGAGAAGCACAATTTTATAACATTAGGAACACACTAAGATGCCAATGAGCTTGTGGAGGAATGGTAAGGGAAAGACTTGGGTTTCCAAGAGACCCAAGTTCAATTTCTGCTTCTCCCCATTAGTTTTCAGTGGCACCTGGTGATGACGGGAGACTAGGCGAGTAGGCTGCGATCGCTAGTTCGATCCTTGAACTGAATGGGTTTTACCGCACCGCATTGTCGTGCCTTTGGGCAAGTGTTCACGGGCTTCTGCCTAGGTGAGGGTTTTCCCCAATTTGGAGACGAGTGTATCTCGATGTGAATTTCGCCAGTAGCTCATCTGAAGGATTCGTTGGCTGTTCAAGAAAAAGGAACACACTAAGGTATGGGAAGAAAGAGTAGCAGGAAAAAACTAAACGTATCTTATACATCTCTTTCCCTGGTGAATCATTTTGTTTTGTTTAGGAATCGATTGTTTGTTTAGGGACAGGTGGTGGTGGTGTGGCTTGGTGATGGCAGGTGGTTAGGGTGATGTGTGTTGGTGGTGATGGTGCAGGTGGTGTGTTGGTGGTGGCAGCTTGGCAGGTGGTGGTCAATGCCACCGGTGATTGCAACCGTTAAGAGACAGAGAGATACGGGGACATATGGGGTGATTATATATTTTTTGTTTTATTTATTAAAAAAATCAGTTGACTAAATTACTCTTATGTGACCAAAGTTAACTGAAAAATATAACCTAGTTAGTGCTAAATGACATGGAGTATAATGAGTTTTACAAATAAAGGACTGTTTTATTGAAATTGAAGGTCATCCATTGTAATCTAATCTGGTACAAACATAAATGACGAAAAGTGTAATTTACCCATTAATATATGTAAAAGAATACATTAGCGAAAAATCAGAAATAATACTCAAATTTACATGAGGCAACAACAATGGTGGCTAAGAACAATTGACTCTGTTGTAGGAATTAAAGAGGAAGGAACCACCTAGTGGTGTAAACGAGACAGTGAGGCTCGAGAGCTACTCGGGATAAGATTAGTAAAAAGCTCAAACGAACGGAGCTTTAATGAGCTCGGGCCTAAAATATTACTTGTTTAGTTATCAAGCCCGAGCTCGAGCTTTACATACAAAACTCATTTAGGCTCGCGAGGCTAAACGAGCTCAAACAAATTTTATATTATTTGATTATCTGGTTGCGTACCAAAAACACACAAAAAATATATTTTTTATATATTATACGCCTACTATTTAACATTGGCAAGCCGATCTCTAGTCAAGCTTCAAGCTATCTAAGCGAGCTCGAGCCGAGCTTTTAGCTCATTTAAAAGTGTTCTCAAATTACGTCGAGCCAAGCCCAACCGAACTCGAGCTCTTGGATTTTACTTTCGAGCCGAGCTCAATCTCAAAATAGTTGGTTCGAACTGAGCCGAGTTCGAGCTCAAGCTTTATAAAAGTATAACAAGCCGAGCTCAAGCCTAATCGGGCTCGGCTCAGCTCGACACCTATATACCACAACATGGTTATAACATCTTTCAAATCCGGACTCTTTCAAATTTTGGCCTATATTAAGTATAAATAACCATGTATATTTAAATCAATAGTTACAATACCAAATAAAATTTGTATGAAAAAGGAAATGAGAATATAAAAACAATAATTACACATCTTTACTTTTGGTTTGAATTCAACAAAGTGTAGCTTTTTTTTAACTTTGAACATATTGAATAAACTTAACTTTTTTCTATTATTTATAAAAAAAAAACTATTCAATTTTAAACCTTTTTGCCACTTCTATAGTTTACCCTAAAACATTTGTGATAGTTTATACATATAATTTAAACCTTTTTGCTACTTCTATAGTTTACCTAAAACAATTGTGATAGTTTATACATATAAAAACTAATTTAATTTGGTATGCTTGTAGATTCTTGGTTTCATGTAAAGTTGGCATGTTAGCTCGGGGCCTTTGGCCTCCCATATGGTTCAATAAACATACATACGAAAGATTTTCTCATAATCTTTATTCACCATAGTCATCATCATTATTGTGTGCCTAGAAATTTTTTTTCAACCATATCTTTTGATATTTTTGTGTAAAAACAACATTAATATTTTTAAGGGGGGCAGCTATCCCCTTACTTTTTGAGGAGGTTCGTCAATGCTCATCCTTAGTTTTTAGTGGTATGAGTTTAAATCCTTGCAGATGCAAGATTAGCTAGTTTTTAGGTGTAAAATAGTGTTGTTTAAGAAACGTACATCTAAGAGTGTGCAAAAACCAATTCAAACAAGAATGGGCCCTATTGCGTTTCATTTTGTTCGGTTTTCAGATCTAATTTTTTTCTTCATTTTCCGATTTTATCTAGTCTGCTACAAAATTAAATAAAACAATCTGAAGCCGATCGGCCAGAATATGCATATTTTTCATAGACCGCATCGACAATGATATCAAGATAACATGCGACATAATATGGCCCATGCACATATCAAAACACCACAAATCAAGAATGATCTTCACTTCATCTCATGTGACAACTCACCGAATAGTATTCACATTGTCTCACAATGGACCACATTTAGAATTGATAGACAACAACACTTCATTAGTTATAAAGTTCTATCAAGATGACCCAATGCTTGATAAAATTGACTTTTTAGACACAAAAAATATTGTTTCCGGAAACGGTGCATTGGAATTTGGAAGTAGTGGTGCACAAATCGGGATTTTTAAATACCCAGTTCCGGGTATGGAACCGGTTTCGGGTACAACCGGGTTTTACATTTTCGGCTATTGGCCAGGAATTCCATACCCTATGTACTCGGGTTCGGGTTTTCTAATACCCTATTTCAGGGTTCGGGTATGGCTCGAGTACAAATCGGGTTTGAGTATTGATCAGGTTTTTATATTCATTTTTGGGTATAAAACATAGAAATATAAATGGAAACCTTTTATTTCATATAACATAGATTTGAAACACACATAAATAACAAACATAGATAGCGTCGAATAAGATGGTGAACATAGAGAGCCTCGAATAACTTGATCGTCTTCATTTTTTCTTTGTTCGTCGGTGACAATGGTTTTTTCAACGTCGTGTTCGAATCCGACTTCAACATAGTGCCACAATGAATGTATCGAGCTTTATTTGCTCCAAACGGCATTTACATAACTCGAAATGAACCCAAATTTCTTAGTTTCGAGTTGTAGGAATAACCTCCACGACGCTTGCTTTGGTAGCCGTAGAACCCACGGCAACGGAAGATGTAGCACTTTGTGAAGCCATTTTAAATCGGGTTTTTGGTGATTTTCGGTGTTTTTCAATGTGTGACTTAACCCAAACATTAAACCAATATTTGTACCCATTCATGTGCCTAAAATCTACCCAAAAAAGGCTCCAAATAGCCCCAAACGGCTACAAAGCCGTTATACAAGGTAAAAAAAGGTTGTTAACACAACACTCAATTCAACATTAATACCCGGTCTAAACCCGGGTCCGGGCTTTTTTAGAACTTGATGCGGGTATTTTATAAACCCGGGCGTGTATTATGTAAACCCGGGTACGGGTATTGTGAAAACCGGGTATTCAGATAACAAACTTGGGTATGAGACGGGTACAAAAAAAACTGGTTACGGATTCGGGTACTGAGAATGATATGTATACGAGGCTCTACTATACGGGTAGGGTCGGGTTCGGATATAGAAAAACCCAGTTTTTAAAATACCCGAGTTTGGGTTTTTTTTCGTGTTCGGATCCGGGTCCGGCTTTTTTGTGCACCTCAATTTGGAAGTAGTGAAAATGGGCCGGACCCATGTTTTGTAGCATGTAATATTACATTACTGAGGCCCGGCCAACTTAGATGCAAAGAGGCTAATCTATTATTTCGGTATTTTAGTCTGGTTCGTAACCAATTGATTCAAGACTGGATCTAACCAAACTAATACGAAGCCAGTTCGTATGGTTTAGGTTAGGAACGTAGTATTCGGCCTATGCGCACCTCTACATATATCAACGGATAACAAATATGTGGTCAACTTATATTCATTTACTGATTTAGTATATTACGACCATACGTAAATTGTTTCGAGACAAATTTAATATCACATTTTATCGTGTCACATCTGTTATGGGTGAAATTCTACAGTGTAGGATCCTGAGTTAGTTTAGGATTCTAACTCAGTCAAGGATCCTGAGTGTCTAAGGATCCTGAGCATCTAAGGATCCTTATCTCGACTTTTTCCAGGATCTTGAGTTAGTTCCGGATCCTGAATACTAACGAATATTGTTCCTCTCTCTTTAACATGCTTTCTCAGATAAATCATAATGGATAATGACTTAGTCTATGCTAATTAACCGGAGGAGCATTAAAGAACACACATAATTGGTCTTATAACGGTCAAAATTAAAGATGGCATATTCTGCTTGAATTTCGGGATCCTGGTTAATGTTGTTGATGTTCTAAGGCTGATCGGTATGGTGGCGTCGTCCACCCCGTCTCCGCCCGGCGCCGGCGTCACCCCATCCCGCCCCCTCCCGTCGAGCTCCGTCCCCGTCTTCAACGTCAGAATATCGACGTTGAGGACGATCCAAATGGTGGGCCCCCTTTCTTCTCTCTCCGACGTCCTCTCCGTCACCCCATCCCGCCCCCTCCGTCTTCATCCCGTCCCGTCTTCATCTCCGTCACCATACCGAAGAGCCTAACGGATGCATAACTAAGTCACAAGCTGAAGACTCGGAGCTGTAACTGTTTTGCACGTGGGGAAACCATTAAACTTGTGCACAACGGTTAGGGCACACGGGGCGAACATTGTATAACGAGTGATGGCAATTGAGCACGCGTGATATTTTATTTTTCCCACCCCACAACAAAGTATAACGCGTTATTTTATCACGGAAAACAATTTTCGTTATCTATACTACCTTATTAAGAGAAGTAGGATTTCTATCCTTTTGGTAATTTGCCATTGTGTACACATATTCAACCAGCGTGTACAAGTGAACCAAGCTATTTTAGAGGGGTTAAACTTGCCAATTCTTTAAAAATTTAAGACACTTTAGGGGCTTTTTAGGGATTTTGGCACATATGTAACCTATAACTTAATTGATAAAATAAAGATGACAAATGAAAAGTTTAATTTAATTGATGAATAAAGATGAGGTGCAATCCATGTAATCTAATTTATTTATGTGGTTGCATCCTATATAACTTTTATAAACCAATCTATACTATTATAAAATTCAATTGAATGCCACATTGAATGTTTCATTAGTGCTTGCATCGGTTAAGAAGCCAGGAGGCCACTACGCACGACGCTTTACTCTCCATATCACTGGTTCATATATCCTCAACCACAAGAACTTAATTGAATCTTTTCTTGAGTCTCTCATCTAAAACAGAACTGATTCATTCTTGCGTACACACCTCTCCTACCTTCAATCATCCATGTATGCAGAGAGAGTGATAGGGTGAGTGAGATGAGCGAAACGGAGATGGCGAGATACGTGGCAACGAGCTACGGGCGCGTTGATTTTGGTTTCTACCTCCAAGATTGAAGCCATCCGATTATGTCCCTTGTAATGGTGGGGACAGAAGAGATACAAAGAATTGAATCTACGCCTTCGTTTCCAGAAGATAGAACTAACGGTTGAAATTCCAACTCGCAATGGTAATCAGAAGATAGAAACGATAGTCTAGGGTTCCGATTGGGGGTTATGGGTGACCTCTGTCTGGGAAGGATGATGATGGCACTAAACATTTAGAGGAACGAGGCGACGATGGTGGTGGTATACATTCTGGTTTTCTCTATCTTTCCTATTAATATCAACGTTCTGGCTTTCGCAATCTTTCTTATTGCGTAATATTTCTTTGGGTATTTTCCTAAGCATTCTAACGGTCTAAGCCAATTTTTCAATACATATTATAGATTTGTATGTGATGTTTCCAGTCTTCACTGCTCTAATTCAAGTGTATCCTGTACGTGATGTTTGAAATCCATATTATAATCTCATCATGAACTGATTGTTGCAACTTTTTCTTTTTATTCTGAATCAATCGTAGCTTAATCAGATAAAGATAAAATTGTTGATGTTCAGTGCAGCGATTAGCGAGGGTGAAGTATATTTGCACGACTTTGTTGGTGAGTTTTATCTTGTTTCAGTTTGATTTTACATATACATGGAATCAAATTTTAGGGTTACTTGGTAAGTTTGTTTTACTCTATTTCATTTAGCTTCTTGGATGATATTACTTTAGTTTCTTTTGTAGGTCATAAAGAATGAGGTATTTTTACTTATGAGAAAATCCAAAAAATATTGGTATTTGAAGGTGCTTTTGACAAGATTCAGTAATATTAAGAGGGAGGTTCGGATAGTGAGGTTGTTGTGTAGGTGAGCAAGTTTTTTCTTCTTTATTTAGTAATATAACTTTTTTTAAATATAACTTTTTATGCTTATCTTTGTTTCTCACCTCACAGGATTGTCTTGAATCCCTGAACAATCTCATTCGCAGCAATGCATCCAATCAGGTTTTGACTTATTGTTTTTAAATAAACAAAAGTTTATTGGGCTGAAGCTGTGTATATGTCATGTTGTCTTTAACCATGCTATAGGTGTTGCAAGTGAGACTATAGGATTTGACTCAGTAATATCCATTTTGAAAGTTAGATGAAGCACATACAACTTTTCTCAACAAAAAGGTTAGGCTTCAAATGTTCAATAGATATTTTAACAAATCTTTCTGTGGATAACAGTCCAACAAAAGCAACTCAGAATAGTGAAGAAGCAGTTTAAAGATATATTAATGGACAAGATTATCCAAAAAAAGTTGAATACAGATCAAAAGTAAGTGCAATTTTATGCTTAATATGTTAATTTAGAGATATATTAGTAAAGCTTTTTTAACTAAACATCTAATATTTCATTTGTTTTTTTTTTTTTTTTTGCAATCAGTTAATTCTTTTGTTCCAGATAATAGGAGGTGTGGATGTATTCCTCTTTGGAATGTATATTCAAGAGTTTGGATCAGAGTGTAACGGCCTAACAACCGATGTGTTTATAAGTGGAGAACCTTATTGTGAACTGTAAGTGGAGAACCTTATTATGAACCGTCATGCAACGTGAGCCAAAAAATATAAGTATTCGCGGCAACGCGCGGGGACATTATAGGCATTTGACTAAGTAGTACCAGTTTTATTAAATTATATGTGAAGTCAAATGTTTGCTAACCGAATTTTGCATATATTTATTTGAATATGCCATATGCTCCGACGGTAGTGTAAATTTTGGAAAAATTTGACATTTTTTTTTGTTTTCGAAACAGGTGGTTTGGTTTATACAGCCGGTTCCAAGTTTCAAGCTGGCCAAACTGGATGAATCTAGCATCCCTATCCATGCCAAACGAAACTCCTCGACAACAACAAATCCGGCGACGTTACCTCTACTCGGTTGATCGAAAGCAACTCATCCGAAACACTAAAACAGTTCCAGTAATCTCAATCTCTCTACTAGGTGGTTTGGTTTATACAGCTGGTTCCAAGTTTCAAGCTAGCCAAACTGGATGAATTGCTACGGTTTTGACGGTTGGGTCGGTTTCAACAGTTTATGAACATCTCTAGCAACATCCATGTTTTTGCGCCCATCTAATTTTAGCATTCGTGTTTAACATCGCAAAGTGCCCAGTCAGTTTGTGCTCTGAGATTGGTTTGTGAATGAGCCCACTCGAGCTGGCTCGGTTTTTAAATGAGCTGAACCGAGCTCGGCTTGGCTTATAAATGATCCGAGCCGAGCTGGCTTAGTTTGTGAACCAGCTGATTTTTAGACTCTTTTTGAGCGAGCGATATGAACAACCCTTCTCTCACAGTTGTATTCAGTCAATGTTCGTATTCGATACAACCTGGTATATCTAGATTTCTAGACCTGTTACAATTTTGGCTACTGAAATTGAACTAAAACCAATTTCTAACTATTATGAACATTAACACACTAAATCTATACCCTAAATGGATCGTTTTACAGTGAAAATTCTTGATGAACTTGTGAATTTATAATATGTCGATTGTTAATATGGATAGGGGAATGATGTTGGAACACAATATCGATCCGAGATATATTTCTACACGCCAGAGCAAGAGAAAGCAGCAATAGAATCAATGGAGAAGCATTCTGAACCGGAAATTTGTGACAGAGATCCTGCCAGCGAAGAAGTTCTACAGGGCAGAAGAGTACCACCAGCAATATCTTGCAAAAGGAGGCTGATTCGGGTTCAGGCAATCTACTGAGAAAGGTTGCAACGACCCTATCCGTTGCTATGGCAAATTAATAATCATGTGTTTTTGGTAAATAATCTTAGTTTGGTTGAAGTTTATAGTTATAATCTCTTGTGCGTATAATGTATAACGATTGTTAATAGTTTGAATGATCTGGCGAGTCGTCTTGCTTCAACAAGTAATCATACGGGTTTATGTTTGTTTGTCCGGTTGGTGTACACTGACAGGTTGTTACAACCATTTGTATAAACGGTTTGACACCGGTCATTGTATACGGACTACATAGTGTTACACTAGATGGCATTATCAATTGATGAAGATTTATCAGAGTATCAATCAGATTGCTGTATGAACAAAGTGAAAAAAAAAACTGAAGATTATTTAGTATAGGGAATTATAGCAAAAAGCATACAAGTAAATTTGGAGAATCTTTTCTTATTGTTTTATCAAAACCAATAAATGCAAGAAGGTAAATATGTTGTCAATCTGTAAACTTTTTTTATTGAACAGCGAAATCATTTTATTCCAACTCAAAATCAGTCAGACACTAGCAAGTAGATAGAAATCGACCCATTACATACACCAAACTGTTGATCTGTAAACTGAATGGGTTAGACGGGACTACAGATGACAGATCAAAACTTGTTTGGGTTAACATGAGTATGTTTGGAACTTTGATCAAAACCGTAACACCAGCAGTTAATTTACATGTAACATAAGTACAAGTTTATGAAATTTAGTTTAAGTACACATATGCATTTTAATGTGAATGCTCTTAAGAACTTTATGAAAATTTTATTAAAAGTTATAAATGTTGTTTGATAAAGTACATGTTTTTAAAGTGTTAAACTATTGCACATCTAATGTTTTTGCGCCCATCTATGTTTGTGACCTTATAGGTTCTACGGTTCTATTACTATTTATTATCCAATGGAATAAAATACTAGAAATTCGGAATGAGTTGTGGTTCGAAATAGACATCATAACTGAATCCGATATCAGTTGGGACACCCGCCGCAACGCGCGGGCATTCCCACTATTTTTTTAACGCGTGATGGTGTTTAATTGTGAGTGTAATTGTTGGTTGGGGAGAAATTGTTGGGTGTGGTGGTGAGTGATGACCACCCCACTAAAAAAGGTTGTGAGTGATGGAAAAATGGTTGCTGACATGGCGGAACATGATTGGATATTGTGAGTGATGGAAAAATGGTCACTAGTGACCACCCCCTCCCCTTATATTGAAGATTGACCAGGCCTGCTAAGGATCCCTGAAATGTCGGAAAGTTAGTTAGGATATTTTTTGATCATTTCTACTATAAATAGGGCATATTGGTCGACTTAAGAGGAGACATTACACACCCACACACACACATTACTTGCAAAAACACTCGGTAACACTTAGCAATCGATCGATCAAGCCCCATACTTGTAACTTTTTGAGTTATTAATCATACCGGAGCTAGGTAGTTGCCAGCTCCTTGGGTTTTTGTGCCGACGATCCTCTCTTGTGGAGATCAAGGGCTTTTCCCCTTAATATATGGCTTGTGTTCATCTTTATTTACAACATTCATTCATTATTCATCGTATTTTTACTATTTTATCAAACTTATACTAGCCAGAAACCTGTTTACCGAACTAAAGATCCTGACAGTCTGCCAAGGATACTCAACAACAAACTTATCATTTTCAAGACCACCTCACCTCACCTGACTTTCTGGATTTGATTATTAAATCGATTTGTTAGCTTTTGACCAAAACAACATCCTTGCCTTGATCTAATCCAAATAAACAAGTGATTTGTTACCGATCATGTTATCTTATTTTATACTTTTTCACCGGTTAGTCTTTAATCTGTTATTTATTATAAGCTTTGTTTTATGTGATAGCACGTGATTAAGACCATCTTCATGTATATTCATAGCATCCAAACCACAATGCATAATTATATCTAGTGGTGTCAAAATCACAATACTCAATTCTTGCAAGATCCAAGGTTATATATATTTTTTATATTGTTAGAATCAAAATATTATTAGATGCTTACTATAATGATGAGATTCAACTCATGACCACTAGAAAAATGATATATTGTATGTTCAACGTAAAACGACATACGGATTAAATATACCTTAAAATACATTTTTTTATTAAATATAATAAAACAAGCTACATACACACTTTTAACTTACTTATACCAAATAATTAATAGCGTAGATATTATAAATAGAGAAAATTACTTTTTGAGTCCCTATGTTTTAGGGGTATTAACCACTTAAGTCCAAAATCAAAATGTTTAACGCCTTGAGTCCTTACAGCCACTTTTTTAACCTTTTGAGTCCATTTTTTTAACTTCGTTAGGAATATTCTGTTAACTATTGTCAAATGACCAAATTACCCCTATTATATTATCAATATTATTATTATTAATATATATTATCTGTCGCACACTCATAGCACTGATTACTCTCTCTCTTCCTCATCTTTCTCTCTCTTATCTCTCTCAACCACACCACACCACACCACCACCATCATCGCTGCACCATCACCATCACCACTACAGGTCCACCACTATCATCACCACTGCAGGTCCACCGCCATCACCACATACATCACAACTTCTTTTCGGATCTGTAACGTCTAATTCAAACTTTGATCAGTTCCGTAACGTCTTTTTAGATCTCGTTCTCAAAGCTGCCGAAACATAAATGTAACGCCCCAAAAATCCGAATGTTAATATTTGTCGTGTGTTCCGATATGACACGTCAGGAAATAAATAACTAGGCTATTTAACCTAGTTAAGGGTATGGTTAAAAGAATTAAAAGAGGAAGGTAATGTCGGTTATGTTTTAAAGGTAAACCCGAGGGGCTAAAGTGGGAAAGATGAAAGTTAAGTTATTAAATAACTTATCACCCACAAACACACACATGTACGTGTGTGTGTTCGAGAAGGAGCAGGAGGCTCCTATGGAGCCTCAAACCCTAGCATCATCTTTATGCTCAAATCGGAAGGCAAGATGAAGCTTAAATTCATAACCGAGCATGAATTAATGATCACCAACACGAGGGGATCATAAGGTATGTCTTAAATCTAAGATTGGTGATCATGGGTGAAGTGGGTTATGTTCTAATCCGTAAGTTAATATGAAATTGATTATGTACAAGGGTTAGAATCCTCGAATAGAACAAGGGTTATGTATGGTTTATGTTAATTTGATGATTTGAGGTGAAACCCGTTAGTTAGGGTGAAGATGATGACTAGAATCACCTCCTATGTTCAAGTCTTGATTGAATGATTGATGTATTATGTGGATATGATGAATTATTGTTAGATGAAAGTATAGGAATATGATGATGTTATGTTAAATGATCATTTGGAATGATATATGATGGTTAGTAGTTGGTTTTGGTGGGTTATGTATGAGTTTAGAAGAATTGTGCATGAAATAGTTGTACGTTATGCTTAAAGGGTTGTACTCACATCAAGTGTATGATGAAATGTATATAGTGTCGTCCGTATAGTCGATTATGATGTTACGGGTATATGATGATAAGTCGATAGTCAAGTATGGTTAATAGTTGACTTTTGAAAGTCAACTAAGTATAAGAAACATGAATTGACTCGTTGTCGTAAAGGTAGGATGATAGGAAGTCGTTTGGTACATGTTATGTTAATATGTATTATTTGTAATTACATGATGAATTACGTGTGATGAAAAGAGTATGAAGTCGATTATATGTTTTAATGCTTGTTAGAAATGATTAAGAAAAGTTAAGTGGGAATTATGCGAATGATATGATGGTTACATGTACCAATGAGTATGCTAATAAGGGCGTGGTTTCGATGAAATGAAAGTATAGGAAACACGTCGAGACGGACTCAAGCTTGAGGTGTTAACGGGTCAAGAAGAGGCAAGGAATCGGATACGAGCACGGACGCATAAGGTAAGTGATTTCCGTAATCACTTCTTAGTACAAGTAAGTAATAAAGTGTTGTAATGAATTAAATATGATGTTTGAGGTCAAATATGTGTTAAAGTCTTCCGTCGTAAATGATGGGTTTAAGGTTGACCAAAATGCCCTTGATGGGTATTTTGGGGTAAACGAACGTAAAAGTAACTTAGAAACAAGTTATACGATTAATGTGATGTTTTGGACAAGTATGAAAGTGGGGATTACGGTTTGGTTAGTCGTAGACCAATTAATGCATGAATACCCTTAACGGGTCAAAAAAAATAAGCATATGAACGATAAGATGTTAAGAGGATGCAAGACATCCAAGAATTTGGTAAGTTATGGTAGACGTCACTCATATTACTATGTTTATAAGAGGTTTTGGTAAAACGAATAAGTTATGTTGACGTATGCATGAACGGGTCGAAAAGTGTGAAAATGGTAATAAGCCGAAGAGATAAAAGTCGGAAATTATATTAAGTCGGATGTTGGATTTTAGTTCCATTAGATGGAGAGTTAAATTACGGATGCGTAGGAAAAAGAATCGGGTAAAACGGACCAATAACGAAGAAGTTATGACCGTTTCCGTGAAACGCGGACGTGCTGAAATCTGCAGCACTGCAGCAACAAACATTCAGTTTGTTTGATGGCGTCGCGCTACGCGACGGCCCGTCGCGCTACGCGACGGGGTGGCTGTTTGTCGAAAGTTGCTTGTTAGCTCCGTTTTGTATCGGGAACTCGTTTAAACGCGTTTTAAGTCGCGTATAACTAGTTTAACTCATGTTTTATGATCATTAGGGTAAGCGTATGTGTGAATGTGTAAAGGTGGGATGACATGATCGTGCGTGACGATATAGGTATGTTGGTTCCCCTTGGGATCCCATAGCCCAGGTAAGAATCCCACCTTAGGTTCCATTTATGAACCTTAAAGCGGGATCCCATAGCCCAGGTAAGAATCCCACCTTAGGTTCCATTTATGAACCTTAAAGTGGGATCCCGTACCCCAGATAAGAATTATTAATTTAATTCTCATTGGCAATCGCCCTTATGTGGATAAGCAAGTATGTATGTATGTATGAGTATATACGGGGATGTAATGATGTAGGAGTAGATAGTATGTATAAGTAGTCAAGGGAGTATGTACAAAGGTATGCACGTATGTAAGTTGTGAGAAGGTATGGAATAAGTGTATGCATGTATGTAATTATGTATGTATGTTGGTATGCAAGTATGTAAGTAGGTTTGTATGCAAGTATGTATGTAGGTATGTATGTATGTATGTAGGCATGTAAGGATGTATGTATGTATGTATGAATGGATGTGTTTAGGAATGCACGAACGTATGTATGTAGGTACACAGGGATGTATGTTGCTATGTGTGACCGTAAGTTTACGTATAGGTTGTATGAAAGTACGTACGCATGTATTCAATGAAATTGAGCACTAACGATAATAACATCGTGCCTGGTGATGAAGTGTAACGCAGGAATGTCAAAGATGTCTCACTACGGATCTTATGATCAGCAGGAAAGACGGGATGTAAAGAGTTAATGAAACGAAAAGTAAACGTGAACAAGTCTTGTATGCTTATGATACGTACTAATGTATGAATTTTATGTGGTGAGCGCAGGTAGTACCAGTCATGAGGATAACCAAGGTTTGGAGATCGAGGATCGAGTCACAAGACAGATTGTACGGGAATGCTTAAATATGTAATTTAGTGTTGATAAGGCATGTTCTTATATTCTAAAAATGAATTATTAGAATGTCAAGATGTATGTCATGAAAGAAATTTTCAAACTCGATTTTCCGCTGCGTTGTGTTAAGGTTAAATGAATTAGGGTCTTACAAGTTGGTATCAGAGCCCTGGTTTGAGGGAATCAAGTACGAGAAGGTAAGTACTTGAACTCAAACTTGTGTGCTCTTGAGATAAGAAATCCGTACAATCTAGGACTCGATCAAGATCCAAAGGTAAAGGTTGATGAAAGTATGTATTTATGTATACGTATAAAGAAACTGACGGTTTTGTATGTGCAAGGTAAGCATAAGTGTTGAAAGAGGATGATCCGTGAATGCAGTCTAGGATAAATACTAAGGCAGGCAAAGAGGTAATAAGACAAATAGGCAAATGAGCCCAGGTACGTGAATGTAATATGTGGAGGTATGTAATGGAAAAGTTTATTCAGGGAAGGGAAAAATTTTAAGATGAAAGACAATGATAGTATAGTAATGAAGTATTGGAAGCAATACACGCGCCGAAGCCTAAGTCTACGGACATAAGGTGACAATTACATGAAGGCACGAAACTACTATGTGGATTGTGTACCTGGCCAGTACACAAGAAACGTATGACGTTCGTGAGATCATGATAATTGTTACAGGTATGTCCGGTAGAGTTGGGTAGCAGGCGGGCGTGTGGGTGAAATGGGAAGTAAGACTCTCGGGAAATTGAGAGTACTATGTAAGAATGAAAAACATGCCTGAAAGAATGAAGAATGTTGAACCCGTGATTAAGTACGGATCAACAAGATAAGAATGTAATGTTTGAATCCGCGAGACGGATTCAAGGATGAAAGGCATGAATGAAATGTTTGAATCCGCGAGACGGATTCAAGGATGAAAGGCATGAATGAAATGTTTGAATCCGCGAGACGGATTCAAGGATGAAAGGCATGAATGAAATGTTTGAATCCGCGAGACGGATTCAAGGATGAAAGGCATGAATGAAATGTTTGAATCCGCGAGACGGATTCAAAGATGAAAGGCATGAATGAAATGTTTGAATCCGTAAGACGGATTCAAGGATGAAAGGTAAGAATGAATGTTTGAATCCGTGAGATGGATTCAAGGAGGAAAGGTATGAATGTAATGATTGAATCCGTGAGATGGATTCAAGGAGGGAAGGTATGAATGTAATGTTTGAATCCGCGAGGCGGGTTCAAAGATAAAAGGCATGAATGTAATGTTTGAATCCGTAAGGTGGATTCAATGAATGAAAAAGCATGAATGATGCGTCTGAATCCGTAAGACGGAATCAAAAATATAAGAAGATGAAATTAATCCGCCTAAGAAGATGTCGACAGTTTGACCATGATTGAGTCGAACGGGTCATAGAAACAAGTATAAAGTAAAAAGTGATAGTATAATAAACGAAGTTTTGTATAAGTTACGTGTTAGATGTGTTAGTAATTGACTCTTAGAAGTCGGAATGATGACGGGCTGTGACTCGGACAATAACTTGAGTATGGGCGGAAATGGTAAGCTCAGTAAGAAATATTGAAACGATGTAATAAGGTCTTTGCAAGTAAGCATGAATGGAAGGAAGTACGAGCGTGTACTTCCGCTGGCAAAATGATTAATTGAATGAAAAGATTGCATGTAAGAAATAGAATGTGCGGTAAGTTATAGCAGAATTATTGATGTGATGAAACCGATCGTATTGGGGAAAGGATGTGCACGAGTGGAAACTCATGACACGGATGAATGAAATCTGGCCTATTATGGCTAGTACTCGAGGAAAAGATGAATCGATCTGGGTTGCAGATCGTGGTTTGGGAAATGAAAAAGAGGTTAGTAAGAATATTTAACTCATGATTTGATAGATATGAAATAGTATGACACCTGTACCTGTGTAAATTAAGTAATGCATGAAGTGAAAGCAATAGTAATGTGAAATGAACGAAAGGATTTAAAGATGAAACAAAGGTATGCAAGGTATACGTAACTATAGAAAATGTAGAATGAGGTTAACGTTAGAATTAAGCACGTAGGCGTGATTATGTAATAATAGTTTTGTTGTGATAACAAAACAAAAGTTAAATGTTATACAGAGTAGGTAGAGAATGTAAATTTTAAAGGTGAGATGGAGATATTAGATCCATTAAGAAAGAATCATATTAAAGGACGGAAGAGTATGTGTATTGACCAGTTATTGACAACTCAAGTAAAGGAAAATGAAAATGATATAAGAAAGAATGATCAGGAAAGTATGGGCTAGTAGTCGTATGGACGGACTAGAAGAAAAGATAATGTGTGTTTGATGAAAGTGAGGAAGGTTTCGGGGACGAAACCTTGTTTAAGGGTGGTAGACTTGTAACGCCCCAAAAATCCGAATGTTAATATTTGTCGTGTGTTCCGATATGACACGTCAGGAAATAAATAACTAGGCTATTTAACCTAGTTAAGGGTATGGTTAAAAGAATTAAAAGAGGAAGGTAATGTCGGTTATGTTTTAAAGGTAAACCCGAGGGGCTAAAGTGGGAAAGATGAAAGTTAAGTTATTAAATAACTTATCACCCACAAACACACACATGTACGTGTGTGTGTTCGAGAAGGAGCAGGAGGCTCCTATGGAGCCTCAAACCCTAGCATCATCTTTATGCTCAAATCGGAAGGCAAGATGAAGCTTAAATTCATAACCGAGCATGAATTAATGATCACCAACACGAGAGGATCATAAGGTATGTCTTAAATCTAAGATTGGTGATCATGGGTGAAGTGGGTTATGTTCTAATCCGTAAGTTAATATGAAATTGATTATGTACAAGGGTTAGAATCCTCGAATAGAACAAGGGTTATGTATGGTTTATGTTAATTTGATGATTTGAGGTGAAACCCGTTAGTTAGGGTGAAGATGATGACTAGAATCACCTCCTATGTTCAAGTCTTGATTGAATGATTGATGTATTATGTGGATATGATGAATTATTGTTAGATGAAAGTATAGGAATATGATGATGTTATGTTAAATGATCATTTGGAATGATATATGATGGTTAGTAGTTGGTTTTGGTGGGTTATGTATGAGTTTAGAAGAATTGTGCATGAAATAGTTGTACGTTATGCTTAAAGGGTTGTACTCACATCAAGTGTATGATGAAATGTATATAGTGTCGTCCGTATAGTCGATTATGATGTTACGGGTATATGATGATAAGTCGATAGTCAAGTATGGTTAATAGTTGACTTTTGAAAGTCAACTAAGTATAAGAAACATGAATTGACTCGTTGTCGTAAAGGTAGGATGATAGGAAGTCGTTTGGTACATGTTATGTTAATATGTATTATTTGTAATTACATGATGAATTACGTGTGATGAAAAGAGTATGAAGTCGATTATATGTTTTAATGCTTGTTAGAAATGATTAAGAAAAGTTAAGTGGGAATTATGCGAATGATATGATGGTTACATGTACCAATGAGTATGCTAATAAGGGCGTGGTTTCGATGAAATGAAAGTATAGGAAACACGTCGAGACGGACTCAAGCTTGAGGTGTTAACGGGTCAAGAAGAGGCAAGGAATCGGATACGAGCACGGACGCATAAGGTAAGTGATTTCCGTAATCACTTCTTAGTACAAGTAAGTAATAAAGTGTTGTAATGAATTAAATATGATGTTTGAGGTCAAATATGTGTTAAAGTCTTCCGTCGTAAATGATGGGTTTAAGGTTGACCAAAATGCCCTTGATGGGTATTTTGGGGTAAACGAACGTAAAAGTAACTTAGAAACAAGTTATACGATTAATGTGATGTTTTGGACAAGTATGAAAGTGGGGATTACGGTTTGGTTAGTCGTAGACCAATTAATGCATGAATACCCTTAACGGGTCAAAAAAAAATAAGCATATGAACGATAAGATGTTAAGAGGATGCAAGACATCCAAGAATTTGGTAAGTTATGGTAGACGTCACTCATATTACTATGTTTATAAGAGGTTTTGGTAAAACGAATAAGTTATGTTGACGTATGCATGAACGGGTCGAAAAGTGTGAAAATGGTAATAAGCCGAAGAGATAAAAGTCGGAAATTATATTAAGTCGGATGTTGGATTTTAGTTCCATTAGATGGAGAGTTAAATTACGGATGCGTAGGAAAAAGAATCGGGTAAAACGGACCAATAACGAAGAAGTTATGACCGTTTCCGTGAAACGCGGACGTGCTGAAATCTGCAGCACTGCAGCAACAAACATTCAGTTTGTTTGATGGCGTCGCGCTACGCGACGGCCCGTCGCGCTACGCGACGGGGTGGCTGTTTGTCGAAAGTTGCTTGTTAGCTCCGTTTTGTATCGGGAACTCGTTTAAACGCGTTTTAAGTCGCGTATAATTAGTTTAACTCATGTTTTATGATCATTAGGGTAAGCGTATGTGTGAATGTGTAAAGGTGGGATGACATGATCGTGCGTGACGATATAGGTATGTTGGTTCCCCTTGGGATCCCATAGCCCAGGTAAGAATCCCACCTTAGGTTCCATTTATGAACCTTAAAGCGGGATCCCATAGCCCAGGTAAGAATCCCACCTTAGGTTCCATTTATGAACCTTAAAGTGGGATCCCGTACCCCAGATAAGAATTATTAATTTAATTCTCATTGGCAATCGCCCTTATGTGGATAAGCAAGTATGTATGTATGTATGAGTATATACGGGGATGTAATGATGTAGGAGTAGATAGTATGTATAAGTAGTCAAGGGAGTATGTACAAAGGTATGCACGTATGTAAGTTGTGAGAAGGTATGGAATAAGTGTATGCATGTATGTAATTATGTATGTATGTTGGTATGCAAGTATGTAAGTAGGTTTGTATGCAAGTATGTATGTAGGTATGTATGTATGTATGTAGGCATGTAAGGATGTATGTATGTATGTATGAATGGATGTGTTTAGGAATGCACGAACGTATGTATGTAGGTACACAGGGATGTATGTTGCTATGTGTGACCGTAAGTTTACGTATAGGTTGTATGAAAGTACGTACGCATGTATTCAATGAAATTGAGCACTAACGATAATAACATCGTGCCTGGTGATGAAGTGTAACGCATGAATGTCAAAGATGTCTCACTACGGATCTTATGATCAGAAGGAAAGACGGGATGTAAAGAGTTAATGAAACGAAAAGGAAACGTGAACAAGTCTTGTATGCTTATGATACGTACTAATGTATGAATTTTATGTGGTGAGCGCAGGTAGTACCAGTCATGAGGATAACCAAGGTTTGGAGATCGAGGATCGAGTCACAAGACAGATTGTACGGGAATGCTTAAATATGTAATTTAGTGTTGATAAGGCATGTTCTTATATTCTAAAAATGAATTATTAGAATGTCAAGATGTATGTCATGAAAGAAATTTTCAAACTCGATTTTCCGCTGCGTTGTGTTAAGGTTAAATGAATTAGGGTCTTACAAGTTGGTATCAGAGCCCTGGTTTGAGGGAATCAAGTACGAGAAGGTAAGTACTTGAACTCAAACTTGTGTGCTCTTGAGATAAGAAATCCGTACAATCTAGGACTCGATCAAGATCCAAAGGTAAAGGTTGATGAAAGTATGTATTTATGTATACGTATAAAGAAACTGACGGTTTTGTATGTGCAAGGTAAGCATAAGTGTTGAAAGAGGATGATCCGTGAATGCAGTCTAGGATAAATACTAAGGCAGGCAAAGAGGTAATAAGACAAATAGGCAAATGAGCCCAGGTACGTGAATGTAATATGTGGAGGTATGTAATGGAAAAGTTTATTCAGGGAAGGGAAAAATTTTAAGATGAAAGACAATGATAGTATAGTAATGAAGTATTGGAAGCAATACACGCGCCGAAGCCTAAGTCTACGGACATAAGGTGACAATTACATGAAGGCACGAAACTACTATGTGGATTGTGTACCTGGCCAGTACACAAGAAACGTATGACGTTCGTGAGATCATGATAATTGTTACAGGTATGTCCGGTAGAGTTGGGTAGCAGGCGGGCGTGTGGGTGAAATGGGAAGTAAGACTCTCGGGAAATTGAGAGTACTATGTAAGAATGAAAAACATGCCTGAAAGAATGAAGAATGTTGAACCCGTGATTAAGTACGGATCAACAAGATAAGAATGTAATGTTTGAATCCGCGAGACGGATTCAAGGATGAAAGGCATGAATGAAATGTTTGAATCCGCGAGACGGATTCAAGGATGAAAGGCATGAATGAAATGTTTGAATCCGCGAGACGGATTCAAGGATGAAAGGCATGAATGAAATGTTTGAATCCGCGAGACGGATTCAAGGATGAAAGGCATGAATGAAATGTTTGAATCCGCGAGACGGATTCAAAGATGAAAGGCATGAATGAAATGTTTGAATCCGTAAGACGGATTCAAGGATGAAAGGTAAGAATGAATGTTTGAATCCGTGAGATGGATTCAAGGAGGAAAGGTATGAATGTAATGATTGAATCCGTGAGATGGATTCAAGGAGGGAAGGTATGAATGTAATGTTTGAATCCGCGAGGCGGGTTCAAAGATAAAAGGCATGAATGTAATGTTTGAATCCGTAAGGTGGATTCAATGAATGAAAAAGCATGAATGATGCGTCTGAATCCGTAAGACGGAATCAAAAATATAAGAAGATGAAATTAATCCGCCTAAGAAGATGTCGACAGTTTGACCATGATTGAGTCGAACGGGTCATAGAAACAAGTATAAAGTAAAAAGTGATAGTATAATAAACGAAGTTTTGTATAAGTTACGTGTTAGATGTGTTAGTAATTGACTCTTAGAAGTCGGAATGATGACGGGCTGTGACTCGGACAATAACTTGAGTATGGGCGGAAATGGTAAGCTCAGTAAGAAATATTGAAACGATGTAATAAGGTCTTTGCAAGTAAGCATGAATGGAAGGAAGTACGAGCGTGTACTTCCGCTGGCAAAATGATTAATTGAATGAAAAGATTGCATGTAAGAAATAGAATGTGCGGTAAGTTATAGCAGAATTATTGATGTGATGAAACCGATCGTATTGGGGAAAGGATGTGCACGAGTGGAAACTCATGACACGGATGAATGAAATCTGGCCTATTATGGCTAGTACTCGAGGAAAAGATGAATCGATCTGGGTTGCAGATCGTGGTTTGGGAAATGAAAAAGAGGTTAGTAAGAATATTTAACTCATGATTTGATAGATATGAAATAGTATGACACCTGTACCTGTGTAAATTAAGTAATGCATGAAGTGAAAGCAATAGTAATGTGAAATGAACGAAAGGATTTAAAGATGAAACAAAGGTATGCAAGGTATACGTAACTATAGAAAATGTAGAATGAGGTTAACGTTAGAATTAAGCACGTAGGCGTGATTATGTAATAATAGTTTTGTTGTGATAACAAAACAAAAGTTAAATGTTATACAGAGTAGGTAGAGAATGTAAATTTTAAAGGTGAGATGGAGATATTAGATCCATTAAGAAAGAATCATATTAAAGGACGGAAGAGTATGTGTATTGACCAGTTATTGACAACTCAAGTAAAGGAAAATGAAAATGATATAAGAAAGAATGATCAGGAAAGTATGGGCTAGTAGTCGTATGGACGGACTAGAAGAAAAGATAATGTGTGTTTGATGAAAGTGAGGAAGGTTTCGGGGACGAAACCTTGTTTAAGGGTGGTAGACTTGTAACGCCCCAAAAATCCGAATGTTAATATTTGTCGTGTGTTCCGATATGACACGTCAGGAAATAAATAACTAGGCTATTTAACCTAGTTAAGGGTATGGTTAAAAGAATTAAAAGAGGAAGGTAATGTCGGTTATGTTTTAAAGGTAAACCCGAGGGGCTAAAGTGGGAAAGATGAAAGTTAAGTTATTAAATAACTTATCACCCACAAACACACACATGTACGTGTGTGTGTTCGAGAAGGAGCAGGAGGCTCCTATGGAGCCTCAAACCCTAGCATCATCTTTATGCTCAAATCGGAAGGCAAGATGAAGCTTAAATTCATAACCGAGCATGAATTAATGATCACCAACACGAGGAGATCATAAGGTATGTCTTAAATCTAAGATTGGTGATCATGGGTGAAGTGGGTTATGTTCTAATCCGTAAGTTAATATGAAATTGATTATGTACAAGGGTTAGAATCCTCGAATAGAACAAGGGTTATGTATGGTTTATGTTAATTTGATGATTTGAGGTGAAACCCGTTAGTTAGGGTGAAGATGATGACTAGAATCACCTCCTATGTTCAAGTCTTGATTGAATGATTGATGTATTATGTGGATATGATGAATTATTGTTAGATGAAAGTATAGGAATATGATGATGTTATGTTAAATGATCATTTGGAATGATATATGATGGTTAGTAGTTGGTTTTGGTGGGTTATGTATGAGTTTAGAAGAATTGTGCATGAAATAGTTGTACGTTATGCTTAAAGGGTTGTACTCACATCAAGTGTATGATGAAATGTATATAGTGTCGTCCGTATAGTCGATTATGATGTTACGGGTATATGATGATAAGTCGATAGTCAAGTATGGTTAATAGTTGACTTTTGAAAGTCAACTAAGTATAAGAAACATGAATTGACTCGTTGTCGTAAAGGTAGGATGATAGGAAGTCGTTTGGTACATGTTATGTTAATATGTATTATTTGTAATTACATGATGAATTACGTGTGATGAAAAGAGTATGAAGTCGATTATATGTTTTAATGCTTGTTAGAAATGATTAAGAAAAGTTAAGTGGGAATTATGCGAATGATATGATGGTTACATGTACCAATGAGTATGCTAATAAGGGCGTGGTTTCGATGAAATGAAAGTATAGGAAACACGTCGAGACGGACTCAAGCTTGAGGTGTTAACGGGTCAAGAAGAGGCAAGGAATCGGATACGAGCACGGACGCATAAGGTAAGTGATTTCCGTAATCACTTCTTAGTACAAGTAAGTAATAAAGTGTTGTAATGAATTAAATATGATGTTTGAGGTCAAATATGTGTTAAAGTCTTCCGTCGTAAATGATGGGTTTAAGGTTGACCAAAATGCCCTTGATGGGTATTTTGGGGTAAACGAACGTAAAAGTAACTTAGAAACAAGTTATACGATTAATGTGATGTTTTGGACAAGTATGAAAGTGGGGATTACGGTTTGGTTAGTCGTAGACCAATTAATGCATGAATACCCTTAACGGGTCAAAAAAAAATAAGCATATGAACGATAAGATGTTAAGAGGATGCAAGACATCCAAGAATTTGGTAAGTTATGGTAGACGTCACTCATATTACTATGTTTATAAGAGGTTTTGGTAAAACGAATAAGTTATGTTGACGTATGCATGAACGGGTCGAAAAGTGTGAAAATGGTAATAAGCCGAAGAGATAAAAGTCGGAAATTATATTAAGTCGGATGTTGGATTTTAGTTCCATTAGATGGAGAGTTAAATTACGGATGCGTAGGAAAAAGAATCGGGTAAAACGGACCAATAACGAAGAAGTTATGACCGTTTCCGTGAAACGCGGACGTGCTGAAATCTGCAGCACTGCAGCAACAAACATTCAGTTTGTTTGATGGCGTCGCGCTACGCGACGGCCCGTCGCGCTACGCGACGGGGTGGCTGTTTGTCGAAAGTTGCTTGTTAGCTCCGTTTTGTATCGGGAACTCGTTTAAACGCGTTTTAAGTCGCGTATAACTAGTTTAACTCATGTTTCATGATCATTAGGGTAAGCGTATGTGTGAATGTGTAAAGGTGGGATGACATGATCGTGCGTGACGATATAGGTATGTTGGTTCCCCTTGGGATCCCATAGCCCAGGTAAGAATCCCACCTTAGGTTCCATTTATGAACCTTAAAGCGGGATCCCATAGCCCAGGTAAGAATCCCACCTTAGGTTCCATTTATGAACCTTAAAGTGGGATCCCGTACCCCAGATAAGAATTATTAATTTAATTCTCATTGGCAATCGCCCTTATGTGGATAAGCAAGTATGTATGTATGTATGAGTATATACGGGGATGTAATGATGTAGGAGTAGATAGTATGTATAAGTAGTCAAGGGAGTATGTACAAAGGTATGCACGTATGTAAGTTGTGAGAAGGTATGGAATAAGTGTATGCATGTATGTAATTATGTATGTATGTTGGTATGCAAGTATGTAAGTAGGTTTGTATGCAAGTATGTATGTAGGTATGTATGTATGTATGTAGGCATGTAAGGATGTATGTATGTATGTATGAATGGATGTGTTTAGGAATGCACGAACGTATGTATGTAGGTACACAGGGATGTATGTTGCTATGTGTGACCGTAAGTTTACGTATAGGTTGTATGAAAGTACGTACGCATGTATTCAATGAAATTGAGCACTAACGATAATAACATCGTGCCTGGTGATGAAGTGTAACGCAGGAATGTCAAAGATGTCTCACTACGGATCTTATGATCAGAAGGAAAGACGGGATGTAAAGAGTTAATGAAACGAAAAGTAAACGTGAACAAGTCTTGTATGCTTATGATACGTACTAATGTATGAATTTTATGTGGTGAGCGCAGGTAGTACCAGTCATGAGGATAACCAAGGTTTGGAGATCGAGGATCGAGTCACAAGACAGATTGTACGGGAATGCTTAAATATGTAATTTAGTGTTGATAAGGCATGTTCTTATATTCTAAAAATGAATTATTAGAATGTCAAGATGTATGTCATGAAAGAAATTTTCAAACTCGATTTTCCGCTGCGTTGTGTTAAGGTTAAATGAATTAGGGTCTTACAATAAATCGATCAAAAAATGATTTGTGATCTACAGTAGTAAGGCAGCGGTGGTGAGGGTTTAAGCTTCAAATCTTCACGATAGAGTGGCTGTTGAACGCGACGCGAGGGGATGGTGGTGTTGGTGGGTATCCGAAGGTGGCGGCAGTGGGATGGTGGTGTTGGGGTTTTAATGTTGGTGGTGTTAGCGGCAGTGGGATGGTGGCGACAACTCTGATGGTGACGATGGAGGTAGGGCCGAAGGTGGTTAATGTTGGTGGATTATTGTGGTGTATGGTTCTTGGTGGTGTTTAGAGAGAGAGGGAGAGAGAGAGAGAGAGAGAGAGAGAGAGAGAGAAGAGTGTGTAAAGATGAGAGAGAAAGTGTGGGTAGGTGTGTGTGTGTGTTGGTGTTTATATTATGTAATTTATTTTTATATATGTTATATATTATATATTACAACTTTATGCATTAAAGACTTGTTTCTTGTACTCATATGTATATAAGACTTATACTTTGTGTTTTAAATGACTAAATTACCCTCGTAGTTAACAGACTTGGTGGATGATGTTAAAAAATGGACTCAAATAGTTAAGAAAAGTGACTGCAGGGACTCAGGGCGTTAAACAGTTTGATTTTAGGCTCAAGTGGCTAATACCCTAAAACCCAGGGACTCAAAAAGTAATTTTCTCTTATAAATAAGTTACAAAACTTTTTAATACATTTTAAGTAACTAACGTATACGTATACAAGTCTCAACAAGAATCAATTTAAAGAAAATTTATACTACATGTTAGAACTTAGTAGCTATCAATTTTTAAAGTCTTTTTTTGTATGAATAAAAGATTTAAAAATATATCAATTTCTTCAATGTTGCTAGTTGCGATCTTATAAAAAATGGAATACATTTTTACTGCTAACTTAACCCAACTAGTTTCTAGACGAGTTGGATGTATGTATCTCACACCTCTATACTAGAGATTTAGTGTTCAAAATTCTCCTTTCAACTGTAAAAGAAATAAAAACTGAGGCGTGTATATTTTTTAAACAAATTTGAATTACAGACAGACCACACCGCTGGAGTATTATCATACCACCAATGAAATCATCATATCATCTCCAAATGACTAACCAAATTTCTTATATTATTTTTCTCCACCGTCTAAAAACAAGTCAAAAGGATTGGTCCAACCCTCAATGAATGACTTACTCCCATATACAACACATCAAATTAACAAAGTAGAAAGCCTCTTGCCCTACAAATAACCAAATTTTTTTAGAGTAAATTATAAGTTTTGTCCTTTATGTTTGTCCCAAATTTCAGGCGTTGTCCTTTACCTTTAAAATTGATGACTTTTGTACTTAATGTTTGAAAATCCTGCACGTTATGTCCTTTAGGGCAAACCCAGTTAGATTTTTTTGGTTAAATCATATTACACAAGGGTAATTTGGTCATTTTACCCATATATACACATAAATATTTAATTAACAATAAAAATTTTAAAAAACTAATATAATGTAATATATTATATACATAAATAACATTTGTATATTTATATCACAAAGAATCCATCTCTCCCTCTCTCGTTCCTACCCCTTTGTTCGTCTCTCTCTACATCAGTGTTCACCACCGCCCCACCTGCCACCGCACCACTCCCAACCACCACCCACTGCCCCACTCCCAACCACCGCTCCAAGGGTGTACTAGTTCAAGAACCGCCGCCATCACCAGATATGGAGAATATAAACCCATTAAGATGAACCTGAACTTTGCAAGGGTAGGATCGTAAGAAACCCACCATCACCATCAACACTCTCATCTTCTCTTACTCTAAGAAACCCACTCCGCCTTTGTGATTTACACCTGCAATCAGCTGATTTCACACCCAATCGTTTACAACTTCACTTCGTTTCCTCTACTTCATGGTTCCAAACCAGCAAAATCCCACACCCAATCAACGGATTTAACTCCAATTTCAATGATGATGGTTCTGATGATGACTCTCTTCATTTGCACTCTGAGAAAGGTGTCTCGTCGCAGGTGAATCATCTCCGTACACCTCCTCTTTTTTTGCAACGGTTTTCATGATTTTCATGAGTTTGAGAGTATGTGAGATTGCTTAATTCATCATTGATGAACCTGTGAAAAGTGTGAAATTGATGACTCTGTTGTGAAATTGAGTGGAGATTTGTGGAAGTGGAAGTGAAATGTGTGGATGAACTAGTGGAATTCTTGGAGGAATTTGGGGAGTCTGAGTGTGGAGAGTGGAGTTAGGGTTTGGTTATGGAGGGAGATGTGAAGAATGCAGGTGGTTGTCGTAGAGAAAGAGAAAGAAAGAGGAAAAAGAGATATTAACAAGACGATGTGAAATTGATGACTCTGTTGTGAATTGGGGAAGAAGGAAACCCACCACAACCACCCAGATGAATTGTGGCATCTTCAAACGGATTTATATGGGTGATGATGAACTCTAATTTGTAAAGGTGAAAGGATTGTGATGTTATCAGGGCATTAAAATAAGGGAGAAAGACAAGTGGGAGGTGAAATGACATTTCTACCCTCATGTGCACTGCATATGATTTAATTTAACTGAAAATTATAACTGGGTTTGCCATAAAGGACATAACGTGCAACATTTTCAAACATTAAGTACAAAAGTTATCAATTTTAAAGGTAAAGGGCAACGCTCGAAATTTGGGACAAACATAAAGGACAAAACTTGTAATTTACTCTTTTTTTTATAAAGACATAATCATCTTTAAATATAATCAATATATCTTACCAAACCCTTTAACATAAAAGATTACACGATGCATCTTTCGTATTTAATAACAGAACTTTGCTTTTTCTCCCTTGATTGTCCTTTCTTTGTATCTAACACAAACTATGTTTAGGATACACAAGTGTCGATGGATGATCCGGGTTCCGCTTTTGCATCCTTCTCCATCTTACTTTTTCTTTGTGTCCCCTCCAATTCGGGAATACCATCCCACTCCTTTCTTGTCATCCCGCATACTCGTCACATCATCTCCACCTCTGCCCAAATTCCTTGGTCGCCTCTCGTCCCTCTTCCACCCGTACATGTATTGTTAATATAAAAATATATATTATAAACAACCAAATTATATTATAGTAAACAACGATACTAGGTATTTCATCTCAAATTTTGTGTGTGATATTTTGTAAACAACAACATTCTTTTGACTTATTTCCTCAATCCCCGTTAACGTGTCAAGAGTTATCTGTCATTTTCGTCCCTATCATTTGCTTAGTTAGACCAGTTCATGTCAAATATGTCTCAAATATTCGTGAAACATATTAGTTCCGTTCATAACTGATAGAGTTAACTGTCATTTTCATTCTTGTAGTTTGTCCATTGACATAGTTAGACAAACATGAGGATGAAAATCACAATTAACTCATGTTTGAAAACCTATGCACAAACTAATATTGACCTAGCCACCAACTTAATCTTTTTATAATTTAGAGTTAAATGCCATTTTAGTCCCCGTGGTTTGGGCCATTTTGCCAGTTTAGTCCAAAGGTTTCATTTTTAACATGTGGGTACAAAAAGGTTTCACCGTTGCCATTTTAGTCCACTGGGTTAACTCCACCCATTTTTTCTGTTAACGAGAAGACCAATTCGGTCATTTTATATGGCTGAATTGCTCTTTTAGTTAACATAATTGCATACAAAGTTACCGAATTGGCCTTCTCGTTAATAGAAAAAAATGGATGAAGTTAACCCAGTGGACTAAAATGGCAACTGTGAAAACTTTTTGGACCCACATGTTAAAAATAAAACCTTTGTACTAAACTGACAAAATGACCCAAACCATAGGGACAAAATGACATTTAACTCTATAATTTATTCCAATTTGAGCATCTGTAACTGTAAAGGCAGAAGCAGATATAGAGATAATAAACAAAGCTACACTACACCCTATACCCTACACACAACTCAACTCTCACACTCTCAAAACCCCTTTTCCTTTTCCTTTTCTTCTTCACTCCCATGGTTTGTCGGCCAATCAACTCCACTTTTTAATCCCTTCTTCCTCTCGCCGGAGCAACACTCGCCGGAATCCACGTATATCTACATCTGTATATTCTTCTTATTTCTTAATTTATCTCATTCATTGCTGGAACGAACTTGTGGACTGCTTCTCTGCTTTTTATGCTGTCTTGTATCTCGTGCTCATTTGCATCTATTGTGACGTATAACTGAAGATCTCGAGCTCTTTTGAAGAAAACAAAAGTTCCAGAGAGAGAGAGAGAGATGTACGTGGTCCCACCTCCGAAGCATTCGGATCCTCTTTCCGGATCCACAAAAAGTCCGGATAGCTTGAGAGTTTACCAGACGTGGAAAGGAAGCAATGTAAGTCTTCTGTTGCTTGATCTTCACGGATCAGCTCCTTTTGTTTAGGTTTGTGGGGACGTTAGCTAGAACGTAGACGATAACATAGCATTTGCAACTTTACTGACATTCGTAGTGCCCTAATTGCTAGACTTTAGTGTTGATAATGAATTGTAGATAATGTAATCGTTTTATTTATGAGCTGTATTTGTTTTGTGTTATGGTATGAGAATGCGATTCATGTTTGTTTGCTGCTGGCTTTATGGAAATATGATCTGCAGAGCATACCTGTAGGCTGTAGAACTGAATTAAGTTTCAACGAAAGTAAGAATGGAATCATGTGATTGTGAATAGATAATGATAACGATTTTCACACAAATTGTTTCGAGAGAAAGGTGACTGCTGGTACATCTGGTGCCGAGGTTAAGTTTTGTTAAAAATGTAAAATGTACTTGAATGGTGTTCATAGAAAGTTATAGAGTTTATGTTACAGGTATCATATCGTGCTTTTACAAAAGGGCCTAGGATCTTACAAGAAGTTTGTTGTCAATGCATCCTTTTGGTTACTCGTTGCAACTTATGCTACATTTGAATGTACGGCGTCATTGGATATATGTGTTATTAAGCATTTCAAGGCTATTAATATTTTTAGGATGCGGATAATTTATGGTGGTTGTATGGCATTGGTCCTTACTTGTGTAATCTATGTTGCATGGCAGATATTTTTCCTTGAGGGTAGGTTTGTATTCGGACCTGATGTAAGATCACTGGTGCTGACCATATTCCTCGTGGTAGCTCCTGTTTCAGTTTTTTGTGTTTTCGTTGCAAGAAAACTAATATATGATTTCGAGGACCACTGGGGGATGTCAGTTATGGCTGTGGCTATTTTATTCACAATTCATGTAAGTTCCTCGTATCTGTTGCTGATCATGGTTATCTTAATTTTTAAGAAAACAGGTTTTTCTTTTTCAAAGGTAGCTGCTTTGTATTTTTTTTCGTTGCTTTGAAGCTTTATATTAGGTATGAGAAGTTGCATTATACAATACAAGTTAGATCTTGATTCATAAGATGTGCTTATCCCATCGGGATTTTTAAGGTTTCTATTTAAGTTGCTTAGAGAAGATCATTAGTAAAACATCTCTGTTAAAGTGGCTTTGACATAACTGCTTTTAAAAAGCTAGTGACCGCACATATAAGAGCAACCTTATTATTCAAGAAAGTTCTTTAAGAAGCGTTAAATTATCATGTTTGAATAGTTAACACTCAAATAGTGAATGTTTTGGGTGTGCGGGGCGAGTGATTTAGTAAGTTATTCCCTTGTTGATTGTGAGTAGAGATCGGAAAACAGGTGGGTCGGTTATTTGATGAAAAAGCGTAATTAAATACGCCTAGATAAATTTCGGCCCGTTTAGTCTCATTCATCGACTGCTAATTTCTATTTTACTCCTTTGATCAGTTATCATTTATCAATAAACTACCACCCAAATTGACACTTTTCTACAGCATTACTTTGCTTGTTGCTATCAATTCAATTATGTAATCTTAGGTGGCGTTTGGGTTAGCTTATTTTATCAGCTTAATAGCTTATTGCATTATGATAAAGCTATTAAGCTCTTTCAAGTTTGGATGGGGCTTTTGTAAATAGCTTATTTGAGAATTAAAAGTGAAACATCAGAAATGGAGCTTTTTTTTATAATGCAACAGGCTTTTACCCAAACACCCCCCTTAATCAACAATTTCTTCTTCAAATGAATATTGAGTGTTTCCACTTGAATACCGTAGGTCCTAGTACTTCTACTCTTAACCTCCGGGCGGGACCCAGGCATCATTCCACGTAATGCACACCCCCCAGAACCAGAAGCGTTTGACGGTAATAATGAAGGTAGTGCCCAAACCCCACAGTTACGGCTACCTCGTATCAAGGAAGTTGAAGTTAATGGCATAACCGTAAAAATCAAATATTGTGATACCTGCATGCTTTATAGACCTCCCCGTTGCTCACACTGTTCTATCTGCAACAACTGTGTTGAACGATTCGATCACCATTGCCCTTGGGTCGGCCAATGTATAGGCCTGGTAAGATCTACTTGTTATACAAATTTGAGTAAATTGCATTTTACGTCCTTTAACTTTGAGCCAAATTTGCAGGTGATGTCCTTTAACTAACGAAATTACACTGGATGTCCTTTATGTTACTGCTTCTCAACAGGCGGTGTCCTTTTGCCCTAACCCCGTTAATTTTTTCTTTTGATTCTTAACACGTGTCACACACATGAGGGCATAATGGTCATTTTTAACTTAATAACTAAAACAATATTAAATATAAGTAATATATATTAACCACAAAATAAGAGAAAATGACCATTATGCCCCCATGCGAGTGGCACGTGTTAAGAGTTAACAGAAAAAGTTAATTGGGTTGATGAGAAACAGTAACATAAAGGACATCCCGTGTAATTTCGTTAGTTAAAGGACGGAGCCTGCAATTTGGCTAAAAGTTAAAGGACGTAAAATGCAATTTACTCTACAAATTTTGATAAAAAAAAATTCTTAACATTGATATCTGGTTTATGTGGTTGCAGAGGAATTATCGATTCTTCTTCATGTTTGTGTTCTCCACGACTCTACTTTGTATATATGTTTTTAGTTTCTGCTGGATTTACATAAAAAAGATTATGGATTCAGAGGACATAACGTTGTGGAAAGCAATGCTTAAGACTCCTGCATCCATTGGGTTAATTGTCTACACCTTCATAGCAGTTTGGTTTGTGGGTGGCCTTACTGCGTTCCATTTATACCTCATCAGTACAAATCAGGTCATCACTCATTTTCCTTATTTTATTTATTACCTGATAATAAATTTGAAATTTAATGATACTCATCTTTGATCGTCAAACTTAAAACATATCTTTAACCGGCAAAATATAAAAAAATACCTTAAATGTAAATCGCTCAATGGGTCGAAAGTCATATGATGCATAAAACTCCTAAATCTTTTTAATTTGAAATAATAGAACTTTTGTTATTATACTTGAGACCGGGCAAAAGGTGTTTTGGGTAAAACCGTAAAATTAAATCAACCCATACCCAAATTTAGATAAAATGAGTTGAATTGGATTACATCTTATCTTACGGGTGAAATGAAATATCACTAAAAGTAAACGGCTCAAATGGGTCAAGAGTTGCCCAACGTGTATTATTTTATTCACTACACCTCTTGAATCATTTTAATCAACCAGTTAGATTATTATAATGAAATATCACTAAAAGTAAATGGGTCAAGAGTTGCCCAAAGTGTATTATTTTATACACTACACCTCTTGAATCATTTTAATCAACCAGTTAGATTATATTATAATTATATTACTAATAATTTGAATTTTGTAATCACATCTATACAAAATGTTGGCAAAACGTGCTGCGGCTCGACACAGCTCAACCTAACCTGTTGCGATCCATACCAAATTCACCCCGTTTTGGCTTGTTATTCGTCCATCTACTTAAAATGGGTTGATTCAGATTACGTTTTTCTCTTAAAGATGAAAAAAATAGCTTAATCATAGATTTGCTCAAATGGGTCAACGATACTGTATTTCTCATTCAAAACACCACCTAAATCAGTTTATAAGAACCACTTGAAATAATATAGTTCTTATCATGCAGACTACGTACGAGAACTTCAGATATAGGTACGACAGGAGAGCAAATCCCTACAACAAAGGATTCATACAGAATTTTGGAGAGATATTCTGCACCAGAATCCCCGCATCGAAAAACCAGTTTAGGGCATCTGTCCCAAAAGAACCAGGGATTGGAGGACGGTCGGTTGGTGGCGGTTTCGTGAGTCCAAACATGGGGAAGGCGGCAGAGGACATTGAAATGGGAAGAAAGGCGGTTTGGGGTGATGGTGGGGCGGCGCTAGACCATCGTGAAGGACAATTGAGTGACAATGAAGGTCTGAACAAAGAGATTGGAATAGGTGAAATGTCCCCTGAAATTAGAACAGCAGTCGGTGAAGATGACCGTGCTAATATATTGCACGCTAGGCGGTCTAGTTGGGGTAGGAAAAGCGGGAGTTGGGAGATGTCACCGGAAGTTCTGGCTTTAGCTTCGAGAGTGGGCGGCGGTGGCGGTAGTAGTAGTGGTGCAAGCTCACGTCCTGCAGAACTCAAGTTGTGATAGACTGATCTAAATCATCTTATAGATCGTGGTAGATAGGAGTTGGTGATTGATGTTTGGGTTGATTTTGTGTCGGTTGGACTGTTGCGGTGTGGTTTTGTAAGACGGTCCTTTTCCTTCGTTGCCGGATCATTTGTAAAATTAGTTGGTTTTGTTCGGTTTTTCTGTCTCTCACTGTTTATGCAAGATCTGAATTCCTATGTTGGGACAGAGATCATCTAATGTTGTTTACTTGTGTTATTTTTATAAGTTTACTTGAGTAATGTTTGGTTGCCTTTGTAGTTTGTACATTATTTGTTCTGAATTTGCAAAGTTGCATGTTATAAGTAACATTTTTTGCTTGGTCTCTGCTCAAAACAAGCACACTATACTCTCTATTTCTTTTGTAAAGTTTTGGTTATGTTTTGTTTTTAATGTATCGGATAGCGTAATATTTGATAATCATGTTCTGATCTAGGCCCGTTCTGCGCTTACAATGATTCATTGGTTCAGTCGATTATCTGTCAAATAAGTAGGCAAGCATCAGCAGTTTCCCACCTATTTTGCTTACGTTTTCATTGGTTTGTCTAGCTCACTCGAAGCGAGTGGTCCATTAGCTCATAGCACTTCGAGCGGTCCATTAGCACGTAGCTGAACCAATGGCGCTAATGGCTTCTAGTTTAATCGATTAGACAGACCTGGTACACAAGGTCACACGTTCAACTGTTCAAGCGAAACCAAATTACTTAAAACCAGTAAGATTACCCGCGATACGCAGCGGGGTTTCGGTCGATATCAATTTTGCTTCCGTATAGAAACCGGAAGAAATATGCTTAGAAGAATATAAAACATGTTTTACATCGACCGGAAATCTTAAAAATAAATTTAAATTGGACATGCTGATTTTAAATTAATTGTCAGTGGAAATGTAAACTATATCTTAAATAGAACTTTAATGAAAAAGGAACCTTAAACTAAACCACCAAATATAAAGAAAAGTAAAAATAATAAAGTCAAAAAAAAATCAAGAAAGAAACAAAAAAGCCATCAGGATGAAAGCACTGTTCACACAACTTGCTAATTGTAATTTATGTCAAAACATAGACCAATTTGAATTTATACTAACACGTGCATAAACATAAGCACATAAAAAAGCATTTACGACGCGTTGCAGCGGTGTCGGAACATAAAGTGACTCGAATTTATACCATCTAGTCAAAACGTATTATATTTGACCCAACTCGTTCCGAACAAAATTTACGTCAAAACGTAGAATAACTGAAACCGTACATAAAAATAAGCAAAAAATATATTATATTTGACCCGACACATTTTCAGAAAAAAAAAAAAAAAAATTGCGTCAAAACGTAGACCAACTGAAAAACTTATATAATAATAAGTATAAAAACATATTACATTTGACCTAATTCATTTTTGAGAAAAATTTACGTCTAAACGTAAATTAATTTGAATTTATACCAACACATACATAAAAATACATTTGACCTAACTCATTTCTGAGAAAAATTTATGTCTAAACGTAAATTAATTTAAATTTATACCAACACATGTATAAAAATAAACACGTAAAACTCAATTACAAATTTCTTAGAAAGTTAAATGTTGTAAATGTTAACACTGAAAATTGAAAGGTATAAGTATACAAAAATAGAAAAGACAAAAAATTCAAAAAGAAAAAAAAAAGACAAAAGATAAAAAAACCAAAAAGCAAGTTATTTGTAAGGCTGGATGGTATGGTTGGAGCACCATAGGGGCTTTATCAGGCCACGTAAGCGACACGTAGGATCAACATCCCCCCTTTAATTTGAATGGTGTGGATGGAGCCCTCTTTTAAACAAAAAAAAAAAAAAATTCATTCGATCAAAACTAGTGCGCCCCACCTGAACCTTTTAACTTTGGCGTTACCATGGTGGCAAAGTAAGGATGGCGCCCCCTCTTAAAATGGAGGGTGTGGTGGTGAAGCTATGTGGACGCTATACATGGATGAGGTGGAGGGATGACGCCCTCCATACCCTCCGGCCTAAATGTAGGATATAGAATAGAATTTTGAAAGTAGTAATTTTTGTTTTACAACATACATCAGATTTGATGACAATTTTTTAATTTATGTGGATAGATATTTTCCAACAACAATATGGTTGTCCATATTCTCATTTGTTTTATTCAATAATGAATAATAAAAATATACACTATGTTTTACACGATAGGTATATTAGTCATTAACTTGTCAGATGACAACCAATTTCTCGTTGTGGATCCACATCAGCATGACATGGGTTGCTTCCCATTGTCCAAATAATAAGTCTAGAAAATTAGGATAACGTGTTTGCGGTTTGTTCGCCGTCTATGACCGTTGACATTAATGTCAATAATTTTCCAATATTTATAGTTTTACCCTTCAACTATTGCAAATGCACCAAATAACACCTTTCTAGATTTCTGGACAGCCTGTAATCTATTTTTTGAGACTGATTTAACTATTCAAGTATCGATGATATCTTTTTTTTAAATTGATGAGGATGTGCTTAAGGGATAATAGAAGGGGTGGAAGTGAAAATTTTCTAGTTGTTAGGTGGTCTCATTAGTTTCACAATATGTGTGGAACACTCGTTTCTACACATCATGTCTATGTGTACGACAACCCTTATCCATTTTTTAATTTACACTTCAAGCCCTTTCACATTTGGAATTCTACTAATTTAGAGTATCTCAACGCAGATGCTAGAAACGCTTATAAGCATGTCGTGTTAGTTGTCATATTCGCAACGTAACTATTCATCCTTCTAAAACACTTTTTTCGTAAATATCCTTACATTTTCTCATTTTAATCACCTTTTACGTTTATTAAAAATAATTAATAAAATTTAAACCTAAAACTTAGTTATAAAAGATAAAAATAGAAATGCAAAGAAAAAAAAATATATAAAGAAAAAAGAAAAATAATGATAATTTTAAAATAAATCAGGTACACCTTTCTTATCCGTCTCTACTAGCTACCATTACGACTCCCTTTCTTCCGTTCTTCTATTCTCGCCAAACAAAGAAAAGTAAAAAAAACAAAATACCTATGGACATACGTTCTTCACCATGAGCGTCTCACAATTGTCTTGCTTTAGCACAGTGTTCATTGGCGGATGTCACCTCAGCTCATGAATGCCTCAACTACTTGTTGAGGGTTACAACTTACGTTTCCTTTGCTTTCAGTATAACATTAAAGCCAATTAAGTTATAGCCTAGTGGTCAAGAGTAATTATCCCTTGTGAGGAGACAAAAGTTCAATCATTGGGATGTGTAAGTATTTAAGGGGAAAAATTAGCTGTTAAAAAAAATATATATCATATTAAAGTCAAAATAATAATCTATAAAGTATAAATATATCTTTTCATTAAAAAATAATGTACAACATTATTACAATGGCACCAATAAAGCTCTAAATTAATGAGATTAGTTTTATTCATATTACTTTTAGTTCAAATCTTGCACTAACAAATTCTACAAGGGTGCCTTGGATAAACTCCTAATTTGTTAACGTCATGTGCCATAAAGCGTAAATATAGAAACGATTTGATCGGGTCAAAAAATTCTACAAGGGTGCCTTGGATAAACTCCTAATTTGTTAACGTCATGTGCCATAAAGCGTAAATATAGAAACGATTTGATCGGGTCAAAACAAACCATTCCTTAAAAAAAAAAACAATCATAAGGAGGTTCATCTGAGCGAATATTCCATAAGGAGATCCTTACCCCCTTGTCACTGTCACGGTGACGGTGACGGTGACGGGGATCCGTCACAATTCCATCGCTTAAATACCCTCTTCAAACCCTTTTCTTCCCACCAACAATTCTACCATAAACCAACTCAACCATCATCAATAACCACAACAACCACAACAATGGCTGTCAAAGCCGGTATTCCTTTCTCCGACTTGCCACATCTTGATCAGGTCCACGACGCCACCGCCTCGTTGTCGGTCTACGCCACCCGTCTTCCCACCGGTACGATTCATTAATAGTTTATTTTTTTATTATTTTTTTTTAATAATTTAGGTGTAGTAGATGTTGATTGTGTGATTATTGTACAGGAGTGGATGTGAGTAATGTACGGAAAGGTTTACCGAAATTCACGGTGGTCGGTCACCGGGGTCATGGGATGAACATCTTGCAGTCAACGGATAAGAGAATGAAAACTTTTAAAGAGAATTCAATTCTTTCGTTCAATAAAGCTGCTGATCATCCACTCGATTTCATTGAATTTGACGTTCAGGTACTTTTTTTTTCAGACATGTGTTTTCGTTTTCTGTTCGCCGCGTATGGCTTTTTGATTTTTGATTTTTTTTTAAATTTTGAGTTTGATTAAATGCAAGATTTGACCTGATAATGTCTACATGATCTTTGTTATGGTAATAATCTAGCAAACAAAATGCATTTGGATGTGAAACGAGATCTCTGATCGTTTTGCAGGTGACGAAAGACGACACGCCGATTATTTTCCATGACAATTTCATCATCTCTGAAGAGAATGTAAGTTTGTTTAATGTTTTTATACATCTTTTTTAAGATAATCATATAATCATATTTTATGTGTTTTATATCTTTGAAATTAATGTAAGTAATTGGGTATTTCAGGGCAATGTAGTTGAAAAACGGGTCACTGATTTGACATTGGATGAGTTCTTCAGTTATGGTCCTCAGAGAGCAAAAGATGAGGTGGGCAAGTCTTTGCTAAGGAAATCAAACGGAAAGATTGTGCGATGGGACGTTGAGATCGACGATCATTCTTGCACATTGGCAGAAGCTTTCCAAAAAGTGAACCCTTGTTTGGGATTCAACATTGAGTTGAAATTTGATGATTATGTTGTTTATGAACAAGAGTATCTCATTCATGTTCTTCAAGTAATCTTGAAGGTACGCAAATTAGAGCAGCGATTTTTCGTGTTAATTGTTACCATTTTGTGTTGATTAATTTTTTTTGGTAATGTTTGGTTTAGGTGGTGTATGAAAATGCCCAAGAAAGACCTGTACTTTTCTCTAGCTTCCAGCCTGATGTAGCCTTGCTGATGAAGAAACTTCAGCATCAATACCCGGTTAGTATTTGACGATTTTCTGTTTTATTAGTGGTATCAATGATCTGGTCGAATCGAGTCGGTTGGTCTGAACCCTGATGACAAAGAATGGAAGCACAAAAGATATGTTCTCAAAGAAAATGATATATTACAATAATTAAGACATTACATGAGGGTCCCTTTTATACGGGATTCTAAATTTGTCAGGCAAGATTACAAGTATTTTAGTGGTCCGTCAATGATTTAAATTTGCTGTTAAAAAATAAACTAAAATTGGGGTAAGTTTTTCATCAACGAAATCGATACCCTAATAGATGGAATTTGGGTCCGACAATTGGGTTTGTTACATGATCAGGCTCGTTGAGACCTTTCCATCTGTTGCTTATGGGCCTGTAACTCCACTTGTACCACGTATCAAATTCATAAACAGTTGTAACTAAAAATGAATGGACAACTAAAAATGAATGTACCACGTACCCTAATAGATGGAATTTGGGTCCGACAATTGGGTTTGTTACATGATCAGGCTCGTTGAGACCTTTCCATCTGTTGCTTATGGGCCTGTAACTCCACTTGTACCACGTATCAAATTCATAAACAGTTGTAACTAAAAATGAATGGACAGGTGTACTTCTTGACAAACGGAGGAAACGAGACATACGAAGATGTTCGAATGAATTCGTTGGAAGAAGCAAAGAATCTGGCCATATCGGGCGGATTAGACGGCGTTGTTTCAGAAGTAAAGGGTATATTTAGAAACCCTTCAGTAGTAAGAGAAATCAAAGAATCAAATCTATCCCTCCTAACTTATGGAAAACTAAAGTGAGTTTTCTTTCCGTCTTTTATCCACGTCGATTTCGCCATTTTAAGGATACAGTTATATTAATCATTGTTGTTGTTTATGCAGCAATGTCCCTGAAGCTGTTCATGTTCAGTATCTTATGGGTGTAGAGGGTGTGATTGTTGATTTAGTAGAAGAAATTACAAGTGCTGTTGCAGGTTTAAAAACAGGATTGGAAGGAGGAGGATTGCAGGGGAAAGAGAAGACAGATAAGATTGAATTGTCATTTTTGCTGAATTTGATTTCACAAGTGATTCAGCATTGATTGTTTGTACATTGGGTTCGGGTCGGGTCGGGTCGTGGTAGTCCATTTGTTAAAAATTTATTGTATACTGTGGGGGGGATTGAGTTTGATTAGGGTTAATGAGTGGTGGAGTTCCTCTTGGATCTCCAACTTTAGCAGGAAAAGGTTGATTGATCATCATGATTCATGATCATTGATTGATACAGATTGTGTTGTACAACCAGCTTTTGCCCTTATAAAGGAATTAAAAATTACCCAAAATTGAATTTCATGTTATCTTAGCATGAAATATTGGATTGTTTATGGCATTCGTAGCCCAAGGTTTTTGGCCTTACGGACACACCAACGCGTTATCGTCACAGATGGGACGGTTTTTAAGACCAAAAGTCCGTGACTTGTTCATCTCATCATTTATGTGACAGGGGGTTAAGAGAATGATAAGGGGGAAACTCCTTGATCTTGTTCATCTCATCCTTTTATTTTCAACATGCCATAACTTATTATTTACTTATACGTACAACGTAAAATGTAGGTATAATCATGGCTGAAGTTATCTTATTATTTGCTGTTGTTAATAAGTTAACTTTTTTTTTTAATAAGTTAACTACACAATTAACTTTGTTGAGATATCAACTAGTATGATTAAACTATTTATTTTTAAGTATACTAGGTTAGAACTCCGTGTATTGTAGTGTTGAATAAATGTAATTTTATATATTAAATAATAAAAACTTATATCTTTATGAACCTTGCATATTGTACGGGTTAAATAAATGTAATTTTATATATCAAATAATAAAAAAAAGTTACATCTTCAAAATCATGTGTATTAGACAGATTAAATAAATGTAATTTTGTATACTAAATACTAAAAATGTCGTATCTTTAAAAAAACCCGTGTATAATCGGGTTGAATAAATCTACCAAATAATAAAAAATTACATCTTTAAAAACCCCGTATATTACACATGTTGAATAGATATAAAAAAGAGTTATATCTTTAAAAACCATGTGTATTACACAGATTAAATAAATATATTTTTGTATATTAAATACTAAAAATGACGTATCTTTAAAAAACCTGTGTATAGTCGGGTTGAAAAATCTACCAAATAATAAAAAAAAAATATTTTCTTAAAAACCTCGCGTTTTACTCAAGTTGAATAAACATAATTTTGTATACCAAATAATAAAAAAATTATGTTTTTAAATAATTAGGATAACATTTAATATTAATCTATTATTTATATATTTAATACTCCATCCGTCCCATTAAATGTGTCTTATTTTGAATTTTCAAAGTCTTTATTTATAAACTTTGACTTTAATTTTATATTTTTTGTGTTATATAAAACTTGATGAAAATTAACCCGATAAAAACACTTGTAAAATACACTCAAATTATATAACTTTCATCAAGTATTATCTAACACAAACAAAATTATTTAAGGTCAAAGTTTATAAATAAAGACTTTGAAAATTCAAAGTATAACACTTTTAATGGGACGGAGGTAGTATAAGATAAGGAGATAAGAGAGGTATTTGTTTTAAAAATATATTAAATTAACAATTTAGATTTGAGGATAATATTTTATTAAAGTATGATAAGATTTAATATTAATTTATTCTTTATTTATTTTGATAAATATAAATTTGAGAATACTTTCAATGAATGACACGTGTCCAAAAGTTGGTTTCTTTTATTATAGTAGTTAGATTAGATTTATAGAATATTTTAATTGTAATAAATTTATGATATCCATATACATATATATATAGGGAGGAGCTCATGCGAGAACCACCCTTATTGTGAGAACCGCGAGAACCAATGTGAACTCAACCTAAAATAGCTAAAAAAACCTAAACCCCCCCCCCAAAAAAAAAAAAAAAAAAACCTAACCCCCCCCCCCCCCCCAAGCTAAATGCTAAAAACTAAAACCCCCAAAAAACCTAAAAAAAAAACCTAACCCCCCCCCCCCCCCCAAAAAAAAAAACCTAAACCCCTCTCCCCCACCCCCCAAAAACCTAAACCCCCCCCCCCCCCCCCCACCCCTAAGCTAAAATGCTAAAAACTAAACCCCCAAAAACCTAAAAAAAATCTAAATTTTTTTTTTTATATTTTTTATGCTCAAATCGCTACTTTTAGTGGCAAAATTTTTTTTTTTTTTTTTGCTTCGAAAAGTAGCGATTTTTATATAAAAAATATTAAAAAAAAAATTGTGTGATTTTTAGCTATTTTTAGGCATTTTTTGTTGTGTTCACATTAGTTCTCGCAATAAGAGGTGGTTCTCGCATGATCTTCTCCCTATATATATATATATATATATATAGGGAGGGGCTCATGCGAGAACCACCCTTATTGTGAGAACCTTGAGAACCAATGTGAACACAACCTAAAATAGCTAAAAAAACCTAACCCCCACCCCCCAAAAACCTAAACCCCCCCACAACCCCCCCCCCCCCCCAAAAAAAAAAAACCTAACCCCCCCCCCCCCCCCCCAAAAAAAAACTAACCCCCCCCCCCAAGCTAAATGCTAAAAAAAACCTAACCACAACCCCCCCCCCCCCCCAAAAAAAAACCTAAACCCCCCTCCCCCACCCCCCAAAAACCTAAGCCCCCCCCCCCCCCCCCCAAAGCTAAAATGCTAAAAACTAAACCCCCAAAAAACCTAAAAAAATCTAAAAAAAATCTAAAAAAATCAAAAAAAAAATCTAAAATTTTTTTTTTTTGATTTTTTTAATATTTTTTAGGTTAAAATCACTACTTTTCGAAGCCAAAAAAAAAAAAAAAATTTGTGTGATTTTTAGCTATTTTTAGGCATTTTTGGTGTGTTCACATTGGTTCTCGCGGTTCTCACAATAAGAGGTGGTTCTCGCATGATCTTCTCCCTATATATATATATATATATGATACTTTGCAATAACCTAAAGGTTGTTGTCTTACAAACACCACTAACATATCAACAAGACAATATTAACGTGTTGTATAAGGATCAAATCATATGGTTTGTATAATGTGTTTGACTGACAAAGAAATAAAGAAATGACTGATTTAACCATTAACAAAGTCATATCGGCGACACTTTTTGGACTACAATGTAACATGTTGATTTGATTTGAACTCATATGGTTCCCATGTACCTAAAATATATGATTCAAAATACAAAATGCATGGGTCTTTTTAGTGGACAACAATTAAAATATACATTATTTTTTAATGTCAAATAACTAATAGGTTTTGATGTAAAGGTTGTGAGTTTAAGTTGTACTTGAGACATATATTATTTTTTAATGTCAAATAACTAATAGGATTTGATGTAAAGGTTGTGAGTTTAAGTTGTACTTGAGACAAAAAGAACCAAATGTATATATCATAGGTTTTGTCGGTCCATCTTAAGAGGTTTCAAGTGCACATGTTAATTAATTATTAATTAAATAACTTATAAATATGAGTTGACGTTAATGGGTTTTTTTTCAAAATTTGTTTATATATTGAGTTTCCCAATCTTTTAAGTTATAACAATTTATCTTGATATATTTAATATATAATATAGTAATAATTTTCTTTGTTTATATACTTGATAGTTTTTCTTAAAAGAGTAAATTACAAAACTCGTCCTTTATGTATGCTAGTTATTACAAACTATGTCCTTTATCTTTAATAACTTCAAAAACCGTACTCGATGTTTGCAAACCTTTACACATTATGTCCTTTAGCCCTAACTCTGTTATTTTTCATGGTTAAATCAGACCAAGTGTACCCCACATAAAGGTATTTTGGTAATTTTATTAATTTATTAAAAATATTCCTAATAAAGAAAATAAAAAAAGAAATTTAAATAATTAAACATATATAAATACATTAATGTTTAACGAAATTATACATATATATCACATTTTTACATCTCTCTCTGACCCTTCCCTACCACCACCACCACCACCACCACCTACTCCCACCGTCTCCCACCACCTCCCCCAACCACAAGTCCACCGTCACCACCATCCACCTGCCATCTGACATAACCACACCTCCACCTTAACTCCACCACCATCTACCACTGCCACCCCACTTCCACCACCACCACCACCACCGCCGCCACCTTAACTCCACCTCCACCACCACCCACCTAACATAAGTACACATCAACAACCAAAACACATACACAAATCAACAATCTCTCTAATCAAACACTCAATTCACTAAAACAAACACAGTTTATCCTCAGATCCACTACAATTACGCTTACAAAATTAAAAAAAAAAAACACCTCAATCGTAAACAAATTACCAAATGAACAAGCGCTTTGATGCGTTTAACAACCGTCGGTGTTCACTGACACGCTCTAACCTCATGCTTATGATGCCGCTTGATGTAATCACTCTCCGTCAAGCTCGTACCGCCGCCGTCGCCGGTGCCGGAGATCGCCATAGTAATCAACGATGAGAATGAAATATTGAAATCTGACCGTCCAGCTCACCCGTGTCGGAACCTTAGACGATGATTTCTTCTCAGGGGATGAACTTGACCAAAGATTCTTTGGGAATGTTGAGAACACCCAATTGAATAATACCCAGATCATTCTTGATTCCTTTCATCCCCAATTGGGTTTTTCTGATTTTGTTACAGATAATGGGATTAAGGTTTTTGAAATTGTAGAGAGAGAGAGTTGGCCCCTGATTGTAGAGAGAGAGAGAGGGGGAGTTGGGAAGGAGAGAGAGTTTTGAAAGAGATGGAAAAATGGGTTTTTGATTATTTATTTATTTTTAGGGTAAAATGACCAAAATATCCTTATGTGGGGTACACTTGGTCTGATTTAACCATGAAAAATAACAGAGTTAGGGCTAAAGGACATAATGTGTAAAGGTTTGCAAACATCGAGTACGGTTTTTGAAGTTATTAAAGATAAAGGACATAGTTTGTAATAACTAGCATACATAAAGGACGAGTTTTGTAATTTACTCTTCTTAAAAACATAAAAAAATATATAGAGAGAGAAAACTTAATCGCCCAACAAACTTGGTGAGTTGGTGGTGAATGAATGGTGGTGAGTACATGAAGAGGAAGGTATTCAAACTGGTCTGGATTGGACCGAATCCAAAGGACCAGGACTAAAAAAATCTAGAAAAGCAAACTTGATGATCGAATCATTAAAGGATGGACCAATCTTTTGTTAGTCGGGTTGGGTGGGCTAGGTTATGCTTCGGGTTAGGCCTAGACCGAAGTGGTGGGCCAGATTTGTAAAGTCACCGGGCCAAAATGTATCCAAGCATGTATTCAATATTCATACATGAAAAATAATCAAGCATAATCAAAACAACTTAAAACTCATGTCGTGAATGTATTCAATAAACTATACATCTTTCAAGGTAATAATATTAATCAAACCTCATACTTACAAGCTATTTTGGTGTGGAAGGATTCGGTTAAAAAAGAGGAAGAGGTTGAATATGCTAGTTTGTCTAAGGAAGTGAATGATCTGGACGAGATAGTTGAGGAGCGGGACCTGGTTGAAGCCGAACAATGGATCTACTCGGAAGCCAAAGTTAGATTAAAAGAATTGGAAGAGTTCAAAGCCAAAGATTTGCGACAAAAATCGAGGGTGAAATGGGCGAAGGAAGGGGATGAGAATACGAGCTTTTTTCACGGTGTTATTAATAAACGAAGAGTCTCTAATGCGATTCCGGGGTTGGTTGTCAATGGGGGTTGGGTAACTAAACCTTCTCTAGTCAAAAAAGAAGTGTTTAGTTTTTTTAAAAAGAAATTTGAAGAAGATATGCCGGTTCGTCCTTCGCTTGATTGTTATGGGTTACGGCTTTTGACAGACGAGATGGCCGGGAAGTTAACTGCTCTGTTTATTGAGAGTGAAATCAAAGAGGCTGTTTTTAATTGTGGTGGTGATAAGGCTCCAGGTCCAGACGGGTTTAATTTTAGATTTATTAAAAAATATTGGAGTTTATTATCTGACGACTTTGTGCAGGTTTTTCATTCGTTTGCGGAGTCGGCTAGTATTAACAGAGGTGTGGGTTCTTCATTTATCACGCTTATTCCTAAAGTTTCGGATCCTGTTTCCCTTGCTGAGTATAGGCCCATTAATTTAATTGGGGTGGTGAGCAAGGTTATTTCGAAGGTGCTAGCGAATAGATTGAGGATGGTCATGGGAGACATTACTCATGATACTCAATCGGCATTTTTGACTGGGAGATACATTTTGGATGGGCCTATGATGATTAGTGAGATTTTGTCTTGGGCGAAACGGAAGGGGAAAAAATTATTTATGTTTAAAATAGACTTCGAGAAAGCTTACGATAACGTTAACTGGGGTTTTTTGATCTCGGTGATGCGTCAAATGCGCTTTCCGGAGTTGTGGTGTAGGTGGGTTTATGGTGTTCTTTCTTCGGCTAGATCGTCTGTTATAGTCAACGGTTCCCCGACTTTCGAGTTTGGTTGTGGTAAAGGGTTGCGGCAGGGAGATCCTATTTCCCCGTTCTTGTTTATTATTGTCATGGAGGCTTTTTCCGGAATGCTTAGAAAAGCTTGTGACTTAGGAGCGTTTAATGGTGTGAAGTTATCGGAAGGGGGTCCTATTATTTCGCATTTGCTATATGCAGACGACGCAATGGTCATGGGTGAATGGTCTAAGTTTAATTTTGTGGGTTTAAGGAGAATGCTTCGTGTCTTTCATATGTGCTCCGGTCTCCGTATTAACATTAACAAATCTACCCTTTTTGGGGTGGGTAGAAGTGATGAGGAAGTGAAGGAGGAAGCGGAAGCTTTGGGTTGCCGTCCGGGTTCCACTCCGTTTAAGTACTTAGGTATTCTCGTGGGTGTGAACATGGGTCGGATCAATAATTGGGAGCCTGTCATTAAGGTTTTCAACAGTCGGTTATCTAAATGGAGGGCTAAAACGTTGTCGATGGGTGGTAGGGTTATTTTAATTAAATCGATTTTAGAGAGCCTTCCCACGTATTTTTTTTCGCTATACAAGGCGCCGTTGGCTGTGGTGAATAAACTTGAAGGTATCATGAAGAGATTCCTTTGGGGTGGTAGTGATGAGGTGAGGAAAACGCATTGGGTAGCATGGGATGTAGTGACTCAAGCTAAGGAGGATGGCGGTTTGGGGATTAGTCGGTTAGAGGTGGTGAACAATGCTTTGCTTTTAAAGTGGTTGTGGAGGTACAAAGTAGAGACCAATGCCTTGTGGCGAAAAACGATTGATGCTATACATGTTATGAGGAGAAAGTGGGATGCTTTTCCGGTTAATGCTAGTATTAATGGTACGTGGGCTAAAGTGGTAAAACTTGGTTTTAGACTTAAAGTTAATGGTAATCAGTTAGTGAGTATGATTAGAGGGGTTGTTGGTAAAGGAACGGACATTAAGTTTTGGATTGATCCATGGGTTGAAGATGTGCCGTTGCGGACTATGTTTCCAAATATTTTTCGTCTTGAAGTGGACAAGTGGTGTTCTGTTCAGGATCGGCTTCAAGGGGGTTCAGAAGTGGGAGCGGTAACTTGGAATTGGTCTGCTTATCCCTCATCGGACATTGAAATTCAAGAGCTGCTGGAATGTCATCGGATAATTGCTGCTGTTCGTAAATCGGAGAAAAGGGATGAGTGGGTTTGGAATAAAGAAGGGGCGCTGGAATTCTCTGTTAAGGAAACAAAGAAATGGCTTTTAACGGAGGCTCCGAGGAACAATGTTAACGTGTTTAAGTGGAGTACGTGGATCCCGAACAAATGTAATTTGTTTATGTGGAGGGCGAACTTGGATAGAATACCGACTAAGGTGGCTCTTGCGAAGAGGAACATCATGTTTGGTGATAATACTTGTGTTTTATGCAGCGATTCAGACGAGAGCACAGAACACTTGTTCACGGCTTGTGCTATTGCGAGTGGAGTTTGGGATGCCATCTGTTCCTGGTGCAATATTCCAAAGACCTTCCTGTTTTCTTTTGGCGATATTCTTGATTTGGCTAAACAGGTGGATGGGTCGGCCAACAGGAAGCAAGTTATCTATGGAGTGGTCATTTTGACTTGTTGGTGTCTTTGGAGATCTAGAAACAACAAACAATTCAATAATAAGGAGGTCAAGGTAACGAAGATTGTGTTAGATGTCAAAGCTTTGGGTTATTTGTGGTATAGGAGCCGGTATAAAGGGGGTACGGTAGATTGGAAACGTTGGAATTCTTGTTGTATTGATGTGATGTAATTGCGTGTGGGTCTCTCCGTCTTGGAGAGGCTCCTCGTTTGTGTTTAATGAAGTTTATCTTTCAAAAAAAAAAAGTAGGGGTGTAAACAAGCCCAGAGGCTCGAGAGCTACTCGTGATCGGCTCGGTTAAAAGCTCGAACAAGCCGAGCCTTAACGAGCCCGAGCTCGAGCCTGAAATAGAGCTCGTTTTGTTATCGAGCCCGAGCCTGAAATACAAAGCTTGTTTAGGCTCGCGAGCCTAAATACAAAATTTTAATTTTTTATATATATTATATTCATAATGATGATAACATTGATGAGCCGAGCTAGAGCCGATCTTTGGCTCGTTTAAGCGATGTTGAAGTAAGCTCGAGCCGAGCTTTTAGCTCGTTTAAGGTTGTTCTCAAAATAGTTCGAGCCGAGCTCGAGCTTTGGGTTTTACTCGCGAGCCGAGCTCGAGCTCAAAGAAGTAGGCTCGAACCGAGCCGAGCTCGAGCCCGAGCTTCATAAAAAACTAACGAGCCGAGCTCGAGCTCGGGCTCGGCTCGGCTCGTTTGCACCCCAGTACTAGCCTCATGTTTACAAACTCATGCTTGATAAACTCAACGAAGAGATTACGATAAACGCAATGACGAAAAACAATCTAATTTATGACGAAAAAACTCAGTCTTCATCGGGCTTTAGATTGACCAGGCCCAAAACCGATTCCTAGGACCAACTGACCAAGGATGAAGGATCGCACCACACCCAGTGAGATTTAATCAGGCTGGTCTCGAGTCGGTTTAGATATTTTTGTCGTGTTACTCGGGTCTACTAGAGGTTTGGTAGTATTAGGAAGGCAAATCAAACACAAGCTGTATATTTAGGTAATAATATTATATGTTATGTTAGTCAAAATCAAATGTATCTAGATCAGTGACGGAACCAGATTTGATATGAGAATCGGCAGCACGGTCAAAGTTCAACTCACAAATTTATTATTCAAGAAGACTTGCTTACCAAAATCAGCCTATCAAATCTTCAACTTTGCTTCCCCCTCCCTCACTCGAATAATAAACACCTCTCAATCCGCACAAAAAATCTCAATTTCTTCACGATTTGACAGACATATTTCATCGGTTGACTGTTCGATTTAGTTACATATACAATCATGAAGTCATCATTGGGGAAGCTTGGGCGCAAATTAACGATGCAGAAGACCGATGTGAAGGAGATGAGAGATCACCAGCCTTCTGCCCTAATTGATGAGCTTGCTCTCGCGTCCAAGGTAGGGTTTCTGTTTCGAAATGTTTTCCGTTGTTAATTGCAAGTGAGTTAGGGTTTGGTGTTGATTAACGGTTAATAGTACGTTTATTTCTGCTTTGATTGTCAAGTGTAACCGTGCAATGTGATGAATTTAGTTTTTAATACTGAATAAAATTTGTGGAAGATGAATTGCTAGAAAGTTGAATTTGTTTTTGTAATTTGAGGTTAACTGGTTTGAAATTATGCTGTAAATCGAGTAGTAAGCTGCCATTGGTGAGGATAAGCAATGCTGCTAGGGTTTATTCAATGCTAGGGTTCATGTTGTTTTGTTTTTACTTTTTCAGGATATGCAAGATATGAGAAACTGTTATGATGGATTATTATCTGCAGCTGCTGCAACCGCAAATAGTATATATGGTAAGTGTTGGACTTAATTTGTGTTATATTTTACTGCATTAGAATTAGGTTTAATGAAGTGAAATAGAAGGTCATTAGAAGTTATTGCCCTAAACCTGTGATTGTGGTTGTAAAATGCGATGTGGTTGACGACCGATAACTAGTCCAGAACGGTTTTGGTAATAGTTTGTAATTTTACTTGCATTTGCTTCTTTAATTAGATCATAATGATTTGTCCGAAAGTGAGTTCAGTGACGTCACTAGAATGGATGTAATTGGCCCTTGTAGGAGTCGTTAAACATAAAAGAGGAAAATTTGGCTTCCAGTGACCTAAGTGTAAATAAGGCTTAAACTTAAATAGAAAAAAATCTGTACTATCATTTCTCTAAGTTTGGACATTGTCTTTTATCAGAATTATGCTGAATTTTATGTTAACCTTTCAGAACTACAATTTTACATAATCTGCACTATAATAGAACTGTTATTAAGTATCGGCGAATATGGAGTTATGAACATAGTTTATCTTTGATTGTCATCCATCTTGCAGCATCCAAAAACCAACATTGAATGATTCTTGTCAATAATGACTATCTTCTCGATACATCCAATTGCATATATCATGTTGTATAATATGAAGTTAGGTCTCACATGAATAGCTATCAATAACTAATTTCTCTCTTTTGGATGTGTAAATACGATTATTTTATTGTTTCTCAGAATTTTCGGAGTCGCTAAATGAAATGGGGAACTGTTTACTGGGGAAAACGGCTACGGAAGCTGATTCTGAAAGCGGTAATAAGAATTACTTTATTCTCGTTTTTTTTAATATAGTTATTGCTATGCACAGCTGTTAACTCATGTGCGCATTATCTCAGCATCGCCTTTATATTATTCAACAATTACTTTTCAGGCTTCCATAAATCTTTTAGTACAAACATGAACAATAAATTTCATTCCATTCCATGCAGGGAAAGTGCTATCAACTTTGGGGAATATGCAATTGGAACTTCAGAAAATCGCTGATACTTATGTAAGCCATTTTTTTCGTCTTAGTGTAGCTGCATAAGTTCACGTAGTTAGAGGCAGTGATTCATTTTCTCTCATTGCCAGCGTTCGTATGTAATTGTGACAATTACCAACCCAGCAGAGTCTCTCCTCAGTGAGCTAAGGAAAGTAGAGGTCTGTCTTTTAGTTTACATATATATGCAATTATGCATATATATATAAAAGTTTTATGTTTAGTTGCATAATTATATATATATATATTATGGTTACTTATCTTGTTTCACTGCTATTTGGGCAGGAGATGAAACTTCAATGTGATGAAAAAAGGTAAATTGTGTTTTGTTATATCGCATACCTGATGATTTTTAAAAAGTTATCAACCGATTTATGAATATTTAGGGAGGTGTATGAATATATGATGGCACAATACAAAGAAAAAGGAAAATCGAGAACTTCAATTGCACAAAAACTGCGAGAAGCTCAAGATGAATACGATGAAGTGACGAGACTATGTGTATTTCGGGTTAAATCACTTAAGGAAGGAGAATGGCGAAGCCTTTTAACACAAGCTGCTCGCCATCATGTCGCACAGGTTCTATCTTTTCTCCTATTCACAAGTTTATGTGCGTTTACTGTATGTGCTGAGAACAAGAAGTTTATTTAGTTACTTTTTTCTAATCGTTGGAAGCAGTTGAACTTCTTTCGCAAGGGACTAAAAGCTGTTGAAGCAGTTGAACCTTTTATAAGAAGTGTTGCAGAAAAGCATCGTATTGACTGCCAACTCAGCGGATTAGATGAGCTTGGGACCCGCGAAGGTGACCCTTTGAGTGGGTACGAAAGCGCCGATGATGGAGAATTGAGTTTTGATTATAAACAGAAGAAACAAGGAGTAGATGATGATGACGGCACCTCACCAAATCCAATGGAGGTAATTTATACTTGTGTGATTAAGTGTAACTAGTTTTTTTACCTGCCGCGCATTGTGGCGGTGCCGTACGCGACATGATAAATTATGGACTACAATCAACCCTAACTAAATTTACGTTGAAACGCAGAGTAATCCGGATATATACCATTGAATGAAAAAGTATTATATTCCTTCTTGCTTAACGTAAGGCTTGCTGCTACCTTCCCTTCCTTCTCTGTCAGGGCGGGAAAAAGACCGGTGACCCAACTTGTTTTCAAACAAAATTTATGTTGAAACGTAGACCAACTCAAAACGTCCATAAATAAACACGTGTGTTGGCGTCATATGCGGCGTGATAAAGTATAGACTACAGTCGACCTGACTCGTTTACTAACTAAATTTACCTTCCAATGAAAACGTATTATATTTGACCTAGTTTGTTTCCAAACAAAATTTATGTCAAAACATAGTCCAACTCAAAACGTACATAAAAATAAAACGTTATATAATTGACCCGACTCGTTTCCAAACAAAAATTACGTTAAAGCGTAGACGAACTCGAATTTATACCGACACGTACATAAATATAAAAACGTAAGAAATTTGTTTTAGGGTAAACTCGAAACTTTAGAAACTTGAGGGGGTCACAAAGTTAGTGGGTTAATTTTGAGATTTTATCGAACTTTGGGGTTGAATGGCCGGTGGTTTCAAACTTTGGGGGTAGAATGTTTGCCACCGACCTTTTGTTTTAAGGTATTATAGATATAAAACGTATACTTGTATACTTGTTAGTATAAGTTCTTGATATCTTGATATCTGTTATACAAGTTGCTATTTATAATTTGTTGCATGTTGAACATAGCCAACTCATTTCCAATCTTTAGATGGGTAAATTAGTAATTTTGATATTTAACACATTTTGTTTTTCAGCTGGACCATGTAGACGTCCCGTATATTCAAGCTTCAAATTCAGAAGATTCAGATAAACATAAAGCGGATCAGCTTAAAGCAAGGCAAAGAAGAGTTAGTAGCTATTCGGCCCCACTATACCCCGACACATTTAATACGTCTGAAAAGCTTAAAGAAACCCAACCGACACGGAAGTTCTACTCGTATGTACTACCTCCACCCGTTACAGATACCCGCAATTCAATTTCAAAACCCACTACATCTGTTTCAACTTCATCTGTGTTGACCTCGAAAGTCCAGTCAACTGTAAAAGACGGTAATGTTATCAATTCTTCCACCCAGCTACCCACTCCTACTGGAAGATTTTCATTCTCACTGAAGGATGATTATAACAGTTATAACAGAACCGGTAGTAGTAAAACAGCCAAACGACAATCTTTCTCTGGCCCGTTAACGCCAAGCAAGCAGTTTTCGTTTAAATTTGCTTCTAACAACAGTGGGCCCATTCCTCGTACCGAGCTTCCGCAACCGCCTTCTCAGGTCCGGTTTTCTCAGCCGAATTTGGCGCGTAGTGCTTCACCTCCGCCGGTATCTTCGCCAAAAATAAGCGAGCTTCATGAGCTTCCGAGACCTCCTTCTAGTAGCAATTCGGTCTTCCCGAAACCGGTTGGTGGTTTGATTGGACATTCGGCACCTTTAGTTTTAAAAAGTCAAGAAATCTCTCCACCTAATAAACGGGCTATGCTGACGTCGACTCTTCCGCTTCCTCCACCCTCTGTTATGAAAATGAAGTCGAGTAACAGTGAGGCATGAAGATGAAGAAGTTATTTTGGTTTAGATGATGATGATTCAAATGTAGTTGAAGAAGCAACTACATTTTGTTTTTTTGCTTCTTCTTTCAATATAAGCCTGTAAATACAATTGTCGCATTTGATTGATGCAAGCATAAAACAGAGAAATGTTGTTTCGTTTTCTATATCCGCTGTCTTACAGAAACATGAAACATCATCATCGTTTCTGGTATTTGTTATAATTAAGAGTAGTTGTTACTAATGACTTGTGATTAATATATATTTCATAATTTAGTTTCAAGTCTGTTACAAGAAAACTCATATGAATATTACAACATTCTCTATCTTTCTATACAACACATATTCTTTGTTGAAGGAAAACCGATCAACTACTACCATTTCAAATTGCACATAGCTTCACTAATCATCTTCTTCATCGTCTGTTAAGTGCATTTTAAGTGTCTGGTTAGGTATCTTCCAGTTTTCACTATCCCATGCTCCATCTTTATCCGCCATTTCATACTCCTCTGCCTTTAATGACAACTCGAACTCTGGGAGTTCCGGCAACACTTCCAGACTCCTGCATCAAGTCCCGCCACGTCAGCACAACATATAACTATTTATATAAACAACTATTGTGTAAAATATGATATAAAAAAATCATAATACTTAAATAATCTTCTTAAATGTTTTGGATAAACAAGTTTTTATGTATAACCCATATGGCCCATTAAACAGAGGGCGGAGGAAGCGGAAGAGTCGACTCTTCCGCTTCCGCTACCTTTTATTAGTTATTTATTTTGCTTGTTAGAGATAAAAAAAGAAAACAAAATAATTATGAGAACTAGTTATGATTGCTTACTTTTCTTCCTCTAAAAGGTATGCATACATCTGGGACTTTTTAGCTGCAATTTCAGGAATTTTCTTATTCAAATGTTTCATAGCACCCCATGCAACCGGAGCCCTACATACGATCAAAGTCGAACATCAGGCCATAAACCAAATATTAATCACTCAATACCCAAAAAGAAAGAAAAAAAAGTTCCATGAATCAAACCTTGTTATGGGAACTGTTAAGCAAAAGTTTAAACAGGCCTTCTTGCTCTCGGTTAAAATTTCTTCAGCCGCAAGAAAACAACACACCGCACTGATGTGGCAAGATGGTTCAGTACCTTTGTCTGTGATCAGACCATGGTAGTAATATGCTGCAGCCTGATAACGCGTGTCAAACGTCATTATCTTGATTTAAACTTGTTGACGTGCAAAAATGGTTTTATGCGTACAGTAAGTTTAGAAATGCAAACCTTTGCTTCGAGGTATTTCCATTTAAGAAATGACAGATGTTTCTTTCCGTATCCATTAAGGTTGTCACATGTTGACAAGCAGTAGTGAGCCTGATTGAGAAAAAAAGAATAACTGTTTGCTTAGTAGATTTAGATTTTAATTGTGGAAAATAATAATAATAATATTAATAATAGTAATAATAAACAATGTACCTGGCTGAAATAACTTAATTGCTCGCACGCTAGTCTTCTTTTAACAGATAAAGTGGCGTTTTTACTTTCAACAGCCGAAGCAAGCTGCATTTCTGTTCCCTAAAAGTCGTCAAATATTTGCAGTTACTAAGATGTTTATAAAATGGTATAAAATCATTAATTTAATAAAAGAAGTCCCCCAAAAGTACAATAAAGTTGTAAAACTATTTGGATAAATGAATGAACTGCTATCCTCCATAATATTATGAGAAATAACATACCTGCCCTAGTGCTTGAATATAAGCAGCCTCGATTACATTCTCCTGCAAATCTAGAGGCAGCTCCATCCTGATCACAAGTTAAGAGGTAAAATTTCATGATTATATCCACTAATGTGCAAGAAACTATGGTTTATAAAAAAAAAATCAACTTACTTTATATCTTGTGGAAGTTTGACAAGAATTTCGCGAAGACAGAACTGCAGGTACCCAGCTGCCTTCACCAATAAGTCAACAGCACACCGGATTTTATCTGTGATACAAACAAAAACTACAGATCAGTACGCGAGATAAATGCATTTATAGTGGTAAATATAAAAGGGTGTCACACCTGTTGATTCAACTGTTTCACTAGTATCAGTTTGATCAGGAATCAATTTTGAATTTGCCTGTATTAATGTCAGCATAGCCATCATATGAACAACAGATAGTAGTTCGAACCATGAATCCGCAACACATATTTCCTGCTCATCGGATTACAATTTACAATGTGAATATGTTGTCAATTTCCTCTGTCAAAATGGATATTTTCATAATTTTCCCTTAATATAAAACTTCAAAATTAATAGGATCCTCACTTGTTGCCCATCATCTAAACTTCTCCATTTGAATTCAACCAGCTCTCGAAACCCAAGTTCTGATAAACAAACGAGCAACAAAAAGATAATTCAATCAACCCGCTTATAACTTAAACATGTAAGATCAAACGATCAACGAACAAAACCTTGATCAGTGAGGCCAACTAAAAGCGACAGGTAATCCTCCAATGTACGTAGTAATTCAGGAACACCTGATACATCTGCAATACTTTCATAATCACATATTCCTAAAAACAAAACAACCCGACCAAACTAAGCAAAAACGAAGTGGAAGCAAACCAGTTTGATTGGCGAGAAGAGCAACTTGGTTTCGAGAATAGGTGAGACGATCAATGAGACCGTTAGGGACAAGCCCTTTAAGCAGTTTTTGAAAACTGGAGTCGATCGGAATACGAAGTGAAGGTGTAAAAATAGTGACTAGAGGGATGTTCATGGGCTTCTTATTGCCTCCAACTCTGTACATGGAAGCTGCACACCCCATTTAGCTTGGAACTTGTTAGTATTGAATGTGTAACATTGATATACATATACACAATGCAACCAACATACAGGGATGAGGAAACAAGTGATGGTGATAAAGAAGAATAAGAAGTAGTGAGTCACGTGCAAACAAGGTGTAATGAAAAGGTGAGATCTGTTTGTTGATGTCAATGGGAACTGGCATGTGCATGTACGTGGGTTACTGTGATGGATTGGGTGGCCGCAGATCATGTATTATGTAAAATCTTAATCTTAATCTTAATTTTATAGCAAGTTGGTCAGTATATCAAAGCAACCAAATAATTGGCACCGGTTTGACAATTATTATACTTCTTACGTACACAAAACGATATTTAAACTACTAACTAGTTGAATATCTCGTGTGTGTTGAGGTGGGAATTCAGTCGGTATTGGTTCGATTTATTACATTATTGATACGGTACCCGCACTTGGTATAACAACCGAAAGAGAACCAAAAAAATAAAGTCGTGATATGCCCAAAAGTTTATCGACACATGTTTCACATCGATCAAAAACCTTAAAACAAATATTGGTGTTTTTATAATAACGATACCAGTACCTGTGTTGTTCAGTCAGAATCGGAACTCACTATAATATACGATGCAAAAATGACATTCTGTTTTGAATACAACTATGTCTTCCACATAAAGTCGATCGAAAACAACAAAAACAAATACTGTCATTTCCAGTAATATCGATTACGGTACTGATGATGTTGTTCAGCTGGAATCGGTTCAACACCGTCACTCGTATAGCTCATGACACAAAAAAAAAAGTACTTTATTTTGAACACAACTCTGTTTTTAACGAATTTATGCCGAAATGTTAAGAAAACATACACATTCGCGGCAGGGCTAAAAGAGCTAATTAATCATATACATGTCGAATTTTATTTTGAACAACTCCAAGTTTCTCATACCCAACTCAAGTCAACTCACAAGGCTAAAGAAGTTTTTTTATAATATAATTTTTAATTAGTGTATCAAACATATTTATAAAATTATTATTATTATATATAAAATTAAGATGATAAGAATTATAATATATATGTAAATAATTATATAATATATAAACAGAATTATTAAATTATTGATAAAAAATAAACGAGACAAGGTCAAGCTTGAAAATCTACTAATGACTAATGAGTAGCTAAGTTTTAGAAATAGAGCTCTAAACAAGCCAAGCCAAGCCCAAGCTCCCTAATTTTAAACAAGCCGAACTCAAGCCAAAACAAGCTCAGGCTCGGCTCCTTTACACTCCTAGGTGGTGTTTGTTTTTCTAAAAAAAGATTTGCGCAGACTCTTCTGTCTGCGCCGCGCAAACATTGTCATCTGCAGACTGCTTGTTTTTTCAAAAACGTTTCATTAAAAAACTTATGCGCGAGCTCTTCTTGGTGCAGACTTAGCCCAACCACTTCTAAGATATTCTAAGGTCTGCATAGGGTTAAAAACCACCTCTTCTACTTTTCTTCTACATATGTCTGCAGATGTGATCCGTAGACTGCACCTCTTAAAAAACAAACACCACCCTAGTTGTGAAATTTTGAAAAAGAGCTCACACAGTTACAAACAGCAACTATATCAAGAAAAACAATTGTGGAACATTATTATTATTATTATTATTATTATTATCTACGTTATTAAACACTAACCGTAGTAAAATTACATACATAATGATAGCTATCTATTGGTTATCAAGTATTCTTATGTACAAAATATATCACATCTTTCTAACTTTAAAAAACCAGCAGAATAACCTTTTTCTTTCCTTCACTATGCTTGTCGCTGTGTTCAAAGGTTGTTTCAAGATTACGAGGTATATTTGCTTCGTGGCAGGTGTTGACAGGACGAGGATCCCAGGTCACCTTTTCCACTGCCTACATTGCAAGCTACCTTTTTTTAATCAAATAGTCGTATGTAAACGTAATACCAGGCACGTGCAAACATATATTCAACTCCCCACTATTAATCAAACTAACTAGAACATTCTTAAATGGTTCACTCACTCAGTCATTTGTCTTCACGAATCGGCCCTTTACTCGTTTTCTGGTATCAGCTCGTGCCTTTCGTGACTCGTAACGAATGCACTTCTCGTACCTGTTAACATTAAAAGATTAGCACAGCTCAATATCGGACCACCAACATCTTTTCCTTTTTTGTTCACCCTGTTCTATAAATAATTAATATGCTAGATATTATCAGAAAGTTATATCATTACATAAGAAGATGTATTCATCCAAGTATTGAAAAGGTTATAGGCAAATAGCCAAACAACATTACAATCCACCCAAGTACCTTTCATAAGGTGACAACATGTTACCGTATCATATTTGTGTTGGTATCTTTTCTTTTTTAAAACGAAAAGGTACAACATATGTCTAAGTTGAAAGATATTTTCATTATTTTACAATTTTCAAGGGGTGACTTTAGGCGCGTTTAACCTATTTACAATTTAGCTGTTCTTAAAAACTTTTAACCATTTGACATGCTACTGACGAAGTATAACCTTTACTGAGGGTTGAAATTACCAGCTTCACATGTATTAAATTTAAGTATATAATTAACAATACCTTCGTGTTTTCTTCTTTTCCTTGTAACGTAACATTGCATTACATCTGTTCTGTGCAAGCTGCTGGGCATCAACTTTGTTTGTTGCTGGTATTTCGATTCCATGGCCATCCTCAATTAAATTACTTGTATTGATATCCATCATTTGTGTCTGTGATGATGGTTCAGTAATTTGACTGTTGTTACTCATCATTGTTGATCTGCAGCCAGATATCGGCATGTCCTGCTTCTGCACATGTCATATAACAGGCTTATGAATATCTTTATGTGCCGGTAAACAAATAAAAAAGGTGATGATATTGGTAAAAACAAAAGAATATCAGACCAAACACAGTTTGTATTAGAGTATTAGTTAGTAGCAAAGGATATATGCTGTGCTTGTAATTGTATAATCTTTCATGAAACAAACAGGATTCCGATTCATCAAATAACAATGAAAAAACTGCATCGTATGGGAAATAAATGCACAAAGATAAAAGGAATCACCAAATAGTGCAAAATGCTTACATTTTGTGATGGGTGGTTAGTGGCAAAAGATATGTTTATGGCATCCATTTCTTTTAACACTTCCGTTGTTGTGAAAGAAGCATCCTCAACAAGGTCTGTACAGTTGTTTATTGCAAATCCAAGATCATCACGTCCTGCCACCGAAGATCTTGATCTTCCTAGATTGAAATCCCATATCTGCAATGTCAAAATGGTAAGAAAGATGTGCGTTTCTGGTCAAATGAAATGTCATGCTACTACTTAAACCTTTTATACCCCCTCCCTAAACACACACGTTAACACAGTGAAAACAATAATAATCATCAAGACATCCATAGACTTGTCAAAGCCTAATACGAGGCATAAGGCATGTAATTTTAAATGCTAAAGACCAAAGGCAAGAGAATATGAATAAGATAGCTTGTAGAAGCTTCTTTCTCTTAGAACAATAGACAAAGAACTGTTCTCAAGCATGGTGATTTGTAATCATCCTCATTATATCCCTATATATATATAGTTAATTAATAATTAATAACACGTAATAACTTGTATACTTATTTAGTAAATATTCTAGCCTAATCAAATCATATCTTCTAACTATGTATGTTAAATACAATAAACTCTTAACTAATATATCTCCCTGATATATCTATCACTAACAATATAGTTACACTATGATTATCACTTAAAGGAGTGTCTAGACACTTCAAGTAGCAAAAGTCATATAAAGAACATCCCAAGTGTAAATTATAATTTCATATTTTAGTTAGCATTCCACACAAGGTTAGACAAGATGAGAATGCTAAGATGGATGTGTGGCCACACAAGGTTAGACCGGATAAGAAATGATGTTTTTAGGGAAAGGTTAGAAGTAGCTAGTATATCAGATAAGATAAAGGAGGGAAGATTGAGATGGTTTGGGCATGTGAAGAGGAGGCAGACGATAGAACCGGTTAGAGTGGTTGAAACCCTCGAGGTGGAGGGGAGGAGGAGTAGAGGCAGACCCAAAATTACTTGGGATGAGCGGATTAGGCAGGATTTGCAAAAATTGCACCTCTCTGAGAACATGGTCCATGATAGGAGCCCGTGGAGACGTAGGATTAAGGTTAAGGATTTCTAGGAAAGGGTACAATTGTGTTTTTAGGTGTAGTGTATGGGCGTACATAAGTAACTATGTATATAGGATGTTTTGTACAGTTGTGTTTCTAGGTGTAGTGTATGGTCGTAGATATGTAATTATTTGTATAGACTGTTTTGTGTTGTCATATTTGTTTTGTTCTACCATGCACTATTTTGCAACTCATACTACATTGGTAGCTTCATACACATACACACACCTCATGCTCTATTTATTTCTTTCCTGGGTGTTTTGGAGCCGAGGGTCTCTCTGGAAGCAGCCTCTCTATCCCTAGGGGTAGAGGTAAGGTGTGCCTACATCCCACCCTCCCCAGACCCTACAAATAGCTTTGCTATCTGTGGGATTTTACTGGGTATGATTGATTGATTGAGTTAGCATTCCACAATTAACACGGCTAAAACTTAAAAACAACTATGCACAAATCATTTCATAATCAAAACTCAATAATAAAGTAATTCAATTCCAACCTGACTCGTTTGACGTTTCGGACTATAATTCCAAACATTACTAAACTCAGTAACACAAGTCGCTTTCGAATTCGACCCATCCTGGTTCGGCAACAGCAAATACGTCAACGGAGTCTCCTGGCGCAACAAATCCTTCTCCTCCTGTTCCTCAAACTCAAAACCTTCAGCAACTTCCCCCCTACCACATCCACTCGGAGTTTTCGGCCCTAATTCACCTCCTTCTCCATCTTCATCATCAAACCGTTGTTTCGCAAGCTCACACAACTGCTTATACAACACCTTCCTATTCACTCCACATCCCAAACCTCTTAACTCCAACTCAACACACGGAACCTCATCAAAACAACTTTTCTCATGTATCGTCGTCAAATCATGTGAATTTGTATTAAAAAACTTACTCTCACACGAATTACCGTTAGAATTTGAACGTTTGAGATCAAATCCCCAAACTGAAGCGAGTTCATGAACGGTAGGGCAACCGGTGACGTCATCAACCGGAAAACGGTTGTGAAATGAGGAAACCGATGCGTCACCGTGGAAATCGTGATCGCAGGTGGAGCAGAGGAGGAGATTATCGGTGGAGCAGGAGACGGTGGCGGCGTCGGAGCCGCAGTTGTCGCAGATCTGAGATCGGAAATGCTTGACGGAGAGAGCGTTAGCGGAGTGTACGGCGTTGTCGCAGAATAAACAGAGTTTGGCTGAATCGGCTTTGCAGTAGAGTACGGCGGATCTCTGGTTGCAGAAATCGCAGAGCGAGGACATGATTTGTGAAGGATTTAGGGTTCTCAAGTGTGATGAAGGTAGAGAAAATTGTAGGAATAAAAATCTTGGAGGATTTGGAAGACGACAAAGAGGCCTTTTTCTGACCGGAAAGGTGGGTGGGATATTTATTTATTGGCGCCGTATTTGTATTAATGGCAGGCATATGATACTCGTTAGTCGTCACAACTCAACCGTTGAATATGAGATCTTCCGTCTAAAACTGATCTTTGTGGGTTCTCGTTATCGGGTTCTCACAAACTCATGTGAATAGGTTCAATCACACTTTTATTTTATTTTTTTGTTATATTTAAGTTCTAGAATTTAGTTAAACCAAAACGTGATAGTCAAAAAGTGGTTTAGTTAATACTCATTATCAACGTGGCAGTGCGTTATGAATTTTTTAGCTTGGCGCACAACGAGTGATCTAAGAGGCATGTGTCTTAGACCAAATGGGTAGCCCCACACTAGCGATCCACGAGGCATTTGGTTCCATTTTTTTGGAAACATTTTTTTTAATTAATATAAACTATTCTTGCATTTATAATAATTTGAACGCACATCACTTTTATGTAAAGTAAACATTATATCACTAGGCCATTCACCAATGTCGAAGGGTCAGTCAAAAATACAAGTGAAACTCAAACCCATCTATCTTATTAACTACGAGAAGTATTGTGGAAAGTGTTATTCTTTAATTATTTTTTTACGAATTGACTAAACTACCAAAAAGAAAATTGATTGTTTGAGACTTCGTTTGAAATGTAAATTAGTTATGAGTTTTAAACAATTGGAGGAAAGGTGATTCCTCCGGGTTTTGGATTCAAAGTGAATTCAAGTGATTGATTAGCTTTCACTAAGAAAATCACATAGACATTATTAGGATAATTAATGTAAGAACCCGCACTTTCGCGCTTGTTACTCTCGATACTCTCATTACGTCTAGCACCAGAGATTCGGATCATAATGTAAACTATAACGCGTACTACTCTACTTCGCATATTTTCGCAAACACGTCGCTTATTACAAATCGCTATATCACAACGCTTATGCATTTCGCATACATTATTACGCTATTCGCTACCGCTCAACGCAAACGCAAACTCGAAACGCAATTACTTATTCTATGACCTATTAAATTACCTTATATTATTAGTATATATATATATATATATATATATATATATATATATATATATATATCTGGGAATTAAAACTTGTTGAAACGCGCACTCCCGGGCACACGCAATTCGACTTATCGCACTGAAACACAACATAACACGATACTACTTATCTTGCTAAAACGCTTAGAATACCCACAATGATTAACACAACACAACGCTTAACAAACGAACCAAAATTGGAAAACCAGCAAAACGCGACACGGCCGTCCGAATGGACATCCGTTCAGATGGACATCCGACCGGATGACCATCCGTCCGGATGGACATCGGACGGATGGTCATCCGCCCTGAACATAGCCACTCTCCACCGACTTAACTCTTCTCCTCACCTATAAATAGGGGACTTGTGTCTCCATTCCAACACTTTGACACTCTCATCCGCTCGCACGCACTCAGTCGCTCTCAGACGCCTTCAATCGCGAATCAAGGCCATTTTGTAAGCTTTTCGCCTCAAATCTTGTACAGTCTTCATATCTAAATACTCCTACATCATCTTCTTCATCAAAATCACATACAAACACTAACTTTTTCCCTGAAATCACGGATTTGAACCCCTGGAAGGTGTTTTCCACTCGTTTTGCTCATGCAAACTATTGTGGAGCACCATCTCATCAAGATTGGTTCAGATCTAAGAGATTTCCACACTTTTCAACTAAGTTATAAAGGATTTCAACACTTTTTCAACTATTTTAAACTTTACTTTGCTTTTCTATACAAAATCGGTGGAATCTAGAATCAATCAGACTCATGGCTCGTTCCTTAGCCGAGGGCCGGCTTGAAAACGGATTTCCACCGGAGAGATGACCGATTAACGGGTCGAACATGAAATTCCATCAAGTACAGCTCGCCTGTCCGAAGGGATGGTACCCATCCGACCGAATGAACAGAATTTGGTATGTTTCCGTTGTTTGACACGTCATCACACCGTCTGCGTTAAACTCGAAACTTGTTACTTAGAAAATTTTACCAAAAACACCAACTACAGATCATCTCGATCGAATGGCCATCCGACCGGATGACCATATGCTCGGATGACCTGATGTCTATATTTCACATTGTTTAAACTACGAAACATCGAATTTTAACGATTTACAAACAACACACACAACTCATTTGAATGGCCATCCGCTCGGATGGCCATCCGTCCGGATGACCATCCGTCCGGATGACCATCCGTCCGGATGACCATCCGTTCGGATGGGTTATGCCCATTCGTTCGGATCTCCAGTCGAACACTTAACCATCCGACATTCTGTTACGCACTGCTCAACGACTTATGCTATTGTTCCATACACAAGCTAATTCAACGCGCTCTCCGGAGATTACAATCAAGAAGTATATCCGTGCTCTGCCGGATTGTGTCGTAGATTTTGTTTAGGCTGCAAAGACGACAACAATCGAGGAAACCTACCAGCTCGCCGCTGAGATCAACGATAAGCGAGTCAAGGCTGGTTATTTCGACAAAGCCTCCAAGAATCTGCATCAAGTCACCGCCGCCACCACCACTGAAGTCACCGCCGCACCACAGTCTTCAAAGCTATCACGACGCAAGAGGAAGAACAACAGAAGTTCCAGCAACAAGAACTGTGCAACTACTGCAGCTCCGCTCCAAACAGTACCTGCCCCAACCGCAGCCTCAACACCGCCAAGTAGCTGCACCTGTGGTTAATGCACCGCCTGCCAAGCGTGCATACACTGGACCACACCCGCTTTGCCCTACTTGTACTTATCATCACCCAGTTGGTATCGCATGCTGGTTCTGTGTTCATTGCAACATGTACAGCCACTTCACCGCAAACTGTCGTACAGGTCCACGTCAAACCCCAGCTCCAGCTCAAGGTCAAGCTCCTGCTCAACAAGCTCTACTTCCTGCTCCTTAAGGCCAGCAAGCGGCTCCTGCACCCGCAATCCATGCTAGAGCTTGCTTTGCGTGTGGTGATCGCAACCACTTCGCAAACATGTGCCCCAATCGAGTGGTGAAGCAAGAGCCACAACAGCAGTAGCCCCAACAGCACCAACAGTAGCAGCAGCAGCCAGCAGCCCACGGACGTGCATTCAACATCGACGCCCGCCAGGCTCAAGCAGACAACAATGTGGTTAATGCTACGTTCCTTGTGAATGGTATATATGATTCGTGTTTGTTTGATACTGGAGCATATAACTATTTTGTATCGCTTGAATTCGAAAAGCTCCTAAATCGTAAGCGCGCCCATCTCCCCTCGACGTTCGATGTTAAAGTTGCCACCGGAAGAACCGTCACTGTTAATTCGGTTCTACGTGATTTTACGCTTGAATTCAACAGTCACGTCTTCCTTATCGACCTTATTCCGATGCAACTCGGAAGTTTTGACATCATAGTAGGCATGGATTTTCTTCGCGAAAACCATGCTGAAGTTGTTTGCTTCGATAAGATGATTCGTTTCTCGCTCGCTAATGGTGATCAACTTTGTGTATATGGTGAAACTCCTTCGAAAGGTCTTAAACTCATATCATGTGTCCAAGAAAGCAAGTATCTCCGCAAGGAATACAGAGCTTTCTTGGCTAATATTGTAGTAGCGGAGGAAAAGGAAGGAAAGACTCTAGTGAAAGTCATTCCCGTTGTTTGCGAATTCCCTAACGTATTTCCTGAAGATCTACCTGGTTTACCTCCCACTCGTGATATCGATTTCCGAATCGACCTCATTCCTGGAGCAAACCCTGTTGCTAAAGCGTCCTATCGTCTCGCTCCTTCTGAAATGCGCGATCTCTCGAGTCAGCTCCAGCAACTACTTGATAAAGGATTTATTCGCCCTAGCACCTCTCCTTGGGGCGCGCCTGTCCTTTTCGTCAAAAAGAAGGACGGATCGTTCCGGATGTGCATCGACTATAGGGAGTTGAATAAGCTGACTATCAAGAATCGCTACCCCTTGCCTCGAATCGATGATTTGTTTGATCAGTTACAAGGTGCTACGTGTTTCTCAAAGATCGATCTACGCTCAGGCTATCATCAATTACGCATTCAAGAGGAGGATATACCCAAAATGGTTTTTCAAACTCGCTATGGTCATTACGAGTTTGTTGTTATACCTTTTGGTTTGACCAATGCTTCTGCAGTCTTTATGGATCTAATGAATCACGTGTGCAAACCCTTTCTTGACCGCTTCATCATCGTGTTCATCGATGATATCCTGATCTATTCCAAGTCAAAAGCCGAACACTCGCAGCATCTACGTTTGGTTCTTGAGATACTCCAGGGAAACCGTCTTTATGCCAAGTTCTCCAAGTGTGAATTCTGGCTTGAGTAGGTTCAATTCTTGGGTCACATCGTCAATAGTCAAGGAATTCATGTCGATCCTGAGAAGATCGAAGCTGTTAAGAGTTGGGTTACACCCAAGAACCCGTCTGAAGTCCGTTCTTTTCTCCGATTAGCAGGCTATTATCGTCGATTTATCGAAGGTTTCTCTAAAATCGTTGTGCCGCTTACCTCACTTACGCATAAGGACAAACCATTTGTTTGGGTAACTAAACAAGTGGAAGCCTTTCAAACTCTCAAAGGGATGCTTTGCAATGCTCCCGTTCTCTCACTTCCCGACGGAAACGACGATTTCGTAGTCTACTGCGATGCCTCTAACCTTGGACTTGGTTGTGTTCTCATGCAACAAGACAAGGTTATTGCTTACGCCTCTCGACAGCTCAAGATTCACGAGAAGAATTATACAACCCACGACTTTGAGCTCGGTGCAGTTGTTTTTGCGTTAAAGATTTGGCGACACTACCTTTACGGTACCAAGTGTACGATCTTCACCGATCATAGGAGCCTACAACACATCTTTGACCAGAAAGAACTGAACATGCGCCAACGCCGATGGGTAGAACTCCTCAACGATTATGACTGTGAGATCCGTTACCATCCAGGCAAGGCAAACGTCGTCGCCGATGCTCTCATTCGACGAAGCTATTTGCATAGTGTTTGTAATATCCGAGCCCAACATACTCTAGAAGCTCTCATCCGCGACGCCCAACATGCTTGTTTTACTGAACGTACTTTGAAGAAGGAAAGAATTCTCAACGATGGTACCCAACTCGAGAACAAATCGAATGGTATATTCCATTATCTGGACCGAATTTGGATTCCCAAGCGTACGAACTTGCGATAAATTCTGATGGACGAAGCCCACAAATCCCAATATTCCATTCATCCCGGTGCTGACAAAATGTACCAGGACATGCGCTACAAGTACTGGTGGCAGGGCATGAAGAAGGATGTCGCCCTCTATGTTTCGAAATGCCTGACCTGTTCCAAGGTCAAGGCTGAGCATCAATGCCCCTCTGGCTTACTTGTCCAACCCGTGATCCCTATGTGGAAATGGGAAAGTATAGCTATGGACTTTATAACGAAACTTCCGCGCACGCCATCAGGTCACGACAGCATCTGGGTTTTCGTTGACCGTTTAACTAAATCAGCCATTTCCTGCCGATACAAGAAGACTTTAAGGTGGAAAAATTACCCCGAATCTACACCGATGAGATCATTTGTCGACACGGGACGCCTCGATATGTTGGACCCTTTAAAATTCTAGAAAGGATTGGAAATGTGGCCTACAAACTCGAACTACCGGAGGAACTTAGTAATGTCCACCCAACTTTCCACGTTTCGAACCTCAGAAAGTGCTTGGCCGACCAGGAATTACATGTCCCCCTTGAAGATTTACAAGTGGACGAAACATTACACTTCGTGGAAATGCCTGTCGAGATCATGGGATGAGAAACCAAGGTGCTCAGACGCTCACGCATTCCCATTGTGAAGGTTAAATGGGAAGGCAAACGCGGTGCCGAGTTTACCTGGGAACTCGAAAGTGACTTGAAGGCGAAGTACCCGCATCTGTTTGTTACGCCTACTTCTTAAATTTCGGGACGAAATTTCCTAAAGTAGGGGTGGCTGGTACAACCCGCTTTTTGGAAAGTCAAAGTACAAGTCAAAGTCAAAGTCAAAGGAAGAAAAGATTGCTAATTGCGATCTGTCACTCCTTGCTTAACTATTGATTGTACGTTAATGACTTGAAATCGAATCTTTTTATTTAATCGTTTTAGTTGTATTATGTGGAGTATCTATTAATAATCGTGGTTTAATCGCATGTTTTAATAATCGAGGTTTAATCGCATGTTTAATCGCTAATCGATTTATCGCAAACCGCATCGCTATCGCATTCGCAACCCGAGTTAGGTGCTCTGGATATTGTTTTACGTGTGTGTGCTATTTCGTGTTACTTGTGCATGTTATATTTATGTTGAGGTGTTTAATCGCAATCGCAATTCTATCGCATCGCAGTCTAATCTCAAACGCTAAACGCAAGTTAATTATAGTGATTGTATGTTAGATATAGTAGTTAGATTATTTGTGTAACTAATGAGTAATACTATCGCATCGCTCACTCGAATCGCATCGCAACGCTCAACACGAAAAATGAAACGCCGAAGCTCAAATCGTCAGACCACTTCGATCGAATGGACAATCGATCGAATGGCCGTCCGATCGGATTGCCATCCGATCGGTGGGCTATCCGACCTTTGCCCCTCCTTTCCATTTTTGGAAATTTATAAATACCCCTCCTATCACATCACAAGTGATGTGACAACTCTCTCACTCGACCAGCACGCTCAAGGCCTTCTTTCTCTCGATTTCTCGCGATTCTTGTAAGTTTTCAACTCAAATCTTGTACTTCTATGATCTACACGCACTTCTTCATCATTTTCACCGTTGAATCTTAACTTTTAACCGTGAAATCAATGGATTTGAGGTGTTTTAGGATGACATCATCATGGAGTTCTTTTGAACTTCAAGATTTGGCTTCATTCCACCAAGAACAACTCAGAACTGAAAGATTTCCACATGATTTCACAACGATTTCGCATAGATCTAAACATTTCCAGAGTTAAAAGGATTGAAAGATGCTTTTCCCAACTTTCTTTCAACTCTTTTACACTCAATGCACTCAAAACCGATAGAATCGGAGCTCATTCATGCCTTCTACTCTTCTCTAGTGATGTGCCAGTTTGAGATCTGAATCCTATCAACGAGACAACAGATTTCTGGTTGAACATGAAACCACCCGTCGTGAACAGTTAACTGATCGGGTTGGGGTGATTCCCATTCGATCGGATAACCTGGGTCTGATGGAGTTTCCGTTGTTTGACACGTCATAACGTCTCGAGCAAACCGCAAAACTTTTCAAAACTTAGCAAATTTGTCAAGCTTCAAGACGATCGGATTGTGGGACGGATTAACGTCCGGATTGCCATCCGATCGAACCGCAATCCGATCGGATTGCACTTGGTTCCATACTTAATCAATTTCATAATTTTCAAAAGAATATCAGTTCTAACAGAATGCCATCCGATCGGATTTCTATCCGATCGAGTGACCGTCCTGGTGTGAACTTGTTCTCAATTGAGAAGCCTCGCCAATCGGATCACTATTCGATCGAACGACCTGAAAGGTACAGATACTTCTCTGTTTTCAAAATGCTTCAACGAAAACTTCAAAGCCATCATACACAAACACATCCTTCCCAAACGAATGGCCATCCGATCGGATGACCATCCGAACGGATTGACATCCGATCGAATGACCAACCGATCGGATTGCCATCCGATCGGATTACCGTTCGATACTTGGTCACTTTTCACCGATTTACGCACCGCTCTTCACTTATGCTATCGTTAACTGTTCAGTCTAATCACTCTAGCGCTCCCTTCAATCCATTACTTCCATCACTGTGAGTATACTCAATCCCTTTTTGCTTTATGCACTTTTGGGTGTTACATACGTTACTTATTCTAAATCACAATCGATCACACAACGCAATCACTATTTATACGCTGACCGTTATTGCATGTTATGTGTTATTCGATGAATGCTTGTATGTTATGTTAACACAGTGATTGTTGCCTGACGCCTTAGCAACGATAGTACTATTTGTTTGGACTCAGCACCTGTCGTGGACAGGGGTTGTTAAGGTTACCTCTTCACATGTTACAGTGGTGATGTGTGTTGCGCATTCTACAACTCGCAGTCTAGTCTGTGCTTATTTCATTGTCGATAACCTACTAGCTTCGCATTATACATATTACATGCTGGTTATGCGTAAACGCTTTCGAACTCTACTACTACTATTAAACTTGTATGTTCACCTTTACACTATGTGTATTGACCTCTATTTTAACGTATGTGACAGGTGTTTGATTGCTTAGGATGTTGTGCTCACCTGCTTTGTGGAATCAAGTAGGAATGAGGGTCTAGAAACCAACAAACAATTTATTTATTTAAATCTTCGTTGTCGGAACATGTTTGTTTTGAGATATCTATGTCTGTAATAATTGGTTACTTGATGGGTTATGGTATGGGACATAATATTAACTATCCGATAATTTAGTTGTTATGGAATTTCTCTTGACAATCTGTTTCGCTCAGTGCCATGCCCCGATGTTTCCGTCATCGGTTGGGGTGTGACAGATTGGTATCAGAGCCATAACTATAGGGAATTAGGCAAGACGCGACCTAGTCTGGGTCGGTGTCTTAGAAATGACCTAGTCTATAGTCTAAGTACCAACAGACCAACTTGTGCATACCCGGTATGGGTTCTGCACGAGCTTACTCGCTGTTTCTCGCTCGAACTCGCTGTACACTACACTCTTGCGTGAACATCTCATGCTACAGTTCCGCGCAAGATCAGCTTTTCCTAAGGCTGATTACACACATAAACGGATGATTTGGTTAAGATTAGGTGCGAAAACCGCAACCTCTCGACCAAATCGCTCGTTCGACTCGCTATTTTTATTATAAACTAGAGATTTTGCGTTGAATTAGGAGTGAAATCCATACTTTGACGCAAATCTCCTTATCTATCTCATGATTTTGTCGCACAAACAGGGATGTAGTCGTTAAGTTAGGGGTGAAACCCGAACCTCGATGGCTTGTTCCACTCCTTATTTTGATTTTACAAAACTCTCACCAAAGTCTCGACAGACTCCAACGACTTGGGTCATACTATAACTGGAAGGATGCGTGCCGATCGCCCGAATCGAGGCAAGAGCACAGTCCAGAAGGCCAAGGTGTGCACTTAAGGTCCTTGTGAATAGTCGAATCACTTTGGATAGTCGATGTCTATTACACCCAGACAATCTCTATTCGATTTTATGTGTTTCGATTCTGGAATCCGCAGCCGCTAACTCTGTGATTTATTGCTTTTATGTGAATTTAATGTGTTTTTATGCGTTATGTGTTTCGATTTTTGGTGATTTACCCGCTTTCCGTTGTTCGCTTTGATCAACACACACAACTTGCACTGCACATCTATCTCAACACGCTAACAAATCGCTGGTCTATATTCGCAATCGCTACTCGCTATTCGCAATCGCTATACGCTGCTATAAAGGATAGGTGAATACGTGCAAAATATGTGCTTATGTTAGACTATGTACCTATGTGATACTGTGCTTACGTGGAATATGTGCTTATGTGCTTATGTGGATTATGTGCCTACGTGACTATGTGTTATAAGAGTGAACGTGTTCCTGAGCATTATATAGAGCCACGCGATAGGATACTATAGACTATACTAGATTTTATCGAAATTGTGTTGAGTCCTATGGCGATGTCTGTTGCAGACAATGTCGTCGTTTGGATCATTCCACTCCCGAGCAGCTCGCCGAAACCATGATGACAAATGAATCGTCGCTCTCGTCTCTAAGAAAATGGCGAAAGTTATCCCACAAATCGTCAGTAAGCTGAATGAGAATGCTAGCAAATCTTCAGATGAGTCTAGGACTGATACTCCCAAAGCCGTTTTTAGCTTTAAGCAGTTCAAAGCCTGCGGTCCAAAGGAATTTACCGGCGAAGATGGTCATAAGGCCATGTTTCAATGGTTTGATTCTATCGAAGTCACCCTACGCCAGAGTGGCTGTCCAGAGAACCTGCACACTGTCAATGCTACCGGCGTCTTCCAATCCCGTGCTCTTGATTGGTGGACGGCCGAAAAGAAAAAACGAGGAAATGATGCAGTTTTCGGATTGTCGTGCGATGAGTTGAAGAACATTATGATGCAAGAGTTCTGTCCTCCCCATGAACTCCAAAAGCTCGAGGTTGAATTCTGGCACATAAAGCAGGATGGTGGAGATAACGCTGGTTTGACTGCCCGCTTCAAGCAGTTGAGTATTATCTGTCCCGGTCAGGATACTACTCCAGAGATTACAATCAAGAAGTATATTCGTGCTCTGCCGGATTGTGTCGCAGATTTTGTTTAGGCTGCAAAGACGACAACAATCAAGAAAACCTACCTGCTCGCCGCTGAGATCAACGATAAGCGAGTCAGGGCTGGTTATTTCGACAAAGCCTCCAAGAATCTGCATCAAGTCACCGCCGCCACCACCACTGAAGCCACCGCCGCACCACAGTCTTCAAAGCTATCGCGAGGTAAGAGGAAGAACAACAGCAGTTCCAGCAACAAGAACTGTGCAATTACTCCAGCTCCGCTCCAAACAGTACCTGCCCAAACCGCAGCCTCAACACCGCCAAGTAGCTGCACGTGTGGTCAATGCACCGCCTGCCAAGCGTGCATACACAGGACCACACCCGGTTTGCCCTACTTGTACTTATCATCACTCGGTTGGTATCGCATGCTGGTTTTGTGTCCATTGCAACATGTACGGCCACTTCACCGCAAACTGCCGTACAGGTCCACGTCAAACCCCAGCTCCAGCTCAAGGTCAAGCTCCTGCTCAACAAGCTCTACTTCCTGCTCCTCAAGGCTAGCAAGCGGCTCCTGCACCCGCAATCCATGCTAGAGCTTGCTTTGCGTGTGGTGATCCCATCCACTTCGCAAACATGTGCCCCAATCGAGTGGTGAAGCAAGAGCCACAACAGCAGCAGCCCCAACAGCACCAACAGTAGCAGCAGCAGCCAGCAGCCCATGGACGTGCATTCAACATCAACGCCCGCCAGGCTCAAGCAGACAACAATGTGGTTAATGCTACGTTCCTTGTGAATGGTATATATGCTTCGTGTTTGTTTGATACTGGAGCAGATAACTGTTTTGTATCGTTTGAATTCGAAAAGCTCCTAAATCGTAAGAGCGCCCATCTCCCCTCGACGTTCGATGTTAAAGTTGCCACCGGAAGAAGTATCTCATATCATGTGTCCAAGCAAGCAAGTATCTCCGCAAGGAATACAGAGCTTTCTTGGATAATATTGTAGTAGCGGAGGAAAAGGAAGGAAAGACTCTAGTGAAATTCGTTCCCGTTGTTTGCGAATTCCCTAACGTATTTCCTGAAGATCTACCTGGTTTACCTCCCACTCGTGCTATCGATTTCCGAATCGACCTCATTCCTGGAGCAAACCCTGTTGCTAAAGCGTCCTATCATCTCGCTCCTTCTGAAATGCGTGAACTCTCGAGTCAGCTCCAGGAACTACTTGATAAAGGCTTTATTCTCCCTAGCACCTCTCCTTGGGGCACGCCTGTCCTTTTCGTCAAAAAGAAGGACGGATCGTTCCGGATGTGCATCGACTATAGGGAGTTGAATAAGCTGACTATCAAGAATCGCTACCCCATGCCTCGAATCGATGATTTGTTTGATCAGTTACAAGGTGCTACGTGTTTCTCAAAGATCGATCTACGCTCAGGCTATCATCAATTACGCATTCAAGAGGAGGATATACCCAAAACTGCTTTTCAAACTCGATATGGTCATTACGAGTTTGTTGTTAGGCCTTTTGGTTTGACCAATGCTCCCGCAGTCTTTATGGATCTAATGAATCGCGTGTGCAAACCCTTTCTTGACCGCTTCGTCATCGTATTCATCGATTATATCCTTATCTATTCCAAGTCAAAAGCCGAACACTCGCAGCATCTACGTTTGGTTCTTGAGTTACTCCAGGGAAACCGTCTCTATGCCAAGTTCTCCAAGTGTGAATTCTGGCTTGAGTAGGTTCAATTCTTGGGTCACATCGTCAATAGTCAAGGAATTCATGTCGATCCTGCGAAGATCGAAGCTGTTAAGAGTTGGGTTACACCCAAGAACCCGTCTGAAGTCCGTTCTTTTCTCGGATTAGCAGGCTATTGTAACACCCCGAAAATATAAAAATTTATATTAGAGTTGTAAAGTTTTAAATAAACGAGAATTTACTAACTAGGAATTTTAACCTAGTTAGTTACAAGTCTAGAAATAGCTTAAAATAGGGTTAAAAGCAACTAAACTATAAGTTGAACAAAGTGGAAGGGCCTAAGTTGTAAGAATTGAAACTATCTTATTAATTTTGAATAAAAATCAAAACCAAACACCCATTAAGGATGTCTGGTCAATTAGAACAAGCAGGGGGCGACACCTCCACTTTCAAACCCTAAAATTCTACTTAAACTCTCAAATTGGAGGTGCAAATCTGGTCCAAACGAAAATCCGAGCTTAGAATCGTGATCCTCATCGCAAGAGGATTACAAGGTATGTAAAATTTAATGAAAACTCTTAACTTGAAATTCTCATGAATTGGGAAAAATCTGAAATTCTAGTTGCATGTTTGCCTTATGATGATTTAGGAACAACTATAGTGTCTAGGGACAAACCCTAGGCAAATACAAGTTGAAATCATGTTAAATTTTAGTGAAGATTATGAACACCATTGTAGATGATTAACGGGTTATGTGTAAATTGATGAACAATAGGATATTGGGTGTTGTTCTAGTGTAATTTGACAATTTTGAAGTGATTCCAGAAATTTAGAAGCTAACAATCATGTAAAATGGCTGATTGATGTGAAATTAGGGCTAAGTAATAAACTAGGAATTTGATGTTTAATCATGTAAAAATCTGCCCTTGAAGTGTTTGTTGAAATGCCTCTAAGAAGGCTTAAAACTGAAATTCCAAGTTTAAACGTATAATTATAGTATTTCGGTGTATTATGCGAATTATGATTTAAAAGAGAGTTCTAAACATATCATAAATGAACTCTATAGGGAAGGATACCGGAACGTCAAGTGGACAAGCCGGTGGTGATTTGCGGTTGAAGGGCGTGCACTAAGGTATGTAACTTGACCTGTTACATTTGATGAATTATTGTCAAACTATGCGTTGTTGATTAAAAGTTGTGTTGATTGTAGCGACTTTGTTCGTTACTTAACTCGTAGGTTAAGAATTGGGTTGTAGTCGTTTGATAGTCATCAAAATGGAGGAATTCCGTAGATGAACCAAACGAGTCAAATAATGATACATTGTAGTAATAATATTGTAAGTAGATAGAGATGGCGAAAATGATCACAAGAGCACGAAGCCATAGTGTTGGTAATGAAGTGCCGGTGATTATAAGCTCGGAAGTTGGGTAACAAGCGCCTTAGGTTACTAGTCAATTGGTAGTAAAATAAGTAGAGTTATAATGGGTCGAATAAATGCATAGCGACATTTAGTGGTTCGGTCCGTAAGTTAAATTTTCGGTACTAAAATTTTATTAGTTATGTCGGTAATGAATTTACATACGTATAGCAAAAAGAATCACTTAAAACGGACAACCGAGCGGAAAGTTATGGCTGTTTAAGTCTAAAATCAGGATTTCCGGAGCTGGCAGCAATTGCAGGTCAAAAACCTGCACCTGCTGGAAAACCGTTCCTTCCGCGCCACGCGACGTCCGCCGCGCCACGCGACAAAACGATCGAAACCTACCGCGACACGCGGCAGGATAACTTTTGAAAACTTATTTTGTTTTTCATGTTCTGATGCTAGAACTTGTTTGTATGATCCAATTCATTGTCAAAACTAACATTTTGGGTTGTTTTGACTTTAGGTAATGTTGGAAATCTCACGGATGGCGATCAAGCGAATGTTGAAGAACCGAACACTATTTTTGAAGCTTCCGCAATGTTTTAAATCTTAGATAGACTTTGTGTATGGGTTGTAAACAATTTCTAAACAACTTTTGAAACGTTTTACCTTAGTCGTTAGTTGACTAAGGTTGATGCTACTTATGAACTTCTTTAATGAAAGTTATGTTACTTAAGCAATATTTTATTTGAAATGGTATAATCTATTATTAAAATCAAGTAAATTAGACGGGTGTTACAAGTTGGTAATCAGAGCTTAAGGTTGTTAACAAAGTGTTCGGTTCAAGCTTGATCGATCGTCCGGTAAGAATTAACTTATTATGTAAGTATATTATGTCTTATGTAAGGAATAAGAAACGAATTGTTATGCATGGGAAGAGCGTGTTAACACACTCAAACCCGAAAAGTGCATTAAATGTGAACGGTTAAAGCAAGTTAGGAACTTGGCTAAACCGAAACAAACAAAACAATGTCATGAATGAAATGTTTAACGTTTGATGTAAACATTTCAGTTTCAAGATGTCGAAAGGGAGCAATAATGATCCGGTGCCGACAAGCACCGAACAAATGAAAGAAATAATTGCCGAGGATGTAGGAAAGGCAATTGAAAGCAGTCTATCCGGGTTTATAGACAAGATTCAAGGTACGGTGTTGTCACTCGTAGAAGAACGAGTTAAAAGGTTGGAGGATACGGTCAACCTTATGAAAGACAAAACTGGAGAACGTAAAGGGTGCTCATATAAGGAATTCATGGCGTGTAAACCGCCAATCTATAACGGGGAAGTCGACCCGATAATTTGCCAAAGATGGTTGGGCGACATTGAAGGGGTGTTTGAAAGGACCCATTGCGACGAAAGCGACTTCGTTGCTTACGGAACGGGTCAGTTAAGAGGACAAGCCAAGGATTGGTGGGATAACAAAAAGAATGAAATAGGGGCCGAAGCGGCAAGGACCATGACATGGGAAGAGTTTAAGACACCATTTCTTAAACATCATAGTCCCAAAGCGGTCATTAAAAAAATCAAGGAAGAGTTCATGCAACTTAGGCATAAGGGTGAAACCATAGACAAGATCACGGCGATGTTTATGGATAAGATGAAGTTTAGTAGTGAATTGGTGACGAACGAAGAACAGAAAATATACTACTACTACAATATGTTGAGCGCTGAATATAGGGAGTTTATGACTCCTTCAAAATACGAGACCCTTACCGAAATCATTAACGTTGCTCGGGAACGGGAAATCGAGTTGAAGAAACAAGTCGAAAGAGGTGAGCGAAGGGCACATGATGTGAATCCAAGCCCTACAAAGAAAGCCCGAACTGGAGAATCGGGAAAGAAGGTGGATGCTAAAGGTGGGTCACCAAGTTGTAAAGTGTGCGGGAAGGGACATAAAGGAGAATGTCGGTTCAAAGACAAGCCATGCCCCATATATAATAAGACGGGGCACACGGCCTCGCTATACCCGGGAAAAGTCTCTGTTTGCTACAAATGTTATCAACCCGGCCACAAAAAAGTCCGAATGTCCGGACTTAGTTGGAAAGAGAGATGTTAAAGAATCTCCAACAGAAGCTCCCAAAGCGAAGGCTAGGACCTTCCAACTTACCGCGGCTGAAGCGAAGACAGAACCCGATGTGGTTTCAGGTATATTCACAATTAACTCAATTCCAGCACGTGTATTGTTTGATACGGGTGCGAATAAATCCTTCATTTCGCATGGGTTTATTCGACATCCTTCATTTGTATTGACGAAATTACATGTGCCCTTAGAAGTTGAAATAGGGGACAACAAAAGTTTTATAGTTTGTGATGTTTGTCGAGGCTGCAAATTAAGCATCGACGATGAAGAATACTTGATAGACCTAATCCCAATGTCAATGGGTGAATTTCAAGTAGTCGTTGGGATAGATTGGCTAGCCCAGTACCATGCAAAAGTCGTGTGTTTTCGTAAAGAGGTAAAACTAACATCTCCGAGCGGGAAACACGTCACCATTTATGGCGAAAAAGGAGGTAACCCCATAGTGTGCTCAATGTTGAAAGCTCACAAGCTTATGAAGCGAGGATGCAAGGCGTTCATGATATACGCAAATGAGCCCGAGAAAGAATCACGGAAGATTGAAGATGTACCGGTAGTAAGAGATTATGGAGATGTGTTTCCGGAGGATTTACCGGGGATACCGCCTGAACGGGAAGTAGAGTTCGGGATCGAATTGATTCCGGGCGCAAAACCCGTAGCAAAAGCCCCGTACCGACTCGCACCATCGGAATTACAAGAGTTGATGTCCCAAATTCAAGACCTGCTTGACAAGGGGTTCATAAGGCCGAGTGTGTCTCCTTGGGGTGCACCGGTATTGTTCGTGAGAAAGAAGGACGGAAGCATGCGCATGTGTATCGATTACCGGGAGTTAAACAAACTCACGGTAAAGAACCGATACCCGCTTCCGAGAATAGATGATTTATTCGACCAATTACAAGGTGCGAACTGGTTTTCAAAAATTGACCTTAGATCTGGGTATCACCAACTAAAGGTCAAGGAAGAAGATGTGCCGAAGATGGCTTTCCGCACGAGATACGGACATTACGAATTCCTCGTGATGTCATTTGGGCTAACAAATGCACCCGCGGCTTTCATGGACCTCATGAACCGGGTTTGCAAGCCAATGTTGGATAAGTCGGTCATTGTGTTTATCAATGATATTTTGGTGTATTCAAAAAGCGAAGCTGAACATGCACACCATTTACAAGAGGTGTTGGAGACACTTAGTCGAGAGAGGTTATATGCAAAATTCTCTAAATGTGCCTTTTGGTTACGAGAGGTACAATTTCTCGGCCACGTCATAAGTGCCGACGGAGTATTGGTGGATCCGTCAAAGATAGAGGCTGTGTCAAAATGGAATCCCCCGAAGAACCCATCAGAAATCAGAAACTTTTTGGGGCTTGCGGGATACTACAGGAGATTCATTCAAGATTTCTCTAAGATTGCGTCACCGCTAACAAAGCTAACCCAAAAGAAAGAAAAATTTATTTGGGGTGTCGATCAAGAAAGAGCGTTTCAAACGCTAAAAGAAAAGTTAACTCAAGCCCCGGTACTGACATTGCCGGACGGAGTCGAAGACATGGTGGTTTATTCGGATGCTTCACTGTCAGGGCTCGGGTGCATTTTAATGCAACGGGGCAAGGTTATAGCTTATGCCTCGAGGCAATTGAAGATACACGAGAAGAAATATCCCACGCATGATCTTGAGTTGGCTGCGGTGGTATTTGCCTTAAAAATATGGAGGCACTACTTATATGGGGTAAAGCGCACCATATTCACCGATCACAAGAGCTTAAAATACTTCTTCGATCAGAAGGAGTTAAATATGCGACAAAGGCGATGGTTAGAAACGGTGAAAGATTTCGACTGTGAAATACATTATCACCCCGGAAAGGAAAATGTGGTAGCGGATGCTCTGAGCAGAAAAGCGGACTATGTCCCAATACGAGTAAGGTCGATGCAGCTAGTGGTGACCTCGGGTATACTTGAACGTATTCGAGAGGCCCAATTAGAAGTAGTAAAAGAGGAGAATTGGAAGAAGGAAAGAATAATCGGTCAGTTGAAAGATTTGACGGATGGGAATAACGGGTTGAAGACTCGATTCGGGAGGATATGGGTTCCAAATACTTGTGGAGTGAAGGCGCTTCTACTTGATGAAGCTCATAAATCCCGATATTCAATTCATCCGGGAGCGACCAAAATGTACAATGATTTAAAACAAAACTATTGGTGGCCAGGGATGAAAAGAGATGTGGTGAAGAACGTAGAAAAATGCTTGACATGTTTACAAGTCAAGACGGAGCACCAAAAACCATACGGTAGACTTCAACCGTTGGAAATTCCGGTTTGGAAATGGGAACAAATCACCATGGATTTGTTGACCAAATTGCCCAAAACTAACCGCGGGTTTGATGCTATATGGGTAGTTGTAGATAGATTGACGAAAAGTGCTCACTTCGTTCCAATTAATGAGACTTATACATCCGAAAAGATGTCGGATGTGTACACCAATGAAATCATAGCACGGCATGGGGTACCGATATCCATTGTGTCAGACAGAGATACTTGGTTTACTTCGAATTTTTGGCGTGAATTTCAAGAACAAATGGGAACTAAATTGTTCATTAGCACTGCTTACCATCCACAAACGGATGGGCAGAGTGAAAGAACAATACAAATGTTGGGAGATATGCTGCGGGCTTGCATTATTGACTTCAGAGGTAGTTGGGATGTCTATCTACCCTTGGTCGAATTTTCATATAACAATAGCTATCACGCGAGCATTAAGATGGCCCCGTATGAACTGTTATATGGCAGAAAATGTCGAACTCCGGTATGTTGGGGAGAAGTGGGTCCACGAGGACTAGCACCTGCGGATATAATCCGAACTACGAATGAGAAAATCGACATGGTTCGGGCACACTTGAAAGCGGCTCAAGACAGGCAAAAGGCGTATGCAGATAAAAGGAACAGGCCAATTGAATTTCAGGTTGGCGACATGGTTATGCTAAAAGTTTCCCCATGGAAGGGCATTATTAGATTCAGAAAAAGGGGGAAACTAAGCCCGAGGTTTATTGGGCCATTCAGGATCACTGAACGGGTTGGTAAAGTAGCTTATCGTCTCGAATTACCCGAGGAGTTGAGTGGGATTCATAGCACATTCCACGTGTCACATCTCCGAAAATGTTTGGCAGACGAAACTGCTCGTATCCACTACGATGATATCGAGGTGGATAACAGCCTCAACTATGCAGTAAAACCAATTGCGATTTTAGATCCTAAAGAGAAAAGTTTGAGGAACAAGGTGATTAATCAAGTCAAGGTTAAATGGGAGCATAGGAAAGGTTCGGACACTACGTGGGAGTCCGAAGAGGAGATGCGACGTCTCCACCCAACATTATTTGGTACGTACTTCAGTTTCGGGGACGAAACCCTTTTAAGGGGGGTGGACTTGTAACACCCCGAAAATATAAAACTTTATATTAGAGTTGTAAAGTTTTAAATAAACGAGAATTTACTAACTAGGAATTTTAACCTAGTTAGTTAGAAGTCTAGAAATAGCTTAAAATAGGGTTAAAAGTAACTAAACTATAAGTTGAACAAAGTGGAAGGGCCTAAGTTGTAAGAATTGAAACTATCTTATTAATTTTGAATAAAAATCAAAACCAAACACCCATTAAGGATGTCTGGTCGATTAGAACAAGTAGGGGGCGACACCCCCACTTTCAAACCCTAAAATTCTACTTAAACTCTCAAATTGGAGGTGCAAATCTGGTCCAAATGAAAATCCGAGCTTAGAATCGTGATCCTCGTCGCAAGAGGATTACAAGGTATGTAAAATTTAATGAAAACTCTTAACTTGAAATTCTCATGAATTGGGAAAAATCTGAAATTCTAGTTGCATGTTTGCCTTATGATGATTTAGGAACAACTATAGTGTCTAGGGACAAACCCTAGGCAAATACAAGTTGAAATCATGTTAAATTTTAGTGAAGATTATGAACACCATTGTAGGTGATTAACGGGTTATGTGTAAATTGATGAACACTAGGATATTGGGTGTTGTTCTAGTGTAATTTGACAATTTTGAAGTGATTCCAGAAATTTAGAAGCTAACAATCATGTAAAATGGCTGATTGATGTGAAATTAGGGCTAAGTAATAACAAGGGATTTGATGTTTAATCATGTAAAAATCTGCCCTTGAAGTGTTTGTTGAAATGCCTCTAAGAAGGCTTAAAACTGAAATTCCAAGTTTAAACGCATAATTATAGTATTTCGGTGTATTATGCGAATTATGATTTAAAAGAGAGTTCTAAACATATCATAAATGAACTCTATAGGGAAGGATACCGGAACGTCAAGTGGACAAGCCGGTGGTGATTTACGGTTGAAGGGCGTGCACTAAGGTATGTAACTTGACCTGTTACATTTGATGAATTATTGTCAAACTATGCGTTGTTGATTAAAAGTTGTGTTGATTGTAGCGACTTTGTTTGTTACTTAACTCGTAGGTTAAGAATTGGGTTGTAGTCGTTTGGTAGTCATCAAAATGGAGGAATTCCGTAGATGAACCAAACGAGTCAAATAATGATACATTGTAGTAATAATATTGTAAGTAGATAGAGATGGCGAAAATGATCACAAGAGCACGAAGCCATAGTGTTGGTAATGAAGTGCCGGTGATTATAAGCTCGGAAGTTGGGTAACAAGCGCCTTAGGTTACTAGTCAATTGGTAGTAAAATAAGTAGAGTTATAATGGGTCGATTAAATGCATAGCGACATTTAGTGGTTCGGTCCGTAAGTTAAATTTTCGGTACTAAAATTTTATTAGTTATGTCGGTAATGAATTTGCAGACGTATAGCAAAAAGAATTACTTAAAACGGACAACCGAGCGGAAAGTTATGGCTGTTTAAGTCTAAAATCAGGATTTCCGGAGCTGGCAGCAATTGCAGGTCAAAAACCTGCACCTGCTGGAAAACCGTTCCTTCCGCGCCACGCGACAGGGTCTTATTATCCCTCCGCGACACGCGACGTCCACCGCGCCACGCGACAAAACGATCGAAACCTGCCGCGACACGCGGCATGATAACTTTTGAAAACTTATTTTGTTTTTCATGTTCTGATGCTAGAACTTGTTTGTATGATCCAATTCATTGTCAAAACTAACGTTTTGGGTTGTTTTGACTTTAGGTAATGTTGGAAATCTCACGGATGGCGATCAAGCGAATGGTGAAGAACCGAACACTATTTTTGAAGCTTCCGCAATGTTTTAAATCTTAGATAGACTTTGTGTATGGGTTGTAAACAATTTCTAAACAACTTTTGAAACGTTTTACCTTAGTCGTTAGTTGACTAAGGTTGATGCTACTTATGAACTTCTTTAATGAAAGTTATGTTACTTAAGCAATATTTTATTTGAAATGGTATAATCTATTATTAAAATCAAGTAAATTAGACGGGTGTTACAGCTATTATCACCGATTTATCGAAGGTTTCTCTAAAATCGTTGTGCCGCTTACCTCGCTTACGCATAAGGACAAACCTTTTGTTTGGGTAACTAAACAAGAGGAAGCCTTTCAAACTCTCAAAGGGATGCTTTGCAATGCTCTCGTGCTCTCACTTCCCGACGGAAACGACGATTTCATAGTCTACTGCGATGCCTCTAACCTTGGACTTAGTTGTGTTCTCATGCAACGAGACAAGGTTATTGCTTACGCCTCTCGACAGCTCAAGATTCACGAGAATAATTATACAACCCACGACCTCGAGCTCGGTGCAGTTGTTTTTGCGTTAAAGATTTGGTGACACTACCTTTACGGTACCAAGTGTACGATCTTCACCGATCATAGGAGCCTACAACACATCTTTGACCAGAAAGAACTGAACATGCGCCAACACCGATGGGTAGAACTCCTCAACGATTACGACTGTGAGATCCGTTACCATCCAGGCAAGGCAAACGTCATCGCCGATGCTCTCAGTCGACGAAGCTATTTGCATAGTGTTTGTAATATCCGAGCCCAGCATACTCTAGAAGCTCTCATCCGCGACGCCCAACATGCTTGTTTTACTGAACGTACTTTGAAGAAGGAAATAATTATCAACGATGGTGCCCAACTCGAGAACAAATCGAATGGTATATTCCATTATCTGGACCGAATTTGGATTCCCAAGCGTACGAACTTGCGACAAATTCTAATGGACGAAGCCCACAAATCCCAATATTCCATTCATCCCGGTGCTGACAAAATGTACCAGGACATGCGCTACAAGTACTGGTGGCCGGGCATGAAGAAGGATGTCGCCCTCTATGTTTCGAAATGCCTGACCTGTTCCAAGGTCAAGGCTGAGCATCAATGCCCCTCTGGCTTACTTGTACAACCCGTGATCCCTATGTGGAAATGGGAAAGTATAGCTATGGACTTTATAACGAAACTTCCGCGCACGCCATCAGGTCACGACAACATCTGGGTTGTCGTTGACCGTTTGACTAAATCAGCCATTTCCTGCCGATACGAGAAGACTTTAAGGTGGAAAAATTACCCCGAATCTACACCGATGAGATCATTTGTCGACACGGGACGCCTCGATATGTTGGACCCTTTAAAATTCTGGAAAGGATTGGAAAGGTGGCCAACAAACTCGAACTACTGGAGGAACTTAGTAATGTCCACCCGACTTTCCACGTTTCGAACCTCAGAAAGTGCTTGGCCGACCAGGAATTACATGTCCCCTTGAAGATTTACAAGTGGACGAAACATTACACTTCGTGGAAATGCCTGTCGAGATCATGGGACGAGAAACCAAGGTGCTCAGACGCTCACGCATTCCCATTGTGAATGTTAAATGGGAAGGCAAACGCGGTGCCGAGTTTACCTGGGAACTCAAAAGTGACTTGAAGGCGAAGTACCCGCATCTGTTTGTTATGCCTCCTTCTTAAATTTCGGGACGAAATTTCCTAAAGTAGGGGAGGCTGTAACAACCCGCTTTTTGGAAATTCAAAGTACAAGTCAAAGTCAAAGGAAGAAAAGATTGCTAATTGCGATCTGTCACTCCTTGCTTAACTATTGATTGTACGTTAATGACTTGAAATCGAATCTTTTTATTTAATCGCTTTAGTTGTATTATGTGGTGTATATATTAATAATCGAGGTTTAATCGCATGTTTAATCGCTAATCGATTTATCGCAAACCGCATCGCTATCGCATTCACAACTCGAGTTAGGTACTCTGGATATTGTTTTACGTGTGTGTGCTATTTCGTGTTACTTGTGCATGTTATATTTATGTTGAGGTGTTTAATCGCAATCGCAATTCTCTCACATCGCAATCTAATCGCAAACGCTAAACGCAAGTTAATTATAGTGATTGTATGTTAGATATAGTAGTTAGGTTATTTGTGTAACTAATGAGTAATACTATCGCATCGCTCACTCGAATCGCATCGCAACGCAACGCTCAACACGCAAAACGAAACACCGAAGCTCAAATAGTCGGACCACTTCGATCGAATGGACAATCGATCGAATGGCCGTCCGATTGGATTGCCATCCGATCGAATTTCCATCCGATCGGATTGCTATCCGATCGGTGGGCTATCCGACCTTTGCCCCTCCTTTCATTTTTGGCAACCTATAAATACCCCTCCTGTCACATCACAGCTCTCTCACTCGACAAGCACACTCAAGGCCTTCTTTCTCTCGATTTCTCTCGATTCTTGTAAGTTTTCAACTCAAATCTTGTACTTCTATGATCTACACGCACTTCTTCATCATTTTCACCTTTGAATCATAACTTTTAACCGTGAAATCAATGGATTTGAGGTGTTTTAGGATGACATCGTCATGGAGTTCTTATGAACTTCAAGATTTGGCTTCATTCCACCAAGAACAACTCAGAACTGAAGGATTTCCACATGATTTCACAAAGATTTCGCATAGATCTAAACATTTCCAGAGTTAAAATGATTGAAATATGCTTTTCCCAACTTTCTTTCAACTCTTTTACACTCAAAACCTATAGAATCGGAGCTCATTCATGCCTTCTACTCTTCTCTAGTGATGTGTCGGTTTGAGATCTGAATCCCATCAACGAGACAACAGATTTCTGGTTGAAAATGAAACCACCCATCACGAACAGTTAACTGATCGGGTTGGGGTGATTCCCGTTCGATCGGATAACCTGGGTCTGATGGAGTTTCCGTTATTTGACACGTTGTCATACCGTCTCGAGCAAACCGCAAAACTTTTCAAAACATAGCAAATTTGTCAAGCTTTAAGACGATCAGATTGTGAGACGGATTGCCGTCCGATCGGATTGCCATTCGATAGGATTGCCATCCGATCGAACCGCAATCCGATCGGATTGCACTTGGTTCCATACTTAATCAATTTCATAATTTTCAAAAGAATATCAGTTCTAAGAGAATGCCATCCGTTCGGATTGCTATCCGATCGAGTGACCGTCCTGCTGTGAACTTGTTCTCAATTGAGAAGCCTCGCCAATCGGATCACTATCCGATCGAACGACCTGAAAGTTGAGATACTTCTCTGTTTTCAAAATGCTACAACGAAAACTTCAAAGCCATCATACGCAAACACATCCTTCCCAAACGAATGTCAGCCCGAACAAATGGCCATCCGATTGGATGACCATCCGATCGACTGACCAACCGATCGGATTGCCATCCGATCGGATTACCGTTCGACACTTGGTCACTTTTCACCGATTTACGCACCGCTCTTCGCTTATGTTATCGCTAACTATTCAGGCTAATCACTCTAGCGCTCCCTTCAATCCATTACTTCCATCGCTGTGAGTATACTCGGTCCCTTTTTGCTTTATGCACTTTTGGGTGTTACATACGTTACTTATTCTAAATCACAATCGATCAGACAACGCAAACACTATTTATACGCTGACAGATGAATGCTTGTATGTTATGTTAACACAGTGATTGTTGCCTAACGCCTTAGCAACGATAGTACTATTTGTTTGGACTCAGCACCTGTCGTGGACAGGGGTTGTTAAGGTTACCTCTTCACATGTCACAGTGGTGATGTGTGTTGCGCATTCTACAACTCGCAGTCTAGTCTGTGCATATTTCATTGTCGATAACCTACTAGCTTCACGTTATACATATTACATGCTGGTTATGCGTAAACGCTTTCGAACTCTACTATTACTATTAAACTTGTATGCTCACCTTTACACTATGTGTATTGACCTCTATTTTAACGTATGTGACAGGTGTTTGATTGCTTAGGATGTTGTGCTCACCTGCTTTGTGGAATCAAGTAGGAATGAGGGTCTAGAAACCAACAAACAATTTATTTATTTATTTAAATCTGAGTTGTCGGAACATGTTTTGTTTTGAGATATCTATGTCTGTAATAATTGGTTACTTGATGGGTTATGGTATGAGACATAATATTAACTATCCGGTAATTTAGTTGTTATGGAATTTCTCTTGACAATCTGTTTCGCTCAGTGCCATGCCCCGATGTTTCCGTCATCGGTTGGGGTGTGACAAAAGGAAACAACGAAGAAATTAGTCGCTCTTGCTTGTAAATTGATCTTCAGATGTTGGAAGGCATGCTTGATGTTGGAATGATGATTGAAAGGTGTGGAATGGTTTAAAACCTTGCTCAAAGTCACCTCAGATCGCCCCTAGCCTTGCCTCTCACGAATTGGATGAAAAGATATGGAAAAACACTAAAAACATGCTTTATGGTAAACTCACAACTTTCCATCTGTAGTCGTCGTAAGCTTACGACGCTGAAGCAGCCCTACGACCATCCTGATACAGCCCAACGACTAAAAACCCCCTTACGACGCTTGGGCACTGTATTACAACAGTGGCTTACGGCCATACCATTCTTCCAAATTCCATTTCTTTGCTCTTTTTAGATCGTTCCACCTCTCGGTTCCTCATTTAAGCATCCTATAAGCCCGCCAAACCTGTAAAAACACATTTTATCATAGTAAAACAATTCCAATTGAATCAATACCTTAAAACCCGTAATATTAAGCATTTAGAACCACCCATTATTTGAATTCATAACCATATCTAAATTTTGTACTTCGAAAACAAAAGGTAAGAGCTTTTTTATAATATGAAAACATTGAATACTACCAAGTCCTAAGTCCTTGAGTTATGGTTTCGGGAAGAGTGCGGGGTATCCATGTGGCCCTATGAGCTCGCGAAGAAAATCACGTTGTCCTCTTCAGTACCGTATCTTCGTGGTAAACAGATTTCCACCACCCCCTCATCCTTCACCATTTTAGACAGATTTCTTATTCTCTAAGTTCATATGGTTTTTAAATGCTTTTTCAGGATTATATTTTCATCTTATACCAACATATTCACTAGTTTTCACTATTCTTAGCGTTTGATTTCTTCCCACTCTAATTAGGGGGTTCATTATTCAAATCGAATTCGAAAAAGTCAAAGTTACAATATTAAATTGCAATAACGAATTCGAAATCAAATTTCAAGTATTAGAATTGGGTTCATATCCAAACTGTCATATTTAAGAATTCAGATTTTTTATGCTTGAACCGAAGTGACCGACATGAATAATCCACATTCGAATAACGTATTTTTTTTGTTTTTTTTTTTTTGTTTTTAGTAATTTGTGTTTCAATTTTGAATATTTATACCTTTTTTAGGTAATTCATTTTATTCAAATACCCAACTTCTATCGGAATTTGAATAAGCTTATTGAAATCCAAACTGAATTCATTTTTTTTAATTCTCAAATTTGAATAAACCCAAAACCAACATGGTAAACACCCCTAGCTCCGACTGCAGGGACTTAGTAAGTAGAATAATTAGTTGATGTTTATTGTAACTATTTTTTTTTTTATCATGACATACGATTTGGTTCTACTTTTATTTTTAAATTATCTTCATTGGATACACATATATAGTAGTTGATAAGACATAATACCTTTTAGACTTTTTATTATTCTGTAACACCATTATCATGATTGGTATACTTATTAGTAGTGTGCATGGGTCGGTTTGGGTTGGTTTTGACCAAAAACCATAACCATAACCGATCGGTTATGGTGATTATGGTTATTCGATTTTGATGGTTATAGCGGGTCGATTATGAGTGGTTAACCGTATATTTAGCTTAGCTAAAAATAGCTTATTTTTTTAACATGGAATAAATTGTCATTGCATATTTGTATATATTAGTATATTACATAGTATTAAAAAATACATATAATCTATAATATTAATACCAATTATTATCGAATATTAAAATAAAGTGATATGATACATTCCATAAATTCAAATAAACATTCAACAAAAACCACAAAATAATATGAAAAACCGATAAGTACTAAAAATCTTCAGTAAAAAAACATCAATTATTAAAAATATGGTGAAAAGTCTTAAATTCTACAAAGATTTATTACATGTCGGTTCGGTTCGGTTATGGTGGGTATGAATAATCTCCTCTATTTTATTAAAAACAGGAACGAAGTTGCTAAGCTAGGGGTGAAACCCTAACCTTGACGACTTGTTCCGCTTTTATACAAAACTCTCACCAAAGTCTCGACGGACTCCAACGACCTGAAGGCCCAAAACGACTAACGGGATATGTGCCAAACGCCCAAGAATCGAGGCAAAGGCATAGTCCTGAAGGTTAAGTGTGCACAACGGATCTTTGTGAATAGTCGAACCACTTTGGTTAGTCGATGTCTAATAGCCGCAGACGATCTATTTCTCGATTTTTCATGTGTTTCAATTCTGAGCCCGCAACTGCTGACTCTGATGATTCGTCGATTTTATGTGATTTATGTGGTTTATGTTTATTTATTAGCGTTTTGAGGTACTACGGGTTTCGATCTAACGCCTTTTTGTTTCCGATAGTCACACAACACACTACCGCACGTTAACAAATACCTAATTTATGGACGACTTTATGCTACGCTTATACTACACAACTCGATATATCAAACGCGAACGCTATATTCAGACAATCGCGAACTGTGAATGATAGGTTTCTGTATTCTGACTGCATCTTATGATTTCATGATTATGTGCTCTTGTGGATTATGTGTTCTACATGCCTACGTGCTTATGTGTTTACGTGAATATGTGATTATGAGCCTATGTGTTTATGTGATACGTGTTACATTGCGTGTTCCTAAGCTTTAGTGAACGTTAGATGTGTGAGGTGAGATTCGAATACGATGTGTTGAGTCCTGTGGCGATGTCTATTGCAGACAATGTCATCTGGATCCCTTCACACACTTTCTCGTCAAGAGAAGAGAGACAAACGCCTGCCAACCATCATCGCTAAAAGTGTAGCAAAGGCTGTGAGTGATGTTTACGAGAATGCCAGCAAATCATCTGAGGAATCAAGGACCGAAGCTCCTAAAGCTACCACCAAGTCCTTCAATTTCAAGCAATTCAAGTCGTGTGGGCCAAAAGAATTCACTGGCGAGGGAGGTCCGACTACACTATTCCAATGGTTCGATTCCATTAAGGTCACTCTACGACAGAGTGGTTGCCCCGATGATCTCCGAACTCTGAATGCTACCGGCGTTTTCCAGTCCCGTGCACTAGACTGGTGGACGGCCGAGAGGAACAAGCGAGGGAACGATGCAGCCTACGGTCTGTCGTGGGACGAGCTCAAGGAAGTCATGCTAGAGGAATTCTGCCCTCCTCACGAACGTCAAAAGCTAGAGGATGAATTTTGGCACATACAGCAGAAGGAAGGTGACAATGCTGCGCTCACTGCTCGCTTCAAACAGTTCAGCATCATTTGTCCCGATCAGGTCAAGACTCCAGACATGGCAATCAAGAAGTACATCCGAGCTTTACCCGACTGTGTCGCAGATTTCGTTCAAGCGGCTAAGACTACGACGATCGAAGAAACTTATCTACTGGCCGCTGAAATCAACGACAAACGGGTCAAGGCTGGTGTTTGGGATAAAACTTCAAAGCACCTGCATCAAGCTACCACCGCTACACCAACTGCTGAAACTACCACCTCATCGAGCAACAAGAGAAAGAACAGCTCCAGCAACAAGAACTGTGCGATCACTGCTGCACCGATTCAAGCTGTACCAGCCCAACAGCGTCAAGTAGCGGCGCCTGTGGCAAATGCACCGCTTGCAAAGCGTGCATACACTGGGCCACATCCGCTCTGCCCTACTTGTACCTACCATCACCCGACTGCCATCGTTTGCCGTTTTTGTGCTCATTGCAATATGTACGGCCATTTTACTGCCAACTGCCGTGTCCGACAAGCTCCTGCTCATCAAGCTCTGCTCACCGCCCCTCAGGGTCAACAAGCTCCTCCGGCACCCGCAGTCAAAGCCATAGCCTGCTTCGCATGTGGCGATCCTAATCATTTCGCCAACATGTGCCCGAACAGGGTTGTGAAACAAGAGCCCCAGCAGCAGCAGCAACAACAGCAGCAGCAACAAGTAGCACGAGCACGAACTTTCAACATCAACGTGCGTCAAGCCCAAGCCGACAACAACGTGGTCAATGGTACGTTCCTTGTGAATGGTATTTATGCTTCCTGTTTATTTGATACTGGAGCCGATAATTGCTTTGTGTCGTTCGAATTCGAGAAACTCCTTAGTCGTAAGCGCTCTCATCTCTCCTCAACGTTCGATGTTGAAGTCGCTACCGGAAGAACTGTCGCCGTCAATTCTGTTCTTCGTGATTGTACTCTTGAGCTCAACAATCACCTCTTCCCAATCGACCTTATCCCGATGCAACTCGGAAGTTTTGACATCATAGTAGGCATGGACTTTCTTCGTGAAAACCATGCTGAAGTTGTGTGCTTCGACAAGATGATTCGATTCTCGCTAGCGAATGGTGATTATTTGTGTGTTTACGGTGATACAACTTCGAAAGGTCTCAAGCTCATGTCATGTGTTCAAGCTAGCAAGTATCTCTCCAAGGAATACAGGGCTTTCTTGGCTAACATTGTAGTAGCGGAGAAGGAAAAGAAAGAAAAGAAGGAAGTGAAGGACGTTCCAGTGGTTCGAGAATTTCCTAATGTTTTCCCAGAGGATCTTCCCGGACTACCGCCAAGTCGTGATATCGACTTTCGCATCGACCTCATACCTGGAGCCAACCCTATTGCCAAAGCTCCCTACCGACTCGCGCCATCCGAAATGCGCGAACTCTCAAACCAACTCCAGGAATTACTTGAGAAAGGCTTCATTCGCCCGAGCACCTCTCCTTGGGGCACCCCAGTCCTTTTCGTTAAAAAGAAGGATGGGTCGTTCAGGATGTGCATCGACTATCGGGAATTGAATAAGCTAACTATTAAGAACCGCTATCCTCTACCTCGCATCGACGACTTATTTGACCAGCTACAAGGTTCTACGTGCTTCTCAAAGATCGATCTACGCTCAGGCTATCACCAGCTACGTATTCAAGAGGAAGATATACCCAAAACCGCGTTTCGTACTCGATACGGCCATTACGAATTCGTTTTTATGCCTTTTGGATTAACCAACGCACCCGCGGTTTTCATGGATCTGATGAATCGCGTGTGTAAACCATATCTCGACCGTTTCGTCATCGTATTCATCGACGATGTCTTAATCTATTTAAAGTCGAAAGCCGAACACGCGCAACATTTACGTTTGGTTCTCGAGTTACTCCAGGGGAACCAACTCTATGCCAAGTTCTCCAAGTGTGAATTCTGGTTGGAGGAAGTTCAGTTTCTGGGTCACATTGTTAATAGTCAAGGTATTCACGTCGATCCTGCGAAGATTGAAGCTGTCAAGAGTTGGATTACGCCTAAGAACCCATCTGAAGTTCGTTCTTTTCTCGGAATGGCGGGCTATTATCGACGATTTATCGAAGGATTCTCAAAGATCCCTGTACCGCTTACCGCTCTCACGCATAAAGACAAGCCTTTTGTTTGGGGAACTGAACAAGAGTCTGCCTTTCGAACCCTCAAGCACATGCTTTGCAATGCTCCCGTTCTCATATTGCCCGACGGAAATAATGATTTCATTGTCTATTGTGATGCTTCTAACCTTGGTCTTGGTTGTGTCCTCATGCAATGAGACAAGGTTATAGCTTACGCATCTCGTCAGCTCAAAATCCACGAGAAGAACTATACAACCCATGATCTCGAGCTAGGCGCCGTTGTTTTTGCGTTAAAGATTTGGCGACACTACCTGTACGGTACCAAGTGTACGATCTTCACTGATCATAGGAGCCTACAGCAAATCTTTAATCAGAAGGAACTTAATATGCGTCAACGTCGATGGGTAGAACTTCTCAACGACTACGACTGCGAGATTCGTTATCACCCAGGCAAAGCAAATGTTGTTGCTGACGCACTCAGCAGACGGAGCTATCTGCTTAGCACTCGTAATGTTCAAACCCAATACGATCTCGAGACCCTCATCCGCGAAGCTCAGCATGCGTGTTTTAACGAACGCACTCTGTAGAAAGAAAGAATCTACCACGATGGAGCCCAACTTGTGAACAAGTCGAATGGGATATTCCACTTTCTGGACCGAATTTGGATCCCCAAACGGACCAATTTGCAACAGATCTTGATGGACGAAGCCCACAAATCCCGGTATTCTATTCATCCCGGTGCCGACAAAATGTACCAGGACCTTCGCTATAAGTACTGGTGGCCGGGCATGAAAAGGGATATCGCTCTCTACGTTGGAAAATGCCTAACTTGTGTAAGAGTCAAGGCTGAACATCAAAGACCCTCTGGCTTACTCGAACAACCACCGATCCCCATATGGAAGTGGGAGAGTATAGCTATGGACTTTATAACCAAGCTACCGCACACGTCATCAGGTCACGACAGCATTTGGGTTGTGGTCGACCGTTTGACTAAATCAGCTCACTTTTTGCCGATACGGGAAGACTACAAGGTGGAACGATTAGCCCGAATCTACACCAACGAGATCATTTGTAATCACGGGACGCCTCGTGACATCATCTCTGATCGTGATGCTCGGTTTACCTCGCGACTGTGGGAGACGTTTCAAACGGCACTCGGTACATCGCTCAATCTAAGTACCGCTTTCCACCCTCAAACCGACGGTCAGACTGAAAGAATGATTCGTACTCTTGAAGACATGCTCCGTTCGTGTGTCATAGACTTCGGTGGTAATTGGGATAAATACCTGCCGTTAGTCGAATTCTCGTATAACAACAGCTATCATTCCAGCATTCAAATGGCACCATTCGAGGCTTTATACGGAAGAAGATGTCGATCGCCTATTGTGTGGCACGAGATCGGCCATTCGCAATTAACCGCTCCTGAGCTATTACAAGAAACGACAGACAGAATTTTCCAAATTCAAGACAACCTGGTAAAAGCTCGGAACCGACAGAAAAGTTATGCCGATAGACGACGCAAGCCCCTTGAATTTGACGTTGGTGACTACGTACTCCTAAAGGTATCACCTTGGAAGGGTGTGGTCCGATTCGGCAAGAAAGGAAAGATCGCGCCTTGATATGTTGGACCTTTTAAGATTCTGGAAAGGATCGGAAAAGTCTCCTACAGACTCGAACTACCGGAGGAACTTAGTAACATCCACCCGACTTTCCACGTGTCAAACCTCCGAAAGTGCCTAGCCGACCATGACTTACACGTTTCTCTCGATGATCTGCAAGTGAACGAAACATTACACTTCATGGAAAAGCCTGTCGAAATCATGGACCGCCAAACCAAGCAACTCAGACGCTCTCACATTCCTATTGTGAAAGTCCGATGGGAAGGCAAACGAGACGCAGAGTTCACTTGGGAACTCGAAAGCGACATGAAGGCGAAGTACCCGCAGTTATTTAAGGAGAAGGTCTAGAGAGAGAAAGTGATTCACGGTGTTGTACAACTTCCACCTTAATTTCGGGACGAAATTCCCTAAACAAGGGGAGGCTGTAACACCCCCTGTTTTCAAGAAGTCAAGTCAAAGTCAAGGTCAAAGTCAACGACCGTTTTCGCGCAGCTGATTAATAATAGATTTCTTTTGTTTTAGCTATTATGTGGAGTAAGTGTCTATAACTACAATAATCGACATATGATTTTCGCTATTCAATCGACTTACGACTGTGAAGTTTAGGAAGTAACAATGCGATAAAGTTAACTAAACAATAATCGAGCTATGTCAATCAAATCGACATCGAATCGTGACTCGAATTACGCATTTTGGTTATTGTTATACGTGTGTGTGTGCCTTATGTGTTACTTGTGCATGTTCATTTATGTTATATGGGGTAATCAATCGAAACTCGAAATGCAATCGAACTCAATCGACATCGAACTCGAATCACAATCGAACTATGATAATTAGTGGAGAAAGGATAGTGCGAGATATGAGTGGTTGGGATTAAAAGTAATTTGACTAGGAAACCCTCTCGTATCGAACCGCTCGCAACCGAAATCGAAATATCAAAAATCGTCGCACCAAACACTCGAAACGTGCAGCTGATCGATCAGGCTACCAGCCGATCGAACAGCCAGCCGATCGGACTGCTGTCCGATCGGACAGGCTGTCTGATCGAGCTGTCTGGCTGATCAGCCATCACTTTCCCCATTTGGCATCCTATAAATACCCCTGTCATTGTCATCCTTTCCACTTTTGGAAACCTCTGTTCGACCAGCACGCTCAGCTAATCTTTTCTCAGATTTCTCTCGATTCCGGTAAGATTTCGTCCTAAAACTTGTACTTTCTTGATCTACACGCACTCCTACACCTTTCTATCTTTCAAATCTTAACTTTTAACCGTGAAATCATCAAGATTCAAGTGTTCTAGGATGATGTCAGCATGGGTTCTTGAAGAACTTCATGTTTTGGCCTCAATCCACCAAGAATAACTTGGATCTAGCCGATTTCCACATAAACAAACAAAGATCTTTCATAGATCTAAACATATACATGGTGAAAAGGATTGAAAGACGGATTTTCCCACTTTCTTTCAACTCTTTTTCACTCAATGCCTTCAAACCGATAGAAACGGAGCCTGTGCCGGGTTACAAATCACTCCGGTGGTTTCATGGCTAAAGGTCCGGATTCTATCCACGAGGTTAACCGATTTCGGGATCAACACTAAACCCCGTTCCGAACAGTTCACCGGCCGGATTCGGGTGATTCCTGTCCGACCAGGGGAATCAAGTAAGGATGAGGGATCTATGGTTCGACTCGTTGTCAAAATACCTCAATAATAAAACGACAAACAATCAGAACAACCAAGTGTTAGACGTATAAGCTGATCAGGTCAGGATGCTGACCGATCGGACTGCTGTCCGAACAGACAGCCAGCCGATCGGACAGTCAGCCGATCGACTGGCCAGCCGATCGGTTAACACATGGCCCCACACTTAATCAATTTATTTTGAAGACTGGTATTGAACGAACTGTTGTTCGATCGGACTACTGTCCGATCGGATTACTCTTCGGATCATGAGATACTATACTTCAACACTTGATCGATTTTTCAACATGTTCGATGCACTAGGAGTGCCACCCACCGTCCGATCAGGTGACACCCTGCTGAGAACTCGTCATGGTTGTCCGATCGAACAACATTAGTGTTCGATCGATCAGCTAACCGATCTACTGCACCACACTTTGCATTCCATTTAAAGTTGTTGACTATTGTTGACTTGCCGACCGATCAGTCAGCTGTCCGATCGAACACCTGTCCGATCCAAAGCAAATCACTACAATTCATCAAAATACCTAACTAATCGGGTTGCCGTCCGATCGAACAGCCGTCCGATCGACCGACCTGAAGGGTAAAGGTACTTCAATGTTTTCTAATGCTATAACGAAAACTTCAAAAGTCAAGCCATCATACACAAACACATCCTTCTCAAAGGAAGAAACAATCCACTCGAACAACCATCCGATCGGCCTACCGACCGACCGGACAGCGGTCCGAGCGGGCTGTCAACCGAACGGTCAGCCGTCCGATCAGACTATCGTCCGATCGACCAGCTGTCCGACTCTCCAACACTTTGCATCGTTTTACGCGTCACTTATCGTTATGCTCTCAATCCATTCAGGCTAACTTTACTCGCTAAGCACTCCCTTCAATCCGTCAACCGCTGTGAGTATACTCAATCATTTTTGCTTTACGCACTTTTGGGTGTTACATACGTTACGAATATTCAAACTACGACAATCACACTACTCAATACTATTTGAACGCTAACCGTTAATGCATGTTATACGTGGCTTATGAATGCTTGTTTGTTATGTTTACACATGGAATGCTGTCTACCTGCCTTAGCAACGATAGTACTATAGTTTGGACTCAGCACCCGTTCACACGGGGGTTGTTAAGGACAATTACTTTCATGGATTACGGTGGTAATCATGTATTGCGAACTGCATTTGGCAGTCAACCCGCAGTCATTGGTATCGATGGATCTATGTCGATAACTAACGTGCTTCATTTCACTATGTGTACGTGCTGGTTATGCGTAAATGAATTCGAACTCTATATGCTATTATCAAACTTGTATGCTCACCTTTACATTTTATGTATTGACTTTATTTTAACGTATGTGACAGGTGCTTAGGACGCACACTTGGTAGGAATTTGAAGCTTGAATAAAGCTTTAGAGCCCAACAAATAGTTGTCTGTAGTAATTGAACTAAGGGTCTCTAGAAGCAGATAAACAATTGCTCCATTTTAAATCTGAGTTGTCGAAACAGAATTATTTTCCTAGACTTTTATCTGTAATAATTTGTTTACTGTTTGAGACATGGTATGGGACATGTTATTTTAAATTGAATGGTAATGATAATTGTTATGGAAACTTCTGGACAATCTGTTTCGCTCAGTGCCATGCCCCGATGTTTCTGCCATCGGTTGGGGTGTGACATGCGCATTCTACAACTCGCAGTCTAGTCTGTGCATATTTCATTGTCGATAACCTACTAGCTTTACATTATACATATTACATGCTGGTTATGCGTAAATGCTTTCGAACTCTACTATTACTATTAAACTTGTATGCTCACCTTTACACTATGTGTATTGACCTCACTTTTAACGTATGTGACAGGTGTTTGATTGCTTAGGATGCTGTGCTCACCTGCTTTGTGGAATCAAGTAGGAATGAGGGTCTAGAAACCAACAAACAATTTATTTATTTAAATCTGAGTTGTCGAAACATGTTTTGTTTTGAGATATCTATGTCTGTAATAATTGGTTACTTGGTGGGTTATGGTATGGGACATATTATTAACTATCTGGTAATTTAGTTGTTATGGAATTTCTCTTGACAATCTGTTTCGCTCAGTGCCATGCCCCGATGTTTCCGTCATCGGTTGGGGTGTGACAAAAGGAAACAATGAAGAAATTAGTCGCTCATGCTTGTAAATTGATCTTCAGATGTTGGAAGGCATGCTTGATGATGGAATGATGATTGAAATGTGTGGAATGGTTTAAAACCTTGCTCAAAGTTACCTCAGATCGCCCCTAGCCTTGCCTCTCACGAATTGGATGAAAAGATATGGATAAACACTAAAAAACATGCTTTATGGTAAACTCACAACTTTCCATCTGTAGTCGTCGTAAGCTTACGACGCTGAAGCAGCCCTACGACCATCCTGATACAGCCCAACGACTAAAAACCCCCTTACGACGCTTGGGCACTGTATTACAACAGTGGCTTACGGCCATACCATTCTTCCAAATTCCATTTCTTTGCTCTTTTTAGATCGTTCCACCTCTCGGTTCCTCATTTAAGCATCCTATAAGCCTGCCAAACCTGTAAAAACACATTTTATCATAGTAAAACAATTCCAATTGAATCTATACCTTAAAACCCGTAATATTAAGCATTTAGACTCACTAATTACCATTCAACCACCCATTATTTGAATTCATAACCATATCTAAATTTTGTACTTCGAAAACAAAAGGTAAGAGCTTTTTTATAATATGAAAACATTGAATACTACCAAGTCCTAAGTCCTTGAGTTATGGTTTCAGGAAGAGTGCGGGGTATCCATGTGGCCCTATGAGCTCGCGAAGAAAATCACGTTGTCCTCTTCAGTACCGTATCTTCGTGGTAAACATATTTCCACCACCCCCTCATCCTTCACCATTTTAGACAGATTTCTTATTCTCTAAGTTCATATGGTTTTTAAATGCTTTTTCAGGATTATATTTTCATCTTATACCAACATATTCACTAGTTTTCACTATTCTTAGCGTTTGATTTCCTCCCACTCTAATTAGGGGGTTCATTATTCAAATCGAATTCGAAAAAGTCAAAGTTACAAAATTAAATTGCAATAACGAATTCGAAATCAAATTTCAAGTATTTGAATTGGGTTCATATCCAAACTGTCATATTTAAGAATTCAGATTTTTTATGCTTGAACCGAAGTGACCGACATGAATAATCCACATTCGAATAACGTTTTTTTTAGTAATTTGTGTTTGTTATAAACCAGACATTTTAGGCCCAACCCATTACTTATGGGCTTTAGGGTTTACAGTTATGTTTATCTCTATATATTGTAATGTTGAATAGAATGAAGTGTGGAATTCAGTTTATCTCTTTTTCTCTTTGGTTTTTATCACGTTATCAGCACGATACTGATATATATTTATTAGAATATATTAAAAAAAAGCGGTTTAAATTTTAAATGAAAAAAAAAACATACAAAATACAAACTCATCACTACATATGAAAATTGTCTTCTTGTTTAGAACCTGAAGTTCTAATTATAAAGAACCCGAAGTTCTCCTATACTATCCATTATGTACACATGCTTGTTATTAAATGCATGATTCTTTCCTTTGTAGACAAAATGTTGAACTTATCAAATCTTAAATTCACTGCACTTGAAATCTCGAGCAACAACTACCCCTCGTGGGCTTTTGATGCTAAAACCCATCTGGAAGCAATGAGTCTGGAGGAGACAATCATTGATCGGAATAAAACGTCCCTTCAAGAAAAAACTAAAGCTATGGCATTCCTTCGTCTTCATATTCATGAAGACCTAAAGAGGGAAAACCGTACTGTCGAGGACCCTCTCGAGTTATGGAAAAACATTCAAGAAAGATTTGACCACCTGAAGTTGGTCTTACTCTCTAAAACTCGCTACAAGTGGGATCATTTAAGGCTACGAGATCATAAATTATGCGGTGAACAAATCACCGATAAAGACATGATTGAGCAAACTATCTCAACGTTCCATTTATCCAACATGCTCCTGGCGCAGCAGTACAGGGAACGTAATTTTACAAAATATTCTGAGTTAATATCATGTTTGTTGGTCGCGGAACAAAACAACAAGCTCATACTACAAAATCATTAAATGTGTGTTATGTGATTATTTTTTTAGACTATTTGAACTATTGTTATGGTTTCATTTAAAACCTAGTGATGTTTGATTTATAGTTGCATGATGTTTTTTATCATACTCAAACATGCAATTTCTTATACTTAACTTATTTTATTATTTCCAGAAGAAATATGTATACTAGCTCCAGCAGAGCTATTATTGGTGATGAATGTCTGGTAGATAGCGGTAGTACTAACACTATTCTCAAAGATATGAAATTTTTCTCTGAGTTGTCTCCGGCAGAGACACCGATTAGTACTATATCTGGTGTCAGTAACCTTATCGAAGGCTCCAGCAGAACACACATAATATTATCTTCGGGTACCCAACTAACTATTGATAATGCATTATATTCAAGTAAATCCAGAAGAAATTTACTTAGCTTTAAAGATATTCGAAAAAAACGGTTACCACCTAAAAACAATATCTGAAAATAATATTGAATATCTTCAAATTACTTCAAATAAAAATGGCAAAGAAACAATTGTTGAACAATTAGAAGCCTTATCCTCTGGATTATATTGTACTAATATTAATCCTATCGAATCATACATGGTGAGTAACCAAAAGCTGTTAGATAAAGACACATTCAATATATGGCATGACCGTCTAGGTCACCCTGGTAGCATAATGATGAGACGAATAATCAAAAGTGCAACTGGGTACCCTCTCAAAAACTTAAAAGTTTTGCTACCACAAGACTTATTATGTGCAGCATGCTCTCTGGGCAAACTTATAACTCGGCCCTCACAAACTAAACTGATACATGAAACCCCATCATTTTTAGAAAGAATCCAAGGGGATATTTGTGGGCCTATTCATCCTCCGTGTGGACCATTCTGCTATTTCTTGGTCTTAATAGACGCATCTTCAAGGTGGTCACATGTGAGCCTTTTAGCTACTCAAAATGTAGCATTTGCCCGACTTCTAGCTCAAATCATACAATTGAGAGCCAATTTCCCCGATAATCAAATTAAAAACATCCGGATGGATAATGCGGGAGAGTTCACATCTCAAGCTTTTAATGACTATTGTATGTCAATTGGGATCAATGTTGAACATTCAGTACCTCATGTTCACACACAAAACGGTTTAGCTGAATCTCTGATTAAACGATTACAAATAATCGCTAGACCACTCTTAATGAGATGTAAATTACCATCTTCTGCATGGGGTCAGGCTATTTTGCATGCCGCTGCACTGATTAGATTGAGACCAACTGCTAATCATGAATACTCCCCATTGCAACTGGTCTCCGGACGAGAACCAAGTTTGTCCCACCTTAGAATTTTTGGTTGTGCGGTATACGTACCAATACCGCCACCACAACGTACTACAATGGGACCCCAAAGAAGACTGGGTATCTATATTGGTTTTAACTCCCCGTCCATAATTAAATATTTAGAACCAATGACGGGAGACATGTTTACAGCACGGTATGCTGACTGTCATTTTGATGAAACAATGTTCCCAGTCTTATGGGGAGATAAGGACAAAGAAAGACTGGTAACACAAGAAATAACGTGGAATGCATCATCGCTATCAAATCTCGACCCCCGAAGTGGTCAATGTGAATATGAAGTCCAAAAGATCATACATTTGCAAAGAATAGCGAATGAATTACCAGATGCATTCACAGATACGAATAGAGTGACAAAGTCACATGTACCAGCATCAAATGCACCTGCTCGAATTGAAGTAATCCCAGAAGCGATTACTATACAACGAAAGCGTGGGATACCAATCGGTTCCAAAGACAAAAACCCACGGAAACGAAAAGAGCAAAGTAACGCAGTTGGTGAAAACTCACAAAAGATTATAAATGAAACCTCGGTAGAGGTAAATGTCCCAGAAGAGACAACTATGAATCCAGAGGAAAATGAAGTTTCAGAAGAAACACCGGTACCGAACGAAAATGAGATCTCTATTAATTATGTACAAGATAGTACAGTGTGGAACCGGAATAAAACACGTGTTGATGATATATTCACATATGCTATAGCAACGGATGTAATCAATGAAAATGATTACGTACCTAAAACTTTAGAAGAGTGCATGCACAGAAATGATTGGCCAAGATGGAAAGAAGCCATAAACGCCGAATTAAATTCGCTCGAAAAGCGACATGTTTTCGGACCTGTAGTCCGAACGCCCATAGACGTCAAACCAGTAGGTTATAAATGGGTGTTTGCAATAAAGAGAAATGAAAAGAATGAGATTGTACGATATAAGGCTCGACTTGTAGCGCAAGGGTTTTCCCAAATCCCAGGAGTTGATTATGAGGAAACGTATTCCCCTGTAGTGGATGCGATAACCCTTAGGTTCCTAATCGGCCTCACAATCTCTGAAGGACTTCATATGAGACTAATGGATGTCGTCACTGCATACTTATACGGGACACTTGAAAATGACATATACATGAAAATCCCTAAAGGATTAAAATTGCCTAAAGAATTAAAATCAACACCTCGAGATATGTGTTCTATAAAGCTCCAGAGATCTTTATATGGTCTCAAACAATCTGGTCGTATGTGGTACAATCGACTTAGTGAATATCTCAAAAAAGAAGGGTACAAGTCTGATGTAATCAGTCCATGTGTTTTTATTAAAAGAACACTCTCAAATTTCACTATAATAGCAGTCTATGTTGATGATATCAACATCATCGGATCTCCTGAAGAGATAGAGAAAGCTGCTCAGTTGTTAAAGAAGGTATTTGAAATGAAAGATCTTGGTATGACGAAATTATGCATCGGACTACAATTTGAGTATCTGTGCATTGGCACATTTGTCCATCAATCAAACTACATCCAGAAGATGTTAGTACGGTTCAATATGGATAAAGCACATCCGTTTAGCGTACCTATGGTTGTCCGACCGCTAGATCCACACAAGGATCCTTATCGCCCTCAAGAAGAAGGCGAAGAAGTACTTGGTCCAGATGTACCGTACTTAAGCGCGATCGGTGCCCTTATGTATCTCGCAAATAACACAAGACCTGACATTGCATTTGCAGTACATGTACTAGCGAGATACAGTTCGAATCCAACACGTAGACACTGGAATGGTCTAAAACATATATTCCGGTATATTTATGGGACACAAGACTTAGGTCTTTTCTATCAGAAAGATCAAAAGTCCCAGCTTGTTGGGTATGCTGATGCCAGATATCTATCAGATCCTCACAAAGCAAAATCTCAGAAAGGTTATGTATTCACATATGGCAGCACAGCAATTTCTTGGAAGTCAACTAAGCAAACACTTACAGCAACATCATCAAATCATGCCGAATTGATAGCACTATATGATGCTGGTCGAGAATGCGTGTGCTTGAGATCAATGATTAATCACATACAAGAAGCATGCGGATTAGAACAGATCAAGAAGGAGCCGACAATTATTTATAAAGACAATGCTGCTTGCATAGCTCAGATCAGAGAAGGTTATATCAACGGTGATCGAACAAAGCACATCTCACCAAAGTTCTTCTCAACATATGACTTGCAGAAAGAATGGGAAATCGATGTTCGTCAGATCAAGTCAAGTGAAAATCTAGCAGACCTGTTTACAAAATCTTTACCTAGAAGCAGTTTCGAGCAGCTATCACTCAAGATCGGTCTTCGTAGATTAAAAGATGTTTGTTGAATTCAGGGGGAGAATTATACACGCTGTACTCTTTTTCCCTTAACTAAGTTTTGTCCCACTGGGTTTTCTTAGTAAGGTTTTTAATGAGGCAGCATAGCTGATCCAGTAGTATCAGTTTATTTATTCAGGTCCTGAAGTACCTATTTAACATCATCCTGAAGTATGTTGTTAAACTGTGTATAATTCCAAATGTCTGAGGGGGAGTGTTATAAACCAGACATTTTAGGCCCAACCCATTACTTATGGGCTTTAGGGTTTACAGTTATGTTTATCTCTATATATTGTAATGTTGGATAGAATGAAGTATGGAATTCAGTTTATCTCTTTTTCTCTTTGGTTTTTATTAGTGTTTCAATTTTGAATATTTATACCTTTTTTAGGTAATTCATTTTATTCAAATACCCAACTTCTATCGGAATTTGAATAAGCTTATTGAAATCCAAACTGAATTCATTTTTTTTAATTCACAAATTTGAATAAACCAAAAAACCCAAAACCAACATGGTAAACACCCCTAGCTCCGACTGCAGGGACTTAGTAAGTAGAATAATTAGTTGATGTTTATTGTAACTATTTTTTTTTTTATCATGACATACGATTTGGTTCTACTTTTATTTTTAAATTATCTTCATTGGATACACATATATAGTAGTTGATAATACATAATACCTTTTAGACTTTTTATTATTCTGTAACACCATTATCATGATTGGTATACTTATTAGTAGTGTGCATGGGTCGGTTTGGGTTGGTTTTGACCAAAAACCATAACCATAACCGATCGGTTATGATGATTATGGTTATTCGATTTTAATGGTTATAGCGGGTCGATTATGGGTGGTTAACCGTATATTTAGCTTAGCTAAAAATAGCTTAATTTTTTTTAACATGGAATAAATTGTCATTGCATATTTGTATATATTAGTATATTACATAGTATTAAAAAATACATATAATCTATAATATTAATACCAATTATTATCGAATATTCAAATAAAGTGATATGATACATTCCATAAATTCAAATAAACATTCAACAAAAACCACAAAATAATATGAAAAACCGATAAGTACTAAAAATCTTCAGTAAAAAAACATCAATTATTAAAAATATGGTGAAAAGTCTTAAATCCTACAAAGATTTATTACATGTCGGTTCGGTTCGGTTATGGTGGGTATGGAAAAAATGATAACCACAACCGACCCGCTACTTTCGGTTTTCAAAAAAACCATTAACCGACCCACCGGTTTTTTATTTGGTTCGGTTTTTTCGGTTCGGTTTTGTCGTTTAATTCGGTTATGGTTCGGTTAATTAGGTTTTTTGCACACCCCTTATTTCTATAGGTGTTATTTTTATTATTAGTCTTATTACATTATTAAGTAAACTTTATTATTGATTTATCACAATTATTATTATTATTATTGTTATTAGCATTATTGAGCTTATGGTGGTTGTGTTATCATTGTCACTATTTAATTCTTGTTGTTTGAACATTTAAAAGTTAAAAATAATAGCTAACAAACAAATATAAAACTATAATTCAGGTTTTTAGTAGTGTGTACTCTAGAAAACGCTTTAGGCTATAGGGTGTGGTTATGGTTCCCATGACTACCATGACATTCCACGTCAGTGTCAAGTAACCCATCTCTAATCCACCATCCAAAACCACTACCCTAAGGTGTGGTCATGACCCAAACCATTAGCCCCTTATTTATTTTAATTTATCTTTGTCTAAAAAAAATGATTTCTTGAAAAATAGAAAGGAGAACCATGGTTGCCATGGTTTAATCCATGCAAACCATGGTTTAAATCTATATGATAATTCACCAATTAATTGTTCAAGCACTTTACTAGTGTCTGTGTTAGTGTGTTTTGTTATCCGCCGCATCACATGGGCGTCGCTCTAGTACATATATACATATTATTTAGTCATTTTTGACACAATTTTAAAAATAGTAAATATATATTTAATATTAATACATCAAATAAAGATCATAGAAATAGTAGGCTCGCTGGCTGCTTGAGCTCGATAAGTGAGGTGTTTGGGCTCGTCTACTAAAAAACTTACTTTTAGGCCCGGGGTCAGGCTAGAGCTCATTTAAGCTCGGCTCATTTCGAGCTTTTTTTCAAGTCGATCTCAAGTAGTTCACGAGTAGCTTGGCTTGTTTACACCCCTAACGACAAGTCGTGTGTAGGTTATGTTAGGTACATGTTTTTAGTTAAAATAAAACATATAAACAAATAAGTTTATTGGTTTTTTATGCACATAGCATACATAATTAAATATTTTAAAATATGAACTATTTATTAAGAAAAAAAAATAATTCAGAATTATTATTTTGAGTAAACTTTCGTTTTGCTTCCTGTGGTTTGGTTATTTTAACGGTTTTGCCCCAGTCCTTTAAAAATAGCCATTTTACTCCCTGATGTTTCGGTTTTCTCACCAGTTTGCTCCACGATCTTAACTCCATCCACATTATATGTTAACTGAAAGGGTATTTTGGTAATTTCAAGTATAAAATAAGGGTACTTTGATAATTTATAGAGTAAATTACAAGTTTTGTCCTTTATATTTACATCAAATTTCAGGCGCTGTCCTTTAGGCCAAAACTTGACAGGCGGTGTCCTTTACGTTTCAAAATCTTGCACGTTTTGTCCTTTAGGCCAAACCCAGTTAGATTTTTTGGTTAAATCTGGTCATGTGCATTGCACATGAGGGCATTTTTGTCCTTTCACATTTCAAGGGGCTATTTTGTAAAAAACTTTTATTCAGGGACTAAATTGTACAAACTTAAAAATAAAAAATATATAAACTCCTTCTTTTCTCATTCAATTCAGATCTCAAACTTCTATCTCTTCTCACTCTTTTCTCTCTCTCTCTAACAACAGTGGTGGAGTGCTTGATGGTTGTTGTGGTTCTATTGCAGGTGGTGGTGGGTTAGGGGTAGTTGTGATGGCGGGTTAGGTGTGGTGTGGTGGGTGAAGGGGTGGTTTTGTTGGTGGGTTAGGTGCGACGGTGGGTGAGGGGGTGGTTTGTGGTGGTGGGGTAGGTTCGGCAGTGGTGGTGATGTTATAGGCGATTGCAGGTGGTGGTGGCCGGAGACTCGATGCCGGAATTGTTTTTTAGGGTTTTTGATATTTTTGTTTTTGGGGATTTTGGGGGGTTTTTGATTTGGTATTTGGGTTTGTTGAGAATGATCGGGGGGGGGGGGGTGAATGTGATGCAAGTATCAGTGAATGTTTGGTGATGGTGGTGGCGCTGTGGTTAGTTACGGCAGAGGTGGCGCCGGAAATGTATAGGGGTGGTTGTGGTGTTGGGTTAGGTGCGACGGTGGGTGAAGGTGCGGTTGATGGTGGTGGCTCGGGTTAGCCTATTTATTTCTGTTTGCAATTCAGGTTCGTGTTTGCTCTCTTTTTCGTTATATGATTTGGTTCTTCATCTTTTGATGATACTTAATAGTTCCGATTTGGTTCTTCATCTTTTGGGTGTTGATGAAACAATGGTTAACCTGGTGGGGTTAACTCACTTGTCTCGTCAAGTAGGGTTAATCCCTTCTTTCCGAGGATCCTTGGCTGGATCGTCCGCTGGTTGGTTTCCTGCACAAGGAAACAAGCCGTGACTCGTAACAAGGAGGATGGGGTGGGGGTGCTCCTTGTTACCACTCTCCGGCGTGAGAATCAGTAGTTTGATTGGGAAGCAAAGTGTGATAGTAGTAGTAGTGAGAGAGTTGAGAAGTGATACCTCAAACCTGGTTTGGGATGGGTATTTATAGCCGAGGAGTGAAGGAGGGTAGTTGAGTAGCTAGTCTGACATCGCACAGGTGTGTCAGACCTGTCAGTTACGGTGAGGATGCCACGTCCTGCTGTGGTGTCAGACTGTTGCACATACGTGGGCTAGTAGGCGACTGTTCTCAGTGCCACTTGCACTGAGTGTCAGACCCACTTGCCTTGTAGGCAGGATGCGGTGCCAGGCCGCATCGCTGCTTGCGGTAACCGATGTCGTTCCCGCGTTCTTTAATCTATCCATGATATATGCGGGATGCGGTGCCATGCCGCATCGCCGCTTAGTGACTGTTACTGTTGTCCAGATCCCTTGTAGTGACGAAAATGTTCATAGGATGCGGTGCCGGGCCGCATCGCTATGCGTAACATTTATTTTCGTACTTAAGGTAAGTCTTCTCATCACTGGACAGATTGGACCGCTGTGTTCGCGCGTGCCCGCACGGACACAGGTAAGTTATTGCTGGTGGGGGTTTTTGATAAGGGTAATGGTCATTCGCGGTCATGCAGACGCGAGATTTGGGACCATACCCCTTCAAGTCCCCCCAGTCTAGTGTTTCTTCCTTATGCAAGTTGCATGTGGGAGGAACGCTGGACTATGGTGTCTAGAAGGTAGAATATTCGGTTGTCAGTCCGTTTGGTCGGTAGGCCTTTCTAGTGGATTGTTTCATCCTTTGAGAAGGATGTCCGGTGAGCAAGTTCCGTCTGATGCGGAATTCTCAGCCAAGGACTCGACTCTTGGTCTACCTTTTCCTGATGTCATCAGCCACCTGTTGGTGTTTCGAACCAACCTTTGAAACGGTGACTGAAGGTGTTAGCAGGGTTTGAACCAACCTTTGAGATCATGACGGAAGATGTTCGTCTCCGTCACTCTGGTTGTAACCTCTGTGTCAGCTAGTGCAAAGTTGTAAGTACTTTGTTCAAGCTCTATGTTCAGCGACTGGACATGCAACGATGATCCCTGTTTTGTGGGGCTTTCGTGTTCTCCAGTATAGTGTTCTAGTAACCGCACGTCCTCTGCGTTTTATCTCTCAAGTAACCGCACGTCCTCTAAGGTTTAGCTCTCAAGTAACCGCACGTCCTTTGCGGTTACCTCGTTGCTGCACCTTGTTGGCCATGTTTGTTTGAGAAACGTGGGGTAGTTGCGCCATTGTTGGCCGTGTTTGGTCGAACAATGTGAATCTGGACTATGGGCAGATAAACATGGTCATAGGCAGGGTTGTGCCCACCATTGTTTATTCTATGCGGTCCATAGGTGGGTAACTAGTCATAAGCAGACTTGTTACCACTGTTCTGGAGCTACTTTCCTTCACGCTTTAGTGGAAAGTAGTTTTCCTTTAAGTAGTGTTGCCGGAGGAGATCACCTTAGATACTTGGGAAGTTGGTTGAAACTCTTCCGCATTCGTTTTGTAGCCACTTTCCTTCATGCTTAGTTAAAAAGCAGTTTTCTTTGAAGTAGCTTTGCTCCACCGCGTGGTGGTTTAGTTGTGGCTCTTCCGTAGCTACTGTTCGCATAGTTGCGGTTTGTAGCAGCTACTCATGAGTGGTTGCGGTTTGCAGCAAAGAACTCGCTTCTAGAAGTCTTGTAGCCTGGATGTGGCTCTTGAAGGATCAGGAGACAGGGTTGCTGATGTTCGGTTGCTTAGCGTACCTGTCCATCATCCTAAGGAGAAGCTGTTTGCATTCCCTCCGTGGTTGTGAACCGGACACGAGGGATTTGAACCTTGAAGAAGGTTATATGGAATGCGGTTTGCTGCATGCTGAGAAGCGGTTTTCGCAGTCTAAAGAACCATGTTGGTTCTGAGTATCTGACACACCCGTGCGGGGTCGTGTGTGTCATCTCCGCATATTCCACGTGTGCTCGTGGGTATGTGCGGTTTATACCCCTTTATATAATGTAGAGATATATATTTTTGCCTTTTTTGAGGGGTATGTAAAAAACGACATGCGGTATGGGTTATGGTGCGGTAAACCAGAGAAACCGCATGCCGCTTATGTTTGGATAATGTTTGTCGCTTTTGTGCTGCCTACGTGGCTGATGGCACGTGTGGGTTGTTGAAAGTTGGTAGGATTCTGACATGTGATGATCTGAAAGGACGTTTGCACTGCCCGAGGTCATAACTGCACTGTAGCAATTAGTGTTAAGGTATTTTCTGTCAGGCGCGTGGGCGGCCACGCGCGCGTGACAACCTTCAGCGGAAACGTCGTTGAACACGTGTCGCCCTGTAATTCGCCTATTTTGAACGTGCTGAGTCGGTTTACTGCATCGCTTTAATTGCGATGAGCATATAAGGGGAAACCGTTTGTGGTTTTCTCACTTGTTTGAAATTTTTAAAATTTTTCCGGTGAAAGAAAGCGTGTTCCCTTCATCTTCTCCGATTGACCTGTCTGTAATTCCGGTTGTTTTCTGAGTTTTCTTGCAAACTCATACTTCTTTCTTCTTCATTTATACTTCTTGATGGCTGAACCATCTAATCCCCACAATGTTGAGGGTGAAAACCCTGAACATTCTTCTCCGGTGGTTGGTGAAGAAGAGGACGACGGTGGTAGTGCACCTGGTGGTGGCCTACTAGTCTTGAAGTGGTCTAAGGCGTCGTTCACCCGACTGATGACCAGCATCCAAATGCCCCAGGAGTTTGGGGCCGTTTATCCTCAGGAAGGTGATACCGGTGCCTGTGCTCCGACCGGTCATGTCACCATGTGGGCCGATTCTTTCACTGATGGTAACCTTCGTTTACCATTAACCGTTTTTGTCGCTGAGGTCCTGGAGTATTACAAGGTCCATATCTCCCAGATGAGTCCTTTTGGGATGATACGTATTAGAAACTTCGAGTACACTTTTCGTGCTCTTGGTTTGCCGGTTACTGTTGATAATTTCCGGGGGTTCTACCAATTGACGGTGAACACCGGCTTCTTCTCTTTCAGTCAACGGTATGGAAGCACCAAGTTGATGACCCCACCAAAGGGTATTACGACGTGGAAGAAAAAGTTCTTTTACGTTAAGGCTGTCGCGGTTGTTGTTGGTATGACTTTACGGAATGTCAATGAGCCTATCCCTGCGGAGGATATAGCTATTCCTAGTGCGGAGACTGCGGAGTGGTTCCCAAGGTTGAGGACTATTGATAATAGGCAGCTGAACAATGATGAGTTGTGGGTGCTGCGGATGATGTTGACTAGGGCTGATAGGCATGCAAGGCCCGTTGTACGGGAAAAAACTGGTGGTAAGTGTTCTTACTCTTGTGCGGTTTTTTTTTTTTTTTTGTTATTGATTTGTACGTGTATTATCAGAAGTTGCTGAGTTGTGGAAGATATTTGATCCAACCTTTACCGGCAAGGTGGATATTGTTAAGTGTGCGGCGGGTGAAGGTTTTAACCTGACCATTGTAAACAACTTCCGCGTTCCTAAACGCGATGCACTGGTTGCACCCATGCCGCAAGGCAAAGGTATAATCCATAACATTCTTTCTTGCCTTATACGGTTCACCTTGCTGATTTTTTACATGTAGGTACTCTTGGGGTCCTTGGTAAATTTGAGTCAAGGGGTGCGCCCAAAAAACATGCAGAGAAGAAGCATGTGGATAAACCCGTGCGGGGTCGCGGCGTGAAGAAACCTGAGGCTCCTGCTGTTCCGCCTTTGGTGCCGCAGGCGGCAGGTATCTCTCGTTCTCATTTCCGCAGATATACCGATTACGTGGTAGTATCTGACACCCTTGAGGGTTTGGGTGTTCCAGGTGGTGGTGTGGCTGCAGGTGGGACCTCTGCGGGTTCCAAGCCTGTTGATGAGAAAAAGAGGAAGCCAGAGAAGGCTGTTGATGTTGGTGAGAAGAAAAAGCCAAAAATTCAGACCAGGCGGAAAGTTGTTTTGAAGTCTGTTGAACCTGTGGTTGCTTCTGATAAGTAATTCATAACTTTTACAAGTATTGTCTTTGTACTTGTACTTTAAAGTCTTTTTGCTTTGATTGCAGAACCGCAAGATGAAGGGTTCTCCCTTTTTGATGCTCCTCCTTTTCCCCCGTATGACACTGCTGCGGATGTGGGGGTTCATAAAGTTGTTACACCTGAGCCCTCCGCGCGGGAGGAGGATACTGGGAAGAAGTCTACGGCGCGTATTTTTGATACCGTAGATTCCCATGACAATGTTATTACCCCGGAGGATACCGACGAGATTCACTTGAAGTTTGCTTATACTGGAAGCAAGAAATCTCCCGCTGCTGAGAAGGCTTCTGGTTCCGCTTCTGGGGGTGCGGGTTTTACAGAGACTCCGATTCAGCCTGAAGAGTCTGAATTGGAGTTTTATTACCGCACCTATACTGAAGACCGGGCCATGACTTATCACCGCCCCCATGGACTGTAATGCAAAGGGATGATATTACTGCTGACCCCTCTGCGTGTAGGGAGATTTTGGGTGGTTTGGGCACCCCTTTTGAAGTCAACCGGGCCCGTGCTTTGCCAAGTGAGGCCCAGATTAACCAACTTTCCTCCATGCTTATGGGAAGTTCCATAATGGCAAATGCCATTTTGGAAGACTATAAGGTGCTGGGACGCAAGGAGGAGGAAAATACGCGCTTGTGGGCTGAGGCCGAACAGTTGGTGAGGGCTGCTCGTGATGGTGCGGAGCAGCATGAAAAGGATAAGGCTGCCTTTGAAAAGCGTAAGCAGACTGAGGAGTGGACTGCAACTGCTGAGCTTAAATAGGTTCGTATCCTTGCAAAACTGCTTTCTGATGAGCGCAAGAGTTGGAAAGAAACTCTTTCTAATGAACGCAAGACGCTATCTGATGAGCGCAAGACTTGGAAAGAATCTTGGGCCAAACAGAATGAAATTCTCTTTCATGTTCGCCAGGAGCTTACCAATGCCAAGGCAGCGAACTCTGCGTTGGCTAAAGAGAAAGCTGCGGCTGTTGCGGCTGCCCAAGAGGCCAAGGAAGCAGAAGCTCGCCTTGCCAAGGCTCTTGAAGAGGCCAAGGAGGCGGAGGCCCGCGCTGCAAAGGCTCTTGAAGAGGCAAATGTTGACCGCACCAACTTAACTAAAACTATTCTGGGCCTCCAGGTATAAGTCTCTTGTTTTTGGATTTGTACATGTCTCACAAGTATGTTGATTATTTTTGTATACTTGTGTTTCTCTTCTTAAAAGGCTGAAGTGCGGACTCGGGGGGCCGCTATTGAGGAGGTCTCTGCCCGTGCTGCTGAAGCTGAGGCGCGGGCAAGAGAGGCTGCAGAGGCTAGAGATAGCCTTGCTTCTTCAGTCGATCTGCTCAAGAGCGATCATGAGTGGATGCGTAACCACGGGATCGGGCATGTAAGTATCCGCTGTCTTTGTTATCTTTTTAAGGCCTGACTTTGATAACCGTACTATTTTTGTTTCGCAGGTTGTTACGTCCATCCTTGACGCACCTGAGAATGTGTCAGGTGTTAATGAGATTAGGGAGCGTTCCCGGGATGCTGGTTTTAAAGCTGGCTACAATCGTTGCATCGCTCATATGAATGTTATGGCCCAGGGCCAATATACTGATGAGCGATCCGGGTTCCACGGTGTGGATACTGAAGCGCTTCTTGCTGCTGCGGTTGCGGCGTATAACGAAACAACCATTTCCGCTCTTGAGGATCTTGAAAAATGCCTAGAGTCGGAGGACTATGTGGACCGCCTGCGAGTGTTATATGCGGATGAGGAAGATGAGGAAAAGCCTGCTGTTGATGGCAAGGATGGTGCGGGCCCCAGCGGTACAAAGAAAGACTAGGCTGGCCTGCATGCTTTTTGTTGTTTCCTCAATGTAAATGTCAAAAACCTTATGTAAATCCCTTGTGCACCGCGTAGGTGTAGGAATTTTTTGAATATAAAGTTTGAAACGTTTCAGTTTATACAAGTGTTTTTACTACTTGCATGTGTGAACTTGTATGAGTTTAATGTTATTGTGAATAACACTAAGTCTGTAATTGCCTTTTGCATATCTAGATGATATGCAAGTATGAAGAACTTTACTCGTTGTAAAGTGCGGTTAAGTATGCTCAATACTTTTGTCGTATGAATACTAGTCAATTCCTGTTTTTATCCCGTTAGGGTGTAGGAATTGTGTAGGTTTTGTGAAAACCGTAGTCGAATGTCCAGCCGGATAGGCGGTTAATGTTTTGCCATTGTTGGCCTATTACAATAGTTGCGTGTGGTCACCACTTTGTGTGGGTATCGCGAATGAAGATTTTGCCAATCTGTTTTTGTAGATACCGCAAAGTGGGACACGCATTTGTAATAGGAGTAAATAAACAATATTGCATTGAATTGTTTATTTATTTAAATGGCCTGCGGCCCGATAGGTTACATGGTAAATGTAAAAAACATGGCTTACATATAATAGCGTCGAAGCTGTTGTGCATTCCATGTGCGTGCGATAGTTTCGCCTTCTAATGTTTGCAGTTTATACGCGCCTTTGCCCAGGACCTCTTGGATGAGGTAGGGTCCTTCCCACTTGGGGGCAAGTTTCCCTGGGCGCTCCGCATTAGATGGTTCATTGTCACGAAGGACGTAGTCTCCCGGGTTGAAAGTACAAATGCGGACGCATGCATTGTAGTACTTTTCAAGTTTGGTTTTGTACTTGGCCTCGTTTATGGCAGCGTTTTCGCGCCTTTCTTCCAAGAGGTCCAAGTCAACCCTGCGCTCCTCATTGTTGTCTATCTTGTTGATAGCCAACATCCTAGGTGAAGGGAGGCCTACTTCTGCGGGGATCATCGCTTCAGTGCCGTAGACCAGGCTGAAGGGTGTCTCACCGTTACTTGTCTTTGGGCTTGTCCTGTGTGCCCATAAGATACTTGGGAGTTCATTAACCCAGCCGCGTCTGCCTGTTCCCAACCGTGCTTTGATGCCTTCGACTAAGCTTTTATTGATACTCTCGACCTGGCCATTCCCTTGCGGATGCGCCACTAAGGAGAATATGTGTTCAATATTTAGCTCCTTTAGCCATTTTTGAAAGTCATCGGCAGCGAGGTTGGTACCGTTATCGGTGACAATGCACATTGGTAGACCGAAACGGCAGATGATATGTTCCCAGACGAATTTCCTCGTTATCATAGCTGTGGTTGATGCGAGCGGTTTTGCCTCTACCCATTTTGTAAAATAATCAACAGCCACTATGATAAATTTCACTGCACCTGGTGCGTCTGGAAATGGTCCTACCACGTCGATTGCCCATTTTTTAAATGGCAATGCAGTGGTGACGGGGATCAGGTTGTTCTTGGGGCGCAAGGTCTTGGGAGCATGCCGCTGACAATTGAAACACTTGCGCAAGACTTTGACTGCATCCAGGTGCATGCCGGGCCAGTAGTACCCGGCATTCATGATTTTGGCCACCACCATGCGTGGGCCTGCGTGTATGCCACATATTCCTTCGTGTATTTCTCTGATAAGGTACGTGGCATCTTGAGGGTCGACGCATCGTAGGAGTGGCCCCATGTATGATTTACGCTATAAGATACCGTCTCCCATTTGGTAATGACACGCTTTGTATTGTAGCTTGCGTGCCTCTGCCTTGCTTTCGGGAGTAACAGCTGATTGCAAGTATGCAATTATTGGTGTCATCCAGGATGTTGTACCGTATTGGATGACGTTGACTTGGCGCAGGGGTACCGAGGGATTTTACAGAATTTCGATGCGTACCTCTTTTGCCAGGTGTTGGAAGCTGGTGGATGCGAGTTTTGATAGTGCATCCGCGGGTTTATTATCACTCCTATTGATATGGCGGATATTGAAAGAAGTGAACTTTGATTTCAGTTGCAAAGCCTGTTCGAGGTAGAGGATTATGATATCCCCTTTTGCGGCAAAGACTCCGCTTATCTGGCCTGCAACCAATAGTGAATCGACGTGTGCTTCCAAATGTTGGACGTCGAGTTTGACTGCCAGACGCAGCCCTGCCAGTAGAGCCTCATACTCTGCCTCGTTATTCGTGCTTTTGAAATCGAGGCGGATTGCATAGGTAAGCTCTTGGCCATCGGGGCTGACGAGTCGCAGACCTGCACCTGCACCTGCACCATCTTCGTTGGATGCACCATCTGTATATAGTGCCCAAGTCTCTGCGGAGGATGGTGGCGATGCAGGGTTTTGCTCTTCTTCTCATTCTTGAATGCGATTTGCTGGTACTTCAGCAACGAAATCAGCCAAGACTTGGCCTTTGATTGCGGGGCGCGGCTTATAGTTCAGTGAAAGTGCGCCCAACTCAATTGCCCATTTTGCTAATCTACCAGAGATGTCGGGTTTTGATAGGATCGGGCGGATCCTATAGTTGGTTAGCACCGTGATGACGTGGTTTGCAAAGTATCGTCGCAACCGTCTTGATGCGTGTACTAGTGCCAATACCAACTTCTCCATGATGGAGTACCTCGTCTCTGGGTCGTTGAGCATTTTGCTGATGTAGTAGATGGGTGTTTGAACTCCTTCCCGCTCCATTATGAGTACGCGCCTACCGCGTTATCCGCGGCAGATAAGTACAAGATGAGTGGCTCATCCTTGCGTGGTGCGGTTAGAGTTGGGAGCTGAATCAAACACTCTTTCATCTCCCGGAAAGCTTTTTCGGCCTCGGCGGTCCATTGGAATTGTTCCTTTTTTAAGCAGCTCCGCAGGGTCTTGATGAAAGGGTAAGACTTAGCTGCGTGATTGGCTAAGAATCTATTTAGTGCGGCTAGCCTGCCGGCTAGTCGTTGCATTTCTTTCATCGTAGAAGGCGATGGCATGCGCTCGATCGCCTGAACTTTTTCCGGGTTCACCTTGAATCCATCTTTGGTTACGATGAATCCAAGGAATTTTCCTTCTTCCATTCCAAACGAGCATTTCCCTGGGTTGAGCTTCATGTTGACGCTTCGCAGAGTTTGGAATGTTCTTTCGATATCGTTGAGCATGGTGTCTTCCTCCATGCTCATGACGACCAGGTCGTCCATATAGATTTCGACACTTTTGCTGATTTGACAGCGAAAAGTGTCGTTCATCAGCTTTTGATAGGTTGCGCCCGCGTTGCGCAACCCGAACGGCATTTTGGTGTAGCAGTAGTTCCCGGTAGGAGTGCGGAATGCCGTTTTATCTTCATCCTCGATTGCCATCTGTACCTGGTGGTAGCCTTTGTAACAATCGAGGAAACACTTCCATCGAAATGGTGCGAGGTTATCGACCTTTCGTCGATCTCCGGAAGTGCGTAACAATCCTTGGGGCAGGCTTTGTTAAGATCTTTATAATCGACGCACATGCGCCAGCCCCCGGATGGTTTTTCTACCATGACTGGGTTTGATAACCAAGTCTGGTATTTGACTTCCCGCAGGATACCTGCGGAGAGCAGCTCTTGGACCTGCTCATGCATCGCCTGGTTTTTTGCTGATCCAAGGTGGCGTTGGCCTTGGATCACTGGCTTGATACCTGGCATGGTATTCAAGAAGTGTTGCGCGATTTCACGTGGTACCCCTGTCATATCTGCGGGTGTCCACGCAAAGATATCCTGGTTCCTGAAAAGGAGCTGCTTCAGGTGCGCTTTGATGGTAGGGGATAAGGCGTGACCCAACGTAACTGTTTGCTCCGGGTGTCTTGCGTTAAGAACCCATTTTTCTGGTTGAATGTTGGGGGTAGGCCTTGCTACCTTGGTCGGACGCAGCTCGTCCGTAGACATAACATCTCTTCGGGCGTATATTATCGCGACCCCCGTTGCGGTTGGGAAACCGATGGCGGAGTGGGGGACGGATGTGATCTTGTTGAAGTCGCCCTGGGACTCTCTTCCGAGAAGTACGTCGTACTTGGAGGTGTGAGGTAAAACCATGAAGTTTACCTCCTCCGTTCTTGTGTGCCTCCCGTTGGTGAGGTGCACAGGAAAAGTAATTTGGCCCAAGGGGAATACGGTTTCCCCTGCAAACCCGGCCAACGGGTAGTCCACCGGCTGCAACCGATCTTTGTCTTCTTGTTCGAATTGGTTGAAACACTGCTCGTATATGATATCAGATGTACTGCCCGGGTCGATGAATAATCGCTCGGTGCAGTAGTGAGCCAGGTGGCCTGTGATAACCACGGCGCGCCTGTCGCGCGGTCCGCCTCAGACTTTTGGAAAGACAACTTGTTCGTCTTTCCAGTCATTGTCCGGTCTTCTTGCCGCCTTGCGCGGCCTTCCTCGCCCTCCATTGATCATGTGGGTTGAGGCCACGTACATGGTCCTTTTACCCGTGGAGGTGCCCTCGTTGTGGGGAGTGATGCGCTTTGTAGGCTTTTGCGCCCATGTCAATAGGTGTTGCAGTTTCCCCTCCTTTAGGGCTCGCTCAATCTCCAGTCGGAGACTGATGCAGCTGTTTGTTGTGTGGCCCGAGTCCTTGTGATACTCGCAATAGAGTGCGGGATCCTGGTTTTTCTTGGACTTCATCGGTTGGGCCGGTCGCAGGAATTGTGCGTCCGTTAGAAGGACGTCGCTTGGCGACTGGTTGATCTCGGTCCAGCTACAGTCCCGAGATTCCTTCTTCGACGCCCGGTTTTCACGCTGGGCGTTGATTGTAGCCCTTGCGTCGGGCTGGTTGTTTCGCGGGACATATGGTCTGGAATCGCTGCCGTGATTCCATGTGTCCCGGTTGCGCTTGTTGTTGCGCTTGTGTTCTTGGTGGGAGGACTGGCCTTCCGTTTGAGGCTGTGCCTTTGATACGTGCGGTCTGAGGGACCGCTGAGTCTGGGCGTATGTTTTGACCACAGCCATGACATCTTCCCATTTCTTAGGCAAGCCGTCCTTGCCAGAGATGTTCATAACCATTTGCTCGTCCTTGACGGCAACAATGAAATGGTTACGTGCCATCTGGTCTGCAACGTCGCCTATTTCTAGGCACTCTTTATTGTAACGGACAACGAATGCCTCAAGCGATTCGTTGTCTCTGCGCCAGATGTTCATGACGTCCATAGAATCGCGTTCATGACGTCGTTGCTGGCAAAAATGTGCGAGGAACTTTGCCTGTAAGTCCTCGAATGAGGTTAGTGACCCTGGTGGTAGAGAGTCGAACCATGCCCTGGCAAGACCTGTTAGGGTCTGCGAAAAAATTTGACACCAAGTGGGTTCGTCCCACCTGCCGTTGCACCCAGCGCCTGTGAAGATGTTCATGTGGTCATCTGGGTCGGCCGAACCGTTGTATTTCCCAATGTTTAATGGGAATTTGGTGGTGGTGACATCGGCGTTTGCAATATGTGGGACAAACTTGGAGTTTTCGGCCGCAGATTTCGGCCTATAGGGTTGGTGGCGCTTTGCGGCGCGGAGGTACGTGTTGCGGGTTTGAGTGGGATGGACATAGTTTCGTCCTCCCGGTCTACTGCTAGTAGCATGTGAATCCCCGCAATATGTACCATCGTCTGGATCGGTTCGGCCCTTGCCTTCATGGTGGGACTGAGGTCCCAGCCGGCTATGGATGCACGGGCCGTGGTGGGCTGTAGATTGTCGCCTAGTTTCGCCCTGTGGGCCTAGACGGCTATGTATATGGTCCCTGCGGCGGGACCCATACGAGGAATCGTCCTCATCGAGTGTGCGGACCTCGCAGTAAGAGGAACCGCGGTCTTCCTGCCTGCTTCTGGAGGCCGGATGTGTTGGGGCCCTACCGTCGTATTGTAAAATACGACCCGCAGGGGTATGCGGTGCTGGGGTAGGCCCCGCAGATACTTGCGCTTCTGCACAGGCTCTGTTGTACGTTGCGGCCAACAGAGCTTGTTGCTGGTCGAACCAGGTATGAAGATTCATGCCTGGAGGTATCACAGAAGCATACTGTGATACATCGTGGCCGAACGTAAGGGATGCGCCCCCTTGCGTTGATGTGCCAATATGTTCAGCATTTGGGGCTATGGGAAAAGTCCCCGTAGGCCCTGTGTTTACGGGGTTTAGGTTATCCCCGGTAGTGTTATTTAGACGATCAGACATGGTTTTTCAGAAAGAAAAAGATGGTTGAAAAAAGTGCTAAGAGTAGCGGTGGGCGCCAATGATGAAACAATGGTTAACCTGGTGGGGTTAACTCACTGGTCTCGTCAAGTAGGGTTAATCCCTTCTTTCCGAGGATCCTTGGCTGGATCATCCGCTGGTTGGTTTCCTGCACAAGGAAACAAGCCGTGACTCGTAACAAGGAGGATGGGGTGGGGGTGCTCCTTGTTACCACTCTCCGGCGTGAGAATCAGTAGTTTGCTTGGGAAGCAAAGTGTGATAGTAGTAGTAGTGAGAGAGTTGAGAAGTGATACCTCAAACCTGGTTTGGGATGGGTATTTATAGCCGATGAGTGAAGGAGGGTAGTTGAGTAGCTAGTCTGACATCGCACAGGTGTGTCAGACCTGTCAGTTACGGTGAGGATGCCACGTCCTGCTGTGGTGTCAGACTGTTGCACATGCGTGGGCTAGTAGGCGACTGTTCTAAGTGCCACTTGCACTGAGTGTCAGACCCACTTGCCTTGTAGGCAGGATGCGGTGCCAGGCCGCATCGCTGCTTGCGGTAACTGATGTCGTTCCCGCGTTCTTTGATCTATCCACGATATATGCGGGATGCGGTGCCATGCCGCATCGCCGCTTAGTGACTGTTACTGTTGTCCAGATCTCTTGTCGTGACGAAAATGTTCATAGGATGCGGTGCCGGGCCGCATCGCTATGCGTAACATTTATTTCCGTACTTAAGGTAAGTCTTCTCATCACTGGACAGATTGGACCGTTGTGTTCGCGCGTGCCCGCACGGACACAAGTAAGTTATTGCTGGTGGGGGTTTTTGATAAGGGTAATGGTCATTCGCGGTCATGCAGACGCGAGATTTGGGACCATACCCCTTCAGGTGTCATGATTGTTATGTTGGGCGGTTTAAGGTGTGGTTGATGGTGGCGGTGCCAGTGGCGGCGGTGGAGGGTGGTGGTGGTGATGGTGATGGTGATGAAGGGTGGTGGTGATGGTGGTTAGTAATTTACTCTATATATATAGTTAAAATAATAATAATAATAATTTTTAAATTATTTTGTTTTATTTTTAAATAATATTAAATAAATGGGGTAGAAAGACTAAAATGCCCTTGGGTGACCAGATTTAACCAAAAAATCTAACTGGGTTTGGCCTAAAGGACAAAACATGCAAGATTTTGAAACGTAAAGGACACCGCCTGTCAAGTTTTGGCTTAAAGGACAGCGCCTGAAATTTGATGTAAACGTAAAGGACAAAACTTGTAATTTACTCTAATTTATATTTAAATCTAAAGTATTAATATATACATACACACATAAGAGTCCCACTTTCTCCCTTTTCTAACCGACCACCGCCACCACCTGCCATCACCACTATCTCACCATTATCACCACCTGCTACCGTCACCTGCCACCACATCAGCCACCCACTTCCGGGATACCCTAAAACAACCATAAAGTAAAAAACATCATCTAGCACCGTCACTTTCCACCACATCAACCATAACAAGATCAAAAATCTTGATATGAACCAAAAAGGTGTGTTTTAGTAAAGAAAAACCCTAACTTAAACCCAGTTTCACCGCTGATCTCTCTCTCCCATTCAAACCCACCATCACAAACACCACCAAGCCGCCGCCGCCACCATCACATGCCTAAGAACCTGCAAATCGAACCAAACCAAACCGCTACCATTACCCACCGATGAACCTGCAAATTGAAGCCCCAATCACACCTGTCAAAAAACCCCATGGAATCGATTGAACAACGATTCAATATCATGGTGTGAAACCCTTAGACCAACGTCGTGCAGATCTGATAGTCTGATTTCAGATCTAATTTTTGGAAGAGATGTTGGGTTAGAAGAGGTCGTGCTGAGATGGTAATGGGTGTTGACAGGCGGCGATGGAGGTGGTGGTTACCATCAGAAGAGAAAGAGAGCGAAAGAGAGAGAGAATGTGTAAGGTGGGTGGGAGTGGTCGGCTGATGGAGTTGTGGTGTTGGTGTTGGGGTTGGGGTTGGTGATGGTGACGGTATGCTAAAAATACAATTTGATAGAGAGAGAGACTAGAGATAGAGAGTGTAAAAATTAGATTTAAGGAATTAATAATGGATTTAAAAAAACAATTTAAATACATATTTATAGAATTACCATAATACCCTTTAACAAACATTTTAGACAGAGTTAGACGCGAGGTGAAATGTAGATAAGTTAAATAGATTAAGGAGTAAAATTGCTATTTTAAAATAATTGAGACAAAACTGTTAAAACGACCAAACCATAGGGAGAAAAACGAAAGTTTACTCCAGAGTATAACTAAAAGATGTGTACTTACAAGATCTGGAAACAATAAATTATAAAATCTTACTGAAGCTAAATAAGAATAATCTTTTCAGTCATATAATAAAAGAATTTCATATTTTCATTCTATAAACATAGTTCATGGGCAATTTGATTTCGTTATAGCTTCAAGTTTTGAGACAAGTAGATAAACATAGGTAGGACATGATAAAGATATTTATTAATAAATAGCGAAGGGCGACTAGTGATAGATATGGAAACGTGACTTCTACCTGTTAATAATGAAACATTTGAAACGGACCCTCTTCAAATTATTAGTTGGTTAATAAAGACATATCATTCATGATATGATGTTTGTATAGCATGATTAAATTTACATGTAGCATAATAATTTTACTTTAAAAATTATGACAAATAAATATTAATATTGTAGGGTATTTTATATTACTAAACAAATAAGTTGTGTTTCTATCCATAAGGCTCCATGTTGTGGGAGGGGTGAGCACCCGACGCTAGCCACGTCATCTACCACCTGGCTCGCGAGCACTACAACGCAGTCAAGCTAGAGCCAACGCGAGTTGTCAAAGTGAGTGTTGTATCCTGGGTGAGCGGGTGTTTTGAGTTGTGATAGCTTGGGCGAGCAGAGGTTAACCACAACAGACTCAAATGATGGGAGGCGCGTGTAAGCATGATGATGAGTAGACGTCTAGTCAGCGTCATGTGTCGCAATATTATAGGATTAATCCGGGTTTTCAAGTGAGTAAGAATAGACATTCTAACCAACAAGAAACTTGCGAAAGACTTTTTGACTTTTTACGTAGCTTGTTGTGACAAGTTGCATTGTTTTGAGGATAAGACGCACATGGATCACATCGTACACATCAAGACTTCCACTTCAGCATAGATACCTTTTTGAGGATAAGACGCACATGGATCACATCCTACACAACATGGCCCCCTTTTGCTTAGCTAGCATAGATACCTTTTTGCCTTTTTGGTAGCTTTTTGTTGTAATAAAATTGAGAGTTAATTTTGAATGTATCACTTTCTAACATGTTTGATGCCCATCCTCCGTTAGTAAGACAATATATCTCTCGTATGGAGGATGTTTTTTGTATTATAACATAGCATGGTTTCAGAACTCGTTAGGCATTTCCAATTTGATCAGATAGTTGTGAGTACTTGGTCAAGGCGGAGAGTGCTCGGGTGTACTCGGTCATGTTAAATTATAAAGAAATTAGTTTTTGGAAAAATTTATGTATTTCAAATATCATAAGTTTACTAACATTTATAAAATATGGGAATATCAATATAAATATTAAAATACATGTTCAAATAGTAAAATATTCCAAAAATAATATTCATTATTTAATATGATAGACTTAGAAAGTTCATCGACTAGATCCGATTCTGGTTGAGGTAGCCCACATTTAATTGAACCCGGGTAATTAGACGGAGTTGAAGAAAATCTTTTCAGCAACCTACATTATAGTGATTACTCGGTGAATGCTCGACCTTGTAGATCTTGTTTTATACTTGATAGATAGTTATATATCTAGTGTATCAAACCTAACAAAACAAACATTAATTTTTTGGTCTTCACTTGTTAATATGAGAAATTGGTCTGTAATAATCCCACCTAGACCTTATTGACCATTAATAATCCCACCTCAGAATATTCCCCCCACCAGTCTCACCTTTCACCTATTTTTCCTACAATGGTCCCCCGTTAAAAAAACTTAACAGAGTTAAGTTTTTTTCCAAATTACAAACATATTTTTTAGGGCTTTTGATTGGAACAACGATACGAGTCCATTGATGTAAAACTTGCCTCGAAACGGTACTCCAAACGATGAAAACGACGCTTCAATTCGGGTGTTTAAATTTCCAATTAACCAAAATCAAATCACTTGGAGCACCATTTCGAAGTAAGTATTACATCAATGGACTCGTATCGTCGTTCTGATAAAAAGTCCTAAAAAATCTGTTTGTAATTTGGAAAAAAACATAACTCTGTTAAGTTTTTTTTAACGGGGGACCATTGTAAGAAAAATAGGTGAAATGTGAGACTGGTGGAGGGAATATTCTGAGATGATATTATTAATGGCCAATAAGATCTAGGTGAGATTATTATAGGCCAATATTAATATTGACCAAACATACCTTAAATATCTTTGGTAAAAGACCAAAATAATAGAGGCACATAGGCAATTACACTAACGATGTTAGTGGTCCGTTTTAGTGGTCCATGTGGTGGACGAATTGTTCACTCGGTGTCAAAAGATTCCACATGTAACATGTCAAGTTCCTTTTAAGGTTTTAATATTTTTAATTATTCAACGTTGATAACTGGAAAAAAAACAAAAGTTTATTTTGGTTAATTTCCCTTTATATTAATCGGTGTCAAAAGATTCCACATGTAACATGTCAAGTTCCCTTTATTGGTTAAGTGGTTACTTTACAGATTTACGGATTTATTATTAATCTTTTGTCACGAACGTTACAAATTGTAATGTCATTATATAGTCTTGTCAATGCATATAATTATAGGAGTAAATTACAAGTTTTGTCCTTTATGTTTGTACCAAATTGCAGGCGGTGTCCTTTGCCTTTAAAATTGACTAGTTTTGTCCTTAATGTTCCAAAATCTTGCACGTTCTATCCTTTAGGCCAAACTCAGTAAGATTTTTTTGTTAACTATGGTCATGTGCCTTGCACATGAGGACATTCTTGTCATTTCATATTTTCAGGGCTTATTATGTAAATAAATTATATTCAGGGACTATTTTGTAAAAGTAAAAAAGATGAATAATTAAAAGGGTAATTAAAAGAAACTATCCCCCGTTTCTCTATCCCTCTTGTAATCTGAACTCACTCCCTCTCTCTCTAAAATCATCATCTATGTCTCTGTTCTCTCTTTATTTCACACGATCTACGGGTGGATGTGGCGGGTTATGGTTGTGGGTTTGGTTGCAGGTGGGTGGGTGTTATGGGCGGCGGTGGCAGGTGGGTGGGTGTTAGGGGCGGCGGTGGCCGGTGGGTGTTAGGGGCGGCGGTGGCGAGTGGGTTTTAGGGGCGGCAGTGTCGGGTGGGTTGTTAATCCAGATGTATAGGTTCCCACCATCTACCCCAAGGGGGAAAAGGAAAGTATGCCTCACACAACACTTGATACACTCCAACTGTGTGTGTGTTTTGTATTTGGTCGTTAATGGTGGTGGTGGGAGGTATTTCAGTATTTCACTCGTCACCGGAGACGCCGGTATTTCAATCGCCACCGGAGACGGCGGAGAAGAAACCTCTGTTTTTTGAGATATTTTACTTTTTGGGTCAGTTATTGTTTAATTGTTTAGGTTATTTCACAATTTTATTGAAACTAAAGATTCATATGTTGATAACAACAGTTATTGATATTTTACTCTGTTTTTGAGATAATTTCCTAGTTAAACCGGAAGGTTTTCAGGTGCGATTGCCGATTGGTTAATTGTTTAGGTTGTTACAATTTTATAGAAATTGAAGATCGATACGTAAATAAGAACAGTTACTGATAATATATATATACTCTGTTTCTGAGATTTTATGTTGTCTGATTAGTGATTAAATTTTCTGGTGGAGCTCCGGGAGTTTATCAGCTGGAGTTGCAAGGTTTTTAGAGAGAGGGGAGAGTGGAGAGGCGTTTGAGAGATTGAATTTTTTTAGTTAGGTTTTTTTATTTATATTTTATTTTTAATTTTTTTACACATTTAGTCCCTTGATATAAATTATTTACTCAATAGTCTCTGGAGAGATAAAATGACAAGAATACCCTTATGTGTAAGGCAAATGACCATATTTAACAAAAAAATCTGACTGAGTTAGAGCTAAAGGACAAAACGTGCAGGATTTTGAAACGTTAAGGACAAAACTCATCAATTTTAAAGGCAAAGGACACCGCCTGCAATTTGGTACAAACATAAAGGACAAAACTTGTAATTTACTCTAATTATAGTTATAATCAAATTTGTTAAAACAATAACAATCTTATCCAATAACATAATTCCTAAACAATAAGAATATTATACTCATAAAATCATCTTTCTATACTAATAAACAAAAATCTTTTTTGGACACGTGTCACTCTCTGGTGCTTTCTCACCTTATTTTCCTATTTATCTCTCATATTAAATAATAATAATAATTTAAAAAAAAATCCTAGATAAGAATAAATATTTAGATAAGGATAAACGTTTGTTTTTATTATGAGCATATTAAATAATAATTATTCTAAACAAAAAGTTAGATAAGAATATAAACGTTTATTTTTATTATGATCATAGTAAACAATAATAATAATAATAATAATAATTTTAAACAAAAAAATTAATTAAGAATAAATGTGATTGAAATTATGTTAAATTAGAAATCAAATGTTCCTGTTTGAGATATAGTTTTCTCATCTTATTTTCCTATTTATCTCTCATATTAAATAATAATAATCTATATATATTCTAAAGTTTAGTTATATGTTCTATTTTAAAACCAAAATTTATGGTTGTTTTAAATGCACCAACCTATAAAAATCCTATTAATTGCATTTAATTTACTTAATAATCTATATCTATCTATATCTGGCAAAGTCTCTTTGATGGATTACAATAAACATACGGATATTTCCATTTCACCTTTACCCTTTAATTTATACTTTCATGTTTTGAAGACCCCTGAACTACCATGTCCACATTGTGAAATTGATGAGCAGTTACCACCAATTGAATGGAGAAATCAGTTTAAGGTCGCACGTTTAATTCATGACTTTTCATCTTTCCTCTAGATTAAGGTAGCATTTATACCCCTCCACACCTAGGTTCATCATTTTGATAGTGAGGTTGAGATTCAATCTCGCCTTCACAATATGTGTTTTTACTAGGTTGTGGAACAATATTAGTGGTTTCATTAAGCACCTATTCATTACCATCCATATTTACACCTTCAAATTTGGTTTCTTGTGAGTTTACACCATCAGATTCGGTCTCTTATGAATTTACACCATCATCGCCATTGCACCTTCAGTCCCGTCGCCGCCGCCCACGCCACCGGAGTACACCTTCAGTCCCGTCGCCACCGCCCACGCCCACGCCACCGGAGTACGTTTCAGGTACGAACTTACTCTCGAAGTTATATCGATTTCATGTCTGATTAACTCGCACTGTTGAAATATCAAATCAAATATTTGGGGAAATCTCCATCAAGTTTAATCCAATTTTACGTTTTTTGATAATACTTTGGAAGGAATTGTATGATTTGATATATTAAACTCTGGAGTTAGAGTTCAATTTAAATTATTTGTACAGTTGTTCATAGTGTGTTTGACTGGTTAGCACTGTTTTGAACACCAAGGATGCAGCTGAAAATGCCAAAAATGTTGCAGCAAAGTTCATCATGAGTCCTGTAATAGTTGTTATTATTCATTTTATGATCTCTTTTAAAGGTCACTGATGTGTGTAAAATGCAACATATAAATTACATCAAATGAGGCATAAAACTAACCCCTTTTAAGTACTAATATTGGAAAAAGAGTGTTTTTGTCTTCCTTTTGTATTTTCAGGATTAAATGAGCTCAAAAACGCAAAAGAAGCAAAAAGACAGCTAAATCCAACATAAATACAAGAAAAGGAATGTTAGTGGGCTGCCCAAACCCTCAACGGCACCTTCCAAAGCAAAATAGAGAAATCAGAAGACTGAACACGCCCCGTGCTCAGCCAGCACGGGGCCGTGCCCAAGAAGCAGCAGAAAAGACAAACCTATAGAAGCTTCTATTGCCCACCACGGGGCCGTGCTCAGCGGACACGGGGGCGTGTCGAAAGTACAGCAGGCGCATTTATTGTAATTGCGAATTACAATTAATGAGGAGAGAGATTGTCAGACGGACACGGGGCCGTGCCCAGCGGACACGGGGCCGTGTCCAGCTCTCTGTTCAGCCTATAAATAGGAGTGCTTGGATTCATTTCATCTCATCCCTTGGCACACCACGTCTCTCACACCTCATCCACCACCCACCACCATCACAACACCATCATCCACCACCATCATCCATTGTCCATCGTAGAGTGTGTGAGTCGTCTCGGGATCCAAGATTGATCGTAAGAGTTCTTGACAATCAAGGCCATGTTTGCCTAAGTCTCTTACATCACTTGGTGAAGACAAAGTGTCTAGTATAATACTTTTTATCTTTAATCTTTTGCACTTTTTATTTGGTTTTGTATTAATGACTTTAATAACTAGTTACTTATGTTGAAGGTGATCTTTCCTTATCGTTTGTCCGTGGTGTCTTGGCATTATTTTACTGTCTATATAAAATAAAGGATTTTCACCATTCATATCTCCACGGTCTATATGGAGATATGTTGGCTACCTGGTAGGGGGTTAAGGGAACGGTTTGGTAAAGGTCTTGCCATTGTTCAGCGTTTAGAGGTCCTGCAATGGACCTGGGTCAAATTTAGTAGGACCTCCTTCAATACTTCACGGTATTGGATGGCGGGGGTCCAAACTCTTTGATCCCCTCATAAGTTAACTACTATTAATACTATAACCCGGCTATTTAGGACTGTATCCCTGCTGACTCAGACTACTTAGCCGAGGGTAACGTCACCGCCAAAAGCGGGGCCTACCACAATACTGCATTAATAACTTAATTCATTATCTTCCAATAATCCACCCTTTTAGGATTGTATCCCTGCTGACTCAAACTACTGGGGTGAGGGTAACGTCGCCTTCAAAAGAGGGGCCTACTACAATAACTAAGATAATCTCTTAATTATGTGCAAAAGTGCGGAAATAATCAAAGGTTATACTAGATACGAGTCGGAACCAAGTGATTCATCTTGTCTATCTGTTTTTTCTTTTATTTTTATTTTCAGCATTTTAGTTAGTTTTATTTTTTTTTAGTTTAAAACATTTTTCTAAACTTTTATTTTGGTTAGACGTTGAGGATAAACCGGTACTAAAAGCTCTTGTGTCCTTGGACGACCTCGGTATCTTACCAACGCTATACTACACTCAACGATGGGTGCACTTGCCCATATGTGTGTTTAGTGTTAGTGAAATATCGTGTTTTATAAATTTAAAACTTGGCTAAAATAAGTGTTAAAAAAAGGGCTTAAAATACACACCTAATATATATAACACTTCACACGCATCAGTCACTTTTTATTAAGTTTAGTTTAACAATATAAATCGAAACACAAATGCGAATGTAAACATAGATGGTGTGCATTGTGACCAAGTCATGTGTTTTTTTTGTTGGGACTCAGCGGTAATGTTTTACAATAGTAAAGGCATACTTCTGTTTAGTTTTAGTTTTTTTAAATGTAAATCATTTGCAGGGCATTCAGAATGAGAACAACGATGACAACATATACATGGTGTGATGTACTTTTAATGTTATATTTATTGTTTGATTCAAGTCGAAGGGCAAATCCACCTAACTGCATTATATTCATGGTTACAAGAAGAATCCATATTTACTCAGAGTCCTCCTAGCTTAGCCTGGCGACCTTGATACATATATATTTAATCAATGTATGCTACTTATCTCAATAATACCATGTATTATTTCATATCTTTTAAGTATTATTTCTTTCTTTCCTCCTGTGTATTCTTAAGTTTGAATTTGGTTCATGCTAATGCTTCCTGCTTTGATAAAATTGTGAAGGTTTTAGGTCAGGTGCACTCCTTTCTATTGTTTATGAATAAAGTTATCACTTACATTGATGTTTTCTCCTCCCAACATACACACACCTTTTATTTTCATTTTTATTACCTACTAAGTTGAATGTTATTGTAATGGTTTACGCATATTACATGGCACTAACTAACTAATGGATGTGCATCTTTTGTTTTTGTGATAGGTATTATATCCTGTTCTTTCAGCAAGCAACTGGTGTAGTTCATTCAGTACATAACAACTTTAAAGAAGCCCTTTCCTCATATTCCTCCTATGGTTGCATTGCATCTCAAGGACTAATAATAATAATAATTAGCAGCATCTATTTTTTAATACGGAATTCATATTTATAGATATTTATAAATATTTTTTAACAGTTATAAATATTTATAAATATTTTTTAATACCGAATTCACATTTTTAACACCGAAAAAAAAGTAACGTTTTTTTTAATACCGAATTCACGTTTATAAATATTTATTGAAAACATAAAATGTGATTTAAATATTGGGTAGATAAAGAGTGTACGTAGTTCGTGGCGAACCAAGCATATGTAAACGTTGGTCATTTTGGTCAAAGAACCTTTATATTGCATCCATGTGTTATGGTCGAACCGTATGCTGACTCATGCTGGTAACAGATGCTACATTTTACTGAAAACCCCCACTAACAACTATGTTTTTGTATTCATATGTAACGGGTCAAATCAAATAATTTAAGATAAAAGCGAATTGGTTATTAAAAGTTAGCTAAAGTGTAATTTAAAAGTGTTTACAGTCCTACATTGTTTATTTGTAAAAGGTAGCTTATTAATGTATTCATATTTGTTACGATGGGTACAAATGTTTGTCGGTCAACCTGACCCGGCCCGTTTCAACCAGTTCTAAAACAACACAATTGTGCTTTCCAATGACTGTTAAAGATTTCACGGGCTGTCAGAATTTGATGGGAAGAAGTGGAGCTGTCGCCAGAGGCTTTCTGACCACAATGCCCGTCGCCGAAAGCCACAAAAAGAAAAAGAAACTATCCACTTTAACTCAAGAAGTCAATCTTCATCATTTTATGGTATTCAAATTATTCAGGAGCCAATTTCTTATCATAACTTATTCTCAGTTCTTTTATAACTTATTATGCTTTTGTATTTGCAGATGGGCAACATCAAATACGTTTTGTGCCTAACAAGGTTCCTGATCTGGTTCAAACCGAACCTGCTTTGAACTCTATTTGGGAAACCACACGCAATTCCCAGCACACAGCCGATGTTTTTCATCAAGGTTTGTTTTCCTAATTACTCTACAAACAGTAGTTTTGATAAATTATCGTATAGTTAGTTAAAACCTTAAAACCGAGGGGTTTCAAGGCCACAAGGAATGGCTGGTACGAATTTTTCCCATTTTTAGTATTTTTTTTATTCGGGATTGGCTAAACGTACCCTGTAGACGACGTGACTAAAAAGGCCACAAGCTTTTACTTCGCCTTAGGCCACCAAAATGGTTGAGCCGGCCCTGACCACCGCGGTGGCGGCCGCAGGCTTCGCTATTCACTTCAAGAACTCCCCCAGCCACTCCCAATCCATAGTTAAGTTCGGTTCAGTTATACCCGCACATAAATAAAAGGTTCTGTCTCACATGTCATTCTCACATATATAATGAGAGAAATGATAAGTTATAAGGAGCCGTGTATATCAATAAGTAAACAAATGCCAATCATTAAAGTATATTAGATAACTAAAAAAAAGCCGATGGCGTCTTGGGTTAGTGGTATCACGTGTTTTTATTCTTATTAAAGTGGTACGGGTTCAAGTCTAACAAAAAAGGCAATAGTGCCCGTCTTATTGAGTCATTTTGATTTTAAATTTCAATGTTCATATGATTTCAATGGTTTGGTTTCATATAGTTACTGCTATTGAAATTTCCAATAATTAATGTTCATGGAGTGATTATTCTCACTGATCCATATGAGACTTTGGTCCCTACATATTTATACAACGTAATTTCTTTTTGTTTCTCTCACCAGCTTATTGGTTTTCTTATGCTTTATATGGGATTGGAATTCATGGGCTTTACATGAATGTTTTTTTTAAATCAATTATAAAAGTTGGTGTTTGCAGCTGTGTATTTTTCTGATAGATCTGAAGTCCAATGTCTGCATCACTGGAAAAAGGTTCTTAATTCAGAACTTATTAAAGGTCTCATAACACAGTCTCTTCTCAGTCGTATTGGTAAGCAGTGTCGTGAAAGGTACACGATTTGTGTATAAATCTAAAATCTTGCAAGATGTGGATTAACTATTAAAGGGATTAATAGTTTGTCTAGCAAACTTCTTCAATTGGAAAAAAAACAAACATTCTACATTAGTAATGCAATATGAGCGATCTAAATGTGTGATTATTTAGGAGTTGGAGAGCTTAAAGAATGTGTTATGATAGAGCGAGTTAAACGGTTCTCCTACTCTATTAGTTATTTTATATATGTATTAACAATTAAAAATAAAGGAACTTTCTATCAAAAGGTTCACCAACAGTTTGTTGGATGTTTGATTTGTATATAGATATACTCACTATTATTGTTTATAGATGTACTCACGGTTTGTTGGATGTTTGGTTTGTTTACAACGGCTTTGATGTTTTAGCGACACATGTTAGGATCAAGGCCAATGCACGAAGATGGCCTTCACATGTCCGGACATGTAAAACAAGCCGTTCTTGCAAGAACTTAAAACATATACGAAAGCTGTTGTTCGAGCCTTCTTTTTGTATGTGTGGATCTCTATTCAGACATCTGAATAACATGCACATGTGTTTTGGGATAGAAAACAGCTTTTATGGTCTCTTTTTATTTTTATTATTATTATTTTTTTTTCGCTGTAGGAGGATGAAAAAGTCCTTGAGCTGGTGAAAACATATGGATGGGCCCACAAAATGGTCTCTCATAACACAGTCTCTTCTCAGTCATATTGGTAAGTAGTGTCGTGAAAGGTACACGATTTGTGTATAAATCTAAAATCTTGCAAGATGTGGATTAACTATTAAAGGGATTAATAGTTTGTCTAGCAAACTTCTTCAATTGGAAAAAAACAAACATTCTACATTAGTAATGCAATATGAGCGATCTAAATGTGTGATTATTTAGGAGTTGGAGAGCTTAAAGAAGGTGTTATGATAGAGCGAGTTAAACGGTTCTACTCTATTAGTTATTTTATATATGTATTAACAATTAAAAATAAAGGAACTTTCTATCAAAAGGTTCACCAACGGTTTGTTGGATGTTTGATTTGTATATAGATATACTCACTATTATTGTTTATAGATGTACTCACGGTTTGTTGGATGTTTGGTTTGTTTACAACGGCTTTGATGTTTTAGCGACACATGTTAGGATCAAGGCCAATGCACGAAGATGGCCTTCACATGTCCGGACATGTAAAACAAGCCGTTCTTGCAAGAACTTAAAACATATACGAAAGCTGTTGTTCGAGCCTTCTTTTTGTATGTGTAGATCTCTATTCAGACATCTGAATAACATGCACATGTGTTTTGGGATAGAAAAGAGTACAACTTTTGTAGTAGCTTTGATTATCCATATAAAAGAACTGGAAAATGGAACAATTATAGCATCAACTATATTAGTTTCTACATTTGAAAGGGGAAGTTTGACACGAAAAGTCGTAACTATTTTTCAAATTTAGGTTAGTGAAGAGTGTAGAATAAAACGATTGATGAACTAACACTAACAGAGAACGAGCAGAATGGTGTAAATTGTCGACTCCGACGTAATGCTCTGGTACAAAGAAACATCGTCTACAAAGAAACTTTTAACAACCTGAACCCAGCGGGTCCCCCGGAGTAAACGGTTCATAGGTTAAATTATATTCTTCCCCTGTACAGAAACTTTTAGGACAAGCTGGCGATAGATGTTTCAAGTCGGATCGTTATACTTACGCATGGAATACTCTGTTTACTAATATAATTAAATAACGCGCTGCTCGGGTTAGTAGTCATCTCGCAGGTTAGTTTGTCAAGCACTGTCAAACGTCTTATCACGAACAAACAATAGCTATTATGCATGTCGTGCATCGCACGGGCTTTCTCCCTAGTAATTTTAAAAAAATACTAGATAAGAATAAATATTTAGATAAGGATAAACGTTTGTTTTTATTATGAGCATATTAAATAATAATTATTCTAAACAAAAAGTTAGATAAGAATATAAACGTTTATTTTTATTATGATCATAGTATAATAATAATAATAATAATAATAATAATAATAATTTTAAACAAAAAAATTAATTAAGAATAAATGTGATTGAAATTATGTTAAATTAGAAATCAAATGTTCATGTTTGATATATAGTTAATAATTGTATTATTGTTTTTTTTTTTCACTAGAATTAAATTATTATTCTAGGCCGGTCATATGCTTCTATCAAATTGTAAGTGTTTTTAAACGCATCACTATAATGGTAGGCATATGTTTCTAAATTGTAAACTTTAAACCCATCATTTTTAGATATAAAGAACATCACTATAATTGTAAACTTTGAACACATCATTTGTCGCACATTGCATCAACATGTATAAAGGACACAATTTTTAAATATAACAATTCTATACTTCATTCAAAGAGAATTTATTTCTCGATTTAACGATATAATTCATAAAAATGATGAAATATATAAAATGTGGGGATTGATCTCCACCTTTTTTTTGTACCGTAAACTCTCTTGAATACAAATTTAAGACGGGTGTTTTATGAATGAAATAAACAAATAAGCATGAAGGTGCATAAAAACTAACTAAAATAATTGTATCTCATAATTTAATGTATCATAAAAACGAGATTCAACCCCATGTAAATATGTAATACATGTGTTTTTAACCTAATAATAAATAAAAAAAGCGAAGTAAAATGTTATAATAAGTAAATTGTACATCAAAGTTCATTTTAAAAGATAAATTTTGACGACTATATGTGTTAACATATGACATTATATTTTATACAACACGTGCAATATACGTGTTTGACTTGTTGTGTTGGTATGTTGTTCGTTTTCGAGCCGAGTGTCTCTCTCGAAGCAGCCTCTCTATCCCTATGGATAGAGGCAAGGTCTGTCTACATCTCACACTCCCCAGACCCTATAAGTAGCTTTGCTATTTATGGGATTTACTAGGTATGGTTGTTGTTGTTGTGTTTATTATATAAAATTAAATTTATGCAAAATAAAAAAACAAAGTAAAATGTTATAATAATTAAATAGTATATCAATGTTCATTTTTTAAATGATAAATCTTGATGACTATTTATGTTAACATATGACATTATGTTTTTTCTAGCACGTGCAATATACGAGTTTTTTTAAAGATATATCTTTTTATTATCTATTATATATAATTATGCAACCCGTGTAATACACGGGGTTCAAACCTAGTTAGTAACATATAAACATAACCACTGTTCTGGGACTTCATAATGACAGTTAGGTTGTAGTATATGTATATGACTAATTTAAGTTACCGTGTGTTACACGAGTTGTATAAAAAATATTTCTTATAATTGGAATTACATTCCATGATTTTGAAGGACGACGGCCATGGACCATGCAATATCACATGTTCACATAAGAGATGCGTCTGTCGAGTTAGTTTTTGATGAAAAAACGTCCTTACGGAGCTGCGTGATAGAGACATACATTTCCGGCTTCGGTATGGTCTTTTGGAAGATCCACCCTACCTAAAGAAGTCAATACTCGGAATAGTTTATTTATGTTTTTATTATTTTTTATATACAACTAACGACATATATTAACTTGTTAAGTAAACATGTAATTGGATTTAAGGTTTAAAAGAGAAAAGATTGAAAGGAAACGGATTAGTAATTTAAAAAACTCAAATTTGATTGAGAGAATAGATGATACACGATTGAATAACAGGAGAGAGAAAAAGTCTTGAACACCCTTGTTTTATTTACCGCTGAAATTCAGTCAACGACCCACAATACATTGTCAGATGGCAATTAGATGTTTAAGAAAAATTCATATGGCCTAAGATGATTTTGATTTATTATAATTTATACATATAGATTATACATATTATTTGTAAGGACACTATGATTGGGCATTTGGGTTGCAACCGAAATTAAAGGTGCAACTAAAACAATAATTTAAAGGTTTATGGTTGCCCCCACCACCATGGTGCCTGAGACGGTGGTAGGGTATGGTTTTTTGATGGATCAGAGGCAATAGATACCTCCATTTGAATTGGGGTTGGTCTAGGGCTGTTCAAAAAACTCGCAGCTCGCAGTTCACTCGAAGTTCGCTAGAAAAAAGTTCGAAAAAAGCTCGGCTCGAAATTGGCTCGATCTTAACGAGCCGAGCCCGAGCCAAGGCAGGTTCGGTTCGTGGTTCGCTTGTTAGTTGGCTCGCTCATTTGACTCGTTATCATTATATATATATATATATATATATATATTATATACTCTTAAATATAAAGGTCGGTGACCTGACCAAAAGACATACTTGCCCCTAAGAAACAACAGCTCATTAGCATAATTACAAAAATGCCACTCTTCTAAATTACAATATTATCCGGTCTTCACAAACAAACACCACTGTCTTCTTTCTCCATCTAGGGTTAGATCTCTGATCATACAACCAAGACAACCACCACCATGGAGGGCTAGGATCTAACTGCCGAATCCAGTTACACGACGTCGTTGAAGCTTTTTATAGAGACGGCTGGTGGACCGGTGTTGTTTTCCAGGGTTGTTGACACGTGTAAGTTTGTTGTTGGTTTTGAAAACCCTTCTGAGGAAGTTGAGTTTGGTGGGTCTGAGTTACGGCTGCATAAGAAATGGGTCGGTGGCAAATGGGTGCAGCAGCCTCACAAGCAGGTTTCATTTTTATGTTTTTTTAAGTTGTTTTTTAGTCATAGTTTATGAATTAGTGTGTATGCTATGCACTCTCTATTTGTGCTAGGGTTTGTTGTTCTTACTATAAAAAGACATTTAATTTGGGGATTATTTGGTGTCGGGTTGATGGGTTGCGGGTTAGTGGGTTGAAATGTGGAATTTGAACCCAACCTATATTATTATGTGTGTCAAATATTTTCACCCTAACCTACACACATAAATTCGGGTCAACCCAAACCCGACCTGTTTAACCCCCCCCCCCCCCTTTTTTTTTACAGAAACACATCTATTTTGTGGATTATATGTCTTCTTCACCATACAGTAAGGGTGAAGAGGGCACCTTTGGGTAACCCTTTCGGGTAGTTTGGGTAAATAGGGTACACTGGGGTGATGCTTATATCTGATAGTAAGCCTAAGCTATATGAATTTGTTACAATTAGGGTATTTGATTTTGAGATTTTAATGCATGTGCTTACATTGTAACAAATATAATTGTTGTGTTCTGCTCAATTAGAATTGCATTTATTAATTTTGTAAGGGTTTTAAATACTGATGGTAAGCCTAAGCTACATATATTTGTTACAAATAGGGAATTGATTTTTGTCATTTTCACCTGGTGCTTGCACTTACAGATTGTAGTTATGGTTGGTGGGTATTATTTCAGTCTTGATGGTTGAGTTCACAATTGGTTGATTGGGAGCTAAGATGTCTTGAAGTTATATATATCTACTGGAATATTTCAGTTTACATTTGTTATGTTTTGATTGTGCAGGGGAAGCCTTTGAAGAACAGTGGGAATCAAGTTTGCCACATATGTGGGGAAAATTCTAATAGCATAGAGAAAGAAAAAGTGTTTATGCCTGTGATGTATGTGCATTCCCAGTTCGCAGGTTATGCTATGAGTATGAGCGCAAGGATGACAATCAGTCTTGCCATCAATGCAAAACTAGATACAGGTGACAAAAAGGTTGCATTCACTTCAAAGCCAGCTTATACCAATCTCTTTGCTAATTTACTATGTATATATTGTAGGGTTATGAGCATCTATTGTTCATAAACAAGATTGATAAGGATCTGTTTTTAATTTGTTGATGATATTCCTGCATTCTTATCTTTTATTTGGTCCAGATGTAAATTTTGCTTGGCAACCACATATCTATGTTTCGATTTCTATGTAAATTTTGTTTAGAATGAGACGGGTACGCCGCCGCAACGCGCGGCGGGTAAAAGTACTAGTTAATATTATAAAGTCTATACTAAACATATATTATTAAGTCTAATTATATGCGATGCCTTTTCACTTTTTCAGTTTTCAATCTATTAAACATATGTTCAATAATACTCATTAATAGGGCTGTTCATATGTGCTGCCTTTTCAGTTATCAAAACACAGTCCCCAGATGGCGAGATCTCTGATATGCGGCTGCCGATTCACTTCCCTAGTTGCCTTTTCATCTTAAAATCTCAATCTCTTCTCTGATGCCCTAATTATATATTGTCCATTTGTCCTAACTTCTAACTCATATGCTGGTCTAGTGTCGGCGACATTATCGAGATTGCAAACAATTTGCATAAAAAAGGGAAACACGGTAGTTCCAAGCGGAGATTAGTTCTGTTTTTACAAAACAAGAGGCGAAGATAAAGAGGTTGATCGGTATAACTCACTTGCGAGAAAACCAAGAGCGAGCCAACTATAGTAAAAGTTGTGGGATGTACAACACGACTTGAACTAATTACCCAATACATCAACTAAAAGGATAACTTCACATAATAGTAATCAAGTTTATCAAGTATGTCATGTTACTTAAAGTTTGTGTGTTTCTCTGAACTCACTCAACTTTCTATTAGATGTTTCATTCATGTGATTTTTTTTTGTTAATATTACAATTAATTAAAATTAAGTGTGGAAAATAAAACAAGATTTTCCTTTACCATTCACAAGATAGGAACACCCTATCAAATTTAAGTGACCATGGAGGAATGTTTTTTTGAAACTTTCTATTAGATGTTTCATTCATGTGAATTTTTTTTTGTTAATATTACAATTTATTAAAATTAAGTGTGGAAAATAAAACAAGATTTTTCTTTACCATTCACAAGATAGGGACACCCTATCAAATTTAAGTGACATGGAGGAATGTTTTTTTGAATGAATTTAACGGAATACTTAGAAAATTAGGTTACTGTTGTTGTTTGTTGTTGAATAAAGTTTTTCTTAATTTAAACATACCATGTGGATCATTGATGTAATTAACTCAAAAACTTATTTTTAACAGTTACAGTCAATAATGTCTTGATATTGACTTTTCTTTGGAGAAAATTATTAAATACTAAGAGCACCCATAATAACATGTCTCAAAAACAAAGTTCGCTTTGCTCGGGCTTTGCCCTTCTCACAATCAAAATGGTTTAGCTTGTCCCAGTATCTAAAAGTATTTATTTTAATACGTTACACTAAAATATCTATCGCACTCGATATACAATCACCGACTAAAATAATTGAGTGCCCATAGAGACATAGAGTCAATATCTGGTTTAGCTTGTCCTAGTATCTAAAAGTAGCAAACCAATTATGCTAACTTGCAAATTAATGTTTTTCGAACCGACCGATCCGGCCAAAGATGGTATAATAAGGTTATTTTCACGACCTAGACCAATTTAACAAGGTTGGTTTCACGCCTTAGATGTCTTCCCACCCAAACAATAAGCTACAAGACAATAATAAGTTATCCACATTTGAACATTGTGTATACATGTTATAAAATTTTAGTTATTAAAGTATATCTACTTGGATGGTTTAGACTTTAGATTGTATGCTCAACCCAACCTATCAACCATGAGCCGATGTTACCAGATTCATGATTTTCAAACTCGCAGACCATATAATATTTGTGTAACTCGGCCGCCAACAGACTTGCTACTGTTCTCATGACTCCATCAACCCCTATATTCACACACACATATATACACATACACATAAAATACAAACGAAACCAAAAACCATGTTTACTGATTTGATGATTTCTTTTGAACGGATGTATATACAATTTAAATCAAACAAACATACTTTAGCGATAAAATACGAACGTTTACAAACACAAACAAATAAACAAGACCCAGTTCGTGTTCATTTATTTTATTAAAATGAATTAACGATACTAATGTTTGGTTGTTTAATAGATAAAATAACTTTATCACGTTTTTCGTTCTATTTACCGTCTACATTTGCTGTTGATTCCTATGAATTGATACATCTTAATATGTTAGAACAATACTCTTTTATAATAGTAAGCTCATATTGATATTGATATCTATAATCTATAAATATAAATACAATACAACAAGATGTATCATTTTTTTTGTGTTAAATTCTTAATCAATTATTGATAATTGATAATTATTAATAAAGTGATTTGGTAATAGCAACTAACAAATTTCTTTCACCAGAGGAGTGGGTTAAATTCTCACAATATGAGCAATATGTATATTTTACGGGAGTGTATGAGTATGATTGTCGTAGAGTTAAATGCCATTTTAGTCCCTGTAGTTTGGGCCATTTTGTCAGTTTAGTCTAAAGTTTCATTTTTCGCCTGTGGGTTCAAAAAGGTTTCACTGTTGCCATTTTAGTTCACTGAGTTAACTTCATCCATTTTTTTTTTTTTTTGTTAACGAGAAGGGAATTCGGTCATTTTAACTCAAAAAAGTAATAGCTAACTTAAGTTAAATGGGCCATATGGGTCACTTTAAAATGAATGAGCCCTCATGGGCCAATTTAGATTAAATGGGTCCTTCAAGTCCAAGAACCTTTCCAAAATTCAAAAAACATAAATAACCAAGTAACAAAAGTACAAAACATACTGAAAGTCTGAAACACCACCAAAATCTTGACCAGAACCTGCAGAAATGACGAAATTCTTCACGAATTCTCTCCTCACCTTAACAACAGTAGTCCTGTTGTTGATCGCACCGTTGCTAATTGACGGATCGGAGGCTCCGTTCATCGTAGCTCACAAGAAAGCTACATTCAACAGGCTCAAATCCGGTGCCGATAAACTCTCCGTTTCCATCGACATATATAACCGTGGATCTGCGTATGCAACCATCTCCATTCTTTCAATTCAGCATCTGCATGCATGTGTGGATTTATATTTTATACGTGTTATATTATATCGATTTGTATATTTGAATAGATTGGTCCAATTGACTCGTTTACCTTGCATGTAATTGATAGTGGATTCGGTGATTAGGTTACATTTTAAAATTTGATTCAAATAATTTGATTTCTAGACTCTACAGACTAGGAAATTAATAAGTGAAAACGGCTCGTTTAACTACTTTATATCTCATACGACTTTTTTATATGTTTTATGTAGTAGAAAGGAGAAACGATGGAGCCTAACCTCTTAATTTTAATTATTAAAAAATAGAAAAGAATTTACACAGTGTACTTTTTATTAGACAGGTCTAATCGTGTCATATTCAGGTAAGGGATTGTCGGCCCGAGACTCTAGTAATGATTTATGCCTTTCAGATATAAATTATGTGTTTTTAGAATCTTTTTGTAACCAGACAATTACAATGTATTGATAAAAAGATCTTTTACAAAGTAGTTGCAGTTGACCAGAATTAAGTGCATACTTTTATCTGGAATAAGAAGAATTAGTTCTATCTGTGAAGGATAGAGTTTGATTTATTATTTCTGGTAAGTAGTTCTTTTTAAGTTTTGTCACAGTATCAGTTGGCTGTGTAGTCATAGCGTTTCTTTCGGGCGTAAGCTTTATAAATCAGGTGGCAAGAGATTGTATGTGGTTGTTTTGAAGTCATCGTTAATCTCTAGGGTTTTAAGTTTCAGCTAAGGTTCAGTTTGGTATGTGTGGGTGGATCTGGTTGAGGATCTTGTATGCCGATTACATAAGTTGTGGTTTTTTTTTTTTTTTTTTTTTTTATTATAAATGTGGCATCACCATTGACGGATTACTAGGTTTATAGTTGGCCTTGTTAAGAAATTTCTATTTAAACCTGATTCGAGAGAATAAGGGGATCGGGTCAAAAACTGCCATGAATGTAGCTTAGCCTTTTTGGAAAATTCTTTCTTAAAACATGCAAGCAATTTGAGTTCAGTAACGATCTTTGCCTTTTAGATATCCGCTAAGATTGTGAAAATTGATAACTCAGTTAAGCTTGCTCTGGTACTTTAAAAATTGTTTTTATTTTTGCGCCATGTGACCTTTATACACCGTTTCTTATTATATTTGTCTTATGAACTGTGATACTAGCTTTATTTACTTCTATCATTAACAATGAGCAGGTATTATATAGTTTTTTGATATATTCAACATGAGATTTGGATTTTGAATTGATACGCATATCAAATAGTTGATTCTGATTTTCCTCATCATACCCTAAGTGTTTCGGTGTCTTACTACAGTCTATTTCTAATTTCTGTATAGTAGTGTTTATGTCTGCTATGTAACCAGACCCAGCATGGTGCATTATCAAGAGTCCTTTATCTCAAACTAGTTGCTGTTGAAAACTTAAGTTTATAATATGTGGAGTAATAATTTTCATCTTGTAAAGATGGAGTTCTATATATTTCTTTTGTAAGACAGACCTTTTGAGTTTCAACATAGAAAGCATTTACTGAAAAAGAAAGACTATTGCTTTACCTAATCTCACATCTCACCATCTTTTGTATTGCAGGAGTGCATATGATGTTAGCCTCACTGATGATGGCTGGTCTCCCGAAATATTCAAAATCATCTCCGGAAACACTTCAACATCTTGGGAAAGGCTTGACGTGTAAGTATCTAATATTCAAACTCTAAAATGCCTACATACAATATCCTCAGTGAAGATCACAATGATTATGCTTTTATACCCATCAGTGGTGCTGTTCTATCTCACTCCTTTGAGCTGGAGTCAAATGTGAAAACCGTCTTCTATAGCACACCAGCTGTTATTACATTCCGTGTCCCCGCAAAGGCCGCACTGCAGGTTGGTTTACAAAGTAATTCAATATTGCTGTTTTGCTGGTATCGTATGTGTTTGGTGAGTTTTAAAATATTTTTGACTTCAGGAGGCATATTCGACGTCACTCCTACCTCTTGAAATCCTATCAGATAAGCCTAAGGCGAGCGCACTTCATCTTGTAAGTTCTTTTTCTACGTCAGAAGCAACTTCATTTACCAAAAGTTATGAGATATAATGTATGTAACTGATAATGCATTGCCGTGTATTTTGCATGAATTTTGTGCTTGATGCCTGCTACCTTTCAGGCTAAGGTATGAGATATTGTTTCCTGCAAATCTGTTTTATGTGTTTTTTTCATTTGTATTGTAATATTTATTCTGTTGTTTTACATTCTGTTTTTTGTTTTATCAACTATGCAGAGAATGCTGGGTAATTATGGGTCGTTGGTATCTGTGATCTCCATTATGGTCTTATTTGTGTACATGGTGGCAACTCCATCCAAGTCCGGTTCTGCAAAGGGAAGCAAGAAGAAACGTTGATGAGATTAGTCTCTGCTTGGCACTAAAGCCGCTTTGTGTTGACTTTTTTGTTTCGTTTGTAAAATGTTTTAAAGAGAGAGTTTTGACATTGTAAGACTAAAGGGTATGGTTTGGCCCATCCCAAATGGGATGAGCCTCCACGTAGGCGCCACGTAGGCGGCTCGTGGGGGATGGGCCTCCATGAGTTTTGAGGGGGATGGAGGCTCGTGGGGGATGGGGCCCCACCTCATTATTTTATAATTTTCTAAGTTTTAATTTATTAACTTAATAAAAACTTTATAAAAATTAAAAAATAGAACATAAAACAACATAAATAATTTCATTTCATAACATAAAAAAAATTACATTTCCTAAAAAAAAAAAATTAACGAAAAAAAAAAAAAAATTACATAACCTAAAAATAACTACTCGTCTTCGTCCTCGACACCGTCCGCTAACCCGTATTCGTGTGGTAAATTTATTAATAAATTTTATTATCCTTATTCGGCGGAAATAAGGATAATAAAATTTATTAATGATAAACCTTGGCGGTCTCTGTTAACCCGTATTCGTGTGGTAATAACGCTTTCAGACGAGACGTCTTCCTCTTCGTCTTCCTCTTCCTCCTCGATAAGAATCTCCGCCGCCCGTAGCACAACGTTCGCGATAAACATCTCCTCTTCCTCATCCGAAGACGAGGACCACCAAGAATTAGATGGCATTGTGGATGAAAAGGTAATTTTTTTTTATAAAAGTGGAGAGAAAATTGTATAAAAATGAGAGGGTTGTGGGTTGAAAGTGAGGGAAAATGGTGAAAATGGGAGTGTTTTTATAGAAAAATAGAATTTTTTTTTTTTTATTTTGAAAAATAGCCGTTCAACGTTCAAAGTTCGGTTTTAACTTATTAGGCCATCTGGCTGTAAGAGAGTTTCGTCTCTATGGGGTAGGGTGCTCAGAGTTCGGTTTTGATGGTTTTTAGGTCAAACCAAGAGTCAACCATTAGTAACTGTTTTACACCGCTGTAACTTGTAAGCTAATGCCAAACCTTTGACAATTAAAAGTGGACCAAACCAAACCACATCGTTACTAATAGTCTGGTTACCTGGTTTAGGCTTATTGGCATTTATAATTACAAATATACGATCAAAACGCTTACTATGGTAATTCTTTCCTAATTCTATTGGTGAATTGAATTCAATATTCCTAATATGCCACTTGCTCGGTTTTTTTTTTTTTTTTTTTGATCGTTTTTTAGCATAAACCGTTAACTAAACCATTCAATGCTAGCGTTGTTCACCTTTTAAATCAAGTAAATACCCAAGTAATAATTTAAAGAAATCTATATTGATTTTGATGTTCTAGCTTTGAAACTGGTTTTTGTCAATGTCCAATTCCTAGACATGGGTTTTGATTACTTGTTTTTAGAATGAAAAACCTTTCTGTTCTGTAATGTTTATAAACAGAATCTGTTCTGCAACCAGGGCTATTCGTGGGACTTACTGGGTATGGTTGTTGTTGTTGTTGTTCTGCAACCAGACAAACCACAGTGTATTGACAAGAAGCGCTTTTACTAACTATTGATTTATTCTAACACTTGACAGATATATCAATAATCTCACATTTTGTCCAGTTTTTGTATTCAGGACTGCGTTTGATGTCCGCCTCACCAATGAGTTTGATGTCCGCCTCACCAATGATGGTTTGTCCCCTGAGATATTCATTATTCAGCATCACCTCAGGGAACACTTCAACTTCTTGTTAAAGGCCGTGTATATATCAAATTCTAGATTTCTATTGTAAAACTAGTAGTTTCTTTTCTTTGATTGATTATCACAAGTATCACTTGTTTATACCATCACTGATTCACTGGTGCCCTGCGTTGAAAGTGAAAACCGTCTTTTATAGCATACCAGCTGTTATTGCATTTCGTAAACGCTGCATTAGAGTTAATTCTTACAATCTTTTGCCTGTTGCAGGCAGCAAAAAGCATATACCTCACTTCTGTCTCTAGAAATCCTATCTAATTAGCCTCAGGGTAATAAATTTGATCTTGCAAGTTCTTTTACTATTTACAAGTAGTAGATATTTTAAAGAAAAAACGTGATAACATAGTGTTGTTTTTGTGTAACGCCCAATCTCTCATACCAACCAATATTGTCTGCTTCGTCTAAGAGGAGCTCACAAATTTGACTGTTAATAATAGAAGAATCTCATAGTTAAGTGTGCTTGAGTTGCAGAAATCCATGATTGGTAATTTTCTGGAACGTTTCACTCAGGCAAACAAAAACAAATTTGTGAGCTCCTGATGCACAAACAACACTATATTCGTTGACAGATTGAATTGTTATCAATAAAATAGAATGTGACAACCTAGAACTGCATTCAAACACCAGACAGTATCTTGTACAAAATCAAAACACTCATAGTGTTGTATGTTGATGAAATCAAAGAATAATACGACACACAAAGCATTTTTATTTGTCTATGGAACATAATAACATATTTCATGGAACAAATGGGATAGACTTAACACAAGTGGCCACACCGTTGAGGAGATGCTTCGATGCTTTATCATGATTCACGAAACCCATGAACCAGAAATCTTGACCATCAATCGTAGAGATCTGGATATATTTGTCTATTTGCTTTTTACCTGGTATCGTAACTGGGTTCACCGTGGCTATCTTCTCCAACGGGATAATAACCTGTATAGCAGCTAGCGTGTCAGAATTCAAAGGCGTATGAACGACGAAATAACTAAAAAGAACTGAAAAACTGTATTGGTGAATAATATTTTTTTGTATCAGATAACTAAAAACCAAATCTCTTTATATAGAATCATTACAATGAAAAGGTAAATACTAAAGCTAACCCACTCATGATAATGATAAAACATCAATAACTATCTTAACATTCAAACCAGAGATAGAATAACAACTAACTAACTAACTAACTTAAAGCCAGTATTACCTTATAGTGGATCCAAGACACCATGCCGTTGGGTTGGATGGAAGACAAGGGGCGATCGCTACAAAATGCGACATGAATGTTGGAAAGATACAATGTTCCTGCAACAGGTCCGGTGGAAGTCGACAAGTAACAAGCAAAAGTCCGGTTAAGCTTCTCGTGTGGGTATGTCGAGAAGTTCTGCTTGTACAACGCTTCAAACCCACCTTCCGTTAACGCTTTTGCCGTCAAATTCATCTTTCCCCATGCCGATTCGGTCACAGATTTACCCGATTTCACTAAATAAACCATAAGATCATAACTCAGATAAAATACATACACATATACATTTATTTAGAAATTAGAACTACAACAACAACATAAAAACAAAACAAAACTAGCAAGATGCTAACAAAAAGGTACATATTACAATGAAGCAAAAATAAAGTAGAATGACACCAATCATCCCAACTTATCATATATATGTAACAACCCAAGTAAAGAGTGTCAGGATATTGTCTGCTTTGATCTAGTAACTCACGGTTTTGTTTTCACCGACGAATAAAAAAACGACTTACGATTGGTCCAGATGTTGGCTGCAGCGGTCTCGGCCTTGTTGCCCCATGTATTTAATTTCTTACGGACGTCATCCATGTTAACATTATTGGTGGGACGAGGTTGATGAGGAGGAGGAGGAGGAGGCTGAGGGGCTCCGTATTGGACATAGGGGTTTGACTGACCGGGCGGGACGGGTGTACCCATAACGTGAGTCCCCAAAGACGGATCAGAAGATGATGAAGAAGAAGGATAAGGAGGAGGTGGTGGTTGGTGTGGGTTCATAGCACCGGAGATGAAAAACTGGTGAGAAAATAACAAGGATCCGTGAATCGTGATGAAATCTGATTCGCAAACTTTTAGTTGAGAAATTGGAAGAATGGAATAATGATAATAATTAAATTAAGGGTAGGAAAAGGAAGGTGGGGGTGGGGGTGGCGATGCCGATGCCAAATCGACGGTTGCTTCTGCGTGTTTTTCCAGATGCCAACTTGCAATACATTTCAAACCAGAAGAATTTTGTATTTATTTTTCAATTCAATCACACACGGCTTCAATCGTCAACGCTAATTGATTATCATTCATATATGCTACAATTCTTTTTTTAACTAGGATTACGACCCGCCGCAATGCGGCGGGATTCTTTAGTTATAACTAAGTCGGTCTAGGACCCGCATATTATGTTAACCCTGTCAAACGGGGAAAAACTAGACGATGTAAAACGTTCACCCACACACGCATGTTGTTAAACGTGTCAAACGGGGAAAAAATAGACGATGTAAAAACGTTCACCCACACACGCACGTTGCGTCGTGTTAACTCGCAAAATTTAGAACGAAACGTAAAAACGTTAAGCCAAAGACGCATGCTGTGATGTGTTATGTCACAAAATTTAGAACCAAGCATAAAGCGCAAAATTTGCGGAAAATGAAAACTATAAAGGAACAAAGTTGAAAGTAAAAAAAGTTATGAAGATAGATTGCAAAAGATAAAAAGTTTTGGGTTAAAAGTAAAAAACAAATAGTTTTGGGTTAAAAGTAATTTATGAAATACTTTTGGGTGAAAAGTAAAAAAAAATCATTTTTTTTGGAAAACCCCTAAAGCCAACGTTACGACAACCATATACATAACCATTTTTTCTTTGAAAAACCCACAAAGCACACCCCGCGTTGCAGCGGGGCGTAAAACGGTGTCAAATAGTACTAATGTCACACAACCGTCATCGACCACCAACATTGACTTGACCTAGGATATGCGTGTTGCGATGAACCTGTCAAACATGGAAAAATAGAGGCAAAAACGTTGAACCACACATGCACGTTGCGTCGTATTAACTCGAAAAATTTAGAACTATACGTAAAACGAAAATTTGCGAAAGATGAAAAGTATAAGTGACAAAAGTTGTGAAGTTAAATTGGAAATAATAAAAAGTTTTGGGTTAAAGTTAAAAAAACAAATTATGTAGGGTTAAAATTGCAAAAGATACAAACCTTTGGGTTAAAACTAAAAAGTCAAGTTTTTTTTGAATAATGTACAAAGCATAATGTACAAGTCCTTATGCATAGAAAACTTGCTAATTTATATAGGTTTTAATTTAATACATCGGGTTCATTTTCAAGACATATTTTCTTGGCTGTGCAGCTATCACATCACTTTAAATATTCTTTTGTAAGAACAAATTCGAGTAATTTATTTATTCTTCCAATTCTTATACATTGTTAGTTAGATGATGATGATTCTTTTTAGATAACTAGTGGGATTCTTCGAGTGATGCAACAAGAATTCGGTTTTCGTATTTATTAGTTCAATTCGTTAGGGCATTTGTTAAGATCGATTCAAGATTGAAAGAGCTCAAGTGGAAAATCAAATAACTCAAAAAACTAAACGCATATCATTGAAGATCAAAAGGCCTTTAAATAGGCTTACAAGCAACGTAAACAAAGACGAATTCAACCTACTACTTAGCCACAAAAGTAGGAACTGACACAACTAAATAAAAAAAAAACATGAACAGTAATTAGCTTGGTCAAAGTGACCGTTATTCAAAGACTCGATCCAACATATCCTCCCCTAAACTGAAATGTCTGCATCTTCAGTTTATCTCAACTACTCCCAGCAATTGTCGCATTTTGTAAAAAGTCTCCACCTTCACTGGCTTGGTCATAACATCTGCAACTTGCTCATATGTCTTGCAGTACACCAATTTTACTTTATTTTGACTTACAAGATCCCTAAGATAATGAAACCTGACATCAATGTGCTTGGTTCTTCGATGCATAACCGGATTATTTGACAGCTTGATTGTTGAAGTGTTATCACAGTTTACTTCAAGAATTCCAATCTTCTTGAACTCCAACATTTCGCAGCATTGCTAAACATGCACACATAACCAGAAGTACACTTTCGATCTTCCACATCTCTAGCATAATCACTGTCAGTGTAGATCTTGAGTTTTGTTCCCGGTCCCCTTCTATAAAACAAATCGAAATTGTAGGTACCTTTTAAGTACCTTAGCACTCTCTTAGCTGCCTCCATATGTTCTTTCTTAGGCTGTGCCATGAATCTTGATAGGAGACACACCACATACATCATATCTGGCCTGGTAACAGTTATGTACGTTAAGCTCCCTATCAATTGTTTGTACCTTGCAGAATCAACATCCTCCCCTACTCCAGCCTTGGTCAAAACAGTACCTGGAACAATTGGATTGACCACTGAATTGCTTTCCCACATTCCAAACTTCTCTAGAACCTCCTTTGCATACTTCTTTAGACACAAATAAATCCCGCATTCCTTTTGTTGTACCTCAATCCCAAGAAAGTAACGCATCATACCCAAATCCGTCATTTCAAATTCCTTTTGCATGGAGTGCTTAAACTCTTCACAGATTCTCTCATCATTTCCAGCAAAGATTAAATCGTCTACATACAAACTAACCACAATGATCTTATCACTACTTCTTTTGACAAATAGTGTATGATCATAATGACTTTGTTTGAATCCTTCATGTTTAAAATACCCTTCAATGCGATGAAACCAAGCTCTCGAAGCTTGTTTCAGGCCATACAAAGCTCGTTTCAGTCTATAAACCTTATCTTCTTCTCCTTTCTTAATAAACCCTTGAGGTTGTTCAACATATACAACCTCCTTTAATTCCCCGTGCAAGAATGCACTCTTTACATCCAGCTGAAAAACCTTCCAGTTACGTTGGGCAGAAACAGTAAGCAAAGTTCGAATCGTATCCCATCGGGCAACGGGAACAAAGACCTCTTTGTAGTCTATCCCCTTTCTTTGAGCATACCCTTTCACAACTAGTCGCGCCTTATACTTATCTACCTTACCTTCTTCATTGAGCTTTGTCTTATAAACCCACTTAACTCCAATCGGGGTGACCCCAGCTAGTGCCTTTACGAGCTCCCATGTGTTGTTTTGATTAATTTCATCGATCTCAGCCTTCATAGTCCTTACCCATTTGACTTCTTGCTTAGCTTCCTCAAATGTTGTTGGGTCTTCTAAGGAGCTGAACAAGGCAAACCCAATTTCATCTTCATCTGAAAGCTCTTCCCCACTGGTGAAATCATTCAACCAACCAGGTTGTCTTCTAATTCGAGTAGATGGTTCGGTTACTGCCTCATCACCTTGAGGTACATCAGAAGCTGAATTAGGAGATAATTCAGTTTCTTCCTCAGTTGGCTGAGGTTCCTCATGAAGTTCTGCTTCTGTCCGTTTTGGCATATCATCTTCGTCTACAATAAGCTCTAGATCACCAACATCTTTCTTTTCCCACTCCCATTCCTCATCTTCTTCGAAAATAACATCACGGCTGATTACGATTTTCTGTTGAACTGGGTCATAGAGCCGATAGGCCCTTGACTCGGTACTTATCCCAAGTAGAACACACTTGTAACTATGATCATCAAGTTTTGTTCTTAGTTGTGCAGGAACATGAACATGTCCTACACATCCAAAAACTCTGAAATAGTCAACATTTGGCTTTATTCCTGTCCACAACTCCTCAGGAACACAATTATCTAGAGCACTTGTGACACACCGATTTAAAACAAGACAAGCCCACTTTGCAGCTTCCGGCCAGAAATACCGTGGCATATTCTTTTCAGCTAACAAGCATCTTACCATATTCATGAGAGTTCTATTACGGCGTTCAGCCACCCCATTTTGTTGTGGGGTGTAGGCTGTCACACCCCAACCGATGGCGGAATCATCGGGGCGCGGCACTAGGCGAATCAGATTGCTCAAGAGAATCTATAACAACTATGTTGGGATAATATTTAATACATTCGTTATCCCATACTAACAAATAATACAATCACATAAGTTATCACAGATTTCTTGTCCTCTCGAACAATACAAATCCGACAACCTAGATTTTAGTTGAGTTTCTAGACTTCCTAGTTTGATTTGAAATAGTCTGCGATCTAACCTGCAACATACATTAAAATAGTTGTCAATACAAAAGTATTGGCGAGTATACAGGTTTGATATGTAGCGTAATAGATTAAAATGAGTAGCGAATTTCCATATGCATAAACGTAACACACGACATATATACTCACAAAGCTGATACTACCAACTAAGTCCTCGATGCTCGAATATGCGATGGGAAACTAGACCCCGTCGGGCGCAATAGTACTATACTAGTCGTGGTGGGACGTCGCGAGTATAAGCCCTAGCACATATGCAACTAGCATCACGTATATCTACGCATAACAGTTATTCGCAAGTGATAATTCGATTGATAGAATAATTTGTTTGATAAGTTCGATTTGTTAGAAACGTATGTTACACCCAAAATGCGATTAAAAAGGGTTCAAGTATACTCACAGTGCGTATTTAACGAGAGCACAGTTTGATTGGATCGGTTAGGAGTTCGTCTGCGTTAAACATTGAATGGTATAGTAAGCGATGCACGATCTAACGGAAATAGTATCGTAAAGACTGATGTCCCATCGGATGGTGCTCATCTGGTCGGATGGGCTCATCCGGTCGGATGACAAGGGTTCTGATCGGATGACATGTGTCCGGATCGGATGACACGTGTTCGGATCGGATGACATGGGCTCGGATCGGATGACACGTGTTCGGATTAGATGACACGTGTTCGGTTGACTTGTTGATTGGGTCGGATGACAGTCATCCGGTCGGATGACATGCTATCCGATCGGATGACATGCTATCCGATCGGATGACATGCTATCCGATCGGATGACATGCTATCCGATCGGATGACATGCTATCCGATCGGATGACATGTGGTCCGTTCGGATGACATGTTGTCCGGTCGGATAACACGTCTGTTTTTGACGTCCCGGTCAACTGTTTTTGAGTGTTTTTGGAAGAAATAAGTGTGGTTTCACTGAGATGTTGCGATATCGTTTTAAACAATGATATTTCATCAGTTTCGACCCGTTCTAACGGCCGGGAACCACCCCGTTCCATCAGATCTGGCCGTTCTTGACGGTTTCTCATGTTTAATCCCAAAATCGTTCAGTTCTTGATTAAATACATATATTTTTAGGTGAGATTGTTATAAAACATGTGGAAATCACCCAGATCTGAGTCGTTTATGGTGGGATGAGGTCACACTTTGAAGTTCATATGAACTCTTGGTGACATCACCTTAAAACACCTCAAATCAGTAGATTTCATGGTTAAAAATTGAGTTTTCAAAGACAGAATGATGTAGAATTGAGTGTAGATCATAGAAGTACAAGTTTTGGTCCGAGATCTTACCGAAATCGCGAGGAATCGAGAGAAAAAGGTCCTATAGCGTGCTTGGTCGAGTGGGAGCTGTCACATCACTGTTCAAGTGATGTGACACGCTATTTATAGGCAATAGAGGAAGTTGGGGTTACTGGGTCGGATGGCCCATCCGTTCGGATGGCCACTCCGGTGCGGGGACTTTCTCCGTTTTCGATTGTTGCGATAGCTTTTGGAGTACGCGCTTTCTATAGTTAATTTATATTATTATTATATATGTATATATATCACTAGGGGTCGTATTTACATATCCATATTTCAAAGTTTTGATACAACAATCGGTTTTCGTTTCGAGTATGCGATTACTAGCGACGCTTCACAGTCATCAAGGAGGGTAGTATAGGTCCTTTATCGATGTCCTCGTGAACGTTATTGTGTGTTGTGCCACAATGTCTGACGGGGTACCACTCACTCGTATTGTCATCATCGTCACGACGACTGGAGCTATAGCACTCACCCGAGAGTCTTTGTTAGCGTTGGTTGTCTGCGTTTCGACACATCACGGCCACCGAGGAGGGTAGAATAGGTCCTCACTCAATGCCATCGTGAGTGTTAGTGTTTGTGATATGATGTAGTGATAATGTATTGCGAAAATATGCGATTTATCCTTCGAATAACGATGTATGCGATATAGTTACATTATGATCCGAATCTCTGGTGCTAGGCGTAACGAGTATATCGAGTAGTAACAACGCACGAAAATGCGGGTTGTTACATAGGCAGCCGTTAATTGTCGCTTTATGCCATTTTGTTCACAAAAATCATTGAAGGATTGAGAGGTAAATTCCCCCCCTCTATCACTTCTAAGACATTTAATTTTTACCCCAACTTCTGTTTCTACTATGGCTTTAAAACGAAAAAAACTCTCAAAACATTCACCTTTCTTGCTCAAGAAATAAACCCAAGTTTTTCGTGTAAAATCATCTATAAACACGAGAACGTGCCTCTTGCCGCTTAAAGATGTGGGTTTGATTGGCCCACATAAATCAGTATGAACAAGTTGGAGCTTTTATGTTGCTCGCCAATGACTTGATCTTGGAATCATTTCACGTTGTTGCTTCCCGATGTTACATGTCTCACATACCACAGATTTCCCGTAGACTTGAGGCAACCCTCTTACCATTCTCTTGTATTGCATGGTTCTTATAGCTTTGTGGTTTACATGTGCAAACCTCCGGTGCCAAATGTTTGTATCACTACCATTGCTGACTTGCAAACAATGTGTTGATAATGGCTTCATTCTCCCTTGAATAATAAACATTCTGTTTTTACTCATCTTGCTATCAATAATCAAACCTTTCTGAGGATGATACACTTTGCACTCCCCTTTTTCAATCATAACTTTTACTCCCTTTTCTTGAAGCTGACCAACACTTATGAGGTTTGAGGTGAGTGCTGGAACAAAATAAACTTGGGTAATAATCTGAATAATACCATTTACCTCTAGACGAATATCCCCAATGCCTTTCACCTCCAGTCGAACATCATTCCCAAGCTTGACTGTTCGAGTACTAGTTTCATCCAAGTGCACAAACCAGCCCCGGTTCCCGGTCATATGGTTTGAGCAAGCAGAATCAAGAAACCAGTTTCCTTCAACGACTTCATCTTCCACGGTAGCCATGAGAACCAATTCCTCGTTCTCATCAAACTCGGCAAAGTTAACAGCTTTATCCCATTTGGGACATTCATATTGAAAGTGCCCTGTTTGACGACACTTAAAACATTCTAGAGTAGACTTGTCAAACTCACCTCGACCTCTACCTCTTCCCCGACCTCTGCCTCGGCTAGTCATTCCTCTACCTCGTCCTCTACCTCTTCCATTGCCAGCATCATCTACTTTCAGGGCATGTTTTTCGTTGACTTTCCTTAACAACTTTTACTCATGAACAAGTAATGAGCTTTGCAACTCATCAACTGACATAGTATCCAAATCCTTGGATTCTTCAATAGAGAAAACAATGAAGTTAAAGTTTTCGGTAAGAGTACGAAGTACCTTCTCCACTATCTTGATATCCGGCATGTCTTCTTCGCAGTTCCTCATATCGTTGGCCGTTGTCATGATTCTTCCAAAGTAATCTGTCACTGTCTCTCCATCCTTCATCTTGAGAGTTTCAAACTCTCTCCTTAGTCTCTGCAGTTGTGCTTTCTTGACCCTATCATTGCCTTGATACTTCACCTTCATGGAATCCCACAATTGCTTAGCAGTATCCTTTTGTGTGATTGTCTTGAGGATGTTCTTATCAATTGAATAGAACAAGTAATTAAGAGCTTTCAGATCCAGAAGCTTCATCTCCTCCCTCTTCTTGATTTGAGTCGGCGTTTGTTTTTCTCCTTCTCGTGGTGCAACATAGCCAGTCTCAATGGCCGGCCAATACTCCTTCGATCGAAGTAGGTTCTCCATAACAAACTTCCAGTGATCATAGTCCCCATCTGTCACACCCCAACCGATGGCGGAAACATCGGGGTATGGCGCTGAGCGAAACAGATTATCCAGAAGTTTCCATAACAATTATCATTACCAATCAATTTAAAGTAACATGTCCCATACCATGTCTCAAAAGGTAAACAAATTATTACAGACAAAATTCTAGGCAAATAGTTATGTTCCTACAACTCAGATTTTTCAAATAGCCCAATTATTTATCTGCTTCTAGAGACCCTTGATTTCATTTGTACATACAACTATTTGTTGGCCTCTAGAGCCTTATTCTAGCCTCGATTTCCTAGCAGATAAGCATCCTAAGCACCTGTCACATACGTTAAAAATACAAGTCAATACACATAGTGTAAAGGTGAGCATACGAGTTTTGATAATAGCATATAGAGTTCGAAAGCGTTACGCATAACCAGCACGTACACAGAGTGAAATGAGGCATGTTAGTTATCGACATAGACCTATCGATACCAATGACTGCGGGTTGATTGCCCAAGGCAGTTCGTAATACATGATCACCACTGTAATCCATGCAAATAATTGTCCTTAACAACCCCCGCGTGAGCGGGTGCTGAGTCCAAACTATAGTACTATCGTTGCTAAGGCAGGTAGACAGCATTCCATGTGTAAACATAACAAACAAGCATTCATTAAGTCACGTATAACATGCGGTAACGGTTAGCGTTAAAAGTATTGCGTAGTGTGTTCGATGTGATTTATAATAAGTAACGTATGTAACACCCAAAAGTGCGTAAAGCAAAACGGGATCGAGTATACTCACAGCGATGATGGATTGAAGGGAGCGCTAGAGGGTAGGGTTAGCCTGATCAGAACGATAGCATAACGATAAGCGACGCGTAAAACGATGCAAGGTGTAAGTGGCTCGGACAGCAGTTCGGTCGGATGGTAATCCGATCGGACAGCCAGTTCGTGCGGATGACAATCCGTTCGGATGGTTATCCGGTCGTACGGTAGTCCGGTCGGATGACTATTCGAGTGGATTGTTTCTTCCTATGAGAAGGATGTGTTTGTGTATGATGGCTTGACCTTTGAAGTTTTCGTTGTAGCATTTTGAAAACATTGAAGTATCTCTACCTTTCAAGTAGGTCGATCGGATGGTCAGTCGTGCAGATGACAATCCGCTCGGATGGTTATCCGGTCGGACGGCGACTCGAGTGGCGAGGTTACTCAGCGAGAACAAATTCACAGCAGGGCGGTCACTCGGTCGGATGCCCATCAGAGCTGGTGGCAACCCTGTTGTTGAACGTGTTGAAAATTGTTTAAGTGTTAAAGTCCAAGTATCTCATGATCCGAAGGGTAATTCGGTCGGATGGTAGTCCGATCGGATAGTAACTCGTTCAATGCTCAGACTTTAGATAAAATTGGTTAAGTGTGGGACCCAAGATGTAGGTCGTTCGGACAGCCGGCCGCTCGGATGGCTATCCGTTCGGACAGTAGTCCGGTCGGATAACACTCCGTCCTGGTCGTTCCGTTCGTCTTACACTTGGTCGTTTTGATTATTTGTCGTGTTATCGAGACGTTTTGACAACGTGTTAATCAACAGAACCCCATCTTGACCCAAGTGACCCGATCAAACTGGAATCACCCGAGTTCGACCAGTTAACCGGTTCAAGACGGTTGTTCTTGGTTAACCCGAAGTCGGTGGTCTCGTGAGTAGAATCCTGGTCTTGAGCTAGCACAACACCGCGAATTAGTAGAAGACTAGAACAAGGTCCGATTCTATCGGTTTTGAGTGCATTGAGTGTAAAAGAGTTGAAAGAAGGTTAGAAACCATATTTCAATCCTTTTTCACCATGAATGTGTTTAGATCTATGCAAGATCTTTGTTTACTTGTGTGGAAATCGGTTAGATCTAAGTTGTTCTTGGTGGGTTGAGGCCAAAACATGAAGTTTATAAGAACACCATGATGACGTCATCCTAGAACACCTCAAATCTAGTGATTTCACGGTTAAAAGTTAATATTCAAAAGATAGAAAGGTGTAGGAGTGCGTGTAGATTAAGGAAGTACAAGATTTAGGACGAGGTCTTACCGGAATTGGGAGAAAACGAAGAAAAGGTAAGGTGCACGGGCTGTTCGGACGTCAGTTGCCAAAAGTGGTAACTATGAGAGTGACATGGGGTATTTATAGGATTCCCAAAATGGAAAGGGGCAGGTCAGTCGGATGGCATCTCGCCCGGATGACTGTCCGGTCGGATGTCATCTCGGTCGGATGGTAACCTGGCACCACGATCAAGTGGCAGCCCGGTCGGATGGCAATGCCGGATGACACTTGGTTCAGGTGTTTGGCGCGACGATTTTTGCTGTTTCGATTTCGATTTCGATTGTGATCGTTTCGATGCGATAGTTTTTCCTAGTCAAATTACTTTTAATCCCAACTACTCATATCTTGCACTATCCCTTCTCCACTAATTATCATACCATTTCGATTGTGTTTGAGTTTTGATTGCGTTTCGATTGATTACTACACATAACATAATTTAAACATGCACAAGTAACACATAAGGCACACACACACACGTATACAACAATAACCAGAATGTGTATTTCGAGTTGCGAGTGCGATTGCGATTCGATGTTGATTAAGTTAGATTGACTAGCGTTTAATTGACTTTATCGCATTGTTACTTCCTATAGTTTACAGTCGTACGTCGATTAAATAGCGAATAACACACGTCGATTGTTATGATTATTGACACTTACTCCACATAATACAACTAAAACGAAAATAAAATAGACTAATTACAAGTCAAAGAAGTCGAAACAGGAATTGAGTTAGAAGAGACAGATCGCAATTAGCAATCTTGTCTTCCTTTGACTTCAATCTTGACTTTGACTTTGACTTCGGAAACACGGGGTGTTACACCATCAAACTTGGGAATGATCAGGCCTTGTTGCGAGCTTCCCTCTGTTGCCATTGATTGCCAATCTTCTTAATCACTCATGAATTTGCGCTCTGATACCACTGCATATTATTGAAGATCAAAAGGCCTTTAAATAGGCTTACAAGCAACGTAAACAAAGACGAATTCAACCTACTGCTTAGCCACAAAAGTAGGAACTGACACAACTAAATAAAAAAAAAGGTGAACAGTAATTAGCTTGGTCAAAGTGACCGTTATTCAAAGTCTCGATCCAACAAAGATGTCTATCTCAAAATAAACCTCTTGAGTGGGTTAGGCTCTAAAAAACAAAGATAAGAAATACAAGACTTTGAATCAAAAATCTTCTTATTTCATAAACTCAAAAATGAGTCTTAAATACAAGATGCAAACGGGAACATATAAACATGGAGATATGCTAAAACACGGGAACGTGGAGTGCATAAAATGGTCTAACATGCAAGCTAACCAATTTGCTAATGACAACATGTAAACGTGGGTAATTGAAACCGAAAAACATATGCATGCTGTTAGGATCGGAGGCTCTCATGATGGTGTTTGTTTGTATAATTAGAACAGATCAAATAGAGTTTAATAGAGTTTAAGTGCAGCGGAAATAATCACAAACTTTATAAACACAATCGAGGAAGAAAATAGTTTAGATAAACAAATGTTTTTCATCAGTCAAAAGATTACAAAGCAATTCAAAAGATTACAAGCATGCTTACAAACTAAGCTCCCCCTCAGCCTGATACTCCAGTGGTTGGTTGCACAAGATGAAAGGATTGAATTGAGGAGAAGAACTCACTCAAAACGATCAAATGTAACAGTACAGAGTACTGTTCCATTTATAGACAATCCAAACCGCTGAGGCATCTCAACTGACGTCACCATGAAAGCGACGTCTAACAGCCTAACAACCTGTATCTACTGTTCTTATACAAACACTGCTAATCTCAACTACTGACTATACATGAAACAAATGATATACTAAACTACTGCTCTCTCTTTATGTCAGTGCTTTCCTCAAGGTTGATCAGTTCTTGATTGAGCAGTGCTTTGTTATCAGAAGTGCTTAGTTCTCAGCAGTCTTCTGGCTTCATCAGTAGTTAGAATAACAGCAGCAGTTGTATCCGGGCAGTGGATGTAAGACAATCAGATGTTATAATTACTTTCAAGGGAGAAGACTTAGTATAAACTGCTGCTTATTGTGAGTCCACTGTTATGATCCGGTTTTGGCTTTCATTATCTGTTCCTCTGGCAGGGTTCAATCCCAACAATCTCCCCCTGGAACAGATAATGCCAAAACCCTTCATTATTCTGGATCTTTATTTCTCATCAGAAGTTCTTTGACTTGTTCTTTAAATTCCAGCTCAAAATCCTGAGAACTTGTATCATCTTCATCCCGGCACAGTGTAAGCTTAAGGAGATCTTGTAGATCTTCAACACCCAGGCCTAGTGCTTGATTCCTTGATATATGCTTCACTTTACCATTGATTCTGACCAGAGTCAATACATGGGTCTTTTGATTAGAGAGCCACTTTAGTATTTTTAAACCAAATGGGTTTCTTGGGAGAGATTTATTTGAAGATGAGTTGGGAGATGTTGGCCTTGTGAAAACTTGCAGACTTTCAGACATTCGTTTGAAGGCCATTTCAATGACATTGTTTGCTGCAGCTATGTCTTCTGCAGTCTCCTTTTCTATCTGCTCATGTCTCTTTTGTTGATCTGGCTCAATGTCTGAAACTTCTGAAGTATTTGGTGATTCATGCTTAGTTAACACCTTCTTGAAAAGTTTTTGAAGTTTTTCTGAGCTTTCTTCTTTTAGATCCATTTTCATGATGGTTTCTGTGAAGTACTCAACTTCCTTTTCCTTTACCTCTTCACTAGTCAGTTGTTTTCCTTCTTCTCGGTTTGACACAAGAATAGGATTTTCTGTTGACTTGAACAGTGTTTTGAGGTTTTCAATCTGTTGTTCAAGCTTCATCATTTGTTCATGCTTCTTTGAAGTGCCTGAAACAATTATCTTCCTTTTCTTCAGCCTTTCATAGGCTTCATCAGTATGTTGTTTTGACCATTTTGATATGGCATTGGCAGTGTCCACTTTTGCATCTATCAACTCCTGTTTCTTTCTTTTGTACTCAGTTGTTAGGTCAGCGATGAGCTTTATGTATTTGCTCCAATTTGGAGCATTTTTCTTCTTTCTAGGATCGTTCTTGATTCTATCAATCCTATCAGCCTCATGCTTTAAAGCCACTATTGGACATTCTTCAAATTGGTTTTCTTCAGCAGGATAGAATTTTTCTTGCATGATGTATGCAAGAAGTTTTCTTCTCATCTCTTTTCGTTGATCTGCCTTTTCTTTGCTCAGCTCTTGTGCAAAATCTTTTATTTGTTTGACTTTTGTGAGCAGAAATTCCAATCTTTCAGCAATGGCTTCATCACTTTGACCTTCACATTCAACCTTGGCTCTTATCTTAGCTTGTCTTGCTTTGAGCTCAAGATATTCATCCATGTCTTCTGGGACTATGAAGCCAATGAGTGAAGGAACTCTTCTGTTTGAAGGATCATCATCAGTGTAGAATTGCCTCATCTCATTTTTTATAGCTTCTAGTTCCAACGGATATTTTGCAGCAATGGGATCATATTTGTCCCCATTTTCCTGAGTAATTTTTCTTTTTCTGGTGTAGAGCTTTGCTGGTTGTGATGTGAGACTGGTGAGGACAGTGGTGGATGGCTGACTAACAGCTGTTGAAACAACTGGTGTTTCAACCTCTGTTGTCATTACAACTACTGATGTGTCAGTAGATGTCTTCAGCTTTTGAGCAGGGGTTGAAGGTGGTGAGGTAATTTTTGACGGTGGTGATGGTGGTGGTGAATTATCAGGTATGAAAATCCTTCTCCTTTTTATTGTTGGAGAGGCTGGTGATGTCTTGGATGGCTCAGTGGTTTGAGATTGAATGGCAGTGGTTTGTGATTGACTAACAGCTGTTGAAACAACTGGTGCTTCAACCGCTGTTGTCATTACAACAGATGTTGTAACATCTGTTGTCTTCTGTTTTATGACAGGTGGTAATGGTGGTAGGGCAGTGGTTTTGGTGGTGTGTGGTGAAGTTGTGTGTGTTGATGAGATGACAGCTGTCGGGCTACTACTAGCAGTTTTTGTAACTACTGCTGTATCAGCTGTTTGGATGGAAGTTTGAGATTCTGTGGTTTGAGATTTTGAGCCTTTTGAGGATTTAGATGGCTGTTTTTCTTGTTCTGGTTCAACATACAGACCATCTTCAATTCCCTTTGTCTTTAACTGCTTGATATTCTCCTCCTTTTTGGCATTATCTGCAAGGGGGTTATCCATGAACAGGATGGTAGAGGGAACTTTTCCAGAAGTGCTTTGGAGATGAGCCTTGATAGCTTTGATGTCTGCTTGAGTATCTTTAAATCTCGACTCCACCATGTTTGTCAGCATTTTCACATGTATTTCATGCTGCTGATCAGCCATCTGTTTTTGTTTTTCAAGTAAGGGCTGAAAAATATTCCACAACTCATTTGCAGCAGGTGCAGGTTGTGCAGATGCTTGAGCTGGAGCAGCAGTGGATTGTGCTTTTTGAGCTTTTAGCAGCTGCTGCACCATATCCTTTATCTCAACAACTGATGTTTCAAGTTTTTCAACTCTGCCCGTCAATTCCTGATACTTTGACTCATCACCCACTTTAATGGGATCATCTGAATCCCCACCAGCAGTGGTTGTACCAATGTGCGACTTAGGAACTGAGTCCCAAAAATCACCCATTGATGCCCCTTGTTCTTGGTACTGGGGACTTCTTTCTTCAGCACTTGATAATCCTTTGATAGTACCAGTGGTTAGAACCAACTCACTGGTGGTTACCGATGGTGCTATGGAAGAAATTGCCTTCAAGGGAGTCTTACTAATGAAACAACTGTCCAACTGAAGATCTGTTGATCCATCAGTTGTAGTTGCTGCTCCACTTAAACTACCACCGAGAGTTACTTGTAACTCAGGGGGTGTAACCTCCTCAGTTGTTGCTGGGATAGCAGAGGTATAAGCATCAGACCCAGTCACTTGTTGGAGTATACTCTCTTTGATGAGTGATTGAGAGGAACTGGTTTGTGTCTGAGCTATAACAACTGCATGCAACAAAGGTAGCATGGATTGTGGTAAAATTATTGGTGAGGGTATGGGAGTTGAAAGAGACATGTCCTTGGGATCAGGACTGAGGAAGATGGATCCGATTGAATCCAGAGCTTCATATTGTGGGGTCCCTGTGCTTGCAACCTGATCCTTTTGTGAGGATGCAGGAGGAGTATTAGGCAAAGGTGGAGATCTTTCTACCAACTGTTGTGAGGAAGTAGCAGCAGTGGTTTGTGGTGACCTTTGTGTTGTCACTGGCATTTGCTCTGGGATCTCATCTTTCAGAGTTGCCTTTGTTTTGGGTTTGGGGGGCTTTCTGGATGTTTTCTTTTTTGTCTTTTTGGTAATATCAGGTGTGGGTTTCAAAGCAGTGGTAGTGCTGCTATGATCACCTGGAGCAGTGGGCTCAGCAGCAGATGTCTGAGGAGCAGTGGTAACTGCTAAATTCTACTCAGACACCTCAGCTTTTGTTTTTATTGGTGCCAACATTCTAGTGAATGTTTCAGGTGTTAAACCTTTTATTTGAAAATAAACACCTTGTTTTAGCAGATTTTCATTTTCTATTTCAAATTTTTGTTTAAAATAGTAGCTTAGAAATCTTGGAAAAAATAAAAATGCTTTGCTATCAACATTTTTTACCAAGTCATTAAAGATCTCCTGGGAGTAGTTGTAATCTTTATTATTTAAAATAGCATAGCCCGGGCATTGAATCTTTAATGGTATTTCGTTAAACGTTGTTGTTTTATTTGAAACACACGACAAAAGTGTGTGGAATAAAAACCTTGGTGCAGAAGGGAAGTAACCTTTTTGTAAGGTATCTACCTTTGATTGTTCTGCATACCCCCTTTTCAGAAAATCAGCTTTCAACTCGTTTTTATCGAAGGAAGTTTTACCTTTCTGATCATCGAGTTTGAAGACTTCTGAGATTGATTGCAGAGTAATTTGAATCGCTTTACCCTGTATCGAGGAGTTTATGGCTACTACTTTATCATCTTGTTTCTCAAGCGTAGCATTTTTCCAGAACTCTCTCTGGGTTTGCAAGTAAATGGGAGCATCTGCTAACAACAAAGTTTTGTACTTTGATTCAGATAGTGTGTCGATGATGGAATTGAAGGTGTGGTTGTTTGAGGGTTTTGTAAGCAGACCCAAATAGTTGTGAGGGGATTTGTATGGTATCTCAATGGATTCAGCGGCCGTTTGATCGACCTCTTTGGAAGATGATGGTGATTTTGGTTTTGATTTTGATTTTGACTTTGATTTCGTCATTTTGAAAAGGAAGAAGAAGAACAGAGAATGATTTGAGATGGAGGGTTTGGAAACTGCTTTGAGAAGAGAATTTTAGAATTCAATTCGACAGTGTAAAACCCTGTTTGGGTTTTGATCAGGGTTTTATTTAGGGAAAAAAATGATCGCTGATGTGGCATCGGTTATTAAGATCTGATGGCTAAAAACTGACCACGTGTCAACCTTTGATGATATGGATGAAGAATGGAGGACAGTTGTTTTGAGAGCCACTGATGAAACAAGCATCAGTGGTTACAACGGTAATAATGTGATAACAGTGGATGATTTTTACTATCAGTGGATAAGACACTGATTTTGAACATCAGTGCTTGCCAAGAAAATGAAGGATCAGTGACTGACTTTCAGCAGTGGACAGTTTTTAAGAAACAGATGTTTGAGCAAAACAGTGGTAAGGGTTAAATTAATGGCAATGGTTTGAAAGTTCATTGTCAGCAACCTTTTAAAGGAATTTTCATTCAAGGTTTATCCACATGTCAATTTCATTTTGAAGTTCTTACGAATTCCTGACAGTGGTTTAGTACCCCAGATGATGTACACTTTTAACTAAGGCAACTCATTTTTGTTAAAATATTTAAATTAAAACATGAGAACCTAAGTATTCTAAGATCTGTTGACAATCAATCTTTTGCTTAGTGTAAAAACGAACTTGAGTTTGACATGACCTTGACAAATATACCATTTCCTTTTGATCTATTTTGAGGAAAATATCACCAACAAAAATAAGGTCATATATCCTCACAGGAGATTGAAACTTTTACTATAAAAAACCAGTAAAAAGTTCAAAATACATCATTAAAGAAAAATGAAGAATGATATATCCTGCATTATTAGAGAGAATCATTTTGAAAAAAAAAAGATTTTCTAAGGACCATATCAAAAGAAACTGGTATAATTTTCACTGAAATACATAATCATATCAGTCTCAAGCTTATGAAATGGTCAGTGGTCTGACAGCAGTGATATGAGATACATTTTGACCACTGTTTGGTACCATTTCCTTTTAATTGATTGACAACAGAAATGAGGACATATGTTCACATGAGTTTTTGAAAACCCTGTTATAGACTTTGTTACCATGTGAACATTCTGAAAATTTGTCTAGTCCTCTTTCAAATTCATTTACTGGGAATACTATTGTCACCTGAACTTCCTTGAACCAATGGTTGCACATAGCTGCTTGATGACCACTGTTACCCCAAACTTTGACTCTTAAGTGTTCTAAGTTTATACTCTTTTCTTCTGACTTCAAAAGTTTTGAGATAAACACACTTCTGAGTTTTTGTGAATTTTCTTCTTCCCTTTTTACCCTTCCCATTCATAAGTACTGAATTACTCACTGGGAGGTGGTTACTGAAGGAATACTTATTCCAAAATCATTTTGCAGTAATGTTTTTGAGAAATTTGGTCATTTATACACATGTTCATGCCAAATTTCACATTACCTATGATCTGGATATTTTTTACCTTGATATCTTTAATGTAGTTTTAACAAGGTTGGTTTGTTCCTTTTTAGGATCTCAACCTGTTTTTACATACATAAAATCAAGTGACTAAAGTTTGAATTTCCCTCTTTTCCGTTAGCAAAAACATCAATGTTTTTATGAACACAGGTTTTTGTTAATCCGAGGTTCATACTTTAGCATCCAAATATAGTGAGAACATCACAAATTTCATACCAACAATTGAAATCAATTTCGAAAATAAGAGATAATCCCATAGATTAACAGAAATGTTTTTAGATCTAGAAACCATGAGTGTCTTGTGGATGATATCATTTGTTGTGTGAGATTTGTGTGTCTTATGACATCTTGGTTGTTTTACAGAGTATTTGAATAGCAACTTTAAGCGTTATCACTCGTTACTCTGTTTTTCAACTAAATACAACCAACCTTAGTATCAATGAATTTTGAGCAGAACTGTTATGTCAAATTGATTGTTAGATCGAATTTGACTGTCCAGGCTCTGATACCAATTGTTAGGATCGGAGGCTCTCATGATGGTGTTTGTTTATATAATTAGAACAGATCAAATAGAGTTTAATAGAGTTTAAGTGCAGCGGAAATAATCACAAACTTTATAAACACAATCGAGGAAGAAAATAGTTTAGATAAACAAATGCTTTTCATCAGTCAAAAGATTACAAAGCAATTCAAAAGATTACAAGCATGCTTACAAACTAAGCTCCCCCTCAGCCTGATACTCCAGTGGTTGGTTGCACAAGATGAAAGGATTGAATTGAGGAGAAGAACTCACTCAAAACGATCAAATGTAACAGTACAGAGTACTGTTCCATTTATAGACAATCCAAACCGCTGAGGCATCTCAACTGACGTCACCATGAAAGCGACGTCTAACAGCCTAACAACCTATATCTACTGTACTTATACAAACACTGCTAATCTCAACTACTGACTATACATGAAACAAATGATATACTAAACTACTGCTCTCTCTTTATGTCAGTGCTTTCCTCAAGGTTGATCAGTTCTTGATTGAGCAGTGATTTGTTATCAGCAGTGCTTAGTTCTCAGCAGTCTTCTGGCTTCATCAGTAGTTAGAAGAACAGCAGCAGTTGTATCCGGGCAGTGGATGTAAGACAATCAGATGTTATAATCACTTTCAAGGGAGAAGACTTAGTATAAACTGCTGCTTATTGTGAGTCCACTGTTATGATCCGGTTTTGGCTTTCATTATCTGTTCCTCTGGCAGGGTTCAATCCCAACACATGCTAATTAATTAACTACAACGTTGGTGATGCCGGGTCAGATTCACCAGTCGTGAGGTGGGTTTAGCGTCAGTGACCCATATCAGAATTAGTACAGTACCAGTATTTGGTATAGTTTATACTAAACTACTTTCAATCTAATTGAACTCCAGTTTTAGAAAGAATACTTAATTTAAAGCAAACTATAGCAAAATAAAATAAAAAAAGTAATTGAATCAATCAATGATACACTTAGGCCAAGTGTAGTGGAATCACCCCTACCGTCCGAGTCAACAACACTTTTGTAGAGGGGCGTGGAACACTACGCATGAGGGGTTGCGGATTAGCCAGGTCACATTCGAAGAGGCAGATAGGGATGGAGGTAAGGGGACGTGGCATGCTTTGTCGATGTGGTTCCAACGTGGTTGGAGGGGTGTGAATCAACTCTTCTATCTCTACTGTAACATTCCCAAAATTTTATTTATATATATATATATAAATTTATGTTATTAAAAGGATGCATCATGTGTAAAATTGACCAATGGAAATATGAGGTATTTTGGGCAAGCGTAGGAACCGTTTAAAAAAATTAAACCTACTTTGTTTTAATGAAACTTGGTTCAAAATGTAGATAAAATGATTCTTGTTCTAATGGCATATTCAGTATTTTATAAAACATTATACTTTTAGAGTTATAAGCGCCAAATGAGTAAAGTAGTTAAACTAATTTTAATATATAAATTAATAATAATAATAATAATAATAATCATCAACATCCACGTATGAAGTAAAATATACAATATCTCATAATTGAAATAAGACTTTAAAAATTGTAAAGTATACATGGACAACAGAAAAAGGAATTAATGGAGGGGGGATGCGTGGCAACAACTCAACATTTTGCGTGAACTTGAAGCTAAGAAAGTGAGTATATATAGATCATCCATGATTCACTTTTTCTTTGCTAAATTCGTTCTTTCAAACTCCCTCTCTAAATCTATTATAAATATATATATATATTTCTTAGTATTACACCCCTTTAATAATAATAAAGCCTTGTCCCATTTTAAGTATTGTAGCCCCTGATCACTGATACCCTGTCCAAGTGACGTAGGACCCCGTAACGTATGTCAAGGCTCTGCCTAAATTCGTTGGGGTTCTGTCTCGTGACGTAGGGATAAAGTAGAATTGGGTTACTATACTTAACTGTGAGTGCACTATATATTCTATTAAATAATCCAGGAGTTGTACCAAGATATATCAACCCTCCAAAATATTTCTGACACCCCTAATATATTTAGAATACCCCTATATGTTTTTAAATACACCCCATATGTGAAAACCGAGCCCGAAATACAATATAACATTAAAAATAAATGAAAAACAAGAAAAATTAAGTTGAGGCAGGCCGCGTAACCCACCCCAATCCTTACGCGGTGGTATGAAGGTTGAGACCTGATTCCTTTGATTTTCTTAAGTTCAAGCGGGCCACGTAAGCTATCCGTTAAGTTCACGCGGGCCGCGAGAGGCTAAAAAGGTGGCGCAGCCCGGTGCGGCCACGTGGCCCAACACCCGGCTAAGCTAGTTGTCGACTTAGCACAGCTACGTGTTGACCCAGCTTTGACGCGGGCCGCATAAGCTTTGTGCTTATATTACGCGGGCCGCGAGAGACCGAGGTTCAGCAACTATATAAGAAGGCCATCGGGTTCAACCAAATTTCGTTCACAATTCATTCTCAATCTCAAAATTCTGAATTAGAGTTATTATACTCGTGTATTATACCCCTAATTAGCGAGGTACTGCTCCGTTGTAAGTATTATAACCCCAGTTTCGTAATAGATACGCTGCCCGATTGATTTAGGGTTCCGTAACAACTGTCGTGGTTCTTCCCGACGTAGTTGTTGGAATACCGTCTCGGGGAGGGTATCATTAATATTTTCAAAGGGTTATAATACTAACTTATGTACATTTGTGTAAATTATAGATTATTCCCAGGAAACCCTTACGCGTAGTCTAAGATAGCAATGTGAGTTTATCCTCTTTTTGTTAACCTTTTTGGAATGTTTTACAAAACCTTAAATGTTTTACAATGCGATTAAGCGGTGATTGAGTCTTTGTAGTTCTTCAATTACTGCCGGTATGTTGGGGTTTTGTATACAAAATATACTACTGCGTGTAGTAAGTCGGGGATGACAGTACGTTACCATTGGACAAAGAGTTAGCAAATGTGTAATATGACCCACAAGTCAGGATTGACAGTACTGAATGAGTAATTGTGTAGAAATAAACAATGTGATCGCTCTCAATACTGTTTTAATTGATAAAATGTTTCTTGATTAAACTGGGATTCACTCACCAGTATTTCCCACTGACAAATGTTTTTAAACACGTGTTTCAGGTAACACAATGTGACAGCCAATTAGTAAAAAGCCAGCTGGAGAGCACTGAAGGCTTGGGAAAAATGTGGCTATAAAAGTTACCTAAAATACGATGTTTTAAATTCAATAAAGTAGGGTTTATCCCTGTAAACATGTTGTAATAAGAAACTTGGGTTTTACCCATGTGATTATTAAAAATAAATTATGGTGGTTTTAATCTGATAAAATATTTCCTAACTACGGTCCTGATGAAATTTCCGCTGCCAAATAAATAAATGATACCACCTCAAACGAATGTTCGCGGCCGCCCGTTCCGGGGACAGATAAGGGGGCGGGGGTTGTGACAGAAGGTGGTATCAGAGCCTAGCCACTGGTTCAAGCCAAAGAAGTGTTCTGATGACACTTAAATTTTAAATTCTGTGTTAGGAAATAACTTATGTGATTATGTGTTTTATATTATTTGACTATTTGTTAGTCTACAGTATGGGTAAGCAAAGAATTTCGGACATCTATCGTCAATTAGATAGTCACCAAAAGATAAGGGAACCTCATTTTAACCAAATCCCTCAGGATACTCAGCAGATATTAAGGAAGGAATATTTATTCGTAAGGCACAGTCTGAGAAACCATTTACAACTAAGAAGAGAAGTTGGATTATTAGCAAAAGTCGAGAAAAAATAAAGAAGTCACAACCAAAGGGAGCGATAATCAATCAGGAAATAAATACCACAAACTCAGGAAACAGGCAATAACCTACCATGGGAAGATGAATTAGACGGACAATGGGTAAATCTCCATATGTTAGCCACAACAGCACTAAATGCTAACTTATATTAAATAGTCGAACAGCCAAACTAGTACCAGCACCCATGCCACCTATGAGCTAGAAACTTTGAAAGGAACTTTGCCCATTAGATAACAACTTAGTAAAGACAGGAGATAGAATAAACCTTACATAAAAGCATGCTGAGCATAATACTTCTATAACTTAGATAGACTAAAATAAGTTACAGATGTATAATCACTAGTATATTTGAAATTTCAGTTGTAGCTTGTAATAAATACATATATATATATATATATATATATATATATATATATATAAGTCGCAATGTTTACCATTTTTAACCAATCTATTTTATGATTGTACCCAAATGTTTGTACTAGAAATTTGTCTGTGATAATTAATATCACCCACTCAATTAATATCATAATATACATCAAACTAAGTTAGTTATTAACAAAGCAGTCATGTTTATGATTCTCTTTTGGAACCAATCATTTACTTTGGTTTGAAATACATATTAAAATATATGGTATAAAGCTTTAGAACTTTGTGGTTTTAATAATATTATTTTTTTATATTTAATAAAACCAAAGCTATTAAATTAACCAAAAGGATTTTAAGAATTAATTTAAAAGATTGCTTTAGTGGATCTAACCAAAGCAAGTTTTGAAACCCAGGTGTACCAATTTACCACTCCATTTTATCCCTTCTAGTTTATAACCAGTTGGCCATAAGACTTCATACTTTCATAGTTTTATGAAATAACTGATGTTGGGATTACTTGTAAAGGTTTCTATTAAAATACTTAGTAATAAAATAGATAGTTAAATGAATATGATGGTTATTCATGATTAAATAAAATCATTTAAAATTTTTAGAAATTTGGGTTGGTTGGACTACGTAGAAAGGTCTAACTAAATGTTGAAAGCATTTCTACAAATCTTTAATATTAAGATAAGTCCAGAATAGGTCTTATGCCTGGAAATAATTAATATTAGATTATAAGATTAACCAGTCATATTAGTCAGCTGGCATTCATTCACCTAAATATGATTGAAATTTTTTATTATATATTAATACATAATATATATATATATATATCTTACATGATATATTCCTTCACATACAAAGAATAAATGGTTTAGTTGTAGTAGTAACTTTATGATAAAAAAAATGGAGAAGATTTTTATCAAACTAGAATACTCTAGTAAACAGCAAAGTTAAGTTACTACTTTAGTCACAAAACATCATAGAATAGCTTTTATATTTATATATAATAGACTATTTGTTCAATAAAAACTTCAGTTTTAACTATAAGTTTAATGTTTTATCTACATTATTTAAAACTAATTTATGATTCTGTGTCATCAGTATTGTTTAGATATAGATATTATATAAACTGATTAACATAAATAAATGATCATTATGAAGTAAATGTTTTAACCTATTGACTAAGTTCATATATTACAACAAGATATTTAGTATAGTTATTATTATTATATTTATTAACTACAGTTGAAATATAAACCAAAGTACAATATTGATGATTATAACTTATAATAGTAAATATTAATAATATCCTATAACTCATCCAAAAACGTGTTATATTGTTCTATTGCCTTGTTTGGTATTAATAATTGGAAATATATATATACATTATCATAACGTTTAAATAACATTTATATATATTTATACGTGTATATAATATAAAGTAAAAGTTATTCTACATAGGGTACCTGTAGAATTTTATACGTTTAAAACTATAGCATAATTCAAAGAAAGTATATGTTCAAAAGATTTTTATAATCATCATGTTTTTATTCTCTACCATTTAGAATATTATATTTAAAAGAAGTAATAAATTTTATTTTACAATATATTATAAAAGAAGAGAAAAGATGGGTCTAATGGTTTATACAATCGATATATATAAAAGAGAATAAATAATTTTAAAAGTAAAATATGTTACAAAATGAAAACCCCTTTTTCTACTCGACTTAAATTAATAATTTAAGTATTCTATTATTTACTTATTTATTTATTTTACCTGGCACATTAAAATTTCCCTGAAAATTCTAGTTTTGTTTCATTTTCAAAACTAAAATTTAAAATAGATACCCCACATAAAAATATGTAAATCAAATGTGTGTTTAGTACGTTTGTCCTTTATAAAACTTTATTTAAAAATCAGATTACAATTTTAATATTGTAATATCTTTAAATAAATTATTATTGTATGGGATATACATACATATTCTAATACATTTATATTACTCAAATATATTTAGAATCAATTTTAGAAACGTTAAACTCTGTATTACTTACCATAAGTACTTCTTTGAATAAATAATATAATATACAATAAATTAAGAGTTAAGTTTTTATATTTTGAACCCATATGGTTCAACCCACTAGTTAAAAATAAATTTATTCCCATAAGTCCAGAAAGTTTTATATTTTGATTAATTTATTTCTTTAAACTTTTATTTATCCATCTTTAAAATATTATATTCAATAAATTTAACAGAAGTTTATTTCAATATATTACTTTTATAAGAAGGTAAATAAAGCTGGGGGAATAATCTTGATAATTGGTACCATCGGATATATGTATATATAAATTAAAGATATTACAAAATAATTCAATATTATATATATATATATATGTGTGTGTGCGTGTGTGTGTATATATATATATTATGTAAGTTTTGATATTAACAAGATATTTGAAATTTTATGAAATTATTAGCGTACACCATATAATAACCAAATATCTTCTGAAAGTAAAGATAAGAGAAAACAATATTGGTGATTCTTATGAAAACATGAAGTCATAAAAAAATAAATCATGAAACGTACTATGTTTTAAAATGTTATCTGTCTCAATAAAATATTCCTTGTAACGGAATCTAAGATTATATATGCATAAATAGAGTTAGCTGTAAGTATACTCATTACATCGAACCTAGCTATAGTGTCAATGGAGACAATTATATTTTTGTCAAAACTTCATTTTCCAAGCAAAAGAAAAACCACAACCATAATAATATCTATGCTTAAACAAAAAGAGTTAGGATATTAATAGTCACTGGTAACAACCAGGACAGTATTTAGACTTGAATGTAAGAAAAATGCCTTAGTATAAAGCTTTGAGATAAGCCAATTACTTGCGTAGACAAAGTATGATGGTTATTGGGATTCCGTGAGGATGATGACTAGAAAAGTGCAAGTATGATAAATAAGCAATAACACCTGGCCACTGTTATTTCTTGTTTATTGATACTACTCGGTTCTAGAATATGATCCATCATGAGAATACTGATTTCCTTGTTTCTTGATGCAAACCATAATAAACGATGTACTTTCAAAATCCTGATTTTAGAGAAGTCTATTTATGGGAAATATTATGATAATTACCTCTCCGGCAAAACTGGGTATGGTGCGGTAGACTCTCCTGCTTGTCCGGGTGAGATGGGGTTACCTCTCCGGCAAGACCGGGTGAGATGGGGTATATGTTATGTTAATGAAATTCCCTAAATAGTACCATGACCTGACATCCGACCTGTTTTTGGAAATATAAATATGTTAAATACATTAACGTTATGGATAGTGTGCATATTACAGTATGTGAAATATATAATTATATAAACATGTATGTCTATGAGGAAATCCAAAGATCATAACGATTGACAATTAGGGATAATTCACGAACAGGATATCAATGATAATCCTAGATTTAATTATCAGGAATCTCCCGTATACGTCTATAATTTCAATATCAAACATTATTTCGTTTGATCACCCGTCTCGTAGTTCGTGCGACAAGATGAACGATAGGAACTCTTTAAGTTGGGAAACCCTCAAAAGTATAAGAATTTCCTTTGCAATTATTAACCTATTAGGAAACCTGAATCTCATAGAGAATAGTTCTGGTCAAAGTAAAGTGAAATTCAAAATAAGGACCAAAATTTACCTAGAAACTAAACTAACTAAAAATATTCATATATATTTCAGGGAATCTCGAGGACGAGATTTAAAACAAGGTGGGGAGGATGTAACATTCCCAAAATTTTTATTTATATATATATATATAAAAATTTATGTTATTAAAAGGATGCATCATGGGTAAAATTGACCAATGGAAATATGAGGTATTTTGGGCAAGCGTAGGAACCGTTTAAAAAAATTAAACCTACTTTGTTTTAATGAAACTTGGTTCAAAATGTAGATAAAATTATTCTTGTTCTAATGGCATATTCAGTATTTTATAAAACATTATACTTTTAGAGTTATAAGCGCCAAATGAGTAAAATAGTTAAACTAATTTTAATATATAAATTAATAATAATAATAATAATAATAATAATAATAATAATCATTAACATCCACGTATGAAGTAAAATATACAATATCTCACAATTGAAATCAGACTTTAAAAATTGTAAAGTTCTATACAAGGACAACAGAAAAAGGAATTAATGGAGGGGGGGGGATGCGTGGCAACAGCTCAACATTTTGCGTGAACTTGAAGCTAAGAAAGTGAGTATATATAGATCATCCATGATTCACTTTTTCTTTGCTAAATTCGTTCTTTCAAACTCCCTCTCTAAATCTATTATAAATATATATATATATATATTTCTTAGTATTACACCCCTTTAATAATAATAAAGCCCTGTCCCATTTTAAGTATTGTAGCCCCTGATCACTGATACCCTGTCCAAGTGACGTAGGACCCCGTAACGTATGTCAAGGCTCTGCCTAAATTCGTTGGGGTTCTGTCTCGTGACGTAGGGATAAAGTAGAATTGGGTTACTATACTTAAGTGTGAGTGCACTATATATTCTATTAAATAATCCAGGAGTTGTACCAAGATATATCAACCCTCCAAAATATTTCTGACACCTCTAATATATTTAGAATACCCCTATATGTTTTTAAATACACCCCATATGTGAAAACCGAGCCCGAAATACAATATAACATTAAAAATAAATGAAAAACAAGAAAAATTAAGTTGAGGCGGGCCGCGTAGACCCACCCCAATCCTTACGCGGGCGGTATGAAGGTTGAGACCTGATTCCTTTGATTTTCTTAAGTTCAAGCGGGCCGCGTAAGCTATCCGTTAAGTTCACGCGGGCCGGGAGAGGCTTAAAAGGTGGCGCAGCCCGGTGCGGCCACGTGGCCCAACACCCGGCTAAGCTAGTTGTCGACTCAGCACAGCTACGCGTTGACCCAGCTTTGACGCGGGCCGCGTAAGCTTTGTGCTTATATTACGCGGGCCGCGAGAGACCGAGCTTCAACAACTATATAAGAAGGCCATCGGGTTCAACCAAATTTTGTTCACAATTCATTCTCAATCTCAAAATTCTGAATAGAGTTCTTATACTCGGGTATTATACCCCTAATTAGCGAGGTTCTGCTCCGTTGTAAGTATTATAACCCCTGTTTCGTAATAGATACGATGCCCGATTGATTTAGGGTTCCGTAACAACTATCGTGGTTCTGCCCGACGTAGTTGTTGGAATACCGTCTCGGGGAGGGTATCATTAATATTTTCAAAGGGTTATAATACTAACCTATGTACATTTGTGTAAATTATAGATTATTCCCAGGAAACCCTTACGCGAAGTCTAAGATAGCAATGTGAGTTTATCTTCTTTTTGTTAACCTTTTTGGAATGTTTTACAAAACCTTAAATGTTTTACAATGCGATTAAGCGGTGATTGAGTCTTTGTAGTTCTTCAATTACTCCCGGTATGTTGGGGTTTGGTATACAAAATATACTACTGCGTGTAGTAAGTTGGGGATGACAGTACGTTACTATTGGACAAAGAGTTAGCCAATGTGTAATATGACCCACAAGTCAGGATTGACAGTACTGAATGAGTAATTGTGTAGAAATAAACAATGTGATCGCTCTCAATACTGTTTTAATTGATAAAATGTTTCTTGATTAAACTGGGATTCACTCACCAGTATTTCCCACTGACAAATGTTTTTAAACACGTGTTTCAGGTAACACAATGTGACAGCCAATTAGTAAAAAGCCAGCTGGAGAGCACTGAAGGCTTGGGAAAAATGTGGCTATAAAAGTTACCTAAAATACGATGTTTTAAATTCAATAAAGTAGGGTTTATCCCTGTAAACATGTTGTAATAAGAAACTTGGGTTTTACCCATGTGATTATTAAAAATAAAATATGGTGGTTTTACTCTGATAAAATATTTCCTAACTACGGTCCTGATGAAATTTCCGCTGCCAAATAAATAAATGATACCACCTCAAACGAATGTTCGCGGCCGCCCGTTTCCGGGATAGATAAGGGGGCGGGGGTTGTGACATCTACCTTTCACCATCCTTCCATACAAGATCATCTCTCCTATCTCCCCTCCACATCATCAACTTTTCTAACGGATTCTCCTCCACGTAGGAGGGTTGGAGATAGTCCAAAACTCAGTCAACTCTTAGGGGGTGTTTGTTTTTTCTTCAAACATCTTCAAAGGAGCTGATGTCTGCAGACGTGCAGACGTTACCCTTGAAGACTATTTGTTTTTGCAGACATATACTGTCTGCAAGCCGATTTCATCTGTTTTCATGTCTGCAACTGAAGATGTGGTCTGAAGCTCTTCAAGCTGAAAATATAAGACTGTTTGTTTTTGCAGACACAAACTGTCTGCAGCTGTGACGGTGGTGGTGGCCGACTGAGGCGACGACCGGCGCCGGTGACCTTACAGCAGTGGTGGTGGTCCGGTTTTGAGGGAGGAGGGTTTTTTGTGAAGATGAGAGAGGAGGGTTTTTTGTTAAGATGTTTGAAGAAAGAGTGTCATAGCTTTTTTTAAGCAGAAAAAACCCATTTTCAGATCTGTTTAAAAAAAAACAGTCTTCAAGGGTAACGTCTGCGCGCCTGCAGACATCAGCTCTCTTGAAAATGTTTGAAGAAAAAACAAACACCCCCTAACTAATCCCTAAAGACTGAATGAATAAACCATCTACCAAATAATTACTCATATATAATTAGTTAGTTGTGAAATCTTTATTAAGGAAAATGACTAACTCAAGATGATCAAAGAGAAAATCAAGTCCATCACATTAATCAGTCAAAATCGTTTGAGTGATTGTCTCCCACATTATAGCCTTGCATATATTTGTAATTAAATGTATTCCTTATAATTAGCTTTCTCTTCTTGTATTTATATGTCTTATTGTAATAGACAAAGCATGGTTGATCAATTTCTTATATGGTATCAGGGCATTATCTCCACTGAGAAGCTCTTGATCCTGCAACCATCATTTCTTTAGCCAATACTCCTAAACAAGTTTACCATTAGCAATGACTTCTCCTCCATTCCCACTTCAACATCTCGACCCTTCTCTTCTTCCGTAGATTTCAAAATCTCCTTTCTTCTTTCTATATTCAAGTAATATCTCTTACAATCACAATATTACTCCTCTCCACCACACACGACCATAACCATCAGAATAGAATACCTAACGCTACCTTCACTCTCGTTATTGCCATAACTGTCTGTTCTCCTCAAACTCCACCACCCTCTGTCACCTACAATCCATTTTCCATCCATATGTTTCTCCAAAAAAAAAACAAAAAACAAAAAAAAGCTAAAAAAAAAACAAAAAAAGCTAAAAAAAACAAAAAAAGCTAAAAAAACCATCGACCTACATCACCATTACACATGGTTACATCTTCAAACACAACTTCTCCGTCAATATCAGTTAGGTTTTGCAAAACCTATAATCCTATCACTGCCGCAACCATCATTCTTCGGATGAAAGCCGCCTTTGACCTTCTATCTTTTATTGCATTCACCCTATAAAAAAAACCACAAAATATATCTTCTTTTGCTTCATCTACTTCATCTCCGTTTACATCTTCAACTTCATCAACTTCTTCTCTTTCTTAAATACCACACTCATCCACTGTTAACCAAGATTGGACTTATCCTACGGTCGTCCATCTTATGGGAGCATATTAAGGAAAATGACTAACTCAAGATGATCAAAAAGAAAATCAAGTCCATCACATTAATCAGTCAAAACCGTTTGAGTGATTGTCTCCCACATTATAGCCTTGCATATATTTGTAATTAAATGTATTCCTTAGAATTAGCTTTCTCTTTTTGTATTTATATGTCTTATTGTAATAGACAAAGCATGGTTGATCAATTTCTTATAATCTTTACATTAACCTAGTACAGCTAAACAAGTTATAAGCATCATCGAATTTATATACATGGTAATAATATAAACTTAAATTGTGACTAAATCAATCAATAGAAATCGTAAAATCAGTCATTCATGACTACATAATAGCAATTGAAAGAAAAACTAAACTAAAGAGTATTTAACTTGGACATGCAAAAGAAATTAAAATTCAGAATGTAAAGAATAGGATGAAAGACCAAATCTCAAAAATGAAAACTTGTATGTATCTCAACTTGAATCAAAGGATTCAAAGCAACCTAAAAATAGTAAAAAACAAACATTCGTCTTCTCCTCAACTTCCAACTGTCGCTTGTGTAATCAGATACCATTTTATGTTATTTGACCCAAGTTCTTATAGTTGTTGCTGCATCATACACGACTATATCTATATCTATATGTTTTAGAATCAGCTGGTTGTGTACCTTCAGTTTTACATTTGGGATCCTCGACGCAGAAGGTTGTGTAATTATAGCCCTATATATTCCTTAATCTCCCAATGAATTACACAGTTTTTTTTCAGGTTAGCAAGATGTGCATCTATATGTTCAATTTATTTCAAGATCTCAACACAGGCGTGTGTCAAAAGGGTGGAGGGTATGATTCAAACACTTTAGGTGTTTGAGTCATTCTCTACCCAATGATATCATGCCATGTCAAGTCCCCATTCCACTCTCCATTTTATACTCAATCATGACAATGATTCAAACACCTAGAGAGTGGTAAAAAATTAAAAAAAAAATTATGATTGGTTGAAAGGGGTTGGGGCCCACCATTAAACCCCCTCTCTCCTTCTTCCCTCCTCTTCCCCGCTGCGGTGACTATACACCGAAAACCCAACTCCCCACTCACCGATAAGAGGCCGACGATCATTCCCCCAGCGGCAAACAACTCCCCCCGTCCACTCCGACCCCCCTAAAGCTTACTTCAACGTTCAACCCATGCATGTGAGTAGCGTGAGTAAAAATATCAACCTTTTCAGATGTAAAAATGTAATAGCTGCAAGTAAATGAAATATTTAAAACAGAGTGAATTTCAAGTTTTGTCCTTTCTCTTTATACACATTTTCAAGCGATGTCCTTTATCTTTAAAATTGACGAGTTTTGTATTTAATGTTTTAAAATCATGCATGTTATGTCCTTTAGCCCTAACCAAGTTAGATTTTTCTGTTAAATCAATCATACAAGGGTAGTTTAGTCATTTAACCAATCATTAAAAATAGTTTAACACATAAAACAAATATACATATTTATAATTATATACACACACAAAACTCTACCGCCTCCACCAGCCACCACCCTCCATCACCTTCCCCCGCCATTAATAGCCACCGCAACCACCAGAATGTACCATCACCTGCCACCTCTATCCCATAAACGCACATAATTCTTACCCCTCTCCCTCTCTCTACCACCCCACCAGCCACCTCCTGTCACCGCCATCCACCATCGACAATAGCCACCACAAACACCATAACATACCACCACCGCAGCCACCAGAACGTACCACCACCTGCCACACCCATCCCATCCCATCAAAACAGTAACGTACCACCTCGAAACCACCATTACAACCTTAGTGTCGCTGCTAGTTTGTAGATCTGGTTTTGTAAACCCTAAACCTTGTGAGAATTAACAATTTTACATGAAACACCTCGAATTACACCGCCGTTGTTCCATAGTTGTCACCTGAAACACCTCGTCGACCACAGCATCATTGCCCCTTCTCCCTGGACCTGAAACAACTCCGATCTGGTCAATAGGTTGCGGCTGTTACCAGGTTGCAGTGATGGTAGTGGGTGGTTTCGATGGGAGCAGGTGGTGTGGTCAGGGGCGGACCCAAGGCTTGACGTGGGCGGGTACTTGAGTTTTTATTAGAAAAGAGTAATAAATCTTTCAATATAGTTGAGTTTTTAACTTTTTAATTTTTTAATTTATTTGTAACTTGTAACTAAAAATGTGTGGATTTTTTTCCATTCTTTTTGTTATTTTATTTTAATAAGCAAAAATCTTGTTTTTACACGAAGGATAAATATTGATATGTAGTAAAAATTTCAGTATGAATAGGATAAAGTATACTATAAGCATAGGATAAACAATAATATGCATAAGATAAATTTCGATATGTACAAGATAAATTATTTTTGACTAATTAAAAGAGAGGGAATAATTAATGGAAGAGTATATATATATAGGTTAAGTTGTTTTTGCTAAATTAATTTATTATTTTCGTTACATTGACTTTCTGCTTAAAAGATCATTCTCCTATATATATATATATAAACGGGATCAGGAGAAAACGCTCAAAAGTGTGAGAACGGTGAGAACGCATCCTGGCCCAACACGTGGCGCGGGACATGATCAGGGTCCTAGAGGTTTTTTTGTCTTTTCAATCTTCTTTTATTTTCCCAACGCGGTATATTATTTTCTGACGTCTAAGTTTTTTTTGGTGTTAATTGTATTTATTAAACTTTTTGGCGTTGAATTAATTTTCTGTGTCACATAGATAATTTTTTGGCGTTATAGAGTTTTCTGGTCAATTTTTTGGCGTTTTGTGTTGTTTTGTATCATAATTCACTACGAGTCATTAATATTTGCATAAGTTTGCAATAAGACCATTTTTTTGGCGTTTAGTGAATTTTTTGGCGTTTAATACATTTTTACAAGGTGCTTTGCCAGCACCCGTTCTCCCAGTTTTCATACTACTAGCGTTTTGTTGTTTGAAGTTTTTGGCATTTTATATAATAATGTTGTCGCAACCCCCGTCCCCTATCTGTCCCGGGAACGGGCGGCCGCGAGATCAGATTCAGTGGTATCGGTGTTTATCATTTTTTGCAGCAGAAATTACATCAGGACCGTAGTTAGGAAATATTTTATCAGAGTAAAACATCACATTTTATATTAATAAATATATTGGGATAAAACCCAAGTTTTCATTACAAACTGATTTGTAGGGAGAACCCCAATTTTATTGAAAATAAAGCAACTTATTTATTTAGGTAACTTTTATAGCCACTTTTCCAAACCTTCAGTGCTGTCCAGCTGGCTTCTATTTGGCTCTCACATTTTGTTACCTGAAACGCGTTTAAAAACATTTTGTCAGTGGGAAATACTGGTGAGTGAATCCCAGTTTAAGAAGAGTTTTATCATTTCACAGTATTGAGAGCGATTACAATGTTTATATCTACACAATTACTCATTCAATACTGTCAATCCTGACTGGTGGGTCATATTACACATTGGCTAACTCGTTGTCCAATGGTAACGTGTTCCACATTTTGTATACAAAACCCCAACATACCGGCAGTAATTGAAGAATTACAAAGACTCAATCACTGCTAATTATAATTTAAAATAATTAAGGTTTTGTAAAAACAGTTTACAAAAAGGAGATTACTCACATTGCAACTTTAGGGTTTTTCCTGTGATTTTCCTGGTGATTATCTATTAATTACACAATGCACATGTGTTAGTATAATAACCCAATATTTACATTAGTAATACCCTCCCCGAGACAAAATTCCAACGACGACGTCGGGCAGAACCTCGACAGCCGTTACGGAACCCTAGATCAATCGGGCAGCGTATCTAATACGTAACCGGGGGTTATGATACTCACAACGAGGCATAACTTCGTTATTTAGGGGGGTATAATGCCCAAGTATAGCTTATACTATGCAAAAATTGAGAGAGAAAGAAAAGTTTTGAGAGACGGAAACTGAAGTCGATCGATCCTATTTATAGGGTCTGATCATGACTTCCTTGCGGCCCGCGTAAGCCGAATGTAAGTCCTTCGCAGCCCGCGACGTAGGTATAGTAGGGCCTAGCTGCGCTGATTCGTCGGTATAGACTTGACACGATGTTGACACGTGGCACGCTAGGGTTTCGTTTGGAGGTTTGGTTGTCGCGCCCCACGTAGCCCGAAGAATAAGTCTTCGCGGCCTGCGAGCGATGACTGAATTTTGATTTTATTTTATTTTTAATTATATAAAGGTATATAGGGTCAAATCTCATATACGGGGTGTATTTTAAGAAGTATATGGGCATTCTAAATATATTAGGGGTGTCGAAATAATTTTGGAGGGTTGTTATAAATGTATTTTATTTATAGAGAATTAGATAACAAAATATAACTTGATATTAAAAAAATATAAAATGAAAATAAAAAAAATAAAAAATGGTAATCTAATTTCTCTTCCGAATCTTCACTGTCATCAGTCTCTATCTTCTTGATTTTGTTTTGACGTTTTGAACCTTTTTTGAATACTTTAGCTAGATGTCAACTTTCCTACATAAACCCTGTCTTTTTCAGACGAAGCTGCATAGTGGCATCCTGTGTTTTGGTGTGATATTCTTGTTTGGTGGCATGTCATTGAAGATTAACTCTTGCTTGATGCTATTTATAATAATGGAGTCTAAAATAACATTTTACACTTGTGTTGATCCCTTTATTCCATGTCGATATTTATCAAGATCAAAGCTCACATGATGACATATCACTGTCATCAGTCTCTTTTTCTTGAATATTTGTCCATCTCATTTAGCAAAATATTATTGAGATAACCCCATTAGAAGAAGAATCCATTTCAGTGAAAACTTTGACATATGTGGTTTTTTTAACTAACATTTTTTGGCGTTTTTAAGAGTGGTTTCTAGAGGATATGGCGTTTGTGTTTTCTGGGTGTGATCAATTTCATTGTGTATAGACGCCTCTCTTATAGGAGTTTTTTGGCGCGTAGTTTATGCGGGAATTTTTTTTATTGTAATAAATGATAGTAATAAAATAACTGTCATTTCAGTTATTGTTTTTGTATTTACTGTGTTGATCAGTTTTTTATCAGTTTTACAGGTGATAGACGTCACATCTTCTAAGTTTGGCGTTTTTTATGGCGTTATGCAGACCAAGATGACAGAATACAATAACTGAGTAAATAAAATATTAAGCAGGAATTTTTTTTGTTATTTTTGGCGTTTTGTAAGGAATAACTATTTTTAGTAATTTTTTGGCGTTTTGCTAATAAAGGGAGAAATATATCATTTAATTATCTTAAAAAAAAAAAAAAAAGATTACACAGAAGAAAAAAAAAAGAGGAAAAAAAATTAAAAGCCTTCGTCAGAAGGTACTTTATCCGAATAGTATCAATCACTTGCGTCATCTTCTTCCTCCTTGGAGTCTTCATCTGGAACTTCATCCATGTCATCACCTCCACCTTCATCAGCTTCTTGTTCCTGAAGATTTTGAAGCCTCCACCTGAACATGTCTTGCATTAAATCCAATTTTGAGTCTATTTATGTGTTTGTACAAGTGGCGTTATGCAATTCTTCCATGAAACCCAGACGTTGCTTTGTCATGATGTTCTCTAGCCAGTAGACTTCCTGCTCTCCGCTGTCGTATGTAACCGTCACCATGCCTGTTTCATCATCAAAACGCCATGATGTCATGACAGGGTCCGGCTTCACATCTGCTTTTATTGGTCCAAATTTGCTGGTTAATGCTTTCATAAGCATATGTGTTTCATGTCATTCGTTATCTAGAGTGGTGCCAATTGATAAGATTTGCCTCTGTATCTCTTCTTCCATCTTCAGAATTGCCCTGACCGTCTTAACATACACCCTCCTTCTGTTGTCAAAATGGAGGACGTATCGCTTGATTCCCAGAGTGTATCTCCATGAAACGATTGTTGCTATTTTTGGTGTTTTGGTTAAGTTGACGTTTTTGGTTAAAGATGTTTTTTGCAGAAATGGATAGATTGAAGTGATTATGGAAGCTATGTTTTACCTTGTTTATATAATGATGTTTTTGGCGCGTAATTTTGGAGGGAATTTCTTCGAATAAATGTTAATAACTGAAATACAGTTACTGTGTTGTTTCATCTTCCTGTAATATCCAACGCGTTTTATTACTAATTTTTGGCGTTTTGTTTTTTAATGGCGTTTTAGTTTTTTGAAGGGCGTTTTATCATTTGATGGCGTTTTGAATATGAGCGGTAAAGGACCCTTTTACCCTTAATGAAGCGCGTCCCACATAATAAAATTGAAGTTATTTACGAAAACGCCACCGCGCAATCTAGTCCATGGATTGTTTTGATCGGACGATCCATAAGTGTTCTCACCATTCTCACACTTTTGAGCGTTTTCTCTAAATCCTGACCCATATATATATATAGGGTTAGGTTCATTTGTGAACACTTCCCTATTTATGAACAAAACGAACAAATCCTGGCCATAGATCTTCTTAACTAAAACACAAGGGTAGGATTGTCTTTTAACATTTGTAGTTTTATATTTAATTTTCGTTTTTATTAATTATGGCAGTTATCAGATTAAGATAACCACCCATGCTTCATCTTTCGTAAATTGAAATTCAATTAATCAACAAAAAAAAAGCTGCGTCCATATTTTCCAGTTCGTTCTTCAGATCCTCATCAAAGTTCAGTTCGTTCTTCAGATCATCAACAAACAATTGTTCAACGAATTTGTTCCACTTAAGATTTATTAATTATGACAGATACGAACGATTAGCATGTTGTTTCAGCGAATTTGTTAATCATCAGAGCTCTGAACGACCAGGAGAACATCATCAAGGTATAATTTTAAAGCAATTCTTTATACAAGTTTGTATCCAGCGTCGCTCTAACTTGAATATATAGCTGTATTATGGTTTATTTAGTTTTTATAATATTTAAGATTTGTAATATATGACAGATACGAACGACCAGCCTGATGTTGCAGCCAATTTGTTAATTCCTAAGAGCACTAAACGAGCAGGAGAACATCATCAAGTTATAATTTTAAAACAATTGTTTATACAAGTCTGTATCTAGTGTCGCTCTAACGTTAATTGGTCCGGGAGAGAAAGCAATTACGAAGAGTAAAAAACCGAGAAGGAAATGCAATTTTTGCAAAAAAAAACGAGTTAGAGATCATGATAAGAGGAATTGTATGCTTAAAAAGGGTGAGCCGGTCAAGGACGACTCGTCAACTAACGAAGAAGACGAGATATACGATGAAGAAGAAACCGAAGAATCTGGGTCCGATGATTTTGGAAGTGAAGAATAGTTCACGTAAAGCGTAACAACATTTAGTTTTTTTTAGACATTCTGTTGGTTTATGTTTTAGATTAGATGTTTATGTAGGTTGTTTTCATATGTGTTTTAACATATACAACTATAGTATTTGGGTTTTTAAGTTTTATCCAGTATCCATGCTTTGTTTTTTTTTTTTTTTTTTTGACAATATTCACGTGTCCTCTACTGACTCGCGATATATGTTGCAGGTTACATTTACATGTAGTCCAGTAGGTTATAATAGTATAGTTGCAGATGTATATTCGGATTCCAGTAGGTTAGCATTTTAGAGGTGTACATGTGTATGTGTTGTACGTATTGCCAGCAGTAACTACATTTGAAGATGCCCTGTCAAATTGATTTTAAAAAACGGTATACATTAACTAAGAAATCAGCAGTGTATATTTTTGTGTCAACCACGTTTTAAGTTTATTTAAAATTTAGCATGCGTTAGTGTATCTGAAGACCCATTTTCATCAACCATTGGAATCCGTTTGGATTTAAGGGTATGCACATTGGTTTGGTATAACTAATATAGATTTAGTTCAGCAGTGTATAAGTTTATCAAGTATCCATCGTTGTTCAGGGACAATGTACACACGTTCTCTACTGAGTCGCAATATGGCATACATGTTTCATTAAGCAACAATCTAGTAGGATATAATGTTTTGACGTTACACATGTGTATTTGCATCGATTATTAGTCCAGTAGGTTATTATTTTACAGTAACACGTGCAATTTTTCAAGTCAAAGCAAACCAAATAAAAATGTGAACGTTCAAGAATTGGGAAAATAAGGTTCCCATATTCTTTCAGGTCCATTAACTCCTGCCTTTCTTCCAACACAACCTCCAATGTGCTAGTAAACATCTCCAACCGTTTGTTGTCATCATAACTGGATCTTATCAGCATTTCCTCAGTCTGGTGTTTGAAACACAAAAAAAATATATAAGATCTATTATCTAATTCTGTACAGAACCCGTTAACTAAATGAAATAATGTTCTTACAAAAAGGCGTGTGTGACAAAACAGGCTTAGCATTGTAAACTCTCGTCTTTTCACTTCCTCATGATTAAGCATAGAAGCCCAACAGTCTATGATCGCAGAACTATACCAAACTTTTGGTAGCAGATCCAATATACAAAAGTGCATCAGATGGGTACCATAGCTAGTACAGAATATATCATTCCTGTACACGAGTGTTTCCATCCAAACATTACAATATATATATATATAGGGCCAGGATCATTTCAGAACCATAAATATTTACAGAACTCACAGAACTCTTAATAAACAATCTTTTTATTTATATATTTTTATGTTTAGGATAATTTTATCATTTATTATGTGTATTTTTACGATTACATACATGTTAAGAGTAATTTTATCATTTTTTATATGTAATTTTATAATTACACATATGTCAACTAGCTTTTTTGCATATATGTAATTAGTTATGACACATATATATAATTTTGGCAATTAAACACATGTAAACTACTTTTAACATGTATGTAATCAAAGAAATACATATAATAGATGATAAAAAGATCTTAAATACAAAAACTTAAATATAAAATGATTGTTTGTTAGGAGTTCTGAAAGTTCTGTAGTTATTTAGAGTTCTGAAATGAACTCAACCCTATATATATATATATATATATATATATATATATATATATATATATATATATATATGCCATTGATTTACATCAACCCTTATAGGTTTGAGTTACGCACTTACCCCAAGTTCTTCGCATTTTGATCTTTATAAGTCACCTAAAACAAACCAACAAGAAAACCAACTCATAAAGTATTAGAAACAAAGAGGTTCAAGCATTAACTATAAGAGAACCTAGTACACAATAGTATGAAAACAAAAAGAATGTATTGCATTAACTACATATATGTACTTATCGGTCTGCCCTATATCTAAACACATGTGTATTCCATCACTTACACATGTGTATTAGTATAACAGTTAAATTAACAGGTTATATGATTTTAAACAACCTCAGTTCAAATCCCTTTTTTCAAAACAATGAAATCAATAGAGCGTAAAAAACGAAATCCAGGATTTGTGTATTCCATCACCAATATATCCTATGTACCTAACAATCTGCACAATTTTTATACACATGTGTACACTTATCACTTACACATGTGTATTATTATAACACTTACCACAATCTGCAACATCAGGCTGATCGTTCGTATCTGTCATAAATTATAAATCTTAAATATTATAAAAACTAAACAAACCATAATACAGCTATATATTCAAGCCCTAGCTTTTGATTAAAAGGATTCAAAACATTAGGGCAAAACAATTTATAATCATTCGGCAGGAAAACTATAATCTGCCAAAAATCTGAACAAATAACAACAATACACTACAAAAACGGAAGAACTACACTACCAAATGGCTGATTACACAAACCCAACTAAACCCTAGATTTTGAGATGAGAAAATTCGTGTGTATAAAGACGAACTATACATAATCATTTAATGAATATTACACTATGTAACGATACCTTGATTTAATGATCCTTCTTGATGTTAATCCTTTGCAGAAATCGCCGTTGATGGAAAGAGAGGATGGAGTCGATTGCTTTTTTGGGTTTGTAAGATATGATGTAGAGGTAGTTTTGTTTGGATGAGATTTGAGAGAAAAAGAATTACAAGATTGCCCTTATTCGGTTATTTTAAATCAATTTATAGTTTTAATTAATTTAAAAACCATTTAAATCCTATAACCAATATCTCATCATCCAACGGCCAGGATTTGTTCGTTTTTGTTCACAATTTAAACATTGTTCACTCTTGATCCCTACCCTATATATATATATATATATAGGCTAAGGCTAGACAAGAAACCCTTATGTTTTTAAAAAACCCTAGAAAACCCAACCTCCCGACATTTTTTTTTTTTTGAAAAAAATAACACATGTAATATACATGTTTTTAAGAGTTTTGGGCCAAAAAAACAAAAAAGCGCCGAAGGATTATTTAAAAAAAATAAACAAATTTCAGCAACTTTCGTGACTAACATGTGTTAGGCAAAAAATGCTGAAACTTGTTTATTTTTTTTTAAAACATCCCTTCGGCGCTTTTTTGTTTTTTTTTTTTTGGCCCAAAACTCTTAAAAACATGTATATTACATGTGTTATTTTTTTTCAAAAAAAAAAATGTCGGGAGGTTGGGTTTTCTAGGGTTTTTAAAAAACATAAGGGTTTTCTATATATATATATAGAGTTAGGTTAACGTACAAATGCCCTTATCGTACAATATGTACGCGCTAATCTCAGCCGTCAGATCTTTATCCCATGTTAAAATCGCATGTTGTTTTTTTTAACAATTTCACATGTTTTTTTAACATGCAATTTCATCAAAATTAACACATGCGAAATTGTTACAAAAACCAAGATGCGATTTCATCAAAATTATCACATGCGGTTTCATCAATGCTATTTTATAACATGCGATTTCCCTATATCGTACGTGATGTACGTTAAGCGATATTGTATTTTACACTTTCCCTATATATATATAGGGTAGGGTTCAAGAGTGAACCATATTATTTTTATGAACAAAATGAACAAATCTTGTCCATTGATTTAGGAGATCTTGATATTTATAATAATGACAATTTTCTAATTATTTATGTGTAGAAAATAAATGAAAAGGGTATAAGGGTAAATTGTTAACTAGTTCTCCTTCCAATTAAATATTTAATTACATTCTCTCTCTTCATTTCTCTCACTAATTAACTAATTTATTAAGAGTTAATTACATAGTTAGTCCATGTGGTTTGCCCAAAGTAACATACTTAGGTACTAATAGTTTAAAATCACATTCTAGGGTATTAACTTTTCATTTTGTAACGTTTGGAGGTATTAACGTTATTTCTAGGTTTAAAATCACATTCTATTAGTACCTAAGTATGTTATTTTGTGCAAACAACAGGGACTAACTATGTTAATACCCTAGAAGTTAATACCTCCAAACGTTACAAAATGAAAAGTTAATACCCTAGAAGGTGATTTTAAACTATTAGTACCTAAGTATGTTATTTTGTGCAAACCACAGGGACTAACTATGTAATTAACTTAATTTATTAATTTAAAAATAAACACAATTACTATTCAGCCAACCTGTTTTATACACATACGTATATCCGTTTTATACACATGCGTACATATGTGTACTTTGAGTATCCAATACAAGTATATATGTGTATAAACCATTTATTAGTTCTGTTTGTGTATATTTTATACACAGTTTCTATTCAGTCAAACTGTTTTATACACATATGTATATCTTTTTATACACGTACGTACACATGTAAATTAAAAAGTACATATATGTATAACAACACTATGAATAGAATGTATTGAACAAAATATGAAAAAAATTAGGGAAAAGACACATTATTACATATAACCATCTTCATACTTGATGTCAAATATTCGAACTGTTTATTCAAAAAGAATTAAAAAGTGAGAATTAGTATTTATTAATGATAAACAAATTAAAAAAAACAATCTTATTAAAAAGAAACAAGTTTTAGTGTATTACCAGATGGTACTTGTATACGGTATGACATTTATCTTTTTTTATTAAAAAGAAACAGATGGCAAAATCTTTACAATCTTATTAGTAAACTGAACTCAATTGAAAATCTTATTGATGATTTCTTCATTTTAATTAATTTAAATTTATACCCCTTGTATTATAAACCAGTGTTGCAAAAATCGCGATTACTCGGCGATTAATCGCCGACTAGTCACTAGTCGGCCTCCTACTGAGTAATTTTTCACTAATCAGTCAAAAAATCGCTAGTCGGACAAAGCCGGTCCAAGCCGCCCTAGTCGACCAAGTCGCCGTAGTCAGCCCATTTGAAATCCTTAAAAAACAGGCCCAAGATTAGAACTTTAGCCCATTTTCCTTATCCCTTACCCTAATATGACGAAGAATTTGAGTCGGAGAAAGAGGATGAAGTAGACGAGGAGATTGAATACGAGTCGGATGGTGTCGAAATCATTGAACACAGCGGGGATGACGATTACATTTGAGCTATTTGTTAATGTTTGAATTTTAAGTACTGAGACTTGTTATGTTATGACTTATATGTTAGTTTAGTTTGTATTTTGAATTACTTTTACCTTTTTAAGTATTATATTGACATGGATGTGTGAGTATATATATACATATTTATAAAAATAATATAATTTCCATATAAAATTTCCGATCCGATTAATCCCGAGTAATCCTGAGTAATTCCGAGTAGTCGCTAGTCCCCACCTCACCGGCCGACTAGCGAGTTCTCCAACCTTGTTATAAACTATGTAATAAAAAAAATACGAATGCTATTGATGCGAAATTTTTTTATATTCTTATTAGAAGAGAAAATCTGGTGTTAAAGATTATTTTACCTTACTTCCCATATTTACTTGAGAGGCCATTGGGACAAAATAAAAAAAAATTCGTTGCTTTTTTCCAAACTCTGCAACACAAATCTTCAAGAACTTGTATAGTGATAAAGTGGGTTATAACATGGTCATGTCAAAAACTTAAACGGGTTATAACGTGGATACTGGATAGGGTTTAGATATAAACTGGTTGTGTCAAAAACTTATCTAGTGAGATCCTAATTATGTAATAACAAGCACTGTGACTAAGCACTAAAGTCTGCCTCTTGTTTCATTGAGCTTAAAAAATATGCATCATTTGGCTTTGCTCAATCTGGCATCAATGTGTATTATAATTAAAGCAGTCTTGTGTTCAATACAATATTGTGTTCCTTTTCAAGTCCATCGAATTCATGTTGTTTGTGAACAAGTCGGTATTAGCATGAGACTAAAAACTTACAACTGAAAAGAACTTATCAAATAAAACGAAATCATTATAATTCATGTCTTCACAAACTATTGTTTTAAGGATCTTGGCCATCACATAGGCCATTATTTCCTTTTTAACCTGAAAATAGCTTATAATCCTATTTTCATGATACATAAATCTAACCAAAACTTTCCATATGAGAGCATAATATTCTCTGATGCCAAAAATAACAGATTAAACTGTCACCTATTTCAGATGTCCAAAATAATGAAAGTAGTAGTAACAAATACGCGTAGTTTATTAATCTCTTTTAAAAGGGGATTGCTTTAGTCCTCACAACTGCCGTCACAAACTTCACATGTTCTAGGCTTTTGCAGGTTCAATAGCTGCAGGAGGTGCAGCACCGCCCGTGGTTGGCCTGTAGATAACATATAGTCAATTGGCTTAGAAAGTTCAGCGGAAAAAAAGATGAAATTGTTAAATAAATGTGGCAACTTACAGTCCGACAAACACTTTGAAAGCATCATAAATTCCCCATTGAGCCCCAGTGAGAGTACCAATCATGACAATTCTTAATGGAAGCCCTCTGGTGAAAAGACCCCAAACTCCAAGCTTCTTCACAGCCTGGAAAATAGTTTTTTTTAATGAATGAATGATAGTGGTATTAAGATAAATTGAGCATTTGAATCTAACGGTTAAACAAAAGTACTCACGTCTCCAACACTTGCTCCCTTAGCATTGTTAAGAAACGAGACAAGATTATCAGCAGGATGAGATACAATAGCACAGAGAACACCGGCAACATATCCACCAGCAAAACTGACACCAAGCTGAAACGACTTGCTGCATTCATTTTTGGGTGTCGGGATGGCGTATTTGTAAAACATCTCCACAATTGTCTCAAATGAAGCAAACTTCATCATCGTGTCTGCATATCAACAATAAAAGATCTAAGAGGAACCAGGTTTAAAAAAAGGAAAACGAGTTTCGAGGCGTGATCCCTTCGCCTCACGAGGCGTAAGCCCAAGGTGAAATTAAAAAATAAATATAAAAATTATATATTCTATAAAAATAATAATACTAACTAAATTCATCATCAAATTCATCAAAATCATCAAAAACACACATGAAAAAAAACATAAATTGCTTGAAACTGACACAAAAAGTCAAAAACAAATATTAGTCTATTAGAAACCCCTGAGGCGCACCTGAGGCTCAACCTTTTTAGCGCCTCAGCCTCTCTGAGGTGCACATACACTAGAATCCCCCTGAGGCGCGCCTCAGAATCGTTTTTTCGGCGTTTCACCTTGAGGCACGCCTCAGCCGATTTTTAAAACCATGAGAGGAACCAATATACATTTGCATACAAAGGGAAGATAAAATGTTTCGGCACAATATTAATAAACAAGGGTACGCATCTAAGATGCATGAACTTACATGGTATCTGTCGTCCCCAAAGTGGCACCAATCCCTTGTATAGCCTATATAATGTGACAAAACTCAATAACAGGACTTCCAGACACTATATTTTTAACTACGCATTCAACACTAAATATGTATAAGTTTAAAAAAATAAACGAAACAAATAATAAAAATGAATACCCAAGTGCGCCTTCAGATCTAACGAACTTTGGAAGTCCATCACCTAGGCCCCTAGCAAAACCAGGTTGTGTTTGGACACGAACCTTCACCGCCTCCATGGGACAAAGAGCGACATCAGCAATAAACTCAGCAGATGCAGAACCAGCCAAGTAGATCAAAGTCTTGTACTTGGTAGCATACTCTGGGCCAGCAATGTCAGAGTAGTATTTCTTGAAAAACTCATAGAATCCGAATTTACAAGCACCCTGAGCACTGTAACCAAGCAAAGTAGGGACCCATCCCCTGAAGAACCCCCTCACACCCTGCTCCTTTAGCAATACCCCAAAACCTGATGAAATACTCTTGTACTTGACTGGATCGATCTGATTAACCAAAAAGGAAATGTTTAAATAAAATATTATGAAAAGAATCAGTTGCAATGAATTATAAATACACACAAACAACAATTTAAACAAGGCAATCCCATGCCATTTGATGTGCAACAATTGTAAACCTAGACCCCATAGGAATTGAACATGATCAATAGATTCATACTCACATGATCATATCCAAGTCATCTACGACAAGGCATGTCAAAAACATGTCTTTAACAAAGGCATCAGAAGCAATAAAAATATTAAGAGTAAATTGCCATTTTAGTCCCTGAGTTTTGTCCAAAATTGCCATTTTGATCCAAATAGTTTTTTTTTTGCATCTGGGTCCCTGACTTTTCACTTTTATTGCCATTTTGATCCAAACCACTAAAAAAATTTGGATCAAAATGGCAAATTTGGACAAAACTCAGGGACTAAAATGGCAATTTGGACAAAACTCAGGGACTAAAATGGCAATAAAGTGAAAAGTCAGGGACCCAGATGCAAAAAAAAAACTATTTGGATCAAAATGGCAAATTTGGACAAAACTCAGGGACTAAAATGGCAATTTACTCAAATATTAATCACAAAGATTCTGAAAACATCTTTTGAATGTACATGAATCAGTTAGCCAAAACATTGTAATTCACAATTAACTTACATCTAAATAATTGTTAGTGTGGGAGATCAGATATGTTTAGAATATTAATCACAAATGGTTTGTACACTTCTTTTAAATGCACATGAATCGGTTAGCCAAAACATTCTGCGTTTTACAGATCATGCTTGTTACCATCAATGCTCAAAAATACATTGACTCGGATAGACTCATTGAGGCCAAAATAGAAAATAAGTGAGTGTTTATGCGAAAAAAATAACAAAGTTTACAACTGATATGTGGCAGGCCTAACTTCTCACAACTTGTGAATTGAAACTTAGTTGATCATGTTCCTTAACACTACAGTCTACAGTAAAGCAAGCAATTTCCTGGATGTCTACCTCAAGAGTCAACATCCAGGTATACATCAAAGCAAACAATGACATTATTTTGTTGTACAAATGTGAACCACTACATGGAATCCAAAAGGCCTATAGGTTTCCCAAACTATGTGAAGGGCAATACTCGTTTGTTGGAAATTGGTGTGTCCCACAACATGATATAATAGCGTCAAGTTGCTAATTCCATGTCTCCCACTTCCCAAGTTGTTATGTCAACTTGGCCACCCCATGGATTCAATCAATCAATGTACTAGTAAATTTAAACAAAATAACTCAAATTAAGACATTCTCTACTACAAGGATACATGTACCCATTGACATCTCTTATATGATCGAATTTCGCAAATACAAATTGCACACACACATAGCCTACGTAACTCTACCTATTAAAAATCCATCAGCCAGCTCTATTGCATCCAAACAATCTTAAGAAGATTCACAATCAATACCTAGTTCATTACTTTCCGGACGAATTACTCGAATTTTAAAACTACTCTAGATAGATAATTCCACAAGCATCGATACAAGCAAAGAACCTAGATCTAACTAACACACATCTACAACAACATCACCGAAACGAAACGAAACAGATCGACACTAACAACAACTAAATGCGTTGACTATCAATGAACAACACGTCTAATAACACGGAATCACACAGATAAACAAATATACAACTAAAATTAAGAAAAAAACACCGCTTGAGAGAAAACTGAAATGAATCGCATATACCTGCATGTTACATTTCACAAGATCAAGAGGAGTAACAGTCGTATGAGTGAGACCACAGCTGAGGATACCACCAGCAGTACAAGCAGCGTAGAATTGAGGCGAGTACATCTCGATCTTTCCAAAGGGCTCACTAGGAGCAGGAATCACCAAGTTTTGGTCATCTTTTGGAATTGAAGCAGATCGATACAAGTTAGGGTTAGAATTGTTGTTGAATTTTTCCATGAGGCGGTTGGTGGTTGAAAACGACGACGTATAGAGGAAATTAGGGATCAGAGAGTGTCGAGATTCGTCGGAAAACGCCATAATTAGGTACAGAGAGAGATCGGATTTGGGGGAAAAGTTGGGAGTCCGATATCCTCTGTGAACGTCTCTAGTGTGTGTATATGGTATGGTATGATTATATTCCGGTTGTTTAGGGCGAAGGGCACGTGATATTCGTGTGCTCTATATTTGTGAGATGACTGAATCCGGTCCAGCCCTACGCACCATCCAATAGTCGACTACAATATGTCAATTATGGGGCCTTTAACTCCATGCCTCCACTTGCAAGTTGTATATGTAAAATAAGATTTAACTCCATACGGTATGGGTGTACATGAAAACCGATTAACTGATATAATCGAATCAAACTGAATAAAACTGAAGGTTCGGTTTTGTGATTTGCTCATAACCGAAATTTTCAGTTTGGTTATGGTTAAACTCTCATTTATAACCGTAACTGATCGGTTAAGAAAAACTGTAATAACCAAACATGTCAATTTCGATGAAAACTCATAACCAAACTGGATTAAATTGTGTTCACCCGTAATAATAACTTTAATAATTTTTGGGCAAATATTTTGGTTGCTCCTTTATAAAATTTAGTTAGACTCCTCAATTATCACTTATGAAAACAAATCCTAAGTCCGCCACTTATTATTTATAACATCAACTTAACACATAGTTGTATATATGTATGAATTCTTTAATGCTTTATTACAATTATTATTTTGATATAAAATGCTAAGCATTGATTATTTTATTTTATTTCACGATTAGATAGGTTTCGGCCTTAGGATTAAAAAAGTTGACCATTAGGGGTTTTAGTGAATAATAAATAAAAAGAAACATGTATGGTGTCCCTTCACATGTTGTTAAGCGTCAATATATGTTAATAGCATCGTAAGTTTAATGTCAACCAAGTAATACTAAAGTTTCGTTTATTCCACCAAAAAACGTTGTGTTTCTTTGTTTAAAGGATAAATTCGTCACGTATGCCAACAAATATAGAAATTTAACTATCTTCAATTATCCAGTAGAATATTCGATTTTCAAAGAGATTTATGTAAATTAACTAGCTTACCATCACCTTTTTCATTTATAAATTGAAACTAGGTTAGAACCCCGTGTATTACACGGGTTGAATAAATGTAATTTTATATACTAAATTAAAATAATTATTCTTTAAAAATCTCGTTTATTACACGAGTTGAACAAATATAATTTTATATATTAAATAATAAAAAAATTATATCTCTAAGAACCCCATGTATTGTACTGAATAAATGTAATTTTATATACCAAATAATAAAAACTCGTGCATTATACGGGTTGAATAAATCTAATTATATATACTACATAATAAAAAAGTTATATTTTTAAAAACATTGTGTATTACACGTGTTAAATAAATGTAATTTTGTAACCTTATATATTACACGGGTTGTAGACAGCCTTACATCTACCCCGTAGGAATATAGAGGCTACTTTCAGTGAGAGCCCCGACTCGATAGTAGTTTTGCATCAAGCCTTTGATATAAGGCACATAACACTCAACACTCGAGACAAAGACCGATTAGTGCATGGTCCCTTTTGTCTTTCTACTATCAACGCCACCACATGATGATGCATGATTAACCATCCTCCGCTTATAACGTTATTTTCACGAACTTAGTAAAATAATGTTAAAATTAGTGCAATTTCACTTTTGCCCTCCGATCGTCCACAAATATATACATAATATGCGCATACCGCAAGCGGGGCGAATATATACTAAATAATAATAAAAAATTATATCTTTAAAAACACCATGTATTACACGGGTTAAATAAATGTAATTTTGTATAGTAAATAATATGCTATTGGATTCGTTTAAAAAATCATAAATTTGGTTCGGTTTAATTCGAATCAAGTCATAAACTTGGTTAAGTTTAATTCGAATTGATTAGAACCCCAAGTTGGAAAATCTAAAACAGAATTATATTATAAGCTTCTCTTCCTAATTAGTGTTTTTTAAAGTTTGATCTAATGTCTAATAAGTTATTTTGTATATTTTGTTTGTACTTTAAATTTTTTATATGAGCGTATTATTGTTTTTAAGTTTAAGATTATTGTTTTGTGCTATTATTTAAAAAATCTTTAATTTATAATTTAAATTTGAAGATAATATATTATTAGATTAAATAGAATGATTCTATCCGACATTCAAAGTAAGATAAGATTTAATATTACTTGATTATTTATTATTTAATTAATTGATATAAGATAAGTATGAAAATTCAGGAAATTAAAATGTAGACGCCTTCAATGAGTGACACGTGTCCCAAAGTTGGTTTCTTTTATTATATAGTATAGATGCTTCATTCATTCTTGAAGTTAAATGGTGGAATAACCAAAAAGTAGGTTGTGGAAGTAGTAGCCGACTCTAGAAGTGCATAAAAGATAGGTTTCGGATACAAAACCGGGTATTGAGATTTGAGAAACTCGTTCCATAGCGAACCCTACTCGCAGGTTATATATCGGGTATTAACACAATGGAGGAACTGGCCCAAAATTTTAGAGGTATCCCAAAACAAATTGGGATCAGTGGTATCCTTTTTATAATGAAAGACGGAGTTGAGAGGTATTTTTACACTACGAAGACATAGTTGAACCGTAGCCCATGTTATCCCTACTAACACATTAGCTCCACCCCTGAACCCTAGGATTTAAAACTTATTCAACTTGGTTATACCGACCCGACCTGAACAGATTACAAAAACCTAAAAAAAACATAAACCAATCACTTCCCTCTCAAAAAAACCGTTTTCAATTTGAGCATATTAATTCCCTAATTGAAGAGGTATGGTCCCATAATCACGTATAGACACGTGTCAACGGGACCACACCACTCCAAACTTGCGATCTCGCCACTTGAAGACATCCAGAAGGTTCTGGAAAAAGACATTCGGCGACAAAGAAGATGCTCTCATCAGACATAAAGGACGACAGGTGGCACCAATGGCGAGGCGTCAACGTCAGTCGCAAGATCTTCATGGGACAGACCGACAACCGGTTCAAGAGGATGTTGAGCTGGAGCGAATAACCGTACGCCACGTCACCTCTAATACACGACCAGGCCTGGTTGCGTTAGAAGAGACATGATGGATATTCCTCCTGGTCGGACAGCTGGCAAACAACGGCTAGCTGGCGGTCCTCCTCCTTTGCAATTCTCCGGCTATAAATAGAAGACTCAACCTCCAGGTTTAGGGATTCGCTTTTTACTCTCTCACTTTACACACACACTTATCCTCAAAACGATTACGTATTCTCACGCCAGAGGATGGTTACAAGGAGAACCCCCATCTTCTCTTCCTTGTAGGCTTGTAGCGAGTCACCGGTGTTGTTCGTTTTGCGGGAACCTTTGGGAGAATCAGTCATTTGTTGAGTAACGAAGATTGAACTAACTTACACAAGACGACCCGACTAAATAGCATAGTGTTGTCTAGTGTTTCTTCACTAATGTATGCTTTTTCATTCCTTTGGCATTGTGTCTTTGCACCACCTTTGAATTCTTTTAAACTCAAGAAATAATAATCTTCATCTAATTCTTTTAACTTGTATTCCTTTAAACATGTATACGAAATGCACATAACAGCTTTATAATGTCATTGTTATCCCATGTGATCGCTCCGCACATAAAAACAAAAGAAACGATCCGAAATAGATTCTATTCCACCAAAACAAGTGTTGCACTTAAGGCCATGTGTAGTTATAAAGCTCTTTGTGGGCGTTATGCGACAAGTGGCGAAACGTGTAAGAGAGGGGCTTTATATCACAAGAGGGTGTAGTGGGGTTATATACAATATGGGGCTTTGTATATATGTATGTATATATATGTGTGTGAGTGAAATTTGTAGTTCGATACTGTTTTCTCGTTTGATGGTATAAATAGGTACATGAGTGAGAGATAGAAAAAATGGAGAGAGAGAGGGGGAAAGAAAGAAGACCAAGCAGTAGAAAGGAGACTGGAAGGCCACAACCGGTACTAGAAGAGTTAAGAAACAAGAAGCAGCTGGAGCAACAACGAATTCGGAACTGTCAACAGGAGGATAGGGATTGGCAAACGTACAAAAGTAAACACACAAGGAAAAAAGAGACCGGAAATAAGCAAGTTTAGCGTCCGAAGATTCCGACTACAAACATTTTTGTTTACAATCTCCTAGATGGGGTTAAGGAAACTACTCTTCACAGAAAATTTGCCGAATATGGAGATTTAAGAAGTGTTTATATAGCCAAAAAGAGGGACAAACTAAATAATCAGTTTGGCTTTTTGAGATTTGCTTTTATCAAAGATACAGAGGAGCTTTTGGAAAGGAAGAGTTTCGTTACTATTGATGGAGCCAAGATTGGTGTTAACTTAACTAAATACGATAAGCATGCTTGCTTTCCTGTTAAGGACGATAGGAGGAATAAGTCTGTACCCACGGGTTCATTTACGACTAAGAACTAGAGCACAGTTACGACAAAGAGGTCGGTATGGGATAGTAATTCTCATTACAAGGATGCTCTTATAAACAAACTAAACATGGAGAAGACTACGAGCAAAACAATCATTCTCGCACCTGTTGAAACCGAAGCGGAACACAAATGGAACAACATCGCGCTAGTCGGGGAAGTGAAAGAGTTCAGTAGTTTGGAGCATTGGAATGTGCTTGCGGGAGCACTCAGTGTCCCGGAAGTAGGGCCGAAATACTTGGGAGGTATGGCGGTCCTTCTTCCGTTCGGTACTCCGGAAACAGCACTGGATTATTTAACGAATAGAAGGGATCTTTGGGAGAAGTTCTTTGTTTCTCTGGAGGAATGGAAGGGCGATTATGTGCAGGAAGAAAGGATTGCTTGGTTGTGTATAACAGGCATTCCGGCGAGGCTTTGGAGTGCAGGTACGTTCGACTTAATCGGAAACGCGTTTGGAAAGATTATCGTCCCTTCAAAGGCTTCCAGCATAGATGATAGTCTCGTGTGCGGTAAAGTCGGGATTCTCACAGGATTCAGTAAGAAGATTGAAGAGAGAGTGGCAGTTAAGTGGAAGGACAAGCAGTTTTACGTGGAAGTGGAGGAAGACCGTACTCCATGGTCACCGGAGTCTATAGTTCCGGTGGAAAAGGAAAAGGCTGCTGACTTGGAAACGTGCATGGAGGGTAGGAACAATGATGATGTTTGTGGTTCCAAGACACAAAGCCCAAGGCATGTGGAAACTATTTTGCCGCCTTGGGGAAACGAGCAGTCTAGGCCTAGTGATTTTGACGTGTTCAGATTTTGGGATGTGTCTAATCCTAAAAAGCCCAGGCCAAGTCTTAGCCAAAATAAAGGATCAAGTGGTGGGCTAAATTCTAATTCTGGGCCCAAATCTCAAAAAAGAAGGAGAGGTAGTGGGAGTGGGCCATCTCTGGATGGGGTTGGGCCAGTAATTTTTCCACTTGGTAAAAACTTTAACCTAAATGTTCCAGCCCAGTCTTCAGATATTAACAACACGACATCTGGTCAAATAAGGGGGGGCATGGACTACTCTCATCAGGCAACTAGAATCGAAGGAGATGAATCGGTGTCAAGGGATTCTGAGCGTTGTCAATCGGTTTTTCAGGGCGTCGATTCTCAAGGTCATTATCTGGGTGATACTGAGGTCCCTGATATAGTCATGCTCAACCAAGAGGATCAAAGGAACTCGACTGATACAGAAGTTCAGGAAACTCTAAATTTTGGGTTAAAAGTGGGTGTTAATCTCAGTAACTTCAACGAAGCGGTGAAGGAGCTTGTTCAAGGTGAGGAGACAAATAATAGACAATTATGAATTTTATGTCTATTAATATTAGAGGTGTCGGCAAGGAGAAGAAAGCTAGATGGGTAAAGAGGTTAGTGTTATCCCAAAAAATTTCTTTTCTCTCTATACAGGAAACGCGACTCTCGGATGGGTCTAAAATTAGATGCGAAGTTTTTTGGGGGCCGGGGCAGTTTGAGAGCGTTTTTGTGGATTCGAGTGGGCGCTCAGGAGGTTTGTTATGCTTATGGAATGCTGAAAGTTTCTCAGCTTTTAACATTAGGTAAAGCAGATTTTTTATTATTGTTAGTGGTAGATTAAAAAGGGTCGACGAGAATTTTCATGTTGTGAATGTTTATGGTCCCCGTGGGGTGCTGGCTAAGAGGAATCTGTGGTCCGAGATTGGGAGTTTTATCTCATCAAATCTGGGTATTTGGATAGTGATGGGGGATTTCAACGCGATCAGGTTTCCGGATGAAAGATTGGATTCAAATTTTGACCCAGTTAGCGCTCGTGATCTAAACGACTTTCTCACTTCAACGGGGTTGTTTGAATTTGCAATGTCTGGTTCAAAGTTTACTTTTAGCAAAAGCAAAGGGAGGAAAATGAGCAAAATTGATAGATTGTTTGTGAACCAGGGGTTTATAGACCGGTGGTCGGATTCGTGTTTCTTGGCTTTACCAAGGTATCTCTCAGATCATTCTCTTATAATTCTGAGGTCTTCTCCTTTGGATTTTGGCCCGGCTCCGTTTCGTTTTTTCAACTCGTGGTTAGATATTCCTGACTTTGAGAAAACAATATTGGAGTTTGATACTGTTTTCTCGTTCGAGGGTCCACCTGATGCTCGATTAGCTGCAAAATTGAAGTTCCTTAAGGAGAACATAAAACATTGGGTGAAGCTGAAAATTGTCAAGGCTGAAGAAAATTTTAATACGGCCTTGCTTGAGTTTCAACATCTGGATGAAAAACTGGAAATAAGTGAGCTCGAGGAAGAGGAGGAATGGGCAAGGTTGGAATGTTTGAAGGAGCTTGAAGAGATGGAGATGAAGAAGACAAAAGATCTTCATCAAAAAGCGAGAGCTAGGTGGGCGTTAATGGGCGACGATAATTCGGCATTTTTTCACCAGATTATTAAGCATAAGTCGATGTCTAAAAAGATCCATGGGTTAGAGATCGGGGGTAGATGGATAAGCGCGCCAAACAAGGTTAAAAAGGAGGTTCTCCGTTTCTTTAAAGATAGGTTTACAGAAAGTACTTCGGTTCGGCCAGAGATGGATGCTTATGGTTTCAAAGTGCTTTCTGAGGCAGAAAAAAACTCTCTTATTGCTCCTTTTACGCTAAGCGAGATTAAATTGGCAGTTTGGGAGTGTGGTAGTGTCACACCCCGATATTTCCACGTATTACCGATGGGCCCGGTGGGGAGTATCGTGACGTAGTTGATATCATCATAGTCAAACAACACAATATTTAAATGCACAGCGGAAGCAAAAGATAAATATATTACAAACCGATATAAAGTAATATCAAGTATTACAAACGGAATGTAAAGGATCCACAGGCGGATCGAAAATAAAATGAACCATTGTTCAACAGACTTTAGGCATTCAAGCTTGCGAGACTCTTATTGATGCTAAGGAGAAGCCAGCCTATTACGAGTAGTACCTGCACTTAGTCTTTTTGGGAAAATACGTCAGTTTACACTGGTAAATACAATTAACTGACTCATTTTGAAAAGTTTAATAAAAATTGATTTGAATGCACGTGGCACAAAACATTTTATAACTTGGGATAATTATGTGAATATAATCTTGTAAGTGAATTACATGTTACTTATGCGTTCAGTAGCCCGATCCGTAGACCGGGTAAAAGATTAATAGACACACCACATTATTTGGTTAGGCACTGACGGGTGTACGCCTACACCCCGTGCTTTAGGTCGTGGCCATCTCGTAAGATGATGACAAGGATATCCGAGACATGGTCATTAACCCCCCAAAGGCTTTAAGCAAACAAAACATTTCAAAACGTAGCATCTCAAGGATTTAACCTCTATTCGATTAAAGATTCAATGCCAGACCAAGCGGTATTTTATATACCGTACCCCAAGCCCGTATAGGGAAAATAAGTTAAAAGTATTTACCTGAGCTAAATATAAATTCAATCCCAGCCGTAAACCACCAAGCAAGTACAGATAGCTTTTACTGGGCTCCTAAATCTGGAACGAAGGTTTTTAACAACCTATTAGATTCCTAACGGGTCTTTAATTAAGCCTAAGCTTAGACCGGTTAGTTTTCAAAATGAAGACACGGTTCAAACGCATGATAAAGCGAAGACCGGTTTAGAATGTGGTTTTGACCCGACAAGCTTGGACACTTGTTTAATATGGGTAACTTAAACACATTCTGGATTTTAAGACAAAGATGATAAGGTTTGGCCCATTTCGGCTAGTAAATGTAAACTAGTTACATAAGCCGTTCCGAACACGAAAGTGCGTAACGGGTAACCAAATGGGTCATATGCAAGTTTTCTAAGTTAATATGCCTTAAATATGTTGTGACATCAGAAAGATATCTTCTATTATGCCCGTAATGGATTTAAACCCAAACTATGCCTCGTAAGGGCATTTTGGTCATTTAAAAGGTTATAAAAGAGTTCAATTTGTAATCTGAGTTACAGGTCTGATTTATTCAGTAAATATACCTAATTTAATATGTTATAACAGTAGGGTATGACCTATATGTGAAATTTATCATTTTAAAACCAAACTATGCATCTTAGGGGTATTTTGGTAATTTCACAAAGGCTAAAAAGGTCAAAACTGGAAACCTGAGTTTAAAAACTTTTACTTACTGTTATTATATAAAAATATACTAAAAATATCAGTAGTTATCAACCTTATATGTTTAATATGGTCTTAGCACATACTATGCGTTAAAAACGCTTAAAAGGGCGATTTGGAGCCATTTCCGGGTTTTCAAAGGAAAGCTGATATTTTTATAATTCCAGAAGGCTTAAAATATTGTATTTATCAAATAAAATCAGTAGAAAAAGGTTTGGGGTCAAAAGGATTTGTAAAACTCATTTTATGGCTTAAAAGGGGAAAACCGTCATAACCCGAATCAAACCTAGAGACCTATGTTATGCTCAGCCAAAAATTAAATAAAAATCTTCAAAAATCCCAAAATATTATATTACATCACTGGATAAAAAGTTTGATATCAAAACGTGGGTTTAAATAGGCTATGCGCTAAATACGCCGTTTAATTAACATAAAGCTTTCAATTTACGCTAATGAGCATAACTCTTAATCTAGACCTCCAACTGATGTCAAATTTTAGGTGCAAGTTTATAAATTAGTAACTAAGGTTTCTATTCTTTTACTTTTTCAAAAATCACGTTTTATAGTCAAAAGGGCACAATAGTCAACATTTAAGCACTTTAACGGAAACATGCATGTGAATCGGATAACTAATGAACCAAGTTGTATAATCTCAGAGGGTTATACTTTTATGAAACCTGGTCCAAAATAAGCTCTAAGACAGATCTAAAACATGCATAAACGGGTCAGAACTGAAAGTCAAAGCAAAAGTCAATTTATGCGACTTTCGGTTCCGATCCGGGTCTTAAACTGAAAATTGTCGGGTTAAACATGGTTAGACATGTTCTCACATTAATTACCAAGTTATATTAATGATCAAACAGGTTGCATGTATCCTACATTGCTAATTATGCTTAAATTTGAAAATAAACATTTTGTTGACTTTTTAAAGTAAGCTTTAACTCGACAATTAACATAGTTAGACTGTTAGAGTGGGAATCTGAAAGTACCCTTTTAAGGGTTTATTACCCACATAATTACCAACTCATAGGTACTTTCAATTTGAGATTTGACTGGACAAATTGTGATTAATCATGAAGTCAAACCTTAATTACGACGGTTTGACTTTAGGCCATTTAAACTAATAAAACTGAATTAAGAGCGTTTAAGAAAGCTTACCAAGGGTCTAATGGACAGAAATTAACTCAGAGGAGGTTCCATTTTTGCTCAGGACCCTTTTGAACTTGAGAGAGAGCCAAATGCAAGAATGATGTGAATGAGAAATGGAGAAATCATGGCCTATTTATAGTTTTGGAGGGCTCATGGATCATCAACAAGTGTTGGGGAGAGATAACCAGATCACAACAAGTGTAAACTGGTTTTATAAATCAGTTGGCAGCCCCTAGATTGATGTTTGAGAGTGTGGAATCCAGCTAGAACAAAAATATAACAGGAAACAGGTTGCCTGCAGCTGTTTCTGCAGATGTACAGATCCACGCGGCCTGCATAGATGATCTGTATGGGCTACGCGGCCCGCCCACAAGTCCAGATCAGCAAACAACTTTGGCAGTTGCCAAGTTTGGTCCCTGTGAGTATATAACTGCATATAACAGCCCATTTTCCTGCAGAAATGACATATCTGGTCCCTGGGCTGTTATATCAGGTGTATTCATGTTCCAGAAATAACCATAACAGTCCCTGTTATGTTTTTCAAACATAATTTCACTTTCAAAACTGACCAAATCAGCCCCTGAATATGTTAAATGCCATAACTGATACATTCGAGGGCTGTTACACCATTTTTAAGGCTCTACAATAATGCCTGAACATAGGGGACACAAAACATGCCCAAAAATATGTCGGATGTCGGTTCGTTTGGCCGTATGGTCACGTTGTACGTCTAATTACGACGAAATACGACCGGACGCGAAAAACGATCCAAATTATGCGACGAATGAAATTTTATCATTGTGATCACTAAAATAAAATATTTTAATGCTTACATAAATTTTTGGGTGTCCGGGGATATTCAGAATGCGAGATATGCGCAAAAGTGCAAACTTGTGCACTTTTTGACACTTTTAGTCCCTGCTTGACATAAAAGTTTATTTTTGCGCACCAAACACCTCTAAGCCTATATCTAAGTTATATAAAGGATAAATAGGGTATTTTTAACTTATGGACATATTCCGGAAGGTCCGTTACCATACGATTCGACCTACTTTTACAGTTTGACGCAATTAGTCCTTTAATTGCGCATTGTAGCGCGAAATGTCATTTAATGATATCCAAGCCTCCTATGGCCCATAATGGGCATTCCCAAGCATATACTTAAATATTACTATGCTCTCGTTGGCCTAGATGGTCACCGAAAGGTGTAGATTCAAAAGTTGACGCTTTAGGTCCCTCTATTGCGCAAACTTGCGCATTTCATCATTTAATAGCATTGAAGCCTCATCTAATCCATATTAGACATTCTTGAAAGTATTATTAAACATCACGATGCTTCGGATTCGCTAAAAGGTCATTCAGAGGTATAATTAAACATATTGACACTTTTAGCCCCTCTAACTTGCAAAGTTACGCGTAACTTTACTTATAGGCATAAAAACCTTAGACGGCCATTATTTGGCATTCCCGAGAGTATAATTAAATATTATGAAGCTCCTGGTTTGTTAAAAGGTCACTCAGAGGTAAGAATTTACATGTTGACGCTTTTAACCCTTTATTGCGCAAACTTTCAATTAGTTACGCCAACGGCTACACTTATTCATCAAGTGGCACATTTATGAATATAAACATCGTAAGAAACTTATTTTAGGTATGTTAACACTTCCAGTCCTTTCATAATCAAAGTTTTTCGATTTTTCGAAAAATTAGTCCCTAAACTTCAGTGTTCGACTTCATTAGGGTTTATTACACGTGTCAATACATCATTGGACGTGATTTTTACGAGGTGTTACATCCTCACCCCCTTAAAAGAAATCTCGACCTCGAGATTTGCTAAGATGTTGGAAGTTCTTTTTGTCGCATAATGGACTTAGCTTCTATAGCATATCTGGAGTCTCTCCAAGCTCCCAAAGTGACCTTTATATTTGGTACATGTATCCTTTTGGAGCTTCTTGACCTGTCGATCCTTAATCGATATAGGTTGCCCATCATATCATAAATTTGCATATCAATATGTGATAATGCTTCTTGACTTATTGGTGAAAACACAGCCTTAAGTCATTAGTGTGCAATGTATTGCGAGCTCCGCCAAGCTCCTTAAATAGGTTGTAGCTTATAAGCTATTTGATCTTGGTACATTCGATTCCCTCGAATGATTCTATATATTCAGAGTTCAACTAGTCTGATAATTAACAATTTGGAAAACCCTTCCAGGGTGATATCTTTTGTTGAACCTTCTTCCTCAACAAGAATTCAAGAGGGTTGATATTCTCATTAATCCTTGATTTTCTGCCGAATACTGGCATCTTACTGATGATTCTGGGTTTGTTTGATCTTACTCGTCAAGGCAACTTTCAGATCCTGATAATTGGACTTACCAATCTTCTGTCTATTGATAGATGTTTAACATTCCATCTATACAAGGTCTCCAAAAGAGTAGCCTTGATACTTATATATCAACTATTATAGAGTAGCTTAATTTAAGGTGAGATGGTTATTCCAACCTTTGCTTAAAACTAATCTTAAGGAATTAGCTAATCCTTGCCGATAGTCGAACAAATTGACGATCCTGGGCAGCTGATGGAATTTCTTGATTGTTGCCTAATATGGGTTGCGGTAATCAATGCATAAACAAAATGAACCGTCTTTCTTAATTAACAATGCCGAATTCTTAGAATATTTAGTTAGGCTATAAGAATCCTCTATTTTAAAACTTACTTAATCAAGGTTTTGATTATTCCAATGATGGTACTAGCCGTCTTGGAGACTTCATAATGATACAACCCTAAATGGGGTATAAATCTTAACTCTACTGGCCTCTCAGGAGGTAAACAGGGAAATCTTAGGAGGAGATAATCAAGATACCAGGAGGTTACAGAGATTTTCCAAATTATCAGGCTCCAATTCATCTATCATAGTTTGTGTCAGATAGGTGACACATTTATGTTACGAGTCCATGAATTCTTTAATTGAAGACATTTACCTGGACAATTCTATTCTGGATATCTTCTTTGAATATCTTTAGCTGATTTTAGTACCATATGACCATCGGAATATCTTTGTGGTTCCATGCATTAAACCTCCATACTGATCAGGCATGGAAGCAATCTATGGAACATATTAAGATACACCAATCCTCATGTGGCGCTTTTATCATACCATCTGGTATTCGCAATCGATAGAGATCAAAGAGATATCAACTATACATGCTGACGCACTTCTTCTAGAGAGGGGGTACTTCTAGAATTCCATGATTAGAGATTTCTAACAAGAACATAAGAAATGGTTCTTATGATTTCGCCTGTAAGTCTTACCTTACACTTAACATCTGGGGTTCTTACGGAAAGTTTCTAAAAGTTTGCTAAGCTTATGGTCTTATGAGAGACTTAGCAGTACCTGTAACTAAACATAACTCTTAGCAATGAAATCACAATAAGGGATTTATCTAGTGTCATTATTAATGTGAATTGCCTCTAATCATGCATCAGGAGGGTTTAACGCCTCCATTCTTAATCTTTTTAAACTTAGCTGTAAAATCTTTGACAAACTTTAGGGCAGTCTCAGCTTTGACTGTTCATTTCTTAATCTATAAAATGCGAGTAGCTGAGGCAGATCCATGATGGATTTATAATGAGCAGGCCTTGAAACCTTAATGTGCCCTCTTATTGCCGACGCTAAATCATAATATTTATATAGTGCATTATGCTTAAATTCTAGATTAACCGAATAAGGGCACTATTTCAAACAATGAACCAAGGTTTGCAACACACTGCCGATAGTTTATAACTCTTATGGGGGGAGTCGGAAAATTCTTATTCCATCTTTTTCCATTTCGTGAAGCGACTAATAGGTTTTCTAATAAGGTCCTTAAAATTTGGACCATCCCATAAAGTATAAGAGGATCTTTCTTGTGGACTCCATTAATGTCCTTACTAATCAATGGTATTGCCATCGAATGACTGTGACGCATACCTCACCGTGTCCTTTCCAGCATAACTGCTGACATACCTAATGATTTCTATTTCATTTACAGTTCCCTGAAATCGATGGTCCCCTTTTACTATTGAAGTCTCTTGTCTTCCAAGAGACGAGGTACTTTTAAGTAAAACCTAAAAAGAATGGACTCCTTGCCACATATGATTTTATTTGGATTATTCTTCGCATATGAAGTATGAATAAAGCTCTTATCATGAGTAGCGACATGTGTTTTTGAGCAAACACCATTTGGCTTCTTGAATCTTCTCATGACTTTTCTTATAACCTTTCTAACAACTGGGTTAACTTCAGTTTTGGAGATTAATTCCATTAATATTGAGGTTCACATCTGATGCACCATTAGCATCGCAACTGTTGTTTGTTTCTTCTGAGCTTTCCATACTCGAAGCTTTGTTGTTAAATACCAATTTCAATAAGTGCTTAGGTAACCCATACCTAGTGTTTCCTTGAATTGTCAAAGGCTCCCCATAAGGAGTCTTGATAACTACTTGCTTCTTATCATTCTTAATATAGGCTTGACTTCTAGGACGACCAATTCATTCTTATCACTATGTCGAGTCCCTTATTATTTAAATGGAACAAGGACACCAGAAAAGAATGATTCCTAAATGGATATAAACATCCATCTAATATTACTGGAGCGGTCTCTGAGGTACTATTGGTCAATTCTACTTAACGCTTAGAGTTTTAACAGGCAGATTTAATGATTTACAAAATCTGTTGTCTTATGAAAGACTTATCTGAACCTGAATAAAATAATACTCTAGCATGAGCGTTATTAATAAAGAAAGTACCTGTTGTGACATTTTCATCCTGAATAGCCTCTTGAGTATCCACTTGAGAGCTTCCATCTTCGGTCTTCTTAGACTCCTCAGGCTTCTTGGTTTTATTTGGGCAATTTGTCTTGATGTGCCCTTTTTCATTGCAACCGTAGCAGGTTGCGTCTCCTAATCTCTTGCAATCCAAGGTCTTATGCTCCTTGGACTTGCAGATTCCACAGGGTAGAGGCTGAGATTCACATCTACATTTCCCGAGGTGGTATTTCCTACAGGTTTTGCATCTGGTCTTTTCACTTGACTGCTGCTTGACCTTCAAGTCCTTGCATTCACGGGTCTTGCAATCCGTCTCCTTACAGATGACACATCCCCCGGTCTGATCATAGAAACATTTTCCGAAGTGCTTCTTCCCGCAGGTTTTACATTCGGGTTTTGCCTCCCTTGGTTTGGACTGGTTATAGCTTGAACCGGTCTTACCCTTTTTGTAACCCTTATTCGGGGTATCATCGCACTTTCGCTTATGATCCTTCAACGCACGGTCCACAGCGTTGTTTACGGCTGTATCTATCATAGCCTGTAACTCGGTGCTTGTTAAATTCAGTCTTACATCATCATTCTGATCAACCGGATGATTGTGAGCTTCAGAGGAGTCAGCCATGGTGAAACTTTGAAGGCTACAAACCAAGTGGTAATAATTTGCTTAATTATACAGGGAATTGTCGAGTTTGATGATTAAATAGCCATGGTGCAATTAAACCATATAGGCCAGTAGATAGTATTAAATTTATTTGATTATGTTTTGCCTAGGTTTTTAAATAAACCATCTTTGGCGTTCAAACGGAATATAATCCTACATATTTATTAGACAGGGAACATGAGTCACGACTGTCAATGTCATACTGACATTTTATATATAGCACAAAGGCTTGTTCCAATGACTTTTTGATGGCGTGGTTGCCTTGTCACTAGGGAAATTATAAAACATAATCGATGATTCCTTTGGATCGGAAAATTTCATAGTTCATTGTCTTGACAAGAAGTTATGAAATAAAACTATCTTTTTCATGTATACATCTTTGCCCGAAGGTATTCATCACAATGGATGTTTTGATGTGTTCATCATGTTCGACGTTTATTAGCCATGATTCCTCTTGATCATTTATGCTAAATAAGGGGTTTGGAAAATCCTATTATGAAGATGACAAGTGTGATTTTATCGCATCACTGTTGTCGGGAGTGTTATCATGTTTTCAGATGTTAACAAGGATTTGAATCTCTTGAATAGGTCCTACCATCTTGGCCTCGTCATATAGGCTAGGTTTACCCTTAAGATTCCTTTTTAATAATTAACGTAGAACAATCCTAACTCGGGATGTTAATAAGTATCTGAACCTAAATTGAGGAACTGCCATCTTGGCCGGTTCTTAATAGTGACACGAGGCTAGGTCTTGTCCTTTTTAGATTTTGCCATTTTATTATAATGGTAGATCTTATAATATAGGAATGATATTTTAAATATAATCGTTCCCTTAAAATTTAAACAAGTATATGGTTGCCCTAAACGGGACTTCTTAAGAAAATGACTTGCCCATGCAAGGGCTAATCAGAGAAAAAAAATAACAAAAGAAGCAATTAAAAGACAATGAAACGAATTAGGATTAGTCCTATGTTCTTGTCTAGACTCAAGAATGTGCATCTGTGTAACTGAGATTAAACACAAAAGGCTAGTGTTTAATTCACTCAGTGTTAGCTCTGATACCAACCTGTCACACCCCGATATTTCCACGTATTACCGGTGGGCCCGGTGGGGAGTATCGTGACGTAGTTGATATCATCATAGTCAAACAACACAATATTTAAATGCACAGCGGAAGCAAAAGATAAATATATTACAAACCGATATAAAGTAATATCAAGTATTACAAACGGAATGTAAAGGATCCACAGGCGGATCGAAAATAAAATGAACCATTGTTCAACAGACTTTAGGCATTCAAGCTTGCGAGACTCTTATTGATGCTAAGGAGAAGCCAGCCTATTACGAGTAGTACCTGCACTTAGTATTTTTGGGAAAATACGTCAGTTTACACTGGTAAATACAATTAACTGACTCATTTTGAAAAGTTTAATAAAAATTGATTTGAATGCACGTGGCACAAAACATTTTATAACTTGGGATAATTATGTGAATATAATCTTGTAAGTGAATTACATGTTACTTATGCGTTCAGTAGCCCGATCCGTAGACCGGGTAAAAGATTAATAGACACACCACATTATTTGGTTAGGCACTGACGGGTGTACGCCTACACCCCGTGCTTTAGGTCGTGGCCATCTCGTAAGATGATGCCAAGGATATCCGGGACATGGTCATTAACCCCCCAAAGGCTTTAAGCAAACAAAACATTTCAAAACGTAGCATCTCAAGGATTTAACCTCTATTCGATTAAAGATTCAATGCCGGACCAAGCGGTATTTTATATACCGTACCCCAAGCCCGTATAGGGAAAATAAGTTAAAAGTATTTACCTGAGCTAAATATAAATTCAATCCCAGCCGTAAACCACCAAGCAAGTACAGATAGCTTTTACTGGGCTCCTAAATCTAGAACGAAGGTTTTTAACAACCTATTAGATTCCTAACGGGTCTTTAATTAAGCCTAAGCTTAGACCGGTTAGTTTTCAAAATGAAGACACGGTTCAAACGCATGATAAAGCGAAGACCGGTTTAGAATGTGGTTTTGACCTGACAAGCTTGGACACTTGTTTAATATGGGTAACTTAAACACATTCTGGATTTTAAGACAAAGATGATAAGGTTTGACCCGTTTCGGCTAGTAAATGTAAACTAGTTACATAAGTCGTTCCGAACACGAAAGTGCGTAACGGGTAACCAAATGGGTCATATGCAAGTTTCCTAAGTTAATATGCCTTAAATATGTTGTGACATCAGTAAGATATCTTCTATTATGCCCGTAATGGATTTAAACCCAAACTATGCCTCGTAAGGGCATTTTGGTCATTTAAAAGGTTATAAAAGAGTTCAATTTGTAATCTGAGTTACAGGTCTGATTTATTTAGTAAATATACCTAATTTAATATGTTATAACAGTAGGGTATGACCTATATGTGAAATTTATCATTTTAAAACCAAACTATGCATCTTAGGGGTATTTTGGTAATTTCACAAAGGCTAAAAAGGTCAAAACTGGAAACCTGAGTTTAAAAACTTTTACTTACTGTTATTATATAAAAATATACTAAAAATATCAGTAGGTATCAGCCTTATATGTTTAATATGGTCTTAGCACATACTATGCGTTAAAAACGCTTAAAAGGGCGATTTGGAGCCATTTCCGGGTTTTCAAAGGAAAGCTGATATTTTTATAATTCCAGAAGGCTTAAAATATTGTATTTATCAAATAAAATTAGTAGAAAAAGGTTTGGGGTCAAAAGGATTTGTAAAACTCATTTTATGGCTTAAAAGGGCAAAACCGTCATAACCCGAATCAAACCTAGAGACCTATGTTATGCTCAGCCAAAAATTAAATAAAAATCTTCAAAAATCCCAAAATATTATATTACATCAGTGGATAAAAAGTTTGATATCAAAAAGTGGGTTTAAATAGGCTATGCGCTAAATACGCCGTTTAATTAACAAAAAGCTTTCAATTTACGCTAATGAGCATAACTCTTAATCTAGACCTCCAACTGATGTCAAATTTTAGGTGCAAGTTTATAAATCAGTAACTAAGGTTTCTATTCTTTTACTTTTTAAAAAATCACGTTTTATATTCAAAAGGGCATAATAGTCAAAATTTAAGCACTTTAACGGAAAAATGCATGTGAATCGGAAAAATGCATGTGAATCGGATAACTAATGAACCAAGTTGTATACATTTCTATGTACGTGTATAGAGATATACAAACATACCTACATACCTATCTACATGAGCGCTTACCCTAATGGTCATAAAACATAAGTTAAATTAGTCATACGCAACTTAAAACGCGTTTAAACGAGTTCCCGATACAAAACGGAGCTAACAAACAACTTTCGCCAAACAGCCACCCCGTCGCGTAGCGCGACAGGCCGTCGCGCAGCGCGACGCCCTAAAACAAACAAAATGTTTGTTGCTGCTGTGCTGCAGATTCCCAGCACGTCCGCGTTTCACGGAAACGGTCATAACTTCTTCGTTATTGGTCCGTTTTACCCGATTCTTTTTCCTACGCGTCCGTAATTTAATTCTCCATCTTTTGGAGTTAAGATCCGACATCCGGATTAACAAAATTTCAGACTTTTAAGTCTTCGGCTTACTACCCTTTTACCAAAATTTCGACCCGTTCATGCATACATCAACATAACTTGTTCGTTTTACCATAACTTCTTATAAACATAATAATATCAGTGACGTCTATCATAAATTACTAAATTCTTGGATGTCTTGCATCCTTTTAACACCTTATCATTCATATGCTTATTTTTGACCCGTTAAGGGTATTCGCGCATTAATTGGTCTACGACTAACCAAACCATAATCCCCACTTCCATACTTGTCCAAAACATTACACTAATCGAATAACTTGTTTCTAAGCTACTTTTAAGATCGTTTGCCCCAAAATACCCATCAAGGGCATTTTGGTTAACTTTAATCCCCTCATTTACGACGAAGGAATTTAACACATATTTGACCTCAAACATCATGTTTAATTAATTAAAACACTTTATTACTTAATCGTACTAAGAAGTGATTACGGAAATCACTTACCTTATGCGTCCATGCTCGTATCCGATTCCTTGCCTCCTCTTGACTCGTTAGCCTTTCCTGCTTGAGTCCGTCTTGACATAATTCCTATACTCTTTTTTTCATCAAAATCACGCTCTTATTAGCATATGCATTCGTACATGTTAACAATCGTATCACTCACATAGTTCACACTTAACTTTCATTATTCATTTCTAACAAACATAACTCATATAATCATATCCATATGCGTTTAAACTCATGTAACTCATCATGTCATTACATTTAACACGAATTGCTATAACATGTACCATACGACTTCCCATAAACCTACATTTACGACAACGAGTCAACTCATGTTTCTTATTCTTAGTTGACTTTCAAAAGTCAAATATTAACCATATGTAACTATCGACTTATCAACATATACCCGTAACATCATAATCGACTATACGGACGACGCTATATACATTTTATCATTCACTTGATGTAAGTACTACCTTTTAAGCATAACGTACAACTTATTCATGCATAAATCTTCTAAACTCTTACATAACCCATCAAAACCTACAACTAACCATCATAGATCATTCCCAAATAAAAATCAATCATAGCATCATTATTTTTCTCCTAATTCATCTAACAAGAATTTATCATACACACATAATACATCATTCTTTCAACAAGAATTAGACATAGGTGATGAGTCTAGTCATCTTCATCACCATAACTAATGGGTTTATCATCTATACACCAAATTAGCACAAACCATTCATAATTCATGTTCTATATGATGATTATAACACATACTCATGCTCAATTCCACTTAAACTCATGGATTAGAACATAACCCACTTTACACATGATCACAAATCTTAGATTTAAGACATACCTTATGATCCCCTCGTAAAGGTGATCATTAATCCGTGTTCCTTCTTGAATTTAAGCCTCGATTCACCCTTTAATTTGGTGATTTAGTTGAGTTAGGGTTTGGAGCTCTTGGAGCTCCTGAACATTCGTGAACACACACGAAGTGTGTGTTTGTGTGTGTTGATCATTCATTTTAATAACTCAACTTCCATCTTGTTCCACTTTAACCCCTCGGGTTTGCCTTTAAAACATAACCGACACTTCCTTCATCATTTAATACTTTTGACCATACCCTTGACTAGGTTAAATAGCCTAGTTATTAATTTCATGACGTGTCACATAAGAACACACGACAAATATTAACATTCAGATTTTGGGGCGTTACAATACTTTTATGAAACCTGGTCCAAAATAAGCTCTAAGACAGATCTAAAACATGCATAAACGGGTCAGAACTGAAAGTCAAAGCAAAAGTCAATTTATGCGACTTTCGGTTCCGATCCGGGTCTTAAACTGAAAATTGTCGGGTTAAACATGGTTAGACATGTTCTTACATTAATTACCAAGTTATATTAATGATCAAACAGGTTGCATGTATCCTACATTGCTAATTATGCTTAAATTTGAAAATAAACATTCTGTTGACTTTTTAAAGTAAGCTTTGACTCGACAATTAACATAGTTAGACTGTTAGAGTGGTAATCTGAAAGTACCCTTTTAAGGGTTTATTACCCACATAATTACCAACTCATAGGTACTTTCAATTTGAGATTTAACTGGACAAATTGTGATTAATCATGAAGTCAAACCTTAATTACGACGGTTTGACTTTAGGCCATTTAAACTAATAAAACTGAATTAAGAGCGTTTAAGAAAGCTTACCAAGGGTCTAATGGACAGAAATTAACTCAGAGGAGGTTCCATTTTTGCTCAGGACCCTTTTGAACTTGAGAGAGAGCCAAATGCAAGAATGATGTGAATGAGAAATGGAGAAATCATGGCCTATTTATAGTTTTGGAGGGCTCATGGATCATCAACAAGTGTTGGGGAGAGATAACCATATCACAACAAGTGTAAACTGGTTTTATAAATCAGTTGGCAGCCCCTAGATTGATGTTTGAGAGTGTGGAATCCAGCTAGAACAAAAATATAGCAGGAAACAGGTTTCCTGCAGCTGTTTCTGCAGATGTACAGATCCACGCGGCCCGCATAGATGATCTGTATGGGCTACGCGGCCCGCCTACAAGTCCAGATCAGCAAACAACTTTGGCAGTTGCCAAGTTTGGTCCCTGTGAGTATATAACTGCATATAACAGCCCATTTTCCTGCAGAAATGACATATCTGGTCCCTGGGCTGTTATATCAGGTGTATTCATGTTCCAGAAATAACCATAACAGTCCCTGTTATGTTTTTCAAACATAATTTCACTTTCAAAACTGACCAAATCAGCCCCTGAATATGTTAAATGCCATAACTGATACATTCGAGGGCTGTTACACCATTTTTAAGGCTCTAAAATAATGCCTGAACATAGGGGACACAAAACATGCCCAAAAATATGCCGGATTTCGGTTCGTTTGGCCGTACGGTCACGTTGTACGTCTAATTACGACGAAACACGACCGGACGCGAAAAACGATCCAAATTACGCGACGAATGAAATTTTATCATGGCGATCACTAAAATAAAATATTTTAATGCTTACATAAATTTTTGGGTGTCCGGGGATATTCAGAATGCGAGATATGCGCAAAAGTGCAAACTTGTGCACTTTTTGACACTTTTAGTCCCTGCATGACATAAAAGTTTATTTTTGCGCACCAAACACCTCTAAGCCTATATCTAAGTTATATAAAGGATAAATAGGGTATGTTTAACTTATGGACATATTCCGGAAGGTCCGTTACCATACGATTCGACCTACTTTTGCAGTTTGACGCAGTTAGTCCTTTAATTGCGCATTGTAGCGCGAAATGTCATTTAATGATATCCAAGCCTCCTATGGCCCATAATGGGCATTCCCAAGCATATACTTAAATATTACTATGCTCTCGTTCGCCTAGATGGTCACCGAAAGACGTAGATTCAAAAGTTGACGCTTTAGGTCCCTCTATTGCGCAAACTTGCGCATTTCATCATTTAATAGCATTGAAGCCTCATCTAATCCATATTAGACATTCTTGAAAGTATTATTAAACATCACGATGCTTCGGATTCGCTAAAAGGTCATTCAGAGGTATAATTAAACATATTGACACTTTTAGCCCCTCTAACTTGCAATGTTGCGCGTAACTTTACTTATAGGCATAAAAACCTTAGACGGCCATTATTTGGCATTCCCGAGAGTATAATTAAATATTATGAAGCTCCCGGTTTGTTGAAAGGTCACTCAGAGGTAAGAATTTACATGTTGACGCTTTTAACCCTTTATTGCGCAAACTTTCAATTAGTTACGCCAACGGCTACACTTATTCATCAAGTGGCACATTTATGAATATAAACATCGTAAGAAACTTATTTTAGGTATGTTAACACTTCCAGTCCTTTCATAATCAAAGTTTTTCGATTTTTCGAAAAATTAGTCCCTAAACTTCAGTGTTCGACTTCATTAGGGTTTATTACACGTGTCAATACATCATTGGATGTGATTTTTACGAGGTGTTACAGGTAGTAATAAAGCCCCAGGACCTGATGGGTTCAACTTTAATTTTATCAAGAAGTTTTGGCAAATTTTAGAAAAGGATTTTGTGGATGTTTTGAATACCTTTTATGAAGCAGGGCTAATAACTCAACCTTTATGTTCATCATTTATTGCCCTTGTGCCAAAGGTGATTGAGCCATCAACTCTAAATGAGTATAGGCCCATAAACCTTGTTGGTGTCGTGTCAAAGGTTATCTCTAAAGTTCTAGCTAATCGCTTGAAAGTGGTCTTGAAGTCTATAATTTCGGAAAATCAATCGGCATTTGTTAAGAATAGATCGATTTTGGATGGGCCTCTTATGGTGAACGAGTACTTGTCTTGGATGAAGAAAAAGAAGAAGAAAGGTATGATCTTTAAAATTGACTTCGAGAAGGCATACGATAACTTGAATTGGAAGTTTTTGGATTCGGTTATGGAGAAGATGTGCTTTCCCGACAAATGTCGTAAATGGATTATGGGTGTGATATCCACAGCTAGATCTTCTGTTTTGGTTAACGGGTCGCCGACTTTTGAATTTAAGTATTCGAAGGGTATTCGTCAAGGTGACCCCATCTCGCCATTTTTTATTCCTAATCGGTATGGAGGCGCTTACGGTCCTTTTCAATAGGGCGGTGGAAGGTGGTATGTTTAAGGGGTTCGAGACGCCTAACGGTGGTCCTTATTTATCGAGCCTCTTATTTGCCGATGATGCTCTTATTATAGGAGAATGGTCGTGTCACACCACAACCGATGGCGGAAACATCGGGGTATGGCACTGAGCGAAACAGAATGTCCAAAAAATTCCATAACAATTATCATTACCAAATAATTTAAAGTAACATGTCCCATACCATGTCTTAAAAGGCAAGCAAATTATTACAGACAAATCTAGTCAAGTAGTTCTGTTCCGACAACTCAGATTTATAAATAAATAGCCCAATTGTTTATCTGCTTCTTGAGACCCTTGATTTCATTAGTACAGACAACTATTTGTTGGCCTCTAAGACCTTATTCTAGTCTCGATTTCCTAGCAGATAAGCATCCTAAGCACCTGTCACATACGTTAAAATAAAATTCAAAACACATAGTGTAAAGGTGAGCATACAAGTTTGATAGTAGCATATAGAGTTCGAAAGCGTTACGCATAACCAGCACGTACACAAAGTGAAATGAGGCATGTTAGTTATCGACATGAACCTATCGATACCAATGACTGCGGGTTGACTGCCCAAGGCAGTTCGTAATACATGATCACCACTGTAATCCATGCAAATAATTGTCCTTAACAACCCCCGAGTGAATGGGTGCTGAGTCCAAACTAATAGTACTATCATTGCTAAGGCAGGTAGACAGCATTCCATGTGTAAACATAACAAACAAGCATTCATTAAGTCACGTATAACATACGGTAACGGTTAGCGTTTAAAGTATTGCGTAGTGTGTTCGATGTGATTTTGTATAAGTAACGTATGTAACACCCAAAAGTGCTTAAAGCAAAAAGGGATCGAGTATACTCACAGCGATGAATGGATTGAAGGGAGCGCTAGGGAGTGGGTTTAGCCTGAATAGATCGATAGCATAACGATAAGTGACGCGTAAAATGATGCAAGTGTAAGTGGCTCGGACAGCAATCCGGTCGGATGGTAGTCTGGTCGGACAGCCAGTCGTGCGGATGGCAATCCGTTCGGATGGTTATCCGGTCGGACGGTAGTCCGGTCGGATGACTATTCGAGTGGATTGTTTCTACCTTTGAGAAGGATGTGTTTGTGTATGATGGCTTGACTTTTGAAGTTTTCGTTGTAATATTTTGAAAACATTGAAGTACCTTTACCTTTCTGGCCGGTCGATCGGACGGTCGTTCGATCGGACGGCAACCCGTTCGGTTGGCACTTCAGTGAGAACAAGTTCACAGCAAGGTGTCACTCGACCGGACGGTTGTTCGTTCGGGTGGCATCCTTTATGCATTGAACATGTTGAAAATTGTTTAAGTGTTGAAGTTCAAACGTCTCATGATTCGGATGGCAGTTCGATCGGTTGGTAGTCCGATCGGACAGCAATTCGTTTAACATTCAAACTTCAGGTGTTGGCAAAATGGTTGTGTGGGGCCAAGGTGCAAGCTGTACGGTTGGCCAGTCGTTCGGACAGCAGTCCGTTCGGACAGCAGTCCGTTCGGATGGCACTCCGTCCTGGTTAACCTGTTCGTCTTACGCTTGGTTGTTTTGATAGTTTGTCATTTTATCGAGATATTTTGATATCGTGTCAAGCAACAGAAACCTCATCAACACTTGGTGCTCCTGATCGGACAGGAATCACCCAAACCCGATCAGTGGACAGTTCGAGGCGACGTTCCACGTTTAACCCGGAATCGATAATCTCGCTGATAGAATTATGGATCTTGAACCAACACAACCACCACCATGAGTAGTAAGTCGGCACAAGTTCCGATTCTATCGGTTTTGAGTGCATTGAGTGTAAAAGAGTTGAAAGAAAGTTGAAAACCATCTTTCACTCCTTTCTTTTGTGATTATGTTTAGATCTATGAAAGATCTTTGTTTGTTTATGTGGAAATCGGTTAGATCTAAGTTATTCTTGGTGGATTGAGGCCAAAACATGAAGTTCTTCAAGAACACATGATGACGTCATCCTAGAACACCTTGAATCTTGATGATTTCACGGTTAAAAGTTAAGATTTAAAAGATAGAAAGGTGTAGGAGTGCGTGTAGATTAAGGAAGTACAAGATTTAGGACGAGATCTTACCAGAATTGCGAGAAATCAGCGGAAAAGCGAGGAAAACGAGCTGGTCGGACATCAGTTGCCAAAAGTAGAACGTTTGAAAGTGACAAGGGGTATTTATAGGGTTACCCAAAGAGGAAAGGGGCTGGTCGATCGGCTAGGCAGCCCGTGCGGATAGCCTGTCCGATCAGACGGCAGTCCGATCGATCGGCTGGTCGTTCGGCTGGTAGCCTGGTTGATCGGCCTCCTTGTTCGAGTGTTCGGCGCGACGATTTTTGAGGTTTCGATTGCGATTGCGAGCATTGCGATGCGATAGGTTTTCCTAGTCAAATTACTTTTAATCCCAACTACTCATATCTTGCACTATCCCTTCTCCACTAATTATCATACTATTTCGATTGCGATTGAGTTCGATTGCGTTTGATTTTCGATTGCGATTCGATTGATTACCACACATAACATAAATAAACATGTACAAGTAACACTTCAGACACACACACACACGTATAACAATGACCAAAATGCGTAATTCGAGTTGCGAGTGCGGTTGTGATATCGATAAAGCGATTAAACATGCGATAAATAGCGATTAATATGCGATTATTAATAGATACTCCATATAATACAACTAAAACAAAAAATAAAATAAACTAATTACAAGTCAAAGAAGTCAAAACAGGAATTGAGCAAGGAGAGACAGATCGCAATTAGCAATCTTGTCTTCCTTTGACTTTAATCTTGACTTTGACTTCAGAAACACGGGGTGTTACAGCCTCCCCTAGTTGAGGGAATTTCGTCCCAAAATTAGTCCGAAGCCATAACAAACAACTGCGGGTACTTCGCCTTCATGTCGCTTTCGAGTTCCCAAGTGAACTCTGCGCCTCGTTTGCCTTCCCATCGGACTTTCACAATAGGAATGCGCGAGCGTCGGAGCTGCTTGGTTTGGCGATCCATGATTTCGACAAGCTTCTCCACGAAGTGTAGTGTTTCCTTTATTTGAAGGTCATCGAGAGGTACAATTAAATCATGCTCATCCAGGCACTTTCGGAGGTTTGACACATGGAAAGTCGGGTGGACGTTACTAAGTTCCTCCGGTAGTTTGAGTCTGTAGGTGACTTTTCCGATCCTTTCCAGAATCTTAAAAGGTCCAACATATCGAGGCGCTAGTTTCCCTCTCTTGCCGAATCTGACCACACCCTTCCAAGGTGATACCTTTAGGAGTACGTAGTCGCCAACGTCAAATTCAAGGGGCTTGCGTCGTCTATCGGCGTAACTTTTCTGTCGACTTCGAGCTTTCAACAAGTTGTCTAGAATTTGGAGGACTTTGTCAGTCGTTTATTGCAATAGCTCAGGACCGGTTAATTGCGAGTGACTGATCTCGTGCCACACAATAGGCGATCGACATCTTCTTTCGTATAGAGCCTCGAATGGTGCCATTTGTATGCTGGAATGATAACTGTTGTTGTACGAGAATTCGACTAACGATACGTATGTATCCCAATTACCACCGAAGTCTATGACACACGAACGGAGCATGTTAGTGCACTATGTCTGTCGACTTCGTCTTGTATCGAGTCGTGTAACAAGATAGGATAAACCAGTGCTCGGGATGCTAGAAACTGAGTTTTGTGTATGTGTTAGCTATTTCGCACGAAATAGCCAAAGGCTATTTCGCACGAAATTACCAGTGGGTATTTCGCACGAAATTACCTTTGGCTATTCCATGCGAAATCACATGCCTATATATAGAGGGGCATGGTTTGTCATTTGTAACTTTTCTGATTCGGTACCGAAGTGCTGCCAAATTGTCTCCAGGTGCTGTAAGACTATTATATCAATACAAGAGACATTATAATTGTATCAAGCTGTAAACAAGTCCGTATCTCTGAATTCCGCCTTAGATTCGGATCCAAACTCTTCTGAACGACTCATTCAGGTCGCACAACGATCCTACAAGTGGTATCAGAGCACAGGAGGAAGAGTTATTACAGAATTCAGCTTGATTTCATCAGATTTCTGACTTCTACACCTTCTTTTTCAAAATTAACAAAATTTTACGGATAAAATGGATTGAATTTCACACATTATATGCGAAACATAGTTTTAACAAATCCTTGAAAGTTTCAGATCATAATTCGACTTATTATTGGATTAATTGGAAAAAAATTGGACCGATATGCTGACGTCATCACTATTTCGTACGAAATAGTCATCACTATTCCGCACGAAATCAATATATAGACCGTATTTCGCACGAAATAAGCCTTATTTCGCACCAGATTGGAATTTCGTTTGAGAGTTCCACACGAAATCAATTATTTCGCACCAGATTGGAATTTCGTTTGAGTATTTCACACGAAATCACCTATTTCGCTTGAAAGGGTATTTCGCACCAAAGGGTCATTTCGTTTGAAAGTTGTTATTTCGCTTGAAGAAGGTCATTCCGTACCAAAGTGATTTCGCTTGAGATTTCATTTCGTTTGAAGATCTCTATTTCGTTTGAAAGTGGACATTTCGTGTCAAGATTATTTCGCACCAACCAAGTATCAGTTTGTTTCAAGTTGTTTGATATTGTTTAAACTGATTTTGTTTGTTTGATTGTTTTTGTCTCCAGGAAATTCAAGAAGTTCACATCATGGCTGAAGAATTCTACAACACGTTCTACAATGCTTTTACATCAGAGTCATCTGAAACATCAATTGTTACACCAAAATCAATAACAAAAGCAGTCAATGAAAACATTAATCATGACAATTTTTATGGAATTCATTCAAAACCACCTAAGCTTGATAGTATTGTGGACAACATTTGGTGGAAAGAATGTTTCATTAACTGGGCAAAAGCTTATGCACATGAAAGTTGGTTCTGTCTAGAGTTCGGATATGAAAGACCAAAAAATGACAAAGGAGAGGAAATTTCTTTGAAGAGTTTAAGCCCTGAGGACAAAAAGGAATTCTCATCTGAACAGAGGATGATTGCCTTGATCCAGTCATCAATTAGAAATGACATATTTGCTTTACTACAACATGACGAGTCATCAAAATCAGTTTGGGAGGCTTTAAGGGTTAAAGCTGAGGGGGGTAAACAAATCAAGAAAAATATTGCTTTGTTAAAGAAAGAATTTGATTTGTTTGATAAATTGAAAGGTGAATCAGTTCGACAAATGATTGAACGTTTTTGTCATCTAAAAATTGAACTTGAAAGATTTAAGATTGAGAAAACGAGAGAAGAAATAATTAACAAAATCATAGAAGCGTTACCACGAGCTGATGAGTGGCAAACGTTCGTGTTTATATTGAAAAATGATGCTTTGTATGAAACAATTTCTCTCGATGTGTTAATTGAAAAAATTGAAACTCATGAGCTTGAATTGCAAAAACAAAACAAGATGAGCAGTTCTTCATATCAACAGAATGTTGGTCTGTATTACAAAGGTAACTTACCATCGGTAAAAGTTGGTGAATCACCAAAGACATCATTTAGTGGTGAGAAGATAAAAGAACCTCAGACAAGCTCATCAAGCTACAATCCGGGTTATCATTCATCTTCGTCAAAAGCTAATTCTGAAGAATCAGAGGAGATACTGTGCAACATTGCTCTCAAGTTGAAAAATTCTCCTGCAATGAGCTTCAACTCAGCTAAACAGCAAATGAGCTTCCTTGCATCTGTTCTGGAATCATATGAAGGTCTTGTAGCTGGTAAAATTGGAAACTCAGAGTTAACCAAAGAAGACTACGATCAGATTGATCCGGAAGAAATGGAACTCATTGATATTCGCTGGTGTTTGGCAAGTTGCATCCACAGAGCTCAGAGATATATGGAGATTACTGGGAAACAGACCATCGGTGGACCATCAACAAAACTGGGATTTGATAAATCCAAAGTGACCTGCTTCAAGTGCAAACAAAAAGGTCATTTCAAGAGAGAATGTAACAACTCTTCAGTTGATGGAAATGCAAATCCGTTCAATGATGATTACTACCGAAAGGCGATCTACCACCGTAGCAAAGAAGAGCCGAAAATGATTGAAAATAATTCAAAAGAGAAATCAAGAGCTTGTGCAGTAATCCATAATGCGAAGGATATGATTGGAGTCAGATTCTACCAGAAGAAGATCATGTTGATAATCGAGTTACAGCTCATGGAAGAAGTACATCAAAGAGCAAACATTATGTTTTTGTTGCTGAAGTCAAAGAGAAAACCAGAGAAGAGATTCTGGAAGAAAAGACATACAGAGAAAGAAACATTGCTGCAAACAGAATTAATGAAATGCAAGAAGAGTATGAAAATGCTGTCAGCAACAAGAGATGGGTCAAGAAGAGAGAATGCTACGTAAACAGAAACGGTGAACCTGTTGTTCCCAAGAAAGACATAATTTTTGATGATGTTCTTTTAGAAATCCCTAGATCTGTCGAATACTATACAAATGTTGGAAAAGATAAAACATATGTGAAAAGGTTTGAAAAACTTCTTAGAGATGTTATGACTTCAAGTCTGAGGAAAAGGGATGAAGAGAGAATGAAGAAGAATGTTGATGAGATGGTGAATGATTTGAAGAAGATAGCTGAAGAAGTTAAAGTCGAAACTGTTAAAGTTGAGAATGTGATGGTAGAAGAAAAAGTTGTTGAAGAACACAGGGTTTGTGAAAGAAGAAACTGTGAAAGAAGTTGTTGTTGAAGAACAGCAAGTTGGTGATGCTGGTATTGGTAAAGAAAAGAAGAATGAAGTTGATCAGAAGCAGACATAAGCAAACACCGAGGTGCCAATCACTGAGGTAAATTCTGATTCTGAAAACTTAAATGAAAATGTTGAGCAGTGCAAGAAATGCATGGAACCATGCAGTGCTTGTACTGAAAAAGACGAAAAGTTCAGAACAAGAGATCTTGAATTTACAAAAATCGAAGAAGTTTTCAAAAATAAATGCAAAGAAATGTTAGAAAACGAAAAAGTTTTAAAAGATAATGATGAAAAACTTTCAGAAAATTGTAAAAAATTAGAAAAAGAAAATGAGATTTTGAAAGAAAATGTTTTGAAAAAGACAGAAGAATATGATCAAAAAGAAAATGCTTTTCAAGAAATGAAAAAAGAATACGATTCAATAAAATTGGCTTATCACATTACTAAAGAGTCATATGAAGATGTGAAAAGTCAAATGAAACTTGTTCAATCGAGATTAAGATACTGTTCTGAAACAACTGATATGTTTAAGCGACAGTATGAAATAAAGCAACAAGTTGTAAATTCTTACATTGAGGATGTTGCTAAACTTAAACGTCAGATTGCTGATTTAGAACAGGATAATAACAAGTTAAAAAGTTATCACGTGTCATCATATGTGCTTGAAAGAATTTTCAACATAAAACCGGATGGTAACGATTCTGAGCAAAACAAGAAAGGAATTGGTTCAGAGTTTCATCAAGTTCCACCACCGGAAGTGTTTGCATTTTATGATGATGAAAAGGTTGAAAAAGCTTTCAACATGGTAAATCAATTTCCAGATAACATTGACGTAACCTATTCCAAATCTGATGATTCTAGTGATTCAGAGGTGGTAGGTAAGGTCGTTGAAAGTGTGTTGAAAGAAGAGTCGGTTGAAACAGGTAAATCTGAATCACAGGATGAAAATGAAGGTAATTTTCATGATGGATATCTGAAAAACTCAAAATCTGAGAAAAATTTGAATGATGATTCAAAAGGATTGGTTTATACCATGATTGGATCAGACAAATTATTCTTAGATGTTGTATTCCCAATTCAGAATGTGATTTCAGAAAAGATTGATAAAGTTTTCAAAATGGTTGAGATTGAAAAATCTGAAATTTCAAAGTTTGCTGGAAAGAGTCACAAAACTTTTTATAACAAACCTGGTTACAAGAAGAAAAACATGAAGGATGGGTTGGGTTATAAAAAGAAACAAAGTTGGAAAAGAAATGAAATGCCAAATTTTCAGGCAAAGATGAATTTTATTCATGGAACAAGTTCTGAAGAAGAGAAAGAACTCCAATTTAGACGACAGTCTAATGAAGAGTTCTATGCTCAAAAGAAAAAGCAACAACCACAGGTCAAAGATGTTTCAAAGAGAACATGTTTTAAGTGTGATCAAACTGGACATCTTGCACGCAAGTGTCTAAATCTGAAACCTGTTGATGTTGAGAAAAAGAAGTCTGATAATGTGGAAGAACAAAAATCTGAGGATGTGAAACAAAGCTCAACCAGTTTTGATTCAAAACAAACTTGGAGGTACAACACAAACAAGTTTACTTCGAATCAAACTTGGAAATCAAACCCGAATAGCTGGAATTCTCACACACCCAGATTAAGAACCACACAAAGTTGGAGAACAATTGTTGACACAACAAAATCAAACGAGTTTTGGAAACCAAAAGTTGTTCAAAATCAAAATGTTCAAAAAGAGTCATATTTTTACAAACGAGGTACTCCTAAAGGTCAAACTTGGAGTGCTAAGAAACAAATTGTTCTAGTAAATGATGAAAAAGATGAAATTAAAATTGAAAAAGTCTTTGTTCAAAATGACAAAGATTTTCCGAAGTTGAATGAAGCATATTGTGTTGAAATGCCTAAGGTTCAACAGACATGGGCTAAATTGTTCAAATAATTGAGTAATTGTAAATGTGCAGGTGCTCAAGAAAATTGAAGATTGTAAGAATGGAAATCGGAGCAGCCTGGCACAAGGAGAGGAGAAGGCTGCTGAACCCTGCATTGGTTGAATCAGGGAGTTTGTTTGTTTTCTGTACATATATAAACAATATTTCAAAAACCATAAAAATTGAAAAAAATTTTGAAAAATAAAAAATATGTTTGTTTTTAAATTTACAAAAATTCAAAAATTTCAAAAATATGTTGATTGAATATGCCGAAACCCTCACGGCGTAACAAACATGATTACTTTCACAAGATTGAAAAACGGTTTTCAAACTGTCGAAAATCAATGGGTTGTATATCATGGGGGTACATTTGCAGAAAATATAATGTGATGCAATTCAGTGCACGAAAAGCAGAAAATGGATAGCGAGACAAAGCTATCAGTGTTGGTTTGTCAAATTTTCTTTAAATGGTTTTGCGTTTTAGGGGGAGTAAGAATATTTCAGAAAATCCAAAAACATTTGAAAATTTGAAAAAAGGCAAGAACATGATAAAATTGAAATTGAGTTTTTGTGTAAAAAGAGGAAATGATAGTACATCAGTAGACAGTTACAGTATGCTAAAGAAATGTAATGATTATATAGCATTAAACAGTCTCACTGATGATATGCCGATAGGTTTTTGCACATTTAGTAAACTTTTTCGGGATATAAACTTAAATTCAAACTTGCTTGTTTCGTGGGGAACACTACTTGGATATATAGGTAACCCCTGAAATCTCGTTTGAAGGACCCCTCTTTCTGAGATACTAGGTCTTTATGCTTAGTGATATCTGGGGTATTATTCCGGGACTTCTGATAATGCGGAAGCAATGGCCTAGTCCCCGTATAATACTTTTTGCATGCTTGAAATAAAAGCACACCCTCAGCATAAAAAATGATGAAACATTGCAAAATGCTAATCATGTGCTGTTGAAGAAAAGATTCTCTAAAGGGAACACACCTAAAGTCGAACCATCATCTCTCTGATTTTGCGGAAGCAATAGCCTGAGCTCTCACGGTCTCGCATTTAACCCTTTACAGATATCATCTAGGTATACTCACCTGTAAGACTGAATATTGGGATCTGGATACGGGAGTATATTCAAGAGGTGGGACACATGAATGAGTTTAAGTTCATAATACACCTAATTCGTATCCTGAATCAGTTGAAATTTGTGTGAAAATTTAAGTGGATCAGTATATCGACAATCTAAGTGAATTGTTTAATTCTTAATGTGTAACTAAGCTCAACGGTACTTGTGATTTGTCAAAAACTGATATGATCCTCTGATGCAAACTCAAACAAAAATATTGTCTGTAAATATGTTTGTAAATATTTCTTTACTGCTTTATGTTTCAGAAAAATACAAAAAGATTTTGATTTATGCTTTATTTTCGACAACCGATGTTTGAGAACTGAGTTTCAAAATCTGAGTATGCTGATTGTGTTTCTAAAAATAAACAAGTTCATTAATTTGAAACTTGAAGTTTTTAAAAAAAAAATTTAAAAATCAAAAACAGTTTGTGATATCTCCAAGGTCATTAAGTTGGACTTGGATGATTAACTGTGAGGGAGTTGGATTCTTAGATTGTTAAAATCTGCTAAAGAGCCAGGATATTTGATTCTTGAAATTCAAAACATTGTTATTTATAAATGTTTGAGTGATGCAGATGTGATTCCAGACTACGATCCTGACAGCTGAGACTAAGGGGGGGGGGTCTGAAGACGAGCTCAATGTAAGAGGGAGTTTGTAACCAGAAAGCAAGGTGTCGATCCCTAAAGCACGGAAGCTTGACGAAAGGGGGAGCCTGGAAAAAGTGTTTCTAAAAGATGTTAATGTTCGAGCCAGAGTCAGATCCTGGTATAACATTCAAAGATAGAAGCTGATCGAAGAAGATAAAGATTGATGGATGCTTACAGTGTTAGACAATTTGGAAAGAGTGTGAAGACTGATCAAGACTGAAGATGTGTTATGCTAAAGACTTGACACTGAAGACTTCGTCAACATCCAAGGGGGAGTCTGTTAGTGCACTATGTCTGTCGACTTCATCTTGTATCGAGTCATGTAACAAGATAGGATAAACCAGTGCTCGGGATGCTAGAAACTGAGTTTTGTGTATGTAGCTATTTCGCACGAAATAGCCAAAGGCTATTTCGCACGAAATTACCAGTGGGTATTTCGCACGAAATTACCTTTGGCTATTCCGTGCGAAATCACATGCCTATATATAGAGGGGCATGGTTTGTCATTTGTAACTTTTCTGATTCGGTACCGAAGTGCTACCGAATTGTCTCCAGGTGCTGTAAGACTATTATATCAATACAAGAGACATTATAATTGTATCAAGCTGTAAACAAGTCCGTATCTCTGAATTCCGCCTTAGATTCGGATCCAAACTCTTCTGAACGACTCATTCAGGTCGCACAACGATCCTACAGAGCATGCCTTCAAGAGTACGAATCGTTCTTTCAGTCTGCCGTCGGTTTGAGGGTGGAAAGCGGTACTTAGATTAAGCGATGTACCGAGAGCCGTTTGAAACGTTCCCCACAGTCACGAGGTAAACCGAGCATCACGGTCAGAGATGATGTCGCGAGGCGTCGCATGATTACAAATGATCTCGTTTGTGTAGATTTGGGCTAATCGTTCTACCTTGTAGTCTTCCCGTATTGGCAGAAAGTGAGCAGATTTGGTCAAACGGTCAACAATGACCCAAATGCTGTCGTAACTTAATGACGTGTGCGGAAGTTTTGTTATGAAGTCTATAGCTATACTCTCCCACTTCCACATAGGGATCGACGGTTGTTCGAGTAAGCCAGAGGGTCTTTGGTGTTCAGCCTTGACTCTTGCACAAGTCAAGCACTTTCCAACGTAGAGAGCAATATCCCTTTTTATGCCGGGCCACCAGTACTTGTAGCGAAGATCCTGGTACATTTTGTCGTCACCGGTATGAATAGAATACCGGGATTTGTGGGCTTCGTCCATCAGAATCTGTCACAAATCGGTCCGTTTACGGATCCAAATTCGATCCAGATAGTGGAATATCCCATTCGTTTTATTCACAAGATGAGCTCCATCGTGGTAGATTCGTTCCTTCTTCAGAGTGCGTTCATTAAAACATGCATGCTGGGCTTTGCGGATAAGGGTTTCAAGGTCGTATTGGGCTTGGACATTGCGAATGCTGAGCAAATAACTCCGTTTGCTGAGAGCGTCGGCAACGACATTTGCTTTGCCTGGGTGATAACGAATCTCACAATCATAATCGTTGAGAAGTTCTACCCATCGGCATTGACGCATATTAAGTTCTTTCTGATCAAAGATATGTTGTAGGCTCCTATGATCGGTGAAGATCGTACACTTGGTACCATACAGGTAGTGTCGCCAAATCTTTAACGCAAAAACAACTACGCCTAGCTCGAGATCATGGGTTGTATAGTTCTTCTCGTGGATTTTGAGCTGACGAGATGCGTAAGCTATAACCTTGTCTCGCTGCATGAGAACACAACCAAGACCAAGGTTGGAAGCATCACAATAGACAATGAAATCATCGTTTCCGTCGGGCAATGTGAGAACAGGAGCATTGCAAAGCATGTGCTTGAGAGTTTGGAAAGCAGACTCTTGTTCGGTTCCCCAAACAAAAGGCTTGTCTTTATGCGTAAGAGCGGTAAGCGGCACAGCGATCTTTGAGAATCCTTCGATAAATCGTCGATAATAGCCCGCTAGTCCGAGGAAAGAACGGACTTCGGACGGGTTCTTAGGTGTAATCCAACTCTTAACGGCTTCAATCTTCGCAGGATCGACGTCAATACCTTGACTGTTTACGATGTGACCCAGAAACTGAACCTCCTCCAACCAGAATTCACACTTGGAGAACTTGGCATAGAGTCGGTTCCCCTGGAGTAGCTCGATAGCCAAATGTAGATGTTGCGTGTGTTCGGCTTTCGATTTGGAATAAATCAAGACATCGTCGATGAACACGATGACGAAACGGTCGAGATATGGTTTATACACACGATTCATCAGATCCATGAAAACCGCGGGTGCGTTGGTTAAACCAAAAGGCATAACAACGAATTCATAATGGCCGTATCGAGTGCGAAACGTGGTTTTGGGTATATCTTCCTCTTGAATGCGTAGTTGGTGATAGCCTGAGCGTAGATCGATCTTCGAGAAACACGTAGCACCTTGTAGCTGATCAAATAAATCATCAATGCGAGGCAGGGGATAGCGGTTCTTGATAGTTAACTTATTCAATTCCCGATAATCGATGCACATCATGAACGACCCATCCTTCTTTTTAACGAAGAGGACTGGCGCACCCCAAGGAGAGGTGCTCGGGTGAATGAAGCCTTTCTCAAGTAATTCCTGGAGTTGGTTCGAGAGTTCACGCATTTCGGACGGTGCGAGTCGGTAAGGAGCTTTGGCAATAGGGTTGGCTCCAGGAATGAGGTCTATGCGAAAGTCGATATCACGACTTGGTGGTATTCCTGGAAGGTCGTCGGGGAACACATTAGGAAATTCCCGAACCACAGGAACGTCTTTCACCTCTGTCTTTCCTTTCCTTTCCTTCTCCTCTACTACAATGTTAGCCAAGAAAGCTCTGTATTCCTTGCGGAGATACTTGCTAGCTTGGACACATGACATGAGTTTGAGACCTTTCGAAGCCGTTTCACCATAAACACACAATAAATCACCATTCGCGAGCGAGAATCGAATCATCTTATCGAAACACACAACTTCAGCATGGTTTTCGTGAAGAAAGTCCATGCCTACTATGACTTCAAAACTTCCAAGTTGCATCGGAATAAGGTCGATTGGGAAGATGTGATTGTTGAGCTCAAGAGTACAATTACGAAGAACAGAATTAACAGCGAGAGTTCTTCCAGTAGCGACTTCGACATCGAACGTCGAGGGGAGATGGGAGCACTTACGACTAAGGAGTTTCTCAAATTCGAACGACACAAAGCAATTATCGGCTGCAGTATCAAACAAACACGAAGCATAAATACCATTCACAAGGAACGTACCATTGACCACGTTGTTATCAGCCTGGGCTTGGCGCACGTTGATGTTAAAAGTTCTGGCGCGTGCGGCTTGTTGCTGCTACTAATGCTGTTGCTGCTGGTGTTGCTGCTGCTGCTGAGGCTCTTGTTTCACAACCCTGTTCGGGCACATGTTCGCAAAGTGGTTGGGATCACCACATGCGAAGCAGACTCGGGCGTTGATCGCGGGTGCCTGAGCCGCTTTTTGGCCTTACGGGGCTGGGAGCAGAGCTTGATGAGCAGTGGCTGGAGCTGGGGCTTGACGTGGACCAGTACGGCAATTGACAGTGAAGTGGCCGTACAGGTTGCAGTGAGCGCAGAAACGACAGGCGAGACCCACCGGGTGATGGTAAGAACATGTTGGGCAAGCCGGGTGGGGGCCTGTGTATGCACGCTTTGCTGGCGGTGCATAAGAAACTGGTGCTGGTCGGTGATGGTGCTGCTGCTGAGCCGGTACGGCTTGAAGAGGAGCATCAGTGGTGGTGACAGCACAGTTCTTGTTGCTGGAGCTGCTGTTGTTGTTCTTCTTCTTGCGGCGTGAGGACTTTGACGGTTGAGCGGCGGCGGTTTCAGCGGTTGGTGCGGTGGTGACTTGGTGCAGGCTCTTTGAAGCTTTATCCCAAACACCAGCTTTTACTCGCTTGTCATTGATTTCAGCTGCAAGCAAGTAGGTTTCTTCGATCGTTGTGGTCTTTGCGGCGTGCACAAAATCCGCAACACAGTCAGGTAGAGCTCGGATGTACTTCTTGATCGCCATATCAGACGTCTTCACTTGATCAGGACAGATGATGCTGAGCTGCTTAAAGCGAGCAGTCAGGGCAGCGTTGTCTCCGTCCTTCTGCTTCATGTTCCAAAACTCATCCTCCAGCTTTTGGCGTTCATGGGGAGGGCAGAATTCGTCCATCATGATGGCCTTCAGCTCTTCCCAAGTTAGCCCATAAGCTGCATCATTCCCGTGTTTGTTTCTCTCGGCCGTCCACCAGTCTAATGCGCAGGACTGGAATACGCCGGTAGCGTTTAGAGTGCGGAGATTTTCAGGACAGCCGCTTTGGCGCAGAGTGACCTCGATGGAATCGAACCATTGAAACATAGCTGTTGGGCCATCTTCTCCAGTGAATTCCTTTGGACGCATGCCTTAAATTGCTTAAAGCTGAAAACAGTAGCAGCTTTTGGAGCTTCGGTTCTAGACTCTTCAGATGATTTGCTAACTTTCTCGTAAATCTCACTCACGATCTGAGGCACAACCTTGGCCACTTGTTTCGCGAGGATGGCAGCAAGGCATTTGTTCCTCTGTTCTTGGCGAGAGAGTCGTGGGTGACGGGATCCGGATGATGGTCCAGTTGACATTGTCTGCAATAGACATCGTCATAGGTCTCAGACACGTCATAATCGAATCTCACCTCACACGTCTACTACTTACTAAAGCTTAGGAACACGCATAATCATGTAAACATATAGACACACAGTCACAGATTCACATAAACACAGAAGCACATAATCACGTAAGCACATAGGGCACAGAAATACATAAACACGTAGGACACATAGAGCACAGAAGCACATAAGCATGTAATCAACAGAGGCAGTCAGAATACAGAAACCTAACATTCAAATCCCGTGCGCGTTCGAGAATAGCGATCGTGAATAACTTGTCGAGTAGTATAGTATAAGCGTATAACATAGCATAAGGCCGTCCACGATTTAGCGATTTGTCAGCGTTTTGAGATAGAAATGCAGTGTGAGTTGTGCGTGTCGATCGAAGTGGAAGCAAAAAATCGAACAAGTCTCCAAAATTAAACACATAAATAGTTAAACACATAAAATCGACGAATCATCAGAGTCAGCAGTTGCGGGCTCAGAATCGAAACACATAAAAAAATCAGGAGATAGATCGTCTGCGGCTATTAGACATTGACTATCCAAAGTGGTTCAACTATTCACAAGGACTTGTTGTGCACATTTGACCTTCAGGACAGTGCCTTTGCCTTGATTCTTGGGCGTTGGGCACGCATCCCGTTAGTCATATCGTGACCTCAGGTCGTTGGAGTCCGTCGAGACTTTGGTGAGAGTTTTGTAAAAGGGCGGAACAAGTCGTCAAGGTTAGGGTTTCACCCCTAGATTAACAACTTCGTCCCTGTTTTTGATAATATAAGAGAATTATGCGTCAAAGTATGGATTTCACTCCTATTTCAACACAAATTTCTCATGTTTATAGATAAAACGTGGGTTGAACAAGCAATTTAGTCGAGAGTTTGTGGTTTTCACACCTAATCTCGACGTAGTCGCTCGTTCTTATTTGGAAATTCGAGTGCAGCGATAGTGTGGCGTAGGCGAGAATAGCGAGAAATAGTAGTAAGCTCATACATAATCCCTAACGAATATGCACAAGTCGGTCTGTTGGTTCCTAACTATAGACTAGGTTTCTAAGACGTCGACCCGGACTAGGCCGAGTCTTGCCTAATTCCCTATAGTTATGGCTCTGATACCAATCTGTCACACCCCAACCGATGGCAGAAACATCGGGGCATGGCACTGAGCGAAACAGATTGTCCAGAAATTTCCATAACAATTATCATTACCAAATAATTTAAAGTAACATGTCCCATACCATGTATTAAAAGGCAAGCAAATTATTACAGACAAATCTAGTCAAGTAGTTCTGTTCCGACAACTCAGATTTATAAATAAATAGCCCAATTGTTTATCTGCTTCTAGAGACCCTTGATTTCATTAGTACAGACAACTATTTGTTGGCCTCTAAGACCTTATTCTAGCCTCGATTTCCTAGCAGATAAGCATCCTAAGCACCTGTCACATACGTTAAAATAAAAGTCAATACACATAGTGTAAAGCTGAGCATACAAGTTTGATAGTAGCATATAGAGTTCGAAAGCGTTACGCATAACCAGCACGTACACAGAGTGCAATGAGGCATGTTAGTTATCGACATGAACCTATCGATACAAATGACTGCGGGTTGACTGCCCAAGGCAGTTCGTAATACATGATCACCACTGTAATCCATGCAAATAATTGTCCTTAACAACCCCCGAGTGCACGGGTGCTGAGTCCAAACTAATAGTACTATCGTTGCTAAGGCAGGTAGACAACATTCCATGTGTAAACATAACAAACAAGCATTCATTAAGTCACGTATAACATGCGGTAACGGTTAGCGTTTAAAGTATTGCGTAGTGTGTTCGATGTGATTTTGTATAAGTAACTTATGTAACACCCGAAAGTGCTTAAAGCAAAAAGGGATCGAGTATACTCACAACGATGAATGGATTGAAGGGAGCGCTAGGGAGTGGGTTTAGCCTGAATAGATCGATAGCATAACGATAAGTGACGCGTAAAACGATGCAAGTGTAAGTGGCTCGGACAGCAGTCCGGTCGGACAGCCAGTCGTGCGGATGGCAATCCGTTCGGATGGTTATCTGGTCGGACGGTAGTCCGGTCGGATGACTATTCGAGTGGATTGTTTCTACCTTTGAGAAGGATGTGTTTGTGTATGATGGCTTGACTTTTGAAGTTTTCGTTGTAGTATTTTGAAAACATTGAAGTACCACTACCTTTCAGGCCGGTCAATCGGACGGTCGTTCGATCGGACGACAACCCGTTCGGTTGGCACTTCAGTGAGAACAAGTTCACAGCAAGGTGTCACTCGATCGGACGGTTGTTCGTTCGGGTGGCATCCTTTATGCATTGAACATGTTGAAAATTGTTTAAGTGTTGAAGTTCAAACGTCTCATGATTCGGATGGCAGTTCGATCGGTTGGTAGTCCCGATCGGACAACAATTCGTTCAACATTCAAACTTCAGGTGTTGGCAAAATGGTTGTGTGGGGCCAAGGTGCAAGCCGTACGGTTGGCCAGTCATTCGGTTGGGCTGTCCGTTCGGACAGCAGTCCGTTCGGATGGCACTCCGTCCTGGTTAACCTGTTCGTCTTACACTTGGTTGTTTTGATAGTTTGTCGTTTTATCGAGATATTTTGATAACGTGTCAAGCAACAGAAACCTCGTTAACACTTGGTGCTCCTGATCGGACAGGAATCACCCAAACCCGATCAGTGGACGGTTCGAGGCGATGTTCCACGTTTAACCCGGAATCGATAATCTCGCTGATAGAAATACGGATCTTGAACCAACACAACCACCACCATGAGTAGTAAGTCGGCACAAGTTCCGATTCTATCGGTTTTGAGTGCATTGAGTGTAAAAGAGTTGAAAGAAAGTTGAAAACCATCTTTCACTCATTTCTTTTGTGATTATGTTTAGATCTATGAAAGATCTTTATTTGTTTATGTGGAAATCGGTTAGATCTAAGTTGTTCTTGGTGGATTGAGGCCAAAACATGAAGTTCTTCAAGAACACATGATGACGTCATCCTAGAACACCTTGAATCTTGATGATTTCACGGTTAAAAGTTAAGATTTAAAAGATAGAAAGGTGTAGGAGTGCGTGTAGATTAAGGAAGTACAAGATTTAGGACGAGATCTTACCGGAATTGCTAGAAATCAGCGGAAAAGCGAGGAAAACGAGTTGGTCGGATGTCAGTTGCCAAAAGTAGAAAGTTTGAAAGTGACAAGGGGTATTTATAGGGTTACCCAAAGAGGAAAGGGGCTGGTCGATCGGCTAGGCAGCCCGTGCGGACAGCCTGTCCGATCGGACGGCAGTCCGATCGATCGGCTGGTCGTTCGGCTGGTAGCCTGGTCGATCGGTCTCCTTGTTCGAGTGTTCGGCGCGACGATTTTTGAGGTTTCGATTACGATTGCGAGCGTTGCGATGCGATAGGTTTTCCTAGTCAAATTACTTTTAATCCCAACTACTCATATCTTGCACTATCCATTCTCCACTAATTATCATACTATTTCGATTGCGATTGAGTTCGATTGCGTTTGATTTTCGATTGCGATTCGATTGATTACCACACATAACATAAATAAACATGCACAAGTAACAATTCAGACACACACACACGTATAACAATGACCAAAATGCGTAATTCGAGTTGCGAGTGCGATTGTGATAGCGATAAAACGATTAAACATGCGATAAATAGCGATTAATATGCGATAAATAGCGATTAATATGCGATTATTAATAGATACTCCACATAATACAACTAAAACAAAAAATAAAATAAACTAATTACAAGTCAAAGAAGTCAAAACAGGAATTGAGAAAGGAGAGACAGATCGCAATTAGCAATCTTGACTTCCTTTGACTTCAATCTTGACTTTGACTTTGACTTCAGAAACACGAGGTGTTACAGGTCGGATGCGAATGCCACTAATATGATAAGATTATTAAGATGTTTTCATTTAATATCAGGTCTTAAAATCAATCTTTTAAAGTCGAATCTGATCGGAGTAGGCGTGAATGAAGTCGTGGTTACAAGAATGGCGAACCGTATTAATTGTAGGGCTGGAAAAACTCCTTTCGTATATCTTTGGCTCCTTGTTGGAGCTAATATGAACTTAATTAAAAATTGGCAGCCAGTTTTAGACATTTTTGACTCAAGATTATCGGGGTGGAAGGCAAAGACCATCTCGTCGAGCGGGAAACTCACTCTGTTAAAATCGGTTATGGAAAGTTTGCCGACATATTACTTCTCTCTATATAAAGCTCCGGCTCGTATTATAGAGTTGTTGGAAGCGAAACGGAGAAATTTCTTTTGGGGAAATTTCGAGAATAGAAAAAAGACATGTTGGGTGGCGTGGGAGAATGTCACAAAGGAGAAAGGTGCGGGTGGCCTCGGCCTCGGTTCGCTGAAAGTGTCTAACTTAACATTATTGATGAAGTGGTGGTGGAGATACAAACTTCAAGATAACGACCTATGGAGAAGATTTATTGATGCAATTCATAAAACTCCAAGGACCTGGCCAATCCTCCCTTTCAACAAGTTGCTCTCGGGTGTTTGGGGTTCCATAGTAAACCTTGAAAACCAACTAATCTCAAACACAACTTTGGGTAATGCCATTAGAGGTAAAGTGGGTGATGGTGGGAAGATCCGTTTTTAGATCGATCCATGGTTGGAAAATGTCCCGTTAAAGTTGTCTTTTCCGACTTTATTTGCTGAGGAAAAACGTAAAGATTGTCTGGTGAAAGATAGATGTAAAGTGAGCGGGGCGGGGCTCTTTCAGGAATGGGAGTGGAAACATCTGAGGTTGACGGGTGCTGCTAACACGGAGCTTCAAACTCTCAAGTCAAAACTCAGTGGGTTTCGGTTCGGGAATGGGCAAGATGTTTGGGAGTGGTCGGTGGACGGGTCGAAGGAGTTTTCGGTTGCTACGGTAAAAAAATTCTAAAAATGGACCCGGACAATCAAAATTCAGTGGCGTTCGAGTGGAATAGTTGGGCTCCTCACAAGGTTAATGTGTTCGGTTAGCGTATGTTGTTGGGAAGACTTCCGACGGCTGACATGTTACTCAAAAGGGGGCATCACTCCATCTTTGTTGGAGTGTAAAATGTGTGGACAAGGTACAGAATCAAACGACCATGTATTCACTTCTTGTTATGTTGTGTCTATAGTGTGGCAGCAAATTAGTGTGTGGTGCAACATACCACCGATTTTCGTTTTTTCGGCGAAGGATATTCTAAGCATCCATAAGCAAGCATCTATGTCAAACCGGAAAAGAAAGCTTCTTCAGGTTATCTTGTTGGTTGCGTGTTGGTGTGTATGGAACGCAAGGAACAAACAAATCTTCGATGATGCGCTGGTGAGACCGGAGAGGATCATTGACGACATTAAATCGTTAAGTTACTTGTGGGTTAGATATAGATCTAAAGTGGATATTATGGATTGGAAAAAATGGCTGTCTTTTGATGTTTGATTTTGTTTTTTTAGCCCGTTCCTAGCGGCTTGCTAGGGGGCGTGTTTTAATGAAATGTGTAGTTCGAAAAAAAATATGTGTGTGAGTGAGGCTTTGAATCTTTCTTTCTTCACGCCGCTATGTATATAACGGGGACTCAAAATCTCAAACCCATAGCGCCACCTGTTTTGATGTATAGGAGCGCCATGGGGAGCTATGGTTCATCTGTGGGTGATATACCTCCCCTTTACCCATACTCTAATAATGAAATATGTATATGAAACTCAGGTGATATGAGGTAAATTTTGAATATTTAAAGTGTTATAAAATATGCTTTAAAATGCAACTAATAAAACATGTGAATAAACCGTAAACGTAAAAAAAATTAAGAGAAGACTTTAGTTTATTGATTTTTCTTTTCTTTTCTTTCACAAAAAATAAGTCAAAGGAAAGAGACAGATTCAAATTAGATGTTGGGCTTTTAAATTTTAAAGAGGCCCGTTATCACATTAGAATATTAATTTTTTCTTCTTTCATATGTAAGCTGTTGCAAGCCTGCAACACTGTCATCGCCGGAGCTGCGTGGAGCAAACAAACTCCGACCACTCGAACTTCAACTTTCTCTTCTTCCCTGACTGCGCCAATATTAGAAGAGGGGGGGGGGGGGGGGGGGGGGAGGGTTGCAAAATTTTATGGAGGGCGCTCGGGAATTTCACGTATGTATAAAACTGATATTATTTTTAGGTTTTGGCTACTCCCCTCGGATATGAGTGGGGCCGCACCTGAGGGTAAGTTGGAATCCATGAGTTTGGAGAACTGGTGTAGATTCAAAATGTCAATATTTTTTGTATAGATTGTATCTGGAGTTGTTGATGGGTGCTAGAAATTTGCTAGTGTGCCCCTTTTTAATGAAAATATTATACTCGTTCAAAAAATTAATAAAAGTTGCTAAAACTTGATAACAACTTGCCTAGTTGTAACGAAGTGTATATGTGTACCTGCTTGTTAGGCTGGAGGGTGTGGGATGGAGCCCCTAGGGGCTTTATCGCGCCACGTAAGCGTCACGTAGGATCCACATCAGCCATGGGGCTTTATAACGCCCCCCTTTAATTTGCACGGTGTGGGATGGAGCCCCCTATTAAACAAAAAAAAATAAAAAATTTGATTGGATGAAAAGTTGAGGGCCCCACCTGATAACCCCCTTCTCCCTCGTTACCACCATGGAGCCCCCTCTATAGCGCCCCCTCTTAACTTTGAGGATGTGGGTGTATAGCGCCCGGGGCGCTATAGAGGCTGAGGTGGCGAGGGTGGCACCCCCCACACCCTCCGGCCCCTCCAGCCTTAGTGTGCCCCTTTTTAATGAAAATATTATACTCGTTCAAAAAATTAATAAAAGTTGCTAAAACTTGATAACAACTTGCCTAGTTGTAACGAAGTGTATATGTGTACCTGCTTGTTCAGGCCATTAAGTCACAAACAAAAGTTTGCTTAGTTGTGTCAAGAGTATGTACCATCCAACCTATTGTGCATCTTTGAGGTCTTGTGTAATTACGCCTCTTTGAGGTTTTGCCTCATTATGGATTTTTGCAATCATAATCAACTTTTTAGGATTTATGAACTATATAATCCAAAGGTTTGGGATATTGATAATGTTTTCGAAGAAAAAAAATGCAAATCCTTTGGAGCTTCTAATTAGATTATTCTAACAAAATATGCAATCTTCAAATAAATAAGAATGAAAGGTACTACCATAAATACTAGTAGTATCTAAATAATTGTCACACTCTTATTTTATTAGAATTTCGATATCACATTGTTTTTTTTAATTACATGTACACAATATAAAGAAAACCACAACAATTAATTAATTAATTAATTAATGGTCTTGAGAATTTGGATAAGAGGTAAGAGTCTCGCCTTCCCAGTGGAGACGTAGGTTCGATTCTCGCTCAGGCCATTTCGACAAACATCTGGGTGAAAGGACGAATCGTGGCTTTAATGTCGGGTTCGAACCTGATGGGAGGCGAGGGTTTACGGGTTCCATCCGTTTCCCGCGCATCAGGGGGGTACGGTCTCATGGCGATCGAGTAGTCGACCTTGGACATAGCCCCTAGCAAGGTGAGTTTACACGTGAGATTCTGTCGTTAAAAAAATAATTAACTAATAGTATTTTTTTTGAACGGCAATTAATGAATAGTATTGATTTAGTATATCGATTGACATGATTGGTGTAAATTTGTAATTATGTAGCGTTTTGTTTGTGGTTCGGGCCCCTCGGTTTAAGGTGAGTCGGTTTGTTTTATTGTTTTAATGAAATGAAATTTACCTTTAAAAAAAAACCTAATAAATCCAAAAAAAAGGTAGTGTGTGCTATCATTCTTACTAATTATGATTTTATGTTAGTGTTTACGTAGAGCCCGAAACGAGAAAGTCCGTAACAACAAAAGCACCTAGAATTCCAAGATTTTGAGGGACATCAAGACAATGACTTATTTATATAATTTTAATCTAGATATCATGTCGTAGATTCATGCACGTTTTGTTCATTTGTTGTTTATATTTTTGGCTCTCTAGCATCTTGCTAAAAGCTTTCTCTTTAATAAATTATTATTCCCGTGTTAAAAAAGTTCAAAAAAAAAAAAAAATCGTAAGCTAATCAAATCAAATTTTAATAAGCACGTTTTCGGTAAAAGAAAACAAGTGACATAACTGTTCTTGGTGAGACATCACATGCGGTAAAACTATCAGATTCAATTATTTGTGGACACTAGGGACCACCGTCCTCAGGACCATCTAAAGAACAAGAAAAAAAAATTAATTTAAAATTATTGCTATTTCACCAACCATACCTCACTTTCTCTTCTCAGCCAAAGAAACAATTGTTTGTAATTCAATGCAACATGAAATATCAAGTTATTATATATAAAAAAAAAAAGAGTTAAATGCCATTTTAGTCCATGTGGGTTGGGCCATTTTGCCAGTTTAGTCCAAATGTTTCATTTTTAACCTGTGGGTCCAAAAAGGTTTCACAGTTGCCATTTTAGTCCACTGGGTTAACTTCATCCATTTTTTCTGTTAACCAGAAGGCCATTTCGGTCATTTTATATGGCTGAATTGTCCTTTTAGTTAACAGAATTAAATACAAAATGACCAAATTGGCCTTCTCGTTAACAGAAAAAAAGGATGAAGTTAACCAAGTGGACTAAAATGGCAACTGTGAAACCTTTTTGGACCCACAGGTTAAAAATTAAACCTTTGGACTAAACTGACAAAATGGCCCAAACCACAGGGACTAAAATGACATTTAACTCAAAAAAAAAAATAAGTGAAAGATTAATCAACCAAATATCAAAGATAATTTCCATGTGCAATCTTGTAGGGGTGTTTATAAGCTGTCAAAACTGAAGAAAGCCGGTCACGTTAAAACATGTATGGTCTGGTTCATGGTTTGGTTTTAATGATTTGATGATTTATGACATAGTCACCTCTAAAATTTGGTCACTTTTCCAATTTCCAAAAGTTTGTAACATTCAAGTCTTCATGCCATGCTCCCCAATATCTCAAATGTAAATATGCACATTTAGGTAAGAATACAAGCGACATGTGCATTTTGGAGTTGCATATCTTGTTCTCTAGCATCTTGCTATAAGCTTGCTCAATAAAAATATATCAAAATTCAAAAATCTCAAATGTAAATATGCACATTTAGGTAAGAATATGAAGGGGTATGGTCCCAGATCTCGCGTCAGCATGACCGCGAAGGACCATTACCCTCATCAAAAACCTCCAACAGCAATAAATTCACCTGCGTCCGTGTGGGCACATGCGGACACAGCGGTCCAATCTGTCCAGTGATGAGAAGACTTACCTTAAGGACGGAAACTAATGTTACACGTAGCGATGCGGCCCCGCACCGCATCCTATGAACATTTTCGTCACGACAAGGGATCTGGATAACAGTAACAGTCACTCAGCAGGCAATGCGGCATAACACCGCATCCCGCGTAAATCATGGATGGAACAACCAACGCGGGAACAACATCAAGGACCGCAAGCAGCGATGCGGCTTGGCACCGCATCCTGCCTACAAGGCAAGTGGGTCTGACACCACAGTGCAAGTGGCACTGGGAACGGTCGCCTACCGGCCCACGTGTATACAACAGTCTGACACCACAGCAGGACGTGGCATCACCACAGTATCCGACAGGTCTGACACACCTGCAAATAGCTGTGCGATGTCAGGCTAGCTACTCAACTACCCTCCTCCACTCCTCGGCTATAAATACTGACCCCAAACCAGGTTTGAGGTATCACTTCTCAACTCTCTCAATACTACTACGATCACTTCTCAACTCTCTCAATACTACTACGATCACACTTTGCTTCCCAAGCAAACTACTGATTCTCACGCCGGAGGGTGGTAACAAGGAGCACCCCCCACCTCATCCTCCTTGTTGCGAGTCACGGTTTGTTTCCTTGTGCAGGAAACCCACCACCAGACGATCCAGCCGACGATCCTCGGAAAGAAGGAATTAACCCTCTTGACGAGACCAGTGAGTTAACCTACTTGGTTAACCATTGTTTCATCATTGGCGCCCACCGCTACTCTTAGCACTTTTTCCCGACCATCCCTTTCTCTCCAAAGATCATGTCTGATCGTCAAAACAACACTGCCGGGGATAACCTAAACCCCACAAACCAAGGGCCTGCGGGAACCATTCCCTTAGGCCCAAATGCTGAACACATTGGCACATCAACGCAAGGGGGCGCATCCCCTACGTTTGGACACGATTTATCACAGTACGCTCCTGTGATACCTACAGGCATGAACCTTCATGCCTGGTACGACCAACAAGCAGCCATGCTGGCTGCAACATACAACAGAGCTTGCGCAGAAGCGCAAGTATCTGCGGGGCCTACCCCAGCACCGCACACCCCTGCGGGCCGTACTTTACAATACGACGGCAGGGCCCCAACACATCCGGCCTCCAGAAGCAGGCACGAAGATCGCGGTTCCTCTTACTGTGACGTCCGCACACTCGATGAGGACGACTCCACATATGGGTCCCGCCACAAGAGCCATATACAGAGTCGCCTAGGCCCACATGGCGAAACTAGGCGATAGTCTACAGCCCACCACGGTCTAGGCATTCACAGCCGACTGGGACCCCAGTCCCACCGTGAAGGGCAAGGCTATACCGATCCAGACGATGGTACATACCGCGCGGAATTCCATGCCACCAGCAGCAGACCGGGAGGACGCAACTACGTTCCTCCCACTCATCCCCGCACTACGTACCTCCGTGCTGCAAAGCAGCACCGCGGACAACCCTACAGGCCGAAATCGGCGGCCGAAAACTCCAAGTTCGTCCCAGAAATCGCCCACGCCGATGTCACCACCACAAAATTCCCATTAAACATTGGGAAATACAACGGTTCGACCGACCCAGATGATCACAACAACATCTTCGTCGGTGCCGGATGCAACGGTAGGTGGGATGAACCTACCTGGTGCCATTTTTTTCCCACAGACCCTAACAGGTCTGGCCAGGGCCTGGTTCGATTCCCTACCACCAGGGTCACTGACCTCATTCGAGGACTTACAAGAAAAGTTCCTCGCACACTTCAGCCAACAACGACGCCATGAACGTGATTCCATGGACGTCATGAACATCTGGCGCAGGGATAACGAATCGCTTAAAGCATTCGTTGTCCGTTACAATAAAGAATGCCTAGAGATAGGCGATGTTGCCGACCAAATGGCGCGTAACCATTTCATTATTGCCGTTAAAGACGAGCAAATGGTTATGAATATCTCTGGCAAAGATGGTTTGCCTAAGAAGTGGGAAGATGTCATGGCCGCGGTCAAGACATACGCCCAGACTCAGCGGTCCCTAAGACCGCACATGTCAAAGGCACAACCCCAGGCGGAAGGCCAGTCTTCCCGCCAAGAGCCGAAGCGCAGCAATAAGCGCAACCGGGACACATGGAATCGTGGCAGCGATTTCAGACCATATGTCCCACGAAGCAACCAGCCCGACGCAAGGGCTACAATCAACGCCCAGCGTGAAAATCGGGCGTCAAAAAAGGAATCTCGGGACCGCAGCTGGACCGAGATTAACCAGTCGCCAAGCGACGTCCTTCTCACGGACACACAAGTCCTGCGACCGGCCCAACCTATGAAGTCCAAAAAGAACCAGGATCTCGCACTCTACTGCGACTATCACAAGGACAATGGCCACAAAAAAACAGCTGCATCAGTCTCCGACTGGAGATTGAGCGAGCCCTAAAAGAGGGAAAACTGCAACACCTGTTGACAGGCGCACAAAAAGCTACCAAGCGCATCACTCCCCACAACGAGGGCACCTCCACGGGAAAGAGGACCATGTACGTGGCCTCTACCCACATGATCAACGGAGGAAAAGGAAGGCCGCACAAGGCGGGAAGAAGACCGGAGAATGACTGGAAAGACGAGCAAGTCGTCTTTCCAAAAGTCTGCGGCGGCCCGCGCGATAGACGCGCCGTGGTTATCACAGGCCACCTGGCTCACTACTGCACCGAGCGATTGTTCATCGACCCGGGCAGTACATCCGATATTATATACGAGCAATGCTTCAACCAGTTCGATCAAGAAGACAAAGATCGACTGCAGCCAGCGGACTACCCGTTGGCTGGGTTTGCAGGGGAAACCGTATTCCCCCTGGGCCAGATTACCTTTCCTGTGCGCCTCACCAACGGGAGGCACACAAGAACGGAGGAGGTAAACTTCATGGTTTTACCGCACACCTCCAAGTACGACGTACTTCTCGGGAGAGAATCCCAGGGCGACTTCAACATGATCACATCCGTCCCTCACTCTGCCATTGGTTTCCCAACCGAGACAGGGATCGCGGTGATATACGCCCGAAGAGAAGTTATGTCTACGGACGACCTACATCCAGCCAAGGTAGCAAGGCCCACCCCCAACACACAACCAGAAAAATGGGTGCTTAACGCAAGACACCCAGAGCAAACGGTCACGTTGGGCCATGCCTTGACACCTACCATCAGAGCACGCCTGAAGCAACTTCTCTTCAGGAACCAAGATATTTTTGCTTGGACACCCGCAGACATGACAGGGGTGCCACGCAAAATCGCGCAACATTTCTTGAATACCATGCCAGGTATCAAGCCGGTGATCCAAGCCCAACGCCACCTTGGATCAGCAAAAAACGCGGCGATGGAAGAGCAGGTACAGGAACTGCTCTCCGCAGGCATCCTGCGGGAAGTCAAATACCAGACTTGGCTGTCCAACCCAGTCATGGTAGAAAAACCAAGTGGGGGTTGGCGCATGTGTGTCGATTACAAAGACCTCAATAAGGCCTGCCCCAAGGATTGTTACGCACTTCCGGAGATCGACGAGAAGGTCGATAACCTCGCACCATTTAGATGGAAGTGTTTCCTCGATTGTTACAAAGGCTACCACCAGGTACAGATGGCAATCGAAGATGAAGACAAAACGGCATTCCGCACTCCTACCGGGAACTACTGCTACACCAAAATGCCGTTCGGGTTGCGCAACGCTGGCGCAACCTATCAAAAGTTGATGAACGACACTTTTCGTGGTCAAATCAGCAAAAGTGTCGAAATCTATATGGACGACCTGGTCGTCATGAGCATGGAGGAAGACACCATGCTCAACGATATCGAAAGAACATTCCAAACTCTGCGGAGCGTCAACATGAAGCTTAATCCAGGGAAATGCTCGTTTGGAATGGAAGAAGGCAAATTCCTCGGATTCATCGTAACCAAAGATGGATTCAAGGTAAACCCGGAAAAAGTTCAGGCGATCGAACGCATGCCATCGCCCTCAACGATGAAAGAAATGCAACGACTAGCCGGCAGGCTAGCCGCACTAAACAGATTCTTAGCCAACCACGCGGCTAAGTCATACCCTTTCATCAAGACCCTGCGGAGCTGCCTAAAAAAGGAACAATTCCAATGGACCGCAGAGGCCGAAAATGCTTTCCGGAAGATGAAAGAGTGTTTGATCCAGCTCCCAACTTTAACCGCACCACGAAAAGATGAGCCACTTATTCTATACTTGTCTGCCGCGGACAACGCGGTAGGCGCGGTACTCATAGTGGAGCGGGAAGGAGTCCAAACACCCATCTACTACATTAGCAAAATGCTCAACGACCCAGAGACAAGGTACTCCATCATGGAGAAATTGGTACTGGCACCAGTGCACGCATCGAGACGTTTACGACGTTACTTTGCAAACCACGTCATCACAGTGTTAACTAACTACAGAATCGGCCCGATTCTATCCAAACCCGACATCTCTGGGAGGTTAGCAAAATGGGCAATTGAGTTGGGCGCACTTTCACTGAACTATAAGCCGCGCCCCGCAATCAAAGGCCAAGTCTTGGCTGATTTCGTTGCTGAAGTACCAGCAAACCGCATTCAAGAATGCGAAGAAGAACAAAACCCTACATCACCACCATCCTCCGCAGAAACCTGGGCACTATATACAGATGGTGCGTCCAACGAAGATGGTGCTGGCGCAGGTCTACGACTTGTCAGCCCCGATGGCCAAGAGCTAACCTACGCAATCCGCCTCGATTTCAAAAGCACGAATAACGAAGCGGAATATGAGGCTCTACTGGCAGGGCTGCGTTTGGCAGTCAAACTCGACGTCAAACATTTGGAAGCACATGTCTACTCACTACTGGTTGCAGGGCAGATACGCGGCGACTATGCCGCAAAAGGGGATATCATGATCCTCTACCTCGAACAAGCTTTGCAACTGAAATTACGGTTCACCTCCTTCAATATTCGCCATATCAACAGGAGCGACAACAAACCTGCGGATGCACTATCAAAACTTGCATCCACCAGCTTCCAACACCTGGCAAAAGAGGTACGCATCGAGATTCTGCAAAATCCTTCAGTACCCCTGCGCCAAGTCAATGTCATCCAGTACGGTACAACATCCTGGATGACACCGATAATTGCATACTTGCAATCAGTCGTTACTCCCGAAAGCAAGGCAGAAGCACGCAAGCTACAATACAAAGCGTGTCATTACCAAATGGGAGACGGTATCTTATACCGTAAATCATACCTGGGGCCACTCCTACGATGCGTCAACCCCGAAGATGCCATATACCTTATCAAAGAAATTCACGAGGGAATATGTGGCATACACGCAGGCCCACGCATGGTCGTGGCCAAAATCATGAACGCCGAGTACTATTGGCCCGGCATGCACCTGGACGCAGTCAAAGTCTTACGCAAGTGTTTCAATTTTCAGCGACACGCTCCCAAGACCTTGCGTCCCAAGAACAACCTGATCCCCGTCACCACCGCATGGCCATTCCAAAAATGGGCAATCGATGTGGTGGGACCATTTCCAGACGCACCCGGTGCAGTGAAATTTATCATAGTGGTTATTGATTACTTTACAAAATGGGTAGAGGCAAAGCCACTTGCATCAACCACCGCTATGATAACAAGGAAATTCGTGTGGGAACATATCATCTGCCGTTTCGGTCTACCAATGTGCATCGTCACCGATAACGGTACCAACTTCGCCGCCGATGACTTTCAAAAATGGCTAAAAGAGCTAAACATTGAACACATATTCTCCTCAGTGGCGCATCCGCAAGGGAACGGCCAAGTCGAGAGTATCAATAAAAGCTTAGTGGAAGGTATCAAAGCACGGTTGGGAACAGCCAGACGCGGCTGGGTTGATGAACTCCCAAGTATTTTATGGGCTCACAGGACAAGCCCAAAAACAAGCAACGGTGAGACACCCTTCAGCCTGGTCTATGGCACTGAAGCGATGATCCCCGCAGAAGTAGGCCTCCCCTCACCTAGAATGTTGGCTATCAACAAGATAGACAACAATGAGGAACGCAGGGTTGAATTGGACCTCTTGGAAGAAAGGCGCAAAAACGCTACCATCAACGAGGCCAAATACAAAACCAAACTTGAAAAGTACTACAATGCACGCGTTCGCATTTGTACTTTCAACCCGGGAGACTACGTCCTTCGCGACAATGAAGCATCTAACGCGGAACGCCCAGGGAAACTTGCCCCCAAGTGGGAAGGACCCTACCTCATCCAAGAGGTCCTGGGCAAAGGCGCGTATAAACTTCAAACATTGGAAGGCGAAACTATCGCACGCACATGGAATGCACAGCAGCTTCGACGCTGTTATATGTAAGCCATGTTTTGTTTTTACATTTACCATGTAACCTATCAGGCCACGGGCCATTTGCAAATAAATAAATAGACGATTCAATGCAATATTGTTTATTTATTTCTATTATAAATGCGTGTTCCACTCTGAGGTATACACAAAAACAGATTAGCAAAATCTTCATTCGTGATACCCACACAGAATGGTAAACACACGCAACTATTATAATAGGCCAGCAATGGCAACACTGTTTGTCCGACCAAAGACAATTCTTCATACTTGCATATCACCTAGATATGCAAAAGGCAATTACAGATTTAGTGTTACTCACAGTAACATTAAACTCTTACAAATTCAAACATGCGAGTAGTAAAAACACTTGTACAAATTGAATAGAACAATTCTTTATATTCAAAAACTTCCTACACCTGCGCGGTGCACAGAGAATTTACATAAAGTTTTTAAACAATTACATGAGGAAACAAAAAAGGCACGCAGGCCAGCCTAGTCTTTCTTTGTGCCGCTGGAACCCTCACGGTCCTTGCCTACCACAGAAGGTTTTTCCTCATCTTCTTCATCAGCATATAACACTCGTAAGCGGTCCACATAGTCCTCCGCTTCTAAACACTTTTCAAGATCCTCGAGACCGGAGAGGGTTGTGTCATTATACCTCGCAACCGCAGCATCAAGAAGCGCTTCAGTATCCACACCGTGGAACCCGGATCGCTCATCAGTATATCCACCCCGGGCTACAACATTCATATGGCTAATACAGCGGTTATAGCCAGCTTTAAAACCAGCATCCCGGGCACGCTCCTTGATCTCATTAACACCGGATACATTCTCAGGTGCGTCAAGGATGGCAGTAACAATCTGCGAAACAAGAATACAAAGGTTATCAAAGGCAAACCTATAACAAAAATAACAAAAGCAACGAATGCTTACATGCCCGATCCCGCGCATACGCATCCATTCATGGTCAGCCTTGAGCAGCTTAAGTGACGAATCAAGGCTATCTCTAGCCTCCTCAGCCTCTCTTGCCCGCGCTTCAACCTCATCAACGCGGGCAGAGACCTCCTCAATAGTGGCCCCCCGGGTCCGCACTTCAGCCTGTTAACAAAACAAAAACAAGTATACGAAAATAATCAACATACTTGTGGGACGTACAAATTCAAAAGCAAGAAACTTATACCTGGAGGCCCAAGATAGTGTTGGTTAAATTGGTGCGGTCAACATTCGCCCCTTCAAGAGCCTTTGCAGTGCGGGCCTCTGCCTCCTTGGCCTCTTCAAGAGCCTTGGCGAGGCGAGCTTCCGCCTCTTTGGCCTCATGGGCAGCCGCAACAGCTGCTGCTTTCTCTTTAACCAGCGCAACATTTGCTGCCTTAGCATTGACAAGCTCCTGGCGAACACGAAAGAAAGTTTCATTCTGTTTTGCCCAAGAGTCTTTCCAAGCCTTGCGCTCATTAGAAAGTGTCTCGCACTCATTAGAAATAGATTCTTTCCAACTCTGGCGCTCAGTGGAAAGCAGTTTGGCAAGGGTACGAACCTGTTTAAGCTCAGCAGTTGCAGCCCATTCTTCAGTCTGCTTACGCTTTTCAAACGCAGCCCTATCCCTTTCAAGCTGCTCGGCACCCTCACGTGCAGCCTTCACCAACTCCTCAGCCTCTGCACGCAAGCGCACATTCTCCTCCTCCCTGCGCCCCAACACCTTATAGTTTTCCATAATGGCATTGGCCATTACGGAACTCCCAACAAGCATGGAGGAGAGTTGGTTAATCTGGGCTTCAGTTGGTAAGGCACGGGCCCGGTTGACTTCAAAAGGGGTGCCCAAACCACCCAGAATCTCCCTACTTGCGGAGGGATCAGCACTAATATCACCCCCCTGCAGTACGGTCCAGGGGGGCAGTGGTAAGCCATGGCCCGATCTTCCGTATAGGTGCGGTAATAATACTCCAATTCAGACTCTTCAGGCTGAATGGGAGTCTCTACAAAACCCGCACCCCCAGAACCGGTACCAGAAGTCTTCTCTGCAGCAGGAGACTTTGGCCTTTCAGTATAAGCAAATTTCAGGTTCAGACCATCAGCATCCTCTAGGGTAATGACATTATCATGGGAATCCATCGTGTCATGGATCTGGGACGCAGGCCCCTTCCCAGTATCCTCCTCCCGCACAGAGGGCTCAGGCGTAACAACCTTATGAACCCCCACATCCGCAGTAGTGTCATGCGGGGGAGGAGGAGGAGCATCAAACATGGAGAACCCTTCATCTTGGGGTTCTACAATTAAAGCAAAGATACGTTAAACTACAAGTACAAATACAAAATATTTGTCCAAGTTATGCATCACGTACCAGGCACAACGGCAGGCTTCCTTTGTCCCACAAAAGCCGCGCGTCTGGTCTGAATTTTCGGCTTCTTTTTCTCACCAGCATCAACAGCTTTCCCTGCTTTCCTCTTCTTCTCATCAGCAGCCTTAGAACCCGCAGTGGTTCCACCTGTGGCCGCACCAGCACCTGGAACACCCAAGCCCTCAAGGGTGTCAGATACTACCACGTAATCGGTATATCTGCGGAAATGAGAACGAGAGATACCTGCTACATGCGGAACCAAAGGCGGAACAACAGGAGCCTCAGTTTTCTTCTTGCCGCGACCCCGCACGGGTTTATCCACTTGCCTCTTCTCTGCATGCTTTTTGGGGGCACCCTTTGATTCAAACTTACCAAGGGCCCCAAGAGTACCTGCATGAAGAATATCAGCAACATGAAACTTATAAGGCAAGAAAAGAAGGCTATGAATTATACCTTTGCCCTGCGGCAGGGGTGCATTCATTACCTCGCGTGTAGGAACGCGGAAGTTATGAAGAATGGTCAAATTAAACCCTGCACCTTCAGCAGTCTTGACAATATCAACCTTGCCAGTAAAGGTTGGATAAAATATCTTCCACAGCTCAACAACTTCTTCTGATATACACGTTCAAATTAATAAGCAAACAAGGGAATAATAAAACCGCACAAGAGTAAGAACACTTACCACCAGTTTTCTCCCGCACAACGGGCCTTGCATGCTTATCGGCCCTAGTCAATAACATCCGCAGCATCCACAACTCGGTGTTCTTCAACAGCCTATGCTCTATAGTCCTCAACCGTGGGAACCACTCCGCATTCTCCGCATTAGGAATGGCAATATCCTCCGCAGGGATAGGCTCATTAACATTCCGCAAAGTCATGTTGAGAACAACCGCGACAGCTTTAACATAGAAGAACTTGCTTTTCCACTTCGTAATACCCTTGGGAGGGGTCATCAACTTGATACTTCCGTACCGTTCTCGGAAAGAGAAGAAACCGGTGTTCACCGTCAACTGATAAAATCCCCGGAAATTGTCAACGGTAACCGGCAAACCAAGGGCACGAAAAGTTGATTCAAAGTGTCTAATACGAATAAACCCAAAAGGACTCATTTGGGAGATGTGGACCTTGTAATACTCCAACAAATCAGCAACAAAAACGGTCAATGGTAAACGAAGATTACCATCGATGAAAGAATCGGCCCACAGGGTCACGTGACCGGCTGGAGCACAAGCACCGGTGTCACCATCTTGGGGATGAACAGCCCCAAACTCGGGGGGCATCTGTGTACTGATCATCAGTTGGTCGAACGACGCTTTCGACCACTTCAAGGGTGGCAAGCCACCACCTGGGACACTACCACCATCATCTTCGTCTTCACCGCCCACCGGAGAAGAAACTTCAGGGTTTTCACCCTCCACATTGTGTGGGTTAGATGGTTCAGCCATCAGAAATATGAAGAAGAGAAGTATCGAGTTACACAAAAACTCAGAAAACTCAGAAAGTTGCCGGAAAGAAGACAGATTCACCGGAGAAGACGAAGAGAGCACACCCCTTTTCACCGGAGAAATTTTTCAAATTTTGAACAAAGTGAGGGGAACCCAAACGGTTTCCCCTTATATACTCATCGCAATTAATGCGATGGAGTAACCGACTTACAAAGTTCAAAAAGGGCCACTTACGTTTCGCCACGTGTTCAGCGACTTTTCAGCTGACGGTTATCACGCGCGCGTGGCCGCCCACGCGCCTGACAGAATTGACCTTTACACTACTTGCTACAGTGCAGTTATGACCTCGGTCAATGCAAACGTCCTTTCAGAACATCACATGTCATAATTCTACCAACTTTCAACAACCCACACGTGCCATCAGCCACGTAGACAACACAAAAGCGACAAACATTATCCAAACTTAAGCGGCATGTGGTTTCTCTGGTTTACCGCACCATAACCCATACCGCATGTCGTTTTTTACATACCCCTCAAAAAAGGACAAAATATATATCTTTAAATTATATAAGGGGGTGTAAGCAATAACCGCACATACCCACGCGCACACGTAGAATATGCGGAGAGGACACACACCAACCCGCACAGGTGTGTCAGATACTCAGAACCAGCATGGTTCTTTGGACTGCGAAAACCGCTTCTCAGGATGCGATAAACCGCACTCCATAAAAGCTTCTTCAAGTTTCAAAACCCTCATTTCCGGTTCACAACCACGGAGGGAACGCAAACAGCTTCTCCTTAAGGAAAAGGACAAGTATGCTGAGCAACCGCACATCAGCAACCCTGTCTCCTGAACCTTCAAGAGCTACGTCCAGGCTACAAGACTTCTAGAAGCGAGTTCTTTGCTGCAAACCGCAACCACTCGTGAGTAGTTACTACGAACCGCAACTATGCGAACGGTAGCTACGGAAGAGCCACAACCAAAGCACCATGCGGAGGAGCAAAGCTACTTTAAGGAAAACTGCTTTTCAACTAAGCATTAAGGAAAGTGGTTACAAAACGAATGCGGAAGAGTTTCAACCAACTTCCCAAGTATCCAAGGTGATCTCCTCCGGCAACACCACTTATAGAAAAGCTACTTTCCACAAAAGCGTGAAGGAAAGTAGCTCCAGAACAGTGGTAACAAGTCTGCTTATGACTAGTTACCCACCTGTGGACCGCATAGAATAAACAATGGTGGGCACAACCCTGCCTATGACCATGTTTATCTGCCCATAGTCCAGATTCACATTGTTCGACCAAACACGGCCAACAATGGCGCAAATACCCCACGTTCCTCAAACGAACATGACCAACAAGGTACGGCAACGAGGTAACCGCAAAGAACGTGCGGTTACTAGAGAGCTAAGCCTCAGAGGACGTGCGGTTACTTGAGAGATAAACCGCAGAGGACGTGCGGTTACTAGAAAACTCAACTGGAGAACACAAATACCCCACAAAACAGGGTTCATCATTGCATGTCCAGTTGCTAAACATAGAGCTTGAGCAAAGTACTCACAACTTTGCACTAGCTGACGCAGAGGTTACAACTAGACTGACGAAGACGTACATCTTCAGTCACGATCTCAAAGGTTGGTTCGAACCCTGCTAACACCTTCAGTCACCGTCTCAAAGGTTGGTTCGAAACACCAACAGGTGGCTGATGACATCAAGAAAAGGTAGACTAAGAGTCAAGTCCTTGGCTGAGAATTCCGCATCAGACGGAACTTGCTCACCAGACACCCTTCTCGAAGGAAGGAAGGAACAATCCACTCGAAAGGCCTACTACTTACTAAAAGAAGGAGCCATCTGCATGGCCCATACTTAACCTTCTAGACAACATAGTCCAGTATCCCTCTCACATGCAACTTGCATACGGAAGGAACACTAGACTGGGGAGACTTGAAGGGGTATGGTCCCAGATCTCGCGTCAGCATGACCGCGAAGGACCATTACCCTCATCAAAAACCTCCAACAGCAATAAATTCACCTGCGTCCGCGTGGGCACATGCGGACACAGCGGTCCAATCTGTCCAGTGATGAGAAGACTTACCTTAAGGACGGAAACTAATGTTACACGTAGCGATGCGGCCCCGCACCGCATCCTATGAACATTTTCGTCACGACAAGGGATCTGGATAACAGTAACAGTCACTCAGCAGGCAATGCGGCATAACACCGCATCCCGCGTAAATCATGGATGGAACAACCAACGCGGGAACAACATCAAGGACCGCAAGCAGCGATGCGGCTTGGCACCGCATCCTGCCTACAAGGCAAGTGGGTCTGACACCACAGTGTAAGTGGCACTGGGAACGGTCGCCTACCGGCCCACGTGTATACAACAGTCTGACACCACAGCAGGACGTGGCATCACCACAGTATCCGACAGGTCTGACACACCTGCAAATAGCTGTGCGATGTCAGGCTAGCTACTCAACTACCCTCCTCCACTCCTCGGCTATAAATACTGACCCCAAACCAGGTTTGAGGTATCACTTCTCAACTCTCTCAATACTACTACGATCACTTCTCAACTCTCTCAATACTACTACGATCACACTTTGCTTCCCAAGCAAACTACTGATTCTCACGCCGGAGAGTGGTAACAAGGAGCACCCCCACCTCATCCTCCTTGTTGCGAGTCACGGTTTGTTTCCTTGTGCAGGAAACCCACCACCAGACGATCCAGCCGACGATCCTCGGAAAGAAGGGATTAACCCTCTTGACGAGACCAGTGAGTTAACCTACTTGGTTAAGTATTGTTTCATCAGAATACAAGCGACATGTGCATTTTGGAGTTTGCATATCTTGTTCTCTAGCATCTTGCTAAAAGCTTTCTCCTTAATAAAAATATATCGCAGTTCAAAAATAATAGTAATAAAAACTAATAAAACTCCATAAGGCAATCAAATCATGTACGTTTTGATGCTTTTTGGTATTTGTATTATTGCAATCTAGCAGGGATTCTAGTTGGCCGGGTATGATTAACCTAGCCCCATACTCATTTCATTATACGTCACGTAACTACTTGGTAATTTGAAATTCGGTATCGAGCATACATGCGGGTATCGAGAATACTTATTAGTTTTCTTAAGATATAGTTGGGATTTTCAATTTTATATATATATATATATATATATAGGGCCAGGATCATTTCAGAACCATAAATATTTACAAAACTTGCAGAACTCCTAATAAACAATCTTTTTATTTATATATTTTTATGTTTAGGATAATTTTATCATTTATTATGTGTATTTTTATGATTACATACATGTTAAGAGTAATTTTATCATTTTTTATATATAATTTTATAATTACACATACGTAAACTAGTTTTTTTACATATATGTAATTAGTTATAACACATATATATAATTTTGGCAATTAAACATATGTAAACTACTTTTAACATGTATGTAATCAAATAAATACATATAATAGATGATAAAAAGATCCTAAATACAAAAACTTATATATAAAATGATTGATTATTAGGAGTTCTGAAAGTTCAATAGTTATTTAGAGTTCTGAAATGAACTCAACCCTATATATATATAGGGCAAGGATAAATCGAAAACCCACTCCAGTTGACTAAACCCTAAAAACCCAAGATCTACCATTGATTAAAAAAGATGGATGGTTATGATGTCTTTTAGTGTAATATATATTACTTTTTAATATTCTAATCAGTAATAGTACACATAAGGGGTAAAATGGGAATAATGTGTGACAATTTTCTTCTTGGAAGAATGGAACTTTTGTCAGTTGTCTGCATGATCATTATTACATCCATTTTTTTTTTACAATTTCTCTCTCTCTCTCTCTCTCTCTCTTCATCCCATCATCCTCCATCTCTCAAAATTCTTTAAATTTTTTTTTTACAGAAAATAAAGCAGCAGATTCTTGGTCAATTGGGTCATTATCACAAATTTAATATTGTTGAAACCCAAAATTCGTTTATTCAATCTGTTATTTTTATTATATACATAATAAAAACTTGAACAAATATATGTAAATAATTACAAACAATAAAGTCATTTTTATCCAATGTTTGCAAGAATCTTGATCCATATCTTCATAATCACTTACATCACTACACCAACATTATTTCTCTCAAGATGTCACTTCCCAATGTAAGATAATATAAAAAAAGGTAAAAAGTACAAATTCATATTTCCTTTATACCCATTTTGTTTGGCTTACTGGTTATTGTGCATGAGGGCTGGGTTCGATTCCTCTTTTTATGTTGTGATTATTTTTTATTAACTCAATCTTGCTAACTACAATCAACACATTTATTGTCATTAATAACAGTCATTTATTGTTATTATTTTGTTGGTATAAAGAAAATTTCTGAAAATGCTCGTCAAAATGGTGAATTATTTTTCTATATACTAATTTTCTTAATTAATATACAACGTTGTCATGAAAAAAAAAGATATTCAAGCAACCATCAACAAAAGCACATGATCAAACACACATAGAGCAAAAATGTACAAAAATCTCAGTGAAAAAAAAATGTAACACGGATACAGTAAAAATGTACAAAAATCTGAGGCAAAAATAAAATGTAACATGGTAAAAACAAAACCAAAAAATCCATAACATATAAAATTCTTAGATTCAACACAGCAAAAGTCTACATAAATCTCAGGGAAAAAAATGTAACATGTTAAAAACAAAACCAAAAAATCCATAACATAGAAAATTCTCATATTCAACCAAACATCAACAAGTACATACTACCGAAAATGTCATTAACATACTTACAAGGATAATCCAACTAAGTACCACCTATTTCTTAATCACAACAAACAATGCTAACAAGTAAGCTGCCAATCACTAACGCTAATATCAGTAACCATATAACCCTCTTCTTCTTCCGAATTTCTTGCTCACGGGTAAACAGTTCAACTTGCAGGTTGTTGATGTTCCTCAAAAGACCTGGTATGATCCTAGTTAACTCTGAAACTGATTATCATTTTGTAACATAAAAAAATGTAACAACACACTTATTTTTACAATAATCTAAAAAAGTGTAACAATGCACTTTATTTTATGTAAACGTACATTATTTATGTGACACGGAAAAATGTAACATGCATTTTTTCTTGAACAAATTTAACACAAAATTTTGATCAATTAAGAAATTAAAAACATTCATCTTCTTGAACAAAAAAAAATATCCAGAAAAAAGTTGCATGTAACAACACACTTTATTTTTACAATAATCTGATAAAGTGTAACAATTCACTTTATTTTATGTAAACGTACATTATTTATGTGACACGGAAAAATATAACATGCATTTTTTCTTGAACAAATTTTACACAAAAAATTGATAAATCAAGAAATTAAAAACATTCATCTTCTTGAACAAAAAAAAAACATATCCAGAAAAAAGTTGGAGCTTCTGGATGATGATCTTTTGAACTGGATCATCTTTTGGATTCAGATCACTTTTAGATCTGGATGAAGACCTTTAAGAGTTGGAGATGAAATAGAAGATAAAGATATAAAGAGAGAGAGAGAGAGGGAAAAGTCATAAATAACACATTTTTACACATTTCATACCTTAAATGCCTGATTCAACTAAAAACACTTACAAAAAATGTGTAATTTTAGATAAAAAAAAACATAAAGAGAATTTAAAAAAAGTAACAAGATTCATATCTGATTCATCGTCATCTTCGTATCTTATTCATCATCATCATCTTCATCTTCATATTCATATTCATGTGCGATTTTCTTCAAGTTGCTGAATCTGGATCTTGTGAAGAGAGAGAGAGAGAGAGAGAAAGACATCGTGGATCTGGATCTTCAACTCTGATTCTTTGTTGCAGAAATTGTTTTTCAAAAAAAATGTGGAAGGTGTGTTGAAGAAGATAGATCTGGTTAATAGAGAAAGAAAGAACTGTGTATTGAAGAAGAAAGATATTCAAAGAGAGAGAGAGAGAGAAGTGTGTGGGATGAGGTAGAGATGTGTGATGGTGATGAAGGGATGTCAGTAAAAAAAGCTTATCCTTGTCTAGTGTAAAATTCCAAAATTGCCCTTTATCTCATATTTGACATAAATGACGTGGATGTTTCTAGTCCACACAATTGGGTTTCTTGGGTTTAGTCAACTGGAGTGGGTTTTCGCCTTATAATTAGCCTATATATATATAGGTAGAGGTTCCTGTAAAAAAAAGGTTTTTGTGAGAAAGGTAAGAAGATCTAATGGTTAAGATCATAATGGCAAAAATGAAAATAATGTTTACTTTTAAACATATTAATTTTCTAGATTAAGGGTATATAGGTAAATTTAATATTTTTAAATTAAGAAACTAACATTAATGCACATGTAACGTCAATAACTTTTTATACGTAACTTTTTTTTTAAATTACACCATAATAACGAGCGTTTTTTTATCTTTAATATGAGTACCATATTGCTATACTTATATAGAGAAAAAAATATGTTTCGATCAGATGTTTAATCCATGAATGGTGTTATATACTTACTGAATGGTGTTATATACTTGCTGACTTTGGTGTTATATACTTGCTGAATGGTGTTATATACTTACTGAATTGTGTTATATACTTGCTGAATAGTGTTATATACTTGCTGAATGGTGTTTATAGAGATCTTTAAAAAAAATCCAGTTCGTATAATTAAGGTGGCGGTTATGGGAAGTTTTTAATAATTGAATTAATGATAAAATTACTTGTTTACCCTTTTGAATTAATTTAGATTTAGGATACATGTCATCTCCACAATATTTCTCACATTTCTCACACTTTTAACCTTTTTTACAATAACCTTACCATATATATATATATATATATATATATATATGCCGGTTAACGTACAATATCATTTATCATACATTACGTACGCGATATTCTCAGTCGTTGGATCTTCAATCCATCAAACCAATTTAAGTCATTAAATTAGCCAAATTAATATATTCAAATATTGAAAAAAGGTTAAAAATCATTATGATATCTTAATCTCTGTAACCGACGGAGATTTGAATCTTAATTTCAAAATCGTATTAAAAAATCCAACCATTAATCAAAATTCGATCCATTAAAATCAAATACAACAGCGTAAAGATTCTTATTAACCAACCTCCTTCTGCGATTTCATATATGATGATTTTGGAAGTTCAGAACTGAAACAAATCGATAGACCGTCTATCGAAGCAGATGATGCAGGATGAAAATTATAAAATATGCGAAATACATATTGAACGTGCGAAAAACCATGCCATACAAAAAGAAAGGTTTGTTTTTTATAGTGTGTGAAATCATAATTTCTAACATGCGATTTTAACAAAAGGAAATAATGTTGAAGATACCTTCTATCGAAGAAGATGATGCAGGATGAAAAGTATAAAATACGCGAAATACATACTGAACGTGCGAAAAACCATTCCATACAAAAACAAAGGTTTTGTTTTTTCTAGTGTGCGAAATCATTATTTATAACATGAGATTTTAAAAGTGAAGTTGTCTGTGGTTTCTTAAAGTGTGCGAATCCGTTTTCGAATCATATGCGATTTTGAAAAAAGTGCAGTTGATGATTTCATGTAACTTTGTCCTAAAATGCAAAAAAAAATTATTAATTGATAATTAAAAAAATTAAAAATTAACTATTTTATATATAAAAAAATGAATTTATTACCGATATGACTGTAATGTGACCTGTAATGATCAGTTTTACCATAAATACAACTGAACTTACCACCCTACCTATATAATAAATTTACTATTTTAATATAAAACACCCAAGGATAACTACCTTCCATATTAAGACACTGAACACAAAAACCACACAAAACACACCCACAAAATGTCTTCTGAAGATTCACAACAAATAAAAAACATTGCAATAAAGGAACTATTGTCAACTCGCACGTTGACAGAAATAAGCACCGATGTCACCTCTTCTCATCTGATTCTTGATGTGCAGGGGAAGATTCTTGAAGAAATAAATAAAAAATCAAGAGATGTGGGATAGACTACTTAATAAACCACCATCAAGCTTCAGGGACGCAACTTTGGATCATATAAAGGAACAATCTCGAGCTGATGACTTAGCCTTCTCTTTCCTGAAAGATGCTCTAAACACTGTGAAAGAGAAGATGGAGTTCAGCTCGGCTGATCGTGACAAAATATTTGCTTCAAGTAACTAGATTTATGTTTAACAACTACTTTATATTTATGTTTTTTGTACAAATTTTTGAAAACATCTTTTGCTTCGTTGTAATATAAATCGCATGAATGATTTAAACATCTTTGTCACAAAAAAAAAAAAAACAAGATAACTCAAAATCGCATGTACTAAAATGAAAACAAAGTGAAATCGCATGTAAACTACTTATATACTGATGCATATGAAATCGCGTGTTTTACATACTAAATCGCATGACTCTATGATATAAACTCATATGTATGAAATCGCATGTTTGTCTTGTAAAATCGCATGTACAGTAAAAAATATTTAATCTTCCTCATCTGAAACCTCCTCCCACTGATCTTCTTCTTCAGTGCCATCATCACTACTTCCACTGTAATCTTCAAACTCTTCTTCCTCTTCATCGTCATCAACCTCATTGGCTTTGTGCCTGGGATCTTTTTCAATCTGGACTCCCTTCATCTTCTTTTGTTGTTTGCCTTTCAGTATCTCGCAAGTCCGAATATCATGACCTTTTTCGTTGCATACACTACAAGTCCTTGACCTTTTTCCTTTGCGGTTGATCATTTGTTCCTTCTTCGATTTAATCCTTCTATGCGAGCCACGTCCTTTGTTTCTTATACCAGCCGGCACATAGACAGTAGGAGGTGCATTGGTTACTGGTTGTAGGTAACCAATCAAATTTGAAAACCGGTCAAACTTTGGATCAAGCTGCTTGGTTATACGACTCTGATCAACTTTTTCTTTAATCTGCTTCATTTGATCCCTGACTAAAACAAGTTGATCAAGGTCGGAAATCAAATTGCTAACCAAATACTCCCATGTGTAGATGATTTCACGAGCAATCTGTTTAGCTTTCTGTTGCTCATCCTTATCATTCACCTTTACATCGAACGTGGCATTTAATTCATTCGGAACCACATCCTTTGTCCATCTCTTCATAATGTATTTGTTTGGTATTTCTTTAACACCAAACATCTTGAAAATAAAATAGATGTGTTTACATAGCAGGCCATACTGTTCAAAACGCAAACAGCTACACTGTGCAGTTACATCATTTTCAAGATTCTTGAAACACACCTAAGATAACCAAAAAAAATAAAAAAAATTAAAATTAAAATCGCATGTGCAAAATGAACAATTTCGCATGTCTAAAAATCATTTAATTGAATTAATTTAAAATTGCATATTGCAAAATCATGTCCAGTATGAAATACGCATGTATATTTTCAAAATCGCATGTTTTAAATATATATGCTATAATACCTCTAATAACCCATCTCCATGAGCTTTAAAGTCTTTCAACAATATCCTTATCTGTGGACCCTCGATTTTGGTGTCCATCGGCAGACATTCAGTAATAGTTCCATAGGGTGGGAGTTGGCTACAAAGTCCATTTTTCCTACAAAGTGCACAAAGTCATAAAACACCACAATTTCAGCCATAGAACACATTCAAAACCCACAAATAACATAGTGAAGATTACTAAAACACCATATTTGTGGGTTTTGTGTTGTGTTTTGGATGATAAGGCTTTGATTATCGAATGACTAATATTAGTGTGTTTTATGTTGATTATCATGTTGTGTTTTATATTGATAATTGTACGATGGTGTGTTTGAAGTTTTTAAGGACTCTTAGGGTTTGGATATTGTGTTTTAGTCATCTTCATTATGTTATTTGTGGGTTTTGAGTGTGTTATATGGATGAAATTGTGGTGTTTTACGACTTTGTACACTTTGTAGGAAAAATGGACTTTGTAGCCGAACCCCACCCTAGTTCCATATATCTCTATTTGCTGATCAAAGAATATAGACCTGGTGTAAATCTTAGCAGCATCTTTTTCTAAAGTAGTTTGGCTCCAATCATTAGGCTCAGTATATCTCGAACTCTGATCATTCTTTCTATGATTGAATCTTTGGACATCCATTGCACTGTCAAAATGATTCATAAACTCTACAAGAGTTAGTTGTGAATTAGCCACCTGGCAAAAAAATGGTTCTCACTCTCTGATCTCGATGTTGTTCTCATAATTCCAGACATTGGCTCGTGCCGGTAAAAGGCCGGAATCCACATCGATCTCATCGCAAACATATCATCAATCCATTTATTTTGTGTAAGACCATACTCAATCATTACCAACATTCACTGTCTCTCAAATTCTTCAGGATCAATGGAATCAGTCCATACAATATCGCACATCCTTCTTTTAAACTCATCATTATTGCACAACTCGTGTCCAACTTATACAAATAAATGGTTTTTATATTAGCCTATAACAAAATCTATATTATAAAAAAAGGATAACGAAAGACACTATAACATGCTATACCTTATCTGCCACTTTTTTCATTATGTGCCACATGCACAATCTGTGTCTACTGGTAGTAAAACCCTCCTCAATAGCCTGTTTCATCGCAGGGTCTTGATCCGTCACTACAACCTTTGGCTGCCGTCCAAATAACTTTACGAATGAATTGAGAAGCCATTTATAAGATTCAATGCTCTCCGATGCCAACAACCCAGCTCCAAGGGTTACATTTCGACAGTGGTTGTCAATCCCAGTGAACGGAACAAACACCATCTTGTACCTGAACAAACACATGCGAAATACACATTGTAACATGCGAAATAGACAAAAATATAACATGCGAAAATAAACAGTATAACATGCGATATAGTCAACACCTAATCTTCAATGTGACATGCGATATTGCAAGATTAGGAAATCATATAACATGCGAAAAAAATTAAAAACCATTTTATGTAACACTTACCTGTTTGTCTTGAAAGTTGCATCAAACGATATCACATCCCCGAACTCCATAAAGTTACGCTTGCATAACCCATCGGCCCAGAACAAACCAGTTAACCGTTTGTCATCAACAACAGAATATTCAAACGAAAAATCAACTAAATACTGTTTTTTGTCGTTCAACCTATTAATCACCATGTCAGCATCATATTCTCTTATATAGCTGTTAATTCGATTCCTAAATTTTTTGCAATCATCAACCGTAGCGCCAACATTCTCAAAACCACCATAACGTTTCCTCATTATATGGAAAGCTTTGACAGGGCCAAGGTTTAAAGTCCCTAGTTCCCATATCATCTCCTCCTGGACATCTGACAATTGTCTGGACGCTGGCAGCATATGAATATCGTGTTGACATACAAACTTATGATTATGGCCATCAACAAATCTCTTTACAGTATATAATCTACCATCAACCGTGTAAATCATAAGTTGAGCTTTGCACCCAGTTCTAACGGTCCCCCTGTTCCTTGATTTGATTGGCTTTTTTGACTTCGAATAAGCATCGTCAATACACAATGGCTTGTGTCCCTCTTTAGAACAAACAAAGTACTTAGTTTTGGTTATACCACCACTGTGTACTTCACCACCTTTCCGAGTAGAAAAACCAGCTAACTTAGCATATGATTGGTAAAACACAAATGCTGAGGTAAATTGCATTCCAACCACAGGTGTAGCTGATGGTTCAACCTCTGGAGTGTAAACCCTTTCATCTACATAAATTAAATCAAAAAAAGGAAAACACATGCGATTTATCAGACTCCTAACATGCGATATATTAAAAACTCCATAATTTCATCATAAGAACAACAACACATGCGAAATGTATGACTCATAACATGCGAAAATGATGATTTTGATAAATTTATTTTATACATGCGATTTATTATATCATAACATGCGAAATCAGAATTTAGAATAAACATAAAATGCGAATTGCCAGACTCATAACATGCGAACTTATACATGTTGCTTTCATATCAATTATGCTCAACATTCAAACTTCAAAACAGTTACAACAATGCAAAATCATTGCTACGATAAAAAAACAAGTCTACGAACAATTTAAAGATCTGAATTAACATAATTACCATTCGAACACTCATTTACACCACTTGTACTTGCATTTCGATTTCGATTTGGATTTGGATTTGCAGGTTCCGGATTTAATACATCGTCAATCGTAACTCTCTGATACGCAGATAATTGAACATGATCACTGATCAATCGAGCTTCATCAAAACCAACATTTGTGTCTCGTCCGGTGCTGCTCTGTGGATCCATTGAAAAAAACAACTGAATCAAACCCTAACGCAGAAGAACGAAAACTGCAATTTGATAATTATGAAAAATTTGAAACTGATTCGAATAATAATTACTGGGATATTAGTGTAACGAACTTCTCGCAGATCGAATGATCAGACGATTTTGCCCTCAGATGATTGAATGAATTGTCTGATTTAACCTTATGAGTGAAAAACGAATCAGACACGTGTACGGCCAATAAACTCGCGTATATAATGTACGATTAGAGGATTTGTATCCTACACTTCCTCTCTCTCTCTCTCTCTCTCTCTATATATATATATATATATATATATATATAGGAGAAGGTTCATTTGAGAAGAAATTTAATATGAGAAGAAAAAAAAGGGCATATTAGTAAAATACTATTTCATTTATAACTCATATCATTAATTTTTAACTCTTTAATTAATTAGTTAACTAATCATTAATTATCCAACATATAATCAACAAAACCTACACATATCAAAATTTTCCTACATATACCCTACACATTATAGAATTTTATCCTACACAGTCGAAATTTATCCTACACACCTCGAAATATATCATACACAACTCGTAATTTATCATACACAACTAGTAATTTATTCTACACTTTAAATTATGTTGTTTTTTTTTAATTTGGAAAAAATATATATTTTGAAAAGGAGTTACAAATTTAATTTAATTTAGTTAGTTATTAAAGGGGAAGAATACAAATTAATGATTTTTGTAAGTTTGCCAATATACCCTTATATTAAAACTAAATTCAAATATTAAATGAAGTAAAATGAAGCATTCATATTGGTTGAAAATTCTTCTTTTTTCTTCTTACAAAAAAATTCTTCTCATTTGAACCCTCCACTATATATATATATATGGTCAGGATTTAGAGAAAACGCTCAAAAGAGTGAGAACGGTGAGAACGCTTATGGGTCGTCCGATCAAAACAATCTATGGACTAGATGATGCGGTGGCGTTTTCGTAAATAACATCACTTTTATTACTCTGGCGCGCTTCATTAAGGGTAAAAAAGTCTTTTGACTTCTCCACACAAAACGTCATCTCATGAAAATAAAACGCCAAACATATAGGACACACCATTCTAAATAAAAACGCCATTAGAAATAAAACGTCAAACTTAATTATAATAAAATCGCGCCTAAAAAACCGCCAAAAAAATCCTATATATACAACATCTCAGACCTTCAATTAAAAACACACCCAAAACCCTCAAACGCCATATTTAATATATACAATTCTTCTTAGAAACGCCAAAAAACCCAAACATCAAATATCTTCTAAACCAAAACGTTTATTTGAAATTCAGTTTGGTTGTCTGTAAGGTTTCACTCAATGTAATGGACAAAAATCCTTAAGTGAGGATATTTTCCATTTCATTGAGTAAAATCTTATTGACTTTATCATCAACTTCCTTCCAATTTATAACGCCAAAACATACAACAACATTATTGAGGTTTGTTGTCAATAAAGTTTAGTTGTATGGGGTGGACAACATTGTCAGTTATCTTTCTTAACCGAGGATTAACAATGTTGTCTATCTCATACAACAAAACATTATTGATTTTTGCATGATCAAAATTTGAGGTTTAAGATGCTTTTGCTTAGTAGCGTTCTTTTTATCGGTAAAACACCAAAATTAAAAAATCAAACATCGTTTCATTTGAAAATTCAAGATTGTTGGCTGAAAGGGTGTAAACTCAATAACATTTTGCTGCATGAGATGGACAAACCTTCAAGAAAAAGATGATGATGTCAGACTTTGTGCTTCCAAACGGCGACAAAAAAAACTACTTGAAAAACAAAAAAAAATAAATCATAAGAAAGTCGAACCAGCCAGTTAACATGATTCCAAAAAGAAGAAAGAGACTGGTGACAGAGAAGATTTGGAAGATCAATTGTTTATATATTCTTTTTTAGTTGATTGTTAGATAATAAAAACGACGTATATAATAAAAACGCCAGACACCCAAATGCTTGTTAAAACGCTATCATGCCGTAAAACGCCCCAAAAACTACTAAACTATAATAAAATTACTTTGGAAAAGTATTATAAAAAAACCCAAAACTTAAAAAAAATAAAAACCAAACTTAAAAATGTAACTAGAAACAGTAACTACAAAACAGTAAAAATGAAGAGACAAAAAATTTATTATATTAGAATCTAAAACGCCAAACTTGAAAGACGGGACGTGTTACAGATTTCAGAGATAAAAGCTTGTCAAAAACAATAATTACAAACAGTAACTGAAACGGCACCGCCTAACCTACGCCGCCAAAAGAAATCCTATAAAATAATAACTCTCAACAACTTCCATTTAATCAAACAAAAAAAAACAAACGCCAAATACTACTAAATACCACTCACTGTAAAACGCCAAAAAATTAAAAAATCAAAGATGGCTAATATGCTTTCTTGGATATTCAGTATTGTTCTTCGTGAAGTTTCACTGAATGGATTGTTAGCTGAGAGGAGTAACTCAGTAAGATTTTGCTACATGAGATGGACAAATCTTCAAGAAAAAGATACTGATGACAATCAAATGTCATTTTGTGTTCTTTGTTCTTGAATTAGACTTGGATGAGGAGAAGTGATCAATGACACTGAAGAGTGGGATGATTATAAAGATGAAGATCAAGATGAAGAAAAAGCGAAAAACACACCCACACGTCATAGATCTATGTCCCCAAACATCCAGAAAAAGCCACTTCAACAGACGAGCAGGCAAAATAATCAAACCGATGGGTTTGTTAAGTTTTACATAAAACGCCATATATTTGGTGACAGTTCTTGTAATATTAAAAAAGAGAGAGACTGATGACAGTGAAGATTATGAAGAGAGATCCGATTATGATTTTTAATTTATTTTCTTCGCTTCTATTTTTTTCATTTTGGTTGTAATATAATTGTACAATTGTAAAACGCCAAGATACCACAAACGCCAAAATGTATATAAAAAATTATTAGAACAATGGGCAATCTTGTTTAAAACGCCTTTAAAAAACGCCATTCAGATACATTTCCTGACCCCCCGGGGTTCCAATGGCATACGAATTGAAAAACGCCATAAATGCCAAAATGTTAATACAATGAAACCATTAAACGCCATTAATTATTGAATTTGGTTAACGCCAAAAATCTTAAACGCCAAAAATAAAACAATATTGTTAAAAGCGGAACAGGAAAATGAGAAGATAAAAGGACAAAAAAGCCCCTCCGCCCTTCTCTATGCCGCGTGACACGTGTTGGGCCAGGATGTGTTCTCACCGTTCTCACACTTTTGAGCGTTTTCTCCTGATCCCGTTTCTATATATATATATTGGGTAGGGATAGTGTACATTAATTCAAAAGTGTGAGAAGTATTTTAAACCATTAGATCTTTGATCAAATGGTTGAGATCAATAGGGACCAAATTATAAATTGTGTTTTAATTATTTGAACTGATTTGAAAATTGTAAGGGTAATAGTGTCTTTGTATATGTTTCAAATTAGGTAACCTCTCCTAAATTCTAGCGACTCGCTCCTAAATTCTAGCGATTCAATTTTAAACTTATTCTAAAATTCGGACGTTTTAAAAAAATCCAGAAAATATGTAACTACTACAAGAAATATATAACACTATATATCCATCATATAACACTATATAACACTATGTAACACCATATAACAATATATAACACTATGTAACATTGTATAACATTATATAACACTATACATCTATCATAGACATGTTATCAGAAAAAAATATAACACTATAACACTATATAACTCTAAAATAACACTATATAACACCATATAACATTATATAACACTATATAACACCAAAAACACTATATAACACTATATAATACTATGTAACACTATATAACACTATATAAAAATATATAACACTATACAGTTCTAAACGAGATGACAGAAATTCGTAGATTAATTCTTAATTTGTATTCCTATAATTAAGTGTGACGGTTATGAAAGGTTATCAATTAATTAAATCAATAAGAAAGTTACTTGTTTACCCTTTTGAATTAGTTTAGATTTAGGACACTTGTCATCACCACAATATTTCTCACCCTTCTCACACTTTTAGATTAATGTACAGGAGCCTCTACCTGAATTTTATATATATATATATATATATATATATAGGTTAGGGGATCCTAAGAGAATAACACCATATTTGAGAAACTTAAGAAGCATTATGGACCACACATTTTCCCTAAGCAAAAAATGCAAAAAAAAAAAAAACCCATTTTTTTTGTTGGAAAAATCAGAGCTTTTTCTATTAGGTTTTTTTAGGGATTTACACATGTGTATATTGTTAATCTTTAAACTATAAATATATGTATATTGTCAATCTTATAACTATACATATGTGTATATTGTGAAAAATATAAATCCTTAACCTAAGAAGTGTAGGGAACTGGGTCAAATGAATGTTGATTGAGCTCATTATAGCGGCATTGGGACCGGCTCATTAAACTATAACCAAAACTCCCTAAACATTAATGTTAAACCCTAAACCCTAATGCTAAACCCTATGCTAAAACCTAAACCCTAAAGCTAGCCCCTAATGCTAAACCCTAAAGCTAACCCCTAATGCAAACCCTAAAGCTAAAGCTAAACCCAAAACCTAAAGCTAAACCCTAAAGCTAAACCCTAAAGATAAACCCCAATGCTAAACCCAAAAGCTAAACCATAATGCAAAACCATAATGCTAAACCCTAAAGCTAAACCCTAAATACTAATGCTAAACCCCAGTGTTAAACCCTAAATACTAATGCTAAACCCTAAATACTAATACTAAACACTAAAACTAACCCCTAATGCTAAACCATAAATACTAATGCTAAATCCTAAAGCTAAAATTAAATCATTCACCTCAATCAAAGATTTACAACACTTATTTTTCAATTTTAAACATGTATATACATATATGTATAGTTAAAAAATTGACAATATACACATATGTATAATTAAAAGATTAACAATATACACATGTGTATAAATCCCTAAAAAAACCTAATAGAAAAAGCTCTGATTTTTCCAAAAAAAAATTGCGGTTTTTTACATTTTTTTGCTTAGGGAAAATGTGTGGTCCAGAATGCTTCTCATGTTTCTCAATTAACCTACTACTTTTCAGATGATCCTAATACTATATATATATAGGGTCAGGATTTAGAGAAAACGGTGAAAAGTATGAGAACAGTGAGAGCGCTTATGGATCGTCCGATCAAAACAATCTATGGACTAGATTGGCGCGGTGGCGTTTTCGTAAATAACATCAATTTTATTAAGTGGACGCGCTTCATTAAGAGTAAAAAAAGTAAAACATCCTTTCTTACATAAAACGCCATTAAAATATAAAACGCCAAGTAAATACAAAACGCCAATTTTATCACTGCGTAGTTTTTTTTCTGTGTTTTATTTAAGGTCTTTTGCTACAAAACGCCATAAAACGTAAAACGCCTTAATATATAAACGCCAAGCCTTACATCCGGATAATTGTTAATTGCATTTATTGTTATAACATAATATCCCGCCTAAACTACGCACCAAAAAAAAAATCCTATAGATAGAAACGTCTCACCACCTTCCGTTTATTACGCCAAAAAACACACAAAAACATAATGGTTCCTAAATACCGCTCACTGTAAAACTCCAAAAGTTGAGAGAAATCAACGATGGCAAACATCTTTTCTTTGATACTCAGTAATGTTCTATATGAAGTTTCGCTGAATGGTTTGTTAGGTGAGGGGAGTAAGATATTGCTGCATTAGATGGACAAAATTCAAGAAAAAAAGGGACTAATGACACCCATATGTCATTTTGTCTTCTTTGTTCTTGAAGAAGGTTTGGATGAGGAGAAGAGACCATCCCAGTGTAAATGCTACTTTGGCCTCGATGATGATAATGAAGATGACGGGCAAATAGCATCCACCCACACGACGTCGATCTATGTCTCCAACATCAACAAACCCATTTCAACACACGGACAACAAAAAACCACACCAAAACCAAAACGCCATTTATTTTGTGACAGTTCTTGTAGTTTCAAAAGAAGAAAGCGACTGATGCACTGAAGATTTAGATCATAAATTGCTTCTATTTGTTTTTTTTATTTTCTTTTTATGTTGTTTGTTATGTAATTTTCAGATAAGAACAACAAAAAACATTAATTTTGTAATGAAAAATATAATCAAACGCCAAACGGGCAAATGCTTTTCAAATGCCATCATGCCATAAAACCCCCCAAAACTACCAAACTATAATAAAATTACTTTGGACAAGTACTATTATAATAAATCTAAAAAAGGTTAAAACAATGTGCAAAGAGAATAAAATAAAAAGTGTCATCTTTATCTAAACGCTATTGGAAAACAAAACGCCATAATTACAGCCATAAAGATGGGACGTGTTACAGCTATAAAACAGATGAACCTGAAACAAAACACAGTAACTGCAAAACAGTAAAATGAAACGACCGAAACATAATTACTAACAATTATTATATGAAAGCCAAATACCTGGGGAATTGAATTTATTTATCTTTTTTAAAAAGCCATAATTACCTGTCATTGCGCGGGAAAAAAAGTCATTATAAAAGTAGACAATGAGAACACAACTCAACACGCCAAACATTGTCTAAAACGCCACATATTGTCCAAAACACCAAAAACTTAAAAAATGGCTAAGGTTATTGCATGAAGGTTTGAAAGGTCGGAGAGACGATTCATCCTAAAGTTCTTTGATAGGAGAAGGGTGAAGGTGAGGACAATCAAAGCCATACTTGGTATGTCTAAAGAGATTCAGAGGGATATTCTGGCCCTTGGAGTTCCAAAGGCCAACGATTGTGAAAGAACTCGAACAGTAATAAGAAGATTGGAGAGAAAATTTAAGGCAGAAGATGATGATGGTGATGATATTGACGATACTCCTCTACCAACAGTTAGCAGTTGGGTGGTGCATGAAGAAGCAGGAACGGTTGAAGTGACTTATCAATACGTGGCGAAATATTCATTGCCAATGGAAGAAATGTTGAAGACAGAGATGCTACATCTGCTTGAACAACTTTGTGATTTAGCACCTTCGAACGATGCAAAGTCCGGGGTTGCAATGATATTCAAGTATAGGTTGCGGCAAAGAAGATACGAAATGATGGCGTTATACGCCAATCTAAAACTTGATGATAATGAATCTGAAGAAAGTGAGGAATAAAGCGATGGGTACAACTCTGATATAATATGTCACACCCCGACCGCGTAAAACAACAAACCGCGGCGGAAACGTCGGGGAGTGTAGTAACCAAATCATTGTTTCATAACACATGGTAATTAAAGTTTAGTTTTATTAGACTAGATGTTTACATTGTCTTGAAATTTAACGGAAACATAACATAAATTAAATTGTCTTGCTGGATTTTAAGTCACTAAGGCCCGAGTCCGCCTTAGTGTATCATGATTATCCTCATACATTAGCTCCTGAAACACATGTGAAATAGGTACGTCACCATAAAAATGCCTGTGAGATACACAGGTTTTGTTGATGAAGGATTCATAACTTGAAAGTTAAAAGAAGTGTTTAACAAAAAGTAGTCATGAATCTTGTAAATTGTTTACCTTTATAAAATCATGTGAAAATCAATATGAAAATCAGATGATATAAAAGAATAATGCATGGTTAAATAAATAACCAAGTGAAAATGAATTTGTATAAAATATGTCATTTGTAAAACAATGTCTTGTGAAAATATGTCATTAGTATAAAATGTGTCATGTCTTTGTCTTTATCGAAGTGCTTTAGATAACGCAACGATATGTAATATCATAAAAGCATTTATATATCGGAAGTACCAGCGGCGTATCCACCATGCTTTTATCATATTACACACGCCTCGTTATTTAAATCACTTACCAAATAACCACCAAAATGTCTTGTCAACCAATGTCAAAATGTTATGTGTAAACAATGTCCAATGTCAAGTGTAAATCATGTCTTCTATAATCAAATGTCTTGTATGGTGAATAAAAAGTATTTACTCAACCCATATGTATAATGTCATGTATCATCAAATGTCATGTACAAAACAATCTCTTTGAATAAACCAAAGTTTAAATCAAAAGTTATGTTTTGCAAAACCAATGATTTATTTGATATGAACATTTATGTGGTTGTGTTTATCGCATACATTCAAGCCTTGAGACTGTCGGATAAACCCTTAACAAGTCAAAGGTTTATCAAAAATGTATTCGGATTCTGTCATTCCCTACTTCCAAACAATCCTAGGAAGCGGGGAACAAGATTTGTCAAGTCCTATGGTACCATTACATACTACCGAGCGACGTGATCAATGTTAATGAATGTATTCTTGTCCCGTTAAACATACCAAATGTCATAACCAATGTAAGCATATCATGTAAAAACCATGTACTAAGTATGCTAAGTAAACACACAAAGTAGAAATGTCCATGAAATCAATGTGCTAGCATGCTCAGTCAACATACATAGCAAAAATGCATGTAAATCAATGTGCTCATATGCTGAGTAAACATATGCCGCAAAATGTATCTTTGAAATCAATTTGCTAGCATGCTCAGTCAACATACATAGCAAAACATAATTGAAATCATGTACTATATGTGTACTAGATGAACATAGCAAGTATATGTCATGAAAAGCATGAAAACATGAAAGTAACATATAGGCACATGTGTATCACCCCAAAATATTTGCAAAAAGTAAAAAAGGGGACTATGTACTCACATAGTTACCTCAAAACATTTGGAAAGCATAAAAAGAGGGGGAACTATGTACTCACTTGAGATTGCTTGATAGTCTTGGAATTAAGACCAAATAAAGCTCGAAGGATCACGAAATCTAACGGCATCTAATATTGATAACTATGTTAATAATCGGATCCTAAACCGGGGGATAGGATAGAATGAAGTTCTATAAATCAAATGAGTATTAAAACTCATATGGCATGATTTAATAGACCTAACATTCTGATTAGAAGGTTATCCTAAGTGCTTTTGACCCGTTACGACTTGTTAAGGTAATTTACGCTACTTTAACGCGTCGTAAACGTAAATATAAGGTCGGATGGTTATATATGTCATATGTTAAGTCTTATATGCCCAAACATGTTTTAAAATGTTATTATATTAGTTTAGATGTCAAAAGTTTGATTACATATGTTAAAAATGAAGTTATGAGCAAAAAGCGCATTTTGGTCATTTTTAATGGGCATATAAACGACTTAACAAACAACTAACTAAACAAAGTGACCATAAGGTATAACCTCTGGAGGTTATTCCCTATACAACTATGGTCACAAAATATGTTTGGTCGAATCCTAATGATCGACCAAATGGGTGGGGTTCGAAAGTCTAAGCGGTTGTTAAGACCGCTTGACTTACGACCCTAAATAAGTACTAAACTAGTAGTGACGAGTTAAACATGTTTAACTAAGTTAGAAAACTGATTTGGTATCAAAACAAAATGTTTTGATAGCCAAAAACAGTTCCGTTGCAAAATGCACATAAACGTGCATTTTGACCAAAACTTTGACTCGTCACTATGACTAGTAACGTGGTAATCAGTAGGTATAATCGCTAGTGATTATAACCATCGTGATTACGATCACGTTGCAAAGTTCACACAAACTTTGTCTTGACCAATTAATGGCGCCTTCGGAGTGTCGCTCTTTGATTCAACAGAGGAGTTGCTTTTCACCTCGTTGATCTCACTGACGATCTGAGGTATGACTTTAGCCATTTCCTTGGCGACCAGTGAAGCGATGCGCTTATCAGCGTGGTTTCGGAAAGCTGCGCGAGAAGTGTGGGATCCAAATGACGACATTGTCTGCAGCAGACATCGTCACAGGATTCAGATGAGATTCGATTATATCGGGTTTTCGAAAAGTTTAGCGTTTAACCAACATACTTACTATTATTACTAGATAAAGCTCAGGAACACGTAGACACATAGGCACAGTTCTTTTAAGCGTAGAAACACATAAGCACGTAAGCACATAGGAGCACATAATCCATGTAAGTACATATTTTGCACGTATTCACCTACATATTTTGCACGTATTCACCTATCTTTCAAAGCCGCGAAGAGCGTTCGAGAGTTGCGGGCGTTAGCAAGTAGCGATAGCGAGTAGTGTTGCGAGTAGTATAGCGTACTAGAGTTCATAGCTTATCTGTGACTAGTTTTAGATTGCGAAGCGGTGTGTGTTGGGCGCGTTTTGCAAAGTGAGAAGCGAATAGTCTCCAAAATCGAAACATAAACATTTAAAAACACATAAAATCGATAGAGCATAAAATCAGCGACTTGCGGGCTTAAATTGAAAACAGAGTACCTTGGGTGTTAGGCATTGACTACCCAAAGTGATTCGACTATCCTCAAGGAGATCGAGTACAGCTTGGGCCTAATAGACTGTGCTCTTGCCGCATATGGCGAACGGCACTCATCCTTTCGGCTTCTACCTGACTCGGGTTGTTGGGATCCATCGAGACTTTGGTGAGAGTTTTGTAAAACAAAAGTAGAGGGTGGAACAGGTCATTAAGATACGGGTTTCACCCCTAACTGAACAACTTCGTTCCTGATAGTGTGGCAAAACCACGAGACAGAGATGGAGAATTTCGTTAAGATATGGATGTCACTCCTAACTCAACGAAGTTTCTCGTGCTGAGAGTAAAAATTACGCGTAGAGTGAGTAATAGTTTCGAGTGTTCTTGGTTTTCACATCTAATCTCGATCCGGTCACTAGATTGCGAGTGTTTTCGAAAACGTGTGTGTTGTGTCATCCTTAGGAAAGGCAGTATAGTATTCCAGCCTTAGGAAAGGCTACCTTGCGTGAAGCTGTAATATGCGGTGTTCGTGCAAAGTTGTAGTTTTAGCGAGTTCGAGAATATCAAAAGCAGGCTTGTGCAGTTCCCTCTAGGTTCGCACAAGACGGTCCGTTGGTACTTAGACTATAGACTAGGTCAATCCTAAGACACGACCTAATTCCCTATAGTTATGGCTCTGATACCAATATGTCAAACCCCAACCGATGGCGGAAACATCGGGGCGTGGCACTGAGCGAATCAGATTGTCCAAGAGAATCCATAACAACTATTAATGACAATATATTTAACATTAGTGTCCCATACCATTAACATATAAAGTAAAAAACAGTCATCACAGATATAAGTCTCAAAAACAAAACATTGTTTCAACAACTCATATTTTATTGTGGGTTTCTAGACTTCCTACTCGTTTCAGCAAGCATAGCATCCTATCAACCTGTCACATGCATTAAAATAAAGTCAATACATAGAATGTAAAGGTGAGTACATAAGTTTGCATAGTATAGTATAGCGAACGCGTTTACGCATAACCAACATGTAACACGTAGAAATGTTAATCAAGTAAGCTATCGACAATGACGCATGCAACCAACATGACTGCGAGTTGTAGAATGCGCAACACATTATCGCCCCTGTGAACATGTGAAGTAAGGCCCTTTAACAACCCCTGAATAAACAGGTGCTGAGTCCAAACTATAGTACTATCGTTGCTAAGGTGTCAGGCAAACAGTCACTGTGTAAACATAACATACAAGCATTTATCGAATCACGTATAGCATGCGAGAGCGGTTAGCGTTTATAAAAGAGTTTGAGTATTGTGTGCGTGTGTGTTGATATAGAACGTATGTAACACCCAAAAATGCGTTAAGCGAAAAAGGGTTCGAGTATACTCACCGTATGTGTTTAACAAATAAACACAGTCTTGGATTGAAGGGAGCGCGTTGGAGTTTAGCCTGAGCATAGAACAACAGCGTAAGCGTTGAACAGCGTGTAAGCAGAGTGTCGAATGTCAAATGGTGAGTCGAACGAATGAGCACCCATTCGATCGGATGGTCATCCAAACGGATGGTCATCCGAGCGGATGACTATTCGAACGATTGGCCATTTGAATGAGATATGGGAGTTTGTAAATCATTTTGAAACTTTTGAAGTTTTCGTTGTAGCATAGATGTCAAGTCATCTGGTCGGATGGTCATCCATACGAATGGCTGTTCGTGTAACAACCCGCTTTTTGGAAAGTCAAAGTCAAAGGAAGAAAAGATTGCTAATTGCGATCTGTCACTCTTTGCTTGATTAATAGATTGTGCTTTTGAATTGTAATCGAATCCTTTATTTAAATTGCTTTAGTTGTATTATGTGGAGTATCTATTAATAATCGAGGTTTAATCGATGTTTATCACTAATCGACTTATCGCTATCGCATTCGCAACCCGAATTATGTGTTCTGGGTATTGTTTTACGTGTGTGTGCTATTATGTGTTACTTGTGCATGTTATGTCTACGTTGAGGTGTTTAATCGCAAATCGCAATCGCAATTCTATCACATCGCAATCTAATCGCAAACGCTAAACACAAGTTATTTATAGTGATTGTATGTTAGATATAGTAGTTAGGTCATTTGGGTAACTAATGGTAAATACTATCGCATCGCTCACTCGAATCGCATCGCAACGCTCAACACGCTGAACGAAACGCCAAAATTCAAACTCGTTGGACACTTGGATCGAATGGCCAACTGAACGAATGGCCATCTGATCGGATTGCCATCCGATCGAGGCGCCATCCAATCGGTGCCATCTTATCCGGCCCTTGCCCCTTCTTTCTATTTTTGGCAACCTATAAATACCCCTCCTGTCACATCACAAGTGATGTGACAGCTCCTCCTCACTCGACCAGCACACTCGGGCCTTCTTTCTCTCGATTTCTCGCGATTCTTTCTCTATGATCTACACACACTACTTCATCATTTTCACCTTTGAATCTTAACTTTTAACCATGAAATCAACGAATTTGAGGTGTTCTAGGGTGATGTCATCATGGAGTTCTTATGAACTTCAAGTTTTGGCCTCATTCCACCAAGAACAACTCAGATCTGAAGGATTTCCACATGATTTAACAATGATTTCGCTTAGATCTAAACATTTTCAAAGTTAAGAGGATTGAAAGAAGCTTTTCCAACTTTCTTTCCACTCTTTTACACTCAATGCACTCAAAACCGATAGATTCGGAACTCATTCATGCCTTCTACTCTTCTCTAGTGATGTGCCGGTTTTAGATCTGAATCCTATCAACGAGACAATTGATTCCTGGTTGAACATGAAGCCACACGTCACGAACAGTTAACTGATCGGATTGGGGTGATTCCCGTTCGATCGGATCGTCTGGGTCTGATGGAGTTTCCGTTGTTTGACACGTTGTCATACCATCTCGATCAAACCGTAGAAACTTTTCAAAATAATCAAGTTCAAGACGATCAGGATCGTTGGGATGGATTGCCGTCCGATCGGATTGCCATCCGATCGAACTGCAATCCGATCGGATTGCCTTTGGTTCAACACTTAATCATTTTCAGTTTTCAAGGAACATCAGTTCTAACAGATTGCCATCCGATCGGATTGCTATCTGATCGAGTGACCGTCCTGCTGTGAACTTGTTCTCAACTGTCACACTCCGATATTTCCACGTATTATCGGTGGGCCCGGTGGGGAGTACCGTGACGTAGTTGATATCATCATAGTCAAACAACACAAATTATAAATGCACAGCGGGAGCAAAAGATAGATATATTTCAACTGAATAAAATTGTAATATTAAGTATCACAAAACAGTTGAGACAGATCCACAGGCGGATCAAGTAAAAAGGAAAACTGTTCAACAGACTTTGACATCTAGAGTTTGCGAGACTTGATTATTGATGCGTGGACTAGCCAGCCTATTTCGTATAGTACCTGCACTTAGCCTTTTTGGAAAATACGTCAGTTTACACTGGTAAATACAACTTAACTGACTCATTTTGAAAAGATTTTGAAAATTGATTTGAATGCACTTCGGCAAAAATATCTTTTATAACTTGGGACAATTATTTATATATAATCTTGTATACAATTTTACTTATTTGTCGTCCATTTAGGGCCGGTTTGTAGGGCCGGTCTAGATTAACTGACACACCACAGGTATAATGCCCACAAGGATTATTTCCTTTAAGTGGATTACCAGTTTTTACATATGCATCTGTCAGGTGTACGCCTACACCCCGTGCTTAGGTCGTGGCCATTTCTTTGAATGATGCCAAGGATATTCGGGACATGGTCATTTAACCCCCAAAGGCCATACACCAAATAATACAGAATAAAACGAGTTATGTAGATACATTAATCACAATCCGAATTAAACGACTACATACCCGACCAAGCGGTATTATTATAATACCGTATCCCAAGCCCGTATAGGGAAAATAAGTTAAGAGTATTTACTTGAGCTAAATATAAATTCAATCCCAGCCGTATATCAATTCAGCAAGTAGAAATAACTTTTACTGGGCTCCTAATCTGGAACGAAGGTTTTTAATAACCTACTAGAATCCTAACGGGTCTTTGATTAAGCTTAGACTTAGACCGGTTAGTTTTCAAAAGGAAGGCATGGTTCAAACGCATGATAAAGCGAAGACCGGTTTAGAATGTGTTTTTGACCCGACAAGCTTGTATGCTTGTTTAATATGGGTAACTTAAACACATTCTAGATTTTGAGATGAAAACGGTAAGGTTTGACCTGTTTCGGCTAATTTATGCAAACTAGTCACATAAGCCGATCCGAACGCGAAAATGCGTAACGGGTAACCAAATGAGTCATATGCAGGTTTCCTAAGTTTAATATGCCTTTAATATGTTGTGACATCAGTAAGATATCTTCCATTATGCCCAAAACGGATTTAAACTCAAATTATGCCCCGTAAGGGCATTTTGGTCATTTAAAAGGTTATAAAAGAGTTTAAATAAAATTCTGAGTTTCGGGTCTGATGTAATCAGTAAAAATACTTAATTTACTAAGTTATATCAGTAGGGTATAACCTATATGTGAAATTTATCATTTCTAACCATACTATGCACCGAAGGGGCATTTTGGTAATTTCACTTAAGGTTTAAAGGTTAGATCTGGAAATCCGAGCTTAAAACTTTTGCTTACTGCTAAAGTATAGAAATTCACTTAAAACATCAGTAGGTATCAAGTCTTATATATCTAAAATGGTTTTAATACATACTATGCGCTTAAAACGCGTAAAAATGCTTAAAAAGACGATTTTGAGCTATTTCCGGGTTCTTAAAGGAAAACTGATATTTTTATTATTCCAGAAGACTTAAAATATTCTATTTATCATATTAGATCAGCAGAAAATGGTTTGGTATCAAAAGGTTTGATAAAACTCATTTTATAGCTTAAAAGGGTAAAACCGACAACTACCGAATTAAGCTTAGAACTCTAGGTTATGTTCAGCCTAAAAATAAATAAAAATCTCCAAAAATCCCAAAATATTATTTTACATCAGTGGGTATAAGGTTTGGTATCAAAAATCGGGTTTAGATAGGCTATACGCTAATTACACCGTTTAATTGCTAAAAAGCTTTCTAATTACGCTAATGAGCATAACTCTTAATCTAGACCTCAAACTGATGTCAAATTTTAGGTGCAAGTTTATAAATCAGTAACTAAGGTCTCTACTCTTTTACTTTTTCAAAAATCAAATTTTAAGGTCAGAAGGGCATAATAGTCAACATTTAGGCATTTAACGGAAATGTGCACATGAATCGGATAACTAATGAACTAAGTTGTATAATCACAGAGGGTTATACTTATATGAAACCTGGTCTTAAATAAGCTCTAAGGCATATCTAAACTATGCTCTAATGGGTCAGAACTGAAAGTCAAAGCAGAAGTCAAAGTATGCGACTTTCGGTTCCAATCCGAGCTTAAACTGAAATTGTCGAGTTGAACATGTTTAGACATGTTCTTACATTAATTGCCAAGTTATATTAATGATAAAATAGGTTGCATAGCTTCTACATTGCTAATTATGCGTTAATTTGAAAATGAACTTTCTGTTGACTTTTTAAGATAAACTTTGACTCAACAATTGACCTAGTTAGAGTGGGAATCAGAGGGTGCCCTTTTAAGGGTTTATTGCTCACATAATTACCAACTCATAGGTACTTTCAATTTGAATTTTGACTGGACAAATTAAGATTAATGACGAAGTCAAATCTTAATTACGATGGTTTGACTTTAAGCTAACTAACTAAGCAAAACTGAATTAAGAAAGGTTAAGGATACTTACAAGAGTCCTAAGCACGACTAGGGATCCTAAGAAAGCTTGGTTGCTGACCAGAGAGCTCCAGAAATGAGTTGTGAATGCAAGTGTCCAAGTCTTGCAACAAATGGATTCTTATATAGGAGTTCTTGATGCCTTTAGATCATTACAAACAAGTCTACAAGTGTTATGGGATCATTCCAAGTGTCCCTAGTCCCTTTAAAACCATCAAACAAGCCCCTTGAATCGAACAACCAGCTTTAAAGTCGGTCTAACCGGCTGGAACAGGCAGCTGCCTGTGTTTTCTGTATCTGGGGGTGCCAGGCGGCCCGCGTAAGGTCCAGCCTGGGCTTACGCGCCCCGTGTGGATGTTCAGAACTGGCCAAACAAGTTTCGTTATTTGCACTTTAGGTCCCTGGTCCTTGTAAACATGGTTTTTACTTTATTTCTTGCATTTTGAGCCCTCTAACTTGACTTTTAAGGGCCTTAAGACATAACCGAACTTTGTTAAGTCCTTGGTTAACTTTATGATCACCCGAAAAGTCATAAATTTCAAAGCTGACGCTTTTAACCCCTCGTATACGAATTTTATCATAACTTTCTCATACGATAACGAAACTTGGTGAAATTTTTATCATGCATTCTAGTGAGCATAATTAATCGCTACAAAGCTTTGGGTTTGCTAAAAGGTCACTCAGAGGTATACTTTAAACATGTTGACACATTTAACCCCTGTAGTTTGTAATCTCTCACTTTCTTTCACAATTAGCTTCGTATGATCCATGATTCATTCGTTTAAGGGTATAAACATCATGTAGGGTTATTGAAAGATATATTTATTCATTGTTGACACTTTGAATCCTTTTGCACACATAGATTCCTTGTTTGTCAACTTCAGTCCCTCTAAATCAATCCTTTACATGTTTTAAGTCCATGACACGTGTCGATATAATATTGGACATGAATTTTCGAGGTGTTACATCAACTGAGAAGCCTCGCCAATCGGATCACCATCCGATCGAACGACCGTTCGACCGAACGACCCGAAAGGTAGAGATACTTCTCTGTTTTCAAAATGCTGCAACGAAAACTTCAAAGCCATCATACACAAACAGATCCTTGCCAAACGAGTGTTAATCCGACCGAATGGCCATCCGATCGGATGACCATCCGAACGGATTGACATCCGATCGAATGACCATCCGATCAGATTGCCATCCGATCGGATTACCTTTCGACATTTGGTTCACTTTCATCGATTTACGCACCGCTCTTCGCTTATGCTATCGTTAACTGTTCAGGCTAACCACTCTAGCGCTCCCTTCAATCCATTTCCATCGCTGTGAGTATACTCGATCCCTTATTGCTTTATGCACTTTTGGGTGTTACATACGTTACTTATTCTAAATCACATCAATCACACAACGCAAACACTATTTATACGCTGACCGTTACTGCATGATACGTGTTACTTGATGAATGCTTGTATGTTATGTTAACACAGTGATTGTTGCCTGACGCCTTAGCAACGATAGTACTATTTGTTTGGACTCAGCACCTGTCGTGGGCAGGGATTGTTAAGGTTACCTCTTCACGTGTCACAGATGTGATATGTGTTGCGCATTCTACAACTCGCAGTCTAGTCTGTGCATATTTCATTGTCGATAACCTACTAGCTTCGCACTATACATGTTACATGCTGGTTATGCGTAAAAGCTTTCGAACTCTATTATATCTATTAAACTTGTATGCTCACCTTTACACTATGTGTATTGACCGCTATTTTAATGTATGTGACAGGTGCTTAGGATGTTGTGCTTTACCTGCTTTGTGGAATCAAGTAGGAAGGATAGTCTAGAAACAAACAAACAATTTATTTATTTAAATCTGAGTTGTCGGAACATGTTTTTGTTTTGAGATATATATGTCTGTAATAATTAGTTACTGGATGGGTTATGGTATGGGACATAATATTAACTATCCGATAATTTAGTTGTTATGGAATTTCTCTTGACAATCTGTTTCGCTCAGTGCCGCGCCCCGATGTTTCCGTCATCGGTTGGGGTGTGACAGTTCGAGTGAGTGTGTGTGTTTTGGAAATTTGTTAAGTATAATAATAAGGGACAGGTTACCTTATCAATTGGTCATTCGATCGGATAGTCATCCGATCGGATGGCCACTCGAGTGGCGATCTGTTGTTTTGAAACTTGAAATTTTCTAAGTTAAAAAGTTTGCGATTTTAACAGAGACGGCGTGATAACGTGTCGAACATCGAAAACACACCAAGGACCAGCTCATTCAACCGGATGGGAATCACCCCATACGATCGTACTCACTGTTCTTTTGATGAAGTTTCATGTTCAACCCGTAAATCGGTCATCTCTCCGGTGGAAGTCCATTTTCAAACCGGCTCTCAACTAAGAAATGTGTAGAGAGTCTGAATAAGTCAAGATTCCATTGATTCTGAGTAGAATGTTGAAGAAAAGTTTGAAAAGAGATGAAAATAGTTGAAAAATGTTAAAATCTTGTTAAGATTCAGGTTAAAATATGTGAAAATCCTTTCGATCTGAACCAATTTTGATGAGATGATGTCATACAACAGTTTGCATAAGCAACCATGTGAGAACCATTTTCAAGAGGTCCAAATCAGGTGATTTTAAGAAGAAAACTAGTGATTTTGATGGAAAAGATGATGAAGAAGTGTGTAGTGATGATAGTTGTACAAGATTCGGGGAGAAATACTTACGAAATAACCTTGAATCGAGAGAAAAGTGCTTGAGAGTGACTTGAGTGCGTGCTGGTCGAATGGAGCTGTCACATCAGTGAACAGTAGTGTACGGCGGGTATTTATAGGGTGATAGAAGAGAGTAAAGCGGTGGAGAAGCGAGGTGTCGGATGGCCAGTCGATCGGATGGCCATCCGGTCGGATGGTCATCCGGTCGGATGTCCATTCGGCCGAGTGTCCATTCGATTGGCCGAGTTGCGTTTTGTTGATTTCCGACCTTTTGCTTTGTGTGTTGAGCGTTGTATTGCGTTGCATTTAAGCGAGTTGTGAGTAAGCGTTGCGCGTGTGAGGATATTCCTAGGACAGGCCGACAACCACTGCCAGAATTCTCCTATCTGGACGAATAGAGATGCACGGGAATGACATAGGAGACCAAGAGGATATTCCTCTTGGTCAGACAGCTGGCATTCAGCGGCAGCTGGCAATGCCCTACTCTCATCCTTCATCCTTCGGCTATAAATACGAGACTCTTCCCTCAGGTTTAACATTCTGCTCTCTCTCTATTTCACCTACAACACACACTATTTTCCTCAGAACATTACTTATTCTCACGCCGGAGGGTGGTCATAAGGAGATCCCCCATATTCCCCTCCTTGTGGAGTCACCGGTGTTCTGTTTTGTAGGGATCTAGCACCCGACGAGTGGAGGAAGAGATTGAACCCGTAATCACGAGACGATCCAGCTGGTTAGCCTAGTGTTTCATCACCAAAGTACCCTTATTTTATATTTATAATTACCAAAATACCCTTTCAGTTAACATTCAATATGGATTGAGTTAAGGTCGTGGAGCAAACTAGCGACAAAACTGAAACATCAGCGAGTAAAATGACTATTTTTAAAGAATTAAAGCAAAACCGTAAAAACAATCAAACCACAGAAAACAAAACGGAAGTTTACTCATAACAAAAGACCAAAAACCTAAAAAAAAACTAAAAAAAAATATTTTATTCCAGTCAAATCAACTTTAGCCACCCACTTTGCACGTTCGAATGAAAAAAAAAAAAAAGAGACAAAATTTTATTGTAAATCATCATCATCATCATCATCGTACTCAGTATATCCCACCTATAGCAAAGCTAAGGTAGGGTCTGAGGAGGGTGGGATGTAGACAGTCTTACCTCTACCCCGTAGGAATAGAGAGGCTGCTTCCAATGAGACCCCCGGCTCGATTGTGGTTTTGCATCAAGCCTTGGACATAAGGCACATAACACTCAGCAATTGAGACAAACGCCAATTGGTGCATGTACCCCCTTGTCTTTCGGCTATCAACGCCACCACATGATGCCTGATTTACAAAATTTTATTGTAAATCCGTGGTTATAAAACATGAGGTTGAATTATTTGCGAAAACCCGGAGTCAGTCAGTAACGAACACGGAAAATGAATCTTTCTTTCTTAAATTAAAATAAAAAACAAACAAACTATTCCTCCTATTCCACCAAAACAAAACCAGCTTCTTCTTAGCTTCAGCCGCCGCCGCCGTTATTCTCCGACTCCCTTAAACCCTAACGCACCCGGTACTTTCTATACCATTTGCTTCATTCCATTCATCAATCAATATATTCTCGCATTGCTATAAATTCATTCATTCATTCATTTTCACACTCAACACGCATATCATTTTTATTTTATTTTTCTTTTAGTTGTTATCATTTTACCACAAATCTTTAGTTTTCAGGTAGTCAGCTTTAGATCAAATTTTACATTTCCATAAATTGTTCATTTGTTTTTCACACGCATATCATATCATTGTTATTTTTCTTATAATTTGTTTTCATTTTACACAACAAATCTTCAATTTTCAGGTTGTCAGATTTAGATCAAATTCGTTAGAACTAATTTTGCATCGCTATAAATTCTTCTTTCATTTTCACACGCTTATTATTGTTATTTTTCGTAATTCTTCATTTCCACACGCATTTATTGTTATTATTCTTTTGATATCATCATCATTTTGCACTAATTCAACCAACAAATCCTCAATTTTCAGGTCTTCAGCCTTAAATCAAATACTTTAGCATATTATTTATAGCAGGGAGAGCTAGATTTGTTATTCGATCAGCTCTCTCTGTTTATAAGTTATCCGGTAACAACAACCGCCATCCATTCGTCGACAATATCGCAACAATGGCAGCACCGACATACCTATCTGGAGCTAAGACACCCTATCATTTCTCCAAAACCAGATCCTTGTGGTCATATAACCAGCTAAATGTCGGTGGTTCATCATCGGTTGTTTCGTTTCGTGGAGCGGTTAGGGGTCAGGTTTTGAGAAAGGGGGGAGGGTTTAGGGTTTTTTGTAATGCACAGAAGGTGGATGTGCTTACAAGAAATGAATCCAATAGTTTGGTTTCTGATGAAGTAAGTAAAAAATTGTCGTGTGTTATGAAGTTTGGTGGATCGTCTGTGGCGTCTGCTGAAAGAATGAAAGAAGTGGCTGATTTGATTCTTAGTTTTCCGGAAGAGAGTCCGGTTATTGTGTTGTCTGCTATGGGCAAGACCACCAACAAGCTTTTAGGGGTTTGTTATTTTGTATTACTTACTTACATATTTGTTTAGTTTTAGGCGAATCGGATTTTGATAATCGAAACTATGATCTATTGGTTGATGATAATCCATACTGGCAATTTAACTGTTGGCACTTTTAACTTTCATTTTTGTTGCCAAAAGGCAATTTCGCTCGTGTAACGTCAACGACGGTTTACACTTGATTCACTCAGTAGTGGAGAGTATGTAGTTTTCGTATAGAAATTTTTGGGTATATACGTTTTTGACCACCCAGTTTTATAGAAATTTTTGGTATATACGTCTTCGACCCCCTGGTCGGAAATCTCAAGCTTCGCCACTGGTTAGGGGTGTTATTAGTTAGATTGTCGGTATGGATTATTATCGACCAATGAGTCATAGTTGGGATTATTAGAGTTCAATTTGTTTTAACTCTATTATATATAATTAAATTAAATTTGAGTTGTGTGTTGCAGGCTGGAGAAAAGGCTGCAAGTTGTGTTTCAATTGTGTCTGAAATTGAAGAATTGAGCTTTGTGAAAGAACTCCATTATAGGTCAAAATCTTGATTATCAGTATAAATTGCTATTAAAGTTTATGAACTTTAGTTTACTGATTGGGTAATAATTTTACTTTCTCAGGACAGTGGACGAGCTTGGATTAGAAAGGACACTCGTTACAGGTAACTTTGCAAGAAGATGTTAATGTCATGTTCTTTCTTGTATAACTATCTAAATCATATGGATGTGTTATGGTTCAAACTGCTAACTTAATTACTATTGTGTTAATATCAACTTTTTATCTTACATTGGTCTTTCTTGCAGACCATTTAGAAGAACTAGAGCGGCTTCTTAACGGGATTTCTGTACTAAAGGAATTCACGCCACGCGCAAGAGATTACCTAGTCTCGTTTGGGGAGTGCATGTCCACAAGGATTTTTGCTGCATATTTGAATAAAATCGGTATCAAAGCACGCCAAGTATGTGGTTGTCTCTTTGCGTTATTTTATATTCTAAAATACCTTCTGGAATATCTTTAATATATAATATTATTGTTGAACAAGCAACTGGATTGATACTTGGTTATTAAAGGTGGAACTTTGACTCAATCAAAGTATTTTGAATTTGACTTTGTTATTTTTTTTTCTTTTATTTCTGGCAGTATGATGCATTCGAAATTGGTTTCATAACAACAGATGACTTTACTAATGCGGATATTTTGGAAGCAACTTATCCGGCTGTAGCAAAGACACTAAATGGTGACTGGATTAAGGATCCTGCAATTCCTATTGTCACTGGTTTCCTTGGAAAGGTCTTCTATTTACATAGTCTAAAGAATTGATTGTTAATTTTTATACTTTAATTTTGGTTGTTAAATTTCAATAAATTATTCTTACTGTTTCTAATTTTATAAATTGTTGTTAGGGTTGGAGAACTTGTGCTGTGACTACACTGGGCAGAGGTGGTAGTGATTTGACTGCCACCACCATTGGTAAAGCACTTGGGTTGAGGGAAATTCAGGTTAGTGAAGAACCAAAAAATTAAATAATAATGCAAAAAAAAAAAAAAGTTCATATGTGAAGTTGCATGCATTGGATCTTTAATCATCTTTTATCTTGTAATTACCATTTAGAAGTTCTATATAGAATTGTCACACTTTTTAATCAAGTTTTATTTGGATTTGCATCTGGAACTGATTAACTAAGTATTGCTACTTTGTAGTTGCAATATTTAGCTTCTAATGTTTGAATAAAGAGGTTATGTACATGATTTATGATTATTTGATTACCAAACGGTTAAATATTTAGTTTTGTACTAGCTGGCTAGCTGCAAATATTAGGGGTGCAAACGAACCGAGCCTGAGCTCGAGCTCGGCTCGTTGGTAGTTTCTCAAGCTCGAGCTCGGCTCATTTATTATCTATTAGTTAATATATTAAATATGTATATTAAAATCAATAGACCCGTTTAGGCTCACGAGCTCGATAAGTGAAACCCGGGCTCGTTTACTAAACAACTTTATTTTTAGGTTCATGCTCGGCTCGTAAACAAGTTTAAATAAGCTCGGCTCGGCTCATTTAGTAGACATCTTTAAATAAGGGCTAGCTGTTATTAAATATTAATAAAAACTAATATTACACTAAGGCTCGACGAGCCTGACGAGCTTTACATGCTAGGCTCTAGCTCGGGCTCGACAGATAAACAAGCTTTAGTTTAGGCTCAAGCTCGGCTCAGGCTCGACTCATTTCGAGCTTTTTCTCGAGCCGCTCGGCTCGTTTGCACCCCTAGCTGCAATAAATTGGCTATAGAAGGGTAAAATAAAATTCTCGTTACCACTTCTTTAACCTAATTGGGGATTATATTTATTTGTCATATAATCAGAATTTTTCAAACACTCAAAACATCTTACTATCTGATTATTGAAACTTCAAAAGTAAAAAACCCTCTCATACAGCCGTTCTAATCATTCAAAATGACATAATCGCTTTCAAACCGCACGTCCAAACACCCCGTTAGTATTCCATATAGTTTGGCCAAAAAGTTTAAGATTCCACTTATTCATTCATTACAGGTATGGAAAGACGTGGATGGTGTCTTGACATGTGACCCTAATATTTATTCGCGTGCTGAACCTGTCCCATATTTGACGTTCGATGAGGCAGCTGAACTTGCATATTTTGGTGCCCAGGTAGTTCAACTTGCATAGTTAGAGGTGTCAAATTGACTATCACGATCCATTTACTTTTAAACGGGTCAAAAATCGCCCAAAAAGTTCATCTGCCACCTCTATATGACAAATATTACGGAAACTAACACATTATGATGTCATAAACTGTTTTTATTTTCTTGTCTTTTTCATTAGGTCCTACATCCACAGTCTATGAGGCCTGCAAGAGAGGGTGATATACCTGTTAGGGTTAAAAATTCGTATAACCCTAATGCTCCTGGTACCTTAATAACCAAATCAAGAGATATGAGTAAGGTTAGTAACACTATACTTCAGAAACAAAAATTTAAAACCTAGCTACTAAATGCTAATTAGTTATTACTTATTAGATCCTCATAAGACTGATATGATGTCCGTTTATCTCATTTTCAGGCAGTACTAACCAGCATTGTTTTGAAACGTAATGTAACCATGTTAGACATCGTTAGCACTCGCATGCTTGGTCAATTTGGATTTCTTGCCAAGGTAAAACGACTTCATAGTTAACGACTTAACGTCTACTCTTTTTGTGTGGTTCCCCGACAGTTTTCAAATCTGCGATTGGTGCATCATTCAGGTTTTTTCAATATTTGAGGATTTGGGTATATCGGTGGATGTTGTCGCTACGAGTGAAGTTAGCATTTCGTTAACTTTAGATCCTTCGAAGCTTTGGAGCAGGGAGTTGATTCAGCAGGCAAGCGTATGATATCATTCTCAGTTTTATTACGATAAAAATAATAATATGAGTTTAAGTTAGAAGTTAAGCTGATAAATGCATACCATCTCTATATGTAAACGTTCAACTGTTTGTGCAGGAACTTGATCATGTTGTACAAGAGCTTGAAAAAATCGCCAAAGTGAATCTTCTTCAACACAGATCGATTATTTCGCTGATCGGGAATGTTCAGAGGTCGTCGCTTGTATTAGAGAAGGTATGCTTTGTATTGAGTCTTTAATTGTGTTGCGGTTTTTGAAACTGGGTTTTTTTATGTTAATTTAGGCGTTCCATGTTCTTCGCGAGAACGGAGTGAATGTTCAGATGATATCACAAGGAGCATCAAAGGTGAATATATCACTCATAGTAAATGATGATGAAGCGGAAAGATGTGTGAGAGCTCTGCATTCGGCATTCTTTGAAACTGATATGTCCGACATCGATTGATTTATAGCATTAAATTTGCAATGCAGTTTGATGCTTGCTTAGATTTAAACCTCTTGTTTTAAACTTGTTAGAATCACTATTGATGCATTAGGAACATTTGGTATGCAAGTTATTTTTTGGGATTATTTTCCTTTCTTTACAAATAGGTTAATGTTATGAGGAAAAAGTTCAGTGAGTGTGACAATTATCAAGTTACAAATTTACATCTATATTTTCAGCTTTCTTTATATAAAAAAATTGACCAAAACACAAATCATAATATTGTAAAATGACATTCCATCTTTTTAGACAGATATTTTTGTCATTACCCATGCTTTTTAGGTATAAACAAACCAATAAAGTGACCATAGGTGTAACCAAGTGTTCTTAATTAAAAAAATATTGACGTTGAGTGTTCTTATAGAAAAGTTTGTCTTTTATAAAAAAAAGTTTTGACTTTGTGAGCGCCCTTACTAAAAGATTTGGTGTTGTGAGTGTCCTCACTAAAAGAATCCGCTCTCTAAGTGTTTATAGTAAAACAATTCGACAAATGAAGTGTCCTTAATACAAAAAAAAAAAAGTTCAGTTAGTGTTACTAATAAAAACGTTCGCCTTTGTATCGTTACTATGATTTCACTCGACTTTGTGAGTGCCCTTTTAGATGACTTGACTTTGTGAGTGTCCTTACTAAAAGATTCCACTTTCTGTGTGTCCTTAGTCTTTTAGATGACTTGACTTTGTGAGTGTCCTTACTAGTAAAATGGGAAGTGTCCTTAATATCGACCTTGTTAGCGTCGTTAATTAAAAAAAGTTTAATTTTGTGAGCGTCCTTAATAAAAAGGTTCGCCTTCATGAGTGTCCTTAAAAAGTTTCTTTCCTTAGTGTCGTTTGTAAGGCTCAACAGTGTCCTCAATAAAAAAAAATACACATACACCTGCATCACTCCTCTATTATATGTCAAAGTAACCAAAAGTGTAATGTTGGGTGTCGTAAACATGTTGAAGGATTGAAACAAAACAAAGGCAAATGGTTTGCTTACATAAAGTCAAAACTCTGTTCAAAGATAGGATTTTGACCAAAAAAACACAGATGGTGATCATGTTACAACTGAATTCAGGGAAGCATGACAATTCAAGAACAAGCTTTGTACCATATGACATTGTTTAAACTTTAAATCTAGGACTAAAGTATTGAAAACAAAACAGTTTTTGACTTTTTAGTCAAATTGTTAACTTATATTCAGTTCCTTAACCTATCACAGACCATCTGATGACTAACATAACTCGCTTGAAGACAGAAAGCCGCATCCAATAACAACAGATTATCAAAATCAAATAAGCGTTTTCTTACACCAATAAAGGGTTCAAATATATATATGAAAACCGACTCTAAACTTGAGTTAAGGACCTATCTTTTTTGGCTTCATTTGCTTCATAACTCTCAAGAACTGATGATATTCCAGAAGGTAATTCTGGGTGTGGAAATAGCAACTTCAATCTAAACGCATCAACGCCGTTCAAGTAGTATCTAAATAATCTTTTTGCTCTTATAAATCCTAGTCGGCCGTATAACGCAAGAGCTCCTTTATTAGTAACTTCTGCCTCCAATGTCACCTTCAAATACACCAATAAAAGTTGTAAATTAAAACTACAAACATTTATGTGATCATGGTGCATAACATGATGTCTTTTGCATAGAGGGGGTGTTCATCAGGCCAGTGGTTTTTCCTATCAGCACTGAATTCGAAGAACCTATTCAAACTCGGGTTAATCAAATAACCAGAGCTATGAGAATAGATAAATAATATTTATATATGTAAAATAATTAAAATAAATAACAACATATTTTTACCAAAAAAAATAATAATAATATAATCTTTCGTATTGGTAGCTAGCTTTCTATTTCTATATTTTAGATCGGTTTGTTTGTCTGTTGTTTGTTTTGGAGCCGGGGTCTCCAAGGAAGCAACTAGGGCTGCAAATGAACCAAACGAATTGTTCGTGTTCGTTTGTTGAGAAATATATGTGTTCACGAACAGTTCATGAACACTTATCGAACGATATTTTATGTTCGTGTTCGTTTGTTAACTTTAGGCAATACGTGTTGATAAACACAAATGAACACAAACTAATGTTCATGAACACAAATGGAAACGAATGAATACAAACAAGCATTCATGAACACAATATATAATACACTGACACTTATTAAATATCTTATTTGTTTGAATTTTGAAGTATTTAATTAAAATATAAAAAGTAAAAACACAAATGAACTATCGAACACAATCGAACATAAACGAACACGTTACGGAACGTTCACGAACATAAATTAACGAATGCGGCCTCTGTTCATGTTCGTTCATTTAACTAAATGAATGAAATTTCTTATTCGTGTTCGTTTGTTTTACAAACAAACGAACACAAACGAACTTCCCGCCAAACAGTTCACGAACTGTTCACTGACCGTTTGGTTCGTTTGCAGCCCTAGAAGCAACCTCTCTATCCCCGGAGATAGGGTGGTAAGGTTTGTCACTTTGTCTACATCCTATCCTCTCCAAACCCTAACAATAGCTTTGTTATTTGTGGGATTTACTTGCTACGGATGTTGTATAAAAGATTTTAAAAAAATCTACGATTCATATTCAAAAGCTTTTTTGGTTCACAATTCATAGATTTGAATTCAATTCGAAAACCAAATCCAGAACTCGGTTAGAATAAAGATGCGTTTCGAATACTCAAAAAACTTCAAATTTCTGGTTTTTCGATAACGAAACCCTATTTTGCATCTACTGTATATCTTCCCTATTATATCAGTATCATCATCATGCTTCAAATCATAAAGACATAAACAAGAGATCTAAAATTATACCTCTTCACAACCCGATTCCATCATAACTTTAATAGATCTGGTAACAAGTTCTGTAGCTGCAACACATTTCCATATGTCACCACCACATTTAAAACGTACAAAATCACTTACAAAAATCATAAAAAAATGTAAAACATTACCAATGCCTTTGTGACGGTAGGGTTTGAGAACAACAAGCATAGCAATATATCCTCTAAAAGTGTTACGGTGTTCTCCCATCTTAGAAATAACGGTCCCGATGCATTTGCCGTTATGAAAAGCCTGCACGAAAAGAGATGGAACACTTAATTTGATGGTGATTAAGAAGATGAAAAGAGATGAGATTGAAGGAAGGAAGGTACGTACGAGGAAGGAGAGATTGGGCCAGAGGTAGACGAAATAGCGGTAGGTGAAGATGGAGTAGGGTTCGCTGAGTTCTTCGTCAACAAGGCGCATGATAAGGGGTAAGTGGTGTTCACCGCTGTAGCTCACGTATTCTATTTCCGATTCGTTTATGATGGAACCCTCCGGTGCCGGTTGTGTTGTCTCCATTATTCTCCGGTTGCAGAAGAAGAAGACGAGGGAGGTTTACTGTGATTCCAAAAGAAATAAAAAGGTCTTGAGAACAAGAGTGATGTTTTGGAACTGAACCTTTTATGATTTGGATTCATGGTGAGTTAGGGGTGAGCATTTGGTACATTTGGTACTGTGTATATTCAGTACCAGTACGGGTAACACGCTGATAAATACCGGCACCTATTTTTCCTGTTTTTCGGTACCGATACCAAACAGATACCGTGCTCATCCCTATGGTGTGGTTTAATTATGATAAGATTGCCGTTAAAAAAAATTACGATAGGATAGGTTAGTTAATGTGTCATGTTGCTGTCATGTAGGCACTGAAATTTTAACTAGGTTTACTCGTTAATTAACCGGGTGTGATTTAACTAAAGGTTAAAAAACATATGATTGGTTGAATCAAAGGTGACCCAACGTTTGGAATGGATAAGGCATGATAAGGGGTTGGTGAAGCCCCCTTTGGCTAGCATGGGGCAATGTTGGAGGCGTTAAAGGGCTGAGGTGGAAAGAGGCACTAGCACACACCTTGTAACGTAATAATCTTTTTTTTTAACTGAGAACCGTACACCTCTTAAATCCACCTAATGTCGGCACCATCTTAATAGAGAAACACATGATACCATTAGACCAGGAGTTCATTGGCTTTCGTCATGATAACTATGTAGTAGCTAGTGAGTCAATAACAATGGAATTCCAGAAAAAAAAAAAAAAAAAAAAAGATGCTCATTAAGCATGGCATCAGGCGTTATAGTATATTACTAAACACAAACAATTACAACTTCATAAATGTTCAGTAGACAAACATGTCTTCTTTTATCCTGCTGAGATTCAAGTCCATAACACATCTATACTACTTTAATAAGCATATTAGAAGGACAAGATGGTAATTGAACAAGGTGTTGAAAAAACACTTCAAGCACAATGTACAAGTCTTAAGGCACAAGAAAACACAAACAAATTACCCTTTACCCGGATCATCTACAACCGTCCATGTTTTTCACCTTTTCACACGGATCATCATCTGGACCGTCCATTTGACTTCACACGGATCACGCTTCCTCTTTCTCTCTCATTCCTCACACATCTCACCAAAACATCCGATCTTCTCTCTCTCTCTCTCTCGGCGATCTAGGGTTTCATGAGATCTATCACCAGATCCGTTTGATGAGCTGATCTAGGCTTTTGTAAGTGGAGATTCTGGCAACTTGGCTCTAATATGGCAAGTTATGATGTTTGACGGTAGTTTCTATATTTTTTCAGATGTCGAAGGCACCAAGGGATCCACAGATTTGAACAAGGGATCCACATATTAGCTGGAGAATGGCCGGAATCAGGTAAACACACAAATCGATCCAGTTTCAAGTTTATGTTACTCTGTTGATTGACGGTAGTTTCTATATGTTTTTCAGATGTCGAAGGCACCAAGGGATCCACAGATTTGAACAAAGGGATCCACATATTAGCTGGAGAATGGCCGGAATCAGGTAAACACACAAATCGATCCAGTTTCAAGTTTATGTTACTCTGTTGAGATTATGAAATTCTTGAAATCTTTTGCATGTTTACTTTTATAGACTTCATTAAATGATTATGTTGATTGTTGACCTTTGAAAAGAGTCAAACCACGTATTTTTCAAATTCAAATTTGACCAAGAAATTTTAGAACTTTTTTTTGTCTGATTTGTGTCCATGTACAGATTTCTATACACTTTCATATAAGTATTCGGTTAACTATATAAAACATACCAGTTTGTGTCGATTTGCATAGTTTTACTTAAGGTGATTATGAATCTGATTAGTGTTTTTTTGTTTTAGTTAGATTTTGCTAAGCAACTATGACGTGTGCTGTTGCTGCTGCTATGGAAAAAGGCACCACCCACCTGTTCGAAAGGTATTTTTGTTAATATGTTATTATTAATGGTATATTTTTTTTTAATAGAGCATAATACGTCAAAGTTTAAACTACTATGTTTGATCGATTCTTATATATATTTTTTTTATTTTTGATGAAACACAGGAATTTAATGCAAGACTTTCGGATTTCGGGTTAGCAAGAAACGGGCCTGTAGGAGATAACACACATGTCTCAACCCGAGTTGTGGGTACCAGCTATGCAGCTCCAGAATACGTAGCTACAGGTAAAATTATACAAACTATGGCTTGACTTTTGAGGTCAAATTGACTGCCTTTGAACTTTGAATTCAACGTGTTTTTTATTTTTAATTGTATGTTTCACAAATTCGGACGATTGGTCATACTTTTCGCTTTAATGATGTTAGCTGTACGATATTGCATTAGCTATATATAGCTGCGAATCAAGACCCGCTCTACTTTTGTGAAGCATGTTCTTTGTAAAAATGCATGGTATATACACCTGCAAGTTAAGTTTTAATAAACGTTTATGATGCATTTAGATAATTGTAAGTGAGATAAGTCTTTTGTAATATCAATCTTAAATATATCATTATACTGATCTTATATATCTGGTTTGAAGGTTGAATTTTAGGATCAAGATGTCTTCATATGGTCATCAGATGGACCGCAGATATTATGCGTGATGTGTCTCAGGTCATGAGGGGTCGGGTATTCATATTGAATCATGAATGTGAATATTCTGTGCGAAGTATCTCGAGCCAATTATCATTTTCTCATTTGGGGAGTCTGGTAAGAACAAGGTAATTATCGAATGAAAATGGTAGCTTGCTGGAATTAATTAGCCCAATTTGAGAGGGACGTAACTCTCCGATACAAAGGTTTCAAATAAGAAAAAACAAGAACATAAAATCAAATGACAAAAAACGTGAAATTAAAGCTACCACTACTAAATTAATTAACTACTGCTAACTCCCCAGTAGCCACTAAAGTTGAACGGGTCAAGAGGGACTCCCAGAATAATCTCTGGAGCTGCTCCAAAGACCCACCCATTTCTTCTCGGGTCACGTTCTTCTTTCTTCTAGATATACTCTTATTAGTCGAATCGTATCAGAGTCTTGAGTCAAGAATTAGCTTTAGTTTTCCATCTTCTACTTAGCATTACCCCTTATTTTGTAGGTTTCATTTTCACATATGTTGATCTGTTACAAAGGTTTGATACATTGGTATTTATTGAAGCCACTTATTTCCAATTTTAACATTTTATTTTTATTTGATTCGCAAATGGTCAACTGAAAGTTTACTAATGGTGCCTACTTGCTGCAACAGTTGCACTCTTCTTTCACATATGTTGATCTGTTACAAAGCCAACTTATTTTGATTCATTTTTTAATGGTTGGTAGAGTATGAATCTTACAAATTGTTCATGAAGCTATTCGTACTTTAGCAAATGCAGATGCAATTTGTTTCTTTTATGATTTTCCTTTTCCTTTTCCTTGATGTCAAAGGCTGTCGGGCCGTTTTTTAACGCCCAAAACAACTTATTTTTAACCGAAATTATATAAATTCACGCGTTTATGTTTTTTTCTAATAGTTGATTTCTGAAATGCATTTTATGATGGTTGACTTTGCGAGAACTAACGGAGCATTAGTGTCAAAGTACTGGAAAGAGGTTGGGTCACGTTCGGATGAGGTTTCGTTTTCGGCTGCTGTGGCTACTGTGGTTAGAGCTCCGCCTAAAGATTTCTTGTTTGTTAGGCAAGAATGGGCTGCGATTCGAATTCAGTCGGTTTTTCGCTCTTTTTTGGTAATTTCTAAACCTTGAATATTAATTTTTAACATGCTATGCTACTGAGAGAATATAAACTTGACTATATTTTGTGTTTTGATTTGATATAAAACTTGATGCTTTGTGTTGGTCATGAACTAAAATGGGCAAATGGGTCATGCTGGTGTTAGGTTGACCGGTCAACTCTTGTACATTTTTGAATTACTTATATAATAATTTGTCTTAAACAGTTGCACTCTTCTTTCACATATGTTGATCTGTTACAAAGCCAACTTATTTTGATTCATTTTTTAATGGTTGGTAGAGTATGAATCTTACAAATTGTTCATGAAGCTATTCGTACTTTAGCAAATGCAGATGCAATTTGTTTCTTTTAGGATTTTCCTTTTCCTTGATGTCAAAGGCTGTCGGGGCGTTTTTTAACGCCCAAAACAACTTATTTTTAACCGAAATTATATAAATTCACGCGTTTATGTTTTTTTCTAATAGTTGATTTCTGAAATGCATTTTATGATGGTTGACTTTGCGAGAACTAACGGAGCATTAGTGTCAAAGTACTGGAAAGAGGTTGGGTCACGTTCGGATGAGGTTTCGTTTTCGGCTGCTGTGGCTACTGTGGTTAGAGCTCCGCCTAAAGATTTCTTGTTTGTTAGGCAAGAATGGGCTGCGATTCGAATTCAGTCGGTTTTTCGCTCTTTTTTGGTAATTTCTAAACCTTGAATATTAATTTTTAACATGCTATGCTACTGAGAGAATATAAACTTGACTATATTTTGTGTTTTGATTTGATATAAAACTTGATGCTTTGTGTTGGTCATGAACTAAAATGGGCAAATGGGTCATGCTGGTGTTAGGTTGACCGGTCAACTCTTGTACATTTTTGAATTACTTATATAATAATTCGTCTTAAATAAAAAGATTCAACAGATTGTAAGATTTTGAGCTCTTTTGAGCAACTTTATATCTATTCTCACATATTTTAATTTTTTTTTTTATAAATATTTTAACCCATTTGACATATGCTACAGACAAAAATGGATGCCAAAATAACTGTTTATTTTAATAAAGATTCCAAGTATAGCAGTTTGCTGAGTAAAAAAACAGTCACTTAAATGGTAAATGTTAAATCTGGAATTTTGATCAATTTTATTAACCTGACCTTTATATCTGTTGTCTACAGCTGGAAAAGTAACATTTTACTGCAGTCTCTATAATGTATCAACACTCTACAAACACTGTTTGAAAGACAGCATGCTTCAGTCTACAAACAGCTGAAAAAGTAACATTTTACTGTTCTCCGAAAGACAGCTTGCTTGGTGCAGTCTCTATAATGTATCAACACTCTACAAACACTGTTTGAAAGACAGCATGCTTGGAAACCCTCAACTACACTCAACAGCATGCTTCAGTCTCTAAGTCTCTATAAATAATTCAGATGTATCAACACTCTACAAACACTTTACAAACCCTCAACTACACTCAACTGAAATTGTAAGTTTATCTCAGTTGAACTAATCCTACTTTCAAAACATCAACCTAACAACTTCTATTTACTTTGATTTCAGAATATATCGATTCTTTGCATCTGGATCTTGCGTTGTTTCTCGGCTCTCACATCAAGGTTTTAAATTTTGGCTCGACTTTTCACATCTCCCTCTTGCATTGTTGTAAGTTCTTTCAAATTTCTTGGTTTTTTTGTAACTTTTAACTGTGGCTTTTAACTTTAGAAGGTTGTAAATGTTGATATATCTACGGAATTGAAGAGTTTCTTGTATTTGAGATATATAATTTCCAACCTTGTGTTTTTGGAAATTTATGGGTATTAATCAACAACTGAAAATAACTATTTTGTACAAATCATCACCTCATGTTATAATACTGCAATAAATAAATATTTTGTACAAATCATCACCTCATGTTATAACCGTATACTGATTTCCAGTTTTTAAAGAAATGTGAAAAAGCCAGTAATTATACACAATTTAATCTTGATTTTTTGGATTATATTGATTAATTTATAAGATTTAAAAGTATCATTCATGTGAAAGTTTACTAATGGTGCCTACTTGCTGCAACAGTTGCACTCTTCTTTCACATATGTTGATCTGTTACAAAGCAAACTTATTTTGATTCATTTTTTAATGGTTGGTAGAGTATGAATCTTACAAATTGTTCATGAAGCTATTCGTACTTTAGCAAATGCAGATGCAATTTGTTTCTTTTAGGATTTTCCTTTTCCTTTTCCTTGATGTCAAAGGCTGTCGGGGCGTTTTTTAACGCCCAAAACAACTTATTTTTAACCGAAATTATATAAATTCACGCGTGAAATTAAAGCTACCACTACTAAATTAATTAACTACTGCTAACTCCCCAGTAGCCACTAAAGTTGAACGGGTCAAGAGGGACTCCCAGATTGCATCTCTGGAGCTGCTCCAAAGACCCACCCATTTCTTCTCGGGTCACGTTCTTCTTTCTTCTAGATATACTCTTATTAGTCGAATCGTATCAGAGTCTTGAGTCAAGAATTAGCTTTAGTTTTCCATCTTCTACTTAGCATTACCCCTTATTTTGTAGGTTTCATTTTCACATATGTTGATCTGTTACAAAGGTTTGATACATTGGTATTTATTGAAGCCACTTATTTCCAATTTTAACATTTTATTTTTATTTGATTCGCAAATGGTCAACTGAAAGTTTACTAATGGTGCCTACTTGCTGCAACAGTTGCACTCTTCTTTCACATATGTTCTCTCATCTGTTGCTTTCACAGAATACACAATTTAATCTTGATTTTTTGGATTATATTGATTAATTTATAAGATTTAAAAGTATCATTCATGTGTAGTATCTAAAACAGAATATATACACTTATATAATATATCATTATTATATGCCATTGCTTTCACCTGCATAGGTTCTCTCATCTGTTGCTTTCATCATGTGTAGTATCTAAAACAGAACGAGTTTTTAGGACCCGCACGTTGCGGCGGAACCATTAAACTGAAAAAATAGACGTAAAAAAGTCGAACCATGCACACGCATTATCGGATATTCACTCACAAACTTTAAACCGAACGTAAATATTATCATACAAAAAAGATAAGGAAACCCAAATACTTTCGTAAATTAATTTCTCAAATAGGTGTGGGTATATATATTTAGAGAGATGCAATGCCAAAAATAATTCTCCTATATCTTTTATTTCTAACTTCTAAGATATGTCTGTTAAAGCTTTTCACTTTACCAAAAAATATATTTTATTTACACCGTATATATTAATCATTTTGAATAAGTTTGATATACAATCTAAACGTAGGAATTTATAATCCTCTAGATCATCTATATTTTTTGAACCACCCTGAGATCATTTACCACATCACACCCCACAAGTCTCTTTCACCTTCTTCTTCATCCTTTTACAGGTCACCTCATAATTTATAAAGAAAAAACATCACATCAAATAAAGAGAAAACATTTATCTATACTACTTTATATATTATATTACTTTTACGTGAGTTTTTTTAAAGTTAATTAAGGATTAATAACACGCAAGATATGGTTTATTTTTTTTAAAGTTATATATTACAAGATATGGTTTATTTTTTTAAAGCTTTCTGCACTCTACATGCCTAAAAATTTCAGAAAATGGTTTTGGACAAGTTGTATTATCCAGTTAACAACATTAGTTTCTAACCATATAAGTCTAAAAAGTAAGTAGTCAAATAAATTGGATACTCTAAATTCAAGTATTATCTATTTGTCTTTTTGTATTTTTCAGTTTACAAATCACTCCAAACACATATCAATTGAGAGGTATGGGCGGTGGTTATCCAATTCCCGTTGAACCACTAGGATCAACAAACCATGGACGATCATCCCATCGCCATTTAAACCTTCCTGATTCAAACCCTCTAACTTCAAACCCACCTCCGGTGGCAAACCCACCTCCGGTGTCAACCCCACCTCCGGTTTCAACCCCACCTCCAGTGGCAAACCCTGAACATGATGATCCATTTGGTTGGACGGATGAAGAGTTGAATTGGGCGTATGACTATACCTTCGCTCAACTACAATTTGGTGGACTACAAATTGAGGGGTGTCATCGTCCGGTGCCAAACACTCCTATACTGCCTATGCATCCTCCACCTTCAAACCCCCCTTATGTGGAAAACTACAGTCAAACACAAGAACTACCGACCTGGGCTGAAGGGTACGAAACTGGCCCTGGGGCGGTTTACGAACCACCATTGGATGAAGAAATGGTTTGGGAACCTTAGAACAACTTTTATGATGACTGTAGTTTTTTTTTTCTCGAATTAGTTTGAATCTTAATTATGTAACTTTTAATTATGTATTAGTTTAAATTTAAATTTGTTGTTGTTTAATTTTAATCATGTTTTAGTTTAAATTTAATTTCTGGATTTTTTATTTTTTTAGTTAACTAACATTGAACACTTAATAGGATATGTCTGATCATTTTTCCGTTGAAGAATTTTCATCATTGAGAAATGATAGAGCATGGTATAATATAATCTTTGTTAAGGTGGAGTTTATTTGGCATGACGTCGATGGAAAGAGATTAGTGGTTATATTTCTTGATCAACACGTAAGAACATTATTTTAATTTACTTTGTGTTATACGAGTAAGCGTTTTTCCACCACTAAATTTATTTTCATTTTAGAGACAAAAAATTGTTGCGTTCGTCCCACAACATTTGATACACAAATATAATGACGCGTCATTGATGGGTGGTTTTTTTTCCTTGAACCATTTCCAAATTGAGAATCTCAACTATCATGAGTACCCAAAGTACCAGAATTACATGTTAGTTTGGTCCGAGAAAAAAATTGTCATCAACGAATATACAAAGCTTTCTTCACTTATGCTTACGATTCCAAGGGGTGCTTCTTTATATCCATTGGTCCCTTCCATTATAGAATTGAAGCATGACAGGAGACCTCAAATGGATATTGTTGGTACATATTAATTCTCTATCTATAATTTTTATTAAATATATAAAACTTTATATATGGTCTATACGATTTGACTGATTTGGTTTTAGATGTGGTTGGGAGAATAATAGAAGGCAAACGTGATCGATGTTGTTTTGAACTTTCTCTTCAAGATAAGACGTACGTTATTATTTATTATTAACATATTACAAACATAATATTTACGTTATATGTAAGAAAATATTATTATTAGAAGAACTTTAACCCAAAATCGTAATATACAGTGGTCACACAATACAATTGTTTTTGTCTGCCCTGAAGCCTTCCGATGTTATACGTTCCATTCGAGCCGTGCAACAAAGGTCTATCATATATGTATCACGTCTCAAGTTGGTTCATCTACCAGATAGTATGTTATGCTTTACACATGAACATTCTAATAATTAGTTAGATTTAATGGCTCATGTAGTTTAATAAAAGTTATATTTTATTTGTTATTTCAGTTAATATTTTGAAGTCTACGGAGTTGAGTACGATTACGTACGAACCGGATATGGTCGAGGCACGGGATATGTAAATTATGGATCGTTATCCAAGTTTGTGTTTAAGTTAGAAACATTTGGTGTTGTTATTTGTTTAGTTGTTGAATATTAAAGTCTCTCTTGGTGTTTCGTGTTTTGCTTTTTGTTTCCCTCATATTGATGTAATTGTAGAAGTATACTTTACTTTGTTATTACAAGTATGTTATATTACTTGATTTACATGTAATGGTTACACCTATTTTTCACCAAAGTATAATCTTCTTAGATTGGACAACTAAATAATCATTATCTGTCTTAAACGAAGGTATAACCATGGCTGACCTTCCTATTCATACAATCGTGTTTGAGATATTAACGAGGCTGCCAGCAAAGGATGTAGGTCGTTCTAAGAGTGTATGTAAGCAATGGTATGCGTTATTGTCAACACAAGATTTCGTAAGGATACATTGTTCTCGCTCATTAGTTTCATCTAACCAGAGAGTTCTACTAATTGACGACCTAACGTGCTCTGTTCGTCCGATCATCTCTGAATCCAATGACTATGGGCCAAGCTCCATAGTTACATTTCCATTCCATCACCAAAATAATGATGTCTCAATACTATCACATTTGAATGGATTGTTGTGTGTTTGCTTGAATCATACATACGAGCTGCTTCTTTGGAATCCAACAACTACTGCTTTCAAGCGTTTGTCAACTCCTGATTCTCATGGATTCTATATAAATAACCTTGATGCCGTTGGTTTGTACGTTGACGCTGACGATGATTACAAGGTCTTGCATATAAAGCGTAGGAGTGGTGTACTTGGTGTCTATGTTTATTCTAGGGAAGTAGACTCTTGGAGAAATATTCCTTTCATAACAAGACAAGAGTACCTAAGCCCTCATTTCAATTGGTCAGCTGGCACATTTTGTGGTGGTACTCTATATTTCACTGTTTGCGAATGTTGGCTTGGAGGTACGAAAAGGGTGATTTGTTTTGATGTTAATTCGGAGCAGTTCAAGGAGATAAGCTTTCCACCCGTTCCTTCTATAGGAATGGTTCAAGGTGTTTTAGTTAATGTAAAAAATGAGCTTCACATGTTTGCTAGCACTGGCATGTTTGAGATGACAATTGACCTATGGACACTACAAGGGGATTACTGGATTAAGGTCTTATCATGTCCTCCGATCCCCCCGATATCATTGTCATTGTGGTGCGATATAACACATTATGTGACAAATGGTAATTGGTTTGTGATGACTAAATTAGGGAAGTTGTTTACAATTGAAATGGATATGAAGCCCTTCGAATGTTTTTATCCCGTTTCTTGGTTTCGAGGTTTTAAGGGTGCGGTGTTTGTGCAGACCATTGTTTCACCAAGTATTTAGATTGACTTTCACTTAATGTTATCATTATGTATGTCAATGTTTTAAGGATTTGTGTTTTTTTTTCTCTAAGTCATGATATTCCGTTTAAGTCATGTATTTTAATGTTATCATTATGTATTTCAATGTTATCATTCGGTTTGTTTTTCTCTAAGTTATGTGTTGGAATGTCGTTATGATTTGAGAATTTCATCATCTATGATAACTCTCTTTTATTTAATTTGCAAGGTATTTGTCATTTTATCAATTTACAATGACTAATGGACTCTCAAACCCTCGAAATCATGCTTCTAGCTCGAGTGCATCTACTAAAGCTGAAAAACTAAAAGAGTATCAAAAAGGATACTATGCTGCACGCAAAGAAAATAACAAAGTATCTAAATTTGGGAGTGGTGATGCCCCCCAAAGTGCTTCATCAATATCTTTAATGAATAATAGGTCAACAGAAAGGACACCGTTAAGAAGTTTACAAACTAATATTACTCAATTTCCACAAACAACAAATGAGAACGCCTCAAGTGTTTCTACTACAAAATGCAAGGAGTACAATAAAGGATGTTCTAATACACCAAACGATAATGGAATGCGTATTTCAAATGGCAGTCAAGTCAACCAAACCCCGATAGATGATGTTACGCCGACAACCACATTCCCATCTGTAATTGACGTAGTCAGGCATAGAACATCACGAGGTTTCTATTAATTTAACAATGATTTCTTTTTCGAACTTGACATCTTTTACAACCTTCATTACTTAATACACCAATTTTTTTAGGTATTCAAATTCATCCGCGTACTTTATTACCCCAATTTGCTGAAGTAGTTGATCAACCTTCCCTCCAACATGGGAGCGTAGAAGATGATCCTTATAATTTTGTTTACAATGGTGTACCTGGAGAGCATCGTGTTTTAAAGGAACGAGGTGCATGTCCTAATTGTGGAGCAAAACGATTTCAATTTGAATTTGATACCTTTTGTTGTATGAGTGGGAAAACCGTGTTAGCAAACTTAGAAATTCCAGAGGAATTGTACCGACTTTTCACGTCTCAAGATGAAATTGGAGATACGTTTAGGCAAAACATCCGTGCTTATAACACAAATTTTTCTTTTGCCTTAATGGGTGTGACATTGGATGATACATTGAACAATATGAGAGACGGCGTATATACTTTTCGTGCACATAAAGGAATATATCACAGAATCGACCAATTAGTTCCGAGGGATGGGACCCCTAGGTACTTGCAGTTGTATTTTTACGATCCTGATACTGAGTTAGATCACAGACTCCGATGGCCAAATCTTGATCGGCGTATTACTCAGATTTTAACACGCGTTCTTTCTACAAACCCATATGTCGATACATTTAGAAGACTTGCGGAACTAGGACCTCTGGACAACTATAGAGTCACTTTGAATACTTCGGTTGAACTTGACCAAAGGGTGTACAACCGACCAACGACATCGGAGGTATATATAATATTATATTAATTGCAATTATTTAATAGTATTGCTTATTTTACTTACTTATAGTTCACAATTATATAGGTTGCTGGTATTTGGGTTGAAGGTAATGACAATATCACTTCGTATAAACGAAGTATTGTTGTGTACGGTAGGTCTGAATATAGACAAACTATTCAGCCGTACTTCAGTTGTTACGATCCATTGTCGTATCCTCTATTTTTTCCTAATGGTGAGTCGGGTTGGCATGCTAACATACCACGTCACGGAGTATCAATCAATGAGGTTCGCAACAATGCCAACATCGAAGGAGAAATGGAAGGTACCAACAATTTGTTATCCTTTTTAAGTGAAGATCATAAAAATAGCGTAATGCGTTTTATTTTTATTAACTGTTTGTTTTTAATACATCTTCATCGTTCAGAGACTAACACACGAAGTGGTAGAACAACCGTGGCTATGCGAGAGTACTACTGTTACAAGTTCCAGATTCGATCTACCGATAATGTGCTTTTGTTCGGTGGTAGGCTGCTACAGCAGTTTGTGGTTGATGTTTACATCAAAATTGAGACGTCACGCTTAGAATTTTGTGAGAGAAATCAGGATAAGATTCGGGCCGAATTGTACCAAGGTATTGTGGATTGCGTCAATACTGGTGAGGTTCATGCAAACAGAGTCGGGAAAAGAATTGTGTTGCCTGCATCTTTCATCGGGGGGCCTCGCGACATGCGACGTCGGTTTCTAGATGCGATGACGTTAGTTCAAGATGACGGCAAGCCTGATGTATTCCTTACAATGACATGTAATCCTAAGTGGCCTGAGATATGTGATAATTTACATGTTGGTCAAACTGCACAAGATCGTCCAGACCTTGTTTCAAGAGTGTTCCGGGCTAAATTAGAAGATCTTAAGGATCAACTCTTCAAGAAACATGTCCTCGGGGAAGTTAAGGCATAGGTCTATGTCATTGAATTTCAAAAGCGGGGTTTGCCGCACGCACATTTTCTCCTAATCATGTACCCGCAAGACAAGATCAATAACGCGGACCATTATGATAAGGTTGTGTGTGCTGAAATTCCTAACAAACTAACACATCCCAGATTGCATGAGATGGTTGTCAAGCACATGATTCACGGTCCTTGCGGCAATTTACGATCAAGCAGTCCTTGTATGCAGGGTGATCCTAAAATTTGTCGTTTTCACTATCCTAGACAATTTAACGAACAGACGACACAAGGAGAAGATTCGTATCCGTTGTATCGAATGAGAGATACCGGGATAGAAGTGGACCTACGAGGACAAACACTTGATAATAGATGGGTGGTCCCATATAACCCAAGCCTTTTGATGATGTTTAACTGCCACATGAATGTGGAAGTTTGCTCAAGTATAAAATCTGTGAAATATCTTTTCAAATATGTTTATAAAGGACATGACAAACAGGTTATTCAAGTCGATCAAAGTGAGCCAGGGGTTGTTATTAATGAGATAAAAAGATTTCAAGATGCACGCTACATATCGCCCCCAGAGGCTATGTGGCGCATTTTTTCCTTCTCTCTTTCTCAAATCTTTCCTGCTGTTCTAGCCTTACAACTTCATCTCCCAAATAATCAGATGGTTAGATTTAGAGATGATGACTTAATGCCTAATATTGTTGATAGGGAAAGGGATAAGAGAACCATGCTAACAGCTTTTTTTGATCAGAATAGAAACGATGAAACAGCAAGGGTACATTTGTATAAAGATTTTCCAAAACACTTTACGTGGAATGGAAGCACACGCCGCTGGAGTCGTCGTTTCGGTAAAAAACAAAGAGGTCGTATCGTTTCCGCTAATCCAGCCGAAGGAGAAAGGTACTACTTACGCCTACTTTTGTCAAATGTCAGAGGGCCTACTTCTTTTGAACATCTTTGCACAGTTAATGGTCAACGGTGTGCGACATTTCGGAAAGCAGCTCTTGAGTTAGGCTTAATAGAAGACGATGAATATCTATCACAATGTCTCGAAGAAGCCTCTACGTTTCAGTTTCCCAATGCTCTTAGAAGGTTATTTGCGACCATAATGATTTTTTGCCAACATGGAGATATTCGAAAGTTATGGAATGACCACTTTGATTCACTGTCTGAAGATCATCGGTTACACTGTCAAAGTATAGAACGAGTTCAAAATATGGTTCTTACCGAAATAAGTGTCTTGGTACAATCCATGGGTAAAAATTTCAATGAATTCGACCTTCCTAAGATAACAGACGATGTTAACTTACAAGATGCAGGTTATCGTGAGTTACAAGAAGAGTATGGGATTGTTTTGGAACCTGAACACTTGAGTGCCAAATATTCACTTAATCCGGACCAAAAAAACGTGTTTGATGAGATCATGATGCATGTTGATAATGATCTTCCAGGCGTGTTCTTTATTGATGGTCCAGGTGGAACTGGAAAAACATTTTTGTACATTGCCTTGCTTGCTGAAATTCGGTCACGTGGTCTTATTGCTCTCGCAACAGCTTCATCAGGTGCAGCGGCTAATAATATGCCAGGAGGTAGAACGGCTCACTCGAGATTCAAGATTCCTCTTAATCTTGAAAATAATTCAATGTGCAATATCAAAAAACAGAGTGGGGCCGCTAAACTGATTCGGTCTGCCAAAATAATCATATGGGATGAAGCGTCGATGGCTAAACGACAAGCGATAGAGGCAGTCGATCGTACATTCCAAGACATTATAGGTGTTAGTCTCCCATTTGGTGGAAAGATAATGGTTATGGGAGGTGACTTCAGACAGGTGTTGCCGGTTATTAAACGTGGCACTCGAGCACAGATTGTAGACTCCAGCGTACGAATGTCACCTCTTTGGTCTTTGACGAAGAAGATGCGGTTGACCATAAATATGAGAGCGCTGAAAGATCCATGGTTTTCTAAATTTCTTTTAAGAGTCGGCGATGGAACTGAAGAACCAATCGAAGGAAACTATATCCGCATACCCGATGACATGACAATTCAGTGCAACAACAGAGAAAACGCTATAAAAGAATTGATCCATGCCATCTTTCCATCAATTGAAGATAATGTATATTCTTCAGATTATATAATCTCTAGAGCAATGTTGTCCACTAAAAATGATAGTGTTGACGAGATTAATAATCAAATGATTGAAATTTTTCAAGGGGAGGAAAAAGTTTATTACAGTTTTGATGAAGCTGAAGACGATCAGCGCAACTTCTATCCGGTCGAGTTCTTAAATTCGCTAAATGTTAGTGGTTTGCCGCCTCATAAGCTTCGTTTAAAAATTGGATGCCCAATAATATTGTTACGTAATATCGATCCATCACATGGCCTGTGTAATGGCACGCGGTTGATATGTAAGGGTTTCATGCGAAATGTTATTGATGCGGAAATTGCAGTCGGTCAACATGCCGGAAAAAGAGTTTTTTTGCCAAGAATCCCTCTAACCCTTTCTGAAGATGACATGTTCTCATTCAAGCTGAAAAGAAAACAATTTCCAATTCGACTTAGCTTTTCCATGACGATTAATAAAGCTCAAGGTCAAACAATTCCGAACGTTGGTATTTATCTACCTGATTCTGTATTTTCACATGGACAACTTTATGTCGCGTTATCAAGAGGGATTTCAAGACAAAGTACGAAGGTGTTGGTACATCTCAACAAAGAATTCAAACAACGCGGAGTTTACACATCAAATGTTGTCTACCAGGAAGTGTTGCGTGATTAATTAATCGCATCCGTATCAAAACGAAGGTAAGTTAGTAGATTTTGTGCCTTATTTGCTTCCAGAAATTACTTTTTAATTACTATTTTAAAGCACCTGTAAGCGCGTAACATTTTTTTATGTGTCGAAATCTGGTACAGGAGAGGAGAAGATACAAGAAAGTCATAAGCGAACGGATGTATTAGTAAAACAGGAAGAGATACAAGAGACTCCCCGCATTTTGTTTTTATTGTTTTGTACAGCTATTTGACTGTTTTGAACTCTTCTTGTTTTTAATTACATCTACTTCCTTGTTTTGTACTATTCTTGTAGAAGATCACGAATAAGAAAACTAACTTAAGTACTATACGATATATCACGAGACGACGGATAAACTAACGGTAAACGAGTATCCTATTGTAAATCGCCACTCCCGCCGCATCGCGCGGGTAAGTGACTAGTGAACCAAAATGAATACAAAATCAACCTGTTTATCTATTTATTTACTTCTTGTCCCCTATTATATTATTATCGACGACCACCCGAGGTTGATAACAGTACTTTACTAGCCTTTTTTCCTTTCTTCCCTGTCTCACTCGCCTTGCTAACTTCAACAGGTTTTGCTCGCGATATAACATTTGCAAAAGATGTCGTCTGCGAGCCTGTATATAAAAACAGATAACACCATCTAATAATGTTTTTCTTAATACACGATTCTTATTAAAACTTTTAGCACAGCATGATTCCCAGTTGAAAAACCACTTGAAACATTAGCTTCCTCTGTTCTAAGAGTAGGAGAATCATGCGCTGCGGCAAAACCAAGCCTAGTAACATTTGATAACAGCGATCTATCCACCATTGTTGGAGGGTTTGATGATGAACTTCCCAGAGCTTCATATCAAAACATAGCTGGAAAACGTAAATATGAAGAATAATACTTAAAATAAGAAGAAGAATATGAGTAAAATTGGTATTACCTTCAAAGTCATCCAAGGAGAATGCAGGTAAATAATCATAAGAAGTTTGTGTATCGTATACTACTAGCACATGCTTTGCAGCATCAGCTTCTGCTTTAACTTTTTCCGCATGCTCCATGAATCAAGTAAATGTATGATAAGTGTTCTGCAAGTGCTTCAATGTTTAAATCGAAAATATTAAAAGAAAATGCTAACTGAACATACAAGTATATGACTTCGATTGTTTCCTTTAATGAAACAAACTTACACTAGTGGCACATTTCCCATATTCATAGTGTTACGTGAAGAATAATAGTTTAGGGGTATTTTACTAATTATTAGTAGTTTAGGGAGTCTAATGTAATTGTTTGGGTTATTTAATTATTTATGTAGGTAATATGAAGGAAGGAAATCAGATTTGAAGTTACCCTAAAAGAGAATTTCAAACTTCAAGTATTGTTACCCTAAAAGAGAATTTCAAACTTCAAATCTGTTTCCTTCCTTCATATTACCTACATAAATAATTAAATAACCCAAACAATTACATTAGACTCCCTAAACTACTAATAATTAGTAAAATACCCCTAAACTATTATTCTTCACGTAACACATAGAGACACAAAAAAATGCATGTTCTATGTGTAAAGATGGCAAAATGGGTGGGTCAAGCTGAGTGATACCAAAAACGGTATTTATACTTTTACTAGATATTAATAACTAGCTAGTGGGATTCTCCTGCGCTTCGCATCGGGCTTTTGGTCGGTAATGGTATCAATTCGATTTATTACAGACTTACAGTACTAATACAATACCGGCACTCATGCAGTATAGCAATCTACATCGAACAAAACCATAAAAAAGAATGATGGTACTATATAATTGTATTTTTAAAGTTATAAGTGAAATACAATATACAGTTAAAAGTAATATAATATTACAATACTAAAATGATAAAAGCATACAAAAAAGCACAAATAAAAGATAAAACAAAAAATATAAGAAAAAGACAGAAACCGTAAGAAATGAAAACAGAAAATAATAAAAGCATAAAAACAGATAAAACAAGAAAGAATAAAAAAAATAAAAGAAAAAGACAAAAACTGACATAGGGTTTTTATCTATATAGTAATGTGTTAGATATATATAGTAACAAAACCATACTATGAAATTAAAAGTCTAATAAAGCTATTTAGAAGGTTTTAAGCATTTAAAAACATTTAAGAGGATTTTCAACCTATTTTCCCTTTTTAGTAAGATCTTTTACGTGCACACGTTTGGCCCAATTAAGATAAAGTAAAAACCTACAGAAAAAATTACACCGTTAGTCCTTGTGGTTTCTGCCAAATTTCAATGTCGGGTACTAATAGTTTTTTGTTGCAAAATCAGGTAATAACGTTTTAATTTGCCACAATGTTGAGTACTAAGGCCAAACCTTGTTAACTTTTTTGTTAAATCTTACTAAAATGACTAAAATGCCCTTAAATAACTAGAAGGTCTATTTTTTTAATTAAATATATTTGACTAATATAATTTAATTTATATTTTTATAAATGGATTTGAAGTTTATTATTTATAAACTTCGAGTTTATTATTTAGACTAAGTTAAAAATTTTACTTTACAAGCATATTATTTATAAACTCAAAGTTTATAAATACGAAACTTCAAATCCATTTAATTTTATAAATAAAGCATAAAAATTACTTTCATTATATTAGTCAGATATAATTAATAACAGACCCTCTAGTTATTAAAGGGCATTTTAGTCATTTTATTAAGATTTTATAAAAAAGTTAACAAGGTTTGGCCTTAGTACTTAACATTGTGACAAATTAGAACATTAATACCTGATTTTGCAACAAAAAACTATTAGTACCTGGCATTAAAATTTGGCATAAACCACAAGGACCAACGGTGTAATTTTTTCAAACCTAAATCAAACTATTTTTATACAAATAAGTCAAAATTACCACCTTTACCAGCATCAGTGCTAGCAATATGTAAACAGTGCTAGCAACACGCTTCCTGTGTTTTTCCCTATTTTTCACAAAGCTAGAAAATATTTCCACCAATAAGACAATCAATGCAGAAGAAAACAGTAGTCATATATAGTATATGCTTCAACAACCCTTTGTTCACAATTAGGGCTGTAAACAAACCGAACGTTCAGCGAACAATCCGTGAACCGTTCGGCGGGAAGTTCGTTTATGTCCGTTCGTTTAATAAATGAACAAACAAGAAAATTTGTTCGATAAGTTAAACAAAGTAACAAACAAACATGAACAGAGGTTGCGTTTATGTTTGTGAACGTTCGGTAATGTGTTCATTTGCGTTCGCTCAATATGTTCATTTGTGTTCGTTTATTTAAAGGTTTTTTTATGTTATATTTTTATTTTTTATTTTATTGGCTTTAGTTTTTAAAATTTGAAACCATAGTTATATTATATGCTTCCGCCAAGATCCCTATTTTGATCATTTCAATTTTAATTATTGACAAAATTCTTAAGTTTTGTGTTAATTATGTTATCTACATATTTTTTTGTGTTTAAATTAATATAGAACGTTCGTTTGTGTTCATTTACGTTCGTAAACATTTGTTTTGGTTCGTTTGCGTCCGTCTACGTTTGGTAAGTGTTCATGAACATGTTCATTTCCTTAATGAACGAACACGAACAAGAAATCTCGTTCGGTAAGCGTTCGTGAACCGTTCATGAACATGTTCATTCCTCAATGAACGAACACGAACAAGGCCTTGTTCGTGTTCGTTCGGTTCGTTTACAGCCCTATTCACAACAATTTGTTTTCTGATTAATGTTTGGCAACATACCTGAAATGTCGTTGTTAAAGAAAAATGACTCAGGTAGCGATATCACCTCCTCATGGCTTCTGATTGTGTGATTGTCTCCAATTGCAAAATCTTGCCACTAATCCTGCAATTCATGAACTTAAGTTTCAAAACATATGTATTTCAGATTACAAATATAACGTCAAGGGAACAGATCGTTCTGTTTTGAAAGAAGAAAAAGAACAAACAACGCAAAATTTGATTTCTAAAAACTTAAGAAAATACCTACCATTGAGGAAGCCTATCGTAGCTTCCATAATGGTGCACAAGATACCTCATGTTTAATGGATGGAGTATAAGGTGCTGACCATCAGCTGCCTGAACGAATCAAAGAAGCAGAGTAGGAATACATTTTAAGTAAGTTAATAAATTACGATCACCTTAAAATATTATTAACTAGTATTTTAACCGGCCGCGTCGAAACTTAAAGTAACTCGAACTTATGCTGTCACATATTTGACCCGACTCGTTTTCAAACAAAATTTACGTCAAAACGTAGACCAACTGTGAAAATAAACACAAAAACGTATTATATTTGACCTGACTCATTACCGAGAAAATTTACGTCGAAACATAAACCAACTTGGATTTATAACAAAACGTACTTAAAAATAAGCACGTAAGAAAATAGTATTTTTTTTACGCTAAAGAATGGTACCACGCATTGCGACGGAGTCGAAACGTAATGTAACCATAGTTATCAAAGGCGCTAGGCGTACTCAAGGCGCATAGGCCTCGCCTGGGGCCTAGGCGCAAAGCACAAAAAAGCGAGGGCCTGAGAAAAATAAAGCGCATTAAATAAAAAAATATATATTATGTTAGATATTTATATTAGTTTTATAAATATATGTAGAGAATAATGCTATTACTCCATTACTCTCTAGATATTTTTTTATAAAACTAATATAATTCGATGTTAAAATCATCTAACAAACATTAAAAAAAGTTAAAACCTTGTAAAATAGTCGGTATAACTATAATATTATTTTGAACCTTATGTAGTGTCACTCTTGTCTTTTCTGACCCTTTCTGCAAAACAGTGACCAAAACTATGTGGTGTCACTATTTTAAACCAGGTTCTAGGTCTACAGTTTTCAACTTTTCATTTTCACATTTTTCTTCTCTCTCTCTTCAAATTTCTGCTCTCTGTGATGCAACCAAAACCACAGAACTGTCCAGACGAAAGTTGGCATTATTATGCAAAAGTTCGTCGGAATCTGACCGGAATACTTGTCGGAAAGTCGTTTTTGGTCGGATGCTCACGGGAAGAGCACCCTTTTCATGTCTCTTCTACTCCATCTCTTCTCCTCCACCCAAAATTCCAGCTATTTAAACAGAATTTGGCCGGAATCTGAACAGAACTTGGCCAGCTATTTAAACAGAAGGGTTGATGGCATTTATGTAAATTTGACAAAGAAGAATAATAAATAAAATAGAGGTGTGTCTTAGGCGGCGGCGGCGGCCGCCGCAGCAGCAGCAATAATAATAACTCTTCATCTAAAAATGCTCATCCACAATAAGACTCACTAAAAACACCTAAAAACATGTCCAGTCAGCTGCCACATCAGAAAAACACTCACCCTTCAAAAACATCAAAAACTCACCCAATAACAAAAACACAAAAACACATAAAAACATTGCCACATCATCACCACTTTTTTAATTTTTAACCACATTTACACCACTTATTCTCTCTCTCTATATTATATATATTAAAAGTACATGGGTCCCATCATTTACTCATTTTTTCTAGTTCTTGGAGAAAAACACCACCCAAAAAATGGGTATAAAAAACATGTCCCACAATAAGAAAAACATGAACATATGCCACATAGACATATAAAAACATGAAAAAATAGCTTATTGGAGATGCTCTTAGTGAGAGGGGATAACTTGTAAAACCAAGTTACCTGATAGAAGTCATATGATCCTTTCATCTTCTTATCGGCAAAACTATCATATGGCATCTGCATACCCTTGTTATCCTCGTATGAAGACGACAAAATTTCACCTTGCCCATCAATCAGTTCTTCCACAACAGCAGTTTGATCCAACGAAGGTTCATTAACATGAACCGATTTTGAGCCACTCACAATAAATGATTCATCACTAATACTAATACCAAAATTTGACTTTGATGGAGAACCTGTGTGAAAAGAACCATTGTTACGGGAATGGGCCCCAACAATATTCCTTTTTTCCTTCCAATGTTTCTTTCTTCAAGTTGTTCCATTGCAGCACAGACGTACGGAAGCCTTCCAGGTCATCAACAAGCCCTAATTCCGCTCTAGCAAGCCAACTATCTAGCTCCGACATGGCTTTCCTAACCGCCAGCTCAGCATCAGCGGTAAAAGTGAACTTCGAAAACGCGTCATAAACTTCCTCATTGCATCAACACTTTCTTTCTGTTTCGCCATAAGAGTTAAGGAATCCTTATCACGCGTCAGGAGCATAAACTCAATAACATCACCAACACAATGTTGCTTGACATTCTCAATGTAGACAGTATACAAGTCTTTCGACGACATCACATGAAACATAAAGGACATTTACCTGTCATACACATTCCCACCGGCGCCGTTGCTTGGTTAGATTAACCGCTGCCAAGCCAACCCGACTAGCCTTCTCGGTGGCCATTGGGCTCATTGTTTACTTTGCCATCCCAGAACCCATAGCGGTTTCCAAACAAGCATGGTGGTTGTTCGCCATCTTCCTCACCACCATTGTCGGGCTTATGCTGAGGCCTTTACCTGTTGGTGCATGGGCCTTCGTCTGTTTGATGATCACCGTGATGACCAAAACACTGACAGGGTTACCAACGATATTATATAGCTGATCGTTGTCTCGTTTTTCTTCAGTAGAGGGTTTGTGAAAACCGGTCTCGGTGATCGGTTTACAATGTACTTTGTTAAATCGTTTGTTAAGAGCACTTTGGGTTTGACGTATGGGTTGGCAATTGGAGAAGCTATAATTTGGTCGTCGATGTCAAGTGTCATCGCCAGAGCTGGTGGAATATTCTTGCCTATTATCAATTCCTTGGCCATCGCCAGTGGAAGTAGTTCTCACGACGGTTCTGCTCGTAAACTTGGCGCATATCTTATTCAGTCTCAATTAAAGGTGCGTGCTTTATTTCAGTTTGAATTTGAAAATATAAGAATTAGGACGACCAATATAAGAAATGTGTATTTTTTTCAACAAACAATTGGTCATCCTAATTCTTATATTATTAAATTCAAACTGAAATAAACCACGCACCTGTAACTGAGACAGAATAAGATATGCGCCAAGTTTACCAACAGAACCGTCGTGAGGACTACTCCCACTGGCGATGGCCAAGGAATTGATAATGGGCACGAATATTCCACGAGCTCTGGCGGTGGCACTTGGCATCGCTGGCGAAATTATAGCTTCTCCAATTGCCAACCCATACGCCAAACCCAAAGTGCTCGTGCCAAACCATTTAACAAAGTACATTGCCAACCGATCACCGAGACCGGTTTTCACAAACCCTTTACTGAAGAAAAACGAGACAACGATCAGCCATATCATATCGTTGGTAAACCCTGAAAGAGCGTCTTTGACCGTCAGTGTTTAGGTCATCACCGTGATCGTCAAACAGACGAAGGCCCATGCACCAACAAGTAAAGGCCTCAGCATAAGCCCGACAATGGTGGTGAGGAAGATGGCGAACAACCGCCATGCTTGTTTGGAAACTGCTGTGGGTTTTGGGATGGCAAAGTAAACAATGAGCCCAATAGCCACCGAGAAGACTAGTCGGGTGGCTTGGCAGTGGTTAATCTAACCAAGCGACGGCGCCGGGGGGACCGGGTGCCGGTGGGAATGTGTATAACAGTTGATGTCATCTGCGGACACAAAAGCTCCTCCAAACATATCGGACACGTCGTCGGGTGCGGAGTGAAATACTTCAAACATATGATATCCTCCCATTGCAACATCTTATCCGGATCCATGGACTCAGGACCACGGTTGCCGGAATCTAACAAGACAAATTTATAATTTGCTTGAAGAAACAAATCTTTATTGTACGGCTTTCGTTTCGGTAATCTTCTTGGAGGATTAGGCCTTGCTTGAGGTTGGGAAATGGGATCGTAGTGAAAATTCAGCAAGTGATTACCGTTAACTCCCTGTTATTTTCTTCCTGCTGATGGTGGAGTCCTCCCTTGATTAGACCGATGTCTCTGATGGCTGCCGGGTGGGCCTCTATGTTCGGAAAACCCCGTACTGGATTGACCAGAGCCATTGTGTTGAAAATGTGCACCAGGTTTTTGGCAGGCTGGAATCTTCTTGCCGGGTGGTTCTTTCACCTATAATAATGCGGTGATTACTATTATAAGTTATAGGTTCAGCAAAAGAAAATATTAGATATCTTGTCAAAGAGGCAAACCACATTCAAGGCGCATAGGCCCTGCCCTGAGCCTACTCACATCGCGCAAAAAAACGCGATCTTTTTAAGGGAGGCCCATAGCATAAAAATATCATTTTTATGAGTTTCAGACATGTTTTAGCCTTTGTTTAGGGATAGTTTAGACAGTTTAGGTTGACCCCAGGATTGTTTACTGGTTTTAGACATGCTCAAACAAGTTCGAACATTTTTTGGCAATAATTTGGCCAGAAAACACGTCTGATCTCCTAAAAGCAAGGCGCTTTTCCTGCGCCTAGTGCGCTTTCAAAAATATACGACATTCAAAATTATTACGTAAACGTAGCCAACGGCTAATGACAGCAGTCGTTATATAAATATTAATGTGATTACATTAAATTCATAAAGTTTCCATCTAATTACAACAATCAGAAGCCCGCAAAACTTTACCTTTTTGGAAGATCCACCAGAAGGCTCAGGTGTTGGAGACACTGATTCTGCAAATTAATGTAATAACAACATCACATTAGTATACACCAAATTTTACACTAAAATATCAAAGCAAAAAACCCAAACACCTTCTAACCATAATAATTTACCATAACTAAATCAAACAGATAATAACTTATACAAAAACCACGTCGTAAGCATCACGGTACAAATGATAAGTTAATTGACCTAACGTGAGTCAAAGATAAGGTTTTCTAGGGTTACAAGGAAGACAAACAGAAGCTAAAAGGCATAAATAATAACCTGTGAAATTATCCTGCGAATCAGCAGGATCGGAGATATGAAGAGATTGGAAGGTGTGTGATGGGTCGGGTTGAGGGAGATCGGATCCATGATTAAGAAGATTAGGGTTGTGAGAGTGAATGTGAGAAGAAGAAGACGATGAACCAAGATTTTGGGAGGGCAAGATGGACATGAAATTTGGGCATGTATAAATTAGCAACTACTTTTGGTTTTGGGTTTTGGGTGGTTATGCCTTAAGCTTTTCGTGTTTCAAAAAAAAAAAAAAAAAAAAAAAAAACTATAGGCTTCTCCTTAGTATATTTACATAATATAAAGGGTAAATTACTTTTTGAGTCCCTGTGTTTTATGGGTTTTAACTAGTTGAGTCCAAAATAAAAAAGTTTAACGACCTGAGTCCCTATAAGCATTTTCTTTAACCATTTGAGTCCAAATTTCTAACTCCATCCACCAAGTCTGTTAACTAAAAGGGCAATTTGGTCATTTACACACAAAGTACAAGTCTTATATGCATAAGAGTATAAGGAACAAGTCTTCAATGCATAAATTTTTAATATATAATATATCTATATAACCCCTCTGCAACCACACATTATTCACTCACACACACTGTAATCTCTCTCTACCACCATCGCCGCACCACCCCCACCCCCACCACCGAACCACCACCGTCATCTCTACCGCACCATTATCAGCACCACCACACCACCACACCACCATCATCCTTACCATCGCACGACCATCCCCACCATCGTCCCCACCGCACCACCACCCTCCCGACCATCGCATCACCATCATCATCCCAGAAACATAATCTGCCAAGCGAAACTCAAAACTTTACAACCCTCCTCTATCACTCCACGAACCCCTATCAGGTTGGTGGTAGTGCGTTGCAGGTGGGTGGTTCAGCGGTGTTGCAGGTGGGTGGCGGCCAGATGCTTCTGTTGTCGTGACTTTGGTGGTGGTTTTGTGGTGGATGGTGATTGCAGGTGGTTTTGCTTTTCACAGTTCATTCTTCTACTATTATAGACCTTCTGTGATTTGTTCTTTATTTTCTCCATTGTTCTTATGCAGTTAGTTATTTATACTCCAATCGATTATTTTTCTGCAGAAGATTCTTCTGCAATGGTTCTTCTGGGCATTCACAGAATCAATTTTGATATGGTTTGGGTAATAAGTGTTCTTCAGTTGTGATTGTGGATTGTATCATTGGAACGCCCACCATGTGTTTGATGAAAGTCCAAGGAGAATTATGGAAAAGAATTAGTATATTCTGGATGAAAGTTGAATGTTGATGTGTGAATATGGGTTGAATTGAGGAGTGGGGAAGGGTTTCTTAACAGTTGTTAAACTACCAGACACCCAACCTTTATGGCTTATCCAAATGTGAGCTAGATTGTTTTACCCTGTTTTATTGATTTGATTTTTGTATTTATGTCGCAATTGAACACATTAGGATTACTTTTGCTAATTGAACTTGCATTTTTCTTTGCATCATTTCAAGATTTGTTGGATAATTTCACTTGTTTTAATCCGTATATTTGTAACCATTACACCTGATTGTAACTTTAAGAAGGGAGGTGGCGGTAGTGGGATGGTGGTGGGAGTGGGGCGGCACTGGTGGTGGAGGTGAGACGGTGGTGGGGGTGAGACGGTGGTGGTTAATGTTTGAAGGTGGCGGTAGTGCGATGGTGGCGGTAGTGGTGGAGATGATGGTGGTGGCAGTGGTGGAAGGTGGGGATTGTGTGCAGGTGTATTTATTTACTTTTTTTTAATAATAATAATAATAATATAATACAGGGGTATTTTAGTCTTTTAATGAAATACTAACAGAAAATTTAAACAAAGTTAGAAATTTGGACTCAAATGGTTAAAGAAAATGCTTATAGGGACTCAGGTCGTTAAACTTTTTGATTTTGGACTCAACTAGTTAAAACCCATAAAACACAGGGACTCAAAAAGTAATTTACCCTAATATAAATTAGCAACATTTCTATGCATCATGATGTTATACTTTATGCTTTGGGGTTTTTTCAAAAAAGTTTTGAGTTTTTTAATTTTTAACCCAAAGCTTTTTCATCTTTTAAAGTTTTAACCTCATAAAATTTGTTTTTTATTTTTAACCCAAAACTTTTTTACCTCACAATTGTTTCACTTTCAACTTGAATTGGCCCCATGTTTTGTTCTAAATTTTGCGAGTTAACGCGACGCAATTTGCGTGTGTAGTTCAACGTGTTTACATTTCACTTTACGTTTTCGTTCAAATTTTTGCGAGTTAACACAATGCAACGAGCATGTGTGGTTCAATGTTTTTATGTTTATTTTTCCCGTTTGACAGGTGCGTCACAACGCACGGGTTCCTACATCGACTTAGTTATTAATTTCTATATTTTTCGCATTAACACGCCGCAACTTTAGCGTTGGTGACCGCTAGCGGTGGTGTGACATTTGTGCTATTTGGCATGGTTCTACGCCCCCGCCGCAACACGGGGGAGCTTAATTCTAGTTTTATTTATATACTATCAATTTTTAACAATCTTGTGCATTAGTTGTTGTCTTGTTTGCTTTGAAAGTTGTACAATAGTATTTAGCATAGTATGGGATGATATATACAATGGGTTCTTAGTCTTATGTCATTTATATACTATTAATTTGAAACATTTGTGTGCATCTTTTGTTGTAAGCTGTGCTTAAATGGTTGTATCTTAATCAAATATAGGTTGTAAGTTGTGCTTAAGTGGTTGTACCTTAATCAAATAATAATGGTTTCATTACCTTACCAAATCCAATTTGTTTTGTATGCATGTATGGTTGTAAATTGTGCTTAAGTGGCTGTACCATAATCAAATAATGGTTTAATTATCTTACTATATTCAATCGGTTTGATCCATTCAAAGTTGTGTTGTTTTATTTGTAAATTATTGTTATTTATAATAATCTAATTAATTTAGCCAAAATCTTGTATAAATATAATTTGCAACATATTGATGCAATGGTTGTTGTAATGTATGCATTATGGTTTGTATAGTGGTAATGATATATATTATATATAGATACAGATTACGATGAACCTGTCAAACGGGAAAAAATAGACGCGGGTTCATCGTAACGCGCGAGTCCTACATCAAATTAGTTATTTTATTCTATATTTTACGTTTCGGTTTAATTTCTTCGCATTAACACCGCAACTTCAGTGTCGGTAGTCGCTGACAGTAGTGTGACATTAATGCTCTTTTAACTTTAACCCAAAACTTTTCATTACTTTTAACCCAAAGGTTTTTACCTTTTGCAATTTTAACCATACATAATTTACTTTTTCTAACTTTAACCCAAAACTCTTCATTATTTGCAATTTAACTTCACAACTTTTGTCACTTATACTTTTCATCTTTGGCAAATTTTCGGTTTACGTATAGTTCTAATTTTTTCGAGTTAATACAACCCAACGTAAGAGTGTGGTTCAACTTTTTTATGTTTTGTTTCAAATTTTGCAAGTTACCACGGCGCAATGTGCATGTGTGGTTCAACTTTTTTACCTATATTTTTTCATGTTTGATAGATTCGTCGCAATACGCATATCCTAGGTCGAGTCAGTGCTGGTGGTCGATAACGGTTGTGTGACATTAGTACTATTTGACACCGTTTTACGCCTCGCCGCAACACGGGGTGTGCTTTGGGGGTTTTACAAAGAAAAAATGGTTATGCATATAGTTGTTGTAACCTTGGCTTTGGGGGTTTTCCAAAAAAAAAAATTACTTTTCATCTAAAAGTATTTCATAAATTATTTTTAACCCAAAACTATTTGTTTTTTTTACTTTTAACCCAAAACTTTTTATCTTTTGCAATCTATCCTCACAACTTTTTTTACTTTCAACTTTGGTCCTTTTGTAGTTTTCATTTTCCGCAAATTTTTTACTTTCTGCTTGGTTCTAAATTTTGTGACTTAACATATCGCAACGTGCTTCTTTGGTTTAACGTTTTTACGTTTCGTTCTAAATTTTGCGACTTAACACGACGCAACGTGCGTGTGTGGGTGAACGTTTTTACATCGGCTATTTTTTCCCCGTTTGACAGATTTAACATAACGTGCGGGTCCTAGATCGACTGCGTCTTTGGTTTAACGTTTTTACGTTTCGTTCTAAATTTTGCGAGTTAACACGACGCAACGTGCGTCTGTGGGTGAACGTTTTTACATCGTCTATTTCTTCCCCGTTTAACAGGTTTAACATAACGTGCGGGTCCTAGATCAACTTAGTTATAACTAAAGAATCCCCACCGCATTGCGGCGGGTCTCAATCCTAGATCCATATATAAATTAGCAACTTTTGGCTTTGGGTAGTTGTACCTTAAGCTTGGCGTGTTTTCCAAAAAAAAAAAACTATACGGTTTCTCCTTCGTACATGTATCCACACTTCTACACATCTACCATCTTCCTCCCTACCATACATGTTGTCCCCTATCTCTATCAGCACTCTCTACATCTTCCCCACCATAAAAAACTTTCTTTCATAAACTATATCATATGTCTCATGTCTCTGAGTATTCTTTTTAAATCAGGAAATGTTTAACTTTTGGAGGTTTGAGAAAGTGAGGGTGAGAGAGCTGCAACCACAGCCACTCCACACGCCGGAAAAACGTCGGCCGACCATGAACGTCAGAATCACCACCACCACATTTGCATCGCCATTTCCTCTCGCTCTGCACTTTCATTGTGTTCGGTGATGGTGGTGGTCAGGCAGAGAGGGTTTTTGAGGTTTGAGTTTGGTGACGATGGGACAGAGCAGAGGGAGCGCTGAAGATTCTTTTTCTGTAGCGGCGGTCGTGGCGATCCGACGCGGGGAAGATGACGTAACAAGGAGGGTGTGTTTCGGATTATGTAGAGACAGATCGACAGGAGGGGTTTCCCGGTCATTTCCGACGGCTTTCTGAGCTATTTCCGGTAGTCTATGGCCACTCCGGCACACCTTCAATGTGGTTACATGTTTTATGCCTGATTCGATTTGGCTTTTATGGGCTTTGGTGACGATGATGGTGTTTAATACCTGAGTCGATTTGGTTTTTGTGCTTGCTCACAATACCAATGGTGGTGGTTTTCGATGTTGTGGTAGCAACAGTATTTGTTTGTACATTTGTTTAAAGGCTGTGATGATAGGTATTAAAGGTGGACATCAAAGATCCGACCCGTATCTTGACGAGGCAATAGTAAGATGGCATAGTTGATATTTTGTGACTATGCAAGCGTGTATTTGCAGCCATGGGGTAACCCGCATGTGGTAGTTTGGGGGTGTGACAGTGTCCTTTAGCGCAACAAGTTCTGTACTTAATGTTCCAAAAGCCTGCACGGTATGTCCTTTTGGTCAAACCCAGTTAGATTTTTTGGTTAAGTATGGTCATGTGCCTTGCACATAAGAGCATTTTTGTAATTTTATCTTTCTAAGGATTATTGTATAAATAACTAATATCCAAGGACTATTTTATAAATAACTAGTCCCACCAGTTCGATCTCTATTACCAAACCTTCAATCATCCACCCATGAACCACAATCACTATAACCCCCTACCACCACCATCGTAAAAACCCCCAAATCCAACACCACCACCACCACCCCCAATAACCTTCACATCCCCAAACATCTCCGCCGCCAAAACCCCACCACCCTAACAACAAAACATTCACATATCTTAAACAACAGGTTCTGCAACAAGATTCTTGAATCTTTCACCTCTGTTTCATAAAATTGACACAAATATACTACTGTAATCGAAAAGTGTAAGGACTCTCAAAATTATCCTAAAAAATACCCGTAAGTAAAAACCAAGACTTCAGAAACCCTAAACCATATTAAAAATCAAGAAAAACAAAACTCTGGTTCCCAGGCGGGCCGCTTAAAAGACAAGAAATGTCTTACGCGGGCCGCGTCAATACATATTTGACCGGATAAGTGTTCCGGATCTACGTGGTGACCAGATGGCAAGCCTACTCGTGACCCTTGCAGCCTATACGTAGACTAGGCGGCCTCGCGGGCCGCGTAAGTGTTAACCCTGGGTTTACGCGGGCCGCGTGAGGCCCTAATTTCACCTATAAATAGCTTGTTGCATGCACAGTCTGTTGGTGTCGAAAACAAGTTCAAAAACGAATTCTTGTTACTCTGAAGTCGAAATTACTTTCAAATTTAGCGAGGCGCTGCTCCGATACCGGGTATTAACTCAATCGCTGCTACGATTCAATGTCCGATCGATTAAACTATCCAATGGATGTATAAGTGCTGCCCACATTATGGTTTATGCTTTGTCATTCGTCGTGAATTCGATGGATGTTTAAGTATCGCACTTTGTCATTCGTTGTGAGGGATTAATCTCGTGAGTTATCGTAAATGTTGTATTAGTTACTAACCGAGTTCGTGTGCATGTTATTAAATTTAGGTTAAAAGGCTAATTAGTAGGCTAAGCTCTGCTCATATAAATCTGCAATGTGAGTCATTCTCTTTTTATCAAATTTGATTTCAAAAGCATGTATATTTTCTAGGTTATAATTACAGGGATTAAGTCTTTGTAATCACCAAATTACAGCCGGTATGTGGGGTTTTGTATACATTACTTGATAACCGTCACCATTGGACAACGGGGTAGCCAAGGGGTGATATGACCATAGTCACAGACACCATTAGACTCTGAGGTTACCGATGGATGTTCGAGTGACAAATACTGTGGGTAGTTGGTTGATATATGGAAACATTGTAATCGCTCTTAATACTGTAAATTATAACAAACGAGTCGTTTTAGTAAAAAGAATGATTCGCCGGTATTTCCCGCTGACAAAACCTTTTTCAAACATATTTTAGGTGATCTGTTATGATCCAGGAAAAGTGTCGTGAAGCACTACAAGCTTAAGGAAGTGGCTCAAAATAAAATAAAGAAACATGTTTTGTAAAATAACGATTTCTCATGAAATCATATGATTGTAAATTACCGGGGTTTTATCCCGAGTTGTGAAATAAAATAATCAGGAAATTTGCAGTTTTAAAAAGATCCTGGTAAAATTTTCCGCTGTTAAATAAATACCACGGGATTTTCTGTCCCGCGGCTCCTGAAACGGGTCAAACCGGGTCGGGGGTCGTGACAGAAAAAGGTGGTATCAGAGCCCACTGATTTAAGCCAATTAAGTATTTAGAAAATACTTAATTTTTTACTGATTGCCATTTTGTGATTATATGTTTTATTATTTGAATATTTGTGTACAGTATGGGTAAGCAAAAGCTTTCAAACATCTATCTTAAATTAGATAGGTCATCAAACGAGAAGGGAAGTTCGTCCCAAACAAATTCCTCAAAACATTATGCAAGTCCTGAAGAAGGAATATTTGTCCGAAAGACACAATATGAGGAACCACTTTCTCCTAATAAAAGAAGTTTGATTATTAGGAAAAGTCAGGAGAAATTAAAGAAATCACAACCAAAAGAAAAGAGAGTTAATCAGAAAACCCAAGAACTAGGCAATAACCCACCATGGGAAGACAAGTTAGATGAAAAATGGGCAGATCTCTATATGCTAGCCACTGTAGCAGTAAATGCAAATCTTTAAATACTCTGACTCAAGTTTTAGCAACCTTATCACCTACAAGCCAAAAATCTTATCCAGTAAAATAAATAAGTTACAGTAAACCCTGGTGTGTTTTAATTTTCAGTTGTCTTTGTGTTAAATTAGTCACACGGTATGAAATAATATTTAAAAGTTATTTATGAAATTTTGTTATAAAATTTTAACTTAGCAATTTTTGTGTATTTTGCATATATGCTAAACAGCATGAATGACTTGTCTGAAGCCCTTCAGAATTTAAATCTCTATTCGGTGAAGATAGAGGTTTCGAGAGATTTTAATAGGTACATACCCGATATAGAAGAACCTATGGAATTCAACGCTCCACCTCCAGAGAAACCCAAGCCTAAGAAAAGGAGAAGATTCGTGGGATGGAGGCGTGTGCGCAGAAGGAAACCTGCCACTAGGAAGATTCCCAAAATAGAAAATCCCTTAGACAAAGGGAAGGGGATTGAAGTTAGGGAAGGTTCTAGGCAGATAGAAATGCAGTTTGGGGAATATTCTAGGCAGATGGAAATGGAGTTTGGGGAAGGTTCTAGACAAACCAAGATGGAAATTGGGGAAAGCTCTAGACAAATTGAGGAGTTACCATTTCAGGAGGAATTGGATCGTGCATTGGTGAGCTGTGATGTCGTCAGGCCTATTAATAATAATCTCTACCCTTATCATGCTGAAACTCAACTACCAATGAACTTGGAACCAACAATCCCAGAACCTATAATTCACACCCAACCTCTAGGAATGGATGAATGGTGGACCAATGATTGGCAGTTCCAAAACCTTCTCAACAGTCCTTATTCCTTTCTCCCTCAGTTCGACCCGGAACCTATACCAAACCCACCAATGAGCAATGAAAATTTAGCTGAACTCCGCCACTTTGGTGAGGAGCTGGTGGATGCAGGAAATAGGATCAGGGAAGTAGGAGAACAAATTTCCTGGAAATACGACGAAAGGGAACGTCGTTACTGAAATACCAACTGACGAAGGATGGTGGGTTTGTGAAACGGTGGTTGTATAATAAATACTAAAATATAATCTTGTGAATAACCTAAAATAAAACTTTGTAAGATAATGGTATGTATTGACGCATATTATAAAATATAAAAATGGGAATCGAGAAATCGATAGTTTTGACTATATGTGTATTGTGAAATTTGTATGATTGTTTTGTGTATAATTGTTATTTATTCGATACTAATAAATTATATATATTAATTATCAGATAGAAAACGCTAATAATGAACCAGTTAATGAGGTTAATCAATCTGAGCAACATCCGGAGGATCAATTTATTACTAGGCAGGATATAGAAAATATTGTTGCTCAAGGAATAGCCAATGCTATTCCAGCAATACTTGCTGCTGCCCAGAAACCTGTTGAACCTCAACAAATCATTTCTAGCAAACGTTTTTCTGAAGATAACTTCAGTAATAGCATAAACGAATGCGGTAATCATCACGATAATGATCCACTGCAAGCTCCGCTCCCTAAGAAAATGAAAGCTGCAACGCCTGGTTGCACTTACAAAGAATTTCTTGCTTGTAAACCCGCTGAATTTGCAGGCAATGAAGGAGCAACTGCGGCACTGCGTTGGTTAGAGAAAACCAAAGCAGTGATTACAATAAGTAAATGTGCCAAGGACGACCAAGTCATGTACGCGTCAAATCTTTTCAAAGAAGGGGCGCTAGAATGGTGGAATACAGTACTTCAAGCCAAAGGAAGAAGTATGGCCTATTCCATGAACTGGGAAGAATTTAAGAGTATTGTAGAAAGAAAATTATGTCCCGAATATGAAAAAGATCAAATGGCGAATAAGTTCTTAAACCATCGAATGATGGGGATAGATTGTCGTGGGTATACTTCGACGTTCTTTGAATATGCTAGAGTGGTACCAACACTGGCTTCGCCAGAACCGGTACTCATTTCTCGCTATATTTGGGGATTGATTAGCGAAATCCGCAATATCGTTAAAGCTACGAGACCTCGCACTATTGATGATGCGGTAGAATTAGCTAACACCCTAACTGACGAACTGGTCCGCACAAGAGATGAAAACAGGAAAAAGGAACTGGCTCCGAAAATTACCCAAGGATTTCGTACGGGTAATAATAGCATTTTCAAGAAAAGAGGAACATGGCAATCTTCAACTCCGCCGTTCTGCAGGAATTGCAGAAAGAAACATTATGGAAGATGTAATATAACCTGCAATTTTTGCAAAATGGTAGGACATCGGGAAGAAGACTGCAGAAAGAAAACAAGAATCTGCTTTAACTGTGGTGAAGCAGGACATTTCAAAACAGAATGTCATAAATTGGTTAAACCAGCAGACAACAAAGCCAAGACGGCCGACGGAGCTACTAAAAAGAATGTCAGAGCATTCCAGCTGACCACTCAAAAAGCATAACTCATTCCAGATGTGATAGCTGGTACGTTCTTAGTTCACAACGTGTATGCAAAAGTATTATTTGACTCTGGTGCAAACCAAAGTTTTATCAATACTTCATTCTGCCAAGCTCTTAATTTACCTTTGACCAACCTTAGGCAAATTTTTACAGTCGAAACGGCAGATGGGAATTCAGTTAACATAGATAAGGTTTTGCAAAAAGAAAATATAGAACTTTTAGGATATAAATTTCATGCAAACATATTACCAATGAATTTAGCTGGGTTCGATGTTGTGTTAGGAATGGATTGGTTAATAGCCAACCATGCTCGAATCCTTTGTGATAAGAATTCTATAGAAATTCGTGCACCCACCGAAGAAGTACTTATGATTACAGGAGATAAGCCACGTAAACCCATGAAGTTCATTTCAGTAATGAAAGTTGCTAATTATGAACGAAAGCAAGGAATATTGTATATGATTTTTGTAATCATTAGCACTAAGGGTAAAGAACTTAAGGAAATTCTTGTAGTCTCAGAATACCCAAATGTATTCCCAGAAGAGTTACCAGGATTACCACCAGATAGGGAAGTAGAATTTAGAATTCATCTAATTCCTGGAACTACACCGATAGCCAAGGCACCTTATCGGTTAGCACCCACCGAAATGCTAGAATTGAAAAAGCAATTAGATGAATTATTAAGTAAAGGATTTATACAACCTAGTTCATCCCCGTGGGGAGCACCAGTGTTGTTTGTAAAGAAAAAGGATGGTTCGATGAGAATGTGTATTGATTATAGGGAATTAAATAAGGTTACAATTAAGAATCGATACCCATTACCTAGGATTAATGATCTTTTCGATCAACTTCAAAGAGCTAGATATTTTTCTAAGATCGATTTACGTTCTGATGTAACACCACGAAAATTCACGTCCTATAATGTGTTGACACACGTCATATGTTTGAACGTGTGAAAGAATGTTCTGAAGGGACTAAAGTTGACAAACTTGAAAAGTATATGAAAATACGAGTTCTAAATGTCAACAGTGAATAAATATATTGTACATTAACCTTACATGATGTTTATAGCATTAAACGAATAAATCATGGATCATGCGAAGCTAAAAGTGAGAGATTACAAACTACAGGGGTTAAATGTGTCAACATGTTTAAGTTATACCTCTGAGTGACCTTTTGACAAACCCGAAGCTTTGTAACTGTTAATTATGCTCACTAGAATGCGCGATATAAATTTCATAAAGTTTCGTTATCGTATGAGAAAGTTATGATCAAATTCGTGTGCGAGGGGTTAAAGCGTTAACGTTGAAAGTTATGACTTTTCGGGTTAACCAGAAGTGTCCAGGGACTTGGCAAAGTGGGTATAAGTCCTAAACCCCTTGTAGGTAAATAAGAAGGGGTCAAATTGCAAGAAAAATGCTTAGTTGCCCTTTCGAAGGGCCAAGGGACAAAGATGTGGAAAATAGAAAATGAAAAATCTGATATCAAGGCTAAGGCAGGCCGCGTAAAGGTTAACCTACCTTTACGCGGGCTGCGTCAGACACACAGATGCAGAAACATTAGCCAACAGCCTGTAAACGCGCAGAATCGATTTTACTCAGTTGTTTCACTTCATGGGCGACCCCTAGACAACCCCTAAACCTCTAGGGACACTTGTTAGTGAGTTGTGGTCAGTGGTAGACTTAGATGTCAACATTTTGTGGTGATTTGATCACTATATAAAGCCCCTAAGTTGCAACATTTCAATCACACCTTCATCTGCACTTTGGATCATTTCTGGAGCTCAGGTCTTCTCTCAAGTGATCACTAATCAAGCTTAGGACTTCAGTAAGTTTGCTAATCCTTTCTTAGTTAAGTTTTAGCTTAGTTTTAGCTTAAAAGTCAAACCGTCGTAATTAACGGTTGACTTTAAGATTAATCACTAATGGTCCAGTGATTAGTCGAATAAAAATTAGTTATAAGTTGGTAATTATGTGGGTAATAAACCCTCAAAAGGGTTCCCCCTGATTCCCACTCTAACTAGGTTAAATGTCGGGTCAAACTTGTTAATAAAAAGTCAACAGGATACTTAAATTCTAATTTATGCATAATTAGCAATGTAGAACACATACAACCTGTTTGATCATTAATGTAACTTGGTAATAAGTGTAAGAACATGTCTAAACATGTTCAACCCGACAATTCTCTGTAAAGACCCGGTTCGGAACCGAAAGTCGCAAAGCTTTGACTTTTGCTTTGACTTCAGTTCTGACCCGTTTTGGTATGATTTAGAAATACCTAAGAGCTTCATTTGGACCAGGTTACATGCTAGTATAACCCTCTGTGATTATACACCATGGTTCATTAGTTAACCAATTAATACGCATGATTCCGTTAATTGCTCATATGTTGACCATTATGCCCTTTTCACCTTAAAATGTGATTTTTAAAAATATAAAAGAGTAAAAACCTTAATTACTGATATATAAACTTGTATGCAAAGTTTGACATCAGTTTGAGATGTAGATTGAGAGTTATGCTCGTTAGCGTAATTAAGAAGCTTTATGTTAATAAAACGGCGTAATTGGCATATAGCCTATTTAAACCTACTTTTTGGTATCAATATTATTACCCACTGATGTAATATATTATTTTGGGATTTTTAAAGATTTTTAATAAATTTTAGGCTGAGCATAACTCGTAGTTGTAGGCTTAATCCGGTAATTGTCGGTTTTGCCCTTACGGGCCATAAAATGAGTTTTACATATCTAGTCGACTCCAAACCTTTTGCTACTGATCTTAAATGATAAATAAATTATTTTAAACCTCCTGGAATAATAAAAATATCAGATTTCTATATAGAACCCGGAAAAGGCTTCTAATCGCCTAATTAAGCGTTTTTAACGCCTAGTATGTACTAGAACTATTTTAAACATACTAAGGGTGATACCTACTGATATTTGAGGTAAATTATAATATTTTAACAGTAAGTAAAAGTTGTTAAACTCAGACTTCAGTTTTGAGCTTTTCGGCTTGTGTGAAATTACCAAAATGCCCCTACGGTGCATAGTTTGGTTATATTTGATAAATTTCACATATCTACTTTACCCTACTGTTATAACTTAGTAAAATAAGTATTTTTTCTGATTATATCAGACCTGTAACTCAGGTAAATACTTAAACTCTTTTATAACATTGAAAATGACCAAACTACCCCTATGAGGCATAGTTTGTGTTTAATTTCGTTTCGGGCATAATAAAAGACATCTTACTGATGTCACAACATATTTGATGCATATTAACTTAGGAAACCTGTAAATGGCTCATATGAATACCCGTTACGCTTATTACGCGTTCGGTTCGGTTTATGTAACTAGTTTACATAAATTAAGCCGAAACGGGTCAAACCTTATCGGTTTTATCTCAAAATCCAGAGTGTGTATGAAATACCCATATTAAGCAAGTCTCTGAACTTGTTGGGTCTAAATCACATTTTATCCGGTCTTCGCTTAATAGTGCGTACGAACCGTAGCATTGAAACTAACCGGTCTAAGCTAAGGCTTAATTGAGGACCCGTTAGAAATCTAATAGGTTATTATAAACCTTCGTTCCAGATTAGGAGCCCAGTAAAAGTACTTGCATTTGCTGTAATTGATTGATACTTTGCTCAGGTAAATACTCTTAACTTATTTTCCCTATACGGGCTTGGGATACGGTACTATAAAAGTACCGCTTGGTCGGGTATGTAGTCATTTAAATCGGATTGTGATTAATGTATTTACATAACTCGCTTTGTTCTGTATTATTTGATGTATGGCCCTTGGGGGTTAAATGACCATGTCCCGGATATCCTTGGCATCATTTTACGAAATGGCCACGACCTAAGCACAGGGTGTAGGCGTACACCTGACAGATGCATTATGTAAAAACTGGTAATCCACGTAAAGGAATCAACCTTGTGGGCACTATACCTGTGGCGTGTCACTTAACTTAAACCGGCTCTTCTAACCGGTGCTAATGGACGGCAAATAAGTAAACCTGTATACAAGATTATATACAAATAATTGTCCCAAGTTATAAAGATATATTTTGCCGAAGTGCATTCAAATCAATTTTCAAACTCTTTTCTAAATGAGTCAGCTGAGTTGTATTTACCAGTGTAAACTGACGTATTTTCCAAAAAGGCTAAGTGCAGCTGCTAGACGAAATAGGCTGGCTACTCCAGGCATCATTACTCTAGTCTCGCAAGCTCTAGATGTCAAAGTCTGTTGAACAGTTTTCATTTTATTTTGATCCGCCTGTGGATCCTTTACTTTCCGTTGTAATACTAGATATTACTTTTTATTCGGATTGTAATATATTTATCTTTTGCTTCCGCTGTGCATTTATATAATTGTGTTGTTTGACTATTATGTTGCCAACCACGTCACGATAATCCCCCACCGGGCCCACCGGTGACACGTGGAAATCCGGGGTGTGACATCCGGGTATCATCAGTTGAAGGTACAAGAAGAAGACATACCTAAAACTGCTTTTAGAACTAGGTATGGTCATTACGAGTTTACAGTCATGCCCTTCGGATTAACGAATGCACCTGCAGCATTCATGGACATGATGAATAGAATCTGTAAACCGTACTTGGATAAATTTGTAATTGTCTTCATCGACGATATACTTATTTATTCCAAAAATCAGGACAAACATTGTCAGCACTTGCATGCACTCTTAACTTTGTTAAGAAAAGAAAAGCTTTACGCCAAATTCTCGGAATGTGAATTTTGGCTACAAGAAGTGCAATTCCTAGGTCACATGGTGAATCACGACGGTATTCATGTAGATCCTGCTAAAATAGAAGCAATTACCAAATGGAAGGTTCCGCAATCCGCAATGGAAATTAGAAGTTTTATAGGTTTAGCCGGATATTATAGACGGTTTATTAAGGATTTTCAAAGATAGCTGTACCATTAACTAAGCTAACCTGTAAAGCAGTTAAGTTTGAATGGGGACCTAAACAAGAAGAAGCCTTTAGGATCTTGAAGCAGAAATTAACAAATGCTCCAATCCTAGCCTTACCAGAAGGAACAGAAGATTTTGAAGTTTACTGTGATGCTTCAAAGCTAGGATTAGGATGTGTGCTTATGCAACGCAAGAAGGTAATTGCTTATGCATCAAGGCAATTGAAAAAGCACGAGGAGAACTATACGACTCATGATTTAGAATTAGGAGCCGTAATTTTTGCCCTTAAGATCTGGAGACATTATCTATACGGAAGTAAATTTACTGTTTATACGGATCACAAAAGTTTAAGATATATATTTGGGCAAAAAGAATTAAACATGAGGCAAAGGAGATGGATGGAAATCCTAAGTGACTACGACTGTGATATTCAGTATCACGAAGGAAAGGCAAATGTAGTTGCAGATGCCTTAAGTCGTAAGTATCATGAAAAGCAAAAACGAGTTCGTGCTCTCAGATTAAATCTACAATTAGATTTAATGGAACAATTGAAGAATGTTCAAGCTACAGCAATCAAGGATGATGCTTAAGGAATGAAAGGACGAATAAAAGAATTAGAGCAAGGAAGTGATGGAATTTGGAGATTCCACAAGAAAAGGATTTGGGTACCTAAGCAAGGAGATTTAAGACATAAGATCCTAGAAGAAGCTCATAAATCTAGGTATACTATGCAACCAGGAAACAATAAAATGTACCAAGATTTAAGAAATAACTTTTGGTGGATAGGAATGAAAAAGGATATAGCTCGATATGTTTCTAAGTGTCTTACTTGTTCACAAGTTAAGGCAGAACACCAGAAACCTTCAGGTCTACTACAACAACTAGAGATGCCTGTATGGAAATGGGAACTCATAACAATGGATTTTGTTACTAAGTTACCCAAAACCAGAAAAGGTAATGATACGATTTGGGTAATTGTGGATCGATTAACCAAATCAGCTCACTTTTTACCAATGTAAGAAACCTCTAGCATGGAAAGGTTGGCAAAGTTGTATGTAGATGAAGTAGTATCCTTACATGGAGTTCCACTCTCCATTGTTTCAGATAGGGATAGTCGTTTCACTTCCCATTTCTGGACAAGTTTCCAAGAAGCAATGGGAACTCGATTAAATTTAAGCACTGCATATCATCCTCAAACAGACGGACAAAGTGAACGGACAATCCAAACTCTGGAAGACATGCTTAGGTCATGTGTGATAGATTTTGGAGGAAATTGGGATGACCACTTACCCTTAATCGAATTCTCCTATAACAATAGTTATCATTCAAGCATTGAAGCTGCCCCATTTGAGGCACTATATGGAAGAAAGTGCAGAACTCCAGTTTGTTGGGCAGAAATAGGAGAAAATCAATTATCTGGTCCGGAGATTGTGCAAGAAACTACCGACAAGATAACACAAATCAAGGAAAGATTGAAGACGGCTCGAGATCGCCAGAAAAGTTATGCCGACAATCGACGCAAGCCGTTAGAATTCCAAGTTGGAGACAGAGTACTGTTAAAAGTTTCTCCTTGGAAAGGAGTAGTTCAGTTCGGTAAGAAAGGAAAACTGAGTCCAAGATACGTAGGACCATTTCCAATCATACAACGAATAGGACCAGTTGCTTATCGCTTACAACTACCAAAAGAACTAGCCGGAATACACGATGTATTTCATATATCCAATCTCAAGAAATGCCTATCAGACGAATCTCTGGTAGTACCTCTCCAAAATATAGAGGTAAATAAAAAGTTAAAGCTTGTTGAAAAGCCATTGCAAATAGAAGATAGAAAGATCAAGTTTCTTAAGCACAAGCGGTTAGTGCTGGTCAAAGTCAAATGGGATTCAAAGAGATGACCCGAATACACTTGGGAGCTGGAATCAGAGATGAAGCGAAAGTATCCTCACTTATTCCAATAAATCTCGAGGACGAGATTTTAAATAAGGTGGGGAGGATGTAAGGACTCTTAAAATTATCCTAAAAATACCCGTAAGTAAAAACCCGGACTTCAGAAACCCTAAACCATATTAAAAATCAAGAAAAACAAAACTCTGGTTCCCAGGCGGGCCGCGTAAAAGACAAGACATGTCTTACGCGGGCCGCGTCAATACATATTTGACTGGATAAGTGTTCCGGATCCACGTGGTGACCAGATGGCAAGCCTACTCGTGACCCATGCAGCCTATACGTAGACTAGGCGGCCTCGCGGGCCGCGTAAGTGTTAACCCTGGGTTTACGCGGGCCGCGTGAGGCCCTAATTTCACCTATAAATAGCTTGTTGCATGCACAGTCTGTTGGTGTCGAAAACAAAGTTCAAAAACGAATTCTTGTTACTCTGAAGTCGAAATTACTTTCAAATTTAGCGAGGCGCTGCTCCGATACCGGGTATTAACTCAATCGCTGCTACGATTCAATGTCCGATCGATTAAACTATCCAATGGATGTATAAGTACTGCCCACATTAGGGTTTATGCTTTGTCATTCGTCGTGAATTCGATGGATGTTTAAGTATCGCACTTTGTCATTCGTTGTGAGGGATTAATCTCGTGAGTTATCGTAAATGCTGTATTAGTTACTAACCGAGTTCGTGTGCATGTTATTAAATTTAGGTTAAAAGGCTAATCAGTAGGCTAAGCTATGCTCATATAAATCTGCAATGTGAGTCATTCTCTTTTTATCAAATTTGATTTCAAAAGCATGTATATTTTTAAGGTTATAATTACAGGGATTAAGTCTTTGTAATCACCAAATTACAGCCGGTATGTGGGGTTTTGTATACATTACTTGATAACCGTCACCATTGGACAACGGGGTAGCCAAGGGGTGATATGACCATAGTCACAGACACCATTGGACTCTGAGGTTACCGATGGATGTTCGAGTGACAAATACTGTGGGTAGTTGGTTGATATATGGAAGCATTGTAATCGCTCTTAATACTGTAAATTATAACAAACGAGTCGTTTTAGTAAAAAGAATGATTCACCGGTATTTCCCGCTAACAAAACCTTTTTCAAAGATGTTTCAGGTGATCTGTTGTGATCCAGGAAAAGTGCCGTGAAGCACTACAAGCTTAAGGAAGTGGCTCAAAATAAAATAAAGAAACATGTTTTGTAAAATAAAGATTTCTCATGAAATCATATGATTGTAAATTACCGGGGTTTTATCCCGAGTTGTGAAATAAAATAATCGGGAAATTTGCAGTTTTAAAAAGATCCTGGTAAAATTTTCCGCTGTTAAATAAATACCACGAGATTTTCTGTCCCGCGGCTCCTGAAACGGGTCAAACCGGGTCGGGGGTCGTGACAAAAAGGGATATGGGGCTTCGGATCAACGACACAAAACGAACAGAAGGCAAACCAAATTTTATCTATTTGCGTTGTGCAGAAGAGGAGAGACGGTGGCCGGATTTCGTACGTTTCCGATGAGTTTTGGCTTCAATTACAGAAGATAAGCGGGTGAGATTTGAGAGCATCAGTAAGGTTTTGAATTCAAATTAGAGAGAGAGAGAGATAAAACAGGGAGTTTTATATTTTTAAGTTTTGTACAAAATGGTCCCTTAATAAAAGTTCTTTACAAAATAACCCAGAGAATGTGAAATGACAAAAATGTCCTCATGTGCAAGGCACATGACCATACTTAACCAAAAAATCTAACTGGGTTTGACCTAAAGGATAGAACGTGCGAGATTTTGGAACATTAAGTACAGAACTTGTCAACTTTTGCAATAAAGGACACCGCCTGCAAAACGCTGTAAACATAAAGGACAAAACTTGTAATTTACTCTTGTAATTTTTTTTTGAACGGAAAATTTGGATCACTGACGGACAACTAGAGTATCATCGTGCCACCAGCGGAACCATCCGATTATATCCATCTCCACTAGGCATAATGTCTATACACCAATTCAGGAGGAAACCCAATAAATGTGGGAAAAACCCCCTTGTGGGAATCCAACCCAGGACCTATTGGTCCCAAAGCATTATCCCACCCCCAAGATGCCACTAGGCTATAAACATCAAAAAAGAATTAACAATATCAAATAATTCATTTCTTCTCTCAAAATTACTATTATTAGATTTGTTACACATGTGTAAATATAACAAATTTACACATGTGTAAATGGCAAACTTACACATGTGTAAATTTTCTTTATTTACAAATTAACGTAATTTTAAACGTGTAAATTAAATTTCTAACATTGTAATTGAATAATAATGATACGTATAAAAAAATTGAATTAGAATTATTTTGGACCAAATTCTCACGGTTTCTTCATTCATTCTCACGGTTTCTTCATTAATTCTCACGGTTCTCACAATATTTAGCGTCCCCATTTAAACCTTCTCAGCCTGATATATTATATGTGTGTGTGTGTGTGTGTCAGGAGTTGGTTACAAAATCCAAATTTCCTTAAAAGTGAAAAAAGTCATAAAACATCATAATGTCAACCATGAAACACACCAAAAACCCACAAATAACATAATGAAGACTACTAAAACATCATATATGTGGGTTTTGTGTTGTGGTTTGGATGATAAGGCTCTGATTATGGAAAGACAAACATTATTGTGTTTTATGTTGATTAGCATGTTGTGTTTTATATTAAAAGTTCTACGATGGTGTTTGAAGTTTTTATGAACTATTAGAGTTTGAATATGGTGTTTTAGTAATCTTCACTCTATTATTTGTGGTCTTTAGGTGTGTTTTATGGCTGAAATAATAGTGTATTATGACTTTTTTCACTTTTTAGAAAATTTGGACTTCGTAGCCGAACCCCACCATATATATATATATATATATATATATGTGTGTGTGTGTGTGTGTGTCAGGATATATACGCACGATTTTTAATCAAAAGAAAACATAATAAAATGCTCGGCTTGGTGGTTGATATGTTGTTTTGATAAACAAACGACACAGGTTCTAATCGTTGCATCCTCCTTATTAGTTGAATTTTTGTATGTTTTTTTTTCTTTTTGTAGCTATCCATTAAATGAAAATTATGAAATGTCATTAGTGACTTAGTTTTGTCAAAGTTACATTTAATTCAAAGGTATTGTCATTCAATTCCTATAATGTGTTGTTAGTTTTAATTTTATTTTATATATTTTAAGCTTTTTTATATTCTTTTTAAAAAGTTTATATTTTAGGATCCGTATTTTCTATTTGTCCCAGGCCCGAAGATTTTTAAGAATATTCGGGGATGGCCCTGAATGGAATATGTTTTGTAAGTATAAAAATGAAAAATTTGGGATCAAATTCTGTAAATGTTTAATTAAGCTATAAATTATTAGGGGGTTACACTCAAGTGTAGTATTACTGGGGAGATTGACGCTTTGTTCCCGAGTTAACTTAAGGAGGGATAAGAAAAGAAAGTAAAAGTGAGAAAGGAAATGACGAGAAAGGAAAAAAAAAGATGTCTTTCCCACAATTTCCTCCCAAATCGGAAGGAAAGAAAAACTATAAAATTTAGCCTAGTTTTCCTTTCATTTCCTTTCTTTTCCTTCCTTAAATGAAACTCGGGAACATGACATGTTTTATTTTCCTTTCTTTTCCTTCCTTAAATGAAACTCTGGAACACAAAATATTTTTACTTTCTTTTTTGTTTCTTTTCCTTTCCTTCCATTAGTAAACTCTGGAACACAGTGTGAAGGTACGAGGAAGGAGAGATTGGGCCAAAGGTAGACGAATGCCATGTTTGGCTTAGCTTTTCAAAACAACTTATAACTTTTTGGAAAAGTTAATAAGTCACAATAGAGTGACTTATTGACTTTTCCCCTCACAAAATAGTTTCACCCAAACACTTTTAACTTTTCAAAAAGTCAATAAGCTAAAAAGTCACTAAAATAAGCAATCCCAAACACCCCCGAAATAGCGGCAAATGAAAATGGAGTAAGGTTCGTTGAGTTCTTCGTCAACAAGGCGCATGATAAGGGGTAAGTGGTGTTCACCGCTGTAGCTCACGTATTCTATCTCTGATTCATCTATGATGGAACCCTCCGGTGCCGGTGTTGTTGTCTCCATTGTTGCAGGGGCAACTCACGTGTTGCAGAAGACGAAGGGAGGTTTAGTGTGTTTTGTGCTTCCAAAAGAAATAAGGTCTTGAGAACAAATTGCGGAGTGATGAATGGGACAGAACCTTTTAGACTGTGGGGTGTGGGGTGTGGGGCGTGGGTTGGGGCGGTGGTTTGGGTTCAACGCCGGCTGCTCCACCCCGGGCAAGCGTTGGGCATGGCGTTGCCCCTTTGGCGTGGGGATTGAGTCTGGCGTGGGGCGGGGGGCTGGGTGATATGGTTGACTGGTTCGATGTAACCGTTGGGGGTAACCGTTGCCAAACCAAAACAAAAATCCACATGGCTGGCCACGCCACACCACACCCCTAGTTTTTTAGTATTACCTTGTGCATCCCACCCTCGCCACGTGTCGAGCAGTGCCCCCAACCCAAGTCCCTCCACACCCCATAGTCTTATGATGAGGCTATATGATGTGGTGCAATGAGATATGTTAGTTAATGTGTCATGTTGCTGTTTACGTTGCTGTCACGTAGGCAGTGAAATTTTAACTAGCCTCACTGGTTAACTAACCGGGTGTGATCTAATTAAAGGTTAAAAAAACATATGATTGGTTGAATCAAACGTGACCCCCACATTTGGAATGGATAACGCATGTTAAGGGCTTAGCGGAGCCCCTCTTTGGCTAGCATGGGGCAATGTTGAGAGCATTAACTAGCACACACCTTGTAGGCCAATAATCTTTTTTTTTTAACGGAGAACACGTGCACCTTTTAAATCCCCCTAATATCTATTTTGTGAGATTTGAATCTGCACCACTTAAACGGAAATAAACACATGATGCCATTAGACCAGGAGTTCATCACCTATTGTCATGATAACTGGTAGTGGCCGGTAACACATCTGAATGAAAAAAAAAATGTTATTAGAATCAAAATAAATTGTGAAAATATCTTCCTAAGTTGTTGTCTAGATAGGTACCTCAGGCTTTGCCTGGATATAACACAACATTCGGAGTTTTTGAGCAAAGTGGGAGAGAGAGGAAAGAGAGGTTGATCAGTCTGTAGAAGAGGAAAGCCATGATTGTGAGAGGGGAAGGAGAGATGTTTTTTCTTCCGTAAGAACTCATATAAAAGAAGCTATTCAACAATACAGTTGCGAATGATGTCAAGAACAAAATAGTTGGCAATAGTAGCTAGTGAGTAAATGTTCAGTAAACAACACAAACAATTACAACTTCAGAAATGTTCAGTAGACAAACATGTCTTTTTTTATCCTGCTGAGATTCAAGTCCATAACACATGAACCAAAATGAATACAAATCAACCTGATTATCTATTTATTTACTTCTTGTCCCCTATTATGTTAATATCGACGACCACCCGAGGTTGATAACAGTACTTTACTAGCCTTCTTTCCTTTCTTCCCCATCTCACTCGCCTTGCTAACTTCAACAGGTTTTGCTCGCGATATAACATTTGCAAAAGATGTCGTCTGCGAGCCTGTATATAAAACAGTTAACACCATCTAATACGCAATATTTTTCTTAATACACAAATCTTATTAAAACTTTTAGCACAGCATGATTACCAGTTGAAAAACCACTTGAAACATTAACTTCCTCTGTTCTAAGAGTAGGAGAATCATGCGCTGCGGCAAAACCAAGCCTAGTAACATTTGAGAACAGCGGTCTATCCACCATTGTTGGAGGGTTTGATGATGAACTTCCCAAAGCTTCATATCAAAACATAGTTAGAAAAGGTAGATATGAAGAATAATACTTAAAATAAGAAGAAGAATATGAGTAAAATTGGTATTACCTTCAAAGTCATCCAAGGAGAATGCAGGTAAATAATCATAGGAAGTTTGTGTATCGTATACTACTGGCACATGCTTTGCAGCAGCAGCTTCTGCTTTAACTTTTTCCGCGTGCTCCTTGAATCAAGTAAATGTATGATAAGTGCTATGCAAGTGCTTCAATGTTTAAATCGAAAATATTTAAAGAAACTGCTAACTGAACATACAAGTATATGACTTCGACTGTTTCCTTTAATGAAACAAATTTACACAAGTGGCACATTTCCCATATTCATAGAGAGAAAAAATTGCATGTTCTATGTGTAAAGATGGCAAAATGGGTGGGTCAAGCTGAGTGATACCAAAAATAGTTTTTATATTTTTTTTAGATATTAATAACTAGCTAGTGGGATTCTCCTGCGCTTCGCATCGGGCTTTTGGTCGGTATCAATTCGGAGTACTAATACAATACTGGCACTCATGCAGTATAGCAATCTACATCGAACAAAACCATAAAAAAGAATACTGGTACTAAATAAATCATCGTATTTTAAACGTTATAAGTGTAATACAATATACAGTTAAAATTAATATAATATTGCAATACTTATGAGAAAAGCATAAGAAAATAATAAAAGCATAAATAAAAAAGATAAAATAAAAAATAAAAGAAAAAGACAGAAACCGTAAAAAATGACAACTGAAAATAATAAAAGCATAAAAACGGATAAAACAAAAAAGAAAAAAATATATAAGAAAAAGACAAAAACTGACAGGGTTTTTATCTATATAGTAATGTGTTGGATATATATAGTAACAAAACCATACTATTAAATTAAAAGTCTAAACTTCTTTCTAATAAAGCTATTTAGAAGGTTTTAAGCATTTAAAAACATTTCAGAGGATTTTCAACCTATTTTCCCTTTTTAGTAAGATCTTTTACGTGCACACGTTTGGCCCAATTAAGATAAAGTAAAAACCTAAATCAACCTATTTGTATACAAATAAGTCAAAATTACCACCTTTACCAGCATCAGTGTTAGCAATATGTAAACAGAATATTGTTATGAATTTAAAGTAGTAGCACGTGCATACCTTTCTGGCAACACGCTTCCGGTGTTTTTCCCTATTTTTCAACTCATCCTCAAATGGAGACAGTGAGCTGGCAGGCAATATTCCCGAGAGATCGATTTCACAAAGCTAGAAAATATTTCCACCAATAAGACAATCATTGCAGAAGAAAACAGTAGTCATATATAGTATATGCTTCAACAACCCTTTGTTCACAACTAGAGCTGTAAACGAACCGAAGGTTTAGCGAATTGTCTGTGAACCGTTCAGTGGGAAGCTCTTTATGTTCGTTTGTTTAATAAATGAACAAACACAAACAAGAAACTTTGTTTGATAAGTTAAATAAAGTAACATGAACAGAGATTGCGTTTGTTCGTGAACGTTCGGTAATGTGTTCTTCATTTGTGTTCGTTTATTTAAAGGTTTTTTCAAATTATATTTTTATTTTATTGGCTTTAGTTTTTAAAATTTGAAACCATAGTTGTACTATATGCCTCCGCCAAGATCCCTATTTTGATCATTTCAATATTAATTTGTGTTATAGCTTGACAAAATTCTTAAGTTTTGTATTAGTTATGTTCATAGTTATCGATACAAATAGCGACAAGGTACCTATATGCTATGTAGTGATGGCGATGAAATAGTGTTCGCTATTTCGTGTATAGCGATAAGCTAGTAGAAATTTTAAAAACAAAAAAAGTTAGATATTTATAATTTATATATGCACTTTTTATGCATAAGTTTAGAAGTTTAAGGACCAAATGTAAACTAGTGAAGATAGAGGGGGTTAAATGTTTAAATACACAAACTAATTTTACACTTTTTATGTAACATATTAATAAGTTTTAGGGACTAAATCTAAACTAGTGAAAGATAAAAGGGTTAAATGTTAAAATACTTTATTTAACCCTAAAAGCCTAAACAGGCCGCTACTTCTTTCTTCTTCCTGGTTCGCATCTTCTTCTCATTTTATCTCACTGGTTCCTGGCCAAAAAGCAGCACTGGCACCGGAATTCACCGTCGGAGGTCGCTATTTAGTTGATATGTGGTCGATATTAACCTTGTGGCGGCATACAAGTGCAACACAACGCTATTCGCTATAGCGTCCGCTATGGACGCTATTAATAACTATGATTATCTTATCTATTTATTTTTTGGGTTTAAATAAATAAATAACGTTCGTTTATGTTCATTTATGTTCATAACATTTGTTTAGGTTCGTTTTGTTCGTCTACGTTTGGTAAGTGTTCAGGAACAGTTCATGAACATGTTCATTTCCTTAATGAACGAACACGAACAAGAAATCTCGTTCAGGGAGCGTTCGTGACCCGTTTGTTAACATGTTCATTCCTTAATGAACGAACAAGAACAAGGCTGTTCGGTTCGTTTACAGCCCTATTCACAACAGTTTGTTTTCTGATTAATGTTTGGAAACATACCTGAAATGTCGTCGTTAAAGAAAAATGACTCAGGTAGCGATATCGCCTCCTCATGGCTTCTGATTGTGTGATTGTCTCCAATTGCAAAATCTTGCCGCTAATCCTGCAATTCATGAACTTAAGTTTCAAAACATATGTATTTCAGATTACAAATATAACGTCAAGGGAGCAGATCGTTCTTTTTTGAAAGAAGAAAAAGAATAAACAACGCAAAATTTGATTTCTAAAAACTTAAGAAAATACCTACCTTTGAGGAAGCCTATCATAGCTTCCATAATGGTGCACAAGACACCTCATGTTTAATGGATGGAGTATAAGGTGCTGACCATCAGCTGCCTGAACGAATCAAAGAAGCAGAGTAGAAAATTAGCGTTACTACATTTTAAGTAAGTTAATAAATTACAAACACCTTAAAATATTATTCACTAGTATTTTAACCCGCCGCGCGTTGCGGCGGCGTCGAAACTTAAAGTAAGGGGCTGTTTGGTAGCCTCTTAATGACCATTCAGATGCTACCTCTTAATGGTTTAAAACCTCTGAATGAATAAGAGGTAACCTCAAGTCTGAATGGTTAAGAGGTAACCTCTGAATGGTAAATCATCACATGTCACATTCTTCTACCTTCTCATTGGTAAAATTCTTAATGGTTCCATTAAGAGGTAGCCTCTTAATGACCATTCAGAGGCTACCAAACAGCCCCTAACTCGAACTTATACCGTCAAATATTTGACCCGACTCGTTTTCAAACAAAATTTGCGTCAAAACATAGACCAATTGAAAACGCACATGAAAATAAGCACGAAAACGTATTATATTTGACCTGACTCATTACCGAGAAAATTTACGTCGAAACAAAACCAACTTGGATTTATAATGAAACGTACTTAAAAACAAGCACTTAAGAAAATAGTATTTTTTTTACGTTAAAGAATGGTGCCACGCGTTGCGACGGAGTCGAAACGTAATGTAACTCGAATTTGTACCGCCTAGTGAAAACGTATTATATTTGACCTGACTCGTTTCTGAACAAAGCGTAGACCAACAAAAATCGTACATAAAAAATAAGCACGAAAACGTATTATATTTGACCCACGTACATAAAAATAAGCACGTAAAGGGGGGTCAAAATGACATTTAACAATGTGTTTAGAAAGCTGAGAGGGTGTAAGTGGCAATGCTAGAAGTTGAAGGGTTGAATACACAAAAAAACCATGGGTTGATAGCATTTATGTAAATTTGACAAAGAAAAATATTAAAAAATAGAGGTGTCTTAGGTAATAGGTACTATTCCTGAGACACCCTCTTTTGTTATATTAATAAATTAATAATAATAATTCTTCATCTAAAAATGCTTTTAGTGAGAGGGGATAACTTGTAAAACCAAGTTACCTGATAGAAGTCATATGATCCTTTCATCTTCTTATCGGCAAAACTATCAGAGGGCATTTGCATACCCTTGTTATCCTCATATGAAGACGACAAGATTTCACCTTGCCCATCAATCAGTTCATCCACAGCAGCAGTTTGATCCATCGAAGGTTCATTAACATCAACTGATTTCGAGCCACTCGCAATAAATGATTCATCACTAATACTAATACCAAAATTTGACTTTGATGGAGAACCCGTGTGAAAAGAACCATTGTTACGGGAGTGGGCCCCATCAATATTCCTTCTTTCCTTCCAATTTTTATTTCTTTCTTCAAGTTGTTCCATTGCAGCACAGACGTACGGAAGTCTTTCCAGGTCATCAACAAGCCCTGATTCCGCTCTAGCAAGCCAACTATCTAGCTCCGATATGGCTTTCCTAACCGCCAGCTCAGCATCTGCGGTAAAAGTGAACTTCGAAAACGCGTCATAAACTTCCTCATGTGCATCAACACTTTCTTTCTGTTTTGCCGTAAGAGTTAACGAATCTTTATCACGCGTTAGGAGCATAAACTCAATAACATCTCCAACACAATGCTGCTTGACATTCTCAATGTAGATAGTATACAAGTCTTTCGACGATATCATCATGAAACATAACGGACATTTCTTCCAACACTCGCGTTTATCATCATCTTCACCAATCAAAAAGTATCGCAATATACACGGGAAACAGAAGATATGGCCACATGACGTCATCTGTGGACACAAAAGCTCCTCCAAACATATCGGACATGTTGTAGGGTGCGGAGTGAAATACTTCAAACATACAATATCCTCCCATTGCAACATCTTATCCGGATCCATGGACTCAGGACCACGGTTGCCGGAATCTAACAAGACAAATTTATAATTTGCTTGAAGAAACAAATCTTTATTGTAAGGCTTTCGTTTTGGTAATCTTCTTGGAGGATTGGTTCTGGCTTGAGGACGAGAAATGGGATCATAGTGAAAATTCAGCAAGTGATTAGCGTTAACTCCCTGTGATTTTCTTCCTGCTGATGACGGGGTCCCCCCTTGATTAGACCGATGTCTCTGATGGCTGCCAGGTGAGCCTCTATGTTCAGGAAACCCCATACTGGATTGGCCTGAGCCATTGTGTTGATAATGTGCACCAGATTTTTGGCGGGCTGGAATCTTCTTGCCGGGTAGTTCTTTCACCTATAATAATGCGGCAATTACTATTATAAGTTATAGGTTCAACAAAAGAAAATATTAAATATCTTGTCAAAGAGGCAAACCGCACTCAAGGCACATAGGCCCTGCCCTGAGCTTGGTTTTAAAAAGCGATAGGCGCTCAAAAGCGACGAGGTCTAAAATTGAGGCGCGAAGCACAAAGCGCAAAAGCGGTGGGCTTTTCGTACCCGAGGCGCAAGATGTTTATATAATTTTTTTATATATCCCATACATATCCCTTAGGTTTTAACATCCTTTAACCTATATATAGCTATAAATAAGGCTTTTATACCATTTTACTTGCATGTACAAGTCAAAAAACCCAAGGTACAACTTTTTTCTGCAGAAAAACGCCTCAGATACATGAGGCGAAGGCCTCAAGCCAAAAAGCCCCCAAAAATCCGCGCCTTTTGGGCGCTTCTTGTAATTACACAAGGCGCTGAGCGAAAAATCCCCAGAATCTGCGCCTTAGTGCGCCTCGCACCTCAGGTGCGCTTTTTTTTAAACCAAGGCCCTGAGCCTACTCACATCGCACAAAAAACGCGATCTTTTTAAAGGAGGCTCATAGCATAAAAATTTCATTTTTATGAGTTTCAGACATGTCTTAGGCTTGTTTAGGGCTAGTTTAGACTGTTTTAGGTTGACCCGAGGATTGTCTACTGGTTTTTGACATGTTCAAACAGGTTCGAACATTTTTTGGCAAAAATTTGGCCAGAAAACGCGTCTGATCTCCTAAAAGAAAGGCGCTCTCCCTGCGCTTCTGCGCCTAGTGCGCTTTCAAAAATATACGACATTCAAAATTATTACGTAAACGTAGCCAACGGCTAATGACAGCAGTCGTTATATAAATATTAATGTGATTACATTAAATTCATAAAGTTTCCATCTAATTACAACAATCAGAAGCCCGCAAAACTTTACCTTTTTGGAAGATCCACCAGAAGGCTCAGGTGTTGGAGACACTGATTCTGCAAATTCATCCAAAACGTAATAACATCACATTAGTATACACCAAATTTTACACTAAAAATATCAAAGCAAAACTTCTAACCATAATAATTTACCATAACTAAATCAAACAGATAATAACTTATACAAAAACGACGTCGTTAGCATCACCGTACAAATGATGATTTAATTGACCTAACGTGAGTCAAAGATAACGTTTTCTAGGGTTACAACTTACAAGGAAGATAAACAGAAGCTAAAAGGCATAAATTATATGCAAATAACCTGTGAAATTATCCTGCGAATCAGCAGCAGGATCGGAGATATGAAGAGATTGGAAGGTGTGTGATGGGTCGGGTTGAGGGAGATCGGATCCATGATTAAGAAGATTAGGGTTTTGAGAGTGAATGTGAGAAGAAGACGACGATGAACCAAGATTTTGAGAGGGCAAGATGGACATGAAATTTAGCGAAAAAGGCTTGTGATTTGTTAGGGTGCCAAAAATCGTGTTGGAGATGAGGATTTATGTATGTATGAGGTTGGATCCGAATAACGGTGGCGTCTCCGCCCTACCGACTATGTTAGTTTTACAGATTTGCCCTATAGTTTAATTGTTTCGGGTTTATGCCCTTTTTGATGTTGATTGTGTCAAAAACGGGCTTATACTTTTTGTGGTGTTGTTTGAATTCAAGTCTTTGATACTTAAATCACATCATGTTTGTTTGGGTTTAGACAACTATGGGTTACTCCAATAACTATTGGTGATAAGGATCAAACAAGTGTAAAAATTATAACTATTGAGACCAAGTATATAATTATTAAATCACTGGGACAAATCAGGCATTTAAGTCTAAACTTTTTGTACCGACTAATGTAGGTGTAATGTTTATCGTTACGAATGTAACCTTGGATGACATATGTTTTGTAAGTATAAAAATGAAAAATTTGGGATCGAATTTCTGTAAAATGTTTAATTAAGCTATAAATTATTAAGGGGTTACACGAGTGTAGCATTATGGTTAAAGATAATAGTTAACAGGCATAATATATTTGTAATACACATATAAAAGCTAGCTTTTTCATAATTAAAATGTTGAATCATAAAATATACTTACATAATAATTATCTTTTATATATTGAGAGAAAATATATCTTGCTTTTGCATATAGTTACTAGATAGAACCAAAAAAACTTCACAGCCTCAGCCTCAGCCTCAGCAATAAATCAAAAGCACAAAGAGTGATGTGACGTTGCATAAATAATCAACATTTGATTAAGTAAATTGAAAGCACACGAAGACGATTATTTACAACATTCTTGAATTATGTTAACACCCTCTCCTCCACTCAAAAAGATGTTGAAAAAAAAAATATGTATTAACCTTGCCTTTTTTACGGGGTTTTAAATTATTAGTTCTGTTCACAATTACCTTTTTACATCAAGTTGCTCATGTTTATAATGCGACGTCTAAAACACTATAGGGTTTACTTTTGGCTTTTGGTTATGTGGTTCTTACTAGTAATTGGTTTAGTATCTAATTATCATTTCAATGGAACTAGTTGGATTCCCTTGCTTCGCGGCGGACTTTTGGTCGCCATCGACTCGGTTCGTTAAAGTATAGGTATGATACATGCACTAGGTATAACTACCAATAGAGATACGCCGAAAAGGATATCGGCGCGTGTTTTACATTGATAGAAAACTATAGAAACAAATGCCAATATCGATGTTATTTGATGGACTCCATTACAACTCTTTTTTAAAAAGTAATTAAAAACAAAGAAAAAAAGCTAAAAATATGATTGGTCTAAATAATTAAATTACTGTACAGGTACTTTGAATTTATAAGCTATAAGAATTGTTGTGTCATATATTTAGTTTTCAGTATCATATTATAATATATACTGAATTACATCGCATTAGTTACACTAAAATTGATTTTTTTTTTTTTATCTTATTCATCAAAAAAATTTCCTTTTTATTTTAGCTACATGAAACCTAAGCATTTTTATTTTGTTTTTATAAATCAAATAGGAAATATAAAATACTTTCTTCTATGTATTTTAAGTATAATTTTATTTGAAGTATAATTCATAATTTTATACTTAAAATACCCTCTTTGTATTAAATATGCCAAACAATTTGTGTGTTATGTTTTTTATACTTTTAGAATAAGGGTTAATGGATTTAAACACCCCAAACTATGGCCATTTGGCCGATGGCACTCTCAACTTTCACTTTGGCTCAGACCACTCCCAACTTAACACATCGATTGTCATGGCACCCCTTCGTTAAATATTCACTAACCAGGTTACTAAAATTAGCCTATGTGGCAATTTAATCTGATGTGGCATTTCATACGTGTCAAGTATACTCATTCACCTTCTTTAAAACCCCCAGTCATTAACAAACTCATTCTGTAAACCCTAATCCTAACTCATAGAGCAAATCAGACGCACCTTGGAGCAAATCCATCATCAACATACGATTCGGTCAATTTCCGTGAAGAACAAGCCCTAATATTGAATCAAAATGAGCTCCTCTTCTACATCTTCATCCACAGTATCCAGAAACCCTAAATTGTTTAAGGTTGATTTGGAGGGTAATGTGTACTGCCATCATGATGTTGTAGCAGTTGTTCGAGTTGTTGGACGAAAAAGTGTGCGGCAAGGTCAACAATTCTATGGATGCTCTCATTGGCTGGTATGTTCCACCTTAACTCCAAGTATTTTTCTTGAATTGAATTGATTGATTAACAGGGGTGTTGTTGGCTTTTGCAGAGATCAGACTGCAAGTTCTTCTTATGGAAAGAAGATGTCGACAAAATGTTCAACCAACATGCATCCCAGTGCAGGTTCAGTTCAGAAGACCTGAAATATGAAAACATGGTCTTAGTATAAGAGAATAGGTGGTTGAAAGCAAAGATATCTGGAACAGAGTCGAAATGGAACAAGCAATATGTGTTAACCTTGTTTATTGGCATTAGCATAGTGTTGTATATGTTTAGGTAGTATGAACTGTTGATGAAATTTAATGCAAAATCCTACTCCTTGATTGTATATATCTGCACATGTATTGATATTACCAGATTAGTCAACATATCCAAACTGTATTTTGACCAACAAATGTCAAAGGTCATGATATAACAAGAAACATACCTCTAATGGGTCTGCACATATAGCTGCACATCTGCATTGCGTAATGGATCTGCACATATGGGTCAAAATTGTAAGTGTCCAAATTGCACAATGCATATGGGTCAAACTGCAAGTGTCCAAACTGCACAATGCATAATGGGTCTGCACAATGCATATAGGTCAAAACTGTAATGACCAAATCTGCACTATATAACGACCAATCAACCAAAATGCATAAAGACCATAAACAAGACTTATAACATTACATAACCAACAGTTATAACATTACCAAAAGTTACCCTAAAGAGTTATAACATCACCACAAGTTATCCTAGAGAGTGATTACATAACTTAAAGTTGTCCAAACAGCCAACAACACAAAAAGGTCATAAAGACCACAAAAAAGTCAAACATGTCCATTTAGTGAACAATATAGATAGAAGGGACACCCTGGTACACACTTCACAGCTAAACGACCTTCTTCCTTATTATCACTCTTTGCAATGATCAGATTCCTTCCGTTAGTCACAGCATACCTTCTCACTGCCTCCTTAAAACGATCCCTTGATGCAAACCTTATTCCAACTTTCCATGTAAACTTTTTCCAGTTGGTGTGTTCATTTACACTTGGAGCAGTTTCTTTGTACTTCTTACCTCTTATATCATCATCCTCACTCTCACCAGGAGTAGCAACATCACCATCAGATTCCTCGTAACTACTGTAACCCTCTACATGTGCACACCCTGCATCATTAGACTCACTCAACTTACCTTCTTTTTCATAAGGTTTAGTACACTGTTCAACTAACTTCTTTTTAGCTTCAAGTTCATCCTTATTAGCTCGTTTAATGGCATCTTGTGACTGCCTCCATTCATCATCTTCTCTGTCTGAATCTGAGAAAGCTATTTCATCATGAACCTCATCTTCATTACTATCATCAAGAAAACCTTCATCTTCATCTGAACTTGACTCTTCTGTCCCATTTAAGTCAACTTTATAGTCACTGTCTTCACTGTCATCTTCATCTTCACACTGCTTATCAAAACCACTCCTTTCTTCCACTAAAACCTCTTCTCCAATAGGCTTCTTTTGTAAACCATCTGTTTCTTTTGATACACCCTCTTGAACAATAGACTCCTCATCCAAATCAAATGCCCATGTAGCCTCTTGTACACTAGGCTGATTATTCAAACCAACTGGTTTATCAGCAACAACCTCCTTTCCTGAGGCAGTGGATTCAGATCTAGGGACTTCAAGTACAGGAGGGTTACCACTTTTGTCAGATGCCCTACTCACTCTACTGACATGGACTACTTTCTTTTTTGACTGTGTTACAAGTTTTTTGGGCCGGCCTATTCGTTTAATGGGTTGGGAACTGGATTGGGCTTGTGGTTTACTGGGTGGTGAATAAGATTGGGCTTTGGGTTTACTGGGTTGGGACATGAATTGGACTTCTTGTTCATGGCTAATTGGAACGACTTGAATAAAGACCTCCATGAATGGTTCAGACCATGTTAGAGCCTTTAATGCAATCTCCATAACATCATTATCATCCCCAAAAAACTTGAATTCACCAGTATCAGCATTTAATCCATACATGTAAAAATCCCTACTTTCATAACACCCAGAATCCATTGCATACTCTAACAACTCAAAGTATGCAATGTGATCAACATCCATACGTATCAACTTTGATTCACCTCCAATATATTGAGGTTGATCAAAACTAAAATCCAATGTTCCACCATACCATAGTATCACATCGATAATCTCCATCAGTGCAATCAGTGAACAATACCAATATATTGAGAGAAAACGTACCTCTGATCGATTAGGGTTTGATCGCCATTGATGAACTTGAGAGCTTCTGATATGTTCTTATATTGGTTTGAGTGAAGTGATACTGAATTTTGGGGATTATAAACTTCACGGATGAGGGATTATCCACATCAGCTAATGTATGACACGTATGAATGCCACATCAGATTAAATTGCCACATAGGCTAATTTTAGTAACCTGGTTAGTGAATATTTAACGAAGGGGTGCCATGACAATCGATGTGTTAAGTTGGGAGTGGTCTGAGCCAAAGTGAAAGTTGAGAGTGCCATCGGCCAAATGGCCATAGTTGGGGGTGTTTAAATCCATTAACCCTTAGAATAAATATAGTTTTATCTGATTCATTTTATTAGTTTTTTTATTAATTGTAATAAATTTGGATATGCCACGGTTTTACTCGGGTTTGGTTTAGGATGTAACTTTTTCGTGGTTTGTGAATATACTAACACATGTATTTTTATCTACATTTTCATGACTTTACTCGAGTTTTATATATGATGTGACGTATCGCCACATCATGTGAGATATTTTACTAGTAAAAACAAAAAGGTTAAATTTCAATGCTCATTGTGTAATTTACTCTTTTTTACTTTTTTTAGTTAAAAAGTTAATAAGTCATTTTATTAATAGTATTTGAATAAAAGTTGAGAACGAGTTATATAATTTGAAACTGGAGAAAATGAGAAGGTAAAATTTGTGGGAAGTTAACCCAAACACCCCCTCCTGTATCTAAAAGTTGTAAAATCGCTCACCGACTATCAAACCCTAAACCCTGAATCAAAATCTGCCCGTAGAAACCAAACAACATCCATGGAGGACAGCTTCAATGCTCGAGTCGACAAAACTTTCGGATCTCTCCAAGCTTCTTCTTCCCAACCTCCTTCATCTCTGAATTCTCTTTGGTCCCTCACCGACGAAGAAATCGAACGAAACAAATGGCTTCAAGACAAAATCGATCCCCAAAACGACACCGATGAACTCATTCACCGTCTCAACAACCCTAAACCCTATTCCCCCTTTCTCCAAGGCCTTGTTTCCCAACCCCGCGCTTCCAATCGAGACCTGGAGTCTGATATTCAAGAGCTTGATGACGACGAAGAAGAAGATGATGATGAGAACCAGAAGTCGCAACTGTCTAAACCAGAAGATCACAGCAATGAGGAGTGGGATATTCGAACTTCTGTTGGTATGGATTGCACTCTCGATAACGAGGTATTACCTAATTTACAAATTATGTTAATTTGGTATCGATTCGGTTTAGGGTTTCTGTTACGGTTTGATTGCTAACATGATAACATAATTTTCAGTTAGGGTTTCTGTTACCTTTTGATTGATTTTATGCTGCAGGAAGAGCTTAATAACATAATAACATACTGTTCAGTTTAGGGTTTTTGTTAGGTTTTGATTGATTCCATACCATTAATTTTTTATGCAGGAAGAGTTTAACATGATAATATGCTTTTTTAGTTTAGGACTTTAGGGTTTTAGTTGCTTTGTGATTGATTTTATTCCATTAAATTTGATGTAGGAAGAGATGAACATGATAACATACTCTTCAGCTTAGGGTTTCTGTTTCTTTTCGATCGACCTCGCCCCATTAAAGCTTAACGTGAATACATGATAACATACTCTTTAGTTTAGGGTTTCTGTTACTTTTTGGATCGAATTCATTTCGTTAAAATTTTATGCAGGAGGAAGTTAACATGATAACATAATCTTCTGTTTAGAGTTTCTGTTAGTTTTTTTTATTGATTTCATACCATTTAATTTGATGCCGGAAGAGCTTAACATGATAACATACTCTCTAGCTTAGGGATTCTGTTAATTTTTTATTGATTCATTCCATTAAGTATGATGCAAGAAGAGCTTAACATGATAAGATACTCTTCAGTTTTGGGGATTCTATTGCTTTTTTAGTCAATTAACTATAAGTTTGATGCACGAAGAGCTTCACATGATAACATACTCTTCAGTTTAGGTTTTTGTTACTTTTTGATTGATTTTGTTCCATTAAATTTGTTGCAGGAAGAAGAAGATGCATTTGACAAAGTGGCTGCAGGCAAGGAAGAATCCGTGGATCGCTTTTACATGAAAGATGTTAATGATTATGAAGTTGATATAGATCCCACCAACGAGCTTCCCAGCTCATTAACTGATGTAACCAGGGATCCCCGAGCAAATCACACAGCAGCAAAACTCAGACTCAAAGAAGACGATGAATCCGCTAGAAAATTGGGTTTGCAGGTGTCAGAGAACAACATTCAGGAATCAAATAAAATTGCTACAGAATCCAAACAACAGATAGTGATGAATGAACCTCCAGGATCAGGTTCTAGCGTTCCTGATTATGTACGCAATCCGTCAAAATACACGCATTATACCTTTGATTCATTGGATAATGTTGATGAAGAATCTAATCGAAAAGCTTATATGGATTTTTTTAATTTAATGAAGAAGGGGTCTGCTGCCATGGAGATAGAAGATGATGTTTCCGCTGATTCTCTAACGTCAGTGGTTTTTACTCCAAGAAAGAAGTCAGGTGATGTTTCAATGAAGAAAAGTAAGGTAGATGGACGTGAGGACAAAAAAGCGGTTTTCATTAGTATTGCGGATAGTGACGAGGTTTGCATGATGGATGAAGATGAGCCGGAAATAGCAACCGATAAAAGTAGCAGCTTGCAGAAAAGTGGTCGCAGATATCGAACAAGAGGCAGTACTAGTGTTGAATGAGGTATTGTTACTTTGCACCAAGTATTGTTTTTGCCAAATGTGCTACAATTGTTTGTGTATTCGTTGAATTGTGTTTTAAGGAGTTTTATACAATAGTGTTGGGAGAAGATGTGGTTCCAAATGGTCCAAAGTGTACAGGGTTACAAGCACATATAAATGCTCAAAATCTTTCAGGCTTACCAACCATCCCTCCAATACCAATCACAATGCAACACAGGTTATCTGAATTTGACACAATCAACAAGAAATAGATACAAGTTATTATTAAAAAAAAATTATAAGTTGTTCAGTACAAAATTACAATGTTACATATAATAAATTTGTAAGTATTTTATAAATATAAATGTATCGCACACCTGAGGTTCAGGACCCAACCACCTCGTAGCATCTCTGTCTTAGAACCAAGATTTTAGTGCATATTGATGGCTAAAAGATAATTCTAAAATGAGGTTATTGTTGAGAGGGTGTCATTATTAATACAAATAGATCATGGCAGATACATTGTTAAGCCTTGAGGGTTAATGAGGAACTGTACCAGATCGATTTTGTGTAATGTGGACCTTTGACCAACCTCCCTCTCTCACCGTCTTACAGTGTGGCGTTTGTCGCAAGGATGCCATGTGGCCTTCAATGCAGTGTTGTAAAATCGGTATTAATCGGCGCCTAGGCGCTAGTCGGTCGTTGGCTGATTAATTTTGAGCTAGTCGGACCATTCGTCGGTAGTCGGTCCAAGTCGGTGCAAGGCGGCCCAAGTCGGCCAAATCGTTTCTAGTCGGCCCACTCTTTTTTAGTTTAAATCTGACCCAAACAAATGTTTTTAACACTTAAATACATGGCCCAAGTTGTTTAGTTCCAATCTAGCCCAAAAAAACATGTTTCTAACCCATTAAAACATATTCCATGAGGTCATGATTGATATGTTAATGTTTGAATGTTTAAATACTTAAATTTCTATGTATTAAACTTCATTGTTTGAATTTTGAACTATTATTTTTAAGTATTATATTGATATTAATGTGTGTATTGAATGTTTAAATACTTGATTTGCTATGTTTTAAACTTAGTTGTTTAAATTTTAAACTATTTTTAAGTATTATATTGATATTAATGTATGTGTGTATATATAAATTTAAAAATTATATATAAAAATTCCAATCCGATTAATCCTGATTAATCCCTATTAATCCCTAGTCAGTACTCCACCGCCTGACTAGCGCCTAGCGATCTCTACAACACTGCTTCAATGTATGCACGTGAGCATTGGATTGTTGGTGATGTGCTTGTCTGTGAGCACTGCATTTGTGGTATGAGGTTACCTGGAGGATGGCAGAAGCGAAAAATAATGCCGCCAACAATGTCATTAAAGGATGACAAAAATTGTTGTCCACTGAATAGCTAAGAGTGGAAGCTGTTGATCAAACACGTGTAGTAGAGTAACAGGAAGAATAAAAGAAAGACTCACTAGAGCATGTGTTATACTGGTGAGGGGAGGAGTTATACTTGGTGAGAGAAAGTAAAAAGTTGTGAGGTTAAATTGCAAATAATGAAAAGTTTTGGGTTAAAACTAGAACAAAATTTACGGGGTTAAATTGCAAAAGATGAAAAAAATTTGAGTTAAAAGTAAAAAATCAAATATTATTTTACCCCCCCCCCCCCCCCTCTCCCCCAAGCATGAAATATAACACTCTCATGCAAAAAAATTGTGGGGTTAAATTGCAAAAGATGAAAAAACTTCTGAGTTAAGAGTAAAAAATCAAATATTTGAAAAACCCCAAAGCATGAAGTATAACACTCTCATGCACAAAAATGTTGCTAATTAATGATATATAAATTATTTAGTGTAATATTATGATTCGGAAAAGCATCAACAACTCAAGATTAAATACAGATTAACAAAATGACACTATCACGATTTTTCATTGTATCAAAATAGCTTTTCCCATTCCTACACAAGTCTGGGATTGGTTATACCTGCTACTTTAGATCAATTATGTTATTGATTAATGCAGCAAAACTACAATATTTGATGATGTAGGTAGGCTTACCACGAAAAAAGATAATATATTCAGCCTACCAGCTCTTAATATTTCTCTAACAAACTCAAATGGTTAAACGCTTAAAAGCATCCACTGTGATGTGATGTTTAAAGTGACAACCCATGTCAATAGTAATATTCTACATGCGAGTCCCCATGTCCATTGCAACATATGGTTGAGTAAAGGAAACCTAATATCCACTAGGTAAAACCCTTACTCGCCTAAAAGGGTAAACTCTTACTTGCGACCAGGAAAAGAGAATTTCCCCTTACCCCTTTTAGCATCTGAGTTGGTCGCCCAAGCTAGTTGAGTTTAGTGGTAATATCTACACTTCCTATAACATTCCTATTTTTACCATAGGTTTGGTTAAATTTATTAACCATTAGTAACTAGTAACTAGTAAATAATTTATTTTAATATAATTATTCAACCAAAATAGTTTTAAACATTATTTTATATAGTTGGTTGAAATAATATTGGCCTGTGTATGGGTGACCTTTTCTAATAAAATAAAAGTATATAAAAATCTATATTATTAGACGGGTAGATTATGGGTAAGTCGACTGTTAGAAATATGAAGTACCTAGACGGGCCCAGGAACCGTTTAATAATTAAACTATAAAAATACATTGTATTTTGAACCTACTCCATTTTTAATGAAACTTGGTTCAAAATATAGATAAGATTATTCTCGTTCTAAAGACATATTTATTATTTTCTAGAGCGTTATATTTTAAAAGTTATACGCGCCAATAAGTGAAGCACTTAAATTAATTATAATAATAAATAATTAAACTTACGATTAAAATTTAAATATCTTTCGTAACAGTTACATGTTACTACAAAGAAATTATAATATTTAATTTAATAATAACATTTAATTTACAATTCAATGTAAAGTGAATATGTGTATGTTGGAACATGTACGTGGCCTCTATATATAAAGATAAGAATAACATATAATATTGAGTAAAATTCTAACACTTAGGCTCCAAGTTTCCATACATCTATAAATAGAAGCGAGTGATGGTTAAAGAAATTTCCTAATTCTTTGTATGCAGACATCACCAACTTTCTTTTTCTCTCTAAAAATACTCTATATTATTTATTTAATAATAATAAAGCCCTGTCTCGTTTTAAGTGTTTTAACTCCCGATCACCGTTACCTCTGAGCCTTATAACATATGTCAGGGCGCTCTGCCCGACTAAGTTGTTAGGGTTCTGTCTCGTGACATAGGGACAAGGTTGAATTAGGGGTATTATACTTAACACGAGTGCATTATATATATTTTTTTTAGCTCAGAAGTTATACCCAAAATTTATACCAGGGGGCTTTCTAGTTGAACCCTAAAGTTACAAAGTGAGTCCATTTTCTTTTCTCACTATTTTATTCCCTTTTTCTTTATAATATAATTATATTCAAAAATGTCCCAAACCATAACAACTCTCACCAAAACTATTATTTATTATTATATTTTATACAAAAGGAAACCTTAGTTAAGACCCCTAAGTAATCCTACATAAACCCTACAAATTTCAGAATAATCAGAATCAGGATCAGGGCCCCTAAAACTCAAGGGGGGTATTTCCTACTCGACGATTATCCACATATCTCGCTGTCTAATTCGAATTTATTATTTCCGTCGACTCAGCTGAACTCCAAACACACGTGGCAACCATCTGAGTATATGTAAGCAGTCGGGCTGCGCGACGACCAAAAGGGTGACCAGTCGCGCTACGCGACTGGGTCAAATTTCATGTATAAATAGGGGTGTCTGGGACTTGAATTCTGGATTTTGAACGACAATAAAATTCGATTCCTACGCTGAGATATCGTCCAAATACTCTCAAAACACATACAAATCACTAATTAGTAGGGGGTGCTGCTACGATACAGGGTATTAACTCAATCGCTGCTACGATTCAATGTCCGATCGATGGAAACTATCCGATGGATGTTTAAGCGTTATCTTTTGTCATTAATCGTGATTCCGACAGGATGTTTGAGTACCACCCGAACTCGGGGAATACTCTGTCATTCGTTGTGAATCCGATGGATGTTTAAGTGATTGCACTTTGTCATTCGTTGTGAGGGTTTTAATCTCGTGAGTTATCGTAAATGTTGTATTAGTTATTTACCTAGTTCGTGTGCACTAGGTTACAAGACTAAATCAATAGGCTAAGCTCTGCCCGTATAAATCTGCAATATATCAAGGTTTATCTGTAGACTAAACTTTGGCCGTATGAATCTGCATGCTTATAAAGTGAGTCATTCTCTTTTTATCAAATTTGTTTACAAAATCATGTTTATTTTCAAAGGTTATAATTACAGTGATTAAGTTTATGTAATCACCAAATTACAGCCGGTATGTGGGGTATTGTGCACATTGCTACAGTTGTTATCACTTTAGGTGGGCGAACCTAATTAGTGATATTCGTCATTCATTGGGGCAGCCAATGGTGATATGACCACAGTCACCGAAATGAGTCGAGTGACAAATACTGTGGGTAGTTGGTTTGATATTTGAAACATTGTAATCTCTCTTAATACTGTAAATTATAACAAATGTGTCGTTTTATTAAATAGAATGATTCACTCAGTATTTCCCGCTGACAAAACCTTTTTCAAACATGTTTCAGGTAAATTGGAATAAGAGATGGATACGGCACTGAAAGGCATCAAGAAGTGGCTTATTTTATTAATTAAATTAAATAAAGAAATATTAAATTAAATTTATCTTTATTAAAGCTACAATTGTAAAACATGAGTTTATCCCATCTATTTAATAAATAAAATCCGGTGTTTTCTAAACTCTGATATTTTTCCTAACTCACGGTTCTGATGAAATTTCCGCTGCAACGTTTTCAAAATAATCACCGGTACCACTGGGCTGTTCGCAGCTTTCGATTCCGTTCAGGGGGGGTCGGGGGCTGTGACACTTCCCTCACTTACACTCACACTCATCACACTCTCAATTCCAATTACTCCCCGTGAACATCTAACTAATTCTCACGTCGAAGTCCAAACGCAGGAGATGTCACGGCCCCGACCCGGTTTGACCCGTTTCAGGAGCCGCGGGACAGAAATTCCCGTGGTATTTATTTAATTGAGTTTAACAGCGGAATTTATCATCAGGATCGTTTAAAGCTAAAATTTCCCCTTTTTATTTTATTTCACAATTCGGGATAAAACCCCGATAATTTACAATATTATGATTTTATTACGAAATCGTTATATTACAAAACTTATTTCGTTATTTTATAATATGAGCCACTTTCTCAAGCTTGAAATGCTTCCCAGCACTTCTCCTGAATTACAACAGATCACCTGAAACATGTTTGAAAAATGTTTTGTCAGCGGAAAATACTGAGTGAATCATTCTATTTACTAAAATGACACATTTGTTATAATTTACAGTATTAAGGAAGATTACAATGTTTCTGATATCAAACCAATTACCCACAGTACTTTGTCACTCAACCCATTGGCCCTTCCGTCCAATGGTGTCTGTGACTATGGTCATATCACCCATTGGCTGCCCCAATGGTGAAGATTATCAAGTAATGTATACAAAACCCCACATACCGGCTGTAATATGGTGATTACATAAACTTAATCCCTGTAATTATAACTTTGAAATAAATAGAGGTTTTTTGTAAAGCAATTTGATAAAAAGAGAATGACTCACATTGCTGATTTAATACGGACAGAGTCTAGTCTATGAATTAGCCTGGTTAACCTAATTTAGATAACAATGCACACAAAACTGGGTTAGTAATCAATACAGCATTTACGATAACTCACGAGATCAACCATCACAACGAGTGACAAAGTGCTATGCTTAAACATCTGTCGAATTAACGACTAATGACAAAGCATCACCCTAGTGTGGGCAGCACTTAAACACCCGTTGAGTACATTGATCGATCGGAAAATGAATCGTAGCAGCGATCGTGCTAATACCCTGTTTTGTGGCAGAATTTCGAGACTCAGGGTGTAATTTAGAGTATTCAGTTCGTATCTCAGTGTATAGTGCGAATTCTTTCAACGTTGTAAGTCCAGAATTCAAATGCCAATGTCCTCTATTTATACTCGAAATTTGGACCGGCTTACGGACCGTAAGCCTTAACCTTTACGGTCCGTAAAGGCCATGGAATCTTTATAGGTCAGACACCTCAGGGACTAGCCTTGCTGACTTGACACCAACCCAGCTTACGGTCCGTAAGGCTCAACCCTTACGGTCCTTAAATGGACACGTAATCACTTATAGGGTTGCTGAATGTGGGAGTAGGCTTGCTGAATCAATACTTTTGAATTTTCAGATTTTGGACAACGAGAATTAAAGATAATCGTTAACTAGGGTATACCCCCCTTGAGTTTTAGGGGCCCTAATCCTGATTCTGAAATTTCTGAAAATTTTAGGGTTTGCGTAGAATCACTTGGGTGTCTCAATTAGGGTTTCCTAATGATCAATTAAAGTAATAATTAGGACTTTTTAGTGAGAGTTGTTACATTCTCCCCACCTTAATAAAAATCTCGTCCTCGAGATTTACTGGAATAAATGTGGATATTTTCGCTTCATTTCTGATTCCAACTCCCAAGTGTATTCAGCTCCTCTTTTTGAATCCCACTTTACTTTAACTAGCACTAGGCGTTTGTGCTTGAGAAACTTCACTTTTCTGTCTTCTATCTGAAGAGGTTTCTCTACAAATTTTAACTTTTCGTTTACTTCTATGTCTTGAAGAGGTACTACCAGAGATTCGTCTGTTAGACATTTCTTGAGATTGGATACATGAAATACATCATGTACTCCAGCTAATTCTTCTGGTAGTTGTAAACGATAAGCAACTGGTCCTATACGTTGGATCACTGAAAATGGTCCTACGTATCTGGGACTTAGCTTTCCTTTCTTACAAAATCTCACAACTCCTTTCCAAGGAGAAACTTTTAACAGTACTATGTCTCCAACTTGGAATTCTAACGGCTTGCATCTATTGTCTGCATAACTCTTCTGGCGATCTCGAGCCGTCTTCAGTCTTTCTTTTATTTGAGTAATCTTGTCAGTCGTTTCTTGCACAATCTCAGGACCTGATAATTGACTTTCTCCTATTTCTGCCCAACAAATTGGAGTTCTGCATTTTCTTCCATACAATGCTTCAAATGGAGCAGTTTCAATGCTTGAGTGATAACTATTGTTATAGGAGAATTCAATCAATGGTAAGTGATCGTCCCAATTTCCACCAAAATCTATCACATATGCTCGGAGCATGTCTTCTAGAGCTTGGATCGTTCTTTCACTTTGCCCGTCTGTTTGTGGATGATATGCAGTACTTAGGTTAAGTCGAGTTCCCATTGCTTCTTGGAAGCTTTTCCAGAAATGAGAAGTAAATCGACTATCCCTATCTGATACAATGGAGAGAGGAACTCCATGTAGAGATACGATTTCATCTACATACAACTTTGCTAGTCTTTCCATGGTAAAGGTTTCTTTCATAGGTAGAAAGTGAGCAGATTTGGTTAATCGATCCACAATTACCCAAATCGCATCATTACCTTTTCTGGTTTTGGGTAACTTAGTAACAAAATCCATTGTTATAAGTTCCCATTTCCACACTGGCATCTCTAATTGTTGTAGTAGTCCTGAAGGTTTCTGATGTTCTGCCTTAACTTGTGAACAAGTAAGACATTTAGAAACATATCGTGCTATATCCTTTTTCATTCCTATCCACCAAAAGTTCTTTCTTAAATCTTGGTACATCTTGTTGTTTCCTGGATGTATAGTATACCTAGATTTATGAGCTTCTTCTAAGATCTTATTTCTTAATTCTCCCTGCTTAGGTATCCAAATTCTGCTTTTGTGGAATCTCCAAATTCCATCTGCTCTTTGTTCTAATTCTTTTATTCTTCCTTTCATTCCTTCAGCAACATCCTCTATTGCTGTTTCTTGAATATTCTTAATTTGTTCCATTAAATCTAATTGTAGATTTAACCTAAGAGCACGGAATCGTCGTTGTTTTTCATGATACTTACGACTTAATGCATCTGCAACTACATTTGCCTTTCCTTCGTGATACTGAATATCACAGTCATAATCACTTAAAATTTCCATCCATCTTCTTTGCCTCGTGTTCAACTCTTTTTGCCCAAATATGTACTTTAAACTTTTATGATCCGTATAGACAGTAATTTTACTTCCGTAAAGATAATGTCTCCAAATCTTAAGGGCAAAAACTACGGCTCCTAATTCTAAATCATGAGTCGTATAATTTTCTTCATGCCTTTTCAATTGTCTTGAGGCATACGCAATTACCTTCTTGCGTTGCATAAGCACACATCCATATCCTAGTTTTGAAGCATCACAATATACTTCAAAATCTTCTGTTCCTTCTGGCAAGGCTAAGATTGGTGCATTGGTTAATTTCTGTTTCAAAATCCTAAAAGCCTCTTCTTGTTTAGGTCCCCATTCAAACTTAATGGCTTTACAGGTTAACTTAGTTAATGGTACGGCTATCTTGGAAAAATCCTTAATAAACCGTCTATAGTATCCAACTAAACCTATAAAACTCCTAATTTCCATTGCAGTTTATGGAACCTTCCAATTGGTAATCGCATCTATCTTAGCAGGATCTACGTGAATACCTTCGTGATTCACCATGTGTCCTACGAATTGTACTTCTTGCAACCAAAATTCACACTTTGAGAATTTGGCGTACAACTTTTCTTTTCTTAACAAAGTTAAGAGTACATGCAGGTGCTGACAATGTTCGTCCTGACTTTTGGAATAAATAAGTATATCGTCTATGAAGACAATTACAAATTTATCCAAGTACGGTTTACAGATCCTATTCATCATGTCCATGAATGCTGCAGGTGCATTCGTTAATCCAAAGGGCATGACTGTAAACTCGTAATGACCATACCTAGTTCTGAAAGCAGTTTTAAGTATGTCTTCTTCTTGTACCTTCAATTGATGATATCCGGAGCGTAAATCAATCTTAGAAAAATATCTAGCCCCTTGCAATTGATCAAATAGATCATCAATCCTAGGTAATGGGTATCGATTCTTAATTGTAACTTTATTCAATTCTCTATAATCAATACACATTCTCATTGAACCATCCTTCTTCTTTACAAACAACACTGAAGCTCCCCAAGGGGATGAACTAGGTTGTATGAATCCTTTACTTAGTAATTCATCTAATTGCTTTTTCAGTTCTAACATTTCTGTAGGAGCTAACCGATAAGGTGCCTTAGCTATCGGTGTAGTTCCTGAATTAGATGAATCCTAAATTCTACTTCCCTATCTGGTGGTAATCCAGGTAATTCTTCTGGAAATATATCTGGATATTTTGAGACTACAAGAATTTCCTTAAGTTCTTTACTCTTAGTATTAATGATTATTGAAATCATATATACTATTCCTTGTTTTCGTTCATAACTAGCAACTTTCATTACCGATATGAACTTCATGGGTTTCCGTGGTTTATCTCCTGTAATCATAATTACTTCTCCAGTAGGTGCTTGAATTTCTATGGAATTCCTATCACAAAGAATTCGAGCATGGTTGGCTATCAACCAATCCATTCCTAACACGACTGATGTGCGTGAAAGTGTTGTATTTTAGGTGTATATTTTAAGCCCTTTTTAACACTTATTTTAGCCAAGTTTTAAATTTATAAAACACGATATTTCACTAACACTAGACACACATATGGGCAAGTGCACCCATCGTTGAGTGTAGTATAGCGTTGGTAAGATACCGAGGTCGTCCAAGGACACAAGAGCTTTTAGTACCGGTTTATCCTCAACGTCTAACCAAAATAAAAGTTTGGAAAAATGTTTTAAAATAAGAAAAGTAAAAACTAACTAAAATGCTGAAAATAAAAATAAAGTAAAAACAGATAGACAAGATGAATCACTTGGTTCCGACTCGTATCTAGTATAACCTTTGATTATTTCCGCACTTTTGCACATAATTAAGAGATTATCTTAGTTATTGTAGTAGGCCCCTCTTTTGAAGGTGACGTTACCCTCACCCCAGTAGTTTGAGTCAGCAGGGATACAATCCTAAAGGGGTGGATTATTGGAAGATAATGAATTAAGTTATTAATGCAGTATTGTGGTAGGCCCCGCTTTTGGCGGTGACGTTACCCTCGACTAAGTAGTCTGAGTCAGCAGGGATACAGTCCTAAATAGCCGGGTTATAGTATTAATAGTAGTTAACTTATGAGGGGATCAAAGAGTTTGGACCCCCGCCATCCAATACCGTGAAGTATTGAAGGAGGTCCTACTAAATTTGACCCAGGTCCATTGCAGGACCTCTAAACGCTGAACAATGGCAAGACCTTTACCAAACCGTTCCCTTAACCCCCTACCAGGTAGCCAACATACCTCCATATAGACCGTGGAGATATGAATGGTGAAAATCCTTTATTTTATATAGACAGTAAAATAATGCCAAGACACCACGGACAAACGATAAGGAAAGATCACCTTCAACATAAGTAACTAGTTATTAAAGTCATTAATACAAAACCAAATAAAAAGTGCAAAAGATTAGAAATAAAAAGTTTTATACTAGACACTTTGTCTTCACCAAGTGATGTAAGAGACTTAGGCAAACATGGCCTTGATTGTCAAGAACTCTTACGATCAATCTTGGATCCCGAGACGACTCACACACTCTATGATGGACAATGGATGATGGTGGTGGATGATGGTGTTGTGATGGTGGTGGGTGGTGGATGAAGTGTGAGAGAGGTGGTGTGCCAAGGGATGAGTTGCAATGAAACCAAGCACTCCTATTTATAGGCTGAACAGAGGCCTGGGCACGGCCCCGTGCCCGTCTGACACTCTCTCTCTTCATTAATTGTAATTCGCAATTACAATTAATGCGCCTGCAGTACTTTCGGCACGCCCCCCGTGTCCGCTGAGCACGGCCCGTGGTGGGCAATAGAAGCTTCTATAGGTTTGTCTTTTCTGCTGCTTCTTGGGCACGGCCCCGTGCTGGCTGAGCACGGGGCGTGTTCAGCCTTCTGTTTTCTCTATTTTGCTTTGGAAGGTGCCGTTGAGGGTTCGGGCAATCCACTAATGTTCCTTTTCTTGTATTTATGTTGGATTTAGCTGTCTTTTTGCTTCTTTTGCGTTTTTGAGCTCATTTAATCCTGAAAATACAAAAGGAAGACAAAAACACTATTTTTCCAATATTAGTACTAAAAAGGGGTTAGTTTTATGCCTCATTTGATGTAATTTATATGTTGCATTTTACACACATCAAATACCCCCACACTTGAACTTTTGCTTGTCCTCAAGCAAAACTCTTTAATATTTGGCTTACACTCCCAAATGGAATAGGTAGAAGAGAAGGTTTTGGGCTTGTCATAGAGTGTCGGGATTTCCAAGATCTTTTTAGGGTTTTATTTTTATTTATTTACACTCCTATTCGTAATGATTTATTTAGAACTGTTCATAAAAGAAATTACTTATTTGGGCATAACATGCCTTTTTAAAATTCTATTTATATACAAGTTCACATACCTCGCGGGGAAATCACTCACACTCGGCCGAAGGTGTATTTTTAGTGAATCACTCGAGAGCGGCATGGAACTTATTCCTACCATAGGCTTGCCAAGAAATCAATCCTCCTCCTTTTTAACTTTTATACCTTTGTAGATATCAAGAGGACTTTGTGGGTTAAGGGTTGGCTAGGGTTAAAGGTAGGTGGTTGGGTTAGTGGTTAGTAGAAAAAGGGCTAAAAAGCGTAACAAGTGTCGGTTTTCGTATTTATTTATTTATTTATTTATTTATTTATTTTTTTTTTTTTTTGCAACCTTTTATTTTTGATGAAGCTTTTATTCAAACAAAGTTATTTTTGATTACTTTGTTTGTTTATTTTCTTTTTGCTTCATATATATATATATATATATATTTTTTTTTTTCGAAGAACCGAACTTGTTACTAAAATAAAGGGTAAAAATGAAAAAGGTTTTGGTGGGTGAAATGGTTTTTGTTTTGGGTGATGAAACGAAAAGGTTTAGGCTCAAAGGGGCTAACTAGGGGGATTTTTGGGTAGGTGGTAAAAGAAAAGAAAAATAATGGTGTGGAAATAAAAAAGGTTAGTCCTAATGCCTCTATCATTTACTTACTCGGGTTTAAGTTGATAAGGACCGGGAATGTATTGTCATGGCAAGTTCTAGAGTCGTAAGAACCAAGCGGCTATTCACACAAGAAACGAAAAATGAGCATTTAGTCAAATGGTATGAAATTGAGTGCTCAATAAAGGCTCAAAACTCACTTTTGTGGGAATGGGTTTTTATGTGATCAAGTATATATAATCAAATTTTAAATAAGTTTGTCATGCCTTTTCATAATTTTCTTATGTTGGTTCTTTTTATCACTACGCTATCGGTTGTAAATTTGTAAAAATATAACCTTTTTGAGAGCTTGAATTTCCCGAGTTAAACCTAGACAAGTAAAAAAAATGAAATTTTTGAAAAAAAATTTGGGGTGATTAGCGGTTCCAATAGAGTTTTGTGTAAGGCTTGTATTTAGGACTTGCAAAATTCAAGGTTTTAGCATCCCCCCCACACTTAAATTACACATTGTCCTCAATGTGTCCCAAAAATAAATTTTTAGGTTGATTAGATGTGTAAAATAATGTTTTAAAAGCAAAAATTTGTGTTACTGGGTGCTGAACACGGCCCCGTGTTGAGTGGGCACGACCCCGTGTTCAGGTGCCAGTAACAAGAACTTACAGAAGGTGGACACGGCCCCGTGTCCACTGGACACGGCCACGTGTCTGACAAAATTCTGCCGAACAGAAGCCAAACAGCAGGTCAGGGAGGTGAGCACGGGGGCGTGTTGGCGGGACACGTCCCCGTGTCGACAGTCTAGAAGCCTGAAAAACAGGTTTCGTCCTCCGGTTTTTCCATCCTAGCCTTATAGGTGCTGAGGCTTAACACCTTAAGCCTTGGTTTGTACCTGTTTGAACACTTAATACCACACCAAGCAATACCAACATCCTACGTTACCAAAGTTAATTGTTCCACGCATAAAGTAAGTAAAAAAAAATGCAGAAAATAGTTAGGAAAAGTAAATTGTCTAACACTTGGCACGCAGGCCATCAATTGTTCAAGATTGCAAAGGGTTAACCTGGGGAGCCACCAATCAACCGCTTCCTCCTATGCTCCTCCCGCCTATTCCATGGCATCATCATCATCATCATCATCATCGTCACCCCTTCCATGGCGTGCAATGTGGTCTCGTATGTATCCGACGTCTTCTTGTATCTCGGATAGGTTTCTCTCGATAGCTCCGACCCGGTGGTAGGTGTTGCTCGCCATGTTATAGGTGTTCCGAGTACACATGAGATTTTCCTGCAACAAATCATGCAAACTTTGAAAATTAGGAAAACTGCCTCCCGAGGAGGATGATTGGCCCGGATCACCGTGGGGTTGGTATTGGTACTGATGATGTTGTGGTGCTGGGAGGACAAGTGCTTCTTGCGGGTTCCATGCATGGCCTTGCATCCTTTGAAAGGTTACCGTCCCATCTTCTGCCTCATAAACCAGGTTCATCGAGCGGCATATGTGAATATCCACCGTACCCGACCATGGGCTTCTTTCAAATGCCCTCGGAATGTGGGTGAAGTGCCTGAAGAGACGGTGCACCCACCCCCCGAAGAAAAGAGGAGTTGGTGCACTAGCAAGGCGGTTGTGATGCATGTTTCGGAGCATAAGGTACGGAACATCGAGCGGCCTGCGGTTGTGAATGCAATGGAGGACAAGCAAGTCTCTTAACCCAACGACGCCACCACTGTCATGCCTTTGGCTAAGAGAGTAGCCGAGGAGCCTATGAATGTATCTGTAAAGCGGATCCCTCAGCTTGGTACTCTTAGTGCTGCTCGGATTGTAGAACCCTTCCCCAATCTGAGCCCACATGGCTTGGCGCTCGTTGTCTTCGATCTCTCTCAACCCCCCTGTATTTCCTTCGTCTCCCGCATCCTCCTCCGCATACAACCCGATAATCGACCCGAATTGTGCCATGGAAATCGAATACCTCGTTCCGCCACACCTGAATGACACCCCTTCTTCATCGAACGGCTCGCTCCTTGACTTGAATGCAAAGGTGCTGTAGAATTCCAAGGTGCATTCATGAACAGAACGGAGTCGGGTTGTTAGTGCGACTCTGAGTGGTCCCGTGACAATGTTGTTGAAGCGGTCAATTTGATTCACCAAGGTTAGTAGTTCTGTGCATGCCTGCCTCGGGTATTCCTCCGGCCTTGTTTGGAGAAGCTCGTATCGAGCTCTTGCATCTAGCTCATTGGCGTTGAATCTAGTAAACTTCCTGGCCATCTGCAAGAATACACCAAAAGTTAGCGTGAAACAGAAATATTTTTGGGCAAAACTGCAAACAGCGGGCTGGACACGACCCCGTGCCCATCGGACACGGCCCCGTGTTCAGGGGTCTGTTACTCAAAAATCCCATTTTTCGGCCCGGTTTCGAAAACTTGAAAATTTTTGAACCAATAGGCGCGGTTTCCCTCGAAAATGAAACCCCAAGTTCCGTTTTTCCCAAAATAACCCGTTTACCCTATCAATTTTATCTTTTTCGGTTCAAGAACAAGGGTTTGGGGTTTTTGCAAGAAATCGGGTGAATCTATGAACAATACAAGTGTATTTACTTCCCTTTACACTAATCTAACTAAATGCAAACAGATTTAGGCAAAAATTTTAGGCTCGATCCGAATGAACATCAAGAACCCTAGATTTTTCCCAAATTTGTGGTGTATTAACTACATGCAAGTGACTAATCTAACTACTACGAGTGACAGAATCATACCTTGACGTTGTTAGATTGAAAAGAGACGTTGGAATCTCGCGGAAAATCGCCTGGAACCAGAGCTTTTGTGGGGAAACGGGGCGTGTGGAATGAAGAAACTGTTTTGAAAAAGGGGTTTTATCCCGTCTGCAGCGCGAACACGGCCCCGTGTCCAGTGGACACGGCCTCGTGTCGAGCCCCCCCCCCCTTTTTTTTTTTTTTTTTTAGTGCGCGTGTGAGTGCCCCTTTCTCCTATAAGCTATGGTTTAGAAAACTTACCGCTTTATTTTGCCGCCTCAATCGTTCATAACTTACCAGGCATGATGTTTTTATTCTTCCACGGTTTGAAGCGAGATCTCTTCTTCCTCATCCTCAATAAATCCTTGATAGAGTTTCAGCCGTTGGCCATTGACTTTAAAAGGTGACCCGTTTCGAGGTTTAATTTCTACTGCACCGTGTGGAAAAATATGGGTGACGGAAAAAGGTCCTGACCACCTAGACTTTAATTTACCAGGAAACAATCGAAGTCGTGAATTAAACAAAAGAACTAAATCTCCTACCCGAAATTCATTAGGTTTAATATGTTTGTCATGCCAATCTTTCATTCTTTCCTTATAAATTTCAGAGTTTGAGTATGCATAATTCCTAAGTTCGTCTAATTCATTTATTTGACAAAATCGATTTTTACCAGCAAATTCTAGATCTAAGTTTACATTTTTGATTGCCCAGTAGGCTTTGTGTGCAATTTCTACTGGCAAGTGGCAACTTTTTCCATAGACTAGCTTATATGGGGTTGTACCTATCGTTGTTTTATAAGCAGTTCGAAAAGCCCATAAAGCATCATCTAATTTATCAGCCCATTCCTTTCTATTTAACCCTACGGTTTTTTCAAGTATTCGTTTTAACCCTCTATTGGTCACTTCGGCTTGTCCGTTTGTTTGAGGGTGATAAGCTGTCGAAACCCGGTGATAGACCCCATATCTTGTTAAAATTTTTTCAAGTTGATGATTACAAAAATGGGTACCTCTATCACTTATTAAAGCTTTGGGTGTGCCAAAACGAGAGAATAATTTTTTCAGAAATCTTACCACTACTCTTCCATCATTTGTTGGAAGTGCTTCGGCCTCGGCCCATTTAGACAGGTAATCTACTGCCACAAGTATGTATTTGTTTCCTTTCGATGGTGGAAAAGGTCCCATAAAGTCGAGTCCCCACACATCAAAAATTTCACAAACAAGAATGCCATTTTGTGGCATTTCGTTTTTGGAAGAAATATTACCTGTTCTTTGGCAAGCATCACATGTCTTTACAAGATTTTGGGCATCTTTGTAAATGGTTGGCCAATAAAATCCTGAATCAAATACCTTTCGTGCGGTACTGGCAGCACCATGATGTCCTCCGTATGGACCTTCGTGACAATGGCGAAGAATTCTCCGGGCCTCACTACCATGTACGCATCGTCTGACGAGTTGGTCGGCACACATTTTGAAAAGATATGGATCTTCCCAAAAATAATGTTTCACATTGGCAAAGAATTTTTTTCTTTGATGATGTGGCCATCCTTTTGCGACTATTCCACTAGCTAAGTAGTTGGCAAAGTCGGCGTACCATGGTTCTTCCTTAAATTCCACCCTTTCCAGGGATTCAGTTGGGAATTTTTCGTTGATTTGCTCGCCCCTGGTTGCCTCCAAAGCTGGGTCTTCTAAGCGCGAAAGATGATCTGCTGCGGTATTTTCTGCTCCTCTTTTGTCTTTGATTTCAATGTCGAATTCTTGGAGGAGTAGAATCCACCTAATCAAACGTGGTTTTGCGTCTTGCTTCTTAAAGAGATATCGAATGGCTGCATGATCTGTGTAGACTATAGTTTTAGAAAGAACAAGATAAGAGCAAAATTTATCAAAAGCAAATACCACAGCTAGTAACTCTTTTTCAGTTGTTGTGTAATTTTCTTGTGCATCGTTAAGTGTTTTACTAGCATAATATATTGGGTGGAAATGCTTTTCTTTTCTCTGTCCCAAGACAGCTCCAACTGCAAAGTCACTAGCATCGCACATGATTTCAAAAGGAAATTTCCAATCAGGTGCTATCATGATAGGTGCATTGACTAGCATTTCCTTCAAGGTTAGAAATGCTTGATTGCAATCCTTGTCAAAGATGAAAGGAGCATCTTTTTCAAGTAGCTTTGTTAGAGGTCTTGAGATTTTTGAAAAGTCTTTGATAAACCTCCTATAAAATCCGGCATGCCCTAGGAAACTTCTAATCGCTCTTACGGAGGATGGAGGGGGTAACCTAGAAATGGTATCTATTTTGGCTCGATCCACCTCCATTCCTTCGCTTGAGATCTTGTGACCGAGTACTATTCCCTCCGTTACCATGAAATGGCATTTTTCCCAATTAAGGGCGAGGTTAGTTTCCTCACATCGGGATAGCATTCGTTCAAGGTTATCGAGGCATTGGTCGTATGAATCCCCAAAGATAGAAAAGTCGTCCATGAAGACTTCCATTGTCTTTTCTATCATGTCATGGAAAATGGCTACCATGCAACGTTGGAATGTTGCGGGAGCATTACATAGACCAAACGGCATGCGTCGATATGCAAAAGTTCCATAGGGGCATGTGAATGTTGTCTTCTCTTGGTCTTCGGGTGCTATCGGGATTTGAAAGTAACCTGAAAAACCATCCAAGAAACAGTAAAATTTATGACCGGATAATCTTTCTAACATCTGATCAATGAAGGGTAAAGGAAAATGATCCTTTCTTGTTGCTTCATTTAATCGTCTATAATCTATACATACCCTCCATCCTGTGACGGTTCTTGTCGGTATTAATTCATTTTTTTCGTTAGTAATTACCGTCATACCTCCTTTCTTTGGAACTACTTGGACGGGACTTACCCAAGGACTATCGGAAATAGGATAGATAAGTCCTGCGTCAAGTAATTTGATGACTTCATTTTTAACCACTTCTTGAACATTTGGATTTACTCGACGTTGTGGTTGTATGACAGATTTGTAGTCATCGTTCATCAAAATTTTGTGTGTGCACATAGAAGGACTAATTCCTTTTATGTCAACAAGTTTCCAAGCTATTGCATTTTTGTGTTTTTTCAAAAGACTAACTAGTTTTTCTTTTTCTAGGTTATCTAATTTAGACGAAATAATTACAGGTAATTTACCATCTTTGTCTAGAAAAGCATATTCCAAACCTTTTGGAAGTTCTTTGAGCTCAAGTGGTGGGTCTTTAGGAGACTCCTTATTTGGTTGCTCGTTTCGATCAAGAACTTTAAAAGTTTGTTCTATGGCGACCTCTTCTTCAACAAAGTGGTCAGTTTCTTCACTTGTATCGGGTGGTTCATCTTCATCTTCAATTAGGGGGTCATTATTGCCGAATGGATATTTCATTGATCGTTCGAGATCGACACTTCTTTTAAATGCCCCTAATTGAAGAGGTAGATTATTGAACTTCCGGTTTTTCAAAGCTTCGTATGTCTTTACAAATGGTCGCCCCAACACTAGAGGAGCGTCATCGAGGATGACAAAGTCGGTTGGAACTACCATTTGATTTGTTTGAACCAAGACATCTTCAACTATACCGATTGATTTTATTACTTTCCGATTGGATAGAAAAATGGGTATTTGAAGTGGAGAAAAATCACTAATACTTAATTTTTCGAAAAGGTAGTTAGGCATTATGTTAACACAAAGATCTTTATCGATTGTGACATTACTAATAAACGAATTTTGAAAGAAACATGGAACCGGTGTGATGTTAATTTCAAATGGGTCTTCTTTTATTAGTGAAGTTTGATCATTAGTTAACTTAACACTTACCGTTTCTTCAATTTTAGTGTTAGTGTTTAACTCTTTTAGAAACTTAGCATGAGTGGGTACTAAACAATGATTTTCGAAAGAAGGTGACAAGAGATGAATTTCTTCAAAATTAGACTCTTCTTGGATTTTAACGTTGTCGAACTCTCCTTTTTCGTTGTTTAACTTATGCGTCGGTTTTTCACTTATTTGTTCTTCCATTTTTTCATTTTTAGTTATCTCTTCCTTTTTTAATTCTTCTCTTGCGCGGGACTCCTCTTCCCTTGCGCGAGCTTCTTTTATACCTCGATCGATAACTCTAATGTGCTCTAATATCCTATCGGTCAATTCGGTTATAGAAAAAGAATCATTATTTTCTAAGCTTGAATCCGGTTGTTCGACCCTTTGTTCCTCATAATACCCATATGAAGTTGATGGTTCGCACCATTGTTCTTCATTGTAAGCATATGATGGATAAGGTTCGTAATTTCGTTCTTCATAATACTCATATGAGGTGGGTTGTTCATGCCAAGGTTCCTCATAATAAGCATATGAAGGTGGTGGCTCATACCTTGGTTCCTCAAAGTATGAGTAAGAAGGCTCATACCTTGGTTCATCAAAATATGAGTATGAGGGAGAAGGTTCATACCTTTGGTCTTCATAGGATGTGTATGAAGTTGATGGTTCGTACCTGGGTTCCTCATAGTAAGTGTATGAATTGGATGGTTGGTACGAGTGATTATCTTGAATTGAACGTGTATTACGACAATTTGTGCAATAATTACCCCTATAATCATCCTCATCATAGGTGTAGTTGTAACCTCCTGAGTATTGATCCATAAGAATCACTCAGCAGACCACAACCAAGTCTCGAGATCAGAAAACAAAAATAAAAACGGAAACAGAGGCTGGACACGGCCCCGTGTTGAGTGGACACGGCCCCGTGTTCAGAATCTGTATCTGGGCGTTTTAATTAAATTAACTGACCTACTTGAGCACGGGGCGTGTTCAGTGAGCACGGCCCGTGTTCAAGCTACTGTTACTGGGCGTTTATGAAAAATCTGCAGCACGGCCCCGTGTTCAGTGAACACGGCCCCGTGTACAGGTCACTGTAAATGCAAAACTAAACTAAATGCAGAAAAATGTGCGCGCGTTAAATTTTTTTTTGAAAAAAACTGATTAGGCCGTCGATTTTAAGCTTTCTTAAAATCCTTGTGTCCCCGGCAACGGCGCCAAAAACTTGATGTGCGTGAAAGTGTTGTATTTTAGGTGTATATTTTAAGCCCTTTTTAACACTTATTTTAGCCAAGTTTTAAATTTATAAAACACGATATTTCACTAACACTAGACACACATATGGGCAAGTGCACCCATCGTTGAGTGTAGTATAGCGTTGGTAAGATACCGAGGTCGTCCAAGGACACAAGAGCTTTTAGTACCGGTTTATCCTCAACGTCTAACCAAAATAAAAGTTTGGAAAAATGTTTTAAAATAAGAAAAGTAAAAACTAACTAAAATGCTGAAAATAAAAATAAAGTAAAAACAGATAGACAAGATGAATCACTTGGTTCCGACTCGTATCTAGTATAACCTTTGATTATTTCCGCACTTTTGCACATAATTAAGAGATTATCTTAGTTATTGTAGTAGGCCCCTCTTTTGAAGGTGACGTTACCCTCACCCCAGTAGTTTGAGTCAGCAGGGATACAATCCTAAAGGGGTGGATTATTGGAAGATAATGAATTAAGTTATTAATGCAGTATTGTGGTAGGCCCCGCTTTTGGCGGTGACGTTACCCTCGACTAAGTAGTCTGAGTCAGCAGGGATACAGTCCTAAATAGCCGGGTTATAGTATTAATAGTAGTTAACTTATGAGGGGATCAAAGAGTTTGGACCCCCGCCATCCAATACCGTGAAGTATTGAAGGAGGTCCTACTAAATTTGACCCAGGTCCATTGCAGGACCTCTAAACGCTGAACAATGGCAAGACCTTTACCAAACCGTTCCCTTAACCCCCTACCAGGTAGCCAACATACCTCCATATAGACCGTGGAGATATGAATGGTGAAAATCCTTTATTTTATATAGACAGTAAAATAATGCCAAGACACCACGGACAAACGATAAGGAAAGATCATCTTCAACATAAGTAACTAGTTATTAAAGTCATTAATACAAAACCAAATAAAAAGTGCAAAAGATTAGAAATAAAAAGTTTTATACTAGACACTTTGTCTTCACCAAGTGATGTAAGAGACTTAGGCAAACATGGCCTTGATTGTCAAGAACTCTTACGATCAATCTTGGATCCCGAGACGACTCACACACTCTATGATGGACAATGGATGATGGTGGTGGATGATGGTGTTGTGATGGTGGTGGGTGGTGGATGAAGTGTGAGAGAGGTGGTGTGCCAAGGGATGAGTTGCAATGAAACCAAGCACTCCTATTTATAGGCTGAACAGAGGCCTGGGCACGGCCCCGTGTCCGCTGGGCACGGCCCCGTGCCCGTCTGACACTCTCTCTCTTCATTAATTGTAATTCGCAATTACAATTAATGCGCCTGCAGTACTTTCGGCACGCCCCCCGTGTCCGCTGAGCACGGCCCGTGGTGGGCAATAGAAGCTTCTATAGGTTTGTCTTTTCTGCTGCTTCTTGGGCACGGCCCCGTGCTGGCTGAGCACGGGGCGTGTTCAGCCTTCTGTTTTCTCTATTTTGCTTTGGAAGGTGCCGTTGAGGGTTCGGGCAATCCACTAATGTTCCTTTTCTTGTATTTATGTTGGATTTAGCTGTCTTTTTGCTTCTTTTGCGTTTTTGAGCTCATTTAATCCTGAAAATACAAAAGGAAGACAAAAACACTATTTTTCCAATATTAGTACTAAAAAAGGGTTAGTTTTATGCCTCATTTGATGTAATTTATATGTTGCATTTTACACACATCAAATACCCCCACACTTGAACTTTTGCTTGTCCTCAAACAAAACTCTTTAATATTTGGCTTACACTCCCAAATGGAATAGGTAGAAGAGAAGGTTTTGGGCTTGTCATAGAGTGTCGGGATTTCCAAGATCTTTTTAGGGTTTTATTTTTATTTATTTACACTCCTATTCGTAATGATTTATTTAGAACTGTTCATAAAAGAAATTACTTATTTGGGCATAACATGCCTTTTTAAAATTCTATTTATATACAAGTTCACATACCTCGCGGGGAAATCACTCACACTCGGCCGAAGGTGTATTTTTAGTGAATCACTCGAGAGCGGCATGGAACTTATTCCTACCATAGGCTTGCCAAGAAATCAATCCTCCTCCTTTTTAACTTTTATACCTTTGTAGATATCAAGAGGACTTTGTGGGTTAAGGGTTGGCTAGGGTTAAAGGTAGGTGGTTGGGTTAGTGGTTAGTAGAAAAAGGGCTAAAAAGCGTAACAAGTGTCGGTTTTCGTATTTATTTATTTATTTATTTTTTTTTTTTTTTGCAACCTTTTATTTTTGATGAAGCTTTTATTCAAACAAAGTTATTTTTGATTACTTTGTTTGTTTATTTTCTTTTTGCTTCATATATATATATATATATATATATTTTTTTTTTCGAAGAACCGAACTTGTTACTAAAATAAAGGGTAAAAATGAAAAAGGTTTTGGTGGGTGAAATGGTTTTTGTTTTGGGTGATGAAACGAAAAGGTTTAGGCTCAAAGGGGCTAACTAGGGGGATTTTTGGGTAGGTGGTAAAAGAAAAGAAAAATAATGGTGTGGAAATAAAAAAGGTTAGTCCTAATGCCTCTATCATTTACTTACTCGGGTTTAAGTTGATAAGGACCGGGAATGTATTGTCATGGCAAGTTCTAGAGTCGTAAGAACCAAGCGGCTATTCACACAAGAAACGAAAAATGAGCATTTAGTCAAATGGTATGAAATTGAGTGCTCAATAAAGGCTCAAAACTCACTTTTGTGGGAATGGGTTTTTATGTGATCAAGTATATATAATCAAATTTTAAATAAGTTTGTCATGCCTTTTCATAATTTTCTTATGTTGGTTCTTTTTATCACTACGCTATCGGTTGTAAATTTGTAAAAATATAACCTTTTTGAGAGCTTGAATTTCCCGAGTTAAACCTAGACAAGTAAAAAAAATGAAATTTTTGAAAAAAAATTTGGGGTGATTAGCGGTTCCAATAGAGTTTTGTGTAAGGCTTGTATTTAGGACTTGCAAAATTCAAGGTTTTAGCATCCCCCCCACACTTAAATTACACATTGTCCTCAATGTGTCCCAAAAATAAATTTTTAGGTTGATTAGATGTGTAAAATAATGTTTTAAAAGCAAAAATTTGTGTTACTGGGTGCTGAACACGGCCCCGTGTTGAGTGGGCACGACCCCGTGTTCAGGTGCCAGTAACAAGAACTTACAGAAGGTGGACACGGCCCCGTGTCCACTGGACACGGCCACGTGTCTGACAAAATTCTGCCGAACAGAAGCCAAACAGCAGGTCAGGGAGGTGAGCACGGGGGCGTGTTGGCGGGACACGTCCCCGTGTCGACAGTCTAGAAGCCTGAAAAACAGGTTTCGTCCTCCGGTTTTTCCATCCTAGCCTTATAGGTGCTGAGGCTTAACACCTTAAGCCTTGGTTTGTACCTGTTTGAACACTTAATACCACACCAAGCAATACCAACATCCTACGTTACCAAAGTTAATTGTTCCACGCATAAAGTAAGTAAAAAAAAATGCAGAAAATAGTTAGGAAAAGTAAATTGTCTAACACTTGGCACGCAGGCCATCAATTGTTCAAGATTGCAAAGGGTTAACCTGGGGAGCCACCAATCAACCGCTTCCTCCTATGCTCCTCCCGCCTATTCCATGGCATCATCATCATCATCATCATCATCGTCACCCCTTCCATGGCGTGCAATGTGGTCTCGTATGTATCCGACGTCTTCTTGTATCTCGGATAGGTTTCTCTCGATAGCTCCGACCCGGTGGTAGGTGTTGCTCGCCATGTTATAGGTGTTCCGAGTACACATGAGATTTTCCTGCAACAAATCATGCAAACTTTGAAAATTAGGAAAACTGCCTCCCGAGGAGGATGATTGGCCCGGATCACCGTGGGGTTGGTATTGGTACTGATGATGTTGTGGTGCTGGGAGGACAAGTGCTTCTTGCGGGTTCCATGCATGGCCTTGCATCCTTTGAAAGGTTACCGTCCCATCTTCTGCCTCATAAACCAGGTTCATCGAGCGGCATATGTGAATATCCACCGTACCCGACCATGGGCTTCTTTCAAATGCCCTCGGAATGTGGGTGAAGTGCCTGAAGAGACGGTGCACCCACCCCCCGAATAAAAGAGGAGTTGGTGCACTAGCAAGGCGGTTGTGATGCATGTTTCGGAGCATAAGGTACGGAACATCGAGCGGCCTGCGGTTGTGAATGCAATGGAGGACAAGCAAGTCTCTTAACCCAACGACGCCACCACTGTCATGCCTTTGGCTAAGAGAGTAGCCGAGGAGCCTATGAATGTATCTGTAAAGCGGATCCCTCAGCTTGGTACTCTTAGTGCTGCTCGGATTGTAGAACCCTTCCCCAATCTGAGCCCACATGGCTTGGCGCTCGTTGTCTTCGATCTCTCTCAACCCCCCTGTATTTCCTTCGTCTCCCGCATCCTCCTCCGCATACAACCCGATAATCGACCCGAATTGTGCCATGGAAATCGAATACCTCGTTCCGCCACACCTGAATGACACCCCTTCTTCATCGAACGGCTCGCTCCTTGACTTGAATGCAAAGGTGCTGTAGAATTCCAAGGTGCATTCATGAACAGAACGGAGTCGGGTTGTTAGTGCGACTCTGAGTGGTCCCGTGACAATGTTGTTGAAGCGGTCAATTTGATTCACCAAGGTTAGTAGTTCTGTGCATGCCTGCCTCGGGTATTCCTCCGGCCTTGTTTGGAGAAGCTCGTATCGAGCTCTTGCATCTAGCTCATTGGCGTTGAATCTAGTAAACTTCCTGGCCATCTGCAAGAATACACCAAAAGTTAGCGTGAAACAGAAATATTTTTGGGCAAAACTGCAAACAGCGGGCTGGACACGACCCCGTGCCCATCGGACACGGCCCCGTGTTCAGGGGTCTGTTACTCAAAAATCCCATTTTTCGACCCGGTTTCGAAAACTTGAAAATTTTTGAACCAATAGGCGCGGTTTCCCCCGAAAATGAAACCCCAAGTTCCGTTTTTCCCAAAATAACCCGTTTACCCTATCAATTTTATCTTTTTCGGTTCAAGAACAAGGGTTTGGGGTTTTTGCAAGAAATCGGGTGAATCTATGAACAATACAAGTGTATTTACTTCCCTTTACACTAATCTAACTAAATGCAAACAGATTTAGGCAAAAATTTTAGGCTCGATCCGAATGAACATCAAGAACCCTAGATTTTTCCCAAATTTGTGGTGTATTAACTACATGCAAGTGACTAATCTAACTACTACGAGTGACAGAATCATACCTTGACGTTGTTAGATTGAAAAGAGACGTTGGAATCTCGCGGAAAATCGCCTGGAACCAGAGCTTTTGTGGGGAAACGGGGCGTGTGGAATGAAGAAACTGTTTTGAAAAAGGGGTTTTATCCCGTCTGCAGCGCGAACACGGCCCCGTGTCCAGTGGACACGGCCTCGTGTCGAGCCCCCCCCCTTTTTTTTTTTTTTTTTTAGTGCGCGTGTGAGTGCCCCTTTCTCCTATAAGCTATGGTTTAGAAAACTTACCGCTTTATTTTGCCGCCTCAATCGTTCATAACTTACCAGGCATGATGTTTTTATTCTTCCACGGTTTGAAGCGAGATCTCTTCTTCCTCATCCTCAATAAATCCTTGATAGAGTTTCAGCCGTTGGCCATTGACTTTAAAAGGTGACCCGTTTCGAGGTTTAATTTCTACTGCACCGTGTGGAAAAATATGGGTGACGGAAAAAGGTCCTGACCACCTAGACTTTAATTTACCAGGAAACAATCGAAGTCGTGAATTAAACAAAAGAACTAAATCTCCTACCCGAAATTCATTAGGTTTAATATGTTTGTCATGCCAATCTTTCATTCTTTCCTTATAAATTTCAGAGTTTGAGTATGCATAATTCCTAAGTTCGTCTAATTCATTTATTTGACAAAATCGATTTTTACCAGCAAATTCTAGATCTAAGTTTACATTTTTGATTGCCCAGTAGGCTTTGTGTGCAATTTCTACTGGCAAGTGGCAACTTTTTCCATAGACTAGCTTATATGGGGTTGTACCTATCGTTGTTTTATAAGCAGTTCGAAAAGCCCATAAAGCATCATCTAATTTATCAGCCCATTCCTTTCTATTTAACCCTACGGTTTTTTCAAGTATTCGTTTTAACCCTCTATTGGTCACTTCGGCTTGTCCGTTTGTTTGAGGGTGATAAGCTGTCGAAACCCGGTGATAGACCCCATATCTTGTTAAAATTTTTTCAAGTTGATGATTACAAAAATGGGTACCTCTATCACTTATTAAAGCTTTGGGTGTGCCAAAACGAGAGAATAATTTTTTCAGAAATCTTACCACTACTCTTCCATCATTTGTTGGAAGTGCTTCGGCCTCGGCCCATTTAGACAGGTAATCTACTGCCACAAGTATGTATTTGTTTCCTTTCGATGGTGGAAAAGGTCCCATAAAGTCGAGTCCCCACACATCAAAAATTTCACAAACAAGAATGCCATTTTGTGGCATTTCGTTTTTGGAAGAAATATTACCTGTTCTTTGGCAAGCATCACATGTCTTTACAAGATTTTGGGCATCTTTGTAAATGGTTGGCCAATAAAATCCTGAATCAAATACCTTTCGTGCGGTACTGGCAGCACCATGATGTCCTCCGTATGGACCTTCGTGACAATGGCGAAGAATTCTCCGGGCCTCACTACCATGTACGCATCGTCTGACGAGTTGGTCGGCACACATTTTGAAAAGATATGGATCTTCCCAAAAATAATGTTTCACATTGGCAAAGAATTTTTTTCTTTGATGATGTGGCCATCCTTTTGCGACTATTCCACTAGCTAAGTAGTTGGCAAAGTCGGCGTACCATGGTTCTTCCTTAAATTCCACCCTTTCCAGGGATTCAGTTGGGAATTTTTCGTTGATTTGCTCGCCCCTGGTTGCCTCCAAAGCTGGGTCTTCTAAGCGCGAAAGATGATCTGCTGCGGTATTTTCTGCTCCTCTTTTGTCTTTGATTTCAATGTCGAATTCTTGGAGGAGTAGAATCCACCTAATCAAACGTGGTTTTGCGTCTTGCTTCTTAAAGAGATATCGAATGGCTGCATGATCTGTGTAGACTATAGTTTTAGAAAGAACAAGATAAGAGCGAAATTTATCAAAAGCAAATACCACAGCTAGTAACTCTTTTTCAGTTGTTGTGTAATTTTCTTGTGCATCGTTAAGTGTTTTACTAGCATAATATATTGGGTGGAAATGCTTTTCTTTTCTCTGTCCCAAGACAGCTCCAACTGCAAAGTCACTAGCATCGCACATGATTTCAAAAGGAAATTTCCAATCAGGTGCTATCATGATAGGTGCATTGACTAGCATTTCCTTCAAGGTTAGAAATGCTTGATTGCAATCCTTGTCAAAGATGAAAGGAGCATCTTTTTCAAGTAGCTTTGTTAGAGGTCTTGAGATTTTTGAAAAGTCTTTGATAAACCTCCTATAAAATCCGGCATGCCCTAGGAAACTTCTAATCGCTCTTACGGAGGATGGAGGGGGTAACCTAGAAATGGTATCTATTTTGGCTCGATCCACCTCCATTCCTTCGCTTGAGATCTTGTGACCGAGTACTATTCCCTCCGTTACCATGAAATGGCATTTTTCCCAATTAAGGGCGAGGTTAGTTTCCTCACATCGGGATAGCATTCGTTCAAGGTTATCGAGGCATTGGTCGTATGAATCCCCAAAGATAGAAAAGTCGTCCATGAAGACTTCCATTGTCTTTTCTATCATGTCATGGAAAATGGCTACCATGCAACGTTGGAATGTTGCGGGAGCATTACATAGACCAAACGGCATGCGTCGATATGCAAAAGTTCCATAGGGGCATGTGAATGTTGTCTTCTCTTGGTCTTCGGGTGCTATCGGGATTTGAAAGTAACCTGAAAAACCATCCAAGAAACAGTAAAATTTATGACCGGATAATCTTTCTAACATCTGATCAATGAAGGGTAAAGGAAAATGATCCTTTCTTGTTGCTTCATTTAATCGTCTATAATCTATACATACCCTCCATCCTGTGACGGTTCTTGTCGGTATTAATTCATTTTTTTCGTTAGTAATTACCGTCATACCTCCTTTCTTTGGAACTACTTGGACGGGACTTACCCAAGGACTATCGGAAATAGGATAGATAAGTCCTGCGTCAAGTAATTTGATGACTTCATTTTTAACCACTTCTTGAACATTTGGATTTACTCGACGTTGTGGTTGTATGACAGATTTGTAGTCATCGTTCATCAAAATTTTGTGTGTGCACATAGAAGGACTAATTCCTTTTATGTCAACAAGTTTCCAAGCTATTGCATTTTTGTGTTTTTTCAAAAGACTAACTAGTTTTTCTTTTTCTAGGTTATCTAATTTAGACGAAATAATTACAGGTAATTTACCATCTTTGTCTAGAAAAGCATATTCCAAACCTTTTGGAAGTTCTTTGAGCTCAAGTGGTGGGTCTTTAGGAGACTCCTTATTTGGTTGCTCGTTTCGATCAAGAACTTTAAAAGTTTGTTCTATGGCGACCTCTTCTTCAACAAAGTGGTCAGTTTCTTCACTTGTATCGGGTGGTTCATCTTCATCTTCAATTAGGGGGTCATTATTGCCGAATGGATATTTCATTGATCGTTCGAGATCGACACTTCTTTTAAATGCCCCTAATTGAAGAGGTAGATTATTGAACTTCCGGTTTTTCAAAGCTTCGTATGTCTTTACAAATGGTCGCCCCAACACTAGAGGAGCGTCATCGAGGATGACAAAGTCGGTTGGAACTACCATTTGATTTGTTTGAACCAAGACATCTTCAACTATACCGATTGATTTTATTACTTTCCGATTGGATAGAAAAATGGGTATTTGAAGTGGAGAAAAATCACTAATACTTAATTTTTCGAAAAGGTAGTTAGGCATTATGTTAACACAAAGATCTTTATCGATTGTGACATTACTAATAAACGAATTTTGAAAGAAACATGGAACCGGTGTGATGTTAATTTCAAATGGGTCTTCTTTTATTAGTGAAGTTTGATCATTAGTTAACTTAACACTTACCGTTTCTTCAATTTTAGTGTTAGTGTTTAACTCTTTTAGAAACTTAGCATGAGTGGGTACTAAACAATGATTTTCGAAAGAAGGTGACAAGAGATGAATTTCTTCAAAATTAGACTCTTCTTGGATTTTAACGTTGTCGAACTCTCCTTTTTCGTTGTTTAACTTATGCGTCGGTTTTTCACTTATTTGTTCTTCCATTTTTTCATTTTTAGTTATCTCTTCCTTTTTTAATTCTTCTCTTGCGCGGGACTCCTCTTCCCTTGCGCGAGCTTCTTTTATACCTCGATCGATAACTCTAATGTGCTCTAATATCCTATCGGTCAATTCGGTTATAGAAAAAGAATCATTATTTTCTAAGCTTGAATCCGGTTGTTCGACCCTTTGTTCCTCATAATACCCATATGAAGTTGATGGTTCGCACCATTGTTCTTCATTGTAAGCATATGATGGATAAGGTTCGTAATTTCGTTCTTCATAATACTCATATGAGGTGGGTTGTTCATGCCAAGGTTCCTCATAATAAGCATATGAAGGTGGTGGCTCATACCTTGGTTCCTCAAAGTATGAGTAAGAAGGCTCATACCTTGGTTCATCAAAATATGAGTATGAGGGAGAAGGTTCATACCTTTGGTCTTCATAGGATGTGTATGAAGTTGATGGTTCGTACCTGGGTTCCTCATAGTAAGTGTATGAATTGGATGGTTGGTATGAGTGATTATCTTGAATTGAACGTGTATTACGACAATTTGTGCAATAATTACCCCTATAATCATCCTCATCATAGGTGTAGTTGTAACCTCCTGAGTATTGATCCATAAGAATCACTCAGCAGACCACAACCAAGTCTCGAGATCAGAAAACAAAAATAAAAACGGAAACAGAGGCTGGACACGGCCCCGTGTTGAGTGGACACGGCCCCGTGTTCAGAATCTGTATCTGGGCGTTTTAATTAAATTAACTGACCTACTTGAGCACGGGGCGTGTTCAGTGAGCACGGCCCGTGTTCAAGCTACTGTTACTGGGCGTTTATGAAAAATCTGCAGCACGGCCCCGTGTTCAGTGAACACGGCCCCGTGTACAGGTCACTGTAAATGCAAAACTAAACTAAATGCAGAAAAATGTGCGCGCGTTAAATTTTTTTTTGAAAAAAACTGATTAGGCCGTCGATTTTAAGCTTTCTTAAAATCCTTGTGTCCCCGGCAACGGCGCCAAAAACTTGATGTGCGTGAAAGTGTTGTATTTTAGGTGTATATTTTAAGCCCTTTTTAACACTTATTTTAGCCAAGTTTTAAATTTATAAAACACGATATTTCACTAACACTAGACACACATATGGGCAAGTGCACCCATCGTTGAGTGTAGTATAGCGTTGGTAAGATACCGAGGTCGTCCAAGGACACAAGAGCTTTTAGTACCGGTTTATCCTCAACGTCTAACCAAAATAAAAGTTTGGAAAAATGTTTTAAAATAAGAAAAGTAAAAACTAACTAAAATGCTGAAAATAAAAATAAAGTAAAAACAGATAGACAAGATGAATCACTTGGTTCCGACTCGTATCTAGTATAACCTTTGATTATTTCCGCACTTTTGCACATAATTAAGAGATTATCTTAGTTATTGTAGTAGGCCCCTCTTTTGAAGGTGACGTTACCCTCACCCCAGTAGTTTGAGTCAGCAGGGATACAATCCTAAAGGGGTGGATTATTGGAAGATAATGAATTAAGTTATTAATGCAGTATTGTGGTAGGCCCCGCTTTTGGCGGTGACGTTACCCTCGACTAAGTAGTCTGAGTCAGCAGGGATACAGTCCTAAATAGCCGGGTTATAGTATTAATAGTAGTTAACTTATGAGGGGATCAAAGAGTTTGGACCCCCGCCATCCAATACCGTGAAGTATTGAAGGAGGTCCTACTAAATTTGACCCAGGTTCATTGCAGGACCTCTAAACGCTGAACAATGGCAAGACCTTTACCAAACCGTTCCCTTAACCCCCTACCAGGTAGCCAACATACCTCCATATAGACCGTGGAGATATGAATGGTGAAAATCCTTTATTTTATATAGACAGTAAAATAATGCCAAGACACCACGGACAAACGATAAGGAAAGATCACCTTCAACATAAGTAACTAGTTATTAAAGTCATTAATACAAAACCAAATAAAAAGTGCAAAAGATTAGAAATAAAAAGTTTTATACTAGACACTTTGTCTTCACCAAGTGATGTAAGAGACTTAGGCAAACATGGCCTTGATTGTCAAGAACTCTTACGATCAATCTTGGATCCCGAGACGACTCACACACTCTATGATGGACAATGGATGATGGTGGTGGATGATGGTGTTGTGATGGTGGTGGGTGGTGGATGAAGTGTGAGAGAGGTGGTGTGCCAAGGGATGAGTTGCAATGAAACCAAGCACTCCTATTTATAGGCTGAACAGAGGCCTGGGCACGGCCCCGTGTCCGCTGGGCACGGCCCCGTGCCCGTCTGACACTCTCTCTCTTCATTAATTGTAATTCGCAATTACAATTAATGCGCCTGCAGTACTTTCGGCACGCCCCCCGTGTCCGCTGAGCACGGCCCGTGGTGGGCAATAGAAGCTTCTATAGGTTTGTCTTTTCTGCTGCTTCTTGGGCACGGCCCCGTGCTGGCTGAGCACGGGGCGTGTTCAGCCTTCTGTTTTCTCTATTTTGCTTTGGAAGGTGCCGTTGAGGGTTCGGGCAATCCACTAATGTTCCTTTTCTTGTATTTATGTTGGATTTAGCTGTCTTTTTGCTTCTTTTGCGTTTTTGAGCTCATTTAATCCTGAAAATACAAAAGGAAGACAAAAACACTCTTTTTCCAATATTAGTACTAAAAAAGGGTTAGTTTTATGCCTCATTTGATGTAATTTATATGTTGCATTTTACACACATCAACGACATCGAATTCAGCTAATTTCATAGGTAATAGGTTTGCAGCAAATTTATGACCTGAAAGTTCTATTTCTACTTTTTGCAAAACCTGATTAATTTTAATTGAATTCCCATCTGCGGTTTCAACTGTAAAAATCTGCCTAATGTTGGTTAAAGGTAACTTAAGAGCTTGACAGAATAAAGTATTGATAAAACTTTGGTTTGTACCAGAGTCAAATAATACTTTTGCGTATACGTTGTGAACTAAGAACGTACCGGCTATTACATCTGGGATAAGTTCTGCTTCTTGAGTGGTTAGCTGGAATGCTCTGACATTCTTCTTAGTAGCTCCTTCATTTGCCTTAGGTTTGTTGTCTACCGGTTTAACTAATTTAGGACATTCTGTTTTATAATGCCCTGCTTCTCCACAGTTAAAACAGATTACAGTTTTCTTTCTGCAATTTTCTTCACGGTGTCCTATACCCTTGCAAAGGTTGCAGGTTACATTACATTTTCCGTAATGCTTCCTTTTACAATTTCTACAGAAAGGTGGATTTGAATATTGCCCTGTTCCTCTTTTCTTGAAATTATTACTATTACCCGCCCGAAATCCTTGGGTAATCTTCTGAGCCAGTTCCTTTTTCCTATCTTCATCTCTTGTGCGTACCAGTTCATCGGTTAGAGTATTAGCTAATTCTACCGCATCGTCAATAGTGCGAGGTCTCGCAGCTTTAACAATATTGCGGATTTCGCTAATTAGCCCCCAAATATAGCGAGAAATGAGTACCGGTTCTGGCGAAGCCAGTGTTGGTACCACTCTAGCATATTCGAAGAATGTCGAAGTATAACTGCGACAATCTACACCCAACATCCGATGATTTAGGAATTTATTTGTCATTTGTTCCTTTTCATACTCAGGACAAAATTTTCTTTCTACCAAATTCTTAAATTCCTCCCAGTTCATGGCATATGCTATGGCTCTTCCTTTGGCTTGTATTACAGTGTTCCACCATTCGAGTGCTCCTTCTTTAAAAAGATTTGACGCATACATGACCTGATCATCTTTGGCACATTTACTTATTGCAATTACTGCTTCGGTTTTCTCTAACCAACGCAGTGATGCAGTTGCTCCTTCAATGCCTGCAAATTCAGTGGGTTTACAAGCAAGGAATTCTTTGAAAGTGCAACTAGGTGTTGCGGCTTTCATTTTCTTAGGGAGTGGAGCTTGTCGTGGTTCATGATTAACATGATCATTGCTTCTGTTTACACTATTACTGAAGTTATCTTCAGTATTAAGTTTACTAGGAACGATTTGTTGCGGTTCTATTGGATTCTTTACAGCAGCAACGATTGCAGGAATAGCATTGGTTATCCCTTGAGCAACAATATTTTCAATATCTTGTCTAGTCATATATTGATCTCTTGAATGTTGCTCAGACTGATTAACTTCATTTATAGGTTCATTACCACTGTTTGCCATCTGGTAATATATATATAAATTTTATTAGTATCTGCTAAATAATAATTATATACAAACAATCAGAAAATTTTACAATACAGGTATAGTCAAAACAATCGATTTCTCGATTTCATTTTATATCTAGTATAGTATGCATCATTACTCACCAATATCTTACAGAGTTTTATTCGTTATTCACAGACTAATTTTACTATTACTATTATACAACCACCGTTTTACCATCCTATTATCCCTCGTCACTTGCCGTCCTAAAAACGCAGTTCCCTCTCATCGTACTTCCAGGCAATTTGTCCCCCTATCTCCTTAATTCTATTCCCCGCATCAATCAACTCTTCACCAAAGTGGCGAAGTTCAGCCATGTTTTCATTACTCATGGGTGGATTAGGTAGGGGTTCTGGATCGAATTGTGGAAGAAAGGAATAAGGATCGTTGACAATATTTTGGAATTGCCAATCGTTCGTCCACCATTCGTCCATTCCTATGGGTTGGGAGTGGACTATTGGGTCTGGGATTGCTGGTTCACAATTCATAGGGAGTTGGTTTTCAAGAGGATAAGTAAAAATATTAGTATTGACAGGCTGAATAGTTTCACGGCTTGCCAATAGGAAATCTATCTCATCTTGAAAGGTCCTTCCCTGGTTTTGATTGGAGCTCTCTCCGATTTCTATCTGAGTTGGTCTAGAGCCTTGTCCAACTTCCATTACTATTTCTTTAGTACCTTCCTCCATCTGCATTCCTATCTCCTTAACCTCTTCCTTGTCTTCAGTTTCCATTTCCTGTTGTTTAGAACTTTCTCCGGTTATAATTTCTTTTCCCTTTTTCAAAAGATTGTTTATTTTGGGAAGTTTTGTAGCTGGCGTTTTCCTACGTATACGACTCCCCCAAACGTATTTCCTTCTTTTCTTGGGTTTTGGCTTTTTCAAAGGTGGAGCATTGAATTCTACGGGTTGTTCTATATCAGGAAAGTATCCAGTAAATTCTTTGGAAACTTCGATATTCACCGGGTAAAGATTAAGGTTCTGAAAGGCTTCAGATATCCCACTCATGCTGATGTAGCATATATACAAAATGCATAAAATGCTAAGTTAAAATTCATAAATAACCTTTAAATTTATTACATACTGTGTACTAATTTATTACAAATATAACTGGAAAACACACTTAGGGTTTGAAATTTTATTTATTGCACAAGGTTTCTAGATTGTAAGAGTAAGGTGCTAAAACTTTAAAATATTTAAAGATTTATATTTTCTGCTACTGTGGCTAGCATATATAAATTTGCCCATTTCTCATCCAGCTTATCTTCCCAAGGTGATTTATCGATTAATTCCTGGGTTTCCCGTTTAATCTTCTTTTCTCGAATTTTCTCTTTACTTTTCTTAATAATCATCTCCCTCTTTCTAGGAGAAAGTGATTCCTCGTATTGTGCCTTTCGCACAAATATTCCTTCTTCAGGAATTTCAACCTGATTCGAGGATTTGGTTCGGGATGAACTTCCCTTCTCGTGGGATGATCTTTCTAATTTAAGATAGATACTTGACAGCTTTTGTTTACCCATACTGTAACTAACAAATAGCTAGTTAATAAAACACATAATCATAGAATAGTAATCAGGAAAAATTAAGTATTTCTCAATACTTAATTAGCTTAACTCAGTGGCTCTGATACCACCTTATTTCTGTCACGGCCCCGACCGGGTTTGACCCGTTTCAGGAGCCGCGGGACAGAAATTCCCGTGGTATTTATTTAATTGAGTTTAACAGCGGAAGTTTATCATCAGGATCGTTTAAAGCTAAAATTTCCCCTTTTTATTTTATTTCACAATTCGGGATAAAACCCCGATAATTTACAATATTATGATTTTATTACGAAATCGTTATATTACAAAACTTATTTCGTTATTTTATAATATGAGCCACTTTCTCAAGCTTGAAATGCTTCCCAGCACTTCTCCTGAATTACAACAGATCACCTGAAACATGTTTGAAAAAGGTTTTGTCAGCGGAAAATACTGAGTGAATCATTCTATTTACTAAAATGACACATTTGTTATAATTTACAGTATTAAGGAAGATTACAATGTTTCTGATATCAAACCAATTACCCACAGTACTTTGTCACTCAACCCATTGGCCCTTCCGTCCAATGGTGTCTGTGACTATGGTCATATCACCCATTGGCTGCCCCAATGGTGAAGATTATCAAGTAATGTATACAAAACCCCACATACCGGCTGTAATATGGTGATTACATAAACTTAATCCCTGTAATTATAACTTTGAAATAAATAGAGTTTTTTGTAAAGCAATTTGATAAAAAGAGAATGACTCACATTGCTGATTTAATACGGACAGAGTCTAGTCTATGAATTAGCCTGGTTAACCTAATTTAGATAACAATGCACACAAAACTGAGTTAGTAATCAATACAGCATTTACGATAACTCACGAGATCAACCATCACAACGAGTGACAAAGTGCTATGCTTAAACATCTGTCGAATTAACGACTAATGACAAAGCATCACCCTAGTGTGGGCAGCACTTAAACACCCGTTGAGTACATTGATCGATCGGAAAATGAATCGTAGCAGCGATCGTGCTAATACCCTGTTTTGTGGCAGAATTTCGAGACTCGGGGTGTAATTTAGAGTATTCAGTTCGTATCTCAGTGTATAGTGCGAATTCTTTCGACGTTGTAAGTCCAGAATTCAAATGCCAATGTCCTCTATTTATACTCGAAATTTGGACCGGCTTACGGACCGTAAGCCTTAACCTTTACGGTCCGTAAAGGCCATGGAATCTTTATAGGTCAGACACCTCAGGGACTAGCCTTGCTGACTTGACACCAACCCAGCTTACGGTCCGTAAGGCTCAACCCTTACGGTCCGTAAATGGACACGTAATCACTTATAGGGTTGCTGAATGTGGGAGTAGGCTTGCTGAATCAATACTTTCGAATTTTCAGATTTTGGACAACGAGAATTAAAGATAATCGTTAACTAGGGTATACCCCCCTTGAGTTTTAGGGGCCCTAATCCTGATTCTGAAATTTCTGAAAATTTTAGGGTTTGCGTAGAATCACTTGGGTGTCTCAATTAGGGTTTCCTAATGATCAATTAAAGTAATAATTAGGACTTTTTAGTGAGAGTTGTTACAGGAGACCCTCTCATGTGTTAAGACTAACGGTTTATTGTTTTGTAGAACCCTTTAATCCTACGAGACAACTATACCATCCCTTGTTGGTTATTTATCATTTTATTGTTTCTGTAGACTCCGACACAGTTAATCAAGAACCTGATCAAATAATTATTTTTTCAGTATAAATTTCGTCGAAAAGAGAGTTGTATCCACAATATAGTATTTTTTAGTATCACAAGCTATAACAAGCAAGAGTATGTATCAGTACTATGACGAACCCAATCAATATTGTTTGAGCTACATCGTACCCGTACCGATATTTGTTTCTATGGTTTTTTATCAGTGTAAAACGTGTGTCAATACCTTCTTGCCTCTTAAGCACATCTCTTTCGATTCATACACTGAGTGTTAATATCTCACCATTATTAAAAAAAAAAACGAACCGAATCGATAGAATCATATATCAGACGCGTAACACAAGAAATCCCACTACTATATAGTGTTACTTGGCTGTAAAAAAAATGCTAGCTAAAAAGAAATTAACGGTTAAAATCTAAGGGCATGTTTGGCTTAGCTTATTTTCAACTTTTGAAAAGTCCTTTTCCTCTAAAATAAGTCAGAATTTATAACTTCTGGCAAATTCCCCTCACAAACAAAGAAAACCCAAACACGTTCAAAAGTCCCTTTCCCTCAAAATAAGTCATAAGTCAGAAAAATAAGGAACCCCAAACACCCCCTAAGTCTCGAGTCATAAAAAGCTCAGATTGCACAAACGCCACGTTGGTGTTCCGTGTTCGTGAGTCGTTAATAGGGATGAGCATATGAATACCAATACCGATCCCATACCGATCCCGTACCGATCGGTATCCACATTTTGGCGATTTCGGTATCGGTACGGTACGGTATTATACCGATACCGACCCTCAAAATACGGTATAATACCGATACCGTACCGTACCGATACCTAACCGATATGTTTCGGTATCGGTATCGGTACCTAGTTTGGGTGAAAATCGGTATCGGTATTAGTCGGTATCGGTATCGGTACGGGACGGAATACCGACATGCTCATCCCTAGTCGTTAAAAGTACGAAACCTTTCTAGAGAACGGAAGATAGGCTCATCCCATCGAACCCTAAACCTGCAAACAGGATGTTGAGAGCCGGAACCAGGAGATTCGCTTCTCTCACATCTCCATGGAGGCACAAAAACTCTGCCTCCCTCACCGTCGTCTCCGATAAAACACAGATCGATGACACCGCTAACCACGATCTCCGATCCACCTACCTTTCATCCCCTGTTAACCAGTATTTTCATCTCATGTCGTTAAGAGGTTTGTTACTTTTATCCCCTTTTGTTACTATTCATATTTCCTCTGCATCTACACGGTAATTTTAGCCTCTTTTAGACCTAGTTTTTCAAATCTGAAATTGATACGGATCACGTCATGTTTTGTCATGAAATTTCAGTGGTTTGATTATCTGATTGTTTTTATTTCTAGTTTTTTTTTTATTTGCATAGTAAAGATGTGTTTTTTTTTGGGGAATTTTTATAGCCCTAGTTTGTGTATTTAGGGTTTCCTTTTGATATCAGACCTGTATATGGTTGATAGACCATTGGATTTGATATAAGTTTAGCTGAAAAAGTAATGTTGTGATATTCATATAAAGAAGATTTGGTTTTTTAACTAACTTTTGTGGAAACTAGTTACATACATAGTGTTTTAACAGCTATGAAAGCATCATTATTTGTTAATTTGGATGTCAAATAAGTTGTTCTAGGTTAACTTCATTTCATCGGTGTCTATTGTCAAGTTTTGATGACATTTTGACATTTATATATGTAATTCAAGCACACAGAACCGGAAACCCTAGTTTCTTGAATTGGCCTTCTTTGAACATTTTCATGGTTATGATATATAGACTGTAATTATTTTAGTAGAACACTTGTTATCAAGAATGTAAGAGATTTTTAAAGAGAGTTTAGTTTTATAAGCATTTCTATAGGATACAAGTCTACAACGAGTTTAGACTATATGTAATGGATGCGTAAAGAGGATAATAACAACATGCTGTAGATTATTGATGTACTACTTCCATATCGTTAAAATTACAAGTTAATTCGCCACTAGTGTTATACAAGTGTTTGACATTATGTTAGGTCACTTTTTAATGACAAAATTAAGAAATGTTGTGGACTCTCAATGGCTATCAGCCCACCCACCTAGATAAATAAAGACATACATGATATAAGGAAATTAACCCAAACATTTACAGCGTATATTTGTTATATTTTGAAAAAAAAATGTAATCCAATGTACCATGTTAGGAACTGCTTGTGCTTTCTGAGCATAATAGATTTTTTTATATTTTATGAATGCACTTCAGTACATATATGGTCGTTGCTTAAATTTTTTAATACGCTCAAAGGTAGAAGTGAAACATTACCACAAGCTTTTACTTTTTTCAGGGACCTTTCATGATGATATTCTCTTAGTTCCATTTACTTTTAATTCTATAGTTACCATACAATTTTATTCATGTATGATCATTGCAGGATTTGCTTCAAACTCAGTTACCCCAAATTTTGAGGACAAAGTTCCACCAACGGTAGCAGCCATTACAAACCCTACTTCAAAGATTGTATATGACGAGTACAACCATGCTCGTTATCCACCTGGCGACCCAAGCAAACGTGCATTTGCATATTTTGTCTTGACAGGTGGCAGGTTTGTGTACGCTTCATTGATTCGGCTTCTGGTCCTCAAATTTGTTTTGAGTATGTCTGCGAGTAAAGACGTTCTTGCCCTTGCCTCTATTGAGGTTGATCTTGCTAGCATCGAGCCCGGGACCACCGTGACCGTCAAGTGGCGTGGAAAGCCCGTATTTATCAGGCGCCGAACCGATGACGACGTGAAGCTGGCTAATAGCGTTGATGTGGCATCTCTCCGGGATCCACAAGAGGATGCGGCTCGAGTGAAGAACCCTGAATGGCTGATAGTGGTTGGTGTGTGCACCCATCTGGGTTGCATCCCATTACCAAATGCTGGTGATTTTGGTGGGTGGTTTTGCCCCTGTCATGGTTCTCATTACGACATTTCTGGCAGAATTCGGAAGGGCCCCGCACCTTATAATTTGGAGGTCCCGACTTACACTTTCTTGGAAGAGAACAAGTTGCTGATTGGTTGAGTTTTAAAATATCTAAAGGTGTTGCGCGTATTTAATTTTCAGGCCAAAAGGTCGGTGTTTTGGCGGTGTTTGGTTTATATGTTTTTGTAAGATGGGAGTATCCATTTCATGTTTGCGTGAATAAGACTTGTTACTTCATTTGAAATGATGATGATGATATTTAGACTGATCATGCCAATCTTGAGATGATGTTTGGATTTGTGTTTTAATTCTTTGAATAAGTAGTTGTGGTTCATGGCAATGGAAGTTTTGGCTGGATGTTTTATGTGGTAACTGAAGTTTAACTTCATTTTAGTTATGAAATTATACAGGTGATCATAGTGATGTAAACAAGCCAGTTGAGCCAAGACTCATTACAAGTAGTGGTGCACAAATCGGGTTTTTTTAAAAACCGGGTTTCGGGTAGGATCGGGTTCGGGTAGGATCGGGTTTTACAAAATCGGGTTTTTTTAAAAACCGGGTCGGGTCCGGGTTTTCTACCAAAAATGTATACCCTATATACCCAGGTTCGGGTAGGGTTCGGGTCGGGTTTTATAAAACCCGGGTATTATAATACCCTATTTCCGGGTTCGGGTATTCATCGGGTAGGGTTCGGGTATGCATCGGGTTGGGAAAAAACCCGCACCGGGTGTTAAAAAAACCCGACCGGAACTATGCTTATAAAATGTATCAAACATAACTCTCACACATAGACATCAAATCTATTGATAAACAGAGGCACAATTTATAAACAGAGGCACAATTTATAGTTCTTCATGTGGTTATTCTTGAACTTTATAAACAGAGGCACAATTTATTCAATACAAAAATTAATAATGATATTAAACAAACAAAGAAAATAGAAGGGCCAACATGTATTAGTATATTTGTTTCCACTTGTAATGAAATATACTAAATAATTAAGTAGCGGTGGCAAATATCATTAGAAACCTAATAATTAAACAAGATTAAATCAAAGTGCATACATAATTTTGTTAAATCATAAGAACTAGAAGTCTTAATGCATACATAATTAAACAATATTACATCAAAATCGGGTTTTTTAAAAACCGGTTCGGGTATTTATAAAACCGGGTTTCGGGTATAAACCGGGTATTAAAAAAACCGGTTCCGGGTTCGGGTTTTAGATCAAATATGCATACCCGGTCCCTACCCTACGGGTAGGGTCGGGTTCGGGTATAAAAAACCCGGGTTTTATAATACCCGGTTCCGGGTTTTTTTTTCGGGTCCGGGTCCGGGTTCGGGTTTTTTGTGCACCACTAATTACAAGTTCTATTTTTAAAGCTTGATATCGGCTAGTAATTTTTCAAGCTTGGGTGTGGTGTGGGCTTGGCTCATTTATTATTGATAAGAAGCTTGTTTAGGCCCATACGCATAATCAAATTTGGTATATTTGGTTTGGACTTGATATCATCTATCAAACAAGCTCAAAAATAGGCTCAGATTCGCATAAGCTCGGCCTTGTTCAAGCTTTTATCAAGCTGGTCTCAAGTAATCTGTAATTCATAAGCGGGTTGTATATGCAGTTTTGGCTTTTGAGCGTGTGGAAACTAAATTCATGATTATTTTAATGAATAAATCGAGCCCAACATACACTATTCGAACCAACACTAGTCTGAAACGTCTAGACCAATGTTGGTCCGAATGATAATTCTACCATACGAGTCAAAAGCCACTGTGTCATGCTTAGATATAAACCAACACACCTATATCCTACAAAAGGTACATGTGAACATGTACCCGTACGTTCATTAGTGACCACATGACATGTACGATGAAGTCAGAGTGATGTCTAAATTCTCTATACTAGCAAACATTTACGACTGATTACTATCTTTATTCTCGTCATTTTACCAAATACCTATTCTCTCACTGGAGTCGTATCAATCCAAGCACTTGGGGTATCTGATGAAACACTGGTTAACACTATGGTTAATCAGCGGTGTTATTTCTTCTGTAGGTTCAATCTCTCTTTCTACTCGTGGATGTGGCTTGGTTCCTGCAAAACAGCAACACCGTTAGTCTCGTTAAGAGGGGAATATGGGGGTTTCCCTCTTAACCAGGCTCCGGCGTGAGAATAAGTACTGTTCCGAGGAGGAAATAAGAGTGTGTGTTAAGTATGAGAATAGTGAGGGCCAGATCCCTTTACCTGAATGATGAAGGGTTCTATTTATAGCCGGATGGTGAGAGAGGGAGGAGCAACGATGCCAGCTGTGGTTGCGCGCCAGCTGTCCGACCAAGGGGAATATCCTCTTGGTCTCCTCTGCTGTGGTCAGTGTAGTGGTACACGTGGCGCGCCCGCATTCGCTCATCTTGGAGACGTCGTACTGGCATTGTCGGGCTGCCCTTGGATTTCTTACAGGCCTACGTGGCGCCTGGTGACTGGTGACACGTTGTGTTCTTTATGTCGGGTGGAGCATCTTTGGGGCCACCCAGATATTTTCCAGAAGCTTCTAGAGGCTTCTGGATGACTTCGTCGATGTCAGCGCCACGTCTGATGGAAAAAGTGGTGTGGTCCTTGCCATGTTGGCAAGGAATTGGGACCATACCTCTTCAAGTCCCCCCAGTCCAGTGTGCCTTCTAGTTGAGTTGATCGTCTAGGAGGGATTCTGGACTTATAAGTGTGGTATTTCGTTATGGCGTGAGGTTTTGGGCCTTTAAAAAGTTTAGCCAAATGGACGCATGGCGCACCGCGCATGGGTTTTGGCCCTTTGAAAGGTTGAGCCAAATGGACGCATGGCGTGCCGCGCATGGGTTTTGGCCCTTTAAAAAGTTGAGCCAAATGGACGCATGGCGCACCGCGCATGGGTTTTGGCCCTTTAGAAAGGTTGATCCAAATGGACGCATGGCGTGCCGCGCATGGGTTTTGGCCCTTTAAAAAGTTGAGCCAAATGGACGCATGGCGTGCCGCGCATGGGTTTTGGCCCTTTAAAAAGTTGAGCCAAATGGACGCATGGCGCACCGCGCATGGGTTTTGGCCCTTTGAAAGGTTGAGCCAAATGGACGCATGGCGTGCCGCGCATGGGTTTTGGCCCTTTAAAAAGTTGAGCCAAATGGACGCACGGCGTGCCGCGCATGGGTTTTGGCCCTTTAAAAAGTTGCCGTCGAGAGGACGCTTTGTCTGTCTTGGGAAAGGGTGACTGATGTGACTGACGGGTGTCAGATGAACAGTTGCCTTTTCAGTTACCGTCGGAAGCTTTTCGGCGGAGTGTCAGGTAGCTGTTCGCCTACTTTCCGGAAAAAGAGGTGCCGTCTTCTCTCTCCTCTGACGTGTCTTCTCCCTGTTGGTTGCTTTTTCGGAGTCTGACCCCTCCACTACCCATCGCATTAAATGCGATGAGTATAAATACACGATGATTTTCTCTTTCTTCCTCACTTATTCGAAATTTGAATTCCGAAAAACTCTCTTCTTCCTCCGTTTTCTCTCTTCTTCCGTGTGAGTTCATCTGCATTATAGTGAGTTTCTACAGAATGTCTTCTGCAAATCCGTCTTCAAGGAGAAGGAGGAACAAGGGGAAAACTCCTCCGGGCCCAGATCAGGCGGTGATAGGTTGGAAAGAGGAGGAATTCCAGAATTTAGTAAGGGAGATGGGTTTCCTTCCTGATTGGGGTGCTCAGTATCCTACCCCTGGTTCTACAGCCATGGATGCTCCTCCCGGGCATATGACTCTGTATGCTGCCTTCTTCCGGGAAGGTAACTTCAGGCTGCCGATTACCCGGTTTACTGCCGATGTGTTGAGGGGCTATGGTCTCCACATCTCTCAGATAAATGCCATCGGACTCCCTCGGATTACTCACTTCGAGTTCGTTTGTATGGCGAACCGCTTGGATCCAACGTTTGAGATGTTCAACGTCTTCTACACTGTTACTTATACAAGTGGGTTTTACTCTTTCAGTGCTCGTACCAACGTTTCTCCGGTGTGCTCTGTGCCGCTGAAGAGTCTACATGACTGGAAGCAGAAGTTTTTTTACATTCGCCGGGGTGTTGTTCCGATGGACATGCATTACAGATCTGTGGATGAGGGTATCCCAAAGGTTGATGTGGTTGCAGATTTTGCTGATCAAGACTGGTATAAAAGGTTGACCCGGAAAGCCACTCCGATAATCCAGCTTGAGGAGATGGCGTTGGTTGGTGCCGGGATGAGTATGAAGTGGATCCCGAAACATCCGATGGGGGTCCCGGTTTATGGTCATGACGGCAAGTGTACGTCTCGTACCGTAATCTTACTCTTCTTCTCTTTTTTTTTTGTATGTTGTACTTTGTATTGCTTGTGAGTTATTCCTTATCTCTGTCGTTTTGTGCAGTAGGATTCACGCTGTTGAACGTTTTGGATCCGAAGGCGCCGGGTGCCATGGTTGAGGCGATACAAAAACCTGACAAGCAGCCTTGGTTGGACCAGATCCGTGGCCGGTTTCTGCATCCGAGCAATGAGAGTTTCACTGCTTTCGTGAACACTGTCCTAGGTGAGGATAGTGAAAATGATGATGATGCATTCGATTCCATTCGAGAGGAGATTATCGTTCTCTCGAGTGATGGGTCTGGCAGATCTTTGGAAGGCCTAACCTCTCGTTCCGCGCGTGCAGGTCCGGCGCAAGGGGTTGTGCATGAGCCGGTGAACGAGGCTGTTGGTGATGATTTGGAGATCCCGGTCGAACCTGTTGACCCGTTGGAGACGAAGAGGAAGGCGAAAGCTGACAAGGCGGAAGGAAAAGGGAAGAAGACTGAAGGAACTTCTACTAAGTCTCCTCGTAAGCGACCTCATATTCCTCGTATCCCTGATTATGTTGTCGTTTCTGATACGTTGTCCGGTTTAGGAGTTGTAGAGAAGCGCCTTGAGACGGACCCCGAGGAGCGCGCCACTTTAACTGAGATTATGCAGAAAAAGATGTTTGAGGATAGGAAGCGAAAGCTTGACGAGCAGGCTGCTGCTTTGCTTGCCTCGAAGAAAATTAAACTTCAGAAAGAGAATCCTCTCGCCTCTTCTGAGTCGGATATTGATATGGGTATTTTTGCTGAGAAGCCTAGTGATTTGCTGCAGAAGATCTATGAAGCTTCTGGTATTCGTTTTATGTTCTCCTAACTTGTCTTATGTTTTTTGTTTGCTTGTCCTTCCTTTCTTTGAATATGCTGCTCGTTTTGGAGCAGGTACCAAAACAGCCAAGACGGGGCACAAGGTTGATATTTCAAAAATTACTCCTCCGCAATCTCCGCCGTCGAGGACATTTGGGTTGTCTCCTCCCCATGAGACTTCTGATGGGAAGAAAAAATGTGATGTGAATGTGGAGCAAGTTGGAGAAGGTGGTGGTAAGACAGGTGGTGATGATGTTGCGGGAGGTGCTGGTGGTGCGGGTGGTGCTGATCGTGGTAAGGGTATTGAGACCGAGGTGCAGACAAGTGAGACCACTCCGCATCAGACGATATATACCAAACGCCCACCAGGTGATGGTGGTGGTGCTACCTCAGGTGCTGTCCGCAGCCCCCAAGTTGGAAAAGGTCATGCTGATTCGTTTGTTACAACGAATCCTGCTTGTGATGATCTTCCGCACGTCCCCCGTTGGAACTTGACCCAGGGTTCCAGGATGGATAATCTGGATAATTGTCATGATTTTTTCTCCATGTCTCTCCCCCCGGCTGAAAGGATGTTCCAGAAGAGGCGTCGCCGGTTAGAACTCTTGGACGAGCATGTTCAAGCCGGGGTCAATTTCTGGTCCACGTCACAGGAGATTGTCCGTGAGTGGAGAGAAATGGGGGAAGACTATCTGGAGTTTAAGAATGATAAGAGACTGCTTGCGGAAGAGAAGGAGAAATTCAACGCTGAGAAGAAAGGGTTGGAGTGGAGGCTTGCTGATGCAGAGGGGAAACTTGCCCAAGAGAGGAAGGTCAATGCTGACAAGCAGAAAAATTGGGAAGCTGCGTGCGAGCGTACGAATGTGGAGCTTAAAACTCAACGTGACGCCATTGTACGTTTGTCTGGTGAAAAGAAGGATATTGCTGAGGAGGCTAATCAAGCGCGCATGGCGTTTGAGAAGAAGGAGAAAGAATACGTTGAACGCATTGCTAAGCTGGAGGTTCTTGCGAGGCAGTATGAGACTTCTGAACGTCTTCTTCAGGAGAAGACTGTTGAATGCACAGCCTCTGAACTCCTTGCTGAGGAAACGTCAGCTGATTGCAAGTGGTTGCTCTCTCGCGCAGTGCCCCTGGTAACTTTTTGACCTCTCTTTCTTCTTCTTCTTCTTCTTCTTCTTTTTTTTTGTGTGTGACTTTCGTGAGCTGTTTCGCTTGTTTGTTCGTTTCTTCGTAGATTGCTGATCGCATCATTAACTCCCATGAGCTGGCCAACTATATGTTTGAGTTGGGGCAAGCTAGCTATAACAGCGGGCGTAAGGATGGTTATATCGAAGGCAGGGCTGCGGCGGCTAATAAGGAGAAAGAACACCATTTTGAGCTGTGGAAAGAAGATTGCACCGCTGCTTACGCTGCAAAGAGACAAGAGTTTTCGTCTTTGGAGTTTGCGGTGGTTAATGCTGCGAGAAAGCTGGCTCGAAGGCCGGATGGTGTTGCTATGTTAAAAAGAGCGCTAGGTGATGAAGGTGGTGCGACTGGAGGTGTTGGCCCCAGTCATCCAGAGTAATGCTTCCGACCTGCGCGCCGCGTATGACCTTGGGTGGTCTTGTAATCGTTTGACATGTTTGTGAACAAATCTACTTTCTCTTACCTGTTGTTTTATTGGGTAATTTGGTATGCTTGACATTTGATATGTTAATATATGCCTTCGCGTCGTTGCGAATTTTGTTAACGTCATAATATGTGCATGGAAAATTACTTTGATTCAGGTATCACGAATGAATGATGGCGCTGACAGGTTGTGTTGTGTTTATTACAACGTTTTATTCTGTCGTGTGTGCGCAGGTTGATTCGTGACTACGAAGTGATCGAATTTACAGATTATTGTGTGGACCCAGCTGTGCTCAGCCTTAGGGGTGCTTACAATGTTTGTTTGTCCTGTGTTCGATGTTTTCGTGTTTATGTGGGCACGAAGTATTTGTTTGGCGTTTGTTAGGCTTTAGTTGCGTGTCTGACCCGGCTGTGCACTCGTTTGTGACAGGCCTTGGAGGTCTACAACGTTTCCTAATGGTCGAGCCATTGATGCTTTCGTGTATGCCCAAAGTGATATATGCAGTTGTGACAGAGAAATTTGCATGATAGAAAGATAGCCGAACACTTCTTGTATAAATATAAATGTGTTGGCGACTTGGCCGTTGCGATTACAAGAATTTCCTTCATAGGTAACATTTTCTCAACTGCTGGGCGTTCCATGTGCGAGGAACCTCCCTGTTGTCGATGGTGCGCAGCTTATAAGCTCCTTTGCCGAGCACGGCGTCGATGACATATGGACCCTCCCACTTGGGAGCCAACTTCCCGGGTTTTTCTGCATTTGAGGCCTCGTTGTCTCTGAGGACCTATTCTCCCGGGTTGAAGGTGCATACTCGGACTCTAGAGTTGTAATATTTTTCCAGCTTCGTTTTGTACTTTGCTTCGTTGATTGCCGCCATTTCTCTCCGTTCTTCTAGGAGGTCAAGGTCGATCCTCCTCTCTTCTTCATTGTTGATCACGTTCATTGAGAGCATTCTGGGTGACGGCAATCCTATCTCCGCTGGAATTACTGCCTCCGACCCGTAAACCAAGCTAAACGGTGTTTCTCCGTTGCTTGTTTTGGGCATCGTCCTGTGTGCCCACAAAATGCTGGGCAATTCGTCCACCCAACCTCTTCTTTTCTCTCCTAACCTTGCCTTGATTCCATCGACGATACTCTTGTTGACGGCCTCAACTTGACCATTCCCCTGCGGGTGCGCGACCGAGGAGAAGGTATGCTCGATGTGTAGTTCTTTAAGCCACTGTTGGAGATTGTCTTCGGCAAAGTTGGTTCCATTGTCAGTGATGATCTTGAGGGGTAGTCCGAAGCGACATATAATTTATTCCCAAATGAATTTTTTGACAACGGTGGCTGTGGTTGATGCGAGGGCCTTCGCCTCTACCCATTTGGTGAAATAGTCAACTATGACTATTATAAATTTGACCGCACCCGGGGCTTCGGGAAAAGGTCCGACCATGTCTATTCCCCATTGTTGAAAGGGCCACGCGGTGGTGACTGGTACCAACTCATTCTTGGGGCGCATCGTTTTGGGGGCATGTCTTTGGCATCCACTGCACTTCCTCAACTCTTTGACCGCGTCCAAATGCATTCCGGGCCAATAGTACCCCGCATTCATGACTTTTGCTACCACCATTCTTGGTCCAGCATGTATACCGCAGATTCCTTCGTGCACTTCTCTGATCAGGTAGCGTGCGTCTTCGGGATCAACACATCTTAACAAAGGCCCGAGGTATGATTTTCTGTACAAGATCCCATCAGCCATCTGGTAATGTTCGGATTTGTACTGGATTTTCCTCGCTTCTGCCTTGTTCTCCGGGAGTATTCCAGATTGGAGGTATGTGATTATCGGGGTCATCCACGACGTTGTCCCTGTTTGAACGACGCTTACTTCTCGTAAAGGTACTGACGGGTTGCTTAAAACCTCTATGCGTACATCTTTTGCTAGGTGCTGGAAGCTTGTAGAGGCGAGTTTACTTAGCGCGTCGGTTGGCTTATTCTCGCTTCTATTGATGTGATGCACTTTGTAGGAATAGAAGGTTTGCAGCAGTGTCTTTGCTTGGCTCAAGTAAAGTGCCATTGTATCTCCCTTGGCTTCGTACTACCCGTTGATTTGACCTGCCACCAACATGGAGTCCACATGCGCTTCGATGTGTCGTACTCCCATTTTGATTGCCAACCTTAAACCAGCAAGGAAGGCTTCGTATTCAGCTTCGTTATTTGTGCTTTTAAAATCCAGGCGTATGGCGTAGGTGAACTCATGTTTGTCAGGGCTCACCAGCCGGAGACCAGCACCTGCGTCGTCTTCGTTAGACGCGCCATCTGTGTATAGTAGCCATGGTTCTTCTACTTGCTGTTTCTCGGCTTTTTCCATCGCCTTGCATTCTCGAGCTTTGTCATCCGGTACTTCTGTCATGAAATCCGCAAGTACTTGGCCCTTGATCGCCGGTCTTGGCCTGAACACTACGTTATGACCCCCGAGCTCTATTGCCCATTTTGCTAGTCTCCCTGAAATCTCCGGCCTTGCGAGTATGTTTCCAATATTGTAGTTTGTTAGCACGTGAATGACGTGGTTCGCAAAGTACCTGCGCAGCCTTCTTGATGCATGAATCAGTGCGAGTACTAGTTTCTCCATGATTGCGTACCGGGTTTCTGGGTCGGTTAGAGTTCGTGATACATAATAGACTGGCGTCTGGACACCCTGTCGATCTACAAGCAACACTGCTCCTACTGCCCTGTCGGAGGCTGATAAGTACAGTACCAGAGGTTCGCCCTTGATTGGTGCAGTTAATGTTGGCAGCTTGATGAGGCAGTCTTTCATCTCGCGGAATGCGCTTTCAGCTTCCGGAGTCCACTGAAATTGACTCTTCTTCATGCAGTTACGGAGAGTTTTTATAAACGGAAATGATTTAGCTGCGTGATTGGCCAGGAAGCGGTTGAGTGCTGCCAACCGTCCTGCCAATTTTTGCATCTCCTTGATCGTTGACGGTGACGGCATGCGTTCTATTGCTTGTATCTTGTCAGGGTTCACCTTGAAACCATCTTTCGTGACGATGAAACCCAGGAATTTCCCCTCCTCCATGCCGAAGGAGCATTTCGCTGGGTTCAACTTGATGCTGACTCCGCGCAGAGTGTCAAATGTCTTTTGGATGTTCAGCAACATTGTACTCTCCTCTTTGCTCATAATAACCAGGTCGTCCATATACACTTCTATATACTTGCAAATGGCGTCGTGGAAGGTTTCGTTCATGAGCCTTTGATAAGTTGCACCCGCATTTTTTAAACTAAAAGGCATTTTGGTATAGCAGTATAGCCCTGTTGGTGTGCGGAACGCGGTCTTGTCTTCATCCTGCACGGCCATCTGTACCTGGTGGTACCCTTTGTAGCAATCGGGGAAACATTTCCATCGGAATGTGGCAAGTGAATCGATCTTTTCATCTATGTCTGGTAAGGCGTAACAGTCGCGCGGTCATGCCTTATTCAGATCTTTGTAGTCTACGCACATTCTCCAGCTGCCGTTGTTTTTCTGGACCATCACTGGGCTTGCCACCCATGTTTGATACCTGACCTCCCTGATGATTCCCGCATTTAACAGCTCTATCACTTGCTCTTTCATGGCGTCGTGCTTTATGTCTCCCAAATGGCGCTTAGCATGTACCACCGGTTTGGCTTCTTCCGAGACGTTTAGGCGGTGTTCAGCTATGTGCCGTGGAACACCCACCATGTATGTCGGCGTCCAGGCAACGACATCCATATTTTGGAACAGCAGTTTTTTTAGCGCCGCGCGCGTCAGATCGGACATTGCAGGTCCTAAGGTTACTGTCTGTTCCGGATATGCGCTGTTTAACACCCATTTTTCTGCCTCTTGGCGTGCTTCCGGTTTCCTTGTCTTTGCAGGTCTTAGCTCATCTGTCGCTAATACTTCCTTGCTTGCATAGATGATGGCTACTCCTGTTTCTGTTGGGAATCCTACTGCTGAGTGTGGGCCAGAGCAGATCATGCTGAAGTCACCCTGGGATTCTCTTCCGAGCAGAATATCGTGTCTTGAATGTGCTGGCAGCACCATGAATGTGACTTCTTCTGTTCTTGAGTTTCTTCCGTCCGAGAGCAATACTGGGAACGATATTTGTCCTAGAGGAAAAACGGCTTCGTTGCAGAAGCCAGTGAGTGGGTAATCAACTGGTTCTAAGCGCGCTTTGTCCTCCTGATCGAACTGATTAAAACACTGTTCATATATGATATCCGCAGTGCTCCCCGGATCGATGAAGATGTAATCTGTTTGATAATGCCCTATGACGCCTGAGATGACTATGGGCCTTCTTTCTCGTGGGCCTCCTCTTACAACAGGGAAAACGACTTGTTTCTCGCGCCATGAGTCATCTAGTGCGCGCCTGTTGTAGTTTCTTTTTGGCCTTCGTGGACCCCCTTGAACCATGTGGGTTTCTAACTTTCGGAGCTTTTTGTTATCCGGCCCTTCTTCTCTTCTTTGAATCTGACGGTAATCACGCCTTCCACCTTTGACCAGGTGAGTTAACTTTCCGTCTCTTAAGGCCCTTTCGATCTCTTGTTTGAGGCTGAAACAATCATCGGTTAAGTGGCCGGTGTCCTTGTGGAATTCGCAGAAAAGATTCGGGTCTTGGCCCCTTTTGTTGCGCATTTGTAGTGGTGGCTTGAATTGGTGGTTCTCGGTTGCCAAGACTTCTGAAGGGGTTTTCGTTAGGAGTGTCCACTGCTTCTCTCTGTTTTCTCTTTTCACCTCTTTTCGGTGTGCGATTTGGTTGATCGTGTGGCGCGCATCCTCTCTCACCGGGCTTCTTTCTCTGTGACCGGATGCTCTCCAAGGTTGGTTTCTGCCTTTCTTGCTGTGCCGGTCAGTTTGGTTGTAACTGCGCTGACGGTGGTCATCACCGGTCAACTGTCTATCCGACTGCGCGATGGTTTTGGCTGCCTCAATGAAGGTCTCCCAGTCTTTGGGTCCTCCATCTCTTCCTTTGACACGCTTGATGAGATCATCACACTTGACAGCCCTCATGAAATGTGCGCGCATCATCTTTTCTCCTACATCGCCGATCTCCAAACATTCTTTGTTGTACATTGTAATGAAATCTTCCACGCTTTCGTGGTCTCTGCGCCATATGTTCAAACAATCGGCTGGGTCCCTGGTGTGTCTTCGTTGTTGTGAGAAGTGTGCCAGGAACTTCTCTCGGAAATCGACCCATGATTTGATTTTTCCTGCTGGTAAGCTGTCAAACCAGATGCGCGCCGCGCCTATGAAGGTTTGAGCGAATAGATGACACCAAGTTGGCAAGTTCCATCCGCCCGTTGCTCCCGCACCGTTAAAAACTTGGAGATGATCGTCTGGGTCTGTCAACCCGTTGTACTTGCCCACGTTGTGTGGCAATTTTGTTTTGTCTATGGCAGCCGTGGCGATCTCTCTGATGAACTTTGAATTCTCAGCCATGTCGTCTGGACGATAGCTTAGAGTGTAATCATGTTCAGCTTTTGGGTCATAACCTGCGCGCTTGCGAGGTTTGTACGCTTCATGCTCTGGTGGTAGCCTACTGAACACTGTGTTCGTCTCGTTGTCATCTTCTAGTTCGTTGTTTATGTTTCGCGGGCCTAAGCGGCTTTGTATTGGCTTCTTCGGTTGTTGAGAATACTGCACGTAATTGCTTTCTGTTTCACCATAAGTATCGCGCGTGTCGTGCGCACTTGGCCTTCTAATATGTGGTGGAGGTATTGACTCAGGACGCAGATTGAATGTATTGACTTGTTGAGGCATGGGGGCGCTCAAGGGTCTTTGCGTTGGAGTGACAAATGCTGACTGGTGAGCTTGTGCTTGAAGCAAAGCTTGCTGCGCACTAAGTTGTGTGTAGACAAGGTTTATAGACGCCACTTGTTCGGCATACCAGGAAGCCAGAGTTTTTCCTTCGGGTAGCCCGAGTAGTGCAGAGAAGTTTAGTTGTGCTTGGTCCGATGGAGCTGAGGGGCCAGCTCCATGGCTCTGAGTTTGCACTGGTGGTGGTGTCTGTTGGACTACCTCTGACGGAGGCTGGAACGCAGCTCCGTTTGTGGTCTGAGTGATGATTCTTGGTGGAGTTTGGAAAATAGCCCCAGGTGGGTTTTGAGTAGCAATCCTGGATGTACTCCCAAAGATGCTGGGAAACTCATTGTTCATCGGTCCTTCTTGGATAATTTCGTTCCTTGGACCTCGTTGGACTTGTACGTTGTCCGAAACGAGTTCGAAGGAAGAAATGTCTCCGTCCACTTGGTGAGAAGGGTTTTGTTCAGCCATGTTTGACGAGTGTTTTTTGAAAAGAAAAAGAGATGAGAGTGGTTTTGCTAAAAGCGGATGGCGCCAATGATGAAACACTGGTTAACACTATGGTTAATCAGCGGTGTTATTTCTTCTGTGGGTTCAATCTCTCTTTCTACTCGTGGATGTGGCTTGGTTCCTGCAAAACAGCAACACCGTTAGTCTCGTTAAGAGGGGAATATGGGGGTTTCCCTCTTAACCAGGCTCCGGCGTGAGAATAAGTACTGTTCCGAGGAGGAAATAAGAGTGTGTGTTAAGTATGAGAATAGTGAGGGCCAGATCCCTTTACCTGAATGATGAAGGGTTCTATTTATAGCCGGATGGTGAGAGAGGGAGGAGCAACGATGCCAGCTGTGGTTGCGCGCCAGCTGTCCGACCAAGGGGAATATCCTCTTGGTCTCCTCTGCTGTGGTCAGTGTAGTGGTACACGTGGCGCGCCCGCATTCGCTCATCTTGGAGACGTCGTACTGGCATTGTCGGGCTGCCCTTGGATTTCTTACAGGCCTACGTGGCGCCTGGTGACTGGTGACACGTTGTGTCCTTTATGTCGGGTGGAGCATCTTTGGGGTCACCCAGATATTTTCCAGAAGCTTCTAGAGGCTTCTGGATGACTTCGTCGATGTCAGCGCCACGTCTGATGGAAAAAGTGGTGTGGTCCTTGCCATGTTGGCAAGGAATTGGGACCATACCTCTTCAAGTTGGTCCGACCAATGTTGGTCCGAATGATAATTCTACCATACGAGTCAAAAGCCACTGTGTCATGCTTAGATATAAACCAACACACTATATCCTACAAAAGGTACATGTGAACATGTACCCGTACGTTCATTAGTGACCACATGACATGTACGATGAAGTCAGAGTGATGTCTAAATTCTCTATACTAGCAAACATTTACGACTGATTACTATCTTTATTCTCGTCATTTTACCAAATACCTATTCTCTCACTGGAGTCGTATCAATCCAAGCACTTGGGGTATCCGATACTCACACGTAACAAGACTTTGAAGAGTATGATTATATTCAACTTTAAAAGAGCCAAACTAGTTGTATCCTATTAACTATCAAGCCAGTTTTTAATTTGATATCGTAGATGTAATAATACAAAAGGAATTGATCACTGGCATAAAGAAAAAAGGGTATAATTGTAGGAACCGTTCGCATAAATTATAAATAAAATAAACAAATTTTATTAAAATGATTACAATACAGAAAGCTGGAAAAACAAAGTACTATTACAACTGAAATAAACAAATACAAGAAAGGGGTAGAAGCAGAATTGACTGAGGCACGTGTTCAACACGCTTCCCTTAAAACAAATTCCGAGTCTCCCAGGAGTACTCGTTTTGTTTCCCAGGGTACAACAGCCGGAGCAGTAGTACTGCCGGAGAAGACCTACAACCCGAAGGTTACCTTGAAGCGAGTAGGAAGAAGATCAGAAAGTTGTAGAGAATTGTATGCATATGCTGTTGTTGCTGGTCCTCCTCTGAAGTGGGTATGGAGCTGTATATATACAGCTCCTAAGTCGAAACAGTCAAAAAACGAATTAAAGAGAGGTTTAAATTGCATTAAACGTCTTCAATGCAATTTAATACGTCATTTAATTCTCAGTCAAAGCTAGTTAACTCGTCAGTTACGAAGCTGGACTGAAACTGCTCTGTTATTCAATGCTTGAAGCTTTCTGCGCGCGCGCGCCCATGCGCGGTGCGGCCTCTTGGCTCACAGCCATGCGCGCGTGCGCCAAGTCACCCGTGCGGTGCGTCCTCTTGGCTCAAGTCCATGCGCGCGTGCGCCACGTCACCTGTGAGCCTATACGAGCGCGCCACACAGTCGCGCCGCATCACCTACCACTTGGTCCTTGCAACCCTTGTGTTCCACCACGCGCACGTGGTCAAAAATACAAGGCGGCTCTCAAGCGGCTCGTGGCGATGCGAAGTGCGCCATCAAAACGCCACATCGCCCACGCCACGCGAGCGAGTGCAAGTGCAAGTTAGGGTGCTCCGCACCCTTCGCGAGGACACTAGTGTGTGCTTCCATGAAACAATAAGGATGGAGAGTTCCACCTTAAATACCCATTTAAGTTCCATCTCTCATCCGATGTGGGACAAGGTGCTACTTTCCCTTTTGTTTCAGCATTGAATGTTCCAAACACCCAACTTTGAGCATCGATATCTCATTCATCTTAGCTCCGTTTTGGACGTGGTTTAGTTTGTTGCGAAGCTCTTCCAACATAGAACACAAACCCACAAATAAATATATAAAACCCGCTCATTTTATTATATTTATTTCTAGTCCAAAATAAGAAAAAATCATTTTCCTATATTTGTGAAAAATGCTATTTTCACCTATTTTTCCAACAATAATCTCATCTCTTCTCATCTCTCGAAAATGCCTTTAACGTAAACCATGCCTTTCTCACTCAGCTTCAACTCCTTTCTCATCTGGTCAACCTGTTGGTCATCCCCTTGAACAATTATCTCCGACAGCGTCCCATCTTCCGCCACAATCATCCTCACCTTGATCTGCTCTTTTCGTGATGCTCGCTTCCAGTAATACACCCCTCTGTTACAAACCTCCATTTCAGCTCTTTCCAATTTTCATACACACACATAATAATTCACATGTGAAAACAACTTACGCGAGTGGGCTCAGAATGGTGAGGCCAAACCAGTTGTTGCCGAAGTCTGGGACGGTGATGGTAAGCACGAGAGCTACACTACCCAAACTGATACACGTGCAGAACGTTAGGAGTGCTGCTTGGCCTCTGCTTGGAACCATCACGCCTTCGAATCTGTTGCAAACTACATTTAGTAATACTGGAACTGGAAATTACTCGTGTTATGGATTTATGGTGATGACTTACGTGATGGTCTCTCCTCTGTCCACCACTGAGAAGTTGTTACGAGTGAAGAACGAGAGGATTTCTCCTGCGACTTGGTTAGGCGTTTTCTTCGTTCCTGCGATTTCTTCTTCCACAAACGTCTTCTTTACAACCTGAACGAGTCATTTTTGTTAAGAGGTTATTCATAAACAGCTGAAATTGACTGAACCGTCCAGACATAAGACACTTGGCTGGTACGGTGGTTTGAACAATACATGGTATGGTTCACTGTTCGGTTTTAACCATGGGCGAAGCTTTTAAGGGGCGGGAGGGGGCGGCTGACCCCCCAAACTTTTCGCTCAGTAGTGGAGAGTATGTAGTTTTTGTATAGAAATTTTTGGGTATATACGCTTTCGACCCCCCAGTTTTATAGAAATTTTTAGATCCGGTGACTTCCACCCCCGGGTCGGAAATCCCAAGCTTCGCCACTGGTTTTAACGGTTTGGCACTTGGCTAGTATGGTGGTTTGAAATATACATGCTTTGGCTCAGTTTCGGTTTGGCGGTTTACTATTTAAAACTTGGCTAGTATGTTTTAACTTTAAAAGAGTTAACTGTCATTTTCGTCCCCATTGTTTGTTCACTTTTGCCATTTCAGGCAAATTTTCAAAATTGCACAATTTTTCTCCCTGACATACCGGAAACGTGCCATTTCAGTCCAAAAACTAACCCAGTTAGAATAACTCAGTTAGCTCAGGGGTAAAATGGTCATTTTATAGAGTTTTTGTTTTCATTTTTTAGACTTCAGGTTTTAAAATAAACTTCATAGGTAAAATGAAAAAAAATGAAAATAAAAAAACTATGTAAAATGATCATTTTACCTCTGAGCTAACTCGGTTACTGGGGTTAGTTTTTTGGACTGAAATGACACGTTTCCAGTATGATAGGGAGGAAAATGGTGCAATTTTAAAAATTGGCCTCAAATGGCAAAACTGAACAAACACAAGTACGAAAATGAGAGTTAACTCTAAAACTTGAAACCGGCTGTTTAATATATTTTTTTTTGGGAAATATAAAGTTATGCACTTTTTCAAACAACAATTTTTTACACATAAACATCATCTAACCTTAATTACTTAACCAAATTATTCGTTAACGCAATTTGGTTAATCAGTAAGTAACCAACAGAGAAAAGAACCTTAGACTTGACGGAACGTTTGATGAGGGACCAAAGTCCGGGTACGGAGATGACAAACAAACCGAGAGAAGTGTAATAGCTGGCTGTTGAATACCCAACAGTAGCAGCAGCAGCATCTGCAAGTAGAAACAAAGGTGTTTGAACAGCGACTGTTGCAGTCTCGTGAAGCGATGCGGAGATTGCGGGTCGTTTGTTCTTCTTTGATACCCCCCATGGTTGTTGTTGACGATGGAGAGAGGGAGATGGTCTTCTGGTGATTGTTAGTTTGGATGGGGGGAGGTTGAGAGAAGATGGGAGAAGCAGCTTCGCTACCGCCATCGCTGGTTTTGATTGGTTGGACCAGGATTTGCCTAGTTTCCTTTTTATCCTTTTTCCCTTTGTTTTCTTTTATATTTGGGTAAATTACTTTTTGAGTCCCTGTGTTTTATGAGTTTTAACTATTTGAGTTCAAAATCAAAAAGTTTAACGACCTGAGTCCCTATAAGCATTTTCTTTAACCATTTGAGTCCAAATTTCAACCTCAGTTAGATAATCTCAGTTAACTTTTTTTAAAATGACCAAAACACCCTTTTATATTAAAAAAACCATTTTATTATTAAATATATATATATATATATATATATATATATATATATATATATATATATATATATATGTCCAGATCATAAACAATCTTCATCTTCACCATTACCTCCAGAACTTTCTCTCTCTCTCTACCAAAACCACCTCCAACCCACCACCACACCTCCACCAGCAACACCACCGTCGCCACACCATCAATACCACCGTCACCACCACCACTACACCGTCACCACCACAACACCCACCACCGATCTTCACCATCAAAGCCCCACCTTCGACACCATCATCACCATCAAAACCCTCATGTCCAAGCTCCATCTCCGGCTGCGAAATACTCCTCTGGAGCTACGATTCCCAGCAGTTAGGGTATCCACAAGCAATCGAGAGCAGAGAAAGAAAGAAGCCCCCTCTCTAATTTGAGCATCAACACAGCAATTCCAGATGTGGCGAACCCTAACTCTGTGGAGAAGTCAATTTCTGGTGATTCAGAGGTCTCACAAGAAAGAAAGAAGCCCCCCTCCAACGTTCAGGCAGGTATCGCTCTCTGGCCAGATGCCAGATGCAAGATGCAGAGGCGGGAAAAATGTGACCATTGCGTAATTTTTTTATTCATGTTATGAGGCGTTTTGATCACATTTCTTTGTTTATTCATAAAGCTGCCAATTCCTGTATAGATTTCATCTAATCTCTGTATTCCGTTGCAGAGAAGGAAGATGGAATGTCTGTCGGTGTAATCGGAGAAATTGGATAGATTGTGAATGCAAAAACAGAGGAATACTGCAGATGAGAGTAAGAAAATAAAGATAAAACCGAAACGGTGTCGTTGAGTTTGAAGAAATGAGTTTTTGATGGTGAATTGATGCAGAGAAAGCAAGAGATAGAAAGATATTAGGCAGAGAAAGTGAGTGTGTGGATCTGTTGACGGTGCGGTTTGCAGCGGTGATAGTGGTGGTTAACGGTCAACAGAAGGTGGTGATAGCGGTGGAGGTGCGGTGGGGATGGTGGTGGTGCACTGATGGTGCGGTGGTGTTAATGGTGGTCTAGATGAGAAAGAGAGAGAGGAGGGATGGGTGTGAATTAGTGTTAATGGAGAATTGGATAAAGTGGAGAAGACGGTACGCCTAATTGCTGCCATTTACATTTAGTCATCCACCGATGTAAATTAGTGTTTATGTTTTAGGGGTTTTGGTAGGTAATTCTTATATATTCTATCGTTTTTGGCAGCAATCAGGCGTACCGTCTTCTCTGCTTTTCGAAATCTCATTCAGCGATGTCTGTTAGCGATGGTTCAGTGGTGGGAATGGTGGTGGTGCGGTGGCGGGGATGGTGGTGGTGCGGTGATGGAGGGTGGTGGTGGTGGTTGGATCTCCAGAGAGAGAGAATGTGCAGAATAATATATAATATTTTACTCCTGTGCATTAAAGACTTGTTCATTATACTCTTATGCATATTAGAGTTGTACTTTGTGTGTAAATGACTAAATTGCCCTTGTAGTTAACAGACTTGATGGATGGAGTTAGAAATTTGGACTCAAATGGTTAAAGAAATTGCTTATAGGGACTCAGGTCGTTAAACTTTTTGCTTTTGGACTCAACTAGTTAAAACACATATAACACAGGGACTCAAAAAGTAATTTACCCTTTATATTTTTAAGTTCCTATTAATTATTCATATATTTTTTCTTATAAAGACAAGTGTATAAAAGCTATTTTTTAATACCCACTAATCCTATACACACATTTTGTCCGACGGGCATATTTTGACACACTTGTACCACTATGATATAAAGGAGTTTTATTATGGTATTGAGATATTAAGAGTTAGGTTGATAAATTCAACCAAAAGATAAAAAAAGATGGAAAGATGAGTAAATTGTCATTTTAGACTTTGACATTTTATTAAAATTGTTACTTTAATCTAAATAGTTTTTTTCTTACCATTTTAGTTCAAATAGTTTTGTTTTCTATCATTTTAGTCCCTGACTTTTGTCATTTTCTCGTCATTTCATCCAACCCACTAACTCCATTCAAAAAATTTAGTTAACTTAGTTGAATTTTGGTCAAACCATATTTTTCTTTCTTTTTTTGCAGGTGCGATGATATGGGGATGGTGTTGTGCCGATTACAGTGAACATGATGGCGGTGGTTGTTGGGTTTATGATGATGGCAGACGTGGGTGGCGGAAAAGTGGTCGGTGGTGGTGGAAATGGTGGGTGGTGATGGTGGTGGGGTGGGTGGGTGGTGACGGTGCATGCAGGTGGTGGCGATAATAGAAGGTTGTGATGCGGTGGGTGTGGAGATGGTGGTGGTGGTGGTCGATGAAAATGACAAAAAATGACAAAAGTCAAGGACTAAAATGACGGAAAACAAAACTATTTGGACTAAAATGGCAAGAAAAAAAACTATTTGGACTAAAATGACAATTTTGGTCAAACCTCATGGACTAAAATGGTAATTTACTCTAGAAATAGAAAGATAGATTCAAGTTTTATTACATGTTAGAGAAGTTCAGTAAATAAGTTAATTTTCTCCTGATAGGGTGGTCTTATAAAAGTGAAAGAAAAGAAGTTATACTTTGTTACACGCATATTTGATAAACTTTTTTTTATTATAATGTTAAACTAGCTATTTAATTGATTACCAGCTTCAATAGATAAGTTAATTCAACTTAGTTTTAGAAAAACAATTGGATTGGAAATGAGTCTTTAGCATCTAGACAATCAAGACTTTTTATGCTTGAAACAAATAAAGATTGCTTTACCAAAGATCGATTGGAAAATGGTGTATGGAAATGGGAATAAAGGTGTGATCTTCGTGGAGGGGTGGAAAACTGGAAATGGAGCAATTATTGGTTTTTATTAATCTTGTACAAGACCATCATCAGATCTATGACTTTGACAACTAGAAGTTGGATTTTCTGTCAAAAGGAATTTGTGATTAAATAAGTTAAAAGTTCCACTGAAAAAAAAAAAAAACTTCCAAAAGTAACTTGGCATACTAAATGTAATAGAAGTCTCTAAAAAGATTAACATCTTTGTCTAGAATAGCTAAATACGTTAAAAGTTCAAGTGAAAAAAAAAAAAAACTTTCAAAAGTAACTTGGCAAACTAAATGGAATAATAGTCTTAAAAAACATCTTTGTCTAGAAGCCTTTTCTTGACAGATTACAAGCTTAGGAGAACCTTTCTAAATAAATAGATAAATGTGTCATTTATTATGCATCCTTTTGTTCAAGGGATGTAGAATCGGCCTATCACTTATTCAATGCATGTTCGATCATAAAGAAGGCTTGGAACTTGGTTATAAAATGGCTACAGGTATTGGGGACGTTTCCATTGGACAACAAGGAGATCTATACATGTCTTTAACATTTTGTGATTAGCTGATAAACTGGTTTTTGGTTATAGTTAAGGCCTAAGGGTGTCCCATAACCGAACCAAACTATGCATACCTGCTTGTGTTTAAATGTAGTTTTGTGTCTACCAACTATGTTTTAGTCCCTCTTCAACTATGGCAACTAAGCTTCACTCTCCTATGCGTATTTCATATCTTGCTTTCATTATCCTATGCATATATTAAGCTAAGCTTTCACGTAATCGATGCAAGCACACCCAAAAAAAGAAAGGTAACACACCAAAGCAAACCTAAAACACTACAACACACCTGGAACACTAGAACAAAACTTGGAACACACCGACCCATAATCGAGGGTAAACATAACCTAACCATATCTGCTTATCAATCTCGGTTATGGTTAAGCCTTCTTTCATAACCAAGCCATCAATTTCAGTTTCGGTAAAGGAGGAATACCGAACCAACCTTTTACACACCCCTAGTTTACGATATATTTAACCCAAAACATCGTGACCCGTTTTAATTTTTCCATATTTTCAGTTTTGCTCACTTAGACCCAGTAACAACAATAAAACTTATATTTAACCCAAAAGCAAACATAACCTTAAACTAAAAGTCCAAATAAATCCAAAAGCTAATCACTTTTTCCCTAGACACACCTTTTATACATGATTAGTATAAAAATATCAAACTTAAAATTAAAATAATAAATATTCAAATATTCTATAATATCTCATAGATTAGTGATGATTTTGGCAGCATAATCTAATCCCTATCCCTTAATTAAAAAGAATCAAAGATGTTTAATTTTTAATTACGTTTTGAGTTTTGCGGTGGTACTTGTTTCCTCTGCATTCAGTCACCCGAAACCGGATAACACCGATTACTCTTCCTCCTCCTCCTCTTCTTCTTCTTCTTCTTCATATGTAACCCTAATTCAACACACTGATTTTAATTTTAATTTTTTGTACCTTAATCGTTTGTGTTCGTCATCAATCTCTCTTTCTAGGGTTTGCTTCTCAGTTTTCCTACTGTTCTACACCGCAATGAGGTTGAAGTTTCAGTTTCATGCTTCTAATTGTTAGGTAAACATATTCATTATGCCGTTTTTAATTGATGATTGCATGTTATCTCTTGGTTAATTGATTGCCTGCACCGTTTGTTCTACTTAATTTTAATTGTTTGATATGAATTTTTTATTTAGGGTTACTTGTTTCAGTGTTGTTTCTTATTCTGCTATGATAAAGAGTAACATATTCTTGCTGTATAAGTTATTATTGAATATTAGTTTTACACGTTTATTCAGATGTGAAAATGACTAGATATTTTGTAGTTTATTTTTAGAGGTGGTTATGATATTGTTTTCAGTTTTTGATGATGATTTTTTATCTGTAAGAAGATAGATTTAAAAAATTGAATTGTAATTATTTCTTTTTTCGCAAAAAGGGGAAGCCATAGTTCTAGCTTTATGTATACTCCCTGCTGCTATGAGTTATATATGTATGCAATCAGTTGAATCTGTTTTTAATTCGTAGTGAATGAAAGGTGCTTGTTGTTCTCAGCTTGTGTGGTGGTTGTTCTACATTGGTAATTTGAAGGTTACCTTATAGAGTTATAGATAAATGTTTTAGAAGACGTGTTCGATGCACATCACATGTTTTACTGCATTCTTTGTGGTTCTTTATATCTTTTATTATGCTTAATGTTTGTAGTGGAATAGTGGATTAATGGGTACTTCAGCAGTTTCTGTCTTATTGATCTTTCTTTGTTTATAGGCCTATATAAAAGGCTCTTTGATTTCGGTATGATTTTAAGAACTGAATCAATCAGAAAATTTTCGAAAGAATTTTGTCTGTTTTTGTTCTATATATTTCTTGGTAGATTGGCAATCTCAAATCGGTCTATAACACTATGAATACAAGTTTATTTGCAAACAAGAAGCTTATGTCATCATTGGTTTGATATAATCATGTCATGAGGATGAGGGCATGACTACTTGTATAGACGATAAGATGAACTTTCTAATTCCTGTTTTTTTTTTTTTTTTTTTTTTTTTTCAGTTTGGTCATGGAAGAAACACATAGGTGGCCGGAGATTGATACAACATTTTTCCGTAACCTCGTATACTTTTGATTTGGATTGTGTATTTGAATGGCGGCAGATCAGCTGAACAAGCGATATAAAGTAAGCAATGCCGGTCATAATCATCACACATCTTGGGAAATGCAGAGAGTGAAGAGGAAGAAATTTTCGCATTATGAGTCAAATACAAAGTCAAGAATATCTCTTGAGTGGGATGACAAGAAGGAATGCGTTGTTTCGAAGAAGGAGCAGATAAGTATTGCTTCCAGAGAGTTGACTCCGTTTCTTCCTCTTGTTGCAAATTACCAAAACGTCCTTGGTGATGTCTTTACAGCCCCAACTGAATTGTTTGAGCTCGATAACCTAACCGGTGTGCTATCTTATGAGGTAATATTATAATATTATATGATCTCAACAATGATTTGTTTTATTAAGAAACATATTTGGTGAAGTTAGGCCCGTTTTCTTTTAAGCTGTTTTATTATGTGTTTTTTACTGGATGTTATGTTTATATATTGGAATTTGTTGTAGGTATGGCAAACTCATTTGACTGTTCAAGAAAGAGAGTTTCTTACCCAGTTTCTTCCAGAAGGAGCTGACCCGCATAGAATTGTTCATGAACTGTTAACTGGGAACAATTTCTACTTTGGAAATCCATTCCCAAAATGGTAAATTCCAGCACTCAGTATTAAGAATGAATTTAAAGAAGCTTTTTTTGGACTATCACTCATTTTGCAGATTTGAGATTTTGTCTGTTGGCCAGTATTCTAAAGTGGAATTAATGGAATCGAATCCTTTTCTCGACACTTCTAAGTTTTAACTATTATTTGCGAAAAGACAATAATAACCTTAATCATTAGTCATGTATAGCGCATGATTAAGTTCATTTTTATTATACATGATTTGGAATTTAATGGATTAATTTTTTTTATTGGGATTTTTTCAGTTGGTGACGTTATCTGTAATATTCCTGTGTAGGGGTGCTTCAGTTTGTTCAGGTGATTATCATCCCGATGCCGTTCTCCGTCAAGAACAGTGTAACAAGGCTAACAAATTAACATATTATTCAGAATTGAATGAATACCATACTAAGTATGTTTTTATATATTTATAGTATATAAAATAATTTTTCTTTTCTTACCACTTTTGTGTTTAGTCATTTTTTGTTGTTGTTTGCAGAATGATAGGGAGTTTGCAATTGTGGAAGGAAAAATGGGCAAGCTGCACGAATCCCGAAAATTTTATGCAAAATATGCCAAGGTTAGGTATTTCTTTTACCACTTTTAATTTTATTTTGGAAGCTTTTGTAGTGTCATTTCTATTTTTATTTCATTTATTGATAGATATTTGATATATTATGGGTGTTAAACGGGTCGTGTTTGCTGGTCCAACAACCCGACCCGAACCCAAAAATTTTAGACGAACTCAAACCCAACCTGAACTTGAAAATCGTGTCATACGTATGAACCCGGACACGACCCAAATATTCACGGGTTGACCTGAACACGACCCAAATATTCACGGGTTGACCTGAACACGACCCAAATATTCGCGGGTTGACCCGAACATGACCTCTTCAACCCAAATTTTGTAATTTTTTGTTTTTTTAACAAATTAATATATTAAAGTTAAAATTTTACTTAAAAACACACAAATGTATGTAATACAATTACATTTTAATCATAAAATCTTATGTCAATTTCTCCTTTTAAGTTATAATTATGGCAAAAAATACATACCCGATTTAATTTATGACATAAAAAAATGTAAATAAATAAAATTTAATATAAATAAGACATAGGTTAAACGGGTCAACCCGCCATCCTGGCTGGGTTGACACAACCCGATGCGTTTATCTAAATGGGTTCGCGGGTTCAACTTGAAATTGACCCGAACCTGTTTAGACTAAACCCAAACATGTGAATTTCGTGTTTGGTTCGTGTCATGTCAGAAATCCACACCCTGATATATGGTCAATCTTTTGAACAGACCCAGAAGAGACTTTCACAAAAGTGGGCCCTCACATGACAGCATCATACAATATGGTCCTCAACACGATATAGGTGCAGCATCCGGTTCTTGTTCATGGGACGCTGATGCTAAATCATACTATAGTGAAAGCCCCGATCTGTCAGTTAGCTATGGAGAAACTTTAACAAGGTAATCAGGCACTTGTTTGATAGTTTACGTTTATCTCTTGCTAGTTGTGCAGAAATATAATGTAGTTCATTTATATTGTCAGGGTCTCGGGGAACAAATGTTATGAATCTTCGGGTGGGAGATCGGTGACGAGACCTAAGAAAGGAGATAAATTACGCAAGCTCAATATGGAGTATGGTGATGGTGCCAAATATATGTCATATATCAAGGTGTTTATTAATTATTATATCTTGAATCATATAAATATGTCGGTTGATTTGGTTATGAAAAACAGATTGTCATTAATGTTTCAGGTTAGCAAGGAGCAACATGAACGAGTTAAAAGCAGTATGAAACAATCTAACACCAGCATCCAGCCACGATCACTTAATAACGTGTTAGGTAATCTCGATAGTTTTTGTGTTCAACCGTATGAAGTGTTTGAGGAAGAAGAGCGACAGAAGCTGCATGAACATTGGTTTGTAATTGTACTATAAAGCTCCATCATATGCATCATATTTTGTAGGGGTGCTAAATGGGTCGTGTTTGCAGGTTGGCGGGTTCAAACCGACCCAAACCCGAGTTTTTTACGAACCTGAACATGACCCGAACCCGAAAACCGTGTTATACATATGAACCCTAACACAACCTGAATATTTGCGGATTGACCAGAACACGACCCGAATATTCGCAGGTTGACCCGAACACGACCCCTTCAACCCGAATTTATTATCTTTCAAATTCTTTTTGCAAATTAATATTTTATATTAAATTAAATACTTAATGCAAAAAAACACAAACATACATAATACAATTACATTTAAAAGATAAAATCTTATGTCAGTCTTTCTTTTTAAGTTATAATTATGGCATAAACTACACACCCAACTTAATTTATGACAAAACATATTGTAAAAAAACAATATAATATATAAATGGGTTAAACGGGTCAACCCGACCCGTTTAGATAAAAGGGTTCACGGGTTTAACCTGAAACTGAGCCAAACCAGCGAATTACTTTTTAGGTTCGTGAACCAACTGGGGTAGCCCAGTTGGCCACCGACACCCACCTCTTCCCAGAGGTACCGGGTTCGAGTCTTGGGAGTGGCATATGTCGTCCAGGGTAAGAACTTGGCATGGGGAAGTCACCGCGGAGCTAGCTTGGTCGGGTAGCGGCTCCCGGAATGAGATCACTCCGGCGGTTAGGAGGACCGTGCACTATCCCCCCCCCCCCCCTGCTTTTTAGGTTCGTGTCGTGTCAGAAATTCACACCCCTAGTATTTTGTTTTTAATAAGATTAATCTGTTCTTTATTTTGGAACCAGGTTGCATCTGGCAAAGAAAGATCTCTGTGTCGGGTTTGAGAACTGGAAAAGTTGGCGAGCTGCAAAGTGGCAAATAGGAGTCTCGTTGAGGAACGAGATGGAAGATAAATGGAAGGCAAGTGATGAACCCGTTTTGAATTTGTATAATAATCGGGATGGCAAGTTCGTAGCTGTTGGTCAGGATGAAGAGCAAGAGCAATTAAACGATGAGCAACACGTTGAAGAACCAAATGATGTCCTTCTAATTGCACCAGAGGTTTGCTCATATCTAAGCATTATTCAACTTCCATTTATATTATAGAGGTGGCAGAATGGGTGGGCTTTGGGTAAAAGGTCAAAATGGGTTTGGATCAACTTTGGTAACATTACATTTTTTGTCCAACGTTTTGATTTTTTAAAAAACAGAGTAAAGTATACGGATGGTCACTGTAGTTTTACCAAAATTTTGGATTTGGTCTCTAGCTTTTCAAAAGTTCACGAATGGTCCCCGTGGTTTGCACTTTGTAACACATTTAGTCCCCAACTGGCCAGCTTTTTTCCAAAAGTACATGGATGGTCCATGTGGTTTCCGCTTTGTAACGCATTTAGTCCATAACTTGGACCTGCCATTTGTTGGCTGGGGACTAAATGTGTTACAAAGTGCAAACCACAGGGACCGTCTGTGTACTTTTGGAAAGGTAGGGACCAAAAATCCAAGATTTTGGTAAACCACAAGGACCGTGTGTACTCTACTCTTAAAAAATAATTTAATGCGTTAATTATGATTGAATAAACGGTCAAAAAACCCTATGGTCTTTCACAGAATTTGTACACAAGTCCCATACTTTATTTTCTGATTATTAAATCTTTTTGCTTTCAAAGTTGACGATTAAGTTTCTGGATTTTACTATTAAAACCTTCAACCTTTTTGAAAAATTATGAAAATGTTCTTTTCTACACCATCAAGCCGCTAAACCTTTAAAAAGGACATTTTCATTAAGTTTTAGAAGTCCACATATATGAAAAGGACTTGTGTGTGAGTTCAGCTAAAGTCTATAGAGCTTTCTCAAAACAAGATTTATACGACAATAGTCTAAATCTCTCGAATAAAACGATTTATGAGATTGGGTCAATGTTGTCACCTCTTATGTATATCCTCAAATAAATGTTATTATTTGTTCAATTTTGGGTTAATAGTTTTTTATTGCTGTGTCCAGGAGAACATGGAACAAAATGGTGAACCAATATTCCAGTCAGAATCAGATCTTAACACAGAAAATCACGAAATTACAAACGAGTCGAGCCAACTCTCTGATCAGAATCAGCATCTGCTGCAAATTTCCATACCTGACAATACCCAAGACTTCTGTCACTTAACAATAAACACCAATGATAATGCTATAACAGGATCAGAGGCTTTCCCTTCTAGTTTAGTTGAATATCCCGAAAATATGAATCACGCAAACGCCCCTGTGGGTGAACCGTTTCCAACACCTGCTGCCGCCACTGAAATTTGGCCCCCAGTTAGCCTACCAAACGCGTACTATCATCTACCTGCATCCGTAAGCCAAGATTATCCTTCTATCAGCCAATCAAGTTTTCTCCCCAGACGATCCGATGTTGGAGATTCTTTCTACAATCCTTACGTTAATCCAGACCGTAACGAATTACAATTACATTCACTTTTTAAAGATCCTGGGAATTCTCATTATCTAGGAACCGGTCAATCATTACCGTTGGATCAAAACATGTTTGTAGATGGTGGGGACCGTTACTTGATTCCGAGGCATGAACACTTGTTGCCGCTCAACCAGGTTCAAGATTGGTCAACGAACGGTGTTGTTAACGTGGCGATGTCAGCACCATCTCATCATCATCGTCTAGGTCAAAACTGGTTTTCCGAGGGTGAGGGGGCGCGTGACGGGTGGGTAGGCGGTGTAGTACCGAGTCATGACATCAGGAACGGTGGTCAGGTGGTGGATGAGAGTCTATTTAGTGTTTTATCCGGGTTGCGTTCGGGTGTCCACTACGGTTCAACGGAGTTTATTCAGCCAGGGAGCTATATCGGGGTGGGGCGTGAACCGGTTTTGCCTACAACCACCAACGGTAGAGGGTCGAGTGTCAATTACATGAGTGGGAATGAAGGCGAGTTAGGATGGATGAACATGTGAGGTGGAATGATAAAGATTAGGATGTAGTTTTTTACTTTTTAGATGGTAGAGATATAGAAAGGACATAATCAGTATATCTGATGTTTTTGCAGGGTTGAAATGCTTCTTTTATTTGTTTTTGAATTTTGATCAAGGCAGGTAAAGGGTTATGTTAAAGATAAATGGATGCATAAAGTTGCAAGTGCCATATCACCTTTGTGTATGACATTCCCTCCAACTATTGTATTGTTGCTATTTCATAAAATATTAAAATAAAAGAGAGGTGATTTGTTCAAAATTTAAATCCTAAATGTGATTTTATATTCAAACTACTTTGATATTCAAAAGAAGTACAATGCACATATTGGAACATGAAATAGTGTTATTTTCATTTTTCAAGGTTCTGAATACATAATTACATATACTACTATATACACTACTTTCTGAACTGAGTGGAATTGACACATGAATTTAAAAGATTTAAGTGAAATGATTTTCTTTTTCAAATTGTTTGAAGCAGAGGAATTCAACACACATTTTTAAAAGTAAAGGAAGTAAACTAAGTGGAGGAGGGGTGGTCACTAGTGATACAATTCTATCACTACCAAGCACCAATCAACTCATGCCATGTCATCACCCAATATTCTATTACTAGTGATAGAAATGTAGTAGGGGTGGTATCACTAGTGATGGAATTCTATCACTCCCATTTTTTTTAATTTTCATTTTAAAATTAGAAATTTTTAATTTTATTTTAAAACACTAAATTATAAATTTCACTAATTTTTTATTTTAAATTAGAAATTAACAATAAAACACTAAAATTAAAAATTTCATTAAATTTAAAACATACTACTTCAATTTAACATACTAGAAACATACAATTAAAAAAAAAAAAACCTACTCGTCCGAATCATGAAACTCCAAACCTAGAGAACCTACTAGTTCGATTAAATCGTATCTCAACCGAAAGTGAGTTTCTTCATTACGCAATTCTAGATGGATATTTTGTGGAACTTGAACTTGTGTAGGAGGATCCGGCACCCAATCAGGGGATATTGCACGTCCGTCTTCTTTGATCAGCATATTGTGCAATATGATACATGCATACACTATGCTATGTATTGATTTCTTGCTCGTCGCACGAACCGGTCGGTGTAGTACACCCCATCTACCCTTTAAAACACCAAATGCCCTCTCAACATCTTTTCTTACCGATTCTTGCAATTTTTTGAACGCCTTTTCTTTAGCCTCGACAGGAAATGAGGGAGCTTTCACAAAAACAGACCAAGACGGGTAGATACCATCCACAAGAAAAAAGCCTCGTCTGTAATGTCGACCGTTAACATAGAAAGGAGAGGAAGGTGCGGTACCATCCGTTACGCTTTGGAACAACGGCGACGTGTGCAACACATTGATGTCGTTGTTTGAACCTGGAACACCGAAATACGAATGCCAAATCCATAAATCATTCGACGCCATGCTACCGAGCATCCCGGGAAAATACCATCTAGCCTCGTGTGCGGCGTAAATACGTGAGATGTCGTGGCTCGTCGGTTTACGTAAAAACTCGTTAGCATACAACTTAATGACCGCGTTGCAAAAAAATTGCAAACATTCACGTGAAGTTCTTTCCGACATAGCTAGGTATTCATCATATTGATCGGGAGGGTTACCTGTCGCTAGTTGGCGAATGGCGGACGTGCATTTTTGTATCGGCGTGAAACTTGGTTTGCCCCTCGCATCGTAACCTTCTTGAAACTATTCCTCGCTTGCTTCGATGTCTCCAACAATCTTTAAAAATAATTCTTTGGGTAAACGAAACCGATCTCTAAACGTTTCGGCATTGTAGAGCGGATTTTCCACAAAATAATCGTTCATCAAAACTTCGTTGGCACGTATACGATCACGGTCGACCATCTTCTTCTTTGGGCGGGACGACTCGGCATCAAGCTCGTTATACACCGACACAAAATATTTTAGCGTCTCGTTGTCGGAAGACGACTCGGTATCACTATCCATAGACATCGGAAACGTCGAATCCGTAGGGAATTCCATTTGAGAAAGATATAAAAATTGTGTGAAATGGATTTATGTTATTGTTGTGTGTAGAAAATGGTTTAAATGGAGATATATATAAAGGTTTAAAGGTCTTTTTTTTTTTATTATAAAAAGTTACCGTTATTCAACGGATATATACCCAACGTTAAAAAATCGTCCAATTTCAACGCGTTATACATTCCACGCGTTACAAAAATAACGCGTTGTGGGCTTGTGGCTATACCGGTGGCGGTGTTCCGTTTTGGTTTCACGCGTGATAGGGGTGGTATAACGGACCACCCCGTGTGCTCTAAAAGAATTAAAATCCTGCTGCTGCGATTATGACATGTCGTTGCCACGACCACCAGCAAAAATCCCGTGTTATATATGAGGCATAAAACTAGGGGTGGTAAAATGGGTGGGTTGGGCAGTTTTGGGTAATGGGTATGGGTTATGATGGGTTTATTAAGAAATGAGTTAGGATAACTTTAGGTCAAGATGAGTTTTTGTCAAGATGGATTTGGACATGATAGGCTAAATATATAAATAAATAAAAAAAATAAAAAATAAAAAAAAATCAAAAAAAATAAAAAAAATTCTAAAAAGGGTAAATTACATTTTTCGTCCTTTATGTTTGTACCGGATTACAACGGATAGCCTTTAACTTCAACAAATACAGTCACAATCCTTTATTTGGAAAATTCGTTACATCTTTCGTACTTTAGCACTAACTAGGTTAAAATTTTTTGTTAAGTCTATTTATATAAGGGCACTTTGGTCTTTTTACCAATCTAATTAAAATACAAAATTGAAAAAATAATAATTTAACAACCCTTTCACCCCTCACTCTCTCACCCGTCGGCCACAACCACCGCCACTGGTGAAAGAGTGAGGGTGAGTGGTGAAGGGATTGTTAAATTATTATTTTTTTAATTTTGTATTTTAATTAGATTGGTAAAAAGACCCTTAGTGCCCTTATATAAATAGACTTAACTAAAATTTTTAACCTAGTTAGTGCTAAAGTACAAAAGATGGAACGAGTTTTCCAAATAAAGGATTGCGACTGTACATATTGAAGTTAAAGGCTATCCGTTGTAATCCGATACAAACACAAAGGACGAAAAGTGTAATTTACCAAAAAAATAAAAAAAATTCTGGAAAATGAAAAAAGTTCAAAGAATTCTAAAAAAATAATAAAAAAAATCTTAAAAATTCAAAAAAAAAAAAAAAAAAAAAAAAAAATTCTATAAAAATTCCAAAAAATAAAACAAATCAAAAAAATTGTAAAAATTCAAAAAAGTCAAAAAAATTCTAAAAAAATAATTTTTTTTATAAAAAATCAAATAAATTCTAAAAAATCATAAAAATTCTGAAAAATCCAATAAATCCTAAAAAAATAAATAAAAAAAAATTCTAAAAATTCAAAAAAATTCTAAAAATTAAAAAAATTATAAAAATCATAATAATTCAAAAATATCAAAAACATTATAAAAATAAAAAAACTCTAAAAAATCCAAGAAATTCTAAAAAATAAAAAAATCATAAAAATTCTATAAAATAAAAAAAATCTAAAAAAAACTCTAAAAAATTCAAAATTTCTAAAAAAATCAAAAAGCCGTAAAAAATGAAAAAAATTCTAACAAACCAAAGAAATTCTAAAAAATAAAAAAAATCATAAAATTTCTAAAAAATAAAAAAAATTCTAAAAAATCAAAGAAATTCCAAAAAATAAAAAAAATTCCTAAAAAACCTAAAGAATTCTAAAAAATTAAAATTTTTTAAAAAATACAAAAAATTTAAAAAAAATCAAAAAAATACAAAAATTCTAAAAAATCATAAAAATTCTAAAAAATCCAGAAACTTAAAAAAAACTCTAAAAAAATAAGAAATCTACAAAATCTAAAAATCCTAATTTTTTTAGAATTTTTTTCGAATTTTTTGGATTTTTTAGAATTTTATTGTTTTTTTAGAATTCTTTGGATTTTTTAGATTTTTTAGAATTCATTGGATTTTTTTTAGAATTATGATTTTTTTTAATTTTTTGATTTTTTAGGATTTTTTTGATTTTTTTAGAAATTTTGGATTTTTTAGAGTTTCTATGATTTTTTAGAATTTTTATGGTTTTTTAAACTTTTTATATTTTTTTTGATTTTTTAAGAATATCTTCGTTTTTTTAGAATTTTTTGATTTTTAGAAATTTTTAGAATTTTTATGATTTTTTTTTAGATTTTTTTAAGTTTTTATAATTTATTGGATCTTTAGAATTTTTTATGATTTTTTAGATTTTTTTTATTTTTAAGAATTTTTCTGATTTTTTACAATTTTATTTTTATTTTTAATTTTTTTATTGTTTCGCCGACTCAGAGTAGAAGCGGTGCAATGGAGGTTGAAGGATGGTGGTAATTTGGGTGATTTGGGCGTTGGAGATGAGAAAAAGAAGAATACGCAGTTTTAGACTCTTTGGGTTTAGTTTTCCAAGAAAACCCATGCTGACCCACATGTTATTTTGTTATTTTTTAAGTTACCCATCTTGACCTATTTAACAATTCTTGTTAACCCAACTTAACCCATCTACTACAAAAATAATACCCATCCTAACCCAAAGTTGAATGTATGGGTTGATTTTGCCACCCCTGCATAAAACCATACTTTCTTTTCAGCCCTCTAATCCTATTATTAGCATGATTCTCAATGTGAATTGTGTGTGTGCTATCTTGCAAATTAAATTCATCATTGTCTTTGAATGATTTGGTATGCGCAAAGAAGCTGTGCATTTTTTTACAAACAAATAGTTAAATACAAAACATGACTATAATAGGTAATGCTGACATTCTGACATCGATAACAATAACAAACTCAATAATAATCGTTATAATTTAGGCCATAATTTATCATCAACCTATTCCCAAAACTAAATCCCTGCAAAAATTTATAAAAAATGTTAAAAAGTGAGAATAAGGAAATGGTCGGAGCTTTCTAGAGCATTCGCAATGAATTCGTTATTCATATCCATATATTTAAACTAAAAACAACTATTTTTTTTCTTCTCTTTTTCAATTAAATAATATTTTTATACCTTTATCATTATCTTTTCTCTCTCCTCCGCTCACAACCATTTTTAAAAATATTAAAAAAAATCTAAGGTTCTCTCTCTCCAGATTTTTTTCTTATATATTTACAGATGAACAGTAACTTTCTCATATATTCTCTCCTCCACTCAACCACTTAAAAACACTAACAACCATTCCTTATAAGACCATCCGTACTCGTTCAAAATTGGGCCTTTTTTTGGTTGAAAAAGCCGGAGCACGCCCCGGAAGCCGCCCCCGTGGGCGTTTTTATTCCAATAATCGTTTGGAGCGTGCTTTATTCCATGTCGGATCGAGAGTTGAAGTGGCCAATCACCTGTTTCCATGCCTTTTTTGTCCAACAACATTTTTATGGTTTTTTTTAATTTAATTCTATTACACCACAATGTCTACATCCCCACTACACCCATTTTAGAAAACACTCCATAATGCCCCATTGCTAACTGGTCTGCCACATGGCGCAAAACGCCAAAGGGTAAGGGCATTACCACTACACATGATCTAATATAACTAAACTCACTCACATATTTTTTAGGGTCATCATTATGAATACTCTAATTATAACATAAATGGCTACTTTTCAAATGTATATCAAGAGTATTCACATTGAATTCTTTATCCCTATCATTACATCAAATATCACTACATTTTATTTCTCATTTTCAATTAAATAATATTTTTTATGTTTCCATCATTACCTTTTTTCTCTCCTTCCACTCACAATTACTTTCAAAAATATTAAAAAAATTATAGGGCCGAATAGCGTTTTCCATATATTTATAGATAAACTGTAACATTTACTCTCTCCCCCATTTACAACCATTCCTTATAATATAAGTAACACACTCACAAATATATATATAAAGGAACCATTGCGAATGCTCTAAAGCATGGGCGGATCTTAATAGGGCTCTGGCAGGGCCACGGCCCGGGCAAGTTTTTCGGCCGTAGTGCTAATTTTCCGTATTTCGATCGAAATTTTTTATATATACTATGTTTGGCCCGGGCTTGCCCGGGTTTTTTTTAGTGCCCATGTCTTTCGGCCCTGGCACGTTCAACGGGCAAGATCCGCCACTGGCTCTAAGAATAATAAAAGGAACTGATATCTACTAACCTCTTGTTTTTTTGTGAGTATAAATGAATTGATGTCTTCTCCAACATTAAAGGACCCAAAACTTGTCTCCAATACTGTTTGCTCTGGAATTATTGAATGACCCTCAGTGAATACCATTATTTCTGGGCACATGCTGATTACCAAGGTATCAAGGGATGGCAATGTAAAATCCTTCTTCCCTAAGTAAAATCCTTTAAGGCTTGGAAGACCATTAAGTTGTAAAGACTTCAGAGAACGGAACTCAATAATCTCACTAACTTTGGCATCACAATCTTCTTCTTCTTCCTTCACAATTACCTTCATGTTTCTGCACCGTTCTATATGTAGCTCTTGGAGTTGCATGACACTACCAACCATTGAACATGTAAAAACATGTTCTAAACTACGACAACCACAAATAGAGAGTGTTGTTAGGTTTCGAAACTCCAATATTCTCCACTGATTGCTCTTCCATATATACTTGAGACTGCTTAGCCACTTTAAGTCCACTTCTCTTAGCTTTGGAAATTTGACATTAGTTTGTGATTCATTGTTTGTCAGTTCTGATGTTACTTCAAATACCTCCTCCACATTGTTACAATGTTTTGCATGAATTGTTTCAAGCTGCTCTAGTTGTTGCAGCTCATTGGATGGAAAAATCTTTGTATCCTTATGTGAGTAATAATCAATGTTGCACTGGATTAGATTATGAAAAGACCAAGTTATCCCTTCTAATTTAGTAGGGCTCGAGCTTTTACAATCTAAACTTGGGGATGGTATCTGCAAAAAAAAAAAAAAGAAAAAAAAAAAAAGGATAGCATGTTAGATGTAACATCAGCTCCAGCTTAAATGTTTTTTGTTTTTTTTTTAATTTTATTTTATAGGACAGTCTAAACTCACACATAAACTACTATCAAAGTGTTTAATACTTTCACTTGGATGATTTATTATATAGATAATGCAAAAAGAAAAAAAAAAAACAAAACATACTCTAGTAACGGCAACCGGGAGCAGGCCCCGATGAAAGTTAAGGCCACATTCAAGATTATGTTTGCCTAGCCCTGTTTCTATGTACTTAAGCCTGGGAGCTGTTGACCGACCACATGTGAACACCGTCATTTGAGGACAATTTTCGATCAAAACACGTTCTAGTAATGGCCACTCAAATTCAATATTCATCCCCAAGAAAAAACCTGCAAGGTTTGGTAGACCTTCCAATTTAATTGATTTTAGATTAGAAAAGACCACATTATTAGACAACGTCGATGTGTCCTCTCGAACTTCTTCCTTCACAATCACTTTCATTGCACCACATTTTCTTACCACTAACTTTTCGATTTTCTTGAGGCTTTCAAGTGTGGAAAATGTGAATATGTTTTCCAGACAATCACATGCAACAATCTTCAATATCTTTAGGTTGGGGAACTTGTGCACAATTATATTTGTTGGTGTAGGAACCACTGCTGTAGTATTACTACTACAACCACTAGTATTTTTATTGTTGATTTCTTCGGTTTCAAATACCTCCATCATTGATGTGCAGTTAAGTATCCGTAATTCTTGAAGCTTTTGCGTTTGCCCTGCTGCATAATATGGAATCACACTTGACAAAGAATCACATCGTTGAATATTAATCGTTCTAGAGTATTGGCATACGGACCAAGAAACAACATCAACTTGAGAAACCTGCAGTAAATGAAAAATCAAGACTAAATTATTTAAGGAACCTTAATTATCCACGACATTTTTTAATAGAAGTTAGATAAGCGAGCTTTCATTTCATAATTGGCCAGTGATATTAGTTAGCTTAGTTACAGATGTGCTTTCATTTCAATTATGGGTTGGTTAATTGGGGTTTCTTGAAAACGTCTAAGCTTAGTTAACGTTTTAATTACAATTTGTGTGTATATAAATATGTCATTCATAAACTTTTTTATGAAATTCAAAAAACACTATAAGAGGGCGTTTAGTTCGTTGGAATTCAATGGAATTTAAGGTAGCGTTCGTTTCATGGAATGGAATGGAATGGGATGGAATTGGGAAGCTTTTCTTTGTAAAATTGATCTTGGTTGGGGGAGGGAGGAATTTGAAATCCAATGAATTTCTTTAATCAATGAAATTTGTGACTATTTCAACATTCCATTCCATTCCTTCATTAGAGTGAAGGATTTCTAAGGAATGTTGAAATAGTCACAAATTTCATTAGAGTGAAGGATTTCAAATTCCTCCCTCCCCCAACCAAGATCAATTTTACAAAGAAAAACTTCCTAATTCCATTCCATTCCATTCCATGAAACGAACGCTACCTAAGGGAATTAGAATCTGAATTCCATCTCTTAATATGTTTGGTTCACAGAATTTGATGGAATTGGAATCTCAATTCCAATCTTCATGCAAGGTTTAAAAAGGCTAAAACGGGTATCGAGGCGTTTTCCCTTAGCCTCACGAGGTGTAAGCCTCGAGGCAGGTCGAGGCGTAAGCCTCAAAACATTATTAAAAAAATTAAAAAAATATATAGATGTCTCATAAAAATCACAAATTAGCATAAAACAAACATCATAAATAGAAAATATTTCAACAAACAAGGTTTAAACATAAAACAAACATCATAAAATAGTCTTTTTATGCATAAATTCAGAAGTTTAAGGACCAAATGTGAACTAGTGAAGATAGAGGGGGTTAAATGTTTAAATACACAAACTAATTTTACACTTTTTTATGTAAAAGTTATAAGTTTTAGGGGCTAAATATAAACTGGTGAAAGATAGAGGGGTTAAATGTTAAAATACCTAAAGTTATTTAACCCTAGGAGTGTTAAACACTTAAACACGCCGCTACTCTGCATCTTCTTCCTTCTTCCTGGTCGCATCTTCTTCCTTCTTCCTGGTCGCATCTTCTTCTCACATGTTTCCGGCTAAAAAGCAGCGCCGGCGCCGGAATTTATCGCCGGAGGTCGCTATTTTCACGCTTTTCAGCCGCGAGATCCAAATAGCGCAGGTACATCGATTCGCAACGCTATTCGCGATAAAATGGGCCGAAAAAAAGTCCAGAAAACAAAAAACTGATCAGTTTGCACAAGTCTGGTGAGGCTTAAGCCTCACCGCCTCGCCTCACCGCCTCAAACCGCCTCGTATGGGCTGAGGCTTAGGTTTCAGTCCCCCCCTGTGAGGCTAAGCCTCGATTGCGTTTTTTCACCGCCTCACCTGAGGCGTACGCCTCGAGGCGCGCCTCAAAACGCCTTTTTAAACAATGTCTTCATGTGTTTGGTTGACAATGGAATTTGAATTGGAATTAGCATGAATTCCTTTAAATTCCTTTATGTGAAGGAATTCAAAATCCTTCCTATATGTGAAGGATTTAAAGTATTTTCATTGGAATCTTCGACCGTTTCGACCCGTACCGGTTTCGATCCGAACCGTTTCGACCCGTACTGTTTCGACACGAACCGTTTCGACAGGAACACGAACCATTTCGAGGTGAATCATTCCGACACGAACCGTTCCGACACGAACCGTTCCGACACGTACCGTTTCGAATCGAACCATTTTGACGCGAACCGTTTCGACCCGTACTGTTTCGACACGAACCGTTTCGACGCAAACCGTTTCGACACGAACACGAACCATTTCGACGTGAATCATTCCGACACGAACCGTTCCGAATCGAACCGTTTTGACGCGAACCGTTTCGACCCGTACCGTTTCGACGCGAACCGTTTCTACACGAACCGTTTGACCCGTGACGTTTCGAATCGAACCGTTCCAACCCGAGCCGTTTCGCCCCGTACCGTTTAGTCGCGACGAGAATCGAATATTCAAAAGGTTATTGAGCTGTTTTGACTTTTGAGTTTTGACAATCAAGTCAACACCCAATAAACGTTCAGCACTATGATTTAAGAAATGAAAATCATGCTCACAATCATATTGACAATCTAGCCCGTTCTCTCAGGAAAAAAAAGGAAAATTGGCCCGACTCAATTTCATCACGAACCGATTCGACGCGAACCGTTTTGACCCGTACCGTTTCGATCCGAACCGGGAGTTGTGGGTGACGCGATGATGGATTCCAATTCATTTGACAACCAAACACAATAAAAATGGAATTGAGATTCCAATTCCAACAATTTTCCAATTCCAATTGGAATGTTTAAATTCCAAATCCATTTCCCTCAAATTCTAATTCCTACACAAATTCCAATTCCAATTCCAAAACATTCTGTCGACCAAACGCCCCCTAAAATTCGATAAGCATCTTATCTTATTTTTTGATTTGAACTTAAAAGGATTAGCTTACAAACTATTATATAATAATGACAAAATGAAATAAATAGACCTGGCAAACGGGTTGGGTCGGGTCGGGTCATGGGTCAAAACGGGTTCGGGTTAAAACGGGTTCGGGTCAAAACGGGTCAATTATAAAAAAAGGGTTCTTTTGGTTCGGGTCGAAACGGGTCCGGGTCAGAACGGGTCCGGGTCGGAACGGGTCTGGGTCGGAACGGGTCCGGGTCGGAACGGGTTTCGAGTCGGGTCGGGTCATTTTTTTTTTTTTTTTTTTTCAATATAACTTTGGTGATCATACGGCCCGTATAAGTACTGACCCGATAACCGAGAACCCATTATAACACTACCCTAAATATATACTCGCTGTATGTTCAAATTATATTACAAAAATGATAACGAGTTGATGACATATCAACTGAGCTATTATACGAATATTAATAATAAATAATTTTGTTCTGTGTATTTAGGTGTCACAGTTTCATCAATTCATATAGTTGACGTAATTTAGTCCCACTAGTACGTATCTATCTTTTTTATTAATTGGTTTAGAAACTCAAAGTTTATATTCAGCGTCATTTTCAAGAATTATCATTTTGATAAAGTTATTTTTTATCGAAACGGTACGGGTCGAAAAGGTTCGCGTCGAAACGGTACGCGTCGAAACGGTTCGCGTCGAAACGGTTCGCGTCGAAACGGTACCGGTCGAAACGGTTCGCGTCGAAACGGTTCGATTCGAAACGGTACGGGTCGAAACGGTACGCGTCGCAACGGTACGCGTCGAAACGGTACGCGTCGAAACGGTACGCGTCGAAACGGTACGCTTCGAAACGGTACGCGTCGAAACGGTTCGCGTCGAAACGGTTCGCGTCGAAACGGTACGGGTCGCAACGGTTCGCGTCGAAACGGTACGCGTCGAAACGGTTCGCGTCGAAACGGTACTGGTCGAAACGGTACGAAACTCGTCCCGACCCGAAACTCGTCTCGGCCCAAAACCCGTTGCGATCCGAACCCGTCCCGTGCAAAAACCTGTGTCGACCCGAAACCCGACCCGAACCGACCCCGTTCCGATCCAAAACCTGTGTCGTGCCGAAACCCGTCTCGGCCCGAAACTAAATTTGAACTGAACCCGTTCCGATCCAAAACCCGTTTCGTGCCGTAACCCGTCTCGTGCGGATACTTGTGCCGGCTCGAAACCCATTCCGATCCGAAACCTACCACGTTTCTTTAAGACACTAACCCACATCGACCCATTTCTTTAATGATGTCGACCCGCTTTGACCCGAAAATAACAAGATGAAATTTCAAGTGACCCATTGTGACCCATTTAGTTAAAATATCTTACCCAAACCAACCCATATAATTTTAAAAGCAACCCAAACCGACCCATTTGAAAGGCATTGGGTCAAGATTGCCCCCTCTAGAAATAAATAAAGAAAAAAAGATGAAAATTAGAAAACTTAGATGAAGAACCATAAAACATACCTTCGATTGACCATGACCGACATCGGCTGTACCCTTAGCAACGCCACCACCAATATGCTTCAGATTTTTCATGCCATATAGTCTGAGATGATGAAGACGAGGGAACAAAGTGGCATTTGTGTGGGCATATGTAGATGACGTCATTTCTTCTTCATCTCTGTTTGAAACAACTTCTTCCATACCATCACACTCCCGTATGGTTACTTCCTGTAGGTTGGTAAGAAGTTTCACCATAAGAGGTGAAAACAAGTACTTAATGCCCGGGCACTGTTCCAGTTTTATGGATGTGAGGTTTTGGAATGAGGATTGTGGTTGGTGTTTGTGAAGAACGAAGAATTTGTTCCAACTATTGCACTTCCACACATGACTCAACTTTTTCATCTTCGATAGTGTTAAATGTTCAAGGTAGGGAAGTAGTGGTTGTTGTTGAGATGTTACAATTTGATCTCTATTACTTGGACTCTCAATCTCAAACACCACCTCTACCCCTTTAACACTTTCAAAGAAAATTTTATGAAGTTGATGGAAACTGTAGCCCATCTGATAGGATGTGAATGCAAATTCAGACAAATTATCATCCTCTTTATTAATCTGCAATGAAACATACACATATCTAATTAGCAATTCTCCTTGAAATTAAACTATCTACTATTTTTTATAACTTCAAATTGTACAACGATAAATTGGATTGGGAATATAACTATAGATTGTCTTTCTTTGACACACTAATAATCATGGTTGCAAAAGTCGCTAGGCGCTCTCTAGCCGGTCAACCGGTAAGTTGAGAGTACTCTGCCTAGCTAGGCGGAGAGTACTCGGGGAGTACTCGGACATGTTAAATTATAAAGAGATTAGTTTTCGGAAATTAAATATATGTCAAATAACATAAATTTACTAATATTTATAACAAAATACGTGAAAATAATACTCATTTCTTTAATATGATAGACATAGAAATTATGTTTTATTGTTTTTAAAGTCAAACCCGACCTGAGTTGACCTACTAGATCTGATTTTGATCGAGGTTGACCACGTTTGATCGATTCCGAGTAATTAGACATAGTTGAAGCAAGTCGCATCGGCAACCTACCTTGTAACGATTACTTAAGGAATACTCGGCCTTGGAAACCTTGTTTTACAACCATGCTAATAATCAATGAATGACCTAAAATGAATATGTTTATTTCATAATTATTTTCACTTTTCTCATCTTGACTTCAAAGTTTGACCAAATTACCACAACTGCCTTTTCATATGAAACCCAATAAATAATGAAAAAGTTTTTGTATCAATTGTTCAACCTGTATAATAAATTACAATCATTTTGAAAAATATAAAGTTCGTAAAATCCAAAAGTTACACTTTAATATCAGCAAATTAATAATAGTTGGATTTTTAAAGTCACAAAACATATGATTTCAATAAAACTTTATTACAATGAGGATTCCAATAGAAGAAACAAAATCCGAGTATTAAAAGGTACATATAATTAACAAGTATATATATATTTTTTTGCAAAGAGACTTTCATTAGCACAGCACCGACCCGAAAACCGGGCCGGCAAACAAACAAACAACAAACCAAAATTAAATTAACGTGTGTATATATATATATATATATAGAGGCTAGTTAACGTACATTACGGCTTAACATACATCACGTACGACAGGTAATTACACACGTTCATTTTAAAATCACGCACGTTATAACTCAAAAATCCAAAATCACGCATGTTGAAACACAATAATCACGCATACTGAAAACATTAATCACGCATGTTATAGAACAAATCACGCACGTTGTCGTACGTGAAGTACGTTAAGCCGTAATGTACGATATACTTGTTCTATATATATATATATATATATATATATATATAGTGGAGAGTTCAAATGAGAAGAAATTCTTTGTAAGAAGAAAAAAGAAGAAATTTCAACCAATAGGAATGCTTCATTAGACTTCATTTAATATTTGTACTTAATGTAACTATAAGGGTAAACATCATTAATTGGTAGTTTTATCTTTAATAACTAACTATATTAAATTTGTAACTTATTTTTAAGATGTATATTTTTCTCAAAAAATAAAAATAAAAATTCATTTATAGTGTAGGATAAATACGAGGCGTGTAGGATAAATTACGAGTTGTGTAGGATAAATTTCAATATGTGTAGGATAAATTTTGAAATATGTAGGATAACTTTTGATGTGTGTAGGCAAAATTTTTTAGTGTGGAGGATGATGGTCTTAATGACTAATTAATTAGTCAAACATAATAGTAAATGAGATGAGAAAAAAACTATTTAATGTTTTACAATTATACCCTTTTGTTCTTTTTATTCTTAATAAAATTTTCTTCTCAAATGAACCTTCCCATATATATATATATATATATAGAAGTTGAAAGGCATACTGCTTGCTCTTGGTTGTTCTTAACTAATTCATTGTTTCTCTCATCATAATCTTCACAAGATTGAATATAGATGTCCTTAAGTGCTCTCATATCAAAATTGACGGTGGTAGGTGTCACTATATTTCTAAACTTCTCACACTTCTCAATGTATATTGTTTCTACGGCTTGAAAGCCACCGATGAAGTAGTTATTTTCAGGATCTTTTATCCTCCACACCTCCCTAAAGCTCTCACACCGACACACCTTAATGTTTCTCAAGCTGCACATACCAAGTTGCTGAATTTGGCCCAAGTCTATGTTGAATAACATTTCGATGGAACTACAATCTTTCACTTCTATCTCTCTCAACATGAAAATATTTTTAATTTTCCCCTCAGTAGTAGTAATTCCAGACTCCCATATCTCCTTCAAGTTCTTCATACCGGTGATTTCCAGTTTTTCCAACTTTGGAATCATAACCTGCACAAAAATCAATCGTAAAAAAAATATTTTGCTCATTAAATAATAAAAAGGTGACTCTTGTTAATAATTAAATCAGTATATAAGATCAAATGTGACATAAATTTACCTCTTTGTTAAAAAATGGTTTCACTGACGAAATATCAGTATTGTTCTTGGGAAAGATGCTAGTGTAATTTGGAAGTTCATCCAGATGTAACTCCATCAGTTGTGGTAACTCTGTTACATTAACATGGGCACATAAACTCACCAAGTTTGGTAGGTTATCCAAAGACAGAAATTTTAACTTGTGAAATGTAACCACCCCCGCTTCACTAGTCTCGCCATTTACCACAGATTGCAAAGCTGAACATGACGTAATAAGGAGTTTCTCAAGTTTTCTCAAACCATTTGCCATAGAAATTGTGAAGAGGTATGCCAGGCCTTCACAGTTTGAAATACTAAGTTCTTTTAAATCACAAAAGGCGTTTTGAGGAGGATGTATTAAAATATCTTCCAGATAACTCATATCATTCACTTTCAAATGAAGAATCTCCGTTTTCCTAAACAACTGATTAATTTTGCATTCACGCAGTTCACTGCTGCTAGTCTCAAGCATCAATGTATTTTTGAATGAATAAGTTCCATTATTATGCTCCCCTCTCCACCTCTTTGTTAACAAACACCCCACAGATATCTTGAACCTTTCTAGATTCTCAAATGATACATTAACTGGTTGGGCCTTGTTATTAAAGAATTCTAGCTCTAGTGCAAAAAGTTTCCTTGAAAGGATCTTCAATTCGTCACAGTTAGTATCTGAGAACCTAATACAACTTCCGTGACAAACTCCCATATAAAGCTCTTCAAGTTGGTTCAAGTTTTCAAACACACCATTATCAATATAAAGGTCAACACAACCAGTCAAATCAAGTAGCTTTAACCTTTTCAAGTTTCCTAATTTAGATGGTAGCTTGTGGATGCCACAACCAGCAAGGTTGAGTACTTCTAAGCTAATAAGATCACCAAGAATAGATACATCATTGTCCACCAACAAGCATGAACGAAGGCATAACGCACGAAGGTTGGTCATGCATTGCGGAAGCAATGGTTGATGCATATTCATATAAGATAGAACCTCAAGTTTCTTCATACTTGTGTAAAAATCTTCCGGAAACCTGAGTAGCTTATCCCCATCCATTAGCTTCAAAAGTTTAAGGTTTTTGTGATTAAAATGTATTGGAAACTGAAGCATACTTCCACACTTTAGTAGAAGTCTCTCATATGGCTCATCTTCTTCAAGCAAATCAAAGAAATTATTGTCGTGGCTTACTATTGAAGCTTGCTTGACAACTGAAAATTTGCTTAGAACAAAATCACGCACAAGATCATGCATTTTAACACTTCCTTCACAGTCACTTTTAATCAACAAGTTTGAACGTATGAGTTTGTTAACACAAGTGTTTACCCGCCGTCTTGCTCCTGCTATAGTACGTACACTCTGATAAAAGTTCAATCCCCACCCGTACCTCAGTAAGTCCTCTTTCTGAATGTTAGAGTCCTCCGGGAACAAGCCACTAAGAAGAAAAATTGCTTTAAGATCATCTTCTTTAAGATTCTTGAAGCTAATCTTAAAAATTTCTTTAATACCATAGTCATCCACCTTTTTGTTTTGTAAGCGAGAAAGTGCGTCTTCCCATTCAAACTTTTCCTTATCTCTTAAAGTAGAGGCGATGGTTGTTATAGCAAGAGGCAAACCTCTACATATCTTTAGGATTTCTTCTCCAATCTGGTGCAAGTCAAGCTGTTCAATATCACCACTTGAACCTAGTCGTACCGTTTCCCAGAATAACTTTTTTGCTTCCTCATCTTTCAAAACGCCAATTTTGAAAATCAAACTACTTTCGATATCCATTTGAGTACAAATATCTTCCTCTCGCGACGTGAGCAACAACTTGAAGCCATTTGGCAAAGGACTCGATAATCCAATATCTTTAAGGTTGATCTTCTCCCAAACATCATCTAATATTATCAAAATCTTCTTTTTACCCTCTTCCGACATCCTCTGAAATCTTTCTTTAAGCCGATCGGCCCTTGTATCTTTATCTTTTTCAGATAAAGGTTTACCAGTGCGTTCTGCAATAGTTGTTTGAATATCAACTGGGTTGTGATTTTTCCCAATAGTCACCTTCACAATCCATTCGAATGTTCTCCTATCCTCCACAGCCTTCTCCAATTGCTCCATCATTGTGGTCTTGCCCACACCGCCCATACCAGATAGAGCCATCATTCGGGCCTTGTTATCATTTGATTCAAGGGATAACAATGCATTATTAAATATCAAATCTCTGCTTGACTTGAGTATGCTTTGGGTGCCATCATCATCTTCATGAACTAGTATGGAGGTGGACGCCTTGTTAGAGCTAACCTTAGCAAGAGGTCTTTCTTCAACAGTCCACTCGATGTTAGATTTTTCAGTCATTAGACGGTCTATATCATTGACTATACAGGATGATCGTTTTCCTGATGTGTATCTCATCTTTATGTTAAAACATCCAAGTCGACCTGTTGGAATATTCTCTGCCTTTACACTGATCGCTTTGACTTCTTCCAACCAGCCTGGGACATGACGAGGCACAACGAGGTTGTTTGCATCATGTCGCTCCTTTTGCTCTTCCACGTCACGTGCTATATTATTCAGTTCTGCCAATCTGGCACTCATGTATTTGACCTTGTTTGAGGAGGAAACCAAAAAACCCAAGTGTCTTTTAATAGGGCCAAGCAAAGATTCAACAATGGGAGTAATAATCGGAGTTACAAAGTCCATGATCCAAAGATCTGTATCTGTTGTTTTAAACAAAAAAAAAAAGTAACTAATTAATAACCAAGGGAATGTAAGAAAGGCAGGGCAGGACCGATAGGCTTAGCATCCTAGGCGAAGGCCTAGGGCCCCCCAAAAGTAGTGGCCTCCATTTTTTTTTTTATATATATTACATGTGTATTTAGCCCAAATGAACAAACACATAGTAAAGACATAATGACCCAAACAAGTAAAGTGTCTAGACCTAGCAACTGCAACTGACGTGAATGGCGATTGGGGGAGAAATTAGGGGTAATCGATTGCCTGCGATGATGGGATTTGCGATTGAGCAACCATAAAAAAGCAATCTCGAATCTGCAGGTGGGTTCACAATTAGGAGCCTTAGAAGACGGATGGAACAAGCAAGTAACCCGGGTCCGGGTGTGGGTTTCGAGTGGAATAAATGGGTACCGCTCAAGGTTAACTTCCTTGTGTGGAGGATATACCTGGGTTGGGTCGTGACAATGGCTGGATTATGCAGAAGAAATGTGCACTTGGTTGTTGGTTGTCAATTTGCTTTAGCAGTGTGGGACTTTATTGCTGAATGGACAAGATGTCCAAGGCTGTTCGCGTTCGCTGTTAAGCAGGGGCGAAGTATTGTGGGTGCCCGGGGGTGCACCCGCCCACCCCAATATTTCGGTTAGAAGTGTATAAGTTCCGATTTTTCGTCCGAAAATTTTAAAATTATATAGGATCGCCCCCCCCCCCCCCCCCCCGATTATTTTTCCTAAATTGTATATCCTAAATATTTATAAACTTTGTATATAAATGATGGGTAGTTTGGTAAATATACACTTTGTTTTATTTGGAACTATTATTATTTGACCCGACTTGAATCGAATAGCCAACCCGACCCGAAACATAACGATAGGAAAAAAAAATTTGGGTCCCATCACTTTACGCCACCTCGAAACTTTTGGTCAAGCTCCGCCACTGCTGTTAAGGACGTAGATAACATCCACAATCAGGTCCTAGGCACTGGAAGATGGAGAAAGTTAATGCATTCGATAGTCATGATTACTTTATGGGGAATATGGAAGAGTAGGAACGATCGGGTTTTCAGTGACAAGGAGCCTAGCATGGAAGGATTGAAGTAGGAAATTCACCAACTGATCTTTCTCTAGTTCAAGCATAGAGCAAAGAGATACTCACTAACTTGGGATCATTGGTGTAATATGGAAATTTCGTGTATGGACTTGTAATTGTTACGTTTTGTACTTGGTGTTACCGTTAGAACAAGATGAATAAAATTTGTTGGCCTTTAAAAAATAGAAAGAAGCAAGAATATAACTTGTATAATGCCTAGGTTTGATTAAGTTCTTTATTTGTTTCTTTAATAACACTCTTTCCAAAACACTAAGATTACTATGTGATGGTTAGGTATACACACATATAACCATAACCAAACCATAATATAGGCTTTCAAAAAATTTATAACCAATCAACGAGATGGAATTAGATCATATGATATGTATTTGAAGTTTTCTAATATTTAATTACTAGGTTATATACCCGTGAGTTTCACGGGTTATAGGTTGTGTTAAAAAAATCTATATCTTATGACCTAACCTAAACTGGTTTCAACCCGAACTGGTTTGTGCCGGGAACTCGATTTGTGCACCTCTAGTCTTGATAGTTTGTTAAAGGTGTTTGTATAATGGCGGTGTTTGTTAATTTTATGTTTCCATCTTTTGACTGCTGTAACAGAATAAACAAGTTGGATATATTGTCACATATTCTTTGTTATACTTTTCTGTCTTGTATATTGTAAGTTATATAATATAACCTAACCTAATAATACAAATAAGACAAAGTAACACGTAATAAGTGAAACATCTAAATAATAAAACTCAGAGTAAACTGCCAAAATAGTCCTTAAGGTTTAGTCATTTCTACTAGGGATGAGCTCGGTACCGAAAATCCCCAAAAGTGGGTACCGGTACCGAATATACCCGGTACGGTACCAGTATTTGAGGGTAAAAACCGGTACCGTACCGGACCGGTATCGAACCGGTACCGAAAGTGTACCCGGTTCGGTAAATTCGGTACCGGTACCGGGTACCATTTGCTCATCCCTAATTTCTACCACTTTAGTCCAAAACTCAAACCTTTTGAATCTGGGTCCATATGGTTTCAATTTTGTTGTCATTTTCATCCAAAATCAAAATTTGGTCAGATTTTTTCAGTTAACATCCAGTTTTTTTTTTATCTGTTTCCTCCACGTTTTATTATAACAAATTAAAAAAAAAAGCTGACCATTTTGCCCTTCATTAAAAGGGAGGAAAAAGACAAAAAAGACAAAAAAGTTGGATGTTAACTGAAAATCTGATCAGATTGATCAGATTTTGTTTTTTGATGAAAATGACAACAAAATTGAAACCATAAGGACCTATATTCAAAAGGTATGAGTTTTGCACTAAAGTAACCAAACCTCATGACCATATTAACCGTTTACTCTAAAACTCAATTGATCATAAAGTTCCAATTTCTCACATACAGTATATTACTTATAAAAGAATAAAAAATGTAAATGTTGAATTAAGATTTACCCATGTAGAAATCGAACCAAATATAAACGATCTACCCATAAGAAAAAAAAAAAAATCCAACAACAAGTAACCTAACATTTTATGTTAAGAAAGCTAAAAGACGAGTAAAAGAATTGAAGGCTAAAACTAAACTTAAAAACATAAGATTACCTTCAAAATCTCCAAACGAACAACCAATAGAGTAGAACCTAGAAACCTGAGATGTCTTAGAGAAATTTAAAGTAAGATAAAGTACGGAGAGCATGATAATTGGAGGACAGTGGACAAAGTACTATTCACACCAATAATTATACCTTGCACATGGGTTTGGTGACAAAACCAATAATTCAGAATTTACTTAGACCAAGCGGTATGGGGGCCGGCTTAGGCCCGGCGCCGGTCCCCACACCGCCCCCTCGCCCCGTCCCGTCCTTTCTGGCCCCCACCAGACGATCTTCACGGGCCTCCCTTCTCCTCCCTTCTCTCACATATACCCATACATACATACATATATATACATAAAGGGGTTCATCCCCCACCCCCTAGGTCCATCCCTTCCTAGCCACTCCTACGTGGGGATGAGGCTCTCCATACCCACTAGTCTTAAAAGTGTTTTCATTTATTTTTATGGAGTAAGAAAATGATTAATTTTTATTTTAAAAAGTGCTGGGGGATTCCGGAAGGATTCCCGCACTTCGTGATGGACTTTTGATCGACATCAGTTCACTCACTACTTGCTTCTTTATAGCACCGTTTCGCTTTTTCTTTAAGTATCGACACTCACTATAGCAATACAAATATAAAACCCAAAGCTACAATAGTTATGGATCAAAAGAAAACAAACAAAAAAATCAATTAATATACGCATGTAACAGATTAACCATTTTCCTTTATTTAAAAACTATTCAACCAAAAGACAAACTATTTGTTTATTGAATTTAATCGTTATGTTGTTTTTTATTATTGTTAAACACATTAATTATTTAATATAGATATTTTAATGAATGGAAGTTAAAATTGTCCAAACACATTAATTAATAAATTTGCCCCTTCAATAAAAGAATTAATAAGATAAATTGTATAGAAACCAGTTTTCTAAAACCATTTGCAAAACCATCTTGGTTTTATTAAAGTATTGACTGCATTTAATAATAGTTATTAAACTTATTTCACATTCATACATTCATATAGAGAGAGAGAAATAACTGTGCTAAATACAGAGAGCAGTGGCGGATCCAGGAATTCTTTTATGGGGATGCAGAATATTTATAAAGATTTTAGGTTCCTGGGTATATATAAAAAAACCGGTTCATATCGGGTCGGGTCATGTAAAACAAAAGAAAATCAAACTAAAATTTATATAATCATCAAAAACATGTAAAACGTCATTAAAAACATGTTTAAGATTGTACCCTACAGGTTTTCATATGAATCCGAACACGACCCGAATCTTTGCGGATTGACCAGAACACGACCCGAATATTCGCAGGTTGACCCGAACACGACTCATTCAACCCGAATTTATTATCTTTCAATTTTTTACTGCAAATTAATATATTATATTAAAATTAATACTTTATGCAAAAAAACACAAACATACATAATACAATTACATTTAAATTATAAAATCTTATGTCAATCTTTTTTTTAAGTTATAATTATGGCATAAAATACACACCCAACTTAATTTATGACAGAAAACATATTGTAAAAAGTATAATATATAAATGGGTTAAACGGGTCAACCCAACCCGTTTCGACAAAAGGGTTGACGGGTTTAACCTGAAACTGAGCCAAACCATCGAATTACTTTTTAGGTTCGTGTGATGTCAGAAATTCACACCTCTAGTATTTTGTTTCTAGAGTGAATTTCAAGTGTTGTCCTTTATTTTTATACTCATTTTCAGGTGCTGTCATTTACGTTCAAAATTGATGAGTTGTCCTTTATGTTTTCAAATCATACACGTTTTGTCCTTTAGGCCTAAACCAGTTAGTTTTTTCAGTTAAATTTGATCATGTGCAAAATGAGGGCATTTTTGTCAATTCAAACTAGTTTAATACCCGTCCGGTGGACGGGTTGCGTTGATGTATTATATAATAACAACATGAATAAACCTATGAACAACGTGACAAACAAAGCTAACATATATTAAGGCAGTGGATTTCCCTTGGAATGGGCAGACCAGATCATCAGCGTTGTCTGTGTTCCAAAATTTCCTGAAAAGATGAAAAAAAATAGTTAATAGATAATTCAATTTTAAAAAATTAAATATTTTTATGATATTTAAATGTGCCTAGAGAGCAATATGCATACTTAAACAGGCAAATAATAACAAAAAAACGATCAAAGACAAAATTGAAAGAAAAAGAGTCAAAGTACCGACACTTTTTGGCACAATTTCACCATACAATACCTATGTGTTTATTATCATTATCCACATCCAGAAATACCCGGTGTGTAACTTCAAATCAAGTACTAAAATGTACTTACAAACATTAGCGAAACTCTATGTCCAAGAGAAACATTACCTGGTAAAAATCCAATATTAAATCTACTATTATTGTTGAAGAAATCGTTTTGAAACATTACCTGGATGTATATCAAGTCCAAATGCCTACACAAAATGGAATAAATAGAAATAAAAAAAACATACCATATATAAGGTAAATTACAAAAACCATATCATTACCTCACTGACTCGGCTTTGTAGTGCAAGAGCTAATACCTTGCATCCTTGATTCTACAAGGCATTTGCTACTCGACGTGTTTGTAAAGACGTTCTCACCCTTGCAATTAATCCAGCCCTGCTCTGCATATCATTATGATATTTTGCTGATTCACTTCTACTTTTATAGGTTATAATTTCAAATTTGAAATGTTAAAAGGAAAAACTTTAAATCTTACTCAATTTAAAAATTTATCAGATTTAAGTATCAGCAGGTAAATGTTTGAATGGTATTATAACTCACTAAATGTTTCTTGATACATTACTGATCACACCAGCCACTAATTCCATGATCACTTCATGTTTGCAGGACACGTGTTATTTCTAAAAAATAATGTGTGCAAATTGTAAACCGTAAAAAGAACGTTAAAAAACATACATATGGTACTACCTGCAAGATAACATGTCCTATAAGTTAGACCTTTTATACAGAACAAAACTGGCCGAGTTGAACAAAAGGTTTAGAAGAATATGTACATCAAAGATACACTTGGGCAACTATCGAGTCGTTCTACCCATTTGACCCGTTTCCCTTTTAGCTACGTTTAAAACCCGTTTTACCCGTTGAGCTAAAATAAAACCCAGATCGACCCGTTCTTAGGTAGATGGGTTAAAACTGAAATTGCTACTTCTAGCTTTCATAAGTGTTAACCAAAAAAGTGGAGTAAAATAGGAACAAATATAACAACATATAGATACATATTGAAGTAGAAAAAAACATGCAAAGAATCCAAACACTCAAAAGAACTCAAATTACCGATTATATAATTATCACAACTTCAGAGATATAGTAGCTCATGTACAGGAGCTGTATAGGAAAAATAAATTCTTTTGGTGATATCAAAGCAACATATATTTAATTCAGATATAATATTAAAAAATTTCAAAAATCTAAAGCCTAGGTAATGAATGATTGAATATAAAAAATAGATTCTTGTTAGAGGGGCAACAATCTTCAAAATAAGACTATTTACCCAACATATAGACTACATCTCCAAGTTGAATCATGTCATATTAAGAATGCTTATTAAACTAAACAATGTAAACACAGTTGTCAACCCAACAACAAAAGCCTACCAGATTGTGAAGAACCTTTGATCGTAGCAAGGTCCTGCAATCTCTTGACTTTTCTAACTGCTTCCATGTGTGCAGACAATGAATTGGCATCTTTTATGACATGATTCACGGCGCCTCGAGGCGCGCCTCAAAACGGACGCCTTGGGCGTTTTTTTAAACCATGCATTGTACATCAACTTGTAGAGCCGGAGGTGCCCACCTGTAGACAATTGTGTCAGTTTTAACCTTATATGGGTCAAATATTTTTTTTAATCGGAAAAGGGAGTCAAATTTTTATTCAATAACAAAGATGCAGACATATACACCCATTAGCCAGGAGCTATATGGATATTAATGATACAGCAGACACCATTAACCATCTACCATACTCACTCCTTGAGTATACCACTCCTCATAAGTCATAACTAATGTTTCTAATTTTTGCTCTATCTCATCTAAAGAAAAGTCTGCTGGTTTATCTCTTTTGAAATCCTGCTGTGTGTTTTGTAGACTCCCTCAAAAACTTTCATTTATGTTGGCCCATAGCTGCCATATTGAAGATGTTGCGCGCCGCTATCATATTCCTCTTCGGCCATTTAGTGTCATCTACTTTGTCTAGTACCTCTTTAACTGTAGAACAATTATGTAGATTACGGACTTTCAGCCACACACCCACTAACCACCACACAGTTCTGGCTGAAAGACACGATACCAGAATATGATCCACTGTCTCTGGAATGTATCTGCAGGACGGACAAAATGTGTTCCCAACCTGTATACCTCTTTTGCTCGGTTCCACCCTCGTGGGAAGTCTCCCAGCAACAGCTCTCCATGCTAGTACATTTGATTTTGGCAATGCCCATCCGTTCCATTCCAATTCATTACATAACCATTTACTCCTCGCTCACCTATTTGACTGAGAAAGACACTTGTATGCAAATGAGCTGCAAACTTTAAGTAACCATGAAAGGCTATTAAATTAACATTAATAAGATGCATGCAAAAGTTATAAAACTTCTCAATTCCAACCAACAAAATAAATAACTACTTCATATCAAAGCCACAAATTATCTAACCTTTATATACTTGTCCTAAAGATGTTGAAGCAACAGGCTCTGCACTAATGTCTACAAAAAATTCTGAATTGGAGCACCTAACTGAGATTCAATAGAACGAATGGCAACCTTGATTGGAAACGGGGGTATTAGACCCTGACAAACATCAGTTTAGTAACTTGTAAGAATTCTAAATTGTAAAGCAATAAAATTAAAATTCTTGAAAATGTTATAGTTTAAGATATGTGCCTGTAGTTTAGCAAGTTCATTACAGTATACAAAAGGTAGTATATATGGTCTTGTCCAAGCTGACAATCAAAACGAAAGTAAATGATTGGTTCAAGTTAATTAAATATATATACATTTTTCAAGCCATGTAAATCAACATAATAAATGAGGACTTACCTTGATATAAAAGGACCACCCAACCGGATAAGGGTATTACAAAACTGCATCAATTAGAATAAAATGCGGGTAGTTACATCACTGCTAAATGCAACACTTAGATTAATTCCGAAAGTTTTTTAATGTCGTGAATAAACATACGTCCCAAAGTAAGCTTGACGACCTCGTACAAAATATATGTTGCTCTGTATAATGCCAAGAACGGACCAAAACTGTAATAAAATGAGATACATTTGGATCTAAAAGTAAGTGCATTTCCAAATTCACTTTCAAGTGATTCCTCTTTTAACTTTGCATACTCTGTTGAGGGTTTATTCCCATGTACACAAGAGAATCGTGTTGAAAAATTTCAACATAAGCCAAGTTTATCCCCATAAACACAGTCCACACACTTTTCAATGACAAACACACAAGCAACATTATAATTTAAAACAATGAATTTTAATTTACCAGATATGAGTTTAGCGCCAGTTCACTTATAACTTCTGGATCAAAATTAGCTTCCGGAGAATCATAGACCGAACCTGATACTACCCCCTGTAACCAGACCACAAACACGAACAATCAAATCTCAAAATTGTTAATAAAATGCACTAAATTAACACAAAAGTAGCAAAATAGAAAGTATAATTAAAGTTATAACTACTTATAACGGTGGATGGCATACCGGTGGTGGTTAGCAGATGGTGGATTTGACGGTTGTGCTGGTCGATTGGGTGGAGTTGACGACCAATTGAGCGGCAATGACTGTCAATTGAGAGGTGGCGAGATTGCCTTGATGGTGGCTGTGTCCGATGGTAAATTCTCTCCTTACAAATGTAAATGAATATAGAACAAACATGATAATATATAAATCAAATGTCGTGGTAGTGAGTGGTTATTCTCTCCTTACAACGCTAACCCTAAATTTTCCAATTTGGGTGTAACCCAAATGAATGCTTCTCTGGCTTTTAATCAAATCAATTTCAGATCCTGTCAAAAACATCATAAAAGCAAATTCACTATACGTAAGGCTCAAAAAAAGATTGCTCTTACCAAAGCCTGAATCCCGAATCATCAATAACTTGAACAAATAATCAAATTCTAATGAAAAGAAACCCTAAAAATCCATTATGTTAGCATCTGGAGTCAAAAGTGTGAATAAAGAGAAAGATCGAGATGATACCGGTTTTATTCGGAGCAAGAATCAAGAAAATAGGATATCTGTGATGCAAGTTTTGGGATGCCAAATGAGGGAGTGCGATGGTGATGGTGAGAAGTCTGATATGCGTTCTTGAGGTTGTCCACCTAATTTAGAGGAGAGAGGTAGGACGTGGGATGGAAGCAAGAAACCATGTATTACCTATTTAAATTGCAGGATTGATAACCTTGAAATACGGACAAAGAGGGGAGAGTGGGGAGTTATTTGGTAACTTGCTAAAACTGCAAGTAACTGTCGATAACCGCCATCATACCGGTTAATTTTGGGAGTTTAAGTGGCTGAGATTTAATCTCAGCCAAATCCAACGGTGGAGGTTGATTTCAAAGTTAGTTAGACTTAATGGGAACCATATATATATATATATATATATAATAATTTGGTCTCTCTCACCCATCACAACCTGCATCACAACCTGCTACCTCCACCACCACCTCCACCTCCATCAACCGCCGCCTTCACCACCTGCTAGATGAATCTAGTGCAATTTTATTTGATCAATTAAACGCAACACGAACAAGAAGTCAACAAAATACCTGACGCTCGATAGCTTCCCGGAGATTATTATCGATACACGAGTACTAAATCTAGCTGAAGCATGTTTGTCAATACAGTTCTAATTAAACCTACTTTAACTCTATTTCATCAATTAAACACAATAATACATACAATAAATCAGAAGCAAAGTGCAATAACATCAATATTCACATTACGCCTAAAGCAAAACAAGGGAAACTGAAACCCTAACCTCCGCCACTCACGAAGAGAATAACCGTCCGTCAGAAGCGAATATTCCGTCAGATGAATCCGGATCAGATCTCTTCACCGTCCGTCAGAAGCGAATATTCCGTCAGCATCTTCTCCAACGCCGTAACTCGGAACGGATGAAGAATCGAATGGTGAAGAGGTTTGACCCGGATTTAAATCTAGCTGAAGCATGTAATCCGTATGGAGAAGTTGGAGTATGAATCGTTTGTGTCGAAGTAACCTTCATCGAATTGACCGGATGAACGGATCGTTGTTGATTCTTCGCCGTCGACGCTGAAAATCTCTAGCTTCTTCTTCTTCAAGCTGCTTTCATGGCTGCCTTTTTATATTCTTTTTTTCCACCATTTTGTGCAAACTGTTCGAGTTGAGAAAACTGTTTCGTCTCAGTTTTTTCTCACAAATATGATGAGGGAGAAAGTGATGATTCCACCTGGATCAACTGTTAGTGATTTGGACTCTCAAGAGTTGTTTAATTAGCAAACGTGTCATTAAGTAGTTGTTTGATTTATTGGCTGCCTGGCATATCGTGTATACATGTACACGATAAGACACGATACACGAAATCTCATACACGAACACGACACGATAACTTATCGTGTCCTTTTTTTCAAACACGAACACGACACGATATACACGAAAATTACATGTTAATACCTGTTAACACGAGTGTTCGACTGTTATACACGAAAATTACCTGTTAATACCTCTTAACACGAACACGACATGCTATCTGAGAGTTAGAGAGGGAGTTTAGGGTTTCATTTTTTTTTTGAATTGAACGAGGAATGAAAATAGAAAGGAATTAAGGAACCCACACGCACATGGCTGATGAGTTTTATTTAATTTAATTTCTTATCGTGTACTAACAGGTATTAACAGGTAAACAGGTATTTAACCTGTTTATACATGAAAATTAATAGGTAATCTCGTGTCTACCTGTTTGGTACACGATACCTGTTAAGGCCATACACGATACATGTTAACTTCGTGTAGGTTCGTGTCGTGTATTTGTGTAAAATTGCCAGCCCTACCTTTTATATTCTTTTTTTCCACCATTTTGTTGTTGAATTGACAAAAATGCCCTCATGTGCAAAGCACATGACCAAATTTAATTGTAAAAACTAATTGGGTTAGGCCTAAAGGACAAAACGTGTATGACTTGAAAACATAAATGACAAAACTCGTCAATTTTGAATATAAAGGACAGCGTCTGAAAATAGGTATAAAGGTAAAGGACAATCCTTGAAATTCACTCTTGTTTCTATTAAGATTAATCTGTTCTTTATTTTGGAACCAGGTTGCATCTGGCAAAGAAAGATCTCTGTGTCAGGTTTGAGAACTGGAAAAGTTGGCGAGCTGCAAAGTGGCAAATAGGAGTCTCGTTGAGGAACGAAATGGAAGATAAATGGAAGCCAAGTGATGAACCCGTTTTGAATTTGTATAATAATCGGGATGACAAGTTCGTAGCTGTTGGTCAGGATGAAGAGCAAGAGCAATTAAACGATGAGCAACACGTTGAAGAACCAAATGATGTCCTTCTAATTGCACTAGAGGTTTGCTCATATCTAAGCATTATTCAACTTCCATTTATATTATAGAGATGGCAGAATGGGTGGGCTTTGGGTAAAAGGTCAAAATGGGTTTGGATCAACTTTGGTAACATTACATTTTTTGTCCAACGTTTTGATTTTTTAAAAAACAGAGTAAAGTATACGGATGGTCACTGTGGTTTACCAAAATTTTGGATTTGGTCCCTAGCTTTTCAAAAGTTCACGAATGGTCCCCGTGGTTTGCACTTTGTAACACATTTAGTCCCCAACTGGCCAGCTTTTTCCAAAAGTACATGGATGGTCCATGTGGTTTCCACTTTGTAACACATTTAGTCCATAACTTGGACCTGCTAGAACCTTTACATTTGTTGGCTAGGGACTAAATGTGTTGCAAAGTGCAAACCACAGGGACCGTTTGTGTACTTTTAGAAAGGTAGGGACCAAATCCAAAATTTTGGTAAACCACAAGGACCGCGTGTGTACTTTACTCTTAAAAAATAATTAATGCGTTAATTATGATTGAATAAAGATTAACGGTCAAAAAACCCTATGGACTTTCACAGAATTTGTACATAAGTCCCATACCTTATTTTCTGATTATTAAATCTTGAGTAAATTACAAGTTTTGTCCTTTATGTATGTCCAAAATTGCAGGCGCTGCCCTTTGTCTTTAAAATTGATGAGTTTTGTCCTTAATGTATGCAAATCTTGCACGTTATGTCCTTTAGGCCAAACCCAGTTAGATTTTTTGGTTAAATGAAGGCATGTGCAGGGCACATGAGGGTAGGAATGTAATTTCACCTGACACTTGTAATTTACTCCTTTATTTATTACTTCATCTGCCTCATTCGTTTCACCTTTCTTCTCCTTCAAAATTAGGGTTCTTCATATTGTTAATTAGGGTTCATAATCGCCATGGTCAACTGCCATTGTGGAAGGGAAGCTATTATACAAACTTCATGGACAAAGAAGAATCCTGGACGTCGTTTTTATTCTTGTCCTGTCCAGGTAATCTTTCATCTTCTTCAAAATTAGGGTTCATCGATTATAAAAAGGTAATGTCTTTTCTGAATTTAATGTTTTGATTTGGTCAAATGTAGGGTTCAAATTGTCCATTTATTGGATGGTTCGATCAGCAAAGGTGCCAAAGGTGCATAGATATCATACCTGGATTGCTTAGGGCTAAGAACATGTTGGAATCGGAGAAGATGCAGCTGCAACAAGAGAACATGATTCTGGAAGAAGAAAACATTAAACTGCAACTAGAGAACACGAAAGTTGAAGCAAAGTCAAGAAAATTGAAAAAGTATTTGGTTTTTAGTTGGATCTGTTTTGTGATGTATGTTATGGCATTTTAGGCTGTTATACATGATGTGCAGTATGTGTAAAATGACAAGATCTAATTTTGAATGACAAGATCTATGTTTGTGAAGTACTTTATGCCTTTTTGGTTTGTTATATGTTATGTGCAGATGTAATTTGACAACCCATGTAAACTTACCATAATGTAAACAAGCCAAACAGACCATAACAAACTGCAGATGTAAACTGACCAAAACAAAGTGCCGATGTAAACTGAGCAAAACAAAGTGCAGCAATATCCTACTAAACTGACCAAAACAAAGTGCAGATGTAAACTGACCATAAACAAAGTGCAGTGATTGACATCTAAACAAGCCAAACAGACCATAATGTGCAGTTTATAACCAAAAACATGTGCAGTTTATAACCATTACAAACAGACCATAATGTGCAGTTTATAACCAAAAAACATGTGCAGTTTATAACCATTACAAACAGACCATAATGTGCAGTTTATAACCATAACAAAATGACCATAATGTGCAGTTTATAACCATAACAAAATGACCAAATACTTACCATATTATAACCAAACCTGATTCATGTTCCAAATACTACCAACATTCCACAAACATCTAAATAGTAGCAACCCAAAAGACATAAAGAAGTTCACAAACATCTAAATAGTACCAACCAACATTTTCAAAAGACATAAAACAAGTTCAAAAGACATAAAAGAGGTTCAGTTTGCTGCTGCCTTTCTTTTCTTCCCTGCCTTGCCACTCTTCCCTGATTTGCCAGTGTTGACAGGTTCACCTTGACCCTTGCAAGTCCTGGAATTATGTCCAGTCTTCTTACACTTTGAACATGCTCCTTTAGTGTGCTTTTTGGACAACCTTCCTGACTGGGTCATCTCTTCAAGCTCCACAGCAGATCTTTTCCTCAATTTCTTGGGTCTTCCAACCTGGGTGTGATGTTTTGGGGGTGTAATCGTTGTAGGAGCATGTACCCTTGTCCATAAAGTCCTACCATTGATAGGGTTCACCCTAAAAGAGTATACATGTTTCCACCTCTCCATTGTATGAACCGGATGTACCCAACTCTCCAAAGCACCCACCCTGCCCCCATTAGCAGCTTTCTCCCAAAGTGCAGCCACAGCATGTCTGCATGGCATTCCTATAAAACATATTCAACCTTTAGACAAACATCCAGTTAACAACTTCAAAAAATGAAGAATGAGTTACCTGTTATCTCCCAAGCTCTGCAACTACATGTCCTTGCAGCCAAATTCACAACACGAGCATGATTTGGCTTTCCACTAACCTGATACGAATCCCCCCCATTCCACTGAACATGGTAAGCAGCTGCATCTCTTTTGATCCCTTCAAAAAGTTCTGTTGCCTTGGGTGTAAGCAAGCCTTCACTTCTCTCAATAACGTTCAACACAGTTACTATTCTCCTCATTAGATACTCCCTTATGTATTCAAGGGCTGATATGATAGGCTTGTCCCTGCCTTCTACTATCTTTCCATTGAAAACCTCACACATGTTATTAAGCACTATATCAGAAACAACCCTCCCTATGCCAAAAGTAGGAACAAATGAATACATAAGTGAACAAATGAATACGTAAGTGATATTGAAAAACAAAAAAAATACCTGAAAAATAAGCCCTTGACCAATGTAAAGGAGGAATCTTTGACAACCATAAGTGAGCTTTCTTGTTGAAAGCCTTTAATTCTTCCATAGCAACTGATAATTCTGGGACTGTTGTTGCACAAGCACAGTTCCAAAGCTTATCCTTGTAGAGATCTCCTTTGAAAGTAACTTTCATGTTTTCATGTATGTGGCGAAGACAGTATCGATGCTCAGCACAAGGAAACAGTTTTGAGATTGCAGGAAGTATCCCCTGCACAGTATATTGCAATTAAAAGACAGTTCACAAAGTAAAAGACAGTACCTTTTGTCTATCACTTATGAAAGTAAAATTTGAGTAAGTGCCTAAACCAAGATCATCACCTAAAATCTCTAAGAACCAAGTCCATGACTCTTTGTTTTCAGATTCCACTATTGCATAAGCAACAGGGTAGATCCCATTATTGCAGTCAACACCCACTGCACTTAACAGTTGCCCTGGGAATGGTCCTTTCATGAATGCACCATCTAGACCTATAAAATCCCTTCCAATTGCTTTGAAACCCTGCTTTAATGCAGCCAAACACACATATATCCTTCTAAATTGTCTGGTATTATTCCCTGGATCTGGATTAGCATCAACCTCAATCTTAACAGTTGTACCTGGATTTTGTTGGATGAGTTCATGAGCATAATCCCTTAAGAGTGTATACTGTTCAGCATAATCTCCTTCGACATGCTTCTTGGCTATGCACTTAGCCCTATACGCCTTCATTCTTGAAACTCCAACTGAATACCTCCTTTGAAACTGTTCTTGTACAGCCTTAACTGGTATTTCTGGGTTCTCTTCAATCTGCTCTAGCATCTCTTGTGACAGGAACTTTGAAGTACATGCATAATGCTTCCTGGTTGTAATACATGTGTGGTCAGTAATTAGGGTTTTGACAACCCATGTTTCGGCATTTTTTTCTTTTGAAATCAACAAGACCCAAGGACATTGATATTGATGGGGGTTTGTCCTATTCCCCCTACCACCCACATTTATTTCAACTTTTTTCTGATTGGTCCCTGTGTCTTTACTCTTTTCAACAGAAACCCCCTTCCCCTTTTTTTCTTACCTTTTTTCCCCTTGTCTTCACTTTTATCCATCTCAACACTTTTTTCTTTACCTTTGGCTTGGCTGACATGCACCCCATTATCATCTACCTCAAAGTCAGGTTTTGAGCCTTGACACACTGCCCTAACCCTGCTGTGATCATCTTTGATAATCTTTATAATCCTTATACTTTCAACAGCATGTTTTTTGATCAGCTTTTTAGCTTGTTGCTTGCTGGCAAACACCTGCCCAAGGTAAAAGTTTACAATATTCTCATTTGATCTTTTTATTTGGTGCAGCAAATGTTTCCTGGTGCCTGTATGATTATCATCAGATTCAGAACCACTGTTAAACTTGTCATTATCTAATACATCTTCTTCCATGTGTTCATCAACATTCCTGTGTTCATTAATGTTGTCCTCAACTTCCATATCAACATTAGCCCTATAGTCACTCATGTCCACTTCATGATCACTCATAGTATTCTTTTCATCCACTATGTAATCACTATCATTATCACTCCTACCTTCACTTTCATCCCTATCCTCACTACCATCCCTATCATCAGTAACATCCCTATCCTCAATAACATCCCTATCCTCAATAACATCCCTACCCTCAGTAACATCCCTATCCTCACTAACATCCCTACCCTCACTAACATCCCTATCCTCATTGACATTCACTTCAGTCTCAACAAATGCTGGACTAGCTGCCACCTTGCTGCTGGATTCACCATAGTCAATATTATGTCCAACATTTACATTTCCACTCATAGGATTAGGAACTATGGCATATGGTCCAATTTCATCTATTTCTTCAATGGTGATGCTAGGTCTAGGAGGTTTACTAGGTGAGCTAAACAGTTCCTTCATGTTTTTCAAGCCATGAGTGGTATATACATGGATCATCTTGTGCATTTCAACATACCTAGCCAAGTTGAGACAGTCTTGATCACTGGTTAAGTGTTCAAGACCATCATCTAGGGTCTTTTCAGGATTCAAAAACTGGTAATACATTGGGTTCAAGCTATTATACCCTAACTGATCAAGCATAAGATCGACTTCATGAATGGAAAACTTATCAATATCTATCAAGTCAACATAACTGATCTTGCCTCCTACATATGTGCGTCCAGGAGGTGATGTAAGCCTACCACCATGATGAATGAAAATGCTAAAGAAATTGGGAAAACCATCTGCAAATTTTCAACATTTATGTTATTAATCAACTGATGATCAACAAAAACCACAACATTATATCCTAAAATCGAAGCTAGGGTTTGTAACTTACCATACAGTTCAACGACACTTTCAGTTTCAAGATTATCCCTGACATACCAGCCTTCTTCAGTCTGCGACATCGGAATCTTGATCGTCGTTTTTTACAGGGTGCAAAACCCTAGAAATGAAAGATGAGGGATGATCAATGTGAAGCAGGTGAATGAATGAGGACAGTTCTTGTTATAATTAAGAGGGAAAGACAAATGTCAGGTGAAATTACATTCCTACCCTCATGTGCCCTGCACATGCCTTCATTTAACCAAAAAATCTAACTGGGTTTGGCCTAAAGGACATAACGTGCAAGATTTGCATACATTAAGGACAAAACTCATCAATTTTAAAGACAAAGGGCAGTGCCTGCAATTTTGGACATACATAAAGGACAAAACTTGTAATTTACTCTTAAATCTTTTTGCTTTCAAACTTGACGATGAAGTTTCTGGATTTTACTATTAAAAAAAGTGCTTGATTATATCCTTCAACCTTTTTGAAAAATTATGAAAATGTTCTTTTCTACATCATCAAGCCCCTAAACCTTTAAAAAGGACATTTTCATTAAGTTTTAGAAGTCCACATATATGAAAAGGACTTGTGTGTGAGTTCAGCTAAAGTCTATAGCGCTTTCTCAAAACAAGATTTATACGACAATAGTCTAAATCTCTCGAATAAAACGATTTATGAGATTGGGTCAATGTTGTCACCTCTTATGTATATCCCTCAAATAAATGTTACTATTTGTTCAATTTTGGGTTAATAGTTTTTTATTGCTGTGTCCAGGAGAACATCGAACAAAATGGTGAACCAATATTCCAGTCAGAATCAGATCTTAACACAGAAAATCACGAAATTACAAACGAGTCGAGCGAACTCTCTGATCAGAATCAGCATCTGCCGCAAATTTCCATACCTGACAATACTCGAGACTTCTGTCACATAACAATAAACACCAATGATAACGCTATAACAGGATCAGAGGCTTTCCCTTCTAGTTTAGTTGAATATCCCGAAAATATGAATCACGCAAACGCCCCTGTGGGTGAACCGTTTCCAACACCTGCTGCCGCCACTGAAATTTGGCCCCCAGTTAGCCTACCAAACGCGTACTATCATCTACCTGCATCCGTAAGCCAAGATTATCCTTCTATCAGCCAATCAAGTTTTCTCCACAGACGATCCGATGTTGGAGATTCTTTCTACAATCCTTACGTTAATCCAGACCGTAACGAATTACAATTGCATTCACTTTTTAAAGATCCTGGGATATCTCATTATCTAGGAACCGGTCAATCATTACCGTTGGATCAAAACATGTTTGCAGATGGTGGGGACCGTTACTTGATTCCGAGGCATGAACACTTGTTGCCGCTCAACCAGGTTCAAGATTGGTCAACGAACGGTGTTGTTAACTTGGCGATGTCAGCACCATCTCATCATCATCATCATCGTCTAGGTCAAAACTGGTTTTCCGAGGGTGAGGGGACGCGTGACGGGTGGGTAGGCGGTGTAGTACCGAGTCATGACATCAGGAATGGTGGTCAGGTGGTGGATGAGAGTCTATTTAGTGTCTTATCCGGGTTGCGTTCGGGTGTCCACTACGGTTCAAGGGAGTTTATTCAGCCAGGGAGCTATATCGGGGTGGGGCGTGAACCGGTTTTGCCTACAACCACCAACGGTAGAGGGTCGAGTGTCAATTACATGAGTGGGAATGAAGGCGAGTTAGGATGGATGAACATGTGAGGTGGAATGATAAAGATTAGGATGTAGTTTTTTACTTTTTAGATGGTAGAAATATAGAAAGGACAAAATCAGTATATCTGATGTTTTTGCAGGGTTGAAATGCTTCTTTTATTTGTTTTTTTTTTGTTTTTAGTTTTTGAATTTTGATCAAGGCAGGTAAAGGGTTATGTTAAAGATAAATGGATGCATAAAGTTGCAAGTGCCATATCACTTTTGTGTATGACATTCCCTCCAACTATTGTATTGTTGCTATTTCATAAAGTATTAAAATAAAAGAGGTGATTTTGTTCAAAATTTAAATCCTAAATGGGATTTTATATTCAAACTACTTTGATATTCAAAAGAAGTACAACGCACATATTGGAACATGAAAATGTGAAATGGTGTTATTTTCAAGGTTCTGAATATATATATATATATATAGGGGATAGTTCAAATTAAAACCACTTTTATTGTGAAAACTCGAAAACTAACTAAAAAAAGCCTAAAAAACACACAATTTTTTTTTTCAATTTCACTGGTTTTTATATATGAAAAAAAAATTTAAAAAAAAAAAAAATTTTTTTTTTTTTGGTTGTACTGCACATGTGTAGTACACTAATACGGAAAGCCTAAACCACTTAACCCACCCCCCACCGACACCCCCCAAAAACCTAAACCCCCCACCCCCACCCCCCAAAAACCTAAATTCACCCTCCCACCAAAAGCCTAACCCCCCACCCCCCAAAAACCTAAACCCCCCCACTCCCACCCTCCCGAAAACCTAAAACTAAACTCTAAACATAAACCCGAAAAAAACCTAAACCCCCCACCCCCACCCCCCAAAAACCTAAACCCCCCCTCCCCCCCACACCCAAAAAGCTAATCCTAATCCTAAACCTCCAAAAAAACTAACCCTAAAAGCTAAATTAGACTCAAAAAGCTAATTTTAAGCATGTAATGCAATTGTAGTACATGTTATATTGCACATGTGCACTACTATAATAATAGTATTGAAAACAAGACGACACCATAAATCTTTTTTTATGTCATAAAAAATATGCTCGAATTTACTTGAATGAAAGATACAAAAATTTGTGATCTTATGGTGCCATTTTTGTTTTAAAATGATAACGTATGGAGAAATGGGAAATGTTTGAAAAGTTATATATTTTTTTTTCCAATTTTACCCCTCCTTCATTAAAAGTCTCCCCCCTCCTTTTTAGTGGTTTTTAATTAGTTTTCGAGTTTTTACAATAACTAGTGGGGATGGTTCAAATGAAAACCACTTTTATTGTGAAAACTCGAAAACTAACTAAAAAAATCCTAAAAAACACACAAATTTTTTTTTTCAATTTTTTTATAAATTTCGCTAGTTTTTATATATGAAAAAAAAAATTTTCAAAAAAAAAAAAAAAAAATTATTTTTTTTGATTGTAATGCACATGTGTAGTACACTAATATGGAAAGCCTAAACCACTTAACCCACCCCCCCACCGACACCCCCCAAAAACCTAAACCCCCCACCCCCACCCCCCAAAAACCTAAATTCACCCTCCCACCAAAAGCCTAACCCCCCACCCCCCAAAAACCTAAACCCCCCCACCCCCACCCTCCCGAAAACCTAAAACTAAACCCTAAACATAAACCCGAAAAAAACCTAAACCCCCCTCCCCCCCACACCCAAAAAGCTAATCCTATTCCTAAACCTCCAAAAAAACTAACCCTAAAAGCTAAACTAGACTCAAAAAGCTAATTTTAAGCATGTAATGCAATTGTAGTACATGTTATATTGCACATGTGCACTACTATAATAATAGTATTGAAAACAAGACGACACCATAAATCTTTTTTTATATCATAAAAAATATGCTCGAATATACTTGAATGAAAGATACAAAAATTTGTGATCTTATGGTGCCATTTTTGTTTTAAAATGATAACGTATGGGGAAATGGGAAATGTTTGAAAAGTTATATATTTTTTTTCCAATTTTACCCCTCCTTCATTAAAAGTCTCCCCCCTCCTTTTTAGTGGTTTTTAATTAGTTTTCGAGTTTTCACAATAACTAGTGGGGATGGTTCAAATGAAAACCACTTTTTTTTGTGAAAACTCGAAAACTAACTAAAAAAATCCTAAAAAACACACAAATTTTTTTTTTCAATTTTTTTTATAAATTTCGCTTGTTTTTATATATGAAAAAAAAATTTTCAAAAAAAAAAAAAAAAAAATTATTTTTTTTGGTTGTAATGCACATGTGTAGTACACTAATATGGAAAGCCTAAACCACTTAACCCACCCCCCACCGACACCCCCCAAAAACCTAAACCCCCCACCCCCCCAAAAAACCTAAATTCACCCTCCCACCAAAAGCCTAACCCCCCACCCCCCAAAAACCTAAACCCCCCCACCCCCACCCTCCCGAAAACCTAAAACTAAACCCTAAACATAAACCCGAAAAAACCTAAACCCCCCACCCCCACCCCCCAAAAACCTAAACCCCCTCCCCCCCACACCCAAAAAGCTAATCCTATTCCTAAACCTCCAAAAAAACTAACCCTAAAAGCTAAACTAGACTCAAAAAGCTAATTTTAAGCATGTAATGCAATTGTAGTACATGTTATATTGCACATGTGCACTACTATAATAATAGTATTGAAAACAAGACGACACCATAAATCTTTTTTTATGTCATAAAAAATATGCTCGAATATACTTGAATGAAAGATACAAAAATTTGTGATCTTATGGTGCCATTTTTGTTTTAAAATGATAACGTATGGAGAAATGGGAAATGTTTGAAAAGTTATATATTTTTTTTTCCAATTTTACCCCTCCTTCATTAAAAGTCTCCCCCCTCCTTTTTAGTGGTTTTTAATTAGTTTTCGAGTTTTCACAATAACTAGTGGTTTTCATTTGAACCTTCCCCTATATATATATACTAGGTTATATACCCGTGAGTTTCACGAGTTCTGGGTTGTGTTAAAAAAAATCTATATCTATAAAATAATAACTTCACATAGTAAGACACATGTTTGACAGACCTTACCGACACATGTTTGACGGGTTATGGGTTGTGTTAAAAAATCTATATCTATAAAATGAATTAATTTAGTTTATCATGGTGTTGCCTATAATATATGACGAATTTTGGTACCACTTCATTTTTGTCTAATTATTATACATATGTTTAGCTTGTAATCGTTTATGTGTTATACCATGAAACACTAATCGATTGTAGTAATATGTGTTATGCGAAACAATAATATCTAAAAACTATGCTTTTGATAACAAAACAAAATACATATAGAAATACCAATACAAATTACAAGTAAAAACTTCTTTGTATACAACATTAGATGTCCTATTAGTAAGGCTACCATCATTATCAAGAATTGATAATTTGAGTCCGTCTCTGCTTTTGACTCTCGACAAAGACACGTAAAGTTGACCATGAGAAAATACTGGATTTTTCAAAAACAAACCAACTCTGGATAATGACTACTCTTGACTTTTATTAATTGTCATAGCGAAGCATAAAGCAACAGGAAACTGTCTTCTTTGGAATCTAAAAGGAACCTTCTTATCCGACGGTATTATACCAATTCTAGGAATAAAAATTCGAGCACCAATGTTGCTTCCAGATATCACTTCTGCTTCAATAACGCGATTTCCAAGTGATATTACCTTTAAGCGAGTTCCGTTGCACAACCCATTTTTTTTATCAATATTTCGGAGGAGCATGATGGGAACACCAACCTTTAGTACTAATTTATGATTTGGAACACCTGAGATCTTAAGACCATTTATTTTTTTGATCAATATTTCGGAGGAGCATGAGAGATCTTAAAACTCAACTAATGTGATAATAACTTTAGTTGAAGTTGACAGGGCTATATGGTAACTATTTAATTTTAAAAATAAAAATCGTGTGACAATTACTCAAACTTGAAAATACAAAATGATCAGTTTATAAAGAATGTGAACTATACTAATTATAGGGTTAAATTCACTAAAAAATCTTTTGTGACTAAATCTTAAAATCTAACTGTTATAGATGATTGGCCCATTAGGAATGGATCCAACAACTTCTCAATAAAAAGGAAATTAGGTTCTTTTCTTCTCAGAATCTCACTCTACCTTATCTACCCGTACACATCTGTTATGTAGATACTATTTGACATATACATACACATGTTTAGATCCATGACAGATATACTGAGTTGAACATTCGAGACTTTGGCCTTGGGACCCATTCCTAATGGGCCAATCATCTATAACATGGATGATGCTTTTGGAATCAAAGATTGATTGATGTCCTATTTTACTATTTTGCAAAAAAAAAAAAAAGGTCGTTTAGTTGGATATGTTTGATTCACATGAGCAAGTATGTTACTTGAATGAAATTGTTTTCTAATATATAGCCAATTACATTGAACATTTGTTTAAATTGCATTTTTCTTTGTAATTTTCATCCAAGGCTATTGTAATTAAGTTTCAACAGAGCCAATATACTTGCAAAAAACGAACAGGAAAACACTTAAGTTCAGAGAAATTAGTGAATGGAACACTTTCTATCAATTAGAGTGTCATACTTTATACTGTTTTGTGAGCACTTCTTTTTTATGCTATTTTCACATGTATGCTGTTATGAACAAAGTGCCAAATTGTTTGAAATGTTAATCATCTAGTTCTATCACAAATATTAACTTGAAAGCACTATTATGTGATAGCATGTAAGAGTCTTCATATTTATTTGATCATGTATAATCATATAAAGGAACGTAGTTAAAGACATAATCTATGGGCAATAACAAACTCTAGATGTATGAATGCCAATTTTGAATAGAGGGGGCAATCTTGACCCAAAGATTTTCAAGTGGGTCACTTTGGGTTGTTTTTTAAATTATATGGGTTGGTTTGGGTAAGATATTTTCCCTCAATAGGTCAAAATGGGTCAATTAAAATTCGATCTAATATATTTTCGGGTCAAAACGGGTCGACAACTTCAAAGAAATGGATCAATGTGGGTTGGTGTCTTAAAGAAACGGGACAAGTTTCGGATCGAAACGGGTTCGGTTCGGATTGAGTTTCGGGCGGCCAATACGGGTTTCGGATCGGAACGGAACGCAGTTGGTTCGGATCGGCACGGGTTTCCTCACGGGACGGGTTTCGGGCCGACATGAGTTTTCGCACGGGGCGAGTTTCTAGTCGGGACGGATTTTAGCATGAGACGGGTTTCAGTTCGATCCTTTATTTTTAGGTTCCAACTCGTTTAATCTCGGCTCGACTCAAGATTGTAGCAAGACAATCTCATGGTTTGGCTACGTTACTCCCCTATCAGAAACTAACTCCCTATGTTCTATAACAGTTGAAATTTTGGGACTATCTAAAACAAAATTTAGCATAAAACAGCAATTGGTATCCACGTTTTGGTTTAACCAGTTCAATTCTAAATCTATGCGGTAACAATTCTCAAACTCCCTACACTTTGTTCTAACTCTAGGGCATAGATAAGGTAAACAGCAAGTGAAATGATAATAAAGTGGTGTACATGTATGTATATGTGTAGAGATAGATGCTTACTTGAACACACCCGGACCCGTTTCAACCCGAACTGACCCGGACCCTTTTCAACCCGACAAAATTGCCCCTTGATGTACAATCTCTCTTTTAAAAAAACCATTTTTTAACCAAACCGACCCAAAACCCGTTCTGACCCGTAACCTTTTCAACCCAAACCCGTTACGACCCGAACCAAAACAACCCTTTTTGTAACTGACCCGTTTTGACCCATGACCCAACCCGACCCGTTTGCCAGGTCTAATTCTGAAGAGGTTTTTTTTTTTTTTTTTTGTTGCAGTTATTTATACTCTTTGACCTTTCATTGCCTGTTGTTAAATTGAACTCATAAAGAGTTCGTTCTAATATAAAAAAAATTAACTATTATTATTAATGTGAATCTATAAAACAGTGAGTTGAGAATAACAAAGTTGAGGAGTCCTTGAAATAATACATAATCATGTGCTAGTTTTATATGTTATATGTTCTATTATGTAAATTTTTGTCTGAAGACTTTATAATGTGCAGACTTTATAATCACAGCATATGTATGTATATGTGTAGAGATAGATGTTTACTTGAACAAATCATGGTGGAATGAGAAAGAGCTATTTAAAAACACACCCGGACCCGTTTCAACCCGAACCGACCCGGACCCATTTCAACCCGACAAAATTGCCCCTTATGTACAATCTCTCTTTTAAAAAAACCATTTTTTTAACCAAACCGACCCAACCCGACCCAAAACCCGTTCTGACCCGAAACCTTTTCAACCCAAACCCGTTACGACCCGAACCAAAACAACCCTTTTTGTAACTGACCCGTTTTGACCCATGACCCAACCCGTTTGCCAGGTCTAATTTAGAAGAACTTTTTTTTTTTTTTTTTTTTTTGCAGTTATGTATACTCTTTGACCTTTCATTGCCTGTTGTTAAATTGAACTCATAAAGAGTTCGTTCTAATATAAAAAAATTTAACTATTATTATTAATGTGAATCTATAAAACAGTGAGTTGAGAGTAACAACGTTGAGGAGTCCTTGAAATAATACATAATCATGTGCTAGTTTTATATGCTACATGTTCCATTATGTAAATTTTTGTCTGAAGACTTTATAATGTGCAGAATGGGTGGGACACAGTTTGGCCACATGATCCTCGCACAGGAAAGCGATGACAATGGGTCGGGTATTGGTAATCTCATACCCATACCCGTTTGAAATGGGTGAAATAAAAAAGAACTTAAAAAGGAACACATCAAACCGTTTGCAAACCACAGAACTTAATTCTTCAATTCAAACCATCACATCACACATTCAACACAATCAAACTCCCAAATACTTAAAACGCAACCGAAAACACACATATATTCGAACTAATCCATAACAGATTCACCGAACAACACTCATATAGGCATATTCACCACTAATCACTCCAAAATCTCTTCAAAAACACTTAATCCTTCAATCCAAACCATCACATCACACGTTCCACACAAACTAACACAATCAAACTCCCAAACACTTAAACCGCAACCGAAAACACACATATATTCAAACTAATCCATAACAGATTCAGAAAACAACACTCATATAGTCATATTCACCACTAATCACTCCAAAATCTCTAAAAAACACTTAATCCTTCAATCCAAACCATCACATCAGAAGAATTTGCTCTCTGATGCATGGAGAATAAATCAGGTAATGTTGTTTTCACATATCAGTGCTATATTATTATTCTACTTAACCTAATCCATTCTAACAAAACCTAAAAACTCCAAAACTTCAATTTAAACATTCAAAAAATCCGCAACAACAGAGTTATAACATACCAGTGAGTAAACAATCTGAATCATAGCATAGAGTACACATTATTCTACTAACAAAACCTAAAAAAACTCCAAAACATCAATTTACAAGTTCTAACAGATCCAAAACCCTAACAAAAGTAAGAGAGTTAGTTCAATCACTAACCTGATTTCTTCAAACAATCACAAAGCTTCCTTCAATAACCTTCACCCTGCACGTACACTTCAAAAATTCAGTTCATAAACTACATGAAATTAAATTTAAAATTAAACTCTCTCTATAAAAAGTCTACTTACCAGAGAATACAACCAGATCTACAATGGAGAATGAAAGGGATCTGGTATGCCTTTATAGACTTCATCCAATCACCCGAGACTCAATGTGAAGAAGAGGAAGCCAAATTCAAAGAGCGATCCGTGTGAATGCTTCTATATACCGTCGGATTAGGTTTAGAAATCGAGCATCACCGTAGGATCTGTGTTTCTTGTGAGAGATTTGTGTTTCTTGAACAGGAATTGGAATTTTATACAAAGATGTGACTGTGTGTTATGTGTTTCAGTCAGAAAGTGAGATACAGAAGTGTTGTTTTGGGTTTTTTTGAAACCTAGCTGGAAGTGGAATGAATACAGAGTGATGAGTGATAAAGAGGGAAGGAATGAAGAAGAAGATGAAAGGGAAAGAATGGTGTGTTCTGATACCTGCAGGATGAGAGACACAGGTTTTGTCTTTATGTTTCTATCCAGCCGTATGTTAGAGTTATTTAATTTAAATCAAAATTGTGAGGATTTTACACCTAAGATTAAATTAGGGTGGGGGCTTTTATATGATGGCACGTAGGATTGATAAGGTTTTGCTTTATTATATTAGAAGATATATATATATACACTACTAGGGTAGGGATCCTAAGAGAAGTCCACCCTATTTGAGAAACTTGAGAAGCAATCTGGACTACACATTTTACCTAAGCAAAAAATGCAAAAAAAGGTGAAAAAAATGCAAATTTTTTTTTTTTTTGAAAAATTGCTGCTTTTTCTTTAAGTATTAATTTTTTTTTTTTTTTAAAAAAAAAATTTTTTTTTTTGGATTTATACACATGTGTATATTGTTAATCTTTTAACTATACATATATGTATATTGTCAATTATACATATATGTATATACATGTTTAAAATTGAAAAAATATGTATATTGTTAATCTTAAACCATAAACACTAAAGCTAAACCCTAAAGCTAAACCCTAAACTCTAAACCCTAAAGCTAAACCCTAAAGCTAAACCCTAATGCTAAACCCTAATTCTAAACCCTAAAGCTAAACCCTAATGCTAAACCCAAAGCTAAAACTAAACACTAAAGCTAAACCCTTAATGTTAAACCCTAATACAAACCCTAAAGATAAAGCTAAACCCAAAAGTTAAAGCTAAACCCAAAAGCTAAACCCTAATGCTAAACCCAAAAGCTAAACCCTAATGCTAAACCCTAAATACTATTGCTAAACCCTAATACTAAACCCTAATGTTAAACCCTAAAGCTAAACCCTAAACCATAAAGCTAAACCCTAAACCCTAATGCTAAACCCTAAATACTAATGCTAAACCCTAAATAACACTTATTTTTCAATTCTAAACATGTATATACATATATGTATAATTGACAATATACATATATGTATAGTTAAAAGATTAACAATATACACATGTGTATAAATCAAAAAAAAAAAAAATTTAAAATTTTTTTTTTTTAATTCTTAAAGAAAAAGCTGCGATTTTTCCAAAAAAAAAAAAAAAATTTTTTTGCATTTTTTCACCTTTTTTTTTGCATTTTTTTGCTTAGGAAAAATGTGTGGTCCAGAATGCTTCTCAAGTTTCTCATTTAGCCTACTACTTCTCACATGATCCTTATCCTACACTACTATGTATACTACTCTCTGAACTAAGTGGAATTGAAATATGAATTTAAAAGATTTAAGTGAAATGATTTTCTTTTTCACAATTGTTTGAAGTAGAGGAATTCAACATACATTTTTAAAAGTAAAGGAAGTAAACTAAAAGAATTAAAATCCTGCTGCCGCGATTATGACATGTCGTTGCCACGACCACCAGCAAAACGCCACCACCTCACCATCACAACATTTTAACTAATTTAAAAAAGTAACAAGTTTTTTAGTCGTATGCATCAACGTTTTCTAATTTGATTTATATATTTAGACATATTTCAGCTACTGAAAAATCATGTTATTGAGGTTAATATCATAAATTACTTACATACATTTTCATTTTTCACGAAAATATATATCTATACTATGTTATAAGAGCATCCACAATAATACATTTTTGATGTTGTTTTTACTCATTTTTCCACATCATTCATTTTTTCTTATTGTGGACCTTGTTTTTGTACTCCATTTTTTAGATATGTTTGTCAGCAAAAATGACTAAAAACAACAAAATGGTGGGACCCATGTACTTTTAATATATAGAGAGAGAATAAGTGGTGTAAATGTGTGGTTAAAAATTAAAAAGGTGGTGATGATGTGGTAATGTTTTTAAGTGTTTTTGTGTTTTTTTATTGGATGAGTTTTTGATGTTTTTGAAGGGTGAGTGTTTTTCTAATGTGGCAGCTGACTGGACATGTTTTTAGGTGTTTTTAATGGACCCTATTGTGGATGCTCTAATACATCTTTCAAGGACTTCTTAAAATTTAAAGTAAATTACAGTTTACCTCCCTGTGATTTGGGGCACTTTTTACTTTGCTTCCCTTCAGAAAAGACTTTTTGTGTTGCTTAAATAAACTGTCAGTTTCTTGCAGCTTTCCTTCTCAAGGTTACACTTCTGTTAGTATGAGGTTAAAAACTTGTGAAAAGTCCATTATACCCCTTTCCTTTTCAGTATGACCCCTTGTGGTTTTATATACCCTTCACCATTGCAGACCAACAACCTTTTAGTATGAATTTCCCCCCAAAAATCAGTTTGACTATTAAAGTCAACTGAAATAACCTACCTAAATTTCCCACCAATAACATAAATTAACTTTAAAGTGAAACGAACTAAAGGAAATCATATTTAGGTAAAATGTTAACTCATATGGTTTGACCTTTGACTATTGCAGTCAACTGTAACAACTGTTGGAAGTAGCTAAGGAAAGAATGAGTCGAAGAGATGCCGGTTTCACAACGGGACTGAAAGTCTCCATGTAATCTAAGGCGGGTTGTTGATGACAACCTTTAGATACTAGACAAGCTTTTAAGGGTGGTGGTAGGTAGCCGGTTAATTAAATAGGTCTTGTGGTGAAAGCGAATGGCAAAAAATTTAGAGGCATTTTGGCATGAGATAAGAGGGTAAGACCCGTTATGACTATGTGACGATGACGTTGTTCTGCATAACCATTGTGTTCGGGGGTATGTGTTGGTGAATTAAGATGTGACATTCCACATGAGACAAGATGTGAGGATAACTTAATATATTCACCACCATTGTCAGAAAATTATGAAACTGGCTTTTAGTAATGCCACAAGAGTTACAAGAATTATTAGACTTGGAAACAGAAGAAAAAAAGGTAGATAAGTGTTGCAAAACTTTGGAATGTGGATGACCCAGTGGATGATGCCAAAGGGGAGATGATGTTTTCTACAAATGAAAAACAGAAGGTTTGAAGCTGGAAAGAAGTTGATATAGACCTCGACTAGCTATTCGATGGAGTAATGTGAGGTGGGAGTGGAAGTCCTTGATAACAAACTGACAAGAGAAGAAAAGGATTAGTATGTGGTTATCATTACATAACCTAGATATAGAAATTATGTTACGAGATAATGAAGGAACACATAGAACATTAGTAAGTTTAAAAGGAGTAGAATTGAAGTAAACAGTTAACGTGCCAACATGAGTAATAGTAAAGGACGAAGCATCTCCAAGAACAAGTTCATCAGTACCGTTGCAGGGGGTGTGAAGCGACAAAGTGTTGAGGTCCTTTGTGATGTGATGAGAAGCTCCATTGTCAAAAAGCCAAGTAGGAAGAGATGAAGTGTGGTTATTCTTAACTGCCATCATGTGAGCCTGTGGTTTATTGTAGTGTTTGGTGTTTTTGGGTAGAGATGGTAAGGTAATGTGGGGATATGCTTTCTTGCATGCATAGCATGATGTGAGGGAATGGCCCTTCGTAAAACAGAATTGACATTTGCCAAGGAAAGGGCGAGTGGTGGCTGATGTTTGAGTGTTGGGTAGGAGGCCCGATGTTGGAGCAGAAGAACGTGTGTGCCAGGGCTTGTTGGAGGATCGGGTATGAGTAGCGAAGGTTGTGAGAGGTTGGTGAATTGTCGCACCCCGATTTCCGGTGGGCCCGGTCGGTGGGTTTATACGGGATGATTGATAACAGTTTCACAATTGATAGCGGAAGATTGTTAGTGCACTACGTCTATTGACTTCGTCTTGTATCATGTAATAGGATAGAATAGGATATTCTGTACACGAGGTTCTTGAAACTGAGAAATGAGGTTCAAGTAATGATTTCGCTTCAGATGGACTTGTAACAAGTTCAAGCGAAATTGATACAATAGATTTCGCTTGAACATGTTCTGGTCTCTTTCAAGCGAAATCTTCACATCTATATATAGGGCACTTGTCATTTCATTTGGTACGCGACTTCTGAAAGTGTAACGAAGTGCTGCCGGTTTTCTGTTCAGGCTGTAAACATTGTTATTATCAATACAAGCAACAGATTAAAGATTACAAGCTGTTTTCGTGTCCGGTTTACTGATTCCGCCTTTAAACTGGATGTAAAACTCTTCTGAACGACTCAGTCGGGTCCAACAACGATCCAACAAGTGGTATCAGAGCTCAGGACGAGGAGTTCATACTACTACAACTTGATTCTACCGATTTCTCTCATTTCTACTCATTTCTTTTTATAATTTTCTGATCTGAACAAGTTTCAACGGTCGAAATGGTCTGATTTTCGAGTATATCGTGTAAAACGTAGTTTTAACAAAGCCTACAAAGATTTGGACTAAGACTCAGACTAAAACATGTTAAAATTGACCTAAAACTGTATTTCGCTTGAATAGTGTTCGAAGGATATAATTGATTTCGCTTCAAATCAGACTGTTTGGACTATTTCGCTTGAACATCTGAAGCGAAATAGTGTTGTGATCTTGAATTTCGCTTGAGTTAATCTGAAGCGAAATAGAGTTGTTGATTTCGCTTGAAACTATTGGATGTGATCTGACTGGATTTCGCTTGAAGTTGAAGCGAAATAGTTCATATCAGATTTCGCTTGAACAGTTTTATTAAGCTGATTTCGCTTGAAGCTGTATATACTTCAAGAATTTCGCTTGAAGTTGCTGAATTCTCAAAACTTTGAAAATTTCTAAGTGTTTGACTGATTTTTGTTCAGGTACGTTCACGATGGATGATAATTTCATAAACCCGTTTAGCGATATGTACGCGTTCACTTCCGAATCGTCAGATAGAAGATCTGAGATGAAAGAATATTCAAAAGAGATTTCGGAGAATTTGAAGTTTGAGAACATGTACGGGAGCCAACAGAAGCCACCAAAGCTAATGAAAGTGGAAGATTATCACTGGTGGAAAAATAGATTTGAGGGTTGGGTAAAAGCTTTTGCTACTGAAAGCTGGTTAAAACTGACAGATGAATATGTTGCACCAGTAAAAGAGGGAGGAGAGTTAATAGATGCAAAAGATTTTTCAGAAAAAGATATAAAAAATGTTGTGGCTGAACATAGAATGATAACATTGATCAAACAGTCAGTAAGAGAGGATATTATTTCATTGCTCGAACAAGAAAAGACTTCAAAGAGTTTGTGGGAAGCGTTAGAGAGAAAATGTGTAGGAAGTAATGAAATTGTTAAAAACAAAAAGAAATTGTTGCGTAAAGAGTTTGATTTATTCAATTGTATGAAAAATGAATCTGTTTGTAAAATGATTGAGAGATTCGGACATCTGAAAATGGAGCTGATCAGACACCAAATCTTACCTTCTGAAGAGGAGCTGGTGGATAAACTGTTTGATTCATTGCCAAATGATCAAGAGTGGCAATACTTCGCTCTAATGTTGAAAAATACAATCAAGCCTGAAGATTTGAAATTGGATATGCTGATTGAAAAGCTTGAAAGTCATGAGCTGGAGATAAAGAGATCTAAAGTCAACAATCCAGCTTATCAGCAGAATGTAGAGCTTTACTACAGAGTACCTCAGGCTGGGTCTCCAAGAACAGCATTTTCTGCAGAAAGTTCAAGTTCAGTGAATAATGAAAGTTTTCACAGTGGTTTTCACAGTGGATCTTCTTCAAACACTTCAAACCAATCTGCTTCAAAGAATTTGTTTCAGTGTAACATCGCAGTGGATCTGAAGAATGGGCAGAATTTCAGCGAAGAGTCGGCAAAACAACAGATGGTTTTCTTAGCATCTGTACTTGAATCGTATGAAAGCCTCGTTGCAGGGAAGATTGGCAATACCAATTTGACGAAAGAAGATTATGACCAATTAGACCCCGAGGAGATGGAACTAATGGATATCAGATGGTGCATGGCCAGTGCGGTTCGTCGAGCACAGCGGTTCTTGGAGATCACGGGGAGAAAGTCAATTGGTGGACCATCTACCAAATTGGGATTTGATAAATCCAAGGTGACATGCTTCAAATGCAAACAAAGAGGTCACTTTAAGCGCGAGTGCAGAAATGCGTATGCTGCTGATGATTCTGAAAATCCTTTCAATGAAGATTACTACAGGAAGGCGATTTATCATCAGAACAAGTCTGAGCCACCAAGATTAAAGCAACCAGAAGAAAGATCAAGGGCTCTTGCAGTTATATATGATGATGAAGGGTATGACTGGAGTCAAGAGGTTCTACCTGAAGAAGATGCAGTTGGTTATGCATTTGTTGCAAATGATGATCATGATAGATGGTGGAGAAGAGACAGTGCAAGATGGGAAATTGGCAAATTGAATGAACCATTTAAGGAAGCACAAAGAGCCAAGAGATGGAATGAAGAACTAGAGTGTTACATGGATCCACAGGGTAATCCAGTAGTTGATCCATCAAAAGTGGATTTTGATGCTGTAACCAATGTGTTTCCAAGTGAAGGCACTTTCAACACAAGAAGGCTTTCTGATAAAAGCTATTTGCCAAATTTGATGATCAAGTTAAAAGAAGTTTTTGAAGCAAGTTTACCGAAGGTGGTAGAGATGAAGAAGAGAAAAGAAGAAGAACTGAAGAAGATGATTGAAGAAGTGAAGACTGTTGCAAAGCTTGCTGGAGAGGAACAGAAAGCTGAAGAAGAACAGAAGAATGCAGAAGCTCAGAAAGAAGAAAAGGAGAACGATCAGAAAGTTGAATCAGAAGAACCGGTGCTGAATGAGACTGAGGTTAGAAAATCTTCTGATCTATCTAATGTTGAAATGGTTGATGAAAAAGAAAACAAGTGCAGGAATTGCATAGAAATGTGCAAAGCCTGTACTGAAAAAGATGACATCATAAAAACAAAAGATATTGAAACAAGCAAACTTGAAAATGTTTTCAAAATGAAATGTAAAGAAATGATTGAAAAAGAAGAAATTTTGAAATTAAAAGTTGAAAAATTAACACAGAAATGTCAAGGTCTTGAAAAGGATAATGATGTTTATAGACAACTGTGTTCTACAAAATGTGTCGATTGTGTTGAAAAAGAATCTAAATTTCAAGATTTACAAAAACAGTATGATTCTTTAAAGTGGTCGAGTCAGAGAGTACAAGAAGCTTATGATACTTTGAAGAGCCAAGTCAAAAGTTTTGATCAAAGACTGTATGAAACTTTAACAACTAAAGAAATGTATGAAAGAAAGTTTAAAGAAAAGCAAATTGAATTGAACAAATATGTTGATGAAATTGCTAATCTTAAGCAAGTCTTGGCTGAAAAAGAAAAGATTGTTACAAAACTTCAAAGTTATCATAACTCTTCGTACATTCTCGAACGCATTTTCAACATCACACCAGATGACAAAGATACTGAAAATTGCAAAAAGGGTATTGGTTCAGAATTTCATCAGGTACCACCACCATTGAGAAACAATTATACTTTTTATGATGAGGAAAAGGTGGCAAAGGGTTTGAACATAGCTGACCAGTTACCTGAAAGTATTGATGTGACTTACTCCAAATCTGATGATGCTAATGATTCAGAGGTGGTAAGTAAGGTTGTTGAAAGTGTTTTGAAAGATGAGTCTACAAAAGGTAAGTCTGAATCACAGGATGAAGATGAAGGAAATTTTTATGATGGTTATTCGAAAAACACAAAATCCAAGAAAAATTTGAATGATGATTCAAAAGGATTGGTTTATACCATGATTGGATCGGACAAACTATTCTTAGATGTTGTTTTCCCGATTCAGAATGTGATTTCAGAAAAGGTTAATCAAGTTTTCAAAATGGTTGAGATTGAGAAGTCTGAAATTTCAAAGTTTGCTGGTAAAGGTCATAAATCTTTTTATAACAAACCTGGTTTTAAGAAGAAAAACATGAAGGCTGGTTTGGGTTATAAAAAGAAACGGAATTGGAATCAAAGTAAAAAATCAAATTTGCAACAAAAGATGAATTTTGTTCAAGGGAAAAGTTTGAAAGAAGAAGAAAAACTCAAAATTGGACAACAGTCTAATGAGGAGTTTGATGCTATGAAAAAGAAACAACAAAAGGTCAAGGATGTTTCAAAGAAAGTGTGTTTTAAATGTGATCAAATTGGACATGTTGCACGAAAGTGTCCAAATCCAAAGCCTGTTGATGTTGAAAAACAGAAATCTGAGGCTGTGAAACCGAGGTCAACCAGATTTGATTCGAAACAAACTTGGAGGTACAATACAAACAAGTTTGCTTCAAATCAAAATTGGAAATTAAACCCGAACAGGTTTGAGTCAAGACAGACCTGGAATTCTCACACACCCAGATTTAGAACAACACAGAGTTGGAAAACGTCTGTTGATATGAAAAAACCTCAAGAGTTTTGGAAACCTAAAAATGTTATTCAAAATCAAAAGGTTCAAAAAGAGACAAACTTTTACAAAAGAGGTACTCCAGAAGGTCAAATGTGGAGTATTAAGAAACAAGTGACGTCGGTGAAAGATGAGAAAGTTGAAGTCAAAATTGAAAACGTTTTAAGTGATAAAGAGTTTCCAAAATTGAATGAACATTATTGTGTTGAAATGCCTAAGGTTCAACAGACCTGGGCTAAATTGTTCAAATGATTGATAAAGTTTGAATGTGCAGGTGTTCAACGAAGCTGAAGATTGTGAGAATGATAGTTGGAGCAGCCTGGCACAGGAAGAGGTTGCAGGACCCTGGTTTGGTTGAACAGGGAGTTTAGTTTGAATGATTTCTGTATATAAATAAACAATATTTTCAAAACCCTAAAAATTTAAAAAAAAATTAAAAACCAAAAATATGTTTTTAGTTTGTTAAAATTTGAAAAAAAAAACCATAAATATGTTTATTTTTAATTTTGTTTGAATGTATGTTGATCGAATACGCCGAAACCCTCACGGCTGAACAAACATGATTACTTTCATCAGATTGAAAAACGGTTTTCAAACTGTTAAGATCAATGGGTTGTAAATCATGGGGGTATGTTATATTTTCTGCTAAAAGTGATATATTTTCTGCAAAACAGAGCATGTGAAGCAGAAAATGGATGGCGAGACAAAGCTATCAGTGTTGGTTGTCAAATTTTTCTTTAAATGGTTTTGCATTTTAGGGGGAGAAAAATTGTCATTAGAAAATACAAAAACATTTGAAAAATTTGAAAAAGTAAAAAACATGATAAAATTTAAAAATTTGAGTTTTGCGTAAAAAGAGGAAATGATAGTATATCAGTAGACAGTTACAGTACGCTAAAGAAATGGAAAGTATAAAAGAGTTAAACAATCTTACTGATGATGTGTCGATAGGTTTTCGCACATTTAGTAGATTTATTCGGGATATAAACCTAAATTCAAACTTGTGAATTCGTGGGGAACACTACTTGGATATATAGGTAACCCCTGAAATCTCGTTTGAAAGGTCTCTTAATCTGATATACTAGGTCTTTATACTCTATGATATCTGGGGTATTATTCCGGGATTTCTGCTGAACGGTAGTTCTGACCTAATCCTTGGCTAATACTTGCTTCAATGCTTGAAACACAGCATTACACCCTCAGCATGCTGAAACAATTAAATTGATAAATGCTGCTGTTGTAAGCAAAAAGATCCTCTAAAGGGGACACACCAAAAAGTCGAAGCTGATATCTCTCTGCGTATACGGAAGTATCGATCTGAGATCCCTCGGCCCTCGCATACCTAATTTATATACAGATATCATTGTAGTATTCTCACCTGTAAGACTGATTATTGGGATTCTGGATACGGGAGTATATTCAAGAGGTGGGACACATGAATGATCTAAGTTCATATTTCATCTAAATTGTATCCTGAGTAGATTGAAATTTGTGTGAGAATTTAAGATGGATCAGTATATCGACAATTGAAGTAAATTGTTTAAGTCTGAGTGTGAAATTTAGCTCAACGGTACTTGTGACTTGTCATAAACTGATATGATCCTCTGACGCATACTCAAAACAAAAATATTGTTTGTAAATATGTTTGTACATATTTCTTTACTGTTTTATGTTTTCAGAAAATACAAAAAGATTTTGATTATGCTTTATTTTCGACAACTGATGTCTGAGTGCTGAGTTTCAAAATCTAAGTATGCTGATTGTGTTTCTGAAAATAAAACAAGTTCATTAATTTGAAACTTGATTTAAATTCAAAAATTTCAAAAACAGTTTGTGATATCTCCAAGGTCATTAGCTTGAACTTGGATGATAAACTGTGGGGGAGTTGGATTCTTTAACACTGCCATATCAGTAAAGTTTGTTGATAGGGGAAGTAGATTAAAGAAGATTGGTTGATATCATGAAAATGTTGTTACTTATAAATGGATGAGAAATTGCAGATGATAGTTCAGATTACGATCCCGAGAGCAAAGTCTAAGGGGGAGTCTGAAGACAAGCTTGAAACATGGAAGAGCTTGTAGATGGAAAGCTAGGTGTCGATCCCAAAGCACGGAAGCTTAACGAAAGGGGGAGCCTGAAGCTGATAGAAGAAGAGAAAGATTATTAGATGCTTACAATGTTACAACTTAAATGAGAAGGCAGAATGATCAAGACTGAAGAAGGTGTCATAACAGAGATTAGTCACTGAAGACTGCGTCAATATCCGAGGGGGAGTCTGTTAGTGCACTACGTCTATTGACTTCGTCTTGTATCATGTAATAGGATAGAATAGGATATTCTGTACACGAGGTTCGAGAAACTGAGAAATGAGGTTCAAGTAATGATTTCGCTTCAGATGGACTTGTAACAAGTTCAAGCGAAATTGATACAATAGATTTCGCTTGAACATGTTCTGGTCTCTTTCAAGCGAAATCTTCACATCTATATATAGGGCACTTGTCATTTCATTTGGTACGCGACTTCTGAAAGTGTAACGAAGTGCTGCCGGTTTTCTGTTCAGGTTGTAAACATTGTTATTATCAATACAAGCAACAGATTAAAGATTACAAGCTGTTTTCGTGTCCGGTTTACTGATTCCGCCTTTAAACTGGATGTAAAACTCTTCTGAACGACTCAGTCGGGTCCAACAACGATCCAACAAAGATAGAATAATAAAACAATAAACATAAAAGCTTGAATTTATTAAGATAAAAATTTATAATAAGTTGTTCGATACAAGCCCCACAGGGTATGATGTCATACCCTCAAAATCCACATGCGGAGTTTTACTGCGAGGCGTGCACCTGACCAGGATCAAGCCACTAATCATGTTGAACAAATACTAAAGCTATAAAAATTCATCACAATCAACACGATTAGTGATTAGTTTTAAATGTCTAAAACACAGTTTAAATCAACAGCATAAGCAAACGTAAAAATCAAGACAATAGTTAAAACCACATTGTTTAATAAAATCAAAACCAATAGTTTAATACAGCCACGCCACTCCAAATGCTGCAAGCTCCCATGCGGTACCTAACGTCCTGCAAAGCATGCACAAGTGTATCAACAAAGGTTGGTGAGTTCACAATTTCAGTTTTAAAGTAAAGTAAGTTTTTAAATACATTAGTTTAATAAAACATGTCATGGGTAGCTAGCCCACTGTTAAGCTACTAAATCGTGTAGTACAGAATACTTGACTGTAGTAAGTTGTTGTGCCCCGTATCAATGTCTATCGTCATTGATATAAAGTCAAGGTCAATAGTTCGCGCCCGGCTCCCAACACGGTGTGAGGTTTGTCGAACCTAAAAGCGCTATTAACTAGTACCCCACCCGACAACTAATCGGTATAATGTGTAGGGACTTTCCAGATAGAGTTTTGTTTAGTACGCTAAAGACATGAAATGTAAACTACGGAATTTAATTAGCAGTATTCCAACCTAGGAATATAAGGTGATCCCAAATCCAGGGATAGTGTTGTTCCCGATATGCCTCCCGATCGGTATAATGGTAGTCATCAGTTCGGTCCCTACTGCCTCCATAACCTCCATTGTTCTGTTTCTTCACTGACACATGACCTCCATCACTGCTTTCGCCACCGGGTACATCTCTCAAAATAATCATCATCACTCTTAAAAATCCCATTTTTTGTTTGATTCGAGCTGTAAAGCTCTTTCAGAAAGGTATAGTTTATAGGGTTTATTTTGAGTTTTGATATTTCCCGACTTTATTCGATTGGATACTACAAACTTCACTATCTAAGTTTTTTTTGTATTCTCGGTGATTTGAGATTGAGGGTTTCTTAGGTCTGGTCGGTTTCTTGCGGGATTACATTTGAGTTTTTGGAGAATTAGGGTTTAAATTGAGATTTGTGATTGGGGATTTAATCTTGAGGGAATACATTTGAGTTTAATAAATTTATGATCTTAATTTGGTTGTGACCATTTCATAGCTGGATGTTTTGATTTACGAGTTTAAGTGTGGATTACAATTACTGTTTAAGGTGATTTTAAGTTTAATTGTGTGTGGTTTTGCAGATTAAAAATGTGGGTTGAATGGTAGAAGAGTGGTGATTTATGTTTTTTTTTATTCAGAGAACATGTTTAATATGTGGATTCTTTTGTAGAAATTTTGGCATGTATACGTCTGTTATTGAGTCTTTGGCAGGTGTGAAGTATTGCTTAAATAAGGTGATTGACGAAAACCCGTATGCTCTTGTGTAGTTTTGTTAATTGGGCTTGATATCAAACTTAATTGGTTGATGAAAAAGTATCAATATGTATTATGATGCGTAATAAGACTTCTTATTCAAACTTAATTGTTTAGGTCCACAACACGTTTCTTGATCTTTGGGATTCGAATATCCTTCGGCCATACTTAGTGATGCAATAACAGATATATCTAAACCATGTGAAGCTTTTAAAGCAAAAGAAGCAGCACCTTCAGTTGCATGTATCTTGACTTAATTGACCTTTTTGTTCATTCATCCTTTTTTGTTCCTGTGATTATCCTCACCATTTAATTTCCTGATAACAGTTTCAGCTTTGTGTACACTTCAATATGAGATCACAAAAACTTGCGTACAAAGGCTTAATTCATGGATGAGGTCTTCAACTAAAGAGATATTGATGTATGGGAAGATGAAAAAAAGCGAGTGCCAATGTTCTTGGAAATATCATATATAATGGTGGATGATCATGATGTGGTATGTGTCTATAAACGTGTTTAATTTAAAATGTATTTTAATAAAAATGTCTTTGGAGATCATTAGCTTGACTTTTTTTTAATTGAAACGATAGGAGGTTGAGATGGAGGATATTTTTGGGGAATCTTTATAGATTTGAACACTTGCAATGAAGGAAATCAGATTGTAGCGGTTTAGTATGTTGAAGATCTTTTATGCTAATTATACAAAAGGTATATGGCTCCTTTGATTATTTTTGGGAATCTTTATTGATATAGGTGTATGAAGATAAGGTAGGTGTTTGTTTGTTTTTTTTTGTCTAGGCTCACAGCTTCAGATGAAGTTTTTGGTGCATGTTGTAATTGATCATAGTTAAAGTATATACACAATAAAAAAGATCCTATGTGGTTTGTTTTGATTCTTATTTAGGCTATTTTGAGGTTACATGCTCAATCTTTTGGTATGATGGCATACTATTCGGGAAGAAACACCTTATCTTTTGAAGTTCAAACTCAAGTTGTCTAATTTGTAGGCAACATTGATGCTAAGGATTTGAATGCGATGAGTTATGGGTTCAATGTACCACATGATTGCGGTGGAAGTATAGGCTGGATGGGTTGGGTAATGGGTTGATGCTAAGGATTTGAATGCGATGATGAAGGGGTAAGGTCCCAAAAACCTCATAATAAGTATTTGAGACCATACCACAAACTGGCCTTTTAACCTTTTAACCTTGCGCGGCCGCGCACTGGTCTTATAAAAGGAAGAAACAGTCAGCAGTATATAGTCGCGCGCCCAAAGGAAAACATAAATCCTTGCGCCGTCTCCCATTAGCAAAGGATAAAAATCCTGAGATCAATACTTCTGCCTAAGTATCCAGACTTGGATATTATTCTACCCAGATTTGGATTTATTATTCAGTAGTCTCCACACGATAAAATACCACACTAGATTACAACAGTAATCTTCTAGAAGAAATACAATCGTGCATCACCCAGATGGTTATAACCGTCTGGACACATGTCATCACCACAGACACCCTTGAAATCACAACGAAGGCATGCAATTGGAGAATAATCTCCACTTGATCACATTACACGTGGCAAATCCCCAGCCTTTGATCTAGACCACGATCCGTGTGCTCTCACGTCGGATCAAAGAACTTAAACGGAAGGAAATGTAACCGCTTACGGGGTTAGCATCTTCCGTTAACTTTTCACTAACGGGTTTTCCCGCCTAAAACGACTCCCGGCTATAAATATGAGAAACAACCCAGGTATGAAGAAAAGTTACACACACTTCTCAAATACATTCTCTTCTTCATTACCAATACTTATTCTCACACCGGAGTCGGGTCAAGGAGAGAACCCTTTTCTCCCCTTGGCGAGGCTAACGGTGCTCTTTTTTGCAGAGCTTTCGGAGAAGAAGATCATCTGCAACTGAATCAATCGAGAGAGAGCTAACCTTTTTATGCGGATTCAAACCCCCTAGATATTTCGGTTCCGACCATTTATCTAGTGTTTCTTCATTGGCGCCCACCGATTCCTCTGTTTTCTAGTTTCTATCTCGTTTCGATTCAGTTCGTTTCATTTTCTGTTTTGCACATGGCAGAAAATTCATCATCTCACCGGCAAACTGGTCCTCGACCAAACGTCGGAAGTAATTTACAAATAGAAGGATCCCCAGAACATTGGTTTAACAAATGCCAAGCTGCTTTAGACACAATCGTTATACAAATCGCCAGATCTGATTTCCCAGACATCAGATCTGGAGGAAAGATCAACACTACAGTATTTGACCCACCAACACCACGTCGGGGGGACATCCAATCCAGTCAAGCCAGATACAGCAGTTATCAGAAATTTAAACAAATACACATGGTTCAAGGAGGTCCGTCACGAAGACCAAATAAACGAAACTATGATCAACATTGGAGGGAACAGCAAGTTGTGTTTCCTGTTGTTCCTGGGGGCCCTCAGGAAGAACGACCAGTGATTATTACCGGTATCTTCGGACATTACTGGACGGACTATATGTTTATAGATCCGGGAAGTTCGATGGACATCATATACGAGCAATGTTTTAAACAGCTAGACTCAGAAGACAAAGCATGTTTAGAACCGGTTGATTTTCCCCTCACCGGATTCTGCAATGAAGCTGTATTCCCATTAGGGCAAATAGCTTTTCCTGTAACTTTATCAGATGGCGAGCATTCGCGAACAGTCACAGTCAACTTCATGGTCATGCCAGCAACCTCACGCCATGATGTCTTACTCGGAAGAAGGTCACAAAGAGAATTTAGCATGATCACTTCTATTCCACATGCTGCATGCGGATTTCCAACGAAAACCGGAGTTGCAATTTTATACTCAAGTAAGGAAGTCATGTACGTGGACGACGAGCCACCAACAAAGGTAGTCAAACCTTCGGCATCAAACGAACCAGAGAAATGGGTCCTAAACAACGAATACCCAGAGCAGACTATTCTGCTAGGACATGCCATTTCACCAGCAACACGAATACAACTGAAAGAATTGTTTTCTGACAACAAAGATATATTTGCTTGGTGTCCAGCAGATATGACTGGAGTCCCACGCGACATCGCGCAACATTGTCTAAACATCAAACCATCAGTAGAACCTGTTGCTCAGGGGAGTCGCAGCTTCAGTGAAGAAAAAGCAAAAGCCATGGACGAGCAAGTGACAGAGTTACTTAATGCGGGAATCTTGCGCGAAGTAAAATACCATACATGGGTTGCCAACCCAGTCATGGTACAAAAACATAGTGGCGGATGGAGAATGTGCGTCGATTTCAAAGACCTGAATAAAGCATGCCCAAAAGATTGTTACGCGCTTCCAGAAATAGACAAAAAAGTCGACTCTCTAGCATCGTTCAGATGGAAGTGCTTTCTCGACTGTTACAAAGGTTACCATCAGGTCCAGATGAAGGAAGAAGACGAAGATAAAACCGCATTCCGCACAGACAAAGGCATTTTCTGCTACACTAAAATGCCCTTTGGCTTGCGCAATGCCGGCGCAACTTATCAACGTTTAATGGACACCGTTTTCAATAGCGACATTGGCAAGACAGTTGAAGTATACATGGATGACCTCGTCATCATGAGCCATGAGGAAGACTCAATGCTCACCAATATTCAGCGCACATTCGACTCTCTGCGCAGCGTGAATTTAAAGCTCAACCCAACAAAATGCTCCTTTGGCATGGAAGAAGGAAAATTTTTGGGTTTCATAGTCACAAGAGATGGCTTTAAAGTAAATCCAGAAAAAGTACAGACTATCCAGCTAATGCCTTCACCCGCAACTATGAAAGAAATGCAAAGGCTCGCTGGACGCTTAGCAGCCTTGAACAGATTCTTGGCTAATCATGCGGCAAAATCTTATCCATTTATCAGTACGCTACGAAACTGCGGAAAGAAAACTCCCTTTCAATGGACGCCTGAAGCAGAAGCAGCATTCAAACAAATGAAAGAATGTTTAATTCAGTTACCAACGCTGACTGCACCAAAAGAAAAAGAGCCACTAATCTTATACCTATCAGCCGCGGAAGTAGCGGTAGGTGCAGTATTAATGGTAGAACGAGAAAACGTTCAGACTCCAATCTACTATATCAGCAAAATGCTCACCGGCCCCGAAACTCGTTACTCAATGATAGAAAAATTGGTTCTAGCACTAGTGCACGCATCCCGACGCCTGCGCAGGTATTTCTCAGGCCATGTCATCACGGTTCTCACGAATTATCATTTAGGCCAAATCTTGTCAAAACCTGATGTGGCGGGAAGATTAGCTAAATGGGCCATTGAGCTGGGAGGGTACAACATCTTTTACAAGCCAAGACCAGCAATCAAAGGGCAAGTTCTAGCAGACTTCGCCACCGAAGTTCCCATCGATAAAATACAAGAATGTGAGGCAATCCAAAACCCTACACCTGTTTTCGACGACAGAGTCTGGACCTTACACACAGATGGCGCTTCCAATGATGATGGAGCAGGAGCAGGCCTCCGATTGGTCAGTCCGGATAATCACGAGCTTACATATGCCATACGCTTAGACTTCCAAAGCACCAACAATGAAGCAGAATACGAGGCATTTTTAGCAGGCCTCCGTCTAGCACTCAAAATGGGGGCAAGAAACCTTGAAGCCAACGTTGATTCAAAGCTAGTAGCCGAGCAAGTTAACGGTCGCTACGATGCAAAAGGAGAAGCTATGGCATTATACCTTGAACAAGCGCGGATGTTAATCAGCCAATTCCAAACGTTCAAAGTTAACCACATAAACAGAAGCGAAAACAAACACGCAGATGCGCTAAGCAAGTTAGCTGCTACCAGCTTTAAACACCTAGCAAAGGAAGTACGCATAGAGGTACTATCCAACCCTTCTATTTATCTCAAACAAGTAAACGTCATAGAAATGGGAAATCCATCCTGGATGTCCCCAATTATCTCATACCTTCAACACGGAAAACTTCCGGAAGGAAAGGCAGAAGCTCGAAAGATACAACACAAAGCGATAAATTACGAAATGATGGATGGCGTCCTTTACCGGAAGTCATTCATGGGACCATTATTACGCTGTGTCGATAAAACAGACGCCCAATACCTGGTCAGAGAAATCCATGAAGGTTTATGTGGGATACACGCGGGACCGCGCATGGTCGTGGCAAAAATAATGAACGCCGGATACTACTGGCCAGGAATGCATATGGATGCAGTTGATTTATTAAGGAGATGCGCAGCCTGTCAACGCCATGCACCAAAGACGCTCCGACCAAAGAATCCACTAATACCCGTCACGTCTGCTTGGCCATTCCAACAATGGGGCATCGATCTTGTTGGCCCATTTCCTGACGCGCTAGGCGCAGTAAAATTCATCATTGTGGCGGTCGATTACTTCACTAAATGGGTAGAGGCCAAAGCCTTGGCTTCAACCACAGCAATGGTAATCCGCAAATTCATATGGAAACATATCATTTGCAGGTTTGGATTACCATTGCGCATTATTTCTGACAACGGCACAAACTTCGCCTCAGAAGATCTTCAAAAATGGTTCAAAGAAATGAAAATCGAGCATAATTTCGCCTCAGTCGCGCATCCACAAGCAAACGGTCAAGTAGAAAGTGTAAACAAACAGATCGTTGACGGTATAAAAGCGCGACTAGGGACAGCACGCAGAGGGTGGGTCGACGAACTCCCTAGCATCCTCTGGGCGCATCGGACAATGCCAAAGACTAGCACAGGCGAAACTCCGTTCAGCCTAGTCTATGGGTCTGAAGCCGTCATTCCAGCCGAGATCGGCCTACCATCACCGCGCATGATAGCTATGGAAAAACAGAACAATGAACAAGAACGAAGAATGGATTTGGACCTTCTGGAAGAAAGGCGCGAAAACACCGCCATAGCAGAAGGAAGGTACAAATCCAAACTCGAAAAATATTACAACGCACGCGTCCGCATATGTACCTTTGTCCCCGATGATTTTGTCTTGCGCGACAATGAAGCTTCAAACGCTGAAAAACCAGGCAAATTAGGGCCAAGATGGGAAGGACCATACGTCATTAACGAGGTCCTAGGCAAGGGGGCGTATACCCTAAAAAGAATCGACGGAACTCTAGTTCCACGTACCTGGAACGCGCAACAGCTGCGCAGGTGTTACATGTAGGTCAAATCATTCACAGGCAATGTATTTCCTATTTACACTTGTATTACAAGCTTCGCGCTTTATCAATACAAACGTTATTTCTATACTTAGTGCAGTTTGTTACAAATTGCATGAAATTCTTTTGGTTTACGCGAAAACGGAATGGCAAATATTGTACAACTCATGAACAGTCTGAGAAAAGCGCAACAAAAGCGCAGCTTTTGACAAACGTTCACACATGAGCACAATGCCATCTCTAATTCGCTCTACCTGATCAAAACAATTAAAGCACATGCAACACATTGTAATCCAAACATGCAAAAACATACAGCACATAACAAGTGTACATATCATTAAGTGTAACAAAAACACTTCATAACAAGATCATGGCAATGATCTTCAAAAGTTTAGTTCCAAAAACTGGAATATTTACAAAAACAAAAGGAAATCTTGTTTCAAACAGTAGCAGGACGTCCAACCGATAACCATTCACATCACCTACCCTATTCAAACATCTTCCTCGACAACCGGAGCAAGATCGATCCGACGCTTCCGACGACGATGGTACACCAACTCACACTTACCCGGACGGAGAGTTGGGAATCGAGCCATCAAAGCCTTAGCCGACAGCATAACGGTTTCTTCACCAGCCTCCGGTAAACAAAGATCAACATTAAAAGGCCCAACAGCAGACGTCACCTTGCTAGTTCCGGTGAGAGGCAGTGACGGTGAATTAGCAAGCAACAACATGCTTTCGGCGGCATCATAAAACCTCAAGATATCGTGAAGACGACGAGTACGAGACAAACCCTTTACCTCCATAATCTCCAAAATAAGGGGATAAAATAAACATTCTACAAATATACAAAGGGAATAACACCTCGGAGAAGGGGAAACTGGATCGCTATGATTAACTGTCAGAAAGATATCACATCCAAGCGGCGCTACAGGAACAGGAGTCATATCCTCATTAATAAAGCCTGACAAAGCGCCACTACAAATCCCAAGAGAGAAGAAAAAATGCACACTCTTACTGACAGATGACGTCATCACACGTCAATACATGAGCACAATTTCCCCTAAAAAACTTTTTTAACAACATTCAATCTTCTCATAGAAGATTTCTTATTTCTCACGCCCAAAAACATTTCCCTCTCATAAGTCCAGTGCTCCACTTATTTGCATAAGTACAACACTAGACTGGGGGGACTTGAAGGGGTAAGGTCCCAAAAACCTCATAATAAGTATTTGAGACCATACCACAAACTGGCCTTTTAACCTTTTAACCTTGCGCGGCCGCGCACTGGTCTTATAAAAGGAAGAAACAGTCAGCAGTATATAGTCGCGCGCCCAAAGGAAAACATAAATCCTTGCGCCGCCTCCCATTAGCAAAGGATAAAAATCCTGAGATCAATACTTCCGCCTAAGTATCCAGACTTGGATATTATTCTACCCAGATTTGGATTTATTATTCAGTAGTCTCCACACGATAAAATACCACACTAGATTACAGGAGTAATCTTCTAGAAGAAATACAATCGTGCATCACCCAGACGGTTATAACCGTCTGGACACGTGTCATCACCACAGACACCCTTGAAATCACAACGAAGGCATGCAATTGGAGAATAATCTCCACTTGATCAAATTACACGTGGCAAATCCCCAGCCTTTGATCTAGACCACGATCCGTGTGCTCTCACGTCGAATCAAAGAATTTAAACGGAAGGAAATGTAACCGCTTACGGGGTTAGCATCTTCCGTTAACTTTTCACTAACGGGTTTTCCCGCCTAAAACGACTCCCGGCTATAAATATGAGAAACAACCCAGGTATGAAGAAAAGTTACACACACTTCTCAAATACATTCTCTTCTTCATTACCAATACTTATTCTCACACCGGAGTCGGGTCAAGGAGAGAACCCTTTTCTCCCCTTGGCGAGGCTAACGGTGCTCTTTTTTGCAGAGCTTTCGGAGAAGAAGATCATCTGCAACTGAATCAATCGAGAGAGAGCTAACCTTTTTATGCGGATTCAAACCCCCTAGATATTTCGGTTCCGACCATTTATCTAGTGTTTCTTCAGATGAGTTATGGGTTCAATGTACCACATGATTGCGGTGGAAGTATAGGCTGGATGGGTTGGGTAATGGGTCAAAATAATAATTGTCGGGGATACTGTTTGAAGCCAATCAAGTTGAGCCAAAACTCTTTTGTCCTAAATTTTCACTGGTTTATAATGTGTATTTTGTTGTTAAATTTGTTATGTAGTTTCATTAATAATCTATTTTTCAATTTAGGAGGATGTATGCATTTAAATACATTATGGCCGATGTTGAACCTATTTGGCTCGTTTTTGTTTTAAGCTATTTTTTTATTTACATGTTTTGACGTTTTATAGTTTGAATAATTCTTATATAGTTTAAGTAATATTCTATCTTTGAGGTTTTTTTACTATGTTCATCTCTACTTCGTTTGTTATTTGATCTTGAGGCTTACCTATTCTAACAACTAAATTTATCATTTTTGGTACTCAAAAGAGTATATCAGAGATAACTACTAAAGTTACCACCAAAATGCAGGAGCACTTGAGTCATTGAGAGATAACTACTAAAGTTACCACCAAAATGTAGGAGCACTTGTGTCATTTTTTTGGAACCTAGACGTTGTGAATTCCAGAAAGGTAACGTCCTCATCACTTCAGTTAGAGGGGGCATATCGGGTAGGTCTAACGAAACCAGTAGATTTTCTATGACACCTTGAGGGTATTTTACCGACCTATCAGCAAGTTGTAAGCTCATCTTTGTGGGGCGTGGCTTTCCTAACTCGAGTCGGTTGAACATAGAGGCCGGCATTAGATTGATGCTAGCCCCCAAGTCAGCTAGTGCATTGCTTATTGGTGATCCACCAATAGAGCAAGGAATGGTGAAGCTTCTGGAATCAGTTTTCTTTTGCAGGAGTTTGAGGATTGCCGCCGAGCATTCTTCACCTAAGGTGACTTGTTGAATGGATTCAATCTTTGTTTTGTGAGTGAGGAAGTCTTTCATGAACTTGGAGTATTTTGGCATTTGAGTGAGGACTTCCACAAAAGGGAGATTGATGTGAAGTTGTTTAAGCAAGCTCATGAACTTAGTGAATTGCTCGTCGGTCTTTTGCCGAAGTAAACGACCTGGGTAAGGGTCCGGGGGTGGTTTAGTTGTGTCGGTATTTTGGGGTTGAGTATTTTCTTGGTTATTGGTAATAGGTGTTTTAGTGGGGATTGGATCGGGTTGTTGTGGTGTTGATTCAATCTCGGGTCCTACCTTCCAGCTTCTTAGGTTGATTGCGTTTACTTAGGCTTTTGGGTTTGTTTCGGTGTTACTGGGTAAGGCTCCTTGTGGTCTCTCGACAAAATTTTGGGCAAGTTGGCTTATTTGTTTTTCTATATTTTGAACACTAGCCCGTTGGTTTCTAATTTCAGCTTCAGTTTGTAGGAACCTTTCCGAGTACCTTTTATCGGATTCAGAGAAGAGGCGAGTGATAATATCCTCAAGCCTTTCTCTTCCTCCTTGTTGTTGTGGTTGGAAACCTTGTTGCCCATTTTGTGGTTGTTGTTGAAAGTTAGATCAATGATTACGCCACTCGAGAGTGAAAGAGTTACTTGGAGCTCCCGGTGGTCGTGGCCGGTTATTTAGGTAATTTACCACTTCTATTTGATTTTCTAAATCTTTCATACAACTTCAGTTTTCATGGGGGCTGCCGCATCCTTCGCAAGCTATAACCGAAGCCGTTTTGTTTAATTCAAGTTTCTTATTTTAGTAGTTAAGGCTTCGATTTGGGCTTGCAAAGAAGTGGTTTCATCCACTTTGTGGGCGCCCGGGGCTATGGATTTTGAGCCCCTAGGAGTGTGCCATTGAAAACTCTTTTGAGCAAGTTCTTCACTTTGATTATAGATTTTCCTCAGGACGTCGATTCCCAAGGAGACCCCCGGAGCCGGAATCAAGGATACTTGTTGCCAACGTTCAAGACCATGATGTGGGCATTTCCTTAATAGCTCCTTGAATCTTTCCCATGTCTCGTACAAGGATTCCCCGTCTTCTTGAGAGTAGGTGTTAATCTCGGTCATGAGTTTGGCGGTTTTAGCGGGAGGGAAATATTTGTAGAGAAATTTTTGGGCAAGTTCATCCCAAGTGTGTACGGACCCACTTGGGAGGGTGTTTAGCCAAGCTTTCGCTTAGTCTTTGAGGGAAAAAGGGAACATACGCAGCCGAATAGCGTCGTTGGAGGCTCCGTTGATCCGAAAGGTTTCACATATTTCCAAAAAAGTTGGTTATATGTAAATGGGGATCTTCATCGGATAGGCCATGGAAAGTGGCAGAATTTTGGAGCATTTGGATTAAGTGTGGTCGAAGCTCAAAGTTATTAGCATCGACATTAGGAGGGTTAATAGCGGCTCTAAGATTACCGATCGTAGGCTGTAGGTAATCAATGAGAGTTCGTTGATCCGCCATAGGGGGGTTTTGGGTCGAGGCTTGATGTGCGTTAGGTGTGATATGTTTTTGTTAATATTTTTAGCCCTTTTTAACACTTTAGTCAAGTTTTAAATTTATAAAACACGATATTTTACTAACACTAAACACACATATGGGCAAGTGCACCCATCGTGAGCGTAGTATAGCGTTGGTAAGATACCGAGGTCGTCCAAGGACACAAGAGCTTTTAGTACTGGTTTATCCTCAACGTCTAATCAAATCAAAAGTTTAGAAAAAGTAATAAATATGAAAATAAAAACTAAAAATGCTGAAATAAAAATAAAAATAAAACAGATAGACAAGATGAATCACTTGGATCCGACTCGCCTTTAGTGTAACCTTTGATGATTTCCGCACTTTTGGACTTTTTAAGTGATTATCTTAGTTATAGTAGTAGACCCCTCTTTTGAAGGTGACGTTACCCTCAACCCAGTAGTTTGAGTCAGCAAGGATACAATACTAAAGGGTTGGAATATTGAAAGATAATTAATTAAGTTATTAATGCGTAATGTGGTAGGCACCTCTTTTGAAGGTGACGTTACCCTCGGCTAAGTGGTTTGAGTCAGCAGGGATACAATCCCAAGTAGCCGGGTTAATGTATTAATAGTAGTTTACATATGAGGGGATCAAGCTATTCGCACCCCCGCCATCCAATACCAGTGGGTATTGAAGGAGGTCTTAGTAAGCTTGACCCAGGTCCTTGCAGGATCTATACACTGAACAAGGCAAGAACCTTACCAAACCATTCCCTTAACCCCCGACCAGGTAGCCAACATATCTCTATATAGACCGAAGAGATATGAATGGTGTAAATCTTTTATTTTATATAGACAGTAAAATAACGCCAAGACACCACGGACAAATGATAAGGAAGTTTCACCTTCAACATAAGAAACTAGTTATTAAAGTCATTAATACAAAACCAATTAAAAAGTGCGAAAAGATTAAAAAACAAAAGTATTACACTAAATGCTTGTCTTCACCAAGTGATGTAAGAGACTTAGGCAAATATGGCCTTTGATTGTCAAGAACTCTTACTATCAATCTTGGATCCCGAGACTACTACACACACTCTATGATGGATGATGGATGATGGTGGTGGATGTGGGTTGTGATGGTGGTGGAGTGTGGGTGAAGTGTGAGAGAGGTGGTTTGCCAAGGGATGCCTTTGAAGTGAACCAAGTACCTCTATTTATAGCCTGCACAGACGCCCGGACACGGCCCCGTGTCCATTGGGCACGGCCCTGTGTCCACCCACTTTCTCTTTCTTCATAAATTACACTTTGTCTGCATTAGCTCTGCACGCCCCCGTGTCCGCTGGACACGTCCCCGTGTGCAGAAGCATATCTGTACTATCATGATTTGCTTGGATTCTGTGAATCTTAGCGTTGACCACGGCCGTGTTGAGCTGGGCACGCCCCCGTGCCGGGAAATAGAAGCTTCTAAGCTTTTGTGCTTTCTGCAGACACCTGACCACGCCCCCGTGTCCGCTGGGCACGGGGCCGTGGTCAGCCTTCTGTTTGCTTGTTTTTGCTTGGGAGGATGCTGTCGAGGGGTCGGGCATGCCACGTTTATTCCTTTTCTTGTAATTATGTTAGATTTTGCTGCATAATTGCTCCTTTTGTTCATTTACGCTCATTTAATCCTGAAAATACAAAAGGAAGACAAAAGCACACTTTTTCCAACATTAGTACTAAAAAAGGGTTAGTTTTATGCCTCATTTGGTGTAATTTATATGTTGCATTTTACACACATCAAGGCTTTTTGTCGGTTTTTAGCTTGAAGTCTTTTTCTCAAAAAACGCTCGGGTTCGTCAAGCGGTACTTTTATGTCTTTGTTAGAGGTGGAAGTCATGCACCAAACTGTATCTCCTGCGAATTATATAGAATTGTGTGATTTTCTGTGAAAAAAAACAAAAAGAATTCTTGGTAAGAAGAATAGCACGGCCCCGTGTTGGTGTTAGCACGGCCCGTGCTTATAACAACCCTCCTAAAACCCCTGAACCTAACCCTAAACGTTCCTATTATACCTCGTATACTCGTTATCGGGCCTAAAATATCTTGATAAATATAAAAATCAAATAAAAATAAGTAATAGGGGTCCTCGCGGGGCGCGACCCCCTTGGACGTGCGAGTCGCGGGCCGTGACTAAGTGACACCAGGCCGGACCCTAGTCTGCCACGTGTCCGGTTACATGTGGAAGCTAGTGGTTGACTCACCAAGGCTAGACCCTAGCCAGCCTACCTTGCGGGCCGCGAAGGCCGACCCCGTATCTCTCACGGGGCGCGAGCCGCTCTAGTCCAGGCCTTTAAAAGGGGTCGCGAGCTCATTTGATCGTCGTTCATTTTCTAATTCCCTCTCAAACTTCTTAATAGGCAATTATACTCGGAAATAATACCCCCTAAAAAGCGATGCTCTGCCTCGTTGTAAGCATTATAACCCCTGATCATGTATCTGTTACCCTACCCTATTGATCTAGGGCTCCGTAACGCATGTCAAGGCTCTGCCTGACTCAGTCATTGGAGTTCTGTCTCGTGTTACACCCGATTGATCTAGGACTCCGTAACTTATGTCAAGGCTCTGCCTGACTCAGTCGTTGGAGTTCTATCTCGAGTTGTATGGTTATTGTGATTTGGGCTATCTTACTAACACATGTGCATTGTTTAATTTTAATAGATAATAACCAGGAGAATCACCAGGAAGCTACAATAGTATCACCTAAGTTAACAATGTGAGTCATTCCCCTTTTTGTACATATTTTTGTAAAAACCTCAAATGTTTTGAATTATACTTAACAATGATTGAGTCTATGTATTCTACAATTACTGCTGGTATGTTGGGGTTTTGTGCACATTATTTGAAATCCGTTACTATTGGACAAAGAGTTAGCCAATGAGTAACATGACCCACAAGTCAGGATTGACAGTACTGAATGAGTAACTGTGTAGATATAAACACTGTAATCGCTCTCAATACTGTGAAGTTATAAAAGCTGTTTTGATTAAACTGGGATGCACTCGCCAGTATTTCTTGCTGATAAAACCTTTTTAAAACGCGTTTCAGGTAACTTAATGTGAAGCCAATAGAAGCCAGCTGGAGAGCACTGAAGGATTAAAGTTGTGGCAAAGTTACCAAATAAGAAAAGGAGTTTATATTTTCAATAATTAGGGTTTATCCCTACAAATGTATTGTCAAAAGAAACTTAGGTTTTATCCAATTTATTGTTATAAAAGTTTGGTGTTTAACTCTGATAAAAATATTTCCTAACTACGGTCCTGATGTATGAATTCCGCTGCCAAATTAATAAACACCGATACCACCAGTTCTGAGATCTCTCGGCACCCGCTCCCAGGGCAGGGGTCGGGGGCTGCGACAGTGTTGTCCAGAAAAAGTTTATGTTTTCAATACTGGAAGTTTAACATGGCCCTGTGCTCCTGTAACACGGCCCCGTGTATCTGTTCCAGTAACAAGAAAACAGCTCTTCCCAGATACTGTAGGTTTTATGAGTGTAGAATGTCTATCACTTCCGTCAATCACGTATCGTAGCTGAGAAATGATCAAGACATGGTTTAGAAATGTTAAACATAAGGAAAAAGTCCATCCGTAAGTAAGAAAGTCCATTCGGACGGATGGGGAATCTTTCATTCGGACGGATAGGGAATATTCCTTAGTGAGCCTTTCCCTATAATAGGAGGATTCTTGTTCATTTCATAACTTTTGCAACTTTGTCCACTTGAGAGAGAAGTTGTGGAGAGATTGATTCAAGGTGCTTGTAATTTGTCATATCATCAATAGAATCAAGTTTATATTACGTTCTTATGTCTGATCCACACATGTACACGGATTCCGCACGTCATACGTGTTCTTCGCAATCATCAGGATTACGAATTCGATCTGGAAACTCACGTTCAAGTGGTATCAGAGCGGGAGATCTATTTGTTGGTGCATGTTTGTGACAACAGCTTAGATTTGGTCTTTGGATATCTTGTAATTAGTTAAACAGTTAGCGGGTTTAGCTTTGTAATAGTTAGTTGTAATGTTTGGGCTAACCAAAACCCATATTGGGTGATGGGGGGCGAATTGGGCCTGTCCAATTCGCAGTCCATGATGTTTAACCTTGGCCCAAGTAGCAAACCTTGTGTTATATAAACAAGGTTAGGCTTTAGGGTTTAGGTTAATCAGCCAGAACATTGTTTGAGAGCAAATTCGTGAGAGTGCTTAGGCTTGGACGAATTTGGAGTTGGTTAGGGTTTAGATTGATTGTAATTCAGTTTGATTGATAATCAATAGTAAACCCGGATTGAAAGTGTCTTGCTGTTTCTGTTTTCTACTTGTTTCTGTGATATTCTGATCAAGAGGATTCCGCACTCTTGATTGGAAAGACAATTCTGTGAAAGATCCATACGAATAGGGGACCTACAATTGGTATCAGAGCATTAGGCTCTTGGAGGCTCGGTTCAGAATTGTTCTTGGAGAAACAGGAAGTTGGTTAAAATTTTTGAAATTTTTTTTAAAACCTGAAATTAGGGTTTCGAAGTTTCTTAAGTTTTGATAATTTTCAGCGAATTTGTTTGTGTTTGATCAGTTTGTTTGTTGATTTTTTGCTGATTTGCAGGTTTTCGGGACGATTTCTGTTGGATTTTGACGAGTATTTGGCTGGAATTCGAAGACTGTTCTTCGTGTTCTTCGTGGTTTTCCATCTGTTCTTGATAATTTTCGACATTATTGTGCTGATTTGCTGTTTTGATTTTGCAGATTGTGTTGGAGAATCTTAAGAATATTTGATCAGACTAACTTTCCAGATTTACAGGATCTGCGAAATTAACAGGCTGCGAAATTAACTGATCAGCTTAATCATCAGCGAAATTAACTGAGACCAGCATATTTACCGGCGAAGTTAAATCCAAAGGCGACTTTGGTAACCGTGTAATTATCCACAGCGAAATTACTACGGTTTTCAGTGACTTTACAGGTCGTCGTAATAGCGAATTTGACTTGCAAAGTTAACATATCAGCGAACTAAAGCAGCGAATTTAGCCACTGACCCAGCGAAATTAATTGAGGACTTAAAACCAGCAAATTTAAAAGTGGTGGAAAATTTTCTGGCAAGCGTCGAGAAAATTTGACAGTTTTGCAAATAGAAATTGATCCGTAGCACGTTAGACAGAACCGTTTGGACCGTTGAATTCCTTGGATTTTTAGGGTAAAAAAAAAAAGAAAAAAAAAACTCTGGAAAATCCCGAATACGGTTTTTGACATTATATATCATTGGATTCGTCTTTTCGAGACGATTCTAACGGTGTAAGTTAGTAAACACTGCTTTCGGAGATATTTTGTACGGTTTTACCAGTCTGTTTGCGTTAAAATGTCGAACATGACAAAATTAAATGTACCTAAGATGATGAAGGTGGAGAATTATCTTACATGGAAGGACAACTTCAAATCCTTCATTGAATCTCAGGATGCACGCATGTGGATCTGCATTGAAGATGGGTACATAAACCCAACACACAATTTTGAGGGCAGACAACGTAGAACAGACTATGTGAACATGAAAGAAGATGATAAAAGGAAGTATGATGCTGAAAAGAGAGCATTGGCTGCAATTAAAATGTCTTTACCTGATAGCATCAAGCATATCTTCAACAAGTACACTAATTCAAAGGATATGTGGGATGCATTACAAAAGCGATATCAGGGAAATGAGAGTGCCACTCAGGCATTCATGGCAGAGATAGTGCCAGTTGATGAGGCTGAAACTAGTGTGAGTGATGCTGAATCTGAAGTGAACAATGCTGAAGCAAGAGTGGATGCTGAAGTAGGGAAAGAGAGTGAAGCTGAACAGGTTGTTGCTGATGAAACCTCAGAAGTTCATGAGAAAGAGGTACAATCTAATTCAGTATGTTTGAGATGTTGTGAACTACAGGGTGAGGTTGCCAGGTTGACAACACAAAACCAAAGTCTGGTAAGTGAGATGTCTAACATAAAAGAAGCAAACTTTTTTGCTAAAAGAAATGAATCGTCATACTTGAAGAAGATAAAAGGTTGTGAAGCTGAAATAGAAGCTTTAACTTGCAAATTAAATGAAAAACTTCAAGTAATAGATTTAGCTCATGACATGATGGCTGAGAAAACAAAAGAGATTTCTGAAAAATGCAAAGAGTTGTCAGATGCACAACTCAAAATTGTTGAACTTGAAAAGAAATTAGGTCAATTCAGAGATTCGTCTTTTGTAATGAAACACATGATGGGTGGGTTAAAGAAGAGTAATGACAAGACCAGTGTGGGCTTCCAGGGATTTAATGAAGTTCCACCTCCTCTTAGTCATGACTATTCATTCCTGCCTAGTGAAAATGAGCTAGCAGATTTTATGGCATCTACACCAAGTAGTTTTGGATCCACATCAAGTCAAGGTGATGGATCTGAGAGTGATGAGACTAAGGAAAACAATAACAGGGAACCTTTTAAAAAGAAAAATTCACCGCCTAAGAATAAAAATCAAGCTTTTGTTAAAAAGATTAATTTTGTTCAAGGTAGTGATATGAAAAACGAAACTGCTGTTATTGAAAATGAATCGAATGTAGAGTTTGTTAAAAATAAGAGCATAGAAAAATCTGAAATAAAGCAAACTGAACAAGGTTCATCCAAGGGATCATCACCATCTGATAAGGGATCTACCTCAGAGACTCCAGCTAAGAAGTCTTCGAAAAAGAGATCGTGCTTCAAATGTCACGTCAAGGGACATGTAGCAAGCTGCTGTCCTAACAAAAAGAGTGAAGCACAACTTAGTGAAAAACAGAGAGGGAAATTACCAGTGAAGGAAGGTGATAGTGAGGAGAAAGGCTCAAATTCTCCAAAGAAATCTGCTCCTAAGCAACGGGAGAATGTTGCTGTTGGTGTAGATAAGGCTGGAAAAGGAACTCCACAAGTTCCTCGTTTTCAAAGAAATCAACAAAGATTTCAGCCTAGATCTCCACCAGGCAGATACGAGAGACCTAGAAGCAGTTCACCTAGAATGAACAACTTTAATGGAAATTCAAATAATTTCAGAAGTCAAGGTCAATATCAAAATCGATACCAAAATAATGGTGGTCGAACTTTTTATAACAATGTCTTTAGAAATTACAACAATAATGCTTCTTGGAATCAAAATTCAAGATACCCAAATCAAAATTTTCAAAGGTCAAATAGTCCAAATACATATAGGAACCCTCAGGACCAGAGACCTTATGGAAATCAAACCCCATTTCCATCAATAGGTCTAAGATCCAAGACTCCAGTTAGGAGTAATGGATATTGGATGGATGTTCCAGTGGTTGGTGAATTTGGACGACCCAAGACCATTAAGGCTTGGGTCCCCCAATCTAACTAATTTCTTAGTTGGTGTGTGCAGGAGCTGCTAAGGAGGGTTATCAACTTATGTTGATAATGGCTGCTCTAGGCATATGAAGGGGGATGTGAGATTGTTGATATATTTATATTGATTGATTTAAATTGAAGTTCAAAGTGCTGATTCGACACACTAGATAACCTGGCAGATCTTTATACTAAAGCTTTTGACAGGGCTCGCTTTGAACACTTAGTCGAACTCAACGGGATGAGGAATCCTGAATAACTGGTTTTTCATAAGAATTTTTGTAAATAGTTTACTGTGTTTCTTAAAAATCAAAAAATAAAAAAATTGAAAAATCAAAAACATAAAAAAAATAGAAAATCAAAAAATGAGTTATCACTGTGTGAAAAAGAAGAAATGATAGTACATCAGCAAGTTAGACTGTCACACTGACAATGAATTAAATTGCTTAAGTGTGATAGCAGCTTCATTATATGATGTACCAGTAGGCAAAAAGCATGAAATAATCAACTTACCAATGTGATATAAACTTAACTGACCTGTGTATGAGTGGGGAACACATCAGTGGTGTATGGTTTAATGACCTTAAATCTTGCGTTGATAGATTGCCAAAATCTGAAGTTTTGGGTCTTTATACTGTTATTTCATCTGGGGATATCTTGACTGTATTTCTGTTTAGAACTAAAATTGTACATGACCCCAGGAAAGAAAGTTACTTGGAATTAGCACATTTCTATTTGAATGTCTGTATGTTGTCCCGATACACACAATTTTGATCTGATTCTGAAATCTTCTCTGAAAAAAGTCGTGTACCTCCTCTGCTGCATCCAGATATATGCTGACCTGGAGGTGCTAGGCAACGACAGCTTCTGCTGCATCCAGATACATGCTGACCTAGCTGTACGTTGTCGCGCTATAGATCTAATACACCCGAAAGAGGCCCTCAAGTGCCCAAATGAAACCCAATAAACCTATATCAAACTGAGAAAAACTCATTTGATCTGTATATTATACCATCTCTTCTAAAGATCTATTCTGTTCTCTTCTCAACCTATTCCCAGTTAAGATTTCAGAAATCTGGATTGGACTTGTGAAATATGTGGTAGGGAAGATACTTGCATGATAGAGTGTGTTGTTTATATTTCCAGGATTTGATTAGTATTTATTTGGGTGTTCATTGTTAAGCAATCAAAACATGATAAAACGGATTATATGCAGACTAAGACATTGTCAGGATATCTTAAAGGATGAATTCAGTATACTCACCTACTACGATGAATCTTTGTGCATACCTTGATCGCGGGAGTATATCCTGAAGTGGGACACACTAGTATATCAGTAAATAAAATTACCTTAACGTATCATATGGTAATGGTACTTGAAATGTTCATGCATTTTGTTTAAGAGGACAAACATACTGGTAATCGTCTTGGACTGCTTTTCATGAAAAATTAAATAGAGAATTATCTAATTGTGTGAAACAGTTTGATTTTGTTGATATGATCTTCTTACCAGTGATTCTCACAAAAATAGAGTGTTTATTGCTTTTTGTTATTTACTTGCTTTCAGAAAAAAATAAAAATCCTAAAATAGTGTTTTTTTCTGTTTAAAATTCTTAACGTACGGAAAACTGTTATTCTTGGAGGAATTGTTACTGATAGGGGGAGACGGTGTTAGAAAGTGAGTTCAAAATTTTAAATCATGCGGGTTCTAGGGTGTGTGATTAAAAAGTTTTGCGTGTTGGTGAAGAAATTGAAAATGCTTAATCTGTGATATAATCTCTTGAAAAATAATAATTTATTTAACTGTGTTGAAAAATTCTTATGGTTTCTCGAGATGTTTGTTTTATAGTATACAGATTGAAGCAGTGTGTTGCTGAGAAGTTGTTGTGTTGCTGAAAAGTTGCTGTGTTGCTGAGTTGCTGTGAAGAGATGAGAGTTTGATTAGATGCATGGTAGAACCTCCTTTCTATCTTGCAGACAAGATTGAAGAGTTTGAAGATTGCTATTCAAATGCTGAACTGGAGTTTTACTCAAACGCTAAAGTTTTTGAAGATTTGGTGATTGGATGCATCAGCTTAGGGGGAGTCTGTTGTAACAACTGTGCTTGTAATCACTATGAACAGTTCTGTTATCAATAATACAATGTTATTTGATCCCAATGTTTGTTTTGTTATGTTTTACATTTTTCATGTTTTGACTTTTATCCAATTCCAAACTCTACATCACTTTCTGGAGAGTTATACGCAAACTAGTGCGTAAACGTACTCAGTTTAATGCGATAAATACTCCGGAACATCAACATATACTCAACATACCTTAAATAACCTTTACATAACTTAGAAATAAGTTTTGAAGGCTTTGGTATGGCAAAAACAAGTTAATTCGCTTACAGGGACTAAATATGACAAACTGCGAAAGTATGCCAATTTGAACTGTAACAGACCTTCTGGAGCATGACCATAAGTTAAACATACCACAAATATCCTTTACATAGCTTAGAAATAGGCTTTGAGGTGTTCGGTATGCTAAAATAAACTTTTGTGTCATTCAGGGACTAAAAGTGTCAAAAAGTGCACAAGTTTGCATTTTTACGCATAACTTACGTTCTGAATACATCCGGACATCCAAAAATTTATATAAGCATGACTATATTATATTTGAGTGTTCGCTTTAAGAAAAATCCATTCGTTTCGTCATTTGGTTCGTTTTTCGCGCTTATGCGCATTCCGTCGTAATTAAGCGAACATCGCGTTCGTACGGCCAAACGAACCGACATCCGAGATATTTTTGAACACATTTTAAGTTCCCTATACTTTAACTTCATTTTAGAGCTTTGAAATGGGGTTAACGGGCCTTAAACGTGTCGAAAATGGCCTAAATACAGTTCAGGGACCAAAAGTGTAATTCTGCCGAAATAGTGCCTAGCGGTGCGCTACACTTTAAGCGTAGCGGTGCGCTAGGGGTCTGCTGACCAGATTCAGAGTTTCTAAACAGCAGGCTGCAGCTGTTACAACCTCAACCACATGTTCTAAAATGCTTAGTCAGCTGATAAGATCATATTTTAGTCACCATAAGGTTCCAACACATGTACGGCCTTGATCGTTTCCCCTTTTCCAAGAAACGATCTCAACGGTGGACCGAATACTATAAATACCCCAACACCCCAATGCAAAACTTACAAGAATTCTGATTTTTGAGAGCTCTAAGTTGAAACCATTGTTTCATACCTGAGTTCTTGAAGTCGGGATTAGCATTCGGGGACCCTGGGTTAGTATTCTTTCGTTCTTTTCCTTATTTTACTGCTTTTCGAGTCAGAAAGTCAAACTTTGTTTGACTTTCAGCGTTGACCAGTAATGGTCAATGCGAAGTTCGTTTGAACTTCGCAACGTGAGTGTAATCACGTTGGTCATAGTCCCTTGGGACTATGCCCACTGATTACCACGTTGTCTAGAGTCGTAGGGTAGGCGATCTAATAAATCGCCTATACCTTCGAACTCGACCCATTTGGTCGATCATTAGGATCCGACCAAACACATTAGGTGACCATAGTAGGTAGGGAATAACCTTCCGAGGTTATACCCTATGGTCACATCGTTTAAGTAGTTGTATGATAGGTAGTTTATATGCCTTAGGTAAATTACCAGAATACCCTTTTCATGTATAATTGGTAATTAATCATATGTAACCTAAACTTTTGTCACATAACTGATTAGGTAACATGTTTAGGCATATAACACTTGTCATGGGACTAGTTAGGCGGTCCGAACGCGTTTCACGCGAACGACACGTTAAAGTAGCATAAGCTTCCTAAACGGGTCGTAATGGGTCGTAGACACTTAGGTTAAGTTTCATTTAGTATGAAGGCTTTGTTAAACCATATCATATGAGTTCCTACACTCATTTGGTTTACAAACCCTAATGCTACCCAATCTTCCGATTTAGGTCCGGTTAATTAACATAGTTACCTATATTAGGTGCCGTTTGATTTCCGTGATCTCCAGCTTTGTTTGGTTGTTACTCAAGGACTACTGAGCAATCTCAAGTGAGTACATAGACCCCTCTTTTACTGTTTTCCAAACTGTTTTGGGGTGGAACACATGTGCCTACTTGTTACTTTCATGCTTTCCTGTTTTCACATCATATACTGCTATGTTCGTTAGTACATTATAGTACATGATTTCATTACATTTTATGCTATGTATGTCCATTGCGTTCATACTTAGTACATCGTTTTACATTTACATTTTATGCTATTTATGTCCATTGCGAGCATACTTAGTACATTGTTTTTCATCACATGCTTACATTTTGGTATGACATTTGGTTTGTTTACATGGGACAATACATTCATTAACACCGATCATGCCGTTCGTTAGTAGGTAGTGGTACCATAGGAATTGACAACTCCCGTTCCGGACGTCCCAGGGAAAGGGGATGAAAGGAATGACCGAATTCGTTGTTATTAAGACAGATAGACCTTTAATTTGTTTAAAGGGTTTATCACCACAGTCGCCAGGCTTGGATGTATGCATTTTCACAATACCGCATAAATGTTCATATTAAATAGTTGCATGCATTTACACAAAACATAGCTTTGATTTAAACCAAGTTTTACTTCAATACTTTGTTTTCGTGCATATGGTTTAGTTGAGACCTTTCACTTGCCATACATGACATTTTGACATAGACATTTGACATGGATATTTGACATAGACATTTGACATGATATTTTGACATAGACATTTGACATGGGTATTTGACATAAACATTTGACATGGATATTTGACATAGACATTTGATATGATTTACATCTTGACATAAACACTTTGGCATATTTTTCAATACATTTGACAATTGGTTTGGTTTGATTAAGTGATTAAGTTAACGATGCGTGTGTAATATGATACAAGCATGGTGGATACGCCGCTGGTACTTCCTATATATAAGTGTTTGTATGGTATTACATGGCGTAACGTTATTTGAATCATTTCAGTTTGAGACATAGAACATTTTATACAAATAACATACTTTTCACAAGACATTGATTTACAAACACATCTTTTTACATGGTCATTTATTTAACCTAACATTTACTTATACATATCATCGGATCTTATTGTTTTCAAATGCTTTACAAGACAAAGCAAATTACAAGGTTCATGACTAAACATTTTCTCAAATACAAGTCATGAATCCTATTTTCACAAACCTATGTATCTCACAGGCATTTTTATGCTGACGTACCTATTTTCACATGTGTTTTCAGGTGCTTTTCCGTAGGATGTTGATCACAATACTAGGGCGGACCTGTGCCTTAGAGACATAAAATGGAGCTAGACTATGTTTAATTATGTTATAAACTCTGTATTTCCTGTTTGAAACAATGTAACATCCTTGTTTAATTAATAAATAAAACTTTGTATGCCATGGTTATGAAACAATTAATTCTGTTGCAACACTCCCCGATGTTTCCGCCACGTTTTGTATGTTACACGTGGTCGGGGTGTGACAGAAGAGTTGGTATCAGAGCCAATGGTTATAGGGAATTAGGTTATTAGTAATGCTTTGACCTAGACTATAACTTTTCTAGGAACCTAACACAAGTTATCTTGTGTTTAGATCTTAAAACATGCACATCACCTATCCTTAGGTGATTATCAGAACAAAAGCCAAAAATTTTCCGAAACGATTTTTTTTGAAAAAAAAACAATCATCTGTTTTTGAATAATTTATTACAAGGTTTTGAACCCTCAATTGTAAGGTTTTGAACCCTCTGTTATATGGTTTTGAACCCTTTTTCAGTATTGGTTTTTGGCCTTGTGCCTTCAAATTTTCAAAATCCCGTCAAAAGTTTTGGGCTTTAAATAATGTGAACATGTGCAAACTGGAAGGGTGAATGCCTGTATTCTGGGTTTTCTGTCTAGGCAAGCACTTCGTATACATCTCAACCAGACGCGAGACCAGTTGTGCTTACCTGGGAATTCTTGGAGTGAGTGTTCACTTATAGGCGAGCATGTCTTCATTATACATTATTTTTGACCCATTTACTTTGATAAGTCACTGTGTGTTGTTTGTTTGCTCTGTGATACGGACGAATGACCACCATCTTTGCTCTTGTTGATTTTGTTTCATCTCATTCTTTTCATCCAATCATCTCACTCGTTTTCTTTCATGTTTTCCTCTTTTAGAATGCCTCCTCGTCGCGATCCTCGAACTTTTACTATTGAAGAGATTGCAGCCCTGGTTTCTCAGCAAGTGGCTGCTGTACTACCCGGTGTTGTAACTCAAGTCCACGATATATTTAACAACAACGGCAATAACAACAATAACGCACACTGTAATTTCAAGAATTTCAATTCTGCGAAGCCGCTTAAGTTTTCTGGGTCGCAAGGAGCAACTGCGCTCCTACGGTGGTTTGAAAGTATTGAGAGCACATTCTTACATGTGCAGTGTCAGAATGCGCGTAGGGTTGAATTTGCTTCAAGCGTGTTTGAGAATCGAGCGCTTACCTGGTGGAATGGTATTAAGCGCGATAGGGGTGCCGAAGTGGCGTTGGCACAGACATGGGAAGAGCTTCGGGCTCTCATGATGAAGGAGTTTTGTCCCCGTCATGAAATTCGAGTTTTGGAACGAGAGTTTGATGACTTAAAGCAAGATGGGGCTGAACACCGTGCATACACGGATCGTTTTGAAGAACTCAGTCTATTGTGTCCCACCATGGTTACCCCTCCGGATAAAGCGATCGAGAGGTATATTGATGGGCTACCCGATTCTATTCTGGAGATTTTGACTGGTGTTAATCCTACTACCCTTCGCCAAGCTATCGAGTTGTCTGCTACCCTCACTGAGACTCTAGTCAGGAAGGGTAAACTCACCCGCAAGGGTGATAAAAAGAAGGAGACTAATTCTGAGAAAAACAAGAATAAGGGTAAGGGTAAGGAAGGTGAAGCATCAAAGAAATCAAGGAAGCGAAAGGGTGCCCAAAATTTTGCTGTCACTGCCCAAGCTAACCAGGCAGCTCCCAACCAACCCGCACAGCCTCCAGCAAAGAGACCCTATACAGGGATTGCACCTTTGTGCAATAGATGCAACAGTCACCACCAGCCGCAACTTCCATGCCGTTTCTGTACTAACTGTGGGAAATCAGGCCATCTCGCCAATGTTTGTCGATCTGCTCAGAATCGCGCAGTTCAAAACCCGGCTCAACAAGTTGCACAGCCTCCTGCTCTGCAACAGGGTCAAGCTGCACGACCACAATACCCACCGGGTGCTTGTTACAATTGTGGGGATCTGACCCACTATAGGAATCGGTGCCCAAGACTGGCGAACCAGAACCAGAACCAGAACCAGAACCAGAACCAGAACCAGAACCAGAACCAGAATCAGGCTCCGGCCCGAGGCCGAGTCTTTAACATGAATGCCCAAGAGGCGCAGGCGGATGAGAATGTGGTGAACGGTACGTTCTTTATTAATAATCAGCCTGCATCTGTTCTTTTCGATTCTGGTGCCGATAAGAGTTTCGTGTCTTTGTCTTTTGAGCCAATGCTTCGAGTGTCTAGAACGAAACTAGGCAAATCTTTGACAGTAGAAGTTGCTAGTGGTGAACCCATTATTCTTGACTCTGTTCTTCGCAACTGCCAGTTGAATCTTAACGACCATCTTTTTCCTATTGACCTCGCGCCTATGCAACTTGGAAGCTTCGACGTTATTGTGGGAATGGATTGGTTATCCAAGCATCACGCAGAGATAGTTTGTTCTAAGAAGATTGTTCGTGTGCCGTTTTCGACAGGCGAGATCCTGCAGGTTCAAGGTGAGAAGCCTACCGTTGGTCTCAAACTCATGTCTTGTTTTAAAGCTCGGAAATATCTGCGGAAGAACTATGTGGCTTTCTTAGCACAAGTTATAGAAGACAAAGGCAAAGGTAAGTCTATTTCAGATATTCCTGTCGTTCGGGAGTATTCTGAAGTTTTCCCTGAAGATTTACCAGGTCTACCTCCAGCACGCCAAGTCGAGTTCCGTATTGATCTCGTACCTGGTGCAAATCCCATTGCCAGAGCTCCATATCGTCTTGCACCATCTGAGATGCAAGAGTTGTCTAAACAGCTCCAGGAGCTCTCTGACAAAGGTTTTATCCGTCCCAGTTTTTCACCTTGGGGTGCTCCCGTTCTTTTTGTTAAGAAGAAGGATGGATCCTTTAGGATGTGTATCGATTATCGTGAGCTTAACAAGCTTACCATCAAGAATCGATATCCCCTACCTCGCATCGATGATCTCTTTGATCAGTTACAAGGCGCTTCTTATTTTTCGAAGATTGATCTGCGATCTGGATATCATCAACTTCGGGTGCAAGAAGAAGACATTCCGAAGACAGCATTTCGTACTCGGTATGGGCATTATGAATTCACAGTCATGCCATTCGGTTTGACTAATGCTCCGGCTGTTTTCATGGACTTAATGAATAGGGTCTGCAAACCTTATTTGGATCAATTCGTCATTGTTTTTATTGATGACATCTTGATTTACTCTAAGACGCGAGCTGATCACGAGCAACATCTTCGTCTTACTCTGGAACTCCTAAAGAAAGAGCAACTTTTTGCCAAATTCTCCAAGTGTGAATTCTGGCTTAAAGAGGTTCAATTCTTAGGACATATTATCAACGAACAAGGTATCCATGTAGATCCCTCCAAGATCAGTGCGATTAAGGATTGGGATACACCTACTACTCCTACTGAAGTTCGTTCTTTTCTTGGTCTAGCGGGTTATTACCGCCGCTTCATAGAAAACTTCTCGAAGATTTTAGTTCCTCTAACTGCTCTAACTCAGAAGAAAATGCCCTTTTATTGGGGAAACAAACAAGAGGAAGCTTTTCAACACTTGAAGCAGAAGCTTTGCGATGCGCCTGTTCTATCATTGCCTGAGGGTGATGATGATTTTGTTGTGTTTTGTGATGCATCGAAATTGGGTCTTGGCTGTGTTCTTATGCAAAGGAACAAAGTCATAGCTTATGCATCGAGGCAGTTGAAGATACATGAGAAAAACTACACCACTCATGATCTTGAGTTGGGTGCAGTTGTCTTTGCTCTCAAGATCTGGAGACACTATTTGTACGGTACAAAATGTGTGGTTTTCACAGACCACAAAAGTCTTCAGCATATCTTCAACCAGAAAGAACTCAACATGAGACAGCGACGTTGGGTTGAGCTTTTAAACGACTATGATTGCGAAATTCGCTACCATCCTGGTAAGGCGAATGTCGTAGCTGATGCATTGAGTCGTAAGGAACGTACTAAGCTTCATTGTGTACGTGTTCAATCTGTTATTCAAGCTCGATCCGATATTCAAGCACGCATTTCTCAAGCTCAACAATCTTGTGTTTCACAAGGTTTGATGGATAAGGAATTTCCCTATCACATAACACCTGCTCTGGAACTGAAGGACAATGGATCATATTACTTCATGGACCGTTTGTGGGTCCCAAGTCAGGATGATCTTCGTACCTTGCTTATGGATGAAGCCCATAAGTCTCGTTATTCTATTCATCCGGGCTCAGATAAAATGTATAAGGATCTTCGTATTCACTATTGGTGGCCTGGTATGAAGAAAGACATTGCCTTATACGTATCCAAATGCCTTACTTGTCTTAAGGTTAAGGCTGAACATCAGCGTCCATCTGGTTTATTGGAACAACCAGAGATCCCAGTTTGGAAATGGGAAAACATTACTATGGATCTCGTTACCAAACTTCCACGCACAAAGAAAGGTCATGATGCCATCTGGGTAGTCGTTGATCGTCTTACAAAGTCAGCACATTTCTTGCCAATCCGTGAGGATTTTCCTGCTGACAGACTTGCACAAATCTATGTGGATGAAATTGTAGCTCGACATGGTGTTCCGTTGAATATCATTTCTGACAGAGATGCTCGTTTCACTTCTCATTTTTGGAGAACCATGCAATCTGCTATGGGGACCCAACTTAATCTGAGCACAGCTTATCATCCGCAAACGGATGGTCAATCTGAGAGAACAATCCAGACTCTGGAGGATATGCTTAGAGCTTGTGTGATCGATTTTGGTGGTAGCTGGGATTCACATCTTAAATTGATTGAATTCTCCTACAACAACAGTTATCACACTAGCATCCAAATGGCTCCTTTCGAGGCTCTCTATGGTCGAAAATGTCGTTCACCAGTCTGCTGGAATGAGATTGGCGAGGCTCAAATTACTGGACCTGCCCTCATTTTAGAGACAACTGACAAGGTCAAGAAAGTTCGTGATAACCTTCAGGCAGCTAGAAGCCGTCAGAAGATTTACGCGGACCCAAAACGCAAAGCCTTGGAATTTCAAGTCGGTGATCGAGTATTACTTAAGGTCTCACCTTGGAAAGGTGTGATCAGATTTGGAAAGAAAGGAAAACTTGCACCTAGATACGTTGGACCATTCAAGATCGTCGAAAGAATCGGAAAGGTAGCCTACAGACTTGAGTTACCTCCTGAACTTGGAAATGTTCATCCAACTTTTCACATATCAAATCTCAAGAAGTGTACAGCTGATGAGAACTACTCCATACCGCTTGACGAAATTCGTGTTGGCAAAACACTGAAATTTGTTGAGAAACCAGTGGAAATCATGGAACGTGAAGTCAAGTGGCTAAAACGCAAGCGCATTCCTTTGGTCAAAGTTCGCTGGGAAGCTAAACGTGGACCTGAGTTTACTTGGGAACGCGAAGATCAAATGAAGGCGAAATATCCACATCTTTTTCCACGAGTTTCCTCTAAATAAATTTCGGGACGAAATTTCCACAAGTAGGGGAGACTGTAACAACTGTGCTTGTAATCACTATGAACAGTTCTGTTATCAATAATACAATGTTATTTGATCCCAATGTTTGTTTTGTTATGTTTTACATTTTTCATGTTTTGACTTTTATCCAATTCCAAACTCTACATCACTTTCTGGAGAGTTATACGCAAACTAGTGCGTAAACGTACTCAGTTTAATGCGATAAATACTCCGGAACATCAACATATACTCAACATACCTTAAATAACCTTTACATAACTTAGAAATAAGTTTTGAAGGCTTTGGTATGGCAAAAACAAGTTAATTCGCTTACAGGGACTAAATATGACAAACTGCGAAAGTATGCCAATTTGAACTGTAACAGACCTTCTGGAGCATGACCATAAGTTAAACATACCACAAATATCCTTTACATAGCTTAGAAATAGGCTTTGAGGTGTTCGGTATGCTAAAATAAACTTTTGTGTCATTCAGGGACTAAAAGTGTCAAAAAGTGCACAAGTTTGCATTTTTACGCATAACTTACGTTCTGAATACATCCGGACATCCAAAAATTTATATAAGCATGACTATATTATATTTGAGTGTTCGCTTTAAGAAAAATCCATTCGTTTCGTCATTTGGTTCGTTTTTCGCGCTTATGCGCATTCCGTCGTAATTAAGCGAACATCGCGTTCGTACGGCCAAACGAACCGACATCCGAGATATTTTTGAACACATTTTAAGTTCCCTATACTTTAACTTCATTTTAGAGCTTTGAAATGGGGTTAACGGGCCTTAAACGTGTCGAAAATGGCCTAAATACAGTTCAGGGACCAAAAGTGTAATTCTGCCGAAATAGTGCCTAGCGGTGCGCTACACTTTAAGCGTAGCGGTGCGCTAGGGGTCTGCTGACCAGATTCAGAGTTTCTAAACAGCAGGCTGCAGCTGTTACAACCTCAACCACATGTTCTAAAATGCTTAGTCAGCTGATAAGATCATATTTTAGTCACCATAAGGTTCCAACACATGTACGGCCTTGATCGTTTCCCCTTTTCCAAGAAACGATCTCAACGGTGGACCGAATACTATAAATACCCCAACACCCCAATGCAAAACTTACAAGAATTCTGATTTTTGAGAGCTCTAAGTTGAAACCATTGTTTCATACCTGAGTTCTTGAAGTCGGGATTAGCATTCGGGGACCCTGGGTTAGTATTCTTTCGTTCTTTTCCTTATTTTACTGCTTTTCGAGTCAGAAAGTCAAACTTTGTTTGACTTTCAGCGTTGACCAGTAATGGTCAATGCGAAGTTCGTTTGAACTTCGCAACGTGAGTGTAATCACGTTGGTCATAGTCCCTTGGGACTATGCCCACTGATTACCACGTTGTCTAGAGTCGTAGGGTAGGCGATCTAATAAATCGCCTATACCTTCGAACTCGACCCATTTGGTCGATCATTAGGATCCGACCAAACACATTAGGTGACCATAGTAGGTAGGGAATAACCTTCCGAGGTTATACCCTATGGTCACATCGTTTAAGTAGTTGTATGATAGGTAGTTTATATGCCTTAGGTAAATTACCAGAATACCCTTTTCATGTATAATTGGTAATTAATCATATGTAACCTAAACTTTTGTCACATAACTGATTAGGTAACATGTTTAGGCATATAACACTTGTCATGGGACTAGTTAGGCGGTCCGAACGCGTTTCACGCGAACGACACGTTAAAGTAGCATAAGCTTCCTAAACGGGTCGTAATGGGTCGTAGACACTTAGGTTAAGTTTCATTTAGTATGAAGGCTTTGTTAAACCATATCATATGAGTTCCTACACTCATTTGGTTTACAAACCCTAATGCTACCCAATCTTCCGATTTAGGTCCGGTTAATTAACATAGTTACCTATATTAGGTGCCGTTTGATTTCCGTGATCTCCAGCTTTGTTTGGTTGTTACTCAAGGACTACTGAGCAATCTCAAGTGAGTACATAGACCCCTCTTTTACTGTTTTCCAAACTGTTTTGGGGTGGAACACATGTGCCTACTTGTTACTTTCATGCTTTCCTGTTTTCACATCATATACTGCTATGTTCGTTAGTACATTATAGTACATGATTTCATTACATTTTATGCTATGTATGTCCATTGCGTTCATACTTAGTACATCGTTTTACATTTACATTTTATGCTATTTATGTCCATTGCGAGCATACTTAGTACATTGTTTTTCATCACATGCTTACATTTTGGTATGACATTTGGTTTGTTTACATGGGACAATACATTCATTAACACCGATCATGCCGTTCGTTAGTAGGTAGTGGTACCATAGGAATTGACAACTCCCGTTCCGGACGTCCCAGGGAAAGGGGATGAAAGGAATGACCGAATTCGTTGTTATTAAGACAGATAGACCTTTAATTTGTTTAAAGGGTTTATCACCACAGTCGCCAGGCTTGGATGTATGCATTTTCACAATACCGCATAAATGTTCATATTAAATAGTTGCATGCATTTACACAAAACATAGCTTTGATTTAAACCAAGTTTTACTTCAATACTTTGTTTTCGTGCATATGGTTTAGTTGAGACCTTTCACTTGCCATACATGACATTTTGACATAGACATTTGACATGGATATTTGACATAGACATTTGACATGATATTTTGACATAGACATTTGACATGGGTATTTGACATAAACATTTGACATGGATATTTGACATAGACATTTGATATGATTTACATCTTGACATAAACACTTTGGCATATTTTTCAATACATTTGACAATTGGTTTGGTTTGATTAAGTGATTAAGTTAACGATGCGTGTGTAATATGATACAAGCATGGTGGATACGCCGCTGGTACTTCCTATATATAAGTGTTTGTATGGTATTACATGGCGTAACGTTATTTGAATCATTTCAGTTTGAGACATAGAACATTTTATACAAATAACATACTTTTCACAAGACATTGATTTACAAACACATCTTTTTACATGGTCATTTATTTAACCTAACATTTACTTATACATATCATCGGATCTTATTGTTTTCAAATGCTTTACAAGACAAAGCAAATTACAAGGTTCATGACTAAACATTTTCTCAAATACAAGTCATGAATCCTATTTTCACAAACCTATGTATCTCACAGGCATTTTTATGCTGACGTACCTATTTTCACATGTGTTTTCAGGTGCTTTTCCGTAGGATGTTGATCACAATACTAGGGCGGACCTGTGCCTTAGAGACATAAAATGGAGCTAGACTATGTTTAATTATGTTATAAACTCTGTATTTCCTGTTTGAAACAATGTAACATCCTTGTTTAATTAATAAATAAAACTTTGTATGCCATGGTTATGAAACAATTAATTCTGTTGCAACACTCCCCGATGTTTCCGCCACGTTTTGTATGTTACACGTGGTCGGGGTGTGACATCTGTTGCTGACCGAAGCTATTGAAGCTGAAGCTATCCAAAGACCAAAGACAGTGCAAGATTACATGAAGATTGCAAGATGACTGAAGACAAAGTTATTTTATGAAGCTATTGTCAAGGGGGAGTTTGTTGGTGCATGTTTGTGACAACAGCTTAGATTTGGTCTTTGGATATCTTGTAATTAGTTAAACAGTTAGCGGGTTTAGCTTTGTAATAGTTAGTTGTAATGTTTGGGCTAACCAAAACCCATATTGGGTGATGGGGGGCGAATTGGGCCTGTCCAATTCGCAGTCCATGATGTTTAACCTTGGCCCAAGTAGCAAACCTTGTGTTATATAAACAAGGTTAGGCTTTAGGGTTTAGGTTAATCAGCCAGAACATTGTTTGAGAGCAAATTCGTGAGAGTGCTTAGGCTTGGACGAATTTGGAGTTGGTTAGGGTTTAGATTGATTGTAATTCAGTTTGATTGATAATCAATAGTAAACCCGGATTGAAAGTGTCTTGCTGTTTCTATTTTCTACTTGTTTCTGTGATATTCTGATCAAGAGGATTCCGCACTCTTGATTGGAAAGACAATTCTGTGAAAGATCCATACGAATAGGGGACCTACACTATTGCACAGATTAGAGGTATAAGAATTCGAGTGATTTCATCAGATTCAGAGTTGAAATTTGACAAATTCGTCACATTTCTTCATCCACGCATATTCTTCAGTTTTTGAACTTAAAACTCAGATTTTAGGAGATTTCATGGATAGAATCACCTGAATTTTGGTTATATTGTGCGAAAAGCATTGAACACTCCTCTAAAGTTTCTAGTTTAGATTCAAAGGTTTACTTGGTCAATTTTGTGAAAAACTGAGGTGTTTAGCACTGTGAACAGTAGCAACAAAAGCCCATCCGTGAAAGAAATTGAAGTCCATTTGGTAGAAGTCAAGGCCCATCCGCCCGAATAGGAACCTATCCATGAAAACAAAGACCCATCTGGACCAATTAGAAGTCCATACGTAAAAAAAATTGTTCATCCGGTTAAAGTTTAGGTTTCATCCGGCCGACTGTGAAATGAAAAACCTCCATCCGGGATTTACACTACCATCCAGCCGAAAGCACCATCCGGGTATAACATCCCCATCTGGTTGAAGGTTATCTCCATCCGGCCGAATAAGATTCTTGTCCATCTGGGAACTGCTCTATCCGATTGAAATACTCATCCGGCGGAGTTTACTGTACATTCATTCGGGTTTGAAGTCTCTCAGTTTGAGAAATTGTCCATTCGGTAAAATTTACAAGAGTAAGTCCATTCGTCTAAAATTCTGCACATTCACGGATAACAGGCTATCTGCAAAGTCAGAGGTTTATTCACAGAATTTAGTCTATTTGTCAATTTGTTCCATTTGTAGAAGTGTATACGAATCAGGAACTCGTTCATCAGTTCAAAACTTGTTCATTCGTTAACATAATTCCAGCTCATCTGCAGAATCTTTACAGTGGATATTCGCTGCAAAAGTTGAAACAACTTTCCATTCGCAATAACTCACATCTGTTCATCCGCACGAACCCGGGAATTAATACTTGATCATAGTTCATCCGCGTCATTTGTTACTCATTCGCACATTTAAAATTCATTTCTTATTCGCGCATATCTAGTATTTTTCAAGTGTTCGGTTTTAAAATTTCATAATCGTTTGTTTCTTGATTGCAGGTTATTCATGAAGATTTCAAACATGGCAGACGAATTCTACAACACGTTTTATAATGCATTTACATCCGAAACGATATCTGCAATGAAAAGCTTATCGAATACGAATTTGGAAAGCTTGAATTACGACAACGTGTACGGAAACCATCAGAAACCACCGAGATTAATGAATATCGAGAAATATAATTGGTGGAAAAATCGTTTTGAGGGTTGGGTAAAAGCATTCGCTTACGATAGTTGGGTGATGGTAGAATTTTATTAACACTTGAAGAATATACTGATAAAGATGTAAAAGATGTTTCTGCTGAACAAAAAATGATTGCATTGTTATATCAATCTGTTAGAGACGATATTATTTCATTTCTTCATTATGACGACACTTCAAAAGGTTTATGGGAAGCGCTAAAGAAAAAATGTACGGGTGGTGATGAAATTGTCAAAAACAAACGATCGTTATTGAAAAAGGAGTTTGATTTATTTACATGTTTGAAAGGCGAAAATGTTCGTCAAATGATTGAAAGATTTTACCATCTGAAACTCGAACTCGAAAGGTTTGGTGTTTACAAAGACAATGAAGAGATCATTTACAGGCTGATCGAAGCACTTCCAAATGAAAACATTTGGCAATACTATGTCATGATACTAAAAATGGCAATGATATTAAAGCGATGAGTCTTGATTGGTTGATCGAGAAGCTTGAAGGCCACAAATTGGAAATACAAAAATAGAACAAAACGGCCAATGCAAATTATCAGCAAAATGTCGATTTGTACGACAGAAGAAGCATGTTGATGAATAATCAAGCACCAAAGACGGCGTTTAGTGCTGGTAGCTCAAAAGATTCATCACAACATAATCTTCCAAAGTATGATTCGGGTTATCATTCATCCTCTACATCAAATCCGTCAAATCCGAACATAGTTCAATACAACATCGCCATAGATCTGAAAAACTCTCAAAGCCTTGCTGAAGCTGCCAAGCAACAAATGGTGTTCTTAACATCTATTCTAGAATCGTATGAAAGCTTGGTCGCGGGTAAGGTTGGAAACCCGAATATGATGAAAGAAGATTATGACCAGATCGATCCAGAGGAGATGGAGCTGATCGATATAAGATGGTGCATGGCCAGCGTTATGAGAAGAGCACAACAGTTTATGGAGATTACAAAAAGATCATGTTTTGGAGCTGCTGACACAAAGCTGGGATTCGAAAAAACAAAAGTTACATGTTTCAAGTGCAAACAGAAAGGGCACTTCAAGAGAGAGTGCACAAACAAGCAAACAGATGAAGCTGTGAATCCATTTCGGGATGATTACTATCAGAAAGCAATCTAACATCACATCAGCGAGCCGCCAAAGGTAAATCAAAAGCAAATTGGTGAAGGTATTTCAAAATATAGAAAACAAGCAATGGTGGCAACTCTAGAAGACGAAGGATTCAATTGGGATAAATACATTCCAAGAGAAAAGTATGCGTTAGTGGCTGAGGTAGATAATCGATGGCAGAGAGATTTTGCTCGATATGAAATTAGAAAATTGTATGATCCTTTTGAGGAAGCACAGAGAGCAAACAGATGGGATGCTGAAAGAGAATGTTATTTGGATCCACAAGGTAATCCGGTGGTTGATCCCTAGAAGGTGGATTCCAATGCAGCGGTAGCTGTCTTTCCAACCTGTCAACAGTTCTATACGAGGAGGTCGATAGAGAAAGATTACGAAGAAAATCTGCATAAACGTTTAAAGGAAGTGTTTTACGTGAGTCTACCATAGGTGATGGAGTTGAAAAAGAAGAAAGAAGAAGATATTAAGAAGCTGGTTGTAGAGCTGAAGAAGACAGCAGGAGAAGCTGATGAGAACCAGCAGAAGGCTGATGAAGATCAGAAGCAGACGACAGAAGAATCCAAGGTGCCAGATGAAACTGAGGTAATAATTCAAACTGAATCTTCTGAGTCGTCAAATAACGATGAAAATGTTAAACAATCTGTTGATAAAACTGAAGAACAGTGCAGGAAATGCATGGAAACATGCAAAGTCTGTACTGAGAAAGACGAAAACTTAAAATTAAGAGATATTGAGTTTACCAAAATCGAAACAGTTTTTAAAACAAAATGTAAAGAAATGCTTGAAAATGAAGAAGTTTTGAAACAAAAGGTCGAAAAGCTGACACTTAAATGTCAATATTTTGAAAAAGAAAATGAGATTTTAAAACAAAAGTGTTCAGCAAAATGTAATGACTGTTTACAAAAATATAATATCATTCAAGAATTACAGAAAGAATATGATAGAATAAAATTTGCAAATAATAACATACAAGAAGCTTATGATATTTTGAAGAGACAAGTCAAAAGTATGGACGGTAGATGGTCAAAATGTCTAGAAACAACAAGACTTATTGAAGCGAAATATGAAGGAAAGCAACAGGTTTTAAATCTATATATTGATGAAATTGCTAAACTTAAACAAGAATTGGCTGAAAAAGAAAAGGTTAATAATAAACTTCAAAGTTATCATGCTTCTTCGTACATTCTCCAACGTATTTTCAACATCACACCAGATGATAAAGATTCTGAAAAGAACAAAAAGGGTATTTGTCACATCCCAACCGATGGGGGAAACATCAGGGCGCGACACTAAGCGTTCAGATTGCTCATGAGATTCCATAACACTATTTGTTTCAATATAGATTAATCAAAATTTCATAAATAAGTCTAAAAACGTCAAACACGTTCCACAATCATAAAACATCAAAATAACATCACGATTCAAATATTGTTCAAAGTTGTCTAATTATCTAAGATGAGTTTCTAAGCATCATCCTAGCTTGATTTCTTGATTTCCAGTGACTATCAACCTGCAACATGTATTAAAATAAAATCAACAAAATGTTGGCGAACATACAAGTTTGAATACGTATCATAATAGTTTCAAGTTTAAAAACTCATATCTGACATGATCAACATATAAATAGTTTCAGCCGTGCTAGCTTACGCAGTCCAAGTGATAGCCCAAGTTTCCCAATGCGTTAAGTTTGCCTGTCCTACTTCGACGCATCGAAGAGCAGGTTATATGTCTCCTCCTAACAATACCCCTCGACTAGAATTGGAGGAGGCGCATTACTCCTATAGCGCTACTATTGTTAAGGCGGAACTACACACAGGGATTAAACATTCACATAGCACAAAATAGATTCAAGTATCAATAGTTTCAAGTTTCATGTTTCACACGGATAGAGTATGTTTCGAATAAGTTTCAAGTGTCAAGTGTTTTGATACAGAATACATGTTGCATCCCAAAAGTGTTTAAAGAAAAAAGGGATCGAGTATACTCACAGTGGGTGCTTAGAACCAAACACTGTTTTAATTGGATCGTAGGGAGCGCTGGATCAGCCTGAGTATAGTATGGTAGCATCAGCGTTGAACAGTATGCTAAACAGAATGTCGAATGAGTCAAGTGTCGAATGGTGAACCGAACGAATGGGATTAACCCATCCGATCGGATGACCATTCGATTGAGTGAGTGTATTGTAAGTTGTTTTGAAACTTTTGAAGTTTTCGTTGTAGTATTTAAACAAGTCATCCGGTCGGATGGTCATTAGGACTGATGGCCATTCGATCGGATGGCTATTCGATCAAGAGTTTGAAATTTGAAGTTTAATCAAATGGTTTTGAACAAGGGCAGATCACCTGATCGAATGGTCATCCGATCAGATGGTCATCCGAATGTTGTTTTGGAAAACTTGAAATTTTTCTAAGTCAAAAGTTTGCGATTTAACGGAGACGGCGTGACAACATGTCGATCAACGGAAACTCACCAGGAACCAGCTCATTTGATCGAATGGGAATCACCCCATTCGATCAGGTTCACTGTTCTTGATGGGTTTTCATGTTCAACCTGTTATTTGGTCATCTCTTCGACGAAAATCCGTTATCAGGCCGGTTCTCGACTACAGAACCAGCCGAGAGTCGGTATGAGCTCGGGTTCCATTGGTTTTGAGTAGATGAGTGTAAAAGAGTTGAAATAAATAGATAAAAAGCATGAAATCTTGAAATGTTTAGTTGGAAAGTTGTGGAAATCACTTAGATTCGAACCATTGTTGATAGGATGACGTCACCAAGTGAACACCATCCTTAAACAGTCCAAATCGGGTGATTTCATGATGAAAATCAGTGATTTTGACGGAGAAGATGATGATAAAGTGTGTAGTGATGATGATTGTACAAGATTTAAGTGGAAATACTTACCAAACGAGCTTGAATCGAGAGAAAAACGTCTGAGAATGAACTGAGCGTGAGTTGGATCGAATGGAGCCGTCACATCAATGAACAGTGATGTGTACGGGTATTTATAGTGTGAGAGACGAGCTGAGGCGGTGCAAGGTGAGCAGCGGTCGGATGGTCATTCGATCGAATGGCCATCCGGTCGGATGGTCATCCGATCGGATGTCCATTCGGACAGCCGACTCTTGTCTATGCCTTTGGTTCGATTCCGCGAGCGAGTTTAAGCGTTGTGTTGCGTATTATTATGATAATTCATTGTTTCATAGTATAAGATTCGTATAATCAAGAATAAACTCGTGTTTCGAATATAGTTTAAATAAGTTTCTCGTTCCATATAGTTTAAACATGTTTCTCGTTCCATAGTATCAAGCATAATGAAGAGTCAAGACTCGTATCGTTCAAGGAGTCAAGACCCACATCGTTCAATAGATTCAAGTTTCACATCGTTCAATAGATTCAAGTTTCAGATCTTTCAATAGATTCATGATTCATATCGTTCAATAGATTCAAGTTTCACATCGTTCAATAGATTTAAGATTCATATCGTTCAAAGTGTCAAGATTCACATCGTTCCAAATGTTTAAAAGTTTCACATAGAGTCAAGATTTACATCGTTCACGTATCACATAGATTCATAGTTTAATATAATCATGATTAAAATAGTTTCACTAACAATATAGTTTCAAGATAAAGTACCACGAGGGTAAAAGAGTCATTTGACAGGAAGTACGACGAGACTTGCTATTTATAGGTTAACATTAAAACGCAGGGCGTTACAGTCTCCCCTGCTTTAGGAATTTCGTCCTCGAAATCTGAGAGGAAGACTGAGGGAATAGCTGTGGATACTTGGCCTTCATTTCACTCTCGAGTTCCCAAGTGAACTCGGTGCCACGCTTTCCTTCCCATAGAACCTTGACAATGGAAATTTTGCTGCGCCTTAGTTGCTTGACACCTCGGTCCATGATTTCGACCGGTTTCTCCACAAAATGAAGAGTTTCGTTTATCTGCAAGTCGTCGATGGGAACCCGAAGTTCCTCGTCTGCTAAGCACTTCCTTGGATTAGAAACCTGGAATGCCGGATGTACATTGCTAAGTTCCTGAGGTAAATTGAGTCGGTAAGCCACCTTGCCAATCCTTTCGAGTATCTTGAAGGGACCCACATAGCGAGGGGCGAGCTTTCCCTTTTTACCGAAACGTATCACTCCCTTTCAGGGAGATACTTTGAGTAGAATGAAGTCTCCAACATTGAATTCCAGAGGCTTACGCCCTTTGTCAGCATAACTCTTTTGTCTGCTTCTGGCCTTGAGCAAGTTGTCGCGGATTTGGAGAATCTTATCCGTCGTTTCTTGGATGAGTTCGGGACCAGTGAACTGCTTGTCACCAACCTCATGCCAACTGATCGGAGATCGGCACTTGCGACCATATAAAGCTTCGAAAGGAGCCATCTGAATACTGGAATGATAGCCGTTGTTGTATGAGAACTCGATCAATGGTAAATGTACATCCCAGTTACCACCAGAGTCAATGACACAAGAACGGAGCATATCCTCTAGGGTTTGGATAGTACGTTCGGTCTGTCCATCCATTTGAGGATGAAAAGTCATACTAAGATTCAAGTGAGACCATAGCAGATTGGAACGTTTGCCAAAGACGCGAAGTGAAACGACCATCGCGGTCAGATATAATGTCTAAAGGTATGCCATGTCGACATATGATTTCATCAGGATAAATTCGAGCAAGTTTCTCCACCTTGAAATCTTCATAAATAGGAAGAAAGTGGGCTGTTTTGGTCAAACGGTCAATGATTACCCATATGCTATCATGACCTGAAGGGCTACGTGGTAGTTTGGTTATGAAATCTATAGCAATGCTATTCCATTTCCAAACTGGGATCTCGGGTTGCTCGAGGAGGTCTGAAGGACGCTGATGCTCAGCTTTGACCTTTGAGCAAGTGAGATATTTCAAAACGTAAGCAGCTATGTCCCTTTTCATACCAGGCCACCAATAGGACATACGCAAATCATGGTACATCTTATCAGCACCATGATGAATAGAATATCGGGATTTGTGGGCCTCATTCATAATGAGCTCACGAAGATTGTCGCGACCTGGCACCCAGATGCGATCGAGATAGTATTGAAGTCCATTAGGTTTCGTTACAAGCTGGTCAACAGAAGCACCTCGTACTTCAACGATTAGGTTTCCTTCATTTGCTGATGTGTATTGAGCATCGCGGATACAAGCATGGAGATCACTAGAGATGTGAAAACAACGGATACTGCTGAAATGAGTCTTACGACTAAGAGCATCGGCCACGACATTCGCCTTGCCAGGATGGTAGCGAATTTCGCAGTCGTAGTCGTTAAGCAACTCTACCCATCGTCGCTGACGCATATTCAGTTCCTTTTGGTTAAAGATGTGCTGCAGGCTCTTATGGTCAGTGAAAACCACACACTTAGTACCATATAGGTAGTGTCGCCAGATCTTTAATGCAAAAACAACTGCGCCAAGCTCAAGGTCGTGGGTAGTATAGTTCTTCTCATGTATCTTGAGCTGTCGAGAGGCATAAGCGATTACCTTGTCTCGCTGCATGAGAACACAACCTAGACCACGATTCAAGGCATCGCAATATACCACAAAATCATCATTCCCATCAGGGAGAACAAGTACAGGAGCATTACAAAGTAGATCCTTAAGGGTTTGAAAAGATTCCTCTTGCTCAGGACCCCAAGCAAAAGGTTTCTCTTTCTGAGTCAACGAAGTGAGAGGTACTGCGATCTTTGAAAAGTCCGAGATGAATCGACGGTAATAACCCGCCAATCCTAAGAAGGAACGAATTTCAGACACAGATTTAGGTGTACTCCAATTCTTCACTGCTTCAATTTTGGAAGGATCGATATGGATTCCTTGTTTGCTAACAACGTTCCCGAGAAATTGTACTTCCTTGATCCAGAATTCGCACTTAGAAAATTTTGCGTATAAGCGTTCACCACGTAAAAGTTCTAGTATCAAACGTAAATGTCGTTCATGATCAACTTGAGTTTTAGAAAAATAAGAATGTCATCGATAAAGACTATCACAAAACGATCCAGATAAGGTTTACAAACATGATTCATTTGATCCATAAACATTGCGGGTGCGTTGGTCAAACCAAAAAGGCATAACCACGATAGCGAGTGCGAAATGCGGTTTTGGGAATATCTTCCTCGAGAACGCGGAGCTGATGATAACCAGATCGAAGGTTGATTTTAGAGAAACAACTTGCGCCTTGTAGTTGGTCGAATAAATCATCGATGCTAGGATCATATGAGACGTGAGAATGTGTCCGAATATAAATACGTGTATAACATAGCGGTGTAAGCGTATACGTAAATTTGCATACGTATGGATGTGTATATGAACATAAGCAAAACATAAGTATATGAGTATGAATGTAAGTATTTACGTAAATCGCATGAGTATAAAGGTGGATGTGAACGTACGCGTGTAAATATGAGTGTATGAATATAGATATAAGTGTAAGCGTAAGCTATACCGATATAAATATGAATATAGGTATATGAGTAAACACAAGTGTACGAGCATGATTGAAATGTGTGAGCATAAATTTAAGTGTAAAAACATATTTGTATAGGTATAATAAGATGTTGGTGTATCGTACGAATATGGTCATGTACGTGAACATAAGTATATCGTAAATGTGAACATAAGTGTAGACGTATAGTTGTATGATTAAGAATAATAACTTGAATTTAAGTATAACATATGTATAGTTGTGATCATGAGTATGAATATGAATATAATGGTTTTGTATGCGATATTAATCGAAACATACTAATTTAGGTACGTAAAAGATCAAGAGGTTTTGAGTATAAAACAAAGGAACACGAGCGATGGGTGTAAGGTCATCGCGTTATATCGACTAGAATGTGTAAGATGTCATGCATGTGTAGTTGTTTGATAGTAAGTCGTATGGTAAGAAATACGTTTGATAAAACGATGCACTTTGAAATAAATAGAGAATTTTGACGAATGATAAACGGTTTAGGTATAAACATGATCGTGTGTGCACAATAAAGTTTACTAAATGAAGCCTCGGTAACGATCACCTGGGTAAAGGAATCACTCCTTAACCCGTTGGTGAGGTCGTTGTAAGATGTGGAAAAGCAGCGGAGTTATTTGCCAAAGTAAGGAAATCACTCCTTTCTTGACGATATGACTGCGTTTGCTGTTGTAGGGAGTGTTGGTAGGATTATGTGAAATCATGCTCGTGCATAATGTATGAAGGGATTTAGTATGATGTGCGTGTGAGAGAAAAATCTCGAGAATAAATCCGAATTCGAAAAGGTTATACTGCATAAGGTTAATAAAGGGAAAGATATCCAAATAGTCAAAATAAGGATTGGAGGAGTCTTGATTACAATGTCTGTTTAAAAGATCATTTTCGTGTTTGCATCACATAGTATAAAGTTTCACATGACCACATAAGGTGTTTAATTTGTTTTACGTAGTTTAACAAGTCTCCAATATGAGTACTAGCATAAAAGTTTAGAACAATCCACATGACATACTTAGTTAACAAGGTTAACGTGTTACCGGCATGTGAGTAAACAGGACAACCCATCGTGTACCGCAGTTGAATGACTTAACATGACCTCTCGTTCACGGGTGGTGCGCTACTCCTATAGCACTACTCATAGTGCTATACATGTTAAGGTGTGGCTTCTTACGAAGTTAATGACAAGTTTAACACATAAGAATCACCCAATAACACGAACCCAGTACGACATATTAGCACATAAATGTTTCAAATTGTTTCGCATAGCATATGCGTTTCACATAAATGTCTCAAATTGTTTCACATGGCATCAAACGTTTAACACGTTTCATATAGCATAACAAGTTTCCACATCGTCCCACACAGCACATAAGTGTTTCAAATAGTTTCATATAGCGTAAACGTTTCAAATAGTTCCATAGGTTTCAAATAGTTTCACATGTCACATATTTCGCATGTTTCAAATAGTTTCAAATGGTTTCACATGTTTCAAATAGTTTCACGTGTTTCAAATAGTTTCACATGTTTCGAATAGTTTCACATGTTTCAAATAGTTTCGCATGTTTCAATAGTTTCACGTGTTTCAAATAGTTTCTCATAGTATATCAAGTTTCCACATTGTTTCACATAGGATAACAAAAACATCATAAATTTAGTTTGTTCACGAGAGATTATTATTGCTTTAGATTGCGGAGACACGTGCGGTTTGTCTAACGTTTTCGAATAAACAAAGTATCAGGTATAAAACCACATGTAAATCGAGATAACATAAAAAGACAGGCTCATAAACCTTAGGATTGTTTCGGGTAGAGAAACATTGACTAACCAAAGTAATCGAACCCTTTTGAGTTAAGACAACGTGCTTTAGCCTGCTAGACAAATACGTTCATTGATGTTAGGCCTACGATATTTTTCCTTTCGGTTACTACACGTCCTTAATCGATCGGAAAGTTCGAGACTTTGGCGAGACTGAAAATCAAAGAGTGGAACTAGTTATCAAGATGCGAGTTTCACCCCTAACTTGGTAACATCGTACCCTGATATTGTTGGTACTCATCAAAAGATAAGACCTACTAGAATATGAAATGGAAATTTCCCTTCAAGGTTTGGATGACACTCCTAACTTGAGGGTAAATCTCGTGCAAAATATAAGTATAGCTGAATGAAAGTCAAGATCAAAGGCGGGAATCACCCCTGTTTTGATGAGTCGTTTCGATTGTGTTACAAGAGTGTTTTCATAGCATCCAAGTGTGTAACGACTCACACAAAAATGTCCTAAAACGTTCCGTAAGTAAAAACCCGGACCCCTGAAACCCTACTGGGCATGGAAAATCAAGAAATCAAGAATTCTGGTCTTCAGGCGGGCCGCGTAAGGGTAAGCCTAAGCTTACGCGGGCCGCGACAGCAAGGCAGATCTCCGGATAAGCTTAAGGGACGCGTGCTGTCCATGTGTCACAACCACCGATGACTCAGCAACCCTTACCACCACCTTTATGGCCACGCGGGCCGCGTAAAGGTTAAAGGAGGACTCACGCGGGCCGCGTGAGACCCAAAATTCAGCTATAAATAGGACAGGCTACGAGCTTTCATCTGGTGTCGAAATCATTTCATAAAAACGAAGTTTTGCTGCTTCAAATCATAATTTTCATTAGGAAGATGCTGCTACGACTACAGGGTATTAACTCGATCACTGCTACAATTCTTTTCTTTCCTTCAGCTTTTATTATAATAAATAGTAGCTCGGGTATTATATTCTAAATCCCGAAACTCTGCCCGTATTAGGGTAATAACTCTAGTCACTGGTACGATTCAATGTCCGATCGATTGAAACTATCCGATGGATGTTTAAGTGTTGCCCGTAATTGGGCTATGCCTTTGTCATTCGTTGTGAGGGTTTTGGTCTCGTGAGTTGTCGTTAAAGTTGAATTGAGTTAATACACTAATACGAGTTCCATTGTGTCTAGAAATTAGAACTCGTAATCAGGGAGCTGCTAGAATATTTAATAGCTAAGTAAATGTCACGGCCCCCGACCCGGTTTGACCCGTTTCAGAAGCCGCGGGACAGAAATACTGCGGTATTTATTTAATTGAGTTTAACAGCGGAAGTTTATTAAAAAGGATCGTTTAAAGCTAAAATTTTCCCCGATTATTTTATTTCACAATTCGGGATAAAACCCTGATAATTTACAATATTATGTTTTTACTATGAAATAGTAATATTACAAAACTTATTTCTTTATTTTATAATGAGCCACTATCTTAAGCTTGAAATGCTCCCCAACACTTTTCCTGAATTACAACAGATCACCTGAAACATGTTTGAAAAAAAATTTTGTCAGCGGGAAATACTGAGTGAATCATTCTATTTACTAAAATGACACATTTGTTATAATTTACAGTATTAAGAGCGATTACAATGTTTCTATTATCAAACCAACTACCCACGGTATTTGTCACTCGACCGAATCTGTGACTATGGTCATATCCCCCATTGGCTGCCCCAATGGTGACGATTATCAAGTAATGTATACAAAACCCCACATACCGGCTGTAACTTGGTGATTACAAAGACTTAATCCCCGTAATTATAACTTTGAAAATAAACATACTTTTGTAAATAGATTTGATAAAAAGAGAGAATGACTCACATTGCTGATTTAATACGGACAGAGTCTAATCTATGATTTAGCCTTGTTAACCTAATATAATTAACAATGCACACAAAACTGGGTTAGTAATCAATCCAGCAATTACGATAATTCACGAGATCAAATTCTCACAATGAATGACAAAATGCAATACTTCATCCATCGAATTAACGATGATCCGTTGAATTAACAACGAATGACAAAGTATAATACTTTATCTATCGAATTAACGATGATCCGTCAAATTAATGACGAATAATAAAGTATAACCCTAATGTGGGCGGCACTTAAACATTCATTGGATATATTGATCGTCGGATAAATGAATCGTAGCAGCGATTGTGCTAATACCCTGTTTTGCAGCAGAATTTCGAGACCCGTGTGTGTTATTTAGAGTATTCCTGCTATAACTTAGAGTATACTTCGAATTTTTCCGTCGTTTCAGTACCAGAATTCAAGTCCTAAACCAACCTATTTATACTGAAAATTTTACCCCGTCGCGTAGCGCGACTGCCTACCCCCTTAGTCGTCGCGCTACGCGACTGCCAACCTATATTCATAGGGTAGCTACGTGCATGGGTAGGCTTGCTGAGTTGGTGGATTTCGAAAATTTGATTTCTACAGCTCACAATTTGGATAATCGTCAATAGGGTTTAACCCCCCCTGAGTTTTAGGGGCCCTAATCCTGATTCTGAAAATTCTGAAAATTTTAGGGTTTGTTCAGAATCACTTGGGTGTCTCAATTAGGGTTTCCTATTGGATTAATTAATTTAATAATTATGACTTTTGATGAGAGTTGTTACATTCTCCCCACCTTAAGAAAAATCTCGTCCTCGAGATTTACTGGAATAATTGTGGATATTTTCGCTTCATTTCTGATTCCAGTTCCCAAGTATATTCAGCTCCTCTCTTTGAATCCCATCTGACTTTGACTAAAACTAGTCGTTTGTGCTTGAGAAACTTTACTTTTCTGTCTTCTATCTGAAGAGGTTTCTCCACAAATTTTAACTTTTCGTTTACTTTTATATCTCGAAGAGGTACTACCAGTGATTCATCTGATAAGCATTTCTTGAGATTGGATACATGAAATACATCATGTACTCCAGATAATTCTTCTGGTAGTCATAAACGATAAGCTACTGGTCCTATACGTTGGATCACTGGAAATGGTCATACATACCTTGGACTTAGCTTTCCTTTCTTTCCAAATCTGACTACTCCTTTCCAAGGAGAAACTTTCAATAGTACTTTGTCTCCAACTTGGAATTCTAACGGCTTGCATCTATTGTCTGCATAACTCTTCTGACGATCTCGAGCCGTTTTCAGCCTTTCTTTGATTTGAGTAACCTTATCAGTTGTTTCTTGCACTATTTCAGGACCTGATAATTGACTTTCTCCTATTTCTGCCCAACAAACTGGAGTTCTGCACTTTCTTCCATATAATGCTTCAAATGGAGCTGTATCAATGCTTGAGTGATAACTATTGTTATATGAGAATTCAATCAATGGTAAGTGATCATCCCAACTTCCACCAAAGTCTATTACACATGCTCGGAGCATGTCTTCTAGAGTTTGGATCGTCCTTTCACTTTGCCCATCTGTTTGGGGATGATATGCAGTGCTCAAATTTAGTCGAGTTCCCATAGCTTGCTGGAAACTTTTCCAGAAATGGGAAGTAAAACGACTATCTCTATCCGAAACAATGGAGAGTGGAACTCCATGTAAGGATACAACTTCATCTACATACAATTTAGCCAATCTTTCCATGCTAAAAGTTTCTTTCATAGGTAGAAAGTGTGCTGATTTGGTTAATCGATCCACAATTACCCAAATCGCATCATTACCTTTTCTGGTTTTGGGTAACTTAATAACAAAATCCATTGTTATAAGTTCCCATTTCCATACTGGCATCTCTAACTGTTGTAATAGTCCTGAAGGTTTCTGATGTTCTGCTTTAACTTGTGAACAAGTAAGACATTTAGAAACATAACTGGCTATGTCCTTTTTCATTCCTATCCACCAAAAGTTCTTTCTTAAATCTTGGTACATTTTATTGTTTCCTGGATGCATAGTGTACCTAGATTTATGAGCTTCTTCTAAAATCTTAGGTCTTAAGTCTCCCTGCTTAGGTACCCAAATTCTACTTTTGTGGAATCTCCAAATTCCATCTGCTCCTTGTTCTAATTCCTTTATTCTTCCTTTCATTCCTTCAGCATCATCCTTGATTGCTGTAGTTTGGACATTCTTCAATTGTTCCATTAAATCTATTTGTAGATTTAATCTGAGAGCACGAACCCGTCGTTGTTTCTCATAATACTTACGACTTAAGGCATCTGCAACTACATTTGCCTTTCCCTCATGATATTGAATATCACAGTCGTAGTCGCTTAAGATTTCCATCCATCTCCTTTGCCTCATGTTTAACTCTTTTTGCCCAAATATATATCTTAAACTTTTGTGGTCTGTGTAGACAGTAAATTTACTTCCGTAAAGATAGTGTCTCCAAATCTTAAGGGCAAAAATTACGGCTCCTAATTCTAAATCATGAGTCGTATAGTTTTCTTCGTGCTTTTTCAATTGCCTTGATGCGTACGCAATTACCTTCTTGCGTTGCATAAGCACACATCCAAATCCTAGTTTTGAAGCATCACAATATACTTCAAAATCTTCAGTTCCTTCTGGTAAGGCTAAGATTGGTGCATGGGTTAATTTCTGTTTCAAAATCCTAAAAGCTTCTTCTTGTTTAGGTCCCCATTCAAACTTAGTGGCTTTACAGGTTAACTTAGTTAATGGTACGGCTATCTTGGAAAAATCCTTAATAAACCGTCTATAATACCCAGCTAAACCTATAAAACTTCTTATTTCCATTGCTGTTTGTGGAACCTTCCACTTGGTAATTGCCTCTATCTTAGCAGGATCTACATGAATACCTTCATGATTTACCATGTGTCCTAAGAATTGCACTTCCTTTAGCCAAAATTCGCATTTCGAGAATTTGGCATACAACTTTTCTTTTCTTAACAAAGTTAAGAGTGCATGCAAGTGCTGACAATGTTTGTCCTGACTTTTGGAATAAATAAGTATATCGTCTATGAAGACAATTACAAATTTATCCAAGTACGGTTTACAGATCCTATTCATCATGTCCATGAATGCTGCAGGTGCATTCGTTAATCCGAAGGGCATGACTGTAAACTCGTAATGACCATACCTAGTTCTGAAAGCAGTCTTAGGTATGTCTTCTTCTTGTACCTTCAATTGATGATATCCAGAGCGTAAATCTATCTTAGAAAAATATCTAGCCCCCTGAAGTTGATCAAAAAGATCATCAATCCTAGGTAATGGATATCGATTCTTAATTGTAACCTTATTCAATTCCCTATAATCGATACACATTCTCATAGAACCATCCTTTTTCTTTACAAACAACACTGGCGCTCCCCAAGGGGATGAGCTAGGTTGTATGAATCCTTTACTTAGTAATTCATCTAATTGCTTTTCAATTCTAACATTTCTGTGGGTGCTAACCGATAAGGTGCCTTGGCTATCGGTGTAGTTCCTGGAATTAGATGAATCCTAAATTCTACTTCCCTGTCTGGAGGTAATCCCGGTAAATCTTCTGGAAATACATCAGAATATTATGATACTACTGGTATTTCCTTAAGATCTTTTCCCTTAGTGCTAATGATTACTGAAATCATATACACTATTCCTTGTTTTCGTTCATAATTAGCAACTTTCATTACTGATATGAACTTCATGGGCTTACGTGGTTTATCTCCTGTAATCCTAATCACTTCTCCAGTAGGTGATTGAATTTCTATGGAATTCTGATCACAAAGGATTCTAGCATGGTTGGCTACTAACCAATCCATTCCTAATACAACATCAAATTCAGCTAAATTCATCGGCAATAGTCTTGCAGTGAATTTATGTCCTAAAAGTTCTATGTTTCCTTCTTGCAAAACTTTATCTATTTTAACTGAATTTCCGTCTGCGGTTTCAACTGTAAAAATCTGCCTAATATTGGTTAAAGGTAAATTAAGATCTTGACAGAATGAAGTATTTATAAAACTTTGGTTTGCACCAGAGTCAAATAATACTTTTGCATACACGTTGTGAACTAAGAACGTACCCGCTATCACATCTGGAATGAGTTCTGCTTCTTGAGTGGTCAGCTGAAATGCCCTAGCATTCTTCTTAGTAGTGCCTTCGGTCGCTTTGGGTTTATTATCTGCTGGTTTGACCAATTTAGGACATTCTGTTTTATAATGCCCCGCTTCTCCACAGTTAAAACAGATTACTGTCTTCTTTTTGCAGTTTTCTTCACGATGTCCTATAGCTTTGCAAAAATTGCAAGTGATATCGCATCTTCCATAATGCTTCTTTTTGCATTTCCTGCAGAATGACGGAGCTGGAGATTGCCCTGTTCCTTTTCTCTTGAAGCTGTTATTATTACCCGCACGAAATCCTTGGGTAATTTTCTGAGCTAGTGCCTTTTTCCTATCTTCATCTCTTGTGCGTACCAATTCATCGGTTAGAGTATTAGCTAATTCTACCGCATCGTCAATAGTGCGAGGTCTCGCAGCTTTAACAATATTGCGGATTTCGCTAATTAGCCCCCAAATATAGCGAGAAATGAGTACCGGTTCTGGCGAAGCCAATGTTGGTACTATTCTTGCATATTCAAAGAATGTCGAAGTATAACCACGACAATCTACATTCATCATCCGATGATTTAGAAACTTATTCGCCATCTGTTCCTTTTCATACTCGGGACAGAATTTTCTTTCTACCAAACCCTTAAATTCTTCCCAAGTCATAGCATAAGCTATTACTCTTCCTTTTGATTGTAACACAGTGTTCCACCACTCGAGTGCTCCTTCTTTGAACAGATTGGATGAATACATGACCTGATCCTCTTTACCACATTTACTTATTGCAATGACTGCTTCGGTTTTCTCTAACCAACGCAGTGATGCAGTTGCTCCTTCATTGCCTGCAAATTCAATAGGTTTACAAGCAAGGAATTCTTTGAAAGTGCAACCAGGCGTTGCAGTTTTCATTTTCTTGGGTAATGGAGCTTGATGTGGTTCCTTATTATGGTTATTGCCTCTATTTACACTATTACTGAAGTTATCTTCAGTAATTTGTTTACTAGGAACAATCTGTTGCGGTTCGATCGGATTCTTTATAGCAGCAACGAATGCTGGAATAGCATTGGCTATCCCTTGAGCAACAATGTTTTCGATATCTTGCCAAGTCATATATTGATCTCTTGAATGTTGTTCAGAATGATTAACTTCATTAATAGGTTCATTATCACTGTTTGCCATCTGATAATGTATATATATAAATTTTATTAGTAACGGACAAATAATAATTATATACAAACAATCAGAAAATTTTATAATACAGATATAGTCAAAACAATCGATTTCTCGATTTCATTTTATATCTATCATAGTATGCATCATTACTCACAGATATCATACAGAGTTTTATTGGTTATTTACAGACTAACTTTACTAGTACTATTATACAACTACTATTTTATCATCGTACTTTCTCTCGTCACTGGCTGTTCTAAAAACGCATTTCCCTTTCATCGTACTTCCAAGCAATCTGTCCCCCTATTTCCCTGATTCTAGTTCCAGCATCAAACAACTCTTCACCAAAGTGGCGAAGTTCAGCCATATTTTCATTACTCATGGGTGGATTAGGTAATGGTTCTGGATCGAATTGTGGAAGAAAAGAGTAAGGATCGTTGACAATATTTTGAAATTGCCAATCGTTTGTCCACCATTCGTCCATTCCTATGGGTTGGGAGTGGACTATTGGATCTGGAATTGCTGGTTCCCAATTCATAGGGAGTTGGTTTCCAAGAGGATAATTAAAAATATTATTATTATTATTATTATTGACAGGCTGAATGGTTTCACAGCTTGCCAATAGGAAATCTATCTCATCTTGAAAAGTTCTTTCCTGGGTTGGATTGGAACTCTCTCCGATTTCTCTCTGAGCTGGTATAGACCCTTGCCCAACTTCCATTACTACTTCTTTAGTAATTTCCTCCATCTGTATTTCTATCTCCTTACCTTCCTCTTTGTCTTCAGTTTCCATTTCCTGTTGTTTAGAACTCTCTCCGGTTATAATTTCTTTTCCCTTTTTCAAAGGATTGTTTATTTTGGGCAGTTTTTTAGCTGGCTTCTTCTTACGTATTTTTCTCCATCCTACATAAGTCCTTTTCTTTTGTTTTGGCTTGCTCAAAGGTGGAACCTTGAATTCTACTGGTTGTTCAATATCGGGATAGTAGCTAGTATATTCCTTGGAAGCTTCGATAGTTACGGGGTAAAGATTAAGGTTCTGAAAAGCTTCGGATATCCCACTCATGCTGATGTAGCATATATGCAAAATGCATAAAATACTAAGTTAAAATTTACAAATAACTTTGTAATTTATTACATACTGTATACTAGTTGATTACAAAGATAACTGAAAAACACACTTAGGTTTCAAATTTTATTTATCACACAGAGTTTCTAGATTGTGAGGGTAGGGTGCTAAACTTTAAATATTTATATTTTCTGCTACTGTGGCTAGCATATATAAATTTGCCCATTTCTCATCTAGTTTATCTTCCCAAGGTGATTTATCAATTAATTCCTGAGTTTCCCGTTTAATCCTCTTTTCTCGGATTTTCTCTTTACTTTTCTTAATAATCATTTCCCTCCTTTGAGGAGAAAGTGATTCCTCGTATTGTGCCTTTCGCACGAATATTCCTTCTTCAGGAATTTCAGCCTGATTCGAGGATTTGGTTTGGGATGAACTTCCCTTCTCATTAGATGATCTATCTAATTTAAGATAGATGCTTGACAGCTTTTGTTTACCCATACTGTAATTAACAAATAGCCAGTTAATAAAACACATAATCACATAATAGTAATCAGGAAAAATTAAGTATTTTTAAATACTTAATTAGCTTAACCCAGTGGCTCTGATACCACCTTTTTCTGTCACGGCCCCCGACCCGGTTTGACCCGTTTCAGAAGCCGCGGGACATAAATACTGCGGTATTTATTTAATTGAGTTTAACAGCGGAAGTTTATTAAAAAGGATCGTTTAAAGCTAAAATTTTCCCCGATTATTTTATTTCACAATTCGGGATAAAACCCTGATAATTTACAATATTATGTTTTTACTATGAAATAGTAATATTACAAAACTTATTTCTTTATTTTATAATGAGCCACTATCTTAAGCTTGAAATGCTCCCCAGCACTTTTCCTGAATTACAACAGATCACCTGAAACATGTTTGAAAAAAAAATTTGTCAGCGGGAAATACTGAGTGAATTATTCTATTTACTAAAATGACACATTTGTTATAATTTACAGTATTAAGAGCGATTACAATGTTTCTATTATCAAACCAACTACCCACGGTATTTGTCACTCGACCGAATCTGTGACTATGGTCATATCCCCCATTGGCTGCCCCAATGGTGACGATTATCAAGTAATGTATACAAAACCCCACATACCGGCTGTAACTTGGTGATTACAAAGACTTAATCCCCGTAATTATAACTTTGAAAATAAACATACTTTTGTAAATAGATTTGATAAAAAGAGAGAATGACTCACATTGCTGATTTAATACGGACAGAGTCTAATCTATGATTTAGCCTTGTTAACCTAATATAATTAACAATGCACACAAAACTGGGTTAGTAATCAATCCAGCAATTACGATAATTCACGAGATCAAATTCTCACAATGAATGACAAAATGCAATACTTCATCCATCGAATTAACGATGATCCGTTGAATTAACAACGAATGACAAAGTATAATACTTTATCTATCGAATTAAAGATGATCCGTCAAATTAATGACGAATAATAAAGTATAACCCTAATGTGGGTGGCACTTAAACATTCATTGGATATATTGATCGTCGGATAAATGAATCGTAGCAGCGATTGTGCTAATACCCTGTTTTGCAGCAGAATTTCGAGACCCGTGTGTGTTATTTAGAGTATTCCTGCTATAACTTAGAGTATACTTCGAATTTTTCCGTCGTTTCAGTACCAGAATTCAAGTCCCAAACCAACCTATTTATACTGAAAATTTTACCCCGTCGCGTAGCGCGACTGCCTACCCCCATAGTCGTCGCGCTACGCGACTGCCAACCTATATTCATAGGGTAGCTACGTGCATGGGTAGGCTTGCTGAGTTGGTGGATTTCAAAATTTTGCTTTCTACAGCTCACAATTTGGATAATCGTCAATAGGGTTTAACCCCCCCCCCTGAGTTTTAGGGGCCCTAATCCTGATTCTGAAAATTTTAGGGTTTGTTCAGAATCACTTGGGTGTCTCAATTAGGGTTTCCTATTGGATTAATTAATTTAATAATTATGACTTTTGATGAGAGTTGTTACAGTAAATTTCGTAGTTAAATAAATTTATTAAACGTACTAATTACGTACACTTAGTTGTTGAGATAACTTAGCAATTAAGAAACCTTAATAAAAAAGTTAAACTTAATCAAGTTAAGTAAGATTAATTAATCAGTTAGGAATGATTAATTAAGCTAAGCAAGATTAATTAAGCTAAGTAAGATTTATTAATCACCTAAGTAGATATACATGAAAAATAAATATATATGGGGTAGAGATTATCTAAGGAAGATTTTATCTAAGGAAAGTATTACCTAGGGAATGTATTATCTAATGAAAGTGTTATTCAGGGAAGGCTTTAACTGGGGAAAACTTATCTAGGAAAATTCTATATAGGGGTAAGACTTATCTTCTTACCTATAAATAGGAAGCTTAGGAATTCATTTCCTTTGCTCATTTCTTCTATTCTTCTCTCTATACGTTAGTGTTCTAACCAATAATCGCCGATGCGATGTTTTGTCCGATCGATTCAGGAACCAACTAACAAATGCCAAAGTGCTGTACTTTGTGAATTTCGTTAAACGGAATCCAAAGTGCTATACTTTTTGAATTTTGCTAAGGTTCGAATCTCGTGACTACCGTTAGGTTTGATTTGGGTTTTACACAAATACGTATTCCATTCTGTTAAACTATATGTTTAACTATCAGGATACTCCCAAATATACAATCAAACAAGCTGTTAAATCATCAGAAGATTCAGAACAATAAAGTATACGCTTAATTATCAGAAGGAGTAGAATCAAGAAGCTTGTTAAATCAATACTGCATGCTTATTGTAACACCTCGAAAATTCACGTCCTATAATGTGTTGACACGTGTCATAAAGTTTGAACGTGTGAAAGAATGTTATAAAAGGACTAAAGTTGACAAACATGGAAAGTATGAGATTATACGGATTCTAAGTGTCAACAGTGAATAAATATACTTCATAATAACCCTACATAATGTTCATAACATCAAACGAATAAATCATGGATCATACGAAGCTAAAAGTGAGAGATTACAAACTACAGGGGTTAAATGTGTCAACATGTTAAAGATATACCTCTGAGTGACCTTTTGACAAACCCGAAGCTTTGTAAATGTTAATTATGCTCACTAGAATGCACGATTCAAATTTCATAAAGTTTCGTTATCGTATGAGAAAGTTATGATCAAATTCGTGTACGAAGGGTTAAAGTGCAAACGTTGAAAGTTAAGACTTTTCGGGTTAACCGGAAGTGTTCAGGGACTTGGCAAAGTGAGTATAAGTCCTAAAGCCCTTGTGGGTAAATATAGGGGGGTCAAAATGCTAGAAATAACCCTAGTTGCCCCTTCGTAAAGCCAAAGGTCAAGCTGCAAAACATTTAAAAATGAAAATTCTGACTGTTGAATGCTTACGCATCGTAGCAATATGTTGCTACGATGCGCAAGGGTATGCCCAGAACCAAAAAACGGGCTGTTGCCTGTTTTACGCGATTTTGACCCATTTGGCCGGTTATTCTCACTCATGTACGACCCCTAGGCACCTCCTAACATCTAGGACCAGGTGTTGATCAGTTGTGGTGTATGCTAGACCTTGTTGTCAACCAATCATGGTGATTGAGTCCACTATATAAGGACTTCAAGTGCACAAGTGTTCCACACATCATTTCCTTGCAATCTGATCATTCTTGGAGCTCTCAAGCAGGTCCAATTGATCATATCTCGTGCATAGGACTCTTGTAAGTCTACTAGTCCTTCCTTAGTTGAGTTTAGCTTGTTTAATTAGCTAAAAGTCAAACCGTCGTAATTACGGTTTGACTTCGAGATTAGTCACTAATGACTCAGTCTTATCTCGAATTAAAAATAGTTTTAGAATGGTATTTATGTGGGAAATAAAACCCCAAAAGGGTTTCCCCTGATCACCATCCTAAGCAGGTCAAATGTCGGGTCAAACCTTTACTTAAAAAGTCAACATAATGCTTAAAATGTCATTTATGCATAATTAGCTATCTAGAACATATATAACATGTTTGAACATTGTTATAACTTAGAAATAAGTGTAAGAACATGTCCCAACATGTTCAACCCGACTATTTCCTGTTTAGACCCGGTTCGGAACCGAAAGTCACATAGTTTGACTTTCCCGTTGACTTTCAGTTCTGACCCGTTTGGGCATATTTTAGAAATGCCTCAGAGCTTTAATTGGATTAGGATACATGTTAGAACAACCCTCTGTGATCATTCACCTTGGTTCACTAGTTATCCAATTAATATGCATATTTCCGTTAATTGCTCATATGTTGACCGTTATGCCCTTATTACCTTAAAACATGATTTATAAAAATGTAAAAGTGTAGAAACCTTAGTTACTGATATATAAACTTGTATGCAAAGTTTGACATCAGTTTGACTTGTAGATTTAGAGTTATGCTCAATATCGCAAATCTAATGCTTTATGTTAATAAAATGGCGTAATTAGCGTATAGCCTAGTTAAGCCTACTTTTTGGTATCAAACTTAATACCCACTAATGTAATATAATATTTTGGGATTTTTAAAGATTTTTAATTAATTTTAGGCTGAGCATAACTAGGAGTCGTAGGCTTAATCCGGAAATTGTCGGTTTTGCCCTTACGGGCCATAAAATGAGTTTTACATATCTAAACGACTCCAAACCTTTTACTACTGATCACATATGATTAATAAATTATTTTAAGCCTTCTGGAAATATAAAAATATCAGATTTAAGTGTAGAACCCGGAAATGGCCTTTAATGGCCATAATTAGCGTTTTTAACGCATAGTATGTCTTAATATCATATTTGACATACCCGGGTTGATACCTACTGATATATGAGACAAATTATGATATTTTAACAGTAAGCAAAGGTTGATAAACTCAGACTTCGTTTTTGAGCTTTTCGGCTTATGTGGAATTACCAAAATACCCCTACGGGGCATAGTTTGGTTAAAGGAGATAAATTTCACATATATGCTTTAGTCTACTGTTATAACTCATCAAATTGAGTATGTTTGCTGTTTACATCAGACCTGTAACTCAGTTAAACATCTAAACGCTTTTACAAACTTTAAAATGACCAAACTACCCCTACGGGGCATAGTTTGTGTTTAAATTAGTTCGGGGCATAACGAAAGACATCCTACTGATGTCACGACATATTTGAAGCATATTAACTTAGGAAACCTGTATATGGCTCTTACGGATACCCGTTACGCATGTTACGCGTTCGGTTCGGTTTTTGTAACAAGTTTACATAAATTAGCCGAAACGGGTCAAACCTTATCGGTTTTATCTCAAAAATCCAGAATGTGAATAATAAACTCATATTAAACAAGTCTCTGAACTTGTCGGGTCTAAATCATATTCTATCCGGTCTTCGCTTAATCGTGCGTACGAACCGTATCCTGAAAACTAGCCGGTCTAAGCTTAAGCTTAATTAAAGACCCGTTAGGATTCTAATAGGTTATTAAAAACCTTCGTTCCAGATTAGGAGCCCAGTAAAAGCTATCTGTACTTGCTGAATTGATATACGGCTGGGATTGAATTTATATTTAGCTCAGGTAAATACTTTTAACTTATTTTCCCTATACGGGCTTGGGTTACGGTACATAGCGTACCGCTTGATCGGGCATCAAATCTCCACGCTTAGTGGGTAGTTGAATAATTTGATCGGCTCGTTTTAAACAGATTTGTTACTTTACAGCCTTTGGGGGGTTAATGACCATGTCCCGGATATCCTCGGCATTATCTTACGAGATGGCCACGACCTGAGCACGGGGTGTAGGCGTACACCTGTCGGTGTATAACTCATTATTGTGGTGTGTCTATTGATCTTTAACCCGGATACGTTCCGGGCTACTGAACGCATAAGTAACATGTAAATCGTTCACAAGATTATAATATTAAATAATTCTCCCAAGTTAAAAAGATTAATTTTGCCTCTGTGCATTTTAATCAATGTGTCAAGATATTTTGTGCCACGTGCATTCAAAACAATTTACAAACTCTTTTTCCAAAATGAGTCAGTTGAATGTATTTACCAGTGTAAACTGACGTATTTTCCAAAAAGGCTAAATGCAGGTACTATACGAAATTGGCTGGATATGTCTCCTTAGCATCAATAGAAGTCTCGCAAGCTTAAGATGCCTAAAAGTCTGTTGAACTATTGTTTCCATTTTATGTTCGATCCTTCTGTGGATAAACTTCCGAATATTGTGACAATTGATATTACAATAATAAATTCGGTTGTATTATATTTTCAATTGCTTCCGCTGTGCTTAATAATATTGTGTTGTTTGACTATTATGTTGCCAACCATGACGTCACGATACTCCCCACCGGGCCCACCGGTGACACGTGGAAATTCGGGGTGTGACAGGTTGGTATCAGAGCCAACACTGAGTGAATTAAACACTAGCCTTAGTGTTTAATCTCAGTTACACAATTGCACAATTCTAAACTTCTGAGTCTAGACTTAACATAGGATTATTCTCAAATCCTAATATGGAAATTTTGCTTCCAAAATTTTTGGATACGTCGCCAAGCGAAGAAGCCGTAATAATAATTCTCCACATCTGGAGCCTTGAAATGATGAGCTTCGTACCGCGACCAGGTTGAAACGTGCGACCAAGGAGAAAGCATTCAAGAATTGAATGAAGAAGAAACTACTTTGCTGAAGATCGTTTCCTCAATAGTCCTTATAAGGACATATTTACCTTTTCAGTCCCTTCGAGGACAACATTATTCCTTTTAAGTCCCGCTTAGGGCAACTTTATACTTTTATTTTTATATAATGGAATGATTAAGTTTAAACTTTCATTCTAAATAAGAAATATTAAATAAATGGAAAAAATAATATTTCCTTTTTGCAAGATCTACCATTATAATAAAATGGAAAAATCTAAAAGGGCAAGACCTAGCTTCGGGTCAATTATAAGACCGGGCCAAGATGGTAAGACCTGTTAAAAAGATTCGAATCATTAATTAAGAATCTTAAGTGTGAAACCTAGCCTCGGGTCAATTATAAGACCGGGCCAAGATGGTAAGACCTGTTTAAAAGATTCAATTCCCTGTTAACATCTTAAAACATGTTAACACTCCTGGCAGATGTGATTCATTCGAAATCACACACGTCATTTTTATAAAGGATTCTTCAAAAGATTCCTAACCCAGTTTAATGATCTCTGAATCCTGGGTTTACATCATTAATTAAGATGATCATATTTTGACCATACGTGGTAACATAATGCCTACGGGCCCTGCTCATTTCCATATGAGCCAAAATACAGTGGTAGCTATGACTCCCTGTCAGATAAAGGTAATGAACTAGGTTCAAACCTCAAATGCTTTGATTCTCTGCAATCCTAGCATATAATTTATAATTGTCTACGTGACTAGGCCTATTGTGCCAATATACTTTCATGCTTTGATTCTCTGAAATCATAGCTTAAAATTTACAAATGTCCTTGTGACTAGGCCTATTGTGCCAATATACTTTCATGCTTTGATTCTCTGAAATCATAGCTTATAAGTTATATATGTCCTTGTGACTAAGCCAGTTGTGCTAATATACTTAAAGACCTTGATTCTCTGAAATCATGGCTTATAATTTAAAAATTTTGTCCTTGTGACTAGGCCTTTTGTGCTATAAAATAAAACTGTTATTATTGCTTTGATTCTCTGAAATCATAAGCTTATAATTTATAAATGTCCATGTGACCAGGCCATTGGGTGCCACTAATAAAACTGTTAATGTTTTATAATTAGGATAAATTATAATAGAAATCCTAAATAAATATGATTAATAAATTAACCATATATGGTCTCTGTTTACCATGGTTAATGAATTTCCCTAAGGGGGTAATCCAGTAATAAACATCTCTTATAAGGGAAGTGCCTACGGGCTATAGTTAATGTCCTCTGAGACTAAAAACAGTGGTAGCCTACAGCTCCCTGTCAAGAAAAGGTAATGAACTTTGATTCAAACCTTAAGACCACGATTCTCTGAAATCATGGCTTATAAATTTAACTTGTCTACGCGACAAGGCCATTGGTGCTATTATTAACTTATGAATTAGGATTTATGATAAAAATCCTGGATAAAATAAATATCCTTCCTTCTCTGTCAGTATGCAATTGACGGGAATCTTAAAGGTGAAACCTAGCCTACGCGGCCAAGATGGTGAAACCTACTCAAGGGATTCAAAACCTTGTTAACACCTAGGAATGTGTTAGCACCCCTGACAAATGTGATTCGAGAAAATCACAACAGTCATCCTTATAATGGATTCTTCCAATCCTCAAATCTAGCCTAGTGATCTAGGAATCATGGCTTATACCATCCTATAAGATGATCATATTATAAACATTCATTAGTGATGAAGCACCTACGGACTAAACTTGCTGTCCGATAAGACAACGACAGTGGTGGTCTTTGACCTCCTGTCTAAAACGTTGGACTATGTCCAAACATAATAGTCTATGTGATCAATGCGATCATGACTAATATCATCTAATACGATGATCATATTATTTAACATCCTTTAGGGATGTCTTGCCTACGGGCTATAATATATTGTCCATTTGAGACATTGACATTGTTATCTTTATGATTCCTTGTCTAAGGTGGTGAGCTATGCTCAAGCCAAATAGTCAATATGATTAATACAATCATGACTTATAGCATCTAATAGGATGAACAAATTATAAACATCCATGAGTGATGTTTTCGCCTATGGGCCAAATTATACTGTCCATGTGTGACAAAGACATTGTGATCGTTACGATTCCCTGTCCAAGGTGGTGAGCTATGCTCTAGCCTAATAGTTCATATGATCAATGCGATCATGACAAAAATCATCAATACGATGATTGAAAATTTTAACATCCGTAATGATGTTTTGCCTAAGGGCTATATTATATCGTCCAACTGAGACAAGGCAATTGAAATCATTTGTGATTCTTTGCCAAGGGGGTGAGCTATACTCAATTCCCATAGTCTATACTATCAGTGCGATCTTGACTAGTATCATCAGTATGATGATCATAATATTAACATCCCTCGTGATGAAATGCCTACGGGCTATACTTTATTCTAGTGTCAGTAAGACAAAGGTAGTAGTGATCTTTACGATCCCCTGTTCAAAATGGTGTGATTATACCCAAACCTAATAGTCAATATGATCGATGTGATCATGACTAATATCATTAGATACGATGGTTAAATATAAACGTCCATTAGTGATGTTGATTGGCTTATTTTTCTGCCAAATGAATCGTCTGTCAAGACGATAACAGTTGTAGTCTATGACTCCCTGTCCAAAGGTGAAGAACCACGTTCAAACCTTGAAGCCCTAATCTAATAAGATTGCGGCTAATAAATTAAGGTTCTTGATGATAGACCATCGAGTTATGTTTTAAAGTCATTCATGACAAGCCTATGTGCTATAATTGGTCATTCGTGACAAGTTAACATATTAAATATTAACATTCCTGGTGACATGCCTTTGTACCAGATTTGATGAATGTCCTTATAACAAGGTCGTTTGTGCCATATCCAAATGTCCTTTGTGACAAGGCCTTCGTGCCGTATAATCATTTATGTCCTTCATGACTGTGCTTTATGCCATATTTTTCTACGTCCCTCGCGACAGGCTTCTATGCCATATATGTATATAAAAATATATAACCGAAGTCATGAAAGGATAGCCTTTGAGCTATTTATAATCGTCCTTATGACAAAGACAGTTGTGACATTATGGTCCCCTGTCAAGCAAGTATTGGACTCGCTCCAAACTTTGCATGCCATTGATGGTCCCGTTGTGACCTAGGCTAAATATAATGGAAATACGTTCAAATAACATTCACTATGAATGTTCGGAACAGAATAGCCCATACGGTTTATGAATGCCGTGGCTAACCTAAGTCAGGTCATCAGGATGATGACTAATAATGGTTAAATCTTGGTGATTGGTACCAAGTTTCGAGTATGGAAAACTCGGATGAGGTAGACGACAGTCGCAACGCTATTAGGGCGACGAAAGTTAATAAAACTACAAACGTAAACCTCAATATTAATGGAGTTAATCTTCGGACTGTGGTTGACGCCGCAGTGGGAAGGACCATGGAAAAGGTCATGAGACAATACAAAGAGCTGAATACTTCTCGCTCTAAATCTCATTCAAAACCATGTTAAATTACTCATGAGGAGATTTTGTCCACACTTCGTATATGAAGGATGAACCAAAGAAGGAGGATAACTCCAAGAAATCGGAGAAAGAGAGCGAGTACAGGCTTAATAAAAAGCAACGAAAGTTCAGTAAGAAGCCTGTATACCTCTAAGACTGCTTCAGCATTAATAAATGGATGTTTTATATCCATTAGGAATCATTTTTGATGTCCTAGTTCCGTTAAATACAAGGACTCAATATAGTGATAAAAATCAAGCCCGTATTGTGGGTAATAAGAAGCAATTAATTATCAAGACTCCTTATGAGACAACTCTCATAATTACACGTATAAGTGCGATTAATTAATATTATACATAAAAAAATGGTGGAACTGGCCGTCCCCGGAATCGAACCTGGGTCTAGGCCGGCCGCACCCTTTCGCGCGCCTAGCCAACTGAGCTAGGTACCTAGTTTGTGAAACTTCCATCATTAATTAAATATAAGCACTTGTACAATAAACCTCCTTATCATTTATCAATGATAATTTCTGCTAAGTGCCCTGTTTTTTTTTTATACAGGCAATAATAAATCTTCATGAACCATAAACTTAGCAAATTTTTTATCATCCACAAGGTATAACTACCAAGGAAACCTTAGTAAACGATTCTTCGAAATCGACAAGGAATCCTTCCGAAAATCTAGAGCACTCTTTCTTTGCATAGAGTACGACAACATATGTTATTTTAATTATTTTTCTCATTGTTTCTATCGCCTGCGAATGCCAAACTATGTTTGATAAAAGTGTCATATGAGGATTGGCGTATCCTAGTGTGTCCCATAGATTATTTCCATGTCTGATCAGCATGGAGGTTTAATACATGGAACCCCTAAGATATCCCAATGATCATATTGTACTAAAGTCGACTAGTAGTATTCAAAGAAGATATCCAAAAATGGAAAAAAAAAATTTCCAAGTAAATGTTCCCGATTAAGGAAGTCGTGGACTTATAACATAAAGGTGTCACTCGTTTGACACGAACAATGATGGATGAACTGGAGCCTGAGATATGGAAAATCTCTACAGCCTCCTTGTATCTTAATTATCTTCTCAAAAGTTTTCCCTGCTTACCTCATGGAAGGCAGGTAGAATTAAGATTTGTATCCCGCCGTGGGATGGAGTATTGTGAAAACTCCATATTGATTATGGAATAAACGAAACCTTGGTTAAGTAGGTTTTAAGACATAGGCTCATATAGCCTGACTCAATATTCTGAGGGTTTTATGTTAATAAATAAGAAAGACGGTTCATATTGATTATGCATACATGCCGCAACTCCAATTAGGCAACGATTAAGAATTTGCCATCAGCTACCCAGGATCTAAGGGCAAAATTTTTGGTGGATAGGCTTGAAAAAGTCCGTAGCCACCCATGTAGCTAAATGCTTAACATGTGCGCAAGTCAAAGCCGAGCATCAAAAGCCGTCAGGCTTGCTACAACAGCCTGAACTTCCTACGCGGAAGTGGGAGATGGTAACTATGGATTTTATTACCAAGTTACCCAAAACAAGGAAAGGAAATGATACGATATGAGTTATAGTTGACAGACTGACTAAGTCAGCACATTTCCTAACCATCAAGGAGACTTATAGCTCCGACAACTTAGCCCAGTTATACGTTGATGAGATTGTAGCCTTACATGGCATACCTGTAGCTATTATCTCGGATAAAGATACTAGGTACACGTCACAATTGTGGAAGAGTTTCCAACAATCATTGGGCACACGTTAGAATTTAGTACGGCTTACCATCCTCAGACAGACGGTCAGAGTGAGCGTACTATTCAAACGTTGGAAGACATGCTACGTGCATGTGCGATCGATTTGGGTGGTAATTGGGATAAGAACCAACCATTAATCGAATTCTCCTACAACAATAGCTACCATACCAGCATCAAGGCTGCGCCTTTTGAGGCATTATACGGTAGAAAGTGTAGATCGCCTATTTGTTGGGCGGAAGTTGGAGATGTCCAGTTATCAGGACCAGAGATAGTGTTCGAAATGACGGACAAGATTGTCCAGATTCGTGACCGTCTCAAAGCTGCCCGTGATAGGCAGAAGAGTTACGCTGATCCTAAGCGTAAGGATTTTCACTTCGAAGTAGGTGACAAAGTCCTACTTAAAGTGTCACCCTGGAAGTGAGTGATGCGGTTTGGTAAGAAAGGCAAGCTAAGCCCGAAGTACATAGGACCTTTCGAGGTTATCGAACGTGTCGGGTCAGTTGCCTATAAGTTGAACTTACCTGAAGAGCTCAGTGGAATTCACAATGTGTTCCACATCTGCAATCTGAAGAAGTGCTTCGCTGATGAATCACTGGTTATACCCCATACAGATATGCATATAGATGAGAGCTTAAAATTTGAAAAACCTGTGTCGATTGAAGATCGACAGGTAAAGAAGCTTCGAAGGAAGCATGTACCTATTGTTAAGGTCAAATGGGATGCCCGTAGTGGTCCCGAATTCACGTGGGAGGTTGAATCCACGATGAAAGAAAAGTACCCTTACTTATTTCAGTAAATCTCGGGTCGAGATTTATTTTAAGGGGGTGAGGATGTAACACCTCGAAAATTCACGTCCTATAATGTGTTGACACGTGTCATAAAGTTTGAACGTGTGAAAGAATGTTATAAAAGGACTAAAGTTGACAAACATGGAAAGTATGAGATTATACGGATTCTAAGTGTCAACAGTGAATAAATATACTTCATAATAACCCTACATAATGTTCATAACATCAAACGAATAAATCATGGATCATACGAAGCTAAAAGTGAGAGATTACAAACTACAGGGGTTAAATGTGTCAACATGTTAAAGATATACCTCTGAGTGACCTTTTGACAAACCCGAAGCTTTGTAAATGTTAATTATGCTCACTAGAATGCACGATTCAAATTTCATAAAGTTTCGTTATCGTATGAGAAAGTTATGATCAAATTCGTGTACGAAGGGTTAAAGTGCAAACGTTGAAAGTTAAGACTTTTCGGGTTAACCGGAAGTGTTCAGGGACTTGGCAAAGTGAGTATAAGTCCTAAATCCCTTGTGGGTAAATATAGGGGGGTCAAAATGCTAGAAATAACCCTAGTTGCCCCTTCGTAAAGCCAAAGGTCAAGCTGCAAAACATTTAAAAATGAAAATTCTGACTGTTGAATGCTTACGCATCGTAGCAATATGTTGCTACGATGCGCAAGGGTATGCCCAGAACCAAAAAATGGGCTGTTGCCTGTTTTACGCGATTTTGACCCATTTGGCCGGTTATTCTCACTCATGTACGACCCCTAGGCACCTCCTAACATCTAGGACCAGGTGTTGATCAGTTGTGGTGTATGCTAGACCTTGTTGTCAACCAATCATGGTGATTGAGTCCACTATATAAGGACTTCAAGTGCACAAGTGTTCCACACATCATTTCCTTGCAATCTGATCATTCTTGGAGCTCTCAAGCAGGTCCAATTGATCATATCTCGTGCATAGGACTCTTGTAAGTCTACTAGTCCTTCCTTAGTTGAGTTTAGCTTGTTTAATTAGCTAAAAGTCAAACCGTCGTAATTACGGTTTGACTTCGAGATTAGTCACTAATGACTCAGTCTTATCTCGAATTAAAAATAGTTTTAGAATGGTATTTATGTGGGAAATAAAACCCCAAAAGGGTTTCCCCTGATCACCATCCTAAGCAGGTCAAATGTCGGGTCAAACCTTTACTTAAAAAGTCAACATAATGCTTAAAATGTCATTTATGCATAATTAGCTATCTAGAACATATATAACATGTTTGAACATTGTTATTACTTAGAAATAAGTGTAAGAACATGTCCCAACATGTTCAACCCGACTATTTCCTGTTTAGACCCGGTTCGGAACCGAAAGTCACATAGTTTGACTTTCCCGTTGACTTTCAGTTCTGACCCGTTTGGGCATATTTTAGAAATGCCTCAGAGCTTTAATTGGATTAGGATACATGTTAGAACAACCCTCTGTGATCATTCACCTTGGTTCACTAGTTATCCAATTAATATGCATATTTCCGTTAATTGCTCATATGTTGACCGTTATGCCCTTATTACCTTAAAACATGATTTATAAAAATGTAAAAGTGTAGAAACCTTAGTTACTGATATATAAACTTGTATGCAAAGTTTGACATCAGTTTGACTTGTAGATTTAGAGTTATGCTCAATATCGCAAATCTAATGCTTTATGTTAATAAAATGGCGTAATTAGCGTATAGCCTAGTTAAGCCTACTTTTTGGTATCAAACTTAATACCCACTAATGTAATATAATATTTTGGGATTTTTAAAGATTTTTAATTAATTTTAGGCTGAGCATAACTAGGAGTCGTAGGCTTAATCCGGAAATTGTCGGTTTTGCCCTTACGGGCCATAAAATGAGTTTTACATATCTAAACGACTCCAAACCTTTTACTACTGATCACATATGATTAATAAATTATTTTAAGCCTTCTGGAAATATAAAAATATCAGATTTAAGTGTAGAACCCGGAAATGGCCTTTAATGGCCATAATTAGCGTTTTTAACGCATAGTATGTCTTAATATCATATTTGACATACCCGGGTTGATACCTACTGATATATGAGGCAAATTATGATATTTTAACAGTAAGCAAAGGTTGATAAACTCAGACTTCGTTTTTGAGCTTTTCGGCTTATGTGGAATTACCAAAATACCCCTACGGGGCATAGTTTGGTTAAAGGAGATAAATTTCACATATATGCTTTAGTCTACTGTTATAACTCATCAAATTGAGTATGTTTGCTGTTTACATCAGACCTGTAACTCAGTTAAACATCTAAACGCTTTTACAAACTTTAAAATGACCAAACTACCCCTACGGGGCATAGTTTGTGTTTAAATTAGTTCGGGGCATAACGAAAGACATCCTGCTGATGTCACGACATATTTGAAGCATATTAACTTAGGAAACCTGTATATGGCTCTTACGGATACCCGTTACGCATGTTACGCGTTCGGTTCGGTTTATGTAACAAGTTTACATAAATTAGCCGAAACGGGTCAAACCTTATCGGTTTTATCTCAAAAATCCAGAATGTGAATAATAAACTCATATTAAACAAGTCTCTGAACTTGTCGGGTCTAAATCATATTCTATCCGGTCTTCGCTTAATCGTGCGTACGAACCGTATCCTGAAAACTAGCCGGTCTAAGCTTAAGCTTAATTAAAGACCCGTTAGGATTCTAATAGGTTATTAAAAACCTTCGTTCCAGATTAGGAGCCCAGTAAAAGCTATCTGTACTTGCTGAATTGATATACGGCTGGGATTGAATTTATATTTAGCTCAGGTAAATACTTTTAACTTATTTTCCCTATACGGGCTTGGGTTACGGTACATAGCGTACCGCTTGATCGGGCATCAAATCTCCACGCTTAGTGGGTAGTTGAATAATTTGATCGGCTCGTTTTAAACAGATTTGTTACTTTACAGCCTTTGGGGGGTTAATGACCATGTCCCGGATATCCTCGGCATTATCTTACGAGATGGCCACGACCTGAGCACGGGGTGTAGGCGTACACCTGTCGGTGTATAACTCATTATTGTGGTGTGTCTATTGATCTTTAACCCGGATACGTTCCGGGCTACTGAACGCATAAGTAACATGTAAATCGTTCACAAGATTATAATATTAAATAATTCTCCCAAGTTAAAAAGATTAATTTTGCCTCTGTGCATTTTAATCAATGTGTCAAGATATTTTGTGCCACGTGCATTCAAAACAATTTACAAACTCTTTTTCCAAAATGAGTCAGTTGAATGTATTTACCAGTGTAAACTGACGTATTTTCCAAAAAGGCTAAATGCAGGTACTATACGAAATTGGCTGGATATGTCTCCTTAGCATCAATAGAAGTCTCGCAAGCTTAAGATGCCTAAAAGTCTGTTGAACTATTGTTTCCATTTTATGTTCGATCCTTCTGTGGATAAACTTCCGAATATTGTGACAATTGATATTACAATAATAAATTCGGTTGTATTATATTTTCAATTGCTTCCGCTGTGCTTAATAATATTGTGTTGTTTGACTATTATGTTGCCAACCATGACGTCACGATACTCCCCACCGGGCCCACCGGTGACACGTGGAAATTCGGGGTGTGACACTTATGAAGCGAGTCATTCTCTTTTTACCAAATTGCTTTCAAAATCATGGTTGTTTTCAAAGTTATAATTACAGGGATTAAGTCTTTGTAATCTCCAAATTACAGCCGGTATGTGGGGTTTTGTATACAATACTTGATAACCGTCACCATTGGACAACGAGTTAGCCAAGGGGTGATATGACCATAGTCACAGACACCATTGGACAACGAGATAGCCAATAGGTGGTCGAGTGACAAATACCGTGGGTAGATGGTTGATATATATAAACATTGTAATCGCTCTTAATACTGTAAGTTATAACACTATTTTCTAGTTATACTTTGCAGTGATTAAGTCTTTGCCAATCTTAAAGAAGCAAATGTAAAAACTCCTAATGCTGTGAATTATAACAAATATGTTTTTGTACAAAAAAAATGAATGAACTCACCAGTATTTCCTGCTGACAAAACCTTTGTAAAACGCGTTTCAGGTAATTACAGTAGATCGGAATAAGAGTTGGATACGGCACCAAAAAGGCTTACAGACGTGGCTTAATTTATCAATTCAATTAAATTAAGAAAAGTATTTTATGTATTTGGGTTTATCCCATATTAAAAGCTACCTTTATAAAACATGGGTTTATCCCCATCTATTTAATAAATAAAATCCGGTGTTTTCTAAACTCTGATTTTTTCCTAACTCACGGTCCTGATGAAATTTCCGCTGCAATGTTTTTCTAAATAACCACCGGTACCACTTGGCTGCACGCGGCTCCCGATTCCGTCCAGGGTGGGGTCGGGGGTCGTGACAGAAGGTGGTATCAGAGCTAAGCCACTTGTTTAAGCAATTAGGTGTTGTAATAATACCTAAGTTTAAACGGAGAGTTAGGAACTGTAACACCACGTAAAAATGTGTCCAATTATGTATAGACACGTGTCCTAAACTCTAAGCATGTGAAAGATTGAGTTTGAAGGACCAAAGTTATCGAACAGTGAAACTATAAAACCACAGGGACTAAAAGTGTCAATATGCCAAACTTGTGCCTCTGAATGACCTTATATGATGAATATATTCTTAATCGAGTGAATGAATCGATATGAGAAGCCGTTTATGAAAATAATCGAAAGGTTATTAATTATAAGGGTTAAACGTGTCAACATGTCGATTCTGACCTCTGAGTGACCTTTTAACGAAACCGAGGCTTCTAAACATTCAAATATACTCTTAAGAATAAGTGGTATAAATTTCACATGATTTCGATATCGTTAAGCATGTTTTCAAAACTTTGGGCCAAAAGTGTCAACTTGATGGAACTTACTTTCATAGAGACATTTAACGAACCAGAGCCTAACGAAGTTAGTTCATACACCCTTGAGCCCCAAGAAATTAACTACAAGGGCCTTGATTGCCAAAAATGGAGTTAAAAAGGGGTTTAAACGAGCAGGGACTGAATCTGCCAGCTTTTAAAATTGTTTTGCCAGTTCAGCCGGTCCACGCGGCCTGCGTAAGACTCCCTTAAGTCTTACGCGGCCCGCCTCAGCATGCCCAGATCAGAAAACAGCTGCCAGGTGCGGGTTCTGGCTGTTCCACCGCCTTAGCCTAGTTTGTAACGACCTAGGAAGCTGTAAGTCGGTTAAATTTAATAGCTTGGACACCTGGGTCGATTTTAGAGCCTCCAATTACACCTGGAAGTGATCTAGCTCCAAGGAATTTGCTATATAAGAGAGCTAGTTCATGTGTTCTTGACACACACTTGCAACATTCGCTATTCTACTAATCTCTGGAGCTTGCTAAGGACAAGGAGAAGACTATTAAGTGTAGAAAAGACTGCTTGGACCTTTAGTAAGCCTCTAATTACTTGTTTAGTCATTAGGATTAGCTTAATTGCTTTAAAGTCAAACTTAGTGTAAATATAGTTTGACTTTTGTATTAATCACTCTTGGTTTAACTACTGATCAAATTGAAAGTAGTTATAAGACCACATTAGTATAGGTGATTAACCCTTAAAAGGGCACCTCCTAATTATCTCGTTTGATTGGTCAATTGTCGGGTCAAAGTAGTTTGACAAAAAGTCAAACTGGACAGAAATTGCAAATATGATTAAAACTAATAAACCAAAGGTTCTAAATATTATTTTAACATTCTAATGACTTGGTAATTAGTAATTAAACATGTTTTATCAGTCCTAACCCGACAATTAATAGTCTAAGGTCAGTTTATAACCAAAAGTCGCAAAAGCTTGACTTTTGCTTTGACTTCCAGTTCTGACCCGTTTAAGCTTAATTCTCCCATGTTTTAAGCTTCCTTTTGGACCACATTACTTAGTAGTATAACCTCCTGGAGTTATATTGCATGGTGACTAGTGGTTTGAATTATATGCACTTGATCGTAATTATGCTCAATAATGCCATAAACGCCCTTTTTACATACAACTGAGATTTTTAGCAATGTGATTGAACTAAAACCTTTGCTACTGATATTTAGACATGTCCTAAAGATTTGACATCAAATGGTGGTCTAGAATTGAAGTTATGCTCAATAGCGTAATTAAGGAACTTTTTAATATTTAAATGGCGTAATTAGTATGAAGCCTATCTAAACCCGATTTTTGACACTAAGCTTCTTACCTACTGATGTAAAATAATATTTTGGGATTTTTAAAGATTTTTAATTATTTTTAGGCTGAGCATAACATAGGATTAAGGATTGATTTCGGTAAATGTCGGTTTTATCCTTTTCATGCATAAAATGAGTTTTACATAACTTTTTAGTGTCAAACCTTTTGTTATTGATTACATATGATAAATAAAGTATTTTGAACTTTATGAACTGATCAAAAATTCAGATTTCCTATTTTAACCCGAATACCCCTTTAAACCGACTTTTAAGCATTTTTAGCACCTAGTATGGGTCAAAACTATATTTGACATATAAAACTTATTACCCACTGATATTTTAAGATAATTTATATAATTATACAGTATGTTAAAGTTTATAAACTCAGAAGTCTATTCTGACCTTTAAAGCCTATGTAAAATTACCAAAATGCCCCTACGGGACATAGTTTGGCATTATAAGATAATTTTCATATATATAAAGTATCCTACTGTCATAACTTATAAAAATACATATTTTTACTGATCTAATCAGACCTGAAACTCAGTTGCACAATTAAACTCTTTTATGGGCATTAAAATTACCAAAATGCCCTTATGGGACTTATTTTGGTTTCAATTACTTTTTGGGCATATATGTTAACATCTTACTGATGTATTAACATATTTTGAGCATAATAATGATTAAGACCTGTATATAATTTATTTGGATACCTGTTACACGTTTACGTGTTCGGATCGGCTTATGTGACTAGTTTACATAAAATAGCCGAAACGGGTCAAACCTTATCATTAAGTCCTCAAATTCCAGAATGTATTTAGTTTACCCATATTATGCAAGTATCCAAGCTTGTTGGGTCTAAATCACATTCTATTCCGGTCTCCGCTTAATCTAGCGTTTAGAACCGTAAAGTTTCCTTCTAGCTAGCCGGTCTAAGTCCTTGACTTAATTAAAGACCCGTTAGCATCCTAATAGGTTATTAAACCTTCTAATACAGATTAATAGCTTCCGGTAGAAGGTGCCAATCAAGAGCTTTAGGATTATATTGCTAACACCAGGTAAATACTTTTAACTTATTTTCCCTTATACGAGCTTGGGATATGGTATTATAATAATACCACTTGGTCGGGTATGAAATCATTTAATCGGATTGTGATTAATAAATTTACATAACCCGTTTTAATATGTCTTGTTTGATAACATAAACATTGGGGGTTAATACGACCGTGTCCTGGATATCCTCGGCTCATTTCGTTTGAAAATGGCCACGACCTATGCACGGGGTGTAGGCATACACCTGACAGATGCAAATGCTAAAATAATATATAAACCCACATGTTGGGGATAACTCCTTTGTGGGTTCTATAAGTGGTGAGTCGGTTAATCACGACCGGCTTCCAACCGGCCCCAATTGTAAGACAAACATGTAAATCTATATACAAGATTATATTTAAATAATTGTCCCAAGTTATAAATGGTTTGTGCCTTGGCACTTAAATCAATTTTCATAAATGTTTTCAAAAGAGTCAGTTAATTGTATTTACCAGTGTAAACTGACGTATTTTTCAAAGACTGATTGACAGGTACCTCTCGAAATAGACTGGAGCTATTAGGTGTCACATAAGAGGATCTTGCAAATCCCTAAGATGCCTGAAGTCTGTTATTTTGTTTCTTTGTACATTTTGATCCGCCTGTGGATCTTATTACATTCCAGTCTGTACATTCATAAACCCGAACACTCAGACAATATGGTTTGTAATAGTTTATTCACCAAGCCTTCCGCTGTGCTATTATATTGTGTGTATTGACTATGATGATATCAACTACGTCACGATACTCCCCGCCGGGCCCACCGGTAATACGTGGAAATATCGGGGTGTGACAGGTTGGTATCAGAGCCAACATTGAGTGAATCAGACACTAGCCTTTTGTGTTTAATCTCAATGACACAATAAGCACATTCCTTAGACTCTCGAGTCTAGGCAAATGACCTAGGATTTGTTCATGACTTTCCTTTACTATTTATATTTTATTTTATTTTGAATTCTTGTTTTGGCAGGAAGTTCGTCAAAATGCCTCCTAGAGTTAGAGGAAGAGGTAAAGGTCCCATGCGAGGGGGACCATCGGCAGCTGGACCATCTCACCGACGCACTCCGTCTGCGTCCCTTTCCAGTTCAGACTCACACAATCTGTGGGATCACTCCTTTGAGCCGGCAAGACATTCCGTCTCGCTAAGCTCTTCACCCTCATTTCATCCATCTTTTGGGCCACTTGTCCCTGACGAGCCCCAACATTCACATCACTCTCACCAATCCCATCACTCCCACGAGTCTCACCAATCGTACCACTCTTTGCATTCGCACTCTTTTCATCATTCGGACTCTCTTTACTCCCCGGGACAATTCAACCCGAATGATTATGTTAACAACCACCTTGGTTACAACCCTTTAGGCCCTGAGGACCATTTTTCTCAGGAAATGGAGATGGACGATGATCCAGATCCAGAGATGCAGACCGGAACACCGGGCCACCCAATAAGCATTTCAAGTGGTTCCCCATTCGAGGGATCACCCTACCGCGGACCCGATTCGTACCAAGAGAAAATGGCAGCATATGATTGGTTCTTTACTCCCTCGTACCATAACTCCCCAGCTCAGCCTCCTTTGGCTGAACCCCAGCTTCAAGCAGTTTCTCCTCCACCTCTTCCTATTGAAGAACCGCCGCAGCAACCACCGCAACAACCTCCCGAGCCTCCAAGGCGAGGGAGGAATGCACGCATGCCGGTAAGAGGAGGACCTCGATTTAGTTCTCCACAGGGTTCGAGTTCATACCCTCCTATTCCAGAGGACCCTCAGTTGGATGGACCATCACATGCGGTGCCACAAGTCAACCTTCCACCAGTCTCTCATGCACCACTGCAGCCACCGCTGGGTTTCGATAATCCAATCCCGACGTACCCAGGATCATTCGGGTACAATCCTTCAGGATATCCATCAGACTATGGAACCCATGATCCGTACTTTACAGCTGCACAATACCATCATCTTTACCCTTCTTCTTCTTATCCTCCAGTTTATCCAACTGGATACCCACCGCAGGATTATCAGTATCCGCCATACCAGCAACCTCCTCTTTTTCAACAGCAGCAAACTCAAGAGATTTTAGAGAGGTTGGACAGGGTTGAGCATGTGGCTCATGAAAACAAGAAGAAGCACAACGGTTTTGTCAAGGGTCTTATGAGCCCTCTCAAGGGCAAGAAGAAATAGAATGATGTAGGGTTGTTTTGCTTAGCATGTAATAAAGTCCCTGCGAGGACGTTTATTTGGTTTTTATGTATCAAGTCCCTGCGTGGACTTATTTTCTGTTTCAGTAGCCCCTGTGTGGGCATTATTTTCAGCATCCCCTGCGTGGGCAGTATGTGTGGTTTGTTTTTCTCAAGTCCCTTTTCGGGCAACGTTGTAATCGTTTCGTAAGTCTAATGAAGTTATTTTGATTTTAAAAATGTATTTATTATATCATACTACTTTATTTCAAATTTTACTTAATCCGCCTAAGAAACTCTTAGAGGTATAACCTAGCCAAAATATTAAATGGCTATGATGGTATAACCTTTTTAAGATAAGAACTCTCTGTTAACATCTGAAAACATGTTAACAATCCTAAATTTGTGCGGTACGAAAAATCACACAATCTTCCTAATGTACGTGGATTTTTCCAAGCCACTATTTTAGCCTATATGGTCATCATGAATCGTGGCTAATAAACATCAATATGATGTATACACCATAACATTCATTAGAAATGTATGCTTACAAGCAAAGGTGTACTAATAACAATGAAAGTTTTAATGAATTTCTTGTCAAAAAGGCGATGAACTTTGTTCGACCCTTAAAGAAAGCAATGACTATAATCGTCCTGGTGACAAGGCTTTGTGCCATCTAAATGTCCTTCGAGACGAGCTTTGTGTAATATGAAGATATCTTCATAACACTGACAGTGTGATTTATATTCCTCTGTCCAATAAAAATGTAAAGAATTATATCTCTTTGAATATTATTATTTTATGGTCTATATGGCTTAAATAAGACCATGACCATCTAGTCATCAATGCGGTGATTTAATGTGTAAATTAAACATATCATCTATGTTTGTTATAATATTCAGAAATGGCTGGATCGGATGAAGCAAACAGCCATCCTACAGAAGGCAACAACACCAGGATTAATATCACTGGTGCCGAGCTGCAAGCAATGATCACCGCAGCAGTTTCTCAAGCGGTAGATGCTAAGTTTAAAGAGCCTAGTATTGTTAGGTCTCAAACTCATTCAAAATCCCAATCTCAACCCCACACTAATAAGAAAAGTGAGTCTCAGCACTCGTCTAACCAGGGTAGTGAACCCAAGAGACAGATAGTCCTCAAACCGACTCCTAGGTACACCAAGGGCTGTACCTATAAGTACTTAGTCTCCTGTAAGCCTAGGGATTTTACCGGAGAAAAGGGGGCGATTGATTGTATGAAGTGGTTAGATGAGATGGAGACTGTAATAGACATCAGCGGATGTGCTAAGGAGGATGTGGTTATGTTTGTATCACAATCCTTCAAGGGTGATGCCCTCACATGGTGGAAAGCCCTAGTGCAGTCGACTGGGAAGGTTCACCTGTATAATCTTTCTTGGGAGAAGTTTGTTGATTTGGTAAAGGATACATACTGTCCACAACACGAGGTTGAGAGGATTGAATCAGATTTCCTCACCTTGGTGATGAAGGATCTGGATTGTAGATCCTATGTGACTAGTTTCAATTCGATGTCAAGATTGGTACCATATTTAGTCACTCCTGAACCCAAACGCATCGCGCGTTTCATAGGTGGTTTGGCTCCTGAAGTAAAAGGGAACGTTAAGGCCTCCAAGCCAACCACTTACAGATCCACTGTGGATCTATCCTTGTCCCTCACTTTGGATGTTGTGAGGAGTAGGGCGAAGAGGGCGACTGATGAAGGAAAGAGGAAAAGAGAGGAAGACAAGTCTCCTCAATCAAACAAGAAAGGAAAAGGGAATTTCGGTTCAAAGAAAGGGCAGGTTAATGAAAAGCCCAGATGTAAAGTCTGCAACAAAAGGCATTTTGGAAAATGCAACCAAGACCGACAGGCCAAACCATGTGGGATCTGCAAAAGAAGGGGCACAAATCTGTTGAGTGCCGAAATATAAAAGATGCAACCTGCTACGGTTGCAATGAAAAGGGGCACATTAAAACCAATTGCCCCAAGAATACAAAGAAGCCCGAGGAGGCAAAGAAGAACAACGCAAGAGTCTTTCAGATGCAAGCAAGGGAAGCGGTGAATGACGATAACGTCATAATAGGTACCTTCCTCGTAAATAATAATTATGCTAGAGTCTTATTCGATTCCGGTGCTGATAAGTCTTTTGTAGACCATAAGTTCTGTAAGTTGTTGAACCTGCCTATTAAGACTCTAGACATAAAATACGAGGTAGAGCTTGCTGATGGTACCCTAGAAATAGCTTCCACTCTTCTTGATGGATGTTCTATATCCATTAAGAATCATTCTATCCCACTCTCTCTCTTGCCAATGAAATTAGCTGGGTTTGATATAGTTTTAGGCATGGATTGGTTGTCGTATAACCAAGCCCAAATTGCCTGTGATAAAAAGCTAATTATTATCAAAACCCCTTCTGTCGAATCCGTCACTATTCAAGGAGATACACATTATGGATTGCCTAGCAATGTGTCTATTCTCAAGTTAGCACAGTGTATGAAAAATGGATGTGTCATTTACATGGCACAAGTGACTGTGAATGATCCTAAGCCTAAAATTGAAGATATTCCGATTATCTCTGAGTATCCTGATGTTTTTCCTGACGAATTACATGGATTACCTCCTGAGAGGCAAGTAGAGTTCAGGATAGACATTCTCCCAGGATCAGCACCTATAGCACGAGCTCCTTATTGTCTAGTACCTACTGAAATGAAGGAACTCAGAACTCAATTGGATGAACTATTGGAAAAAGGTTTTATACAACCTAGTTCTTCACCTTGGGGAGCTCCAATTTTGTTTGTGAAAAAGAAGGATGGATCAATGCGTTTATGCATTGATTATCGTGAATTAAATAAGGTAACGATCAAGAATCGTTATCCTTTACCCAGGATCGATGACTTGTTTGACCAACTTCAAGGAGCGAGTTTCTTCTCCAAGATTGATTTGAGATCTGGGTATCATCAACTCAAGGTTCGAACTGAAGATGTACCGAAGACGGCATTCAGAACAAGGTATGGTCATTTTGAATTCTTAGTGATGCCTTTTGGGCTCACTAATGCGCCTGCAGCATTCATGGACCTCATGAATAGAGTCTGTAAACCATATCTGGATAAGTTTGTCATTGTCTTTATAGACGACATACTTATCTACTCTCGTAGCCATGATGAGCATGAAAAACACCTTCGGTGTATCTTAGGATTACTTCGATAAGAAAAATTGTATGCTAAATTCTCCAAGTGCGAGTTTTAGCTTCGCAAAGTCCAGTTCCTTGGACATGTTGTTAGTGAACAAGGCATCCAGGTAGATCCTGCCAAGGTAGAAGCTGTTATGAACTGGGAAGCACCTAAAACACCTACGGAAATTCGCAGCTTCCTGGGTTTAGCAGGATATTATAGAAGATTCATTGAGAACTTCTCAAGGATAGCTGCACCATTAACTTCCTTAACTCGTAAGAAGGTGAAGTTTGACTGGGGTCCAAAGCAACAAGAATCCTTTGAGATTCTAAAGCAAAGATTGAGCAATGCTCCGGTATTATCTTTACCTGAAGGAGTAGAAGAGTTTGTAGTATATTGTGATGCTTCGCACACCGGCATGGGTTGTGTGCTTATGCAAAAAGGCAAGGTAATCGCTTATGCATCACGGCAATTAAAAGTGCATGAAAAGAATTACACCACTCATGATTTAGAATTGGGTGCCGTTGTATTCGCATTAAATTTGTGGAGACATTATTTGTATGGAACAAAATGTGTGATCTACTCGGATCACAAAAGTCTCCAACATTTATTCAATCAGAAAGAGCTCAATATGAGACAACGTCGTTGGATGGAAACTCTAAATGATTATGATTGTGAGATACGCTACCATCCAGGTAAAGCGAACGTAGTCGCTGATGCTCTAAGCCGGAAGGAAAGAGTTAAACCAACCAGGATAAATGCTAAAAGTATTGAGCTGAGGAATAGTCTAAATGAAAGACTATTAGCTGCACAGAAAGATGCTGTTTTGGGAGTTAACCTTCCAGATGAAAAGTTAGGAGTAATCTTCGAACAGTTAACACCTGGGAATGATGGAATCTGATTGGAAGAATTTGGGTTCCTATTCAGGGAGGACTTCGAGATATAATCCTCCAGGAAGCCCACAATTCTAAGTACTCAGTTCACCCGGGTGGTGACAAAATGTATCATGATTTAAAGGCTAACTATTGGTGGATAGGTTTGAAGAAATCTATTGCCGCACACGTAGCAAAGTGCCTAACATGTGCTCAGATCAAGGCTGAACATCAAAAGCCATCAGGTCTGCTTCAACAACCAGAACTCCCTACATGGAAGTGGGAGATGGTAACCATGGATTTCATAACCAAGTTACCTAAAACAAGGTATGGAAATGACACAATATGGGTTATTGTTGATAGACTGACTAAGTCAGCTCATTTCTTTCCCATAAAGGAGACTCATAGCTCCGACAAACTAGCCCAGTTGTATGTGGATAAGATTGTAGCCCTTCATGGCGTACCAGTGGCTATTATCTCTGATAGAGATACTAGATACACCTCTCATTTTTGGAAAAGTTTCCAACAATCTCTGGGCACACGTTTAAATTTTAGTACTGCTTACCATCCACAGACGGATGGACAGAGTGAGTGTACAATTCAAACATTCAAGGACATGCTGCGAGCATGTGTCATTGATTTAGGAGGTAGTTGGGATGACCATCTACCCTTAATTGAGTTCTCCTATAATAATAGTTACCATACAAGCATTCAGGCTGCGCCTTTTGAGGCATTATATGGTAGGAAATGCAGAACGCCTGTCTGTTGGGCAGAAGTAGGAGAAGCTCAGTTGTCAGGACCTGATATAGTCCTTGAAACAACGGACAAGATTGTCCAGATTCGTGACCGCTTAAAAGCTGCCAGAGATAGGCAGAAAAGCTATGCTGATGGGAAGCGAAGGTCTCTAAAGTTTGAAATAGGTGATAAAGTCCTATTGAAAGTATCACCCTGGAAAGGTGTGATGCGTTTTGGTAAAAAGGGAAAGTTAAGCCCTAGGTATATAGGACCATTCGAGATTATCGAATGTGTCGGCAGTGTAGCTTATAAGCTAAACTTGCCAGAGGAGCTAAGTGGGATTCATAATGTATTTCACATTTGCAATCTCAAGAAATGCCTAGCCGATGAATCTCTAGCAATGTCTCATAAGGACGTACAGATTGATGAAAGCTTGAGATTCGTTGAAAGACTTATAGCGATTGAGGATCGACAGGTTAAAAAGCTCCGAAGGAAGCATGTACCTATAGTAAAGGTCAAATGGGAAGCCCATAGAGGTCCCGAGTATACGTGGGAAGTCGAGTCCACTATGAAACAGAAGTACCCTCACTTATTCCAGTAAATCTCGGGGTCGAGATTTCTTTTAAGGGGGTGAGGATGTAACACCATGTAAAAACGTGTCCAATTATGTATAGACACGTGTCCTAAACTCTAAGCATGTGAAAGATTGAGTTTGAAGGACCAAAGTTGTCGAACAGTGAAACTATAAAACCACAGGGACTAAAAGTGTCAATATGCAAAACTTGTGCCTCTGAATGACCTTATATGATGAATATATTCTTAATCGAGTGAATGAATCGATATGAGAAGCCGTTTATGAAAATAATCGAAAGGTTATTAATTATAAGGGTTAAACGTGTCAACATGTCGATTCCGACCTCTGAGTGACCTTTTAACGAAACCAAGGCTTCTAAACTTTCAAATATACTCTTAAGAATAAGTGGTATAAATTTCACGTGATTTCGATATCGTTAAGCATGTTTTCAAAACTTTGGGCCAAAAGTGTCAACTTGATGGAACTTACTTTCATAGAGACATTTAACGAACCGGAGCCTAACGAAGTTAGTTCATACACCCTTGAGCCCCAAGAAATTAACTACAAGGGCCTTGATTGCCAAAAATGGAGTTAAAAGGGGGTTTAAACGAGTAGGGACTGAATCTGCCAGCTTTTAAAATTGTTTTGCCAGTTCAGCCGGTCCACGCGGCCTGCGTAAGACTCCCTTAAGTCTTACGCGGCCCGCCTCAGCATGCCCAGATCAGAAAACAGCTGCCAGGTGCGGGTTTTGGTTGTTCCACCGCCTTAGCCTAGTTTGTAACGACCTAGGAAGCTGTAGGTCGGTTAAATTTAATAGCTTGGACACCTGGGTCGATCTTAGAGCCTCCAATTACACCTGGAAGTGATCTAGCTCCAAGGAATTTGCTATATAAGAGAGCTAGTTCATGTGTTCTTGACACACACTTGCAACATTTGCTATTCTACTCATCTCTGGAGCTTGCTAAGGACAAGGAGAAGACTATCAAGTGTAGAAAAGACTGCTTGGACCTTTAGTAAGCCTCTAATTACTTGTTTAGTCATTAGGATTAGCTTAATTGCTTTAAAGTCAAACTTAATGTAAATATAGTTTGACTTTCGTATTAATCACTTTTGGTTTAACTACTGATCAAATTGAAAGTAGTTATAAGACCACATTAGTATAGGTGATTAACCCTTAAAAGAGCACCTCCTAATTATCTCGTTTGACTGGTCAATTGTCAGGTCAAAGTAGTTTGACAAAAAGTCAAACTGGACAGAAATTGCAAATATAATTAAAACTAATAAACCAAAGGTTCTAAATATTATTTTAACATTCTAATGACTTGGTAATTAGTAATTAAACATGTTTTATCAGTCCTAACCCGACAATTAATAGTCTAAGGTCAGTTTATAACCGAAAGTCGCAAAAGCTTGACTTTTGCTTTGACTTTCAATTCTGACCCGCTTAAGCTTAATTCTCCCATGTTTTAAGCTTCCTTTAGGACCACATTACTTAGTAGTATAACCTCCTGGAGTTATATTGCATGGTGACTAGTGGTTTGAATTATATGCACTTGATCGTAATTATGCTCAATAATGCCATAAACGCCCTTTTTACATACAACTGAGATTTTTAGCAATGTGATTGAACTAAAACCTTTGCTACTGATATTTAGACATGTCCTAAATATTTGACATCAAATGGTGGTCTAGAATTGAAGTTATGCTCAATAGCGTAATTAAGGAACTTTTTAATATTTAAATGGCGTAATTAGTATGAAGCCTATCTAAACCCGATTTTTGACACTAAGCTTCTTACCTATTGATGTAAAATAATATTTTGGGATTTTTAAAGATTTTTAATTATTTTTAGGCCGAGCATAACATAGGATTAAGGATTGATTTCGGTAAATGTCGGTTTTATCCTTTTCATGCATAAAATGAGTTTTACATAACTTTTTAGTGTCAAACCTTTTGTTACTGATTTCATATGATAAATAAAGTATTTTGAACTTTATGAACTGATCAAAAATTTAGATTTCCTATTTTAACCCGAATACCCCTTTAAACCGACTTTTAAGCATTTTTAGCACCTAGTATGGGTCAAAACTATATTTGCATATAAAACTTATTACCCACTGATATTTTAAGATAATTTATATAATTATACAGTAAGTTAAAGTTTATAAACTCAGAAGTCTATTCTGACCTTTAAAGCCTATGTAAAATTACCAAAATGCCCCTACGGGACATAGTTTGGCATTATAAGATAATTTTCATATATAAAAAGTATCCTACTGTCATAACTTATAAAAATAAATATTTTTACTGATCTAATCAGACCTGAAACTCAGTTGCACAATTAAACTCTTTTATGGGCATTAAAATTACCAAAATGCCCTTATGGGACTTATTTTGGTTTCAATTACTTTTTTGGCATATATGTTAACATCTTACTGAAGTATTAACATATTTTGAGCATAATAATGACTAAGACCTGTATATAACTTATTTGGATACCTGTTACACGTTTACGTGTTCGGATCGGCTTATGTGACTAGTTTACATAAAATAGCCGAAACGGGTCAAACCTTATCATTAGGTCCTCAAATTTCAGAATGTATTTAGTTTACCCATATTATGCAAGTATCCAAGCTTGTCGGGTCTAAATCACATTCTATTCCGGTCTCCGCTTAATCTAGCGTTTAGAACCGTAAAGTTTCCTTCTAGCTAGCCGGTCTAAGTCCTTGACTTAATTAAAGACCCGTTAGCATCCTAATAGGTTATTAAACCTTCTAATACAGATTAATAGCTTCCGGTAGAAGGTGCCAATCAAGAGCTTTAGGATTATATTGCTAACACCAGGTAAATACTTTTAACTTATTTTCCCTTATACGGGCTTGGGATATGGTATTATAATAATACCACTTGGTCGGGTATGAAATCATTTAATCGGATTGTGATTAATAACTTTACATAACCCGTTTTAATATGTCTTGTTTGATAACATAAACATTGGGGGTTAATACGACCGTGTCCTGGATATCCTCGGCTCATTTCGTTTGAAAATGGCCACGACCTATGCACGGGGTGTAGGCATACACCTGACAGATGCAAATGCTAAAATAATATATAAACCCACATGTTGGGGATAACTCCTTTGTGGGTTCTATAAGTGGTGAGTCGGTTAATCACGACCGGCTTCCAACCGGCCCCATTTGTAAGACAAACATGTAAATCTATATACAAGATTATATTTAAATAATTGTCCCAAGTTATAAATGGTTTGTGCCTTAGCACTTAAATCAATTTTCATAAATGTTTTCAAAAGAGTCAGTTAATTGTATTTACCAGTGTAAACTGACGTATTTTCCAAAGACTGATTGACAGGTACCTCTCGAAATAGACTGGAGCTATTAGGTGTCACATAAGAGGATCTTGCAAATCCCTAAGATGCCTGAAGTCTGTTATTTTATTTCTTTGTACATTTTGATCCGCCTGTGGATCTTATTACATTCCAGTCTGTACATTCATAAACCCGAACACTCAGACAATATGGTTTGTAATAGTTTATTCACCAAGCCTTCCGCTGTGCTATTATATTGTGTGTATTGACTATGATGATATCAACTACGTCACGATACTCCCCGCCGGACCCACCGGTAATACATGGAAATATCGGGGTGTGACAGGAACTTAATATTATCTGGTAGCACTCAGGATAATATTTAGACTTGAACTTAAGAATTTTGCCTTAATATAAGCTTCAAGATAAATTACTTATATAAGTATAATGTGATGGATATTGGTATGCCATAAGAATGGTGATTAGAACATTGCAAGGTACGATAAATAAGCAATAACACTTAATTGCTATTAATCCTTGCTTATTGATATTAATTGGTCTAGAATAAGATATGTTATGGGAATACAAATTTCCTTGATTCAGGATGAAAGCCTTAATAAAAGAGGCACTTTTAAAAATACTATTTATGGGAATATACAAATTTTCTCCGGCAAGACTGGGTATGGTGTAGCAGACTCTCCAGCTTGTCCGGATATACTGAGGTTACCTCTCCGGCGAGAACCGGATAAAACGGGGTACATAATATGTCAAACAAGTGACAAGATTTCCCTAAATAGTATCAGGATCTGATATCTGACTTGTTTTTGGAAATAAAATTCTGTTAAATACATTGACCTTATGAAGGGTATGTATATTACAGCATGTGAAATATATGATTATATATATATGTATATCTATAAGAAATTCCAAAAGCCATAACAATTGACAATTTAAAATAAATCACGAACATAAGTGTCAATAATAATTCTAGATTTCTTTATCAGAAATCTCTTGCGTATGTCTATAATTCTGATATCAAACATTATTTCGTTTGATCATCTGTCTCGTAACTCGTGCAACAGTATAAACAATGGAAACCCTTTAAGTTGGAACGCCATTAAAAGTATAAGAATTTCCACTGCGTTACCATAAACTATTAACGCATGTACAAAACATGTAAAGTTGTGCTAGTGCACAAGAAAACACATGAAACTTAAATTATACGTCCACAGACGTCGAAGTATATCCCACACGACTTTCAAGGCAAGACCTTTGGAAAATATAAATTGGGCATTCCGTCAGTGGAAGAACTACTAACCAAAAAGCAGCACTGGGCCACGTGATCCTACAAACGACATGAAGCTTGCTGAGGTACGATAGAACAAGATTTCACAACAATCGGTGCATAGTCTAATCCAATTCTTGACGGTGCAAAAGAAGTCACATACCTTTACAATTCCCCTATTCCATTTTATTCGACATTCCCTGGTAATATCACTTTTATCACACAAAATCCCAGATAAAATTTTTAAAATTTCTTTTGTTAAAATTCTGACCTCTGTGAATAGACTTTTGCATTGCTACTCCCCCTAATGGTCATCATACCATGAGAATTTCTTTCATAATAACGAATATTGATCTGTTTCATTTCTTGGTAAATCCACACATTACACATGCACTGGTTGTTGCGCATGTGGTTAGTTTGATTTATGAAGACCATTGGAGGGCTTCATTCTAAGTTGTTGTTTTATCAAAACTCAAATATCATTCCGCTATACTTGATTTTACATTTTAAACCGCGTTTTTACAAAACGATGACTCTTTGATATCGAATCGATGAATTTCTTGAAAAACTCAATTTTCTTTTGAGTAGCATACATGGTTTTTGTTGTGACCATGTCCGAACTTTCTTATTAATACATGAACTCATTTTATTTAAACCAAGTTCAATTATTTGAACTTGCTCGCATTACTTATTCAATTCAAAGTCCCATATGATGAATTGAAGCCATCATCTTCGAAATAATCCCAACAAGCACTTCAATTCTCTTGAACCATAACATGCTTGTTTGGGCTTCGACTTCATTAAATCGTTTCTTTGATCACGATCAGCTTGTGGTGACGTTTTCCCAAATTTGAAGCTTGCGCTAATCTTGTTTGCACACATCACATACAGATTTAATTATTCATTTATATTGAATCCGCTTTGTTGGTTTATCCTATAAAAGCAATCTTAACACAATCGTGTGCTAAGATAATGATACACAAATTCATGTCATATTTCAGTGTATCTCTTAAACAGTTCTTACAACATCAATCGAGCCTTTCGTGATATTTATTGCTTTATCATCGTTGATCGAAAAACATTATTAAATTGTTTCAATTTCAATTGAAAATCCTACTAGATTTGTTTGAAACAAACATTCGGACTTACTTCATTTGATTTAAAACACGGTGAACTCGTCCAGTCACCGCTATTATTATTTCGATCACTACGACACCTTGTGGTGGCGTTTTCTTTAATTTGAAACTTGAGCTAATCTCCTTTTCACACCTGATGTACGGATTTATATATTTAATTTTGTTAGCTCATTATCTTAAAACAGTCTTAATACAATTATGTGTTAAGATAAGAGTACCCAAATTCATATCATATACCGGTGTACCTCTAAAGTTTCTTTCATCATTGATCGAAAATTATATGATATTTATTTGGTCTTACCATCATCAATTTAAAATCCTATTCGAAATGAATATCCAAATTTACTTCATTAAAGCTTTTAGTTGATCACACAGTGAATTTATTCGATCACCATAATTATTGAACTATTTCAATCATTAAGACACCTTGCGATGTCGGTATAAACTTGTAGCTTGCGGTAATCATAATCATACGAATCATTCAAAATCATGTATGTCTTTCATTTGACTCATCATTTAAAAATAGTCTTAATGCAATTATGTATTAAGACAATGATACACTAACTCTGTTATATATTGGTGTATCCTTGTAATTCAATAAATGTCAACCCATTGATTTTTCTTATATCATAACTCGATAGTTGACAAATTATTTTCGTATTTCTATTTCATTCGAGCTTGTTGATTCCGAGTCGTCCTCAGTTGACAATCAAAATAAGTTTCCTTTGATAATGACTTCTATTGTTTCTAAAGTCATTTACAACTTGTAAATATTCACATCCATTGATCATATATCTCTTTTGGCTTGAACCTAGTCACCTTGGAAATTATATAATTTCATCCATTCATTTGACATCGATTTCTTGAATTGATTCAGTTGAATTATTAAGTACAACTCATATTCACAAAATTTGATTCTGTACCGTCTACCTTAAATACTGTTCTTATTGACAAAGGCGTGACATAATTCTAAAAGAAATATCGTAGCCTAAATCTCGAGGACGAGATTTAAAACAAGGTGGGGAGGATGTAACGACTCACACAAAAATGTCCTAAAACGTTCCGTAAGTAAAAACCCGGACCCCTGAAACCCTACTGTGCATGGAAAATCAAGAAATCAAGAATTCTAGTCTTCAGACGGGCCGCGTAAGGGTAAGCCTAAGCTTACGTGGGCCGCGACAGCAAGGCAGATCTCCGGATAAGCTTAAGGGACGCGTGTTGTCCACGTGTCACAACCACCGATGACTCAGCAACCCTTACCGCCACCTTTATGGCCACGCGGGCCGCGTAAAGGTTAAAGGAGGACTCACGCGGGCCGCGTGAGACCCAAAATTCAGCTATAAATAGGACATGCTACGAGCTTTCATCTGGCGTCGAAATCATTTTATAAAAACGAAGTTTTGCTGCTTCAAATCATAATTTTCATTAGGAAGATACTGCTACGACTACAGGGTATTAACTCGATCACTGCTACAATTCTTTTCTTTCCTTCAGCTTTTATTATAATAAATAGTAGCTCGGGTATTATATTCTAAATCCCGAAACTCTGCCCGTATTAGGGTAATAACTCTAGTCACTGGTACGATTCAATGTCCGATCGATTGAAACTATCCGATGGATGTTTAAGTGCTGCCCGTAATTGGGCTATGCCTTTGTCATTCGTTGTGAGGGTTTTGGTCTCGTGAGTTGTCGTTAAAGTTGAATTGAGTTAATACACTAATACGGGTTCCATTGTGTCTAGAAATTAGAACTCGTAATCAGGGAGCTGCTAGAATATTTAATGGCTAAGTAAATTTCGTAGTTAAATAAATTTATTAAACGTACTAATTACGTACACTTAGTTGTTGAGATAACTTAGCAATTAAGAAACATTAATAAAAAAGTTAAACTTAATCAAGTTAAGTAAGATTAATTAATCAGTTAAGAATGATTAATTAAGCTAAGCAAGATTAATTAAGTTAAGCAAGATTAATTAAGCTAAGCAAGATTAATTAAGCTAAGCAAGATTAATTAAGCTAAGTAAGATTTATTAATCACCTAAGTAGATATACATGAAAAATAGATATATATGGGGTAGATATTATCTAAGGAAGATTTTATCTAAGGAAAGTATTACCTAGGGAAGGTATTATCTAAGGAAAGTGTTATTCAGGGAAGGCTTTATCTGGAGAAAACTTATCTAGGGAAATTCTATATAGGGGTAAGACTTATCTTCTTACCTATAAATAGGAAGCTTAGGAATTCATTTCCTTTGCTCATTTCTTCTATTCTTCTCTCTATACGTTAGTGTTCTAACCAATAATCGTCGATGCGATGTTTTGTCCGATCGATTCAGGAACCAACTAACAAATGCCAAAGTGCTGTACTTTGTGAATTTCGTTAAACGGAATCCAAAGTGCTATACTTTTTGAATTTTGCTAAGGTTCGAATCTCGTGACTACCGTTAGGTTTGATTTGGGTTTTACACAAATACGTATTCCATTCTGTTAAACTATATGTTTAACTATCAGGATACTCCCAAATATACAATCAAACAAGCTGTTAAATCATCAGAAGATTCAGAACAAAAAAGTATACGCTTAATTATCAGAAGGAGTAGAATCAAGAAGCTTGTTAAATCAATACTGCATGCTTATGAAGTGAGTCATTCTCTTTTTACCAAATTGCTTTCAAAATCATGGTTATTTTCAAAGTTATAATTACAGGGATTAAGTCTTTGTAATCTCCAAATTACAGCCGGTATTTGGGGTTTTGTATACAATACTTGATAACTGTCACCTACTTTTCCCTAATTCCCTATAGTTATAGCTCTGATTCCAATCTGTCACACCCCAACCGATGGCGGAAACATCGGGGCGTGACACTAAGCGTTCAGATTGCTCATGAGATTCCATAACACTATTTGTTTCAATATAGATTAATCAAAATTTCATAAATAAGTCTAAAAACGTCGAACACGTTCCACAATCATAAAACATCAAAATAACATCACGATTCAAATATTGTTCAAATTTGTCTAATTATCTAAGATGAGTTTCTAAGCATCATCCTAGCTTGATTTCTTGATTTCCAGCGACTATCAACCTGCAACATGTATTAAAATAAAATCAACAAAATGTTGGCGAGCATACAAGTTTGAATACGTATCATAATAGTTTCAAGTTTAAAAACTCATATCCGACATGATCAACATATAAATAGTTTCAGCCGTGCTAGCTTACGCAGTCCAAGTGATAGCCTAAGTTTCCCAATGCGTTAAGTTTGCCTGTCTACTTCGACGCATCGAAGAGGATCTTATATGTCTCCTCCTAACAATACCCCTCAACTACAAATGGGGGAGGTGCATTACTCCTATAGCGCTACTATTGTTAAGGCGGAACAACACACAGGGATTAAACGTTCACATAGCACAAAATAGATTCAAGTATCAATAGTTTCAAGTTTCAATAGTTTCAAGTTTCATGTTTCACACGGATAGAGTATGTTTCGAATAAGTTTCAAGTGTCAAGTGTTTTGATACAGAATACATGTTGCATCCCAAAAGTGTTTAAAGCAAAAAGAGATCAGTATACTCACAGTGGGTGCTTAGAACCAAACACTGTTTTAATTGGATCTAAGGGAGCGCTGGATCAGCCTGAGTATAGTATGGTAGCGTCAGCGTTGAACAGTATGCTAAACAGAATGTCGAATGAGTCAAGTGTCGAATGGTGAACCGAACGAATGGGATTAACCCATCCGATCGGATGGCCATCCGATCGGATGACCATTCGATTGAGTGAGTGTGTTGTAAGTTGTTTTGAAACTTTTGAAGTTTTCGTTGTAGTATTTAAATAAGTCATCCGGTCGGATGGTCATCCAGACGGATGGCCATTCGATCGGATGGCTATTCGATCCAGAGTTTGAAGTTTGAAGTTTAATCAAATGGTTTTGAACAAGGGCAGATTACCTGATCGAATGGTCATTCGATCGGATGGTCATCCGATCGGATGACCACTCGAGTGGGTGATATGTTGTTTTGGAAAACTTGAAATTTTTCTAAGTCAAAAGTTTGCGATTTAACGGAGACGGCGTGACAACGTGTCGATCAACGGAAACTCACCAGGAACCAGCTCATTTGATCGAATGGGAATCACCCCATTCGATCAGGTTCACTGTTCTTGATGGGGTTTCATGTTCAACCCGTTATTTGGTCATCTCTCTGACGGAAATCCGTTATCAGGCCGGTTCTCGACTACGGAACCAGCCGAGAGTCGGTATGAGCTCGGGTTCCATCGGTTTTGAGTAGATGAGTGTAAAAGAGTTGAAAGAAATAGATGAAAAGCATGAAATCTTGAAGTGTTTAGTTGGAAAGTTATGGAAATCACTTAGATTCGAACCATTGTTGATAGGATGGCGTCACCAAGTGAACACCATCCTTAAACAGTCCAAATCGGGTGATTTCATGATGAAAATCAGTGATTTTGATGGAGAAGATGATGATAAAGTGTGTAGTGATGATGATTGTACAAGATTTGAGTGGAAATACTTACCAAACGAGCTTGAATCGAGAGAAAAACGTCTGAGAATGAATTGAGAGTGAGTTGGATCGAATGGAGCTGTCACATCAATGAACAGTGATGTGTACGGGTATTTATAGTGTGAGAGACGAGCTGAGGCGGTGCAAGGTGAGCAGCGGTCGGATGGTCATTCGATCGAATGGCCATCCGGTCGGATGGTCATCCGATCGGATGTCCATTCGGACAGCCGACTCTTGTCTATGCCTTTGGTTCGATTCCGCGAGCGAGTTTAAGCGTTGTGTTGCGTATTATTATGATAATTCATTGTTTCATAGTATAAGATTCGTATAATCAAGAATAAACTCGTGTTTCGAATATAGTTTAAATAAGTTTCTCGTTCCATATAGTTTAAACATGTTTCTCGTTCCATAGTATCAAGCATAATGAAGAGTCAAGACTCGTATCGTTCAAGGAGTCAAGACCCACATCGTTCAATATATTCAAGTTTCTCATCGTTCAATAGATTCAAGTTTCACATCATTCAATAGATTCATGATTCATATCGTTCAATAGATTCAAGTTTCACATCTTTCAATAGATTCAAGATTCATATCGTTCAAAGTGTCAAGATTCATATCGTTCCAAATGTTTAAAAGTGTCACATAGAGTCAAGATTCACATCGTTCACGTATCACATAGATTCATAGTTTAATATAATCATGATTAAAATAGTTTCACTACCAATATAGTTTCAAGATAAAGTACCACGAGGGTAAAAGAGTCATTTGACAGGAAGTACGACGAGACTTGCTATTTATAGGTTAACATTAATACGCAGGGCGTTACAGTATTGGTTCAGAATATCATTAGGTGCCACCACCGTTGGAGAATAATTACACGTTCTATGATGATGAAGAGGTGGCAAAAGGTCTGAACATGGTTGACCAATTACCTGAAAACATTGATGTGTCTTACACCAAATCTGATAATACTGGTGATTCAGAGGTGGTAAGTAAGGTAGTTGAAAGCATTCTGAATAAGAATCATTCTATCCAAAATGGTAAGTCTGAAACATGATGAAGATGAGGAAAGTTTTCACAAAAACTATTTGAAAATTTCAAAATCTGAGAAAAGTGCGAATGTTGATCCAATAGGATTGGCATATACCATGATTGGATTGGACAAATTATTCTCAAACATTGACTTTCCGATTCAAAATGTGGTTCAGGATAAGGTCGACAAAGTTTTCAAATTGGTAGAAATCGAGAAATCTGAAATTGCAAAATTTGCGGGTAAAGCGAGCATGAAAACTTTTTATAACAAGCCAGGTAACAAAAATAAAAACATGAAGGCTGGGCTGGGTTATAAAAAGAAACAAAACCATAAGAAACATTTCGAAAAGCCAAATCATCAGAAAAAGATGAACTTTGTTCACGGAACAAGTTCAGAAGAAGAGAAAGAACTCAAATTTAGACGACAGTCTAATAAAGAGTTCTATGCTCCGAGGTATGTGCTGCATCATGTTTTCTAATCGTTCAAGGGAAAGAAATCTAAGACTTAAAATTAACAAAATACTCTACAACCTCTGATTACAAATAACAGTCTTTTGAACATCTGCTCCTACCGAAGGGATAGACTCAACATCTATTTCACTAAAGTCTGCCAAACCCAAAGGTCTGTTGAAGACAAAGTCTGTTGAAGCAAAGTGTGTTGAAGCAAACAACCTCTGTTGATAAACACAAAGACTGTTGAACCAAAGGTCTGCCAAAGAGAACCTCTGCTGATGAAGACAAAAGTATGATGAAGCTAAGGTCTGCTGTGGATCAACAGATGATGCAGTTCAACAGAGGATCTTTAACAGAAGATCTTTAACAGATGATGATCAACAGATGATAAGGTCTGTTGAAGCAAAGTCTGTTCAACAGATGCTAATGTAACTCAGATCCTAACAGGTATTAGGCCCTAGCAGATGTTAGGAGTCTGTAACAGTGCTTAGGCTCTAAGAGATGTTAATGTATCTCAGATCCTAACAGTTTTCCTACTTACCAATTCATTAAATTTGAATTCATTCACTAACAATAATATACAACCCTACTACCTGTGCTATACATGAATATCAACAACAATATATAATAACAATAATATATAACAAAAAAAAGGTCAAATTTAGATGTTTCAAGTTGTAGCAATTACATACCAAATCCATCAGTTTAGATGTTTCAAATTGTAGCCATTAGATACCAAACTTTTAACCACAACAGGTTAAAACAACAGTTAACAAACATAAATAAAAACCACAAAAAGTCTTTAAAATAAGTGGTTTTTACTTTCCATTCGGACTTGTTCCAGAATCCTTTTCGATTTCAACGGCTGAAGAGTCGGCCGTAAGAGAGACAACATCCTTGCAACAGATCACAAAACAACTAATGAATATTTATTCAACCTGTTATTATATTGCCAGAAATAAAGAGTATAGTTATGATTTGCAGAAAGTAACAAAAATTACCTTTCCATTTCCTTACACTTTCCATGCTGTATAACAGCCATCACATGCTCATGAGCTGGGGTTTTAGAGATGAAGTCGTTAAACTGCAGAGCATAATCATTCCACACAGTACATCACAAAACCGTACCCCTACATGAAAACAATATTCGTATGACCATAAACTAAACACTAATTTATGACCATTTTTTACAATCTATAAAATCAAAACTAAATTGAATGAATAACAACATAAAATCAAAGGAAATTTATGACCATTTATTAAAATAGTAAATGAGCCACAAATTAACTAACATATTAACTTGAAGAATAAATTGTTGATCTCATTTATTACCATGATTACACATTAGAAACACTGTTAATCTCATTTATTACCATTACCATGATTCCATATTAAATACCAACATTCTTGATCTCATTTATTAACATCATTCCACATTAAATACAAACAATCATTTGTACATGACTGAACATGTAAACGACAACTTACTCCAAGTCTTGAATATCGAAATTCATCCTCTTAGTTTCTTTTGGAGGTCGGCCAAAGAATTCAAGAACTCCACACCAAACCACAAATCTAGCAACATCTATATGATCACATTATACAACAGAGTAAGTAAAAATTTCTAATTTTTTACAGAGAAGACATGATTACAAAAATATACACTACCAACACTCAAAGATTTTACTGCCTCTCCTTGAAGAATACCTTGATAAGCTCTGAAGTTGAAACCATACTCAACACCTTGCCAATCTCTCACAGGTGTAACAGTTGTGCATCGATAAAAGTTGATTTTATAGTCATGTACTACAACTTTATATAAATATATATTTTCACCAACAACAAATTTCCACATAATAACATCATCTTCTTGAAGTTGTCCATCAAAAACAGGTATCAAATGACTTTTAATACCTCCTTGAATCTTAGCACCCTGAAGAACATTTAAACAAAGTATTTTTTAGCATACAAACCTACAGTCTCTGATAGAAAGAAAAAATCAAACAATATACATCATCAATAAACTACCGTACAAAGCTCAGGAACATTTGCACAATCAAGGTTTTATCATACAAACCTATAAAGCCTAGAAACAGGAAATCAGACATATACATCCATGGAATCATTTATACATTACATTTTCATCAATGAAGATGAGATCCCTTTTATAACCTTGATTCCATTTTCGGATGATCATCGCTTTCATGTGCCATATATCTTTCCCAGTATTCAAATCGTTAACAAAACTAAGAATGTTACTCTCAACTGATGTTGACATGCTTCTAATTCAGAATTCGGAATGAATTCAAATTTCAAAATCCGAAATCAGAGAAGATGGGAGTGTGATGAAATATGAGGAGAGAAATGAGAAGAAAAGCCTTATATAAGAAGATGATTAACAGAAGTGAGTGAGTGACATGCATTAATTGCAAATTACGTATTCCCATGCATTTTGAATTTGAAATTGCCGGCAACTAACCTCTGCTGATATAATGGCATTGTATCAACCTTCAACCTCTGCTGGCTACTAAGTATAGATGGATATGAGCAGAGGTTTTGATGGCAGAGCTTTAAGGGTATGTTTGGCATGGAGCTTTTAGGAGCTTTTAGGAGCTTCTAGCTTTAAGCTTTTAAGAAAAAGCTCATACTCAATAAAAAGTTTTGTTTGGTTGAAGGAGCTTTAAGCTTTTAGGTTAGGAGCTTGAAGCTTTTGGTTGAACGCTACTACTAGTAGCGTTTAGAAGGAGCTACAAGCTTTTAGGGAAAAAATGACTATTTTAACCTCTAAAAATAGGAAACTTTTTAATGCATCAACTTTCTAAATTTTTAGTTATGTCTATTTTGGTCATTTTATACATTTTATTAAAAGCTCCAGCTACTCTACCAAACACCAAATATATCTAAAAAGCTACAGCTACTAACTACCAGATACAGCTACCAGCTTCCAGCCACCAGCTACCAGCTTACAGCTTCCAGCTAGCAGCCACCAGCTACTTTTGCCAAACATACCCTAAATGTATTTTAAAGTGATTTTATATATTCTGATTTATGATGCAATAATGACATAAGAAATGCATTGTTGGACAGCCTTTATGGCTGCCACATCAGCTTTTCTTATGTCAGGGACATTTGCCCTTTTATAGAAAGTATAGATTGAAGATATAAAATTGACGATGATACAAAAATGACATACGATTGGCATTGTTGGATAGTCTAGATGGCTGCCACGCGATGTCAGCCCATAGTCTCCTTTAATAGTAAGTAAAGATTTAGCTTATGTTATGGAACAAAATCAGCACACCCATGCGTACTTTGTATTGGTGACAATGGGTAAACGGGTATTTTTAGCTTGAAACCTTACCAAAAAAAACTTAAAAATTTATGAGAAATCTTAAAAGGGTATTACCCTTAACAAGCATTGTTTTGTTCCCCTGCAAAGAACATCTCGATGCGTGGAAATTTAATTGGGTACGATAATGTGAGGCAAAAAATTCGGTGGATGAGACCAGAATGCGTCAATCCGAAGCAGTCTAAGAGTGTGTGTAGTGGGGCGGTATATGCCCTCATAAGGCCCCTATAAAGTCCCAAACACCACTACGAAGGGCTTTATGAGACAAAAAAAGGGGGTGGCGCCATGCATATCGCGCCGGTATGGGAGATGTTTTCAAAGTTTGGACCAATCAAAAATTAGTTAGTGTTTTTAAAATTAATTAATAAAAACGAAAATTAATAATTAGGTATTGATGGGTAGGGGCTTTATGACTACGGGCTATAGTGATATAACGCCCCATAAAGCCCCTGTGTGACGTCGCACGACACGTGTCGCATAACGCCCACAAGGGGCTTTATGACTACGGATATCTTCCAACTCTTTGAGGGCGTTTGCATTGTACATATTTATCGTAAATATCCAAACCACATTTTTGACTTCTTTCTCTTGTCGATTTCTTATACTAATCTTGTGAATATATACCATTCTAAGGCCCCTAGTTGTTTCTACATAATTCTTGAGTTTATGCATACGATGTCTTGCAACCTGTAGTAGTAATTATGTTTCTACATAATCAACTTTTTTTAACACAACTCTTCATGAAGCGGACACTTAGTAAAGACGGAAACTAAATTGTTTATAAATAAACTATAACATTTTATCTCTCCTCCACTCACAATCATTCCTTGTAATATAAGTAACAAACTCACAAATATACAAAGGCAGGGGAGGAGCATAGTGGAAACCTGGGGGTGCACCCGTCCCCCGAATGTTTCGATTAGAAGTGTAAAATTTCCGATTTTTTCGTCATAAAATTTTAAAAGTATAAAGGATCGCCCCCCCCCCCCCCCCAATTATTTTTCCTAAATATTTATACAATATATAAATTGGGTCGACTTTTCCCCAGTACTTTTGGTCAAACTCCGTCACTATACAAAGGAACCATTGTGAATGCTCTAAGAATAATTACAAATAGAACCTTACACTGTTAGAGCATGAATCAGGGAGAGCTATTAAAGAACGTCCTTTTTTGTTTGACAACTAGTAAATTTCCCCGCGCGTGCGGCAACGTAGAGACAAAAGGTAACTCGAATTTATACTGTTTAATGAAAACGTATTATATTTGACATGACTCATTTCCGAACAAAATCTAAGTTAAAACGTAGACCAACTGAAATGTACATAAACATAAGCTTGAACATGTATAATATTTGACCCGAATTATTTACGAAAGAAATTTACGTCAAAACATTAATCAACTTGAATTTATATAGACACGTACATAAAAAAAGCACGGAAGAAAATTGTGTTTTTTAAGTTAAAGAATGGTACAACGTAAAATGAAAACATAGTACCTCAGCCGAAACGTAAAGTAATTCGAATTTATACCATCTGACGAAAACATATTATATCTGATCCTACTTGTTTTCGAACAAAATTTATGTCAAAATGTAGTCCAACATAAAAGCTGAAAAAAATAAGCATGAAAACATATTATATTTGACACTATTCATTAATAAAAAGGGTAAATTGCCAAAATCGTCCCTGAGGTTTGGACATGTTTGCTAGTTTCATCCAAAACAACTTTTTTGTACTATATTGCCCATCACTTTTGGGATCTTTTTGCCATTTTCAAACGTCTAATTTGCTTTATTTTTTCTGTTAGACATTCGGATGAATATGGAAAAAAATCCCGAATCTCACGGACAATTTTGGCAAAAAAAAGTTTGAGGTTTGAATGAAAATGGTAAAAAATCCTAAAAAAAGTGAAGGGAAATATGGTACAGAAAAAATGTTATAGATGAAACTGGCAAATATACCCAAACCTCAGGGACGATTTTAGCAATTTACTCTAAAAAAGTCACTTCAAAATGTAAATTGACTTGTATTTATGCCGACACGTATATAAAAATAAGCACGTAAAACTTGAGTACAAAGTTTTCAAAAAATTGAGGTTTTGTAAGTGTCAATACTAAAAGTTAAAGAGTTGTAAGTAACAATCCAAAACTTGAGATGTGTAGCTAAAAAAAGACACAAAAGAAAAGAAAAGTGGCAATAAGTGGGAAGCATTGTAGACAAAGCTTCTTGTTGTAATTATATAGAACGAGTGAAATTCCCCACGCTACGCGGCGGGGAATTCGAATGTTATCGATTCGTTTCGTTTTGTAATTTGTTATAGACTCAAGAAACACTGATTTTTGTTAACTTTTGACCCGGTTACAGTCGACACAAGTCGGCTGTAACTTTCTTGACATATTCTGTTTCATTACCCGACCCCCAAAAACGATTACTTAATGAACCAAACGACCTATAATCATCCAACTACATCGGATTACCATCACGAATCAGATTATCCACCACTAAAACATCAAGAATTAACAAGTTTTAAACCACAATCATGTAAGAATCAAAACCCTAACGACTAACCGAACCCATAACCGACCCCAGGGGCGGATCTACATTAGATTACCGGGTTACCAGGAACCCATTCGATTTGTAGTTTTTAGAAAAAACCTATATAAAAAACACAGTAGGAATCCATAAATAAATTATGGGTGAACCCATAAGTAAAATTCTCTTGTGTTCAATTGGTAAACCGCACTGTTTCCAACCTTTACATGCCAAGTTCGATTCCAGCATCACTCATTAGTTGTTGCATTTTTTTGTTTTTTTATTTAAAAGGCTTGCAAACTTCATCAGTGAACATTGAACAACCTCCTCCCTCTTCAAATCTCTCAATCTCTCAGGTGTGTTGATAATAGATATGCTTTAATTTGTTTCAATAGGTTGTCTTTTATTCTTCTAATATGCTTTTATTTGTTTATTTAATCACTAATTTGTGATAATCAGAAACAAAATTTGTTCATCCTAACAAAAAACAATTTGTGTGATAGTAAATTAGGTTTTTTAAAAATTTAGACAAATTGTTCAGATATATTCAATGATTGTTGCGTTTGCAATTGGCAAAAAGTATGTGTGGATACGATTCTAATTCTGTTTTATTTGATTACTAATTTAGTTGGTACTCACACCTCTAATCCTTGTCTTATATTAAAGTCTGTTTCAAAGGTATCTGATCTCCAATGGTGGGATATATTTTTAGACATGAGTTACATAACTAGCAACCAACAAGTTGTATATATCCATATTTGCTTGTTTTGATGATAGCACAACATTTGTCATGTCTAAGACTCATTCAATTTTATATGCATCAACAGTTTATAAAATAAAAAAGTAACCATTACTTATGTTGCCTTTGGATAGAATGTTGAAAGAGATACCATCTAGTATGTGATATAAGTCCACATTTGATGGTAGAGATGAACCTCACGTAGACAATGAATTTTGCACAACGCATCCTCAAGTTATTTGGGGATAGGAATGCTAAGAAGCATCATAGAAAAAAGGTGATAAACCGACCCGACCCAAAAATTCTAGCGTTGAGTTGATCGAAATTCGAGCACCGAAAAAAGTGAACCCAGTGGAAAAAAATCCGCCACTGACCGACTCAACCATCAAATACACATGATCCCTAGTAACTAGAACTTCAAGAACATCAAGAATCATTAACAAATCCAGAAAACACAGCCGTTATAACATAATATAGTAACTGAAATTCATGCACGAACTCTAAAACTATAACCAAGATTCAAAGCATGATACCTAGTGATGAAAGGAGTCTGAGTTAGCCTTGAAACCGAAATCTTGAAGCCTTTAAGCTCCTCTATTTCTTTGACAGGAGGCAAGGGAAGGGGAAACCGAATTTGGGTTAGGGTTTTTGTGTGATTGCATGTAATACATAAACATATAAAGGGATAGGGCGTTTGGGCGGTTTGAGATTGAGTTCGTGCCGCAAGTAATGGGTGACGGGTTGGGTTTGATTGGGCCGTAAACATGGGGTGGGGTGACGGTTTGGGTTTTAACTTGGGTCACACAGGTTATGGGCCACACAAGAGAGGGCGGTTGGGTTGGGTTTTAAGATACCGAGTTTGGGTTGGGCCGAAAATACAAGTTCCGAATCATTCGATTTTGTACAAACGAAATATTTAGTTGGTTTGGATATTTAATTTACTTCAAAAATGTTAAATTATATTATATGACGCGGAAAAGTAAAGCGTAACAAATGTAACTAAAACCAACGAGAAGACGAACGGGTTTTTACCTCGGAAAATATGGGTTGTCACATACTGTAGTAAATTTCAAATAATAAAGTTCTGGATTTTAGAAAAAAAAAATATGCTCAATAACACCCTTTTTATCCAAAATGATTGAAGTAGGTGCATTTTGTCTAAAATTAGCATCCATATCTTTTAAATTTACCAAAAGTTCTTAATGTGAATTGTGTGTGTGCTATCTTGCAAACTAAATTCATCATTGTCTTTGAATGACTTGGTATGCGCAAAGAAGTTGTGCATTTTTTACAAACAAATAGTTAAATACAAAACATGACCTTACAACGTACATAAAAATGTTATAATAGGTAATGCTGATATTCTGACATCGATAACAATAACAAACTTAATAATAATCATATTGATTTACAATCATCATCATCCTATGATTCTCAAAACTAAATCCCTGCAAAAATTTATAACAATGTTAAAAAGTGAAAATAAAAAGGCATTCGCAATGAATTACTTATCCATATCCATATATTTACACTAAAAATAAATATTTTTTCTCTCTTTTTCGATTAAATAATATTTTTATACCTTTATCATTATCTTTTCTCTCTTCTCCACTCACAACCATTTCCAAAAATATAGAAAATTTATAAGGTTCTCTCTCCAGATTTTTTTTCCAATATATTTATAGATGAACAATAACTTTCTCAAATATTTTCTCTCTCCTCCACTCACTAACTAAACCCATTCACACATTTTTTAGGGTCATCAATATGAATGCTCTAATTATAACATATTAAGAGTATTCACATTGAATTCTTTATCCTTATTCTTGTCATTACATTTTCTTTCTAATTTTCAATTAAATAATATTTTTTTTATGTTTCCATCATTACTTTTTTCTCTCATCCACTCACAATTATTTTCAAAAATATTAAAAAAAATTATAGGGGTGAATAGTGTTTCCCATATATTTATAAATAAACTATAACATTTTCTCTCTCCTCCACTCACAATCATTCCTTGTGATATAAGTAACAAACTCACAAATATACAAAGGCAGGGGAGGAGCTTAGTGGAAACCGGGGGGGGGGGGGGGGGCACCCGTCCCCCGAATGTTTCGATTAGAAGTGTAAAATTTCCGATTTTTCGTCATAAAATTTTAAAATTATAAAGGATCCCCCCCCCACCCACCCACCCAAATTATTTTTCCTAAATATTTATACAATATATAAATTGGGTTGACTTTTCTCCCTCGGAACTTTTGGTCAAGCTCCGTTACTGTACAAAGGAACCATTGTGAATGCTCTAAGAATAATAAAAGGAACTGATATCTACTAACCTCTTGTTTTTTTGTGAGTATAAATGAATTGATGTCTTCTCCAACATTAAAGGACCCAAAATCTGTCTCCAATACTGTTTGCTCTGGAATTATTGAATGACCCTCAGTGAATACCATTATTTTTGGGCACATGCTGATTACCAAGGTATCAAGGGATGGCAATGTAAAATCCTTCTTCCCTAAGTAAAATCCTTTAAGGCTTGGAAGACCCTTAAGTTGTAAGGACTTCAGAGAACGGAACTCAATAATCTCACTAACTTTGGCATCACAATCTTCTTCTTCTTCTTCCTTCACAATTACCTTCATGTTATCGCACCAATATATATGTAGCTCTTGGAGTTGCATGACACAACCAACCATTGAACAAGTAAATACATGTTCTAAACTACGACAACCATGAATAGAGAGTGTTGTTAGGTTTCGAAACTCCAATATTCTCCACTGATTGCTCTTCCATATATACTTGAGACTGCTTAGCGACGTTAAGTCCACTTCTCTTAGCTTTGGAAATTTGACATTAGTTTGTGATTCATTGTTTGTCACTTCTGATGTTACTTCAAATACCTCCTCCACATTGTTACAATGTTTTGCATGAATTGTTTCAAGCTGCTCTAGTTGTTGCAGCTCATTGGATGGAAAAATCTTTGTATCCATATGTGAGTAATCAATCTTGCACTGGATTAGATTATGAAAAGACCAAGTTCTCTCTTCTAATTTAGTAGGGCTCGAGCTTTTACAATCTAAACTTGGGGATGGTATCTGCAAAAAAAAGAAAAGAAAAAAAAAGGATAGCATGTTAGATGTAACATCAGCTCCAGCTTAAATGTTTTTGTTTTTTTTTTTTATTTTATAGGACAATCTAAACTCACACATAAACTACTATCAAAGTGTTTAATACTTTCACTTGGATGATTTATTATATAGATAATGCAAAAAGAACAAAAAAACAAAACATACTCTAGTAACGGCAACCGGGAGCAGGCCCCGATGAAAGTTAAGGCCACATTCAAGATTATGTTTGCCTAGCCCTGTTTCTATGTACTTAAGCCTGGGAGCTGTTGACCGACCACATGTGAACACCATCATTTGAGGACAATTTTCAATCTCAACACATTCTAGTAATGGCCACTCAAATTCAATATTCATCCCCAAGAAAAAACCTGCAAGGTTTGGTAGACCTTCCAATCTAATTGATTTTAGATTAGAAAAGACCACATTATTAGACAATGTCGATGTGTCCTCTCGAACTTCTTCCTTCACAATCACTTTCATTGCACCACATTTTCTTACCACTAACTTTTCGATTTTCTTGAGGCTTTCAAGTGTGGAAAATGTGAATATGTTTTCCAGACAATCACATGCAACAATCTTCAATATCTTTAGGTTGGGGAACTTGTGCACAATTATATTTGTTGGTCTAGGAACCGCTACTGTAGTATTACTACTACAACCACTAGTATTTTTATTGTTGCACAACCACTAGTATTTTTATTGTTGATTTCTTCGGTTTCAAATACCTTCATCATTGCTTTACCCAAAAAAAAAAATACCTTCATCATTGATGTGCAGTTAAGTATCCGTAATTCTTGAAGCTTTTGCGTTTGCCCTGCTGCATAATATGGAATCACACTTGACAAAGAATCACATCGTTCAATATGAATCGATCTAGAGTATTGGCATACGGACCAAGAAACAACATCAACTTGAGAAACCTGCAGTAAATGAAAAATCAAGACTAAATTATTTAAGGAACCTTAATTATCCACGACATTTTTTAATACAAGTTAGATAAGCGAGCTTTCATTTCATAATTGGCCAGTGATATTAGTTAGCTTAGTTACAGATGTGCTTTCATTTCAATTATGGGTTGGTTAATTGGGGTTTCTTGAAAACGTCTAAGCTTAGTTAACGTTTTAATTACAATATGTGTGTATATAAATATGTCATTCATAAACTTTTTATGAAATTCAAAAAACATTATAAGGGGGCGTTTGGTTCGGAGGAATTCAATGGAATTGGAATCTCAATTCCAGTTTTCATGTGTTTGGTTGACAATGGAATTTGAATTGGAATTAGCATGAATTCCTTTAAATTCCTTTATGTGAAGGAATTCAAAATTCTTCCTATATGTGAAGGATTTAAAGTATTTTCATTGGAATCTTCGACCGTTTCGACCCGTACGGGTTTCGATCCGAACCGTTTCGACCCGTACTGTTTCGACACGAACCGTTTCGACGCGAACACGAACCATTTCGACGTGAATCATTCCGACACGAACCGTTCCGACACATACCGTTTAGAATCGAACCGTTTTGACGCGAACCATTTCGACCCGTACTGTTTCGATGCGAACCGTTTCTACACGAACCGTTTGACCCGTGCCGTTTCGAATCGAACCTTTTCAACCCGAGCCGTTTCGCCCCGTACCGTTTAGTCGCGACGAGAATCAAATATTCAAAAGGTTATTGAGCTGTTTTGACTTTTGACAATCAAGTCAACACCCAATAAACGTTCAGCACTATGATTTAAGAAATAAAAATCATGCTCACAATCATATTGACAATCTAGCCCGTTCTCTCAGGAAAAAAAAGAAAAATTGGCCCGACTCAATTTCGACAAGAACCGATTCGATGCAAACCATTTGGACCCGTACCGTTTCGATCCGAACCGGGAGTTGTGGGTGACGCGATGATGGATTCCAATTCATTTGACAACCAAACACAACAAAAATGGAATTGAGATTCCAATTCGAACAATTTTCCAATTCCAATTGGAATGCTTAAATTCCAAATCCAATTCCCTCAAATTCTAATTCCTACACAAATTCCAATTCCAATTCCAAAACATTCAGTCGACCAAACGCCCAAAATTCGATAAGCATCTTATCTTATTTTTTGATTTGAACTTAAAAGGATTAGCTTACAAACTATTATATAATAATGACAAAATGAAATAAATAAAGAAAAAAGACGAAAATTAGAAAACTTAGATGAAGAACCATAAAACATACCTTCGATTGACCATGACCGACATCGGCTGTACCCTTAGCAACGCCACCACCAATATGATTCAGATTTTTCATTTTATATAGTTCAAGATGATGAAGACGAGGGAACAAAGTGGCAGTTGTGTGGGCATATGTAGATGACGTCATTTCTTCTTCATCTCTGTTTGAAACAACTTCTTCCATACCATCACACTCCCATATGGTTACTTCCTGTAGGTTGGTAAGAAGTTTCACCATAAGAGGTGAAAACAAGTACTTAATGCCCGGGCACTCTTTCAGTTCTATGGATGTGAGGTTTTGGAATGAGGATTGTGGTTGGTGTTTGTGAAGAACAAAGAATTTGTTCCAACTATTGCACTTCCACACATGACTCAACTTTTTCATCTTCGATAGTGTTAAATGTTCAAGGTAGGGAAGTAGTGGTTGTTGTTGAGATGTTACAGTTTGATCTCTATTACTTGGACTCTCAATCTCAAACACCACCTCTACCCCTTTAACACTTTCAAAGAAAATTTTATGAAGTTGATGGAAACTGTAGCCCATCTGATAGGATGTGAATGCAAATTCAGACAAATTATCATCCTCTTTATTAATCTGCAATGAAACATACACATATCTAATTAGCAATTCTCCTTGAAATTAAACTATCTACTATTTTTTATAACTTCAAATTGTACAACGATAAATTGGATTGAGAATATAACTATAGATTGTCTTTCTTTGACACACTAATAATCATGGTTGCAAAAGTCGCTAGGCGCTCTCTAGCCGGTCAACCGGTAAGTTGAGAGTACTCTGCCTAGCTAGGCGGAGAGTACTCGGGGAGTACTCGGACATGTTAAATTATAAAGAGATTAGTTTTTCGGAAATTAAATATATGTCAAATAACATAAATTTACTAATATATATTGTTAGAGCAAATATGAAACCCAGTAATAATGAAAAAGTTTTTGTATCAATTGTTCAACCTGTATAATAAATTTACATTTACATTTACATCTACATTCCATAAATTAGGAACAATTTTGTGCATAAGGTGTTGTAATTCATGTTTTGGGGGTTTTCAAAAAAAAAAGTTGATTTTCTAACTCTAACCCAAAAGCTTTTTATATTTTGCAATTTTAACCCATATAAATTGTTTTTTTTTTTTCACTTTTAACTCAAAAGTTTCATTATTTTCAATTTAACAAACCAATATTTTTACCTTCAACTTTGGTCTCTATACTTTTCATCTTTCGCAAATTTTCGTTTTACGTTTCGTTCTAAATTTTGCGAGTTAAGAGGTGCGACTGCGTGTGTCGTTTAACGTTTTTTTTGTTTCGTTCAAAATGTGTAGTTCAATGTTTTACATTTATTTTTTTCGTTTGACAAGTTCGTCGCAACGCGCGGGTCCTGGATCGACTCAGTGTTGGTAGTCGCTGACGGTGGTGTGACATTAGTGCTATTTGGCATAGTTTTACGCCCCCGCCGCAACGCGAGGGAGTTTAAATCTAGTTACAATCATTTTGAAAAATATAAAGTTCGTAAAAATCCAAAAGTTACACTTTAATATCAGCAAATTAATAATAGTTGGACTTTTAAAGTCACAAAACATATGATTTCAATAAAACTTTATTACAATGAGGATCTCTATACAAGTAGGGGTGTGAATTTCTGACATAACCCAAAAACACGACACGAACCTAACACGAAATTCGCGGGTTTAGGTTTAGTCTAAACGGGTTTGGGTCAGTTTCAGGTTGAATCCGCGAACCCGTTTAGGTTAACAGGTCGGGTTCGGGTCATCCTGGTCAGGTTGGCGGGTTGACCCGTTTAACACATTTATATTATATTAGGGTATACGGAGTGGTGATCGGCAAGGAGCGGCAAACACTTTTACCGTGCGCACCAACATACTTTGCCGCTTCCAAGTTTGCCAAATCGGTGTTCGGTTACTACGTCGGTGAAGGGAGTGTGTGTGTGTGGTGGGGTGGGGTCCATTCCTATCTCAACCAATCACACTTTTTCCTTTTTTTTAAAAAAAATAGTTTACCACTTCACCAAGTGTCTAAACCATTGCCAACACTTTTCACCAAAGTTTAAACACTTTTGACTGATTGACACGGCGCGCTCTGATTGGTCGGTTTTTTGGTTTGCCACTCCAAAGTGTTTAACCACTCCCTACACCCTTATATTTTTTTACAACACATTTTATGTCATAAATTAAATGGGGTGTGTATTTTATGCCATAATTAAAACTTAAAAAGAGAAATTAACATAACATTTTATAATTTAAATTTAATATTATTATATACATTTGTGTTTTAAGTAAATTTTAATTCTAATATATTAATTTCAGAAAAAAAAACAAAAAATTCGGTTTGAATGGGTCGTGTTCGGGTCAACCCACAAAACTTCGGGTCGTGTTCGGGTTCATATGTATGATATGATTTTCGGGTTCGGGTCGGGTTCAGGTTCGTGTAAAATTTTCGGGTTGGGTCGGGTTGAACATGCCAACCCGCAAACACGACCCATTTAGCACCCCTATATACAAGAAACAAAATCCGAGTATTAAAAGGTACATATAATTAACAAGTATATATTTATATATACTTTTCAAAGAAAAGTATATATATATATATACTTTCTCTCTCTCTCTCTCTCTATATATATATATAGAAGTTGAAAGACATACCGCTTGCTCTTGGTTGTTCTTAACTAATTCATTGTTTCTCTCGTCATAATCTTCACAAGATTGAATATAGATGTCCTTAAGTGCTCTCATATCAAAATCGACGGTGGTAGGTGTCACTATATTTCTAAACTTCTCACACTTCTCAATGTATATTGTTTCTACGGCTTGAAAGCCACCGATGAAGTAGTTATTTTCGGGATCTTTTATCCTCCACACCTCCCTAAAGCTCTCACACCGACACACCTTAATGTTTCTCAAGCTGAACATACCAAGTTGCCGAATTTGGCCCAATTCTATGTTGAATAACACTTCGATGGAACTACAATATCTCACTTCTATCTCTCTCAACATGAATATATTTTTAATTTTCCCCTCAGGAGTAGTAGTTTCAGACTCCCATATCTCCTTCAAGTTCTTCATACGAGTGATTTTCAGTTTTTCCAACTTTGGAATCATAACCTGCATAAAAATTAATCGTAAATAAAACATTTTGCTCATTAAATAATAAAAAGTTGACTCTTGTAAATAATTAAATCTGTATATACGATCAAATGTGACATAAATTTACCTCTTTGTTAAAAAATGGTTTCACTGACGAAATATTATCATTATTGTTCTTGGGAAAGATGCTAGTGCAATTTGGAAGTCCATCCAGATGTAACTTCATCAGTTGTGGTAACTCTGTTACATTAACATGGGCACATAAACTCACCAAGTTTGGTAGGTTATCCAAAGACAGAAATTTTAACTTGTGAAATGTAACCACCCCCACTTCACTATTCTCGCCATTTACCACAGATTGCAAAGCTGAACATGACGTAATAAGGAGTTTCTCAAGTTTTCTCAAACCATTTGCCATAGAAATTGTGAAGAGGTATGCCAGGCCTTCACAGTTTGAAATACTAAGTTCTTTTAAATCACAAAAGGCGTTTTGAGGAGGATGTATTAAAATATCTTCCAGAGAACTCATATCATTCACTTTTCTCAATTGAAGAATCTCTGTTTTCCTAAACAACTGATTAATTTTGCATTCACGCAGTTCACTGCTGCTAGTCTCAGGCATCAACGTATTTTTGAATGAATAATTTCCATTATTATGGTCCCATCTCCCCCTCTTTTTTAACAAACACCCCATAGATATCTTGAACCTTTCTAGATTCTCAAATGATACATTAACTGGTTGGGCCTTGTTATTAAAGAATTCCAGCTCTAGTGCAAAAAGTTTCCTTGAAAGGATCTTCAATTCGTCACAGTTAGTATCTGAGAACCTAATACAACTTCCTTGACAAACTCCCATATAAAGCTCTTCAAGTTGGTTCAAGTTTTCAAACACACCATTATCAATATAAAGGTTAACACAACCAGACAAATCAAGTAGCTTTAACCTTTTCAAGTTTCCTAATTTAGATGGTAGCTTGTGGATGCGACAACCAGCAAGGTTGAGTACTTCTAAGCTAATAAGATCACCAAGAATAGATACATCATTGTCCACCAACGAGCATGAACGAAGGCATAACGCACGAAGGTTGGTCATGCATTGCGGAAGCAATGGTCGATGCATATTCATGTAAGATAGAACCTCAAGTTTCTTCATACTTGTGTAAAAATCTTTCGGAAACTTGAGTAGCTTATCCCCATCCATTAGCTTCAAAAGTTTAAGGTTTTTGTGATTAAAATGTGTTGGAAACTCAAGCATACTTCCACACTTTAGTAGAAGTCTCTCATATGGCTCATCTTCTTCAAGCAAATCAGAGAAATTATTGTCGTGGCTTACTATTGAAGCTTGCTTGACAACTGAAAATTTGCTTAGAACAAAATCACGCACAAGATCGTGCATTTTAACACTTCCTTCACAGTCACTTTTAATCAACAAGTTTGAACGTATGAGTTTGTTGACACAAGTGTTTACCCGCCGTCTTGCTCCTGCTATAGTACGTACACTCTGATAAAGTTCAATCCCCACCCGTACCTCAGTAAGTCCTCTTTCTGAATGTTAGAGTCCTCCGGGAACAAGCCACTAAGAAGAAAAATTGCTTTAAGATCATCTTCTTTAAGATTCTTGAAGCTAATCTTAAAAATTTCTTTAATACCATAGTCATCCACCTTTTTGTTTTGTAAGCGAGAAAGTGCGTCTTCCCATTCAAACTTTTCCTTATCTCTTAAAGTAGAGGCGATGGTTGTTATAGCAAGAGGCAAACCTCTACATATCTTTAGGATTTCTTCTCCAATCTGGTGCAAGTCAAGCTGTTCAATATCACCACTTGAACCTAGTCGTACCGTTTCCCAGAATAACTTTTTTGCTTCCTCATCTTTCAAAACGCCAATTTTGAAAATCAAACTACTTTCGATATCCATTTGAGTACAAATATCTTCCTCTCGCGACGTGAGCAACAACTTGAAGCCATTTGGCAAAGGACTCGATAATCCAATATCTTTAAGGTTGATCTTCTCCCAAACATCATCTAATATTATCAAAATCTTCTTTTTACCCTCTTCCGACATCCTCTGAAATCTTTCTTTAAGCCGATCGGCCCTTGTATCTTTATCTTTTTCAGATAAAGGTTTACCAGTGCGTTCTGCAATAGTTGTTTGAATATCAACTGGGTTGTGATTTTTCCCAATAGTCACCTTCACAATCCATTCGAATGTTCTCCTATCCTCCACAGCCTTCTCCAATTGCTCCATCATTGTGGTCTTGCCCACACCGCCCATACCAGATAGAGCCATCATTCGGGCCTTGTTATCATTTGATTCAAGGGATAACAATGCATTATTAAATATCAAATCTCTGCTTGACTTGAGTATGCTTTGGGTGCCATCATCATCTTCATGAACTAGTATGGAGGTGGACGCCTTGTTAGAGCTAACCTTAGCAAGAGGTCTTTCTTCAACAGTCCACTCGATGTTAGATTTTTCAGTCATTAGACGGTCTATATCATTGACTATACAGGATGATCGTTTTCCTGATGTGTATCTCATCTTTATGTTAAAACATCCAAGTCGACCTGTTGGAATATTCTCTGCCTTTACACTGATCGCTTTGACTTCTTCCAACCAGCCTGGGACATGACGAGGCACAACGAGGTTGTTTGCATCATGTCGCTCCTTTTGCTCTTCCACGTCACGTGCTATATTATTCAGTTCTGCCAATCTGGCACTCATGTATTTGACCTTGTTTGAGGAGGAAACCAAAAAACCCAAGTGTCTTTTAATAGGGCCAAGCAAAGATTCAACAATGGGAGTAATAATCGGAGTTACAAAGTCCATGATCCAAAGATCTGTATCTGTTGTTTTAAACAAAAAAAAAAGTAACTAATTAATAACCAAGGGAATGTAAGAAAGGCAGGGCAGGACCGATAGGCTTAGCATCCTAGGCGAAGGCCTAGGGCCCCCCAAAAGTAGTGGCCTCCAATTTTTTTTTTTATATATATTACATGTGTATTTAGCCCAAATGAACAAACACATAGTAAAGACATAATGACCCAAACAAGTAAAGTGTCTAGACCTAGCAACTGCAACTGACGTGAATGGCGATTGGGGGAGAAATTAGGGGTAATCGATTGCCTGCGATGATGGGATTTGCGATTGAGCAACCATAAAAAAGCAATCTCGAATCTGCAGGTGGGTTCACAATTAGGAGCCTTAGAAGACGGATGGAACAAGCAAGTAACCCGGGTCCGGGTGTGGGTTTCGAGTGGAATAAATGGGTACCGCTCAAGGTTAACTTCCTTGTGTGGAGGATATACCTGGGTTGGGTCGTGACAATGGCTGGATTATGCAGAAGAAATGTGCACTTGGTTGTTGGTTGTCAATTTGCTTTAGCAGTGTGGGACTTTATTGCTGAATGGACAAGATGTCCAAGGCTGTTCGCGTTCGCTGTTAAGCAGGGGCGAAGTATTGTGGGTGCCCGGGGGTGCACCCGCCCACCCCAATATTTCGGTTAGAAGTGTATAAGTTCCGATTTTTCGTCCGAAAATTTTAAAATTATATAGGATCGCCCCCCCCCCCCCCCCCCCGATTATTTTTCCTAAATTGTATATCCTAAATATTTATAAACTTTGTATATAAATGATGGGTAGTTTGGTAAATATACACTTTGTTTTATTTGGAACTATTATTATTTGACCCGACTTGAATCGAATAGCCAACCCGACCCGAAACATAACGATAGGAAAAAAAAATTTGGGTCCCATCACTTTACGCCACCTCGAAACTTTTGGTCAAGCTCCGCCACTGCTGTTAAGGACGTAGATAACATCCACAATCAGGTCCTAGGCACTGGAAGATGGAGAAAGTTAATGCATTCGATAGTCATGATTACTTTATGGGGAATATGGAAGAGTAGGAACGATCGGGTTTTCAGTGACAAGGAGCCTAGCATGGAAGGATTGAAGTAGGAAATTCACCAACTGATCTTTCTCTAGTTCAAGCATAGAGCAAAGAGATACTCACTAACTTGGGATCATTGGTGTAATATGGAAATTTCGTGTATGGACTTGTAATTGTTACGTTTTGTACTTGGTGTTACCGTTAGAACAAGATGAATAAAATTTGTTGGCCTTTAAAAAATAGAAAGAAGCAAGAATATAACTTGTATAATGCCTAGGTTTGATTAAGTTCTTTATTTGTTTCTTTAATAACACTCTTTCCAAAACACTAAGATTACTATGTGATGGTTAGGTATACACACATATAACCATAACCAAACCATAATATAGGCTTTCAAAAAATTTATAACCAATCAACGAGATGGAATTAGATCATATGATATGTATTTGAAGTTTTCTAATATTTAATTACTAGGTTATATACCCGTGAGTTTCACGGGTTATAGGTTGTGTTAAAAAAATCTATATCTTATGACCTAACCTAAACTGGTTTCAACCCGAACTGGTTTGTGCCGGGAACTCGATTTGTGCACCTCTAGTCTTGATAGTTTGTTAAAGGTGTTTGTATAATGGCGGTGTTTGTTAATTTTATGTTTCCATCTTTTGACTGCTGTAACAGAATAAACAAGTTGGATATATTGTCACATATTCTTTGTTATACTTTTCTGTCTTGTATATATATTGTAAGTTATATCATGTTGTATAATATAACCTAACCTAATAATACAAATAAGACAAAGTAACACGTAATAAGTGAAACATCTAAATAATAAAACTCAGAGTAAACTGCCAAAATAGTCCTTAAGGTTTAGTCATTTCTACTAGGGATGAGCTCGGTACCGAAAATCCCCAAAAGTGGGTACCGGTACCGAATATACCCGGTACGGTACCAGTATTTGAGGGTAAAAACCGGTACCGAAAGTGTACCCGGTTCGGTAAATTCGGTACCGGGTACCATTTGCTCATCCCTAATTACTACCACTTTAGTCCAAAACTCAAACCTTTTGAATCTGGGTCCATATGGTTTCAATTTTGTTGTCATTTTCATCCAAAATCAAAATTTGGTCAGATTTTTTCAGTTAACATCCAGTTTTTTTTTATCTGTTTCCTCCCTTTTAATGAAACGCAAAATGGTCTTTTAACGTTTTATTATAACAAATTAAAAAAAAAAAGCTGACCATTTTGCCCTTCATTAAAAGGGAGGAAAAAGACAAAAAAAAAACAAAAAAGTTGGATGTTAACTGAAAATCTGATCAGATTGATCAGATTTTGTTTTTTGATGAAAATGACAACAAAATTGAAACCACAAGGACCCATATTCAAAAGGTATGAGTTTTGCACTAAAGTAACCAAACCTCAAGACCATATTAACCGTTTACTCTAAAACTCAGTTGATCATAAAGTTCCAATTTCTCACAAACCAAACCTCATGACCATATTAACCGTTTACTCTAAAACTCAATTGATCATAAAGTTCCAAGTTCTCACATACAGTATATTACTTATAAAAGAATAAAAAATGTAAATGTTGAATTAAGATTTACCCATGTAGAAATCGAACCAAATATAAACGATCTACCCATAAGAAAAAAAAAAATCCAACAAGTAACCTAACATTTTATGTTAAGAAAGCTAAAAGACGAGTAAAAGAATTGAAGGCTAAAACTAAACTTAAAAACATAAGATTACCTTCAAAATCTCCAAACGCACAACCAATAGAGTAGAAGCTAGAAACCTGAGATGTCTAGAGAAATTTGAAGATAAAGTTGGGGGAGCATGATAATTGGAGGACAGTGGACAAAGTACTATTCACACCAATAATCATACCTTGCACATGGGTTTGGTGACAAAACCAATAATTCAGAATTTACTTTGACCAAGCGGTATGGAGCCGGCTTAGGCCCGGCGCCGGTCCCCCACACCGCCCCCTCGCCCCGTCCTGTCCTTTCTGGCTCCCATCAGACGATCTTCACGGGCCTCCCTTCTCCTCCCTTCTCTCACATATACCTATACATACATAGTGTGAGGTTCATTGGGAACACTAAAAAAGTGGGGAACCGGGGAACCCCTCTAAAACCCATTGGATCTAAAAATTGAAAGGCTGAGATTAGATCTCACCCATTGTGAAGGAAAAAGGAAGGGAGGGTAGATTTGGAATAAATGAAAATTTGATTTTTACAACCCATAATCCATCTTGTTTGTTCACCACCGCTCCTCCGTCCCTGAAACCACCGCACTCCACCACTCCTCCGCCTCTGACACCACCGCACTCCCCCGTCTTGTTGCGTACTAACATAAATCTTCGCCGGAATTTATTATGCGTCTGTTCAGATCTCATACTTTGATCTTTCCATCAACTTCGTTGTTGGAATGAAACGACTGAAAATCTCCGCCATGGACGGTGAAGAAAGAGCTTAATTTACATCGGAAATGAATCTTCGGATGTCGGTAATTCCGGCTACAATCCAGGTGAGTTGCAAAATCAATGACCTGTTAGTATGTATTATCTTTAGTTCTTAATCTATTTCAGAAAAGCTAGAATTTGAATTCCTCATATAGATTTTTGAATGAATTAATGAACTGATATGATTGTGAATCTGTTTGATTTCATCGATTTTCTTCTGGTTGTGTCAATTTGAAGCCCTAGATTTACTCATGAGGTTGAAACACTTGAATTCTGCAAACATAACTGAATGTAATTTAGTAATAATGAATTATCAGCATAGTTTCGTAACTGTTTTGAATGCATATGAGATTGAAAAAAAAAATGGTAGTTGCGTGGTACCATTAACCACTGGAGTATTCCAACTCCACAGGCTAGCACACCACATAGCTGCTTGGCGGTGAGTCCCCCAGCCGAGTGGACATCAGGTGCGGGTTACGCAAGCGACCGGAGTCGAACCTGAGTCCCCACGGTGTTTGCGGGGTGTGGTGGCCACTGGGCTGACACCCAGTGGTTAGTGCATATGAGATTGTGTATTGAATTTATCTCAAAATTATAAATTCACATGTAAAATTATGTAAAAAAATAGGTGTTTCCTGGATGAGCGCAATAAGTCAATTCATGTCATTTGCAAGGGTTTAATTGAAACACTTCTAATTTTACATGTTAAACTTATTTGAAACTTATTACACGAACTTCCAAACTTGCAATATATTGAATTCACCTTTCGGTTTCAAATCTAGAAGAGTAAAAAGCTCAAGATCAGAAACAACCAGCTCAAAGCTACATTCATCTCCACAAAATCCTTTTTAGAACGTTGACCATTTATTTAATAAGCTGCTTTTTACTTGTAAAAAACTCGTATATTTGGTACGAATATCGACACAAAACCCCTACCCCAAACTTACATGTTAAAGATAATGAAATTGGCAGTTTAAGAGGCTCGTATATCACTTAGTTAATGACAATGAACAGGTTGCAGTTCATGAGGTTGGTATAACATTACCGCAAACTTACATGTTATAGATAATGAATAGGTTGTAGTTATTGCTGGAGGCCTGTTAGCTGGCAAACTTATGGACCTATTTCCCCGTATACATGCATATAATTATTTGACCACTGTCTAGGTTAGTTCATAATTAAGATTTAAGTACACTTTGGTGACCACTTGACCAACTTCCTTTATATCAATCTTTTTTATCTTTTCTATTTGACTCATTATAAATAAACATAAGCCAAATCCATTGTTTAAAAAAAGGGTTGAGGTGAAGGCGGAACACCCAAAAATGTGTATGAGGCTCGGTGGTTATTTTTGTACATGCGCCTAGGAAGTTTTGATGTTGGTTTTTGACTTTTTTTTGTCAATTTCATATATTTTTTTATGTTTTTGATGAAATTAGTTAGTATTTTGTTTTTTATAAGATATATAATTTTATATTTATTTTTTAATTTTGCCTCGGGCTTACGCCCCCTTGATTCGCATTGAGACTATCTAGACTGGCTTTCGGGGTTGCAGCTGAACGTGATTGGGTTGTTCTGGTATGATGATTCTTGCACTGCATGTCCTGCACTTCTTTTGTTTGGTGTCCTATATTTACAGTAACACTGTGAGTCTGTGTTTGGTTGTTCATTTTATAAAATGATTATTTGATATTGAATCGTTTTAATTGGATCATCAAGTTGTAGTAAAGTGCTAGCATTTGGGCTTGCTTTTGTTGAATGAAGTAGTGATAAGCAGTCGATAAATGGCCAAAAATGACAGTTTTGAGAAAAAAAAAGGTAGGTATTTTTTTAAATGGAAATAGAAGTCTCTCAAAAAGCGGGTAAATTAGTAATGTACTTTAGATAATCATATGCCTAACTGGTACAATTTAACATGTTAAACATACACCTAACTGATACAATTTACCATGTTAAACATACGCCTTTTTCCTCTAGACCGAAGCTTTTTCAGTGTGGATATTCGAAAGTTTAAGACAAAACATATGAACAAGACGTTGGAGTAATATGCAATAGTGCTTGTAACTCCATATATTGAACAATGCTTTCTCAATCAACCTCTTTAAAAGAACATGCCTGAATCATATTCCGCCCAATGCGAATTGTCCTTGCCTCCCTCTAGTTTGCAATTGGACAGTAAGTTATTAAGTTGTGACACTGCTGAAGCTCCATGTTTTTCATGTAATCATTCGGGTCCCTCATCTATCTCCAATTTCCAGAATCCGGACAAACCATTGTCTTCTGCTTGTACCCGATCCGCCACCTAACCTGCTTTTTGAGTCTATACGTCAAAGATTTTAGGTAAGAGGTCCTTTAACAAACCCCCATCTGTCCATTTGTCTAACTAGAAAACTTCTCCGTTGCCCAACTTACTTTTTAGAAAGTTAAGAACATTAATGTTTAAATCTTTTAGATTTGCTCAAACAAGTCTAAAGATGACCTAATATGTGGTGCAGGTTTTGTTTGTGTGCATAACAAATGTAGAGGAAACAATACCAGATACACTTTTGGATAGAATGGAGATAATTGTTGGTTTTATCATTGATGAAAAAAATGCATATTGCTAGAGATTAGTCTGAAACGAACACTTGTAATACATATGGGGCTCATGGTTTCAAACCCAACAATCCATCTTACAAAGAGGTTTATTATAGTTTGAATACGATTCATTATTTAGTTTGTGCTTATGGAACCATGGTTGGGTTGAACGGGGAACGTAAAAAAAGTGGGGAACCGAGGAACCATGCATTTAACAAGTTAAATATATCATAAAAAAATCAATTTAACATGTTAAAAAAATTCAAAAATATTTTGAGCTTTTGCATATAAATATATGTAGAAGCCTTTTTGATAAAAAAAAATATATAAAATTCAAAAACTAATTTTTTTAAAGGCAGTTTAAAAAAGGTAATATTTTTTTACAAAAAAGATTTGTTTATTAGAATAAGCTTCGACACATCTTTATAGGCAAAAGCTTCAAAAAATATTTTGAAAAAATATTTTTAACATGTTAAATTGATTTTTTGTGATATATTCAACATAAAAAAAATCAGTTTAACATGTTAAAAAAAATTTCAATTTTTTTTGAAGCTTTTACATATAAAGATGTGTCAAAAAAATTCAAAAACTAAAAAAAATTATAAGAAATGCTTAAAAAGAAGTTAAAAAAAGGTAATATTTTTTTCTACAAAAAAGATTTTGTTTATTAGAATAAGCTTCGACACATCTTTATATGCAAAAGCTTCAAAAAAAAAATTTGAAAAAAATACTTTTAACATGTTAAATGAATGGTTCTCCGGTTTCCCACTTTTTTAAGGTTAACCGTTGAACCTCACACTATGGAACCAAAACTTAACTATATTGTTTAACTAACAGGTTTGGAACACAACTTTTCTTTACCATGTACTTCATACTACTGTGGTTGGTGCTCCGATTGCAAAAAATCCCTAATATTGTAAGCTTCTTTCCGTTTTTTTTTTTTAATTTTTATTTTTAGGGTTAGTTATGTCAAAACGTGTAACATGTTGTACCAGTTGTAGTGGGTCATATTGGTTTGACTTAAAGTACATTTTCATAATACTTAACTCAATATCGATATGCTTATAAAAAGCGATAATATCAGAATATTAATCTACTTTTTTGTTTTGTTTTGTTTTAGGAAACACTATTTGCTATGCTTGTTGAGATCACAGAATGAGCAATGGCTCATTGTGGCGAAAGAGGTGGGAAATTGATTGCAACTGATGATAGGTATTTATAATGACTTATTGCAGGTAGGCTGGAAGCAATGCTGCTTGAAGCAAAGGTCATGGAGTCATGGTTGATTGATTTTGAAATCTAGTATTGGACACATCAAAACTCGAACGTTTCACATGTAAAATTAGAGCAATGACATGTTGAGCACCATATTATAGCTAGTGCTTGAACGATTTGAATTTTAGAGCAATGACATGTTGAGCACCATATTATAGCTAGTGCTTGAACGATTTGAATTTTAATTTAATACACTGAAAACTCAAATATTTACATGTGAAGTTAATGTAATAAATGTGTTGAACTTCATGTTACAGCTAATACTTGAATGATTTTTAATTCTGATGTTTGTTACGGATCCCACCAATTGTACAAACGATCCTCATTTTTCACCAAATACAACACCTTGTACCCATACCACATTTACATAGCAAAAGGTTTGAGTTTTGACCTAAAATGTCAAAAGTGACCAAACCTCAGGGCCCAAAATGGCAGTTTACTCTTTATTTTAATATTTTTAGTCTGCATAAACTCCATACAAAACTTTATTTTAGTATTTTAAACTCTTATCCAGAATTTAATATATAATTTGGTCAAATAAATTTAAATCGAACCTAGTAGAACAAGTCAACCCTTCATCATGTTAAAGTTTATTGTACAAAACTTATTTTAATATATTTGGTCAAATAAAGTCAAATCAAGTTTAGTTGATCAATGCAAATGTTTTTTTTTACATGTTAAATTAATTTATTTTAGTATTTTGAGCCCGCATATATTACAAACAAAACTTTATTTAAGTATTTTGAACTCTAAGCTGAAATTCAATATATAATTTGGTTAAATAAAGTTGAATCGCGCCTAGTTGATCAACGCAAACTCTCATTTAACATGGTAAAGTTTATCGTATAAAAATTATTTTAACATGTTTGGTCAAAAAATTACAATCGAGTTTAGTTGATCAATGTAAACGCTCATTTAACATGTTAAATTTATTTATTTTAATATTTTAAGCCCGCATAAACTCCACACAAAACTTTGTTTTAGTATTTTATACTCTAATCCAAAATTTAATATATAATTTGGTCAAATAAAGTTAAATCGAACCTAGTAGATCAAGGCAAACTCTCATTTAACATGATAAAGTTTATTATACAAAACTTATTTTAACATGTTTGGTCAAATAAAGTCGAATCAAGTTTAGTTGATAAATGCAAACTTTTCTTTACATGTTAAATTAATTTATTTTAATATTTTGAGCCCGCATAAACTACACACAAAACTTTATTTTAATATTTTGGACCCTACGCCGAAATTCAATATATAATTTGGTTAAATAAAATTGAATCACACCTAGTTGATCAATTTAAACTCTCATTTAACATGTGAAAGTTTATTGTACAAAACTTATCTTAAAATGTTTGATCAAATAAATTCGAATCGAGTTTAGTTGATCAATGAAAACGCTCATTTAACATGTTAGATTTATTTATTTTTAATATTTTTAGCCAGCATAAACTCTACACAAAACTTTATTTTAGTATTTTAAACTCTAATCCAAATTTTAATTTATAATTTGGTCAAATAAAGTTAAATTAAACCTTGTATATCAAGGCAAACTCTCATTTAACGTGTTAAAGTTTATTGTACAAAACTTATTTTAACATGTTTGGTCAAATAAAGTTTAATCAAGTTTAGTTGATCAATGCAAACCTTTCTTTAACATGTTAAATTGATTTAGAGTAAATTACAAGTTTTGTCCTTTATGTTTGTCCCAAATTTCAGGCGCTGTCCTTTACCTTTAAAATTGATGAGTTTTGTCCTTAATGTTTCTAAATCCTGCACGTTATGTCCTTTAGGCCTAACCCAGTTAATTTTTTTTTTTTGTTAAAACTGGTCATATGCAAGGTACATGAGGGCATTTTTGTAATTTCGTTTTTTAGGGAAATTTATGTAATTAAGTTAAAATAAACACCACACCATCTTCAAAAGGTGCAGACCCACCACTTGCCATCACCTGCCGCCACCACCTCCCACCCTCACCTGCCGCCGACCACCACCACCTCCCATCCTCACCTGCCGCTGACCACCCACTATCTCCACCATCGCCAGACCCACAATCACCACTCCACCGTCTCCAACATCACCATCAAGATCCACCCCTTCGATCCACCATCACCAAAAACAAAAACATTCATCAATTACTAAAAACCGGCTAAAACAAATGCCTCACACCTCTCACCCATTTCTTTACCTACCGCCATTCCTCACCAACCATTAGCACACAAATATGAATATCAAACAGCAAAACACTACAAAGTAGAAAATCAAAATATTTACTTTTCATTCTTTTTCTTACTAAATTGCAACGAATCTGGGCATCTGTGAAGAAATTTGTAGAATTTGTTAAAGATTTGGGAGGTAGTTGTGGTGTGGGTTTCAACTTTCAACCAAAAACTTCAACGGGTCTACTAGTGTTGATTCTGTTTCCACGGTCCAGTCATACAATCCTTCAGCCCCACCAGCAGCCGCCTCTTACTCCACCATGCCACAACCTGCAGCCCCGTACCCTGCTGCCCCTACCCTGCATCAACCTACACAAACGCATCGCCTATCTATCCTACAGCTCCAACTGCTTTAATCACATACCCTCCTAATTCAGTTTTACCATCTTACCCTCCAACTGCTTTAAGCACATACTTTGGGTGACGACCTTCGATTTTGCAGCCTGGAAGGGTGACGGATCCCTCACCCAACTATGATGTTGGTGCATGCGTCTGTCGACTTCGTCTTGTATCGAGTCTTGTATTAGAATGTTAAAACAGGGCACGTAGTTCGAGATAATGTAATTCCGCCTGAAGCTTGTAATTTCGCTTGAAATGTTGTGAGGGTAATTCCGTGCGGAATTAGATTCCGCTTGGAATTCTAATTTCACTTGGAACCTTCTCAAGCGAAATCACAGCTCTATATAAACCCCTTCAAGCGAGATCAGTAGTAATCTTTCCGGTCTGAGTAACGGAGTGCTGCCGAAGTGTCGTCTCGCTGTAAATCGTCATTATATCAACCAAATCGACAGTTAAGGTGATATTCTAGCTGAATTGACCTCAGTACGTTTGTTTCCGCCTTTCGTACTGAGCAAAACTCTTCTGATCGACTCGTTCGGGTCTGAAAACGATCATACATATGAAAAAAAAACATGTGAAATCAACTGACAACCAGCTCATTCCACCGGATAAAGCAGCTCAAAAGTTCCCTAATGGCTGGTGTAGGTTGCGTAGAATGACGAAACAAAGCAACCGCCATCATCAACACCTGACGATCCTATCCAAAGCCCTAATTTTCATGAAAACCCTAACCCTGATTTAGATCATGAATCACCATCTCCATCTTCACCTACGAATATCGAAACAAACCCTAGCCCTAAACCAAATCAATCACCCAAAAACCCCTCTTCGTCACAAAGAACCGTCAGATCGCTGCAAAAACAGTTCGATTCGAGCTTGTTTAGTGTTCAGATTTGTAGAAACTTAGATCAAAACGAGCGACATTGTGTATATAGTTCGATTCGAGCTTGTATAGTATTCGGATTCATACTAATGCCTGGTTGTTTGTGTTGACAGTGGCGGTGGTAGGTAGGGGCGGTGGTGGCTGGTGGCGTCGGTGGTGGTTGGATATAGAGAGAGATAGAGTGGGGTGGTGGATGGTGGTTGTAGGGGTGGCCGGTGGGGATGGTGGTTGCAGTGGTGGATAGTGTGGTTGATGGTGGTAGAGATCGAGAGAGAAGTAGAGAGCTAGAGAGAGAATCAGTTGTAGAGAGAGGAGAATCAGATGATGATATATATAAATAAATAATAGTAATAATAATAATAGTATTTTTTTAATAATAATAATATTAAATATACAGGTAAAAAGACAAAAATACCCTTGGGTGATCAGATTTAACCAAAAAAATTAACTGAGTTTGCCATAAAGGACGTAACGTGCAACATTTGCAAACATTAAGGACAAAACTCATCAATTTTAAAGGTAAAGGACAGCGCCTGAAATTTTGGACAAACATAAAGGACAAAACTTGTAATTTACTCATTGATTTATTTTAATATTTTGAGCCCGCATAAACTCCATACAAAACTTTATTTTAGTATTTTTAAACTCTTATCCAGAATTTAATATATAATTTGGTCAAATAAATTTAAATCAAACCTAGTAGAACAAGTCAACCTTTCATCATGTTAAAATTTATTGTACAAAACTTATCTTAATATGTTTGTTCAAATAAATTCAAATCAAGTTTAGCTGATCAATGCAAACGTTTTTTAGACATGTTAAATTAATTTCAATGTTTTCAGAACCGGACCGGACATTGAACCGGTGTTCTGACTGGTTCACTGGTCGGACCGGATTTTAGAACCGGATGTCTGTATATATATAATATTATATATCATATACATAATTAAAAAATGTCTCTTTTCTATACATGGGAATTATATATTTATAAATGCTTTTCACCTTCCCAAGAATACAGGCTTTTAAGAGCCCCACTCTATAACCTTTTAGGCTTTAGCTTCTTTCTTTTTCTTTACTTTCGTCTTCTCCAAATTCACATCCAAAACCTCCATTTTCTTTCTTTCTGAGCACAAACACAGCCATAGATCTTGAAGAAACCAAGAGGAACAAGCCAATAAATATCAAGTTCAGTTCACCTGCTCTAGGGTTTGAGAACACAACTTGATCCGGTCCGACCTTCAACGAATTTCCGGCTGAACCGCTGGCCACCGGCCAAACCGCCGATCTATTGCACAAACGGTTCGTAAGTGTGAACCGGCCCTGCGCAAGCAGCGATCCCCGGCCCGACCGGTCGGACCGGCCGGTCCGGTCCGGGTCTGAGAACATTGATTAATTTATTTTATTATTTTGAGCCCGCATAAACTACACACAAAACTTTATTTAAGTATTTTGAACTTTAGGCCGAAATTCAATATATAATTTGGTTAAATAAAGTTGAATCACACCTAGTTGATCAACGTAAACTCTCATTTAACATTTTAAAGTTTATCGAACAAAACTTAACTTAACATGTTTGGTCAAATAAATTCGAATCAAGTTTAGTTGATCAATATAAACGCTCATTTAACATGTTAGATTTATTTATTTTAATATTTTTAGCCAGCATAAACTCTACATAAAACTTTATTTTAGTATTTTAAACTCTAATCCAAAATTAATTTATAATTTGGTCAAATAAAGTTAAATCGAACATTGTAGATCAACGAAAACTCTCATTTAACGTGTTAAAGTTTATTGTACAAAACTTATTTTAACATGTTTGGTCAAATAAAGTTGAATCAAGTTTAGTTGATCGAAGCAAACTTTTCTTTAACATGTTAAATTAATTTATTTTAATATTTTGAGCCCGCATAAACTACACACAAAACTTTATTTTAATATTTTGGACTTTAGGCCGAAATTCAATATACAATTTGGTTAAATAAAGTTGAATCGCACCTAATTGATCAATGCAAACTCTTATTTAACATTTTAAAGTTTATCGTACAAAACTTATCTTAACATGTTTGGTCAAATAAATTCCAATCGAGTTTAGTTGATCAACGTAAACGCTCATTTAACATGTTGTAAAATTTTTTATTTTAATATTTTAAGCCCGCATAAACTCCACACAAAACTTTATTTTAGTATTTTATATTCTAATCCAAAATTTAATATATAATTTGGTCAAATATAGTTAAATCGAACCTAGTAGATCAAGGCAAACTCTCATTTAACATTATAAGGTTTATTGTACAAAACTTATTTTAACATGTTTGGTCAAATAAAGTCGAATCAAGTTTAGTTGATCAATGCAAACTTTTCTTTAACATGTTAAATTAATTTATTTTAATACTTTGAGCCCGCATAAACTCCATACAAAACTTTATTTTAGTATTTTAAATCTTATCCAGAATTTAATATATAATCTGGTCAAATAAATTTAAATTAAACCTAGTAGAACAAGTTAACCTTTCATCATGTTAAAGTTTATTGTACAAAACTTATTTTAATATATTTGGCCAAATAAATTCAAATCAAGTTTAGTTGATCAATGCAAACGTTTTTTTAACATGTTAAATTAATTTATTTTAGTATTTTGAGCCCGCATAGACTACACATAAAACTTTATTTAAGTATTTTGAACTCTAGGCTGAAACTCAATATAAAATTTGGTTACATAAAGTAGAATCGCACCTAGTTGATCAACGCAAACTCTCATTTAACATGTTAAAGTTTATCGTACAAAAATTATTTTAACATGATTGGTCAAATAAATTCCAATCGAGTTTAATTGATCAATGTAAACGCTCATTTAACATGTTAAATTTATTTATTTTAATATTTTAAGCCCGCATAAATTCCAAACAAAATTTTATTTTAGTATTTTATACTCTATACCAAAATTTAATATATAATTTGGTCAAATAAAGTTAAATCGAACCTAGTCGATCAAGGCAAACTCTCATTTGACATGATAACGTTTATTGTACAAAACTTATTTTAACATGTTTGGTCAAATAAAGTCGAATCAAGTTTAGTTGATCAATGCAAACTTTTCTTTAACATGTTAAATTAATTTATTTTAATATTTTGAGCCCGCATAAACTACACACAAAACTTTATTTTAATATTTTGGACTCTACGCCGAAATTCAATATATAATTTGTTTAAATAAAGTTGAATCACACAAAGTTTATCGTACAAAATTTATCTTAAAATGTTTGGTCAAATAAATTCGAATCGAGTTTAGTTGATCAATGTAAACGCTCATTTAACATGTTAGATTTATTTATTTTAATATTTTTAGCTAGCTTAAACTCTACACAAAACTTTATTTTAGTATTTTAAACTCTAATCCAAAGTTTAATTTATAATTTAGTCAAATAAAGTTAAACTGAACCTTGTAGATGCAGGCAAACTCTCATTTAACGTGTTAAAGTTTATTGTACAAAACTTATTTTAACATGTTTGGTCAAATAAAGTCGAATCAAGTTTAGTTGATCAATGCAAACTTTTCTTTAACATGTTAAATTAATTTATTTTATTATTTTGAGCCCGCATAAACTCCATACAAAACTTTATTTTAGTATTTTAAACTCTTATCCAGAATTTAATATATAATTTGGTCAAATAAATTTAAATCGAACCTAGTAGAACAAGTCAACCTTTCATCATGTTAATGTTTATTGTACAAAACTTATTTTAATATGTTTGTTCAAATAAAGTCAAATCAAGTTTAGTTGATCAATGCAAACGTTTTTTTAACATGTTAAATTAATTTATTTTATTATTTTGGGCCCGCATAGACTACACACAAAACTTTATATAAGTATTTTGAACTCTAGGCCGAAATTCAATATAAATTTGGTTAAATAAAGTTGAATCGCACCTAGTTGATCAACGCAAACTCTCATTTAACATGTTAAAGTTTATCGTACAAAAATTAAAATTATTTTAACATGTTTGATCAAAACATACACCCAACAGAACAGAATCACATGAGCCAAACTAGACCAAAGAACAAAGAACAAAAAAAAAAAAAAACAAAACCGCGCAGCCTCCATCATCCAGCATCTAACACATTAAATGTTTTCCATCGAGCCCACGTAATTGAATGCTTCTGAGATCTGTTTCTCACCCCTCTGAAGCCCATGGCCCTTACCTCTTCAACAACCTTCTTTAATGAAACCTCCCCGGCCTTGATTGAAAACAATATCGTTTCTCAAGGCAAACACATCATATTCCTATTAAAATAACAACATAGAAAGCTTTCTTTTTTTTTCTTTGTGCCTTGGATAAATCCGTGCAGCCGCAATAGATCTCGGAAACGAAATGCATAGATGGATTGAACCTTTGCACCACTAAGAGATGATTTGCCACAAACTTTGCACGAAGGAGCACAACACAAATATGTGTTCACACGATTCTATTGCATCCCCACATAAGACACATAAATCCTAAATCATGAAAATATTCCTTTTTGCGAGTGCTTCCAGTGTAGGTAACCTGTCCTTTCTACCTTCCTCCTAGTGACTTTTGAGACTTTTTTAGGACCCAATACTGAACACATAATCCGGAGGTCTGTATTTCAGTGACTACAACCTGTTTTTGAGACTGCACACCGAAAACAGCCCAATATCCTGCAGCCCCCACGCCCATCCATCCGCGTTATCAGAAAGAAGAACCAAGTGACACATAGAGGTAAGCTGAGATAGTTTTGTTAGCTCCGCTGACCACTTTTCCTGTGTGTTCAACTTTTGGAGAACACGAGCTACCTCTATGAACACCCTTTCTTTTGCTGATTTTCAATTTTAGCTTAAATAAGACAGTAAATAATGACGATATCCTATTAATGGAAATGAAAGATATGCAGGTTGGATAAAGGGCTAAAATTACTTCAGTCTTTGAATCATTATTCAACTCTCTGTCCTTCCCCTCTTCTTCCCCTTTGCGGTAAACACTCACCGCTTCTTTACTCAATCACCGGGGTGGTGAGGGTCGGCAGCAGTGTTACCGCGCGGCAAACTTGTTCACCGATGCCTTCCCTACACCCACCCCATTGACCCTTACAATCCTTTGCTCTAGCTTGTCAAAATTGTAAATTCTTCTCATCACTATGCAAATTGAAGAAAATATGCTCCAATATGTCTCCTAGAACCTCAAATGCTCTAGATACATCAGGTGTCAGCCTGGATCAACGAGCATCTGCAAATTACAAAATTATCATGTTATAATACATCTTCAACTATTCAGGTATAGTTCAACTTCAAATTATTAGAAGAATGTGAAGCAATAACCAGGTATAAGACAACCCTAATTTACCAACCGAATAAAATATGCTCCAATATTTCCTCCTAGAACCTCATACACTTAAGATGCATCAGATATCAGTTTCGATCATGGAGCATATGCTAGATTCAACAATATTGTTCAAATACAAAGGCCAGTTAACCAAAAACCAATCAGTTTAGAGACTACAATAACCAAAAAAAGCTACAAAACAGAAACATAAATCGACATAACAGAAACAATGAAAAGAATCAGGTTAAATTAAATAAAACAATTAAAAATTATTAACATGTTAAAACAAATTTTTTTTTCTAAAAAAGCTACAAAACAGAAACATAAATCTACATATAATCATAATTTCATATAAACAGGTTAAATTAAATAAAACTTAATTGATAATCGCAAATAAATGATACCTTAAACTGCAAAGAATCAATGAAAAGAATGAAACGCACATAGAATGTTATATATAACACATCTCTATATAAATTAAATTTAATTAAAAATTATTAACATGTTAAACAATTTTTTTTTCTAAAAAAGCTACAAAACAAAAACATAAATCGACATAATCATAATTTCATATAATCAGGTTAAGTTAAATAAAACTTAATTGATAATCACAAATACATGATACCTTAAACTGAGATTTAAGATCTGAAACCCTAGAAACTAATACTGCATAGATCTCAGTCAAAATCGGCACCAGCTAAAGTTTTGTAATAGTTTTCCGCAAGCAGATCTGAATAATATGTGGATTATTAATGTAGATTCGAAAAATCTCAGCCGAAATCTGAAAAATCGTACATGGATGGTGCTAGACCTTCTATTAAATCGCAGTGGTTGTTGCTGGTGGTGTTTAATGTTTGCGTTCGCTAATGCTGGTGGCGTATTGTGGTGGTGGTGGTTGTTGTGTATGGTGGTGATGGTGGCGGTGTATGACGGTGACTCAGAGAGAAGCTAAGGTTTCAAAGTGTGGATGGATTTTGTTTGTAAAGCTGGAAGTAATTAGATTGTATTTTTGGACAAAAATGCCCTTGTTCCCTTGTTCCCCACTTTTTTAGTGTTCCCCAATGAACCATCCCCTATATATATATATATATAATGTAAACCGGAGGTGATAAAGTACCTGAAGACATTATGGATTATGAAGCTGGGGATTGGAAGCTGGCTGTTTGGAGAGTTGGGTCCAGTTGGAAAATCCTTTCGGATTCTGGTAAGGCTAATATTTTTTAAATCTTCTTTTTATTTCTGTTGATACACAGGAGCCATAGACCCAAGATCATAAGCTTCATAAACAAGGTAAACAAGGTAAGAAGCAACATAGTGTAAATGGTTATCAAAGATTAAGATGTTAACAAATCCTACCCCTACAAATCCAGTACTTAGGAAAGGATATGCCAATGAAAATAGAATCTCGGCGAACAAAGAAAAACTTGGTCTTCCAGTCCTTCTCGTTGTGTTTTGTTTTAATAACAAGAGGGCTTTGACCAAGCTTGATTCTAAGGGTGAAACGGCAGGATCCATGGGTCCGAAGTTCGTAGGCTTCTGCGATCTCTGAAATGGTAAGGTCAAGAGAATGTTTCTGGTTGATTTGGTTCAGGACGAAAAGAATCCTCCATATCATGGGCATAACCTGTGAGTAGCAAAGTTGGGTTTCTTTGAAGAACTGGTTTACCAAGCGAGGGAAAGGAAAGGTAAAGCCAATGGTGAAAGGATAAAAGGGGAAACAAACCCACTTATCAGAGATAAGATCGACTTTGCTGGTTGAGTCGTAGGGTCGAATGACGGTGGTCCCGGAAGAATATAGGAACTGACCAGGTGATTGATAGCTTGATCGTAAAATGTACAGAGTTCCTCCTCTGTGGCTTGAAGGGTCCCAGAATCGGAGAACTCGGGAGGCTCGGAAGTACAATGAGATTTTTTGCCATAGGGATATAAGTCAAAGGAAATGCGGAGAAAATAAAATGAGAAAAAGAGGGAACTAACCTGAAAACCCTTGAAACTCCGATGGGAAAGTGAATGTAGAGTTGCAGGTTATAATGATAGTACAACAGAAGGGGTAAAAGAGTCTGAAAATCAAGTCATCAACCCTAGCCACACGATAGGCATCTTTAATTCTATCTTTTAATCCTAACCATGAGTTTGAAACAGATTTCAAAAAATTTTACACCTGTTACACACCTATAAAATTGGGGACAATTGTTTGGGATAGAATTTCTATCGTCAGGATCCTGAGTATACTGAGCTTGCAATATGATCCTAATGTTGTTTATCAGAGTCAGGATCAAGATAGGACCAAGGATCCTGAATATATCTGTTACTAACGAATTATTTCTGACCATCAGGATTTCAAAGGTGGGGCTCAGGCCTAAGCAAAAATATCTGTCATTGCCCCACCAAAACTAGCTCCTTCCTAGTAACACCATCTCCAGGATTCTCACCAGCCTTAGGATCCTCACCAGCCTCAGCATCCTCAGCTTCTCTTCTTCCTGCTCCACGGCCTCAACCTTGCCCTCCAGCCTCGCGACCACAACCTTCCACTTTTCAACGTCCCAGGCCTTGACTTCTAGTCCCTCAGCTTTGGCTTCTTCATACATTTGGATCTGGGACTGAATGACGCTAAGGGCGGCCGACCTCTTGGCTTCGGACTCCAAGCGTTGTAGCTCCTCCTGATGAGCATTTTTAAGATCCTGAAGATCCTTCTCTAGAGCTTCCAGTTGGAGCTAAACATTCTTGGTATGCTTCTTTCTCAGATCAGCCATGATCTGCATCTCACTAGTCTTCTAGGATTGCTCAGCACTTTGTTCCTTGTGAAGGGAGGATAGTTTGGAGAAAGCCTGCATAATGATAAGTTGTTAATTTTTTATTGTGTTGAATTGCATAACATATATTTGGTTTTTGCTTACCACACCCAGGATCATTTGGACCTTTTTAGGTATTTCAGCAGGAGTTGGATTTTCAAAAGCTTCGAGATCCATGTAGTTGGGACATTTGGGTTTTCAGTTAGAAGCCACTTGTGAACAGAGAGGAAGAATTCTACTTTTGCTGGAGGATGGATCTGTTTTTTCTTGTTTGACCTCGGTGCTCTTTTTGGCGAAATTAAGAACCTCGTCTAGGTCAAACTGGCCGATATGTTAGGATCATGCGCCTGAAAAGGAATGTTCAGGATCTTGAGAGTAATATATATAGATATATAATGCAAACCGGAGGTGATAAAGTACCTAATGACATTATGGATTCTGAAGCTGGGGATTGGAAGCTGGCTGTTTGGAGAGTTGGGTCCAGTTGGAAAATCCTTTCTGATTCTGGTAAGGTTAATATTTTTGAAATCTTCTTTTTATTTCTGTTGATACACAGGAGCCATAGACCCAAGATCATAAGCTTCATAAACAAGGTAAACAAGGTAAGAAGCGACATAGTGTAAATGGTTATCAAAGATTAAGATGTTAACAAATCGTACCCCTACAAATCCAGTACTTAGGAAAGGATATGCCTATGAAAATAGAATCTCGGCGAACAAAGAAAAACTTGGTCTTCCGGTCCTTCTCGTTGTGTTTTGTTTTAATAACAAGAGGGCTTTGACCAAGCTTGATTCTAAGGGTGAAACGACAGGATCCATGGGTCCGAAGTTCGTAGGCTTCTGCGATCTCTGAAATGGTAAGGTCAAGAGAGTGTTTCTGGTTGATTTGGTTCAGGATGAAAAGAATCCTCCATATCATGGGCATAACGTGTGAGTAGCAAAGTTGGGTTTCTTTGAAGAACTGGTTTACTAAGCGAGGGAAAGGAAAGGTAAAGCCAATGGTGAAAGGATAAAAGGGGAAACAAACCCACTTATCAAAGATAAGATCGACTTTGCTGGTTGAGTCGTAGGGTCGAATGACGGTGGTCCCCGGAAGAATATAGGAACTGACCAGGTGATTGATAGATTGATCATAAACTGTACAGAGTTCCTCCTCTGTGGCTTGAAGGATCCCAGAATCGGAGAACTCGGGAGGCTCGGAAGTACAATGAGATTTTTTGCCATAGGGATATAAGTCAAAGGAAATGCGGAGAAAATAAACTGACAAAAAGAGGGAACTAACCTGAAAACCCTTGAAACTCTGATGGAAAAGTAAATGTAGAGTTGCAGGTTATAATGATAGTACAACAGAAGGGGTAAAAGAGTCTGAAAATCAAGTCATCAACCCTAGCCACACGATAGGCATCTTTATTCTATCTTTTAATCCTAACCATGAGTTTGAAACAGATTTCAAAAAATTCTACACCTATTACACACCTATAAAATTGGGGGCGATTGTTTGGGATATAATTTTCATCGTCAGGATCCTGAGTATACTGAGCCTGCAATTGGATCCTAATGTTGTTTATCTGAGTCAGGATCTATATAGGACCAAGGATCCTGAATATATCTGTTACTAACGAATTATTTCTGACCATCAGGATTTAAAAGTTGGGGCTCAGGCCTAAGCAAAAATATATGTCATTGCCCCCCCAAAACTAGCTCCTTCCTAGTAACACCATCTCCAGGATTCTCACCAACCTTAGGATCCTCACCAACCTCAGCATCCTCAGCTTCTCTTCTTTCTGCTCCACGGCCTCAACCTTGCCCTCCAGCCTAGCGAGCACAACCTTCCACTTTTCAACGTCCCAGGCCTTGACTTCTAGTCCTTCAGCTTTGGCTTCTTCGTACATTTGGATCCAGGACTGAAAGACGCTAAGGGCGGCCGACCTCTTGGCTTTGGACTCCAAGCGCTGTAGCTCCTCCTGATGAGCATTCTTAAGATCCTGAAGATCCTTCTCTAGAGCTTCCAGTTGGAGCTGAACATTCTTGGTATGCTTCTTTCTAAGATCAGCCATGATCTGCATCTCACTAGTCTTCTAGGATTGCTCAGCACTTTGTTCCTTGTGAAGGGAGGATAGTTTGGAGAAAGCCTACATGATGATAAGTTGTTAATTTTTTATTGTGTTGAATTGCATAACATATATTTGGTTTTTGCTTACCACACCCAGGATCATTTGGACCTTTTTAGGTATTTTAGCAGGAGTCGGATTTTCAAAAGCTTCGAGATCCATGGAGTTGGGACATTTGGGTTTTTCAGTTAGAAGCCACTTGTGAACAGAGAGGAAGAATTCTACTTTTGCTGGAGGATGGATCTGTTTTTTCTTGTTTGACCTCGGTGCTCTTTTTGGCGAAATTAAGAACCTCGTCTAGGTCAAACTGGCCGATATGTTAGGATCATGCGCCTGAAAAGGAATGTTCAGGATCTTGAGAGTAATATATTTACACCTGTTACACACCTATAAAATTGGGGGCAATTGTTTGGGATAGAATTTCTATCGTCAGGATCCTGAGTATACTGAGCCTGCAATAGGATCCTAATGTTGTTTATCTGAGTCAGGATCTAGATAAGACCAAGGATCCTGAATATATCTGTTACTAACGAATTATTTCTGACCATCGGGATTTCAAAGGTGGGGCTCAGGCCTAAGCAAAAATATCTGTCATTGCCCCACCAAAACTAGCTCATTCCTAGTAACACCATCTCCAGGATTCTCACCAGCCTTAGGATCCTCACCAGCCTCAGCATCCTCAGCTTCCCTTCTTCCTGCTCCACGGCCTCAACCTTGCCCTCCAGCCTAGCAACCACAACCTTCCACTTTTCAACGTCCCAGGCCTTGACTTCTAGTCCCTCAGCTTTGGCTTCTTCGTACATTTGGATCCGGGACTGAAAGACGCTAAGGGCGGCCGACCTCTTGGCTTTGGACTCCAAGCGCTGTAACTCCTCCTGATGAGCATTTTTAAGATCCTGAAGATCCTTCTCTAGAGCTTCCAGTTGGAGCTGAACATTCTTGGTATGCTTCTTTCTCAGATCAGCCATGATCTGCATCTCACTAGTCTTCTAGGATTGCTTAGAACTTTGTTCCTTGTGAAGGGAGGATAGTTTGGAGAAAGCCTACATGATGATAAGTTGTTAATTTTTTATTGTGTTGAATTGCATAACATATATTTAGTTTTTGCTTACAACACCCAGGATCATTTGGACCTTTTTAGGTATTTCAGCAGGAGTCGGATTTTCAAAAGCTTCGAGATCCATGGAGTTGGGACATTTGGGTTTTCAGTTAGAAGCCACTTAAGAACCTCGTCTAGGTCAAACTGGCCGATATGTTGGGATCATGCGCCTAAAAAGGAATGTTCAGGATCCTGAGAGTAATATATATATATATAGATATATATAATGCAAAACCGGAGGTGATAAGGTACCTGTAACAACTCGCAAAAATCAAGTCCAATGCAACGGTGACACGTATCATAAACCTTGATAATATTAAAAGATAACTGGAGGGGTTAAAAGTGTCAACATGTTAATTATTACCTCTGAGTGACCATTTAACGTTCCCGAAGCTTTGTAATATGTTAATACACTCTCATGAATATCTGATAAGGATTTCACAAGCAACCAGTCCAATCTTGTGATAAATAATTCAAATATCAAGGAAAAATGGTCATGTGTGATTATACGACAAATGTTCATTGAAATGGTTTCTTCAAAGACTCAAAATCAATGCTAATGCATGGCAACACTTCCAAGAGCATTCAGGCCTGATCATGTGGTCCCCTTCTGCTGAAAGTGACAATAGATTCGAGTTATAAAGATTGCATGGTCAAAATCTAAAAGCTCTCAAAATTTTGTCTTCTGATTAAAAGCTTACGGACTGCAAAGCATACACCTTACGGACCGTAAGGTGGCTTAGCTGGGCGATAAAAATTTAAAAAGCGGATACGGACCGTAAGGCCTTGGCTTACGGTCCGTAAGACCTGTAACTGGGCAGTAAAATGGACAGCTGCAGGTTACAGCCCTTCCACCGCCTTTGCAAGCTTGTTTTTCGATACCAGGGACTGTGCAACTAGTTTTACTGCCCTAGGGACACTTGTAAACATCTGGATTACCTCTAGGAACAGATGGATTGATCTTGTGAAGTGGAAATCACTATAAATAGGCCTCATGTCTTCACTTGAAACTTGCACAATTCAAAGAAATTCATATTCAAACTTTCAACTGAGTTCTCTGAAGCATCCTAGTCTTCTAGGAAGCTCTCTTAGTCTAAATCTTCGTGCTAAGGACTCTTGCAAGTGTACTTAGCCTCTGTAATTAAGTTTTCATTAGTGTAATGACCGAAAGTCAAAGTTAGCGTAATTCTGCTTTGACTTAGTGATTAATCACTAACGGTCCAGCCATTATTCGAATTGAAAGTGGCTATGTATTGGTAATTATGTAGGTGTTAAACCCTTAAAAGGGCACCTCCTAATTATCACATTTACTTGGTCAATTGTCAGGTCAAACTACTTAATAGAAAAGTCAAACGGGTCAGTTTTTATAAAATAATTCATAACTGATAACGTATAAGTTATCGAACATGTTTTAATACTTAAATAACTTGGTAATTTATATAAGAATATGCTTAGGCATGTTCAACCCGACAATTCTGAGTTTAGGCTCGGTTCGCAACCGAAAGTCGCAAAAGTAGACTTTTGCTTTGACTTCCAGTTCTGACCCGATTAGGCTTAGTTTAGTTATGCATTAGGGTTCCTTTGGGACCACATTACATGTTAGTATAACCCTCTGAGATTATACTATATGGTTCCATAGAAATCTGATTCATTTGCATGTTCCCGTAAATGCTTAAAAATGGACCATTATGCCCTTTTATCATTGAAATGAGATTTTTGAAAATGTGAGAGGACAAAAACCTTTATTACTAATATATTAGTATGTCCTAAAAATTTGACATCCGTTTCTGGTCTGAAATAAGAGTTATGCACGATATCGTAAAATAAAAGCTTTTTATTAATTAAATAGCATTTTGGCATAAATCATATTTAAACCAATTTTTTGGCACCAAAATTTCTACCCACTGTTATAATATAATATTTTAGGATTTTTGGAAATTTTTGTTAAATTTTATACTAACCATAACATAGAGTTCTAGCATAAATTCGGTAATTGACGATAAAGCCCTTTATGTTAATAAAATGAGTTTAACATAGGATTTGCATACCAAACCTTTTCCTACTAATATCATATGCTAAATAAAATATTTTAAACACTTGAGACTGGTCAAAATCTCAGATTTCTCTAAACAACCCGAATATCGTCAAATACCGACTTTTATGAGAAATAGGCGCATAGTATGGTTTAAAACCATATTTAGCACCTAAGACTTGTTACCTACTGATGTTATAAATAGATTTTTATACTTTAACAGTAAGTTTAAGAATTGAACTCAGATTTCAAAATTTGACCCTTAAAGCATATGTGAAATGACCAAAATGCCCCTTCGGTGCATAGTTTGGCTATAAATGATAAATTTCACATATGTATGATATCTTACTGATGTAACTTGTTAAAATAAATAATTTTACTGATTTTTTTAGACCAGAACCTCATATTGCTATTTAACCTCTTTTATAAACTTAAAGATGACCAAACTACCCTTACAGGACTTAAATTGGTTTTGAATTCGTTTTGGGCATAATGGAAGATATCCTACTGATATCATATCATATTTAAGGCATATTAACTTGTGGAACTTGTACATGACTCATTTGGTTATCCGTTATGCATATATGTGTTCGCTACGCTTTATGTAACTAGTTTGCATAAATTGACCGAAACGGGTCAAACCTTATCATTTCTACTTCAAAATCCAGAATGTGTTTATATACAAGTCTTCATACTTGTCGGGTCTAAATCACATTCTAATCCGGTCTTCGCTTAATCTTGCGTTTTGAACCGTAAACCTTTCTTTAAAACTAACCGGTCTAAGTTAAAACTTAAATAAGACCCGTTAGGATTCTAATAGGTTATTAAAACCTTCGTTCCAAATTTAGGAGCCCAGTAAAAGCTACTTGTACTTGCTGATTTGAATTACGACTGAGAATAAAGTAATTTTAGCTCAGGTAAATACTTTTAACTTATTTTCCCTTATACGGGCTTGGGATACGGTAAATTATTACCGCTTGGTCGGGTATTGAATATTTAATCGATTAGTGGTTAAATCATTGAGATAACTCGTTTTAATCTGTTTTGTTTCGATCAAAGAATTTGGGGGTTAATGACCGTGTCCTGGATATCCTCGGCTCATTTATTTGAAATGGCCACGACTTAAGCACGGGGTGTAGGCATACACCTGACCGTTGAGTATGTATAAAGATATAACTACATGTGAGTGTAATTCCTTGTGGGACTATATTAGTGGTGTGTCTATTAATTTTGTCTCGGTTTCTATATCGGGCCCTGAACGTACGACAAACATGTGAATCTGTATACAAGATTATTTTAATAATTATCCCAAGTTAAAAAAGAATATTTGTGCCTTGTGCATTCAAATCAATTTTTCTTAAATGTTTTCACAAGAGTCGGTTAATTGTATTTACCAGTGTAAACTGACGTATTTTTCAAAAAGACTAAGTGCAGGTACTATGCGTAATGGGCTGGAACTCCTGAGTATTAAATAAACAGTCTTGCAAGCTTTTGATACATAAAGTCTGTTGAACAATAATTTCTTTCAGTTTTAGTTCCGCCTGTGGATCCATTTATAATCTGTAGTGTAATTTTTATTTATACTTTCAACTCGGTTTGTATAATTACTTTTAAACTTCCGCTGTGCATTAAACTGTGATTATTCGACTATGATGATATCAACTACGTCACGATACTCCCCACCGGGCCCACCGGTAATACGTGGAAATATCGGGGAACAAGGAAGCCGGGCCAGAATGCCGCCACGTGTTTTCTTTTGTTTGTTTCTTTTGTTTGTTTTGCCAGGAATAAGCACAGAATGTCGCCACATGTTAGAGGTAGAGGTGGAAGAGGAAAGGCCCCAATTGTGACAAGAAATGATCACGAAGCCGGGCTATCTCACCGGTGAACACCTTCAGCGACCCTTAGCTCTAGTCCCCATGAGGATTGGAGAACTTATTTAGAGCCTGCGAGACGCTCTGTCTCGCTCAGCTCCTCACCATCATATTACCATTCATTCGGGCCGCAACAAGATGAGGAGCCTAACGATTCGCACCATTGCTACATACCTTTGCAGCGATCGGGTTCGCACCGTGCCTTCCAGGACCCGACCCCCTATTTCTAGAGCCGGTTCAATCCAATGAACCAGATTCAAGAACCAGAGGGTCAAAACCCTTTGGGACCCGCTGACCACTATCCTGAAATGCAGGACATGGAGATGGATGAAGACCCAGATCCGGAGATGCTACCAACTGGGACGCCAACGCATCCCATTGAGATATCGAGCGGATCATCATTTCATGGTTCTCCATACAGGGGCCCTGACATTTTTGCTGAAAGATGGGCCACATACAAGTGGGAGTGCACTCCCCCTCACAACCCACCTCCACAACAACAGCAGGATCCCTCAGAGGATCCGCATTTTCAGGCGGTCACGCCGCCACCACCGCCAGCACCAGAGCAGCAACTGCCTCCGGAACCACCGAGGCGAAGAAGAACAGGTGCACGGATGTCTGTGCGTGGGTTTTCCACTTCAGCACCCCCCAACACTCAAGCAACAGCCACTACCCGCCGTTGTATGAAGACCACAAATGGGTGGGCCTTCAAACCCTGTTTCTGAGGTCGACTCTGCACCAGTCGCACCTCCACCACAAATGGATTATGATAACCCAATTCCTTCTTACGCCGGTGCAGCGGCATATAACCCGTTTGAGCAGCAAGCTTACTCGGGTTACAACTACAATAATGCCCCTAGTGTCGACCCGTACCTCGAGGCGGTGAACTACAATGCTCTCTACCCTGGAGGACCCTTTCAAACTGCGTACCCAACTAGGTACCCAGCATATGGGTATCAATACCCACCACCTCCTCAACCTCAGCCGCAGCAGCAGCCGCAGCCGCCACAGATCCAACCACCGCAGCAACAGGAAATCCTTTAGCGGTTGCACGAGGTGGAGCAACAGGTAAACGAGGAGCGTAGGAGCCGCCGCGGTTTACTAAAGGGTTTGGCAAACCTTATAAAGGGGAAAAAGAAGAGGGATTATTGAAATTCCTTATTCATTTGTTTTGTAATTTTAAATTTCAATTAAGTCCCTGCGTGGACATTTATTTATGTATTCGGTCTCTGCGAGGACTTGTATTTCCTTTTTAGTCCCTATGTGGACAAATTATTTATTTTAAAAGTCCCGTTTAGGGCAACTATGTACTTCTTTCAATTTAAGGAATGTTTTATTTTAAAATTTCATTTGTCATTATATATATGAATATATTGTATGAAATAAATCAAATATCATTCCAATTTAATGTTGATCCGCCATTTAAACAAAATCTTAAAGGTAAAACCTAGCCCATATGTCAATTTAAGACATGGCCATGTTGGTAGATCCTTTTTAAGAAAATAAATCCTTGTTAACATCTGAAAACATGTTAGCACTCCTGACAACAGTGATACGATAAGATCACACTTGTCATCCTTATATTGGATTTTTCCAAATCCTTATTCTTACCAAATAATTTAAAACATCCGTTAGTGATGAAGTACCCACGGGCCATAATCATTGTCTAGTAAGACAAAAGACAGTTATAGTCTATGACTCCCTGTCAAGAAAGGTAATGAACTATGTTCAAACCTAAATGCCTTGATCCTATAAATCATGGCTCATAAATTAAAATTGTCCTTGTGACTAGGCCTTTTATATGCCACCCTATTATCCATAATAGTTTATAACTGGGATAAATTATAACAAAAATTTAAGTAAATTTATACCAAATTAACCAATATGGTTTATAATTACCATGGTTAATGAATTATCAAAATGACAATTCCATAATAGACTTCTGAATAAATCGTTGTCATCATTTTTTATGTAGCAATCAAGCTACATGGCTGATTCTCAAGAGGTTAACAGTCACCCGAGGGAAAGAAACGATAACACCAGAGTTAATGTAGCTGGTGCAGACCTACAAGCATTAATTGATAATGCCGTTACGCGAGCTTTAGACAGACAGTTTAATGAAACAAGTGGTACTCGCACCAAGACCCAGTCTGTACCTCATACGAAACCACCCTCAAAGACGCATACATCTCACAAAGACAATTCTCATCATTCGTCGAATCAAAGGAGTGTCCCGTCTAAGCAGATCGTGCTTAATCAGGAGCCACGCGTTAAAACCTATTCCTACAAATACTTTGTGTCTTGCAAGCCAAGGGACTTCACAGGAGAAAAGGGAGCCATTGATTGTATGACATGGCTCGATGAGATGGATACTGTGGTTGATATCCGTGGATGTGCTGAACAGGATATTGTGAAGTTTGTGTCACAATTGTTTAAAGGTGAAGCTTTAGCTTGGTGGTGGTCATTAATCCAAGCCACATGGAAGATCCCGTTGTATAATTTGACTTGGGATCAATTTGTTGCACTAATCAAAGAAAATTTATGTCCTCAGCATGAGGTTGAGAAAATCGAGACTGACTTCTTGACTCTAGTCATGAAGAATTTAGACTGTCAGGCGTATGTTACGAGCTTCAATACCATGTCCCGATTGGTTCCTTACTTGGTCACCCCGAAACCGAAGCGCATCGCACGTTTTATTGGAGGTCTAGCTCCAGAAATAAAGGGTAATGTGAAGGCATCTAGACCTACCACATACAGGTCTATGGTGGATCTGTCTCTTTCTCTCACACTTGATGCGGTTAGAAATAAGTCTGTGAAAACTTCTAAAGAGGGAAAAAGGAAAAGGGAGGATGAAAACTCTCATCGCTCTGACAAGAAAAGGAAAAGCAATTCTGAACAGAAGAAGAGTTCTGGGTTTAAGAAGGACTCTCAGAGGACAGGAAAGAAGCCTAAGTGCGAAACTTGCAAGAAACACCACCATGGGAAATGCAGATTTGAATCGCAACCTCTACCTTGTGGGATCTGCAAGTCGAAAGAGCATAGAATGTTGGATTGCAAGAAAATTAAAGATGCAACTTGTTACAATTGTAACGAGAAAGGGCATATCAAGACCAACTGCCCAAAATTTGCAAAGAAGCCTGAGGAGGCTAAAAAGACCAACGCTCGTGTCTTCTTCCAGATGAATGCTCAGGAGGCAGTTCAGAATGACAATGTTATAACAGGTACATTCCTTATCAATGATGTTTATGCTAGAGTGTAGTTTTATTCTGGAGCAGACAAGTCTTTTGTAGACAATAAATTTTGTAAGTTATTAATTCTGCCTGTTAAAACTCTAAGCATAAAATATGAGGTAGAATTGGCCGATGGTACCTTAGAGACTGCTTCGACAATCTTAAATGGATGTTTTATATCCATTAGGAATCACTCTTTTTTGCTATCTTTGCTTCCGTTAAAATTAGCAGGATTTGATATAGTGATAGGCATGGATTGGTTGTCTCATAACCAAGCCCAAATTGTATGTGATAAGAAGCAAGTGGTTATCAAGACTCCTTATGGTGAGCCATTAACAATTCAAGGAGATACGCAGTACAGATTACCTAAGCAAGCGTTTATGCTTAAAGCATCGAAGTGTTTAAAGAAAGGTTGTGTCATTTACATGGCACAGGTAACCATTGATGAACCAAAGCCCAAGATTGAAGACATCCCTGTTATTTCTGAATATCCAGACGTGTTTCCCGAAGAATTAACTGGTTTACCTCCAGATAGGCAAGTAGAGTTCAGGATCGATATTATTCCTGGAGCAGCACCAGTTGCAAGAGCACCCAATCGGTTGGCTCCGACTGAGATGAAAGAGTTAAGGACTCAGTTGGATGATTTGTTAGAAAAAGGATTTATTCGACCTAGCTCGTCCCCTTGGGGAGCACCGATTCTGTTTGTGAAGAAAAAGGATGGATCAATGCGTTTATGCATTGATTATCGTGAGCTGAATAAAGTAACCATCAAGAACAGATATCCGTTGCCCAGGATCGACGACTTGTTCGATCAGCTTCAAGGAGCAAGTTACTTTTCAAAGATCGATCTAAGGTCAGGTTATCACCAGTTGAAAGTCAGAAACGAAGATGTGCACAAGACCGCGTTCAGAACACGCTATGGCCACTATGAGTTCTTAGTGATGCCTTTCGGGCACACTAATGCACCTGCAGCATTCATGGATCTCATGAATCGCGTTTGCAAGCCGTATCTAGAAAAGTTTGTCATTGTCATTAACGATGACATACTCATTTATTCAAAGAATCAGGCCGATCATGAAAGACATCTCTGGTGTATCCTTAAACTTCTGCAGCAAGAGAAGCTCTACGCCAAGTTCTCCAAATGTGAGTTTTGGCTTCGTGAAGTCCAATTTCTTGGACACGTGGTAAGCGAGAGTGGTATCCAGGTGGATCCCGCCAAAATTGAACCGATTATGAATTGGCAAGCGCCTAAAACTCCTACAGAGATTCGCAGCTTCTTGGGTCTAGCAGGATACTACAGGCGTTTCATTAAAAACTTTTCCAGGAGTGCCGCACCTCTAACTTCATTGACTCGCAAGAATATAAAGTTTGATTGGGGTCCCAAGCAACAAGAATCTTTTGAGATTCTTAAACAAAAGTTGAGCAATGCTCCTGTGTTTACATTGCAAGAAGGGATTGAAGAGTTTGTTGTGTACTGCGACGCATCGCACACTGGCATGGGTTGTGTGCTTATGTAGAGAGGCAAGGTTATTGTCACATCCCAACCGATGGCGGAATCATCGGGGCGCGGCACTGAGCGAAACATATTGTCCAGAAGTTTCCATAACAACTATCATTACCATTTAATTAAAGCAATACGTCCCATACCGTATCTTAAATAGTCAAACAAGTTATTACAGATAACATCAAAACAAATACTCTGTTCCGACAACTCAGATTTAGACATAACTAATTTATTTGTTGGTTTCTAGGACTCTAGTTCCTAGCTTCGATTTCATCACAGCCCGAGTAGCATATAAACAACCTAGGCACCTGTCACATACGTTAAAATAAAGTCAATACATATAATGTAAAGGTGAGCATACAAGTTTGATAATAGCATATAGAGTTCTAATTCGTTTACGCATAACCAGCACGTACACATAGTGAAATGAAGCACGTTAGTTATCGACATAGATCCATCGATACCAATGACTGCGGGTTGACTGCCCGAGGCAGTTCGCAATACATGATTACCACCGTAATCCATGCAAGTAAAAGATCCTTAACAACCCCCGTGTGAACGGGTGCTGAGTCCAAACTATAGTACTATTGTTGCTAAGGCAAGTAGACAGCGTTCCATGTGTAAACATAACAAACAAGCATTCATAAGCCACGTATAACATGCATTAATGGTTTAGCGTTAAAAATAGCTTGAGTAGTGTGATAGTTGTAGTTTGAATAGTTGTAACGTATGTAACACCCAAAAGTGCTAAAGCAAAAAGGGTTCGAGTATACTCACAGCGATTATGGATTGAAGGGAGCGCTTTACAGCGAGTACGGTTAGCCTGAATAGATTCGATAATGTAACGATAAGTGGCGCGTAAAACAGTACAAAGTGAGAGTGGGTAGGATGGCTGATCGTGCGGATCAGCTATCCGTGAGAGGGAGTCATCCGTGCGCATGACCTATCCGTGCGGATGGTGATGCGTGCGGATGGTGATCCATCCGGATAAGCTATCCGTGCGTGCGACTGTCCGTGCGGGTGGTAACCCGTGCGGATTAGTTGTGCGTGCGGATGACTTATCCGTACGGACAAGTTGTTTGTGTGGATAAACGTTCAAGTGGATTGTTTCTTCCTAAGTGTGAGATGTGTTTGTGTATGATGGCTTGTGCTTTGGAGTTTCCGTTGTAGCATTTAGAAAACACATAAGTGTTTCTACCTTTCAAGTCGGTCGCGCGGACAACAATCCGTATGGATGGCAGTCCGTGTTGACGATGGTAATCCGTGCGGACAGTCTGTGCGCGTGGGCAGAGACAATCCGTCCGGATAGCCTGTCCGTGCGTACGGCTTGGCCGTGCGGATGAACATTGTTTGAATTTTATTTTAAGGCCTTAGTATCTCATGATCCGAAGAGTAATCCATTCAGAGGTCGTCCGTCCGGATTGCTCATTCGTCGATACTCAAACCTTGTTTGGAAAGTGGGTCCCAAGGGTAGCTCGTCCGGGTGACAACCCATCCGTATGGCCTGTGCGTGCGGACAGCTTGTCCATGCGGATAGCTGGTCCGTGCGGACAGCCTCTGGTCTGATTGTTCCGTTCGTCTACTCTGGGTTTCTGTGGTCGTTTATCGAGACGTTCTGATTACGTGGCAACCACTTGGAGTTGTATTCTCACCCGCGTGACTAGACCGGTCAGGAACCACCCTAACTCGGCCTGTTGGCGACTCAGAACGGTCACTCCGGTTGACCCCGAAATCGGGTGTCTGTGGGTAGAATCCAGATCCAGGACTAGTGCTTCACTATTATCGAGTAGAAGACTAGAACCGATCAGGTTCGTACTGATTCTAAGGGAAAAAGAAGGAGAGAACTTAGGTTTATTTCTTTCAACTCTTTTATCCTTAGAGAAGTTTAGATCTAGGTAAAGTTATTGTGAAATCTTGTGGAAATCGTTTAGATCTGAGTTATTCTTGGTGGAATGAGGTCAAGCTTGAAGTTCATAAGAACTTTATGATGACGTCACCCGAGAATACCTCAAATCCGGATGATTTCATGGTTAAAAGTGAAGATTTGAAAGATGGAAATGTGTAGAATTGTGTAGTGATCAAGAATGTACAAGAATTAGTGCAAGATCTTACCTGGATTGAGAGAAATCTGAGAAAAAGTGAAGAATGCGAGCGGTTCGGACGTCACTTGCCAAAAGTGGAAAAGTTGGAGAGTGACCCGTGTATTTATAGGATACCAAAAAGGGAAAAGGGGTGAGCTGTGCGCATGGCGCGTACCCGGATAGGCTATCCGCGCGGATAGGTCATCCGTGCGGATTGGCAATCCGTGCGGATTGGCCATCCGTGCGGATGCCGCCTGCCTTGGTGCGTCCGGTGCGATGTTGCTCCGGTTTCGATTTGCGAGCGATTCGATGGGGTTTCCTAGTCAAATTACTTTCAGTCCCAACTACTTCTTATATGGTTCGACTCGGAATTCGGGTTCGGGTTCGTTTACATTAGACTTCGAGTTCGATTGAGTTCGCTTGATTATCATAACATAACATAAAATAAACATGCACAGGTAACACGTAAGGCACACACACACGTAGAAATGACAAGTAAAATACATAGTTCGAGTTACGGTTCGATGTCGATTTGATTAGCATAGCTTGATCAACTTTATCGCATTGTTACTTCCTATCATTCACAGTCGTAGGTCGATTGAAATACGGTTAATATGATGCGATTATTGTAATGAACAACACTTACTCCACATAATATAAATAAAATAAAAACATTTCTACGAGTCAAGTTGCGCGAAATCGGTCGTTGACCTTGACCTTGACTTTGACTTTCACTCGTGAAAACACGGGGTGTTACAGTTATTTCCTATGCCTCACGTAAGTTAAAAGTGCACGAAAATGTAGGATCGTTGAATCGATCAAATGAGTCGATCAGAAGAGTTCTAGACCAAATCAGAGGCGGAATTCATTGATTTGATCTTCATTCAGCTTGATATGCACTTAGAAGTCGTTGACCTTGACCTTGACTTTGACTTTCACTCGTGAAAACACGGGGTGTTACAGCCTCCCTTTGTTTTGGGAATTTCGTCCCGAAATTAAGCTGGAAGCCGTAACCAACCGTGGATCACATGTGAGAGTCCTTCGTTCGGACCATTGAAAATCTTCAAATTAACCGGGTTTTTACGGTTAAAATTTGCTGATTTTTGGATATGATATGTGAAATTGTCTGTTCTAAAAGCCTTTAAAGTTTCAAATCTTAATTCGAAGCCGTTTGGGAGAAATTTGAATATTGTAGGTCCGGATTTATCTCCGATTCGATTGCGTAACAACACGTTCGACGTGCGGAGTCCGTGAACGTGCTTGACTAAACATAATCGAAACGGTGTCAAGGCCGATCCTACAAGTGGTATCTGAGCAGGTGATCGATTGCGAGGATCAAACACACATCAGATTCGATAAATTTCTTCATCTTTCATCTCTGTCACATTTTTCTCTGAAAATTGCTAAATTAAACGTATATAATAACCGTGATTCTATTGATTATGATGACGTATACAAAGCCGAGAATCACGTAGAGAGATCTTTCTCTTTCTAAGCACCAAGCTCCAAACTTTCTAAAATGGCAAAAGTCTCTAAAGCTAACCCTAGGCCAAGGATATAAGGAGACTCTCCTTATTTACAAGTATGCCACCTTGCCTTTCTTAACCGGACATTACTCACTCGTTAAACAACTGTGGATACTTTGCCTTCATGTCGCTTTCGAGTTCCCAAGTGAACTCCGCGCCTCGTTTACCTTCCCATCGGACTTTCACAATGGGAATGTGTGAGCGCCTGAGTTCTTTGGTCTGGCGATCCATGATTTCGACAGGCTTTTCCACGAAGTGTAATGTTTCGTTCACTTGTAGATCATCTAGAGGAACATGTAAGTCGTGGTCGGCGATGCACTTGCGGAGGTTTGACACGTGGAAAGTCGGATGGACATTGCTAAGTTCCTCCGGTAATTCGAGTCTGTAGGCGACTTTTCCGATCCTTTCCAGAATCTTAAAAGGTCCAACATATCGAGGCGCGAGTTTCCCCTTCTTGCCGAATCGGACTACACCCTTCCAAGGTGATACCTTTAGGAGTACGTAGTCACCAACGCCACATTCACGGGGTTTGCGCTTTTTATCGGCGTAAACTTTCTGTCGATCCCGAGCTTTCGCTAGGTTGTCTCGAATTTGGAAAATTTTGTCTGTCGTTTCTTGTAGCAGCTCCGGACCGGTTAATTGCGAGTGACCGATCTCGTGCCACACAATAGGCGATCGACATCTTCTTCCGTATAAGGCCTCGAAAGGTGCCATCTGGATGCTAGCCTGGTAGTTGTTGTTATACGAGAATTCGACTAACGGAAGGTGTCTATCCCAATTACCACCGAAGTCTTGAACACACGAACGGAGCATGTCTTCAAGTGTACGAATCGTTCTTTCAGTCTGACCGTCGGTTTGTGGGTGGAACGCAGTACTTAGATTAAGCGTTGTACCGAGTGCCGTTTGGAATGTTTCCCACAATCGTGAAGTAAACCGAGCATCACGATCAGAGATGATGTCGCGAGGCGTCCCATGTCGACAAATGATCTCGTCGGTGTAGATTCGAGCTAATCGTTCTACCTTGTAGTCTTCTCGTATCGGTAGGAAGTGAGCTGATTTAGTCAAACGGTCAATAACAACCCAAATGCTGTCGTGACCTGATGACGTGGTTGGAAGTTTGGTTACGAAATCCATAGCTATGCTCTCCCACTTCCACATGGGAATTGGTGGTTGTTCGAGCAAGCCAGAGGGTCTTTGATGTTCAGCCTTGATTCTAGCACAGGTTAGGCATTTTCCGACGTAGAGAGCGATATCCCGTTTCATACCCGGCCACCAGTACCTATAGCGAAGATCATGGTACATTTTGTCAGCACCGGGATGGATAGAGTATCGGGATTTGTGGGCTTCATCCATGATAATCTGTCGCAAGTTGGTTCGCTTGGGAATCCAAATTCGGTCTAAGAAGTGGAATATCCCATTTGATTTGCTCACAAGCTGGGCTCCATCGTGGTAGATTCTTTCTTTCTTCAAGGTGCGTTCGTTGAAACACGCATGTTGGGCGTCGCGAATGAGAGCTTCGAGGTTGTGCTGGGCTTGAACATTACGAGTGCTAAGCAGATAGCTCCGTCTGCTAAGTGCGTCGGCAACAACATTTGCCTTGCCTGGGTGATAACGAATCTCACAGTCGTAATCGTTGAGAAGTTCTACCCATCGGCGTTGACGCATATTTAGTTCTCTCTGATTAAAGATGTGTTGTAGGCTCTTGTGATCGGTGAAGATCGTACACCTTGTACCATACAGGTAGTGTCGCCAAATATTTAATGCAAAAACAACTGCGCCTAGCTCGAGATCGTGGGTTGTATAGTTCTTCTCGTGGATTTTGAGCTGACGAGATGCGTAAGCTATAACCTTGTCTCGTTGCATTAGGACACAACCGAGACCAAGGTTGGAAGCATCACAGTAGACAATGAAATTATCGTTTCCGTCGGGTAGTGTGAGAACAGGAGCATTGCAAAGCATGTGTTTGAGGGTTCGGAAGGCAGACTCTTGTTTGGTTCCCCAGACAAAAGGCTGGTCCTTATGTGTGAGAGAGGTAAGTGGTACAGCAATCTTCGAGAATCCTTCGATGAATCGTCGATAGTAGCCCGCTAGTCCGAGAAAAGAACGGACTTCAGACGGATTCTTAGGCGTAACCCAGCTCTTAACAGCTTCTATCTTCGCAGGATCGACGTGAATACCCTGACTATTTACGATGTGACCCAGAAACTGAACCTCCCCCAACCAAAATTCGCACTTGGAGAATTTGGCGCAGAGTTGGTTCCCCTGGACTAACTCGAGAACCAAACGTAGATGTTGCGCGTGTTCGGCTCTCGTCTTGGAATAGATCAAGACATCGTCGATGAACACGATGACGAAACGGCCGAGATATGGTTTACACACGCGATTCATCAGATCCATGAAAACCGCTGGTGCGTTGGTTAGGCCAAAAGGCATGACAACGAATTCGTAATGGCCGTAACGAGTACGAAACGCGGTTTTGGGTATATCCTCCTCCTGTATACGCAGCTGATGATATCCGGAACGTAGATCGATCTTTGAGAAACACGTAGCGCCTTGTAGCTGATCAAACAAATCGTCGATTCGAGGTAGAGGATAGCGGTTCTTGATAGTCAACTTATTCAATTCCCGGTAGTCGATGCACATCCGGAACGACCCGTCCTTCTTTTTGACGAAAAGGACTGGTGCGCCCCAAGGAGAGGTGCTCGGGCGAATAAAGCCTTTCTCAAGTAATTCCTGGAGTTGGGTTGAGAGTTCGCGCATTTCGGACGGCACGAGTCGATAAGGAGCTCTGGCGATGGGATTAGCTCCAGGAATGAGATCAATGCGAAAATCAATATCGCGCTTTGGTGGTAGTCCGGGAAGGTCCTCTGGAAAAACTTGAGGGAATTCCCGAACCACAGGAACGTCTTTTACTTCCTTCTTCTCTTTCTTTTCCTTCTCCGCTGCTACGACATTAGCCAAGAAAGCCATGTATTCCTTGCGGAGATACTTGCTAGCTTGTAGGCATGACATAAGCTTGAGACCCTTCGAAGTAGTATCACCATAAACACACAACGAATCACCGTTTTCGAGCGAAAAACGAATCATTTTATCGAAGCACACCACTTCGGCATGGTTTTCGCGAAGAAAGTCCATGCCTACTATGACGTCGAAACTTCCGAGTTGCATCGGAATGAGGTCGATTGGGAAGATGTGATTGTTGAGCTCGAGAGTGCAATCACGAATAACAGAGTTTACAGCGACGGTTCTTCCGGTAGCGACTTCAACATCGAATGCAGAGGAGAGTCGGGAACGTTTACGACTAAGGAGTTTCTCAAATTCGAGTGACACAAAGCAATTATCGGCTCCAGTATCAAACAAACATGAAGCATAAATACCATTCACAAGGAACGTACCATTGACCACGTTGTTGTCGGCCTGGGCTTGACGCACATTGAGATTGAAAGTTCTGGCGCGTGCTGCCTGTTGTTGTTGTTGCTGCTGTTGCTGCTGCTGTGGTTGCTGTTGTTGCGGTTCTTGTTTCACTACCCTGTTCGGGCACATGTTGGCGAAATGATTCGGGTCGCCACACGTCAAGCATGCTCTGGCCTTGACTGCGGGTGCCGGAGGAGCTTGTTGACCCTGTGGGGCAGCGAGTAGAGCTTGATTGGCAGGAGCTTGACGAATACGGCAGTTGGCAGTAAAATGGCCGTAGACGTTGCAATGAGCACAGAAGCGGCATTGAATAGCTGTCGGGTGATGATAGGTGCAAGTAGGGCAGAGCGGATGTGGTCCAGTATATGCACGCTTTGCAGGTGGTGCATTGGCCACAGGCGCCGCTACTTGACGCTGTTGGGCAGGTACAGCTTGGATCGGTGCAGCAGTAATCGCACAGTTCTTGTTGGTGGAGCTGTTCTTTCTCTTGTTGCTCGACGAGGTGGTTTCAGTAGTTGGTGCAGCAGTAGTGGCTTGATGCAGATGCTTGGAGGTCTTATCCCACACCCCAGCCTTAACCCTTTTGTCATTGATTTCAGCGGCCAGCAGATAGGTTTCCTCGATCGTGGTAGTCTTAGCCGCTTGCACGAAATCAGCAACGCAGTCGGGCAAAGCTCGGATGTACTTCTTGATGGTCATCTCAGGAGTCTTGACCTGGTCAGGACAGATAATGCTGAGCTGTTTGAAGCGAGCAGTGAGACCAGCATTGTCTCCATCCTTCTGATGTATGTGCCAAAATTCATCTTCAAGCTTTTGATGCTCGTGAGGAGGGCAGAATTCCTCTAGCATGACTTCCTTGAGTTCATCCCACGACAGACCGTAGGCTGCATCATTCCCTCGCTTGTTCCTCTCGGCCGTCCACCAGTCCAAGGCACGGGACTGAAAGACGCCGGTAGCGTTCAGAGTTCGAAGGTCATCAGGGCAACCACTTTGTCGCAGAGTAACCTCGATAGAGTCAAACCAGTGGAATAGTGTAGTAGGGCCTCCTTCGCCTGTGAATTCTTTCGGCCCACATGACTTGAATTGTTTGAAACTGAAAGGTCTGGCGACAGCTCTAGGACCTTCAGTCCTCGATTCCTCGGATGATTTGCTGGCATTCTCATAGGCATCGCTCACCGCCTTTGCTACAGCTTTCGCGACGATGGAAGCAAGACGTCTGTCCTTCTTTTCTTGGCGAGAGAGTGGATGACGGGATCCAGACGACATTGTCTGCAATAGACATCGCCACGGAACTCAACACATGTATTCGAATCTCACCTCACACGTTTACTACTACTAAAGCTCAGTAACACGTACTATGTAAGCGTATACAGTCGCAAGATCATAGAATTACACAGAATCACATAAACACATAGAGCACATAATCACAATATTCCTAAACACGTAAGCATAACAGCAAGAAACACGTATAACTTAATCACTAAAAGCACATACGAGTATACAAAGCATTCTGACTGCCTCTATTGTCGATTCATTAGCGATGAGTCGTGTGGGTTTTGTGTTTTAGCAGGAGCAATAGTGTTGGGTTGAAACCAATAGTACTTCAAAACGTTAACAAATAACAGAAAATGCATAAAATTTCATAAAGATCGATAAATCGAAGGTAGATTGTCTGTGGCTAATAGACTTCGACTAACCAAAGTGGCTCGACTATTCGCAAGGATCTCGTGTGCACAATTACCTCCAGGACTATGCCTTTGCCTCGATTCTTGGGCGTTGGCGCAATTCCCATTGGTTATATTGTGTCCTTAGATCGTTGGAGTCCATCGAACTTTGGTGGGAGTTTTCGTATAAAAGCGGGACGAGTCGTCAAGGTTAGGGTTTCACCCCTATCTTCCAACTTCCGTCCTCGTTTTTGATAAAAATTGAGGAGATTATTCATCAAAATATGGATTTCACTCCTGATTTGGTATGATTCTCCTCGTTTGTAGCTAAAAACGCAAGCTGATTAGGCAACTTTAGTTGAGAGTTTGTGGTTTTCACGCCTATTCTCGGCCTTATTACCTGTTCACAACTTGAAAATTCGAGTGCAGTGATAGAAAAGAATGAGTGATAGTGGCGAGTTTACGCATACGCGTGAGTTGGTCTGTTGGTTCTTAACTATAGACTAGGTCTCTAAGACTTCGACCCGGACTAGGTCGAGTCTTGCCTAATTCCCTATAGTTATGGCTCTGATACCAATCTGTCACACCCCAACCGATGGCGGAATCATCGGGGCGCGGCACTGAGCGAAACAGATTGTCCAGAAGTTTCCATAACAACTATCATTACCATTTAATTAAAGCAATACGTCCCATACCGTATCTTAAATAGTCAAACAAGTTATTACAGATAACATCAAAACAAATACTCTGTTCCGACAACTCAGATTTAGACATAACTAATTTATTTGTTGGTTTCTAGGACTCCAGATCCTAGCTTCGATTTCATCACAGCCCGAGTAGCATATAAACAACCTAGGCACCTGTCACATACGTTAAAATAAAGTCAATACATATAATGTAAAGGTGAGCATACAAGTTTGATAATAGCATATAGAGTTCGAATTCGTTTACGCATAACCAGCACGTACACATAGTGAAATGAAGCACGTTAGTTATCGACATAGATCCATCGATACCAATGACTGCGGGTTGACTGCCCGAGGCAGTTCGCAATACATGATTACCACCGTAATCCATGCAAGTAAAAGATCCTTAACAACCCCCGTGTGAACGGGTGCTGAGTCCAAACTATAGTACTATCGTTGCTATGGCAGGTAGACAGCGTTCCATGTGTAAACATAACAAACAAGCATTCATAAGCCACGTATAACATGCATTAATGGTTTAGCGTTAAAAATAGCTTGAGTAGTGTGATAGTTGTAGTTTGAATAGTTGTAACGTATGTAACACCCAAAAGTGCTAAAGCAAAAAGGGTTCGAGTATACTCACAGCGATTATGGATTGAAGGGAGCGCTTTACAGCGAGTACGGTTAGCCTGAATAGATTCGATAATGTAACGATAAGTGGCGCGTAAAACAGTACAAAGTGAGAGTGGGTAGGATGGCTGATCGTGCGGATCAGCTATCCGTTAGAGGGAGTCATCCGTGCGCATGACCTATCCGTGCGAATGGTGATGCGTGCGGATGGTGATCCATCCGGATAAGCTATCCGTGCGTGCGACTGTCCGTGCGGGTGGTAACCCGTGCGGATTAGTTGTGCGTGCGGATGACTTATCCGTACGGACAAGTTGTTTGTGTGGATAAACGTTCAAGTGGATTGTTTCTTCCTAAGTGTGAGATGTGTTTGTGTATGATGGCTTGTGCTTTGGAGTTTTCGTTGTAGCATTTAGAAAACACATAAGTGTTTCTACCTTTCAAGTCGGTCGCGCGGACAACAATCCGTATGGATGGCAGTCCGTGTTGACGATGGTAATCCGTGCGGACAGTCTGTGCGCGTGGGCAGAGACAATCCGTCCGGATAGCCTGTCCGTGCGTACGGCTTGGCCGTGCGGATGAACATTGTTTGAATTTTATTTTAAGGCCTTAGTATCTCATGATCCGAAGAGTAATCCATTCAGAGGTCGTCCGTCCGGATTGCTCATTCGTCGATACTCAAACCTTGTTTGGAAAGTGGGTCCCAAGGGTAGCTCGTCTGGGTGACAACCCGTCCGTATGGCCTGTGCGTGCGGACAGCTTGTCCGTGCGGATAGCTGGTCCGTGCGGACAACCTCTGGTCTGATTGTTCCGTTCGTCTACTCTGGGTTTCTGTGGTCGTTTATCGAGACGTTCTGATTACGTGGCAACCACTTGGAGTTGTATTCTCACCCGCGTGAATAGACCGGTCAGGAACCACCCTAACTCGGCCTGTTGGCGACTCAGAACGGTCACTCCGGTTGACCCCGAAATCAGGTGTCTGTGGGTAGAATCCAGATCCAGGACTAGTGCTTCACTATTATCGAGTAGAAGACTAGAACCGATCAGGTTCGTACTGATTCTAAGGGAAAAAGAAGGAGAGAACTTAGGTTTATTTCTTTCAACTCTTTTATCCTTAGAGAAGTTTAGATCTAGGTAAAGTTATTGTGAAATCTTGTGGAAATCGTTTAGATCTGAGTTATTCTTGGGGGAATGAGGTCAAGCTTGAAGTTCATAAGAACTTTATGATGACGTCACCCGAGAATACCTCAAATCCGGATGATTTCATGGTTAAAAGTGAAGATTTGAAAGATGGAAATGTATAGAATTGTGTAGTGATCAAGAATGTACAAGAATTAGTGCAAGATCTTACCTGGATTGAGAGAAATCTGAGAAAAAGTGAAGAATGCGAGCGGTTCGGACGTCACTTGCCAAAAGTGGAAAAGTTGGAGAGTGACCCATGTATTTATAGGATGCCAAAAAGGGAAAAGGGGTGAGCTGTGCGCATGGCGCGTACCCGGATAGGCTATCCGCGCGGATAGGTCATCCGTGCGGATTGACAATCCGTGCGGATTGGCAATCCATGCGGATTGGCCATCCGTGCGGATGCCGCCTGCCTTGGTGCGTCCGGTGCGATGTTGCTCCGGTTTCGATTTGCGAGCGATTCGATGGGGTTTCCTAGTCAAATGACTTTCTGTCCCAACTACTTCTTATATGGTTCGACTCGGAATTCGGGTTCGGGTTCGTTTACATTAGACTTCGAGTTCGATTGAGTTCGCTTGATTATCATAACATAACATAAAATAAACATGCACAGGTAACACGTAAGGCACACACACACGTAGAAATGACAAGTAAAATACATAGTTCGAGTTACGGTTCGATGTCGATTTGATTAGCATAGCTTGATCAACTTTATCGCATTGTTACTTCCTATCATTCACAGTCGTAGGTCGATTGAAATACGGTTAATATGATGCGATTATTGTAATGAACAACACTTACTCCACATAATATAAATAAAATAAAAACATTTCTACGAGTCAAGTTGCGCGAAATCGGTCGTTGACCTTGACCTTGACTTTGACTTTCACTCGTGAAAACACGGGGTGTTACAGTTATTTCCTATGCCTCACGTAAGTTAAAAGTGCACGAAAATGTAGGATCGTTGAATCGATCAAATGAGTCGATCAGAAGAGTTCTACACCAAATCAGAGGCGGAATTCATTGATTTGATCTTCATTCAGCTTGATATGCACTTAGAAGTAGATTAACTGTCGATTGTATTGATTTCACAACGTTACAAGAGCTGGCGACACTTCGGCAGAGCTTCGCTACCGGAATCAGAGAAATTACAAATGAAGACCCAAGACCCTCTATATATAGGAGAAGCCAGGTCGCACGACCTGGTGCCAGGTCGCATGAACTGGTCAGTTCGCACGAACTGGTCAGTTCAGACCTGTTTCCCGTTTTTCTCGAACTACGCGTCTTGGTCTATCTATCTTATTACATGAATCGATACAAGACGAAGTCAACAGACATATGCACTAACAAACTCCCCCTTGGATGATGACGAGTCTTCAATGTGTCGAGTCTTCAGCCTTGATCAGTCTTCACGCTCTTTCCAAAGTGTTTTTCTCTGTAAGCATCCTCATCAATCTCTCTCTTCTTCTGTCTTCAGACTCCCCCTTTCGATAAGCTGGGATCGCAGTCTAGAAATCACAATCTGCAACTATCACAGGTTCAGGAACGTCTCCTGGCTCTCCGTAGCAACAGAATCAGAAACCTGGCTTTAATCTGCATATGCTAATGATTAAATCCTCAGGAGTAGAAACCTAGCTTTTTCAAAGCTTTTTTACCTGCACAATTCTCTACCCAAAACATAAGGTTTTTTATTTATAACAATTTAAAAAAAAAAAAACTACTTGAAACATTCTCAAATCAACATGATCTTTCATTTATGATCTATGCTTAACCACTTGTATTCGTAACACTCAAATTTGGTTTCAAATTAATGAACCATTTAAACATTTCAAAATCATTTCTCATTTCAAACAAACTCTCCCAACCCTGTTGTTCATCATGTTCAGCACTTGGAATTTTGAAAATCAGCTTTTCAACATCAGTTGTCGAAAATAAGATGAAATAAAATCTTTTTGTTTTTTTTTCAAAATTTTATGCTAAAACACATTCTTTTTGAATTTTTCTAAGATTTTCAGTGTGTAAAAATGCAATAAAGAAATATTTACAGACAATATTTTTGTGTTGTGTAAGAGGATCATATCAGTTTATGACAAATCACTAGTACCGTTGAGCTTTAAACACTTTAAGATCTAAACGATTCACTTAGATTATCAGTATACTGATCCACTTAAAATTTCACACAAAGTTCAATTGATTCGAGATACGATATTAGTGTTTTAATGGACTTAACTTATTCGCGTGTCCTACCTCAGAATATACTCTGTATCCCGACTCCTATATTCAGTCTTACAGGTGAATGTACGCTAATGATATCTGTAAGGGGTAAATGCGAGACCATGAGAGCACAGGCTATTGCTTCCGCAAAATCAGAGAGATGATGGCTCGACTTTAGGTGTGTTCCCTTTAGAGAATCTTTTCTTCAACAGCACATGATTAGCATTTTTCAATGTTTCATCATTTTTTATGCTGAGGGTGGGCTTTAAGAATAAAGCAGTGCAGAGTATTATACGAAGACTAGGCTATTGCTCCCGCAAAATCAGAAGTCCTGGTATAATACCCCAGATATCATCACGCACAAAGACCTAGTATGTCAGAAATAGAAAGCCCTTCAAACAAGATTTCAGGGGTTACCTATATATCCGAGAGATGTTCCCCACGAGATAAGTAAGTATTTGATATTTAGGTTTATATCTCGAAAACAATCTACTAAGCGTGTAAAAACCTACTGGCATATCATCAGTGAGACCGTTTATCACATTTTAACTTTCCAATTCTTTAGCGTACTGTGATTGTCTACTGATGTACTATCATTTCCTCTTTTTCACAACAAAACTCATTTTGATTTTTTGATTTTTCGATGTTTTTGGTTTTTTAGATTTTATCATGTTTTTGGATTTTTCAAATTTTCAAATTTCTAAATTTTTTACTCCCCCTAAAATAAAAAATATGTTTCAATTTTTTGATTTTCCGGGAAAATTTGAAAGTAAAAGCAATAAACTGTACAAATAAAATGACAAACTGATGTGAATTGCTTTAATTCTCCATTCACTTGGCATAAACAATCAGAACTCCCCCTGACAACAAACTATTTTCCCATTATGATTTTAAAACACTTAAGTTTGTTTTAATCAAAATGGTTTTTTCGGAAAATTAGTTTTGTTGATTTCACACATCATGGGGTTTAATTCATCATTTTGTTCTTTTAACCACTTGTAAAAATTATCACTTGTAGGCTTTTCACACAAACATTTTTCAAGAAAGATGCCGATTTATGCTCCACGATTACCAACTTGGGAGCTCCGGCAAGTCAGGATTTTAAACAAAGAATGCTGACACCCAAGCCTGACCAGCCTTGGGTGCATCCGAGTTATTTTCACTCGGTGGGTAAGTTCTCCTCTTTGATTCATAAAATTCTTTTACCCCTTTTTTCCCTACCATCGACCATTTTTCCAAAAATATGTTTCACTTTGCCATTGAACGCTTTTTCGACATCAAATTCTTTCTTTTCAGAATAGAATTGATTCGAAATCTCTACTTTTCCAACCTTTTGTTTAAAATTTTCAGTTCGCAATGGTGGAAAGTTTGCGTCATCCATTGGCGGAACTGAATTTTCTCTTTTTAGCTCAACTTGTGGCTCCTCTGACTTTGACGAAATCCGATTCATCGCCAGAAAGTGGCTCCTTTGCTTCCGAAGAAACAAACTCATCGCCAAATTTAACATCTGATTTCTTAACAACCCACGTTTGGTTGTTAAGATTCACTCTTCTTTTGTAAAACTTTTTAGAACACTCACCAACTTCAAATGTAGAATTTTTAAACACTTTGAATTTATCCGTTGGTGGTTCATTTTCATCAACGATTTTTTCTTTAAGTTTAGAAAGAACTTCCTGTTTTATGTTAGTTGCCATTGGACAGTTCCAGGCGATGTGACCAACTTTTTTGCATTTATAGCAAGTTCATGTTTCCTTTTTGGTTCCAAACACAGTCTTCTCAAACTTTTGTTTTTCAGCAAGAAACTCCTTGTTAGACTGTCTCCAGAAAACTTTTTCCTTTTCTTCTTCTGAAGAAGCACCTGAAACAAATACAGTTTTTGATTTAAAATCTTTAATATTTTGATTATTTTCAACATCAAAACCCAACCCCTTCTTTTTGAAATTGCTTTTATGATTCGGTTTCTTTTGATGACCTGGACCAAAACCCTTCTTTTTGTTTAATCGTTGTTGAACTCTAGAAGTATATTTAGGTTTTGAAAATCCCATTTTATCTTTTATTTCTAAAAATTTTATTTTTATCAATTTAAAAACTGTTTTAATATTTTCAATTTTCACATTTTTAATTGGAAATTCCTCATCAGAATATAATTTGTCTGAATCATTCAAAGTATATGCTAATTTGAATGTTTCGTCATTTAAATTATTTTTTGATATCAAAAAATCTTTATTGTAAACCCTTTTGACCGATGATTTCGAACTGTCCACTGATGAACTTGAACTCTCAGGTTCAGACTTTGACTCTGACTCCTCATCCTTATCCAACACCTGATCGACCACTTTCTTTATTAACTCAGAATCATGATCAGTGTCAGACGATGTGAATGTGACGTCAATGTTGTCTGGTAACTCATCAGTTGTTTCAGACTTTAACTTTATATTGACTGCCTTTTTGACTTGTTCCGAATTTGGTTTTCTGGGAGAATAACCTTCCCAGATCGGAGGCGGACACTTGTTATAATTTGCACTTTGTTTCTTACCAGTATCTGTATCTTCCGACTTCTTATCTTGAAAAGCTTCAAAACCTGCTACTGTCGGATAGATTCTATCAATCAAGTAATCAGAACTTGAGTAACTCATTAGCAATCGTCTGATTCTTTCATTCTCAATCTTTTCAGTCTCTAATTCTTGCTTCAACTTTGCACACTCTTCAATATAATGATTGATGGCCTTCTGCTTAGACATCATCACTGCATTCATCATTGTCAAAGCATCTTCCCTTTCTGAGTTTGTCTTTTCCAACTGGTTTACTGTTCTGTTCAACACATCATAAGATTCTTTCACGTACTTAACATCGAACAACAATTTTTCTTTCATCTTGTCTAGCTCACTATACTTCTTATCTTTCTCTTCACAATGTTTGCACGGTTCCAAACATTTCAGACAAGGTTTTATGACCTCTACAATCTTTTCAATCACTTTAGCTTCTTTACTTTGTTCATACTTATCTTCAACCTGAACAACATTCTCACATTTTACCTCTTTCTTTTCTTTTGCTGCCCGTTTCTCCTTTAGCTTCTCCAATTTATCTGCAAAATAAAATTTGAAACTTTCAGGAGATAAATGAGTTTTACCAATGTTTATTTGATTAATTTCTTCATCATCACTGCTATCAATTGATGATTGATCAAAGACTGGTGTCTTTTCTGAACTATCTTCTGAAGTGACAGACTCTCCATCTTGACTTTTCTCATCATTTACAAATACATCCATCCATTCTTTCATCAACTCTGGCTCTTGAATGATCTGTGCAATAAATGCTCTAAACTTTGAGTTACTTTCAGCCGGAATATATTTGTCCCAGCTAAATCCCTCTGGCAATCTTTCATCTTCTTGATCTGGAGGCATAGTAATACAAGCTCTCTTCTTTCCATCTTCAATTGGAATAGTACGGGATGATGACGGTTGTTGAGCTACCTGATGATATATTGCTTTCCGATAATATTCATTGTTCCCGAAAGGATTCTGAGCTCCACCTGCTTCTCGGTTGGTACATTCCCTCTTGAAATGTCCTTTTTCCCTGCACCGAAAACAAGTAACTTTAGATTTATCAAAACCTAAAGTAGAAACATTAGCATCACGTAAGTCATCTCTTCCGGTAATTTGCTTAAATTTCTCAGCTCTCCTCAACACGCTCGCTAAACTCCACTTAATATCCATTAGCTCCATTTCCTCAGCATCAATCTGATCGTAATCCTCTTTTGTTAACATAGGATTTCCGATTCTTCCCGCAACCAAACTCTCATATGATTCTAACACGGTAACTAGTAATGCCATATGGCCTTTAGCGACTTCTTCAGAGAAATTCTGACCGTTCTGAAGATGCAATGCGATGTTGCATTGTAGCACATGACCATTACCATTGTTTGAGCTTTGAGACTGATAATTTGAAGTTGAAACATTAGGATTAACACTCGGATATGAAGAAAATCCACTGTTGTTGATTGAACTTTGATTGAGTGATCCGGATTAGTTTTCTGCGCTGAAAGCGGTTTGGATCTTCGGACTTGCTTCAACATTTTGAACATTACCTTTGAAATACATCTTGATATCTTGTTGACCACTTGAATTGTTCATTCTAGCGATCTTTTGTTGTTCAAGATCTTGTCCTTCAAGTTTTTCAATGAATTGAGCAATTGTCAATCTATCATACTCTCCAGTGTTCTTCAAAATCATAAGATATGTACCCCATTCTTTTTGAGGTAAAGCATCGGCTAATTTTTCAACCCATTCCTCTCGATCTTTATTGATACCCAACCGACTCATTGAACGTACTAAATGACAATATCTCTCAATAAGAGTCTTTGTAGTTTTACCTGGCAAACTTGAGAACAATTCAAATTCTTTCTTTAATAGTGACTTTTTATTCTTGATCATCTCCGTACGTCCTTCGAATTTTGTACGAAGTGCTTCCCAAATCGAACGTGCACTATCATCATGTTGAAGTAATATGAAAATGTCTTCTTTCACAGCTTGTTGAAGTAAACTTATCATCATTTTTCTGCCTTGTACATTTCTCTCTCTTTTTCCGTAAATTCAGAAATATTCTTTATAACTCCCACATTATTACGAGGTCGAACGTACTTAGTTTCAATACACTCCCAAGACCTTAGATGATTTGCTTGAACCCAATTCTCGAACCGTTCTTGCCAATTATAATATTCTTCAATGCTCATCAACTTAGGAGGTTTCTATAACGTTCCCGTTTCATTTTCCATAGTTACATTCTGAGCAACGGTAACAGGAGTACCCGGGGCAGTAGCAAATGCATTATAAAATTCGTTATCCATGTTTCGGTATCGAAAATTCACAATAACAGATTTTTCAAACGAGCTGACAAGTTTTCAAACGATCTGGTAATGATTTCAAACGATCTGGACTCAACTCGTACGACCTGGTACTATTTCAAATGACCTAATCACCTTCAAACGACCTGAACTTAGTTTCAAACAACCTGAAGATAACTTCGTACGACCTGGAGCGATTTCACACGACTTGATACACTCTCACGCGACCTGGTTCAAACCATGCGACTTGGAGTCCAAATTCACACGAACTGAATGAATTCCAAACGATCTAAACAGTTTTTCACGCGGTTTGGTCAATTTTATCAAGTTTTAGGTTGAATTAGGTTCTGATTTGTTCATGGATTGATTAAAACAGTGTTTTACGTGTTATATCACGAAATCAGATCATTTTAACCGTAAAAACTCGTTAAATTTGATGAAAAAGTGTAGAAGAATGAGTAGAAATCAGATTTATCCGTGAAAACAAGCTGAAATGGTAAGAACTCTTCCTCCTGAGCTCTGATACCACTTGTAGGATCGTTGAATCGATCAAATGAGTCGATCAGAAGAGTTCTAGACCAAATCAGAGGCGGAATTCATTGATTTGATCTTCATTCAGCTTGATATGCACTTAGAAGTAGATTAACTGTCGATTGTATTGATTTCACAACTTTACAAGAGCTGGCGACACTTCGGCAGAGCTTCGCTACCGGAATCAGAGAAATTACAGATGAAGACCCAAGACCCTCTATATATAGGAGAAGCCAGGTCGCACCAAACAGTCACACGAACTGGTCCAGTCCAGGTCGCACGACCTGGTGCCAGGTCGCACGACCAGGTGCCAGGTCGCATGAACTGGTCAGTTTGCACGAACTAGTCAGTTCAGACCTGTTTCCTGTTTTTCTCGAACTACGCGTCTTGGTCTATCTATCTTATTACTTGACTCGATACAAGATGAAGTCAACAGACATATACACTAACAGAAAAGAACTACACCGCCCATGATTTGGAGTTGGGTGCCGTTGTATTTGCACTAAAACTTTGGAGGCATTATCTTTATGGAACCAAGTGTGTGATTTATTCCGATCATAAAAGCCTACAACACTTGTTCAATCAGAAAGATCTTAACATGAGGCAGCGTCGTTGGATGGAGACATTGAATGATTATGATTTCGAAATTCGCTACCATCCAGGCAAAGCGAATGTTGTAGCTGACGCTCTAAGCAGGAAGGAAAGGATTAAGCCTATTAGAATCAATGCCAAAAGCATTGAACTAAAGAACAGCTTGAATGAAAAGTTGTTAGCTGCTCAGAAGGAAGCTGTTTTGGAAACTAACTTTCCGAATGAGAAGTTAGGTGTGAATGTTGATCAATTGTCATGTGGTAAGGATGGAATCCTAAGATTAAATGGTCGAATCTGGGTTCTAATCCATGGAGGGCTAAGAGAGGTAACCCTTCAAGAAGCTCATAGCTCGAAATATTCAGTCCATCCAGGCAGTGACAAGATGTACCAGGATCTAAAGGAAAATTATTGGTGGATAGGTTTGAAGAAATCTATTGCCACTTATGTGGCAAAATGTCTGACATGCGCACAGCTTAAAGCTGAGCATCAAAAGCCGTCAGGTTTGCTACAACAGCCTGAACTTCCCACCTGGAAGTGGGAAATGGTGACTATAGATTTTATCACTAAGTTACCAAGGACGAAGCGTGAGAATGATACGATTTGGGTTATAGTCGACAGGTTAACCAAGTCAGCTCACTTCTTGCCGATTAAAGAAACGCACAGCTCAGATAAGCTAGCTCAGCTGTATGTGGATGAGATTGTATCTCTCCACGGAGTGCCAGTATCTATTATCTCTGATAGGGATATAAGATACACGTCTCATTTTTGGAAAAGCTTTCAGCAATCTTTAGGCACTCGTTTAAATTTTAGCACTGCTTATCATCCTCAGACAGATGGACAAAGTGAGCGTACGATTCAAACACTTGAGGATATGCTCAGGGCTTGTGTTATAGACTTGGGTGGAAGTTGGGATGACCATCTTCCTTTGGTTGAATTTTCATACAATAATAGCTATCATTCGAGCATCCAAGCAGCGCCTTTTGAGGCTTTGTATGGAAGAAAGTGTAGAACGACAATTTGTTGGGCGGAAGTTGGAGAAACCCAACTATCAAGACCTGATATAGTCCTGGAGAAGACGGATAAGATTGTTCAGATCCGTGATCGTCTGAAAGCCGCAAGGGATAGACAGAAAAGCTATGCAGATATGAGGCGTAAACCTCTAAAGTTTGAAGTTGGTGATAAAGTGCTACTCAAGGTGTCACCCTGGAAAGGGGTGATGCGTTTTGGCAAAAAGGGCAAGCTAAGCCCAAGGTACATAGGACCATTCGAGATCATCGAATGCATCAGAACTGTGGCCTACAAGCTAGATCTGCCAGAAGAGCTTAGTGGAATTCATAGTGTATTCCACATTTGTAATTTGAAGAAATGTCTAGCCGATGAGTCACTAGCAATGTCGCATAAGGATGTCCAGATTGACGAAAGTTTGAAGTTCGTTGAAAAACCTTTGTCGATCGAAGATCGACAGGTTAAGAAACTTCGAAGAAAGCATGTGCCAATCGTCAAAGTGAAATGGGATGCTCGTAGAGGCCCAGAGTATACGTGGGAAGTTGAATCCAAGATGAAACAAAAGTACCCTCAATTATTTCATTAAATCTCGAGGTCGAGATTTCTTTTAAGGGGGTGAGGATGTAACACCTCGCAAAAATCAAGTCCAATGCAACGGTGACACGTATCATAAACCTTGATAATATTAAAAGATAACTAGAGGGGTTAAGAGTGTCAACATGTTAATTATTACCTCTGAGTGACCATTTAACGTTCCCGAAGCTTTGTAATATGTTAATACACTCTCATGAATATCTGATAAGGATTTCACAAGCAACCAGTTCAATCTTGTGATAAATAATTCAAATATCAAGGAAAAATGGTCATGTGTGATTATACGACAAATCTTCATTCAAATGGTTTCTTCAAAGACTCCAAATCAATGCTAATGCATGGCAACACTTCCAAGAGCATTCAGGCATGATCATGTGGCCCCCTTCTGCTGAAAGTGACAATAGATTCGAGTTATAAAGATTGCATGGTCAAAATCTAAAAGCTCTCAAAATTTTGTCTTCTGATTAAAAGCTTACGGACCGCAAAGCATACACCTTACAGACCGTAAGGTGGCTTAGCTGGGCGATAAAAATTTAAAAAGCGGATACGGACCGTAAGGCCTTGGCTTACGGTCCGTAAGACCTGTAACTGGGCAGTAAAATGGACAGCTACAGGTTACAACCCTTCCACCGCCTTTGCAAGCTTGTTTTTCGATACCAGGGACTGTTCAACTTGTTTTACTGCCCTAGGGACACTTGTAAACATCTGGATTACCTCTAGGAACAGATGGATTGAACTTATGAAGTGGAAATCACTATAAATAGGCCTCATGTCTTCACTTGAAACTTGCACAATTCAAAGAAATTCATATTCAAACTCTCAACTGAGTTCTCTGAAGCATCCTGGTCTTCTAGGAAGCTCTCTTAGTCTAAATCTTCGTGCTAAGGACTCTTGTAAGTGTACTTAGCCTCTATAATTAAGTTTTCATTAGTGTAATGACCGAAAGTCAAAGTTAGTGTAATTTTGCATTGACTTAGTGATTAATCACTAACGGTCCAGCCATTATTCGAATTGAAAGTGTCTATGTATTGGTAATTATGTAGGTGTTAAACCCTTAAAAGGGCACATCCTAATTATCACATTTACTTGGTCAATTGTCGGGTCAAACTACTTAATAGAAAAGTCAAACGGGTCAGTTTTTATAAAATAATTCATAACTGATAATGTAGAAGTTATGGAACATGTTTTAACACTCAAATAACTTGGTAATTTATATAAGAACATGCATAGGCATGTTCAACCCGACAATTCTGAGTTTAGGCTCGGTTCGCAACCGAAAGTCGCAAAAGTAGACTTTTGCTTTGACTTCCAGTTCTGACCCGATTAGGCTTAGTTTAGTTATGCCTTAGGGTTCCTTTGGGACCACATTACATGTTAGTATAACCCTCTGAGATTATACTATATGGTTCCATAGAAATCTGATTCATTTGCATGTTCCCGTAAATGCTTAAAAATGGACCATTATGCCCTTTTATCATTGAAACGAGATTTTTGAAAATGTGAGAGGAAAAAAACCTTTATTACTGATATATTAGTATGTCCTAAAAATTTGACATCCGTTTCTGGTCTGAAATAAGAGTTATGCACAATATCGTAAAATAAAAGCTTTTTATTAATTAAATAGCATGTTGGCATAAATCATATTTAAACCGTTTTTTTGGCACCAAACTTTCTACCCACTGTTATAATATAATATTTTGGGATTTTTGAAAATTTTTGTTAAATTTTATACTAACCATAACATAGAGTTCTAGCATAAATTCGGTAATTGACGATAAAGCCCTTTATGTTAATAAAATGAGTTTAACATAGGATTTGCATACCAAACCTTTTCCTACTGATATCATATGCTAAATAAAATATTTTAAACACTTGAGACTTATCAAAATCTCAGATTTCCTTAAACAACCAGAATATCGTCAAATACCGACATTTATGAGAAATAGGCGCATAGTATGGTTTAAAACCATATTTAGCACCTAAGACTTGTTACCTACTGATGTTATAAATAAATTTTTATACTTTAACAGTAAGTTTAAGTCTTGAACTCAGATTTCCAAATTTGACCCTTAAAGCATATGTGAAATGACCAAAATACCCATTCGGTGCATAGTTTGGCCATAAATGATAAATTTCACATATGTATGATATCTTACTGATGTAACTTGTTAAAATAAATAATTTTACTGATTTTTTAGACCAAAACCTCAGATTACTATTTAACCTCTTTTATAAACTTAAAAATGACCAAACTACCCTTACGGGGCTTAAATTGGTTTTGAATTCGTTTTAGGCATAATGGAAGATATCCTACTGATATCATATCATATTTAAGGCATATTAACTTGTGGAACTTGTACATGACTCATTTGGTTACCCGTTATGCATATATGCGTTCGCTATGGTTTATGTAACTAGTTTGCATAAATTGACCGAAACGGGTCAAACCTTATCATTTCTACTTCAAAATCCAGAATATGTTTAGTTTACCCATTATATACAAGTCTTCATACTTGTAGGGTCTAAATCACATTCTAATCCGGTCTTCGCTTAATCTTGCGTTTTGAACCGTAAACCTTTCTTTAAAACTAACCGGTCTAAGTTAAAACTTAAATAAGACCCGTTAGGATTCTAATAGGTTATTAAAACCTTCGTTCCAAATTTAGGAGCCCAGTAAAAGCTACTTGTACTTGCTGATTTGAATTACGATTAAGAATAAAGTAATTTTAGCTCAGGTAAATACTTTTAACTTATTTTCCCTTATACGGGCTTGGGATACGGTAAATTATTACCGCTTGGTCGGGTATTGAATATTTAATCGATTAGTGGTTAAATCATTGAAATAACTCGTTTTAATCTGTTTTGTTTCGATCAAAGCATTTTGGGGTTAATGACCGTGTCCTGGATATCCTCGGCTCATTTATTTGAAATTGCCACGACTTAAGCACGGGGTGTAGGCATACACCTGACCGTTGCGTATGTATAAAGATATAACTACATGTGAGTGTAACTCCTTGTGGGACTATATTAGTGGTGTGTCTATTAATGTTGTCTCGGTTTCTATATCAGGCCCTGAACGTACGACAACATGTGAATCTGTATACAAGATTATTTTAATAATTGTCCCAAGTTATAAAAGAATATTTGTGCCTTGTGCATTCAAATCAATTTTTTTTAAATGTTTTCAAAAGAGTCGGTTAATTGTATTTACCAATGTAAACTGACGTATTTTTCAAAAAGACTAATTGCAGGTACTATGCGTAATGGGCTGGAACTCCTGAGTATTAAATAAAGAGTCTTGCAAGCTTTTGATACTTAAAGTTTGTTGAACAATAATTTCTTTCTGTTTTAGATCCGCCTGTGGATCCATTTACAATCCGTTGTGTAATTTTTATTTAAACTTTCAACTCGGTTTGTATAATTACTTTTAGACTTCCGCTGTGCATTAAATTGTGATTATTCGACTATGATGATATCAACTACGTCACGATACTCCCCACCGGACCCACCGGTAATACGTGGAAATATCGGGGTGTGACAGTACCTGAAGACATTATGGATTCTGAAGCTGGGGATTGGAAGCTGGTTGTTTGGAGAGTTGGGTCCAGTTGGAAAATCCTTTCGGATTCTAGTAAGGCTAATATTTTTGAAATCTTCTTTTTATTTCTGTTGATACACAGGAGCCATAGACCCAAGATCATAAGCTTCATAAACAAGGTAAACAAGGTAAGAAGCAACATAGTGTAAATGGTTATCAAAGATTAAGATGTTAACAAATCCTACCCCTACAAATCCAGTACTTAGGAAAGGATATGCCAATGAAAATAGAATCTCGGCAAACAAAGAAAAACTTGGTCTTCCAGTCCTTCTCGTTGTGTTTTGTTTTAATAACAAGAGGGCTTTGACCAAGCTTGATTCTAAGGGTGAAACGGCAGGATCCATGGGTCCGAAGTTCGTAGGCTTCTGCGATCTCTGAAATGGTAAGGTAAAGAGAATGTTTCTGGTTGATTTGGTTCAGGATGAAAAGAATCCTCCATATCATGGGCATAACCTGTGAGTAGCAAAGTTGGGTTTCTTTGAAGAACTGGTTTACCAAGCGAGGGAAAGAAAAGGTAAAGCCAATGGTGAAAGGATAAAAGGGGAAACAAACCCACTTATCAGAGATAAGATCGACTTTGCTGGTTGAGTCGTAGGGTCGAATGACGGTGGTCCCCGGAAGAATATAGGAACTGACCAGGTGATTGATAGCTGATCGTCAAATGTACAGAGTTCCTCCTCTGTGGCTTGAAGGATCCCAGAATCGGAGAACTCGGGAGGTTCAGAAGTACAATGAGATTTTTTGCCATAGGGATATAAGTCAAAGGAAATGCGGAGAAAATAAAATGAGAAAAAGAGGGAACTAATGATAGTACAACAGAAGGGGTAAAAGAGTCTGAAAATCAAGTCATCAACCCTAGCCACACGATAGGCATCTTTAATTCTATCTTTTAATCCTAACCATGAGTTTGAAACAGATTTCAAAAAATTTTACACCTGTTACACACCTATAAAATTGGGGGTAATTGTTTGGGATAGAATTTCTATCGTCAGGATCCTGAGTATACTGAGCCTGCAATAGGATCCTAATGTTGTTTATCTGAGTCAGTATCTAGATAGGACCAAGGATCCTGAATATATATGTGAATGTTGTTTACACCTGTTACACACCTAAAAACCCTTGAAACTCCGATGGGAAAGTGAATGTAGAGTTGCAGGTTATAATGATAGTACAACAGAAGGGGTAAAAGAGTCTGAAAATCAAGTCATCAACCCTAGCCACACGATAGGCATCTTTAATTCTATCTTTTAATCCTAACCATGAGTTTGAAACAGATTTCAAAAAATTTTACACCTGTTACACACCTATAAAATTGGGGGTAATTGTTTGGGATAGAATTTCTATCGTCAGGATCCCGAGTATACTGAGCCTGCAATAGGATCCTAATGTTGTTTATCTGAGTCAGGATCTAGATAGGACCAAGGATCCTGAATATATATGTTACTAACAAATTATTTATGTCTTGAGAGAATAATTTGCATGAATATTCTAATCACAAACGGCGAAGAGAGCTTGAGCCTGAATTGTAGCTAAAGTGGTTCAACAAAACGTGTGGAAACGAGGTTGAAGACTTGCAACGGTTGATGACCCGTTCTTTCAGGATCCCGGATATCTTGGAACTCTAGTTTGGATTTGTTTTGTACTTGTATTATAAATAGGCTCGATTGGATCAAGTTAGGGACACGAAACACTCACCGCAAACGGTATACACTAGATCACTCACACGATATTGAGCCGTAACACTTAGCTTTGATCCATCAGGCCTCACATTTTTAATTCTTTCTATAGTAATACTATCGGAGTTGTGTAGTTTCCACCTCCCGGGGTTTTTTGTGTCGGAGATCAACTTTACGAAGAGGATCAATGGTTTTTTTCCCCGTAACAGATCCTTTACTTTGCACATCGCATTCTCACATTAGGATCCTGACTGTAAATTCAGGATTTTAAACATTATACTTATCATTTTTACTAGCATCTCACCTTACTAACTAAATTTAGTTGTTAATTTCACTCAAATAATTTTTGACCAGAACACCCTTCAAGTTTCGAATATATACAATCAAATCTTTCATTTTATTTTTTTAAATTTGCTTCTACTTTAAGTTTTTAAACAATTCAATTCAAAAGAAATTAATGCAATTAAATTATCTAATATGGATCGAACTTGTATTCTTATTATTCATACATTTGAGTTTTTTCTTCAAATTTAAATCTATCTGTATACCAAAATAATCACACTTCCATCAACTATTTAGAGTTACGATTAGCATCTGATTTTTTTTTTAATTTTATTACTCCAGTTTTTATACCAATTAAACTTCTATATATTTAATCACCAAATTTTCCCTATGGTTTCAATTAAGTTCGAATTGTATTACTCGGAATTTGATATTAGTTGTATCTAGTGAATTAGTATTCATTATACTATCAATATAGATCAATATTTTAATCATTTTTAAAAATTAAAGCAAACATACACTCAATATAATTAATTCACTGAGTATTAAAACAAATAGCCATTGAGGTATTGACCTAGTGGTTAAGAGGACCAAGGTTCAACCCTTAGAAGACTTGACGTAATTTAATTTAGAGTTTATGGGAGAGAAAAAACTTAGCCGTTAAAAAAAATAATAAAACAAATAAAGTGATAGCCACCATAAGTAACCATTTAGCCTACCCCTTTCTAAAAAAAAAGGATGAAATAGTAAGAATATTTTAATATCGGTTAAAGTTGATTCCAAACCTCATACCATCATAAACATTAATGCTAAATTCAGATTTCTTAGATATTGTCTTAAGCAGTGGTGGAAGGGTGTTCTAAAGAAGGAAGGGGAGGAGATGAGAAGTATGAAAGAGGATATGGAGAAAATGGAGGCCACTATGGAAGTTCGGGATTTGGAGGAAGAGGAGGTGTGGGTTTGGGAGGAATGTAGAAAAGGAGTTGATTATTTAAACTTATGTCACAACCGGGATTTAAAACAAACATCACGGGTTAGATGGGCCATAGATGGGGATGAAAATTCAGTCTTCTTCCATGGGATTGTTAATGGGAGAAAGGCGGCAAATGCGATCCCAGGGTTAATGGTTAATGGTTCTTGGGTGTCGAAGCCATCTTTGGTTAAAAAAGAGGTGTTCAGGCACTTTAGAAGTCATTTTGCGGATGAGTTAAAGAGAAGACCAGGAATTATTTGCGATAATACGAAAACGCTTCAAGGAAACAGTGGTGAAGAGTTGATAGCTAAGTTCTCGAGAGAGGAGATCAAGGAAGTAGTTTTTGATTGCGGTTTGGACAGAGCTCCGGGACCAGATGGTTTTAACTTCAGGTTTGTAAAATTCTTCTGGAGTTTTTTCGAAGAGGATTTTATTAATATGTTTAACCGTTTTCATGAGCATGGTGTTATCAGTAGAGGTTGCAGTTCCTCTTTTATTACTTTGATCCCGAAATCTAAAACACCGGTGGGTTTAAAAGATTACAGACCCATTAATTTAGTTGGGATCATTAGTAAAGTTATATCCAAGGTTTTGGCTATACGGATTAAAAATGCCTTGGACTCGATTATTTCGAATTCTCAGTCAGCTTTTCTTAGAGGGAGATTTATTTTGGATGGTCCTCTAGTGATTAATGAAACTATTGGGTGACTTAAGAAGAGAGGTAAAAGGGCTTTCATGTTGAAGCTCGACTTTGAGAAGGCATATGATAATGTTAATTGGGGTTTCTTATTATCTACTTTAGAGCATATGGGATTTCCGGATAGGTGGTGTACTTGGGTGAAAGGGATTTTAGAATCGGCCCGTTCGGCGGTCTTGGTTAATGGGTCTCCCACGTTTGAGTTTCAGTGTGAAAAAGGAGTTCGTCAAGGAGATCCATTATCTCCTTTTCTATTTTTGGTAGTAATGGAAGTCCTTCATTGCATGCTTGAGAAAGCAGTAGAATTGGGGGAGATAAAGGGGATACGGTTTGATAGTCATACAAAGACAATTTCTCAACTTTTTTATGCAGATGACGCTTTAATAGTGGGAGAGTGGTCTAAAGAGAATATGGAGAGTGTGGCTAGGGTGCTCCGGGTTTTTCACTTGTGCTCGGGTCTTAAAATTAACATTCAGAAATCGTATTTGTATGAGATTGGTTTAAATGATAGGGATGTGGAGAATATGGCGGCGGTTATTGGTTGTAGGGTGGGTACTCTTCCTTTCGATTATTTGGGGATTAGAGTTGGAGCTAATATGACTCGGGCTTGTCACTGGAGCCCGGTTATTGAAACTATTCAAAATAGGCTTTCGACATGGAAGGCGAAGACACTATCAATGGCGGGAAGGTTAACTCTTGTTAAGTCGGTATTATCGAGCCTTCCAATATACTACTTGTCCCTCTATAAGGCGCCTGTGAAGGTGTTGGAGCATATGGAGAGATTGATAAGAAACTTCTTGTGGTCAGGTTCTGATGATGTCAAAAAAGTTCACTGGGTGTCTTGGGAGGTGGTTACTACTCCCAAGAAAAAAGGGGGGTTGGGAATTTCGAGATTGACGGATGTAAATTTGGCACTTCTAGCTAAATGGGCTTGGAGATTCACCGTGGAGAGTAGTTCGATATGGAGAATAATTATCGAGGCGATTCACGGTGGGAGGGGATGTTGGTGTTTCCTTCCGGTTAAACGATCCATTACCGGTTGTTGGAAATCCATTGTCACTTATTTGGAGTCGATCCGAGTGAAAGATAAGTCTATTCACCAATTGATTCGGGGGGTGCTTGGAAAGGGGGATAAACTGTGTTTCTGGTCTGATCAGTGGCTGGGTGATGATATTCTAAAGAAAAGATGGCCTTGTTTGTATAAACTTGATAAAAATAAAAAGTGCAAGGTTGGTGATAGAGTTTCACAAGGAAGAAATGGTTTAATGTTCTCAGGCAGGTGGTATAGTCGAACAGTGGAGGAGCTTTCGGGGTTGCAAGATCTGGAAAGAATGTTATCGGAAGGCAACATGGCTCGGAATTCTGATAAGTGGGTTTGGGACGATGGGGCTGCTGGGACATTCACGGTTTCTGGGTTCAAGGAGTTATTAGAGAAGGCGTTAACGGGATGCAAGATTTACATATGAAGTGGGAAGGATGGGTGCCTATTAAAGTCAATTTATTTACTTGGAGGGCTTAGCGCGACAGGTTACCAACTCGGGTTGCTTTGGCGAGGAGAAGAATTAATATCCCAGACGTTTTATGTCCTATGTGCAGTGTTGCGGATGAAGACATTAGACACCTGATGGTCGGATGCGAATTTGCTTATGGCGTATGGACTATCATTTTCAAATGGTGTAAGTTGGATCCATTTTTCGCTTATGATTATGATGATTTGTTGATGCTTTACAAGAATGTGCATGCTGGAAAATGGAGGAAAAAGATTATTAGAGGCATTGTTATGATCACAACTTGGGTTATTTGGAATACAAGGAATGCGAAGGTCTTTCAAACCTCATCCACGAAGATTATAGATGTGGTGGCGGAGGTGAAGTCGAGGTCTTTTTTATGGTTGAAACATAGATCGAAGTTTAAAAGTATTGTATGGAAGGATTGGTCATCTTATCCATTGTATATGTGTTTATAGTTTTTTGGCGGTTCTCGTTTAGAGGGCCTGCCGGTGTTAATGAAAGTTAATGTCCAAAAATAAAAAATAAACCTTTATAATATTAACACATATTTTCTTTTTTCGTTTGCGTTATTACCTTAAATCAACTAAAAATATACACATGTAAATTTGGTTACATTTATGATTTACTTGTAGCAATAAGTCATTAATATTTTACTACAAAACTTATATGTTGCATTTAGTTCGCCATTAATTAAGCTTGGCTTCGTTTCGACCTCTTCCTTTTGCGTTTCATGGTTATTTCACTCACTCCATCTCTGCAATTCCTTTGTTCATCAACGAAACCGATTCAATGGCGACTCTCACCGGGTACAAAGAAGACAGAGAAGTCATCCGATTGGAACGCGAAGCCGTTATTCCAGTTTTGAAGCCTAGGCTCATCATGGCTTTGGCCAACCTCATTGGTAATCAATCTCCTCAATCTCATTTCATTTCATTTTATTTTATTTTATTTACGTATGCATGTATGCATGCATGGTTTCAATCACATATTATAGATGTTCAATGATATGATCTCTCTTTATGTTGTTACATCTTGCAAATCCGGGATCTTCATGTTTCTACATTTCCATTCATGTGCGGATTTTGTGGATATGTATTTTGATGATCTATTGTTACTAGATGGTTTTTGTAGTTCCATCAAATCATTTTAGGCAATTAGGGGATTCGAATAAGTTTTGTTACGAGTTAGGAGGTGCCAGAGTGCATTCTCGTTTGAGACTAATCTGATTTCTGATTCTGGAAAACAACAAGGTCAAGTCCCCTGGTGGGGTCCACGGGTGGAGCCTCGAGCTCTCACCATTCATAGTAACTTGTAAACCATTAGCATTAACTAAGTTACTACTGACAGAAGCAAATAATCAACAATAACTAAGTTACAACTGCCAATGAGCTTGCAGCCCAGTGGTGGAGAGACTGGCCTCCTCTTCATGAGGTATCCGGTTCGATCCCCACAGGATGCAGGGGAGGCACCAGGGTTTTACCCATGATGCCCGGGTTCGATCCCCACTTGAGGCGGTTTATTCCCCTCTGTGGCGGCTCTCAACCCGCCAAGTCCTACGATGGGCGAGGCACCTGTGGGGTTTTTCCTTTGGACGCCGGTCACACTCTGATGCCAGCTGGGGCACGGTTAAGACACTCACGTCTGGCCGGAGTGGGGCGACGGGCCTCCCCAATGAGGGGGGGTGTGGGGTGTCTCGCACCCAAAAAATTGTGACACCTTGCCGTTCAAAAAAAAAACTAAGTTACAACTGATAAAGAATTGTTGGTAACCGATTACTAGGCTCAAACGCTAACCATTTTAATTGTTAAGCTCGCAAACTGTTTCACAAAGCATTGTGTGGTTTCAGGAAAACGTTTTGATGCTTCGCAACCTACAAAATGAAAATCTTCACCTCGTTCTTGATTTTTTTGAATTATCTGGTTGAGATTTCGAGTGTCCATCGAAATACTTCAATATGAAAGTTATTTACGATTCGGAAACATGATCCAACACATTACCTTCTATATAACCTACATATAAAAACCATATTTTTGATGTTCAATGGTTGCATATTTGACATTCAATGTCAAGGTGGATTTGTTTTACCATAATGGAGTGTTCTTTATCCTTTGCAGAACAGAGTGCTGACAGGGCAGACTTCTTGAAGCTCTGCAAGAGAGTCGAGTACATGATTCGAGCATGGTATTTTCTTCAGTTTGAAGATCTTATGGTATTATTAACTTGTTTTTTTCATCATCTTTATCAAATAACAATCAATCATCTTCTTCTGACAACACATATCTGATTTCATTACTTGCAGCAACTATACGCGCTATTTGATCCCGTCTATGGGGCTCAGAAACTGGAGCAGCAGAAATTATCCTCACAAGAGATTGATAATCTTGAACAAAACTTCCTCAGCTATATGTTTAAGGTACTGTATCCATACACACGTCGTTCTTACTTCTTACCTACAAATGTTACATGTTTCATGTCATTGCAGGTACTTGAAAAGAGCAACTTTAAGATTGCTACTAATGAGGAGATCGCGGTTGCACAATCAGGCCAATATCTTCTCAATCTTCCTATCTCAGTTGATGAATCAAAGGTACGCCTTAAATTTGGTTGTTTATAGTTAATTATGCTTTATTAATATTTAATCTTTTTTTATTGTAGCTTGATAAGAACTTATTAAAGAGGTACTTTAAGGAGCATCCACAAGAAAACCTTCCTGAATTTGCAGACAAGGTATTCTAGCATTGCAACATTGACTTATGGTCAACTCTTGCCACCCGTATACGATAGACACTATTTAGCAAACATGTCACATAAATAAATAATAAACACGTCTTTTTGTTTATTATGTTGCAGTATATAATCTTTAGACGTGGCATTGGAATTGATCGTACAACCGATTACTTTATCATGGAGAAGGTGGACATGATCATTGCACGCATATGGGCATGGATCATGAGAATAACGAAGTACGGTTTCTTAGTTTCTTGCACATTATACTTATTTAGTTACAGTTTAAACTCCATGAAAATGAAAAGACTCGCGGTTATTGTGGTTGCAGGCTAGAAAAGCTTTTTCCCAAGAAAACTACCGCTAACGCTGCACCGCTTAAGAAAGATGATGAAATCACAGATGAAGATATTCAGGATGACTTGTACGTTGAGCGAATCCGCATTGAAAAAATGGATTTGAGGTTGTACATTGAAGTCTTTCTCTTGTTTCCAGCTATACATTAGAACATTAGTTTATAATAATTAATAACAGATAACTGACACATGATTCTACCAGTTTACAGAATTTAGCTAGTAAGATTACCATCCAAGAACCTACATTTGACAGGATAATTGTTGTTTACAGGTATGATTCATATCAATATACTTCATAATATAATAATATATACACAATATTGTATTACTATTTAATTTAAGATGATATACAGGCTAGCAGGAAGCAAGACAAAAAAGGAAAGAGGAATCTATGTGAAGCATTTGAAACAAATCCCAATGGCAGATATGGAAATAGTTTTGGTGAGTTATTTTCTTGGTCTCTTTAATTTGACTTTTTCTTGTTTGACCATTGACATTTAGGAGCTTCTTTCGACAGCCCGAGAAGAAAAATCCGAGTTTGACCCCTATGGATTGGGTGAAATTTCTTTCGACTGCCATATTCGGTTTGGTTAGTTAGCCGGTCATCCATGAAGTTATTCATTTACTTCATTTTTATTTTTATTTCTTTTACTTATTTAGTTTTGAAATGTTTATATTTTGCTGCAGGCAGCTGCTACCGGTTCAATTGAGACCCCTCAAGCCGACTTTTGGGTCATCATTGCAGTTGTTTCTACAGTAGTTGGTTATTGTGCCAAAATATACTTTACGTGAGTGTTCCGTTAGATAAATACAAATACAAATGCGAGTTCATTTTTGTTAATGGTTTGAGTGACCAACAATCTGAGAATGTAGGTTTCAGGCAAACATGGATACATATCAGAACTTAATCACCCAATTCATGTATGACAAACAACTGGATAGTGGCAAAGGCACACTTCTTCATTTGTGTGATGATGTCATTCAACAAGAAGTAAGCATGTATATATATTAGTTTATATATAATTTTTATTTTGAATGATGCAGTTATTAATTAGGCTAACTTAAATCAATTTCAGGTAAAGGAGGTCATCATTTCTTTCTTTATACTAATGGAACAGGGGAAAGCAACTTTAAAGGTAGCAGTTATTATGTATAAATATATCTGTGTATAAAATTTTCGTATATTAACACTGAATATGCTTAATTAATTAAGTGTAATTATGCATTATAGGAACTGGACCGCAAATGTGAGGAACTACTAAAGGAAGAGTTTGGTGAGAGATGCAACTTTGATGTGGATGATGCAGTCAGTAAATTAGAAAAACTGGGCATTATTTCCAAGGTAGGATAAAAACAAATCACTTACTAGGATTTTATAGTAATACAGCTACGAGAACCGCATAAACACTTGTACATATTGCTTTAACTGTGATACAAAAGGTAATTACGTAACAACCTCTCTTTCTCTCCCCCATCGTATCATTAAAGCACTACGTACAAGTGTTTATCTGGTTCGCTAGTTAAAACTGGATACAAGATTTGTGTTTTCTTTAAACAAGACTAGATTTATGCAAAGAAAATGGAAGTCATATTTGTTGTTTCTTAATTTAGGATCAAATAGGAAGGTATTACTGTGCTGGTCTTAAACGCGCAAATGAGATCATTGGCACCACCACGGAAGAGCTCGTACTTAAGGCAAGACAGGAGGAGGGCAGTCCTAAAAACATGTGAGCATCCAGCTGGCAGCCACGTCACACTTTTCTGTTCTAAAAATTCAATCAAAATTAGACTTTAAATATATAGTTGATTATACTTGTGGCATTTATAACTCTGCTTATACAGTTTTGCTAATGTATCATGTGAATTATATTTATAGAACTCTGAAATGCAGTTCTGTGACAGTTTCATTTTGTTTATGGACAATATTTTCCTTTTATAAGATACAAAATTAACCTCCCAGCAGTCACAATTGCAAATATTTAAAGAGTAATGTTGACATGTTTGCATCATAGATGGTGATAATGATATGAACCCCGAATCGAGCTTAGCATCTGGGCCTGGGCGTGTAACGTGTCAAATTGTTGGGCCTGATCCGGTCCGCATTCCCCTTTTTAGTGATTTTACAAAGCATTCAATTACTAAAGAAGGAAAAAAATCAAGTAAACAATGATATGCTCATGTTCCCTCTCTAATGAGGGTCATTAGTTTTGATAGTTTCTATTATGAACCATTCATTAAACTAGTCCATAGAAAATTATACAATCCACTCACCATTTATTGACACACATAAATGTTTTATAACATATGGGCAAAAACATATGACTAAAACATGTCGGTTTATATTAAAACCACAAAAATAAAACCCGAGATTTAGGAATCAGCGAGACTGATAAGCTGATCAACGACACTTGGATCCGCTAATGTGCTTATATCGCCAAGCTCATCTAGCTGTCTAGAGGCTATTTTCCTCAAAATTCTCCTCATTATCTTTCCACTTCTTGTCTTCGGAAGATTGGGCGCCCAATGAATTCTGTCAGGTGCTGCAAATGCTCCAATCTGATATGAAAATAAAAAATGTAGCATCACAGTAGAGTCGTAGATTCAAATATAATCTTTCTGTTCTATTTGAACATACGACAATTAAAAGGAGTTTGACTTTTATGAAAAGCTAAATAAATAAAAACTTACTTGGTTCCGAACCACAAGCACAAGGCTTTTGCGAAGGTCTTCACTGTATGGAGCACCCTCCACTAGAGTAACAAATGCATATATTCCCTGCCCTTTGACCTAACAAGACAAAACAGATGACGATTGCTGCACAATTTCCCATATGTAAATAACATGCAAATTAATATATGCGGGTTGGGTAACGAGTCAAAACTGTAACTTTTTTAGTGTAGGACGAAACGGGATAGATTGGGTTGTGTTGTGTTTCCTACAGTCACTTTTTTGGACTTCTTTTAATAAATGGGTGACATCTGACCCTAAATTCCACTGACCCATTTCCTTTTTTTTATTTACTATGGCCTGTTTGAGATCAAACATAACCCGTTTGGTCAAAACTGCCACCCTTGATGCAGATAAAAAGCTACCTCATGCTCAACACCAACAACGGCTGCTTCAGCACACTGGGGATGTGAAACTAGAGCTGATTCAACTTCTGCAGTACCAATACGGTGTCCACTGTTCACATATTACAGATAGTGTAAACTAATGAATTTCAGCAGTGAAAAGATAAAATTACAACAGTAAGTAAAGTATGAAAATATAAGCTTGGTTGCGATTGGTGAAGATACCTGACGTTAATTACATCATCAACTCTCCCCGTGAGCCAATGATATCCATCCTTGTCCCTGAAACAATTCAACATAATTAGCATACGAAAACAATAAACATATAAAATTTCAAGATATCCTAAACACGTTATTTACCTACAGCAGCCATCACCACTAAAATAATAGCCCGGGAACGCCTTAAAGTAAGTTGTTTCATATCTTTCATGATCACCATAAAGAGTCCTAAAAGCCCCAGGCCACGAGCTTTTAACACATAAATAGCCACTGCACTCCCCATCAATTTCATTACCCTTTTCGTCCACTATCACAGGCTGCGTTTATTTTTATAAATAAAGTCAATAACAATTGGTAAAATAAAACAGATGCAATTTCATATTTTCTGTACATTACCTGAACCCCGAAAAATGGGAAAGTAGCAGAACCAGGTTTTTGTGGCCACGCGCCAGGTAAGGGAGTAATCTGAAAGTTATAATGACAACAGGTGGCATTAGATCATATAATAAATAGAGTAAAATGCCATTTTCGTCCCTGAGGTTTGGACAATTTTGCGACTTCCGTCCAAACGTTTGTTTTTCCTCATCTGGATCCAAAAGGTTTGAAATCTTGCCATTTTCATCCGGCTCGTTAACTCCATCCATTTTTTCGGTTAAGTCAAATGTATTTTTGTCTTTTTCGTCTTTTTTGAATACTTGTACATTATGCTAAATGCTTGTACATAAAGTGAAAAAAACCGAATTGCCCTTTAAGTTAACAAAAAAGACAAAAATACCCCTGGTATAACGGAGAAAAATGGTTGGGAGTTAACGAGCCGGATGAAAATGGCAAGATTTCAAACCTTTTGGATCCAGATGGGAAAAAATAAACCTTTGGACGAAAGTTGCAAAACTGGCCAAACCTCAGGAACGAAAATAGCATTTTTTACTTTACTAAATAAAAATAATTAACTGGTGTTTACCATGAAACCCCCGGTCTCCGTTTGCCACCAGGTATCTGATATGGGACACCTTGAATCTCCGACTACATTGTAAAACCACCTGTTGAGTCAATAAAGGAATATTCATGAGACACATACAATAATTAATTTAACATTGTTCTCAACTGAAAGTTGAGTTAAAATGAAGAACCTCCATGCACTTGGGTTGATCGGCTCGCCTACGCTACCAAGGACCCGTAAAGATTTACGAGAATAACGAGTAACATACTGCATGGAGTAAACAATATATGATTAAAAAAAGATATTTCAAATCGTAAAATTAAATATAATGTATAATAAAATAGACAGTTGAAAAGACGCCTTGCCTCATTTCCATCACGCATAAGAGACCGCACCAGAGTAGGAGCGGTGTAGAATATTGTAACCTTGTATTTATCAACAATTTCCCAGCAGCGCCCTGAATCTGGATAATTAGGAACCTGCATGTACCATTTATCGAAAGATTTAAAAGCTTTTCTATCACATCAATTTTTTTTATTAAATTATAGGCATGTACATATGCCGTAAGATCTCGACTATTTAGCACTTGATAGGTGCTAATTAACTATTAAACATCATAGCTCAATTATAGTGACAGAAAAAAGAAATGTCCTTGATATAATGAATCATAAGATGATAGAAACTATAAATTCAGATTATATGTAACCTTGAATGCATAACCTTTAGTTATCTGAGAAAAATACACAAAATATGAATTGCTTTACCCCTTCATAAACGACAACTGTTGCTCCATTAAGTAGAGGTCCATAAGTAACATAACTGTGTCCAGTAATCCAACCACAGTCAGCTGTACACCTATAATTTCAGAAGAAACAGATTTTATCAATACACACTAGAACAAAAGGATTTATCAGTTAAATGTTTACTGTCAGAAAATATAAACTTGTTACATCGTTCTTTTCAAATTTTGATTAACTTAATAACATAAATAGTCGACTTTGGGACAAGAGAACGGAAGGAAGAACAATCAATGATTTATGTTAGGTAATTTGACTAAAAATAAATACAAAAACTAGTATCGAATATGATTACTAGTAGGTATGTGTGTAGCTGTTGAAATAATATGTTCTGACTATGTAAGTGAAAAAAGTGTGAAAATGTCTTGACATGTCTATATGGCATATATTTTTTTCCAAAAATTAGAATAAACTAACTTTTTAGAAATGAAGATCTACCAGTATATATCAGAATCTTTGTAGTCAAACGCATATTTGAATGTTGTTGCAGTGTATATCATGTATCCTCCGGTAGTATGCAGAACACCCTATCAAATGCACCAGCATATTTCGTTATAAAACTTAACCAACAACAAAAAAAAAAAGAAGAAAAAAATATTTCTAGATTTCACGCTACTCAAATACCTTAGGCTTTCCAGTGCTTCCACTGGTATAAAGTAGAAAAAGTGGATCCTCCGCATCAACCCACTCCACATCAGACGTAGTAGGGTAGGTAGGAACAACATCCTGAAAATCGTAACCCTTTAGACATCAACTAAAAGCCCAAAAGTTTAACGCATATGATCCTATAAGAAAACGATATAGTATAAATACCTGCCACCATATATCTCTTCCCTTTTGCCATTTAGTATCTTCCTTCTTCATAGCTGATTCGTTTTCAAAAGTCAAGCATTAATCTGTTTGTGACATGAGAGAAAATACGAGAAAACATCAACTACAAAACGATATATTATGTTATTTCATAGGTCATGCATGTGATAAGCATGTGACACAAGTTCCCACCTACAGATATTCCATTTTGAGACGATTCTAGAAGTGCAGCATCAACAATGTTTTTGAGATCTATTATTTTTTTCCCTCTCATAACTGCATTACAAGTTATCACAATCTTTGGTTTGCAGTCCACAACTCTTTGGTGAAGCGATTCTGCAGAGTATCCAGCAAAAACAACCTGAAAATCAAACACAATCCCGTGTTAGTTATTTCTAGATATTCATAAACCGTGATGATAATAATAAAGGTAAATTTTGCCATTTTCGTCCCTAAGGTTCGGCCAGTTTTGCGACTTTCGTCCAAAGGTTTGTTTTCCCGCATCTGGATCCAAAAGGTTTGAAATCTTGCCATTTTCATCTGGCTCGTTAACTCCATCCATTTTTCTCCGTTAACTCAGGGGTATTTCCGTTTTTTTTTTTTTTTTGCTAACTTAAAGGGCAATTCAGTCTTTTTTTTTCACTGTATGTAAAAGACCAAGTTGGCCTTTAAGTTAACAAAAGACGGAAATACCCATCACTTAACGGAGAAAAAATGGATGGAGTTAACGAGCCGGATGAAAATGGCAAGATTTCAAACCTTTTGGATCCAGATGCGAAAAAACAAACCTTTGGACGAAAGTCGCAAAACTGGTCAAACCTCAGGGACGAAAATGGCATTTTACTCTATTAATAATAATAAAAAGCATAGGATCTAAAAGGGATTGCTGAGCAGTACCGAGTGAACGGCACCAATGCGAGCACATGCCAGCATTGTGATTGGCAATTCCATGATCATGGGTAAGTAAATAATTACGGTATCACCCTTTTTAACACCCTTGTCTTTCAAGAAATTTGCAAGCTGCCCAAAGGAAAGATGAATGTAACAATGAACTCACAAACAACCGTAACTAAAAAACGAGGACATATAAACGAAGCCATGAAAGACATAAAACCTGGCAAACTCTCTCAAGAAGTTGTTTGTAAGTCAACGAGCCATCAACATCAGGCTCGTTTCCTTCCCAATAAAGTGCAATTTTGTCTCCATTCCCAGATTTTATATTTGCATCCAAACAATTATAGCAGATGTTGGTGATACCACCCTTGAACCACTGAGAAAGATAAAAAAAAATACGTCTAATGGATGGCTGGCTATATGTATAAAAGATGCAGACTTTGAAGAAAATTAATACAGAATTAATTACCTCAATGTTGATAGTCCCTTTTGTGACATCGAGGTTTTCAGAGTAAACCTGTTGACCCCATTTCTTTTCCCAATAGAATTCAGATGCAATATCAGACCAAAAGCCAGCAGGATCTTCTATTGATCTCTTGTACATCTCCAAGTACTAAAATAATACGTCCAGATAATCAGTTATTCGACACATGAAGTCTATTAAAAGATTGTAATGCCAGTTTACTAAAATGTATAGCTGAGAATAGGACTGATTTTAGAGAATATCACTAGAATAAACAAGTAGACCTTGAAAATTTCAAAAAGAGTCAATCATATAACAACATAGACATACATATTCAGCCATAATTCAAATAGACAATCTCAAAAAGAGTCAATCATATGATGCCAAACAGGATCTACTGGCTAGGACATAGCCTGCACAAAAACTCATAGTGAAGTACAAAGGAGTCCACATAATAGCCGGTCAGATTAAAACACGTGTAAAGCGTGGGCTAAACTAGCCGGCGGCTAGAATTGAGGCCCCCGTTTTTAGCGGCCAGCTTGTTTTCATTCGCCGGCTGATTTAGCCTGTAGCTTTTTCATCCGCCAGCTAAATTTAACCTGCACTTTATAAGACTAGTGGGTGTGGAGCGTTGGTTGGGGTGGGGGATGCCAGGCAACGCTGGCTAACCCACACCGTGCCAGCGTTGGCCATGGCGTTGCCCCGCTAGCATGGCTTTGAAGCCTGGCGTTGGGCGGGGGGAGGTCTGAGGTGGCTAGCTTGGATTGGCTGGTGGCATATGACCGTTTGGGGTAGCCGTTTGCCAACGCTGGCCAACGCCGCCTGGCCACGCCGCTTCCACACCCCACTTTTTTTGGGGTGGTCTAGTGGAGCCCACACTCGCCACGTGTTGAGCAATGCCCCACCCCATAGTCTAAGTGTCTTTTGTTATTGGTCTTTACAGTGGGCCACTAGGTCCCCACTGTACTTTTCAAGGTTTTTAACTCCTGCTGCCGTCGGTGGATCCTCTTTGGTGTCATCGGATCGGCTCTTTTTGTCTTTGTCTATTTTTTAAAGGCTGAATATGCATGTTTACTAAAATTTGATTCAAAGATCAAAGCAGAACTGTTAGCAATCGAAATCCGATTTTCGTCTTCTGATTAGGTCAAAACGTGGCCTCATTGTAACTTACCTTTACGAATCAATACACTCTCATAGTTCAAAACTCAAAAACTCGACTCCAAACTTTCAGAAAAAAAAAACAAGATAACATATAATCAGATGATCGGATCTATTAACATTAATCAAAAGATACCTTTTCCGGAGACGAAACAAGTGCCTGATTGCTGAAGTCATCACTCGGAAACACGAGATCGTTCTCCTCAGACGCAAGAGACTCACCGAGTATAACCGCTTTCAACTCCGGTATCCTACCCGCACCAGACGGCAAGATCCGCATTGATTCGACATGCCGGAGGTAACTCTTTGTGCTGATATTTTTGCCGTTCATAGTAGGCGGGCGGCAGGAGTTAATCGAAACGATTTCAGAACGAACTATACCACTAACAGCAATGGAGAAATCAGGAGATTTGAGTTACAGTGACAGAAAAGTTGACCTAGATGAAGAGATCGGGAGATCCTTTATATTTTGGTAGCAGGAGGAGTTGTATCGTAGTTGACCAATGAATATACAGAGAATGAAGCCGGCTGCTTATTTGAGGGGGGGTTGGGAGTTGGCATGAACGGAAAAATTGATGGTGACTTTTTGGTATCTTCTTAACAATTTTTAAATCTAGGGAGGTGATTATATCTAGACTATTGTTATTCATGTATTAACAATTAATTATATGGATTCTCTATGTGACAAGGATAGATTAAAGTTTTAGATATAGGTTTTTTTAAGATGGTTTTAATTTGTGGGATAAGGATAGATTATTAAAGTTTTGTCTAGAGTTTTCTTTAGGTTAGACTATAGTTTTTTACATGTCGCGCGTTACAGTGACATCATACGCGATGTGATAAATTATAGACTACAAACAACTCGATTTGAATTTAGGTTGAAACGTAGAGTAACCCGAATTTATACCGTCAAATGAAAACGTATTATATTTGACATGATTTGTTTACAAACAAAATTTATGTTCATATGTAGTCCAACTCAAAACGTACGTAAAAATAAAACATTTTTATAATTGACCTGACTCGTTTCCAAACAAAAATTACGTTAAAGCGTAGACGAACTCGAATTTATACCAACTTGTACATAAAAATAAAAACGTAAGAAATTAGTTTTATGGTAAACTCGAAACTTTAGAAAATTTTGAAGAGGTCAAAGTGACATTTACAAAATTAGGGGTTACTTTTAACATTTAGCAAAGTGTGAATGGTAGAGTGGTTCGGTGGCTTTACCACCGACCTTTATCTTTAGGGTTATATAAATATAAATATATGTGTAATAATTACAAGGTGAACATCACCCCTTTTTATATGGTTGTCACATTTTGGGTTTTTTATATGGTTGTGTTCACGAGCTTGATATAGAGAGAGCTGTTGTGATTGGTTGGGTTATGGCTTAACCAATCCTATTTTTTTTTTCAATTACAAACGACATACTTTATCACTACTCCATTTTACCATATTTTCAGGCTGATGACGTGGATGCCATGTGTCGAAAAAATTCAAACCACATACCTCACTACTACTCATAGTCTTGCTATTAATTTTTCACTTTGGATGTATAAGGATGGTCATGGTCCTTAAAATAGACGGACACTAAAAAGATATGTTAAATTTGTATAAAACAATTGTATATACGTTAAGTTAAAGAAAATAAGAAGTTACAAAAAACCCAAATCCATCCTTTCTTCTACACGTCGCTCGCCTCTTTCATTATCTTGTCGGCGATATTCTTTTTCTTTGTCTTCTCTGAAAAATCTCGTAGGCAATGTTCTCTCCCTCTTGATCACTCCCTTGCAGTGTTAAGTGGTGCGACTAAATTGAAGAGTGAACCCAACGTTTGTGTTCAGCTCTACAATGGTTAGAAGTGTTCATTCTCCGGTTCAACCAGTTTTGGTGAAAAATATGAATCGAACCCGCTAAATGTGGTTTTGAAAAATACAAAACTGAACTGGCCGAGTTGACAATTTTATTGTTTGGTGATTTTTTTCAAATGCTTAGTTTTGTAATAAATAAAAAAAAATTATAAGGATTGTTAATGAATATATAATATGGGTAGGGATCCTGTACATTAATACAGAAGTATGAGAAGTGTATTATAACACTATATATAACACTATATAACACCATATAAACACCGTATAACACTATGTAACACCATATAACACTACGTAACACTATATAACACTATATAACAAATATAACACTATATATCTATCATAGACATGCTATCAGACAAAATATAGTGTTATATTTGTTATATAGTGTTACATAGTGTTATACGGTGTTGCATAGTGTTATACGGTGTTTATATGGTTATATATAGTGTTATAATACACTTCTCACACTTCTGGATTAATGTACATGATCCTCTACCTATATAATATATATGTAACTTTATATTCCGAAAATGAATAAAAGTTAAATAATACATGTTAATGGTTCGTTTACATGCACGGTTGGTTCCAAATTCCAAAGTGAAAACCAAATCGTAAATCTTACGAGGGAATGTACAATCGTAGAGCTTCAAATGCAAATGTGTGTACATACAACCTTCCCACTGATTATAATGGTGTTATATGATATGTCTAACCGAAGATAAAAAAAAATTGTTGATGCAACTATGTGACATATGTGTTGATTGACTTTAAAGTTAGTAAAAGCATGTACAATACTTTAGTTGGTATCAAATTAAATTGATAACACATACTAAATGAATAACCATGATGTGTAACATGGTAGGAAGATGAACAAGATGTATATGCTTGAAATCTTGGCAGTTGGTGAAAAAGTGATAATGGTGTCACCCTGTGTCAAAGTGATAAGGGTAAATCACATGGGTGTATCATTTGGTGTAAAAGTGATAAGGGTGTCCGGAGTGGTAATCGGTAAAGGGTGGCAAACCACTTTACCGAGTGGTAAACACCACCGCCAACAAGTGTTTAGTCACCAAACTTTACCAATTCGGTGGTGGAATGCCGCATCGGTGAAGAAGAGGTATGTGTGTGGTGGGGTGGGGTTCATGCTAATATCAACCAATCACACCTTTTTCCTTTTTTTTTTACGTTTACCACTTCACCAAGTGTCTAACCATTGCCAACACTTTTCAGCAAAGTTTAAACACTTTTGCCTGATTGACATGGCGCGCTCTGATTGGTCGGTTTTTTAGTTTACCACTCTAAAGTGTTTAACTACTCCCCACACCCTAACGGTGTTGAGTTCTTCACAAATGAAGTTAACAATCTTTATATGTATGACTCTGAAGAATTGAATGTTCACTTGGAAATCTAAGAATCTCAAAATGGTACTTGTAACTTGTAAGCTTGACTTACAATAATTGAGGTCAATAAACTCGTAGTGTTGAAGAAATTAGTATTCACAAAATGACGTTAAATGTGATGGTTATTTATTTATATGATGTTACGCATAATAATGATGATTTTTTTATTATATGTATATGGGTGTTAACATATGATAAACATTTGGTTAATACACACTACATTCTATATTTATACATACATCAGTTGATGTCATTGAAGTTGGTAAACTTCAAAACTTGGATTTGTTGTTATGAATGTTCATGATTGAGATTGCGAATCTCACACGAGGAATATGGGTTTGGTTGGGCTCATGGCGTGAAGGAGAAGGGATTGATGGGGCCTATGCTCATCAACCAATCATGTCTTTTATTTTTTATTTCAACTTTTTTAGCTAGGGCGTGAAATCGGGTTGTTAAGCTAAATATTAAATTATCATAAGTTAGAGGGTTATTATTGTAACTAGTAGAATATATATAAACCTCTTTGTATTCAATATTGAATTATGAATGAAATTATGAGTTGATATGGTATAAGAGCCATTCAACTTGTAAACCCTAAATAACCTTGCACGGCATCAAAGGTAGTGGAGGATTATCGCTATTAAGAATTCCTAGATTGTTAGTCAACAACGTCAGACGCAAATTGGAGGCAACATTGGAAGATTCCTAATATTTTAAACATCAAAAGATATTAGGGAAAGCAACTTTGACGGCAGAAGGCATTAAGCCGATTTGTTTCATCAAGAAGAGAAAAATCACAGCAGTTGTTGTTTGACAAAAAAAAAAAACATTTAGTTCGAGTTCGTTCGGCTGCCAACATTGAATCAATAATCGTCTAACTCAGGTATCAAAATCACTGTTTTTTCTCATCATGACAACGATTACTGCCTTCAGTATTCAAGAACGCACATCTCATAATTCCCACAAGTTTGCATTCAATCTTACACCAAACAATTATGGCTACTGGAAAGCCATGATGGACCGTTTTTAAAGGCTAATGCATTATATTGTTATGTTGACAACACGTTATCTTGCCCGGAAGAGAAAATTACAACCGGTGATGCTACTACTACAAACCCTAATTTTACAAACTGGATTGCTAATGATGCACACGTCCGCATGATAATTATATCCACCGTTTCCGAGTCTTCGTTTCAACACATCCAAGGAGACACGGCTCGGGAAGTGTGGTTAAGTCTAGCACGCGCATATGCTCCCTCGAATTCATCTCATGAGTTCACACTAAAAACGCAGCTTTTAAATATTTCAATGAAAGATGGTGAAAAAGGTATCGATTATCTCAGCCGTGCTCAAGAATATGCAACGGCTCTTGCAAATATTGGTGAACCCGTCAAAGACAAAGATCTCGTCATGCTTACTATAGCCGGTTTACGTGAGGAATACCATGGTTTGAAAAGCAATATTCGCCTACCCTCCTTTCAACCGGTTTCCAAGATGGTGTTCACTGCATTTCGAGCTCCATCTACTATGTGGCATCAACGACTTGGGCATCCCCACTTTCGAGTTTTTCAGCATATTGTTAAAACTTTTTCTTTACCTGTTTCTAACAAACTTTGTTCATCTTTGTGTACTTCTTGTCAATTGGGAAAAATGACCAAACTTACTTTGCCTATTTCATCTTTTCGTAGTAAAAACATACTTGATTTGGTTCATTGTGATGTTTGGGGCCATACTACCACGTCCTTTGATGTTATCGTTATTTTTTGTTATGTGTTGACCATCATACCCGCTATATGTGGTATTTCCCGCTCATGCAAAAATCTGACGTTTTTACCACCTTTACAAATTTCGTTCGCCTAGTTGAACGCCAATTTAACACCAAACTAAAAAGTGTTCAAACCGATTGGGGTGGCGAGTTTTGGAACCTTACTCGGTTTTTTACATCCCATGGTATTTTACATCGTCGCTCGTGTCCTCATACGAGTGAACAGAATGGCATTGTCGAGCGTCGCCACCGCCACGTCGTGGAAACCGGTCTCGCCTTACTAGCCCAATCGAAATTACCTCAAACTTTTTGGTCATTCGCCCTTCAAACCGCCGTCTACCTTATCAATCGTCTACCTTCTCGTCTTTCCTCGAACAAATCCCCATATCAACTTATTTTCCAACGTCCTCCCGGTTACTGATTTCTTTGAGTCTTCGGATGTCTATGTTTTCCTTATTTATGTCCCTATAACCAACATAAAATTGACTTTCGTTCTACTCCTTATATATTCCTCGGTTATAGCCCGTCTCATCATGGATATCAATGCCTTGATCAAACTACTCAGCGCATCTACATTGCTCGTGATGGGTGTCAAGTGTTATATATATTAGGTGTATATTTTAAGCCCCTTTAACACTTTTTAGTCAAGTTTTAAATTTATAAAACACGATATTCACTAACACTAGACACTCATATGGGCAAGTGCACCCATCGTGAGCGTAGTATAGTGTTGGTAAGATACCCTCACTAAACCAGGTATCCGTACGACTTAATTAATAATTAATAATTAATTACTGCTTAATTACTGTACTTGCTTGAACTTGTGAATAAACTGCTACTTGAATACTGATACATGTACTTACTTGCATCATACTTTACTTACCGTCACTACATTATTTACATGCTGAACCTTAGTGACAAACATGATGCACAAAAGCACAGTAGCACTATAAACGGATAACCTATTGAACATGCTGATAAAGCCAGCATCAGGCAGACACTGCCTCTAAGGCCTGTATGAGCCAGAAATATTTTGCTACACTAGTGGTGAGTGTAGGGATACAAGGGTTGTAGAATTGCGTCTCTAGGAATAAGTCACAACGACTGGATGTGCCTAAAACGTACACTAAGTACAAAAATTTAGCACTTTACATAATAATTCAGCTTTTAGCTACCAAATAAAGTGCCAAAATATGAGAAAAATATTACTAGACACTTTCCAAAGTGTCAGAAATGAGTTGTGTCACTAAAAAGGGTATTGACGACACTTTAAAGCTTTGTTAAGCACTTTAACGGATTACTATCCAACCGAACAACCGGACTATACCCGGAACATGAAAATATTGTTATTTTCATTATTTATCTTTTTCTGAGCCAGTTAGGGTCCCTGAGTACCCTAACACCCGTCATAACACACTACACACAACTAACTGGGTTAAGCACTTAACTAACTTACTTAACCTAACTATTGTCCTAACTAATGGTTGGATTCGGACTAGGACCCCCCCCCCCCTCTCTAACCGTCCCCAACTAGAGGGAACACACTTTGTACTTTTGTGATTTATTAAATCATGTTTCCTTAATATCTATAAGACATAGTGACCATTGGGTAATTAGCTTAAGCATTGTCTATAAGATCTAGACTAAACACACTTGATCATTTCCATCACACAACACCACTCCACAACTCTCTCTTCCTCTCTTCTAGCTTACGGCCGAACACACCCACCCCCCATCCATCCATTTCCGATTCCTATCTTGCAAGTTCCAAGCTCAACAAGTGTTAAGGATCTCGGATAAGGAGTCTTGGTGCAAACGGAAGGCGAAGGACCTCATTCTCTTGCTTTTATCCACGCATTTTTCGCATAGATTCTTCCCTAGCCTTGAGCTAGTGGTATGTTACTTAAATCACCTACTCGAACTATTTTGAAGTGGTTAATACGATGTGTAACGGTTAAAACTCGAAATCTTACAAGATAATGCTTTAAAGTCTACTTAAAACACTAAAATGGTGGTTAAAAGCACATAAGTTGTGTAAATATTGTAGTATTTGATTTGTGTGATTATTTGGACCCGATCTATGTTGTGGTAGCTCGGATCATCATCTAACCCGGTGTAGTCATGATCTTGGATTATGACATAAAGCTTGTTTAAGTGTAACAAGGGTTAGAAGATGAAACTCTACCACACACGGATCATGAACTTGTGTAAAAGTGTTTTAGTTTGTACAATGGTGTTTAAAATTAGTAGATCTACGTATCTACAAGCGGTATTTTCAAAGGACCACGTGTCAAGAGAAAACATATTTTTAAAGACGGACCTTACACTAACAAGAATGGTTTTTAGAACACACAAGTGTGTAAACACTTGTGTAACACAAAGTTTCGACAAAATAACTATTTTTGAAACGAATGACGAGAAGTTGTAAAGATGGAACTTTCATAAAAACGAGGTTTTTACAAAATCGGATTGTTTTATATAAAGATCCACCAAAAGTAATGAGATTTACTCCATAGTTTGGATAAATCACCAGTTCATGAAATATATGCGATTTATATACATATTTTGACTAGTTTGTGATTTGAACATTGTTTTGACTGAATAAGAAGATTGTTGATTTGGTTTATAAAAGAAAATGATACGCTTGAAAGTGTGGCCACCTCCAGTTACAGAGGAAACTCTGGCGAAATTTTTCCAAAAACCTAACACTTAGAAATATTTTCCCTATAAGTGTTAGAAATACATTTTGACTTGTTTTCAAAATATAAGTTTCGCCACGACCTTATTTATAAAATATCGAAGGTGGGATTTCACAAAATAAAACGTGATACATAAATATATTTAGTATATATTTTTCACAACATCACTTATATAAGTGTTTATGATTATTTTGTGAACTACGTAAATATTATTTTTAGAATAAAAATAATATTACTAAGTATTATTTCGGGAAAATCACATGTAGTAAAATATAATATTTTTGAGAAGAATATTTATATTTTGGAGTTAAGAATAAAATATATTAAGTGAGACTTAATAGAGTAATCCGAATTATACGAACGCACATGTATTAAATCCCCCATCCTTGGGAAGGAAAAATGACTACCAAGTATATACAGAATGTACACACGAAATAGTTGCCTAACTATTTCCCAAAAACTTAAACCATAAAGCTAAGGCACGGCCATCCGTCTAATAGAGTTAGCACGTGTAGGTCATCATACAGCTGTTTGATTTGGAGGCATACTTGGTAGAGACGCACCACGGTGAGTTCATGTCCCCCTTTTCTCTAACTGTTTTCAGTTTTCTTAACTGCGGGGGTGAAATACATGTTACTTTGATTACAAGTACTTTATACATGGTATGGTTAGCGTAAGGAGGTTTACTACTTAGATCATGTGAGTGTGTAGGAGCAACATGAGGCCATTAGTCCTCATGGCGGGACCGAGGGACAGGAGCGGTAGATCTATCTGGGTGTAGCGAGCCCAGCCCCAGGCCAAACTAGAAACGGACCTCGGGGTGACTTTGTCCACATACTAATGCCGTGGCGAAATCTGCTAGGTTTGAGTCTCCCTATTTGCACTTCACATATATCAGTGGCCTTGCAAACCATTGGTGATCTCAATTCCCTTATTTGCTACATACCAAGACTATTTTTATACTCACAAAGGTTTACTTACTCACTTACACATGAACTCGCTCAACATTATTGTTGATTTTTCAACTTACATGTATTTCAGGAAATTAAAGGATCTGGCGCGGTATGACACGTTTTCCCGTTGCAATAGTTACGAGGTCATCCGGGTTTGGGGAATGTGACTCTTTCCTGGACAAGTCACAGTCCTTAAGCTATCTTTATATCATGCTATGTTTGTTGAACAATGTCTATGTCGTTAGGATGTGTTTCCGTTAAGACAATGTGGTTGTATTTGGTTTTAAAACTTAATTAAATGGATGATCTTGCATAATTTTATTTCATATAGCTTTGTTATGGTTAAGCTATGGTATTAAGAAGTCACACCAAAATAACCACGCTTCCGCAAAGCCAGGGTGTGACTGCTTGGTATCAGAGCTCTGATCATAGCGAACTAGGATTCCTTCTCGAGTCTAGACTATGATCACTAGGGCTCTCACGAAAACCTTTTTCTGCATACCACTTAAGTCTAGATCCAACACTTTTTACAAACAAATGTTGAGCACATTTTATTCATTATTTTTAAGCTCAGTCCGGAAAGGCTGAGGCTCGGTCTTGGAGGCCGAGGCTCGGTCTGAGAGATCGAGGTAGTTGGCTAGTTGGACTAGGAAGAGTAGGCTCAGTCTTGGAGGCTGAGGCTCGGTCTTAGAGACCGAGGCTCGATCTAAGAAATCGAGGTAGATGGCTAGTAAGACTAGGAAGAGTAGGCTCAGTCTTGGAGGCTGAGGCTCGGTCTTAGAGACCGAGGCTCGATCTAAGAGGTCGAGGTAGATGATAGAGCAGTCTTAGAGACTGGGAAGAATTTGGCTAGTGGGACTAGGAGAATTATTTGATTGACTAACATGTTTATATGATTATATGATTGATTATTATACGTATATGTGTTTGTGTTACAAACGTCATGCTTTCATCATGTACTAGAAAGATGGACACTACGAATCCCATGGCCATAGTATCAGACGACATAGTTTCATCGAAGCACGAGGTGTACATTTCCGATACTACCGGCACAGACAATGACGACTTTCAGCCCTTTTGCGCTGCCTGAAGTCGTAGCAGAGCCTACTGATGGCCATCTTGTTGGGAATTTGCCCCCTTGCCGCTTATCCTGTTGTTGATATGCCCCCCCCCCCCCCCGACGTGGCCTCTGACGACGATAACGATCTACTAGAGGAGGACCCATTCGAGGGCAGGGCCCTATTACTGCTGGTATTAGACTACTGCATGCGGACGCTCCTGTAGGGGAAACTCATGTCCACTCCCCTATCCCAGACTCATTTGAGTTTCTGACATCCGCATCTTCGCACATACAGGGAATGCAGCACCACTCACACGACGCCGACCCTGATATGGCATCATCAGCTGCACCGGTTCCCGCCCACAGCTTTGAGTTTGATCACGATATTGAGGTTAATCCTGCTTTTCCACCTGGTTCTGATCCAGACCATAGTCTTGAGTTCATACACTTAGACCAGCCCTTGGAAGATCCTGTAACCCCCTGTGTTTGTTGATCCAGCTGATCTTGAGATGGAGTTTTTGATCCGGAGCCAGGCGTTGCTCCTGACCCCGCATTGGAGCATGACCCTGTTCATGCCGATGCACCTGCTGTTGCTCCTTGATTGATCATCGGCTTGGACGAGAGAAAATTTGGGGTAACTGTGCAAGACAATTTATTATTACGGGGGCCCACGTAATAACGGCTTGTAGTGCACAGAAATCCTGGTGGACTCTGCGGGTCAAGCTGATGAAAACCAATGTAGCAGGAAATAACTAAAACACGAATGACCAAGGCGATATAGCCTCGAGTTCATTCTATTACAAGCAACAAGCCAAATTGGCAAGCTTACGTGAAGGCTCAGAAATTTATTTCCCCACTCATACATTGAGTATATTTGCGTGTGAAATTGGGTGATTACATGATGGCTTATGTTGCTATATACCTCATAGACAATTGAAACATTGTCTAACCCGCTTCACACCACATCGACAAAAGGGAATGTCACCCAGACGTGACACGAACACCAGTACGTTGCCAAGGACAGAAGCCGAGCTGCAAGAACGCATCTCACAGATAAATGCACGACATGAAGCCCTCCGCTCTAAGCACAACGATGGCATTACTGGAAATAACCCTCCAACTGGCTGCACCTATAAACAGTTCCTGAACTGCAAGCCTTTGAACTTTGACAGAACAGGAGGCGCCGTTGCATTTTGTTCGTTGGTCCGAAAAGATTGACTCCATTCCAAGAATGAGTGACTGTTCGTCCCAACAGAGTGTTACCTACATCCCAGGGTTATTTCTAAATGGCACACTCTCATGGTGGAACCTCCAGGTTCAGACCCTTGGTGCAGATGCTGCTTATACACTGAGCTGGGACGAGCTCAAGGAAATGTTGGAGGAGAAATATTGTTCTAGGGCTGTAATCCAGAAGCTTGACGCGGAGTTCTGGAATTGAAAATGGACGGACCAAAGATTCCTGAATACGTCCAGCAATCTCACGACTTGTCTAGGGTCGCCCCCTACTTAGTCGAACCGGAGTTCAAAAGGATTGAACGATTCATTTGGACACTTGCACCCCAGATCAGGGATATGGTTACTACCTCGAAGCCCTCAACCATTGCAGAGGCTATCAATATGGGTGATTTATTTATAACATGAGGCGTTATGTGATTGATAACATGAGATGTTATGTGTTGATATTGTTGTATACTTACGTACACTCTACTTACTATGACCTAACCTACGTGAAACATCTTTTAGAAGATGCCACCAAGACGCGAAATGCGCATGCCCACCTCAGAGGCGGAACTTCAAGAGATAATTGCTGCAGCGATAGCACCGCACGAGGCCCTACGCTCCGAACCTAGCAGAGGTACCTCAGAAAATAACGGTTGTTCCTACTGGCACTTCCTCAACTACAAGCCTCCGAAGTTCGACGGCACTGGAGGTGCCATAGCTTTTGTAAAATGGATCGAAAGTATGGATTCCATCTTTCAAGTGAGCGGTTGTACGCCGGAACAACAAGTCCTATACGTTTTTGAGCTGTTTCTAGATGAAGCCCGATTATGGTGGAATCTTCAGACCCATATAAAGGGTGCTACTGCAGCATATGCATTAACCTGGGATGAACTGAAAGGAATGATGCATAAGAAGTATTGCCCCCAAACGGAAACCCAGAAGTGGGAAGATGAACTTCGGAGCCTGATGATGGAAGGTCCGAAGGTGTTGGAGTACGTGTAAAGACTTCATGATTCGTTACGAGTTGTTCCGTACCTGGTGAAACCAGAATTAAAGAAATTGGAACAATTCATTTGGGAACTGGCGCCTCAAGTCTTGAGCTTGATGACAACATCAACGCCACCAACAACTGATGTTGCAAGTAAGATGGGTCTGACACTCGTTACGGAAGCAATTAGACTAGAAGAACTTGCGAACCCCGACAGGAAGGAGGAGACTCAGGTGGAGACGTCCGGAAAGAACAAAAGGAAGCTCACCGAAGATACCCAAACGAATAATGATGAACAAAGATCTATTCGAGGTTGTTTCGACTGCGGGGACAAAGGGCATTTCAAGAAAGACTGCCCTAACAACAAACAAGCCAATGATAAGGTCTACTTAGAAACGAAACCAAGACGTGCTGGGTGCAAGTATCACCACGATTGTGGATGTCGGAAGCCTAGGTGCGGGAAGAGAGGACACAACCAGGATGGTTGTGGGATGAAGGGTCCCAGACAAGGAGAAAACAGTAACAACGCTCAAGGTGGAAATGGGAGGTATCCAGGATGCTTCCATTGTGGGGATGTTGGACATCTTAAGAGGGAATGCCCGAAGTTGAAACAAGACCGTGAAAAGACATCCAACATCGGAGCTTGTGTAGCATGCCAGGATCCAGGCGTGCCTACTGGTACGTTCTCTATCAACCAAAACTTTTGCATCTATTTTGTTTGATACTGGTGCCAATTATAGCTTCGTATCGTTAGAATTTGAGAATACGCTTGGTTTAACCGCTAGTAAGCTAGATATTCCCTACTCAATCGAATTAGCCAATGGGAAGTTAGTAGAAGCCAATGATGTGATCAGAGGTTGTGTGATCGAGTTGGGAGAGCGTGAGTTACTTTGGATCTACTACCAGTCCAGTTGGGAAGCTTCGACGTGGCGGTAGGAGTGGATTGGTTATCAGGCAACAAGGCTGAAATAGTTTGTCACGAAAAGGCCGTTCGTATCCCAACCAAAGATGGCGAAACAATTGTGGTTCACGGGGAGAAGCGTGATACGCCGTTAAGAATTATCAGCTGCCTGAAAGCGCGAAGGTGTTTGCAGAAAGGATGTGTTGCCTTACTGGCACACATTGTGGATAAGAAGGCTGCTGAGCCGAGAATAGAAGACATCCCTGTCGTGAGGGAATGTCCAGAAGTCTTCCCAGAGGACTTACCTGGACTGTCACCTCAGAGACAAGTAGAGTTCCGCATTGATTTAGTTCCAGGCGCCGCGCCTGTGGCTAAGGCACCTTATAGACTTGCTCCGTCTGAAATGCAGGAACTGTCAACACAACTTCAAGAGTTGTTAGACAAGGGATTTATCCGACCAAGCTTCTCTCCTTGGGGAGCTCCGGTCCTGTTTGTCAAGAAGAAGGACGGTAGTTTTCGTATGTGCATCGACTACCGGGAGTTGAACAAGTTGACAATCAAGAATAGGTATCCTCTGCCAAGAATTGATGATCTGTTTGACCAACTGCAAGGCTCAAGCTTTTATTCAAAGATCGATCTTCGATCTGGATACCATCAGTTAAGGATACAAGAGGAGAGTATCCCAAAGACAGCCTTCAGAACTCGTTATGGACACTACGAGTTCCTTGTTATGCCGTTTGGTTTGACAAACGCACCTGCAGTCTTTATGAACTTGATGAATAGAGTTTGTAAGCCGTACTTGGACAAGTTCGTGATTGTTTTTATCGACGACATCTTGATTTATTCAAGAACAAAGGCTGAGCACGAACAGCATCTAAGAGCTATTTTGGAGCTGCTGAAGAAAGAACAGTTGTACGCCAAATTCTCTAAGTGCGAGTTTTGGCTACGTGAAGTCCAATTCCTTGGACATGTGGTGAATGGAAATGGAATCCATGTGGATCCAACCAAGATCGAAGCGATCAAGAATTGGGAAACGCCAAAGACGCCAACCGAGATTCGACAATTCTTGGGTTTGGCTGGCTACTATCGAAGGTTCATTGAGGATTTTTTCGAAGATCGCTCAACCATTGACGCTCCTCACACAGAAAGATAAGAAGTTTGATTGGGAAATCAAACAGGAGGAAGCATTCCAGATACTGAAGGATAAGCTCTGCAATGCGCCAATCTTAGCACCACCGGAAGGTACATATGATTTTGTGGTATACTGCGACGCTTCGCGTCAAGGATTGGGTTGTGTGTTGATGCAACGCGAAAAGGTTATTGCTTACGCATCGCGTCAACTGAAAGTGCACGAAAAGAACTATACCACACATGATTTGGAACTTGGCGCAGTGGTATTTGCATTAAAGATCTGGAGACACTACCTTTATGGTACAAAGTGTACAATCTTCACATATCACAAGAGCCTACAACACATATTCAACCAGAAAGAGCTGAATATGAGGCAGAGACGATGGGTTGAGTTGCTGAACGATTACGACTGCGAGATAAAGTATCATCCAGGGAAGGCGAATGTGGTCGCCGATGCCCTAAGTCGAAAGGAGAGGATCAAGCCCATAAGGGTTAGGGCTTTAGAAATGATTATCCGAACCGATCTTTCCTTGCGCATTCGTGCCGCGCAGAAAGAAGCTCTCAAGGAAGGAAACCTTGAAGAAAAATATCTCCGTGGGATGGAGAAGCTACTGGTACCAAACGAGGAAGGAACGTTATGTTTTGAGAAAAGGATTTGGGTTCCTTTGTTTGGAGGTTTAAGGAAGGTTATTTTCGATGAAGCTCACAAGTCGCGGTACTCTATCCACCCTGGAGCGGATAAGATGTACCAAGATCTCAAAGATTATTATTGGTGGCCTAGGTTGAAAGGCGATGTTGCTGTTTATGTGAGCAAATGTCTAACGTGCGCTAAGGTGAAAGCAGAATACCAGAAGCCTTCAGGACTTCTGCAACAACCTGAGATTCCCAAATGGAAATGGGAACAAATCTCAATGGATTTTATTACAAAGTTGCCAAGAACGCCGAGAGGCCATGACACTATTTGGGTAATAGTGGATCGATTAACAAAGTCAGCACACTTCTTACCTATCAGAGAGAAGGATAATACGAGCAAATTGGCTGAAATATACATGAGAGAAATCGTCGCACGACATGGAGTGCCTCTCTCGATCATCTCTGATAGAGACGGAAGGTTTGTGTCAAGGATATGGCAATCCTTCCAAGAAGCCTTTGGCTCACAATTGAATCTGAGCACTGCGTTTCATCCGCAAACTGACGGTCAGAGCGAGCGAACGATACAGACTTTGGAAGACATGCTGAGAGCGTGTGTTATGGATTTGGGTGGTAGCTGGGATAAGCATTGGCCTTTGGTCGAATTTTCATACAACAACAGCTACCACACCAGTATTGGTGTCGCGCCATTTGAAGCCCTTTACGGACGCAAGTGCCGATCACCCCTATGCTGGGCTGACGCAGGTGATAGGCAGCTTGCTGGTCCCGAAATCGTCCAAGAGACGACAGACAAGATTGCGCAGATTCTAAAACGCATCGAAGCAGCTCGCCACAGACAGAAGGCCTATGCGGATCCAAACCGGAAACATGTGGAATTTCAAGTGGGAGAAATGGTTTTATTAAAGGTTTCACCCTGGAAGGGTGTGGCACGCTTCGAAAAGCGTGGAAAGTTAAATCCGCGCTACATTGGTCCTTTCAGAATTCTGGAAAGAATAGGACTAGTAGCATACAAGTTGGACCTACCTGCTGAACTCCATTCTGTTCACGATACATTTCATGTATCCAACCTGAAGAAAAGTCCAACTCAAGATACCATTGCCATTCCCATCGACGAGATTCATGTTGACGACACGCTCCATTTCGTTGAAGAACCGGTTGAGGTTACGGATTGGAAAGTAAACAAGACCCGCCGGAGCAGTGTCAAGCTCGTCAAAGTTCGTTGGAATGCCAGACACGGTCCTGAATACACCTGGGAACGTGAGGACCGGATGAAAGAGAAGTACCCCCACCTATTTCCTAAGAACCCTGCATCTACAAGCAGAACTTAAAATTTCGGGACGAAATTTTTCTAACGGGGGGAGAATGTGACAACCCTCACTAAACCAGGTATCCGTACGACTTAATTAATAATTAATTACTGCTTGATTACTGTGCTTGCTTGAACTTGTGAATAAACTGCTACTTGAATACTGATACATGTACTTACTTGCATCATACTTTACTTACCGTCACTACATTATTTACATGCTGAACCTTAGTGACAAACATGATGCACAAAAGCACAGTAGCACTATAAACGGATAACCTATTGAACATGCTGATAAAGCCAGCATCAGGCAGACACTGCCTCTAAGGCCTGTATGAGCCAGAAATATTTTGTTACACTAGTGGTGAGTGTAGGGATACAAGGGTTGTAGAATTGCGTCTCTAGGAATAAGTCACAACGACTGGATGTGCCTAAAACGTACACTAAGTACAAAAATTCAGCACTTTACAAAATAATTCAGCTTTTAGCTACCAAATAAAGTGCCAAAACATGAGAAAAATATTACTAGACACTTTCCAAAGTGTCAGAAATGAGTTGTGTCACTAAAAAGGGTATTGACGACACTTTAAAGCTTTGTTAAGCACTTTAACGGATTACTATCCAACCGAACAACCGGACTATACCCGGAACATGAAAATATTGTTATTTTCATTATTTATCTTTTTCTGAGCCAGTTAGGGTCCCTGAGTACCCTAACACCCGTCATAACACACTATACACAACTAACCGGGTTAAGCACTTAACTAACTTACTTAACCTAACTATTGTCCTAACTAATGGTTGGATTCGGACTAGGACCCCCCCCCCCCTCTCTAACCGTCCCCAACTAGAGGGAACACACTTTGTACTTTTGTGATTTATTAAATCATGTTTGCTTAATATCTATAAGACATAGTGACCATTGGGTAATTAGCTTAAGCATTGTCTATAAGATCTAGACTAAACACACTTGATCATTTCCATCACACAACACCACTCCACAACTCTCTCTTCCTCTCTTCTAGCTTACGGCCGAACACACCCACCCCCCATCCATCCATTTCCGATTCCTATCTTGCAAGTTCCAAGCTCAACAAGTGTTAAGGATCTCGGATAAGGAGTCTTGGTGCAAACGGAAGGCGAAGGACCTCATTCTCTTGCTTTTATCTACGCATTTTTCGCATAGATTCTTCCCTAGCCTTGAGCTAGTGGTATGTTACTTAAATCACCTACTCGAACTATTTTGAAGTGGTTAATACGATGTGTAACGGTTAAAACTCGAAATCTTACAAGATAATGCTTTAAAGTCTACTTAAAACACTAAAATGGTGGTTAAAAGCACATAAGTTGTGTAAATATTGTAGTATTTGATTTGTGTGATTATTTGGACCCGATCTATGTTGTGGTAGCTCGGATCATCATCTAACCCGGTGTAGTCATGATCTTGGATTATGACATAAAGCTTGTTTAAGTGTAACAAGGGTTAGAAGATGAAACTCTACCACACACGGATCATGAACTTGTGTAAAAGTGTTTTAGTTTGTACAATGGTGTTTAAAATTAGTAGATCTACGTATCTACAAGCGGTATTTTCAAAGGACCACGTGTCAAGAGAAAACATATTTTTAAAGACGGACCTTACACTAACAAGAATGGTTTTTAGAACACACAAGTGTGTAAACACTTGTGTAACACAAAGTTTCGACAAAATAACTATTTTTGAAACGAATGACGAGAAGTTGTAAAGATGGAACTTTCATAAAAACGAGGTTTTTACAAAATCGGATTGTTTTATATAAAGATCCACCAAAAGTAATGAGATTTACTCCATAGTTTGGATAAATCACCAGTTCATGAAATATATGCGATTTATATACATATTTTGACTAGTTTGTGATTTGAACATTGTTTTGACTGAATAAGAAGATTGTTGATTTGGTTTATAAAAGAAAATGATACGCTTGAAAGTGTGGCCACCTCCAGTTACAGAGGAAACTCTGGCGAAATTTTTCCAAAAACCTAACACTTAGAAATATTTTCCCTATAAGTGTTAGAAATACATTTTGACTTGTTTTCAAAATATAAGTTTCGCCACGACCTTATTTAAAAAATATCGGAGGTGGGATTTCACAAAATAAAACGTGATACATAAATATATTTAGTATATATTTTTCACAACATCACTTATATAAGTGTTTATGATTATTTTGTGAACTACGTAAATATTATTTTTAGAATAAAAATAATATTACTAAGTATTATTTCGGGAAAATCACATGTAGTAAAATATAATATTTTTGAGAAGAATATTTATATTTTGGAGTTAAGAATAAAATATATTAAGTGAGACTTAATAGAGTAATCCGAATTATACGAACGCACATGTATTAAATCCCTCATCCTTGGGAAGGAAAAATGACTACCAAGTATATACAGAATGTACACACGAAATAGTTGCCTAACTATTTCCCAAAAACTTAAACCATAAAGCTAAGGCACGGCCATCCGTCTAATAGAGTTAGCACGTGTAGGTCATCATACAGCTGTTTGATTTGGAGGCATACTTGGTAGAGACGCACCACGGTGAGTTCATGTCCCCCTTTTCTCTAACTGTTTTCAGTTTTCTTAACTGCGGGGGTGAAATACATGTTACTTTGATTACAAGTACTTTATACATGGTATGGTTAGCGTAAGGAGGTTTACTACTTAGATCATGTGAGTGGGTAGGAGCAACATGAGGCCATTTGTCCTCATGGCGGGACCGAGGGACAGGAGCGGTAGATCTATCTGGGTGTAGCGAGCCCAGCCCCAGGCCAAACTAGAAACAGACCTCGGGGTGACTTTGTCCACATACTAATGCCGTGGCGAAATCTGCTAGGTTTGAGTCTCCCTATTTGCACTTCACATATATCAGTGGCCTTGCAAACCATTGGTGATCTCAATTCCCTTATTTGCTACATACCAAGACTATTTTTATACTCACAAAGGTTTACTTACTCACTTACACATGAACTCGCTCAACATTATTGTTGATTTTTCAACTTACATGTATTTCAGGAAATTAAAGGATCTGGCGCGGTATGACACGTTTTCCCGCTGCACTAGTTACGAGGTCATCCGGGTTTGGGGAATGTGACTCTTTCCTGGACAAGTCACAGTCCTTAAGCTATCTTTATATCATGCTATGTTTGTTGAACAATGTCTATGTCATTAGGATGTGTTTCCGTTAAGACAATGTGGTTGTATTTGGTTTTAAAACTTAATTAAATGGATGATCTTGCATAATTTTATTTCATATAGCTTTGTTATGGTTAAGCTATGGTATTAAGAAGTCACACCAAAATAACCACGCTTCCGCAAAGCCAGGGTGTGACAAATACAAAACCAAGTAAAAAGTGCGAAAAGATTAAAAATAAAAAGTATTACACTAGACACTTTGTCTTCACCAAGTGATGTAAGAGACTTAGGCAAACATGGCCTTGATTGTCAAGAACTCTTACGATCAATCTTGGATCCCGAGACGACTCACACACTCTATGATGGACAATGGATGATGGTGGTGGATGATGGTGTTATGGCGGTGGTGGGTGGTGGGTGAAGTGTGGGAGAGGTGGTGTGCCAAGGGATGGTTTGAGCTTGAGCCAAGCACTCCTATTTATAGGCTGAACAGAAGCTCGGGCACGGCCCCGTGTCCAGTGGGCACGGCCCCGTGTCCAGTGGGCACGGCCCCGTGTCCACATCCTTCTCTTTCTTCATTTAATGCAGCTTTGTCTTATTAGTTGACCACGCCCCCGTGTCCGCTGAGCACGACCCCGTGTGCAGAAGAATATTTGTACTATGAAGATTTGCCTAGATTGTGCGAATCTTATAGTTGACCACGGCCCCGTGTCCGCTGAGCACGGCCTCGTGGTGGGCAATAGAAGCTTCTACCACTTTGTCTTTTCTGCTGACACTTGGGCACGCCCCCGTGCTGGTTGAGCACGGGGCGTGTTCAGTCTTCTGTTATCTTGTTTTACTTGGGAAGATGCTGTTGTGGGGTCGGGCATGTCACGTCTTGTTCCTTTTCTTGTATTTATGTTAGATTTTGAGGTCTTTTTGCTTCTTTTGTTAATTTGAGCTCATTTAATCCTGAAAATACAAAAGGAAGACAAAAGCACACTTTTTCCAACATTAGTACTAAAAAGGGTTAGTTTTATGCCACAATTGATGAAATTTATATGTTGCATTTTGCACACATCAAATACCCCCACACTTGAATCTTTGCTTGTCCTCAAGCAAAACTCTTTAATATGTGGCTATTACACACCCAAATGGAATGGGTAGAGAAGAAGGTTTTTGGGCTTGTCATAGAGTGTCGGGATTTCCAAGATTCTTTATTTAGTTTTATTTTTATTTATTTACAATCCTATTCGTCATGATTTATTTAAAACTTTTCATAAGATAAATTACTTATTAGGGCATAACATGCCTCTTTAAAATTCTATTTATATACAAGCTCACATACCTCACGGGGATCACTCAACACTTGGCCGAAGATGTATTTTTGTGGATCACTCGAGAGCGGCATGGAACTTACTCCTACCATAGGCTTGCCAAGCAATCAATCCTCCTCCTTTTTAACTTATATACCTTTGTAAATATCAAGAGGACTTTGTGGGTGAAGGGTTAGGCTTGGGTTAAAGGTAGGTGGTTGGGTTAGTGGTTAGTAGAAAAGGGCGAAAAGCGTAACAAGCGTCGGTTTTCGTAAGACCTTTTATTTTTGTAACTTTATTTTGATGAAGCTTTTATTCAAACAAAGTTATTTTTGATGAACTTGTTTGTTTATTTTCTTTTGCTTCATCATCAACACCCATTTTTTTTTAGAGTCATATGAAAAACCGAACTTGTTACTAAAACAAAGGGTTAAAAATGAAAAAGGTTTTGGTGGGTAACAGGGTGTTTGGTTTGGGTTATGAAATGAAAAGGTTTAGGCTCAAAGGGGCTAACTAGGGGGATTTTTGGGTAGGTGGTTAAAAAAAAAGAAAAATAATGGTGTAGAAAAAAAAGTTAGTCCTAATGCCTCCATCATTTACTTACTCGGGTTTAAGTTGGTAAGGACCGGGAATGTATTGTCATGGCAAGTTCTAGAGTCGTAAGAACCAAGCGGCTATTCACACAAGAAACGAAAAATGAGCATTTAGTTTAATGATATGTAATTGTATGCTCGATAAAGGCTCAAAACTCACTTTTGTGGGAATGGGTTTTTATGTGATCAAGTATATATAATCAAATTTTAACTAAGTTTGCCATGCCTTTTCATAATTTTCTTATGTTGGTTCTTTTTATCACGACGCTATCGGTTGTAAATTCGTAAAAATATAACCTTTTTAGAACTTGAAATTCCCGAGTTAAACCTAGACAAGTAAAAAAAATGAGTGATTAGCGGTTCCAATAGAGTTTTGTGTAAGACTTGTATTTAGGACTTGCAAGATTCAAGGTTTTAGCATCCCCCCACACTTAAATTACACATTGTCCTCAATGTGTCCCAAAAATAAGTTTTTAGGTTGATTGAATGTGTAAAAGGTGTGAAAAAAAACAAAAATTTTGTGTTACTGGGCGCTGAACACGGCCCCGTGTTGTCCGGGCACGGCCCCGTGTTCAATTGCCAGTAACAAAATTAAATCAAGAGAAACAGAAGCCTGGACACGGGGGCGTGTTGGGTGAACACGGCCCGTGTCCAGTTACCTGAACTGGGTCTTTTTCTGCAGACTGTGCAGCACGGGGCCGTGTTGGGTGGACACGGCCCGTGCCAAACCTACTGTAAACGAAGAATTTCGTCGGACGGTCCTGTTTTCCTGCACGGGGTGCTGGTTCAAGTTTCCCTTGTATCCTTTGCCATCTCAAGTGTTTTATTCAATTCAACACCACCCAAACACCAAATTAACAAAAACCCATCATTCATTAGTCATAGAGAGAATTACATAATAGTCTTAAAAATTAAAATACTAGATAGTTAGGTCAAAGAAACACAAGAAATCCAAACCAAGAAGTTCTAGCCTTATTCTAATAGCAAAATTTACGAAAAGGTAAATCTTCCGGTTAAATGTGGCTTTGACAACTTCTTTTTCCGGGTACGGGGTCCTCATACGTCGGCGAGCCATTCTTCGATCTCCACCGTTAACTATTTTCGATAACTCTTCATCACCAACCGATCCATCCATCCCTACAACCGAACCATCGCTCCCCACCTCTCCTATCTCCGAACCAGTCCAAACCGCCCCTATTCCACAGACCACCACCACTCAACCTACTTCATCTCCTTCGCAAACATCCACGACTCATTACCGACCTCCTCACCTTCGGCCACATCCTAAATCTAGAAAAATTTTTGACCCTACAGCCAATCTCGCTACCACTGTTACCGTTCCTTCTGAACCGACTTCATTTACTGTTGCCAACGAATCCGCGGAGTGGAGTCAAGCCATGGCTTCCGAGTTGCACGCACTACACAGAAATGGAACATGGTCATTAGTTCCTCCGGTTCCAAATTCTAATGCTATTGATTGCAAGTGGGTTTACAGGTTGAAAACTGATCAGCATGGGAACCTGACTAGACACAAGGCTCGATTGGTAGCAAAGGGTTTTTTACAGCAGTCTGGCATTGATTATCATGAGACGTTCAGCCCGTGGTCAAACCAGCCACCATCCGCACGGTTCTTTCTCTTGCCGTCTCTAACAATTGGTCTCTCAAACAACTTGATGTGCAAAATGCGTTTTTACACGGTGATCTACATGAAACGGTTTACATGCGTCAACCACCGGGCTTCGAGGATCCTAACCATCCTCATAATGTTTGCAAGTTGCACAAATCCCTTTATGGCTTAAAACAGTCGCCCAGGGCATGGTTCACCAAACTCTCAAACGTTGATGTGTGCAAAATGCAACATATAAATTATATCAAATGAGGCATAAAACTAACCCTTTTTAGTACTAATGTTGGAAAAAGTGTGTTTTTGTCTTCCTTTTGTATTTTCAGGATTAAATGAGCTCAAATGAACAAAAGAAGCAAAAAGGCAGCTAAATCTAACAAAAAATACAAGAAAAGGAATAAACGTGGCACGCCCGACCCCCCGACAGCATCTTCCCAAGCAAAACAAGAGAACAGAAGGCTGAACACGCCCTGTGCTCAGTGAGCACGGGGGCGTGCCCAAGTGTCTACAGAAAAGACAAAGCTGTAGAAGCTTCTATCACCCACCACGGGGGCGTGCCCAGAGGACACGGGGCCGTGGTCAACTCTAAGATTCGCAGAATCTGAGGAAATCTTGATAGTACAGATACGCTTCTGCACACGGGGTCGTGCCCAGCGGACACGGGGGCGTGGTCGACTAATGCAGACAAACTGCAATTAATGAAGAAAGAGAAGGAGGATGGACACGGGGTCGTGCCCGAGCTTCTGTTCAGGCTATAAATAGGGGTGCTTGGCTCATTTGCAAACCATCCCTTGGCAAACCACCTCTCTCACACTACACCCACCCTCCACCACCATCACAACCCATATCCACAACCATCATCCATCATAGAGTGTGTGTAGTAGTCTCGGGATCCAAGATTGATCGTAAGAGTTTTTGACAATCAAAGGCCATGTTTGCCTAAGTATCTTACATCACTTGGTGAAGACAAGTGTCTAGTGTAATACTTTTTATTTTTAATCTTTTCGCACTTTTTATTTGGTTATATATTAATGATTTTAATAACTAGTTTCTTATGTTGAAGGTGAGTCTTCCTTATCGTTTGTCCGTGGTGTCTTGGTATTATTTTACTGTCTATATAAAATAAAAGATTTTCACCATTCATATCTCCACGGTCTATATGGAGGTATGTTGGGTACCTGGGTTCGGGGGTTAAGGGAACGGTTTGGTAAGAGTCTTGCCTTGTTCAGTGTATAGATCCTGCAAGGACCTGGGTCAACTTTAGTAGGACCTCCTTCAATACCCACTGGTATTGGATGGCGGGGGTCCGAACTCCTTGATCCCCTCATAAGTAAACTACTATTAATACTTTAACCCGACTACTTAGGACTGTATCCCTGCTGACTCAGACTACTTAGCCGAGAGTAACGTCACCTCCAGAAGAGGAGCCTACCACAATATGCATTAATAACTTAATTAATTATCTTTCAATAATCCAACCCTTTAGGATTATATCATTGCTGACTCAAACTACTGGGTTGAGGGTAACGTCACCTTCAGAAGAGGGGCCTACTACAATAACTAAGATAATCTCTTAAAAAGTGCAAAAGTGCGGAAATAATCAAAGGTTACACTAAACACGAGTCGGATCCAAGTGATTCATCTTTTCTATCTGTTTTTATTTTTATTTTTATTTTTCAGCATTTTAGTTAGTTTTATTTTTCTAGTTAAAAAACCTTTTTCTTAACTTTTGATTTGATTAGACGTTGAGGATAAACCAGTATTAAAAGCTCTTGTGTCCTTGGACGACCTCGGTATCTTACCAACACTATACTACGCTCACGATGGGTGCACTTGCCCATATGTGTGTTTAGTGTTAGTAAATATCGTGTTTTATAAATTTAAAACTTGGCTAAAAAGTGTTAAAGGGCTTAAAATATACATTAAAACTATACGACACTTCACATGCATCAAGTGTTTGGCGCCGTTGCCGGGGACACAAGGATTTTAAGAAAGTTAGGAATCAAAGGCCTAATCGTTTTTTCTTATTTTTCTATTTTTTTAGGATTTTTTTCTAGATTTTCAGTTTCTGCAGAGCTCAGCATGGGCCGTGCCTGGTCGGACACGGGGCCGTGCTCAGCATTATTACTGGCAGTTTTTATTTTCCGAGTTACAGTGAGTTGAGCACGGGGCCATGTCGGTGCAGCACGGGGCCGTGTCAAACTCCCCAGTAACAGGGATCCGGAAAACAACTACTGCATCTCCGACCACGGGCCGTGTTCACCTGAGCACGGGGCCGTGGTGAACCTTCTGACCAACATTCTTTTTTGTTTTTATTGCAGGACTTGGAACCCAGGCGCCACATCTGAACTTTCTAGGTAGTGTATGAGCTCCACTTCTAGTAGAGACATAAAAGAACCCCTAGAAGAACCCGAACGCTTTCTCATAAAAAGACTTAAAGCTAAAAACCAAGAGAACGTTTCAGGGAACCCACTTCCAATGGCGGATCAACGTACCCTCATTGATTACCTACGACCCACCATGGGTAATCTTGGCGACACTATCAATGCACCAAATGTCGAAGCCAACAACTTCGAACTTCGGCCGCATTTGATACAAATGCTTCAAAACTCCGCAACCTTCCATGGGCTTGCGGACGAGGATCCCCATCTACATATCACCAATTTCTTAGAAATATGTTATACCTTTCGGATCAATGGAGCATCAAACGACGTCGTCCGCCTTCGAATGTTTCCATTTTCACTAAAAGACCGGGCTAAGGCTTGGCTTAATACCCTTCCAGTTGGCTCGGTAAACACCTGGGATGAACTAGCCCAAAAGTTTCTATATAAATATTTCCCTCCTGCTAAAACGGCTAAATTAATGACTGAAATTAATACATATTCACAAGAGGATGGGGAATCTTTATATGAAACTTAGGAAAGGTTCAAGGAGCTACTAAGAAAGTGTCCTCATCACGGTCTTGCGGTATTGCAACAAATATCCACTTTCTACAATGGGTTGTTGCCACACACAAGACAAACACTTGACTCTAGCTCCGGGGGACTTTTAGGTAATCGTCGCCCAAATGAAATTTATAATTAAATCGAGGAAATTGCTCAAACCAATTTTCAGTGGCACACTCCCCCGAGGCAATAAATCCATTGCCCCGGGCCCCCAAAAGGTTGATGAAAGCACTTCCTTGCAAGCCCAAATCGAGGCCCTCTCTTCAAAAATCAAAAAGTTAGAAATGACAAAAACGGCCTCAATTATGGCTTGCGAGGGGTGTGGTGGGCCACATGAAAATTGGAGTTGTATGAAAGAAGTGGATAATCAAACAGAATCGGTAAACTACATTGATAAGAGACCTAGGCCGTCAGGTCCTCCAACGGGTACCTACAATCAAGGATGGCGTAACCACCCTAACCTTGGTTGGAGAGAACCCGACAATAGTAGTAACCAACAAAATCTAAACCAACGAACAAACTTTCAACAACCAAGAAACGAGTCACAAAATTTCCCTCAACCACAAGGGGGACGAGAAAGGCTTGAAGATATCGTATCTCGCCTCATCTCCGACACCGAAAAGAAAAACTCAGATCGATTTCAACAATTGGAATCGAATTTTAGAAATCAACAAGCTAGTATTCAAAACGTCGAAAAACAATTAAATCAACTAGCTCAAAATTTCTTCGAGAGACCACAAGGCGCGTTACCAAGTAATACCGAGACCAACCCAAAAGCGCAAGTACATCTCATCACATTGAGAAACCGTACCGTGGGTCCCGAGGAAGCTCCAATACATCCAACTGAAAAGAGCCGATCCAACCAAACCGCAACTCCACCCACACCCCAACAAGAGACGTCTTCTCCACGAATTCAAGAGCCCACAAAAAATCCTCCGGTTCCATACCCCGGTCAGTTAATTCGCCAAAAGACCGACGAGCAATTCGCAAAGTTCAAAAATTTACTAAAACAATTGCATGTTAATATTCCATTTATCGAAGTCCTAACTCAAATGCCTAAATATTCAAAATTTATAAGGGACTTCCTCACTCATAAAAGGAAAATTGAAACATTGCAATTAGTTAACTTAGGCGAAGAATGCTCCGCCTTGCTACTCAACAAACTCCCACAAAAGAAGATTGACCCTGGAAGCTTCACTATTCCTTGTTCAATTAGGGAATCCCCCATTCGCAATGCACTAACTGATCTCGGGGCTAGCATCAACCTCATGCCCGCATCGATGTTTAACCGACTCAGCTTAGGGAAAACAAGCCCTACAAAAATGAGCATACAACTCGCCGATAGGACCGTCAAATATCCTTAAGGTGTCGCTGAAAATCTATTGGTCAAAGTCGGCGAAATTGTCTTTCCGGCCGACTTTGTCATACTAGATATGGAGGAAGATACCAAAGTATCACTCATCTTAGGGAGGCCATTCCTAGCCATGGCCCAAGCAGTGGTGGATATGAATGATGGAACGTTGACATTGAGGATTGGGGACTGTAAGGCCCTAACACGTTTTAACCAAAAGTCGCAGCGGAAATACGAACTTAAAAATTTTCTTTCATTGTATTCATTCTAACATACTTAGAAATACATTAAATCACTCTTTTTCATTAAATACATTAATGCTTTCTATATGTTTATAAAATCTGGTCTACTTATATTAAATTACGTGTCCACGCACCCACACGTACAATCCATGTCTTGACTCGATCTTCAACCTCTTACACTCCATAATGAGAATCCACCGTTCTGTACAACCTGCAGACACCACGTACAATCACATCATTAGCAACCGATGTCATCATACATAAAATTTAAACATGCATAATTAGGCGTCAACATATCATACTTTCGCTTATGATATTCCATTCATCCATCCAATCAAACCACCTGCATTGGATTTCGGTGTCTACCTTCAACTTCCATCCCTAGTATACCTGCATTCCCATTTCATTCTTAATAGGAAAACGGTTAGCATCATTAGATTCCATTCATACGAACATATCCATGTATACGCATAACAAGTCTCATTCATTTGTACATATAACTAAATTCCAATTCATGCATACATACCCTTTCAATTTGTACATGTACTTACAACTTACATTCTACACAATATTACTTACAAGTCCTAAACACACACGTCTATCATGTAATTCGTATACACATAAATTCTCCATACTTACGAGTTTATAGTCATACTCTCTTATGAGTCCCAATTACTTACTTACTTACAAACTAACCCATACTTACGCGTATAACTACTTATTTCATCTTTATGCATAATACCATCATGTAAGCTTCCTTCTTACCTATACTTAATAGAAACTATTTCTTAACCACTTTCGACTCATTTACCGTAAACTTACCTTATTACTTCCATTGTTTCATACTTTCTCACATGATTCACAATAATCATTATACTACAATACATTTTATATCTAAAGTGTAAGTCCGGGATTCACTTACCTTACGCGTCCGTATTTGCATTCGCTTACTTGAGTCTTCTTGTCCCGTTAGCCTTCCACGCTCTCATCCATCTTGACATGATTCCTATACTTTCATGTCATTACATTACATTTACATCCTTATTAGCATACATGATTATTTATATGAACGATCATATCAAGTTCATATCTCACATATGTATTTCATTAGTCGATTCAAACAAGCATATAGCATACTCAACATCATCATAACATAACCTCCACATATTATTGTCATTTGGACATTTTATCAAACACGTGGTGTGCGTACTACTTCCTAGGCACCATGTACAACTAGTTTATGCATAATCTTCCAAGTTCATTCATATTTCATCAAATCTTCTTACTAATCAACAAATATCATTAACACATAAACATCAAACATATCAACACCACATTTCTTTCAATTCATCTAACAATAGTTCATCATAACACAACATAATTCATGAATATTTAACAAGAATTGGACATGATGAACACCCATGTCATCTTAATCACCCAACTAGTGGGTTTACATCCTTAAACATCAAATTAGTCAAAATTATGCATAACACATGTTCCCTATGATGATGTTAACACATATTCATGCTTAATTTCATACAAATTCGTGGATTGATCATAACCCACTTCTTACAAGATCATCAAATCTTAAATTACAACTTACCACATGTTTGTTAGGGCTAGATCATCAAGAAAACGAGTTCATGCATCGGATTTGAGCCTAATCTCCTTGTAAATTTGAAGCCTTCTTGTGAACTAGGGTTTACACCCGTCCCCTCTTCCTCCTGCTTGATCTCACGCACACACACCTAGTGTGTGTGAGATTTTTTTTTTGTTTTAATTAAACTCAGATTTAAGTTTGGCAATCTTAGTCCCTCATGTTCTCTCTCTTATTTATAATTGGCACAACTCTCATTCTTTAATTGTTTCTACCATACTTTTAACTAGGATAAATAACCTAGTTATTTATTTCTCGATGTGCCATATCATAACATTTAACGAATATAAACATTCGGGTTTTGGGGTGTTACAGGGACAGGGAAATGAAGTTGGGAATAGAGTAGAAGACGACGACCCGGTCAATTACATGAAGGTCATAGACTCAAGTTTGGATGATGCTCTCCGACGGTGCAACATGGGATGCAAAACATCCCACTTGGGTAACATATGACCAGGCTTTGGGTCTAGCCAAGGACCCTTATAAACGTGGCGCACCACGGAGGCATTCCGCGGAACTATCCTTAGTTTAGTTTAGATTAATTGTTTTATATTTTCTAGTTTAGTTTTAATTTTCAGGAATAAAACACACTCGGGATGATGAAGGATACCAAGGAAAACTTGCACCAGCACCCCATGCACAAAAACATAGCCTCCCGCAGATTTTTCTTCATTACAGCAAGTTCAGCACAGGCCGTGCTCACCCAACACGCCCCGTGCTCAACCACCTGCAGAAAATTGCCCAGTTCAGGTATCTGGACACGGGGCGTGCTCACTGAACACGCCCCCGTGTCCAGCCTTCTGTTTCTTTATTTTATTTTCTGTTACTGGCAATCTGAACACGGGGCCGTGTCCAGACGCCCAGTAACATAAAATTTTGCTTTTTCACACCTTTTTACACGTCCAATCAACCTAAAAACTTATTTTTCGGACACATTGAGGACAATGTGTAATTTAAGTGTGGGGGGATGCTAAAACCTTGAATTTTGCAAGTCCTAATTACAAGCCTTACACAAAACTCTATTGGAACCGCTAAACACCCCAAATTTTTTTCAAAAATCTTTCATTTTTCTTACTTGTCTAGGTTTAAGTTCGGAATTTCAAATTCTAAAAAGGTGATATTTTTACAAATTTACAACCGATAGCGTCATGATAAAAAGAACCAACATAAGAAAATTATGAAACGGCATGACAAACCTAGTTAAAATTTGATTATATATACTTGATCACATAAAAAATCCATTCCCACAAAAAGTGAGTTTTGAGCCTTTATTGAGCATACAAATACACATCTTTAAACTAAATGCTCATTTTTCGTTTCTTGTGTGAATAGCCGCTTGGTTCTTACAAGTTACAACTCTAGAACTTGCCACGACGATGCATTCCCAGTCCTTACCAACTTAAACCCGAGTAAGTAAATGATGGAGCATTAGGACTAACTCTTTTTTTTTCAACACCATTATTTTTCTTTTTTTTACCACCTACCCAAAATCCCCTAGTTAACCCGTTTGAGCCTAAACCTTTTCATTTTTTAACCCAAAACAAACACCCTTTTACCCACCAAAACCCTTTTTCATTTTAAACCCTTTATTTTAGTAACAAAGCTCGGTTTTTGTGTGACTTCCTTATAAAAAAAATAAAAAATAAAAAATGAAGTTAGCAATAAACAAACAAAGCTCATCAAAAGAAGGCTTGTTTGAATAAAGCTTCATTAGAATAAAAAGTCACAAAAATGTTTTGCAAAAACCAACGCTTTTTACGCCTTTCGCCCTTTTCTACTAACCACTAACCCAACCACCTACCTTTAACCCAAGCCTAACCCTTCACCCCAAAAGTCCCCTTGATAATTACAAAGGTATATAGTTAAAAAGGAGGAGGATTGATTGCTTGGCAAGCTTATGGTAGAAGTAAGTTCCATGCCGCTCTCGAGTGTTTCACAAAAATACATCTTTGGCCGAGTGTTGAGTGATCCCCCGTGAGGTATGTGAACTTGTATATAAATGGAATTTTAAAAAGGCATGTTATGCCCTAATAAGTAATTTATCTTATGTAATGTTTTAAATAAATCATGACGAATAAGATTGTAAATAAATAAAAATAAACTTAATAAAGAATCTTGGAAAACCCGACACTATATGACAAGCCCAAAACCTTCTCTTCTACCCATTCCATTTGAGAGTGTAAATCCACATTATAAAGAGTTTTGCTTGAGGACAAGCAAAGATTCAAGTGTGGGGGTATTTGATGTGTGCAAAATGCAACATATAAATTACATCAAATGAGGCATAAAACTAACCATTTTTTAGTACTAATGTTGGAAAAGTGTGTTTTTGTCTTCCTTTTGTATTTTCAGGATTAAATGAGCTCAAATGAACAAAAAAGCAAAAAGGCAGCTAAATCTAACAAAAATACAAGAAAAGGAATAAACGTGGCATGCCCGACCCCCCGACAGCATCTTCCCAAGCAAAGCAAAACAAGAGAACAGAAAGCTGAACACGCCCCGTGCTCAGTGAGCACGGGGGCGTGCCCAAGTGTCTGCAGAAAAGGCAAAGCTGTAGAAGCTTCTATCACCCACCACGGGGGCGTGCCCAGTGGACACGGGGCCGTGGTCAACTCTAAGATTCGCAGAATCTGAGGAAATCTTGATAGTACAAATACGCTTCTGCACACGGGGTCGTGCCCAGCGGACATGGGGGCGTGGTCAACTAATGCAGACAAACTGCAATTAATGAAGAAAGAGAAGGAGGATGGACATGGGGTCGTGCCCAAGCTTCTGTTCAGGCTATAAATAGGGGTGCTTGGCTCATTTGCAAACCATCCCTTGGCAAACCACCTCTCTCACACTACACCCACCCTCCACCACCATCACAACCCACATCCACCACCATCATCCATCATATAGTGTGTGTAGTAGTCTCGGGATCCAAGATTGATCGTAAGAGTTCTTGACAATCAAAGGCCATGTTTGCCTAAGTCTCTTACATCACTTGGTGAAGACAAGTGTCTAGTGTAATACTTTTTATTTTTAATCTTTTCGCACTTTTTATTTGGTTATGTATTAATGACTTTAATAACTAGTTTCTTATGTTGAATGTGAGTCTTCCTTATCGTTTGTCCGTGGTGTCTTGGCATTATTTTACTGTCTATATAAAATAAAAGATTTTCACCATTCATATCTCCACGGTCTATATGGAGGTATATTGGCTACCTGGGTTCGGGGGTTAAGGGAACGGTTTGGTAAGAGTCTTGCCTTGTTCAGTGTATAGATCCTGCAAGGACCTGGGTCAACTTTAGTAGGACCCCCTTCAATACTCACTGGTATTGGATGGCGGGGGTTCGAACTCGTTGATCCCCTCATATGTAAACTACTATTAATACTTTAACCCGGCTACTTAGGACTGTATCCCTGCTGACTCAGACTACTTAGCCGAGGGTAACGTCACCTCCAGAAGAGGGGTCTACCACAATATGCATTAATAACTTAATTAATTATCTTTCAATAATCCAACCCTTTACGATTGTATCCTTGCTGACTCAAACTACTGGGTTGAGGGTAACGTCACCTTCAGAAGAGGGGCCTACTACAATAACTAAGATAATCTCTTAAAAAGTGCAAAAGTGCGGAAATAATCAAAGGGTACACTAAACACGAGTCGGATCCAAGTGATTCATCTTGTCTATCAGTTTTTATTTTTCAGCATTTTAGTTAGTTTTATTTTTCTAGTTAAAAACCTTTTTCTAAACTTTTGATTTGATTAGACGTTGAGGATAAACCAGTATTAAAAGCTCTTGTGTCCTTGGACGACCTCGGTATCTTACCACACTCTACTACGCTCACGATGGGTGCACTTGCCCATATGTGTGTTTAGTGTTAGTAAATATCGTGTTTTATAAATTTAAAACTTGGCTAAAAAGTGTTAAAGGGCTTAAAATATACATTAAAACTATACGACACTTCACACGCATCAAACGTCTTACAACATCTTGGTTTTCATGGTTCCAAAACTAATCCATCATTATTTATACTTAACCACTCGGGTACACAGGTTTATCTCCTCGTTTACGTGGACGACATCATCATTACGAGCAATGATCCCAACACTGTTAATCGCATTATTGCTTCACTTGGTCAGTAGGTGTCTCTCACTGACATGGGTCGTCTTACTTACTTTCTTGGTATTGAAGTGCTTCACACCTCTTCGGGTCTTATCTTATCTCAACGAAAGTATATTTAGGAACTCATTGCCCGAGCTGGGTTAAAAGATTCGAAACCGCTTGCCACACCTACAAATGCCAAAGCAGATACGATAAACAAGTACGACCCACTTATGTCCGATCCTACTAGATATCGTCATTGTGTTGGAGCACTTCAGTATGCTACTTTATCTCGGCCCGACATTGCCTACGCTGTCAACTGGGTATGTCAGTTCATGCATGAACCTCACGAATCCCATTGGACGACTGTCAAACGTATAATTCGCTACCTCAAGGGAACGTCTCAACTAGGCCTTCGTTTTACATCGAACTCAACGTCTACATTACATGCCTTTGCTGATTCATATTGGGGTGAACGGTTGGTTCCTATTACAGCATATTCGGATTCCGATTGGGCTGGTTGCCCGGTCGACCGTCGATCCACGGGGGGCTATGCTATCTCCTTGGGTTCAAACTTAGTATCATGGTCAGCTCGTAAGCAGAAAACTGTCTCTAGGTCGTCTACTGAATCCGAATACAAGGCTATTGCTGATACGATTGCTGAACTAATCTGGCTAAAGTCTCTTCTACAAGAACTGGGAGTTAAGTTGAATAAACCCACTCTTTGGTGTGATAATCTTGGAGCTACGTATCTTTCAGCAAACCCGGTGTTTCATGCTAGAACTAATCATGTGGAGGTAGATTGTCATTTTGTTCGTGAACAAGTCAGTCAAGGAAATCTGAAGGTTCAATTTATTAAAACAGATGATCAAATTGCCGATATCTTCACGAAGCCGTTATCAACTCAAAGATTTGAATTTTTATGATCCATGTTGCAGGTTATTACCCGCCCTTAACTTGCGGGGGAATGTTAAGCTAAATATTCAATTATCATAAGTTAGAGGGTTATTATTGTAACTAGTAGAATATATATAAACCTCTTTGTATTCAATATTGAATTATGAATGAAATTATGAGTTGATATGGGTGAAACCACAGTAGGGGTTAGTGAAAGAAAGTGGCGTGGTGATACGACAGTGATGTGACAGTTACTTTATGATGTGATAGTGATGTGGAGTGAAAGAGCTTGAAACCATAACGAATGGTCTAATAATCTCATAAAGGTGGTTGTAAGCTTTTAACTTATACAACATAAGGTTGATGAGCAGGGGCGGACCCACGTTAAGCGGAACGGGGTCCCCGGACCCTAATCTTTTTATAAAAAGTAGTAGAAACGGTATATAAAATTTTCTATGGACCCCATAAAATAATTTAGTTGGACCCCATAACAATAAGAGTGAGCCTGGTGCATTGGTAAAACCCATTGTTTACACACAAAAGGTCCCAGGTTCAATACCTGTTTCTTTCGTTTTTTTGTGTTTTTTTTTTTTAACTTGACTTTAAAAATGGGTATTCTAATAGCTGAATGTATAGTAAATGAAACTTGTAGTTTAGTTATGATATTGTTTTCTATTATGTTTCTCGACCCGACCCGAACAACGACCGATCCAAAAAATTTGAACACCGAAAAAATGGGACCCCATTGTCCAAAAATCCTGGGTCCGCCACTGTTGATGAGCCAAAGATTTTTGGTGTTAAAGTGTGCTAATGACTTGTATGTTATCCCCACTATGATAATGACGTGGTTATATGAATTTGGTGTAATGGTGTGAAAAAACATTTGGTTAAAATACACCTATATTTGTTAAAATGCATTGCATATAAGTTGTGTTATAAATTGAGTAAATTACTAAAATGGGAAGTGAAATCGAGGCATTAAGGTGTTTACAATGAGCTGGCCAAGGATTGAGTTGAAGCAGATTATGAGTTGGCCAACACATTACACGACCCTTTTATGTGGGCTAGCACTCAAAGGACAAACGCTGACCAACATAGGGCATTTTTAACCTATTTTCCACATGGTGGTTTTTTTTTTTTTGTGCATATGGGTACTAAAATGGAACGTATTCACTAGCTAACTTTTTTAAATCAAATGTTTTTCAATAGACGAAAGTGATTGAGCGAGTCTCATGAGCTTATATTAAATCATGGTATTTGGATAAACCCACTTTGGTGTTGTAATCTAAATAAGTTTTCATAACTTACGATAATATATATTTGAACCCAATTTTTAAGATGTATTAACATCATTTGATCGTCCTGTAACTTAGGCAATCAAATAACAAATGTATTGAGATCATCATATGGTTGGGTTCAATGAGGAACATTAAAAGATCGTCCTGTAACTTAGGCAATCAAATAACAAATGTATTGAGATCATCATATGGTTGGGTTCAATGAGGAACATTAAAAAAATGAGGAACCAGTTCAAACGAACTTCGATTAGACTCATTCTAGCGGCACTGAAACCGACTCGCCCAACCTTAGCTAGATCTCTAAACCCTAAATCCTAAACCGTACACCCTAAAGCTAAACCATAAGATTAAAACCTAAGCTAAACCATAAGATTAAAACCTAAGCTAAACCGTAAAATCTAAACTATAAACCCTAAAAACTAACACCTAAAGGCCAAAACCTAAAACAAGCTAGCGTACCAAATTATGAACATATAAGAGCATTCACATCCAAAGAACTAAATTGTGAGTGTGGGGTTTTTAAAATATTAAGAGTATAAAAAATGGTTGTGAGTGGAGGAGAGAGAAAATGTTATTGTTCATCTGTATATTTGGGGGGACACTGTTCACCCACTATAATTTTTTAATATATATTGAAAGTGGTTGTGAGTGAAGGAGAGAGAAAAATGTAATGATAAAGGTATAAAAATATTGTTTAATTGAAAAGGAGAGATAAAAAGTATTTGTTTTTAGAGGAAATATATTGATATAGGAGTTGTTTTTTAGTGGAATGTATGTATAATTTTAGGGGGCTGGATGTGAATGCTCTAAGCATGGTACACTATGTATTTTTTAGATAAAGCAAGCTAGTGTTCAAGATATCTCTTCATATAATGTAGAAATCAATGAGTTAAATGATGAAGTTTATGTAACAGAACTCCTGGAGAATGCACACACACATAGTTGGTCAAAGTGGAAAATGTATATATATGATTGTAATGCTTAAAGCATTAATATCAAACCTCAGGAATGTATCTTATAAAGTTACCAAAATATGCATGGACTTAAATAGTCGAGCAAGTGTTGTACAACTCAGGTGGTACTTTGATTAAGATGGATATGAGTTTGATAAATTAGTCATATTTTTATCATAAGTTCTCTCTTAAAAGTTCACTATAATCGTAGTTTACAATGATGATGTTAGGCATCATCGAGAGAAACTGTCAAGCTTTTTAACGACTTTGGCACAATCTATTTGTTACTCGACCTACAGTTCGAGTATATATCTAATTATATTTTTGTTCATCGATCAAACTACATCCAGAAGATGTTGGGGCATTTTAGTATGGACAAAGCTCAACCTTAAAGGACGTTATAGGTTATTCACTCACTTTTTATAAGAATGACTATTCTTCCCAAATTAAATGTTCTCATTCTAGAAGTATCATAGTTAAATGCATATGTACATTAATATGTCTTGCTAGCTATCCATAATTATAATATCTTTCACTTGAACTTATTACCATTATATAACCTGTGTCAAGCGAGCAGACATTGAAATGAGTTAAAACAAATATTTCAGGTATGAGTGATGATATTTAATTATATTTTACTAAACCATGAAAACAAGTTTGGTTAGTCTTGTAGATGTTAAGAATGTAAAACAACGCAGTCGTGGATGGTATGACATTTGTTTTTGAGAGGAGGCACCAGAAGTCTTATATGAAGATCATATAACATTGCTCAACATAAGGGATTGTAGTTCAATGGATCAAGCGATATTTCATTGGCTACAAAAGCTTTGAGCAAATTTCAAGGAAGATCGATACACGTTACTTAAAGGCTACATATTCAAATGAGAGAGATGTATTATAAAGTTGCACTTTTTTCCGTCACTAAGTTTTGTTGCATTTGAGTTTTCTTAGTAAGGTTTTTAATGAGGCAACATATCTAATCCAGAAGTATTAGAAGGAGAAAATACGCGCTTGAAGAAACAGTAAGTCTAAACCGAAGGGTTTATCCTTTTGAGAGTGGTCTCGTCAAGAGTGTTTAGTCCGTAATCTTTCCCTGATGATGATTTAAGTGTGATCTGCAAAACAAAATACCCTACGACTCATTACAAGGAGGATAGATGGGGGGGTTCTCCTTGTAACCACTCTTCGACGTGAGAATAAGTATTGTTTAAGAAGTGTAAATGAGTGTGTGTTAAGAGTAAGAAAGTAAGAAAGCCGATCCTTAAACCTTTAGTCGAATGTTTGTATCCATAGCCGAAGAGTGTGGAGAAGGAGATGGGCTGATGGGCCGGACGTCGATAACACGGAATATCCTGTTTGTCTCATCCGACACGACCGTTAGTGCTTCCAGAGGATAGAGACGTTGGCGCACAGTGATTTGAGTCATGTAGCTTGATGGTTGCCCTTATTGCCGAATTTGTCACCAGATGGGAGTGGAGTTCATAGAGTAGTGAATGACGCAACCTGATTGGTTCCACGTCACTGTCCTTATGTACTTTTTGTCTCCTGTACGATTGGCCATCGTGGGAGTTATATGGTCAGGGCCTGGTGCATGCTGATTGCTTACAACTCCTACCATTTGTAGTACTGTACCTGTCTTAGCTGTCGTTGCACTTGCGTGCGCCGGTCTAGGCCTGCACACATGCTCTTGTTAAGGCTAAGTATAATTTTGTTGAGTTTGGGTATGGTCTTTTGCGCGCATGTCTTTAGATGCCTTGCGCATGATTTGGGACCATACCCCTTTAGCGTTGCACTCTTTTTCCCTTTAGCTGGGGTTTTGTCCCACAGGGTTTTCCCGACAAGGTTTTTCACGAGGCACGTATGAACTTGATAACCAATGGGGAGTGTTATAAATATATTATTATTATTATTATTATTATTATTATTATTAGAGTAAATTGCCATTTTAGTCCCTGTGGTTTGGCCCATTTTGCCAGTATAGTCCAAAGGTTTCATTTTTAACATCTGGATCCAAAAAGGTTTCGTCGTTGCCATTATGGTCCAACTAACTTAACTCCATCCATATATGTTAAAGCTGCCAAGGGCATTTTTGTCATTTCACTTTTCCTTTTATTAACCCTTTTTTCTTATTTCTTTTTCCCTCTGATTTGGCGCCCTTTTCACCCTGTATATGACCAGATCGATAGAAACCCTAAAATCCTAATTAACTTGAGCAAAGTAAACCATCTCTCCTACCTACCTTCAATCTTCAACAATGGTGCAATGTCCATGCGGTGCCCATACTGTAATTCGAACTTCGCGGACCTCTTTGAACCCCGACAGATGTTTTTATTGTTGCAATAGACAGGTATTTGGGTTTCTTTCATCATCTTCATAATCACCTGCGATTTGTTCATGTTTTTATCATTTTTTGTTAACAGGGGGAAGGGGCTGTGGATTCGTTGCTTGGGCTGAGGCTGAGTTGTGTCAAAGATGTGCAGGAATCATAAGAGGGCAGTTGAACTCCATCCGCAGGCTTGAAGAAGAGAACAGGAGATTGAAGTGGCTATTGTGTGTTACTTGGGGTTTATTGATGTTGTACTATGTGTGTAGTTAAATGATGCGTATTTAGGTAATTTCGAGTGTTTGTAGTTCATGAATATGGGATGAATGTTGTAAGATTTTTGGTTTAGCTAATGGAACTATGTTATGGTGTTATATGAATGATTCTTGATGGTATGAATGATATAAGATTGTTGATGGTTTAGTTAATGGAACTATGTAAATTTGCCGATAGATTGTATCGTACAAAGCGGCCGTTACAAACCTGCATTATATTGAACTATGTTAATGGTATGAATGATGTAAATTTGCCGATAGATTGTATCGTACAAAGCGGCCATTATATTGAAGTAAACTGCCAAATACAAACTGGCCATTAAAAGAAACTGACCCATTACAAACCTGCATTATATTGAAGTAAACTGCAGCCATTACAAACCTGAACTAAACTGCCAAAATACAAAGTGACCCATTACTGAACTAAACTGCAGTTGACGATTACATACCAAAAGACTAACTGACCCATTACCATAACAGATTACAAGTACCAAAAGACCTAAACTGTTTTACCAAAATACATAACCATAACCCATGACAAGTACCAAAATACATAACCATTAATTGTTTTACCAAAATACATATCAAAGACCTAAACTGCAAGTACCAAAAGACCTAAACTGCACCACTTTGACTTGCACCAACATTTTCACTTGGACCTGCACCACTTTGACTTGCACCAACCTGACTTGCACCATCTACATCTTGTTTTTTCTGTCTTTTCTTGCATGTCCTCTTGTTGTGGCCTTTTGCCTTGCAAATCTCACATGTTACAGTGTTTCCCTTTCTGGTCAACTTTCCCGCATCTGGAATGGATGCTTCAGTATTCTGTGTTTGGGTCTGTGTTTGACTTAATTCCTCTGCTGACTTCTTCCTCTTTTTCTTTGGTCTGCCTATCTGGTTATGATGTTTAGGAGGTAACAAAGTGGTAGGGCATCTCGACTTTGGCCATTCATCCATACCATTGATTGGTTCAATGGTACACTCATAAACCAGCTTCCATGTTTCATACCAGTATGCTTGATCAACCCACCTTTCTGGTATGGGTTCCCCACCTCCATGTAGACCCTGATTCCAGATTGCAGCCACTGCGTGCTTGCAAGGCATACCAGTAAGGTCCCATTTCCTGCATGAGCATGTCCTTTCACCAAGATTAACAACCCTTTGATCTAAGCCATGACTGACCTGATACTTTGTTCCTCCAGTCCAAATGCAAGTGTACTGTGAGGCTTCAGACTTGATTGCATCAAATATCCTAGTAGCAGCAGGTGTTAAAGGACCATTACACTTAGCAATTAACTTTTTGACAACCACAATCTTTTTCATTAGGTATTCCCTAATGAATTCAAGACAAGTGATGATAGGTTTGTCCCTACCATACACCAATTGCCTATTGAAGACCTCACACAGATTGTTCAGGAGTACATCACACTTTGCCCTACCTGTACATGCAGAACTTTATGTTATTAATGTGTACACTACAATAAAGAAGTTTATGTTATATATGTCATACCACTGAAATGAGATCTAGACCAATGCCTTGGAGGAATTTCTTTCAACCAGTCATGTAAGTCTTTATCTTCTTCCTCAACTGCCTTCATTGCATTTTCCCAACCTCTTGGTGTAAGGACACTAGTACAGCTCCATAACAAATCTTTGTAGACATCACCATTCCATCTTGGTTTCATATTCTCATGTATATGCCTTAGGCAGAACCTATGTTCAGCCTTTGGATACACCTTTTCTATTGCTGGTATTATACTCTACATAAGCAAACAGTTTATGATACATAAGTAAACAATTAAATCAGATACATAAATAAACAATTAAATCAGATACATACCTTCTGCCTGTCACTTATAAAGGTGAAATATGAGTTGGGATCCAGCCCTAGATCATATCCCAAGCACATCAAAAACCATGTCCATGAAGCCTTAGATTCTGACTCAACCAATGCATAGGCTACCGGGTAGATGCCATTGTTTGCATCTATACCAACTGCAGTTAAGACCTGCCCTGGATAAGGCCCCTTCATGAAACATCCATCTAGACCCAACAAATTTCTACCAGCTATCTGAAATCCTCTTTTTAAACCAGCTAAACAAATGTATATCCTTTTAAACTGCCTTGTTGGAGAATGTGGGTTAGGCTCCCTCTCAACCTCTATTTTTATTGTTGTACCAGGATTAGCCCTAAGCAATTCTTCACAGTAGTCTCTAAGCATTGTATATTGAACATTATAATCACCTTGAACTCTCTTTGTTGCCTGAGACCTAGCCCTAAACATCTGCATTACAGTAACTTCTACCTGGAACTTCTTTTGTATCATATCTTATAAGGATTTGAGTGGAATAGTAGGATTAATCCTAATAGTACCTTCAATCTCCTTGGCCAGCCAACCGATTGTGCAGAGCCTAACATCCCTTGTGTTTAAACATATGTGCTCTTTCAAGAAGGTTTTAACTACCCAAGAGCCGACACTCTTGCTCTTTGATATGTGCAACAGCCAAGGGCATGTAGGGTTTATATCCCTTTTTTTAGGTTTAGGTTTAACTTTAGGCCCACTTGTACTTTTTGCTGAATTTACAGATGTACCCCCAGCAGTTAATGAACTTCCCGATATACCCCCAGCATTTAATGAACTTCTAGATATACCCCCAACTGTCACATCTTCAACTTCCAGCCCTTTTGCTTTTGTTTTACCCCTAATGTTTGTTACATCTTCAGCAACAGCCCCATCTTTTGCCTCTGTTTCACCCCTGACCAGTTTAGGATTGAACCCCTTACACACTACACGAAACCTAGATGTATCATTTCTTACTATCATCAGTTGCCTCCTACTTTCCACTGCATGTTTTTTAAGTAACCTTTTGATTTGTTCCTTATTACTAAAGGTTTGACCAAGAAAAAAAGGACAACCATCACTTTTTTGGGTTTTTTTATGCTTCCTCCTATGAGCCCTCATTCTCTTTTGCATCTTTGTGTCATTCTCATCATCACTCAAACTATCAAATTCATCTAAGTCAATCTCAACATCCATGTTTACATCATCTTCAATATCTAAGTCTGCCCCATCATCACTTAAATCAAAATCTACTGCAGCCCTAAAATCATCCATATCAACATCATACTCCTCAACAATGTTATCAACATCCATAATGTAGTCTGAGTCTTCATCAGATACATAATCTATTTTGGCCTTTCCTTTAGAAACCTCATCTACTTTGGCCTTTCCTTTAGAAACCTCATCTATATCACTACTATCATCCTGCTCATAATCACCTGCCTTAGGTTCAAAATTGCTATCATCTGATCCATCACTACCACTATTTTCAGATCCATCACTACTTAAAATCTCTTCAACAATGTGCTCCCCATCAGCTGCACTATTTTCTGATCCATCATCAACATTTTCATTGATATCATGCTCTGCATTGTTTCTTAACTGCAAACCTTCATAATCAGGTCTAATATGTTCTACAAACACATCTATCAGTTTAGTAGTTCTAGATAGCTTTAAAAGATCAAGAATATAGCCATCATTTAATAGTGGTCTTAGCCCTAAATCCAGATCCTCTCCTGGCAATCTATACATAAATCTCATATCATCCTCCTCTCTATACCCAATATCCACCATCATATCCTTCAGTACAATGACTGAAAAGTAATCTGAGTTAACCTTGTCAACATAAGATACCTTACCCTTCGCATATGTCATCCCAGGATACTCTGTAAATTCACCTCCATGGTGTATTTCGATTGAAAAGTTTTCAGGGTAGTTTACTGCATAAATGAACATATAAACTTCAAATAAAGGATCAATCCACTTTAAAAAGGCAAAATTTAAACAACATTGTTGAGTATTAGACATAACTTACCATATGCCTCTTCTGGATTGAATACTTCATTAGGATCACGAACACACCAAGGCTCATTCATCGTTCAGAAACCACCGCACAATGCTCGTTCACAGCTCAGTCGCCTTTGATCGATCGTCTTCGTTTCGTTGTTAGGGTTTTAAAATTGTGGGAATTGTCTGTGTTTGTGATCGATGTAATGAAGCAGGTATGTCATTTAAAGAGCTTATAAAGGCTTTAATTAAAAGAATAAGAAATAAGAAAAAAAGGTTAATAAAAATAAAACTGAAATGACAAAAATGCCCTTGGCAGCTTTAACATATATGGATGGAGTTAAGTCAGTTGGACCAAAATGGCAACGATGAAACCTTTTTGGATCCAGATGTTAAAAATGAAACCTTTGGACTATACTGGCAAAATGACCCAAACCACAGGGACTAAAATGGCAATTAACTCTTATTATTATTATTATTATTATTATTATTATTATTATTATTATATTGTCATGGTTATCAACTTCTAAAATAGATTGACTTGTTATCCAAGATTTCATCTCCTATATATATTCATTGTTTTTCATTATAAACAATATACCTATCAATGAAATATATCTATTGTTTCTCCTATATATATTCATTTTTTCTGCTATTGTTCTTTTCTTCTACTCATAATATATATCAATAAAATATCAATCTCTTTCTCCTATTGTTTTTTCTTCTACTCATATTATTTGCTATTTTGCTATTTTCACAACACATAAATTATATTATAAGGCCTTTTTTATAATTTAAGTTTTATTATAGAGTCTTTGTTATTATTTCTTTTATTTACTCCTATATACTGGTTATGTTTATCAAAATTCATATTTTGGATATAGTCTTTAATTTCAATTGTGTCTCTATTATCATGTCGGTTACTTTGACCGAGTTTAATGTGTATGTTGGTAGACCAACCTAGAAATAAAATATTGATTTGTAATGCATTGGAGAACACATAACATATTAATAAATTTTACCCATGGTTATTTTATGGATAAATTACAGTTTTCGTCCTTTATGTTTGTATCGTATTGCAGTGGATAACCTTTAACTTCGATAATTACAGTCACAATCCTTTATTTGTAAAACCCATTACACCTTAGGTCCTTTAACACTAACCTAGTTAAAATTTTCAATTAACTCTAGTTATATAAGGGTAGTTTAGTCCTTTTACCTAATAATTTAAATTATTTAATAAAAAATAGCATTTTAAAACTTATAAAAACAACCACCCATCCCACTCTCTCTTTCTCTTCCCTTTCTCTCTGCAGATCTCCATTACCACCACTCCCACCTCTCTCACCCTCTCTAACACTAGAACCACCAAAGACCACCACTACTTCGTCGATCTCCCTAAGTATCTCACCTCTCTGCGAATCGAAAGCAAACCCCCAAATCTCTTAACCCTACCTTTATTGTGTGGGGGTGGCGGTTGTGTTTTCAAACAAAAACACTAGATCCGGCGTTTGATGCGATGATGTTCCCAGCCAAAAACCTCAAACGTAAACCGCCGGTGAGTATTTTAAACATGTATGCTCAAAATCAGACTTTCATCGTCATTCTGTAATCATCGCCATTCATTGGATTTTAGTCAATCCAGGTTCGATTTAGCGATTAACTTCAGATGGGAAGAGATAGAACCATGATTTGGTTGCTGTTGACAGTGGTGATGAAGAAGCCGACTGAAATTAAAGTTGATATTGTGGTTGTGGTGGTGTTGAGAAAAATGGTATCTGTTGGGGGGTTTTGAGGTAGTTGTAAAGAGTGGTCAGGGGCAATTCGTCAGAAGATGGTTGTCGACGGCGGATTGTATTGAGAGAGAGGGAGGCAGAGGTTGGATTTGGTGGTGGTCATAAGCGGTTGTGGTGGTTATAGGCAGCTAGGTTTATAAGGGGGAAGAATCAGGGGTGAAAAGACAGGAATGCCCTCACATGAGATGCACATGATCATACTTGACCAGAAATTTTAACCTGGTTAGTGCTAAAAGACGTAGCGTGTAATGAGTTTTACAAATAAATGATTGTGACTGTAATTATCGAAGTTAAAGGTTATCCACTGCAATACGATACAAACATAAAGGACGAAAAATGTAATTTACCCTTATTTTATTTAAACATTTGCTAGAAAGTATCTAGCATTTTATCGCGTCACACATGCATGGCCAACTAAAAATACTTAAAAACCTATACAAAGTATAAAATGTCACATAATTTTTTTTTTTTTTTATCAAATCAGAACTTAAAAAAAACCGATTGTAAATCCAATATTTTATGTTTGGATACCAACTAAAACTTAAAAAAAAAACCGATTGTAAAACCAAACTTCCCCAAACAATTCCGAACAATAAATAGTGAAACAGCACTAAAAGAATGGAATGTTTACGAGGTGAAGATGGCAGGTTCGGCATAGTACAAGGACAAAACTGTAATTAACCAAAATACCATTTTATTTATTATTATTATCATCATCTTCTTTATTCTCCGGCGTGGTTAGGGTATACTGATACGTCATACGCGAGTCCGGTAACACCAAAAATCACTCACAAAACCCTAATCAATCCTTCAAACTTCATCAATTGTAAATATTACCATAAGAAATGACTCCTGTAGATGACGGCAGTTATCGATGATGCGGTTTTAAATGGAGTTACAAATCCAGGTGGCGCAGGCGGTTCACGTCTTAAATCACGACACGCAGTCGTGTAATCGAGTCTCGGCTAACCAGTGGCTCGTTCAGTTCCAGCAGACCGATGCTGCTTGGGAGATTGCTACCTCTATTTTGACATCTGATCAGCCTGTTTCCGATTTTGAAGTTGAGTTCTTTGCTGCTCAACTGCTTAAGCGCAAGGTTGTTGTTTTATTTTGTGGTGTTTTTCTACATGTTTATTCACCTAAATGCGCGATTGCTTTGTTTAGGGATTTGATTAGTTTATTACTTGTTGAAAAATCATATTACTTAATTAGGTTATTGGTTTATTGTGATTTAAAGTAATTGGAAAGGTTGGATAAATATCATAAATCTATAGCAGCCATAGTTGTCAAAGGTGTGGGGAGCCTTGAGCATAGGCGCTTGAGATAAGAAAGGCGCACACCATAAACATACGGTTTTTTATGTATAAGGCTTGTTACGGCTAGTTTAGGTTGGTTCCAAGCCTTTTTTGGATGCTTCAGAACAGTTTGCTCGGAATTTGCAGAATTTTCACGATTTGGTCGAAATCTGGCTGGAATCTGACCGGAATGACGCCCGAAGGTCACTGGATGGAAGCAAGGCGTTTTCCCTGCGCCTCACCTTGCCTGAGGGCTTAGGCATGCGTCCGAAGGGCTTTTGACAACGTTGTCTATTGTCTATAGCTGCAATATAGTAGCCTCGCTTTTTTCAACTTCTTCTTACTGCCATATGCCTCTTTTATCATCCTGGTGATTAAACGTCAATTGAAGTTTGGTCGTCAGGATTTGAGGGTTAACTTATCATATGGTGTAACACAGGGGAGCTTTGCAAGATTTGAGTATTATACAGTATACACTCAACAATCTACAGGTTTTAGAAAATGCTTCCTTAGAATTGACCTTTAGAGGATATAGGTAGAAAGCATCAGGAGTCACCAGCTCACCAGAAAACACCTTTGATTGATGTAAAATGGATATCATGGCAATTTCACAAGAATTACTCATTTGGCTTTGTTATAAACACATGTTATATTGATAACTTAAGTGAACATAAGATTATTCAAGCAGAGAACTAATAATGTCTACATTATTAGACAAGAAAAGGCAGAAATCTGTGTGTGGCACTTAGCTATCAACTATATTAAATTGGAATACTAATAATTTGAAATATAGCATGGGGCTATGAAACTATACCTTATTCTGTCACTTTTCAGATCCAAAATGAAGGACATTGTCTGCATCTGGAAGCAAAGGAATCTCTTGTTAATGCTCTTCTTCTGGCTGCTAAAAGATTCAGTTCAGGCCCGTCCCAGGTACTCTACTTCTGTAGCAAGTTTATATTGTTCATTTTTTGATGATTTTAATATACACAAGATATGTGCAGTTTGTTTAGTCCTGTTGGTTTGGTAACTAGATGTAATTTATTTACTTATTCTTTATGTGTTTGTTGTATTTGGGTGTAGCTCTTAACACAAATTTGTCTGGCTCTATCGACACTCATACTTCATGCTGTGGAGTACTACAAACCAATTGAGAAGCTATTCTACAGTCTTCATAATCTTCAAGGTCAGGATGATGGCAATATTGTAGTTTTGGAAATGCTCACAGTCTTGCCAGAAGTTGTTGAAGATGAAAGTGCTAATTATAAAAGCAAATCTGGTCAAAAAATTGACTATGGCCCAGAGGTACTAGGGTCTGGACCATTTAATTATTTACTTTATCAACTTCTTTTAATGTTTTAATTGTTTTACTCTAGCAACTAACATATTGTCTTGCATTAGCAGCTACTATCACATACATCGGCAGTATTAAAGTTCCTACTGCAGCAATCTGAAGAGAGCTTTGATGGTACCATTCAGCTACATGAAAGGAGCAGAAAGATTCTTCGTTGTTTGTTGAGTTGGGTATGACAAATTAACGACCTTTAAATGTTTTTTAATCCTTAAAAGCTATAAATCCGAGTACTGATGAAATGACCTAATTATGTGCTCTTGTATATCTTAATAGTGGTGGTTAAATGTTTTGTTTTCACATTCTTATACATCTGAATCATGACTGCATATTTTCAGGTTCGGGCTGGATGTTTCTCAGACATTTTACCTGTCTCACTGCTAGACCACCCCCTTCTTAATTTTGTTTTCAACTCTTTGCAGGTGAAAAATTGTTATCAGGGTTATTTTGGTTATTTACAGATTCTCTTCAAAGGCTATGGTTGTTAAACTTAAACTTCTTTACCCCGAGTGTTTGTAGGTTTCATCCACGTTTGATCTAGCAATTGAGGTTTTGATTGAGCTCGTAGGTCGGCATGAGGTATGCATATTCCATAAATTATAAAATCATCATATAAGTTTGTTTTCTTAAACTTGGTCATTGATGTAAACTAGTTAGTTTCCTTGCGCGTTGTTGCGGCGTTACCGTCTAATGAAAATGTATTATATTTGACCCGACTGTTTCCGAAAAAAATATACGTCAAAACATAGATCAACTGAAAACCTACATAAAAATAATCACGAAAACACATTATATTTGACCCGACTCATTTCCGGAAAAAACCTTACATCGAAACGTTAATGCATGATTTCAGGGAAAAAATTACGTTGAAATGTTAATCAGCTTGAATTTATACTGCCACCTACATAAAAAAACACGTAAAACTCAATTACAAAGTTTTTAGAAAGTTAAGGGGTTATAAATGTCAATGCTGAAATTTGAAGGTAAAAGTATACAAAAATACAAAAACACAAAAAGACAAAAAAAAAGCCAAAAGCACTATTCAAGTGAGCTAAGCAGTTAATCTCGGCGATATATCAGTGATATATATCGGTTATCGGACCCTAATATTGGTTCAAAATCTCGGTTATAACATCGGTAGCGATAATATCGGCGATATATACCTATATATCTCCGATATTTTGTCTTTGTAATATCGGTTATCTCGGCGATAATATGGTTGGCCCATATTTATTCTTTATCTTTAAAGCCTGCTCTCCAAAGTCCAAAGCCCATTTTATTTGGCGTGATTGTTTGCCCAAATATCACGAACTAAACTATATTTGCACCCTTTACACGCGTCGGCAGCAACAATCGTCCTTTCCAGTCACTCAACCTAAATCTATCACACAGCCTACAATCGTCCCTCCCAGAATGTGTGTTTAATTTAGTTTATCATTTATCAGTTTATCATAGAATGTTAGTGTTAAAATCATTTATCAGTTTAATTTAGTGAGCTATGTTGATCATCATTTATCAGTTTATCACACTTAGTGTTAGAATCATAGAATGTGTGTTTAATTTATCAGGTATGTCACACATATTTATAAATAAACAAGAAAAAACATTGAACCGATATCTCACCGATATCCCACCGCAATAACCGATATCTCAAATATTGGTCCTTGACCGATATCCGATATTTTTCCGCATTAACTGCATAGTACGCGAGTTGATAATTGTAATATAGATAATTTGAAAATAATAATTTATACCGACACCTACATAAAAAACACGTAAAACTCAATTACAAAGTTTTTAGAAAGTTAAGGGGTTATAAGTGTCAATGCTGAAAGGTGAAGGGTAAAAGTATATAAAAATATAAAAACACAAAAAAGACAAAAAAAAAAAAAGTACGCGAGTTGATAATTGTAATATAGATAATTTGAAAATAATAACTAAATATTTCACAAAAGGGCACAGATTATAAGTTTTTTTTAATGTTTTTCAAAATTGAACAACAATAACGAAATACATTTTGGAGATAACGAAAAATAAATACAACAATATAATAGTGTTATTACAGTATTTATTTGTTTGGAAGATGAATAAACAAAAAAACTTTTCAGGTCTATCTATGTACTTAACAGTAAAATACCTTCTTTCTTCCATATAAATGTAATATGTTATCTGGTTTAATATCAAGTGAAACATTTATTTTTTGGATTAATATTCGTTTTGAGTTTCACCTTTCTATCCTATAGGGACTGCCACAAGTTCTTATATGCAAAGTAGGATTTCTTAAAGAGGTTCTTCTTCGAGCATTTAGTGGCGGAGATGAAAAAGTAATTAGTGGTATTGCATGCTTGATGTCTGAGATTGGCCAGGCTGTAAGTAATAAAATATTCAGCATATTGCTTTTCTATATTATGCTTCTTTGTATTTCGGAAAAAAATGCTTTTTCTTGTAGCGATTAAGATCATAAAATCTTGTAATATACTGGTATCTAGGCTCCAAGCTTGATTATTGAAGCCCGTTCTGAAGCTCTTATGCTGGTGGATGCACTTTTAAGGTCAGAACTTAAGTTATTGCTTTTCTAAATCGTTGCATTATATAAAAAACATAATGGATTTTTTTGAACCTTAAATTAGTTGTACTATGGAATCTATATCTATATTTATAATACATAAAAATCTTAAGAGGACACATGTCACAATTTTAGGCCACCTAAATTTTGTTTTCCCGCCACTTTCTCCTATTAAATAATGATATTAAAAAGGTTTATTTTTAGATATTTATTATAAATTTAATTATGAGTATTTATTATTTAACTATAAATCCTTATTATCTCTATATATATACTACATAATGATCGTTATTCTTACATTATATTTTGTTCAACTTGTGTAATACAGGGTTTATTCAACCCATGCAAATACATGTGTTTAATCAACCCGTGCAATACACGGCTTTTTAAAGAAATTAACTTCTTATAACATTACATTTATTCCACTCGTTTAACACACGGGATTCTAACCTAGTTTGATATATACAAATATAACAATGTTGTACATTGTCTAACTTACGTATCTTTTATATCCAAACTGCCTAAAAATCATAAATCCACGTGACAGCTTTTCTCACGCATGAAATTTCTTCCACATTAAATTAAGTTCATGTGATTTCTGGCAGTTGTGTGTCTTTTCCAAGTCAAGATTGGGAGATTGCAGACTCAACTTTGCAGTTCTGGTAAATTTTTGTCAATTTAGTCAATATTATATGCACAGTTCTGAACTTCAGATTGAATTTGTTTGCTTTTTCTCTCTCTCTCTCTCTCTCTACATATTATAGGTGTAGTCTTGCAAGCAATATTGCTAGAATGGATGTCGGGATCACCGAAAATTGCAAACATGTAAAAGACGTTTTTTCCCCAGTATTTTTAGCATTGTTGGATGCTCTTCTGATGCGTTCTCAGGTAACCAAATGTTCAATAAGTTCTACTTTTTTCTCTTTTTTTAATTTTGTTAATAACATTAAAGTAGGCATTCACTGTGGTAGGTAGATGATTCAACATATACTTGTGAGACTGCAACAGGGGACTTGCCGGATGGCCTAGCGCAGTTTAGGTTGAATTTAGTCGAGGTTTTGGTCGACATTTGCCAGCTTTTAAATTCCGCTGTATTTTTGCAAAAGGTATGCACAAAGCCACAAACTTGTATTATATTTTGCATTAATATTCCCCAAGACACTAATATTGATATATTATTATGAATCAGATTTTTTCTGGTGGTTGGTTGTCTTCAAATGTACAAATTCCTTGGAAGGAGGTGGAAACCAGAATGTTTGCTCTTAATGTGGTTAGTTACTTCTACTAGATTGTACTATAAGATTAGATAAATATCTTCAGTAAAAAAAATCATTGTTTGTTACAGGTGGCTGATGTAGTACTGCATGAAGGCCAAACATTTGATCTCTCCATGGTTTTGCACTTGGTGACAATTTTGTGTGACAGGGAATCATATGAACCAAAGGGCTTTATGTCTATTGTATGTCACTTACTACTGTTTTTAATACAAGTAATGTCTTAGTATGTAAAAAAACTCCATAACGCAGAACTGAATATTATATTATACTCTTTCTTGGGTTTATTTTAGGTACATAGATCACTTGCGGATGTTATTGGTTCCTATTCAAAGTGGATGTCTTCTTACATAACTGATGCCAGACCATTGCTGTAAGGAAATTCTTCTTTAAAATTGGATAAATGTAGCACTTACTATATTATTTTAGGCGTTTCTATCTTCACTCATGCTCTTAACTGATATCTTGTTTTCAGTTTATTTTTTGCAGCTGGTATGTCAGAACCTTTATGCTTACACGCGTGTGCAACTGCTTTCCGGAAGTTTTGCGAAGATGCTACTGCGGTTATGCACAAACCTTCTAGCTTAGAAATGTTAGTGTGGATTACAGAGGTTACAACTTCTAAACCTTATACCACAAACAGTTTTTTTTAAAATTTTTTTATTTTTAAGCTTTGGTATGCTGATTTATTTATTATTTATAACAATTTCAGGGACTGGAAAAATGGCACTTACCTCTGGAAGACGAGGAAGATGTTATTGGTGCTATTACTCAGATACTCGGGTGTCTTCCTAACATGGAATTACGAAACAATTTATTACTCAAGTTGCTTGCTCCTAGCTTTGGATCTATTAGCAAACTTGTATGTTTTCTTCTTGTCCTTATTTTGGAAAAAAAGTGGTTTAAATTTTTATTTTTATGTAGCAATAATTGTAACTTAAATTTTTATTCAGATTGAGGGGGATCATGTCCATTCTAGGCAACTACCAGGTGCTTATACTCATCTTGTGAACTCTGCAGCAAGGGGGTTTTTCAGGTTTTTTCTTAACCGTCATAACATTTAGGTTTAGTAATTACTAATATTTGAGATTATTTGAATTAACCCTTAACGAATGTATTCAGGATTGGAACGGTTTTCAGTAATCTTGTAACCACACCCTCTACATGTCATGATATAGACAATTCTTTGATTACTATTCTCGGGAGTTTTTGGCCTCTGCTTGAGAAATTCTTCCAGTCGGAGCACATCGAGAATACGAGTTTATCCATGTCAGCATGCAGGGCGCTCTCACAAACAATCAAGTCTGCAGGTAATTAACTATCCTACAAATCTTCGGAAAAATTGTAGAAAACCTCTTTCTGATAAATGTTTCTTGATTTGCAGGCCATCATTTTGTGACACTGTTGCCTAAAGTTTTAGATTATTTATCAACGAATTTCACTTCATTTCAGACACACGAGTGCTACATTAAAACAGGTAAAACATGTGCCTTACAATTTATAACTAGTGGGTTACCACTTATGCTCTGCCGCGGGTTCGAGATGTGGATAAAAATGAGCAAATTGCGAGAGTTAAAGTTGTTTGATGTTTTAGTTGAGGGGCTAAACATGTCATTATTAAAGTTGAGGGGCTAAAGTTGTTTGTTATTAAAGTTGAGGGGCTAAAGTTGTTTGATGTAGTTAAGGAGCTAGGCATGTCATTATTAAAGTTGAGGGGCTAAACATGTCATTATTAAGGTTGAGGGGCTTAAGTTGTTATAGTTAAAGGGGCTAAACATGCCATTACCAAAGTTGAGGCGCTAAACATATATACACTATTAAAGTTGAGGAACTGAAGTTGGTTCATGCCAAAGTTGAGGGGTCAAAGTTGGCTGATGTGACAAAATGGCATATTTATAGTATAGATAATGATGAATATATGCTGCCTGCCAGTTTCTTATTATAGTTATTACTCGCTTTACAGCTTCTGTTATAATTGAAGAATTTGGTAATAAAGAGGAATACGGACAGTTATTCATCAGTACGTTTGAAAGATTTACAAATGCATCATCAATAATGGCTTTAAATTCTTCATATGTTTGTGATCAAGAGCCTGATCTTGTCGAGGCTTATTGTAGTTTCACATCAATTTTTCTTCACAACTCTCCAAAGGTATAATTACTTGCTTTCTTCATATACAATTCGTGTGTTAGTATGATCAAATAAATTATTAATTTAGGGTTTTTATGCATCACAGGAAATAGTAGCTTCTTCTGGTCCCCTTCTAGAAGTTTCCTTTCAGAAAGCAGCTATATGCTGTACGGCTATGCATCGTGGAGCAGCACTTGCAGCAATGTCTTATATGTCTTGTGAGCATCATTCCCATATAAATCACAAACAGACATCTTATGTATACATACATCCTTCTGAATTTCTAATTATTTATTTTTTGTTATTTAGGTTTCCTAGATCTTAGCTTGAGTTGGTTGCTGGAATCAGTGACATGTAACTCTGAATCATTAGTTACATCAATGGCAGTTCATGTAATATCTCGCAGTGGTGAAGGACTTGTTTCAAATGTAGTATATGCTTTACTCGGCGTCTCGGCAATGTCAAGGGTAAAACTGTCAATCCTTTCATAATCCTCGTTTCCATGTAGTTATACAAGTCAAAAGTAAACGAGTCAACTGTTTCTCTGTCTTAGGTTCACAAATCAGCAACGATTTTGCAACAGCTGGCTGCGGTATGCAGTTTTAGCGAGAAAACAAAGTGGAAATCTGTTTTATGTTGGAGTTCTTTACACGGATGGCTACATGCTGCGGTTAGATGACATTTCCTTCTCTTTTGTTATTTGACACGTGAAATATTAATACCAGTAATGATAATATTATTATTGTTGAAGCAGGTGAGGAGTCTACCTGGGGAGTACTTAAGGCAAGGGGAAGCGGAATCTTTAGCGGGGGTATGGATAAAGGTTTTGGGTGATGCAGGAATAGATTATGTTGAAAGCAGAACAAGTGATGGAGAGAAAAACCACAAACATATGAGGGGAAAAGGTGGGAGGATACTAAAGTCTTTATTTAGAGAATTTGTTGATAGTCATCGGAACATTGCTACATGTTAAACACATTTTTGCCCTTCATTGTTTGTTGTAACATCCCAGTCAAATAATATGCATTTTTGAACCCAGAATATTGATTGTATGACCACTCAACATAATTTTTGGGAATTTTATTAAATTTTATCTTACAGTCCGATCATGTTGCATCATTGATCTTGTCCCTCTCGCTCTCGCTGTTCTTATTTTGGTTTGTGTGGAAAACTTGTAATATGTTGGTATTTAGTAAAGTTAAATATTCCCATTCAAAGGTAAACGAAGATACTAAAAAGGGACAGAGATTCGATGAAAGGTTGAAAAGTTCGGTATCATCTACAATAAAATTTGGAACAACAAGCGAAGTGGTTCAAGTGACCTCAATGTTTATCAGGATTCGTGTGAAATCAAACTGGGTTTAACGTTTTCTCAAATACCGGTTTGAAAGGTTATATAAAAATCAACAGAGTGGGCAGCTGTCCCATTGATGCGACAATCATATAAAAGGCCAAGATATCATCGTCCAACGATTATACTATGTCCCAAGGGAGTTCAGATGCCCGTTGTCATATTAATCTAAAAGATGCTGATGGCGAGCTTGAAACCCAAGCAGAACCGATTCACATGTCCGAGAGGAATAGCAAAAGAAGCAGACAACATCCTCAATCGATACCAAATACAGATAATTTGGAAAAACTATCGATGAAACAATAAATCAGGAACAAATACGACATGCAATAATTTTAGTATTTTATATCTTTTAATGTTTTTCTTTGTATTAAAAACCAAGTATTAAATTAGTATTTGTATTTTTTTGTCACATTATTAATCTAAATTTAGCATTTCATAACAAAGTATTAAATACGACATGCAATAATTTTAGTATTTTATATAGGTTCTCACTAAAAATTCAAAACTGAATGGGTTTCTGAGAACCCGATAATTGGGGCTAGATCCGCCCCAATATAAGGTGATGGAATATTATTTGTAAAATTTTCTGTTAAGTTTATTAATAATGACAAAACTCATTGCCTAGCTTTGTCTCTCTTTGAATACATTAAGAGACTTAGCAAAGTTCGCTACCACAATGACATCTACCATTAGTACAACGTATTTCACTAGCACGACATCGGCAAACTCTTGGACACCTTGAAGGGTCTCGACACGAGTAGCCAGGAGCCGCAGGCCCGCTTGGAGGTTCCGGGGAACCCTTTGGCTTTGATGGAAATTTTGAAATACCTGAAAAACCTAATCATGCGAAATAACATAAGTACATCATCAATACTACAAATAACTTTTTTCGTGTTTAATTTTTTCATTCACTATTGATACAAAACTTAGTCATTTCAATTATTTTTATTCAGTTTCAATTCTAAGAACAGATAGTTTATAACCTGACACTGATACAAGAACAAGGAGTAGGAAACATGTCATGGTGAGTATCTTCGTCATTTATGGGATGTTGTAGAGTGACTGTAGATGTAGACTACACATCAAATTATGATATATTCTGCTCAACCTAAGATGATTGTATATATAGTGAAGGGATGAAAAAAATGAGATTTTGATGGTTAGGTAGGGGGTAAATATGATAAATTCTATCATTTAATAATATTGTAATATTATTGTGGAGTTAATGGTTTGAACAATAATATGTTCTATTGGTAATAAATGATAGCTAACTTAAAACATCACCTTGACTTTAGAACGTATGTAATGGGGCGGTATATACCGTCGGAAACAATGATGGAGCCTCATAGCGTCCGGCTACATCGTTACGGCCAGCTCTATGAGGTAAGTTTTTTGCCTCCCCGCTATATCATGGTGTTATCATTCCTTCCCCACTCACACACACACATATATATATACATACATATATAACCCCACTACACACTCAAGTTATATAAAGTTCCATAACCCCTCTTTCTTACACAATTGTCACTTATCACATAACCCCCCACTATGAAGCTCTACCACTACACATGGCCTTAAAGCATGTCTAGTGCATCACAACATTCCCATTATATTGCGGTTCTCATATTAACCTGAAGAAAAATTTGAGGTTTTCATGAATTCATCTATATTTTCACTTTATCTCACTCCCTAAAATAGGGATGAAACTAGGGACTCACTTCTCAATTCTCATTTTTCAAACTTAGAGCATGCTCATCATCTATTTATATAATTTAACTGAATCACCATTTTCACTAAAATTTGTTTATTTTTTAAAAATATTTTACATTCGACTCTCCATCTTACTCACAAACACTTTTATCTTGGTTTAATACACTCACATTAATAATGAGTATTAAGCTCTTAATATAGAATGTCACCTTAGTTTCTATAATTTTTTCTCTATTATAAAGGCTTCAATGTAGTAAGTTATAGTCGTTTTCTCTTTTTTCTACTATACTTGTAGAGAAAGTAGAATTTAGAGGCTTCAATCTGAATGCTCTTAAGGACTCTATTCATTCATCAACCTTGAAATCCGAATTTTGTAAGTAGAAGAAAGAGAATAAAAATAAAAAGAATAAATAAAATTTATTTAATTGAATAAAGATAATTATGGAGAATGTGAACTTTGTGAAGTAGAAGGTTTTTACAATACAAACATAATAGAGTAAACTTCCGTTTTGCTCCCTGTGGTTTGGTCACTTTAATGGTTTTACCCCAAACCTTTCAAAATAGCCATTTTACTCCCTGATCTATGAAGGTCTTCATGATTTTGCTCCCCGCCCCTAACTCCATCCATAATGTCTGTTAACTAGAAGGACATTTTGGTAATTTTAAAATAAAAGTAAGAGCATTTTAGTAATTCAGTTATAAAGATATTTATATATTAATCATATTCATCTTCTCTCTACACACTATCTTCTCTCTCTACATCAATTCATCTTTTCTTCATCCTGTCTCTTTTTCTCAACCCTAGGTACCAGTGTACCACCACCAGCCACAAACCAGAACCGCCTCATGCTACCATTCACCAAACCCTAGGTACTCAATCATCAAAAATACTTGAATTACACACATTATATTACTGATTTATACTCGATAACCGTCGATAAATCGAAAATATATGCCTATATTGATTTGAATTTGTGTGAAATGTGTAGAGTTTACTACAAGTGTAGTACCGGAAAAGGATGTCCGGCGAGGAAGTGTGTGGAGTTAGCGGTGGACGATTCGAAGATGCTGATTGTGACGTACGCCGGAGAACACGTTCACCGGCGGGATGCGGTCAGGTTTGACCGGCTGGTCACGGTGGCGGAGACGGTGGGGAATGGTGGTGGACCGGAATTTGGGATGAGTGGGGAGACGATGGAGATTGAGATGGGGATGAAGCTGGTAGGTAGGGTTAGGGTTAGTGTTAGAGTAATTGCTAATGTTTTTTGTTGATGAATTATATTTTGGTTTCTGTTTGAATTGGAATTGAAAACTTAATTGTATATAGTGATTGGAACTGGAACTGATTGTGGTTTGGATTAAGAATATGGTTTTAGTTTCTACTTAAATTGAACTGGATATTGTTTGTTTCATAGATCTATGCATTGATGACTTGTACTATTTTTGAAGATGTTGGTTTCAGAATTCAGATTGCAGGGCATGAAGAGGACGATAGAAGATGCCATGGAAGTTAGGGTTTTGAAGGCAATGAAGAAGAAGATGGAATGGGGAAATGGGTTGTTAGGGAAAAGACATAACTGCCCTCAGCTGTTTTGCACGTGACAGGGTTTAACAGTTAAAATGGATGGCGTTTAGGGGCGGGGAGCAAAATCATGAAGGCCTTCGTAGATCAGGGAGTAAAATGGCTATTTTGAAAGGTTTGGGGCAAAACCGTTAAAGTGACCAAACCACAGAGAGCAAAACGGAAGTTTACTCAACATAATAAATGTGGTTTCTTTTAGGGTCCTATTAAATCCACATGGTATCATCTTATTCTCACATGGTTGATACGGGCCGTATAAGGTTATACGGCCCGTATAGAATAAAGTGAACTGACAAAGGCTGTGCCAGCAGCCTTTGTCGGTTCACTTTATTCTATACGGGCCGTATAACCTTATACGGCCCACATCAACCATGTGAGAATAAGATGATACTGTGGTCGTATATATATTATACGACGATGATATACGGCTCGTATATATGTATACGACCCGTATACAATGATTTTCGTTTTTTTATTATTTTATTACTATTTGACGCGACGTATTATTACTCGATTCACGTGTGATTAGACGTAAGATTCTCTGATTTGATGTTATATTCCTCGAATCTCGTGCGAGTTATGTGATTAGACGTTAGATTCCTCGATTCGCGTGTTAATCATTTGAAACGATGTAATATTCCGTAAAATTCTCTATATAAACGACACTAATTTCATTCATTTTCATTCAACTTCTATTCGTTTCTTCTATTTTTCTCTGTATTCAAATTATTTACGTTATAATGTCGGGTTGGGGTGACATTTTTAATGTGTTTGGTAACGAGGCGAATCAGGGGAATGAAGATAACAAAGCGGGCATGTTTGATCTGAATGCTCCGTTCGATCCCATTTTTGCGTCTGGTTCAGGTCAGGATACTTGGGGTTTGGATGACATTCAGCCTAATTATGCTGGTTATTATCCATCGCAACACCCGGTTAATTTTGAAGCCCCTCCTGTTAGTGTTCGACCGCCGACTGATAGTTCTCATTCTTCTCCCATAAGTTGTGGACCGCCCGAGGGTCCAAATGCTGAAGAGGAACGTACTGAGTTTCAAAACAAGGAGGTATAACATTTAATTACACGTTTATTTGTTGTATGTTAACTATTTTAGTGTTTTTACGTTTGATGTTGTTTTTACACAAACCCGAACCCGACCCGAACTCGAAAATCGTATGATATATAAGAACCCGAACACGACCCGAAGTTTCATGGGTTGACCCGAACACGACCCATTAAAGGCGAATTTTTTTATTTTTTTTCTAAAATTAATATATTAAAGTTAAAATTTACTTAAAAAACACAAATATATATACATATATATATATATATATATATATATATATATATATATAGGGGACCGCGGTTGACCAAATTTTTTTTTACAACACATTCGTAAAAAATAAAATAAAAAAAAGGCCGAGGGCGTAGTTTTTTACACCACAAGTTTGGTGTAAAAAAAAAAAAAAAAACCAACCCGTTAATTTATATATATTGTAAAAAATATATAATATAGTATAAATGTGTAACGGGTCAACCCGCCATCCCGACCAATGTTGACCCGAACCCGACCCGTTAATCCAAACGGGTTCGCAGGTTCAAGCTGAAACTGACCCGAACCCGTTTATACTAAAACTAAACCTGGGTTAATCATTTGAGTTAATCATTAATTGACACATATAAGTGTTTCCGTTAGAAATTCGCTAGCATGGATGAATTGATAGACTGGTGTAGAGACGTCGGACGCGTAAATGGCTACGCCCTCGTCACCAAACGCACCATCTACGATAAACCCCATAGTTGTCAGCCGGTAAAAATTTGGCTTATGTGCGATTGTGCCGGCAATTACAAATCAACAGCGACGGTCAGACGCAGCGGGACTAGGAAAACCGGTTGCAAGTTCCAACTAGTCGGGACATACAGAAAGAGGTTAGGTTACTGGGATCTAAGGGTTGAGGAAGGTAAACATAACCACGAACCATTTCTGTATCCAGAGGGTCATCCGTCCCTAATGAGGCTGACTCCATCGGAAGAGAGGACGGTGGAGCAAATGACGCATCAGAACATCAAACCACGAGACATTCTTGCTGCCATTAAAGAACAGAACCCCCATAATGTCTCAACAAGAAACACCATATACAACGCTCGAGCCAAATTGGGTCGAATGGAACAAGTCGGCGAGACTCCAATGCAGATACTTTTTGACCGGTTGAAGAAGGTTGGGTTTGTTTTTTACCATAGAACATCTCAAAACGACGAACGGGTCGAGGATGTTTTCTTCATCCACCCGGAGTCGAACATGTTGTGGCGCGCTTTCCCGCATGTGTTGCTTATAGACGCCACCTACAAGACGAATCGGTACAAAATGCCTCTAGTCCAGATTATCGGTGTTACATCAACGTTGATGTCGTTTTGCATTGCTCATGCGTTCGTAAGCCACGAGAAACAGGAAAACTTCACATGGGTTCTACAGAGGTTGAAACACTCATTAGACAGTGTTATGGAACCCCGTGTAGTAGTAACGGATAGAGATCGCGCCCTAATGAACGCATGTGCAACCGTGTTTCCCAGGGCTAGACATTCATTGTGTAGGTGGCACATACAGCAAAACATATTCAAACATTGCAGGAAAAGCTTTAAAACAGAGGATAAATGGACGAGGTTTCTTTTCAAGTGGGGCGAGCTAATTCAATCAACGACCGATCATGACTACAACTACTGGTACGAGCGAATACGATCAAACTTGCCACGAAAAAAAACCGACGGTAAGTTTTATATAATTTTTGTTTAATAATCGTATTTATTTGACTTGTCTTAACTGCACTTGACTTTGATTACAGAGATTATGAACTATTTGGATTCAATCTGGTTACAACCATATAGAGACCGGTTTGTTTCGTTCTGGAGCGACCAACATTTGAACTTCGGTCAACGTACAACGAACAGGGCAGAGGGTCAACATGCCCTTTTGAAGCAATACCTAGGCGACTCTAATTACACCCTGGAGAAAGTGGTACCACTTATCGATAAGCTCATAAGAAACCAGGTGACAGAAATCAAAGGCAGCATTGAAACAAGCAGGAGCCGAACATTGGGTCATCATAACAAACCAATATTTAATCTCCTACTAAAGAAGGTTTCACATGCCTGCCTAGAGGTGATATCAGACGAAGTAAATGAAATAGAAAAATTAAAGTTATATAACCGTACATGCGCGTGTCGTTTGTATACAAGCAGTGGGTTGCCGTGCGCGTGTCGGTTGGATGCGTATATAACGAATGGTAATACATTATTCGACCAACCACATTTTATAATCATACCCTTTCATCACGCAAAATCTTATTGACGTTTTATGTTGTTTGTTGATATGTTCCTTAGGTCAAATGATCCCGTTGGAGGTGATAGACCCTTTTTGGAGAAAGTTAAATTTGGACTCCATAGTGGAACCGAGCAAGGTGGACTCTTTCGACTTAGACGGCGAATTTGCGCTTCTCAAACAACATTTAAGTGCTCAGCCGAGAGAACTCAGGAAAAACTTTATTCAAAAGATGAAGGAGTTGGTACAACTCAATAAGACAAAGCTTAAACAACCAGTTGTGCAAAAAAACACACGGGGTCGTCCAACTTTGAAAGCTCAGCAACAAAGGAAGGATGATTCGTTTACGGAGCCTTCAAGACACAGCTTTTTAACAACGCAGGACCAGTATAGTGATTCAAAAGATGGGTTTCACACACAAGATGAGTTTGGCACACAAGAGTCAAATATCAAACCTACCAGGCACAGCTCGTTTGTCGAGTCACAAACTGAAACACCTATGTTCTTCGGCGAGATTGCGAAAGGGGCTAAGAATTCGAAAACGAAAAAGAAGGTCGCAAAATCAAAGGAAGAGCCACCACACTTACCTTTGCTGCCTGTCGGACAAGTTAATATGTTCACGCACTTCAAAAAGTTCATTCCACCGTGCTTCTATCCACACCTCAGTCACATACAAAATGTGCAGGGTGATGGTAATTGTGGGTTTCGATCTATAACGGTCGGCTTATCGCTTAAAGAGTATCAGTGGCCGTTCATACGGGAGCAGCTTCATGATGAGTGCAACCGGTTCGACGAATTATGGAAAAGTATAAATGGACCTCAGTATCAAGAAGTTCTGGAGTCATTAGTTTGGTCAAAAGACCATATAGACGGAGCACCTCGACATAAGTGGCTACAAATGCCATTCACGGGGCTTCTGATAGCAAACCGGTGGAATGTCATTTGTCTCTTATTAAGTGACCTTGGTTGTGCTTCATTTTTTCCCATGTTCAGAACAGCCGAAGAAAGTATTCCGCATCGAACAGTCGCGCTTGTACATGTACACATGAACCATTTTATTCACGTCAGATTAGAAGGGGAATATCCAATGCCAACCCCATCAGGATACTGGCGACAACCGACACGGAATACGCCAGCAGAAAGTTGGTATCACTATTACAAGGAACGTATTGACCAATATAATACGATCGTTGATGAATATAGGACCAGGGATTACATAGATTTAGGTGGCCTATGAATATAAAATGTTATTTGCATGTTTTGACAATTTGTAATGATCAACATACACGTTATATAAATGTTTTGGCAACTTTTTGAGATTGAACTTGAAAAAATGTTTAAACGAATCAATTTGCATGTTTTGACAATTTGCAATGATAAACATACACGTTATATAAATGTTTTGGCAACTTGTTGAAATTGAATTTGAAAAAATGTTTAAACGAATCAACGTTAACGCATAACGACCGTATTTTCGTCAGTTCCGCATATAGTAATTGAAAAAAAATGAAAAAAACTGAATTGTATACGGGCCGTATAAAAATATACGCCTCGTATACTGTGATCGTATATTAAGTATACGACAGAATTAAAATAAATTAAATCACTGTATACGGGTCGTATACTTTTATACGGCCCGTATACAAAAAAAAGGTCGTATAAGTTTTATACGACCTCATTTCCACCATACAGCCTCAACTTTCAACCAAAAATTCTCTCGGATCGTTCTTGGACAGCGTTCTTCGGCGTTTTTGGCGTTTTCTTCACGTTCTTCCTATACGGTACGTTTTCGTATAGTGAAATTTTAAATTACGTAACATGTTAGATTATGGTCTTGTATAGCAAAGCGTAGATAGGCGTAACGATTACGATTGTATAATTCAATTTGAAAAAAAAAATTTGAAACAGGAAATTGTAAATGATTATTATGTCTATACGGTCGTATAAATTGTATACGATCGTATAGTGTTTGAATATTCAAAAAATATACGATCGTATACAATTTATACGATCGTATACACTTGAATATTCAAAGGTTATACGATCGTATACATTATATACGCTCGTATAATGTTTGAATATTCAAACAATATACGCTCGTATATTTATATACGATCGTATAACGTTTGAATATTCAAACATTATACGCTCGTATATAATGTATACGGTCGTATCCTTGTTGAATCTTCAAACATTGTACGAGCGTATATCATATGTACAGTACGTTCGTATACAAGAACAGTATTCGTATAATACGTTAACGATAATCGTATAGTGATTGCTAAGTTGTAATTGTTATTTGTTACAGACGATATGGCTGAGTCATCAGCAGCTGCTGCGGCCCGTAGAGGTCGAGGTCAGGGTCAGGGTCGGGACCGTGGACGTGGACGCGTACGGGGACGTGGACGTGGACGTGGACAGGAGGAGGAGATTGTGCCCGATTTTACTGAGACGGGGCAGTTTGTTAGAGATATCCCCCGAGGTACGGTTGCCTATAGGATTTTGGTTAAATTACGGGAGATGGTGCTGGATGCGCCTCGGACCATAGATTTTCAGTTTTTGACAGATATTGGAGCGATTGGTCGGGTCCGGGAGCTCATGCCAGCTAACTCCCCGTGGGACCGCTTATTTGATGCCGCCGCAGAGCGGGCCCACAGGGAGATTACTTTAGAGTTTTTATCTACCTTTACATTTACGGACACCCGGGGTGGGGGTTTTCAGCATTTTTTGACGACAGACGCCGTAACTTTTACTATTTGCGGCACGCCTCAGAGGATGACACTTCCTCAGTTCGCTGTTGCCTTGGGTCTGTACTCAGCGGATGACTCAAGGTCACCCGCATTTTTTGATGCGCCAGTCAGCACGTCCACTGACGTGTTGTGGCCGTATTGGAAGACTATTGGGTTCGGGGAGTTCGCGAAACCGAGACAGCGATCCCCGAAGGCACGGGCGACTGATCTTTACGACCCGTTACACCGATACCTACATCGGTGTATCGCCGTGACGATCGCCGGTCGTCATGATAGCAGGGAATGGGTCACCCAAAGTGACCTATTCTTCTTGCACGACTTACTTACCGGCGGGAGGGCCAACTTGGCGTACAAGTTGGCCGCATATCTCGTCGAGTACGCTTTTAAGCGTACCTCTTCCCACATCAGCTGTGGGGCCTTCGTCACCCGTCTGGCGAAGGGTTACTTGCGCCTCCTGACCCCGCAGGTGGCAAGGGATATGACGCAGACACGCCAGCTTGACAGGGTTGGGAGGGACACAGCCCTATCGATGGTTTTGGCTCGCGAGGTCGAGGGAGGGCAGCTGGTTTGGGCTTATGGTGTGGGTGAGGGACCCCGTGGAGAGGGTGGTGATGAGGAGGGAGACAAGGGAGAGGGAGACGAGGGCGAGGGCGTGGGAGAGGGAGGCGACGGAGAGGGAGGCGACGGAGAGGGGGTCGCTCATGCTGCCGATCGATCACAGGTAGTTGAGGAGGAGTTACGGGGTGATCGCCCGTACGTTCGACGCAGCGTGAGACAGCGTGTGATGCCTCCACCGGGGGTGGAGGAGAGACTCGTTCAGGTCGAGTCGGCTGTAGCTGCAGTCAGAGGGGATTTAGCTGCAGTCAGAGGGGATTTAGCTGCAGTGAGAAATGATATACAGTGGATGGTCGAGGCGATTGTGGCTATGCATTCTGCCGCGCCCCTACCTCCACGAGCTGGCGCTGCCCCACCACCATCACCACCGCCGTAGCTGCTTATTGTATTATTTTTTTTTTGTTATTTTACGTTTGAAACTTTGTAAAAGTTTATCTTTTTTTTAGATGTAAAACATTATAAATATTAATCTTTTGTTTAGATGTTATGTTGTTTGTTTAATAATTGTTGTCATAGTTTATCATAATCATATCACATATTTATCGTTTTACATAGTGGAAACTTACTAAACATTATAAATACGTTTAACTAGAAACTCGTAACATAATCCGATATATACAATACTATTTTAAAATTTATAAAACTTATTAAATGATTTCCCGATTGCAACAAAAATTAACTTTTCTATACATATTTATCGTTTTACAAATAGAAAACTTATTAAACATAATAAATACGTTTAACTACAAACTCGTAACATAATCCGATATATACAATACTATTTTAAAATTTATAAAACTTATTAAACGGTTTCCCGATTGCAACAAAAAATTAACTTTTCTATACATATTTATCGTTTTACAAAGAGGAAACTTATTAAACATAATAAATACGTTTAACTACAAACTCGTAACATAATCCGATATATACAACACTATTTTAAATACAAAAATTTACTAAACGGTTTCCTGGTTGCAACAAAAAAGTTAACTTTTCTATACGGGCTATACGGGCCGTATAACATTATACGGCCCGTATACATATTTCAAAACTAAAAACCCTTGGCAAACCTTCGAAACAAAATTATGCAAATATGTATACGGCCAGTATATAAGTATACGTCCCGTATACATATAAAAACAAAAAAAACATTCCACCGCATAAAATTCTGTGCATAAACATTCTATACGGCCCGTATCATTTTATACGGCCCGTATAGATATAGGGATGTGAAAATAAGATTATAGGGGATGTGGAAATAGACCAACCCTTCTTTTATTTAGGGTGGAGGGTGCCTGCCAAACTTGTGAGAATCCCTTTCTCTATATTAGCATCATATGAACTTTTCTCACTATTTGCCTTTTACTTGTTACAACTTGCTAAAACATTAGAAACACTACATGCTTCGTATGCTTCCCATGTTACAACTAATTTTTAAATTAAATTTAAAATAAAGATAACATTAATTTAAAATATTTAATATAAAGAAATTACCTATATATTAATTAGCAAGTTAGTAATGGGGGCTGCTGAGTTCAAGGATGGCGAGGACGAATGGCGTTGGCAGCTGGATACTTCGGGTACCTTCTCGGTCCGTAGCATGTGCATAAGGTTGCGAAGCCTGAATATCTCGGACAACAGGTTCAGATTCGAATGGAACAAATGGTCGCCATTGAAAGTGAACTTCCTAGCTTGGCGTGTGGCAAGAAGCAGAGTCCCGACAAAGATCGAACTGTCAAGAAGGCAGGTGCCTGTGGGATCGTTGCATTGCGGTTTGTGCAGCGAGGAAAACGAGTCCGTCGACCATCTCTTTATTTCCTGCAGATTCTCATAGTGGATATGGGACCAGATTTCAAGCTGGTGTAAAGGTATTTCGGTGTTTGCCTTTAGTGCTAATGATCTGGTACATGTTCACTCACATTTACGGGGTTCGCAAAAATGGAAAAGGGCGGTATATACTATTATTCAGACAACTATATGGTGCTTGTGGAGATGCAGAAACAAAAAAGTGTTTCAACAGGTTCAACCTCATCTTGGAAGGACACTAGAAGAAATAAAGGCACAAAGCTTTTTATGGTTAAAAAATCGGGCAAAAGCGAGAGACCTAACGTGGAGCAATTGGTGCGATTTGATCTGTTTTGTTTGGGCATTTGAAATATATGTTTTTAGGCGTGATAGTGAATCTGATGTAACCTTGATGCCGGGCTAATGTGTTTGTTAGCTCGGTTCTTATGCTTAATAATAATCGCTTTGTTAGTTCAAAAAAGTAATGAGTGTGAAAGTCATTATTCAATTTTTACTACTTTCTATACATGCTGTACTTCTTATTAGACCACCTGTAGTCGGGCGATTTTTTAAAAAAAAAAATTCAAAAAAAAAAGCCAAATAACGCCCCCCACCCATTACACCCGGGCGTTTTCCGGCGTTTTATTTGACAAAATTGATTCCGGCGTTATAAAAAAAACGCTGAAGTGGTCAACTGAAATTTGCATGTGGCCAAAGGGAGTGGTCCAAGTGTAAGTTTCATTTTCTTATTTTTTTTTATCCTTTTCTCTATAAAAAAATAATTGTTTAATGATTGGAAGGGGCGTTATTGGACATTATTCCCACTACGGCACTTTTGCAATAACCCCCAATAATGCTCCATGCTGACTGGACTGCCACATGTCGTAAAACGCCCCATGATGGGGGCATTATTGAACTAAACCACTACACATGGTCTTATGCAAGATTAGCCCATAGCCACCTCAATTTTTACGCTTTGTCCCCACTACTAATTATATTTCTTCCAATATTTTTGTTATATTTCTTTCATTAGTGATCACAAGCATTCTTTATTTAAAATAAAAATAGTTATCTAAAATCTTGGCATTTTTAGTATACATGATATAACATTAGAGTTAAATTATTAAACATAATTAGTTTAGATGATATAACATTAGAATCATTGGCGAAGCTTGAAAATTTTCATCGGGGGGTCGGAAGTCACCGGACCTAAAAATTCTATATAAGTAATTTTTTGAGTAAATTACAAGTTTTGTCCTTTACGTTTACATTAAATTTCAGGCGTTGTCTTTTTGGCCAAAAGTTTACAAGCGGTGTCCTTAACCTTTCAAAATCTTGTACGTTTTGTCCTTTAGGCCAAACCTGGTTAGAAATCTCAGTTAAAAAATATCATGTGCAATGCACATGAAGAAAAAATGGTAATTTCCCTCTCAACTCTTTTAATTCCCATTTATAACCCACACCAACCCCTCAACCCAAGTTCATCTCTTCAATTCCCCTGTCATCAAATTAGAGTTTTCTTCTTCAAATTTTCACGATGGTAATTCTGGCATTTCTGCAACTCGATCTGGCAATTGCAATGCAATGTATTATTCTGGTGTCTCACTGCACTTCATTCCAAATTCACCATATACCATCATGTCCCCAAATCACACTCGAGCCCCTTCTCATGTGCCTAATTTTAGGTATAAGTTAGCTGTTCCTTGCAAATGATTATTGAGAATTTTAGAAATGATTACTCAAGTGAAGAAACACTGAACTAATTATGGGACTAATCAGTTTGGTTTATGTTCCTACCATAATGGTTAATCTTCTAATGGCTTTCTGAGCTTCGTAATGATCGTCTAATCCTGCAAAACAGAACACCGTTACTCGTTAAGAGGGGAATGCGGGGGTTTCCCTCTTAACCGGGCTCCGGCGTGAGAATAAGCGACTGCTTTTGGGGGATAATTGAGTATTAAGAGTGAGAGTAGAGGGAATGGAATGTTTAACATGTGAAGTGAGGTCTCTATTTATAGCCGGAGAGGTGTAAGAGGATGTGGGCTGATGGGCCTTGGGCCTTGTAACACCTCGAAAATTCACGTCCTATAATGTGTTGACACGTGTCATAAAGTTTGAACGTGTGAAAGAATGTTATAAAAGGACTAAAGTTGACAAACATGGAAAGTATGTGATTTTACGGGTTCTGAATGTCAACAGTGAATAAATATACTTCATAATAACCCTACATGATGTTTATAACATCAAACGAATAAATCATAGATCATACGAAGCAAAAAGTGAGAGATTACAAACTACAGGGGTTAAATGTGTCAACATGTTTAAAGATATACCTCTGAGTGACCTTTTGACAAACCCGAAGCTTTGTAAATGTTAATTATGCTCACTAGAATGCGTGATATAAATTTCATAAAGTTTCGTTATCGTATGAGAAAGTTATGATCAAATTCGTGTGCGAGGGGTTAAAGTGCAAACGTTGAAAGTTAAGACTTTTCGGGTTAACCGGAAGTGTCCAGGGACTTGGCAAAGTGGGTATAAGTCCTAAAGCCCTTGTGGGTAATTATAAGGGGGTCAAATTGCAAGAAATAACCTTGGTTGCCCTTTCGAAGAGCCAAGGGTCAACTTTGCAACAAATAGAAAATTTAAAATCTGATCCGCAGGCCCAGGCGGCCCGCGTAGAGATCTGTCAAACGGGAGGCGGGCCGCATCAGGCGCCCAGAACCAGAAAAACAGGCTGCAGCCTGTTTTGCGCGATTATGACCGATTCCACTGGTATTTCTCACCATTGGGCGACCCCTAAAATGTTCCTAGACCCCAGGGACACTTGTGGGACAATTGTGGTCACTTGTAGCCTTAGTTGTCAACATGTTATGGTGTTTGCAAACACTATATAAGGCCTCCAAGTTACAAACATTCTTGCACTCACTTCTGATCATCTCTGGAACTCCAAAGCTGATTCCAAGACTTCCTAACCAACCATTAGACCCTTGTAAGTGTTCTAATCCTTTCTTAATTGAGTTTTAGCTTAAAAGTCAAACCGTCGTAATTAACGGTTGACTTTAAGATTAATCACAAATGGTCCGGTGATTAGTCGAATCAAAAGTAGTTATAAGTTGGTATTTATGTGGGTAATAAACCCTTAAGAGGGTTCCCCCTGATCACCACTCTAACTAGGTCAAAAGTCGGGTCAAACTAGTTTATAAAAAGTCAACAGGAGACTTAAAATGCCATTTATGCATAATTAACATTATAGATCATATACAACCTGATGGATCATTGTTATAACTTGGTAATAAGTGTAAGAACATGTCTAAACATGTTCAACCCTACAATTTCCTGTTTAGACCCGGTTCGGAACCGAAAGTCACATAGTTTGACTTTCACTTTGACTTTCAGTTCTGACCCGTTTAAGCATGTTTTAGAAATGCCTTAGAGCTTTATTTGGACTAGGTAACATGCTAGTATAACCCTCTGTGATTATACACCATGGTTCATTAGTTAACCAATTAATATGCATGATTCCGTTAATTACTCATATGTTGACCATTATGCCCTTATTGCCTTAAAACGTGATTTTTGGAAATGTAAAAGAGTAGAAACTTAAATTACTGATATATAAACTTGCATACAAAGTTTGACATCATTTTGAACAGTAGATTGAGAGTTATGCTCATTATCGCAAAATTAAAGCTTTATGTTAATAAAACGACGTAATTAGCGTATAGCCTAGTTAAGCCTACTTTTCGATATCAAAATCTTTACCCACTGATGTAATATATTATTTTGGGAATTTTAAAGATTTTTAATTAATTTTAGGCTGAGCATAACTCATAGTCGTAGGCTTAATTCGGTAAATGTCGGTTTTGCCCTTACGGGCCATAAAATGAGTTTTACATATCAAAACGACTCCAAACCTTTTGCTACTGATTAGTTATGATAAATAAATTATTTTAGACCTTCTGGAATAATAAAAATATCAGCTTTAGGTATTGAAACCGTAAACGGCTCCTAATCGCCTTATTTAGCGTTTTTAGCGCATAGTATGTACTAATACTATTTTTAAACATACAAGGGTGATACCTACTGATGTTTTAGTCAAATTATAACATTTTAACAGTAAGCAAAAGTTGGTTATCTCAGACTGCAGTTTTGAGCTTTTCGGCTTATGTGAAATTACCAAAATACCCCTACGGGGCATAGTTTGGTTATAGTTGATAAATTTCACATATCTAAAATACCTTACTGTTATAAATCAGTAAACTAAGTATTTTTGCTGATTATATCAGACCTGTAACTCAGTTGAACATTTAAACTCTTTTATAAACATTTAAACGACCAAACTACCCCTAGGGGGCATAGTTTGTGTTTAACACGTTTCGGGCATAATAAAAGACATCTTACTGATGTCACAACATATTTGAGGCATAATTAACTTAGGAAACCTGTATATAGCTCTCACGAATACCCATCACGCTTATTACGCGTACGGTTCGGTTTATGTAACCAGTTTACATAAATTAGCCGAAACGGGTCAAACCTTAATGGTTTTATCTCAAAATCCAGAATGTGAATAATAAACCCATATTAAGCAAGTCTCTGAACTTGTCGGGTCTAAATCACATTCTATCCGGTCTTCGCTTAATCGTGCGTACGAACCGTATCTTTGAAACTAGCCGGTCTAAGCGTAAGCTTAATTGAAGACCCGTTAGGATTCTAATAGGTTATTATAAACCTTCGTTCCAGATTAGGAGAACCAGTAAAAGCTACGTGCATTTTGCTTATTGTGATTTATACATTGCTCAGGTAAATACTTTTAACTTATTTTCCCTATACGGGCTTGGGTTACGGTATATAGCATACCGCTTGATCGAGCATCAAATCTCCACAGTTGAGTGGGTAGTTGAATAATTTGATCGGCTCGTTTAAACAGTCTTGTTTACTTTACATGCCTTTGGGGGGGTTAATGACCATGTCCCGGCATCATCTTACGAGATGGCCACGACCTGAGCACGGGGTGTAGGCGTACACCTGTCAGTGTATAACTCTATGATGTGGTGCGTCTATTGATCTTTAACCCGGACAAGATCCGGGTGACTGAACGCACAAGTAACATGTAATTCGTTCACAAGATTATAATATTAAAATAATTCTCCCAAGTTAATTAAAAATGTTTATGCCATGTGCATCCAAACCAATTTTAAATCATTTTCCAAAATGAGTCAGTTGATTGTATTTACCAGTGTAAACTGACGTATTTTCCCAAAAAGATTAAATGCAGGTACTAAGCGAAATTGGCTGGGATTTCTCCTTAGCATCATTAGAAGTCTCGCAAGCTTAAGATGCCTGAAGTCTGTTGAACTATTGTTTCATATTTTATTTCGATCCGTTCTGTGGATAAACATCCGAACGTTGTGATACTTGATATTACAATAATAAATTCGGTTGTATTATATTTTCAATTGCTTCCGCTGTGCATATTAATATTGTGTTGTTTGACTATTATGTTGCCAACCATGACGTCACGATACTCCCCACCGGGCCCACCGGTGACATGTGGAAATCGGGGTGTGACAGGTTGGTATCAGAGCCAACTCTGAGTGAATTAAACACTAGCCTTTTGTGTTTAATCTCAGTACACAATAGCACATTCCTTGACCTTCTGAGTCTAGACTTAACATAGGAATAATCTTAATCCTAATATGGAAATTTTGCTTCCAATTTTTATTATTATTGGATACGTCGCCAAGCGAGGAAGCTGAACTAAAAATTCTCCACATCTGGAGCCTTGAAATGCTGAGCTTCGTACCGCGGCTAGAATGAAACGAGCATCCAAGGAGAGGACACTCAGAAGTAAAATAAAGAAGAAACTCCTCTTGCTGAAAATCGTTTCCTTAATAAGTCCTTATAAGGACACAATTATCTTTCAGTCCCTACAAGGACAACATTATTCCTTTCAAGTCCCGCTTAGGGCAACTTTATACTTTTATTTTTATATAGTGGAATGATTAAGTTTAAACTTTCATTCTAAAACAAGAAATATTGAATAAATGGAAAAATAACATTTCCTTTTGCAAGATCTACCATTATAATAAGATGGCAAAATCAAAAAAGAACAAGACCTAGCTTCGGGTCATATTAAGACCGGCCAAGATGACAGTTCCTCAATTTAGATTCAGATCCTTATTAACCTTTCAATTTAGAAATTGTTCTGCGATAAATATTAAAAGAATCTTAAGAGTGAAACCTAGCCTGAGTGTCATTATAAAGACCTGGCCAAGATGGTAAGACCTATTTAAAAGGTTCGTATCCCAGTTAACATCTGAAAACATGTTAACACTCCCGACAGATGTGATTCGTTGGAAATCACACACGTTATTAAGGATTCTTCAAAAGATTCCTAACCCAGTTTAATGATCCCTGAATCCTGGGTTTACATCATCAATTAAGATGAGCATATTTTAACCATACGTGGTAATATAGTGCCTATGGGCCTTGCTCATTTCCACAGGAGCCAAAATACAGTGGTAGCTATGACTCCCTGTCAGCAAAGGTAATGAACTAGGTTCAAACCTCAAATGCTTTGATTCTCGGAAATCATAGCATATAATTTATATATGTCCTTGTGACTAAGCCTGTTATGCTAATATAATTTAAGGGCCTTGATTCTCTGAAATCATGGCTTATGATTTAAAAATGTCCTTGTGACTAAGCCTGTTGTGCTAGTATACTTAAAGGCCTTGATTCTCTGAAATCATGGCTTATAATTTAAAATTGTCCTTGAGACCAGGCTATTGGGTGCCACTAATAAAACTGTTGATGTTTTATAATTAGGATAAATTATAATAGAAATCCTAAATATATGTGATTAATAAATTAACCAAATATGGTCTCTGTTTACCATGGTTAATGATTTTCCCTAAGGGACAATTCCGCAATAAACTTCCCTTAGAAGGGAAGTGCCTATGGGCTATAGTTAATGTCCTCTGAGACTAAAGACAGTGGTAGCCTACGGCTCCCTGTCAGGAAAAAGGTAATGAACTTTGATTCAAACCTTAATGCCTCGATTATCTAAAGTCGTGGCTTATAAATTTAACTTGTCTACGCGACTAGGCCAATTGTGCTATTATTAACTTGTAAATTAGGATTTATGATAAAAAATCCCGAATAAGATAAATATCCTTCCTTCCCTGCCAGTATACATATTAAAAAGAATCTTAAAGGTACGACCTAGACTATATGTCATTCCAGAAGAGGCCAAGATGGTAGAACCGATCCAAAGGATTCAAATCCTTGTAACATTGTAAATATGTTACCACTCCTGGCAACAGTGAGACGATAAAATCACACTTGTCGTCTTTATATTAGGAATTTTCCAAACCCCTTGTTTAGCCTAAATGATCAAGAGGAATCATGGCTATAAACATCGAACATGATGAACACATCAAAACATCCATTAGGATGTATACCTACGGGCAAGGATGTATACATGAAAAGATAGTTTTATTTCATAACTTCTTGTCAAGACAATGACATATGAAATTTTCCGATCCAAAGGAATCATTGATTATGATTTAAAATTTCCCTAGTGACAAGGCCTATGAGCCATCAAAAGTCCTTCGGAACAAGCCCTTGTGCTATATATAAAAGATGTCAGTATGACATTGGCAGTCGTGACTTATGTCTCCTGCCTAATAGATATGAAGGATTATATTCCGTTTAAACGCCAAAGATAGTTTATTTTAAAAACTTAGGCAAAACATAATCAAATGAAGTTAATACTATCTATTCGCCTATATGGTTTATTTGTACCATGGCTAAATAATCATCAAATTTGACAATTCACCATATACTTAAACCAATTATTACTACTTGGTTTGTAGCCTTCAAAGCTTCACCATGGCTGACTCCTCTGAAGCTCACAATCATCCAGTTAATCAGAAGGATGATGCAAGACTGAAATTAATAAGCACCGGGTTACAGACTATGATCAAAATAGCCGTAAGCAACGCTGTGGACCGTGTGTTGAAGGACCTTAAGCGAAAGTGCGATAATGCCCCAAATAAAAGTTACAAAAAGGTTAAGACCGGTTCAAGCTATAACCAGTCCAAACCAAGGGAGGCAAAACCCAAATGTAAAACCTGCAAAAGAAGACACTGGGGGCAGTGTCGATCAAACCCAAAGATAAAGAAATGTGGCATCTGTAAAAGAGATGGCCACCACTCCCACGAATGTAGGGACATAAAGAATGCAAACCGTTTCAGCTGCGGCGAAAAGGGCCACATCAGTACTAATTGCCCTAAGGCTGCCAAGGAAGGAGCAATTAAGTCTGGGGAGGATTTGAAGGATAAACAACAGACCGGTGAGAAGACTAGATGCAAAACCTGTAGGAAATACCACCTCGGGAAATGCAGATATGAATCTCAGCCTCTACCCTGTGGAATCTGCAAGTCCAAGGGGCATAAGACCTTGGATTGCAGGAGATTGGGAGACGCAACCTGCTATGGTTGCAATGAAAAAGGGCACATTAAGACCAACTGCCCTGAATACGCTAAAAAACTTAAGGAAGCTAAGAAGACCGAAGCTGGGAGCTCTCGAATGGGCGCTCAGGAGGCTATTCAGGATGACAAGGTCATAACAGGTAATTTTTACCAATAACGCTCATGCTAGAGTATTAATTGATTCAGGTTCAGATAAGTCTTCCGTAGACAATAGATTTTGTAAATCATTAAATCTGCCTGCTAAAAAAAAAAAAAACTCTAAGTGTTAAATGTAAAGTAAAAAATTTACCGATAGTACCTCAGAGACGGCTTCAGAAATATTAGATGGATGTTTTATATCCATTAGGGATTTTTCCGATGTCCTAGACCCGTTAAAATATAAGGACTCAAAATAGTGATAAAAATCGATTGGTTGCGTTAAAAATCAAGCCCATATTGTGGGTGATAAGAAGCAATTGATTATCAAGACTCCTTATGAGACAACTCTCATAATTACATGTACCCGTACGATTAATTAGTATTAAACATAAAAAATGGTGGAATTGGCCGTCCCCGGAATCGAACCTGGGTCTAGGCCGCACCCTTTCGCGCGCCTAGACAACTCTCATAATTACATGTACCCGTACGATTAATTAGTATTAAACTTCCGGTTGCCGGCAACGAATTTTATGGCCCACATTCTTCAGTTTTATGGGTTCCATATTTCACAACTGAGTCCTCCTGGAATGGTCAGGGTTCGACACTTCGAGTTTCTTTGTCGATCTCATGACATTGAGCCGACTGTGGAAAGATTCAGAGTCTTTTACCAGTTGATTCGAGGGGCTGCGAAGAAGATACTCCTTTACCCTCCCAAGAGTTTCCATGACTGGAAACCGAAGTTCTTTTATATTCGCGAGGTGGTGATCCCGACCGTCATGACGTTCCGCGCTTGGTCTGAGCCGATTGTGAAGGAAGATCTGGCGATTCCCAAGAATGAGGCTTGGTATCAGAAGCTTACTGCCACCCCAAACCGAATGTTTGGTGAGAACGTCTTGGTAGCGGCGCGGATGAGTGATCAGTGGCCGTCAGATAGCAAGGACGTTCCGATTTTGATGTTCAACGATAGAGGTTGGTACTTTTCTTAGTTTCTTTGATTTCTTGTTTCGTAACTTGTGTTTATTTATGTAATTTGTCATGTAGAGACGCATCTGTATCAAGCTGCCTTCCCCACTTTTGGCGGATCTATGGGTATGCGCCCGCTGAAGGCTGGGGAAGAATACTGGTATGACCAGATTAAGGGTCATTTTATGTACCCCGTTGCTGATGCTTTCGCCGATCCACCTACTGCGACCGAAGGTGCGCATATACCTAACCCTCGACCCTTGCGCGCTTTGACTTCTGCTGGGAAAGAGATTGTTTATCTTTCCAGCGAGGAGTCTGTCGGATCTTCCAATGGGGAGTTAAGTTCCTGGTCTACCATCTTTGCAGGTGTGCTGCGCAATTTGGGTATCGACCCTGAAGAGAAGAAGAAGAAACCTTCTAGGAAGAAGAAGGTGATCAACCTTGATCCTGAAGTGACTAGCAAGAAAGGCGGGAGCAGCCGCGCAGCTTCTGGTGCTGCTGATAAAGGTACTCTTCGCCTTTGTCAGAGTAACTTGAAAGATTACGTGATAATCAGTGACTCACTTGAAGGTTTGTCGCGTATAGGCGAGAAGAAGACATGAGGCGCTGGTTCGAAGAGCTCAGGGAGCGCGGGTTCTCGCAACCCAGATGGTGGGGCGACTCCGTCCTCTGTTGCTCATGCTGAAGAGGAAGAGGAGGAAGAAGAGGAGGAGGAGGCTGCTGCGAAGTTAATCAACAGGAATAGAAGTAGAAGTGAGACCACAGCTGGTGTGTCTACTGCGCCGCATGCTGGAGGCGTTCCTTTGATTGGGAAAAAAAGTAATTTGCGCTCCCTTTACAAATTTTCTCCTGGTTAGTTTAACGCTTCCTTATTTCTTTGGCTTATTTCTTGTTGCTTTCTTTTTTAACGCTTAACTTCTTCAGAGGCCAAGAAGAAGACCCTTGAGAAGAAAGGTGTCGTGTTTACGGATCCCTCAGAGCCGGCGCAGAAAAGCCTAAGGTTACTATTAAACCTCTCAAGGCTGCTGAAATAGAGTCTGAGAAGGGTAAACAGGTTGCTGAAGAGGAGAAAGCAAAAGCTGCTGAGGAAGCGAAGAGGAAGAAAGCTGAGGATGAGAAGAAGAAGAGAGCTGCTGAAAGAGACAAGGAGAGAGAGAAAAATAAGGAGAAGGAGAAGGAAAAAATGGCTGCCGACAAGCCTGTTGGAGGTGAGCCGAAGGGCACCAGGATCGCTGCTACAATCACGCATGATAAACCGCTGGGTCTGGAGCCCTATCCTTCCCTTCGGGCTGTTGAAATAACTTCTACTGCTGAGGGATCGGGCTCTGGTGCTCATCAAGACAAATCTGCTGCTGCAGGAGGCGCGGGTGCTGGTTTTGCAGCTGGCCAGACTGGTGTGAGAAAACAAGGCGCGCCGCCGCGCTCTCCAATAGGCCCCCGGGATACTTTGGGAGATATTTATTATAAGTCTTACACAGAGGAGAGCCGTGGTGACGCTCCGCACCAACCACCGTGGGGTTTAAAGCAAAAATACACTTTCCTTGAGTTCGCGCCTTGCCGCGACTAGTTTCTGAATTCCATTCCTCCTGGTGAGGTTGACCGTCAAAGGGCGCGAACCCACAATGGGTTGTATCACGCCTATGTTGTTGGTGAGGCCAACACCCGTGCTGCTAATCATCAAATTGTTCACGAGTGGCGAACCATGGTTAGGGAGAGAGAGGATAGGGAGAAATACCGCGAGCGGATATTAAGGCGTGTTAATTACTTCAAAAGGTCGAAAGCTGCCTTTGATGAAGAGAAGGCAAAATTCGAAGCTGACAGGAAATCGGAGGAGTGGGGCCGTGAAGGCCTTAAGGGCAAGCTTCGCGCTGCTGAAGACCTCTTAGCAAAGGAGAAAGCTGAGTTTAAGAGGTTATGCGAGAAGGATAACCAACACGCGTTCGCAGCTCGCAATAAGATTACCGACCTAGAGGCTCAAAATGCCACACTGTCGAAGAAGGTCGAGGATCTTGCCGCTGAGAAGGAGCGCACTGAGGTTTAACAACAAGCCCTCTTTTCTTTCCTGCTTCGGGCTTCGTTTAGACTTCTAAGTCTTTTTTTTTGTTTTGTCTTGTGTAGGCCGAATTTAAAGCGCAGGTATCCGGTAAGGATAAGGGTTTGGCTGCCAAGGATGCCGAGATTGCCGAGCTGAAGCGTCGCCTGCAAGAGTAGGTTGACAAAAGTGAATCCTTGGAGATCGATTTGGAGGCCGAAAAGTCAAAAGCTGCCTCAGCTGAGGAAGCCAGGCAAAAGGCCGAGGAGGCGCGAGCCATAAGCTCTTCTGCCTTGAATGTGGCGCAAAATAATTATGCTGAGGTCCAGGGTATTGTTGACATGCTGTCCTCAGATATTGAATGGCTGCGCGGCAGGGGAATAGTTCTGGTATTGATCTCTTTTTAACTTGGGTTTTATTTACTAAGTCAGTTCCTCATTTGCTCATTTTGGTGTAGATGGCCAACTCAATTTTGAATGCTGGGGAACTGGACGGGTCTGTTGCTGCTCTCATAGATGCCTCGCGCGCTGTCGGGCATCAGGGAGGTTATCTAGAATGTGCGCAGCATGTCGAGGAGCTATTTGGGCAAGAGTTCGATATAAGTCATTGTTCAGTGACTGACGAAGCTAATGCGGAGTTGGCTCGTGCTGAAAATGCATACGATCACCTAGCGCTGCCCGTGATGGACTTGGTCGCAAAAGCTTTAGAACATGATGACTGGTGCCATCGTCTTAAGGCTATTCTGGACCCACCAAAGATGGTTACTTTATCTGATGAGGAGACAGTGACGGGCAATGATGGCGATGGTGAAGGCGTTGGTGATGGTGATAAGCATGATGATGATGATGCCGGCGGTGACGGCTTTGAATAGATAGTGTTGACAGGCTTTGTGCCTTGTAATTTTTATCTTTAGGTTTTGAATGTAACCTGTTCCGCGGTCGCGCTGTGTTTTGGATTGTATGGCTGATAGTTGATTTTTATGCCATTTGTTGCTTGGTTGCGCTTATTGATTATGATATTTGTGTTTATTTCCTGTCCCGTTACAATTATTGCACTATTGCTAGGAACTTTGGTTAAGTTAGCGCGAATAAATGTAAGTGTGGCTCTTGTGTGAGTGTAACTGCCCGGTCTCGCGCTATGTTCGCGGAGGACCTTGGAGGCATAACTCAAGAGCTCGTAATTTATTGAAGTGTTTTCGTGCTAATCAAAAGTTTAACATGCATTTGTAACGTAAGGGTCTTCATGATAAGGGAAACATGTCGTATGTTCTCATTAGTTGGGAAACAGGCGCTTAGGCCAACATACATTGCATGTAAGTAACATAAGGGGCGTTTAGCTAAAATAGGAAATTAAAAGGCGTGGGGCCAACATTTAGTGAGGAGAGGCGCATGGCCTAGAATGATTACATATAGCACTTGCGCAGTTGTTGGGCATTCCATGTGCGCAGGATGATGTGTCCATCCAGGGTGCGCAATTTGTATGCCCCTTTTCCTAGCACTTCGTGAACCAAGTATGGGCCTTCCCATTTGGGTGCTAGTTTTCCTGGGCGTTCAGCATTTGAAGCTTCGTTGTCTCGGAAAACGTATTCTCCTGGGGTGAAGGTACAAATGCGGACTCTCGCATTGTAGTACCTTTCCAGTTGTGTCTTGTACTTTGCTTCCTTAATACGCGCAATCTCGCGTCTTTCTTCCAGTAAATCCAAATCGAGACGGCGCTCTGCTTCATTGTCAACCGTGTTGACTGCCGTCAAGTGCGGTGAGGGGAGTCCAACTTCCGCTGGGATAACTGCCTCCGAGCCGTATACTAGGCTAAAAGGAGTTTCGCCGGTGCTTGTCTTCGGCATGGTTCGATGAGCCCACAGGATGCTTGGGAGCTCATCTACCCAGCCTCTTCTCTTTGTGCCCAGTCGGGCTTTTATCCCCTCGACGATACTTTTGTTGACGCTTTCAACTTGACCGTTGCCTTGAGGATGCGCAACGGAGGAGAAGGTATGCTCGATCTTCATTTCCTTCATCCAATTTTGAAGATCCTCAGAAGCAAAATTGTTACCGTTGTCTGTGACGATTTTGAGTGGAAGACCAAACCTGCAAATGATGTGCTCCCAAATAAACTTGCGCACCATCATTGCAGTGGTTGAGGCGAGAGCTTTGGCCTCCACCCACTTAGTAAAATAATCAACGGCCACGATTATGAACTTGACGGCACCAGGAGCTTCTGCGAAGGGTCCCACCATATCAATTCCCCACTGTTGGAAAGGCCAAGCAGTGGATACAGGGATAAGATCATTCTTTGGGCGCAGGGTTTTTGGAGAATGTCGCTGACAGGAGTCGCGTTTGCGCAGCTCCTTCAGGGCGTCGACGTGCATCCCTGGCCAATAATATCCAGCGTTCATAATCTTCGCGACAACCATGCGTGGTCCTGCATGGATGCCACAGATCCCTTCGTGAATCTCCCTGATCAAGTAATTTGCATCTTGGGGGTCCACGCAGCGCAACAGTGGCTCCAAGAAGGACTTGCGGTATAAGATACCACCATTCATCTCATAATGCAGAGCTTTGTTTTGAATCTTTCTTGCCTCTGCCTTGCTCTCAGGGAGTATTCCTTCTTGCAAATACTGAATTATAGGGGTCATCCAAGATGGCTGCCCTATTTCGATCACATTTACCTGTCGCAGCAGGACTGATGGATTTTTGAGTACTTCAATCCTTACATATTTTGCGAAATATTGAAAGGAGGTTGAAGCAAGCTTGCTCAAAGCGTCAGCTGGTTTGTTTTCGGAGCGATTGATGTGGACTACCTTGTAAGATTTGAACTGTTGAAGCAACTCTTTTGCTTGCTCTAAATACAGGGCCATAACTTCGCCCTTTGCATCGTATATACCGTTAATTTGGCTGGCTATCAAGAGTGAATCAACGTGTGCTTGTAGATTTTTAGCTCCCATTTTTATGGCGAGGCGTAAGCCTGCCAGAAACGCCTAGTACTCCGCCTCGTTTTTGGTATTCTTGAAATCCAACTTGATGGCGTAAGTAAATTCGTGCTTTTCAGGGCTCACAAGGCGCAATCCGGCTCCTGCACCATCTTCGTTTGAGGCTCCATCAGTGTACAGCATCCATAGCTCATTTGATATGTCTTTTATGGGAGCCTCGACAATCTCGCAGTCTTTGATTTTATCAACTGGGACTTCTGTGATGAAGTCCGCTAGAAGTTGACCTTTGATGGCTGGGCGCGGCCTGTACAAGATGTTGTGGCCCCCCAGCTCGATCGCCCATTTTGCTAACCGCCCAGATGTTTCTGGCTTTTGCAATATCATGCCAATGTGGAAATTGGTAAGTACGGTGATGACGTGGCCTGTGAAGTATCTGAGCAGCCTTCTAGAGGCGTGTAGCAACGCCAGTACCAATTTCTCCATCGTTGAATATCTCGTTTCTGGATCCGTGAGCACTCTACTGACGTAATAGATTGGATTCTGAACTCCATTTCTTTCTACAAGCAATACCGATCCCACTGCCTTGTCCGATGATGACAAGTACAAGATGAGCGGCTCCTTTTCGAACGGTGCAGTCAGGGTAGGGAGTTCGATCAAACACTCCTTCATTTGCTGAAAAGCACTCTCTGCTTCAGGCGTCCACCTGAACTCTTGTTTCTTCACACAGTTGCACAGAGTGCTGATAAAAGGGTATGACTTCGCGGCGTGATTTGACAAAAAACGGTTAAGCGCGGCTAGGCGGCCGGCCAACCTTTGCATCTCTTTGATTGTTCGTTGTGATGGCATTCGTTCTATTGCTTGGACCTTTTCTAGATTCACCTTAAATCCGCCATTTGTGACTATGAAGCCTAAGAATTTCCCTTCTTCCATACCAAAAGAACATTTGGCTGGATTTAATTTCATATTCACGCTGCGCAACGAGTTGAATGTTTTTTCGATGTCTTTCAACATTTGGTCCTCTTCGGGACTTTTGATCACCAGATCGTCGATGTAAACCTCGATATGCTTCCCAATATCTCCAACGAAGGTCTTATCCATCAGGCGTTGATATGTGGCGCCAACGTTTTTGAGGCCGAATGGCATCTTTGTATAACAAAAGATCCCGAGATCGGTCCGAAAAGCTATCTTGTCTTCGTCTTCAAGATTCATTTGAACCTGATGGTATCCCTTGTAGCAATCTAAGAAGCATTTCCATCTGTATGGTGCGAGAGAGTCTATCTTTTTGTCGATCTCAGGCAAAGAGTAGCAATCTTTAGGGCATGCCTTGTCGAGATCGGTATAATCAACGCACATTCGCCATCCTCCACTAGACTTCTCCACCATCACTGGGTTCGCGACCCAACTTTGATAACGTACTTCTCGCAAGATTCCAGCTTTGAGTAGTTCGCATACTTGCTCATTCATTGCTTTGGTTTTGTCTGCCCCTAAGCTGCGCCTTCTTTGGGCCTTCGGCTCAACAGAGGGGTAGGTGTTTAAACAATGCTCGGTAATGTCGCGCGGGACACCGGTCATGTCGGCCGGAGTCCAGGCGAAGATATCCATATTCTTGAACAGGAGTTGCTTGAGATGCGTTCTGATGTTTGGTGAGATTGCGTGGCCTATCGTCACCGTTTGCTCCGGGTACTTGCGGTTTAACACCATTTCTCTGGCTCGGTTGTTGAAACCTTCGCCGATTTTGTTGGGCGCATCTCTTCTGTCGACATTACTTCTTTCTTGGCATAGATAATCGCCACCCCCGTCTTGGTTGGAAACCCTATCGCTGAGTGGGGCGTGGAAGTTACCATGTTAAGTTTGCCTTGGGTTTCTCTCCCAATCAACACATCATGTCTCGACTTGACAGGCATCACCATGAAGTTTACATTTGTTGTTCTTGAATGCTTCCCGTCAGGGAGCGTGACGGGGAAGCTGATTTGGCCTAGCGGAAAGACCATTTCGTTGCAAAATCCAGACAGTGGATAATCAACCGGCTCAAGTCTCGCTTTATCATCCTCATCAAACTGATTAAAACATTGCTAATAGATGATATCAGCCGTACTTCCTGGGTCAATGAAGACATACTCCGTTTCATAATGGCCAATAATACCGGTAATGACGACGGGGCGAGTGGCGCGAGGGCCGCCGCGTACTACTGGGAAAATGACCTGTTGCTCTTGCCAAGAGGGTTCGTAAGGGCGCTTTCCTTTCTCCTTTGCGCTGTATCTTGGTCCATTGACCATATGGGTTTCTAGGCGTCGGACTTTCTTGTGATTCCCATCATCGTGGTTGTAACAACCCTCGGTAAAACCAACACCCTATTATATCTTAAAATATTCTAATATGTCTTATAATACACCCCGTATGTGAAAACTGAGCCCGAAATACGTTAGAGTATTTAAAATAAAATAAAAATAAGAAAAATAGAGTTGAGGCGGGCCGCGTAAGACCTCACCTAAACCTTACGCGGGCCGCGACAGATCATCACACGCGATTACACCAGAGGCCGACACGTGTCGACATCGTGGCGGACCTACTAGCTGACCCAGCTAAGCTACTGAGTTGACCGATGTTGACACGGGCCGCGTAAAGGTCCCTTGTCTTTTACGCGGGCCGCGACAGGACCAGATTACACAACTATAAATAGATAGCATCAGTTTTCATTTTCCGTCGTTCATTCACAAATCTCAATCTCGAATTCTGAAGTATTAAGCATAATATTTGGGTATTATACCCCTAATTAGCGAAGTTCTGCTCCGTTGTAAGTATTATAACCCCAGTTTCGTAATAGTTACGTTGCCCGATTGATTTAGGGTTCCGTAACAACTGTCGTGGTTCTGCCCGACGTAGTTGTTGGAATGCCGTCTCGGGGAGGGTATTATTAATATTTTCAAAGGGTTATGATACTAACCAATGTACATTTGTATAAATTATAGATTATATCCAGGAAAACCTTACGAAAAGCCTAAGATAGCAATGTGAGTTTATCCTCTTTTTGTTAATGTTTTTGGTAATGTTTTACCAAACCTTAAATGTTTTACTATGAAATTAAGCGGTGATTGAGTCTTTGTAGTTCTTCGATTACTGCCGGTATTATGGGGTTTTGTATACAAAATTTACTACGAGTAGTAGTAAGTCTGAATGACAGTGCATTACCATTGGACGACGAGTTAGCCAATGGGTAATTTGACCATAGCCATAGATCCAGTCGAGTGGCAAATACTGAATGAGTAATTGTGTAGAAATAAACAATGTGATCGCTCTCAATACTGTTTTAATTGATAAAATGTTTCTTGATTAAACTGGGATTCACTCACCAGTATTTTCGACTGACAAATGTTTTTAAAACGCGTTACAGGTAACACAATGTGAACAGCCAATTAGTGAAAAGCCAGCTGGAGAGCACTGAAGGCTTGAGAAAAATGTGGCTATAAAAGTTACCTAATAAACGATGTTTTAAATTCAATAAAATAGGGTTTATCCCTATAATGTGTTGTAATAAGAAACTTGGGTTTTGCCCATGTTATTATTAATATAAAAGAAGGTGGTTTTACTCTGATAAACATTTCCTAACTACGGTCCTGATGAAAATTCCGCTGCGAGACTAAACAACCTGATACCACCAAACTCTAAGCTCGCATCCGCCCGTTCCCGGGAAACAGGGATCGGGGGTTGCGACAGAAAGTGGTATCAGAGCCTAGCCACTGGTCTGAGCCAAAGAAGTGTTCTGTTGACACTTAAATTCTATATTTTGTTAGGAAATACATTACGGAAATACGTGCATAATTGTATTTATTTGTTATGTGTTATTTGACTATTTGTTAGTTTTCAGTATGAGTGATCAAGGACCATCAGACGTGAATCGTCAGTTAGCTGATTCACCTAGGAGTGAAGGTACATCATCACAGCCTGCCCTCTCTGGGTATACTGCTGATCAGGAAGACGGGATATTTGCCTTTAGAGCTAAGTCGGAGGAACCATTTCATACTATGAAACGAGGATGGTTCAGTAAAGAAGCTTTTGCTCGTAGGAAGAGAATGCGAAAATTGCAACAACAAAGGTCTTTAGCAGCTATTAAGCGAGAGACAGATGCCCATACTCAAGATATGCTAAATAGAAGCCTAGCTAATTTCCATATCTTAGCTACAACTGCTGTTGACCCAAGTCTGGAACAATTAGTAGCCCCACAACCACAAAACCCAGAACAACCCATGGAAATAGAAAACCAGGAAAATCAAGTGGAGATGCACGACTTTAACCCAGAAGAAATCCCTAGGGTACCTGCACCAAACCCACTAGACCCGAATTACGACCCCTGGTGGGATGACAATAGGGACTTTGTGCAACGTTACCCTATTCAGGACTATCCACCCATACAGAACATAGAAGCTTACCCAGGTATGGACCCTTTAGACCCCTATTATCAAGATGATTATATTAGGGAGATATTAGAGGATCCTTACCAATTTCAGGAAACCGCACCCCAGATTCCAAACCCAGTCCGAGAACCTGCACCCCCAATGAGTGCAAAAAACGTTCAAGAACTTAGGACTTTCGGGGAGGAAATTTTAGAGAGCAGTGAGAGAATGCGTCAGGTGGGAGAGCGTCTCGTATGGAAATACGATGAACGTAATATGGATTTTTGGATAAATCCATATCCGTGAATGTTAGAATGGATGAAGCAGTAGTAATAATAATAATATAATAAAATAAAATAAGATATGTGTGTACGGATGCATATTACTATTTTATTTCTGTTGGTATTGTAATCTTTATTTCTGTACTAGTGTGTAATAGACGCATAAGTATATGAAAAGAGTAAAGTAGCAATGACCTACGTTTTTGGCTAGATTGTGTGTCATGTGATCAACTATATTATTTACTATCTTGTGATATTAATATGGGATAAATGTTTAAAATTCAGATGGCTGACGAAGGAAATCAAGGAAATTTGAATAATGATAACCAGAGTAACATTAACGTGGTTAATGAGAATCCAAGCATCAATAACAATAACAATCAAGTGGACAATAGTGCTATACAACACATAGTAGCACAGGGAATTATAGATGCAATGCCATTTATTATTCAAACTGTTAAAGATGCTGATAATAAAAGTAAGCATAGCAGTAAGCGACCAAGTGAACCAGAAAACAACGTGAACAATGGACCTGTACTTCAAATGCCCATTCCCAAAAGAAGAAGAACTGTGCCTTACGGTTGTTCTTATAAAGAATTTTGGTCTTGTAAACCAATAGAATTCTCGGGCAACGAAGGGGCCATTGCAACCTTACGCTGGATAGAAAAGACTGAGGCAGTCTTAAGGATAAGTAAATGTGCTGAAGAAGATAAGATAATGTTTGCTTCTAATCTGTTTAAGAATGCAACACTAGAATGGTGGAACACTATCCTCCAAACAAAAGGAAGTGATAGAACCTATAATATGGAATGGGAAGAATTTAAAAACAAAGTAGAAAGAAAATTCTGCCCACCCAATGAGAAGGAACAGATAGCAAACAAATTTCTAAATCTTAGGATGACTGGTGTAGATAGTAAGGGGTACACTAAAATATTCTTTGAATATGCTAGAATAGTGCCAACTCTTGCTTCACCAGAACCAGTATTAATCTCTCGTTATATTTGGGGATTAATTGGGGAGATAAGACACGTAGTCAAGGCAGCTAGACCTCAAACCATAGAAGAAGCTGTAGAATTAGCCAATACCTTGACTGATGAGTTAGTCCGTACCAGAGAAGATGATCAAAGGAGGAACCTAACCCAGAAGTTGACCCAAGAATTTCGTTCTGGAAATTCTAACCGTGGGAAAAATATAGGTTCTACCTCTGCACCCTACTGTAGGTATTGCAAAAGAAAGCATTCAGGAAGATGTTCCATATATTGTAACTTTTGCAAACTATCGGGACACAAAGAAGAAAACCACAGGAAGAAAGCTAACAGCAGGGTATGTTACAATTGCGGAGAACAAGGTCATATCAAGCTAAATTGTCCAAAATTAGTCCCAGCTGCAGACAACAAGAATACTAAAAATGCTAGAGCATTTGTTCTGACTGCAGAAGAAGACAAGATGATTCCAGATGTCATAGCTGGTACGTTTTTAGTTAATGATGTCTTTGCTAAAGTATTATTTGACTCTGGTGCAAACCAAAGTTTTATTAATACATCGTTTTGCAAATTTCTAAATCAGTCATTAACTAAACTACCACTAGAATGCGTAGTAGAGACAGCTAATGGAGAAACTGTTAGAATTTCTGAAATCTTGCAGGGAGCAAGCATAGAAATTTTAAATCAGAAATTTATTGCAAACCTATATCCCATGAATCTGGTAGGATTTGATGTTGTTTTAGGAATGGATTGGTTAATAGCCAATATTTTATGTGATCAAAAGTAAATTCAAGTAAATTCACCAAAAGGTAAAACGATCACAATTAAAGGAGATAAGCCCTTTAGATCCACAAAATTCATATCTGTGATGAAAACTGCAAGTTGTATAAGAAAAGGTTCTATAGTGTATTTGATTTCTATAATCACTAACACTAAAGGAAAAGAACTAAAAGATATTCCAGTAGTATCTCAGTTTTCAGATGTCTTTCCAAAAGAATTACCAGGACTACCTCCAGACAGAGAAGTTGAATTCAGAATTCACCTGCTACCAGGAACATCACCAATTGCCAAAGCACCTTACCGTTTGGCACCTGCAGAAATGCAAGAATTGAAGAAACAATTAGATGAATTGTTAGAAAAAGGATTTATTCAGCCAAGTTCATCGCCATGGGGAGCGCCGATACTGTTTGTTAAAAAGAAAGACGGATCAATGCGTATGTGCATTGACTACCGTGAATTAAACAAAGTCACAATTAAGAATCGGTACCCATTACCGAGAATCGATGATCTGTTTGATCAATTGCAAGGAGCTCGATTTTTCTCTAAAATCGATTTAAGGTTAGGATATCATCAATTAAAGGTACAAGAAGAGGACATTTCTAAAACCGCTTTTAGAACAAGGTATGGACATTATGAATTTACTGTCATGTCATTTGGTTTAACCAATGCCCCAGCTGCATTTATGGACATGATGAACCGAATATGTAAGCCATATTTGGATAAATTCATAATTGTTTTCATAGATGATATTCTAATTTACTCCAAGAGTAAAGAGGATCATGCAAAACATTTGCACGCACTTTTAAGTTTATTAAGAAAAGAAAAGCTTTATGCTAAATTTAATAAGTGTGAATTTTGGTTAGAACAGGTACAATTCCTTGGACACTTAGTCAATCATGAAGGAATTCATGCAGATCCAACAAAAATCGAGGCAATAACTAAATGGAAAACCCCTGAGTCACCAACTGAGGTTAGAAGTTTCTTAGGATTGGCCGGTTATTATAGAAGGTTTATTCAAGATTTTTCTAGAATAGCCATTCCCTTAACTAAGCTAACCTGTAAATCTGTTAAGTTTGAATGGGGATTTAAACAAGAAGAAGCATTTAAAATTCTTAAGCAAAGATTAACCCATACACCCATACTAGCATTACCAGAAGGAACTGAAGATTTCGTAGTCTATTGTGATGCTTCTAAATTAGGTTATGGATGTGTGTTGATGCAACGTCAAAAGGTTATAGTCTATGCATCTAGACAACTTAAGAATCATGAAGAGAATTATTCAACTCATGATTTAGAATTAGGAGCTATAATTTTTGCTCTTAAGATTTGGAGACATTACCTTTATGGTAGTAAGTTTACCATATTTACTGATCACAAAAGTTTAAGGTATGTTTTCGGGCAGAAAGAGTTAAATATGAGACAAAGACGTTGGATGGAATTTCTTAGTGATTATGATTGTGATATCCAGTATCATGAAGGAAAAGCAAATGTAGTGGCAGATGCTTTAAGCCGAAAGTATCATGAAAAGCCAAAAAGAGTACGTTCTCTTAAATTAAATCTGCAAGTAGATTTAAATGAACAAATAAGAGAAGCACAAGAGTCAGTAATCAAGGAAGATACTGAAAAGTTAAAAGGTATGTTAAAAGAATTAAAACAAGGAACAGATGGAATTTGGAGATTCCATGAAAAGAGAATGTGGATACCTAAATTAGGAAATTTACGTCATCATATATTAGAAGAAGCCCATAAGTCTAAATATACAATGCATCCAGGAAGTGATAAAATGTACCAGGATTTAAGGAAAAATTTCTGGTGGATAGGAATGAAAAAGGACATAGCAACCTATGTTTCTAAATGTTTAACCTGTTCACAAGTTAAAGCTGAACATCAGAAACCCTCAGGTTTGTTACAGCAATTAGAAATGCCAGTTTAGAAATGGGAATTGATAACAATGGATTTTGTTACTAAATTACCCAAAACCAAGAAAGGAAATGATACAATCTGGGTGATTGTAGACAGATTAAACAAATCAGCTCATTTTCTACCAATGAAGGAAACAATTAGTATGGAACAATTATCTAAATTGTATGTAAATGAAATTGTTTCTTTACATGGCATTCCTTTATCAATTGTTTCTGATAGAGATAGTCACTTTACATCTCATTTTTGGTCAAGTTTCCAAAAAGCAATGGGAACCAAGTTAAAACTAAGCACAGCTTATCACCCACAAACAGACGGACAAAGCGAAAGAACAATCCAGACAATGGAGGACATGCTTAGAGCTTGTGTAATTGATTTTGGAGGTAATTGGGACGATCACTTACCTTTAATAGAATTTTCTTATAATAATAGCTATCACACAAGTATTAATGCTGCACCATTTGAAGCACTTTATGGACGAAAGTGTTGAACCCCAGTCTGTTGGGCAGAAATTGGGGAAAAACAACTATCTGGACCTGAGATAGTGCAAGAAACAACCGATAAAATTATTCAAGTCAAGGAACGACTGAAAGCAGCACGTGATAGACATAAAAGTTATGCTAATAACATGCGAAAACCATTGGAGCTTCAAGTAGCAGATAGAGTATTGTTAAAAGTCTCTCCTTGGAAAGGAGTGGTAAGATTCATCAAACGGGGAAAGCTAAGTCCCAGGTATGTTGGACCTTTCAAGATTATTAGAAAAATAGGACCTGTAGACTATCAACTACAACTGCCAAAGGAAATGGCAGGAATACATGATGTGTTTCACATATCTAATCTCAAGAAGTGTTTAGCTGATGAATCACTGATAGTTCCTCTTAAGGATATAGAGGTAAATGAACAACTCAAGTTTGTAGAAAGACCCCTACAGATTGAAGACATGAAAGTCAAGAATCTCAAGCATAAGAGACTAGTTCTAGTCAAAGTGAAGTGGGACTCCAAAAGAGGACCGGAATACACATGGGAACTTGAGTCAGAAATGCAAAAGAAATACCCACACTTGTTTCAGTAGATCTCGAGGACGAGCTCTAAAACAAGGTGGGGAGAATGTAACAACCCTCGCTAAAACCAACACCCTATTATATCTTAAAATATTCTAATATGTCTTATAATACACCCCGTATGTGAAAACCGAGCCCGAAATACGTTAGAGTATTTAAAATAAAATAAAAATAAGAAAAATAGAGTTGAGGCAGGCCGCGTAAGACCTCACCTAAACCTTACGCGGGCCGCGACAGATGATCACACGCGATTACACCAGAGGCCGACACGTGTCGACATCGTGGCGGACCTACTAGCTGACCCAGCTAAGCTACTGAGTTAACCGATGTTGACGCGAGCCGCGTAAAGGTCCCTTGTCTTTTACGCGGGCCGCGACAGGACCAAATTACACAACTATAAATAGATAGCATCAGTTTTCGTTTTCCGTCGTTCATTCACAAATCTCAATCTCGAATTCTGAAGTATTAAGCATAATATTTGGGTATTATACCCCTAATTAGCGAAGTTCTGCTCCGTTGTAAGTATTATAACCCCGGTTTCGTAATAGTTACGCTGCCCGATTGATTTAGGGTTCCGTAACAACTGTCGTGGTTCTGCCCGACGTAGTTGTTGGAATGCCGTCTCGGGGAGGGTATTATTAATATTTTCAAAGGGTTATGATACTAACCAATGTACATTTGTATAAATTATAGATTATATCCAGGAAACCCTTACGAAAAGCCTAAGATAGCAATGTGAGTTTATCCTCTTTTTGTTAATGTTTTTGGTAATGTTTTACCAAACCTTAAATATTTTACTATGAAATTAAGCGGTGATTGAGTCTTTGTAGTTCTTCAATTACTGCCGGTATTATGGGGTTTTGTATACAAAATTTACTACGAGTAGTAGTAAGTCTGAATGACAGTGCATTACCATTGGACGACGAGTTAGCCAATGGGTAATTTGACCATAGCCATAGATCCAGTCGAGTGGCAAATACTGAATGAGTAATTGTGTAGAAATAAACAATGTGATCGCTCTCAATACTGTTTTAATTGATAAAATGTTTCTTGATTAAACTGGGATTCACTCACCAGTATTTCCGACTGACAAATGTTTTTAAAACACGTTACAGGTAACACAATGTGAACAGCCAATTAGTGAAAAGCCAGCTGGAAAGCACTGAAGGCTTGAGAAAAATTTGGCTATAAAAGTTACCTAATAAACGATGTTTTAAATTCAATAAAATAGGGTTTATCCGTATAATGTATTGTAATAAGAAACTTGGGTTTTGCCCATGTTATTATTAATATAAAAGAAGGTGGTTTTACTTTGATAAACATTTCCTAACTACGGTCCTGACGAAAATTCCGCTGCGAGACTAAACAACCTGATACCACCAAACTCTGAGCTCGCGTCCGCCCGTTCCCAGGAAACAGGGATCGGGGGTTGCGACAGTGGCGTTGGATCTGTCGAGTTTCTTTTTGCACGTTTTTCACCAGGTGGTTTAGCTTCCCGCTTTTTAGCGCTCTCTCAATCTCTTGACGTAAACTGATACAGTCATTCGTCAGGTGCCCTGTATCTTTGTGGAAGTCGCAGTACAGGTTGGGGTCTTGCCCCTTCTTGTTTGTCATAGGCCTTGGAGCCTTGAAATCATGATTCTCCGTCATCAGCACCTCTTTTGGTGTTTTTATGAGCGGAGTCCAGTGCTTTTCTCGGTTATCATCCCTGACTGCACTTCGATAGCCGATTCTATCAATTGTGTCGCGCGCATCTTCTCTATAGCGCGGCCTCTCTTCATGGCCCCTTGATCTTCCGGATTTCCAATCGTTACTTTTGTACTTGTTGCGCTTGTTGTGATCGCGCGAGTTTCCCTTGGAAAATCGATCTTCAGTATAATAATTCTTGTTTCCGGTGAGTGACTCTTCAGTTTGCGCGACTATTTTAGCGGCTTCCATGAGCTTATCCCATTCTTTGGGCATTCCATCTTTCCCAGTGATAGTTCTGATGAGACTATCACAGCGAATGGCTTTCTTGAAGTGGCAACGCATGAGTTGCTCACTTACGCCACCGATTTCCAAGCACTCTTTGTTGAAGCGAGTGATGAAATCTTCCAGACCCTTGTTATCTCTGAGCCCGATGTCCTCTACCTCTGCTGTGTCGCGCTGGTAACGTCTCTGTTGACTGAAGTGATTCAAAAACTGTGTCCTGAAATCCACCCATGACTTGATCTTTCCCGGAGGAAGGCTGTCGAACTAGGCAAGAGCAGCCCCTGTAAGCATTTGAATAAACAGATGGCACCACATGGGCATATTCCATCCTCCCATGCAACCTACGCTTGTGAAAACTCTGACGTGATCATCGGGATCAGTCAATCCGTTAAACTTTCCAACTGTCGGAGGTAACTTCTCTCTTGAAAGTGGCGCCAGCGCGATCTTTGAAATGAACTTTGAATGTTCCACAGCTTCAGCTGGTCGATAGGCGAGGCGAAAGTCTTGCTCTGCCTCTTCGGTGTACCCTACGTGTTGTCTTGTTTTGTAGTATTCATGGTTCCTCTGCAAGCGATTGAAGACTGACGAACCCTCATCATCCTGCCAAGTTGGATCATTCGGGTCAGTATCTTCCCATTCATTGTTCATGTTGCGTGGCGTGAGCCGGCTATGAACTGGGCCTCTTTGGACGTGTGACGGGTAGTCATAATAGCTTTCTGTTTCTCCCCGTGTATCGCGCGTGTCATGCACGCTTAGTCTTCTGGTAGGGGGAGGTCTGTTAGCTCATCCTTGGATGTTTTGCTGTGGTGGTATCTGGTGCGCCCCGTGACTGGGGCCTGCTGGTGTAACCAAGGATGGTTCTGCCATTAAGACTGCTTGCTGTGCGCTCAAAGATTGATACGCCTCATTAATGGTGGCAATTTTCTTGGCGTACCATGAGGCTAGAGTTTCACCCTCTGGTAGCCCTAGTAGCGCCGAAATGTTCTGAGGTGGAGCTGGGTTTGAAGGTCTAGCGCCGTTGTTTCCTGGGGTTACCGTTTAAGTGATGCAGGTGATGCTCCCGCGCGGTCCCCCAGTGTTGGTTACTTCGATTTCGCCAATTTCTTCAATGTGTTGGGGTTAGACGTTTTGATTTCCCTCGCCCAACACCGCATTAGAGTTTGCTCCGAAACCAAACTCGGGAATAATTCCTTGACCAGCCATGATCGAAAGAAGAAAAAACAACGAAAACTCAGAAAAAAGAAGATGAAAGTGTTTGTAGAAAACCGGTGGGCGCCAATGAAGAAACACTGAACTAATTATGGGACTAATCAGTTTGGTTTATGTTCCTACCATAGTGGTTAATCTTCTAATGGCTTTCTGAGCTTCGTAATGATCGTCTAATCCTGCAAAACAGAACACCGTTACTCGTTAAGAGGGGAATGTGGGGGTTTCCCTCTTAACCGGGCTCCGGCGTGAGAATAAGCGACTGCTTTTGGGGGATAATTGAGTATTAAGAGTGAGAGTAGAGGGAATGGAATGTTTAACATGTGAAGTGAGGTCTCTATTTATAGCCGGAGAGGTGTAAGAGGATGTGGGCTGATGGGCCTTGGGCCTAAAGGCGACAACATAGAGGATATGCTCCTTGTCTCACTGGTGTCGACCGTTAGTGGCTTCTAGGAGCTTTCTGGAGTTGGCGCAATGTGATTGGAGCCACGTGTCACTGTTGTCGGCCTGGCCGCCCCTATGCCATCAGCAGGTAAGTGGAGATCGTGGGGCAGTTGTCTCTGCCCTGTGATTGGTGCCATGTAGGCGTCCTTAAGTACCTTTTGTCTCCTGCATGTCAGACGATCGTGGAGCACGATTGAGCAGAGCCTGGAGGATGCGAATTGGCTCTTTCCATCTGCCACTTGTACCTTTGTACTTTCTGGAGCGGGCCTGCGCTACAGCTCCTATGCGATCCTTGCTGAACACGAGACTAGCCCGCGCAGGATTATAGGTGCTGAAGACTATTATGAAAATGCTAAGTGTTGATCTTCATGCTCTTTCTTGTTTGGTCCTCGCGCGAGGTCAGTCCTTGGTGAAGTACCCGCGCGAGGTTGAAATTGAAGATCTTGCTGATTTAGGAGTATGGTCCTGCGCGCGACCTGGAGGAAGGTTTGCGCGGCTTTTTGGGACCATACCCCTTCATCAAGATACAATGAATTTGCCTGTAGGTGTTGTTGATCGAGTAAAATATTTGGCACTTGCGTATTATGTTGATTTAACTATCTTACATTCATCATCATCATCATCATCATCATCATCATCATCATCATCATCATCATCAATATCCACTCCTGTTCTTCTGATATACTATTAGGGCCTTCTAGTTTAATATTGGCACAGAAACTAAGCTTCAAATGCACTTATCCTCTTTATCCAGTTACATGATGCCCTCTATTTTAGTTCATCATTTCACTTTTTGATCTCAAATGCTTGTCAGTTTAGTTAAGTAACTCATTTGACACGGTAGTAGAATATCCTTCCTCTTAACTCAGATTATTCGGATGATATGCATCGTGACTTTGTGGTTCCTTTGGAAAGCAATAAATGATGGAGGAGATCAACTTCCAAAACTGAAATCCCAGGTAATCATCATGAGAATTTGCTTATTTTTCAGACACGATATCTTTTTAAATGATTGTGTTCATTTCAATTGAAAAGGGACAACATATGTGATAAGAAGATGAATTCAGGGGTTGGTGTGGGTTATAAATGGAGAATTGTAAAGGTTGAGAGGGAAATTACCATTTTACCGACATTTTTTAACTGAGATTTCTAACCAGGTTTGTTCTAAAGGACAAAACGTGTAAGATTTTGAAAGGTTAAGGACACCGCCTGTAAACTTTTGGCCAAAAGGACAGCGCCTGAAATTTGATGTAAACATAAAGGACAAAACTTGTAATTTACTCTAATTTTTTTATTATAAAACAAGGGGTCGAAAACGTATATACCTAAAAAATTCTATACGAAACGTACATACATAACACTACTGAGCGAAAAATTCGGGGGGGTCGGACGCCCCTCCCGGCCCCTTGAAAGCTACGCCCCTGATTAGAATTAAATTATTAAACATAATTAGTTTAGATCATTTTCTTATATAAAATAATTACTTATGTTAACGATTTGCAAATATATAATTTTTTTAACGTGCACGACGTTAAAAGTTAGAAAGGTTACCAAAACGTCCATGTTTCGTTTTCCTTATATAAATTTACGTACGTTCACGTTTCGACGTTGTTTTTTCATGGTTTTACGTTATCAGTTTATGTTGTTATACTGACTGTTAGTACCGCATCGGTACCGTAATAATGTGAACCAATACTAACCAAATTCTTATTTTTCCAATAGAATTTCTGCCGCAACGCGTGAGGTAACATTACTATTAGTTATCAAACTTAAACATAACTTTAATTAAAAAAACAAGTCAACATAATAATTTGGAAAACTAGGTGACGATAAATTAAAACTATTAGCGCATATACAATATTAGAGCATCTACAATATTAAAGCATATACAATTATTACCGATTATGTATATATTTAGACATAGATATTGTATATGTTCTAGATTTATCTCTTTCCTTATTTTGTGCTAGGGTTTGTTATTCTTTGGATCTATAAATATGATCCTCTCCGATGTAATTTCATTCATTCAGTTAATAAAATCCTCAGCACTTTTATGGTATCAGAGCCTCGGCTCTTTACCTAATCGTTTTTTTTCCTCCCTGCCCAGCTTCAGCTATTAAACCCTGCAATCAATTTCCTCTGTTCTTGATCGTACCATGGCCAACGATGGCAAAAACAACGATGGCAAACCTGATGATGATACAACTGTTCAACAAGAACCCTCCCAATCTGCCATCAAATCCAACCTACACCCCGCATACTCGGTTACCAACATACAAAGAAAAATCTGAACCTTGGATGGCAAGAAAGTTACATACAGTGCCTGGATCAAACTCTTTCGTTTGCATGCTACGGCGTATCAAGTTCTCAATCACATCGACGAGACACCTCCACCCGAACCCAAGTCTCCGGATTATCCAGCTTGGAAAGAACTAGATGCCCTTGTTCTTCAGTGGATTTATGCCACTTTATCTGATGATCTCCTTCTTTCGGTCTTGGAGAACGAGTCCACCGCACGTACTGCGTGGGTTAAATTGGAAAAGAAATATTTGAGTAATAAGAAAGCTCGTGCAGGTGCCTTAGAAACAAAATTTTGCAACCTGACACTTTCTGCTTGTAAATCTTTGGATGATTATTGTCAACAGTTGAAGGACCTTGCTAACCAACTTGAAGATGTGGACCACCCAATCACTGAGGATCGGCTTGTTCTCCAACTTGTACGCGGTCTCCCTGCCGAGTTTGATACGACCGCGTCTTTAATCAATGCTAATAATGCGGATTGGGACTTAGCCAGGAATATGCTGAATGACGAGGTAATACGTCTTGAAGCCCGACAAAAATCTTCAAACTCTGTTTTAATGGACCAAAACCAAACCACCAATAACCAACATTCACCGAACCCTTACCCCTCATACTCCCCTATACCCAACCAACACCCTCACTACCAATCTGGGTATTATCGTGGCGGTCGAGGCCGCGGTCGTGGCCGCTCCTATAGGGGCGGTCGTGGTCGAGGTTCTGGCCGCTCACAGGGACAGTAGCAATATCAACAATCATGGGCCCCTCAACAGTCCTCTTATCCCCAGTGGGCCTCTTATCCCCAGTGGGCCTTTTATCCCCAGTGGGCCTGGTGGTCCACACCACCATGCCCCTACCCAACCCAACCTTCATACCAGCCCACCGCCCCTTATCAGCAGCACTCCGGCCCACCCACAGCCAATTATACAGCCGCCCCAAATTCAACCTACTCTTCCGCACCTCCTCCGCAACCTGGCCCACCTCAGCATGTTTATTACCAGCCCAATGCAGGCCCGAACACCTACAGTCAGCAGGGTCCGCCTGGGTTCGGGCCACCACAGCAGCCGTCCCAGCAGGCGTACAATGCACTCTGCCCATCCGACATTGGCTCTGCTATGGCCTCCATGAATCTCACTTATGACCCTAATACTATCATGGATTCTGGAGCTGTCGGTCATGCGACAGATGAACACGGTATGATTGAACACCCTGAATCTTTTCCTGTTTGTAGTAAACTTTTAGTTGGCAATGGCGAGTCTTTACCAATTCAAGGGTCTGGAACAGGCTACCTGTACCTTCCCAACCGCACCTATGTCCTACCTAACATTCTACACTGTCCACAAATTATTAAAAAGTTAATTTCCGTTCGTCGTTTTACTCGTGATAACAATGTTTCAATCGAATTTGACCCTTTTGGTTTCTCTTTGAAGGACCTTCAAATTGGGTGCCTCCTTTCCCGCCACAATAGCACAGGGGACCTCTATCCAATCACAAAACCTTTGCTACCCAACACGGCCTTTTATTTCGATTTTCCTGCCCACAAACTTCATCACAGAATGGTCGTGCAGAACGAAGATCCGTCGCCTTAATGACATCATTCGCTCTCTTTTAATCCATGCCCACCTTCCACCATCTTTTTGGGTCGAAGCATTGCACACGACTGCCTATTTACACAACATCCTTCCAACCAAACGCCTTAACTTTTATACACCTACCTTTGTCCTTTACCTCCGTCATCCTACCTATGACCATTTACGAGTATTTGGGTGCGCTTGTTATCCAAATACTTCGGCTACCCAACCACATAAACTACACCCTCGCTCTATCCGGTGTATTTTTCTTGGCTATCCGCTGGATTTCCGCGGGTACCGTTGCTTCGACCCCACTACGGGCAAAGTCACCATCTCTCGCCACGTCACCTTTGATGAGGCCACCTTTCCCTTTTCATTACCGACACCTATCCCCTCATACAACTTCCTTGACGATAACCCACCACCCGGTTTTTCTTTTAACCGCTCCCCCTTTATACACCATCCTCCCACCACGGCCCCTCCACCACCATCTCCACCCCTGCCACGTCCCCCGTCCACCATCTCCCCATACCCGTTTACTTATTCCCGCCGGCCTAAACCACCTTCCAATCCCCCACCACAGCAGCCTCCGCCTTCGACTTCTGCTCAGCCGTCTGCCTCGGCTCAAACCGCACCATCCTCCCATTCCCGACCACCATCGACTCATCCTATGACCACCCGTTCCAAATCTGGTACCCTTAAAACCATACACCACTCCATCCCCACCCCCTCTCTCTCCCCCATTCCCACCTCTTATACACAGGCCCTAACCGACCCGAATTGGTCGCGCGCTATGCAAGCTGAGTTTACTGCCTTACAAGAAAATGGGACATGGGAATTAGTTCCACGACCTACTAATTAGCCGGTTATTAGATGCATGTGGCTGTTTTGACATAACTTTAAGCCTGATGGAACTTTAGAGAGATATAAAGCCCGGTTGGTCGTTAATGGGAAATCACAGACTGTGGGTATTGACTGTGAGGAGACTTTTAGTCCGGTTGTCAAACCGGCTACTATCCGGACCGTTTTATCATTGGCAGTATCGAGATCTTGGCCGATTCATCAGTTAGATGTGAAGAATGCGTTTTTACATGGCCATTTAAATGAGACTATATATATGCATCAACCTTCGGGTTTTATTGATAGGCGTTATCCAGGTTTTGTATGTAGGTTGAAGAAGTCTCTCTATGGCCTCAAGCAGGCACCACGGGCTTGGTATACCCGGTTTGCTACATATATTGTTGGGATTGAACCCTATCAGAGGAACAGATAATTAAAGCCAAAACTGGATCAGAGCAGTGGATCCAGAATAAGCAGACGATTACAGTTAGTTCATGCAAATCTCTCCCCTTGAAAGTGGTTTTATATCTGCTGACCTCCTATCTGCTGATCTTACTAAGTGCTGTCCTACAATTGTTGCTTTGCATCTACTGACAAATGTCAAAGACTGATGGAAGACCAAAGCTCTGCTGACTCAATCTACTGCCTTGAGTCAAGTACTGCTGATCCGGACAGGCACTGCTGGGTTCACAGCAGTGGAAGGATGCAGCAGCTGTTTAAGTGTCTTTTATGTAAAGAAATGTAATAGCAGTAGTTAGTATATCAGAGTTTGTATAGATCAGAGGTTAGAGTTTGTTAGGAGGTTAGATGTCACTTTCATGGTGACGTCAGCTAAGATGCTCAGTGGTTTGCAAGTGCCTATAAATAGTTCAGTACTTTGTACTGTTCTATTAGCTCTTGCAATACCGTCTTCTTTGCACGAACAAACTACTGAGCTCTGGCTGAGGGGGAGTTTGCATTCATTCATCAATCATTGTAATCGTTGTTGAAACAAATTCAATCTTTCGATTCATTGTGTAAAGATGTTTGATTAAAGTATTACTCTCGTTTGATTGTATGCAAAGTTTGTTTTCATCTTAATTCCGCTGCACAACTCTCTCATTTCCATCTTAATTTCAAACGAAAATACAATAAAAAAGAAACTCAGATCCAACAATTGGTATCAGAGCTTGGATAGTCAAATTTGATTTAACAATCATTTTGACGTAAATAGTTCAGCTCATAACAGTTGATACTGATCGTTTGTTCGTCCGTTGAAAAACAGAGCAAGGATTAATCACCATTAAAGTTGATTTCTCAGTGTCTGTAAAACAACAAGAATGACGTCACAATCTCAGGATGATAAAAACAACATCGGCTCGCTTTTTAAACCACCTATGCTAAAAAGAAATGAGTACAACATCTGGCAGAGGAGGATGGGTCACATCCTCGCTCAACAAAGCACAGGTTGTTGGAAGTCTGTCATTTATGGTCCCCATGTTCCTTCAGTGCCGAGTGCTGAAGATGCTAAAAAGTTCGTTCCAAAACCAGTTGAAAATTATACCGAAACCGATTTTCAAAAGATCGAACTAGATGCTAAAGCGTTTAGCATCGTAGCATCAGTGCTGCCCAATGAGATATATGCTGGACTGTTACATTGTAACAGTGCCAAAGAGTTATGGGACGCACTTAAGGAACAGTTTGGGGGAACTGAAGAAGTCATAGAAAACAATAGGGAAATCCTGAACCAACAGTATGAAACATTTTGCTACGTTAAAGGCGAATCACTAACGCAACAATTTGAGCGATTCAGTTGTCTCATCAGTGAACTGAGGCTTGTTAACACCACTTTTACAAACTCAACTCAAAATAGCAGGTTCCTCAGGTCACTGCCAGAAAAATGGGACACCATAGCTTTTGTCACCCGAAACTCACCTGAATTCAAGGATCTAACCTTGACCCAACTCCACGGTCGACTCCTGACCTACGAAAGGGAGTTGAACCAGAAAAGGAGGTTACAAGAGTCAGGAAAAGTTACCGATGATTACACTTTCGGTAATACTTCTCTTCTGGGTCAAGAAGAATCTGGGAGCAGTGGTAAGGATCAGGGTTATGATCACTTCATTGACATAACTGCTGGTGCAAATTTTAACAACCCTGATCCTCACTCTGCTAGTTATGCATTCACTGCAAATGAAAACCAGATGTCAGACAATTTAAGTTTTGAACTAAATGATTTGCAACATTTTGATCCCACTGATTTAGAGGAAATGGACATCCTGCACCAACTGGCTTTGCTAAGTGTTAGAACTAGCAAGTTCTACAAAAGAACAGGGCGAAAATTCCCAGGTTTGCATGGGAATCTAAGGGTTGGGTTGGATAAATCGAAAATCAAGTGCTATAAGTGTAATAGGTTGGGACATTTCGCTAGGGAATGTAGGAGTCAAACTACTGGTCCCATAATTACTCATCCTAGCTCAAATCCTAGACCTCAAAACCAAAACACTGTGCACTATGCCCAATATGCCCCAGCAGCTCAAGTGAACACTGCTCACTATGCTGCTGCCCCTGTGCCAGTACATTATGTCCAAACTACTGTTCCACAAATCCAATATGTTCAAACCCCTGCTCCACAGGTACAAGTTCAACCTGTTGCACCTCAAACCACTGCTCCAGCAGCAGCACAACCAGATCAACAAAGTTTTTTCACTCAAGGGTTTGTTGACTGGAGCAGTATGCCTGAAGACCTTAATGATGAAAATTTTGCAGTCTATGCTTCTAATGATCCTTCTCATGATGAGTTTTGTTTGATGGCATTAGAGTCAATACAGGAGGGGGTTGAAACTGAGGAGGAACAGCAGAGCTTTGAAACAGTGGAAGAGGTGACTGAAGCAGTGGTTACTGCTGTGGCTGGTGAACTACTGTTGGGAGAAAGTTCAGGTTCCCTGATTGAACCACTGACAGAACCATGGTCCGAAGAGGACAAACAAGAAGAGAAGGAAGAAAAGGCTGGTGAAAAGAAGGTGAAAGCTGATGATGAGGAAGATCATCAATGTGATTGTGCAATGATGGCAGCTGCCAAGGTATCTCCTCAAGTTCTTGAAAAACTGTGTTCTGACAATTGCATAATTGCTTTTGCTAACATTAAAGAGGTGAATGAAAACCTTCCGGATAAAATCTTGTCTGATGAGGTCAAATTTGAAAGGTCTTTAAAAGAACTTAAAAACAAATTGACTGAAAAGGAAAAAGAGAACAACTGTCTAAAAGAAGAGCAAAGTATAACCAAAACCCAACTTCAAACTATGGTAGAAAAATACCAAGTTTGCAAAAAGGAGTTGGAGTCTGCCCAGATTACTTGTGAAAGATGGGTGGAATCTTGCAAAGGATATGAGGTTATGCTTGAAAAACAGAGAAAAAGCAATGTGAAATTTGGGGTTGGCTATAGAAAACATGATGATGAAAACACTGCTTTTGAAAAATCTGTTCAAACCACTGAGTTCATCCCCACAAACAAGAATGGCCAAGAAGTGAAAATCACTGACAAACTTGGTAACAAAATCACACTTGACAGACCAATGGAATCCTCTACTTTTGAGGAGCTTGAAGAATACCAGTTTAAACCAAAATGGTCTGATGAGTGTGACATTCTTGAAAATTTCAAGCCAATGGACTTTACATCAACTGATGGTGTCAAGGCTCCAAAAGCTAAAGTCATACCTCTCAAGGACATCCCAGCAGTGGTTAAAACCTCTGCTGCAAAGGAGTCTGAAAAGAGAAAGAAGAAAGAAAAAAATTGATAACTTGTTTTGTGAATTCTGTGAGAAAAGGAATCATCTTACAAAAGATTGTTTCCACTTAAAAGCGTATGATTTAAACAGAACAAGTGTCATTGTTTCAGCTGAAGGTTGCATTGTCTGTGGTAAAACAAACCACAAAACTCAAGCATGTGTGTATCTCAAAAACTTTGATGTGAAAAAGAATGAGTACATTGCTAAAACATCCTTGAGTCCATCATCATCAACATCTGTCAAATTCACCAAGAAACAACCACTGTTTGTGCCAGTTCAAACAGCTGTTACAAAACAGCTGAACCAAACATCTGTCAAAAGAGATGTTCAGGTTACTGATGCACCCCTGCCAATCAGTTCAGAAAAGGCAAAGAAAAACAGTCTTACCAAAGGATTCCTCACGTTTATGAGGCCTACAAAAGGCCCTCTAAACCCAAAGTGAACAAGCATCCTTTTGGTTACCAGCAGATGATTGGTCAGGACCCACAACAGTGGTTAGAGAAACACTGTCCTAAAACAGTTCAAACTCCTGACCTAACCACTGTCCATCATTCTGCATCCATCCCAGACACTGTTGAGACCCCATCCAAAGCCTTGTTGGCTTTGGAGACCTTAATGAACTAATCCTTTTACTTCATGTGCAGGGAGCTTCTGCATGCTTTGATAGTCTTTGGTATGTAGATAGTGGAGGCTCCAGGCACATGACAGGATGTAAAGCCCTCCTCAAAGACTTTAAAATCCATGGAGGGGGTGATATATCCTTTGGGAATAATAGTAAAGGAAAAGTTATGGGGTCGGGTACAGTGGAGTCTGGAAAAGTAAAATTTGAAAATGTCAATCTAATAGACAATCTAAAATTCAACCTTCTGAGTGTGTCCCAAATGAGTGACAAGGGATTTGGGTCATTCTTCACAAAAGACTGTTGTAGGATTGTTGGACCAGAAATGGTCAAAAAGATTGAAGCAATAATCAACTCTGGTCAAACTAAACTTGTTGCTCAAAGAAGTGGCAATGTTTATGTTGTTGACATGTCAAAAGAGTGTCCCAGAGCTGATGCCTGTCTGTTCTCAGCTGCCTCTAACAAAGAGACAGAACTTTGGCACAGAAGGCTGGGACACACAAATCTTAAGACAATCACAGAAATTTCAAAAAATGGTTTGGTGAGAGGCCTACCACAAAAATTGTTTTCATGTCCTGAACATTGCATTTCCTGTTTAAAAGGAAAACAACATAAAAGTTCTTACAAGTCCATTGAAGAGTCCAAAACAACCCAGTGTTTGCAAATGCTACACATGGATTTGTTTGGCCCAGTTCAAGTCATGAGCCTCAAAAAGAAAAGATATTGTTTGGTTATTGTTGATGACTTTTCTAGGTTCACATGGACTTTCTTTTTGCACTCAAAAGATGAAACTGCAGGCATTTTGCAAGACTTTGTAATACAGGTTGAAAAGCAATTTGACCTTCCAGTGAAAAGCTTCTGGAGTGACAATGGCACAGAATTCAAAAAATAGGGAGTTGGATGCCTTCTGTGTGAAGAAAGGGATTGTAAGGCAGTACAGCATCCCAAGAACACCATAGCAGAATGGGGTAGTGGAAAGGAAGAACAGAACTCTGATTGAGGCTGCCAGAACCATGCTTGCAGATTCAGGTTTGCCATTAACTTTCTGGGCAGAGGCAGTAAACACTGCTTGCTATGTTCAGAACAGAGTTTTAATAAACCCCAGGCACAAAAAGACTGCCTATGAAATTCTGTATAAAATTAAACCACTGATCTCATATTTCAAAGTGTTTGGCTGCCCATGCTTTATTTTGAACTTAAAAGATTCCATTTCAAAATTTGCAGCCAAAATTGATTGTGGTTATCATCTGGGATACTCAACCACTGCCAAGCCCTACAAAGTGTTCAATACATGGACTAAGGCAGTGGAGGAGACTTTGAATGTTAAGTTCAATGAACTCTCATCAATGAAAATCCCAGCAAACCCTGCAGATCTGTTTGATCTTGAAAAATTCACTTTTGAAAATACTGCTGTAAAGACTAACAGTGCAGGTCCATCAGAGGATACAACACCAGACTATGGGTATGAAATCATCATCCCTCAAAGGTCTGCCACAAAGGGAAAAGCACCAGCTGTTCAAAACAGTTGTCAAAGCTCAACCACTGCTACCTCAACAGTTGTTGACCAAAGTAGCCCATCAACCACTGCTTCCACATCCTCAAACACTGCTGACAAAAGTCCTCTAACAGTGGATAAAAGTCAGCAGTTGTCCACTTCATTACCTCCTATACCACCACCTTTTGAAGCCACTGCTGGATCATCAAAGTCCCCAGCAGTGGTTAGCTCAGATGATACACATTTGTAGCCTTCACCAACCAATGCCATCATACCATACCAAGGAGATTTAATCTTCTTGAGATCTCATCCACCTGATCAAATCATTGGCAACATAAATGAAGGGGTGCTCACAAGAAGTCAAACCCAAAACATTTGTCTTTTTGCTGGTTTTCTATCACTCCATCAGCCAGTCAAGTACCAAGAGGCACTGAAAGACAACAGCTGGGTAGAAGCCATGCAAGAGGAGCTCCAACAGTTTAAAAGACAACAAGTATGGGAGCTTGTACCACTGCCAGAAGAGGTTAGTCCCATTGGCACAAAGTGGGTCTTCAAGAACAAAACTGATGAAAGGGGTATTGTTGTCAAGAATAAAGCCAGGCTTGTGGTTCAAGGTTACAGACAGGAAGAGGGGATTGATTATGATGAAACATTTGCCCCTGTTGCAAGATTGGAAGCCATTAGACTGTTCCTGACCTTTGCTGTCAACCACAATATGAAGGTGTTTCAAATGGATATCAAAAGTGCTTTCCTCTATGGTACAATTCAAGAAGAGGTGTATGTTTGTCAACCTCCAGGTTTTGAGGATCCATTTTATCCAGATCATGTCTACAGGCTAAACAAAGCCTTGTATGGCTTGAAACAATCACCAAGGGCCTGGTATGAAACTCTTTCCAACTTCCTACTCTCAAATGGTTTCAAAAGAGGTACCATTGATAAAACACTGTTTTTAAAATGGAGAGGGAAGGATTTAATGATTGTCCAGATTTATGTGGATGACATTATTTTTGGAAGCACATGTAACTCAATGTGTGAAGAGTTTAGAGAACTCATGACAGCTGAGTTTGAAATGAGTGCTATGGGTGAGCTGTAATGCTTTCTTGGTCTCCAAGTACAACAATTGCAAAATGGAACTTTCATTCATCAAAGCAAATATGCTAAAGAACTTTTAACCAAATTTGATATGAATGATTGTAAACCATGCAGCACACCCATGGTAACAAATAAGCTGGTCATGTCTGATGAAAAGGATGAGCTGATTGACCAAACACTTTATAGAAGCATGATTGGGTCTTTATTGTACCTAACTGCATCTAGACCAGACATCATGTTTGCAACATGTGTCTGTGCAAGAAGTCAATCAGCTCCCAGAAAATCAAATCTCATTGCTGTAAAAAGGATCTTCAGATACATAAAAGGTGCTCCCACACTTGGTATCTGGTATCCAGCTAATGGGAACATCAAGCTTTCAGGTTTCTCAGACAGTGACTTTGCTGGATGTCACACCACAAGGAAGTCCACATCAGGAGGGTGCCAGTTTCTAGGTGATTGCTTAGTCTCATGGCAAAGCAAAAAGCAAGCAGCTGTTTCAACATCCACTGCTGAAGCTGAATACATTGCTGCTGCAAGCTGTACAGCCCAACTCCTGTGGCTTCAAAATCAGTTACTGGATTTTGGTATCACTGCCTTGAAGACACCACTCATGTTGGACAGTCAGGCAGCAGAAAATATCATCAAAAATCCAGTTTCCCATTCAACCACCAAACACATCGACATCAGACATCACTTTGTGAGGGATTGCTATGAAAAAGGTTTGATTTCTCTGCATTATGTCCCAACTAAAGACCAGCTGGCTGATGTGCTCACAAAAGCACTTGATACAACCACTTTTGAAAGCTTGGTCTCTAGAATTGGAATGCTGAACATGGAATAACAAGCAACACCTTGTTTTTCTATGAATAAAAGCAACAAAATGTTTTCAGAAAATCAAAACTCCATCCTTAAAAATAGCTAAAAATGAAAATTTTTCATTAAAATCCTTAAAAGTCTGCCATTAACCACTGATTGTTCAAAAGTCTGCTTCCTTCAAAAGTCTGTCCACTGCTGAAAGTCAACCCCTGCTCTCTCATTACTTTGATAAACTCTGTTGTTCAAAAGCAGTGTCTTATCCACTGATATGCTATCCACTGATAGTGAAAATCATCCACTGCTTTCATACCACTGCCTTCATCTGTCCCTATCACACAAGTACTGTCCTCCACTTTCAACAGGGGTTGTCACGTGGGCAGTACATATTGGTCAGACCTTTTGTAACGGCTGCCACCTCAGCATTCACTTTCTTCCCTATAAAATCCCCCACTCACCACCAAAACAGGGTTTTACTGTCGAATTGAATTCTTAAAAATTCTCTTCTCAAAGCAGTTTTTCTTCTCATCTTTCACAACTTTCTTCGATCATTCATCTTCAAAATGACAAAATCGAAGTCATCCTCAAAACCCTCATCCAAATCATCATCGAAAACAGCCTCTCAAAAGGCAATCTCCACTGAAATTCCACATAAACCATCTCACAATCTCCTGGGTCTTCTCACAAAACCAGGAACCAACAAAGTTTTCGATTCCATCATTGATCTCATGGCAAAATCAAAGTACAAAACTTTGTTCACTGCCGATGCACCAATCTATTTGGCGACCCAAAGGGAGTTCTGGAAAAATGCAACTCTTGAAAAACAAGGAGACACTACAACCACCATAAACTCTTCGATAAAGGGTAAAGTTGTCCAAATCACGCCACAATCCATTTCAGAGGTCTTTCAACTCGGTGATCAGGAAGGTAAAATTTCTTTCACTAAAAACGAGTTACAAACTGACTTCATTGAGAGAGGGTATGAAGCCACAATGATGAAGAAAGTTACCTTAGAAAAAGGTTATTTTCCGTCTGTAACCAGATTTCTATTTCATACCCTCCTACTATGTGTTTCAAACAAAACCACTTCTTTCAATGAAATCCCTTTAAAGATTCAAAATCTGGGATATGCAATTCTTCAAGGAGAAAATTTTAACTATTCTCGGGAAATTTTTAAAGATTTGGTTAATAATGTTGAAACAAAATCATTCTTACTGTTTCCAAGGTTTTTAAGTTACTATTTTTCAAAGAAATCCAGTAAGGATGATTTAGCTGTAATAAACCAAGGTGATTCTACTCAAATAAACAGTTTAACAACTGAAACTTTTTCAAGAATGTTAGCACCTTGCAAAAAACAAGCAGAGGTGCCTGAGCAGATTTTAGCAGTTACAACTGCTCCTCAGGTATCTGCTGCTGAGCCCACTGCTCAAGGTGATCAAAGCAGCAGCACAACTGTTTTGAAACCCACACCTAAAATCACCAAAAAGCCAACAAAAAGAAAAACACAAAAACCCCCCAAAACCATCAAAAAGGCATCTCTGGAGGATGAGATACCAGAGCACCTGCCAGTGACAACACAAAAGTCACAAGAAACCACTGCTGCTACTTCCTCACAGCAGTTGGTACAAATATCTCAACCCATAACCGAAACTCCTCCTGTTTCTTCAAAAAAAGAACAGGTTGTACAAATAGGGTCTCCACATCATGATGCTCTGGAAACACTTGTTTCTATCATCCACAGTCCAATGCCCGGGACACATCCTATTTCTACACCAATCATCACATCCACAATTCCCTCACCAATAAAACCACTGTTGGATGCAATTGATTTGAACTAGGCATTAACCAGTCCTTCTCAATCACCTACTAATAAGAATATACCTCAACAACTGACTGGGTCTGATGTATCAATCTTTGCTAACCCACCAACACAACCTGAGGAGGTTACACCCCATGAGTTACAAGTAACTCTTGGTGGTAATCCAAGTGAAGCAGCCACTACAACTGTTGTACCTACAGGTTTACAGTTGGACAGTGGTTACATTAATAAGACTTCCTTGGAGGCAATTTCTTTTATAGCACCTCTGCCAACCACCAGTGGATTTATTTATCCTACTGGCAACATCAAAAGGTTGTCAAGTGTTGAAGGAAGAAGACCCCAGTACCAAGAAAAAGGGGCATCAGTGGTTAATGTTTGGAGTATACTCCCTATATCTACCACTGATAAAACCACTACTAGTGGGAAATCAGATGATCCCATTAACTTGGGTGATGGTTTAAAGTACCAGAAATTGACGGATCGTATTGCAAAGCTTGATAACTCTGTTGCAGAACTCAAAGATATGCTACAACAGGTGTTACAAATTCAGAAGGTAAAATCAACTGCTGTTCCACCTCAAGCACCTGCTCCACAAAGGGCACCTGCTACAAATGAGCTCTGGAATCTATTTCAATCTTTTCTCCAACAACAAGCACAATTAGCAGATCAGCAACATGAAAAACATGTACAACAGGTGAGAAATGCAATGGAGTCAAGGTTCAAGAACACTCAGGCTGATTTAAAGGCTCTCAAAACTCAGATCTTGCACACCACTGGCAATGCTCCTCCAAAAGTCCGCTACATTTATCAAATCCCCGAAGATAATGCCAAAAAGGGGGAGAAAATTAAGGAGTGGAAAAAGAAGGGTATAGAGGATGGTCTCTATCTTGAACCAGAAAATTCAAACATGACCAAAAAGATCCCTTTGCCAGATGGCAGCAAGAAAATTGATGTGACAACAAATGCACTAGCAGAAGTAGTTGCAAGTGTAAAAAGGGATAGAGAGGCCAAAAGGAAAGCCAGGGTGGACAGAATGGATCATCCAGATCAGGGTACTTCTGGGTCAAAGGATCATGAAAATCCTGTTGAGGAAAAGAAGAAGCCTACTAGAAAAGTGAGGCAACCCAAATCCATTCCAACCAGACATTCAAAGTCTGCTAAAAAACCACCAAACAAAACAGCTGATGCAACAGGAGTTACAAAAACTACTGCTTGCCAAACAGTTGTTCCATCAACACACACCACTTCAACACACACAACATCCACTGCTTTACCATCATCACCACCAAAAACAACACCTGCTGACATACAGCAGAAGACAGCAGATGTTATAACATTTGTTGTAATGACAACAGTGGTTGAAACACCAGTTGTTTCAACAGCTGTTAGTCAATCACAATCCACTGCCACTACATCTACCACCACTGTTCCATCCAAAACATCATCAGTCCCTCCTACAAAAAGGAGAAGACTAATTCTCAAAGATGATGACAATTCACCACCACAAACATCTTCAAAATCTTTAGCACTTGTCACAATTCCAAAACCTGTTCCTCTCTCTTCAGTTAAAATGTACAAGCCCTTACCTCCTGCAGGTGTTCAATTTCCTCTTGAATTAGCAGCTGTTAGAGAAGAAATAAAATCTTTTTACTTTGAGGATGACCCTGCCAAACGGAGTTTGCCATCAATAAAAGGATATCACTGGCCTAAAAATGTTGATGAATATTTGGAAATCAAGGCCAAGCAAGCAGAGGATATCTCAAAGAAAAACACACAAGGGAAATCTGATAAAGAAATTGCACAGAGAAGTCAATATTTGCTCACACAAGTCAGATCCCTAGAGCAATTTGCAAAAAATGTTAGTCAACAAATTTCTGAAAGAGCAGCTGAAACTCTGAAGAAAGACTACATTGAAAGCATCATGGCTCACAAGAAGTACAAAGGAGAGAGATACATGTACAAAGAGTGGACTATTCCGGAACTTGAAAACGAAGCAGCACGAATTCAAGACATGATAAAAAGGAAAGTCACTCACACTCCTCCTAACTGGGCAAAGTTTAGAAAGAATGTACCTGACAAACAGGAAGAGCTGAGGAGAATGAAAGAGGAACTGGTAGCAGCTGATTATGGAAACAAAAGACAAGTTGCTAGATGGAAAGAAGATGTGGTCAGGGCTACTTACAAAAAGTTGGAACAATTAAGAAAGAAAGATCCCACAGTTCCTCAAAAGCCTGACTATCCTGAAGCAGCGGTTTCAAAAAGACCATCAAAGCTGCAAATCAGGAGATCCACAACTCCAGTTGGTGCTGCCATCTACAAAAGAAGGCCACAGAAACAGCTGATTGCTGAAACCATCAAAGAGTTAATGGAAGGTGAAGACCTTGGAAAAGAGGGTATAAAGAAAATGATCATGGAAACTCTTGGTTTGGATCAAACTGCAAGTACTGCTCAGCCAGTCATGAATAGGCCAGCCTCTCCAAATACTTCTGCAAATAAACATCTCTCAAGAAACCCACCAGGCTCAAAAATACAAAAGTGGGAAACTGACAAACAGACCTGCGTATTGACTTTGCTCAGGTCTGGTGGAGAAGTGGAGAAAATATCAAGGGAACAAGCTCTTGGCCTGAGTCTTGAAGATTTGCAGGATCTCCTTGATCTTCCACTTAGCAGGGATGATGAAGATACAGATGCCCTAGACTTTGAATTACAATTTAAAGGTCAGATAAGGGAGCTGTTGATGAGGCAATAAAGAATTCCACAAATAATGAAGAGTTTTGGCATTATCTGTTCCAGGGGGAGATTGTTGGGATTGAACCCTATCAGAGGAATAGATAATTAAAGCCAAAACTGGATCAGAGCAGTGGATCCAGAATAAGCAGACGATTACAGTTAGTTCATGCAAATCTCTCCCCTTGAAAGTGGTTTTATATCTGCTGACCTCCTATCTGCTGATCTTACTAAGTGCTGTCCTACAACTGCTGCTTTGCATCTACTGACAAATGTCAAAGACTGATGGAAGACCAAAGCTCTGCTGACTCAATCTACTGCCTTGAGTCAAGTACTGCTGATCCAGACATGCACTGCTGGGTTCACAGCAGTGGAAGGATGCAGCAGCTGTTTAAGTGTCTTTTATGTAAAGAAATGTAATAGCAGTAGTTAGTATATCAGAGTTTGTATAGATCAGAGGTTAGAGTTTGTTAGGAGGTTAGATGTCACTTTCATGGTGACGTCAGCTAAGATGCTCAGTGGTTTGCAAGTGCCTATAAATAGTTCAGTACTTTGTACTGTTCTATTAGCTCTTGCAATACCGTCTTCTTTGCACGAAAAAACTACTGAGCTCTGGCTGAGGGGGAGTTTGCATTCATTCATCAATCATTGTAATCGTTGTTGAAACAAATTCAATCTTTCGATTCATTGTGTAAAGATGTTTGATTAAAGTATTACTCTCGTTTGATTGTATGCAAAGTTTGTTTTCATCTTAATTCCGCTGCACAACTCTCTCATTTCCATCTTAATTTCAAACGGAAATACAATAAAAAAGAAACTCAGATCCAACATATATTCTCTCACAGGGTTTTCGCAGCAGTGTATGCGACAACTCGTTGTTCGTTTATACCCAGGGTCATAATGTTGCATATCTCCTTTTATATGTTGATGATATTGTCATGACTGCTTCTTTAGATGTATTCCTACATGATATCATTCAGAAACTCTCACGAGAGTTTGCTATGACAGATTTGTGTCAATTACACCATTTTTTGGGGATTAAGGTTACACGTCAACCCACAGGTTTATTTTTTGATCAATCTCAATATGCCAAAGAGATTATTGCATGTGCCTCGATGACAGACTGCAAGCCTTGTGCAACTCCTGTTGATCTTTCATCTAAATTAAGTGCCACTGACGGGCCCCTCTTTCATGACCCGACTCTTTATCGGAGTCTGGCAGGGGCACTTCAGTACTTAACTTTTACCAGGCCAGATATCTCTTACGCAGTGCAGCAGGTTTGTTTATTTATGCATGAACCTCACGACTCCCATTATGCTTTCTTGAAATGGATTTTGCGCTACTTACAAGGCATATTGGATTATGGGATTCGGATGGTTCGTTCTGTTACGCACTCCCTAACTGCGTATTCTGATGCTGATTGGGGTGGCTGTCCTGACTCCAGGCGGTCAACAAGTGGCTATTGTGTTTTCTTGGGGGATAACCTTATTTCATGGTCTTCTAAACGACAGTCCACTGTTTCACGATCCAGTGCAGAAGCTGAATATAAGGGAGTTGCTAATGCGGTAGCAGAAGCCACGTGGATTCGAAACTTGTTACTTGAGTTACATGTTCCATTAAAACAAGCCTCGGTTATTTATTGTGACAATGTGTCCGCTATTTATATGTCAGATAACCCGGTCCAGCATCAAAGAACGAAGCATATTGAGATAGATATCCATTTTGTTCGAGAAAAGGTGTGAATTGGTCACATTCGAGTTCTGCACGTTCCCTCATCTTACCAATACGCTGATATCTTCACTAAAGGCCTTTCAAGGCAGCTTTTTCAATCTTTCAGGTCCAGTTTGACCGTTTGTCCGATGACCGATCAAACTGCGGGGGGCTATTAGCGCATATACAATATTAGAGCATCTACCATATTAGAGCATCTACAATATTAGAGCATCTACAATATTAGCGCATATACAATTATTACCGATTATGTATATATTTAGACTTAGATATTGTATATGTTCTATATTTATCTCTTTCCTTATTTTGTGCTAGGGTTTGTTATTCTTTGGATCTATAAATATGATCCTCTCCGATGTAATTTCATTCATTCAGTTAATAAAATCCTCTGCACTTTTAAAAACTACTACTATAAATTTAAAAGTATCACTTCTATCGCTAACGGTCGCTACTTCCCTTTTTTGTTCGAGCATCAACTTCAATTGCAAATTCTCCTTCTTTTCTTGTTGCTCCTCATTTGAGACCATCCTCATAAGTTCTTGTGTCTCACTCGATGCCGATGCTGGTGTAGGTGTCGCTTTCTTTACACTTAGCTTTGGTTGCGACACCTCTCCTACATTTTGATTCTCATCATCATCAAGTGGATCATCATGTGACCCATCAAACCCAATTGGTTCAAGTGTTTGCATCCGAAGTTTTAGTTCTTTTTGCCGTCTCTTCAAACTTAAAACCCATATGTTCAATTTGACTCCGCTTTTGTTCATGTCTTAGAACTCTACAGGCTGCAATGTGGGAAAATGGTTTCTTTTGTTGGCCTATTTTGCCTTTGGGACCTTGAAACTCTTGTAACTGTTCCATGAAAATGGTTTCACTTGATTCCTCACTTTTTCGACCAAGATCCCTTCATATCCTACAAGAGCTTGTAACTTTTTGGTTACTCGTTTTACATTTTGAGCGGAGTCGATGAACGGTGCGATCGTCTGCTCCAACCGAATTAGTAAAATGAATCAATATCTTTTTCCAAAGTGAATCCAAACATTGTTTATTCCCGTGGACCGATCACACGACATCTCAATCCACGCTTTAGGCGAAACCACTTATTCGTGTTTAGTCCATTTCTTACTTTTAGATTTACTTGTGCTTCCTAAATAGTTAAAAAAAGGGTTATTGGATTTTAATAATCCAAAGTTTCACCCGTTGCCCAATAATAATCCCAACTTCAAAAATTCTCTGTAACAATCCTAACTTGTAAGATTTTGGCCCCCAATAATCCTTTGCTAACTAGGTTATAACCCAGTTAGTTTTTTGCTGACGTGGCTGATGACATCGACATGACTTTGTTATTTGTTGACTTAGCTGCTTATGTGGCACCATCACCACCTCCACTTCCTCCTCCTCCACTGCCACCACCATCTCCTCCAGCTAGGGGTGTTCAGGATTCGTTTCGAATTCGAAATTCGTTTATATTCGATTCGATTATCAAGAATTCGTTTCGATTATAAGAATGCAAATTCGATTCAATTCGAGTCAAGTAAATAGAATACGAATCGAATACGAATTTATAATTTCAAATTCGATTCGATTCGAAATTCGAATAAAAATTATACATTTTTATTTATTATTTTTATATATAATACATATATAACTTTTATTAAGGTATACTATAAATTATTTTCAAAATTTTTTCCAAGTATTAAAATTACCCATTACCAAACCCACTACGTGACCCATAAGTAAAACCTAAGTAACAAATCTATCAATAGATTTCTAACCAAAAAAATATTAACTTTTAATGTGGAGTGATTATTCCCGACTTCTCGTTTTGAATTTTAGACTTCTGGTACTTTTTAATGTGATATCGTGCTTTATGGCTGCTTTAAAATTTATGTTTCATTTTGATAGTTTTTTACATGTTTTAAAGAATCTGAATTAAATCGAATTTATTCGAATTCGATTCGAATTCGAAATTTTAATCGAATACGAATTGGGTTTTTTATTCGAATACGAATTCGAATCGAATTCAATAGGTTTTAATCGAATTCGAATCGAATACGAATTCAAGGAAAAATAAAAATTATTCGAACAATTCGATTCGAATAATTCGAAAATTCGATATTCGATTCGATGAGCACCCCTACCTCCAGCCACCACCATCATCTACCACCATCACCCACCACCATCACCTCCGACCATCTCCACCTCCACCCACCACCATCACCACCTCCACTTCCTCCACCACCACTGCCATCTCCACCAACATCGCCGTCATCTCCACCCACCACCACTGCCATTTTCGCCAGCACCTACCATCACCATCACAGATTCATCCCCACCTTCGTCACCTGGCCGACAACCACCCCCGTATCAGCGGTTCTCAAACTTGACCTAACCGTCACCGATGAAGGATCCAAAACCGTGGGAATAGGGTTAATTCCATTGTTGTTGTTGGAGCAAAGGTCGATATGGTGGAGCGGATGCCGATGTGGTGGAGCGGAAATAGGGTTAATTCCATTGTTGTTGCAGAGGTTCTGATTTCATTAGAGATTGAAGGATTGTGGGAATGGATGGTAGGTGGTGGTCGGAGGGGATTGAAGATGGTGGTTGTGCGGTGAGAGCTGCGTGGTTGGAGGGGGTTGAAGATGGTGGTTGTGCGGTGGGAGTTGGGTGGTTGTGGTGGTAGTGAGGTAGTGGAGTGGTGGTGGTGAAGATGGTGAGTGTCTGTGTCTGCGTATGTATATATATAACTAAAAAATATATTTTTTTCATATCAATATTCACATCATCATACACATAATAAACCAGCTTATTTTTTTACGCATCAGCGTCCACGTCAGCATCCACGTCATCAAAAACTAACCCAGTTAGCAAAGGATCATTGGGGGCCAAAATCTTACAAGTTGGGATTGTTACAGGGAATTTTTGAAGTTGTGATTATTATCGGCCAACTGGTGAAACTTTTGATTATTAAAATCCAATAACTCTTAAAAAACTAAATTATCAAATAAATTCAGGAACACAAAATTAAATTAAATTAAACCAAAAGATAATTAAATAAAATTAACATACTAAATTAATTAAGTAAATCAAGTATCAAATATATTATCACATAATTAATTAAATAAAAAATAAACATACTATTAATTATATAAAACTACCATTATATAACAAAAATTTAAATTGTGGCTTTTTGCGATACATTCTACTTCCGACTCTTGTGTCTTTGGTATGATTTCATCCTCCTCCTCTTCATCCGAGTCAATGTTGTGTTGCTCCTTGGTTGTAACATGCTATTATATATACCCATTGCTTCATCACAATGGCTTTCATGTACAGGTTTATTTGGAGTTTGTGGGGGAAATTGTTGTGAAAATTTGTCGTGTTGTGTGAGTTGTTGCTGCGTGAGTTGTGCAAATTATTGCTATGCAAGTTGTTGCATACGATGTTGTAATCGTTGTTGCACAATTTTTTTTTGAACGGCAAATTTGGATCACTGACGGACCACTGGAGTATCATCGTGCCACCAGCGGAACCACCCGATCATATCCATCTCCACTAGTCATAACGCCTATACACCAATTCAGGAGGAAACCCAATAAATATGGGAAAACCCCCCAAGTGGGAATCGAACCCAGGACCTATTGGTCCTAAAGCCTTATCACACTCCCAAGATGCCACTAGGCTATAAAGCCATGGGTCGTTGTTGCACAAATTAACCGGGTTGTTCAAGAGATGACTATGGGTTCATTTTGTTGGGGAATTTTAGATTGCCGGATGATCAGAGAGGCGTGATGTCACCCTCAGATCAAATTATTTCGGTGGTTCACCCGAATAATTCAATCGGATACAACTCTGATTTTCGAGATTGAACCAGGTATGGTTTTTGTGCGAATTTTTGTGAACCAGGAAAAATGTGACTAAAACTGTATGAGAATTTGGGGGTGTTTTTGCAGATAACTGCCTCTGGCAGTTATGTTCGAATTTTTAATCAAATTGCATTAAAACTGCCTTGATTTTTTGTCTAAAATTTTAAAACTGCCGCCCCTTGGACCCTGCTCCCAGGGGCGCTGCCCCCGGACCCCCGCCAAGGGGGCAATGCCCCCTTGGAACCCCCGTAGAGTACGGGCTGCGCCCGTACACTTTGATTTATAATAACTCAAACAAACGTGCACTCCCCCGCACTTTCTAACTTGCTTGATGTGTATTATTATTTACTTTAATCACCAAGCCAATCCTCGATTACACTAAAATATATAACACATTTCACATGTGGATTTAGTTCGTCCACTCGAACTGTTTTTCTTTCCTTTTCCTTTATCCATGGCTTGGAAATGTAATTCAAGAAATAGTTGTGCTGAAAGAGATTTTAAAATATTTGAGATGTAAATGAAGAAATGGTGGTGAGGGTGTTAGGAGTGGTTAAACATTTTGGAGTGGTAAACCAAAAAATCGACCAATCAGAGTGCGCCATGTCAATCAGTCAAAAGTGTTTAAACTTTGCTGAAAATTGTTGGCAATGGTTTAAACACTTGCTGAGTGGCAAACTTTTTTTTTATTTTCTGTTTTTTTTTTAAATTTAAGATAAAATGGAAAAAACATCAACTTTTTATAAATAAAAATAAAGCATTACATTTTAAATAAAATCTAACTTTCAAAAAAAACTAAAAATCACAAGGCCATCCATATTTTTTTTGCAATCTCACGTTTTCTAGCGAGTATGATTTCCAACATCACAGGGTGAAAATTGTCGGTAGGCCGATTATACGTCTCCAAGTCCTTGTCGAACATTGTTTGTCGCAACGCCTCTCGTTGCTCATCCGCCAAGGTCAAGTATTTTTCTTCTCGTATACGTTTAATTTCCATTATCTCTTTTTTCATGGCCTTGTACTCTTCGAATTTGTGTGTTATATCTCTTGGGTCTTCGTTTCTTGAAGACGGCCCTTTGCCTTTTCTCTCCTTTCTCGTTTGTCGTCTTGGCGAGGGATCATCGTTTATGTCGGGAATTTCCCATTGTTCGAATCCGCTCGAGATTTCGACATTCGGTGATCCTCGTGTATAATTTCCCGAATCTGAAGACTTTCTTTTTTGACCCGAGCCGGAGCTTTCTTCATTCAACAAAGGTACCGGCAACCACTTTTGATTTGTTCTAACAATCTCCCAAGCCGCAATATGAGCAAAATCAATTTTTTCTTTGCTTTTGTAATCCTTTAGCGCTTGCTTCATTACATAAGCATCGTCATTCCCTCTAGGACGTAAACGATCCTAAAATAATAAATTAACAACTTAATCCAAATATTTCGTTAAAAAATAAACCGTATAAAAAAATTACCGCTTGATGATATAGACCGTTGAATGTGTTAATTTTTGTTTGCATCGTCATCCATTTTGATCGAACTTGGTGGTGGGTTCGGTTACTTCCTCCGACCGTTTCATTGTAGTGGTTTAGAACTTTCTTCCAAAACCCATCCGCCTTTTGTTGATTGCCTTTCTTTTTATTCAAAGTGCAATGAACAAAAGCCTTTGCCAACGCCTCTTCTTGTCTAGGCGTCCAAGTTTCCCGTTTCGCTTTTCCTTTTCTTTCCGGTTCGGCTACATTTTCGTTCACGGGATTTTCTTCAACCGCAACATCTTCATCCTCATCTAACTCTTGTTCTTGGGTTTCCGGAACGAACTCCTCATCGGAGTCATCTTGTACGTCTCTCGGTGATTGTGACCTTGGGGTTTGAAAAGGTCTCGGTGATAGTGAGCTTGGGGTTTGAAAAGCAAATGGGTCAAAAGCATTTTGGGCTTCTAGGGAGTAATCATAATAACCGGGTCGAGTCATCGTCGGACCGTGTTGCATCCAATTTTGGATGGGTTGGGTATCATAACCGAAAGGTTGATGCATGGGTTGGTTAAAATAAAATGGAGGTTGGGTTTGATTCGCAAACCCAAGGTGCGAACCACGTTTATCTTGAGCCCTCGACTTCGAACCGGACCCTACCATTTTTTTCTTGCCTTCACCTTTGTTTGAGCCTTCCATTTTTTTGAAAAGATTTGAGAAAATTATAGTGAAATGTGGTAAAGATGGATGAGAGTGATGTTTGGAGAAAATGGATTTGAAATGGTTAATTTATAAAAGGTAAAAATGATTTTTTTTTAATCCCCAACGGCTATAATGCCGTTTGAAACCATGGTCCCCGTGTCGGCATGCACACCCAAACCCTCTTGATTTTCGGCATCGGCAAAGGGTTGGCGGCGGTGTTTGCCGCGCGGCAAACCCCTTTGCCGACTCCACTCCTAACACCTTGATGGAAAAATGTAAATCAAGAGTTTAAATAATCATATTAAAAAAACAATTCATCGACCTCATTGGGGTTAGGGGATCCACTCATTGGCTAGTATTTGCTACGGTTTGATCGACACTCACTTGCCTACCTTTGCCGATGACCACATTCCGAATAGGACATGATGCTGGCCACAAAATGTTGTTTGCCGATTAGCCATATCCACCGAGTGTTGCTAAATGAGACATGCCACATCCATACATCCACCCATATGGATGAAGATAACGAATCCAATTTAAAATCTCTTAGGGCAGGCGGGGTGGTGAGTGATAAACTCCCATCACGCGTGATAACAACGAACATACCACCCCACCTCTCAATTTCCACGCGTTAAACTTAATTCGCGTGAAAATGTCGACCTCTTGAAAAGGTTGTGAGTGTTGTGAGTGATGGGTATTGTTGGGTGTTGTGATGACCATTTCCACTAAAAAAAGGTTGTGAGTGATGGAATAATGGTTGATGACATTGCAGAACTTGATTGGATGTTGTGAGTGATGAGTGATCACCACCCCCACCCCCTTAGAGCATTCACTCAACCAAATTTTGTGAGAGATGTATATATATTATAAAAAGTGGTTGTAAGCCTATAGGGTGTGGAGGAGGCAAGTCCGTGGAGGAGGCAAGTCCTTGGAGGATGACCCTCCACGTCATCGGAACGTCAACATCTAAGGAGGATGCCCCTCAAAGGATGGACCAATGGAAATGGAGGATGAGTCTCCCCCTATTTATTTAATTTTTTTTTAAATTCAACATGTTTTTTAACATTTAATAAGTTATAAAATAAAATCATTAATATTAAAAAACAAACTTTACATAACTTAAAAAAACATAACTTTAAAAAAAATACTAGATTGGTAAAAATAAAAAATCCTAAGAATTCCATTTTTAGCGATCTTTTCTTTCATTTTACGCAAAACTGGACGGTCTTCTTCCGGATACGAGTTGATATCGGTTGTCACTATCTCCCATTCCTTTAGCTCTACCGCCTCTTGCTTCAACCGAACCAGTTCGTCCACTTAACGTTGCTTCGCTTTTACCTTTTGGGCTGTGACCTCGGTGTATGATTTGAACTAGGCCATCAAGTCGTCCATTTTCGAACCGCCCCTCGTTGCGGCTTGTTTTTTTGCACCCGCTGCCTTTTTGGCTTTGTCCCTGCCCGGGGGACGTGCCTCCTCTCGTACTACGTGATCTTCGTCGTCAAATTTCGGCTCGTCGTTTATATTTTTATCTGACTTCGTGCGTCCGAGCCCCTGCACTATAACTTTCGGTCTCCGAGGTTTTTGTTCGTTTAGTGCTTTTAACCTCGTTTGGAACCGACGCCCACTTCTTATTGGTTCGCATAACCTCCCATGCCCGGACGTGTGGGAAAACAACCCAATGCTCATCTCCGTATCTACGCATCGCCTTTTTTAAAACATCTTCGTCACTCCACCCACTAGGACGATTAAAATATATATTATTATATGTCCCGGCAAATCGATTCACGGCCGGATGCATCTTTCGCCACTTCGAAGCGACGGAATCGAGATCGCGAAACGAATCTTGTCCCATAATTGCAAGGAACTTTGCTAATATTTCTTTCCAAAAACCATCGCTGGTTTGGTTGTTACCTATATTTTTAGAATGTAACAAAAGCTATATATTAAAAAAATAAAGTTTATATATTTTTAGTATAAACTTTATATATTTTTACATACCAACAATGGGGCATTTTGACGTGTTAATCCACGCCTTAGCTAACGCCTCCTCCTCGATCATTGACTAAGGTTGTGGCTTGGCTCTCGAAGGTTGATCACCGGCTAGACGCGCTGCTTGCTTCCTTTTTTTCCGTTTCGAGGTTTGGGGTTGCGTCTCTGGAACATATTCTTCAGCTTCATCTTCTATGGGCTGAGACTATTCTACCGGTGGCGGTGAAGGTTGTGGTTGCGATTGCAATTGTGAGTTGAACTGGTTTCGCATTAGCAGTTGTTGCATGGATTGCATTTGGTTTATTTGAGCGAAGGCGTTGGGGATTTGTTGGAAAACCGAGAAAGAAAACTACGAGGCCGACCAACTCGGATCCATTGTTGGATAGTAGCCGGGTACCGAGAACACGTTCGTGTTTGGGTTTGTGTTCGATTTTGGGTTTGGGTTTGTGTTCGCGTTTGGGTTCGGGTTCGGGTTGTATGGATCAATGGCAAAATTATAAAAAAAGATTGAAGAATTTTATAAAGTTGAGGGAGAGTTTGGGTTGGAATGGTTAAAAAATGGTGTGAAAGATGTGTATTTAAAGATAAAATAATTAATTAATTTTGTTTTTTTATAAAAGATAGCCGTTATAGAGAGAGAGAGAGAGAAAGAGAGAGAGAGAGAGAGAGATAGAGAGAGGGGGACATTTAATTCATTTTTTTTATAAAATACTAGCCATTAAACGATTTTTTTTTAATTATGAAGGCACGACGTGAACGGCTTGGGGAGGATGTTGAGGACAGGGACGGCCTTAGGGGGCTGGTGTGTTGGGGCGTCCTCGGCCCTAGTGTCACACCCCAACCGATGGCGGAAACATCGGTGCATGACACTGAGCGAAACAGATTGTCCAGAAGTTTTCATAACAATTATCATTACCAAATAATTTAAAGTAACATGTCACATACCATGTCTTAAAAGGCAAACAAATTATTACAGACAATCCAGTCAAATAGTTCTGTTCCGACAACTCAGATTCTTATTACAGACAATTATTTATTGTTGACCTAGGTCTTTCCTAGCCTCGATTTCACACCACAAAAAGCAATTAAGCATCCTAAGCACCTGTCACATACGTTAAAGTAGAAGTCAATACACATAGTGTAAAGGTGAGCATACAAGTTTGATAATAGCATATAGAGTTCGAAAGCATTACGCATAACCAGCACGTACACAGAGTGAAATGAGGCATGTTAGTTATCGACATGAACCTATCGATACCAATGACTGCGGGTTGACTGCCCAAGGCAGTTCGCGATACATTCTCACCACTGTGAGCCATGTAGGTAATTGTCCTTAACAACCCCCGAGTGAACGGGTGCTGAGTCCAAACTAATAGTACTATCGTTGCTAAGGCAGGTAGACAACATTCCATGTGTAAACATAACAAACAAGAATTCATTAAGTCACGTATAACATGCGGTAACGGTTAGCGTTGAAAGTACTGCGTAGTGTGTTCGATGTGATTTAGTATAAGTAACGTATGTAACACCCAAAAGTGCGTAAAGAAAAAAGGGATCGAGTATACTCACAACGATTGATGGATAGGGTTAGCCTGATCAGAACGATAGCATAACGATAAGTGACGCGTAAAACGGTGCCGGGTACAAGTGAGTCGGACAGCAGTTCGGTCGGATGGTAATCCGATCGGACGGCCAGTCGTGTGAGTGGTAATCCGTTCGGACAGCAGTCCGGTCGGATGACTGTTCGAGTGGATTGTTCCTTCCTTTGAGAAGGACGTGTTTGTGTATGATGGCTTGACTTTTGAAGTTTTCGTTGTAGTATTTTGAAAACATTGAAGTATCTCCACCCTTCAGGTCGGTCGATCGGACGGTCGTCCGGTCGGACGGCGACTCGAGTGGCGAGGTTCCTCAGTGAGAACAACTCCTCAGCATGGCGGTCGCTCGGTCGGATGTCCATCCGACCGGGTGGCAACCCTGATACTGAACATGTTGAAAATTGTTTAAGTATCTAAGTCCCAAACGTCACACGATCGGACGGTCACTCGATCGGATGGCAATCCGATTGGGTGGTAATCCGTTTCAACGTTCAGATCCTTTGAATAGTTTGAAAAATAGCTTAAGTAGGGAACCAAGTGCAACCCGATCGGATGACCGGTCGATCGGATGGCAATCCGATCGGACGGCAATCCGTCCCACGGTCAGATCGTCTTGTCACTTAGTTTCGTTTGAAGTTTTGTGATTTTGAACGAGACGTTTTGATGGCTTGCTTGAACAACATAACCCTTATCTCGGCCCAAGTGACCTGACCGAACAGGAATCACCCTAGTCCGAACGGTTTCACGGTTCGAGTCGGTTGTTCATGTTCAAACCAGAAATCAATATCTCTCCCGGATAGAATTCAGATCTCGAACTAATGCATCACTAAGAATGAGTAGAAGATCAGAACAAGCTCCGATTCTATCGGGTTTGAGTGCGTTGAGTGTAAAGGAGTTGAAAGAAAGTTGGAAAACCATATTTCACCACCTTTCATTGTGAGTTTGTTTAGATTTATGAAAGATCTTTGTTTGTTTATGTGGAAATCGGTTAGATCTAAGTTGTTCTTGGTGGATTGAGGCCAAAACATGAAGTTCTTCAAGAACACATGATGACGTCATCCTAGAACACCTTGGATCTTGATGATTTCACAGTTAAAAGTTAAGATTTAAAAGATAGAAAGGTGTAGGAGTGCGTGTAGATTAAGGAAGTACAAGATTTAGGACGAGATCTTACCGGAATTACGAGAAATCGAAGGAAAAAACGAGTAGGTGCACGGGTCGGACGTCACTTGCCAAAAGTAGAAAGAATGAAAGTGACAAGGGGTATTTATAGGATTCCCCAAATGGAAAGGGCTGGTCGGTCGGATGGCATCTCGCCCGGATGGCAGCCCGGCCGAGTGGCTCCTCGGCCGGATGGCAGCTCGGTCGGGTGGCAGCCCGGTCGGATGGCAATCCGACCGGCTGGTACCTGGTTCGAGTGCTCAGCGTGAATAGTTTTGCCGTTTCGATTGCGAGCGTTGCGATGGGATAGAATTTCCTAGTCAAATTACTTTTAATCCCAACTACTCATATCTCGCACTATCTCTTCTCTACCAATTATCCTACTGTTTCGATTGCGATTGAGTTCGATTGCGATTCGATTGATTACCACACATAACTTAATGTAAACATGCACAAGTAACACATAAGGCACACACACACGTATACAATAACCAAAATGTGTATTTCGAGTTGCGAGTGCGATTGCGATTGCGATAGCGATAGCGATAAAGCGATTCATATGCGATTATTAATAGATACTCCACATAATACAACTAAATCAAAGTAAAATAGACTATTTACAAGTCAAAGAAGTCAAAACAGGAATTGAGGAAGGAGAGACAGATCGCAATTAGCAATCTTTTCTTCCTTTGACTTCAATCTTGACTTTGACTTTAACTTTCGAAACACGGGGTGTTACACCTAGGCCACTCCCCACACCGAGTAACCTAAGTGGTTGTAAGTGGAGGAGAGAGAAAATGTTACTATTCATTTGTATTTTTGAGAGGACATCATCCACCATCTATTATTTTCTAAGATATTTTGAAAGTAGTTGTGAGTAGAGAAGAGATAAAGTATAATGATAAAAGTATAAAAAGTATTATAAGAAGTAAAATGTATTTATTTTTAGTGAAGTTAAAGAGTAAATTTGATGAAAGGGAAGGGAATGCACATGATCACATGTCCCTCCTCCTCTCCTATATGAATTCTCTCTCTCTCTCTCTTATACAATGTTTTTTTTCTTCTTTTTGTCCCTAGAATTTGCTGTTCTAAAAAAATCACCCGTTTATTATCCCTTACATGATGCATTTACAAAAACCATATTAGTTAAGAAAACTAAGAAACTCAAATGAATGGACCTTCTTTTGACACGTGTTACACCTTTTTACAGACTGTGTTACGTGTAACAACCAGAGTTTGACACGTGTTACGTGTAACAGCTTTTGCAGAATTTCAGTTTTTTTATGAAAAGGTAAAAGTTGTTCCATAGCACGTAGCATCCTCTGATTGTTACACGTAACACGTTTGTAAAAAGATGTAACACGTAACATATTCAAAAAGAGATCCTGTATGTACCCATGTGATACGATTCAATATAAATTTAAGTTTTGAAAGAAATATTACTAACCAAAGTTAAACATAAAACAACCAAATCATTGTCCCCGTTTCGATGTACCCATGTTCTATAAATTTTAGAATATACCGTTGCGATGTGCTTATTTATATCAACATTTTACGTAATAATATACAATTATCTAAACATCTATGTAAATGTCGTTAAAGTTTAAAACCACAACACATGGATTATGTTCGACGCTTTCGACACATGTTAGCTCGTTGTGAAACTTATAAAAAAAGAATGCAATGCAAACCATTAAATTATTAATTATATCCCTCACTTATCAATATTATTATTTATTTCAAAAGTTATTATAATTTCATATCATCAACTGAATATTCTAGCACTTATAAGGACCACTCTTCATAGGACCATTTCTTCATAAGTAAGAGCTAACATAAAATAAACTTTACAAACTTTAGTTTGGACTAATAAACTTGTTAACTCTCAATGTAGACAGACTGGATCTTGTACGTATTTGGAGAGGATAGAGGTTAGGTATATGTATGCAATAGAATTTACGAAATTCATAAAATGATTACACTCATGACTTGGAACTACGTTAATTGTGCAATAGAACAATCAATCTTCATGTTCGTTATCACTTTCAGAATCTGCAAAAAGAATTTAGACCTAGTTAAATAAGGAAGAGAAAAGAAACTGTAACATGTGCTTACCTAGCTAGTGGAACAAGCCAACCATGGTACTAACTACTAAATACAAATAATTAAACTTTGTTGGCCATCAATTTAATTATTTAAGGAATATAAGATGCTTGGAGAGCAGTCAAAATCCTACTCAACACATTAACAAAATCCAAAGTTGCATTTTTCATGGAACAGAACAAAAGCATAAGTAATAATGAATATATACTAGAAAATATACATACCCAAAATAATAATAATAATAATAATAATAATAATAATAGTAATAATATTAATACATATGATTGGATGGTTTGTGCTTGCAACTGCGTGTAGGGATGAGCGTGGTACCGGTACCGAAATTCTTCAAAACTGGGTATCGATACCGGTATATGAAGGTAAAATTTGGTATTTTCCTAGTGTCGTACCGAACAGGTACCGATACCGAAATTACCGATACCAAAAATGCCAAAAAGTGGGTACCGGTACCGAAAAAAATTGGTACGGGAAATTCGGTACCGGTTCCGGTACGGGACCGGCATGGGTGAAGCTTAACTAGGGCGGGAGGGGGCGGCCGACCCCCCGAACTTTTTACTCAGTAGTAGAGAGTATGTAGTTTTCTTATAGAAATTTTAGGGTATATACGGTTTCTACCCCAATGTTTTATAGAAATTTTTAGGTCCGGTGACTTCCGCCCCCCGGTCGGAAATCTCAAGCTTCGCCACTGGGGACGGAACGGTACCGGTACTCAGTACCAAATGCTCATCCCTAACTGCGTGTATATAAGCACAAAGATAACTCACCAGAACGAACATCGTCACTGACTTTGCCTCTATCTTGGATTTGTTTAATTAGCATCCTGTACATTAGCACCCACCAATATATATGAAAAACAAACAAGCAAAAAAGCAAAGTGTTAAAAACATAATAGTAGACTGGTGCTTCAGGACTAGGACTGTGCTTCTCTTGATCCAAAGTTTGAACAACTTCATAACTACAAGAAGAAAAGAAAAAGATGTTTAAATATATGTATACTTTGTAATAAAAATGAATTTCACCCCCTAATTTTCAAACCATGAAATAATGTAATGAGATAGATACCCAAAATAACTTATTTGACCTATAAATAATATGCAAATGGCTAATTTTATTTCTATAATATGTATTAAGCAAGCATTATATTCTAACCTTGTACTCCATAGGATCCAGAACGGGAAACAAATAAGACGAAGGATTACCCATGAAATTACAAACAAATTGAATGAAAAGCTTGCAAGCCCTTCATAACCACTGTATTTAGACATCTTCCCTAGTTCAAGAAAGACATCACTGCCATCATGAAGAGCTAAAACAACTGACCCAACACGAGCAAATCTGCAATCGAGAAACGTACAAACTAAGTGAATATATAAGTATAATCGATAACATAATAATCACAAGAAAGTACGTACCTGCATATATATGACATTGTAATAAGAAGGACAGATGCAATATGATGACCCATTGACACACCAAAATCTGATCGCCTTGTTTCCCAGAAAATCAAAGCAAATATTGAGTATGTGTAGAATCCATCAGAATACATGTACATGGCCTTTAATTTTAACCTAGCAACCAATTTGAACCATGAATAAAGAATCAGTACAATAAGTCAAAGTATGAAACTATAGATACAACTAAAAATATATATTACTTCATTTTCTGGTCTGGCCATCTCTGACTGCCCGGACCAATCCAAAAGTTGGTTGTTTTAGTGAACCATGGCTCGTTATAAGTTACAGCCAAGGATAGGATTTCTGCTGAAAGATAATATACAAATTTCCAGGCTGATTCCTTAAATTTAATCATCTTTTTGATTCTTTCATTATCTGTCTCTATAGTAAGCCGTTTGTTGAGTATTAAACGCCTTCCTATTTGCTGCAACATGTAAATTGATTATAAGTTACACAAAATTAAGTCATGATCTAGAACCTAGATATTTGATGTGGATTACATATACGTTATTGTTAGCCTGATTCGGATCGGATGGAACATTAACAGGGAAACCAATTCAAAATTTGAAGTCAATGAAGACAAAAGATCAAAATAAAGAGATTAGTTAGAGTTTAAAATTTAATTATTTAGTTTCTTTATTTATGTTTATCGGTTGTTTTAGTTTTAGTTTGAGTTGTCTAGATTGTTTATTTATTTTATAGGTATTAGAGTCATGGTAGGCTTTGGATAGGTGTAGTTTAAATACTGAGTCTATGTTCATAGTTGTTTACGATTAACATTTTGTGAAGTTTAATAAATGAGTTAATTCAGGTTTTTTGGGTTCTAGAATCTCTTTTGTTCCCTCGTATATGTTGCTCCTGTGCCTTCAATTGGTATCAAAGCTAGCCAATAGACGAGTTAGACGATTCAAGGGTGAAGGTCAAAGAAGAGCACATTTGTTTGATTCTATCCACTACAGCGACAACAACAACATACTCACAAGTAGAAAACTTTTTCAATCAGATATGGCTACAAACTAATCTCTTGGTCTAGTAAGTGATTCGGCATGAAGATATTTCAATGTCCAATTCTCACTTCCACAAACTATACAATATCGACATGGGTGGTAAGAATCAAGACTATCATGGAAAGCTAATGGCATCTGGGAAGCCATGGAACCTGCTAAAGTTGTCGGCCATTGAACCTGTTGAAGTTGCCAGCCGTTGAACCGGCTGAAGTTGCTACAGTAAGATGGCAATGGCGTATCTTTTCCAATCAATATCAGAAAATGTTGTTCCTCAGATGACCAAACATACGAAAGCCAAATCAATATGGAATGCCTTCAAGGTTCAACATATTGGTGTTGATCGTGTCAAGAAAGCACGAGTCTGAACTTTATTAACCAAGTTTGAAGCGATGTGAATGAAGGAAGGAAACTCTATCGACGATGTTGGGATTTCAAAGCTTATAACACTCACAAGACACTCCAAGATAAACTCACTAATAGACTTTTGTTTATTGCTTCAAAACCCACACTTTATTCATTCAGAAAGTTTCATATATATACAAACTCATGCAATGTAAATGAAGGAAATACCCCCATGTTTTGACCCACTACAAACTAACTAATCCTAAAACTTTGGACTCCACTGTAACACCCCGTGTTTCTGAAGTCAAAATCAAAGTCAAGATTGAAGTCAAAGGAAGAAAAGAATGCTAATTGCGATCTGTCTCTCCTTCCTCAATTCCTGTTTTGACTTCTTTGACTTGTAATTAGTCTATTTTATTTTTCGCTTTAGTTGTATTATGTGGAGTATCTATTAAAAATCGCATAGAAATCGCTTGTTTATTGCTTAATCGCTATCGCAATCGCAACTCGAATTACGCATTTTGGTTAATGTTATAAGTGTGTGTGTGCCTTATGTGTTACTTGTGCGTGTGTATTTATGTCATGTGTGAGAATCAATCGAAACGCAATCGAACTCAATCGCAATCGAATCGGAAACGCTAAACGAATATGAAGTAAGGATGCTTGTATGTTGATATAGTAGTTGGGATTAAAATTAATTTGACTAGGAAACTCTATCGCATCGAAACGCTCATAATCGAAATCGAAACGACAATACTCACCGCACCAAACACTCGAACCAAGCGACTGATCGATCAGGCGACCAGCCGATCGACCAACCGTTCGATCGGACTGTCATCCGATCGGACAGGCTGTTTGATCGGGCTGCCTAACCGATCGACCAGCCCCTTTCCCCTTTGGGTAACCCTATAAATACCCCTTGTCACTTTCATTCTTTCTACTTTTGGCAACTGACGTCCGACCAGCGCTTAAACCTTGCTTTTTCTCCGATTTCTCGCAACTCCGGTAAGATCTCGTCCTAAATCTTGTACTTCCTTAATCTACACGCACTCCTACACCTTTCTATCTTTTAAATCTTAACTTTTAACCATGAAATCATCAAGACTCAAGGTATTCTAGGATAACGTCATCATGTGTTCTTGAAAAACTTCATGTTTTGGCCTCAATCCACCAAGAATAACTTGGATCTAACCGATTTCCACATAAACAAACAAAGATCTTTCATAGATCTAAACATATTCACAATAAAAAGGATTGAAAGATGGTTTTTCAACTTTCTTTCAACTCTTTTACACTCAATGCATTCAAAACCGATAGAATCGGAGCTCGTGCCGGCCTACTACTCATTATTGTGGTTGTGTTGGTTCAAGATCCGTATTTTATCCACGAGAATATCGATTCCGGGCTAACCAAGAACAATCGTCCTGAACCGGTGGACTGACCGAACTTGGGTGGTTCCTGTTCAATCGGGTCACTAGAGCTTAGGATGGGGTTTTGTTGGTTGACACGATATCAACACATCTCGATAAAACGACAAACAATCAAAACAACCAAGTGTAAGACGAACAGGTCGACCAGGACGGAGTACCGTCCGATCGGACTGTCGTCCGATCGAACAGCCAATCCGAGCGACTGGTCAACCCGAACGACTTGCACCTTGGATCCCACACTTAACCATTTTTACCAACATTTGAAGTCTGAATGTTGAACGAATTGTTGTCTGATCGAACTACCATCCGATCGGATTGCCATTCGAATCATGAGACATTTGAACTTCCACACTTAAACAATTTTTAACATGTTCAATGCACAAAGGATGCCACCCGATCGAACAGCTGTCCGATCGAGTGACAACCTGCTGTGAGCTTGTTCTCGCTAAGTGTCAAACCAATCGGGTTGTCGTCCGATCGAACGACCGTCCGATCGACCGACCTGAAAGGTAGAGATACTTCTATGTTTTCAAAATGCTACAACGAAAACTTCAAAAGTCAAGCCATCATACACAAACACATTCTTCCCAAAGGAAGAAACAATCCACTCGAACAGTCATCCGACCGGACGACCTTCCGAACGGACTACCACTCGCACGACTGGCTGTCCGATCGGATTACCATCCGATCGAACTGCTGTCCGACTCACTTGCACTTTGCATCGTTTTGCGCGTCACTTATCGTTATACTACCGATCTGTTCAAGCTAACCCTACATACTAGCGCTCCCTTCAATCCATCAACCGCTCTGAGTATACTCGATCCCTTTTTGCTTTACGCACTTTTGGGTGTTACATACGTTACTTATACAAAATCACATCGAACACACTACGCAATACTTTAAACGCTAACCGTTATCGCATGTATACGTGACTTAATGAATGCTTGTTTGTTATGTTTACACATAGAATGCTGTCTACCTGCCTTAGCAACGATAGTACTATTAGTTTGGACTCAGCACCCGTTCACTCGGGAGTTGTTAAGGACAATTACCTACATGGCTCACAGTGGTGAGAATGTATCGCGAACTGCCTTGGGCAGTCAACCCACAGTGATTGGTATCGATAGGTTCATGTCGATAACTAACATGGCTCATTTCACTCTGTGTACGTGCTGGTTATGCGTAACGCTTTCGAACTCTATATGCTATTATCAAACTTGTATGCTCACCTTTACACTATGTGTATTGACTTTTACTTTAACGTATGTGACAGGTGCTTAGGATGCTTATTTGCTTTCTGTGCTGTGAAATCGAGGCTAGGAAAGACCTAGGTCAACAATAACCAATTGTCTGTAATAAAAATCTGAGTTATCGGAACAGAACAATTTGACTAGATCTTTTCTGTAATAATTGTATTATCATTTATGACATGGTATGGGACGTGTTGCTTTAAATATTTGGTAAATATAGTTGTTATGGAAACTTCTGGACAATCTGTTTTGCTCAGTGCCATACCCCGATGTTTCCGCCATCGGTTGGGGTGTGACATCCACTACTAGACTCATTCAAACACATAAAACATGTGACTAAATATCAACTTTTCTATTGATCCGTTTCCTATCCCGTAGCTCCATTTTTGATACCTGAAAACCCGAATTAAAACCCGCTTTGAACCGTCAAGATTAACTAACAGATGAGTTTCCGGAAGATTAAGTACCATGGTCCCAAAAGCTAAGAGTCTTGGATCATTGTTCGAAAACCAAATCCTGTTACGTAAATTACCTGATTCCCCACCTAATCAGTTACTTCAAATGTGGCGTCAACTGAACAAACCTCGGACACATATAACATATATTTTGACGAGGCTATTGGAAGGATAAAAGCATATGAAGAAAGGCTTCGTGAAAAGGGGATAGTAATTGAGACAATGAACACGACTAACTGTAATTATCTCAAGACGAGTGGGAGGCTAAAAAAGGGTGGGAACAAGGACCACCCCAAAAGGAATGGGCGTACATAGTTTCGACTAATCAGAAATGTGGCAGGCGCCAAAAGTGATGCAATGGTAGATGCAAGGAGAGTCGGGATGGTTCACCTTTGAGTGCTAAAGATGGAACAACATAAAAAAAAGACATGTCTAAAATCATGTGCTTTAGATATGAAGAATACATGCATTATGAAAATCGGTCCCTAAGTCGGAACCGTGGAGGTACAAATCGGAGGTAAGGAGAAGAAAATCTAATTCAAAAAGAGGGTGACAATGGACCAGCCTAGTTTTTAACAATGTGCAATCAAGAAGATGTTCCAGATAAGAAAGATGGGTCGGTTTGATCTTTCACTTATAATCTGAAACCAAAGAATGCATGGATGAGCATGAAGACCAGCTATAGGAGATATGCAAAGCACCAGTGCCGGATCTAGGATTCGCGCCAAGCGGTAACATTTTATAAATAAGCGGTAACGAAATCGAAAAAACGTCAAATTTTTCCAAAATTTACACTAATTTTACACTACCGCCGGAGCGCCAAGCCGTAGCGGAGGCTACCCCTAATATCTATGTACATTCGCCCCTGCAAAGCACTAACGAAATCCTTATACATGTCAAATGGATTCGAATCCAAATTTGGGGATGATTGCTAGCCTAATTCCGGATCAAACATAAAGAGGGAGCCAGATTCGAAATTTGAAGTCAATGAAGATAAATATCAAATTAAGGGTAGGTTATCCTACAAAGGGGTTTTATCTAAGAAGGATAATAAGTGTCTTAGAGATATGTAGATCTAGATTTTAATGGTTGAGATCAACAATGGCAAAATGGTAGATAGTGTTTAATTTTTTGTGACTAATTTGACTTGATAGACAGCGATTTAAAAATAGAAACCGTATATTTTACTTGAAAACCCGCTTCATCACTGCTTAATGGTTCAAGATAAGAAATTTGGTTTATTTTACAAAAGAAATCGTTATTTCTTCAACATCATTTTGTTTTAATAGCAGTTCCAAAAGTTTGTTGCACAAAAATAAAACACAATGATAATGCTGGTGCGTAAACACCATGTTTTGGATTGTAGTACAATATTACATGTATAAAACACCATACTAACAAGCGCCATGTGCTAAAACACATTCTGAAAATGTTGGAGATGTGGTTAAAAATAAAAAGAGTAAACTGCCATTTTGGTCCATGTGGTTTGGGCACTTTTGCCATTTTAGTCCAAATCTCAAACTTTTTAAATCTGGGTCCCTCTGGTTTCACTTTTATTGCCATTTTAGTCCAAAATCCAAAAAACCCCTATTTTGACTGTTGCAACCTGATTGTTTTGTCTTTTTGTTCAGGGGCATTTTGGTCATTTTAAGCATTAAATATATATATATATATTAACCCTTCTCACATTACTCTCACCCCGTCTCACTTTCTCTCCTCTCTGCCGCCACAAGCACCACCACCGCCACCTCCTCCACAACCACCGCCACCTCCTCCCCCTTCTCACCACCGCCACCATCAACACCCACCTACCGCCACTACATTGTTCACCGCCACCCACCGCCACCATCAACACTGAATCATCATCATCTTCTACCTCCGTTGACTGTCCCCACCGCCGCACTCACCACCACTCACCTTCCCCTTGCCGTCAATGCCACACCACCGCCACTACATCCTCTATAACCACTGCCTCTGTATCCAAACCCTAAAAATTCAACCCCCAAATTAAATACATTATTAATTCCTCTCAATCTAGGATTCAGATGCAAAATCTTCGGTTTAGCTGCATTGTATTTGATCTTTGTTTACCTTAAGAAGAGATGAATGATGGTTTACCGCCGATTGATGTAAGGTACGGGCGGTTGACCGGTGTGGTCTTGCTGCTGGATCATCTGTTATAGTGGTGGGAACCCCTCATGTTGCTCATAACAAGTATGTTCCTAAACTTGCGAGAATAAGGGCGGGTAACCCTGTGGTGTTGGTTTCCCAGTTCAAGGTTGGGTGAATTGACGGGAATGGCCCTGATTCAAGGCGGTGTTGATGCACACATGGAGGGTGAAAGAGTAAAAAGAGGTGAGAAAGGGTAGCCGAGAGTTTGACCCTGGAATCAAAGTCAATAGCTGCTGCAGATTGCAGAATGCATACACTATAACTTGTGTGTGTATGTATACATGTATGTTCATTTATGAAACCCCCAAATCAAACAAATGAAATGGTTTTTAAATCGACAGTAGGAAGGACGTTATTGATGGGGGTGAGCGGCGACGGTGGTAAGCGATGGGGATAGGTAGTGATAGGGGGTGGTGAAGGTGACGGTAGGGGTCATGGTAGTGGTGGTGGAGGTTGTGGTGTTTGGCTGGAGCAGTTTCGATGAGAAAGGGGGTGTTGAGAGAGAGTGCAGATCTGATGTTAATGAAGTGCAGATCTCTAAATTTTTAATGACCAAAATGACGAAAATACCCCTGAGCAAAAGCACAAAACAGGGGGGGGGGGTTTAAATTGGGGAATTTGGCCAAATTTGAAATTTGGACTAAAATGGCAACAAAATTGAAATCACAGGGAGCCAGATTTAAAAAGTTTGAGATTTGGACTAAAATGGGAAAAGTGCCCAAACCACAGGGACCAAAATGGTAGTTTACTCAAATAAAAACCTTGAAAATCCTCTCCAAAACGTAACTTCCTTATTTTTTCCTTATTTGCATTATGGACACAATTACACTAATACCTCTAATCTCTAATTTTAATCAATGTCACATGTACTCACAATATTCCTTCTTACACTTCTTAGGTAAAGGGCCATTTGTATATGAATCTTAACTATCAAATTAAACAAATTAGTTATTGTTTTAAATTTAACTATTGTTGGGTTTAGTGAAGGCTTAGAAGATTTGAGCATGTTTTTAGTCCATGTTATAGTTTTGGGGCCTAAGTTACAAACCCTAATTGTTATCTTATGTATAACCCCCTAATATGTAATTGTAACCTATCATAGGTCAATGAAAAAACCTTAGTTGCATTCCTTGGACGTAGGTCCCTAATGGGGCCGAACAATAAATGTGTGTCATTTGTCATTAATTTTTCTATATGCGTGATTATCGTGTGTGCATTGAGTGTTTGTGTTTCCGTTGCGCCACCTAATTTTTCGCACAACTATATATTTAGTTTATTTATGTTTTTTGGTTGTTTTAGTTTGGGTTATCTAGATTGGTTATTTATGTATTTAATAAGTATAAGAATCATGCTAGGCTTTACATAGGTGTAGTTTAAATATATGTGTTCATAGTTGTTTAAGGTCGAACTTTTTTGAGGATTAAAACAAGTTAAACCAGGTTGTGTGGTTCTAAAATTTGTTTTGTACCGGCGTATTTGCCGCTCATGTACCTTCAGTTATGAGATAGACGTTAAACAAATACTTTCATGCCAAACATGTTAATTTTCAACTTTAAATTTGCTTTGAATTTGGAACTTATTAAGAAAAGCTCCAATGATTACTCCTGGTTTAGAAGTGCAACAAACTCCTGTTCCGTATATTGTATATTTCCTAAAACTCACGGATTTTCCTTATTTTAATTTATTATTTTATTTTTATTTTAATATTAAGTGTTTTAGAAAAATCACACGCGTTTCTGTGAGGTTTAGGAACTTGTTTTGGTTTCTAGGTAGCAAACTCCCTAGACACTTTCAGAAATCTCATAGATTTACACTTATCATTTTGCTGAAACACCTAGAAATAAAATAAAATAAAATTTCCCTTTTTTACATAAAAGATTCTTAAGGTTAGAACTAATTTTTGCAGGTATTTGATCAAACATGGCTTTGATTCAGGTTGACAAATAGTCAAGTAATTCGATTAAACAACTAGCTATGGTTAATGAGATCAGAAAATAATTACCTCAAAGATAAGTCTGTCGAGAAAAAAGCGAACAGTTGGGAAGAAGATGGCAAACAAAGGAAGAAACAAGAAATCTTGGTAAGCTGGGAACGATTCATGTTCAAAATCTATCAGTTTTAATGCTTGAATCAAACCCATGTCGACAAAGATGGTATTTTGCTCTAAATTTCAGTTGAAACCGTAGGGCATTGATGAAAGCATGACTTTGTAGTATGTGCGTGTAGTTGTGAAACCGGTGGGAGTTGGGTTTCAAACTGAACTCTTTTTCTTAGACCTGTGTAGTGGAAAACACAATGTGAGGCCTCTATCTTTAAGCGTTTTGTGTCATGTGCCAGTCCAGTCAGCAATGAAGCATTTTGGAGCGTTTTTCTAAAATGGATGTAGGGCATTATGTTAAAAGCAGTGTAATAGAATTAAATAAAAAAACATTCAAAAAATGATATATTGGACAAACAAAAAGAAGAATACCGGTGATTGACCAAAAAAATGAACAAGGGCAAATTTTTTGTAAGAAACGCCCGGAGGGGTCATGGGGCGTGGGGGGCGGTTTTTTTTTTTTTTTTTTTTTTTTTTTTGGGAAAAACGCTAAAAATTCCCCCACTACGGGTGGTCTTATGTAACTTTCGTTGAAATACAGATAGCATAAATGGCTAAATAGTATTTATTTTCATCTTACACTTAACTTTTTAATGGAAAATTTTGTATTTAAAAAACAAGTGTAGGATAGATAATAAACAGCCACTTTTCACGTTAGCTAGTTTAATTTAAAAACCAAACACGTTAAAACATGGCAAAAACCTTGGATTAAATCTATAGACATCTACTAGCAAGGAGCTAGAAGTATGAGATCTAATAAAGTCTTTTTGTTAGTTTTGTGTGTTTACAACAAAATACGGAATTTAGATATTCAGTAAATGACTAAAAAATTTATCCTTTTTTTTTTGAAAGGCTTGTATTAATTCCATTATTTTTTTTTAGAAAACAAAAGTTTTTATTTCAAACTCAATACGATTACAAACTAATGACAGGTAGACGAGCAACAAGCTGCGCCGCTACCCCTTTCTGAATAGCAAACTCTACCCTGCTAAACACAAAATTCTGCCCCTTAACATGTGCGGTGTTACTGCTTACCACCTGTTGAACCCGCTTTAGGAACCGCACCGCGTCAGGGGCGAGAGCGCCAAATGTATCAAAAGCGAACGGGACGAACACGTGCTGATTCTCGATGCAAGCTTTTTCGTGTTTAGCTACTTTGCCCGCCTCTGCCTTGGTTATCGCCTGTCCCGCCACAAACCCGTGGTCCCTTAGCCCAACGAGGGGGGACACACCTGTCAAATCGACACACGCGTGCTTCCCTCCTTCCCATCCAAAAACAAGAATGTCAGCGGGCCGTAACGTAGATCTCCCTTCTAATGTCAAGAATGTCAAGAAGTTCACCGGAGCTTCCTTTTTTGCCGAGATCCCTGCTCGCTTAAGGACATCATACAGCACATCTCGAACTAAATCATGTCGATACTTAAAGGCCGGTAAATCTTTGCAATGTACTGCTTGCTCCCCAAAAGAATCCAAGCAACACTTCCGACATACAGGACACGGGTCATCAGCCGGGAAAAGGGGTATCATTAAACGGTACTTGAGGATAGCCCGGTATTCCACAGCCGACATACATTGCCCTAAACCTTCGATGGGAACAACATACAGGAAATCCTGAGCATGGGGGGCTCGCAAACACTCAAACACGGCACATGTTAATTTAACATTGTTAAAGGCTTGTATAAATTTATCTATTGAAAGTTGGAACTATTGCTCTATGCGTGATTAAAATAACGTGTTGCCTTTGATGACTTCACCAAACTCAATAATTAAACTATTATTTAATTACTAAAAATAGTAATGTAAAGTAAAAAAGGAATAAGATAACTTGCCCTTAAAAATAAAGATTGATAACAAAAGTTAGTTATCAGATGCGTCTCTTAGAATTTACGTATTATATTCGAGCTTTAAAAAATGTGTCATTTCTTAATGTTTTGTTATTATTTAAAAAAGAGTAAACTGTCATTTTGGTCCCTGTGGTTTGGCCAGTTTTGCCACTTTAGTCCAAATCTCAAACTTATTACATCTGGATCCCTGTGGTTTGCATTTTGTTGCCATTTTAGTCCAAATCTCAAATCAGATCAGATTTCAAAAAAAAAAACCTGGTTTTTGTCCTTATCCTCAGGGGCATTTTGGTCATTTTGCCCAACTACCCACCCCACCCCCACCCTCTCTCCCTCTCCTTTTCCTCTTTCTCTTTAAAAGAAACTGATACCTGCTTCTCACCACCACCACTCTATCCTCTCTCTAGCACCACCGCCTGCATGAACTTCACCACCGCCACCGCCACCTCCTCTCCCTTCTCACCAGTGCCACCACCACCACCACCTCACCGTACAAATCTCCACTCACCACCTGCAACGAATCCCCTGCCCTTCGCCGTCCCCTCCAGATAAACAACGGCGGCAACACCACCACCACTTGGTGGTGGCGGACGGTACGACCAACAACCATCACTACAATGACCACCATGAAATACCCTCAAATCGAAACCTGGAATCACCATGAAAACCGCTCAAATCTGAAACCCACCATGAAAACCCCTCAAATCTAATAACCCACCATGAAAACTCCTCAATCAAAGTTATCCTCTCAATGTTAGGGCTTCTTCTGCTGATCTCTTTTATCAGAAATCAAAAGATTTCAAATTTTGATCTGGGTTTTCATGGTGGTTCTAGGTTTTTCGATGGCGATGGTTATGGTGTTGGAGATGACGTTGGTTATGGTGGTGGAGGTCGACGGTAGAGATGGCGGTGGAGGTCGACAGTGGAGATGGCGGTGGCGGTGTAAGTTAACCCCCCTCGCAACTTTCATCACCTACGATCAACAGTCATGAACTTTTTTCCTTTGAGCCACAACTTTTTAAATGGGCCGGTTGGGAATGTATTCACAGGCCTATCAACTCTCAAAGACATGTATGATGTGAATTTCTTTTCTCAATATGGACAGGCCTATCAACTGTAATTAGATGAGAGTTTTATTTGGGCTTTGAAATTTGGGTTTTTTGAATCCGAATAATGTTGTTGTTGTTCACCGAATTGAATGATGGGTTTCTTTTGGTGTTTATCATGCTTTTTTTTACAGATGTTGAGCTTGGAATTAGGGGTGATTAGGGTCAGGATTTTTGTTGGTGGAGGGGTGGAAGTGGGTAATTGAAATGTAGAGGTTGAAGGGAGTGAAGAGATCATGGTGAAGATTGTTGTTTGGGGGTTGAATGTTGAAGGGGGTTTAAGGGATGTGAAGAAGACTGGTGCTTGTTTCTTTCTGCAACAGCTGCTTGTTCTATTTTTAATTAATAAAGGCTTTATATAAAAGAACAAAATGACCAAAATGCCCCTGAGGAAAAGGACAAAAACCAGGGGTTTTTTTTTTTGAAATCTGACCTGATTTGAGATTTGGACTAAAATGACAACAAAATGCAAACCACAGGGACCCAGATTTAATAAGTTTGAGATTTGGACTAAAGTGGCAAAACTGGCCAAACCACAGGGACCAAAATGGCAGTTTACTCTTTAAAAAATTCAAATTAGTATTGGGCTCAATAAACAAATGGCAAGTAGGCTAAATTCTAAACCATAAAAAATATTTGTAAATGAGTCTATATTGGAATTGATATGTGATTACTATTTTAAAAATAATATATATATATATATATATAGGGAGGAGTTCATGCTAGAACCACCCTTATTGCGAGAACCGCGAGAACCAATGTGAACACAACCTAAAATAGCTAAAAAAACATACTTTTTTAATATTTTTATGCTCAAATCGCTACTTTTAGTGGCCAAAATTTTTTTTTTTTTTTTTAATTTTTTTTTGGCTTCGAAAAGTAGCGATTTTTATATAAAGAATATTAAAAAAAAAAACAAATTTTTTGTGTGATTTTTAGCTATTTTTAGGCATTTTTGGTTGTGTTCACATTGGTTCTCGCGGTTCTGGCAATAAGAGATGGTTCTCGCATGATCTTCTCCCTATATATATATATATATAGGGAGCCGCTAAAATGAAAACCACCTCCAGTTGTAAGAACCGCGAGAACCACTTTCAACCAATCAAAAGAAGGGGTATTTTGGTCATTTACCCCAAATGTCAAATCTACCACTCTCTTTATTTAAATCTCTAACTTTATAACCTCTCTCCTCTCTCATATTTCATTATCTTCTTCCCATTTCATCTACCAGTTTTGTCAAATCTACCAGTTTGTCCCTCTCTCTCTCGCTGCCTACCGGCAGACCCGTCAGACACCGATGTGACGACGGAGGTTGGCTCTCCGGCGATACGTACCTGCAACCCACCCACACACCCTCGGTTCCCCTCTGTCCGACGATAACCACCAGCCAAACACCTCCCCCCATCCGTCTATACAGCCAAACACCACCGGCCAAACACCTCCCCCCTCCGTCTATACAGTAATCGGTGGAACACGAAGAGAAAGAGAGAGAAAACTGGGACAGTCGGCGATGGGCCGACGGAGCGCCGTCGTGAGCGGTGGCGGTCCTGGTCTCCTCCCGACGAGCTGTGAAAGTAGAAGATGATGATGTTCTCAGAGTTGTTGCTATGGTCGACTTTGGAGGTTATGGGTTTACTTGGTTCAAGACTAGTTCATCAGATTCTTTGTTCGAGTAAGTTGCATATTCGGTGGATTTGATCTGTTGATTTTTGATATGTGGGTTTGATCTGTTGATTTTTGATATGTGGGTTTGATATGTGGGTCACGAACAAGAATCTGTTGAACTTTGTGGTGATTTTGCTTTTCTAATGATTTTTGATGAACTTTGTTTTTCTAGTGATTTTTGATGAAATTTGTGGTCATGAACAAGAATCTGATGAATTTTTGCTTTTCTAGTGATTTTTGATTTTCTGCTGATTTAATGCCTGTGTTCTTGATTTTCTGGCGATTTTTTATCAGTGAACTATGTTGGTTTTGATATGTTGGATTTGGGTGGCGATGATGCAAAAAAAAAAAAAAACCTAGATTTTGATGACGATGGCGCGGCAAGGACGGCGGAGGGTAGGTTTTTTAAACCTAAAACCCCTCTTTTGCAGCCTTTTTGATTATCAGTTAATCTGAGCCAAATCCCGTTTTCTTTTCGAGATAGACTTTGTTTTGATGTTGTTGGTTTTTAATTTCCCCCCCTAGTCGATGATGATAATGATGTATCTGAGACATCTCCCGAGTTTGAGATTTCTGGGTGCGTTCGTTTTTGCGTAAAGAAGTTTTTGTAAAAAAAATAATAATAATAAACCGTAAACTTTTTAACGTAAAACGTAAAAAACGTAAAAGGTAAAAAACGTAAAACGTAAAAAGTTTTTTGTAAAACGTAAAAATTTTTAACGTAAAACGTAAAAAGTTTTAACGTAAAATGTAAAACGTAAAAACTAAAAAGTTTTAACATAAAACGTAAAAACGTAAAAAAAGTAAAACATAAAACGTAAAAACGTAAAACGTAAAAACGTAAAACTTAAATCGTAAAAATTGAGCTAAAAAATTTTATCCCGTAAACCGTAAATTTTTTTTGGAAAAAAAAAACGGGCCGTAAAATACGGAACGTAAAAAACGGGGCTAAACGAGGCGTAAAAAAAGTTGGGCAAAACGGGGCGTAAAAAAAATTGGGCGGAGACGGAGCATAAAAACGGCGCGCAAAAAAACGTGTAAAAAACGGCGCGTTAAGACGACGTGTAAAAAACATGTAAAAAACGGCGTGTAAAAAAACGTGTAAAAATCGGCGCGTAAAAAAAACATGTAAAAAACGACGCTTGAAAAAACGGCTCGTTAAAAACCTGAGGCGTGAATGCGGCGTATAAAAACGCCGCGAAAAACGGGACGCCAAAAACCGGCGCGCAAAAAAAATTCGCTTTGTTAAAAAAATCTGAATTGAAAAAATGTTTTTAATAAAAAAATTATTCTTGAAAAATAAAAAGTAATATACTAAAACTAAAAAGTAATAAATAAATAATAAAGACAAAAAGACAAAATAGATGTAACACCTCGAAAATTTGTGTTCAATAAAATAACGACACGTGTCATGTAAGACAAAAGTGTTATAAACCCGGATCCAATTAAAGATGTATGGCAGGATTTAAAAGTGTCGTCATGTTAATTTATACCTCTGAACGACCTCATTATAAATCCCAAGACCCTAATGTATATTATAAACATCTGATATACTCAAATCCGGTAAATACTAACAATAATTGACCCATATTTGCAAGGGTGGAATCCTACGAGGATATGCACGACAACCTTCATTTACGGCCCTTTCAAAAGGATCCAAGGCAACTTTAGAACATTTCATGATGGTCTTAACTCTTTAGGACCTGTTCAAGAGGCCCCCTACTGAAAATAGTGGCCCAAAATCGAAATTCATTAGTTACCTGTTCGAAGCTTGAAAGGACAAGAGTTTTTGCCTTCTGGAAAGGGCTTACGGACCGTAAAGGTCAAGCCTTACGGTCCGTAAGGAGTCCCCAGCGACAGAAAGTTTGACAGTTGGCTGTTTTGAGCATGTAACCGACTTAGAAAGATATTTTCCACTTCCATGCGCGACCCCTACTGATTTTTAGGCTTAGGGGCACTTGTAAATGATCTGGGAACAATGCTAGACTTGTGTGGCATGATCATGAGCAACCTAAAGCACTATATAAGTCCCACAATGTTTGCAACATTCTTGCATTCATTCCATCTGCATTTTTGAAGACTTCTGGAGTTCAAAAGCAGACCCAAGTCATCCCTAGTCGAAAGTAGTACCTTGGTAAGTATCCTTGACCTTCCTTAATTGAGTTTTACTTAGTTATTAGCTTAAAAGTCAAACTGTCGTAATTAACGTTTGACTTAGCGATTAATCATTAATGGTCCAGTGATTAGTCGAATTGAAGTTAGTTATAAGTTGGTAATTATGTGGGCAATATACCCTTAAAAGGGCACCCTCTGATTCCCACTCTAACTAGGACTTTTGTTGGGTCAAAGTTGTTTATAAAAAGTCAACAGAAGCTTAATTTTCGAATTAACGCATAATTAGCAATGTAGAAGGCATGTAACCTATTTTATCACTCATATAACTTGGTAATAAGTATAAGAACTGGTCTAAACTTGTTTGATCCGACAATTTTCTGTTTAGACCCGGTTCGGAACCGAAAGTCGCAAAACTTTGACTTTTGCTTTGACTTCAGTTCTGACCCCATTTAGATGAGTTTGGAAATTCCTTAGAGCTTCCTTAGGACCAGGTTACATGTTGGTATAACCCTCTGTGGTTGGTTCATTGATTGCCCGATTCGTTTACCCGTTTCCGTTAATTGCTTAATGTTGACCATAATGCCCTTTTGACCATAAAACGAGAATTTTGGAAATGTGAGAGGACAATAATCTTTGCTATTGATTCATAAACTTGTCCCTAAAATTTCACATCAGTTGGAGGTCTAGATTAGGAGTTATGCCCAATAGCGTAATTAGAAAGCTTTTGTTAATTAAACGGCGTAATTAGCGTAACGCTTATCTAAACCCAATTTTCGACACCAAACCTTTTATACACTGATGTAATATAATATTTTGGGAATTTTGAAGATTTTTAATTATTTTTAACCTGCTCATAACCTAAGGTTATGGCCTTGATTCGGTAAATACCGATTTTACCCTTTTGTTCATAAAATGAGTTCTACATAGTATTTTGACACCAATCCAATTGCTACTGATTTTATTTAATAAATGAAGTATTTTAAACTTTATAACCTGATCAGAAAACTCAGATTTCTTGTATAACCCGGAAATATCTTAAAACGGCTTTTTACGCGTATTAAACACCTAGTATGGGTTTAAAATCATTTTGGCATATAAGACTTATCACCAACTGATATAACCTATTAAGTTAAGTTGTTTTGCTGATTATTTCAGACCCAAGTCTCAGAATTAAAATTAATCTCTTTTATAATCTTTTAAATGACCAAAATACCCCTACGGGGCTTAAATTGAGATTAAACTCGTTTTGGGCATAATGGAAGGTATCCTACTGATATCACAACATATTTAAGGCATATTAACTTAGGAAACCTGTATATGACTCTTATGGTTGCCCGTTACGCTTCTTGCGCGTTCGGTTCGGTTTATGTAACTAGTTTGCATAAATTAGCCGAAACGGGTCAAACCTTATCGTTTTTATCTCAAAATCCAGAATGTGTTTAGATTACCCATATTATACAAGTCTTCAAACTTGTCGGGTCTAAATCACATTCCATTCCGGTCTTCGCTTAATCATGCATACGAACCGCATCTTTCTCAAAAACTAACCGGTCTAAGTTTAGGCTTAATTAAAGACCCGTTAGGATTCTAATAGGTTATTATAAACCTTCGTTCCAGAATAGGAGAACCGGTAAAAGCTACACGCACTTGCTATTTGTGATTGATACTTGCAAAGGTAAATACTTTTAACTTATTTTCCCTATACGGGCTTGGGGTATGGTATATAAAATACCGCTTGGTCGAGCATTGAATTTTTAATCGGATAGAGGTTAAATCATTGATATGCTCCGTTTGGAAATGTTTTGTTTGCTTAAAGCCTTTGGGGGGTTAATGACCATGTCCCGGATATCCTTGGCATCATCTTACGAGATGGCCACGACCTGAGCACGGGGTGTAGGCGTACACCCGTCAGTGCATAAATAAATTATGTGGTGTGTCTATTAATCTTTAACCCGGTCTACGGATCGGGCTACTGAACGCATAAGAAACATGTAATTCTTTTACAAGATTATATTGAAATAATTATCCCAAGTTATAAAAAGTTTGTGCCACGTGCATTCAAATCAATTTTATTAAACATTTTCTAAATGAGTTAGTTAATTGTATTTACCAGTGTAAACTGACATATTTTCCCAAAAAGGTTAAGTGGAGGTATTACGCGAACTAGGCTGGCTTTCTCCTAGCGTCCACAATAAGTCTCGCAAGCTTGGATGTCAAAACTGTTGAACAATGTTTCCATTTTATTTTGATCCACCTGTGGATTATTTTCAACTACCTTGTGATACTCGATATTACAATTTGTTTGGTTGATATATATCTATCTTTTGCTTCCGCTGTGCATTTAAATATTGTGTTGTTTGACTGTAATGATATCAACTACGTCACGATACTCCCCCACGGGCCCACCGGTAAAACATGGAAATATCGGGGTGTGACAGGTTGGTATCAGAGCCAACATTGAGGGAATTAAACATTAGCCTTTTGTGTTTAATCTCAATGACACAATTGCACATTCCTAAATTTTCGAGTCTAGACAAAGAACCTAGGAATAATCCAAATTGTTTTATTTATTTTTAACTTTGTCCTTTATATTTCTTGTTGTATCTTTTATTTGTTAGCAGGAAATGCCACCAAGATTCAGAAGAGGAGGAAGAGGCAAGGGGCCAATCACTGTCCCCAACGATCACGAGGCCGAGCCTTCACACCGGCGAACTCCTTCTACCACAATGAGTGCCGATCCTCAGGGAAACTGGAGGAACCATTTGGAGCCCGCTAGACGGTCTGTCTCGCACAGCTCAACGCCTCCCTACCGTCACTCTTTTGGGCCGCACTCGGAAAACGAGCCCGAAGACTCCCGTCATTCCTTCTTACCATTGCAGCGATCTGCTTCGCACCGTTCCTTTGGCGACCCTACTCCTGTCTTTCAGGGCCGGTTCAACCTGGCAAACTATATTCAAGAACCAGTGGGTTTTAACCCATTGGGACCAGAGGACCACTTCTCAGAAGACAATGCAATGGACATGGACGAGGACACGGATCCCGTCGAACCTGCAAGCGGCACCCCAACCATCCCATCGAGATCTCTGATGGATCTTCCTTCCACGGATCACCCTACGGTGGTCCAGACAGTTACCAAGCAAGGTTTAACCAGCATGAATGGTACTTCACACCTTCTCACCATTCGTCGCCTCACCAGCAGCAGCAGCAGCAACAGGATCCCTCTAAGGATCCACGTTTCGTGGCAGTCACGCCACTGCCTCCACCACCGCCAGTTTAACAAGCACCTCCAGAACCGCCAAGGCGTAGGAGAACCGGCGCAAGAATATCCGCGCGAGGAGGGGATTTTCATTTTAGCACCCCTCATCACTCAAGTGGCAGTCACTATCCGCCACTACATGAAGACCCACAAATGGCTGGGCCCTCAAACCCAGTTCCTGAGGTGAATTCTGCACCAGTTGCACCACCGACGCCACCATTGGGTTTTGATAACCCGATTCCTGCATACGCCGGTTCAATGGCGTACAATCCGTTTGAGCAGCCGGCTCACACTCATTATAACTACACTGAAGCCGACCCGTACCTTGTAGCGGCAAACTACAACGCCCTTCATCCGAAAGGACCGTATGGAGCTCCTTGGGGAGTGGGATATCCAACTCATGGGTATCAAATACCTGCACGACCTCCGATTCGGTAGCAGTCGCAGCCACCACGATTTTCCCCACCGGAACAGGAGGAAATCCTCCAAAGACTAAGTCGGGTGGAACATGAGTTTCAGGAAGAACGTAGGAACAACAGTGGATTCCTCAAAGGCCTGGCAAGCTTGTTAAAGGGGAAGAAGAAGAGGGACCATTAAATCCCTACATGTATTGTTGTATTTCCTATTTCAAACAAGTCCCTGCGTGGACATTTATCTGTGTATTTAGTCCCTGCGTGGACTTATCTTTTTAGTCCCTGCGTGGACATCTGTTTTAGTACTTGGTCCCTGCGTGGACTTGTATATCGGTTTAGCCCCTGCGTGGGCAAATTGTTCTGTTAAAAGTCCCATTTAGGACAACGTGTAATCCTTTTGATAATTAATGGAATGTTAAGTTTATAAATTTCACTTTTGTCATATATGCATAAATATATTATACATGAAGTAAATAAATCAAAAATCATTCATTTTAAAATAATCTGCCAATTTAAATATTAACTAAGAATCTTAAAGGTATAGCCTAGCCTGCATGTCAGTATAAGACCTGGCCAAGATGGTAAGACTTGTTAAAAAGATTCAAATCCCTGTTAACATCTGAAAACATGTTAACGCTCCTGGCAAACGTGATTCGTTAAAATCACACACGTCATTTTTATTATTGGATTCTTCAAAAGATTCCTAGCCTAAATTAATGATCTATAAATCATTGGGTTTAAACCATCCATTAAAATGATCATGTTGACCATACATTGGTACTATAGTGCCTACGGGCCCTGCTCATTGTCATATAAGACAAAAGACAGTAATAGTCTACGACTCCCTGTCAGAAAAAGGTAAAGAACTATGTTCAAACCTTCATGCCTTGATTCTCTGAAATCATGGTTTATAATTTAAAAATGTCCCGGTGACTAGGCCTTTTGTGCTAATAATACTGTTATTGTTTTATAATTAGGATAGGTTGTAGTAAAATCCTAAATAAATGTGGGTAACAAATTAACCAAACATGGTCTATGTTTACCATGGTTAATGAATTGCCCTAAAAGACAATTCCATAATAAACTCCCAAATAAAGTATTGTCAATATCTTATGTAACAGTTCCAGATACAATGGCTGACTCGGATGAAATCAACAATCGACCAAAGGAGAATCCTGACGCCACCAGGTTCAATGTGACTGGCGCAGAGCTCCAAGCATTAATTGACAATGCTGTTACAAAAGCCTTGGATAGGCAGTATAGTGAGTCAAGCGGTACTCGAAGCAGAGCCCAATCAGTACCCCATTCCAAGCCTAAGACTCATTCTGAGGCTCACAGCAAGCCACCCTCCAAGAAGGAAGAACCAAAGAAAGACGATGACGATCGTCACTCTTCGAATCAGCAAAGTGTTCCATCTTAAAGGATAGTACTGAATCAAGGACCCCGCGATAAGGGTTGCTCCTACAAGTATTTTGTTTCATGCAAACCCAGGGATTTCACTGGGGAAAAGGAGCTATAGACTGCATGACTTGGTTGGATGAGATGGACACCGTGGTTGATATCAGCGGGTGCGCTGATAAGGATGTGGTGAAGTTCATGTCCCAGTCGTTCAAAGGTGAAGCATTAGCTTGGTGGAGATCTTTGATCCAAGCTACAGGGAAAATCCCATTGTACAATATGACTTGGGAACAGTTTGTGTCATTAATCAGGGAGAACTACTGCCCTCAGCATGAGGTAGAAAAGATTGAGTCGGATTTTCTGTCATTAGTAATGAAAAATCTGGATTGCCAAGCTTACCTTACGAGCTTTAATACAATGTCAAGGTTGGTTCCTTATCTGGTGACCCTGGAACCCAAAAGAGTAGCTCGTTTCATTGGGGGCTTAGCCCTAGAGATCAAGGCAAGTGTAAAAGCCTCTCGGCCAGCTACTTTCAGATCTGTAGCTGATATATCTTTGTCCCTCACACTGGACGCGGTCAGACAGAGATCGCTGAGGAACACGGATGCCGAGAAAAGGAAGCGTGAAGATGACAATTCACGACGGTCAGATAAGAAGCACTGGGGAAACAATGACCACAAGAAGGGGTCTGGTTCTAAGAAGGATGGGCATCAATCTGGAGATAAGCCCAAGTGTAAGATTTGTTAGAAGCACCACTTTGGGAGGTGCAGACTTGACTCAAAATCCCAATCTCAGCCGAGGCCTTGTGGGATTTGCAAATCTTCGGAACATAAGACCCTATAGTGTAAGAAGCTGAAGGACGCAACGTGCAACAGTTGCAACGAAAAAGGGCACATTAAGACAAATTGCCCAAAATATGCAAAGAAAACTGATGAAGGAAAGAAGACCAATGCTAGGGTCTTCAGGATGGATGCAAAGGAAGCTGTGCCGGACAACAATGTGATCACAGGTACCTTCCTTATAAATGATGTTTATGCGAGAGTGCTATTTGATTCAGGAGCTGATAAATCATTTGTAGATAATAAGTTTTGTAAGTTACTAAATTTACCTGTTAAAACCCTAAGTGTGATGTATGAGGTGGAATTAGCAGATGGCACCTTAGAAACCGCCTCAACCATATTAGATGGATGTTTCATATCCATTAAGAACCACTCTTTTCCTTTGTCACTACTTCCTTTGAAATTAGCCAGTTTCGACATAGTTTTAGGTATGGACTGGTTATCTCATAACCAGGCCCAGATTGTCTGCAATAAGAAGCAAGTGGTGATCAAGACTCCGTCTAGTGAATCACTTACCATTCAGGGAGATACCCAGTATGGACTCCCTGAGCAAGTGACTATGCTCAAGGCCTCTAGGTGTTTAAAGAAGGGTTGTGTCATCTACATGGCATAAGTGACTATTGATGAGCCGAAGCCTAAGATTGAGGATATCCCTGTCATTTCTGAATACCCTGAAGTTTTTCCTGAAGAACTACCTGGTTTACCACCAGAATGGCAAGTGGAATTCAGAATTGACATCATCCCTGGAGCAGCACCAGTAGCAAGGGCGCCTTATAGGTTGGCACCAACAGAGATGAAGGAATTGAGAACACAACTAGATGAATTGCTAGCCAAAGGTTTCATTAGACCTAGTTCGTCTCCTTGGGGAGCACCAATCTTATTTGTCAAGAAGAAGGATGGATCGATGCGTCTGTGCATCGATTACCGTGAGCTGAATAAGGTCACTATCAAGAATAGGTATCCATTGCCCAGGATCGACGATTTGTTCGATCAACTTCAAGGGGCAAGTTACTTCTCTAAGATTAACTTAAGGTCAGGCTATCATCAACTGAAAGTTAGAGATGAAGACGTACACAAGACTGCATTTAGGACTCGTTATGGTCATTACGAGTTCCTAGTGATGCCTTTTGGGCTTACTAATGCACCTGCCGCATTCATGGATCTCATGAATCGCGTCTGCAAGCCCTACTTAGATAAATTTGTCATCGTCTTCATCCATGATATCCTTATTTACTCGAAGAACCAAGCTGACCATGAGAAACACCTTCGCTGTATTCTTAAACTTCTACATCATGAGAAGCTCTACCCAAAATTTTCGAAGTGTGAATTTTGGCTTCGAGAAGTCCAATTCCTTGGACATGTTGTAAGTGAGCGTGGAATCCAAGTGGATCCCACTAAGGTGGAAGCTGTCATGAATTGGCAAGAGCCGAAGACGCCCACAGAAATTCGTAGTTTCTTGGGATTGGCAGGATACTACAGGCGCTTTATTGAAAAATTTTCAAGGATTGCTGCACCCCTAACTTCCTTGACTAGGAAGGATATTAAGTTCAACTGGGGACCCAAGCAGCAAGAATCTTTCGATATTTTGAAACAGAAGTTGAGCAACGCTCCTGTACTGACATTGCCTGAAGGCACCGAAGAATTCGTGGTTTACTGCGACGCATCACACACTGGCATGGGGTGTGTGCTTATGCAGAAAGGCAAGGTTATTGCCTATGCTTCACGTCAGTTAAAGGTGCATGAAAAGAATTACACCACCCACGACTTGGAGTGGGGTGCCGTTGTATTTGCACTGAAGCTATGGAGGCACTATTTATATGGTATCAAGTGTGTGATGTATTCTGATCACAAGAGCCTCCAGCACCTGTTTAACCAAAAGGATTTGAACATGAGGCAACGATGTTGGATGGAAACTTTGAATGATTATGACTGTGAAATAAAATACCATCCTGGCAAGGCGAATGTAGTCGCCGATGCCTTAAGCCGAAAGGAAAGAGTGAAGCCTATAAGAATCAATGCCACGAGCATTGAGATAAAGAATAGTTTGAACGAAAGGTTGTTAGCTGCACAGAAGGAAGCTTTGTTGGAAGCTAACTATCCTAATGAAAAGCTAGGAGTAACTGAAGAACAGTTATCCTATGGCAAGGACGGAATTTTAAGGCTAAATAGACGAATATGGGTTCCAGTTTATGGAGGACTTCGAGATGTTATTCTCCAGGAAGCCCACAGTTCTAAATACGCCGTTCACCCTGGAGCTGATAAAATGTACCAGGATCTGAAGGCGAACTTTTGGTGGATAGGCGTGAAGAAGTCTATAGCTACCTATGTAGCTAAATGTTTGACATGTGCACAAGTCAAAGCTAAACATCAGAAGCCGTCAGGTTTACTACAACAGCCTGAACTTCCCACGTGGAAGTGGGAAATGGTGATGATGGATTTCATCACCAAGTTGCCAAAGACAAGGAAAGGAAATGATACGATATGGGTATTAGTAGATAGACTGACTAAGTCAGCACATTTCCTACCCATTAAGGAGACCTATAGCTCCGACATGTTAGCCCAGTTGTACGTAGATAAGATTGTATCTCTACATGGCGTACCGGTGTCTATTATCTCGGACAGGGATACTAGATACACATCTCATTTTTGGAAAAGTTTCCAACAATCTTTGGGCACGCGCTTAAATTTTAGTACGGCTTACCATCCTCAGACGGACGGGCAGAGTGAGCGTACAATCCAAACTTTGGAAGACATGCTTCGTGCATGTGTGATCGACTTAGGTGGTAGTTGGGATAACCACCTGCCATTAATCGAGTTCTCATATAACAATAGCTAACATACCAGCATTAAGGCTGCGCCTTTCGAGGCCTTGTACGGTAGAAAGTGCAAAACGCCCGTTTGTTGGGCGAAAGTTGGAGATGTCCAACTAACAGGACCTGAAATAGTCTTTGAAACAACGGACAAGATTGTCCAGATTCGTGATCGCCTGAAAGCTTCCAGAGATAGGAAGAAAAGCTACGCCGATTTAAAGCGTAAACCTCTGAAATTCGAGGTGGGTGACAAAGTGCTGCTCAAAGTATCACCCTGGAAGGGAGTGATGCGATTTGGTAAGAAAGGTAAGTTAAGCCCGAGATACATAGGACCATTCAAGGTCGTCGAATGTGTCGGATCAGTTGCTTATAAGTTAAAATTACCTGAAGAGCTCAGTGGTATTCACAATGTATTCCACATCTGCAATCTGAAGAAGTGTTTCGCTGATGAATCACTAGTCATACCACATACAGATGTGCACATAGAAGAGAGCTTGAAGTTTGTTGAAAAACCTGTGTCGATCGAGGATCGACAGGTTAAGAAGCTTCGAAGGAAGCATGTGCCGATAGTAAAGGTTAAATGGGATGCCCGTAGAGGTCCCGAATACACATGGGAGGTTGAGTCCACAATGAAAGAAAAGTACCCTCATTTATTTCAGTAAATCTGGAGGTCGAGATTTCTTTTAAGGGGGTGAGGATGTAACACCTCGAAAATTTGTGTTCAATAAAATAATGACACGTGTCATGTAAGACAAAAGCGTTATAAACCCGGATCCAATTAAAGATGTATGGCAGGATTTAAAAGTGTCGTCATGTTAATTTATACCTCTGAACGACCTCATTATAAATCCCAAGACCCTAATGTATATTATAAACATCTTATATACTCAAATCCGGTAAATACTAACAATAATTGACCCATATTTGCAAGGGTGGAATCCTACGAGGATACGCACGACAACCTTCATTTACGGCCCTTTCAAAAGGATCCAAGGCAACTTAAGAACATTTCATGATGGTCTTAACTGTTTAGGACCTGTTCAAGAGGCCCCCTACTGAAAATAGTGGCCCAAAATCAAAATTCATTAGTTACCTGTTCGAAGCTTGAAAGGACAAGAGTTTTTGCCTTCTGGAAAGGGCTTACGGACCGTAAAGGTCAAGCCTTACGGTCCGTAAGGAGTCCCCAGCAACAGAAAGTTTGACAGTTGGCTGTTTTGAGCATGTAACCGACTTAGAAAGATATTTTCCACTTCCATGCGCGACCCCTACTGATTTTTAGGCTTAGGGGCACTTGTAAATGATCTGGGAACTTAAAAATGGCTAAAATTTAAGGAATGTGTTTAGTGAACGCATCAGATTCCAAATTGATGGAGAAAGGTCTTGTGGCAAGAAAAGCTGCATCCTGGAGGTTGTCAAGTGTTTTCGCTCGATGATTCCTTTCTTGGGAACCGGTTAGGCCTTTGTTCCTGTAACTCAAATCCTAGCCCAGTGTATCCCATTTTAGTTTTACACCATTGTGAACCGTAGGCCTTTTTTACTCTCTGATCGAGGTTCTCGGCATTGAAAAATCTTCGTAAACAAAATCACACGTGTAAATGTTGACATTTAAGAGATATACAGTCAAGAAAATCAAGATCAATGGTGATATATATGCGGATTAGACAAAAAAAAAAATAAACACTCAAAAAATGGCTATGATTTAAGGAATCTGTTTAGTGACAGCATTAGATTCCTAATTGATGGAGAAAGGTCTTGTGGCGAGGAAAGCTGCTTCCAGGAGGTTGTCAATTGTTTTCGCTCCACGATTCCATTCTTGGGTGGTTGGTTAGGCCCTTGTTCTTGTAACTCGAATCCTAGCCTGGTATATCCCATTTTAGTTTTACACCATTGTTAACCTTACACCTTTTTTACTCTCTGATCGAGGTTATCGGCATTGAAAAATCTTCGTAAACTAAACCACACGTGTATATGTTGACATTTAAGAGATATACAGTCAAGAAAATCAAGAGCAATGGTGATATATATGCGAATTAGACACCAAAACATGAACACTCATAAAATGGCTGAAATTTAAGGAATGTGTTTAGCGACGGCCTCAGATTCCAAATTGATGGAGAAAGGTCTTGTGACAAGAAATGCTGCTCCCGGCGTAGCCTTCGTGATGTGTGTACTAGTATGAGGACGAGCTTTTCTATCATAGAGTAGCGTGTCTCTGGGCCAGTTAACATCTTGCTGATGTAGTATATCAGAGTTTGGACGCCCTCTCTTTCTACCATCAACACCGCGCCAACCGCTACTTCTGCTACTGACAGATATAAGATTAGTGGTTCTTCCTCTCGTGGCGCTGTTAAAGTTGGCAACTGGATTAGACATTCTTTCATTTGTTTGAAGGCTTTCTCCGCTTCTGGTTTCCATTGAAAATGGCTCTTCTTGGCACAATTGTGCAACGTGCTAATGAACGGATAGGATTTCGCGGCATGATTTGCCAAGAACCTGTTCAAGGCGGCTAATCGACCCGCGAGTCGTTGCATTTCTTTAACTGTTGCTGGTGACGGCATTAGCTGGATGGCCTGTACCTTCTCCGGGTTGACCTTAAAACCGTCTCTGGTTACTATGAACCCTAGAAATTTGCCCTCCTTCATTCCAAAGGAGCATTTCGTTGGGTTTAGTTTTAAATTGACGCTGCGCAAAGAATCGAACGTGCGCTGAATGTTCGCGAGCATGATCTCTTCTTCTTGGCTCATGATGACAAGGTAATCCATATAAACTTCCACTGTTTTACCAATGTCTTCCCCGAAGACTCTATCCATCAAGCGCTGGTAAGTAGGCCCTGCGTTGCGGAGACCAAAAGGCATTTTCGTATAGCAAAAGATACCTTTATCTGTACGGAAGGCGGTTTTGTCTTCATCTTCCTCTTTTATCTGTACTTGATGGTAGCCTTTATAACAGTCAAGAAAGCACTTCCAGCGGAAGGATGCTAGAGAGTCAACTTTCTTGTCTATTTCCGGGAGCGCATAGCAATCTTTCGGGCAGGCTTTGTTGAGGTCTTTGAAGTCGACACACATGCGCCATCCGCCATTGTGTTTTTGAGCCATTACTGGGGTTGGCGACCCATGTTTGGTACTGTACTTCGCGCAGGATCCCAGCGTTAAGTAACTCTGTTACTTGCTTATTCATTGCTTCTGCCTTTTCTGCGCTGAGACTGCGCCTTCCTTGTGCGACGGGTTCTGCTGGGGACCAGGAGAAGATGTCTCTATTGTTGGAAAGTAGTTCCTTCAACTGTATCCGTATTGCTGGTGAAATGGCGTATCCTAACAAGATGGTTTGTTCTGGATACTCGTCATTGAGAACCCACTTTTCCGGTTCATTTGATGTTGAAGGTTTGGCAACCTTTGCTGGTGGTTCATCGTCAATGTACATGACTTCTTTGCTGGAATACAAAATTGCTACCCCAGTTTCCGTTGGAAAGACGCAAGCAGCGTGCGGTATGGAGGTAATCATGCTGAATTCTCTCTGAGATCGTCTTCCCAGCAATACATTATGGCGTGATGTTGCTGGCATAACCATGAAATTCACTGTGACAGTGCGCGAGTGATCGCCATCTGAGAGAGTCACAGGAAAAGCGATTTGACCTAGCGGGAAAACAACTTCGTTGTTGCAGAAACCAGTGAGAGGGAAATCAACTGGTTTTAAGCGTGCTTTATCTTCTGGGTCAAGTTGCTTGAAACATTGTTCATAGATTATATCCATTGAGCTTCCTGGATCTATGAACATGTAATCAGTTCTGTAATAGCCGAAGATAACGGTGATAATTAATGGACGTTCTTCCTGAGGACCTCCGGGGACGACAGGGAATACAACTTGTTGCTCTCTCCAATGCTGATTATGGCTTCGTTAGACCGATGAGCAATTCGCAAAGTTCGAAAATTTACTAAAACAATTGCATGTTAATATTCCATTTATTGAAGTCCTAACCCAAATGCCAAAATATTCAAAATTTATGAGGGACTTCCTCACTCATAAAAGGAAAATTGAATCATTGCAATTAGTTAACTTAGGCGAAGAATGCTCCGCCTTACTACTCAACAAACTTCCACAAAAAAAGATTGATCCTGGAAGCTTCACGATTCTTTGCTCGATTGGGGAATCCCCCATTCTCAATGCACTAGCCAATCTTGGGGCTAGCATCAACCTCATGCCCGCATCAATGTTCAAACGACTCGGCCTAGGAAAAACGAAATAGACCGAGCTAAGGCTTGGCTCAACACCCTCCCAGTTGGCTCGGTAAACACCTGGGATGAACTAGCCCAAAATTTTCTATACAAGTATTTCCCTCCTGCTAAAATGGCTAAATTAATGACTGAAATTAATACATATTCACAAGAGGATGGGGAATCCTTATTTGAAACTTGGGAAAGGTTCAAGGAGCTACTAAGAAAGTTTCCTCATCACGGTCTTGCGGTATGGCAACAAGTATCCACTTTCTACAATGGGTTGTTGCCACACACAAGACAAACACTTGATTCTAGCTCCGGGGGACTTCTAGGTAATCGTCGCCCAAATGAAATATATAATCAAATTGAGGAAATTGCTCAAACAAATTTTCAGTGGCACACTCCCCGAGGCAATAAATCTATTGCCCCGGGCGCCCATAAGGTTGATGAAAGCACTTCTTTACAAGCCCAAATCGAGGCCCTTTCTTCAAAAATAAAAAAGTTAGAAATGGCAAAAACGGCCTCGGTTATGGCTTGTGAAGGATGTGGTGGGCCACATGAAAATTGGAGTTGTATGAAAGAATTAGATGATCAAACGGAAACGGTAAACTACATTGATAATAGACCTAGGTCGTCAGGTCCTCCAACGGGTACCTACAACCAAGGATGGCGTAACCACCCTAACCTTGGTTGGAGAGATCCCGGCAATAGTAGTAACCAACAAAACCAAAGAACTAACTTTCAACAACCACAAAATTTTTCTCAACAACAAGGTGGACGAGAAAGGCTTGAAGATACTGTATCTCGCCTCATCTCCGACACCGAAAAAAAACTCGGATCGATTTTAGCAACTGGAATCGAATTTTAGAAATCAACAAGCTAGCATTCAAAACATTGAAAAACAACTAAATCAAATAGCTCAGAATTTCTCCGAGAGACGACAAGACGCTTACCAAGTAATACCGAGACCAACCCAAAGGCGCAAGTACATCTCATAACATTGAGAAACCGTACCGTGGGTCCCGAAGAGGCTCCACTTCCACCAACTGAAAGAAGCCAATCTAGCCAAACCACAACTCCACCCGCGCCCCAACAAGAGAAGGCTTCTTCACTGGTTCAAGAGCCTACTAAGACTCCTCCGGTTCCATACCCCGGTCGGTTAATATACACGTGTGATTTAGTTTACGATGATTTTTCAATGCCGAGAACCACGATCAGAGAGTAAAAACGGCGTAAGGTTCACAATGGTGTAAAATTAAAATGGGATATACCGGGCTAGGATTCGAGTTACAGGAACAAGGGCCAAACCAACCACCCAAGAATGGAATCGTCGAGCGAAAACACTTGACAACCTCATAGAAGCAGCTTTTCTTGCCACCAGACCTTTCCCATCAATTAGGAATCTGATGTCGTCACTAAATACATTCCCAAAATTGTAGCCATTTGTTGAGTGTTTTTTTTTGGTATCTAATCCGCATATATATCACCATTGCCCTTGATTTTCTTGACTGCATATCTCTTAAATGTCAACATATACACGTGTGATTTAGTTTACGAAGATTTTTCAATGCCGAGAACCTCGATCAGTGAGTAAAAAAGGCGTAAGGTTCACAATGATGTAAAATTAAAATGGGATATACCGGGCTAGGATTCGAGTTATAGAAACAAGGGCCAAACCAACCACCTAATAATGGAATCCTCGAGCGAAAACACTTGACAACCTCCTAGAAGCAGCTTTTCTTGCCACCAGACCTTTCTCCATCAATTTGGAATCTGATGCCGTCACTAAACACATTCCTAAAATTGTAGCCATTTGTTGAGTGTTTTTTTTTTGTGTCTAATCCGCATATATATCACCATTGCCCTTGATTTTCTTGACTGTATATCTCTTAAATGTCAACATATACACGTGTGATTTAGTTTCCGAAGATTTTTAAATGCCGAGAACCTCGATCAGAGAGTAAAAAAGGCGTAAGGTTCACAATGGTGTAAAATTAAAATGAGATATACCGGGCTAGGATTCGAGTTACAGGAACAAGGGCCAAACCAACCACCCAAGAATTGAATCGTCGAGCCAAAACACTTGACAACCTCCTAGAAGCAGCTTTTCTTGCCACCAGACCTTTCTCCATCAATTAGGAATCTTATGCCGTCACTAAACACATTCCTTAAATTGTAGCCATTTGTTGAGTGTTTTTTTTGGTGTCTAATCCGCATATATATCACCATTGCCCTTGATTTTCTTGACTGTATATCTCTTAAATGTCAACATATACACGTGTGATTTAGTTTACGAAGATTTTTCAATGCCGAGAACCTCGATCAGAGAGTAAAAAAGGCGTAAGGTTCAAAATGTTGTAAAATTAAAATGGGATATACCGGGCTAGGATTCGAGTTACAGAAAAAAGGGCCAAACCAACCACCCAAGAATGGAATCGCCGAGCGAAAACACTTGACAACCTCCTAGAAACAGCTTTTCTGGCCACAAGACCTTTCTCCATCAATTAGGAATCTGATGCCGTCACTAAACACATTCCTTAAATTGTAGGCATTTGTTGAGTGTTTTGTTTTGGTGTCTAATCCGCATATATATCACCATTGCCCTTGATTTTCTTGACTGTATATCTCTTAAATATCAACATATACACGTGTGATTTAGTTTTCGAAGATTTTTCAATGCCTAGAACCTCGAACAGAGAGTAAAAAAGGTGTAAGGTTCACAATGGTGTAAAAATAAAATGGGATATACCGGGCTAGGATTCGAGTTACAGGAACAAGGGCCAAACCAACCACCTAAGAATCGAATTGTCGAGCGAAAACACTTGACAACCCCCTACAAGCAGCTTTTCTTGCCACCAGACCTTTCTCCATCAATTAGGAATCTGATGTCGTCACTAAATACATTCCTTAAATTGTAGCCATTTGTTGAGTGTTTTTTTTGGTGTCTAATCCGCATATATATCACCATTGCCCTTGATTTTCTTGACTGTATATCTCTTAAATGTCAACATATACACGTGTGATTCAGTTTACGAAGATTTTTCAATGCCGAGAACCTCGATCAGAGAGTAAAAAAGGCGTAAGGTTCACAATGGTGTAAGATTAAAATGGGATATACCGGACTAGAATTCGAGTTACAGGAACAAGGGCCAAACCAACCACCCAAGAATGGAATGGTCAAGCGATAACACTTGACAACTACATAGACGCAGCTTTTGTTGCCACCAGACCTTTCCCATCAATAAGGAATCTGAGGCCGTCACTAAACACATTCCTTAAATTGTACCCATTTGTTGAGTGTTTTTTTTGGTGACTAATCCGCATATATATCACCATTTCCTATGATTTTCTAGACTGTGTATCTCTTAAATGTCAACGTATACACGTGTGATTTAGTTTACAAAGATTTTTCAATGCCGAGAACCTCGATCTGAGAGTAAAAAAGGCGTAAGGTTCACAATGGTGCAAAATTAAAATGGGATATACCGGGCTAGGATTCGAGTTACGGGAACAAGGGCCATACCCACCAAACAAAAATGGAATCGTCGAGCGAAAACACTTGACAACCTCCTAGAAGAAGCTTTTCTTGGCACCAGACATTTCTCTATCAATTAGGAATCTGATGCCGTCACTAAACACATTCCTTAAATTGTAGCGATTTGTTGAGTGTTTTTTTTTGTGTCTAATCCGCATATATATATCACCATTGCCCTTGATTTTCTTGACTGTATATCTCTTAAATGTCAACATATACAAGTGTGATTTAGTTTACGAAGATTTTTCAATGCCGATAACCTCGATCAGAGAGTAAAAAAGGCGTAAGGTGTATTGGTGAAAAATTAAAATCGGATATACCGGGCTAGGATTCGAGTTACAGGAACAAAGGCCAAACCAACCACCCAAGAATGGAATCGTCGAGCGAAAACACTTGACAACCTCCTAGAAGCAGCTTTTCTTGCCACCAGACCTTTCTCCATCAATTAGGAATTAGGAATCTGATGCCGTCAGTAAACACATTCCTTAACTTGTAGCCATTTGTTGAGTGGTTTTTTTGGTGTGTAATCCGCATATATATCACCATTGCCCTTGATTTTCTTGACTTTATATCTCTTAAATGTCAACATATACACGTGTGATTTAGTTTTCGAAGATTTTTCAATGCCAAGAACCTCGATCAGAGTGTAAAAAAGGCGTAAGGTTAAGAATAGTGTAAAATTAAAATGGGATATACCTTGCTAGGATTCGAGTTACAGAAACAGGGGCCAAACCAACCACCCAAGAATGGAATCGTCGAGCCAAAACACTTGACAACCTCCTAGAAGCAGCTTTTCTTGCCACCAGACCTTTCTCCATCAATTAGGAATCTTATGCCGTCACTAAACACGTTCCTTATATTGTAGCCATTTGTTGAGGGTTTTTTTTTGGTGTCTAATCCGTATATATATCACCATTGCCCTTGATTTTCTTGACAGTATATCTCTTAAATGTCAACATATACATGTGTGATTTAGTTTACGAAGATTTTTCAATGCCGAGAACCTCGATCAGAGAGTAAAAAAGGCGTAAGGTTCACAATGGTGTAAATTTAAAATGGGATATACCGGGCTAGGTTTCGAGTTACAGGAACAATGGCCAAACCAACCACCCAAGAATGGAATCGTCGAGCGAAAATAATTGACAACCTCCTAGAAGCAGCTTTTCTTGCCACCAGACCTTTCTCCATCAATTGGGAATCTGATGCCGTCTCTAAACACATTCCTTAAATTGTTGCCATTTGTTGAGTATTTTTTTTTGGTGTCTAATCCGCATATATATCACCTTTACCCTTGATTTTCTTGACTGTATATCTCTTAAATGTCAACATATACACGTGTGATTTAGTTTCTGAAGATTTTTCAATGCCGAGAACCTCGATCAGAGAGTAAAAAAGGCGTAAGGTTCACAATGGTGTAAAATTAAAATGGGATATACCGGGCTAGGATTCGAGTTACAGGAACAAGGGCCATTCCAACCACTCAAGAATGGAATCGTCATGTGAAAACACTTGACAACCTCATAAAAGCAGCTTTTCTTGCCACCAGACCTTTCCCATCAATAAGGAATCTGATACCGTCACTAAACACATTCCTTAAATTGTAGCCATTTGTTGAGTGTTTTTTTTGGTGTCTAATCCGCATATATATCACCATTTCCTTTGATTTTCTAGACTGTATATCTCTTAAATGTCAACGTATACACGTGTGATTTAGTTTACGAAGATTTTTCAATGCCGAGAACCATGCTCAGAGAGTAAAAAAGGCGTAAGGTTCACAATGGTGTAAAATTAAATGGGATATATTGGGCTAGGATTCGAGTTACAAGAACAAGGGCTACACCAACCACACAAAAATGGAATCGTCGAGCGAAAATGTCACACCCCGACCACGTAGGACAACCAAACGTGGCGGAAAATGTCGGGGAGTGTTGTAACAGAATTAATTGTTTCAAAACCATGGCAATTGAAGTTTCGTTTTATTGATTAAAAGTGTTACAATGTCTTAACAAACAAGGAAATACAACATAAATAACTAGTCTTGCATCTTTTATTGTCACTAAGGCCCATGTCCGCCTAAGTGTATCTTGATCAATCCTATGCTTCATTTCCTAAAACACATGTGAAAATAGGTACGTCAGCATAAAAATGCCGGCGAGTACATAGGTTTTGTGAAAATAAGATTCATGACTTCTGTTTAAGAAAATGTTTAGTCATGAACCTTGTAATTTGCTTTGTCTTTGTAAATCATTTGAAAAACAATAAGTTCAGATGATACGTATAAATAAGAGAATAATGCATGGTTAAATGAATAACCATGTAAGATGAGTTTGTATAAGATTAGTTGTTTGTAAAACAATGTATTGTGAAAAGTATGTTATTTGTATAAAATGTTATATGTCAAAATTGAAATGATTCAAATAACGCTACGATATGTAATACCATACAAACACTTATATATAGGAAGTACCAACGGCGTATCCACCATGCTTGTATCATATTACACACGCCTCGTTACTTAAGTCACTTAAACAAACCACCAATGTAATAAGTTTATGTTTAAACCAATTGTCAAAAGTCCTTGTATAAATCATATCAAATGTTAATAGTCCAAAAGTAGTCAAGTAATGTGCAACAAATGTTATGTATAACCAATGTCGAAAATGTTTATTTGTCAAATGTAAATCATGTAATGTGTAACCAAAATGATATGTATGGCTAGTGAAATGCATCAACTAAACCATAGGTGAAAATGCACAAAACAAAGTATTGAAGTAAAACTTGATTTAAATCAAAGTTATGTTTTGTGTAGTAAATGCATGCTATACTGATATAGACATTTATGCGGTATTGTGAAAATTCATACATCCAAGCCTTGAGACAGTCGGATAACCATGTAAAAATGGGTTATCAAAAGAATATGTATTCGGATTCGGTCATTCCTTACGTCCAAACAAACCCGAGATTTCAGGAATGGGATTTGTCAAGTCCTATGGTACCACTACCTACTACCGAGCGGCATGATCGGTGTTAATGAATGTATAGTATAGTTTAAACAAACCAAATGTCATACCCAAATGTAAGCATATGATGAATAAGAAATGTACTAAGTATACAAAGCAGAAAAGTCATGTAAATCAATGTGCTAGCATGCTATCAGTTAACATACATAGCAGAAATGTAATGTAGAACCATGTACTAAGTATGCACACAATGGACAAACATAGCATAAAATGTAATGAAATCATGTACTATAATGTACTAATGAACGTAGGAAGTATATGATGTGAAAACAGGAAAGCATGAAAGTAACAAGTAGGCACATGTGTTTCACCCCAAAACAGTTTGAAAACGGTAAAAGAGGGGTCTATGTACTCACTTGAGATTGCTCAGAAGTCCTAAGATAACCACCAAGCAATGCTAGAGATCACGGAATCAAACGGTACCTAATATAGGTAACTATGTTAATAAACCGGACCTAAATCGGAGGATCGGATAGAATGAGGGTTCGTAAACCAAACGAGTATGGAGACTCGTGTCATATGGTTTAACAAAGCCTACATACTAAATGATACCTAGCCTAAGTGCTTACGACCCATTACGACCCGTTTTGGTGGCTTATGCAACTTTAACGCGTCGTTCGCGTAAAACGCGTTCGGACCGCCTAACTAGTACCACGACAAGTAGAATATGCCTTAACATGTCTAATATTGTTGTCAAATCAGTTTAGATGTTAAAACTTACGTTACATATGCTTAAAGATCAATTATGCATAAAAAGGGCATTTTGGTAATTTACCTAAGGCATATAAACTACCTATCATACAACTACTTAAACGCAGCGACCATAAGGTATAACCTCAGAAGGTTATTCCCTATATACTATGGTCACCTAATGTGTTTGGTCGGATCCTAATGATCGACCAAATGGGTCGGGTTCGAAGGTATAAGCGATTTATTAGATCGCTTACCCTTACGACCCTAGACAAGCACAAAACTAAAAGTGACGAGCTAAGCATGTTAAAACATGCTTAACTAAGTTTAGAAAACAGGTTTGGTATCAAAACAAACGGTTTTGATACCCATAAGTAGTTTGGTTACAAAATACGCAAGAATACGTATTCTGGCCGAAACTACGGCTCGTCACTGAGCCTAGATAACGTGGTAATCAGTAGGTATAGTCACTAGGGACTATAACCATCGTGATCACGCTCACGTTATGAAGTTCAAACGAACTTCGCATCGACCATAACCTGGTCAATGTAGAAAGTCAAACAAAGTTTGACTTTCGGACTCGAAAAGCAATAAAAGAACGAAGGAACACTTACGAAGGGTCCCCGAATGCTAATCTAGATCAAAATAGCTCAGGTATGAAACAAAGGTTTCAACTTAGAGCACCATTGATCAGATTCTAGTGAGAAAAGAAGTGAAATGGGTTGGGTATTTATAGTTTTCGGTCCACCGTTAGGATCGTTTCTTGGAAAAGAGGGAATGATCTAGCCCGTACACTTGTTGCAATGTTGTGGTGACTGATTTTGGCCACCACAAGAGTTTAACAAGTGGCACTTGACCTTTGGAGAATGTTTAGGGGCAGATAACAGCAGGCAAAAACGATTTGCTGCATCTGGACACTGCTTGCGCATCGTAGCAAAGAAACACTTACGGTGCGCAGGGGTCAAGTTTGGCAGATTTACAATTTTGGTCCCTGTTGTGCTATAAGGTCATTTCCGACGCGTTTAAGGCCCGTTAACCCCATTTCAAAGCTCTAAAATGAAGTTAAAGTATAGGGAACTTAAAATGTGCTCAAAAATATCTCGGATGTCGGTTCGTTTAGCCGTACGATTGCGTTGTTCGGTTAATTACGACGGAATGCGCATAAGCGCGAAAAACGATCCAAATGGCGTGACGAATGGATTTTTCTTATGCCAAACACTAAAATAAAATGTTTTAGTGCTTACATAAATTTTGGATGTCCGGATGTATTCAGAACGTAAGTTATGCGCGAAAATGCAAACTTATGCACTTTTTGACACTTTTAGTCCCTGAATGACCCAAAAGTTTATTTTAGCACACCGAACCCCTCAAAGCCTATTTCTAAGCTATATGAAGGATATTTATGGTATGTTTAACTTATGGTCATGTTCCGGAATGTCTGTTACAGCTCAAATTGGCATACTTTCGCAGTTTGTCAAATTTAGTCCCTGTAAGCGATTTAACTTGATTTCGGCATACCAAACCTTCCAAAACTTATTTCTAAGTTATGTAAAGTTTGTTTAATGTATTTTAAGCCTATGTCACTATTCCAGAGTGTTTGTTGCATTAAACTGGTTATATTTACGCATCGGTGCGCGTATAACCTTCCAGAAAGCGATTTAGAGTTTGGAATTGAACAAAAATTGATATGTGCAAGTGATACACATATTTATACAAATCCCAAGTATGAAATACAATATTTCATTGGTTTGGTATTTGTTTGATGGCCGTGGAGGCACAGGTGTTACAGTCTCCCCTACTTTAGGAAATTTCGTCCCGAAATTTTATCTAGAGGAAACTTATGTGAGTTTGAAAACATGAAGTTGAAAAGATCGAAAAACATTGGTTAGGGTTCTGAACTTCTAGTAACTTTAATAACGCCATGCTTGCAATGTAAGAGGGATACTTATATACAAGTATATGAAGCGTCATTGGTGCGTCCACCGTACCTCCATTACATCGTTCTCATTTTGTTATTGTTGTCACTATCGGTTCTTACATATAATAAATCTTACTGTGGTTACCGTGCACTGAATCTCATAATTATGTACGCGTCCATAATTAGACAATTCCTTGCACAGTTCACACAGTCTATTTTATAATGTGTAGGGGAAAACCAAACGAACAATCCTGTGATGAGTGTGACTAGACCGCCATAGAGTCTTTTTAATTAAATCAATAAATGATCTAAATAGACTATCAAGGAGTCTGTTCAGCTACATCACTAGATGTCGTTCTTTCACCAAATTGTGAATCAATCCTTTTGACTAGACCACTAAAAGGGTCTCTTATGAACCATGGAGCGGTACAATATAATCCAAGGGTCTTAACTATAACATAGAAGCCCATTAAGGATTTAAGGTGGTACCTTTTTGAATATCCTACTACGAACCCATCATATGAAGATATGAAAGATTCTATGAGAATTTGGATAACGAATATCCAGAGTATACAAAAACACAAAATGCATAAAAGAAAACATAAGATGAATAAACACATAGTCACATAACCACAAAATTGTTTAACTAGAAGTTTTGTTCTGCTAACAGAGCACATGTATTTAAAGTACAATAGGAATCCATCTCGTGGATTTCATTTGGCACTTTAAACATTTACCAGAATCTATCTATAAAGATAGAAAAATTTTTAAAAGAGAAATTCGATTTCGATTATAAGGAACCGAAATGTTCGAATTCAGGTACATAAGGAATCCAATTAAGGACTCTGATTTGAATGATGATCATCCACAAGGATCTAAATGTGAAGATAAAAAGATCCCATATGGATTTTTTTTTTGGAAGTTGAAGATGTTTGAAATCTTGCGCTGGATGTGCTTATGTCAAAACATGAAGTAAGAATGCTTATGAAGTTGAGATGCTTGATATGTCAAGGCGACATATGAAGCAGAATTTGAAGGTTAAGTCAATGTATGAGGAAAATATTTTTGAGAACTATGCATGGGGTTCTTTTAAGAAAAATGTGTTTAACGTTTTTGAAACCTTATATATAATACTTTTGAAATCATAAAGTAGGTGTACTAGGTAAGTATATTTATAAAAAAATGTTTTAAAATCATGCGAGATGAATTTTGAAATTATGTATAAGGTCTTTGAAAAAAATTGAATGATGCTTTTCGAAATCATGCACTTGATAAGAAAATGTACTGTGTATGTTGAAAAATCAAAACGTAATGGGTATGAGATTTGAAAATATCCTTAGTTATCTAACCAAGGATTCAAAGACACAAATGTGCAGAAGCATGATCACTCATAATGTCACTTTATTTTCTGTACTTTGTTTCTTAGAATGAAACGAGTACTTAAAATTTTTGAGGGAATCATGAGCGATCATTTGAAAGAGAGAAATCACAAGAGTAGTTTGTAAGGAACATAGTTCCTTAATGTAGGTATTATAGGAAAAGTCATACACACATGTAACTACACTCGCATATCAGAATTGTGAACAACAATTTATTTCTAAACAAAACAGATTGTTTCACATTTCAAGAAAACAAATGAAACAAAAGCATAAGGCAGCAACATCTTCCAATCAGCCAACTGCTCATCCGAGGGTCAGATTTGTATTAGCAAGTTTTGGGCAATCCCTTAGGAAATGGCCCATCTCGCCACAGTTGTAACAGGACCCTGGTGAGAAGCGAGCTTGAGCAGGATTGTCGCCAGCTTGATTTGGTGCAGCTGTAGTTGGACAAACCCTTGCTGTATGACCTATAAGTCCACAAATCTGGCATTTGCGGCACTTTATACTAGCACGATGATGAAGGTTACATTGGTTGCACAAGGGTGCAGTTCCATTGTAAGGCTTCCTAGCAGGGGGTCGAGCTGGTTGGTTGGGGATGGATTGGCCATTGTAGGCGATCATAGCGGAGTTCTGAGAAGCCTTTCGCTTCCTTGACTTCTTAAGGGATCGTTCATCCATGGTCTTTGATTCCTCTGTTGGTTTCTTGACTGATGGTGCTGGCTTGACTTCTGCTTCCTTTGGTGACTCTTGGGTGGCTTCATTGTTGAGACGAGAGGCTTCATTGTTGAGACGAGACATGGCAATGCCTAAATCCACAGACTTCAGAATCACTTCGCCTATTTGCTGGGCAAATTTGGCTGTTCGCTCTGACATTTGACCAGTGCTGAGAGGAATAGACATTCTAGAAGAAAATGAAAGATATAGGAAGAAACAAGTGAAAGATTATTGGACAATCAAAACAGAATGGTAACGCATGAAAATTGCAATCATTTGTTTGTTACCTAAGGAAAACAAATGAGACAGTGACTAATCAAAGTAAATGGGTCGAAAATAATGTATCGCGAAGACATGCTCGCCTATAAGTGAACACTCATCCCAAGAATTCCCAGGTAAGCACAACTGGTCTCACGTCTGATGAGATGTATACGAAGTGCTTGCCTAGACAGAAAACCCAGAATACAGGCATTCACCCTTCCAGTTTGCACGTGTTCACATTATTTAAAACCCAAAACCTTGACGAGGTTTTGAAGATTCAAAGGGGTTCAAAACCATATAACAGAGAGTTCAAAACCTTACAACAGAGGGTTCAAAACCTAGTAATCAATCATCCTAGAACAGATGATTAGTTTTCAAAGCGGTTTTGAAATTTATGTTCTTGTTGTTGTTGTCGCCTAAGGATAGGTGACAGTATTGTTTTATGACTAAACGCAAGTAAACTCGCGTTAGGGTCCTAGGAAGGTTATAGACTAGGTCAAAGCATTACTAATAACCTAATTCCCTATAACCATGAGCTCTGATACCAACTTTTCTGTCACACCTCGACCACGTAGGACAACCAAACGTGGCGGAAAACGTCGGGGAGTGTTGTAACAGAATTAATTGTTTCAAAACCATGGCAATTGAAGTTTCGTTTTATTGATTAAAAGTGTTACAATGTCTTAACAAACAAGGAAATACAACATAAATAACTAGTCTTGCATCTTTTATTGTCACTAAGGCCCATGTCCGCCTAAGTGTATCTTGATCAATCCTATGCTTCATTTCCTGAAACACATGTGAAAATAGGTACGTCAGCATAAAAATGCCGGCGAGTACATAGGTTTTGTGAAAATAAGATTCATGACTTCTGTTTAAGAAAATGTTTAGTCATGAACCTTGTAATTTGCTTTGTCTTTGTAAATCATTTGCAAAACAATAAGTTCAGATGATACGTATAAATAAGAGAATAATGCATGGTTAAATGAATAACCATGTAAGATGAGTTTGTATAAGATTAGTTGTTTGTAAAACAATGTATTGTGAAAAGTATGTTATTTGTATAAAATGTTATATGTCAAAATTGAAATGATTCAAATAACGCTACGATATGTAATACCATACAAACACTTATATATAGGAAGTACCAACGGCGTATTCACCATGCTTGTATCATATTACACACGCCTCGTTACTTAAGTCACTTAAACAAACCACCAATGTAATAAGTTTATGTTTAAACCAATTGTCAAAAGTCCTTGTATAAATCATATCAAATGTTAATAGTCCAAAAGTAGTCAAGTAATGTGCAACAAATGTTATGTATAACCAATGTCGAAAATGTTTATTTGTCAAATGTAAATCATGTAATGTGTAACCAAAATGATATGTATGGCTAGTGAAATGCATCAACTAAACCATAGGTGAAAATGCACAAAATAAAGTATTGAAGTAAAACTTGGTTTAAATCAAAGTTATGTTTTGTGTAGTAAATGCATGCTATACTGATATAGACATTTATGAGGTATTGTGAAAATTCATACATCCAAGCCTTGAGACAGTCGGATAACCATGTAAAAATGGGTTATCAAAAGAATATGTATTCGGGTTCGGTCATTCCTTACGTCCAAACAAACCCGAGATTTCAGGAATGGGATTTGTCAAGTCCTATGGTACCACTACCTACTACCGAGCGGCATGATCGGTGTTAATGAATGTATAGTATAGTTTAAACAAACCAAATTTCATACCCAAATGTAAGCATATGATGAATAAGAAATGTACTAAGTATACAAAGCAGAAAAGTCATGTAAATCAATGTGCTAGCATGCTATCAGTTAACATACATAGCAGAAATGTAATGTAGAACCATGTACTAAGTATGCACACAATGGACATACATAGCATAAAATGTAATGAAATCATGTACTATAATGTACTAATGAACGTAGGAAGTATATGATGTGAAAACAGGAAAGCATGAAAGTAACAAGTAGGCACATGTGTTTCACCCCAAAACAGTTTGAAAATGGTAAAAGAGGGGTCTATGTACTCACTTGAGATTTGCTCAGAAGTCCTAAGATAACCACCAAGCAATGCTAGAGACCACGGAATCAAACGGTACCTAATATAGGTAACTATGTTAATAAACCGGACCTAAATCGGAGGATCGGATAGAATGAGGGTTCGTAAACCAAACGAGTATGGAGACTCGTGTCATATGGTTTAACAAAGCCTACATACTAAATGAAACCTAGCCTAAGTGCTTACGACCCATTACGACCCGTTTTGGTGGCTTATGCAACTTTAACGCGTCGTTCGCGTAAAACGCGTTCGGACCGCCTAACTAGTACTACGACAAGTAGAATATGCCTTAACATGTCTAATATTGTTGTCAAATCAGTTTAGATGTCAAAAGTTACGTTACATATGCTTAAACATCAATTATGCATAAAAAGGGCATTTTGGTAATTTACCTAAGGCATATAAACTACCTATCATACAACTACTTAAACGCAGCGACCATAAGGTATAACCTCGGAAAGTTATTCCCTATATACTATGGTCACCTAATGTGTTTGGTCGGATCCTAATGATCGACCAAATGGGTCGGGTTCGAAGGTATAAGCGATTTATTAGATCGCTTACCCTTACGACCCTAGACAAGCACAAAACTAAAAGTGACGAGCTAAGCATGTTAAAACATGCTTAACTAAGTTTAGAAAACAGGTTTGGTATCAAAACAAACGGTTTTGATACCCATAAGAAGTTTGGTTACAAAATACGCAAGAATACGCATTCTGGCCGAAACTACGGCTCGTCACTGAGCCTAGATAACGTGGTAATCAGTAGGTATAGTCACTAGGGACTATAACCATCGTGATCACGCTCACGTTATGAAGTTCAAACGAACTTCGCATCGACCATAAACTGGTCAATGCAGAAAGTCAAACAAAGTTTGACTTTCGGACTCGAAAAGCAATAAAAGAACGAAGGAACACTTACGAAGGGTCCCCGAATGCTAATCTAGATCAAAATAGCTCAGGTATGAAACAAAGGTTTCAACTTAGAGCACAATTGATCAGATTCTAGTGAGAAAAGAAGTGAAATGGGTTGGGTATTTATAGTTTTCGGTCCACCGTTAGGATCGTTTCTTGGAAAAGAGGGAATGATCTAGCCCGTACACTTGTTGCAATGTTGTGGTGACTGATTTTGGCCACCACAAGAGTTTAACAAGTGGCACTTGACCTTTGGAGAATGTTTAGGGGCAGATAACAGCAGGCAAAAACGATTTGCTGCATCTGGACACTGCTTGCGCATCGTAGCAAAGAAACACTTACGCTGCGCAGGGGTCAAGTTTGGCAGATTTACAATTTTGGTCCCTGTTGTGCTATAAGGTCATTTCCGACGCGTTTAAGGCCCGTTAACCCCATTTCAAAGCTCTAAAATGAAGTTAAAGTATAGGGAACTTAAAATGTGCTCAAAAATATCTCGGATGTCGGTTCGTTTAGCCGTACGATTGCGTTGTTCGGTTAATTACGATGGAATGCGCATAAGCGCGAAAAACGATCCAAATGGCGTGACGAATGGATTTTTCTTATGCCAAACACTAAAATAAAATGTTTTAGTGCTTACATAAATTTTTGGATGTCCGGATGTATTCAGAACGTAAGTTATGCGCGAAAATGCAAACTTGTGCACTTATTGACACTTTTAGTCCCTGAATGACCCAAAAGTTTATTTTAGCACACTGAACCCCTCAAAGCCTATTTCTAAGCTATATGAAGGATATTTATGGTATGTTTAACTTATGGTCATGTTCCGGAATGTCTGTTACAGTTCAAATTGGCATACTTTCGCAGTTTGTCAAATTTAGTCCCTGTAAGCGATTTAACTTGATTTCGGCATACCAAACCTTCCAAAACTTATTTCTAAGTTATGTAAAGTTTATTTAATGTATGTTAAGCCTATGTCACTATTCCGGAGTGTTTGTTGCATTAAACTGGTTATATTTACGCATCGGTGCGCGTATAACCTTCCAGAAAGCGATTTAGAGTTTGGAATTGAACAAAAATTGATATGTGCAAGTGATACACATATTTATACAAATCCCAAGTATGAAATACAATATTTCATTGGTTTGGTATTTCTTTGATGGCCGTGGAGGCACAGGTGTTACAGAAAACACTTGACAACCTCCTAGAAGAAGCTTTTCTTGCCACCAGACCTTTCTCCATCAATTAGGAATCTGATGCCGTCACTAAACACATTCCTTAAAAGGTAGCGATTTGTTGATTGTTTTTTTGTGTCTAATCCGCATATATATCACCATTGCCCTTGATTTTCTTGACTGTATATCTCTTAAATGTCAACATATATAAGTGTGATTAAGTTTACGAAGATTTTTCAATCCCGAGAACCACGACCAGAGAGTAAAAAAGGCGTAAGGTTCACAATGGTGTAAAATTAAAATGGGATATACCGGGCTAGGATTCGAGTTACAAGAACAAGGGCTAAACCAACCACACAAAAATGGAATCGTCGAGCGAAAACACTTGACAGCCTCCTAGAAGCAGCTTTTCTGGCCACAAGACCTTTCTCCATCAATTAGGAATCTGATGCCGTAACTAAACACATTCCTTATATTGTTGCCATTTGTTGAGTATTTTTTTTGGTGTCTAATCCGCATATATATCACCATTGCCCTTAATTTTCTTGACTGTATATCTCTTAAATGTCAACATATACACGTGTGATTTAGTTTCTGAAGATTTTTCAATGCCGAGAACCTTGATCAAAGAGTAAAAAAGGCGTAAAGTTGACAATGGTGTAAAATTAAAATGGGATATACCGGGTTAGGATTCGAGTTACAGGAACAAGGGCCAAACCAACCACCAAGAATGGAATCGTCGAGCGAAAACACTTGACAACCTCCTAGAAGCATCTTTTCTTGCCACCAGAGCTTTCTCCATCAATTAGGAATCTTATGCCGTCACTAAACAAATTCCTTAAATTGTAGCCCTTTGTTGAGTGTTTTTTTGGTGTCTAATCCGCATATATATCACCATTGCCCTTGATTTTCTTGATTGTATATCTCTTAAATATCAACATATACATGTGTGATTTAGTTTTAGAATATTTTTCAATGCCGAGAACCTCGATCAGAGACTAAAAAAGGCGTAAGGTTCACAATGGTGTAAAATTAAAGTGGGATATACCGGGCTAGGATTCGAGTTACAGTAACATGGGCCAAACCAACCACCTAAGAATGCAATCGTCGAGCGAAAAGACTTGACTACCTCCTAGAAGCAGCTTTTCTTCCCACCACACCTTTCCCATCAATTAGGAATCTGATGCCGTCACTAAACACATTCCTTAAATTGTAGCCATTTGTTGAGTGTTTTTTTTTGTGTCTAATCCGCATATATATCACCGTTGCCCTTAGTTTTCTTGTCTGTGTATCTCTTAAATGTAAACATATACACGTGTGATTTAGTTTAAGAATATTTTTCAATGCCGAGAACCTCGATCAGAGAGTAAAAAAGGCGTAAGGTTCAGAATGGTGTAAAATTAAAATGGGATATACCGGGCTAGGATTCGAGTTACAGGAATTAGGGCCAAACCAACCACCCAAGAATGGAATCGTCGAGCGAAAACACTTGACAACCTTCTGGAAGCAGCTTTTCCTCCCACCAGACCTTTCTCCATCAATTAGGAATCTAATGCAGTCACTAAACATATTCCTTAAATTGTAGCCATTTGTTGAGTGTTTTTTTTTGTGTATAATCCACATATATATCACTATTGCCCTTGATTTTTCTTGACTGTATATCTCTTAAATGTCAACGTACACACGTGTAATTTGGTTTACGAAGATTTTTAAATCCCAAGAACCTCGATCAGAGAGTAAAAAAGGCGTAAGGTTCACAATGATGTAAAATTAAAATTGGATATACCGGGATAGGATTCGAGTTACAGGAACAATGGCCAAACTAACCACCCAAGAATGGAATCGTCGAGCGAAAACACTTGACAACCTCCTAGAAGCAGCTTTTCTTGCCACCAGACCTTTCTCCATAAATTAGGAATCTGATGCCGTCACTAAACACATTCCTTAAAGTGTAGCCATTTGTTGAGTGTTTTTTTGGTGTCTAATCCGCATATATATATCTCCATTGCCCTTGATTTTCTTGACTGTATATCTCTTAAATGTCAACTTATACACGTGTGATTTAGTTTACGAAGATTTTTCAATGCCGAGAACCTCGATCAGAGAGTAAAAAAGGCGTAAGGTTCACAATGGTGTAAAATTAAAATGGGATATACCGGGCTAGGATTCGAATTACAGGAACAAGGGCCAATCCAACCACCCAAGAATGGTATCGTCGAGCAAAAACACTTGACAACCTCCTAGAAGCAGCTTTTCTTGCCACCAGACATTTCTCCATCAATTAGGAATCTGATGCCATCACTATACACATTCCTTAAATTCTAGCCATTTGTTGAGTGTTTTTTTTGTGTCTAATCTGCATATATATCACCATTGCCCTTGATTTTCATGACTGTATATCTCTTAAATGTCAACATATACATGTGTGATTTAGTTTACGAAGATTTTTCAACGCCGAGAACCTCGATCAAAGTGTAAAAAGGCATACGGTTCACAATGGTGTAAAATTTAAATGGGATATAATGGGCTAGGATTCGAGTTACATGAACAATGGCTAAACCAACCACCCAAGAATGAAGTCGTCAGCGAAAACACTTGACAACCTCCAGAAGCTGCTTTTCTTGCCTCCAGACCTTTCTCCATCAATTAGGAATCTGATGTCGTCACTAAACACATTCCTTAATTTGTAGCCATTTGTTGAGTGTTTTTTTTGGTGTCTAATCCACATATATGTCACCATTGCCCTTGATCTTCTTGTCTGTATATCTCTTAAATGTCAACATATACACGTGTGATTTAGTTTATGAAGATTTTTCGATGCTGAGAACCTTCATCAACGAGTAAAATAGGTGAAAGGTTCACAATGGTGTAAAGTTAAAATGAGATATACCGGGCTAGGATTCGAGTTACAGGAACAAGGGCCAAACCAACCACCCAAGAAAGGAATCGTCGAGCGAAAATGTCACGACCCCCGACCCACCCTGGACGGAATCGGGTGCCGTGAACAGTCCAGCGGTACCGGTGATTATTTTGAAAACGTTGCAGCGGAAATTCTATCAGGACCGTGAGTTAGGAAAAATATCAGAGTTTAGAAAACACCGGATTTTATTTAATAAATGGGATAAACCCATGTTTTATAATGGTAGCTTTAATAAAGATAAATTTTATTACATAAAAAAATATTTCTTATTTTGATTTAATTAATAAATAAGCCACTTCTTGATGCCTTTCAGTGCCGTATCCATCTCTTACTCCAATCTACTGTAATTACCTGAAAAAGTGTTTTAAAAAGGTTTTGTCAGCGGGAAATACTGAGTGAATCATTCTATTTATGAAAACGACTCATTTGTTATAATTTACAGTATTAAGAGCGATTACAATGTTTCTGATATCAAACCAACTACCCACGGTATTTGTCACTCGACCGAATCTGTGACTATGGTCATATCCCCCAATTGGCTGCCCCAATGGTGACGATTATCAAGTAATGTATACAAAACCCCACATACCGGCTGTAACTTGGTGATTACAAAGACTTAATCCCTGTAATTATAACTTTGAAAATAAACATGATTTGGAAAGTAATTTGATAAAAAGAGAATGACTCACATTATAACCATGCAGATTCATACAGTCAAAGTTGAGTCTACAGATAAGCCTTGATATATTGCAGATTTATACAGGCAGAGCTTAGCCTATTGATTTAGCCTTGTAACCTAATGCACACGAACTAGGTAAATAACTATTACAGCTTTTACAATTACTTACGAGATTAAAAGCCTCACAACGAATGACAAAGTGCAATCACTTAAACATCCATCGGATTCACAACGAAGGACAGAGTATTCCCCGAGTTCGGGTGGCACTCAACATCCTGTCGGAATCACAACGAATGACAAAGGATCACCCTAATGTGGGCAGCACTTAAACATCCATCGGATAGTTTCCATCGATCGGACATTAAATCGTAGTAGCGATTGAGTTAATACCCTGTATCGTAGCAGCACCCTCTCTACTAATTAGTGATTTGAGACTTATTTCGACAATAATTCGACGTACAGAGTGAATTTGAACATCGTAATGAAAACAAAAATCAAGTCCCAGACGCTGCTATTTATACACAAAATTGGAGATGCTTACGGACCGTAAGACTCCAAATGTTACGGTCCGTAAGAGACACGAATTACTTATAGGCTTGCCACGCGTGGGACTAGGCCTGATGAGTCGACGATTTAATTAAATTCGATTTTTATAATAATTTATAAGGATAATCATCGAGTAGGGAATGCCCCCCTGAGTTTTAGGGCCCTGATCCTGATTCTGATTGTTCTGAAATTTGTAGGGTTCGCGTAGAATCACTTGGGTTTCTTAATTAGGGTTTCCTTTTAGATAAATAATAAAATAAATAGGACTTTTAATGACGGTTGTTATATCAGGGGTCCGGGTTTATACTTACGGAACGTTTTTAGTACGTTTTTGTGTGAGTCGTTACATTCTCCCCACCTTAATAAAAATCTCGTCGTCGAGATTTACTGAATAAGTAGGAATACTTTTTCTTCATCTTAGGTTCCAGCTTCCAAGTGTATTTGGGTTATGATATTTCTTTTAGATTTATGTCATCTTTTTAGTTAATAAAAATAATATTAGGGTAGCTGACACAGAATTAAAATATCGACAATAGATAAGATTCAATAGTTTAACTGAATTAGTTCAAGAAATCGATGACAAACGAATGAAATGAAATGATATGCTTTCCAGAGCAAGCCAAAAGATATAGGATCAATAGATATTTAAAATTTTTAGAATTAATAAAATTCTTTGTCAAGAGAAAGCTTACTTTGATTGTTAACTGAGGAAGAGTTAGAATTGATAGGTTCCACATGAAATGATTTGTTAGATATTAAATTATGATATGAGAAAATCAATATGTTAAGATGAGTGAATTACAAAGATACACCAAAAGATTATAGATTTAGTGTATTTTAGAGTTCCAAGTTGTTTTGAATCGTGAAATAATGTGATAATACACTATTAGTGACCATATTTTGCATATTATATCCTAGAGATTGATATATAAAAAAAAACACAAGTTGTTTTGACATGATCAATTATATTATATTTGTAAGGCAAATATAATATATTATTTGTGTACTTGTCTTGAACCGTATTTTATATATCAAATATAAATACTATATAATATATTATTTGTTACACATTTTTACTATATGTAAATGGTTACTGCTTTTAAATAAATACTATTTTAGTATTTTACCATACTTTGTAAAAATAACTATGTAATATATATATTACAAAATACCGTAATGAAGTTATTACGTTACAAAATATTATTTTGTAAGAGAAATCACTATTATTTGTAATGTTAAATGAAAATTGTAAATAAAGGTGTAAAAATATTTATTGTACAAAAGTATTTGTAAAATATTTGGTAAATATATAACATTTAATGGGTCGATTCTATGTGATTACTTATTTCCATTTTGAAACCATATAACGTTGTAAATGTTGTAAATAAGTGAAAGCGGAAATTATTCTTATATATTAGAGTAAATTGCAATTTTACCCCCTGAGGTTAGGGGTGATTGGCACTCTTACCCCCCTAAGGAAATAATTGCAATTTTACCCCCCACTGTTAACTCTTATGTCGCAACATTACCCCCTAAGCTCAGTCAAAGGTAGTTTGACCCTAATAGTTGAGGGTATTTTGGTAATCTTACCCTTATTTATTATTATATTATTATTTTTTATTATCTGTTGGCAAGAAATAACCTAATATAATTTGCACCACCACCATTTCTCCCTGAAACCCTTTTCACCACCTTCTTCTTCAACAGCCGTCGTCTTTTTCTTCGTTTCACAAACAGAAACCAAAAGGAGATGAGGATGATGATGATGGCGGTGCAGAGGTTGGTCACTCGAAACTAAGGATAGTCGGAGGTGCAGAGGTTGGTCGGTATCGATGAAGATGACGATGATGGTGATCGGATTAAAACGGAGATGAAGATGATGATGGCGGTGAGAGAATAACGGTGAATGAAGAAGACGAAAGTGACCGGAGACTGACGGTGATTGTAAGATGATCGACGGAGAGGTTGTGGATGATTGTAAGATGATCGCCGGTGATTGTAAGATGATCAGCGGTTTGGGGATAAAATCAGCGGTGGTCATCTTCAAGTTTGGGGATAAAATCAGCAGTTTCATTAAACCTTTATCTTTACAAACATTTTCTTGAATTTGCACTATTTGCTCAAAAATTGGTTTTTGATTTCAGTTAATTTGTGGGTTGTTCAAGATTCCCATATTGGGTGAGTTGAGTAATTTGCAAATGTATAGAATTATGAAGAGACTAAGTTGAGTAAATTGACAATAAGAAAACTGAATTGAGCATTTTGATCTCTTATTGGGTGTTGTCAGATTACCTTTTCATAGTGTCTTAATATTCTATGTTTGCAGGTCGAGAACATGGATGCTGAAAATATATATTCTGGAATTAGTGTGGTCATTCAGTTTATTTTCAACTATATTTGCTTTCAAACACTAAAGGTTGGTGCTGTTAAACTATATTTGATATTGTAAGTTTTATGTTAGGCTGCTTGTGAATGATACAAAGAGTGAGGTTGTCCATGAACTGGTTGTGAATGATACAGAGAGTGAGTACGTTAATGGAGGTTTTAACTATTTGTGGTGTTTTTTAGCAGTTGTTTGGGTAATTTTACTTTGGGTGCCAGTTGTTTCATACTGATATGAATGCCAGTTGGGTAATTTTACTTTGGGTGCCAGTTGTGCCAGTTGAATGGTTTAAATGGTCAATGGGTGTGCAAATTTAGTGTATGGTTCAAAGTAGGTGTTGTTACGGAGAAGTTACAGGCTGGGGTGTGGAGATGACGGTGGTGATTGTTGAAGATGAAGGCGGGTGGTGGGTTTTTTTAGAGAGAGAGAGAGAGAGGGGGAGGAAGAAGATGGCAGTGGTGGTTGTGGTGGTGAATGGCGGTGGCAGTGGTGGTTGAGGGTGGTGGCTGGAGGTGGCAGTGGTGGTTGTGGTGGTGAATGGCGGTGGCATTGGTGGCAGGGGGTAATATTACAGAGTAAACAAAGCACAGGGGGTAAAATAAAAGGGTATAATAGTCATTTCACCACCAAGTCAACAGATCAGTCAACAAAATTGAGCTTAGGGGGTAATGTTGCGACATAAGAGTTAACAGTGGGGGGGTAAAATTGCAATTATTTCCTTAGGGGGGGGGGGGTAAGAGTGCCAATCACCCCTAACCTCAGGGGGTAAAATTGCAATTTACTCTATATATTATAATGTTCTCCTAACCCAACGTAGTTGATGACTACCATATTATTCTTATATGGTTAGTTTCTTACCATAGTGTTATAACACATAGTTACCACAAAACATGTGATAAATAATTTATTTACATAATTTTATTTGTCCTTTGTTTTATGAAAATATGTCTTTTCCAAAGTATATATATTTTCATATATAATTAAAATTTACTAAATAAGTATGATGACTTAATTTATATTAACTAGTCATTATCATGGTGGATATTGATTAGTGCTGCCTTGTTTAAGCATAGGTGGCCAATCCATGCCTAACTAAGGCTAGGCTATCCAATACCTGCCCTTGATAATAACCCTAGTATTAAAAATAATCTTAACACTACTACTTATTAATATATTATTATTAATAATAAAATTATCAATAATAAATAACTAAACAATAACTTTAAATAAAAGTATACCTCAAATATAATTTCTTCACCGCAATGGTTTAACATATAGTAATACTATATTTGTAAATTAGGTAATTCCATATATAATCAATTAAATTTATATATACTGTTTTTCGATGAACGATGATAGAGCAATAAATGTTATGAAAGGCTCGATTGATATTTGTAATAATTATTAAGAGATATACCGAAATATAAATTTGGGTATCATTATCTGAGCACATGATTTGTTTTAAGATTACTTGTATAGAATAATTCAACAAAGTGGATTTAATATAAATAATTAAATAATTAAATCCGAGATTAGCGCAATCTTCAGATTTTGTGAAAATATTACCACAAAGTGATTGTGATCACAGAAATGATTTAGTGAAGTCGAGGATCACACAAGCATGTTATAGTTCAAGAGAATTGAAATGCTTGTTAGGATTATTTCGAATATGATGGTTTTAATTCATCATATGGAATCTTGAATTGAATATATAATACGAGCAAATTCAAACAATTGAACTTGGTTTAAACAAAACGAAAAATTTTTTTTTGGACATGGTCATAACAGAAACCATGGATGCCAAAGAAAATTGAGTTTTTTTTTCAAAAATTTATTGACTCGATATTAAGAGTCATTGTTTAGCAATAATGCGGTTCATCGTGCCAAAATCAAGTCTAACTAAAGGATATTTGAGTTTGGATAAAACGACAAATTAGAATGAAGTCCTCCAGTGGAATTTAGAAATTAAACGAACCACATGCACAACAAATCAGTGCATGTGTAATGTGTGGATTTACCAAGAAATGAAATGAATCAATATTCGCTACTATGAAGTAAATCCTCCTGGTATGATGACCATTAGGGGAAGTAGAAACACGAAAGTTAATTTATTATATGCAAAAGTCAAAATTTCAACGAAAGAAGTATAGGAACTTCTATCCGGAATTTCGTGTGATAATTGTTGTTAAGTGACATTATCAGGGAATGTTGAAAAATGAAAATAGGGAATTTGCAAAAGTATGTGACTCCTTTTGCAGTGATAATAATTATGACTCTGATTAGACTGTGCACGGATGTTTATGAAATCCTGTTCTAGCGTACCTTAGAGATATTTATTTTGTAGGATCATGTGGCAAAGTGCCTCTTTTTGATTAGTAGTTCTTCTACTGACGGAATTAGCATTGGTGTCATAATGCCCAATTATATTTTCCAAAGGTCTTGCCTTGGAAGTCGTATGTGATATACTTCAACTTTTGTGGATTTATAATTAAATTTTCAGGTGTTTTCTTGTATCTTATCACCACTTTACATGTTTTTTTTACTTGCGTTAATAGTGTTAAAAATTCTTTATACTTTCGATGGTATCCCAACTTAATGGGTTTCTATTGTTATTATTATCGCTCAAGTTACTAGGCAGATAATCAAACGAAATAATGTTTGATATCAGAAAAGAGATTCCTAATAAAGAAATCTAGACACAGATACTGGTGCTTTATTCCAATTTAACTTTTTGAAATTCCTTATAGATATATATATCTATATATATATTTCACATGCTGTAATATACATACCCTCTATCAGGTCAATGTTTTTAACAAATTCATATTTCCAAATACAAGTCAGATATCAGATCATGATACTATTTTAGGGAAATCTTGTCACTTGCTGACATATTATATACCTTCTTACCCGGTTCTCGCCGGAGAGGTAACTTCAGTATATCCGGACAAACTGGAGAGTCTGCTACATCATATCCAGTCTTGCCGGAGAAAATTTTCTATTTCCCATAAATAGTATCTTTTCAAAAAGTGCCTATCTTATTAGGGCTTTTATTCAGAATTAAGGAAATTTGTATTTTCATAACATATTTTATTATTATATTGATCACTAGACGATTCCTGTGACAGTGTCAAGTTGATCATTCTTTCAACTAGTAATTGTGGTCATATCACTGTTGATCATTCTTTCAACTAGTGATTCTAATCATAACACTGTTGATCATTCTCTCAACTAGTGCTTTCGGTCATGTCACTGTTGATCATTCTCTCAACTAGTGATTCTGGACTTAGTTGTGTCCGGTGACATTACTTTGTCAAATATATTACTTATGGCACAAAACCATTCAATCCAGAAAATGACATATATCATTTTATATCAAATTTACAATAACTTTATTAAATATAATATGTTAATTAAATAATTGTAATATCATTATTTAATATATTAACGTGACTAAGACTAAAATATAATCTTAGTAGAATACATTATATCTGACTATTTTGTTATGGTATACACCATTTAGATTTATTTCAACATATATTAAATTTATTTAACTAATTGATGTTAAAATAATTTTAGTATATGCTATGATTACTGAAGCATAATTTCCACTGTTATTGTAGTTATGCTAATATTGACAATCTTTCTGGCAAATAATAACGAGAATCAAAGAATGTATAAAACCTTTCATACTGGCAGTTATTATAGAATAAAAAAAAAACTTAATCACTGTAAGCATAACTGATAAACATTTTAGGATTTTGAAAAGCCTTTGTAAATATAATTGTATCACAAAAAGGTGATAAAACTGTGAGAAAAATAGAGTGGACTCAAAAACTGTGAGAAAAGAGAAATGAACTCACCAAAATCCATCATATTTATTTACACAAGTACTTAGCTTATCTTGAAGCTGATACTAAGGCATCTTTTCTTAAGTTCAAGTCTAAATGCTATCCTGTGTGCTACCAGTTAACAGCAATCTCCTAACTCTTTTATATAAATTTAGGTATTATTATCACAACACCTAAAGGCTTAAAGCAGTGGCTCTTTGAGTTGGCTCTGATACCACCTTCTGTCACGACCCCCGACCCACCCTGGACGGAATCGGGTGCCGTGAACAGTCCAGCGGTACCGGTGATTATTTTGAAAACGTTGCAGCGGAAATTCTATCAGGACCGTGAGTTAGGAAAAATATCAGAGTTTAGAAAACACCGGATTTTATTTAATAAATGGGATAAACCCATGTTTTATAATGGTAGCTTTAATAAAGATAAATTTTATTACATAAAACAATATTTCTTATTTTGATTTAATTAATAAATAAGCCACTTCTTGATGCCTTTCAGTGCCGTATCCATCTCTTACTCCAATCTACTGTAATTACCTGAAAAAGTGTTTTAAAAAGGTTTTGTCAGCGGGAAATACTGAGTGAATCATTCTATTTATGAAAACGACTCATTTGTTATAATTTACAGTATTAAGAGCGATTACAATGTTTCTGATATCAAACCAACTACCCACGGTATTTGTCACTCGACCGAATCTGTGACTATGGTCATATCCCCCAATTGGCTGCCCCAATGGTGACGATTATCAAGTAATGTATACAAAACCCCACATACCGGCTGTAACTTGGTGATTACAAAGACTTAATCCCCGTAATTATAACTTTGAAAATAAACATGATTTGGAAAGTAATTTGATAAAAAGAGAATGACTCACATTATAACCATGCAGATTCATACAGTCAAAGTTGAGTCTACATATAAGCCTTGGTATATTGCAGATTTATACAGGCAGAGCTTAGCCTATTGATTTAGCCTTGTAACCTAATGCACACGAACTAGGTAAATAACTATTACAGCTTTTACGATTACTTACGAGATTAAAACCCTCACAACGAATGACAAAGTGCAATCACTTAAACATCCATCGGATTCACAACGAAGGACAGAGTATTCCCCGAGTTCGGGTGGCACTCAACATCCTGTCGGAATCACAACGAATGACAAAGGATCACCCTAATGTGGGCAGCGCTTAAACATCCATCGGATAGTTTCCATCGATCGGACATTAAATCGTAGTAGCGATTGAGTTAATACCCTGTATCGTAGCAGCACCCTCTCTACTAATTAGTGATTTGAGACTTATTTCGACAATAATTCGACGTACAGAGTGAATTTGAACGTCGTAATGAAAACAAAAATCAAGTCCCAGACGCTGCTATTTATACACAAAATTGGAGATGCTTACGGACCGTAAGACTCCAAATGTTACGGTCCGTAAGGGTGCTTACGGTCCGTAAGACTATTAATGTTACGGTCCGTAAGAGACACGAATTACTTATAGGCTTGCCACGCGTGGGACTAGGCCTGATGAGTCGAAGATTTAATTAAATTCGATTTTTATAATAATTTATAAGGATAATCATCGAGTAGGGAATGCCCCCCCTGAGTTTTAGGGCCCTGATCCTGATTCTGATTGTTCTGAAATTTGTAGGGTTCGCGTAGAATCACTTGGGTTTCTTAATTAGGGTTTCCTTTTAGATAAATAATAAAATAAATAGGACTTTTAATGACGGTTGTTATATCAGGGGTCCGGGTTTATACTTACGGAACGTTTTTAGCACGTTTTTGTGTGAGTCGTTACAGAAAACACTTGACAACCTCCTAGATGCAGCTTTTCTTGCCACCAGAACTTTCTCCATCAATTAGGATTCAATTACCGTCACTAAACACATTTCTTAAATTGTAGCCATTTGTTGAGTGTTTTTTTTGTGTCTAATCCGCATATATATCACCATTGCCCTAGATTTTCTTGATTGTAAGGTTCACAATGGTGTAAAATTAAAATGGGATATACCGGGCTAGGATTCGAATTACAGGAACAAGGGCCAAACCAACCACCCAAGAATGGTATCGTCGAGCGAAAACACTTGACAACCTCCTAGAAGCAGCTTTTCTTGCCACCAGACATTTCTCCATCAATTAGGAATCTGATGCCATCACTAAACACATTCCTTAAATTGTAGCCATTTGTTGGGAGTTTTTTTTTGGTGTCTAATTTGCATATATATATCACCATTGCCCTTGATTTTCATGATTGTATATCTCTTAAATGTCAACATATACATGTGTGATACAGTTTACGAAGATTTTTCAATGCCGAGAACCTCGATCAGAGAGTAAAAAAGGCATACGGTTCACAATGGTGTAAAATTTAAATGGGATATACCGGGATAGGATTCGAGTTACAGGAACAAGGGCCAAACCAACCACCCAAGAATGAATCGTCGAGCAAAAACACTTGACAACCTACTAGAAGCAGCTTTTCTTACAACCAGACCTTTCTCCATAAATTAGGAATCTGATGCCGTCACTAAACACATTCCTTAAATTGTAGCCATTTGTTGAGTGTTTTTTTTGGTGTCTAATCCGCATATATATCACCATTGCCCTTGATCTTCTTGTCTGTATATCTCTTAAATGTCAACATATACACGTGTGATTTAGTTTATGAAGATTTTTCGATGCTGAGAACCTTCATCAAAGAGTAAAAAAGGTGAAAGGTTCACAATGGTGTAACGTTAAAATGAGATATACCAGGCTAGGATTCGAGTTACAGAAACAAGGGCCAAACCAACCACCCAAGAAAGGAATCGTCGAGCGAAAACACTTGACAACCTCCTAGAAGCAGCTTTTCTTGCCACCAGAACTTTATCCATCAATTAGGAATCTCATACCGTCACTAAACACATTTCTTAAATTGTAGCCATTTGTTGAGTGTTTTTTTTGTGTCTAATCCGCATATATATCACCATTGCCCTTGATTTTCTTGATTGTATATCACTTAAATGTCAACATATACACGTGTGATTTAGTTTACGAAGATTTTTCAATGCCGAGAACCTCGATCAGAGAGTAAAAAAGGCGTACGGTTCACAATGGTGTAAAATTAAAATGGGATATACCGGGCAAGGATTCGAGTTACAGGAACAAAGGCCAAACCAACCACCCAACAATGGAACCGTCGAGCGAAAACACTTGAAAACCCCCTAGAAGCAGCTTTTCTTGCCACCAAACCTTTATCCATCAATTAGGAATCTGATGCCGTCACTGAACACATTCCTTAAATTGTAGCCATTTGTTGAGTGTTTTTTTTTTGTGTCTAATCCGCATATATATCACCGTTGCCCTTGATTTTCTTGACTGTATATCTCTTAAATGTCAACATATACCCATGTGATTTAGTTTACGAAGATTTTTCACTGCCGAGAACCTCGATCAGAGAGTAAAAAAGGCGTAAGGTTCACAATGGTGTAAAATTAAAATGGGATATACCGGGCTAGGATTCGATTTACAGGAACAAGGGCCAAACAAAGCACTCAAGAATGGAATCGTTGAGCGAAAACAATTGACAACCTCTTAGAAACAGCTTTTCTTACCACCAGACCTTTCTCTATCAATTAGGAATCTGATGCCGTCACTAAACACATTCCTTAAATTGTAGCCATTTGTTGAGTGTTTTTTTTTGTGTCTAATCCGCATATATATCACCATTTCCCTTGATTTTCTTGACTGTATATCTCTTTAATTTCAACATATACACGTGTGATTTAGTTTACGAAGAGTTTTCAATGCCGAGAACCTCGACCAGAGAGTAAAAAAGGCGTAAGGTTCAGAATGGTGTAAAATTAAAATGGGATATACTGGGCTAGGATTCGAGTTACAGAACAAGGGCCAACCCAACCACCCAAGAATGGAACCGTCGAGCGAAAACACTTGACAACCTCCTAGAAACAGCTTTTCTTGCCACCAGACCATTCTCCATCAATTAGGAATCTGATGCCGTCATTGAACACATTCCTTAAATTGTAGCCATGTGTTGAGTGTTTTTTTTTGTGTCTAATCGGCATATATATCACTGTTGCCCTTGATTTTCTCGACTGTATATCTCTTAAATGTCAACATATACCCGTGTGATTTAGTTTACGAAGATTTTTCACTGCCGAGAACCTCGATCAGAGAGTAAAAAAGGCGTAAGGTTCACAATGGTGTAAAATTAAAATGAGATATACCGGGTTAGGATTCGATTTACAGGAACAAGGGTCAAACCAACCACCCAAGAATGGAATCGTCGAGCGAAAACAATTGACAACCTCCTAGAAACAGCTTTTCTTGCCACCAGACCTTTCTCCATCAATTAGGAATCTGATGCCGTCACTAAACACATTCCTTAAATTGTAGCCATTTGTTGAGTGTTTTTTTTGGTGTCTAATCCGCATATATATCACCATTGCCCATGATTTTCTTGACTGTATATCTCTTAAATTTCAACATATACACGTGTGATTTAGATTACGAAGATTTTTTAATGCCGAGAACCTCGATCAGAGAGTAAAAAAGGCGTAAGGTTCACAATGGTGTAAAATTAAAATGGGATATACTGGGCTAGGATTCGAGTTACAGGAACAAGGGCCAAACCAACCACCCAAGAATGGAATCGTCGAGCAAAACACTTGACAACCTCCTAGAAGCAGCTTTTCTTGCCACCAGACCTTTCTCCATCAATTAGGAATCTGATACCGTCACTAAACACATTCCTTAAATTGTAGCCAGTTGTTGAGTGTTTTTTTTTGTGTCTAATCCGCATATATATCACAATTGCCCTTGATTTTCTTGACTGTATATCTCTTAAATGTCAACATATACACGCGTGATTTAGCTTACGAAGTTTTTCAATGCTGAGAACCTCGATCAGGGAGTAAAAAAGGCGTAAGGTTCAAAATGATGTAAAATTAAAAGGGATATACCGGCCTAGGATTCGAGTTACAGGAACAAGGGCCAAACCAACCACCCAAGAATGGAATCGTCGAGCGAAAACACTTGACAACCTCCTAGAAGCAGTTTTTCTTGCACCAGACCTTTCTCCATTAATTAGGAATTTGATGCCGTCACTAAACACATTCCTTAAATTGTAGCCATTTGTTGAGTGTTTTTTTTGTGTCTAATCCGCATATATATCACCATTGCCCTTGATTTTCTTGACTGCATATCTCTTAAATGTCAATATATAGTTTACGAAGATTTTTCGATGCCGAGAACCTTGATCAGAGAATAAAAAAGCCGTAAAGTTCACAATGTTGTAAAATTAAAATAGGATATACCGGGCTTGGATTCGAATTAAAGGAACAAGGGCCAAACGAACCACCCAAGAATGGAATCGTCGAGTGAAACCACTTGACAACCTCCTAGAAGCAGCTTTTCTTGCCACCAGACCTTTCTCCATCAATTAGGAATCTGATGCCGTCACTATACACATTCGTTAAATTGTAGCCATTGGTTGAGTGTTTTTTTATGGTGTCTAATCCGCATATATATCACCATTGCCCTTGATTTTGTTGACTGTATATCTCTTAAATGTGAACATATACCCGTGTGATTTAGTTTACGAAGATTTTTCAATGCCGAGAACCTCGATCAGAGAGTAAAAAAGGCGTAAGGTTCATAATGCTGTAAAATTAAAATGGGATATACCGGGCTAGGATTCGAGTTACAGGAAAAATGGCCAAACGAACCACCCAAGAATGGAATCGTCGAGTGAAAACACTTGACAACCTCCTAGAAGCAGCTTTTCTTGCCACCAGACCTTTCTCCATCAATTAGGAATCTGATGCCGTCACTATACACATTCCTTAAATTGTAGCCATTTGTTGAGTTTTTTTTTTTGGTGTGTAATCCACATATATATCACCATTGCCTTTCATTTTCTTCACTGTATATCTCTTAAATGTCAACATATACAAGTGTGATTTAGTTTGACGAAGATTTTTCAATGCCGAGAACCTCGATCAGAGAGTAAAAAAGGCGTAAGGTTTAAAATGGTGTAAAATTAAAATGGGATATACCGAGTTAGGATTCGAGTTACAGGAATAAGGGCCAAACCAACCACCCAAGAATGGAATCGTCGAGCGAAAACACTTGACAACCTCCTAGAAGCAGCTTTTCTTGCCACCAGACCTTTCACCGTCAATTAGGAATTTAATGCCGTCACTAAACACATTCCTTAAATTGTAGCCATTTGTTGAGTGTTTTTTTGGTGTCTAATCCGCATATATATCACCATTGCCCTTGATTTTCTTGACTGTATATCTCTCAAATGTCAACATATACCCGTGTGATTTAGTTTATGAAGATTTTTCAATGCCGAGAACTTCGATCAGAGAGTAAAAAATGCGTAAGGTTCATAATAGTGTAAAATTAAAATGGGATATACCGGGCTAGGATTCGAGTTACAGGAACAAGGGATAAACCTACCACCCAAGAACGGAATCGTCGAGCGAAAACACTTGACAACCTCCTTGAAGCAGCTTTTCTTGCCACCAGACCTTTCTCCATTAATTAGGAATCTGATGCCGTCACTAAACACATTCTTTAAATTGTAGCCTTTTGTTGAGTGTTTTTTTTTGTGTCTAATCCGCATATATATCACCATTGCCCTTGATTTTCTTGACTGTATATCTCTTAAATGTCAACATATACACGTGTGATTTAGTTTGACGAAGATTTTTCAATGTCGAGAACCTCGATCAGAGAGTAAAAAAGGCGTAAGGTTCAAAATGGTGTAAAATTAAAATGGGATATACTGGGTTAGGATTCGAGTTACAGGAACAAGGGCCAAACCAACCACCCAAGAATGGAATCGTCGAGCGAAAACACTTGACAACCTCCTAGAAGCAGCTTTTCTTGCCACCAGACATCAGTGTATTGAGTCTTCAGTGTTGATCGGTCTTCTCGCTCTTTCCAAAATGTCTTTCTCTCTAAGCACCCTCATCAATCTTTATCTTTCAATCTTCAGACTCCCCTTTGCTAACAGACTCCCCCTTAAGTTGTTCCAGGATCTCAATCTGACATAGCATTCGTTCTAAGATAGTGTCTTAGCTCAAACTCTGCTCAGGCTTAGACACGGGGATCTTCACAAATCTCTACCCAAAAGTAAATTTCACAATTTTTAAAATGTAACAAATTTAGAAATCACTGGTAGATATCATTCACCATCAACAATAGTTATATCAAGTTTAAATTAATGACCTTGATTAACTAGCACAGATTTTACTGTTAGCTTCACAAATTATCTCAAGCTTTAACTACATTTTACATTTCAAAACACTCTCTCCCAATCCACTTTAGGTCATCATGTTTAGCACTCAGAATTTTGAAAATCAGCTTTTCAACATCAGTTGTCGAAAATAAGATGAAATAAAATCTTTTTGATTTTTCAAAAATTTTATGCTAAAACACATTCTTTTTGGTTTTTTCTAAGATTTTCAGTGTGTTAAAAAGCAATAAAGAAATATTTACAGACAATATTTTTGTGAGTTTGTGTAAGAGGATCATATCAGTTTTTGACAAATCACTAGCACCGTTGAGCTTTAAACACTTTAAGATCTAAACGATTCACTTAGATTGTCAGTATACTGATCCACTTAAATTTTCACACAAAGTTCAACTGTTTCGAGATACGAATTAGTGTTTTAATGGACTTAACTTATTCGCGTGTCCCACCTCAGAATTTACTCCCGTATCCAGACTCCTATATTCAGTCTTACAGGTGAATGTACACTAATGATATCTGTAAATGGGTAATGCGAGACCATGAGAGCTCAGGCTAGAACTTCCGTTCAATCAGAGATATGATGGCTCGACTTTAGGTGTGTCCCCCTTGGGGATCTTCTTTTCAACTGCACATGATTAACATTTTTCAATGTTTCATCATTTTTTATGCTGAGGGTGGACTTTATGATTAAAGCAGTGCAGAGTATTATACGAGGACTAGGCTATTGCTCCCACAAAATCAGAAGTCCCGATATAATACTCTAGATATCATCACGCACAAAGACCTAGTATGTCAGAAATATAAAGCCCTTCAAACAAGATTTCAGGGGTTACCTATATATCCGAGAGATGTTCCCCACGAAATAAGTAAGTATTTGATATTTAGGTTTATATCTCGAAAACAATCTACTAAGCGTGTAAAAACCTACTGGCATATCATTAGTGAGACCGTTTATCACATTTTTAACTTTCCAAATCTTTAGCGTACTGTGATTGTCTACTGATGTACTATCATTTCCTTTTTTTCACAACAAACCTCGTTTTGATTTTTCGATGTTTTTGATTTTTAGATTTTATCATGTTTTTGGATTTTTCAAATTTTCAAAATTTCTAAAATTTTTTACTCCCCCTAAAATCAAAAATATGTTTCAATTTTTGATTTTCAAGGAAAATTTGAAAATATATGCTTTTACTTTCAAATAAACTATACAAATAAAATGACAAACTGATGTGAATTGCTTCAATTCGCCATTCACTTGGCTCAAACAATCAGAACTCCCCCTGACAACAAACTATTTTCACATTATGATTTCAAAACACTTAAGTTTGTTTTAATCAAAATGATTTTTCCGGAAAATTAGTTTTGTTGATTTCATACATCATGGGGTTTCATCACATTGTTTTTTCAACCACTTGTAAAATTTTACACTTGTAGGTTTTTCACACAAAAACATTTTTCAAGAATGAAGCCGATTCATGCTCCACGATTACTAACTTGGGAGCTCCGGCAAGTCAGGATTTTATTTTTTAAAGAATCTCACCCATGCCTGATCAATCATGGGTGAACTATCCTCATTTGGTTTAACAACTTTCGATTCGTAAAATTCTTTCACTCCCTTCACCTTCCCATCAGCCATCTTACCAAAAATATTTAGCACTTTACCATTAAATGCTTTTTCAGCATCAAATTCTTTCTTATCAGAAAAGAATTGATCTGAAATCTCAATCTTACCAATTTTTTATTTCAAGTTTCCATTTGACAATGGTGGAAAATTTTCATCATCCATCGTCGGAACTGAATTCTCATCATTTAGCACAACATGTGACTCCTCTGACTTTGACGAACCAGATTCATTGCCAGAAACAACCTCTGATTTCTTAGCAATCCATTTTTGTTTGTTTAGATTTGCTCTTCTTTTGTAAAAATGTTTCGAACTTTCACCAACTTAAAAATTCGAATTTTTGAACTCCTTAAATTTTTCTGTTGGTTGTTCCTTTTTATCAACACTTTTCTCTTTCAATTTAGAGTTAGAAGAAACTCCCTGTTTTGTGTTGGTGAGCTTTGGGCAATTACAAGCAATATGTCCAACCTCTTGGCATTTCAAACAGGTTCTTCTTTCAACTCTTGGTTCAGATTCCTTCAACACATTCTTTTGCTTTTCGACGAGAAACTCCTTGTTTGACTATTTCCAGAAAGGTTTCTCCTTCTCTTCTTCAGAACTTGCTCCTGAAATAAATTTAGTTTTTGGTTTATAAATTTTCTCATTTTTATGATTTTCTGGTGGAACAAAACCTAAACCTTTCTTTTTGAAATTACTATTATGGTTTGGTTTCTTTCGATAACCCAAACCAGAACTGTAACCCTTTTTCTTGTTCAATCTTTGTTGAACTCTTGAAGTGTATTTTTTAGGTTTTTCAGTAAGATTTACATCTTTTATTTCAGAAATATTAATTTCTGTTAATTTGAAAACTTTTTTAATCATTTCAGTTTTAACACTTCTTATTGGAAATTCTTCATCAGAATATAATTTGTCAGAATCATTCAAAGTATATGCTACTTTGAATGTTTCATCATTCAAATTATTTTGTGACATCAGAAAATCTTTATTGTAAACCCTTTTAACTGGTGAACTCGAGCTTTTGTCTGATGAACTTGAATATTCACATTTAGACTCTGACTTTGACTCTTCATCTTTATCCAACACCTGATCGACCACTTTCTTTATTAACTCGGACTCATGATCAGTGTCAGACGCAGTGAAGGTGACATCAATATCATCTGGTGATCCATCGATAGACTCGGATTTCAGATTCAGATTGAGTGCTTCAGCCACCTTTTCAAAGTCTCGGGGGGTATAGCCATCCCACATTGGATTTGGTACTCTGTTATACTTCAAACCAGTTTTCTTACCAGAATTTTCTTCATCATCTGCAAACTTATGAGCTGCCACGGTAGGATAGATGCGATCAATAACATAATCTGAACTTTGATAACTTCGAAGTAAATTGTTCACTCTTTCTTTTTCGATCATCATTGCTGCCAATTCTTGTTTCAGCCCTGCATTAATCTCAATGTATTTGTTGATTGCAGTTTGCTTTGGAAGAACTGTTGCTTTCAGAAGATTCTTCATCTGAATATCCTCATCACAAGCTCCTTTGTATAACTTTACTTTGCTGCTTAGGAGATCATATGATTCCTTTATGCTTCTCACATTATGCAATAAATTCTCTTTGAGCTTCTCCAATTCAGCGAGCTTTGTATCTTTTTCAGCACAATCGTTGCAAGGTTTTAAACACTTAGTACAAGGTTTTTCAACCTCTACAATCTTTTCCACTTCAACAATTTTTTCAACTTCAGCTATTTTTCCACCACCTTTTCAATCACAATCGGTTCTTTATCAAATTCTATCTTCACTTCATTCTCTTTAACATCGACCTTCTCTGTCGGTTTTTCTTCAACTTTTTCCTTATCAGCTTCTTTCTTAACTTTAGTCATTTCTTCAGCAACCCTTCTTGCTTCCATTTCTCTCTTCAGTCTAGCAGCCCTTTTCTCTTTCAAAATCTTGATTTTATCTGCAAAAAACAAATTAAAACTATAAGTATCCAATTGTTTTCTAGCTTTATTAATATACTCTTCCTCATCATCAGTGTCTGCATCACTTCCTAATGACTTAAAAATCGGTTGTCTTCTCGGACTGTTCTTAGATTTGACTGATTCTTCAAAAACATTCGAGCAACAAATGCTTTAGAAACTGAAGGTCTAGAAGGATCATAATCATCCCAATTGAAATCTTTTGGAATCCTTTCATCTTCTTGATCTAACAGATCAAAACAAGCTCTACCCTTTGATTCTTCAGTAGTACGTGATTGTGAAGATTGTTGTTGAGCAACCTGATGATAAATTGCTTTTCTATGATAATCATTGTTTCCGAAAGGATCTTGTCTTCCGGTTGCTTCTCTGTTTGTACACTCTCGTTTAAAATGCCCTTTTTCTCGGCAACGAAAACAAGTAACCTTCGATTTGTCAAAACCTAGCTGAGATGTAGCAGCTTTACGAAGATCATCTCTTCCGGTGATCTGTTTGAACTTTTCTGCTCTTCTCAAAACTCTAGCTAAACACCACATGATGTACATCAACTCAAGTTCCTCAGAATCAATCTGATCATAATCCTATTTAGTAAGCATCGGATTTCCGATTCGTCCAGCAACTAAGCTTTCATACGACTCTAACATAGTGACAAGAGATGCCATGTGTTGCTTCGCAATATCTGGAGAAGAATTTTGACCATTCTGAATATGTAATGTAACATTGCATTGCAATACTTGACCATTAAAGTTTGTTGAACTTTGTTGTTGAGAAATTTGGTTTAAAACTTGAATAAGACGAAGAATATCCACTGCGCTGATTTGTATTGTTTGCATTTGTTCTGGAAGTACCATCAGGACTGAACGCAGTCTGAATCTTTAGACTCAGAGTAGTTTCAACTTTGCTTCCTCTATAGTACAGACTAACATCCTGTTGAGCACCTGGACTTGTCATTGTAGCAGTTTTTCGAATTGCTAGCTCATGTTCTTCCAACTTCTGGATAAACTTACTCAAATTCATATCTTCAAATTGTCGGTTATGCTTTAAAATCAATAGATATGTTGCCCATTCATTCTGTGGTAACGCATCGGCTAGCTTATCAACCCATTCATCATCTTCTTTCTTGATGTCCAATCTTTTCATTTCCATGACAAGATGACAATATCTCTCAATAATTGTTCTTGTTGTTTCACCTTCAAAAGCTGTAAACATATCAAACGAATTTTTTAGTAATGCACATTTATTTTTTATCAAATCAGCACTACCCTTAAACTTTTTAATCAACGCTTTCCAGATTGATCTAGTAGTTCTCTTATGTTGAAGTAAAACAAAAATATATTCTTTTACCGCTTGTTGGAGAATGCTAATCATCATCTTTTCACTGGTGTATCTTAATTTTTCATCCGGTGTAAATTGACTTAATGGTTTTTCATTTCCACGATCATATTTCGGTAAAGTATAATCTTTCTCTAACGAAACCCATGCATCAAACTTATTAGCTTGCACCCAGTTTTCAAAACGATCTTGCCATCCTTTAAAGTCCTCAATGTACATAAGCTTTGGAGGCTTTTGGAAAGTTCCTGTTTCATTCTCAATACCAACAGTTTCAGCAACGGTTATTGGAGCAGCCGGGGCAGTAGCAAACGCATTGTAAAATTCGTTTTCCATGTTTCGGTGAAAAGATTCACAAAATCACAAAGTTCAAACGAGCTGGAGTTTCAAACGAACTGAGTTCAAAAGATCTGGTTCAAACGAACTGGTTCAAATGAGCTGGTTCAAACGAACTGGCTAATCTCAACCGACCTGATGACACCTTGAAACGACCTGGAATTCAGTTCACACGACCTGGAGTACCTTTCACACGACCTGGATACTTTTCACACGACCTGGGTCACTTCGTGCGACCGGGAGTCCAATTCCAAATGACCTGGACCTAAACCGTGCGATCTGAACAAACTTTCACACGATCTGACAGAATTCAAACGACCTGACCCAGTTTTCAAACAACCTGAGCAGGTCGTGCGACTTGGCTGATCTGTTCGAACGATCTGAATGAAGAATTCATGCGATTTGGTCAATTTTAACAAGATTTAGGTTGAATTAGGTCCTGATTTGTTCACGGGTTGTTTAAAACTCAATTTTATGTGTTATATGTGAAATTCAGATCATTTTTGCCGTGAAAACGTTCTGATTTTGAAGAAAATGTGTAGAAGAATGAGTAGAAATGAGAAGAAATCATATTTTATCCGAGAAAACAAGCTGAAATGGTAAGAATTCTTTCTCCTGAGCTCTGATACCACTTGTAGGATCGAAGGTTCGACCTAATGAGTCGATCAGAAGAGTTCTAGACCAAACCAAAAGCGGAATTCAATGAACTGGACATGATTGCAGCTTGTTTAACACTAAGAATCACTTTAACTATCGATTAGATTGATTTGAAACTAATTACAGATCGTCCGACACTTCGGTAGCACTTCGTCTCCGGAATCACAAAGTTACAAATGATAACCCAAGACCTCCTATATATAGGGACTGCCAGGTCGCACCAAACATCTCACACGACCTGGTCCAGGTCTCATGACCTGGCCAGGTCGCACCACATTGTCACCTTGTGCGAGGTAGCCAATCCACTTCGTGCGAGGTGGCTGGTTCAGACATGTTTCCCCATTTTCTCGTATAACGTGTCCTGGTCTGTGACAACCCTCATAATTACATGTATCCGTACGATTAATTAATGTTATATTGTGCTTATTGATTGTACAGAAAATTGACTATATGGTCCTGAATGTTCTCCTATGTGTTAGGAATTAAAAGTGTTATAAAAAGCTACATAAAAGACACTATACGGAATAACTTAGCACTTTAACGAACCGGTATCTAACCGAACAACCGGACATTACCAGGGACACCAAATTTTTGCCAAACACATTGTTTAATTATTTCTTGGCTAGTTATAATCCCCAAACACCATACCACCCACTAAAATATCTAGTAAACTAACTAAACTAAATATACACTTGAAATGGAACTAATATTTAACAAGTTGTTATCAAATATTACAATTAACCCCCCCCCCCCATACCCAAATTCGGTCACCAAGGGACCCACCCAAATCACCAACATATCTCATTAGATATTGATTCAATTTTATAATGGATTCTTGCTTGTTGGAGTAAACAAAATATTAGAACTTGAGATTATAAGTACGGTGTGCAAGATCACCATATCACCCCATATCTTCTCTAGATCACCCCACTCTCTCCTCTCGGCTCCCTCTATAACCGCCACCACCACCACCTTGTCACCACCATATCATTCCAATTCCAAGCTCATTCAAGTCTAGAAGGTGATACATGGAGTTTGAAGCTTAAAGGTCTTGGAGAATCCTTCTCATTTGCTTTCATCATCCACTTTTCATCATCCTTTTCACTAGAGGTCTTCCCTAGCTTTAAGCTAGTTGTAAGCTTCTTGTTAACTCTTGGTTACTTCCTATTTTTAGTAGTTAAAGGATGTATTATGATGAAATAATGCTAGTATGATGTTGTCTTGTTTATGTTGGTTACTTGATGAAAACTTGTACTCTGGAAATCTGATATGAACGATGGTACTTGACATGATAAATCTGAGTTAAATAAACGATAATCTGCTGCAAGTGATGTTAAATGTCGTTGTTAATCACTAGGCATGTTAACAGAACAAATCGAACTTGCGTTAGCTGTCAAGCTGTTACAGCCGCCTTCAGTCGGCTGTAACCAGGTCATAACTTAAGGAAAAATTGATTTTCTTGAGTCTATAACGTGTTATTTCGAAATACGGTTCTAATGGCACTAGAATCATAAATTTTGGACTTCGTTTGCTATTTTTAAAGGGTCGTTTTTCACAGCAGCAAAAGCTGCGTTTTTACTGCAGAAAATGTGTGTTATGTTTTTCGTGATCACTTGAAATATGTGTAGAATTAGCTCATGAAATTTGTACTGTAGATGACCACTGATGTCATTGTAATGCTCCAACTGGAATTTCGTCAATCGGACTTACGATGAATTTTAAATGAATTATTCCGTGGACTGCAGTCAGGAAGTGACGAATATGATTGCAGTCCGGTAAATGAATTTTTATAAAATATTGGTAATGAATTGGATCCCGATATTTTTACACAATAATATTTGGATTGTTTAAAACATTCTGTAAAAGTTTGGGAATTTTTGGAGCAAGTTAACTATTTTATTAAAATTCCCGAAAATAGCTCAGTTTTGAATGTTAAAGCTGAAATGACATAAGTAGCAATTTACGTGTCTAAATGTCGGGTAGGTTATCTGAGAATGATATAACGTGTTATATGTCAATGAAAATGTTATGTGCAATATCGTATGTTTGCTTTTGAATGGGTATAGATGGGATGTTTATATGGGCGTGAAATGTTAACGTGAGTGCGTGCTATGTGATAGAAGTAATGAGTAAATAAACTGTACGTAGAATACGTATTATGCATGCACGTGAAACTGATTGTTATCTGTACCATGTTAGGACGTGCTTAATTCCTGATTATTAGAGTAACTAATCTAACCTAGCAAACCAAGGTGAGTTCATGCTTTTCTACAAAGCATGGTAATTCCCGGTGGGAATGGGAATGGGTTAAGGAATAGGGATTCCTCGTCCTGATGGGACGTGATCAGGAATGTGAATTCCTCGTCCTATTGGGACGGATTTAGATTTACTAGACTAGAACTCTATCAACGAAGTCCCTCATTTTATATTGACTTAATCGCCGAGGCCAATGGCGAGCGGGTCATTAGTTAATAGCGCTATTAGGTTTAACAAACCTCACACCGTGCCGTTCGGACGGGCGTGTACTAATGGACTATGGCACGTCGGTGATGATAGACACCGACGCTAGGGCACAACTTATTTTCGTTAGTAGTCGATATGGTAACGAGTCTGGTAGTTTAAAAAAATGGGTAGCCCCCACGGCCGGAGTGTCGGGCTGGATAGCCAGGGATTATGAACATGGGGTAGCCCCCACGGCTGAAACGGCCGAAGTAAAAATGGGTTAACTAATAAACGTTTTCGAACTATGGGGTAACCCCACCAGGGGCGGACCCACATTGAACGGGTCGGGGTCCCCGGACCCCAATGTTTTTTTAAAAAAATAGTAGAGCCGGTGTATTAAATTTTCCATGGACCCCATAAAATAAAATAGCTGGACACCAGTTCAATAATAGCCAGGCTGTTGCAGTGGTGAAATTCTATGTTTGTGAACACAAGGTCCTGGGTTCAATCCCTGTTTAAGCCGTTTTTTTGTGTTATTTTTCCCTTTCAAATAACACAGAGCCAAAAAGTAAAACTTCTCTTCACAGGTAAGAAGAACCGTATATTTTTAGTTTTGTAAAATCTGATTAAGTTTTCTTTTTTAGTTTGGTGCACTGTATAATGGGAATGTTTCATCAATTATAAGTGCCCTAACTAATAAGTTCTTTATGAAGTTGTGCTCACAAACCATGAAAAACAGCCTGAAATCCTTGCCAAGGGTGATATCATGAGCCGTAAATAATAAATAGTTTACTTTGATAACTTAATTTTTGTATGCTTTGAATTCGATTTTACTTTCATATCATGCGCCATACGTAACAAATAATATTAAAATCTGATTCAAAATGAACGAAGTTTTGTAACTTAATTTTGTTACATCTCTAGTTGTTTCGGTCGAAGATGTAATGGGTCGTTTTCAAAAGATAGAAACTCGTAGGGAAAAACTCTAAAAGTTTGTAATGTTTCTTTTCCGTTTCGATGACATCGTATTTTTATTATTGTGTGTTTTCTAATAAGTAACGATTATATAATTTTGTTATGGTATTATATTTTACTATGTTCCTTGCCCCGACCCGACACAAACGTTGACGACCCGAAAATTTTAACGTGTTTGTGAAACTTAACACCGAAAAAGTGGACCCCATTGGAAACAAATCCTGGGTCCGCCACTGACCCCCATGGCTAGATAGCTGGTTAAGATTAAACTACGTTTTTGGAAACAACTCTAAAATTGACAACCAACTGTGAACTCACTCAACTTTGTTGTTGACTCGTTACTACATGCTTTGCAGGTCGTTAGATGCTTATGGAGCTTGCACGAGGAGGAGGTCGTTGTGGGATATGGACTGTTATGTCCCGTTCTAAACATTTAAACTTTATGAACTTATTAAACTTATGTTTTGGTTTTACGTCTTATGCTTCCGCTGTTTAATTTGAACTTGGTTAACTTGTTTTTGAACACCAATTATATTGCATGGTTGGATTTTATCTATTTTAAATACATTGTTCAATATGATTGGTGGCTGGATCCTGGTCATGTCACGCCTCTAAGCGGTGATACTCCGCGTGTGAATTTTGGGGGTGTGACAGATTGGTATCAGAGCCATTGATTATAGTGAACTTGGTTTTAAAAAGGGAAAAGCTTTTTGATAAAACCAGACTATAACCTGTACAGTGCTCAACGATCCACAACGACGCTTCGCTCCACGTGCAAGACTCGACACAATAGGTGGTATGATTTATGTTTATATTGTCTGTGTGATATTTCACATAGTGCACTAGTTAACGTGATAACTGCTATTCAAACCTTGTGTGCTTACTCTCTTCTGTCATCCCACGCTTACGCACTTTCGCGACACTTTTCTCACTTACGTTGCTTCATTGTGAAGATCATGGGTGGACGTTTGAACTTGACTCAAGCCCAGCTGACGGCTCTAATCAACGAACGAGTGGCTGAGGCACTCGCAGCTGTCCCTGCAGGAGGTATAACCCGCCATATTAACCCATCTTAGGACGTTTAGATCCTACCCTCGCGGACCAACCCTTGTGCTTAACCTTGTCTTTTATTCTCGCGCCACAGGTCAACATGCTCCGCCTCCCGTATGTACGTTCAAAACGTTCATGGATAGTGTCACAGAAGGAGCTGTAGGCCTTCTTCACTAGTTCAAGAAGATTGAGTCTGTTTTTGAGATGTGTGAATGCCCTGAAGATCGTAGGGTGAAATTTGCTACTGGAACACTCGAAGGTGCTGCGTTAACCTGGTGGAAAGCACAGGTTCAACTGCTAGGGCTGGCGGTTGCTAATGCCACCCCATGGAATGACTTCAAAGATTTGATCAAGGAAGAGTATTGTAGTCGTGACGACTTCCACAAGCTAGAGGTGGAATTTTTCAATCTGAAAATGACGGGGTCTGAAATTGAGGCGTATATGAAGAGGTTAAATGAGCTGGCCATCTTGTGTCCTACTATGGTGGACCCTCCCATAAAATGTATTGAGCTGTACCTCAAGGGTCTTGTACCAGAGATTCAGAGTCACGTGACTTCAGCTAACCTGGGTACCATTCAGCAAGTTATACGACTAGCTCATCGTCTCACTGACCAAGCGGTGGAGCAAAACAGGATGCCCAAACGTATCAGTGCCACAGCTACTCCTGATGCTCCTAGCGACAATAAGCGAAAATGGGATGGAAATTCAAGTAAAGGTTCTACCTCTGTTCAGTCTCAGTCACAACAACGAAGGACTGAGGACTATAAGAGCCCCAGTCAGCAGCCTTCTGGAAGTCAAGGGCAGGGTGGATACAAGGGGAATCACCCCAAATGTAATAGCTGTAACTTGCACCACAACAAGCCATGTAGTAGAGGCAACTGTCATCGGTGCAACAAGCCTGGTCACATTGCAAAGGATTGCAGGAGTCAGCGTCCAGCGAATCAGAATCGGTAACAACAGCAAGCCCCACCGAATCAACGCCAGCAGCAGCAACAACAAGGTAACAACAAAGGGTGCTTTCAATGTGGTGCTGAAGGCCATTTCAAGAGAGACTGCCCCCAGCTAAATCAGAACCAGAACAACAACAATCAGGGGAATGGAAACGGCAATGGGGGAAACAACAATGGTAATTGGGCAAGGGGTCGTGCCTTCGTGATTGGACAGGGTGATGCTAGGAATGATCCCAACGTTGTGATGGGTAAGTTTCTACTGGATGACTTTTATGTTACTGTTTTATTTGATTTGATTTGGGTGCCGATACTAGCTATGTGTCCTTAAAAGTTAGTCAAATGCTTAAGCGTACTCCAACACCTTTGACCACCAAACACATGGTAGAGCTAGCAAACGGTAAAAGTTTAGAGGCCATACACATAATTAAGGGTTGTAATCTTGTTCTTGCTGATCAGACCTTTTCTATCGACCTCATTCCTATCGTTCTGGGTAGTTTCGACGTTGTTATTGGGATGGATTGGTTATCTCATCAGCAAGCGGAAATTCTTTGCAACGAGAAGATTGTCCGCATCCCTCGTTCTGGTGAAGAACCCCTCGTGATTCGTGGCGACAAGAGTGGTGCTGTTGTGGGCATCATCTCTTTCCTTAAGGCTCATAAGTGGTTGTGAAAGGGCCACACTGCCATTCTAGCTCTCGTTACTGATGCATCAATGGAAGAGAAGAAAATTGAAGACATTCCTATTGTACGCGATTTTCCTGAGGTATTCCCCGAGGAATTACCTGGTCTTCCGCCTCATCCTCAAGTCGAGTTTCAAATCGAGCTAACTCCTAGAGCAGCGCCCATAGCTCGTGCACCTTATCATCTAGCTCCATCAGAACTTGAAGAACTATCCTCGCAACTACAAGAGCTCTTGGACAAGGGTTTTATTCTCCCTAGCTCTTCGCCTTGGGGAGCTCCAGTGTTATTTGTAAAGAAGAAAGACGGTACCTTCAGAATGTGTATTGACTACCGCGAACTCAACAGGTGACCGTGAAGAATCGCTATCCCCTCCCACGTATAGACGACTTATTCGACCAGTTGCAAGGGTCGAGTTTCTACTCTAAGATTGACTTAAGATCAGGCTATCATCAGCTGAGAGTCCGAGACGAGGATATCTCTAAAACAACATTCAGGACTCGTTATGGGCATTATGAGTTTCTGGTTATGCCTTTCGGATTGAAGAATGCACCTGCGGTCTTCATGGATCTCATGAACCGAGTGTGCAAGCCTTACCTGGATAAGTTTGTCATAGTTTTCATCGACGATATCCTGATCTATTCGAAGAGTCAGGAAGAACACGAGCAACACCTGAGGCTTATTTTGGAACTTCTTCGAACAGAGCAGTTGTATGCCAAATTTTCGAAATGTGACTTCTGGCTTCGCGAAGTCCACTTTCTAGGCCATGTAGTAAACAAGGATGGGATTCATGTTGATCCATCCAAGGTTGACTCGATCAAGAACTGGCCTGCACCCTGTACACCAACAGAAATCCGCCAATTCTTGGGTTTGGCAGGTTATTACAGAAGGTTTATCAGGGATTTCTCAAAGATTGCGCAACCTCTCACTTCACTGACTCAGAAGGGTGTCACCTATCGTTGGGGTGATGCACAGGAATCTGCTTTTTAGTACTTAAAAGATAGACTTTGTAGCGCGTCTATCCTCTCATTGCCTGAAGGCACATATGATTTTGTGGTTTATTGTGACACTTCCATCCAAGGACTTGGTTGCGTGTTGATGCAACGTGACAAGGTCATTTCTTATGCATCGCGACAACTTAAGGTTCACAAAAAGAACTACACTACTCATGATCTGGAGCTGGGAGCAGTTGTTTTCACACTTAAAATATGGAGACATTACCTGTACGGTACCAAGTGCACCATTTACACCGATCACAGGAGTCTCGAGCATATCTTTAAGCAAAAGGAGTTAAACATGCGACAACGCCGATGGGTCGAGCTCTTGAATGATTACGAATGTACGATCAGGTACCATCCGGGCAAAGCCAATGTTGTGGCCGACGCCCTCAGTCGAAAGGATACTAAACCTAAGCGAGTGTGTGCGTTACAACTTACCATCCTATCTAGTCTACCTACTCAGATACGAGATGCTCAGGTTGAAGCATTGAAAGCAGAGAACATCAGGGCGGAGTCCCTATGGGGATCAAGGAAACGGTTAGAACAAAAGGAAGACGACGCCTACTATGTAAACGGATCTGGGTCCCACTTTACGAAAACTTACGCGAGCTTGTGATGGATGAAGCACACAAGTCTCGTTATTCGGTACATCCTGGTTCGGATAAGATGTACCACGATCTCAAGACAACGTATTGGTGGCCTAGTATGAAAGCCAACATAGCAACCTACGTCAGTAAATGTTTGACTTGTGCGAGAGTCAATATTGAATATCAGAAACCATCAGGCCTACTCCAACAACCAAAAATCCCGACATAGAAATGGGATTTCTTTTCCATGGATTTCGTTACTGGCCTGCCTAGATCCCAATGCGGAAATAACACTATTTGGGTGATAGTGGATCGATTGACCAAGTCTGCACATTTTCTGGCTATTAAGGAAACGGATAAGTTTTCCACTCTAGCAGACGTCTACCTAAAGGAAGTAGTATCAAGGCACGGAGTGCCAACCTCCATCATTTCTGATCGTGACTCACGTTTTACTTCTGAATTGTGGCAAGCTATGCACAAGTCTTTTGGCTCACGCTTAGATATGAGCACCGCTTATCATCCACAGACGGATGGACAGTCTGAACGTACCATTCAAACCCTTGAAGACATGCTTAGGGCATGTGTGATTGATTTTGGTAACGGCTGGGAGCGACATCTACCTCTAGTAGAATTTTCATATAATAACAGCTACCACACCAGTATCCAGGCCGCTCCGTTCGAAGTATTGTACGGGCGGAATTGCCGATCGCCTCTTTGTTGGGCAGAGTTTGGCGACAGTCAAATCACTGGCCCAAAACTTGTAGTAGATACAACCGAGAGGATTGCTCAGATACGACAATGAATGGCGGCAGGTCGTGACCGTCAGAAAAGCTATGCAGATAAGCGACGAAAACCACTCGAGTTCCAGGTTGGGGATCGAGTGCTACTTAAAGTCTCACCTTGGAAAGGTGTAGTTTGTTTTGGCAAACTCAATCCACGCTATGTCGGACCGTTCGAAATCATTGAGAAAATTGGCAAAGTCGCTTACAAGTTGAATCTACCGGCAGAACTCAGCGGAGTTCACAACGTATTCCATGTGTCGAATCTAAAGAAGTGTCTGTTAGATGAAACCCTCATAGTTCCTCTCAAGGAGCTCACTATCGACGATCAGCTGCGATTCATCGAGGAACCAGTAGAGATTACTGATCGAGATGTTAAGGTTCTCAAGCATACCAGAATACCTCTTGTTCGAGTTCGTTGGAACTCCTGTCGTGGCCCTGAGTATACCTGGGAATGAGAAGACAAAATGAAACACAAGTATCCCCATTTGTTTGAGAAAAGTGCAACCACTACGGAATTTCAGGACGAAATTCCAAACCAACGGGGGGATGATGTGACACCCCAGGAAAAACCAGTAAACCACGCAACTTAACTAGCTTCCTCAGTAACCACATGCTAAATTTCGGGACGAAATTTTCTTAACGAGGGGAGAATGTGACAACCCTCATAATTACATGTATCCGTATGATTAATTAATGTTATATTGTGCTTATTGATTGTACAGAAAATTGACTAAATGGTCCTGAATGTTCTCCTATGTGTTAGGAATTAAAAGTGTTATAAAAAGCTACATAAAAGACACTATACGGAATAACTTAGCACTTTAACGAACCGGTATCTAACCGAACAACCGGACATTACCCGGGACACCAAATTTTTGCCAAACACATTGTTTAATTATTTCTTGGCTAGTTATAATCCCCGAACACCATACCACCCACTAAAATATCTAGTAAACTAACTAAACAAGATATACACTTGAAATGGAACTAATATTTACCAACTTGTTATCAAATATTACAATTAACCCCCCCCCCCATACCCAAATTCGGTCACCAAGGGACCCACCCAAATCACCAACATATCTCATTAGATATTGCTTCAATTTTATAATGGATTCTTGCTTGTTGGAGTAAACAAAATATTAGAACTTGAGATTATAAGTATGGTGTGCAAGATCACCATATCACCCCATATCTTCTCTAGATCACCCCGCTCTCCCTCGTCTCACTCTCTCCTCTCGGCTCCCTCTGTAACCGCCACCACCACCACGACCTTGTCACCACCATATCATTCCAATTCCAAGCTCATTCAAGTCTAGAAGGTGATACATGGAGTTTGGAGCTTGAAGGTCTTGGAGAATCCTTCTCATTTGCTTTCATCATCCACTTTTCATCATCCTTTTCACTAGAGGTCTTCCCTAGCTTTAAGCTAGTTGTAAGCTTCTTGTTAACTCTTGGTTACTTCCTATTTTTAGTAGTTAAAGGATGTATTATGATGAAATAATGCTAGTATGATGTTGTCTTGTTTATGTTGGTTACTTGATGAAAACTTGTACTCTGTAAATCTGATATGAACGATGGTACTTGACATGATAAATCTGAGTTAAATAAAAGATAATCTGCTGCAAGTGATGTTAAATGTCGTTGTTGATCAGTAGGCATGTTAACAGAACAAATAGAACTTGCGTTAGAGCGCTATAAGCTGAAAACAGGAAGCTGTCAAGCTGTTACAGCCGCCTTCAGTCGGCTGTAACCAGGTCATAACTTAAGGAAAAATTGAATTTCTTGAGTCTATAACGTGTTATTTCGAAATACGGTTCTAATGGCACTGGAATCATAGTTTTTGGCGAGCGGCCAATGGCGAGCGGGTCATTAGTTAATAGCGCTATTAGGTTTAACAAACCTCACACCGTGCCGTTCGGACGGGCGTGTACTAATGGACTATGGCATGTCGGTGATGATAGACACCGACGCTAGGGCACAAGTTATTTTCGTTAGTAGTCGATATGGTAACGAGTCTGGTAGTTTAAAAAAAATGGGGTAGCCCCCACGGCCGGAGTGCCGGGCTGGATAGCCAGGGATTATGAACATGGGGTAGCCCCCACGGCAGAAACGGCCGAAGTAAAAATGGGTTAACTAATAAACGTTTTCGAACTATGGGGTAACCCCCACGGCTGGATAGCTGGTTAAGATTAAACTACGTTTTTGGAAACAACTCTAAAATGGACAACCAACTGTGAACTCACTCAACTTTGTTGTTGACTCGTTACTACATGCTTTGCAGGTCGTTAGATGCTTATGGAGCTTGCACGGGGAGGAGTTCATTGTGGGATATGGACTGTTATGTCCCGTTCTAAACATTTAAACTTTATGAACTTATGTTTTGGTTTTACGTCTTATGCTTCCGCAGTTTAATTTGAACTTGGTTAACTAGTTTTTTAACACCAATTATATTGCGTGGTTGGATTTTATCTATTTTAAATACATTGTTCAATATAATTGGTGGCTGGATCCTGGTCATGTCACGCCTCCAAGCGGTGATACTCCGCGTGTGGATTTTGGGGGTGTGACATGGTCTATCTATTCTATTACAAGACTCGATACAAAACGAAGTCAACAGACATATGCACTAACATCAATCAATCAAATCGGTTAGATAAACAACTAACTCAAACAAAACAAGTAATAACAAAATCATAAAATTTAACCTTCGGGAGAGGAGTGACGGGCGATTCAGGCGACGGAGGAGTACCGGAGGAGCTACGGAGTGGCGGCCGGTGAGAGCGGCGTAGATTTGAGGACGAGAGAAATTGCTGAAGATCTGAGGGAGAGTTTATAAGCTTTTTGAAATTAAAAATAAGTTTTTATACTATGATTTGAATTTTGAATATGGAGCCCGAATTTTGAATCGTCAAAGGTTTTGAATTTTGAATTTTGAATTTTGAATCGTCAGACGTTTCAATATGGGGCAGAGCTTTGCCTTTTGTGTGTGGGCAGACCTTTAAAGAAAGAATGTGGGTCAGACCTTTGAAATTTTAAAGTGGGGCAGTGGTTTGAATTTATGATATCACTATGCTCTCTCCATGGCTTCCACCTCATTGTTGATGACATAAGAAAAACATTGTTGGACAGCCTCTATGGCTGCCACATAAGCTTTTCTTATGTAATTGGGATTTCTCTTTTTATGGAAAGTATAAATAGATTGTAGTCATTAAAGATTTTGTCTTTTTTATTTTTCTTTTTTGTTTTGTTATCGTTCCGACTTATTATTTTCTAACGATAATATTTCAAGTAACACTCCGCAAACGCGCATGCATAGTTAAACATTTTAATGTCTACTTTTTTGTTTAGTTTAACGGTCCTGTCGCAAGGCTCATGTCCCAAAAACTTGTTATTTAAAAGTTGTTTCAAAAAATATAAAGATTCTTTTTGTCAAACGAAAGCTTGCTTATTGTAAAAAGTAAAGATAATTTTGTCAGTATTGCGAAATGTAAACATTAAACCGAAGACGTAAAGCCATCAAACAATACCTAAATTCATGAAATATTAATTTTCCTATAAACAATACATAATATTGATATTCTATTTTCAACCTCAATACGTTTATGTTTTCCAAAAGAATAAAAGATATGCCCGAAGAATGAGTATCGTTGTCATTGATGTATAACCAATTTCACACACATTAAAAAAAGCTAAAAAATGAAAAGTTAAATTAGTCGCTAGTAACTCGCGGCAATACCTAACCCATGAAATTGAGTCTGTCACCAACAACTACCGACACTCATAAACTTAAATACTTCCATGAATGGTTCAAACCATGTTCTAGCCTTAAATGCCATGTCCATAACATCATTATCATTTCGAAAAACCTTGAATTGACAATCATCAGCATTTAACCCCTGCATGTAAAAATCCCTCGTTTTATAGCACCCCGTTTCCATTCCATACTCTACCAGCTCAAAGTATGCAATATGATCAAAATCTATGCGTAGAAACTTAGAATCACCTCCAATATATTGAGGTTGATCAAAACCAAAATCTAATGACCAAAGCATCACTTCGATAGCATCCATCAGTTCAATCAGCGTATGATATCAAAATGCAATACCTCTGTAGTGTGTGATTTTTGGCTTCAATCGTCGATTAGCAAAGATTAGGGCTTGATCGCCAAGAAGAGAGATGAGCGTCTGAGTTGTTGAGTTGTGTAAAGTGTTATGATATTTGGGGTTTTTATGATGGTGAAACAGGTGTCCAGTACACGTCACCTTGCCACGCTGGATTAATATGACACGTAGGCTTATAAAACAAACCCAGTTAGTGTTTATTTAACGACGGGGTGTCATGACACACTATGTGTTAAGTTGGGAATGGTGGGAGCCAAAGTCAAAATTGAGAGTGCCAACGGCCAAAAGCGAATAGTTGATGGTGATCAGATCCAAAAACCCTTCTCTATACGCTTTTGAGTTTCATCGAATAATCAAAATTCAGCATATTATTAAGCATGAATAATTAATTTAACAATACTACGTAAATATCTATGATTGTTTTGAGTACCCTACCAATTTTTCCCCTATCACAAAAATTTCTGGTTCCTACTGATAGTGTGAGGCCATAGACCCTTTGGTATTAAAATAGTTTATGTGCTTAAAACATGTTTTAAAAGAGGATAGTGTTTGAAATGTTATTGGCTTATTTTAGGGTGATATCCACTAAACACTTTCATATTTTATATCTAAAGTTTATTCCTAGAGGGAAATAAGCAACTTTCAATAAGCTGATAATATAATATGCATTCGTTTATGTGCAAAACCACAAAATATTTTCAACTAGGATACTACTAATTGCAATTGCAGTTTAGGTGAAGTAAGTCACTCGCCTAATAGAGCCCTAAAAATTCGTGTACCTTATCCGAACTCGAAAAAACGTGTCCTTAGATCTTAACGAAATTGAGTATTGGGCTCACTAAAGGTCTAAATCTAATGCCGATGGGCTAATAATTAATATAAACCATAAAAATAGTTTTGTAAGTGGGCCTATGTTGGCGTTTGTATGGGTATACCCTATTAATTTATTTATTTTTTACATATACATATCAGTTTTTTTTTAGAATACCGTGCCCTTCAAAATATCGGGCCTGACCGGTGGTCCTCCTCGCCCACTCTCATGGCCTGCCATGAGAGGAAACATAGACTTTTGGCAACTTAGGTGGAAGGTAAATTAAGCGAACCCATGAGTCATAAACAACCAATTATTTTAACTAATAGAGGAAACTTAAGAAGATAATATGTGTTTGTAATTGTATTGTGGTTAGACACTTATGTTAATTAGCAATTGTGCATGATTAATGCCTGCCCCCACAAAAACCAAAGACATAAGCCTACTTTATGACCAAAGAGACAACAGATAGATGAAGACTGGAAGCAATTTTGGGCCAAGTAGAAAACGCCAAAATACAGTTGGATAATCTGTACAATCTCACATGAAAAAGAAGCATTGTTGCTGACATTACAGAAGAAATTTTAAATAATGGAGGCATGCATCATCCTCTTCTTTTTTAGCCAGTTATGAAAACATGTGAGTTGGTACTTTTTAATTTTCTCAAATGCACAGCGGGGTTCCTCCCCCACTTGCAACTCACCTATACCAAAGTTAAACAATTTATAACGATTCATCTTTGTATAATTCCTTGTTATTTCATCTTTCAAAACCCGAAATTAATTGTTTGAGCAAATGGAGTTCTCTAAATGCATAGCGGCTCAAGAGTGTAGCAGCGGTGAATCAGGATGGACAATGTACATTGTTTCTCCTATGAATGAAACCAATAATCATCATGGCCATGATGAAAGTTATGGTGATTATAACAATGAAGATAGTGATGATTCAATGGTCTCAGATGCATCTTCAGCACCAACTCATCAAGCAATCTTGCATGGAATGTCCAAGAAACGAAGTGGTTTGCGCCGCGAATTCAAACATGTAGTGAATCAAAGGAAAATGGAGAAGAAGTTATATGATAGAAGGAAAAAAGCAATGAAAGAAGAACATAAGATATGCATTGATGTTAAGGCAAGGAAGACTAATTAATTAATTAGTTTGTTTGAAGTATGATTTTTCCTACTGTTGCATCTTTTGAAAGAATTAAGGAGCCAGATTTAATGGCGAAAATCCCATGCACATACTCATTTGTTGTTTTATTAGTAAATCAAGATGGCTATTAATCACGATCGTAGGTAATGCACGTATAATATGATATTGTAATAATACAAAACTGTTTGTTTGTGAATTGTAGATACTCTAGAATATATCTATATTAAATATTTCATATCAACATATTTAGGTAGTGTATATGATTTAGCTCTGCAGAAGCAGGATCTGGAGTCGCGATTACCGTTGAGATGCTGATTGCTCGGTTTATATTTTGAGAGGTTTGGGCTGCTTATTTTTGGGCTTATGTTGATGGAATGATGCTAATTGCTGCTGGGCCTTATGCTGCGGATTGGGCTGCTGAGGCTTAAGGGTTTTATTTTTGTTCCGGTTATATAAAGAGGAGCTGTCTTGGGATCATTCACTCAGCCTCTTACAACTCTCTCTCTCTCTCTCTCTCTCTCTCTCTCTCTCTCTTACACATCTAGAACTTTCCTCTGTTTTTACCTTTCCTCACAAGTACATTCGTGAGAATCTCGGGTTTTATACTTGTTAGATGATCATCCTGTTGATGATCATCTGTTCTTGTTGATATTCCAGTCAATCTGTGATGACTAGTTGATTTCCTTTGTATCTGTTTTGAGATTTATATAAACTCGATTATTTTCTATAAAGATCTTAGAGTTCTGACATGGTATTCCGAGGTTGATTTGTTACTCTGGTGGTCTTCCGCTACATATATTCTGGGCTGTTGATTAACATACTTTGTTAATAAAATCTAGGGTTTCTTTTTGTTCTTGTTTCTGGTCGGAAGCAAGAGTTGCTATTTTCCGGTGATCTTTGGAGTCCTGGTAGTCCGGTGTGCTCTGCCGATTCCAGATCTTGGAGGTTTTTAGCGTCTTGAAGGCCGTGTCTATCTTGGAGTTTGAAACCCTAATTTCTAGGGTTTGGTGTACGTCGGCAAGATTCTGGTTGGTCTCTATTATTAGGGCAAACCAATAGATTCTCTGTTTATTTGTCTTCTCATCAATCCTTTGTAACCCTAAGTGAAGGTTAGAAGGCTGATTGCTGGAGGGAATTAAACGCTTTGGTGAGATTGTTCCATCTTTTTGTTATTTTGTTTTTGTTTCTACATTCACTTGTGTCTTGTGCAATGTTTTAAAAACCGTATTTTAATCATACCGGGTTAAACTCAGAAAGATTCAACCGGTTGAACCGAATTGTACCAGGTGGTCCAACCGTGTTGACTAATTAATTCTATAAATACATAAAATATAATTTCAACTCAAAAAATAATCAAAAACTACATCTTTCCATAATAAAAAAATATTTCAAAAGTTAACCCATAATAAAAAAAAAATATCCAAAAGTTCATGATTAAATACCCATTATATAGCAATTAGCAAACACTATAACAATTAACAACATGAATGATTGAACAAAAGTCAAAAGAAGGTAAACCTGGATAATCGCTTGAAGAACTTAATTTGAAAAACCCAATGATTTTTCATCTTTGAGTGAGGAAGAATTTTGATCGATGTGGGTTTTCAATTGTGGGCGATAAATTTTACACTTTAACTAAGAAGGTAAATAGTCACCTTTTTTAGGCACCTAAAAATTAAGAGTTCAAAATTTTAACCTTTGGCCTGGTATGAACAGTTACCGGTATACCGGTTTTGTAACACCCCGTGTTTTCGAGAAGTCAAAGTCAACGACCGATTTCGCGCAACTTGACTTGTAGTGAATTTCTTTTATGTGTTTAATTTAGCTGTATTATGTGGAGTAAGTGTCAATAAATGTAATAATCGACGTGTTTCAATCGCCATTTAACTGACTTACGACTGGGAAGTATAGGAAGTAACAATGCGATAAAGTTAACGAAACGATAATCAAACTATGCTAAACGAATCGACATCGAATCGAATCGCAACTCGAGCTACGTATTTTAATTACTGTTATACGTGTGTGTGTGCCTTAGGTGTTACTTGTGCATGTTTATTTATGTTATGTGTGGAAATCGAAAATCGAAACGCAATCGAACTCAATCGAAAATCGAACTATGATAATTGGTGGAGAAGAGACAGTGGTCGATATGAGTGATTGGGACTGAAAGTAATTTGACTAGGAAACCCTATTGTATCGAACCGCTCGCAACCGAAATCGAAATATCAAAAATCGTCGCACCAAACGCTCGAAACGTGCAGCTAATCGATCAGGCTACCAGCCGATCGAACAGCTAGCCGACCGGACTGCTGTCCGATCGGACAGGCTGTCCGATCGAGCTACCTGGCCGATCGGCCAGCACTTTCCTCTTTTTTCATCCTATAAATACCCCTGTCATTGTCATCCTTTCTACTTTTGGAAACCTCTGTTCGACCAGCACGCTTAACTCAACCTTTACTCAGATTCCTCTCGATTCCGGTAAGATTTCGTCCTAAATCTTGTACTTTCTTGATCTACACGCACTCCTACACCTTTCTACCTTTCAAATCTTAACCTTTAACCGTGAAATCATCAAGATTCAAGTGTTCTAGGATGATGTCATCATGGGTTCTTGAAGAACTTCATGTTTTGGCCTCAATCCACCAAGAATAACTTGGATCTAGCCGATTTCCACATAAACAAACAAAGATCTTTCATAGATCTAAACATATACCCGGTGAAAAGGATTGAAAGATGGATTTTCCAACTTTCTTTCAACTCTTTTTCACTCAATGCCTTCAAACCGATAGAAACAGAGCCTGTGCCGGCTTACAAATCACTCCGGTGGTTGCATGGCTTAAGATCCAGATTCTATCCACGAGGTTAACCGATTTTGGGTTAAACGATAAACTCTGTTCCGAACAGTTCACCAGCCGGATTTGGGTGATTCCTGTCCGACCAGGGGAACCAAGTAAGGACGAGGGATCTATGGTTCGAATCGTTGTCAAAATACCTCAATAAAACGACAAACAAACAGAATAACCAAGTGTTAAACGAATAGGCTGATCAGGTCAGGGTGCTGACCGATCGGGCTGCTGTCCAAACGGACAGCCAGCTGATCGGACAGCAGCCGATTGACTGGCCAGCCGATCGGTTAACACGTGGTCCCACACTTAATCAATTTATTTTGAAGACTAGTATTGAACGAACTGTTGTTCGATCGGACTGCTGTCCGATTGGATTACTCTTCGGATCATGAGATACTATACTTCAACATTTAATTGATTTTTCAACATGTTCGATGCACTAGGAGTGCCACCCGATCGAAAATCCGTCCGATCAGGTGACACCCTGCTGAGAACTCGTCATGGTTGTTCTTGCATGATGTCCGATCGAACAGCATTAGTGTTCGATCGATAAGCTATCCACTGCACCATACTTTGCATTCATTTAAAGTTGTTGACTATTGTTGACTTGCCAACCGATCGGTCAGCAAGCCGTTTTATTGCGTCACCTTACAATTCATTAAGTTTTTGACTTGTTGACCTATCCGATCGAACACCTATCCGATCCAAAGCAAATCACTACAATTCATTAAAATACCTAACGGATCGGGTTGCCGGCCGATCGAACAGCCGTCCGATCGACCGACCTGAAGGGTAAAGGTACTTCAATGTTTTCAAATGCTACAACGAAAACTTCAAAAGTCAAGCTATCATACACAAACACATCGTTCTCAAAGGAGGAAACAATCCACTCGAACAGCCATCCGATCGGCCTACCGACCGACCGGACAGCGGTCCGAGCGGACTGTCAACCGAACGGTCAGCCGTCCGATCGAACTACAGTCCGATCGACCAGCTGTCCGACTCTCCGACCCTTATTTTCCGTTTTACGCGTCACTTATTATTATGCTATCGAACTATTCAGGCTAACCATACTCGCTAAGCGCTCCCTTCAATCCATCAACCGCTGTGAGTATACTCGATCCCTTTTTGCTCTAAGCACTTTTGGGTGTTACATACGTTACAACTATTCAAATCACATCAAACACACTACTCAATACTATTTGAACGCTAACCGTTAATGCATGTTATACGTGGCTTATGATTGCTTGTTTGTTATGTTTACACATGGAATGCTGTCTACCTGCCTTAGCAACGATAATACTATAGTTTGCCTAGTTTTTATCTGCCTTAACCGTTAATGAATCAAGGGTCTCTAGAAGCAGATAAACAATTGCTCTATTTAAATCTGAGTTGTCGGAACAGAATTATTTGCCTAGTTTTTATCTGTAATAATTTGTTTGTTGTTTGAGACATGGTATGGGACATGTTATTTTAAATTGAATGGTAATGATAATTTTTATGGAAACTTCTGGACAATCTGTTTCGGTCAGTGCCATGCCCCGATGTTTCCGCCATCGGTTGGGGTGTGACAGATTGGTATCAGAGCCATAACTATAGGGAATTAGGCAAGACACGACCTAGTTCGGGTCGAAGTCTTAGATACCTAGTCTATAATTAGGAACCAACAGACCGACTTGAGTACATCCAGTTAGGTTTAAATACGAGCTTATTTCTCACTATTCTCGCTTATGCTACACTATCACTGCACTCGAATTTTCAGCCATGAATGAGGAATTAAGTCGAGATTAGGTGTGAAAAACCGCAAACTCTCGGCTAAAGTTGGTTAATCAACCCGCATTTTATCTACAAACGAGGAGAATTATGCCAAATCAGGGGTGAAATCCGTATTTTGATGAATAATCTCCTCTACTTTATTAAAAATAGGAACGAAGTTGTTAAGCTAGGGGTGAAACCCTAACCTCGAGGACTTGTTCCGCTTTTATACAAAAACTCTCACCAAAGTCTCGACGGACTCCAACGACCTGAAGTCACAAAATGACTAACGGGATGTGTGCCAAACGCCCAAGAATCGAGGCAAAGGCATAGTCCTGAAGGTTAAATGTGCACAACGGATCCTTGCGAATAGTTGAATCACTTTGGGTAGTCGAAGTCTACTAGCCGCAGACAATCTATTTCCTTATTTTTATGTGTTTCGATTCTGAGCCCGCAACTGCCGACTCTGATGATCCGTCGATTTTATGTGCTATAAGTGTGTATACCTGTTTATGTGTTTAAATTTTTGGAGATTTACTCGATTTTTGCTTTCACTTCGATCGACACGCACGACTCGCACTGCATTTCCATCTCAATACGCTGCCAAATCGTTGAATTATGGACGACTTTATGCTACGCTTATACTACACTACTCGATATACTAAAACGCGATCGCTATATTCGACACTCGCGAACTGTGAATGATAGGTTTCTGTATTCTGACTACCTCAAGTGACTAAATGCGTATGTGCTTTTGTGATTCTGTGCCCTATGTGCTTATGTGCTTCTGTGTTTATATGAATCTGTTATTATGTGCCTATGTGTTTATGTGATACCTATTACATTGCGTGTTCCTAAGCTTTAGTAAGTAGTAGACGTGTGAGGTGAGATTCGAATACAATGTGTTGAAGTCCTGAGACGATGTCTGTTGCAGACAATGTCATCTGGATCCCGTCATCCCTTACTTTCTCGTCAAGAAAAGAGAGACAAATGCCTTGCTGCCATCATCACTAAAAGTGTAGCAAAGGCCGTGAGTGATGTGTACGAGAATGCCAGCAAATCATCTGAGGAATTAAGGACCGAAGCTCCTAAAGCTACCGCTAAGACCTTCAATTTCAAGCAATTCAAGTCGTGTGGACCAAAAGAATTCACCGGCGAGGGAGGTCCTACTGCACTATTCCAATGGTTTGATTCCATTGAGGTCACTATACGACAAATTGGTTGCCCCGATGACCTCCGAACTCTGAATGCTACCGGCGTTTTCCAGTCCCGTGCACTAGATTGGTGGACGGCCGAGAGGAACAAGCGAGGGAACGATGCAGCCTACGGTCTGTTGTGGGACAAGCTCAAGGAAGTCATGCTGGAAGAATTATGCCCTCCTCTTGAACGTCAGAAGCTAGAGGATGAATTTTGGCACATACAGCAAAAGGATGGTGAAAATGTTGCGCTCACTGCTCGCTTCAAACAGCTCAGCATCATTTGTCCCGACCAGGTCAAGACTCCAGACATGGCAATCAAGAAGTATATCCGAGCCCTGCCTGACTGTGTTGCCGATTTTGTGCAAGCGGCTAAGACTACAACGATCGAGGAAACTTATCTACTGGCCGCAGAAATCAACGACAAGCGGGTCAAGGCCGGTGTCTGGGATAAAGCTTTAAAGCACCTGCATCAAGCTACCATCACCGCACCAACTGCTGAAACCACCACCTCATCGAACAACAAGATGAAGAACAAGAGAAAGAACAGCTCCAGCAACAAGAACTGTGCGATCACTGCTGCACCGATTCAAGCTGTACCAGCTCAACAGCGTCAAGTAGCGGCGCCTGTGGCTAATGCACCGCCTGCAAAGCGTGCATGCACTGGGCCACACCCGCTCTGCCCTACTTGTACCTACCATCACCCGACTGCCATTGCTTGCCGTTTCTGTGCTCATTGCAATATGTACGGCCATTTTACTACCAACTGCCGAGTTCGACAAGCTCCTGCTCATCAAGCTCTACTCACCGCCCCTCAGGGTCAACAAGCTCCTCCGGCACCCGCGGTCAAAGCCAGAGCCTGCTTCGCATGTGAAGATCCTAACCATTTCGCCAACATGTGCCCGAACAGGGTTGTGAGGCAAGAGCCCCAGCAGCAGCAGCCTCAGCAGCAACAACAGCAGCAGCAGCAACAACAAGCAGCACACGCACGAACCTTCAACATCAACGTGCGTCAAGCCCAAGCCGACAACAACGTGGTCAATGGTACGTTCCTTGTGAATGGTATTTATGCTTCGTGTTTATTTGATACTGGAGCCGATAATTGCTTTGTGTCGTTCGAATTCGAGAAACTCCTTAGTCGTAAACGCTCCCAACTCTCCTCGACATTCGATGTTGAAGTCGCTACCGGAAGAACTGTCGCCGTTAATTCTGTTCTTCGTGATTGTACTCTTGAGCTCAACAATCACATCTTCCCAATCGACCTTATTCCGATGCAACTCGGAAGTTTTGATGTCATAGTAGGCATGGACTTTCTTCATGAAAACCATGCTGAAGTTGTGTGCTTCGACAAGATGATTCGATTCTCGCTTGCGAATGGTGATTTATTGTGTGTTTACGGTGATACCACTTCGAAAGGTCTCAAGCTCATGTCATGTGTCCAAGCTAGCAAGTATCTCCGCAAGGGATACAGAGCTTTCTTGACTAACATTGTAGTAGCGGAGAAGGAAAAGAAAGAGAAGAAGGAAGTAAAGGACGTTCCTGTGGTTCGAGAATTTCCTAATGTTTTTCCAGAGGATCTTCCCGGACTACCGCCAAGTCGTGATATCGACTTTCGTATCGACCTCATTCCTGGAGCCAACCCTATTGCCAAAGCTCCCTACAGACTCGCGCCGTCCGAAATGAGCGAACTCTCAAACCAACTCCAGGAATTACTTGAGAAAGGCTTCATTCGCCCGAGCACCTCTCCTTGGGGCGCGCCAGTCCTTTTTGTCAAAAAGAAGGATGGGTCGTTCAGGATGTGCATCGACAATCGGGAATTGAATAAGTTAACTATCAAGAACCGCTATCCCCTACCCCGCATAGACGATTTGTTTGATCAGCTACAAGGTGCTACGTGCTTCTCGAAGATCGATCTACGCTCAGGCTATCACCAACTACGTATTCAAGAGGAGGATATACCCAAAACCGCGTTTCGCACTCGATACGGCCACTACGAATTCGTTGTTATGCCTTTTGGTTTAACTAACGCACCCGCGGTTTTTATGGATCTGATGAATCGCGTGTGTAAACCATATCTCGACCGTTTCGTCATCGTATTCATCGACGATGTCTTGATCTATTCCAAATCGAAAACCGAACACGCGCAACATCTACGTTTGGTTCTCGAGCTACTCCAGGGGAACCAGCTCTATGCCAAGTTCTCCAAGTGTGAATTCTGGTTGGAGGAAGTTCAGTTTCTGGGTCACATTGTTAATAGTCAAGGTATTCGCGTCGATCCTGCGAAGATTGAAGCTGTTAAGAGCTGGATTACGCCTAAGAACCCGTCCGAAGTCCGTTCTTTTCTCGGACTAGCGGGCTATTATCGACGATTTATCGAAGGATTCTCAAAGATCGCAGTGCCGCTTACCGCTCTCACGCACAAAGACAAGCCTTTTGTTTGGGGAACTGAACAAGAGTCTGCCTTTCAAACCCTCAAACACATGCTTTGCAATGCTCCTGTTCTCACATTACCCGTCGGAAACAACGATTTCATTGTCTACTGTGATGCTTCCAACCTTGGTCTTGGTTGTGTCCTCATGCAACGGGACAAGGTTATAGCTCACGCATCTCGTCAGCTCAAAATCCACGAGAAGAACTATACAACCCATGATCTCGAGCTAGGCGTAGTTGTTTTTGCGTTAAAGATTTGGCGACACTACCTGTATTGTACCAAGTGTACGATCTTCACCGATCATAGGAGCCTACAACATATCTTTAATCAGAACGACTTAATATGCGTCAACGCCGATGGGTAGAACTTCTCAACGATTACGACTGTGAGATTCGTTATCACCCAGACAAGGCAAATGTTGTTACCGACGCACTCAGCAGACGGAATTATCTGCTTAGCACTCGTAATGTTTAAGCCAAATACGACCTCGAGACCCTCATCCGCGAAGCTCAGCATGCGTGTTTTAACGAACGCACTCTGAAGAAGGAAAGAATCTACCACGATGGAGCCCAGCTTGTGAGCAAATCGAATGGGATATTCCATTTTCTGGACCGAATTTGGATTCCCAAACGAACCAATTTGCGACAGATCTTGATGGACGAAGCCCACAAATCACGGTATTCTATTCATCCCGGTGCCGACAAAATGTACCAGGATCTTCGCTACAAGTACTGGTGGCCCGGCATGAGAAGGGATATTGCCCTCTACGTTGGAAAATGCCTAACTTGTGCTAGATTCAAGGCTGAACATCAAAGACCCTCTGGCTTACCCGAACAACCACCAATCCCCATGTGGAAGTGGGAGAGTATAGCTATGGACTTTATAACAAAGCTACCGCACATGTCATCAGGTCACGACAGCATTTGGGTTGTGATCGACCGTTTGACCAAATCAGCTCACTTTCTGCCAATACGGGAAGACTACAAGGTAGAACGATTAGCCCGAATCTACACCGACGAGATCATTTGTAATCATGGGACGCCTCGTGATATCATCTCTGATCGTGACGCTCAGTTTACTTCGCGATTGTGGGAAACATTTCAAATGGCACTCGGTACATCGTTAAATCTAAGTACTGCTTTCCACCATCAAACCGACGGTCAGACTGAAAGAACGATTCGTACTCTTGAAGACATGCTCTGTTCGTGTGTCATAGACTTCGGTGGTAATTGGGATAAATACCTGCCGTTAGTCAAATTCTCGTATAACAACAGCTATCATTCTAGCATTCAAATGGCACCATTCGAGGCTTTATACGGAAGAAGATGTCGATCGCCTATTGTGTGGCACGAGATCGGTCATTCGCAATTAACCGGTCCTCAGCTATTACAAGAAACGACAGACAGAATTTTCCAAATTCGGGACAACCTGGTTAAAGCTCGGAATCGACAGAAAAGTTATGCTGATAGACGACGCAAGCCCCTCGAATTTGACGTTGGTGACTACGTACTCCTAAAGGTATCACCTTGGAAGGGTGTGGTCCGATTTGGTAAGAAAGGGAAGCTCGCGCCTCGATATGTTGGACCTTTTAAGATTCTGGAAAGGATCGGAAAAGTCGCCTACAGACTCGAACTACCAGAGGAACTTAGTAACGTCCACCCAACTTTACACGTGTCAAACCTCCGAAAGTGCCTAGCCGACCATGACTTACACGTTTCACTCGATGACCTGCAAGTGAACGAAACATTACACTTCATGGAAAAGCCTGTCGAAATCATGGACCGCCAAACCAAGCAACTTAGACCCTCTCGTATTCCTATTGTGAAAGTCCGATGGGAAGGCAAACGAGGCGCAGAGTTCACTTGGGAACTCGAAAGCGACATGAAGGCGAAGTACCCGCAGCTGTTTAAAGAGAAAGTCTAGAAAGAGAAAGTTCTCAAACGTGATTCACGGTGTGGTACGAATTCCAGCTTAATTTCAGGACGAAATTCCCTAAACAAGGGGAGGCTGTAACACCCCGTGTTTTTGAGAAGTCAAAGGCAAAGTCAAGGTCAAAGTCAAAGACCGATTTCGCGCAACTTGACTTGTAGTGAATTTCTTTTATGTGTTTAATTTAGCTGTATTATGTGGAGTAAGTGTCAATAAATGCAATAATCGACGTGTTTCAATCGCCATTTAACCGACTTATGACTGGGAATTATAGGAAGTAACAATGCGATAAAGTTAACGAAACGATAATCAAACTATGCTAAACGAATCGACATCGAATCGAATCGCAACTCGAGCTACGTATTTTAATTACTGTTATACGTGTGTGTGTGTGTGCCTTAGGTGTTACTTGTGCATGTTTATTTATGTTATGTGTGGAAATCGAAAATCAAAACGCAATCGAACTCAATCGAAAATCGAACTATGATAATTGGTGGAGAAGAGACAATGCTCGATATGAGTGATTAGGACTGAAAGTAATTTGACTAGGAAACCCTATCGTATCGAACCGCTCACAACCGAAATCGAAATATCAAAAATCGTCGCACCAAACGCTCGAAATGTGCAGCTAATCGATCAGGCTACCAGCCGATCAAACAGCCAGCCGACCGGATTGCTGTCCGATCGGCCAGCACTTTCCTCTTTTGTCATCCTATAAATACCCCTGTCATTGTCATCCTTTCTACTTTTGGAAACCTCTGTTCGACCAGCACGCTTAACTCAACCTTTACTCAGATTCCTCTCGATTCCGGTAAGATTTCGTCCTAAATCTTGTACTTTCTTGATCTACACGCACTCCTACACCTTTCTACCTTTCAAATCTTAACTTTTAACCGTGAAATCATCAAGATTCAAGTGTTCTAGGATGATGTCATCATGGGTTCTTGAAGAACTTCATGTTTTGGCCTCAATCCACCAAGAATAACTTGTATCTAGCCGATTTCCACATAAACAAACAAAGATCTTTCATAGATCTAAACATATACCCGGTGAAAAGGATTGAAAGATGGATTTTCCAACTTTCTTTCAACTCTTTTTCACTCAATGCCTTCAAACCGATAGAAACGGAGCCTGTGCCGGCTTACAAATCACTCCGGTGGTTGCATGGCTTAAGATCCAGATTCTATCCACGAGGTTAACTGATTTCGGGTTAAACGATAAACTCCGTTCCGAACAGTTCACCAGCCGGATTTGGGTGATTCCTGTCCGACCAGGGGAACCAAGTAAGGACGAGGGATCTATGGTTCGACTCGTTGTCAAAATACCTCAATAAAACGACAAACAAACAGAACAACCAAGTGTTAAACGAATAGGCTGATCAGGTCAGGGTGCTGACCGATCGGGCTGTTGTCCGAACGGATAGCCAGCCGATCGGACAGTCAGCAGATCGACTGGCCAGCCGATCGGTTAACACGTGGTCCCACACTTAATCAATTTATTTTGAAGACTAGTATTGAACGAACTGTTGTTCGATCGGACTGCTGTCCGATTGGATTACTCCTCGGTTCATGAGATACTATACTTCAACATTTAATCGATTTTTCATCATGTTCGATGCACTAGGAGTGCCACCCGATCGAACAGCCGTCCGATCAGGTGACACCCTGCTGAGAACTCGTCATGGTTATTCATGCATGTTGTCCGATCGAACAGCATTAGTGTTCGATCGATCAGCTATCCACTACACCATACTTTGCATTCATTTAAAGTTGTTGACTATTGTTGATTTGCCAACCGATCGGTCAGCAAGTCATTTTATTGCGTCACCTTACAATTCATTAAGTTTTTGACTTGTTGACCTGTCCGATCGAACACCTGTCCGATCCAAAGCAAATCACTACAATTCATTAAAATACCTAACCGATCGGGTTGCCGGCCGATCGAACAGCCGTCCGATCGACCGACCTGAAGGGTAAAGGTACTTCAATGTTTTCAAATGCTACAACAAAAACTTCAAAAGGCAAGCCATCATACACAAACACATCCTTCTCAAAGGAGGAAACAATCCACTCGAACAGCCATCCGATCGGCCTACCGACCGACCGGACAGCGGTCCGAGTGGACTGTCAACCGAACGGTCAGCCGTCCGATCGAACTACCATCCGATCGACCAGCTGTCTGACTCTCCGACACTTATTTTCCATTTTACGCGTCACTTATTATTATGCTATCGAACTATTCAGGCTAACCCTACTCGCTAAACGCTCCCTTCAATCCATCAAGCGCTGTGAGTTTGCTCGATCCCTTTTTGCTTTAAGCACTTTTGGGTGTTACATACGTTACAAATATTCAAATCACATCAAACACACTACTCAATACTATTTGAATGCTAACCGTTAATGCATGTTATACATGGCTTATGAATGCTTGTTTGTTATGTTTACACATGGAATGCTATCTACCTGCCTTAGCAACGATAGTACTATAGTTTGGACTCAGCACCCATTCACACGGGGGTTGTTAAGGACAATTACTTGCATGGATTACGGTGGTAATCATGTATTGCGAACTGCCTCGGGCAGTCAACCCGCAGTCATTGGTATCGATGGATCTATGTCGATAACTAACGTGCTTCATTTCACTATGTGTACATGCTGGTTATGCGTAAATGAATTTGAACTCTATATGCTATTATCAAACTGGTATGCTCACCTTTACATTATATGTATTGACTTTATTTTAACGTATGTGACAGGTGCTTAGGATGCACACATGATAGGAAGTTGAAGCTAGAATAAAGCTTTAGAGCCCAACAAATAGTTGTCTGTAGTAAATGAATCAAGGGTCTCTAGAAGCAGATAAACAATTGCTCTATTTAAATCTGAGTTGTCGGAACAGAATTATTTGCCTAGTTTTTATCTGTAATAATTTGTTTGCTGTTTGAGACATGGTATGGGACATGTTATTTTAAATTGAATGGTAATGATAATTGTTATGGAAACTTCTGGACAATCTGTTTCGCTCAGTGCCATGCCCCGATGTTTCCGCCATCGGTTGGGGTGTGACAGGTTTAAACTTGTATCACCCAATTTACCGGCGGTACAAATTCTTTGTCGTTTCCTTATTTTACCGGTATGATTCGTGTCGGCCAAGCATCAGGCATCCGGTTTAACCGGTTCAACCGGCCGGTTTAAACCGGTTGTAAAAACATTGGTCTTGTGTCTAGGCATATTGTTGTCGGGTTTAGACACACCGGTTTGATTCGGGATATAGAGGGGGGTTCACTCTGTTGCATTTGTGTTTTTCTTGTCTTTGTGTCAATAGCTTCCTAGATATTGTCTGCGGAGGCACCTTTGAGTGACGAACCTCTGATCGGACCGCTTTCCTGGTTTTGCTGGTTGTTTTGTGTCTGTTCTGGTTCTCTTTAGTTTGTGTCTATATTCTGTGGTTCTGCTTGACTACTTGTGCTTCTGTGGAATAACGTGTTTAGTGTTTCATCATGACTGATAAAGGTGAATCTTCTGTTACTTTGATTAGTAAGTTGGATGCTAATGATCCTCTGTATTTACATGCTAGTGATTCTAGTAGTCTTACTATTGTGAATGTTAAACTGAAAGGAACTGAGAACTATGTGGTTTGGTCAAATTCTATGAAACTTGCTCTAATGGCTAAAAATAAGTTAGGTTTTATTGATGGCACTTGTAACAAATCCACCACAAATGATGTTTTAGCAAGTCAATGGGATAGATGTAATTCAATGGTTTTAACATAGATTCTTAATTCTGTTTCTGATAAGTTATATGTTGGTCAAGTTTATATTAGGCTTGCTAGTGAAGTTTGGAGTGATTTAAAGGATACTTATGACAAGGTTGATGGGTCGGTTGTGTTTGGGTTATATCAGAAAATCAATTCTATAAGTCAAAATGGTTCTAGTGTTTCAGAGTAATATCAAAGAATTAATACAATGTTGAAACAATTTGTTGCCATGGTTCAGTTACCTTCTTGTACTTGTGCTGCTTCTACCAAATACATTGAGTTTAGTCATTTGATCAAACTTATGTAGCTCTTGATGGGATTAGATGATATTTATTAACCTGTTATATAACAACCCTCCTAAGATATTTATAATATCCCTGTACGTTCCCAGGTGATTAGGGGCCGGGGGTTGCGACATGTTACGACAAGTTTGTTAACTAAGGATCCTTTAAATATTGTTAAACTGCTTTTCAATCATATCCAGAGAAGAGTCACATAGAGAATCAAATAAATCTTCAAAAGTTCCTAATGTTGGATTTGTTGCTAAAGCAACTCAGTATAATGATAACAAAAAACGGTTTAATAAATAACCTAATCCCAGTCTGAAGTGTACTCACTACAATAAGATTGGTCATGTGATTGACAAATGTTTTGAACTTCATGGTTATCCTCCTAATTACAGGACTAAACCTAATCAGAATAGTAATCAGTGGTCTAAACCTAATGTGTCTGCTAATAATAATTCTGTAGCTAATAATGTGAATGATAAAACTGCTAGTGCTTCTTTGAATGCTTTAACTGCTGATCAGTTTTCTAAACTGTTAGGTTTACTGAATGAGAATAAGTTGGAGGATTAGCCAAAGTCTAATATGGGAGGTAAGTATTATAGTGCTTTTTCTTCTCTAGGGTTTTATAAAAATTTGTATTGTTTTAACTCTACTTTCTTCCATCAAAATAGACTTAAAGGGATTGTTGATTCTGGTGCTAATCAACACATGGTTATGAGTAATGATAACATGTTTAGCTTAGTTAATGTTTCTTAATACAATATTTCTGTTAAACATCCTAATGGAACTGATGCTAAAGTTAAACAGATAAGGTGTTTTAGATTGTCTGACGATGTGATTTTAAAGGATGTTTTTGTTGTTCCTAAGTTTGTGTGAATCTTATTTCTGTACATAAATTAGCCAACGATAACAAGCTTAAGGTTGTTTTTTATGAACAAAACTGATGGTCTTTATTTCTGTGGTAATTCTAATAATTCTACTTTTGTTTGCTATAACAAGTCTGAGACAATAAAGCTCTGGCATTCTAGACTTGGTCATCCCTCATATCAAGTCTTAAATGTGTTAAATTTTAAAAGTGAAACTGGTCAAGATGAACCTTGTGATACATGTCACAAGGCTAAACAACATAGAATACCTTTTCCACTAAGTGACCATAAGTCTAAAAGGGTTGGTGATTTAGTTCATCTTGATGTTTGGGGTCCATATAGAAAGCCTAGTATAGATGGCTTTAAATATTTTCTTACTATTGTGGATGATTTTTCAAGATCTGTTTGGGTTTATCTTATGAAGTCTAAAACTGAGGTGTTTGACAATATTAAAAACTTTTATAATCTTGTAAAAACTCAGTTTGAAACTAATATTAGGGTCTTTAGAAGTGACAATGAGTCTGAATTTGTGAACTTACAAATGGGAAGTTTTATCAAACAACATGGTATAATTCACCAAACATCTTGTACTTATACCCCTCAACAAAATGGAATTGTTGAAAGGAAACATAGGCATTCATTAAATGTGGCAAGAGCTTTGTTGTTTCAATCTGGTATTCCTCTGAGATTTTGGTTTGAGTGTATCCTTACTGCTTCATGTTTGATCAACAGGACTCCCTCTTTTGTGTTAGGTGGTAGAACTCCTTATGAGTTGTTATATGGGTTTAAACCTTCTCTTTGTCACTTGAAAGTTTTTGGATGTTTGTGCTATTTTACTGTTGTGAATAACTCTTATAAACTTGAGGAAAGGGCAAAAAGGTGTGTTTTTATGGGTTATTCAAATCTTAAAAAAGGATATAAAGTTTGTAGTCTAGATCAAAAGACATTCTCTTTTTCAAGAGATGTTAGTCTTTATGAAACTGTATTTCCTTTTAAAGCTAAATCCTTCTCTGAAACTGATCTAGATAAAACAAATGTTTTAAATCACTTAGTTTTTTTATTTCTTTGAACATTCAAGTGATGTAAATCCTGATGATGAAGAGGAGTTTTCTAATTTAGTGCTTGAGACACAATAACACAGTAGCTCTAATGAGCCTGTTGATATTGTTGATACTCAGCAATCATTTGATGTAGATAGTATGGCTAATGTTCAACATCTAAATGAATCTCAAAATGAGCCTGTGAGGGTTGAGTCTAGTGGTACAATTGATGAATAGACCTTTCTGAGGGTAATCAATCTAATATTGGAAAATCTAGTAGAGTTGTTTCTACTCCAAAAAAATTTAATGGTTATGTTGTTAGTAATGTTAAGTATGGGTATGATAAGGTTGTCAGTTATGCAAATTTTCCTACTGAAAATGTCTGTTTTGCTGCTAATCTAACTAAAGTCATTGAACCATGTTCATATGTTAATGCTAGTAAAGATAAAATGTGGTTAGATGCTATGAATGATGAATTGTCTGCTTTATACAGAAATAATACATGGGATATTGTTGACTTACCTATAGGGAAAAAACCTATAGGATGTAAATGGGTTTATAAGGTTAAATACAAATCAAAAGGAGAAGTAGATAGATTTAAGGCTAGACTTGTAGCTAAAGGTTTTAACTAAAAAGAGGGCATAGACTTTGAGGAAACTTTTTCTCCTGTTGTGAAAATGGTCACAGTAAGGTGTGTCATAAGTCTTTCTATTCAAAATGATTGACCTATATATCAACTCGAGGTTAATAATGCCTTTTTTATATGGAAACCTCAGAGAAGAGGTTTATATATGCTTACCTGATGGTTTATGTGTTGAAAATAAACATGAAGTGTGTAAACTTAACAAATCCTTGTATGGCTTGAAACAAGCACCAAGGATGTGGAATGAGAAATTGGTTCAAGTGTTACTAAAAATTGGTTTTGAACAATCTAAGTGTGATCATTCTGTGTTTGTCTAGTCTTTTGGGTCTACTCTCATTATTCTGTTGGTTTATGTAGATGATATCATCCTGACCGGGAACGGTCAGGATGAAATAAATAAAGTGAAGTCTTTATTAAAAATATAACTTTTAATCAAAGATCTAGGTTTATTAAAAAATTTCCTTGGAATAGAAGTCATAAAAACCAATGAGGGAATTTGTCTTTCTCAAAGAAAATATTGTATGGATTTATTAAATGAATATGGTATGAGTGGTTGTAAACCTGTCAATTGTCCAATTGAACAAAACCATGTTTTGACAAATCTTAGTAAAAAGGAAGAATTAAAAGAGGCTAATACTTCTGATTATTAGAAGTTGATAGGTAAGTTGATATATTTATCTTATACAAGACCAGATATTGCATATTCTGTGCATTATTTGTCTCAGTACATGCATAAACCTACTGAGGCACATACTCAAGTTGCTTTTAGGTTGTTGAGATATTTGAAAAAGGCTCCTTATGTTGGTCTTATGTTGAGAAAAGATGAGTCTTTCTGGTTAACAGCCTATGCTGATTCTGACTGGGCCAAATGCGTGGATAGTAGAAGATCCGTAATTGGGTTTTGTATTTTCCTTGGGAAATCCATTGTGTCTTGGAAAAGTAAAAAGCAAAGTGTGGTATCTTGATTGTCTACTGAAGCAGAGTATCGGTCTATGTGCAGTGCTAGTTGTGAGGTTTTATGGTTGGTTAACATTTTAAGAGAATTGAAGGTCGATATTGATCTTCCAATCTCTCTAAAGTGTGATAATAGTGCAGCTTTGTCGATAGCTGCTAATCCTGTTTTTCACGACAAAACTAAGCATTTTGAAGTTGATCTATTCTTTTTGAGGGAAAAATTGCCTCTAGTATTATCAAAACTGTTGGAGTTAAGTCAGAATCTCAGTTGGTTGATTTGTTCACAAAGGGACTTCAACCTAAGAATCATGCAGAATTGTGTGAGTCCTTGGGTCTTAAAAACTTATTCACATTTAAACTGAGGGGGGATGTAAAAAATAAAAAAGTATTTTATAAATCAGTTTAAATGTTTCTATTTTCTTCTTTTATATTTCTAATATTTTTTCTTGTTTATATTTTGAAAGGTTTGGGCTTCTTATTTTTGGGCTTATGTTGATGGAATGATGCTAATTGTTGTTGGGCCTTATGCTACGGATTGGGCTGTTGAGGCTTAAGGGTTTTATTTTGTTCCGGTTATATAAAGAGGAGCTGCCTTGGGATCATTCATTCAACCTCATACAACTCTCTCTCTCTCTCTCTCTCTCTCTCTCTCTCTCTCTCTCTCTCTCTCTCTCTCTCTCTTACACATCCAGAACTTTCCTCTGTGTTTTACCTTTCCTCACAAGTACATTCGTGAGAATCTAGGTTTTATACTTGTTAGATGATCATCATGTTGATGATCATCTATTCTTGTTGATATTCCAGTCAATCTATGATGACTGGTTGATTTCCTTTGTATCTATTTTGAGATTTATATAAACTCAGTTCTTTTCTATAAAGATCTTAGAGTTCTGACAATCTTCAAGCCTTTAATTGATTATTAGCAATGTGGGTTGGTTCGGTTTCGGTTAATAAACTTTTGATAAAAATATAACTGAAGAATCAAACCCAAATACTGAGCTATATATTATATTCAGTTAATTAACGTAAACAATAGAAATCATAACCTAATTGTTAGGGATAGAATTTCATAGCTTATGGATCACGGATCCTCAAGTATAGCCAGGATCACAGATCCTCAGTTCAGTTTGAATTAAGGATCCTCTGGAAACGCTGCGAGAATAAGGATCCAGGATCCTCATTGTTATTCTGAACTAACAATTGTTTCCATCACCTTTTGGCTTGTTTTGCAGGTATGTTTCGAAGAGGACTTATTCCATCCGAGATTCCAGGGGAATATGCTCTTTATTTTCAACATGTGCACATGCTGATGACCGTTGGTGGTGATCGTAGGTGAATGGCTGATTTTTTGGATAGTTAGTTAGGATATTTTTAGCTAGGATAAGAGGGGTTTTGAGCTTATTTTTAGAAACCACTTGCACTCCGGTGAACACACTTCATTTCTGTTACCATCTCTCGAATACACACACACACTAGAATTCATTGTATCAAGCTCAATACTTCCGAAGTTGTAAACTTGTTTATTCAATATACTTGATAGTGATAGTTTTCACTATCCGAGGTTTTTTTGCCGGAGATCATTCATTGATCAAGGGCTTTTTCCTTGTATAAATCCTTATGTCCGTCACTCATTTTATTCATTCCTTATTCATATATTTGATCATTTAACCAAGCATCATACCTCACAAAATCATATTTGGTTGCATTATCCTTGTGTGATTTTTGACCGAAACAGTTTGGCGCCCACCGTGGGGAAATCGATGCTTCATTCTTGAAGAATTTGGTTCATTTCATTCATTTATGTTCATTACCTTCAACTACATGGCTTCTCACGCGAAGAACACTTCAAGCTCCATGCCGGCGATCACTTCTTCACAGGGCATTCCACCTTTGCCTCCTGCCCCTTCTGGATCCCAGAAGAATGCTGAGAATGCTGCGAAGAAGCCAACCCCCGTTTTCTCAAAAGCAACTACTGTTGTTTCTTCTAGTCCTACTAACAATGATCTTTATTCTTTGATTTTGTAGATGAAGGATTACATGTAACAGCAGGACAGAACTAATGACAGGATCCTTCGAGAGATTGATGAAATCAAGAAATTGAAAAGATCAGCGGAGGATCGCTCCCCATTGCTGCCTAGATCACTGAATTTCGACACTCCAGCCACAACTGCCCAGCATTCTACAGCATCAGATGTCCAGCATCAGGGAGGATTATCAAGTATACGCTATGGATCATCGGCAATGACACAGGCTCAAGGATCCTATTTCCAGCCTTCGGGATCCTCTCTTTAGCCTCAAGGATCCTCCTTCCAGCATCAAGGATTCTTCTCTAGTTCAGGAGGATACATGTGGACGCAGACAGTTCAAGGATCCTACTCTCAATATCCAGGATCCTCATCTCAGGGTCAAGAATCCTCATCTCAGGTTCAAGGATCCTCATCTCAGGCTCACGGATCCATGGTTTATCCTTCAAGACCCCCAGCTTCGGTGGATCTAACGTCTTCCAGGATCAAGGATCCTTAAGGAGTGTACAACCCAGAAGTTCAGAGATTCACTTGGGAGACTTCATACCTATGCAAACTATTGCTTCATCTGGTCCCTCAATCATGCCAGAATCACACCAATATGGATTCACATCAGGAATCCCAACCTTGAATCCATCAGGAGGTAACACTTTGAATACTTCTTATAATGCTAACCATGGCTTTGTGCAGGATACAAGAATCAACCAAGCTATGGCTAGGGAATTGCAAAAACTCAAGGATATGATATCCAGCGTCCCAGGAGTGGTTAAGCCCATTCCTGATATTCCGGATAGGAGTCACAGGATATCTCGTTTTACACCACCTATTTGTGATGCAGAGATACCAAAGAGGTTTCAAACACCGAACATGAAGCTGTATGATGGCTCAACTGATCCAGAAGAGCATATGGCTCAATACCGGGAAAGAATGGAGATCAATCCCATTCCTAAAAAGTTGAAAGAAGCATATCTATGCAAGGGTTTCGGATCCACACTGACAGGATCAGCTCTTAAATGGCTGCTAAGTCTTCCCCCTTACTCTATTACTTCATTTGCTAACCTAGTTAATTTGTTTAATAGTCAATTCTCATGCAGTAGGAGATTTGAACGATTAACTAGTGATCTATATAGGGTAACACAAGGTCAAAATGAATCACTTAGAGATTATATCACTAAATTCAGTACAGAATCCTTATAGATTCCTAATTTGGATATTGCTACGGCTGTAGAAGCTTTCAAAATGGGTTTACTTAAGGATTCACAATTATATGATGATCTTGTCATGCCCCTTGCAGGAATCTTGATGAAGTAAGAACCAGGGCCCTTAGATTCATCCGTTTAGAGGATGATAAAAGGATCCAAGAGAGACTGTCAGGATCCTCAAAGCAAGAAAAGCAAGGATCCTATTTTAGAAACAACAAATCCAAATCATACAACAAGTCTGATAATCAAAACGTGCATGAAGTGGAGCAAGAAGAGGATGATGAAGATTATCCACCCATTTCTGAATATTGCTTTGCTGTTGATAATAATGAACTAATCCTTGCGATGCAGAATTTAGGTGAAAAAAGCAAGATGGCCCAGAAAGAGTGATAAGCTAGCTACTACAAAAGATAAATCCAAATGGTGTGCCTATCATGAAGATTTCGGTCATCTCACTGATGAATGCATAGCACTCAGGAAAGAGATTGGTTAGCTGTTAAGCAAAGGACATTTGAAGGAGCTATTTGGAAGAAAAAAAGTCAAGGATCCAGGATCCTGAAAAGATTCCAGAAAGAGCTCCTGCTCCTCCAGCTGATGCACAAATTATCAACTTCATTTCTGGTGGATCAGACATATGTGGAACTTCCTTTTCAGCAGGCAAGAGGCATGCTAAAGAGACGAAAATGGAGAATGGGGATCGGCCTATTCGAACCTCAATCCTTACACAGGAGAAAGTCATATCCTTTGATGAGGACGACCGTGTGGATATTCAGGATCCTCATCATGAAGGTCTTGTTATAACATTGTTTATTTCTAACCATTTTGTTCGCAGGATTCTCATAGATGGAGGAAGCTCAGTGAACATTATCCATCTTGATGTCCTCAAGAAGATGAATATCCCTGAATCAGAAATCATCCCAAGATCATCAGTTCTTGTGGGATTCAGTGGAGAAACCAAGAACACATTGGGGGACATCAAACTTCCCATTTACATAGAGAGAGTTAATTCTTTTCAAAAATTTTGTGTTATAGATTGCTTATCTTGTTGCAATATTATCCTTGGCAGGCCATGGATACATGACATGAAAGAAGTTCCATCTACATATCATCAGTGTGTGAAACTCCCTACTCCATGGGGTGTGGTGAAGATAGAAAGTGACCAACAAGAAGCCAAAAATTGTTACACTTCATCCATGAAGCCAGCCTCAAGACCCAGGGAACAATAGCAATTAAAGTATCCTCCAAGAGATGTCTTGGAGGCAAGAGAGCAAGACGTCATGGAGGCAAGAGAGCAAGACTTCACGGATATTCTGTTGAACCCAGAGGATCCTGAATCCAAAGTTTTTATAGGATCCGGTATCCTAGACAGTATTGAGCAGGATTTAATATCCTTCTTGAAAAGAAGAAAGTCTACCTTTGCTTGGAAACATGAAGACATGACAGGTATATCTAAGGATGTTATTACTCACAAACTTGGTATTTACAGGTTATTCCAGCCAATACGCCAAAAAAGGAGGAAATTTTCACCCGGAAGAAATGCCATTATCCAAGAAGAGGTAGACAAATTACTAAAGGCAGGTATGACATATTGAGGAAGAATAAGAAGTTTGAGTGGACTGATAAGCATGAAGCTACACTCAAGCCTCTTAAGGATTATCTATCCTAAGCACCAGCCCTGATGAAACCAGAAAATGGAGAATCATTATCCTTATACTTAGCTGTTTCAGCTAAAGCAGTAAGTGCGGTCCTAATTAAGGATCATGAAGGCTCTCAACATCCGGTATACTATGTAAGTAAAAGTCTACTTGATGCTGAGGCCAGGTATTCTCATTTAGAGAAATTAATTTTTGATTTAATTATGGCTTCCGCTAAACTACGTCATTATTTCGAAACTCACACTATTATTGTGAAAACTAACTTTCCTATTAAGAATGTTCTCAGGAAACCTGAAATGTCAGGTAGAATGGCAAAGTGGATAGCCAAGCTTAGTGCATATGACATTAAGTATTAACCCTTGACTGCCATCAAGTCCCAAGCTTTAGCTGACTTTGTGGCTGATTACAGTAGTGATCTACAAAGGGAAGCTGAATTAGAAGTTCAACAACTTGAGAAGACCAAGGATCCTTGGACACTCTTCACTGATGGAGTTTCAAATGTTAAAGGAACTGGACAAAGTATACTACTAAAATCGCCATAGGGGGACATAATACCCCACTCAATTGCCTGTGAGTTTCAAACTACTAATAATGAGGCTGAGTATGAAGCCTTAATAGCTGGTTTGCAAATTGAGAAGCACATGAGGATTAGGTATCTTGAGGTACATGTAGATTCATTGTTAATTACTAACCACTTTAATGGTTCTTATGCTGTTAAAGGTGAAAGACTAATCAAATATCTAGAGATAGTCAAGAAATTGGCAAACTCTTTTGCTTCTTTTAGTTTGACACAGGTACCCAGGAAGAAAATGCAGAAGCTGATGCTTTAGCCAACCTTGGATCATCATTGAAGATTCCAGAAGATATTAAAATTCCCATTATCCATATCTTAACTCCTGCTATTGAGGATCATACAGCTATGGAAATAGTGAAGGATTCTGCAATCATACCTAGTGATGGTGTACAGTCACATTCAGGATCCTGGATCCTTCCAATCATGAGATATATACAACATGGAGAGATTCATACAGGAGAAAATCCCAGAGCTTTCAAAGTCAAGGTATCTCAATTTACAATATTAAAGAACATGTTATATAAACGAGCTCTTGCAGGCCCATATCTAAGGTGCATCGAGGATCTAGAAATCCAAGAAGTCCTAAAGGATTTTCATGAAGGAGATTGTGGAAACCATATTGGGGGCAGAGCACTGGTCTCAAGGATCCTTAGAACAGGATACTATTGGCCTACTATGAAGAAGGATGCTGTGGATTATGCAAAGAAGTGTGATGCTTGTCAAAGACATAGCAATATCATTCATCAACCAGCGAAGCTCTTGCATCCTATATCCTCTTCTTGACCATTTATGAGATGGGGAATGGATATAGTTGGCAAACTTCCCAAAGCACCAGGAGGGAAAGTGTTCATGCTTGCTATGACTGATTACTTTTCCAAATGGATAGAAACTGAAGCCTTTGCACAAGTCAGAGAAAAGGAAGTGATATCCTTTATTAAAAGAAACATTATTACTAGATTTGGCATACTGATGTGCGTGAATTAAATATTTTTTAATTGAGTTTTCCTTCACACAAATTTAGTTTTAAAAATGGTTTTTCACCTAGAAACTAACTACACACACAAAAGGGCAAGTGTACCCGTCGGGTGGTAATATAGCTAATCGGCAAGAACCGGATATCAATCCGTGGATGCGGTGTCTCGATACTAAACTTTTGCTACTTTAAAGCCTTTTCAAATGATTGGTTTGATTTTTCTAACTTAGCATGCAAAGAAATAAACTACTAAAAATTCTAACAAAGAACAATATCTAAGAAAGGGTTGCCTAAACTAAGTCTCCACTAACAAACATATGACAACAAGGTGGAAGAAATTGTGATGATGCAAGCTCTAAATTAACTAAGTCCCCAATCAAGGTTTCCTAGTCTATAATTCTTAGGAAAACTAAGAATGAATTAACATTCTAATCACCTAAAAATTATTCTTTTAAGCTCACTTGCTAAGTTGATGTTAATCTTTAATCATGAGTTATTTGTTTGTCAAAACTCCTAACTCTACAAATTAGGGAAAACTAATATGAACAACACACTAATCACCCTAACTTGGTTTCAAGTAGTTGGCACTATCATCATGTTCTTGATATGAACCACAAGCATGGTCATGCTAGCTAACAATTTTGGCCTAAATCATCAAACTAACAAGAACACAAACTATAGAATCCACATAAACATACTTATGATCTTTCCAAATCTAGATGCAAGAATTCACACAAATGCTCAAATCATCATTCAATCACATTAGCAATCACCATTCCTAGTTTCATGCTATGAATCATACTAACAAGTTAACAAGATTCAATAATCATAATCTTTACATGGGCTTTCCAACACAACATGTAAATACTTATGAGCAAACATTCAAGAACAAGAACTTTAAGCATACACATGAACTCCAAGAACAAGATTAAGTACCAACATGAAGATTAACAAGAACAATCATCACATCTACTTCCATGTTATCACATATTCATTAGCTTCAACTAAGTTTAGACAACTCAAATGTTTAGCCCATAAGGCTCATGGCTACGAAATCAAGTGCAAAGAAACCTAAGTTGTTCATAATGTAATAAGCTAACCAAGTTAAAGACAATATTAAAATGATGTTTGAGTAGATCTTCAAGTGATTAAGTCCTCTTCAAGGCTCCCTCTTGGCTCCAACAAGCTTCCAAGACCAGATTCTTGAGAGAAAAAGTCACCAAAATGCTCCAACTCCTCTCCAAATGAGCTAGAAACTCGTATTTAAGCTGCTGGGAGAATGGCACGACCATGCCACCTTTTGGCACGGTCGTGCTTGGCAAATGTCAGAGCCACTTTCTTGAATGTTGACCAAGTATGCTACCATTTTAGGAAAAATCGCGCTCAAAAGTTCCCGAGGTGGCACGACCGTGCTCGGGCATGGTCTGGTCGTGCCAGCCGATAGTGCTCGGCCATGATTCACTTATTCTCGGAAACAAGCTGATTTGGGGCCAAAATTAACCTGGCACGGTCGTGCTCCCTTGATTTTTGATGGTGCTGGTGCTGGATGATGGTGCTGATCGAGAGTGCCGATGTCGGAATGGCTGGCACGGTCTTGACGTATCTGGCAGTTTGCTGGAATGTTCCGTTTTCGCTCCATTTTGCTCCAAAAGCCTCCGTTTCATCACCGGGCCGAAGCTCGGACCTGTATTTTCACAAACAACTCAAATGAGTACCAAAATCAATGAAAATACAAAGAGTTTTCGCATAAACGGGGCGTATTTGACGTTTAAAAGATGTATAAATTCTTATACATCAAACATCCCCACACTTGAACTTTGCTTTTCCTCAAGCAAACTAAAATCAACGAAACTCTCTAAATGGCAATCATCTCAACTAGCATTTCATAAGCACAAACAAATAACTCGGGTCAAAACAATCAAGGAGTGCTCGATATAAAGAAAGAACCGAAAAGAAATAAGTAAAATATGTTTATGTCACACCCCAAATTTCCACGTGTTACCGGTGGGCCCGGTAGGGGAATAACGTGACGTGGTTGGCAACATCATAGTCAAACAACACAATATATAAATGCACAGCGGAAGCAAAAGGATAAATATATTACAATCCGAAATAATGTACATCCAAGTATTATGACGGAAGTAAAAGATCCACAGGCGGATCGCAAATAAAATAACATGGTTCAACAGACTTTAGGCATCTAAGCTTGCGAGACTCTTTATTGATGCTAGGAGTAGCCAGCCAATTCCAATTAGTACCTGCACTTAGCCTTTTTGGGAAAATACGTCAGTTTACACTGGTAAATACAATCAACCGACTCATTTTGAAAAGGGTTTAAAAATGATTGATTTGAATGCACATGGCACAAATAATATTTTATAACTTGGGATACTTATCTAATATATAAACTTGTACAGGATTTACATGTTTCTTATGCGTTCAGTAGCCCGGATCGAGCCGGGTTAAAGATCAATCGACACACCACATTTAATTATGAGACACCGACGGCGTACGCCTACGCCGGGTGCTAAGGTCGTGGCCATTTCGTAAAATGATGCCAGGGATATCCGGGACAACGGTCATTAACCCCCAAAGGCTTTAAGTAAACAAAACAAATTAAACGGAGACATCTCAATAATTTAACCATAATAAGATTAAATATTCAACGCCCGACCAAGCGGTATTTTATATACCGTACCCCAAGCCCGTATAGGGAAATAAGTTAAAAGTATTTACCTGAGCTAAATATAAATTCAATCCCAGCCGTATCAAATCAGCAAGTACAGATAGCTTTTACTGGGCTCCTAAATCTGGAACGAATGTTTTTAATAACCTATTAGAATCCTAACGGGTCTTTAATTAAGTCATGACTTAGACCGGTTAGTTTTCAAAAGGAAGATATGGTTCAAACGCATGATAAGGCGAAGACCGGAATAGAATGTGATTTAGACCTGACAAGTTCGGAGACTTGTATAATATGGGTATATTATACACATTCTGGATTTTGAGATAATAACGATAAGGTTTGACCCGTTTCGGCTAATTTATGTAAACTAGTTACATAAATTGAACCGAACGCGTATGAAGCGTAACGGGTAACCATAAGAGTCCTAAACAGGTTTCCTAAGTTAACATGCCTTAAATATGTTGTGATATCAGTGGGATACCTTCTGTTATGCCCAAAACGAGTTTAATTTCATAAAAAAAGTCCCGTAGGGGTATTTTGGTCATTTTAAAGATTATAAAAGGAGTTAATTAAGTTTCTGTGAACCGGGTCTGAATACATCAGTATAATATTTTATTTTAATAGGTTATAACATTTGGTTATAAGTCTTATATGTCAAAATAGTTTTAAATCCAAACTATGCATATAATACGCGTAGAAAGCCGTTTTAAGCGACGTACGGGTTAAAATAGGATTCTCAGTTTCCTGATCAGTTAAACAAGTTCAAAACACTCCATTTAATATTTAAAATTAGTAGCAATTGGATTGGCATCAAAAGGATTTGTAAAACTCATTTTATAGCCGAAAAGGGTATATTCGGTATTAACCGAATTAAGGCACTAATCCTTGCTTATGATCAGTTTAAAAGTAATTAAAAATCTTCAAAAATCCAAAAATATTATATTACATCAGTGGGTAAAAGGTTTGGTGTCAAAAATGGGTTTTAGATAGGCTTTACGCTAATGACGCCGTTAAATCGCTAAGAAGCGTCCTAATTACGTCATTGAGCATAACTCCTAATCTATATGTCCAACTGATGTAAAAATTTACGGACATACTTAATAATCAGAACTAAGATTATTTTACTTTCATATCTTCAAAAATCTCGTTTTATAATCATAAGGGCATTACGGTCAATATTTAGGCGATTAACGGAAACATCGGACAATTAAGGATTCATGTGGTATAAACACAGAGGGTTATACCAACATGTAACTAGGTCCTATTGGAACTTTAAGGCATGTCTAAACCTATCCAAACCGGGTCAGAATCGAGGTCAAAGCAGAAAGTCAAACTATGCGACTTTCGGCTCCGAATCGGTTCCAAACAGAAAGTTGTCGAATCAAACAAGTTTAGACAAGTCCGTACACTTATTACCAAGTTATATGAATGACAAAACAGGTTGCACGCCTTCTAAATCGCTAATTACATGATTAATGGTTCCGTTGACTTTTTCGGACAACGTTTGACTCGACAAACGACCTAGTTAGGATTGGAATCAGTAATTACCCTTATAAGGGTTTAATACCCATATAATTACCTACCTAATGGTACTTTTAAATCGAGATATGACTGAGTGATTATTAATTTATCTCGAAGTCAAACCGTAGTTACGACGGTTTGACTTTTAGCTAAATAACTAAGCTAATCTCAAATCAAGAAGGTTAAACATACTAACGATTAGGAAGGCTTGGAAAAGATCCTTATGCTCCAGCAATGTTCAGTTGATGATATGAAGGAATGAACACAAAGTTGACATTAAGTAGGACTTTATATATTGATCAAAGATCATTTGATTGTTGACATGAGAGTCTACACATGTTATAAGATGCATCCAAGTGCCCCCTAGTGACTCAAAACCATCATAGGCAGCCCATGGTATCACAACAAGTCATTTGGAGTCGGTTTGAGGGCTGAACAGGCAGCTGGAAGTTATTTCTGCATCTGGGTAACCCCTGCGCATCGTAGGGTAAAAACCCATACGGTGCGCAAGCCTTCTGCAGCAGGTTTCCAAACTTTCTTTTATTGCACTTTCAGTCCTCGGTCCTTCTAAACATCGCTTTCGCACTATTCTTTGCATCTTAAACCCTTAATATTGATATATAGGGGCTCTTAGGCTTATACCATCTTTGTCAAGTCCTCGGGTAACTTTGTGATCACCCGAAAAGCCCTAATTTTAAATGTTAACGATTCTAACACTCACACACGAATTTTATCACAACTTTCTCATACGGTAACGAAACTTGGTGAAATTTTTATGGTACATTCTAGTGAGCATATTTAATCGTTACAAGGCTTCGGGTTTGCTATAAGGTCACTCAGAGGTATATATTTAACATGTTGACACATTTAACCCCTGTAGTTTGTAATCTCTCACTTTCTTTCACAATTCGCTTCGTATGATCCATGATCCATTCGTTTAAGGTTATAAACATCATGTAGGGTTATTGTAAAGTATATTTATTCATTGTTGACACTTTGAACCCTCAATTCACATAGTTTCTATGTTTGTCAACTTTAGTCCTTCAAGAACATTCTTTCACACGTTCAAACCTATGACACGTGTCAACACATTATAGGACGTAAATTTTCGAGGTGTTACAACCTCACCCCCTTAAAATAAATCTCGACCTCGAGATTTGTTAAAGTAAAGGAAATATTTTTTGCCTTTATATTGGGCTTAATCTTCCCCGATACTCTTGAGTCTCTAAGGCACTCCACTTGGCCTTTATAATAAGTACATGTATCTTTTTGGAGCTTCTAATCCTGTCGATCCTTAATTGACAGGTTGCTCATCATATCATAAATCTGTATATCCTCATGTGATAGTGTTTCATGACTTATTGACGAAGCACATCCTTCAGTCACTAATGTGCAACATATTGCGAGCTCCTTCAAACTTCTTAAATAGGTTTTAGCTTACAAGCTACTTGATCTTGATACATTCGATTTCCTTCGAATGATTTCCATATTTTCAGAGCTTAACTAGCCTGATAATTTCACAAATTTGGTACACCCTTCTTGGGTGATATCTTTTGATAAACAATATTCCTTAACAAGAACTTAGGAAGTTTGCTATTTTCATAACTCCTTGATTTCTTGCCGTATACTGGCAACCTACAATCGATTTTGGATTTGTACGATCTTATTTGTTGTCTCCCAGGCAACTTTCAGATCTTGATAATTGGACTTACCAATTCTCTATCTAACAATCGATGTTTAACATTCTATCTATCCCAGGTCTCCAAAGGAGTAGTCTTAATACTTACTTAACAATTATTATAGAAAAGCTTATCTTAATGTGAGATTGTTATTCCAATCACTATTCAATACCAATCTTAAGGATCAGCTAATCCTTACAGTTAGTCGAACAAATCGACGATCCGGGGCAGCTGATGGGGGTTCTTAATCGTTGCCTAATCAGGGTTGCGGTAAACAATGCATAAGAAAAATGAACCGTCTTTCATCATTAACTATACCGAATTCTCAGGATATTTGAGTTAGGCTATATGAACCCTCTATTTTAACTTAGTTAATCAGGGTTTTGATTCTTTCAATGATGGTACTAGCCGTCTTGGAGATTCCATAGTAATACAACCTTAATGGGGTATAACTCTTAATTCTACCTGCCTCTCAGGGGTAACAGGGCAATATTAGGAGAAGATAAACAAGATATAAGGAGGTTACAGAGATTTTCCAAATCTCAGGCTCCAGTTCATCCATCATTGTTTGTGTCAATTAAGTGACACATTTATGTTACGAGTCCACGAGTTCTTTAGTCGGGAACATTTACTTGGACAATTTCATTCGGGATATCTTCTTTGAATACTACTAGTCGACTTTAGTACGATATGACTATTGGGATATCTCAGAGGTTCCATGCATTAAACCTCCATACTGATCAGGCATGAAAGCAATCTATGGGACACACTAGGATACGCCACTCCTCATATGGCACTTTTATCAAACATAGTTTGGCATTCGCAGGCGATAGAAAACAATGAGAAAATAATAAAATAAAATAATATACATTGTCGTACTCTTTTTGAGGAAGAGTACTCCAGATTCTTATGAAAGGATTATCTCCGAGGATGGGAGAGAGGGTTATTAAAGATTCCATTGGTAAATCATATCGTATCTTTAATATCTGAAGTTCTTATGAAATCAAAAGTTTGTTAAGCTTATGGTCTTATGAGAGACTTAGCAGCACCTGAATCCTAACGTAACTCTTAGCAAATAAATCACAGTAAGGGATTTATCTAGTGTCATTATTACCGTGACTTGCCTCTAATCATTCATCAGGAGGGTTAAGCGCCTCCATTTTTAATCCTTTCAAACTTAGCTGCAAAGTCTATGACAATTTAGGCAGTCTCATCTATGACTGGTCGTTTCTTAATCTATATAACGTGAGTAGCTGAGGTAGATCCATAATGGATTTATAATGAGTAGGTTTGGAAACCTTAGTGCCCCCTCTTATTGCCGACGCTAACCGCTTATAATCATTTGCATTAAGCTTAGATTTTGGGTAAATTGCATAGAGCACTAACTCAGCCAATGGATTTAAAATTTGCGTCATACTGTCGACAGTCTATAACTTTTATGGCAAGAGTCAGAAAATTCCTATTTCATCTTCTTCTATTTTGTGATGGGGATAATAGGTTTTTCTAATAAGGTCCTTAAAACTTGGACCATTCCACAATGTATAAGAGGATCCTTCTTGAGGATTTTATTAGTGTCCTCACTAATTAAAAGTATTGCCATCGAATAGCTTTGATGTATGCTTTACCATGTCCTTTTCCAGCATAACCGCTGATATACCTAATGGTTTCTACTTTATCCTTTCCAGCGTTTAGTCCCCATAAGCAAGCCAAGAGTAACTAAAACATAGTGGTAAAATCTTGGATTCTATACTTAGTCAACATTAGGAGGATAAGTAGTTGACTTATAGTAAGAAGTAAGGAAGTTATTGTACATGTGCTTATAATTAATCAGATTGGAAATTTTCACAAACTAGGCACCTAGCTCGGTTGGCTAGGCGCGCGAAAGGGTGCGGCCTAGACCCAGGTTCGATTCCGGGGACGGCCGGTTCCACCATTTTTTTCGCTGGGAGCCTGACGCGGGCCGCGTAAGGTATCACTCAGGGCTTACGCGGGCCGCCTGAGTCTTCTGATCAGAAGAAAACTTTCAAAATGACAGTCTTGGTCCCTGTTATGCATTAAAGCCATTTCTAATACGTTTAAAGCTCGTTAAGTCAACTTTAAGGCCCTAAAATGATGCCTAAACATTGTGGACATGAAACATGTAATTATGAGGGTTGTCTCATAAGGAGTTTTGATAATTAATTGCTTCTTATCACCCACAATATAGGCTTGGTCACTAGACGACCAATCCTTCCTATTACTATATCGAGTCCTCCTATTAATAAAACAAGGACAGCGGAGAAGGGTAATTCCTAATGGATATAAAATATCCATTTAATATTGCTGAGGCAGTCTCTGAGGTACTATCGGTTAATTTTACTTCATTCTTAACACTTAGAGTTTTAACAAGCAGATTTAATGATTTACAAAATCTATTGTCTACGGGAGACTTATCTGCACCTGAATCAATTAGTACTCTAGCATGAGCGTTATTGATAAAGAAAGTACCTGTTGTGACATTGTCATCCTGAATAGCCTTTTAAACATCCATTTGAGAGCTTCCAGCTTTAGTCTTTTTAACTTCCTCTGGCTTTTTAGCGTATTTAGGGCAGTTGGTCTTAATGTGCCCCTTTTCTTGACAGTTGAAGCATGTTGCATCTTTTATCTTCTTGCACTCTATCGTCTTGTGTTCTTTAGACTTGCAAATTCCACAGGATAGAGGCTGAACTTCATATCTGCATTTCCCGAGGTGATATTTCCTACAGGTTTTGCATTTGGGCTTTTTACCAGTCCGTGGTTTGTCCTTCGAATCTTTCCCAGACTTCTTGGTTTTATTAGGGCAATTAGTTTTGATGTGCCCTATTTCATTGCAACCGTTACAGGTTGCGTCCTCCATCTTCTTGCAGTCCAAGGTCTTATGCCCCTTGGACTTGCATATCCCACATGCAACAGTTCTCGACTGTGTATGCAAGTTCGATTCATACCTGCACTTCCCGGAGTGCTGTTTCTTGCAAATTTTGCATCTGGGTTTTTCACCCGACTGTTGGTTGTTTTTCAATTCCTTGCATTCATGGGTCTTGTGATCCATCTCTTTACAGATACCACATCCCCTGTTCTGTTCATATATGCATTTACTGAAGTGCCTCATCTTCCCGCAATTCTTACATTTGGGTTTAGCCTCCTTTGGCTTGGACTGGTTATAGTTTGAACCGGTCTTACCCTTTTTACAACCTTGAATTGGGATATTATTGCCCTTTCGTTTGTGATCCTTCAGTACGCGATCCATAACGTTATTTATGGCTCTATTTAACATAGCATGTAGCTCGGTGCTGGTTAAGTTTAGTCTTACATCATCATTCTGATCAACTGGACGTTTGTGAGCTTCAGAGGAATCAGCCATGGTGAAGCTTTGAAGGCTACAAACCAAGTAGTAATAATTGGTTTAATTTTATGGTGAATTGTCGAATTTGATGACTAATTAGCCATGGTGTAAATAAACCATATAGGCCAATAGATAGTATTTGATTTATTTGATTATGTTTTGCCTAGGTTTTTAAATAGACCATCTTTGGCGTTTAACAGGATAAAATCCTTCGTATTTATTAGACAGGGGACATAAATCATGACTGTCAATGTCGTACTGACATTTTATATAGCACAAGAGCTTATTCCCAATGACTCTTGATGGCACATGGGCCTTGTCATTAGGGAAAATTTAAAACATAATCGATGATTCCTTTGGATCGGAATAATTTCATAGTTCATTGTGCTGACAAGAATTTATGAAATAAAAACTATCTTTTCATGTATACACCTTTTCCCGTAGGTACACATCCCAATTGGATGTTTTGATGCGTACATCATGCTCGACATTTACCAGCCATGCTTTCTATTAATCATTTACGCTAAATAAGGGATTTGAAAAATTCCTAATATAAGGATGACAAGTGTGATTTTATCGCATCACTGTTGTCGGGAGTGTTAACACATTTTCAAATGTTAACAATGATCTGAATCTCTTTTTAAACAGGTTTTACCATCTTAGCTAGGTCTTCAATGACATTCAAGCTAGGTCAAACCTTTTAAGATTCTCTTTTAATATTTGTACTGGCAGGAAAGGAATGATATTTATTTTATTCAGGATTTCTATCATAAACCCTGATTTACTAGTTAATAATAGCACAAATGGCCTATCTACAAGGACATTTATAAATTATAAGCAATGATTTCAGAGAATCAAAGCATGAAGATATTTCAGCACAACAGGCCTATTCGCAAAGGCATTTATAAATTATTAGCTATGATTTCAGAGAATCAAAGCATTTAGGTTTGAGCATAGTTCATTACCTTTCTCGGACAGGGAGTCATAGCTACCACTGTCCTTTGGCTCATGTAGAAATGAGCAAGGCCTGTAGGCACTATATTACCAATGTATGGTCAAAATATGATCATCTTAATTGAAGATGTAAACCCAGGATTCAGAGATCATTATACTAGGTTAGGAATCTTTTGAAGAATCCTTAATAACGTGTGTGATTTCCAACGAATCACGTCTGTCGGGAGTGTTAACATGTTTTAAGATGTTAACAGGAATTTGAATCTTTTAAACAGGTCTTACCATCATGGCCCGGCCTTAAAATGACCCGAAGGCTAGGTTTCACTCTTAAGCCTCTTATTAATATTTAACGCAGAACAATCCTAAATTGAGGTGTTAAATATGGATCTGAATCTAATTATGGAACTACCATCTTTGCTCTGCCTCAAAATATTGCGTGGCTAGGTCTCGTACTTTTTAGATTTTGCCATTTTATATAAAGGTAGATCTTATAAAAGGAATGTCTGAATGAAAATTTAAAGTTAATTATTCCACTATAAAATAAAAAAAATACAGATGTGCCCTAGACGGGACTTGAAAAGAATAGTGTTGTCCTCGAAGGAACTGAAAGGTAAATATGTCCTTATGAGGACTAATAAGGAAATGATCTTCAGTAAAAGGAGTTTCTTCTTCATTTTATTTCTGAATGCCTTCTCCTTAGTTGCATGTTTCGTCCTAGCCGCTGTACGAAGGTCAGCAAATCAAGGCTCCGGGTGTGGAGAATTCCTATTACGGCTTCTTCGCTTGGCGACGTATCCAATATATAAAAAGAAATTTGGAAGCAGAATTTCCAGATAAGGATTGAGAATATTCCTATGTTAAGTCTAGACTCAGAAGGTCAAGGTATGTGCTAATGTGTCATTGAGATTCAACACAAAAAGATAGTGTTTAATTCACTCAATGTTGGCTCTGATACCAACCTGTCACACCCCAAATTTCCACGTGTTACCGGTGGGCCCGGTAGGGGAATAACGTGACGTGGTTGGCAACATCATAGTCAAACAACACAATATATAAATGCACAGCGGAAGCAAAAGGATAAATATATTACAATCCGAAATAATGTACATCCAAGTATTATGACGGAAGTAAAAGATCCACAGGCGGATCGCAAATAAAATAACATGGTTCAACAGACTTTAGGCGTCTAAGCTTGCGAGACTCTTTATTGATGCTAGGAGTAGCCAGCCAATTCCAATTAGTACCTGCACTTAGCCTTTTTGGGAAAATACGTCAGTTTACACTGGTAAATACAATCAACCGACTCATTTTGAAAAGGGTTTAAAAATGATTGATTTGAATGCACATGGCACAAATAATATTTTATAACTTGGGATACTTATCTAATATATAAACTTGTACAGGATTTACATGTTTCTTATGCGTTCAGTAGCCCGGATCGAGCCGGGTTAAAGATCAATCGACACACCACATTTAATTATGAGACACCGACGGCGTACGCCTACGCCGGGTGCTAAGGTCGTGGCCATTTCGTAAAATGATGCCAGGGATATCCGGGACAACGGTCATTAACCCCCAAAGGCTTTAAGTAAACAAAACAAATTAAACGGAGACATCTCAATAATTTAACCATAATAAGATTAAATATTCAACGCCCGACCAAGCGGTATTTTATATACCGTACCCCAAGCCCGTATAGGGAAATAAGTTAAAAGTATTTACCTGAGCTAAATATAAATTCAATCCCAGCCGTATCAAATCAGCAAGTACAGATAGCTTTTACTGGGCTCCTAAATCTGGAACGAATGTTTTTAATAACCTATTAGAATCCTAACGGGTCTTTAATTAAGTCATGACTTAGACCGGTTAGTTTTCAAAAGGAAGATATGGTTCAAACGCATGATAAGGCGAAGACCGGAATAGAATGTGATTTAGACCTGACAAGTTCGGAGACTTGTATAATATGGGTATATTATACACATTCTGGATTTTGAGATAATAACGATAAGGTTTGACCCGTTTCGGCTAATTTATGTAAACTAGTTACATAAATCGAACCGAACGCGTATGAAGCGTAACGGGTAACCATAAGAGTCCTAAACAGGTTTCCTAAGTTAACATGCCTTAAATATGTTGTGATATCAGTGGGATACCTTCTGTTATGCCCAAAACGAGTTTAATTTCATAAAAAAAGCCCCGTAGGGGTATTTTGGTCATTTTAAAGATTATAAAAGGAGTTAATTAAGTTTCTGTGAACCGGGTCTGAATACATCAGTATAATATTTTATTTTAACAGGTTATAACATTTGGTTATAAGTCTTATATGTCAAAATAGTTTTAAATCCAAACTATGCGTATAATACGCGTATAAAGCCGTTTTAAGCGACGTACGGGTTAAAATAGGATTCTGAGTTTCCTGATCAGTTAAACAAGTTCAAAACACTCCATTTAATATTTAAAATCATTAGCAATTGGATTGGCATCAAAAGGATTTGTAAAACTCATTTTATAGCCGAAAAGGGTATATTCGGTATTAACCGAATTAAGGCACTAATCCTTGCTTATGATCAGTTTAAAAGTAATTAAAAATCTTCAAAAATCCCAAAATATTATATTACATCAGTGGGTAAAAGGTTTGGTGTCAAAAATGGGTTTTAGATAGGCTTTACGCTAATGACGCCGTTAAATCGCTAAGAAGCGTCCTAATTACGTCATTAAGCATAACTCCTAATCTATATGTCCAACTGATGTAAAAATTTACGGACATGCTTAATAATCAGAACTAAGATTATTTTACTTTCATATCTTCAAAAATCTCGTTTTATAATCATAAGGGCATTACGGTCAATATTTAGGCGATTAACGGAAACATCGGACAATTAAGGATTCATGTGGTATAAACGCAGAGGGTTATACCAACATGTAACTAGGTCCTATTGGAACTTTAAGGCATGTCTAAACCTATCCAAACCGGGTCAGAATCGAGGTCAAAGCATAAAGTCAAACTATGCGACTTTCGGCTCCGAATCGGTTCCAAACAGAAAGTTGTCGAATCAAACAAGTTTAGACAAGTCCGTACACTTATTACCAAGTTATATGAATGACAAAACAGGTTGCACGCCTTCTAAATCGCTAATTACATGATTAATGGTTCCGTTGACTTTTTCGGACAACGTTTGACTCGACAAACGACCTAGTTAGGATTGGAATCAGTAATTACCCTTATAAGGGTTTAATACCCATATAATTACCTACCTAACGGTACTTTTAAATCGAGATATGACTGAGCGATTATTAATTTATCTCGAAGTCAAACCGTAGTTACGACGGTTTGACTTTTAGCTAAATAACTAAGCTAATCTCAAATCAAGAAGGTTAAACATACTTACACGCGACTAATGAACGATTAGGAAGGCTTGGAAAAGATCCTTATGCTCCAGCAATGTTCAGTTGATGATATGAAGGAATGAACACAAAGTTGACATTAAGTAGGACTTTATATATTGATCAAAGATCATTTGATTGTTGACATGAGAGTCTACACATGTTATAAGATGCATCCAAGTGCCCCCTAGTGACTCAAAACCATCATAGGCAGCCCATGGTATCACAACAAGTCATTTGGAGTCGGTTTGAGGGCTGAACAGGCAGCTGGAAGTTATTTGTGTATCTGGGTAACCCCTGCGCATCGTAGGGTAAAAACCCATACGGTGCGCAAGCCTTCTGCAGCAGGTTTCCAAACTTTCTTTTATTGCACTTTCAGTCCTCGGTCCTTCTAAACATCGCTTTCGCACTATTCTTTGCATCTTAAACCCTTAATATTGATATATAGGGGCTCTTAGGCTTATACCATCTTTGTCAAGTCCTCGGGTAACTTTGTGATCACCCGAAAAGCCCTAATTTTAAATGTTAACGATTCTAACCCTCACACACGAATTTTATCATAACTTTCTCATACGGTAACGAAACTTGGTGAAATTTTTATGGTACATTTTAGTGAGCATATTTAATCGTTACAAGGCTTCGGGTTTGCTATAAGGTCACTCAGAGGTATATCTTTAACATGTTGACACATTTAACCCCTGGAGTTTGTAATCTCTCACTTTCTTTCACAATTCGCTTCGTATGATCCATGATCCATTCGTTTAAGGTTATAAACATCATGTAGGGTTATTGTAAAGTATATTTATTCATTGTTGACACTTTGAACCCTCAATTCACATAGTTTCTATGTTTGTCAACTTTAGTCCTTCAAGAACATTCTTTCACACGTTCAAACCTATGACACGTGTCAACACATTATAGGACGTAAATTTTCGAGGTGTTACAGTTTATGAGCAATGGTCCATCTTGGAAATCCCTACAAGTTCACCATGCATCCTCACAATGTTCACACACACTCGGCTAAATATAGGTGCACATACAATTTGTGGAGTATTTATAGAACACTCGATGCCAAGACGATAACTATGCGATATCATAAGCTTGTGGAAGGATCAAATCTAATCACTTGGCAAAAATAAAACATAAATCATGAGGTCTTGTTTGGGTTGTAACTTGGCTTGGGCTAAGGGTATGGAAGTGGATTTTGAAAAGTGGCTAAAAACGGTTGTAACCCGTCGGCTCGACTAACTTGAAATACAAGGAAATAGAACTATACAACTAAATAATAACTAACCGAGAGCTAACCGACAAGTATTGCTTTTCACTCCCAAAATTGCTCTAACAAAGCCATTTGATAAGGCTTTTTCAACTATATTTCTTGGGTTTTTTTTTTTTTTTTTTACAAGAATAACCCATGCTTTGGAGAGAACTAAGTACGTCTACTTAGCTAAAAACTCTTGATCATGAGGGTACATAACAACAAAGAGGAAACTATACAAAACTACAAGTTAATCATCAACCGAACCGGATTTCCAACCAAAAATGGGTTCAAAATATAAAAGGCTAATTTGGCTAAGTGGTTAATATTTTGGTGGTTTACCAGAAACGAAAGGGAAAGGCTCAAATTGGTTTAACAAGGGGAATGATTTGGGTAGGGAGGTGAATAAAAATGGCTAAAATAAAAAGGTTTCCTAATGCCTCAATCACTTCTATGCTTGTATCCTCGCTTTGTGGCCTCGAAATGCATACCTAACACAAGTTCTAAATCGCAAAAGTTATCCGGCACACTCAATCTTTGCCCGCAAAAACATGATAAAAAATAATCCTAAAGCTATAAGGCTCAAAAATAACTCACGGAAACGGGCATATTGGGTAAATATGCAAGGCAAACAAGTAGGTCAATCGCTTGATTTCTCATGCTCAATTTTATACAAAAAAAATGTTACTTGACGGTTTTCCTTACACAAGAGAACCCCCTTTTTGCGTTTACCCTTATTTATTTATCAAAAATTTTGGTGCTTATTTCGATACTTATGTTGATTTGATTAATATGCCACAAAAATTGTTGAAAGAGAGCTTTGCATCATTATTATTAATAGTATTATTATTATTATTATTATTATTATTATTATTATTATTATTATTTATATATATGACAACAAAGCTCAAGCGATAGACCACCTCCCCACACTTGAATTGTACATCGCCCTCGATGTACAACAAAAAATTGAATAAGCAATGGAAATGCGAATTCAATACAAATAAAGGAAGGTAGGAACACGAAAACTCCCCTGAAACAAAAAGGCTAGAATCGGAGCAATATGAAGTAAAAAGGAGCATCCACCACGAACTACCAAGCCATCCACCAAGCCAACATCTCATCATTTATTCAAAAGAGTTTGAACCAACACTGCACATATAGCACACAAGATCAAATTCACAAGAATATTACCCAACCCATTTTTCCCTTGCCTTTGTTTATTAATTTAACCACTACTAAAGCAATAAAAACTAACACCTACGACGGAGGGGTGTACGTACGACGGAAAATGGCACACCCCTCAAACACGAAATGATGATAAAAATACGAGATGGAAAGCGGAACTAAGACCTCTCGCCGGATCCCGAAGGACCAGCGTCGCTCCTGGGGTCAAATCTGGATCTACGCCTAAATTATGGCGGTGGCTGTGTGTATGGATGGTTGATTGAATTTGCGATGTGCTGCTGCGAACCAAACAACCAATCCATGCTGCGCCGGGACAGCTCGTATATCTCTTCCAAGAAGTTACCGTGCCTGTGTTGCTCCGCTCGTATCAGATCGACATCTCGCCTCACCTCTTGCTGGCCTAATTCCAGCCCGTCCATGCGCCTCCACAGATCTATCCCTGACGGCTCGTAAGGACCATGCTCATAACCTCCACCACTAAATCCACCTTACACGTTCTCCCAGTTCGGACTCTCAAACCCCTGTCCAATCTGTAATTGGGGGCCCGCTCCTCCAGCGGCCCCTCCTGATCCTGAAGTGGAATATCGTGCATGTGCACGTCATGATCTCCACCATCACCTCCCTCATCGTCATCATCCGTCTCATCATCAGCAGGTAGCGGGTCCCAGATCCTTCCCAATCTGTCCACAAGCTTTGGGACCCCGTTTACTTTGCGAATCAGGTGCATTGATTTCATTTGCTGCAGATCGAGCAGGCCATAGTCACAGGCTTTGGTCAAATTGCTTAAGGAAACCCAATAGTATTTGGCAAGTTTTGTAGCGAAGGCCCCTCCGCAGATGCGCGATGTGGGTCTCGAACCAACACCGCGAAAAATCGATTCTGCCACACTGACGGCTACGTTGCAATGCTAGCCGGAGATGATGCAGTACAGGTGGAAAAGGTCGCGGGTGGTGATATTTCCCGTGCTATCACCCCGACCTCCAATGACGTGGAATAGGGCACGCTCGATGACCCTGTGAAGTGGGTCGAGGATCCATGTAGCTTTGGCTTTCCGAGGTTCCCAAAGTCGTCCCGGCACAGTAATTTGATTCCAAAAGGCGGCTTTGTCTGTATCTGGCTCCCAATCTTGCAAACTCCCATGAAATAACTCGGAATCTATCTCATCTCCCGTATATAACCCCAACACCATAGCGAATCGGCTAATCGATTGGTGATACCATTTCCTTCCCAATCGAAACTTGACACCCACATTTTTATCATAGACATCTGGGCATGGAAAGGTAAAACGGAACGATGCGAAAAATTCGATCACCAACTCTATGTATTGCGGCTCTGCGATCTCAAAAAGGCGGGACCACGGAGGTGTTATAAGATCATCAAACCGCTCGGTCTGTCCGAGCAAGTCTAAATCAACCTTTTGTAACCTCCTCATGGGCTCGATTAGATGCCGTCGACCCCATAACCGCTCCACCTTCGGGATACAGTACCCTTCCCTGGCATTGTTTGAGAACTGCAAATAAGGGTGATCCATCTGCAAAAATTGAGACAAAATTAATCAGCAGTCAAAACAAACAGACAATTCGGGACTGGACAATGTGGCACGGTCGTGCCACCATATGGCACTACCGTGCTAGGCCTGCAAATCAGTGAGTTTATGAAGATTTCTGGGAATTTATGAAGTCCGGGTTTTTATTCCCCAGGAGCACGACTGTGCCATCCCACGGCACCATCGTGCTCGGCCGTAAACGGCTCGGATCTGAACCAAAATTCCGGGAGGCACGACCATGCGACTCAGCGGCACCCTCGTGCCGCTCCAATGACCGGTGACTGAACTGACCGATCTTCGAGAAGCACGATCGTGCTTCCATAAGGCACCCTCGTGCCGGACCGACAACCGGAGAACTTTATGAAGATCTGGCAAACTGTTGAATTTCTGGGCTAATTTGAACGAATTTATGAAGAGCACGATCGTGCCGAGTGCCGGCACCCTCGTGCGCGTTCGAATTCTGGGCGAGTTATGAAGAATTAACACAGATTATGAAGATCACGAGCATGCCAAACCGTGGCACGATCGTGCGTGTCGTAACCCAGAAAACCGACGGCCTCAAAACAGCCCCGAAACTCTAATTTTTTCACAGATTTGCTTAGGGGTTTTGTAAATCGGTCACTTGTGGTTCAAACCATCACAAAAAACACTAAAAACGGGCTTGAATCGGGTGATTTAGACCATGCCCTAAAAACTTAAAGAAACTAACTATGAAGAACATGAAGAACATATCTACAAGAACTCTACAAACGAACAAGAAATGGAGAGATCCGTACCTGGAATGATTGTTGGGATGAAAGAATTTCTTGGAGGAAGCTAGGAGATGCAAGAATCCGTGAGTGCTTGAAGTGGGTTCAAGGGATGAAGGAGATGAAGTTATGAAGAAATGGTAGTGGTTGGGTTTTATTCAAATGGCCCTATTATTGATCTGCAAAGGGGCTGACACATTTCTGGTAGTGCCAGAATTTGTTGAAAGTGCTTAAATTTCGAATTTTAATTTAATTAAATTTTATTTTTTTATTTTTTTTATTATTTTTTTATTATTTTTTATTTATTTTTTTTTAATTTTTTTTTATGTAGAAAAACTCCTTGAACCCGGGGCACTCACGAAGCATCTCCTACCAAGAAAAGGAACCGAACTAACATACCTGAGAGCCGGTAACAAGCTCTAACATCCCTCGCGACCAGAACGAACCGCAACCTGAAAAGAAAAAGACAACCACACACAAAAATAATAACAAAAAATAATAAACACACAAACATGCTAAGTTTATTTACGAGTCTTCAGCTAGACTCACCACCCCGAATTCATTTGTTCCTGGGGTGGAGGGTAACAACCTCCTCACTCGGGTCAACGGGCCCTCCAACATAAGCCTTTAACCTATGCCCGTTGACTTTAAACAACCGGCCATCCTCATGGCCTATCTCCACGGTCCCGTAAGGAAACACTGACCGTACAGTGTAGGGACCTGACCACCGAGATTTAAGCTTACCAGGAAACAACTTGAGACGTGAGTTGTATAACAACACACGATCACCCACTCGGAATTCTTTCTTGTCCTTCAAGCGGGCATCGTGAAGCGTCTTAGTACGTTCCTTGTACAGCTTGGAGCTTTCATACGCATCGTGCCTAAGCTCCTCAATCTCATGAATCTGCACAAACCTGTTCTCACTCGCAACAGCCATGTCAAGATTAACTGTCTTCAAAGCCCAGTATGCTTTGTGCTCGAGTTTAACAGGCAAATGACACGACTTCCCATAGACCAATTTAAACGGTGTGGTGCCTATAGGAGTCTTGTAGGCTGTCCGAAAAGCCCACAGTGCATCATCCAATTTCTCGGACCAATCCTTACGGCTAGAATTAACCATTTTCTCCAAAATCCACTTGATACCCCGATTAGTAACCTCGACATGTCCGCTCGTCTGCGGATGATATGGTGTAGAGAATCGATGTTGCACACCATATCGGGACAATGCTTTCTCAAGCTGAGCATTACAGAAATGCGTCCCACGGTCACTAATCAACGCCTTCGGGGCACCGAAGCGAGCAAACAACTTTTTCAAAAACCTCACCACTACCCTCGCATCGTTAGTGGGCAAAGCCTGTGCTTCAGCCCACTTTGAAACGTAATCAACAGCGACAAGGATGTAGCGGTTCCCAAAAGAGGTCGGAAAAGGACCCATGAAGTCTAGCCCCCATACGTCAAAAATCTCACATACTTGGATGCCATTTTGTGGCATCTCATGGCGTGCAGAAATGTTGCTCGCCCTCTGGCAAGCATCACAGGACCTCACCCACTCATGGGCATCACGGAAAATAGTCAGCCAAAAGAATCCGGCATCAAACACTTTCCTTGCCGTGTTGTTTGCTCCGTGATGGCCTCCCGTGGGTCCTTCGTGACAGTGGCGTAAAATATCCCTCGCCTCATCACCATGCACGCATCGCCGGATCATCCGATCCGCTCCTACCCTAAACAAATAAGGGTCATCCCAGAAGTAATGCTTGACATCCGCAAAAAACTTTCGCTTCTGCTGATGGGTCATCCCCTTGATCAGGATGCCACTAGCTAGGTAGTTTGCAAAGTCAGCAAACCATGGGGAATCATCCCTAGTCTCGATCCTCATGAGGAACTCGTGGGGGAAATTTTCATTGATGTTAGGCCCACGAGATTCCTTTTCCTCGGAATGCTCAAGTCGAGACAAATGATCGGCTGCCAAATTCTCGGCCCCTTTTTTATCACGGATTTCAATATCAAACTCTTGCAGCAACAAAATCCAACATATCAATCTCGGTTTAGCATCCTGCTTGCTGAAAAGATACCGAAGGGCTGCATGATCCGTGTACACAATGGTCTTGGAAAGGACAAGATATGACCGAAACTTATCGAAGGCAAAGACCACAGCTAGGAGCTCTTTCTCTGTCGTGGTGTAATGCTCCTGAGCGTCATTCAAGGTCTTGCTCGCATAGTAAATCGGATGAAAGTGTTTATCTTTCCTTTGACCCAAGACAGCCCCGACTGCGAAGTCACTCGCATCACACATCAACTCAAATGGCAGCTCCCAGTTGGGAGCAACCATGATCGGGCATTCACCAACTTCTCCTTCAACAGCTCGAATGCCCGAAGGCACTCATCGGAGAAAACAAACTGGGCATCCTTTTCGAGGAGCTGAGTCATGGGACGGGCGATTTTGGAAAAGTCCTTTATGAATCACCGGTAAAAACCTGCATGACCTAGAAAACTCCTAATAGATTTCACGGATGTGGGAGGCGGGAGCTTTGAAATAGTCTCGACTTTGGCTCGGTCAACCTCGAGCCCCGCCTGTGAAATCTTGTGCCCAAGCACAATGCCCTCCTTCACCATGAAGTGGCATTTCTCCCAATTCAACACAAGGTTGGCTTCTTCACATCTAGCCAACATCTTTTTCAGATTCCCGAGACACTGATCAAAAGAACTCCCAAACACAGAAAAATCATCCATGAAAACCTCCATGGAGTCCTCGATCATGTCATGAAAAATGGCCACCATACACCTCTGAAATGTGGCCTGGGCATTGCACAGTCCAAAGGGAATCCGCCGGTAGGCGAATGTGCCATAGGGACATGTGAATGTCGTCTTCTCCTGATCCTCAGGAGAGATGGGAATCTGAAAATAACCCGAAAAACCATCAAGGAAGCAGTAATACATCCTGCCCGACAACCTCTCTAACATCTGATCAATGAAAGGAAGTGGGAAATGATCCTTCCTCGTGGCATCATTGAGTTTGCGGTAGTCAATGCAAACTCTCCATTCGGTGACAGTACGAGTAGGAATCAACTCGTTTTTCTCATTGGTCACCACTGTCATGCCTCCTTTCTTCGGGACTACCTGTACAGGGCTAACCCAAGGTGAATCAGAGATCGGGTATATCAAACATGCATCAAGTAGTTTGATGACCTCTTTCTTCACAACCTCCTCATCATCAACCCTAAGAGTGAGTCTACCGGTGCAGACATCAATCAAGGCTCTCGCAGTGGCTAGGAATGGTCGACCTAAGATAAGTGGAACATTTTTGTCCTCATCCATGTCTAGAATCACGAAATCGACAGGAAAGACAAACTTGTCGATTTTCACCAGCATATTCTCAACTATGCCTCGAGGATACTTCACTGAACGGTCGGCTAGCTGAATGCTCATACGAGTCGGCTTGGGCTCTCCCAAGTCTAGCTTAGCAAAAACCGCATATGGCATGAGGTTTATGCTAGCTCCAAGATCAGCTAATGCATTGCTGACCGACAAACTACCAATCAAACATGGGATAGTGAAACTCCCAGGATCATTCATCTTCTTAGGTAGTTTGTTCTGAAGAACTGCTGAACACTCCTCATTCAAGGTCACCTGCGAAAGCTCCTCAAGTTTCTTTTTGTTGGATAGGATATCCTTCAGAAACTTGGCATACTTAGGCATTTGAGCAAGTGCCTCGACAAATGGTAAATTTATATGAAGTTGCTTAAAAAGCTCGAGGAATTTACCATAGTGTTCTTCCATTTTCTGCTTCTTCAACCTCCCCGGGTATGGAATGGGAGGGACATACTCTCTCACTGGCTCCTTGGGTCGTGCGGTACTTGCTGGGACTCGCCTCTGTTGCACCTCACCCGGAGACTCACACTCAATCTCCTCATCAACCTCATCATCATCAACCGGCTTTGCAGGAATAGCCGGAGGGATGGGCTGAGCGGTCTTGCCGCTTCTCAACGTGATGGCCTTTGCAGTAGCATTAGGATTGGTCTCTGTGTTGCTCGGAAGGCCCCCCCTGTTGTCTCTCAGACAACATCTTGGCAATCTGGCCAACTTGGTTCTCAATGGTCTGCATGGAAGCCTTCTGGCTTCTCAACTCATTCTCGTGCCTCGTGAAACGACCGTCATACTCCTTAAAACGCTTCTCATTCTCGGCCTTTTGAGTGTTCTGACCAGCTAAAATCTGGCTAAGCATATCATGCACACTAGGCTCACTAGCTGAAGGTCCCTGCTGAGGTCGAGATGGACCATATGCTCCATGAGCTGGAGCTGGGGGATGTGGAGCAAATCCGGGTGGCTGCAGATTGGAAGCATCGGGCCTCCAACTGAAATTTGGGTGATTCTTCCACCCCGGATTATAAGTATTGCTGTAGGGATTATTTTGAGGACGGTATTGGTTTCCCATAAAATCAACATGCTCGTGTGACATCTCTCCCGTCTGAAAATCACCTACCTGATATGCTCCCCCACTCGAAGAACCTCTCGAGTGCATCTCCATCACTCGATCAAATTTCGAAGATAAGGCATCCATACGTGCTGTCATGGCTGTGTAGTCGTCCACATAATGAACTCCCTGCCGAGAACTCTTACCTTTTGGTGGCTGTTGCGTCCAGTTTTTCGCGACACATCTCTCTAGAATCTCAAATGCCTCGGTGGCATTTTTCGTGCCGATATCCCCACCCGAGTATGTATCAACCATCATCTGTCCCTGACTGTCCAAACCATGGTAGAAGATCTGACATTGTTGCCACTTGGGCAACCCGTGATGTGGGACCTTTCTCATAAGCTCTTTGAAACGCTCCCATGCCTCGTAAAGGGACTCGTCCTCGTCCTGATGAAAGTTCGGAATCTTGGTTCTCAACCGAACAGTTTTCTCTGGAGGGAAATATTTCTGAAGGAACTTCTCAGCTAATTGATTCCATGTAGTGATAGATCCAGCTGGAAGTGAAAGAAGCCACTCCTTGGCTCCATCCCGTAAAGAAAACGGAAAGAGCCGAAGGCGGATAGCATCCGATGATGCATCACGAATCCTAAATGTGGCACAAACCTCTAGAAACCGCAATGTGAACACTAGGATCCTCGTGATCTTTGCCATAAAACTGTATCGCATTCTGCAACATCGATATGGTGCCAGCCTTGATCTCGAAATTATTATTGTCAATCGTCGGTGCATTGATGCTCGCAGGTAAACCATCCAGTGACGGTTTTCCAATTTCGTTCAAGATCCTATTCTCTTCTGCATCCGCCATGTCTACTTGAACCTCGTAGAAGGTGTCGTCTCCTCCCGCGTCTACCTCGATCGCCTCGGCTACCAAGCGAAACCACTCTCGCAACCTCCGGTGAAGATCACGCTCCGGCTCCGCTGAAGGCTCAACGATATCAGCAGCGGGGATTGAGGACATGCACGACCTGTAGGGAATAAGGAGGAGCACAAAATATATACAAAAACACAAACAACTAGCAAATAATCATTTTTTTTCAAATATTCAAACAAAGGCAAATAAAACAAGTAGACAAAAACTTTTTACACTTTTCACAATGGCTAAATAAGCAACTCGAATCGTTTTCAAGAAGACCGCATCCCCGGCAACGGCGCCAAAAACTTGATGTGCGTGAATTAAATATTTTTTAATTGAGTTTTCCTTCACACAAATTTAGTTTTAAAAATGGTTTTTCACCTAGAAACTAACTACACACACAAAAGGGCAAGTGTACCCGTCGGGTGGTAATATAGCTAATCGGCAAGAACCGGATATCAATCCGTGGATGCGGTGTCTCGATACTAAACTTTTGCTACTTTAAAGCCTTTTCAAATGATTGGGTTGATTTTTCAAACTTAGCATGCAAAGAAATAAACTACTAAAAATTCTAACAAAGAACAATATCTAAGAAAGGGTTGCCTAAACTAAGTCTCCACTAACAAACATATGACAACAAGGTGGAAGAAATTGTGATGATGCAAGCTCTAAATTAACTAAGTCCCCAATCAAGGTTTCCTAGTCTATAATTCTTAGGAAAACTAAGAATGAATTAACATTCTAATCACCTAAAAATTATTCTTTTAAGCTCACTTGCTAAGTTGATGTTAATCTTTAATCATGAGTTATTTGTTTGTCAAAACTCCTAACTCTACAAAGTAGGGAAAACTAATATGAACAACACACTAATCACCCTAACTTGGTTTCAAGTAGTTGGCACTATCATCATGTTCTTGATATGAACCACAAGCATGGTCATGCTAGCTAACAATTTTGGCCTAAATCATCAAACTAACAAGAACACAAACTATAGAATCCACATAAACATACTTATGATCTTTCCAAATCTAGATGCAAGAATTCACACAAATGCTCAAATCATCATTCAATCACATTAGCAATCACCATTCCTAGTTTCATGCTATGAATCATACTAACAAGTTAACAAGATTCAATAATCATAATCTTTACATGGCCTTTCCAACACAACATGTAAATACTTATGAGCAAACATTCAAGAACAAGAACTTTAAGCATACACATGAACTCCAAGAACAAGATTAAATACCAACATGAAGATTAACAAGAACAATCATCACATCTACTTCCATGTTATCACATATTCATTAGCTTCAACTAAGTTTAGACAACTCAAATGTTTAGCCCATAAGGCTCATGGCTACCAAATCAAGTGCAAAGAAACCTAAATTGTTCATAATGTAATAAGCTAACCAAGTTAAAGACAAGATTAAAATGATGTTTGAGTAGATCTTCAAGTGATTAAGTGCTCTTCAAGGCTCCCTCTTGGCTCCAACAAGCTTCCAAGACCAGATTCTTGAGAGAAAAAGTCACCAAAATGCTCCAACTCCTCTCCAAATGAGCTAGAAACTCGTATTTAAGCTGCTGGGAGAATGGCACGACCATGCCACCTTTTGGCACGGTCGTGCTTGGCAAATGTCAGAGCCACTTTCTTGAATGTTGACCAAGTATGCTACCATTTTAGGAAAAATCGCGCTCAAAAGTTCCCGAGGTGGCACGACCGTGCTCGGGCATGGTCTGGTCGTGCCAGCCGATAGTGCTCGGCCATGATTCACTTATTCTCGGAAACAAGCTGATTTGGGGCCAAAATTGACCTGGCACGGTCGTGCCACCATATGGCACAGTCGTGCTCCCTTGATTTTTGATGGTTCTGGTGCTGGATGATGGTGCTGATCGAGAGTGCCGATGTCGGAATGGCTGGCACGGTCGTGCTCCTGGGTGGCACGGTCGTGCCGTATCTGGCAGTTTGCTGGAATGTTCCGTTTTCGCTCCATTTTGCTCCAAAAGCCTCCGTTTCATCACCGGGCCGAAGCCCGGACCTGTATTTTCACAAACAACTCAAATGAGTACCAAAATCAATGAAAATACAAAGAGTTTTCGCATAAACGGGGCGTATTTGACGTTTAAAAGATGTATAAATTCTTATACATCACATACCTTCTGAAATTATTTGTGACAATGGATCCCAATTTATTGGGAACAGAACTACTAACTTTTGTAACAGCTAGGGGATTAAGATGATAACATCAACACCAGTCCACCCACAAGCTAATGGTCAAGCAGAATCATCTAAGAAGATCATCATCAACAACTTGAAGAAGAAGCTTGGATCCAAGAAGGGAAAATGGGCAGAAGAGCTACCTTATGTGTTATGGGCTGATAGAACAACTCCTAAGAATGCTACTGGCCAGACTCCTTTTTCTTTAGTGTTTGGAGCTAAATCAGTGATCCCTATAAAGATGGTAGTCCCTACTGCAAGAACAAGCATCCGTGATCCTGACGGAAATGCTGAAAACTTGGTTCAATACTTGGATACCATAGAAGAACTCGGGGATTTGGCAAGGATAAGATTGGCTAGCTATCAACAAAGGATGGCTGGAGCTTATAACAAGAATGTCAGGATCAGAAAGTTTCAAGTTGGTGTCATGGTGTTGAGGAAAGCATTCCAAAATACCACAAATCCTGCTGATGGCAAGTTAGCACCAAAGTCGGAAGGCCCCTATCTTATTGAAGCTGAGGCAGGAAAGGGCGCATATCGTTTACTAACAATGGAAGGTGATTTGTTACCAAGATCTTGGAATGTTGTCCACTTAAAGAGATACTTCATGTAAGAAGGATCCTAGATCCTTGGCCATCTTCATATCTGATACACACTAAGGATCCTTAGAGGATACATGATCCTTATTCTAAAGTTGGTGCATCATTGACAAAGGATCAAGTATCCACTGAAATCTCCAAAGTTTTGGATTTATCCCCAGTTTTGGGTTTATCCCCAGTTTTTGGGCTTATCCCCAGTTTAAGGTATCTACTACCTTCTACGAATCAGGTTCTTACACCTTAGCCAGTTGCGCACGATTATCCTAATGCAGTTAAAGGCAATGGGACCAGTACTCACTTTAGGGGCTGACAATTTCATTGTACTGGCTGTATTTAGGATCCTAAGTATAATGTTAGACGTACCATACATCCGTTCCTAAGGTTTCTAACGTTTTCACGTTAGCTAAGGTTTTGGCATCTTCATGTCACTAAGTTTGGATAGTCGCCAGTATGGGCCATACTCCAGTTTACACAAGATCCTTTGGCCTTGTCCCCAGTTTTTGGGCTTGTCCCCAGATTATTGGGCTTGTCCCTAGATTGTTGGGCTTGTCCCCAGATGCTAACATCTTCTTTTACAATTGGCTTAGTCCCAAGTTATCTCATATTTCAGGTTTCTAGAGCTGAACAGTTAAGGATCCATGATCCTAACCTTCTACAAAGTCTTATCTTTTAATTGTTTCAGTTGTAAGTGTTAAGGATATAGGATCCTAACATGGATTCTTTGGTATGATCCTTATTTACTTTAACTTTGTTCATAGTCTATCAGTATTACCCTTATTCTTTGACAACAGGATATATGATCCTAAAATTATCTCACTTTTCAAACTTTTTGATTAAAGGATATTTGATCCTTGATCATATCCTAAATTTTTTGACATAAACTGATTTTTATACTTTCGCTAATAACTTGCAAATCCAAAAAGTTGTACAATAACAATTGAAAGTTAAATGTATGCAAGATAAACAACACAAAGATAGTCAAAAGGTTAAAGTTTTATTTATTTATCATACTTAACCCTTTTAAAGGTTGTCAAAATTGCCTACCCAAACATCTACCTGCAATACGTGGCCCGTCCGCTTGGGTAGGCAAAGGGTGTCCATGTTCATAAGGTTCATTGAGTGTAGGAAATCAAAAGGCGAGGGGCATCAAAGGCTTCATCCTCCACAAACAGAAGGACCCATCAACCTTTGCTACCCCCTATTGTCCCAAGGAGATCCTTAACCCTAAAGACTATTGTTTAGTTACAGACCACAATTGTTTGAAATAAAAACACCATCACACAAAGACCATAAAAAACGGGCTCTGGCTGCGTCTAGAAATGTCCATCATCGCCCATTGATGCAGCCTACACCTTCGCTGCCTCCACCACCTTGCCACCGTCACCTTGGCCATCACCACCTGCTACCTCCTCAGGATCCTTCAATCCACTGCCTCCGGCTTCACCAGCTGCTGCCACCTCAGATTCATCCTCGTCATCCAGCTCAGCCAGCCTCTGCTTCTAAGCCTCCTGGTCCCATTCAGACCTGTCAAAGGCAGGATCCTCAGCCTCCTTAGCCATTTGCAGCTTGATCTTCAACATGGCGATAGTAGCGGAAAGCTTAGCCCCATCCATAACTTCTGCCTTCTCTTTCTGGGCTGTGATCTGAGCCAGGACCACTTCCTTCTGCAGTAGGTTTATCTCTTTTTCAAGGGAAGAGATCTTTTTATCCTTGGCAAGGAAGATTTGCTGGAAGTCCAGAATTTTCTGCTCGGCCTCTGCCAGATGTTGATCAAGGAGGATCTGAACCTCAGCAAATTTCTGCACAAAGAAAGTTAACAGTCAGGATCCTTTATCCTCAGAAAAGGAAGTTCAAACTTAAGGATACATGATCCTTACCTCGGAGACGTATTCATGAAGTTGACGTTCCATAAGAGGGAGGCCTTCAGTGGGCTCAGCAGTCTTCCTCTTCTTAGCACCCTTGCCCCTAGTGCTCATGCCCTTAGGCTTCGGGATGCTTGGGCTTGCAGCCAGCTCTTTCTTGATGGAACGAGAAGAGGCATATTCTTGGAGGTCACTCATGCTGAACCTGGAAGCAGACTTTGATGTTTTTCCGGCGCCTACAAGCATAACAAACAGATAAGTGTTCATATTTTTTTCAAATATTTATATATATATATATATATATATATATATATATATATACATACGTGAATACTTACTTGACATGGTGTAGGAAGTTGATGAAATCTCTACTGGATCCTTTGATTTCGGTGGGTAAGTTCTGATTGCAGGGTCAAGCTTCCAAAAAGTTTCAATTCTCTCTTGGGTGACAGGTGACTCTTGAATATGTGACAAAGTTATAGCTGCAAAGACAAAGATAAAGGATCCGTTATCCTCAACAGAAAAGGAAAGTCCTTACTGCTTATCCTGGGCTAAGGATCCTATATCCTACCATCGGTGTTCCACTTTTTGGGAAGTTTGTTTCCATTTGGAACAGAATCCCTTCTCACGAAAAAGAACGGATTCCTCTAATTGGTGTCGTTTTTGGTGGTTTTCAAGATTGGGTGAGATTTCTGGGGTTTAGACTTGAAAAGATATCGATAGGATCCATGGCTCACAAGGTTGTACAGTTGGCTCAGTTCAGACATCCCTATATCTAAGCCTTCCTGCTCTATTATGTGCTCAAGTGTGTATAAAACCCTCCACACCATCGGCATGGCTTGGATGTAGCACAGGCCGGTAAGTGTGAAGAAGCTTTGTGTAAAAACAGGGAAGGGATAGGTGAACCCTATCTGAAAGGGAGCAGCAGGAAAAGTGATCCATGTGTCTGACACACAGTCACTCTTGGTAGAAGAATCGAAGGGTCTGAATATTGTGCCATCAGGGAAGCATGATCAGAACTGATCAACTTCAGGATCAGTGAATCGACAGAGCTCCATTGAAGGGTTTTTGGTGATACCCTGACTCTTCAATGGGCTATTGTGATCAGGATTTTTGGTTGGTGAGGAACGAAGGGTCATCTTCGCCATGAATATTTAGAGAACAGAGGATCAGAGAAGAGAAGATCAAAGAAAAGGGAGGAGAGAATACCTGCTTGGATCTTCGGATGAGGATTTAAAGGAGAGAAGTCACGAATTTAAATGCAATTTCCATCCATATCTCTAATCCTATTTATAATGACTATTTGTTGCAGGGATGACTATTGCTGACATCAGCCTGTAACGGCTATATCCATAAGTAACGGCTAGTCCGAAAATCGTTCAAACATGACTGTCTAATTGGATATCAACTAGTAATGTTTGGGGGCAATTGTTAGGGATAGAATTTCATAGCTTATGGATCACGGATCCTCAAGTATAGCCTGGATCACGGATCCTCAGTTCAGTTTGAATTAAGGATCCTCAGGAGACGGTGCGAGAATAAGGATCCAGGATCCTTATTGTTATTCTGAACTAACAATTGTTTCCATCACCTTTTGGCTTGTTTTGCAGGTATGTTTCGAAGAGGACTTATTCCATCCGAGATTCCAGGGGAATATGCTCTTTATTTTCAACATGTGCACAGGCTGATGACCGTTGGTGGTGATCGTGGGTGAATGGCTGATTTTTCGGATAGTTAGTTAGGATATTTTTAGCTAGGATAAGAGGGGTATTGAGCTTATTTTTAGAAACCACTTGCACTCCGGTGAACACACTTCATTTCTGTTACCATCTCTTGAATACACACACACTAGAATTCATTATATCAAGCTCAATACTTCTGAAGTTGTAAACTTGTTTATTCAATATACTTGATAGTGATTGTTTTCACTATCCGAGGTTTTTTATGCCGGAGATCATTCATTGATCAAGGGCTTTTTCCTCGTATAAATCCTTGTGTCCATCACTCATTTTATTCATTCCTTATTCATATATTTGATCATTTAACCAAGCATCATACCTCACAAAATCAGATTTGGTTGCATTATCCTTGTGTGATTTTTAACCAAAACACTAATGAACTGTGAATGCCTGTAGAGAAAAAGGATCCTCAATTTCTTGCATGACCAATATGGGATAAACTATCAAAACCAAAACTATATTTGAGAAACTAAAATGACAAAAGAACATTACTTATTTTGAATACTTATCTGTACAATGTATATGATTGGACCAGATCAGACCGGATCTGTTAATTATGTTATGACACACCAAAACCGAACCCTCTTACCAGTTTAGGCTTAACCAACCATCTGTTAACTGTTCAATTCACTTAAGTCTGTTATTTGCTCACCTCTAGAGTAATAGTGTCCAAAAATTTTAATCAAATTCACACATGTTCAAAGTAACAGCCTTCAACTAAAACATATCTATATGTACCATTTCTTAAGCTACTTCTTCTGTTTCTCTTACTGTTTCTTCCTCCGATACTCTGTCTTCTGGTAGATCTCTTTTACATCTTCTTTAGAAAGAAACATGAGTCGAATAGTCACATAAACAAAAAAAATAAATTCACACAATCTTCAATTACTAAAAACCCTTAGAATAACAATTATTAGAACCTTAAAGATCTAGGAAAAAAAACTTAGCATGTTGCTTTCTTGCTTCCAATCACCATCTAGGGTTCTCTGAGAATGAAAAAACTGATGCGGTAGTGAAATTAAGGCGATCTCAGGTCAAGAAGATGAAGAGAAGCAGATGCGATCAGTGAGAGTGTTAGAGTTTGTCATGGTGTGAACTGAGAAGAATGAAAGAAAAGGAACGTCGAGTCAGAGCCGCTGTATAAGGAGAAATCGATGTAGATGAATGTGGCATAGATTAATCGCAAATGTTGAAGGATCTGCTTAGATTTAGGGTTTTTTAGCTATTTTGTGAATGAAATCAGCGCAAAGAAAAAAAAAAGCGGAAGACTCTTCTTTGACTTTGGCGCTCAAAATTAATTAAGGTGGAGTATCACTATGGCATGTGGCAATAACATGTGTAAGAGGTTGACAATTGGTCTCATTTCGTTTTGTTTTAATATAGTTAATAGATAAAGTGTTTTTATTTTTTTCTACGTTTTGATTAAAAGAAAATAATTAAAATGGATGCGTGTCAAATATAGACATTTATATTTCAGATGCCTCCCTACAAAGGGTTTTTTTTTTTAAATAATCTAGTTCCCATTAAAGGATTTTAACTAATTTTATGGATTGTATTTAACACCTTACAATTTACTTTATTCCAACACCGAAATTCCAATGTCTGAGATGGTGTATTTTTACACTAAAACTAGTGGGATTCCCCCACATTATGCGATGGGTTTTTGATTGTGTCGGTTCATTTGTTACGGTATATGTACGAGATCAGTACTTGGTATAATAATCGAAAAAGAACCAAATAATAAAGTCGTAATATACCCTAAAAAATATCCACACGCATTTTACACCTAAAAATTCGTGAAACATAGAACTTTATTATGATTTATTGTTAAAGATAAATAACTGAGCACTAAAGTGTAAATTTCAATTACCTACGCTTGTGATTTTATTGGTGTGGGCTGCAAGAGTATAGAAGTAAACATGTTTTGGGCCTGTGCTTCCAACCAGACCCGATCTGCTAATTTTCATTTAAAAATAATTTTAGCAAGTTAACTACATTAATTCAAGGGTTCTAATGGCAAATCAAAGAACACAGTTTAAAATATACAACTTTTAATAAATAGCCTATAACAATTAACAAACACTTTTGAAAAAATACTTTCAATACATTTTATAATAACAAAAATAATAATTGTAAAGTTACAATTCTCGTAAATAATGCATATTAAAATCAACTCAAAGGAACCAAAAATGATTATTTAAAAAAGTATATATTTGTGATGTTCATATATTGTTTTGGGTAATTTAATTGTTCTACCAAATGGTTTTAAACTTACGATTATTCATTGACTTGCATGTTACACAAGGCACACATTAATTTCAACATTCTCACAGTTCATTATATAATATTTCAAGAAACTTAGAACTCAACAAAGCACTAGATGAATTATTTTCAAACTGGATTTCATCAAGCTTCTGCCTGATATCGGTTGTCTCTTCCTTTAATCGCGTATTTTCCTCCATTGCTCGTTCGTGGCTCGCTACCAAGTGGTTCAACTGCTCCATGAGACTCTGATTATCAGTTCTAAGATGATCCAGTTGCGAGAAAAGCTCATCGAGTTGCTTTTGTTTCCTTATTCTTGATCTTCTAGCAGATTCTCTATTTGATATCATTCTTCTGCGTTTCCGCTCACAAATTATGTTGGTTTGTTGCTCATTGGCTTCATCAGAAGTTGAGTTGTTGCTAAGAGTCAGAGATGAAGGGTGTGAATTGAAGTAGTGATCAGGGATGTTGGTTAAGAAATTGGTTAGAGATATGGGAGCTTGGATGTTGAAGTTGGTGATGATTGGGGTCGAGTTCGATTCAGGAGCCAAGTATTGGAATTGTGATATTTGTGGAGTCATGGGTTTGGTTAGGATTTGAGAATGGAAAAGAGTTCAAAGAGGGTGTTCGAAATTTGTAAGTGGTTAAGGTTTGTTGGTAAGAGAAAAAAGAGTGAGTTTTATAGGGGTTTGCATAAGTGAAGGGTTAAATAAGTAATCTATGCCATATGTCATCAATATTTTATTATTTTTAGTTATATACTTTTGCACGGTTCGAACATGTATTAAGGTGGATTTGGAATTGTATTTAGGGGGTGTTTGGTGTTGCGTTTTCAAAATAGAATTTGCAAGCATGTAGGTACATGCTTCTCCAAAACTGCGTTTTGTAGGCAGATAATCACTTTTTCATCCAAACACTTTTTTTTAGATTATTCATGTTTTACAAACGCAACAATCAAATAATTACTTCAAAACGTAATCCCAAACACCCTCTTAGTCGATTATATCCTAATAGCCACGAGAATCATGTGATTAATTTATGAAGACATGAAAAGCACAAATTAGGGTTCAAAAATAGAAAATGATGATGTGGTGGTTTATGGACGTCGGTGCATGGTTGTTTATGGTGTCCGACGGTGGTGATATAGGAGGTGCCAGGGGTGGAGAGAGGAAGGTTAATTAATTTTATAGTTAACTATTTTCTAAACATTAGTAATTCATATTTGAAAATATCATCATCATTATACTCGGTAAATCTCATCAATAGTAAAGCTAAGGTAGGGTTTGAGCTTTGAGGAGAGCAAGATGTAGACAACCTTATCTCTACCCCGTAGGAATAGAGAGACTGCTTTCAGTGAAACCTCCGGTTCTATAGTAGTTTTGCATCAAGCCTTGGACATAAGGCACATAACACTCAACAATTAAGACAAAGGCCGATTAGTGCATGTACCCCCTTGTCTTTCGGCTATCAACGTCACCACATGATGCACGATTAATCAACCCCTCTTTTAGCGTTATTTTCACGAAATTAGTAAAATAACGTTAAAATTAGTGCACTTTCGCTTTTGCCCGCGAGGGCCCACACATATATACATTATATGCGCATACCGCAAGCGGGACGTATATTTGAAAATTATAATATTAAAGAAAATAAAGAATGAAATTAGAAAGTTAAAAATTTGGTCATTTATTTGTCTAGAGAAATTCGAAGGACTACATCTGAAGGTTTATAAATGATTTTGTAATTACAAGAAGAAATTCGAAGGACTACATATTAAGGTGATGCCTAATCTTGAAATCCGTTGATACATATGATAAGGTTTCAATTCCTAGCATGTGGTAGATTATGATTAAGTTGTTGTAGTTTAAAAAAAAATATATATATATTTGACAAAAGGGTATAAAAAATAGAAATTGAATAGTTGACAAAATGGTATAAAAAATAGAAATTGTTTGATTTGTTATTCAAAGAAAGCTAACGAAATTCAATAAATCAATTTTCACAGTTTTGTGGCACAAAGCAACGAAGTCGTCCCTTTCAATCGTACACCTGTAATTACTTTTGTTTCAAGCATTATGCCTAACATTATTACAATCTTCGACATTTTTTTTATTTCAGGTATACTTCTACGTATTTATCACAAAATCAAATAGTGCGTTGTATTTACCTTTTTTCTTGTATGCATATTTACCTATCACAAGAGATCTATTTATGATGTAGCGTGTGATACGATAATGAAGAACTGATCATGTTGATTCTGCGAATGCCCGTGATGATCTTCCACAAACCTCCAAATTCAACCCAAAAGGCAGAGAATTCGAAGTGAAAAGTGATTATTGTCAAAATTGATAATTGACCATTCGAATTACATGAGAAGGTTATAAATAAAGACATAAATTAGAAATTGGCCACAAAAAGGCCATCGGCCAAACACAAGCCCAAAAACAAAATACATAAAACATGGAAAAAACACTAAAAGGCCCGTAACTCCCACTAGAATGCGTTTTCTGGACCGAAACTTGGTCAAGGGCCCCGAGCCACCCTCGGGGCCTTACCACGACGTGCTCCTCATTTCAAGCTTCAATTTGATTGGTCAAACGCCTAAAACGGAGACCCGTAGCCAAAGTTATGCTCGTTTTCGTAAATCACCCTTGGTTGCTTGATTATAAGTCTCCAGAAATGACATGGCTTGATCTTCTTCACTTGGGCCTGCATCCATTTACCCATGCATGATGCCGATTATTAGGGGTTATCATGAGCCAAAGACTAGATCAACCCAAAAGAATTAGACCCATGCTAAGACCGGTAAAAATGGAATCCTTGAACCAAAAACCGGACAAGGCTTAACCAATCGATTCTTCGCTAGACAATATAATCTGGTCGGTTATAACCAGGGCCAGCTCTGAGAATTCCTGTACCCTGTTCGAGCTCGAAAAATGTGCCATCGGGCCGCAACGAAATAAATAATTTAAACTAGTTTTTCATTCAACCGTGAACCGTTGACAAAAATATAGCATTCGATAAACAATGCAATTAACAAAATACAAAATATAGTATTCGAATGAGTGACATACCGTAAAAATTAATAAGGTAATAGCTAACCAATAATTCGTGAATCTCTCCTTGCATTCTTGATAGCAAATTGGTGAATCAACTCTTCACAGTTTAAATCATACCTGAATTCGACTAAAAAAAGAATTCGGGCCTAAATTTGATGATCGTTTTTGTATAAATTACCAACAATTTAGTCTTCAACAATCATTTGGGTATTGGGCTCACATCTAATCCCAATACGCTAACTAATCTAAACCGTATGATTTTTTTTTTTTTGTAAGTGGGCCTATGTTATGTTACTATTTGTTTGGCTATACCCTATTAATTTTTTTTACATATATAATATTGGATTTTTTTTTTAAATTACGTGCCCTACAAAATCACGAGCCCTGGCTGGTGGTCCTCCCGCCCACCTATAGGGCCAGCCCAGGTTAAAACCAATTAAATTATACACGTGTAAAGTGTGAACTAAATTAGCCGACGGATGCAAAGCAGGGAGTAAATACCAGCAGGGTAATGCTACACAAGAAACTCTTCATTTTTAGAAAACTTTGCAAACTCAATGTGTGGCCTACATTTATCCACGTGTCCCAAGTCATTTGATTATGGTTTTTGCCTCTAAGGGTATATTAGTCATTATACATCTATCCACCCATCCCAAGAACTCTTCCCCATTTGTTTTGACATGATCATTAATGCCCATCACATCACAAATCACCAAAACCCCCATTTATATATTATTTCATTTTTAAAAGCCACAATTTATAGATCTCTTCTCCATTAATGTTTCTCCTGCATATCATCCTTTATACATTCATCTTCTTAAACCACTCATTTCACCCTAGATCCGCCATTAATGCACTATGGAGCATCCATCAACAACGGTAGATCTAAAGGAAATGGAGGATACTCTGGTGTGCTCGACCATGAAAACCCAAAACATCTTCATTGACAACGATGAAGAACGAAGTGAAGAACGAAAATCAGATCGATCAATCCCTGATGAAGAACGTGGTTTTGTGATGAAGATGTTAATATATGAAGTCAGATCCACGTGGAAACCCCTTCCAGATCTTGTTCCATTCCCTTTTAGATCTCTTTTGTCCACATGTTTCATAATGTTGTTACAGATCTGGATATTTGTGAATTTTTTACACTTTTTTTGTTTATATAAAATATGATTTGTATATGTTGTTTCAGATCTTGATATTTGTGAGTTTTTTACACTCTTTAAGTTTTATGCAACATATGTTTTCATATATGTTTGATTCCGGGTATTTCGTATGGATTTTTCTGATTTTGTGGAGTTTATGTTAGTTGATAACTTGAGCATGTAGGTATGAACTTTTGAAAGATGATTATAATTTACGGTTCTACTATTTTACACTTAAATATTGAACCAATAAAATATTGAATTTAAAAATTGATATAGGTATGGACTTTATAAGATGATATTCAACGTCTGGCTCCATTTTTTACACTTAAAATATCAAAAATTATTCATAAAACCTGGTTGTTAATAGGTTTTTGTATAATGGTTGTTTTAGAGATGAAATATGATTTTTTTTTTTTTTTTTTTTTGTTAAAATGGTTCTTAAAAGGGGTAAATGTTTATGTAATTTGCAGGTTTTTATTTTTGTGTTACAGCACAACACAACTAACACGTGTTATAGCAAACGTTGGTTTCGTCAAACGTGGATCAGATGCTCAAGGATCATGACCATGTTTATGTTACAGCACAACACAACTAACACGTGTTATAGTTTGAACTTCTCGGACATGCATGTGTTACATGTGACATGAAACCCATGTACAACGTAACACGTGTTACGTGAGACATGAAAACACATTTTTATAACTTCCATGGCATACGCACACCCACATGTTTACAAACCGTTTCAAGACCGACCCAAACAATAAAGCCAGGGTAGCCGCTGAAAACCTAAGGCAGCAAAGGTAGCCGCTGAAAAGCTAAGGCAAATTGTCAAAGGAAGCTCCACCATTTTCTTAGTGCTATGTATTTTCGTTTACTAGTAATATGTAATGTGAGCCTCTTATTGTTTTGTCTAGTACATGATGTTAAAACGGTATGGATGCTTACATGTTATCATATGTATACAAGTGGGGTTACAACAAGATTACGATATTAACTAAGCTCACCATTAAAGTCATCGCCCCCGTCGACTGTTTTCACCCTTTGTCACATGTTAAGCAATTACATGTTCCGAACAGACAAATTGTAACACATGTTAGATCAGTATATACACATCATGGTGTTTTGTAAACCACTAGCTTATACATGAATACATGTCAGGTTACAAAAAGAATATAACAGAGGCTTAACACATGTTATACATTCCAAAATGTGCAAAACAAATGACCCGTTTCATATTATATATTCCAAAATTACCGGTACATGTGTTACCATAAATGGCTCGTTTCATATTACACGTTACATACTAACTTGTACATTTATTACTTGTACAAGTTTTACGCTCAGTATCCACATTATCGGATATTTTAAACATAAAAAAAAATAAAATAGATGCTACTTTTTTTTAATTAACAAAAGGTTAACACACGTTATATATCATTCTAACAGGGGCTTAACACATGTCAGGTTACATCATGGTGTTCTGTTACAGCATGAACCACTAACACATGTTTATAAATGAACGAAGAGTTCTTTATCATGACCATGTTTATGTTACAACACAACACAACTAACACGTGTTAAAAGAGGCTTAACACACGTTATATCAGGTATACTATGTTATTAAGTTACTATTGGAGTTTATGCATCCATTATGGAAGTCTTAACACACGTTATAATAGAGGCTTAACACACGTTATACATGTCAGGCGCGTAACACATGTTACAGTATGTATATACAAATCATGGTGTTTTGGAAACCACTAGCTTATACATGACACCATGTTGGGTTAAACCAAGATTATAATAGAGGCTTAACACATGTTATCCCAGTTATACGGTGTTACAACATTAACTTGTATGTTTCATCTTAACTTGTACACGTGTTACGATCAGTATATGCACATCATTGTGTTTTGCAAACCACTTTCATATACATGAATACAAGTTGGGTTATAATGGATGCTTTACATGTTATCATATGTGTACAAGTGGGGTTACAACAAGATTAAGATATTAACTAAGCTCACCATTAAACTCATCGCCCCCGTCGAATGTTTTCACCCTTTGTCATTAAGCAATTACATGTTCCGAACAGACAAATTGTAACACATGTTAGATCAGTATATAAACATCATGGTGTTTTGTAAACCACTAGCTTATACATAAATACATGTCAGGTTACAAAAAGATTATAACAGTGGCTTAACACATGTTATACATTCCAAAATGTGCAAAACAAATGACCCGTTTCATATTATATATTCCAAAATTACCGGTACATGTGTTACCATAAATGGCTCGTTTCATATTACACGTTACATATTTTCAGTCATTTAACACATCTTATAGTATGTATATACAAATCATGGTGTTTTGGAAACCACTAGCTTATACATGACACCATGTTGGGTTAAACCAAGATTATAATTCCATATTAACTTGTACACGTGTTACGATCAGTATATGCACATCATGGTGTTTTGCAAACCACTTTCATATACATGAATACAAGTCGGGTTATAATGGATGCTTACATGTTATCATATGTATACAAGTGGGGTACAACAAGATTACGATATTAACTAAGCTCACCATTAAACTCATCGCCCCCATCGACTGTTTTCACCCTTGTCACATGTTAAGCAATTACATGATCCAAACAGACAAATTGTAACACATGTTAGATCAGTATATACACATCATGGTGTTTTGTAAACCACTATCTTATACATGAATACATGTCAGGTTACAAAAAGATTATAACAGAGGCTTAACACATGTTATACGTTCCAAAATGTGCAAAACAAATGACCCGTTTCATATTATATATTCCAAAATTACCGGTACATGTGTTACTATAAATGGCTCGTTTCATATTACACGTTACATACTAACTTGTACATTTATTACTTGTACAAGTTTTACATCCAAAATTGTGCAAAACAAATGACCCGTTTCATATTATACGTCCAAAAATTGTGCAAAACAAATGACCCGTTTCATATTATATATTCCAAAATTACCGGTACACGTGTTACCATAAATGGCTCGTTTCATATTACACGTTACATACTATCCACATTACCGGTACATGTGTTACTATAAATGGCTCGTCTCCAGAATCCGTGACCATGTAAAACCGGCCATCACGGCCTCCAATGGCATTCCGCCCAAAACCGATACCACAGTCTGCAAGGCGCTTGTGGTTCTTTTGCCAGTTCGGGTCACACGTCCAGCAGTCATCAATGGGATTACCAGTTCCACATGAGAAGAATCCTAGTATCCTTTCTTTCAGTGTTGTTTCTCATGCTCCTGCTCATCACAACAAACTAATATGTTGAATATGCAATCCCAGTTTACCGAAAAAGTAACTTTGCCTCTAATGAACAAAATGACTAATTGTTATCATAATCAACATATTATGATTAACACACGTTATATATCATTCTAAAAGGTGCTTAACACATGTTATGGGTCTGTCTCTGTAAATCAAGCAACCCAACAAAAAAACAATTATTGTTAACAAAAAAACACTTACTGTTCAGATCAAAACCCCAAACAAGCAACCCAAACAAGCAACCCAAACCTTTATGGGTTTGTTTCTGTAAATCAACACACGTTACATAACATTCTAACAGGGGGCTTAACACATGTTATGGGCCTGAGTCTGTGAATCAAGCAACCCAACAAAAAAACACTTACTGTTCAGATCAAAAACCCAAACAAGTAACCCAAACCAACAAAAAAACAGCTACTGTTAAGATCAAAAGCCCCTAACAAGCAACCAAACCAACAAAAAAACCCGTTCAAAATCTCATCATAAAGTTTTTGATTTATTTAAAATACATGAACATTAACCATGGATACCCCATTAACCATTACTAAAACACTTTCAGCACACAAAAACATATTAACAACCATTTCAACAAAAAATCAAGTGTGAAATGATATTTCAAGAACACTTACCGGATCTATACCCGTCCGATGAACACGAAGAAGGGTCTTCAAACCTTCTTCTCTCATACACACTTGAACATTCAACTCTCTCTCTCTAAAAAATAAAGATTATTGTTTCTGTAATCAACAACATCTGAACACGAAGAAGGGTCTTCAAACCTTCTTCAAACCGATGAACACGAAGAAGGGTCTTCAAACCTTCTTCTCTCACACACGCTTGAACATTCAACTCTCTCTCTAAAAAATAAAGATTATTGTTTCTGTAATCAGCAACACCTGAACATGAAGAAGGGTCTTCAAACCTTCTTCAAACCGTCCGGGAGAAGCTTTTATGGTTGTGGCTATGGTTGTCTTCAAGATTAGAGAAGAAGAAATGAGAAAGAGAAAGAGGTAAGAGAAAGAGAAAGAGAGGTGCATTAATGAGAGATGATAGGATTGGTCAGTGGAGAGAGAATGAATGTACTTCCAAAAATGCCCTTCTAGTTGACTAATGGGTATTATAACATTTCTTTTAAATCAAATTGTTACCAAAATTATGAGAGCCCTTGATCAAGTTAGATGGAAGTTAATCAATGGATGACAATGGGTTTGCAAAGTTTTCTAAAAAAGATAGAGTTTCCTATATAGCAAAGCCCAATACCAGCAATGAGATTAATAGTGGGGGTTATATCCTAACTGACGGATAAAAGCGAGGGATAAGTCCTAGCTAACGGAAAAAGCGGATGCTAAATCTTAGTTGGCGACTTAAAGAACATGCTAAGTTTGTACGTGTATTTTTTTTCATTGGTTTTCTTGTATACCCAACCATAATACTTTTCAAGTTTTTTTTTTTTTGTGCCTGTTAAATTCTTGTTGTCCTAGCCCGTAGATGCTTATTTGTTGAATCGTGCGTGACTAGTTTGAACACGTCTATATTTACGAAGGCTAAAAGTCAATGACTATTTTAGTAAGGGATGCTTATTTTGATAATTTTATTGTTAATAAAGCATGAAGAGTCAATTCACAGAACTAACTATGCCAAAACCTACTAATCGATTACCATATCAAAGATATTTCCAGGTATATATAGTTTGCTTAATATTTGATATATTAATACCGTCTTAATGGTCATTTTTTATTCATCCTTCATTGCGTTGTCATGCAACTATTCCAATATTTACCATCATGCAACACTTGTAGCTTATAATAATTAATTGAAATTGAAATGTTAGGAAGTGAACTCGTGTAAAACCCTAAACAAAAGAGATTGTGATTATGTGAATCTTTGCAATGAATTAGATCCACAAGCTTGGTAAAGTAATAATTAATTAACTTATAATAATTAATTATCATATAAGGTAGGCCTTTAATCAAAGCATCCAATGGTAACGTGACAAAAAGGAACAATGTTAAAAACTTAGGGTTGTGGAAGTGCACAATAAAATATTAATTCTCTCACGCCATTTCTGCCTAAATCTAAACGCTAGTGAGATCTTCTCGAGATTTATGGTAGCATCAGTATCGATTTATTTCATTATACCATGCGTAGTGGTTTAGTGAATAATGCTCCTACCCTTGGCATTTTCCGCCATGTGGCTGTCCAGTCAGCAAAGGGGCATTATTGGGCGTTTTTACAAAAAGGGCGTAGTGGGATAATGCCCCGTCAATCATTACACAATTATTAAAATTTTTAATTAAAACTAATTAAATTTCATTTAAATAAAAAACATTACATTCTTAAAAAAAATTCAAAAGTTAAATATAAAACATTACATATCTAAACCACAAGGACCAAAATTCAAAAGTTCAAAAGTTAAATTTAAAACCATATCTAAACCACAGGGACCAAAGTTGTCAAAACTAAACTTTTAAAACATTTTTCTGCATTCCATCGTCTTCTTCGTTTTTTATACAGGTTTTTCGGCAACAATTCCGGCTAACCACAAAACCATTCCGACTCGATTTCGTCCCATTCCGGCACAAATTCCAGCTATCTCCATCTGATTGGCCAAAAAATTTGCCATTTTGGCGTGATTCAAAGCACGCCGGTAGGGGGTTTTTTTGCGAAAAACGCCGGAGGGGGTGGGGGGAGGGCGTTTTCAGGCGTGATTGGGGAGAAAACGCCCAGCATCTTGCCCACTACGCATGGTCTTAGAGTTGGTATGATATCGCTATCCGGTATAGCAATTGACACGTGTTTTACATAGGTTGAAAACTATCAAAACGAATACCCGTACTGGTTGATATCAGTTTGGTTCGTTACGGTACTTGTATAGTACCGACACTGGATATAGCTTACGATACCAAAAAAAACTTTCTTGCGAATAGAACTCTATGTTCAACGAAGTTTATATCGCTACATCAAGAAAACTATAAAATGAATACGGTATCCCTAGCGGTGTTGTTTGGTTGGTTTATGTTCGTTTTGTGCCCATAAAAAATCACCTATATTTGACATGTTCAAATACAACTTTAATTGAATCGTAGATAATACTAAATACATCGATATCATGATGGTATATTCGAAACTTTTATAAAATATTATATTAAATTAAAAAAACGAAAAGGGTAGTCGATGTCATTTTATAAAGAAAATAACAAAACTATTCTTATATATGGTATTGGTACCGATGTTGTTCGGACGGTATTGGTAATACTAAAAAAATCATTAAGAGTTTAAATAAAAAAATCAAAGGTTAAAGTAAATATAATAATAAATTATTATACTAAAAAAAATATTAAGAGTTAAAATAAAATGATCAAAGGGCAAAGATCAAATGTGATCAAATCTTAATGCAGTTCTTTTTCATCAAGAATCAAGTGCATTAATATACCTACCTTAAGATGAGTGGGAGTAACTAATGCAAACTTGTCCTTTTATAGATGACATTCTTTTGACGAGTATATGTGCAATAAGTCAAAGCATTGTTCACACATACTTTGATACAATAAATCTCGGTGATACTTCTCACATGATAGATATCGAAATATACCAAGATAGACCTAGCGGGACACGGTATATCAATTTTAGGGTATATCCTTAGGAAGCATCTTATAATATCTTAAGAAATGAGAGAGACTATAATTTAAAGGAAGAAGAAGAGAGAACTCAGACCGATTGATTACTCTTACTTTGACTTTAACTTTGACTTTGACTTTGACTTTATTAATGTCAATTTCAGGGTATATCCTTATGTCAACAAACATAACTATTCATGTAGGAGTCACAAGAATAAACTGATAAAAACAAGCTAAGTTATAATGACATAATATGTTGTTAATTAATAACGCAACTTTCGCTAAAAGTTGTCGAAAAATTTTATTCGTAGACTCTAGGACTTATTAACTCCAGATAAATACTATTTTGAAGACTTTCTATGAAAAGTCAGCTACCATGTTTCCTCGGAAAGTAACAGCTCGAGAGGTGCTGCATTAAATCTTGATATGAAATTATTGTTCTTATATGGACAATTAGAGGGAACTAAATATTTGTATCGAATACATTCATGATATGCTTGCCGATCCGATAACTAAGGTCTACCACCCGAAGTCTTTTAAGAGCTCATAATAAAGACGGGTTTTACTAAAGCCATTGTATAATAGCATATCGTACATACTTATGAATGATTAGTTATTATTTTTCCTCAATTACATATATTAACTTGTTTGTCTATAAATACGTATGTGCACCTAATGACGTATAGACAAGAATTATACAAATTAATTTTAAAGGGTTTACCCCAATCATTTTAGTCTTAAATTTACGTATGTTTTGATTTGAGGTTGTAACATGGTCGGTGTATTTTTGTGACAACCTCATAATTACATGTATCCGTACGATTAATTAATATTAAATTGTGCTTAATGATTGTGCAGAAAATTGACCAAATGGTCCTCAATGTTTTCCTAAGTATTGGGAATTAATTGAGTCACAAAAAGTTACATAAAAGACACTATACGGAATAACTTAGCACTTTAACGAACCGGTATCTAACCGAACAACCGCACATAACCCAGAATACCAAAATTTTACTAGAAACATTGTTTAATTATTTTTGGACTAGTTATGACCCCCGAACACCCTAACACTGTCACACCCTGGCTTTGCGGAAGCGTGGTTATTTTGGTGTGACTTCTTAATACCATAGCTTAATCATAACAAGCTATATGAAATAAAAACCATGCAAGATCATCCATAGATTTAAGTTTTAAAACCGAAGTAACATAACATAGTCTTAGGGACTACAACACCAAAACATAAAACATTGTTTTGAAAGACATAAACATCAACATGAATAAAACGCAGTTTAAGATTTGTGACTCGTCCAGGAAAAAGTCACATTTCCTAAACCGGGATGACCTCGGAACCCATATGCAGCGGGAAGACACAACATACCGCGCCAGATCTTTAGTTCCCTGAAATACATGTAAGTTGAAAAATCAACAATAATGTTGAGCGAGTACATGTGTAAGTGAGTAAATAAACCTTTGTATGTATAAAAACCTTGGTATGTAGCAAATAAGGAAAAAGAGACCACCAATGGTTTGCAAGGCCATTGATATGTGTGAAGTGCAAGTAGGAAGACTCAAACCTAGCAGATTTATGCGTTGGGTACAAAGTCACCCCGAGGTCCGTTCTGTTTGGGCCTGGGGCTGGGCTCGCTACACTCAGATAGATCTACAACTCCTGCCCCTCGGTCCTACCCTAAGGATTAATGGCCTCAAGTTTCTGCCTACCCACTCACATGATCTGAATAATAACCCTCCTTACGCTAACCATACCATGTAAAAGTACTCGTAATCATAGCAACATGTATTTCACCCCCGCAGTTTAGAAAACTGAAAACAGTTAAGAGAAAAGGGGGACATGAACTCATAGTGGTGCGTCTCTACCAAGTATATCTCCTGATCAAGCAGTTGTGCGACGACCTACACGTACTAAGTCTATTAGACGGACGGTCGTGCCTTAGCTTAAGGTTTAAGTTTTTGGGAAATAGTTAGACAACTATTTCGAGTTTATATTTTTGTAAATACTTGGTAATTATTCTCCTTCCCAAGGATGGGGGATTTAATACATACGTGTTCGTAAAATTCGAAATACATTATTAAGTCTCACTTAATATATTTTATTTCTTACTTCAAAATATAAATATTCTTCCCAAAATAATACTTTGACAAAAATACGCGCTCATAAATATTTTCTTAAAATGCGTAAGTTACGTTTTAAAGATCGGGTGGTAATAATAATAATACCGTTGTAACTTAAATAATTATTGTGAGGGCGTTAGAATTATTTTGGAGTCGTTAATATTCGGTAATATTATTTTTACCCTAAAAATAATATTTGTATAGTTCACAAAATAATCATAAAAATTCACAAGTGTTGTTACTAAATATATACTAAATATATATTTTAGCAAGTTTTTATTTTGTGAAAATCCCACCTCCGATAACTAGAAATCTTGTAATAAAGTCATGGCGAAATCTATAATTCGAAAACACGTTAAAAATGTATTTCTAATGCTTGTAGTGAAAATATTTCTAAGTGTTAGGTTTTTGGAAAAATTTCGCCAGAGTTTCCTCTGTAACTGGAGGTGGCCACGCTTTCAAGCGTATCATTTTCTTTTACAAATCAAACCAACAATTTTCTCATTCAATCAAAACAATGTTCAAAGCATCAAACTAGTCAATATATATGTAAATCGCAAGAATTACATGAACTTGTAGTTTTTCCAAAAATATGTAGTAAAGCTCCTTACTTTTAGTGTATCTTTATATAAATCAACTTCGTTTCTTGAAAGTCTCGTTTTTAAAGAAATTCCATCTTTACAACTTCTTGTAAAATTTGGCAAAACTAGTTCTTTGTCGAAACTTAGTGTTACACAAGTATTTATACACTTGTGTGTTTAAAGATCATTCTTGTTCATGTAAGATCCGGTTTTAGAAAATAAGATTTCCTTGACACTTGGTCCCTTGAAAATACCGCTTGTAGATCCGTAGATCTACTAGTTTTAAACACTATTTCGTAAGTAAAGTCGATTTTACACAAGTTCATGTTTAGTGTGTGGTAGAGTTTCATCATTTAACCCTTTGTACACTTAAACAAACTCTATGTCATGATCCATGATCATGACCAATCCGGGTTAGACGATGATCCGAGCTACCACAACATAGATCGGCACTAAATAATTACACAAAACAAATCTTACATGATTCACACAACAATCAAGCTTTTATCCATCATTTTTAGCATTTTTAGTAGACTTTTTCATATCATTACGTAAGTTCATGAATTTTAACCGTCATATATCGTTTTAACCGCCTTAAAATAGTTCGAGAGTGTGATTATAGTAACTTACTACTAGCTCGAGGCTAGGGAAGAAACTAGTCGAAAAATGCGTGGATAAAAGCAATGAGAAGAGGTCCTTTGCCTTCCGAATGCACCAAGCTCCCTTGTAGGTGATCCTTAGCACTTGTATGATCTTGGAATGAGAGGATCAAAGCTTGAAAGATTGATGGATGGTATAGGGGAGTTCGGGCGAGAGCTTTGAGAGGAGAGGAGAGAGTTTTGTGTTGGTGAAATGTTAAGTGAAAGAATGAGGGGTTTAGTGGTGATCTTATATGCAAAGTTTAGGATTATGGTCCAATGGATTATGTGTCTCTTAGATATTAGACATAAGAGATTAGTTTAATCAAAATAGGATATGAGGTGTCCCCTTGGGGACGGTTTGGTTGGGGGGGGGGGGTAATCTAGTTCATTTCCAACTAAACATTAGGTAATAGTTAGGTTAATTTAGTTAGTTTAGGGATTAACCCGGTTACTAGTGTGTCATGCATTAAAGCGGGTGTTAGGGTATTCGGGGACCCTAACTGGCTCAGAAAAAGAAAAACAATGTAAATGGCAATATTTTTATGTTCCGGGTAAAGTCCGGTTGTTCGGTTGGATATTAATCCGTTAAAGTGCTTAACAAAGCTTTAAAGTGTCGTTATTATTATTTTTAATGACACAATTTATTCCCGACACTTTGGAAAGTGTCTAGTAATATTTTCTCATGTTTTGGCACTTTACTAGTTAGCTTAATGCTGAATTTTTAATTAAAGTGCTGAATTTTGTACTTAGAGTACGTTTTAGGCACATCCAGTCACTCTAATCTCATTCCTAGTGACGCAGTTCTACAACCCTTATATCCCTACACTCACCACTAGTGTAGCAAACTATCTCAGGCTCTTACAGGCCTTAGAGGCAGTACCTGCCTGGTGCTAGTTATGACAGCACGTTTAATAGGTTATCCGTTCATTGTGCTACTGTGCTTTTGGTGCATCAAGGTTGTCACAAAGGTGCTGTAAGCAAAACATGGAGTGACAGCAAGTAAAGTATGATGCAAGTAAGTACATGTATCAGTATTCAAGTAGCAGTTTATCCACAAGTTCAAGTAAGCACAGTAATTAAGCAGTAATTAATTATTAATTAAGTCGTACGGATACCTGGTTTAGTGAGGGTTGTCACATTCTCCCCCCGTTAGAAAAATTTCGTCCCGAAATTTTAAGTTCTGCTTCTAGAAGCAGGGTTCTTGAGAAATAGGTGGAGGTATTTCTCTTTCATCCGGTCCTCACGCTCCCAGGTGTATTCAGGACCATGTCTGGCATTCCAACGAACCTTGACGAGCTTGACACTGCTCCGGCGGGTCTTGTTTACTTTCCAATCCGTAACCTCAACAGGTTCTTCAATGAAATGGAGCGTGTCGTCAACATGAATCTCGTCGGTGGGAATGGCAATGGTATCTTGAGTTGGACTTTTCTTCAGGTTGGACACATGAAATGTATCGTGAACTCCATTCAATTCGGCAGGTAAGTCCAGCTTGTATGCTACTAGTCCTATTCTTTCCAAAATTCTGAAAGGGCCAATGTAGCGCGGATTCAACTTCCCACGCTTTCCGAAGCGTGCCACACCCTTCCAGGGTGAAACTTTCAATAAAACCATATCTCCAACTTGGAACTCCAAATGTTTCCGGTTTGGATCTGCATAGGCTTTCTGTCTTTCGTGAGCTGCTTCGATGCGTTTTCGAATCTGCGCAATCTTGTCTGTCGTCTCTTGGACGATTTCGGGACCAACAAGCTGCCTATCACCTGCGTCAGCCCAGCAGAGGGGTGATTGACACTTGCGTCCGTAAAGAGCTTCGAATGGCGCGGCTCCAATACTGGTGTGGTAGCTGTTGTTGTATGAAAATTCGACCAGTGGCAAATGCTTATCCCAGCTACCGCCCAAATCCATAACACATGCTCTCAGCATATCTTCCAAGGTCTGAATAGTCCGCTCGCTTTGACCGTCGGTCTGAGGGTGAAATGCAGTGCTCAGATTTAATAGTGAGCCAAAAGCTTCTTGGAAGGATTGCCATATCCTTGACACAAACCTTCCGTCTCTATCAGAGATGATCGAGAGAGGTACTCCATGGCGTGCGACGATCTCTCTCATGTATATTTCTGCCAGTTTGCTGGTGTTATCCTTCTCATTGATTGGCAGAAAGTGTGCGGACTTTGTTAGGCGGTCAACTATTACCCAAATAGTGTCATGACCTCTTGGCGTTCTTGGCAACTTTGTAATAAAATCCATGGAGATTTGTTCCCATTTCCACTTGGGAATCTCAGGTTGTTGCAGAAGTCCTGAAGGCTTCTGGTATTCCGCTTTCACCTTAGCACACGTTAGACACTTGCTCACATAAACAGCAACATCGCCCTTCATCCTAGGCCACCAATAGTAATTCTTGAGATCTTGGTACATCTTATCCGCTCCTGGATGGATAGAGTACCGCGATTTGTGAGCTTCATCAAAAACAACTTTCCTTAAACCATCAAACAGAGGAACCCAAATCCTTTTCTCAAAACATAACGTTCCTTCCTCGTTTGGCACCAATAACTTCTCCATCCCACGGAGATATTCTTCTTCAAGATATCTTTCCTTAAGAGCTTCTTTCTGCGCGGCACGAATGCGCAAGGAAAGATCGGTTTGGATAATCATTTCGAAAGCCCTAACCCTTATGGGCTTGATCCTCTCTTTTCGACTTAGGGCGTCGGCAACCACATTCGCCTTCCCTGGATGATACTTTATCTCGCAATCGTAATCATTTAACAACTCAACCCATCGTCTTTGTCTCATATTCAACTCCTTCTGGTTGAATATGTGTTGTAGGCTCTTATGATCTGTAAAAATTGTACATTTCGTACCATATAGGTAGTGTCTCCAGATCTTTAAAGCAAATATCACTGCGCCTAGCTCCAAATCGTGCGTGGTATAGTTCTTCTCATGTACCTTCAACTGACGTGATGCGTAAGCAATAACCTTCTGGCGTTGCATCAACACGCAACCCAATCCTTGACGCGAGGCGTCACAGTATACCACGAAATCGTCAGTACCTTCAGGTAGTGCTAGGATTGGCGCATTGCAGAGCTTATCCTTCAACAGCTGAAACGCTTCTTCCTGTTTGATTCCCCAATCAAACTTCTTATCTTTCTGGGTGAGGAGCGTCAATGGTTGAGCGATCTTCGAAAAATCCTCAATGAACCTTCGATAGTAGCCAGCCAAACCCAAGAATTGTCGAATCTCGGTTGGCGTCTTTTGTGTTTCCCAATTCTTGATCGCTTCGATCTTGGTTGGATCCACATGGATTCCATCTCCATTCACCACATGTCCAAGAAATTGGACTTCACGTAGCCAAAATTCGCACTTAGAGAATTTGGCATACAGCTGTTCTTTCTTCAGCAGCTCCAAAATAGCTCTTAGATGTTGTTCGTGCTCAGCCTTTGTCCTTGAATAAATCAAGATGTCGTCGATAAACACAATCACGAACTTGTCCAAGTACGGCTTGCAAACTCTATTCATCAAATCCATAAAGACTGCAGGTGCGTTTGTCAACCCAAACGGCATAACAAGGAACTCGTAGTGTCCATAACGAGTTCTGAAGGCTGTCTTCGGGATACTCTCCTCTTGTATCCTTAACTGATGGTATCCAGATCGCAAATCGATCTTTGAGTAAAAACTTGAACCTTGCAGTTGATCAAACAGATCATCAATTCTTGGCAGAGGATATCTATTCTTGATCGTCAGCTTGTTCAGCTCCCGGTAGTCTATGCACATTCGAAAACTACCGTCCTTCTTTTTGACAAACAGGACCGGAGCTCCCCAAGGCGAGAAGCTTGGTCGGATAAATCCCTTGTCTAACAACTCTTGAAGTTGTGTCGACAATTCTTGCATCTCAGACGGGGCAAGTCTATAAGGTGCCTTAGCCACAGGCGCGGCGCCTGGGACTAAATCGATGTGAAACTCCACTTGCCTCTGAGGCGGCAGTCCAGGCAAGTCCTCTGGGAAGACTTCCGGATACTCCCTCACGACAGGGATGTCTTCGATCTTCGGTTCTGCAGCTTTCTTGTCTACAATGTGTGCCAGGAAGGCAGCACATCCCTTCTGTAGACACTTTCGCGCTTTGAGGAAGCTGATAATTCTTAATGGCGTATCGCGCTTTTCGCCATGAACCACAATTGTTTCGCCATCTTCGGTCGGGATACGAACGACCTTTTCGTGACAAACAATTTTTGCCTTGTTGCTTGATAACCAATCCATTCCTACTACTACGTCAAAGCTCCCCAGCTGGACTGGTAGTAGATCCAAAGTAAACTCACGTTCTCCCAACTCGATTGCACAACCTCTGATCACTTCATTGGCTTCTACTAACTTCCCATTAGCCAATTCGATTGAATAGGGAATATCTAACTTACTAGCGGCTAAACCAAGCATATTCTTAAATTCTAACGATACGAAGCTATAGTCGGCACCAGTATCAAATAAAACGGATGCATAGTGTTGGTTTACAGGGAACGTACCAGTAACGACATTGGGATCCTGGCGCGCTTCCCTCGCTTCGATATTGAACACTCTTCCACGGGCTTGGTTCAACTCTGGGCAGTTCCTCTTAAAGTGCCCAATATCACCACAGTTAAAGCATCCAGGTCTTTGCCCGTTTCCACCTCCATTTCCAGCTTGGTTATTCCTTTGGTTATGATTCATAGCGCCCGCTTGATTCACATTGTTGCCTCGATTCCCATTACTTCCATTGTTTCCTTGTGGGCGATTTCCAATTCCACCCCGGTTATTGTTTCTGTTTCCAAATCCTCCTTGGCCTATCTGACCAACAGTGGCCCAACAAGAATCCTTCAAGTGGCCAGGTTTCCCACACGCTTCACATACTCTCAAACCACATCGGCCAGAATGGTGACGCTGGCAGGTGTTGCACTTGGGCTGGGTGCCCATATATCCCTTTCCTTTCTTTCCACCACCAGCTGTAACCTGAGCTGGCGCGTTTGGCTCTCCTTTCTTAACAACACCACTAGTGCCTTGTTTAAAGTTCGAGAACTTTCGTTTGTTACCTCCGGATGACTCGACACGAGTCTCTTTCTTCTTTGTCTCGATCTCACCAAACTTGTTCAGGCGGATAGCCTCCTCAGTGAGAGCTACGCTCAAATCGATTGCCTCAGTAATTATTGCAGGCTTGGAGGAGGTCACCATGCTTATGATTTGAGGAGCTAATCCCCAAATGAAGCGTTCAATCCGCTTGAATTCTGGAGTGACCATATAGGGTACCACATGCGACAGGTCGTGAAACCTCTGAACATATTCCGCGATCCTCGGACCTTCCATCTTCAAATGCCAGAACTCAGTTTCCAATCTTTGGATTTCAGCGCGAGAACAATACTTTTTGCACATTAGTTCCTTCAGTTCGGTCCATGTTAGTGCGTAGGCAGCAGCTTCACCAAGTGTCTGTACTTGCAAATTCCACCAAGATAGGGCTCCATCCAGAAATAGCCCAGAAATGTAGGTGACTTGCTGGTCTGGTGCACATTTGCTCATGCGGAGAACAGATTCAGTCTTCTCGGCCCATCGAACAAAAGCGACAGCACCTCCGGTGCCATCAAAGTTGACAGGCTTGCAGTCTAAAAACTGCTTGTAGGTGCACCCTGCACATACGTTACAACATATGAATGGCATTAGCATCTTTGCTAGAGATATCCAATTAGATCATGGTATGTCTTAATGACTTAGTATTACCATGAGGTGGATTGTTGTTGCCATTGTTGTTTGAGCTGCTTCCGCTGGGTCCTCCTTGCGAGGCGGCGTATTGCGCGATGGCAGCAGCGATGACTTGTTGGAGTTCTGCCTCATTGGTAGGCATCGGCGTTTGACGTCTAGGCGGCATCTTCTAAAAGATGGGTTTACGTCGGTCAGGCCACAATAAAGATCCCATGTTATAATACGTACGCTTTATTATGATAGTAATAGTACATAACATCTCATGTTATAATCATATCAATCACACAACATCCCATGTTATAAAACATAAATAATCAATCAAAACATCACATATGATGAGAATACTGTGATTTCCATATATCGAGACCACATAGTAAGTGTACAGGTACATAACAGTGTCATACATCATCATCGACTAAGGGCTACATCACCCTAGTCCAAAAGAATATCAAACCAGTGTCAATACATCCATATACATGTCACAAAAGTCAGAATCAAAATGCAGTCTCCAAAAATGCTGTGCAGTCAAAACAATCGCCGTCTTCTCACCAGCGTCTACCCATGCAGTACTAAAGATGCCCTAAACTGATGGTGGTGGAGGAGGGGGAAAATGGGTGTAGAACAAACGTCGCAAATGGAGCCAGTCCTCCTCCATGGCTCTCTGGGTATGCAACCAAGAAGCAACCTGCTGCTCAAGTGCCAAAAGGCGTGCAGCATAGTCAGGTAACAATGGTCGAGGGTGCTGCGAAGAAGCAGGGTGGGTCTGACCCTGACACTGGCACGGCGGCGGCTGAGCTCTCTCAAGCTCCTGAATACGCCATGTGAGTGCCTCCTGCTGGACAACAAACGACATCAGAACGTCCTCAATAGTATACCCCATATGGAAAGGATGGTAGGGGTCGGTCGATGGCATAACAGAAGGTGACGTCCAGAGAAACGGCTCGCTGGCTGGATCAAAAGGTGGCACAAAGAATGGTGGTACAGGGGGAATAGCAGATGAAGACTGTGGCATAGCTGGAATATATGTCGGCACATGTCCAAAGGGACGAGCCGAGGAACCCTCTCCAGGTCGAGCTGGAGGTGTGTACTGTGCAAATGAAAAAGAGAAATCAACGTGACGTGCATCGGTGGTATGAGGAGGAATAGGTGGGAGCTCATCATCCGCAGGAATCCACCCATGCTGGGCGTGCTCGTCTCGTGGGTCAATCTGTGCCTCAAAAAGTGCTCGATCAAACTGTACAGGCATAGGGTCAAGGTGGGGTGCATCAAGAGGGTCAGCAGGTATATCAGCAATAAGTGGGGGATCAACATGATCAGCAGCAATAACATGGTCACCCTCCAGTAGTGGTGCATCAGCAGGGTGATCACCAATGGGTGGGTCAGCAATCACAGGATCAATAGGTATGCCAGCATGAGCAGGGTCATGCTCAAGCGCTGGGTCAGGAGCAACTACTGGCTCTAGGGCCATGGCAGGCTCGGGATCAACGAACTCCATATCAAAATCTGCATGATCAGCGAATGCAGGGTCACTGGGTCTACTGGGTCAACCATAGGCTGATCCAAGTGGATGAACTCTATCTCCTGGTCCGGGTCGTATCCAAGGGGAAAAACAGGGTCTGAATCCTCATCGAGGTCGTGATCGAAAGCAAATCTAGGAGCAGAGGCAGCAGATGATGCCCTGTCAGGATCTGAACCATGTGAATAGTGCTGTGCGCTCCGAGTGTGTGACGGTGCGGAGGCCATAGACTCGAAGGAGTCTGGAGCGGGTGAGTGTGCAGGTGACTCCTCAGCTGGAGCGTCTGCGAGTAACAAAAGACCACCGTCAGCTAGAAGGGCCTCGCCCTCAACATCGTCCTCCAGGGGCTCATCATCAAACAGATCGACGTCGTCGTCAACGTCGGCGTCGAGGAGCATATCGTAAGCAGGATAAACGGCCAAAGGTATGGGAGCAGGGATCTCTACGAGTGGTAGGTACCCAGCAAAAGGACCATCAGCGGGCTCATCGACAGCGTCGGGCAGCGCAAAGGGCTGAAAGTCGTCCTCGTCTGTGCTGGTAACATCTGATGTGTGGACCTCGTGCTCTGAAGACTCTAAGTCGTCTGATACTATGGGTCTAGGGCCTGTGGTATCCGAATCACCTGTGCCGGGCGAGTCCATGGTGTCTGTAACACAAACACAAATATGCACAAATAATCAATCATACAATCAGATAAGCACATTAGTCACCAAGTAAGCAATCAAATAATTCTCCTAGTCCCACTAGCCTCCCAGCCTCTCAGACTGCTCTTCCTAGTCCAAATTCTCCCAGCCTCTCAGACTGCTCTCCCTAGTCCTACTAGGCAACTACCTCGGTTTCCTAAACCGAGCCTCGGTCCTCCAGACCGAGCCTCAGCCTCTCAGACTGAGCCTCAGCCTCTCAGACTGAGCCTATAAATAATAAATAAATGTGCTCAACATTTGTTTGTAAAAAGTTTTGGATCTGGACTTGAGTGGTATGCAGTAAAAATGTTTTCGTGAGAGCCCTAGTGATCATAGTCTAGACTCGAGAAGGAATCCTAGTTCGCTATGATCAGAGCTCTGATACCAAGCTGTCACACCCTGGCTTTGCGGAAGCGTGGTTATTTTGGTGTGACTTCTTAATACCATAGCTTAATCATAACAAGCTATATGAAATAAAAACCATGCAAGATCATCCATAGATTTAAGTTTTAAAACCGAAGTAACATAACATAGTCTTAGGGACTACAACACCAAAACATAAAACATTGTTTTGAAAGACATAAACATCAACATGAATAAAACGCAGTTTAAGATTTGTGACTCGTCCAGGAAAAAGTCACATTTCCTAAACCGGGATGACCTCGGAACCCATATGCAGTGGGAAGACACAACATACCACGCCAGATCTTTAGTTCCCTGAAATACATGTAAGTTGAAAAATCAACAATAATGTTGAGCGAGTTCATGTGTAAGTGAGTAAATAAACCTTTGTATGTATAAAAACCTTGGTATGTAGCAAATAAGGAAAAAGAGACCACCAATGGTTTGCAAGGCCATTGATATGTGTGAAGTGCAAGTAGGAAGACTCAAACCTAGCAGATTTATGCGTTGGGTACAAAGTCACCCCGAGGTCCGTTCTGTTTGGGCCTAGGGCTGGGCTCGCTACACCCAGATAGATCTACCGCTCCTGCCCCTCGGTCCTACCCTGAGGATTAATGGCCTCAAGTTTCTGCCTACCCACTCACATGATCTGAATAATAACCCTCCTTACGCTAACATCCCATGTAAAAGTACTCGTAATCATAGTAACATGTATTTCACCCCCGCAGTTTAGAAAACTGAAAACAATTAAGAGAAAAGGGGGACATGAACTCATAGTGGTGCGTCTCTACCAAGTATATCTCCTGATCAAGCAGCTGTGCGACGACCTACACGTACTAAGTCTATTAGACGGACGGTCGTGCCTTAGCTTAAGGTTTAAGTTTTTGGGAAATAGTTAGACAACTATTTCGTGTTTATATTTTTGTAAATACTTGGTAATTATTCTCTTTCCCAAGGATGGGGGATTTAATACATGCGTGTTCGTAAAATTCGAAATACATTATTAAGTCTCACTTAATATATTTTATTTCTTACTTCAAAATATAAATATTCTTCCCAAAATAATACTTTGAAAAAAATACGCGCTCATAAATATTTTCTTAAAATGCGTAAGTTACGTTTTAAAGATCGGGTGGTAATAATAATAATACCGTTGTAACTTAAATAATTATTGTGAGGGCGTTAGAATTATTTTGGAGTCGTTAATATTCGGTAATATTATTTTTACCCAAAAAATAATATTTGTATAGTTCACAAAATAACCATAAAAATTCACAAGTGTTGTTACTAAATATATACTAAATATATATTTTAGCAAGTTTTTATTTTGTGAAAATCCCACCTCCGATAACTAGAAATCTTGTAATAAAGTCATGGCGAAATCTATAATTCGAAAACACGTTAAAAATGTATTTCTAATGCTTGTAGTGAAAATATTTCTAAGTGTTAGGTTTTTGGAAAAATTTCGCCAGAGTTTCCTCTGTAACTGGAGGTGGCCACGCTTTCAAGCGTATCATTTTCTTTTACAAATCAAACCAACAATTTTCTCATTCAATCAAAACAATGTTCAAAGCATCAAACTAGTCAATATATATGTAAATCGCAAGAATTACATGTACTTGTAGTTTTTCCAAAAATATGTAGTAAAGCTCCTTACTTTTAGTGTATCTTTATATAAATCAACTTCGTTTCTTGAAAGTCTCGTTTTTAAAGAAATTCCATCTTTACAACTTCTTGTAAAATTTGGCAAAACTAGTTCTTTGTCGAAACTTAGTGTTACACAAGTATTTATACACTTGTGTGTTTAAAGATCATTCTTGTTCATGTAAGATCCGGTTTTAGAAAATAAGATTTCCTTGACACTTGGTCCCTTGAAAATACCGCTTGTAGATCCGTAGATCTACTAGTTTTAAACACTATTTCGTAAGTAAAGTCGATTTTACACAAGTTCATGTTTAGTGTGTGGTAGAGTTTCATCATTTAACCCTTTGTACACTTAAACAAACTCTATGTCATGATCCATGATCATGACCAATCCGGGTTAGACGATGATCCGAGCTACCACAACATAGATCGGCACTAAATAATTACACAAAACAAATCTTACATGATTTACACAACAATCAAGCTTTTATCCATCATTTTTAGCATTTTTAGTAGACTTTTTCATATCATTACGTAAGTTCATGAATTTTAACCGTCATATATCGTTTTAACCGCCTTAAAATGATCTTGGAATGAGAGGATCAAAGCTTGAAAGATTGATGGATGGTATAGGGGAGTTCGGGCGAGAGCTTTGAGAGGAGAGGAGAGAGTTTTGTGTTGGTGAAATGTTAAGTGAAAGAATGAGGGGTTTAGTGGTGATCTTATAGGCAAAGTTTAGGATTATGGTCCAATGGATTATGTGTCTCTTAGATATTAGACATAAGAGATTAGTTTAATCAAAATAGGATATGAGGTGTCCCCTTGGGGACGGTTTGGTTGGGGGGGGGGGGGTAACCTAGTTCATTTCCAACTAAACATTAGGTAATAGTTAGGTTAATTTAGTTAGTTTAGGGATTAACCCGGTTACTAGTGTGTCATGCATTAAAGCGGGTGTTAGGGTATTCGGGGACCCTAACTGGCTCAGAAAAAGAAAAACAATGTGAATGGCAATATTTGTATGTTCCGGGTAAAGTCCGGTTGTTCGGTTGGATATTAATCCGTTAAAGTGCTTAACAAAGCTTTAAAGTGTCATTATTATTATTTTTAATGACACAATTTATTCCCGAAACTTTGGAAAGTGTCTAGTAATATTTTCTCATGTTTTGGCACTTTACTAGTTAGCTTAATGCTGAATTTTTAATTAAAGTGCTGAATTTTGTACTTAGAGTACGTTTTAGGCACATCCGGTCACTGTAATCTCATTCCTAGTAACGCAGTTTTACAACCCTTATATCCCTACACTCACCACTAGTGTAGCAAACTATCTCAGGCTCTTACAGGCCTTAGAGGCAGTACCTGCCTGGTGCTAGTTATGACGGCACGTTTAATAGGTTATCCGTTCATTGTGCTACTGTGCTTTTGGTGCATCAAGGTTGTCACAAAGGTGCTGTAAGCAAAACATTGAGTGACAGCAAGTAAAGTATGATGCAAGTAAGTACATGTATCAGTATTCAAGTAGCAGTTTATCCACAAGTTCAAGTAAGCACAGTAATTAAGCAGTAATTAATTATTAATTAAGTCATACGGATACCTGGTTTAGTGAGGGTTGTCACAAACACACCATATAATGTGTCATACACTTAAAACACTAGACTTTTACACTTAACACCCTGGCTATTTACCCACTTACCATCAAAGTTACACATAACCCCCCCCCCCCTTTGGATTTACGGTTGGAAGGGGTGGCCCCACTTGTGATCCCCAAAATCCTACAAGATATTATGGGATATTACTTGATTTTTTTTAGATATCGCATAGATTTCCCTTGATATCCTATAGATCTTCTTTAGATTATAAGTAACCTACCTACCATCAAAAATTTACAAATAACCCCCCCTTCAAAACTTACGGCCCATAAGAGGGACCCCACACCATATCCCACTAGATTTTAATCCTATATTTTATTTGGATCTTGCTTGTTTACTTGGACATGATATTGAGGGAAAGATTACAAGTATGGTTCATGTGATCTCCAAATCATTTCATATCTCACAACTCACTTCAACACTCCACTCCCTCAACTCCTTTATCTCCCTCTCGGCCATAGAAGGTGCCGCTACCACCACCACCTTGTCACCACCATACAACCATTTCCAAGCTTAATTCAAGTGTTAGAAGGTGATTCTTGGAGTTTGAAGCTTGTGGATCATCAAGGAGCTCTCTTACTTGCATTCATTCACCATCTTTCATCATCTTTTTCTAGTGATCTTCCCTAGCCTTTGAGCTAGTTGTAAGCCTCTTGCTACTAAATTGTACTTCTTATTTTGCTTGTTAAAAAGATATATATTGTTATGAATCACAAGAACACTAAAAGTCTTGCACTTAAATCTTGAAACGTAAAGATGATATATGATGAAATCTTGTTAAAATAATGTTGTTAAATACATGCATGGCACTTGATTGTTGATTTCTTGATAATATGATGCTGATCATCATATGGAACTTGTTAGAAGGTGTTGTAATCATATATGCGTGTTTTAGTAACGTTTAAGCGATTAACAACATGCTGAGTAACATTTACAGCCAACTTCAGTTGGCTGTAAACGGACCGTTATAAATCGAAAAATTGATTTTCTGAATTATAAATTATGTGTTTTCGAAAAACGAATCGAATGGCACTGGAATCACATTTTTTTGAGGTCGTTTGCTATTTTTAAAGGTCCGTTTTCTACAGCAGCAAAAGCTGCGTTTTTACTGCAGAACATTTGTGTTATATTTTTCGTCATAACTTGAAATCTGTGTAGAAATAGGTTACGAAATTTGTACTGTAGATGGACACTGATGTCGTTGTAATTCTAGCACTGGAATTTCGTCAATTGGACTTACGATGAATTTTAAATTAATTTTTCGGTGGACTGCAGTCAGAAAGTGACGAATCTGATTGCAGCCCGGTAAATGATTTTTATAAATTAATGGGTAAAGAATTGGATCCAGAGATTTTTACACAGTAATATTTGATTTGTTTAAAACATTCTGTAAAAGTTTGGGAATTTTTGGAATAAGTTAACTATTTTATTAAATTACTCGAAACAGCCTAGTTTTGGATGTTAAAGCTGAAATGACATAAGTAGTAATTTACGTGTCTAAATGTCGGGTATGTTATCTGAGGATGATCTATCATGTTATATGTCAATGAAAGTGTTATGTGCAATATCGTATGCTTGCTTTTGAATGGTAATAGATGGGGAAGTTTATATGGGCGTGAACATTTAAAGTGAGTACATGTTATGTGGTAGATGCGTGTAGGAACTTCTTGCTTATTTGAAGTCACTAATAAACTAACTGGTAATCATACTAGGATGTGATTGACCAACACCTATTCTTAGCTACTTTAAGAGTTCAACCGAGCAACCAAAGGTGAGTTCACACACTTTTTAAGGCATGGGATTCCCGGTGGTTGGGAATGGGTTAAAGAATTAAAACGGAACCTACATATCCTCCTTGGGTAGGATATGTACCTCCATCCTCCATGGGTAGGATGCCAATATTAATCCTGCGTATTCTCCTTGGGTAGTACACGTACGTTCGTCCTCCTTGGGTAGGACAACAACCATAAGCTTACTAGACAAACTCTATCATTAAGTCCCTCATTTTTGTATCGACTTAATCGCCGGGCCAATGGCGAGCGGGTCATTAGTTAATAGCGCTATTAGGGTTGACAAGCCTCACACCGTGCCGGTAGGACGGGCGTGTACCAATGGATCATGGCAAGCAGTCAATGATGATAGATATTGACTTAGGGCACAACTTACTTTCGTCAGTAGTCTATATGGTAACGGTCTAGTGGTTCACACGGGGAAGCCCCCACTGATAATGGATATGGTTTGGGAAGTAAAGATACTGGTTAACTCGTGGTTTACGAAACAACTTATGGTTTTCAAAACAAACTTGTAAAACTAAATAACCAACTGTGAACTCGCTCAACTTTGTTGTTGACTCCTTGTTACATGTCTTGCAGGTCGTTAGGTATCTATGGAGCATGCACGAGGAGGCGTGGTCGTTGTGGGATGTGGACTGTCGAGTCCTATGTTAAACATTTAAACTTATGAACTTATTACTTATGTTTGGGTTTTACATTTTATGCTTCCGCTGTTAACTTAAAGTTGGTTACTTTTTTGGACACCAATTATATTGTGGTTGGTTTTATTTACTTAATTACGTTGTTCAATATGATTGGTGGCTTGATCCTGGTCATGTCACGCCTCCATGCGGTGATACTCCGCTTGTGGATTTTGGGGGTGTGACAATTTTAGATACGTTCTAATGTATATTAATTAATAGGTAAAACAATTGATTTTATAATAAAACAAATGAAAAGTGAAGACGTGGCATCTGGTACTATTCACAAGCTTCTAAATTTAATAGATTTATTATTTATTATTATAATTATAATTATAATTATAAAACATAACTTTGAGATATTTTTATACGTTTAGTAAATAAGCTAAAGTGGTGAAATTGTATTAAAGTGGATGCCAAATGCAGAAGTTAATTCATGAGAAAAATATATTTAGATATCAACTATTGATGCAACAAAGGAAGATGGCATATCAACAGAATGTTAAAAAGGAGTATTTAATATGGAATTTGGAGTTTAACTTGAATCACAAAATAATATGTTGTGGATTGTGACATCACAAGAATTAATGAGCTATGTTATTTGGGCTCTACTAGTAAAAGTAAAGTTATGACATCAAGGATATATGGGTTTTAGAAAGAAACAGGTTGATATCTTGGGCTTTAAGGAAACGAGCCCATAAGGGAACCATTTTTAGCCCGATGTTTGAACCTAAAAAAGCTAACCGACCTAACTTCGCTAAAGACCTCTTCAACATTGCACCTCTTTCCATTGAACCTAAGGTCATTTCTGGCATTCCATAAGAACCAACACGCAGCAACAACAATCCCATTCAACGCCATTCTTTCCGACACCCCTCTTCTACCTTGATCATGAATTTCCAATAAGTCTCGGAAAGAAAAGACATAAAAGTTCATAACCCGACACCACAAACTTATTTTCTCCCATAAACCCAACGCCAAGGGACAAGCCGTGAAGATATGAACCACTAAGTCGGGACCCGCCTCGCAATACCTGCACTCACCATCGGAAATCGAAACTCCCCTCTTAACCAACGCATCCACCGTCGGGATTCTATCCATCTCCGCACGCCACACCAAAATATTACATTTAAGCGGAACTCACTTACACCAATCAAACACATACCAATTACTATAATCATTCTTCGAAACAATAATCTTCTTAACAGCCTTGACTGAGAAGCAATCTGACCCATTTCCCACCCAAAGCCACTTGTCGGAACCTTCAGATAGGATAACCGCACCCAAAGCCGCGATCAGAGAGTCCCATTCTAATCTTTCAGAAGCAGTGTCCGGATCATGTCTCCAAAGCCACAAACCATCCCCTTCAAACCTGTCACGAATGCTACAAGACTTAACCGACTCCAACTTGAACAATGAAGGGAACTTCAATTTCAAAGGAACATCACTTAACCAGGGATCCAACATAAACATAATATTATCGCCTCTACCCACCACTCCTTTGAAAAAGTTACAAATCGAAGAACCTTCCAAAATGGGACGCTTGATGGTTGCCACTATGTTACACCAAACGCCACCAAGCAATTTTTTTAACGGAACAAAATCCCAATCAGAACCACCAGAATGTAAAGCATTTATCACCCCACCCAAAGATTATCCCTCTCGGTTTTGAATCTCCATCCCCATATCCAAAGCCACGCCGTGTTAATATCTTTAAGACAATGAAGCCCCAAACCTCCCATCTTCTTCGGGGAGGCGACCCTCTCCCACGCAACCCAGTGAACTTTTTTCTCCACTGAAGAGCCTCTGATATGTTTAGAATTATACAAATTTTACGCATCATATTCCTTACATTTTGACTAAATTGGAATTGATTTTCCTGTGGTTTTGATACTGGTTTGATGAAATGTTTGAATTGACAGGAATTGACGAAATACTTGTTAATTGCGGTAAAAAAACTGAGGAAAACCGACGAATAAAGAAGATCACGAAAACAAGCGTCGAATACCGAACCTTTATGAGAGTTCAATTACAAACGCATCGGCAAAAACGGCGAATAAAACGGAGTCCAAATGAAGAAGAAATGAAGAAAAGAACATAAATACGCGCTAGAAACAATCAGAACTTCATCTTAACATATCCGGAGCTAGAAAATGAGTTACGGGAGCCATAATATATGTTTTTGGGGTAGCTCGACGAGAGGAATCCAAAAACCCTTACGGTCCGTAAGCAGTTCCACTAGGCGGCTGTACTGTTTTTAGTGCGCGGGAGTTGGTGAAAAGGCTTACGGTCCGTAAGGCTTTAACCCTTACGGTCCGTAAGCCTTACTTTTGGCCTAACTTGGCCTAACTTTCCAACTATAAATAGAAACCAAGTCTAGATCAATTTCCATCCAAAAATCCACGGATCAAAGCTTGTCTAAGGTGGTATTGAAACTCTCACGAGGTCTCTGGAGTGTTCGGTTCGAGTTTGAAGCGTATCGGGTTCGTATAACTTAGTTTTCGTATTCCTTTCGCTTTTAAGTCATGTACCTTTCTATTTTCAGACCTTGTTTGTATAATATGAGTGCCTAAACAATCAAAGTTACTGAGGTAGCGATGAACTAGATATTGTGATGTTGTTATGACTCGGTTTGATTATATTATGCGATTTACATGATATTTATTTGAAATTGACTTTGATATTGCACTTTAAATTGTTTATAACTTGGTTATTGAAATTAGTAACTTAGGCATAGAGAAATCTCCCCTAAATCCATATTACTATTTCAATCTAAATTGTTAATCTTATGATTATCAGTTCGGGCCTTGTCTTTTCGATAAAAACATTAACGTTCGATAAACAAGTTAATCAAGTATTAAAACCAACTCAATTGAAGTGCATCCTTATCTAGTGATTAGAAATAAGATCTAGGTTTGCTAGGTTATTAGCTAGCCGTTGTTGGGTATATTGGGTGACCAATAACTCAGATTCGTCTACTTCTTCGCGTCTAAGGTTTCCTAGGATTTCATTTTCAATTAAATTATTTGCTTCATGTTTTTGAGATCTTCTCACAACTTAGTCTCTGAGGTCACAAAGATCTTATTCTGGTGGGATTTGGTATCGATAGGTCGAGCCGGTTCATTTTAGCACTTCGCATTTGGTCCTTTCTTCCGATTAATCATCCTTAGCTGGAGGTTTATCGGGAGACAAGGATATATAATCATTACCAAAGTCTGAATAACATCACATGATTCTAGGGATTCAATACCTAAGTAGCTACTTTATCATCATATTTGCTTTCAAAATCCAATTATTCATGCCATTGTTATCTTGTATTTCTGGATCATTTATCATTTCTTATTTTATAATACAATTAGGCTATTAGAAAATCACAAACCATCAATTAAAGTCAACTAGGTTTTTGATGAAGGTTAATTATCAAGATTTCGCCCATAGTGTCCACGGATTGATATCCGCTCTTGCCATCTACACTACACCGTGACCGGTGCACTTGCCGATTGTGTGTGGTTTAGTAGCAATTCCATTTAAAACTTCTTTTGAAAATATAACGAAATATCATATGCTTAAAATGGCGGACATGTAGTAACTGGAAGGGTTACGTACCGGTAGTTGAGAACTCCTGCCTAGGCTGGCATTCGTACAAATCCAATTATAAGGACCCGTTGCCTACCTGGGGACAATCAATGAGAGTACCGACACCTATTAGGCCAAAGCATGTCCAACACTTAAGCATATGAATAAACAACCTCACATCAAGCTTTTTACACACCAAGGCTTTTGAACAACACGTTTCATACAACATTAAAGTCTTTGAACAAAAATAGGTTGTAAAACACACATCAAGTTTTTGGCGCCGTTGCCAGGGACACTGGCAAATTTTGAGAACAATCCAAGTCGTCAACCTAGTTTTTACTTGTTTTCATAGATTAAAGTTTGTTTGTTTATTTTATGTATTTTTATAATGTGTTTGATCTGTGGAGGGCCTCATCATACCAAATATTCTCCAAATTCATCAGAGTATTCCACAGATTACTCTTCTAACTTATATTCATAACCACAACCATATCAAAACTATTATTCTTCACCATATCAACCATGCAACGAAAGCAAGTACCCACCTTATTTTCCGACATTTGTGGAATCATGTCAAGTCTTCGCTCAGACAGCATCATTACTGAAGCAAAACTGGGAAGTACTAGAGCAAATGTTAGAAAAGATGGAAAACAACGATCAAATCATAAATCCATTTTGTGGAACTACGCTGGACCGCACAAGTATGAAGATTGTCCGAACTCTTTTCGAGGGATGATGCCTTCGGATTCTAAAGAGACGCCATTGGAAGATTGTTCGGTCACTTTTCGATGGGCAATGCCTTCGGTTACAAAGGGGATATATTGGGACGACGAGGATGATTGGACTTTAAATCAAGACATGAATGACGAGTCGGTAGATGCCACAGAGCTTACCAATATGGAGACAACATTAAAGGATGCTGAGGGTATTGGTGAAGATAATAAGGTAGAGCAGAAAGAACGAGAAGAGAAAAATGTTAAATTCAAAATTGATTTTTCCTGTGATGAGGCGGAAATAGATGCGAAGCTGGCTGAATATAGGAGATTAATAAAAGAAGAGATTGAAGAGGAGCTACCCGGTGATCCAGAGTTATCAGATAGAGAACCGGAGACAATAATGGACACTGGAATCCCACCTCCGGTTCAGCAAGTCGTTAATTCCAACCATTGGTGTCCTATACCATGGAATATCGATGATGACTTTTGGAGTGATGACGATGAGGGGGTAGTAGAAGAGATTGAGTTGGAGGTGCCTCGATACTCAGCAGCTCTAATTGAAGAAGTTGAAGAAAAGCCACTTGACAAGATGGAGGATGAGAAAGACCATGAACCATCTTGGGAAGAAGAGTTTGGTGATGAGTTGGTAGGTTTGCCAACTATTGAAAATGAAGAATTTGACCCAATCGATGATCTTGCCTATTTAGAGAAATTACTTGAAGGTGAACCGAACATGGAAATCAAACAAATACCAAACGAAGAAGAAGAGAAAGTGGTGAGGAGTTTGAAAGTTGGCCCGTGGAAAAGCTAGAAGCTGGATCACCACCACAATTAAAAACACGGGGGAAGACACGAAGAAGCTTGGATCAACATATCTTGAGGATGCAAAGATGGTGCAAATGGAAGCTCAAGGCAAAACTAAAGTGCAGAGACAACCATCATCCTCCTTATATGACACGAATCAGGTTTGGTCCAGGTAAATTTAAGTATTGGTGGCGTGACCTATTTGAAAATGTTAAAAGGTTTAAAAATTCCAAATTTAAAATTTCAAATAATAACAAGAAGCGGGTGAAATTGAATAAGCTAGACTGGGGTTGGATAAAGGAGAAGCCTCCTGATTGAGGTTTTGGGATGGCACATAGTTATGTCGTTTGTGTGGTTTGAGTCAGTTTTACGCTTTGGTTTGTTTTTGTTTATGTGTGCAGGTTTGATTAATCCGCACGTACTCAATCTCCATCCGGGCGGCGGTTTCGAGCTTATACCATATTGTAGAGGGCAGCCCCATCATATCAGTTTGGTCGACCGCGAAGGAAATGCTATACGGTCGTGTACGAGTTCGGATTGAAGACGCACGCAGCTGGCACTGATTTTTATCCTAACCAGCTAAGTCCTTTCCAATTCGTATTTACTTACTTACCTGATTTCACTCTGCGAGGTTTTGGGGACATCACGTATATAGACTTGTCGAACGATTGATTCGGTTGGAAAAGAGGACTTCAAATATACGATCATGGAATTTTAGCCAAAACTCACTAGGGAAGTACCGTTTCTTTTCTCTTGTTTGTCTTCGTTGTTTCACCTAGTATCTTTTTTCATTCACATTGAGGACAATGTGTCCTTCAAGTGTGGGGATACGGGAATTTCATTTACACAACAATAAAATAAACAATTTAAAAATTTTAAAGAATTTTTTCGCGCTTGTCCCGATCTTTTAGCACATCGAAAACAAAGACCTTTTCAAAACGACAGTCAAAACGATTTAAATGTCGAACTTACTAAAACAAAAATACATGTTTCTTTAAGTTGCGGGATAGTAGGTTGATTAAATCAAGTTTTTCTTGAAATAATTTTTTTACGGGATACCTAAGATAATGAATCAAGCTGGAAAGTTAATTGATTATGCAATGTCAATATCGATAACCCTTATTTTTCCACATGACAGTAAGTTTTGAGCCTATAAGTGTTTCTTACGAATACACTATTTTCGTTTCATGTGTGTTTACCAACTTGTTGCATTACTTTAGAACTTGTACGTTTTGATACATTTCAAGACCTTTGGTTTAGACGTTGATACAAGTATGATAGAGGCATTAGGATCACCTTTCTGAAAAAAAAAACCTGTTACCCAAAAATGTTATCCAATAGAAAACCAAGTTGAGCCTTTTCTTTTTCATTTGTTTAAAACACCACCATTTTGTGGAACATCCAAAAGTGCTATAAAAAGAAGAGCAAAATGATATGAAAAATGCATGGGATGTGGAAACTGGTCTCACACAGGAAGATGTAGAAAAAGTCAAACTGAATCTCAACATGAATACACACTTCTAATGAGGGTGGGGGCTATTAGGCTCAATGCCGAACGGTCCATTAGAGTTGGAAGTAATGTTCACTACAGGATTGAGGAAGACTTGCTCCATATCTTGGATAAAACTGGTCTTGACGAGCTAACCTTAAAAGAATCACTTGGTTTGTGAGTATGCGTTACATGAAAAAAAAATCAAAAAAAAAAAGAAAAGAAAAAAAGAATAGAATAAAGTTATGGTCAAAATGACCAAAAATTTTAAACCTTACTACGTGCTTTTCCGGTTTATCGTAAAATCTCCTGTTAACCACTTTCTTCCAAATAAACAACCTACCTTTTACCCTTACCTACCCGTTTTAAGTCCAGAATCCTGAATGGTCCAACATATCGTGGGTTAAGTTTACCACACTTCCCAAGCGCACCACACCCTCCAAGGGTGAAACTTTCAACATAACACGACTGCCTACTACGAAGTCTAAGGGTTTCCTATGTTTACCAGCTTTTCTGACGGTCTCGCGCTGCCGCCATACGATTTCCAATCTAGACCATTTTCTCAAAAGTTTCGAGCACAAATTTATGGACCCGTGGTTGGGTTGTCATCCACCCCAGTCCAACAAAGAGAGGATCGACATTGCCGTCTGTACAATGCCTCGCATGGAGCTGTCTGATCACTAGAATGGTAACCATTGCAGTATAACTCTACCAAAGGTAAATGTCTTTCCAACTTTTACCAAAGTCAATCACACATGCTCATAGCATGTCTTCGAGTGTCTGGATGGTTCGTTCACTTTGACCATCTGTCTGCGGGTGATAAGCAGTGCTCATGTCTAGACGTGAGCCACAGGATTTGTGTGCTGCCTGCCACAAGTCGGGTATAAACGCAGATCACAATCAGAGGTAATAGAAGTTGGCACCCCGTGCCTAGAAACCGCCTCTCTCAAAGAAATAGTCACAAGCTGCAAAGACTCGTCAGTTTCCTTGGTTACAAGAAAGTGTGCTGGTTACGTGAGACAATCAACGATCACTTAGGTGATATCATTTCCATTTCAAGTTTTAGGTAGACCAGTGACAAAATCTATGTAAGTCTGTTCCCATTTCCATATAGGTTTGTATCGACTTATAACAATTAGGTAGAGATCTGATTGACGTACAAGCTTATAATAGTCATGCTTCACAGTTCGGTTTTTGAGAGTTCACTTGAAATTACATATATATTAACCGAGAGATGAGTGAATTTCGTGAGGGGTGTTGATATTGCATAAATTGATTACTTGAAGGTAAGAAAGTTTGATTAGGTAGGCTCGGTTTCTCGTTTCATTCTGTTGAATTGTCAACCTTTTGAACGATGTGTCTTGGGAAACCTCTGTGTTTAATGATTTTGTAGTTTGCATTTTAATTTGTTCAAGGCTTGCGTTTTTGTAAAGCGTTTAAGTGGGACATGTTGCTTAGGATTTTGCTTAGGGACAAACAAAAGGTTAAGTGTGGAGATATTTGATATGTTTAGAATTATACAAATTTTACGCATCATATTCCTTACATTTTGACTAAATTGGAATTGATTTTCCCGTGGTTTTGATACTGATTTGATGAAATGTTTGAATTGACAGGAATTGACGAAATACTTGTTAATTGCGGTAAAAAAAACTGAGGAAAACCGACGAATAAAGAAGATAACGAAAACAAGCGTCGAATACCGAACCTTTATGAGAGTTCAATTACAAACGCATCGGAAAAAACGGCGAATAAAACGGAGTCCGAATGAAGAAGAAATGAAGAAAAGAACATAAATACGCGCTAGAAACAGTCAGAACTTCATCTTGACATATCCGGAGCTAGAAAATGAGTTACGGGAGCCATAATATATGTTTTTGGGGTAGCTCGACGAGAGGAATCCAAAAACCCTTACGGTCCGTAAGCAGTTCCACTAGGCGGCTGTACTGTTTTTAGTGCGCGGGGGTTGGTGAAAAGGCTTACGGTCCGTAAGGCTTTAACCCTTACGGTCCGTAAGCCCTTACTTTTGGCCTAACTTTCCAACTATAAATAGAAACCAAGTCTAGATCAATTTCCATCCTAAAATCCACGGATCAAAGCTTGTCTAAGGTGGTATTGAAGCTCTCATGAGGTCTCTGGAGTGTTCGGTTCGAGTTTGAAGCGTATCGGGTTCGTATAACTTTGTTTTCGTATTCCTTTCGCTTTTAAGTCATGTACCTTTCTATTTTCAGACCTTTTTTGTATAATATGTGTGCCTAAACAATCAAAGTTACTGAGGTAGCGATGAACTAGATATTGTGATTTTGTTATGACTCGGTTTGATTATATTATGCGATTTACATGATGTTTATTTTAAATTGACTTTGATATTGCACTTTAAATTGTTTATAACTTGGTTATTGAAATTAGTAACTTAGGCATAGAGAAATCTCCCCTAAATCCATATTACTATTTCAATCTAAATTGTTAATCTTATGATTATCAGTTCGGGCCTTGTCTTTTCGATAAAAACATTAACGTTCGATAAACAAGTTAATCAATTATTAAAACCAACCCAATTGAAGTGCATCCTTATCTAGTGATTAGAAATAAGATCTAGGTTTGCTAGGTTATTAGCTAGCCGTTGTTGGGTAGATTGGGTGACCGATAACTCAGATTCGTCTACTTCTTCGCGTCTAAGGTTTCCTAGGATTTCATTTTCAATTAAATTATCTGCTTCACGTTTTTGAGATCTTCTCACAACTTAGTCTCTGAGGTCACAAAGATCTTATTCTGGTGGGATTTAGTATCGATAGGTCGAGCCGGTTCATTTTAGCACTTCGCATTTGGTCCTTTCTTCCGATTAATCATCCTTAGCTGGAGGTTTATCGGGAGACAAGGATATATAATCATTACCAAAGTCTGAATAACATCACATGATTCTAGGGATTCAATACCTAGGGGCCGTTTGGCTAAGCTTTTCAAAATGACTTATTTGCTTATTTGCTTTTCTGAAAAGCAAATAAGTCAATAAGCTGTTTTGAAAAGCTTTAAAATGGAGCTTTTCAAAATGACTTATTTGCTTATTTGATTTTCAGAAAGCAAATAAGCAAATAAGTCATTTTGAAAAGCTTAGCCAAACAGCCCCCTAAGTAGCTACTTTATCGTCATATTTGCTTTCAAAATCCAATTATTCATGCCATTGTTATCTTGTATTTCTGGATCATTTATCATTTCTTATTTTATAATACAATTAGGCTATTAGAAAATCACAAACCATCAATTAAAGTCAACTAGGTTTTTGATAAAGGTTAATTATCAAGATTTCGCCCATAGTGTCCACGGATTGATATCCGGTCTTGCCATCTACACTACACCGCGACCGGTGCACTTGCCGATTGTGTGTGGTTTAGTAGCAATTCCATTTAAAACTTCTTTTGAAAATATAACGAAATATCATATGCTTAAAATGGCGGACATGTAGTAACTGGAAGGGTTACGTACCGGTAGTTGAGAACTCCTGCCTAGGCTGGCATTCGTACAAATCCAATTATAAGGACCCGTTGCCTACCTGGGGACAATCAATGAGAGTACCGACACCTATTAGGCCAAAGCATGTCCAACATTTAAGCATCTGAATAAACAACCTCACATCAAGCTTTTTACACACCAAGGCTTTTGAACAACACGTTTCATACAACATTAAAGTCTTTGAACAAAAATAGGTTGTAAAACACACATCAGCCCCCCCCAAAGGAATCTCCTAATAATACCTTCCAAATCTTCGACCACTTTAACAGGAGCCTGATAAAGGGAAAGAAAATAAGAGGGAAGACTTTCAAGGAAGGAAAGAATCAAGGTAACTCTTCAGCCAATAGAAAGGAAGGACGCACGTTTTCCATAAAGATAAGCGTTTTTGAAAAATTTCGTACACCGGTCTCCAGTTGTTTATCCGATTCATATTGGCCCCGACTGTCAGACCAAGATACTTAAAAGGAAAAGACTCCGCCTTACATCCAACGAGCACCGCCAAATCTTCAACTTCCCCAAATGATATCCCAATCCCAAAGAGATTCGATTTGCAAAAAATTATTTGAAGACCCGAGCAAACTTGAAAGCACCTAAGGATTCTCACCACATTTAGGATATTCTCTTTACTCCACTCCCTAAGAATTATAGCATCGTCGGCGTATAAAAGATGCGAAACCATAGGGCCATCGTTAGGGAGCTTAACTCCTTTCACAATACTCAAATCCGTAGCCTTTCTAATCATCCACGATAAAGCTTCCATCACAATAACGAAGAGGAACAGGGAAATAGGATCCCCTTGACGCATCCTTTATCACACTTAAATTCAAAAGTTGGGGCTCCGTTGACTAAAACCGACGCCCTAGCCGAAGAAATAATACCTTTGATCCACAAACACCATCTATTGGGGAAACCCATCTGAGCAAGGATATCAATCACGAATTTACAATTTATATTGTCATAAGCTTTATCAAAATCAATCTTGAGCATAAAAACCTTTTTGTTACATTTTTTAACCCAATTTTGGATTTCGTTAATAACAAGCGGCCCATCCAAAATATATCTCCCACGAAGAAACGCAGACTGAGACGACGAAATGACAGAATCCAGCACCTTTTTAAACCTATTGGCCAATATCTTTGAAATAACTTTATTGATAATACTCACCAATCTGATAGGGCGATAGTCTTTTAAACTTTGCGGATCCTTAACTTTAGGAATAAGCGCAATGAACGAAGAACCACAGCCCATTCTAATCGATCCAGACTCATAAATATCACTCAAAATTTTATAAAAATCTTCTTCTAATAAATGCCAAAATCCTTTAACAAAGCGAAAATTTATACCGTCAGGGCCAGGGGCCCGGTCGTCACCACACTCGAAGACGGCTCCTTTAATTTCCTTGCGGGAGAAAGCAGTCACCAAGTTCGACGCTTCGGAATCTGAGATTTGATTTATGCCAACGCAGTTCAGCCGAGACCGCTCTTTACATCTATCGATGAACTTATCTCTAAAAAATCTAAAAATTTCCTTTTCACCAGAGTTGGTTTCGACACCCAAACCCCATCCAAAACTAGGAGCAGCTAGGCTCTACGCGACTTCCTCTAGGCGGACGGTTCACTTACATTTTTACTTTTCTCAGTTCATACTCATGTTTGGATGTGTTTTTACCTTGACAAAGTTGTATGAATACATTGTTGTGGGTGGTTTCTTTGAACTATAGTTATCAAATGCGCTAGGCGCATTTAAGACGCATAGGCCTCGCCTGGGGCCTAGGCGCAAGGCGCAAAAAAGCGAGGGCCCGAGAAAAAAAAAAGCGCACATAAATGAAAAAAATAATAAAATGTATTATGTATTGAAAAAGATATAAATATATCTTATAGGTGTATAAAATTAATATTACTCTCTAAATATCTCTATACAACAAATATAATTAGATTTTAAAATCATCCAACTAGTTTAAAAAAATAATGAAACCTTTTAAGATAATTTTTGTAAAAGAAATTCTAACAAAGTTGAATACTTCTATAATAACTTAAAATATTTTGAAAGAAATATGAATTTTGGTAGCTGTTGACACAGTCTCCTTTCTGCACAGTGCCTATCTTTTTCTGCCAAACACTATTAAAGTAAGTTTTTAAGTAAAAATTCTGCTCTCCTCTTCAAAAGTCAAAACACAGTCTCCTAGTCTCTTTTTTTGCAGGTCATGCTGTCTCTCATTCTTTCATCTTTTTCTTCCTCTCCTCTTCAAATTTCTGTCTCCATTGATCCATCCAAAACCACAAATCTGTCCATAAGGAAAGTGGCACTAACTTGTAGAAGTTCGACGGTAACTGGGCAGGAATCTTGCCGGAATAGTCGTCGGAAAGTCAATTTTTGGCCTGAAGCTTACCAGAACAGCGCCTTTAATGGCACAAGGCGGTATGGTTGCGCCTCTCCCGAAAATTGCGCCTAGGCGCACTAGGCGAGCGCTTTGATAACTATGATTTGAACTATTTGCATGTGTTTTGAGTTCTTTTTTTACAACTTGTTCGGTTGATGACAAAACCTAGTAGCTTGTTGGGTGACATAAAAGATTTGATGACAAAGACCTATTTTTTATTACCATCTTAAATTAATCAACTTTTCAGCATCATGTCTATGTGATGGCCAATTAACTGAGTAAACTGAGTTTTGTGAAACCTAGAACCTGAAGTTTGGAGGATGTTACATTTTATAAATCTCATATCTTTTATCGTAATTAGTTTAAAATTTTCCTTCAAATCAATCAAAACCCCCAAATTAAGATTAATAGTTAATTAATTAGATAATCTAGTTAAACACTAACCACATATTCCACGTGGATACGATACCCTACTTACGCTATCTACTTAGTTTAATTAGGTTTTTGCATGACACTTACGACAATCATCATAACATGATTAATGAGGGTCTTAAGTTGACAATAACTAAATGACCGTATTTTTCTGTTACAGTTTCAATTTGAAACATTGGTTAATGTTTTTACTTGGCCAAAGTTATTTATGCTTATAACAAATGATCAATCAGACAAGTGGGAGAATGTGAAAAATAACCCGTTGATGTTGCATTACAAATCATTTGAGTAACATTACCAATACGACATAACTAGTCCCTAACAATTAATTGATGGTAGTAATTGAAAATACTGATTAGTTCAAGGGGGCAATTAGGATTTCTCTTTATGTACCTTTTAATAAGAGAATGTATAAATTTTTTTATAACCTATCACCACTCATGATAATCATAAATTGATCATTTGGTATTGATCACAGGGTTAGAAAAACTCTTTAAGAACACATATTAAAAAAAATTCCCTCTAATGTGATCCCTACAAGTATATATTTCTAATTACCCTAGGGAAAAGGACAAAAACCATGTTTTTTTTTAGAAATCTGATCTGATTTGATATTTGGACCAAAATGGCAATAAAAGTGAAACCACAGGGACCCAGATTTAAAAAGTTTGAGATTTGGACTAAAATGGCAAAAGTGCCCAAACCACAGGGATCAAAATGGCAGTCTACTCTTTCTAATTTGATATTCATGTTTATATTTGTGATTGATTGTTTATGTTTGAGGTTTATAATTTTGACCCATGTTTAAGAATATAATCAACAGATTCAACATTTCGTTTCACTTTTATAAAATATGAAACCACATATTATCTATCCGCAAACTCACAAAATTTAAATATTGTTTTATTAAAAACTACTTTATTTTGAATACAACATGTATTATTAAAATTTGTTTCAAAATATAGAAAAAGAAAAGTTAACAACAATTCATATTTACAAGTTATTAGTGACAACCTAAATTATATATTAAACGAAAAAAATAATATTTATAAGATTTAAGCAGAGAAAATTCATCATAATTTGGGTATGCGGAAAGGGATTAGGGATGAAGACTCCATTGTGAGTGATCTAAACCACAAATAAACCCTTTTACAAATATATTTTTTTACACATCGAAAAGACAAGAATAATAGACCAACATTATCCCACCACTTGTAAGCAGATGGTGTTACTCTTATAAACTTCCACCATATGTCGAGAATTCTTCAATGTGTCTATATGGCCTCAAAAAGGTGAACTTCCAAAAGGAGTAAAATATTAGGAGTGCATATTGAACCAGGTTTGATTGTGAATATGGGTTTGGTACTTAATTTCCAACTTCCAAGTGGCAACTTTTCCATTTACATATTTGGGATTACACGTGGGGCGAACATGAACCATATTAAGAACTGTGAGTCGATGATAGATAAGTTTGAATCCAATTAATCCATTTGAAATTAAATATTTTATCATTTGGAGGTAATAATATGGACAAAAAATTTGTTAAGTTGCTTGAGACCATTCGCCCCCCACCTGAACTTTTCGATGCGTAGTGTTATGAAGAGTACTTTCGTGGGGAAGCTTCGCCAATGCTTGAGACAAAGTAAAAACATCACGAGAATTAGTTGGATTTGGGGTTGGTAGTTTAAAATTGGCCAACCAAGTTGTACTTGCCAAATGGTGGTGATATAACATGGGCGAATTATATTTATGGATCAATGCTATAAATTAATTTCACACAGGTTAGAGCATTCACATTCGATCCTCCATATTTATGTATTTATGTTAGTGAACTCTTTATATTTTATAGAGTGGTTGTGAGTGGAGGAGAGAGAAAATGTTACTGTGTTTATCAGTAAATTTGGAGAGACATTGTTCAACATCTATAATATTTTGGAAAGTGACTGTCAGTGGAGGAGAGAAAAGTTAATGATAAAATTATAAAAAAAATATTATTAATCAAAAATGAGAGAGAAAAGTGGTGTTTTTTAGTGTAATTATAGCGATAGAGTAGAGATTCGACTATGAATGCTTTTAAGGAATTTGGTAGTCTAATAATACATGTCAAGCTATGATTAATAACTAGAAACTAAAAACATAAAGGGGGTATATGACTAGAGTTGTTTAACTATTCTATTTACTTAAAGGGGGAGTTGGCTTCGATTTCATTTTGACTTGAGTCGAATAAAGCATGTAAAATGGGAGCTAGAAGACAAATTCTATGTGCTGCCTTAAGTCTAATTTGAAAATAAAAGAGAGAACCAGGGGCGCAGCTTTGTAGGGGCGGGGGGGGGGGGGGGGGGTTGCGACCCCCGAACTTTTCGCTCAGTGTCCTGTATGTAGTTTTCGTAGGTATATACGTTTTCGACCCCCCGGTTTTATATTTTTTTAGGTATATCATGGTAGAAAATCTCAAGTTCGCCAACCATCTAAGTGAGCTGAACTACTGCAGTTCCAACAATGCCTCGATCTTCATAGCCAGGTTGCTTTAACTTTGGGGATGGTTGGGGGGCATTTTGGGGTACATTCATTAAGAAAAGAAATAGAAAAGTTTGATCAAGATAGCTAAACTCACAGTTGGATCAGTTAGGTGCATTTGAAAATTAATTTACATGGTTGGAGAGCTGTAGAAAATAAACCATCAATGGAGGCGCAATTGTAATGAAATATACAACTCACTTCCTCCAATTTTGGTTTGTGTGGTGGATCAAAAAAAAAAAAAAAAAGATGATCATTTGCTGCCCCTTTGCAAAAAGCATGTGTGTCCCAAGTCAATAACTAGTGTAAGTTTGGAAATAGTTGTTGTATTAAAGATATACTAGACATCCCCAATAAATTGCCAAAAACAATTATTGTCCCACACGAAATGAATCAAAGAACAAGATACAAACCATACAAAATTTTGATACAATCGACACTAGTAGGGTGCCCGCGCGATGCGGCAGGGGTGACAATTTGGATTGTGGTGCTCGTTTCTGATAGTTTTTTGTTCGTATAATATTTATTGTAGCATCATTGTGGTAGATATACGTCATAATCGAGGTCATCGATAAGTCTATTTCATCGTGGTGTGCATGATTCGACCGGTTCGGCTATTATCCTCAATCGAAGCTATCGGTTAGTCTAGTTTATTGATCAAGCGTTTTTTGGTTAATCAGTTCGGTTTATTCGGTTTGAATGATGGTTTTTAGTTCAGTTTTTTTTTAATTTCAGTTAATAGCCAAAACAACACTATGTTTGCTTCAAAATATATGAAATGAGATATAAATACATGATTTGGATGTATAAAAACATGAACCGGAATAATATATAAATGAAGTGGTAGTATAAAATATGAAATACATGAACTCGATGTATAAAAGTTAGAAGTATATGAAAATATGAAAGGTTCGGTTTGGTTAAACGATTGCAGCAACAACAATTTGCAACCCGATACTCGTTTCCGTTACTTTATCAATTGTCTTGTGATATATTGTCTAGTACTTCTATCAGTTTTCTTATTGGTATAATATTTTATGAAAATTTGTTATGTTTATTGTTTTATCATAGTTAACATTTTTAAATTTGTAGCATTGGTGTGATCTACATTTAGCCTGCAACATCTCAACAAAATATCAATTTAGCATTAAAATTATCTGAGTTAAATGATCACATGTATAAAAAGGTTTCTGTTAGTTTGTAGTTAACTATAAAAATTTCTTGTTATATTATTTTAGGGAGGGGCTAATGCGAGAACCACCCTTATTGTGAGAACCGCGAGAACCAATGTGAACACAACCTAAAATAGCTAAAAAAACCTAACCCCCACCCGCCCCCCCCCCCCCCCCCCCAAAACCTAAAACCCCCACCTCCCCCCCCCCCCCAAGCTAAAAAAAACCTAAAAAAACCTAAAAAAAACCTAACCCCACCCCCCCCCCCCCAAAAAAAAACCTAAACCCCCCTCCCCCACCCCCCAAAAACCTAAACCCCCCCACCCCCCAAGCTAAAATGCTAAAAATTAAACCCCCAAAAAACCTAAAAAAATCTAAAAAAATCCAAAATTTTTTTTTTGATTTTTTAAATATTTTTTAGGTTAAAATCGCTACTTTTCGAAGAAAAAAAAAATTTTTTTTTTTTTTTTTTGTTCGAAAAGTAGCGATTTTAACCTAAAAAATATTAAAAAAATCAAAAAAAAAAATTTTGTGTGATTTTTAGCTATTTTTAGGCATTTTTGGTGTGTTCACATTGGTTCTCGCAATAAGAGGTGGTTCTCGCATGATCTTCTCCCTATTATTTTATATGTTAAATTGCCCTTAAAATCGATGAACTTTATTAGACATTCTTTTGTAATTGGTCTTGTAAAGTTTTGAAGTGAATCTTCTACTAAAGTAAAATATACCAACCCTGCCCGAGCCCACATGACACATAAACTTCCTTACCAAAATGTGTTCAGAAAATCGATACGAAACTAACCCAAGTTAGTTTAGACTATTTTCAAAGCCACAGTCATTGTTCTCACCTCTCTAATATACGCACAAAGAGATTAGCTAGCAAGCCATCAATGTCATGTTCTTTGTGATTGCTATATACACATGTAAAACAAATCATGTTCGTGTACAGGAAATTAAATTTAAACATCAAATCTTTCTAAATAATTTCATTATGCAAGCATATTAAACTGCAAAAAACGGCTATACTAATTACGAGGGTTAATGTACAAATACATTAGAAAGACCACAAATGTTGGTAAACAACTGCGGTTTCCATTCGCCTTTTGGGGTTCTTAAATGCCACAACAATGGTGACAGAATGACTTGGGCAAGGCAAAGCATGCTTGACCTTGTTGATTCTTTTTTGTTTGCACTCTTCCCTATATCTAGTTAGCACTAATCTCCTTATGGGCCCACATACCACACTCTAAGACCCAACCATCAGTTTGTGAGCCCAGTTATAATCATTTTGGCCTTCAGTTCATCTTATGGCTAAAAGAATGTCCACATTGATGCAAACATGTCAGTAATGCATTTTTACCTCTTTAATACCATCAAATGACATGATCCAAGATATCAAGCATAAATTGAGGTTTTATACGACCAACATTACCTTAACATGATTTTTCTTTAACTGACTCCAAAAGAAACAATACAGAAGCCTTCCACAACTCCACTTTCTCTTGAATGTGATAACCATAACACATAAATAAATATATTAGCAATAAGTACCTAAAGGTGACAATTTTGCCCCTTTTGTTAACTAATGGGCTGATTTGGGTGATACTTCCCTTCAGCTGGTTAAATGATCTCTCAAGGCTCATTTACATAAGAGACATTTGAGGCATTTTTTCTCGATACAAGTGCAATACCTCAGGCAAGGAAAGCACATGACCACCAAGCCGCCTCAACGAACAAGAAACCGACCTAGCGTGTTTAGTAGCGAAACGAATAACGAAGGAACACAGCCTGATGATTCCAGAATAAACCACCGTTGAAAAAACTCATAGATTCTTCCAGCTTACGCCGGGCGCGACAGCTCAAGGCCAGGGCGCACCCGGTGCCGCCACGTGGCACAACGCATGTGAAGGCTAGTGGTCTGATTCAGCATAGCTAGGCCCTACACCCCTATGTCGCGGGCCGTGAAGGCCTTGCCTTTGGCTTACGCGGGCCGCGAGGAAGTCATGATCAGACTCTATAAATAGGATCGATCGACTTCAGTTGCAAACTGTTCAAAATCTTTCTCGATCTCTCAATTCTCTTAATATTAGGAATTATAATCGGGTTTTATACCTACTAATTAGTGAAGCTCTACCTACTTGTATGTATTTTAACCCCCGGTTACGTATTAGATACGATACCCGATTGATCTAGCGCTCCATAACGGCTGTCGAGGTTCTGCCCGACGTAGTCGTTGGAGTTCTGTCTCGGGGAGGGTATAACTAATGTAAATATTGGATTATTATACTAACGCGTGTGCATTGTTTAATTTATTAGATTATAACCAGGAAACCACAGGAAAAAGTCTAAAGTAGCAATGTGAGTAATCCTTCTTTTTATAAAATGTTTTTACAAAACCTCAATTATTTTAATTTATATTTAACAGTGATTGAGTATTTGTATTCTATAATTCTCTTCGGTATGTTGGGGTTTCGTATACAAAATTTGTTACTACACTGTGAGTAGTAACATGACCACAAGTCGGATCGACAGTACCGTGGGTGGTAAGTAAGGTAGAATAATAAACAAATGTAATTGTTGATTGCCCTCGATGTTGTACAAGCATAAAATCTGTTTTAATTAAATCGAGATTCTCTCACCAGTATTCCCACTGACAAATGTTTTTAAAACGCGTTTCAGGTAACAAAATGTGAAAGCCAAAATAGAAGCCAGTTGGAGAGCACTGAAGGCTTGGAAAATGTGGCTATAAAAGTTACCTAAATAAAGAAAGATGTTTTATTCAATAAAATAGGGTTTATCCCAATATGTTTATTATAAAAATGTGGTGTTTTACTCTGATAAAATATTTCCTAACTACGATCCTGATGTAAATTCCGTTGCCAAATAATGATAAACACCGATACCACCATCTCTGAGTAGGTCGCGACCGCCCGCCTCCCGAGGCTGGGGTCAGGGGTTGCGACAGATACCCAGTAAGAAAAAGGATGTAACGCCTTACGAATTATAGACGGGAAAGAAACCACCATATAAATTCTTGATAGTGTGGGGGTGTTTAGCTAAGGTGGTGGTCACACCGCCGAAGCGCCTGCTATTAGGACCCAAAACAGTGGATTGTGTATTTATATAATACACTCGTCCTTCTGGTCCATATCGTTTTCTTGTGCATGATTCTAAGATCCCTGGAATATGCAATGGCACCATAATAGAATCTAAGTATGCATCATGGTTTGAACATATGTTCCTATGCTTAGATAAAAGTGAACCGAGTTCTTCTAGACCGGTTGAGGAAATTGTTCCCGAGGGTGAAGTTGAAAACGATGAACCTCGAGAACTATCTAAGACTGAGGAAGTTGAAATCAGGAAAAGTAAACGGTAAAGGACTGAAAAATCCTTTGGCTCTGAGTTTCTTACCTATATGGTAGAAGATGAACCTCAAACGTACCAACAAGCGGTGCATTACTCATAAGGACCTCAGTGGAGGGAGGCAATCAAAAGTGAGATAGACTCTATCTTACAAAACCATACTTGGGAACTAGTGGATCTTCCTCAAGGATGTAAATATCGATGGATCTTCAAGAAGAAGATGAAACCAGATGGAACCATCGATAAGTACAAAGCAAGGTTGGTGATCAAAGGATATAAACAATGAGAAGGTTTAGATTACTTTAATACATATTCGCCAGTTACGCGAATAACATCCATCAGGTTGGTGCTTGCCTTTGCCGCCATTAGAAATTTGGAAGTTCACCAAATGGATGTGAAAACAACTTTCTTGAATGGAATTCTAGAGGAAGAAATCTAATTGGAGCAACCCGAAGGCTTCACAACTATTGGGCAAGAAAAGAAAGTGTGTAAACTTGTAATATCCTTGTATGGATTGAAACAAGCTCCAAAACAATGGCACCAAAAGTTTGATCATGTCATGCTTGATGCTGGGTTCAAAATCAATGAATGTGACAAGTGTGTGTATGTGAAGGACACGTCTGATGGATATGTCATTTTGTGTCTATATGTAGATGATATGCTCATTGCTGGAAGTGATGAAAAAAATCATAAAATCTACAAAGAACATGCTAAAAGCAAGGTTTGACATGAAAGACATGGGTTCACGCGAACCCAAAGTGGACTTGTTTTAAGTCAATCCCATTATGTGGACAAAATTCTTGAGAAGTTCAATGCAAATGACTCTAATGAAGCTAGAACTCCACTTGACACAAGTCGACATCTAGCCAAGAATAGAGGAGAACATGTAAACCAATTGGAATACTCAAGAATTATTGGTAGCTTGATGTATCTTATGAGTTGTACTAGACCAGACTTAGCATATGCTGTGAGCAAGCTAAGCAAGTACACGAGCAACCCAAGTTCAATGCATTGGAACTCTATCACTCGGTTGTTTTGCTACTTAAGATACACCTGGGAGTACGGTTTGCATTATAACAGATATCCAACAGTTATATAAGGACACTACGATGCAAATTGGATATCTGACACGAATGATGGAGCAACAAGTGGGTATGTATTCACACTTGGAGGTGCTGCTATATCGTGGAAATCGTCAAAACAAACGGTTATCGCTAGATCCACGATGGAATCAGAGTTCATCGCTTTAGATAAAGCAGGTGAAGAGGCAGAATGGTTACGTCAATTTGTTGAGGATATACCAAGATGGCCTAAGCCGGCATCGGCCATTTATATACATTGTGATAGCCAATCGGCACTTGGCAGAGCTCGTAGCACAATGTATAACGGTAGGAACAGACATATCATACGTAGACATAATACGATACGTATAACAACCCTAAAGAAAACGAAACCCTCATAAATTTTCGGACACCCTAAAAATATTTAAAATATCCCAATATGTCCGTAAAAACACCCCATATGTGAAAACGGGCCCCGAATACCTTAAATATTATTAAAATTAAATAAAAATGAAAATTTTGGGCTTTAGGCGGGCCGCATAAGCCTTCATTTAACCCTTACGCGGGCCGCGGCAAGGTGAAAGCTGGCGAAACCCTGGGCCGCCACGTGGCCCAACACACGTCGAAGCTAGCCGATGACCCGGATCACCTAAACCCTACCCGGGCTACTAGGCGGGCCGCATAACCCTTGGGTTACACTTTACGCGGGCCACATAAAAACCCAAAACATGCCCTATAAGTAGCAGGCATTGGATCTTCAGTCTACTCGTTCATTTTCTTTCTAAATCTCGAATTTCTAAAGTGTAGGCATAATACTCGGGTATTATACCCCCCTAAATAACGAAGTTCTGCTCTGTTGTAAGTATCATAACCCCTGGATACGTATTAGATACTCTGCCCGATTGATCTAGGGTTCCGTAATGGCTGTCGTGGTTCTGCCCGACGTAGTCGTTGGAATGTCGTCTCGGGGAGGGTATTCCTAATGTTAAAATGGGTTGTTATATACTAACACGTGTGCATTTGTGTAAATTATAGATAATTCTCAGGAAATCCTTACAGAAAACCTAAGACAGCAATGTGAGTAATCTCCTTTTTGTAAACAATTTTTACAAAACCTTAACTATTTTACAATGCAATTTAGCAGTGATTGAGTCATTGTAATTCTACAATTGCTGCCGGTATGTTAGGGTTTTGTATACAAAATGTGAGACACGTTACCATTGGACGAAGAGTTAGCCAATATGTAATATGACCCACCAGTCAGGATTGACAGTACTGAATGAGTAATTGGGTAGATGTAAACATTGTAATCGCTCTCAATACTGTTTAAATTAAATTAATGTTTCTTGATTAAACTGGGATTCACTCATCAGTATTTCCCACTGACAAATGTTTTTAAAATGCGTTTCAGGTAACACAATGTGAAAGCCAATTAGAAGCCAGCTGGACAGCAGTAAAGGCTTGGAAAAGTGGCTATAAAAGTTACCTAAATAAAGAAGGCGTTTTATTTCAAATAAAATGGGATTTATCCCTATAAATCAGTTTGTAATGAAAACTTGGGTTTTATCCCAATATGTTTATTTATATAAAATGTGGTGTTTTACTCTGATAAAATATTTACTAACTACGATCCTGATGTAAATTCCGCTGCCAAATTAATAAACACCAATACCACCGACAATGAGTTCGTGGCCACCCGTTCCCGGGACAGATAGGGGGCAGGGGTTGTGACAGAAGGTGGTATCAGAGCTAAGCCACTGATTCAGCCACAAAAGTGTTCTGCTGACACCAAAATTCAAATTGTTAGGAAATAAGTTACGGGAATACGTGCATAATTGTATTTCTTGTTATGTGTTATTTGACTATTTGTTAATTTACAGTATGAGAGACCAAGGACCATCTGACGCGTACCATCAATTGTCTGGTTCGCCTAGAAGCGAAGTTGTCTCTTCTCAGCCTGCCCTCTCAAGGTACTCTGCTGATACGGATGAAGGAATATTCGTGTTTAAAGCTCAGTCCGAGGAACCATTCCCTCAGAAAAAGAGAGGATGGTTCAGTCGAGGGGCATATGAGCGCAGGAAGCATATGAAAAAGTTACAAGACCAGAGAGCACTAGCAGCAGCCAAAAGAGAAATTGATGCCTTTGCCCAGGAAATGATTAATAGGGGTATAGCCAACATCCACGTCCTAGCAACCACTGCAGCTGACCCTAATCTGGAACAAATGATAGCACCCCAACCACAACCACCAATTCCTGACCAACCGATGGAGATAGAAAACCCTGAAAATCAAGTAGAAATGCATGATTTCGACCCGGAGGAAATACCTAGGGTACCTGCACCAAACCCCTTAGATCCAAACTACGACCCATGGTGGGACGACAATAGGGACTATGTGCAACGTTACCCGATACACGAAGACATATCCATGCCAAACTTAGGAGCCTACCCAGGGTTAGATCCTCCAGATCCCTATTACGACAATGACGTACACATTAGGGAGATCTTAGAAAATCCTTACCCATACCTGGCCCCTACACCTCAGTACCAGGAACCTGTACCCCAATTTCCGAACCCAGTCTTAGAACCTGCACCCCCAATGAGTGCAGACAATGTACAAGAACTTAGGACATTTGGTGAGGAAATTTTAGAGAGTAGTGAAAGAATGCGACAAGTGGGAGAGCGACTCGTCTGGAAGTACGACGAGCGCAATATGGATTTCTGGATGAATCCATATCCATGAATGTGATGGTGGAGACGGTAGTAATAGTAATATTAATAATAAAATAATATAATATGTGTGTATGTGTATATAAAAAAAAACTACGGATGCCTATTACTAGTAGTGTAACTTTAAATTTCAGTCGGTATTGTAATTTTAATTTCATTACTGGTGTGTAATAGATGCATATTATATGAATAGAGTAAAGTCGCAATGATCGACGCTTTTGACCAAAGTGCGTGTCATGTGATTTGCTATATTAAATATTATTTTGTGATATTAATGCGTGGTAAATGTTTAAAATTCAGATGGACAACGAAGTGAACCAGGAAAACCAAAGTGATAACCACCCGAATAACGATAATCTGGATAATGAGAATCCAAACAACAATAACAATGGAAACCAAGTGGATAATAGTGCCATCCAACACATAGTGGCACAAGGAATCATAGATGCAATGCCATTTATTATTCAAACTGTTAAAGAAGCGGATAATAAAAGTAAGCATGGCAGTAAGCGACCAACTGCACCAGAACACAGCGTAAACAATGGACCTGTACTTCAAGTGCCCACTCCCAAAAGAAGAAGAACCATACCTTATGGTTGTTCTTATAAAGAATTCTGGTCCTGCAAACTAATAGAATTCTCGGGCAATGAAGGACCCATTGCAACTCTGCGCTGGATAGAAAAGACTGAGGCTGTTTTAAAAATAAGCATGTGTGCTGAAGAAGACAAAATAATGTTTGCTTCTAATTTGTTTAAAAACTCAGCCTTAGAATGGTGGAACACTATCCTCCAATCAAGAGGAAGTGATACGGTATACTACATGGAATGGGAGGAATTTAAAAATATGGTAGAAAGGAAATTCTGCCCTCCCAATGAAAAGGAACAGATAGCAAATAAGTTTCTGAACCTTAAGATGACCGGGGTAGATAGTAAGGGTTATACTACCACATTCTTTGAATATGCTAGAATAGTACCAACCCTTGCATCACCTGAACCAGTATTAATCTCCCGTTACATCTGGGGATTAATCGTGGAGATTAGGCATGTAGTCAAAGCGAGCTAGACCTCAAACCATAGAAGAAGCTGTAGAATTAGCAAACACCTTGACAGATGAATTAATCCATACTAGAGAAGAAGATCAGAGAAGAAATCTAGCTCAAAGACTTACCTAGGAATTCCGATCTGGAAATTCCAACCGTGGAAAAAATGTAGGTTCCACATTTGCACCTTATTGCAAGTATTGCAAAAGGAAGCATTCTGGAAAATGCTCCATATATTGCAATTTCTGCAAAATATCAGGACACAAGGAAGAAGACTGCAGGAGGAAAGCCAACAATAGGATATGCTACAACTGCGGGGAACAAGGTCATATCAAGCCAAACTGTCCAAAATTAGCTCCAGCTACAAATAACAAGAACACTAAAAATGCTGGAGCATTCGTTCTGACTGCAGATGAAGCCAAGATGATTCCAGACGTGATAGCCGGTACGTTTTTAGTTAATGATGTTTTTGCTAAAGTATTATTTGACTCTGGTGCGAACCAAAGTTTTATTAATACTTCGTTTTGCAAACTTCTAAATCAATCATTAACTAAACTACCATAAAAATGTCTAGTAGAGACAGCAAATGGAGAAATGGTTAGGATTTCTGAAATCTTGCGTGGAGCAAGAATAGAGTTTTTAAATCAAAAGTTTATTGCAAACATTTACCCAATGAATCTGGCAGGATTTGATGTCGTTTTAGGAATGGATTGGTTAATAGCCAATAAAGCCAATATTTTATGTGATCAAAAGTCAATCCAAGTAAATTCACCAAAAGGTGAAAAGATCACCATTAAAGGAGATAAACCCTCTAAACCTACGAAATTCATCTCTGTGATGAAAACTACAAGCTATATAAGAAAATGGTCTATAGTGTATTTGATTTCTATAATCACTAACACTAAAGGAAAAGAACTAAAAGACATTCCAGCAGTGTCTCAGTTTTCAGATGTATTTCCAGAAGAATTACCAGGACTACCGCCAGGCAGAGAAGTCAAATTCAGAATTCACCTATTACCAGGAACAGCACCAATTGCCAAAGCACCTTACCGATTGGCACCTGCAGAAATGCAGGAACTAAAGAAACAATTAGACGAATTGCTGGAAAAAAGGATTCATACAGCCAAGCTCATCGCCATGGGGAGCACCAATTTTATTTGTTAAAAAGAAGGACGGATCAATGGGTATGTGCATTGACTACCATGAATTGAACAAGGTTACGATTACCGAGAATCGATGATCTGTTCGATCAATTGCAAGGAGCTCGATTTTTCTCAAAAATCGATTTAATATCTCAATTAAAGGTACAGGAAGAGGACATTCCTAAAACCGCATTTAGAACAAGGTATGGCCATTATGAATTTACTGTCATGCCATTTGGTTTAACCAATGCCCCAGTCGCATTCATGGACATGATGAACCGAATACGTAAGCCATATTTGGATAAATTCATAATTGTTTTTATTGATGATATTCTCATCTATTCTAAAAGTAAGGAAGATCATGTAAAGCAATTGCACGCCCTTCTAAGTCTATTAAGAAAGGAAAAGCTTTATGCTAAGTTTTCAAAGTGCGAATTTTGGTTAGAACATGTACAGTTTCTTGGACATTTAGTCAATCATGAAGGAATTCATGTGGATCCCACAAAAATCACGGCGATTACTAAATGGAAGACCCCTAAGTCACCAACCGAGGTTAGAAGTTTCTTAGGATTGGCCGGTTATTATAGAAGATTTATTCGAGATTTCTCTAGAATAGCCATTCCTTTAACTAAGTTAACCTGTAAATCCATTAAGTTTGAATGGGGACCAAAGAAAGAAGAAGCATTTAGAATTCTTAAACAAAGATTAACTAATACACCCACACTAGCGTTACCAGAAGGAACTGGAGACTTTGTAGTCTATTGTGACGCCTCTAAATTAGGTTATGGATGTGTATTAATCCAACGTCAAAAGGTTATAGCTTATGCATCTAGACAACTTAAGAATCATGAAGAGAATTATTCAACCCATGATCTAGAATTAGGAGCTATAATTTTTGCCCTTAAGATTTGGAGACATTACCTTTATGGTAGTAAGTTTACCATATTCACTAATCATAAAAGTTAAAATATGTTTTTGGGAAAAAAGAATTAAATATGAGACAAAGACGATGGATGGAAATGCTTAGTGATTATGATAGTGATATCCAGTATCATGCAGGAAAGGCAAATGTAGTTGCTGATGCTTTAAGTCGAAAGTATCATGAAAAGCCAAAAAGGATACGTTCTCTTAAATTAAATCTACAAGTAGATTTAAATGATCAAATTAGAAAAGCATAAGAATCAGTAATCAAGAATGATACTGAAAAACTAAAAGGTATGATTAAGGAAAACCAAGGAACAGATGGAATTTGGAGATTCCATAAGAAGAGTACGTGGATACCTAAATTAGGAAACCTACGCCAACATATATTAGAAGAAGCCCATAAGTCTAAATATACAATGCATCCAGGGAGCGATAAAATGTATCAGGATTTAAGAAAGAATTTTTGGTGGATAGGAATGAAAAAGGACATAGCAGCCTATGTTTCTAAATGTATAACCTGTTCACAAGTTAAAGTTGAACACCAGAAACCCTCAGGTTTATTGCAACAGCTAGAAATGCCAGTCTGGAAATGGGAATTGATAACAATGGATTTTGTTACTAAATTACCCAAAACAAGGAAATGTAATGATACAATCTGGGTGATTGTAGATAGGCTAACCAAGTCAGCTCATTTCCTACCAATGAAAGAAACTTTCAGTATGGAACAGTTTGCTAAATTATATGTAAATGAAATAGTTTCATTACATGGAATTCCTTTATCAATTGTTTCTGATAGGGATAGCCGTTTTACCTCTCATTTTTGGTTAAGTTTTCAAAAAGCAATGGGAACCAAGTTAAATCTAAGCACAGCTTACCATCCTCAAATGGACGGACAAAGCGAAAGGACAATTCAGACAATTGAAGATATGCTTAGAGCTTGTGTAATTGATTTCGGAGGTAATTGGGACGATCACTTACCTTTAATGGAATTTTCTTATAATAACAGTTATCACACAAGTATCAATGCCGCACCATTCGAAGCACTTTATGGACGAAAGTGCCGAACCCTAGTCTGTTGGGCAGAAATTGGGGAAAAGCAACTATCTGGACCTGAAAAAGTGCAAGAAACAACTGACAAGATTATTCAAGTCAAGGAACGACTGAAAGCAGCACATGATCAACAAAAGAGCTATGCTGATAACCGACGCAAACCATTGGAATTTCAAGTAAGAGATAAAATATTGTTAAAAGTCTCTCCTTGGAAAGGAGTAGTAAGATTTATCAAACGAGGGAAGCTAAGTCCTAGATATATTGGACCTTTTGAGATTATTAGAAGAATTGGACCTGTAGCCTATCAGCTACAACTGCAAGAGGAAATGATAGGAATACATGATGTATTTCATGTATCTAATCTCAAGAAATGCCTAGCTGATGAATCACTTGTAGTACCTCTTAAAGATATAGAGGTAAATGAACAACTCAAGTTTGTAGAAAGGCCTCTACAGATTAAAGACAGGAAAGTCAAGAACCTCAAGCACAAGAGATTAATTCTGGTCAAAGTAAAACGGGACTCCAAAAGAGGACCTGAGTACACATGGGAGCTTGAATTGGAAATGCAAAGAAAATACCCACACCTGTTCCAGTAGACCTCGAGGACGAGTTCTAAAACAAGGTGGGAAGGATATAACAACCCTAAAGAAAACCGACACCCTCATAAATTTTCCGACACCCTAAAAATATTTAAAATATCCCAATATGTCCCTAAAAACACCCCATACGTGAAAACGAGCCCCGGATACCTTAAATATTATTAAAATTAATTAAAAATGGAAATTTTGGGGTTTAGGCGGGCCGCGTAAGCCTTCGTTTAACCCTTACGCGGGCCGCGACAAGGTGAAAGCTGGTGAAACCCTGGGCCGCCACGTGGCCCAACACACGTCGAAGCTAGCCGATGACCCGGATCACCTAAACCCTACCCGGGCTACTAGGCGGGCCGCGCAACCCATGGGTTACACTTTACGCGGGCCGCGTAAAAACCCAAAACATGCCCTATAAGAAGCAGGCATCAGATCTTCAGTCTACTCGTTCATTTTCTTTCTAAATCACGAATTTCTGAAGTGTAGGCATAATACTCGGGTATTATACCCCCCTAAATAACGAAGTTCTGCTCCGTTGTAAGTATCATAACCCCTGGATACGTATTAGATACTCTGCCCGATTGATCTAGGGTTCCGTAACGGCTGTCGTGGTTCTGCCCGACGTAGTCGTTGGAATGCCGTTCGGGGAGGGTATTCCTAATGTTAAAATGGGTTATTATACTAACACGTGTGCATTTGGGTAAATTATAGATAATTCTCAGGAAATCCTTACAGAAAACCTAATACAGCAATGTGAGTAATCTCCTTTTTGTAAACAGTTTTTACAAAACTTTAACTATTTTACAATGCAATTTAGCAGTGATTGAGTCTTTGTAATTCTACGATTACTGCCGGTATGTTGGGGTTTTGTATATAACATGTGAGATACATTACCATTGGACGAAGAGTTAGCCAATGTGTAATATGACCCACCAGTCAGGATTGACAGTACTGAATGAGTAATTAGGTAGATGTAAACATTGTAATCGCTCTCAATACTGTTTAAATTAAATTAATGTTTCTTGATTAAACTGGGATTCACTCACAAGTATTTCCCACTGACAAATGTTTTTAAAACGCATTTCAGGTAACACAATGTGAAAGCCAATTAGAAGCCAGCTGGACAGCACTGAAGGCTTGGAAAAGTGGCTATAAAAGTTACCTAAATAAAGAAGGCGTTTTATTTCAAATAAAATAGGATTTATCCCTATAAATCAGTTTGTAATGAAAACTTGGGTTTTATCCCAATATGTTTATTTTTATAAAATGTGGTGTTTTACTCTGATAAAATATTTCCTAACTACGATCCTGATGTAAATTCCGCTGCCAAATTAATAAACACCAATACCACCGACACTGAGTTCGCGGCCGCCCGTTCCAGGGACAGATAGGGGTGGGGGTTGCGACAATACGACAACTAATCTCTACAGGAATTATCACTGTTGACTACGTGAGGTCAAAGGATAATATTGAGGATCCGCTAACAAAAGGCCTAAGTAGAGAGTTAGTACATAAGTCGTCCATGGGAACGGGATTGAAGCCCATGAAAATATAAGTTCATATGATGGAAACCTAACTCAGTAGACTAGAGATCCCAAGAGCTGAGTTCAATAGGAAAACCTAATTGTATGAATTAGTAAGGTCACTGTGGGGGATAACCCTACGTATATATATATAAGAGAGTTTACTGCAAAGCTCAGTAAACTTCCTAGTCCATTCCTAAAAGTGACAAGTGTGAGGCTAAGCCTATGGTTTTTAATGATTCGATGAAGGTAACAATACATAGTGAATCACCTATGTGAGAGAGAAGTGGGGTCGCTTCGAAGGGTGTTGATGGGGCACAATACCTAATGGCTCTCGCAGAACCAGGCTCATGTTCATGACCATAACGAACATAACTATGAGGACTTAACTTTGTCAGGGAGAGTCTTGTGTGAAGTGCATTGTCGTCTACACAAACGGCAGACGAGTTCAAAGACATCGAGTTCTACTCAGAGCTAGTGGGCTATGTGCATTTCATGAGCGAAGGTTCAAAGGGTAACACCTACCTATCGTATGCAAAACTCAACTGCTGAAATGTAATAAGGAATTATGTTGTTTCTGAGATCGATCTCCATTCATGTGGGGGATTGTTGGAAGTTTTGGGGTGAATGGAAAGTCTCAAGTGGTAAAACCACTTTGTCCCACATTGGTGTGAGTTTTTGCACTCGAGACTGACTAATTGTTTTTAATTAGTCTTTAAAACTGAAACGGTTGGTCTTGTTAATGGGTTTTTAACTGAAATGATATTCAGTATTAATGAGAATTATTATTGTTTTCGGTTATGATTATCATCAGTTTTGAAATCGATGAGACATTATGTGAGTTAATTCTCTGCAATGACGATGCATCAGTTTCGAAATCGATAAGCCATTAATTCTCTGCAATGATGAGGCCAGAATCAGTTATAATCTGTGCCTATAAAACCCAATGCTGACAACCAGTTTAGACACACCAACAAACAGCTTCTTCTCTTCTCTTTCAATCTCTACAACAACATTTTTTGGTTTCTTTTCAGGCAAGTGCTCAAGTCCGGTAGTGCGCTGTTGCTGCTTCGAATCAGCGTACTCTGGGAACAGACGGCGAATCTGTTTAAGGGAATTGTGTCAAACACAAGCGGTTCACTGTTATCGTTAACTATTTTCTTTTTCCTGTTTCAGATTATTTTGCTGTTCTTATCGGTAGCAGTTTTGCTAATAATAACAAACCCTTTGCTAAACACAAATACACTTTGACCCATAAACTTATTTTTACAATATTAACACTAAGAGCATTCACATCCAATCCATCATATTCTCAGCCTAAATTACACTAAAAAACACTACATTTTCTCTCTCATTTTCAATTAAATAATATTTTTTTTTACTTTTATCATTACCTTTTCTCTCTCCTCCACTCACAACTACTTTCAAAATATATTAAAAAATTATAGGGGGTGAACAATGTCCCCCCCCCCAAATATACAGATGAACAGTAACATTTTATCTCTCCTCCACTCACAACCACTTTTTATACTCTTTATATTTTAAAAACAACACACATAATTTAATTCCTTGGATGTGAATGCTCTAAGGTCTGATAAAGGCAAACTCGTAATCATGGATCAAAAGATAAAGGCAAACTCATAATCGTGGATCAAAATTAAGTAGGGTGAAGTTAGTGTCATGGATTTTGGAGGTGGAAATAGTTGTTATGGTAGAACAATGGTGGAAGAAAGATAAAGAGAGATGGGAAGATGATGGTGGTGGGCTATCTTTTTTTTTTTAAAGAGTAATAACTTCACACATTATTAACTGAGAAATTTAGGGGGTGTTTGTTTTTTCTTCAAACATCTTCAAGGGAACTGTTGTCTGCAGGCGCGCAGACGTTACCCTTGAAGATTGTTTGTTTTTTTTTTTGTTAAACAGATCTGCAAACGGCTTTTTTCATCTTAAAAAAAAGCTATGAGTCTCATTCTTCAATCATCTTCACAACAGCCCATTGATCCCAAAATCCAATAACCCAAACCAACTCTCTGCAACTCATCTCCTCCGTCTTCTCTGCCACCGTATGCAACTCATCTCCTCCGTCTTCTCCTCCGTCTGATCCATCTTCTCCGCCATCGTTTCGTCATCTTCTTCTTCATCTGCTTCTGTTCCTCGCTCTCTGTTCTCTCTCTTTCTCTCAGTCCCTGATCTGTGCGACGAGGAAGGTGTTACAGGGAAGAAGGTGATTCAGGGGGGGGGGGTCGCTTGCCTGAGAATAACTCGCTCATAAAGCAAGAGAAGAGAGGTGGAGGTGCGTGTGTCGGGCCGGAGTTAACCCATCAGAGAAAGAGGGAGAACGAGGGGTGTTGTGTGGGTGTTGGGGGTTTGTCGGAGGTAACTGGTTGCCGGAATCGGACTCCGGTCGCCGGTGTTTACTTGAGAGGGAGAGAGCAGGGAGATGAAGGGAAAAATCTGGAGTGGTGTGCGCATGAAATGAGAAAAATAGGGTTTTAATGTTTTTAAAAAAACAAACAGTCTTATATTTTCAGCTTACAGATCTTCAGACCACATCTTCAGTTGCAGACATGAAAACAGATGAAATCAGCTTGCAGACAGTTTATGTCTGCAAAAACAAACAGAACCTTAATAAAGGTTAGTGATAAGCATCATACGAGTATAAAAATTACAACTACTGAAACTAACTCTATAACTATTACTAACTCTATAATATCTATAAACCATACCAACCATGAAAATTTTAAAGCTTGCAGTGTGGTTTTAGGTAATGAAGATATTTGGATTTTTATTACCTTAAAATAGCGCATGTTGAAAATTTCAAAACTTATAATTTGCATAGTTTTAACTCATCTTAACTATATATAATGTTTTAACATGATTTTTTTTTTTGTATTTCCCTGTGAATACGTTTTACTATTTTCAGTTCAGAAGTTTTATCTACGAATAATATTGATATATTATGCTTTCCAATGCTTTATGCATGTATTTACGTGAGAACTGAGAACGGTACAAAATTATTTAATGTACAAGATTTTTTTTTTTTTTTTTTGAAATATGTATTGTGGTGAGTATATTCTCTTTTAAAATAATCAAACGATAATTTTTATTCATTGTAAATAGACAAAAGTTTGATGGTCTTGGACAGGATTTTTTTTTTTTTTTTTTTTGAATGGCTAAACTTGCATGCCATGGGGATTGAACCCATGACCTCCACCTATTATAAGGACAAAGTAATGAGCGACATGTATTTTTAAAAGTATATATAATTAATTAGCTAGTAAGCACAGAATTACAAATTTTTTCTTGTGATATCGGATTTAAATAACCTCAACTTTTATCAATTGACCGATAACACTTCAAACTTTTGATTTGTACACCAGTACTCCCAACTTTCAACTTATTGGCCGATAACACTCTCTAACTAACTGAACCCTAACACAGTTAGCTGATGTCTGCTGCCACATTATTAAAAATGTCATGTTAGCTGCCACATCAGCTGCCATACCATCAAAAAATGTCATGTCAACTGCCACATCATCAAAAAATGTCACATTAGATGCCACGTCAGCAAAAAAGGCCACATCAGATGCCACATTAGCAAAAACTAACTGGGTTGGGGTTTAGTTAGTTAGGGAGTGTTATCGGCCAATAAGTTGAAAGTTGAGATTTTAGTCCTTGTGGTTTGTGCCATTTTGCCAGTTTAGTCCATTTTAGTCTATGTGCTTTGGGTCATTTTGCCAGTTTAGTTCAAAGCTTTGAAACATTGCTATTTTAGTTCAAATAGTTTTAGACGTTGCCATTTTAGTCCACTAGGTTAACTCCATCTCTTTATTCTGTTACCTAGAAGGCTATTTCGGTCATTTTATATGTAATTCCGTTAACTAGAAGGGCAATTCGATAATATAAAATGATTGAAGTATTCTTTTACCTAACATAAAAGATGAACGGAGTTAACACAGTGGACTAAAATGACAATGCTTGAAACTATTTGAACTAAAATGACAACGTTTCAAATCTTTGGACAAACTGAAAAAATGACTCAAACCAAAAGAACTAAAATGACATTTAACTCTAAAATAAAAGTACTAATAATTGGAGGTTCTCAAACATAATATTGATTTACCCAGGGGCGGACCCAAGTTATGGGGTGGGTGGGCGGCCGCACCCCTTGAAAAAAAAAATTTAGTGGTATTTTTCGCGAAAAATCCAGACCGCACCCCTTGAAAATTTTCGTCCGCACCCCTTAGAAAAAATGTTAGGAATTTATGTAAAAAAATTGTGAACACGAATTGAAACCCGATCAAATTATGTAAACAAGTTAGCCTACTAACCCCTTTAATAAAACTTAAATTCAATCCATCAAGCCCAATAACTTAATACACATTCAAGCCCAACCAACTACTAGTTTTGTTAAACAAACCAGTCCACATAATAAAAAAAAACCCAAATCGCTGCCACTTGTCAGCGACTCCCGTCCTCCCTCTGCCTCACTTCAGCGCCCAGCGATAGCATAATTCCGGCCAGGGACTGCAAAATTTCGGCTGCAAACTGGTTAATTCAGGCCACCCCTGACAAGTACATGTTTTTTACTAGGGCATATAATAATTACAAGGGCTTGAAATTCAAAATTTTGGTTGGCAAACATGTTTGTTGATTATATGATTGTTGGTTGACAAATAATAATTAATAGGGCTTGAAATTCAAAATTTTAAATTGAAAATTAAGGAACATGGGCTTTGGTTGAACACTTGAAGATCCTTGTTTATTTTGTATGTGATAGGATTATGAATGAACAATGAGTAGGGAAGTTATGTCGCGATTTCTCAAGAGGAAAGGGGTTGACCCACTTTTTTTCACCGGATTATTCTAATTAAAGACCAATGTATGTTATAGATAAGTTTTTTTGTTCTTTTATTGAATGATTAAGAGAAATAAAAGTAGGGATGATTTGAACTTTGATGTTTTTTTGTTTGTTAATATGATAGGAAGTTAGGAACTAGGGTTTGATTGTTTGTTGATGTTTTTTTGTTTGTTAATGTGATAGGAAGTTAGGAACTAGGGTTTGATTGTTTGAGAATTGAAATGGACCCGACCCGATCTAATTCGACCCGCTATGAAACTTTGTTTGTTTGTTTTTACTTGTTTTACATGAACCGGCCCGATCCGACCCGCTATGAACCGATTTTTTTATATAGCTAGGGGTCTAAAATCTTTAAAACATTTCCGCACCCCCAGGAAAAAAATCCTGGATCCGCCACTGGATTTACCTAAAACAAGGGTATGCCATTTCTTTTTGTAACCACACGTAACTTGTATTCATAACATAACGCTGTTAAAAAATACATATTATATTAAGGAATACATGAAACTTAATTTTCATCCATCTGAACTACGGGTGCAAACAGTGGCTAAGCTTGACGTTTTCTACTGGGGGTCGAAAACGTATATATTCAAAAATTTCTATAAAATCGGGGGGTCGAAAACGTATATACTCAAAAAAATTTTATACGAAAACTACATATATAGTACTATTGAGCGAAAAGTTCGGGGGACGGGCGCCCCTCCCAGCCCCTCTTAAGCTATGCCATTGGGTGCAAACGAGCCGAGCCGAGCCGAGCCCGACCTCGACCAGGCTCGAGCTCGAGCTCGTTTAACATATGAAAGCTCGAGCTCGAGCTCAGCTTGATTCGAGCTTTATTTCTAAAGCTCAAGCTCGGCTCGAAGGTAATTTTTCAAGCTCGAGCTCTGCTCGGGCTCGACTCGTTTAGTATTTATTAATTAATTTATATTAATTATAATTATTATTATACATATAATTAAGTTAGTTTTTTATATTTATATAAATGGTAATTGTTATTATATAAATATATGTTTAATATATTAATAAAAATATATAAATAGAAAGCTCGTTTAGGCTCGCGAGCCGGCTCGAGCTCGATAAGTGAAGCTCGGGCTTGGGCTCGTTTACTAAACGAGCTTGTTTTTTAGGCTCGGGCTCGAGCTTGAGCTCGTTTAAGCTCGGCTAGTTCGAGCTTTTTTACGAGCCGAGCTCGAGTAGTTCGCGAGTAGCTCGGCTCGTTTGCACCCCTAATCTGAACTCTGGTTTTAAAAAAAGATAAATGATGAAATATAACATATTGTCTTTGTCTGCTACGTGTTAGTGTGTTCAGGGCCGGCCCTGAGAATTCATATACCATGTTCGAGCTTGAAAAAACGTGCCCTTAGGCCTTAACGAAATTGAGTATTTGGCTCATTAAAGGTTTAAACCTAATGGCAATGGTCTAATAACTAATCTAAACAAAAAAAAAAGTTTTGTAAGTGGTCCAATGTTGGTGTTTGTATGAGTATACACTATTAATTTATTTATTTATTTTTATTTTTTATTTTTTTAATGTAGTAATTTATTTATTTTTACATTTACATATCAGATGTTTTTTAAAATAACGTGCCATTCGAAGTATCGGGCTCTGACCGGTGATCCTCCCCGCTCACCCTAAGGGCCGGCCATGAGTGTATTACTCTCTTCTACGAGAACCATGAATGCCTTAATATATTTTATTGTAATATTGCAATAGAGTGATGGAATTTAAAGTTTTAATTTTAACTAGTTATAACAACTATTGCCGCGTTGCGACGAACTTTTTTTGTTATTTAGTCTGTGTTTTTATGTGTTTGAAATCACTATGAGCGCGTTGCACACGGAATCGCTGACAAGAATAAAAAGAAAATGTATAAAAAAAAACACTAAAAAATAACCGAAAGAAAATCAACTAAAAAAGTTGTTTGGTAATGATGTTGTTCGGTAAAAGGCCGTAGTCAGAGATAAGCAAATAGTAATGGGTACCGGTATCGAATTTCTTGAACCGAAAGATCCTAAGTACCAGTTCAGTACTGACTTTTGGCGTTCCTAGTACCGGTTCGCAACCGGTTTTTACCTTCATATACCGATGTCGTAACCGGTATTTTCGGTACCAATACCGATTCGGTATCAGTTGGCACCAAGCTCATCCCTACCCCTGAAACCAAAAAAAAGTTGTACGATACCGTTGGTGTTCGTACGGTACCCGTGATCAATGATGAGCAAATGGTACCGGTAACAGTACCAAATTTCTCGAACTAAAATATTATCAAACTCAATCCGGTACTAACTTTTGGCGTTTTATGTAGCAGGCTGTTGCTGGTTTGTACCTTCATGTACCGATAACGAACCGGTATTTTACCAATAACGAACCGGTATTTTTGATACAAGTACCGGTTAACACCAAGCTTATTTGACTTAAAAAGTAAAGGAGATAACAATTATTATAATACTAAGATAATAAAACTATTATAAAAAAACTAAGTATAATATTTTACTATATAGGAGAATTTGTTTACTGTTCATTTCATTCGTAAATTAATACACAGGAGAATAAGTAAATTACATAAAAAGAACGCAAATTTGAAATTTTCATTGGAGATCACAATAATACCCCCTTAGAGGATTCTCATCCAAACCATCAAAATATGTGAGGGGTAGTTTTTATATTATAAAGGGTATAAAAAATGGTTGTGAGTGGAGGAGAGAGAAAATGTTACTGTTCATCTGTATATTTGGGGGGACACTGTTCACCCAGTATAATCTTTCTATACTAATAAATAAAAATCTTTTTTGACACGTGTCAATCTCTGGTGTCTCATTATCTTATTTTTCATTTTTTTTTCCTATTAAACGATAGTTTAACTAAATATCATTTTGATAAGGATAATAATTTTTTATCAAACTTTGAATTAATAATCTCCTTATCTTATTTTTAAATTTTTTCCTATTAAACAATATTTAACTAAATATAATTTAGATAAGGATAATAACTTTTTTATCAAGTTTTTATTCTCATTTAAATTATATTTAGTTAAATTATTTTTTAATACTATTATTATTTAGTATTTGCTACCCCGTTTGCGGTGTGCACATATAATGTATATATGTGTGAGCGCTCGGGGGGCAAAAGTGAAATGGTACTAACTTTAACGTTATTTTACTAATTTCGTGAAAATAATAACGTTAAAAGCGGCGGATGGTTAATCATGCATCATGTGGTGACATTGATAGTTGAAAGACACGGGGTACATGCACCAATCAGTCTTTGTCCCGATTGTTTGAGTGCTATGTGTCTTAGGTCCAAGGGCTTGATACAAAACTACACCCGAGACGAGGGTCTCACTGGAAGCAGTCTCTCTATTCCTACGGGGTAGAGGTAAGGCTGTCTACATCTACCCTGCTCAAACCCTACCTTAGCTTTGCTATTGGTGGTATTTACTATCTAATATTTCATTGGTTCTATCACATGTAATAGACATGTTTCTAACCTAATAATAAATAAAAAACAAATAAAAAATTTAATAAGTAAATAGTACATCGAATTTATCATTTAATACATATCTTGATGACCATATAATAAGTAAATAGTACATCGAATTTATCATTTAAATACATATCTTGAGGACCATACGTGTTAATCGATTACATTATATTTATTTAACTCGTGCAATATACAGGGTATTTTAAAAATATAACTATATTGCTTATTATATAAAATTAAATTTAAGCAACCCGTGTATAACACAGGGTTCTAAGCTAGTTTTTTTTAATATATATTGAAAGTGGTTGTGAGTGAATGAGAGAAAAAATGTAATGATAATATTATTTAATTGAAAAGGAGAGAGAAAAATTATTTGTTTTTAGTGAAAATATATTGATATATGAGTTGTTTTTTAGTGGAATGTATGTATAATTTGATGGATTGGATGAGAATGCTCTTATGTTCCAACTTGCTATTGATGAATACTTACGAACCACTTTTCATTGGAGATCACAATAATACCCCCCTTATGTTCCAACTTGCTATTGATGAATACTTACGAACCACTTTCTTCCAAAGTGACACAACGAATGAGGTAATATTTTAATCATTTGATATATTAATTTTAATAATTAATAATATTGTTGTTAAGTTGGACCAAACATGTTTTTGTAACTAGTGAGAACACGTATCGAAATATTGGGGTTTGAGTTCTCCATTGTACTGTATACTATATGATGATTAAAAAAAAAAAAAACTTAAATTCCGTACCATCAAAAAATGTTTTCTTGTCTTTCGATGCAATTGGGATAATTTATTTCTGAAGTAGAATAGAATTTGTTATGGCAATGAAATGGTAAAGTTTATATTATTTTTTTGGTGCTATTTTGCTAAACGGTAAAACAAAAAACATACAAACGAACTAACTGTATAATGATGTATGTATGAATGATCATCTATTTATAGAGGTCAACTTTTTCTAAATGTCAATTTATATAGTTTGGCGTGATACTTAAGCTTAAGGAAGGCATAGTATATTTTAATTTGCTAATTGCATATTCGAGTGAGTTCGAATAGATTAGCACAAATATGCATTTTGATTTCTTCTGTTTCATCTTTTAGATCTACAATTATCTTGATTTTCTATTCTATATATATGTATACTTATACACAAATCGAGCATGTAGTATACGTATTTATTATGCACATATAAACACAAATTCCCGTGACTCTCGTGCAAGCTTGGTTTGTAACGCTCATCACATCTCGTGTCGTGTTAGACAATACACCCAAGATTTTTGTGCTTGCTAATTGGTGCGATCCTCATGCAAACGGCAATCCACCCTATCTCCTTCGAGCACAAAGCAGAATATTGAGACGCCACTAAATGTAGTGGTTGAAATTTGTTGGTTAAGGAACCTATGCTTGAATTATGGCATCCTCCCAAATTCGCTATCCTGGTATTTGTAACAACGTAAGTGCTATCTACTTGTCAGGCAACCGGGTCATTTTGAATTTTTGAGTAACTCCTCTAGATGACCATTTTCTTTACTTTACACCTAGTGATCCATAAAAATTCGAGATGCATGTTTTTACTTATAATCTCAAATACGGGAACATTCTTGATTAAATCAGTCATCAATTAAGAAAATAGATGTGTGTCGTAAATTTCACAAACTTGTGGCAATGAAGAGCAAAATAAGTATTCAAATGTTTATACTATTATGTGTATATCAATTTATATTTTATAATAGATTTTATTGAAACAAGAATGTACTAACATGAATTTGTAGTTTTGAAACAAGAATGTACTAACATGAATTTGTAGTTAAATGATGAAACATTACGTTTTAGCCATAGGGGATGGTTATGTTAGTAAATCAAGCTGATCTTTATCGTGTTAAAATTAAGAGATTTACACTATATATCAATATAAGTTAATGTATTTTTATACGATCCGTATAATTCTCTCCCTCAAGTAAACATATAATTCAATTTCAAAGACTTATTATTGACCAAAACTCAAACACCACATTTGAAGGAAAATAACTACTTGTTGTTTTCTTTCAATATAGGAACAAAGAGAATGTACATACATAAAAACCACAAGTAGGGTCCTTGTTTATCACAAAAACTAGGTTTTTGTTCCCCCTTATGTCGGCCATTACATAGCTCTCAGACAAAAAATTCCACACATTCCTTCAAAAACTAATTAACTTTTTCTATATATTAATTTAGTTCCTACATAACTTTTATTTCATTTTAATTCCGCTAGCCACGTATCATGGAGAATTAGTGACGGTCTTTGGAAAAGACTTGTTATGGATGGGACGACGTCTTTTTACATGTGAGTAATCCATTGTAAAGAACTCATGAGTCGGGTCGGATCCTTCTATCCATTCCTGCCTTGTCCCTTTTGTCACACGAATGGTCACTTTTGCTTCTTCTCCTCCCTTTTGTGGTTTACCTTTACATGCACAAATGACACAATAAGAATATAATAAATCGAGACAAATATGTTTATGTTTATGTGTAATGAATTCTGGAATTATGGGAATGTACATTGATTTCTTATATCTAGTTCGTATAGTCATTTAATTAGTCACAAAGTGTTGGTATTGTTTTTTTTCCAGTGTGCCTGTACTAGGAATTCATTTTCTTTTATCATTTTTTGTTTTTGTGTCATCTAAAGACATATAATTAGTGTATGATTGTGAATCGTTTTAACTTGATAAGTAGTGCAGAAACTAATAATAAAACTAAAATTCTTAGGGTTTTATAGTCATTTAATTAGTTACATATGTTGCAGCTTGGTAGCTAAAATGTCGTAAATACTCGGTTCGCTAAAATGTAGTAAATACTCGGTTTTCTAGTCGCCAACGCATGCATTGCTAGTGACAAAGCTAGGCAGAACACAAGTAGTTATTTAGGATTCAAAGCATCCAACAAAAAAAAAAAAAAAAAATTTTGCCTCCAAATGTTTTACAAATAGTTATTCAAGTTTCAATTTTAACATAAGCCTCATTCATTTAGGATTCAAAGCATCCATGCATCACGTAGTTCTTTAAATTCCCAATTTAGAGAACAACAGCTACCTGAAAATGCTTCATTTTGTCCATTGGATGACACCAAATCCTTAGCGACATGACCTTCAACCTGCTGATTGTTGACGCAAAATGAAAAAAAATAAAATAAATAAATAAATAAAATTATATGGGATTTAAACATTATGACTTGTCTATCTTGTGATGGAAGTTGATAAATTAACTTACCTTATTGTTGACCATTAACTTTCTTGGCAGTGCAGGAAGATCATGCTGCAGGTAGTCGTTAGCTGCACAAATTATATATTCAATTACTACTACAAACCACACACACACACACACACACACACACACACACACACATATCAGGCATAGATGGATAGATACCTAATTCATGGGAAGCTTGGAGCTGATGAGTGTGGAGACAAGCAGCATTAATGGTCAGCAAAAGTGAGAGAGTAACAAATAACATGATGGCTGTAGCTATCATCATCTCTTTGACTTGCTCTATACCTAAGAGATCAATGCTATATAGTTTTAAGGGGATATTCTTTTTCTCGATTCGGTGTGAAATTTATATTACTAGAGTTAGACAAGATTCTCAGTTATATAGATACATACATATATAGAAAGATGGACAGTGGCGGATCTAGGATTCCGACCAAGCGGTAACGTTTTATAAATAAGCGGTAACGAAATCGAAAAAACGTCAAATTTTTCCAAAATTTACACTAAAAACGTAAAAAATTTTCCGACCTAGCGGTAGCGGAGGCTACCCCGCACTCCTTAGTATGTCCGCCCCTGAAGATGGAGTACACAAAGCACAAAGTAGAGAGTTTCAAAACAAACGTAGTGTGTAAAATTCATATTTATTCATGAGCCCTTTTTATGGAGAGGAGGCTTCAATTCACAATGGAGGCATTTGGGGTATTTTGTCACCATATATGTTGGTAGGGCTGCTGGATAATTTTATATCAAGTTTATGTAACCATCTCCTGGTGACATCTTCATTGCAAACCAAAATGTTAAAAGTGATTTAAAAGGGTTGTATAATTTATTAATTACTCAAATGGCCAACACTTTTGAAGTTATGCATTAACAAATATGCTTACCAGCTCATTGTCCTCATTTTATCCTTGTACTTTTTTGGTCATGTTTTCAATAGTCTATGTATTAAACATTTCTCCCATATTTGAATGTTTTTTGGTTTTGGTTGCTGTTTATATGGATGCAACTATCTCATATAGGAATAACAAGTTCAAACCAAACACAAACATTATGAGAGAATTTGTTTTGTTTTATCAAAATCTGAAAAATAACATCTCATTTACAGAGATTGCTAAACAAAAAGTTAACTGCAAGTAAATTATAACTCAAGTAACTACTAACGAATTTTCACCCTAGCATCGCTCAGAAGTGCCTATCGCAATGACGTGAATCTTGGGCCAGAGAGTAGTAAACTGGGTTGAAACTAATACCTTGGTTGGAATATCTAGCAATATATAACTGTAATAACCCTTTTTCAGATGTTATATACCCTCTAAGAGTCTTTGATAAAATCACGTCTAGAATAAATTTCATAATCATCTCAAGGTGTTTTATACGCTCATGAAACCCCGACTTGACTGCTAAAGATGTGATATACTGCATTAATATTGTCACCCATAAAGAGGTATTAAGGGAATGTGAATGATTTCTACTACTTACAACAAGGACATATATAGGGATACAATCTTACACTTAGACACCTTACACACTAGATATTTACACAAAGGTACAAGTCCAATAATTATGAATTGTTATCTAACATCCCCCCTCAAGCTGAGCGGTGGCAGACCAATACGAAGCATGTCACGAAAGATGTTAAATTGAGTACTTGGAAGACTTTTTGTAAAGATATCGGCAACCTGAAGCTTGGTCGGAACAAACTTTGTAATAAGTTTTCCAGCGGTCACCAACTCACGTAGAAAGTGATAGTCTAGATCAACGTGTTTCGCCCTTTTGTGAGCGACCGGATTTTGAGTGAGGAAAATGGCACTTTGGTTGTCACAAAGAATTGTCGGGCGATCCGAAGGTAAGGCATGAAGTTCTTGAAGAAGATGGGTTAACCACACTATTTCAGCAGCAGTACTCGCCATAGCACGATATTCGGACTCACAGCTAGAGCGAGCAACAGTTGGTTGTTTCTTAGCACTCCACGAGATAAGATTGCCTCCAAGAAAAATTGAGTAGCCATAGGTGTAACGACGAGTTTCGAGACATCGCGCCCAATCTGCATCTGAAGCAAAGAGGTGCCTGTGGGACGACTGTAATGAATGCCATATGTAATGGTGCCTTTGATGTACCCTAATATCCTTTTGACTTCTTGAAAGTGTGCCACTGTATATGAGATATCCGGCCTGGTAATAGTCAAGTATTGAAGAGCACCCACAATAGAACGATAATGAGTGATATCCGGGTATGGTTCATCCGCAGACATAAAAGAAACATTGGTGCTTAAAGGTGTTGGAGCCGGTTTGGCTTCCAACATCTTCGCACGAGTTAGAATATCCAAAGCATACTTAGACTGATTTAGAAAAAGACCTTTTTGAGTGTAGGTAACTTCCAGGCCTAAGAAATAGTCGAGTTTCCCCAGATCTTTAATCGAAAATTCCAGATTTAGGCATGAGATAAAGGATTGAATTGTTGAGGGTTGATTTCCGGTTAAGATCAGGTCATCAACATAGACAAGAAGATACATGATGCAAGAGCTACGTTTGAAGACGAACAACGATGGATCCGCATGGCTACAAGAGAACCCATTTTGTAGAAGGAACGAACTTAAGCGATGAAACCAGGCCCGAGGTGCTTGTTTGAGACCATAAATTGCTTTATTTAATTTACATACATGATTTGGAAACCGAGCATCAACGAAGCCTTTTGGTTGCTCCATATAAACAATTTCAGTGAGATTGCCATGTAAGAAGGCATTATTAACATCTAGTTGATGCAGATGCCATTGGTTAATGACGACTAAACAAGCATAGTTCGCACAGTGGCTGCTTTGACAACTGGACTAAATGTATATTCAAAATCAACACCTGGAACTTGGGTAAAGCCCTGAGCAACTAAACGGGCCTTGTGACGTTCAATCGAACCATCGGCCCGAAACTTAGTTCGGAACATGTAACACCCCGAAAATACAAAATCTTATAATACAATAACGTTGGGAATATATATGATAACTAGTAATTTCAATAACCTAGTTAGAAAATAAGTTGTGAGTAGTTAAAAAGTTAAAACAAATATAGAATGAAAGTTGGAGGGCCAAAAGTGTCTAAATGAAAACTAATATTAATAAAACAATATTAATTAAACTCAAACACACTTGTTGGTGTGTGTTGAGATCGACCAGAGCAGGGGGCGATCCCCAGCTCCCCTAAAAACCCTAGTTTCTACTAAAAACTCCAAATTGAAGGATCAAATCAAGTTCAAAACGAAAATCGAGCATAGATTACTGATCCCCATTGCAAGGAGATCAGAAGGTATTTAAAATTTGGTAAAAATTCTCTACTTGAAAGTTTCATGAATTTAGGGAATTCGAAATTTGTGGATGCATGTGTGTTATGTAGATGAAATAAGAACATTTAAGTGTCTAGGAGTAAACCCTAGGCAATTATATGTTGAAATCATGTGAAATCTATGAACACCATTGTTGATGATATGTGGTTAGATGGAACTTGATGAACACTAGGGTTTTGAAGGTCATTCTAGTGTAATATGATTCATAGAAACCGATTTCTGAAAAAAAGGTGATGTTTGATTCTCTACGTGTTAACTCGATTGATGATAATTTTGGCTCAGTAACAAGCCATGAACTTGAAAATAAAAGATATAAAATCCTGCACTTTAAGTGTTCGTAAAAATGCCTCAAAGCGGGCCCGAAATTTAAATTTAAAGTTAAAACGCATGATTGTGATGATTTGGCAAATTATGCGATATATGATTGAAAAGAGAGTTCTAAACGAATTGTGATTGAACTCTACAGGAAAAGATACCGGAGCGTCGAGTGGACAAGCCGATGGCGATTTGCGTTTGAAGGGCGTGCACTAAAGGTATGTAACTTGATTCGTTACATTGGGTGAATATTGATAATTAGCATATATGTAGTTGAATTATAGAATAAAAGTTGTGTTGATTTAAAGCAATAATGTTCGTTATATTGAAAAATAGTTTAAGAATTGGTTAGGTCTCGTTGGTAGTCATCATAATGGAGGATTCCGTAGATGAGCCAAACGGGTCGAATAATCAAGTAATGTGTGGCTAATGCTTTGTAATATGGTAAATTGATCTTTTGTGATTGTTAATAAATGATGTATTAGAATATGAGAATTTAGAGTGTTGGTTTGTTGGATTAATGAAGTCCATAAGGGTGAACTAAACGGGTCACCAAGGGAAGGTATGGATCGAATAACGGTAGTAACTTACTTGTAGATTTGAGCCCGAGCGATGGGTAGCGAAATATTAAACACGCAAACCGGTGATGGGAGCGTGGGTGATAAAAAATGAGGAATCCAAGATTTGGGTTTCGAGTGAAATAATCAAAATAAATCAAAACATAAATTTATAGAGACTACCGTAAGTTACGGTATCTACCGTAACTTACGGTAGAGATAAAATGGTTACGACAGATCTCTACTGCCTTACGGCAGACCAAAGCTTTCCAGTGACTACCGTAACTTACGGTAGATACCGTAAGTTACGGTAGAGTCTGGACATTTTTGTTGAGTTTTGCATATCATAGCTAATCGAACCCGTTTTAAGCGGAGTTTCGGTTAGGCGATATTTCCAAGAACTCTAATACTAATTTCTGTTAAAAATCTCCAGTTTTTCAGGTATTGCAAGTATGTGGACGACGATCAAGTTGATGCTCCAAGAACCGAACACGAAACTTTTGGACGCTTCCGCACTAAATGAATCTAGTTAAATTATGTAGTTTTGTAAACACTACTAAATGATTCATGTTTGAAACTAGTTATTTGACTATGTTAAACACTATGACGAAGTATAACTTAGTCTATTAACTAAGTTTTTGTTAGTCAAATATTTTGTTTATAAAATTTCACATTTCATACGATAAATTAATGAATTAAATGGATGGGTGTAACAAGTTGGTAATCAGAGCTTAAGGTTGTCAACAAAGTGTTCGGTTCAAGCTTGATCGATCGTCCGGTAAGAATTAATTTATTATTTTAATAGATTATATCTTATGTAAGAAATGAGATGTGAATTGAGGTGCATGGGAAGAGTGTGTTAACTCACTCAAACCCGGAAAGTGCACCAAAAGTGAACGGTTAAAGCAAGTTAGGAACTTGGCTAAACCGAAGCAAATAAAGCTATGTTATAAATGAAATGTTTAACGTTTAATGCAAACGTTTCAGTTAAAAGATGTCGGAAAGAAATGATAATGATACGGTACCGAAGGTGACCGAACAGGTGAAAGAAATGTCCAGTGTAACCGAGAGCGAATTAGCATCTCAATTAACTGAAGAGATGGAAGCTAAAATTTCTGAAGAAGTTGGAAAGGCAATAGAAGCCAGTCTACCGCAGTTCGCTGAGAGACTACAAACCACAATTTTGCTAGCAGTAGAGGATATGATAACTGAATTAAAAGATAGTCTCTCACAAGAAAAAGATGACGGGAGTGAGTCGGATGTGGACCCAAGACCCGTAAAGAAATCAAAGCCTGATACCCTGAAAGAGAAGACAAGGTCTTCCCACACGACAGCCGCGGAGGCTAAAGCTGAACCTGATGTTGTTCCAGGTATGCTTATTACAAATTTAATTCCATTATCAATTTTATTCAATACTAGCTTGAACAATAGTTGCATAGAGGCATACATGAGTAGTGAAACGGGCGAATTATGTGAAAGAAATATATATGCATAAGAAAATAAACAATGGTGACTTGGTGAGCATGTGAAACCAAGGCAAAAGTAATCACGGTCAATATTGTCATGGGAGGGAGTGCGCGTACACTCGAACCCGGGAACTTAATAAAGTGAATAACTGACGTATTGGGAAGGAGTGTAATAACACCCGAACCCAGAAATTTGCAACAAAATAGATGACAAGGACAAGGTTATAGACTTGGCCAAATCAAATAAAAACATGTAGAAACATCGTTCATATTGATAAACGATGAAGGGTAAATTCCATACAACGACATGGAATGATAAAATGAAATGAAATGATTCTATTATTGTTACAATAATATGGCGTCAACCATAGTTGGCGACAATACGGTATCCCTCATGACCGAGGAGATACGCGAAGAGATCTATAGGAAAGTCGGAAAGGCTACTGAAGTCGTTTAATCCAGAATAATGAAAAGGCTACAAGTCAAACAAGATAAATAAAAGAATAAACTTTGTGGTTGAATAAAGGCGATGGATTTCGCTAATACGACCAAATAAATCTAAATGAAGTCTAAATGCATGCCGAAATGGTTGCTTTGATAATGATGTCAGTAAAATGCCATATGGATGGGTATGATTTCAGATATATGCGTAAACAAAGAGACGGGAACGCGGATTAAAAAGACAAAAGACTCGAATTTAGAGTTGTGACTAAAAGACAATAAAATTTCGCAAAACATAAATTTTGAAAGTTATGTTCAACTGTTTCAATGTTGATAGGGCTGAATAAAGTATAATACTTGATATTCCAAGTAAGCGCAAACCGAATAGTGAAAGTGCGAAATATTACTGAATCTATGTGATAGGTCGTAAAAGTGTATGGAAAGGAAAATGCAAACCAATGAAACCGAAGTGTTAAAAAAAAAGTAAGATAAAGAACCCGGGTAACGGGTTGAAAGGAAAGTAGGGGCATAAACCAAACAACGGAACGAGTGGGATAAACAGTCATGAATACGACGTAAGAAGTCAAAGAGTCGGAAAGATAATCCGAAAGAAAATGAGTGTAGCCTTAGACTATGGTTAAGGTCAAATGAATTTCAAAGGTGAAAATAAATTATTCTAAACATAAAAGGGGGCGCCTTGACGCCATATGTATATATATACAATTAAATAAAGACACAAATAGAAAGTGATCTACGGGATCACTATAACCTTCGGGTCATAAACAATATAAAGGACTACGGGATCAAAATGACCGTCGGGTCACAAATACGAAGAAACAAACTATAGGGTCCCACCTTAAAAAGGTGAAGATCTAATAAGATAGCCTATGAGGCAAAGTGAAGGAATCTACGGGTCACTTGGGGTTAAGCATGAGGACTGGTTACGATTCCCCACGCAATATAATAACGGAAAAGAATAAATTCTTGTCATCAATCCCTGGATATGAGTAATTGACATAAGTAAAATAGATAGACGTTAAACTAAAATTCAGTTTTAGTAAGAAGTGGCGTTTAACAAATATGAATGTTATAGAGAAATTAGAACATAGCTAATATTAATGAATGTAGATCTCAACACCTATAGGTGTGAGACACTAGGTTCGAAAGAAGATTCATAATAATGAAGAGCTAATGAAAACTTAGACATGATGTGATGCGATGCGATCATAGTCACAAAAGTGACATAGAAATACAGAATATAATCATGTCATAACGCGAGTTACGGGATAGGAAATCATAAACTCATGTGAGACCGAATATGACAATATGGAAGACCCGAATTTCGGGGCATAAAATGACGGTGATTAATCAATCTAGCCGACAAGACCATCCAGAGTCAAAAATAGTGATGTGATTTATACAAAACACTTGTCAATATAAGATTAGTATGGGGCGAACATGTTGGTGAACTCATACTATTGAGTGGTCAATTGACAATTGGGTAAATAGGTGACAAAATAAGAAATATAATATAAAAGTTACAGTCCATGAGGACTTACTCGTGAAAGACACATGCGTATGATAACTTTTGACTAGAAGAAACAATGACTTAAAAATGAAACTAAGCTAGTTGGGTCCAAACCAAAGGACTACTTAAGGAAGGTTGTCAGAAGTATATACTAATGAAATAGTGCCGCGACACGGAGTACCGGTATCCATTGTGTCTGACAGAGATACTCGGTTTACTTCAAACTTTTGGCGCGAATTCTAAGAACAAATGGGAACTAAGTTGTTAATTAGCACCGCGTACCATCCACAAACAGATGGACAAAGCGAAAGAACGATACAGACATTGGAAGATATGTTACGGGCGTGCATTATCGATCTCGGGGGTAGTTGGGATGTCTATCTACCATTGGTCGAATTTTCATATAATAACAGTTACCACGCAAGCATCGGTATGGCTCCGTACGAGATGCTTTACGGTAGAAAGTGCCAAACCCCGGCGTGTTGGGGAGAAGTGGGTCCACGTCAACTAGCTCATACAGATATAATCCGAATCATGAATGAGAAAATCGACTTGGTCCAAACTCACTTAAAAGCAGCTCAGGATCGACAAAAGTCGTATGAGGATAAACGAAGGAGGCCAATTGAATTTTAAGTGGGCGATAGGGTGATGTTGAAGGTATAGCTGTGGAAGGGAATAATTCGGTATAGAAAAAAAGGAAAATTGAGCCCAAGATTTATTGGGCCATTTAAAATCATCGAACAAGTTGGTAAGGTAGCCTATCGCCTCGAACTACCGAAAGAGTTGAGTGGAATACATGGCACGTTTCGTGTATCACAGCTACGAAAATGTCTAGAGGAGGATACAACTTACATCCATTACGACGATATCGAGGTGGATGATCGTTTGAATTATATTGTAAGGCCCAAAGAAATTTTAGATTGAAAGGTTAAGCACTTGCGAAATAAACGAATTGATCAAGTCAAGATCAAGTGGGAGCATAGGAAAGGTTCGGGCACTACATGGGAGTTCGAAGAAGAGATGCGACATCTCTACCCTACACTATTCTGTACGTACTCTGGTTTCGGGGACGAAACCCTTTTTAAGGGGGGTGGACTTGTAACACCCCGAAAATACAAATTCTTATAATACAATAACGTTGGGAATATATATGATAACTAGGATTTTCAATAACCTAGTTAGAAAATAAGTTGTGAGTAGTTAAAAAGTTAAAACAAATATAGAATGAAAGTTGGAGGGCCAAAAGTGTGTAAATGAAAACTAATATTAATAAAACAATATTAATTAAACTCAAACACACTTGTTGGTGTGTGTTGAGATCGACCAGAGTAGGGGGCGATCCCCAGCTCCCCTAAAAGCCCTAGTTTCTGCTAAAAACTCCAAATTGAAGGATCAAATCAAGTTCAAAACGAAAATCGAGCATAGATTACTGATCCCCATTGCAAGGAGATCAGAAGGTATGTAAAATTTGGTAAAAATTCTCTACTTGAAAGTTTCATGAATTTAGGGAATTCGAAATTTGTGGATGCATGTGTGTTATGTAGATGAAATAAGAACATTTAAGTGTCATGTAGATGAAAAATATCAAACCCTAGGCAATTATATGTTGAAATCATGTGAAATTTTAGTGAAATCTATGAACACCATTGTTGATGATATGTGGTTAGATGGAACTTGATGAACACTAGGGGTTTGAAGGTCATTCTAGTGTAATATGATTCATAGAAACCGATTTCTGAAAAAAAGGTGATGTTTGATTCTCTATGTGTTAACTCGATTGATGATAATTTTGGCTAAGTAACAAGCCATGAACTTGAAAATAAAAGATATAATATCCTGCACTTTAAGTGTTCGTAAAAATGCCTCAAAGCGGGCCCGAAATTTAAATTTAAAGTTAAAACGCATGATTGTGATGATTTGGCAAATTATGCGATATATGATTGAAAAGAGAGTTCTAAACGAATTGTGATTGAACTCTATAGGAAAAGATACCGGAGCGTCGAGTGGACAAGCCGGTGGCGATTTGCGTTTGAAGGGCGTGCACTAAAGGTATGTAACTTGATTCGTTACATTGGGTGAATATTGATAATTAGCATATATGTAGTTGAATTATAGAATAAAAGTTGTGTTGATTTAAAGCAATAATGTTCGTTTTATTGAAAAATAGTTCAAGAATTGGTTAGGTCTCGTTGGTAGTCATCATAATGGAGGATTCCATAGATGAGCCAAACGGGTCGAATAATCAACTAATGTGTGGCTAATGGTTTGTAATATGCTAAATTGATCTTTTGTGATTGTTAATAAATGATGTATTAGAATATGAGAATTTAGAGTGTTGGTTTGTTGGAATAATGAAGTCCATAAGGGTGAACTAAACGGGTCACCAAGAGAAGGTATGGATCGAATAACGGTAGTAACTTACTTGTAGATTTGAGCCCGAGCGATGGGTAGCGAAATATTAAACACGCAAACCGGTGATGGGAGCGTGGGTGATAAAAAAATGAGGAATCCAAGATTTGGGTTTCGAGTGAAATAATCAAAATAAATCAAAACATAAATTTCCAGAGACTACATTAAGTTACGGTATCTACCGTAACTTACGGTAGAGATAAAATGGTTACGGCAGATCTCTACTGCCTTACGGTATACCAAAGCTTTCCAGTGACTACCGTAACTTACGGTAGATTCCGTAAGTTACGGTAGAGTCTGGACATTTTTGTTGAGTTTTGCATATCATAGCTAATCGAACCCGTTTTAAGCATAGTTTCGGTTAGGCAATATTTCCAAGAACTTTAATACTAATTACTGTTAAAAATCTCTAGTTTTTCAGGTATTGCAAGTATGTGGACGACGATCAAGTTGATGCTCCAAGAACCGAACAGGAAACTTTTGGACGCTTCCGCACTAAATGAATCTAGTTAAATTATGTAGTTTTGTAAACACTACTAAATGAGTCATGTTTGAAACTAGTTATTTGACTATGTTAAACACTATGATGAAGTATAACTTATTCTATTAACTAAGTTTTTGTTAGTCAAATATTTTGTTTATAAAATTTCACATTTCATATGATAAATTATTGAATTAAATGGATGGGTGTAATAGAACAACCACTTAGATCCAACAATGTTAGCATTGAAAGGTTTGGGTACAAGCGTCCACGTGTGATTTTTATGTAAGGCATTGACTTCCAAGTGCATAACACGAATCCATTTGGGGTCTTTGGAAGCCGGTTGATATGAAGTAGGATCAGCGGTACTAAGTAAAGCATGATGGAGCGGGATATGCTCGGTATGAGCATGATCAACACAATGGCGGGGTTTGACTACCCCAACTTTTGCCCGAGTAATCATCGGATGTGAGGGGACGGGAGGTGGAGACGGTGGTGGAGTAGGAGTAGAAGGAGGAGTAACAACGGCTGTTTGAGATGGGGGTGGGGTGACATCGGGAGATGAGGCGGAAGAGGAGGAGGGAGAGGTAAGCAGTGTGACAGGAGGTGAATTGGTGGTAGGTGGCTGGTTAAAGAAAGGAACATGAAAGTGAGAGGATTCAGGTAGAGTAGTAGTGATCGGAGTGGGCGATGGACTGGGTAAATGGGCCAAGGGCTGAGCAAAGGCAGGATCCAAAAATGTGGAGACAGGTAAAGTGTTGAGGGGTTGAGTGGTGGTAGAAAGGTCAAGGGGAAAGTGTGTCTCGTCAAACCGAGCACTACGAGTAGCATACACACAAGATGTAATGGGATCTAAACACCGATACCCTTTATATTTGGAACAATATCCAATGAAAAGGCATGGGAGGCTACGTGGGGCGAGTTTATGTGGGGTGTAATCACGAAGGCAAGGGAACACACGACATCCAAAGGCTTTAAACAACGCATAATTTGGAACCGTATGATATAGTAATTCGAAAGGAGATTTACCATCGAGAAGTGATGATGGTAGGCGATTGATGATGTAAACCGCATATGAGAAAGCATCAACCCAATATGTGGGTGGTAATTTTCCTTGAAATAACATAGCCAAGCCAGTTTCGACAAGGTGGCGATGCTTGCGTTCGACCCTCCCATTTTGTTGAGGTGTGTAAGGACATGACATTCGATGAAACGTGCCATTTTGTTCAAATAACTTACGAACTTTGTGATTTGTGAACTCAGTGCCCCCGTCACTTTGAAAAACATTAATTTTAGTGGAAAATTGAGTTTATACAAATGGTATAAAAATCGACAAAATGGTGGCAAACTCAGATTTGGCTCGAAGTGGATACAACCATGTAAACCGCGAGTGGTAATTGATGAAGGCCACAAAATAGGTATAATTGCCAATTGTTGTAACGGGAGAGGGACCCCATAAGTCACAATGCACCAATTCAAGTGGTAGAGAAGCCCGTTTGTCATTATTAATAAAAGGTAATCGTTTCGATTTAGATAATTCACATGGGGAAAATAGACCATGTTTGGGTAAAATTAATTGAAGTAAAAGATAATAAACCATTATTTTTCAACATAGTAATAACGTCAAAATTAACATGTCCAAGACGAGTATGCCATAATTCAAAAGACGCCTTGGGACATGAAGTAGCAGAGATCAAGGCTTTTTGTGTGTTGTGAAGAACGTATAATCCATCTTCACGGTGCGCTCAGGCCAGGGGAAGCTTGGTTCGTCGATCCTGAATATAAAAGTAAGGATGAGAGAATACAACATCAACGAAATTATCTTGAGTTAACTTACTCACCGAAAGAAGATTTTTGGTGAGGTTGGGCACAACCAACACATTTTTCAGATCAAGAGAACCGAATAATTTAGTATTACCGATATGAGTTATGGGTAAAGATTGACCATTTCCAAAGAATACACGATGGTTACGTGGAGTCGGAGTGGGATTCAGAAGACCTGATGTGTTGGGTAACATATGATCAGTGGCTCCGGTGTCTGTAGTCCAATCTGGGATAGTGGTATTTATTGGATATTGACCATGAAAGGCATGAGCCAATTGAGCTTCACTAGGAGAGGCTGAGGCAGCAAAAGAGGCAAGCTGGTAACATTGATTTGCACTATGGCCTTGCTTTCGATACAGTTGACAGGTGGGAGACCGAAAGTTTCGGTAGGTTTGGTTGCGGGATGATCCACGGTGAGCACCACGATAGTTATTGGGCCTAGAGGATCGATAGTTTGCCAACTTTCCCGAGTAACCACGAGGGTTGGGTGGTCAGGTGGATTGAGTTTGGACCGAGAAAGCAACAGGAGTAGTTGGTGGTCCATGGAGAGCTTTCATCCATAAGTCATGGCTTTCCGCCCTAGTAATGAGACTAGCCAGATCAGGTATCGGTTGAACCGACCTGATATTAGTTGAAAAGCCTTCAAAGGCGGTGCCAAGGCCACAAAGAAACCAGTGTAATTGATCCAAGTTATTGACGGGGTGTCCAATAGCAGAGAGTTTATCACAAATACCTTTGAAAAAGGCGTCCATATTCAGCAACAGTTTTGTCTCCTTTCTACAGTATACGAAGATTATCACGGAGATTTTGAACACATTCGATCGAAGCATTGCAGAAGGCAACTTCCAAAGCAAGCCAGATTTCTCGGGATATGGATAAGCCGACGATAACCAAGAGTGCTTCCTTAGTGAGGGAGGCATGGAAAAGAAAAATCGCCTGCTGGTCAACTAGCATCCATGGAGCATAGTCAGGGTTTTCAATCGATTTGCCATCGTGTCTAATAGTTTGAGGCGGTTTGGGCGATGAACCGTCAACATGGTAGAGGACCTTTTGAATGTCTGGCAGGGGAACCATTTGGGTTATCCAGTAAATAAAATTATTGGGAGATAATTTGATGGCTAACATAGGAGCAATTTGATTAATTTGAAGAGGAGTAGTGGATAGGGAAGCCATTGGAAAAGAGAAAGTGATATGCAAAAAGAAGATGGAAGGGACGAAGAGAGAGATAGAAAGGCAAAGGGAAAGGAAAAGGTGGGAGGTAGGTGAAAGAGGGGAAACTCAACCAATTCTCCTGGCTGAAACCATATTAAAGGAATGTGAATGATTTCTACTACTTACAACAAGGACATATACAGGGATACAATCTTACACTTAGACACCTTACACACTAGATATTTACACAAAGGTACAAGTCCAATAATTATGAATTCTACTACTTACAACAAGGACATATATAGGGATACAGTCTTACACTTAGACACCATACACACTAGATATTTACACAAAGGTACAAGTCCAATAATTATGAATTGTTATCTAACAAGAGGGTAGGGGCGCCCATCACTCACCACACACTCATGACTCATCACTCACAACATCCAATCAAATTACGCCATGTCATCAAACATTATTCCATTACTAGCGATGGATTTTACTGGAAATGTCCATCACTCATCACACCCAACAATTTCCCTCACACATTTTGCAAATTCTTCAAGCGTGATAGTGGCCACGCGTTATCGGATTCATGCGTGAAAACAACCACCGGCGGCGGTGTTCCATGGTAATCCACGCATGGTGGACGGATGAAAACGGGGCGCCACGTCCCCCCTAAAGTGGGTGGACCAGTGAAACATAACTTATCAAGCACAGTCAAAGCCTAACTAAGCTCAATAGTTGTATGACCTAAGGAACAATACTCAATCTTTATGTTGATCGAACTTCAAGTAATAAGATTGGTACAAAGAAACACTAGTGGTCTAGCGAAAGATGATAGTTGAATACAACCGGTTGATCAATAAGCCTGACAATAAAAACTCATTTGGGTTATTTGGGTTATTTTGGGTCATTTTAAAAATGAGAATGGGTTAGGATGGGTTAAGAAATAATTAAGGATGAGTTTTAAGATATTTATTTAAAATAATTTGTGGGTTAGGATGGGTATTACGTTGGATAAGTGGATAACCCGAAAAAGAGCATCATAGTCAGACTTATCATCATGTTCGAATGTTCCTAGATATTAGCCTTCAGAGCTATGACTTCAAATAAAATTTTAAAATATATAAAAATGAAAAACAAATCTAAAAAATCAAAAAATATAGATAATTTAAAAAAATCAGAAAAAATATAAGAACAAAGAAAATTTTAATATCCCAAAAAATTAGAAAAACAAAAAAATAATCAGAAAAATAAAAAAACTAAAAAATATGAAAAAAATCTAAAAAATAAAAAATTTCAAAATGTAAAATTTTTTTTAAAGAATCCCAAAAACAAAATAAATCATAAAATAAAAAATCAAAAAAATTAAATAAAAAATAAAAATGTTAAAATCTTAAAATTAAAAAAATTAAAAATATATTAAAATTTTTAAAAATCAGAAAAAAATAAAATTATAAAAATTAAAAAATCCAAAAAATAAAAAATAAAAATCCAAAATATAAAAAATAAAAAATCCAAAAAAATAAATTAAAAAATTTATAAAAATAAAAAAATCAGAAAATTAAAAACTACGAAAAATTTTAAATTTAAAAAAAATAAAAAATAAAAATGTTAAAAAATAAAAAAATAGGACAAAAAAGAATGACATCAAAAAATTAAAAAATCAAAATATCCAAAAAATAATTAAAAAAAATTAAAAACAAAAAAAATAAAACATCCTAAAAATTAAAAAAAAAACTTAAAGACAATAAATTTAGAAAACCAAAAAATAAAATAAAAATTTTAAAAATAGAAAAACACATTTGAACACACCTTATCCAACATTGGCCACTCTTGAAACATGTGTTTTATTTTTTTCAATTTATTAATTTATTTATTTTTTGGTTTTTTAAAATTTTTAAGTTTTGAATCAAAACTAAAAGTTTACATTATAAAAATATCAAAAAATTTTACAGCAGATATAAAAAGCTGATGACATAAGCATGATATCACTTTTTATTGCACTTACGGCTGCCGTAAATGAAAAGAAACTGGGTTTTTTTTGAAAAAGTTGATTGTTTAGGATTTTTGGTAATTTTCTGGAAAAAACATTTCGTAAGGTCGAGTTCTCTAAGTTCTCACAACTCGTATAAGTTTTCATTTTACCCTAACCATATATATATAGGGTCAGGATTTAGGGAAAACGATGAAAAGTGTGAGAACAGTGAGAACGCTTATGGATCGTCAGATCAAAACAATATTTGGACAAGATTGACGCGATGGTGTTTTCGTAAATAACATCAATTTTATTACTTGGAACGTGCTTCATTAAGGGTAAAAAGGGTAAAACGTCGTTTCTCCCATAAAATACCATTAAATATAAAACGGCAACTAAATACAAAACGTCAACTAATAAAACGTCATTAAATATAAAACACCATTAAAGATAAAACACCATTAAAGATGGGATGTGTTACAGACTTAACAGAAGAAGCTGAGCAAAACAGGAAATACAAACGGTAACTGAAAAACAAGAAATACAAACACTTATTAATAATATCCCGCCTAAACTACGCGCCAAAGACATCCTATAAACAAAACGTCTCAGCTGCCACAAACGCCAAACTCTACAATTATAATAAAATTTGTGGCATCTTGGGGTTTTACAAGCATTTTTTTAGATGGGACGTGTTACAGCCATAAAACAGATGAAGCTGAACAAATAGTAAACTGAAGCGACATGATATTTATTACTAACATTATAATTAAAACCCACTACATCGGTACTTGAATTTATTTTTCTTTTAAAAAACGCCATAATTACCTGACGTTATAGGACTGCATCCTACATGGCGGCAAAAAAAGTCATTATATAAGTAGAATAGGTAAACAAAATTTAACACTCCACATATTCTCTAACACGCCACACCTTGACTAAAACGCTAAAAAACTAAAAAAATGGCTAGAGTTATTGCATGGAGGTTTGATAGGTCGAAGAAACGTTTCGTCCTAAAGTTCTCTGATAAGAGAAGAGTGAAAATCAAGACAATCAAGTCCATACTTAACATGGATGAAGTCGTTCAGAGGGATATTCTGGCCCTTGGAGTTCCAATGGCCGATGATTGTGAAAGAATTCGAAAGGTAATAAGAAGATTGAAGAGAAAATTTCCAGCAGATGATGATGATGTTGATGATGATATTGATGATACTGGTCTACCAACAGTTAGCAGTTGGAGTTTGGATGAAAAAACAAGAACGGTTAAAGTGTCTTATCAACACAGGTTCGAATATTCATTGCCGATGGAAGAAATGCTGAAGACAGAGAGACTACATCTTCTTGAACAACTATGTGATTTAGCACCTTCGAACGATGCAAGATCCAGGGTTGTTGTGATATTTAAGTATAGGCTGCAGTAAAGACGAGACGACATAATGGCGGTATACGCCAATGCACAACATGATGATGATGATGATGAATCTGAAGAAAATGATGGGTACATCTCTGATGTAATCCCATACACTGAAGACTATTAGTTTGTTTTGATCTCGTCTTATTGTAATCTTTTGAATTATTAAGAACGACATGAACACCAAAAAAAATTACATTTATAAGATGTATGGGATTATTTCAACTGGTAAAATCTACAAAACGCCAAAAAATGTATAGTGTGAATTATTAAATGTATATAATGATTTTGGTAACACCATGTATGCCAAAAATGTTAGAATTATTAATTAAATTTATTGAAATTTGGAACACCATAAACGCCAAACTGTTATCTATGTGACACGAGAACAATTAATAGAACGAGACATATCTAAGAAAGACCGGTAAAAACTGACCACGTGTCAAACACTGATGAAACGGATGAAGTATGGAGAACAGTTGTTTTAAGGGCCACTGACGTATCAAGCATCAGTGGTTACAACGGTAAAAATTATGGGCAGTGAATGATTTTTACTATCAGTGGATAGCATATCAGTAGATAAGACACTGATTTTGAGCATCAGTGCTTTTAAAGAAAATAAGGGATCAGTGGTTAACTTTCAGCAGTGGACAGTGTTTTAGAGATCAGACGTTGGAACACAACAGTGGTTAGGGTAAATGGCACAAATCTGAAGAGCAGGTGTTTTAGCAACAGTTTTGAAGATTTTCATTCAAGGTTTTGCCACATGTCGATTTTGAACGACAGCGGTTTAGTACCCCAGATGATGAAAACTTTTTGCTAAGGCAACTCATTTTCGTTTAATATTTTAATTAAAATATGAGTACCCTAGTAATTCAAGCACAGTTTGCAATCAATTTTTGATGAAAATTTAAGAGCAAACCTGAGTATGACATGATCATAACATATGTACCATTTCCTTTTGACCCATGTATGAGGACAATAATACCAACAAAAATAAGGTATCACATCCTGCCAGGAGCTGAAACTATTGCCAACAGAAACAAGCAAGAGTTTCAGATATATTATTAAAAAAAAATGAATAATATATCCTGGTTATTTGAGAAAATCCTTTGAAAAAAATGGTTAAAGGATTTTCTGAGAACAGTATCAAAAAGGATCTGGTGTATTTTCAATAGAGGACATAATCATATCATTCTCAAGTTTTACGAAAATGGTCAGTGGTTTGACAACAGTGGTAGACTATTTTGACAATATTTTGACCACTGTTTGGCACCATTTTCGTGTCAGTTGATTGCAAACATGAGGACACATGGATATATTTTAAAACATTTGTCTAGTCCTCTTTGGAATTCATTTACTGGAATCAAAACCTTTTCCTGAACAGATGAATGCACATAGTTGCTTAATGACCATTATTACCCTAAACTTTGACTCATAAGTGTTTTATGTTTATACTCTTTTCTTTTGACTTCAAAAGTTTTGAGATAAACACACTTCTGAGTTTTTGTGAATATTAGTCCAAAATCATTCTGCAGTAATGTTTTGAGAGACTTGATCATGTTTACACATGTTTTTCATCCAATCTCACATTACATATGATGCGGACTATGTTGACCCCTGTTTTCTTAATGTATTTGAACATAGTTGATTTTGTCCTTTTTAGGAACTCAACCTGTTTTCAACACATAAGATCTAAATAATCTAAAGTTTTAATTTCCCTCTTTTAGTGTTAACAAAACAACAATGCTTTTATGAGCATAGGTTTTGTTAATCGGAGGTTTGTACTTTAGTATTTAATGAAAACATCACAAATATCAAAACAACAGTTGAAATCAATATTGAAAAATATAAAACAATCCCATAATTTGACAGATATGTTCACAGATCTGAAAGCTATGGGTGACTTTTGCATGATATCACCTGTTGTGTGAAATTTGTGTGTTATATGACATCTTGGTTGATTTACAGAGTTTTTGAATAACCATTTTGAACATGATTTAATCGATACTCTGTTTTTCAACAAAATACAACCAACCTTAGTATCAATGAATTTCGAGCCGAACTGTTATGTCAAATTGATTATTAGATCGAATTTGACTGTCCAGGCTCTGATACCAATTGTTAGGATCGGAGGCTCTCATGATAGTGTTTGTTTGTTTAAAATGAATAATCAATGAATATGAAAACATGTTAGGTGCAGAGGAAATGAAAACAAACTTTGTAAACACAATCAAAGGAGAAAATAGTTTGATAAACAATTGCTTCTCATAGAGTCAAAAGATTTACAAATCAAAGCAAAAGATTACAGTCATGCTTACAAACTATACTCCCCCTCAGTCTGATGCCCCAAGGTTGGTTGCACACAAGATGAAAGGATTAGACATGAGGAGAAGAACTCGCTCAGTCCATCAAATGTAACAGTACAGGGTACTACTACATTTATAGGCAAACCAAACCACTGAGGAATCTCAGCTGACGTCACCATGAAAGCGGCGTCTAACAGCCTAACAACCTGTATCTACTGTCCTTACACAAACACTGCTAACCTAACCACTGACTATACATAAAAACAGATATTTCACTAAACAACTGCTCTCCCTTTATGTCAGTGCTTTCCTCAAGGTTGATCAGTCCTTGACTGGGCAGTGCTTTATCATCAGTAGATAGGACCAGCAGTGTTAGGACCAAAGTGTAAACCGCTGCTTATTGTGAATCCTCTATTGTGACCTGGTTTTGGCTTTACATTATCTGTTCCTCTGGTAGGGTTCAATCCCAACAGATATTACTATGCCTCTGACAAGGATCACACTTCTTGGCATACTCTACAGCATCCTTCTTCATAGTGGGCCAATAGTATCCTGTCCTTAGGATCCTTGAGAATAATGCCCTGCCCCTAGTGTGGTTTCCACAATCTCCTTCATGGAAATCCTTTAGGACTTCTGGGATTTCAGGATCCTTAATGCATCTTAGATATGGTCCTGTAAGAGATCGTTTATACAACATATCATTCAATATTGTAAATTGAGATACCTTAATTTTGAAAGCCCTAGGGTTTTCTCCTGTAGGAAACTCTCCATGTTGTATGTATCTCATGATTGGAAGGATCCATGATCCTGAATGAGATTGAGTATCATCACTAGGGATGATTGCAGAATCTTCTCCTATCTCCATAGCCACATGATCCTCGATAGCCGGGGTCAGGATATGGATAATAGGGATCTTGATATCCTCAGGGATCTTCAAGGATGATCCCAGATTAGCTAATGCATCAGCTTCTGCATTCTCTTCCCTTGGTACCTGTGTCAAACTAAAGGATACAAAAGAGAGTGCCAATTCTTTGACTATCTCTAAATACTTGATTAGCTTCTCACCTTTAACAGCATAGGATCCATTAAAGTGATTAGTGATTAATAAAGAATCTACATGTACCTCAAGATACCTGATCCTCATATGCTTAGCAATTTGCAAACCAGCTATCAAGGCTTCATACTCAGCCTCATTGTTGGTAGTTTGAAATTCACAAACTATGGAGTGGGGTATTATGTCCCCCTGTGGCGATTTTAGTAGTATTCCAAGCCCTGTTCCTTTTACATTGGAGGATCCATCAGTGAACAGTACCCAAGGATCCTTGGTTTCTTCAAGCTGTTGGACTTCTAATTCAGCCTCCTTTTGCAAATCACTACTAAAATCTGCCACAAAGTTGGCTAAGGCTTGGGATTTGATGGCAGTCCTTGGTTCATATCTTATTTCATATGCACTCAGCTTTACTGCCAACTTAGCCATCCTTCCTGACATTTCAGGTCTCCTGAGGACATTCTTAATCGGAAAATTAGTCTTTACAATAATGACATGAGTTTCAAAATAATGTCTTAATTTAGTAGATGCCATAATTCATGCAAGGATAAGTTTTTCTAAGTGTGAATACCTGGATTCAGCATCAAGTAAACTCTTACTTACATAATAGACAAGATGTTGTGTACCTTGGTGATCCTTAACAAGGACCGCACTTACTGCTTTTGAGGATACTGCTAGGTACAAGGATAATACATCCCCTTTTTCTGGTTTCATCAAGGCAGGGGCTGAGGATAGGTAATCCTTAAGAGATTTGAGGGCATTTTCATGCTTCTCGGTCCATTCAAATTTCTTGTTCTTCCTCAGGATGTCATAGAATTCCTTGCACTTTTCTGAGGATTTGGATATGAATCTGTTCAAGGCAGCGATCCTGCCTGTCAATCTTTGCACATCTTTAGCATTGGCAGGAGATTTGATATTCACAATAGCCTTGATTTGTTCTGGACTTGCTTCAATGCCCCTCTTTGTCACCATATAGCCTAAGAATTTACCTGCCTTAACACCAAAATGACACTTGGAAGGATTAAGTTTCATATTATATTTATCAAGGATATTGAATGCTTCCTCTAAGTCTTTAAGGTGATCCTCAGCTTTCTTGGACTTAACCACCATGTCATCAATATAGACTTCCATAGTATGTCCAATCTGCTCCTTGAACATCATATTGACTAGCCTTTGATAAGTAGCACCTGCATTCCTTAATCCAAATGGCATAGCAATATAACAGTATATACCAGTTGGGGTCATGAAGGCCGTATCCTCTTGATCAGATGGTTCCATCTGAATTTGTTGAAATCCAGATGAAGCATCCATAAAAGTCAACAACTCATGACCCGCGGTAGCATCCACCATGGAGTCAATGTGGGGTAATGGGAAAGGATCCTTGGGACATGCCTTGTTTAAATCAGTAAAATCAACACATACCCTCCACTTTCCATTTTTCTTTTGAACAACGACCACATTGGCTAACCATCTTGGATACTTACCCTCTCAGATCATACCTACCCGAAGTAGCTTATCTACCTCCTCCTGGATAATAGCATTCCTCTCAGGTGCAAACTTCCTCCTCTTTTGATGGATAGGCTTGAATGACCTGTCAATGCCAAGTTTATGAGTAATTATATCCTTAGATATACCTGTCATGTCTTCATGTTTCCAGGCAAAGGTGGATTTCCTTCTCCTAAGGAAGGATACTAGCTCCTGTTCGATGTTGCTAAGGATCCCTGATCCTATGAAGATCTTGGATTCAGGATCATCAGGATCCATGAGGATTTCTTTCAAATCCTGTTCTCTTGCCTCCAAGACATCTCTTGAAGGATACTTTAATTGCTATTGCTCCCTTGGTCTTGAGGCCGGCTTCATTGATGAGGTATAGCAGTTTTTAGCCTCCTGTTGATCACTCTCAATTTTCACCACTCCTCAAGGACTTGGAAGCTTTACACATTGATGATAAGTGGATGGGACTGCCTTCATGTCATGTATCCATGGCCTGCCAAGGATAACATTACAACATGATAAACAATCTATAACACAAAACTTTTGATAAGAATGCAATCCTTCAATATACATTGGGAGTTTGATGTCCCCCAATGTATTCTTTGTTTCCCCACTGAATCCCACAAGTACTGAGGATCTTGGGATGATATCAGACTCCGGGATATTCATCTTCTTGAGAACATCAAGCTGAATGATGTTCACAGAGCTTCCTCCATCTATAAGGATCATGCGAACAAAGTGGTTAGAAATAAACAATGTAATTACAAAACCATCATGATGAGGATCCTGGATGTCAACACGATCATCCTCATCAAAAGTTATGACTTTATACTGGGTAACAACAGAGGTCCGGACAGGTCTGTCTCCTTTGTCCATCTTGGTTTCCTTAGCATGTCTTTTTGCTGCCGAAAAGGATGCACCACAGATGTCTGATCCACCAGATATGAAATTTATGACTTGTGCATCTACTGGAGGAGCAGGAGCCCTTTCCGGAATCCTTTCAGGATCCTGGACCCTTGACTTCTTTCGTCCCAAAAGCTCTTTCAAATGCCCCTTGCTCAACAAGTAACCAATTTCCTTTCTAAGTGCAATGCACTCTTCAGTGAGATGCCCGAAATCCTCATGATATGCACACCACTTGGACTTATCCTTTGTAGCAGCTGGTTTATCACTTATCCTTGGCCACCTAGCTTTCTCACCTAGATTCTGCATTGCAAGGATTAGTTCGTTGTTATCAACAGAAAAACAGTATTCAGAAATAGGAGGATAATCCTCATCATCCCCTTCTTGTTCCACTGCATGCACATTCTGGTTGTCAGATTTATTGTAGAACTTGGATTTGTTGTTCCTGAAGTAGGATCCTTGTTTCTCCTGTTTTGAGGATCCTGGTAATCTATCCAGAATCCTTTTGTCATCCTCTAGGCGGATGAACCTAAGGGCCCTGGTTCTTACTTCATCAAGATTCCTGCAAGGTGTCATTACAAGATCATCATAGAATAATGAATCCCTAAGTAATCCCATTTTAAAGGCTTCTACAGCCGTAGCAATATCCAAGTTAGGAATATCCAAGGATTCTTTACTAAACTTAGTGATATAATCTCTAAGTGATTCATTTTGACCTTGTGTTACCCTATATAAATCACTAGTTAATCGTTCAAATTTCCTACTACAAGAAAATTGACTATTAAACAAATTAACTAGATTAGCAAATGAAGTAATAGAGCAAGGGGGAAGACTTAGCAGCTATTTAAGAGCAGATCCTGTGAGTGTGGACCCAAATCCCTTGCATAGACATGCTTCTTTTAACCTTTCAGGAATAGGATTGATCTCCATCCTCTCCCTGTATTGAGCTACATGCTCCTCCGGATCCGTTGAACCATCATACAACTTCATGGATGGTATCTGGAATCTTTTAGGTATCTCAGCATCACATAGGGGTGGTGCAAAACGAGATATCCTATGGCTACCATCTGCAATTTCAGGAATGGGTTTAACCACTCCTGGGACACTGGATATCATATCCTTGAGCTTCTGTAACTCCCTGGCCATAGCCTGATTGATACCTGCATCCTGCATTAAGCCATGATTAGTGTTGTATAAATTATTGAAAGTGTTACCTCCCACGGGATTCGTGTTTGGAATCCCAGATGTGTATCCATATTGACGAGACTCTGGTAGGATTGTAGGACCAGAGGGAGCGACGGTCTGCATTGGTATGAAGTCTCCTTGATGAACGTCCGAGCTCTGAGGCTGCATACTTCTCAAGAATCCTTGATCCTGAAGGACGTTGGATCCTTGAAGTTGAGATGATCCTTGAACCTGAAAGGATCCTGGAATCAGAGAGGATCCTGGGACCTGAGAGGATCCTGGGACCAGGGAGGATCCTGGAACAAGGGAGGATCCTTGGATCGGGAAGGATTCTTGGATCCGGGAGGATCCTTGAACTTGGGAGGATCCTTGGACCTGGGAAGATCCTTGGACCTGGGAGGATTCTTGGACCTGGGAGGATCCTTGGACCTGGGAGGATCCTTGAACTGTATGCATTCCCGAATATCCTCCTGACGCGAAGTATCCCTGATGCTGAAAAGAGGATCCTAATGGTTGAGAAGAGGATCCTTGAGGCTGGAAGTGAGAGCCAAATGCCTGACTCATAGTTGTTGTTCCATAACGCCTTCCTGATAATTCACCCAAGTATTGCACGTCCAGAACTGCTAAATGTTGGGAAGTTATGGTTGGAGTGTCGAAGTTCAGCGATCTTGGCATCAGAGGGGAGTGATCCTCCACTGATTTCTTCTGTTTCTTGATCTCATCGATCTCCCGGAGGATCCTTTCGTTGGTTTTGTCCTGCTCTTGTGCATGATTCCTCATCTGCAAAATTAGAGTGTAAAGATCATTAGTAGTAGGATTAGTTGAAACAGAAGAAGTTGGTGGTTTTTGGAAAACGGGGGTTGGTTTCTTCGCAGCATTCTCAGCATTCTTCTGGGACCCAGAAGGTGGTGGAGGCAAAGGAGGAACGCCTTGTGAAGAGCTGAATGACGACATCAAGTTTGAAGTATTTTTCGCCGAGGAAGCCATCTGCTTGGTTGTAATGAACCGAAATGAGCACGAAAACACGAATCTTTTTAGGAATGAAGCACCAATTTCCCCACGGTGGGCGCCAAACTGTTTTGGTAAAAAATCAAGCAGTGACAATGCAACCAAACTTTCTGTTGTGAGGTATGATGCTTGAATTGATGAACAATAATAAGGATCACTATGAAATGTATTGAACAAGTGACACGAAAATTTATACGAGGAAAAAGCCCTTGATCAATGAATGATCTCCGGCATAAAAAACCTCGGGTGATGGAAACTACCGATCACCAACTCAAATTAAGCAAGAAATCTATTACAACTTCGGATGATAGCGAGCTAAGTACAAGGATCACTATAGTTTGTTGTGTATAAAAATGTGTAATCGCCAAGTGAGTTAACGAGAGCTGGTGAGAGCAGTTGTAAGAGTGTGTGTGTAGCCAAAAAATAGCCAAGTGTTTTCTAATTAGCTCGCTACCCTTTTAAAAATGGAAAATATCTACACTAACTAACATTCCGCAAATGGTGCAAGTCTTCCACGACTCCATAACGTCCACTTCTGACCAAGCACGTGCAGAATAAACATAGAATATTCTCCAGGAATATCGCCAAGACCAAGTCCAAGCTCATACTCCTGCAAAATAGTTTCGAATTCAAAGTAGACAATCGTTAGTACAAGGATCCTTATAGTGATCCATGATCCTGATCCTGAAACACTTCTGAGGATCACTCAATTCAAACAGAAGTGAGGATCACTAGACCCAACAGCAATTAAGGATCACTGATCATTTAGAAATCCACCCCTAACATTGATGAAGCCTGAAAATGGTGAACCATTATCCCTGTATCTTGCAGTATCAGGGAATGCAGTAAGTGCTGTCCTTGTAAAGGATCATGAAGGTTAGCAGTATCCTGTCTATTATGTTAGTAAAAGATTATTAGATGCTGAAACTAGATATTCTCATTTAGAAAAGTTGATACTAGCACTAGTTATGGCATCAACGAAGCTTAGACATTACTTTGAGACACATAGAATTCATGTTAAGACCAATTATCCTGTCAAAAATGTGCTTAGGAAACCCGAGATGTCAGGCAGGATGGCCAAGTGGTCAGTAAAGTTAAGTGCTTATGACTTAGTGTACGAACCTAGAAATGCCATAAAATCGCAGGCTCTAGCTGACTTTGTGGCTGATTTCAGTGGTGACATTCAGGATGAAGTAGACTTAGAAGTACAGCAGCTAGGAGAAAACTTAGAATGCTGGACATTGTATACTGATGGTGCATAGGTCAGGTGTGAATTTCCTGCTACTAATAATGAGGCAGAATATGAAGCTTTGATTGCAGGATTAGAGTTGGCTAAAAATATGAATATTAGATGTTTACAAGTATATGTTGATTCCCTGTTGATTACTAACCATTTCAATGGATCTTACGCAGTAAAAGGTGAAAAGTTAGCTGAATATCTCGAAATTCTCAAAAAATTAGCAGGATACTTCGATATTTTTACATTTGAACAGGTACCAAGAGAGGAAAATGCTGAAGCTGATGCCTTGGCAAATCTAGGATCATCGGCCAGGATACCGGAAGGAACCCGAATACCAATATTACATATCCTATATCCTGCGACGAATCCTCAGGATAAGGAAGTAATAAATATGCAGGATCCTGATGAGTATCCCGAGGAGGATCCTAAGTCCTGGACGGCTCCAATCATGAGACATCTCAAGGATGGACACATCCCAAAGAATGAGAATCCTAAAGCCTTTAGAATGAAGGTATCACGATTCACTATCATAAATGACGTTTTTTACAAGAAATCTCTTGCATGACCATATCTGAGGTGCTTGGAGGATCCCGAAACCAAAGAAGTACTTCAGGATATACACGAAGGGGATTGTGGTAACCATACTGGGGGCAGGTCGTTATTCTCAAAAGTATTAAGGACAGGATATTATTGGCCAACGATGAGAAAAGATGCCACAGAATATGCTCGAAGATGTGATGCATGTCAAAGACATAGTAACATATTACATCAGCCTGCTGAACCGCTGCATCCTATTGTTTCACCTTGGCCGTTCATGAAATGGGATATGGATATAGTGGGAAAACTTCCGAAGGCTCCAGGAGGAAAGGTTTTCATGTTGGCAATGACGGATTATTTCTCCAAGTGGGTTGAAGCAGAAGCATTTGTTCAAGTTAGAGATCAAGAAGTGGTATCCTTCATAAAAAGGAATATCCTGACCAGGTTTGGAGTACCAGCTGAGATAATTTGTGACAATAGATCTCAATTCATAAGTAAAAGGACTACTGACTTTTGCAAGAGTTGGGGAATTAAAATGATCACGTCTACTCCGGTTTATCCTCAAGCAAATGAACAAGCAGAATCCTCAAATAAGATAATTGTCAACAACTTAAAAAAGAGACTAGGGGCTAAGAAAGGAAGATGGACAGAAGAATTACCCTTTGTTTTGTGGGCTGATAGGACAACGGTGAAGAATGCGACTGGCCAAACCCCGTTTTCCTTGGTGTTTGGGGCAGAAGCGGTGATTCCGACAGAAATGGTGATACCTACAGCGAGATCCAACCTCAGGGATCCTGAGAAGAACCCTGAAGTCCTATGCCAAGAACTGGACACCGTAGACGAAACGAGAGATGCAACAAGGCTAAGGATGGCAGCATATCAACAAAGGATATCCAGATCATACAACAAGAATATAAGGACTAGAAGGTTCAAAGTTGGAGATTGGGTGTTAAGAAAGGCTTTTCAAAATACCACTAATCCTGCCGATGGAAAGCTGGCTCCAAAATGGGAAGGACCATATGAGGTTGAATCAGAATCAGGAAAAGGAGCATATCGGCTCAGGAGTATAGAAGGGGATATGCTACCAAGATCCTGGAATGCTATACACTTAAAACTCTATTTCAGGTAAGAATAGAATTTAATGTTTATCTCAGAATGGTATGTATTCTATCTCTCTTAAATATATTTGAATTCATTTACTATTTTGAACCCGTCACTGACTTAAGCATAGGAGGGGTGTAAGCCAGGCTAACACCCACCTTAGTTTACAGTTGTTTTGCAGTATATTCTTCGGGATGTAGCACCAGGATACACACTCAGGATACTTCAGAAGATTAGAGGATTGGCCCCCTCTCTCACGTCTAAGGGATCCTGATCCCTTCACAGGTTTAAAGGTATTCACCTTTCTTCCGAATTGGGTTTAAACACCCCCCTGGAGCGCAAGTTATTCGGGAATAGTTCAAGGTGGCGGGACCAGTTCATGTAAAAGTGGCTGACAATTTCGTTACCATTGGCTATATCCTGAATCCTTAAGGTATATGAGGATTGATCACCCTCTCTCACGAAAGGGTATTTTCATACTCTCTAAGGTTTAAAGGTTTTCACCTTTCTAAGTCTTGGAGTTTATACACTCCCGCCTGTAGCGCACGAAAATTTGGGATTTTCCCCAGGATACAAAGGATTTATCTCCAGCATATTTTGGGTTTTACCCCTGTAACACAAAAATTGTCTATACAATTGGAACTATTGTTCAAAAATTTTCTAAGTGTTTAAGGATTTTATGCACAGGGGACATTCCATCTAAAGTAATTGTATGAAGCACAAAGAATCAAAGTTGAGCTAAGTGTATCGAACTGGGGACATCTTAGGAGAAGCCACAAAAGGGGTTGGAGTTTAATATTAAGGCTACACTCAATTCCTGGTATGATCTTTCCTTTGGGAACCTTAAATGAATTTTTTAACTCTGATTAAGGATATATCTTTAGGATATGTCTTTGGAATTTGTTTTTGGAATATGTTTCGGGATATTTCATTGAAATATTTGAATTGAAAACCCTGATCTAACGAATGTTGTCGAAACAGGTCTTAGAGAATGGGTTATTTTTTTATCCTTTAGAGGTTTTGTCCGAAATTAATTGAATTTTTAGAAATTCTATTTGAAAAAGGTTTTCATAATATATCACAGAGTATATTGATCAGGATATGAGAGCAATAGCAAGTCAATTGAAAGATGAAATTATTTGAAATAAGCAATACCAGTTGATAACCGAAGGTTTCATCCTAAAACCCAGGACCCATCCACCTTCGGCTATCAAGTTATTTTAATACAGAAATAAAAACTGTTCATAGGACAAGAAATAAAATTGTTCAAACATAAGCATAACTCTCAAATTTAAAGAAAATAAGATTTAGGAGGCAGCGCCTTCTTCGTTCATGGTAATTTCAGCAGCATCCGTCTCGGGATCCGCCTCAGCATCCCTCTCAGCACCGGTTGGTTTTTCAACTGCTTTTGAAGATCCTTCAGCTACAGGTTTGGCAGAAGTGCCGTCGAGGCTCTTTAGCTTTGTTTCCCAGGCACTGCCGTCCCAAGAAGGGCATTCGAAGCCTAGTGTTTTGGCTTCATGGGCCATCTTTAGGTTGGCCTGGAGGAGAGAAGTGACGACGGAACTTTTAAGGCTTTCCCGGTAGTTGACCATATCCCGTTCATGTTGAGCATGGGCAGCATCAAGATCGGTTTGGGCCTGGAGGGTAGCTTTGTTGAGAGCAGTCTAGTGTTCTTGGGTCATAGCCTTGAACTTCTCCTCGTAGTGCCGAGATTTAGCGGCTGCAATCATGCCTTGATTGGAGATGGTAACCTCAGTTTTCTTCAACTTGGATTCAAGTGTCTTGTTGAGCCCGCATGATTCTTGATATAGATGAACCAGACGTTCAAGACCCTGCAAAAATAAGAGAACAGGTATTGGTTTTAATAAATACTTATAAGTGATATAAGCTGAAGAATATGGTTCAAGGATACTAACCTGGTTGAGAAAAGAAGTCATAAATCCGCTTGCTTCGATGAACTCGTAATTCTCATAGGGGAATGTATCAGAGATGACGGGGGAATCGGGCTCTTTCCTTTTACGGGAGCTTGAACTCCGGGGCCTGGTAGCTGGCGACGGTTTGGGAATGACGATGGCCTTGGAACTGCTGGGCTTGGATGAGGCCGTGGCCTTGGGACTAGGTTTCTTCTTGACCTGAACCTGATCGGAATAACTGTCCAGCTCGTCGAGGTCAAAGACTTCAGGGATCTTGGCCGGTGCTGCGTAAAGGGAAAAAGTCTTACATCTTTATTACCTTTCATTATATTTTATTGTGCTGATTAATTATTTCACAAGTAATCCTTACCAGACATTTCAGATGATGAATATTGACTGGAACTCGGGATATGTGTGGTAAAACTCCTGTCACTTGCAGGTAATTGGTAAACAGTTTTGATTCTTTTCTCTGATTCCGCAGTAGGGGGAGCTACTTCCTTGAAATTCACTGCAAAGGGATCAAAAAGGAGGATATTAGCAAAAGATAAAAGTCTAAAGGTACATGGGAACATTCATGATCCTACCGGTGGTTAACCACTCCACCGGAAGGCTAGCACCCTCATCAATGGAGTCTCGTTTGACAAAGAAGAACTTGCGTTGCCATCCGTCTTGGTTTTGGTGGCTTTAAGAATAAGGGGTTTATTAGAAGTCGAAAAAAGCAAAAACCGGCTAGAACCGTGGGATCAGAGGCGGTAAGCGATTGGCAGATCTTCGATACAAAGGTCGGGACAATGAAAATTTTTAATTTGGTTGAGTACGATTAATACCCTCCAGACCATGGGCATGGTCTGAGCAAAGGAGATACCGGTGGTCCGGAAGAATTGCATCATAAATTCGGGAAAAGGGTATCGAAGACCTAGCGAGAAAGGGTATGCTGGGAAGCAAACCCAATCACTAGAAGAAACGTCCGATCGAATTGACCGATCAAATGGTCTAAAGACCTTGTCATCGGGGAAAGCACCAGAAGCTCTCAAAGCCGCTATGTCTGCGTTATCAAAAGCACAGATCTCCTTCTCGGGATTTTTGAGAAGATTCTACTGAATGAAGGTCTCGGATGATTCACCGGTTTGGGAATAAGTTCTGGCAGCCATTGCAAGTAAAGGAAGAAAGATTGATAAAAAATGAATGAGAAGTAGGGAATTACCTGGAGACTCCGTTGGAGATATCTGCTTTTCAAACAAGCAAAGAGAAGATATAGGAGCATTGTAGATCTCCATCGAGTTAAAAGCGCGTTGGAAGTTATGATGTAATCTTGACCGTCGTCTCGATTTAATTGCCTTGATTTACGAGATAGAATTTTAAAATATATCCGTTGGATTGGTATACCAACAGATATATTTGGGGACAATTGTTATGGGCCATTTTCTGAGTATATATATCCTGACTAATATCCTGCTTTTGGTTGTTTACTTGTGATCAGGATACTGGATTAGGATATTGGTATCATCCTCGGCCATATCCTGGTGTTAACTAAGTTAACCACGTGCATGTTAGAGGCTGTGGGTTACTAACGGTCAGATGGACTTCTTCTCCTCAAGACTCGGGCGTATCTGTTATGTGATAGTTTGTTGCATTTCTTTTACTATAAATAGATGGGGGTGGATCAGATTAAGGTAAGCAACTTTCACACACACTTTCGAACACTTTTGCTCCCTAAGTCACTACACACAAACACTTGTAATCGAATTACATTGTAACACCTAGTTGATCCGCATCACATCCTGCACTGTATCCTGAAGTTTGAAGCAATAAGAAGAACTAGGCAGCTGCGATTGTCAGCTCCCAAGGTTTTATGCCAGTGATCTAGATTGATCAAGGGCTTTCCTCGTACATCTCGTTTCATTCCCTTTACTTTTTGCTCATAGTTTGATCGTAGATACAGCTCGATATCCTGAGCCGTATCCTAAAACTGTTTTTGCAATTAACTTGGTTAACATATTTTCGACACTCATTTCTAGCACACTACCTCACTTAACTAATTTGATCACTTAATTGCTTCGGTAATTTTTGACCAAAACACTATATATATATATATATATATATATATATACTAGTTCAAGTTCTTGTGTGTTACATGGGTGACCTCACAATAAAATATATTATTTAACACTGTTGACTTAATTTTTTTAATGAAAGAAATGTTCAATTACTATAAAATTGAGATTGTAAAATATGCATAACAAAAGATCTGCTTAAGACTATTATTACTAATTTTTAAACTTAAAGAAGGTACCCATATAACTTGGTTCTGGGTTAAAGTGGCTTACCCAAAGATCAAAGTGAAAACTAACATATAGTTGCCTCCACCAAAACTATGCTCCTTATAACAACCCTACATGGAATTCTAGTTTAACCCAATATCCCCAAATGACATTTGTAAGGAAGTAAGTGTTGATCACTCCTTACATTTTTTAAATTGATGTATAAATGAAAATAACACCTTCATCATTAATGTTCTCAAAAATGTTATTAAAGAACATTATCTTCGTTGATCACATCTTTGTGAACACTACGGTAGCCAACTTCACCAAGTATCGCTCATTCTCAATCTGTAAGTAGTAGTATTAGATAGACGTAATGGTGAAGGTTGGCTACCATAGTGTTCACATACTCTAGAAACCGAAAAGAAGTCAACATCAATAGTAGAACACTAAGAAATTGTATTAGCATATTGTTTACATTTCATTTTGTGGATCTTGTTTCCATGATAATAGAAGGAGTTAGTTGTTCTAACGGGTCAAAACAAGCTTTGACCAAAATGGATGCGATTGGTAACAAAAAGGCCAACTTTACTAATAACCTGCAAGGAAGCATCTTCCAGACTACTTAAAGTCTTGATACGCAAATATGAAGGATAATATACAGATATCAGTTGATTATTAATAATAAAAATACGACATTATACGTTAACAACTTACTTATATTTGTTCACTAAGTGTCGCCCATGCACCTTGCAGGCCTTACAACTTAGAACACTACTTCACCTCCATTGTTTTAATTCCACAAACATATTTTGCCATAGTTTAACCATGTGATAATTTAAATTACATTTAAAAGATCAGAAATGGAACAACTGTAGCTATTATAACAGATGGCCATTTCTTTAATATTTGTCTACGAATAATCAAAACTAATTTACATAATTAAGTTGTTGGCTTCATTTATACCTCCCGAATCCTCTGTAATCGTTGATGACCAAATCTGACTCAGCTTCATATGTTGACTTCTGTTGATCGCATTACCCTCTTTGAATATAGCTACAGAATCGCAAAGACACTCCAATTGTTAAGATTTACAAAAGACATTTCGATCCATCATCCATAACTAGTAAAAGTCATACTAATTTTTATAAACCCAATGTATTTCTTCCTTCCTTTCTGGTTTCTCCCATACATAATTTCAATGAATAAAAAATCACATAATTAACCATGTGTTGTTTAATTATTGCTCAAGAATAACAAAAAATTAATTAATCTCACACAATATGTTCATATCTAGACTATTATTAACCAATGCGAACTTCAATTTCAAATTGCAAAATTGGAACAAACAAACAATTTACATATGTGAAGAAGGTTAGAAATTATTAATTTTACCTCTGCACAATGACTCAATTATGATATAAAGCCTCCTCTAGTTCTTCGTCACATGGTGCAGCATGTCAGGTAAATGGTTGGAAAAATAATACTACTGCAAAGCGAATGGTGATTGAAAAAAACCACGCCACATTCTGTTTGTGTTGTTATGTAATGAAAACCAGGCATTCAATAATAATAATATTCTTTACTACTTAGAATTATATTGCTAGTTGGTTTGGATTATATTTGTTTTTAAACGGTTGGAAAAATAAAAACTAATGTTCTATGCCTCTCAAAATAGAAACCATAAGTGTTCTTATTGGAACACAATCCAATTATTAATTCTATTTAATCCGGTCATTGGAAGAAAACCTATATTTTTACCTTGTAAACCTATTTTTAGAGCCTCTTCTCGTCCCTGTTTCGTCATTACCGCGTCAGGAAACCTACTTGAAGTCGACGGAGTGCCACCAGAATGGCGCTTGATGACGCTGGAGTGATGTCTGCCATCCTTCCAAAGGTCACAACCCTTATTTTATGTATTCATTTTAAATATATCAAGTCAGAAAATAATGGTTATTTTTTTTAAGGACAGATATGTTCAACGACGCCCTCCCTTGTTTGAGGAAATATAGACTTTCATTCATCATTGATCCCACAGCGTCCTTCGAAAACCGATTCTTCAAGATATTGCAACTTCAAGAGTGAAGGCAAGCATTTTTTTTGGTGATCTGTAAGACAAACAGGAAACAATGTGAATTCAAAATTGTCTCAAACAACCAAAAATCATTTTCTTTTTCGTAAAAAAACATGGGACCCACCGGAGAACTTTCAATTCTACTCACACCAAATACGAAAAAAAACCATTTATATTTATGATTGATAATTACATGAATTAACGAACAAATCAACAGTAAGCAACAAACAACAATATCGACACCAACAAAATAACCAACAAAGACAGGACCGATAATCATGACCAGCATGAAGAAGTTTCTTACGTATCACATCATTTACCATCACTTGTCATGGCGCTTTCTGATACGCACTTCTTTGTTAAAGCTATAACGAAATCTTGTATAGTTTCACATGTTAATAACTCCTGATTCCTCAGAAATGGAACTCTTACCACCCCCTCTACAGTAAAAACATAACTTCTCAAGGTCTCAAAGTTCATCAAAATTAATAAATATCTCCCTTCATATTCTAAGAATTTCAACTTTCCTATTCTACATCAAATAATCAACAACCACTCATGTTCTATAACTATTGTAATTATGTGAACAAACTATTTGTTTAAAGAACTCAAATCATTAATACTGTTAGGGATAAAATTTCCAAGCTTATGGATCACGGATCCTCAAGTGCAGCAAGGATCACGGATCCTCAGTTCAGTTTGAATTAAGGATCCTCAGAAGACGTTGCAGGACTAAGGATCCAGGATCCTCATTATTATCCTAATACTAACAATTGTTTCCATTATATTTGAACTTGTTTTGCAGGAGTATTCGAATGGGAATTGGTCTAAGCGAGATTCCAGGGGAATATGCCTTCTAATTCTGCACGTACATGAGCTCTTCGACCGTTGTGGTGATCGTGGGGAGCTTGCACCTTTTTCGGATTGTTTGTTAGTTAGTTGATTTCTATTTTTAAATGGGGATAACAATCTTGTTTAGACATAAGAATTATTAGCAACACACTACACTTGAGCTCTCAACAACTCTCGGCGATTACATACATTTTTGCACGATAGTGAACCTTGTACCAAGCTTGTTATCATCCTGATTTGTAAACATTGTTTGTGTATTATAGTTGGTGATCGGTAGTTTCCATCACCCGAGGTTTTTTTATGCCAGAGATCATTCGTTGATCAAGGGCTTTTTCCTCGTATAAATCCTTGTGTTCAACATTCATTTCATTCATTCTTCGTTCATACGTTTATTCATATAATCAAGCATCACACCTCATAAAATTGGATTTGGTTGCATTATCCTTGTGTGATTTTTGACCAAAACAGTTTGGCGCCCACCGTGGGGCAATTGGTGCTTCAATTCTGAAAATTTTGCTCATTTTGTTCATTTCTCTTCATTGTCTTCAACCACATGGCTTCTCAAGTGAAGAACACTTCAAGCTCCATGCCGGCGATCACCTCTTCACAGGGCATTCCACCTTTGCCTCCTGTTTCTTCTGGATCCTAGAAGAATGCTTAGAATGTTGTGAAGAAACCAACCCCCGTTTTCTCAAAACCAACTACTGCCTCTTCTGGCACTAGTAACAATGATCTTTATTCTTTGATTTTGCAGATGAAGGATCAAATGCTGCAGCAGGACATAACTAATGATAGGATCCTTCGAGAGATAGATGAAATCAAGAAATTGAAGAGATCAGCAGAGGATCACTCTCCATTGATGCCCAGATCACTGAACTTTGATTCTCTAGCCATAACAACCCAGCACTCCACAGCATTAGGCACTCAATACCAGGGTGGATTATCGAGTATACGCTATGGATCATTGGCAATGACTCAGTCTCAAGGATCCTACTTTCAGCCTTCAGGATCCTCTCTTCAGCCTAAAGGATCCTCCTCCCAGCATCAAGGATCCTTCTTTATTTCTAGAGGATATATGGGAACATAGACGGTTCAAGGATCCTCCTCTCAGGTTCAAGGATCCTCCTCTTAGGTTCATGGATCCTCCTCTCAGGTTCAAGGATCCTCATCTCAGGTTCACGGATCCATGGATTATCCTCCAAGACCCCCAGCCTCGGTGTATCAAGGATCCAACATCTTTCAGGATCAAGGATCCTTAAGGAGTGTACAACCTAGAAGTTCAGAAATTCACCTGGGAGATTTCATCCCTATGCAGACTATTGCTTCATCTGGTCCCTCAATCATGCAAGAATCAAATCAATATGGATTCTCATCAGGAATCCCACCCTTGAATCCATCAGGAGGTAACACTTTAAATACTACTTATAATACTAACCATGGCTTTGTGCAGGATACAGGAATCAACTAAGCTATGGCTAGAGAGTTACAAAAGCTAAAGGATATGATATCCAGTGTTCCAGGAGTGGTCAAACCCATTCCAGAAATTCCAGATGGGAGTCACAGGATATCTCGATTTGCACCACCTATTTGTGATGCAGAGATACCAAAGAGGTTTCAAACACCAAACATGAAGTTATATGATGGCTCAACTGATCCTGAAGAACATGTAGCTCAATACAGAGAAAGGATGGAGATCAATCCCGTCCCTGAGAGGTTAAAAGAAGCATGTCTATGCAAGGGTTTCGGATCCACACTAACAGGATCAGCTCTTAAATGGCTGCTAAGTCTTCCCCCTTACTCTATTACTTCATTTGCTAACTTAGTTAATTTGTTTAATAGCCAATTCTCATGTAGTAGGAGATTTGAACGATTAACTAGTGATCTATATAGGGTAACACAAGGTCAAAATGAATCACTTAGAGATTATATCACTAAATTCAGTAGAGAATCCATAGAAATTCCTAATTTGGATATTGCTACGGCTGTAGAAGCCTTCAAAATGGGTTTACTTAAGGATTCACAGTTCTATGATGATCTTGTCATGACCCCTTGCAGGAACCTTGATGAAGTAAGAACCAGGGCCCTTAGATTCATCCGTTTAGAGGATATAAAAGGATCCAAGAAAGACTGGCAGGATCCTCAAAGCAGGAAAAGCAAGGATCCTACTTTAGGAACAACAAGTCCAAATCATACAACAAGTCTGATAATCAGAACGTGCATGCAGTGGAGCAAGAAGAGGATGATGAGGATTATCCTCCCATTTCCGAATATTGCTTTTCTGTTGATAATAATGAACTAATCCTTGCAATGCAGAATCTAGGTGAAAAAGCAAGATGGCCCAGAAAGAGTGATAAACCATCTGCAACAAAAGACAAATCCAAATGGTGTGCATATCATGAAGATTTTGGTCATCTCACTAATGAATGCATAGCACTCAGGAAAGAGATTGGTTACTTGTTAAGCAAAGGGCATTTGAAGGAGCTGTTTGGAAGGAAAAAGTCTAGGATCCAGGATCCTGAAAGGGTTCCAGAAAGAACTCCTGCTCCTCCTGCTGATGCACAAATTATCAACTTCATATCTGGAGGATCAGACATATGTGGCACTTCCTTTTGTAGGTCCACCCGGAGGATCGAGTTAAACCTTTATTCCTGTTTTCCGACTAACCCGAGAGTGCGGAATCCAAACGGGTAAGTAAAACCAAGTTAAGAACACGAAAACGACAAACATGATACAACGATTAACACTCTAATGTATTAATACGTAATGTGGTTACAATGCAATGTTTACAAGATATCCTTATAAACTCTCAGTTGTGTGTGTGTGTTCTCTCTCAAATCTATACAGACTTGTACCTGTTTCTGTCTAAAGTGTGCCTTATATATGCTGAATGTTGACGAAGCTTGTAGGGGATGAACCTTAGGCGACGAACCTTCAAGAGTGACGGAGGTTGGGAACTTCGTCACTCACAAATCATGACGAACTTTAAGCTTCGCAAAAGGGAGGTTCGCCACATGAAGGTTCAACCGTCGACATGTTTCCAAGCAAGAATATACATGACAGTCAAACACAGAAGTTATACTAACATGCATATTGTTTTGGTCAAAAATCAAGCAAAGATAACGCAACCAAACTTTCTGTTGTGAGGTGTGATGCTTGAATCAATGAACAATATTAAGGATCACTCGGAAAAGTAATGAACAAGTGACACAAAGGTTTATACGAGGAAAAAGCCCTTGATCAAGAGTTGATCTCCGGCACAAAAAACCTCGGGTGATAGAAACTACCGATCACCAACTAAGATTAAACAAAAGTAAGTTTACATCTCGGGATGATAACATGCTTGTTACAAGGATCACTAGTGTGTAATGTGCAAAAATGTGTATGAAATCGCCAAGTATTGCTTGAGAGCTGACTGAGAGCTGTTACGAGTGTGTGTATGCCCAAATTAGCTAAGTGTTCTATCAAGCTTGTTATCCCCATTTTAAATTAGAAATTAACTAGTATAACTAACTATCCGCAATTTGTGCACTCTCCCCACGATCTCCATAACGTTCACAATGGTCAAGCACGTGCGGAATATTGAGGGAATATTCTCCAAGAACTTCGGTGAGACTTGGTCCATGCTCTCATTCCTGCAAAACAAGTTTACGTACAAGGAAGACAATTGTTAGTAGTAGGATAACAACAGTGACCCTGGATCCTGATCCTGCGACACCTGCTGAGGATCCTTAATTCAAATAGAATCGAGGATCCATGATCCTGATAGCAGTTGAGGACCCGTGATCCTTAGGATTTAGAAAATCCTCCCCTAACAATTGCCCCCAAAATATAAGGAGTAAAGTGTAAATTGTCGAGTTATATTTTCTTGATCTTATCCATAACAAACCAACGGATATATAGCCGTTATAATCTGACTAGCCGTGACTGATCACACGTCATTGAAGCGACGTCCGTGTAGAATCATGATTATAAATTGAAGTTAGAGATAAGGGTCAATGTGCATTTAAATTCGAGTAATACTCCCTTTAAATCCACATTTGAAGATCAAGTAGGTACTTCTCTTTCCTCTTTCTCTTCTCCTTCTTACTCTGTTTCTTTTTCTTCCAAATCTCCGAATCTCAATGAAGCTAAGATTATCCCCTGCTAAGGATCATCGAAAAGACAGTCCTTTAAAAAGCCAGGGGATCATCGAAGACTCTTCGAAGGAACGATGCTGCTTTACTGATCCTGAGATCGACATGATTCGCCATTGCTTCCCGACGAGTACTGTTTTCAAACCCTTTGATCCCACCATCCGGGGTGATTTCATCTTCGAAACTTGGGTTGCATTTCCAGTCACCCCATTCTCAATAGGATACTCCTACCCTTTTCCTGATTTTACCCAATCCTTCTTCTCCCTTACCGGCATATCCTACATCCAGGCTATGCCAATGAGGTGGAGGGTTCTGTTTACCCTTGAGAGGATCATTGAGCAGGAGGATATCGAGTTGGGAATGTCAGAGTTGTCTGAACTATACAACCTTGTGAGCCATGGTTCACATCGCTTTCTATTCAAACATAAACCCGGTGAACCACATCCAATCTTGAAAACCACCAAGAACGATAACAAGTGGAAGAAACGTTTTTTCTTCATCAGGAGGGATTCTATCCCTAATGGGAAGGATCTCCCCAGAACATGGGCTACTCATGGTAGGATGGAGGATCCTTATAGAAGGATCATAGGATACCCTGTCTCCGCTGAGGATCACTAACCCCTTTATTTCTATTTTGCAGCTATTTCTGTTTCACACATCATCACATCACCTGCAACGAAGGAAAGGCTTGACGCTTTTCGGAGTCTTGATCCTGCTATAAGATCATTCCAAGCAAGTACCAAGGATTCTCAAGAAGTATCCTCAGGCTCTGTCACAATGTCGAGTAAGTATCCATGTTTATATATAATTATATGTTAAAACGTAAATAAAACAAGAATACTTATCTTTTGTTTTGGATGGATAGGTGCTGGAAAATCCTCAAGGTCTGCTTCCCGCTTAAGTGTCACCGATCTCACTACTGTTGGTCCCAGGTCTGGGAAGAAGAAGACGGCTGCCAGCCCAAGTGCTGTGGTTCCAAAGCCTACCACCTCCAAGGGGGGAAAGAAAAGAAAGGCCTCCGAAACTGACAATCTTGAAGGCTTGCCTCTAATTCGCCACCAGTTCCAAGAGTACTTTGCTGATGTAAGGATCACTAACCCTGGCTGATTATCCTGCCCACTTGAGGATCACATGATCCTGAACTTTACCTTGACTCTTTGCAGAAATTTGCCGAGGTCGAAATGCTGTTTGACGCTTATGTTGAGGAGGCGGAGCAAAAGCATCAGGAGTTCCAAAAGTTCTTCCTTGCCAAGGATCAGGCTATCTCCCGCCTTGAGAAGGATCTTGTTCTCGCAAAGCAGGAGGTGGTCATGGCCCAGATAAATTCTGATCACGAGAAGCACGACCTGCTGGAGGATGCTAAAGTCTCCGCTGCCATCACCATGTAAAAGATCAAGCTTCAAATGGCTCAGGAGGCGAAGGACCCTGACTTCGACAAGACCACTTGGGACAAGGAGGCATGGAAGGCAAAGCTGGCTGAGCTTGAGGACGAGGAGGAGACTACTGAGGTCTTGGCGATTGAAGCGAGTGGCAGCGGGAAGGATCAGGATGGTGATGATGCTGGTGGTGATGCAGCCAAGGTGTGAGCTGCTAAAATGGGCGATGATGGATATTTACAGACGTGGCCGGAGGCCATTTTTTAGGATTTGGTAGTTTTTTGGTTATGATGTTTTAAACAATGTTGGGTTGTGTTTTGGTCAAAAATCAAGCAATGACAATGCAACCAAACTTTCTGTTGTGAGGTATGATGCTCGAATTGATGAACAACAATAAGGATCACTCTGAATTGTAATGAACAAGTGACACAAAGATTTATACGAGGAAAAAGCCCTTGATCAATGAATGATCTCCGGCATAAAAAACCTCGGGTGATGGAAACTACCTATCACCAACTCAAATTAAACAAGAAATGTACTACAACTTCGGATGATAGCAAGCTAAGTACAAGGATCACTATAGTGTATTGTGTATGAAAGTGTGTAATCGCCAAGTGAGTTAACGAGAACAGGTGAGAGCAGTTGTACGAGTGTGTGTGTAGCCAAAAAATAGCCAAGTGTTTTCTAATTAGCTCGCTAGCCCTTTAAAAATGGAAAATATCTACTCTAACTAACATTTTGCAAATGGTGCAAGTCCTCCACGACTCCATAACATCCACTTTTAGCTATGCACGTGCTGAATAAACGTGGAATATGCTCCAGGAATGTCGCCAAGACCAAGTCCAAGCTGATACTTCTGCAAAACAATTTCGAATTCAAGGTAGACAACCGTTAGTACAAGGATCCTTATGATGATCCATGATCCTGATCCTGAAATACTTCTGAGGATCACCAATTCAAACAGAAGTAAGGATCACTAAGCCCAACAGCGATTGAGGATCACTGATCATTTAGAAATCCACCCCTAACAATTGCCCCCAAAATATAAGGAGTAATTATGTAAATAAACGAGTTGTATTTTGTTCTTATCCGCAATCAATCAACGGATAACTAGCCGTTGTAATCGGACTAGCCGTTACGAACATGACGTCACTGAAGTGACTATCCTGCAAAATCATCATTATAAATAGGAGTTAGAGATAGGGATCAATCTGCATTTAAATTCAAGAGAAACTCCCGTTAAATTCATATCCGAAGATCAATCAGGTATCTCTCTCTTCTTCTTCTTCCTTTACGTTTTCTTTCTCTGCTCCTTCTTTCTTCACCTTCTTCGTAATCAAGATGATGTTAAGATCCTCTCCTGCTAAGGATCACAAGAAGGACAGTCCTCTTAAGAGCCAGGGGATCATCAAAGATTCGGCGAATGAAAGGTGCTGCTTCACTGATCCACAAATAGACAGAATCCGACATTGCTTTCCGGCAAACACCTATTTCAAACCGTTTGATCCCACCGATCTAAGTGATTACATTTCTGAAACTTGGGTTGCTTTCCCGGTCACTCCTTTCACAATAGGATACTCATATCCTTTTCCTGAATTCACCCAGTCTTTCTTCTCCCTCACCGGCATCTCCTATATCCAAGCTATGCCAATGATCTGGAGGGTTTTATATACCCTTGAGAGGATCATTGAGCAGGAAGGAATTGCTCTAGGAATATCAGAATTGGCAGAGATGTATGACCTCACCACATTTGGATCCCACTGATATCTATTTAAGCGTAAACCCGGTGAAGAACACCCAATCTTCAAAGCCACCAAAAATGATACCAACTGGAAACGGCGTTTCTTCTTTGTCAGAAGGGATTCTATTCCGGATGGAAAGCATCTGCCAAGGAAGTGGGCCACCCATGGTAGGATAGAGGATCCTGAGAAGGATCACCAGATAACCTTGTTTTTGTATGAGGATCACTAACACCCTTTTGTTTCTCTTATACAGCTATCTCTGTTTCGCACCTCATACCATCACCTGCCACCAAGGAAAGGCTTGCTGCTTTCAGAAAACTTGATCCTGCAACAAGATCATTCAAAACAAACACCCAGGACTCACAAGAAGTATCCTCAGGTTCCGTTACTATGTCAAGTAAGTATCCTGTTTTTTGTATAGTTAAATGTTTAAATAAATAGTTAAATAGAAATAGAATAAGGATACTTATCTGTTTTGAATGTGTAGGCGCCGATAAATCCTCAAAATCTGCCTCCAAGTTCAGTGTCACTGATCTTGACAATGTCCGATCCTCCAAGAAAAAGTCTGCTGCTAGCCCATCCGTCGTGATCCCCAAGGCTACCACTTCAAAGGGAAGAGGTGGGAAGAAAAGAAAGACCTCTGAAGCTGACAACCTTCAAGGCTTACCTCTGATCCGTCATCAATTCCTCGAGTACTTTAATGATGTAAGGATCACTGACTCAGTTTAGTTATCCTATCCACTTGAGGATCACCTGACTCTAATCTTTGCATTATCTTCCTTGTAGAAATTTGCTGAGATCGAAGACTATGTTGGGAATGTTGAGGAGCTTGAGGAGAAATACTCTGATCTCCAAAAGGTGGCTGTGCTCAAGGATCACAAGATTGCTTCCCTTGAAAAGGATCTCAATGATGCCAAAGCTCAGATAGTTGCGACTCAGATCAATGCTGATTATGAGAAGCACGAGATCACACAGGATGCTAAAGTCTCCGCTGCCATTGCCATGTACAAGACCAAGCTACAGATGGCTCAAGAAGCTCAGGATCCTGCCTTTGATAGGAGCAGCTGGGACACGGAGGGCTGGAAGGCTATGCTGGCTGAGTTGGAGGATGATGAAGATGAGGCTGACGAGGTTCTGGCAATCGAAGCTGGTGGCAGTGGCAAGGATCAGGTGAAGGATACTGGAGCTGGAGGGGATGATGATGCAGCGAAGGTGTAGGCTGCATGAATGGGCGATGAAGGACATTTCTAGATGTAGCCGGAGCCCATTTTTTAAGTTTGGTTATGGTTTTTATTTTTGTTTTGATGATGTTTTTTGTTGAACAATGATGGGTTGTACTCAAACAATAGTAATTAGGGCTAAGGATCATGGATCCTTCGAACAATAGGTAGGATTACAAATGGTGGAGGGATCCTCTGTTTGGGCGATGAAGCCATTGTGATCCTGCCGTCTTTTGATTCCTGCACTACCAAGACCCTTAGACAATGGACACCCTTTGCCAACCCATGTGGACGGGCCACGTTTTGCTGGTAGAAATGTGGGTTGGCAATTTTGACAACCTTGAATGGTTTAAACTTTTGTGAATAAAATAACTTTAACTTTTCGACTTATCCTGTGTTTATATCCTTGTTAATATTTTATTTTCCAACTGTTGTAATGTTCATTTTGTTTAAACTTATCACGCCTTGAAAAAATTTAAAAAAAAATTCCCAAAAAGTTTAGGATATGATCAAGGATCACATATCCCATAATCGATTAGTTCTGAAAAGTAATATAGTTCAGTTGTCAAAGGATAAGGGTTATTCAAATAAATAATAAAATCAAAATAGTTAAGGATCATACCTGAGAATCCAAATTAGGATCCTATCTTTTAACAATTAACATCAGGATAACCCAAAAGACAAACCTTAGTAGAAGGTAAGGATCAAGGATCCTTGGTCGTTTAGCTTCAAAAACCTGAAATAGGATACAACTTGGGACTAAGCCAATATAAGATAAAAGTTAGCAACTAGGGACAAGCCCAACAATTCTAGGGACGAGCCCAATATACTGGGGACAAGCCCAAAGGATGACTGGGGATAAGCCCAAAGGATAACTGGGGACAAGCCCAAAGGATAATTGGGGACAAGCCCAAAGGATCGTATGTAAACTGGAGTATGGCCCTCACTGGCGACTATCCAAACTTAGTGGCATGAAAATGCCAAAACCTTAGCTAACGTGAAAACGTTAGAAACCTTAGGAACGGATGTATGGTACGTCTACCATTATACGTAGGATCCTGAATATAGCCAGTACAATGAAATTGTCAGCCCCTAAAGCGGGTACTGGTCCCATTGCCATGAACTATACCAGGATCATCGTGCGCTACTGGCGAAACTGGGGACAGGCCCAAACTGGGGACTAGCCCAAATAACTGGGGTCAAGCCCAAATAACTGGATACTTCTGTGGATACTCAATCCTTAGTTAAGGATACCTGAACCTTCAAAACTCAGAATCAAGTGAAAGGAGGATAAAGGATGCAGGATCCTTACCCTTGTATAGGATAATTAAAAAATGAAATAGTTTGAGATTAGATCATTACCAAAATGAGGATCCTCTGCCATGTAAGGATCCTTCAAGGATACTCTTCTGGTAAGGATCATGGATCCCGTTCACATGAAATATTTCTTCAAATGGACAGCATTCCAAGCTCTTGGTAGAAAATCACCTTCCATTGTTAGCAATCGATATGCCCCATTTCCTGCTTCAGCTTCAATCAAATAGGGGCCTTCCCATTTTGGTGCCAACTTTCCATCAGCAGGATTGGTGGTATTCTGAAACGCTTTCCTTAATACCATATCACCAACTTGGAATTTCCTGATCCTGACATTTTTGTTGTAAGCTCCAGCCATCCTATGTTGATAACTGGCCATCCTTATCCTTGCCAAGTCCCTGATTTCCTCTATAGTATCCAAGTCTTGAACCAAGTTTTCAGCATTTTCTTCAGGATCACGAATGCTTGTTCTTGCAGTTGGAACTACCATCTCTGTAGGGATCACTGATTCTGCCCCAAATACCAAAGAAAATGGAGTTTGGCCTGTAGCATTCTTGGGAGTTGTCCTATCAGCCCAAAGCACATAAGGTAGTTTTTCTGCCCATTTTCCTTTCTTGGATCCAAGCTTCTTCTTCAAATTGTTGATGATGATCTTGTTGGATGATTCTGCCTGACCATTAGCTTGTGGGTGGACTGGTGTTGATGTTATCATCTTAATCCCCCAGCTGTCACAAAACTTAGTGGTTCTATTCCCAAAAAATTGGGATCCATTATCACAAATAATCTCAGAAGGGATACCAAATCTAGTAATAATATTTCTTTTAATAAAGGATATAACTTCCTTTTCTCTGACTTGAGTAAAGGCTTCAGCTTCTATCCACTTAGAGAAGTAATCAGTCATAGCAAGCATGAATACTTTTCCACCAGGTGCCTTAGGAAGCTTTCCAACTATATCCATTCCCCATGTCATGAATGGCCAGGAAGAGGATATAGGATGCAAGAGTTCTGCTGGTTGGTGAAGGATATTACTATGCCTCTGACAAGGATCACACTTCTTGGCATACTCCACAGCATCCCTCTTCATAGTGGGCCAATAGTATCCTGTCCTCAGGATCCTTGAGAATAATGCCCTGCCCCCAGTGTGGTTTCCACAATCTCCTTCGTGGAAATCCTTTAGGACTTCTTGGATTTCAGGATCCTCAATGCATCTTAGATATGGTTCTGCAAGAGATCGTTTATACAACATATTATTCAATATTGTAAATTGAGATACCTTAGTTTTGAAAGCCCTTGGGTTTTCTCCTGTAGGAATTTCTCCATGTTGTATGTATCTCATGATAGGGTGGATCCATGATCCTGAATTAGATTGAGTATCATCACGAGGGATGGTTGCAAAATCCTCTCCTATCTCCATAGCTATATGATCCTCGATAGCAGGGGTCAGGATATGGATAATAGGGATCCTTGTATCCTCTGGGATCTTCAAGGATGATCCTAGATTAGCTAATGCGTCAGCTTCTGCATTCTCTTCCCTTGGTACATGTGTCAAACTAAAGGATACAAAAGAGAGTGCCAATTCTTTGACTATCTCTAAATATTTGATTAGCTGCTCACCTTTAACAACATAGGATCCATTAAAGTGATTAGTGATTAATAAAGAATCTACGTGTACCTCAATATACCTTATCCTCATATGCTTAGCAATTTGCAAACCAGCTATCAAGGCTTCATATTCAGCCTCATTGTTGGTAGTTTGAAATTCACAAGCTATGGAGTGGGGTATTATGTCCCCCTGTGGTGATTTTAGTAGTATTCCAAGCCCTGTTCCGTTTACATTGGAGGATCCATCAGTGAACAGTATCCAAGGATCCTTGGTTTCTTTAAGCTGTTAGACTTCTAATTCAGCCTCCTTTTGCAAATCACTACTAAACTCTGCCACAAAGTCAGCTAAGGCTTGGGATTTGATGGCAGTCCTTGGTTCATATCGTATATCATATGCACTCAGCTTCACTGCCCACTTAGCCATCCTTCCTGACATTTCAGGTTTCCTGAGAACATTCTTAATCGGAAAATTAGTCTTAACAATAATGACATGAGTCTCAAAATAATGTCTTAATTTAGTAGATGCCATAATTAATGCAAGGATAGGTTTTTCTAAGTGTGAATACCTGGATTCAGCATCAAGTAAACTCTTACTTACATAATAGACAGGATGTTGTGTACCTTGGTGATCCTTAACAAGGACCGCACTTACTGCGTTTGAGTATATTGCTAGGTACAAGGATAATACATCCCTTTTTTCTGGTTTCATCAAGGCAGGGGCTGAGGATAGGTAATCCTTAAGAGCTTTGAGGGCACTTTCATGCTTCTCAGTCCATTCAAATTTCTTGTTCTTCCTCAGGATGTCATAGAATTCCTTGCACTTTTCTGAGGATTTGGATATGAATCTGTTCAAGGCCGCGATCCTGCCTGTCAATCTTTGCACATCTTTAGCATTGGCAGGAGATTTGATATTCACAGTAGCCTTAATTTGTTCTGGACTTGCTTCAATGCCCCTCTTTGTTACCATATATCCTAAGAATTTACCTGCCTTCACACCAAAATGACACTTAGAAGGATTAAGTTTCATATTATATTTATCAAGGATATTGAATGCCTCCTCCAAGTCTTTAAGGTGATCCTCAGCCTTCTTGGACTTAACCACCATGTCATCAATATAGACTTCCATAGTGTGTCCAATTTGCTCCTTGAACATCATATTGACAAGCCTTTGATAAGTAGCACCTGCATTCCTTAATCCAAATGGCATAGCGATATAACAGTATATACCAGTTGGGGTCATAAAGGCTGTATCCTCTTGATCAGATGGTTCCATCTGAATTTGTTGAAATCCAGACGAAGCATCCATAAAAGTCAACAACTCATGACCCGCGGTAGCATCCACCAGGGAGTCAATGTGGGGTAATGGGAAAGGATCCTTGGGACATGCCTTGTTTAAGTCAGTAAAATCGACACATACCCTCCACTTTCCATTTTTCTTTTGAACAACAACCACATTGGCTAACCATCTGGGATACTTAACCTCTCTAATCATACCTGCCCGAAGTAGTTTGTCTACCTCTTTGTTAGGGGTGGATTTCTAAGTGATCAGTGATCCTCATTTACTGTTGGGTTTAGTGATCCTCAATTCTGTCTGAAGTAGTGATCCTCAGAAGTGTTGCAGGATCAGGATCATGGATCATCATAGTGATCCTTGTACTAACGGTTGTTTACCTTGAATTCGAAAATGTTTTGCAGGAGTATCAACTTGGACTTGGTCTTGGCGATATTCCTGGAGAATATTCTAAGCCTATTCCGCACGTGCTTGGCCAGAAATGGACGTTATGGAGTCGTGGAAGACTTGCACCATTTGCGGAATGTTAGTTAGAGTAGATATTTTCCATTTTTAAAGGGGTAGTGAGCTAATTAGAAAACACTTGGCTATTTTTGGCTACACACACACTCGTACAACCGTTCTTACCAGCTCTCGCTAACTCACTTGGCGATTACACACTTTTACACACAATACACTATAGTGATCCTTGTACTTAGCTCGCTATCATCCGAAGTTGTATTACATTTCTTGTTTAATTTGAGTTGGTGATCGGTAGTTTCCATTACCCGAGGTTTTTTATGCTGGAGATCATTCATTGATCAAGGGCTTTTTCCTCGTATAAATCTTCGTGTCACTTGTTCATTACATTTCATAGTGATCCTTATTGTTGATCATCAATTCAAGCATCATTCCTCACAACAGAAAGTTTGGTTACATTGTCATTGCTTGATTTTTGACCAAAACAGTTTGGCGCCCACCGTGGGGCAATTGGTGCTTCATTCCTAGAAAGATTCATATTTTCGTGCTTACTTCGGTTCGTTACAACCAAGCAGATGGCTTCCTCAGCGAAGAATACTTCAAACTTGATGCCGTCATTCAGTTCTTCATAAGGCGTTCCTCCTTTGCCTCCACCACCTTCTGGATCCCAGAAGAATGCTGAGAATGCTGCGAAGAAACCAACCCCCATTTTCCAAAAACCACCAACTTCTTCTGTTTCAACTAATCATACTACTAATGATCTTTACACTCTGATTTTGCAGATGAGGAATCATGCACAAGAGCAGGACAAAACCAACGAAAGGATCCTCCGGGAGATCGATGAGATCAAGAAACAGAAGAAGTCAGTGGAGAATCACTCTCCTCTAATGCCAAGATCGCTAAACTTTGACACTCCAGCCATAACTTCCCAACACTCAGCAGTTCCGGACGTGCAATACTTGGGTGAATTACCAGGAAGACGTTATGGAACAACAACTATGAGTCAGGCATTTGGCTCTCACTTCCAGCCTCAAGGATTCTCTTCTCAGCATCAGGGATACTTCCCGTCAGGAGGATATTTGGGAATGCATGCAGTTCAAGGATCCTCCCAGGTCCAAGGATCCTCCCAGGTCCAAGGATCCTCCCAGGTCCAAGGATCCTCCCAGGTCCAAGGATCCTCCCAGGTCCCAGGATCCTCTCTGGTTCCAGGATCCTTTCAGGTTCCAGGATCATCTCAACTTCAAGGATCCAACGTTCTTCAGGATCAAGGATTCTTGAGAAGTATGCAGCCTCAGAACTTGGACGTTCATCAAAGAGACTTCATACCAATGCAGACCATTGCTCCTTCTGGTCCTACAATCATGCCAGAGTCTCGTCAATATGGATACACATCTGGGATTCCAAACACGAATCCCGTGGGAGGTAACACTTTCAATAATTTATACAACACTAACCATGGCTTAATGCAGGATACAGGTATCAATCAGGCTATGGCCAGGGAGTTACAGAAGCTCAAGGATATGATATCTAGCGTTCCAGGAGTGGTTAAACCAATTCCTGAAATTGCAGATGGTAGCCATAAGATATCTCGTTTTGTACCACCCTTATGTGATGCTGAGATACCCAAAAGATTCCAGATACCATCCATGAAACTGTATGATGGTTCGACGGATCCAGAGGAGCATGTAGCTCAATACAGGGAGAGGATGGAGATCAACCCAATTCCTGAAATGTTAAAAGAAGCATGTCTATGCAAGGGATTTGGATCCACACTTACAGGATCTGCTCTCAAATGGCTGCTAAGTCTTCCCCCTTACTCTATTACTTCATTTGCTAATTTAGTTAACTTGTTCAATAGTCAATTCTCTTGTAGTAGAAAGTTTGAACGGTTAACTAGTGATCTATATAGGGTAACACAAGGTCAAAATGAATCACTTAGAGATTATATCACTAAGTTTAGTAAAGAATCCTTAGATATTCCTAATTTGGATATTGCTACGGATGTAGAAGCCTTTAAAATGGGATTGCTTAGGGATTCATTATTCTATGATGATCTTGTCATGACACCTTGCAGGAATCTTGATGAAGTAAGAACCAGGGCCCTTAGGTTCATCCATCTAGAGGATGACAAAAGGATCCAGGATAGATTAGCAGGATCCTCAAAACAGGAGAAACAAGGATCCTACTTCAGGAACAACAAGTCCAAGTTCTACAATAAGTCTGATAACCAGAATGTGCATTCAGTAGAACAAGAAGAGGATGATGAGGATTATCCTCCTATTTCTGAATATTGTTTTTCTGTTGATAACAATGAACTAATCCTTACAATGCAGAATCTAGGTGAGAAAGCTAGGTGGCCAAGGAAAAGTGATAAACCAACTGCTACAAAGGATAAGTCCAAGTGGTGTGCATATCATGAGGATTTCGGGCATCTCACTGAAGAGTGTATTGCACTAAGAAAGGAAATTGGTTACTTGTTGAGCAAGGGGCATTTGAAGGAACTCTTGGGTCGAAAAAAGTCAAGGACCCAGGACCCTGAAAGGATTCCGGAAAGGGCTCCTGCTCCGCCAGCAGGCGCACAAGTCATAAATTTCATATCCAGTGGATCAGACATCTGTGGTACATCCTTTTCAGCTGCAAAAAGACATGATAAGGAAAACAAGATGGATAATGGAGACAGACCCGTCCGGACCTCCGTTGTCACCCAGGATAAAGTGATAACCTTTGATGAGGATGATCGTGTTGATGTGCAGGATCCTCATCATGATGGTCTTGTAATTATGTTGTTTATTTCTAACCACTTTGTTCGCAGGATCCTTATAGATGGAGGAAGCTCTATGAACATCATCCAGCTTGATGTCCTCAAGAAGATGAATATCCCGGAGTCTGATATTATCCCAAGATCCTCGGTGCTTGTGGGATTCAGCGGAGAAACTAAGAATACATTGGGGGATATCAAACTCCCAATCTATATCGAAGGATTGCATTCTTATCAAAAGTTTTGTGTTATTGATTGCTTATCATGTTGTAATGTTATCCTTGGCAGGCCATGGATACATGACATGAAGGCAGTCCCATCCACCTATCATCAATGTGTAAAGCTTCCAAGTCCATGGGGAGTGGTGAAAATTGAGAGTAATCAACAGGAGGCTAAGAATTGTTATACATCCTCAATGAAGCCAGCCTCAAGACCAAGGGAGCAATAGCAATTAAAGAATCCTTCAAGAGATGTCTTGGAGGCAAGAGAGCAGGATTTGAAAGAAATCCTCATGGATCCTGAGGATCCTGAATCCAAGATCTTTATAGGATCAGGGATCCTTAGCGATATCGAACAGGAGCTAGTATCCTTCCTTAAGAGAAGGAAATCCACCTTTGCCTGGAAACATGAAGACATGACAGGTATATCCAAGGATGTAATTACTCACAAACTTGGCATTGACAGGTCATTCAAGCCAATTCATCAAAAGAAGAGGAAGTTTGCACCTGAAAGGAATGCTATTATCCAGGAAGAGGTAGATAAACTACTTCGGGCAGGTATGATAAGAGAGGTTAAGTATCCAAGATGGCTAGCCAATGTGGTTGTTGTTCAAAAGAAAAACGGAAAGTGGAGGGTATGTGTCGATTTTACTGACTTAAACAAGGCATGTCCCAAGGATCCTTTCCCATTACACCACATTGACTCCATGGTGGATGCTTATCCCATACACCAGCCTTAACCCGCTTTTCGTTGATTTCAGCAGCCAGCAGGTAAGTTTCCTCGATCGTCGTAGTCTTAGCCGCTTGCACGAAATCAGCAACGCAGTCGGGCAGGGCCCGGATGTACTTCTTGATGGTCATGTTGGGAGTCTTAACTTGGTCGGGACAGATAATGATGAGCTGTTTAAAACGAGCAGTGAGACCAGCATTGTCACCATCGTTTTGCTGTATGTGCCAAAATTCATCTTCTAGCTTTTGACGTTCGTGAGGAGGGCAGAATTCCTCTAGCATAACTTCCTTGAGCTCGTCCCATGACAGACCGTAGGCTGCATCGTTCCCTCGCTTGTTCCTCTCGGCCGTCCACCAGTCTAGAGCACGGGACTGTAAAACGCCGGTAGCATTTAGAGTTCGGAGGTCATCAGGGCAACCACTCTGTCACAGAGTAACCTCAATGGAATCAAACCAGTAAAATAGTGCAGTAGGACCTCCCTCGCCAGTGGATTCTTTTGGCCCACACGACTTGAATTGCTTGAAACTGAAAGGCCTTGCGGTAGCTTTGGGAGCTTTGGTTCTCGATTCCTCAGACGACTTGCTGGCGTTTTCGTAAACATCGCTCACGGCCTTTGCCACACTTTTGGCGATGATAGAAGCAAGGTGTTTGTCTCTCTTTTCTTGACGAGAGAGTGCATGACGGGATCCAGACGATATGGTCTGCAACAGACATCCTCACAGGACTCATCACACTGTATTCGAATCTCACCTCACACGTCTACTACTTACTAAAGCTCAGGAACACGTATACTTACGTAAGTACTTATCACGAAATCACATAATCACATAGCTCGTAGAACACATAATCATTTAGTACCTAAGCACGTAAGCATAGAAGCAAAGAAACACATACGCATTTAACCAATAGAGGCAATTAGAATATAGAAACCTATCATTCCAGGTCTGCGATCGTTCGAAAATAGCGTAATGTAAGCTAGGGAGAGAAACTAGAGAGAGAAAGGCAAAAGGTGATTCATGTTTCTTGTACGTTTTTCAGATCTATCAAAGAATCACGGTTATAATTACGTCTCATGTGTTTGGTCTCGTTCGTGTACGGATTCCGCACGTCGCATGATCGGTTCACAATCGTTTTGGAGTCAAAACCGGGATCTAACAAGGATCACGGTAAATTGTACATCTAGTGTGTTCGGTCACGCACGTTCACGGATTTCGCACGTCGAACGTGTCGTTACGCAATCGTTTGGAGTCAAAATAAGCACATAAATGGGAAATGACACATAAAACACACATAAAATCGGCAAACTATCTTTGAAATGCATACAAATCGAGGGGTAGATCGTCTGCGGCTAGTAGACTTCGACTACCCAAAGTGGTTTGACTATTCACAAGGATCCGTTGTGCACATTTAACCTCCAGGACTATGCCTTTGCCTCGAGTCTTGGGCATTTGGCACACATTCCGTTGGTCATATTGTGACTTCAGGTCGTTGGAGTCCGTCGAGACTTTGGTGAGAGTTTTGTATAAAAGCGGAACAAGTCGTCAAGGTTAGGGTTTCACCCCTAGCTTAACAACTTCGTCCCTGCTCTTAATAAAATTGAGGAGATTATTCATCAAAATACGGATTTCACTCCTGATTTGGCATAATTCTCCTTGCTTGTTGTTAAAAACGCGAGCTGAGTAAGCAACTTTAGTCGAGAGTTTGCGGTTTTCACACCTATTCTCGACCTCATTGCCCACTCATAGTTGAAAATTCGAGTGTGGTGTGAGTGTAGTATAAGCGAGAATAGTGAGAAATAGCAGGCTCATACAAAAATCCCTGACGGATATGCACAAGTCGGTCTGTTGGCTCTTAACTATAGACTAGGTTTCTAAGACATCGACCCGGACTAGGTCGTGTCTTGCCTAATTCCCTATAGTTATGGCTCTGATACCAATATGTCACTCCCCAACCGATGGCGGAAATCATCGGGCCATGGCACTGAGCGAAACAGATTGTCCAGAAGTTTCCATAACAACTATCATTACCATTCAATTTAAATTAACATGTCCCATACCATGTCTCAAACAGTAATCAAATTATTACAGATAAAATCTAGGCAATATCCTGTTCCGAAAACTCAGATTTAAACATAGATAATTTATTTGTTGGTTTCTAGGACCTCCTTTCCTAGCTTCAATTTCATCACAGCACAGAGAGCATCCTAGACCTTTCCTAGCCTCAATTTCACAGTGAGCTAGGCATACAAGCAACCTAAACACCTGTCACATACGTTAAAATAAAGTCAATACATAAAATGTAAAGGTGAGCATACAAGTTTGATAATAGTATATAGAGTTCGAATTCGTTTACGCATAACCAGCACGTACACATAGTGAGATGAAGCACGTTAGTTATCGACATAGATCCATCGATACCAAAGACTGCGGGTTGACTGCCCGAGGCAGTTCGCAGTACATGATTACCACTGTAATCCATGCAAGTAAAAGATCCTTAACAACCCTCGAGTGAACGGGTGCTGAGTCCAAACTATAGTACTATCGTTGCTAAGGCAGGTAGACAGCATTCCATGTGTAAACATAACAAACAAGCATTCATAAGCCACGTATAACATGCATTAACGGTTAGCGTTCAAATAGTTTGAGTAGTGTGATAGTTGTAGTTGAATATTAGTAACGTATGTAACACCCAAAAGTGCTTAAAGCAAAAAGGGATCGAGTATACTCACAGCGATTAATGGATTGAAGGAGCGCTTAGCGAGTAAGATTAGCCTGAATAGATTCGGTAACGTAGCGATAAGTGGCATGTAAAACAATACAGGATGAGAGTGGGTAGGATAACTGGTCGTTCGGATGATCATCCGTGCGAGCAGTAATCCGTGCGAGTAGCAATCCGACTGGTTAGTCATCCGTGCGGACAGTTTTGTCCGTGCGGATGGCTATTCGAGTGGATTGTTTCTTCCTATGGGTGAGATGTGTTTGTGTATGATGGTTTGACTTTTGAAGTTTTCGTTGTAGCATTTGAAAACCTTGAAGTTTCTCTTACCCTTTCAAGTCGGTCGCGCGGACGACAATCCGTCCGGATGGTAGTCCGTGCAGACAACGACTTAATGGAGAGTCACTTGGTGAAAGCGTCATCCGGGCGGATGGGTTATCCGTTCGGGCAACGACAATCCGTGCGGATGGTAGCCCGTGCGGATGAATATGTTGGAAATTATTTAAGGTCTTAGTATCTCATGATCCGAAGAGTAATCCATTCAGAGGGTCGTCCGTGCGGATTATTCATTCGTCGATACTTAAACCTTGTTTGAATGTGGGTCCCAAGTGTAGTCCGTCCGGATGGCAACTCGTCCGGATAGCCTGTCCGTGCGGACATCAGTCCATCCAGACATCATCTCGTTCGGGTCGTTCCGTTCGTCTACTCTTGGTCGCTTTTGACGGTCTATCGAGATGTTTTGATTACGTGTCGACTAATCGGAATTGTATTCTTATCCGCATGACTAAGCTGGCCAGGAATCACCCTAGTTTGGTCGGTCAGCGGCTCAGAACGATCATTCTGGTCTAACCCGAAATCAGGTGTCTCGCGGGTAGAATCCGGATTTAGGACTAGTGCATCACTAACATTGAGTAGAAGACTAGGACTGATCCGATTCTTATCGTTTTTGAGTGTAAAAGAAGGAGAAAACTTGTGTTTAATTCTTTCACTCCTTTATCCTTTGAAAAAGTTCAGATTTATGCGAAGTTGTTCATGAAATCTTGTGGAAACCATTCAGATCCGAGTTATTCTTGGTGGAATGAGGTCAAACTTGAAGTTCATAGGAACTTCATGATGACGTCATCCTAGAATACCTCAAATCTTGATGATTTCACGGTTAAAAGTTAAGATTTGAAAGGTAGAAATGTGTAGAAGTGCGTATAGATCAAGAAAGTACAAGATTTAGGGCGAGATCTTACCTGGATTGAGAGAAATCGAAGAAAAGGTGAAGAGAGCGTGCTTGGTCGGACGTCACTTGCCAAAAGTGGAAAGTTTGGAGAATGACCCGTGTATTTATAGGATGCCAAAAGAGGAAAGTGTCATCCATCCGGATTGCACATCACCCGGATGGTCATCCGTGCGAATCAGCAATCCTAGTCGGATGCACTTAGCACTTCCCAGGCGGCTACCCGTGCGGATGGTCTGTCCATGCGGACATCAGTCCGTCCGGATTGGCTCCTGGGTGGTGTGTTTGGTGCGACGATCTTTTGATGTTTCGGTTCCGATTGCGAGCGATTCGATAGGGTTTCATAGTCAAATTACTTTTAGTCCCAACTACTTCGTATCTCGCGTAATCTATTTTCCACCATCTATCATAGTTCGGTTGTGATTCTAGTTCGAGTTCGATAGCATTCGAGTTTCGATTGAGTTCGCTTGATTACACTACACAACACAACATAAATAAACATGCACAGGTAACACGTAAGGCACACACACACGTATGATAGCAAGTACAAATATGTAGCTCGAGTTGCAATTTGATGTCGATGCGGTTAGCATAGCTTGACTATTGATTAGTTAACTTTATCGCATTGTTACTTCCTATAGCTCACAGTCGTAGATCGATTGAATAACGATTAACACACATCGATTATTGCAATTAACAACACTTACTCCACATAATATAATTAAAAACAAGAAGTTTCTACGAGTCAAGTTGCGCGAAATCGGTCGTTGACTCTGACCTTGACTTTGACTTGTGAAAACACGGGGTGTTACACCCAAATTAGCTAATTGTTCTATCAAGCTTGTTATCCCCATTTTAAATTAGAAATTAACTAGTATAACTAACTATCCGCAATTTGTGCACTCTCCCCACGATCTCCATAACGTTCACAATGGTCAAGCACGTGCGGAATTTTGACGGAATATTCTCCATGAACTTCGGTGAGACTTGGTCCATGCTCTCATTCCTGCAAAACAAGTTTACGACCCTGGATCCTGATCCTGCGACACCTGCTGAGGATCCTTAATTCAAATAGAATCGAGGATCCATGATCCTGATAGCAGTTGAGGACCCGTGATCCTTAGGATTTAGAAAATCCTCCCCTAACACATACTGCACACACGCAGTTGCATTTACACAATATGATACAAAGTAAATAGCATACCGAGTCAAGATAGGAGGATATCTTGACTACGGCCTTCACTTCGTAGCCGAGTCGAACTGGAACGGGCCGTCGTGTCCACATAATGATCAGGAACTAGTCGTGTCCACACTAAGTGCATCAACAAACTCCCCCTTGGACGCTACTCGTTCTTCAAGCATATCACAAATAGGAAGTGTATCAATAAACTCCCCCTTGGATGATGCTCGATCTTCAACTCTTTTTGTTCTCCATCTCTTGGTGGTTCAGCATACTTGTCATAGGATCTTCAAAGTCTTCACGTATTACAAGTAGAAAGTGTATTAACAAACTCCCCATTTCATTTAGGAAGTGCATCAACAAACTCTCCCTTAAGATAAAATCCCTTTTGAGTTATGCTTGTGAATTTTTGATTTTCAGCACTTTAGATCCTTGTGGTGTTGATTGATTGGTCAGCAGCAACTCGATCATCCTGATCCTTTGAGTGCGTCCATGCCGTGTTTTCATTCCGAAGCTTTTCATCTAACAAGTTCTCTTCACCTTTAGCTGATTTGGATGCAGCATCTGCACATACAAGAAAGCTAAACGCGTAATGAGAACAACTGCCTGGAATATAGTTAATATTAAACAAATAACACACATGTGACCATGTTTTCAACTACCGTCCGACAGTTTGTTAGAAAAGTTAACAGATTTTTCAATTTTGATTATTAACTTTCAAAACATACAAATTGTGACCGTTATGAAGATTCAGTCGTTTTGGTTTTCAATCAGATTTCAGGCAACGAAGACTCGAGTTCCAATATCGGGTTATCAAAGATAAGAGAAATAAAATCTTTTTGGCTTTTATAAAGTTTATATTAAAACACACTTAAACTCTTTTTGGATTTTGAATATTTCAAATTTAAAGACTGAAAGCAGTAAGTAAATATAAACAGAGATGCAGAAACTAAGAAAGGTAAATATATACAAACATTCTTTTTGCGAGTTTCGAGGGTAAGAGAATCATATCAGTGTACGGTCATGCCAAAACAACTCTTTTTTGTTCATTTTGTTAACATTTTGATAAACATCCTATAACAATTATCAGTATTGTTATCCACATAAACTCAACTTATCATTTGTAATCATGGCGAGGGGATACGTTAAGGTATGATTTATACTTACCGACCGGTGTTTATCCACACACGACACATTCCCGTATCAAGGTATGCATGAGAATTCATCTTACTGGTGAGTACACCATTTATCATCTGTTTTGCCGTATAAAGATATGTGAGAAACTCACTTATTTTGATTGAAAAAAAGCCCTATGTGATAGAATCACTTATTGATGAGGAACTTGATTTTCAGATGCATGAGGGCACAGGAGCAAGTCCGTGAACAGGTCAGTACTAACATAGAGCAAAGAGACGAACTTGACTCCCGGATAAATGTGATATTTTATCACTTATTTTGTTTGGACAAGTGATTGTTTATCACTTATTGAGGTCGTATGCAGTATGTACACGTATGTATGGTATCATGGAAGATCTAGACTTCGTCTCTGTTATATTCGGTAAAAGAAACAACCCTGATACCCAGATGATAAATAGCATAAAGACCACATATCTCAGAACCTTGGCAATCTCTCAAACGAAATTTCGGTACTAAGACGATATGCCAATGAGCGGTTCCCACATAGTCTTCAGTCGATTTAAGTTTATATCACGCTGCACACTTTAGAATGATTGTGAGCCTACCGATACATATAGAGCTGCTTAACATTTTTCATTTAAGGTTTAAAGAGGTTTGGATAGACCACTGATGTACTATCATTTTCTCTTTTGCTCGCCAGGAAACTCATTTTTGTTTTTCTATTGTTTTTGTGTTTTTGAAAGTTTTCAATGTTTTTGAATTTTTCAAATTTGGATTTACTCCCCCTAAAATGTAAAAACTATGATAAATTAAAAACACAAAGATATTTACAAAAACGATTTTCCGATGTCGGTTTTACTCTTGCTTGACCTTAAAGCCGTTTACCAATAATAAAAAGTCAAATCTTGATTTGTCAAAAGCTTTGGTAAAAAGGTCGGCACGTTGGTCATTGGTGTGGACCTTAACAACATTGATAAGCCTTTTATCAAAGCAATCACGTATGAAGTGATACTTAATTTCGATGTGTTTGGTCTTTGAATGCTGCACAAGATTTCTAGTGATCTGTAAGGCAGCCGAATTATCAACGAAAATAGGAGTAGTTAGGAATTCAAAACCGTAGTCGCGCATTTGTTGTTGAATCCACAGGACTTGGGAGCAACAACTTGAGGCTGCAATGTATTCAGCTTCGCATGTTGATGTAGCGACACAAGTCTGCTTCTTGCACTGCCATGTGACTAGGCAATTTCCTAAAAACTGACATCCAGCCGTTGTGGATTTGCCGTCGATTTTGCATCCGCCAAAATTAGAATCACTGAAAGCGATCAAGTCAATGTTATTATCCTTAGGGTACCATAGACCGGTGTCAGGGCAACCTTTCAAATAACGAAAAATCCTTTTTACAGCTGCAAGATGTGAGGCCTTTGGGTTAACTTGATATCTGGCAAGCAGGCACGTTGGGTACATTATGTCTGGTCTTGATGCTGTGAGGTACATAAGAGATCCGATCATAGCGCGGTAATATGAAGAGCTAGCAACTTCACCCTTCAAGTCCGGATTAATTCTGTGATTTTGCTGCAGTGGGGTACCAATGGGCGTTGCATCAGACATCTGGAACCGGCTCAAGATGTCACCAACATATTTAGTCTGATGGATGAATATCCCAGACTCAGTTTGCTGAACTTGTAGGCCCAAAAAGAAATTCATTTACCCCATTGCGCTCATCTTGAATTTATCCTGCATAATGCGCTCAAAATTCCTACACAAAGCATCGTTAGTAGAACCAAATATAATATCATCAACGTATACCTGTACCAATAGAAGATCTCCATCCTATTCTTTGATGAAAAGAGTGCAATCGATAAGACCTCTACGAAATCCATTCTCCAGCAGATAATTTGATAAGGTTGTGTACCAAGCTCACGGTGCTTGATGTAGACCATAGAGAGCTTTGTTCAGCAACCAAACCCGATCTGGATGAATAGGATCTTCAAAACCTGGAGGCTGTTCGATGTACACCTCTTCTTCAACCACACCATGTAAGAATGCACTTTTCACGTCCATTTGGTAAACCTTGAATCCTTTGAAGGAAGCATAGGCTAGAAAGATTCGAATTGCTTCAAGACGTGCAACCGGTGCATAAACTTCGTTGTAGTCGATCCCTTCAATCTGAGGAAAACCTTGAACAACTAATCTTGCTTTGTTTCGAATGACTACTCCACGGTCATCCTTTTTGCATTTATAAACCCAACGGGTACCAATCTTCTTGTAATCTTCTGGTTTATCAACGAGTTTCCAGACACCTAGCCTCTGGAATTGCTGCAGTTCTTCCTACATGGCTTCAACCCAAGAATTATCTTTCAAAGCTTCTTTAATAGATTTTGGTTCTTCTTGTGATACATAACACGTGAAGGACCAATCATTTTGTTGACCAGATTCTCGAATCGCCGCATACAAGCCTGCATTGTTGTCGTTTCGCAACATGTTTCTCGTTTGTACGCCACTTTGTACATTTCCGATGATGTTTTGTTGAGGATGGGTATTGTGAATCCTTGTTTATGGATTTTTTGGAACTGGAATGTTCGTACCCAGATTGTTGAGATTGAGATCAACAACCAATTCAATACCCTAAACTAGCGAAGAGGATGATGCAGTAGCTTCAGCTGTTTTAGGGGCGTCCACTGGAGGTGTAGCCTCTGAAGTACTATGAACAGCTTCTTGGTCTGCATCGAGAAATTCATCATCCTCTGAAGATTCGTTCAGCTCGGTAGCATCGTGAAAATCCTCGTTGTCGAGAGCATTATTTTTCACTGAAGTTGGTTCTTGATTGTTGACAATAATTGGGTGAACCAACGGTGAATCTGTTGCGTTGTCACTCTTGAAAAACATCCTTTCCACAGCACTTTCTTCGGCTTCTTGAATATTGATCGAATTAAAAAAGTCATCGTACTCAAACATCCATGGTTGATCTGGACATTTGACTGGCAATGTGTGCCATTGTACTCTGACTTCAGACCATTCCTCGACCCTTTTAGTCTCTAGATTCCAGACTCTTAAGTTCGGGATGGCATAACCAAGAAAGTATCCTTCAATAGCTTTTGCCCCAAACTTTCCATCAGGATCGATCATTGTGCAAGGAGCTCCAAACGGTTCAAGATATGACAAATCTGGTTTCCGTTTGTGAAGAAGCTCGAAGCAGGTCTTGTTGTGCCTTTTGACTGTAAGGACTCGGTTCAATGTATAACAAGCAGAGGACACAGCTTCAGTCCAGAAGGGAATCGGCAATTGTGACTCTACCAACATTGTCCTAGCAGTCTCGATCAATGTACGGATTTTACGTTCAGCGACACCATTCTGTTGAGGAGTGTAAGCCGCACTAAATTCGTGAAGAATACCTTTTGATCTACAAAACTCCTCCATGGCTTGATTTTTAAATTCTGTTCCATTGTCGCTGCGAATCCGTTTAACTTTCAAAGTATACAAATTCTCAATTTGAATGATCAAGTTTTTGATAATACCGAAAGTATCACTCTTGTGAGCCATGAACGCCACCCAAGAAAATCTTGAATAATCATCTGTTATCACGAGGCAGTATTGATCATTCTGAATGCTTTTATGCTTAACAGGACCGAACAAATCCATGTGCAAACGTTCAAGCGGAACGGCCACCGTGTTGATCTTCTTATTCGGGTGTCGCTTCTTGCTTTGCTTTCCTTTTTGGCATGAAACACAGACGTCTTGAAGATGGAAGTTTTTAAGAGGAACACCATTCACTAATTCATTTGACACCAAATGATTCATTTTGCGTAAGTGAATGTGACCCATCCGTCTATGCCAAGAGATTGAGTCTTTTTCTGTGGCTTTGGAAACGAAACAAGTTGCTTGTGCAGACGTAGTAATTGCTTGGCTCATATCAAGGACATACAGATCATTAATCCTTGGAGCAGATAAGAGAATCCATTCTTTCGGAATCTTGAAACCGGGTTTCAGCACATAACATCCATTTGCATCAAAATGTACTGAAAACTGCTTTTCATAGATTTGTGAAACGCTGAGAAGATTGTGATCAAGTTGTTGCACAAAGTTGATCTTATAAAAGCTTACAACCCCGTTGGATACCATTCCTTCACCAGTAATATATCCGCCTTTATCTCCAGCAAAAGCAACATAACCTCCTTTAATAGATTTAACGTTGTAGAGAAGCTTCATGTCGCCTGTCATGTGCCTGGATGCCCCACTATCAACAATCCAATGACTGTTGAAAGTTCCTCCTGGAACACCCTGCACATGAACTCACATGAGTAGTTGGAGATGGGGACCCAAGCCTTTGTGGTCTTGGGTCTTCCGCTTTCATCGACAAAGGTTATTTCAATTTCTCGATGGTTTGGAAATTGTGATGTTCCCCCTGAATCATTAATCGTTTTAGGTTTCCAGGTCTGTTTTGTTTTACCAGTTTGAATTTTCGAAATCTTAACTTCATGATTATTAGAAGATTTAGAAATTTCTGGTTTAACGGAAACAGGTTGTTTGTGAACTACGTCGGTTTTAATTGCCTTTTCAATTACCTTGACTTGTTGGCGTCTCTGTTTCTTTTCCCTTTCTTTTACAAGGCGGGGATCTTGTTTTGTAAAAACAGGTCGCTTTTGGTAATTTTGTTTATGGGGATCATCAACTTTGGCTTTTAACTTATGAAGATACTGACAATTTCGAATGATATGCCCAATTTCACCACATTCAAAACATGATCTTCGTTCAACAAACCCCGAAGTAACATGTGATTGTCTTGTCGATGAACTTTGGGATCCCGAGGTACTTGGTTTTGAACTGTTTGGTTCATTTCTTTTCAACATTTTAACTTGATTAACATGATCTAAGTTAGATTTATTGGCAAATGTTTCAAGTTTATATGTTCCCTTCGACTTCATAAAGTTCACTTTCTTGTTCTTCTTTCGGTTCGGTTCCTTTCGACCTTGAGTCGTTGATTTAGCATTTGGTTTGGTATGATTTTGCTGCTTTTTCACTGTTGGTAATTTTTTATTGCCATATTGTTTTCGAACTTCGGCCTTTGGAATCGGAGGGCACTGTGTTACCACAACGTGTGAACCCGACTTTCCCAAAAAACCTACTTGTCGAATCTTCAAAAACTTTACTGATTAAAGATTGATTTACATTCTTAATCGGAAAATCTTTGTCAGAATAGATTTTATCATCACCAATAAGAGTGTACAGCAAATTCACACTCTCTGACTCTTTTGCAGACGTGGACTCGACCAGAACAGTCTTAGCAGGTTTTGCGGGAGGATCACATAGAATATGATTCTCAAGAGGTATGTCCTCTTCTTTGATTACCGCATCAGACTGTGCTGAGTCAGTATCATCGGATTCATCATCTGAAGAATCAGCATCCTCAACAATGACTGGAGGATCCTGATTTTGTTCAGCAGTTGACACACTTGAAACTGTTGAAACATCTGAATCTGATGATACTTCATTTTTGTATCCAAGTCCGGTTTCAAATTCCTCAATGTCTAAAGGAACAGATTCCTCATAATAAGTTCTATTCTCCTTATCAGGCATTGCATCATAATTGTGTCTAACAGGTGGTGGACATTTCCTATATCCAATTCACGTGACATCCTTTTTCTCTTTCGGTATGTCAATGATGTGATCCAGCACATACCTAGAGTTTGAATAACTGTCTAGCTTAAGCCGGATCGCCTCACTTTCACACTTAACACAGGCTAACTCTTTTTGCATGATTTCCAGACGATTCATATAACAGTTTATGTTAGTTTGTTTTCTTGAAACCATTTTTGTTAGCTCGGTTTTATCTTTTCTTAAATTTTCAACCACCTTTTTAAACTCTTTTTCATGGTTTTCATAAAACACATCATACTTGGTTTGCAAATCATCATATTTGCTTTGCAAGTCCGGCAATTTATCACATAAGCTAACACAATTATCACATTTATCAGGAGTTGGTTTATCGACACATACCTGACTTGATGAACTGCCGACATTAGCCATAAAGGCTGAATGAATAGAAGAAGAAGAAGAATAAGAATAAGCAGCTTTATCCACCAGAATTGATCTTCTGTCATTCCTTGCTGCAGCTTCTCCCAACAATTCATCAATATCTGCGTCGACTGACACACTTGACGTTTCATCCAAATGATCATCGCCTGAAGTTGAGGATTCTTCATCTGAGCTTCTACTGTAACTAGAACTGTCTTCATCTTCAGAGGATTCCCCACCACTGGCGGAAGATTCTCCACCACTGGTGTGTTTCAGATCCTTCACCACTTCAGTAAAACAAGCTGATCCACCCTGATCACCAATGCCTAATTGCATTGACCAGTCGCAACCCTCATCCACTTGCACGACAAGAGCTTGATTGTTTGATGGTCCTTCTTGATTGTTTACAGGTACCAAGGTGCGATCGTCATTCCTTGTTTGATTCTGATTCTGTTGCTTGCCTTGACCTCTGAAAGGGTTTTGGTTCCCATGTTGTGCTGGCTTTGTGCATTCCCTCTTGAAGTGACCCCGTTCTCCACAGTTAAAGCACTTAACAGACTGCTTGTCGAACCCATACTTGGTATCTTTCTTGCTTTCTGTTTTGGTTAAAAATCAGGCTAGGATAATACAACCAAATCTTTGTTGTGAGGAATGATGCTTGAAACAATAAACAAATGTATGACTAACTTGCAAATGTTATGAACAAGTGACACAAGGATTTATACGAGGAAAAAGCCCTTGATCAAGAGTTGATCTCCGGCACAAAAAACCTCGGGTGATGGAAACTACCGATCACCAACTACTATTAAACAAATGATTGTTACAACTCGGGATGATAACAAGCTTGTTACAAGGATCACTATAGTGTCATGTGTATGAAATCGCCAAATAAACTATTGAAAGCTATCAAGAGCTGTTTCGAGTGTGTGTGTTTGCTAAAAATAGCCAAGTGTTCTAATTCAAGCTTGTTATCCCCTTTTAAAATTAGAAATAACTAAAACAACTAACTATCCGCTAAATGTGCAAGCTTCACACGATCTCCATAACGTTCACAAAGCCATGCACGTGCGGAATATTGAGGGCATATTCCCCAAGAATGTCGGCAAGACCAAGTCCGAGGTGTATACTTCTGCAAAACAAACTTAAACGTAATGAAGGCAAACGTTAGTATAAGGATAACAACAAGGATCCTGAATCCTGATCCTGCAATGTCTACTGAGGATCCTTAATTCAAACAGAATTGAGGATCCGTGATCCTAGCAGCGCTTGAGGATCCGTGATCCTGAGGATTGAAAAATCCTCCCCTAACACTTTCCAAGCTGGTTCGACCAGTCCGTTCCATGAAGTCCTTTGCTCACCTTATAGCACTGGCGAAAGCCCATTTGATGTCCATCATATCCATCTCTTCTTTATCGATCTGCTGATAATATTCTTGAGTTAGATTGATGTTTCCGATCTGCCCTACAATCAACCCACAATACGCGCTCACCAATGTGTTCAGTATCTCCATATGATCTTTAGCTACTTCAACGCTAACTTTGGAGAAGCTTGACGTGTCAAGCCGTACTGTATTTGAATTTGATGGCTAACCAGCAGATGATATGCTTCCATAACAAGGTTGTTGTTGAACAGGAAGTGGATTCTCGTACAAATCAGTTGCTACGGTAGATGGCCGATAGCTTTGCTGTTCGGGAACTGGATGTAGTGGATTTCCATACAAGTCTGTGGTTGAAGCTGGCTTAACTGGAACTTGTATCGGATTTCCATACAAATCTGTGCTTGTGACAAACGCCGTTTGAATTGGAGCATGTGGAGCAGGTCTTGCAGAAGTGCTAGGAGCTCCATAATACATATCAGGATTTTGTCGCACTGGAACCCTTTTCGCCTTTAGGGTTTCTTCCTGATCTTTGTTCTCCAAGAGCTGAACGAAGTCATTTTTGTTTGTCGTAGCCAATGTGCCATTGTATTTCAGGATTTCGAAGAAACCATTCCATTGAGATGGCAGTGCATCGGCAAACTTTGTGACAACCTCTGGTAGAGTTGTTACTACCCCATAATTACTCAATTCAGTCAGCAAGTGATAAAATCGACCTGTCATATCTCCCAAAGATTTTTTTCCATACATGTGAAGCCATCAAACTCCTTCTTGAGTAAATTATGTCGCAATTGGCGTGACTTTTCATTTCCTAGACCTCTTGTCTTCAATGCATTCCATAATTACTTTAACGTCTTAAAGCTGACAAACTGATGATATATATCCTTGCTCAACGCCTGAGTCAGAATAGCATATGCTTTCTTTTCTAAATCATATGCCTTTTTCTCGTCTTCCGTAAGATCTGGAAATGTCGTGGCAGTTGAAGCGGCAACCTCAAGAACTTGACTGAAATCTGTAGTAAAACATAACCACAATTCCGTGTTTTGCCCAAGGACATACGTATGGAATCTATCTACCCATCCAGGATATTCATTTATGTGCATCAGTTTCGGTGGGCGATTTAGACTTTCGGTCTCGCTTTCGCTTAGAAGTATACTTTGAATACTTTGAGTTTGATTTGAAACAAACGCCCATTGACCTGTCGAAATTGGATTCGCTTGCGAAGATGCGGGTGTGGGAGATTCAGCCCATGATGGCGACAAACCCGTGCTTCTATACTTGCTCTCCGTATTAGATGCGGGTGCGGGAGATTCGGCCCATGATGGCGATAAACATGTGCTTCTATATTTGCTCTCCGTATTGGATGGAATACCCCACCAGTCTGGATTCATTTTGAATATGTAAAAATGAATACCTGCTCAAAACACTCAAATCAAACAGTTAAGATAATTTTCAAGTCTTCTGTTTAAAAGATCACAAGTGTAAGTGACGAAGTATATGATGTTCGTCGAAGACACCAAACGACGAAGATTAGGAGTTCGTCTAAAGTAATTGTGACGAAGGTTAAGAACTTCGTCGATAACACCTTTGACGAAGTCTTTATTGTTTGTTCAATACAAATGGCGAAGGTTAACAGGTTCGTCACAAACAACTATGACGAAGTCTTGAAAGTTCGTCAGAAGTGCCAATGACAAAGTTTGAAGTGTTCGTCGCTGGGAAGTATGACGAAGGTTGGAGGATTCGTCGCTGAACCTTCGTTGACAAATGTGACCAGACAGAAAGATATTTCAAAATCAAATCTTCTGAAACAGAAGTTTCCTTTTGGCAAATAAGTCAAGTACACTCTACCTTCAGAACCTGCTTTTCAAATATTCATCATATCAATGTACACAATATTCAACTTAATCTATTTTAATCACAAACACTTCACCGATTTACCAAATAAAGATCAAACACATATATATTTGAAGAACACTTTGAATAAAACGATGAACATGATGAATATCCTGGTGAAGCCGATGAGTTTTCCGGTGCCGAAAAGTTTTCGAACAACAATTCTTGCACAAAAGTTTACTCAAAACCAAATTTTAGCATGGATACATGAAATATAACAAGGTTTTGTAAAAACTAATAGCAAAACAAAGAGATTTTCAAGATTTTAACAACAGTTTTTCCAGAAAAAGTATGATCCTTACACTCAAAACACAAGAAAAACTCTTAAAAATCCTTAAAATCACAAGAAAACAACTTGGTTTTAACAAGGAATCGAGCCAATGCTCTGATACCAATTGTAGGTCCACCCGGAGGATCGAGTTAAACCTCTATTCCTGTTTTCCGACCAACCCGAAAGTGCGGAATCCAAACGGGTAAGTAAAACCAAGTTAAGAACACGAAAACGACAAACACGATACAACGATTAACACTCCAATGTATTAATACGTAGTGCGGTTACAATGCAATGTTTACAAGATATCCTTATAAACTCTCAGTTGTGTGTGTGTGTTCTCTCTCAAATCTATACAGACTTGTACCTGTTTCTGTCTAAAGTGTGCCTTATATATACTGAATGTTGACGAAGCTTGTAGGGGACGAACCTTAGGCGACGAACCTTCAAGAGTGACGAAGGTTGGGAACTTCGTCACTCATAAATCATGACGAACTTTAAGCTTCGCCAAAGGGAGGTTCGCCACATGAAGGTTCAACCTTCGTCGACATGTTTCCAAGCAAGCATATACATGACAGTCAAACACAAAAGTTATACTAACATGCATACTGCACACACGCAGTTGCATTTACACAATACGATACAAAGTAAATAGCATACCGAGTTAAGATAAGAGGATATCTTGACTACGGCCTTCACTTCGTAGCCGAGTCGAACTGGAACGGGCCGTCGTGTCCACATAATGATCAGGAACGAGTCGTGTCCACACTAAGTGCATCAACACCTTTTCAGCAGCCAAGAGGCATGCCAGATAAACAAAGATGGATAATGGGGACAGACCCATTCGAACCTCGATCCTTAAAGAGGAGAAAGTTATATCCTTTGATGAGGATGATCGTCACTACAAGAAAACTGAGTTTTTAATACGCGCAAAAGCGTCCTAAAATGCTAGAGTAAACTTCCGTTTTGCTCCCTGTGATTTGGTCATTTTAACGGTTTTGCTACAATAGTTTAAAAATAGCCATTTTCCTCCCTGATCTTTCGAGTTTGTCGCCAGTTTGCTCCCTAATCTTTCGAGTTTGTCGCCAGTTTCCTCCCTGATGGAGTTAGAGGCTGGGAGCAAAATGAAGATAAGTTAGAAAAATCAGGGAGGAAAATGGCTATTTTTAAACTATTGGAGCAAAACCGTTAAAATGACCAAACCACAGGGAGCAAAACGTAAGTTTACTCAAAATGCTATTTTATAGGACCTTTCATTTAATAGGACCAATGGTAAAAGTGTTTCATGTAAAGGGGTCGTAATAAGTCCCGGAATTAAATAAGCGTCCTAACATCTCAAATAAGATTATGAAACCAATTTTATGGTCGCGTAATATGTCTTTGAAGACCAAAATAGGGTTCTAAAAAAAACATATTAGGACACTTTTACGATGTTCTAACATGTGCTTACATACTTTTAATATTTTAATACACTTACAAGCGTCCTTAGAAATTAATTAATAGGACCTTTATCATGTAACATTATAGTTAATTTAGTACCAAGAAAAGGGTCCAAATATACCAAATAAGATTATGAAACCAATTTAATGGTTGCATAATATGTCTATAGACTACTTAAATAGCGTCCTAAAAAGAACATATTATGACACTTTTAAAATGTTCTAATATGTGATTACCTACTTTTAATCTTTTGATCACTACAAAAGAATTTCCGTTTAGTGGCAAACGAAAAGTGTCGCAATAAAACAATAAAGTGCCACTAAAGGCTACTACAAGAATGTGCGGCACAAAAAAAGTGCCACTAGAAGCGGTGTCACTAAAGCCTTTTAGTAGCACTTTTTTTATAAGCCGCAACAAACATTAAGACTTTTAATGGCACGGAATTTGTGTTGGTAAAAACTATTTTCTAGTTAAATATCTAAACCACTTTTAGTGACAATTAATTTTTGCTACAAAAATCACATCAAATACCACTACATTGATTTATCATATTAATTTTGAATAATCTATATGTTATTTATTTACAATATAAAAATAAAATAAAAATGCAAAATATAGAAATCATAATATCATCATTTCAATTAAAGGTTCGATCATCGTCCAAACATATATCAAATGTTTGCAACACATGTCTAATAAGTGTGAATTAAGTATAAATATCAAACATAAAAAACACAACTAACAAATGTTTAAATAAAAGCTTGAAACATCATTGAGGTAATGGACATCTTTCGCAATCTTCTTCGAGTAATATGGTCCTCGTGTTAACTCTTTCTTAGTAACGATATCAACAATTACCGGCCACAAAATATTTTTACATTCATACCCTTCACTCCACCTTGTGCAGCTACTTGTCATTAATAAAAAAAAACGTAAGGTAATGAGTGCAAAAAGTTAACACCTATAGATAATTAAATGATACAGTTAACATATAACATTAGGTTAGGGTCGACTCAATAAAAAAACGCAAGGTAATGAGTGCAAAAGGTTAACATCTATAGATTATTAAATGCTAGAGTTAACATTTAACATACAAAGGGTTGACTCAATGGGTAACTTTTTTTTGAATGACAACACTTCTCTACTCTATTCACCAACAATTCTAAATTTTTCACCCTTGCCTAGGATTGAACATAAGACCTCTCCCTTAAGAGGCATATACCTCTACCAAATGAAGTAGCCTCACATTGGCTGACTTAATGGGTAACTATTTGGTATTTTGCATATGTCCTCTACAAACAGGTTTGGCATATTGTTTTGATGGTAGGCAATGGTTCAATTGTTTTGAACCATTACCTTTTTTTTCACTGTTAAAAAAAAAGTAATGGTTTAAAACAATTGAATATGTTAATATACAAAAATAACACACCTGGGTTTTTACAAACTACATTTAGTAGAATATTGCTTGATTTAATGTCTTCGTGCAAGTCATCATAAAGCCTTTGCAACACCAGCAACTATGGGATCTTTATTTCTTGTCTAAGTACATCCCTCTTTGCATCTAATACAACAGGAAGATTAGATGGTTTACTGTTCTAAATTTAAATATAACTTTATAAAATATACTTTTTTTTGAACGGCTAATTTGGATCACTGACGGACTACTGGAGTATTATCATGCTACCAGTGGAACCACCCGATCATATCCATCTCCACTAGGCATAATGCATATACACCAATTCCAAAAACGATTTCATTGACACAGTTTGCAGACATCATGAAAAAGGTTAGATACTATAGTTAACATTTAAATATGAAAAAGATTAGATACTATAGTTAACATTTAAATAATAAAAATAATGCTAAAACTAGGAATGGGATGATAGAGTATAGAAGCGTCAAATAATTAGAGTGAAAACAAACAAAATTTTTATAAGGTATGATGGAAATATGTTGAACACGGAAGCTTGAAAAACAAAAGTTGCCTCAATGTGCCAATCAATTGGAGTGGCTCTTTTTTTTCTCATTGATATCAGATTGCAATGTCAATGTATAGTTTGGTAAAATCATGTGGGTCCATTTAACATAATTTAATCTACAATTTGATGAACATAATTTAATCTAATTATGTGGGTCCCAAACTAGTTAACTGGTTCTTCAAAGATGTCACCCAAATCAACCTTCTGCAACAACTTTATAATTAAACCCAAACTAATTATGAATTATGCATATAAAAACATAAAAGAAAGATTGTTACCATAAGATCCTTTTCAGGTTCTCTTGTTTCCAGTGCCATGGACATAGGTTGATCCTCCTCGTCTTCAAAGATCTTAGAACTCTCAGTTGATTGTTTCGGCTTCAAAATATCCTGGTTTCCACAAAAAGTTTCGATTTATTATTAAAGATATAACGAAAACGAAATACACATAATGGTAGTTTGTTACCTTTAATCGTGATGGTATCCAGTTGAATCAGATTAAATTTGGAACACCCCATGGGATTTTGTAGAGTTTTGAGTTGCTGGAAACCGTCGTAATGAGCAAGGCAGAGAAAGAAACAAGAGCTCGGTTCTGATTTCAGTCTAGTTTTGTATCTAACTTTTGGTCATGTTGTTTCAGCTTTTAGGCCTAAATCTATTGATTCAAAATGATTGATCCAAAATCAAGAACCCATAAAACAAATAACCTGAAGAAGTAAAAAACATAAACTAAATAAAATCTAATAAATAAAATAAAACTAGAATCAGTTGAGAAAAAAACATAAAATTAAGCATAAAAACCTAGACCGCGACCATGATGGTTTGGAAATCGCCATGACTATCATCCTCTGAAAATCAGGACTATGAAAAACATAAATCAATAATATGATATGTAGCAAACACAAGTTAAAACAACAATTGTTGAAAGGATTTCAAAAAGGAAGCAAAAACGAAAGTGAGTTCTTACTTGATCAAATTTCATTTAGGCATTTCATCGAACACATGATCTTTAAACATAAACAAACATAAATTAGGCATATCAGAAAACTTAACTTTTAACCACACGAGATCAGGAGATGGACTGAAAATTTTGAAATGAAACTATTGCTTGATCGGTCATCATTAGTAAATTAAGGCAATAATACATACTCAAGAAAGAAAGAAAGAAAGAAAGTTAAACTATATTCACATACTAGCCAACACATTTAACAATTTACAACAATAACAATTATAAATTGAAGGATCTGATTTTGGACGCATGAACCAATAAGTTCTTAATACCACTAAGTCCAAAATCAAAAGAATCAACTTGTTCTTCAAGGAAGAAGAGTCGGCCCTGATTAGAGTCATACTAAATCTAACAACATAATAACTTCTATAGCGCATATCCAAACACCCCTTTGAAGATATAACAAGTTGGGATTTTTCATTGTAAAATGCAAACCTAACTTGTGCTCCAACTAGAATACTGAATATTCACTAAAAATACATAATCATGATTCAGAAGCATGAGTAATGAAACCCTAACAAGAAATACCCATTCGAGAACAACGCGTCTGCCCCAAAACCAAATCCAATATTTTCACAGAAACCCTACATGTGATTGAAGACAAGTTGATGAAGGGAAAAAAATACCTGTCAAGTGCTGGAGTGAGGATTGAAGCGACCACAAGTTCAGCGTCAAGGATTCGAGCACCGATGATGATTTTCTGGTGGTGAAGTGGTGGATCGTCAATAGCTCATCCGTGATTAATTAGTGAGGCAGTGGCGGGAATCGATTTGAGGAGATGACAGTCTGGCCGGAAGATGGGGGGTGGGAATTGAGCGGAGGATACAATCAATTGTGAGAGAGAAATTTCCAATTGTTTGTGAAGATGAGAGGGAAATCTAAAATTTTTGGAGAAGAAGAGGAATGTATGAATTTGGGGAGGGAAAACTAAATAAAAATAACTATTAAATAAACTAATTATAACAAAAAGAAAATAAAAACACGTGTATAAGAATAAGAATATTAGATATAACGTAATAAAATAATAAATTTTGATAAGTTAGTTATAAGCATAACATGTTTTAATTCATATCCTTGATGGCATAAAGAAAATACCACACCAAATCAAACAATGGAAGTTAAAAATTAGAATGCCAATAGAATCAATTCTATTCTAGAGTTCCTAATAGATACATTTCTAGAATGTGACTACTGATGATTTGTAAGTAATGATTGTTATGGGTGAAATTCTGAGCCCATATCTGTTAGTGCAATATGTCTGTTGACTTCGTCTTGCATCAAGTATTGTATTTAGAATGATAGTTCAGGGCTCGTTGTTCGAGAAAATTAGGATTTAAGTGTAAAAAGTTAATTTCGCATGAAATAGCCAAAGGTTATTTCACACGAAATTACCACTTGGTATTTCGCACGAAATTACCTTTGGTAATTCCATGCGAAATTACAACCCTATATATACCTGCCTTGATGTTGTCATTTGTAACTTTTTTGATTCGGTAACGAAGTGCTGCCGAATTGTCTCCAGGTTGTAAATCACTGTTATTTCAATAATAGAGACATTTAAATTGAATCAAGCTGTAAACATGTCTGTTTCTCTGAATCCCACCTTTGATTCGAATACAAACTCTTCTGAACGACTCATTCAGGTCGCACAACGATCCTACAAGTGGTATCAGAGCTCAGGAAGAAGAGTTCAGCTTGATTTCATCGGATTTCTGACTTCTACACCTTCTTTTTCAAAATTCACAAAATTCTACAGACAAAATGGATTAAATTTCACACATTACATGCAAAACACAGTTTTAATGAATCCTTGAAAGTTTCAAATCATAATTCGACCTATTACTGGATCAATTGGACAAAAATTGGACTGATATGATGACATCAGCATAATTTCGCTTGGAATAGCATCTTAATTTCGCACGAAATTACATTTTGTGATTAATTTCATTTGAAATTGCTGGTAATTTCGCACGAAATCAAATTTCGTTTGAGAAGTTTCACACGAAATCAGCAATTTCGCATTAAATTGTAATTTCGTTGGAGTATTTCAGCTTGATTTCATCGGATTTCTGACTTCTACACCTTCTTTTCCAAAATTCACAAAATTCTACAGACAAAATGGATTAAATTTCACACATTACATGCAAAACACAGTTTTAATGAATCCTTGAAAGTTTCAGATCATAATTCGACCTATTACTGGATCAATTGGACAAAAATTGGACCGATATGATGACATCAGCATAATTTCGCTTGGAATAGCATCTTAATTTCGCACGAAATTACATTTTGTGATTAATTTCATTTGAAATTGCTGGTAATTTCGCACGAAATCAAATTTCGTTTGAGAAGTTTCACACGAAATCAGCAATTTCGCATCAAATTGTAATTTCGTTTGAGTATTTCACACGAAATCACTTATTTCGTTTGAAAGTTGTTTTTTCGCTTGAAGAAGGGTATTTCACACCAAAGTGATTTCGCTTGAGATTTAATTTCATTTGAAGATCACTATTTCGTTTGAAAGTGGACATTTCATGTCAAGATTATTTCACATCAACCGAGTATCAGTTTGTTTCAAGTTTGTTTGATATTGTTTAGACTGATTGTGTTTGCTTGTTGTCTCCAGGAAATTCAAGAAATTCTCATCATGGCTGAAGAATTCTACAACACGTTCTACAACGCATTAACATCCGAATCATCCGAAACTACAATTGTTACACCAAAAACCATAACAAAAGCGATCAATGAAAACATTAATCATGATAATTTTTACGGAACACATTCAAAACCACCAACGCTCGAAAGTATTGAAGACTATACTTGGTGGAAAGAACGTTTCATTAGCTGGGCAAAAGCTTATGCACACGGGAGCTGGTTCTGTCTTGAGTTCGGATATGAAAGACCAAAAGATGATAAAGGAGAAAATCTTCCACTCAAGAACTTATCCAAAGAAGACAAATCCGAATTTGCAGCCGAACAGAGAATGATTGCCTTGATCCAGTCATCAATCAGAAATGACATGTTTGCTTTATTACAACATGATGGATCTTCAAAATCTGTTTGGGAAGCTTTAAGGGTTAAAGCTGAGGGGGGTAAACAAATCAAAAAGAATAAAATTGCTTTGTTAAAGAAAGAATTCGATTTGTTTGACAGTCTTAACGGTGAATTAGTTCGACAAATGATTGAACGTTTTTGTCATCTAAAAATTGAACTAGAAAGATTTAAGATTTGAGAAAATGAGAGAAGAAATAATTGACAAAATCATAGAAGCGTTACCACGAGCTGATCAGTGGCAAACGTTTGTGTTTATATTGAAAAATAATGCTTTGTATGAAACAATTTCTCTCGATATGTTAATTGAAAAAATTGAAACTCATGAGCTTGAATTGTAGAAACAAAGCAAGATGAGCAGTTCTTCACATCAACAGAATGTTGGTCTTTATTACAAAGGTAACCTACCTTCGGTGAAAGTTGGTGAATCACCAAAGACAGCATTCAGTGGTGAGAAGACAAAAGGACCTCAGAAAAGCTCATCAAGTTACGATCCGGGTTATCATTCATTTTCGTCAAAAGCTAATTCTGAAGAATCAGAGGAGATACTGTGCAACATTGCTCTCAAGTTAAAAAATTCTCCGGCTATGAGCATCAATGCTGCTAAACAGCAAATGAGCTTCCTTGCATCTGTTCTGGAATCGTATGAAGGACTAGTAGCTGGCAAAATTAGAAATTCGGAATTGACCAAAGAAGACTACGACCAGATTGATCCAGAAGAAATGGAACTCTTAGATATTCGCTGGTGTTTGGCAAGTTGCATCCGCAGAGCTCAAAGATATATGGAGATTACTGGGAAATAGTCTATCGGTGGTCCATCAACAAAACAGCGATTTGATAAATCCAAAGTGACCTGCTTCAAGTGCAAACAAAAAGGTCATTTCAAGAGAGAATGCAACAATTCTGCAGTTGGTGGAAATGAACATCCTTTCAACGATGATTATTACCGAAAGGCAATCTATCACCATAGTAAAGAAGAGCCGAAGATGATTGAAAATAATCCCAGAGAAAAATCAAGAGCATGTGCTGTAATCCATGATGACGAAGGATATGATTGGAGTCAGATTCTACCAGAAGAAGATCGTGTTGATAATCGAGTTACAGCTCATGGCAGAAGTTCATCAAAGAGCAACCATTATGTTTTTGTTGCTGAGGTCAAAGAGAAAACCAGAGAAGAGATTATGAGTGAGAAAACGTACAGAGAAAGAAACATTGCTAGCAACAGAATTAATGAAATGCAGGAAGAATATGAAAGTGCAGTGATTAATAAAAGATGGGATAAAAAACGAGAGTGCTATGTCAACAGACAAGGTGAACCAGTTGTTCCCAAGAAGGACATAATTTTTGATGATGTTCTTCTCATAATTCCTCGATCTGTCGAATATTATACAAATGTAACAAAAGATAACACATATGCGAAAAGGCATGAAAAAGACATAAGATATGTCATGACATCGTGTTTGAGGAAAAGGGATGAAGAGAGAATGAAGAATAATGTTGAGAAGATGGTTTAAGAGTTGAAGAAGGTCACTGAAGATGTGAAAGTAGAGAATGTGAAGGTAGAAGAAGAAGTTGTTATGAAAGAAGCTGTTACTGAAGAACAGCAAGTTGAAGAAGTTGAGAAGAAGGTTGAAGGTTCAGTTGAAGTGAATGATCAGATTTTGGAAGTTGCTGCTAATGATGGTGTTGATGCTGGTAATGACAAAAAGAATGATGCTGATCAGAAACAGATGGAAGCAAACACCGGAGTGCCAATCACTGAGGTAAATTCTGATTCTGAAGTCTTAAATTAAAATGTTGAACAGTGCAGTAAATGCATTAGACCATGCAGTGCTTGTACTGAAAAAGACGAAAAGTTCAGAACAAGAGATCTTGAGTTCACAAAATTTGAAATTTTTTTTAAAAATAAATACAAAGAAATGTTAGAAAATGAAAAAGTTTTGAAAGATAATGATGAAAAACTTTTGGAAAAATGTAAAAAGTTAGAAAATGAAAATGAAGTTTTGAAAATGACAGAAGAATGTTCTAAAAAAGAAAATGATTTTCAAGAGATGAAAAAGGAATATGATTCAATAAAATTGGCTTATCACATTACAAAAGAGTCATATGAAAAGGTGAAAAGTGAAATGAAATTTGTTAAAACAAGATTGGATTACTGTTCTGAAACAACTAATACATTTAAGCGAAATTATGAAATAAAGCAACAAGTTGTAAATTCTTACATTGAGGATGTTGCTAAGCTAAAGCGTCGGATTGCTGATTTAGAACAGGATAACAAGTTAAAAAGTTATCACGCGTCATCATATGTGCTTGAACGTATTTTCAATATAAAACCGGGAGATGGTGAGTCTGAGCAAAACAAGAAAGGCATTGGCTCAGAGTTTCATCAAGTTCCACCACCGGAAAAGTTTGCATTTTATGATGATGAAAAGGTTGAAAAAGCTTTCAACATGGTAGATCAATTGCCAGATAACACTGACGTAACCTATTCCAAATCTGATGATTCTAGTAATTCAGAGGTGGTAGGTAAGGTCGTTAAAAGTGTGTTGAAAGAAGAGTCGGTTGAAAAAGTTAAATCTGAATCACAGGATGAAAATGAAGGTAAATTATTTTTAGATGTTGTATTCAAAAGGATTGGTTTATACCATGATTGGATCGGACAAATTATTTTTAGATGTTGTATTCCCAATTCAGAATGTGATTTCAGAAAAGATTGACAAAGTTTTCAAAATGATTGAGATTGAAAAATCTGAGATTCCAAAGTTTGCTGGAAAGAGTCACAAAACTTTTTATAACAAACCTGGTTACAAGAAGAAAAACATGAAGGCTGGGTTGGGTTATAAAAAGAAAAAAAGTCGAAATAAAAATGAAACGCCGAATTTTCAGGCAAAGAAGAATTTTGTTCATGGAACAAGTTCAGAGGAAGAGAAAGAACTCAAATTTAGACGACAGTCTAATGAAGAGTTCTATGCTCAAAAGAAAAAGCAACAACCACAGGTCAAAGATGTTTCAAAACGAACATGTTTCAAATGTGATCAAATAGGACATCTTGCTCGAAAGTGTCAAAATCTGAAACCTGTTGATGTTGAGTCGAAAAAGAAGTCTGAAAATGTTGGGAAACATAAATTTGAGGATGTGAAACAAAGGTCAACCAGATTTGATTCAAAAGAAACTTGGAGGTACAACACAAACAAGTTTGCTTCGAACCAAACTTGGAAATCAAACTCAAATAAATTTGATTCTAGACAGACCTGGAATTCTCACACACCCAGATTAAGAACAACACAAAGTTGGAAAACAACTGTTGACACAATGAAACCAAATCAGTTTTGGAAACCAAATCAGTTGTTGTTCAAAATCAAAATGTTCAAAAAGTGTCACATTTTTACAAAAGAGGTACTCTTAAAGGTCAAACATGGACAGTTAAGGAACAAATGACTTCGGTAGATGACGAAAAAGTTAAGGTCAAAATTGACAAAGTCTTTGTTCAGAATGACAAAGATTTTCCGAAGTTGAATGAAGCATATTGTGTTGAAATGCCTAAGGTCAAACAGACCTGGGCTAAATTGTTCAAATAATTCAATTAAGTTGAATGTGCAGGTGCTCAAGAGAATTGAAGATTGTGAAAATGGAAATAGGAGCAGCCTGGCACGAGAAGAGGAGGCTGCTGGTTCCTGTGTTGGTTGAAACAGGGAGTTTGTTTGATTTCTGTACATAAATAAACAATATTTCAAAAACCCTAAAAATTGAAAATTTTAAAAATAAAAAATATGTTTGTTTTTAAATTTGTCAAAAATCCAAAAATTCAAAAATATGTTGCTCGAATATGCCGAAACCCTCACGGCGGAACAAACATGATTACTTTCACAAGATTGAAAAACGGTTTTCAAACTGTCGAAAATCAATGGGTTGTAAATCATGGGGGTATGTTATATTTTTTTTTGCAAAACAGAGCACGAAAAGCAGAAAATGGATGGCGAGACAAAGCTATCAGTATCGGTTTGTCAAATTTTCTTTAAATAGTTTTGCATTTTAGGGGGAGTAAGGATATGTCAGAAAATTCAAAAACATTTGAAAATTTGAAAAAGCCAAAAACATGATAAAATTTAAAAATGAGTTTCTGTGTAAAAAGAGGAAATGATAGTACATCAGTAGACAATCACAGTACGCTAAAGAAATGGAATGTTATAATGTGATAAACGGTCTCACTGATGATATGCCAGTAGGTTTTTGCACGCTTAGTAGATTGTGTTCGAGATATAAACCTAAATTTCAAACTTACTTATTTCGTGGGGAACATCTCTCGGATATATAGGTAACCCCTGAAATCTTGTTTGAAAGATCCCTTTTTCTGAGATACTAGGTCTTTATGCTTAGTGATATCTGGGGTATTATCCCGGGACTTCTGATCTTGCGGAAGCAATGGCCTAGTCCCCGTATAATACTTTCTGCATGCTTGAAATATAGCATCACCCTCAGCATAAAAATGATGAAACATTGAAAAATACTAATCATGTGCTGTTGAAGAAAAGATTCTCTAAAGGGAACCCACCAAAAGTCGAAGCCGTCATCTCTCTGATTTTGCGGAAGCAATAGCCTGAGCTCTCACGGCCCTCGCATTTAACCCTTTACAGATATCATCTAGGTATACTCACCTGTAAGACTGAATATTGGGATCTGGATACGGGAGTATATTCTGAGGTGGGACACGCGAATAAGTTTAAGTCCTTAAAACACTAATCTCATATCTCGAATGAATTGAACTTTGTGTGAAAATTTAAGTGGATCAGTATACTGACAATCTAAGTGAATCGTTTAGAACTGAAAGTGATTTAAAGCTCAACGGTACTTGTGACTTGTCAGAAACTGATATGATTCTCTGACGCAAACTCAAACAAAAATATTGTCTGTAAATATGTTTGTAAATATTTCTTTACTGCTTTATGTTTTAGAAAAATACAAAAAAGATTTTGATTCTGCTTTATTTTCGACAACCGATGTCTGGGATGCTGAGTTTCAAAATCTAAGTATGCTGATTGTGTTTCTGAAAATAAAACAAGTTCATTAATTTGAAATTTGTAGCTTTTAAAATCAAAAATCAAAAACAGTTTGTGATATCTCCAAGGTCATTAAGTTGGACTTGGATGATTAACTGTAAGGGATTTGGATGCTTAGATTATTAAAATCTGTTATCATAGAGCCAGTGTTCGATGTTGGATTCTTAACGCTGCCAAATCTATAAAGATTGTTGATAGGGGGAGTGGTTTAGAAAGTTGAAAAGAGCCAGACTACAATTTCTGGAAAATTGAATGTTCAAAATGTCTGTTACTTATAAATGTTTGAGTGTTGCAGATGTGATTCCAGACTACGATCTCGACAGCTAAGTCTAAGGGGGAGTCTGAAGACAAGCTCGAAGCAAAGGGGAGTTTGTAACTGGAAAGCCAGGTATCGATCCCAAAAGCATGGAAGCTTAACGAAAGGGGGAGCCTGAAGAAAGATTGATGGATGCTTACAATGTTAGACAATTCGGAAAGAGTTTGGAGATTGATCAAGACTGAAGATGTGTCATGCTGAAGATTAGACACTAAAGACTTCGTCAACATCCAAGGGGGAGTCTGTTAGTGCAATACGTCTTGCATCAAGTATTGTATTTAGAATGATAGTTCAGGGCTCGTTGTTCGAGAAAATTATGATTTAAGTGTAAAAAGTTAATTTCGCATGAAATAGCCAAAGGTTATTTCATACGAAATTACCACTTGGTATTTCGCACGAAATTACCTTTGGTAATTCCATGCGAAATTACAACCCTATATATACCTGCCTTGATGTTGTCATTTGTAACTTTTCTGATTCGGTAACGAAGTGTTGCCGAATTGTCTCCAGGTTGTAAATCACTGTTATTTCAATAATAGAGACATTTAAATTGAATCAAGCTGTAAACAAGTCCGTTTCTCTGAATTCCGCCTTTGATTTGGATACAAACTCTTCTGAACGACTCATTCAGGTCGCACAATGATCCTACAATATCCTGACACTATATCTTGATTTTATGATAGTTGATTACGATCAGGATACCTTAACAGGATATTTGTAAGATCCTGAGGCAGTATCCTGACTATTACTAACAATTTGCTTATAAACGTTGGTTACAAGGGACTAACGTTTATGAGGACCAAGTCATCCTGAAGACCCGCACAAATTGGTTAGGATAAGGACGTTGATGGCGGAAGAATAGCTCTTGTAACGGTCAACATTGAAGAATGGCGTGTTTTATGGGAGTTACGGATGCTGGTCAAAGATATTAATGTTGTAACGGTTATGGAAGCTTAAATCCCGGATTTACAGTTAATATGCATGTGGAGAACGAGTTTAAACAGCCCCCTAACGTTCAAAAGGGCATATTCCAAGTATCCCGGATTTTTAGCATAATATCCCGGATTTTTAGCATAGTTAGTTAAACTTAGAAACTATATAAAGGGGATGCCAGATCCATAGGACACACAGTCTCGAGTTCACCTACTCATTTATTCTCTTTTCTAGCAGCAATCACGCACTAACACTCATCACTTACAATCATTGTACCACTTAATAGCGATCTGAGCATTATCCTGCACTGTATCCTGGTTATTCAAGCAATAAGAAGAACAAGGCAGCCGACGATTGTCAGCTCCCAAGGTTTTATGCCGGAGATCTAGATTGGTCAAGGGTTTTCCTCGTATATCTCATGTCACCCTTTACTTTTTTGCTCATTGTTTGATCGTAGATACAGCTCGATATCCTGAGCCGTATCCTGAAAACTGTTTCTACAAGCAACTTGACCAGCATATTTTTGATACACATTCTTAGCACACTACCTCACTTAACTAATTTGATCACTTAATTGCTTAGGTAATTTTTGACCAAAACAATTTGGCACCCACCGTGGGGCAAGTGGTGCTATTTCTACTAAAAGCTTTTGCAAAATCATTACTTGGTTTTCTATTTTCAAAACTTTTGCTACACTATTTTCAATGGCCTCGAGATCAAACATGAGCTCTTCCACCGTGTCTGCTACAACCTCTGCAACAATTGGTTCGGTGCTTCCACCACCTCCTCCTAGAATGCAAGCCTCTTCACAGGGAACTGAAAGTCGTGTGGCTCGGGATGTTATCCCCGCTCGCAATATCTAGGGATCTGGTCCTGTTTTGCCTTCTAACGAAGAAATTCTAAATTTGTTTGGTAGTGTACAGCAACAGATGAGGCAGCAGCAGGAAACTAATCAGATGCTGATGAGAGAGATACAACTCTTGAAATCCGGCCCAAGTAGGCCTGCTGAAGATACTGTCACTCCCTTGCAACCCAGGGCTTTGAACTTCAGTTCTGCAGTTTATACTGAGGATAACCGGGGGAATATTGTGCCTAGCCATTCCCAGAATCATACTCCTGAGATACCCTCTTCAGTAAGAGTATCAACTGTGAGAAGCTCAGGATATGCTTCAGGATATGGCCAGAATCCCCAGACTGGTAATGTATCTAATAATAATAATACTCTTGCTACTAATGGTGTTGGATCTTTGCAGGATGCAGGCATGACATCAGCATTTTCCAGGGAGCTTCAAAAACTGAAAGACATGATATCCAGTGTGCCTGGGGTGGTCCAGCCAATTCCAGAAGTGTCCCAGGACAGCCACAGGATATCATGGTTTACATATCCTATTTGTGATGCTGAAATCCCAAAAAGATTTCAAACCCCCAACATGAAACTCTATGACGAAACTACGGATCCTGAGGAGCATATTGCCCAGTATAGGGAAAGCATGGAAATCAACCCTATCCCTCCAGATCTCAAAGTAGCATGCCTGTGCAAGGGTTTTGGTTCTACCTTAACAGGATCAGCCTTAAAATGGCTCTTAAACGTTTCTCCTCAATCAATTACTTTATTTGCTCATTTAGTTAATTTATTTAATAGTCAATTTTCTTGCAGCCGGAGTTTTTAGAAACTAACCAGTGATCTTTACAGGATAACTCAAGGACATTATGTGAACAAGTTTAGTCAGGAATCCTTGGATATCCCACATCTTGATGTTGCAACAGCTGTGCAGGCTTTCAAGATGGGATTATAAAAAGATTCTCAATTTTACCAGGATCTTGTAATGAATCCCTGCAGGAATCTGGACGAAGCTCGTAACAGGGCTCTAAGATACATTCGGCTGGAGGATGACAAAAAAATGCAAGAGAGGATGAATTAGTCCACAACCTATGAGTTAACCAATAGGAAATCAGAATCCTCGTATAAACCATATCGCTCTAAGCCGTATGGCAGAAATGACGGCAAAAAAGTGAATGCTGTTGAAGATGAGGATCCTGAGGAGTATCCTGAGTTGTCTGAATATTGTTTTTCTGTTAACATACCTGAACTGATGTATGCTATGAAGGGTTTAGGGGATAAAGCAAGATGGCCCCGGAAAAATCAACAAAAAGCTGATTGGAAGGATAAGTCCAAATGGTGTGCCTTCCACAAGGATTTCGGACATGTTACCGAGGATTGTATTGTTCTAAGGAAAGAAATAAGCTATATTTTGAGCAAGGGATATCTGAAGGATCTCCTGGGATGAAAGAAGAATAAAGCTCAGGATCCTGAACGAGCGGCATCACCTCCTGCGGATGCAAAAATAATTAACTTTATTTCAGGAGGATCCGACATCTGCGGCACATCATATTCTGCGGAAAAAAGACACGCGAAGGAAGCCAAAGCAGAGAGGCGAGATAAGCCAACCAGGATGTCAACCCTCACGACTGACAAAGTGATCACGTTCGATAATGATGACAGGGATACTGTCCAGGATCCTCATCATGATGCTTTAGTAATAACGTTATATGTTGCTAACCATTTTGTGCACAGGATATTAGTGGATAATGGCAGCTCAGTCAACATAATTCAGCTGGAAACGTTGAAGAGGATGAATGTATCCCCGATGGATATTACTTCGAAGTCCACTGTGCTCGTTGGTTTCAGTGGAGAAGCTAGGAATACCGTAGGAGAGATAAAGTTACTCGTGTATATTCAAGGGGTCAACTCAATGCAGCGCTTTTGTGTCATGGACTCTTTATCCTGCTATAATATTATATTAGGTAGGCCATGGATCCATGATATGAAAGCTGTTCCGTCAACCTACCATCAATGCATCAAGATCCCTACCCCTTGGGGAGTTGTCAAGGTGGAAAGTGATCAACAGGAAGCAAAGGAGTGTTATTCTTCTTCAATGAAATCCTCAACAAAACCTAGTACAACATAGCAATTAAAGATGCGAGGCCAGGATATCATGGAGGCTTCAGAGTAGGATGTGAAGAAAATTATCCTGGATCAGGATAATCCGGATATCTCGGTGCTCGTGGGAACCAATATCCCTAAGGATATTGAAGACCAATTGACTAACTTTTTGAAATGCAGGATGTCAACATTCGCGTGGAAACACGAGGATATGACAGGAATTTCCAAGGATATTATAACTCACAAGCTCGGAATTGATAGGTCTTTCAAGCCTGTACAACAGAAACGAAGAAAATCTGCTCCAGAGTGGAACACTATCATTCAGGAGGAAGTTGAAAGACTACTAAAATGCAAGATGATTAGGGAAGTGAAATTTCCTAAATGGCTGGCGAATGTAGTTATGGTGCAAAAGAAAAACGAGAAATGGAGAGTCTGTGTAGATTATACGGACTTGAACAAAGCTTGTCCCAAAGGCCCGTTTCCTCTACCTCATATCGATTCAATGGTGGATGCTACTGTTGGCCACGAGATGCTAACTTTCATGGATGCCTCCTCAGGATTCTAACAGATCCAGATGGAACCCTCGGATCAGGAGGATACTGCCTTCATGACACCAACAGGTATTTATTGTTATACTGCTGTGCCTTTTGGTTTGAAAAATGCAGGTGCAACATACCAGAGATTGGTAAACATGATGTTTAAAGACAAACTGGGGGACACCATGGAGGTGTACATCGATGATATGGTAGTAAAATCCAAGAAGGCTGAGGATCACTGAGGTGTTCAAAATGTAACATATAAATTTCATCAAATGAGGCATAAAACTAACCCTTTTTTAGTACTAATGTTGGAAAAAGTATGCTTTTGTCTTCCTTTTGTATTTTCAGGATTAAATGAGCTCAAATTAACAAAAGAAGCAAAAAGACATCAAAATCTAACATAAATACAAGAAAAGGAACAAGACATGGCATGCCCGACCGCACTACAGCATCTTCCCAAGCAAAACAAGAGATCAGAGGCCTGAACACGCCCCGTGCTTCTATTGCCCACCACGGGGCCGTGCTCAGCGGACACAGGGTCGTGGTCAACTATAAGATTCGCACAATCCAGGCAAATCTTCATAGTACAAAGATTCTTCAGCACACGGGGTCGTGCTCAGCGGACACGGGGGCGTGGTCAACTAATAAGACAAAGCTGCATTTAATGAAGAAAGAGAGGATGTGGACACGGGGCCGTGCCCACTGGACACGGGGCCGTGCCCGAGCTTCTGTTCAGCCTATAAATAGAAGTGCTTGGCTCAAGCTCAAACCATCCCTTGGCACACCACCTCTCTCACACTTCACCCACCACCCACCACCACCATAACACCATCATCCACCACCATCATCCATTGTCCATCATAGAGTGTGTGAGTCGTCTCGGGATCCAAGATTGATCGTAAGAGTTCTTGACAATCAAGGCCATGTTTGCCTAAGTCTCTTACATCACTTGGTGAAGACAAAGTGTCTAGTGTAGTACTTTTTATTTCTAATCTTTTGCACTTTTTATTTGGTTTCGTATTAATGACTTTAATAACTAGTTGCTTATGTTGAAGGTGATCTTTCCTTATCGTTTGTCCGTGGTGTCTTGGCATTATTTTACTGTCTATATAAAAGAAAAGATTTTCACCATTCATATCTCGACGGTCTATATGGAGGTATATTGGCTACCTGGTCGGGGGTTAAGGGAACGGTTTGGTAAAGGTCTTGCCATTGTTCAGCGTTTAGAGGTCCTGCAATGGACCTGGGTCAAATTTAGTAGGACCTCCTTCAATACTTCACGGTATTGGATGGCGGGGGTCCAAACTCTTTGACCCCCTCATAAGTTAACTACTATTAATACTATAACCCGGCTATTTAGGACTGTATCCCTACTGACTCAGACTACTTAGTCGAGGGTAACGTCACCTCCAAAAGAGGGGCCTACCATAATATTGCATTAATAACTTAATTAATTATCTTCCAATAATCCACCCTTTTAGGATTGTATCCTTGCTGACTCAAACTACTGGGGTGAGGGTGACGTCACCTTCAAAAGAGGGGCCTACTACAATAACTAAGATAATCTCTTAATTATGTGCAAAAGTACGGAAATAATCAAAGGTTACACTAGATACGAGTCGGAACCAAGTGATTCATCTTGTCTATCTGTTTTTCTTTTATTTTATTTTCAGCATTTTAGTTAGTTTTTATTTTTCTTAGTTTAAAACATTTTTCTAAACTTTTTATTTTGATTAGACGTTGAGGATAAACCGGTATTAAAAGCTCTTGTGTCCTTGGACGACCTCGGTATCTTACCCACGCTATACTACGCTCACGATGGGTGCACTTGCCCATATGTGTGTTTAGTGTTAGTAAAATATCGTGTTTTATAAATTTAAAACTTGGCTAAAAATAAGTGTTAAAGGGGCTTAAAATATACACCTAATATATATAACACTTCACACGCATCAAGTTTTTGGCGCCGCTGCCGGGGACACAAGGATTTTAAGAAAGTTAGGAATCAACGGCCTAATCGTTTTTCTTGTTTTTCATTTTTTTTGGATTTTTTTTTTTAGATTTTTCAGCTTCTGCAGAACTCAGCACGGGCCGTGCCCGCTGAACACGCCCCGTGCCCAATCATTGGAACTGGCAATCCTGTTTTAAGTCAGACAGTAAGCTGAACACGGGGCCGTGGCCACTCAACACGCCCCCGTGCCCAAGTTTCAGTTACTGAAAACAGAACCGTAAGATCCCGACGGTTGGTAATTTCTGACACAAACATGAGTGATACTGATACTTTTTACTTTCGGCACTCTTATGGTACTATGTGGTGTCAATTATGTGGTGGTAACCATAAAGAATTAGAATGTTTTTTTCTAAATTATAAACCCCACTATATAGACCCATCATTCCCTAGTATCCTTAAGAGGGGCGAAAGTAAAAATAATCCCTATCGCTCCCTCGAATGCGCCCAACCGGATATTCTAGGAGAAATGCTTCTCGATGAATTATTTCAACTAGAAGATCTAATTTTTAATTGGTTAAAAGAACTTAGGGAAGATTTCAATAATCTTTTCCAAGACAATAACCAAGAAGAGAGGTTGGAACCGCATTCAAACAACTTCATTGTTTCCAATGATACCTCTAACTCTAGTGAGGACTTGAGCGATACTCGTCCCTGTGTCGATTGTGCCGTGAAGGACTCCCCATCAACTTCGTTTGATGCATACATAGACCTGAGCGATTCGACATACACCTTCTTTAACGAGAGCCCGGAAAAGGGTTGGACTTGTCCATCTACATACAGCTTAGGAATCACCCTCACCTACAACCTCTTGCGTTCTCGTCTTAATCTAGATCAATTAAGGTATCTTAGGCACTTTGGGGTTGTTCCATCCAGTAAGGAACCGTCCGATCCGGAAAATTTCCTTAAAAATAGACGCACTTCATAAAACAGTTTTCCGACACGGGGCCGTGCCCAGGTCAACACGCCCCCGTGTCCACCAAAAGATTCCCTTCTGACTTTTGTCAGAATACGGACAAAATGTGTCAGGATCTTGCCTGCACACGGGGCCGTGTCCAGCCGACACGAGGCCGTGTCCAGCTCGCTGTCGTTTTCTATAAATGCAGCCAAGAACCCTGCACATTTGGACCATCCAGGGACAGAGATTTGGAGGGATTTTCTGACTTACCATCCTAGGTATGTTCTAAAAGAAGCTTCCTACAAGCATCTTGTCCTTTCCTCCTTTATCCATTGCCTTCTTCTTCATCTTTCTTGCACCAAGAACTCCATTAAAGCTTGATTTCAAGCTTTGTTGTGATGTTTATTGAATTTTTGTTCAAGGAATCTTGTTAAAAATAAGTTACATAACATTGTTTCAAGTTATTTCTGCTCAAAAAGCTTCATAAGTTAAGAAAAATAATTTGAAACCCCAAGATTCCTTGTTCTAAAAATCTGCAGAAAGTTGAACACGGGGCCGTGCTCATTGAGCACGGGGCCGTGCCCGCAGTACTGTTTCATTAAAACGAACTGTTTTTGGTTTGTTTTCGTAGAATGTCTAGCCAAAACAGCGGAACCTCTTCTGCGCACTCAAGGAACAGCCGACGGGAAAGGAGGCCATCGATTGAAGCAACTCTCGTAAGATACGTAATGGCGCTACGTGAAGCACTCGACGAGATGACTTCAGTGGAGGAGGTCCTCATTGACTGTATAAACTATATCTCGGTGGGGTTGGAAAACAGTTTCCGGGAAATAAACCTCTTGCACCAGAGGTTAAACATTCTGGTAACACCTCCTATGGAACCAATCCTCCCTCAAGAGGATTGGAACCTCCTACTTGGAATTCAAAATCCTACCGGTTGGGATGACATTCCGGTAGAACCTCCTCTTGAAGAACTCCAAGAAATTCCGGTGGAAGTTGCACCTCCACAACTCGATGCTCATGAGCCCGCTTTTCTTCTCCCCAGGGAGATCGAAGAGTGGCTCGCCGATGTATGAGGAACCCATACCCGTAGGAAGAAGTTATCAAGCCACTTTTAACTGAGAGATTTATCTTTTCAGAAATTTTGCTAGTATAATAAATAAGTAGGCTAGAAACTTCTTGGATTTCTTGTGTTTCTTTGACCTAACTAGCTAGTATTTTAATTTTTAGGACTATTATGTAATTCTCTCTATGATTAATGAATGATGGTTTTAGTTAATTTGGTGTCTTGGATGGTGTTGAAATGAATAAAACACACTGGAGATGGCAAAGGATGCAAGGGAAACTTGAGCCAGCACTCCATACAGGAAAACAGAACCGTCCGACAAATTTCTTCATTTACAGTAAGCTCGGCACGGGCCGTGTCCACCCAACACGGCTCCGTGCTGCACTGTCTGCAGAAAAAGACCCTGTTCAGGTAACTGGACATGGGCCGTGTTCACCCAACACGCCCCCGTGTCCAGACTTCTGTTTCTCTTTTTAATTTTGTTACTGGCACTTGAACACGGGGCCGTGCCCGGATCACACGGGGCCGTGTTCAGCGCTCAGTAACAAATTTTTTTTTGCGTTTTACACCTTTTTACACATTCAATCAACCTAAAAACTTATTTTTGGGACACATTGAGGACAATGTGTAATTTAAGTGTGGGGGGGGGGGATGCTAAAACCTTGAATCTTGCAAGTCCTAAATACAAGCCTTACACAAAACTCTATTGGAACCGCTAATCACCCCAAATTTTTTCGAAAATTTTCAATTTTTTTTACTTGTCTAGGTTTAACTCGGGAAATTCAAGTTCTTAAAAAGGTTATATTTTTACGGATTTACAACCGATAGCGTCGTGATAAAAAGAACCAACATAAGAAAATTATGAAAAGGCATGACAAGCTTAGTTAAAATTTAATTATATATACTTGATCACATAAAAACCCATTCCCACAAAAGTGAGTTTTGAGCCTTTATTGAGCATACAATTACATATCATTAGAACTAACTCCTCATTTTTCGTTTCTTGTGTGAATAGCCGCTTGGTTCTTACGACTCTAGAACTTGCCATGACGATACATTCCCGGTCCTTACCAACTTAAACCCGAGTAAGTAAATGATGGAGGCATTAGGACTAACCCTTTTTATTTCTACACCATTATTTTTCTTTTTTTTTTACCACCTACCCAAAATCCCCCTAGTTAGCCCATTTGAGCCTAAACCTTTTCATTTCATAACCCAAACCAAACACCCTTTTTACCCACCAAAACCTTTTTCATTTTTTACCCCTTTGTTTTAGTAACAAGTTCGGTTCTTCATATGACTTTTCAAAAAAAAAATTATTTTGTTGATGATGAAGCAAAAGAAAATAAACAAACAAGTTCATCAAAAATAACTTTGTTTGAATAAATAGCTTCATCAAAAGAAAAATTACAAAAATAAAAAGTCTTACGAAAACCGAAACTTGTTACGCTTTTCGCCTTTTTTTTTCTACTAACCACTAACCACCAACCCAACCACCTACCTTTAACCCTAGCCTAACCCTTAACCCACAAACTCCTCTTGATATTTACAAAGGTATATAAGTTAAAAAGGAGGAGGATTGATTGCTTGGCAAGCCTATGGTAGGAGTAAGTTCCATGCCGCTCTCGAGTGATCCACAAAAATACATTTTCGGCCGAGTGTTGAGTGATCCCCGTGAGGTATGTGAACTTGTATATAAACAGAATTTTACAAAGGCATGTTATGCCCTAAAAAGTAATTTATCTTATGAAAAGTTTTTAATAAATCATGACGAATAGGATTGTAAATAAATAAAAATAAAACTAAATAAAGAATCTTGGAAATCCCGACACTCTATGACAAGCCCAAAACCTTCTTTTCTACCCATTCCATTTGGGAGTGTAAATAGCCACATATTAAAGAGTTTTGCTTGAGGACAAGCAAAGATTCAAGTGTGGGGGTATTTGATGTGTTCAAAATGTAACATATAAATTTCATCAAATGAGGCATAAAACTAACCCTTTTTTAGTACTAATGTTGGAAAAAGTATGCTTTTGTCTTCCTTTTGTATTTTCAGGATTAAATGAGCTCAAATTAACAAAAGAAGCAAAAAGACATCAAAATCTAACATAAATACAAGAAAAGGAACAAGACATGGCATGCCCGACCCCACTACAACATCTTCCCAAGCAAAACAAGAGATCAGAGGCCTGAACACGCCCCGTGCTCAGCCAGCACGGGGGCGTGCCCAAGTGTCAGCAGAAAAGACAAAGTGGTAGAAGCTTCTATTGCCCACCACGGGGCCGTGCTCAGCAGACACGGGGCCGTGGTCAACTATAAGATTCGCACAATCCAGGCAAATCTTCATAGTACAAAGATTCTTCAGCACACGGGGTCGTGCTCAGCGGACACGGGGGCGTGGTCAACTAACAAAACAAAGCTGCATTTAATGAAGAAAGAGAGGATGTGGACACGGGGCCGTGCCCACTGGACACAGGGCCGTGCCCGAGCTTCTGTTCAGCCTATAAATAGAAGTGTTTGGCTCAAGCTCAAACCATCCCTTGGCACACCACCTCTCTCACACTTCACCCACCACCCACCACCACCATAACACCATCATCCACCACCATCATCCATTGTCCATCATAGAGTGTTTGAGTCGTCTCGGGATCCAAGATTGATCGTAAGAGTTCTTGACAATCAAGGCCATGTTTGCCTAAGTCTCTTACATCACTTGGTGAAGACAAAGTGTCTAGTGTAGTACTTTTTATTTCTATTCTTTTACACTTTTTATTTGGTTTCGTATTAATGACTTTAATAACTAGTTGCTTATGTTGAAGGTGATCTTCCTTATCGTTTGTCCGTGGTGTCTTGGCATTATTTTACTGTCTATATAAAATAAAAGATTTTCACCATTCATATCTCCACGGTCTATATGGAGGTATGTTGGCTACCTGGTCGGGGGTTAAGGGAACGGTTTGGTAAAGGTCTTGCCATTGTTCAGCGTTTAGAGGTCCTGCAATGGACCTGGGTCAAATTTAGTAGGACCTCCTTCAATACTTCACGGTATTGGATGGCGGGGGTCCAAACTCTTTGACCCCCTCATAAGTTAACTACTATTAATACTATAACCCGGCTATTTAGGACTGTATCCCTGCTGACTCAGACTACTTAGTCGAGGGTAACGTCACCTCCAAAAGAGGGGCCTACCATAATATTGCATTAATAACTTAATTAATTATCTTCCAATAATCCACCCTTTTAGGATTGTATCCTTGCTGACTCAAACTACTGGGGTGAGGGTAACGTCACCTTCAAAAGAGGGGCCTACTACAATAACTAAGATAATCTCTTAATTATGTGCAAAAGTGCAGAAATAATCAAAGGTTACACTAGATAAGAGTCGGAACCAAGTGATTCATCTTGTCTATCTGTTTTTCTTTTATTTTATTTTCAGCATTTTAGTTAGTTTTTATTTTTCTTAGTTTAAAACATTTTTCTAAACTTTTTATTTTGATTAGACGTTGAGGATAAACCGGTATTAAAAGCTCTTGTGTCCTTGGACGACCTCGGTATCTTACCAACGCTATACTACGCTCACGATGGGTGCACTTGCCCATATGTGTGTTTAGTGTTAGTAAAATATCGTGTTTTATAAATTTAAAACTTGGCTAAAAATAAGTGTTAAAGGGGCTTAAAATATACACCTAATATATATAACACTTCACACGCATCAATCACCTCCAGGATATTAAGGGAGCATTTGATATCCTGGACTAGTACAACATGAAATTAAATCCTGCTAAATGCCATTTTGGAGTGGGGGCAGGAAAGTTTCTAGGATATATGGTGACGAAAAGAGGGATAGAGGCAAGCCCGGAGCAGATTAAAGCTATCTTGGATATCAAGTCACCTTCAAATATGAAAGATGTTCAAAGGTTAACAGGGCGAGTAGCGGCATTAAACAGATTTATCTCAAGATCCTCGGAGAAGTACAAGGAGTTTTATGATATCCTGAAGAAGAATAAAAAATTCGAATGGGGAGAGAAGCATGAAGCAGTCTTGCAGGATCTGAAGCAGTATCTTTCAACCGCACCTCTATTGATGAAGCTTGAGGATGGTGAACCATTATCCATGTATCTTGCAGTATCAGGGAATGCAGCAAGTGCTGTCCTTGTAAAGGATCATGAAGGTCAGCAGTATCATGTCTATTATGTTAGTAAAAGTTTATTAGATGCTGAAACTAGATATTCTCATTTAGAAAAACTAATATTAGCTCTAGTTATGGCATCAACAAAGCTTAGACATTACTTCGAAACACATAGGATTCATGTTAAAACCAATTATCCTGTTAAAAATGTGCTTAGGAAATCCGAGATGTCAGGTAGGATGGCTAAATGGTCAGTGAAATTAAGTGCCTATGATCTAGTATATGAACCTCGAAATGCCATAAAGTCTCAGGCTTTAGTTGACTTTGTGGCTGATTTCAGTAGTGATATTCAAAGTAAAGTAGACCTAGAAATACAACAGCTAGGAGAAAACTTAGAATCCTGGACATTATATACTGATGGTGCATCTAATGTAAGAGGTGTAGGTTTGGGTATACTACTAAAATCGCCACAGGGGGACATATTACCCCAGGCTATTAGATGTGAGTTTCCTGCCACTAATAATGAAGCAGAATATGAAGCTTTAATTGCAGGATTAGAATTAGCTAAGAGTATGAATATCAAGAGTTTACAAGTGTTCGTTGATTCCCTGTTGATTACTAACCATTTCAATGGATAATATGCAGTAAAAAGGTGAAAAGTTAGATGAATATCTTGAAATTGTTAAAAAATTAGCAGGATATTTCGATGTTTTTACACTTGAACAGGTACCCAGAGAAGATAATGCTGAAGCTGATGCGTTGGTAAATCTAGGGTCATCAGTCAGGATACCGGAAGGAACCCGAATACCAATATTACATGTCCTGTATCCTGCGACGGATTCTAAGGATAAGGAGGTAATAAGTGTTCAGGATCCTAATGATGAGTATCCCGAGGAGGATCCAAAGTCCTGGACGGCTCCGATCATGAGATATCTCAAGGAAGGGCACATCCCAAAAGATGAAAATCCTAAGGCCTTTAGAATGAAGGTATCGCGATTCAATCTTATACATAATGTTTTGGATAAGAAATCTCTTGCAGGACCATATCTGAGGTGCTTGGAGGATCCTGAAACCAAAGAAGTGCTTCAGGATATACACGAAGGGGATTGTGGTAACCATACTGGGGGCAGGTCGTTATTCTCGAAAGTATTAAGAACAGGATATTATTGGCCAACCATGAGGAAAGATGCTGTAGAATATGCTCGAAGGTGTGATGCATGTCAAAGACATAGTAATATATTACATCAGCCTGCTAAACCACTGTACCCCATTGTTTCCCCTTGGCCATTCATGAAGTGGGGAATGGATATAGTAGGAAAATTGCCAAAGGCTCCAGGAGGAAAGGTCTTCATGCTGGCAATGACTGATTATTTCTCCAAGTGGGTTGAAGCAGAAGCCTTTGTCCAAGTTAGAGATCAAGAAGTGGTATCCTTCATAAAGAGGAATATCCTGATAAAATTTGGGGTACCAGCTGAGATAATTTGTGATAATGGCTCTCAGTTCATCAGCAAAAGAACTACTGATTTTTGCAAAAGTTGGGGAATTAAGATGGTCATGTCAACACCAGTGCATCCTCAAGCAAATGGACAAGCAGAATCCCCGAACAAGATAATCGTCAACAACTTAAAGAAGAGGTTAGGTGCCAAAAAAGGAAAATGGGCAGAAGAACTACCATTTGTCCTATGGGCTGATAGAACAACTATGAAAAATGCTACTGGGAAAACCCCATTTTCCTTAGTATTTGGAGCAGAGGCAGTAATCCCGACAGAGATGGTGATACCTACAGCAAGATCCAACCTCCGGGATCCTGAGAAGAATCCTGAAGCCCTATGTCAAGAATTGGATACTATTGATGAGACAAGGGATGCGGCAAAGTTGAGAATGGCAGCATATCAACAGAGGATATCCAGAGCATATAACAAGAATCTAAGGACTAGAAGGTTTCAAGTTGGAGATTGGGTACTAAGGAAGGCTTTTCAAAATACTATTAATCCTGCTGATGGAAAGTGTTTTGGTCAAAAATCAAGCTAGGATAATACAAACAAATCTTTTGTTGTGAGGTATGATGCTTGAATCAATGAACAAATGTATGGATAACTTGCAAACGAAATGAACAAGTAACACAAGGATTTATACGAGGAAAAAGCCCTTGATCAAGAGTTGATCTCCGGCATAAAAAACCTCAGGTGATGGAAACTACCAATCACCAACTATAATTAAACAAAAGATTGTTACAACTCGGGATGATAACAAGCTTGTTACAAGGATCACTATAGTGTAACGTGTATGAAATCGCCAATAAACTGTTGAGAGCTGTTTCGAGTGTGTGTGTTTGCTTAATCGTTCTAACTCAACCTTGTTATCCCCTTTAAAAATAGAAATAGCTTAAATAACTAACTATCCGCTAAATGTGCAAGCTCCCCACGACTTCTAAAACGGTCACCAAGCCATGCACGTGCGGAATATTGAGGGTATATTCCCCAAGAATATCGGCAAGACCAAGTCCAAAGCATACACTCCTGCAAAACAAGTTTAAACATAATGAAGGCAACCGTTAGTATAAGGATAACAATGAGGATCCTGGATCCTGATCTTGCAAGGTCTTCTGAGGATCCTTAACTTAAACAGAATTGAGGATCCGTGATCCTAGCAGTACCTGAGGATTCGTGATCCTTAGGTTTAGAAAATCTATCCCTAACAATTGCCCCCAAAATATGAGGAGTAAAATGTAAATTAACGAGTCGTATTTTTCTTGATCTTATCTGCAACAAACTATCCAACGGAAAAATAGCCTTTAGAATCGAACTAGCCGTTACATAGCCTGTGTCACTGAAGTGACATCCTGCAGAATCATGGATCAATTTTGCATTTAAATTCGAGCGATACTTCCCTTTAAATCCTCATTCAAAGATCGATCAGGTACCTATCTCCTCCTTCTCTCTTCATTTTCTTCTTCTGTTCTTCATTTTTCTGAACATCCATGACGAAGATGGTTCTTAGATCCTCACCGGCTAAGGATCCAAAGAAGGATAGTCCCCCAAAAAGCCAAGGGATTATCAAAAATCCTTCGAAGGAACTCTGCTGTTTCACTGATCCGGAGATTGACCGGATTCACCACTGTTTTCTGGCGGATACCGTTTTCAAATCCTTCGACTCTTCCGCTAAGAGTGATTCTGTCTCAGACACTTGGGTTGCTTTTCCGGCCACCCCATTCCTGATAGGATTCTCCTATCCTTTCCCTGCCTTCACCCAATCCTTCTTTTCCCTCACCGGCATGTGCTACATCCAGGCCATGCCAATGATGTGGAGGGTGTTATATACCCTAGAGAACATCATTGAGCAGGAAGGCATAGAGTTGGGAATATCGAAACTGGCTGAACTGTATAACCTTGTGAGCCATGGTTCACACCGCTACTTATTCAAACATAAGCCCGGTGATCCTCATCCAATCCTTAAGACCACAAAGAATGACACCAACTGGAAAAAGCGTTTCTTCTTTGTTAGGAGAGATTCTATCCCAAACGGGAAAGATCTCCCCAAAGAGTGGACCACCCATGGTAGGATCCTTATAGAAGGATCATAGGATGATTCTATTTCTGTTGAGGATAAATGATCCTTTTCTGTCTTCTTGTGCAGCTATCTCTGTCTCTCATATCATTCAATCACCTGCAACAAAAGAAAGGATCGCTGCTTTTTGGAGCCTTGATCCTACAGTTAGATCATTCCAGGCAAACACAAAGGATTCACAAGAAGTATCCTCCGGTTCAGTCACAATGTCAAGTAAGTGTTTATTTTTATGTATGATTAAATAAATATAGATTAAGGATACTTATCTGTTATTTGTCCTTTGTAGGTGCTGGAAAATCCTCAAAGTCAGCTACTAGCCTCAGCGTCACTAATCTTGATGCTGTCTCCGGCAGGTCCGGAAAGAACAAATCTGCTGCTAGCCCAAGCGTTCCAATCCCTAAGCCTGTCACCTCCAAGGGCAAGGGAGGAAAGAAGATGAAGACCACCGAGGCTGATAATCTTGAAGGCCTGTCCCTCATCCGTCATCAGTTTAAAGAATACTTCGCTGATGTAAGGATCCCTGATCCTTAATTCTATGCTGTCCATTTGAGGATAACGGATCCTGAATTGTATCTTTTCTTTTTGCAGAAATTTGCTGAGATCCAGATGCTCTTTGATGCGTATGTTGAAGAGGCTGAGCAGATGGAGCTGGACTTCCAGAAGTTCTTCCTGGCTAAGGATCAAAGCATCTCTACCCTCGAGAAGGAGCTCAACTTGGCAAAAAAGCAACTGGTCATTGCCCACATCACTGCTGATCAGGAGAAGAATGAGGTGATGGAGGATGCTAAACTTTCTTCTGCCATTGCTATGTACAAGATCAAGTTGTAGATGGCCAAGGAAGCTGAGGATCCTAGCTTTGACAGGACCAGTTGGGACCAGGAGGGCTGGAAGGCTAAGCTGGCTGAGCTTGATGATGAAGAGGAGGCTGGAGAGGTCTTGATGCTTGAGGCAAGCGGCAGCGGGGCAAAGGATCAGGCTGATGATGCAGGAGCTGGAGGTGATAGTGATGCAGCAAAGGTGTAGGCTGCAACAATGGGTGATGATGGATTTATCTAGACGCGGCCGGAGCCCATTTTTTGTGGTTTGGTAGTTGGTTTTTTGTTTGATGGTGTTTTTCTTGAACAATGCTGGTCTGTACTTAAACAACAGTTTTTAGGGTTGAGGATCATGGATCCTTGGACAATAGGTAGGATAATGGGTGGTGGATGGATCCTCTGTTTGGGGGATGAAACCACTTGTTATCCTGCCGCCTTTATTTCCTGCACTTAGACCTTGTTAATATGGACACCCTTTGCCAACCCAAATGGACGGGCCACGTTTTACTGGTAGAAACTTGGGTTAGCAATTTTGACAACCCTAAAAGGGTTTAACTTATTGCTAAATAAATAAAAGTTTAATCTTTTGGCTTATCATGTGTTGTTATTTTTGTGAATACTTTATCTTTTAACTGTTATGATATACTTTGTTCGAATCCATAAGTTAAAAATAAAAGTTTAATAGATTATGTTAAAAAAGTTTAGGATATGATCAAGGATCATATATCCTATAATCGATAAATTCAAAAAAGTAGTGTAATTTAAGGATCATGTGTCCTGTTGTCAAAGAGTAAGGGTCACTTAGATAAATAAAGAATAAAATCAAAGTGATCAAGGATCATACCTGAGAATCCAAGTTAGGATCCTAAACCTTTAACATTTACAAAGGATAACCAAAAGACAAACCTTAACAGAAGGTTAGGATCAAGGATCCTTAGCTGTTTAGCTTCAAAAACCTGAAATGGAACATAACTTGGGACTAAGCCAATATAAGAGAAGAGTTAGCAACTGGGGACAAGCCCAAAAAACTGGGGACAAGCCCAAAAAAAACAGGGGACAAGCCCAAAGGATCTTGTGTAAACTGGAGTATGGCCCTCACTGGCGACTATCCAAACTTATTGACATGAAAATGCCAAAACCTTAGCTAACATGAAAATGTTAGAAAGCTTAGGAACGGATGTATGGTACGTCTACCATTATACGTAGGATCCTGAATACAGCCAGTACAATGAAATTGTCAGCCCCTAAAGCGAGTACTGGTCCCATTGACTTGAACTGCACCAGGATCATCGTGCGCTACTGGCGATACTGGGGACAGGCCCAAAAACTGGGGACTAGCCCAAATAACTGGGGTCAAGCCCAAATATATGGGGTTAAGCCCAAATAACTGGGGTCAAGCCCGATTAACTGGGGTCAAGCCCAAATAACTGGAAACTTCTGTGGATACTCAATCCTTTGTTAAGGATATATCAAGCTTCTGCAAAACTCAGAACTAAGTGAAAGAAGGATAAAGGATCCAGGATCCTTCTCCTTATATATAAGATAATTAAAGAATTAAACATATTGAAATTAGATCATTACTAGAATGAGGATCATCTATCCACTAAGGATCCTTCAATTCGAGGATATCGGTCATGAATATAGCTAAGGATCCTAGATCCTTATTACATGAAGTATTTCTTTAAGTGGATAGCATTCCAAGCCCTTGGTAGCAAATCACCTTCCATTGTCAGCAATCGATATGCCCCATTCCCTGCCTCAGCTTCAATAAGATAGGGGCCTTCCCATTTTGGTGCTAACTTGCCATCAGCAGGATTTGTGGTGTTTTGGAATGCTTTCCTCAATACCATATCACCAACTTGAAACTTCCTGATCCTGACATTCTTGTTATAAGCTCCAGCCATCCTTTGTTGATAACTAGCCATTCTAATCCATGCCAAATCCCTGAGTTCTTCTATGGTATCCAAGTCTTGAACCAAGTTTTCAGCATTTCCTTCAGGATCACGGATGCTTGTTCTTGCAGTAGGAACCACCATATCTGTAGGGATCACTGATTCTGCTCCAAATACCAAAGAAAATGGAGTTTGGCAAGTGGCATTCTTGGGAGTTGTCCTATCAGCCCATAGTACATAAGGTAGTTCTTCTGCCCACTTTCCTTTCTTGGATCCAAGCTTCTTCTTCAAGTTGTTGATGATGATCTTGTTGGATGATTCTGCTTGACCATTAGCTTGTGGGTGGTGTTGATGTTATCATCATAATCCCCCAGCTGTCACAAAAGTTAGTAGTTCTACTCCCAATAAATTGGGATCCATTATCACAAACAATTTCAGAAGGGATACCAAATCTAGTAATGATATTTCTTTTAATAAAGGATATCACTTCTTTTTCTCTGACTTGAGCAAAGGCTTCAGCCTCTATCTACTTAGAGAAGTAACCAGTCATGGCAAGCATGAACACCTTTCCTCCTGGTGCTTTGGGAAGTTTACCAACTATATCCATTCCCCATCTCATGAATGGCAAAGAAGAGTGTTTTGGTCAAAAATCAAGCGAAGATAATGCAACCAAACTTTCTGTTGTGAGGTGTGATGCTTGAATCAATGAACAATATTAAGGATCACTCAGAAATGTAATGAACAAGTGACACGGTGATTTATACGAGGAAAAAGCCCTTGATCAAGAGTTGATCTCCGGCATAAAAAACCTCGGGTGATGGAAACTACCGATCACCAACTCAAATTAAACAGAAAATATATTACAACTTTGGACGATAGCGAGCTAGTTACAAGGATCACTAGAGTGTAATGTGCAAAAAAGTGTGTAATCGCCAAGCAAACTGTCAAGAGCTGATGAGAGCAGTTACGAGTATGTGTGTTTAGCCAAAAATAGCCAGGTGTTCTAATCTAGCTCGCTATCCCCTTTTAAATTTGGTAAATATCTAAGCTAACTAACTATCCGCATTTCGTGCAAGTCTTCCACGACCTCCAAAACGTCCATATTAGTCAAGCACGTGCGGAATAAAAAGAGAATATGCTCCGGGAATATCGCTAAGACCAAGTCCAAGCACGTACTCCTACAAAACAACATCATATTCAAAGCAGACAATCGTTAGTGTAAGGATCACTATGATGATCCAGGATCCTGATTCTACAACACTCTCTGAGGATCACTAATTCAAATAGAATTGAGGATCCCTAAACTTGACAGTAATTGAGGATCACTGATCTTTGGAAAATCCTCCCCTAACAATTGCCCCCAAAATGTAAGGAGTAAAGTGTAAGTAAACAAATTATATTTTCTCGTTCTTATTCGTAACAAACCAACGGACATATAGCCGTTATATTCTGACTAGCTGATGCGTGTGAATTGTTATATATTTTAGGTATATATTTTAAGCCCCTTTAACACTTTTTAGTCAAGTTTTAAATTTATAAAACACGATATTTACTAACACTAGACACACATATGGGCAAGTGCACCCATCGTGAGCGTAGTATAGTGTTGGTAAGATACCGAGGTCGTCCAAGGACACAAGAGCTTTTAGTACCGGTTTATCCTCAACGTCTAATCAAATCAAAAAAAGTTTAGAAAAATATTTTAAACTAAGAAAAATAAAAACTAACTAAAATGCTGAAAATAAAAATAAAAAGAAAAAACAGATAGACAAGATGAATCACTTGGTTCCGACTCGTATCTAGTGTAACCTTTGATTATTTCCGCACTTTTGCACTATTTTAAGAGATTATCTTAGTTATTGTAGTAGGCCCCTCTTTTGAAGGTGACGTTACCCTCACCCCAGTAGTTTGAGTCAGCAAGGATACAATCCTAAAAGGGTGGATTATTGGAAGATAATTAATTAAGTTATTAATGCAAATTATGGTAGGCCCCTCTTTTGGAGGTGACGTTACCCTCGACTAAGTAGTCTGAGTCAGCAGGGATACAGTCCTAAATAGCCGGGTTATAGTATTAATAGTAGTTAACTTATGAGGGTATCAAAGAGTTTGGACCCCCGCCATCCAATACCGCTAAGTATTGAAGGAGGTCCTACTAAATTTGACCCAGGTCCATTTTAGGACCTCTAAACGCTGAACAATGGCAAGACCTTTACCAAACCGTTCCCTTAACCCCCGACCAGGTAGCCAACATACCTCCATATAGACCGTGGAGATATGAATGGTGAAAATCTTTTTTTTATATAGACAGTAAAATAATTTCAAGACACCACGGACAAACGATAAAGAAAGATCACCTTCAACATAAGCAACTAGTTATTAAAGTCATTAATACGAAACCAAATAAAAAGTGCGAAAAGATTAGAAATAAAAAGTATTACACTAGACACTTTGTCTTCACCAAGTGATGTAAGAGAATTAGGCAAACATGGCCTTGATTGTCAAGAACTCTTACGATCAATCTTGGATCCCAAGACGACTCACACACTCTAGGATGGATGATGGTGTTATGGTGGTGGTGGGTGGTGGGTGAAGTGTGAGAGAGGTGGTGTGCCAAGGGATGGTTTGAGCTTGAGCCAAGCACTTCTATTTATAGGCTGAACAGAAGCTCAGGCACGGCCCCGTGTCCAGTGGGCACGGCCCCGTGTCCACATCCTTCTCTTTCTTCATTTAATGCAGCTTTGTCTTATTAGTTGACCACGCCCCCGTGTCCGCTGAGCACGACCCCGTGTGCAGAAGAATCTTTGTACTATGAAGATTTGCCTAGATTGTGCGAATCTTATAGTTGACCACGACCCCGTGTCCGCTGAGCACGACCCCGTGGTGGGCAATAGAAGCTTCTACCACTTTGTCTTTTCTGCTGACACTTGGGCACGCCCCCGTGCTGGCTGAGCACGGGGCGTGTTCAGGCTTCTGATTTCTTGTTTTGCTTGGGAAGATGCTGTCGTGGGGTCGGGCATGTCACGTCTTGTTCCTTTTCTTGTATTTATGTTAGATTTTGATGTCTTTTTGCTTCTTTTGTTAATTTGAGATCATTTAATCCTGAAAATACAAATGGAAGACAAAAGCACACTTTTTCCAATATTAGTACTAAAAAAAGGTTAGTTTTATGCCTCATTTGATGAAATTTATATGTTACATTTTGAACACATCAAATACCCCCACAATTGAATCTTTGCTTGTCCTCAAGCAAAACTCTTTAATATATGGCTATTACACTCCCAAATGGAATGGGTAGAGAAGAAGGTTTTTGGGCTTGTCGTAGTGTGTCGGGATTTCCAAGATTCTTTATTTAATTTAATTTTTATTTATTTACAATCTTATTCTTCATGATTTATTTAAAACTTTTCATAAGATAAATTACTTATTAGGGCATAACATGCCTTTGTAAAATTCTATTTATATACAAGTTCACATACCTCACGTGGATCACTCAACACTCGGCCGAAAATGTATTTTTGTGGATCACTCGAGAGCAGCATGGAACTTATTCCTACCATAGGCTTGCCAAGCAATCAATCCTCCTCCTTTTTAACTTATATACATTTGTAAATATCAAGAGGACTTTGTGGGTGAAGGGTTAGGCTTGGGTTAAAGGTAGGTGGTTGGGTTGGTGGTTAGTGGTTAGTAGAAAAAGGGCGAAAAGCGTAACAAGTGTCGGTTTTCGTAAGACTTTCTATTTTTGTAACTTTTATTTTGATGAAGCTATTATTCAAACCAAGTTATTTTTGATGAACTTGTTTGTTTATTTTCTTTTGCTTCATCCTCAACACAATTTTTTTTTTTTTTTTTTTGAAAAGTCATACGAAAAATCGAACTTGTTACTAAAACAAATGGTTAAAAATAAAAAGGTTTTAGTGGGTAAAAGTGTGTTTGGTTTGGGTTATGAAATGAAAAGGTTTAGGCTCAAAGGGGCTAACTAGGGGGATTTTGGGTAGGTGGTAAAAAAAAGGAAAAATAATGGTGTAGAAATAAAAAGGGTTAGTCCTAATGCCTCCATCATTTACTTACTCGGGTTTAAGTTGGTAAGGACCGGGAATGTATCGTCATGGCAAGTTCTAGAGTCGTAAGAACTAAGCGGCTATTCACACAAGAAACGAAATATGAGCATTTAGTCTAATGATATGTAATTGTATGCTCAATAAAGGCTCAAAACTCACTTTTGTGGGAATGGGTTTTTATGTGATCAAGTATATATAATCAAATTTTAACTAAGCTTGTCATGCCTTTTCATAATTTTCTTATGTTGGTTCTTTTTATCACGACGCTATCGGTTGTAAATTTGTAAAAATATAACCTTTTTGAGAACTTGAATTTCCCGAGTTAAACCTAGACATGTAAAAAAAAATGAAAATTTTTGAAAAAATTTGGGGTGATTAGCGATTCCAATAGAGTTTTGTGTAAGGCTTGTATTTAGGACTTGTAAGATTCAAGGTTTTAGCATCCCCCCCCCCCACACTTAAATTACACATTGTCCTCAATGTGTCCCAAAAATAAGTTTTTAGGTTGATTGAATGTGTAAAAAGGTGTAAAAAGCAAAAAATTTGTGTTACTGGGCGCTGAACACGGTCCCGTGTTATCCGGGCACGGCCCCGTGTTCAAGTGCCAGTAACAAAATTAAAACAAGAGAAACAGAAGTTTGGACACGGGGGCGTGTTAGGTGAACACGGCCCGTGTCCAGTTACCTGAACTGGGTCTTTTTCTGCAGACTGTGCAGCACGGGGCTGTGTTGGGTGGACACGGCCTGTGCCGAACTTTCTGTAAACGAAGAAATTTGTTGGACGGTTCTGTTTTCCTGTATGTGGTGCTGGTTCAAGTTTCCCTTGCATCCTTTGCCATCTCAAGTGTGTTTTTATTCCTAGAAATTAAAACTAACTAGAAAACAAGAAAATTAATCTAAACTAAGGATAGTTCCGCGGAACGCCTCCGTGGTGCGCCACGTTTATAAGGGTCCTTGGCTAGACCCAAAGCCTGGTCACATGTTACCCAAGTGGGATGTATTGCATCCCATGTTACACCGTCGGAGAGCGTCATCCAAGCTCGAGTCTATGACCTTCATGTATTTGACCGGTTCTTCTTCCTCTACTTTCTTTCCACATTCAAACTTCACTTCCTCATCCCCAAACTTTAATGTTAACGTTCCGTCATTCATATCCACCACTGCTTGGGCGGTGGCTAGAAATGGCCTCCCGAGGATGAGAGGGACATCGGTATCTTCTTCCATGTCTAGGATGACAAAATCGGTTGGAAAAATGAAGTTGTCAACCTTGACCAGCAGATTTTCAGCGACACCTTGTGGAAATTTGACGGACCTGTCGGCGAGTTGTATGCTCATCTTTGTAGGGGTTGTTGTTCCTAGGCCGAGTCGTTTGAACATTGACGTGGGCATGAGGTTAATGCTAGCCCCAAGATCGGCTAATGCATTACGAACGGGGGACTTCCCAATCGAGCAAGGAATTGTGAAGCTCCCGGGATCGATTTTCTTTTGTGGAAGTTTGTTAAGTACTAAAGCGGAGCATTCTTCGCCTAAGTTAACTAATTGCAATGATTCAATTTTCCTTTTGTGAGTGAGGAAATCCCTCATGAATTTTGCATATTTAGGCATTTGGGTTAGGACCTCAATAAAAGGAATATTAACATGCAATTGTTTTAGTAAACTTTCGAACTTTGCGAATTGCTCATCGGTCTTTTGACGATTTAACCTACCGGGGTACGGAATTGGAGGAGTCTTGATGGGCTCTTGATTTGGTGAAGGAGATTTTTCCGGTTGAGTTATAGGTGAAGTCGTGCTTTGGTTGAGTTGACTTCCTTCAACCGGTGGTAATGTGGCATCCTAGGGACCCACGGTTCGGTTTCTCAATGTGATGAGGTGTACTTGCGCCTTTGGGTTGGTTTCGGTATTACTTGGTAACGTGCCTTGTGGTCTCTCGGAGAAATTTTGAGGTAGTTGATTTAATTGTTTTTCAATGTTTTGAATGCTAGCTTGTTGATTTCTAAAATTCGATTCCAATTGTTGAAATTGATCCGAGTTTTTCTTTTCGGTGTCGGAGATGAGGCGAGATACCGTATCTTCAAGCCTTTCTCTTCCACCTTGTTGTTGAGAGAAATTTTGTGGTTGTTGAAAATTAGTTCGTTGGTTTTGTTGGTTACTACTATTGCCGGGATCTCTCCAACCAAGATTTGGGTGGTTACGCCATCCTTGGTTGTAGGTACCCGTTGGAGGACCCGACGGCCTAGGTCTATTATCAATGTAGTTTACCGTTTCTGCCTGTTCATCTAATTCTTTCATACAACTCCAATTTTCATGTGACCCACCACACCCTTCACAAGCCATTACCGAGGCCGTTTTTGTCATTTCTAGCCTTTTGATTTTTGAAGAGAGGGCCTCGATTTGGGCTTGTAAAGAGGTGCTTTCATCAACCTTATGGGCGCCCGGGGCAATAGATTTATTACCTCGGGGAGTGTGCCATTGAAAATTGGTTTGAGCAATTTCCTCAATTTGATTATATATTTCATTTGGGCGACGATTACCTAGAAGTCCCCCGGAGCTTGAATCAAGTGTTTGTCTTGTGTGTGGCAACAACCCATTGTAGAAAGTGGATACTTGTTGCCACACCGCTAGACCATGATGAGGACACTTTCTTAGAAGCTCCTTGAACCTTTCCCAAGTTTCATATAAGGATTCCCCATCCTCTTGTGAGTATGTATTAATTTCAGTCATTAGTTTAGCCGTTTTAGCAGGAGGGAAATACTTATATAGAAACTTTTGTGCTAGTTCATCCCAGGTGTTTACCGAGCCAACTGGGAGGGTGTTAAGCCAAGCCTTAGCTCGGTCTTTAAGTGAAAATGGAAACATCCTAAGGCGAATGGCGTCGTTTGATGCTCCATTGATCCGAAAAGTATCACATATTTCCAAGAAATTAGTAATATGTAGATGGGGATCCTCGTCCGCAAGCCCATGGAAGGTTGTGGAGTTTTGGAGCATTTGTATCAAATGCGGCCGAAGTTCGAAGTTGTTGGCTTCGACATTCGGTGCATTGATAGCGGCGCCGAGATTGCCTATGGTGGGCCGTAGGTAATCCATGAGGGTACGTTAGTCCGCCATTGGAAGTGGGTCCCCCGAAACTTTCTCTTGATTTTTAGCTTTAAGTCTTTTTCTGAGAAAGCGTTCGGGTTCTTCTAGAGGTTCTTTTATGTCTCTACTAGAACTGGAGCTCATGCACTACGTAGGAGGTTCAAATGTGGCGCCTGGGTTCCAAGTCCGGGAATAAAAACAGAAAAGAACGTTGGTCAGAATGTTCGCCACGGCCCCGTGCTTGGTGAACACGGATCGTGGTCAGAGATACAGTGATTGTTTCCCGGATCCCTGTTACTGGGAGTTGGACACGGCCCCGTGTTGCACCGACACGGCCCCGTGCTCAGCTCTCTGTAACTCGGAAAATAAAAACTGCCAGTAAGGATGCTGGTCACGGCCCGTGTCCGACCAGGCACGGCCCGTGCTGAGCTCTGCAGAAGCTGAAAAATTAAGAAAAAAATCCTAAAAAAAATTAAAAATAAGAAAAACAATTAGGCCGTTGATTCCTAACTTTCTTAAAATCCTTGTGTCCCCGGCAACGGTGCCAAAAACTTGATGCGTGTGAAGTGTTATATATTTTAGGTATATATTTTAAATTTATAAAACACGATATTTACTAACACTAGGCACACATATGGGCAAGTGCACCTATCGTGAGCGTAGTATAGTGTTGGTAAGATACCGAGGTCATCCAAGGACAGAAGAGCTTTTAGTACCGGTTTATCCTCAACGTCTAATCAAATCAAAAAAAGTTTAGAAAAATATTTTAAACTAAGAAAAATAAAAACTAACTAAAATACTGAAAATAAAAAGAAGAAACAGATAGACAAGATGAATCACTTGGTTCCGACTCGTATCTAGTGTAACCTTTGATTATTTCCGCACTTTTGCACTATTTTAAGAGATTATCTTAGTTATTGTAGTAGGCCCCTCTTTTGAAGGTGACGTTACCCTCACCCCAGTAGTTTGAGTCAGCAAGGATACAATCCTAAAAGGGTGGATTATTGGAAGATAATTAATTAAGTTATTAATGCAAATTATGGTAGGCCCCTCTTTTGGAGGTGACGTTACCCTCGACTAAGTAGTCTGAGTCAGCAGGGATACAGTCCTAAATAGCCGGGTTATCGTATTAATAGTAGTTAACTTATGAGGGGATCAAAGAGTTTGGACCCCCGCCATCCAATACCGCTAAGTATTGAAGGAGGTCCTACTAAATTTGACCCAGGTCCATTGCAGGACCTCTAAACGCTGAACAATGGCAAGACCTTTACCAAACCGTTCCCTTAACCCCCGACCAGGTAGCCAACATACCTCCATATAGACCGTGGAGATATGAATGGTGAAAATCTTTTATTTTATATAGACAGTAAAATAATTTCAAGACACCACAGACAAACGATAAAGAAAGATAACCTTCAACATAAGCAACTAGTTATTAAAGTCATTAATACGAAACCAAATAAAAAGTGCGAAAAGATTAGAAAAAAAAAGTATTACACTAGACACTTTGTCTTCACCAAGTGATGTAAGAGACTTAGGCAAACATGGCCTTGATTCTCAAGAACTCTTACGATCAATCTTGGATCCCGAGACGACTCACACACTCTACGATGGACAATGGATGATGGTGGTGGATGATGGTGTTATGGTGGTGGTGGGTGGTGGGTGAAGTGTGAGAGAGGTGGTGTGCCAAGGGATGGTTTGAGCTTGAGCCAAGCACTTCTATTTATAGGCTGAACAGAAGCTCGGGCACGGCCCTGTGTCCAGTGGGCACGGCCCCGTGTCCACATCCTTCTCTTTCTTCATTTAATGCAGCTTTGTCTTATTAGTTGACCACGCCCCCGTGTCCGCTGAGCACGACCCCGTGTGCAGAAGAATCTTTGTACTATGAAGATTTGCCTAGATTGTGCGAATCTTATAGTTGACCACGGCCCCGTGTCCGCTGAGCACGGCCCCGTGGTGGGCAATAGAAGCTTCTACCACTTTGTCTTTTCTGCTGACACTTGGGCACGCCCCCGTGCTGGCTGAGCACGGGGCGTGTTCAGGCTTCTGATTTCTTGTTTTGCTTGGGAAGATGCTGTCATGGGGTCGGGCATGTCACGTCTTGTTCCTTTTCTTGTATTTATGTTAGATTTTGATGTCTTTTTGCTTTTTTTGTTAATTTGAGCTCATTTAATCCTGAAAATACAAAAGGAAGACAAAAGCACACTTTTTCCAATATTAGTACTAAAAAAGGGTTAGTTTTATGCCTCATTTGATGAAATTTATATGTTACATTTTGAACACATCACTAGCCGTTGCCAATCTGACGTCATTGAAGTGACTATCCTGCAAGATCATGATTATAAATTGAAGTTAGAGATAAGGGTTAGGAAGCATTTAAATTCGTGTGTTTCATCCTTTAAATCCTCATTCGAAGATCTGATCGGGTACGTCTCTTTCCTTTCTCTCTTCATAATCTCATTATGTTTCTTCTTCTTCACCATCATTATGCCCAAGATGATGCTAAGATCTTCACCGGCTAAGGATCATAAAAAGGACAGTCCTTTGAAGAGCCAAGGGATCATCGAAAGCTCTGCGAAGGAACGATGCTGCTTTACTGATCCACAGATAGACAGGATTCGCCATTGTTTTCCGGGGAACACGGTTTTTAAAGCTTTTGATCAAACCGTCCTGAGCGACTTTGTTTCTGAAACCTGGGTAGCTTTTCCGGTCACCCCATTTACAATAGGATACTCGTATCCTTTTCCTGATTTCACCCAATCTTTCTTCTCTCTCACCGGCATCTCCTACATCCAAGCGATGCCAATGATGTGGAGGGTCTTGTATACCCTTGAAAGAATCATTGAGCATGAAGGTATTGATCGGGGAGTGTCGGAGTTAGCAGAAATGTACGACCTTGTGAGCCATGGATCTCATCGATATCTATTCAAACATAAACCCGGTGAAGAACACCCCATCTTCAAAACCACTAAGAATGACACCAACTGGAAAAGGCGATTCTTCTTTGTCAGAAGGGATTCCATCCCTGATGGGAAGGATCTTCCAAGAAAATGGGTTACTTCTGGTAGGATAGAGGATCCTTATAGAAGGATCATAGGATACCCTGTCTCCGCCGAGGATCACTGACCCCTTTTGTTTCTACTTTGCAGCTATTACCGTTTCACACATTATTACAACACCTGCAACGAAGGAAAGGCTTGCTGCTTTCCGGAGGCTTGATCCTGCAATAAGAACATTTCAAGCAAATACCCAGGATTCTCAGGAAGTATCCTCAGGCTCTGTTACGATGTCAAGTAAGTATCCCATTTTGTGCATAACTAAATGTTTAAATTAGAATGAAATAAGGATACTTATCTGTTTTGGATGTGTAGGTGCTGGAAAATCATCAAAGTCTGCTACTCGTTTCAGTGTTACTGACCTTGATGCTGTCCGATCCTCAAAGAAAAAGCATGCTGCTAGTCCATTCGTCACGATCCCCAAGGAAACCACTTCTAAGGGAAGGGGCGGAAAGAAAAGGAAGACTGCTGATACCCTTGAAGGTCTGCCTCTGATCCAGCATCAGTTCGAAGAATACGTTGCCGAGGTAAGAATAACTGATCCTTAAATGTGATTCTTGTACATGATCCTTCCATGCTAAAGGTAAGGGATCCTGAATTGTATCCTTTCTTTTGCAGAAATTTGCTGAAATCCAAGATTACGTAGGGAGTATTGAAGAGGTTGAGCAAAAGTGTGTGGACCTCCAAAAGATCATGCTGGCCATGGATAAGAAGATTGCCTTCCTTGAAAACGATGTCAATCTGGTGAAGAGGGAACTTGTCCTGGCTCATATCACTGTTGATCAGGAGAAGGCTGAAATCACAAATGATGCTAAAGTCTCCGCTGCCATTGCTATGTACAAAACCAAGTTGCAGATGGCCCAAGAAGCTCAGGATCCTGACTTTGACAAGAGCAACTGGGACATAGAGGGCTGGAATGCTAGGTTGGCTGAGCTGGATGACGAAGAAGAAGCTGGTGACGTCTTAGCAATCGAGGCTGGCGGCAGTGGGGTTAAGGATCATGTGGATGATGCCGGAGCTGGAGGAGCTGGTGAAGGTGATGGTGATGCAGCAAGGGTGTAAGTTGCTGGAATGGGCGATGATGGACATTTCTAGACGCGGCCGGAGCCCATTTTTTTTTAGGACTTGGTAATAGTTTTTTGGTTATGGTGTTTTGAAACAATCTTGGGTTGTATTTGAACAATAGTTTCTAGGGTTATGGATCAAGGATCCTTAGACAATAGGTAGGATAACGAGTGGTGGATGGATCCTCTGTTTGGGGGATGAAGCCACTTGTTATCCTGCCATTTTTTATTTCCTGCACTACAAAGACCTATGAACAATGGACACCCTTTACCTACCCCAGCGGACGGGCCACGCATTGCTGGTAGATGCTTGGGGTAGGTAATTTTGACAACCATGAAGGGTTTAACATTTTGTGAATAAATAAAACCTTAACTTTTTGTCTATTTCCCGTATTGTTATCCTTGTGAATACTTTACTTTTCAATTGTTGTGATAAATATTTTGTCTGGATTTATTAAGTAAAGAAGAAGAAATCTAATAAATATTCGTATAAAGTTTAGGATATGATCAAGGATCACATATCCTATAGTCGACAAGTTCTGAAAAGTAGTGTAGTTTAAGGATCATAAGTTCAGTTGTCAAAGGATAAGGGTCACTCATGTAAATAATAAATAAAATCAAAATAATTAAGGATCATACCTGAGAATCCAAGTTAGGATCCTAACCTTTAACACTTATAATAAGGATAACCAAAAGACAAACCTTAGTAGAAGGTAAGGATCAAGGATCCTTGGTCGTTTAGCTTCAAAAACCTGAAATATGATACAACTTGGGACTAAGCCAATATAAGACAAAAGTTAGTAACTGGGGACAAGCCCAACAATTCTGGGGACAAGCCCAATATACTGGGGACAAGCCCAAAGGATAACTGGGGACAAGCCCAAAGGATAACTGGGGACAAGCCCAAAGGATAACTGGGGACAAGCCCAAAGGATCGTGTGTAAACTGGAGTATGGCCCTCACTGGCGACTATCCAAACTTAGTGACATGAAAATGCCAAAACCTTAGCTAACGTGAAAACGTTAGAAACCTTAGGAACGGGTGTATGGTACGTCTACCATTATACGTAGGATCCTGAATACAGCCAGTACAATGAAATTGTCAGCCCCTAAAGCGAGTACTGGTCCCATTGCCATGAACTGTACCAGGATCATCGTGCGCTACTGGCGATACTGGGGACAGGCCCAAACTGGGGTCAAGCCCAAATAACCAGGGTTAAGCCCAAATAACTGGGGTCAAGCCCAAATAACTGGATACTTCTGTGGATACTCAATCATTTGTTAAGGATACCTGAACCTTCAAAAATCAGAATCAAGTGAAAGGAGGATAAAGGATGCAGGATCCTTATCCTTATATAAGATAATTAAAGAATGAAATAGTTGGAGATTAGAATATTACCAAAATGAGGATCCTCTGTCCTGTAAGGATCCTTCAAGGATACTTGTCAGGTAAGGATCATGGATCCTTATTACATGAAGTGTTTCTTCAGGTGGACAGCATTCCAAGCTCTTGGTAGCAAATCACCTTCCATTGTTAGCAATCGATATGCCCCCTTTCCTGCTTCGGCTTCAATCAAATAAGGGCCTTCCCACTTTGGTGCCAACTTTCCATCAGCAGGATTGGTGGTATTCTGAAATGCTTTCCTCAACACCATATCACCAACTTGGAATTTCCTGATCCTGACATTTTTGTTGTAAGCTCCAGCCATCCTTTGTTGATAACTGGCCATCCTTATCCTTGCCAAATCCCTGAGTTCTTCTATAGTATCCAAATCTTGAACCAAGTTTTCAGCATTTTCTTCAGGATCACGAATGCTTGTTCTTGCAGTGGGAACCACCATCTCTGTAGGGATCACTGATTCTGCCCCAAATACTAAAGAGAATGGAGTTTGGCCAGTAGCATTTTTGGGAGTTGTCCTATCAGCCCAAAGTACATAAGGTAGTTCTTCTGCCCATTTTCCTTTCTTGGATCCAAGCTTCTTCTTCAAATTGTTGATGATGATCTTGTTGGATGATTCTGCCTGACCATTAGCTTGTGGGTGGACTGGTGTTGATGTTATCATCTTAATCCCCCAGCTGTCACAAAAGTTAGTATTTCTACTCCCAATAAATTGGGATCCATTGTCACAAACAATTTCGGAAGGGATACCAAATCTAGTAATAATGTTTCTTTTAATAAAGGATATCACTTCCTTTTCTCTGACTTGAGCAAAGGCTTTAGCCTCTATCCACTTGGAGAAGTAATCAGTCATAGCAAGCATGAATACTTTTCCACCAGGTGCTTTAGGAAGCTTACCAACTATATCCATTCCCCATCTTATGAATGGCCAGGAAGAGGATATAGGATGCAAGAGCTCTGCTGGTTGGTGAATGATATTACTATGTCTCTGACAAGGATCACACTTCTTAGCATAATCCACAGCATCCTTCTTCATTGTGGGCCAATAGTATCCTGTCCTCAGGATCCTTGAGAATAATGCCCTGCCCCCAGTGTGGTTTCCACAATCTCCTTCATGGAAATCCTTTAGGACTTCTTGGATTTCAGGATCCTCAATGCATCTTAGATATGGTCCTGCAAGAGATCGTTTATACAACATATTATTCAATATTGTAAATTAAGATACCTTGATTTTGAAAGCCCTAGGGTTTTCTCCTGTAGGAATCTCTCCATGTTGTATGTATCTCATGATTGGATCGATCCATGATCCTGAATGAGATTGAGTATCATCACTAGGGATGATTGCATAATCCTCTCCTATCTCCATGGCTACATGATCCTCGATAGCAGGGGTCAGGATATGGATAATAGGGATCTGGATATCCTCCGGGATCTTCAAGGAAGATCCTAGATTGGCTAATGCATCAGCCTCTGTATTCTCTTCCCTTGGTACCTGTGTCAAACTAAAGTAAACAAAAGAGAGTGCCAATTCTTTGACTATTTCCAAATATTTGATTAGCTTTTCACCTTTAACAGCATAGGATCCATTAAAGTGATTAGTAATTAACAACGAATCTACATGTACCTCAAGATACCTGATCCTCATATGCTTGGCAATTTGCAAACCAGCTATCAAGGCTTCATATTCAGCCTCGTTATTAGTAGTTTGAAACTCACAAGCTATGGAGTGGGGTATTATGTCCCCCTGTGGCGATTTTAGTAGTATTCCAAGCCCTGTTCCTTTGACATTAGAGGCTCCATCAGTGAAGAGTATCCAAGGATCCTTAGTTTCTTCAAGCTGTTGGACTTCTAACTCAGCTTCCTTTTGCAAGTCACTACTGAAATCTGCCACAAAGTCAGCTAAGGCCTGAGATATAACGGCAGTTCTAGGCTCATATCTTATATCATAAGCACTAAGCTTCACTGCCCATTTGGCCATCCTCCCTGACATTTCTGGTTTCCTGAGAACATTCTTAATTGGAAAATTAGTCTTAACAATGATGGCATGAGTCTCAAAATAATGTCTTAATTTAGTAGATGCCATAATTAATGCAAGGATAAGTTTCTCTAAGTGTGAATACCTGGATTCAGCATCAAGTAAACTCTTACTTACATAATAAACAGGATGTTGTGTACCTTGGTGATCCTTAACAAGGACCGCACTTACTGCTTTTGAGGATACTGCTAGGTATAAGGATAATATGTCCCACTTTTCTGGTTTCATCAAGGCGGGGGCTGAGGATAGGTAATCCTTAAGAGCTTTGAGGGCATTTTCATGCTTCTCAGTCCATTCAATTTTTTTGTTCTTCCTCAGGATGTCATAGAATTCCTTGCACTTTTCTGAGGATTTGGATATGAACCTGTTCAAGGTTGCGATCCTGCCTGTCAATCTTTGCACATCCTTAGCATTTGCAGGAGATTTGATATTTACAATAGCCTTAATCTGCTCTGGACTTGCTTCAATGCCCCTCTTTGTCACCATATAGCCTAAGAATTTACCTGCTTTAACACCAAAATAACACTTGGAAGGATTCAGTTTCATATTAAATTTATCAAGGATATTGAATGCTTCCTCCAAGTCTCTAAGGTGATCCTCAGCTTTCTTGGACTTAACCACCATGTCATCTATATAGACTTCCATAGTGTGTCCAATTTGTTCCTTGAACATCATATTGACTAGCCTTTGATAAGTAGCACCTGCATTCCTTAGTCCAAATGGCATAGCAATATAACAATATATACCAGTTGGGGTCATAAAGGCTGTATCCTATTGATCAGATGGTTCCATCTGAATTTGTTGGAATCCAGATGAAGCATCCATAAAAGTCAACAACTCATGACCCGCGGTAGCATCCACCATGGAGTCAATGTGGGGTAACGGGAAAGGATCCTTGGGACATGCCTTGTTTAAATCAGTAAAATCGACACATACCCTCCACTTTCCATTTTTCTTTTGAACAACAACCACATTAGCTAGCCACCTTGGATACTTAACCTCTCTTATCATACCTGCCTGAAGTAATTTATCTACCTCCTCCTGGATAATAGCATTCCTTTCGGGTGCAAACTTCCTTCTTTTTTGATGTATAGGCTTGAATGACCTGTCAATGCCAAGTTTATGAGTAATTATATCCTTAGATATACCTGTCATATCCTCATGCTTCCAGGCAAAGGTGGTTTTCCTCTTCTTATGGAAGGATACTAGATCTTGTTCAATGTTGCTAATGATCCCTGATCCTATGAAGACGATGGATTCAGGATCATGAGGATCCATAAGGATTTCTTTCAAATCCTGCTCTCTTGCCTCCAAGACATCTCTTGGAGGATACTTTAGTTGCTATTGCTCCCTTGGTCTTGAGGCTGGCTTCATTGATGATGTGTAACAATTTTTAGCTTCTTGTTGATCACTCTCAATTTTCACCACTCCCCATGGACTAGGAAGCTTTACGCATTGATGATATGTGGATGGGACTGCCTTCATGTCATGTATCCACGGCCTGCCAAGGATAACATTACAACATGATAAGCAATCTATAACACAAAATTTTTTATAAGAGTGAAGTCCTTCGATATAGATAGGGAGTTTGATATCCCCCAATGTATTCTTGGTTTCTCCGCTGAATCCCACAAGAACTGAGGATCTTGGGACAATGTCTGATTCAGGAATGTTCATCTTTTTGAGGACATCAAGCTGAATGATGTTCACTGAGCTTCCTCCATCTATAAGGATCCTGCGAATGAAATGGTTAGAAATAAATAGGGTAATAACAAGACCATCATGATGACGATCCTGAACGTCATGACGATCATCCTCATCACAAGTTATAATCTTATCCTGTGTGACAGTGGAGGTTCGGATGGGTCTGTCTCCATTATCCATCTTGGTTTCCTTGGCATGTCTCTTGGCTGCTGAAAAGGAAGTACCACAAATGTCTGATCCACCGGATATGAAGTTTATAACTTGTGCATCTGCTGGAGGAGCAGGAGCCTTTTCTGGGATCCTTTTAGGATCCTGGATCCTTGACTTCTTTCATCCCAGAAATTCCTTCAAGTGCCCCTTGCTTAACAAGTAACCAATTTCTTTTCTAAGTGCAATACACTCTTTAGTGAGATGTCTGAAATCCTCATGATATGCACACCACTTGGATTTGACTTTTGTAGCAGCTGGTTTATCACTTTTTCTTGGCCACCTAGCTTTCTCGCCTAGATTCTGCATTGCAATAATTAGTTCATTGTTATCAACAGAAAAACAGTATTCAGAAATGGGAGGATAATCCTCATCATCCTCTTCCTGCTCTACTGCATGCACATTCTGGTTGTCAGACTTGTTGTAGGACTTGAACTTGTTATTCTTAAAGTAGGATCCTTGCTTTTCCTGTTTTGAGGATCCTGTCAGTCTTTCCTGGATCCTTTTATCATCCTCTAATCGGATGAATCTAAGGGCCCTGGTTCTTACTTCATCAAGATTCCTGCATGGGGTCATAACAAGATCATCATAGAACAATGAATCCCTAAGCAAACCCATGTTAAAGGCTTCTACAGCCGTAGCAATATCCAAGTTAGGAATGTCTAAGGATTCTTTAGTAAACTTAGTGATGTAATCTCTAAGTGACTCATTTTGACCTTGTGTTACCCTATATAGATCACTAGTTAAACGTTCAAATTTTCTACTACAATAGAATTGACTATTAAACAGATTAACTAGATTAGCAAATGAAGTAATAGAATAAGGGGAAGACTTAACAGCCATTTAAGAGCAGATCCTGTGAGTATGGATCCAAAACCCTTGCATAGACATGCTTCTTTTAACCTCTCAGGAATTGGATTGATCTCCATCCTCTCCCTGTATTGAGCTACAAGTTCCTCTGGATCTGTTGAACCATCATATAGCTTCATAGTTGGTATTTGGAACCTCTTGGGTATCTCAGCATCACAAATAGGTGGTGCAAAGCGAGATATCCTATGGCTACCATCTGCAATTTCAGGAATGGGTTTAACCACTCCAGGTACGCTGGATATCATATCCTTAAGCTTCTGTAACTCTCTAGCCATAGCCTGATTGATACCTGTATCCTGCATAGAGCCATGGTTAGTGTTATATGAATTATTAAAAGTGTTACCTCCCTTGGGATTCAAGTTTGGAATTGCAAATGTGAATCCATATTGACGGGATTCTGGTATGATTGAAGGACCAGAGGAAGCAATGGTCTGCATTGGTATGAAGTCTCCTTGAAGAACATCCGAACTTGGAGGCTGCATACTTCTTAAGAATCCTTAATCCTGAAAGATGTTGGATCCTTGAATCTGAGAGGATCCTTGAACCTGAAAGGATCCTTGGGGCTGAGAGGATCCTTGAACCTGAAAGCATCCTGGAACCATAGAGAATCCTTGGACCTGGGAGGATCCATGGACCTGGGAGGATCCTTGGACCGTGTGCATTCCTACATATCCTCCTGAGCTGACGAAGGATCCCTGATGCTGAGAAGAGGATCCCGATGGCTGAGAATAGGATCCTTGAGGCTGGAAGTGAGAGCCAAATGCCTGACTCATAGTTACCGTTCCATAACGCCTTTCTGATGGACCACTTTGATATTGGCTGCCCGGAACTGCCGATTGTAGGGTAGTTACAACTGGAGTATCGAAATCCAATGACCTTGGTATCAGAGGAGAGTGATCCTCCACTGATTTCTTCTGTTTCTTGATATCACCAATCTCCTGGAGGATCCTTTCATTGGTTTTGTCCTGCTCTTGCATGCGATCTCTCATCTGCAAAATCAGAGTAAAAAGATCATTAGTAGTAGGATTAGAGGAAACAGAAGAAGTTGGCGGTTTTGGAAAAATGGGGGTTTGTCTCTTCGCAGCATTTTCAGCATTCTTCTGGGATCCAGAAGGTGGTGGAGGCAAAGGAGGAACGCCTTGTGAAGAACTGATTGCCGGCATAGAGCCTGATGTGTTCTTTGCTGAAGAAGCCATCTGCTTGGTTGTAATGAACCGAAATGATCACAAGAACAATAATTTCTCAAGAACGAAGCACCAATTGCCCCACGGTGGGCGCCAAACTGTTTTGGTCAAAAATCAAGCGAAGATAATGCAACCAAACTTTCTGTTGTGAGGTGTGATGCTTGAATCAATGAATAATGTTAAGGATCACTCAGAAATGTAATGAACAAGTGACACGATGATTTATACGAGGAAAAAGCCCTTGATCAAGAGTTGATCTCCGGCATAAAAAACCTCGGGTGATGGAAACTACCGATCACCAACTCAAATTAAACAGAAAATATATTACAACTTTGGACGATAGCGAGCTAGTTACAAGGATCACTAGAGTGTAATGTGCAAAAAAGTGTGTAATCGCCAAGCAAACTGTCAAGAGCTGATGAGAGCAGTTACGAGTATGTGTGTTTAGCCAAAAATAGCCAAGTGTTCTAATCTAGCTCACTGTCCCCTTTTAAATTTGGAAAATATCTAAGCTAACTAACTATCTGCATTTCGTGCAAGTCTTCCACGACCTCCATAACGTCCATATTAGTCAAGCACGTGCAGAATAAAAAGAGAATATGCTCCAGAAATATCGCCAAGACCAAGTCCAAGCACGTACTCCTGCAAAACAACATCATATTCAAAGCAGACAATCGTTAGTGTAAGGATCACTATGATGATCTAGGATCCTGATCCTACAATACTCTCTGAGGATCACTAATTCAAATAGAATTGAGGATCCCTAAACTTGACAGTAATTGAGGATCACTAATCTTTGGAAAATCCTCCCCTAACAAAGAGGATATAGGATGCAAGAGCTCTGCTGGTTGATGAAAGATATTACTATGTCTCTGACAAGGATCACACTTCTTGGCATAATCCAAAGCATCCTTCTTCATTGTAGGCCAATAGTATCCTGTCCTAAGGATCCTTGAGAACAATGCCCTGCCCCCAGTGTGGTTTCCACAATCTCCTTCATGAAAATCCTTTAGGACTTCTTGAATTTCAGGATCTTCAATGCATCTTAGATATGGACCTGCAAGGGATCGTTTATATAACATGTTATTTAATATTGTAAATTGAGATACCTTGATTTTGAAAGCCCTGGGGTTTTCTCCTGTAAGAATCTCTCCATGTTGTATATATCTTATGAATGGAAGGATCCATGATCCTGAATGAGATTGTGCACTATCACTAGGAACTATTGTAGAATCATCCTCTATCTCCATAGTTATGTGATCCTCAATAGCAGGGGCCAAAATATGGATGATAGGGATCTTGATATCCTCTGGAATTTTCAATGATGATCCAAGATTGGCCAATGCATCAGCTTCTGCATTCTCTACCCTAGGTACCTGTGTTAAACTAAAAGAAACAAAAGAGAGTGCCAATTCCTTGACTATCTCTAGGTATTTGATTAATCGTTCACCTTTAACAGCATAAGATCCATTAAAGTGATTAGTAATTAGCAATGAATCTACATGTACCTCAAGATACCTGATCCTCATATGTTTGGCAATTTTCAAACCGGCTATCAAGGCTTCATATTCAGCCTCATTATTAGTAGTTTAAAACTCACAAGCTATTGAGTGGGGTATTATGTCCCCCTGTGGCGATTTTAGTAGTATTCCAAGTCATGTTCCTTTGACATTAGATGTTCCATCAGTGAAGAGTATCCAAGGATCCTTAGTCTCTTCAAGCTGCTGAACTTCTAACTCAGCTTCTCTTTGTAAATCACTACTAAAATCTGCCACAAAGTCAGCTAAGGCTTGAGATTTGATGGCAGTCCTTGGTTCATATCTCATATTATATGCACTAAGCTTCACTGCCCATTTAGCCATCCTTCCTGACATTTCAGGTTTCTTGAGAACATTCTTAATTGGAAAGTTAGTCTTAACAAATGGCATGAGTTTCAAAATAATGTCTTAGTTTAGTAGATGCCATAATCAAAGCAAGGATAAGTTTTTCTAAATGAGAATACCTGGATTCAGCATCAAGTAAACTCTTACTTACATAATAGACAGGATGTTGTGTACCTTCGTGATCCTTAACAAGGACTGCACTTACTGCTTTAGAGGATACCACTAGATATAAGGATAATATATCCCCTTTTTCTGCTTTCATTAAGGCAGGGGCTGAGGATAGGTAATCCTTAAGGGCTTTGAGAGCATTTTCATGCTTTTCAGTCCATTCAAATTTCTTGTTCTTTCTCAAAATGTCATAGAATTCCTTGCACTTTTCTGATGACTTCGATATGAACTTATTCAAGGTTGCGATCCTCCCTGTCAACCTTTGCACATCCTTGGCATTGGCAGGAGATTTGATATTCACAATTGCCTTGATTTGCTCTGGACTTGCTTCTATGCCTCTTTTTGTTACCATGTAACCTAGGAATTTGCCTGCATTAACACCAAAGTGACACTTTGAATGATTCAACTTCATATTGAATTTGTCAAGGATATTGAATGCTTCCTCCAGGTCTCTAAGGTGATCCTCAGCTCTCTTGGACTTAACCACCACGTCGTCTATATAGACTTCCATAGTGTGTCCAATTTGTTCCTTAAACATCATATTGACTAGCCTTTGATAAGTAGCACCTGCATTCCTTAGTCCAAATGGCATAGCAATATAACAATAGATACCAGTTGGGGTCATAAAGGCTATATCCTCTTGATCAGATGGTTCCATCTGAATTTGTTGAAATCCAGATGAAGCATCCATAAAAGTCAACAACTCATGACCCGCGGTAGCATCCACCATGGAGTCAGTGTGGGGTAATGGGAAAGGATCCTTGGGACATGCCTTGTTTAAATCAGTGAAATCGACACATACCCTCCACTTTCCATTTTTCTTTTGAACAACAACCACAATGGCTAACCACCTTGGAAACTTCACCTCTCTAATCATACCTGCTCGGAGTAATTTGTCTACCTCCTCCTGGATAATAGCTTTCCTCTCAGGTGCAAACTTCCTCCTCTTCTGATGTATGGGCTTAAATGACCTGTCAATGCCAAGCTTATGAGTAATTATATCTTTAGAGATACCTGTCATGTCTTCATGCTTCCAGGCAAAGGTAGTTTTTCTCCTCTTAAGGAAGGATACTAGAGCTTGTTCAATGTTGCTGAGGATCCCTGATCCTATGAAGACTTTGGATTCAGGATCATGAGGATCCATAAGGATATCTTTCACATCCTGTTATCTTGCCTCCAAGACGTCTCTTGGAGGATACTTTAGTTGCTATTGCTCCCTTGGTCTTGAGGCTGGCTTCATTGATGAGGTATAGCAATTCTTTGCTTCTTGTTGGTCACTCTCAATCTTTATCACCCCCATGGACTAGGAAGCTTCACACATTGATGATATGTAGATGCAACTGCCTTCATGTCATGTATCCATGGCCTGCCAATGATAACATTGCAACAGGATAAGCAATCTATTACACAAAATTTTTGATAAGAATGAAGTCCTTCAATGTAGATGGGAAGTTTAATGTCCCCCAATGTATTCTTGGTTTCTCCGCTGAATCCCACAAGAACTGAGGATCTTGGGATAATATCCGATTCAGGGATGTTCATCTTCTTGAGGACATCAAGCTGAATGATGTTTACAGAGCTTCCTCCATCTATCAGGATCCTGCGAACAAAGTGGTTAGATATAAAAAAAGTAATGACAAGCCAATCATGATGAGGATCCTGAACATCAACACGATCATCCTCATCAAAAGTTATGACTTTCTCCTGTGTGACAGTAGAGGTCCGGATGGGTCTGTCCCCACTATCCATCTTGGTCTCCTTGGCATGTCTTTTGGCTGCTGAAAAGGAAGTACCACAAATGTCTGATCCACCAGATATGAAGTTTATAACTTGTGCATCTGCCGGAGGAGCAGGAGCTCTTTCTGGAAGCTTTTCAGGATCCTGAGTCCTTGACTTTTTTCTTCCCAAAAGCTCCTTCAAGTGCCCCTTGCTTAACAAGTAACCAATCTCTTTTCTAAGTGCAATACATTCTTCAGTGAGATGCCTGAAATCCTCATGATATGCACACCATTTGGACTTGTCTTTTGTTGCAGCTGGTTTATCACTTTTTCTAGGCCATCTTGCTTTCTCACCTAGATTCTACATTGCAAGAATTAGTTCATTGTTATCAACAGAAAAACAATATTCAGAAATGGGAGGATAATCCTCATCATCCTCTTCCTGTTCTACTGCATGCACGTTCTGGTTGTCAAACTTGTTGTAAGATTTGGACTTGTTGTTCCTGAAGTAGGATCCTTATTTCTCCTGCTTCGAGGATCCTGCCAGTCTTTCCTGGATCCTTTTATCATCCTCTATCCGGATGAATCTAAGGGCCCTGGTTCTTACTTCATCAAGATTCCTGCAAGGGGTCATGACAAGATCATCATAGAACAATGAATCCCTAAGTAAACCCATTTTAAAGGGTTCCACAGCCGTAACTATATCCAGATTAGGAATATCTAAGGATTCTTTACTAAACTTAGTGATATAATCTCTAAGTGATTCATTTTGACCTTGTGTTATCCTATATAGATCACTAGTTAACCATTCAGATTTTCTACTACACGAGAATTGGTTATTAAACATATTAACTAGATTAGCAAATGAAGTAATAGAGTAAGGGGGAAGACTTAGCAGCCATTTAAGAGCTGATCCTGTTAGTGCGGATCCAAAACACTTGCATAGACATGCTTCTTTTAACCTCTCAAGGATGAGATTGATCTCCATCATCTCTCTGTACTGAGCTACATATTCTTCTGGATCCGTCGAGCCATCATACAACTTCATGGTTGGTATTTGGAACCTCTTTGGAATTTCTGCATCACAAATGGGTGGTGCAAAGCGAGATATCCTGTGGCTTCAATCTGCGATTTCAGGAATGGGTTTAACCACTCCTGGAATGCTGGATATCATATCCTTTAGTTTCTGTAATTCCCTAGCCATAGCTTGATTGATACCTATATCCTGCACAAAGCCATGGTTAGTGTTATAAGAATTATTCAAAGTGTTACCTCCCGGAGGATTCAAGTTTGGAATCCCAGATGTGAATCCATATTAACGAGATTCTGGTATGACTGAAGGACCAGAAGAGGCAATAGTCTGCATTGGAATGAAGTCTCCTTGATGAACATCGGAACTTGAGGGCTGCACACTTCTTAAGAATCCCTGATCATGAAAGATGTTGGATCCTTGATGTGCTGTGACTAGGGGTCTTGGAGGATAATCCATGGATCCTTGAACCTGAGATGAGGATCCTTGAACCTGAAGGGAGGATCCTTGAACCTGAACGGAGGATCCTTGAACCATGTGCATCCCCATATATCCTCCTGAGCTAACGAAGGATCCCTGATGCTGGAAAGAGGATCCCGAAGGTTGAAAGCAGGATCCTGAAGGTTGGAAGTGAGACCCTAAAGCCTGACTCATAGTTGTTGATCCATAACGCCTTCCCAATGGTCCACTCTGGTACTGGATGTCCGGAGCTGCAGATTACAGGGCGGTTATAGCTGGAGTGTCGAAATCCAGTGACCTAGGTATCAGAGGAGAGTGATCCTCCACTGATTTCTTCTGTTTCTTGATGTTACCAATTTCCCGGAGGACCCTTTCGTTGGTTTTATCCTGCTCTTGTATGTGATCCCTCATCTGCAAAATCAAAGTAAAAAGATCACTGTTAGTAGGGTTAGAAGAAACAGCAGATGTTGGTGGTTTTGGGAAAATGGGGCTTTGTCTCTTTGCAGCATTTTCAGCATTCTTCTGGGACCCAAAAGGTGGTGGAGGCAAAGGTGGAACGCCCTGTGAAGAAGTGACTGCCATCATGGAGCTTGAAGTGTTCTTTGCTGAAGAAGCCATATGGTTGAAGATAATGAACCGAGATGAACACAATGAGCAAAATTTTTCAGAAATGAAGCACCAATTGCCCCACGGTGGGCGCCAAACTGTTTTAGTAAAAAATCAAGCTAGGATAATACAACCAAATCTTTTGTTGTGAGGTATGATGCTTGAATCAATGAACAAATGTATGGATAACTTGCAAATGAAATGAACAAGTAACACAAGGATTTATACGAGGAAAAAGCCCTTGATCAAGAGTTGATCTCCGGTATAAAAATCTTCGGGTGATGGAAACTACCGATCACCAACTATAATTAAACAAAAGAATGTTACAACTCGGGATGATAACAAGCTTGTTACAAGGATCACTATAGTGTAACGTGTATGAAATCGCCAATAAATTGTTGAGAGCTGCTTCGAGTGTGTGTGTTTGCTTAATCGTTCTAACTCAAGCTTATTATCCCCTTTAAAAATAGAAATAGATTAAATAACTAACTATCCGCTAAATGTGCAAGCTCCCCACGACTTCTAAAACGGTCACCAAGCCATGCACGTGCGGAATATTGAGGGCATATTCCCCAAGAATATCGGCAAGACCAAGTCCAAAGCGTACACTCCTGCAAAACAAGCTTAAACATAATGAAGGCAACTGTTAGTATAAGGATAACAATGAGGATCTTGGATCCTGATCTTGCAAGATCTTCTGAGGATCCTTAATTCAAACAGAATTGAGGATCCGTGATCCTAGCAGTACTTGAGGATCCGTGATCCTTAGGTTTAGAAAATCTATCCCTAACAGAAAGTTAGCTCCTAAGTGGGAAGGACCTTATGAGATTGAATCGGAATCCGGAAAAGGAGCATACCACCTTAAGAATATGGAGGGGGATATACTACCAAGATCCTGGAATGCTATACATCTCAAAGCCTATTTCAAGTGAGTTTAGAATTTAATTTCTAACTCGGGATGGTATGAATTCTATCTCTTTTAAATATAATTCTATTTTATTTGAACCCAATACTGACTTAAGCATCGGAGGGGTGTTAGCCAGGCTAACACCCACCTTAGTTTAAGGTTGTTTTGCAGAATATGCTTCGGGATATGACTCCAGGATATACACTCAGAGTAATTCGAAAGATTAGAGGATTGGCCCCATCTCTCACGTTTAAGGGATCCTGATCGCTTCACAGGTTTAAAGGTATTCACCTTTCTCTCGAATTGAGTTTAAACACCCCGCCTAGAGCGCAAGTTATCCGGGGATAGTTCAAGATAGCGGGACCAGTCCATGTAAAAGTGGCTGACAATTTCGTTATTGTTGGCTATATCCTGGATCCTAAAGGTATATGAGGATTGATCACCCTCTCTCACGAAAGGGTATTTTCATACTCTCTAAGGTTTAAAGGTTTTCACCTTTCTAAGTCTTGGAGTTTATACACTCCCGCATGTAGCGCACGAAAACAAGGGTTTATCCCCAGGATACTAAGGGTTTATCCCCAGAATATTAAGGGTGTATCCCCAGTGAAACTAAACTTTTTGACAAGTTCCAAAGATATGACAAACTACGATTGTGTTTACACACGTTATTCTTTTGGTGAAAAGTTATGAAATTTAATCACTAAGCGAAGAGACATTCAAGTGTGTCATATATTGATGCAATATCCTGCACACACAGGGGACATCCATGCCGGGGACATTGCAAAGGATTCAAAGGTTGAGGTTGGAAATTATTGCCTAAGTGTTTCTGGTATGATTTATTATTTTTCAAGTCTTGAAAACCTTATCTAAATGATCTAAGTTTTCTAAAAAGTCATATTCAACCAAGTTTTGTCTAACATTTTAATGACAAAAGTATTGAACATTTCATCAGTATCCTGACCAGGATGTTTGATCAAGATATTCAAAACATACCTTTCAAAATAAAAACATAACAACAACAAATAAAGCTAAAAGGTTAGTTTATTATTAATGGATTGTATTCTTGGTTTCATCTCAAAAAGAGACCCATCCACCAAGAACACAATTAAGTTTTTAAAATACATCTACATAAACAATTGAAGGCTTCGTCCTGAAAACACAGGATCACTCCACCTTCAACTTTCAAACTATTCTACTTGCAGGAAATTCAAATTGTTCAAAGTGCAGGACGACCAGATGATTTAGACCCTACAAAATACAGGTATCATTAGAGACAAACTAACCAGGATACAGGTTCAGTATATGTGTACAGGATACAGGATCTGGATACTTACCTTATTAGGGAAGGATGTCATGTGCTCGATGGATTCCATGAAGCCAAGGTCATCATAAGAGAAACCTTCGGCAGCAGCAGCAACAACAAAGGGCTTAGAGCTGGGGGCAACAGATGGCTCCCTTTTTCATTAGGACTGGCTTGGGGTAGCTGTCAAGCTCCTCAAGGAATGTTCGAAACAGATATCCTTACCAGACATGTTGGAATGACTAAAAAATATATCCGTTGGAATCAGGATATCCAACAGTTATATTTTTGGGGACAATTGTTATGGGTGAAATTTTGAGCCCATATCCTGACACTATATCTTGATTTTATGATAGCTGATTACGATCAGGATACCGGACCAGGATATTGGTAACATCCTGAGGCAGTATCCTGACTATTACTAACAATTTGCTTGTAAACATTGGTTACAAGGGACTAACGTTCATGAGGACCAAGTCATCCTGAAGACCCGCTCAAATTGGTTAGGATAAGGACGTTGATGGCGGAAGAATAGCTCTTGTAACGGTCAGCATTGAAGAATGGCGTGTTTTATGGGAGTTACGGATGCTGGTCAAAGATATTAATGTTGTAACGGTTATGGAAGCTTAAATACTTGATTTACAGTTAATATGCACGTGGAGAACGAGTTGAAACAGCCCCCTAACTTTCAGAAGGGCATATTCCAAGTATCCCAGATTTTTAGCATAATATCCCGGATTTTTAGCATAGTTAGTTAAACTTAGAAACTATATAAAGGGGATGCCAGATCCATAGGACACACACTCTCGAGTTCACCTACTCATTTATTCTCTTTTCTAGCAGCAATCACGCACTAACACTCATCACTTACAATCATTATACCACTTAATAGCGATCTGAGCATTATCCTGCACTGTATCCTGGTTATTCAAGCAATAAGAAGAACAAGGCAGCCGACGATTGTCAGCTCCCGAGGTTTTATGCTGGAGATCTAGATTGATCAAGGGCTTTCCTCGTATATCTCGTGTCACCCTTTACTTTTTTGCTCATTGTTTGATCGTAGATACAGCTCGATATCCTGAGTCGTATCCTAAACACTGTTTTTTACAAGCAACTTGACCAGCATATTTTTGATACACATTCTTAGCACACTACCTCACTTAACTAATTTGATCACTTAATTGCTTAGGTAATTTTTAAACAAAACAATAATCCCTTGGTCAAGTTTCTGATACAACTCACCTACCTGTAACTGACCTCATTGTAACAATCAACAAATCTTACAGTTCTTAATCAACTTATTTATTTCATAAAAAAAAAGTAATCCTCACTAAACTTCCATTATAATGAACCTTATCACTATTTTCTTTAATTCATTTGTATCAGCTTAGGTCCGATTAGAATAGCCGTTTTTAACCTAATAAAAGTAGGGAATTGATATTGTGGTGTTTGTGTATATACTCATGTTCAAATCATCCATGAAGAATCACAGAAGCGTATTCGTACACTTAGGTAGATAGAGAACCATTACAACAACCGGATGATCGAAGATGTTACCTGGATTTGTGATACTGAGCAAATAGAATGGGGTGGCAGTTTCACAATCGAAAGGGTACTAAGAGGGTTTCAGTGTTGAGAAAGGGTACAACACCGGCCACCACCACTACTCACCACCACCACTCACCACCACCTCTCACCATCCCCTCTCACCAGCACCACCACCTCTCACCAGCACCAGCACCACCACTACCACCACTCACCGTCCACCACTCACCGTCCACCACTCACCATCCACCACCACCGGCCACCACCACTACTCACCACCACCATTCACCGGCCACCACCACCACTTACCACCACCACCACCACTTACCACCACCTCTCACCACCACCACCACTCACCGGCCACCACCATCGGCCACCACTTACCACCACCACCACCGGCCACCACCACCACTCACCACCACATCTCACCACCACCAACACCACCGTCAGCCACCACCACCGCCAGCCACCACCACTACTTACCACCACCACCACTCACCGGACACCACCACTAACCGGACACCACCACCGGCTACCACCACCACTCACCGGACACCACTCACCGGACACCACCACCGGCTACCACCACCACTCACCGGCCACCACCACTCACCGGCCACCCCCACCGGCCACCACCACTACTCACCACCACCACCACCACTCACCACCACCACCACCACTCACCGGCAACCACCACCACCACTCACCGGCCACCACCACCACCACTCACCGACCACCACCACCACTCCCGGGTCAATAACTTAGTGTTATTATAAAACTCTAGCGAATAAACGTCCTATGAAACTTATGTTTTATGACTCAAATATCAAGTGTCCTATTATGGTGTATTATAATAACACCATAATGATTAAGCGTCCTATAAAGGTTAAAGTTATAAGACCCTAGTGTCAAGTATCCTATTAAGTTATGTTATAATAGAACTCTAGCGAGTAAGCGTCCTATAAAACTGATGTTTTATGACTCAAATATCAGGTGTCCTATTACAGTGTATTATAATAACACCATAATGATTAAGCGTCCTATAAAGGTTAAATTTATAAGACCCAAGTGTCAAGTATCTTTTTAAGTTATATTATAATAAAACTCTAGCGAAGAAGCATCCTATAAAACTAATGTTTTATGACTCAAATATCAAGTGTCCTATTACAGTGTATTATAATAACACCACAATGATTAAGCGTCCTATAAAGTTTAAAGTTATAAGAATCAAGTGTCAAGTGTCCTATTAAGTGAAGTTCTAATATGACTTCGACTAGAAAGGGTCCTATAACACTGAACATTTATGACTTAACTACAACGTGTCCTATTAAGTTATGTTATAATAGGACCCCCAGATGATCAAGTGTCCTAATACAGTACCACAAAATGGGACACTAACAATAAAATGTCTTATAAAGTACTTTATTAGGATCTACATTTTAAGTGTCCTATTAAATTATATGATAATAGGACCCAAAAAAATCATCCATCCTATTAAATAGTTTTTTAGGACACCAGTTTAGTAGAGTAGATTATAAAAGGATCCCAAAAGTTCATTAGTCCTATTAAATAGTTTTTTAGGACCCTCTTTTACAAGCGTCCCACAGAAAAGGTCCTAAAAAGCCATTTTTGTTGTACTGCGTATGGATATTCAGGATCCTCATCATGATGGTCTTGTTATTACTTTATTTATATCTAACCATTTTGTTCGCTGGATTCTCATAGATGGAGGAAGTGTAGTGAACATCATTCAACTTGATGTCCTCAAAAAGATGAATATCCCTGAATCAGAAATTATCCCAAGATCTTCAGTTCTTGTGGGATTCAGTGGAGAAACCAAAAACACATTTGGGGACATTAAATTCCCATTTACATAGAGGGAGTTAATTCTTTTCAAAAATTTTGTGTTATAGATTGCTTATCCTGTTGCAATGTTATCCTTGGCAGGCCATGGATACATGACATGAAAGTAGTTCCATCTACATACCATCAATGTGTCAAACTCCCTACTCCATGGGGCGTGGTGAAGATAGAAAGTGACGAACAGGAAGCTAAAAATTGTTACACTTCATCAATGAAACCGGCCTCAAGACCTAGGGAGCAATAGCAATTAAAGTATCCTCCAAGACATGTCCTGGAGGCAAGAGAACAAGATGTCAAGGATATCCTGATGGATCCTCAGGATCCTGAATCCAAAGTTTTTATAGGATCCGGGATCCTCAACAATATTGAAGAGGATCTAGTATCCTTCCTAAAGAGAAGAAAAACTACCTTTGCCTGGAAGCATGAAGACATGACAGGTATTTCCAAAGATATTATTACTCGTAAACTTGGCATTGACAGGTCATTCAAACCCATACATCAAAAAAGGAGAAAGTTTGCACCTGAGAGGAATGCCATCATCCAGGAGGAGGTAAACAAACTGCTCAGAGCAGGTATGATTAGGGAGGTTAAGTATCCAAGATGGTTAGCCAATGTGGTTGTTGTTCAAAAGAAAAATGGAAAGTGGAGGGTATGTGTCGATTTCACTGATTTAAACAAGGCATGTCCCAAGGATCCTTTCCCATTACCCCACATTGACTCCATGGTGGATGCAACTGCGGGTCATGAGTTGTTGATTTTCATGGATGCTTCATCTGGATTCCAACAAATTCAGATGGAACCATCTGATCAAAAGGATACAGCCTTTATGACCCCTACTGGTATCTATTGTTATATTGCTATGCCCTTTGGACTAAGAAATGCAGGTGCTACCTACCATAGGCTAGTTAATATGATGTCTAAAGAACAAATAAGACACACAATGGAAGTCTACATAGATGACATGGTGATTAAGTCCAAGAGACTTGAGGATCACCTTAGAGATTTGGAGGAAGAATTTGATATCCTTGATAGATACAAAATGAAATTGAATCCTTCCAAGTGCCACTTTGGTGTGAAAGCTGGCAAGTTTCTACAGTACATGGTGACAAAAAGAGGGATAGAGGCAAGTCCAGAACAAATCAAGGCAATTGTGAATATCAAGTCTCCTGCCAATGCCAAGGATGTGCAAAGATTGATAGGAAGGATCGCAGCCTTGAACAGGTTCATCTCAAAGTCATCAGAGAAATGCAAGGAATTCTATGACATTCTGAGAAAGAACAAGAAATTTGAGTGGACTGAAAAGCATGAAAATGCTCTCAAGGCCCTCAAGGATTACCTTTCCTCAGCCCCAGCATTAATGAAACCAGAAAAAGGGGATATATTATCCTTATATTTGGCAGTCTCTTCTAAGGCAGTAAGTGCAGTCCTTGTTAAGGATCATGAAGGTACACAACATCCTGTATATTATGTAAGTAAAAGTTTGATTGATGCTGAATCCAAGTATTCTCATTTAGAAAAACTTGTCCTTGCTTTAATTATGGCATCTACTAAACTTCGCCATTATTTTGAAACACATGCTATTATTGTTAAAACTAACTTTCCAATTAAGAATGTTCTCAGGAAACCTGAAATGTCAGGAAGGATGGCAAAATGGGCAGTCAAGCTTAGTGCCTACGATATCAGATATGAACCAAGAACTGCCATTAAATCTCAGGCCTTGGCTGACTTTGTGGCTAATTTCAGTAGTGATCTTCAAAGGGAAGCTGAATTGGAAGTTCAACAGCTTGAAGAGACTAAGGATCCTTGGATACTCTTCACAGATGGAGCCTCTAATGTCAAAGGAACTGGACTAGGCATACTACTAAAATCACCATAGGGGGACATAATACCCCACTCAATTGCTTGTGAGTTTCAAACTACTAACAATGAGGCTGAATATGAAGCCTTAATAGCCGGTTTGCAAATTGCCAAGCATATGAGGATCAGGTATCTTGAGGTATATATAGATTCTTTATTAATCACTAACCACTTTAATGGTTCTTATGCTGTTAAAGGTGAAAGACTAATCAAATATCTTGAGATAGTTAAGAAATTGGCAGACTCTTTTGCTTCTTTCAGTTTGACACAGGTACCCAGGGAAGAAAATCCAGAAGTTGATGCTTTAGCCAACCTTGGATCATCATTGAAGATCCCAGAGGATATAAAAATTCCCATTATCCACATTTTGGCTCCTGCTATTGAGGATCACACAACTATGGAAATAGTGGAGGACTCTGCAATCATACCTAGTGATGATGCACAGTCAAATTCAGGATCCTGGATCCTTCCAATCATGAGATATATACAACAAGGAGAGATTCCTATAGGAGAAAATCCCAGAGCTTTCAAAGTGAAGGTATCTCAATTTACAATATTAAATAACAAGTTATATAAACGATCTCTTGCAGGTCCATATCTAAGGTGCATCGAGGATCCTGGAATCCAAGAAGTTCTTAAGTATTTTCATGAAGGAGATTGTGGAAACCACACTGGGGGCAGAGCACTATTTTCAAGGATCCTTAGGAAAGGATACTATTGGCCTACTATAAAGAAGGATGTTGTGGATTATGCCAAGAAATGTGATGCTTGTCAAAGACATAGCAATATCCTTTATCAACCAGCAGAGCTCTTGCATCCTATATCCTCTTCTTGGCCATTCATGAGATAGGGAATGGATATAGTTGGTAAACTTCTAAAAGCGCCTGGAGGAAAAGTGTTTATGCTTGCCATGACTGATTACTTTTCCAAATGGATAGAAGCTGAAGCATTTGCACAAGTCAGAGAAAAAGAAGTGATATCCATTATTAAAAGAAACATTATTACCATATTTGGTATTTCTTCTGAAATTGTTTGTGATAATGGATCCCAATTTATTGGGAGTAGAACTACTAACTTTTGTGACAGTTGGGGGATTAAGATGATAACATCAACACCAGTCCATCCACAAGCTAGTGGTCAGGCATAATCATCCAACAAGATCATCATCAACAACTTGAAGAAGAAGCTTGGATCCAAAAAGGGGAAATGGGCAGAGGAGCTACCATATGTTTTATGGGCTGATAGAATAACTGCCAAGAATGCTATTGGCCAAAATCCATTTTCTTTAGTGTTTGGAGCTGAATCAGAGATCCCTACAGAGATTGTAGTCCCTACTGCAAGAACAAGCATCCGTGATCCAGAAGGAAATGCTGAAAACTTGGTTCAAGACTTGGATACCATAGAAGAACTCGGAGATTTGGCAAGGATAAGATTAGCTAGCTATCAACAAAGGATGGCTGGAGCTTATAACAAGAATGTTAGGATCAGAAAGTTTCAAGTTGGTGACATGGTATTGAGGAAAGCATTCCAAAATACCACAAATCATGCTGATGGCAAGTTAGCACCAAAGTGGGAAGGCCCCTATCTTATTGAAGCTGAGGCAGGAAAGGGGGCATATCGGTTATTAACAATAGAAGGTGATTTGCTACCAAGAGCTTGGAATGTTGTCCATTTAAAAAGATACTTCATGTAAGAAGGATCCAGGATCCTTAATCATTCTCATGTCCGGTATACACAAAGGATCCTTAAAGGATATATGATCCTCATTCTGGTAATGATTTGATTCTAATCTACCTAATCCTTTAATTTTTTTATTATAAGGAGAAGGATCTAGTATCCTTTATCCTTTTTCACTAAAATTCTGAGTTTTGCAGAAGTTCATGCATCCTTGACAGAGGATCAAGTATCCACAAAAGTATCCTAAGTTTTATGGTCTTGTCCCCAGTTTTATGGGCACCTTCGCCAGTAGCGCACGATTATCCTGGTGCAGTTAAAGGCAATGGGACCAGTACCCGCTTTAGGGGCTGACAATTTCATTGTACTGGCTGTATTCGGGATCCTAAGTATAATGGTAGACGTACCATACATCCGTTCCTAAGGTTTCTAACGTTTTCATGCTAGCTAAGGTTTTGGCATCTTCATGTCACTAAGTTTGGATAGTCGCCAGTAAGGGCCATACTACAGTTTACACAAGATCCTTTGGGCTTGTCCCCAGTTCTTTGGGCTTGTCCCCTGTTTTTTGGGTTTATCCCAGTTTTTTTGGGCTTGTCCCTAGTTTATTGGGCTTGTCTCCAGATTGTTGGGCTTGTCCCCAGACACTAATTCTTTCTTTTACAGGTTGGCTTAGTCCCAAGTTATTTCACATTTCAGGATTCTAAAGTTAAACAGTTAAGGATCATGGATCCTAGCTTTTCACAAGGGTTTGTCTTATGATTATTCCAATTGTATTCATTAAGGATATAGGATCCTAACTTGGATTCTCTGGTATGATCCTTATTTACATTATATTTATTCTTGGTTTATCGATGTTACCCTTATTCTTTGACAACAGGATATATGATCCTAAAATTAACTTACTTTTTTAAACTTTTCGATTAAAGGATATTTAATACTTGATCATATCCTAACTTTTTGATATAAACTAATTCTTACACCTTCACTAATAACTTGTAAATCCAAATAATTGTATAATAACAATTAAAAGGTAAATAGAGACAAAGTGAACAACACAAGATAGTCATAAGGTTAAAGCTTTATTTATTTATCATAATTAAACCCTTCAAAGGTTGTCAAAATCACCTACCCCGAGCATCTACCAGCAATACGTGGCCCGTCCGCTGGGGTAGGTAAAGGGTGTCCATACTAAAAAGTTCTGAGTTATGCAGGAAATTAAAAGATGAGGGGCATTAAAGGCTTCATCCTCCATAAACAGAAGGATCCATCCACCTTTGCTACTCCCCTATTGTCCCAAGGATCCGTGATCCTTAAACCTAAATACTATTGTTCAGTTACAGACCAGCATTGTTAAAAACATCACAACCAAAAAACCATAAAACCATAAAAAATGGGCTCCGGCCGCGTCTAGAAAATCCATCATCGCCCATTGTTGCAGCCTAAACCTTTGCTGCTTTCACCACCTTTTCACCATCACTACCTGCTGCCTCAGGATCCTTCACCCCACTGCTACCAGCCTCAATTGCCAAGACCTCCTTAGCTTCATCTTCATCATCCAGCTCCGCCAGCTTCTGCCTCCAAGCCTCTTGGTCCCAGGCAGACCTGTCAAAAGTAGGATCCTCAGCCTCCTTAGCCATTTGTAGCTTGATCTTCAGCATGGCAATAGTGGTAGACAGCTTAGCTCCATCCATAACTTCAGCCTTCTCTTGCTGAGCTGTGATATGGGTCAGGACCAACTCCTTCTACAGCAGGTTGATGTCCTTCTCAAGGGAGGAGATTTTCTTGTCTTTGGCCAGGAATATCTGCTGGAAGCCTAGCTTTTGCTGCTCGGTCTCAGTCACATGTTGATCCAGGAGCATTTAGATCTCGGCGAATTTCTGCATAAAAGAAGCATATGGTCAGGATCCGTTATCCTCAGAAAGTAAAGTTCAGACCTAAGGATATAGGATCCTTACCTCAGATACATACTCCTTGAACTGGTGTTGGATGAGAGGGAGGCCTTCAGTGGGCTCAGAGGTCTTTCTTTTCATGGCACCCTTGCCCCATGTGCTCATGCCTTTAGGGTTCGGGATGCTTGGGCTTGCAGCCAGCTCCTTTTTGACGGACCTAGAGGAGGCGAATGCATCAAGATCACTCACACTGAACCTGGAAGCAGACTTTGAGGATTTGCCAGCGCCTACAAATACAAACACAGATAAGTATTCATACTTTACATTTATTTAAACATTTATTAACTAAAAGATATGGATACTTACTTGACATTGGGTAGGAACCGGAGGAGACTTCTTGTGAATCCTGTGTCTTGGCTTGAAATGTTCTAATTGCAGGGTCAAGCTTCCAGAAAGCAGCAATCCTTTCTTTTGTTGCAGGTGTTTCTTGAATATGAGAGAGCGAGAGAGCTGCACACGAGAAATAAAAAGAAGGATCAGTTATCCTTAATAGAAAAAGAATCCTACTTTGGCCCTGGTCTAATGATCCCATATCCTACCCTGGGTAATCCACCTTTTGGGGAGATCTTTCCCATCTGGAATGGAGTCTCTCCTTACACAGAAGAACAGGTTTCTCCAGTTGGAGTCATTTTTGGTGGTTTTGAGGATCGGATGAGGCTGACCGGGTTTAGGCTTGAATAAAAAACGGTGAGAACCATGGCTAACAAGGTTGTATAACTGACTCAACTCAGACACCCCCACTTCAAAACCTTCCTGTTCAATGATGTTTTCAAAGTGTAAAGAACTCTCCACATCATTGGCATGGCTTGTATATAGCACATGCCAGTGAGGGTGAAGAATGATTGTGTCAAAGCAGGGAAAGGATAAGTAAACCATATCAGAAAAGGGGTTGCCGGGAAGGTGATCCAGTGATCAGAAATACAATCGCTCTTTGTAGCAGAGTAGAAGGGTCTGAAGACGGTTCCTGCCGGAAAGCAATGACGTATCCGATCAATCTCAGGATCGATGAAACGGCAGAGTTCCAGCGAAGGATTTTTGGTTACACCCTGGCTTTTCATAGGGCTGTCCTTCTTAGGATCCTTGGCAGGGGAGGATCGAAGATTCATTTTGGCCATGGTATTTTGAAGGAAAAGGGAATCGAAAGAAGAAAATTTAGAGAGAAGGGAAAGATAGATACCTGTTAGAGTCTCCGAATGAAGATTTAAAGGAGAGAAACGCTCGAATTTAAATGCAATTTGATCCTTATCTCTAACCATGTTTATATAACGATGATTGTGCAGGGAAGTCTTGTCGTTGACGTCACCCTCACAACGGCTAGTCCTATCTCAACAGCTAGTTTTACGCTAACCAACTTGTTCCGAATTAAGCAGAAAATATGAATCATTCAGTTACAATTAATTCCTCATATTTTGGGGGCAATTGTTAGGGATAGAATTTCCAAGCTTATGGATAACGGATCCTTAAGTGCAGCCAGGATCACGGATCCTCAGTTCAGTTTGAATTAAGGATCCTCAGAAGATGTTGCAGGACTAAGGATCCAGGATCCTCATTATTATCCTAATACTAACAATTGTTTCCATTATATTTGAACTTGTTTTGCAAGAGTATTCGAATGGGACTTGGTCTAAGCGAGATTCCAGGGGAAAATGCCTTCTAATTCTGCACGTGCATGAGCTCTTCGACCGTTGTGGTGATCGTGGGGAGCTTGCACCTTTTTCGGATTGTTTGTTAGTTAGTTGATTTCTATTTTAAAATGAGGATAACAAGCATGTTTAGACATAAGAATTATTAGCAACACACTACACTCGAGCTCTCAACAACTCTCGGCGATTACATACATTTTTACATGATAGTGAACCTTGTACCAAGCTTGTTATCATCCCGATTTGTAAACATTGTTTGTGTAATATAGTTGGTGATCGGTAGTTTCCATCACCCGAGGTTTTTTATGCCGGAGATCATTCGTTGATCAAGGGCTTTTTCCTCATATAAATCATTGTGTTCAACATTCATTTCATTCATTCTTCATTCATACATTTGTTCATATAATCAAGCATCACACCTCACAAAATCAGATTTGGTTGCATTATCCTTGTGTGATTTTTGACCAAAACAAATACCATGCCAACATCATGATTTTATGATTGTTTTTTCCTTCCTCTAACGAATTACTATAAAATTGTGAGATAAATGTAAAATTGAGTAAATTACTTTTTGTGTCCTTGTGTTTTAGTGGTTTTAACCATTTGAGTCCAAAATCAAAATGTTTAATGCCCTGAGTCCCTAAACGTTTTTTTTATAACCATTTGAGTCCTTTTGAGTCCAAATTTTAACCTTTTGAGTCCAATTTTTTTTAACAAAATTGGACTCACATCATTATAAAATGAACAAAATTGGACTCGAAACGTTATAAAATAAATGGCTAGGGACTCAGGGCGTTAAACTTTTTGATTTTGGACTCAGGTGGTTAAAACCACTAAAACATAGTGACTCAAAAAGTAATTTGCTCTATAAATTTTGTTGTTTAAGTTAGGGATAACAAAACGCCTCAATTGACATTAAACTCCTCAAATTCGTCATCATCTTCAAACATATCAATATTATATTCTTCAGTTGCTACCTTAGGTTGCTCAGTCTTCCCATTCTTATTAAGGCATACTGATCGCTAAAGCACAAAATAAACAGAGAGTGTCACCGCCGCCGAGGGTTCACGATGGAACCCTAGTTCGTCTTCTTTCAGAACACCACCAGTCAAGATATAACACCAAAATAAGATGAAAATCACAAATCAAAATCAAACATTACTTGGCAATCCTCGAAAGCAAAACAATCGACCAAGATAGAACAGGATACTCAAAATAAAACAACAAAATCGGAAGAATGCTTGCTTTTTATCTCACCATCGTCGCTATCCTCGGGTTCAAAATTGTCGACTTCATCACTAGGGTTTTTTCTCTTCCGGTCGTTAGGCATGTGGTCTCCATCATCGTTTGGTTTCCTCAATGAAGAACCATCAGCCATCATCTACCTTTTTTCCTATAGACAGAGGATGAGAGATAGAAGAAAACTGATGGAATGCTTAAGATGGCATACAAAAATTTTAGGGTTTGTTTGAAGTATTAGAAAAAAAAATTGACAAAGACACCGTGTGAATGTGAATGAGAAAACTGAATCCCGCTCAAACAAAACGCGTGTGTGGTTTTAGATTGCCATGTGGAAGTTACTGGTGTAAGGTGATGTGTGTAAAATGCAACATATAAATTACATCAAATGAGGCATAAAACTAACCCTTTTTAAGTACTAATATTGGAAAAAGAGTGTTTTTGTCTTCCTTTTGTATTTTCAGGATTAAATGAGCTCAAAAACACAAAAGAAGCAAAAAGACAGCTAAATCCAACATAAATACAAGGAAAGGAACATAAGTGGACTGCCCGACCCCTCAACGGCATCTTCCCAAGCAAAATAGAGAAGGCAGATGACTGAACACGCCCCGTGCTCAGCCAGCACGGGGCCGTGCCCAAGAAGCAGCAGAAAAGACAAACCTATAGAAGCTTCTATTGCCCACCACGGGGCCGTGCCAAGTGAGCACGGGGGCGTGGCGAAAGTACAGCAGGCGCATTAATTTTAATTGCGAATTACAATTAATGAAGAGAGAGAATGTCAGACAGGCACGGGGCCGTGCCCAGCGGACACGGGGGCGTGCCCAGCCTTCTGTTCAGCCTATAAATAGGAGTGCTTGGTTTCATTTCAACTCATCCCTTGGCACACCACCTCTCTCACACTTCATCCACCACCCACCACCCACCACCATCACAACACCATCATCCACCACCATCATCCATTGTCCATCGTAGAGTGTGTGAGTCATCTCGGGATCCAAGATTGATCGTAAGAGTTCTTGACAATCAAGGCCATGTTTGCCTAAGTCTCTTACATCACTTGGTGAAGACAAAGTGTCTAGTATAATACTTTTTATTTCTAATCTTTTGCACTTTTTATTTGGTTTTGTATTAATGACTTTAATAACTAGTTACTTATGTTGAAGGTGATCTTTCCTTATCGTTTGTCCGTGGTGTCTTGGCATTATTTTACTGTCTATATAAAATAAAAGATTTTCACCATTCATATCTCCACGGTCTATATGGAGGTATGTTGGCTACATGGTCGGGGGTTAAGGGAACGGTTTGGTAAAGGTCTTGCCATTGTTCAGCGTTTAGAGGTCCTGCAATGGACCTGGGTCAAATTTAGTAGGACCTCCTTCAATGCTTCACGGTATTGGATGTCGGGGGTCCAAACTCTTTGATCCCATCATAAGTTAACTACTATTAATACTATAACCCGGCTATTTAGGACTGTATCCCTGCTGACTCAGACTACTTAGCCGAGGGTAACGTCACCTCCAAAAGAGGGGCCTACCATAATATTGCATTAATAACTTAATTCATTATCTTCCAATAATCCACCCTTTTAGGATTGTATCCTTGCTGACTCAAACTACTGGGGTGAGGGTAACGTCACCTTCAAAAGAGGGGCCTAATAAAATAACTAAGATAATCTCTTAATTATGTGCAAAAATGCGGAAATAATCAAAGGTTATACTAGATACGAGTCGGAACCAAGTGATTCATCTTGTCTATCTGTTTTCTTTTTATTTTTTATTTTCAGCATTTTAGTTAGTTTTTATTTTTCTTAGTTTAAAACATTTTTCTAACTTTATATTTTGATTAGACGTTGAGGATAAACCGGTACTAAAAGCTCTTGTGTCCTTGGACGACCTCGGTATCTTACCAACGCTATACTACGCTCACGATGGGTGCACTTGCCCATATGTGTGTTTAGTGTTAGTAAAATATCGTGTTTTATAAATTTAAAACTTGGCTAAAAATAAGTGTTAAAAGGGCTTAAAATATACACCTAATATATAGAACACTTCACACGCATCAAGTTTTTAGCGCCGCTGCCGGGGACACAAGGATTTTAGGAAAGCTTAAAATCGACGGCCTAATCAGTTTTTCAAAACGGGCCCACATTTTTCTGCATTTTAGTTTAGTTTTGCATTTACAGTAGGTTGAACACGGGCCGTGCTCGCTGAACACGGGGCCGTGCTGCATATTTTTCATAAAACACCCAGTAACAGAAGCTTGAACACGGGCCGTGCTCACTGAACACGCCCCGTGCTCAACGAAATCAGTAAATTTAATTAAAACTCCCAGATACAGATCCTGAACACGGGGCCGTGTCCACTGAACACGGGGCCGTGTCCAGCCTCTGTTTCCATTTTTATTTTTGTTTTCTGATCTCAAGACTCGGTTGTGGTCTGCTGAGTGATTCTTATGGATCAATACTCAGGAGGTTACAACTACACCTATGAGGAGGATGATTATAGGGGTAATTATTGCACTAATTGTCGTAACGCACGATCGGTTCAAAATAATCGCTCATATCAACCATCCAATTCATACACCTACTATGAGGAGCCCAGGTACGAGCCATCGACTTCATACACATCCTATGAAGACCAAAGGTATGAACCTCCTCCCTCATACTCATATTTTGATGAACCAAGGTATGAGCCTTCATACTCATACTTTGAGGAACCAAGATATGAGCCACCACCTTCATATGCTTATTATGAGGAACCATGGCGTGAACAACCCACCTCATATGAGTATTATGAAGAACAAAATTACGAACCTTATCCATCATATGCTTACAATGAAAAACAATGGTGCGAACCATCTACTTCATATGGGTATTATGAGGAACAAAGGGTCGAACAACCGGATTCAAGCTTAGAAAATACCGATTCTTTTTCTATAACCGAAGTAACCGAGAGGATATTAGAACACATAAGAGTTATCGATCGCTGTATAAAAGAATCTCGCGCAAGGGAAGAGGAGTCCCGCGCAAGAGAAGAATTAAAAAATGAAGAGATAACTGAAATTGTAAAAATGGAAGAACAAATAAGTGAAAAACCGACACATGAGTTAAACAACGAAATAGGTGAGTCCGACAACGTTAAAATTCAAGAAAAGTCTAATTTTGAAGAAATTAATCTCTTGTCACCTTCTTTTGAAAATCATTGTTTAGTACCCACTCATGCTAAGTTTTTAAAAGAGTTAAACACTAACACTAAAATTGACAAAACGGTAAGTGTTAGGTTAACTAATGATCAAACTTCACTAATAAAAGAAGACCCGTTTGAAATTAACATAACAACGGTTCCATGTTTCTTTCAAAATTCGTTTATTAGTAATGTCACAATCGATAAAGATCTTTGTGTTAACATAATGCCTAACTACATTTTCGAAAAATTAAGTATTAGTGATTTTTCTCCACTTCAAATACCCATTTTTCTATCCAATCGGAAAGTAATAAAATCAATAGGTATAGTTGAAGATGTCTTTGTGCAAACAAATCAAATGGTAATCCCGACCAACTTTGTCATCCTCGATGACGCTCCTCTAGTGTTGGGACGACCATTTGTAAAAACTCACGAAGCTTTGAAAAACCGGAAGTTCAACAATCTACCTCTTCAATTAGGGGCGTTTAAAAGAAGTGTCGATCTCGAACGATCAATGAAATATCCATTCGGCAATAATGACCCCCTAATTGAAGATGAAGATGAACCACCCGATACAAGTAAAGAGATTGACCACTTTGTTGAAGAAGAGGTCGCCATACAACAAACTTTTAAAGTTCTTGATCGAAATGAGCAACCAAATAAGGAGTCTCCTAAAGACCCACCACTTGAGCTCAAAGAACTTCCAAAAGGTTTGGAATATGCTTTTCTAGACAAAGAGGGTAATTTACCTGTAATTATTTCGTCTAAATTAGATAACGTAGAAAAAGAAAAATTAATTAATCTTTTGAAAAAACACAAAAACGCAATAGCTTGGAAACTTGTAGACATAAAAGGAATTAGTCCTTCTATGTGCACACACAAAATTTTGATGAATGATGACTACAAATCGGTCATACAACCACAACGTCGAGTAAATCCAAATGTTCAAGAAGTGGTTAAAAACGAAGTCATCAAGCTACTTGACGCCGGACTTATCTATCCTATCTCCGATAGTCCTTGGGTAAGTCCCGTCCAAGTAGTTCCAAAGAAAGGAGGTATGACGGTAATAACTAACGAAAATAATGAACTAATACCAACGAAAACCGTCACAGGATGGAGAGTATGTATAGATTATAGACGATTAAATGAAGCAACAAGAAAGGATCACTTTCCTTTACCCTTCATTGATCAAATGTTAGAAAGATTATCCGGTCATAAATTTTACTGTTTCTTGGATGGTTTTTCAGGTTACTTTCAAATCCCGATAGCGCCCGAAGACCAAGAAAAGACAACTTTCACATGTCCCTATGGAACTTTTGCTTATCGACGCATGTCGTTTGGTCTATGTAATGCCCCAGCAACATTCCAACGTTGCATGGTAGCTATTTTCCATGACATGATAGAAAAGACAATGGAAGTCTTCATGGATGATTTTTCTATCTTTGGGGATTCATATGACCAATGCCTCGATAACCTTGAACGAATGCTATCCCGGTGTGAGGAAACTAACCTCACCCTTAATTGGGAAAAATGCCATTTCATGGTAACAGAGGGAATAGTACTCGGTCACAAGATCTCAAGCGAAGGAATGGAGGTGGATCGAGCCAAAATAGATACCATTTCTAGATTACCACCTCCATCCTCCGTACGAGCTATCAGAAGTTTCCTAGGGCATGCCGGATTTTATAGACGGTTTATCAAAGACTTTTCAAAAATCTCAAGGCCTCTAACGAAATTACTTGAAAAAGATGCTCCATTCATCTTTGACAAGGATTGCAATCAAGCATTTCTAACCCTAAAGGAAATGTTAGTCAATGCACCTATCATGATAGCGCCTGATTGGAAATTTCCTTTCGAAATCATGTGTGATGCTAGTGACTTTGTAGTTGGAGCTGTCTTTGGACAGAGAAAAGAAAAGCATTTCCACCCAATCTATTATGCTAGTAAAACACTTAATGATGCACAAGAAAATTACACAACAACTGAAAAAGAATTACTAGCTGTGGTATTTGCTTTTGATAAATTTCGTTCTTATCTTGTTCTTTCGAAAACTATAGTCTATACAGACCATGCAGCCATTCGATATCTCTTCAAAAAGCAAGACGCAAAACCACGTTTGATTAGGTGGATTCTACTCCTCCAAGAATTTGACATTGAAATCAAGGACAAAAGAGGAGCAGAAAATACCGCAACAGATCATCTTTCACGCTTAGAAGACCCAGCTTTAGAGGCAACCAGGGACGAGCAAATCAACGAAAAATTCCCTACTGAGTCCCTGGAGATGGTGGAATACAATGAAGAATCATGGTACGCCGACTATGCTAACTACCTAGCTAGCGGTATAGTCGCAAAAAGATAGCCACATCATCAAAGAAAGAAATTATTTGCCAATGTGAAACACTACTTTTGGGAAGATCCATATCTTTTCAAAATGTGTGCCGACCAACTCGTCCGACGATGCGTACATGGTGGTGAAGCACGAAGAATTCTCCGCCATTGTCATGAAGGTCCATACGGAGGACATCATGGTGCTGCTAGTACCGCACGAAAGGTATTTGATTCAGGATTTTATTGGCCAACCATTTACAAAGACGCTCAAAGTCTTGTAAAAACATGTGATGCTTGCCAAAGAACAGGTAATATTTCTTCCAAAAACGAAATGCCACAAAATGGCATTCTTGTTTGTGAGATTTTTTATGTGTGGGGACTCGACTTTATGGGACCTTTCCCACCATCGAAAGGAAACAAATATATACTTGTGGCAGTAGATTACTTGTCTAAATGGGCCGAGGCCGAGGCACTTCCAACAAATGATGGAAGAGTCGTGGTAAGATTTCTGAAAAAATTATTCTCTTGTTTTGGCACACCTAAAGCTTTAATAAGTGATAGAGGTACCCATTTTTGCAACCATCAACTTGAAAAAATTTTAACAAGATATGGGGTCTATCACCGGGTTTCAACAGCATATCACCCTCAAACAAATGGACAAGCCGAAGTGACTAATAGAGGTTTAAAACGAATACTCGAAAAAACCATAGGGATAAATAAAAAGGAATGGGCTGATAAATTAGATGATGCTTTATGGGCTTTTCGAACTGCTTATAAAACAACAATAGGTACAACCCCGTATAAGCAAGTCTATGGAAAAAGTTGTTATTTGCCAGTAGAAATTGCACACAAAGCCTACTGGGCAATCAAAAATGTAAACTTGGATTTAGAATTTGCTGGTAAAAATCGATTTTGTCAATTAAATGAATTAGACGAGCTTAGGAATTATGCATACTCAAACTCTGAAATTTATAAGGAAAGAATGAAAAATTTGCATGACAAACATATTAAACCTAATGAATTTCGGGTCGGAGATCTAGTTCTTTTGTTTAATTCACGACTTCGATTGTTTCCTGGTAAATTAAAGTCTAGGTGGTCAGGACCTTTTTCCATCACCCATATTTTTCCACAGGGTGCAGTAGAAATTAAATCTCGAAATGGGCCCCCATTTAAGGTCAATGGCCAACGGCTGAAACTCTATCAAGGATTCATTGAGGATGAAGAAGATGAGATCTCGCTTCAAACGGTGGAAGAATAAAAACATCATGCCTGGTAAGTTACGAACGATTGAGACGACAAAATAAAGCGGTAAGTTTTCTAACCATAGCTTATGGGGAAAAGGCGCACTCACACGAGCACTAAAAAAAAAAAAAAAAACTTGCTCGGCACGAGGCCGTGTCCACTGGACACGGGGCCGTGTCCGCGCTGCAGTCGGGATAAATCCCCTTTTCCAAAACAATTTCTTCATTCCACACGCCCCGTTTCCCCACAAAAGCTCTGGTTCCAGGCGATTTTTCGCAAAATTTCAACGTCTCCTATCGATCTAACAACATCAAGGTATGATTCTATCACTCTTAGTAGTTAGATTAATTACTTGCATGTAGTTAAAACACCAAAAATTTGGGGAAAAATCTAGGGTTCTTGAAGTTCATTCGGATCAAACCTCAAATTTTTGTTTAGATCTGTTTGCATTTAGTTAGATTAGTGTTAAAGGAAGTAAATTTACTTGTATTGTTCATAGATTCACCCGATTTCTTACAAAAAACCCCAAACCCTTGTTCTTGAACCGAAAAAGATAAAATTGATAGGGTAAACGGGATATTTTGGGAAAAACGGCACTTAGGGTTTCATTTTCGGGGGAAACCGCACCTATTGGACCAAAATTTTTCAAGTTTTCGAAACCGGGTCGAAAAATGAAGTTTTTGGGTTACAGACGTCTGGACACGGGGCCGTGCCCGCTGAACACGGGGCCCTGTCCAGCCGCTGTTTGCAGTTTCTTTAAAAATCTCATTGTTTCGTGCAATTTTTGGTGTATTCTTTCAGATGGCAAAGTTCACAAGGTTCAATGCAAGTGAGCTCGATGCAAGGGCAAGGTACGAGATACTTCAAACAAGACCCGAGGAGTACCCCAGGAGAGCTTGCACGGACCTGTTAACCTTGGTAAACCAGCTGGACCGATTCAACAACATCGTTACTGGACCACTAGCTGTTGCATTGAATACTAGGCTTCGGTCGGTGCATCAATGCACCATGGAGTTCTACAGTACCTTTACCTTCACTTCAAGGTGTGACCCATTCGACAATGAAGGGGTTGCATTTCGGTGTAGCGGGACAATGTACTCGATCTCTATGGCACAGTTTGGAGCTATAATAGGACTGTACCAGGAAGAAGAATCGGGAAACGAAGAAAATACCGGGGGATTACGAGACTTGGATGAAAATGAACGACAAGCCGCATGGGCTCAAATCGGTGAAGGAATCTACAACCCTCGTAGCACCAAGAGTACGAAGCTACGGGATCCGCTCTATCGCTACATTCACAGGATTCTCACCTACTCTCTTAACCAACGTCACGACAGTAGCGGCGTTGTAGGGTTGAAAGATTTAAATGTCCTTCACTATATCCACAACCAGAAGCCCCTCGATGTTCCATATCTCCTGTTACGAAACATGCATCTCAACCGCCTTGCTCGCGCTCCAACGCCTATCTTCTTCTGAGGATGGGTGTACCGTCTCTTCAAGCATTACACGCGAATTCCAAGGTCCTTTGAAAGAAGCCCATGGTCGGGACGAGTTGACTACCACATTTGCTGAGCCATGAACTTACTTTATGAGGCGGAAGACGGAACGGTGAGCTTCCAAAGGACGCAAGGCATTGCATGGAACCCACAGGAGGCCCTAGTTCTTCACGCACCACCTCCCCACTACCAGTATCAACCCCATGGTGATCCGGGTCAATCCTCCTCACAAGGAGGCGGTTTTCCTAACTTTCAAAGTTTACATGATCTTATGCAGGAAAACCTTATGTGTACCAGGAACGCCTACAACCTCGCCAACAACACATACCACCGGGTCGGAGCTATTGAACGCAACATCAACGATATACAAGACGATATCGGAAGCATCCGGGAGTATATGGCGGGGCATGGGGATGGAGGTGATGATAGCGATGAGGACATGGAGTAGGGAGTTTAGAGGAGCAAGACCAGGTTGATAGCGAGCCCACAGGTTTAAGTCCCTTTTTAATCTTGAACAATTGGTGGCCTGCGTGCCAAATGTTGAACAATTTACTTTCCTTGACCACTTTTATTTTCCGTTTTATTTTCTTTTCTTTTACTTTATGCTTGGAACAATTAACTATGGTAATGTAGGATGTTTGTATTGCTTGGTGTGGTAGTAAGTGATGAAACAGGTACAAACCAAGGCTCGGAGTGCTAAGCCTCAGCACTTATAGGGCCAGGATGGAAAAACCGGGGGAAGAAACCTGTTTTTCAGGCTTACAGACTGTCCACACGGGGACGTGTCCAGCCAACACGCCCCCGTGCTCACCTCCCAGACCTGCTGTTTGGTTACTTTCTTGCAGATTTTTGTCAGACACGGGGCCGTGCCTAACCAACACGCCCCCGTGTTCACCTTCTGTAAGTTTTCGTTACTGGCAGTTCGCCACGGGGTCGTGTCCAGTGGACACGGGGCCGTGTCCAGACTACCAGTAACATAAATCTTTGCTTTTAACACCATTTTACACATCTAATCAACCTAAAAAATTATTTTTGGGACACATTGAGGACAATGTGTAATTTAAGTGTGGGGGGGATGCTAAAACCTTGAATCTTGCAAGTCCTAAATACAAGCCTTACACAAAACTCTATTGGAACCGCTAATCACCCCAAAGTTTTTTCAAAAAAATTTCATTTTTTTACTTGTCTAGGTTTAACTCGGGAAATTCAAGTTCTCAAAAAGGTTATATTTTTACGAATTTACAACCGATAGCGTAGTGATAAAAAGAACCAACATAAGAAAATTATGAAAAGGCATGGCAAACTTAGTTAAAATTTGATTATATATACTTGATCACATAAAAACCCATTCCCACAAAAGTGAGTTTTGAGCCTTTATTGAGCATACAATTACATATCATTAGACTAAATGCTCATTTTTCGTTTCTTGTGTGAATAGCCGCTTGGTTCTTACGACTCTAGAACTTGCCATGACGATACATTCCCGGTCCTTATCAACTTAAACCTGAGTAAGTAAATGATGGAGGCATTAGGACTAACCATTTTTATTTCTACACCATTATTTTTCCTTTTCTTTTACCACCTACCCAAAAATCCCCCTAGTTAGCCCCTTTGAGCCTAAACCTTTTCATTTCATCACCCAAACCAAAACCCTTTTACCCACCAAAACCTTTTTATTTTTAACCCTTTGTTTTAGTAACAAGTTCAGTTTTTTCGTATGATCGTTCAAAAAAAAATGTGTTGATGATGAAGCAAAAGATAAACAAACAAGTTCATCAAAAATAACTTTGTTTGAATAAAAGCTTCATCAAAATAAAAGTTACAAAAAAAAATAGAAAGTCCTACGAAAACCGACACTTGTTACGCTTTTCGCCCTTTTTCTACTAACCACTAACCACTATCCCAACCACCTACCTTTAACCCAAGCCTAACCCTTAACCCACAAAGTCCTCTTGATATTTACAAAGGTATAAAAGTTAAAAAGGAGGAGGATTGATTGCTTGGCAAGCTTATGGTAGGAATAAGTTCCATGCCGCTCTCGAGTGATTCACTAAAAATACACCTTCGGCCGAGTGTGAGTGATTTCTCCCGTGAGGTATGTGAACTTGTATATAAATGGAATTTTAAAAAGGCATGTTATGCCCAAATAAGTAATTTCTCCTATGAAACGTTCTAAATAAATCATTACGAATAGGATTGTAAATAGATAAAAATAAAACCCAAAAAGCTCTTGGATTCCCAACACTCTACGACAAGTCAAAACCTTCTCTTCTACCCATTCCATTTGGGAGTGTAAGCCACATATTAAAGAGTTTTGCTTGAGGACAAGCAAAAGTTCAAGTGTGGGGGTATTTGATGTGTGTAAAATGCAACATATAAATTACATCAAATGAGGCATAAAACTAACCCTTTTTAAGTACTAATATTGGAAAAAGAGTGTTTTTGTCTTCCTTTTGTATTTTCAGGATTAAATGAGCTCAAAAACACAAAAGAAGCAAAAAGACAGCTAAATCCAATATAAATACAAGGAAAGGAACATAAGTGGACTGCCCGACCCCTCAACGGCATCTTCCCAAGCCAAATAGAGAAGGCAGATGACTGAACACACCCCGTGCTCAGCCAGCACGGGGTCGTGCCCAAGAAGCAGCAGAAAAGACAAACCTATAGAAGCTTCTATTGCCCACCACGGGGCCGTTCCCAGTAAGCACGGGGGCGTGGCGAAAGTACAGCAGGCGCATTAATTGTAATTGTGAATTACAATTAATGAAGAGAGAGAATGTCAGACAGGCACGGGGCCGTGCCCAGCGGACACGGGGGCGTGCCCAGCCTTCTGTTCAGCCTATAAATAGGAGTGCTTGGTTTCATTTCAACTCATCCCTTGGCACACCACCTCTCTCACACTTCATCCACCACCCACCACCATCACAACACCATCATCCACCACCATCATCCATTGTCCATCGTAGAGTGTGTGAGTCGTCTCGGGATCCAAGATTGATCGTAAGAGTTCTTGACAATCAAGGCCATGTTTGCCTAAGTCTCTTACATCACTTGGTGAAGACAAAGTGTCTAGTATAATACTTTTTATTTCTAATCTTTTGCACTTTTTATTTGGTTTTGTGTTAATGACTTTAATAACTAGTTACTTATGTTGAAGGTGATCTTTTCTTATCGTTTGTCCGTGGTGTCTTGGCATTATTTTACTGTCTATATAAAATAAAAGATTTTCACCATTCATATCTCCACGGTCTATATGGAGGTATGTTGGCTACCTGGTCGGGGGTTAAGGGAACGGTTTGGTAAAGGTCTTGCCATTGTTCAGCGTTTAGAGGTCCTGCAATGGACCTGGGTCAAATTTAGTAGGACCTCCTTCAATGCTTCACGGTATTGGATGGCGGGGGTCCAAACTCTTTGATCCCCTCATAAGTTAACTACTATTAATACTATAACCCGACTATTTAGGAATGTATCCCTGCTGACTCAGACTACTTAGCCGAGGGTAACGTCACCTCCAAAAGAGGGGCCTACCATAATATTGCATTAATAACTTAATTCATTATCTTCCAATAATCCACCCTTTTAGGATTGTATCCTTGCTGACTCAAACTACTGGGGTGAGGGTAACGTCACCTTCAAAAGAGGGGCCTACTACAATAACTAAGATAATCTCTTAATTATGTGCAAAAGTGCGGAAATAATCAAAGGTTATACTAGATACGAGTCGGAACCAAGTGATTCATCATGTCTATCTGTTTTCTTTTTATTTTTTATTTTCAGCATTTTAGTTAGTTTTTATTTTTCTTAGTTTAAAACATTTTTCTAACTTTTTATTTTGATTAGACGTTGAGGATAAACCGGTACTAAAAGCTCTTGTGTCCTTGGACGACCTCGGTATCTTACCAACGCTATACTACGCTCACGATGGGTGCAGTTGCCCATATGTGTGTTTAGTGTTAGTAAAATATCGTGTTTTATAAATTTAAAACTTGGCTAAAAATAAGTGTTAAAAGGGCTTAAAATATACACCTAATATATATAACACTTCACACGCATCATAAGGTAAGAACAAGTGGCACCAAAATGTTTTGTTTTAATATATATATATATATATATATATGGATTAGGTAAAATGAGAACCACCTTGAGTTGTGGGAACCGTAGGAACCAATCTCAACCCTTGATCATTCATGTTTGAGTGGCTGAGATTAAATTGCATAAAGTAAAGCAATAATTATGCAATAAGTAGTTTAACTTTGTGAAAATAGTTTTTAATTATGAAAAGGGTTATTTGATCATTTTGCATTAACTTTTTGTCAATTCGGTTCATATATGTCAGGTCTATCAAATAAAAAAAAAACAAGAAAAACATTAAATAAAAATATATAACACATTGTTAGGGCATGGATTTTATGCTGAGGATCATCCATCCTGAGAGTGAACATGGATTACGGATCCTAATTGGATAATGCAGGGAGTCTTAGGATCAAGGATCCTTATTAACGTCTATGTTTTTTAACAATTGTTCCTTGTGTGTTTAGTTTACGTTTGCAGGTATTGTGTGAACTGATTCAACACAGGAATATCGAAGGAATATGCAAATTATGGCACGTGAAAAGGGAGTCACGACCGTTAAGGGGGATCGTGTGAGACTTGCATGGATTTCGGATAGTTTGTTAGTTAGAAATTTCTAATTTTAAAGGGGATAACAAGCTCAGAATAGAAACACATTAGTTATCATTCAAACTCTCAGATACTCATTGGCGAAACACACACTCACATTAGCAAATCGTTGTATTGAGCTTGTTATCTTCCGAAGTTGTACTAGAATCATTGTTATTATCGGTAGTTTCCATCACCCGAGGTTTTTTATGCCGGAGATCATTCATTGATCAAGGGCTTTTTCCTCGTATAAATCCGTGTGTTCATCATCGACAACATTTCATACTAGTTCCTACATTTGTTCATCAAACTAAGCACTCAACCTCACAAAAATCAAATTTGGTTACATTATCCTTGTTGTGATTTTTGACCAAAATAGTTTAGCGCCCACCATTGGGCAATTGGTGCTTCAAATCTGAAAAATTTGTTCATTTCTGTGCATTACCATCAACCACATAGCTTCTCAGGGAAAAAACTTCAAGTTCCATGTCGGCGGCCACTTCATCACAGGGCATTCCATCATTGCCTCTTGTTCCCCTGCATTCCAGAAGAATGCTGAGAATGCTCCGAAGAAGACAACCCTCGTTTTCACAAAACCAACTGCTGTTTCTTCCTCTACACCTACTAACAGTGATCTTTATACTTTGATTTTGTAGATGAGAGGATACATGCTGTAATAACTCTCATCAAAAGTCTTAATTATTATTTTAATTTAACCAATAGGAAACCCTAATTGAGAAACCCAAGTAATTCTAAACAAACCCTAAAATTTTCAAAACATTTAGAATCAGGATTAGGGCCCCTAAAACTAAAGGGGGGTAAACCCTAAGTTGATAATTATCTCTAAAATGCGTTGTATAAATTTCAATTTAACGAACTGTCAATTCATCAAGCCTATACTAGTGACAAGGCTACCCTAGAATAGGTGTGCACCCCAGGCGAGTCGCGACAACATCACCATCATCTTCCGCGACACGCGGGGGAATCCAAATTCACGTATAAATACTAGGCATTGGGACTTGAATTCTGTCTTTGGAACGACGTAAATTCGAGTTACGTAGACTGAGTTATCAAAGAAACAGTCCACTAAACACACACAATCACTAATTGCTGCCACAATCAGGGTAATAACTCGATTGCTATTATGATTCAACGTCCGATCGATTATAACTATCCAACGATTGTTTAAGTGCCGCTCAAATTGAGTTATACTTTGTTAATTCATCGTGATTTCGACTTGAATGTTTGAGTGTTGTTCGAAATCGGACTATACTCTGTCATTCGTTGTGAATCCGCTGAATTGTTAAGTATTGCACTTATAAATCGTTGTGAAGATTTAATCTCGTGAATTGTCGTAAATGCTGTATTAGTTACTAACCGGTTTGTGTGTACATTGTTAATTAAATTAGGTTAATCAAAGCTAATCAGTAGGCTTATACTCTGCTCGTTAAATCTGCAATGTGAGTCATTCTCTTTTTATCAAATTTGTTTACAAAATCATGTTTATTTTCAAAGGTTATAATTACAGTGATTAAGTTTATGTAATCACCAAATTACAGCCGGTATGTGGGGTATTGTGCACAGTATTGCAGTTTTATCACTTTAGGTGGGCGAACCTAAAATTAGTGATATTCGTCATTCATTGGGGCAGCCAATGGTGATATGACCACAGTCACTGAAAAGAGTCGAGTGACAAATACTATGGGTAGTTGGTTTGATATCAGAAACATTGTAATCTCTTAATACTGTGAATTATAACAAACGAGTCATTTTAGTAAAACTGAATGATTCACTCAGTATTTCCCTGCTGACAAAACCTTTTTCAAACATGTTTCAGGTGATCTGTTGTGAGCACAGGAAAAGTGCCGTGGAGCACTACAAGCTTAGAAAGTGGCTCAATGCAAATAAATAAAAGAAACATGTTTTAAGAAATAATGATTTCCCAGTGAAATCACTTTATTGTAAATTATGGGATTTATCCCTATATTATATATAAACGAGCAGTTTTTAATAATAATCGATCCTGTTTAAAAAGACTTCCGCTGTCACTTAATCAGATACCATCGGATTTCCTGCCTCGCGGCTCTGGACCGGGTCAAACCGGGGCCAAGGGCCGTGACACATGCAATAGCAGGATGAAACTAATGGAAGGATCCTTCATGAAATTAATGAAATCAAGAAACTGAAGAAATCAGCGGATGATCACTCCCCATTGATGCCTAGGTCGTTGGATTTCACTACTCCACCAACAACAATCCAACATTCCAAAGCATCAGGTGTCCAGTATCAAGGAGGATCATCAAGTTTTCAATATGGATCATCATCTGTGACTCAGCCTCAAGGATCCTCTTCTTAGCATCAAGGATCCTTCTTTAGTTTAGGAGAATACATGGGGACGTTATCAGCTCAAGGATCCTACCCTCAGCATCAAGGATCCTCATCATAGGTTCAAGGATCCATGGAATATCCTCCACGACCTTCAGCACCAATGTATCCTGGTACCAATATCTTCCAGGATCAAGGATCCTTAGGGAGTCAACCATCCAGAAGTTCTGAAGTTCAGTTAGGGGACTTCATTTCCATGCAGACTATTGCTTCGTCTGGTCCCACTCTTGCACCAGCGATGCCTCATTTCGGATACACTTCTGGGATACCAATTCCAAACCAATCAGGAGGTAACAATTTCAATACATCTTTTGGAACTAATCATGGTCTTATGCAGGAACCAGGAATCAATCAAGCTATGGCTAAGGAGTTCTAAAAGCTTAAGGATATGATATCTAGTGTCCCAGGAGTGGTTAAACCCATTCCCGAGATCCCGGATGGAAGTCGAAGGGTGTCTCACTTTGCACCACCCATATGTAATGCTGAGAGACCAAAACGGTTCCAAATGCCTAATATGAAATTGTATGATGGTACCACCGATCTAGAAGAACATGTGTCACAATACAGGAAGAGAATGGAGATCAACCCCATTCCAGAAAGGTTAAAGGAAGCCTGTCTTTGCAAGGGTTTCGGATCCACACTAACTGGATCAGCTTTAAAATGGCTGCTAAGTCTTCCCCCTTACTCAATTACTTCATTTTCTCATTTAGTTAACTTGTTCAATACTCAATTTTCATGTAGTAGAACATTTGAAAGGTTAACTAGTGACTTGTATAGGATCACCCAAGGTCATAATGAATCATTAAGAGATTATATAACTAAATTTAGTAGAGAATCCTTATAAATCCCTAACTTAGATATTGCTACTACTGTTGAAGCTTTTAAAATGGGTTTACTAAAAGATTCTCAATTCTATGATGATCTTGTTATGACACCTTGAAGGAACCTAGATGAGGTAAGAAACAGGGCTCTAAGGTTCATCCGTTTAGAAGATGACAAAAGGATCCAGGATAGGTTGTCAGGATCCTCAAAACAGGACAAGCAAGGATCCTATTTCAAGAACAACCGATCCAAACCATACACCAAGCATGATAACCAGAATGTGCATGCTGTGGAGCAAGAGGAAGATGATGAGGATTATCCTCCTATTTGTGAATATTGTTTTTCTGCTGATAATAGTGAACTAATCCTTGCTATGCAAAATTTAGGTGACAAGGCTTGATGGCCAAGGAAGAGTGACAAGCCGGCTGTTACCAAAGATAAATCAAAGTGGTGTGCTTATCATGAGGATTTTGGTCATCTCACAGATGAGTGCATAGCATTAAGGAAGGAGATTGGTTATCTTTTGAGCAAAGGATACTTGAAGGAGTAGCTTGGAAGGAAAAAGTCAAGAATCCAGGATTCTGAGAAAGTTCCTAAAAAAGCTCCTCCTCTACCAGTTGATGCTCAAATCATCCACTTCATCTTCGGAGGTTCTGATATATGTGGGACTTCATTCTCAGCAGCTAAGATACATGCAAAGTAAACAAAGATGGAGAATGGGGATATACCTGTTCGAACTTCCATTCTTACCCAGCAGAAAGTGATATCCTTGATGAGGATGACCGCGTAGACATACAGGATCCTCATCACGACGGTTTAGTCATTACATTATTTATTTTTAACCATTTTGTTCCCAGGATCCTCATTGACGGGGGAAGCTCGGTGAACATAATCCAGATGGATGTCCTCAAAAGAATGAATATCCCTGAATCCGAGATTGTTCCAAGATCATCTGTCCTTGTGGGATTCAGTGGAGAGACAAAAAATACATTGGGGGACATCAAACTTCCCATCTATATAGAGGGAGTGAATTCTGTTCAAAAATTTTGTGTTATTGATTGCTTATCTTGCTGTAATATTATCCTTGGAAGGCCATGGATACACGATATGAAGGCAGTGCCCTCAACATATCATCAATACGTCAAGCTCCCAACTCCATGGGGTGTGGTCAAGATAAAGAGTGATCAGCAGGAGGCGAAGAACTGCTACACATCCTCAATGAAACCAGCCTCCAAGCCGAGGGAAGCATAGCAATTAAAGTATCCTCCAAGGGATGTCATAGAGGCAAGAGAGCAAGACGTCAAGGATATTCTGTTAAACCCAGAGGATCCTGAATCCAAAATTTTTATAGGATCTAGGATCCTAAGTTCTTATTGTATAGTGTTTTATTGCATAATGTTAATTTAAAGAGGGTATTTGATATTTTTTGATTTTATTTAAATCTTTTAACTGACCTAAACTAATCAGTAAAATACGAATCCGGTTGGTTTTGAAAGCTATTTCTTTGGACTTCGTTTTAGACTCAAGAACTATTAGATTTCGTTATGTTTTGACCAAGAAACAGCTGATCGAGTTGACTTAAATTTCTGCGCAGAAGCCGTTTGCTTTCAGCTCTTCATAAAAAACTTGTTCATGACCATGTTTAACATCAAATACATCAGATCTAACAACAAGTTACCATCAGGATCATGCTAAAAATCGAAAGCCCTAAGCATACACACATATATTCGTAAAATACTAACCCACAAACTTCATAACTATAAAGATTCTTGTTTCTAGTAAACCAAGGTTTTATTCATCATGTAATCATCAAAACGTAACCATGAATTCACATATAAACAAGAACTACAAACAAGTTTAAGATAAATTACCGAGAAAGATAGGGATGGTGAAAAGCTTGAAACCAAGAGAAGTTTCGTGGGTGTTGGGTGTTGTCAACCAGAGAAGAGCCAAAGGGAAGAGATGAGATCGCACGTAATGGGGCTGATTAGGGTTCATGCATGTTTATATATATACACAACTTTGAGTCGGTGTGGGGTTATTAAAGTTGGTCCGAGTTTGTATAACAAGATAGAGGTTCCGAGTTTAGGAGGTTTAGTGGGGGGGGGGGTATGTTCGAGTTTTGGATTTCCGACTTTGGTGTTGGGTTTTAGGAGTGTCTGAGTTTAAGAGGATTCCGGGTTTAGGAACCCTTTTAGAGTTTGTCCGAGTTTATGGAGTTGGGTTTGTTATGTCCATAATAAGCCCCTCAAGTTTCAACATAATAAAACTTGTATACAAAGTTAGCAATTTAATTTTAAGTGTATATACGAAACTAGTCCCATTAGTTTATTTTAGTTCGTGTGTTATCAATTACACGTGTAATGTGCATGCAAGTACATATGTGCTAGAAAACCATAAAGATTAAACTGAGAAAGCTAACGGTAATAACCTGAAAATGCGAATTGTCACACTTTTAATGTATTGTTTCTCATTTTGTTTGTTTAACAAATTATTGTATGTTACCTAATAGGATCCATCAATTCGGGGAAAAGCTCAAGCCATGCTTTTTAACTGTGAAAAACATGATGTGGGTTTAAGTCAAAGTTTAAAACAAAGTGCATCATTCATTGGTTCAGTAGCAATAGGTGAAGGATTATATTTGCAAATGGCAATTGATTATATTAATCCATTTGAAAACAAACTTGATCAACATTGTGATTTTATTACTTAATCTAAATAGGAAATGGAACTTTAGAGTAGCTATGTGCAAGACATACATACGATGCTTCTATGCATTGGTGTTTTTTAATTTAGATTAACATGGTTTTACTATTTTATGATGAATTATTTACATTGTGCAGGCAGGGCAGAGAAGAGGTGGGGGCTGCTGCTGGAGTATGTAATTGTGCTTCGGATCTTACAAACAAAGCAAACAAATTATTCATGCTTCTTGGCGTCTGAGTCGGCGCCACCTGGAAATTCATCACTACTTGTTTGATCTGTTTGATCAGTTATATTTACAATTTCTTATTGTTTTTTACTCATTCGATGAAATACATTGTTTAGACTTTAGAGGATATATATCTGGCAGTTAACAGGTGAAACGTGTCAGGTTCTAAATTCTTAAATTGTACTTTTCTCTTTAATTTTGTTATCACACAAAAACTTTGAATTCTATTTGATAATTTAATTTGCTTTTTGATAACTTATATAAGTTGCTAATATATGACTTGAATCTTTTCACAAACAGAGTCATGGTGTTTGTGTTATTTAATTTCACAGCATATAACTATTTGTGTTATATAGCTTTAATTTTGCAAAAGAGAGCAGGTGATAGAAAGATAAATAGTTTTAGAAACAACTTTGATTGGGTGTGACCAAATTATCACAAGGATACTCCACGCCTCCTTGCATTAGACTCAAACCCGCACTGATTTGTGACCCTTTAATTCTTAACATCGCAATCTAATTACAAGTTGGGCTTGGTGCAGCTATGCAGGCATATAAAGTATGGTCCTGAAACGGATCTCTATGTAGAATTGGATTCCTTACTTGCCAATATGGTCTTAGTGGGCTAAAAGAAAGATGCTGGATTTAGAGGTGCAAAAAACTGTACTCGGAACCAGACCGGAACAAACCCGGAACCATTTATTCGGGTATATTATATCCGAAACCGACCTTACTTGTAGGATATATAGGGTATACATTTTGAACTCAATATCCGTACCTGAAACCGTAGCCGATTTATACAAAAAAATACCTCAAATCCGGTTATACCCTACATCCGATACCGGTTGTTTTAATACCCGATAGAATACCCTAATATTTAAAGTATTATTTTATGTTTACTTTACAACTTATATATGTAAGGTTTTTTTTTAAATGCATATTATTAGGTAAATACTTTGCACTCGAGTGAATTTATGTTATTTACATCTAATTTAATTATTTTTACAAATCACAAACCAAATATAATTTTTAACAAATTTATTTTCGTGTAAGACAAATAAAAAAACTTATTTTTTTGAATCCGGGTACTAATACCTGGACTTATACCTGGTTCCAATACCCGGTTATACCCGAACCCAATCACACCCTATCCGGGTACATAGGTATGCCCATTTTCTCTCAAAACCCGATTTTCTAATACCCGATCATACTCGGAAAGCAGTTATGTACCTGGAACCGGGTATTTTAAAAAACCCAATTTGACCACCTCTAGCTGGAATTGCTTGTTAAATTAATCCATTGCATTCTCGGTCAAAGCAAAGAGGAGAAATACATAATAAACACACTTTTGTTTATTGGTGAGTGCCCTTTGGTCCCAAAATAAAGTATGATAAAGTCTCAAAACTATGGAAAGAAAATGATAACTATGATAACCCCAAAACTATCATTTTATTTTGAAAGATCAACAAATATTTATTAGGCTCAACTGGATAACCAACTGTTAACCAGAGGCCACACCAAAAACAGAGTCATTACACCAAAATACATATAATCAAATTCGCAGACAGTTTAGATCAAAACTACACCAATTCTCCCATGTGAGATTGACAGCCCTTGCCCGATTTTTCAGCCACAAGAAACCGAATAGTCTGATCTCCTCTTTCATCCTCGCCACCACCAAAACTATCATTATGTTTGCAGATTCCTCAAATAATGATGCGTGCAAGAGTTACATGGAGGCAGGTATTCAAACTTATTTAATATGTATATATATTATATGTAGAGAATAATGAAATAATGTACTACTGAATAATTGTTTATGATGGTACAATGAGTATAATTACAAAGGAAACCTAATTTGAATATAATATTATGATAATAATTACAATAGATCTTATTAACACAACAAATCCTAAATAATATATTCAATTCATTCGTATGCAATGTATGTGTTATCTAATACTTGTCCGCATTTAGGCATAGGGAAATCGGATGTTCTGAATCACAAAACAATGAAGAAGTTGGTATAAGAAAAACATACAATCTCGAAATTATAGAAAATAAATAGAACCTGTTAAATGAGACTCGGGATCACAGATGTGGCGACTAATCTAAAGGCATAAAGCCGACAACAAGAGGACGATGACAGAACCTAAGATTGCGGCAGCGGTGTTGTTTTGATATAGGAACCATTTAAACAAGGTACTTTTTAGATATATATATATATAGTGAAGAATTCAAATGAGAAGAAATTCTTTGTAAGAAGAAAAAAGAAGAAATTTCAACCAATAGTAATGTTTCATTAGACTTTATTTAATATTTGTACTTAATGTAACTATAAGGGTATATTGGTAAACTTACATACATCATTAATTGGTAGTTTCATCTTTAATAACTAACTATATTAAATTTGTAACTTATTTTTAAGATATATATTTTTCTCAAAAAATAAAAATTCATTTATAGTGTAGGATAAATACGAGGCGTGTAGGATAAATTACGAGTTGTGTAGGATAAATTTCAATATGTGTAGGATAAATTTCGAAATGTGTAGGATAACTTTTGATGTGTGTAGGCAAATTTTTTTAGTGTGGAGGATGATAGTCTTAATGACTAATTAATTAGTCAAACATAATAATAAATGAGATGAGAAAAAAAAACTATTTAATGTTTTACAATTGTACCCTTTTGTTCTTTTTATTCTTAATAAAATTTTCTTCTCAAATGAACCTTCCCCTATATATATATATATATATATATATATATATATATATATATATAAGCTAGATATCGTTACTATTATTATTTATGTTTATATTTTAGTATATCATAAGTTTATATGTATATGGTAGTTATCGGCCATTCCATTTCGTTTATATATATTCCTGTAACTTAACATTCAGTTTTATCAATTCATAATATATGAACATTATCTTCCGAATTCTGCAAAACCCTAAGCAAATTCTTATCCAAGTTTAACAGATTACCAACATAGTGGTATCAGAGCCACATCCGATCCAAGTTACAAACATTTATTCACGCTAAAATCTTCATTCAAGAACATGAATCAGTCACAGGGAATTCAAACGCAGATACCCAAACTGACTGGACAGAATTATTATCATTGGCATATACAAATGAAGGTTCTACTCGAGTCACATGAATTATGGACGATTGTTGATGATGGATATCAAGAACTGGGATCAAATCCTACCGAAGAGGCAACCGCAACATTTCGTGATTCAGTAAAAAAGGATAAACAAGCATTGCACATTATCTTTCAATCTGTAATCGATACAGTATTCGAAAGAATCTCTCTGGCAAAATCTGCGAAGGAAGCATGGAACATTCTGCATAAATCATACAAGGGAGAAAATCGGGTAAAAATAGTGAAACTTCAATCTTTTAGATGTGAATTCGATTCATTAAAAATGAAAGAGGGTGAATCTATCGAAGACTACTTCAACAGAACAACCCACATAGTAAATCAATTAAGAATGAATGAAGAAAAATTAGATGAACAGCGAATTGTAGAAAAAATCCTACGAAGCCTGACTCGAAATTAAGAGTCGGTTGTGATCGCTGTAGAAGAAACAAAAAATCTAGATGAGGTTTCCACTGAAGAATTAATGGGGATTCTTCAATCTCATGAATTGAGATTAAAGCGATATGATGATAATTCAGTAGAACATGCATTTCAAGTTTCAAGTGTAAATCAAGACCGATACAAACAAACATATAGAAACGAATCTGCAGGAAGAGGACGAAATAAGAACAGGGGTCGGAATCTAAATTCGATAAGATGCTTTAATTGCCACAAACTTGGTCATACCACCGAGTTCTGTCAACAAAAGGATGAACGTGACCGATCGGATAATGTATTAATTCACAAGGATGGAGAAATCGATGAACAAGAAGACACTATGTTCATGATATTCAATATGGAAGAGACAGTCAAAAGTGACTGTTGGTATCTCGATAGTGGCTGCAGCAATCATATGACAGGTAACCGAGATTTTTTTACTCATCTAGATGAATCACTAAAGAAAGAGGTGAGGACGGGTGATGACAAATGGTTAGAGGTATTGCGCAGCGGAGATGTCTCTATTTCGATACGAGGACGAGTAAGGAAGATACCAAACGTGTTTTATGTGAAGGGTTTGAAACATAACCTGTTAAGTGTAGGACAACTCATACAAAAGGGGTATGATGGCTCATTTAAAAGAGACAGATGCATCATCAAAGATGTGAGTAGTGAAGTCATGGGTGTCGTCAAGATGACGAGCAATAAGATGTTTCCCTTATATCCCGAAAGTGATTTACAGTTTGCCATGAATATGACAATTAAGAACACCTCAAATCTATGGCATAAACGTTATGGCCATGTGAGCATGGACACATTGATCGATATAGGAAACAAGGAACTAGTGGTTGGATTGCCAAAAATGAAAAAGGATGATAGTGTGTGTGAGGGATGCATATCGGGAAAACAAGCAAGGAAACCTTTTCCTAAAAAAATGACGTGGCAAGCTAATGAACCTCTACAACTCGTTCACTCAGACATATGCGGCCCGATGAGAACGGAATCAATAGGTGGATGTAGATATTTTATCACATTTATCGATGATTATACTCGGAAGACATGGATATATTTTCTTAAATTCAAATCTGAGGCATTAAATTATTTTAAGATATTTAAAACCTTGAATGAGAAGCAATCGGATCATTGGATTAAAACCTTAAGAACGGATCGTGGAGGAGAATATTGCAGTAAAATGTTTCAGGATTATCTGAAACTTAATGGAATTCGTCATCAACTTACTAATAGCTATTCACCTCAACAAAATGGCATTGCCGAACGGAAAAACAGGACACTAATGGAACTAAGCAGGAGCATGATGAATATCAAACAATTACCGAATTGTTATTGGGCTGAAGTTGTATCATGCACTACCTATATTCTTAATCGAACCATTACAAAGACTAGACCCAACATCACTCCATATGAAGCATGGAACGGACAGAAACCAAATGTGGAACATCTGAAAGTGTTTGGCTGTTTGGCTTATGTTCATATACCTAAGCAACATAGAGACAAACTGTCCAATAAGACTGAAAAGACAATTTTCGTTGGGTATAGTGAAAACGGTAAAGGTTACAAGTTGTATAATCCTCAAACCAACAAGATCATAATCAGCCGTGATGTGATATTCGATGAAAATAAAAGGTGGGTTTTCGATTATGGGGCATCAGGCGTCCCATTCGTTATATCTGATGAAGATGAGAGACAAGTCCGAGATGATGCTGCGTCGGATAATGCACAAGGTCAGGAAACAAACGACTCGGCTGCAGACTCCATAAATGAAGAACAAATTCAGGAAACGAGCAACAATAACCAACAATTTGATAGTAACTCTGGAGCAGATCAGGTCCTACAGCAGAATGATGATCAGGTCCTACGGCAGAATGATGATTCCTCATCAACCGACTCAGAAAATGAAATTATTCGAACTAAGAGTCTCAATAATATATACCGAGACATTAGAGCACTTACTGATACAGAAGTGTTACAAAAATACAATGAAAGTCAAGTGGTGAACTTTGTCCTCTATACAAGCACAGATCCAACAACCTATGAAGAAGCGAGTAAAGATTCGAGATGGATAGAAGCAATGGATAAGGAAATGGAATCCATCAACAAAAATCAAACATGGGTACTGGTAGATCCTCCAAAACATCAAAAACCAATAGGGGTAAAATGGATTTATAAAACGAAGTATGATGAAAAAGGGAATGTGGACAAATACAAAGCCAGGTTGGTAGTAAAAGGATACAAGCAAAAGTATGAAATAGACTATCAAGAGGTATTTGCACCAGTAATAAGATTCGAAACGGTTCGTTTAGTGTTAGCTCTAACGGCACAATATGGATGGCATCTTCATCAAATGGACGTCAAAACTGCCTTTTTAAACGGGAAGTTGAAAGAGCAAGTCTATATAGAACAACCTCAAGGATACATTAAACAAGGAGAAGAACGAAAGGTATGTCATCTCAAATGAGCTCTCTATGGCCTAAAGCAAGCACCTAGGGCATGGTACAGTCGCATAGACTCATACTTCATGCAACAAGAGTTTAGGAAATGTACTTATGAACACACTTTATACATCAAAGACACCAAAGAAGGGAAGCTCGTGATATGCTTATATGTAGATGGGTTAATAATTGCAAGCAGCTCCGTGCACTTAATTACTGAATTTAAAAGCTCAACGAATAAGGAATTTGAAATGACTGACATGGGTCGGTTACACTATTTCCTTGGAATGGAGGTACTCTATGAGAATGAGAATATCATTCTCTCTCAAAGAAAGTACATGAGAAATTTATTAGAAAAATATAGGATGACACAATGCAATACCGTCTCTACGCCGATGGAATATGGACTAAAGTTGTCCAAAGATAATCCAGAAGAGTTTGTAGATGAGGGCATATATCGAAGCTTAGTTGGAAGTCTGATGTATTGAACCAACACAAGACCCGACATCATGTTTGCAGTAAGCAAAGTAAGCAGGTTCATGGAATGTCCAAAGAAGAGTCATTGGGAAGCAGCGAAACGCATTCTGAAATACATCAAAGGGACACAAGATCAAGGAATTACGTATTCTAGAGGAGGAAAGAAAAATCTTGTGGGTTTCAGTGATAATGATTATGCAGGAGATATAGATGATAGCAAGAGTACATCCAGATACATTTTCCATTTAGGATCTAGTCCTATTTCATGGCAATCAAAGAAACAAAAGGTGGTAGCACTGTCTTCAACAGAGGCCGAATATATGGCTTTATCCTTAACTGGTTGTCAAGCCATATGGATCAAAGGAATTCTAGATGACCTACAAGGAAAGAATGAGTACTCAATTCCAATATACTGTGACAATAAGTCAACTATATACTTGGCAAGAGATCTTTATCATGGAAAAAGCAAGCATATAAGGGTTAAGTATCATTTCATCAGAGATTTAATCAAGAAAAGGGAAGTAACTGTTATCTTTTGTGCAACAAAAGATCAAACAGCCGACATTATGACAAAAGCATTGCAACCAAAGGATTTCATTCGGCTAAAAGAAGCTTTGCACATGTCGTTGAAATAATCTAGCTTAAAGGAGGGTGTTAGATATATATATATAAGCTAGATATCGTTACTATTATTATTTATGTTTATATTTTAGTATATCATAAGTTTATATGTATATGGTAGTTATCGGCCATTCCATTTCGTATATATATATATATATTCCTGTAACTTAGCATTCAGTTTTATCAATTCATAATATATGAACATTATCTTCCAAATTCTGCAAAACCCTAAGCAAATTCTTATCCAAGTTTAACAGATTACCAACAGTACTTTCACTCTAAAAGTACCAAGTCATTTCATTTGTGATTTCTGACCAAAATCTGCAGTTAGATCTTTTTTGTTTTTTTAATTATAACATATCCAAGTCGAAAGGAAAAAAAAATTAATTTGTGGAAAAGAAACTACATCTATATATAAAAAACAAAAGTATAACTAGAGTAGATTTGCAAAGACAGAAGGATATGATAAAAGTGAATCTAGCTACGGTTTAACTAAATTCTCTAAAATAAATAAAACAAACACTTGTTGACAAAGGATCATATCTTTAGATAGATTTGAAGGCCAACTCCTAGCTGTAATCATTTACTTAGATATTTTTATTTAAAGAGGAGTTTGTATTATATGATTGGTGGTCCTTTGTGCATATGTACATGATTGCATGAAGTAATATAATATGAATCTGTCACGACTTTGAGGATTCACAACGCTATTATCTACAAACCTCCGGCTCACCATGCCAAATCATATTTCAAACCCCACTCTAATATCTCTTATTCCCGATAACACCAAACCTTCACAAGCCTCATTAAAAATGTTAAAATAATATAATATGTATATAACAATTTGTGTGAGAAGGAGATGAGAGTCGGGGCCATATGTGAGGCCCAGACCAGGTCCTTGTCTACGGACAAGCTCAGATTCACAAACCGGACTACACCCACAACACAAGTACATAATTCATTATTCATAAACTTGAACACACAAAACAACGATGTGCATGTTCTTACTGACATCATAATTCATAAAGTTGAACAGTACACACAAAAAAGCTGAAATGTAGTACGGACACCTACAACGCTCCAAAACGTGTAAATAAATAAAAGAGTAAAATGCCATTTTGGTTTCTGAGGTTTGGTCCCTTTTGTCATTTTAGTCCAAATTTAAAACCTTTTGTATCTAGGTCCCTGTGGTTTAATTTTTGTTGTCATTTTGGTTTAAAAGCAAAGTTAGCTCAGATTTTTAACAAAAAAAAACTTGGTTTTTTGTCCTTTTCTGAAGGGCATTTTAATCATTTCGCACAAAATGCCCTTCAGAAACCGAACCGAATCGTTAACCGAAACCGAACCGACACCGACAAATTAACTGAATTAACCAAACCGATTAGGGGTGTGCAATAACCGAATCGTTAACCGAAACCGAACCGACAAAACCGAACCGAAATTAACCGAAAGTCGGTTAACGGATAATTTTTTTTACCATCGGTTAACCGAAATTAACCGAACCGAATCATTTATTGTTTTATATATTTCTAGCTTTTATACCTCTATTTCATGTTTTATACTTTCATTTCATGTAATAATACATCTATTTCATTTATTTATGCATTCATTTCATTTATTTATACCTTCGTTTCATTTATTTATACCTCCATTTTATGTATTTAAACATCTATTCATGCATTTATACATCTATTTCATTTATTTATACATCCATTTCATGTATTTATACATCTATTTCATGTATTTATACCTCCATTACATGTATTTCTAATCAAAAAATTTAACCCTTGTTTGAATTGGTCATTAACCAAAAATTAACAGAATCGAACCGAACACCGACAAATTAACTGAATTAACCAAACCGATTAACCGATGACTTCGGTTACGGTTACGGATAATGCTATTAACCGAACCGAACCGAACCATGCACACCCCTAAGTCCCCCACCCCCACCCCCTCTCCTTTTCTTCTTTTCCCCTCCTGCCTTCATCTTTTTCCCTCAAATGGTGTCGTGGTTGTTGTTAATGATATTGATGATAGTGATGGCGGCGCTGGAGGTGTTTGGGTTACGAAGATGACGATTACAATGATGATGATTCACGGCGACTTCGGGTTACGGTTCATGAGTTCGGGTTACAGTAGTGGAGGTGTTTGGTTGGGTGCGGTAGCGGCGGCGGTGGTATGAACTTACAAGGCATTCACATCGCTATCTACATGAAGAAGTCTGGAAACACAAACGAACCTTACAAGGCACCCTTTTAGTGCCGAAGTAAATTATATATACAGAGGAAGCACCTTTAGATGCGAGAACCGTAGGAACCATTATTCACCGTAGATTTCTCATATATGAGTGGTTGAAGTTGAATTGTTTAAGTTTAATTTGTTTTGTAGTGATTTTATTGATTAAAAAAAATAAATAGTATAAGAAGAGTATTTTGGAAAATTTGACTCGTGTACTATTCATGTGAACTTGTCAAAGTGAAAATCAAACATCTTAGACAAAATCACTCTTCATGTCAATATTAATTACGTTTATCTATTTAAAAAAAGAATTAGTTATAACACATGATTTTTTATACAAAAAAATTACACTACATGTATGTAAAGAAAACCTCTTCAATCTCTGATCTTGATCTTCAGTTTTTGTTCGTTATCCTCGTCATTTACGTAAAAATATTTTTCAAACGTACGTAAAAACAATTTTACGCATTGCGTTTTTACATACGTTTGAAAATTAGATTTACGCGTGACGTTTAGAGGAGATCGGGTCGGCGATCAGGGGCGTAAAAAAACTTTTTTTACGCATGTTGTTAAAACTTTTTTTTATTTATTTTTTACATAGTTGTGTTCTCACACTTAGTTCGTGTAAATATTTACCCACGTTGTCAAACTTTTTTTATGCACGCTGTCAAAAAATTTTACGCTATTTTTCAATATATATATATATATATATATATAGTGTAAGTATCTATGGAAAACCCATTTAATCTAGAAAACTTGGGAAACCTGAATTGTGTGGTCAAGATTGATCCACATCATATCTTTAAACACATGTTAAAAGGGCAAGATAATCATTTGTTCAAGCCATCATTTCACCATCTCCCACCATCCCATCAAGTCATTTATTACCATCATATCACTTTTTTAAAAACCAACAATATACAGAAACTTTGCATCTCTTTCTTTCTTAGGTGGTGTTTGTTTTTTGGAAGAAGAGCTTCCTGGCCTCTTCTGTCTGCACCGTGCAGACGCGGGAAGAGGTTTAGCCTCAGAAGAGTGTTTGTTTTTTTTTTCGAGAAGTGCTTTTTACCTCTCCCCAACCTCTTCTTGGGGAAGAGATGAGAGGTAAGCTTCTCCAAGCAGAGGTTTACCTCTTCTTGGCACCACCTCCACCTCCACCCCTGCTCCGCCACCACCACCCCTGCTCCGCCACCACCACCTCTGCTCCGCCACCATCTCCACCACCACCATCTCCACCTCCGCCACCATCTCCACCACCACCTCCGCTGCTCCAGCCCCAAATCGACATCATAAACAAAACCCCCAAATCTGCTCCACCTCCACTACGCCACCACCTCTGCTCCACCTCCACTCCGCCACCACCTCCGACATCATCATCAACATCACAAACAAAACCCCCAAATCGACAACCCTCATCATCATCAGCATCGATCTGTGGAAAAACCCTAAATCGAAAACCCTCATCATCATCATCATCGACATCTGGAACGAAGAGAGAGAGAGATCGTAGAGAGAGAAGGGGCGGCGGTGGTGGTGGGTTTTGAAGGCGGAGGTGGTGACGGTGGTGGTGATGATGGCGGTGGTCGTGGTGATGATGGCGGTGGTCGTGGGTTTTGAAGGCGGAGGAGGTGACGGTGGTGGTGATGATGGCGGTGGTGAAGTGGTGGCGGTGGTGAAGTGGTGGTCCAGATTGTAGAGAGAGAGTAGAGAGATCAGTGTGACTTGTGTGTTGTGTAACCTAGAAGAGGTTTTATAAAAAAAAAAAAACAAACCCTCTTCTCCTTGCAGACTGAAGACATTTGGTCCACCTCTTCTCCTGCAGATGCCTGCAGATGTGGCCTGCAGCAGAAGAGGTTTTCGTGCAGAAAAAACAAACAGCACCTTAGTTTTCTTAGTGAAAACTAATGTTTTTTAGAGAGAAACAACAATATTCATCTTGTTTATTTCGGATGTGTTCATGCTTGTTGAAAGCTGATTTCGGGTGTGTTCATGCTTCATCTCACGTCGTCATCTTCATCTCGGGTGTGCTGATGTTTGTTGAAAGCTGATTTTCAGAGTGAGAAACAACAATCTTCATCATATTCATCAAGAACACCAAGAACACATAGAGAGAAGCAAGTTTGAAGATCTTCATCGTGTTCATCACACGGTTTCTAGATTCGGTAAGTGTTTTTAGAGAGAGAAAGTTGCTATTTTAGAGAGAGAAACAACAATCTCTTGAGTATTTTATTTTGAAAAATCATTTCACACTTGATGTTTTAGTTAAAATGGTTGTTTATAGGTTTTCGTGTAAAGGATGTTTTAGAGATGAACATGATTCTTTTGTTAAAATGGTTCTAAAAATGGGTAAATATTTATGTAATTTGCAGGTTTTTATTTTTGTGTTAAAATCATTTTTGTGGTAAAAAGTTGTGTTTGGTTTGGTTGCTTGTTTGAGGCTTTTGATCTGAATAGTAACTGTTTTTTTGTTGGGTTGGTTGCTTGTTTGGGCTTTTGATCTGAATAGTAACTGTTATTGTGTGTTATACTAGGAGGTAACACATGTTACATGTGTTACAATAAAATTTTACACGTGTATAACACGTAACACATGTTACATACCTGTAGTTACATTTGTGTTAATAAGTTTAACTTTAGGGGATTAACACCGATGTACTTGTTTTGTTCATAGGTGAATGGATGTTTATGTTCAAGATAAAGATGGTTATCAAGACGCAAAGCGTAGCTATATTTTTGTAACCTTTATGATAGTTTTGGATCATTTTTATATGTTTAAGTTTTTATAAAGATTTTTGTTACCTTTAAGTATGATTGTAATGTGTGCAATTACTAACAACCCATGATGACAAGTGAGTTTTGTTTTGATTAACATTTGTAACTGGTGTTGGACGTAACATGTGTAACCTATGTGAGAGGTAACTAACTAATAGCAAAGAATGACCTGATAAAATGTTGGTCATATGACTTTGGTACACATGTGTTACATACGTTAAAAGGGTAATATAACATTAACTGTAACCCTTAACATTCCTTTGTTTGATGTTGGTCATACCATTACATCAAACATAATATAACATTACATGTAACACATAACATCATTAAAAATAAACAATAACATCATTAAAAGTTGTTGTAAACTACTACATTAAACGTAAACCATAATGTCAGAAAAGGGTAATAAAACATTAACTGTAACCCTTAACATCATTAAAAGTGGCACCTACCAAGGCTTTTAAGGTTACAAACATCATATAGTTATGATGACCATAAAAGGGTGATAAAACAACCGGAAATGGATAGTGACTGTTACATTTGTCAACATGTTGTTCATTCATGTAATAGTGACTGTTACAAATGGTACAGGTTCTGTATAACATGCGTAACAACTATATAACATGTGCAACATGGCTATACATGTGTTACCATCTAGTGTAACACATGTTATAACTATATAACATGTGTTACCATCTAGTGTAACACATGTTAAAACTATATAACATGTGTTACAACTATATATACATGTGTTACCATTTAGTGTAACACATGTAACAACTATATAACATGTGCAACATGGCTATACATGTGTTACCATCTAGTGTAACACATGTTACAAATGTGTGTTACATATACGCAGCCCTGTTTTGTCCAATAAAGGGCCGTTCTTACCGTAAGTAACATGTGTAACATTGTTACTACATATGTAGCTAATTACAACTTCCAGGAACCAAAACCCTAGAGGTGTTACATATGTTAACATAAAGAGATTCTCTTAAAATCAGAAGAAGTATTACATCTTGTAAAGAGGAGTATTGTTGAATGTAGGGTATGATCTAGTTCTTCAAACCATTACATCAAACATAATATAACATTACATGTAACACATAACATCATTAAAAATAAACAATAACATCATTAAAAGTTGTTGTAAACTACTACATTAAACGTAAACCATAATGTCAGAAAAGGGTAATATAACATTAACTGTAACCCTTAACATCATTAAAAGTGGCAGCCTACCAAGGCTTTTAAGGTTACAAGCATCATATAGTTATGATGACCACAAAAGGGTGATAAAACAGCCGGAAATGGATAGTGACTGTTACATTTGTCAACATGTTGTTCATTCATGTAATAGTGACTGTTACATGTTACATATACTAAGTGTTTTATATATGCCAATTGTGTTTCATACACACATGTAACATGCGTATGCCTTTGTGGTGCATATACTCATGTTACATGTATACGTATGTTATTCACTACATCGTATGTAACACATGTTACTCATGTTACATGTATATGTATGTTATTCACTATATATGTGCCTTCTTTTTATTCACTACATCGTATGTAACACATGTTACTTACATGTTCCACCATGTACTGCATTTACTTACGTAAGATGTGTAACACATGTTACAATTGCTTATTGTTTCCAAGTAACATTAAAGGTATGTACCTTGTTTTCTACTTCATCCTGTGTAACACATGTTACACTTGTTAATTAGTATCAAAGGTTACAATTGAAACAATATGTTGACCACCCAATGCTCGTCTACTACTTTTCTTACAATTGGTAATGAATAAAACATGTTAACTAATAACACATGTAACTGATAACTGGTAACCAAATACATTTCCCACCATAATTATTTAACATCCAGACACCAACATATTACAGAGAAGACCATAATGGTCATATTGTATTTTGGGTTATGGCCATAATTTATCCCATTCATCGTCCGTTTCTTCTCTTTCTTCATCCCATTCATCGTCCGTTTCTTCGTCTACTTTCTTTCGCTTTTTTGGTATCTTACCAGTTTGCGATCTTGTTACTCTCTTTGCTGCTGCAAATAAAACAGGTTTAACACATGTTACTTAATTTCATTAACACTTGTTACATATGTTAAGATAAAGTCAGGTTTAACATATGTTACTTAATTTCATTAACCTAATATGTTTTTGATAAAATAAAGTCAGGTTTAACATATGTTACCTATTTTTATAAAAATAAGACAAGTTTAACACTTGTTAAATAATACAGGTTTAACACATGTTACATAATTTGATAAAAATAAGACAGGTGTAACACATGTTACACTAACATGTTTACCTAATAGGAGAGGTTTAACACATGGTAATAAGACAGGTTTAACACACGTTTACATCATTTGATAAAAATGAGACAGGTTTAACACATGTTACACTAATATGTTTACCTAATCAGGGAGGCTTAACACATGGTACCCTAATAAGAAGGTTTAACATATGTTACGCTAATATGTTTATATGCTTTTTAGTCCGTTGACTTGTACCCTAATATCAGACAAGTTTAACACATGTTACGCTAATATATTTATATGCTTTTGAGCCCTTGGACTTGTACCCTAATATCAGAGGTTTACCTAATTTGTTTTTAACAGAAAACAAGGCAGGTCTAACACATGTTACCTAATATGTTTTTGATAAAAAAAATATAAGACATGTTTAACACATGTTTTTGACAGTAAACAAGACGGGTTTAACACATGTTACAAATCAATAGTTTTAACGTGCAGTTGGCAAGTTGGCAATCCAAAAAAAAAAAAAAAAACAACCCGAGACTATTTCTACTCAAAATAACTAACACTTCCTAGTTGCATTCCAAAACAAAAATCACCATCGATCGGACCAAAAAACTATATGTGACATGTTAACATGGCTATACATGTGTTACGTGTTATACATGTGTAAACTTTTTGTTGTAACACATGTAACAACATGTTGTAACACATGTAACAACTATATGTGACATGTTATGTGTTATACGTGTTATACTATAGTGGTAACACATGTATAACATGTGTTACGTGTTATACATGTGTAAACTTTTTGTTGTAACACATGTAACAACTATATGTGACATGTTAACATGGCTATACATGTGTTACCACCTAGTATAACACATAAAAACAGTTACTATTTAGATCAAAAGCCCCAAACAAACAACCAAACCAACAAAAAACAATTACTATTTAGATCAAAAGCCTCAAACAAGCAACCAAACCAAACATAACTTTTTATTTGTAAAATAAACGAGATCATCAACGATTAGATTATGAACTTTTCAAAGGTAACGAATATATATCAACAATAACATTCATTATCACAATTCTAAAAAAAAAGTAATCCCTTTAAAACAAAAAAAACCCAACAAACTATCAAATCTATTTTACCAATACACACACAAAATCATTCAACTTTTACCAAACAAATAACATTAAGACATGGAACCAGTCCATGTCATAAGTGTGTGTGTTCTTGGTGTTCTAACAACTTTCTCTCTCCAAAAACCCATGAACCAAATGATTTCTGACCTGCTTCTCTCTCACACACTTGTGTGTGTTCTTGGTCTTTGTGTTCTAATAACTTTCTCTCTCTAGAAACACATGCAACCGAATGATTCAGGCCTGCTTCTCTCACACACACTTGTGTGTGTGTTCTTGGTGTTCTTCATGAACACGAAGGAGAATCTTGTTTCTCTTTCTCTCACACACTTGTGTGTATGCTTTTGGTGTTTCTCTTTCTTTAACAATAACGATTCAGGCTTGCTTCTCTCACACACACTTGTGTGTGTGTTCTTGGTGATTGAAACATGAAGAAAGAGAGAGGATGAGAGAATGGATGATGATGGTTTGATGGTGAATGTACAGATATTTTGAATTCTCAAAAGAGAAGAAAGAAGAAAGAGAGACAATGATGATGCTTTGATGGTGATGGTGACAACTATAAAGAAGAGAGAGAATGAGATATGGTCTTTTTGACACAAATGCCCTCCTGGCCCACTCATCAACATATGTTATGTATTAAATTTAATTCAAAAAGGCTTCAAATTTTATGAGCCATTGGATGATCTTGATCAATGGTCATAGATTGGGTTTCCTAGGTTTTCTTAGTACAAATAAGTTTTCTATACATCCATGCCCTATATATATATATATATATATATATATATATAGGGTAGGGATCCTAAAAGAAGACCACCCTATTTGAGAAACTTAAGAAGTATTCTAGACCACACATTTTCATGAAGCTTTTCGTAATCTACACATATGTATATAGTCAATTACATATGTGTAGATTACGAAAAGCTTAGAGACAATGTGTGGTCCAGAATGCTTCTCAAGTTTCTCAATTAGCTTTGTACTTCTCACATGATCCTAACCATACAAACACACACACACACACTTTATTATAATACATGAGAGATGGACATTTTAAGATACTAAAAAAATAAAAATAAAAATTCCTTTTAATTTATAAATACACCCCTAGAATAAGGGTACATTGGTCTTTTAAACAATAATTATATTTTAGCCCTCATCTTATTACAATTAAATCACTAAATTTTAACATAATTATGGATAATTAGTTACATTTTTTCCCTCCACAACAAAGTTATAATTCTTTTACGTATTCTTGTCATATCTTTTTAAACTTTAATGTTTTAGAATATCAAAAAGTATCGTGGTGACATACTCATTTTTGTCGACATTTCGATAGTTGTCTTGGTCCCTTTATAAGTAGATAGATGATGCCTTAGTCTACAAGTGATTAAAGCCAACGTACTTAGTTATTATCGCAGAATGTTTAATAGCTACAGAATGTCAAAATGATTAAACTTTCATCTTTAACAAAATTATAGATAATTAGTTAGTAGTTACACTTTACCCCTTTATAAAAAAAACTAATTGCCCTCCCCTCACGATTTCTAAACGGTCACAAGTTTTTGGTACGTTAATATTTTTTTTATCTTACACCATATAAACGAGTTTTTTATATTCTTTAAGTTGAGTATAGTATTGCTATAGTTTTTTAATTAAAAAAATAGATATGTTACGTGTAATCAGGAGTAATAACTGAATCGTTTACCGAAACTGAACCGAAATAAAATAAAAATTGAGTTAACTGAAAACAGATAAACCGAAACCATAATTAACCAAAAATGGTTATCGATTTTTTGTAACCGCTGCATCCCTCGGGCATCCTATATATATACATATATATATATAGGGAGAAGATCATGCGAGAACCACCTCTTATTGCGAGAACCGCGAGAACCAATGTGAACACAACCAAAAATGCCTAAAAATAGCTAAAAATCACACAATTTTTTTTTTTTTAATATTTTTTTATAAAAAAATCGCTACTTTTCGAAGCAAAAAAAAAAATTAAATTTTTTTTAAAAAAAAAAAAAAAATTTTGGCTTCTAAAAGTAGCAATTTTAACATAAAAAATAAAAAATAAAAAAATTTTAGATTTTTTTTTATTTTTTTAGATTTTTTTTAGGTTTTTTGGGGTTTAGTTTTTAGCATTTTAGCTTGTGGGGGGGGGGGGGGGTAGGGGAGGGGGGTTTAGGTTTTTTTTTTTGGGGGGGGGGGGGGGGTGGGGGTTAAAGTTTTTTTAGGTTTTTTGGAGGTTTTAGTTTTTAGCATTTAGCTTGGGGGGGGGGGGGGGGTTAGGTTTTTTTTTGGGGGGTGGGGGTTAGGTTTTTTTTAGGTTTTTTTTAGCTATTTTAGGTTGTGTTCACATTGGTTCTCGCGGTTCTCACAATAAGGGTGGTTCTCGCATGAGCCCCTCCCTATATATATATATATATATATATATATATATATATATATATATATATATATATATATATATAGGGAGGGGCTCATGCGAGAACCACCCTTATTGTGAGAACCGCGAGAACCAATGTGAACACAACCTAAAATTGCTAAAAAAACCTAACCCCCACCCCCCACCCCTTAAAAAAAAAAAACCTAACCCCCCCCCCCCCCCCAAAACCTAAACCCCCCTCCCCCACCCCCCAAAAACCTAAACCCTCCCCCCCCCCCCCAAGCTAAAATGCTAAAAACTAAACTCCCAAAAAACCTAAAAAAATCTAAAAAGATCAAAAAAAAATATAAATTTTTTTTTTAATATTTTTTATGCTCAAATCGCTACTTTTAGTGGCAAAAAAAAAAATTTAAAAAATAATTTTAATTTTTTTTTTTGGCTTCGAAAAGTGGCGATTTTTATATAAAAAATATTAAAAAAAAAATTTGTGTGTGTGATTTTTAGCTATTTTTAGGCATTTTTGGTTGTGTTCACATTGGTTCTCGCGGTTCTCGCAATAAGAGGTGGTTCTCGCATGATCTTCTCCCTATATATATATAAGGAGAGTTGGGTAGAAAGTGGATTTTTCCTAGAAAGTCTAGGAAGCAATAAGAATGTGACACATGGCATAGATGGATTTTAACTAAAAGGGCACTTGTCGCAACCCCCATCCCCTTATCTGTCTCGGGAACGGACGGCCGTGAACATTAATTGTGGTGGTATCATTTTATTGATTTTTAATTTGGCAGCGGAAATTTCATAAGGACCGTAGTTAGGAAATGTTTATCAGAGTAAAACCACCGTATTTTATATTGATAACCACTTGGGTAAAACCCAAGTTTATTATTACAATACTTTTATAGGGATAAACCCTATTTTATTGAATTTAAAACATCGTCTTTTAGGTAACTTTTATAGCCACATTTTTTCCAAGTCGTCAGTGCTCTCCAGCTGGCTTTCCTAATTGGCTTTCACATTGTGTTACCTGAAACGCGTTTTAAAAACATTTGTTAGTGGAAAATACTGGTGAGTGAATCCCAGTTTAATCAAGAAGAGTTTTATCAATTAACACAGTATTGGGAGCGATCACAATATTTATTTCTACACAATTACTCATTCAGTATTGTCAATTCTGACTGGTGGGTCATATTACACATTGGCTAACTCGGTGTCCAATTGTAACGTGTTCCACATTTTGTATACAAAACCCCAACATACCGGCAGTAATTGAAGAACTACAAAGACTCAATCACTGCTTAATCATATTGTAAAACATTTAAGGTTTTGTAAAACAGTTTACAAAAAACGGATAAACTCACATTGCTGTCTTAGACTTCGTTTAAGGGTTTCCTGGTGTTAATCTATAATTTACACAAATGTACATATGTTAGTATAATAACCCTTTATTTATATTAACGATACCCTCCCAGAGACGGTATTCCAATAACTAGGTCGGGCAGAACCACGACAGTTATTACGGAATCCTGGATCAATCGGGTAGCGTATCTAATACGAAACTGGGGTTATAATACTTACAACGGAGCAGAACTTCGTTGATTAGGGGGTATTATACTTGGAGATTATGCCTACTATGTGAGAAATTCGAGATTTAGAAAAGAATTGAGCGAACAGACTGAAGGCCTGATGCCCTCTACTTATAGGGCTGATTTCCGAGTTTCTCGCGGCTCGCGTAAGGTAAGGCTTAGGCCTACGCGACCCGCGTACTAGGGGGTTCTAGGCGTAGTTGATCCGGGTCATGATATAGGTTCAACACGTTGATGCCACGTGTCAGCACCTGGTGCGGCCTCGTTGTTACCCGCTCGCGGCCCGCGTAAGTTGTAGCCAAGGGCTACGCGCCCCGCGACAGCTTATAAAATTTTGTTTTTATTTTATTTTTAATGATATTTCATATTTTGGGCTCGGTTTTCACATACGGGGTGTATTTTAGGACATATAGGGGTATTTTAAAATATATTAGGGTGTCAGAAAATAATTTGGAGGGTTGTTATATCCTCCCCACCTTGTTTTAGAACTCGTCCTCGAGGTCTACTGGAACAAGTGTGGATATTTCCTTTGAATTTCTTATTCAAGCTCCCATATGTATTCTGGTCCTCTTTTGGAGTCCCACTTTACTTTGACTAGAACTAATCTCTTATGCTTGAGATTTTTGACTTTCCTATCTTCAATCTGTAGAGGCTTTTCTACAAATTTTAACTGCTCATTTACCTCTATATCCTTAAGAGGTACTATCAGTGATTCATCAGCTAAACATTTCTTGAGATTAGATACATGAAATATATCATGTATTCCTTCCATTTCCTCTAGCAGTTGTAGCTGATAGGCTACAGGTCATATTCTTCTAATAATCTCAAAAGGTCCAACACACCTGTGGCTTAATTTTCCTCTTTTGATGAATCTCACCACTCCTTTCCAAGGAGAGACTTTCAATAATACCTTATCTCCTACTTGAAATTCCAATGGTTTTCTCCTGTTGTCAGCATAACTTTTCTGTCGATCACAAGCTGTTTTTAGTCGTTCCTTGACTTGAATGATTTTGTCTGTTGTTTCTTGTACTATCTCAGGTCCAGATAGTTGCTTTTCTCCAATTTCTGCCCAACAGACTGGAGTTCGGCACTTTCGTCCATAAAGTGCTTCGAATGGTGCAGGCATTGATACTTGTGTGATAACTATTATTATAAGAAAATTTTATCAATGGTAAGTGATCATCCCAATTGCCTCCGAAATCAATTACACAAGCTCTAAGCATGTCCTCCATTGTCTGAATTGTCCTTTCACTTTGTCTGTCCGTTTGAGGATGATAAGCTGTGCTTAGATTCAACTTGGTTCCCATTGCTTTTTGGAAACTTGTCCAAAAACGAGAGGTAAAACGACTATCTCTGTCAGAAACAATTGATAAAGGAATTCCATGTAAAGAAACTATTTCATTTACATATAATTTAGCTAATTGTTCCATATTGAAAGTTTCCTTCATTGGTAGGAAATGAGCTGACTTTGTTAGTCTATCTACAATCACCCAGATTGTATCATTACCTTTCTTGGTTTTGGGTAATTTAGTAACAAAATCCATTGTTATCAATTCCCATTTCCAAATAGGCATTTCTAACTGTTGCAATAAACCTGAGGGTTTCTGATGTTCAGCTTTGACTTGTGAATAGGTTAAACATTTTGCAACATATGCTGCTATATCCTTTTTCATTCCTATCCACCAGAAATTCTTTCTTAAGTCTTGATACATCTTATCATATCCAGGATGCATCGTATACTTAGACTTATGGGCTTCTTCTAATATACAGTGGCGTAGGTTTCCTAATTTAGGTATCCACATTCTTTTCTTATGGAATCTCCAAATTCCATCTGTTCCTTGTTCTAATTCCTTAATCATCCCTTTTAACTTTTCAGTATCATCATTGATTACTGATTCTTGTACTTTTCTAATCTGCTCATTTAAATCTACTTGTAGATTTAATTTAAGAGAACATATCCTTTTTGACTTTTCATGATACTTTCGGCTTAAAGCATCAGCAACTACATTTGGTTTTCTGCATGATACTGAATATCACAATCATAATCACTAAGCATTTCCATCCAGTGTCTTTGTCTCATATTCAATTCTTTTTACCCGAAGACATACCTTAAACTCTTATGATCGGTGTAAATAGTAAACTTACTACCGTATAGGTAATGTCTCCAAATCTTAAGGGCAAAAATTATAGCTCCTAATTCTAAATCATGAGTGGAATAATTCTCTTCATGATTCTTAAGTTGTCTGGATGCATAAGCTATAACCTTTTGACGTTGCATCAACACACATCCATAACCTAATTTAGAAGCATCACAATAGATTACAAAATCTTCAGTTCCTTCTGGTAACGCTAGTATGGGTGCATGGGTTAATCTTTGCTTAAGGGTTTTAAAGGCTTCTTCTTGTTTTGGTCCCCATTCAAACTTAACGGATTTACAAGTTAGCTTAGTTAAAGGAATGGCTATTCTAAAAAAATCTCGAATAAATCTTCTATAATAACCGGCTAGTCCTAAGAAACTTCTAACTTCAGTTGGTGATTCAGGGATTTTCCACTTGGTTATCGCCTCGGTCTTGGTTGGATCCATATGAATTCCTTCATGATTAACTAGATGTACAAGAAATTATACCTGTTCTAACCAAAACTCACACTTCGAAAATTTAGCATAAAGCTTTTCTTTTCTTAATAAACTTAGAAGTGCGTGCAAATGCTTTGCATGTTCCTCTTTACTCTTAGAGTAAATGAGAATATCATCTATAAAGATAATTATGAATTTATCCAAATATGGCTTACATACTCGGTTCATCATGTCCATGAATGCAGCTGGGGCATTGGTTAAACCAAATGGCATGACAGTAAATTCATAATGGCCATACCTTGTTCTGAAGGAGGTTTTAGGAATGTCCTCTTCCTGTACCTTTAATTGATGATATCCTGACCTTAAATTGATTTTTGAGAAAAATCGTGCTCCTTGCAACTGATCAAACAGATCATCTATTCTTGGTAATGGATACCGATTCTTAATCGTGACCTTGTTCAATTAACGGTAGTCAATGCACATACGCATTGATCCGTCCTTCTTTTTGACAAATAAAATTGGCGCTCCCCAAGGTGATGAACTTGGTTGTATGAATCCTTTCTCCAATAATTCGTCTAACTGTTTCTTCAGTTCTTGCATTTCTGCAAGTGCTAATCGGTAAGGTACTTTGGTAATTGGTGCTGTCCCTGGTATTAAATGGATTCTGAATTCAACTTCCCTGTCTGGAGGTTGTCCTGGTAGTTCTTCTTGAAATATATCTGAAAACTGAGACACTACTGGAATGTCTTTTAGTTCTTTTCCTTTAGTGTTAGTGATTATAGAAATCAAATACACTAATGATCCTTTTCTTATATAACTTGCTGTTTTCATCACAGAGATGAATTTAGTGGATCTAGAGGTTTTATATCCTTTAATTATGATCTTTTCACCCTTTGGTGATTTTACTTGTATTGACTTTTGATCACACAAAATACTGGCTTTATTGGATATTAACCAATCCATTCCTAATACAACATCAAATCCTGCCAGATTCATGGGGTAAATGTTTGCAATAAATTTCTGATTTAGAATTTCTATTCTTGCTCCCTGCAAGATTTCAGAAATCTTAATGGTTTCCCCATTTTCTGTCTCTACTAGACATTCTTGTGGAAGTTTAGTTAGTGATTGATTAAGAAGTTTGCAAAATGAAGTATTAATAAAACTTTGGTTCGCACCAGAGTCAAATAATACTTTAGCAAAAACATCATTAACTAAAAACGTACCGGTGATTACATCCGGGATCATCTTTGCTTCTTCTGCAGTCAGAACAAATGCTCTCGCATTTTTAGTGTTCTTGTTGTTCGTAGCTGGAGCTAACTTTGGACAGTTAGGCTTGATATGACCTTGTTCTCCGCAGTTGTAGCATATTCTGTTGCTAACCTTTTTCCTGCAATCTTCCTCCTTGTGTCCCGATATTTTGCAAAAATTACAGGATATGGAACATCTTCCTGAATGCTTCTTTTTGCAATACTTACAGTAGGGTGCAGAGATAGAGCCTACATTTTTTCCACTGTTGGAATTTCTAGAATGGAATTCTTGTGTAAGCTTCTGGGTTAGGTTCCTCCTTTGATCTTCTTCTCGTGTAAGGACCAATTCATCTGTCAAGGTGTTGGCTAGTTCTACAACTTCTTCTATGGTTTGGGGTCTAGCTGCCTTGACTACGTGCCTTATCTCCCCGACTAATCCCTAGATGTAACGGGAGATTAACACTGGTTCAGGTGAAGCAAGGGTTGGCACTATTCTAGCATATTCAAAGAATTACTTAGTGTACCCCTTACTATCTACACCAGTCATTCTAAGGTTTAAGAATTTGTTTTCTATCTGTTCCTTTTCATCAGGAGGGCAAAATTTACTTTCTACCATGTTTTTAAACTCCTCCCATTTCATATTGTAAATTCTATCACTTCCTCTAGACTGGAGGATAGTGTTCCACCACTCTAGTGCTGAATTCTTAAATAGATTAGAAGCAAACATTATCTTATCTTCTTCTGCGCACTTGCTTATTCTTAAGACTGCCTCAGTCTTTTCTATCCAGCGTAGGGTCGCAATGGCCTCTTCATTACCCGAGAATTCCATGGGTTTACAAGACCAGAATTCTTTATAAGAACAACCGTAAGACACGGTTCTTCTTCTTTTGGGAATGGGTATTTGAAGTACAGGTCCATTGTTCACGCTGTGTTTAGGTTCAGAGGGTCGCTTGCTATCATGTTTACTTTTATTTTCTGCTTCCCTAACCGTTTGAATAATATATGGCATTGCATCTATTATTCCTTGTGCCACTAGGTGTCGGATGGCACTGTTGTCCACTTGATTTCCATTGTTATCATTGTTCGGATTGTTGTTATTCAGATTATTGTCATTCTGGTTTTCCAGGTTATTATCCAGATTCTCTTGATTCACTTGGTCGGCCAACTGAATTTTAAACATTTACCATTTATTAATATCACAAAATAATTAATAGTTTAGGCAACAACCACATAATACACATATTGGTCAAAAGCGTCGAGCATTGCGACTTTACTCTTTTTATATAATATGCGTCAAATACACACTAAACAGGAATTAAAATTACAACACTATTATGCATCACTAACCACAAAGTGGTCTATACTACAATATATTATTATTTTATTATTATTACCAACTTCACTATCACCTTCATGGATATGGATTTCTCCCGAAATCCATCTGACGCTCGTCATATTTCCAGACGAGTTGTTCTCCTACATACCTCATCCTCTCACTACTCTCTAAGATTTCTTCTCCGAGAAAGTTCGGAGTTCTTGCAAATTCTCTGCACTCATTAGGGGTGCAGGTGCTGGTACTGGATCTGGGTACTGTGGCATGGGATTCTCCTGAGGGTACGGATTCTCTAAAATCTCCCTAATGTATTCATCGTTGTCATAATAGGGACCTAGAGGGTCCAGACCTAGATACGCTGCTATGTTTGGCAAGGTTTCGCCGTTTAGGTGGTAGCGTGGCACATAATCCCTAAGATCATCAAACTATGGATCATAATTTGGGTTTAAGGGATTAGGGACTGGTATCCTAGGTATTTCCTCAGGGTTGAAATCATGCATTTCTACCTCCATCGGCTGAGTGGGAATTAGAGGTAAGGGTTGTGGGGCTACTAGTTGTTCCAGACTTGGGTCGGCAGCAGTTGTTTCTAGGATATGGAAATTGGCTAAGCTCCTATTAAGCATATCCTGGGTATGGGCATCTAACTCTCGCTTAGCGGCTGCTAGGACTCTTTGTTGTTGCAACTTTCGCATTCTTTTTCTACGCTCAAATGCTCCCTTATTGAACCATCATCTCTTTTTCTGAGGGAATGGCTCTTCAGACTGAGCTTTAAAAGTAAACATCCCTTCTTTTTGATCAGCGGAATACCCAGAGAGGGTAGGCTGGGAAGAGGTGCCTTCATTCCTAGGTGCATCGGACAACTGACGATACGCGTCTGAGGGTCCTTGATCACTCATACTGTAAACTAACAAATAGTCAAATAACACATAATAATAAAATACAGATATGTACGTATTTTCATAATTTATTTCCTAACAATTTGGATAATATATTGATGTCAGCAGAACACTTCTGTGGCTGAATCGGTGGCTTAGCTCTGATACCACCTTCTGTCGTAACCCCCGCCCCCTTATCTGTCTCGGGAACAGGCGGCCGCGAACATTAGTTATGGTGGTATCATTTTATTGATTTTTAATTTGGCAGCGGAAATTTCATCAGGACCGTAGTTAGGAAATGTTTATTAGAGTAAAACCACCGTATTTTATATTGATAACCACATCGGTAAAACCCAAGTTTATTATTACAATACGTTTATTGGGATAAACCCTATTTTATTGAATTTAAAACATCGTCTTTTAGGTAACTTTTATAGCCACATTTTTTTAAGCCGCTAGTGCTCTCCAGCTGGCTTTTTCCTAATTGGCTTTCACATTGTGTTACCTGAAACGCGTTATAAAAACATTTGTCAGTGGAAAATACTGGTGAGTGAATCCCAGTTTAATCAAGAAGAGTTTTATCAATTAACACAGTATTGAGATCGATCACAATGTTTATTTCTACACAATTACTCATTCAGTATTGTCAATCCTGACTAGGGGGTCATATTACACATTGGCTAACTCGTTGTCCAATTGTAACGTGTTCCACATTTTGTATACAAAACCCCAACATACCGGCAGTAATTGAAGAACTACAAAGACTCAATCACTGCTTAATCACATTGTAAAACATTTAAGGTTTTGTAAAACAGATTACAAAAAGGTTTACAAAAAGCGGATAAACTCACGTTGCTGTCTTAGACTTCGTTTAAGGGTTTCCTGGTGTTAATCAATAATTTACACAAATGTACATATGTTAGTATAATAACCCTTTATTTATATTAACGATACCCCCCCTAGACGGTATTCCAATAACTAGGTCGGGCAGAACCACGACAGTTATTATGGAATCCAGGATCAATCTGGCAGCGTATCTAATACGAAACTAGGGTTATAATACTTACAACGGAGCAGAACTTCGTTGATTAGGGGGTATTATACTCGGAGATTATGCCTACTTTTTGAGAAATTCGAGATTTAATAAAGAATTGAGCGAACAGACTGAAGGCCCGATGCCCTCTACTTATAGGCTGATTTCCGAGTTTCTTGCGGCCCGCGTAAGGTAAGGCTTAGGCCTACGCGGCTCGCGTACTAGGGGGTTCTAGGCGTAGCAGATCCGGGTCATAGGTTCAACACGTTGATGCCACGTGTCAGCACCTGGTGCGGCTTCGTTATCCGCTCGCGGCCCGCGTAAGTTGTAGCCAAGGGCTACGCGCCCCGCGACAGGGTATAAAATTTTGTTTTTATTTTATTTTTAATGATATTTCATATTTTGGACTCGGTTTTCACATACGGGGTGTATTTTAGGACATATAGGGGCATTTTAAAATATATTAGGGTGTCAGAAAATATTTTGGAGGGTTGTTATAGCACTTGTGTAATTTGACATTTTATTTTATTTTTGGAATTTTTATCTCGCATTAACTAACAATGCATAAGATTATGGAAACTGTTTCTCGATGATTTTCTGAATGGTGGTTTCGAAACATAGTAAGATGTGAACGGAACAAAAGACGATTTTATCGATGTCGTTGTTCTCATCTACCCACCGGGCCCACGTTGCAAGCGCCCTTTTGTATGCATCAAGAACCTTGAGCCTCGGGTATACATGATCACCTTCTTGGTAATAATTTTCTCTGTAAATTCAAAAAAAAGTAGCAGATTAATACAGTTGTGTTTTAGAAGGAGGATTTATTAACATTATGTTTTAACAGCAAACATTCATGCTGGTAACGCTGGATGATTTCTTGACATTGTGTTTAACAGCAAGCAGATTAATACCGTTGTGTTTTAGCATTCATGCTGGTAATGCTGGTGGATTTCTTGACGATGAGTTTTACCATTCATGTTGGTAATGCTTGAGGATTTCTTAACATTGTGTTTTAACAGCAAGCAGATTAATACAGTTGTGTTTTAGCATTCATGTTGGTAATGCTGGAGGATTTCTTGACGCTGTGTTTTACCATCTATGCTAGTAATGCTGGAGGATTTCTTGACATTGTGTTTTAACAGCAATCAGATTAATACAGTTGTGTTTTAGCATCCATGTTGGTAATGCTGGAGGATTTCTTGATGCTGTGTTTTACCATCCATGCTGGTAATGTTGGAGGATTTCTTGACGCCGTGTTTTACCATCCATGCTGGTAATGCTGGAGGATTTCTTGACATTGTGTTTTAACAGCAAGCAGATTAATACCGTTTTGTTTTAGAATTCATCATGGTAATGCTAGAGGATTTCTTGACACTGTGTTTTACCATTCATGTTGGTACGATGTGTGACATTTGTCACGATGTGTTTTCTTAATGTTGTGTTTCTTCATGAAGGATAGAAGGAAGAGAGAGAGAGAAGAGAGAAAGGGAGAGAGAGAGAAAATCACAAGAAATGTGAGGTGGTTTATGAAATGACAGTTATTTACATATTTAAAACAAGCTAAATGACATATCTACCCCTGATTAATTAAATAATCCTATCTTTAAGAAACACATATTACCAAAATGTCAACAAGATGATCTCAACCATTAAACATACCCATTGGATGACCCAGATCGCTTCCTAGACTTTCTAGGAAAAACACACTTTCTGCAGGATCCCCACTATATATAGGATTAGGTTCATTTGTGAACAAATTCTTGAGAGTGAACTAAGTGAACTAATCTTGGCCCTTGATTATTTTTTAGATTAAAAGGGTAAGATTGACATTACCCGAGTATTTTTATTAAAATCCCTTAATTTTCTCATTTCTTAACTCTCTCTCTATCTCTATCTCTTTGATCTTTAATTATTTGTTCGTTTTTTTAGAGTAAACTGCCATTTTGGTCCCTGTGGTTTGGCCAGTTTTGCCACTTTAGTCCAAATCTCAAACTTATTACATCCAGGGCCCTGTGGTTTGCATTTTGTTGCCATTTTAGTCCAAAATCCAAAAAACCCCATTTTTGACTGTTGAGAGCTGCCTATTTTGTCCTTTAGTGCAGGGGTATTTTGGTCATTTATGTTTTATTTAAAGCAATTCATTATAAAAAACCCCAAAATATAAAACCCCCCAGATATTCATCATCTTCAACCTCAACCCCCTCAACCTCAACCCCCTGATCATCATCATCTTCAACCTCATCATCTTCAACCACCACCACCCCCCTCTCGCCGCCAAGCACCACCACCTGCCACCACCCTCTCGCACCCCCTGCAACCACCGCCCAACAACCCACCCCCACCCTCATCATCTTCAACCTCATCATCTTCCTTCCCTAAACTGCTTCTCTCTCCTATCAAAATACCGAATCAAAACTAAGAACTATAAGAAAAAACTGAAACAAAACCTAATTTGAAATGAAAACATCAGAAACAATCAAACAACATCAGATCTCATTTTCTTCTTCTACGACAGTTGAGCAACACTCTATCACAAACAATCAGATCAAAATATTTCTGATTTCGATTCAGATCTGAAACTCAAACTCAAAACTCAAAACTCAAAGCTGAAACTCAAAGCTCAAACCCCTGATTTCGATTCAGATCTGAAACTCAAAGCTCAAAACCCTAACTGACTCTCTCTCTTCTCTCTCTCCTCTTTCGATCAAAATATTTCGATTCAGATCTGAAACTCAAACTCAAAACTCAAAGCTGAAACTCAAAGCTCAAACCCCTGATTTCGATTCAGATATGAAACTCAAAGCTCAAAACCCTAACTGACTCTCTCTCTTCTCTCTCTCCTCTTTCATGTAGATATGCCATTGTACAAGTCGATTTCGTCATATTAGAAACCCTAGAACCGAAACCCAACTGCAGATTGTATATGAAGAGGATCTGAGTGCTCGATTGAATGGGTGCTCGATTGAATTGTTTGAGGATCTGAGTGCTCGATTGAATTGTTTTTGCAGAAAGATGAAGAGTGCTCGTTTTTGTAGAAAGATCTGAGTAAGAAAGATGATAGAGAGACAGAGTTCTGTATGAGAGAGAGAAAGATGAGGATGATGATTTAGGGTATTTTATATACATAATTGAGTTATAATAATTACAAAATACCCAAAATGCCCCTGAGAATAAAGACAAAATAGAAGGGTTTAAGTAGGAGAATCTGGTCAAATTTGAAATTTGGACTAAAATGGCAACAAAATGCAAACCACAGGGCCCTGGATGTAATAAGTTTGAGATTTGGACTAAAGTGGCAAAACTGGCCAAACCACAGGGACCAAAATGGCAGTTTACTCTTTTTTTTAATTATAAGATATTGAAGGGCTACTGTTTTTTTTTTTTTTTTTGAAATAAACTCATATGCTATTTTTAAAATTAAATATTAAACCTAATTAAATTATGTTTTTTAACATATATGAATAAATGTCGGTATGTACAAGACTTATACACTTGTGTATTATTACATCTTATTCCCACAGGTCGGTATAAACCAGATTTTTACACCTGTGTATTATTCAAGTACATATGTGTATACAAGTTGGTACATACCAGGCGTATACACCTGTGTATTATTCAAGTACATAATGTTTACAGGTCGGTATATACCAGACTTATACGCCTGTGCATTATTACATCTTGTTTCCACTATGCATCTTTTCATCAAACATTGATCTAATACATATATGTATTGAGAATGTAATTAAACATTTTTAATTGTGTTCTAGATGGAACAATATTTGAAAATGTTTGTATTTTTTTTAAATTATCAAATATAAAGTTGGGTAATTTGTGAGAGAAAAAAGTATAGAGAATATAATTAAATATTCTTTTAATTGGAAAAAGAAATCTGGAAAGAGAGAAAAAATCAACTAATTAAATGAAGAGAGAAAAATACAATTATACCCTTGTGTCTATTAAAATACATGAAAGTTACAAAAAATAATTACAATCTTGCCACTAAAGAAAAAATGTAGATCTACAAAATCAATGGTCAACATAAGTTTATTCTGTTTACAAATACACAATTGTTCACTCATTAACCCTATGATATATATATATATATATATAGAGGACCGCTAAAATGAAAACCACCTCCAGTTGTAAAACCATGAGAACTTTTTGATCTGGGGCGAGTTTGACCAAATTTTTTTTATAAACGTAGATGCTTGTATTATAAACACATTTGTAAAAAAAAAATAAAAAAATAGCGGACCCCTATATAGGGGACCGCTAAAATGAAAACCACATCCAGTTGTAAAAACCATGAAAACTTTTTGATCCGAGGCGAGTTGGACCAATTTTTTTTTCATAAACGTAGATGCTTGTATTATAAAAACATTTGTAAAAAAAAAAAAAAAATGTCGTGTGTGTAGTTTTGAGCACCACAAGTTTGTGTTTACGGGTACCGTAAAATTTAAACAAAATTTACGGTACCTGTAAAGACAAACTTGTGGTGCTCAAAACTACACACACGACATTTTTTTTATTTTTTATTTTTACAAATATGTTTATAATACACGCATCTACGTTTATGAAAAAAAAATTTGGTCCAACTCGCCCCGTACGGTGTGGTTCTCATGGTTCTTACAACTAGAGGTGGTTTTCATTTTAGCGGACCCCATATATATATATATATGGGGAGGGTTCATTGGGGAACACTAAAAAAGTGGGGAACAGGGGAACACTTTTAAAAATTATACTTAACATGTTAAAAAAAATATTTTTCTAATTTTTTTTCGGCGCTTTTTCTTATAAATACAAGAAGAAACATTTTTGATAAAAAAAATCAAAAACTAAAAATATAAAAAAATGTTTAAAAAACAGTTATATCTTATAGAATTAACTTAACATGTTAAAAATAATATTTTTTAAAAAAAATTTCAGCGCTTTTCTTTATAAAAAGGAGGAGAATCTAGTCGAGTAAAAAAATATTTTTTCTAAAAAAAAAATTTTTCGCCTTTTTTAATTGTTTTTTTTTTAATATTTTTAGTTTTTGATTTTTTTATTAAAAATGCTTCTACAAGTATATATAAGGAGAAGCGCCGAAAAAGATTTTAAAAAATTAATTTTAAACATGTTAAGTTAAATTTTTAAGAGTGTTCCCCGGTTCCCCACTTTTTTCCTGTTCCCCAATGAACCTCACACTATATATATATATATATATATATATTTATATAGGGGGCCGCTAAAATGAAAACCACCCCCCAGTTGTAAGAACCGCGAGAACCACTCTCCACCAATCAGATAATGAAAACCAAAATCAAATCATCTATCTATACTCATTAAATTGTCTTTTTAATGTCTTTTCAATTACTCTCTCCTCTTTTTGTTACTTTATAAAAAAGTTTTTGTAAAAAAGTTTTTGTTAAAATAAAATTTAAAACCGTAAAAAAAGTTTTCGTAAAAGAGTTTAAAAACGTGTGTCGTAAAAAAGATTTTTGTAAAAAAGGTTAAAACCGTAAAAAAGTCTTCGTATAAATTTTTGTCTTTTGTAAAAAAAAAATTTATGAAAAAAAAAATTTGTAAAAAATTTTTGTTAAAAAAGTTTTTGTAAAAAAAGTTTAAAACCGTAAAAAACGTTTTCGTAAAAAAACGTAAAAAAATTTAAAAAACGTGTGTGTAAAAAAAAGTGTTTGTAAAAAAAAAAAGGTTAAAACCGTAAAAAAAATTTGTATAAATTTTTGTTCTTTGTTAAAAAGTTTTTGCAAAAAAATAAAATGTAAAAAAGTTTTTTTGTAAAAAAAAGTTTAGAACAGTAAAAGAACTTTTCGTAAAATTTTTTTAAAAACATGTGTGTAAAAAACGGCGCGTAAATACGGGGCGAAAAAACAGGGCGTAAAAACCGGCGTGTAAAAAAACAGCACGTAAAAAACGGCGCGTAAAAAACAGCTCCTAAAAAAACTGGGTCGTAGGACGGCGCGTAAATACGGGGGCGTAAAAAACGGCGTAAAAAACAGCTCGTAAAAACGTTTTTTGTAAAAAAATACTTAAAAAATTGTTTTTTGTAAAAAAAAAAACAGCGCATAACAACGGGGAATAAAAAATAGCTTGTAAAATAAACGGGTGATAAAACGATGGGTAAATAAGGGGCGTGAATACGGGGCGTAAAATCGGCGCGAAAAAACGGGACATGAAAAACGGCGCGTAAAACCGGGCATAAAAAACGGCATGTAAAAAACTGGTCGCAAAACAGGGCGTAAAAAACGGCGCGTAAAAGCGGGGCGTAAAAAACGACGCGTAAAAGCGGGGCGTAAAAACGGCGCGTTAAAAAAACGACGCCTAAAAACTGGCGTAAAAAAACGGCGTGTGAAAAAGCCGGGCTTAAAAACGGCGTGCAAAAAATTGTTTTTGTTTAAAAATCTGGATCTAAAATGGTTTTTAATAAAAAAATTTGTTTTAAAAAAACAAGTAATATAATAATACAAAAAAAAGTACTCCCTTCGTCCCACTAAAAGTGTCATATTTTGAATTTTCAAAGTCTTTATTTATAAACTTTGACTTTAATTATATATTTTTATATTATATAAAACTTGATGAAAATTAACCCGATAAAAACACTTGTAAAACACACTCAAATCATATAACTTTCATCAAGTATTATCTAACACAAACAAAATTATTTAAGGTCAAAGCTTATAAATAAAGACTTTGAAAATTCAAAATATGACAATTTTAATGGGACGGGAGTAGTAATAAAAAACAATAAAGACAAATAGACAAAAAAGAGTAAATTTACTAAACTACCCTTTTAAATTAAAATATTAAAAACATAATCAGACAAAAAGTAATTAATATTAGTTTTAATTACTTTTAATCTCATCTATCCATCTTGTTGATCTAGTGGTTGGAAACTGGTTCTCGCGGTTCTTACAACTGGGGGTGGTTTTCATTTTATATAGGTGACCGCTAAAATGAGAACTACCTCTAGTTGTAAGAACCGTGAGTACTACACCGTACGGGGCGAGGTGGACCAATTTTTTTTTTCATAAACGTAGATGCTTGTATTATAAACACATTTAAAAAAAAATTCAAAAAAAAAAATGTCGGGTGTGTAGTTTTGAGCACCCCAAGTTTGTGTTTACGGGTACCGTAAATTTTATTTAAAATTTACGGTACCCGTAAACACAAACTTGTGGTGCTCAAAATTACACACACGACATTTTTTTTTTTGAATTTTTTTTACAAATGTGTTTATAATACAAGCATCTACGTTTATGGAAAAAAAATTTGGTCCAACTCGCCCCGGATCAAAAAATTCTCACGGTTCTTACAACTGGAGGTGGTTCTTATTTTAGCGGTATATACACATGTATATACACATGTATATACACATGTGTATATACCGCTAAAATAAGAACCACCTCCAGTTGTAAGAACCGCGAGAACCAGTTCCTAACCACTAGATCAACAAGATGGATGGATAAGATTAAAAGTAGCTAAAATTAATATTAAATACATTTTGTCTTATTATGTCTTTAATATTTTAATCCAAAAGGGTAGTTTACGTTTTACGTTAAACTTTTTACGTTTTACGTTTGTACGTTTTACGTTAAAAAGTTTACGTTTTACGTTAAAAAGTTTACGGTTTAACTTTTTTTTTTACACAAAAACTTTTCTACGCCAAACGAAATTTTACGCCCGCGACCCCGATTTCGGGTTTACCCAAAACATTTTTTTTACAAAAACTTTTTACGGGTTGTAAAAAAAACATCTTTTACGAAAACTTTTTTACGGCATCGACGGCACACCGCCTTCAATCACCGGCACCACCGGCAATCAAACGAATTAACGGGCACCACCGGCAATCAAATGAATTAACTGCTCCACCGGACTTGTTGACTTTGATTACACACAATTAGTCCGCTCTAAATCTCCATTAACATTTATTCACCCTCAAGATCCTTCCAGCTCTTCTCTCTCTGTTGTCATCACCCATTTTCACAATTAATCTCACATTTCCTGTAGAACCAAAAAAAAACCCACAAAAGCAAACAATCGCTCTCCCAGAAACCATAATATAGCCCCTTACAAAAAAACAACCAAAAATTTTCACCCCCGACACAAACAACCCTTTTCTTCTTCCCCCAAACAATTCAAGATTTCATCAAAACTTTCAGATGAAACTTGGTATATACAAAACTTTCAAATAAAAAATCACAATAATAAAATTGGGTATATGTAAAAAAAAAACCTTTCAAAACCTACAAACTCCAAAACATCAATTTACAAGTTCTAACATATCAAACAAACCCCAGATGGAACATCAAACCACACAAGATCCAGAACTCAAACAAGATTAAAAAAATCAAAACATGAGCCGACCCGGAGACTGTTGCTTACCTCTCACCGGAGATGGATGGTGTGCATGAGACTCCGATCTTCATTCCGATCGTTTCAGAACAGTTGCAGCCACCATGTCTTTTTTTTAAGATCTGAGATGGATTGCCGATCTGGGAGTTTTTGCAGATCTGAGATGGGTTGCAACCGCCTTCACCCACCATCGCCATCAACCCCACCACCACAACCGCCATTCACCCCCGTCACCGCCGTAAAAATCAACTGCCGCAAAAATCCCAAACGTCGAAACCCCCATGAAAACCCGTTCTCCGACCATCCTTCTCACCTCCGGCAACCAACATCAACCTGCTCTACCACCTTCGCCTCCACACCACCGACTTCCACCGCCTTCGCCACCACCGTTAACCCCACCGCGTCACCCCCACCGTTGTTGTTTCTGTGTTGTGGGTGTTTGTTGAAGAAAAACTTGACATCAGATGGATTGAACTTCAAACTTGACATCAGATGGATTGAATGTGTTTTGTTTCTGTGTTGTGGGTGTTTTTAGAGAGAGAATGCTACAATTTTGGGGTTTTGAAATTTAGAGAGAGAATGGGTTGATTGTCTGGTTGCATTAAATGGAGTGAGAGAGAGGGGGATTTGACATATGGGGTAAAAAGACCAAAATACCCTTTTAGTTGGCTAAATCTGATTGGTTGAGAGTGGTTCTCGCGGTTCTTACAACTGGAGGTGGTTTCTATTTTAGCGGCTCCCTATATATATATATATATATATATATATATATATATATATAGGATTAGGTTTAAGAGTGAACACTAGTGTAGCTTGCGAACTGAGTGAACTAATCCTGGCCATACACGTGTGTAGATCAATGGCCATGATTTGATGTTGAATTACACTAGTGTATTTTACGATTTGATCATGAGATCCTGGCCATACACGTGTGTAGATCAATGGCTAGGATTTGTTCACTCAGTTCGCAAATACACTAGTGTTCACTCTAGAACCCCACCCTATCTATATATATTTGACTTTTTGTTTTTTTTTTTTAATTTTTAGTTTTGATTATACACTTTATACTATTTTTTTTTGAATGACAATGCTTATATCTATCCTACATTACACCAATTAACTAAATAATTGATGTTGCCTATATTTGAACCTAGGATCTCTACTCTAAGTGGCATGAGTCTTTACCAAGTAGGCTAGCCCTACGTTGACTTTATGCTATATATAATATCCTTTTTTAACCCTATAGTTATAACAATTACCAACTTGCATGAACGGTAAGTCTGGCTTTTTTATAATTTCTATTACATACCTTATACTATAAATAATATACGTTTTAACCCTATAGTTTGTTTTTTTATAACTTACGTTCGTTTTTTATAAAAACTAAATATGCAGTTGCGTTAATTTTTTTTCTTTGTATTAACTTTGATATCTTTATAATATCGGTAGAGTCGTTTAGAACATTTCATGTATAATATATATAAAATAATTTTGATTTTCTCTTTTGGTTGCTTAATCGAATACCGTTACTGTACCGAAACAAAACCAATAAATACCGACCGCATCCCCGCCGCGTAGCGCGTTGGAATTTTGCTAGGATTGAATACAATTATCAACTTCTTTTATACTATCCGTGATTAGGGATGAAAACAACTAGGGTTTTAATAAGTCTAGTCTTATATTCGATTATAAAATCATGTTCAATACCCGTATTGTTTACTCATTATCTAACATGTATCGGATATAACTCTTTGTTTGTTGATGTTACCCGTAGTGATTCTTAAACACATTTATTACTATTTTTTATTTTATACTATAACACTACTAGAAATTTGGTTTTTTTCAGTGTGCTTTTCAGTCACAAATGCGCGACAAATTCAAATTTGCTACGCATTTGTGACAAAACCTTAATATTGGAAAAAGAAATCCCGTAGGAAACCATTTACAACACGTTTACTACGCAATTTTCAATTTATTTTTGACGAAAATATGGTGTCGGAAATTTACGACGCATTTCTTACACAATTTCTTAATTAAGCTTTTGAAATTTGCTAAGCATTTTAAAAAAATGTAAGTTTTAAATTTGTTTTGCACAATTTTGACAAAACAATTATTAAATTTGCTACACATTTTTGACAAAAATATTTCATTAGTAAAGTTAGGGACAAATTTGCAACGAAACAGTTTGGAAAACATATTTTTTTGTGATGAATTTGAGAAATAAAATTAACGACACTTTTCTAGTAGTGTATTGTAATACCCAAGGAAACAAAATTAGAAAAAAAAATGTTTACAGTGTGGTACAGATTAACGAGTAGATATGTTTTGGGTAATCTGGTCATGAATCATCTAATACCATAACCGTTGTAATCCTGCATAAACATCAAACTAAACGAATCAAAATACCTGTTCAAAATAATTTGAGTTTCGGATTTACCCATTGGTTCGGTTCGTTTACGTACTATCTCTATGTGTGATTCTGCATCCACTATACGCGTTATAATAATAGCATACCCACAAATAATGTGAGTGGACATCCATGCATTTCATGCCTTAGGTTGTTGTGGAATAATGACATTATATATCCCCTATTCCCTTTACATTGGTTTCAATTCATTCTTGACCTAGAACCTACATAAACTCTTATCATCATGCCGACATCCCAGCCTCTTGTACCCAAATATCTAAAACAAGATGAACTCACTCAGGAGTGTAAGGAATTACTTTCCACCCTTCCAACTGAAAAGGGATGGGTTGCTTCAACCTTCTATAAATACCAAGGTTTTTGGCATCCTTGCAGGCATTTGCAAGGAATCCTTTCATGTCAAAAACACTTTCAGGCTCAAGACACTGATTTCATTCTTGTTGCCACACCCAAATCAGGCACTACCTGGTTAAAAGCCATACTGTTCGCCCTACTGAACCGCACCCGTTTCCCCATATCCCAAAACAGCCACCCATTAAACTCAAACAACCCTCATGTCCTGGTGCCTTTCTTGGAGATTAAGCTCTACCTTGAACATGAGAACCCAGATCTCTCATCCATCATGTCACCAAGACTTTTTTCCACTCACATGCCTAATGTCTCTCTACCAAAATCTGTCCATGATTCTAAATGCAAGCTTGTTTACCTATGTAGAAACCCTAAGGATACTCTAACATCTCTTTGGTCATTCACAAACAAGTTAAGGCTACAGGAAATGGGAACAAATTCACTAGAAGAAGCTTTTGAGAGATTCTGTGGAGGAGTTAGCATGTATGGGCCCTTTTGGGATCATGTGTTAGGTTACTGGGAGGAAAGTTTGAAGAATCCAGAAAAAGTGTTGTTTCTGAAATATGAGGAGATAAAAGAGCAGCCAAAGCATTATTTGGAGAAACTAGCATGCTTTTTGGGGTGTCCATTTTCCTTAAAAGAAGAGAAAGAAGGAGTTGTTGATGACATTTTGGAAATTTGTAGCTTTGATCATCTGAGTAAACTACAAGTGAACATGGAAGGAAAGCTTCCATCTGGCGAAAACTGCAATCTTTTTTTCCGGAAAGGAGAAGTTGGTGACTACAAAAACTATTTGTCACCGGAAATGGAAGAGAGGCTTGACAAGATCTGTAAGGAGAAGTTAGATGGGTCAGGATTAATGTTTTAGTATTTGTGTGTTTGTTTGTTCTTAAATTTTTCTTTGTGTTTTCAAGGTTTGCATTATCGGTGATATACTGATATCAATGTATCTTCAATTTGTCTTAAACCAATCAACTTAAAATAAATATTTGTTTGCTACTTTATCTTAAAAAGATGTGTCTGTTTGGATTATTAGCATACATATAGTCTTAAATTATACAGCCAAGACTGGTTATCCCTACCAACACACAATTGGTAAAGATCGTCTTTATATCTTACTTAGAAGAAGACCGATGATTAATATCAAGACTGGTGAGGAGATAAAGAAATGAGCACTACCAAGAATACTTAGATGAGAAAATGTGATCAATATCATATTAATCATACACATTAAATTAGAGAGACAATTTTAAAGACAACAAGATATAATCTATTTTATATATAAAATAAAATGTGGTGTATACCTGTTTATTCCTTTTTCGGAAAAAAAAAATGTGGTGTATACCTGTTTATTCCTTTTTCGAAATGAATATACATATATATACTCATCTCAAGTCCTACGAGTATTAGGGGGGTCGGGGTGGTCATCACTCATCACTCACAACACCCAATTAAGTTCCGTTATGTCATCTAACATTTTTCCATCACTCACAACTTTTTTTAGTGGCAATGGTCATCACTCACAACACCCAACAATAAACCCTCACACCTCCTCACATCCATTTATCACAGAATGGGCCATAACGCCTGAAGTTTATCACGCACACATTTTTATCACTCGTAAAACTTGTATGTGGCGTGGTATGTTGCAAAACTCCACGAGTCATAAGAAACCATCACGGAAACATTTGTCCCCACCTCCACTCCCCTTATAGGTTCCAAACTTGCCTCAAATTCCTTGGATAGTTTTTTTTTTTTTTTTATAATGGATTTAAATAATCTCAACTTTCATAAATTGGCTGATAGCACTTCAACTTTCGATTTGTATCGTACCTGTCACACCCCGATTTCCACGTGTCACCGGTGGGCCCGGTGGGGAGTATCGTGACGTGGTTGGCAACATAATAGTCAAACAACACAATATATAAATATGCACAGTTGAAGCAATTGAAATAATATAATTCAACTTTAAAAATATTGTAATATCGTGTATCACAACAGTTGAAGGTTTGTCCACAGAAGGATCAAAAATAAATAGTAGTTCAACAGACGATAGGCATCTTAAGCTTGCGAGACTCTTTATTGATGCTAAGGAGAAAATCCCAGCCAATTACGCTTAGTACCTGCATTTAATCTTTTTGGGAAAATACGTCAGTTTACACTGGTAAATACAATCAACTGACTCATTTTGGAAAATGATTAAAAATTGGTTTGGATGCACGTGGCATAAACATTTTATTTAACTTGGGAGAATTATTTAAATATATAATCTTGTGAATGAATTACATGTTCCTTATGCGTTCAGTAGCCCGGACGTACCGGGTTAAAGATCAATAGACACACCACATCAACTATTTATGCACTGACGAGTGTACGCCTACACTCCGCGCTTAGGTCGTGGCCATTTCGTAAAATGATGCCCAGGATATCCGGGACATGGTCATTAACCCCCCAAAGGCTTTTAAGTAAACAAAACGGTTTAAACGAGCCGATCAAATTATTCAATTAACCACCCAACGATGGAAGATTTGATGCCCGATCAAGCGGTATTCTATATACCGTAACCCAAGCCCGTATAGGGAAAATAAGTTAAAAGTATTTACCTGAGCAATGTAATAATCACAATAAGCAAATGCAAGTAGCTTTTACTGGTACTCCTAATAAGAGTCCTATGAACGACCAGAGATCACTTGAGAGAAGTCTTGTGCTCCAGAAATGATCCAGAGATCACTTTTAGGGGCTTTATATAGTGATCAAATCACCATAAAATGTTGACATCTAAGTCTACCACAGACCACAATTCATCCACAAGTGTCCCTAGTGCTCTAGGACTGTTTAGGGGTCGCCCACAATGTGGAAATATCTGTTTTGGGTCGATTATGCGCGAATACAGGAGGCTGTTTAAAGTTTCTGCATCTGATGGTCTGACGCGGCCCGCGTAAGGTTTCATTAACCTTTACGCGGCCCGCCTTAGCCTTGAAGTCAGATTATGCATTTTCTAGTTTTTGCATATTGTCCCTTGGCCTTTCGAAAGGGCAACTAAGCTTCTATTTTGCACTTTGAACCCTCCCTATTGACACATAAGGGCCTCAAGACATTTACCCACTTTGTTTAGTCCCCGGTTAACTTTATTGTCACCCGAAAGGTCCAAACTTTCAAATGTTGACGCTTTAACCCCTTGTATACGAATTTGATCATAACTTTCTCATACGATAACGAAACGTTATGAAATTTATATCGTGCATTCTAGTGAGCATAATTAACCGTTACAAAGCTTCAGATTTTCCAAAAGGTCACTCAGAGGTATAACTTAAACATGTTGACACATTTAACCCCTGTAGTTTGTAATCTCTCACTTTCTTTCATATTTAGCTTCGTATGATCCATGATTTATTCGTTTGAAGGCATGAGCATCATGTAGGGTTAATGTACAATATATTTATTCACTGTTGACAGTTAGAACCCGTATATCCACATACTTTCCAGGTTTGTCAACTTTAGTCCTTCAAGAACATTCTTTCACACGTTCAAACTTATGACACGTGTCAACACATTATAGGACGTGAATTTCCGAGATGTTACATCCTCACCCCTTTAAAAGAAATCTCGACCTCGAGATTTACTGAAACAAATGAGGGTACTTTTCTTTCATCGTGGATTCAACCTCCCACGTGTATTCGGGACCTCTACGGGCATCCCATTTTACCTTTACAATAGGCACATGCTTTCTTCGAAGCTTTTTAACCTGTCGATCCTCGATCGACACAGGTTTTTCAACAAACTTTAAGCTCTCTTCTATATGCACATCTGTATGCGGTATTACCAGTGATTCGTCAGCGAAACACTTTTTCAGATTGCAGATGTGGAACACATTGTGAATTCCACTGAGCTCTTCAGGTAAGTTTAACTTATAGGCAACTGACCTGACACGTTCGATGACCTCGAAAGGTCCTATGTATCTCGGGCGTAGCTTGTCTTTCTTACCAAATCGCATCACCCCCTTCCAGGGTGATACTTTAAGCAACACTTTGTCACCAACTTCAAAGTGAAAAGATTTACGCTTTGGATCTGCGTAGCTCTTCTGCCTATCTCGGGCAGCTTTGAGACGGTCACGAATCTGGACAATCTTGTCCGTCGTTTCAAAGACTATCTCTGGTCCTGATAATTGGACATCTCCAACTTCCGCCCAACAAACTGGCGTTCTACACTTTCTACCGTATAATGCCTCAAAAGGCGCAGCCTTAATGCTGGTATGGTAGCTATTGTTGTAGGAGAATTCGATTAACGGTAGGTTCTTATCCCAACTACCACCTAAATCGATCACACATGCGCGTAGCATATCTTCCAACGTTTGAATAGTACGCTCACTCTGGCCGTCCGTCTGCGGATGGTAAGCCGTACTAAAATTCAAACGTGTGCCCAAAGATTGCTGGAAACTCTTCCAAAAATGTGACGTGTATCTAGTATCTTTGTCGGAGATAATAGACACAGGTATGCCATGTAAAGCTACAATCTTATCGATGTACAACTGGGCTAACATGTCGGAGCTGTAGGTCTCCTTAATGGGCAGGAAATGTGCTGACTTAGTCAGTCTGTCAACGATCACCCATATTGTGTCATTTCCTTTCCTTGTCTTAGGTAACTTGGTGATAAAATCCATAGTTACCATTTCCCATTTCCAAGTGGGAAGTTCAGGCTGTTGTAGCAAACCTGACGGTTTCTGATGCTCGGCTTTGACTTGCGCACATGTCAAGCATTTAGCTACATAGGTGGCTACAGACTTCTTCAAGCCTATCCACCAATAATTTGCCCTTAGATCCTGGTACATTTTATCGGCTCCAGGATGAACGGAGTATTTGGAACTATGGGCTTCCTGGAGGATGACATCTCGAAGTCCTCCATAAATTGGAACCCATATTCGTCCATTTAATCTTAGAATTCCGTCCTTGCTAAGAGTTAACTGCTCCTCAGTTACCCCTAGCTTTTCGTTAGGATAGTTAGCTTCTAACACAGCTTCCTTCTGTGCAGCTAACAACCTTTCATTTAAACTGTTTTTTTATTTCAATGCTCCTGGCATTGATTCGGATGGGTTTCACCCTTTCTTTTCTACTCAAGGCATCGGCGACTACATTCGCCTTGCCGGGATGGTATCTGATTTCACAATCATAGTCATTCAACGTCTCCATCCATCGGCGTTGCCTCATGTTTAAATCCTTCTGATTAAACAGATGCTGGAGGCTCTTGTGATCAGAATAGATCACACACTTGATTCCGTATAAATAGTGCCTCCATAGCTTCAATGCAAATACAACGGCACCCAACTCCAAGTCGTGGGTGGTGTAATTCTTTTCATGCACCTTTAATTGTCGTGAAGCATAGGCAATAACCTTGCCTTTCTGCATAAGCACACACCCCATGCCAGTGTGTGATGCATTGCAGTAAACTACGAATTCTTCGGTACCTTCAGGCAATGTCAGTACAAGAGCGTTGCTCAACTTCTGCTTCAAGATATCAAAAGATTCTTGCTGCTTAGGGCCCCAATCAAACTTAACCTTCTTCCTAGTCAAGGAAGTTAGGGGTGCAGCAATCCTTGAAAATTTTTCAATGAATCGCCTGTAGTATCCTGCCAAACCCAGAAAGCTACGAATCTCTGTAGGCGTCTTTGGCTCTTGCCAGTTCATAACTGCTTCTACTTTAGCGGGATCCACTTGGATACCATGCTCACTGACCATATGTCCAAGGAACTGGACTTCTCGAAGCCAAAATTCACACTTGGAAAATTTGGCGTAGAGTTTCTCATGATGTAGAAGTTTAAGAATACAACGAAGGTGTTTCTCATGGTCAGCTTGGTTCTTAGAGTAAATGAGAATGTCGTCAATGAAGACGATGATGAATTTATCTAAGTACGGCTTGCAAACGCGATTCATGAGGTCCATGAACGCGGCCGGTGCATTAGTGAGCCCAAAAGGCATCACTAGGAACTCGTAATGACCATAACGAGTCCTAAATGCAGTTTTGTGTACGTCTTCATCTCTAACCTTCAGTTGATGGTAGCCTGACCTAAAGTCAATCTTTGAGAAATAACTTGCCCCTTGCAACTGGTCGAACAAATCGTCGATCCTGGGCAAAGGATACCTATTCTTTATTGTGACCTTATTAAGTTCACGATAGTCGATGCACAGACGCATCGATCCATCCTTCTTCTTGACAAATAGGACTGGCGCTCCCCAAGGAGACGAACTAGGTTTAATGCAACCTTTAGCTAGTAATTTATCCAGCTGTGTTCTCAATTCCTTCATCTCTGTTGGTGCCAGCCTGTAGGGTGCTCTAGCAACAGGTGCTGCTCCAGGGATGATGTCAATTCTGAATTCGACTTGTCTATCTGGTGGTAAACCAGGTAGTTCTTCAGGAAACACTTCAGGGTATTCAGAAATGACAGGGATGTCTTCCATCTTGGGTTTCGGCTCATCGATAGTAACCTGTGCCATGTAGATGACACAACCCTTCTTTAAACATCTCGAGGCCTTGAGCATAGTCACTTGCTCAGGCAGTCCATACCGGGTATCACCTTGAATGGTAAGTGGTTCACCAGATGGAGTCTTGATCACCACTTGCATCTTATTGCAGACAATTTGGGCCTGGTTATGAGATAATCAGTCCATGCCTAACACGATATCGAAACCGACTAACTTCATAGGAAAAGAGTGGTCCTTAATTGATATGAAACATCCATCTAATATGGTTGAGGCGGTTTCTATGGTGCCATCGGCTAACTCAACCTCATACTTTACGCTTAAGGTTTTAACAGGCAATTTCAACAATTCGCAAAACTTATTATCTACAAATGACTTATCGGCTCCTGAATCAAAAAGCACTCTTGCATAAACGTCATTTATAAGGAATGTACCTGTAATAACATTGTCATCTTGTACTGCTTCCTTTGCGTCCATTCTAAAGACTCTCGCATTGGTCTTCTTGGCCTCATCAGGCTTCTTCGTGTATTTAGGGCAGTTGGTTTTAATGTGCCCTTTCTCATTGCAACTGTAGCAAGTTGCATCCTTCAGCTTTTTGCAATCCAAGGTTTTGTGATCCTTGGACTTGCATATACCACAAGCAAAGGTTTTTGACTGAGTCTGCGAGTTCGACTCTAACCTGCACTTCCCAAAGTGCTGTTTCTTGCAAATCTTGCACTTGGGCTTCTCACCAGACTGATGCCCATCTTTCCTTGACTCAGACCCCTTCTTGTTGTCACCGTTTCCTCGGTGCTTCTTGTTTGACCTCCGTGAATTATCATCTTCACGTTTTCTCTTCTCAGCATCTTTGTTCCTCAGCGATCTTTGTCTGACCGCATCCAGAGTGAGGGACAAAGATATGTCAGCTACTGATCTGAAAGTAGCTGGCCGAGAGGCCTTCACGCTTGCCTTTATCTCGGGGGCTAAACCACTGATAAAACGAGCTATTCTTTTTGGTTCCGGGGTCACTAGATATGGAACCAACCGAGACATTGTGTTGAAGCTCGTGAGGTAAGCTTGACAGTCAAGGTTTGTCATCACCAATGATAGAAAATCAGACTCTATCTTCTCCACCTCATGCTGAGGGCAGTAATGTTCCCTGATAAGGGCAACAAACTGCTCCCATGACATGTTGTACAATGGGATTTTCCCGGTGGCTTGAATCAGTGATCTCCACCAGGCTAATGCTTCACCCTTAAATGATTGCGACACAAACTTGACTATATCCTTCTCAGAGCATCCGCTGATATCCACAACTGTGTCCATCTCATCTAACCACGTCATGCAGTCGATGGCTCCTTTTTCCCCAGTAAAATCCCTGGGTTTGCAAGACACAAAGTATTTATAGGAGCAACCCTTGCTGCGGGGTTCTTGATTTAGTAAAATCTGCTGAGACGGAGCACTGTGGTGGTTTGAGGAGAGTCTATCATCATTTTTCTTGGGTTCTTCCTTCTTGGAAGGAGGCTTCGAATGCGGTGTAGATAGGGTCCTACTTCGAGTCCCACTATACTCTTCGTACTGCCGCTCCAAGGCCTTTGTAACAGCGTCGTCTACCAACGCTTTCAGTTCAGCACCCGTTAAATGAACTCGGGCGTTATCAATATTCTCCACTGGATGGCTATTAATTTCATCTGAGTTAGCCATTTTAATTGAACTGTTACAGAAAACAAGGACAATAGTTTATTTGGGAGTTTATTATGGAATTGCCCCTTAGGGTAATTCATTAACCATGGTAAACAGAGACCATATTTGGTTAATTTATTAATCATATTTAATTAGGATTTCAATTATAATGTATCCTAATTATAAACAATAACAATATATATTAGCACATAAGGCGTAGTCACAAGGACATTTTAAATTATAAGCTATGATTTCAGAGAATCAAGGCTTTTAAGGTTTGAACATAGTTTATTACCTTTTTCGGACAGGGAGTCATCGCTACCACTGTCTTTTGGCTCACGTAGAAATGAGCAAGGCATGTAGGCACTATATTACCAACGTATGGTCAAAATATGATCATCTTAATTGATGATTTAAACCCATGATTCAGAGATCATTAAGTTGGGTTTGGAATCTTTAGAAAGATCCTTATATAAAAATGATGTGTGTGATTTTAATGAATCACGTCTGCCAGGACTGTTAACATGTTTTCAGATGTTAACTGGGATTTGAATCTTTTTAACAGGCCTTACCATCTTGGCCCGGTCTTTTAATTGACCCGAAGACTAGGTTTCACCTTTAAGATCCTTAATTAATAATTAAATAGGCAGATTATTTTTAAAAGGAATGATTTTGATTTATTTATTTCATATATATTTTATTTATGCATAATATGGTAAAAATGAAATTTATAAATTAAACATTCCATTAATCATTAATAGATTACATGTCGCCCTAAACGGGACTTTTCAATAACAAACTTACCCACGTAGGGGCTTAATAACAAACATACCCACGTAGGGGCTTAATAACAAACATACCCACGTAGGGGCTTAATAACATAATAGTCCATGGAGGGACTTACACAAATAACATACCCTCGCAGGGGTTAACAGAAAGATAGACCCACGCAGGGGTCAAAACAAACAAGCATACCTACGCAGGGGTTTATACAGAAAGACTGGCCCACGCAGGGGCTCAACTGATACAAGGAAATTATAACAACAAATGGAAGGATTCAGTGGTCCTTCTTGCTCTTCCCCTTTATCAGGCTTATCAATCCTTGGAAGAAAGTTTGTCGCTCCCTTCGTTCCCTGTGAAAGTCTCGCTCCACTTGGTCCAACCTTTGCATAATTTCTTCACGCTCTGGTGGGGAGAACCTTGGCGGCTGAGATTGTTGCCGGATAATAGGTCTTGGAGGTATTTGGTACCCATGTGTTGGGTACCCTACTCCCCATGGATCTCCATACGGTCCTTGGGTGTTATAGTTAGCCGCTACCATGTATGGGTCGGCTTCGGCGTAGTTGTAGTTGGTGTGCACCGGTTGCTCAAACGGGTTATATGCCATGGAACCCGTGTATGCCGGAATCGGGTTATCAAAACCCATCGGTGGTGGTTGCGGTGCAACTGGGTGTGAAGGTCCACCCATTTGTGGATCTTCCGGAAGTGGCGGGTAATGACTGCCACTTGATTGGCGTGGGGAGCTAAAATGGAAATCCCCCGCTCGCGCAGACATACGTGCGCCTGTCCTCCTACGCCTCGGCGGTTGTGGAGGTTCCTAATTAACTGGTGGTGGTGGAGGCGGTGGCGTAACTGCCACAAATCGTGAATCCTCAGAGGGATCCTGTTGCTGCTGCTGCTGCTGCTGAGGCGGTGAATGGCGAGGAGGTGTATAATACCATTCGTGCCGGGTAAACATAGCTTGAAAGCTGTCTGGACCACCGTAGGGTGATCCGTGGAAAGAAGATCCATCCGAGATCTCATGGGATGGTTCGGTGTACCGCTCACAGGCTCGACGGGATCCGTGTCGTCGTCCATATCCTCCGCGTGATCTCCGGAGAAATGATCGTCTGGCCCCAGTGGGTTAAAACCCACCGGTTCTTGTAGGTAGTTCGCCGGGTTAAACCGGCCCCTGAAGACAGGTGTAGGGTCTCCAAAAGAGTGGTGCGATAAGGATCGCTGTAAAGGTATTTAGGAAGGTTGAGGGTTGTTGGGCTCATACTCCGGCTGTGGCCCATAAGGGTTATGAACGGGAGGTGTTGAACTGTGTGAGACCGACCGTCTAGCCGGCTCAAAAAGGTTCCTCCGGTTCTGTCGAGGATCGTCACTCTCGGTGGCAGAAGGAGCTCGCACATGTGAAGGTCCTGCCTCGTCGTCATTGGGGGCGGTGATTGGCCCCTTACCTCTTCCTCTTCGCCGAAAGAATCTTGGCGGCATTTTCAATCCTGTCAATATAATATGAGATAACAACAAAAATATATGTAAAATAAAGGACAACACAAAACAAAATAGAATTTTTCCTATGTTATATGTCTAGACTCGAAAGTTTAGAAATGTGCAATTGTGTCATTGAGATCAAACACAAAACCAGTCACACCCTGATTTCCATGTGTCACCGGTGGGCCCGGTGGGGAGTATCGTGACGTGGTTGGCAACATAATAGTCAAACAACACAATATATAAATATGCACAGCGGAAGCAATTAAAATAATATAATTCAACTTTAAAAATATTGTAATATCGTGTATCACAACAGTTGAAGGTTTGTCCACAGAAGGATCAAAAATAAATAGTAGTTCAACAGACGATAGGCATCTTAAGCTTGCGAGACTCTTTATTGATGCTAAGGAGAAAATCCCAGCCAATTACGCTTAGTACCTGCATTTAATCTTTTTGGGAAAATACGTCAGTTTACACTGGTAAATACAATCAACTGACTCATTTTGGAAAATGATTAAAAATTGGTTTGGATGCACGTGGCATAAACATTCTATTTAACTTGGGAGAATTATTTAAATATAAAATCTTGTGAACGAATTACATGTTCCTTATGTGTTCAGTAGCCCGGACGTACCAGGTTAAAGATCAATAGACACACCACATCAACTATTTATGCACTGACGAGTGTACGCCTACACTCCACGCTTAGGTCGTGGCCATTTCGTAAAATGATGCCCAGGATATCCGGGACATGGTCATTAACCCCCCAAAGGCTTTTAAGTAAACAAAACTGTTTAAACGAGCCGATCAAATTATTCAATTAACCACCCAACGATGGAAGATTTGATGCCCGATCAAGCGGTATTCTATATACCGTAACCCAAGCCCGTATAGGGAAAATAAGTTAAAAGTATTTACCTGAGCAATGTAATAATCACAATAAGCAAATGCAAGTAGCTTTTACTGGTACTCCTAATAAGAGTCCTATGAACGACCAGAGATCACTTGAAAGAAGTCTTGTGCTCCAGAAATGATCCAAAGTGCAGATGAAGGTGTGATTGCAATGTTGCAACTTAGGGGCTTTATATAGTGATCAAATCACCATAAAATGTTGACATCTAAGTCTACCACATACCACAATTCATCTACAAGTGTCCCTAGTGCTCTAGGACTGTTTAGGGGTCGCCCATAATGTGGAAATATATGTTTTGGGTCGATTATGCGCGAATACAGTTGGCTGTTTAAAGTTTCTGCATCTGATGGTCTGACGCGGCCCGCGTAAGGTTTCATTAACCTTTACGCGGCCCGCCTTAGCCTTGAAGTCAGATTATGCATTTTCTAGTTTTTGCATATTGTCCCTTGGCCTTTCGAAAGGGCAACTAAGCTTCTATATTGCACTTTGAACCCTCCCTATTGACACATAAGGGCCTCAAGACATTTACCCACTTTGTTTAGTCCCCGGTTAACTTTATTGTCACCCGAAAGGTCCAAACTTTCAACGTTGACGGTTTAACCCCTTGTATACGAATTTGATCATAACTTTCTCATACAATAACGAAACATTATGAAATTGATATCGTGGATTCTAGTGAGCATAATTAACCGTTACAAAGCTTCAGGTTTGCCAAAAGGTCACTCAGAGGTATAACTTAAACATGTTGACACATTTAACCCCTGTAGTTTGTAATCTCTCACTTTCTTTCATATTTAGCTTCGTATGATCCATGATTTATTCGTTTGAAGGTATGAGCATCATGTAGGGTTAATGTACAATATATTTATTCACTGTTGACAGTTAGAACCCGTATATCCACATACTTTCCAGGTTTGTCAACTTTAGTCCTTCAAGAACATTCTTTCACACGTTCAAACTTATGACACGTGTCAACACATTATAGGACGTGAATTTTTGAGGTGTTATAATACCACTTCCAACTTTCAACTTATTGACCTATAGCATTCCAAAACTAGTCAAACTTTAACCTAGTTTGCTGACATTAGCTGCCATGTCAGCAAACTAGTGACACATCAGCTGCTGCCACGTCATAAAAAGCCCATCGAAAAAGCCAAGTTAGATGCCATGTCAGTGGCCACCTCAGCTGCCGCATCATTAAAAATTGCACGTTAGATGTCACGTCAACACACAAGTGACACATCACCAAAACTAACTGGGTTAGGGTTCAGTTAGTTTGGGAGTGCTATCGGCCAATAAGTTAAAGGTTGGGAATGGTGTGGTACAAATCGAAAGTTGAGAGTGCTATCGGCCAATTAGTAAAAATTGAGATCATTTAAATCAAATATCCCTTTTTTCTTTTCTTTTTTTAGTTATAGGATAGTTTAACGGGTAGAAATTTGAAGATAAAAATTGTTGTTTTAATTTGGTTCACCTATTTAACAACTTTAAGGTGTACTCTTTCCTTATAAGTTTTTGGTTATCTTTTAATGGCAATTTTAGATCACTGACAGACCATTGAAGTATCACCGTACCTCCAGTAAAACCACTTAATCATATTCATCTTCACTAGGCAATAATGCATACATACACCAATTCAAGAGTAAACCAAATAAATCTAAGAAAAAACGTTCTTGTAAAAATTGAACTTAGGACCTAATAGTCCTTAAGCCTTAGTTTATCCCAAAGATGTCAATAGCTATAATTATGCTTTCTTTTATATTTGCTTTGGATTCTTATTCCATGATCAAGTGATAGACTGATAGGTTATCATTGCTTGATAATTAGATATGACCGAATTTGTTTGCTAATTAGTGATAGACTGAATTTGTTTTCTCATTTAGTTGAACACTTTATGTTTTTGGTTTCTCATTGCTTAATTGGCTAATTTATTGTAACACCTCGTAAAAACGCGACCAATATAATAAAGACATGTGTCATGGACTTTAAACGTGTAACTGATTGATTATGAGGGACTAAAGTTGACAAACAAAGAAAGTATATGTATATAAGGATACAAAGTGTCAACATCTGATAATTTTGCCTTTCAACAACTCTACACGATGTGTATACCCTTAAACGAATGAATCATGAAGCGTATGAAACCGTTTGTGGAAGAAAGTGAAAGTTTACAAGACGCGAGGGTTAAATATGTCAACATGTTTAAGTTATACCTCTGAGTGACCTTTTAGCGAACCCGAAGCCTTGTAACGATTAATTATACTCCCAAGAATAAGTGATAAAAATTCCACAAGGTTTCGATATTGTATGAGGAAGATACGTTAACTTTCGTAATTAAGGGGTTAAAAGCATCAACAAGGCAAAACTTATGTTTTCGGTTATCATTTAATGAAACCGGACCTAATGGTGTTTGGTTATATCTCATGGATCACAAGAATAAAAGTTAAATGGGTTAAAAGTGCTTAAAATGGAAGAAATTACGTTTTAGAAGGTCCAGGGGGTGAAATGTCATTAATTGAAAGTTGATGGTCAGGTAATACACATGGTGGCGTCACGCCACCACCACCACCTTATGCCGTCGCGCGACGCGACCGTCTGACCTGGGCAGATTCTCTTCACAGTTGCTAGTAAAGCCAGTTCCACCGCCTTAAAAGCCTGGTATTCGGATTCAGGGACTGTTTCAGTGGTTTTTCATGCATATGGACACTTGGGACTCATCAGGGATCACCCATAGACCTTTTTGGAATGATCTCATGCATTTTAAGTTGCTATATAAAGAGCTCTTGGTTGCAACATTTTGTATTCACTTTGAAAATCATTCTAACTTAAATTCTGGAGCCTCCTGGAGCTCAAGAGCATTCCCTAAGGATCATTAGTCGTGGTAAGTACTTCAGTAAGCTTCCTTAATCTCTCTAATTCGTGTTTTATTAGTTTAATGGCCTAAAGTCAAACCCGTCGTAATTAAGGTTTGACTTAGTGATTAATCACTAACGGTCCAGTCAATTCTCGAATTGAAAGTAGCTATGAGTTGGTAATTATGTGGGTAATAAATCCTTAAAAGGGCACCCTCTGATTCCCACTCTAACTAGGTCAATTGTCGGGTCAAACTTAATTATAAAAAGTCAACAGAAAGCTAATTATCGAATAAACACATAATTAACAATGTAGAAGCCATGAAACCTGTTTTATCACTTGTATAACTTGGTAATTAATGTAAGAACATGTCTAAGCATGTTCAACCCGACAATTTTTAGTTTACGCTCGATTCGGGACCGAAAGTCGCAAAAGTAGACTTTTGCTTTAACTTTCAGTTCTGACCCAATGTAGCATATTTTAGAAATGCCTTAGAGCTCTATTAGGACCAGGTTATAGGATAGCGTAACCCTCTAAGGTTATACAACTTGGTTCCTTAGTTATCCGATTCATGTGCATGTTTCCGTTATATGCCTAAATGTTGACCATTATGCCCTTTTGACCTTAAAACGAGATTTTTGAAAATGTGAGAGGACAAAAACCTTTATTACTGATTTATAAACTTGTCCTAAAAATTTTACATCAGTTTGAGGTCTAGATTAGGAGTTATGCTCAATATCGTAATTAAGAAGCTTTTTATTAATTAAACGGCGTAATTAGCATAAAGGCTATCTAAACCCAAATTTTGACACCAAACTTTTTACCTACTGATGTAATATAATATTTTGGGATTTTTAAAGAATTTTATTTATTTTTAAACTGATCATATCATAGGGTTCTCGCTTTGATTCGGTAATTGTCGGTTATACCCTTTTCTTAGATAAAATGAGTTTTATATAACATATTGATACCCAACTTTTTGCTACTGATTTTATATCATAAATAAAACATTTTGAACTTTATAAACTGATCAAAAACTCAGATTTCCTATTTTAAACCGAAAATCGCTTAAAACCGACTTTTACGCGTTTTAAGCGCATAATATGGGTCAAAACTATTTTTAGCATATAAAACTAAATACCTACTGATGTTTTAAGTAATTTTTTACAATTAAACAGTAAGCAAAATTTTTGAACTCAGAATTCTAATTTTGACCATTAAAGCTTATGTGAAATTACTAAAAATGCCCCTACGGTGCATAGTTTGGTTACAAAAGATAAATTTCACATATATGCAATACCCTACTGTTATGACTTATAAAAATAAATATTTTTACTGATTATATCAGAGCTGAAACTCATATTAATATTTAAACTCTTTTACAAGCTTTAAAATGACCAAAATACCCCTTCGGGGCATAATTTGAGTTTAAAACCATTTTGGGCATAATGGAAGGTATCCTACTGATATCACAACATAATTAAGGCATATTAACTTAGGAAACCTGTTCATTACTCATTTAGTTACCCGTTATGCATTTATCGCGTTCGGTACGGTTTATGTAACTAGTTTGCATAAATTAACCGAAACGGGTCAAACCTTATCATTTTCACTTTAAAATCCAGAATGTGTTTAGTTTACCCATATTATACTTGTCGGGTCTAAACCACACTCTAATCCGGTCTTCGCTTAATCTTGCGTTTGTACCGTATACCTTTCTTTAAAACTAACAGGTCTAAAGTAAGACCGTTAGGAATCTAATAGGTTAATTAAAACCTTCGTTCCAGATTTAGAAGCCCAGTAAAAGATACTTGCACTTGCTGATTTATACGGCTGGGATAAATTGTATAATTTGCTCAGGTAAATAGTTTTAACTTATTTTCCCTTATACGGGCTTGGGGTACGGTATATAAAATACCTTTTGGTCGGGCATTAAATTGTTAATCGTATGAAGGTTAATTTATTGAGATGAACCGTTTAATCTGTTTTGTTTGCTTAAAGCCTTTGGGGGGTTAATGACCATGTCCCGGATATCCTTGGCATCATTCATTGAAATGGCCGCGACCTAAGCACGGGGTGTAGGCATACACCTGCCGGTGCGTAAATAAAAAGATATAACCGCCGTTCGAAAATAACTCGTCGCGGGATTATATTATGTGGTGTGTCAATTAATCTTTAACCTGGTATTCAGCCCGGGCTACTGAACGTATAACAAACATGTAATTATTTTACAAGTTTATATTTAAATAATTATCCCAAGTTATAAAAGATATTTTGTGCCTTGTGCATTCAAATCAATTTTCTTAAACATTTTCAAAATAAGTCGGTTAATTGTATTTACCAGTGAAAACTGACGTATTTTCCAAAAAGGTTAAGTACAGGTACTAATCGGAATAGGCTGGCTACTCCTAGCATCAATAAAGAGTCTTGCAACCTTAGATGTTTATAAATCTGCTGAACAATGTTTCTTTTTAACTTCGATCCGCCTGTGGATCCTTTACAACCGTTTTGTAATAAATGATATTACTTTCATCCGGTTTGTAATGATTTTATCTTTCGACTTCCGCTGTGTATATAAACTGTGATAAATTGTCTATGATGATATCAACTACGTCACGATACTCCCCACCGGTAATACGTGGAAACATCGGATTGTGACATTTATATATTAATAGGGTGGTTCATTAGTAAATACAAGGGGGGGGGGGGCAGGTTGAAGTTCGACAGAGAACATAGATTAAAAGAAATTTATCGCTAAAAAAATTAACCAATATATATATATATATATATATATATATATAGTGTCAGGATTTAGAGAAAACGGTGGAAAGTGTGAGAACGGAGAGAAAGCTTATGGATCGCCAGATCAAAACAATATATGGACTAGATGACGCGGTGGCGTTTTCGTAAATAATATCACTTTTATTAGTGTGGCGCGCTTCATTAAGGGTAAAAGGGTCTTTTGACTTCTCTACACAAAACGCCAAACTCACGAATAAAACGCTATTAAAATCCCACCTTAAGGCACATAGCACACTTCATGCTAATCTAAACGCCATTAGATATAAAACGCCAAACTTTGTATTTAACTGATAAAGCTGAACAAACAGTACTGAAACGACGGAACTTAATTATTAGCATTTACTATAATAAAAATCGGGCCTAAAATACGCGCCAAAACTTCCTATATAAACAACCTCTCAGACTAGTAAAATCCACACCAAAACCCCAAACGCCATATTTTTTTCTATACCATTCATCTTAGAAAACACAAAAAAACCCAAATATCAAAGATTCCAATCCATGTTTCTTTGAGATACACTATTTTCTCAGTAAACTTTTGCTCGATGTAATGGGCAAGATCCTCAATATAAACGCCAAAACATACAAAAACCACAAAAATTCAAAAACGTCATTTCATGGAGATTTAGTTTTGTTCTCAATAAAGTTTAGCTCAACGGGATGGACAACATTGTTAGACTTCTTTCTTGACTGAAGATTAACAATGTTGTCCATCTCGTTTAGCAAAACCTTATTGAGTTTAGCATGACCAAAATTAGAGGTTTATGGTAGTTTTATTTAGTGGCGTTATTTTTTTTTCTTGGCATTTGATTTGATTGTCCGATCTTATATTGTTTGTTGTGTAACTTCAAAGTAGCATGTTATAAACAAATAGGTTGAAAAAAATATGGAAAAAAGGATGTATAATGAATGATGTAAAACGCCAAACTGAGATCTGTCTGTGTTCTATAGGAATGAAATATACGAAACGCTAAACTACTCTTCACTGGCTCTCAAAGACCATCTGTGTGTGTTCTGTAGGAATGAAAAATACAAAACGCCAAACTACTCTTCACTAGCTCTCGAAGACCTTGTCGATCTTCTTTTAATTACGGTCTGTTTGTATGTCAATGCGTAGTGTCCATAGCGTTTGCAGTTTTCACACTGTCTTTCTTTGGCCCCTGGTTTCGACTTTGATTTCTTTTTCTCGATTGGTATCTCCAGTTTAGATTTCAGGTGCTTCCGAGAACCAGAACCTTTGGATTTATACCCAACAGGGACTCTTATCGGATTCTTGTCATTTTTATATTGACCGGTAATCTCGGCAAATCTATCCCTAGTACTAGCGGGAGGAGCAACAATCTGCATATCTTGAACCTTCTTCATATAAGATTGAACATGATCCTTGTATAATGTAGGCGTGAAAGAAGAAAGCTCAAACACTAAGAAAACGGGAGACTCACAAGATCGAGGTACGTTAGTGTACATCTTATTTATACCATGTTGTCATATGTGTAACAATCTCTATTGTATTTTGTTGTTATGTTGGAATCGAGAAAGTTGAAATATAAGATTGTTGGAAGTAAAGTTAAATCCGTCATAAACGGATGTATAGAAATGAATAAGTTACGAAAGATAATGTTTCATATCCGATTCCTTCTAGTGAACCGGGTATGGGAAGATAATTATGTTTAGGATGAAAGATTACTCGATCCGTCTTATCGGGTTGGAGTATAATCGTAGGTAAAGAATATATTCGTTCATTGTAAACGAATCAAATGAAGATTATGGTAACCTTACTAGTACCCGTCGTTAGCGGGTATGTTAAGAAAGGAATGCTAATCTCTATATGGAGACGGGTATGTAATGAACCGTCTAATCGGTTGGTAATGTAATTGAGAGATGTATGGCCGCTATAATGATTAGTCGGGTTGTTAGTCAATCGTGTTGGTGATGAAATGCTAACTTCTTTTGTTTATATTGAACGTAGGTAAATCATCAGTTTAGGCGACTTGGCAAATTTGGAGCGAGCATACGCACACTTTATGACCATCAAGCGCTTCCGCTAGTCTGTGTTAATGTTTTTGGGTTAAATGTTTGTTTTGTACAACTTGTTAGTAGTCACACTTTTTAACGCTCAATGTTTTGGTTTTAGTAGTGTCTTGTTGAACGGATTGTAGAATTGTATTTAGATTTGATTATGGTTAAAACAGGGGTTGACTCGTTTTATGGACGGGTCATGCCCAAATTTTGTTAAAATTGTGTACTAATGTTGTTAGTATTACAAACTTTAAATCGCGAAAAGTTTAGAAGTTTTAAAAGTTTGTATTTTAATGTGCCCTTTGCATGTTATTTTATTTAAGTGAAAAATCGGGTCTTACAAGTTGGTATCAGAGCCTAGGTTTGAGGGATTCGAGCAAGAGTGATAGTGCTTGAACTCAAACCAACGGCTCGTGCAAAAGTGTGCTCGCCCCGAGATCGCCAATGAGGTAAAATTTTAAATATTCGTTTTGATATGTGTATGCACAGTGTGTTACGGTATAAGTTTTAAGATTAAGTATGCTAAGAAGTGATAAAGCGGGTAAAATGAGAAGTCCCTGGACCCGTGTAGCTGAAAACGGACCGAGGAAATGGTTGGAACAGCCAAAAATAAGGTTCAGCAGCGGTTCAGCATAAGGAGGGGCCGTCGCCGACGGGCTGTAATGCCGTCGCCGACGCCCCATGCTTGCCGACGGCCTATCTTTCTGCCTACGGACATTTTGGGCGACGCCCTATTTACAAAGCCTGTCGCCGACGGGGTGTGAAGCCGTCGCCGACGGCTAGCGGAATTACAATCCGCTGAAAACTTTTATTTTTGCCTTATTTTCGCGTTTCAAGTTCCCGAGTTGTCCGAAAACCAATTTAATGACTGTGTAGGGTCCACGTAAGGCCTAATAAGCTATATGTAACCACAAATAGTGGTTATGAAGGAATGAAATTGTAAAAGTCGAAAGTAACGTGTCGAATGACACTAAGTGAATGATGAAGGTATAAAAAGGGAGTAAAATTAAAACGTAAAGATACGAACGAAGTAACACGGACTAATGAACTACGATATATATTGAAAGCTTGTGATTTGTATTAAATATAAACATGATGATGTGTAGATGGCTGACGCAAGAAGTGTTAATGATGATGACGATACGGCTCATCAAGAAGCGTTTAATAACAAAGTCACAGAAGTGGCGGAAGGGGTTATCCAAGCTAGTCTTCCATGATTAGCTCAAGAAGTAGAAAGTAGAGTGTTGGGGGTTGTGGAGGCCATGATGACTAGCAAGGTCGAAGAATTGAAAGAAATGATTGAGGGATCTAAAGGTAAAAGCAAAGAGCGACGGTGCACGTATAAAGATTTCATGGCATGCCATCCTGCAACGTATGATGGTAAAATCGATCCGATCGCATACCAAAGGTGGATTTCAAACATAGAAGCGGTATTTATACGAAGTCGGTGTGATAAGGAAGACCAGGTGATGTTTGCTACTGGTCAACTTACTCTTCAGGCGAAAGATTGGTGGGATGCGCATAGTAAGGAAGTTGGGGAGGACAAGTTGCAAGAGATGACTTGGCAGGAATTCAAGGAACCTTTTATGAAATACCACTGTCCTCAGTCAGCCATTGATAAGATTCAGGAGGATTTCTTACGCCTCCAACAGAAAAACGAAACGATAAACGAAATATCAAACACGTTCATTGATAAGATGAAGTTTTGCGGAGACTTTGTGAAGACAGAAAGAATGAAGATCAACCGCTTTTATGGTATACTAAAGGCGGAATTTAGGGAGTTCATCACTCCCTCAAAGTGTGAAACCCTTGACGAGCTTATCAATCTGGCACGTGATAGAGAAATTGAAATTAAGAGGCAAGAAGAACGTGGTGAAAAGAGGTCGTTAGAAAAGGGGACAAATGCAAGTCCATCTAAAAAGGCGAGGTTCCAAGATCAGGGAAAGAAAGATAAGTCGAAGGGTAGTATTATTCCTTGCAAGACATGTGGGAAGCTTCATATGGGGGAATGCCTTTTGGGTAAGAAGGGGTGCTACAAATGCGGTGACGAAGGGCATACCTCCTACAAGTGCCCCAGCAACCCGAAGACTTGTTTCAACTGCTTCCAAAAGGGGCATGTTAAGTCAGAATGTCCTAAACTTCAGCAAGGGACGAAGAAAGAAGGAAAGAACGAGGATAGCTCTAGGGAGAAAGGAAGAATCTTCCAAATTACATCCGAAGAAGCTAAGTCTCACCCGAATGTGGTCTCAGGTATCTTCTTGTTAAATTCCTTGCCAGTATACGTATTGTTTGATACCGGAGCCACTATGTCGTTCATTTCGAGTGAAATAGTGCAACACCCTTATTTTAGAATTGAAAGAATGATGGCACCCTTAGAGGTAGAAATAGCCGATAGTAAAAATTATTTGTTGCACGAAATCTGTAGAAGTTGTAAGTTAACCATAGAAGATGAGGAATTTGACATCGACCTTATACCTATGGTTTTGGGGGAATTTAAAGTAATAGTGGGTATGGATTGGATGTCCCAAAACCACGCGGAGATAAATTGTGAAAATAAAACCATAACTGTCCAAACTCTGGGAGGAAACCAATTAAAAATCCAAGGAGAAAGAAACGTAGAAGCGAAACTATGTACTATTGCCCAAGCGGTCAAGTATGTAATTAACGGAAGTAGGGCCTACTTAGCTTACGTGGTGGACGCTCAACGAAATCTCTCGAAGATTGAAGATGTCGAAATAGTGAATGAGTTTCCGGACGTATTTCCGGAAGAGTTGCCGGGACTCCCTCCCGAGCGGGAGATAGAGTTCCAAATTGAGTTAAACCCAGGTGCAAAACCGGTAGCTAAGGCTCCATATAGGCTAGCCCCCACTGAGATGCGGGAGCTAATGACACAATTGCAAGATCTTCTCGACAAAGGCTTCGTACGCCCGAGTATGTCGCCTTGGGGAGCGCCTGTATTATTCGTTAAGAAGAAAGATGGGTCGATGCGCATGTGAATCGATTACAGAGAATTAAATAAGCTGACTGTGAAGAATCGCTACCCTTTACCTAGAATTGACGATCTTTTTGATTAATTGCAAGGGGCGAGTTGGTTCTCTAAGATAGACCTACGTTCGGCGTTTCATCAAGTTAGAGTGCGATAAGAAGATATTCCGAAGACCGCGTTCAGAACCCGATATGGGCATTACGAATTTCTAGTTATGTCCTTTGGATTGACGAACGCGCCGACTGCATTTATGGATCTTATGAACCGGGTATGCCGACCCATGTTAGATAAATCGGTGATCGTGTTCATAGATGATATTCTAGTTTATTCGCGGAGCAAGACTGAATATGCGAAACATTTGCATGAAGTACTTGAAGTTCTCCGTAAGGAGAAACTTTATGCAAAATTCTCAAAATGTGCCTTTTGGCTTAGGGAGGTGTAGCTTCTCGGCCATGTTATAAACTCAAAAGGTGTGCTGGTTGATCCATCAAAGATTGAGGCAGTAATGAAGTGGGTTTCCCCGAAAACTCCAACTGAGGTAAGGAGCTTTCTAGGCCTTGCGGGCTATTATAGAAGGTTTATACAAGATTTTTCGAAAATAGCGTTACCATTAACAAGATTAACGAGAAAGAAGGAGAAGTTTGTGTGGAGTAAAGAACAAGAGGAAGCCTTTCAAGTGTTGAAGGAAAGGTTGTCTAGCTCTCCAGTTTTGACACTCCCAGATGGAACGGAAGATTTGGTTGTCTATTCAGATGCTTCACATCAAGGTTTAGGGTGTGTTTTAATGCAAAGAGGGAAGGTTATTGCGTACGTGTCAAGACAACTGAAACCGCACGAAGGAAACTACCCAACCCATGATTTAGAATTGGTGGCGGTAGTTTTCGCCTTAAAGATCTGGAGGCACTATCTTTATGGTGCGAAATGTACAATTTACTCGGATCACAAAAGCCTCAAATATTTCTTTGAGCAGAAAGACTTAAATATGAGGCAGCGGAGATGGTTAGAACTTAGCAAAGATTACGATTGTGATATCCTTTATCACCCGGGAAAAGCGAACGTGGTGGCTGATGCGTTAAGCCGGAAAGAGTATCCACCCCCCATTCAAGTAAAATCCATGAAGATGATTGTTACGCCACGTTTACTTGATATGATACGAGATTCCCAAATAAAGTGGCTTGGAGCAAAAGACCCAAAGAAAGAAAGAATGAAAGGTATAGCCGATAAATTAGAAGAAAATTCGACCGGACTCAAATCAAGATTTGGTCGAATTTGGATACCAGGATTCTGCGAAGTCAAGACCGCTCTACTCGACGAGGCTCATAAGTCACGATACTCAATCCATCCCGGGGCAACCAAGATGTACCGGGACTTGAAAACCAATTACTGGTGGCCGGGTATGAAGCGCGATATTATAAAGTATGTCTCGAAATGCTTAACATGCTCCCAAGTGAAAGCATAACACCAAAAACCATACGGGGAGTTACAACCCTTGGAAATTCCAGTCTGGAAATGGGAGGAGTTAACTATGGATCTGGTAACCAAGCTTCCTAGAACGAAAAAAGGGCATGATGCAATATCGGTAATCGTAGATCGACTCACAAAAAGTGCCCACTTTCTACCTATTCGAGAAGCTTATTCTTAGTAAAGAATGGCAGAAGTTTATTTGAACGAGATAGTTTATCGACATGGGGTGCCCGTTTTAATCGTCTCAGGCAGGGACACAAGATTTACCTCTCGTTATTGGCAAAAGTTTCATGAAAGTATGGGCACGAAGCTACACATAAGCACAGCCTATCACCCTCAGACTGATGGTCAATCAGAATGAACAATCCAAACTCTTGTTGATATGTTAAGAGCTTGCGCCTTAGATTTTGGTGGAAATTGGGACGACCATTTACCACTAACGGAATTTTCTTATAATAATAGCTACCATAGTGGTATTCAAATGGCTCCTTATGAACTGCTATACGGGAGGAAATGTAGCATCTCCCGTATGTTGGGGTGAAATATGGCAAAGAGAGCTTGCACCGAGTGATTTAATAGTAATGACCAATGAAAAGATTGATTTGATTAGAGCTCGACTGAAAGCGGCCCAGGATCGACAGTAAGCTTATGCAGACAAGAGAAGGCGTCCTATCGAATTTCAAGTCGGAGATCATGTTCTATTGAAAGTATCAACATGGAAGGGCATAATCCGTTTCCGCAAACGGGGTAAGTTAGGTCCTCGTTATATCGAACCGTTCAAAATTTTGGCTCGAATTGGAAGGGTTGCATATCGATTAGAATTACCGTCTACACGAGACGGGATTCACAATACCTTCCACGTGTCGCAGTTGAGGAAGTATCTTGCAGATGAAACAACTTTAGTGCCTCTTGAGGACATTGAGTTGGACGAAAGGTTAAATTATGTCGAAAGACCAATAGCCATTAAAGACGTTAAGGTGAAGAATCTTCGCAACAAAGCCGTTAGACAAGTGTTGGTTCAATGGCAATACCGAAAGGGGTCGGAACTTACATGGGAAGCGGAATATGAAATGAAGAAGCACTACCCTTTTCTCTTTGGTATGTAAATGTTCGAATTTGTTATGTGCCCAGGTTTCGGGGACGAAACCTCTTTTAAAGGGGGTAGACTTGTAACACCCCAAAAAGATTTACTAGACACATGAGTTAAATAAATTAAAGATTTAATATAGTTAATGGAAAATGTTATAAAACTAGTTGATGTGTGTAAAATGCAACATATAAATTACATCAAATGAGGCATAAAACTAATTCTTTTTTAGTACTAATATTGGAAAAAGAGTGTTTTTGTCTTCCTTTTGTATTTTCAGGATTAAATGAGCTCAAAAACGCAAAAGAAGCAAAAAGACAGCTAAATCCAACATAAATACAAGAAAAGGAATATTAGTGGACTGCCCGAACCCTCAACGGCACCTTCCAAAGCAAAATAGAGAAAACGGAAGACTGAACACGCCCCGTGCTCAGCCAGCACGGGGCCGTGCCCAAGCAGCAGCAGAAAAGACAAACCTATAGAAGCTTCTATTGCCCACCACGGGGCCGTGCTCAGCGGACACGGGGGCGTGTCGAAAGTACAGCAGGCGCATTTATTGTAATTGCGAATTACAATTAATGAGGAGAGAGATTATCAGACGGACACGGGGCCGTGCCCAGCGGACACGGGGCCGTGTCCAGCTCTCTGTTCAGCCTATAAATAGGAGTGCTTGGATTCATTTCATCTCATCCCTTGGCACACCACCTCTCTCACACTTCATCCACCACCCACCACCATCACAACACCATCATCCACCACCATCATCCATTGTCCATCGTAGAGTGTGTGAGTCGTCTCGGGATCCAAGATTGATCGTAAGAGTTCTTGACAATCAAGGCCATGTTTGCCTAAGTCTCTTACATCACTTGGTGAAGACAAAGTGTCTAGTATAATACTTTTTATTTCTAATCTTTTGCACTTTTTATTTGGTTTTGTATTAATGACTTTAATAACTAGTTACTTATGTTGAAGGTGATCTTTCCTTATCGTTTGTCCGTGGTGTCTTGGCATTATTTTACTGTCTATATAAAATAAAGGATTTTCACCATTCATATCTCCACGGTCTATATGGAGATATGTTGGCTACCTGGTAGGGGGTTAAGGGAACGGTTTGGTAAAGGTCTTGCCATTGTTCAGCGTTTAGAGGTCCTGCAATGGACCTGGGTCAAATTTAGTAGGACCTCCGTCAATACTTCACGGTATTGGATGGCGGGGGTCCAAACTCTTTGATCCCCTCATAAGTTAACTACTATTAATACTATAACCCGGCTATTTAGGACTGTATCCCTGCTGACTCAGACTACTTAGCCGAGGGTAACGTCACCGCCAAAAGCGGGGCCTACCACAATACTGCATTAATAACTTAATTCATTATCTTCCAATAATCCACCCTTTTAGGATTGTATCCCTGCTGACTCAAACTACTGGGGTGAGGGTAACGTCGCCTTCAAAAGAGGGGCCTACTACAATAACTAAGATAATCTCTTAATTATGTGCAAAAGTGCGGAAATAATCAAAGGTTATACTAGATACGAGTCGGAACCAAGTGATTCATCTTGTCTATCTGTTTTTTTTTCTTTTATTTTTATTTTCAGCATTTTAGTTAGTTTTATTTTTCTTAGTTTAAAAACATTTTTCTAAACTTTTATTTTGGTTAGACGTTGAGGATAAACCGGTACTAAAAGCTCTTGTGTCCTTGGACGACCTCGGTATCTTACCAACGCTATACTACACTCAACGATGGGTGCACTTGCCCATATGTGTGTTTAGTGTTAGTGAAATATCGTGTTTTATAAATTTAAAACTTGGCTAAAATAAGTGTTAAAAAGGGCTTAAAATATACACCTAAAATAAGTAACACTTCGCACGCATCAAGTTTTTTGCGCCGTTGCCGGGGACACAAGGATTTTAAGAAAGTTAGGAATCAACGGCCTAATCATCTTTTATTTTTATTTTTATTTTTTTTAGGATTTTATTAGATTTTCAGCTTCTGCAGAGCTCAGCACGGGCCGTGCCCGCTGAACACGCCCCCGTGCTCAATCATTGGAACTGGCAATCCTGTTTTACATCAGACAGTAAGCTGAACACGGGGCCGTGCCCACTCAACACGCCCCCGTGCCCAAGTTTCAGTTACTGAAAACAGAACCGTTAGATCCCGGCGGTTGGTAATTTCTGACATAAACATGAGTGATAGTAATTATTTTTACTTTCGGCACTCTTATGGTACGTGGTGTCAATTATGTGGTGGCGAACATGAAGAAGTAAAATGCTACTTCCTAAATTATAGGCCCCACTACATGGACCCACCATCTTCTCACAACCTTAAGAGGGGCGAAAGTAAAAATAAGCACTATTTCTCCCTCGAATGCGCCCAGCCAGATATTCTAGGGGAAATGCTCCTTAGCGAATTATTTCAACTAGAAGAGCTAATTCTGAAATGGTTAGAAGAGCTTGGGAAGGATTTTATTGATCCACCCCAAGACGATACCCATGAAGAAATGTTGGAACCGCATTCCGACAACCTCGTTGCTCCCGAAAATACCTTCGTACCTAGCAAAGACTTGGACGATAGTCGTCCCTGTGTCGATTGTGCCGTGAAGGACTCTCCATCGACTTCTTTCGGTGCATACATAGACCTGAGCGATTCGGCATATACCTTCTTTAACAAGAGCCCGGGAAAGGGTTGGACTTGTCCACCTAGAATGAAAATAGGAATTACCCTCACCGACAACCTCTTGCGTTCTCGCCTTAGTCTAGGACAATTAAGGTATATTAGGCACTTTGGGGTTGTTCCAACCAGTAAGGAACCACCCGATATCGATGAGATCCTTGAAGTAGCAAAACTCCATAAAGCAGCCTCCAGACACGGGGCCGTGTCCAGGTCAACACGCCCCCGTGCTCACTAAAAAAAGATTCTCTGCTGATTTGGTCAGAATACGGACAAAATGTGTCAGGATTTCCTCTGAACACGGGCCCGTGTCCAGTCAACACGGGGCCGTGCCCAGGGCGCTGTCGTTTTCTTTAAATGCAGCCTGATTCCTACTCATTTTGACCACCTCAATTGACAGAGATCCCTGGGATTTTCACTCATACCATCCTAGGTAAGTGTTAAAAGAAGGTTCCAAGGGACCCTCTTGTCCCTTCCACTTTTATTCATTTCCTCCTCTTTCAAAAATTTTTTCAAAATTTCCTCCATGGAAGCTTGGAAATCCCTTGATTCCAACCCTCTATGTGAAGTTTGTAAGATTATTTGCTAAAGATTCTGGCTTAAAGTTAGTTGTATAACTTTGTTTTAAATTATCTGAGCTTAAAACCCAGATAGAAATCATAAAAATAATTTAAAACTCCAAGATTCTTTAGCCAAAAATCCTGCAGACAAATGGACACGGGGCCGTGCTCAACGAGCACGGGGCCGTGTCCAGGGGCTCTGTTTTGTAAAAATTTAGCTTTCTTCGGTTTCCTTCACAGAAAATGGCAAGCAGAACAAGCGGATCATCTTCAAGAAATAACCGACAAGGGAGGAGATCTTCAACAGCAGAAGACTCTCTTGTAAACTATGTTTACGCTCTAAGGGAGGCTATTGATGAAATGACGGGAGTGGAAGAAGCATTGGTCGACCATATCAACCATCTTACAGTAGGGCTGGAGGGCTGTCTCCATGAAGTAAACCTCTTGCACCAGAGGTTGAACCTTCTCGCCTCCCCGCCTTTGGTACCTATAATAACCCAAAGGGCGTGGAACATGGTGCCCGAAGTTGTCATTCCAGCCGAATGGTACGCCATGCACCAAGAGCTTCCGCGAAGAGTGGTGCAAGGAGTCCCGGTGAATGTTCCCCCTCAACCACCAGCAGCGGAGGAAAATGAAGCCGCATTCTTCCTTCCTAGGGAGATCGAAGAATGGCTTTAAAACAACGTTTAGGGGAGAATTCGTTCGGCTAAAAGTCCTACTATATCGGGAAACCATTCTCGAAATTTTCTTAAAATAGTAGAACTCCTTATGATAACCTCGTGTACCTACTGACCTATCTAGATAAGTTTTAGTTTTATTTTAATTTAGGATTATGTAAGTTCTCTCTATGATGAAATGAAATGATGGTTTTAAGGTTTGGATGGTTTATAATGAATAAAACACACTCATGGTGGTAAAGGATGGAAAGGGGAACGAGAAAAATGATCCCAAGCACAAGAACAAGGCAACCCGACAATTCTCTCCATTTCAGAAGGTTCAACACGGGCCGTGCTCAACCAACACGGCCCCGTGCCGAACCACCTGCAGAAAAACGCCCAGTTCAGGTACCTGGACACGGGCCGTGTTCACCCAACACGCCCCCGTGTCCAGACTTCTGTTTATCTTATTTTAATTTTGTTACTGGCACTTGAACACGGGGCCGTGTTCAGTGCCTAGTAACACAAATTTTTGCTTTTTAAACACTATTTTACACATCTAATCAACCTAAAAATTTATTTTTGGGACACATTGAGGACAATGTGTAATTTAAGTGTGGGGGGGATGCTAAAACCTTGAATTTTACAAGTCCTAAATACAAGCCTTACACAAAACTCTATTGGAACCGCTAATCACCCCAAATTTTTTTCAAAAATTTCATTTTTTTCAAAAATTTCATTTTTTTTTACTTGTCTAGGTTTAACTCGGGAAATTTAAGTTCTCAAAAAGGTTATATTTTTACGAATTTACAACCGATAGCGTAGTGATAAAAAGAACCAACATAAGAAAATTATGAAAAGGCATAGCAAACTTATTTAAAATTTGATTATATATACTTGATCACATAAAAACCTATTCCCACAAAAGTGAGTTTTGAGCCTTTATTGAGCACACAATTACATATCATTTGACTAAATGCTCATTTTTCGTTTCTTGTGTGAATAGCCGCTTGGTTCTTACGACTCTAGAACTTGCCATGACAATACATTCCCGGTCCTTATCAACTTAAACCCGAGTAAGTAAATGATGGAGGCATTAGGACTACCCTTTTTATTTCTACACCATTATTTTTCTTTTTCCTTTACCACCTACCCAAAAATCCCCCTAGTTAGCCCCTTTGAGCCTAAACCTTTTCGTTTCATCACCCAAACAAAAACCCTTTTACCCACCAAAACCTTTTTCATTTTTAACCCTTTATTTTAGTAACAAGTTTGGTTCTTCGAAAAAAAAAAATTGTGTGATAATGATGAAGCAAAAAGAAAATAAACAAACAAGTTAATCAAAAATAACTTAGTTTGAATAAAAGCTTCATCAAAATAAAAAGTTGCAAAAATACGAGAACCAACACTTGTTACGCTTTTAGCCCTTTTTTCTACTAACCACTAACCCAACCACCTACCTTTAACCCTAGCCTAACCCTTAACCCACAAAGTCCTCTTGATATCTACAAAGGTATAAAAGTTAAAAAGGAGGAGGATTGATTTCTTGGCAAGCCTATGGTAAGAATAAGTTCCATGCCGCTCTCGAGAGATTCACTAAAAATACACCTTCGGCCGAGTGTGAGTGATTTTCCCGCGAGGTATGTGAACTTGTATATAAATAGAATTTTAAAAAGGCATGTTATGCCCAAATAAGTAATTTCTTTTATGAAAAGTTCTAAATAAATCATTACGAATAGGAGTGTAAATAAATAAAAATAAAACCCAAAAAGATCTTGGAAATCCCGACACTCTACGACAAGCCCAAAACCTTCTCTTCTACCTATTCCATTTGGGAGTGTAAGCCACATATTAAAGAGTTTTGCTTGAGGACAAGCAAAAGTTCAAGTGTGGGGGTATTTGATGTGTGTAAAATGCAACATATAAATTACATCAAATAAGGCATAAAACTAATCCTTTTTTAGTACTAATATTGGAAAAAGAGTGTTTTTGTCTTCCTTTTGTATTTTCAGGATTAAATGAGCTCAAAAACGCAAAAGAAGCAAAAAGACAGCTAAATCCAACATAAATACAAGAAAAGGAATATTAGTGGACTGCCCGAACCCTCAACGGCACCTTCCAAAGCAAAATAGAGAAAACAGAAGACTGAACACGCCCCGTGCTCAGCCAGCACGGGGCCGTGCCCAAGCAGCAGCAGAAAAGACAAACCTATAGAAGCTTCTATTGCCCACCACGGGGCCGTGCTCAGCGGACACGGGGGCGTGTCGAAAGTACAGCAGGCGCATTTATTGTAATTGCGAATTACAATTAATGAGGAGAGAGATTGTCAGACGGACACGGGGCCGTGCCCAGCGGACACGGGGCCGTGTCCAGCTCTCTGTTCAGCCTATAAATAGGCCCCTTGGCACACCACCTCTCACACTTCATCCACCACCCACCACCATCACAACACCATCATCCACCACCATCATCCATTGTCCATCGTAGAGTGTGTGAGTCGTCTCGGGATCCAAGATTGATCGTAAGAGTTCTTGACAATCAAGGCCATGTTTGCCTAAGTCTCTTACATCACTTGGTGAAGACAAAGTGTCTAGTATAATACTTTTTATTTCTAATCTTTTGCACTTTTTATTTGGTTTTGTATTAATGACTTTAATAACTAGTTACTTATGTTGAAGGTGATCTTTCCTTATCGTTTGTCCGTGGTGTCTTGGCATTATTTTACTGTCTATATAAAATAAAGGATTTTCACCATTCATATCTCCACGGTCTATATGGAGATATGTTGGCTACCTGGTAGGGGGTTAAGGGAACGGTTTGGTAAAGGTCTTGCCATTGTTCAGCGTTTAGAGGTCCTGCAATGGACCTGGGTCAAATTTAGTAGGACCTCCTTCAATACTTCACGGTATTGGATGGCGGGGGTCCAAACTCTTTGATCCCCTCATAAGTTAACTACTATTAATACTATAACCCGGCTATTTAGGACTGTATCCCTGCTGACTCAGACTACTTAGCCGAGGGTAACGTCACCGCCAAAAGCGGGGCCTACCACAATACTGCATTAATAACTTAATTCATTATCTTCCAATAATCCACCCTTTTAGGATTGTATCCCTGCTGACTCAAACTACTGGGGTGAGGGTAACGTCGCCTTCAAAAGAGGGGCCTACTACAATAACTAAGATAATCTCTTAATTATGTGCAAAAGTGCGGAAATAATCAAAGGTTATACTAGATACGAGTCGGAACCAAGTGATTCATCTTGTCTATCTGTTTTTTTTTCTTTTATTTTTATTTTCAGCATTTTAGTTAGTTTTATTTTTCTTAGTTTAAAAACATTTTTCTAAACTTTTATTTTGGTTAGACGTTGAGGATAAACCGGTACTAAAAGCTCTTGTGTCCTTGGACGACCTCGGTATCTTACCAACGCTATACTACACTCAACGATGGGTGCACTTGCCCATATGTGTGTTTAGTGTTAGTGAAATATCGTGTTTTATAAATTTAAAACTTGGCTAAAATAAGTGTTAAAAAGGGCTTAAAATATACACCTAAAATAAGTAACACTTCGCACGCATCACTAGTAGTACAATGAGTTGTGAGTAAGTTATATAAAAGAAGTTAACTAGAAGGGGTATTTGTGAAAAATTATGTAGTGAAAGGATTAATAAAATAAAAACCAAAATTTCACACCCTGGGGTGTGTTGAGTTCGACCAGAGCAAGGGGAAACAAGGGGGAACCCTTGTTCTTGCTAAATTCAATCAATTGACAACGGATTTCAAGGATAATTAGTTGCATGTCTCAAATTTTCGATCATCTAAGCATACATAGTGAAGTGGTAAGTCGAATTTCATGATTTGGTGAATTGTAGAAAAAGGGTTTCAACCCAATCATGAGTTTGTGGTATGATTTGTGTAAGTGGGATGTTAGGGTTACTCCCTAGAGTAGAAATCATGTTTGATTTTAGGTCAATTGAAAGATAATTGTATAAACCCACTTAATGAAAAATTAGCATGAAAGGATGATCAAGTAGAAGTAACTATGTGTAATCTTGATATATGATCTTGCTTGTAACACATGAATGTTAGATAAATTGATGTAGAATAAAAGAATTATATGAACTTGATTGATTATTGATGATATATAAGATGGACTAGTAAAGTCATGCTTTGAATACTTGTACATTATGCTTTATTAATGAGATGCACACTAAATGTTTGATAAAATGCATAAGAGAATAAATGTGTGAAATTCTGAAAATTAGTGATAATGTTTGTCACTTGAAAATGAGAAGTTTATGTAAATGATGGAATGAAAGTGTTGGGCTAATTGAATGAATGTGTTTTAATGTAGGCGTGAAAGAAGAAAGCTCAAACACTAAGAAAACGGGAGACTCACAAGATCGAGGTACGTTAGTGTACATCTTATTTATACCATGTTGTCATATGTGTAACAATCTCTATTGTATTATGTTGTTATGTTGGAATCGAGAAAGTTGAAATATAAGATTGTTGGAAGTAAAGTTAAATCCGTCATAAACGGATGTATAGAAATTAATAAGATACGAAAGATAATGTTTCATATCCGATTCCTTCTAGTGAACCGGGTATGGGAAGATAATTATGTTTTGGATGAAAGATTACTCGATCCGTCTTATCCTGTTGGAGTGTAATCGTAGGTAAAGAATATATTCATTCATTGTAAACGAATCAAATGAAGATTATGGTAACCTTACTAGTACCCGTCGTTAGCGGGTATGTTAAGAAAGGAATGCTAATCTCTATATGGAGACGGGTATGTAATGAACCGTCTAATCGGTTGGTAATGTAATTGAGAGATGTAAGGCCGCTATAATGATTAGTCGGGTTGTTAGTCAATCGTGTTGGTGATGAAATGCTAACTTCTTTTGTTTATATTGAACGTAGGTAAATCCTCAGTTTAGGCGACTTGGCAAATTTGGAGCGAGCATACTCACACTTTATGACCATCAAGCGCTTCCGCTAGTCCGTGTTAATGTTTTTGGGTTAAATGTTTGTTTTGTACAACTTGTTAGTAGTCACACTTTTTAACGCTTAATGTTTTGGTTTTAGTAGTGTCTTGTTGAACGGATTGTAGAATTGTATTTAGCTTTGATTATGGTTAAAACATGGGTTGACTCGTTTTATGGACGGGTCATGCCCAAATTTTGTTAAAATTGTGTACTAATGTTGTTAGTATTACAAACTTTAAATCGTGAAAAGTTTAGAAGTTTTAAAAGTTTGTATTTTACTGTGCCCTTTGCATGTTATTTTATTTAAGTGAAAAATCGGGTCTTACAAGTTGGTATCAGAGCCTAGGTTTGAGGGATTCGAGCAAGAGTGATAGTGCTTGAACTCAAACCGACGGCTCGTGCAAAAGTGTGCTCGCCCCGAGATCGCCAATGAGGTAAAATTTTAAATATTCGTTTGATATGAGTATGCACAGTGTGTTACGGTATAAGTTTTAAGATTAAGTATGCTAAGAAGTGATAAAGCGGGTAAAATGAGAAGTCCCTGGACCCGTGTAGCTGAAAACGGACCCGGGAAATGGTTGGAAAGTTTATGCATCACATGCATAACTGATGCCTCGTGTTAACAAATACAGCAGAAATAGCCTTCTTCATTGCTGGATCTTGGTCAGTGACAACAAGTTTTGGTTGAGAACAAACACCTTTTAGAAAAACTCTCAACAACCAAATATACGTATCAGCAGTTTCTGACGCCAATAATGCTACACCAAATGTAACATTGCAGTGATGATTGTTTATACCAGTGAACGGTACAAACACCATAGAGTATCTGCATATGAAAACGCCATGAGAACTGAAACAATAATAAAAACGCAATTGCATGTAAACTAATAAAACGCCATTGCATGTAAACTAATAAAACGCCATATCATGTAAACTAATAAAAACGTCATTGCATGTAAACTCATAAAACGCCAAAAAACAGAAAAAAGTTGAATTATAAAATATTACTTGTTGGAACGATACGTGGCTTCAAACGAAATCACATCACCAAACACGTGGTAATTACGTTTGGCTTGATCGTCACACCAAAAAAAGTCCCTTCAAACGATTCTCTTCGTGTGTGAAATAATCATAAGAGAAATTAGGCTGGGAATGTTTTTTTTCATTCAAATGTCTCACAACCATATCGGTGTCATATTCCATTATAAACAAGTTAATTTGCCTCTTATAGTTCTTAAATTCAACTTTACTTGCACCCACGTCTTCAAAACCGCCAAAACAAGTCTTCATAACATTAAATGCCTTGACGGGACCCAAATTCAGCTTAGACATGCTGTGTATAACATGCTTCTGGAGCTGAGTGAGGTGTCGTTTAGTTGGAAGAAAATGCTTATCAGGACGTTCAACAAGATCATAGTTGTGCTCCTCGACAAACTTATACACCTTCCATGATCCAGCCTCAAAAATTACACATAACAGTGCACCACAATCAGTCCTCTTTGAAAAGTTGGATCTCACTAATCGCTCCCTTTGATTGGGGTCCAATGTATCAACCTTCTTGTCCTTGTATAACCCAGATCTCGTACACAAGTAATACTTAATATGTAAGACACCTTCAGAGTTTGTCTTTGTAGTCCCTTTCCTGACTGAAAACCCACACTCCTTGGCATACTTAACATACACTGAATAACAATTATCGAGGCTTGAGAATACCATGTCCATTGTGGTAATCCAGTTTTGGGGCAAAGCCTTTGATTCGAGGAAGCAACTTCGTCTGAGAAAACACAGTGAGGAACAGAAAAATCAGAAAAACGCCATTAAAAATAAAAAAATGTCTCGTAATAACATTATAGATTAAAAAGCCATTAATTGAATAATAAACAAGACATAATAAACACATAATTTAAAAACGACATGATGAAAACGCCATGAGATGAATAATTAAAAACACTTAACAACATAAATTATTAACAAATATAACATCATAATGAAAACGCCATAGTTAACAAAACTGATATTTACACAAATTAACAAATAGTAATAACTGATGTTTACAAATACTACTAAATAACATTCAAAACTAATCAAATAGATGTAAAACGCTAATGATCGTAAAAACATAAGAAATATACTAGATCGTAAATGACAATTAAAATTCATATTGAAAACTCCAATTATTAGTTCTTAGTAATCGTTTAACTACCAATTAAAACGCGATTAAATTGCATAATTGAATAACGCCATTGAAATCATACAACACATTATAAAATACAAATATAAAAAACAATGAAACAAGCATAAAAGAACAAAACGCCAAATCTGTTGCATGATTTGCTGGAACAAAAATAGAAAATGTCAACGAATTTTACTTTGTCGAACAGAATCCACGTTAGACGCCATAGATCTGAGAAAGCTTGCAAATGAGGTAACAGCTAACAACAAATCTTTGGAGTTATAATTTGAAAGAGATTTATAACGCGAAGAAGGAGGGAACGTATAAAAGGACAATTGTACCCCTGCATATCAATTAGCGCCCCCTGCCACGTGTTGGGCCAGGATCCGTTCTCACCGTTCTCACACTTTTCACCGTTCTCTCCTGATCCCGTTCCTATATATATACACACACACATTAGTCTGAATCCATTTAGATGCTTTCTAATTACAAACTATAAGGGTTCTAATAATGTTATAATCCATCTGAGATCATCACAAACAAAGTTATGTAGGATATGGGTCACAATTATAACAAAGTTATGTAGGAAGTTTGGCTGGAAGTGACATTGGAGATTGAAGAATGAAGAAATAAATGAAGTTTTGCCAGCTTCTACCGTAGCTTACAGTAAGTACCATAAGCTACGATAGCTCTAGAACAACAATCATCCACCGTAAGACAGAAAGTGGCTGGCGTAGGCATCTTTACAAGCCACCATAAGCTATGGTGGACACCGTAGCTTATGGTGGCGCCCAGTTCAGAAATGTAACTCCCTTTTTAAAGACAATGATTGGTGTCTTTTGATTATCCTTATCATTATCTCCATTTCAGAACTTGTTAGAGGTGAATTTTAGGTGATACGACACTATTTTGGGTGTTTCAATCATTGCTTTTCCATCTTTGATCCATATGAACATTGGAATTGAAGTGATGATCAATCGAACTATTTGTGGCTAAGTTCTCTTATGTTTTCCCTCGCATTGTAAGGTTTCAAACTAAATGTTTGTGATTGTTTATGTTATTTCTAGGATAGTAGTTTAATCTTTTGATTATGTTACTATGGTGTTTATGAGTTTATTTGCAGTTGTTTGTATTGTTGAATTTCATTTTCTGAACCATCAGTTCTTGGTGCCATAGGCAATAGAGATTTATTAGGAGGGACTCGGGGTTGGCTATACTAAACTGGTTATCGGGTGACTACCTTGTGTTTTGTAATCCAAGTACTTTGTCCCCTTTTATCACAATCAAACATGTATTCAAGAACTATATCTATGTAGTTCTTCATATATTAAACATTCACATTAACATTTGTAGAAACCTGAAACCGGGGGAGAACATATCCTCTCATCTCTGAATCGAAATCTTGTTAAGTGCTTGTTAGTTAATTTTAGTTAAACAAACTAATCAATTAAAACTTGAGATTACTTTTTTCTGCTATTTAGGTTTAATTCTAGTAATTTCCAAACTGCTTAGATAATACATTTTCCACAAACTCCCTGTGTTCGATACCCATTTACCACTATCTATATAGTGTATTTGGATTATTTTTTAGTGAGTCTTCGACCTCACGTCAGTTGTTAAATGTCACTGTCTAGGTGACGTCAGCCAGGATGCTTAAGATGTTTCTATTGTACTATAAATAGAACAGTGCATGTACTGTTCTATTCATCACTTTCCATCTTGATATTTTGTACGAACAAATAGGAGTGATCTTATGTTGAGGGGGAGCTTTTAAATTCTCATGCATACGTGAATCATTGTAATTACAATCTTTAAATTAAAAGCTTGATGATGAAAGCAAATCTTCCATTGTTGTGAGTTAAAGTTTATTCTTCTGCTGCATTATTTCCATATTTGTATATCTTGTTTCATTGTTCATCTTAAACATTCACAACAATTAAAACTTAGATCCTAACAGTTCATGTAGTTTGTTGACACTCAATTCTCATGAAAAAATATAAAAAAATTCAAGGTGACAGTGAAACAGAGTTCGTAAATCATAAAGTTTGGTCCTTATTTGAGAAGAATGGAACTCTTCATAAGTTGTCTTGTCCATACACACCATAACCAAATAAACATGTGGAATGTAAACATCTACATATAGTCGAAACTAGTTTAGCCATCATATTTAATGCTAAATTTCCATCCAAATTTTAGGTTTATGCTTTTTCATCTGCTATTTTCATAATAAATCGTCTACCTTCCCCGTTACTCGAAGGTAAATCTCTATTCGAAGTTTTATTTTCACAAAGGCCATACTATAATACCTTTAAAGCATTTGGTTGTGGTGTGTTCCCTTACTTACGAGATCATTTGCAATATAAACTAGCCCAAATGAGCGTCCTAAGTAATTTAATTGGTTATAGTCCAATATACAAAGGGTATCCGTGCCTTGACCCTGCCACATCACACGTCTATGTTACGTGACATGTCAGGTTTAACGAAACTAAGTTCCCCTTCCATGGCAGTATTGATAATAACTTGCATTTGGACATCCCATTGAACTCCTTTATGATACAGCCTACAAATCACCCACACCTCAGACACAAACTCCCAAAGCACCACCTCCCATGCAACCTTTGCTTGGAGTTTCCCCTACCAAACCCTCCACCAATTTCACCACCAACCTTACCCTTGTAACACCGCCAAAAACGGATATCCAAAATCCGACCCGTTTTAAATTTTGAATCGTAATACTTCGAACTCGTGAAATTTTCGGAAAAAAAAAAATAAATAAAAATTGTGGAAACATTTTATTCTTAATTAATAATCTTTACAATCAATCATTTATTTATTTGATTAATTTAATTAATTTTCTTAGTAAAGTTAGTATAAGCTCTCAAAGTTAAGGGTGCTAAATGTAAGTTTGGAAACTTTAAAAATAAAATAAGGGTCAAAATGGTGAGCGGCGGGACTGCACCACTTTGTGTTTGGTGCAATGCTAATCAATTCCTTTCCATTTTCTTCGCTGATTTTACGGTGATTAGAGATTCCGAATTTCCGTTTCAAACCAATCATCTACCATTGTCAAACTTTGCGGAACACGCAAAGTCTATAAATCGCGAACCATTCTCCACCGTTTTACTCCCCACAAACCAATATCGACACCTCTCTCTTCGCTCGTTGAAACCCGCCGGAACAGAACCACCGCCGTCACCGGAGAAGACGATCGGAGGTCCGACGGGAACCTCGACACCTTCACTTCCATTAAACACCATGCGATAATTCGCCACCCTCTCTGATCTTGTACTTTCGACACCAAGGGTCCATCAGCTTGTTGCCATACCTCTCTCACACTCGCCTCACGTTTCGACAACAAGCTCGTCACCGGAGACGACCGAAGACACGTAGATGGAACCTACGGAACTCGCATATCTCGTTGTCGGTATACCTTTCTCCATCAATGTATCCTATAATTGAAACACCATCTTTTGATTCAAAGTTATAACATGTTTCTGTTTTGGGTTCTTGTACGAGTTGGGAAAACAAACAAAGTTCGCCGGAGATCGAAGTCCGAAGTCATGACAGGAAACCTTCCATCCCACTCGTTCGGTATACCACACTCATCTCTCCCTCGGTTGTTATCAATTCTAACGTAACCTCCATTGATGCAACTATAATCTGAATCAACTAAATAAAACATGTTAACAGTGGGTTTTCATTCTAATGAAGAAGATGAGTTAATTTAATAAGTTTATATGAAATAAAGAACCAACATAAAATAAATCAAAAGAATGCTTTTTCATCAAAGAACTATGAAAATATGAAGGAATGTGTGCATGAAGTTTAAAAGGAGATCATGATTTTTGATAGTACTGTGCGTGAGTTATTTGAAAAAGAAAGCATTTAAACTTGGTTTTAATTACTTAAAAGTATGTTTCTTTTATCTAAAATTTTATTTATTGTAGTATGAATCATACATCAACATATAACAGAATGTATAAAAATAATAAATGTATATTATAAGTAATTTATGGAGACAATAAATATTAGAAACATTATCAAACCTACAAATATTAACGGGTCGTTATGTGATATTTTAAATATCTAGGATAACCACCCTCGTTCGTTCTCTTGGTTTCCCGTTTACTCATGCACCATCGTTTGCCCATATAGGGTGACCTCGGTGTTCCATCATCCTAATCTCTTACGCTCGTCAACACTTGGATAATCGGAAAGCTTATGTGATATTGTGAGTATACTCGCAACCCCTTTTTATGTTTACCACTTTTTGGGGTGTAACATGTTTACTTATCAACAACTTACACATGAACATTTTGCTTAAACACATGAACATTCCTATAACATGCTTGTATACGTGATTGCTTGATACTTTAAACTTGGGTAATACATTTTCGTGTCCGTACGAGCCAATACTTGACATTTGTAGCGCTATAGGATTAACGACCCGCCATCTTATCTCGTGGTTAATGTCATATGCAAGTGCGTTTCTTTGGTTTGATACGTTGACCCTGCCAAATTTATTGTTTATCTTGAATCACATGCTAGCTATGAGGAATTGTTCGAAACTTATTTTTGCTATGTATGTATCAAACTTGTATACTCGCCATTGCTTTTGCATTGAATTGTATTTTAAACATGTTACAGGTTGATGACGATGATGCTATGAAAAGAAGTAGCGTTGATGCCTAGATACACATATAGACGTTTAGGTTTAATATGTCGTATCAACTTTGCTTATGTTGTTATGTATTTCTTTTGAACTTATTGTTATTTGAATTTCTTGTAATGTTGACAACTACTTTATGCAATGAAATCGGTTTATTAAATATTGTCACAATTAGCGTTATGATGTCTCGAGCAATCTTCACACTTCGTCTCATCCCGATGTTTCCGCCATTGGTTGGGGTGTGACAACCCTCCTCACAAACAGAACCTCCACTCCACCTTCCCCTATATCGCCTACCTCACCACCAAACCCCTATACCTAAACCAGCCTACACCCAACCGACTCCACCCCCTTATAGTTCTGATTCCTCTAGCCCAACAACCCCACCTCCGCCTCCTCTTTTACCAACCCATCCAATGATTACACGTGCAAAAGCCGGTATATTCAAACCACGTTACCAAGCCAATTTGTTACATGTCACCCATTTCACCAAGCCCTCTTCCCTCTAAAGACCTAAAGAGCCTCAAAACCACTATTAAAGATGACGAATGGCTTCATGCCATGCACAAAGAGACTGAGGCTCTCACAAAAAAAAATAACACTTGGTCTTTAGTTTCCCTTCTAGTTAACCGTCATGTCATTGGATTGAAATGGTTCTTTCACATCAAATATCATTCTGATGGCTCCGTTGAACACCACAAAGCATGGCTTGTGGCGCAAGGTTTTAGCCAATTTCCGGGCATTGATTACTCCCACACGTTTAGTCCATTTGTTAAGGGTTCTAGTGTTTGTTTCATCATCTCCTTAACTGTTCTTAATGGATGGAAATTACATCAACTTGATGTAAACAATGCCTTTTTACATGGCCATCTAAATGAATGCGTATATATGGAACAATTGCCGAGTTTTATCAAGTCTAAATTTCCTGATTACATGTGCAAGCTCAATAAAGCCCTATATGGTCTCAAACAAGCTCCTCGTGCATTGTTTCATCAATTAAGCACCTTTTTAACCACCAACAGCTTTGTATGTAGCCATGTCGATCCGACCTTGTTCATCTTTAAATAGGAATCATGCACCATGTACTTGCTTGTGTATGTGGACGATTTAATCCTAAAGGGCAATCAAGATAACATGCTATGATCCTTTATTGCTAGGCTTCACAATGAATTTTCAATCAAGGATTTAGGCGAACTAAACTACTTCTTTGGCGCTCAAGTTGCGAATCAAGATATCGAACTATGGCGAATAGCACAACTGAAATCATTTGGATCACTCACCTTCTTCGTGAACTTCATGCCTTACTGTCGTCTCGCCTAACAATTCTTTGCGACAATAGGAGTGCTCTCTTTCTCATTCAGAGTCTATCTCATAAACGGGTCAAACATCTTGACATTGATTATCACTTTATTCATAAACTTGTAGTCTGGGAAGTTTCACACTCGTTTCATTCCATCCAAGCTCTAGGTTACAGACATCTTTACCAAAAGCTTTCCGCAGTCACACTTTGAAGCCTTTTGGAAGATGCTTCACCTTAGTCCTTCAACATCTAGCTTGTAGGGGGGGTGTATTAGTCTACATACTTCATAATCTTATTTATTGTATTTATTTTAAACGGTCTTGTTGTATTTATTGTACAAGGGTATTAGTCTACATACTTCATATTCTTTCTCACTCGGAGAGTTATATTATACATATTACAGAAATTCCCCAACAACATACACATTTCAAACCAAAACCCGAACTTGAGTTATATATGAAACCTACCATTCTTGCAACTATATAACAAAAATGGGTCATTAATTGACCTTTGATATGTTTATTGTAATTCAATGTATAGATTCTCTAAACCCATACCCCCCCCCCTCTCTAAGGTTCTAGTAAAAGTTTATTCTTTTCTATCCTGCGTTGTGTACATAGGTGTTGTAAGTTATATTTTACCGAAGGATCTTTAGGCACCATAAGTACTACATTGTAATGTCCATCAAAATGGGTTTTCAAAATCCGACCCGTTTTGCATTTTGGATCCTAACCCTTGAAACTCGAGAGCTTCGCAAAATAGTTAATCGTTTGGTTCGTTATAAAATATGGTCATTTAATTATTCATTAGTTAATTAATTAAATTAATTAAATTTACAAATAAAAGTTCTATTCTTTTTATTTTTATAAAAATAATTTAGTTAGTTCGTTAAGTCTCAAAGTTAGTAACCAAGTTAGTGTTAGTTATTATAAACATGTAAGTCAAGGGGCTTTATTGTAACATTTTTGAACTTCAACCAAAAAAGGAAACAAAATGTGAGTCGCGGGTTTCGAACCCGGGTTCACCCGCTCACCAAACATATTTGATGTCGTTCAAATAGCAAGTCCTTAAAATTTTAAGCGCGAATCTCGTTTCTTTTTTTCATTTTGCCCCCCAAAAACAAGAACAGCGGCTTTTACAAGCTGTTAACCTTTTTAATTTGATTGATCATGGTCATCGAGTTTCCTTCTTTCCTTCCCTGATTCTTTGGTGAGACTTTTGTGATTGAAGTTTCCATCTTTCTGAAATCTTTAACCTAGACACATTTACACACATACGAATCAATCTCCGATCGTTTCCATATATTGTGAGACTTTCAAACGCTATTAAAACCGAACCATCTCGACACCCTCACAACACCTTTCCGTAGCACCCAAACGTACGCCGGAGAAACCGAGTACGTCGCCGGAGTTCGAAGCATCGCCGGAGAGATCAAAAGTCGGCCGAAGTTCGCAACGGAAAACAATACGAGTTCATCACCTTCGGTATACTTTTTTTTTTGTAAATCCTTTCGTTTTATATTTTTTCCATTCATGAATCAGATAAAGCTTCAAAACATTATCCATCATACACAAAGATTGCTAACAGTGGAGTCTTGCTCTGTTCTATTATGAGGATGATGATGATATTTTGTACTAGAATAAAATAAAAACCAACAACCAGAACACATTTGGATTTATCAATTATGACGACAGTGATGTTCAAATCCCATGTTTTCTTAACATACAAATTATTTTAAATTATTTATATTTAATTATGACCATAATCATATCTAATCCCACTTTCTTTTTATCAAATATTAGTCGGACTTTTGGTGTGAATATAGTGTAAAATTTGGTGTATATTTAGCTTCTAGCTTAATGGTAGGGTGATCTTCATTAATATACTGAAGCTTTGCCCCATTGTGCTGTCGCTGCACATTTCTTTCTTTTTAATAATCAGCTTATGGACTATTTTTATATTTATATTTTAATCAGTTAGTAAATTTGGTTTACATTTAAATCAGTTTATAATTAAATCCAATTAAATAAAAGAGTCATTAAAAATTAAATAAATCAATCTTTTTATAAGATAAAGAAGGATTCATAAAGACTTGATCTTTGAGTGTAAAACATTAATTTGAGGATGTTTGAAATTATATAACCTATTATTTCAAAGGAGTTGTACCAATCTTCTATAAAATAAAAATATTAAATAGAAGATTAGTTTAAATACTCTAAGTTAAAAATGTAGTTATGTTGTAAACGATGAGTATTAAGACTTCATTTAACCCTTAAATAATAACGGAATCGTTACGTGTTATTTGAAAATCTAGGTTAATCGTCTCAAACGCACGGTGTCCTTTTTCCTATCTTTACTCGTGCGTTATTTCAAGGAATCTCCATACGCAACCACTGTGAGTATACTCGAACACATTTTACTTTTAAACACTTTTGGGTGCAACATGTATTCTATATAAAAACACGAAACACTTGAAACTATTTGAATCACTCTTTATCCATGTTTGAACATGAAACTATATGATGCTTGTTAATCTTGTATGCTATGTAAACTTTTAGTGTCGATATGCTCATTAACTTTGTACAAGCCTACCTTAACAATTATAGCTTTATAGGAGTAATGCACCGCCCAAGAGTCTTGGGGTATTGTTAAGTTTAACATGTTAACCTCCCGTTAACATGTTAACCTGGATATTAGTAACTTGCATATTGTTATTTGGATATGAGCCGTTAAACTATTTTAGTCTAAATTATGCTATGTATGAAAACTTGTATACTCGCCAACTTTTTGTTGATTATATTTTACATGTTGCAGGTTGATAGACAAGATGATGCTAAGTGAAGAAACAAGATTTAGGTGGACTTAGAAACACACTTAGATTAATTTATTTTGTCAATGTATGTTGAAGCAATGTTGCACATTTTTTATTTTTGTATGGCATTTTTAGCAATCTATGATATTCAATTTAAACTCGTATTGTCACATAGTGTTATAAAGTTTTAAGTAATCTGTTCGTCTCATCTTGATGTTTCCGCCATCGTATGGGCCTTGGGGTGTGACATTCATACCCAAAGTAAAAGTTATAGAAACAAATGAAAAATCCTACTATTCCTTCCAACTTTCTTACCTAATAATCATCCTTCGTTTCAGTTGCACCTAAACTAAAACAACAAACTCTTTTCCAATATACAAATTCTAAATTATTATAAAAAAATCTATCTTTTTACAACTTGTTATGATTTGGACATAAGTTACTTAAGATGTTGCTAATGTGACAATGAACATGTGACATGAATGAACATGTGACACGATGTGGATGTAGCATAAATGTTATTTTCATCTTGGATTTTCTTAAATATATGATTGTGACATAAAATATTTATGTATTTTTAAAACCATCTTATTAAAGTGATGAAGAATAGAAGCAAATAAACAGGGAAATTAATTCTTAAAAGAAAATCGACAAATTCCTAGATGCTTCAAAAAAACACAAAAGGTGCCTTTATATAGGGATTTTCTAAATTTGACAGGTTTGTCAAATTTTTGAAATTACATGATTATAATTAGAATAAATTCAAATTAACAACATAAATAAAAGAGTGAATTATGCTAATTAATGATTTAAGCGTTATAAGCTATAAAATCTTGATTGACGAAATTGGACCCTAAATCAAGGAATTCGGTTAATTCCGTCGGTAAAAACCCCAAGCTTCAAAATATCTTTCTTTGTTATATTTGATTCAAGGATAACAGAAAAATTTTAATGTTTAGTAGTTCGTCTGCATTTTTTACAATCATCCAATGGGTATTTAAAATCAGATTATTCTTTTTCTTGTTTGGTAAGCTATCTTTTCCGTTGTAGATTACTCACGCGTCACAACTACCTTTATAAAATGTTACTTATTTTTGTTGTTAATTAAGCTAATAATAACATAGATTGTATTAAAATAAGAAAGAATAACACATAAAACAAAAGAGTATAAGAAAAGAAAGAAACATGCAATCCCTTTCGAATGCAAGTTTAATAATTAAACATAAACTTGAAATTCCACTTAAATGTTTAAAGGAATACATAGATATAATTCATACACTTTTCACATCAATAAATAGGTTAAACTCAATGAATCACATAAAGCCATAATACAACACGATAGAGTCTCTCTATAGTAGAATCTATATAATATAATAAATGGATTTGGGACACTTGGGATGTTGTGGTGTAACCTCAAGGTGATTTGGGAGGGAATGAATATTAGCTAATGTAGAAGTGGGATCCGTTTGTTATTCGGGTCAAGCATGACACATCCTTTATTTGTCTTTCTTTCTCATTCTTCTTTAACACTCTTCGACATTCTCCACAACCCCAAAACTAAAGTTGTTCATCTTGATCTTGGTTCAACAATCCTTCGTCAATCCAAGGTGATTTGTGAGGAAATCGTTCTTCCATAAATCTGTAAACATGAATTCTAATTCAATCCATCTTCTTCCGTTCATGTTTGATCATCCGAAGTATGCTTTAGGGTTTTAAAAATATCGTTGGTTCATTTGTTTAGATTTGTTCACCTATTAGGGTTTTAAAAACTTATTTTGTTTTTCAGATTTGTAAAAAATTGATGTTTTCGGATTATATGTCATGAAATTGCAATTCGTATTTCAAATATGTGAGATGAACACCAGTGACGGTGCTAGAAAACCCGCTGGTTTAATTTGGTGAGTTTTTTTTTAATTATTTTGGTATTTTTTGCAAGTTTGTATTGTTGTGGTAGTTTGGTAATTTCGAACACTGTATTAAGCTGAGCACCTTGATAAATGCACTATTTGATTTTGATGCCTTTAGGGTTAGGGATCAAAGTTAGTGTTGCTTATGCACTAGTGGTAGGGTTTAGAGACCAGGTCAGCACATGCATTTTCTATTTTCGGTGAAGTTTTCAACAATCCGATATGAATAGATTAAGGTTTGTAATGTTTGACTTGACTATTTAATATATACTGATACATACAAAAACTGAGTCAGTATAATCAGATCATTTGTATACTTTTGTGCTTTTGACTTGAAATTTCTTATATAAGAGAGATGTTTGACAAGGCAACATTCTTTGCAACCTTTTCCTTTTGGTAACATTTGCATTCCTTTGCTTATCTCATGTATGGTAGATCTAGCCGATTACATAATTTGTTTTACCAAAAGTGTTAAGTCTGAGTATACAAAGCTTGTGATTAAAAACAGATAAGTGCAAACAATTTTGTATTGCATAAGTAAAGATAAGTAATCACAAGCAAGAAATCATCATCAAAATAAGTTTTCCATTTATAATCAAATGATTACAGAAAGTTATACAGAATGATTGACTCTACAGTCCCCCCTCAGATTGATCACTAAACAATTTTGTTTTTACAAAAGAAAGGTGATGTGTAATGATGATATAGATCTCTAACATGTGAGATCTATATATACTAAGTATGAAGGCTATAATCAAATGATTACATAAAGTTTTACAGAATGATTGACTCTACAGTCCCCCCTTAGATTGATCACTAAACAATTTTGTTTTTACAAAAGAAAGGTGATGTGTAATGATGATATAGATCTCTAACATGTGAGATCTATATATAGTAAGTATGAAGGCTCTGTTTGTGATTGGCTGACATCACCCTGATAGTGACATGTAACATTCCTAACAGAAAAGATTTCATAGATGTTGCAAACATCAGTGGGAATCAAACAGCTGATTTTAACTAAGCTAAACACTGTTAAAAGCAAATATTGTTACATTGGAAAACAACTGTTAAGTTATCCTCTGTTGCTATATTCCAAACATTTGTTTGGCAAGATAAATGTTTGGTCTTCTTCAGACCTTTGCTTCAGCAGACTTTAGGACTTGAACAAACCTTATTTCTTCATGAACAACGGTTCCAAGGCTTCAAACAGATGTTTGCTGATCCTCAATAGATGTTCTGATTTAGGTGTTCAAGATTCACTATCTTTGGGAGGAATCTGGTTCAAACTTTTATTTATTTCTTGATCACTTGATCATGTTTTGGTTTTTTAATACCATTTGTTCTTTTGTAGGTCCAACAGTCTCCCCCTAGAACAGATGATGCCAATACAGATGTTTATTAGATCAATTTTTATTGCTCTTCACTTATCTCTGATTTGGGCTCTAAATTGCTTCTCAAATCTTTTCAGAGAGAGAGAGAGAGATTTGCATCCCTTTCGAGTGGAAAATCCAGTTGATCTTAAAGATCCTCAATTTTCAGGCTCATGACATTATTAATTGAGGTCTTTTCACTTCTCCATTGGCCATGTCTATTGTCAATTCATGGCTTGTTCTATTTGAAGACCATTTTATAATTTTTGAGGCTGATAGATTTTCTAGGACCGATTTTATTGGAAGAGACGAAGGAAATTGTTTTCCCAAGACTTGTCCTAGTAGCTCTTCTAGTTTGGCATCCAGACGCCCATACATGAGTTCACTATTAATCCCTTCCTTCCTTATCTCATCTTCAAACTTTTGTTGATCTTTTGAAGACATCTCCTTTTATCTTTTGAGATAGCTTTTAGTAGATGAGGAGACATTCTTAGTAGATGGGTGTTTTGAAAGATTAACCAGAGAGCTGATAGGTACATTCAAGTCTTCATAGTTTGGCCTTTTGGGGACTGAGGGATCTTTAGCTTTTAGTTCTTCAAGTTTCTTATAACTCTCTTTGATTGTTGCCTCATCCCAACTGGAAATTGATTGCATTGATCCAAATTTAGCTACCACCATTTCCTCCTTGATTCTTCTTAGCACAACAACCTTTTGACCAATAGGCTTTTTACCTGCTTTCTAATTATGAGGAGTGGGCTTGATATCTGGATTGAGCTTTAACTTCTCAATCCTTGCAATTTCTTCTAGAAGGGCTTCTGTAGTCCAATAAGAGAATTGAGCCCTTGTAGCTGTGTAAGGCTTATTCTTCATTATGAATTCCAAGTCACTTTTTGAGGTATACTCTCCGTGATTTATCGTCGAGAGGAACTAGGTATGTGCAAGTCAGTGTTATCAATTGCATCAAGCAATTTTTCGAATGATGATGGGATTGTTTTTGTGGGTGGTGGAGTGAAAAAAAAAATCAACCCTAAGAGAGGGGCTTGAGAAGAAATAATTAAGTGAATCATCTCCCTCTTGATTTGGTTCCCATGTGCTTACAACACTCTCTTTTTGTGAGGATGAGTGAGGAAGTAATAGCATATATTTGTTACATTTGTGCTACAGCAGGTACCTCTAGCATCTTAACCCCCAGAGATACGTTCTTTTTGTTTTTTGTTTTTTTTTTTTGATTTGAGGATGGGAATAGAAGTGGTTTTGTGGAAATATCTACTGTGTCTTCCACAGAGTTGGGTTGTGCAATGTGGTCACCAGGAGAAGTGAGCTCAGCAACATATGTTGTAACATATGTTGCTTAGTTTTGTAAAACATTTTCTTCACCTAAATTTTCTTGACCCTTAGTCATCATGTTGGTAAATGATTCATTTGAAAGACTGTTAATTTCAAGGGCTTCATCCTATGCAAAACTATCTTGTTTTAAAACACTTTTTAGGTAATAGCTTAATAATCTTGGATATAGTAGAAAAAGATTACTAGTACCCCTCTTGATTGCTTTTATGTTTGCCACCAAATCCATAAACAATGTTTGGGATAACTTATAATTTGTATTAGTCAGGATAGCATAGCCCAGATACTGAGTTTTTAGGGAAATTTCATTAAAAGTTGTGGTCTTAGTAGCCACGCAAACCAAGAGTGTATGGAAGAAGAATTTCATTTCTGGTGGGAATTTTGGTTTAAAAAGTGTTGTTCCCACCATTTGAGCTTCATATCCCTTTTCTATGAACTCATGTTGTAGATCATTTTTGGGGATAGTTTCCATACCTGCCATATCCGTTAGATTGAACATTGTGGAAATGGATTGTGGAGTTATCTCAACATGTTCCTTATTGATGGTGGATGTGATGATGTAGGGCTTTTTGTTTTGTAGCAAAAAATTTTGCATTTTCCCAAAATTCCCTTAGAGTTGATAGATGGTTTGGGGCGTTTGCGGTGAATATGATATGGTATTTAGAAGATGTGATGATGTCTATAATGGAGTGAAAAGCAGTGTTCTTGCCATGTTTGACAAGATACGACAAGTAGTTGTGAGATAATTTAAGATCGAGGGCTATTGTGAAATTAGGTCAAATCTTTTAATTAGATAAACTTTTGATTGAAAGCGATGATTTTGAATGCAATTTCGAAGTTTTTCTCTTTTGAGATGCTTTGATTTTGATAAGTTTAGGTGATGATTGTAAACTACGTTTGTCAAGGGTTTATATAGGGTTTGTGAACAGGGATGCCAACGTGGCTAACCGTTACTTTTTGAGCTACGTGGCCAATTGCAATTTGTTATGGCAAAGCGCTATTCAGGAAGCGGGTCCCTTTAAAGAAGGAAGGTTAGTTTTGTTTTCAAAAAATCTGTTTGAAACCTCTATTGGGTCTCAAAAAACGTTAGGATGACGAAATCAGTGGTTGGTACATTTTGTTTGACTTTTGGTCAACAGATGGATGGAAACCCATGTTTGAAACCTCTATTGGGTTAAAAAAGAGTTTTGAGTGAAAGCAGTGGTTGGTTTTGAGAAACAGTAGGTCTGTTTGACTTTTGCCAGTCAGACAGAGGATAAAGAATTAGTGGTTCTTTGTTTCAAACAGTGGTTAACAAAGGCTAAACAGAGTTTGGAACCACTGAAACAGTAGTTTTACTCTTTTGAACAAAGTTTTCTTTTTGGTGATTTTTCACAATCTTTTCTTAATAAAAAACTGTAATTTTGATTTTCTTGATTTAAAAAAAAAACATATTAATTTTGCAAGTTCCTTTTGATGAGTTTTTCAAAAATATTTTCCTTTATTTTATCTAGATAGAATTTGTACTAGGGAAACCTATGTTTGCACTTTCAAATTACCAACAAATATTCCCTGCATACAGTGGGTATGGGTCAATTTTGCAAATGATCCAAAGCATTTTCTGATTTGGAGCTGGTGTTTTCTTCCACTGTATCAGCTCCTTGGGATTGGTCATTTCTAACAAGTAGTTTTTGCGACATCTCAAATAGGTGTTTTTGACCCTCTAGAAGTGCTTTCATACTTGGGTTAACAGTTGTTTGACCATTCCCAATGAGGTGATTGTACCCATGTGGATGTCTATTAATTCATCATACCTATAAGGTACTCTGGTACATGGTGGTTGCTCATAGCCTCTTGGAAATGTGTTGTGTGGTGCAGTAGATACTTAACCATCCGTATGTGTAGGGTATTGGTTCAAGGTTTGTGTAACAGGTGAGTGACTAGTCTCAACTCTTTTGGGAAGTGATTGTAAATCCCAGCTAATAAGGCCATCATCCCTTTGAAATTCATTTTCCTTTTAACCTATGTTTGTTGATATTATAGGATTTTAGGAATGAGCATTATTGGGTCACATGATTGATTGTTCCACAGATGGTGCACCCAAATGTTGACTCACAATTACTGTTTCCTTTGTTAATATCATATGCTTTTAACTTAAACAGTCTTTTGTCATATGATTTTTCTTTCCAAAAAAGTTCACAAAGCAGTTCTGTGATCTTACCTGGATATGATTTATTGTTGTGTGTTTGTTTTAATTATATAATGGACTCCACATTGTCGATGTGTATATGATATGTATAGTTCCATATCCATTATTTTTTTACTGGCTTAGCAAACGTTTTTCTGCCAGCTTAGCAAGCGTTTTTTTTTTTTTTTTTTTTTTTTTTTTTTTTTTTTTTTTTTTTTTTTTTTTTTTGTTGTTGTTGTTGTTGTTGTTGTTGGCTTAACCCTCCAATTGCAGGCTAAGCCATTCAAGTTTTCCGACTAAGTTGTAGCCGGCAGTCATTGTCTATTTTGGAAAAGTGTGTTGGTTTAATCCTAAGTTTGGTTAAAAGTTAAAGGTGACAAAAGTTGAGGGTCGTTTATCATAATTCATAGTGTATTAAATTATAGACAAATGTTAGTTTAATTATATAGTTTTATTTAACTTAGTTTCGATTGGTATTATTTAGGATAGCTTCTTTTCCAACTAATTAGTTTAGTATAAATAGATTGGTAGGGTTAATATTTAATTTGTTATTTTGATTAATTTGCCTAGTATAAATAGATTAGTATGGTTAATACTTTATTTATGCTTTCGATTAATTGAAAAGACTTGTGTCATTATCTCTTGTTATCGTTCTTTTCGTTTTCTTGTGTAAGAAGTTTGTGAAGGTATCGATCCAATTGTCTCCAACAATTGTATTAAAGCTGAGGTAAAGATCAAGAAATCAAGATTGAGATGCATTGAGAAGAAGTAATCGAAACCACCAAGAATTCTATGTGAATTCCGAGACATTTGAAGCCTCAAAGAAATAAGAAATTGTCAACTTTGGTTTTTAGTGAAACCATGAGTGTTAATTATAAGGGTGAATGGTGTGGGGGTCGGCTCAGGACCGTCGTAGAGCGTCCTAGACTGTCCACACCGCCCCCACATGCCCCTTCTCGTCCCCATTGTCCCTCAGAAGCCGCTCGCGACGGGCCCGCTCTCCAATCTAGCCATTTTTAACGGCTCTTTTCCTGTAAAAGAATAAATTAATTAAATCATTTCTTTATAAGCAACAACAAATCTTAACCATTTTTCAACACAATCTCCACCAAACTCTCTCTTTTTATACAATCTCATCCACTTTTTTGTTAAAGAGTTAACTGTCATTTTCGTCCTTGTGGTTTATTCACTTTTGTCATTTCAGACCAATTTTCAAAATTGCACCATTTTCCTCCCTGACATACTGGAAACATGTCATTTCAATCCAAAAAACTAACCTCAGTTAGCTCAAGGGTAAAATGTCATTTTACATAATTATTTTATTTTATTGTTTTAGACTTTAGTTTTAAAAGGAAGAAAATAAAAACATTTGCAGCTGGCCGGGATCGAACCCGTGACCGTCTGCTTAGAAATGAACGCATCAACCAGCAAGCCAAAGCGCCTTTTGAGGTCATAATTACCTGTGGAGATTGACGTGTAACAACCCTCAAATAAGTCCCATAACAACCCATAAGCAAAACCCTAAACGCGTACGATAAGTCCCGGAATGAAAAATAATTAAAAATTGAATTTTGTGGCTGTCGAGGGGCGCGACAGCCTTGTACAAACCCATCGCGGGCCGCGAGGCCATAATAAACCGCCTCAGACACGTTTGCGACACGTGGCATCCACCTATAAATTGAGAATTCATGCTGCAGTTCAACTCGCTCAGTTCTTTTCTTTTCTCTCAACATTGTGCTCAAGTATTATACCCCTAAAATACTCAGAGTACCCAACCTCTACCCGATATCAGGGTAATAACTCTAAATCACTGACACGGTACTATATCCGATCGATTGAAACCAATCCAATGGATGTTTAAGTGTTGCCGATACCTTGCTATACTTTGTCATTCGTTGTGGGTTTTGATCTCATGATTATCGTTAAAGTCAGATTGACTTAATACACTAATATGTGTGCATTATATATTTAATTAGGTATACCTGCTTTAAACTAGTAGGCAAGACCCATCAACTTAAACCTGCAAAGTGAGTCATTTTATTTTTATTAAATGCTTTCAAAACTCTATTTGCTTTCCAAGTTGTAATTACAATTAAGTTTTTTTATTTCGCAATTACTACCGGTATGTGGGGTTTTGTATACACTACTTGATAAGCTTCACCATTGGACAACGGGTTAGCCAATGAGTGATATGACCATTGTCACAGATCCTGTCGAGTGACAAATACTGATTTGGGGTAATTGATAGATATAAACAAATGTAAAAATTCTTAATGTCGTAAATTATAACAATGTGTTTTCTTATAACTAAATGTGCGCACCAGTATTTTTCATTGACCAAATGTTTTTAAAACACATTTCAGGTGACTTACTGTGAAGAAATGAAAAAGTGTCATGAAGCAGTTCAGCTTAAATAAGTGGCTATGTAAACCTGAAATAAACGTGTTTTCTGTAATCAAGGATTTCCCAGTGAAATTCCTTTATGTAAATGCGGGGTTCACCCACAGTTTATTGAAATGAAAACTTGGTGTTTTGAAAACTTTGATAAATTTTTCCTGACACCCGATCTTGATGGTTTTTTCCGCTGCAAAATAATAAACATCGGTACCACTACTATCTACCTCGCGGCTCCCGAACCTGGGTAAGGGTCGGGGGCCGTGACAGTTTGGTGGTGGAATAACGTAGGGTGGTGGTGATGTACGGTAACGACGACGGTCACGTGGTGGTAGGCGGCAGAGGTCGAAGTTGTGGTGACAGGTGGTGGAGTTGTTTTGATGGTGTTAAAGATTGAATGGTGATGGAGGTTGGATGGTTGGTGGTGGTGGTTGGATGGTTGAATAATGGCGATTAGATGCTTTAATGATGGTGGTTGGATGGTTTAATGGTGGTGGTGGTTGAATGGTGGTTTAACAAATGTAAAAAAACGAATGGAACTATTGAACAAAAGGCGCTTTGGCTCGCTGGTTGATGTGTTCGTTTCTAAGCAGATGGTCACGGGTTCGATCCCGGCAGCTCCAAATGTTTTTATTTTCTTCCTTTTAAAACCTGAAGTCTAAAAAAGGTGAAATGACCATTTTACCCCTAAGCTAACAGAGTTATTCTAACTGGGGTTAGTTTTTTGCACTGAAATGGCGCATTTCCAGTATGTCAGGCAGGAAAATGGTGAAATTTTGAAAATTGGCCCGAAATGGGAAAAGTGAACAAACCACAAGAACGAAAATGACAGTTAACTCTTAAAAAAAAAAAAAAAACCCTCTCCAAGGTTTATAAGACATGGATCCATACAACCCAAACAACCTTAATCCAAATCATAATAAAAAACTCTCTTTTTTTATACAATCTCTACCAAACTCTCCCTCCCACACCCCACCCCGCCCCCCCTACCCGGTTAAAAAATGTGATCTTGCCATCGTCTTTTTTTTTTTTTTTTTTGCAAAACTATAGTAGTGTTTTATTTTACTTGGTTGACTCAATGTAACTTTTATTGTGTCAAGCAGTTGTCTAGTACTCACTTATTGGTCCTGACAAAAATTAGTATTTTACCCCAGCTCAAAATTACAGACCTCTCATCGTTTTACTTTTTAGCAAAACTATGGTGGTGTTTTGGTTTAATTGGTTGCCTCTGTGTATTTTTTATTGAGACCGTGTTAGAAATAGTATATACAAGTAACCTATTTACATGTGTATATGTTATGAAACTAAGAAATATTCGATTTAACGTCCAACGCGGGCAGGCATAGCCCTAGTTTGGATACAAAATCAACTCTTCGCTTATAAAAGACCATGGGTTCCGAATAGAGGTGCACAAACCGGTTAATTTTAATAACCGGATCGGTTAACCGGTTATACCGGTTAATTTGACTTTTTGACTTTAACCGGTTAATGCTTTAACCGGTTATTTTTTTAACTGATCCGGTTAATTACTTTAACCGGTTATTTTCGGTTATTAACCGGTTTTTTTGCCTTTTTTTTGAATTTTTCGGTTAACCAGTCTATCGGTTAAAAAACCGGTTTAAAAAAACCGGTTATTAACCGGTTATTATACTAAAAACTTGTAACCGGTTACTAACCTACGGTTAAATAACCTATTGAACCGGTTATTCCTAAATCGGTTATTAACCGGTTACGGTTTCGGTTAATAACCGGTTACGGTTAATTAACCGGTTATTTTGTGCACCTCTAGTTCCGAATAAGTTGGTGGGCCATAGGAGGGATCCCATGGAGGCAGGGATTCACGGAAACAAGAATAATGGACAACAAAGGTCCAAAGTTTTAGACCATGGGCCGAAAGCCCGAAACCACACTATGTATTTTTATTTCTTTTTCATAAACTTTGTATATTAACTCAAGCTTATGAAACTGTTTTGTCTTATTATATTTAAATCCTTATACGTATGAAATACAAGAAGAAAATGTGATAACAACAAAATCATGAAACACGAGGGCTACATTTGTATATTATCATTTGTCAATTGTATGATGAAAAGGATGGGAATATATATTTAATGTATTATTGGTGAGGTGGTTGTAGTTGGAAAATAACTCACTTGTTTTTCTCCGAAGAACATAACATAATTAAATAGTTATCAGGACATATTTAACATTAATTAAGCATCCGTCCCAGTCCGATTTTTAGTTAATGATCCCTTCAACCTCATGTTCAACTCAATCAGTCGTCACCACACACGACATACGTTATACAAAATTGTTTTCCGTACCATTCTCACATATATAAAAACTAACTAGGCCCATAATGATAAACTATATTATTTACGTAACATATTATTTTTTTGTAAATTAAAAAGGCTATAGCAATATCATGCTTCAATGTAATTTAAAAAAAAAAAAAAACTATAGCAATATGATGCTTAATTAAAAAAAAAGTCACACTACTTTTAAACATTTTGGAAACTGGTACTTATCTTTTAAAAATATGTTATTATCATGCGTTATTATAATTATACACAGAGATATGCGTTATTATCATGCACATCTTGGGTAATTATAATATTTGATGCATAATTATCCGATGACTTCATACATTTCACACCAATTTTTTTTTTCACTTTATCCTAGAACCACCCCACCTCTATATATATATTACAAACCAAATACGTACCATATACTTGAAAACAAACTTGCTTGCTAATATGGTGCCTAGTGTGGGAGCATTGATTCTTGTTTTTCTTTCCTTTTTGATCCTTTCGGCTCTAGTTAACTTCTTCCACAAAATGTGGTGGGTTCCAACTCGTATCAAACGCATAATGACTCGTCAAGGTATAAAAGGACCTCCTTATCATTTCATTCATGGCAACACGAAGGAAATTGCAGCCATGAAAGAACAAGCAAACATTACTCGCTTCACTGAAATCTCGCTTGATATATATCCAAGAATACAACCTCACTTCTTTACATGGTTCCAGTTATACGGTTGGTGTGATCATCCATCACTAAACATAAATGTATATATTCAATTTAATTTCGGTTTAACTTCTATTAACTATTTGAATAGGAAAAAACTTTCTGAATTGGTATGGTCCGCAAGCGGAATTAGTTATCACAGATGCGGAGATTATCAGAGAAGTTGCAAGCAATCGATGTGTCGCATTCGCAAGACCTGACCTTGGATCATTTCATAAGAAAATGCTCGGTGATGGCCTTGTTACATCCAGTGGCAAAAAATGGGCAAGCCAACGAAAAGTGGCTAACCGTGCTTTCAGTGGGGAGAGTTTAAAGGTAAGTAATTAAGCTATTTGTCAATGACCTCTTTTCCTATTGGAACATGGTGTTTATCCTGACCATAATGGTGCGGGTTTGAGTCTCACAAGTCACAAAGTGAACAATATGTGGATTTTTTAGTAGATGTTATGGATGTGTGTGTGTGTTCCTAGTTCAAACTTTTACTAAGCTCTTTAATCATCACCTTCATTAGTCACATGTATTTGGTGATTAAATATGCATATATATATATATATGTAGAACATGATCCCGATGATGGTTGCAAGTGTCGAATTGATGTTAGATAGGTGGAAAAAGATGGCCGAGAGCGAGGTTGAAATGTATGCCGAGTTCAGGATGTTGACAGCCGATGTGATTTCAAGAACAGCGTTCGGAAGCAGCTACTTGCAGGGAAAGGAAGTTTTCGAAATGCTCAATGAGATAGGCAAAATGGCAGGCAAAAATTACTGTGATCCTCACCGTCTTAGCCTCCTTCGGTAATTATAATTAAACATTTATAAAAATTAATATTTGAAACTAGCTTCGTTATTCTAATCATGGGAAACTCACTGAATCCTTTGACCGAATCATTTTACAAGTATATCATGCATTTGACTTGCATGACTACAAACTTTATAAAATTTCCGTACACTAAAATAATAACATGTCCATTTCATAAATTTGTTAGGTCAGCGCGTGAAACTGTGCCCAATAGAAAAACATAGGAAAATGATAACTATATGCGTGTCATGAAAATAATGTATTTTTATAAAAATTAATAAACTGAAACCAATATAAAAGGTAATATATGAAATAAATATAAAAGAATAGTGTTTAAAAATTAATTTAAAAAATAGAAGGTATTGGATCATAGATAGATAATGTTTTGAAACTAGTCTATTAGCAAACAATAGAAGTGAATATAAAAAAAAAAAATAGGGAGAATTGATACCTAGATGCAGTGGCGAAGCTTGACCCGAATGACGGGGGTTCGAAAACGTATATACCCAAAAATTTCTATAGAACTGGGGGGGTCGAAAACGAATATACCAAAAAAATTCTATACGAAAACTACATATATAACGCTATTGAGCGAAAAGTTCAAGGGGTCGGGCGCCCCTCCCCGCCCCTGCTTAGATGTGTGTATTTTACAAAGGAATAGAAGGAAAAAGTGAGGAAGTCTTGTAAAACAAATCAATTTATTTGAGATATTGATAACCACATAATATATAATATATTTATAAAAGATAAAACGTTTTTGAAAGTTTAAATTTAAATGACTGCATTAATGAACTAATAGACAACATCTAAGACCTACATTATGTGTTATCTGTTTATAAAGTGTAAAAGAAGTTGTGTCTAACAAAAAGAAACCTCAAAGGCTATACTTATAATTGTCTCAGTCACCAAGGTTATTATGGTGATTCTCTTCTTCGTTAATCGCAGCAAAATAGTAAAAAGCAGCGATGATCACAAGTCTGATGAGCTTGAGAAGAGAATTCATGATATAATTATGGAGACTATAAACAAACGGGAGAAGATAATGAGTCATGAAGATGCAAACACTGATTTCCTTGGACAACTTCTGATGTCCAAGAACAACATTGTTAATAGTCAAGGTTACCAACTTTCGACACAAGACGTCATAGACGAATGTAAAACATTTTATGCCGCTGGGGATGGAACAACATCTCTTCTGCTCTCATGGGTTGTTCTCCTTTTGTCCATCCACACAGAATGGCAAGAAAGAGCACGAGAAGAGGTGTTCCAGATATTTGGCAAAGAATCCCAACCGAGCTTTGAAGGCTTAGCAAAACTTAAAACGATTAGCATGATCATCAACGAGACACTTCGACTGTATCCACCTGGAACCGCGATAATAAGGAAGAACAAACAAGAAGTTACACTTGGGAATCTTACCGTTCCTGGCAACACAATTCTACATGTTCCAGTTTTAGCGCTTCATTATGATCGTGATATTTGGGGAGAAGACGCGCATCTTTTTAAGCCAGAAAGATTTTCACAAGGGATTAGTAACGCTATGAAGAACAACCCATTAGCATACATGCCTTTTGGCTTTGGGCCCCGGAATTGTGTAGGTTCAAACTTTGCAATGAATACAACCAAGGTTACACTTGCTATGATCTTGCAACATTATCGCTTTACTCCTTCTCCAAATTACGTGCACTCGCCTGTTCATATTACGAAGCTTGTCCCAAAGAATGGTGTTCAAGTGATGCTTCTTGCTCTTAAATGAAGATTTGTGTTGTGTTTATCACATGGCTATATATGTATGTATACCAATTGGTGTTACAAACGTATGTTAATGCTCTTTACCAGGATATGATTTATTGTTGTGTGCTTGTTTCAATTGAGTAATGAACTCCACATTGTCCATGTGTATATGATATGTATGGTTCCATACTTCCATTTTTTTTTAAACGAAGTTCCATACTTCCGTAGCCATTGTTTTTTACCGGCTTAGCCTTTTTTGCCAGCTTAGCAAGCGTTTTTTTTTTTTTTTGCCAGCTAAACCCTCCAATTGGCGGCTAAGCCATTAAAGTTTTCCGACTAAGTCTTAGCCGACAGTGAGTTTCTATTTTGGAAAAGTGTGTTGGTTTAATCCTAAGTTTGGTTAAAAGTTAAAGTGACAAAAGTTGACGGGTCGTTTATCATAATTCTTAGTGGATTAAATGAGAGATAAATGTTAGTTTAATTATATAGTTTTATTTAATTTAGTTTGAGTTGGTATTATTTAGGATAGCTTCGTTCCATGTAATTAGTTTAGTACAAATAGATTGGTAGGGTTAATATTTAATTTGTTATTTTAATTAATTTGTTTAGTATAAATAGATTAGTAGGGTTAATATTTTATTTCTGATTTTGATTAATTGAAAAGACTTTGTGTCATTATCTCTTGTTATCGTTCTTTTCGTTTTCTTGTGTACGAAGTTTGTGAAGGTATCGATCCAATTGTCTCCAACAATTGTATTAGAGCCTAGGCCAAGATCAAGAAATAAAGATTGAGATGCATTGAGAACAAGTAATCGAAACCACCAAGAATTCTATGTGAATTCCAAGACATTTGAAGCCTCATAGAAATAAGAAATAGTCGACTTTGGTTTTTAGTGAAACCGTAAGTGTTAATCATAAGGCTGAATGGTGTGGGGGTCGGCTCTGGACCGTCGTAAAGCGACCTGGACTGTCCACACCGCCCCCCACATGCCCCGTCTCGTCCCCATCGTCCCTCAGAAGCCGCTCGCGACGGGCCCACTCTCCAATCTAGCCGTTTTTAACGGCTCTTTTTCTGTACAAAAATAAATTAATTAAATAATTTATATTTATATATAGTATAATTTGTAACATATCTAGGCATTAGTTGGTTGTACTGTCTGCATAATCAGTTTTCTTTGCATATTGAACTTGTATGTTTCTTTGCTTTTGTTGTACTCTTTTGTATTGATTACACGATTAGGTTTACTCGTATTGATTACACGATTAGGTTTACTCTCTGAAAACACAATCGCTCCTCAAGAGGGAGAGAGAGAGAAGGAAGAAGTTCAGATGAAATAGGAGAGAAAGAAAGAGATGGAGAGAGATTGGAGGAAGGAGACGACGTAAAGGACAAGCAGGCCAACCACCGTTATTAGGGGGTGGCTTGGCGTTGGCATCATCGTCATCCACACGCTTGGCCAGGTTGTATTTCGGTGAACCTAGGGTTCTGCCGTGACTTCCGGCGGTGGTGGATAGGGTCTAATCAACCACCAAACCCGACGGCGGCTAGGGTTTCGTGGTGTAAGGAGCTGTTGATAAGATTCAGATCCCACCCAGGCAGATCTTTGTCTTGAGAGGTACTATACACTTCTTCTTCGTCACCAAACGCATGTGAGTAATATTTTCATCTAGATCTTTTCTGTTATTATCGGTTGTTCATTGATCATCTTAGTGAGTTATAACTTTTAAGGGTTTACTTTGGCTCTTGACAACTTATATAGACTATATATTATGTTTTTAATCGTATCATTCAACATTTACGTATTTCGATTTCACGAATGTGATAAATATTCCAGCTGGTGTTTTAAGTGGAGTTTAATGCAGAGCTTCGTCGAAACTCAAGGTATTTGTTTTCACTATGTATTTGATTTCTTAAAGTCTTAAACCCAATTTTTTAATTTGATTACAATTATCATTAATTAAAAGTATGACAACTCCTAGGGGTGAGCAAAATTGGACCGATAAAAAACCGAAACCGAACCCTATATTGAACATAGGGTTGAAGTTCGGTTCCCCATTATTCATAAAATCTGGTATCGGGTCGGTTCTTGGTCCAAAACCGAAGATAACCGAGTTACAAAAACCCAACCCGAAATCATTAATTGTGAGGAAAATACATAATTAGCCCGACTCATTTATATTAGATCAACATTGTACTTCTAGGTTATTAAAATGGTGGCAGCATCAAATTCATATAATCCAAGGTTTGATTCCATCAATAAAATTCAGATTCTAAAGTGTATATATAACAACTACACAATGCTAATTTCATCGTTGAAATGATAAGATATTCCAAGCTTCTGCAAATCGTCAACTAATTTGAGTGTACTCAATAGATTATACATTGAAGTTTCATTGGGAATCATATTCCTCACCCTTTCTTTCGATTCATCTGATGAAGTCTTGTATTTTTGGCCTTATGTGAGCACAAACAATTGCTTATAATTTGGTATACAAGAGTTATATAAATATATGGAACAAGTGTAATTTTTACATGGAACTATAATTTGAAGATGACAATGCTGCTCTAGACTCTAATTTGGTAGAACACTGAAGCTAAAACAAATAAATGGAACTAAAGATCCGGGTCGGTCTTATACCCGTGGACCGATATACCCGAATAACAAAAGAACTGGAACTGAGTATATATTTAGGGTAGTATTTCGGGTAGTGTTATAATGGGTTCTCGGTTATCGGGTCGGGTCGGGTATTCCTCGGGTCGGGTCGGGTCGGGTAATGGATTTTTCTCACCCCTAACAACTCCTCTTGCATCATGATATATGACAATCGCCAGTTTTAGATGTCAAAAGGGGTCGGTTGGGCGGTTTAGGTTTTGGCTAAAAATAGGCAATTTTTATACAGGTAAAAAATTGTTTGGATTGGACTTTCTGGTTAAAGTTTTTAAAGAATTAGTTTTATTTCCTTTTTGTCTTCAGTGTATACACTAAACTAATTAGTTCTGTGTTTCTTCATTGGCGCCCACCGATTTTCACAATCACTTGCATCTTCTTTTTCTGAGTTTTTTCTAAGTTTTTGTTCCTTCGATCATGGCCGGTCAAGGAATCATTCCTGATTTCGGTTTTGGCACGAACTCTAACGCAGGATTGGGGGAGGACAATCCGAATGTCCAAGTCCAACCTGCCGAAGAGATAGGTGAAATTGAAGTAACGAACACTGGGGGACCCCGCGCGAGCTTCACTCGCATCACCCAAACGGGAACCCCAGCAAGTCATGTCACTGGTCCTTCAAACCCAGCTCCAAATCCGAACATTTCGACGCTACTATGGCTACCAGAAGGCGAAACTTTAGCTTCCTGGTACGCCAAACAAATTGCTACCATAAATACTGCGTATCAGTCATTGAGCGCACAACATGCAATTTTACAAGCAGAGCCATCCTTGGTTACTCCTCCAGGTCCAACTCAGGGGGCGCGCCAGACGCCCCCACAACAGAACTTTCAAGGAAGAATCAACAGACCTCCTCCTCTGAGAAGGCCAAGCGTACACGACATGCGCGACACTTACAGAGAAACAAACACGTACAGTGATCATCCATCTTATGTGCAGCACAAACGTCCAGTTCATAGCCGGCTAGGGCCGCGCAACATGAATAACGAGTGGGATGACACAGATCTGAATGATCCCACTTGGCAAGATGATGAGGGTTCATCAGTCTTCAACCGTCTGCAGAAAAATCACGAGTCTTACAAGCAAGGCAGCGCATCGCATACAGCGAAGTGGCAGAACGAGATTTCAGCCTCGCCTATAGGCCGGCTGAAGCTGCTGAACACTCAAAGTTTATTCCAAAGATTGTTCTAGCCCCGCTCTCAAGAGAAAAACTACCCCCAACAGTGGGAAAGTTCAATGGTCTCACCGACCCCGATGATCATGTTCAAGTATTTACAAGCGTTGGTGTTATGGGAGGATGGAATATGCCAATGTGGTGCCATCTGTTTATCTAGACTTTCACAGGGGCTGCTCGCGCCTGGTTCGACAGCCTTCCGCCTGGAAAAATCAGTTCATGGGTCGATTTCAGAACACAATTTGTAAACCTTTTCAGCCAGCAAAGACATTATCAGCGCGATACGTCTTAAGTAACGGATATCTGGCGCAGAGAGAACGAAGGTTTAGAAGACTTCATCACTCGCTTCAATAAGGAGTGTTTGGAAATCGGGGGTGTAAGCGAACAACTCATGCGCGCTCACTTCAAGAAAGCTATTCGATGTGATAGTCTCATTAGAACTATCACTGGAAAAGACGGTATGCCAAAGGAACGGGACAAGCTCATGGAAGCCGCAAAGATAGTAGCACAAACTGAAGAATCGCTAGCTAGAGCCAAAAACTCCTACACCGAAGACCGTTTTCCAAGAGAAGCTCGCACGACTATGGCAAGCGCAGCAAGAACAGAAACCATGAATGGAAGGCTGGACAATCCAACGGTTATGAGGAAAGATCGCACTACAAAGAAGACGCGCGAGACACGATTGACAGAATCGGATATCGAAAGGCAGTCAGGAGCGAGAATCGAGAAAAGCACTGGACTCCGCTTATTAAGACACCAAAAGAGGTGCTCATGACGGAGAACCATGATTTCAAGGCTCCAAAGCCTATGATAAACAAGAAGGGGCAAGACCCGAACCTGTATTGTGATTTTCACAAGGATATAGGTCATCTAACAGATGACTATATCAGTTTAAGGTAAGAAATCGAGAAAGCGCTGAAAAGCGGAAAGTTAAGCCATCTGGTCAAGAATGTGCGCAAGGAGACGCGCCAAATTCAGCGCAACGATGATGGAAACCAGAAGAAGGTCAGGCGCCTAGAAACACACATGGTCAATGGACCCAGATACAGCGCGAGAGACAAAGGCAAGCGCCCATTCGAACCAGCATGGCAAGAGCAACATGTCATCTTTCTGGTAGTACGCGGGGGACCACGCGCCACGCGCCCCGTCGTCATTACCGGCATTATCGGTCATTACGAAACAGAATACATATTCGTTGATCCGGGAAGTACAGCTGATATCATCTACGAGCAATGCTTCAATCAGTTCGATGATGAAGATAAAGCTAGACTCGAGTCCGTTGACTATCCTCTATCGGGATTCTGCAATGAGATGGTCTTCCCACTAGGCCAAATCAGCTTCCCCATCACGCTATCTGACGGAAAACATTCAAGAACTACAAACGTCAATTTCATGGTGATGCCAGTCAAATCAAGGCATGATGTCTTAATTGGGAGAGAAACCCAAGGAGAACTAAACATGGTAACCTCCACACCCCACTCAGCAATCGGTTTCCCAACCGAGATGGGGGTGGCGATTATCTATGCAAAGAAAGAAGTGATGTCAGCAGGAGATGCACGCCCAACAAAGGCAGCAAAAATTTCAACGACCAAGCCAGAAAAATGGGTTTTGAACCTCAAATACCCAGAACATACTGTGAGGATAGGCCACGCAATCTCACCAAACATCAGAACGCACCTCAAGCAACTTTTGTTCAGGAACATGGACATTTTCGCCTGGACTCCGGCCGACATGACCGGTGTCCCGCGCGACGTCTCTGAACATTGTTTGAACACTTATCCCTCCGTCGAGCCAAAAGTGCAAAGGCGCAGCCTAGGGGCGGATAAGACTAAAGCTATGAATGAGCAAGTTTGTGAGCTGCTAAAAGCAGGGATTCTGAGGGAGGTGCGCTATCAAAGTTGGGTTGCAAACCCTGTTATGGTCGAGAAGTCTAGTGGAGGATGGCGCATGTGTGTTGATTATACTGATCTCAATAAGGCATGTCCCAAAGATTGTTATTCGCTACTTGAGATCGACAAGAAGATAGACTCACTCGCGCCATATAGGTGGACATGTTTAACTCTTTGAGAACGTGAACATGAAGCTGAATCCAGCGAAGTGTTCTTTTGGCATGGAGGAAGGCAAGTTTTTAGGCTTCGTGGTTACAAACGGCGGTTTCAAGGTTAACCTCGGAAAAGTTCAAGCCATAGAGCGGTTGCCGTCACCACGCACGATCAAAGAAATGCATAGATTAGCCGGCCTCCTAGCCGTGCTTAATCGATTTCTATCAAACCACGCTGCAAAATCGTACCCTTTCATCAGTACTTTGCGCAACCGCGTGAAAAAGCAAGAGTTCAAATGGACGCCAGAAGCAGAAGCTGTCTTCCAGCAAATGAAAGAGTGTTTGATCAAGCTCCCTACACTAACCGCGCCATTCGAGAAGGAACCACTCATTCTGTACTTGTCTTCTTCGGACAAGGCAGTTGGGTCGGTATTGTTGGTAGAAAGAGACGGAGTTCAGACTCCAATCTACTATGTTAGTAGGGTGCTCACGGATCCAGAAACACGATATTCAACAATGGTAAAGTTAGTGCTCGCGCTGCTACACGCCTCCCGGAGGCTGCGCATGTATTTTACTGGGCATGTAATCACTGTACTCACTAACTTCCATATTGGTACAATCCTGCAAAAACCAGAGACGTCAGGACGTTTAGCAAAGAGGGCAATCGACCTGGGGGGCCACAACATTTTGTACAGGCCGCGCCCAGCAATTAAAGGCCAAGTATTAGCGGACTTCATCACTGAAGTGCCGGAAGACAAGATCAAAGATTGTGAAGTTGTTGATACTCCCATCAAGGATACATCAGAGGGGTTATGGTTGTTATACCCTGACAGAGCCTCGAACGAAGACGGCGCAGGAGCTGGATTGCGCCTTGTTAGCCCAGAGAAGCATGAGTTCACCTATGCCATCAAGTTGGATTTCAAAAATACCAACAACGAGGCAAAATATGAAGCGTTTTTGGCAGGCTTACGCCTAGCCATCAAGATGGGAGCTCAAAACCTGCAAGCGTATGTCGACTCTCTCCTGATCGCGAGTCAAATTAACGGGTTGTATAATGCAAAAGGTGAAGTTATGGCCTTGTATTTAGAGCAAGCGAAAGAATTGCTTCCACAATTCAAGTCATACAAGGTAGTTCACATCAATCGGTCAGAAAACAAACCAGCAGATGCTTTGAGCAAGCTCGCTTCAACAGCTTTTCAACATCTCGCCAAAGATATTAGAATTGAAGTCTTAAAAAACCCGTCGGTTTTGTTGCGTCAAGTGAATGTGATTGAGATAGGGCAGCCGTCTTGGATGACCCCTATCATCCAGTATTTGCAAGAAGGAATTCTGCCTGAGAACAAAGCGGAAGCTAGAAAGATACAGAACAAAGCGTTGTTCTATGAGATGAATGGTGGAATCCTGTATCGAACATCCTTCTTGGGGCCACTTTTGCGCTGTGTGAACTCCCAAGATGCAAATTACCTGATTAGGGAGATTCACGAAGGAATCTGCGGCATTCATGCGGGCCCGCGCATGTTTGTCGCGAAGATAATAAACGATGATTACTATTGGCCAGGGATGCACGTTGACGCTCTAAAGGAATTACGCAAATGCGACTCCTGTCAAAGGCACGCCCCAAAAACCCTGTGCCCAAAAAACGATCTTATCCCTGTGTCCACTGCCTGGCCCTTCTAGCAGTGGGGGATTGATATGGTGGGACCTTTCCCTGAAGCTCCTGGTGCTGTGAAGTTTATAGTCGTTGCCGTTGATTATTTCACCAAGTGGGTGGAGGCCATAGCTCTCGCCTCAACTACTACAACGATGGTGCGTAAGTTCATATGGGAACACATCATTTGCATATTTGGCCTCCCACTCAAGATTGTAACCGATAATGGCACCAATTTCGCTTCTGAAGACCTTCAAGAATAGATGAAAGAGATGAATATCGAGCACACTTTCTTTTCCGTTGCGCACCCTCAGGGCAACGGCCAAGTAGAAAGTGTCAACAAAAGTATCGTTGAAGGGATAAATGCCCGCCTGGGCACTAAGAGAAGAGGCTGGGTAGATGAGCTCCCGAGTATCTTGTGGGATCATCGAACCATGCCGAAAACGAGCACTGGCGAAACCCGCTTTAGCCTGGTCTACGGCTCAGAGGCGGTTATCCCAGCTGAAATTGGCCTCCCCTCGCCGCGCTTGACAGCGGTCAACAAAATCGATAACGAGGTGGAGCGCCGTCTAGACTTGGACCTACTCGAAGAGAGGCGCGAAATAGCGCGAATCAAAGAGGCCAAGTACAAGACACAGTTGGAGAGGTATTACAATGCAAGTGTGCGCATTTGTACCTTCACTCCAGGAGAGTATGTTTTCAGAGACAATGAAGCCTCCAATGTTGAATGCCCCGGGAAGCTAGCAGCCAAGTGGGAAGGCCCATACTTAATACATGAGGTGCTAGGAAAAGGGGCATACGAGCTGCGCACCCTGGATGGATACATCATCCCGCGCACGTGGAACGCGCAACAATTGCGCAAATGTTACATGTGACTAATCTCGGCCATGCGCCCCTATCCAGTTACGTTGGCCACGTGCCTTTTTAATTACTTAAGTTGGCTTGACTCCCTTCTATTTTAATTATGTATGCTGGCCATGCGCCTGTTTCAAAGCTACTTAATGAAAGCATTGACTATGCCTTTTGTTTTTAGCATCATGACTTCTACGTTACAAATGCATGTTAAACTTTTGATTAGCACAAAAACACTTCAGTAAATTACGAGCTCTTGAGTTATGCCTCCAAGGTCCTCCGCGATCATAGCGCGAGACCGGGCAGTTGCACTCATATGCGAGCCACACTTACATTTATTCACGCTAACTTAACCAAAGTTCCTAACAACAATGCAATAATTGTAACTTGACATAAGAAAACAAGCGTAAATGTCACATTCCAAAAAGCGCAACAGCGCAATAATTACATAATAAAGCAGCAAAACATCATCAGTTCGATTCAAAAAGCACGATTGCGCGATAAGTTACATCTAGCATCTAAAAAGAAAATTACAAGACACAAAGCCTATCAACACTATCTACTCATAACCATCACCATCATTGCCATCACCATCGCCATCGCCACCGGCTGGTTCTTCCTCGTCAGATAACTCCACAGTCTGTGGAGGGTCTAGAATAGTCTTTAGCCGATGGCACCAGTCGTCATGCTTCAGCGCTTCGGCAACCAAATCCATCACAGGCAAGGATAAATGGTCATAAACCCATTCAGGGCGGGCTAATGCAACATTAGCCTGATCGGTCACTGAGCAATGACTGACATCAAACTCCTGCCCAAATGCCTCTTCAACATGCTGTGCACACTCTAGATAACCTCCACGGTGCCCAACCGCGCGTGAGGACAGAAGCGATCGTGAAGGAAGACTTGGAGATCCCCAAGATTGAGGCTTCGTATCGGGAGCTTACTGCCACCCCAAACCGAGTGTTTGGGGAGAATGTCTTGGTAGCGGCGCGGATGAGCGATCAGTGGCTGCCTGATAGCAAGGAGGTTCCTATCTTAATGATTGATGACCAAGGTTAGTAATTTTCTTATTTTTACTGATCTTTCACAGCTTGCGTTTTTTCCCCTTTTTTTTATACGATTTATCTTGTAGAGGTGCGTTTGTATCAAACTGCCTTCACCACTTTTGGCGGTAAGATGGGCGTGCGCCCGCTTCAAGACGGAGAACAATATTGGTATGACCAGATAAAGGATAACTTTATGTATCCTGTTGCTGATGCGTTTGCCTCGCCGCCTACTGCTAACGAAGGTGCGCACATACCGAACCCTCGCCCTTTGCGCTCTGTCACTTCTGCTGGGAAAGAGGTTGTCTATCTTTCCAGCGAGAAGTCTGTAGGGTCTTCGAACGGAGAGCTAAGTTCATGGTCTAACGTCTTTGCAGGTGTGTTGCGCGACTTGGGTATTGACCCAGAAGAGAAGAAGAAGAAAAAACCAGTGAAGAAGAAGAAGAAGGATGCTGAGGTGACCAGCAAGGGTGCTGGGGTAGTCGCGCAACCACTGGTGTTGTGGATAAAGGTATTTTTCGCCTCCGTCAGAGTGACTTGAGAGGTTTCGTGATTGTTAGTGACTCACTTGAAGGTTTGTCACGCGCAGGCGGAAAGAAGACTGGAACTGGTGGCTCAGGGAGCGCGGGTTCTCGCAACCCGGATGCTGGCGCTACTCCTTCCTCTGTTGCGCATGAGGAGGAAGAGGAAGAAGAAGAGGAGGAGGCTGAAAAGTTGATCAGCAGAAAAAGAACGAGGAGCGAGGCGCCTGCTGGTGTGTCCATTGCGTCGAAGGTTGGCGGGGCTCTAGTGCTTGGTAAACAGAGCAATCTGCGCTCACTTTATAGGTTATCTCCTGGTAAGTTTGTTTTTAGCTCTTCCTTGTTGTTGCTCTTTTTCTTGATCCCTTGGTTTTTGCAGAGGGTAAGAAGAAAACCCCTGAGAAGGATGTTGTGATTACGGAGCCGGAGCCAAAGAGGCCGAAGATTACCGTTAAATCTTCCAAGGCTGCTGGCGCTGAGACTGCCAAAGACAAACATGTTGCTGAAGGTGATAAAGCGAAGGCTGTCGAAGAGAAGAGGAAAGTTGATGAAGAGCGTAGGAAGAAAGCTGATGAGGATAAGAGGAAGAAAGCGGAGGAGGAGAAGAAGAAGAGGAAGGCTGAGGAAGATAGGAAGGCTGAGGAGGCGAGGAGGAAGAAAGCCTCTGAAGTGGAGAAGGAGAAGCAAAAGGCTGTTGAAAAACCTAGTGATGATTCCTTGAGGTACACCGGTGCCGCTGCTATCACTATCCAAGAGAAAGCGCAGGGTCCGGAGGTTTTGAGCGTTATGGGGTCTGCAAAGCCCCATCAAGAGAGAAGGAAAGATCCTGAGGTTGAAAGACCTACCCGCCCTACGTATGTTTCTAGTGGCGCGAGCTCTGGTGGCGCAGGGGGTTATAATCCGCAAGCTATCGGGGCGAAGAATACTCTTGGAGATATCTACTATAAAAGTTATACCGAAGAGGAACGCGATAATGCTCCCCACCAGGCTCCCTGGAATTTGAGGCAGAAGGACACCTTTCAAGAGTTCGGCCCTTGCCGCGATTGGTTCCTAAACTCTTTCACTCCTGGTGAGGTTAATAGGCAGAAGGCAAAAACTCATGAAGGGCTGTACCGTACTTACATGCTCGGGGAGGCGAATGCTCGCGCTGCTAACCACCAAATCGTCCGTGAGTGGCGGACAATGGTTAGGGAGCGGTCGGATTGGGAGAGGTACCGCGAGCGGATGTTGAAGCGTATAAGTGAATTTGAGAAGTCAAAAGCTGCCCTTGATGAAGAGAAAGCGAAGTTTGAAGCTGATAAGAAGGCAGAAGACTGGGGGCGTGAGGGCCTGAAAAACAAGCTTCACGCTGCTAAACAGCAGCTGGCTAAGGAGAAAGCCGAATTTAAGCGCATATGCGAGAAGGACAATGAGCGCGCGGCCGCGGCTCGTAACAAGATTGTCAACCTTGAAGCCAGGATTGTGGAGTTGACGGCGGAGGTTGAAGGTGTGCAAGCTGTTAAGGCTGCTAAGGAACAGCTTGAGGTTTGTACAACTTATACCTTTTCCTTCTATGCTTTGTTTGCAAAATATCCTAAGTCTTGTCCTTTTTAGGTTGAGCTTGCTGATGTGAAGTTGCAGCTGTCGGTCAAGGACAAGGATCTTGGAGCCAAGGATGTCGAGATCGCTGAGCTGAAGCGTCGGCTGCGAGAGCAGGTTGACAAAAGTGAATCCTTGGAGATCGATCTGGAGGCTGAAAAGTCTAAGGCTGCTTCAGCTGAAGAGGCGAAACTTAGGGCTGAGGAAGCTCGTGATGTTAGTACTGCGGCTCTTAATGTAGCGCAGACTAATTATGCTGAAGCTCAGGGTATCGTGGATACTCTTGTCTCTGATGCCGAGTGGCTGCGCGGCCGGGGAATAGTTCTGGTATATCTTAAACTTTGGTTTTGCTTACCAAGTTAGTTCCTTACTTGCTTATTTTGATGCAGATGGCTAACTCGATTCTGAATGCTGGCGAGCTGGACCAGACTGTCGCTGCTCTCATTGATGCTTCTCGCGCCGTTGGACATCGCGGAGGTTATATGGAGTGTGCGCAGCATGCCGCATAAATGTTTGGACAAGAGTTTGATGCCAGTCATTGCTCGGTAACTGATGGAGCTGATGCCGAATTGGCTCGAGCTGAAAATTCTTATAATCATTTAGCCTTACCTGTGATGGATTTGGTCTCGAAGGCTCTAGAACATGATGACTGGTGTGCACGTATGAAGGGCATTCTTGATCCCCCAGAGCACGTAGAACTCTCTGACGAAGATGAAGCGGCGGGCAATGATGGTGGAAACGATGGTGATGACGGCAAGCCTGGCGGCGATGGCGATAAAGGCGATAAGCATGACGACAGTGGAGATGATGAATTTGAATAGGTTTGTCAACAGGCTTTGTGCCTTGTAAAAATTTCCAGTAGGTTTCTGATGTAACTCTTTGCGCGGGCGCGCTTTTATCTAATGAATGACATTGTTTTTCTATAACTGTTGTGCGGTTGCGCTTATTAAATAGTATGTTTGCTTATTTTCCCGTTACAATTATTGCACTGTTGTTAGAAACTTTGGTTAAGTTAGCGCGAATAAATGTAAGAGAGGCTCTTGTGCGAGCGTAACTGGAGTGTTTTCGTGCTAATAAGAAGTTTAACATGCATTTGTAACGAAATAAGTCGGATAGTGATAAAAGAGCATGTCGTATGCTTTCATTGATTACATAGGCGCTTAGGCCGAGATACATTGCTTGTAACATAAAAGGCGTGTAGCCAACATAAGAAAGTAAAGGGCGCGTAGCCGACATTAGTGGATAAAGGCGCAGGGCCTAATATAGTCATATATAGCATTTGCGCAGTTGTTGCGCATTCCACGTGCGCGGGATGATGTGTCCATCCAGGGTGCGCAATTTGTAAGCCCCTTTTCCTAGCACTTCGTGGACCAAGTATGGGCCTTCCCATTTGGGTGCTAGTTTTCCTGGGCGTTCGGCGTTTGAGGCTTCGTTGTCTCGAAAGACATATTCCCCTGGAGTGAAGGTACAGATGCGGACTCGCGCGTTGTAGTACCTCTCCAGTTGTGTTTTGTACTTGGCTTCTTTGATTCGCGCAATTTCGCGCCTTTCTTCCAGCAAATCCAAGTCAAGACGACGCTCTGCCTCGTTGTCGATTGCGTTGACTGCTGTCAAACGCAGAGAGGGCAGGCCAACTTCTGCCGGGATATCCGCTTCTGAGCCATAGACTAGGCTGAAAGGGGTTTCGCCGGTACTTGTTTTCGGCATGGTTCGGTGAGCCCACAAGATACTTGGGAGCTCATCCACCCAGCCTCTTCGTTTGGTGCCGAGTCGGGCCTTAATCCCATCGACGATACACTTGTTCACACTTTCAACCTGCCCGTTGCCTTAAAGATGCGCAACGGAGGAGAAAGTGTGTTCGATTTTCATCTCCTTCATCCAGTTCTGGAGGCCATCAGACGCAAAGTTGGTGCCGTTGTCTGTTACAATCTTGAGTGGGAGGCCAAATCTGCAGATGATGTGTTCCCAAATGAACTTGCGCACCATCATGGCTGTAGTTGAAGCAAGGGCTTTGGCCTCCACCCATTTTGTGAAGTAATCGACGGCCACTATTATAAACTTTACGGCGCCAGGAGCCTCTGGGAAGGGTCCCACCATGTCGATTCCCCACTGCTGAAAGGGCCAAGCAGTGGATACGGGGATCAGATCGTTTTTGGGGCGCAAGGTTTTCGGAGAGTGCCGCTGGCAGGAGTCGCACTTGCGCAGCTCCTTCAGGGCATCCACATGCATCCCTGGCCAGTAATATCCGGCGTTCATAATCTTCGCAACGACCATGCGTGGTCCCGCATGGATGCCGCAGATCCCTTCGTGAATCTCCCTTATCAGATAATTCGCATCTCGGGGGTCCACGCAGCGTAGTAGTGGCCCCAAGAAGGACTTGCGGTATAAGATACCACCATTCATTTCGTACTGCAGAGCTTTGTTCTGAATCTTTCTTGCCTTTGCCTTATTCTCTGGGAGTATTCCTTCTTTCAAGTACTGAATGATAGGGGTCATCCAGGATGGGTGCCCTATCTCGATCACATTGACTTGTCATAACAAGACTGACGGGTTCTTGAGTACCTCAATCCTTACATCTTTGGCAAGATGTTGGAAGGATGTTGAAGCAAGCTTGCTCAAGGCGTCAGCTGGTTTGTTTTCAGAGCGATTGATGTGGATAACCTTGTGAGACTTGAACTGTTGCAGCAACTCTTTTGCTTGTTCCAGATATAGGGCCATAACTTCACCCTTTGCATCGTATATACCGTTGACTTGGCTGGCTATCAAGAGTGAATCAACATGTGCTTGTAGATTTTTAGCTCCCATTTTGATGGCGAGGCGCAAGCCTACCAGAAATGCTTCGTATTCCGCCTCGTTGTTGGTGTTTTTAAAATCCAACTTGATGGCGTAAGTGAATTCGTGGTTTTCGGGGCTTACTAGGCGCAATCCTGCTCCCGCGCCGTCCTCGTTTGAGGCCCCATCAGTATAAAGCATCCAAGTCTCATTTGTCGTGTCTTTTTCGGGAGTCTCCACCAGCTCACAATCTTTGATTTTCTCAACTGGGACTTCTGTGATGAAGTCCGCTAGAACCTGACCCTTGATGGCCGGGCGCGGCCGATACAGAATGTTATGGCCCCCCAGCTCGATGGCCCATTTTGCTAACCGCCCGGACGTTTCCGGTTTTTGAAGTATCGTGCCGATATGGAAATTGGTAAGCACGGTGATCACATGCCCTGTGAAATATCTGCGCAGCCTTCTGGAGGCGTGTAGCAGCGCTAGTACCAATTTTTCCATCGTGGAATATCTCGTTTCCGGGTCAGTGAGTACCCTGCTGACATAATAAATTGGAGTTTGAACTCCATTTCTTTCCACTAGTAACACCGATCCTACTACCTTATCTGAAGAAGATAAGTATAGTACGAGTGGTTCTTTTTCAAATGGTTCAGTCAGGGTGGGGAGCTCGATCAAACATTCTTTCATTTGCTGAAAATCCTTTTCTGCTTCAGGGGTCCACCTGAACTCTTGCTTCTTCACACAATTGCGCAGTGTGCTGATAAAAGGGTAGGACTTCGCGGCGTGATTTGACAAAAAGCGGTTAAGCGCGGCGAGGCGGCCGGCCAACCGTTGCATTTCTTTGATTGTTCGCGGCGATGGCATCCGCTCTATTGCCTGGACTTTTTCTGGATTCACTTTGAAGCCGCCGTTGGTGACTATGAAGCCTAGAAACTTCCCTTCTTCCATGCCAAAAGAACACTTGGCTGGATTCAACTTCATGTTTACGCTGCGCAATGAATTGAACGTTTTCTCGATGTCCTTCAACATTTGGTCCTCTTCGGGACTTTTGACCACTAGATCATCGATGTAAACTTCAATATGCTTTCCGATGTCACCCGCGAAGGTCTTGTCCATCAATCGCTGGTATGTGGCGCCAGCTTTTTTCAGGCCGAATGGCATCTTCGTATAGCAAAAAATCCCAAGATCAGTACGAAAAGCCGTTTTGTCTTCATCCTCGAGCTTCATTTGAACTTGATGGTACCCCTTGTAGCAATCCAAGAAGCACTTCCATCTGTATGGCGCGAGAGAGTCTATCTTTTTGTCAATCTCGGGCAAAGAATAGCAATCCTTAGGGCATGCCTTGTTGAGATCGGTATAGTCGACACACATTCGCCATACACCGTTAAACTTCTCTACCATCACGGGGTTCGCGACCCAACTCTGATAACGTACTTCTCGCAGGATGCCGGCTTTAAGTAACTCGCATACTTGCTCATTCATTGCTTTCGTTTTGTCTGCCCCTAGGCTGCGCCATCTTTGGACTTTCGGCTCAACCGAGGGGTAGGTATTTAAACAGTGCTCTGTGATATCGCATGGGACTCCGGTCATGTCGGCCGGGGTCCAGGCGAAAATATCCATGTTCTTGAATAGGAGCTGCTTGAGACGAGTTCTGATGTTTGGTGAGATAGCGTGGCCTATCGTCACCGTTTGCTCCGGATATTTGCGATTTAAAACCCATTTTTTGGGCTCGGTTGCTGAAACCTTTGCCGCTTTTGTTGGGCACATCTCTTCTGTTGACATCACTTCCTTCTTTGCATAAACGATTGCCACCCCCGTCTTGGTTGGGAAACCAATCGTTGAGTGGGGGGTGGAAGTTATCATATTCAGCTCACCTTGCGTCTCTCTCCCGATCAGCACATCATGTCTTGACTTAACAGGCATCACCATGAAGTTGACGTTTGTTGTTCTCGAATGCTTCCCGTCAGAGAGTGTGACGGGGAAGCTAATTTGGCCTAGCGGGAAGACGATTTCATTGCAGAACCCAGACAGTGGGTAGTCAACTGGCTCAAGTCTCGCTTTGTCTTCGTCGTCGAACTGGTTAAAGCATTGTTCATAGATGATGTCTGCTGTACTCCCCGGGTCAATGAAGACGTATTCAGTTTCATAATGGCCGATGATACCGGTGATGACGATGGGTCGTGTGGCTCGGGGACCCCCGCGCACCACCGGGAAAACAACTTGTTGTTCTTGCCATGAAGGTTCGCAAGGTCTCTTGCCTTTTTCTCTCGCGCTATACCTTGGTCCATTGACCATGTGTGTCTCTAGGCGTCGAACTTTCTTGTGATTTCCTTCGTCGTGGCGATGGAGCTGTCGTGTTTCTTTGCGTACGTTTTTCACTAAGTGGCTCAGCTTTCCGCTCTTTAGTGCTCTCTCGATTTCTTGACGCAAGCTGTAACAATCATCTGTTAAGTGGCCTGTATCCTTGTGGAAATCACAATAAAGATTGGGGTCTTGCCCCTTTTTGTTCGTCATGGGCCTGGGAGCCTTAAAATCATGGTTCTCCGTCATTAGCACCTCTTTTGGTGTTTTTATGAGCGGAGTCCAATGCTTTTCACGATTATCATCTCGGACTGCCTTTCTATAACCGATGCGATCAATGGTATCACGCGCGTCTTCCTTATAGCGGGATCGTTCTTCATAACGGGGTCGTTCACTATAACCGCTGGAGTGGTTGGCCTTCCACCCAGGGTTCTTGCCTTTGTTGCGTCTGTTATCGTCGCGCGAGTGACCCCCTTTAGAAAATCTATCCTCAGAACGGTAGCTGTTGTTTCGTGCGGGTGACTCTTCCGTTTGCGCGACTATCTTTGCGGCTTCCATTAGTTTATCCAACTCCTTGGGCATTCCATCCTTCCCAGTGATGGTTCTAATTAGGCTATCGCAGCGGATGGCTTTCTTGAAGTGGCAGCGCATGAGTTGTTCACTCACGCCACCGATCTCCAAACATTCTTTGTTAAAGCGCGTAATGAAATCTTCCAAACCCTCGTTATCTCTTCGCCAGATATCTTCAACTTCGGCTGTGTCGCGCTGGTATCGCCTTTGTTGACTGAAGTGACTCAAAAACTGAGTCCTGAAATCAACCCATGATTTAATCTTTCCCGGAGGAAGGCTGTCGAACCAGGCGCGAGCAGCCCCCGTTAATGTTTGGATAAACAGGTGACACCACATGGGCATGTTCCAACCTCCCATGCAGCCCACACTAGTAAACACTCTGACGTGATCATCGGGATCAGTCAATCCGTTAAACTTTCCGACAGTTGGAGGTAATTTTTCTCTCTTGAGCGGCGCTAGCGCTATCTTTGGGATGAACTTCGAATGCTCTATAGCTTCCTCTGGTCGATAGGCGAGGCGAAAGTCACGCTCTGCCTCTTCAGTATATCCAACGTGCTGCCGTGGTTTGTAATACTCATGATTTCTTTGCAAACGATTGAAGACCGAAGACTCGTCATCGTTCTCCCAGGTTGGATCATTTGGGTTAGTCTCTTCCCACTCATCGTTCATGTTGCGCGGCGTGAGCCGGCTATGAACTGGGCCTCGTTGGAAATTTGACGGTTCGTCATAGTAGCTTTCTGTCTCCCCCCGTGTATCGCGCGTGTCCTGCACGCTTAGTCTTCGGGTAGGGGGAGGTCTGTTGGCTCTTCCCTGGATATTTTGCGGTGGTGGCATCTGGCGCGACCGGTGACTTGGGCCGGTTGGTGTAACCAAGGAAGGTTCTGCCGTTAGAACTGCTTGTTGCGCGCTCAAGGATTGATATGCCGCGTTAATGGTGGCGAGTTGCTTGGCGTACCATGAGGCTGGGGTTTCGCCCTCTGGTAGCCCTAATAGCGCTGAGATATTCTGAGGTGGAGCTGGGTTCGAAGGTCCAGCACCATTGTTTCCTGGGGTAGGTTGAGCGATGCGGGTAAAGCTCCCGCGCGGACCCCCAGTGTTGGTCAACTCGATTTCGCCGATTTCTTCGACGTGCTGGGGTTGGATGTTTTGGTTATCCGGCCCCAACGCTGCATCAGGGTTTGCTCCAAGACCAACGAACTCAGGAATGATTCCTTGACCAGACATGATCGAAGGAAGAAGAAACAAATGAAAAACTCAGGAAATAAGAAGATGAAGGTGGTTTGTAAAAAAAATCGGTGGGCGCCAATGAAGAAACACGGAACTAATTATGGGATTAATCAGTTTGGTTTATGTTTCTACCATGATGGTTAATCTTCTTGATGTTTCCCGAGCTCCTTAATGATCGTGGTTATCTGCAAAACAGAACACCGTTACTCGTTAAGAGGGGAATGTGGGGGTTTCCCTCTTAACCGGGCTCCGGCGTGAGAATAACCGACTGTATTTGGGGGGAGAATTAAGTATTAAGTGAGAGTAGAGGGAATGGAATGAATAACCTGTGAAGTGAAGGTCTCTATTTATAGCCGGAGAGGTATAAGAGGGTGTGGGCTGATGGGCCTTGGGCTGGAAGGCGACAACATGGAGGATATGCTCCTTGTCTCACTGGTGTCGACCGTTAGTGGCTTCTAGGAGCTTTATGGAGTTGGCGCAACGTGATTGGAGCCACGTGTCACTGTTGTCGGTCTGGTCGCCCTTCTGCCATCAGCAGGTAAGTGGAGATCGTGGGGCAGTTGTCTCTGCCCTGTGATTGGTGCCACATAGGCGTCCTTAAGTACTTTCTGTCTCCTACATGTCAGACGATCGTGGAGCACGATTGCGCAGGAACAGAAGGACCCTGATTGGCTCTTTTATTCTACCACTTGTACCTTGTGTACTATCTGGAAAGGCCTCGCGCCGCAGTTACGCGTGGTTCTTGCTGAGCACGTTATCACCTCGCGCGAGATTCATGGGCCTTCAGATGCTCTTTTTAGAATGCCAAATGTTGCTAACTGGAGTTTACTCTTATGTGGACCTCGCGCAGCGTTACACAGATATGTTGTAGCCCACGCGAGGTTGGCAATCAAGAAAATTGCTGATTAAGGAGTATGGTCCCGCGCGACCTTACAGGGGGTTGCGCGGCTTTTTGGGACCATACCCCTTCAATATGGGAACACATGATTTGCATATTTGGCCTCCCACTCAAGATTGTAACCGATAATGGCACCAATTTCGCTTCTGAAGACCTTCAAGAATAGATGAAAGAGATGAATATCGAGCACACTTTCTCTTCCGTTGCGCACCCTCAGGGCAACGGCCAAGTAGAAAGTGTCAACAAAAGTATCGTTGAAGGGATAAATGCCCGCCTGGGCACTAAGAGAAGAGGCTGGGTAGATGAGCTCCCGAGTATCTTGTGGGATCATCGAACCATGCCGAAAACGAGCACTGGCGAAACCCGCTTTAGCCTGGTCTACGGCTCAGAGGCGGTTATCCCAGCTGAAATTGGCCTCCCCTCGCCACGCTTGACAGCGGTCAACAAAATCGATAACGAGGCGGAGCACCGTCTAGACTTGGACCTACTCGAAGAGAGGCGCGAAATAGCGCGAATCAAAGAGGCCAAGTACAAGACACAGTTGGAGAGGTATTACAATGAAAGTGTGCGCATTTGTACCTTCACTCCAGGAGAGTATGTTTTCAGAGACAATGAAGCCTCCAATGTTGAACACCCCGGGAAGCTAGCAGCCAAGTGGGAAGGCCCATACTTAATACATGAGGTGCTAGGAAAAGGGGCATACGAGCTGCGCACCCTGGATGGATACATCATCCCGCGCACGTGGAACGCGCAACAATTGCGCAAATGTTACATGTGACTAATCTCGGCCATGCGCCCCTATCCAGTTACGTTGGCCACGTGCCTTTTTAATTACCTAAGTTGGCTTGACGCCCTTCTATTTTAATTATGTATGCTGGCCATGCGCCTGTTTCAAAGCTACTTAATGAAAGCATTGACTATGCCTTTTGTTTTTAGCATCATGACTTCTATGTTACAAATGCATGTTAAACTTTTGATTAGCACAAAAACACTTCAGTAAATTACGAGCTCTTGAGTTATGCCTCCAAGGTCCTCCGCGATCATAGCGCGAGACCGGGCAGTTGCACTCATATGCGAGCCACACTTACATTTATTCACGCTAACTTAACCAAAGTTCCTAACAACAATGCAATAATTGTAACTTGACATAAGAAAACAAGCGTAAATGTCACATTCCAAAAAGCGCAACAGCGCAATAATTACATAATAAAGTAGCAAAACATCATCAGTTCGATTCAAAAAGCACGATTGCGCGATAAGTTACATCTAGCATCTAAAAAGAAAATTACAAGACACAAAGCCTATCAACACTATCTACTCATAACCATCACCATCATTGCCATCACCATCGCCACCGGCTGGTTCTTCCTCGTCAGATAACTCCACAGTCTGTGGAGGGTCTAGAATAGTCTTTAGCTGATGACACCAGTCGTCATGCTTCAGCGCTTCGGCAACCAAATCCATCACAGGAAAGGATAAATGGTCATAAACCCCTTCAGGGCGGGCTAAAGCAGCATTAGACTGATCGGTCACTGAGCAATGACTGACATCAAACTCCTGCCCAAATGCCTCTTCAACATGCTGTGCACACGCTAGATAACCTCCACGGTGCCTAACCACGCGTGAGGCATCTATGAGAGCGACAATAGCCGCATCCAGCTCAGAGGCATTCAGAATGGAGTTAGCAATCTACAAAAACAAGAATAAAGACAGCGGATAAGAACCAAGACAACAAAAAATAACGCCTAAATTATGAGAGGGGAACCTCACCAAAACTACCCCTCTACTGCGCAGCCATTTAGCTTCGGAGACCAGCGTATCTACAATTTATTAAGCTTCGGCGTAATTGTTTTGGGCTACATTAAGAGCAGAGTTGCTAATCTCTCACGCTTCGTCGGCCTTCTGTTTGGCCTCCTCAGCGGTAGCAGCCTTAACCCGTTCAGCCTCCAAGTCAATCTCCAACGATTCGCTCTTGTCAGTTTGCTCAAACAAACTACGCTTTAACTCCGCAAGCTCCACATCCTTGGCATGCAAGTCCTCCCTGCTGGCCACCTGCGCCTTTAACTCAGCCTGCGTGAGATAAAATAACGACTTAGTAATATTTTGACAAGTAAAGGCTAAGGCTTAAAGTTGAACCTCAACGCGCTCTTTATCCGTTTCAGAATCCTCAACCTTCTTTGTTAATGTGGCAATTTGAGCCTCAAGGTCGGTAATCTTGGGGCGAGCAGCAAACATGCGCTGATTATCTTTCTTGCATATTTCTTTCCAGTCAACATGCTCTTTTGACAAGAGCTCTCCAGCAGCACGAAGTTTGCTCTTTAGGCCATCGCGCCCCCACTCTTCAGACTTTTTCTCCGCATCGAAGGCGGCCTTCTCTTCAGCAAATGTAGCCTTCAGCTTCTCAAAATCCTTGACCTGCCTTAGCACACGCTCAATATATTTTTCCCAATCACCCCACTCTTTAACCATCGTACGCCACTCGTGCACAATTTGGTTGTTAGCGGCGCGGGTGTTGGCTTCTCCAACAACGTAGGCATGGTACAAGGCATCATGGGATCGCACCCTCTGCCGGTTAACTTCCCCAGGAGGGAAGGAATTCAAGAACCAATCACGGCAAGGAGCGAACTCCAGGAAGGTATCCTTCTGCTCTAAACCCCATGGAGCTCGGTGGGGAGCATCACCGCGAGCCTCCTCAGTGTAAGTTTTATAATAAATATCGCCTAAGGTATCCTTAGGACCGATAGGAGTTTGTGGCATGGACCCTCCAGCACCACCAGCCGCACCTGCGCCACCTGCACTAGTAGTAGTCTCTTTGTGTGCAACAGCAGCCGATCCCCCAGCAGCAGAAATGACTTGAATAGTTTGGGTGGGGGCATCAACCTGCGCAGGCTTGGTTAGCTTAACAACCTCGGGTCCCTTCCCTCGAGTAGTTTCCTTCTTTTTTCTCATGAAGGGGTTGGTCAAGCCCCGTAATATGGACGACCTCCAGACCCTGCGCCTTCTCATGTGCTATAGTAGCAGCGGCCCCGGTCTCCTTGGTTTTATCGCCCTTGGGCTTTTCCACAACCTTCTCTTTCTCTTTTTCTTTCTCCTTCTCAACAAGCTTCTCAGCAGCACTTCCTTTTTTCTAAGTCCAGAGCTCCAACCACTCACTTCGCGCGTGATGCAGCACTGGACTGGGGGGACTTAAAGGGATATGGTCCCAAAAATGCCGCGCAGATCATTCTGGTCGTGCTTTGGACCATACTCCTTAATCACTTTGGTGATCAATCTTTAGACCCGCGCGGGATGCTTAAGCAGAGCCTGACCTCGCGCGAGGTCCGAACAAGAAATGACATCAACTTCTATATTTAACGTTCTAAATGAGAGCCTTCACCTACTGCAACCCTGCGCGGGCTACTGACGTGCTCAGTAAAGGTCCCGCGGGAGCCAAAGCGCAAGGCCACTTTAGAAAGTACCAAGGTACAAGTGGTAGAAGAACAAGCCAAACAGCGTCTTCCAGGCTGTGCTCAATCGTGCTCCATGATCGTCTGACGTGCAAGAGACAAAAAGTACACAAGGACGCCTATGTGGCACCAATCAGGGGTCAGCGACACCTGCCCCATGATCTCCACTTACCTGCTGATGGCAGAGGGATAACAAGGCCGACAACTGAGACACGTGGCTCCAATCTGTCACACCCCGACTTTCCACGTGTCACCGGTGGGCCCGGTGGGGAGTATCGTGATGTGGTTGGCAACATAATAGTCAAACAACACAATTATATAAATGCACAGCGGAAGCAATTTAAAAAGATGTAATACAACCGAATTTATTATTGTATTTACAAATGTCATAGTATTCGGAAGTTTAATCCACAGACGGATCGAAAATAAAATAGAAACAATAGTTCAACAGACTTTGACATCTAGAGCTTGCGAGACTTGAGTAATGATGCCTGGAGTAGCCAGCCTATTTCGTCTAGCACCTGCACTTAACCTTTTTGGAAAATACGTCAGTTTACACTGGTAAATACAACTCAACTGACTCATTTTGAAAAGAGTTTGTAAATTGATTTGAATGCACTTCGGCACAAAATATCTTTATAACTTGGGATAATTATTTGTGTATAATCTTGTATACAGATTTACTTATTTGCCGTCCATTAGCACCGGTTAGAAGAGCCGGTTTAAGTTAACTGACACGCCACAGGTATAATGCCCACAAGGTTGATTCCTTTAGTGGATTACCAGTTTTTTACATAATGCATCTGTCAGGTGTACGCCTACACCCCGTGCTTAGGTCGTGGCCATTTCGTAAAATGATGCCAAGGATATCCGGGACATGGTCATTTAACCCCCAAGGGCCATACATCAAATAATACAGAATAAAGCGGGTTATGTAAATACATTAATCACAATCCGATTTAAATGACTACATACCCGACCAAGCGATACTTTTATAGTACCGTACCCCAAGCCCGTATAGGGAAAATAAGTTAAGAGTATTTACCTGAGCAAAGTATCAATCAAATACAGCAAAATGAAAGTACTTTTACTGGGCTCCTAATCTGGAACGAAGGTTTATAATAACCTATTAGATTTCTAACGGGTCCTTAATTTAGCCTTAGCTTAGACCGGTTAGTTTCAATGATACGGTTCGTACGCACTATTAAGCGAAGACCGGATAGAATGTGATTTAGACCCAACAAGTTTGGAGACTTGTTTAATATGGGTATTTTATACACACTCTGGATTTTGAGATAAAACCGATAAGGTTTGGCCCGTTTGGGCTAGTTTATGTAAACTAGTTACATAAACCGAACCGAACGCGTAAAAAGCGTAACGGGTAATAATATGAGCCATTTACAGGTTTCCTAAGTTAATATGCTTCATATATGTTGTGACATCAGTAAGTTGTCTTTCATTATGCCCGTAACGAGTTTAAACACAAACTATGCCCCTTAGGGGTAGTTTGGTCATTTACAAGTTTATAAAAGAGTTTAAGTATTTATCTGAGTTACAGGTCTGATGTAATCAGCAAAAATACTTATTTTACCATGTTATAACAGTAGAGTAAGGTATATATGTGAAATTTATCCATTATAACCAAACTAGGCCCCGTAGGGGTATTTTGGTAATTTCACATAAGCCGAAAAGCTCAAAACTGAAGTCTGAGTTTCACAACCTTTGCTTACTGTTAAAATATTATAATTTGCCTCAAATATCAGTAGGTATCACCCTTGGTATGTTTAAAATAGTTTTAGTACATACTATGCGTTAAAAACGCTTAAAAAGGCGATTAGAAGCCGTTTCCGGGTTCGATACTTAAATCTGATATTTTTATATTTCCAGAAGGCTTAAAATGATTTATTTATCATATGTGATCAGTAGCAAAAGGTTTGGAGTTGTTTAGATATGTAAAACTCATTTTATAGCCCGTAAGGGCAAAACCGACAATTACCGGATTAAGCCTACGACTATAAGTTATGCTCATCCAAAAATTTATTAAAAATCTTTAAAAATCCCAAAATAATATATTACATCAGTGGGTAAAATATTTGATATAAAAAGTAGGCTTAACTAGGCTATACGCTAATTACGCCGTTTTATTAACAAAAGGCTTTAATTTTACGCTAACGAGCATAACTCTTATTCTACACCTCAAACTGATGTCAAACTTTGCATACAAGTCTATATATCGGTACTTAAGGTTTCTACTCTTTTACATTTTCAAAAATCACGTTTTAAGGTGAAAAAGGCAAAATGATCAACATATGAGCAATTAACGGAATCATGCGTATTAATCGGTTAACTAATGAACCATAATGTATAATCACAGAGGGTTATACTAGCATGTAACCTGGTCCAAATAAGGCTCTTAGGTATTTCTAAATCATACCAAAACGGGTCAGAACTGAAAGTCAAAGTATAAGTCAAACTATGCGACTTTCGGTTCCGAACCGGGTCTAAACAGGAAATTGTCGGGTTGAACATGTTTGGACATGTTCTTTCACTTATTACCAAGTTATAACAATGATCAAACAGATTGTATATGATCTACATTGCTAATTATGCATAAATTGTAATTTAAGTATCCTGTTGACTTTTTCTTAGCAAGTTTGACCCGACTTTTGACCTGGTTAGAGTGGTAATCAGGGGGAACCCTTTTGAGGGTTTATTACCCACATAATTACCAACTTATAACTACTTTTAATTCGAGATATGACTGAGCCATTGTTGACTAATCTCGAAGTCAAACCGTAATTACGATGGTTTGACTTTTAGCTAAATAACTAAGCTAAACATTATTAAAGAAGGTTAAGCAAACTTACAAAGGTCCTAAGCTTGATTAGTGATCACTTGAGAGCAGGATTGAGCTCCAGGAATGATCAGAAAACTTGAAGGAAGGTGTGAAGAATGAGTTGCAAGTTCATGGCCTTTTATAGTGTTTAATCCACCATAAGAAGTTGACACTTGGGTCTACAACTCTCCACAACTCATCAACACATGTTCCTAGTGCTTAGGGGGTGTCTAGGGGTCAAGAGAAATGTGGAAAATCGGATGAGATCAATCAGATTGCACTCAGCAGGCCAAAAACTCAAAGAAATCGAAGCTGGGCACCCCTAGCGTGACGCTAGGCCCCCCTCGCGTCGCGCTAGGCCCCTTCTGCACCAAATCCATATTTTAGATTTTTGCGATTTGATCCTTGGCTCTTCAAAACTCGATTAGGCACTTGTTTATTGCACTATGAACCCTCATAATTGATCTATAAGGGCTTTAAAACATATACCCACTTTGTTAAGTCCCCGGTTAACTTTATTGTTACCCGAAAAGTCCTAACTTTCAACGTTTACGCTTTAACCCTTCGCACACGAATTTGATCATAACTTTCTCATACGATAACGAAACTTTATGAAATTTTAATCGTGCATTCTAGTGAGCATAATTAACCGTTACAAAGCTTCGGGTTTGTCAAAAGGTCACTCAGAGGTATAACTTAAACATGTTGACACATTTAACCCCTGTAGTTTGTAATCTCTCACTTTTAGCTTCGCATGATCCATGATTTATTCGTTTGACGTTATAAACATCATGTAGGGTTAATGTACAATATATTTATTCACTTTTGACATTTAGAATACGTATATTCACATACTTTCCATGTTTGTCAACTTTAATCCTTCTATAATATTTCTTTCACACGTTTAAACATTTGACACGTGTCTACACATTATAGGACGTGAATTTTCGAGGTGTTACACAATCACAGTACCCCAGCACCCGAGATCTTCTAGAAGACACTAACGGTCGACACTAGTGAGACAAAGAGCATATTCTCTAGTTGTCGCCTTCCGGCCCAAGGCCCATCGGCCCATCTCCTCTTACACCTCTCCGGCTATAAATAGAGACCTCCATACACAGGTTAAACATTTTGCTCTCTTTACTCTCACTTTTAACACACAATTATTTCCTCAAAGCAGATACTTATTCTCACGCCGGAGTCTGGTTAAGAGGGAAACCCCCATATTCCCCTCTTAACTAGTTAACGGTGTTCTGTTTTGCAGGAAGGTTAGATCAAATCGGAGCTCAGAAAGTTAAAAGAAGATTAACCATTATGAAAGGAACATAAACCAAATCAATTAACTCTAAAATTAGTTTTGTGTTTCTTCATGGTATGATCTACTCTTTTAGGTGTATCTCGTGTACACCAAGTTTATTTAACATCAAAGAATGATCTATTCAAATGAATTGTTTTATCTACAAAACTAACCATTTTTTTTTTTTTACTTTTTTGCAAGTTACTATCCTCAAATGTTGATCTAAATTCCAGCAGTGGTTGTTCTACAAACACGATTTCTAACCAGGTTGGTCATGGGGCAATGTTACAGGTGGTGGTGTCGGCTTCCGGCGAAAAGTTGTTAGAGACCGCGAAAAAGCATCCACATCAAGTTGCAAAACAAGTAAAAAAAAATAACCCTCATTTAACTAGGAACCTTTTCTTTTGTCGATCAAAATTCAAACTTTGAGTTGGGGATTTGTTAATGCACCACAACAACAATCATAGCTAATTGCTTCCAATCAAGATAACCAACCCCCAAATGTAAGCTGGAAATTGACGTATAACATATTCACTACACCAGTTATCAATAAGCTTGTATTTATTTCGCTTTATAGTTGATTTTGGATGTGGTACAGGAGAAGCTTATTAAGTTGCTTCAGTTGATGTGTGGAGAGTTGACGTGTGGAGGCATGATGGTTGAAAGAGTAAAACTTTTTTACTTTATTGGTTCTCATGGTACATGTGGCTGATGTGTCTTAAATTACACATTTTTTCATGTCAAATTATCCTTAAATTATGCGTATTTTATTGCAAAATCATTTTTAGCTGTACTTAATCAAGTCCTGAATGAATTTGCAGGTCTATTTGTCGAATTTAGGAATGTTTAAGCTGAAAATCGGGTCGATAGTGAAGATGAGGGAGTCTGATGCAAAACAATGAAAGAACGAAGCAGGTATGTGCTTCTGCAAACCCACAGACCATAGGGAGTGCATCAGCCAAACTACCATAATAACCCATATTTATCCATTCGGTTAAGGGGATTGTAAGGCAGTAAGTCTAGATGATATATTCTCTCAAATCTGGTTTACTCTTTTAATTTCATTTTATTTGTTTATTTTATTTATGTGAAAATGCCTAGTGACCAACAATTGATGACGGTTTAGTACTAGGAGTAGGAGTAGTCAACCCTTGTAACTTGAGGATGATATCTGGTTACTACCATTGCCCAACGTGAATTAAATCGCACCCAAACTAAGCGCAAGGTTTCAATGTTAAGTAGACATGCTCTATGAGAATTTGATTGTCAGAAAATTAATGTTGTTGCTAACGAGCCCCGCCTGCAACGCGGCGGGGGCTTTATTCTAGTTTCTTTAGAAATAACAACAAATCTTAACCATTTTTCAACACAATCTACACCAAACTCTCTCTTTTTTATACAATCTCAGCCACTTTTTTAAAAGAGTTAACTGCCATTTTTGTCCTTATGGTTTATTCACTTTTGCCATTCCAGGGCAATTTTCAAAATTGCACCATTTTCCTCCCTGATACACTGGAAGCATGCCATTTCAGTACAAAAAAAACTAACCACGGTTAGCTCAGGGGTAGAATTGTAATTTTAAATAGTTTTTTTTTATTTTATTTTTTTAGACTTTAGTTTTAAAAGGAAGAAAATAAAAACATTTGAAGCTGGACGGGATCAAACCCGTGACCATCTGCTTAGAAATGAACGCATCAACCAGCGAGCCAAAGCGCCTTTTGAGGTCATAATTACCTGTGGAGATTGACATTTGGTGGTGGAATAACGTAGGGTGGTGGTGACGTGCGGCGACGACGACAGTCACGTGGTGGCAGGCGGCGGTGGTCGGAGTTGTGGTGAGAGGTGGTGGAGTTGTTTTGATGGTGTTGGAGATTGAACGGTGATGATGGTTGGATGGTTGAATGGTGGTGGTTGGATGGTTTAATGGTGGTGGTGGTGGTTGAATGGTGGTTTAAGTTTAACACATGTCAGAAGAAAAAACTAATAGAACTATTAAACAAAAGGCGCTTTGGTTCGCTGGTTTATGTGTTCGTTTCTAAGTAGATGGTCACGTGTTTGATCCCGGCAGCTCCAAATGTTTTTATTTTCTTCCTTTTAAAACCTGAAGTCTAAAAAATGTAAAATGACCATTTTACCCCTGAGCTAACAGAGTTATTCTAATTGGTGTTAGTTTTTTGGACTGAAATGGCGCGTTTCCAGTATGTCAGGAAGGAAAATGGTGTAATTTTGAAAATTGGTCTGAAATGGCAAAAGTGAACAAACCACATGGACGAAAATGACAGTTAACTCTTTAAATAAATAAAAAAACTCCCAGGTTTATAAGACATGGATCCATACAACCCAAACAACCTGAATCCAAACCATAATCGAAAACTCTCTCTTTTTTATACAATCTTCACCAAACTCTCGCTTTTTCCCCCCGACTAAAAATTGTGATCTGCCCATCATTTTAGTTTTTTTTTGCAAAACTATAGTGGTGTTTTATTTTACTTGGTTGACTCAATATAACTTTTATTGTGTCAAACAGTTGTCTAGCACTCGCTTATTGGTCCTCACAAATTAGTACTTTACCCCAGTTCAAAATTACAGACCTATCACCGTTACTTTTTTTTAGCAAAACTATGGTGGTGTTTTGGTTTAGTTGGTTGCCTCTATGTATTTTTTTATTGAGATCGTGTTATAAATAGTATGTACAAGTAACCTAAATACATATGTATATGTTATGAAAATAAGAAATATTCGATTTAACGCCCCGCAACATGGGCGAGCATTACACTAGTTTGGGGTTTTTTTTCCAAAGTAGTGTTGGTGGAGAAAGTATTTACCGTTTTGGTGTTACTAAAAAAATATTTACCAAACTAGTGTTTTTCATCTATTTTGTATTTACCTTTTCTTTTAACTAAAATATTAGACTTTTTTTTCAATCAATCCATTTCCTTTTTGTCTTGTTTTTATTTTGTTTTTATTCGTTCAATCAATATTTTTTTTTATCAATCAATCCATTATAGTGTTTTTATCAACTCGTTTTAATTCTTCTTTTTAGTCAACCCATGTCAAAGACGGACTACAGAAATCATCACAAATAGGTTTAAACAAATTAGAAATATAAAAGTACTAATAAACCATTAAAACTTGATTCACTATCAGTTTCAATATCACATAAAAATGAAAATGAAAAAAAACAAATAAAGTCGGTCGCTACCGGTCTTAATATCATATACAAGTGAAAATAAAAATGTGAGATAAAAGTGAACCGCTATCGGTCTTAATATCAAACAAAATAAAAGTTTTAATTTGGTTCATATTATAAACATGTTTGTTGAGTGAGGACGATTCTTTTTGTCTCGTTTTGAATATAAGGTAATACTAGATATATTAATTTGGTTTCATTATGTAAATAAAACAATTCCAATTATGAAAGTTTTAATTTATTATAAAAAGCTATGAAATCCCATGGTATTATTATTGAATTCGATTTGCTGTTCCATTAAGATTATGAAATTGCAAACAAAGTCTACATTAAAACCACGTAATCTTTCTGCTCAATATATTACAGATTAATTTTGATGTCAAACTTTCTACTCGATAAAAAAATAAGGTATAACAAACAAACACAAGGGTAAACCAAGAAAATGAATTCTGATTCAAATAGAAACTTCAGTTTACTCCGATCTTTTTATATATTATTATTTGATAAATAAAAAGTAACTTTGATAAATAGTAAATAGATTTTACTCCGTTCTTTATGCATATTATTTAATAAATAGAAAGTAATTTTGATAAAAAGTGTTGGTAAATAGTTTTTAAGGAAAGGTAAATACAAAATACATGAAAAACACTATTTTGGTAAATAATTTTCAAGGAACACCAAAATGGTAAATATTTTCTCCATCAACACTAGTTTGGAAAAAAACTCCTAGTTTGGGTACAAAATCAACTCTTGGCTTATAAAAGACCATGGGTTCCGAATAAATTGGTGGGCCGAGTAGGAGGTTGTACAAACGTTTTTCCTGCCTAGCAAGAGTTTTTTTTCGGCTTAACCCTCCAATTGCCGGCTAAGCCATTAAAGTTTTCCGACTCGGTCGTAGCCTGCAGTTAATGTATAATTTGGAAAAATGTGTTGGTTTAATCTTAAGTTTGGTTAAAAGTGAAATGTGACAAAAGTTGTAGGGTCGTTTATCATAATTCTTAGTGGATTAAATTAGAGATAAATGTTAGTTTAATTAAACAGTTTTATTTAGGATAACTTCTTTTCCAAATAATTAGTTTAGTATAAATAGATTGGTAGGGTTCATATTTTATTTCTGGTTTTGATTAATTGAAAAGACTTTGTGTCATTATTCCGGTAATTTTCAAATGGCTATAGTTTTTTTATACATTAATATTTAAAAAAAAAATACACCATATTAACAAACATTTAATTCTCTTAATTCAAACAGACTATTGCTATAGTTTTCATTAAAAAAATACATGATTTTGGATACTCATTACGTGATTACGTGATTTTTGAATAATCAGCACATGACTACATGATTTTGAATATCCATTACGTGATTTCATTATAGTATGTAAAACCACACTAAGTGATTACGTAATTACGTAACAATAGTTGACTATGTATTATTACGTGACTACGTGATTTTGGATACCTATTTTGTGATTACGTGATTTCATTATAGTATATTTTATGTGAAACCACACTAAGTGATTACGTTATAAGCATAATTGTAATAACATTAGTTATAACAAATCATATTGAATGTGTAATCAAGTAATGGATTTACATTGAATATGTAATTGCGTAATGGTTTGTGTTGAATGTGTAATCACGTAATGGGTATTCAAAATCACGTAGTCATGTGTTGGGTATTCAAAATCACGTAATCACGTAATGGACTATTGGGTACGTATTCAAAATCATGTGAGAATTTTTAAGAAAACTATAACAATAGGTTGCTCGAATTAAAGAGAATGAAATGCTCGTTAATATGATGTAATACTTGTCCTTCTCTAACTCTCACGTATACTTCGTATAAAATTGTTGTCTTGTACAGATCCAACCTCTAGATAATATTCAGGTGTAAAACTTGTCTTGTTCACGAGTTCCGGATCCCAGGGAGGCAGGGATTCAGGGAAACAAGAATAAAGGACAACAAAGGTCCGAAGTTTTAGACCATGGGCCGAAAGCCCGAAACAACACTATGTATTTTTATTTATTTCTTTTTCGTAAACAGGTTTATTTCTACTTTACAAACCAAAATTTTGTATATTAACTCAAGCTTATTAAACTGTTTTGCCTTATTATAATTAAATCTTTATACGTATGGAATACAAGAAGAAAATTTGATAACAAAAAAAATCATGAAATTGTATATTATCATTTGGCAATTGTATGCAGAAAAGGATGGGAATATATATTAAATGTATTATTGGTGAGGTGGTTGTAGTTGGAAAATAACTTACTTGTTTTTCTCCGAAGAACATAACATAACTAAATAGTTATCAGGACATATTTAACATTAATTAAGCATCCGTCCCAGTCCAATTGCTAGTTAATGGTCCCTTCAACTTCATGTTCAACTCAATCAACCGTCACCACACACGACATACGTTATACAAAATTGTTTTCCGTACCATTCTCACATATATAAAAACTAACTAGGCCCATAATGATAAACTAGAGGGATGTCCGGTTGATGCGCTGCACGAGTAATTACATAATAGTAAACAAGTTTTAAAAGTGTTTTAACTAGGTCACTCGTATCCTTTTTGTCCTAATTAGATAACTGAACATTCAAATCGAGCCATGTTCTTTTTTCCATGTGCCAAGAAAAAAATGGAGGATAAGATGCAGGATCGGATTATTTTAATATATGAGATTATATATATATATATATATATATTAAATATAAAAACACTTTGATTACATTAAAAAATTTAAAAAAAAACAATTTACAATCCACGTCGTCACTAACGTTAGCATCAAATAAAAGAGGAAAAGAAATAAAAATCCACATTACCACGGTTACCTGTGAAATTGCTGAAAAACACTTAATTTTAATGAAAAATAAATATTGAGTGATCTGATTGGAACACTTTTGAAACTTGAGTGACCTAATCGAAAAAAATTTAAAACTTAATCACTATTCTACAAAGTTACCAAAAAAACTATAGCAATCTCATGTTTAGACCATGTGTAATGGTTAATGCCCCTTAAAGGGCATTTTTCGCCACGTCAACATTATAACGCCCTGCAAAAAATGTGTAACGGTTAATGCCCATTTCATTTAATACTTACCATTTTTTTCCTCCTCTTTGGGCATTATTCTAGAAACGCCCCTCCCTTTTCATGCCCCTATAACGCCTAAGGGGATGGTGCTAGGGGCTTTATCAAACTATTTCATGCCCCTATAATGCCCATTACGCATGGTCTTAAATTAAAAGAAAAGTCACACTCAACTAAGTTACCAAAAAAAAAAAAACTATAGCAATATGATGCTTAGATTAAAAGAAAACTCACACTCAATTTATCATTTCATCAACAAATATTCGTGGAAGAAGAAGAAATGTATAGATTGAAAAGATTGGTGTAGTTTAACTTTGTGTAATGGTTTGAAACAGCCTCGTCTCGCCTTGCGACGTTGGTTTTTGCTGTTGTGTTAATGAAGTTAACTTTTCAAAAAAAAAAAAAAACAAATATATTTTTAGACATTTATTACTTTCTTTAAAAGGAAACTAGTACTTATCTTTTAAAACATGACTTTAAAAAATGTTATTATCATGCGTTATTATCATTATACATAGATATATGCGTTATTAACATGCACATGTTGCGTAATTATAATATTTGAAGCATAGCTATCTGATGACTTCATACATTTCACATCAATTTTTTTCCCTTTATCCTAGAACCACCCCACCTCTATATATATATTACAAACCGTATACTTGAGCACAAACTTGCTTGCTAATATGGTGCCTAGTGTGGGAGCATTGATTCGTGTTTTTCTTTCCTTTTTGATCCTTTCGACTCTAGTTAACTTCTTCCACAAAATGTGGTGGGTTCCAACTCGTATCAAACGCATAATGACTCGTCAAGGCATAAAAGGACCTCCTTATCATTTCATTCATGGCAACACGAAGGAAATTGCAGCCATGAAAGAACAAGCAAACATTACTCGCTTCACTGAAATATCGCATGATATATATCCAAGAATACAACCTCACTTCTTTACATGGTTCCGGTTATATGGTTGGTGTGATCATCCATCACTATATATATACACACACACTACTTTCGTTTAACTTTTAGTAATTAATTTTGCGAGTTAATTTGAATCAGGGAAAAACTTTCTGGATTGGTATGGTCCTCAAGCTGAATTGGTCATTACAGAACCGGAGATTATCAGAGAAATTGCGAGCAATAATAGAGCCACATTCGCGAGACCAGACCTTGGATCATATAATAAGAAAATACTTGGCGATGGCCTTGTAACATCCAGTGGCAAAAAATGGGCAAGCCAAAGAAAATTGGCTAACCATGTTTTCAATGGTGAGAGTTTAAAGGTAATTTATTTATTTATTTATTTATTTATTTATTGCGCTCTTTAGTCATCATACTCAATTCATTGTTCGTATCTTGTGATTAAGAATGTGTGCATGTGTATATATGTGTAGAACATGATCCCGGCGATGGTTGCAAGTGTGGAATTGATGTTAGATAGGTGGAAAAAGATGGGCAGTAACGAAGTTGAAATGAATGCGGAGTTCAGGATGTTGGCAGCCGAAGTGATTTCAAGAACAGCGTTCGGAAGCAACTACTTACAGGGAAAGGAAGTTTTTGAAATGCTCAAGGAGATGGGCACAATCGCCGGCAGAAACTACTACAATCCTCACCACCTCGGCCTCCTCGGGTGACTAATTTAACATTTGTAAAAATTAAACTTTGCAACCAGCCGGTTTCAAATAACCTTGCGATGACATGGCGCAAGAATCCCATGACCTTGCACGAGTTTGACACAAGATTGACCACCCTCTTGCGCTAACAGGCCACCGTCTTGCGCTAACGTGGTGTAAAACATTTTTTTTTCAAAATGATGTTTTACTAATATTTATTTTTTATGTTTAAAAAATAATATTAATAATATTTAGGTTTTAATAACTATATGCTTGCAAATATTTTAAATTCCAAATTATAAAAAATAACTTTTAATAATGTTTTCAAAATTTAAAATATTAAATTTAAAGTATATTAAAAATTATTTTAAATTTAAAGTAAATTACAAAATATTTTTTCAAAATTTAAGTTTTTAATAATGTTATATGCTTTTGAAGATTTATAAAACATCAAGATTTTATAATTTTTATTTTATATTTTTTTTGTTAATCACATAAGTTTAATATCTTTAAGTTAATATATTTTTTTATAAATTGAAGTTTTTAAATACTTTTTAACATAAATTTGGGTTTTAAAAGTATAACTACAAGATATAAAATTAAGATTTTAAATATTCATTGTGTTTAAGACTTTAATTTATTTTTAATTTTTTATTATTTCTGGCTGAAGAGTTCTCATGTTCCTGCGTTTGACTTGGCGCAAGAAAACACATTTGTTTTTAATGGAGGAAATATTATTGAAATATTATTGAAAAATTAGAAGTCATAAGCATAATGCTAACCTGATTTGATTATGATTTTCCCTTTAATTAACTACAGCAAAATAGTAAAAAGCAACGATGATCTCAAGTCTGATGAGCTTCAAAAAAGAATTCATAATGTAATTGTCAAGACTGTTAAGGAACGAGAGAAGACAATGGGACATGAAGATGCAGACAACACCGATTTTTTAGGACAACTTCTGATGTCCAAGAACAACATTATTAATAGTCAAGGTTACCAACTTTCGACACAAGACATCATAGACGAATGTAAAACATTTTATGTCTCGGGGGATGGAACAACATCTCTTTTGCTCTCATGGGCTGTTCTCCTTCTGTCCATCTACACAGAATGGCAAGAACGAGCACGAGAAGAGGTGTTCCAGATATTTGGCAAAGAATCCCAACCGCGCTTTGAAGGCTTAGCGAAACTTAAAATTATTGGCATGATCATCAACGAGACACTTCGACTGTATCCACCTGGAATAGCGATAATAAGAAAGAACGAACGAGAGGTTAAATTGGGGAATCTTATTGTTCCTGCTAATATTATTCTACATGTCCCGGTTTTAGCACTTCATCATGATGGTGACATATGGGGAGGAGACGCGCATCTTTTTAAGCCAGAAAGATTTTCACAAGGGGTTAGTAACCCTACAAAGAACAACCCATCAGCATACATGCCTTTCGGCTTTGGGCCTCGGAATTGTGTAGGTTCAAACTTTGCGACGAATACAGCCAAGGTTACTCTTGCCATGATGTTGCAGCGTTATCGCTTTAGTCCTTCCCCGAATTACGTGCACTTGCCTGTTCATATTACAATGCTTGTCCCAAAGAATGGTGTTCAAGTGATGCTTCATGCTCTCAAATGAATATTTGTGTTGTGTTCATCACATGTTTTTAATGTTTGTAGAATAATTGGCGTCACAGACGTAAGTTAATCAGCTTTACATGAATATGATTTATTGTTACATGTTTTTTGAAGATGTATAAGGGGGTAGGGGCGCCCATCACTCATCACTCACTCACTCACAAGTCACAACTTCCAATCAAGTTTCGTCATATCATTAAACATTATTCCATCACTAGTGATGGATTTTAGTGAAAATGTCCATCACTTGTGATGCAATTCCATCACTCACAACCTTTTTTTTGTTTTTAAATTATAAATTAACAATAAAATTATAAATTTCATTTAAATTAAAAACAATATTTCTAGAAATATTTTAGACTACAATAAAAATAAAGGGTTTTTTATTTTTATTAAACCAACGGTCAACACCCAAACGGTCGAAAATTTTAAAGTTCGCGTTGTACTGTTCACGCGTTATACAATCAAGTGGCGGCGGCGTTTTTTTTTTCAGGCATGACCGGGGCCGATCACGGGGCGCCCGACCCCTAATGGATTGCGCGCACGATGTCGATGTATGTATATAATATATATGTATGGTTCCATAATCGAAAGTCCTTTAATTTGCTTGCTTGCTAGTAAGGATGATAATGGGATGGTTTAGGACGCGTATTGGTAATCGTAGGTCATACCATATTTTAAAACTGTGTCCCATACTCAAGCTAGTACCTGTCGAGTATCGGGCATACATCGTAGGTCATACCATATCTTAAAACCATGTCCCATACTCAAGCTAGTACCCATCGAGTATCGAGCATATCAGCTATGTCTGTTACTTTGTTAAAATATATCAATTGAAATTTCCAAAACCGAAGTACATATATATCTCTTATTTTCCGCATGACCTAGTTGTCTAGTGGTATCGTGTTTACCCTAGGGATTGCAATGCATGGGTCGGGTTCGGGCCGGGTATCGTAATCCCATAGCCATGCCCGGCCAAATACTATCGGGTATATGCCGGGTAAATACGCATTGGGTATCAGATGGATATACCCGTTAATTTATTAAAAAAATATCCGTTGGAATTTCCAAAATACATTTTTTTTTCTTACCATTCTAATTATTATATATTTTTAGAAGTTAAGTTTAAAAATGATTAATCACATGCATATTGTCATCGCTATAAAAGTTTAAAATATCTTAAATATATAAATATCCACAAAGATGATAAAATTTTCAAAAGGTAATTTCGATTTTGTAACATACAAATATAAATAATATCATCAAGATATATATCCCAAAAGAAAAAGTGTATTTTCAAATAATAAAGCTATTTAAATGAAACCTCACTAAACAAGAGTTAGACCTTGTGTTGTGGATTAACTATTCACCCTATTAGGCTACGGGAATGGGGGCATTGTTTGGGACATTATTTGCCACATAGGACCATTAATTAAATGGTACACCATCCTCCTCCTTGATTGATGATGGTTCGCGTGGATTGAACCACGTTTACCACGGCCCTCCCATTTAATGATTTTGAGACAAAAATAAAGAAGATAGTTGTTTAGGTCATGACCATACCCTTAAGGTAGGCTGCCGAGGCACGAGTACTGGTCTCCCAGGCCAATTACTCCCCGAGCAATCTCCGCCTAAGCCGAGTACTCCCGAATCCGACTAGGGAGCGCTTAGCGACTTTTATAACCATGGTCATGACCACACCCTTTAACCTTAACTAGCAAAAAATATTGTCACCTCAGCGCCAGATGGGCAAGGGGCATTAATCAAACTTTTCATTAACTAGGTATTGTGGAATAAGTATGGAATAAGTACACTACAATCATTATTCAATATATATTTTAATTTTATAAAAGATTAATAATAAAATACATTTAGAAAACATAAAAACAACAATTACAAACCAAACAAATTTACTTGTCTTCCTCCTCCTCATCGTCGTCGTCTGAACGATTGACCTATAGATGATAGATGGTTTGTCAAATTGGCACGTAGAGCATCATGTGTATCGCGATGACGTTATTTCATAAGGATAGCTAGTCTTTCACCGCTTCTAGTATCAAAGTTGGGTCATAATTATCACCACCATGGTGTGATGCTCACCAACCGGTTGGACATGCCACCCAATCCTAATTTGTACAATCTAGGCTACCAAACATCCCGAGAAAACCATGTACTTCGTCATGGACTTGGACTATCATTTGGATGTCACTAAAGGTCAGTCGTTTCTAATAACGCTTGACATGTAGCACTATAACACCTACAATTATAATAACTATAATAATAAACCCTTATTAAACATCAAATCACATAACATTATAATATTTAAACAAGTAAATAGATAGCAATAATAAAACAATTAAAAAATTTAACATTTAAAAATATACTTTGACAAAAAAAATTGAATACTACCGTGGCACACGTACGCCATTTGACGAATCACTATCGTGCACTTTTGTATCAGAGAAAAACCTATTTTACGTCGTGCATCATTCCTTTGCTGGAAAAATGTCTTAAATCGCCTACAACTCATAAGAATAGTTGGTGACTCAAGTGAAAATGACGCCAGAAAGTTTTCTCGTCATATAGCGGATTCTCGGAAAAATAATCGTTTACGAGTCGGTTATGAGCGGCTTCACAATCACTTTGAAACGGAGCATGTCTTGTTATTCGGACGTTTCATCATCATCAAATAAAAGATTCATGCCCGCTGAAACCATAACAATAATTAAACCTTCTTCCGTATTTCAAATGGGTAGAGAATCGGGTGGGAGATCCATGATGAGAATATGGTTGAGAGTGAATTGTGGATGAAATTTAGAAGAGGCTTGTGTGAAAATTTGTTGAAAATGCGGTATATCTAGAAGTGGTTTGTGATATAATATTAAAAATAATTATTTTTTATTTAAAAACTCAACCCAAATCCCCCCCCCCCCTTCCGAACGACTCCTTTCCCCCTCGAATACATCACCCCAACGACTCCTTTTTTCATTCACAATGCCAACCCATTAACGACGCAGGGCGGTGTGCCGCTTGTTAATGTTTGAGCTAGCACACCCCCGCCAACGGACAACGCGCACTCTTAAGAAAAACGTAAATAAAAACTAAAAGTTTTAGGGGTATGTTTCGGGTATATGGTTGGGTAAACGGGTTTATAGTTTGGTGTCAGGTCGAGTATCACCTAATCCCATATATGTCCCATACCCACAAAATATTTTTTCCAATCACATACCCGGTCTAATACCCGACCTGGATGTTTCGGGTTTCAGATAAACCTATCAGGCCCAGGGTTTTTTCCATCAAGTTTACCCCCCCCCCCCCCACAAAACAAAAGTTATCTTGGTTCAAAATTCTTACAAGTGCAAGGGTAGGTCTTAATATTTTTGTGTAAAAAGTTGTTCAAAAATATTTGTTTTTCTTAGCATTGTAGTAATATTTCGTCAGTGATGCCTCGGCAATTATTTCGTTAGTGATACCTCTGGAATATGTCTGTAACTAGATTACCCATGGTCATATTCCAACAGCCATTCACCAATGGGTTTCTGTCGATTACCAATACCACATTCATCAACAAAATGCTAACAGACATGGATGTCGGTAATAGTCGTTGGTTTTGTAGTTCGCTATATGTGAATATAATCAAATTCCAAAGGAAACCATACCATCTCGTGAACCAAAATACAAATCACATCACTCACACAACAAGAAATGGTGTATGCCACCGTTAGGCGTCCCCCACCGACCGGTCCCATGACCAACATGAAGGAGGTAAATCAGGTACAGATGTCCACAACAAATTGTGACCTCCTTACCACAACAGATGTTTTAGGGCTTTTGATCAGAACGATAATATGAGTCAATTGATGTAAAATTTACCTCGAAACGGTACTTCAAACGATTAAAGTGGAATGGTAGTGTTATTTAGTCATTTTGTTACCCAATTTCGTTTGTGCATTCACTACCTTTAACCCTAAACCAAAAACCCAATAAAGACCTTATGATCTGTTTAGTGTTATTTATTGGAATAGAGTGTTAATTTATGTACAAGCCTATAAAAATGTAAGTTGTATCTAGGTGGTGAGAATTTGTAGTATTTCTAGCACATCTTTTGTTAGTTTCAGAAAATAGCCGAGAGGAGTGAACAATTGTAAAAGGTATGTACTTTACAAAATTTTATAAAACATTTTTGTAAAAGGAAAACGAGAAAAGAAAGTAATAAAAAGATGAAACCTTGAAGCAGAATTGACGACATGTAGGCTTGTGCTTCAATTATATGTACATTATCGTGAAAACTCAGTTTCAAACAACCTTTAAATCACATGTAAAAAAAAGCAAGTCGCAATGAAAGAATCTAATTTTTACTTAAAATTAATTATAGACATTAAAGTGATTAAAAAATTAATTAATAAAAAAATAAAAATAGCTAATGCATCCAAATGAAACATAATAAAGAAAGGGTTGTTCTATTTCCACACCCTTATAATCTTATTTTCACATCCCTATTTGTATACGGGCCGTATAGAATGTTTATGCGTAGAATTTAATGCGCTGGAATGTTTTTTTTACATGTATACGGGACGTATAGTTATATACGGGGCCGTATACATATTTGCATAATTTTGTTTTGAAGGTTTGACAAGGGTTTTTAGTTTTGAAATATGTATACGGGCCGTATAATGTTATACGGCCCGTATAGCCCGTATAGAAAAGTTAATTTTTTGTTGCAATCGGGAAACCGTTTAATAAATTTTGTAAATTTTAAAATAGTGTTGTTATATCGGATTATGTTACGAGTTTGTAGTTAAACGTATTTATTATGTTTAATAAGTTACCACTTTGTAAAACGATAAATATTGAAAAGTTAATTTTTTGTTGCAATCGGGAAACCGTTTAATAAGTTTTGTAAATTTTAAAATAGTGTTGTATATACCGGATTATGTTACGAGTTTGTAGTTAAACGTATTTATTATTTTTAATAAGTTTCCACTTTGTAAAACGATAAATATGTATAGAAAAGTTAATTTTTTGTTGCAATCGGGAGACCGTTTAATAAGTTTTGTAAATTTTAAAATAGTGTTGTATATATCGGATTATGTTACGAGTTTGTAGTAAAACGTATTTATAATGTTTAATAAGTTTCCACTTTGTAAAACGATAAATATGTGATATGATTATAATAAACTACGACAAAAATTATTAAACAAACAACTTAACATCTAAACATAAGATTAATATTTAGAATATTTTACATCTAAAACAAACAAAAAGATAAATTTTTACAATGTTTCAAACGTAAAATAACAAAAAAAAAAAAAAATACAATACAATACAATAAGCAGCTACGGCGGTGGTGGTGGTGGTGCAGCGCCAGCTCGTGGAGGTAGGGGCGCGCTAGAATGCATAGCCACAATCGCCTCGACCATCCACTGTACATCCCCTCTGACTGCAACTACATCCGACTCGACCTGAGTGAGTCTCGACTCGACCTGAGGAAGTCTCGACTAGACCTGAACGAGTCTCTCCTCCACCCCCGATTGAGGCATCACACGCTGTCTCACGCTCCGTCGAACGTACGGGCGATCACCATGTAAATCCTCCGCAGATACCTGTGATCGATCGACAGTATGATCGACCCCCTCATGTACCCCGCCTCCCTCTCCGTCGCCTCCCTCTCCCTCGCCCTCGCCTTCCTCTCCATCGCCTCCCTCTCCATCGCCCCCCTCCCCCTCGCTTCCCTCTCCCTGGGGTCCCTCACCCACACCATATGCCCAAACCAGCCGCCGTCCCTCGACCTCGTGAGCCAAACCCATCGATTGGGTTGTGTCCCTCCCAACCCTGTCAAGCTGAAGTGTCATGGTCATACCCATTGCCACCTGCGGGGACAAGAGGCGAGGGAAATGCTTCGCCAGACGGGTGACGAAGCCCCGACAGCCGATGTGGGTAGAGGTACGCTTAAAAGCGTACTTGGCGAGATATGCGGCCAACCTGTACGCCTAGTTGCCCCCCCCCACCGGTAAGTAAGTCGTGCAAGTAGAATAGATCACTTTGGGTGACCTATTCCCTGCTATCATGACGACCGGCGATCGTCACGGCGATACACCGATGTAGGTATCGGTGTAACGGGTCGTAAAGATCAGTCGCCCGTGCCTTCGGGGATCGCGAAGTCGGTTTTGCGAACTCCCCAGACCCAATATTGCGCCACCAAGGCCACAACACGTCATTGGACGTGCTGATGTGCACATCAAAAAATGCATGGGACACTGAGTACTCCTGTGAGTACAGACCCAAGGCAACGGTGAACTCAGGAAGTGTCATCCTCTGAGGCTTGTCGCAAATAGTAAAAGCTACGGCGTTTGTCGTCAAAAAATGTTGTAAACACCAACCCCGGGTGTCCGTAAATGAAAAAGTAGATAAACACTCTAAAGTAATCTCCCTGTGGGCCCGCTCTACGGCGGCATCAAATAAGCGGTCCCACGCGAGTTAGCTGGCATGAGCTCCTGGACCCGACCGATCGATCCAATATCGGTCAAAAACTGAATATCAATGGTCCGAGGCGCATCCAGCACCATCTCTCGTAATCTGCCCAAAACCCTATAGGCAGCCATACCTCAGGGGATTTCTTTAATAAACTGCCTCGCCTCAGTAAAATCGGGCACAATCTCCTCCTCCTGTCCACGTCCACGTCCGCGTCCGCGTCCACGTCCGCGCCCCGACCCTGACCTCGACTGTCACACCCCAACCGATGGCGGAATCATCGGGGCGGCACTAGGCGAATCAGATTGCTCAAGAGAATCCATAAGAACTATATTGCGACATTATTTAATGCATTCATTATCCCATACTAATAAACAATACATTCACATAAGTTATCACAGATTTCTTGTCCTCTCGAACAATACAAATCCGACAACATAGATTTTAGGTGAGTTTCTAGACTTCCTAGCTTGATTTGATGTAGACTGCGACTAAACCTGCAACATACGTTAAAACAACGTCAATACAAAAGTATTGGCGAGTATACAAGTTTTGATAGAGTAGCGTAAATAGTTTAAAAGTGCTGCGAATTACCAAATACATAAACGAGATACCTCAACATACATGCATACAAGACTGATACTACCAGCTAAGTCACTCGAGCTGCGATTGCGATTGCTATTCATCCTAACTAGACCCCGTCAGGTGCTATAGTACTATACTAGTTAAGGCGGGACCTCGCGAGTATAAGTCCTAACACATATGTAACTAGCATCACGTGTAAATATGCATAACAGTTATTCGCAAGTGATAAACAGTTTGGTTGAATAGTTCGTTGGATAAGTTTGATTTGATAGAAACGTATGTTACACCCAAAGTGCGATAAAAAAGGGGGTTCGAGTATACTCACAGTCGGTGTTCGGCAAGCAAACACAACTTGGTTGGATTGAAGGGAGCGCGTCTGAGATTATCCTGATTACAGATCGATAGCGTAAGCATTGAATAGTGCGCTAAACGGTGGAGGGTGAACCAAGTGTCAGATGGTAATCCGATCGGATGGCTATTCGATTGGATTGTCACCTTGCTTGGTGAAGACGTGTTTGTGTATGATTGTTTGCCTTTTAAAGTTTTCGTTGTAGCATTTTAAAAACAGAGAAGTATCTCTACATTTCAGGTCGTTCGATCGGGCGGCAATCCGATTGGTTGGATACTTAGTGAGAACAAGTTCACAGTAGTTTGTCACTCGATCAGATTGCAATCCGATCGGGTGGCAATCCGTTTGGATGAACATGTTGAAAATTGTTTAAGTGTTGAGTTCAGAACATCACAGAGTCGGGTGGTCGTTCGATCGGGTGGCAATCCGATCGGACGATAATCCATTCGACGTTCAAAACTTGAAAAGTTGGAATAATAATTTGAGTGAGTAACCAAGTGCAAGCCGATAGGACGGCTGTTCGATCGGGTGGCAAACCGATCGGCTGGCATTCCGATCGGACGGCAATCCGTTCTAACTGCTTTGATCGTCTTGACACTAGTAACCAAGTGCAAGCCGATCGGACGGCTGTTCGATCGGGTTGCAATCCGATCGGACGGCAATCCGTTCCAACTGCTCTGATCGTCTTGACACTTGATTGTTTTGAAAGTTTGCGGTTTTGATCGAGATAACGTGATAACGTCCTAAACAACAGAAACTCGTCAAGACTCAAGTGGCCCGTTCGGACAGGAACCACCCTAGTCCGATTAGTCAGCTGTTCGAGACGGTATTTCATGTTTAACCCGAAATCAGTAATCTCTTGGATAGATTCCAAATCTTGAACCAACGTATCACTAAGAATGAGTAGAAAATCAGAACAAGCTTCGATTCTATCGGTTTTGAGTGCAATGAGTGTAAAAGAGTTGAAAGAAAGTTGGAAAAAGTTTCTTTCAATCCTTTTATCCTTGAAGGTGTTTAGATCTATGTGAAATCTTTGTGAAATCATGTGGAAATCCTTTAGATCCGAGTTATTCTTGGTGGAATGAGGCCAATACTTGAAGTTCATAAGAACTCCATTATGACATCACCCTAGAACACCTCAAATCTGTTGATTTCACGGTTGAAAGTTGAGATTTAAAGGTGGAAACGATGAAGAAGTGTGTGTAGATCAAGGAAGTACAAGATTTGAGTTGAAAACTTACAAGAATCGCGAGAAATCGAGGGAAAATAGCCAAAAGTGCGCTGGTCGAACAAGAGTTGCCACATCACTGTTCAAGTGATGTGACAAGTGCTATTTATAGGTGAAGTGGTGTGAAGGAGATGAAGTGCAACAGATCGGGTGGCAATCCGATCGGGTGGCAATCCAATCGGGTGGTAATCCGATCGGGTGGCCACTCGATCGATCAGTCACTCGATCGGTGGTCTCCGGCATGTTGCGTTTCGATGTTTCGTTTTGTTCTTTAAACTTTGCGATAGTTTGGTTACACATTTCCATACCCACATTCATATATCTATTATAATTAGTCACAAAGGGTCGTATAAATATCCACATTTCAAACTCTGCATTGCGATAATCGAGTTGCGCGTTTCGAATATGCGTTGCGTTGTGACACGTCATGGCTATCGAGGAGGGTATAATAGGTCCTCACTCAAAGTCATCGTGAGCGTTAGTAAGTGCGATGTGATGTGTTATAGCGATAAAGTATGCGTAATATGTGAAAATACTGCGAAATAGCGATGTATGCGATATAGCTACATTATGATCTGAATCTCTGGTGCTAAGCGTAACGAGTATAACGAGTAGTAACAACGCACGAATGTGCGGGTTGTTACAGTCTCCCCTGCTTTGGGAAATTTCGTCCCGAAATTAATCCACAAGAAGGGTTGCGAGGGTCGATGCGAGTGGGAGTAGCGATAAAAGCTTCAAAATAAACGAGCGATCAATTGAAATCCGACGAGCAAGAACGGGAGGTCGATTGAAGATTGATGGCGGTGAATAAGACGTTTCGTTATTAACAAAGGGTGGCAACACACGAAAAGCGATCCAAAGTGTTTTGAATTCTCGAAAAGTTGATTAATTCGAAAAGTCTTCCCACAGTGCGGCGTTAACTATCTTGACGTTCAAACCAGCGCTATGAGAGGGGTTCTATTAGGTTACTAAAAAGATTTTAGGGTGTTTAAAACTCGTTTTACGAAATTTTCTCGTCACGCGACAGTAACTTGAGTTGATTGCTACACCATCGTTACAAGATAATCTCGTTTTGTACAAAATTTAATTAAATTTTTCTTAGAAAAAGTTTGTAGGAAATTCTTGGTTTAAACTTTGTGTAAATAAAGCCTTTTAATAACACCAAAAATTTAAATTTAAGGTCGACCCCGCATGGCAGTTTTCCACGAAAGTTCGACAATATGGTTAAACACTTATATATTGGAAGTACCAGCGGCGTATCCACCATGCTTTAACCATATGGCTTCCGTCTCGTGAGGCAGTGTCATACGTGTCGACATAGTACAGATAGATTTGCGATGACTTGATCCAAACAGGAAAGGGTTGGATCAAGTCTTGGAAGGCAAACTGAGTGATGAGGTCGTTTTCGAACTCAGTTTAGTGTCACGGGCGAGTGCGACAAGTGATAAGAAGTATGCGATAATTGATAACACCAACACAAACATATACATAGTAGGCGAAGACGGCGACGATAAGCGAAAAGCAATAAGCGACGAGCGATAGTGACAACCATCGAGCGATAGGCGATGATCGCTGCGTTGCAAGCGGTGGGAACATGCGATTTGATTAGATTAAACGACACCACAAATTTCAACTGACATTAAGCCCCACATGGCCTTTTTCCATGAAAATCTGCTGATATGGCTAAAACACTTATATATAGGAAGTACCAGCGGCGTATCCACCATGTTTTAACCCTGTCAGTTTCGTCTCGTGAAGCGAGGTCATGTGTGCTAACATAACATAGATAACATAAATAACGGTAAGCGATAGCGATGGCGATAGGCGTTAAGCGATACCCGATAAGCGATAGAGCGATACACAGGCGATAGAGCGATACACAAGCAATAAAGAGATACACACGACAAGCGATAGCGCGATACACACGATAAGCGATAGCGCCATACACATAATAAGCGATAGCGCGATACACATAATAAGCGATTGAGATTGCGAGATAGATTCCTGCGATAATGCGATTGCGAGCGTGTTTCACTTACGAAAAGTCTTAGCGATTACACGCTTTGAGTTGCTATTGAGATTGTTACGCCTTGCGATGTAGTGTAGTGTGTCGAAAATAGCCTTAATAGTATACTTGGTCTAATAACGTTCAACTTGCATGGCACTTTCTTCACAAGCATTGGTTGGCATGGCGAAGCACTTATATATAGGAAGTACCAGCGGCGTATCCACCACGCTTCAACCACACGCCTCTGCCCCATGAATAGGTGTCTCACTGTGTCAACATGGTCAAGACGCTTATATATAGGAAGTACCAGCGGCGTATCTACCACGCTTGACCATGCTTTTAACGTTATGGCATCATTGAAACTCATTACGATCTCCGTGCACTGATCACAGTAATCCCGTGTGCACCCGTGATTAATTTGATCCTTGCACGTTTATCGTACTTTATCTCAAGAACGCATAGTAGGGGGGAAACACATTATATTGTACATAGTGCTAGCATTTAGTCCGCGTGCGAATGCGATGGAGAGCGAGAGATAAATAGTGTCCACATTGTGTGGAGAAATAGAACAAGTTCAACATGTAACGGAAATTAATGGCAAAAATCGTATCATTGCAACAACATTGTAAGCATAATTAATGTTGTTGTGGAGGGCTTCTGCGAAGTCTGCGCTTGTTGCTGAAATTCCTCAATTCTGCGGCCCCGTGCGACAGTGCTGGGTAAGATGACCATACCAGTTGCAATTTGCACAATAGCGACAGTTAGCTTCTGGCGGGTGATGATACGTACACACGAGACACAGGGGATGAGTTCCATTGTAGTCGCGCTTCGAGTGGACTAGTATTACTTGGAGAGCTTTTGGTTACGATAGCTCAGTTGTTGAGGAGTTTGGGCTCATGGTCTTTCGTTTGCGGCTGGACTGAGCTTCCCGAGGCAATGCGTTGTCATCGGAGGATTCGTCTGAGTACTCACTTGAAGAATCGTCGGTAGAATCGTCGGAAGAATAGATGACGATTGCTTGATGAGCTTGTTTGACAGGATTCTGGGAGAAAAATCTGTCCAAGACTCGTTTGTCGTTGATTTCTGTGGCTAAGTGGTAGGTTTCTTCGATGGTAGCAGGCCTTGCAGCTTCGACAAAATCGCCCACACATTCAGGCAAGCCGCGAATGTACTTCGTGATGGCTTTTTCAGAAGTGTTTACTTGACTTGGGCAGATTACGCTAAGTTGTTTGAACCTTGCGATGTAGCCAGTATTGTCACCTTCGACTTGCTTGATTTCCCAAAATTCGTCTTCTAGCTTCTGGACTTCGTGGGGAAGGCAGTACTCTTTCTTCATGAGCTCCTTCAACTCATCCCAAGATAGAGCATAAGCTGCGGAGATCCCACGTTTGTTACGTTCGGCAGTCCACCAGTCGAGTGCTCGTGATTGAAATACTCTGGTTGCGCAAGTGGTACGGAAACTATCGGGACACCCACTCTGACGAAGGGTAACGTCGATAGAATCGAACCACTGGAGTAGCTGTGACACACCTCCTTCACCTGTGAACTCCATCGGGTCAAAGGCTTTGAAGTGTTTGTAGAGGAAAGCAGATTGTGACGCTTCCGTCTTAGAGTCTTTCGAGGTTCGAGAGTTGCTGAGAGAGTGCACTTGAGCGACAATTTGAGGAATGACCTTGGCCACTTCCTTGGCCACAAGCGAGGCAATCCTCTTCTCAGCGCTTCGTTTGGCTCTTCTCCTGGTTGTTCGTCTCGAGGTAGAGTCGTTGGAAGACATCTAGACAAAGAGAGATTTGGAGTGAGATTCAATCATAATGGTTTTTGAGTTTTGCGATGCGATTGAGCGCGATCAAAACTGGTTGCGAGTAATATAATAGATTTCACATAGGAGACACGAGATTCCTAAGTTCTCACACAATTAATTCGTTTTGTACATATAAATAGTTGTAGTTTATACTTACACACATACATGTCGGTGTAGAATGCGCGAGGACGCGATGAAGAGGGAGAGAGCGAGAGCGATTAATTAGACATTTGTTTTGTTGTGAACATTCGGCTTTCGTTTCAGATTGCGATGGCGGTGCGAGTTGTGCGTTTATAAAGCAGGGAGCGAAAAGCGGGAAATCGGTAAAGCATAAAGTTTTAAATCGTAGCCACATAAACGTGAATAAGTTCAGTAAAGCGTAAAATCGGCAAGTTATAAGCGAGAAGCATAGATAGAGTTCCTCGGGTGTTTGTGCGTCGACTACCCAAAGTAACCCAACTATACCCAACAAGTTCATGCACGCGCGTTGCCCTAGAAGGCTTAAGCTTCCACTGGGATGCAGCTCATGGCATTCGTATTCCTAGGCATCGCGTGGCTCGAGTTATCGTTATAATTGAGTCCTTGGTGAGAGCTTTTGAAAACCATTTTATATAGAGTGGAACGGTATATTAAGATACGAGTTTTACCCCTGACTTAATTACTTCGCTTCTAGCTGTGGTTGTGCTCTTCGAATAAGTTCGAGAGATCCGCTAGATTTTGAGATGGAGACTTCCGCTGAGTTGTGGATGTCACTCCTAGCTCAGCGAAAGTTCTCGTGATAGAAAAATGCGCTGAGTGAGCGATCTTATCAAGAGTTCTAGGTTTTCACGCCTCATCTCGATTGGAGTAACACTCGGTTGTGTTATGCGAATATTTTCGAAAACGTGTGTATTGCGTTGGCCTTAGGAAAGGCTAAGTAATATTCTAGCCTTAGGAAAGGCTCTTCGTGTGAAATTGTAGTATGCGGTGTTCACGCGAAGTAGTAGCTTTTAGCGAATTCGAACGAGAGTATCAAGTAGGCCCGTACAAATCCTAATGGATTCATACGAGTCGGCTTGTTGGTACTTAGACTATAGACTAGGTCATTTCTAAGACATCGACCCGGACTAGGTCAAGTCTAGCCTAATTCCCTATAGTTATGGCTCTGGTACCAATCTGTCACACCCCAACCGATGGCAGAATCATCGGGGCGCGGCACCAGGCGAATCAGATTGCTCAAGAGAATCCATAACAACAATATTGCGACAATATTTAATGCGTTCATTATCCCATACTAATAAACAATACATTCACATAAGTTATCACATATTTCTTGTCCTCTCGAACAATACAAATCCGACAACATAGATTTTAGGTGAGTTTCTAGACTTCCTAGCTTGATTTGATGTAGACTGCGACTAAACCTGCAACATACGTTAAAACAACGTCAATACAAAAGTATTGGCGAGTATACAAGTTTTGATAAAGTAGCGTAAATAGTTTAAAAGTGCTGCGAATTACCAAATACATAAACGAGATACCTCAACATACATGCATACAAGACTGATACTACCAACTAAGTCACTCGAGCAGCGATTGCGATTGCTATTCATCCTAACAAGACCCCGTCGGGTGCTATAGTACTATACTAGTTAAGGCGGGACCTCGCAAGTATAAGTCCTAACACATATGTAACTAGCATCACATGTAAATATGCATAACCGTTCTTCACAAGTGATAAACAGTTTGATTGAATAGTTCGTTGGATAAGTTTGATTTGGTAGAAACGTATGTTACACCCAAAGTGTGATAAAAAAGGGGGTTCGAGTATACTCACAGTCGGTGTTCGGCAAGCAAACACAACTTGGTTGGATTGAAGGGAACGCGTATGAGATTATCCCGATTACAGATCGATAGCGTAAGCGTTGAATAGTGCGCTAAACGGTGGAGGGTGAACCAAGTGTCGGATGGCAATCTATTCGAATGGTCATCCGATCGGATGGCCATTCGATTGGATTGTCACCTTCCTTGGTGAAGACGTATTTGTGTATGATGGTTTGCCTTTTGAAGTTTTCGTTGTAGCATTTTGAAAACAGAGAAGTATCTCTACTTTTCAGGTCGTTCGATCGAACGACCGTTCGATCGGGTGGCAATCCGATTGGTTGGATACTTAGTGAGAACAAGTTCACAGCAGTTTGTCACTCGATCGGATTGCAATCTGATCGGGTGGCAATCCGTTTGGATGAACATGTTGAAAATTGTTTAAGTGTTGAGTTCAGAACATCACATAGTCGGGTGGTCGTTCGATCGGGTGGCAATCCGATCGGACGACAATCCGTTCGACGTTCAAAACTTGAAAAGTTGGAATAATAATTTGAGTGATTAACCAAGTGCAAGCCGATCGGACGGCTGTTTGATCGGGTGGCAATCCGATCGGGTGGCATTCCGATCGGACGACAATCCGTTCCATCTGCTTTGATCGTCTTGACACTAGTAACCAAGTGCAAGCCGATCGGACGGCTGTGCGATCGGGTGGCAATCCGATCGGACGGCAATCCGATCGGACGGCAATCCGTTCCAACTGCTCTGATCGTCTTGACACTTGATTGTTTTGAAAGTTTGCGGTTTTGATCGAGATAACGTGATAACGTGCTAAACAACAGAAACTCGTCAAGACTCAAGTGGCCTGTTAAGACAGGAACCACCCTAGTCCGCTTAGTCAGCTGTTCGAGACGGTGTTTCATGTTTAACCCAAAATCAGTAATCTCTTGGATAGATTCCAGATCTTGAACCAACATATCACTAAGAATGAGTAGAAGATCAGAACAAGCTCTGATTCTATCGGTTTTGAGTGCATTGAGTGTAAAAGAGTTGAAAGAAAGTTGGAAAAAGTTTTTTTCAATCCTTTTATCCTCGAAGGTGTTTAGATCTATGCGAAATCGTTGTGAAATCATGTGGAAATCCTTTAGATCCGAGTTATTCTTGGTGGAATGAGGCCAACACTTGAAGTTCATAAGAACTCCATGATGACATCACCCTAGAACACCTCAAATCTGTTGATTTCACGGTTGAAAGTTGAGATTTAAAGGTTGAAAAGATGAAGAAGTGTGTGTAGATCAAGAAAGTACAAGATTTGAGTTGAAAACTTACAAGAATCGCGCGAAATCGAGAGAAAATAGCGAAAAGTGCGCTGGTCGAACGAGAGCCGTCACATCACTGTTCAAGTGATGTGACAAGTGCTATTTATAGGTGAAGTGGTGTGAAGGAGATGAAGTGCAACAGATTGGATGGCAATCCGATCGGTTGGCTGTCCGATCGGGTGGCAATCCGATCGGGTGGTAATCCGATCGGGTGGCCTCTCGATCGATCAGTCACTCGATCGGTGGTCTCCGGCGTGTTGCGTTTCGATGTTTCGTTTTGTTCTTAAAACTTTAAGATAGTTTGGTTACACATTTCCATACCGACATTCATATATCTATTATAAGTAGTCACAAAGGGTCGTATAAATATCCACATTTCAAACTCTGCGTTGCGATAATCGAGTTGCGCGTTTCGAATATGCATTGCGTTGCGACACATCACGGCTATCTAGGAGGGTAGAATAGGTCCTCACTCAACGTCATTGTGAGCGTTAGTAAGTGCGATGTGATGTGTTATAGCGATAAAGTATGCGTAATATGCGAAAATACTGCAAAATAGCGATGTATGCGATATAGCTACATTATGATCCGGATCTCTGGTGCTAGGCGTAACGAGTATAACGAGTAGTAACAACGCACGAACGTGCGGGTTGTTACATCGACCTCTACGGGCCGCAGCAGCTGCTGATGACTCAGCCATATCGTCTGTAAAAATAACAATTACAACTTAGCAATCACTATACGATTAGAGTAAACGTATTATACGACTACTGTTCTTGTATACGAACATATTGTACATCTCATATACGCTCTGTACACATCAAGTATAGGTTTCGTATACTCACGTGTTATACATCTCGTACACGATCCGTAAACATGAAGTATACGACCATACGCGCAAGTATTATACGCACGTATATGCTACGTACACCTCAGATATACGTTTCCTATACGCACGTATTATACGTCGCGGATACGCTAAAAATATAACAAATTGGGAATAATATAAGTTTATACGATCGTATACAATGTTTATGATCGTATACATCATGAATATTCAATATGTATACGACCGTATATATCGTATACGGTCGTATATAGTGTATACGATTGTATACAGTTTGAATATTCAACCTGTATACGATCGTATAAATTGTATACTACCGTATACACTTGAATAATCAGTTTCAATTTTCAGTTTCAATTTTTTTTTTCAAATTCGATTATACAATCTTAATCGTTACACCTATCTACGCTATTCGATCCTTTACTATACAAGACCATAATCTAACATGTTTCGGAATTTGAAAGTATACTATACGAAAACGTACCGTATAGGAACAACGAGAAGAAAACGCCACAAACGCCAAAGAACGCTATCCAAGAACGATCCGAGAGAAAACCGAGAGAATTTTTAGAGAATGTTGAGGCCTTATGGTGGAAATGAGGTCGTATAAATCTTATACGACCTTTTGTTCTATGTATACGGGCCGTATAAATGTATACGACCCGTATACAATAATTTATTGTTTTTTAATTCAGTCGTATACTCCATATACGATCCCTGTATACGAGGCGTATACATTTATACGGCCCGTATACAATTGAGTATTTTTCATTTTTCTTAAATTACTATATGCGGAAGTGACGAAGATACAGTCGGTATATGTTAACGTTGATTCGTTTTAAACGTTTTTTCAAGTTCAATTTCAACAAGTTGCCAAAACATTTAAATAACGTGTATGTTCATCATTACAAATTGTCAAAAAATGAAATAACATTTTAAACGTTTTTCAAGTTCAATTTCAACAAGTTGCCAAAGCATTTATATAACATGTATGTTCATAATTACAAATTGTTAAAACATGAAATAATATTTTATATTCATAGGCCACCTAAATCCACGTATGCCCTGGTCCTGTATTCATCAACAATCATATTATATTGGTCAATACGTTCCTTGTAATAGTGATACCAACTTTGTGCTGGCGTATTCCGTATCGGTTGTTGCCAGTATCCTGATGGGGTTGGCATTGGATATTCCCCTTCTAATCTGACGTGAATAAAATGGTTCCTATGTACATGTACAAGCGCGACTGTTCGATGCGGAATACTGTCTTCAGCTGCTGTGAACATGGGAAAGCACAACCAATGTCACTTAATAAGAGACAAACGACATTCCACCGGTTTGCTATCAGAATCCCCGTGAAAGGCATATGTAGCCACTTATGTCTAGGTGTTGCATCTATACCAGACCAATCTAATGACTCCAGAACATTTTGATACTCAGGCTCATTTATCATTTTCCATAAGTTGTGGTACCGGTTGCACTCAGCCTGAAGGTCCCGCCGTATTAACGGCTAGTCCCGTTCTTTAAGCGATAAGCCGACCGCTATAGATCGAAACCCACAATTACCATCACCCTGCACATTTTGTATGTGACTGAGGTGTGGATAGAAGCAAGGTGGAATGAACTGTTTGAAGTGCAAGAACATATTAACTTGTGCGACAGACAGCAAAGGTAAGTGTGGTTGCTCTTCCTTTGATTTTGCGACCTTCTTTTTCGTTTTCGAATTCTTAGCGCCTTTCGCAATCTCGCCGAAGAACGTAGGTGTTTTAGCACAATAACTTTGTGACTCGACAAACGAGTTGTGCCTGGTAGGTTCGATGGTTGACTCTTGTGTGCCAAGCCCAACGGGTGAATCACTATATGCGTCATGCGTTGTAAAAAGGCTGTGTCTTGAAGGCTCCGTAAACGAATCATCCTTCCTTTGTTACTGAGCTTTTAAAGTTGGACGACCCCGTGTGTTTTTTTGCACAACTGGCTGTTTGAGCTTCGTCTTATTGAGTTGTACCAAATCCTTCATCTTTGGAACCAGGTTTTTCTTGACTTCTCTCGGCTGGGCAATTAAATGTTGTTCGAGAAGCGCAAGTTCGTCGTCTAAGTCGAAACAGTCCACCTCGCTCGGTGTCAGTATGGAGTCCAAATTTAACTTTTTCCAAAAAGGGTCTATCAACTCCAACGGGATCATTTGACCTAAGAAACATATCAACAAACAACATAAAACGTGAATAACATTTTGCGTGATGAAATGTTATGATTATAAAATTTGGTTGGTCGAATAATGTATTACCATTCGTTGTATACGGTTCCAACTGACACGCGCACGGCAACCCACATCTTGTATACAAACGGCACGCGCGTGTACCGTTAGATAACTTTAAGTTTTCTATTTTATTTACTTCGGCGGATATCAACTCTAGGCAGGCATGTGAAACCTTCTTTCGTAGGAGATCAAATATTGGTTTGTTATGTGGACCCAATGTTCGGCTCCTGCTTGTTTCAATGCTGTTTTTTATTTCTGTCACCTGGTTTCTTATGAGCTTATCAATAAGTGGTACCACTTTATCCAGGGTGTAATTAGCGTCTCCTAGGTACTGCTTCAAAAGGGCATGTTGACCCTCTGCTCTGTTCGTTGTACGTTGACCGAAGTTCAGATGTTGGTCGCTCCAGAATGAAACAAACCGGTCTCTATATGGTTGTAACCAGTTTGAATGCAAATAGTCCATAATCTCTGTAATCAAAGTCAAGTGCAGTTAAGACAAGTCAAATAAATACGATTATTAAACAAAAATAATATAAAAACTTACCGTCGCTTTTTTTGCTTGACAGTTTTGATCGTATTCGCTCATACCAGTAGTTGTAGTCAAGATCGGTCGTTGAGTTAATTAGCTTGCGCTACTTGTAAAGAAACCTTTCCCAGCTTTCTTCGGTTTTAAAGCTTGGCCTGCAATGTTTTAGGATGTTTTGCTGTATGTGCCACCTACACAATGAATGTCTAGCCCTGGGAAACACGTTTGCACATGCGTTCATTAGGGCACGATCTCTATCCGTTACTATTACACGGGGTTCCATAACACTGTCTAATGAGTGTTTCAACCTCTGTAGAACCCATGTGAAGTTTTCTTGTTTCTCGTTGCTTACGAACGCATGAGTAATGCAAGACGACATCAACGTGGATGTAACACCGATGATCTGGATTAGCGGCATTTTGTACCGATTCGTCTTGTAGGTGGAGTCTAAGCAACATATGCGGGAAGGCGCGCCACAACATGTTCGACTCCGGGTGGATGAAGAAAACATCCTCGACCCGTTCCCCGTTTTCAGATGTTCTATGGTAAAAAACAAACCCAACCTTCTCCAACCGGTCGAAAAGTATCTGCATTGGAGTCTCGCCGACTTGTTCCATTTGACCCAATTTGGCCTGAGCATTGTATATGGTGTTTCTTGTTGAGACATTATGGGGGTTCTGTTCTTTAATGGCAGCAAGAATGTCTTGTGGTTTTATGTTCTGATGCGTCATTTGCTCCACCGTCCTCTCTTCCGATGGAGTCAGCCTCATTAGGGACGGATAACCCTCTGGATACAGAAATGGTTCGTGGTTATGTTTAGCTTCCTCAACCCTTAGATGCCAATAACCTAACCTCTTTCTGTATGTCCCGATCAGTTCGAACTTGCAACCGGTTTTCCTGGTCCCGTTGCGTCTGACCGTGGCTGTTGATTTGTTCTCGCCGGCACAATCGCACGTAAGCCAAATTTTTAACGGCTGACCGCATGGGGGTTTATCGTAGATGGTGCGTTTGGTGACGATGGCGTAGCCATTTTCGCGTCCGACGTCTCTACACCACTCTACCAATTCATCTATGCTAGCGAATTTCTAACGAAAATACTTATATGTGTCAATTAATGATTAACCCATCGGTTTAATTTTAGTATAAACGGGTTCGGGTCAGTTTCAGGTTGAACCCGCGAACCCGTTTGGGTTAACGGGTCGGGTTCGGGTCAACATGGTTGGGTTGGCGGGTTGACCCGTTACACATTTATACTATATTATATATTTTTACAATATATTTTACGTCATAAATTAAATGGGGTGTGTATTTTTATGCATTGATTATCACTTAAAAAGAGAAATTAAGATAGATTTATAATTTAAATATGATATATATATATATATATATATATATATATATTTGTGTTTTTTAAGTAAATTTTAATTTTAATATATTAATTTCGGGTTGAACGGTTCAACCCATGAAACTTCGAGTCGTTTTCGGGTTCTTATGTATGATACGATTTTCGGGTTCGGGTTGGGTTCGGGTTTGTGTAAAATTTGCAGGTTCAGGTCGGGTTGAACCCACCAACCCGCGAACACGGCCCGTTTAGCACCCCTAGTTTAAGATTTTAATAAAAACATCAAATGTAAAAACACTAAAATAGTTAACGTAAAACAAATAAACGTATAATTAAATGTTATACCTGCTTGTTTTGAAACTCACTAGGTTCCTGGTTAGTATTTAAACCCTCGGGCGGTCCACCACTTATGGGAGGAGAATGAGAACTATCAGTCGGCGGTCCAACACTAACAGGAGGGGCTTCAAAATTAACCGGGTGTTGCGATGGATAATAACCATCATAATTAATTAGGCTGAAAGCCATCAAACCCCCAAGTATCCTGACCTGCATCAGACGCAAGACTGGGATCGAACGGAGCATTCAGATCAAACACGCCCGGATTGTTATCTTGATTGTTATCATAACTCCTCTGATTCGCCTCGTTATCAAACAAACCGAAAAAGTCACGCTCACGCCAACCCGACATTATAGCGTAAATAATTTGAATACAGAGAAAAATAGAAGAAACGAATAGAAGTTGAATGAAAATGAATGCAATTAGTGTCGTTTATATAGAGAATTTTACGGAATATTACATTGTTTCAAATGATTAACACGCGAATCAAGGAATCTAACGTCGAATCAAATAACTCGCACGAATATCGAGGAACCTAAGGTCTAATCACATAACTCGCACGAGAATCGAGGAATATAACATCGAATCAGAGAATCTTACGTCTACTCGCACGTGAATTGAGGAATAATACGTCGCGCCAAATAGTAATAAAACAATAAAATAAACAAAATTCATTGTATATGGGCCGTATAGGTATATACGACCCGTATAACATCGTCGTATAATATATATACGACCACAGAATCATCTTATTCTAACATGGTTGATACGGGCCGTATAAGGTTATACGGCCTGTATAGAATAAGATGATTCCATGTGGATTTATTAGGGCCCTAAAGAAAATTATATTAAAGAATTGAAATTGATAAAAAAAAATATTAGAGTAAACATGGACCTATAAAGCTTTAAACATATGAACCAATCAAAAATGTTTACCATTAACAAAACTTATGGTCTCGAGTGTTTGCTATAGTGTTTATTGTAATCTCTATACTTATAAATAAAAATAACTATACACTTGGCAGTATATCAACCCTTCCCTTTGATTTTCTCGTAAATTGATTTAATCTAATGCTGCCACATAGGATTTATTGACACGTGTCTGTTTTCTCCTATTCTACACTACGCGCTTTAGAAACCCTATTCTAACTATTATAATTAGGTATCACAACCCTCCCACCCTTCCCTCTCACCCTTCCCTGCCGCCGTCTCGAGCCATTCCTCCCTCTCCACCCTATTATTTTCTCCATTCCTTTTCTCAGTTCAAACCTTAACTACAGAAACTGGAACATGTGACAAAATCAGTAGCGAATGAATATTAACCGACGGAGGTGGCATCAATGGATTATTAATCAATGGAAAGGTTTCCGGTGGTGGCGGAACAGCGGTGGATCTGACAAGGATGACGGTACTAAATGACGGCAATGAAACGGAAACTGCCTAGGCCGGTGACAAGGATGACGGCAACGATGAAGATGAAGATCACTTTTCCCCTTTGCGCATCCTCTGTTGTTCTTGATTCAATCGCAATAGGTAAGTCTCTTCTTGGTCTTTTGTTGAAGATTGTTATGATTTTGACTCAGCTTCGAACGCCGCCTAGGGTTTGTTCGTCTTTGGTTGCATACGATTTAGGTATCGAAATTGACAGGTTTTTTGTACATCCTCGGACCTTTTGGTTGGCGCTTTAAAGTGTGAAGTAGAGGCTAAAAATAAATACATGGTTTGATTTTGATTTTACCAAATTGGAAGTTATCTGAAGATGTTTGCTAATATTGCATAATTTGTTTTATGAGTGCGTATTTCTATGCTTTTGATATAACCACAATACCTTATGTTCAATCTAGGTTTTTGTTTTCATATATAAATATTTTTTTTTGTAATTATAACAAACTGCTGAAAGTTTCAAGCATTGCAATTACGTTATGATCTGGATTCCATATCTCTCTGTGTTGTATGTTTATTTAGCCCTAACAATTTCGTTTTTGAATGTGGATGTTGACATTGGCGAAGCTTGCCCCCCCCCCCCCCCCCTAAATTTTCCGAAACCTGGGGGGGCAAAAACGTATATACCCAAAAAATTTCTATACGAAATTACTATTCATACGGGGGCGCCCCCTCGGGCTATGCCTAAGCTGCGCCCCTGGATGATGATGATTTTGTTAGATAGTTTTGTATGATTTTTCTGCGTCTGAATTCTTTCAATCCCTTCATTAGTTTCGGTATGACTCCATGTTGAATTGTAGAACTCAGTGGGTCTGAATTTACAATCTGAATAGTTTTAATATGAGTAGCAAGTTATCTACAAAAACATTTGGTGTGGCTTTTTTATGTTTCTGTGCGATTCGATCACTATTCACGCAGGTCGTAGGTAAAGGCTTGTGATTATCTGAAACTGAGGTTGCCTTCAATTAGTGTTTCCTCTGTTTTCACATTAATATTGATTTTACATTATCTGAATGTTGTATTAAAAAGTGGCTCTGATGATTCAAGTTAATAGAATAATTTAAATAGTGTCCTCAGCTTTTTGATTATATCTATTGGTATGCTGGAAATCAACTTATTTGCGACCAACTAAAACGAGTCTGGAATCAATTAACTAATATATTTTATTTACAAAATCGATCAAGTTGGGCTGTAGAAATTAAAATCTTCCATATATATGAATAGTTGCTGAGTAGGAAGTTAAGATTGACACTTTAGCTCCACATGATGAGATGTTATTGATGGTACCATAATGATTTTGATCTTATAGAGAATCCCTCATAATTGTTTGTTTTCATGGTTGATTGTGTAGATAGTTATGATATAAGCTCTATTCAAGGATTGAATGTATCCCTATGACTAAGCATCTAAGCTGTTTCACTATCTCGTGAAGAACACTTTAAAGGATTGTACAGGTATGCTTTATGAGTACAGAAAAAATCATGAACTTGAGGTTAACTTGAGTGTCTATTTTCTTGAAGACATATGTGTTTATGGCTACAGAAAAAATCATGAACTTGAGATTAGGAATGAGAAAATCCTTTTCCTTAGTGAGAAACATGTTAGTGTATTTGGGCCTAAGGTAAAATTCATTTGAAGACTAACATCATCGTGAGGAACTTCTTATTTCTTTCAAATTCTCTAATGTTTACTTTCCTTTGTACTTATAGGAACCCAAAAGAGATGTCATGTGGTGCTCTTGGAGCTGACTTTGTGGTTGACTTCACTCAAGTATTCATAAATAAGGACAAGTTCTGTTTCGTTTTTTTGCATACTATGTTGTTTGAAATTTAGTTATGTTTTTGTTTATGAATGGAGACAATGCGTCTGTTCATTTAAAACTTATATTAACAAAGATATTCGTTATATATTTTTTGATACTTAACCCGTGTAATACACGGGTAACTAACCTAGTCTTTCTATACAATAAAGAAAAAGTTTGCTATCCTAGGTGTCAACATTTGCAGCCCCCTCCCCTAATTACATCCTATGTGTCATTTTCTTAGAATATTTTCTTTTAAATAATCATTGGTTTAGGCGGCCATATCTTTGATTTAAATTTGAATTCCCGTTTCACATCCCCAAAACCCATCTCTGACTTCTTCTTTTTCATTTGTAGAGAGAGAACGAGAGAAAAAAAAAAGAAAGTTAACCTGATTTCCCTCATACGTTTCATCACCGCTACTCTGTGAAACCCTAGAACTTGCGAACCCTTCAGATCTTGAATCCCCCTAATCTCCTTTTCTTCAGTCATCGCCACCCAAAAGTTGCTTCTAAAGATCGTATGTATGGTAAGTTTTTGTATCTGATTTGATGTTCTTAACATTTGATTTTGATACATTCGTTTTCATCTCAATCTCTCTCTCTCTTCCAAAACTTAAACTTTGTTCGATTGATTTTAGGTTATGTGTATTCACCAACGCATCCTGTTTCCCTCTCTGAAACACAAATTTTTCTGCAGAATCTTCATGCGACCAATCCGATCCACTTTTCCATCTTCCGTTCTAGGCCTGATAGAGACGCTGAAAGCTGAAGAAACCGATCATCCACCGGTGCAATCGCCCTATCTTTCCCTGCTCTAGTCTCAAATCGCTACATATGCTGCTCAAGTTTGTCGCATATTCTCTTTTTCATTCTCAATTTTGTTATTTTATTTGATATATATGAGCGAATCAAAGTGGATACATACCAGATTCGTTGTTTCAGCCTCAATTTTGTAATTTATTTGATATATATGAGCTACGGTTTATGTAAATTTGTGTTTTAGGTAGTTGAGTGGTGATAACGATTATAGTGTGATGATATTTGAAGATGTGATGAAAAACTTGATGCTAGGGGTTGAACAAATTTGGCATTGAACTTTCTTCTCTGTTTTAAGAGATTAAATTTTAATCCGAATATTATCATGTTTTTAATGTCTTTTAGTGAGATCTAAATATCTATGTGATTTCAATGTTAACAGAGTTACAAAGAAGTTGGACTCAACGCTATTATTTTGGCTGGAGTTGAATCTGGAAGTCGAAGCTCACTAGACTTGGCTGCTAGAGGTAAGTCCAGTACGCTTTCTACTATTACTTTTTGTTGATTTAGTTGGTTTTTAGTTTTTTTAATTTATAAAAAAAGTTTTGAATATATTATACTGTTGGATAATAGCCACTAAGCATGGTTAGTAGTTGGATTCCACTCGTATAACACGACTTTCTAATTATATGCAATACATTTTTCATTCGTTTACTTTTTATTCGTTAATAGTTGCATGACTAATCACGAATGTGTTTTTTATCTTCGTTTTTGTGAATAGTCATGAATGGATTCAACTCGTGTAACTCGAGTTTCTAATTTGTTCTCCTCTTTGGCGTCATAGTTGTTGGTACTGATACTCGCGTTGTACATAAACATAACATATTTTTTTATTATTTTTATAAAGTGTTATGCTCATTGGTATATATATGTGTATATAATTAGGTGGGAGAATTGGTTGGTACTGAAGTTGGAGCTACTGTTTTGCACAACATAGTTGTTGAAGGGTAAGTAGTCATGAACACCATTAAGTTGGATTAGTAGCTAAAATGCTAATGATGATCGGTTAATCTATATGGCAGGCCGTCAAGCGCTGGTTCAATGAACACAGTGCGCACGCTGGGTCTAGCAGTTGCAACAGGGAATTACACAACGATTTGGGTGTACCTATTGGCGCCCACACTTGGAGTCCTTTTGTATTTAGTTACTGTTGTTATTAATATGATTTGTATATTTATATGAAGACATTTAGATAATATTTATACTTATAGACAGTGAGTGTCCTTGGAGTGAATCGAGTTGGCGGTTTCATGAACATTATCACCACCTAGGTGTGGCCATACAACCACTATGAAGGAGAACGGTTCAGCCTAATTGGCTAAGGTTAGTCCTAATGTGCAGAAGCTCCATATTGCTTTTTGTATATTTTTTCAAAATGGTAGAGTTACTTTTCTAATGTGCACAACCTCTATATCTGATCAATATACAATTTTTGACGACACACTTGGCCACACTAAAAATGGACATTTTTTGCTTGCAATGAGTGTGCTTTTCAGGTGTGTAGACCTTGCTATGAGTACAGAAGAAGAGATGAAAATCAAGCTTTCCTTCTTTGCAAGACTCGATATAAAAGACACAAAGGTTGCTTATGTTCATCAAGGGCTTGCTATGGTTAAGAGTTGAGGTATTGCTAAATTATACATATTTCACCATTCAAATTCTCCTATAATATGCTCTGAGCACTACATATAACTCATGAAATTATGCATAGCTGAATTTTGGACCCTGTGGTTGATTATTCTTTCTACATATAACAATAGAGAATCTATGAGAATGTATTACTGTAGTCACACAATTTTGGCTCAATAATAAAAGACTAAATTAATAGATCCAAACATTGGTTAATTAGTGGTATGTGTATTTTGTACAGATGGTCGTGCATTGGCCTATGACCCTGGTTGAGGAATGCCCGGCTATGTTTCAGAATATATGCAGCTTAAAGGCTGGTTCTCATCAGGTTAGTTCTTACTTTAAAATCGTGTTGTTCTTTAATAAGTTTCTTGGCATGAGAATAATGAAACCACCCAGGTACATTAATTTTCTCCCATTATAGAGTCTCAAGTTTTTTTTTTAAATTCAATTTATTACATATTTGGTAAACTTGATGCCTCATAATTAGTAATCTTTTAATATAGGTTTCCGATCAGATGAATCAACATCAGCATCATTCAAGTTTAATGAGACATAAAGTCAACCCACATGTTCATGTGAAACTTTAGGTTCCAATACTTATCTAGAAATAATTAACACTTTAAAAGTTGGGGGCTATACTATATTCTTGGAAGAATATTGTTTATGAAGAACTAGAGGTTGCAAGTTAGACATCAAACGGGTCAAACAAGTTTGGGTTGGGTTTTTTTTTGTGATAAAAACCTTGCTTTTATGTTTGTTTCTAAACGGCCTGTTAACAAATTGACTGTTTTACTCTTGCTTTTTTTCTTCTACAGGAGTAAAATTCGAAGATACTAAAGACTTAGGCATGTATACGAAAACTATTTGACGTGCACAATACTTGAACCCTTTTGTAAGGACGAGAAAAGGTTAGGTTACTTCATAAATATTGTGATATTATTTTTACCAACTATAACCTTTAGTGTGTGCTGGAAGGACGAGAAATTGCTGTAAAGCGGCTGTCAAAAACTTCTAGCCAAGGGTTTGATGGGTTCAGAAATGAAGTAAGATGTATCGCAAAACTTCAGCATCATAATCTTGTAAAGCTTCTGGGCTACTGTATACAAGGAGATGAATTCATGTTAATTTATGAGTACATGCCCAATAAAAGCCACCATTCATTTATATTTGGTCTGACTTTCTTAACTCCAAATTCAAGATGTGATCACCCTGTGCAATGTTTCATGTTTTCGATGATCTTTGTGCAGATGAAGTGAAAAGTTTGATGCTTGATTGGTCGTCTCGCTTCCACATTATCAATGGAATTGCTCGAGGACTTCTCTACCTTCATCAAGATTCGCGCCTTCGAATTATTCACAGAGATCTGAAACCTGGCAACATTCTAATTGATCTTGACATGAATCCCAAGATATCTGACTTTGGTGTGGCTAGAAGATTTCATGGACAAGAGAGTGAAGCAAATAACAAAGTAGTTGGGACTTTGTAAGAATTTATAACCTACTTAGACACTTGAAGTCTTGTCGCATTTATTAATATTACATAAGCTTATAAGGCCGTTACATCAACTCAGGGCTACATATCTCCAGAGTATGCTAGAGGTGTAAAAATCGTTTTTTTTTTTTCAAAAACCGGTTCCGGTTATTAACCAAACCGGTTTTTTCAACAAAATCAAAAACCAGTTTTTTATAAACGGTTTCGGTTACTAACCGTTTTTTTTTACCTCAAAACAATAACCGGTCCAACCGGTTATGATCACTTTTTAACCGGTTTATTCCAAAAAAAACCGGTTTTTTTCGGTTTAAACCGGTTATTTGTAACCGGTTTCGGTTTTAAAACCGGTTTCGAAGACAAATATCCCTAACCGGATACTAACCGACAGTTCGGTTCGGTTCGGTTCCAAAACCGGTTATAAAAAAACGGTTTCGGTTTTTTTCCCGGTTTCGGTTCTAAAACCGGTTTTTTTTGTACACCTCTAGAGTATGCAGCAAATGGACACTTCTCAATGAAATATGATGTGTTCAGCTATGGAGTGTTGTTGCAGGGAAGAAAAACAGATGATTCTCACATCAAGATCATCATGATAATCTTCTTGGACGTGTAAGTTTTGCAAGATGATTCGTCTGTTCCCTTGATATGAGGATGTGTAATGTATTATGTATGAATTTGTCTTTATATTTTTCCATGTTGAACTTATAACTCAGGCATGGAGACTGTATAAAGCAGGGAAGTCTCTTGAGCTACTTAGTGCAACTTTATGCAACTCATGTGTTGACTTTGAAGTACTTCGAACCATACAGTGATGGGCCATTGCCACCTCCTAAACAACCATCATTCTTCACCGAGAAAACACGGTTGAACTCAACTCCATTCCATCAGTGGCATCACCAGCTTCAGCTATTTGTTTCACTATTACATTACTGGATGGTCGTTAAGAGAAAAAAATGAACTAAAATTCATTTTTTATGGTATTTGGATCCACGTTTTTAAAGATGATTGAAATGTTTAATGGATTTTTGACAACAAGAAAATAATTAAGCTGATGCGTCATTGCCATTGAAAAGCTATGCAGTTACTATTTACTCTTTTGTATACAGTTTAACTGGTTATACACATCTTTCTGTTCTGCGTGTCTTATATAACATGATAACAAATACATATACATAAAAAATAACAAATATGCGATATCTCAAATGATATGGAGAATTAAAGCATAATTAAAATTAAATTTAATTCATAACTTTTAGTGACACTGTTATATGTTGAGAAAAAAAAGTTTATTTTCATTAGCAGCAATAGCGATAATATAACAAATTTATATTATAAAATGGCAACAATAGCGATAACCTATAACAAATTTATAAAATGTAATATTTCAAATTTATAAGAGAGATGTGACTAGGGCCTAGGCCGGGGTTTCTTAGGGCCAGCAACCCATGGTTTTGGGCCAAAGTCGTAATAAATTAAGCATACAAAGTCCATCCAACAAAAAACATGATTAGATATTGCAATACCCTCTAAGACTAATTGGAGTGGAAGGGAATAAAGAGGAGACATTAAGTGTCACGTAGTAGTCACGTTAGCAAGGGGGCGTGGTAGGAAAACACGTGGTAGAAAGGACGTTAAAGTGGTGTTTTTAAAAAAAAAATCAAGAACCAATAAAATTTTAGTATGAAGAGGTTATCCAATTATAAGAAATCATATATATAAAATTCTTTTGTAAATATATATTTTTATAAAACAACTCATAACCCGTGAAGCTCACGGGTATATAACCTAGTTTTTATATAAAACTCTTTTAACCTTTTTTCCTAAACTCACTAAAAAATATGTCTTTATAAAAATCATTCCTTAACACATTGTTTCCTTGTTTATGGTCTCTAGTGGTTCCTATGCGGTTTATTTAATGAGCTGTTGAGCTTCAGATGCTCCAACTTTCACAAATCAATTCTTTAGTGGGCTCGAGATTTAAGCTTTCTGAGTGGTAGAGGCTCCAGTCTTTAGAGATAAAGAAAACCAGAATTGAACTCCTGGCATATGATAAAATTAGAAATAAAATTGTATAGTGGTAGTGAAACAATAACCTTTAAAAAAAGAAAAAAAAATCCCTTGTGGGCACATGCGATGGCATGCGCACCTTTCTAAGCCACTGGCTTTTACACATTTTCCCTTGTTTTATATATTTATTTACTGAATCATTTCTATATCTTCTGCTTCTTTAAAATTGAACTTTCATAATGTTTCCTATATTGGGTTTCAGATTGCTATGCTGCAAGACGAAATCAAAGCATTAGATCAACTGACAAAATAACAGTAAAAAAATACTGATCTACACAAACTGTAGCAAGCTAGAAAATGCCATTCTTGCTGGTGGTGCAGCTGTAAATGTTGTGAGGGTCGCAACGATCGGGTAAAAAATGGTATGCTTCAAGTTCGAGTAGAGCAGAACACACTTTTTTTTTATTACCTTCAACAAAGATTATTACTACATATAACAAGTATCACATAATATCATGAAACATAAATGTGCATATAATTAATGTACGATATACAAGACCGGTCACGGCATTATTAGGAAGCAAATTGGGGCGCAAACACACCCACATGACACTCGTAAAGCAATACCATCTTAAACTATAACCATCAAACAACTTAAAACTTACCAACCAAAGCCCACGCCTACGCCTGCCTGCTCGCCAAACACAGTTCATGCAACTCATTAAGAACCCATTCTTCACCTGTGTGACCACCCAACACAAGAACCCGAGTACCCCCAACCACACAAGTACTATGACCCCAAGCAAACTTCGGAGGTTTACCAGGTACGTTTAGAATCCTCCAAGACGGTTTCTCCTCTGATGGGTCCAACAAGAACACTTGAGATGGAGAGTGCAGCCCAGCAATCGAACCGCCGAATATTATAACACGCCCACATGGCATACTCATTGCCACATGGTCAAGCCGTGGCGGTGGAACCACCGCGCTCTGTGTCCCTACCCCTGTAAACGCATTGCATTCCAAAACCCGCCATTGCGGCTTCTCGTCCACCAGATCGATAGTGTACGCCTCACTCGATCTTAACCTTAAATGACCACTCTTAGCAAGCCCGCCAAACATTAGAATCTTAGTCCTCCCGTAAACCGAGAGCGAATGTCCCAAACGAGACGGTGGCACCAGTGAAGTTGGAATCTCTCTCCACACTGGTTTCTCCATTGTGAGATCGAGTAAAAAGGTGTCATTGAGAAGAACTCCGGCAGCAGTGCACCCACCTGAAACCACTAGCTTTGACCCTTCGATTGTGCATGAGCTGTGCCAAGATCTTGGCGGCGGTGGACCGCCACCATACACTTCTATCCATGTCGGTTGTTTGGCGTCTAGATCAAGAACAAACACATCATTCAGCATTCCTTGTTTCCCACACCCACCAAACACCACTAACCAAGAACCGTTGAGGCACGTGAGTGTGTGGCCCCACCGACCCGGTGGAGCCGACTTCACACTCACCTGCCGCCATTCTGGATTCACAGCATCAAGATTAAGAACAAATGTATCATCCATCGGCTGCATGTTAACCCCTTCCCCACCAAACAATACTAACCGGTTACCAGCAGCACATGCACTGAAATTGCAACGTGACGGCTCGACCACTCCACCGACTCTGAGTTTCTTCCAACAAACAGCTTCAAGAGTGGTGAGTTCACGAGCAAGACGACCCCAACCTAGCTTGTTTGTCATGTGTTCCAACGCGCACGTCACTTCTCTTCCCCAAGCATTCTGACACACCATTTTCCTAACATGCTCGTTCTTCGTAAGCTGCCGGATTCTCCTACAAACAGATCCAATAGAAGCTACATCTCTAGGAGTCAACCGTGACAAAATGTTCTGAGCCATTACATCATCAGACAGTTGAAGAATCCCACACATCTCCGGACCTTCTGTATACTCCGATTCGCGTGCAGTTGGTTGATTACTAGCAGTTTCTTTAAAAACAGGGTATGACACACTATTCAGATCAATTTTCGTTTCCGTAAACACCTGAATGCCTATAATATGCGTAATTACACCATCATCACCATGTATGGGAGTGAGTCTTAGCCGGTTAACCAGAGGAGTACCGTCTTTTCTGAAGTTGAGAAGCTCCCCTTGGAAATGAATACCTTCATCTAAACATGCTCTGATCTCTGAAACACAAACAGGATCCACCAACGGGTGCCGCCTTTGCGCTCGGGGGTCTCTGTACTGCAAGAAACGACTGCGAGAGAAGAATCATTTCAAAATCTAAACATAATGATAATAATGATCTAAAATCGCCAATTATACAAATTCTAACATTATTCAACCTAATTTTTATTCCATTGTATTAGAGCTAAATAACATGTATATTTCATGCACCTATCTGTAATATTATTTTATATAAATACGTGTATATATAATATTGTTTTGTGAGTGAATTGCAAGTTTTGTCCTTTATCTTTAGGCCATTTTGCAAGTTTTGTCCTTTATGTTTAAAGTTGACGAGTTTTGTCCTTTATGTTTGAAAATCAAGCACGTTTTGCCCTTTGACGTGCCTGATTTTTAAGGACAAAACGTGCTTGATTCTTTAAACATAAAGGACAAAACGTGCTTGATTTTTAAACATAAAGGACAAAACGTGCTTGATTTTTAAGGCCCAAAGGGTAAAACGTGCTTGATTTCAAACATAAAGGACAAAACTCGTCAACTTTAAACATAAAGGACAAAACTTGCAAAATGGCCTAAAGATAAAGGACAAAACTTGCAATTCACTCTTGTTTTGTAGATACAAGTGTCTAGCACAATTGTGGTATGGTTTCGCATTCTTACACATTGCATATCACCGATGTTACGTGTTATGAATATTAATATGAATGGTTCAACTTATCAGCGAATTCTATACGCACTCGGCATCATCTAACATGAAATTAATCAAACATCTGTTAAAACTAAACGCAAATTCAACAATAACTACAGATCTATAACCACACAATTCAAATTCACAAAAAAATCTAGATAAATTACAGAAAAAATAAATATACCAGTTCCGGCCAAGGACTTCATCGGCGCGATAACCGGTGACGGATTCGAACACCTTATTAACATAAATTATCGGAAAATCTGGTTCCATAGCATCCGAAACCACAATTGAAGTCGGAATCATTGGATTTAAAAAATCTCCTAATCTCAAACCTGAACTGTCGTCGTCGTCTACATCGGCGTAATCAGCGTCGTCGTCGCCGTCGTATTTGACGCGCTTGAGATCATGTGAATCTTCGTCTGTGTGCATCCCCATGGTTGTTACTGTGAGCTGAATTAGATGCTACAGGGGTGAATGGAAGAAGCTGGAAGATATTTATTCAACTTTAAAAATATCTCTGGCCCCTTTCAAAATAAATATCCACAGGGGAGATATACAAAACAATTTTATTTTCTTTTTTACATTTTTAAAATCGATTTTAATGTGAAAACATGTATCATTATTTGTTTTAAAAATATTATTTGAAAAAGAAATTTAGAACAACAGCTCATACACTTATTAGTTTTATTGGTGAACTACATATATTGTTCATCATAGGGATTGAAATTTCACTATTTCTTTTAAACGACTTTGTTTATTAGACTATCGTACTTCTTAAATTAACGTTTGGCTTGGCGTTTCTCTATGAAATTATAACGTCGACTGTCACTTGACAGTCATTATGCCATCACAAAAGCATTTCTAACACCTTAATAGTATTAGGCTAAAAGCGTATTTAAAACTCTAATTTAACATTCATTAATATGAATGAAATGAATTTAGGATTTAAGACTTTTTAAACACCAACTAAGACTTAGCGAAACTTGAATCCTCATTCCTTTAGAAAAAAAAAACATTATTTAACACGTCTCATCTTGATATCATTGGCCTAAATGCTTAGTTGATTTGGTAATTATAAGTAAGACTTGAGAATGCACTAGTGGTTTATTATCTTAGTTTTATGGGTTATTGAATTTTAATAATCCAAAGTTTCACCAGTTGTCCGATAATAATTCCAACTTAAAAAATTCCCTCTAACGGCCTCAGTTTGTAAGAATTTGGCCTCCCCAATAGATTTAAGTGCACCTACAGCCTCCTTAATCGAATTAAGTACACTTACAGCTTGAAAAGGATCGATGGGTGCCAAATTCTTACAAGTTGGGATCGTTGAAGGGAATTTTTAGAGTTGTGATTATTATTGTCAAATATGTAAAACTTAGGATTATTAAAATCCAATAACCCTAGTTTTATCGAAACATAATTTTTTGAAAAGAGTTTGTAAAAGTGAACAATGTATATTATCATATAAAATTGAAAATGGGTTATATCAAGCACTTGTAATTACCTATATTACCTATATTGAATGAATAGTATCACTATATTAAAAATAGAATTACCTATTACCTATATATTAAAAATTGAATTGAATGAATAGTATCATCACTAAGGGATAAGCAAATGGTATTGGGTATTGGTACCAGTATTAAATTTACCAAACCGGGTGTATTTTTCATACCGTTTCGGCACCGGTATTCACCAGTTTTTACCCTCAAATACCGGTGTCGTACCAGTACCGACCGGTACCGAACCGTACCGTACCAGGTATATTCGGTACCGGTACCCACTTTCGGGGATTTCGGTAACGGTATTTTCGGTGCCGGTTGGTACCGAGCTCATCAAATCCTGTAGCAACGTAGTAATGCAAGTAATTGCACCGTTTAGATTACTTTTCATACATACAGTAAGTGAACTGTATTTCGTCTGAATGGGGTTTTATATACACAACAACTTATTTTGCTTTCTTTTTTGTCTTTTTCTGTAATGAATGAATTGTAGCATGTAAAATTAACTTGGATATTTAGATTATTGATGAGCAAATCGTATCAAATCCTGTAATCAAACCGGTATCGTATCGGTACCAAATTTACTATACCAAATGATTTTCGGTACCAATTTGGTACCCACCTTTTGGCGTTTTCAGAATCGTTACTTTCGGTTCGACACCGGTCTAGCACCATACCTGTATTTATTGATTTTTACCTTTAAATACCATACTGTATTGTACCGAGCATTTTCGGTGCCGGTACTTAATTTCGATGATTTTTCGGATCGGTACTTTCGGTGCCGTTACCGGTACCGAGCTCATCCATATTTTAACGTGTTAGCACCGTAATAACTGAACTGAAAACAACCGAATTTCTAATGTGTAGGACGTGTGGGTCCTATTATTATATATTAGGTTATTTAAAATTACTTTTTTTGGACAGAGTGACTATCCTTACCACGTCATTTTTATTTATGTTTTGATATTCGGTATATGGTTGCTGTTGCTGACACGCGTTTTGCAGTCATTGGGTCCCCGCCGCAACGCGCGGACGGAAAATCAACTAGTTTTTATAATTCTTGTGGGTTAATTTAAGAAAAGAAAAAAGTAAAAAGAATTGATATGTGTAGTGTGGGGCGGTGGCAAGATATTTTTTTAGATATTTCCCCACGTATCAATGAGATTGAGGTGGTGGTTCAATCGTAAATGCAAAGCCTTTTAATATTTATGTAGTGGTGAAACTTGAGATTTCTGACGCTGGGTCGAAAACGTATATACTCAAAAATTTCTATAGAACCGGAGGGACGAAAACATATATACCTAAAAATTTCTATACGAAAGCTACATACATAACACTATTGAGGGAAAAGTTCAAGGGTCCCCCCGGCTCCTTCTAACCTTCGCTCCTGCACTTAAATGAGGAAGAAGGATGTCTTAGGTTTAAATCTCACAGATAACATGAAATTAAAAAATTTGCAAAAAAAGAAAAAGATATTTCCCCACATCATCAAGATAGATATTTCTTTGCAAGATATTTCGGTGATGACATGGTGGGAATCTTGCCAACAAATTCTGTTTGGATACCCTCGCTACACTAGTTTGATATGAATGGTTGCAATTCGATCATGTTGAATATATGTTTTATTTATTTTGAAGTTATAAAGATTTTCATAACATATCATAGATACTGAATTTGTCATCGACTTAAATGATAATTTAGTTATTTTCTGACTTAAACAAACTTCACTCTTTATTTTTAAACCGCTATAACTTTTTCATACGTTAATTTTTTTAATTGCACCGTATTAACGAACATTTTATCAGGGGCGGACCTAGGTTATGCCCAAGGTGGGCGGGCGCACCCCTTGGAAAAAAAAATTAGTGTATATTTTAAGCAAAAAACCCGACCGCACCCCTTGAAAATATGCTTGAGCCACTCATCCGCACCCCCAGCAAATAATTCCTGGGTCCGCCACTGCATTTTATTCTCTTTAATTAGAACAGCCTATTGCTATAGTTTTCTTATAAAAAATTACAGGATTTTGAATACTCATTAGTCCATTACTTGATTACGTGATTTTGAATACCCAACACATGACTACGTGATTTAAATATCCATTATGTGATTACAAATTCAACATAAACCATTACATGATTACACATTCAATATAAATTCATTACTAGATTACGTATTCAATATGATTTGTTATAATTGGTTTTAGAGTAAATTACTATTTTGGGCCATGTGGTTTAGCCAGTTTAACTCTTTCAGTTCAAAAAGAAATCTTTTAACATATTAAACCCTATGGTTGCATTTTATAATGATTTTAGCTTCTAACACTAACTTTGTTACTTTTTTGTAGATAACTAGAAATAGCACCTGCCGCGTTGCGGTCGGGGCCACATATATTATTCGCCAAATGAGTCGATCGTAAAAAACCAAAAGAAATCGAAGAAGATCAAAATTAAGCATTTAATCATAACCTCTAAAAAATAACTTATATAGTCCTTTTTTTAGAAAATTTACTTTCATTCAACACCAAACCAAAAGTCTAGCACCTCACCACATAACACAGAAAAAACAAAGCAGGGAGGTCTATACAACAAAACCAAACCAAAGAAACAAAAGACCCTTAACCCCTTATTAATGAAGGGCGAATTCAGAAAATATAAGAAAAAAAGAATAAGAAATAGAAAAATAAACGCATATTCGTTCAAGCACGCTAGAGAAAAAAGGACCAAAACTCACGTGTTTTTGATGGTCAGAACTTCTTCCATATGCTTTCCCTTGACCCGTTCGGTAGTTGGAATCACAGAGTTAACATTTCAACAAACTCTTTAGCTATTTCCCAATTTCAATATACTGATACTCGTGGTTGATATATGTATCCTATAAAGGGAAGATAAAAAATCAGTTCCAACTTAAGCTAGTCCACCTTCAAATAGCCTGAAACAACACATGATGACTGAGCTACAACTCTCAAATCAATAAACAGAATAATATATAACATGTCGTGAATGCATGATAGATGCAGCAACATCAAAGAAAAACTAAGATCTCATTTGGTAAAAAGAAATATGATTAAATATTGCCACTCATATCATACCATTGTTGCACTTCACAAGGGTGACATCTTTTTCATCATAATCTAATATTTCATTCTTTAACAACTTGCTAGCCCATTTGGCAATAGTTGAATTCTGACCCATCTGAACCCAACACCACCAGATCTCTTACACTTTTTTCTCGGACACTCCACTCGTCACCGGATCCTACTATCCACCACAATTATGTCGTTGACGCCTCCATGTCACCTGTTGCAACTCGTACAACACCTTGGTCAAAGAAAAGTAATTCTGCATGTCACGACCCCCGACCCACCCTGGACGGAATCGGGAGCCGCGAACAGTCCAGTGGTACCGGTGATTTATTTTGAAAACGTTGCAGCGGAAATTTCATCAGAACCGTGAGTTAGGAAAAATATCAGAGTTTAGAAAACACCGGATTTTATTTATTAAATAGATGGGATAAACCCATGTTTTACAAAGGTAGCTTTAATAAGGGATAAACCCAATTACATAAAACAATATTTCTTAATTTGATTTAATTAATAAAATAATCCACTTCTTGAAGCCTTTCAATGTTGTATCCATCTCTTACTCCAATCTACTGTAATTACCTGAAACGCGTTTTAAAAAGGTTTTGTCAGCAGGAAATACTGAGTGAATCATTCTATTTACATAAAATGATGCATAGTTATTAATTACAGCATAAGAGCGATTACAATGGCTTCTATCTTATTTTTATCTGGCGCCGTGTCACAATGGTGACATGTCACAATGGTGACGATGGTCATACCACTATTAGGTCAATGAACCTAAATAGTGATGATTATCCCTAGTAGGTCAATGAACCTAACTGGGAGAAAATTAGTAATGTGCACAATACCCCACTAGCCAGTGATTCAAGATATCCACGACTTAGTCCCTGTAATTATAACTTTTGAAAATAATTTGAGGTATTGTAAAATAGTTGATAAAAAGATAATGACTCACATTATAATCATGCAGATTCATACGGGCAGAGTTTAATCTACAGATAAGTCTTGATAGATTGCAGATTTATACAGGCAGAGCTTAGCCTATTAATTAGCCTTGTAACCTAGTGTACACGAACTTGGTAAATAACTAATACAGCATTTACGATAACTCACGAGATTAAAACCCTCACAACGAATGACAAAGTGCAATCACTTAAACATCCATCGGATTCACAACGAATGATAGAGTATTCCCCGAGTTCGGGTGGTACTCAAACATCCTGTCGGAATCACGACTAATGACAAAGGATAGCGTTTAAACATCCATCGGATAGTCTCAATCGATCGGACATTGAATCGTAGCAGCGATTGAGTTAATACCCGGCATCGTAGCAGCACCCCGCTATACTAATTAGTGATTTTGATAGTAAACAGAACGTAACTCAGTGTGTATTACGAGTTTTTACGTCGTTCAATCGCCCAAATTCCAGTCCCAATGTCTGCTATTTATACTGAGATTTTGACATGCTTACGGACCGTAAGACTCAACCCTTACGGTCCGTAAGGGACACCTAATCGCTATAGGCTTGCCACGCGTGGGAGTAGGCCTGCTGAGTCGACAAAACGTTTAAATTCAATTTTGACAGCAACTTATAAAGATAATCGTCGAGTAGGGAATACCCCCCCTGAGTTTTAGGGGCCCTGATCCTGATTCTGATTGTTCTGAAATTTGTAGGGTTTATGCAGAATTACTTGGGTGTCTCAATTAGGGTTTCCTCTTGGGTAATTTAAAATAATAAATAGTAATTTTAATGAGAGTTGTTACAACGGGGGCTCCGGGTTTATACTTACAGAACGTTTTTAGGACATTTTTGTGTGAGTCGTTACATTCTCCCCACCTTAATAAAAATCTCGTCCTCGAGATTTGGGTTATGATATTTCTTTTAGATTTATGTCATATTTTAGTTAATAAAAACAATATTAAGATAGATGGTACAGAATTAAAATATCAAGTTTTGTGAATACGGAGTTGTACCATAAGTAGGACTCAAAGGTTCAACTGAATTAGTTCAAGAAATCGATGATAATCGAATATGATGAAATGATATAATTTTCAAAGTGACTAGGTTCAAGCCAAAAGATATATGATCAATAGATATTTAAAATAAATGTGAAGGATTTTTAGAATCAATAAAATTCTTTGTCAAAAGAAAGGTTACTTTGATTGGTAACTGAGGAAGACTTTAGAATTGACAGGTTCAAAATGAAATAAAAGCATGAAAAATGATTTGTCAAATATTAAATTATGATATGAGAAAGTTAATGTGTTGAGATGAGTGAATTGCAAATATACACCAAAAGACAATAGAGTTAGTGTATTATTGTTTAAATTTCCAAGTTATTTTAATTGTGAAACAATGTGATAGTACATTATTAGTGACCATATTTTTCATACTATGTCCTAGAGATCGAAATATAATAAGAACAAGTTGTTTTGGCATGACCAACCATTATATTATATTTATAAAACAAATGTAATATATATTATTTGTTATGTATTTTTACTATATGTAAATGGTCACCACTTTTAAATAAATATTATTTTAGTATTTTACTATACTATGTAAAATAACTTATATTTACTTATGTAATATATACCGTAATGAAGTTATTACATTACAAAATATTTTAGTATTATTATTTTGTAAAAGAAATCACTTTTATTTATAACTTAAATAAAATAAAGGTGTAAAAATATTATTGTACAAAAATATTTGTAAAATAATTTGTAAATATATATCACTTAATGAGTTGATTCTATGTGATTACTTATTTTTATTTTGAACCATATAATGTTGTGAAGGTATTTACAAATATTGTAAATAAGTGAAAATGAAATTATTCTTATATATTACCATGTTCCCCTAACCCAACGTAGTTGATGACTACCATATTATTCTTATATGGTCATTTTCTTGCTAGAGTGTTACTGTATATAGTTATCACAAAACATGTAATAGACATTTATTATATAATTTTATTTGTACCTCTAATTCTTGTATTGTTTTATGAAAACATGTCTTCTCCTTACAGTACAAAGTAAAATATATAATTAAAATTTTACCAAATAAGTATGATGACTTAATTTATATATATTAACTAGTCATTATCATGGTGGATATTGGTTAGTGCTGCCTTGTTTAAGCATAGGTGGCCAGTCCATGCCTAACTAAGGCTAGGCTATTCAATACCTGCCCCTGACAATAACCCTAGTACCTAAAAATAATACTAATACTTCTGTTATTAATTTATTATTAATAATAAAACTAATATTAATTATCAATAATAAATAACTGAACGTAAACTTAAATGAGAGTATAATTCAAACATAATTTTTTTATACATATATAAAAATATAATTTCTTCACCTCAATGGTTTAATAACAATATAGTAATACTATTTTGTAAATTAGGTAATTACTTATGTAAGTTTCCATATATACTTAATTTTATATAATGTTTTTCGATTGAAGATTGTTAAAGCAATAATTATTATGAAAGGCTCGATTGATGTTGTAAGAATCATTTAAGAGATACACGGAAATATAACAAGAATTTGTGTATCATTATTTTAGCACACGATTTGTATTAAGATGGCTTTTATCAACAAAGCAATTTAATATATAATTAAATAAATAATTAAATCCGTATATGATATATATAAACGAGATTAATGCAAGCTTTAAATTTTGTGAAAATGTCAGCACAAAGTGATCATGATCAAAGAAATGATTCAATGGAGTCGAAGATTTAAACAAGCCTATTATGGTTCAAAACAAATGAAGTGCTTGTTGGGACTATTTTGAATATGATAGCTTCCATCCACCATATGGGATCTTGAAATGAATATGTAATGTGAGCAAGTCAAATAATTTGAACTTAAACAAAACAAGTTTTAATAAGAAAGTTCGGACATGGTCCTAACAAAACCCATGTATACCAAAGGAAATTGAGTTTTTCAAGAAATTTATCGACTCGATATTTAAAGAGTTACCGTTTTGCAATAATGTGGTTCACAGTGCAAAAAGCGGAATAATATTTGAGTTTAGATAAAATAACAAATCGGAATGAAGACCTTGGTTTTCATAAATCAAATGAATCACATGCGCAACAAACAGTGCATGTGTAATGTGTGAATTTACCAAGAAATGAAATAGATCAATATTCAATACTATGAAAGAAATCCTCATGGTATGATGACTATTAGGGGAAGTAGAAACACGAAAGTCAACTCTTTATATGCAGAAGTCAGAAAAAGAATTATAAGAAATATAAGAACTTTTATCTGGAATTTCGTGTGATAACTGTTGTTAAGTGACATTACCAGGGAATGTCGAATAAAATTAAAATAGAGGAGTTGCAAAGGTATGTGACTCCTTTTGCAGTGATAATAATTATGACTCCGATTAGACTGTGCACGGATGTTTGTGATATCATGTTCTAGCGTACCTTAGCGAGATTCAGGTCGTTTGTAAGATCACGTGGCAAAGTGCTTCTTTTTTATTAGTAGTTCTTCTACTGACGGAATTAACATTGGTGTCATCGTGCCTAATTTATATTTTCCAAAGGTCTTGCCTTGAAAGTTGTGTGTGTGGACTTATAATTAAATTTTAATGTGTTTTCTTGTACATTATCACAACTTTACATGCTTCTTACTTGCGTTAATAGTTTATGGTAACGCGTTAGAAATTCTTTACACTTTTGATGGTATCCCAACTTAATGGGTTTCTATTGTTATTTTATCACACGAGCTACAAGACAGATGATCAAACGAAATAATATTTGATATCGGAAAAGAGATTCCTAATAAAGAAATCTAGACACATATGCTTGTGCTTTATTCCTAATTGACTTTTTGGAATTTCTTATAGATATACATATCTATATAATCATATATTTCACATGCTGAAATAAACATACCATTTATCAGGTCAATGTATTTAACAGATTCATATTTAAAAAAAACAGTCAAATATCAGATCATGATACTATTTAGGGAAATTTTGTCACTTGTTTGACATATTATATACCCCGTCTTATCCGGTTCGCGCCGGAGAGGTAACCCCAGTATATCCGAACAAACTGGAGAGTCTGTTACACCATACCCAGTCTTGCCGGAGAAAATTTTCTATTTCCCATAAATAGTATCTTTTCAAAAGTGCTTTTTTTTATTAGGCTTTTATCCAGAATTAGGGAAATTTGTATTCCCGTAACATATCTTATTCTAGACCAATTAATATCACTAAGCAATAATTACTATTAATTCTTGCTTATTTATCATATCTTGCAATATTCTAATTACCATTCTTATGGCATATAAAAACCCATCATAATTTATTCACATAAGTACTTAGCTTATCTTGAAGTTTATACTAAGGCATCTTTTCTTAAGTTCAAGTCTAAATGCTATCATGTGTGCTACCAGTTAACAGCAATCTCCTAACTCTTTTATACAAACTTAGGTATTATTGTCACAACACCTAAAGACTTAAATCAGTGGCTCTGATACCACCTTCTGTCACGACCCCCGACCCACCCTGGACGGAATCGGGAGCCGCGAACAGTCCAGTGGTACCGGTGATTTATTTTGAAAACGTTGCAGCGGAAATTTCATCAGAACCGTGAGTTAGGAAAAATATCAGAGTTTAGAAAACACCGGATTTTATTTATTAAATAGATGGGATAAACCCATGTTTTACAAAGGTAGCTTTAATAAGGGATAAACCCAATTACATAAAACAATATTTCTTAATTTGATTTAATTAATAAAATAAGCCACTTCTTGAAGCCTTTCAATGCTGTATCCATCTCTTACTCCAATCTACTGTAATTACCTGAAACGCGTTTTAAAAAGGTTTTGTCAGCAGGAAATACTGAGTGAATCATTCTATTTACATAAAATGATGCATAGTTATTAATTACAGCATAAGAGCGATTACAATGGCTTCTATCTTATTTTTATCTTGCGCCGTGTCACAATGGTGACGATAGTCATACCACTATTAGGTCAATGAACCTAAATAGTGATGATTATCCCTAGTAGGTCAATGAATCTAACTGGGAGAAAATTAGTAATGTGCACAATACCCCACTAGCCAGTGATTCAATATATCCACGACTTAGTCCCTGTAATTATAACTTTTGAAAATAATTTGTGGTATTGTAAAATAGTTGATAAAAAGAGAATGACTCACATTATAATCATGCAGATTCATACGGGCAGAGTTTAATCTACAGATAAGCCTTGATAGATTGCAGATTTATACAGGCAGAGCTTAGCCTATTAATTAGCCTTGTAACCTAGTGTACACGAACTTGGTAAATAACTAATACAACATTTACGATAACTCACGAGATTAAAACCCTCACAACGAATGACAAAGTGCAATCACTTAAACATCCATCGGATTCACAACGAATGACAGAGTATTCCCCGAGTTCGGGTGGTACTCAAACATCCTGTCGGAATCACGACTAATGACAAAGGATAGCGCTTAAACATCCATCGGATAGTCTCAATCGATCGGACATTGAATCGTAGCAGCGATTGAGTTAATACCCGGCATCGTAGCAGCACCCCGCTATACTAATTAGTGATTTTGATAGTAAACAGAACGTAACTCAGTGTGTATTACGAGTTTTTACGTCGTTCAATCGCCCAAATTCCAGTCCCAATGTCTGCTATTTATACTGAGATTTTGACATGCTTACGGATCGTAAGACTCAACCCTTACGGTCCGTAAGGGACACCTAATCGCTATAGGCTTGCCACGCGTGGGAGTAGGCCTGCTGAGTCGACAAAACGTTTAAATTCAATTTTGACAGCAACTTATAAAGATAATCGTCGAGTAGGGAATACCCCCTCTGAGTTTTAGGGGCCCTGATCCTGATTCTGATTGTTCTGAAATTTGTAGGGTTTATGCAGAATTACTTGGGTTTCTCAATTAGGGTTTCCTCTTGGGTAATTTAAAATAATAAATAGTATTTTTAATGAGAGTTGTTACATCAGGGGTCCGGGTTTATACTTACAGAACGTTTTTAGGACATTTTTGTGTGAGTCGTTACATTGCATATGAAGCACATGGTTCGAATTACACCTCCTATGTTGTATACATCCAATCACCAGTTGTAACGCATACAGAGGCCCTACACGGGTTATTACTTATTAGTAAATTCAGTTTGCGTATATGAATACCTTTCTCAAACTTGAAAAGACATAAGTTGAAGAAAGAAAAACATCTTCAGTAGTGAGGCTTTAATCAATATCAAGAGAAAGTAGTGCATACCACTGGACCACATTAGTTTAAGCCGCAAGCATTAACGGTTATCTTTTAAATAGATTGATTGCATTTGTCTTCTGGTAGTTTAATAAAAAAAATCTAACGAATTTAAAGTTTGCATAAGTTAGATTAGCAAAAAAATAGTTATTGTTAATGTGAGTTGTGGATTATCTTTAATCTTGAAACCAATAAAGTTATCTGTAGCTGATAAAATCACATGAACCTTTAATTAACCATATTGAAATTAGAATTTATTAGCTTCATTAATACTAAATAATTTTGAGCTTCTTTCACGATTTATCTCAAATTGGTCAGCTTTCATCAGATGCAGCAAAACACGGAATACAGAAAGATATGGAAATTAGTTTAGGTACAATATTTTACTTAAAATCATACTATTGAGTTTCAAGATTTTGCAACATTAATTTTGGTCAACATAATTTAGACTACAAGAAGAATATGAAGGATTACAACTGAAATACCATAAACAGGACAAACCAAATAGCATAAATGCATAATAATATTTAGAGCAAATAGCAGGTTAAGCAAAACCCACCAAATAATGACTATAGCATTCATGTCACATTCACGAATTATAGTATCAAATAAACAAGGATGAACAGTAAAGATTAAAAGCCACAAAACCAACAAAATAAACAAAAGAAGTCAAACCATACAAGTCTGTGACGTGGAAAAAAAGGAAAAAATTGAATTCAGTTATGATGAAGAAATACCCTAACAGAAGCAAAGATTGTTATCGTAACGCTAAAGATGACGACGCGTTCTTGCTACAATTGGCGACATGATAACCGAAAAATCCTTAAAATTCAAGGTGGAGAAACATACGGATTACGTATCGTGAATGCAAAATCAAATTGGTATATCCATGTAGATCAATTGTGAATCAGAAATTGAGAAATAATCGAGTGGTGAAATCAATTTCATGGATCGGGATATGTGGAGAGTAGGCAGGCAGCTACAATGGATTTAGGGTTTGCAGAAAACCGTTGTACAACAATTAAATGCGAATGGTACAACTTATAATGCAAGGTAAATAACTTAAGCATAAGGTACAACACTTAATGCTTAGAAGTGTTGTAAATTAGAGTTTTATATAATTGTAAGCGCAAATAAGTCATTATATACCTTAGGGGTTGTTTTGATAATTACAAAATTCTTTTAATATATAAGAGATTATTAATGCAATTACTCAAGTTTTCTTTTATTATTTAGTTATTTTCACAATTATTATTTACAAAATAGGTTTTAAATATAAAAATAAATACGTATTTTCTTTAACCGTTTGTTTTTTCATAAACATCGTTTTTTAAATCAAATGTTTTTTGACTTTTTTTAAATCATCTATTGTTTTTAAAATTGTTCTTTTTTAAACGGTTTGTTTTTTAAAATCCTTCTTTAAAGTCGTTGATTTTTTAAAGTTTTTTAAACCTTTTATTTTATACCATTCTTTTTAAAAATGTTTGTTTTTAAAACTTTTTTAAACAGTTCGTTTTTTAAGTCGTTCATTTTTTAAAACGTTTCTTTTTAAACCGTTTCTTTTAGAACTATTTTCTAAATCGTTCATTTTTTACACATTGTATTCAATTACTTACATCCGTTAGGGAAAAAGAACATAAAATGAACTGTTTAAATCGATGGAATTAAAAAATGATCGATTTAAAAAAAACGGGTGGTTTAGAAAACGAAGATTATAAAAAAACGTTTATAAATAAACAAAACCTTACAATAATAAGTTAACAAGTGTAGGGTTTTAAAAAGTGCACGAATTTAATAAACAAAAGGATTAAAAAAATAACGAATACTGAACAAACGAACGGTCCAAAGAAATGGAATATTTGAAAAAAGATAAACGATTCTAAAAGAAGTTTGACAAAATGAACGATCGTTTGTTCAAAATTCATTCATTTCTAAACCATTTGTTTATTAAGATTGTTTACCTTTTAAAACCTTACATTTTTAACTTAATCTTTTAGTACCTTTTGTTTTTTATACACGTCGCTTTTTAAATTTTTATTTATAAACCATTCATTTGTTTAAAATTGTTCGTTTTAAATTCCTTTGATTTTTAAAATCGTTCATTTTTAAGTCCTTTTTCCTAACGGCTATAAGTAAATTATAGAATACAAAGTTAAAAATGAACTATTTTAAAAAGAATTGCTTTAAAAATCCATGACTTAACTAACAAATTGTTTAAAAAAGTTTAATAAACAAACGATTTTAAAATGAATGGTAAAAATGTTTTGTTAAAAAAAGAACGACTTTAAAAGAACGATTCAAAAAAAAACAAAACGTTTAAAAATGAACGATTTTTAAAAGACGGACGATTTTGATAAAAAAAAGGTTAAAAACAAATGATTTTAAAAACGTGTATAAAAAGACATTTTATATTTAAAACGTATTTTATTAAATAATAATCATGTAAATAAAAAAATAAACATAAATTAAATAATTAAATAAATAGTCTGTTAAATATAAAAAGATCTTTGTAATTATCAAAAACAATCCCTAAGACATATAATGACCTAATTACCCTTACACTTAACTATAAAAAAGTAACAAAGTTAGTGTCAGGGGCCAAAAGCATTATAAAATGCAACCACAAGGTTTGATACGTTATAAGATTACTTTTGGACTGAAATGGTTAAACTAGCTAAACCACAGGGGTCAAAATAGTAATTTACTCTTGATTTTATTACAATTATGTTTATCACGTGATTGCATATTCAATATTAAAAAAATATTATTTATGCTTTATTACGTAATTAAATATATAATATACGGTATGATGTGGTTATTATAGGTTGATTTAGCTAATGTTTTGTATATAATATATCCTTAATACATGATTAGGCCTGAAATTCATATGAAATATTATGTATTACATGTTTTTGTTTTTACGTAGTTACGTAATCACTCAGTGTGGTTTCACATAAAATACTATAATGAAATCACGAAATTTGTATTCAAAATCACATAGTCACGTAATAATACATAGTCAACTATTGTTACGTAATTACGCAATCACTTACTGTGGTTTCACATACTATTATGAAATCACGTAATGGGTATTCAAAATCACATAGCCGTTTACTGGATATTCAAAATGATGTAATCACGTAATCGGTATTCAAAATCATGTATTTTTTATCAATAGACTGCTCGAATTAAAGAGAATGAAATAATCATTAATACTGTGTAATTATTATTTTTTTAAATATTAAGGTATGAAAAAGTTATAGCCGTATGAAAATCAAGGGGGAAGGAGTTCAAGTGAGAAAGGACCAGAATACCCTTTCACTATTTGTTTCTTCAATTGCGAAGCTAAGATTTACAAAAATATCATTCCCTAGTTTTGAACCATTGATCTTGGGATATCGATAGTTGTGGTTGTCGCCTACCCTTCGTATGAATTACTTGTCTTGTACAACATCCAGAAACGTAAAATGTGATGGAAGGAACCATTATATACTATGTTAGAAAGAATGGTCGGTGCTGTAGTGCACCGACATAATTTCCATTTATACATTATTCTTTTTTCCGGAGAATGTTTTTTTCAAGAGTTGAGAAAGAGACTGAAGAGCGGTGGCGAAGACGTCTAGAAACAACGACTATGGGTGGACTAGGTTGACGCTGACGGTGGCTAGATGCCTGGAACATGTGGAGAGCATCAGGCGTCTGCCGATTGATCATTTTGTAGATCAGAAAGCAAAGAGCGTTCCGATGAAAGTGAAAAGCGTTTCGATTGATTGTCAAAAATAAAAAAGAGGGTTGTAAGTTTTAAAAACACTAAGACTATACGTAGTGGGGCGCCACATCACGACAAAATGAAGTAAAACTCCCCATGGCGCCCCTTAACACCATTATGGGGGGGGGGGGCATGGGCTGAAAATCTCTCCTTCTCGCGAAATGCATAACAGCGTGTTTCATCCTTCCCCACTCACACACACATATATATACATACATATATAAAGCCCCATACATATATCCCCACTACACACTCAAGTTATATAAAGCCCCATAAATCCCCTCTCTTACGCGTTTCGCCACTTGTCGCATAACGCCCCACAAAAGGTTTTATGACTACACATGGCCTAAGAAAAAAAAATGTATGAATTCGGATAGAAGTGTAATTGGATCAGCAATGAAGAACCTGGCTATTTTGTTTGATAAATGTTGTTGATGACATGAATTCCATGATTATCCTTTATAAAATTTGTACTCTGTGTCTCTAGAAAAATGGTGAATGATGAAGAGGAAAAGGGTGTCCTGTGAGAGAAAAACATATAAAGCTTTTCTTTCTTTTCTTTTTAAACCAACAACCTCTTTCTATTCTTTTTTTCTTTTTTAACTAACAACCAAAGAGAAACATAAGTTCGTAGTTTTGTAAGTCTTTCTATCAAGGAAATTACATTTCAAAATTTTAAATAAAATCATATTAATAGAAATTAAAATTAATTTGTTTAAAAAATATATAAAAACTTTAAATATACAGTCCTTGGTTCTTTTAACCTAGCAAGATAGTTCCTTGGTTTTTTAAAGTTAACAAGAGTTTGAGTTATACCATTTTATTTTATACTCAACTAGTTTGTCCCTACCGTTGAACCAACACTTGCATAGCAGCCATGTTCCCTCATTTGACCAATTTCCTATCAAGAATGGCAAGAGGCTATAAACGAAACCAGGAGTCAGTGGGAATAGGAAGGACAGTTGCAAGTGGAACCTTAGCAGCCTTAAGCAAAGAAATGTGGAAAGTTGGACCTCAGCAGGAAGATCCAATCGATAAGCAACATGATCCACTTTTTCTACGATTAAAAAGGTTCCATAATGTTTTGGACCCAACTTGGAATGCTTCATGGTCCTTGTAGAATTCTGCATATAGGGATGCAAACGCAGATAAACCCATTCACCCACACGTACCTGGAAAGATCTCTCAGACCTATGTTGGTATGTCTGTTGCTGCATCTGATTCGGAGTCTTCAGTAAAGAGTTATATAACATTTGTATAGCTTCCCTATACCTCATGAAAGCATCTACTTCAAGTTGATAGAATCCTTAAACACACAAGGCACATGCTAGGTAGGAGGATATCGCAACCCCCGACCCTTACCCCGGGAGCGGGCGGCCGCGAGAACAGTATAGTGGTATCGGAGTTTATTAATTTGGCAGCGGAAATTACATCAGGACCGTAGTTAGGAAATAGTTTATCAGAGTTAAAACACCACATTTTATAAATAATAAATACATGGGAAAAACCAAAGTTTCCATTACAATATGTTTATAGGGATAAACCCTAATTTATTGAAATAAAACTTCTTTCTTGTTTAGGTAACTTTTATAGCCACTTTTCCAAGCCTTCTGTGCTCTCCAGCTGGCTTCTATTTGGCTTTCACATTTTGTTACCTGAAACGCGTTTTAGAAAGTTTTATCAGCAAGAAATACTGGCGAGTGCATCCCAGTTTAATCAAAACAGGATTTTATATCTTTACAGTATTGAGAGCGATTACAATGTTTTTATCTACCCAATTACCACCCACGGTACTGCCAATCCTGACTTGTGGTCATGCTACTACTCACAGTGTAGTAACAAGTAATGTATACAAAACCCCAACATACCGACAGTAATTGTAGAATACATAGACTCAATCACTGTTAAATATAGTTTAAAATAATTGAGGTTTTGTAAAACAGTTTACAAAAACAAGATGTACTCACATTGCTGTTTTAGATAATACTACTGCTTTCTGGTGATTTCCTGGTTATAATCTATTAAAATTAAACAATGCACACGTGTTAGTAAGATAACCCAATTTACATTAGCCATACCCCCGAGACAGAACTCCAACGACTGAGTTAGACAGAGCCTTGACATGCGTTACGGAGCTCTAGATCAATCGGGCAGAGTAACTAATACGTAACCGGGGGTTATAATACTTACAACAAGGCAGAGCTTCGCTTTTTAGGGGTATTATACCCGAGTATTATAGCACTATATGTGTCGAGAGAGAAAAAGAATTGAGCGAATATGAACTGTGCTGCTCCTGCTCTATTTATAGCTGGTTTCGAAGATCGTCGTGCCCCGCGGCGCCCCTTGTGCTTGTCCTTTGTGGTCCGCGAGGACCCTAGGCTAGGGCCTAGGCTTGGCGACTCATCAGGTAGGCTCGACACGGAAGGGGGACATGTGGCGTACTGAGGAGTCGCCTGGTGTTACTCCGTCGCGCCCCGCGACAGACCTAAGCCTCATCCGTCGCGGGCCGCGACGCACTATATTTATTTGTATTTTATTTTTATTAATATAAAGGTATTTTAGGGTTATTTTTCGTATACGGGGTGTATTTTAGGACGTATAGTGTCACACCCCAACCGATGGCGGAAACATCGGGATGAGACGAACAAATTGCTCAAAACATCATAACACTATGTGACAATATTTAATTGAATTCAAACTTCATTGCAAGAACTAAATTGTCATACAACATTTAAAATGGAAATAACAACATTGTTCAAATTCGAATCAACAAAAGATAAATAGATTAAAGGTGTGTATCTAGTCCACCCTAAACTTGTTTCATCATTCATCCATACTTCAATAATCAACCTGCAACATGTATTAAAATAGAGTTTCAATGCAAAAGCATGAGCGAGTATACAAGTTTGTTTACATAGCATAATAGAATAAAAATTCAAATCCAACATGATTCATAATATGTGATTACTAGTATGCAATTTTGGCGTACAATATGATCAAACCCTAGAACACAACGCATAAAATAGCCTAATCCCAATAGTTCAGCGGGGTGGTAACTTAACAATACCCAATAGAATAGCAGGCGGGGCGTTAATCCTATAGCGCTATAATTGTTAAGGTGGGCGAGCAAAGTTAATGAACATATAACGTTCCAAATCGTTCACATAGCATACGAGAATAACAAGTAAGTCACATTAGTTTCATGCTTCGTTCAAAGATTGAGTATGTTTAGTTCAAAAGTTATGTGCATAATTATACATGTTGCATCCCAAAGTGTAAAGGGGAAAAAGGGATCGAGTATACTCACGGTGGTTGCAAGCTTTCCTACTTGAAATCCCGCGTGTGAGTTGATGGAATGGATTACTTTGGAGCACCTAGTCCTTCTACACGAGGAAACGTAGGTGTGTGAGTTTGGCGTTCAACGGAAGATTATAAATTCGGAGTTTAATATAGCATAAAGTAGAATAAAATATGATACGGAAAAATAATCATCTTTAACTTAGTAACCCTTGTATGACACTATGTAACCAATATGGTTAAAATGCTTTCATGGGTAATACGCCCATTAGAATCATACTTGGTGTTTTAGGTCTTAGATGATATTCTACTACTTTAACATATAAACACAAGTTCAACATTAAAGGTTCGAATGAATATATATAGTTTCTAGGTTATGTATTACATATTATTTAGTCCAATAATTCATGTAGGAGGTAGAAGATTAAGATCTTCATTTAGGCACCTCGAGTTATCATGGAAGTCATGTATGGGGTAGGAAGACAAGCTTCCATTTAGAAACCCCTTGAACGTTCACCACTTCACTTGATGTAAAGACAACCAAGGAGGGTCAAGAACTAGGATTAATACAATAATATAAACAACCTAACTAAAGATAAATCATCAAATCATGTGAGGATTGTATGTTTGGACAACCCAAGTTGTTCCATAATCACTCATTCATCAAAGTCTAAGCTTGACATGACTTGTGGGTTAAATACCCTAAGAAAACAGAAAGTTTATGAGGTTTAATCCTCTGATTTAAGTGTCTCAACCTTATTTTTAAGCTTAACCAACCATGAGATAGGTTGTAAGCATTTGGACATAGGTATGAGATGTGTTAGACACAAGTTGGATAAGTTTAAACAAGTTCTTGAATAACATCAAACAAAACAGAAAGTTTAGGTCCTTTTTAGGGCAATTCTGAGCCTGATTTCTCCAAGGAAAAACCAAGGAATCAAACCCGAGGATATAACAAAGCTATAGAAGAAAGAATCAAGTGATTTGGAGTGAAAACAAGCAAGTTACACTCACTTTTGTTAAGATGTATGAATCTGCCAAAAACTCAGATTTGCAGCAGTCTTGAGAGTAATTTGTGAAGTGTAATGAGTTGTGAAAGTGTAAAAAGGGTTAGAGAGGGTGTGTATTTATAGTGGAAGAGTTTAGAGTTGATTGGAGGTGATTAGAGGTGGATTAAAGGGGATTGGGTGAGACTAGAACTTGGGATTTCATGCATACAGCTGAAGAAAGCACACATTCTGTCGAAACAGGGTCCTAGCGTGATGCGAGGAGGCTTGGCATCACGCGGCGCCCTAGTTCCAACAAGTTTCTCTTTTGTTGCATTTTAGTCCCTGAAGTTTATGTTTGATGCTTTTAGGTGCAAGTTTGATAGTTTAGGGACTTGTTTAGACATAAGGGCATAGTTTAAGAGCGAGACAAGTATGAGTATCATAAAGCAAGTATAATTGAGCGTATAAGTGTCATAATCAAGTGTCGTTTTCGTTCAAAACACGTTTCGTGCATATGTTTAGTTTAATTGCAAGTTTAGCTTAATTATATGTCTAGCACATAGTTTCCGAGAATATCGTTTAAACATCAATTGATTCACCAAATCGAACATACGAGCATATATATAAAGTGTGTATAACATATTTGTAACAAAATACGAGTTTCATTAATGATCCAAGTCTCGATTTTACAATGATTACAAGGAAAGGACGATTTCAAGAATACAAGGTTTCCAAAAATAGAAATACGAACAAAACTTTCTATAACGGGAAAGTACAAAAGAGCCGGGCGTTACAGTCTCCCCCCCTTTAGGAAATTTCGTCCCGAAATTTAGGAAGGCGTAGGGAAAAGATGAGGATACTTCGTTGTTTGAGAAAACCTGGATGTTGAGCGCGAGAAAACAATAACGGAAAATAAAATAAACGGTGATGGACTTGCCATCAGAAATTTCGACTGGAAATGACGTAGACTCAAGTTTAACAACACAAGGTTTTACGCAAATAGAGGTAATAAGGTTGCTAATGAGAAAGCGTATCCTCACTGTCTTTGTCGTCATCTTGGGCTTGCTGTCGTTCTTGATTCCATAGAGGACATTGTGGGCGAAGATGAGTAGTGTCTCCACACTTGTAGCAAGCGCGTACTTTGTTGACTGACTCTGTGTGTTGAAACTTTCGTTTCCTGCCTTCGCCACCACTTGCTTGGGCTTCATGGTCAGTGGTAATCTGATTGGCTATCTTGGTAGCAACCTGTTTATCGCGAATGCGATTGTTGTTTAGTGAAGCAGCGAGGCGGTAAACAGCTTCAATATTATCGAGTTTGGCTGCCTCGATGGTATCATGCATAGCAGAGGGTAACCCATTGATGTACTTCCTTATCTTGCGGTCGGTGGTCATAACGAGGTGAGGAACAACGAAGCTAAGTTGTTTGAAACGGGTGGTATAAGCTAGGTTCTCATCTCCCACTTGTTTTAGCGCCCAAAATTCTTCCTCTAGTCTTTGTTGCTCATGCGGAGGGCAAAACTCGTCCATCATTAGGGCCTTGACTTCTTCCCAAGTCAATGCATAGGCTAGTTCGTTCGAGCGGATGTTCCTTTCGTTCGTCCACCATTCGAGAGCCCGGGCTTGGAATACCCCAGTCGCACTACGCGTTCTGAGCTCATTGGGGCAATCACTGTTGATGAACGTGACCTCCATACTATCAAACCATTCGAGCATGGCGGTCACCCCATCATTGCCGGTGAATGGCTTGGGATTGCACGATGAAAAGTGCTTGAAGTTGAATGAAGCGGGCTTGGGTATTTCGACCTTGGAGTCGACGGAGGAGTTCAGAGTTTCAGAAGCTCGAATCTCGGAAATGACCTTTGGAACGACGCGCGCAAATTGATCGCCCATGAAAGCCATCATCTTCTTCGTAGCACGGGACTTTGACTTCTTAGACGAGTTGGAGTGACGAGAAGACATCTAAGATTTAAAAGAACGAATAGGTGAGACTTGATCATAATGTTTGTTTAAGAAAAATCGTTTGCATAAATTGATTCACATAGCGTAAGGTGTCACATAGCATAAAAGTTTCAAATTGATTCACATAGCGTAAAGAGTTTAAACGTCACATAAAGCATAGTCATGAGTTCAACATAGCATAACATGGATAAATGAAAGCATTGTAAATTTAGTTTGTTCACGAGGGATTATTATTGTTTGTGATTGCGATCAACGTGCGAAACGAGTAAAACAAATTTTGAAAAGAACGAACGTTCAAGTATCAAATCACATATAAATTGAGATGCATAAAAGAGAGGCTCAATAAAACATAGGATTGTTTCGGGTAGAGAAACGCCGACTATTCCAAAGTGGGTCGAAAGTTCTTTCGAATTAGAGAAAACGTGCTTTGGCCTATAGGTAAGATACTCTCGTCGAGAAGCGATTAACGGTATCTTACCCTTCCGGTTACTACACATCTCTAATCGATTGAAACAATCGGGACTTTGGCAAGATTGAAAATTGAGGAATGGGACTTAATCGACGAGTTGCGGGTTTCACCCCTATCTTGACGATTTCGTACCCTAAATGTGGTTGGCACTTGTCGGGTTAAAATAAAATTTCGACACTATGACAAGGGTCCACTAGAGTTGAAATGGAAATTACCATTAAGTTGTGGATTTCACTCCTAGCAAAATGGTGAAATTTCGTGCAAAAATAGTTTAAGGTAGAATGAGAGTCGTTTACCAAATTGTGGGTTTCACGCCTATTTTGGTAAAGTTGTCTCGTTTGTGTTACAAGAGTATACAAATAAACAAAGTGTATTCATGTTAACCTTAGGAAAGGCATGTAAATTTAATCAACAAGAAGTATTGCTAGGAAGCATGCATGGTAGAGTACAAAAGTTTCAAAACAACACATAAGAGGCAAAATTACTAAAACTATAGATTAGGGCAAAAGCATGGCAATTTTCCTAACTCCCTATAGTTATGGCTCTGATACCAATCTGTCACACCCCAACCGATGGCGGAAACATCGGGATGAGACGAACAAATTGCTCAAAACATCATAACACAATGTGACAATATTTAATTGAATTCAAACTTCATTGCAAGAACTAAATTGTCATACAACATTTAAAATGGAAATAACAACATTGTTCAAATTCGAATCAACAAAAGATAAATAGATTAAAGGTGTGTATCTAGTCCACCCTAAACTTGTTTCATCATTCATCCATACTTCAATAATCAACCTGCAACATGTATTAAAATAGAGTTTCAATGCAAAAGCATGAGCGAGTATACAAGTTTGTTTACATAGCATAATAGAATAAAAATTCAAATCCAACATGATTCATAATATGTGATTACTAGTATGCAATTTTGGCGTACAATATGATCAAACCCTAGAACACAACGCATAAAATAGCCTAATCCCAATAGTTCAGCGGGGTGGTAACTTAACAATACCCAATAGAATAGCAGGCGGGGCGTTAATCCTATAGCGCTATAATTGTTAAGGTGGGCGAGAAAAGTTAATGAGCATATAACGTTCCAAATCGTTCACATAGCATACGAGAATAACAAGTAAGTCACATTAGTTTCATGCTTCGTTCAAAGATTGAGTATGTTTAGTTCAAAAGTTATGTGCATAATTATACATGTTGCATCCCAAAGTGTAAAGGGGAAAAAGGGATTGAGTATACTCACGGTGGTTGCAAGCTTTCCTACTTGAAATCCCGCGAGTGAGTTGATGGAATGGATTACTTTGGAGCACCTAGTCCTTCTACACGAGGAAACGTAGGTGTGTGAGTTTGGCGTTCAACGGAAGATTATAAATTCGGATTTTAATATAGCATAAAGTAGAATAAAATATGATATGGAAAAATAATCATCTTTAACTTAGTAACCCTTGTATGACACTATGTAACCAATATGGTTAAAATGCTTTCATGGGTAATACGCCCATTAGAATCATACTTGGTGTTTTAGGTCTTAGATGATATTCTACTACTTTAACATATAAACACAAGTTCAACATTAAAGGTTCGAATGAATATATATAGTTTCTAGGTTATGTATTACATATTATTTAGTCCAATAATTCATGTAGGAGGTAGAAGATTAAGATCTTCATTTAGGCACCTCGAGTTATCATGGAAGTCATGTATGGGGTAGGAAGACAAGCTTCCATTTAGGAACCCCTTGAACGTTCACCACTTCACTTGATGTAAAGACAACCAAGGAGGGTCAAGAACTAGGATTAGTACAATAATATAAACAACCTAACTAAAGAGAAATCATCAAATCATGTGAGGATTGTATGTTTGGACAACCCAAGTTGTTCCATAGTCACTCATTCATCAAAGTCTAAGCTTGACATGACTTGTGGGTTAAATACCCTAACAAAAAAGAAAGTTTATGAGGTTTAATCCTCTGATTTAAGTGTCTCAACCTTGTTTTTAAGCTTAACCAACCATGAGATAGGTTGTAAGCATTTGGACATAGGTATGAGATGTGTTAGACACAAGTTGGATAAGTTTAATCAAGTTCTTGAATAACATCAAACAAAACAGAAAGTTTAGGTCCTTTTTAGGGCAATTCCGAGCCTGATTTCTTCAAGGAAAAACCAAGGAATCAAACCCAAGGATATAACAAAGCTATAGAAGAAAGAATCAAGTGATTTGGAGTGAAAACAAGCAAGTTACACTCACTTTTGTTAAGATGTATGAATCTGCCAAAAACTCAGATTTGCAGCAGTCTTGAGAGTAATTTGTGAAGTGTAATGAGTTGTGAAAGTGTAAAAAGGGTTAGAGAGGGTGTGTATTTATAGTGGAAGAGTTTAGAGTTGATTGGAGGTGAGTAGAGGTGGATTAAAGGGGATTGGGTGAGACTAGAACTTGGGATTTCGTGCATACAGCTGAAGAAAGCACACATTCTGTCGAAACAGGGTCCTAGCGTGACGCGTGGAGGCTTGGCGTCACGCGGCGCCCTAGTTCCAAGAAGTTTCTCTTTTGTTGCATTTTAGTCCCTGAAGTTTATGTTTGATGCTTTTAGGTGCAAGTTTGATAGTTTAGGGACTTGTTTTGAGATAAGGGCATAGTTTAAGAGCGAGACAAGTATGAGTATCATAAACCAAGTATAATTGAGCGTATAAGTGTCATAATCAAGTGTCGTTTTCGTTCAAAACACGTTTCGTGCATATGTTTAGTTTAATTACAAGTTTAGCTTAATTATAAGTCTAGCACATAGTTTCCGAGAATATCGTTTAAACATCAATTGATTCACCAAATCGAACATACGAGCATATATATAAAGTGTGTATAACATATTTGTAACAAAATACGAGTTTCATTAATGATCCAAGTCTCGGTTTTACAATGATTACAAGGAAAGGACGATTTCAAGAATACAAGGTTTCCAGAAATACGAACAAAACTTTCTATAAATGGAAAGTACAAAAGAGCCGGGCGTTACATATAGGAGTATTTTAATGGTTTTGGGAGAGTTATTATATCTTCCCCACCTTGTTTTAGATCTCGTCCTCGAGGTCTTCTGGAACAGGTGTGGATATTTCCTTTGCATCTCTGATTCAAGCTCCCAAGTGTATTCTAGTCTTCTCTTGGACTCCCATTTTACTTTGACTAGAACTAATCTCTTGTGTTTGAGATTCTTGATCTTTCTATCTTCAATCTGCAGGGGTTTCTCTACAAACTTAAGTGTCTCATTTATCTCTATGTCCTTAAGAGGTACCACTAATGATTCATCTGCTAAGCACTTCTTGAGATTACATACATGAAATAAATCATGTATTCCTGCCATTTCCTTTGGCAGTTGTAACTGGTAGGCTTCTGGTCATATTCTTCTAATAATCTCAAAAGGTCCAACATACCTGGGGCTTAGCTTTCCCCTCTTTATGAATCTGACCACTCCTTTCCATGGAGAAACTTTTAATAATACTTTATCTCCTACTTGAAATTCCAACGGTTTTCGCTTGTTATCAGCATAACTCTTTTGGCGATCGCGTGCTGCTTTTAGTCTTTCCTTTACTTGAATAATCTTGTCCGTTGTTTCTTGTACTATCCCTGGTCCAGACAGTTGTTTTTCTTCAATTTCTGCCCAACAGACTGGAGTTCGGCACTTTCGTCCATAAAGCGCTTCAAATGGTGCAGCATTGATACTGGTATGATAACTGTTATTGTAGGAGAATTCTATTAATGGTAAATGATCGTCCCAATTTCCTCCGAAATCAATGAAACAAGCTCTAAGCATATCTTCCATTGTCTGAATTGTCCTTCCAATTTGTCCGTCCGTTTGAGGATGATAAGCAGTTCTTAGATTTAACTTGGTTCCCATTGTTTTTTGGAAACTAGTCCAAAAATGAGAAGTAAAACGACTATCTCTATCAGATAAAATAGATAAAGGAATTCCATGTAACGAAACTATTTCATTTACGTATAACTTGGCTAATTGTTCCATACTGAAAGTTTCCTTCATTGGTAAGAAATGAGCAGACTTGGTTAATCTGTCTACAATCACTCAGATTGTATCATTACCTTTCGTGTCTTGGGTAATTAGTAACAAAGTCCATTGTTATCAATTTCCATTTCCATATAGGCATCTTGATGCGTGTGCAGAGTTATATGTTTTTGTTTATATTTTAAGCCCTTTTTAACACTTTAGTCAAGTTTTAAATTTATAAAACACGATATTTTACTAACACTAAACACACATATGGGCAAGTGCATCCATCATGAGCGTAGTATAGTGTTGGTAAGGTACCGAGGTCGTCCAAGGACACAAGAGCTTTTAGTACCGGTTTATCCTCAACGTCTAATCAAATCAAATTTTTAGAAAAAGTTTTAAACATGAAAATAAAAATTAAAAATGCTGAAAAATAAAAATAAAAATAAAACAGATAGACAAGATGAATCACTTGGATCCGACTCGCCTTTAGTGTAACCTTTGATGATTTCTGCACTTTTGCACTTTTTAAGAGATTATCTTAGCTATAGTAGTAGACCCCTCTTTTGAAGGTGACGTTACCCTCAACCCAGTAGTTTGAGTCAGCAAGGATACAATCCTAAAGGGTCGGAATATTGAAATATAATTATTAAGTTATTAATGTGTAATGTGGTAGGCCCTTCTTTTGAAGGTGATGTTACCCTCGGCTATGTGCTTTGAGTCAGCAGGGATACAATCCCAAGTAGTTGGGTTACATATGAGGGGATCAAGCCATTCGCACCCCCGCCATCTAATACCAGTGGGTATTGAAGGAGGTCCTAGTAAGCTTGACCCAGGTCCTTGCAGGATCTATACACTGAACAAGGCAAGAACCTTACCAAACCATTCCCTTAACCCCAACCAGGTAGCCAACATATCTCTATATAGACCGTAGAGATATGAATGGTGTAAATCTTTTATTTTATATAGACAGTAAAATAACGCCAAGACACCACGGACAAATGATAAGGAAGTTTCACCTTCAATAAGAAACTAGTTATTAAAGTCATTAATACAAAACCAAATAAAAAGTGCGAAAAGATTAGAAATCAAAAGTATTACACTAAATGCTTGTCTTCACCAAGTGATGTAAGAGACTTAGGCAATCATGGCCTTTGATTGTCAAGAACTCTTACTATCAATCTTGGATCCCGAGACTACTACACACACTCTATGATGGATGATGGTGGTGGATGTGGGTGTTGTGATGGTGGTGGAGTGTGGGGAAGTGGGAGAGAGGTGGTTTGCCATGGGATGCCTTTGAAGTGAACCAAGCACCTCTATTTATAGCCTGTGCAGAAGCCCGGACACGGCCCCGTGTCCATCCTTATTCTCTTTCTTCACTAAATGCAATTTGTCTGCATTAGCTCCACACGCCCCCGTGTCCGCTGGGCACGACGCCGTGTGCAGAAGCGTATCTGTACTATCAAGATTTGCTTGGATTCTGCGAATCTTAGCATTGACCACAGCCCGTGTTGAGCTGGGCACGCCCCCGTGTCGGGAATAGAAGCTTCTATAGCTTTGTCCTTTCTGCAGACACTTGGCCACACCCTCGTGTCCGCTGGGCACGGGACCGTGGTCAGCCTTCTGTTTTCTTGTTTTTGCTTGGGAAGATGCTGTCGAGGGGTCGTGCATGCCACGTTTGTTCGTTTTCTTGTATTTATGTTAGATTTTGCTGCATATTTGTTCCTTTTGTTCATTTACGCTCATTTAATCCTGAAAATACAAAAGGAAGACAAAAGCACACTTTTTCCAACATTAGTACTAAAAAAGGGTTAGTTTTATGCTTCATTTGATGTAATTTATATGTTACATTTTACACACATCAAATACCCCCACACTTGAACCTTTGCTTGTCCTCAAGCAAAACTCTTTATAATGTGGCTTATACTCCCAAATGGAATGGGTAGAAGAGAATTTTTTGGGCTTGTCTTGAGTGTCGGGAATCCAAGATCTTTGTTAGGCTTTATTTTTATGTTATTTACAATCCTATTCGTTATGATTTATTTAGAACATTTCATAAGAGAAATTACTTATTTGGGCATAACATGCCTTTTTAAAATTTCATTTATATACAAGTTCACATACCTCACGGGCATGGTTGTAAAACAAGGTTTCTAAGGCCGAGTACTCCCGAGTAGTCGCTACAAGGTAGGCTGCCGAGGCGACTTTCTTCGACTCTGCCTAATTACTCGGAGTCGGTCAAACGCGGTCAACCTCGGCCAGAATTGGATCTAGTAGGTCAACTCGGGCCTAGTTTGACTTAAATAATAATAAAACATAATTTTTATGCCCACCATATTAAAGAATGAATATCATTTTCCCGTATTTTTCTATAAATATTAGTAAATTTATGCTATTTGACATATATTTAATCTTCAAAACGTAATTTCTTTATAATTTAACATGTCCGAGTACTCCCCGAGTACTCTCCGCCTAGACCGAGTACTCTCAACTCCCCAGTCGACCGACTGGGGAGCGCCTAGCGACTTTTGCAACCATGCTCACGGGAGATCACTCAACACTCGGCCGAAGATGTATTTTTGTGAAACACTCGAGACCGGCATGAAACTTACTTCTACCATATGCTTGCCAAGCAATCAATCCTCCTCATTTTTAACTATACACCTTTATAAATATCAAGAGGACTTGGGGAAGGGTTACGCTTGGGTTAAAGGTAGGTGGTTTTGGGTTAGTGGTTAGTAAAAAGGGTGAAAAGCGTAAAAAGCGTCGGTCGTCGTAAAACTTTTTGTTTTTGTGACTTTTATTCAAACAAAGCATTTTTAAAACAAAGTTTCTTTAAGGAACATGTTTGTTTGTTGCTATACTTCATTTTTTTGATAAGGAACATCACATGAAGACCAAGCTTTTTACTAAAACAAAGGGTTTAAAAATAAAAAGGGTTTTGGTGGGTAAATGGTGTTTGTTTTGTGGGTTTAGAATAGGGTTGGAAAATCGTGTCTTAGCAGGTTTAACAGGTATCTGATAACGCGAACAACAAAAATTTTAAACATGAATATGACTCGTTTAACTACTTATATCCAATGTCTATAAGACAGATGTATATTTTATGCACCTAGAAGGAGAAATAATGGATCCTAACCTTCAAATTTTGATTATTTTTAAAAACGTAAAAAATCACATGGTGTACTTTTCTGTTATCGTGTCTTAGCAGGTTACCTACAGGTTACCTATTGCCAGCCCTAGTTTAGAAACGAAAATGTTTAGACTCAAAGGGGTTAACTAGGGGGATTTTGGGTAGGTTAAAAGAAAAAGAAAAATAATGGTGTTGAAAAGAAAAAGGGTTAGTCCTAATGCCTCCATCATTTACTTACTTGGGTTTAAGTTGGTAAGGACCGGAAATGTATCGTCATGGCAAGTTCTAGAGTCGTAAGAAACCAAGTGGCTATTCACACAAGAAACGAAAAATGAGCATTTAATTTAAAGATGTATGCTTTTATGCTCAATAAAGGCTTAAAACTCACTTTTTTGTGGGAATGAGTTTTTAATGTGATCAAGTATATATAATCAAATTTTAACTAGATTTGTCATGCCGTTTCATAATTTTCTTATGTTGGTTCTTTTTATCATGACGCTATCGGTTGTAAATTTATAAAAATATAACCTTTTTAGAACTTGTTATTCCCAAATTATACCAAGACAAGTAAAAAAATGAAAAGTTTTTTGAAAAAATTTGGGGTGATTAGCGGTTCCAATAGAGTTTTGTGTAAGGATTGTTATTAGGACTTGCAAAATTCAAGGTTTTAGCATCCCCCCCCCCCCATACTTAAATTACACATTGTCCTCAATGTGTCCCAAAAATAAGTTTTTAGGTTGATTGAATGTGTAAAAATTTGTTAAAAACAAGGTTTTGGTGTTACTGGGCAGCTGGAAATGACCCCGTCCTGGATGAGCACGGCCCCGTGGTCAGATTGCCATTAACGAAAACTTACAGAAGATGGACACGGGGGCGTGCCTGGTGAACACGACCCCGTGTTGGGCAGAATTTAGACAAACAGCAGGTATTGGGCGGTGGACACGGGGGCATATCGGCTGAGCACGACCCCGTGTTGACAATCTGCAATCTCCGAAAACAGGTTTTGGCTTTCGGTTCTGGTTGCCAAGCTTATGTAGCACTAATACTTAGTGCTCCCAAGCCTCCTAGGTACCTGTTTTACTTAAAAATACCACACCACATAAAGTAACAAACATCCTACTTTACCATTGTTTCAACATCCACAACACAAACTAAATAAAAGAAAAATGCAGGAAAGTAAAAGAGTTATGGAAAGTAATTGTTCAACAAGTGGCACGCATGCCATGAAATTGTTTGCTAGAGAAAAAGGGGTTAACCTGTTAGACCTTCAACCGTGTCATGCCTCCACAACCATCTCAATTCATATCCTCGTCCTCGTCATCTCCTCCTTGGCCCGCCATGTACTCCCGGATGTTGCTGATGTTATCCTGCATGTTGGAGATGTTCCTTTCTATAACTCTGACCCGGGTGTACGTGTTGCTTCCCATATTTTAGGTCTTGCGGGTGCACATGAGGTTTTCCTGCAAAAGATCATGTAAACTTTGGAAATTAGGAAAACCATCTCCTTGAGAGGAGGATTGGCCCGGATCACCATGATGCTGATACTGGTACTAGGGAAGAGGACGGATATGTGGAGCGTGAAGGACGAGAGCTTCTTGAGGGTTCCACACATGCCCTTGAACCGTTTGAAATCTGATCGTCCCGTCACCGGATTCGTTGATTAAACTCATGGAGCGACATATGACAAGGTCCACTTTTCCCAACCATGGGCCCTTTTGAAAGGACCTTGGCATCCTTTGCATAAAATGCTTGAAGAGGCGGTAGATCCACCCTCCAAAAAGGATAGGAGTCGGGGGAGTGGCAAGTTGGTTCAAGTGCATGTTGCAAAGTAGCAGGTGTGGAACATCGAGGTTGATACGGTTGTGAATGCAGTGGAGGACTATCAGATCACGCAAACCTACAACACTACCACTGTCATGTCTCTGGCAGAGGGAGTAGCTAAGGACCCTATGGATGTAGCGGTAGAGAGGGTCCCGTAACTATGTGCTCTTGGTCTGGCTCGGGTTGTAGTGTCCCTCCCCAATCTGAGCCCATGCTTCTTGGCGTTGATCTTGTGTGAGTTCGCGGAGACCACCAGTGTTCTCCTCCTCTCCAGCATCCTCTTCTGAATACAACCTGATGATTGCCCCAAATTGTGCAATTGAAATTGAGTACATAACCCCTGCACAGTGGAATTCCACCCCTTCATTGAAAAACGGCTCCGCTTTTTCCTTGAAGGCAAACGTGCTATAAAATTCCATGTTATACTCGTGCACGGAGTGAAGTCGAGTGCAAAGAGCTTGTCACACCCTGTCTTTTGCGGAAGCGTATAACGTGTGACTGGTTTAATATCATTGCATTCAATCGTAATAAACAACTACATGATTAAAACGATGTTCACCCATTCATAAAATTTGAGTATTACAAACACTTGTTATTTATGTTTTCAAAACACGACCTTCGACAAGGTTACAAATCAACAAAAATGGATGACATCTAAACTTGAAGTCTACATCTAGTTATGACGCCCGCGCCCAAGATCCATCCTGTCACCTGAAATACATGTAATTTTGGAAAACATCAACAAAAGTTGAGCGAATTCATGCGTTTTGCATACCTTGTATGAAAACATGGTATGTATCTTTTGTAAATAAAGTATTCTTGTGAAATAAAGTATTCTTGTGTAAATCAAGTTTTCTTGTGTACACCACGTACTAAATGAATGTTTGTACAAGGACATTAAGGCACAGGGAGCACTCGTAATGGCTCCTTAAAGGCATGTGAGGACATAGGGAGCATTAGTATTGGCTCCTTTAGGGTATGGGGAGTACTTGTTATGACTCCTTGTATGTGTCGATTTCCCTCGACTGTGTCGATTTCCCTCGACTGTGTCGATTAACCTCGACTGGGACTCCGAAGCACTTCTAGGTACTAGTTGTGACCATGAGTGGGGTTCGGCCATACCCGTTAGGTCTAACCCTCGTCCCTAATTAATGAATGTTTTTAATGGCTTGGTACTAGTTTTCACCAAGACTTTATGGCATTTTTAGTATTATGTCTGTGCTCACATGATCTAGTATTTCCTAGGCATCGCATCATACTTGGTACTCGTTCTCACCAAGTGTGCTTCTTGTATTTTTGTATTCTCAAATCGCATCATACTTGGTACTCGTTCTTACCAAGAGTGCTTCTTGTTATCATACCATTTATAAACATTGTATTATTTGTAACATGTATTTCACCCCCGAGAGTTATAAAACCAAAAACAGTTAAAGAAAAGGGGGAGCATGAACTCACAACTTTGCGTTCCTGCGTCGTAAACTTCACCGGATTTGCTTATCTAGCGTCGTGACCTAAACGTGTTTATTAACGTTAGTCACTAGACTTGTTTCGCACAAGTACAAGCCACTATCTTTTGTGTATGTGTTCTCGTGTTAAAAATAATTTATATTTTTAACTATGTGTCTTACTTATATTATTTTCTCAAAAATAGATATAAGTATCTTGTATTTGTCTAAGTATGTTGTATGTGTATTTTTGTATCTTCACTCCTTAGGAGTATTTAGTGTATCTTCAAGTCCTAATACACCATTAAGTATAATACATACTACATACACTTAGCACAAAAATTGGTGATAAAATATATATATTTTTCTCACAAATATACATACTTAATATCCATTTTTATTCTTGAAGAAATCCTCATTTCTTAACACAAAAGTTGGGGAAACCTTGGTAAATGTTTTTAGATACATTTTTAGGGAATAAGTTTCTCAAAAACTTATATTTTTCTAAGTATCAAAATTTATAAAATTTTGGCAGAGTTTCCCCTAAAAATGGAGGTTTCCCATGTTTTCAAAACATGTGTTTATTTTCTTTTAAAACATCCTCAACAATCAACAATATGCAACTTCTTCTTACCCAACTTGTCAAGAACAAGCATAACTATAAACCCATGAACTTGAATATTTATGAAAACATGTAGTAACTTACTAGCACACTTAGTAAGTCTTGTTACCTTTAAAAGTGTGATTGGTTTCTTAAAAACTCCATTTTTAAAGAGTTTGATTATTCACAACTTCTAGTCATATTTTCTAAAAATATTTCTTTGTGAGATTTTCTTATTACACAAGTGTTTCTACACTTGTTTACCCACTAAAAATGTGTTAGGTTTATGTAAGATCCAAGTTTTAATGAAACTCATATTTTTAACTTGATTCTTTTGAAAAACCACTCATAGATCTTTAGATCTATAAGATTATAACCCACTTTGATCTTTATTTTTCAAGAAAACATTTTATTTATCCAAGTTCATAGTTTATGTGTGGATGATTTCATCATCCACATATCTCTAACTTTCACATCTTGCTAGTTCATGTTCTTAAACATGATCTAGCAAGTCCACGTGATGAACCATATCATTTTAACTAGCATACAATAAACAACAAGCATAACAACACAAGAATAACATGATTTCTTTATTATTTTAACCATACTTCATCACTTTGTTAGTTTATGTTTCAAGACTTGATTATGTTCTTAGTGTTTCTTGATATTTCACCATTCTTTTTACTATTAACCATAAAAAATATGAAGAAGATGAAGATCTAAGAAACTTACTACTAGCACAAGGCTAGGGGAGTTTAAGAGTATAAATGTGGTGGTTAAAAGAAAATGAGAGCGGTCCTTGAGCTTCCGAACACACCAAGCTTTCTTGTACGGTCTTTAGCACCCTTGGATATGTGTAGATTGCATGAAGGAAGTTTGAAGGTGGTGATGGTGGGTGTGGTCGTTCTCGGCCGAACACACGCAAGGGATAGGGAGAGAGTGTTTGTTTGTTGAGTTGTGAAATGAGAAGATCAATCCCTTGTGCACTTATATAAACCATGTTTCCATATTAACCAATGTATATTATGTCCCTAATCACCCAACATTCAAATAAAATTATGAAAAGAATTATGGGGGGTGTCCCCACTTCCCATAACCGGTTCGAAGGGGGGGGGGGGTATGGGGTTGGTTTCCAATGGTATAGTTACTAACTAGTTAGATTTCAATGTTAAGTTAGTGGTTTATTGTGTGTGGCTAATTATATAGTGTGTTAGGGTGTTCGGGGACCCTAACTAGCTCAGAAAAGTAAAAACAATGTGTTTAACAATATTTTTGTGTTCCGGGTAGAGTCCGGTTGTTCGGTTACGTACCGGTTCGTTAAAGTGCTAAATTACACCGTTTAGTGTCCTTCAAGTATCTTTTTGTACCCCTTTCAATTCCCAACACTTGGGGAAGTATTCTGGGTAATAAAACATAAATTCTGCATGATATTTATAGGTTTAAAGCTGATTTGAGCTGAATTTAATAAAATTCTGCACTTAAAGTGCGTTTCGGGTGCTTTTTAGTGCGTATTTTAGCTTCCGTAATGTCTATATATAAACCCTTGTATGTGCTCTTGGGTTTTTAATATATTCTTGTCACTGGACCCACACCTAGGCTCCAATTCTATTGTTTGACTGCTTTCTGCAGTTTTGTTGACACAGTGTGTCTTACCGGTGAGTTTACTAATACTTTTGACACAACGCTATTATAGAGTAATTCTTGTAGTATAAATCGTGCATGAATTCACTTGCATGGAATTCAAAAATTTATTTGTCTGGTAAACTAGATCATGCACAGTCATTAAAGCACATATTACTGTTTATTTAGTGTACGGAATGTACGGAAAAGTGACGTTTGTCACAGTCTCCCCCCGTTAAAAGAATTTCGTCCCGAAATTCAAGCGATGCCATTGGTCGCAGGGGAGTTGTGCATTGAATGTGGTCACTTAGGTTCATGATTTGTTTTCATGTTCCCATGCACTATGGGTCATGTTATGGATCCTATCGTACTCAAGTAAATCAATTGTGTCTTTTCTGTATCTTGTGGACTCTTGGTCCGTAATCTTAACAGGTTTTATTGTATTGTGGACTCTTGGTCCGAAACCTTAATAGGTTTTATTGTAATTTTGTCATCTGTCATTGACACGAATCTTATTTGTGGGAACTACGACTGTTCCTTGAGTCGGACTCCTTTAAAGACTAGACACATAGGATGTGTCGTGATCACTACGGATCTTTTCTAGAAGTTTCATCTTGTGCGCAATGGTTCTGATCCCTACATCGGGGATTCAACCTTTACGTTTTCCAAATCACAGTACACATTCTCTAGGCGAGGCTCTCATTTTAGTCATACTTCTTGTCTCAAATTCTTACGATTTCTGCCGCTCATTGGCGCAATCTTTCTGTATCATGCGGGCTGCCTTGATATGTTCACATATCTAAACGGTTTGCCTGTAGTTTTCTTGAACCCACACGGGCCAGTAGACTGTTTGTTCTCGGTTTCTGATCATGCGGCGGGGACCGACTTATTATGTTTCATCTAAAGGTTCACTCGAAGCGGTTTAAACGGCGCTGTGATAAATACTGTTGTAGGAAAACTCTACTAAGGGCAAGTGAGTGTTCCAACTTTTTATCAAAGTTTATCACACAAGCACGTATTGTTTTCATATAGTCTGCATCGTTCAGTAGCTTAGTCCATCTATGTTAATATTCAAGTTTTTACGATCGACGGTGTGCTGCAATCTTTGTGATCCGTAAAGATCGTGCAACGTTTTTATCAGGTAGTGACGTCAAGTTTGCGGCGCGCAATTACTGTTTCTAGCTTACGGTTTCTTCTTATGATTCCTTAATCAATGTGCGGCGTATGCAATGTTGTGGTCTCGTTGCATCGATGTACAATTGAGACTTTGTCGAGAAGCGTCACATAATTGCAACTCTAGCTCCTTAGCTCTTGGTTGCAGGGTTGGCATGAATCTCGTTCTTATCCACCATGTATCTTAACGTTCTCATTTCTCATATTCGAAATCCGTTTTTCGTCATCATAGCACATACTGTTCTTTCTCTAAGAGTTGCAAGATAAATTGCAGCTGTTGCTCACGACTTCCCTTGGTCGTTGGCCATATAAGAATGTAGTCAATAAATGTAATCATGATCTATCCAGGTATGGCTTACACGTTCGATTCATGAGGTCCATGAATATTGTCGATGCATGTGTTAAGCCTAATGGTACGACAAGGAACTCGTAATGCTCGAAGCGAGTCCTAAAGATCGTTTTAGGGATATTTCCTTCTTGTATTCACAGTTGAGGACATCTTGTCCTCAAGTCGATCTTTGAGTAGTAACCATAACCTGACGATTTGTATGTTATCAGTCCTTGGCAAAGGATTCTGATTCTAAATTCTCTGAAATTTATGCAAAATGGGACTGTCAACTTTCTCTTCGTGTCCTTACTAAGGATGTCATGTCCTTAATTTCCTCCGTCTAGCAGCTCTTGTCGTTATATCGGAGGCTCATGCTTTGCGGACGAAGCTAGTCGGTAAGGCGTCATTCGGCACTGGTGCCGCTCCTGGCACGAGATTTATCCTAAACTCCTCTTGGCGTTGTGGAGGTATTCCTGGTAAGTCTTCAGAAAAGGCTACTGGAACTTCTTCCGCCACGGGGATGTTCTCAAGCTCTATACTTGGGTATCCAATCCATGCCGACTAACATGAATTAAGTCAACAGTAACAGGAGGTTTCAGCCTTCTGTGTCCCTAAATACAATCTTTAATTGCTTCGTCTGCTTAATTTAGCCTTCTATATGCTCATTTCTAAAGAGTACAGGACGTCTTACTTGAAACTAGGCCAAGCAGTTACTTAGGTTTTAAGCATGCAAGATTAAAGGTGATGCCAGTGTTAATTAAAAGTAGATGCATAGGGTTGGTTAATAGGGAACGTACCCGTAACCGCATCTGGATCCTGGCGTATTTCATGATTTTCGATCGTGAAACCCTTCCTTGCTTGATTCTTCCTAGGACAATCTTTCCTAAAGTGCCCTGCTTCACCACATCTGTAGCAACCTGGTATTCTGTTATTTCTTCCATCTGGGTCCTTCGCCCAACAGGCGTCCTTTCTGGGCCCTTCTTTTCCACATTTTCCGCACTTAGGCCTCATACATCGACCTTCATGGTGAAAGTTGCATTCCCCGCACCTTGGCTTAGTCCCGAGTAAGCTTTACCACCGGCCTTATTAGCGGCTCCATCAGTTTTTCTGCCATGCGGCGGACTCACTTCTTTCTTTTGTTTGCTTTAGAGCTTCCATAGCTGACTTGTGTGCCCACCTTTAGGTTCGAAGACTTCCTTTTCTTATTACCTGATGACTCCACATGAGTCTCTTTCTTGTTATTCTCAGATTCCGAAAATTTTCCCGTACGTAGAGCTTCTTCAATAAGCGTAACGCTTAAATCGATAGCATCTGCGATAGTTGGAGGCCTTGAGGTAGTAACCAAGCTCCTGATCTGAGGTGCAAGTCCCCAAATGAATCGTTCAATTCTCTTGGATTCTGGCTTGACTAAGTAGGGGATGGCCCTAGACAAGTCATGAAATCGCTGGACGTATTCAGGAATCTTCGGTCCGTCCATTTTCAAGTTCCAGAACACCACCTCGAGCTTCTGGATTTCCGCCCTAGAACAGTATTTCTTTTCCATCATTTCCTTGAGCTCGTCCCAGCTCAGTGCATAAGCAACATCTGTGCCAAGGGTTTGAACCTGAAGGTTCCACCAGGAGAGTGCACCATCTAAGAATAACCCTAAGATATAGGTAACACTCTGCTGGGGTGAACAATTACTCATCCTTAGAACGGAGTCAGTCTTTTCTATCCAACGAACAAACGCAACAGCACCTCCTGTGCCGTCAAAGTTTAATGGCTTGCAGTCCAGGAACTGTTTATAGGTGCAGCCAGTTGGAGGGTTATTTCCGGTGGCACCACCGCTGTGTTTGGAGCGGAGGGCTTCATGTCGTGCAATCACCTGTGAGATTCGTTCTTGAAGCTCAGCTTCTGTTCTTGGTAACGTACTGGCGTTTGTGTCTCGTCTGGGCGGCATTCTCTCCTGTCGAAAGGTATGAAGTAGGTTAGACAATATTCCATAATTGTCTATGAGGTACATAGTACCATAAGCCATCATGTAATCACCCAATTTCACATGTATATATAATCAATGTATGAGCGAGGAAACAATTACTGAGCCTTCACATAGGCTTAACAACTTGGCTTAATGTTTGTAATAAAATGAACTCGAGGTTACATCGCCTCGGTCATTTAGGTTTCAGTTATTTCCTGCTATATTAGCTTTATTGATGTGTATATTTTCCCAGAGATGGGGTTGTTCGTGTAGAGATGATAGAGTGCGTGACGTCGCTGAATCTTCTTGAATGTTACCCATCTTCACTTGTGTAAATGTCGTTTTCTCAAACGCCTCGTATACAGGTAGAAGTGTCAGTCACAAAGTAGGCTAAGACAAGCTTCCTACTTTATAATGTGCTAAAGCACTTATCTATGTATTGTTCTACCAGATGAAGGTGTGAACACCTATAGATTATTTTTGTGTGGTTTTCATTAGCTCGACCCGCAGAGTCCACCAGGATTTCTGTGCACTACAAGTCGTTATTACGTGGGCCCCCGTAATAATAAATTGTCTTGCACAGTTACCCCAAATTTTCTCTCGTCCAAGCAGATGATCAATCATGGAGGGGACACTACTGTCCTTATACCTCTGTCATTGCAAAGACCTTTGCGATGGTCCACGCACTAACACTCGTTATCGTTACGCGCGTATAGGCACGATGATAGGAATGAAGAGAATTCCTATTAGTTGGAGGGGCACCTTCAAGATGAATACTTCATCTTCTTTTTCTGGTCAAGTACGTCGTCAATCTCGCTTCACAAAAAGCCGCAGGGATCTCGTCCTGCTGATTAAGAATTCATTCAAGGTTGCCGCCTCTGCCTCGTCATCATCACCGTAGTCAGGCACCTTCATGATCGAGAGGGAAGAGCAGCCAGCTCCTACGGAAGCAAGCTCAGAATCTTGTCTGGTAATCACTCTAGCCATGAGTTTTGCAATGAATGCGAGGTCGATAGCTTCATCGTGCGAGTTACGTACAATGATGGGAGTTGGAGTCAAAAGTATCTTGTTCACGTCAATAATCATTCCGTACACTTATTTGTATATATATATCAATAACAAATATGCTACTTAGCATAAACAAGCAATTTGATGCATTATATCACGTATAACTCTCGTTTTTGGGGGGTCATTTTTCTAGTTGTCGATTTACGACAAAAACACTACTTGGTACTAGTGGTCACCAAGAGTGTATTTTATTTTTGGCAAGTCTATCTCGTGTAGACTATGCCTTAATTGGCACCTTATTTTGAGGGTATTCCCTACTAATGTCCTTGCCTTGTCTCTTTTTGAAAAGTGTTTGACTCGTGGATCTTGGCGCTTACGTGAATGCAATGAAAAACCTTTTTGTAAAATGTTTTTGTGAGAGAACTCTAGTGATTGTAGTCTAGACTCGAGAAGGAATCCTAGTTCACTACAATCGAAGCTCTGATACCAAACTATCACACCCTGTCTTTTGCGGAAGCGTATGATGTGTGACTGGTTTAATATCATTGCATTCAATCGTAATAAACAACTACATGATTAAAACGATGTTCACCCATTCATAAAATTTGAGTATTACAAACACTTGTTATTTAAGTTTTCAAAACACGACCTTCGACAAGGTTACAAATCAACAAAAATGGATGACATCTAAACTTGAAGTCTACTTCTAGTTACGACACCCGCGCCCAAGATCCATCCTGACACCTGAAATACATGTAATTTTGGAAAACATCAACAAAAGTTGAGCGAGTTCATGCGTTTTGCATACCTTGTATGAAAACATGGTATGTATCATGTGTAAATAAAGTATTCTTGTGAAATAAAGTATTCTTGTGTAAATCAAGTTTTCTTGTGTACACCACGTACTAAATGAATGTTTGTACAAGGACATTAAGGCACAGGGAGCACTCGTAATGGCTCCTTAAAGGCATGTGAGGACATAGGGAGCATTAGTATTGGCTCCTTTAGGGTATGGGGAGTACTTGTTATGACTCCTTGTATGTGTCGATTTCCCTCGACTGTGTCGATTAACCTCGAATGTGTCGATTAACCTCGACTGGGACTCCGAAGCACTTCTAGGTACTAGTTGTGACCATGAGTGGGGTTCGGCCGTACCCGTTAGATCTAACCCTCGTCCCTAATTAATGAATGTTTTTAATGGCTTGGTACTAGTTTTCACCAAGACTTTATGGCATTTATAGTATTATGTTTGTTGAGTTGTGAAATGAGAAGATCAATCCCTTGTGCACTTATATAAACCATGTTTCCATATTAACCAATGTATATTATGTCCCTAATCACCCAACATTCAAATAAAATAATGAAAAGAATTATGGGGGGTGTCCCCACTTCCCATAACCGGTTCGAGGGGGGGGGGTATGGGGTTGGTGTCCCCACTTCCCATAACCGGTTCGAGGGGGGGGGGGTATGGGGTTGGTTTCCAATGGTATAGTTACTAACTAGTTAGATTTCATTGTTAAGTTAGTGGTTTATTGTGTGTGGCTAATTATATAGTGTGTTTGGGTGTTCGGGGACCCTAACTAGCTCAGAAAAGTAAAAACAATGTGTTTAACAATATTTTTGTGTTCCGGGTAGAGTCCGGTTGTTCGGTTACGTACCTGTTCGTTAGAGTGCTAAATTGCACCGTTTAGTGTCCTTCAAGTATCTTTTTGTACCCCTTTCAATTCCCAACACTTGGGGAAGTATTCTGGGTAATAAAACGTAAATTTTTCATGATATTTATAGGTTTAAAAGCTTATTTGAGCTGAATTTAATAAAATTCTGCACTTAAAGTGCGTTTCGGGTGCTTTTTAGTGCGTATTTTAGCTTCCGTAATGTCTATATATAAACCCTTGTATGTGCTCTTGGGTTTTTAATATATTCTTGTCACTGGACCCACACCTAGGCTCCAATTCTATTGTCTGACTGCTTTCTGCAGTTTTGTTGACACAGTGTGTCTTACCAGTGAGTTTACTAATACTTTTGACGCAACGCTATTATAGAGTAATTCTTGTAGTATAAATCGTGCATGAATTCACTTGCATGGAATTCAAAAATTTATTTGTCTGGTAAACTAGATCGTGCACAGTCATTAAAGCACATATTACTGTTTATTTAGTGTACGAAATGTACGGAAAAGTGACGGTTGTCACAGAGCTGCTCTTAGTGGACCAGTAACAAGGTTGTTGAAGCGGCCGATTTGGCCTACTGCTTCTAGTGTATCCAAGCAAACTTGTCGGGGGTTTTCTTCGGGCCTTGTTTTGAGAACCTCAAACCGTGCTTGAGCAGCCCACTCATTCGGGTTGAACCTAGTAAACTTCTTGGCCAACTGAAAGAAAACATCAAACAATTAGCACGAAATAGTAAAATTTTCAAAGAAAACTAAAAACAGTCAGCTGAACATGAACCCGTGTTCAGTGGACACCCCCCATGTTCACTAGAAATTAGCTGAACACGCCCCCGTGCTCGCTGAGCACGACCCCGTGCTCAGGCGTCTGTTTCCCAAAAACTTCATTTTTCGACCCGGTCCCGAAAACTAGAAAATTTTTGGTTGAGTAGGGGCGGTTTCCCCCGAAAATGTAACCCCAAGTGTCGTTTTTCCCAAAACAAACCGTTTACCCCTTCAATTTCATCTATTTTGGTTCAAAAACAAGGGTTTGAGGTTTTTATGAGAAATCGGGCAAATCTACAAACAATTCAAGTTGATTTACTTCCTATAACATGCATCTATACTAACACTAACAGATCTAAGCAAAAATTTGAGGTTTGATTCGGTTCAAGTTGAAGAACCCTATATTTTCCCAAATTTTTGATGTTATACTACATGCAAGTGATTAATCTAACTAATTATGATGATAGAATCATACCTTAACGTTGTCGGAAGTCGGAAAAACGTGGAAATCTGCAGAAATTTTCGGTGGAACCAAAGAGTTTGCAGGGAAACGGGTCGTGTGGAAGTGAGAAATGACTAGAAAAGGGGTTTTATCCCGATAGTTGCGCGAACACGGCCCCGTGGGCGGGAAATTATATATATATATATAGGGAGAGGATCATGAGAAAACTAGATATAAATGAGAAAACCAAAAAACTAACCAAAAAAGCACTAAAAAGGAGGGGGGGAGACTTTTAATGAAGGAGGGGGGGACTTTTAATGAAGGAGGGGTAAAATTGGAAAAAAAATATATAACTTTTCAAACATTTCCCATTTCTCCATACGTTATCATTTTAAAACAAAAATGGCACCATAAGATCACAAATTTTTGTATCTTTCATTCAAGTATATTCGAGCATATTTTTTATGACATAAAAAAAGATTTATGGTGTCGTCTTGTTTTCAATACTTTTATTATAGTAGTACACATGTGCAATATAACATGTACTACAATTGCATTACATGCTTAAAATTAGCTTTTTGAGTCTAGTTTAGCTTTTAGGGTTAGTTTTTTTGGAGGTTTAGGATTAGGATTAGGTTTTTGGGTGTGGGGGGAGGGGGGTTTAGGTTTTTGGGGGGTGGGGGTGGGGGGTTTAGGTTTTTTTTATAGCATTACATGCTTAAAATTAACTTTTTGAGTCTAGTTTAGCTTTTAGGGTTAGTTTTTTTTGGAGGTTTAGGATTAGGATTAGGTTTTTGGGTGTGGGGGGAAGGGGGGGTTTAGGTTTTTGGGGGGTGGGGGGGGGTTTAGGTTTTTTTCGGGTTTATGTTTAGGGTTTAGTTTTAGTTTTATGGAGGGTGGGGGGTGGGGGGTTTAGGTTTTTGGGGGGTGGGGGGGGGTTAGGCTTTTGGTGGGAGGGTGAATTTAGGTTTTTGGGGGGTGGGGGTGGGGGTTTAGGTTTTTGGGGGGTGTCGGTGGGGGGTGGGTTAAGTGGTTTAAGCTTTATGTATTAGTGCACATGTGCAGTACAACAAAAAAATTTTTTTTTTTTTTTTTTTGAAATTTTTTTTCCCATACATAAAAAGTAGCGATTTTTTAAAAAAAAAAATGTAAAAAAATAAAAAAAAAATTTGGTATGTTTTTAGGTTTTTTTTAGGCTTTTTTGGTTAGTTTTTTGATTTTCTCATTTAAACTAGTTTTCTCATGATCCATCCCCTATATATATATATATTAGTGCATGTGTGAGTGACCTGTTTCCCGAAACTTGGTTTTAGAAATCTTACCGATTCAGAAGCTTTCTCGTCGTTCGTTACTTACAAGATATGATGTTGATGCTCAAACCTTTGTTTAATTTTCGGCCGCTTGTAGCGAGACTTCCTCCTCTTCATCCTCAATAAATCCTTGATAGAGCCTTAGCATTTGGCCATTGACTTTGAATGAGATCCCATTTCGAGATTTAATTTCGATTGCACCGTGTGGAAAAATGTGGGTGATGGAAAAAGGTCCCGACCACCTGGACTTTAATTTACCAGGAAATAATCAAAGTCGTGAATTAAACAATAGAACTTGATCTCCTACCCGAAATTCATTTGGTTTAATGTGTTTATAATGCAGATTTTTCATTCTTTCCTTATAAATTTCGGAGTTAGAGTATGCGCGATTCCTTAATTCGTCTAATTCATTTAATTGATAAAATCGATTTTTACCGGCCATTTCTAAGTCTAAGGTTACGTTTTTAATTGCCCAGTAGGCTCTGTGTACTATTTCTACCGGCAAATGACAGCTTTTTCCATAGACAAGCTTATATGGGGTTGTACCTATTGTTGTTTTATACGCAGTTCGAAAAGCCTATAAAGCGTCGTCTAATTTATCAGCCCATTCCTTTTTATTTAATCCTATGGTTTTTTCAAGTATTATTTTTAAACCTCGATTAGTCACTTCGGCTTGTCCGCTTGTTTGAGGGTGATATGCTGTTGAGACCCGGTGATAGACCCCATACCTTGTTAAAAAAATTTCAAGTTGATGGTTACAAAAATGGGTACCTCTATCACTTATTAATGCTTTTGGAGTTCCAAAACGAGAGAATAATCGTTTTAGAAATCTTACCACAACTCTTCAATCGTTTGTTGGAAGTGCTTCGGCCTCGGCCCATTTAGACAAGTAATCTACAACCACAAGTATATATTTGTTTCCTTTTGACGGTGGGAAAGATCCCATAAAGTCGAGTCCCCACACATCAAAAATTTCACAAACAAGAATGCCATTTTGTGGCATTTCGTTTTTGGAAGAAATATTACCTGATCTTTGGCAAGCGTCACATGTCTTGATAAGACTTTGGGTGTCTTTGTAAATGGTTGGCCAATAAAATCCTAAATCAAATACCTTTCGTGCGATACTCGCAGCACCATGATGTCCTCCGTGTGGACCTTCATGACAATGGCGGAGAATTCTCGTTGCTTCACTACCATGTACGCATCAACGGATGAGTTAGTCGGCACACATTTTGAAAAGATAAGGATCTTCACAAAAATAATGCTTTACATCGGTAAAGAATTTTTTTCTTTGATGATGTGACCATCCTTTTGCGACTATACCGCTAGCTAAGTAGTTAGCATAGTCGGCGTACCATGGCTCTTCTCAGTATTCTACCATTTCTAGGGACTCCGTTGGGAATTTTTCATTGATTAGCTCGTCCCTAGTTGCCTCCAAAGCTGGATCTTCCAAGCGGGAAAGATGATCTGCAGCGGTGTTTTCTGCTCCTCTTTTGTCTTTTATTGCAATGTCGAATTCTTGGAGGAGTAGAATCCATCTAATTAGACGTGGTTTAGCATCCTGTTTCCTAAAGAGATATCGAATGGCTGCATGGTCTGTATAAACTATCGTTTTAGAAAGAACAAGATAAGAACAAAATTTATCAAAAGCAAATAACACAGCTAGTAATTCTTTTTCTGTTGTTGTGTAATTTTCTTGTGCATCATTAAGTGTTTTACTAGCGTAATAAATTGGGTGAAAATGCTTATCTTTTTGTTGTCCCAAGACGGCTCCAACTGCAAAGTCACTTGCATCGCACATGATTTCAAAAGGTAATGTCCAATCAGACGCTATCATGATAGGTGTATTGACTAGCATTTCTTTTAGGGTTAGAAATGCTTGGTTGCAATCCTTGTCAAAGATGAAAGGGGCATATTTTTCAAGTAATTTTGTTAGATGCCTTGAGATCCTTGAAAAGTCTTTGATAAATCGTCTATAAAATCCGGCATGCCCAAGGAAACTTCTGATAGCTCTAACGGAGGATGGGGGTGGTAATCGAGAAATAGTGTCTATTTTTGCTCGACCAACCTCCATTCCTTCGCTTGAGATTTTGTGACCGAGTACTATTCCCTCCGTTACCATGAAATGGCATTTTTCCCAATTAAGGGCGAGGTTAGTTTCCTCACATTGAGATAACATTCGTTCAAGGTTATCGAGGCATTGGTCGTATGAATCTCCAAAGATAGAAAAGTCGTCCATGAAGACTTCCATTGTCTTTTCTATCATGTCATGGAAGATGGCCACCATGCAACGTTGAAAGGTTGCGGGGGCATTACTGTCACACCCTGATATTTCCACGTATTACCGGTGGGCCCGGTGGGGAGTATCGTGACGTAGTTGATATCATCATTGACAATTTATCACAGTTTAATACACAGCGGAAGTCGAAAGATAAAAACATTACAACCCGAATGAAAGTAATATCAATTATTACAAAAACGGTTGTAAGGGATCCACAGGCGGATCAAAGTTAAAAGGAAACATTGTTCAACAGATTTATAAACATCTAAGCTTGCAAGACTCTTTATTGATGCTAGGAGTAGCCAGCCTATTCCGCCTAGTACCTGCACTTAGCCTTTTTGGAAAATACGACAGTTTACACTGGTAAATACAATTAACCGACTCATTTTAAAAATGTTTAAGAAAATTGATTTGAATGCACAAGGCACAAAATATCTTTTATAACTTGGGACAATTATTTTAAAAATAATCTTGTATACAGATTTATATGTTTGCCGTCTGACGGGGCCGGTTAGAAGAGCCGGACAAGATTAACTGACACACGACATGTATAATGCCCACAAGGAAAATTCCTCATTGTGGATTACCATTTATACATACGCAACTGTCAGGTGTATGACTACACCTTGTGCTTAAGTCGTGGCTATTTCAATGAATTAGCCGATGATATCCAGGACATGGTCATTAACCCCCCAAAGGCCATATACCAAACAAAACAGATTAAAACGGGTTATGTAAATATATTAATCACAACCGATTTAAATAACTACACACCCGACCAAGCGGTATTATTATAATAACGTATCCCAAGCCCGTATAACGGAAAATAAGCTAAAAGTATTTACATGAGCAAATTATACAAATTTATCCCAGCCGTACAAATCAGCAAGTGCAAATATCTTTTACTGGGATCCTAAATCTGGAATGAAGGTTTTAATAACATATTAGATTCCTAACGGGTCTTACTTAAGTTTTAAACTTAGACCGGTTAGTTTTAATGAAAGGTATACGGTTCAAAACGCATAATTTAGCGAAGACCGGATTAGAATGTGGTTTAGACCCGACAAGTATGAAGACTTGTATAATATGGGTAAACTAAACACATTCTGGATTTTGAAGTGAAAATGATGTGGTTTGACCCGCTTCGGTTAATTTATGCAAACTAGTTACATAAACCGTACCGAACGCGATAATTGCATAACGGGTAACCAAATGAGTCATCAACAGGTTTCCTAAGTTAATATGCCTTAAATATGTTGTGATATCAGTAGGATACCTTCCATTATGCCCAAAACGGATTTAAAATCAATTTAAGCCCCGTAGGGGTATTTTGGTCATTTTAAGGATTATGAAAGAGGTCAAATATTAATCTGAGGTCCTGGTCTAAAAAACTCAGTAAAAATACTTAATTTAATAAGTTATATCAGTAGGGTATTGCGTATATGTGAAATCTATCATTTATAACCAAATTATGCACCGTAGGGGCATTTTGGTAATTTCACATAAGCTTTAAAGGTCAAAATGGGAAATCTGAGTTTAAAACTTTTCTTACTGTTAAAATATAAAAATTTACTTAAAACATCAGTAGGTATTAAGTCTTATATGCCAAAAATAGTTTTAACCCATACTATGCGTTTAAAACGCGTAAAAGTCGGTTTTAAGTGATTTTCAGGTTATAATAGGAAATCTGAGTTTCTGATCAGTTTATAAAGTACAAAATATTTTATTTATCATATAAAATCAGTAGCAAAAATTTTGGTATCAAAATGTTATGCAAAACTCATTTTATTAGCAAAAAGGGTATAACCGACAATTACCGAATCAAAGCAAGAACCCTATGCCATGATCAGTTTAAAAATAAATAAAAATCTTCAAAAATCCCAAAATATTATATTACATCAGTGGGTAAAAAGGTTTGGTGTAAAAATTTGGGTTTAGATAGGCTCTATGCTAATTATGTCGTTTAATTAATAAAAAGCTTTCAAATTACGATATTGAGCATAACTCCTAATTTAGACTTCAAACTGATGTAAAATTTTTAGGACATGTTTATAAATCAGTAATAAAGGTTTTTGTCCTTTCACATTTTCAATAATCTCGTTTTAAGGTCAAAAGGGCATAATGGTCAACATTTAAGCAATTAATGGAAACATGCAAATGAATCGGATTAATTAGGAACCAAGTTGTATAATCTCAGAGGGTTATACTAATCTATAACCTGGTCCTAATGGAACTCTAAGGCATATCTAAACTAAACTAAATCGGGTCAGAACTGAAAGTCAAAGCAAAAGTCTACTTTTGCGACTTTCGGTTTCGAACCGAGCCTAAACTCAAAATTGTCTGGTTGAACATGCTTAGACATGTTCTTACATTAATTACCAAGTTATATAAGTGTTAAAACAGGTTTCATAGCTTCTACATTGCTAATTATGAATTTATTTGCAAAATAGCTTTCTGTTGACTTTTTATAATTAAGTTTGACCCGACAATTGACCTAGTTAGAGTGGAAATAAGAGGGTGCCCTTTTAAGGGTTTATTACCCACATAATTACCAACTCATAGCCATTTTCAATTCGATAAATGACTGGACCATTAGTGATTAATCACTAAGTCAAAGCTTAATTACGATAAGTTTGACTTTTGGTCATTAAGCTAACAAAACATGAACTAGAGAGGCTAAGAACACTCACAATGGTCCTTAGCACGAAATAAGAGCTGATGGAAGCTTGCTTGAAGTCTAGAGAGCTCCAGAGAGGGGTTTTGAAATGATTTCAAATGAGCAAGATCAAGAGTTGCAACATGGTTTCCTTATATAGTGTTTTACATTACATGAGATCATTCCACACAAGTCTACAATTGTTTTCTGATGATCCCAGGTGTCCCCTATGCATGTAATACTGTTGGCTCAGTCCCTGAAATCGAAAACCACCATGCAATGGCGGTGGAACCGGCTGAACAGGCAGCTGTCCAAGTTTCTACCCAGTTACAGGTCTTACGGACCGTAAGCCTTAGGCTTTACGGTCCATATCCGTAATTTAAATTTTTATCGCCCAGATATGCTGCCTTACGGTCCGTAAGGCATACCCTTTGCAGTCCGTAAGCCTTATCAAAAGACAAAATTTTTGTGAACTTTTAGATTTTGACCATGCAATCTCATAAATTCGAATCTCATGTCATTTTCCAGTAGAGTGGACCATATATTCAGACCTTGTGTGCCCTTGCATGTGATGCCATGCACTTACATATTCTTGGACTTTGAAGAATGCTTTTTAAATGAAGTTTTGTCGTAAATGCACATAGGATTCCACTCTTTGAAAATTTGAATTATTTATCACATTAGTTAACCGGATTTGAATCTATATCAGATGTTTATAAAAACATATTAAGGTTTGGAATTAATAGAAAGGTCATTCAGAGGTAATAATTTTAACATGTTGACACCTTTAATCCCTTCAGATATCCTTCAACTAATTCCGGGTTATAACACATTTACCTTCCATGACACGTGTCTTTATAATATTGGTCATGATTTTTACGAGGTGTTACAATTACATAGACCAAAATGCATGCGTCGATAAGCAAAAGTTCTGTAGGGACATGTGAATGTTGTCTTTTCTTGGTCATACGGTGCTATCGGTATTTGAAAGTAACCTGAAAAACCATCTAAGAAACAATAAAATTTGTGACCAGATAATCTTTCTAACATTTGATCAATAAAAGGTAAAGGAAAGTGATCTTTCCTTATTACCTCATTTAATCGACGATAATCAATACATACTCTCCATCATGTGACGGTTCTTGTTGGTATTAATTCATTTTTCTCGTTAGTTACTATCGTCATACCTCCTTTCTTAGAAACTACTTGGACGGGACTTACCCAAGGACTATCGGAGACTGGGTAAATGAGTCCGGCGTCAAGTAATTTGATGACTTCATTTTTAACCACTTTTTGGATGTTTGGATATACTCTACGTTGTGGTTGTATTACCGATTTATAGTCATCATTCATTAAAATTTTGTGCGTGCACATGGAATGACTTATTCCTTTAATATCTACAAGATTCCAAGCGATCGCGTTTTTGTGTGTTTTCAAAAGTGTGATTAATTTTTCTTTTTCTATACTAGTTAATTTTGACGAAATAATTACAGGTAATTTACCATCTTTGTCGAGAAAAGAATATTCCAAACCTTTCGGAAGTTCTTTGAGCTCAAGAGGTGGGTCTTTAGGAGACTCCTTGTTTGGTTGCTCATTTTGATCAAGAACCAAAAAGGTTTGTTCTATGACGACCTCTTCTTCAGCAAAGTGGTCAATTTCTTCTCTTGTATTGGGTGGTTCATCTTCATATTCAATTAGGGGGTCATTATTGCCGAATGGATATTTCATTGAGCGCTCAAGATCGACACTTTTTTTGAATGCCCCTAATTGAATGGGTAGATTGTTATACTTCTGATTTTTCAAAGCTTCGTCGGTCTTTACAAAAGGTCGTCCCAACACTAGTGAAGCGTCATCAAGGATGACGAAGTCGGTTGGGATTACCATTTGATTGGTTTGGGCCAACACATCTTCAACTATCCCTATTAATTTTACTGTTTTCCGATTAGATAGAAAAATGGGTATTTGAAGTGGAGAAAAATCACTAATACTTAATTTTTCGAAAATGTAGTTTGGCATTATATTAACAAAAAGATCTTTATCAATGGTAATATTACTAATAAAGGAATTTTGAAAGAAACATGGAACCGGTGTGACGTTAATTTCAAATGGATCTTCTTTTATTAGCGTAGTTTGATCATTTGTTAACTTAATGCTTACCGTTTCGTCAATTTTAGTGTTAGTGTTTAACTCTTTTAAAAACTTAACATGAGTGGGTACTAAACAATGATTTTCAAAAGAAGGTGACAAGAGATTAATTTCTTTAAAATTAGACTCTTCTTGGATTTTAACGTTGTCGGACTCACCTTTTTCGTTGTTAACTCATGTGTCGGCTCATATCTTGGTTCCTCATAGTAAGTATATGAAGATTGAGGCTCATATCTTGGTTCCTCAAAGTATGAGTATGAAGGCTCATACCTTGGTTCATCAAAATATGAGTATGAGGGAGAAGGTTCATACCTTGGGTCTTCACAGGGTGTGTATGAAGTGGATGGCTCGTACCTGGGCTCCTCATAGTAGTTGTATGAAGGGGATGACTCAAAGAGGTCACAATATTGTACCGAATGAGGGTTCCCACAAATGGTGCAATAGTCTTCCCTATAATCATCCTCCTCATAGTGGTAGTTGTAATCTCCTGAGTATTGATCCATAAGAATCACTCAGCAGACCACAACAGAGTCTCGGGACCAGTAAACAAAAATAAAAACAGAAACAGAGGCTGGACACGGCCCCGTGTTCAGTGAGCACTGCCGCGGGGTCAGGTTCTGTATCTGGGCGTTTTAAAAGTGACTGGTTTTGTGCAGCATGGGGGCGTGTTCAGCGAACACGACCCCGTGCTCAGACTCTGTATCTGGGAGTTTTTTAAAAATATGCAGCACGGCCCCGTGTTCAGTGAACACGGCCCTGTGTTCAGTCTACTGTAATGCAAAAACTAACTAAAATGCAGGAAATGTGCGCGCAATTTTAAAAAGGTTTTGAAAAACTGATTAGGGCGTTGATTTTAAGCTTTCTTAAAATCCTTATGTCGCCGGAAACGGCGCCAAAAACTTGATGCGTGTGTAGCGTTATATGTTTTGTTTATATTTTAAGCCCTTTTTAACACTTTGGTCAAGTTTTAAATTTATAAAACACGATATCTTACTAACACTAAACACACATATGGGCAAGTGCACCCATCATGAGCGTAGTATAGCGTTGGTAAGATACCGAAGTCGTCCAAGGACACAAGAGCTTTTAGTACCGATTTATCCTCGACGTCTAATCAAATCAAATTTTTTGAAAAAGTTTTAAACATGAAAATAAAAACTAAAAATGCTGAAAAATAAAAATAAAAATAAAACAGATAGACAAGATGAATCACTTGGATCCGACTCGCCTTTAGTGTAACCTTTGATGATTTCCGCACTTTTGCACATTTTAAGAGATTATCTTAGTTATAGTAGTATGCCCCTCTTTTGAAGGTGAAGTTACCCTCAACCTAGTAGTTTGAGTCAGCATGGATACAATCCTAAAGGGTCAGAATATTGAAAGATAATTAATTAAGTATTTTATATAGACAGTAAAATAACGCCAAGACACCACGGACAAATGATAAGGAAGTTTCACCTTCAACATAAGAAACTAGTTATTAAAGTCATTAATAGAAAACCAAATAAAAAGTCCGAAAAGTTTAGAAATCAAAAGTATTACACTAAATGCTTGTCTTCACCAAGTGATGTAAGAGAGTTAGGCAAACATGGCCTTTGATTGTCAAGAACCCTTACTATCAATCTTGGATCCCGAGAGTACTACACACACTCTATGATGGATGATGGATGATGGTGGTGGATGTGGGTGTTGTGATGGTGGTGGAGTGTGGGTGAACTGGGAGAGAGGTGGTTTGCCAAGGGATGCCATTGAAGTGATCCAAGCACCTCTATTTATAGACTGTACAGAAGCTCGGACATGGCCCCGTGTCCATTGGGCATGGCCTCGTGTCCATCCTTATTCTCTTTCTTCATTAAATGCAATTTGTCTACATTAGCTCCACACGCCCGTGTTGAGCTGGGCACGCCCCCGTGTCGGGAATAGAAGCTTCTATAGCTTTGTCCTTTCTGCAGACACCTGGCCACGCCTCCATGTCCGCTGGGCACGGGGCCGTGGTCAGCCTTCTGTTTTCTTGTTTTTGCTTGGGAAGATGCTGTCGAGGGGTCGGGCATGCCACGTTTGTTCCTTTTCTTGTATTTTTGTTAGATTTTGCTGCATATTTGTTCCTTTTGTTCATTTACGCTCATTCAATCCTGAAAATACAAAAGGAAGACAAAGGCACACTTTTTCCAACATTAGTACTAAAAAAGGGTTAGTTTTATGCTTCATTTGTTGTATTTTATATGTTGCATTTTACACACATCAAATACCCCCACACTTGAATCTTTGCTTGTCCTCAAGCAAAACTCTTTATAATGTGGCTTATTCTCCCAAATGGAATGGGTAGAAGAGAAGTTTTTGGGCTTGTCTTGAGTGTCGGGAATCCAAGATCTTTATTAGGCTTTATTTTTATGTTATTTACAACCCTATTCGTTATGATTTATTTAGAACATTTCATAAGAGAAATTACTTATTTGGGCATAACATGCCTTTTTAAAATTTCATTTATATACAAGTTCACATACCTCACGGGAGATCACTCAACACTCGGCCGAAGATGTATTTTTGTTAAAGGAATAGCTATTTTAGAAAAATATCGGATAAACCGTCTATAATATCCTGGCAGTCCAAGAAAACTTCACACCTCCGTCGATGATTCAAGGACTTTCCACTTAGTAATCGCCTCGATCTTTGTGGGATCCACATGAATTCCTTCATGATTAACCAGATGTCCAAGAAATTGTACTTCTTGTAACCAACATACACATTTTGAGAATTTAGTATAAAGCTTCTCTTTTCTCAGCAAATTTAAAAGTAAAAACAAATGCTTTGCATGATCTTCTTTACTCTTAGAGTAAATAAGAATATCATCTATAAAGACAATTATGAATTTATCCAGATATGGTTTACATATTCTGTTCACCATGCCCATAAATGCGGCTGGGGAATTGGTTAAACCAAATGGCATGACTGTAAATTCATAATGACCATACCTTGTTTAGAAAGCAGTTTTAGGAATGTCCTCTTCCTATACTTTCAGTTGATGATATCCTGAGCGTAAATCGATCTTAGAAAAGAATCGAGCTCCTTGAAGTTGATCAAACAGATCATCGATTCTCGGTAGTGGGTCCCTATTTTTAATCGTGACCTTCTTCAATTCCCGGTAATCAATGCACATACGCTGTATGAAACCTTTTTTAATCGTGATCATCGATTCTCGGTAGTGGGTCCCTATTTTTAATCGTGATCATCGATTCTCGGTAGTGGGTCCTTTTTCTTGACAAACAAGATTGGGGCTCCCCATGGTGATGAACTAGGCTGTATGAAACCTTTTTCCAGAAGTTCGTCCAATTGTTTCTTTAGTTTTTGCATCTCCGCTGGTGTTAAACGGTAAGGTGCCTTGTGTTAGTGCACTTTTCGTACGCCTGCCACTGTTCGAATAGCTAGATAGAGCATGTATTGAATATTGTATAGAATAGAGATAGTTGGACAGGTTTTGTAAATGTCAAAGTCCATCCGGACGGATGACCATCCCACCGGATGACCATCCGGTCGGATGGCAATCCGAACGGATGGACACATGGTAGGAAATGTCTATAAATAGGGACCTTGGGGTTCCATTTGGACAAGCTTTTGGTTCCCAGAGGGGAAATGCTGTCCAACTGGTCTCGCGGTGCTGTAAACGTTGAATAATCAATAGAGACCAGATTGAAATTGACTGTTTGGTGTTCTATCTATCTTCTACTTGTTTCTTTTCGTTTCTAGTCGTTATAAACGCACCGAACACGTCATTTCGGGACCGAAGCTCCGTCGAACTCTCCGGATCCTGGAATCAGCAGTGGTATCAGAGCATCCAGGGAGCTGAATCGAGATCAACGACACCGAATTCACCGGAATTCGAGTTTCACTTGCCGATCAGAGTCAAATTTCACCGGAGATTTGACATTTCTTGCCGATCAGATTCAAATTTCACCAGAAATTTGACATATTTCTTCTCTTTCTACTCATTTCTTGCATTATTTCTCAGTTTGTTACCTTAAAATCAGAAAAACTTAAAATTGAACGTGAATCTACGGTTAAATATTGATAAAATCGATATCATTTGATTCGCAATCAATCAAAGTATAATCCTACTAAGTTTCATAATCAAATTCAACCTAAAACTAGATCAAATTCATCAAAAACCGTGTTTAGCTGTTCATATGTGCTGACGTCATCCACTCGCTCGGACAGCTGTCCGAACGGATTGGAATAGTTAGTATCTGCTAGTTGCTTGCTGACATCATCAGTGTTACTTGCTCGGATTACTATCCGAGTGGTGTGATTAAGTTTGATCAAGAACTTCAGCTTACGTCATCATCTCACCCGATCGGATAGCAATTCGATCGGATAGGATTTGGAAGTGCTAGTTTACCTGTTAACCTGTCATCCGGTCGGATCACCATCCGAGCGGTGAAACGTTGAAAAGTCAACTTTCAAAGTCAAGCTTCTCACTCAAACAGATAACCATCCGAGCGGATCACCATCCGGTCGGATAGCCTGTGTCACTCGTTAGGATAGTGACTCAATCGGATCATCATCCGATCCAAGAGTTTTATTTTTGAAATTTGCAAAAATTTTCTAAGTGTTTGTTGACTATTTCAGGTACGTGAAAGATAGACGAATTCATGAATCCTTTCAGTGATATGTTTGCCTTTGCTGGAAACTCTGGAGATGATGGTACTTCTAGCAACACCAATGAGAACACGTCAAATGCAAAGAAAACTTTGTCGGATGCTTTAGGTGTGGAAAGTGCATACGGAACATATAACAAACCCCCAAAGTTGATGGCGATCGAAGAGTACAGTCGGTGGGCCAAGAAATTTGAAGAATAGCTAAAGGCATTTGCGTATACCAGCTGGAAAAGTCTAAAGAATGGATACAGTGATGGAGGGAAAAATGGTGAAAATTTGACATCAACTGAAGAAATAGATGTTTTTGTTGCCGAGCAAAAGTGCATCGCGTTGCTATTTCAGTCTGTTCGAGAAGATATAATATCTTTGATCGAGTATACCAATGCTAAAGATCTGTGGAAAAAGTTAGAAGTAAAATGCTTGGGAAGTACAGAAATAGTGAAAAACAAAAGGAAACTACTAAGAAAAGAGTTTGATTTATTTGGTTGTTTAAAAAATGAATCAGTTTGTAAGATGATTGAGAGGTTTGGGCACTTGAAGTTAGAGTTGGTGAGACATGGAATTACCTATTCTCAAGAAGAGTTAGTCGACAAATTATTTGATTCGTTTCCAGATGAGATGGATTGGCAATACTACGCGTTAATGCTGAAGAATACTATCAAGACTGAAGAGATGACAGTGGATCGGCTTATCGAGAGACTAGAGAGTCACGAGCTGGAGATAAAGAAAACACACAAAGTCAATCATTCGTCCTATCAGCAGAATTTGGAGTTGTATTATCCAAAAAGCATGATTCCCAAGAATACGTCTCCCAAGACAGCTTTTTCTGCTGAAAATTCCAACAAAATCCAAAATTCCAACACATCTAGCAAAGAGAGTGTAAGCAGTGGATTTCACAGTGGCTCTTCGTCTACTTCAAACCAATCAACTGCAAAGAACTTATTTCAATGCAATATAGCTGTGGATTTAAAGAACGCTCAAAACTTCAGCGAGGAGTCTGCAAAGCAACATATGGTTTTCTTAGCTTCTGTGCTAGAGTCTTATGAAATCGTTGTGGCAGGCAAGATTGGCAACACCAACCTAACAAAGGAAGATTACGATCAAATAGATCCTGAGGAGATGGAATTGATCGACATAAGGTGGTGTATGGCCAGTGCAGTGAGAAGGGCACAACGTTTTATGGAGATTACAGGAAGAAAGTCTATTGGTGGACCATCTACCAAGTTAGGCTTTGACAAGTCAAAAGTGACCTGTTTCAAGTGTAAACAAAAAGGTCATTTTAAAAGAGAATGCCGGAATGCTTATGCTGATGATTCTGAAAATCCGTTCAAAGAAGATTACTGCAAGAGAGCAATTTATCATCAGAATAAATCAGAACCACCAAGAATGAAACAACTTGAAGATAATAAAGAAAAATCCAGAGCTCTCGCTGTGATTCATGATGATGAAGGATTTGACTTGAGCGAGAACCTGACTAGTGTCTGTCTTCTACCGGAGCTTTGTACTTTCAGAACAACTAATAGAAAGAACAGACCATGTTTAATCGTTGAATTCTGTGTTGATCATCTATGATTTGTCATAATGGATTCCGCACATTAGACAAAGTCGATTCATCTTGTTCCTTACGATCAGATCCTGTGCAAAGGGACCAACACCTTGGCAATCGGTGCTGTCCCTGGTAGTAGGTGAATTCTGAATTCAACCTCTCTATCTGGTGGTAATCCAGGTAGCTCTTCTGGGAAAACATCTGAGAATTGAGATACTACGGGAATATCTTTCAATTCTTTTCCTTTAGTGTTAATGATTATGGAAATCATATACACTAGTGATCCTTTCCTTGCATAACTTGCTGTTTTCATCACAGAGATGAATTTTGTTGACCTAGTTGTCTTATCTCCTTTAATTGTGATCTTTTCACCCTTTGGTGATCTTAATTGTTTTGACTTTTGATCACAGAGAATACTGGCATGATTGGCTACTAACCAATCCATTCCTAATACAATATCAAATCCAGCGAGATTCATTGGGTAAAGGTTAGCAATAAAATTATGGTCTAAAATTTCTATTCTTGCTCCCTGCAAGATTTCAGTAATCTTAATGGATTCTCCATTTGCTGTTTCTACCAGACATTCTTGTTGAAGTTTAGTTAATGGTTGATTGAGAAGGTTGCAGAACGAAGTATTAATAAAACTTTGGTTCGCACTAGAGTCAAATAATACTTTAGCAAAAATATCATTAACTGAAAACGTACCGGCAGTCACATCCGGAATCATCTTGGCCTCTTCATCTGTCAGAACAAAGGCTCTGGCATTCTTGGTAGTTTTGTTGTTCATTGCTGGAGCTAGTTTCGGACAGTTTGGTTTGATATGCCCCGTCTCTCCATACTTAAAGCATAGCTTATTGATGGGTTTCTTCCTGCAGTCTTCTTCCTTGTGTCTAGATATTTTGCAGAAGTTGCAGTATATGGAACATCTTCCTGAGTGCTTCTTCGTGCAGTACTTATAGTAAGGTGTAGAAGTAGAACTTGTACCTTTCCCACGGTTGGAATTGCCATAGAGAAATTCCTGGGTAGTTTTTAGGCTAGGTTCTTCCTTTGGTTCTCTTCTTGCGTATGTACTAATTCATCAGTCAAGGTATTGGCTAGTTCTACGGCTTCTTCTATGGTTTGTGACCTGGCTGGCTTGACTATGTGTCTGATTTCACTAAATAAATCCCCAGATGTAACGGGAGATTAATACTGGTTCTGGTGAGACTAGGGTTGGCACTATTCTAGCATATTCGAAGAATATGGTAGTGTAACCCTTGCAGTCTATTCTAGTCATTTTAAGATTTAAGAACTTATTAGCGATTTGTTCCTTTTCATGAGTAGGACAAAATTTCCTTTCAACCATGTTCTTAAAGTCAGCCTATTCCATATTATAGACTTTATCACTTCTTCTAGACTGGAGAATAGTATTCCACCATTCTAAGGCTGCATTTTTAAAAAGATTAGAAGCAAACATAATCTTATCTTCCTCTGCACATTTGCTTATTTTTAAGACTGCTTATGTCTTTTCTATCCAACGTAGAGCTGCAATGGCTCCTTCATTGCCAGAGAATTCTATTGGTTTACAGGACCAAAATTCTTTGTAAGAACAACCATATGCATGGTTCTTCTTCTTTTTGGAATAGGCAATTGAAGTAGCGGTCCATTATTCATGTTGTGACTGGGCTCAGTAGGTGATCGTTTACTTCCACTGTTAGTTTTATTATTTTCTGCTTCCTTAACAGTCTTGATAATATATGGCATAGCGTCTATGATTCCTTGGGCTACTATATGTTAGATGGCACTGTTATCTATTTGGTTTCCATTATTTTCATTATTCTGGTTTTCCTGATTTACTTCGTTGTCCATCTGGATTATAAACATTTATCAGGTATTAATATCACAAAATAAGATTTAATGTAAACAATCACGCAAACAAATTGATCAAAATCGTCGAGCATTGCGACTTTTACTCTTTTCATATATATATCTATTACAATCTACAACTGGAATTTAAACACACTACTAGTTATGCATCAATGTTAGGTTATCTATTCTAGTGGATTTTTTTTCAAACTACACACATTTATATATATATATATATTACTAGGGGTTGTTCCAGAAATGCATTTCTCGCTCGTCGTATTTCCACACGATCTTTTCTCCTATCTGTTTTATGCTCTCTCCTTCCTCCACTAATTCCTCACCAAATGTGCGAAGTTCCTTCACATTCTCTTCACTTATGGATGGCAGTGGTGCGGGTACTGGGTCAGGGTACTGAGGTATAGGTTCTCCATATGGGTATGGGTCGCCTAACACACTCTGAAAATACGGATCGTTATTCCAAAATGGATCTAAAGGGTTAAGGTTGGTATACTGTGCTATGGGATCTGGCATCGGTTCTCCTTGTGGATAAAATTCCTGATATTCTCTATGGTCATCTTCCCACGGATCATACGCTAAAGGATTAGGTGCTGGGATTCTAGGTATCTCGTTAGGGTCAAATGCTAGTATGGGTAATTGGTTTCCTTGGTTAAGTTCTATCTCCATTGGTTGGGTTGGGAATAGTGGCAATGGTTGTGGTGCAATGATCTGATCTAGGTTTGGATCTGCTGCAGTAGTGGCTAGTATATGAAAGTTGCCAACCGTCTATTAACTGCTTCTTGGGTCTGGGCGTTTACTTCCCTATTGGCTGCTGCTAACGCTCTCTGTTGTTGTAACTTTCTCATTCGCTTTCTCCTCTCATGTGCTTCCCGACTAAACCATCCTCGCTTTTTCGAAGGGGATGGTTCCTCGGATTGCGCCTTAAAGATGAAGATTCCTTCTTCAGTGTCATCAGAATACCCCGAAGGAGTAGGCTGTGATGAAGTTACTTCACTTTTGGGAGAACTAGCTGGGTGACAATAGGCGTCAGACGTACCTTGCTCACGCATACTGTAAACTAACAGATTGTCAAATAACACAAAACAATAATATACATGTATACATAATCACATAGATTATTTCCTAACATAAAGGATAAAATCTTGGTGTTAGCAGAACACTTCCGTGGCTTAAATCAGTGGTCGTAGCTTTGATACCACTCTCGGTCGCAACCCTCAACCCCTACCCCGGGAGCGGGCAACCGCGAGGATAGTATAGTGGTATTGGTGTTTATTAATTTGGCAGTGAAAATTAACATCAGAACCGTAGTTAGGAAATAGTTTATCAGAGTTAAAACACCACATTTTATAAATAATGTTTTTATAGGGATAAACCCTAATTTATTGAAATAAAACTTCTTTCTTGTTTAGGTAACTTTTATAGCCACTTTTTCAAGACTTCAATGCTCTCCAGCTGGCTTCTATTTGGCTTTCACATTTTGTTTCCTAAAACGCGTTTTAAAAAGTTTTATCAGCAAGAAATACTTGCGAGTGCATCCCAGTTTAATCAAAACAGGATTTTATATCTTTTCAGTATTGAGAGCGATTACAATGTTTTTATCTACCCAATTACCACCCACGGTACTGCCAATCCTGACTTGTGGTCATGCTACTACTCACAGTGTAGTAACAAGTAATGTATACAAACCCCAACATACCGACAATAATTGTAGAATACATAGACTCAATCACTGTTAAATATACTTTAAAATAATTAAGGTTTTGTAAAACAGTTTACAAAAACAAGATGTACTCACATTGCTGTTTTAGATAATACTACTGCTTTCTAGTTATAATCTATTAAAATTAAACAATGCACACGTGTTAGTAAGATAACCCAATTTACATTAGCCATACCCCCGAGACAGAACTCCAACGACTGAGTCAGGCAGAGCCTTGATATGCGTTACGGAGCTCTAGATCAATCGGGCAGAGTAACTAATACGTAACCGAGGGTTATAATACTTACAACGAGGTAGAGCTTCGCTTTTTAGGGGTATTATACTCGAGTATTATAGCACCATATGTGTCGAGAGAGAAAAAGAAATGAGCGAATGTGAACTGTGCCTCTCCTGCTCTATTTATAGCTTGTTTAGAAGATCGTCGCGCCCCACGACGCCCCTTGTGCTTGTCCTTCGCGGGCCGCGAGGACCCTAGGCTAGGGCCTAGGCTTGGCGACTCATCAGGTAGGCTCGACACAGAAGGGGGACACATGGTGTACTGAGGAGTCGCCTTGTGTCACTCCGTTGCGCCCCGCGACAGACCTAAGCCTCATCCGTCGCGGGCCGCGAGGCTCTATATTTATTTGTTTTATTTGATTTTTATTAATATAAAGGTATTTTAGGGTTATTTTTCGTATACGAGGTGTATTTTAGGACGTATAGGAGTATTTTAATGGTTTTGGGAGAGTTGTTATAGAGGAAAACCATACAAAGCCTGAACGGAGTAATTCCCACAGAATTATGAAAATGGGTGTTATACCACTAATGCGCTAATGGTAGCCCACATGTAAGGCTTTTCAAACACCATACATTGTAGATAGCACTCAAGATACCAATTAACTACGTCAGTTTGGCCATCCGTATATAGATGGTAAGTTGTGGACATAGTCAAGTCAACCCCTTGTAAATGCCATGGACTCCCTCCAAAAGTTTCTAAGAAAAACTGTATCATAGTCAGAGACAATTGAGAATGGGCAGCCTTGATGTTTAAAAACGTCAGCAAGAAAATTTTGAGCTACCACAATAGTATAAAATGGATAACTAAGGAACATGAAATGACCATGCTTTGTAAGCATGTCGACTACCACCAATATGGTATCTTTACTAGTAGATGTGGGCAAACCTCCAATAAAGTCCATGGAAATGTTAACAAAAATAGATTTTAGGATTGGAAAAGGATGCAACAAACCCATACAAGCTATTGTTTCACTCTTTGATCTTTTACATACATCATAGTCCCTAATGGTCTACCTAACCAAATTGGAAATACCTTTCCAGTAAAACATGCATTTAATTCTTTGAGTGGTAGTAAGTATTCCCGAGTGGCCCCCCATAGGAGAGTTGTGACATAAATTCACAATGTCTTGTCTTAATGACTCGTGCCTCCCCGCCATTAATCTATTTTTCCAGTATAAAATTTTTCCATCCCACATAATGTGAGCTAAAGATTCCTCATCTTGAACTTGCTGTAACAGCTGAGATAAATCAATATCTTTAGACCAATTGTCCTTGATTCATTGTAGCAATAATAGTTCAAAAGGGGATACATTTAACCCAAACAGAGAGGTTGTTGTCACCCAAGATAATGCATTTGTAGCAAAGTTCTCCTCTTATTGTCTATACACAATCTCATAACCATACTCCGTTAGTTTTGCTAACCACGTGTGTTGTAAAGGAGTGGTGACTTTTTGTCCCAATAAAAACTTAAGGCTCTGTTGATCAATATAAATTGTAAATATGCCCATAATTAGATGGTAAAGCCCACTGTTTAACAGATATAAGAATAGAAAGTAACTAATTTTCATAGACAGATAACACCAAATGCTTAGGTGATAGGGCTTTGCTAATGTACGCAAGTGGATGCTTATGATGAAACAACATTGCCCCTAAGGGTGGGGTTCTAGAGTGAACACTAGTGTATTTGTGAATTGGGTGAACAAATCATGGCCATTGATTTACATCATCAAATCGTAAAATACACTAGTGTATTTTCATCATCGTATATTGGCCATTGATTTACATTTGTGTATTGATAATCAAGGGCTAGGATTAGTTCACTAGTGTTCACAATCAAGGATATTGTTCACAAATGAACCTAACCCTTGCCCCTTAACCATCTGCTGATGCATCAGTCTAAATAACAAAGGGTAAATCGAAATTGGGTAATGCTTGAACAGGAGCGGTACCTAACGTATAAAGCAGCTTGAGCTCTATCATTCCACACATATGCATCCTTCTTTAATAAAATTAGTTAACGACTTGGCTAACACCCCCCCCCCCACCCCCTAAAGGATCTGATAAACCTATGGTAATACCTAGGGGTGTGCATGGGTCAGTTTGGGTCGGTTTTGACCAAAAACCATAAAGATTTATTGCATGTCAGTTAAGTTCGGTTATGGTGGGTATGGAAAAAATGATAACCATAACTGACCCGCTACTTCCGGTTTTCAAAAAAACCATTAACCGACCCACCCGTATTTAATTGGTTTGGTTTTTTCGGTTCGGTTTTGGCGGTTAATTCGGTTTTTTGCACACCCCTAGTAATACCCTACAAGTCTAAGGAAACCCCTCAACGGTTTTAGAGTAAGTTGAATCAGCCAGTTCTTAACACCTTCAAGCCTTACCGGATCTGTACTAACCCCCTCATCAGAAATCACATATTCCAAATATTTAACTCCAACCCCCTAAAAGTAAATTTAGACATCTTAACAAACTATCACACCCGCTAAAACCAGAGTTGTGCACGACTTCTTGGTATCATGACATATGTAGTGGAATATATATCTAAGGCTTGAGGAATGTTGAACGCCAATTCATCTATACACCTTCTAGGTAGTTGTTCAATCTAAAGTCTATCTTGAACATGTCAAGGTCTCGGACTTCTAGGGTTCTGAATATTTCGCCTATATTCAACGGTGCCATAGTTAAATGTTACATGAAAAACATGCTTCAAAGTGTCCAAATAAACTTGGTGACTTCATAGGTTTTATTTGACATGATGGAAATCATTTTCTTTATATGTTTTGAAAAGATCGTTATTAAAAATGTATAATAGACACATCTTTGTAAATTCAACATACTCATCTTTGAAAAGATAAGCTTAACATATCTTTAAAATAACCCAGTTACACTTGTCAGTAAATATATTTTTGAAAACTAGGTATTCTTACCACGAAAGACATAACACATGTATCTTCAAATAAATCAACATGTAAACCAACGAAATACATATTACTTATATCTTTTATTACTTGGCATACAGGTCAATGTAAGACATAACATCTATGTCTAGACGAACTCCGTCAACCATAACCTTAATGGTTTCTATCAATTTTTTCATAATTTCATCAACCATAACCTTAGTAGTTTCTATCGGTTTTTAATCATTTCGTTAACCATAACCTTAATGGTTTCGATCAGTTTTTAATCATTTCGTCAACCATAACCTTAATGATTTATATCAGTTTTTAATCATTTCGTCAACCATAACCTTAATGGTTTCTATCAGTGTTTAATCATTTCGTCAACCATAACCTTAATGGTTTTTATCAATTTTTTAGCATTTCGTCAACCATAACCTTAATGTTTTCTATCAGTTTTTAATCATTTCAAACACCGAATGCACTTACCCTAAGTGATCTTATTCTTAAGCTAGCAAGACTCAACAATGTCGTAATTATCATGAGTCGTATAACCAAACCTTGATGGTAGTTTTGCCCCCAAACCAATGTTTACCACAAACACATAATACGTTATAGATATCTTGCAACATTTACCATTCCTGATAGGTTAGCGCTACTAACCATGAGGGATGTTGACGTGATGTCGTGGTCACAATCAAATTTAATCCAATTACTACTAAATAGATAGTGGTAAGTGGGTATCGAACACAGGGAGTTTGTGGAATATGAGTTATTTGAAGATTTATCTAAGTTAACTACGATTAAACTAAATGCAAGTAAAGTAAATTTCAAGAGTTGATTTGATTGAATTGGTTTTAAAACTAAAATTACTAATATAATTGCAAAGATAAAAATTTTGGTTGTAAGCAAATTAGAGACAAATGACCATCCTAGAGTTCTGGTTTCAATTGACATTCATGTTATCATTCCACTAGAAAGAACTACATAGACATAGCTCATATGTGACTTCTTGCAGTGATGAAAGGGAACTAAGTACTCAGATTCCTAGAACGTGAGGTTGTTACTCGATGATCAATCAACCCTTACCCAAGCCTAACTATACCCATGATATCTCGATTGCCAACGGCACCAAGAACGTACGGTTTCTAATTAGTTTAACATATGAGTCAACAATTTACAACAAAGTAATTGTCACGGCCCCAGCCCCGGTTTTACCCGGTTTAGGAGCCGCGGAACAGAAAATCCCGCGGTATTTATTTAATTGAGTTGACAGCGGAAGATTTTAACAGGATCTTTTAAAACTGAAAATGCCTTATTATTTTATTCCATAATTCGGGATAAAACCCCGGTAATTTACAATAGGGTGATTTCACTGGGAAATCTTTATTTCATAAAACATGTTTCTTTATTTACATTGAGCCACTTTCTTAAGCTTGTAGTGCTTCACGGCACTTTCCTGGATCACAACAGATCACCTGAAACATGTTTGAAAAAGGTTTTGTCAGCAGGGAAATACTGGTGAATCATTTTTTTTACTAAAACGACATATTGTTATAATTTACAGTATTAAGAGCGATTACAATGTTTCCGTATATCAACCAACTACCCACAGTATTTGTCACTCGACCATCCATTGGTAACCTCATTGTCCAATGGTGTCTGTGACTATGGTTATATCACCCCTTGGCTACCCCGTTGTCCAATGGTGACGGTTATCAAGTAATGTATACAAAACCCCACATACCGGCTGTAATTTGGATATTACAAAGACTTAATCCCTATAATTATAACCTTGAAAATAAATAGGGTTTTGGAAATAATTTGATAAAAAGAGAATGACTCACATTGCAGATTTAACACGAGCAGAGTCTAATCTACATATTAGCCTTGTTAACCTAGTTTAAATAACAATGCACACAAAACTAGGTTAGTAACTAATACAGCATTTACGATAACTCACAAGATTAAACCCTCATAACGAATGACAAAGTTCGATACTTAAACATCCATCGAATTTACGACGAATGACAAAGCATAACCCTAATGTGGGCAGCACTTAAACATCCATTGGATCGTTTTAATCGATCGGACATTGAATCGTAGCAGCGATCGAGTTATTACCCTGTTATAGCGGCAGCGTTTCGTGTCTGTGTGTGTTTTTGTAGTAATTGGACAATATCTCAACGTACATATTGAGTTTGAACGTCGAACTAACACACAATTGCAAGTACCAGACTCCCCTATTTATACATGAAAAACGGCGCCCTCGCGTGGCGCGAGGGGCCTGTCGCGTGGCGCGACGGGTTACTTTTAGGGTAGGGTAGGGTAGGTTCGTGTCCGTTATAGCCTTAGTGAGTCACGTTTCGACGAATTTCAATTCCTACAGCAAACTGTGAGGATATTATCAACTAGGGTTTACCCCCTGAGTTTTAGGGGCCCTGATCCTGATTCCGATTGTTCTGAAAATTGTAGGGTTTATGCAGAATCACTTGGGAATCTTAATTAGGGTTTCCTATTGAAGCACAATTAATAATAATTAGGACTTTTTGATGAGAGTTGTTACCCCCCCCCACCCCCTAAAGTACTAAAAATCTTCAGTCAAAAACATCAAATATTAAAAATATGGTGAAAAGCCTAAATCCTACAAAGATTAATTACATGTCAGTTAAGTTCGGTTATGGTGGGTATGGAAAAAATGATAACCATAACTGACCCGCTACTTCCGGTTTTCAAAAAAACCATTAACCGACCCACCCGTATTTAATTGGTTTGGTTTTTTCGGTTCGGTTTTGGCGGTTAATTCAGTTATGATTTGGTTAATTCGGTTTTTTGCACACCCCTAGTAATACCCTACAAGTCTAAGGAAACCCCTCAACGGTTTTAGAGTAAGTTGAATCAGCCAGTTCTTAACACCTTCAAGCCTTACCGGATCTGTACTAACCCCCTCATCAGAAATCACATATTCCAAATATTTAACTCCAACCCCCTAAAAGTAAATTTAGACATCTTAACAAACTATCACACCCGCTAAAACCAGAGTTGTGCACGACTTCTTGGTATCATGACATATGTAGTGGAATATATATCTAAGGCTTGAGGAATGTTGAACGCCAATTCATCTATACACCTTCTAGGTAGTTGTTCAATCTAAAGTCTATCTTGAACATGTCAAGGTCTCGGACTTCTAGGGTTCTGAATATTTCGCCTATATTCAACGGTGCCATAGTTAAATGTTACATGAAAAACATGCTTCAAAGTGTCCAAATAAACTTGGTGACTTCATAGGTTTTATTTGACATGATGGAAATCATTTTCTTTATATGTTTTGAAAAGATCGTTATTAAAAATGTATAATAGACACATCTTTGTAAATTCAACATACTCATCTTTGAAAAGATAAGCTTAACATATCTTTAAAATAACCCAGTTACACTTGTCAGTAAATATATTTTTGAAAACTAGGTATTCTTACCACGAAAGACATAACACATGTATCTTCAAATAAATCAACATGTAAACCAACGAAATACATATTACTTATATCTTTTATTACTTGGCATACAGGTCAATGTAAGACATAACATCTATGTCTAGACGAACTCCGTCAACCATAACCTTAATGGTTTCTATCAATTTTTTCATAATTTCATCAACCATAACCTTAGTAGTTTCTATCGGTTTTTAATCATTTCGTTAACCATAACCTTAATGGTTTCGATCAGTTTTTAATCATTTCGTCAACCATAACCTTAATGATTTATATCAGTTTTTAATCATTTCGTCAACCATAACCTTAATGGTTTCTATCAGTGTTTAATCATTTCGTCAACCATAACCTTAATGGTTTTTATCAATTTTTTAGCATTTCGTCAACCATAACCTTAATGTTTTCTATCAGTTTTTAATCATTTCAAACACCGAATGCACTTACCCTAAGTGATCTTATTCTTAAGCTAGCAAGACTCAACAATGTCGTAATTATCATGAGTCGTATAACCAAACCTTGATGGTAGTTTTGCCCCCAAACCAATGTTTACCACAAACACATAATACGTTATAGATATCTTGCAACATTTACCATTCCGGATAGGTTAGCGCTACTAACCATGAGGGATGTTGACGTGATGTCGTGGTCACAATCAAATTTAATCCAATTACTACTAAATAGATAGTGGTAAGTGGGTATCGAACACAGGGAGTTTGTGGAATATGAGTTATTTGAAGATTTATCTAAGTTAACTACGATTAAACTAAATGCAAGTAAAGTAAATTTCAAGAGTTGATTTGATTGAATTGGTTTTAAAACTAAAATTACTAATATAATTGCAAAGATAAAAATTTTGGTTGTAAGCAAATTAGAGACAAATGACCATCCTAGAGTTCTGGTTTCAATTGACATTCATGTTATCATTCCACTAGAAAGAACTACATAGACATAGCTCATATGTGACTTCTTGCAGTGATGAAAGGGAACTAAGTACTCAGATTCCTAGAACGTGAGGTTGTTACTCGATGATCAATCAACCCTTACCCAAGCCTAACTATACCCATGATATCTCGATTGCCAACGGCACCAAGAACGTACGGTTTCTAATTAGTTTAACATATGAGTCAACAATTTACAACAAAGTAATTGTCACGGCCCCAGCCCCGGTTTTACCCGGTTTAGGAGCCGCGGAACAGAAAATCCCGCGGTATTTATTTAATTGAGTTGACAGCGGAAGATTTTAACAGGATCTTTTAAAACTGAAAATGCCTTATTATTTTATTCCATAATTCGGGATAAAACCCCGGTAATTTACAATAGGGTGATTTCACTGGGAAATCTTTATTTCATAAAACATGTTTCTTTATTTACATTGAGCCACTTTCTTAAGCTTGTAGTGCTTCACGGCACTTTCCTGGATCACAACAGATCACCTGAAACATGTTTGAAAAAGGTTTTGTCAGCAGGGAAATACTGGTGAATCATTTTTTTTTTACTAAAACGACATATTGTTATAATTTACAGTATTAAGAGCGATTACAATGTTTCCGTATATCAACCAACTACCCACAGTATTTGTCACTCGACCATCCATTGGTAACCTCATTGTCCAATGGTGTCTGTGACTATGGTTATATCACCCCTTGGCTACCCCGTTGTCCAATGGTGACGGTTATCAAGTAATGTATACAAAACCCCACATACCGGCTGTAATTTGGATATTATAAAGACTTAATCCCTGTAATTATAACCATGAAAATAAATAGGGTTTTGGAAATAATTTGATAAAAAGAGAATGACTCACATTGCAGATTTAACACGAGCAGAGTCTAATCTACATATTAGCCTTGTTAACCTAGTTTAAATAACAATGCACACAAAACTAGGTTAGTAACTAATACAGCATTTACGATAACTCACAAGATTAAACCCTCATAACGAATGACAAAGTGCGATACTTAAACATCCATCGAATTTACGACGAATGACAAAGCATAACCCTAATGTGGGCAGCACTTAAACATCCATTGGATCGTTTTAATCGATCGGACATTGAATCGTAGCAGCGATCGAGTTATTACCCTGTTATAGCGGCAGCGTTTCGTTTCTGTGTGTGTTTTTGTAGTAATTGGACAATATCTCAACATACATATTGAGTTTGAACGTCGAACTAACGCACAATTGCAAGTACCAGACTCCCCTATTTATACATGAAAAACGGCGCCCTCGCGTGGCGCGAGGGGCTTGTCGCGTGGCGTGACGGGTTACTTTTAGGGTAGGGTAGGTTCGTTTCCGTTATAGCCTTAGTGAGTCACGTTTCGACGAATTTCAATTCCTACAGCAAACAGTGAGGATATTATCAACTAGGGTTTACCCCCCCTGAGTTTTAGGGGCCCTGATCCTGATTCCGATTGTTCTGAAAATTGTAGGGTTTATGCAGAATCACTTGGGAATCTTAATTAGGGTTTCCTATTGAAGCACAATTAATAATAATTAGGACTTTTGATGAGAGTTGTTACATTCTCTCCACCTTAATAAAAATCTCGTCCTCGAGATTTACTGGAACAAGTGAGGATATTTCCGTTTCATTTCCGATTCCAACTCGCAAGTGTATCCGGGTCCTCGTTTTGAATCCCACTTGACTTTGACTAGCGCTAGTCGCTTGTGCTTGAGAAACTTAATCTTTCTGTCTTCTATTTGAAGCGGTTTCTCTACGAATTTTAACTTTTCATTTACCTCTATGTCCTGAAGAGGTACTACCAGTGATTCGTCTGATAAACACTTCTTAAGATTGGATGCATGAAATACGTCATGTACTGCAGCTAACTCTTCTGGTAGTTGTAAGCGATAGGCAACTGGTCCTATACGTTGGATGATTGAAAATGGTCCTACGTATCTTGGACTTAGCTTTCCTTTCTTACCGAATCGAACTACTCCTTTCCAAGGAGAAACTTTTAACAGTACTCTGTCTCCAACTTGGAATTCTAACGGCTTGTATCGATTGTCGGCATAACTTTTCTGACGATCACGAGCAGTCTTTAACCTTTCCTTGATTTGAGTGATTTTGTCAGTGGTTTCTTGTACTATTCCAGGACCTGATAATTGACTTTCTCCTATTTCTGCCCAACAAACTGGAGTTCTGCACTTTCTTCCATATAGTGCTTCGAATGGGGCAGCTTCGATGCTTGCATGATAACTATTGTTATAGGAGAATTCAATTAAAGGTAAGTGGTCGTCCCAATTTCCACCAAAATCTATCACACATGTTCGGAGCATGTCTTCCAGAGTTTGTATCGTCCTTTCACTTTGTCCGTCTGTTTGTGGATGATATGCAGTACTCAGATTTAGTCGAGTTCCCATTGTTTCCTGAAAACTAGTCCAGAAATGGGAAGTGAAACGACTATCTCTATCTGATACAATGGAGAGTGGAACTCCATGTAAGGATACTACTTCATCTACATACAATTTGGCTAACATTTCCATGCTAAAGGTTTCCTTCATGGGTAGAAAATGAGCTGACTTGGTTAATCGATCCACAATTACCCAAATTGCATCATTACCTTTTCTGGTTTTGGGTAACTTAGTAACAAAGTCCATTGTTATAAGTTCTCATTTCCATACAGGCATTTCTAGTTGTTGTAACAGACCTGAAGGTTTCTGATGTTCTTCCTTAACTTGTGAACAAGTAAGGCACTTAGAAACATATCTAGCTATGTCTTTTTTCATTCCTATCCACCAGAAATTATTTCTTAAATCTTGGTACATTTTATTGTTACCAGGATGCATGGTATACCTAGATTTATGAGCTTCTTCTAAAATCTTATTTCTTAAATCTCCTTGCTTAGGTACCCAAATTCTCCTTTCATGGAATCTCCAAATTCCATCACCACCTTGCTTTAATTCTTTTATTCGTCCTTTCATTCCTTCAGCATCGTCCTTGATTGCTGTTCTTTGAACATTCTTTAGTTGTTCCATTAAATCTAACTGTAGATTTAATCTAAGAGCACGAACCCGTCGTTGTTTCTCATGATACTTACGACTTAAGGCATCTGCAACTACATTTGCCTTTCCTTCGTGATACTGAATATCACAGTCGTAGTCGCTTAGGATTTCCATCCATCTTCTTTGTCTCATGTTTAACTCTTTTTGCCCAAATATGTACTTTAAACTTTTATGATCCGTATAGACAGTAAACTTACTTCCATACAGATAATGTCTCCAAATTTTAAGGGCAAAAATTATGGCTCCTAACTCTAAATCATGAGTCGTATAATTTTCCTCGTGCTTTTTCAATTGCCTTGATGCATATGCAATTACCTTCTTGCGTTGCATTAACACACATCCTAATCCTAACTTAGAAGCATCACAATATACTTCAAAATCTTCCGTTCCTTCTGGTAAGGCTAGAATTGGAGCGTTTGTTAACTTTTGCTTTAGAATCCTAAAAGCTTCTTCTTGCCTAGGTCCCCATTCAAACTTAACTGCTTTACAGGTTAGTTTAGTTAAGGGTACAGCTATCTTGGAAAAATCCTTAATAAACCGTCTGTAGTATTCGGCTAACCCTAGAAAACTTCTAATTTCCATGGTTGTTTGTGGAACCTTCCATTTGATAATTGCTTCTATCTTAGCAGGATCTACGTGAATACCTTCGTGATTCATCATATGTCCTAAAAATTGCACTTCCTGTAACCAAAATTCACATTTCGAGAATTTGGCATAAAGCTTTTCTTTTCTTAACAAAGTTAAGAGTGCATGCAAGTGCTGACACTGTTCTTCCTGACTTTTGGAATAAATAAGTATATCGTCTATGAAGACAATTATGAATTTATCCAAGTACGGTTTACAGATCCTATTCATCATGTCCATGAATGCTGCAGGTGCATTCGTTAATCCGAAGGGCATGACTGTAAACTCGTAATGACCATACCTAGTTCTGAAAGCAGTTTTAGGTATGTCTTCTTCTTGTACCTTCAATTGATGATATCCAGAGCGTAAATCTATCTTAGAAAAATATCTAGCTCCTTGAAGTTGATCGAATAGATCATCAATCCTAGGTAATGGGTATCGATTCTTAATTGTAACCTTATTTAATTCCCTATAATCGATACACATTCTCATTGACCCGTCCTTTTTCTTTACAAACAACACTGGTGCTCCCCAAGGGGATGAACTAGGTTGTATAAAACCTTTACTTAGTAATTCATCTAATTGCTCTTTCAGTTCTAACATTTCTGTAGGTGCTAACCGATAAGGTGCCTTGGCTATCGGTGTAGTTCCAGGAATTAGATGAATTCTAAACTCTACTTCCTTATCAGGTGGTAATCCAGGGAGATCTTCTGGGAATACATCTGGGTATTCTGAGACTACAGGAATCTCCTTAAGTTCTTTATCCTTAGTACTAATGATTACAGAAATCATATATACTATTCCTTGCTTTCGTTCATAACTAGCAACTTTCATTACTGAAATGAACGTCATGGGTTTATGTGGCTTATCTCCTGTAATCATGATTACTTCTCCGGTGGGTACACGAATTTCTATGGAGTTCCTATCACATAGGATTCGAGCATGGTTGGCTACTAACCAATCCATTCCTAACACAACATCGAACCGAGCTAAATTCATTGGTAATAGGTTTGCATGAAAATTATGACCTGAAAGTTCTATATTTTCTTTTTGCAAAACCTTATCTATGCTAACTGAATTCCCATCTGCCGTTTCGACGGTAAAAATTTGCCTAAGGTTGGTCAAAGGTAAATTAAGAGCTTGGCAGAATGAAGTATTGATAAAACTTTGGTTTGCACCAGAGTCAAATAATACTTTTGCACACACGTTGTGAACTAAGAACGTACCAGCTATCACATCTGGGATGAGTTCTGCTTCTTGAGTGGTCAGTTGGAATGCTCTGGCATTTTTCTTAGTAGCTCCGTCGGCTGGCTTAGCTTTGTTATCTGCTGGTTTGATTAATTTAGGACATTCTGTTTTGAAATGCCCGGCTTCTCCACAGTTAAAGCAGATTCTGGTTTTCTTTCTGCAGTCTTCTTCACGGTGTCCTACAACTTTACAAAAGTTGCAGGTTACATTACATCTTCCATAATGTTTCTTTCTGCAATTCCTGCAGAACGGCAGAGTTGAGGATTGCCCTGTTCCTCTTCTCTTGAAGTTGCTACTATTACCCACACGAAATCCTTGGGTAATTTTCTGAGCCAGTTCCTTTTTCCTATTTTCATCTCTTGTGCATACCAGCTCGTCAGTTAGGGCGTTAGCTAATTCTACCGCATCGTCAATAATACGAGGTCTCGTAGCTTTAACGATATTACGGATTTCTCAAATTAATCCCCAAATATAGCGAGAAATGAGCACCTATTCTGGCGAAGCCAGCGTTGGCACTACTCTAGCATATTCGAAAAATGTCGAAGTATATCCTCGACAATCTACACCCATCATTCGATGGTTCAGGAACTTATTTGCCATTTGTTCCTTTTCATACTCGGGGCAGAATTTTCTTTCCATTAGCTGCTTAAATTCTTCCCAACTCATGGCATAGGCCCTATTTCTTCCTTTGGCTTGAACTACTGTATTCCACCATTCTAGCGCCCCTTCTTTGAAAAGATTCGACGCGTACATTGTCACACCCCCAAAATCCACCTGCGTAGTATCACCGCTTGGAGGCGTGACTGACCAGGATCCAGCCACCAATCATATTGAACAAGCATGTAAGTAATTATAAAATCCAACTAATACAATTCGTGTCCAAACAAAACATAGTTTAAGTTGCAAGTGGAAGCATAACGTTTAAAACCAAAACAAAATATAAGTTCAATCGTTTCAATGTTTAACATGGCACACAATTGTCCATGTCCCACAACGACTCTCCCCCATGCAAGCTCCAGCTAAGTACCTATTGACCTGCAAAGCATGTAGTAACGAGTCAACAATAATGTTGAGCGAGTTCAAAGTTGGGTGTTTGTTTTAAGTTGTTCCAAAAACAGTTTCCTTTAACTGGCATCCCTGCCGTGGGGGTTACCCCATAGTTGAAAACGTGTTTTGTTTATTCCCGTTTACTCTGGAAATCCAACCGTGGGGGCTACCCCATGTTTTTATCTAGCTCTCTGGCCATGGGGGCTACCCCATGTATATACTACTAGACTCGTTACCATATCGACCGCTGACTGTAGTCATGTTTATGTGCCCTTAGCGTCAATGTCTATCATCATTGACGTGCCCAGATCCATTAGTTCACGCCCGTCCTCTGCGGCATGGTATGAGGCTTGTCAGACCTAAATAACGCTATCTAACTAATGACCCGCTCGCCATTGGCCCGGCGATTAAGTCGATATAAAAAGGAGGGACTTCGTGATAGAGTTTTGGTCTAGTGAAAGTTAACTGTCCATGAGGACGAGGAATTACATTCCTGAACCCGTATTGTCCTACCCAAGAAGGACGAGGAATCCATATTCCTTAACCCATTCCCAACCCCTGGGAATCCCATGCTTTGTAGAAAGTGTGAACTCACCTTAGGTTAGCTCGGCAGATAAACGAAAGGTCAATCGAGATCCTAGTGGTCAACCACGTCCTAACATGGTTACCATACAAGTCAGGTCTAGGTTCAAGTAGTGCACATAAGTTTACATGTAAGCTAACAGGTTACGAACACGTATTGATCATGGCATCACATAAACAGTCAAGTACATAACACATTCATACTTGTACGATTCAAAAGATTGGGCTCGCACAAGTCTAACAGCCTTGTGCGATTTACCCATTGAAGCCCAAAGATACCCGGCCCAAATAAACATAAGTAGTCCAACATGTAAACGGCCCAAACATACAACCAAACAATCAACTTGTGCGATTCGTGCTATTCATATAATCTTGTGCGACTGGTGTCATTTGTGCGATTGGTATTTGGGCTTTAAGGCCCAACAGTTATCAAGAAAACATAACTTGTGCGATCCAATAGTCTTGTGCGACTACTGGTATCTTGTGCGACTAAACTTGTGCGTCTGGCACTTGTGCGATCAGATCAGGTCTTGTGCGACCTGATCTTGTGTGATCAACAACTTGTACGATCAGAAAGCTTGTGTGATAATATTTGTTCTTGTACGATTTGTTACCAACTTTCCTAAACTCATGCAATTCGGTTACACCATTTAACACTTTCCATATTTACCCGATTACACCAAATCAATTCTAACAGTTTCTGTTTGATTAAAAGTCGATTAAATCAAGGTTTCATCTAGTGTTTCATATGAACCCTAATATCATGTTAACAATTCATAACATTAGAGCATTCAAAATACTTCATGTTAATACATACGAATCAATCAAACATCTAACCACATCACAGCCGATTTCATTAACATTACACAATTACCAATCATAATTTATTCAAGTCACATATGAACCGATTACATGAACACCAAATCTCATCATTCATATCTAATCACATATCATTCACAAATCATTGTATAGAGTCATATAAATCATAACGTCATTCAATCATGAAACCACAATAAAACACTAACTGGTTAGAAGGTAGAATGAAAAGGAATCCGAACTAGAAAGCTTCGAGAGGTGGAGAAGTTGCTGCCGTCGGGTTTGAGAGGGAGAGAAGGAGAGGTATTAGGGTTTTGTGTGTTTTCTTGTTTTGAAACAAATGAGAAGCAACCCCCACACATGGGTGCTTGTATGCGCATAAAAGGGAGTGGGCCGAACCCTCACTTGGGCTGCCCATTGGTTTCGGATTCAAAGAGTGTAGCTCGAATGGGCTTGTGCGATCGGATTCTATTGTGCGATCGGTTCATTCATATACTTACATACATACATAAAGTCTCATAACATAACATTAAATTAATACCTCATATAACGTAATCACATATTGTTCAAACAAGTAACATCGAAGTACAAAGAAGGTTCTAAAATACGAGTTGTCACATTATCCCCAAGTTGAAAGAAATTTCGTCCCGAAATTTGGTACGTACTCACTGAGGAAGCTAGTTAAGTTGCATTGTTTTCCTGGTTTTCCTGGGGTGTCACATTCTCCCCCCGTTGATCTGGAATTTCGTCCCGAAATTCCGTGGTAGCTTCAGCCTCAGTAGTGGTTGTACTGTTTGCGAACAGTTGGGGATACTTTTGTTTCATTTGGTCTTCGCGTTCCCAGGTGAACTCTGGGCCACGACGTGAGTTCCAACGAACTCGAACGAGAGGAATTCTAGTGCGCTTGAGAACCTTGACTTCCCGGTCAGTAATCTCTACTGGTTCCTTGACGAATCGCAGCTGATCGTCGATAGTGAGCTCCTTCAAAGGAACTATGAGGGTCTCATCTGACAGACACTTCTTCAGATTCGACACGTGGAAAACGTTGTGAACTGCACTGAGTTCTGCTGGTAAGTTCAATTTGTAGGCCACCTTGCCTATTTTCTCTATGATGTCGAATGGTCCAACATATCGTGGGTTAAGTTTGCCTCATTTTCCAAAACGAACAACACCCTTCCAGGGGGAGACTTTGAGTAGCACTCGATCCCCAACCTGGAACTTGAGTGGTTTCCTGCCCTTATCGGCGTAGCTTTTCTGACGGTCACGAGCTGCCGCCATTCGTTGTCGTATTTGAGCAATCCTTTCTGTTGTGTCTACCACAAGTTCTGGGCCAGTGATCTGACTATCCCCCACCTCTGCCCAACAAAGAGGTGATCGGCATTTACGCCCGTACAATGCCTCAAATGGAGCGGGCTGAATGCTGGTGTGGTAACTGTTGTTGTACGAGAACTCCACTAACGGGAGATGCTTTTCCCAGCCGTTACCAAAGTCGATGACACATGCCCTAAGCATGTCTTCAAGGGTCTGGATGGTGCGTTCAGACTGCCCATCTGTTTGCGGGTGATATGTTGTGCTCATATCTAAACGTGAGCCAAAGGACTTGTGCATTGCTTGCCATAGTTCAGACGTAAAACGTGTATCACGATCAGAGATAATAGAGGTGGGCACCCCGTGCCTCGAGACAACTTCCTTAAGATATACATCTGCTAGAGTGGAGAACTTATCCGTTTCCTTAATAGCCAAGAAGTGTGCAGACTTTGTGAGTCGATCCACGATCACCCAAATAGTATCATTTCCATGTTGAGATCTAGGCAGGCCAGTAACGAAATCCATGGAAATTTTCTCCCATTTCCATTGTGGTATCTCTGGTTGTTGAAGTAGGCCTGAGGGTTTCTGGTATTCGACTTTGACTCTCGCACAAGTCAAACATTTACTAACGTAGGTTTCTATGTGAGCTTTCATGCTACGCCACCAATACGTAGTTTTCAAGTCGTGGTACATCTTATCTGAACCAGGATGTACTGAGTAGCGAGACTTGTGTGCTTCATCCATCACAAGTTCGCGTAAGTTTCCATAAAGTGGGACCCAAATGCGCCCTGTTACGTAGTATGCACCGTCTTCCTTTTGTTCTAACTGTTTCCTTGAGCCACGTAGGGCTTCAGCCCTGACGTTTTCTGGTTTTAAAGATTCTACCTAAGCTTCTCGTATCTGTGCAGGAAGACTAGATTGGATAGTGAGTTGTAAAGCTCGTACGCGTTTGGGTATGGTATCATTTCGACTGAGGGCGTCGGCCATAACATTGGCTTTGCCCGGATGGTATCTGATCGAGCATTCATAATCGTTCAGTAGCTCGACCCATCGACGTTGTCGCATGTTCAGCTCCTTCTGTTTGAAGATATGTTCGAGACTCCTGTGATCGGTGTAAATGGCGCACTTGGTACCGTACAGGTAATGTCTCCATATCTTAAGTGCAAATACAACAGCTCCCAGCTCTAAATCGTGTGTAGTGTAGTTCCTTTCATGAACTTTAAGTTGGCGTGAGGCGTACGCAATAACTTTATCCCGTTGCATCAATACACAACCAAGACCCTGAATTGATGCGTCGCAGTAGACCACAAAGTCATCTGTGCCCTCTGGCAATGAGAGAATAGGGGCGCTACAAAGTCTATCCTTTAAGTGTTGAAAAGCAGTTTCCTGTGCATCACCCCAATGATAGGTGACACCTTTCTGTGTTAGTGAGGTGAGAGGTTGCGCAATCTTGGAGAAATCCTTGATAAACCTTCTGTAGTAACCTGCCAAGCCCAAGAATTGGCGAATTTCTGTTGGTGTACGGGGTTCAGGCCAGTTCCTGATTGAATCAACCTTGGATGGATCAACGTGAATCCCATCCTTGTTTACCACGTGGCCTAGGAAGTGGACTTCACGAAGCCAGAAGTCGTATTTCGAGAACTTTGCGTAAAGCTGTTCTGTTCGAAGGAGTTCCAAAATAAGTCGTAGATGCTGCTCGTGTTCCTCCTGACTCTTAGAATAGATCAGGATGTCGTCGATGAACACTATAACGAACTTGTCTAGGTAAGGCTTACACACTCGATTCATAAGGTCCATGAAAACCGCAGGTGCGTTTGTCAGCCCAAAAGGCATGACCAAAAACTCGTAGTGTCCATATCGAGTTCTAAAGGCTGTTTTGGAGACGTCCTCTTCTCGGACTCTCAGCTGGTGATATCCCGATCTCAAATCAATCTTTGAGTAAAAGCTCGACCCTTGCAGCTGGTCGAATAGGTCATCAATGCGTGGAAGAGGATAGCGATTCTTCACTGTCACCTTGTTGAGCTCGCGATAGTCGATGCACATTCTGAAGGTAACGTCTTTCTTTTTCACAAATAGCACTAGAGCTCCCCAGGGCGAAGAGCTAGGACGAATAAAACCTTTATCCAAGAGTTCTTGTAGTTGCGTAGACAGCTCTTCTAGTTCTGATGGAGCTAGACGATAGGGTGCTCGAGCTATAGGCGCTGCTCCAGTAGCCAGCTCGATTTGAAACTCGACTTGACGATGAGGCGGAAGACCAGGTAGTTCCTCAGGAAATACCTCAGGATAGTCGCGTACAATTGGAAAATCTTCTATCTTCTTCTCTTTCTTCGAGGTGTCAGTAACGAGAGCCAAAATAGCAGTGTGGACCTTTCGCAAACACTTTTGGGCCTTAAGGAAAGAGATGATGCTCACAACAGCACCACTCTTGTCGCCACGAATCATGAGAGGTTCATCACCTGAACGGGGAATACGAACAATCTTCTCGTTGCAAAGAATCTCTGCTTGGTGTTGGGATAACCAATCCATCCCAATGACAATGCCGTAACTACCCAAAACGATAGGAATGAGGTCGATAGGGAAGGTCTGATTAGCAAGAACAAGGTTACAACACTTGACTACGTGTGTGGCCTCTAAACTCTTACCATTAGCTAACTCTACAGTGTGCTTGGTGTTCAAAAGTGTTGGGGTACGCTTAAGCATTTGACTAACTTTTAAGGACACATAGCTAGTATCGGCACCCGAATCAAATAGTATAGTAACATAAAAGTCGTCTAGTAGAAACTTACCCGTCACAACGTTGGGATCGTTCCTCGCTTCACCCTGACCAATAACGAACACACGACCCCTTGCACCATTGCCGTTGTTACCCCCGTTGTTTCCATTCCCCTGGTTGTTATTATTGTTGTTGTTGTTCTGGTTTCGGTTCAGTTGGGGACAATCTCTCTTGAAGTGGCCTTCAGCTCCACACTAAAAGCACCCTTTGTTGATGCCTTGCTGATGCTGCTGCTGGCGTTGATTTTGTGGGGCTTGTTGTTGCTGACGATTCTGGTTTGCGGGGTACAAACTTCTGCAATCCTTTGCGGCGTGGCCTGGCTTGTTGCACCGATGGCAGTTACTTCTGGTGCATGGCCCGCTGTGGTGTAGGTTACAGCGATTGCATTTGGGGTGAACTCCCCTGTACCCACCTTGACTTTGGTTACCAGTTGATTGCTGACTAGGGCTCTTGTAGTAATCAGTCCTTCTCTGCTGCGACTGAGATTGAACAGAAGTTGAACCTTTGCTTGAAGCTCCATCCCATTTACGATTGTTGTCACTAGGAACATCTGAAGTAGCTGTAGCACTAATACGTTTTGGTAACCTGTTCTGCTCCACCGCCTGATCCGTGAGACGATGAGCCAACTTGATGATCTGTTGAATGGTGCCAAGGTTTGCTGAGGTCACGTGACTTTGAATCTCTGGCACTAAACCCTTGAGATACAGTTCGATGCGTTTGATGGGAGGGTCTACCATAGTAGGACACAGAATAGCCAACTCGTTTGATCTTCTCGTATATGCCTCGATTTCTGACCCCGTCATCTTTAAGTTGAAAAACTCTACCTCCAGCTTATGAATGTCATCACGGCTACAGTATTCTTCCTTGATCAATTCCTTGAAATCGTTCCAGGGGGTGGCGTTAGCAGCAACTAACCCCAACATTTGGACTTGAGCGTTCCACCACGTGAGCGCTATACCCTCAAGAGTGCCAGTAGCATATTTCACCCTGCGAGCCTCAGGGAATTCAGACATCTCAAAGATAGATTCGAGTTTCTCGAACCAGTGGAGGAGGCCTACGGCTCCTTCAGTGCCGCTGAAAGTAGTAGGTCGGCAGTCCATAAAAGTTTTGAAGGTGCACACAGGTGGCTGAGCATGTTGACCTGTCGTGGTTGTAAGAAGGGACAAGGTTAAGCACATGTGTTGGTTTACGAGAGTAGGACCTAAAGATCCTAGAGTGAGTTTAGACTACAGGGTATACCTCGTGCTTGTGCGGCTGCAAGTGCCGCAGCAACTTGTTGGTTAATCAGAGCCGTCAACTGGGCTTGAGTCATGTTAACGCGTCCAGACATGATCTTCATACCAAGAGAAACATGAGTGAGAGGGGTTCGCGAAAATGCGATGACAGAAGGGAGTAAGCGCACACGTGTTTTCAAACTATCGTTGCTACGTTTATCTAAGCATACCATAAGCAAAGTTCTACGTAATCTAGCAAGTAGGTAATAAAACATAAACCATATCACCTAGAATGTCGAGTCTTGCATGTGGAGCGAAGCGTCGTTGTGGATCGTTGAGCACTGTACATGTTATAGTCTGGTTTTAACAAAAACTTTTTCCCTTATTAAAACCAAGTTCGCTATAACCAATGGCTCTGATACCAATCTGTCACACCCCCAAAATCCACCTGTGGAGTATCACCGCTTGGAAGCGTGACTGACCAGGATCCAGCCACCAATCATATTGAACAAGCATGTAAGTAATTATAAAATCCAACCAATACATTTGGTGTCCAAACAAAACATAGTTTAAGTTGTAAGCGGAAGCATAACGTTTAAAACCAAAACAAAATATAAGTTCAATCGTTTCAATGTTTAACATGGCACACAATTGTCCATGTCCCACAACGACTCTCCCCCATGCAAGCTCCAGCTAAGTACCTATTGACCTGCAAAGCATGTAGTAACGAGTCAACAATAATGTTGAGTGAGTTCACAGTTGGGTGTTTGTTTTAAGTTGTTCCAAAAACAGTTTCCTTTAACTGGCATCCCTGCCGTGGGGGTTACCCCATAGTTGAAAACTTGTTTTGTTTATTCCCGTTTACTCTGGAAATCCAGCCGTGGGGGCTACCCCATGTTTTTATCTAGCTCTCTGGCCGTGGGGGCTACCCCATGTATATACTACTAGACTCATTACCATATCGACCGCTGACTGTAGTCATGTTTATGTGCCCTTAGCGTCAATGTCTATCATCATTGACGTGTCCAGATCCATTAGTTCACGCCCGTCCTCTGCGGCACGGTGTGAGGCTTGTCAGACCTAAATAGCGCTATCTAACTAATGACCCGCTCGCCATTGGCCCGACGATTAAGTCGATATAAAAAGGAGGGACTTCATGATAGAGTTTTGGTCTAGTGAAAGTTAACTGTCCATGAGGACGAGGAATTACATTCTTGAACCCGTACTGTCCTACCCAAGAAGGACGAGGAATCCATATTCCTTAACCCATTCCCAACCCCTGGGAATCCCATGCTTTGTAGAAAGTGTGAACTCACCTTAGGTTAGCTCGGCAGATAAACGAAAGGTCAATCGAGCTCCTAGTGGTCAACCACGTCCTAACATGGTTACCATACAAGTCAGGTCAAGGTTCAAGTAGTGCACATAAGTTTACATGTAAGCTAACAGGTTACAAACACGTATTGATCATGGCATCACATAAACATTCAAGTACATAACACATTCATACTTGTACGATTCAAAAGATTGGGCTCGCACAAGTCTAACAGCCTTGTGCGATTTACCCATTGAAGCCCAAAGATACCCGGCCCAAATAAATATAAGTAGTCCAACATGTAAACGGCCCAAACATACAACCAAACAATCAACTTGTGCGATTCGTGCTATTCATATAATCTTGTGCGACTGGTGTCATTTGTGCGATTGGTCTTTGGGCTTTAAGGCCCAACAGTTATCAAGAAAACATAACTTGTGCGATCCAATAGTCTTATGCGACTACTGGTATCTTGTGCGACTGAACTTGTACGTCTAGCACTTGTGCGATCAGATCGGGTCTTGTGCGACCTAATCTTGTGCGATCAACAACTTGTACGATCAGAAAGCTTGTGTGATAATATTTGTTCTTGTGCGATTTGTTACCAACTTTCCTAAACTCATGCAATTCGGTTACACCATTTAACAGTTTCCATATTTACCCGATTACACCAAATCAATTCTAACAGATTCTGTTTGATCAAAAGTCGATTAAATCAAGGTTTCATCTAGTGTTTCATATGAACCCTAATATCATGTTAGAAATTCATAACATTAGAGCATTCAAAATACTTCATGTTAATACATATGAATCAATCAAACATCTAACCACATCACAGCCGATTTCATTAACATTACACAATTACCAATCATAATTTATTCAAGTCACATATGAACCGATTACATGAACACCAAATCTCATCATTCATAACTAATCACATATCATTCACAAATCATTGTATAGAGTCATATAAATCATAACGTCATTCAATCATGAAACCACAATAAAACACTAACCGGTTAGAAGGTAGAATGAAAAGGAATCCGAACTAGAAAGCTTCGAGAGGTGGAGAAGTTGATGCCGTCGGGTTAGAGAAGGAGAGGTATTAGGGTTTTGTGTGTTTTCTTGTTTTGCAACAAATGAGAAGCAACCCCCACACATGGGTGCTTGTATGCGCATAAAAGGGAGTGGGCCGAACCCTCACTTGGGCTGCCCATTGGTTTCGGATTTAAAGAGTGTAGCCCGAATGGGCTTGTGCGATCGGATTGTGTTGTGCGATCGGTTCATTCATATACTTACATACATACATAAAGTCTCATAACATAACATTCAATTAATACCTCATATAACGTAATCACATATTGTTCAAACAAGTAACATCGAAGTACAAAGAAGGTTCTAAAATACGAGTTGTCACATACATGACCTTGACGTCTTTAGCACATTTACTTATTATGATATATGCCTCGGTTTTCTCTAACCAACGCAGTGCTACAGTTGCCCCTTCGTTGCCTGCGAACTCAGTAGGTTTACAGGCAATAAATTCTTTGTAAGTGCAACCAGGTGTTGCAGCTTTCATTTTCTTAGAGAGCGGGGCCTGCCATGGATCTTTATTGTTATTAGTATGATTACCGCCTCCGTTTACGCTATTACTGAAGTTATCTTCAGAAGTACGTTTGCTAGGAATGATTTGTTGAGGTTCAACTTGATTTCTAGCAGCAGCAAGTATTGCTGTAATAGCATTGGCTATCCCTTGAGCAACGATATTCTCTATATCTTGCTTAGTCATAAATTGCTCTTCCCATGGTGGGTTACTACCGAGTTTCTGAATTTCCTGATTAACTTTCATTTCTTTTGATTGAGATTTCTTTATTTTCTCTTGACTTTTCCTAATAATCAAACTTCTTTTATTAGGAGAAAGTGGTTCCTCATAATGGGCTTTATGAACAAATATTCCCTCCTCGGTATCTACTGAGTATCTTGAGGATTTTGATTGGGATGAACTTCCCTTCTCTTTTTGTGAACTATCTAATTTAAGATAGATGATCGAAAACTTTTGCTTACCCATACTGTAACTAACAAATAGTCAGTTAATAAAACACATAATCACAAAATGAAAATCAGGAAAATTAAGTATTTCTAAATACTTAATTAGCTTAACTCAGTGGCTCTGATACCACCTTTTTCTGACACGGCCCCAGCCCCGGTTTTACCCGGTTTAGGAGCCGCGGAACAGAAAATCCCGTGGTATTTATTTAATTGAGTTGACAGCAGAAGATTTTAACAGGATCTTTTAAAACTGAAAATGCCTTATTATTTTATTCCATAATTCGGGATAAAACCCCGGTAATTTACAATAGGGTGATTTCACTGGGAAATCTTTATTTCATAAAACATGTTTCTTTATTTACATTGAGCCACTTTCTTAAGCTTGTAGTGTTTCACGGCACTTTTCCTGGATCACAACAGATCACCTGAAACATGTTTGAAAAAGGTTTTGTCAGCAGGGAAATACTGGTGAATCATTTTTTTTACTAAAACGACATATTGTTATAATTTACAATATTAAGAGCGATTACAATGTTTCCGTATATCAACCAACTACCCACAGTATTTGTCACTCGACCATCCATTGGTAACCTCATTGTCCAATGGTGTATGTGACTATGGTCATATCACCCCTTGGCTACCCCGTTGTCCAATGGTGACGGTTATCAAGTAATGTATACAAAACCCCACATACCGGCTGTAATTTGGAGATTACAAAGACTTAATCCCTGTAATTATAACCTTGAAAATAAATAGGGTTTTGGAAATAATTTGAAAAAAAGTAAATGACTCACATTGCAGATTTAACACGAGCAGAGTCTAATCTACAGATTAGCCTTGTTAACCTAGTTTAAATAACAATGCACACAAAACTAGGTTAGTAACTAATATAGCATTTACGATAACTCACGAGATTAAACCCTCACAACGAATGACAAAGTGCGATACTTAAACATCCATCGAATTTACGACGAATGATAAAGCATAACCCTAATGTGGGCAGCACTTAAACATCCATTGGATAGTTTTAATCGATCGGACATTGAATCGTAGCAGCGATCGAGTTATTACCCTGTTATAGCGGCAGCGTTTCGTGTCTGTGTGTGTTTTTGTTGTAATTGGACAATATCTCAACGTACGTATTGAGTTTGAACGTCAAACTAACGCACAATTGCAAGTACCAGACTCCCCTATTTATACATGAAAAACGGCGCCCTCGCGTGGCGCGAGGGGCCTGTCGCGTGGCGCGACGGGTTACTTTTAGGGTAGGGTAGGTTCGTGTCCGTTATAGCCTTAGTGAGTCACGTTTCGACGAATTTCAATTCCTACAGCAAACTGTGAGGATATTATCAACTAGGGTTTACCCCCCCTGAGTTTTAGGGGCCCTGATCCTGATTCCGATTGTTCTGAAAATTGTAGGGTTTATGCAGAATCACTTGGGAATCTTAATTAGGGTTTCCTATTGAACCACAATTAATAATAATTAGGACTTTTGATGAGAGTTGTTACAGTAATCACACACCATAACAAACAAATCATAAAGATAAAGATTGTTATTCTAGAAATTAGGAAATCAAACATGAAATGTCTCAAGCAAACCTTCAATCCAGGATGATCACAAAGTGTTTAGCCACTCATGGCTCGAATCAACATCATCATACAAGTTTCAATGTTCATCCAAATCCAAAAACAATAAAACTAAGATTAGAAATTGTTCTTCAAGCTCAAAGTAGTCTCTAATGCTCCAACATTCGTTCACCAAGTGTTGTGTAACCGAACACATGATTAGAGACCCATAAATCATCTTCAAAGTGGCCAATTAATGAGGAAGTTACAAAAAAACCAGACGGCGCCGTAAGCTACGGTAAGCGCCGTAGCTTACGGCGGTCAAAGAGTCCAGAAGTCAAAGCAGGGTGCCGTAAGCTACGCCAGGCACCGTAGCTTACGGCGCCTATCAATTCCTTATGGCAATCTTACACTGCCTTACGGCAGTGTATTTTCTTGATCATGAAGAGTCGTAACCTACGGCCATAGCCGTAGGCTACGGCGATGGCTGAAGTTTTTTTCTTGTTTCTCTTTTTCAACTCTTCAAAGCTCCATCTTGTTTCCGCCAACTTCTAGCTTCCATCTAAGCTGCCTAAAACCCGCATTTTGAGCACTTTAGCACCTGCATCATCAAACATAGAGTGATTTCCAAGTTCAAACAATTAACCGAAATAAACATGGAATGTGTATAATATTAAACCTTTTAAGGGTTGTCCTATGGACCACCCGTCACATCCCCACACTTACCCGTTGCTTGTCCGAAGCAACCCAATCAAACACTATTTCATAACCACAAGCGATCAATCATGCAACCAATCTAAAATGTGTCGTCCTTCTACTAACTTTTAATCATACCACAAGACACACCCCTCACAAGAACTTTCGGTGACAATAAATATTAGCAGCTAATGCTAAACCACTCAATGCGTGTGTGTGTTTGTGCGACAATAAGCTTGTATAAAAATCAAATCTCCTCCTAACAAATACCTAGCATGCTTATGAATCAAACGGACTTACGGGTTGTAACGGGGCTAGGTGCAAAGGTAGGAAAATGGTGAGATATATATGAAAGAGCTAATTGATTTGACCCGGTTTTTATTTCTACTACTAACAAAGCAAACACCAAATTATACACAACTTCTTCACATTCTCAACTACTATCACAACTCAATTCTTCTTTTTGCATTTTCTTCATATTTTCTCTTTTTTCTCTTTTTTTAATAGATAGAACACAAAAACTCAACAATATATACAATAATATCACCACTGCATACTAAATCCTAAATCGGGTCATCTCAAAAGGTAAAGTTTTGTTGGAAGTAGGTTTAGGTCACAACCGAATGGTTTAAGGCTCAAAAATGGCTTTCTAAAGACCTAACCCCCACCCCTCACAATACCAAGCTCATATATGTAAAGTATGAGGTCCAACCCACCAATCCCGCACTCTCACACGTCTAGACGAGGCTACCTACAAGTCCCCTATCATTTTCAAAAGCATGCTAACTCTAGGATTTAACAAGAATTCGTACACAAGTTCTATTAACACAATACACATACCACCACTCAAAACAAAGGAATATCTATAATAATCATATGTGGCTCAAATTCTCACCAAGAAAGGACTAGAAATGGGTGTCGGTGTGTCAAGTGGAACAATATCAAGTTTTCAAATTTTGACAACTTTCGCTTGGCTTCACAAAAACTTTTTTTAAATTCTCAAAAATTCCCCCCATCTCCACACTTGGGATACATTGTCCCAATGTACAGTTTTGAGGGAAAGATCGCTTTTTAACCAACAACATTAGCTTTTGCTAATACTCTCAAATCCCAAATTTCTTTTTTTAATTTTTTTATTTTTTTTTATTTTTATGAAAATTCAAACACACCACCACTAACACATCCCAAAAATCACATCAACATCAACACACCACCCGACCTCCCAACCATAAACATAAACATACGAGATAAAAATATACACAAATATACAAAGGAGCAAGATACGACCTGGCTAGTAGTACTTTGGCTGTGGAGGCCCGAAAATGGATGTCATCATGTCATTCCACTCGCCAAACCCAAAAGCTCCGCTACTGCTGCTACTGCCTTGATCACCACCTTGACTCGCCTGCTGATAATTCATGGCATGTGGATCCACCCATTGAGAATGATGCAATGGTGGGGTGGGATACGACATACTACCATCATATGGTGGCAATGTGGTATAATCCACAACAGACGGGTCTGCTTCGAGTGGTTGGCCCGCATGCCACTGATCATGCAAGCGTCTCTGGCGGTCGTCTAAGTAGCGATTATTCGTCTCTTCTTGGCGAGCATACATATGAGCTCTATTCCATTGCTCATTCCTGTCATAGCTCTGCTTAAGAGCTCTCTCGATACTAGCCCCCATAAAAGTTTGTTGATCGAAGAGCATTTAGTTGGGTTCAGTCCATTTGCCAAAAGTGGGGGGTCGCCTCTGCTCGATAATCTAGCCTATATTCCCCGAATGAGCCCAATAGGGATCATAGGGCTGTTGTGCATAGTCGAATGCACTACCCACATATCCTGACTGTACTCCTGCTCCCTGAACTCCACCTGGGCCAGCGCCCCCTATCTGAGAATCAACCATGAACGTGTCTTCATGGTAGTTGTCGTCACCACTAACTTCATCATCAGTCGTTTCGGGCTCATCAGCCTCGCCCGTTTGTAGTGGTCTCGCATCCGCTTTCAACACTCTCCACCTTCTCCCATCAGTTTTCAACTTGTGGTACCTTTCTGTTTCCTTGTACTCCCATCCTGGTCCCAAATTCTTTATGTCAAACGGCTTAAACCTCTTATACGAGCCTTTTTCATTGCCTTCAATCGCCCCATATTTCTTCAACAATGCCGTGATCAATCGGCAATGGGGTACAATTTTTCTTTCTCCACTATTTCGGCTCAACCAAATGTTGTTCAACACTAAGAATCGGAAAGGAACCATGGGTGAACCACGCATTAACATGTACAAGATCGGCACCTCTTGAAACCTAACCTCCATCTTATCACCCCGCCGCGGGATGACATTGTGCGTGCACAAAACCAACAACAACTTAGCTTCCATTCTCAAATTCCTTCTAAACAGTTTCCCATGTGTAGTACCCGGCAGGAAAAGGTAATCCAACATTTGTTGCCATTGAGGATGTTTGTCAGGCTCGAAGTAGAGATCTTTAAGGCTTGGGTAGATATATTGATTCGATGGTTGGTTGTCAAACTTCGCCATTCGGCGGAATGAACATAAGACATCTCGACTTTTACCCCGTTACATGTTCCAACTAATTTCATCTTTTGCGGGGCCTTAAACGGGGGACATTCAAGTGAGGCCATCCACTCTTGAATCTGAGCATCATACATCTTCTTCACTTCGTTATCATAACACTTCAAAGCTGCCTCCCAACCCAATGCCTTAAACTTTGTCGTTATCCCGAACGGCCCAAAATCAACTTCCCGGATCTCCTTTTCACAAATAAATGCCTCACACCTTTGCTTCAACTTGTTCATTTGCTCATGAAACAAGTCCTCTCTCCATTCCTCCGGTTGATCTAATAGTGAACCGGATGTCCAATCCGGTTTTGGACCCCTTGGAGGAGCATCTTCCTCCGAATCCGGGTCACCAACCCGTGTCAACCTCCTCCTCTTTGGTTGCTCTTCTTCCCCTTGAGGTTGTGTAGATGAACTTGCACCTGCTTTATCCTTTGTTCGCACCATACCTACACACATTCATAAACCACACAAAACAATTCAAGTTAGTTCAACTCCACAAACTTCCCCACACTTGCTTTATGTTATGGGTATAAATGTACAAAAACACCAAAGATTTATCCTTTCAAACAAAAATTATGCATGATGTCTCTATAAATCAGAATTTTTCCAAAAAATTTCACTAAGCATCAAATACGTTTATACCCAAAACATTCAATGGCTCAACAACATCCTATCATCTATCATATACAAGCAAGTGTGTAAGCAAAAACAAGTATGGAAACTTACAAACCTCAATGTACTTCAAAGAATGACAAGAAATTGCATACCTTAATCGTGTGGAAGATGAAAATAGCAAGCACTTTACTTTTAAGCAAGAACCCACAAAACCCCCAAATTTTTGGCCCCTAAGGTTCAAAAATCGACCAAGAAAATGTGCTTTTCTTCCAAATCTTTACCCGAAATCAGAATGTTCGTGAAATTTTAGTCAAAATCGACTCGAAAATCACTTGATTTGGTTGAGAGATGAAAGAGTTATGGAGGTTTGAAGGTTATGGTAGGCTAGGGTTCTTAGAAGAGAAGATGGAGAAGAAAGATAGATAGTGGATGGGATTTATTGAAGGAATTGTGTGGTTGGGGTGAGTTGTGTTTTATTAAATGGATTATTATGAATTATTAATTGATTTTCGGTTTTTTTTTATAAAAAACGCCGACAAGAGACTCCAAACATCGCCAGCCACCTAACTCGGTGCCATAACCTACGGCACTTGCCGTAGGCTACGGCAAGATCTGGACCAAAAAGAAACGCCGTAGGACAGTAGGCAAATGGCGTAGCCTTTATTTTTGTTTAATAACTGCCGTAAGCTACGCCAGGTACCGTAGCTTACGGCGGTAACTGGATATGCATTGTCGGCAATTTTTCTAATTTGCAACATGTTTTTGTTTTATTTATTATTATTTTTTTAACTTTTCTAATTTTTTTAATTTTTATAGTTTTTATAATTTATCAAAAGCGTGTAAAATATACCCTACCCCCCGTTAAAAACCCGTGTTGTCCTCAACACTATGTTCAGGAAATTCGTACGGATTTCCCCACACTTGTTTCAAACACAAGTTTTAGACGGGACTTTATTCAAACCGAAACAACTAAACTAAATATGTACAAACATCAAACCTGGGCCTCTCATGCTTCCTCGTCATCCAATGGGCGTAAAATGTAACCCACTTTATCAAGCTCAAGATTGTTGATGTCGTTGCCTTCCAAATACGGTTTGAGCCGATGCCCATTCACCGTTTGTTGCTTATTGGTTTGTTCGTCTTGTATATCGACATCACCAAATCTTCCCACTCTTCGGATGACGTAAGGACCCATCCATTTGCTCTTGAGTTTACCCGCGAACATTTTCAACCTCGAATTGTACAACCACACCTTTTGACCCACTTCGAAGTTCTTCTTCCTTAGCTTTGCATCATGAACTTTCTTCAGTTTGTCTTTGTATGCGGGTGCACATTCATAGGCTTCGTCTCTAATCTCCTCAATCTCATTCAATTGCAACTTCTTTACTCGACCCGCTTCATCATAATCTGCATTAACAGTTTTGATGGCCCAATGCGCTCGATGTGCTAACTCCATTGGTAGATGGCACCCCTTCCCATACACCATCCGATAAGGGGTAGTACCAATTGGAGTTTTGTAGGCCGTCCGATATGCCCACAACACATCGTCAAGTTTACTTGACCAATCTTTTCTATCTGTTCTTACCGTCTTCATAAGGATCTCTTTAATTTGACGGTTGGACACTTCAACTTGTCCACTTGTTTGCGGATGGTACGGTGTAGCCACTTGGTGGTTCACATTATATCTTTTTAGCAATTTCCCAAAATTAAAATTCTTGAAATGTGAACCACCATCACTTATTATCACCCTTGGCACACCGAATCGAGCGAAGATGTTGGATTGCACAAACTTACATACAACGGAATGATCATTGGTCCTTGTAGCGATGGCTTCTATCCACTTCGTAACATAGTCAACCGCAACCAATATGTACAAAAACCCGTTCGAATTGGGAAAAGGACCCATGAAATCTATTCCCCAAACATCAAACACCTCCACCACCAAGATTGGTTGTAAAGGCATTTCAATCCGCTTTGATATGCTTCCAACTTTTTGACAATTAATACAATTTCGGGCAAACTCGCAAGAATCCTTGAAAATTGTGGGCCAATAAAACCCACATGATAACACCCGGTAACCCGTCTTGTTCCCACTAAAATGCCCTCCACATGCCGACGAATGAGCATGGGTCAAAATCTCTAGTACTTCAGTTTCGGGAACACACCTTCTTATCACTTGATCGGGTCCAATTTTGAACAAATCCGGTTCATCCCAAATATATTGTTTTACTTGACTTAGAAATTGCTGTCGTCTCTTCTTCGTCCAATGATTCGGGATTGCACCCTTGGCCAAATAATTCACGTAGTGGGCATACCAAGGTGCAACGAAAGTAGAAATGGCTAACAATTGCTCATCGGGAAACCGTTCATTAATCTCGCTCGGGTCATTAACAACTTCCAATGGGATCCGGGACAAATGATCTGCAACAACATTTTCACACCCCTTTTTGTCCCGAATCTTTAAATCGAACTCTTGCAACAAAAGCACCCAACGAATCAACCGGGGCTTTGCATCCTTCTTTTCCATTAAATATCGGACCGCGCTATGGTCCGAGTACACGATCACCTTACTCACCCAAATGTAGGATCTAAACTTGTCCAAGGCATACACCACCGCTAATAATTCTTTCTCGGTCGTGGTATAATTCAGTTGCACCTCGGACAAAGTTTTACTTGCATAATAAATTACCACCGGCTTCTTATCAACCCTTTGACCCAAAACCGCTCCAATGGTCGTGTCGCTAGCATCACAATTAATCTCAAACGGCTTCGACCAATCCGGTGGTTGCAAGATAGGAGCCTTCACCAACTGTTCCTTCAAAACACGAAACGCTTGCAAACATTCGTCAGTAAAATCAAATGGAACATCTTTCAATAATAAGTTACATAAAGGTTTTGTAATTACACTAAAACCCTTAATGAATCTTCTATAAAACCCTGTGTGTCCCAAAAATGATCTCACCCCCTTAACTTTCTTTGGTGGGGGTAGAGATGAAATTACCCGAATTTTTGCTTTGTCTACTTCCATCCCCCGATCCGATATTACATGCCCCAACACAATACCCTCTTGAACCATAAAATGGCTCTTTTCCCAACTTAGCACCAAGTTTGTCTCAACACACCTTTTTAAAACTTTTTCTAATTCGTCAAGACAAGAATCGAAACTTGGGCCAAAGATGGAAAAATCATCCATAAACACTTCAAGAGATTCCCCGACCATGTCCGAAAATATACTCATCATACATCTTTGGAATGTGGCCGGACCGTTACATAGTCCAAATGGCATTCGCCGAAAAGCAAATGTACCATATGGACATGTAAACGTTGTTTTGTGTTGGTCGTCAGGGTGAATAGCAATTTGGTTATATCCCGAGTACCCATCCAAAAAACAATAATATTTTTGACCCGAAAGTTTTTCAATTATTTGGTCAATGAAGGGTAACGGGAAATGGTCTTTGGAGTTAGCGGCGTTTAATTTTCTGTAATCAATGCAAACTCGCCACCTGGTGACCGGTCGGGTGGCAATTTGCTCGCCTTGTTCATCCTTAATTACCTGAATACCGGCCTTTTTAGGCACTACCTGAGTCGGACTTACCCACACACTGTCCGAAATAGGATAAATGATCCCCGCATCCAACCACTTGATCACTTCTTTCTTGACCACCTCTCTCAAATTTGGGTTCAACCTTCTTTGTGTTTCGCGGGTTGGCTTCGCATCTTCACTTGTAATGATTTTGTGCATTACAATGGATGGACTAATACCTTTCAAGATACCTTTCAAGTCGGCTATCGTCTATCCAATTGCCGCCTTATTATCCTTTAAAACCCGCAACAATTCTTCTTCTTGAGCTACCGCCAAATTGGAAGCAATGATCACCGGTAAGGTGTCATTCTCCCCCAAGAATGCATATTTTAGATGTTTCGGTAGCTCTTTCAGTTCCACATTTGGTGGACACTCCAATGAAGGTTTTGTACCCAAATCAATTCCCACCGGTAAAGTCTCCGTCTGGTGGGTCCATGGCGGTCTTCCTTCTTTCACCGCGAGAGCCTCTTGCTCTTTCTCTTCCACTTCCAACGCACATGCATGAACCTGCAAAGACACATCACAAACACACGATCCCAAAATCTCTTCCTCATACTCCTTTGGGTCGTATCCATCTATGAAATCTGCTAGAAAACACTCATCACCAAAAACATTAGCACCGTTAGTAAAAACATTTAATCTCATTTTCCTATTAGCGAATGTCATGTCAACTGTACCATATCGACAATCAATAACGGCGTGTGCGGTGTTCAAAAACGGCCGACCCAAAATAACATTTTGTTGTTGAATTGGGTCCGTGGATGAGTAATCTAACACAAGAAAATCCAGGGGATAATAAAACTCATCAACTTTAACTATCACATCTCGTACAATACCCCGAGGAAGTTTATGAGACAAATCGGCTAATACCACCGTTGTCTCAACCCGTTTCAATGGACCAAAGTCGTATTGGTCATATAACCCCCCGGTAAGATACTTACTCCGGCCCCAAGATCTAGTAACGCCCTTATAGTTTGAAAATTTCCCACTTGAATGTTTATAAGAGGCGTTCTCGGATCTTGTAGCTTAGGAGGAAGATCTCCTTTCAAGACCGCGCTTACCCGCTCCGTCAAGTCAACCAATTTAGGCACTTTTTGTTGCCTTTTTTTAGTACATAATTCTTTCAAAAACTTGGCGTAAGCGGGTACCTGTTTTATTGCTTCAAGTAGAGGAAGGTTAATTTTGACTTGTTTAAACACCTCCCACATTTCTTCCTTTTGAGGACCCCGTTTTGAAATAAAATTTTTCTTACCCGGATCTAATAAAGCCGAGGGAAATGGTACTTGACTAGATCCTCCATCCTCATTTTTATTTTCTTTTTCTTTTTCTTTATTAAGTTCGGGTTTTTCAAAATCGGGTTTTTTAGAAGAATTTTTAGGTGTTTCATTTTCTTCCTCACTCTCTTGACCCGTTATATCTTCAACCACCCCATCAACCAAATCCGGTGAAGGATTGGTTTTGTACTCTTTCCCACTTCTCAAAACACTTACATGATGAATATTAACATTGTTACCTCTAGAAGTATTATGAGACGGGTTTACCTTAGTGTCGCTTGGTAATTGACCTTTATTTTTCTTCAAGTCCGCCACTTCGGTTGCGAGTTGACCCATTTGGGTGGTCAAAGTTTGAATTGCTTTATCACGGGCTTCATCCTTTTGTATGCGTGCATCATCCATTTGATTTCTCTTTTGCATCTCCGCTTGCATGCTCTTTAACATTTCCATCATCTCGTTTCCACCCGAAGACCCCCTTGTTCTTGACCCGTTTGATATTGTCTTTGGAACCCTTGATTATTCCCACCTCGATATCCACTTTGATTGTTGTAAGGTTGGCGTGAACCAAAGTTACCTTGAGTTCCTTGAAAATTCGGGTTTGCTTGATTTGAGGGATTCCCATACCGAAAATTTGGGTGGTTTCTCAACCCGGGGTGGTAAGTGTTAAAATTCATATTGTAGTTTCTACCACCCCCTCCTTGACCTTGCACCGCATGAACCTCTCCTTCACCTCCTTGGCAATTTTCAGCCGCATGTCCTATCTCATTGCAAATAGCACAAACATCATAAATTTGGTTAGAGGTTTGAATATTACCATCGTCTACCGCATGCACTTGGGTTCGGGTAATGTCCGGTCATGCTCTCCTTGATGCTTGAGCTTTTCTTTTTGATGTAATTGCCATTTGCTCCAAAAACTCCCAATCGTCATGCTCGTAGTTCGTACCAAAAGTGCCATTGGTAATAGACATTAAATCGCGAGCATCTTCGGCACTCAACCCCTCATGGAAAGCATTCATCAATTCCCAAAGTTCAATCCCATGGTGAGGGCAATTCTTGATCATCATGTTGAAACGCTCAAAGGCTTCATGAAACATTTCACCTTGTTGTTGTTGAAAACTCCTCAACCCCTTCCTAGCATCATTGGTCTTTTGAGCGGTGTAAAATTCATCTAAAAATATTTGTTGCATCTCCGCCCATGTATAGATAGATGCCGAAGGTAGAGTGTAAAACCACTTCTTTGCCTTGTCTTCTAGAGAAAATTGGAATAATACCAATTTGACATCGTCGGCCGAAAATCCTTGACTCCCAAGAGTGTTACAAATCGAGTCATATGCTTCCAAGTGAAAATAAGGCTCCTCCGTTGCTAGACCCTTATACTTCGGCAAACTTTGCAATGAATTGGTTCTCACTTCGAACGTCCTCCCTTGATTATTGTGAGGAATAACTACCGGTGAAGGATTGTGAGTAATTACCGGCCTAAAATGCGCTTCAATGCCCCTCGCATGTTCTCTAAGATGTCTTCTTGGTACACCCAACCGACCCCTTGGATGAATAGGACCCATTGGCCTTTGCATAGGCCCTTGTGGTACATGTGGTTGAAATTGTTGTTGTGGTATCGGTGGGTGTTGAATCGGCCTTTGGAATTGATGTTGTACGTTTTGCGGACGAACTTGTTGCAATGGTATAGGACGTTGCAATTGTGGTCCTTGTGGCGTTGGCCGAATATGTTGGGGTATAATTTGTTGTTGTGGAATCCCACCAACACTTGGCAGTTTTCCCTTGCACGTAAGTAAGTTCTCTTTGTTCTTCATCACCCCCATATGCATATCCTTCTTCCTCATAACCCTCAAAATCTTCATATCCTTCTTCATATCCATCTCCCCCTATACCTGAAGATTGCCCAAATGGAAGAGTTGAATATTGAAATCCCGACTGGTTCGGTGGTCTAAATGATGAAGTAGCATGAACAATGGTTGAATTCGGTGGTATTGAATAAGTGGAAGACGATTGACCTGAACCTGGGAAGAAGTGGGATAATGGTGGAATTGTAGTAGAAGGGTTAAAAGTAAGTGTAAGTTCATCTTGGGTAGTAATGGGTTGTGTAGTGTTGGATGGTGTAACGTCATGAGGTGGAATGGGGTCGGTAGTGGTGTTAGGCATGGTAGTATTTGGTGAAGGTTGAGTTGATGATGGTATGAAAGGTGGTATAAGTTCACCCGTAGTGGGTAGTGGTGGATCCATGTATCTAATCGGTGTAATCGGTGTAGTTGGTGTTGTTGGTGAACCGCTGATTCTGTTTTCTCTTAACAAGATTCTGTTTCCTCTTAAAGTCCGTTCAATCTCTGGATCAAATGCCAATGGTGATAGCTTGTGAGAGCTTCTAGTACGCATGCACCTGTAAATACCTGCACACTAACACACCCAGCGTAAACCAGAAAAATAACAAACCTAAAAAGATAAAAAAAAATAACACACGTTGCGCACTACTCCCCGGCAACGGCTCCAAAATTTGACGTGATGTCGTGGTCACAATCAAATTTAATCCAATTACTACTAAATAGATAGTGGTAAGTGGGTATCGAACACAGGGAGTTTGTGGAATATGTGTTATTTGAAGATTTATCTAAGTTAACTACGATTAAACTAAATGCAAGTAAAGTAAATTTCAAGAGTTGATTTGATTGAATTGGTTTTAAAACTAAAATTACTAATATAATTGCAAAGATGAAAGTTTTGGTTGTAAGCAAATTAGAGACAAATGACCATCCTAGACTTCTGGTTTCAATTGACATTCATGTTATCATTCCACAAGAAAGAACTACATAGACATAGCTCATATGTGACTACTTGCAGTGATGAAAGGGAACTAAGTACTCAGATTCCTAGAACGTGAGGTTGTTACCCGATGATCAATCAACCCTTACCCAAGCCTAACTATACCCATGATATCTCGATTGCCAACGGCACCAAGAACGTATGGTTTCTAATTAGTTTAACATAAGAGTCAACAATTTACAACAAAGTAATCACACACCATAACAAACAAATCATAAAGATAAAGATTGTTATTCTAGAAATTAGGAAATCAAACATGAAATGTCTCAAGCAAACCTTCAATCCAGGATGATCACAAAGTGTTTAGCCACTCATGGCTCGAATCAACATCATCATACAAGTTTCAATGTTCATCCAAATCCAAAAACAATAAAACTAAGATTAGAAATTGTTCTTCAAGCTCAAAGTAGTCTCTAATGCTCCAAAATTCGTTCACCAAGTGTTGTGTAACCGAACACATGATTAGAGACCCATAAATCATCTTCAAAGTGGCCAATTAATGAGGAAGTAACAAAACAAACCAGACGGCGCCATAAGCTACGGTAAGCGACGTAGCTTACGGCGGTCAAAGAGTCCAGAAGTCAAAGCAGGGTGCCGTAAGCTACGCCAGGCACCGTAGCTTACGGCGCCTATCAATTCCTTATGGCAATCTTACACTGCCTTACGGCAGTGTATTTTCTTGATCATGAAGAGCCGTAACCTACGGCTGTAGGCTACGGCGATGGCTGAAGTTTTTTTCTTGTTTCTCTTTTTCATCTCTTCAAAGCTCCATCTTGTTTCCGCCAACTTCTAGCTTCCATCTAAGCTGCCTAAAACCCGCATTTTGAGCACTTTAGCACCTGTATCATCAAACATAGAGTGATTACCAAGTTCAAGCAATTAACCGAAATAAACATGCAATGTGTATAATATTAAACTTTTTAAGGGTTGTCCTATGGACCACCCGTCAGATGTCAACCTAAATACATCTATTCACAATATCCATGGCTATTCTAGCTAACGATTATACTGAGTAGAGGACTTTCCATGGTAACTTTTTATATCTCATGTAAGTAATACAGTCTAGATCAAGTTTTAGTATTAGCACCTTTGGGGTTTCTATTGATTAATGGGCACGTATGGGTACAAAAATCCATCTATGATGCAATTAGCACGTTTCATGTCATTGAACAGTTAATAATAAACCTAAGTTCGTTTTATGTAACTTGAATAGTTAGTCATAACCTAAGTTCATTTTATCTCCAGTCATACAAATATTATGTAACTAAATATGCATGTATGAGTATGAAAAACCATTTATGAAGCAATTTTTACATTTCATGTCAATTACAAACTAAGCATGTATCTCCCCGAAAGTATAAAACGAGTAAAAAATGGGTCGTGAACTCACAATATACATGTTCCTGCTTCTACCAGAAGACGTCGGCTAAGCGTGTGTGCATTATCCGGGTTTACCAAGCGAGAGGCACTAATAAGACCTCAGACCCAATCCGAATAACACATGACTTGGAATTCTACCCTAAACCAAGTGTCTAAAGTGTTTATGAGGCTAGTGGTTGGCGAACTTCTTTTAACGTTTACTTCCGAAACTAGGATTTTGATTATGCTTTATACTTTTAGATTTCTAAGTATTCATGTCATTAAAAACTTCAAACCAGACCAGTCTTGGGATGTGAGTAAATGTCTTGTAAAAGCTTGACAAGTTTTAGGGCTCGTTGTTCCCGACACTTGTCGGTTTTATCGTTTATTACCGTTTTTGGCCAAAATGGCTCCAAACCTTTGAACTCTTTTCAAAACTATTTTGTAACATCAAAATATACCAATTTAAACTTAAAAGTCTATAGGGTTTTATTTCTATAATTTATAGATGTCGGTTTGGAAAATAAAAGCCGTTTTAAATGCCTGTAAAAACCCTAAATTCACTAAAAATACTTCTAACGTCCAAATAATTCAACAAAATTTCCAGAAATAACATCTGGCCCTATAAGTTTCTAGAAAATTATTATTTTTAGTACTTTTGTTGAGAAATATAAATAAAAGTCTTTAAAATGTAATTTAAGCCATTATTTAAAACCATAGCTACCCGACTTAGTTTCACTAATAAAAAATACTGTAAAATTTGAGAACTTTCTTGGTAGTCTAGGTATTTTATTTGTTTTTGGTGGTTATTTATGCTCTTATTATTAAAAATAGCTCAACATATCAAAAACTCTAATTTTGGTCGAAAACCTTCTTTTGACAGCCCAAGTCTATTGTAAAACTTTTAGAATTTTTCAAGACCTGTAGCTAGGGTTTCTACCCTTAGGACTTTTTTTTCGGTTTTTCGGTATTGATTTTTGTTTTGCTAGTTCCAACAGGTTTTCATCATTTTTTTCTCATCAAACCACTATACTAACCTTGTGTAAGTATAAACTAAGTGGATTCATTAAAACATGGTGAATCTAGGCTCTTTTGAACACATCTTGTTAACTAGTGCTTATTTCAAGTTTAATTTATACACTTTTTGTTCTTGTACTTTGTTCATCAACTTTTTGAAGTTTATTTCCAGAAATTTTTATATGATTATGATCTTAACAACTTAATGGTGATATTAGTTAGAATCTTTCAAAATTTGATTACTATTTTGCAAGACTTGATACATAATATTTTTTAGCTTTAACGTGTTGAATATATTTTCATGTTTTTTGGGTCAATCATTGAGGAATCTCTACCTATATACATAGGGCTGTAAACGAACCGAACGAACACGAACAAGGCCTTGTTCTTGTTCGTTCGTTAAGGAATTAAATGTGTTCACGAACGGTTCATGAACACTTACCGAACGAGATTTTATGTTCGTGTTCGTTCATTAAGGAAATGGGCGTGTTCACGAACACAAATAAATTTGACGAATGCGACGAAGGATAAAGGTGGATGGCCTAGAGAGTAGCACTAGAACTTGAATTCCTTATTTTGGAATGGAGGTCGCTCATATTCGTCGATGTAAATAATAAGAAATGAAAGGGAAATGATGCATAAACAAGGTGAAATAGGGTTTTCTAGTTTAATTCTTAGGGTAATAAAATAAATATAAGTTTAATTATATAAATGTATAGATAAAATATATGAAAGTACAAAAATCTTTCATTAAAACACAAACATGCGAACATAAACAAACGCAAATGAACGAATATTCACGAACAAGTTCACGAACACCTTACCGAACGTTCACGAACACAATTGAACGAACGAGACATTTGTTCATGTTCGTTCATTTAACTAATCGAACGAAATTCCTTGTTCGTGTTCGTTCGTTTATTAAACGAACGAACATAAACGAACTTCCCGCCGAACGGTTCACGAACTGTTCGCTGAACGTTCGGTTCGTTTACAACCCTATATATACAGGTATAATGGATAATTCCTATATCACAATATCATCTTTACATATTTGGCCGCTAAAACATCATGATCATCAAACAAAACACTATCTTGGAATCCTTCACATTAAAGTGTCTTTCGAGTGTGTTTTCTTTAAATATTTGAAGCACGCCCATGTTCTTTCATGGATTGAAAGTTTAATGATGCTTCAAAGCTTATAAAAATACCTTATAAAGTTAAAGAGGGTTGAAGAACACTTGGATGAACTTGAGAGAGTTTTTTATGAAGATTTGAAGTGTGTGTTCTTGATTCCTTGTTTTGGATTTTAAAGGAAAGAAATATAGAGAGAGTCGTGGGAGAGGAGGGGTGGTATGGTGTGGTGGGAGTTATAATGGTCTTGGGTACAAGACTTGATGGGTTAGGGTTGTACCCTTGTAAGAAATCACATAGGGCTAATCACCCATGTGTTTTAATGTTCAACTTGTTCTTATCTTCGATGTTGACTAGATAGATGGACTTAAAAACTGAATTTTATATGTAAGGCTACATAATTTATATAGTTCTTGCATTGTTCCATCATTTATATAAGCTTTTAGGCTTTTTAACTTATGTAAACATTACGCTAAGTGTTGCTTATTTTTAACACACTATATACTAATTTTCCCATGTCATAACATATTGTTTATAATAATAATAATCATTTATATAATCCTTACAATTTATATAATCTGTAGGGATAGCAGTAGAATTCGATAAAATTCGACGCGTTCATCAAATTAGGGTTTTGTTGCTTTGTAATTTGTATATCACCGTTGTTTGCTATTTTGGATCGCTTATTGATTGTTTTAACTTGAATTAGTACTAATGTGTTCATTTGTGGTAGTATACTCTACTGAACATACTAAGTCGTGCCTAGTCATGCATATACAACACATTGTATGACCTAGTTACCTCTAAACTAAGTCTATATGATTGCACGTAATTTAATTGTATAGTTAATAACATGGCTAAACAAATGTTGTCACACAAAAAAATGATTAATTGTCTATCAACAAGGTTAGAACTTCTTGTAAGTATTCCACATGTTGATGTTCACTCTAGTTTTATACAAGTATGCCATCAAAGAAGACCAACACACACTTCCTTAGGCCACTGGGGGCGGTGGGTTTTCAACGCGTGATAGCATATTTCAACGCGTGGAACAAATGTGAAGACCACCGCCACTCATTTTATCACGCCGTGGAAAATGGAAATTGTGAGGGGGTGTGGGGGTTTATTTTTTGGTGTTGTGAGTGATAGGCAATGCCACTAAAAAAAGTTGTGAGTGATGGAAAAATTGTTGATGACATAGCGGAACTTGATTGGGTGCTTGTGAGTGATGGAAATTTATCACTAGTGAGCACCCCCACCTCCTTAGGGCAATTCACACCCAATTTGAGAGGGAAACTTGTATTTGATTCTAACCCTATTATGTAGTCCCAATTAAATCAAAATCTATGAACAATTTTGAATATCTAAAAACATCAATATATCATTTTGAGATATGGGATTACACTTGGTAAACAAATAAACAATAATTGATTTAGGATGGATGATCAGATTGAACACGTTTTATTTTCTGAACCACTGTTTTAAATGCATCAACTTGAAGGTCCTTTTCAATATAGTCAATATTGGAGGGATCGAAAGGGCCTTTAACTCGATCGATGCTTTGTATAACTGCTCTTGCCGGAAGAATACTCCTTGTTGGGTCAAAAGAAGTTCCTGAGCTCAAGCTCGATGAAAATCCCTACACCGTATAAATTAGTAATGTTGATATACATACTAATCACACTTATAATGGAGACTATGGTATAGATCCAAACAATTAACTTTCTAATTGCATGTAAATTTCATAAAAAATATAATATATATCGTATAAATAATAACCAAGCAAAAAAAAAAAAAAAAAAAACTTATCTAGTTATCAACTATTAACAAAAAAAAAACTTTAATTACCAAACTAGACCATCAAAATGGACCATTGCCAAAACTATGTTACTACATTATACGTTTGATTTATCCTTTATATTAAAAATTAGATAACTAGATTAATTATGTTTAAGATAAAAGAAATGATTTATAAGTGATGGAATTGAAGTGAACATGTACAAATTAGTACAAATGTAATCAAGTAATTAAGTAACCTTGAAGATGAGAAGCTCAACTTGTTGGTCGTCCACAACTGCTTTAACCAAAAGTGCTTCTTCTTTGGCAACCTGAGTGTAAAATTCCAGAATTGCTATCTCTTCATTGTGTCCATATTCTTGATCATTTTCATCATCGTCATATCTAACTTGTCGTCTAGCCGCCCAACAGCGTGTGCTTGAAACTTGTGGGCTTCGGGCAACGGATTTTGCAAGATTGGCGGAGTAGAAATTGGTGAGGCCAGGTATGCAGAGTGATGTGGTGGTGACATTTTGAGAAATGGTAAGGAAAAAAGAAGGGAAGGATAATGAAGCATACATGAGTGGTACTGGTGCCTCAAGAAGACACTACGTGTAACAAAAGACTAAAGAGATAAAGAGTTTCACATGAGAATATTTGGCTTTATTGGACACAAATTGTATCCATTTTAAAAGATGCATTATCATTATTATAAATTATGTTTTATATTCTAAAAAGAACGAAAACAATTTCAAATCGTATTAATTAATTGTGTAGTGTATTATTTAATAAAAAAAATAGTTTGTTTTATATAATGAAACGAGTTTACGTGAATCCGCACGTTGCGACAGGGTGTTGATTAAAAACATTATTTTTCTTGTTGCGTTACCCCTAGCTTACACCAATCAATGACAACAACGGAATCCTATGCTATTGTCAGGCTTATATAATAATATCAAACAAATCATATTTGAACACGTATACCTATGACCTCGACTTTTAAACAAACTAAATAACTTAAATGATAGGGTGGGAGGTTTGGTCTAATTGGCAAAGCCTTGTAGTTAAGGTGTTGCTGCTCTTGAGGTCAAGGGTTCGAGCCCCGCCGAAGACGGATTTTGTGTAATTTAAGCTATTTAAAAGAAATAAAAAAAAACGTAAATGATAAACATGAATGGAATATATAAAACAACCAATTTACTATTATCCTTGATCTCTTCAAAGTCACTCGTGAGATCAGCCGAGTTAATCACCCTTATCTTCAAATGTTGTTTTTCAGTCTCGAACCCATTGTGTTATGGGTATACCCGTTTGTGGCTTTAGACCATGGGGTATGGTGGAGCGGGGGTTTGGGGCATGGGTTAACACGTGTAATTTGAAATCTCAATTCACAAACCTATTTTTATGGGGTATGGTGGGCGTGGCCAAGCCATATCCGTTTTTTTTAATATATATATATATAGAGAGAGAGAGAAAGTATAATGTACAAAACGCCTTATCGTACTTCACGTACGCGACGAGTTCTAACCGTCAGATATATGTGATTTATCACGCTTGGAACTGATAATCACGCATGAGACTGATTATCACGCATGGGAACTGATTAATCACGCATGAGACTGATGTTTTCAGATTAATCACGCATGGACTATGCTACTGAAGATAATCACGCATGTTTTAAATAATCACGCATCCAAATTATCACGCTTTCAACCCTGATCTGACGGTTACTAGTGTCGCGTACGTGAAGTACGATAAGGCCTAATGTATGTTAACCGCACTCTATATATATATATATATATATAACCATTAAAAACTACATAAAATACAAAATAATTATCAAAATAAAAAACTATCATTCTTCGTCGTCTTCGTCGGTTTCGAACCCAGGAATCGTTGAAACATGATCCACCAAATCTGATCGTAGGTTGTGATTTATATCCCTTGACTTGATCAAAAATTCATTTGCCGCTTTATCTTCGTCTGTTACGTTACCTGGTTGGGGGTCATCGTCATCATAGTAAGTAACGACCGCTCTACCTTCATCCTCCAAAATCATGTTGTGAAGAATGATACATGTGTACATCACGTTTCCAATCTGATCCTTGTCCCATAGTCGACAAGGCATTGCCAATATTCGCCACCTTTTCTTCAAAACACTGAATGCTCGCTCGACGTCTTTACGTGCAGCCATCTGGACCCTTTAAAACTTTAATCTCTTTGGATTTGTGGTACCATGTCTTGTGAACGATTTTATGAAAACCCCCCATGCTGGATAAATCCCATCAACTAGGTAGTACCCATACACGTACTCAACCTCGTTTACAAAGAAAGTTACTTTGGGTCCTATACCATTTACCCGATCATTGAAAAGGGGCGAGTGGTTTATGATGGTAATATCATTATGTGAACCTGGCATACCGAAGAACACATGCCATATCCAAAGATCTTGGGACGCAACCGCTTCAAGCATGATGGCTGGCATCCCGTGAAATCCACTCGTGTGAGCGCCTTGCCATGCGGTAGGACAAAGTTCCCAAGGCCATTTCATACAATCTAAACTACCTAGCATCCCGGGTAGCCCATAATAATCTGTGTGATGTTCCAATATTTGTTGCATGTCGCTGAACGAGGGCTTTCTCAAATATCTTTTCCTATAAAGTTCTAGAATACACGAAAAAAAGTTGTGAATACTTTCTCTAGCTTCACGTGCAGACATTTTTAAATAGTCATCCATAATGTCCGAACTATTGCCGTACGCTAACTGCCTAAATGCGGCCGTGACCTTTTGCCACGTACTAAATCCTAATTGCCCGATTACAACCGGTTTTTGTTGGAAATAAACATACTTCTCCTCAATATATCTAGATATCCTTAAAAATAAGTTTCTACTCATACGAAAACGACGCCTAAACATTTTTTCATAGTAATCGCTTACCAACAAATTGTTAGCGGTGTGCCGTTCACGAGCGATGTACCTTCTCATCCGTTTAGGTTGCGGAGTCTCTTCCTCATTGTCTTCGTCTTCCACGATAGCTTTCACCACCGCCGCGATCGTTTGTAGAAATATTTCCGCACCATCGTCAGATGATGATGACGATACACTTGAACTTGAAGAACTCATGGCAAGATTGTGTTTTATGTGTTTGATATTGTGTGAGAAAAATGTTAAATATGGTAAGGTATTTATAAAGGAAAAAAAAATTTAAATCCCCCCAACGGCTAGTTTGAATTGGCCATTGAGAGCCCGCCATGTCAGCTTCCTAGACCCGCCCCACGCCCGGCTTAAAACCCAAGCCCCAAGGGCCACGCTCCAACCCAAGCCCACCAGGGGTGGTGGCTTGGGCGTTTTCCCCCAACCCAAGCCCCATACCCCATAGTCTTATGTGGTTAAAGCTACCCATTGACATGTCTAATTCCCAAAACACAATATTAAACTCAACTCAAACCAACTTGAAATACTAAATATTTATGGTTTCTAACAACTTCAATATACTAAACACGTGCACGTAACTATGCGAGTATCACCTAATAACAAACCCATGGCATATTTTTTTTAAACAAATCCGATCTTTCACATAAACAATTAATCAAAATCATCAATCAGAATAATGATACAAACTAGAGGAAATAATAGATTTAATTTCCAGCAAATAAAATAGATCTCATATCCAGCAAGTTTCCACCCATATTTAATAGCTTCTTCTTATCATCACCTTCATATGTTTCTTCTCTGGACCTGCTTCAGGTTTCTTTGTTGGTTCTTTGTCAGGTCCAACGGTGAGTATATCAGTGTGCCTAGGGGCGCAACTTAAGTAGGGCGGGAGGGGGCAACCGACCCCTCCAAACTTTTCGCTCAGTAGTGGAGAGTATGTAGTTTTCGTATAGAATTTTTTAGGTAAATACGTTTTCGACCGCCATTGAAGAAACATGGAACTAATGTGGTGATTAGTTTGGGATTGTGCCTCGACAAATAAGGTTAATTTTATTTGCCTCGTCCAAGTTGTGATGATGATTCTCCTGAAAAACACTAAACACCCCATTAAGTTCGTTACGAAGAGGGGAATAGGGGGGTTCTCCTTGTAACCACTCCCCGGCGTGAAAATAAGTATCTGCTTTGAGGATTAAGTATGTAATTAAGAGAGTGAGAGAGCAAGGAAGTGGATCCTTAAACCTGGAGGTGAAGGTCCATATTTATAGCCAGAGTGGTGTAGAAGGAGATGGGTTGATGTTGGGCCTGGAGTCGGCAACAAGGAATATTCGTTTTGTCCCTTCTGCCATGGCCGTTAGTGCTTCTTGGCGAGAGGGAAGCTGGCGCACGCTGAGTGGATCCACGTAGCCTGACCGTTGTCTTTGTTGTCTCGTCTGTCATCAGCGGCTAAGTGTAGATCGTAGAGCAGATGTCGGCGCACGTTGATTGGTGCCACATATACGTCCTTGTGTACCTTCTTGTCTCCTGTACGATTGTTAATCGTGCAGCATGATCGGATACAGCCTGTCGGACGCTCATTGGTCCACTGTTCTGCCACTTGTACCTGTCGTACTTGCCCTAGGATTACCTACGCTTCTGACCTCTACGTGGCCATCGGCGCAAGGTACAAGAAGTGAAGGTTTTCATCCAAGTAGTCAAGTGTGAAATCTAGCCTTGTGTTCACCTTGACCTCGCGCGCGACCTAGGTTACACCTGATCGGCCGGCGCGAGGTTGGGGAAGCTGCCAAGTTAGTCTAGTAAGAGTATGGTCTTGCACGCGACCTGATTGGTCCGCGCAGGTTTTTGGGACCATACCCCTTCAGCCATAAAAGCTTTTCGATCGTCATCGTCGACATGGATTACCACTTCAACACCAGTCTCCAATAAATTATGGATTAATAACAGTAAATTTGGATGAAAATTTGCATAAGGGAAAGAAACAATGGTTCACACAAAACATAACCAAATAATCCCCTAATTTCGACAAAAGAAAAGTCCATCAACTTGAAACTAAACACAAATTTACTGACTGGACAGATTTTTTCTTCCATTTCCTTAACAATATCGCTGAATTTCACACACAAATTTGAGTTTTACATCCCACAGCGAACCATACTAAAAGTTTCCACAATCCCTTATGCACCCTTTCACAAAACTTCCATCAAAGTCATTTTACAACAGAAAAAGATTGCAGTTACCATCAAAATCATTTTAGTTATTCCCCTTGTTTTGTGATAATCGGTAATAGGGCATCTACCATGCCCCACAAAAGAACACATTTATTAGCTTTCTAGATTTCTAGTTTCGTTTTGGTGACCAAAAACTGATTCGTTTTCATTAAAAGATCATCAACCCATATAATATTAAAAGATTTTTATTTTTAGTGTTGTCATACAACAATATAAAACAAACTGCAAAAATAAATTGAACACTATGAGTGATGAAATTAAAACATACAAATAGATTAACATGAATCCACATATGTATTTTCAGAAATTACAAAACAAAAGCCACATACAAATTATAAACATGAAAACGCACAAGATGTTCATACATACAAACAAAGAACCTAATAATCAATACTGGAGTCAAAAGTTAGGACGTAATGATCAAAACATACGGCACCAAATCAGGGACGAACGAAAGTGGATGACGACTGAAAACAGAGGAAAATGAAGGGGAGTTTGAAAGGGATTTGGAACTATGAATGGTTACTGGGGGTTGTTTTAAATTATGGATGGAGTAGGAGGGGTTAATGCGGTTTTTAATTATGCAAGAAATCCAAGAGCCGGAAATCAAAGCAGAGAAAATGTATTAAAATGTATTGTATTGTTTCACTGGGGAAGGATCCACTATGTATTTTGCCTACGTAGCCTAAGAAGAATTGTGATGATAACATGTGACACTCCTAATAAGTAAGAATCAAGAACATTTGGGTCCTTATAAATATGAGTGAAAATGACATGTGTCACCCCTTTTGTTTTTTAAAAATACAACAAAAAAATCTAGGACAAAAAAATTTTGCACAAAAAAATATTGTACAAAAAATATAACACAAAAAACATAGTACAAAAAATATAGCATAAAAAGCCTAGTACAAAAAAAATATAGCACGAAAAAATTCGCGCAAAAAATGTAGTACAAAAAAATCCAGCACAAAAAATTTAGCATAAAAATATAGTACAAAAATCAAACACAAAAAAATGTTATACAACATAGATATACAACACATTTTAGTGGGTTTTTTTAGTCTTCATATTTTATATAACAATATGGTACTCAAATTAAAGATAAAAAGACGTTCGATTTTACGGTGAAATTTTTATGAAAAAATAATGTCGTATAAAAAAGTTATGAACGTTTAAAAAATGAAGGTGGAATACGCATGTGCCATGTAGTGAGAGAAAATCCATAAATAGGATTTTCCCAAGATACCGTTGCACTACTTCTTTCTCCTACACCTTCATCTTAACCATTGATTTAAAAAATGAATTGTTAAGATTACTTCTCATCTACTTAGGCAAAATAAACTTTTTATTTGATATTACCCTTGTTTCATATATATGTATAAATAGTATTTATTTAAAACAATTCCTTTAGACTTTATAAATCACTTTCAATTCGATTCAGTGTTTTTCTTATAAATTTAAATAATTGTTCTAATTTTATTAATCTAAAAAGTTTATTTAAAAACAATTCATCATCATCATCATTAAATCCCATTAATAGCAAAAGTTAAGGTAGGGTCTGATTTATAATTCATAAATTTTTGCTTTATACTAAAAACAATTAAATTTATTTATTACTTTATATCATACAGTTTTTACTTATTAATAATTTATAAATTACAAGTGTATTTATATCATTTTCTAGTTACAAGCAATTATATACTAAATCCCAAATGTTTATCAACGTATTTATTATCTTAAGTTTTAAAAATTTTCCGATCATCACAAAAAGAATTTTTACCGTCTAACTTTATATGAATTTTTTTTTATCAGTAGTGTTATCCATCTAAAACATCATTAATAAACCACCAAAAATTCGAGACTTGCATGTAACAAAGGGTTTTTGGGCACTTGGCCTCCGAGAGGTCTTGGTGAATTCAAGTGAATAACTCGAAAAGTGAAACATAATGATCACTAATTAATCAGCATGTTAATCTCCAAAAGAATGTACATTACTAGTTTTCCACAACATGAAAATATAAAAGGTGCCCTTTACATTAAATCTAGACTAATCTATACATCTATATAAAGCATTTGTAATTTTACCACACGTATAAATCTTATCTTGAAGCATCATGTACAAAAAAGTAGAAGCCATTTTAGAGGGGTACAAAAGGAAATTGTTCAAAAATATTAAGACACTTAGGGGCAATACAGGGATTTCACCCTGCTCTATCTCATCACTGCGCATTTAAGGATGAACTCTTCAATTGAATATGCGACCTTTTGGTAGTCGACTGTAACAACTCGTATCAAAAATTCCTATTTATTTTATCCAAAAGGAAACCCTAATTGAGATACCCAAGTGATTCTGCACAAACCCTAAAATTTTCAGAATCATCAGAATCAAGATCAGGGCCCCTAAAACTCAGGGGGGGTAAAACCCTAGTTACGATTATCTTAAAATTTCGTTGTCAAAAACGAATTTTGAGAAACAGTCAAGTCAGCAAGGCTAGTCAAGGACGTGGCTAACCTAGGGTGAATTCGTGTCCCTTACGGACCGTAAGGGATGAGTCTTACGGTCCGTAAGCTTGTCAATTTTCGTGTATAAATAGTGGACATTGGGACTTGAATTCTGGAATTAAAACGACGTAAAATTTCGCTACATGCACTGAGTTACGTTCTGCTTACTATCAAAACACACACGGATCACTAATCGCCGCCGCAATACAGGGTAATAACTCGATCGCTGATACGATTCAATGTCCGATCGATTAAACTATCCAATGGATGTTTAAGTGCGGCCCACATTAGGGTTTATGCTTTATCATTCGTTGTTAATTCAATGGATGTTTAAGTATCGCACTTTGTCATTCGATGTGAGGGTTTAATCTCGTGAGTTATCGTAAATGTTGAATTAAGTTACTAACCAAATTGTGTGCCTGTTATTAATTTAGGTTAAAAGGCTAATCAGTAGGCTAGGCTCTGCTCAATTAAATCTGCAATGTGAGTCATTCTCTTTTTATCAAATTTGATTTCAAAAGCATGTTTATTTTCAAAGTTATAATTACAGGGATTAAGTCTTTGTAGTCACCATATTACAGCCGGTATGTGGGGTTTTGTATACATTACTTGATAATCTTCACCATTGGACAACGAGTTAGCCAATGGGTGATATGACCATAGTCACAGAAACGAGTCGAGTGACAAATACCGAGGGTAGTTGGTTGATATAAAAACATTGTAATCTCCCTTAATACTGTAAATTATAGCAAATGTGTCGTTTTAGTAAATAGAATGATTCACTCAGTATTTCCCGCTGACAAAACATTTTTCAAACATGTTTCAGGTGATCTGTTGTGATCCAGGAAAAGTGCCGTGTAGCACTACAAGCTTAAGGAAATGGCTCAATATAAAATAAGGAAACATGTTTTGTAAAATAAAAGATTTCTCCGTGAAATCTCAAGATTGTAAATTACCGGGTTTTATCCCGAGTTATGAAATGAAATAATTGGGAAATATTTCAGTTTTAAAAAGATCCTGAAGAAACTTCCGCTGTTAAATAAATACCACGGGATTTTCTGTCCCGCGGCTCCTGAAACGGATCAAACCGGGTCGGGGGCCGTGACAGAAAAAGGTGGTATCAGAGCCACTGATTTAAGCCAATTAAGTATTTAGAAAATACTTAATTTTTACTGATTGCCATTCTGTGATTATGTGTTTTTTTTTTATTTGAATATTTGTGTACAGTATGGGTAAGCAAAAGTTGTCAAACATCTATCTTAAATTAGATAAGTCATCCAACGAGAAGGGAAGTTCATCCCAAACCAAATCCTCAAATCACTCTGTAATTCCTGAAGAAGGAATATTTGTGCGAAAGGCACAATATGAGGAACCACTTTCTCCTAGTAAAAGAAGTCTGATTATTAGGAAAAGTAAAGAGAAAATAAAGAAATTCCAAGAAAAGAAGATTAAACAGGAAACCCAGGAATTAACCAATAAATCACCTTGGGAAGACAAGTTAGATGAAAAATGGGCGGATCTTTATATGCTAGCTACTGTAGCAGTAAATGCAAATCTTTAAATAATATGACCAAAGTTTTTAGTACTTTTATCACCCACAATCCAGAAACCTTATCCAGTAAATAAATAAATTTACAGTAAACCCTAGTGTGTTTTAAAATTTCAGTTGCTTTGTAGTTACCCAGTATGAAATAATATTTAAAGGTTATCTATGAAATTTTGTTATAAAATTTCTAATTGCGTGTATTTTGCTAAACAGCATGAGTGACTTGTCTGACGCCCTTCAAAATTTAAATATCTATCCGGTAAAAATAGAGGTTTCCAGAGATTTCAATAGGTATATACCCGACATAGAAGAACCTATTGAATTCAATGCTCCACCTCCGGAGAAACCCAAGCCCAAGAAAAGAAGGATATTTGTGGGATGGAGACGTGTGCATAGGAGGAAACCCGTCACTAGAAAGATGCCTAAAATAGAAAATCCCTTAGACAAAGGAAAGGGGATTGAAGTCGGGGAATAGTCTAGGCAGATGGGATTACAGTTTGATGAATATTCTAAGCAAATAGAAATGGAGATTGGGGGAGGTTCCAAACAAACCCAGGTAGAAATCAGAGAAAGTTCTAAGCAAACCCAGGAAATGACATTACAGGAGGAGCTAGATTTTATATTGGCAAGCTGTGATACTATTCAGCCTGTCAATGAAAATGTTTTTACTCGTCCTATTGAAACTCAACTCCCTATAAACTTAGAACCAGCAATCCCAGAACCTATAATTCACACCCAACCTCTGGGAATGGATGAATGGTGGACGAATGATTGGCAATTCCAAAACTTGCTCAACAGTCCTTATTCCTTTCTTCCTCAGTTTGACCCTGAACCAATACCTAATCCACCTATGAGCAATGAGAATTTAGCTGAACTCCGCCACTTTGGCGAGGTGTTAATGGATGCCGGAAATAGGATCAGGGAACTAGGAGAACAGATCTCCTGGAAGTATGATGAGAGGGAGCGCCGTTATTAAAATATTAGCTGACGAGGGATAAGGGGGTTATGAGACTGTGGTTGTAAATTAGCAATAATAATATAATTATGTAAAATAACTTAAAATAAAACTTTGTAAGATAATGGTGTGTATTGATGCATACTATTAAATATAAATGAAAATCGAGAAATCGATAATTTTGGCTATATGTGTATTGTGAAAATGTTATGATTGTTTTGTGTATAATTGTTATCGATACTAATAAATTATATATAATGATCAGATGGAAAACGCTAATAGCGAACCAGTTAATGAGTTTAATCAATCTGAACAACACCCGGGGGATCAATATATTACTAGGCAAGATATAGAAAATATAGTTGCTCAAGGGATAGCCAATGCTATTCCAGCAATAGTCGCTGCTGTCCAGAAACCTGCCGAACCTCAACAAATCATTCCAAGCAAACGTATTTCTGAAGATAACTTCAGTAATAGCGTAAATGGAGGAAATGATCATATTAATCATGATAATGAACAACGACAAGCTCCACTCCTTAAGAAAATGAAAGCTGCAACGCCTGGTTGCACTTACAAAGAATTTCTTGCTTGCAAACCCGCTGAATTTGCAGGCAATGAAGGAGCGACTGCGGCACTGCGTTGGTTAGAGAAAACCGAGGCAGTGATTACAATAAGTAAATGTGCCAAGGACGATCAGGTCATGTACGCGTCAAATCTTTTTAAAGAATGGGCGTTAGAATGGTGGAACACGGTGTTACAAGCAAAAGGAAGGATGATGGCGTATGCTATGAACTGGGAAGAATTTAAGAGTCTTGTAGAAAGAAAATTCTGTCCCGAGTATGAAAAAGATCAAATGGCAAATAAGTTCTTAAACCATCGAATGATGGGTGTAGATTGTCGCGGTTATACTTCGACATTCTTTGAATATGCTAGAGTGGTACCAACACTGGCTTCGCCAGAACCGGTACTCATTTCTCGCTATATTTGGGGACTGATTAGTGAAATCCGTAACATCGTTAAAGCTGGGAGACATCGTACTATTGACGATGCAGTGGAATTAGCTAATACCCTAACCGACGAACTGGTACGCACAAGAGATGAAAACCGGAAGAAGGAATTGGCTCAGAAAATTACCCAAGGATTTCGTATGGGTAATAACAAAAATTTCAAGAGAAAAGGAACGGGACAATCCTCAACTCTTCCATTTTGCAAGAATTGCAAAAAGAAACATTATGGAAGATGTAGTATAACCTACAATTTTTGTAAAATGGTAGGACATCGTGAAGAAGACTGCAGAAAGAAAACAACGATCTGCTATAACTGTGGAGAAAAGGGACATTTTAAACCAGAATGTCCTAAATTGGTCAAACCAGCAGACAACAAAGCCAAGACAGCTGACAGAGCTACTAAGAAGAATGTTCAAGCCTTTCAGTTAACTACTCAGGAAGCTGAGATGATTCCTGATGTGATAGCCGGTACGTTCTTAGTTCACAACATTTACGCAAAAGTATTATTTGACTCTGGTGCAAACCAAAGTTTTATCAATACTTCATTCTGCCAAGCTCTTAATTTACCTTTAACCAACCTTAGGCAGATTTTTACAGTCGAAACGGCAGACGGAAATTCTGTTAGTATAGATAAAGTTTTGAAAAAGGAAAATATAGAACTCTCAGGTCATAAATTCTTTGCAAACCTATTACCTATGAAATTAGCCGAATTTGATGTTGTGTTAGGAATGGATTGGTTAGTAGCCAACCATGCTCGAATTCTTTGTGATCAAAATTCCATAGAAATTCAAGCACCCACTGGAGAAGTAATCATAATTACAGGAGATAAACTACGTAAGCCTATGAAGTTCATATCAGTAATGAAAGTTGCTAGTTATGAACGAAAGCAAGGAATAGTGTATATGCTTTCGGTAATCATTAGCACTAAGGGTAAGGAACTTAAGGAGATTCCTGTAGTCTCAGAATACCCAGATGTATTCCCAGAAGAATTACCAGGGTTACCACCAGATAGGGAGGTAGAATTTAGGATTCATCTGATTCTCGGAACTATACCGATAGCCAAGGCTCCTTATCGGTTAGCACCCACAGAAATGTTAGAATTAAAGAAGCAATTAGATGAATTACTAAGTAAAGGTTTCATACAACCTAGTTCATCCCCTTGGGGAGCACCAGTATTATTTGTTAAGAAAAAGGATGGGTCGATGAGAATGTGTATTGATTATAGAGAATTGAATAAGGTTACAATTAAGAATCGATACCCATTACCTAGGATTGATGATCTTTTCGATCAACTTCAAGGAGCTAGATATTTTTCTAAGATTGACTTACGCTCCGGATATCATCAATTGAAAGTACAAGAAGAAGACATACCTAAAACTGCTTTCAGAACTAGGTATGGTTATTACGAGTTTCCAGTCATGCCCTTCGGGTTAACGAATGCACCTGCAGCATTCATGGACATGATGAATAGAATCTGTAAACCGTACTTGGATAAATTTGTAATTGTCTTCATCGACGATATACTTATTTATTCCAAAAGTCAAGACGAACATTGTGAGCACTTGCATGCACTCTTAACTTTGTTAAGAAAATAAAAGTTGTACGCCAATTTCTCAAAGTGTGAATTTTGGTTGCAAGAAATGCAATTCTTATGACACATGGTGAATCATGAAGGCATTCATGTAGATCCTGCTAAGATAGAGGCCATTACTAAATGGAAGGTTCCGCAATCCGCAATGGAAATTAGAAGTTTTATAGGTTTAGCTGGATACTATAGACGATTTATTAAGGATTTTTCCAAGATAGCTGTACCATTAACTAAGCTAACTTGTAAAGCCGTTAAGTTTGAATGGGGAACTAAGCAAGAAGAAGCCTTTAGGATCTTGAAACAGAAATTAACAAATGCTCCAATCCTAGCATTACCAGAAGGAACTGAAGATTTTGAAGTATATTGTGGTGCTTCAAAACTAGGATTTGGATGTGTACTGATGCAACGCAAGAAGGTAATTGCGTATGCTTCAAGACAATTGAAAAAGCACCAAGAAAACTATACGACTCATGATTTAGAATTAGGAGCCGTAATTTTTGCCCTGAAAATTTGGAGACATTATCTGTACGGAAGTAAGTTTACTGTCTATACAGATCATAAAAGTTTAAGATATATATTTGGGCAAAAAGAGTTAAATATGAGGCAAAGAAGATGGATGGAAATCCTAAGTGACTACGACTGTGATATTCAGTATCATGAAGGAAAGGCAAATGTAGTTGCAGATGCCTTAAGTCGTAAGTACCATGAGAAACAACGACGAGTTCGTGCTCTTAGGTTAAATCTACAGTTAGATTTAATGGAACAATTGAAGAATGTTCAAGAAACAGCAATCAAGGATGCTGCTGAAGGAATGAAGGGACGAATAAAGGAATTAGAACAAGGAGCTGATGGAATTTGGAGATTCCACAAAAGCAGAATATGGGTACCTAAGCATGGAGAATTAAGAAATAAGATTTTAGAAAAAGCTCATAAATCTAGGTATACCATGCACCCTGGAAACAATAAAATGTACCAGGATTTAAGAAATAATTTCTGGTGGATAGGCATAAAAAAGGATATAGCAAGATATGTTTCTAAGTGTCTTACTTGTTCACAAGTTAAGGCAGAACATCAGAAACCTTCAGGTCTACTACAACAGTTAGAAATGCCTGTATGGAAATGGGAACTCATAACAATTGATTTTGTTACTAAGTTACCCAAAACCAGAAAAGGTAATGATGCGATTTGGGTAATTGTGGATCGATTAACCAAATCTGCTCACTTTCTACCTATGAAAGAAACCTTTAGCATGGAAAGATTGGCAAAATTGTATGTAGATGAAGTCGTATCCTTACGTGGAGTTCCACTCTCCATTGTTTCGGATAGGGATAGTCGTTTTACTTCTCATTTCTGGAAAAGTTTCCAAGAAGCAATGGGAACTCGACAAAACCTAAGCACTGCATATCATCCACAAACAGACGGGCAAAGTGAAAGGACTATCCAAACTCTAGAAGACATGCTCCGAGCATGTGTGATAGATTTTGGTGGAAATTGGGACGATCACTTACCATTAATTGAATTCTCCTATAACAATAGTTATCATTCAAGTATTGAAACTGCTCCATTCGAGGCACTGTATGGAAGAAAGTGCAGAACTCCAGTTTGTTGGGCATAAATAGGAGAAAGTCAATTGTCAGGTCCTGAAATAGTGCAAGAGACGACCGACAAGATTACACAAATCAAGGAAAGACTGAAGACAACTCGAGATCGCCAGAAGAGTTATGCAGATAATAGATGCAAGCCGTTAGAATTCCAAGTTGGAGACAGAGTTCTGTTGAAAGTTTCCCCTTGGAAAGGAGTTGTTCGATTCGGTAAAAAGGGAAACTAAGTCCAAGATACGTAGGACCATTTCCAGTGATCCAACGTATAGGACCAGTTGCTTATCGTTTACAACTACCAGAAGAGTTAGCTGGAGTACATGATGTATTTCATGTATCCAACCTCAAGAAATGTCTATCAGACGAATCTTTGGTAGTACCTCTCCAAGATATAGAAGTAAACGAAAAGTTAAAATTTGTTGAGAAACCTCTTCAGATAGAAGACAAAAAAAATAAAGTTTCTCAAGCACAAGCGACTAGTACTAGTTAAAGTCAAGTGGGATTCGAAACGAGGACCCGAATACACTTGGGAGCTGGAATCAGAAATGAAGCGAAAGTATCCTCAATTATTCCAGTAAATCTCGAGGACGAGATTTTTATTAAGGTGGGGAGAATGTAACAACTCGTATCAAAAAGTCCTATTTATTTTATCCAAAAGGAAACCCTAATTGAGACACCCAAGTGATTCTGCACAAACCCTAAAATTTTCAGAATCATCAGAATCAGGATCAGGGCCCCTAAAACTCAGGGGGTGTAAAACCCTAGTTACGATTATCTTAAAATATCGTTGTCAAAAACGAATTTTGAGAAACAGTCAAGTCAGCAAGGCTAGTCAAGGACGTGGCTAACCTAGGGTGAATTCGTGTCCCTTACGGACCGTAAGGGATGAGTCTTACGGTCCGTAAGCTTGTCAATTTTCGTGTATAAATAGTGGACATTGGGACTTGAATTCTGGAATTAAAACGACGTAAAATTTCGCTACATGCACTGAGTTACGTTCTGCTTACTATCAAAACACACACGGATCACTAATCGCCGCCGCAATACAGGGTAATAACTCGATCGCTGATACGATTCAATGTCCGATCGATTAAACTATCCAATGGATGTTTAAGTGCTGTTGTAACACCTCGTGTTTTCACGAGTGAAAGTCAAAGTCAAGGTCAAAGTCAACGACCGATTTCGCGCGACTTGACTTGTAGAAATGTTTATATTTTATTTATATTATGTGGAGTAAGTGTCGTTCATTACAATAATCGAATCATACTAACCGCATCTCGATTGACCTACGACTGTGAATGATACGAAGTAACAATGCGATAAAGTTAATCAAGCTATGCTAATCAAATCAACATCGAACCGTAACTCGAACTGTGTATTTACTTGTCATTATACGTGTGTGTGTGCCTTACGTGTCACCTGTGCATATTTATTTTATGTTATGTTGTGATAATCAAGCGAACTCAATCGAACTCGAAGTCTAACTCGAATGTAAACGAACCCGAACCCAAATTCCGAGTCGAACCATATACGAAGTAATTGGGACTGAAAGTAATTTGACTAGGAAACCCTATCGGATCGCTCACAAATCGAAACCAAAGCAACAGCGCACCGAACGCACCAAATCAGGCGACATCCGCACGGATGGTCAATCCGCACGGATTGCCAATCCGCACGGATTGCCAATCCGCATGGATTGCCAATCCGCTTTCCATCTTTCAAATCCCAACTTTTAACCATGAAATCATCAAGATTTGAGGTATTCTCGGGTGACGTCATCATGAAGTTCTTATGAACTTCAAGCTTGACCTCATTCCACCAAGAATAACTCAGATCTGAACGATTTCCATAAGATTTCACAACAACATCACCTAAATCTAAACTTTCCTAAGGATAAAAGAGTTGAAAGAAATAAACCTAAGTTCTCTCCTTCTTTTACCCTTAAAATCGGTACGAATCTGATCGGTTCCAGTGTTCTACTCGTTAATAGTGATACACTAGTCCTAGATCTGGATTCTACCCACCAGACACCTGATTTCGGGGTCAACCGGAACGACCGTTCTGAGTCGCCGACAGGCCAAGTTAGGGTGGTTCCTGACCGGTCTAGTCGTGCGGGTGAGAATACAACTCCAAGTGGTTGCCACGTAATCAGAACGTCTCGATAAACGACAACAGAAACCAAGAGTAGACGAACGGAACAATCAGACCAGAGACAGTCCGCACGGACCAGTTGTCCGCACGGACAAGCTGTCCGCACGGACAGGCTATCCGGACGGGTTGTCACCCGGACGAGCTACCCTTGGGACTCACTTTCCAAACAAGGTTTGAGTATCGACGAATGAGCAATCCGGACGGACGACCTCTGAATGGATTACTCTTCGGATCATGAGATACTAAGGCCTTAAAATAAATTCAAACAGTGTTCATCCGCACGGCCAAGTCGTCCGCACGGACAGGCTATCCGGACGGATTGTCTCTGCCCGCGCGCACAGACTGTCCGCACGGATTACCATTGTCCGCACGGACTACCATCCGGACGGATTGTTGTCCGCGCGACCGGCTTGAAAGGTAGAAACACTTAAATGTTTTCTAAATGCTACAACGAAAACTCCAAAGCACAAGCCATCATACACAAACACATCCTTAGGAAGAAACAATCCACTTGAACGTTTATCCGCACGAACAACTTGTCCGTACGGATAGCTTATCCGGATGGATCACCATCCGTACGCATCACCATCCGCACGGATAGTTCACGCGCACGGATGACTTCCTCTCACGGATAGCTGCCCCGCACGATCAGCCATCCTAACCCCTCGCACTTTGTACTGTTTTGCGTGCCACTTATCCTTACGTTAGCGAATCTATTCAGGCTAACCGTACTCGCTGTAAAGCGCTCCCTTCAATCCATAATCGCTGTGAGTATACTCGAACCCGTTTTGCTTTTAGCACTTTTGGGTGTTACATACGTTACAACTATTCAAACTACAATTATCACACTACTCAAGCTATTTTAAACGCTAAACCATTTACGCATGTTATACGTGGCTTATGAATGCTTGTTTGTTATGTTTACACATGGAATGCTGTCTACCTGCCTTAGCAACAATAGTACTATAGTTTGGACTCAGCACCCGTTCACACGGGGGTTGTTAAGGATCTTTTACTTGCATGGATTACGGGGGTAATCATGTATTGCGAACTGCCTTGGGCAGTCAACCCGCAGTCATTGGTATCGATGGATCTATGTCGATAACTAACGTGCTTCATTTCACTATGTGTACGTGCTGGCTATGCGTAAACAAATTCGAACTCTATATGCTATTATCAAACTTGTATGCTCACCTTTACATTTTATGTATTGACTTTATTTTAACGTATGTGACAGGTGCTTAGGATGCATGTGTGGTAGGAAATGGAAGCTAGAATAAAGCTTTAGAGCCCAACAAATAGTTGTCTGTAGATGACGTATTAGGGGTCTCTAGAAGCAGATAAACAATTGCTACTTATTTAAATCTGAGTTGTCGGAACAGAATATTTGTTTTGATGTTATCTGTAATAACTTGTTTGACTATTTAAGATACGGTATGGGACGTATTGCTTTAATTAAATGGTAATGATAGTTGTTATGGAAACCTCTGGACAATCTATTTCGCTCAGTGCCACGCCCCGATGATTCCGCCATTGGTTGGGGTGTGACAGCTGCCCACATTAGGGTTTATGCTTTGTCATTCGTTGTTAATTCAATGGATGTTTAAGTATCGCACTTTTTCATTCGATGTGAGGGTTTAATCTCGTGAGTTATCGTAAATGCTGAATTAAGTTACTAACCAAATTGTGTGCCTGTTATTAATTTAGGTTAAAAGGCTAATCAGTAGGCTAGGCTCTGCTCAACTAAATCTGCAATGTGAGTCATTCTCTTTTTATCAAATTTGATTTCAAAAGCATGTTTATTTTCAAAGTTATAATTACAGGGATTAAGTCTTTGTAGTCACCATATTACAGCCGGTATGTGGGGTTTTGTATACATTACTTGATAATCTTCACCATTAGACAACGAGTTAGCCAATGGGTGATATGACCATAGTCACAGAAACGAGTCGAGTGACAAATACCGAGGGTAGTTGGTTGATATAAAAACATTGTAATCTCCCTTAATACTATAAATTATAACAAATGTGTCATTTTAGTAAATTGAATGATTCACTCAGTTTTTCCCGCTGACAAAACCTTTTTCAAACATGTTTCAGGTGATCTGTTGTGATCCAGGAAAAGTGCCGTGTAGCACTACAAGCTTAAGGAAATGGCTCAATATAAAATAAGGAAACATGTTTTGTAAAATAAAAGATTTCTCCGTGAAATCTCAAGGTTGTAAATTACCGGGTTTTATCCCCAGTTATGAAATGAAATAATTGGGAAATATTTCAGTTTTAAAAAGATCCTGAAGAAACTTCCGCTGTTAAATAAATACCACGGGATTTTCTGTCCCGCGGCTCCTGAAACGGATCAAACCGGGTCGGGGGCCGTGACATCGACCGTTCCCATCTCCCCTATAACCTAATTTTCGAGTGTTAAAGCTTCAATCAATGGAGATGACTCTCATCTTCCCCCTGACCTGTTTTCAATTCTTACCTCAATCGAGATCTGAGATGGGTAGATTGTTTAAAAAATCTAGGGTTCCATGTCAAAACCGATGGTGAAAACAAAGATTCAACTTGATTTGAGATCCACCTACGACGATTCAGAAACAGGTAACCCTTCGATTTCGTTGTCTTACAGCTTAATCTACTTGGTTTTTTATTTCTCATTAAATCGTGTTGATGTGTTGATCTTCACTCACACAATGCCTGTTACATACTTATGATTCAAATTAACAAGTGTAGTTTTAGTTTGTTGTAGTTTGTACCAATGGGGCTTCATCCGTGGTCAGTTTCTTTTCTTAAATTGCTTTTAGGGTTCTTCTTTTATTGTTGATATTTGATTTTGTTGTATTTCCAGTTAATTAGAGAGATAAAGATGGGGCCAATGCTACAAAGGCCAATTTCTATTAGATAAAATGACATTTGGCATCGGGGTCAGGTCGAAATCTCTTGCGGGGTCTTCTTCTTAAGCGATCTAAAATGGTATTCCATTGTTTCTTTCTAATTTGGATTTGAGTTAATTTAATTTTGGTCACAGAGTCTGTTTGATTTGTTTATTGGGTATTATCGATTTACGATTATAACTTTATATTAACGGAACACTTTCTTTGCACCAATGCAAGGGAATTAAGCGCTTTGATATTAATCTCATTCATTTTGTGAGTTGTGTTTTCTGTTTTGTTCCAGGGCGGCTGCAAAACTTAGTGATAAATACCCTAATAGGGATTAATCTCATTCAGTGTTGTTATGCCTGATTTCCGTCATATAGGTTTGTGGGTCAGTTCTTATGCAGTTATAGCACCCTACCAATGTATGCACTCGATACGCAGGTATAATTTTCGAACTAAAAGACCGCAAAATCAAATATTTATATATTTGAATTCATCAGAACATTATAATACCCTTCAGATGGGTACAAATTACAAGGCTAAATTAATTCCCCAAAGAACTAGAGATACAATCCATGGTTGGGGAAAAGAAGCCAGAAGGAGAAAGCGGTTAGGAATATATGGCGATGATTCAACGTTTCACACAGACACAAGCACCATGGTATCTGTTGTATTTATTAAAATTTCATTGCTATTATTTGAAAATCTGTTGTAATTTATTTATTAAAATTTCATTGCTATTATTTGAAAATGGTTACGCCCTTATCAATGTAGGGAAGTGATGTAATGTGCCTTAAACCAATTTATACAATGCATAATTACAGTGCGTGTGTTTTAGTTAATCTTCCATCAGTTAAATGTTAAAACTTATCTTATTTTTGCCTCCACCATATTTAATAATTTATGACTCTTAACAGTAACTGCTAAAAAGCAAATACTTTGTCTTTCAAATCTTAAATATGTTGATTTGATGTGTTTGAGTTGCTAGGGATGAGCGTGGTACCCGTTCGGTACCGAAAATCCCCAAAAGGGGGTACCGGTACCGAATATACCCGGTATCGGTTCGGTTCCGGTACCCGGTACCATTTGCTCATCCCCACCTTACATGTATATTAGATAAAGTTTCAAATAAGAAAAGCAAATTATATGAACAACAATTGATAGTATAACAATTTAACATATATATATATATATATATAGAGGCCGGTTATCATACAAATCCACTAATCGTACATTATGTACGCTATAACCACAACCGTCAGATCATCTCATTTAAACCGCGTGTTTAACTATTAAATTAATCAAATTAAAACAAATAAATGAAACCGCCAAGGGTTAAAATCGTCCATTGTGAAATCAAAACCCCTGATAATCAGCAAACAATAACTCACAAATCATATCGTAAACCCAAAATCAACATTGCATTCTCCTTCCCTAAGTTCCCTACTACTCACCGTTGCGATTCAACTAAGATTCATGAGTTTTGAGAAACGAAGCAAAGCAAACAACAACAGACCATAGGCGAAGAAGATGAATCCAGGTATCGATTGACATTTGCGATTTTATAATGATATTTACAGGGACTTTGAATGACATATGCGATATCGTTTGTTTAGTAAGGTTTTGGTCTGAAACCTATAGTTTTATAAGATTACATATTGTTCATAACTACGATTTTATTAGGGTTTATGACTGGTATGATTATTTATTAGGTTTTGTATGATCATATAGTTTTGTTAATGATAAGTTGATATATGTGCGATATTATATAGGGTTTTGTGAGGGTTTTGTATGACAAATGCAATTTCATATGTTAAATATTGTTTGTTGAAGGTTTATGTCTTAGGTTAGATTGAGCATGCGAATTGATAAAAGCCTCATGCGATTTTATATGATTAGTTAGTTTTAGGGGATTATGATTAAATTACACATGCGATTATATTAATTTTAGTTGTCTAAAGCATGCGATTTATATGGTTGGTCAGTTTTGGTAATGCTTTACTAAGGCATGCGAATTCATAATTCATTCATGCGATTTTATCAACTTAATGAGTTAGTGTACATGATTAACTGATAAGTGCGATTTTATAAAGGTTTTTGACTGATAGCATGTGATTTTGTAGAAATAGATACTGATGATGACTTTGAAGACCCAATATCAATATTGAAAAAAGTTAACAAAAATATAAAAAGAAGGATAGTTGAAGAAAGTTCTGAGGAGGATGACTTCGTTAAGCCACTCCCGAAAAAGAAGAAAGATGACAGGAAATCTAAGATAGAAACAAAAAAACCTTCAAAAAAGGTGGAACCACCTAGAACAGAAACTAGAGCTTTCTTCGAATACAGCAACGAAGCGATACTGTTAAGATGTCAACCTAACTCGTATATGGATACTGTAAGAAAATTTTCAAAAAAACAGATTGATGAGGTGAAGAATATGGGATTTGGAGCTATTCTTGATATTAATATCAACCATATTTCAACACGATTGGCATATTGGCTAGCAAAAAACTTTGACGAGATGTTCGATACACTAAACGTAGGTAGACACCAAATAAACATTACATCGGACACAGTTTATGAGGTATTTGGAATACCAAAGGGGCCAAAGCAAGTTGAAATAATAGTCGATAAGAGAAAAGTTAAAAAGGTGGAGAAAATCGAAAAGAGTAAAGAACCGGGAAATGCTGTCAGGGATACATTCATCAGCCAATGGGGGGGAAAACACGAGAATTACCCATGGCTTAATTGCAACTGCAATGGATGATCAGAGAGATGGGGAGCCTGTTTAAATTAAATTTCCTGGTGTACTGGATGACGTTCTTTGCGGAGATTACAAAGGCAACAACTGCAAATGATAGATGTTTGCTTGGTGTAGAGGCTGTTGAGGAAATACAGAATCTAGATTGGTGCACATATCTACTTGATACTTTGCGTCGTACACGAGTGGGCTGGAAGAACTATAAAATACATTTCGTGGGACCTGTTGCCTTTCTTACGGTATGCATTACTTTTTTTGTTATATAATTAAATGATACATGCGATTTTAAAAATAATTTCGTTTGATCTTGCGATTTATACAGCTTCTGTACACGCATGAGTACAACAAGAGGCTTAAACTGTTTGAGAAAGTCATGGAGATACCAGTTATCCGTTATATCACATCTTCGGAGATTGATAAAGTCGAAGAGCATATTTCGGATAACGGACCTGTGTGGACATCAAGTGAGAGTGAAAATGAAGAAGAAGAGGATCGTTCAACGGAGGAGTATACACTATGACCACCGGTTGACACCACAATAAGCTACAAAAGAAGGACTGCACGTGCAGTACAAAACGTAGAAACCGAGGAAGAGCCAAATGAGAACATTGATGATATGATGGATTTCAGTTTTGAAATCCATGAAATGTCTCAATTGAACCTTGAGATGGGAGTTGGAACACAGACACAGAAAATGATGGATTATTGCAACACTCCTGTTCAACTTTCACCATCGGTAATCTACGACACAGCCCATGAACGAGATCGAGAGGCTTCGAAAATCAACAAAAAGGTAAGCGCAAAAAAATATTAATTTCACTTAATCCATTTATATTTAACTTCTGGATTGATAGTATCTTAACTCGAAAAATATTACAGAACCTGTTGAAAAAAATGAAAGCCAATGTCAAAAAATACATTAAAATGGTTCAAGATGTTCAAGGGATGAACAACTTAGTTTCAGAAGCAAAAACTAAGTGTTTTTGGGATCCGGAGATTATGGAGGCCTGTAAGCAGTGGGATGAGACGCTTCGGAATAATCCCATTTGTGTGCCGCCTGATTCGGTTCAAGAGCATGAAACTGCACCCTCGGATGTTCATCAACAGCCTGAAAAAGAAGCTTCTGAAGTTCATCATGAAGTTACTACAAACGAAGAAAGTAGACAAAATGAAGAAGCTCAACAAGTAATATTCAATGTTTTGGTACAAATGGCATCAGAAGGTAAAACATGCGATTTCAAAATATCACATGCGAATTTATGTTAAAAAAATCACCATTTCCTATACACATCCGAAACCTTTAAAAACACATGCGATTTCATACAAACACTTCACATTTTGATTTCGCATGCAATGTCATGTATACCATGCGATTTTGATTCTGATGTATTAAAATTCAATAATTTGTATCTATAGGGGTACTGCAGCCAGATGATGAAGGACTGACAAATAAAGATGATGGAGGAGTGACAGACACCCTAATTGCAAACATTCAAACTGTCGAAACGGGTGTATACGCTTACAAACCACCTGTCAAAGGTAAAAAACACTTTATATTAGAAAAAAATTAAAAAGAACAAAATATTATATTTCTTAACTTACTCTGGCCTGCAGAAAGTGGTGAAAAGGAAACTGTTATCGAAGAAACAGTGAACTTGGCAGAGTCTACACAAAACATTCAAGAAAAAGTGCCAGAAGTGGAAGCAGTTTCTTTAGGAGAAACTACACAAAAAGACTCTCAACAAACCGATTCGGGTATCGAAGTTGAGAAGGAACCGGAAGTTGAATGCCCTCAGGTGACAGCTGAGGAATTGCAGTCAGTTGAGTTGCTTTTGAGCCTGGGACCCAGCCTGGAAGAAAATAAAGGAAAAAAACCAGCTAGGGGGAGAAAAACTCAAAGCCAAAGCAAGTTCCAAAACAAGTTCTACCAAAGGGGTTAAATGAACTCCTTTATAAGACAATAGAAGCAACCAAAATTCGAGCTGAGAAAAGATGTGCAGAGATTGGAGACAAATTTTGTTCCCCTTACTGCAACAGAGTGGTAAACATGCACGAAGCACTCTTGAATCAAGAATTGAGTGTGATCCGATATACATTTGCTACATTATACCCTTATACAATTACCAACTTAGGGTATGTGTCATTTGTTTAAAAGTCACAACTTTTAGTTTATTTTAATCACACCCTTTCATTTTATTATTATATTATATATATACTTAATCAAAAACCAACTTAACTGACGCAATGTTTACCGTCGTGACGTTACAACCTAACTTCCAAGCTTTACTTTACCGTCGTTATGCATTCCACCCCATGCCATTACCCACATGGTACCCTTTTAATCACACCCTTTACGGTTTTACCCCATTTATGTTGTTTCTTGAATTAATTATATCAAGGTTTCCTTCGTTCCAAATTTTTTTGTTTGGGTTTTCAAATTAGTTACAGACAAATTAGTTATAAATTGTGGGGAAAATGATTTTCATAAAGGAATATCACATAAATCTGAGTCTTAGAAAGTTGAAGAAGATTTTGGAAATATTTTGTTCCATAGATTCCATGGTTCGTATGGATCATTTCAAACAGAGTGATCATAAGGGATGTGATGGTTCAGTATGCGGTTGAATCGCTACCAAACCCGTTGATTCAAGACACAGATGCACTAACCAGAGGGTTTGATGGATCACGAATGGATTCGCTGGTTTGGTAGTATCGTCATATCAATCCCAAAAATTGATGTGTTAGTTTGTTACTTGAGAAACAGACCTGATGGTTTGATCAAACGACCAACAATCATGTATAATGATCTTCAAATGGATGCTATGGTTTGCTAAATCACATACATTAATATGAATGGTCACGATGGTGCAGTAGATGTGACTATTCAAAAGGTTGCCACACCATGGACACACCTCTTCTAAAGGGTCCTTCTATCACGATGGTACACACCGTTCCCCATAGTCCATAATCTTCACCATGACGTTTCGGGTAGACCTTCAAACGATGCAGTGGCGGTTTGCTTAAAGATCTACTTGAACTTCAAACAATGTTCTACTCGATCTTGGTGATCTAGAAGAGAAACGTTTGAATGCACCATATATAATAAAGTTTAACATTGAAATTTAATCATGGTGAAACATGTGCAGAATTGCCTATATTACGGTTGGTTCCTTTTTGTGACATCTCTGTGTATGCACTAAGACTAATCATCAGAATTCACAAAGTAGAATCAATCCTCAATTAGATAAATTTGACTGTCAAATATGATTTTATTGTTGGTTTAAAAGAAAGTAAATGATTTTGTCTTATGCATGCTAATTTCATTATTGCATTTGCATATGGATTTGTTGTAAGACCTCAGTACACATTCAAGGAATATGATTATATATGGGAAAATGTTGTTTTTTGGTTTACTGTTTTGGTTAAAAAAGCCTTTTGTTATGGGTAATGTTTAATTCTGTAAAGAAGGGGTCTGCCAAAGAGAGTGCTTTAACATCTGATGCCATCGACGTGTAAATTTATATTTCATTTAATTAGAAAAACTCAATTAAAGCCTTAGAATCTCAATCTTATATACATTTTATATGAAGTATAACTTTTGATTAACTAATTCTACTGTTTAGTTGTGAAAATGAAACTTATGTATATAATATATTGATCTACGCACTCGAAATGGTGTTTGGCGTTGATTTGAAGTTTGATAGGTTTTCCTTTTTCTGTAATTTAGATTGCACTTTTCTATGTTGTAGGTGGATATTAATCAATCAAGTGCTGCGTAGGCCTGAGCAGTTGTTCTTAACGGAGTGCCAACATGTACGAATAGAGCTGGAATTCGTGTCAGGTTGAATTGGTGAAGCCGGACATTACCCATATTTGTATCGGTATTGTAAACCAACCCTAACCTAAGCACATTTATATTTGTTTAACCCGGATATGATTTTTATAACCCGTTTATCTAACGTGTCAAACGAGTTGACAAGTTGTAAATTGGTTGACAGATTTTTAATGGGTTAATTGGTTAAAGTGGCTGCCATATCATAACATATATCAATTAAAGTCTATTCGACTTTTTTAACCATATATTACATTATAACTCCAGTAAAGGGTGATATTGGGTTTAAGAGATTAGTTGTACAGAGGGACAAAAGGTGATATTCTGATCAAAGGGGGTGATCATCCGTAGAGTCGGAAAGCTAGGTGGAATGGAAAAGTCTACAACTCGGACGTTGTGAGTCAGCCTTCCAAATGCCACGCACCCCATGTCCCTTTTAGCAGCACATGTTTTTGAAACCTTTCTCATCTGTTTGTTTTGTATAACAGCATACGCTAGAGAGAGAGACAGAGGAGGTGGCTGATACAAGGCGGCATCGTTTAGGGTTCCGTCAAACATTGAAAATTAGTTTAACTTTAACAAACAGTACAGGTCCCTAAAAGCATGTGTATAACCTCTTAAGCAACCAATATTCCTACGTATTATTTATCTCTACATCTCATCTGCTATTCTATCTTTTAATATTAGCCGTGTCGTTCACTTCCTGTCCACTTTTCATCGTCAATTTTGTGCCTATATAAATGAGATATGAACGCCATAAGTTGCTCTTTGCAGCTTGAATAACTACTTAGAAGACAAATTTACTATGCTATTTTAGTTTGTATTGATCTTGATATTCAAACACCATTTGTGGATTTAGGTTTTTCATTGTGTTTTGAAACTGTGAGTATCAAAAGCCTTGCGAACGTGTAGTTAGAGTTGGGAATTAAAAATCACCGGTATTAAAAACATTCATAATCAAGATCCTGCCGCAACGCGCGGGTTGACGTCAACTCGTTTGCAGGCATAGAGTAAGTAAAATGGTTATATCAACTAACAAACATCTAATATATACACTCAAAATATTAATTATTTATTTTTTGCCTGGCAGCGATGAACTTTACAGATCAAAAACTGGGGTTTACACATTGAAAGGTATCTTTGAAAGCTTCTACAGGGGTCAATACGTAGCATGAAACGGAATAGATGTATTTGTGGATGTTCTAAACCTTGAAGAGAAGAAGAGGGATAAAAAATCATCACCATACAGACTCTACTTGTTTAGCACAATGATGGTATGATTTTCTAAACATATTGGCATTTGAAATTAAAACATAAAATGAATAATCAATGATTTCGCATACTATTTATATTTAAATCGCATATTGAATATTAGATAGTTTTACTATGAAAACAAAAACAACATTTCGCATACTATTGTAATTTCGCATATGTTATACATACAATTTGCATGTGAAAAAATTCACACATTATTTTACATGTACTAATTTCGCATGTTTAAAATACCTTTTAATACATTACTTAACTTAACTTTGATTCTAATTATATAACATACAGCCGAATATCTTTTACAACGAGGAGAAATACACAGACGACAGACGTTTAAACATATTTGCCTCAAATTTTGAAGACATCATACTAAAATATGAGGTAAAAAAACTTGATTCGGTTGACCTGGTGTTTATTCTGGTACTTCAAGGTGACCACTTCTATGTCTTGTGCTTCCATTTGAAAACCTGCAAAATTGAGCTAATTGACAATTCAGCCGCTGGACAAGAGTTTAAGGATAGATACAAGGGGCTTCCAGACACACTGGTAATACAAAAACTTATAAACATGTTATATTTTATATAAAAGCTACTGACACAATGTTGCTATGTTACAGAGAAGGGTATTGGTTTTATACCTACGAAAGGCTTTAAAACCAACACCGGCTATAGAAGAACTTGCAACCTAAGTGATAGAAAGAAAAGAGATGGATTGGAGGACGGAGAATAACGGCGTAGACTGTGGAGTGTTTACGATAGGTCACATGGAAACATACAAAGGAGAGAAAAAACCATGGGTGACTGGGTTTGTGAAAGAAGATGAAGTAAACAACAGACAGAATTCACAACTTCATCTCCTGAGGCACAGATATCTAAGTAAAATCATTCTATCCGAACACAATGTGTATCGTGAACTAGTGATTAAAAAGGCATATGCTTTCGATAAAAGGCAAGATAAAGAAAAGTATATGAAAGATTTGGAGCAAATAATCCCAGCTAGGTTGACTGCATTTATTGGAAAGGACTAGTAAACTTGTTTGATGTTGGATTTTAGTTGAATATTTAGACTTGTTACATAACATTAATGTTTTTAATTTCACATATATTATGTATAAAATCGCATGTTTGACATTGAAGTGCTTATAATATGCAAAATGGGGGACTATACACATGCGAAATCAAAATCCATTCCATGACACAACATGCGAATTTATTGAAAACATGCAAAACTTGAAAGTTTTATTAAAACAAAGCACTAAAATAAACAAAGTTCATTCAAAAGATGAAAGAAACTCCATTTTCATTTTCATCGAGCATCTTAAGATAGTTATTGCATCCGCCAACTCTTTCAACTGCTTCTCATCCCTCTCACCCAGATCAACCATGAACATAACAGCAATTTCTTGAAGACTACTCACTTGCATCTGAGATAGCAAGTTCAGAATTTCTTGTCTTCTCTTCATGTTTTCTGTTACACGAGAAATATTGGTCTCCAACATCTCTTGACATGATCGATCCTCTTGAATTTGTTCCTGAATCCTTTTCCTCAAAGCCTGCTTGATACTTGATTCAGAAGAAGAGGATGTTGGTAAGTCTGTCATTTTTAATAGGATGTTTGAAATAGTGATAAAAAGATAAACTATATAATAAAAGAAAAATTATTGATATGAATTATTGAACTGAATTATAAAACACATTGTGCGAAAATAAATATAAATACTTTTAAAGCGTGCGAAATACAGAGCTATATATGTTAAATACTTTCTAGTCTGCGAAATGTCCAACTTAAAAAAGCGAAATTAAATATTATAATTCATTGTGTGCTAAATGTCCAACTTAAACATGCGAAATTATTCATATGATCCAATCTTAAATACCTGGGATATATTAAAAACAAAACATGCGATATATAAAACAACACATGCAAAATAATAAATTCAACAAATAAAACCAGAAACAACTTATCTTCACCATCTTCAACCTCGTTGCAATCTAATAAAATGAAAATACCTTCAAATCAAATAAAACCCAAATCTCAACCGTAACCCTATGATGAAAAACCAAAACCAAAAACAAAAATCCTAAATGATGAATCTAGCATTTTCAGAAATCGCCAATCTGTGTAACCTACAAATCGAATTGATACGAACAATAATTAGATGGACGGTTATGAAACGAACTCGAAATCTGCTTCCTTGTTGACGGAATTCCCTGATTATCCCTCAGATGTTTGAACCGAATGTCTGATATACCCTTATCTAATTAAATTGAATCAGGACACGTGTATGGCTGTAGGCATCACGTACATAATGTACGATAAGGGGATTTGTATCATACACTTTACCTATATATATATATATATAGGAGAATGTTCATTTGAGAAGAAATTTAATGTGAGAAGAAAAAGAAGAAAGGGCATAATGGTAAAACATTAAATAGTTTGTAACTCCTTCCATTAATTATGTTATCTCTAATTAATAAAGCAAAAAACATTTTACCCTACACATTTCAAAAATTATCCTACATATGTCTTATACTTACCGAAATTTACCCTACGCATATCTAAATTTATCTTACACATTTAAGAATTTATCCTACACATATACTAAAATTTATCCTACACATGTCGAAAATTGTCATTTACCCTAAATTATTTTATCTTGAGAGTGTATATTTAAAAGTGAGTTACAACTTTAATTAGTTAACTAATTAATTACAATTAGAAATTTACCTATATGCCCTTATTAATAATATTAAATACACATATTAAATGAAGTAAAATGGAGCATTTCTATTGGTTCAAAACTTATTCTTTTTATTCTTACAAAATTTTTCTTCTCATTTGAACCCTCCACTATATATATATATATATATATATATATATATATATATATATACATTTGTTCTGTTTTTCATGTTCACCTCCTCTGTAAACGGGTCATAACAAAAGGGCTAGGCTTTTTAACATCATCATCAGGTTAATTTAAGGTAAGATCCTCTGCTGATGTTACAATTATTAAACTATAACGGGTTAAAAGACAAATCTAATATGGATTTTTTTTCCTGCTTTTTACCACTTTGTAAACCGATCTTTAATTATTAGCTTTGTACTATTATACATAATCTTAAAGTACAAAGTCGGTGGGTTTCTGCTTTCCGCCAAAACCCCTCAACTTTTGCATATGGCAATCCTAACCCCTTATCATCTTCTCTTGACATACTAACCCTCAAATATTTAACTAATTTAATTTTTCTTTCCATAGCACTCGATCGTTAATCTCTGTCTTAATAAACTATTTTTTTGTTGTTTTTAAAATCTTTATAAAATACCATTTTGTTGTTTCATTTGGTTTGAGCCTGCAAACAACCCGTGTGATCCATGTTTAATGCACTGCTTATACCCAGTGTTGTAAAAATCGGAATTAATCAGCGCCTAGGCGATAGTCGGGCGTTGACTGATTAATTTTGAGGTAGTCGGACCATTAGTCGGTAGTCGGTCCAAGTCGGTGCAAAGCGGCCCAAATCGGCCCAAGTCGGCCAAATCGTTTCTAGTCGGCCCACTCTTATTTAGTTTAAATCTGGCCCAAACAAATGTTTTTAACCATTAAATACATGGCCCAAGTTGTTTAGTTCCAACTTGGCTCAAAGAAAACATGTTTTTAACCCATTAAAACATATTCTATGAGGCCATGTCTAATATGTTAATGTTTGAATGTTTATATACTTAAATTGCTATATTTTAAACTTCATTGTTTAAATTTTGAACTATTTTAAAGTATTATATTGATATTAACGTGTGTATTGAATGTTTAAATACTTGATTTGCTATTTTTTAAACTTAGTTGTTTGAATTTTGAACTATTTTTAAGTATTATATTGATATTAATGTATGTGTATGTGTATATATATAAATTTAAAAATTATATATATAAATTCTGATCCGATTAATCCCGATTAATCCCTAGTCAGTACTCCACCGCCCGACTGGCGCCTAGCGATCTCTACAACACTGCTTATACCATTCAATATAATGTTTTTTTTTAAACCATTCACTATAATGTTTTCAAAACATTTATGACCGCGTGGAAGGTCAGAGTTGAAAGTTTCGAACAGATATCATGTTCTTATGATAAGAAAATAGCTCCACTAAATGGATAATTTTTTTTGAATTAAACTAATTAATATATATAATCATATTTCTTTTGTTAATGAAACCAAACTGGCAAATGCATATTATTCGAATTCTTATCAGCTAAACATTTCGCTAAAAGATCGCACTGAGCGAGGTAGGTTTGGCTTTTTATTACTCCCATTAACCAGTTTGATACCGGTTGTTGCTTGTATACAATAGAACTAGAGGTGGTAAAGTTATCAGCGGTTGAAACGGGCTTGGTTTACTCACAAACATTGTTATTCATTTTCTAAAGTAGTCAATGCTTTAATATGATTACGAAAACTTGTTATTCTGATGTAATCTAATGTTTGAAATGAAATGATTTAGGAGAACCTGGTTGACTCATTCAACTTGACCCATATCTCCTTAAATTGTTTTAGTTTGACCCGTTTGATTGTTGGAGATAAGCGATAACCCAAATCGACCTGTATTGTTCATTACTACATTTGTCTGGTTTCAGTTAACTTTGGAAAAGGAAGAGTTGATACAGGCGTTGTCAACCGCATCATCACTAAGTTCCAAGTCATGATATCATCATATTCAGATCATATTGTCATCCATAAAATATTTGTTGAAATATATTTTTTTTTTCATGATGAAGGATTTGAACAAGGAACTAACCCATAAACTCGAAGTTCAAACGCAAATATTAGAGCTGTTGATAATACTCCTTACGCCGATGAAGGTGACGAGGTACAAATACATTGCTTTCCGTAATAAATATCATCACATTAGACCACTTTAGTTTTCTTTTTTTATTTATATATTTTGTTTTAATATCTTTTCTTGTGAGTAGGTTGTGGAAAGAGTTCTAGGATGGATAATGAAGGACCATCAAAGCGGCAAACTAAGCATCTATGAGTCTAAACGAAATGAGAATCGTTTACTAAAAGTTCACATGTAGTCCAGATCTCTTTTCACTACCATTAGAGGTGCAATTTCATCTCATTGGGAAATTTTGTGCAAAGACAGTGTTTCCATGTTTAGTTATGGATGTGGGAATGCAAATAGAATATATTGAGTTGAAGAGGACATTGTAAAATCAATGATTTTATGGTTTTTCTTTTCTTCAATTAGAGGAAAATGTTTTTATGTGTCCAAAAGATCAAACTGAGTTCGAGTATAAATCAAGAAATTCCATTGAACCATTAGGTTGGCACTATATTTGATAGAGATGCATGTGTTAATTATTTGGCGAGATTGAGTCGATATTGGTTATAGGTCAAAGCTGAACTATAATTGGTGTTTCGGTTTAGGTTTTCACAACCAACTGGTTAACAAAATCACGTACTGGCGAATAGTCAAGTAACAAAAGATAATATGGTAAAAGGTTAAAATTCATATCAGTAATATTAGATGTAAAACGTATATTCTAATAAGAATCTCAATGAATAAGTATATGTTAAATTATAGATGGTGTTTATCGAGGAGATGCGAGATGGGATCGGGAGTATATCGAGGAGACTTGAGGTGGAAATTTCATTACTACGAATAACAAGTTGAGGCGAAATTTCAACCAATTTACCAAAAAGGGGTCATTCAACATTTATTTTTCAAACTTTGCTCCATATTAACTTGTACATCATGTTTTAAGTGGTGCATTTGTTTAATTGACAAATCTATTGTTTTTTTTTTTTAACTTTTATTTTCTTAAAATAGGGTATTGTAGATGGTAAGTGCTGGTGGTAAGTTGGTGATTTGTTCATGTCTCGCGTTATTGACTCCGCCGCAACGCGCGGGTCTTCCACTAGTCAGATAAAATGAGATAACAGGGACTCATAACACCAAGAGCTTGTTTGATACATACATACAAAATGCCATTTAATTAGCAAGGGTGGATGTTTGAACTTACCATATATCTAGTCCACAAAACAAAAGCTGTTTCTTGTGATGTCAATTGCTCAAAAGTGGAGCCGCGGACTCTTGAGCTTCAGGATCATGATACAACATTTCTATGAGTGATTCCTCTTCAACCTCAGGCTTTTTAACGTTCAGAAAGTTGGCACATGGGACCTTTGGAAAATCTTCTTTAGCGCTCACAATGACAAGGGGATTATCTATCATTTTACAGGCTACGGCAACGGCCTCGAGTAAACGGTCTTCCTTCATACCATTAATTAGTGTGACACTGAACTCAGATGGCAGTGAAGAAATAATACAACCACGCCCCAGCTGGTGATACAGATGATCATAATGCAGTTCTGAATTTGCACAGATTAAGGACAGAAGAACAGTTAATCTCAATATTAAAATAGGGTACGAAGACTCCAACTCATTTGATCTTCTGAGCCATTCCATTAACTCATATGGGGAATTCAACATTTTGATAACCATTGAAGCTAAAGAATGATGGATGTTCTTCATGGTGTCCAAGCTAGTAGCACTACCTCCATTCAAGCTCATTCCACATTCCCCATAACTAAGCCATTCAACACATGAAGATCTTGTTGTGAAAACATAACCACGAAAGCAAAATGATAAGATCAGAAGTCGATCCATAACATATAAGAAGCATGCTGGTGACATACAGTCATTGCCTTCCTGCCAACCTGCAGAATACGTCTCTTCCAGTATGTTATGTAAGCTTATAGCTAGATCTTCATTTCTTGAAATTGATCTATCGCGGTTCATCAGTTTCCTAAATAAATTTCTCCAGTTCATGGAAGAACATCTAAGTTTTCTTTCGGTATCTGCATCAAAGCAAATCAATTTGTATCCTAGAAGGACCACTAATATTCTCCCCAACTGCTCACACGATAGACCTTTCAGCGATTTACTTTTTATATCGATGGCTTCTTTGAGCATGTTAAGAAATGTTTGATTTCTCCTTATACGCATCATTTCCTTTGACTGTGCGTATTTCCAGTTGTGTGAGAGACATTCCACGAGAACTGATCCACACACAGTTGAGAGTATTTATCAGCTACAATCAGTCTAACATGTTCAGAGATTTTACACTTGCGCAGAGATTTTACAAATTCAAAGAAGCATGTAAGAATGTTTGTCTGCTGATGCATGGATAAATTTTTCTCAGTTGAGTAGGCATGAAGTGATTGTAACTTTCCAAACACTCTCTCAGCAACAAAACGTAGTTCTGAACACCAATATCGTGAAGCTGCTGATGAAAATTGACAAGGATAAATTTTGTGCAAATACCCGATCCTAATCATATAAGGGCTTGTCTCTTTCACCCACTGGGCTTCAGCGTCCAGCATAACATATCTGCCATACTTGTCCCCATCATACTTCCTCACCCCAAAGTAATTGAAAATAAAAGCATCGTGTATTTTACTGGCTTTGCAACCCTGATCATATGTAGGACTCCAGTTGATCAGTTCACATATCATTTCCTTCCAATAGTTCCAAAAGTAAATCAAGCCTTCAACAGAAACAATGTTTTCCTTTAACCTGTCTTCTAAATGATTGAGCGTCTCATCCTCAACCTGTGTTTCAACACTAGTATAGACCTTGCAATGTGAGGATAGATGAACATCCAGAATTCTTCTAGAAATCAGAAAATGTATTCTGAGGCTTACTTCTTGTGGTGTTTCCTTCAAATACCTCCACATATGGGATAAGCTGATCTCTTCACCTGATAGAACATGTATCTCTCTGTGCACCAGTGCAGAATCCTCAGAATTGGGATGCTTCGTCACATATGCGTATGCATCAACCAGGAGCTTAGTTTTATGCTTAAAGTCCTTCAGCGGCCAAGCTCTTCTCCCACAAGCCCAAAGAGATCCAAAGAAGACGTACCAGAGTCTACTGAGAGCTGCTTCTAATGAATGTTCATCTTTATTACCTATTTTTGCAGCCTCTATAAACTCACCACATACTTCATCCAGTAATAGAATCTCTTTTGAACGGTTTGCGGATTTCAAAAAGGAACGTATAAGATGAATCACATTTGTTTCAATTTGCTTGATTTCACAAGTTGTCTTGACCATTTTCAAACTCACAGCCAAAGCATTTTCTTTGTAGCAATATATGAACTCGAGGCCTTTTTCTAATAATTCTTCTTTAGTTTCTCCATGGGACAAGAGATTGGCCTCTTGACACACAAACTGATAGAAGGCATTTGAGTCTCTTCTGGCAATTGAGATAGCCATCCTTAGTAATTCATCCTTCTGTGTAAATGGTTCCTTTACATTTTGAAAAATTGTAGAGCTTGAAAATACATGCCACAAGATTATTAATGATGCTTCTCTGTTAAGTCCACCCATGTGAAGAAGGTTAGCTTCAAGCATAGGATCTGGTTTCAGTCTTGCAACTTTTGCAGCTTCTTCAAAGTTTCCCCACTCTTTTTCAAGCAATATAAGTTCATCAAGACACCTACTTTCAGTTAAGAAACTCCGCATCTTATCCTTGTCATAAAATGAGCGTACAAACTTCATCATACTTGCAAAGTCCTTGACAGAAAAATAGTAGTAAGCACCTTTGTGCATGACTTTTGCAGCTTCTTTAAAGTTTCCCCATTCTTTTTCCAGAAATATGAGTTCGTCAAAACACCTCCTTTTAGTTAAGAAACTTCGTATCTCACCCTCTTCATGAAAAGAGCGTACAAATTTCATCATACTCTCAAAATCCTTCATTTTAAAATAGTAGTGAGCCCCTTCGCGTAAAAACTGTAGCTCAGCGCCGCCACATTCTTCGCAGCGGCCTAACAGCGCAAAGCCAGTTTCAAATAACTTTCCATCTGTGCAAGCAGAAAAACACTTGGCAAAAGCTCCAGCCTTCGCATATTCTTCCACCGCAAGGTCGTAACATTTTGCAAGATAAAAACAGTTTCCTGCTTTCTCAAACAGAGATTCACTTTTGTATATATCACCTGTGCATTACAAAAGTTCCATTATTAATGTGAATATTAGACAATGTAGGCTGTTGAGCTAAACTTTCAAAAATTGCATGGTTACGCTTACAAGCATAACATGAAATTCTCATAGCACGTGGTACGCCATATAGTTCTTAAATGCTTAAACATCCATGTCAATTTAACAAATACAGCGAGGGGTATTGCATAAAAAGGTAGCATATGGTGATTAGTTTTCTATTTAGGGGAATTTAGTTTTTTGTAGCTCTAAAAAAGATTCAGGTTTCAAAATTATATATTTAGGTTGGTAAGAGATTAGTGACGACATGTGTTGATATAACCGCCTCTGACCAAAAAACTTTCAACTCCTGCCCAAATTTCTCCGCAACCAAAAAACCTTCAATTCCTGCCAATAGTTTTAACCGCCTCTGACCAACAATTACGATGCTTCACTACTTCGATGACTTGCAACCCCCCTTCCACCAGCAATCCAGCACTACCCTGTACCCTCATTCCACCAACGCTTCTTTTTTTATTTTTTTATTTGTTTTATTTAGGATTGTTTAGATCAACGGGTTATTAATAGCATATTGTTTGCAGTTTTTCTAGATCTGGCGTATGATGTTTACAGATGGTTAGATTTCAGTTTCCAGGTTCCTATTGTGTGGTCTTGGTCTATTAAAGATTTTTAGATATCTCATTTTTTATTTTTTGGATTTCCTAATGTTTGTGTGTTTAGGCATTGAGATTGAATGTATTGGTAATAGATCTTGGTATATGATTAGATTTTGTGTGAGCTGTAAACTATTTTGGTGTTAAATTGTTAATAATGTTTGTGTGCTTTTGATAGTAGTGGCTAGGGATGAGCAAATGGTACCGGGTACCGATTTTCCCGAACCGAAATATTTTCGGTACCGACTTTTGACCTTTTCGGTACTGGTCCCACTACAAGAAAAAAACCTTATAGAGACGACACCTTTAGGGAGGACATAAGTCGTCTTTATAGGGTTTAAAAATATTTTAATATAAGTTCTTCTTATTTGGTAAATATTAATTTTGTTTTTTCATTTATTTTTTTGTATAGACTTGTAGAGACGACATGTCGTCTTTATAAATTTGTCAATGGCAACGACACTTATAGGGACGACTCTTTGGGCTATAGGGACGAGGCTATAGAGACAAAACCTAACATAGTCGACATGTCGTCTCTATAGGTGAAAAAGGCCTATAGAGACAACATGTCCTCTCTATAAGCTGAAAAAATATCGCTCCTATAAGGTATTTTTCTTGTAGTGTCCGGTACGGTTTAGTACCGGTCCTGTACCACTGGTGGCAATTTCCAGTTGCAGTGGTTTAACAAGAATGCGATTTCCAACAACCCAACCCCACCACCCTTCGTTCGTACCGTTCATGTGGGTGGACGGCCTCCCAAAAACATGAGTTCCCCAATGGTGAAGAATGGGTCAAACGTCTCTCAAAAACGTTATTGGGGAGGTTCTAATATATTATGATAACCAGAAAAAAAAAACAAGCTAAACTTACATATTATGCAATTCGCCCTGTTATGACTTAAGATTTATATTTTGGCCTCAGATTAAATGGATTTTACAACAAATGAACATAAGCAAGAAGATAGAAAGATACCGGCTGTTCTAAAATCCTCTATCTCATAGAAGCACTCCGCAGCTAATTCTTTCTTGCCAATAGAATTAAACAACTCTGCAGCATCCTTTAAAAGCTTCTCCCTTTCAAGCTGTGAAGCTCGGCCATAGTCACCAAGTGTACGGAGATGATAGGCCTTAGCCAAATTTTCAGAATATATATCACCAGCCTTCAAGAAGCACATCTGTGCCATCCTATAGTTTTTCTCATGGAATAGCTGCAATAAACAAAGTATATATCATTAGATTTCTCCCAAAACACAAATCGTGAATTCCTTGACTTGGTAACTGATCAGACCTTAACGCCCCGTGATCTCCACTCTTCTTGACTGCTTGGAATTTGCATTTTTTCGGCAAATGATTCACTCAGATGTTTGACTTCAACTAGGCACAGCTTCTTCCAGTAATCATAGATTGGTTCAGAGAAACCATTGCTTTCACAAATCCATAACCGCTGCCTGGTTCGAGTGATAGCAACATACAACTGTTTCAGTTCATTGCACAAAACAGTGTGCTTTTGCATATTAAAACATGAAGACATCATCGTCGAAGGCGAGTTGAGCAGGTCTGTATTATTCATATATTCATATATGATTCTCCACTCATTTGAGAAGGATGATGTGGTAAAAAAGTCATACAACAATACATCCTACAAAACATGCAATGTCGTTAAATACTTCTAGTTTAACATATAAATTTCATCTTTAAAATGAAAACCAAATACAAGATTAGTGTTTTACCTGGAACTCTAAACCTTTGGATTCCATGATTGTCAAAACAAGGGCATTCTTCCCAACAATGTTGACTACCTTATCTTTGAGAAATTCATCACGCACTAAAACAACTTGTTCAGCGCCAAACCCAGTTAAGTGCTGTGAACGATCTCCAATCCTTTCAAATATGAATTTGATGGCATTGCTATTTATATCAGTTTCAAGCAAAATAGGTAAATCCCCACCAATTCGACTAGTCTCGGGGCTCAAAGCATCAACAAACAAAGGAAAAAAGTGACAAAGAAGGTTGATAACGCTCTGTGCCAGGTTCAAAACTCTAGCATGCGTGCGAAAGTTCTCACTTAATTGAAAAATCTTAGAGATTTTTCCCTTTTCAGAACCCAAAATAAACTTTTTAAAGAATAAGCATCTTATATCTTCAAATCTGAAGCCAATACCCTTCGCTATCGCTTGGGCTGTATCTCCAGAAAAAGCGAAGCCCTCGTGAACATTTGGACACACATATTTAAAAAGCATAATCTGCCTCATCGAAAGATCTTGAACCTCATCAACATATACATAATCCATTAGATCCCCCGCGTACCCTTCCACTTCAAGCCTTTGATGAAGATCATTCACTAAATCAGCCAAATCAAAATTTCCGTTTTTCACTTTTTTGTTCTCATACTGAAGAAAAATGGAATAAATGATCTCTCTCTTTTGATCATCGAAAATGGAAGTCCGCCCATCACAAAGTGCAACATAATCATCTCTAGGAAGAATCCCATTGGGGGTGTTGACTGTTACTAATCCACCCTTTATAACAGACATTATTTCAGTATAAACTGTGGACGGATCAAGATTTTTTGTCAGCTTATCGTTGAAGTGAGGCCAATAAGCTGAACAAAATCGTTCATACGTAACTTCTTTGAACCTCAAAAATTGTTCCAAGACACTGAGTCTTGAGGTACCGGTTTTATTGCCATAATTGAGATGCCTAACATTAGGAAATCTGTCCAAGTATGAAGTGCCCACCGTCCCATCAAGCATAAGCAAGAATCTATGGAATGTTATAATAAGTGGATATACATCCTGTGGAAGATGAGTAAATTGATCTGGAATATCTTCGGACAGCATCATTTCATTAACATCATCAATATACGTTACGCTGCTTTGAGATGATGAACTCCCACCACATGTTAATCTGCATATTGTAAAAAGTCATAATCAGTGATGCAATACATTCCAAAACTTCTTGTAAAAATTATGCAGAAAATTATACATGCATCATGAAACAGAATAGAGTTATATTCATTTCATAGTAAAATTAATTTACCTTGTTGGTTTGAAAGCATTATTAGGTCAATATAATAACACGGAAACATACATATAAATGAAAGGTGGCTACTCTATTATCTACCAACCTTTTCCATTCACCAAATTGTTGTCTAACCGCATAACAAAGTTTGGAACTGAATGTGACAAAAAGTTGACGCAAAACACTTTGGTTAGCATCTTCCTTACTCTTCATTACCTCATGAAATCCCTCACTTGCTATGTGATGAAGCTGTTCATTTTGGAATAATTTCATAGTTAACACTGTTGTTTTCCCTGTCCCAGACCTTCCAAGAATGAAGCTGCTTTTTTCGTAAGAAACAATATTCTTCTCTTGTTCTGTTAGCTCAAAAGGAATCCCAAGATCCCCACCATCACATCCAGATATAATAGTATTGACTGCCCGGGTTGACAAAGCGTAAAATTTCATTATTATCAAACTCTCACACACCTTTACATTTTCAACACAGTGTTTGCCGTAGGCACCTTCAGAAAACATTTCATCACAATGGTTTGTATGTGTTTTGTATCGAATAATTTCAGGTGTCATAGACCATGTCATTGGATACTCTCTATACTCAGAACCCCTGTAAATTCAGAAAGTTTAGAATCTTTTTCTCATATAAAAGATCAGTATCATGCATGTAAGAGATAGTGGTATTAAACAAACCTTTGAACACATCTTTCCTTGCAATGATCAACATACTCCGGAGTATACATCCCAATGATTCCTTCCAAACGCTTTACTAACTCTTTAATCTCGTGAAAGGGCAGTATATCCCAAACCTTTAAGACTTGGGTATAACGCGTTTCCTTCATTATATCTATTGTACATATGAGATGCAATCCTTTAACCCTAAATTCTTTAATAAGTTCAAAATAACAGCTTTTACTAACAGAAGCAGCAGTAGAACTCCGTTTTGGCCGCCAACCGCTGGAAAGCTTTAGTAGCATGAGAAATACTAGTTTTTTAGTCTCCCACGACTCGATTTTCAACAAAGATGCCCTAAACATGCTGCTAAATAAAACCTGCAGAGTGAAAATAGAGGACATGATGAAATAAATGTACAAAAATAAAATAAGATGTCTAAGAGCCGAGCTTCAGTTCATTTAAACGATATTTTCCTACACTTGACTACAAAAGTATCCCAAGATAAGGGTTTGGCTTTCAAGATGGAACTTAAATTATTTTGTACCGGATTCGGGCTTATGTAATGAATAATTTTTTACCTTCCATGTGGTGTTTTGAAATAGTGTAGTCTCCCCACTAAGTAACTTATCAAGCTGATGAAGATCTTTCTTAACTTCAACTATAACCTTTGCCAAGTCTTTGTTTTCATCAGCCTGAAAGAAACATCCACGAGCCTTAGCCTCAAGAATCAAGGACTTCCAAACAGACCCTCCCTTCAAATGCATACTTTCATCTCCCAAAATCCATAAACAATGTCTGCAAAAGCATCACCAACAAAATGTTTAAATGTCATCAATTAATTAGCCCAGAAAACATGCATGTGCTTGTTAAAACTCACACACCTAGCCCAAGTGAGGTAGACATCATTAGTGTTGTTTAAACTTGTGTTGACTCCATAGCATTTGTCTTCATCGGATCCCATCGTTGATATTATCTCAACATCTGCTTCTCCACTTTGATAATCGCGAACACACCCTACTCTTACCTTACATAATTCATTGTTTTGTTGGTAATTTTCTAATTTTTGTTGCATACATTTGACTTGATCAGGATGCGGTGATAAGAGGGCGATGATAATCTTTCGTTTTGATGATGCCCATTCTATAACAGATGGGATAAAATCAGTAACTTGCATTATAGATATTTTAAAAAATGGGACATTTGTATGTAGTTTCCATACCTTTATAAAGCAGCTGTATTATCCTAAAAGCAACTGCAACTTCAACCATGTTTTTCATGCCATTTTCAGCATCCAAAACCTCTTTTCCAGAAACAACATTAATGAATGAAAATGGACCAAAAATTGCACCGGGAATGTAGCGTTTTCTTCTAGCATTCATCTTGCACTTGAATGTTTGTTAACCTCCGGAAACTTAACAGGAAAACTTTCTTTACTAAGGATATGGATCAGTATGCTTCGCTAAGATGAAAGATTTGCATGTAAGTAGCAGAAGAAGATATGATTAGAAGGATAAAGAAGTTCATCGGTTGCTTTGCCTCTCTCCCCCTTGCGTCTTTTTAGAGACAAAACTGAAGAGTTTCTCGGTTTGTCATACGTAATCATCTCCTAACGGAGAGAGAACGTGAGTTAGTGGGTTGATGGTTACAAATTTTTTAATTATTAAAGTCTTTTATTAATTACAAATTTAGAATTAAACTACTTGATTTTAAAACCATACTTTTTTTTTGAAAAATAAACTTCACTAACACAACCTTCGACCCAAACGGGCAAAAAGCCAAACAAACAAACAAACACACCCCCGACCCAAACGGGCAAAGGGCAAACAGATTACAACATATACAAGGAATATTTACACCAGTCCTCCCATATAATAAACTTACAAGGAGATCTGTTTTTAACCCACGCATAACCCCTAGATTTTAACTCCCCAATGATGTCACTCGAGCTACATTTCCTTTGATTAAAAACCGTATCGTTTCTGCCTTTCCATATACACCAACAAGCTATAATTCCCAACTCGTATATGATTTTCTCCGCCATCTTGCCTTTCTTTATCAGCTTGTGACTTTCTAAAATGTCTTTGAACTTAAAAAAGAAAAGCGGCGGAATATTGCACCAATCACTGAAAACCGACCACACCCGTAAAGCCACCGAGCACGCAGTAAATAGATGATCCACCGTCTCCTCGTAGTCACCGCATAACGAACACAAGACTGAGGGGATATCCACATTCCTTCTTCTTAAATTGACTCTAGTAGGAAGTCTGTCTAAGTTGCCTCTCCAAGCCATAATATTACATTTGATGGGCACCCATTTACACCATTTAAAGATAGGAGGGTGGCTCGTATCTCTTTCCGCTATCAAAGACTTTTTGACCGACTTCACCGAGAAACCAAACTGTTTATCATCAAACCAAAACCACTTGTCCTTTTCGCTGGAAAGACTAACATTGCTAAGAACCTCCATGCAATCCTGCCATTCCTTTAGCTCCTCTTTGGACTCTGGCTGTCTAGACCATTGCCAATTATGAACTCCATTTCCTTGATCCGCTTCAATTCTTTCTGCAACCCTACATGATTTAAACATCTCCAAACCAAACAAAAGCGGCCATCTATCCATAAAAGGAAGATCGTCCACCCAGGAATCAGACCAAAAACGAATATCGACCCCATTCCCCACCTTACCCAATATCAACCTATTTAACCCCCTCCCATCTAATTTCATTTTATATAACAACTTAATCACGTTTTTCCAACACCCAGCGATGTTGCCGTTATCCGGAAGAAAGCTCCTATGGTTAGCCTTACCATGGCATGCTTCCACCACTTTACACCAAAGATTATGATTTTCAGACCTATACCTCCATCCCCATTTAACAAGAAGAGCCTCGTTGACCTCACTGAGCCTGTTTATACCCAACCCTCCCTTATTTTTAGGCCAAGTGACCAAATCCCAAGCCACCCAGTTCATTTTATTAATACTGCTAGACCCCGCCCAGAGGAATTTTCTCATTTTGGCTTTAAGAGTCTTTATAACCCCAACCGGCGCCTTATATAACGAAAAATAGTATATAGGCAGACTTTCCAACACCGAATTAATCAGAGTAAGCCTCCCCCCTATGGATAAAGTTTTAGCTTTCCACATCGACAACCTTTTATCGAAAACCTCTATAATAGGCGTCCAGCTGTTAATTCTATTCATATTATTACCCACCGAAATACCCAAGTAGGTAAGCGGGATAGACTCCACCTTGCAACCAATCACATTACACATATCCAAAACTTCACCATTACCCACACCCAACCCGTAAATGTTAGATTTTTGAAGATTGATTTTTAAGCCCGAAACTAAATAAAAAATTCTTAAACATCTTGCCACGTTCTTCACATTTTCCCTCTCCCATTCCCCCATAAGGAGAGCATCGTCAGCGTAAAAAAATGAGAAATAATTGGGCCGTTGTTTGGGGTTTTAATCCCTCTAAATAACCCTTCGCTCTTAGCTTTGCACAAAATGTTAGAAAGACCTTCCATGACCAATAGGAACAGGAACGGGGATAACGGGTCACCCTGTCTGACCCCTTTGGAACATTTGAATTCAAAAGTAGGGGATCCGTTCACTAGAACCGAGGATCTAGCCGAAACTAGGATTCCTTCGATCCATTTACACCATAAAAGCGGAAAACCCATTTGCCTCATTATATCTAAAAGAAAACTCCAATTTACATTATCGTAGGCCTTTTCGAAATCGATTTTTAAAAGAAAAGCCTTTTTTTTTTCTTTTTTAATCCAAGCAATGAGCTCATTAAGCATTAATGGGTTGTCCAAAATGTACCTCCCTTTGAGAAATGCCGTTTGATTCTCCGTAATGTACCTCCCTTTGAGAAATGCTGTTTAAAACCATACTTGTTTTATCTTTTAAGAAAGAGTTAATTGCAAAAATCGTTCCTAAGGTTTGGGCATATTTGCCATTTTCGTCTAAAATGACTTTTTTGTACCAAATAGTCTCTCACGTTTGTAACTTTTTTGCCATTTACATTCAAATGCCTAACTGGGTTAGAAACAACTGTTTGATAAAGGGTTTTTTTTTTTTTTTTTTTGAAATTTCACAAATACAGGGCCTGAAATGTACAAGTCAAAAGGCAGTGTGAATGGTTCGGACAAACCGATATTGTACTTTGTATTTCCAATTTTGTATTCTTTTATCAAGTTAAAGATGGTACACCATGAATGTAAAACAGCTACATCAGGAACAGTTAAAGATTGCATTGTTCTGTAAGTTATAAATCGAATAAGTTATTCTTATCAATTATAAAGACAGTTTATTTGGCCAAACATCCTTTTTTATGCCTCTATCTTTCCCAGATGTTCAGATAAGAAATTAATGCTTTTGTTATATCAAGGCCTTTGACAACATAATCAAAAGTAATGATGTATTATAACTTCACAGATTCATCATTAATTTTGAAGTCCGAAGCAACAACTATCAGTTTAAAACAGTGAATCATAGCTTTAAACTCTCTTTCAATGGAGATGTTATACACAACACCTCACCACTATTTAAGGAAACATATTATTTTTAGAGTTAATTGCCATTTTCGCCCCTGAGGTTTGGGCACACTTGCCATTTTCGTCCAAAATGAAGGTTTTGTACCATTTTGCCCCTAACATTTGTAACTTTTTGCCATTTTCATCCAAATACCTAACCAAGTTACTTTATATCTTATTATGGGTTATTTTTAACCTAACCAAGTTAGTTTATACCTTATTATTGGGTATTTTTGAAATTTATCAATTTTAAGGGGGTAGTTTATAAATTATCTTCTAGTTATTATTTATCAGCCTTTATAAATTATCTTCTAGAAGATAAATTATGAAAACAAATATATATTGTTAAATATATGAAAGCAAATATACAGAACTAATAAATTATGAAAAACCAGTCTCTCTCTCTCTCAGACACATACACTCTCTCTCTCTCTAAAATCTTCAAATCACGACCACTATCAACAAGCCTCCATAACCGCCATCAAACACCACCGACCTCCTCACCACTATCAACCACCACCAACCTTCGCTGCACCACATCCACCTTTCACCCCCGATTCCAAAGTTTCCCAACACGAAAACCTAACCTGTGACCACCATTGAACACCATCAATTCTGACAACCGCCACTTATGACCACCACCAAACCTCACCAAATTTGACACCGTGACCCAATTTACACCCACACAGTGAACCGGTTTGAAGTGGCGGCAGAAGAGAGAGTGATGAAGAAGAGAAAGAGAGAGAGCTCTGGTTTAAGTGGTCGTGGATGTACGGCACCAGGTAGTTGAACACTGTGAATTTGGCTGAATCTGGTTGTAATCGAATTGATTTCAGGTCTTCTTCCATGGTTTTGAATTTGAATCCCTAATTGCGTGAATTAGAGTTTGTTGGAATAAAAAATAGGGGAACTTGATTGGGGATGGGGGTTGGAAATGGGAGGTGAAATTAGGGGTTTTTTTGGTTTTGATAACTTCTATTTACACATCTATGGATACAGAGGTGGAATCTCAATGGGTAAAAATTAAAGAACACACATTTACTGTCAAGAATAAATCAAGAATAAAGTTGGGGTGATTTGCTGTCATGTGACAGTGAAAATGGTGGACTACAAAGCATGGAGTTCATGCGATAATGGAAATGGTGGAGAACAGATCTATACAACTTTTTTAGAGAGAGAGATAGGTGAGAAAGGGTGTGGACTCTTGTTTATGTTTTGCATATATATATTGTTAATAATATAAAAAGTAGATTAGTTTATAAATTATCTTCTAGAAGATAATTTATAAAGGCTGATAAATAATAACTAGAAGATAATTTATAAACTACCCCCTTATAATTGATAAATTTCAAAAATACCCAATAATAAGGTATAAACTAACTTGGTTAGGTTAAAAATAACCCATAATAAGATATAAAGTAACTTGGTTAGGTATTTGGATGAAAATGGCAAAAAGTTACAAACGTTGGGGGCAAAATGGTACAAAACCTTCATTTTGGACGAAAATGGAAAGTGTGCCCAAACCTCAGGGGCGAAAATGGCAATTAACTCTTATTTTTAAGTACATGAACTGATGAACACCTACAAACATTAACTAACAAATATCCACTACGATAATTCTTGACCAATTTATTTATGAGATTAAAAACCGAAAGGTAAACCTATAACTATGTGATCTATAAATCAGCACAAATCATTTTAGATTGAGACAGTTCTAACAGTACTATCAAATCATCCGGTGAGCTTGTGAAATTTCAAATCATCTGCCGGCTGGCTGTGATGATAGATATGGTCAAGTGGTGGGTTACATTTCAGGCCATGTACTTGTGAAATTTCAGGAAAAAAAAAAAAACCTTTATCAAACGGTTGTTTCTAACCCAGTTTGGCATTTGGATAAAAATGGCAAAAAGTTACAAACGTATGGGCTATTTGGTACAAAAAAGTCATTTTAGACGAAAATGGCAAACATGCCCAAACCTCATGGACGATTTTGGCAATTAACTCTTAAAAAATTTACACACTTTGTATTCTTTACACTAGCTATTAGCTAGTGTTACCTATCCCCGTTAATTATAAGCAAAATTACCAAACTACCCTTCCTTGTTTACTCAAAAGAGTAAACTGCCATTTTGGTCCTTGTGGTTTGGGCAGTTTTGTCATTTTAGTCCAAATCTCAAACTTTTTAAATCTGGGTCCCTGTGGTTTGCATTTTGTTGTCATTTTAGTCCAAATCTCAAAAACTCTCATTTTTTACTGTTCCAACATCCCTTTTTTTCTTTATCTGCAGGGGTAGTTTTGTCCATTTAATTCTCATTAAAACAATTTATTTATTAAAAAACCCCACAAATATAAATACCCCCTATCAGTTCCCAATTACATCATCATCTTCAACCTCCCAAGCGGAAACCCTAACCAAAGATCAACCCAAAAAAAACCCTAACCCACAGGAGATCGAAGCAACGACAATGGTGGTTTGCACTTGTGGAGCCTCAACCTCACTGAGAACCTCTTAATATTCATCATCGTTCATCGTTCACCCATCACTGTTCTACTACGCGAACTCAGACCACCGATCACCGGAACCTGTAACACATTTCACCATCCGTCATCATCTCCGGTCATCTAACCATCTCCGAACTCTTCATCTTCAACGTTCACCATCACCGTCTTCGTCGATCTCGTTAACCTGCAACTTTCATAATCACCATCTATTTTCATCTTCTCCGACGAGTCCTCCGGCCACCATCACCTTCACCCGTCGTACCATCATAACCACCACTCCGACCACTGCATTCTCCGGCAACTGTTGCGTCCATATCAGTCTTTTTCATCGTCATCATCATCGTCTATGAACTTCACCCGTAACCTGCAACATCTCCGGCGACCACCACCTCCATCTTCCTGTATCAGACCTCCATCTTCCTGATTGTCTGATTGTTTTCACTTGTATCGTCGTCTGATTGTTGTCGGGATACATTGTTTCATCGGAAAAAAAGAAGACGGGACGGCGGCTGAAGTTAATTTTAGGGTTTTGATGTAACTGGGAACTGATAGGGGGTATTTATATTTGTGGGGTTTTTTAATAAAGAAATCGTTTTAATGAAAATTAAATGGACAAAACTACCCCTGCAGATAAAGACAAAAAAAGAATGTTGGAACAGTAAAAAATGTGAGTTTTTGAGATTTGGATTAAAATGGCAACAAAATGCAAACCATAGGGACCCAGATTTAAAAAGTTTGAGATTTCGACTAAAATGGCAAAACTGCCCAAACCAAGACCGCATGGACCAAAATGGCAGTTCACTCTAGCTCAAAAATATGTAAACTCAGATCGGCAATCTCCTCCATGCCTGCGACCTTAGGGTGTACGGGGCGTTCGCGGGGAAGGGGTGCGGTGACCCTAGTCACCGATCGGGAACACCGCCGCCATCAAAGCGGGGACCCGAATCGGTGATAGGGATCGGTGTGGAGTTACCGCGTGGGGGGGCACGATTTTCGAAAGAGGACCGTTTGACAACGGTCAATTTTATAAAAAAAAAAAAAATTCATTTTTTATACAAATATAAATAACCACACCTTCATACTCTCATCAAACCACACTCTCATCAAACCACATTTTTTATACAAATTTCATTTTTTTATACTCTCAAACCACACCCACTTCACAAATTTTTTATATTCTCAAACCACACCCACTTCTCAAACCGAGCAATGGAGAACCAACCCCGCGAAGCCAAGAAAAAAACTAAGGGACGAGGCAAGCAACCGTCTCGTGGTGGTTCGAGCGGCAAGTGCACAATCACAACCCCCTTTCGGATATACTCCACAACCCCCGTTTTTTTTCCAACAACCTTCACACCCCTCCTTTTACAACACCCAAGCAACCAACCTTCAACCCAATTTCGGCTATGGTTTTCAAAATTTGTTATCAATGGATGCTCCTCCTCACTCCCCCGCCTTCGACCCATATGGTTTTCGTTCCCCACAAGTTCCATCGGTCCAAGAAAATGTTGAACGTCCTCTACCTGTTTGGGACGACGAGGACGATGAGGTAGTGCCCGAAACTCAAAATTTGGGCGACGAGGACGATGAATATAATGTGGATGCAGATTTGGGCAACGAAGAAGATGACGCTCGGGAAAAAAAGGGAAAAACGACGAGCGAAAAATGGACAAAGGTCCAAGAAGAGGCGTTGGCGAAGGCGTATGTACATTACTCTACCGACAAAAAGAAGGGCAATCAACAAAACCGCGATAGTTTTTGGCGTAAGATTTTAAATCATTTTAACGCCACCGTCGATGGAAGTAACCGGACCGTGCATCAAGTACGGTCTAAATGGGGCCCGATGCAAACGAAAATAAACTTTTTCAACGGCCTATACCAACAAGCGGTAAAAATTATATTTTTTAACATTGTATATTTTTTATTTTTCTTTACTAAGTTTATATTTTTTTAACATGTAGGATCGCACACGAGGAAGCGGAGTCAAGGATCTCGACGTGATGAAAGTCGCTTTAACAGAATTTAAAGAGAGATATCCGAACGGTTTTCAACATGTCGAGGCGTGGGAGGTCCTTCGAAAACACGACAAATGGGCTCAAGTCCCATTGTTGGGTGAGGAAGGGGAAGGTTCGGGACATAAAAGAAAGCCCGTTGAGGTGGACCCTTCCATACCCGATATGAACGAAGACCCCTCGCCACAAAGAGCACAACGGCGAGACAAGCGTCAAGCGACATCGTCCGAGGGAAGCTCGGCCGAGTTGGCGGCACAATTCAAAGAGTACACCGCCATGAAAGAAAAGAAAAACGCGATTGAATTGGAGGCGGTTGAATTGAGGAGGAAAAGAGAGGCGCAGGCTCTCGAGCTCATAGCGGAACAACGCGAGACGATGAAAAACTACAATTACGATCGAGATATGGAAATATTCATCAAGCCGCACGACGATGCTCCGCCAAATATGTTGCCGTTCATCCTCGCCCGAAAACGCGACATCGCTAAGAAGTACGGGTGGCCAATCGATTTCTAAAATTTTTATTTTCTAGTTTGAATGTAATTTTTATTTTCTAGTTTGAATGTATTTTCTAGTTTTAATGTTATTTTTATTTTGTAGTTTTATTTTGTTAAATTTTATTTAATTTTTATTAATATTTTTTTATAAACATGCATAATTTCAACAAATAAAAAAAAAAAACCAAGTCACCTAAAGAGGGGAGTGCCGCCATCAAAATGGGGTGTTAGGAGTTTAAGAGGGGAGTTGACGTGGCACAAGATGATTGGTTGGGCGTAAGAGAGGACTCACCTCTTAGGTGAGTGCCCCTTACACCCTTATGATTGCAAGCAACTCCACACTCAAATCGCCGTCAAAATCCAGACAATGAAGTGCACCACCTTCACGCTACTCACCGCACTTGCAATCCTACTTCAGATCACCGGTCTCTCGCTATTCATCTTAGGGTTTTTCCCCATCAAACCAGCACTCTCCGGTGTCAGGTTCAATTTCATAACTTTCAATTTACGAATAATACCTAAAATCTCATTCATTAATCACTAATCTCTCTCAAACAGTGGACCAGAGAATTTCAGGCCTCCCTCATGTGGTTCAACAGAGGATCAGAATCACACAGCTTTGCATCCTCACCAACTCAAATCATTGTACCAGGTAGCTTTTAATTAAGTTATCTTTCGATATTTGACAAATGTTGTTATGTTTAATGTTTTATTACATGAAAATCAGTCTTTTTTTGTTGTTAATTGGTTACCCTTTCTTTAGTTTTAAGTACAACTAGTATTAAGCAACACCCGCGTTGCGGCGGGGCCATCAACACTGAACTTGCGGCGTGTTAATGCAAATAACTTAGACCGAAACGTAAAACATAGAAAAGAATAACTAAGTTGACCTAGGACTCGTGCGTTGCAACGAACCTATCAAACTGGAAAAAATAGACAACGTAAAAATGTTGAACCTCACACACGTTGCGCCGTGTTAACTCGCAGAATTTAAAACGGAACGTAAAACGAAAAATTTGCGTAAGATGGAAAATATAAGGGACCAAAGTTGAAAGTAAAAAAATTGTGAGGTTAAATTGCGAAAGACGAAAACTTTTGGGTTAAAAGTAAAAAAAATCAAATAAGTTTGGGTTAAAAGTGAAAAATCAAGTTTTTTTTTTTAAAATCCCCCTGAGCATTGGGTACACCCACTCTATGCATACAATTGTTGAAAATTTATAGCATGGAAATTGGTTATTTATATATATCTAAAGATTCTTTCTAACTTGAAAAATTAAAGTTACTTGCTTGTTAAGAAACACTGCTGTAAACTTGTAATCAGTAATGTAGAGGCTGATTAATGTACAAAGGGGAATTATCAATTAACGTGCGAAGCGTAAGAGGTTAATTACGCATGAGGTATCATAATTCGCAACATATATATGTATTTACGCACGATAATCTATGTAGTTAATATCCGATATATCAACCGATATATCAGTGATATATCGGTTATCGGTCCCCTACCGAGATAGCGGTACAAAATATTGGTCAGAATATTGGTACTGATAATATCAACGATATTGTCCGATATTTGACCTATAGGACCGATATTTGATCGAAAAATCACTGATTTTCCCGATATCAGTACCATTCTTCTTATTTCTACCGTTCATTTTTCTTCTTATTGCTGCTATTAGTGTTTTAAGTCTTAATTGTTAGTTGTTATTGTTAAATGTTAGTGTTTTAAGTCTTAGTCAGTTCTTACTTGTTACAATTGTTAGTGTTAAATTGCTATATATATAAATTCAGCATGATATTAAAATCACCGATATCCGACCGCGATAACCGATATCTCAAATATCGGTCCTTGACCGATATCCGATATTTTACCACATTAACTACTTAGACGATAATAAATAGTTACGCAACATGTATAACTAATTATGCACCATAATTACGCAACAAGTTAGTTTACACAACTTATAAAAAATAATTACGCAACTTACGTTAATAAATACACAACCTATATTAATCCTTCGTTACGCTTTGCACGTTAACAGCCCTTTGTATTTTAACCTTTATCCAGTAATGTACATCTAGGCGTTGTTATCTGGTGTAACCTTTAACCAAGAATTCACTTTTTCTCCATTTTACGGTCTTCGTGATGGTCCTATCTGGTTCTTCTCGGTGTATTTTTTGTTATATTAAAACTTATTAGACTGAGTTAACTTCCATAATGCAGAAACTGTCTGAGATCCCGCCTTCTTATGACCGGCTGATACTATTGGTATGGAGCTATGCAATATTATTTTCCAAGTTAAAACATGCTTATCTAGATAAAGGGTAAATTCACTGTTCGGATACAATTGTGTGGTGTTTGCTGTTTAGGTTATTGATGGTCTTCCAGCAGAGTTTGTTCTTGGTAGAGATGGTCAACCTCCGTCAAAGACTTTAAAGGATGCAATGCCGTATACGCAGTCTTTATTGGCCAGTAAAATGGCATTGGGTTACCATGCAAAGGCTGCACCTCCAACCGTTACACTGCCACGCTTGAAGGTATTATTAAAGTTATACCGATCTTTTAAATACGCAATCATATTTTTCTCATTTGCTGACCATATACAACAGGCCATGACTAGTGGGTCAATCGGTGGATTCTTGGATGTTCTGTTTAATTTCAATACTCAAGCATTTTTGGAAGATAATATTATAGGTGCGGTTTCAAAATCTATGGATTTGTCAAATCTCCTGGGTTGACCGGGCTGGTGTTTTACATACGTAATAAATTGTTGCAGGTCAGTTTTTTAGAATAGGTTGGAAAATGGTTATGCTTGGTGACGAAACATGGCTTAAGTTGTTTCCGGGATTATTTACAAGGCATGATGGAGTTAGTAGTTTTTTTGTAAGTTTTCTGCAATTGCTGATTTTGTTTACTGAATTTTCTTTTATGAAATCTAATTAATTGTTCATGATATAGGTTAAAGATACTGTGCAAGTGGACCACAATGTTTCTCGGCATCTAAGTTACGAACTTTACAAGGATGACTGGAATCTACTGGTAATATAACTTTTATTTTAACTTCAATTAAAACTTCAGGGATTCTATGTATCTTTAATCCACATGTGTCGGTCAATATAGATACACTTTTTTTTTGTAAACTCTCTAAAGTGTACCCAAACACACAGCTAAATCTTATTTGTAACTATTTATTACAGCCAGACAACTTTATATCGCATCAACACTAGAATTCTCTGCAATTTCGTTTCAGATTCTTCATTATCTTGGTTTGGATCATGTTGGACATCTTGGTGGCCGCAGTAGGTACGTACCTTAATAATGCAGTTTCGCGTGCGATCAAATGGCTCAAACACAATGATTCATTCAAAGACCTGGAACCGAATGGTTCAAAGAAACCTCAAGGTTTTCTTTACAATAATCAAACTAAAAACTGAATAAACAAATAACACTAGACCCTAATTTATAACTATGAAAAAGATAAAATAGGAAACTAAATAACAAAATATTAGGAAATTGAAATTCAAATAAATATAAAATAATATCTGATATCCCTGCATCATACTCCCCCTCTTCGAAAAAACTCGTCCTCGAGTTTTGCCTTCGGTTCAAAGCCACCTGGGTCGTAGGGAACATCTAACCGTGATTTGTACGCATTCAATTTGACCGGCTCAAATAATCCATCTGGGTCATCTTCTTTCAGGTCTATTGGGTTAACGGGTCCCTCTGTAGCCCTTTCCTCGCCAAGACATTTAATATCTGATGAGAAGTTTGTATGGTCGCCCAAATGATTAAACGATACCGGAGTGGATCCAGTATATGGATCATATACGTGACCATGCAAGAAACCATTTTCCTCGTATAATCCTACTGACTTACTATTTATTTTCATCTCCACATCCAAATGATCCATAGCATTATATTTGTGTTGTTCCCCCATCGAAAGTCTACATGGGCCACCATTCATATTACTTAAATATAATGGACCAATAAGATTATATGGAATTTTACAATTTTTCGTGCATGAATATGGCTCCACTGACTCGTTTAAATCTATGGCATCTTTTGATGCAGATTATATTAATATTTATTTTTATTATTTATTTAGATTTCAATTTCCTATTTTATCGTATTTGTTTCCTAGTTACATTATGATTTAACCTATAAGTAGGGAGCTAGGGTTTATCGTTTATGGAGTTTTAGATTGAATTTTAATAGAAAAGAACATTGTTCTTGAACCTTTTGGTTCCTTTTGAGACGTATGATTATCAATTGTTACTGAGCCATTTGATTGCACGCGAAACTGCATCAGTTGGTATCAGAGCTTTGGTTTTCAAATGGCTCGACGTGATAGCGATTCCTCTCGTGTCCGTAGAATCGCCGACCGAGGCAACGGCAGAGATGGTCACGATTCACGTACTCGTGGTGAAGATCGACGCCCTCTTCGTAGAATCGCCGACCGAGGCAACGACGGAGTTGATTCCGACCCACGGGATCTTAAGATCAAGCGAAACCAGCGACGAGTCGGGGATCTCGAGTTACAACCCAAGATCAGACGACTTAAGCAAAGGATCCAGGATCTTGAGGACTCGTCATCGTGGAAGGAAACGGAACCGGAAAAACCCGTCAGGGATGAGTTATCCGGGGATGAGGAGCATCCTACCAATGGCGACACTATCTTTGATTCTTCTCCTATGTATGATGAATACGAGGACGAGGAATGGTATTCTTGGGCATCCAGTGATGGTTCAAATGAAACAGTGGGATTTGGCAGGAAGTCTCGAGCTAAAAATATATCTGATTATTCAAAGATGAGTAGTGCTGACATTATTAACAAGAATTATGGTGATGAAGCGATTTCCAAGTTTTGTAGTATTGAAAGTGTTGAAGGTGGTGGTTCTACGGTGGTGATGGGTGGTTCGGCGACCATCTATTGGATTCAATTTGCTTCTACGGTAAGTCCATCCTTTATGCCGAAAAAAACTATAAGATTGGATGTTGGCCCAAGGATTTTGGGATTTCAAATGCAATGGGATTTTTCGAATATTCAAAAAACAGGGGTGATATTATGCGATCATGTGCATGTAGATAATATCTTTAAAAATGGTGGGGCATATACACGTGTACAAGCTTCTCAAATAGAATCATGTGCAATATTTAATAATGAGAAAGGTTTAAATGAGTTGGGGGATCAATGTTCATACAACACAAATTGTAAAGGTCCACTTCTGATTAATTCTATTGGCCCATTACATTTAAGTAATGCAGCAGGTCTTTCTAGGCCATGTAGACTTTCGGTGGAGCAGCAGCAACATACAAATAATGTCATTGAGCATTTTCATGGTGGGCCTACAATGCCAATAAGCCCAACAACGAAATGCAACAAAAAAACTGATGGATTTATCAGTTTGGCGAGCCTAATTAAAATAATAAAATCGGTGGACTATGATGCTACTCAAATCCAGTTTGATACTATTCATGTGCTTGTTTGTGATCAAAATGTTACTTCAAAAGGTGCAAAAAAGTGGAACAAGAAACGATCTGATGTTTCTTTTGACCCGGGTGGTACAGGTCCTGAGTTGGGCGAGATGAACCATAAAGTTAAGTTGGATAAGCGGTTCATAATAAAAAGCAATAGGGTTGATGTTCCTTTTGATCCCGGTGGCTTTGGTTCAAAAACAAAACTCGAGGACGAGTTTTTCTCGAAGAGGGGGAGAATGATGCAGATTATATTAATATTTATTTTTATTATTTATTTAGATTTCAATTTCCTATTTTATCGTATTTGTTTCCTAGTTACATTATGATTTAACCTATAAGTAGGGAGCTAGGGTTTATCGTTTATGGAGTTTTAGATTGAATTTTAATAGAAAAGAACATTGTTCTTGAACCTTTTGGTTCCTTTTTCAGACGTATGATGCAGTTTCGCGTGCAATCAAATGGCTCAGTAACAATTGATAATCATACGTCTCAAAAGGAACCAAAAGGTTCAAGAACAATGTTCTTTTCTATTAAAATTCAATCTAAAACTCCATAAACGATAAACCCTAGCTCCCTACTTATAGGTTAAATCATAATGTAACTAGGAAACAAATACGATAAAATAGGAAATTGAAATCTAAATAAATAATAAAAATAAATATTAATATAATCTGCATCACTTAACCTTACCCAACTCAAAAAAATAAATAAATAAATAAATAAAAGAGACTTTATTGTTGCTGTTAGTTCTCTGTTTCAGTGTCATGATGGGACCCAAACTTCGAGAAATGGATGAAATTATAAAAATGATTCACTTGTGTACCATCCAGTCTCAAGAAAGTGATCACAGACGAACACTCTTGGTGTGTATACATATAAAAATCTAAATCTTTATTTGAACTCAATGTATATACATAAGGCTGCAAACAAACCGAACGAACACGAACAAGACCCTGTTCGTGTTCGTATGTTATATAAATGAACGTGTTCATGTTCGTTTGTTAATTTAAGTTAACGAATGTTCTTTTGTTAATTAAAGTTAACGAAGAACGCAAATGAACGTTCATGAACACAAATGAAAACAAACGAACAAAAAACAAATGTTCATGAACATAATATATAATACACTAATACTTATTAAATATTTAATTTGTTGGAATTTTTAAGTATTTAAATAAAATATAAAAATTTAAAACACTAATGAACTATCGAACACAAACGAACATAAAAGAACACGTTACCGAACATTCACGAACATAAATGAACGAATGCGGCCTCTGTTGTGTTCGTTCATTTAACTAAACGAACGGAATTTCTTGTTCGTGCTCGTTCAATTGTTAAACAAACGAACACAAACTAACTTCCCGTAGAACGGTTCACGAACTGTTCGCTGAACGTTCAGTTCGTTTGCAGCCCTATGTAATATACATAAGAATATCTATTCATTAGTTTCAGTTCATCTTTAGGTGGTAGTTAGTGATCATGGCATGCAAGAAAATGGTAATCATGGGGGATCTTCATATGAAGAAACCGATTCATTGGCACTTTTTATTGGCCCGGGAATCAGTCATGTATCACCCACATATGATACCATTAATCAGGTAGATATATATATCGCACCCATAGTGATTTCTGAAGCTAGAAATGTAGAATACGTGAAAGGCTATAATATAATTAACTTATAATCTACCTCGTATTTTGTTGACTCAGGTTGACATAACTCCAACATTGGCTCTCCTATTTGGTATACCTATTCCAAAAAACAATGCAGGACATCTAATTGCTGACCTATTTCATCCACTAGAAGGTTTGACTTTTTACTTCAGTTATTTACACGTGTTAAAAAAGTACTTAAAAGAAATAAGTTGTAACTGATTCTGCTCTGAATATCACAGATCACCAGCTACTAAGGGCAATGGAGCTTAATTCATGGCAGTTACTACGATTACTTCAAGCGCAGGCAACTGATTCTACTTGCGGAAGTTTGGAAGACGCATCTTCTAGCTTATATCTTGATGCTGCTGCGCTCCATGGATCGTGGAAGTCCAAGAATGTCTTAAGGTGCGTTATATGACATCAGCGTGCTCTACACTTCTGAAATATGTAATACAAAAAAAACCTCACTAATATTTCTGCATATAGGTCTGCTAGCGGTAATGACTTAAAAAGCACTGTCTTGGCGTACACCGAGTTTTTAACGACCGCAAGTGATCAGTTGTCACACACAGCAACAGATGTAAGCATTTCATGTTCAGCGGATCCAGAATTTTTTTTGTTTAAAATGAATCAAGGGGTTGATTGGTGTTGGTTAGGGATGTTTGGATGTGTGTTTGAAAGTGATTATATGATACTGGATTATCAATCTTAATAAACGTGCTTTTACTGTTTTATTTTGTGGTAATCAGATGTATGAGCACTTGAAATGTTCTGATTAATTAAGGATTAATGGATGTTATACCAAAATACATTTTTGTGGGAAAATAACACATTTTGTTAAGAGTAAAGTATACGGATGGTCCCTGTGGTTTATCAAAATTTTGGATTCTGTCCCTAGCTTTCTAAAAGTACACGGATGGTCCCTGTGGTTTGCACTTTGTAACTCATTTAGTCCCCAGCTTTTTCCAAAAGTACATGGATGGTTTAACGCATTTAGTCTCTAACTTGGACCTGCTAAAACCTTTAGATCTGTTGGCTGGGGACTAAATGTGTTACAAAGTGCAAACCACAAGGACCATCCGTGTACTTTTAAAAAGCTAGAGACCAAATCCAAAATTTTGGAAAACCACAGGGACTATCCGTGTACTTTACTCTTTTGTGAAGTCGGGTAAAAGTCTTTCAAGTTGGACACAACTGATGCGTAAATAGATACGTTGTTTTACCTTTAGATAATCAGTTTTGCATGCTGATTATTAAACTAAATACTTGGATCATCAGAAACGGAATTTGTTTATCCAGATATTGATAATTAATAAATTGCAAATGGAAACTTGTTGACAAGCTATATATAGATCCATGACTCATTTATAAATTTCTTTTTATTTTTGTCCATTCATTTCTTTTGAATTCTGTACCCACTGCAGAAACCCATTGGCCTCCTCGTCTCGGGGATTATGACGATGCTTCTTTCATGTGTCATGTTCATGGGCCTCCTATACAAAGTGGGCCAAGGAGTATACCCAGATAAACAAGTCCACAAGTTCCAGCTATCCGAGGCTTTAATAGGGGGCATTATTGTAATTATTGTTTTAAGCATGGGATCAAGCTCTCTAGTTGAAGAAGAACAATACCTATGGCATTTTATGGCCTCAACCTTCTTTCTCGTATTACTCCACCAAACAATAAAGTCAAACACCGGAAACCGAACCAGTCAACTATTTTCAATTGCTGTAATTCTCATGTCCGGAAGAATTTTAAAAGGATGGCATCAAGGTGGTGTTAACTGGACCCACCTTCCCGACATCTCTAAATCACTTGAAATTCTCGGGAGTCCTTATGTTAAACTCTTACAAATCATCTCCATCCTGCTTGTAATCACCTTATGTTTGTATACTCTTTCCTCTTTACGGTCAAAGGGTAGTTTCGTCATTTTGATTGGACTAAGCTACTTATGTACCGGTTTACTGGTTCTACATTACGTCATAAAGTATCAGGGTAGTGAAAGTGAAACTGGAACCTCTGGTAATGACGCGATCGTGGCCGTACGACTAATTTATGGTTTGATCATCGCATCTGTAACAGTAACAGTTATTGCATCACCATGGTTTATGTCTTTTAAAAGCAAGGATCTGGTTTCGGTGATTAAAGATAGTTTGTACCTTAGTGGGACTACATACATGTTTGGTTGGGGTCTTCTACAACTTTTGCTACAACAACCCGTTAATTCGATGGTTATTTCACTGCTTCTTGTGCAAATCGTTGTTACTATTTATTATGCTTCTCGCGTTGGTTCTGGTGTTAAGCAGTGGGTTGAGGTTAATGTTAATCCTCCTATTTCTTTATTTTTGTTGCAATTAACCATATGCATTTTTAATATATTTATTTTGTTTTATGTTTTTAATCCAGATTGCGGCTATATATTATTTAGGAATGACGGGCCATTTCAGTCTTGGAAACACGAATACTCTAGCAACCATTGATGTTGCTGGAGCGTTCATTGTATGTTATATTGTTATGTTCCTTCGATTATATTTTAATTCTTTTTTTGATTTTCTTATAATAATGGCTTGTTATATTGGCAGGGAATCTCTAGTCATTCAACAGTGCTGAGTGGAGTGATCATGTTCATGATAACATATGCGTCGCCTATGTTAGCTCTCCTTAGCATGGTGATGTCGGTTTCTGTTAAAGAAACTAATATCATTCTAAAGAATCGTGAAGTAAATACGGGTCAACTTGTGAAGATGTTTCTTGGGTTCCCGTGTTTGGTTCCACTGGGTTTGAATTCTGTACTTTTGGTTGCGTACACCATCATACTGTTGGTGATGAGGAACCATTTATTTATATGGACTGTTTTTTCTCCAAAGTAAGTGTTACTGTTGACGATGTGGTTGATGAAAGACAATTTGATTATTATGTTTGAAAACGGCGATTAATGTTATCGTACTACTGCAGGTACATCTACGTTGTAGTGACGACTGTTTGTGTTCTTGTTGGCGTGCTTATTGTTGCGTCAACGGTGACTTATGTTATTTCAACAGCAGTTTTGCTGAGAAAGAAAAAACCAGCATCATAAGTGTACGGAGGAAGGTAAATTCTTTTGTTATCTGACATTATGCACACAAAGGAAAAAAAAAAAAAATCTTCACAGATTATTTTGTAAAATTCATATTTGTATCATTTAAAATTTTATATGTAATTACTCATTTTAGAGCATTTTGAGTTTCTGATCACCATATTTTTCTATCATTAAATCCTTCCTCCCTTACTTTTTAATTACATTACATAAATAAATCCGTTAACTTATAGATATGTTTACTGAAAGAGTTTGTGTTCTAAATCTTTTAGTTTTGTTTTTATAGAAGATAATCAGATATAGAGGGTCCACCTCTCAGGAGACACAAGTTTGCACTTAGACCATTTGCAACATGAGGGACCCACGGACTCGTAACCTCAACACTGAGGACCTCATGGAGCACCCTCGTCACCTCTCATCTTACACGGACTTGTTGGCCCTCTCTCTCCTCCACATCCGTGCCTGTGAGGGTCGTCAGATATGATGCAGATGCTCTTGTGATTTTTTAACTCAATCTTCGTGATTATTCACTCCAATCATACTTCCTTATTAATGTAGCCCATGATCCTCATTATCTTAAATTTAGGGTTCATCATAAATTGGCTTTTGGATAGACTTTGTCTAACTTTAGGTTTATTAAATCATGATTGGATGGATATAAGGGTTTTTTTTAATGTATGTCTTTTTTTGGGTAGTTTATTAGGCGGTGGGGTGTGGGCCCGGAAAACACCTCGGGGAGGTGATGTGGCATGTGACCTTGACGGGACCCCCCCCCCCCCCCCCCCCAATTCTTCGGTGCCCACGGGGGATATTCCCTGATGACAAAATTCAAACATTTATTAAAAAAATCAATTTTTATTTTAAAACTATATAAGCCCACACTTTATACCAAAAAACTTCACATACCACCTCAAACCATTCCTACTTTTTTAAAATATTTGTTTTATCTCTAATGGCAAGACGGATTTGGACCGACGAGGAAGAAATCGCTTTGGCCATGGCTTCGGTGAATAGATCCACCACCCCTCCTCGAATTTCTATAAATCAATCATGGTGGAGTGATTTACTTGACAAATTCCGTCAACAAATGGGTGAAAATGATCGCAACGAATGCACAATCCATGCGAAACGGAGGGTAATGAACTAGCGTGTTACAGTATTTGAGCAACACTACATAAACGTGGGAAGGCTATGGACGAGGCCCTTCACGTGTACCAAATCACACAAGGTCATGAATTTAACCACATTCCGTCTTAGCAAATGCTACGAGTTAATCCACATTGGCAAATGTTACGAGTTGTTTCACGTCGTTGAGGATTAGTTTTTTTATGTCGTTTAATCATGCCGTATTTTTATTTTTTATGCATTTGTTTTTCTTATTATGTACTTTTTTATTTAATTAATATTTTTATTTTATAGTTTTAATAAAATCTATGTAAATAAATTGAAAAATATGAAAGAGGGAAGAAGGGGAATCACACCCCTACTTGGGGGAAGGATGCTGAGGTGAAAGCGGAGAGTGATGTGGTGATGAGGTGGACTTAGGGGAAGAAGAGGGAAGTGGAAATCACACCCCATAGCCTTAGCAGTAAAATACAAGTATATAAACATGTTCTGAAATCAATTTAAATTCTAATAATTACACATTAACCGTTGGCATCCAAATCAGAAAAAAAAAAAAAAAAAAAAACAAACCGTTTTGATTTGAGGATCAATTCATAGCCCAGTTGGTTGAGGGCCGGTTTGGTCTCCTAGAGGTCACCGGTTCGATTCCCGCTTGTGGCGAAAGGGGGTAGGACACCCGTGCGCAATGATGGTGACTAACCCACCGAGGGGGGTTTGATCCTGAGCGTCACCCCGGTTTTCACCCGCCTGTTACTCCAGCGAAGTTACTCGTGTGGAGGCAGCACGGTTTTCCGGGGGAACGCCATCCAAGTCTGATACCGTACGGGGCCCGATAGAACATCGTCGGCAGATCTTGGCTGGGGAATACCGTCTTTGACGGGATTCAGTGACAATGGGTCACTCATAAGAAAGTCACCGTTCAAAAAAAAGTTGTTAAAAAGAAAGTAGTTGACTTTTGGTCATACTATTTGACTATAGGGGGTCTATTATCAAAATATAACCAACTTTCATGTTTCTGTTACCAATTTAATGCAGTTAACTTGCTCTAACAGATAAAATGCAAGCCAAGTGGCTTAAGAAAAAGCAGTCGATTACATACGACCAAAACATGACAGTTCGTTACACGCTAATGTAAACAATCATGGACACAATGTAGGCATTATGCCATTAGGCGTAATAGTTTGTTGACCAAAATACACACGTTCGCTAAGCCACATGTATGATGTATGTATCTTTTACCTTTGTAAGTAGTGATCCCTCAACAAGCAAAACAAGAAGCTAAAATGAGAAAAGAAATGCAGATGGAAGCTAGAAAACTGAAGCCGAACACCAAGACCGAATAATGATCTGGTTTTCTTAATCTGGCCTGGAGCCTCTTGATCACATGCATCATTTCCACATACTCCACCTCCATCAGTTCATTTACTTCCTTCAACATATGGTTCTCTCTCCTTAACTGCCATCTCAAAACAATGATTTTTTAAAATCATATTGTGTATTTAACAGCTCACTCCTGATTTTATGACATAAAATACTACTTACCTCAGCAATAGTCTTAACAAGCTTTTCTGTTGCTGCTTTCCATGAGGATATTGTTTCTGAAGTAACTATAATGCCACCTTCTTCATGCCTTGAATTCACTTCCTCAGCCTCGCACAAAACCCCATCCACCATAAATTCCTCAATGATCAACTTAACTGTCTCAGCATCCAACTTATCTCTTAACTGCACAAATCCACATCTACAACTTGATATGGTGCGGTTTTGTCAACTTTTAAAATTATTTTTGATAAATATATTGTGTAAGATATGAATGCAGAAGTTATGTTATTTCTATATGATGCAAGTATTTTGAATAAAATGAATTAGATGATTGTCTGTTTGACCCGTTAGAGATTAATCACAACCGAATCAGTCCATTCACATGTTATTGGGTCGGATATAAAATCATTAACGCCAGACCTTTTTAAGGATTCTCTCACGTAGGTCAACTACTTTCAGCTTCACGTCATTTACAGATAACAATGTCTCCTGTTTTGGGTCATAGATTTCTTCCTTGCAACCGGTGCGTGGTAATGCCTTTATATGCTTGGCTCTGCCATAAAAGGATATATAAATTAAAATGGTAAAATAAGAACATCATTTCTATCGTCATCGACAATTGAGGGGGATAATTCAAGACACAAATAAGTGACATACCTTGCTCCAAACCGTAGGGTGGATAGAGACTCCGAAAAATTACATAGGCATGGTGAGCAACAGCAAAGTAATGCAGTCTGAGAGCTTCCTCCCTAAATAAATAATAATAACGCAAATTAATATCAGAAGCATGATGCGTGGGAATATTAACCTGGTCGATTTGGGTTGTGTTTGATCACAAATGGGTCAAGTAGTGTCGATGGGTCAATCTGACCCATACTACAAAATGTCAAAATGACCCATTATCCAACCCGGTTGACCTGGTCACCTCAAGATGCAGCTCAAAGGATACAATAGTACTAACAAGAGCGTCCTGTAGGATCCTAGTAAGTTTTGAATCACGAAAGGGGATGTGATTTGCTTTGCCCTGTTGACCGGAGGTCAAAGCATTAATCACATTCCCAAGTGCAGAAAGTGATTTGTTAATGGTTTTTGCTTCTTCAAGAATTCTCCCCTCTGCACCCGTCTTCTCAACCTTTTCAGATCCTGCCAAATCTACGAGAACAAGCTTTCCTACGCTCACCCTGTTTATAGCCCCATTGTAGTAATTTCAGACATACAGATAATAACTCCAGTAGACCGTAAATTGTATAAGGAAATACGAGACCTTTTCTCATTTGCCACTTCTTTTTGAACGGTAAATATGTAGATGCAATGACTTCTACTGCTTGCCATGTTCATTTCTACATGAGTTAGCAAGTTAATCAAACAAGTAACATAAACTGCTAACTATGCCACATATACATGAACTTCAGGCTGGAGAGCGAGAACTGAGAAAGAAATAGATAGAGGAATACGTGTCTCTCCAACTGCTCTGTTTGCAATCCCACTCTGCGTTTCCAATGTTAAGAAGCAAAAGATATTTAATATTTACTTTTCTTAGATAATGTTATTTTGCACTAGAGAGAACTATGATCTTACAGATAGGAATTTTAGTGCTTCTTCACCATCTGATATCAAGATCTGTAAAATGATAGATCAGTTATTTTCGAAACTGATCATGAAGCACTAATTGCAGTGACCACTTCATGTTAATAATAAGTCTAAAACCACAACTTTGGTTGTAGTCAATGACTCAATACTGATACAACTATACAAGGGTACTATAAACAGTGTGACGTGTTTCGTACTATCAAAATTTCATTAAATTCTAAGAGCAAGTTGTTTATCAATGTTTATTAGGATAGTATATAAAGCCTGTACACTATTATGCATAAAAAGGTACATTCTATAAGCTTGTAAAGGAGTGGCCAGTTTTCTATTCTGGAAAATAAGACTGAAAGGATTCTATATGAAAAATATTGAGACTTACTTCTGTTACTCCACACAACAATATTCCATGTCCTTTATGCTCTTTGATTTGTATATTGTCCTTTGATAAATCCAAAAGGTCTCTGAGAGAAGCGCCCAATTGCAGTTATTAAATAGTTACAAAACACATATGTGTTTTGGGAGGAAAAACAAACAAGCGATACAATCAGGTGGCAGTTGCTAACCTTACTCTCTCCATATAAATCTCTACCTGTTTGTCACAATATATACATTGCATCAGGTAAAGTTTTTTAAGACTAATTCATCAAATTCTAATCCAAATGTCAAGAAAGAGTTCTCTTATACCATTGAGAGTTTGATTTTGTAAGCAGCTGTTTCACCACAGAAGTTTATAGCTTCAAAGAGTTCATCTACCACTCTAGGTAGCAATCCTTTCTTGTGGTTGTCAGTTTCCAGAATGCCGGCGCCCTGGTCAACAAGTCAAATATGGACTTCATTTAACTAATCATGTCTAACAAATGTGTGTTTCTATAATGCACAACTGCACATTACCTCCATGGTATAAGTCTTCCCTGCTCCTGTCTGTTAAAGTTCACATGATAATTAATCAGTATGATCCTACATCTCTATCAAACATTTGAACAATGGAAACATGTTGTTTTTCATTCAAAAACTTATAACTAGCAAAAAGGCTTCATTTCCAGGATGTTACAGCTATGTAACAATAAAGGTGTCAACCTCTATTTATCAATAAAGGTTGATCACTAGGCGTTACAACTGCAACATCTCCCGCTAACATGAAAAAGTAACTACTAGATAAACTACTCAAAAGGAACTGCAATAACTGCACTAATACATGAGTCAGTTTTTGCTTAACTAGCAGTACCATAGCGGATTACAAGAGTTAATTAAGTCCATATATGATATATCATCTCCTCACCTACGATAATCGCAATGATAACAGCACAGAATTACGATTTACCTAATTCCTAATATCTAGGTATTTCGATTTCTCGTATATCTTCTGAAACATTCAACTGCACATAACTAAACAAGATCGGATGCTATACAGTATACATACCTGTCCGTATGTGATGATTGTGCCATTAGTTGCTTTAACAGCATCTGTCACACAAATAGTTAACACTCAGACCGACAATTATTATCAAAATGTTACTTCAATAGACTCAAATTATACGTATACGTGTGCGTATGTATTAACAGATCCAGAAGCAGCATGAAGATTTAGACGATTATGATTATCATAATCTAGAGAAGAAATGAACAAAATATAGTTAAAATTATTACGAAAACGTTACTTCAATAGACTCAAATAGTCAAATGATTGTATACGTGTGTGTGTGTGTTAACAGATCCAGAAGCAACATGAAGATTTAGCCGATTGTGATTATTATAAATCAGAGAAGAATTAAACAAAATACAGTTACAATTATTATGATAACATTACTTCAATAGATCAAATTATACGTATAAGCGTGTGTTTGTATATTCAGATCGAGAAGCAACATGAACATTCAGCCGATTACGATTATCATAAATTAGAGAAGAATTAAACTAAAATACAGTTAAATCATCAAACGATACCTGTAACAATAGGACGAGCTAAAAATTCGTATACATCTGCTTGTTCGGAATCCTCGTAGAACACTTTATCGAAGCTAAACATATACTGTTCATCCTTCTCATCCTGCAAAACGTAATGAATGTAACAGAAATGAATTGTGTGTTACATAATTGTAGCGAAAAAGTTGAATAGGAACCTGGAGAGTAAAACATTGAGAATCGGAGCGTGTAAAACACAGAGCTTCACCGTCTTCTTTTGAATTTGCAGGTCGCAACCTCGCGCACACGCGTATGTTCGCCATGATTCGAGAGTCAGTTGCAGATACCAGATATCATATACTCACTCGTTAGTTATGTATGAATATTGTGTAGTAAGTACCTTTGAAGAATTGAAGGTTCCCGCCTCCCCTTGGCCACCGGGTCGGGTCGGGTCTTTAGCTCACATTTGATATCATCATTTCCTTTTTGATAGTTGTGAAATTTACATGACATAGCATAACAATCTCACTAAAAAGTAAAAACATAATGTATTCTTTATTTTTTTTAAGAGTAAAATGCACGGATAGTCCCTATGGTTTGGTGAAATTTCACCTCTAGTCCTCAACTTTTCAGAATTACCCTCTTAGTCTCTGTGGTTTGACAAGTTGTTACTCGGATAGTCCCTAAAGCGGATGAAGGTTACTCGGATAGTCCCTGTGGTTTGACAAGTTGTTACTCGAATAGTCCCTGTGGTTTGACAAGTTGTTACTCGGATAGTCCTTGTCATTTCACACCCGCTTAACCAGAAAAGCTAACCTCCATCCGCTTTGGGGACTATCCGAGTAACAACTTGTCAAACCACAGGGACTAAGAGTGTAATTTTGAAAAGTTGGGGACTAAAGGTGAAATTTCACCAAACCACAGGGACTATCCGTGCATTTTACTCTTTTTTTAAACAATTCACCACTCCACTTATCTTGTACACTTTTCATCTAATCATCAAATTTTGTATTTATTTTTTAATCTAAAATATTTTATTATAATAAAGTATTTAGTTTATATAAACAATTTTATAAATGAAGTTTTAGATAATATAAATAAATTTTATAGATTAAGTTTTAGATAAAAAAAGGTGAAAGCTGAGTTTTTAAATTATGATAAACTAGTGGACTACCCCCCACGCTTTGCGTTGGGAAGTCGGTTGGTATCATCGGTTCGATTAGATAACGCATTTATATCGTGACCAGCACTTAGCGACCGAAAGATAAACCATAAAAAATAAAGTCTGATGTGCCCATTAGAAAATCAACACATGTTTTACATCGACACGAAACTATAAGAATGAATATCGATTAAGGTTTCAAAAGTACAAACACCGCTACCGATGTTCGGTTAAAATTGACATGGTACCAATGTTGATCGGATGATATCAATTTTGTTCATCATCAACACTCGCTTATAGCTTATGATATAAAAGGTACTCTACACCGCTACCGAGGTGTTCAGACAATATCGATTTGGTTTTTCATGGTAAAGAACAAAAAAATTATAAGACTTGTTTAGTTTTGAACAAAGCTTTTATTGAAATGCAGATAAAATAAGCATGTCGCAACGTATATTCAAAGTTTTATAAGGCATTATACTATATTATTAGAATAACGAAAAAATGTAAACAACGTTAATTTATAAAACATCGTATCTTATCTTAAAAGTTATTAAAAAACAAAATATATTGAAAATTAATAATAATATAATTATACCTAATAAAATAAAATTATAATAATAATATAATTATAATTAATAAAAATATTAACTATAATCTTTTTGATAGTTCTTTACAATTGGAAACCAAAATCACAGTATCGATTAGGTATCTGTCACTCATTTCCTATGGAGTAAACTATTGCTTTCTTTAGTGACGGTAATAAAAAAAAATCAAAATTTTCATGAAGAGCGCGTTGAGGCAGGAATTCAGTCGGTAATGGTTTGGTTTACTACGGTATTTGTACACCGGCACTCGTTATAACAACCTGGTATATCGCTTGAAGAGCATAAAAAATATCGGTAACCATTCTGACAATATTGATACCGCTACTGATGATTAGTTGGAATCAACTCGGTTTGTGACGACATCGTAGGCTAAACATATTAAATTACTAACATCTTAAAATATAAATATATACACACATTTTTAATCATGTCATTAATGTTTTTAATAATCTCATAAACAACAAAAACAAAAAAATGATTATTTTTTTATATTTTTTAGTTAACAATACACATATGTTTTTTTTAAATATCGTATATATGTATTTTTAGGTATTAGTTTATAAAAGGTATACATCATATATTATTTAGTCGCAATTTTAAATTTTATAAATACACAAATAGGTTTTAACTTTATTACAACTATATATGTAAAAATGAGATTTTATTTTGTAAAAAAAAAATAATATGCTTGTCAATAAAAAGTTGCGATATCATGCCTTTTATGGCTAACTAATTGAAATGTGATTTTAGATCCCAATTTTTAAATATATCAAGTTATTATGTTTGGTAAAAATGATAAATAATATAATAAAAATAATCTATACTATATAATAAAAGAAACTTATGAAGGGACACGTGTCGAATTACTATGCATCCTCATAATTATTCTCATGCCCCTTTTCTTCTCTAATTTAGTTGATATCTTTTAGGTTTAAATATAATTTATATATTTCCTAACTTATAAGTGATAAACAATAATTATAGATAAATTTTATTTTTCATTTTACCTATTCTTTAGGTCTAATTATTATTTATATATTTTTTAACTGATAAGTGATAAGCCATAGTTATAGATATTGTTTATATATTTTCTAACAAAATTCAATTTATTTCTTTACAAATTTCATAATGTTATTAAAATTCTTAAGGTTATGTTTTTCTTTTATATTCGTACTAAAGAAAATTCAGTTCATTCATGATTTTCTTATTATTATTGTTACCTCCGTGGTAAAATGTATTATTAGTAATATGTTGTTCTAAAATCAGGATGTTACACAAATGAAACTACATAAAAGATAATCAGCTTATAACCTAACGCTATCATGAAGTGTGATAAATGTGTTCTTAGAAATTATCTACCAAACCGCATAAAATACTTTTATTGTTAGTGTTATTACCATTTTACATCATATGTTATAATTTGCATCATATGTTAACTATATTTATTTTTTCAACCCGTGTAATACACGGGGTTGTAACCTAGTAATCATATATGGAGACGATAATCAAGTTATTATGTTTTGTAAAAATAAGAATTAATGAAAGAAGGAGAAGAAAACTATCATTTAGTGAATAACTTGAATGGATGGGTTAATATTAAAAAAAAAGTATTATATTATAATATGTTAAAATGAAATCTACTATTCATCGGCAGTTTAAATTCATAAGTATAATATAATATAATAATGGTATAGGTGAGGACCTTTTAATTTTGAAAATTTTAAATAACAAGGAGCTTTTAAATTGTTAAAATGAAGAGTTTGGTGAAAAGTTTAAAGGAAAAATAATTTATCTTATTGAAATAAATAACTAAAATTTTTGTTTATCAAACTTTACATTTTAAAACTTTTTAAAGAGTAAATTACTGCCCTATGGTTTACCCAATTTAACCATTTTAGCCCAAAAAGATTTTTTTTTAACATATCAGACCTCGAGTTTGCATTTCATTACTGTTTTGACCCTTGACACTAACTTTGTTACTTTTTTTTGCAGTTAAGTGTAAGAGCAATTAGGTCATTATATACCTTAGGGGCTGTTTTTGATGATTACAAAGTTCTTTTAATATTTAAGAGATTACTAATTCAATTACTCAAGTTTTTTTTTATTATTTCATTATTTTCACAATTATTATTAACAAAATACGTTTTAAATATACAAATAAATATGTATTTTCATTAACAGTTTGTTTTTATAAAAGTCGTTTTAAAAATTAATTTGTTTTTTTTATATTTTGTTTAAACAATCTATCGTTTTTAAAATTGTTCCTTTTTAAACCATTTGTTTTTTTTAAATCGTTCTTTTTAAAGTCGTTTGTATTTTAAAGTTTTTTTAAACGATTCATTTTATACCATTCTTTTTAAAATCATTTATTTTTTAAATATTTTTAAACAACTCACATTTTTAAGTCATTCTTTTTTTTAAATTTTACAAAACGACGTGTATAAAAAACAAAAGAAATATAGGATTTGAAAAAAAAAAAGAAACATTCTAATAAAAAGTTTGCAAAAGATTGTTCATTTTCAAACTTTTTTAGAATGGTTTATTTCTTTTTCAAATTTTCCATTTCATTGAAGCGTTTGTTTATTCAAATTCGTTATGCTTTTAACCTTTCGTTTATTAAATTCGTGTGTTTTTAGTACCTTGCACTTGTTAACTTATTTTTTTAAGGTTTTGTTTTTTTATAAACGTCCTGTTTTAATCTTTGTTTTTTAAACCACTCGTTCGTTTAAAATCTATCATTAATCATTCATTTTCTGAAGTTCTTTTTTCCCTAACGGATATAAGTAAACTAAATAGAAAGTTTCAAAAATAAATGATTTCAAAAACAGTTATAACAATCCTAAATAAAACCGACACCCTCATCAATATTTTCAACACCTTAATATATTTTAAAATATCCCAATATGTCCCAAAATACACCCCATACGCGGAAACGGGCCCCGTATACCCTAAATAGTATTAAAAATAATTAAAAATCTGAATTTTTAAGTTGAGGCGGGCCGCGTAAAGGACCCTTAACCCTTACGCGGGCCGCGTGAACTTAAAAACCTGGAAAAGCCCGATGTGGCCACGTGGCCCAACACCCGGCGAACCTACTCGATGACCCAGCCCAGCTACGCGTTGACCTGGTTTGACGCGGGCCGCGTAAGCCTTAGCTTACATCTACGCGGGTCGCGACAAAGTGAGAAATCAGCACTATATAAAGGAGCCATCGGGTTTCATTCAGAATTCGTTCAAAAATCGAAATCTCTCTCTCTAATCTGAATATTAGGCAATATAAGCGGGTATTATACCCCCCTAAATAGCGAAGTTCTGCTCCGTTGTAAGTATTATAACCCCTGGATACGTATTAGATACGCTGCCCGATTGATCTAGGGTTCCGTAACGGCTGTCGTGGTTCTGCCCGACGTAGTCGTTGGAATGCCCTCTCGGGGAGGCTATTACTAACGTTAAAATGGGTTATTATACTAACACGTGTGCATTTGTGTAAATTTTAGATTGTCACCAGGAAACCCTTACGGAAAATCTAAGACAACAATGTGAGTTGATCCACTTTTTGTAAACCTTTTGTTAACTATTTTTACAAAACCTTAAATACTTTTCCATGCGAATAACAGTTATTGAGTATTTGTAAGAATACAATTATCATGAGTATGTTGGGGTTTTGTATACAAAATTTGTTACCACCTGGTCAAGGAGTAACATTTCCACAAGTCGGGTTTGACAGTACCATGGATGTTAATTGATATGTCTTGGAAACAAATATAATTGCGAGATCGCCCTCAATACTGTACACTGGGTTTTACTTAAACTTGATTAAACTAGGATTCACTCACCAGTATTTTCCACTGACAAATGTTTTTAAAACGCGTTTCAGGTAACAAATTGTGAAAGCCAAATAGAAGCCAGCTGGACAGCACTAAAGGCTTGGAAAAGTGGCAATAAAGTTACCTAAAATAAAATAGATGTTTTTATTAATAAAAATAAGATTTATTCCTATAAAAACGTGTGTACTACGAACTTGGGTTTTAACCCATTTGTTTAATATTATGAAAATGTGGTATTTTACTCTGATCAATGTTTCCTAACTACGGTCCTGATGAAAATTTCCGCTGCCAAATTAGACAATACGCGATACCACCGAAACTGGCTCGCGGCCGCCCGTTCCCAGGGATTAGGGATCGGGGGTTGCGACAGAAGGTGGTATCAGAGCTAAGCCACTGATTCAGCCACAGAAGTGTTCTTCTGACATCAAATTTCAATCTGTTAGGAAATAAATTACGGAAATACGTGCATAACTGTATTTATTGTTATGTGTTATTTGACTATTTGTTAGTTTACAGTATGAGCGACCAAGGACCATCTGACGCGTACCGTCAATTGTCTGGTTCGCGTAAAAGCGAAGGCACCTCCTCTTCTCAGCCTGCCCTCTCAGGGTACTCTGCTGATACGGAAGAAGGAATCTTTGTGTTTAAGGCTCAGTCCGAGGAGCCATTTCCTCATAAAAAGATGGGATGGTTCAGTCGAGGGGCACACGGACGTAGGAAGCGTATGAAAGAGTTACAAGAACACAGAGTGCTAGCAACATCTAAAAGAGAAACTGATGCCTATGCCCAGGATATGATAAATAGGGGTATAGCCAATATCCATATCCTAGCCACCACTGCAGCTGACCCTAATCTGGAGCAAATAATAGCACCCCAACCACAGCCACCTATCCCTGACCAACCCATGGAGATAGAAAACCCTGAAAACCAAGTAGAGATGCATGACTTCAATCCAGAAGAAATCCCTAGGGTACCAGCACCAAACCCCCTAGACCCAAATTACGATCCCTGGTGGGATGACGTTAGGGACTATGTGCAACGTTACCCGATACATGAAGACACACCCATGCAGAACTTAGGAGCCTACCCAGGTATGGACCCTTTAGATCCCTATTACCACGATGAATACATTAGGGAGATTTTAGAAGATCCTTACCGATTTCAGGCACCTACACCCCCATACCAGGAACCCGCACCCTAGATTCCGAACCCAGTCCTAGAACCTGCACCCCCAATGAGTGCAGAAAACGTACAAGAACTTAGGACATTTGGTGAGGAAATTCTAGAAAGTAGTGAACGAACGCGACAGGTGGGAGAGGGACTCGTCTGGAAGTATGACGAACGCAATATGGATTTTTGGATGAATCCATATCCATGATGCGATGGAGGGGACGGTAGTAGTAATAATAATAATAAAATAAAAATAAAATAAAAAATGTGTGTATGGATGCCTACTACTATTAGTGTAATTTTATTTTAGTTGGTATTGTAATTTTTATTTTAGTACTGGTGTGTAATAGATGAATAGAGTAAAGTCGCAATAATCGACGCTTTTGGCAAAAATGCGTGTCATGTGATTGACTATATTAAATATTATTTTGTGATATTAATACGGGATAAATGTTTAAAATTCAGATGGCCGACGAAGGAAATCAAGGAAATCTGAATAACGATAACCAGAGTAACATTAACGTGGTTAATGAGAATCCGAGCATCAATAACAATGGAAACCAAATGAATAATAGTGCCGTTCAACACATAGTGGCATAAGGAATTATAGATGCAATGCCATTTATTATTCAAACGATTCAAGAAGCGAATAATAAAAGTAAACATAGCAGTAAGCGACCAATTGAACCAGAAAACAGCGTGAAAAATGGACCCGTACTTCAAGTGCCCATTCCCAAAAGAAGAAGAACCATGCCTTATGGTTGTTCTTACAAAGAATTCTGGTCCTGCAAACCAATAGAATTCTCGGGCAATGAAGGACCCATTGCAGCCCTACGCTGGATAGAGAAAACTGAGGCTGTTTTAAAAATAAGCAAGTATGCTGAAGAAGATAAAATAATTTTTGCTTCCAATCTGTTTAAGAACTCAGCCTTAGAATGGTGGAACACTATCCTCCAGTCAAGAGGAAGTGATAAGATATACAACATGGAATGGGAAGAATTGAAAAATATGGTAGAAAGGAAATTCTGCACTCCCAATGAAAAGGAACAGATAGCTAATAAGTTTCTGAACCTTAGGATGACAGGGGTAGATAGTAAGGGATATACTACTACATTCTTTGAATATGCTAGAATAGTACCAACCCTTGCATCACCTGAACCAGTATTAATCTCCCGTTACATCTGGGGATTAATTGGAGAGATTAGACATGTAGTCAAGGCAGCGAGACCACAAACTATAGAAGAAGCTGTAGAACTAGCAAACACCTTGACAGATGAATTAATCCGTACTAGAGAAGAAGACCAGAGGATAAACCTAACCCAAAGACTTACCCAAGAATTCCGTTATGGGAATTACAACCGTAGGAATATGGGTTCTACCTCTGCACCATTCTGCAAGGTCTGCAAGAAAAAGCATTCGGGAAAATGCTCCACTCTTTGCAATTTATGCAAGATGCCAGGACACAAGGAAGAAGATTGCAGGAGAAAATCCAGTAATGGAATATGCTACAACTGTGGAGAAAAAGATCATATCAAGCCGAACTGTCCGAAATTGGCTCCAGCGGTGAACAACAAGAACACTAAAAATGCCAGAGCATTTGTTCTGACTGCAGAAGAAGCCAAGATGATTCCAGACGTGATAGCTGGTACGTTTTTAGTTAATGATGTATTTGCTAAAGTATTATTTGACTCTGGTGCGAACCAAAGTTTTATTAATACTTCGTTTTGCAAACTTTTAAATCAGTCATTAACTAAACTACCACAAGAATGTCTAGTAGAGACAACTAATGGAGAAACTGTTAGAATTTCTGAAATCTTGCAGGGAGCAAGAATAGAAATTTTAAATCAGAATTTTATTGCAAACCTCTACCCAATGAATCTGGCAGGATTTGATATTGTATTAGGAATGGATTGGTTAATAGCCAATAAAGCCAGCATTTTATGTGATCAAAGGTCGATTCAAGTAAATTAACCAAAAGGTAAAACGATCACAATTAAAGGAGATAAGCCCTCTAGGTCCACAAAATTCATTTCTGTGATGAAAACTGCAAGTTATATAAGAAAAGGATCTATGGTATATTTGATTTCTATAATCACTAACACTAAAGGAAAAGAACTAAAAGACATTTCAGTAGTGTCTCAGTTTTCAGATATATTTCCAGAAGAATTGCCAAGACTACCGCCAGATATGGAAGTTGAATTCAGAATCCATCTATTACCAGGAACAGCACCAATTGCCAAAGCACCTTACCGATTGGCACCCGTAGAAATGCAAGAATTAAAGAAACAATTAGATGAATTGTTGGAAAAAGGATTCATACAGCCAAGCTCATCACCATGGGGAGCGCCAATATTATTCGTTAAAAAGAAGGACGGATCAATGCGTATGTGCATTGATTACCGTGAATTGAACAAGGTCACGATTAAGAACCGGTACCCATTACCGAGAATCGATGATCTGTTCGATCAACTGCAAGGAGCTCGATTTTTCTCTAAAATCGATTTAAGGTCAGGATATCATCAATTAAAGGTACAGGAAGAGGATATTCCTAAGACCGCTTTCAGAACAAGGTATGGCCATTGTGAATTTACTGTCATGCCATTTGGTTTAACCAATGCCCCAACCGCATTTATGGACATGATGAACCGAATATGTAATGTAAGCCATATTTGGATAAATTCATAATTGTCTTTATAGACGATATTCTAATTTACTCTAAGAATAAAGAAGATCACGCAAAGCATTTGCACGCACTTTTAAGTCTATTACGAAAGGAAAAGCTTTATGCTAAATTTTCAAAGTGCGAGTTTTGGTTAGAACAGGTACAATTTCTTGGACACTTAGTTAATCATGAAGGAATTCATGTGGATCCAACAAAAATCGAGGCGATTACCAAATGGAAAACCCCTGAATCACCAACCGAGGTTAGAAGTTTCTTAGGATTGGCCGGTTATTATAGAAGATTTATTAGAGATTTTTCTAGAATAGCCATTCCTTTAACTAAATTAACCTGTAAATCCATTAAGTTTGAATGGGGGCCAAAACAAGAAGAAGCATTTAGAATTCTTAAGCAAAGATTAACCAATACACCTATATTAGCGTTACCAGAAGGAACTGAAGATTTTGTAGTATTTTGAGACGCTTCCAAATTAGGTTATGGATGTGTATTAATGCAACGTCAAAAGGTTATAGCCTACGCATCTAGACAACTTAAGAATCCTGAAGAGAATTATTCAACCCATGATCTAGAATTAGGAGCTATAATTTTTGCCCTTAAGATTTGGAGACATTACCTTTACGGTAGTAAGTTTACCATATTTACCGATCATAAGAGTTTAAGGTATGTTTTCGGGCAAAAGGAGTTGAATATGAGACAAAGACGCTGGATGGAGATGCTTAGTGATTATGATTGTGATATCCAGTATCATGAAGGAAAGGCAAATGTAGTAGCAGATGCTTTAAGCCGAAAGTATCATGAAAAGCCAAAAAGGGTACGTTCTCTTAAATTAAATCTACAAGTAGATTTAAATGATTAGATAAGAAAAGCACAAGAATCAGAAATCAAGGAAGATACTGAAAAATTAAAAGGTATGATTAAGGAATTAGAACAAGGAACAGATGAAATTTGGAGATTCCATAAAAAGAGAATGTGGATACCTAAATTAGGAAACCTACGTCATCGTATATTAGAAGAAGCCCATAAGTCTAAGTATACGATGCATCCAGGAAATGATAAAATATGTCAAGATTTAAGAAAGAATTTCTGGTGGATAGGAATGAAAAAGGACATAGCAGCCTATGTTTCTAAATGTTTAACTTGTTCACAAGTTAAAGCTGAGCATCCGAAACCCTCAGGTTTGTTACAACAGTTAGAAATGCCAGTGTGGAAATGGGAACTAATAACAATGGATTTTGTTACTAAATTACCTAAAACAAGGAAAGGTAATGATACAATCTGGGTGATTGTAGATAGGCTAACTAAGTCAGCTCATTTCTTACCAATGAAAGAAACTTTCAGTATGGAACAGCTAGCCAAATTGATGTAAATGAAATTGTTTCATTACATGGAATTCCTTTATCAATCGTTTCTGATAGGGATAGCCGATTTACCTCTCATTTTTGGTCAAGTTTCCAAAAGGCAATGGGAACCAAGTTAAATCTGAGCACAACTTATCATCCTCAAACGGACGGACAAAGCGAAAGGACAATTCAGACAATGGAAGACATGCTTAGAGCTTGCGTAATTGACTTCGGAGGTAATTGGGACGATCACTTACCTTTAATAGAGTTTTCTTATAATAATAGTTATCACACAAGTATCAACGCTGCACCATTCGAAGCACTTTATGGACGAAAGTGCCGAACCCCAGTCTGTTGGGCAGAAATTGGGGAAAAGCAACTATCTGGACCTGAGATAGTGCAGGAAACAACTGACAAGATTATTCAAGTCAAGGAATGACTAAAAGCAGCACGGGATCGACAAAAGAATTATGCTGATAACCGACGCAAAACATTGGAATTTCAAGTAGGAGATAAAGTATTGTTAAAAGTCTCTCCTTGGAAAGGAGTAGTAAGATTCATCAAAAAAGGAAAGCTAAGTCCCAGGTATATTGGACCTTTTAAGATTATTAGAAGAATAGGACCTGTAGCCTATCAGCTACAACTGCCAGAGGAAATGACAGGAATACATGATGTATTTCATATATCTAATCTCAAGAAATGCTTAGCCGATGAGTCACTGATGGTACCTCTTAAAGATATAAAGGTAAATGAACAACTCAAGTTTGTAGAAAGACCTCTACAGATCGAAGACAGGAAAGTTAAGAACCTCAAGCATAAGAGACTAGTTCTGGTCAAAGTGAAGTGGGACTCCAAAAGAGGACATGAGTACACATGGGAGCTTGAATCTGAAATGCAAAGGAAATATCCACACTTGTTCCAGTAGATCTCGAGGACGAGCTCTAAAACAAGGTGGGGAGGATATAACAATTCTCAATAAAACCGACACCCTCATCAATATTTTCAACACCCTAATATATTTTAAAATATCCCAATATGTCCCAAAATAAACCCCATACGCGAAAACGGGTCCCGTATACCCTAAATAGTATTAAAAATAATAAAAAATCTGAATTTTTAAGTTGAGGCGGGCCGCGTAAAGGACCCTTAACCCTTACGCGGGCCGCGTGAACTTAAAAACCTGGCAAAGCCCGGTGTGGCCCCGTGGCCGAACACCCGGCGAACCTACTCGATGACCCAGCCCAGCTACGCGTTGACCTGGTTTGACGAGGGCCGCGTAAGCCTTAGCTTACATCTACGCGGGCCGCGACAAAGTGAGAAATCAGCACTATATAAAGGAGCCATCGGGTTTCATTCAGAATTCGTTCAAAAATCGAAATCTTTCTCTCTAATCTGAATATTAGGCAATATAAGCGGGTATTATACTGTTACATACCAAACGAGAGAACTCAACCCAAAAGACTAGTCTGGTGGGAGAGAGAGCCCATTCGGTATATAAACCCCACATCAGTTGCCCATACAACCGATGTGGGACAAGTCCCATACCTTGCAATGGTATTAGTCCATAACAATCGACCCTCCTTAAGGGCCAACGTCCTCGTTGGTCACGGCCATGTTGGTCACGGCTGGCTCTTTCCAGGCCACCACTCCATGGGCCACCACTCCGAGCCTCGTTGGTCACGGCTGGCTTTCTCCAGGCCACCACTCCGAGTTCTGGCTCTGATACCAATGTTACATACCAAACGAGAGAACTCAACCCAAAAGACTAGTCTGGTGGGTGAGAGAGCCCATTCGGTATATAAACCCCACATCAGTTGCCCATACAACCGATGTGGGACAAGTCCCATACCTTGCAATGGTATTAGTCCATAACATATACCCCCCTAAATAGCGAAGTTCTGCTCCGTTGTAAGTATTATAACCCCTGGATACGTATTAGATACGCTGCCCGATTGATCTAGGGTTCCGTAACGGCTGTCGTGGTTCTGCCCGACGTAGTCGCTGTAATGCCGTCTCGGGGAGGGTATTACTAATGTAAAAATGGGTTATTATACTAACGCGTGTGCATTTTGATGACTGTCGTAAGGGTCAATCAAAAACCTAAATAAGCTACGTAGATAGCGTAAGAGGGTATCGTATCCACGGGGAATTTGTGGTCAGTGTTAAAGAAATTAATTAAAACTAAACTATCTAAATTGGGGTTTTGTTTGTCGTTTTAAAAGAAAACACGATTTTTCACGAAAAGTGTTATCAAGATGAGAAGAAGTAACCTCCACCCGGAATCCCGAATACCCGTTTTAATATAAAAATCCGTTTTCTGATTCAAAACACCACATAGACATGGCATCGGAATTAATGAATTTGATTAGTTAATAGGGATAGATTTTAAGATTCACTATGCAACCTAATAACCCGTTTGATTGTATCAATTACCCACCAATTTACCAACCCGCTAACAACGCAAGAAAGTTGCCAATACGCTTAATAAACGACAAGTAATTCAAACACAAGAAACGTTTACCAATAATCCAACACAAGTGGTCAAGCTGTACCAGTTTACAAGAATCAGAAAAACAAATAATTATGTCAAACCGCGTAAACGTTCATCCGAGCGGAAGTCACAAGGAGTTTAGCCGCGCATGGTGATCTTTGCCGCTTCGGTTGTCATCCCGATTAGGTTAGACATCATGGATTGGCTTGAGATATGAAGAATGATGATGAAATTCGTCCCTGATGTTGAGTTCGACAGCTGCTGATCGATTCCCCAAAAATTGCCGTCAAAAGCCTTTTATATCTATTTTATCCCCCCCTTGCGAGCCAAGCTTCGGTCACAACAAAAACCCCTATTCACCGACATGTTAATGGGCTGCCATATTCACATGCCAGTTCCTCCTCAATTGCCGCCCACTCTCCTCTTGCGTCCAGCCCAACTATATTGCCAGTTAGCCCATATGTCATCGAATACCTGCACAAAAGTGTCATATGTTAATTTTAGTTTTCTTTATTTAAATTACATTACAACAAACCATTAGATTTATATTACTTATATGCATAAAATATCGAATATAAATATTACTTAATATTATGTAGTTTTACTTTTTGGTGGCTAATTATTAATATCTATTTTTATCTTTAATTTGATCATTTTAACTCGTTTTCACCTTAACCCGTATTGATAATAAAACCACATCAAAGAACCATAATTTTAGCAAATATCAACGCATTTTAATTATAATTAATATGAACTAGAGTCTACCTAAAATGCACCGATCAAATCCCCACACTTATCTTTTTTCGTCCCGAAAAAATTATTTGCAATGGAATCACAATCAGAACAAATGGCTTCCAATATATTCAATTATTTTATTAAAACAAATCACATCACATGTTAACCAAGATTGTGAATATACGATCCACTTAAGCCCAACCGCCGGTTTCGAAGCCCTTATTTTCGATCCATTAAGTTCAAGTAATATATAGTCATCTATGGGTCCCACACTCAAAAGACTACGACTCCACCTATTCCCGTTTCAAGCTTATGAGATTAAAAGATTTATAATCTACCGCCTTATATAAAAAGACTACGACTCCAACGACTGATTATATCTATCATTTTCCATTTATTGCAAAAACTTCTCGAAACATTTTCTATTTTTCAATTTTTTTTCAATTTTGTTTTAAATTATTTTTTATGACACGACACTAAGATACAACTAAACGCTAGTTTCCCCTCCCCACACTTATTTCCTTCATTGTCCTCAATGGAGCGAGAAACTATTTACGACACAACGACCAATATAAATAAACAAAGATAAATGGAACAGACTCCCCTGATTTGGCGCGGTTGAATCCTTTGAGCCTTGTTCCACCGCAACCGTATAGCATTTCATTCGCGGCTGCTTCAACATGAGACGCTTGTCATTGTATGATTGTTCGAATCACTTTAGTCCAAATGGAGATTGAGTATGGACAAAAGCGATCGTCATCTGCAAAATAAATCTCACAAGCTCCCAAAACAGGTTAAACAATTAATAAACGATGAGAAAAGAGAGGAAAACAAATTTATTTTATTTTATTTTATTTTATCATACCTGCAATCTTCAAGGTGGTTCAAAGATATGCTTACCTCCAGACTTCTCCAAATCACCTAGCTTCACACAGTCTGGAAAGTTTGCATAATGACGCGAATTAAGTTCAACCTTAGCCTCCTCTCTCCATGTATTTCCATCATCAGGGGGTTTCCCTGCTTTTCCTCTCTTTTTCACCTTCACCTTTTTCATTGATTCTTCGTTTATCTCGCACCTGGACCTGTCACACTTAATACCAATCTCATCAGTAGCAACTGCTTCATATGAATTAATAATTTCGTAAGTAATAGATTTTGAATAAACATTAAAAATCAACTTACGATTTTCAGAACTCATCGTAATCAATCCTTCTCTACAGTTGATTTGAGCATTGGCAGTGTTCAAGAACGGACGTCCCAATATCACCTTTTGTTGCTCGTTCGTCCTCGTGGGTGCATAATCCAACACTAAAAAGTCAACTAAGTAATAGAACTCACCCAACTGGATCTTCACATCCTTAACAACCCCACGCGGTTCTTTCCAACTATTATCCGCCAGGATTACATTCCTGTCAAACTCATGAAATGGACCGAACTCGTATTGATCGAACAAACTACCTATTGATCGAACAAACTACCTGGTAAAATATTCGTGCTCGCCCCATAATCCAACAACGCCTTGTGGATTTTCAGCTTCCCTACTTTAATAGGCACATGCGGCGCTCCTAATTCACTTTCTTCACCTCCATCACTTATATCTGCAACTACTTGGGAAGAAGAAGTAAGATCTGTATTAACAATTTTAGAAACAGGAATGGTACTTACCGAATTAACCCTCGTGTGATGTTGCGGATTCTTCGTGGTATCACTAGGCAATCGGCTCGAGTCTTTTCTTCCTTGTGCCATCTCGCTCGCCAACTGAGCGACTTGCTTTTCCAACGCTTGATATGCATTAGCTTGCAAATCTTGGTCCTTTCTGATTTGCTTAAGTAACTCCATCATCTCGCTATTGGAAACTTCGGTTTGATTGTTGGATTTGCTTTGACACGACACTAAGATACAACTAAACGCTAGTTTCCCCTCCCCACACTTATTTCCTTCATTGTCCTCAATGGAGCGAGAAACTATTTACGACACAACGACCAATATAAATAAACAAAGATAAATGGAACAGACTCCCCTGATTTGGCGCGGTTGAATCCTTTGAGCCTTGTTCCACCGCAACCGTATAGCATTTCATTCGCGGCTGCTTCAACATGAGACGCTTGTCTTTGTATGATTGTTCGAATCACTTTAGTCCAAATGGAGATTGAGTATGGACAAAAGCGATCGTAATCTGCAAAATAAATCTCACAAGCTCCCAAAACAGGTTAAACAATTAATAAACGATGAGAAAAGAGAGGAAAACAAATTTATTTTATTTTATTTTATTTTTAATTTTTTTAATTTTTTATATATACATATATACAACTGAGCCCCGACTATCAACCGACCTAATTTCCCGCTCAAACTTAATCTCCTCGACACTAATCATCTTTCTAACTGCTCGCACATCTTAACTACTAATAAACAATCACCGACTAGAATGCGAACTTTATCAACTTCTTTTGATACCCTTACCTTTCGAACTCGCACCTATATACCAACTATCAATTCATGCCTCGTTCTTATCTTAAACATTCATAGAATATTTTACTCTCTCTATCTTGCTTAATTTCTGTTGGAAATTTTGTGAAAATAACATTTTTCACAAATATAGGAAAATGATTTTTTCCTATTTTGGACTAGAAATAAATATAATAAAATGAGCGGGTTTTATATATTTATTTGTGGGTTTGTGTTCTATGTCGAAAGGGCTTCGCAACGAACTAAACCACGTCCAAAACGGAGCTAAGATGAATGAGATATCGATGCTCAAAGTTTGGTGTTTGAAACTTGAATGCTGAAATAAGTGGGAAAGTGGCAACTTGTCCCACATCGGATGAGAGTTGGAACTTAAAGGGGTATTGACGGGTGGTCCGTTGGACAACCTTTAAATGGTTTAAAAAGATTAAAATTCCATGCTTTACTTGGTTATTTGCTTGAATTTAGTAACTACGAGTGTTCGTGTATTTTACAGGTAAATCGCTTAAATCGGATAAATTGGAACGCGTAGGTTACGGTTTGAAGAAAGACAATACACTTTTTGATTGGAGCATGATATAAAAAACATCATCACAGCCGTACAAAAGAAAAGATAGGAAATCACATGGGGCTCACCATCAATTGATTAAATGAGAAAATGGATTGAGACATAATGATGGCAATAACATAAGATTTCAGCACATCATCTAGTTATCATATACAAAGTCACGTGGATCTCTGGCCAACAACCATACATTGAAACAATCGAATTGGCTTACTTGTTGGACTTTTGAGGTTATTATTAATTTGAATAAGAAAACATCATATATATATATGATATCTTTGATGGTGGCGGCTAACAATTGGGCCGATTTCAACATCACATAGCACATGGGAGACTTGGGCCATATGATTGGTCTTTTTGGGCGGCAGTCATCACAAGGTCAGCCACATAATTCACATCACAACAATATCATCAATCATCATCATCAACATGTTGGCGGTGGACTCTTTTGGCGGTTGTTGATCTCTTGGGCGGCTGACTTGTGGAGTCGGTTGATTGGGCCAACAATGGATCAGGTGGACGGTAGCTTTGTTTTTTTTTATTGGGTTAACAACATAACAATAGTCAACCAACTCAACATATGATGGCAGCAGTGGGCGGCACATCTTGGATTAAACAACATCACGTGCACATGCTTGGACTCTCTTTACAATCATCATCATCACTTAGAGAGCTGCCACACACATTTATCATCACATGGCAGATCAAAGGTGCACATGGATTCCTATAATTGGGCCGCTTTGGAAGTATCATTATAACATGAGCGGCAGACATCATTATGTGAACAAGGAATAATCAATTAGGTTGTCGCCGTAAATTACGGCTCCACCGTAATTTACGGTGGACCTAGATTTCATTTGGTGGCTTCCGTAAATCACGTCAAATTTTGGCGCCGTTGCCGGGGAGTAGTGCGCAACGTGTGTTAATTTAATAGTTTTGTTTGTTATTTTCGGGTTTACGTTGGTTGTGTTTAGTGTGCAGGTACTTTAGGTGTATGCATACTAGAGGCTCTCACAGGTCATCACCGCTATCGTTTGATCCGGAAATTGAAAGAACACTAAGACAAAACCGAGTTTTAGTGCGAGAAAACAAAATCGTTGGTTCACCTACTTCACCCATTACACCAAGAAACATCATGGCTGATTCTCAAATTCCACCTACAACGGGTCAAACGACTTCATCCTTTATACCTACTTCCACCCAACCATCACCAAACACCACACTACCTAATACCACCACTGAATTTACACCATCCAATGTCACCCAACCAATCACCACTCAAACTGAGCCTACCATCACCTACAATCCATCCACCACAATCCCACCATTATCCCACTTCTTTCCCCCAACTATGGGTCAATCATCATCCACTTTCACAATTGCACCCGATTCAACTGTTGTGCATACTACTTCATCTTTTAGACCACAACCACAACAATCGGGTTTTCAGTATTCGACCATCCCATTTGGGCAAACTTCGGGAATTCAAGGAGATGGTTATGATGAGGGATTTGAAGAATTTGAGGGGTATGATGATGATGGGTACGGTTATGGAGGTTATGGTGATCAAGGGGAGTTTGGGTATTTGCAAAGTCAATCTCAAGGGATGGCAAGTGTTGGTGGAATGCCACAACAACAAATTATACCACAACACATTCGGCCAAGACCACAAGGGCCACCAATACAACAACCTAATCCATTGCAACAAGTCCGGCCACAACATGTACAACAATTTCAAAGACCACCTCAACGCCCACCGATGCGACAACAACAGTTTCAACAACCAATCGCACCGCAAGGGCAAGTACCAAGGCCAAATGGTCCTATTATTCCGAGAGGTAGGTATGGTGTACCAAGGAGACACCTTAGAGAAAATGTGAGGGGCATTGAAGCACATTTTCGGCCGGTAATCACGCAAAACCCTTCACCGGTAGTCATTCCTCATAATGATCAAGGGCGAACATTTGAAGTAAGAACCAATTCTTTGCAAAGTTTACCAAAGTACAAGGGGTTGGCAAATGAGGAGCCTTATTTTCATTTAGAGGCTTATGACTCTATTTGCAACACTCTTGGGAGTCAAGGGTTTTCAGCCGACGATATCAAATTGGTTTTGTTCCAATTTTCTTTGGAAGATAAGGCCAAAAAATGGTTCTACACGTTACCTTCGGCATCCATATATACATGGGGGGAGATGCAACAAACTTTCTTGGATGAGTTTTACACCGCCCAAAAGACCAACGATGCAAGGAAGGGATTGAGAAGCTTTCAACAACAGCATGGTGAGATGTTTCATGAGGCGTTTGAGCGTTTCAACATGATGATTAAAAACTGCCCTCATCATGGAATTGAATTATGGGAGTTGATGAATGCCTTTCATGAGGGGTTGAGTGCCGAAGATGCACGTGATTTGATGTCTATCACTGGTGGGACTTTTGGAACAAACTATGAGAATGAAGATTGGGAGTTCTTGGAAAGCATGGCAACTACATCAAAGAGGAAAGCTCAAGCCTCAAGAAGAGCCCGACCGACCACTAACCGACCGCAAGTGCATGCCATAGATGACGGTAATGTTCAAACAACTAACCAAATTTATGATGTTTGTGCTTTGTGTAATGAAATAGGTCATGCGGCTGAAAATTGCCAAGGGATGTTGGAAGGGCAATATGAAGAAGTGCATGCTATTCAAGGTCAAGGTCAAGGAGGGGGTGGTAGAAATTACAACAACATGAATTCTAATACATACCACCCCGGGTTGAGGAACCACCCAAACTTTCGTTATGGGAACCCTTCTAATCAAGCTAACCCGAATTTCCAAGGAAACCAAGGATTTCAAAGGCAATATCAAACGGGTCAAAGCTCTTCGGGTGGAAATGAGATGATGGAGATGTTGAAGGCGATGCAAAGTGAAATGCAACGAATGAACCAACGTGATGAGGTTCGGATGCAAAAGGACGAGGTTCGTGACAAAAGCATCCAATCGTTGACCACTCAAATGGGTCAACTTGCAAGTGACGTGGCGATGTTAAAGAAAGCAAAAGGCCAGCCACCGAGTGATACGGTGCCAAATCCCAAGAATATAAAAAGCATTAACATCAATGTGGTAAGCACCGTTCCTAGTACCGAATTTAATGAAAAATGTCTAACATCTTCTTGTCAAGTGAATGCAGGTTTGGAAAAAGATGCCGAAGTCGAGAATGATAAAGAGTGTGAAGCGCCAATCGTGCCTATCCGTGTGGGAAAATTAAAAATCCCTCACGCATTGTTGGACTACGGAGCAAGCGTGAGTGTGCTACCAAGTGATCTATACGATATGTACGACTTTGGTCCACTTGAAGGTATAGACACCATGGTGAGCTTGGCGGATGGAAGTTGGAGGCGTCCACGGGGAATGGTTAGGAATGTTAAGATTCAGTTGGGAGAATTTGAATACCCGGTGGATTTCCTAGTTTTGGACTATGCTTCTACCAACATGGCATCACAACAAAGGGTGATTTTAGGTCGACCGTTTCTCTATACGGCAAATGCTCAAATTAATTGTAGAGACGAGATTATTACTATGACCGAAAAGAACCGTAGGTTGTATTTTGATGTTCAAACTAGAGAGATTAGCTATGAGTCCATTGAGAGGAAGGATAGCGGGTTTAGTGAAAAGGTGTTACCACGAATGAGAAAAAAACATCCACCGGACCGTGAAGAAACACCTATGGGTTCAAGCAGGAGCATATTTGATTACCCACCGAGTCAAAATGAGACAGATGCATTTTGCCCAATGACAAGCTACAGCGGGGGAGGTGATAGGAACCGATTCTTTGAGCCACCATAAATGGGGGTGGCTCGGTCTGGCTGAAGACTCAAAACTTAGCGCTGCTCGGGAGGCAACTCGAGGTTTTTCACTGACATTGTTATTTCTTTAGTTTTCTTTGTTTCAGAGCCATGGCAACACTCAAGTGTGGGGAAGATGTACGGATATTTGGGTGAAGGTGGTGATAGGAAGTTGGATTATCTACAACATCTGTTGTGGCAAAATTTACCAGGTCGATGTACTCTTTCCTTAGTCTTGTTGTGTTCTTTAGCTTTGAAATTTTGGTAGTTAGTTTGTTTGGTGGTGTCTTGTTTTATTAAAAAAAAATAATAAAAAAAAAAAAAAATACCAAAAAGAAATTTGGGGTTTGAGATTTAAAGCTATTGTTGATGTTTTTGGTTTAAGCGATCTTTCTCTCAAAACCATACATTGGGGACAATGTATCCCAAGTGTGGGGATGAATGGGGGAAATTTTTGATAGTTTTAAATTTTTTGTAAAGCCAAGCGAAAATTGTCAAAATTTGAAAACTTGATATTGTTCCACTTGACACACCGACACCCATTCCTAGTCTTTTCTTGGTGAGGATTTGAGCCACACATGATTGTTATTGATATTTCATTGTTTGAGTGGCGGTGTGCGTTGTGTGTTAATAGAACTTGTGTGTGAATACTTGTTAAATCCTAGAACTAGCATGCTTTTGAAAATGATAGGGAGACTTTTAGGAAGCCTCGTCTAGATGTGTGAGAGTGCGGGATTGGTGGGTTGGACCTCATACGTTACATATATGAGCTTGGTATTGTGAGGGGTGGGGGTTTGGTCCTTAGAAAGCCATGTTGAGCCTTAGACCATTCGATTGTGACCCGAGCCTACTTCCTACAAAATTTTACCTTTTGAGATGACCCGGTTTAGGAGATTTAGTATGTAGTATTGATGTTCTTGTATATATTGTTGAGTTTGATGTGTTATGAAAAAAAAAAAAAAAAAAAAGAAAAGAAAAAAAAAAAAAAAGAGAAAAATATGAAAAATACAAAAAGAAAAAGTATTTAGTTGCGATTGTAGTTGAGAATGTCAAGAAGCTTTGTATATATATTTGGTGTTTGCTTTGTTTAGTGGTAGAAATAAAAACTGGGTCAAATCAAGTAGCTCTCGCATATATATTCCACCATTTTCCTACCTTTGCACCTAGCCCCGTTACAACCCGCAAGTCCCTTTGATTCTAAAGCATGTTAGATATTTGTTAGGAGGAAACTTGATTTTTATACAAGCTTATTGTCGCGCACACACACACGCATTGAGTGGTTTAGCATTATGCTAATAATTCTTGTTACCGAGAGATTTTTATGAGGGGTGTGTCTTGTGGTATGATTGAAAGTTAGTAAAAGGATGGCACATTTAGCTTGGTTTGCATGTTTGATCGCTGTGGTTTTGAAATAGTTTTTGAATCGGTTGCTTGGGACAAGCAACGGGTAAGTGTGGGGATGTGACGGGTGGTCCGTTGGACAACCTTTAAATGGTTTAAAAAGATTAAAATTCCATGCTTTACTTGGTTATTTGCTTGAATTTAGTAACTACGAGTGTTCGTGTATTTTACAGGTAAATCGCTTAAATCGGATAAATTGGAACGCGTAGGTTACGGTTTGAAGAAAGACAATACACTTTTTGATTGGAGCATGATATAAAAAACATCATCACAGCCGTACAAAAGAAAAGATAGGAAATCACATGGGGCTCACCATCAATTGATTAAATGAGAAAATGGATTGAGACATAATGATGGCAATAACATAAGATTTCAGCACATCATCTAGTTATCATATACAAAGTCACGTGGATCTCTGGCCAACAACCATACATTGAAACAATCGAATTGGCTTACTTGTTGGACTTTTGAGGTTATTATTAATTTGAATAAGAAAACATCATATATATATATATGATATCTTTGATGGTGGTGGCTAACAATTGGGCCGATTTCAACATCACATAGCACATGGGAGACTTGGGCCATATGATTGGTCTTTTTGGGCGGCAGTCATCACAAGGTCAGCCACATAATTCACATCACAACAATATCATCAATCATCATCATCAACATGTTGGCGGTGGACTCTTTTGGCGGTTGTTGATCTCTTGGGCGGCTGACTTGTGGAGTCGGTTGATTGGGCCAACAATGGATCAGGTGGACGGTAGCTTTGTTTTTTTTTATTGGGTTAACAACATAACAATAGTCAACCAACTCAACATATGATGGCAGCAGTGGGCGGCACATCTTGGATTAAACAACATCACGTGCACATGCTTGGACTCTCTTTACAATCATCATCATCACTTAGAGAACTGCCACACACATTTATCATCACATGGCAGATCAAAGGTGCACATGGATTCCTATAATTGGGCCGCTTTGGAAGTATCATTATAACATGAGCGGCAGACATCATTATGTGAACAAGGAATAATCAATTAGGTTGTCGCCGTAAATTACGGCTCCACCGTAATTTACGGTGGACCTAGATTTCATTTGGTGGCTTCCGTAAATCAGACAAATTGTGCCGTAAAAGAATTATGTCCACCGTAATTTACGGTGAAGCCGTAAATTACGGTGACGTCTGCGAGGAAAACTTGTAACTGCCACTTTTAAGTTAGTTTTTGGGTGTCTTTTCATTGATCACTCATCATTGGACGGTTTTTGGACATCTTTGGGGGCGATTTTTGGCTGCTTGCTTGTTTGGTGAACAATTCTTATCATTCGGTTTGTATTTTTGATTCGTATGAACAATAGATTGATGTTGATGATGATTCACCGAGCCATGTCCGGCTAAACTCTTCGGTGATCATCCTAGGTGAATGTTTCTGAAACTTTTGTGTGTTTAATTTCTGCATTTCTAGAATGATATCTTGCGTTGCTTGAATGTCATGGTGTATGTTTGATTGTTTGTAGTGTGTTAATCAATATTGCAATTTCTAGTCTTAATCGTACGTTCTTGGTGCCGTTGGCAACCGAGATATCACGGGAAGGGTTAGGGTTGGTTATTGGTTAATAGGTCATCGGGAAACAACCTCGCGTTATCTAACCCGAGTACTTTGTTCCCTTTTATCACTTCAATCACATATACACGAGTTATGTCTATGTAACTCTTTCTAGTGAAATTGCACACAACTGTTTAAAGAAACTGAAACCTAGGGTGATCATTGTTCTCTCCTAATTGTTTACAACCAACTTTGATTTGAATTAGTTCTTAATTTAGTTTTCTAAAACAACAATTCACAATCTTGAATTTTAATTTTCTGCAATTTAGTTTAAATACAAAGCTATACAATCGACACATTTTCCACATACTCCCTGAGTTCGATACCCTTTTACCACTAACTACAGTTGTTTGGGGATTAAATTTGCGTGACCCACGACAATCACGTCAGGTATTTAAGTGGGAACTCTCCATCCTTATTGTTTCATGGAAGCACTCACTAGTGTACTCGCGAAGGGTGCGGAGCACCCTAACTCGCACGCGCGCGCGTGGCGTGGGCGATGAGGCGCAATGTGGCGCTTTGATGGCGCACTTTGCACTTCGCTCGCATCGCCGCGAGCCGCCTTTGTATTTTTGACCACGTGCGCGTGGTGGAAGCACAAGGGTTGCAAGGACCAAGTGGTTGGTGATGTGGCATGCATGCGCATGACCCTGGTGGGTCCGCGCGCAATGGCACATGACGTGGCAATCATGCGCGCGAGGTACACATGGCGCGCACTAGCGCATGGTGCATGGGCCTGATGTGACGTGCGCGGCGCACCAAAGTGAGCCAAAACGGCGCGACTGTGTGGCGTGCTCGTAGAGGCTCACAGGTGACGTGGCACACGCGCGCAGGTGCGCATGGACCTGAGTGAGTATGGCGCACGCGCGCATGGCAGTGAGCCAAGTGGACGCACCGCGCGTGAGGGTGCAGACCTGCGCGCGCATCAGTGTGTCTTGCGCGCGCGCGGAGAAGCTTCCAGCTGCAGTTAATGCCAGTGCAGTTACGTTTTCAGCATTTGAAACTGACAAAGTTAATGCGTTTGACTGAGAATTAAGTGACGAATTAAAATGCATTAAAGACGTCCAATGCAGTTTAATTCTCCCATTTAATTTATTTTCAGTTTCGAGTTCAACCTGGTGTATAAATAGGAGGCTCCTTTCACCAGATGATATACACCGAAAAACACAGAAAACAATCTTCTCTACTGCAGATTTCTTTGTCTTTTCAAGCTATCAAGGTACACCTTCGGGTTGGAGTCAAGACCGGCAGTGCAACTGCTTGCGGCTGTTGTATCCTGGAAACAAACGTGTTCTCCTGGGAGACACGAAATTTGTTTTAAGGGACCCGTGTCTAACACGATCCTCAGCCAAGAACAGTTTCGTCTGTTCGTGTTTTCTGTTCTTGTTTTTCCCTATTTCCAGTTGTAATAGTATTTTTCTTTCAGTTGTAATTATGTTTTGTTCTTGTAATTCAAGTTAATAAAAGTTTTATTTTATTTTACACGAACGGATTCCTACAATTTCTACTCTCGCAACTCTTCAACACTTAACCAAAGTCCATCCTAACAAAAATGCGACTATATGTTTATCTTTTAACTACTAGCCAAACAACTTTCATTTACCAACCTACACTTGCACATTCAATGATTCCACATTCTACTTGCATCCATCAAACATATCCCACGTCGTCTTTCACACTGTTTCAGCCGAAAAACAACCTAAATACCAGTTTTTTTTAAACACCTATCAGCTCAAGACAAAACCTTTTACCACTACATTCATTACCCCTTTTTCACAAAACCAATTCAACCAAACATGTGTCAAGACTCGGACCTAAATTCAGCCTGCTCGACATGTCTACTGCATCTTTCTACTCAAACACATTTCTTCCACATTTAATTTCAATTCATTAATGAATCCCAATGACAATTTTGCAAAAATCCCAGAACAAGTATATATAAAAACAATGTGCATAAACATATAAAACTTTAACTTTCATACCTGGATTCAACTACAACTGAAAACTAATAGACTATGAGACTTTGCTTGTGCACGGAAGTCGACAGTGGTCGGTTGGAGATTTGACAGCGGTGGTGAATGTTGGACGTCGGACGTCGGTGATGGGAGTGGTGCCAGACGTGAGTACGGTGGTCAATAAGGGGGGTCACAGTGGTGGGGTGGTATGGTGGTCGGCCGGAGTGTAACGGAGAGGTGGGTATAGGTATCGACGGTGATCAGAAAAGGTGGTCGGCAGTGGTGAGGTGGTCGCCGGTCGGAGGTAGCCGGAAATGGTGGTTGATGTTTAATCGGAGGTGAAGAATGGTCGGTCGGGGATGATTATGGTGATTGGTTGGTGGGGGTTGCTCGCTGTATGAGGAAGGGTGATGGTGGATAGGGTGATTGGCCGACAGTGGTGGATAGGCAGTGTATAGATGCAAGTGATGACGGTGAGTAGATGGTGGTGATGGGAATGATGGGTTATGTTTACCGGAGAAGAAGAAGCAAAGGGGAGGAAAGGTTTTTGTGTGAATAATCTGCTTGGAATGTGGTCAAAGGTTTTACTTAGGCTTTAATTTTGACTTTTTTTTACCAGTTTTTAGGTGACACGCGGCAGAGATTGAGGACAACCCCGAGACACGCGGATGGACTAGTTTTCCAGCAAAAACACTCAATTTCTTGACTTATGCCTTAGAAAAATTTTTGATTTTTTTATATGATTTCACCTCCTTCACCCCTAAACGAGTTTTTATAATAAATGTTCAATAAAAACATACCCGGGGCTCCTCTTTTCATAGTTTTCTTTCTTCGAATCATCTCGTTTTCCTGAAATACTCCGAAAATATACCGAAAACAACCGAGAATTGTGCAAAAACGCTCTAAAAATCATTTTTCTGGGCCGATTTTTTTTATGTAATCTTATAATCACTTTGCCCTACCCCCAAACAAATATGCGTTGCCCTCAACTGCACTAGAGCTGAACCAAACCTCCTCGAACTTCCCCACACTTAAACAATTGCACGGTTTTGACACAAACTAAACTAAACTAATACAAAAAACAAAATAAAACAATAAATAAATAAAACAAAAAACCTTAGGCTGCCTCCTAAGAGCGCTAAGTTTTAGATCTTCAGCCAGATCATACCTGCAATCTTCAAGGTGGTTCAAAGATATGCTTACCTCCAGACTTCTCCAAATCACCTAGCTTCACACAGTCTGGAAAGTTTGCATAATGACGCGAATTAAGTTCAACCTTAGCCTCCTCTCTCCATGTATTTCCATCATCAGGGGGTTTCCCTGCTTTTCCTCTCTTTTTCACCTTCACCTTTTTCATTGATTCTTCGTTTATCTCGCACCTGGACCTGTCACACTTAATACCAATCTCATCAGTAGCAACTGCTTCATATGAATTAATAATTTCGTAAGTAATAGATTTTGAATAAACATTAAAAATCAACTTACGATTTTCAGAACTCATCGTAATCAATCCTTCTCTACAGTTGATTTGAGCATTGGCAGTGTTCAAGAACGGACGTCCCAATATCACCTTTTGTTGCTCGTTCGTCCTCGTGGGTGCATAATCCAACACTAAAAAGTCAACTAAGTAATAGAACTCACCCAACTGGATCTTCACATCCTTAACAACCCCACGCGGTTCTTTCCAACTATTATCCGCCAGGATTACATTCCTGTCAAACTCATGAAATGGACCGAACTCGTATTGATCGAACAAACTACCTGGTAAAATATTCGTGCTCGCCCCATAATCCAACAACGCCTTGTGGATTTTCAGCTTCCCTACTTTAATAGGCACATGCGGCGCTCCTAATTCACTTTCTTCACCTCCATCACTTATATCTGCAACTACTTGGGAAGAAGAAGTAAGATCTGTATTAACAATTTTAGAAACAGGAATGGTACTTACCGAATTAACCCTCGTGTGATGTTGCGGATTCTTCGTGGTATCACTAGGCAATCGGCTCGAGTCTTTTCTTCCTTGTGCCATCTCGCTCGCCAACTGAGCGACTTGCTTTTCCAACGCTTGATATGCATTAGCTTGCAAATCTTGGTCCTTTCTGATTTGCTTAAGTAACTCCATCATCTCGCTATTGGAAACTTCGGTTTGATTGTTGGATTTGCTTTGACACGACACTAAGATACAACTAAACGCTAGTTTCCCCTCCCCACACTTATTTCCTTCATTGTCCTCAATGGAGCGAGAAACTATTTACGACACAACGACCAATATAAATAAACAAAGATAAATGGAACAGACTCCCCTGATTTGGCGCGGTTGAATCCTTTGAGCCTTGTTCCACCGCAACCGTATAGCATTTCATTCGTGGCTGCTTCAACATGAGACGCTTGTCTTTGTATGATTGTTCGAATCACTTTAGTCCAAATGGAGATTGAGTATGGACAAAAGCGATCGTAATCTGCAAAATAAATCTCACAAGCTCCCAAAACAGGTTAAACAATTAATAAACGACGAGAAAAGAGAGGAAAACAAATTTATTTTATTTTATTTTATTTTTAAATTTTTTAATTTTTTATATATACATATATACAATTGAGCCCCGACTATCAACCGACCTAATTTCCCGCTCAAACTTAATCTCCTCGACACTAATCATCTTTCTAACTGCTCGCACATCTTAACTACTAATAAACAATCACCGACTAGAATGCGAACTTTATCAACTTCTTTTGATACCCTTACCTTTCGAACTCGCGCCTATATACCAACTATCAATTCATGCCTCGTTCTTATCTTAAACATTCATAGAATATTTTACTCTCTCTATCTTGCTTAATTTCTGTTGGAAATTTTGTGAAAAATAGCATTTTTCACAAATATAGGAAAATGATTTTTTCCTATTTTGGACTAGAAATAAATATAATAAAATGAGCGGGTTTTATATATTTATTTGTGGGTTTGTGTTCTATGTCGAAAGGGCTTCGCAACGAACTAAACCACGTCCAAAACGGAGCTAAGATGAATGAGATATCGATGCTCAAAGTTTGGTGTTTGAAACTTGAATGCTGAAATAAGTGGGAAAGTGGCAACTTGTCCCACATCGGATGAGAGTTGGAACTTAAAGGGGTATTTAAGTGGGAACTATCCATCCTTATTGTTTCATGGAAGCACTCACTAGTGTACTCGCGAAGGGTGCGGAGCACCCTAACTCGCACGCGCGCGCGTGGCGTGGGCGATGAGGCGCAATGTGGCGCTTTGATGGCGCACTTTGCACTTCGCTCGCATCGCCGCGAGCCGCCTTTGTATTTTTGACCACGTGCGCGTGGTGGAAGCACAAGGGTTGCAAGGACCAAGTGGTTGGTGATGTGGCATGCATGCGCATGACCCTGGTGGGTCCGCGCGCAATGGCACATGACGTGGCAATCATGCGCGCGAGGTACACATGGCGCGCACTAGCACATGGTGCATGGGCCTGATGTGACGTGCGCGGCGCACCAAAGTGAGCCAAAACGGCGCGACTGTGTGGCGTGCTCGTAGAGGCTCACAGGTGACGTGGCACACGCGCGCAGGTGCGCATGGACCTGAGTGAGTATGGCGCACGCGCGCATGGCAGTGAGCCAAGTGGACGCACCGCGCGTGAGGGTGCAGACCTGCGCGCGCATCAGTGTGTCTTGCGCGCGCGCGGAGAAGCTTCCAGCTGCAGTTAATGCCAGTGCAGTTACGTTTTCAGCATTTGAAACTGACAAAGTTAATGCGTTTGACTGAGAATTAAGTGACGAATTAAAATGCATTAAAGACGTCTAATGCAGTTTAATTCTCCCATTTAATTTATTTTCAGTTTCGAGTTCATCCTGGTGTATAAATAGGAGGCTCCTTTCACCAGATGATATACACCGAAAAACACAGAAAACAATCTTCTCTACTGCAGATTTCTTTGTCTTTTCAAGCTATCAAGGTACACCTTCGGGTTGGAGTCAAGACCGGCAGTGCAACTGCTTGCGGCTGTTGTATCCTGGAAACAAACGTGTTCTCCTGGGAGACACGAAATTTGTTTTAAGGGACCCGTGTCTAACACGATCCTCAGCCAAGAACAGTTTCGTCTGTTCGTGTTTTCTGTTCTTGTTTTTCCCTATTTCCAGTTGTAATAGTATTTTTCTTTCAGTTGTAATTATGTTTTGTTCTTGTAATTCAAGTTAATAAAAGTTTTATTTTATTTTACACGAACGGATTCCTACAATTTCTACTCTCGCAACTCTTCAACACTTAACCAAAGTCCATCCTAACAAAAATGCGACTATATGTTTATCTTTTAACTACTAGCCAAACAACTTTCATTTACCAACCTACACTTGCACATTCAATGATTCCACATTCTACTTGCATCCATCAAACATATCCCACGTCGTCTTTCACACTGTTTCAGCCGAAAAACAACCTAAATACCAGTTTTTTTTTTAAACACCTATCAGCTCAAGACAAAACCTTTTACCACTACATTCATTACCCCTTTTTCACAAAACCAATTCAACCAAACATGTGTCAAGACTCGGACCTAAATTCAGCCTGCTCGACATGTCTACTGCATCTTTCTACTCAAACACATTTCTTCCACATTTAATTTCAATTCATTAATGAATCCCAATGACAATTTTGCAAAAATCCCAGAACAAGTATATATAAAAACAATGTGCATAAACATATAAAGCTTTAACTTTCATACCTGGAATCAACTACAACTGAAAACTAATAGACTATGAGACTTTGCTTGTGCACGGAAGTCGACAGTGGTCGGTTGGAGATTTGACAGCGGTGGTGAATGTTGGACGTCGGTGATGGGAGTGGTGCCAGACGTGAGTACGGTGGTCAATAAGGGGGGGTCACAGTGGTGGGGTGGTATGGTGGTCGGCCGGAGTGTAACGGAGAGGTGGGTATAGGTATCGACGGTGATCGGAAAAGGTGGTCGGCAGTGGTGAGGTGGTCGCCGGTCGGAGGTAGCCGGAGATGGTGGTTGATGTTTAATCGGAGGTGAAGAATGGTCGGTCGGGGATGATTATGGTGATTGGTTGGTGGGGGTTGCTCGCTGTATGAGGAAGGGTGATGGTGGATAGGGTGATTGGCCGACAGTGGTGGATAGGCAGTGTATAGATGCAAGTGATGACGGTGAGTAGATGGTGGTGATGGGAATGATGGGTTATGTTTACCGGAGAAGAAGAAGCAAAGGGGAGGAAAGGTTTTTGTGTGAATAATCTGCTTGGAATGTGGTCAAAGGTTTTACTTAGGCTTTAATTTTGACTTTTTTTTACCAGTTTTTAGGTGACACGCGGCAGAGATTGAGGACAACCCCGAGACACGCGGATGGACTAGTTTTCCAGCAAAAACACTCAATTTCTTGACTTATGCCTTAGAAAAATTTTTGATTTTTTTATATGATTTCACCTCCTTCACCCCTAAACGAGTTTTTATAATAAATGTTCAATAAAAACATACCCGGGGCTCCTCTTTTCATAGTTTTCTTTCTTCGAATCATCTCGTTTTCCTGAAATACTCCGAAAATATACCGAAAACAACCGAGAATTGTGCAAAAACGCTCTAAAAATCATTTTTCTGGGCCGATTTTTTTTATGTAATCTTATAATCACTTTGCCCTACCCCCAAACAAATATGCGTTGCCCTCAACTGCACTAGAGCTGAACCAAACCTCCTCGAACTTCCCCACACTTAAACAATTGCACGGTTTTGACACAAACTAAACTAAACTAATACAAAAAACAAAATAAAACAATAAATAAATAAAACAAAAAACCTTAGGCTGCCTCCTAAGAGCGCTAAGTTTTAGATCTTCAGCCAGATCATACCTGCAATCTTCAAGGTGGTTCAAAGATATGCTTACCTCCAGACTTCTCCAAATCACCTAGCTTCACACAGTCTGGAAAGTTTGCATAATGACGCGAATTAAGTTCAACCTTAGCCTCCTCTCTCCATGTATTTCCATCATCAGGGGGTTTCCCTGCTTTTCCTCTCTTTTTCACCTTCACCTTTTTCATTGATTCTTCGTTTATCTCGCACCTGGACCTGTCACACTTAATACCAATCTCATCAGTAGCAACTGCTTCATATGAATTAATAATTTCGTAAGTAATAGATTTTGAATAAACATTAAAAATCAACTTACGATTTTCAGAACTCATCGTAATCAATCCTTCTCTACAGTTGATTTGAGCATTGGCAGTGTTTAAGAACGGACGTCCCAATATCACCTTTTGTTGCTCGTTCGTCCTCGTGGGTGCATAATCCAACACTAAAAAGTCAACTAAGTAATAGAACTCACCCAACTGGATCTTCACATCCTTAACAACCCCACGCGGTTCTTTCCAACTATTATCCGCCAGGATTACATTCCTGTCAAACTCATGAAATGGACCGAACTCGTATTGATCGAACAAACTACCTGGTAAAATATTCGTGCTCGCCCCATAATCCAACAACGCCTTGTGGATTTTCAGCTTCCCTACTTTAATAGGCACATGCGGCGCTCCTAATTCACTTTCTTCACCTCCATCACTTATATCTGCAACTACTTGGGAAGAAGAAGTAAGATCTGTATTAACAATTTTAGAAACAGGAATGGTACTTACCGAATTAACCCTCGTGTGATGTTGCGGATTCTTCGTGGTATCACTAGGCAATCGGCTCGAGTCTTTTCTTCCTTGTGCCATCTCGCTCGCCAACTGAGCGACTTGCTTTTCCAACGCTTGATATGCATTAGCTTGCAATTCTTGGTCCTTTCTGATTTGCTTAAGTAACTCCATCATCTCGCTATTGGAAACTTCGGTTTGATTGTTGGATTTGCTTTGATCTTGGTTTTGTTGGTAGGTCCTTTGATTTCCCGGGTTATAGCCTCCTTGGTTGTAATTTTGATTAAAATTCGATTGACGGTTCTGATATTGTTGGCTCCCTTGATTTGGTACCTGAAAAGTCGGATTCAACTGATTAGAAGTATTATTGTACCTAAAATTGGGATGATTACGCAAACCTGGATGATATGTGTTTGAGTTCATATCATAATTCTTTTGCTCCCCATACACCATGTTAATTTCCTCGTGAGCTGTACCAAACTGTACCGGGCAATCCTCCCAAACATGGCCTATATCGCCACACGATTCACAAACTGGATAGGACTAAGCCGCATGTAATGCATCTCTTCCTCCAATACCCTTGAACTTTGCCAACTGGCGTTCCAACGCCTCTTTCTCTCTTTCCAACTGAGCAACCCTAGCAGTAGACGTTCCCGTACTAGTTGATGTAGAAACCGGATACTTCTTTCCTCTATCCGATTGGGCTTGCCTTTTCGAATCAGCTGCTACGATGTCCAAATAGTCCCAATCCACGTCAACATGGTTTCTCAGAAAAGTACCACCCGTTGTAGCCTTTATGTCTCGTCTATCCTCATTTGAAATCCCATCGTGGAATGCGGTAATTAACTCCCATCTTTGAATACCGTGGTGAGGACAATTACGAATCAATTGATTGAACCGTTTCCAAGACTCGTAAAGAAGCTCACCCGGTAACTGTTGGAACTCTCTAATTGCTGCTCTCCCCGTTTTGGTTCTTTGCGGGGTATAATACTCATCCAAAAATTGTTGCTGCAGCTCTTGCCATGTATGAATACTAGCATATGGCAAAGATGTAAACCAATCCCTCGCAGCATCCTTTAGTGAAAACTGAAATAACACTAACTTAACCTGATCTGACGTGAACCCATGTCCAGCAATCATACCACAAACTGCCTCAAAATCTGCTATGTGTGCATATGGCTCCTCAATACCTTTCCCGTGAAAGGTAGGTAGCATGTTCAGAATGTGTGGTTTTGCTTCAAACGAACGTTCCACATTACCCGGTGCTACTGGCATCACTATCGGTGATGCATGCTCAGCAATGTGTGGTCTGAAGTGACTCTCAACCCCTCGAATAGTCGGATCAGGAAATCGAGGATCTCTTTGCCTTTGACGAGGTGAAACCGGTGCCGTATGAACCTGTGGCGGGGTCTGATAAGCATCTACTCCCCGTGGTTGTCTCTGTTGCTGATACATCGGTTGATTGCGATTAAATGCCTGATTTTGAAACCCACCTGGATATCCCATATAACCATCGTTTATCCCCCACTCCTCATCTCCGTAACCGTCATCCCATGTCTCTGTTCTCGCCCTATTGTCCACTTGCTCAAACATAGCACCCGACTGGTTCGGGTGTGGCACTAGATTCGGTTGATTCACGGTCCGCAAAGGGTTGGGCTGTGGTGGTAGTCGGCTTTCTAGAGAATACAGTGGTTCACCAATAACATGAAATTCTCCAGTTGGAGCAGAAGTTGGTTGGGTGGTAATGGGTGGGGTTTGTTGGGGTTGGGTTTTTTGTTGTGGTTCCGATGTAAATGGAGGTGGTGGCATTGGTGGCAATTCAGTAGTCGATGTTTGTTGTGGTGTTTGCTGTTGTGGGGTGGATTGGGTTTCTGATGGATTCATGGTGGTGTGAATTACTTTTCCTTTCAAGGCTGAACGAAGAAGCAGATTTTGGCGTGCGGTCTTTTCAATTTCGGGATCAAACAAGAGCGGTGAAGATCTTCCTGAAAACCTAGTATGCATGCAAAAAGATCACCTGCACACAAGTAGACAAGAAAAACAAAGCGTAATACCGAACAAAGCAAAAATAAACAAAAAGAAATATTTTTGGGTTTTTATGATTTTTTTAAAAAACAATAAAGAAACAACTACTACTAAACTAACACTAAGCGCACGAATTCCCCGGCAACGGCGCCATTTTGATGACTGTCGTAAGGTTCAATCAAAAACCTAAATAAGCTACGTAGATAGCGTAAGCAGGGTATCGTATCCACAGGGAATTTGTGGCCAGTGTTAAAGAAATTAATTAAAACTAAACTATCTAAATTGGGGTTTTGTTTGTCGTTTTAAAAGAAAACACGATTTGTCACGAAAAGTGTTATCAAGATGAGAAGAAGTAACCTCCACCCGGAATCCCGAATACCCGTTTTAATATAAAAATCCGTTTTCTGATTCAAAACACCACATAGACATGGCCTCGGAATTAATGAATTTGATTAGTTAATAGGGATAGTTTTTAAGATTCACTATGCAACCTAATAACCCGTTTGATTGTATCAATTACCCACCAATTTACCAACCCGCTAACAACGCAAGAAAGTTGCCAATACGCTTAATAAACGACAAGTAATTCAAACACAAGAAACGTTTACCAATAATCCAACACAAGTGGTCAAGCTGTACCAGTTTACAAGAATCAGAAAAACAAACAATTATGTCAAACCGCGTAAACGTTCATCCGAGCGGAAGTCATAGGGAGTTTAGCCGCGCATGGTGATCTTTGCCACTTCGGTTGTCATCCCGATTAGGTTAGACATCATGGATTGGCTTGAGATATGAAGAATGATGATGAAATTCGTCCCTGATGTTGAGTTCGACGGCTGCTGATCGATCCCCCAAAAATTGCCGTCAAAAGCCTTTTATATCTATTTTATCCCCCCCTTGCGAGCCAAGCTTCGGTCACAACAAAAACCCCTATTCACCGACATGTTAATGGGCTGCCATATTCACATGCCAGTTCCTCCTCAATTGCCGCCCACTCTCCTCTTGCCTCCAGCCCAACTATATTGCCAGTTAGCCCATATGTCATCGAATACCTGCTGCACAAAAGTGTCATATGTTAATTTTAGTTTTCTTTATTTAAATTACATTACAACAAACCATTAGATTTATATTACTTATATGCATAAAATATCTAATATAAATATTACTTAATATTATGTAGTTTTACTTTTTGGTGCTAATTATTAATATCTATTTTTATCTTTAATTTGATCATTTTAACTCGTTTTCACCTTAACCCGTATTGATAATAAAACCACATCAAAGAACCATAATTTTAGCAAATATCAACGCATTTTAATTATAATTAATATGAACTAGAGTCTACCTAAAATGCACCGATCACATTTGTGTAAATTTTATATTGTCACCAGGAAACCCTTACGGAAAATCTAAGACAACAATGTGAGTTGATCCACTTTTTGTAAACCTTTTGTTAACTATTTTTACAAAACCTTAAATACTTTTCCATGCGAATAACAGTTATTGAGTATTTGTAAGAATACAACTATCATGAGTATGTTGGGGTTTTGTATACAAAATTTGTTACCACCTGGTCAAGGAGTAACATTTCCACAAGTCGGGTTTGACAGTACCATGGATGTTAATTGATATGTCTTGGAAACAAATATAATTGCGAGATCGCCCTCAATACTGTACACTGGGTTTTACATAAACTTGATTAAACTAGGATTCACTCACCAGTATTTTCCACTGACAAATATTTTTAAAACACGTTTCAGGTAACAAATTGTGAAAGCCAAATAGAAGCCAGCTGGACAGCACTGAAGGCTTGAAAAAGTGGCAATAAAGTTACCTAAAATAAAATAGATGTTTTTATTAATAAAAATAGGATTTATTCCTATGAAAACGTGTGTACTACGAACTTGGGTTTTAACCCATTTGTTTAATATTATGAAAATGTGGTATTTTACTCTGATCAATGTTTCCTAACTACGGTCCTGATGAAAAATTTCCGCTGCCAAATTAGACAATACGCGATACCACCGAAACTGGCTCGCGGCCGCCCGTTCCCAGGGATTAGGGATCGGGGGTTGCGACAACAGTTCTAAAAGAAACGCTTTTAAAAATTAGCGACTTAAAAAAACGAATTGTTTAAAAAAGTTAAAAAATGATTTTAAAAAGAACGGTATAAAATGAATCATTTACAAAACTTAAAGGATAAACAACTTAAAAAAACGACTTTAATAAACAACCTATTTAAAAATGAATAATTTTAAAAACGATGTTTATAAAAAACAAACGCTTAATGAAAATACATATTTATTTGTATATATAAAACGTATTTTGTTAAATAATAATCGTGAAAATAACGAAATAATAAAAAAAAACTTGAGTAGTTGCATTAATAATCTCTTAAATATTAAAAGAACTTTGTAATTATCAAAAACAACCCCTAAGATATATAATTACCTATTTACCCTTACACTTAACTGCAAAAAAGTAACAAAGTTAGAGTCAAGGGCCAAAACCGTTATAAAATGCAACCTCAGGGTTTGATATGTTAAATGATTTCTTTTTGGGCTAAAAATGTTAAACTGACTAAACCACATGGGCTAAAACAGTAATTTACCCCGTTTTAAATAAACCTGCTGAATAAGCGCTAAAAGATCACTTACTTTATTAAACAGGTTGTGCTAAGGTTAGTCAATTTGTTAAATATGTGTGTTCTGATTGTAAACATGTTACATTAGCCAGCCCAAACATAAATATTTTCGTGTCGTGTTTATATCATGTTTAGGATTGTGTCAAGAATTGACGCCAAAAAATACTTGCCCGGACATATGCTTATCTGAGCAGATTTTTTTTTTTTCAATCACATTGGTATACACATCTTACTAGTCTAAAAAACATGTATTTTTCAACCACACCTGTACATGACATGGGATATTTGCAATTCTTTTTGTCTCAAACCAAATCTTACGAGAAAATGGTAATTGCTTTACCAGATTATGAATATTATGAACAACTCGAAATGAAGATTACAACAAAGTTGAAGTTGAGAAACAATAATGATCTTTAAAAATCCTTTTACATGTTTTCGTTTAGGCTATAAGATGTGGTTTCATATTTTTTTACAACAAAGTTGAATTTGAGAAACGATATTGAGTAGGGATGAGCATGGTACCCGTTTAGTACCAAACCGGTACCGAAAAACGGAGAAAAGTGGTACCGGTACCGAATACACCAGTTCGGTACCGGTACCAGTATTTACCGGTGTTTTACCCGTAAGTATCGGTACCGGTACCAAAAAATGGAGAAAATGGGTACCGGTACCGAATATACCGGTTCGGTTCGGTACCGGTACCCGATACCAAATGGTCATCCTAATATAGAGTAACCAAACACGTCTTTTAGCATAATTTATTCCTATTTTAACTTCACCAACCGAACAACAAACGGGCCTAAGTTTGCAATACATAATAACTGATGCTATTAAAACATGATTGAAATGAAAATTATTATATTTTATAACTTTATAAAAAATAGGGTAGGAGGAAACAAATTAATCAATGTGTTACACATGATTGATTCATTAAGTGTACACGTTTGAAAACAATACAAGTAATATAATAACTTTGATCTTCACTGTAGTTTTCTGAGACCATTTTACAGACCTTCATAGTAAGATTCAATGATGTTTGATAGTGTCTTGGATTTCAATTTTGACTATTGTCTAATAACCCTGTTTGAACTATACACGAAATTCTCTTCACCGGCAACTGTGGAATTCAGCCTACCAGCAGCCCAACCGTTGTTGACCACACGAACCGGGTCCCCAGTTACCCGTGTGCCATCAACACGCCTATCAAATTCTGGAAGTCCGTTTGCTTTTCGCTCTTTCCTTCTCTTTCTCTCCTCGTCTCTTTCTTTCCTCAGCCATTGCTCTACTGTTCTCTGTAAATACAAAGAAGCTGTGTTGACTGGTCCATTGACTTTGACTTTTTAGGTCAATATATTATTTCTCAAGCTTGAAACTAACGCGGGGTTATCAGAAACGTGTACTTTACCTAAAATTATATCTTTTTATGCTTTTTAATGTGGTAATACAATTTATTTTGTAACCAAGTTGACGTGTGAACCAAGTGAAACTGACCATTAAAGATAGGTTGCTCATCTTTTTGACCTCTTCCATAGTCGATGCTAACTGCAACTTCCCATGAGCAACATAAACCTAAAATAAAGACTATTAACTTTGTTACCATGATAGCATATTGGACTTTAAAATAAATGGATAATGATTAAAAGATTACAATGTGTGAAGGCCAATTCTCAAGGCCATCAAATATGTGTGTAGCATATATAATAGTAGCACCGCGCTCTTCACATTCCTTTTTTAGGAAAGTCAAAAGATCAGCCCTGGCAAGTACATCTAGGTCAACCGTAATTTCATCAAGAAGAAGAACCTATACAGATGAGTTAGTCCCACACGATTAATATAATAATAAACGTATAAAAACAAACTCGAAAAGCATTTGTTAATGTTAGCAGAAAAGAAAAGAAACTGGAATCTAACACTTCATCACATGAACCAACATTTGACCGATTGTCAAATTTACCATTTAGCGAAAAATATAAAATAAAATCTCATGGACCCAAATCAATATTATCAACTTATTTGTAATACCTTGAATTCCTTTAGAAGGCCCATGCATATTTGCACTCTTCTTCGCTGACCATCAGAGACCTTATGCATCCTCCATGACAGATCAATATCGAAAACCTGAAATGTTATTGACAGATCAATATCTAATCCGCACCCAAACTTTTAATCATCCTTAATTTTTAATTAGCGAAATATACAAAGCGTACAGTGAAACTGATACAGACTCATCTACAACATCAATGTAGAGATGGATTCTTAAATTTCTGCAGAAAAGTTCAAATTAAAACACGGATGTCTAAATTGAAAAAACAGCACTGGCTCTTTTCATTTTCTTATATACTCCTTTACAAAAATAATAAGATCACCTTGACGTTTGATTAAAGCCGAAACCAAACATTCGTTACATAATGTGGGTCCCCTATATAAGAAATAGTGAAGAATGGGACCTACCTTAATTAGCTCAGCTCTTCTCTGAGGATTAACCCCCGATACGCCAAATAACATTTTTTCAGCAGAAATATCCATTTGTATTGCAACATCAAACCCAGCAAAAGCAACTTCTCTTCTCCACTGTTCATTTGAAACCATTATCAAGAACCCAAAAAACACATACTCTCTTTGTCCCATGAAAAAATGAAATATTGGGGCGTTTGGCTCAACCGGTAACTTAATCATAAAACAACCCTTTAATATGACAAAATAAAGGATTCTATGGATAAAGCGATTAGAATTGACTGCAATAGTGACTACAAGCATATTAGTTTTGGCTTTAACTTTTCCAAAGAAACCAAGGAAATTTTCATAGCATGTAGTACTTACATAACCTATGGTACCCAACACTTTACTTAAGAGGACATATCTATAGTAACCAACAAACGTGGACAATTCCAAGAATTTTAAAACAACTATTGAAAAACACTGAAATTTCCTTGACTTTTTAAAAACATTTGATTCTCTTTATTGTATATAAATAATTTTGTTGCACTTTAAATCTAATGTAACTAATTATAGTTTAAGAACTTCAATATCAGGTTACCATTTGTGTGAAACTAACTATTAAGAAATTGTTTACACACTGACTATGGTATCTCAATTTGCATGTTATTTTCATAGCTCTGGACAATTATATCTGTGTAAGGGCATATACAGAGTTAATAGTAAATTGTGGACGCAAAAACCCAACTTGTAAGCTTGCTTTGTAGGAATAAGTTCCCTTAGGCTTATATAATCAATTTGAAATCATATCAGAGTACTTCTTGGGGGTCTAGCCCTTATTTTAGATACTGGAAAATTTTTCAAACTACCTTAACTGTCAGATAACATTTACTTGTAAAGCAGTATGCACTTAAAATTAAACTCTCAAGTATTCTATTATCTGATTCTCAGCTGACAGAAAATGCTATAGCCTTGCCTAAAGAAGTAACCAAACCTAACAACAAGGTATGACCTGCATTATTGTTAATCCACCTACAAATTCAACCTATTTGGTAACTATTGGTTCTAACTATTAAGAGATATAAATTAGTCGATCCTCTATTCATGTTGATCTTTCTAACCATGCTCAACTAACGAACTGGGTTTTAAAAAGAGCGCCTGAGGCGCGAGGCACATCAAGGCGCAAGCCTTGGCGCCTTAAGTAGCCCGAGGCGTGTTTTTTACAAAAAGCCCCAAAAAAGCGCATTTTAGAGGTTTTTCTGGCCTGAGGCGCGCGCCTCATGTACATAGGGTATCTTTATGCTGTTTTTAAGCATCAAACTGTTGTACAATAGGTTTTTTAGCTTGTTCTTATGGGTAAAATCATATATAAACCTTATTTATAGCTATAATTTGGATAAGAGATGCTAAAAACCTATAGGATATAATATAAAAAATTATATAATCACTTTGCGCCTCGGGTACGAAAAACCCACCGCTTTTGCGCTTTGCGCTTCGCGCCTCGGTTTTAGACCTCGTCGCTTTTGTGCGCCCCTCGCTTTTTAAAACCAAGCTAACTTAAAGATTAAAGCTTGATGGGATTGGGGAGAAATATCATCCTCCTGCTATCAAAGATAACGATATTGAACACCTTTGAGTTATACTATTATTGACAGGACCTTTCCAAAAAAAATGGTGTTTTGTAGTGTAAAAAAAATGGTGTTTTGTAGTGTAAAAAAATGATTAGAGCCTACATATATCCCATTCTCTTCCCATTAGTTATTTCGGACACATTCTCTATTCTACATCATTTTCTTAACATTATGAATACACTTCGCAGTTGCTTATGGGCATAACCAACGTGCAAATCACATAAACCTCTATGTATGAGTGATTGTTCTTATTTTTGGCTGTTTGGCAACTTCTGAATGGTTAAGTGCTGAATCAGTAAGAGGTCTGAACCATTAAGTGTTGAACCAGTAAGAGGTCTGAACCATTAAGAGCTAGTATAATGCTTAACCGTTCAGAGGCAAATGTCTGACCAATTCAGATTAGAGGTCTTAACCATTCAAACTCAGTATAATACTTTACCATTCAGAGGCAAATGTCTGAACCATTCAGACATCTGCTCGCAAAACAAACAGTCTAAACGGTTAGCTTGGTTGGGTAAATCTGAAATCAGTAATATTTAGACCGTGGGGTGTGGGGCGTGGGTTGGGGTGGCGGTTGTCAAGCAACACTGGCTAGACCACACCAGGAGGCCATGGCGTTACCCCACTGGCCATGGTGACATAGCTAACTTTGGTTGGCTGGTCCAATATAGCCGTTGGGGCTAGCCGTTGTCAAGCGACATTAAATTATTTTTTACATATTAAACCAATATAAATACCCACCAATTTAAATTTTATATATAATATAACTAATGGAGTCATCGTCCAAAGATTTGCCGTCACTCGAAAAAACTCATACATACATCTCTATGTGCACACAAAAATTCATTGTATGCCCGTGACTCCTTACTCACCTTAGTAGGTCCGCCCCTATCCACCACTGTAAGTTAACACACTAAAGTAGAACCCAAACACCGTTAGGCGTAACTGAATACAAAAGGTTCTCGGATTTTCAGTTGCATAAATTACATCTAAAGGTAGTTCAACTACCTAACTTATGAGAACTACGGAAGTAGAGAAAAATCGAGATACGTACCTTACTAGCATTGTAATAAATCATAAAATTTAGAAACTAAGAACTACGGAAGTAGAGAAAAATCGAGATACGTACCTTACTAGCATTGTAATAAATCATAAAAGTTAGAAACATTTGGATACCAACTTCCATAGGATAATCTCTGTGCACTTCAATTATGGATTATTTTGACCAATCATATCTACAAAACATAATGTCGTTAGAATAAGTATAAAAAATGTCACCGGAAAATAAGTATTTAAGAGAGAATTATAAGAGTGAATGACCTGATTTTTTTTGAGGTCACCTGTAGTGTTAGTTGTCGTGATCTTGGTTATAGTCGTATTGATGTTGATATCTCTAATCTGATTGGTGGTCACGTAAACATGCACTCCACAAAGTTGCCATGTAAGCGAAGCACCATAGGTTAAATCCAACCCGGATACCAGGTTTAGTATAGTATCTCTTCAAGTTGTTTGCAATATGTCTTGATTGGGAAATTGTAAAATGACTAACAAAAAGGCAAGGATTCCATAGCCAAAAGACATATTACATAAGACCATATCTTGGAGATAACATTATTATACATAGAACATTTCTTCCTTACTAGTACGAGTGAAATAAAGGATGCAGAAAACAGAAAACCATTACAAAGTAGTGGATGCATTAACATCAACATTACCTTTTATTCAGCCACCCTGCTTTCATCTTAAAGATATATAACAACACCCTCAAAACCAGTGTTTAGTTGTTACGTTCCCAAATCCGCAACTCATTTGCTACCTTTCCTTCCATCAACCGCTTATCTTGTCTCAGTTGTTTGTGCTGCTCAAACATACGGTTCACAAAGTTGTTAGTGACGTTCGTGTGCTAAGCCGACGACTTGAAACTGAAATGTAGTTCATTGGGTATGATTACCTCCTCTTGCAGGTTTTTCACAACTCCCAACATCAACTTTGTCTGAAAAGAATATAAAAGCCATTAGTAAAGCAACTTATAGAACTTAGTGTTTTGTGAAATGGTAAGCTCACTTTTATGGTTCTGACTTGTTGGAGATTGGCCTCGGTTTGTTTCTCTAACTGAAAGAGCTCGGTGACATCTGCCTGTTGAACCTTGTGCTCATTGAGGTGCCTTCAAAACATACATGTAAACAAAGACTGTTTAGACAGCCAATTTGTCTATCAAATTAATATATGGAAGTCCCTGAGATTTTGAATGCCCTATGCCACTAGTAAAAAGGCAATTGAAATAGAAACTTATATATATAAACAAAGTTTACTAGCTTGGGTCGTCTCAAGGTCTAACCAAGTCGAACACTCACCCATCGGATTACTTAGAAGCCTAAATGAATATAAATATGTATTGAAAATATATATGTAAAAGTTTTGGGCCACTTAAAATTTTGGGTCTTGTGCGGTCGTCCATCTGGCACACTCTATGGGCCAACAATGCAAATTAACTGAACTAAGTAGAACATGTTGATCAAGTACGATTACCGTTGGATCATCTCTGTTAACTCATCAGCGGTGCGTACATTCCTATATTGTAAGGTGAGTTCCTGTCACAAGTTCCCAAGTGATAAGCAACAAGTAACTCAATTAAAGAAATTATATACTGATCGGTAGGATTGTGGTAGACGCGTCAAAAATGACATTAAATTTCAAATTGACTTTTGAAGATTTCCTTGAATTTTCATTTAGTTATAAAGTTGTGAGTTAGTTGTCATGCTAATTTCTTAATTGTCTCATTTTATTTCCAAGTGTTCATATGAGAAATGTTAAAATTTCCCATATATAAAGGAGCTCTATGTAATAGTTTAGGCCTTTAATAAAGTATTCCATAATGACATACGTAAGTACTCTTATCATGTATGGGTATCATTATCATGGTTTCGAAACAACTGTTAGTGGCATTAGGTGTTTATCTCCGTCAAAGTGGTGTTGGTTCATGCCCCACAAAGTGGGTAGTGGTTTCAAGGGAAATGCATGAGAATGGTGGGCTCAACTTTATTTATGGCCAAAATTAAAGTAATGAATGAATTTGACGGTCATTTCAGCTTTGACTGAGTGGTAGAGGCTCTTGCCTCATGGAAAAAAGACCAGGGTTCAATCCTGGCATTGGGTATAATTAATATTATTTAAGAGTAGGAGTAGAAAAAATGTAACCTTTGACATTAAAAAAAAGAATGAATTTGACGATCGTGACATTGTAAAAAAGGCAAACATACTAGTATTGTTATTAGATCATTTTCTCTTTTTATACCTTTCTAATATTCGTGCAATTAAGCATAACAATTGTGAAAGATAGTGAAGGTGACTTAATAACAGGACCAGCACTTTTTGTAAGGGGCTGTTTGGTAGCCTCTTAATAACCATTCAGATGCTACATCTTAATGGTTTAAAACCTCTGAATGAATAAGAGGTAACCTCAAGTCTGAATGGTTAAGAGGTAACATCTGAATGGTAAATCATCACATGTCACATTCTTCTAGCTTCTCGTTGGTAAAATTCTTAATGGTTCCATTAAGAGGTAGCCTCTTAATGACCATTCAGAGGCTACCAAACAGCCCTTAAGGCTCTAAAGGGCCAATATCATAGATGGTACTTGGGAAGAGTGATGCTAGCAGTGATATGATTTAAGAATGCTTGATTCACATACCTCGCGTACAGTTCTGCGGACTGCTTCATCTGCATGCTTGTGGTCCTCGTAGCGCTTAAGGATATCGGGCATGCTGCATGACAAGTTCATGAAAGTAAGGGTTAGCATTTATATTATCCATGTTTCAATTATCTAGAGCTTCAATATATTTTTGGGTAGTTTTTTTTAATAAATTTAACTTTATTACAACTTTAGGTGGATATCTATATAAATATGTATACCATTTACAACCACAAAAAAAAAAAAAAAAAAAAAACCCGACACATTTGAATGGATCATGTTCCTGCTCCAATTAGGACTTGTCCTCAAGGTACTCATAACTATGGAATACTAGGACTTGTGATGGGAAATCATCAACTAACACCCCTGGTGTGTCATTAAGCTCGCCTCACTTCCGAATCGATCTAAGGAAAACTTCCAACAAAAATCAAGTGTATGCATCAATCACATTTAAAATATGACTAGATTATGTCATTTCCGTCCTTATAAGCTTAATCTTAGTCACCCTCTCATCTTTGTTTGCCCTATTCCACTAGCACCTTCTAGTGTTCCCTTAATGATTTTGCCTGGCTATGTTCCATTAAGTAGTTTAGAATATGAATGCCTATAACACAATGCATAACAATGTTAACATCTCAATGTTAAATATCTTTTGGGGTAGAATGTTGTAGTTTACTGGCCATCAACAAGCTAAACGAAAAATTATGATATGAGGGCCTGAACGATTTGTTACTCTCGGTTGATACGTATCGTATAACTAGCTAGTGGTGACAAGTCGATGCCTACGAGAAAGGTATCTCTAATGGGGACACTAGTCATGCTCTAAGTCATCACTTTATAATACTCCTATAGCTCAATGGTAATCAACTATGTTGATAGACATACATACATAGACTTACATAGAGTACCAACACCCTCTTTTACATAAAAAAACAACCCCCTTGAAATTCAATATTTATATACTACGAATTCCATAAGTACCGAATACCGAAATTAATATATAACTTTTTTGAACGGCAAATTTCTAGCTTCTTATGAAACTTGAGCCCAAGATCTCACACGAAAAGTGTTTAAAAGGTTTTGCCTTCCCACTTGACCACTAACCCTAGTAGTAAATACCAAAATTAATAATATCATACCAATATTTTTGTTGAATAGGCAAAATCAAAATGAGTACCAGTATCGTTGGTATTCTTGAGAAAAAAAAACACATTCCCTAAATGAACCATAGTAACATATGATGTCATTTGAGCCGTAGCTTCATAATATAAAAAAAGAAATATCTGAAGAGAAAGTGGGCTCACCTGCCAATCCAAAATATGAGTAACTAGTATTAAAGCCCACCGCATTGTGGTGGGGCGTAAAAATATTTCAAATAGTACCAATGTCACACCATCGTCAACAACCAGCTCGTATTAATGTTAATAAATTAGACCGTAACGTAAAACATAGAAAATAATAACCAAGTCGACTTAGTACCCGCTCATTGCGATGAACCTGTTAAACGGGAAATAATAGACGACGTAAAAACGTTGAACCGTACATGTACATTGCGTCGTGTTAACTCGCAAATTTAGAACGGAGCGTTAAACGAAACGTAAAAACATTGAATCACACACGCATGTTACACCGTGTTATCTCACAAAATTTAGAACAAAACGTAAAACAAAAAAAATTGCAAAATATGAAAAGTATAGGAGACCAAAGTTGAAAGTAAAAAAATTGTAAAATTAAATTGTAAAAGATGAAAACTTTTGGGTTAATAGTGAAAGATCAATAGTTTTGAATGAAAAGTATACAACCCCTAAGCATTTTGTACAACCTCTTAATACATAAAGATGTTGCAAATTTATAGTATGTAAATCTGGTTGGTGAGGGGTCCTACATCATCCTTTTATGCGTATACAGGTGTATGTGTAAAATTAAAAGTGTTAAAATGAAAACCTATCGTATTCACCTTTATTGCATATGCAGGTATATAGTATCCTTCCTTTATAAGAGCATTCACATACTGGGAATCAAAATCTGTGTATGGGGTTTTTAAAATATAAATAGTATAAAAAGTGGTTGTGAGTGGAGGAGAGAGAAAATGTTACTGTTTATCTGTATATTTGGGGGATACTGTTCACCCACTATAATTTTTTAATATATATTGAACTAGGTTATATACCCGTGAGCTTCACGGGTTATGGGTTCTGTTATAAAAAATCTATATCTATAAAAGTATTTTTTTGTATGATTTATAACCTGATATCTCGTCATGCTAAGACCCATATTTGACAAACCTTACCAAGAAGAAAAAAACAGAAATTGAATTACTTAGGGCATTTACTTCAAAAGCGGCTCTTAATGCATACACAAGACTGAACGACTGATGTCAAGAAAGTTTCAAAATATTCTTGTGAATGCCAAAAGAAAACAGGCATCATATATGATGCTAAAAAACTCGATTATACCCGTTTTATGAGTTATTCAAAGTACTCTTACATGAACCCACCACGTTCTTGTATACAACTGAGAGCATGTTTCTCTTCTCAACAGGCAATTCAATATCCAACGTTGCTACTTGCTTCATGGCATCCACCATCTCGCAACAAAAAAATAACACGATAAGACCATAATGCCAACAACACGGATCAATCATCAAATCAACTTTCAGAGTACTATGTGCAAACATATTGCATCAGTAACATTTACTTGGTCTTTCTAAAAAATCATTTTTAACCAATGGACCGGTATAAGCTACATAGCATACATGTAAATAGAGTTTGCACACAAGCATGTTCTTTTTACAACTTTAACATAACTTACTGTATTGATCAACAATGATGATTATTGTCAAATGCTCTCTATATTATTGTATCAAGTTGGAAGTAGACATGGTTTTATATCATAAAAGAAACTATAAAGTAAATAAAATTAGCTCTTAACCCCAAATGACTTGCATATAATGATGGTTTAGCACATTACCTTGAGAGGGCCAAGTAAATCAAGAAGTACACGAGTTGATATATATGTCAAGAACCACGACAACACCTTCTTACATCTCTATACAAAGTGATACACGGATTACCAAAAATAACCTCAAAGGGTTATATGCAACAAATTGAGAAGCCTAAAAAGTCGTGTGTTAAACAAATTGAGAACCATAAAAAGCCGGCGATAAACATGGATTATTTGTCGCCAAAAGATGTGCCAATTTGGCCAAATGCTTATTCGGAAGACATGTTTTTTTTTTCATTTTATGCATTTTTTAAATCACATTCGGATTATTTCCAAAGCATTCGACCCAGTTCACCTAGATTAGCCTGGTTAAGCTGTTTGAATTAAGGCATAACCCGTAATTAATAATTAAGTACTTAAATCATAACTGATTATAAGAAGATAACAAATTTAATAAATTGTTAGATGTCCAAATACTTACAAAAATTTTGAAATGATATTTGAAGTATTATACTTACACAAGTCATCTGCATAGAGGTCAAGACCCTAGGGTTTAGCACCCATAGAACATCCACCAAAGAAGAGGTTTAGCACCCATAGAACATCCACCAAAGAAGAAGACAAATTAAGCAGGAAATCATACACTTAGAAGCCTATTCATAAGACTTAACAAAATCCATAAAATTTTAACACGATGTACTTACATAGTGAATAAGTGTCATGGAATGTAAAGTGAAGCTGAATTATTCCAGGATGAGTCAACTGATCCAATACAATCCTCTCTAACTTCACATAAGCAATTTTGTGTTCTTTTGTTATGAATTTTTTATCCATGATCTTTAAGGCGTAAACCTTTCCGGTGTCTTTCTTTTTTGCTCTCACGACCTCACGATGTCAAATTTTAACCAATAAGCATACACCAATGAGTAAGTAATTTGCAAGAAAGAAGCAAACTGTCATATTCGAAGGCAAGAACAAACAGATACTAAGAACTAAAAATGGGCCAAAACAACCCGACCCAGCCCTTTAATCCGTCCTAAAATCCTCATGGGTGGATAAAAATGGTCAACTTATTTCATTTATGCTGATTAAAGAATGCTTAAGATCATATACTTAACCTTGGGCATACAATATCATATTTCTAGTATTTCAGAGGGCTCAAATTGCAAGATTTACAAAGCACAAATTGCAAAACTACTCAACTATGCAACAATATAAAAACATATCAAACAAAAAAAAGTAAAATAAAAGCATATAAATAACAGTTAAGGGCATAAATTAAACTCCAATGAACGATCCAAATTACTACACAATCTTACTATATAAGCAACATGAACACACTACCATTAAAAGTGGTTGCCAAATAAATTAATATATCATTTTTATTTTATTTATTTATGAATATTTCAACAGAGAAAAACAAAAACTCTTGGCAACTGAGTTCTAAATTGTAATGATAACTATTTATAAAAAAGGGAACAATTATTGTTTGCAGCTTAGCCCAAGCGACTTGCTTCCGCCTGAACCAACTTTGACATGTTACCAACCCACCCCTCTAGCCACATACGCATATTTTTACAAGAGAATGACCTACGATACCTGAAAGCTACAAATTGACCACACTAACAAACCACACGAAACTTTCTCATGTGCATAACCAGGCCGCTTTTCTTTTTGTGATCTGTAAATATAAACAAAGAAAAGTTTATGAAAAAAATAACATGTAAACCTTACGTTAGACCATAATATATCTGTTTACCATAAAGTTCATAGTTTTAACTTGAATTAATAAATGGTTTTATTTGAGGATTGACATGTGTTACACGATAAACATAAAAATAATCAGCTAGCTTACCTTAATTTGCACCGTTCAACTTCTAGGCGAATGACCTGATCTTCAGATGAACTGTCACTATCTGAATCTGTATGGATACCATCTAAAGCATTATATTAAGAACATTTAAAATACTGACTACAAATTGAAAAATAAACAATATAATTACCGTATGAGAGAGGAATGTTGGTACTCACCAAGATCTGGATCTTGAACGGATGAAGAAACAAAGAGAATGAGATGAAAATGAGAGAGCTGAACCTGAGATGAGATGAAAATGAGAGAGGGTCAATGAAGATCTAAAATCATTTGGATCTCAAATCAATTGGATCTTGTGAAATCTTCATAGATCTGGTGAAATTGCTTTGATGTTCTTGAATCGCCAGAGAGAGAGAGAAAGGGGCGCCAGAGGATTTTGAAAACGTGAGATCTGAAGAATGAATCTAAAAAACCCTAGATGTGTATCCGTGTGTTTCTCTCGTGTTTTCAAAATAAAGAAGCCACAAATTCTGAATCAAAAAATAAACTTAGCTGGAACTTTGAAGAGCATGAGAATTGTGGGCAAATCATGAAAGGAACCATCATCTCTCAACTGAAATTCATCACTATTACCTAAACAACAAAAATTAAAAATAGAACTTAACACCTTATTTCGAACCAATATAAACGAACCTCATCCTTCTGAAACAACAAATCTAAATCTTAACAAATAATTATCAAAATATGTTGAATAAGATCTATAACGAACCTCATCCTTCTGAAACAACAAATCTAGATCTTAACCTCTGATCACCGCAACGATCGTTGACGAAAGTTTCATCAAAACACATCAAATCCATACACAAAACGTAGATCAAAGAGCGATCAACACGAATATGTAAACGAAATCGTCAAAAACAACGAAGAAAAACGAAGATCTGAAGAAAACGCGTTGGGAAAAGGGTTTTTGAAAAGATGAAACATGGGTAGTCTCGTCTCTCTCTCTTTTTCTCTGGGTTTTGGAATTTGGTTTGTGATAATGAATTTGAATTTTGAATGAGATGTTGTTTGAGGAAACCTGCAACCATAGGGTTCTGGTGTAAACAGGAAGAAAGAGAAGTTTGGTGATAATGACTTGACTTAAGGTTTTCTAAAAAAAAGGAAAAATATGAGGAAATGACACATAGGAGAAAATAAAAGAGAGGGCTTGTAATGTTGACACGTGGTAGGAGAAATTTTGCTTTATTATAGTAGAAGAAGTGATTGTGAGTGAAGGGGAGAGAAAAATGTAATGATAAAGGTATAAAAATATTATTTAATTGAAAAGGAGAGAGAAAAAATATTTGTTTTTAGTGAAAATATATTGATATAGGAGTTGTTTTTAGTGGAATGTATGTATATCTTTAGTGAGCTGGATGTGAATGCTCTAAGAGCATTCACATCCTAACCATCAAATTATGTGAGGAGGGGTTTTTATATTATAAAGGGTATAAAAAGTGGTTGTGAGTAGAGGAGAGAGAAAATGTTACTGTTCATCTGTATATTTGGGGGGACACTGTTCACCCGTTATAATTTTTTAATATATTTTGAAAGTGGTTGTGAGTGGAAGTGAGAGAAAAATGTAATGATAATATTATTTAATTGAAAGGAGAGAGAAAAAATATTTGTTTTTAGTGGAAATATATTCATGGTTGTAAAAATCCCGACTAGACACCGATTAATCCCCGATTAATCATCGATTAATCTCGATTAATTTTCGATTAATTACAATTAATCCCGATTATATCCAATTAATCCCCGGTTAATCCCGATTAATCGCTAGTCCCCACCTCACCGACCGACTAGCGACTAGCGATTTCTACAACCATGAGTATATTGATATAGGAGTTGTTTTTTAGTGGAATGTATGTATAATTTGATGGATTGGATGTGAATGCTCTAATATGTGTAAAATTAAAAGTGTTAAAATGAAAACCTATCGTATTCACCCTTTTATGCAGATCCAAATAAGAATAATTCATTTCTAAAATATATACGTTAAGTACATCTTTTTTGCATCTTATTCTTTTTAGGGGACCCGGGGTGGCATATCTTTTGCCCGTAATGGTTTATTATAACAAGTGATGAAAGATCAAACACCACCCCCACTGTTTCTTGAAAACTCATGAATTTCATAACGGGTAGAGAATATCACACGTGAAAAATGTAATATTATGAGGGAATGTGACGGTGGAAAACTTCACGCGTTGAACTTGTTTGAAATGTGACCGTTTCGGCTTTTTTGATCATTGAAAAACGGTAATGTTTAATTAAAAAAAAAACCCTTTAAACCATTTATACATATACTTGTAGGGTAATTTTGTAAAATGTTATTGTAGGGTAATTTTGATCTTGTAGGGTAATTTTGTAAAATGTTCTTGTAAGGTAATTTTGATCTTGTAGGGTAATTTTGTAAAATGTTCTTGTAAGGTAATTTTGATCTTGTAGAGTATCATAATTACTCTACAAATGATCTTGTATGTTAATTTTGATCTTATAAGATAATTTTGATCTTGAAGGGTAATTTTATAAAATGTTCTTGAAGGGTAATTTTGATCTTGTAGGGTAATTTTGTAAAATGTTCTTGTGGGGTAATTTTTATCTTGTAGAGTATCATAATTACTCTAGAAATGATCTTTTATGGTAATTTTGGTCTTGTAGGGTAATTTTGTAGAGTATCATAATTACTCTATAAGTGTATCACAATTAGTCTGCAAGTTTCAACATTACCCTACATTTATAGAGTAATTTTGATAATTACGAAAATGCCACCGTGTTTTTTTGCTTTTTCATGTCTTTCATACGTTTTGTACGATAAGACCATGTGTAGTGGGGCGTTTTTAAAAAAAAAAATTAAAAAAAAAAAAAAACGCCCGAAAGCGCCCAACGCACCATTACACTAGGCGTTATTTTAAAAAAAAATTCAGAAATTTGATTTTGGCGTTATTAAGAAAACGCTGCAATTATCCATTTGATTCTTGCATTGGCCAATGTGAGAAGAAGGTCCACTGCATGTGGCCACATGGTGGGGTCCAAGGTTTTGACTAGCCAATAAGAATCTAGTTTCTTTTATTTTCTTTTTTTTTAATCCTTTTGCATGGGGGTTATTGGAATAATGCCCACTACGCCACTTTTGCTATAATGCCCAACGCTGACTAGGATGCCACGTGTCGGATAATGCCCCATGGTGGGGGCATTATTTTTGTTCACCACTACACATGGTCTAAGGCTGTTTGTACGTGCACTCCACAATAAGACCTTATTATAGTTTAATTAACTTTAAGATTTAGAAAAAAATAAATTTCATTAAGTAGCTTATGTAAAAAGTAATAAAACTTATATTTTTTTTTTCATGTAGAGTTAATTGCCCGGATGGTCCCTGTGGTTACACGTTTTTTTCATGTTTAGTCCCCACATTTCGGAAATAGCAGCTATGCTCCCTATGGTTTGTCATTTTGTTACTCGGATAGTCCCCTGACATTTACTCAGGGGACTATCCAAGTAACAAAATGCAAACCATAGGGAGCATAACTGCTATTTCCAAACTAACTGACATCTACTCAAGTGACTATCCGAGTAACAAAATAACAAACCATAGGGAGCATACCTGCTATTTTCAAAAGGTGGGGACTAAACGTGAAAAAAACGGGAAACCACAAGGACCATCCGGGCAATTAACTCTTTCATGTATATCATATTTCTTTATACTTTACCCTCATATACGTCGCAACTTAAGTGGAAAAAAAAGGCGACTAAAATATTGTTGAAGTAAAACAGTAAAGACGGAAAAAGAAAATAGAAAATATTGTTGAAGTAAAACAGTAAAAACGAAAAAAAAAAAAAATAGAAAATATAAAATATCACCTCCATATTCCTTAATCACTAGATATATTTTGTGGCCACCGGAGAGACCCACCATGCCTCACCATTTTTAGAAATATGATGTGGACACCGGGGGCAGTGCGGCCCAATATTTCTCCGTGATAAAGATGTTCAACGCGTGGAAGATAAGCACAAACCACCGCCACCCATAAAATTCACGCGTGAACGTAAATTCACGTAAATTCGCGTGATAAAATTCACGCCGTGATAAATGAAACATGTGAGTGGGTGTGAGGGTTTATTGTTGGGTTTTGTGAGTGATGGACATTTCCACTAAAAAAGATTATGAGTGATGGAATAATGGTTGATGACAATACGACAGAACTTGATTGGATGCTGTGAGTGATGGAATTTTTGTAAGTGATAACCACCCCTCTCCCAAGAGTCTTTAATATAAACATCACACGCTTGTATGAATACCACGGTGAAGAACTGAAGATAGTTTACCTTTTTAATAAAAATATATATATAGATAGATACATACATACAGATTAGCATGCATGCATGTCACACAGGGTGTGTGTATATATACTACCTTTGCATGTATCAGCCATGTACTCATGTCCAATATTACTGTTCAGTTCTTTAATTAACAATTAGAAATTTGAACTTAGAATATTTGGGTTTAAGAATATATATTTTTATATATGTATGTATCTGAACCTTGATCTACATCCGGCACCTCGATTCACAACGTTAGCGACAAAGATATAGATCCAGGAAGCTTGTTTTGTTATATATATATATATATATATATATATATATATATATATATATATATATATATATATATATATATATATATGTTGATATATTATTCACACTTGTTGATGATCATATACATCTTTTAGATTACCAATATGTTGATATATTATTCACACTTGTCATCCCAAACCTGATTTTGAGAATCCCTTTTGTGTATAAGTCATAAGATAGAGTGTTTACTTGAAAACAAAAACAAACATATGATTATTAATATAATTAATAAACGGTCATATATATACATGTATATATTCAACAATCATACGCATCAAATCCCACACATAGTAAAACTACATTTTATAGGGTAGGAACAGAAGTATGTAGGCAAACCTTACCTCTGTCTCTCTAGCTGAGAGAGAGAGAGAGTCTAGTTCAATATACGTATATGTGTATATATATGACTGTTTGTTATTTGTTAACAAATGGATCTAAGTTATGATTAATTTTTCTTCCCTTTGAAGATGTACCTGTAATATTGGATCACATGTACCTGTCACCAGTAGAAAACTCATAGAGCTTGTTTCTCCCGGAGAAGACGAAAACGGCGAGATCAACGTTGCACAGCACGGATAGATCGTGAGCCTTCTTCATCAGTCCGTTCCTGCGCTTGGTGAAGGAGACTTGGCGGCTCACTTTGTCTTGGATCCGCTTCAGTTCAACCTTCCCTCTCCCCATCGGGTCGTAAAACAACAGAAACACTTTCTCGTTAAAGAGGTTAAGTTTAAAAAAAAATTATAACTAGGTAAAGAGGTTAAGGTCAAGGTGGAGTCGAAATGGCAGCATCTTGACAGCATTATATAACATAGTTGGTGGCTGTGGAGTTTAGAACTAGGCCTCTTTGTAAGTCGATAATTCGAAACCGAGCCAAACTGGGTTTTACCACAGTGGGCCTTCGGGCGGGGGGGTTTTCTTCGGAATTGATTGCTTGGTGGCTCAAGCATGCATCCAAATCTGACCGTTATAGAGGAGGGGATATATTTGCTCAATTGAGGGCATCCTGTGATGTTTATCCGATGATTTAGTTGACTGTTAAGAAAAATATCAAGGTGTACGGCCAGATTTTTTTTTTCTCCGGCATGGAAGAACATTGTGATGGAGACTTGTCTAATTTATATACTATTAATTTGCAACAAGTGAGTGCATTAGTAAGTTGTGCATTAAGGGTTTGTCTTGCAAGGTGTTATTGTACATTTATATTTTGGTTGTAAATTGTGCTTAAGTGGTTGTACCTTAATCAAATAATGGTTTCATTACCTTACCAAATTCAATTTGTTTTGTATGCATGTATGGTTGTAAATTGTGTTTAAGTGGTTGTACCCTAATCAAATAATGTTTCTTCGCATGTTTCACGTTTTGGTTTAATTTCTTCGCATTAACACGCTGCAACTGCGAGTCCTAGATCAACTAATTAGTTATTTTATTCTATGTTTCACGTTTTGGTTTAATTTCTTCGCATTAACACGCTGCAACTTCAGCGTCTGTTGTTGCTGACAGTAGTGTGAAATAAGTGTTCCCCCCAACCGCGCAATGCGGGGGTTGGTTAATACTAGTTAGAATTAAAAAAAGTGTGTGTATTTTTTTAGTTTCTCAAAAGATGTTTACACATAAAGTGACAAGACAAAACCATTTATAAGGTACTTTAACTTTGATCTTGTTCTTTTATAAGGGGAGGCGGGGTGGCAGCGTGATGAACAAAGTTCACGTGTGATGCCATTTTGCACACCGCCGCCACCATACATTTTAACGCGTGGAAAAATGAACGCGTAGAAAACTTCATGCGTTGAACTTATTTGAAATGTGACCGTTTGGGCTTTTTTTACCGTTGAAAAACGGTAATGTTTAATAAATAAAAAAAACTTTTAAACCATTTATATATACTTCCCAATTTTTAACCATTGCACCCATACTAAAACACAAACACATATCGCACATTCTACATATTTCTCAAATGGATTTTCCTGACGTTTCCGATTGATAGCGATAACGATACCCACACTTAAATATTTTGTGTCAGTGTATAACGAACTTGAATCAAGTTCGTCCCGCTCAAAGAAGAAGATGGTAGATCGTGATCGTATACATGCCAACGAAGTGTCAATGAACGATTATTTTGTGGATAATCCGGTCTACAATACCGAAACGTTTAGAGATCGGTTTCATTTACCAAAAGAATTACTTTTAAAGATTGTTTGAGACATCGAAGCAACCGAAGAATGGTTTCAAGAAGGTTACGATGAGAGGAGCAAACCAAGTTTCACGCCGATACAAAAATGCATGTGCGCCATTCGCCAACTAGCAACAAGTAACCCTTCCGATCAATTTGATGAATGCCTAGCTTTGGCGGCCATAACTTCCCGTGAATGTCTGCAATTTTTTTGCAACGCGGTCATTAAATTGTATGGTAAAGAGTTTTTACGTAAATCAACGAGACACGACATCTCACGTATTTACGCCGCACATGAGACTAGATGGCATTTTTCAGGGATGCTCGGTAGCATCGATTGTACACATATCGAGTGGAAAAATTGTCAAAGAGAGTTGCGAGGGGCGTATGTTAGGGATGACATCAAAAGACAAACCATCATACTTGAAGCGGTGACGTCGAATGATTTATGGTTTTGGCATTCATATTTCGGTGTTCCAGGTTCAAACAATGACATCAATGTTTTGCACACGTCGCCGTTGTTCCAAACCGTAACAGATGGTACCGCACCCTTCTGTCCATTCTATGTTAACGGACGATATTACAGACGAGGCTTTCTTCTTGTGGATGGTATCTACCCATCATGGTCTGGTTTTGTGAAAGCTCCTTCATTTCATGTCGAGGCTAAAGAAATCATGTTCAAAAAGTTGCAGGAATCGGTAAGAAAAAATGTTGAGAGGGCTTTTGGTGTTTTAAAGGGTAGATGGGGCATACTAAGCCGACCGGTTCATGCGATGAACAAGAAATCAATACATAGCATAGTATATGCCTGTATCATATTACACAATATGCTAATCAAAGAAGACAGACGTGCAATATCTCCGGATTGGCTGCCGGATCCTCCTACACAAGTTCACGTTCTAGAAAATATCCAACAAGACTTGTGTGATGAAGAAACTCACTTTCGGTTGAGATACGATATAATCTAACTAGTAGGTTCTTTAGGTTTGGAGTTTCATGATTCGGACGAGGAGTAGAGTTTCTTTATTATTTTTTTTAAATTGTAGTCTAAAATATTTTGTTTAATTGAACTATTATCTTTTAATTTTAATGAAATTTATAATTTTAGTGTTTTATTGTTAATTTCTAATTTAAAAAAAATTAAAAAAAAAAGTTGTGAGTGATGGAATTCCGTCACTAGTGATGACCACCGCCACTAAAAAAGGGTTGTGAGTGATGGAATAATGATTGATGACGTGGCGGAACTTGATTGGATGTTGTGAGTGATGAGTGATGACCACCCCCACCCCCTTAATAGTTTGTTTTTTACACAGAAACAACTTTATAAAAAAAATATCTAAAACAAGTTCAAACCAAATATTAAGGTTTCTCAAACCCCTTTAAAAATACGAAAAAAATAATACTTTGAGAGATTGAGAAGAACTTGAATTATTAGAAGATTAAATTGTTTGTATTTCCTACATTAATTTTATACTTATTTTTATAACTAGCAGGTTGTGCTCTGTGTGTTGCAACATGAAACCTGCACGACAACATATATTGTGCAATATTTAAATACATAACTAGGGTCAGAATTTAAAGAGAACGGTGAAAAGTGTGAGAATGTGAGAACGATTTTGGTGGTGACATGTAACATTGATGTTAAATTACACTAAGGGGTAATATTGTCAAAAAAACCCACTCACATGAACTGGGTGTTCAAATAAAACGCCATAAAAACACCAAATTCAGAAAAAACCATGAAAATACCCAGTTAAAACGCCATAAAACACTGAAAACAAAAACTATTGTTATGTACGCAAAAAAAAAAAAAAACTATTTTTTTTGAGCTATAATTTACAACAGCTCAAAAAAACCATTTTTGAGCTATAATTACAACAGCTCAAAAAAACTCACTCACATGAACTTCTGTGTTCAAATAAAACGCCATAAAAACACTCAATTCAGAAAAACGCCATGAAAATACCCAGTTAAAACGCAAAAAAGCTATTGTTATGCACTCTAAAAAAAGCTATTTTTTTGAGCTATAATTTACAACAGCTCAAAAAAACAATTTTTTTTAGCCATAAAAAACCATTTTTTTGAGCCATATAGCTCAAAAAATGCGCCGTGTAAGTTTATTTGTGCTGATTTTTGGGCGGTTTATGTGTGTCTAAATTAATATTTTTTTGAGCTCAGAAAAATCATAATTTGTATTAGTGTAAAAACGCCATAAAACACCCGGTTCAGAAAAACGCCATGAAAACTCAGTTGAAAACGATATAAAAGACTCAGTTCAGAAAAACGCCATGATAATACCTAGTTAAAACGCCATAAAAACACCTAGTTCAAAAAAAAAAAAACGCCATGAAAATACCTAGTCTAAAACGCCATAAAACACCCAGTTCAGAAAAACACCATAAAACCAGTTATTTTTTTTTCGAAAAGTATATCAATAGTATACTCGTTGGAAAGACAAAAAAACGCTTAGTTTTATGGTGTAATTTTTTTCGAAAAATAATCACGTATAGAAAAGTTATTGTCGTTTAAATATGATGGGGGAAATGACATGTGATTAGCATGTGCACCTTTGTTTGGATATTCCTATTTTACCCCTCCTGGTAGTTGCAAGGCCCCTATTATTTACAAAAATGTCACCGCATCAATCTCAGCCACGAACCACTAAGATCTTGTGGCTGAGAATCGTTCTCACCGTTCTCACATTTTGAGGCGTTCTCTCCTGATCATGTTCCTACGTAACCAATGTTGTAGAAGGCGCTAGGTGCTAGTCGGGCGGTGAGGTACCGCCTAGGGATTAATCAGGATTAATAGGGATTAATCGGGATTAATCGGATTGGACTTTTTAAGTATAATTTTACAAATTTTTATATATATATAGATAACTTTATACTTTTTATTAATAAATTTACAAGTTTAGGATATAACTTTATACTTTTTATTAATAAATTTAAAAGTTTAGGAACCATATGTAAACTAGTGAAAGATAGAGGGGGTTAAATGTTAAAATACCTAAACTTAAATGTTAAAATAGATTTATAACTAAAATTTGGGCTTTAAACCATGGGCCAGGTTTCAAAAATTGGGTTTTTTGGGTCAAAAAACATGGGTCCGATCTGTCCGATTTTTACCGATTTTGTCCGACTTTTACCGACTTTGACCGATTTTGACCATACCGATTTTTTGACCGACTAGCTTAAATTTAGGCAGTAACCCACCGACTAGCGCCTAGTCGCCGATTAATCGGCCGCCTAGGCCCATTTTTGCAACATCATTATCTGTACTAAATCGTCAATATGGTATATGTGACTTTATGTACCAACCCCATATTTTGGGCCAAGTATGATATATAAATAAGAGCAAATGATTTTCATATGTAGCAAGACATATGCTTAAAACCTTACTAAACCTTAAATGAAATGCCCATTCAACAATATGAAATGGAACACTATGTTATTTATTAACTTTTGTATTTAGCTTTTGAAATTTAATACATGTGTTCATAATTAATTAGAAACACTAAAATAATATTTACAAATTGTATATTTATACAACTAGATTTGTATCTGCTTTCGTTGTGTTGCAGAAATCATGAATGCAAAGTGTTTATAACGTAGACGGAGTGTTAATGGTTGTTATTAATAGATTAGATCGATTTGTATGTTTAGAATAGATCTATATCTTGTATTATTAGAGATAAATCTGTATTTATTTTGTGGTTATCTCCTACCAAAAATAGTGTAGAGTCTTTTGTATTTATAAGGATATTAAATCAATGAGAAGATCATCAAAATTATTCAAACCTTCATGGTATCAGAGCGAATTCTGATCCCCATGGATGGTACCCTCATGTCCCTACCCAACTGCTCCCAAACCAAACAGCGCTGGCCCCGGCGTCTTGGGCCCTCGGCCAGCCCAGAATTATGTTGCAAGTCAAGCCTCATCCACTACAGATGGCTACACTCCAACGGATCTAACTCAGGCTTTATATCACATGGCACTTAATCTGCCGAATCAAAATTGGACAATGGACACAGGTGCGTCTGATCATATGACTTCTACTAATTTCCCGTTTTTTTTAATAATTGCATGTCCCGTACTATTGTAGTCGGTAGTGGAAAAACCATACCCATTCTTGCGCAAGGAAACCAAACCTTCCCACCACCCTTCCCACCCTTCGAATTAACTAATGCCCTTTATGCACCCTCTTTAATCAAAAACCTACTTTCCGTCCATCATTTCACTAAAGATAATCACGTTTCTATAGAATTTGACCCCTTTGGTTTTATTGTCAAGGATCTCAAGACCAGGACTCCTGTCCTACGATGCAATAGTTCTGGTGACCTCTACACATTGGATCTCACACAAGTGTCCAAGTCCACCTCACCATCTACTTTCAGTGTTGTACCTCAAGACCTTTGGCATCAACGCCTTGGCCACCCTAGCTCAAATTTATTGCATTCACTTAAAATTCAAGTTTTATTTATTGTAATAACTCAAAAACTAAATTATGCCAATCTTGTGTTTTTGGTAAACATGTTCGACTTCCGTTTATGGATTCTGTTAATTCTACATCGTTACCCTTTGATATCATACATAGTGATTTATGGACTTCCCCAATTCTTAGTAGTGGTGGTCACTGTTATTACATTTTATTCCTGGATGATTTTACTAACTTCTTATGGACATTTCCCATTAGTCAGAAATCACAAGTCTTCTCAACCTTTCATAACTTCTCTACTTACATTACCACCCAATTTGAGCGTAAAATTAAACAATTTCTATGCGATAATGGCAAGGAATATGCGAACCCTCAATTTAAACAATTTTGTGATACACATGGCATGAAATTTCGGCTTTCTTGCCCACATACATCGTCTCAAAATGGTAAAGCCAAGCGGAAAATTCGAACAATTAATAACATTATTCGAACTCTCCTTGCTCAGTCCTCTATGCCCAACACCTATTGGCATCATGCTCTAGAGGTGGCTACTTATCTTCTTAATATCCTTCCTAGTAAACTTCTAAACTACAAGTCCCCTACTCAAATTCTCTACCTCACTCAACCCTCCTATACTCATCTTCGTGTTTTTGGTTGTTTATGTTATCCTTTAATTCCTCACACCACCATCAATAAACTTGAACATAGGTCCATGCCTTGTGTTTTTCTCGGATATCCCCCTAATCATCGAGGATATAAATGTATCGATCTTGCTACCAAAAGAATTCTCATAAATCGTCATGTTATCTTTGATGTCACTACACGTCCTTAATCGATTAGGAATTTCGAGACTTTTGGCGAGACTGAAAATCAAAGAGAGGGACTAGTTATCAAGATGCGAGTTTCACCTCTAACTTGGTAACATCGTACCCTAATATTGTTGGTACTTATCAAAGATAAGACCTACTAGATTATGAAAGTGGAAATTTCCTTTCAAGGTTTGGATGTCACTCCTAACTTGACGGTAAATCTCGTGCAAAAATATAAACACTGCTGAGTGAAAGTCGTCATCAAAGGCCGGAATCACTCCTGTTTTGATGAGTTGTTTCGAGAGTGTTTTCAAAGCGTCCAATGTGTGTATTGTGTTAGCCTTAGGAAAGGCATGTAAGTTGATCAAGGAAGTATTGCTAGGAAGCATGTACGGTGAATGCATAAGTTTTAAACAACAAATAAGAGTCAAAGTTTCCTAGAACTATAGACTAGGGTAAAGCATTCCTACTTTTCCTAATTCCCTATAGTTATGGCTCTGATACCAATCTGTCACACCCCAACCGATGGCGAAAACATCAGGGCGCGACACTAAGCGAATCAGATTGCTCATGAGAATCCACAACACTATTTGTTTCGATATAGATTAATCAAAATTCCATAGATAAGTCTAAAATATCAACCACATTTCACATCCAACATAGTGTATCAAAATAACATAACGATTATTGTTCCAAATGTCTAATTATCTAAGATGAGTTTCTAAGCATCATCCTAGCTTGTTTTCTCGATCCTTGGCTACTATCAACCTGCAACATGTATTAAAATATAATCAACAAAAATGTTGGCGAGCATACAAGTTTGAATACGTAGCATAATAGTTTAAATGTTTAGAACTCATATCCAACACGATAACATATAACAAGTTTCACCATGCTAGTTAACGCAGTCTAAGTGATAGCCCAAGTTTCCAACGCAATAAAGTGCCTTTCTCAAAGAATAACGGGAGGTTAAAATGTCTCATCCTAACAATACCCCAAGACTCAAGGGGGTGGGTGTTACTCCTACAGCGCTATAATTGTTAAGGTGGAACTACACACAAGGATTAAACGTTCACATAGCATAAAAGTCTCATGTATCACAAGTTTCATGTTTCATGTTTAAATAGATAGAGTATGTTTCAAATTAGTTTCAAGTGTCAAGTGTCTTGATATAGAATACATGTTGCATCCCAAAAGTGTTTAAAACAAAAAGGGATCGAGTATACTCACAGTGGGTGCTTAAACCCAACACTGCTAAATTGGATCGAAGGGAGCGCTGGACCAGACTATGTGCGGAGAACAGAGCATAAGTCCTCTAAGAGCTGACCCGATCGGGAAACAGTGTGTCGAATAGTGTGAAAATAGAATTACAGTATTAGACAGTCTACCTGAGCGGACGGTCATCCGAACGGATGGCCATCCGGATGGAAGACCATTCGAACAGATGGGCTCCATCCGATCGGATGGTCATCCGAACGGATGACAATTCGAACGGATGGCCATTCGAACAGTGGGTGTTTGTGAACTGTTAAAGTTTTCAATGTTTTGATCATAGTGTCCTATAAAACAAACAACATGTGTCATCATAGTCAGATCCCCTGGACGAATGGTCATCCGATCGGATGGCCATTCAGACAGACGATCAGTGAGTGAAGTTTCATGAAATTTCTAAGTGTCGAGTTAACGGTGTCTGTGCGACGACGTGTCAAAAAATGGAAACACGCCAAACCCAGCTCGTTCGATCGGATGGGCATCACTCCTTTTCGAATCGTCGAGCTATTTCTGATGAAGTTTCAGGTTTGAACGCGTCAATCGGCCCGTTCTCCGGTGGAATTTAGTTTCCAAGCCGACTTCCGACTAAAGAAAGAGTTGAGAGTCTGTTTGAGTCTGATTCCACCAATGTTCTGTATAAAAGTTGAATAAAAGTTCGAAAATCAGTTGTAAAACGTGACGTTCATCAGATCCGAGCCGGAAACACGTGAAATTCCATTATATCTGATATAAAAGTGTGATAATCCTTTAGATTTTGTTTAAAAGTTGTGAAAATCCTTTAGATCTGGGGTCGATCTTGATGAATTGGTGTTCCACAACAGTTTGTATGAACAGCTGAGTGGAAACCACCTTCAAGAGGCCTAAACCAGTTGGTTTTCGAGAAAGGTTGAAGTGTTCGTGTGACTTTGATAAAGAATGTGGTGTAGAAGTGATAAATGATGAAAGTTGTACAAGGATTGGGGAGAAATACTTACAGAATGGGCTTGAATCTTGATTAAAGTGACTGAGAGTGCGTGCGGTCGAATGGTAGAGGCAAAGGTGTGAAAGGAAGGGTCAAGGGCCCTATTTATAGGTGATAGTGACATCTGGTCGGTGGAGAGTGCAAAAGGGGTCGGATGGCTTTCTGTTCGAATGGCCATCCGATCGGATGGTCATCCGAGCGGATGGTCATCAGATCGGATGTCCATTCGGACAGCCGATACCCGTTTGCTAGTTTTCCGACTTTGGTTCGTTTTGCGAGCAAGATTAACTGTTGCGTTGCGTATTATTGTGAGTAACCATTACATGGTATCATTATATAATTAATACAAAAGTTTCCGTGTCTCAAGTCTACGTTTAAGCTAGTTTCTCGTTCAATAAGTGTCAAGTTTCCCGTTCAACTAAGTATCAAGGTTTCTCGTTCAACTAAGTATCGAGTTTCTCGTTCAATAATTTTCAAGTTTCTCATTCAACAAGTATCAAGTTTCTCGTTTAATAATTATCAAGTTTCTCGTTCAACAAATATCAAGTTTCTCGTTTAATAAGTATCAAGTGTCAAGTTTCTAGCATCACAAGTATTACAACCCTTCAAAAATATTTTCGACACCCCTAATATATTTAAAGTGTCCCTATGTGTCTTAAAATACACCCCAATTGCGAAAACCGAGCCCTAAATACCTTATATAATTAAAAATAAAATAAAAACAAGATTTTAACCTCGCTCGCGGGCCGCGAACGAGTAGGCGGTGACCTACGCGGGCCGCGACAGCTCGGAGTCAGGGCGAGCCCCTGAGCCGCCACGTGTCACCATTCGTGGCGAGTCAGCAAAGCTAGGGCCTACCATAGCTGGCCTCGCGGGCCGCGAAGGCCCTGGAGGAGGTTTACGCGGGGCGCAACGAAAGTCGAAGAGGCACTATAAATAGAGGCTTTCAGCCTCAGTCTCAACTCGCTCATTTTCTCGATCTCTCTCAATATTCTGCATAGCTATTATAAACTCGGGCATAATATGTCACATCCCGATTTGTAGCGGAAGAAAAAAAACGTGGGATGCAACAGACACCTCTGGTACATGCACATTGTTTATAAAGACACTACATTTTATTAATTACAAAATGTTGATTACATACTACATGTATGTTACAACTGCGTGTTCCCATGAACCACATAAGTCTTCTAAGTCACATGCGTCTATCTCAATATTTGCCAATAAACACGTCTTGAACAACATACACGGATCACATCAGTCTCAAGTTACCTGAAATGCATGTTAGTTTTAAAAAGGGTCAGCTAAACGCTGCTGGTGAGTTCCACTGGTTTGGTTGTTTTGTTTCAAAATGTATCAACATGTTTAATTGCACATATTACGGTTCATAGATGGAATTACACGAGTGTCACAAGTGAAACCTAGACTGTTTTCATCGCACCGTGTCACACAGACACATACTCGCACCACCTGAACCTCATGAAGTTCAATGCCCTCGGGTAGTTATGTCTAACAACATAACCTGGTTACGGACGAGTGCAGTTGCCTGGCTGCCGGTCGCACCTGTCCGGCGGCAACTGGGTTTGTCAGACCAATAGTACTATCCACTGCCCACGGCTTACGTTAATCACTTATATCGGGGCTAATATCGTGTGTTAGATAATTCACATCATACGGTTTGAGCAATTAACACAGTTTGTAACATGCAATTCACCCCAGTAAAAACAGGAAAACAGTTTAAAAGTGGGGGAAGGGAACTCACAGTGCAAATAGCAGTCTCGGCTAAAGAGTGTTTAAGCAACGAAATCAGCTTTAATAGCACACATGCAAGTAAGGACTCAAATCAGTATCTAAGTCGGTAATGGTTATAACTTGGATTTGGTCAGGAGTTTTCACCCCGGATTGAGTTAATAATAGGACACGGGTATGGTGATGGAGGTCAGGGTAGTATTAGTTTTTAGTTTGGCTTCCGGGCACCGGTTCGCGTGCCAGTCAATGTCAGTAGTTTAACGTGTTTGGATAATGGTACGGGAATACCAATAGTGCCAACACGTTGTTATTTAAGAATGATTAATTTTTCATTAAGGGAGTTTGGGTGTTTGGGGAGTCCAGGTTGCCCAATGTTGAGTTTCCGTTTCCACCGTCGGGAATTTTCCCGAAATGGTATTAGACACACCCCAAGTGTCCACTCTGCCCTTGAATCTCCGAGAATATTCCCCGTGTCCCAATTATAGTATTTGTCGGGTTGGGTCAGTTCCCAGTTCCGGCAAGTTCGTTACACGGTAAACTGCCGAAATTGATTTAAAATAACCCATTTTTAATCCCAAAAATTCCCATTTTATCTATAATTTGAATAAAATTCCGAAATTTTTTATATAACTCCTTAAAAATCTGTAGAATATGAGAAAAATTTCTGGGAATTTATTTTGGCATTTTACTTGTCTAAATAAATTATTCATAAAACCATATTTAACCACATAATTAACATTAATTACCATCATTGATCCAAAAATTCCCAAAAATTTCCTGGACCTTTATTATGTTTCTAGAAACATCTCCAAAAATTTTAAGATTTTTATGATTTCGTTTCTATGCGTTTTCGGCTACCGAAAATTCGCAAAAACGTGGATTTTTAACCCAAATCAAAACTCAACCAATGGACTCTGAATTTTCCAAGAACATTCCTCATATGTTCTTAGTGTCGCTGTAGAATTTGGTGATTATTGAATCCGTTTGGTATTTTTCCAGAATTCTTTTTGTAAAACAGTAAAAAATTCACCAAAAATCGTATAAAATTCCAAAAATTCTAAACTTTTACGTGGACCTTCCTGACACTACCCTTCATCACCACACCAAATTCATCTCAATCCAAGTATCACGGACCAAGTTATAGTTCGAACAATATTCTGCCTAGTCTAGATTCAAGTTTCGGGTCATATACCTAGCGATTCCTTCGATTCCTAGCGTTTTTCTTGAGTCCAGAAGTGTGTGGGTGCTATATTCAGTACCTACACATCAAGTACAATCCAAATATGCTAGAACATAGATCAATCAAGCTTTGATTCATTGTTTTTCGGTTAATTGAATAGTTAGGCGATTTTTGTCGAATAAGTGTTGATTAGGGTATCAAACCCCAAAGATTTGTAACCATGGCTGCCATATAAAACCAGGGAATCCATATGGTGTTCATATTCAGCCGATAAACATGTTTAAACTTCCAAAAATCATGGATTAAAAAGGGTTTTCATGGCCTAAACCATGTTTAATCAAGAAACCATGCTTAAAACCTTATGGATTTGAGTTAATACCTTTGATTTGTTGAAGTTTCTTATGAATTCAGCTGGGTTTTATGAGGAAGAACCAGAAATTTGGAAAGGATTTTTATGTGAAACTAAAGGAAAAATGAATATATATATATATATATATAAAAGGGGGTGGCGGTTTGGGTGGGCCCCCCTAGGGCCACCTCGTGCTTCGTAAAGTGCGCTAAAAGATGATATTTATCTTCCATTGAGTGGTTAGGTTCGTTTACGGGTCCCAGACGCGTTCTCGATTTGCGTGACGGACTCTGTTTCGTGTGAAATTACTGTCAAAAGACTCGGTTTTAAAAATAATGCATAACCGTCTTGAAATCCGAACCCAGTTACGTTTTAATCATAAAAGACTCGTATTAGAGTGTTTTAAGTGTTTTTAAGCTTGATCGATCGTTCCTTGCACTTTGGATTGCCTTATGTTATTCCTGAAACGAAAGCGTTTCCCTAACCTGGAAGCTGCTTCGTTTTGCGTGCCCGATCTCTGATTGGCTTCAAACCTAATGTCACAGCCTATGGCACAAAATTAAGATGTTCCTGGAACTCGGAATCTTAAATAATGATACGGATAACCTAATAATCAACGTCAAAGGTTTAGTGCGCTGTTAAACGGAAAGCTCCGGTTTAACACGTGTTTAAAGTCTAAGGACACCGACTTCACACCATGGGCCCTTATTAGTGTCATGTCACTTGTAACGTGTTCTCGGATTCCTCCGAGACATAACAGATATCATTTAATCAAGCATATAAGTCACACATATTTTTAGGGTTTTCGCGCAATTAAAGTGTTAAGTGTTTTTTACAGTTTTGGAACGTTTAAGGTGTACCTGGTTTCGTCGTGGGTGTCACAGTCTCCCCTGGTTTAGAAATTTCGTCCCCGAAATTCAATTCATCTAGTTAGGGAAGAGATGTGGGTATTTTCTACGGAACTCATCCTTCCGTTCCCAGGTATACTCAGGTCCTTGCTTCGAGTTCCACCGGACTTTCACTAGCGAGATTTTTTTATAACGTAGTTGTTTGGTCTTCTCGTCTACTATTTCTACCGGTTCCTCCACAAAGTGGAGTTTGTCATCTATGTGCACATCATCTATGGTATAATAGCTGCGTCATCCGTGAGGCATTTCTTTAAGTTGGATACGTGGAAGACATCGTGAATTGTGCTCAGTTCATCTGGTAATTTCAGTCGGTACGCTGCAGATCTAACCTTAGCAATAATTTCATACGGCCCAATGTATCTCGGAGCCAACTTTCCTGTCTGGCCAAACCTGATCACTCCTTTCCACGGTGACACTTTTAACAGTACTTTGTCACTTACTTCAAACGACAACGGTTTCCTGCGAACATCGGCGTAACTTTTCTGCCGATCTCGGGCCACTTTCAGTCTACTTTGGATCTTATGCACCTTGTCTGTCGTCTCTTGAATTAGTTCAGACCCCGTGAGTTGCGTATCGCCCACTTCAGCCCAACAAAGTGGCGATCTGCACTTCCTGCCATATAGTGCTTCGTACGGTGCAACTTGTATGCTACTATGATAGCTGTTATTGTAAGAGAATTCAATGAGGGGAAGGTGCTTATCCCAACTTCCTCCAAATTTTAGGGTGCAAGCACGAAGCAGATCCTCTAATGTCTGGATAGTTCGTTCTGATTGGCCGTCGGTTTGGGGATGGTAAGCCGTACTTAGGTCTATTCTAGACCCCAAAGCTTCTTGTAACTATTGCCAATAGTGTGAAGTGAAATGACTATCACGATCTGAAATGATTGCAACTGGTACCCCGTGTCTAGCTACACTTTCCGTCGTGTAGATCTCGGTCAATTTCTCGGTGTTGTAGGTAGTACGAATCGGAATAAAGTGCGCCGATTTGGTTAGTCTATCTACTACTACCCAAATCGCATCATGACCTCGGGGTGTTTTTGTAAGGTGGGTCACGAAATCCATCGTGATTTGCTCCCATTTCCATTGAGGTATTTCGGGTTGCAGTAACATTCCCGAGGGTTTCTTGTATTCTGCCTTTACCTGGGCACAAGTCAAGCATTTGCTCACGTACTCTGCTACGTCCTTTTTCATACATGGCCACCAATAAAACTCCTTAAGGTCGTGGTACATCTTGTCTGTACCGGGGTGAATAGAGTACTTAGATTTATGAGCCTCATCCATAACCAGTTGACGTAGGTCATGGAGAGTAGGAATCCATACCCTATTTTTGAAATACAACACTTCATCCGGTTTCCTCACAAAATTCCCTTCATTTCCGTGTAAGTTTTCGCTATTTAGTTGGCCTTCCTCCAAAGCTTCCTTTTAAGCCTTACGAATCTGCTCTTTAAAACTGGTTTGAACAATCATCCCAAGAGCTCGCACTCTGAGTGGCTTTACTCGGTCTTTTCTACTCAAGGCATCAGGTACTACGTTAGCCTTACCTGGATGGTATTTTATTTCACCGTCGTAATCGTTCAATAGCTCCACCCATCTACGTTGTCTTATATTTAGCTCCTTTTGATCGAATATATGTTGGAGGTTCTTGTGATTAGTATAAATTGTACATTTCGTACCGTACAAGAAATGCCTCCAGATCTTAAGTGCAAAAATCACTGCGCCCAGCTCTAAATCATGCGTCGTGTGATTCTTTTCATGTACTTTTAGCTATCTAGACGCTTAAGCAATGACCTTGTTTCTTTGCATTAGGACACATCCGATCCCTTGCCGAGATGCGTCACAATATATGACGAAATCATCGTTGCCTTCGGGTAACGACAGGATTAGAGCTTCACATAACTTTTGTTTTAACAGCTGAAAAGTTGTTTCTTATTCTTCGCCCCATTCGTACTTTCGATCTTTCTGTGTCAAGGCAGTTAAGGATTGAGCATGGCTCGTAGACGGTGCTCGTGTTCATTTTTACTCTTAGAATAGATCAAAATATCGTCAATAAAGACTATGATGAATTTATCTAGATATGGTTTACAAACTCAGTTCATGAGGTCCATAAATACCGCGGGTGCGTTGGTTAACCCAAAGGGCATAACCAGGAACTCATAGCAACCGTACCGAGTTCGAAAGGCTATTTTAGGGATATCTTCCTCTTGAACTTTCACTTGATGATAACCGGATCTAAGATCGATTTTGGAAAAGTAACAGGCTCCTTGCAACTGATCAAATAAATCATCGATTCGCGGAAGAGGATATCGATTCTTTATGGTAACCTTGTTCAGCTCCCGGTAGTCAATACACATCCTAAAGCTTCCATCCTTTTTCTTCACAAATAACACTGGTGCTCCTCAAGGTGAATAACTAGGACGAATAAAACCTCGGTCTAGCAGTTCTTGTAACTAAGATGATAGTTCTTGCATCTCTGAAGGTGCTAAACGGTAAGGTGTTTTTGCAATTGGAGCTGCTCCCGGTATTAAGTCGATACGGAACTTGACTTGCCGATTGGGTGGCAATCCGGGCAATTCATCGGGAAACACGTCTGGGTAATCACACACTATTGGGATATCCTTAATACGTTGTTCTTCTGGTTCGGTCGTCATTACACTTGCTAAGAACACATCACATCCTTGACGTATACATTTCCACACTTTAAGGTGGGATATAAGATTTAATATGGTACCAGACTTCTCTCCCTGTACCATAATAACTTCATCATTAGGAAAAGAGATCCTAACAATCTTTTGCTCACATATAATCTCCGCCTTGTATTTGGACAACCAGTCCACTCCCACTACTATATCAAAACTTCCTAGCTCTACCGGTAGTAGGTCAATAAGGAATAGGTGGTCGTTAAGAATTAAAGGACAATCACGAATGAATTGGTGACTAGTTATAGGTTTTTCGTTAGCAAGTTCTATGAAATAGGGACTTGTTAATTCAATAGCCGACATACTTAATAGGGTAAGAAATTAATGGAAATGTAGCTCCTAACTGCGCCCGTATCAAACAATACTGAAGCATACTGATCGGAAATGAGAAAGGTCCCTGTCACCACATTTGGATCCTGCAGTGCGTCACCAGACCCAAGTATAAAGGCACGACCTCGAGCTGCATTTGAGGTAGAAGCTTGGCCCTGCGTATCCCTTCCTGCTGGCTGTTGAGCAAACTTTGGGCAGCTTCTTCGGAAGTGCTCCGTACTGCCACATCCGTAGAAAGTACGGGGGTAGGTAATCTGTTGCGTTAGTGGTTGGGGTAGTTGCTGAAGAGGCTGAGGCCTTGGGGTTTGGAAACGGTTGGGTTCCAATAGTGTCTTACAGTTTCGGGTATAATGTCCACTTTTATGGCACCTCGAGCAGATCCCTGCTCGACATGCACCATTATCACACCCCGATATTTCCACGTATTACCGGTGGGCCCGGTGGGGAGTATCGTGACGTAGTTGATATCATCATAGTCAAACAACACAATTTAAATGCACAGCGGAAGCAAAAGATGAATCATATTACAAACCGAATAAAATAGTAATATCAAAGTATCACAAACGGACTGTAATGGATCCACAGGCGGATCAAAAGATAAAAAAGATTCATTGTTCAACAGACTTTAACATCTAGAGCTTGCAAGACTTGATTAATGATGCCAGGAGTAGCCAGCCTATTTCGTCTAGTACCTGCACTTAGCCTTTTTGGAAAATACGCCAGTTTACACTGGTAAATACAATTAACTGACTCATTTTGAAAAGAGTTTAAGAAAATTTATTTGAATGCACAAGGCACAAAAATATCTTTTATAACTTGGGACAATTATTTAAAAATAATCTTGTATACAGTTTTACTTATTTGTCGTCCGTTAGGGCCGGTTAGAAGAGCCGGACATGATTAACTAACACGCCACAGGTATAATGCCCACAAGGTTGATTCCTTTAAGTGGATTACCAGTTTTTACATAATGCGACTGTCAGGTGTATGCCTACACCCCGTGCTTAGGTCGAGGCCATTTCTTTGAATGATGCCAAGGATATCCGGGACATGGTCATTTAACCCCCAAAGGCCATACACCAAATAATACAGATTAAAACGAGTTATGTAAATACATTAATCACAATCCGATTTAAATGAGTACACACCCGACCAAGCGGTATTATTATAATACCGTATCCCAAGCCCGTATAGGGAAAATAAGTTAAAAGTGTTTACCTGAGAAAGTATAATTCACAAACAACAAGTGCACGAAGCTTTTACCGGGCTCCTAATCAGGAACAAAGGTTTTTAATAACCTATTAGATTCCTAACGGGTCTTAAATAAGTCTAAACTTAGACCTGTTAGTTTTAAAGGATACGGTTCAAAACGCACGATTAAGCTAAGACCGGATTAGAGTGTGGTTTAGACCCGACAAGTTTGAATACTTGTATAATATGGGTAAACTAACCACATTCTGGATTTTGAGATAAAAACGATAAGGTTTGACCCGTTTAGGCTAATTTATGCAAACTATTTACATAAACCGCACCGAACGCGAATAATGCGTTACGGGTAACCAAAAGAGTCATATACTGGTTTCCTAAGTTAATATACCTTAAATATGTTGTGATATCAGTAGGATACCTTCCATTATGCCCAAAACGAATTTAAACTCAAGTTATGCCCCGTAGGGGTATTTTGGTCATTTTAAAGCTTTAAAAGAGTTTAAATATAAATCTGATTTTCAGGTCTGATACAATCAGTAAAAATACTTATTTTTATAAGTCATAATAGTAGGGTATGGTATATAGGTGAAATTTACCTTTTATAACTAAACTATGCACCGTAGGGGCATTTTGGTAATTTCACATAGGCTTAAAAGGTCAAAATAGGGAATCTGAGTTTAAAAACTTTTATTTACTGTTAAAATATATAAATTTACTTAAAACATCACTAGGTATCAAACCTTATATGTTAAAAATAGTTTTAACTTATACTATGCGATAAAAACGCGTAAAAATGCGATTTTAAGCGATTTCCGGGTTTTATATGAAAAGCTGATATTTTATCTTTCCAAAAAGTTTAAAATGTTTTATTTATCATAACAAACCAGTAGCAAAAGGTTGGGTGTCCAAATGTTTTGTAAAACTCATTTTATAGGCCAAAAGGGCAAAATCGACAATTACCGAATTAAGGCTAGAACCCTATGTTATGCTCAGCTTAAAAATAATTAAAAATCTTCAAAAATCCCAAAATATTATTTTACATCAGTGGGTAAAAATTTTGGTATCAAAAATTGGGTTTAGATAGGCTATATGCTAATTACGCCGTTTAACTAATAAAAAGCTTTCTAATTACGCTATTGAGCATAACTATTAATCTAGACCTCCAATTGATGTGAAAATTTAGGGACATGTTTATATATCAGTAATAAAGATTATTGTCCTCTCACATTTTCAAAATTCTTGTTTTAAGGTCAAAAGGGCATAATAGTCAACATTTAGGCATATAACGGAAACATGCATATGAATCGGATAACTAATGAACCAAGTTGTATAATCACAGAGGGTTATACTAACATGTAACATGGGCCTAATAAAGCTCTAAGGCACTTCTAAAATATGATCAAATGGGTCAAAACTGAAAGTCAAAGTAAAAGTCCACTTATGCGATTTTCGGTTCCGAACCCAGCTTAAACTGAAAATTGTCGGGTTGAACATGCTTAGACATGTTCTTACATTAATTACCAAGTTATACAAGTGATAAAACAGGTTTCATAGCTTCTACATTGTTAATTATGTGTTTATGTGAAAATTAGTTTTCTGTTGACTTTTTAAAATTAACTTTGACCCCACAATTGACCTAGTTAGAGTGGGAATCAGAGGGTGCCCTTTTAAGGATTTATTACCCACATAAATACCAACTCAAAGCTACTTTGAATTCGAGATTTGACTGGACAAATTTTAATTAATCACGAAGTCAAACCTAAATTACGACGGTTTGACTTTAGGCTAATTAGCTAAGTAAAACTGAATTAAGAAAGGTTAAGGACACTTACTGAAGTCCTATGAACGACTAAGGATCCTTGGGAAGTGCTCTTGAGCTCCAGAAATCTTCAGAACAAGAGTTTGGAAGCTTTCCAAGTGAAGTGCTCAATGTGAGTTCACATGTTGCAACAATTGAACTTATTTATAGTCAAGGAAGTTCAAGGAGATGGATACAGGTGTTAAGGTATCTCCAGGGATGAATACAAGTGTTAAGGGACGTGTTTCAAGGAGCTAGAGGGTGGCAAACTCGCGAAATTCGGCAAACATGCAAGCTGCCACGTTAAACAAGTGTTTGCTGATCTGGTAGTCTGTCGCACCGCGCCACGGGGAAGTGCCCAGCTGGTGGCGCAGCGCCAGCAACTAGCTGATCAGCAATTCATGTTTGAAAATTGACATTTTCACCCCGTGGACCTTCTAAAGCGTAATTTCTTCCATTTTAGGCACTTTCAACCCATGAAATTTATATTTCTATGATCCATGAGATATAACCAATATCATTAGGTCAGGTTTCATTAGACGATAACCGAAAACACAAGTTTTGCCTCGTTGACGCTTTTAACCCCTTAATTACGAAAGTTAGCGTATCTTTCTCATACGATATCGAAACCTTGTGAAATTTTTACCACTTATTATTGGGAGTATAATTAATCGTTACAAGGCTCCAGGTTCGCTAAAAGGTCACTCAGAGGTATAAATTAAACATGTTGACACATTTAACCCTCGCGTCTTGTAAACTTTCACTTTTCTTCCACAAACGGTTTCACACGCTTCATGATACATTCGTTTTAGGGTATAAATATCATGTAGGGTTGTTGAAAGGCATAATTATCAAATGTTGACACTTTTCATCCTTATATACATATACTTTCTTCGTTAGTCAACTTTAGTCCCTCGTAATAAATCCGTTACACGTTTAAAGTTCATGACACGTGTCGATACTATATTGGACATGATTTTGCGAGGTGTTACATCCTCACCCCCTTAAAAGAAATCTCGACCTCGAGATTTACTGAAATAAATGAGGGTACTTCTCTTTCATTGTGGACTCTACCTCCCACGTATACTCGGGACCTCTACGGGCATCCCATTTAACCTTTACAATCGGTACATGCTTCTTTCGAAGCTTCTTAACCTGTCGATCCTCAATCGAAAAAGGTTTCTCAACAAATTTCAGGCTCTCATCTATGTGTACATGCGTATGCGGTATGACTAGTGATTCATCAGCTAGACATTTCTTCAGATTGCAGATGTGGAATACATTATGAATACCACTGAGTTCTTCAGGCAAATTTAACTTATAAGCCACTGTTCCGACACATTCGATGATCTCGAATGGTCATATATATCCTTGGCTTAACTTGCCTTTCTTGCCAAATCGCATTACCCCTTTCCAGGGTGATACTTTTTGTAACACTTTATCACCAACCTCGAACTTTTGAGGTTTACGCCTTTTATCTGGGTAACTTTTCTGCCTATCCCTGGCAGCTTTGAGATGATCTCGTATCTGTACAATCTTATCTGTCGTCTCCAGGACTATATCAGGTCCTGTTAGTTGGATATTTCCAACTTCTGCCCAACAAACGGGCATTCTGCACTTTCTTCCATACAAAGCTTCAAAAGGTGCAACTTGGATACTGGAATGATAACTATTATTGTATGAAAATTCAATCAATGGAAGATATCCCAACTTCCACCTAGATCAATAACACAAGCTCGTAGCATATCTTCGAGTGTCTATATAGTACGTTCACTTTGACCATCTGTCTGAGGATGATATGCTGTGCTGAAGTTTAATCGAGTGCCTAGGGATTGTTGAAAACTTTTCCAGTAATGTGATGTATACCTTGTATCCCTATCAGAGATGATAGACACTGGCACTCCGTGGAGAGATACAATCTCATCCACATACAACTGGGCTAACTTATCTGAGCTGTGTGTTTCCTTAATAGGTAAGAAGTGGGCTGACTTAGTCAGTCTATCCACTATCACCCAAATAGTATCATTTCCTCGTTTAGTCTTTGGCAACTTGGTGATAAAATCCATAGTCACCATTTTCCACTTCCAAGTAGGAAGTTCAGGCTGTTGTAGCAAACCTGACGGCTTCTGGTGTTCAGCTTTAACTTGCGCGCACATCAAACATTTGGCTACATAAGTAGCTATAGACTTCTTCAAGCCTATCCACCAATAATTCGCCTTCAAATCCTGGTACATCTTGTCACTTCCAGGATGAACGGAATACTTAGAACTATGGGCTTCCTGAAGGATCACTTCCCTAAGTCCTCCATAGATTGGAACCCATATCCATCCATTCAATCTAAGGATTCCATCCTTTCTATATGATAACTATTCTGCAGTGACTCCCAGTTTTTCGTTTGGATAGTTAGCTTCCAACACAGCTTCCTTCTGAGCGGCTAACAACCTTTCATTCAAGCTGTTTCTCAATTCACTGCTCTTGGCATTGATCCTTATGGGCTTCACCCTTTCCTTCCTACTCAAAGCATCGTCGACTACATTTGCCTTGCCTGGATGGTATTTGATTTCACAATCATAGTCATTTAAAGTTTCCATCCCTCGTCTTTGCCTCATGTTTAAGTCCTTCTGATTAAACAAGTGTTGAAGGCTTTTGTGATCAGAATAGATCACACACTTAGTACCATACAAATAATGCCTCCAAAGTTTCAGTGCAAATACAACGGCACCCAACTCCAAATCGTGGGTGGTGTAATTCTTCTCGTGCACCTTTAACTGTCGAGAAGCATAGGCAATAACCTTGCCTTTCTGCATTAGCACACATCCCATACCAGTGTGTGATGCATCACAGTATACTACAAATTCTTCTATTCCATCGGGTAATGTCAACACAGGTGCATTGCTCAACTTTTGCTTAAAGATGTCGAAAGATTCCTGCTGCTTAGGACCCCAGTCAAACTTGATGTTCTTGCGGGTTAGTGAGGTTAGGGGTGCAGCAATCCTTGAGAAGTTTTCAATAAATCGCCTATAGTATCCTGCCAAACCCAAAAAGCTATGAATTTTCGTGGGCGTCTTTGGCTCTTGCCAATTCATGACAGCTTCAACTTTAGCGGGATCCACTTGGATACCACGCTCACTAACTACATGTCCAAGAAAATGGACTTCGCGAAGCCAAAATTCACACTTTGAAAACTTGGCGTAGAGCTTCTCATGATGTAGAAGTTTAAGAATACAACGAAGATGTTTCTCATGGTCAGCTTGGTTCTTTGAGTAAATAAGGATGTCGTCAATGAAGACGATGACAAATTTATCCAAGTAGGGCTTGCATACGCGGTTCATGAGGTCCATGAATGCCGCTGTTGCATTGGTGAGCCCAAAAGGCATCACTAGGAACTCGTAGTGACCATAACGAGTCCTAAATGCAGTCTTGTGTACATCTTCATCTCTAACCTTCAGTTGATGGTTGCCTGACCTTAAGTCAATTTTGGAGAAGTAACTTGCCCCTTGCAATTGATCGAACAGATCGTCGATCCTGGGCAATGGATATCTATTCTTGATAGTAACCTTGTTAAGCTCACGATAATCGATGCATAGACGCATCGACCCATCCTTATTCTTTATAAACAGTATTGGTGCTCCCCATGGAGACGAGCTAGGGCGTATAAAACCTTTTTCCAACAATTCATCCAACTGAGTTCTCAACTCCTTCATCTCAGTTGGGGCTAACCGGTAAGGTGCTCTTGCAATAGGTGCTGCTCCAGGTATTATGTCGATTCTGAACTCCACTTGCCTATCTGGGGGTAAACCATGTAGTTTTTCAGGGAATACTTCTGGATATTCAGAAATGACAGGGATGTCCTCAATCTTGGGTTTTGGTTCATCAATTGTCACTTGTGCCATATAAATGTCACAACCTTTCTTCATACACCTTGATGCCTTAAGCACAGTCACTTGCTCAGGAAACCCATACTGGGTATCTCCTTATATGGTAAGTGGCTCACCATACGGAGTCTTGATCACCACTTGTTTCTTGTTGCAAACGATCTGGGCTTGGTTATGAGATAACCAGTCCATGCCTATAACTATGTCGAAACCAGCTAACTTCAAAGGAAGTAAGGATAACGGAAAGGAGTGGTTCCTAATGGATATAAAACATCCATCTAATATAGTTGAGGCAATTTCTTTGGTACCATCGGCCAACTCTACTTCATATTTCACGCTTAGGGTTTTAACAGGTAAATTCAACAACTTACAAAACTTATCATCTACAAATGACTTATCCGCACCCGAATCAAATAGTACCCTTGCATAAACATCATTGATGAGAAAGGTACCTGTGATCACATTATCATCCTGAACGGCTTCTCGTGCATCCATTCGGAAGACCCTTGCATTGGTCTTCTTGACTTCTTCAGGCTTTTTGGCGTATTTAGGGCAGTAGGACTTGATGTGCCCCTTCTCGTTACAGTTATAGCATGTTGCATCCTTTATCTTCTTACACTCTATCGTCTTGTGCTCTTTGGATTTGCATAACCCACATGCAAATGGTTTTGACTGAGACTTGGATTCAAACCTGCATTTTCCAAAGTGACGTTTCTGGCAGGTCTTGCACTTTGGCTTTTCTTCTGCTTGCTGGCTACCTTTGTTGGACCCAGACTTCTTCTTGTGGTCCGTGTTACCCTTATGCTTCTTCTCAGACCTTCGTGAGTTATCGTCCTCATGTTTTCTCTTACCTTCCTCCGAGTTCTGATGCGATCTTAGCCTGACCGCATCCAAGGTAAGGGATAAAGATAGGTCAGCTGCTGACCTAAAAGTAGCAGGTCGTGATGCCTTGACACTGGCCTTGATCTCTGGGGCCAAACCCCCAATGAATCGAGCTATTCGCTTGGGTTCCGGTGTTACCAGATACGAAACCAGTCGAGACAGGGTATTGAAACTGGTGAGATAAGCTTGACAATCTAGATTTTTCATCACCAACGATAAGAAGTCGGACTCAATCTTTTCAACCTCATGTTGAGGGCAGTAATTCTCTTTGATGAGCGCAACAAACTGTTCCCATGACAGATTGTACAACAGGATCTTCCCAGTAGCCTGGATTAGTGACCTCCACCAGGCCAGTGCTTCTCCTTTAAATGAGTGAGATACATACTTCACAACATCCCTATCAGCGCAACCACTGATATCAACTACAGTATCCATTTCGTCCAACCATGTCATGCAATCCACAACCCCTTTCTCCCCAGTGAAATCCCTGGGCTTACAGGAGACGAAATATTTGTAGGTACAGGACTTACCACGTGGTTCTCATTTGAGCTCAATCTTCTTCGACGGAACACTATGCTGATTTGAGGAGTGATGATCGTCATCCCTCCTTGATCCATTATGTTTAGAGGGTGGCTTACTATGAGCCTCAGAGTGAGTCTTAGGTTTAGAATGGGGTACTGATAAGGTCCTGCTTCGGGTACCACTCGACTCATTAAACTGTCTATCTATAGCCTTGGTAACAACATTATCAATCAGCGTTTGAAGTTTAGCACCAGTTATGTTGATTCTGGTGGTATCTTGATTTTCCTTTGGGTGACTGTTGATTTCTTCAGACTCAGCCATGTAGTCTGATTGCTACATAAAATGATGACAATGACTTCTTAGAAGTTTATAATAGATTTGTCATCTTATTAATCTATTAACCATGGTATTAAAGAACCATATTGATTAATTTGTTAAGTATTTCATTCAGGATTTTTCATTAATAACCCTTAGTTATAATTAAATATAATAATGGCACAAAAGGCCAAGTCACAAGGACATTTTTAAATTTATAGGCCAAGATCTTATATGATCGAGGTGCTAAGGTTTGAATCATAGTTCATTACCTTTCTTGACAGGGAGTTGTAGGCTACGACTGTCTTTTGTCTTATATGACAAGGATTATGGCTCGTAGGCCCTACATCACAAATGAATGTTTAATAATAAGGAAGGAATTTGGAATAATCCAATATAAGAATGACACATGTGATTTTACGAATCACATCAGCCAGGAATGTTAACAAGGATTTGAATCTCTTTTTAAACAGGTTTTACCATCATGGCTAGGTCTTATAATGACATGCAGGCTAGGTTATACCCTTTAAGATTCTTATTTAACATTTAACGTGGAGCAAAACTTAAATTGAGATTGTTAATCAGGATCTGAATCTAATTGAGGATCTACCATCATGGCCCTGTCTTAAAATGACACGTGGGCTAGGTTTTGTCCCTTTTAGATTTTATTATAATGACAGATCTTATAAAAGGAATGAAAATTTTTATTTATTTCATAATTTATGTTTATGCATATAATTAACAAAAATGAAATTTAAGATAAACCATTCCACTACAATATTTAAAGAGTACATGTTTGCCCTAAACGGGACTTTAAAAGAAATACTTGCCCACGCAGGGGCTAAACAGAAAGACATGCCCACGCAGGGGCTAACAGGAAATATAAGTCCTCGCAGGGACTGATTACAGAAACAGATGTCCACGTAGGGACTTGATTTAACACTAAAGAATTACAAATAAACAATTACAGGATTTAATGACCCTTTTTGGTCTTCCCATTGATTAAGCTCGCTAGACCCTTGAAAATTCCTCGGTTTTGCCTACGCTCTTCCCGAACCTCGTCCTCCACCTGACTCAACCTTTGAAGAATCTCCTGATGCTGCGGTGGCGATATCACTGGCGGCTGCGGGGGCTGCTGATACAGCGGAGGTTGAGGAGGTGGCGGTTGTTGATACCCATAGGGTGGGTACCCATAGTGTGGATATCTAGCTTGATATGGGACTCCAAAGGGCCCCTCGGGATGGAGAGCATTGTAATCGCACGCTGCCTGGTACGGGTCAACATTAGCGTAGTTGTAGTTGGTATGGGCCGGCTGTTCAAAAGGGTTGTAAGCCGCTGCACTGGTATATGCATGGAATTGGTTATCAAAACCTACTGGTGGCGGTGCAACCGGCGCAGACTGCACCTCAGAAACAGGGTTTGAAGGCCCACCCATCTGTGGGTCTTCGTATAGTGGCGGATAATGACTGCCACTAGAATGTTGAGGAGTGTGACGGGTGGTCCGTAGGACAACCCTTAAATGAGCTAAATATGTGCATATCCCATATTTTACATGGTTATTTATTGCGAATGTGATAACTATGCGAGATTGTTATTTTACAGGTTAATCGCGTAATATGGCGAAGTTAAAGAGATTAGTGACGAAACGGAATAAGTGCGGATGATTATTAAAGAGACACACAGACAAGGAAGGATTGTTTTGTATTGGACCATTTAATAAATCCATCCATCCATGCACAATATATGAAAAGTGTGAGGCATTATTTTAATATTGATCATAGAAAAGCAGTCAACACGTGCAAACTTTGGGGAGCTTTCTAATCATCGGATCATCATCATTGACTTTGGGCTCATATATAAGAAACAACATCATCATTATCATCGATTATGGGGCAGCCATTAAACAACTTTGGGAGACACAAAAAGTTTGGCAGCAACATCACGACTCTTAGCAGGCCTTCACGTGATTTATGTGACTTGGAAGTTGGGCCGATCATTGATAAAAGAGATGACATACACTGGATTGGGCCAACACAAGGCAGAAGCCACGTATGGGACTTTTTGTCTTTGTTTTTGCATTGGGCCGCACATGGATATACACACATCGAAGGGTCTGGTTTTTCGAATAACACCCATCATCATCTCGACGACAAGAAAAGTCAACAACATACATCACGTGGATACATATAAACATCATCGTATACATTAAAAGATAGGGGCATGCAGATGTGACTTGGAGACTAGGGCTGCACATGTGGGCTGACAACACATACACTTTGGAAACAAAAGTCAACATTACTCCACCGTAAATCAGTCTATTCACACCGTAACACATTTAAGTCCACCGTAAATTATGGTGGAGCCGTAATTTACGGTGGTGGCTGCGATCAGAATTGTAACTGCCCTCTTAAATCAGTTTTTATGGTGTCTTTTGGGGTGTTCTCATCATTGGACGGTTATTGGAGACACTAGGGGCGAATTTTGGCTGTCTTGCTTGGTTGGAGACATTTTCCTAACATTCGGTTTGTGTTTATGATTCCTATGAACATTAGATTTGTTAGTATGATGATTCACCAAACTATGTCCGGCTAAACTTTTCGGTGATCATCTTAGGTGAAGGTTTCTATTGAACTTTTGTGTGTTTATTTCCGAATTTCTAGAATGATAACTTGCGTTGCTTGAATATCATGGTGTATGTTTAATTGCTTGTAACTTGTTAATTGATATTGCAATTTCTAGTCTCAATCGTACGTTCTTGGTGCCGTTGGCAATCGAGATATCACAGGAAGGGTTAGGGTTGGTTATTGATTAATTGGTCATCGGGAAACAACCTCGCGTTAAAATAATGCCTCACACTTTTCATATATTGTGCATGGATGGATGGATTTATTAAATGGTCCAATACAAAATTTGTGGGGGAAATTTTTGATAGTTTTAAAAATTTTGTAAATCCGAGCGAAAATTGTTAAAATTTGAAAACTTGATATTGTGCCATTTGACACACCGACACCCATTCCTAGTCTTTTCTTGGTGAGGATTTGAGCCACATATGATTATTAATGATACTTTCTGTGTTTTGAGTGGCGGTGTGTTTATTGTGTTAATAGAACTTGTGTATGAATTCTTGTTAGATCCTAGAGTTAACATGCTTTTGAAAATGATAGGGGGACTTTTAGGAAGCCTCGTCTAGATGTGTGAGAGTGCGGGATTGGTGGGTTGGACCTCATACGTTACATATATGAGCTTGGTATTGTGAGGGGTGGGGGTTTGGTCTTTAGAAAGCCATGTTTGAGCCTTATACCATTCGGTTGTGACCCAAACTTACTTCCTACAAAATTTTACCTTTTGAGATGACTCGGTTTAGGAAATTTAGCATGTGGTGTTGATGTTCTTGTATATATTGTTGAAGTTCGATATGAAAAAAAAAGAGAAAAAAGAAAAAAATATATGAGAAAGATATGAGAAAAATACAAAAAAAAAGTATTTAGTTGCGATTGTAGTTGAGAATGTTGAAAAAGTTGTGTATATAATTGATGTTTGCTTTGTTTTGTAGTAGAAATAAAATCCGGGTCAAATCAATTAGCTCTCATATATATATTCCACCATTTTCCTACCTTTGCACCTAGCCCCGTTGCAACCCGCAAGTCCCTTTGATTCTAAAGCATGTTAGATATTTGTTAGGAGGAAACTTGATTTGTATACAAGCTTATTGTCGCACACACACACACACGCATTGAGTGGTTTAGCATTATGCTAATAATTCTTGTAACCGAGAGAGTTTTGTGAGGGGTGTGTCTTGTGGTATGATTGAAAGTTAGTAAAAGGTCGGCACATTTAGCTTGGTTTACATTGATCGCTTGTTTTGAAATTGATTTAATGGGTTGCTTGGGACAAGCAACGGGTAAGTGTGGGGATGTGACGGGTGGTCCGTAGGACAACCCTTAAGTGGTTTAAAAAGATTAAAATTCCATGCTTTACTTGGTTATTTGCTTGAACTTAGTAACTACGAGTGTTCGTGTGTTTTGCAGGTAAATCGCTTAATTCGGTTAAATTGGAATGCGTATGCTACGGTTGATGAGATAAAAGTCACCATGCACATGTATTGAAAAGGGGGTTGGAATATTATATGGCATCATAAATTGAAAAAAACAAAATACCCCAATTCGAAGGAGGCAGATCATCACGTGAGACTAGGGGAGTCTTTTGTTTGGAAAAGTCAACAATTTAATAACCACTCATCATCAACATCACGAGACATGGGTAGCCGACATATGCACAAGATAGTGGAGGGTTTTGATTTTATATTAAACATATCATAATCATTTTTTGGAGGCGGCTGTGATTGACACGAAGACAATTGTCGGACCACATCATCAATAAATGGGGCGGCACATGTTAATATTGGAGTGGGCCGCACATGGGCCTGACTTTGATTTGGGCGGCACATAGTTGGGCTGCCATATACACGTGAAAGTGGCTTTTTGAATTATGTTGATTGGACCACACAACATGATTAGAAGGGCTTTTGTTTCATTGGGTGCACATATGGAACATGGGCCGCACATGGCTTTGGAGACAAGGGAGGGCATCAATTAATAATACAAAGAGGTGGCGGCTAACATTAAAGTGGGCCAACATCACACGTGAACAAGAGGAGGACTTTATTGTTATGGGTTGCATGTTATTTTTGGATTGGGCCGCTAACAAGGAAGTGATTTGGTGAAGGGATTTATTATAATTGTCAACATAACAAAAGAATCTTATCATCATTTGACGGTTGGAGGCACATGTGAACAAAACAAACATGCAAGTCAGAGCTCCACCGTAATTTACGGTGGGACCGTAAATTACGGTGGCCATGAAAAGTGCACAAGTCTCCACCGTAAAACAGTCTCCATCCACCGTAAAACATATGAAGTCCACCGTAATTTACGGTGGAGCCGTAAATTACGGTGGTAGCTGCGATCAGAACCGTAACTGCCCTCATAAATCAGTTTTTATTGTGTCTTTTCACATATTCTCATCATTGGACGGTTATTGGAGACACTAGGGGCGATTTTGCTTGTTCTTGCTTGGTTGGAGACAATTTCTATCATTCGGTTTATGTATTTGATTCGTATGAACATTGAATTGATTATGATGATGATTCACCAAGCTATGTCCGGCTAAACCTTTCGGTGATCATCTTAGGTGAAGGTTTCTTTTGAACTTTTGTGTGTTATTTCTGAATTTCTAGAATGATAACTTGCGTTGCTTGAATATCATGGTGTATGTTTAATTGCTTGTAATTTGTTAATCGATATTGCAATTTCTAGTCTTAATCGTACGTTCTTGGTGCCGTTGGCAATCGAGATATCACGGGAAGGGTTAGGGTTGGTTATTGATTAATTGGTCATCGGGAAACAACCTCGCGTTTATATAATCCGAGTACTTTGTTCCCTTTCATCACTTCAATTATCTATACACGAGTTATGTCTATGTAACTCTTTCTAGTTGGAATTACACACAATTGTTTAAAGAAACTGGAACCTAGGATGGTCATTGTTCTCTCCTAATTTGTTTTACAACCAACATTTGATTTGCCATTAGTTTAATTTAGTTTTCTAAAATAACAATCCAAACCATTGATCTTTATTTTTCTGCAAATTAGTTTAATTGTAGTTTAATCGCAAGGCTATAAAATCAACACACTTTCCACATACTCCCTGAGTTCGATACCCTCTTACCACTATATATAGTTGTTTTTGGGATTAAATTTGCGTGACTATTGATTAATTGGTCATCGGGAAACAACCTCGCGTTTATATAATCCGAGTACTTTGTTCCCTTTTATCACTTCGATTATGCATGCACGAGTTATGTCTATGTAACTCTTTCTAGTTGGAATTACACACAATTGTTTAAAGAAACTGAAACCTAAGATGGTCATTGTTCTCTCCTAATTTGTTTTACAACCAACATTTGATTTGCAATTAGTTTTAATTTAGTTTTCTAAAACAACAATCCAAATTCATTGATCTTAATTTTCTGTAAATTAGGTTGATTGTAGTTTAATCGCAAAGCTAGAAAATCAACACACTTTCCACATACTCCCTGAGTTCGATACCCTCTTACCGCTATCTATATAGTTGTTTTTGTTTCCAAAGTGTATGTGTTTTTTTTTTTATATTTTTTTAATAAACAAAAGCAAACTAATAAACTAACAATATTTCAAAGCTAAAAAACATGACAAGTCTAAGGAAAAAAGTACATTGACCTGGTGAAGTTTGCCACAACAGATGTTGTAGATAATCCGACTTCCTATCATCACCTTCACACAACTCTCCGCACATGTTCCCCACACTTATCTAGAAACACCTTGGGTTGCCTCCCAAGCAGCGCTAAAGTTTAGGTCTTCAGCCCGACCGTACCTGATATGTCTCAAGGTGGTCTTAATGCACATTTACCTTTTTCGTTGCTGATGTAAGCACGGTGTTTGATTCTTCTATTGTGTGTGTGCTTTGTCACGTCCCATCTTTCTTTGCAAAATTCTTTAAATCCACATTTTCCTACCGAATTTCCAACAAATGCTCGGTAGTTTACTCTCCACTTCACTACTTCATTTTTTATGCCCAACAAATCTAAACTCTCCCATAAACATAACTTATGAATGAAATCTCCCACATCATGAAGTGCCACCTTCCTAGTTTCTAAACATGCATCCTTAACACTCCTGGTTTCCATAACCACCACAGCCGGAGAATTGTAATCAACTTTGATTGGTTCATCAAGTAAAAGGCCCTCAACTTTGCTCTCCACAGGTGGTTCCTCCACAATAATTTCAATTGTATATTCCTCATTTGGCCCTAATATTTCAGTTTCAAGTTCGGGAGGACTCACAACCTTTTCTTCTACATCACCCATAGGTGTCATTTGTTCAATCTGCACATGTATCCAATGTTGTTTTGCTTGACGTTTTTCCACCATCGATGTCCCTGGCCTCATCTCTTTCACCTCTTTTGGTAACAAATCATATTTCCATTCCAAAAGTTCTACTCGTTCTTCCATTGACAAATGAGGTTTTGTTAATTCTTTTTCAACATGAACCATGTGTCTCTTTCTCATCATCTCGTCAAGACTTTCAGATTTTATGTGACTGATAGTGCAAAGTAGGTTGTTGAGTTACACATTCATAACCAGACTGATCAAATGTATACTGAGCATGATAATAATCTTGATCGTACATCTGAGGGCCTTCATATGAAAGTTGGGAATATTCATCATAATAATCCATGTTCGACTTGTAAGGTGAATCATAGTATGAATCATGTGGGTGAAACTCATCATAATGGACATTCCGCTCGTCCATTCTCATCTGTTCTTCTCTACGCTTATGTTGGGCCTCCCCACAACATATACTCGGATGAAGTGGGCCTTTGCACAATCTACACGTAAATAAGCTGAAATTTGTGTAATGCCCTGTCATCCTGCACAACACAACTCAACTACCAAGTGTAAATCATGAACATAAAAGAAATCTTTTTGGTTTTTTTTTTTAATTTTTTTTTTAATTTGTTTTTCAAACTAATACACAAGATAACACACGTTGCACACTACTCCCCGGCAACGGCGCCAAAATTTGACGTGATTGTCGTGGGTCACGCAAATTTAATCCCAAAAACAACTATATAGATAGCGGTAAGAGGGTATCGAACTCAGGGAGTATGTGGAAAGTGTGTTGATTTTCTAGCTTTGCGATTAAACTACAATTAACCTAATTTACAGAAAATTAAGATCAATGAATTTGGATTGTTGTTTTAGAAAACTAAATTAAAACTAATTGCAAATCAAATGTTGGTTGTAAAACAAATTAGGAGAGAACAATGACCATCTTAGGTTTCAGTTTCTTTAAACAATTGTGTGTAATTCCAACTAGAAAGAGTTACATAGACATAACTCGTGCATGCATAATCGAAGTGATAAAAGGGAACAAAGTACTCGGATTATATAAACGCGAGGTTGTTTCCCGATGACCAATTAATCAATAACCAACCCTAACCCTTCCCGTGATATCTCGATTGCCAACGGCACCAAGAACGTACGATTGAGACTAGAAATTGCAATATCAATTAACAAGTTACTAGCAATTAAACATACACCATGATATTCAAGCAACGCAAGTTATCATTCTAGAAATTCGGAAATAAACACACAAAAGTTCAATAGAAACCTTCACCTAAGATGATCACCGAAAAGTTTAGCCGGACATAGTTTGGTGAATCATCATACTAACAAATCTAATGTTCATAGGAATCATAAACACAAACCGAATGTTAGGAAAATGTCTCCAACCAAGCAAGACAGCCAAAATTCGCCCCTAGTGTCTCCAATAACCGTCCAATGATGAGAACACCCCAAAAGACACCATAAAAACTGATTTAAGAGGGCAGTTACAATTCTGATCGCAGCCACCACCGTAAATTACGGCTCCACCGTAATTTACGGTGTACTTAAATGTGTTACGGTGTGAATAGACTGATTTACGGTGGAGTAATGTTGACTTTTGTTTCCAAAGTGTATGTGTTGTCAGCCCACATGTGCAGCCCTAGTCTCCAAGTCACATCTGCATGCCCATATCTTTTAATGTATACGATGATGTTTATATGTATCCACGTGATGTATGTTGTTGACTTTTCTTGCCGTCGAGATGATGATGGGTGTTATTCGAAAAACCAGACCCTTCGATGTGTGTATATCCATGTGCGGCCCAATGCAAAAACAAAGACAAAAAGTCCCATACGTGGCTTCTGCCTTGTGTTGGCCCAATCCAGTGTATGTCATCTCTTTTATCAATGATCGGCCCAACTTCCAAGTCACATAAATCACGTGAAGGCCTGCTAAGAGTCGTGATGTTGCTGCCAAACTTTTTGTGTCTCCCAAAGTTGTTTAATGGCTGCCCCATAATCGATGATAATGATGATGTTGTTTCTTATATATGAGCCCAAAGTCAATGATGATGATCCGATGATTAGAAAGCTCCCCAAAGTTTGCACGTGTTGACTGCTTTTCTATGATCAATATTAAAATAATGCCTCACACTTTTCATATATTGTGCATGGATGGATGGATTTATTAAATGGTCCAATACAAAACAATCCTTCCTTGTCTGTGTGTCTCTTTAATAATCATCCGCACTTATTCCGTTTCGTCACTAATCTCTTTAACTTCGCCATATTACGCGATTAACCTGTAAAATAACAATCTCGCATAGTTATCACATTCGCAATAAATAACCATGTAAAATATGGGATATGCACATATTTAGCTCATTTAAGGGTTGTCCTACGGACCACCCGTCACATATTTTACAGGTTAATCGCGTAATATGGCGAAGTTAAAGAGATTAGTGACGAAACGGAATAAGTGCGGAGAGTTGTGTGAAGGTGATGATAGGAAGTCAGATTATCTACAACATCTGTTGTGGCAAACTTCACCAGGTCAATGTACTTTTTTCCTTAGACTTGTCATGTTCTTTAGCTTTGAAATATTGTTAGTTTATTAGTTTGCTTTTGTTTATTAAAAAATATAAAAAAAAATACCAAAAAGAAATTTGGGGTTTGAGATTTAAAGCTTTAGTTGATGTTGAATGAATTTTAGTGATCAAAGCCCTCAAAGCCATACATTGGGACAATGTATCCCAAGTGTGGGGATGGGGAAAATTTTTGAGGAGTTTTAAATTTTTTTTTTTTTTTGTAAATCCGAGCGAAAATTGTTAAAATTTGAAAGCTTGATATTGTACCATTTGACACACCGACACCCATTCCTAGTCTTTTCTTGGTGAGGATTTGAGCCACACATGATTGTTATTGATATTTCATTGTTTGAGTGGCGGTGTGTGTTGTGTGTTAATAGAACTTGTGTGTGAATACTTGTTAAATCCTAGAATTAGCATGCTTTTGAAAATGATAGGGGGACTTTTAGGAAGCCTCGTCGAGATGTGTGAGAGTGCGGGATTAGTGGGTTGGACCTCATACGTTACATATATGAGCTTGGTATTGTGAGGGGTGGGGGTTTGGTCCTTAGAAAGCCATGTTGAGCCTTAGACCATTTGATTGTGACCCGAGCCTACTTCCTACAAAATTTTACCTTTTGAGATGACCCGGTTTAGGAGATTTAGTATGTAGTATTGATGTTCTTGTGTGTGAATACTTGTTAAATCCTAGAATTAGCATGCTTTTGAAAATGATAGGGGGACTTTTAGGAAGCCTCGTCGAGATGTGTGAGAGTGCGGGATTGGTGGGTTGGACCTCATACGTTACATATATGAGCTTGGTATTGTGAGGGGTGGGGGTTTGGTCCTTAGAAAGCCATGTTGAGCCTTAGACCATTTGATTGTGACCCGAGCCTACTTCCTACAAAATTTTACCTTTTGAGATGACCCGGTTTAGGAGATTTAGTATGTAGTATTGATGTTCTTGTATATATTGTTGAGTTTGATGTGTTATGAAAAAAAAAAAGAAAAAAAAAGAAAAAAGAAAAGAAAAGAAAAAAAAAGAGAAAAATATGAAAAATACAAAAAGAAGAAGTATTTAGTTGCAATAGAGTTGAGAATGTCAAGAAGCTTTGTATATATTTTTTGGTGTTTGCTTCGTAGTAGTAGACATAAAAAAAAAACCGGGTCAAATCAATTAGCTCTTTCATATGTATTCCACCATTTTCAAACCTTTACACCTAGCCCCGTTGCAACCCGCAAGTCCCTTTGATTCTTAAGCATGCTAAATACTCAATAGGAGGAGACTTGATTTTTATACAAGCTTATTGTTGCGCACACACACACACGCATTGAGTGGTTTAGCATTATGCTAATAATTCTTGTAACCGAGAGATTTTTTGTGAGGGGTGTGTCTTGTGGTATGATTGAAAGTTAGTAAAAAGATGGCACATTTAGCTTGGTTTGCATGTTTGATCGCTTTGGTTTTGAAATAGTTTTTGAATGGGTTGCTTGGGACAAGCAACGGGTAAGTGTGGGGATGTGACGGGTGGTCCGTAGGACAACCCTTAAATGAGCTAAATATGTGCATATCCCATATTTTACATGGTTATTTATTGCGAATGTGATAACTATGCGAGATTGTTATTTTACAGGTTAATCGCGTAATATGGCGAAGTTAAAGAGATTAGTGACGAAACGGAATAAGTGCGGATGATTATTAAAGAGACACACAGACAAGGAAGGATTGTTTTGTATTGGACCATTTAATAAATCCATCCATCCATGCACAATATATGAAAAGTGTGAGGCATTATTTTAATATTGATCATAGAAAAGCAGTCAACACGTGCAAACTTTGGGGAGCTTTCTAATCATCGGATCATCATCATTGACTTTGGGCTCATATATAAGAAACAACATCATCATTATCATCGATTATGGGGCAGCCATTAAACAACTTTGGGAGACACAAAAAGTTTGGCAGCAACATCACGACTCTTAGCAAGCCTTCACGTGATTTATGTGACTTGGAAGTTGGGCCGATCATTGATAAAAGAGATGACATACACTGGATTGGGCCAACACAAGGCAGAAGCCACGTATGGGACTTTTTGTCTTTGTTTTTGCATTGGGCCGCACATGGATATACACACATCGAAGGGTCTGGTTTTTCGAATAACACCCATCATCATCTCGACGGCAAGAAAAGTCAACAACATACATCACGTGGATACATATAAACATCATCGTATACATTAAAAGATAGGGGCATGCAGATGTGACTTGGAGACTAGGGCTGCACATGTGGGCTGACAACACATACACTTTGGAAACAAAAGTCAACATTACTCCACCGTAAATCAGTCTATTCACACCGTAACACATTTAAGTCCACCGTAAATTACGGTGGAGCCGTAATTTACGGTGGTGGCTGCGATCAGAATTGTAACTGCCCTCTTAAATCAGTTTTTATGGTGTCTTTTGGGGTGTTCTCATCATTGGACGGTTATTGGAGACACTAGGGGCGAATTTTGGCTGTCTTGCTTGGTTGGAGACATTTTCCTAACATTCGGTTTGTGTTTATGATTCCTATGAACATTAGATTTGTTAGTATGATGATTCACCAAACTATGTCCGGCTAAACTTTTCGGTGATCATCTTAGGTGAAGGTTTCTATTGAACTTTTGTGTGTTTATTTCCGAATTTCTAGAATGATAACTTGCGTTGCTTGAATATCATGGTGTATGTTTAATTGCTTGTAACTTGTTAATTGATATTGCAATTTCTAGTCTCAATCGTACGTTCTTGGTGCCGTTGGCAATCGAGATATCACGGGAAGGGTTAGGGTTGGTTATTGATTAATTGGTCATCGGGAAACAACCTCGCGTTTATATAATCCGAGTACTTTGTTCCCTTTTATCACTTCGATTATGCATGCACGAGTTATGTCTATGTAACTCTTTCTAGTTGGAATTACACACAATTGTTTAAAGAAACTGAAACCTAAGATGGTCATTGTTCTCTCCTAATTTGTTTTACAACCAACATTTGATTTGCAATTAGTTTTAATTTAGTTTTCTAAAACAACAATCCAAATTCATTGATCTTAATTTTCTGTAAATTAGGTTAATTGTAGTTTAATCGCAAAGCTAGAAAATCAACACACTTTCCACATACTCCCTGAGTTCGATACCCTCTTACCGCTATCTATATAGTTGTTTTTGGGATTAAATTTGCGTGACCCACGACAATCACGTCAGAGTGCTGATGCGGACTCCCCCTCGCACGGACATCCGTGCGATTGTTCTCCTGCGCCTCGGTGGCTCCAGAGGCTGTTGCTGCACTGGTGGTGGTGGCGGAGTGACCGCTACTGATGTGTGTAAAATGCAACATATAAATTACATCAAATGAGGCCTAAAACTAACCCTTTTTTAGTACTAATATTGGAAAAAGAGTGTTTTTGTCTTCCTTTTGTATTTTCAGGATTAAATGAGCTCAAAAACGCAAAAGAAGCAAAAAGACAGCTAAATCCAACATAAATACATGAAAAGGAACATTAGTGGACTGCCCGAACCCTCAACGGCACCTTCCAAAGCAAAAAGGAGAAAACAGAAGGCTGAACACGCCCCGTGCTCAGCCAGCACGGGGCCGTGCCCAAGAAGCAGCAGAAAAGACAAACCTATAGAAGCTTCTATTGCCCACCACGGGCCGTGCCCAGCGGACACGGGGGCGTGTCGAAAGTACAGCAGGCGCATTTATTGTAATTGCGAATTACAATTAATGAGGAGAGAGAGTGTCAGACGGGCACGGGGCCGTGTCCAGCTCTCTGTTCAACCTATAAATAGGAGTGCTTGGATTCATTTCATCTCATCCCTTGGCACACCACCTCTCTCACACTTCATCCACCACCCAACACCATCATCCACCACCATCATCCATTGTCCATCGTAGAGTGTGTGAGTCGTCTCGGGATCCAAGATTGATCGTAAGAGTTCTTGACAATCAAGGCCATGTTTGCCTAAGTCTCTTACATCACTTGGTGAAGACAAAGTGTCTAGTATAATACTTTTTATTTCTAATCTTTTGCACTTTTTATTTGGTTTTGTATTAATGACTTTAATAACTAGTTACTTATGTTGAAGGTGATCTTTCCTTATCGTTTGTCCGTGGTGTCTTGGCATTATTTTACTGTCTATATAAAATAAAGGATTTTCACCATTCATATCTCCACGGTCTATATGGAGGTATGTTGGCTACCTGGTAGGGGGTTAAGGGAACAGTTTGGTAAAGGTCTTGCCATTGTTCAGCGTTTAGAGGTCCTGCAATGGACCTGGGTCAAATTTAGTAGGACCTCCTTCGATACTTCACGGTATTGGATGGCGGGGGTCCAAACTCTTTGATCCCCTCATAAGTTAACTACTATTAATACTATAACCCGGCTATTTAGGACTGTATCCCTGCTGACTCAGACTACTTAGTCGAGGGTAACGTCACCGCCAAAAGCGGGGCCTACCACAATACTGCATTAATAACTTAATTCATTATCTTCCAATAATCCACCCTTTTAGGATTGTATCCCTACTGACTCAAACTACTGGGGTGAGGGTAATGTCACCTTCAAAAGAGGGGCCTACTACAATAACTAAGATAATCTCTTAATTATGTGCAAAAGTGCGGAAATAATCAAAGGTTATACTAGATACGAGTCGGAACCAAGTGATTCATCTTGTCTATCTGTTTTTCTTTTATTTTTATTTTCAGCATTTTAGTTAGTTTTTATTTTTCTTAGTTTAAAATATTTTTCCTAAACTTTTGTTTTGGTTAGATGTTGAGGATAAACCGGTACTAAAAGCTCTTGTGTCCTTGGACGACCTCGGTATCTTACCAACGCTATACTACACTCAACGATGGGTGCACTTGCCCATATGTGTGTTTAGTGTTAGTGAAATATCGTGTTTTATAAATTTAAAACTTGGCTAAAATAAGTGTTAAAAAGGGCTTAAAATATACACCTAATATATATAACACTTCACACGCATCAAGTTTTTGGCGCCGTTGCCGGGGACACAAGGATTTTAAGAAAGCTTAAAATCGACGGCCTAATCAGTTTTTCAAAACCTTTTTAAAACACGCGCACATTTTTCTGCATTTAGTTTAGTTTTGCATTTACAGTATCCTGTACACGGGGCCGTGTTCACTGAACACGGGGCCGTGCTGCAGATTTTTCATAAACGCCCAGTAACAGTAGCTTGAACACGGGCCGTGCTCACTGAACACGCCCCGTGCTCAACTAGATCAGTCAATTTAATTAAAACGCCCAGATACAGATTCTGAACACGGGGACGTGTCCACTCAACACGGGGCCGTGTCCAGCCTCTGTTTCCGTTTTTATTTTTGTTTTCTGATCTCGAGACTCGGTTGTGGTCTGCTGAGTGATTCTTATGGATCAATACTCAGGAGGTTACAACTACACCTATGATGAGGATGATTATAGGGGTAATTATTGCACTAATTGTCGTAATACACGTTCGATTCAAAATAATCACTCATATCAACCATCCAATTCATACACTTACTATGAGGAACCCAGGTACGAACCATCAACTTCATACACATCCTATGAAGACCAAAGGTATGAACCTCCTCCCTCATACTCATATTTTGATGAACCCAGGTGTGAGCCTTCATACTCATACTTTGAGGAACCAAGATATGAGCCACCACCTTCATATGCTTATTATGAGGAACCTTGGCGTGAACAGCCCACCTCGTATGAGTGTTATGAAGAACAAAATTACGAACCTTATCCATCATATACTCACAACGAAGGACCATGGTGTGAACCACCAACTTCATATGGGTATTATGAGGAACAAAGGGTCGAACAACCGGATTCAAGCTTAGAAAATAATGATTCTTTTTCTATAACCGAAGTGACCGATAGGATATTAGAACACATTAGAGTTATCGATCGATGTATAAAAGAAGCTCGCGCAAGGGAAGAGGAGTCCCGCACAAGAGAAGAATTAAAAAAGGAAGAGATAACTAAAAATGAAAAAATGGAAGAACAAATAAGTAAAAAACCGACACATGAGTTAAACAACGAAATAGGTGAGTCCGACAACGTTAAAATTCAAGAAGAGTCTAATTTTCAAGAAATTAATCTCTTGTCACCTTCTTTCGAAAATCATTGTTTAGTACCCACTCATGCTAAGTTTTTAAAAGAGTTAAACACTAACACTAAAATTGACGAAACAGTAAGTGTTAAGTTAACTAATGATCAAACTTCGCTAATAAAAGAAGACACATTTGAAATTAACATCACACCGGTTCCATGTTTCTTTCAAAATTCGTTTATTAGTAATGTCACAATCGATAAAGATCTTTGTGTTAACATAATGCCCAACTACATTTTCGAAAAATTAAGTATTAGTGATTTTTCTCCACTTCAAATACCCATTTTTCTATCCAATCGGAAAGTAATAAAATCAATCGGTATAGTTGAAGATGTCTTGGTTCAAACAAATCAAATGGTAATCCCAACCGACTTTGTCATCCTCGATGACGCTCCTCTTGTGTTGGGACGACCATTTGTAAAAACTTACGAAGCTTTGAAAAACCGGAAGTTCAATAATTTACCTCTTCAATTAGGGGCATTTAAAAGGAGTGTCGATCTCGAACGATCAATGAAATATCCATTCGGCAATAATGACCCCCTAATTGAAGATGAAGATGAACCACCCGATACAAGTGAAGAGATTGACCACTTTGTTGAAGAAGAGGTCGCCATAGAACAAACTTTTAAAGTTCTTGATCGAAACGAGCAACCAAATAAGGAGTCTCCTAAAGACCCACCACTTGAGCTCAAAGAACTTCCAAAAGGTTTGGAATATGCTTTTCTGGACAAAGATGGTAAATTACCTGTAATTATTTCGTCTAAATTAGATAACCTAGAAAAAGAAAAACTAATTAGTCTTTTGAAAAAACACAAAAATGCAATAGCTTGGAAACTTGTTGACATAAAAGGAATTAGTCCTTCTATGTGCACACACAAAATTTTGATGAATGATGACTACAAATCGGTCATACAACCACAACGTCGAGTAAATCCAAATGTTCAAGAAGTGGTTAAAAACGAAGTCATCAAATTACTTGACGCCGGACTTATCTATCCTATTTCCGATAGTCCTTGGGTGAGTCCCGTCCAAGTAGTTCCAAAGAAAGGAGGTATGACGGTAATTACTAACGAAAATAATGAATTAATACCAACAAGAACCGTCACAGGATGGAGAGTATGTATAGATTATAGACGATTAAATGAAGCAACAAGAAAGGATCATTTTCCTTTACCCTTCATTGATCAAATGTTAGAAAGATTATCCGGGCATAAATTTTACTGTTTCTTGGATGGTTTTTCAGGTTACTTTCAAATCCCGATAGCACCCGAAGACCAAGAAAAGACAACTTTCACATGTCCCTATGGAACTTTTGCCTATCGACGCATGCCGTTTGGTCTATGTAATGCCCCCGCAACATTCCAACGTTGCATGGTAGCCATTTTCCATGACATGATAGAAAAAACAATGGAAGTTTTCATGGACGACTTTTCTATCTTTGGGGATTCATACGACCAATGCCTCGATAACCTTGAACGAATGCTATCCCGATGTGAGGAAACTAACATCGCCCTTAATTGGGAAAAATGCCATTTCATGGTAACAAAGGGAATAGTACTCGGTCACAAGATCTCAAGCGAAGGAATGGAGATGGATCGAGCCAAAATAGATACCATTTCTAGATTACCTCCTCCATCCTCCGTAAGAGCTATTAGAAGTTTCCTAGGGCATGCCGGATTTTATAGGCGGTTTATCAAAGACTTTTCAAAAATCTCAAGGCCTCTAACAAAATTACTTGAAAAAGATGCTCCTTTCATCTTTGACAAGGAATGCAATCAAGCATTTCTAACCCTAAAGGAAATGCTAGTCAATGCACCTATCATGATAGCACCTGATTGGAAGTTTCCTTTCGAAATCATGTGTGATGCTAGTGACTTTGCAGTTGGAGCTGTCTTGGGACAGAGAAAAGAAAAGCATTTCCACCCAATATATTATGCTAGTAAAACACTTAACGATGCACAAGAAAATTACACAACAACTGAAAAAGAGTTACTAGCTGTGGTATTTGCTTTTGATAAATTTCGTTCTTATCTTGTTCTTTCTAAAACTATAGTCTATACAGACCATGCAGCCATTCGATATCTCTTTAAGAAGCAAGACGCAAAACCACGTTTGATTAGGTGGATTCTACTCCTCCAAGAATTTGACATTGAAATCAAAGACAAAAGAGGAGCAGAAAATACCGTAGCAGATCATCTTTCGCGCTTAGAAGACCCAGCTTTGGAGGCAACCAGGGACGAGCAAATCAACGAGAAATTTCCAACTGAATCCCTGGAAATGGTGGAATTTAAGGAAGAACCATGGTACGCCGACTTCGCTAACTACCTAGCTAGCGGAATAGTCACAAAAGGATGGCCACATCATCAAAGAAAAAAATTCTTTGTCAATGTGAAACACTATTTTTGGGAAGATCCATATCTTTTCAAAATGTGTGCCGACCAACTCGTCAGACGATGCGTACATGGTAGTGAAGCACGAAGAATTCTCCGCCATTGTCCTGAAGGTCCATACGGAGGACATCATGGTGCAGCCAGTACCGCACGAAAGGTATTTGATTCAGGATTTTATTGGCCAACCATTTACAAAGATGCCCAAAATCTTGTAAAGACATGTGATGCTTGCCAAAGAACAGGTAATATTTCTTCCAAAAACGAAATGCCACAAAATGGCATTCTTGTTTGTGAAATTTTTGATGTGTGGGGACTCGACTTTATGGGACCTTTCCCACCATCAAAAGGAAACAAATACATACTTGTGGCAGTAGATTACCTGTCTAAATGGGCCGAGGCCGAGGCACTTCCAACAAATGATGGAAGAGTAGTGGTAAGATTTCTGAAAAAATTATTCTCTCGTTTTGGCACACCTAAAGCTTTAATAAGTGATAGAGGTACCCATTTTTGTAATCATCAACTTGAAAATTTTTTAACAAGATATGGGGTCTATCACCGGGTTTCGACAGCCTATCACCCTCAAACAAACGGACAAGCCGAAGTGACCAATAGAGGGTTAAAACGAATACTAGAAAAAACCGTAGGGTTAAACAAAAAGGAATGGGCTGATAAATTAGATGATGCTTTATGGGCTTTTCGAACTGCTTATAAAACAACGATAGGTACAACCCCATATAAGCTAGTCTATGGAAAAAGTTGTCACTTGCCAGTAGAAATTGCACACAAAGCCTACTGGGCAATCAAAAATGTAAACTTAGATCTAGAATTTGCTGGTAAGAATCGATTTGGTCAAATAAATGAATTAGACGAGCTTAGGAATTATGCATACTCAAACTCTGAGATTTATAAGGAAAGAATGAAAAATTGGCATGACAAACATATAAAACCTAATGAATTTCGGGTAGGAGATTTAGTTCTTTTGTTTAATTCACGACTTCGATTGTTTCCTGGTAAATTAAAGTCTAGGTGGTCAGGACCTTTTTCCGTCACCCATATTTTTCCACACGGTGCAGTAGAAATTAAACCTCGAAATGGGCCACCATTTAAGTCAATGGCCAACGGCTGAAACTCTATCAAGGATTTATTGAGGATGAGGAAGAAGAAATCTCGCTTCAAACCGTGGAAGAATAAAAACATCATGCCTGGTAAGTTACGAACGATTGAGGCGGCAAAATAAAGCGGTAAGTTTTCTAAACCATAGCTTACGGGAAAAAGGGGCACTCACACGCGCACGAAAAAAAAAAAAAAAAAAAAAGCTCGGCACGAGGCCGTGTCCGCTGGACACGGGGCCGTGTTCACGCTGCAGACGGGATAAAAACCCTTTTTCAAAACAGTTTCTTCATTCCACACGCCCCGTTTCCTCACAAAAGCTCTGGTTCCAGGCGATTTTTCGCGAAATTCCAACGTCTCTTACCGATCTAACAACGTCAAGGTATGATTCTGTCACTCTTAGTAGTTAGATTAGTTACTTGCATGTAGTTAATACACCACAAATTTGGGGGAAAATCTAGGGTTCTTGATGTTCATCCGGATCGAACCTAAAATTTTTTGCCTAAATCTGTTTGCATTTAGTTAGATTAGTGTTAAGGGAAGTAAATACACTTGTATTATTCATGGATTCACCCGATTTCTTACAAAAACCCCAAACCCTTGTTCCTGAACCGAAAAAGATAAAATTGATAGGGTAAACGGGTTATTTTGGGAAAAACGGCACTTAGGGTTTCATTTTCGGGGGAAACCGCACCTATTGGTTCAAAAATTTTCAAGTTTTCGAAACCGGGTCGAAAAATGGGATTTTTGAGTAACAGACCCCTGGACACGGGGCTGTGTCCGCTGGGCACGGGGTCGTGTCCAGCCCGCTGTTTGCAGTTTTATCCGAAAATATTTCTGTTTCATGCTAACTTTTGGTGTATTCTTGCAGATGGCCAGGAAGTTTACTAGATTCAACGCCAATGAGCTAGATGCGAGAGCTCGATACGAGCTTCTTCAAACAAGGCCGGAGGAATACCCGAGGCAGGCATGCACAGAACTACTAACCATGGTGAATCAAATTGACCGTTTCAACAACATTGTCACGGGACCACTCAGAGTCGCACTAACAACCCGACTCCGTTCTGTCCATGAATGCACCTTGGAATTCTACAGCACCTTTGCATTCACTTCAAGGTGCGACCCGTTCGATAATGAAGGGGTGTCATTCAGGTGTGGCGGAACGAGGTATTCGATCTCCATGGCACAATTCGGGTCGATTATCGGGTTGTATGCGGAGGAGGATGCGGGAGACGAAGACAATACAGGGGGATTGAGAGAGATCGAAGACAACGAGCGCCAAGCCATGTGGGCTCAGATTGGGGAAGGGTTTTACAATCCGAGCAGCACTAAGAGTACCAAGCTGAGGGATCCGCTTTACCGATACATTCATAGGCTCCTCGGCTACTCTCTTAGCCAAAGGCATGACAGTGGTGGCGTCGTTGGGTTAAGAGATTTGCTTGTCCTCCATTGCATTCACAACCGCAGGCCGCTCGATGTTCCGTTCCTCATGCTCCGAAACATGCATCACAACCGCCTTGCTAGTGCACCAACTCCTATTTTCTTCGGGGGGTGGGTATACCGTCTCTTCAGACACTTCGCCCACATTCCGAGGGCATTTGAGAGGAGCCCATGGTCGGGTACGGTGGATATTCACATATGCCGCTCGATGAACCTGGTTTATGAGGCAGAAGACGGGACGGTAACCTTTCAAAGGATGCAAGGTCATGCATGGAACCCGCAAGAAGCACTTGTCCTCCCAGCTCCGCAACATCATCAGTACCAATACCCACCCCACGGTGATCCGGGCCAATCATCCTCCTCGGGAGGCAGTTTTCCTAATTTTCAAAGTTTGCATGATTTGTTGCAGGAAAACCTCATGTGTACTCGGAACACCTATAACATGGCGAGCAACACCTACCACCGGGTCGGAGCTATCGAGAGAAACCTATCCGAGATACAAGACGATGTCGGATACATACGAGACCACATTGCACGCCATGGAGGGGGTGATGATGATGATGATGATAATGATGCCATGGAGTAGGCGGGAGGAGAATAGGAGGAAGCGGTTGATGGATGACTCCCCAGGTTAACCCTTTGCAATCTTGAACAATTGATGGCCTGCGTGCCAAGTGTTAGACAATTTACTTTTCCTAACTATTTTCTGCATTTTATTTTTACTTTATGCTTGGAACAATTAACTTTGGTAATGTAGGATGTTTGTATTGCTTGGTGTGGTATTAAGTGTTGAAACAGGTACAAACCAAGGCTTAGGGTGTTAAGCCTCAGCACTTATAGGGCTAGGATGGAAAAACCGGAGGAAGAAACCTGTTTTTCAGGCTTTCAGACTGTCCACACGGGGACGTGTCCAGCCAACACGCCCCCGTGCTCACCTCCCAGACCTGCTGTTCGACAAAATTTTGTCAGACACGTGGCCGTGTTCAGTGGACACGGGGCCGTGTCTACCTTCTGTAAGTTCTTGTTACTGGCACCTGAACACGGGGTCGTGCCGACTCAACACGGGGCCGTGTTCAGTGCCCAGTAACACAAATTTTTCCTTTTTAAACACTATTTTACACATCTAATCAAACTAAAAATTTATTTTTGGGACACATTGAGGACAATGTGTAATTTAAGTGTGGGGGGGATGCTAAAACCTTGAATTTTGCAAGTCCTAAAAACAAGCCTTACACAAAACTCTATTGGAACCGCTAATCACCCCAAATTTTTTCAAAAATTTCATTTTTTTTTCTTGTCTAGGTTTAACTCGGGAAATTCAAGTTCTCAAAAAGGTTATATTTTTACAAATTTACAACCGATAGCGTAGTGATAAAAAGAACCAACATAAGAAAATTATGAAAAGGCATGACAAACTTATTTAAAATTTGATTATATATACTTGATCACATAAAAACCCATTCCCACAAAAGTGAGTTTTGAGCCTTTATTGAGCACACAATTTCATATCATTTTACTAAATGCTCATTTTTCGTTTCTTGTGTGAATAGCCGCTTGGTTCTTACGACTCTAGAACTTGCCATGACAATACATTCCCGGTCCTTATCAACTTAAACCCGAGTAAGTACATGATGGAGGCATTAGGACTAACCCTTTTTCATTTCTACACCATTATTTTTCTTTTTCTTTTACCACCTACCAAAAAAAAAATCCCCCTAGTTAGCCCCTTTGAGCCTAAACCTTTTCGTTTCATCACCCAAAACAAAAAACCCTTTCACCCACCAAAACCTTTTTCATTTTTAACCCTTTATTTTAGTAACAGGTTCGGTTCTTCGTGAAAAAAAAAAATTAATGAAGCAAAAAGAGAATAAATAAACAAAGTAATCAAAAATAACTTTGTTTGAATAAAAGCTTCATTAAAAATAAAAAGTTGCAAAAATACGAAAACCGACACTTGTTACGCTTTTAGCCTTTTTACTAACCACTAACCCAACCACCTACCTTTAACCCTAGCCAACCCTTAACCCACAAAGTCCTCTTGATATCTACAAAGGTATAAAAGTTAAAAAGGAGGAGGATTGATTTCTTGGCAAGCCTATGGTAGGAATAAGTTCCGTGCCGCTCTCGAGTGATTCACTAAAAAATACACCTTCGGCCGAGTGTGAGTGATTTCCCCGCGAGGTATGTGAACTTGTATATAAATAGAATTTTAAAAAGGCATGTTATGCCCAAATAAGTAATTTCTTTTATGAACAGTTCTAAATAAATCATTACGAATAGGAGTGTAAATAAATAAAAATAAAATCCAAAAAGATCTTGGAAATCCCGACACTCTACGACAAGCCCAAAACCTTCTCTTCTACCTATTCCATTTGGGAGTGTAAGCCACATATTAAAGAGTTTTGCTTGAGGACAAGCAAAAGTTCAAGTGTGGGGGTATTTGATGTGTGTAAAATGCAACATATAAATTACATCAAATGAGGCCTAAAACTAACCCCTTTTTAGTACTAATATTGGAAAAAGAGTGTTTTTGTCTTCCTTTTGTATTTTCAGAATTAAATGAGCTCAAAAACGCAAAAGAAGCAAAAAGACAGCTAAATCCAACATAAATACATGAAAAGGAACATTAGTGGACTGCCCGAACCCTCAACGGCACCTTCCAAAGCAAAAAGGAGAAAACAGAAGGCTGAACACGCCCCGTGCTCAGCCAGCACGGGGCCGTGCCCAAGAAGCAGCAGAAAAGACAAACCTATAGAAGCTTCTATTGCCCACCACGGGCCGTGCCCAGCGGACACGGGGGCGTGTCGAAAGTACAGCAGGCGCATTTATTGTAATTGCGAATTACAATTAATGAGGAGAGAGAGTGTCAGACGGGCACGGGGCCGTGTCCAGCTCTCTGTTCAGCCTATAAATAGGAGTGATTGGATTCATTTCATCTCATCCCTTGGCACACCACCTCTCTCACACTTCATCCACCACCCAACACCATCATCATCCATTGTCCATCGTAGAGTGTGTGAGTCGTCTCGGGATCCAAGATTGATCGTAAGAGTTCTTGACAATCAAGGCCATGTTTGCCTAAGTCTCTTACATCACTTGGTGAAGACAAAGTGTCTAGTATAATACTTTTTATTTCTAATCTTTTGCACTTTTTATTTGGTTTTGTATTAATGACTTTAATAACTAGTTACTTATGTTGAAGGTGATCTTTCCTTATCGTTTGTCCGTGGTGTCTTGGCATTATTTTACTGTCTATATAAAATAAAGGATTTTCACCATTCATATCTCCACGGTCTATATGGAGGTATGTTGGCTACCTGGTAGGGGGTTAAGGGAACGGTTTGGTAAAGGTCTTGCCATTGTTCAGCGTTTAGAGGTCCTGCAATGGACCTGGGTCAAATTTAGTAGGACCTCCTTCAATACTTCACGGTATTGGATGGCGGGGGTCCAAACTCTTTGATCCCCTCATAAGTTAACTACTATTAATACTATAACCCGGCTATTTAGGACTGTATCCCTGCTGACTCAGACTACTTAGTCGAGGGTAACGTCACCGCCAAAAGCGGGGCCTACCACAATACTGCATTAATAACTTAATTCATTATCTTCCAATAATCCACCCTTTTAGGATTGTATCCCTGCTGACTCAAACTACTGGGGTGAGGGTAACGTCACCTTCAAAAGAGGGGCCTACTACAATAACTAAGATAATCTCTTAATTATGTGCAAAAGTGCGGAAATAATCAAAGGTTATACTAGATACGAGTCGGAACCAAGTGATTCATCTTGTCTATCTGTTTTTCTTTTATTTTTATTTTCAGCATTTTAGTTAGTTTTTATTTTTCTTAGTTTAAAATATTTTTCCTAAACTTTTGTTTTGGTTAGACGTTGAGGATAAACCGGTACTAAAAGCTCTTGTGTCCTTGGTCGACCTCGGTATCTTACCAACGCTATACTACACTCAACGATGGGTGCACTTGCCCATATGTGTGTTTAGTGTTAGTGAAATATCGTGTTTTATAAATTTAAAACTTGGCTAAAATAAGTGTTAAAAAGGGCTTAAAATATACACCTAATATATATAACACTTCACACGCATCAGCTACAAAACGGGAATCCTCGGAGGGATCCTGCTGCTGCTGCTGCGATGAGTTGTGGTAGCTGGGAGTAAACACCCAGTCGATCTGGTTAAACCTCACCTCATAGTTGTCGGGACCGCTATAAGGTGATCCGAGAAAAGGTAATCCATCCGAAATCTCGATGGGGTGAGTGGGTGTCCCGGTTGGAGGCTCGGCGGGATCCGTGTCTTCGTCCATGTCCATCGCATGGTCGCCCGAGAAGTGGTCTTCAGGTCCCAATGGGTTAAAACCCACTGGTTCTTCAATGTAGTTTTCCGGGTTGAACCGGCTTTGGAAGACAGGTGTCGGGTCATCGAAAGGTGAGTTATAGCCTTGGAGAGGTATATAAGAATGGTGGGAGTTGTGGGGCTCGTTCTCAGACTGAGGCCCGAAGGAGTTTAGATAAAAAGGTGAGGAGCTCAGCGAGACTGAGCGCCTTGCGGGTTCAATATGGGTCCTCCAGTTTTCTTGGGGACTTCTGCTTAGGGTGTCGGATGGTGTTCGCCGTTGTGAAGGCTCGGCCTCATGATCATCGCGGCAATGAATGGCCCCCCTGCCTCTACCTCTTCCTCTGATTCTTGGTGGCATCTTTTTGAACCTGTCAAAATATAAAAAAGAACAACAAAGAAATATAAAGGACAAAATTAGAAATAAAAACAAATTTGGATTAGTCCTAAGTTCTTTGTATAGACTCGGAAGTCGAGGAATGTGCAAACTGTGTCATTGAGATTAAACACAAAAGGCTAGTGTTTAATTCACTCAATGTTGGCTCTGATACCAACCTGTCACACCCCGATATTTCCACGTATTACCGGTGGGCCCGGTGGGGAGTATCGTGACGTAGTTGATATCATCATAGTTAAACAACACAATTTAAATGCACAGCGGAAGCAAAAGATGAATCATATGACAAACCGAATAAAATAGTAATATCAAAGTATCACAAACGGACTGTAATGGATCCACAGGCGGATCAAAAGATAAAAAAGATTCATTGTTCAACAGAATTTAACATCTAGAGCTTGCAAGACTTGATTAATGATGCCAGGAGTAGCCAACCTATTTCGTCTAGTACCTGCACTTAGCCTTTTTGGAAAATACGTCAGTTTACACTGGTAAATACAATTAACTGACTCATTTTGAAAAGATTTTAAGAAAATTGATTTGAATGCACAAGGCTCAAAAATATCTTTTATAACTTGGGACAATTATTTAAAAATAATCTTGTATACAGTTTTACTTATTTGTCGTCCGTCATGGCCGGTTAGAAGAGCCGTACATGATTAACTGACACGCCACGGGTATAATGCCCACAAGGTTGATTCCTTTAAGTGGATTACCATTTTTTACATAATGCAACTGTCAGGTGTATGCCTACACCCCGTGCTTAGGTCGTGGCCATTTCTTTGAATGATGCCAAGGATATCCGGGACATGGTCATTTAACCCCCAAAGGCCATACACCAAATAATACAGATTAAAACAAGTTATGTAAATACATTAATCACAATCCGATTTAAATGACTACACACCCGACCAAGTGGTATTATTATAATACCGTATCCCAAGCCCGTATAGGGAAAATACGTTAAAAGTTTTTACCTGAGCAAGTATAATTCACAAACAGCAAGTGCACGTAGCTTTTACCGGGCACCTAATCTGGAACGAAGGTTTTTAATAACCTATTAGATTCCTAACGGGTCTTAAATAAGTCTAAACTTAGACCAGTTAGTTTTAAAGGAAGATATACGGTTCAAAACGCACGATTAAGCGATGACCGGATTAGAGTGTGGTTTAGACCTGAAAAGTTTGAATACCTGTATAATATGGGTAAACTAACCACATTCTGGATTTTGAGATAAAAACGATAAGGTTTGACCCGTTTTGGCTAATTTATGCAAACTAGTTAGATAAACCGCACCGAACGCGAATAATGCGTTACGGGTAACCAAAAGAGTCATATACAGGTTTCCTAAGTTAATATACCTTAAATATGTTGTGATATCAGTAGGATACCTTCCATTATGCCCAAAACGAATTTAAACTCAAGTTATGCCCCATAGGGGTATTTTGGTCATTTTAAAGCTTTAAAAGAGTTTAAATATAAATCTGAGTTTCAGGTCTGATACAATCAGTAAAAATACTTATTTTTATAAGTCATAATAGTAGGGTATGGTATATAGGTGAAATTTACCTTTTATAACCAAACTATGCACCGTAGGGGCATTTTGGTAATTTCACATAGGCTTAAAAGGTCAAAATAGGGAATCTGAGTTTAAAAACTTTTCTTTACTGTTAAAATATATAAATTTACTTAAAACATCACTAGGTATCAAACCTTATATGTTAAAAATAGTTTTAACTTATACTATGCGTTAAAAACGCGTAAAAAGGCGATTTTAAGCGATTTCCGGGTTTTATATGAAAAGCTGATATTTTTATCATTCCAGAAAGCTTAAAATGTTTTATTTATCATAACAAATCAGTAGCAAAAGGTTGGGTGTCCAAATGTTTTGTAAAACTCATTTTATAGGCCAAAAGGGCAAAACCGACAATTACCGAATTAAGGCTAGAACCCTATGTTATGCTCAGCTTAAAAATAAATAAAAATCTTCAAAAATCCCAAAATATTATTTTACATCAGTGGGTAAAAATTTTGGTATCAAAAATTGGGTTTAGATAGGCTATATGCTAATTACGCCGTTTAACTAATAAAAAGCTTTCTAATTACGCTATTGAGCATAACTATTAATCTAGACCTCCAATTGATGTGAAAATTTAGGGACATATTTATATATTAGTAATAAAGATTATTGTCCTCTCACATTTTCAAAATTCTTGTTTTAAGGTCAAAAGGGCATAATAGTCAACATTTAGGCATATAACGGAAACATGCATATGAATCAGATAACTAATGAACCAAGTTGTATAATCACAGAGGGTTATACTAACATGTAACCTGGTCCTAATAAAGCTCTAAGGCATTTCTAAAATATGCTCAAATGGGTCAGAACTGAAAGTCAAAGTAAAAGTCCACTTATGCGACTTTCGGTTCCGAACCGAGCTTAAACTGAAAATTGTCGGGGTGAACATGCTTAGACATGTTCTTACATTAATTACCAAGTTATACAAGTGATAAAACAGGTTTCATAGCTTCTACATTGTTAATTATGTGTTTATGCGAAAATTAGCTTTCTGTTGACTTTTTAAAATTAACTTTGACCCGACAATTGACCTAGTTAGAGTGGGAATCAGAGGGTGCCCTTTTAAGGGTTTATTACCCACATAAATACCAACTCAAAGCTACTTTCAATTCGAGATTTGACTGGACAAATTTTAATTAATCACGAAGTCAAACCTAAATTACGACGGTTTGACTTTAGCTAATTAACTAAGTAAAACTGAATTAAGAAAGGTTAAGGACACTTACTGAAGTCCTATGCACGACTAAGGATCCTTGGGTAGTGGTCTTGAGCTCCAGAAATCTTCAGAACAAGAGTTTGGAAGCTTTCCAAGTGAAGTGCTCAATGTGAGTTCACATGTTGCAACAATTGAACTTATTTATAGCCAAGGAAGTTCAAGGAGATGGATACATGTGTTAAGGTATCTCCAGGGATGAATACAAGTGTTAACGGACGTGTTTCAAGGAGCTAGAGGGTGGCAAACTCGCGGAATTCGGCAAACATGCAAGCTGCCACGATAAACAAGTGTTTGCTGATCTGGTAGTCCGTCGCGCCGCACCACGGGGAAGTGCCCAGCTGGTGGCGCAGCGCCAGTAACTAGCTGATCAGCAATTCAAGTTTGAAAATTGACATTTTCACCCCTGGACCTTCTAAAGCGTAATTTCTTCCATTTTAGGCACTTTTAACCCATGAAATTTATATTTCTATGATCCATGAGATATAACCAATCATCACTAGGTCCGGTTTCGTTAAACGATAACCGAAAACACAAGTTTTGCCTCGTTGACGCTTTTAACCCCTTAATTACGAAAGTTAGCGTATCTTTCTCATATGATATCGAAACCTTGTGAAATTTTTACCACTTATTCTTGGGAGTATAATTAATCGTTACAAGGCTCCGGGTTCGCTAAAAGGTCACTCAGAGGTATAACTTAAACATGTTGACACATTTAACCCTCGCGTCTTGTAAACTTTCACATTCTTCCACAAACGGTTTCACACGCTTCATGATACATTCGTTTTAGGGTATAAACATCATGTAGGGTTGTTGAAAGGCATAATTATCAAATGTTGACACTTTGCATCCTTATATACATATACTTTCTTCATTAGTCAACTTTAGTCCCTCGTAATCAATCCGTTACACGTTTAAAGTTCATGACACGTGTCGATACTATATTGGACATGATTTTGCGAGGTGTTACAACCATAGTGGTGCAAAGTGCAGTTGTTGCATTTTGGGGCTGTTCCTTTATAGCCACCAGCGTTTCCCATTGGTGTAGTCATGGCGTAGCTTTGACTAGTGGCTCTCCCCGTCTTCGGTGTGGCTGCCCCCGCTCGGCTACTTTCCAGGGCCTCTCGCTTACTTCCCGCCGGCTCTCCCGGCATTGTCAAAATCTTGCGTCCAACCATGTCGTACGTCACCGTGCCTGACCTGGTTACCACCCCGTGCATAGTCAGGTGCTTCACCGAATTAATGATGCTTCTCACTTCTGGGGCCAGTCCCCAGATATACCTCTCGATCCTCTTGGACTCCGGTCGAACCATATCTGGCAGTATGCGTGCCAGTTCATTAAAACGGTTAGTGTAATCTGCATGGTCCGCACCTTGCATTTGCAGGTTCCAAAATTCATGCTCGAGTTTCTGAATTTTGTGAGCTGGACAGAACCTTTCTCTCATTAGTATCTTAAGATTATCCCAAGTCCTAGCATTAATCACGTCCTGCCCTCGAGATTGCACAATAGTATTCCACCAGTTTAAAGCGTGATCGTTAAAAGTACAAGTTGTGTTAAGTACTGATTCAGACTTCTCAACCCATTTCACAAACCCATTCGGTCCTTCAGTTCTGTTAAACTCCATCGATTTGCACTCCATGAAATGCTTATATGTGCACCCCGGCCTACCATTTTTTTGGTTATTGTTTTGACCTATCGGTCCCGGCTGTGGGTTCGGTTGGGGGTTAGCGTTAATACCGGTGCTAACCTGCGCCACGATGTTGGAATAACCGTTTGGAGTTGTTGTGCTATTAGTTGGGCAATTTCTGCCTCTGTCATTCGAGGTACACGTTTCGGGGCCATTCCATTATAATTAATAGATATGTATGTATTAATGTCACATAGTTAATCATCAGTTATCACATTTTCAGTTATCACATACCACACAATTCCATCGCACATTACATAATTTCATCGCACACATAGGTTCACAACACGTATATCCAAAATCATCATCGCATATATAATATCTATCAAATTTTGCACACAGACTTAACCCATAAGGGCTAGTGCTTAAATGCATTATCAGAACTGGTCACCAAAGTGACGTACGTGCATCATACCACGACAGCACAAACTACGAAAATACGGAAGTACTACGACTGCATCACTACCTCGACATGGACATAACCCAGAATCAACAATCCACAGATGTACACATAAGCACGTATTGCACACAACCTTGATTTTTAATTTTAAAAACTTTCCCCAGGATTAACCCAAAGGTCGTTATATGTCGACCCAACTACCTTTCATTTAGAATTACCGCAAACGTGTATAGATATCGTGGTTACAACAACTGTGGCCTCATCTTTCGCATCAACCAGGGTCGAAGTCTCAACACTGCATTGCCCAAAACATAACCGAACGGATCGCATCATGAAACCCGTCTGCCCTGAGTAACGGTACCTTGATAATGTAGCCGGGTGTTTATATATAGGAAGTACCACAGCATATCCACCACACCCATATACATGATCAATGTTCCGTTCACCAAAATATTCAGGCCTAATATTACTTTCCGTGAATAACCAATTGAAATCCGAAACACTCATTAATCGAGAAGAAAAAAAACACAATGTAACCGACGGTCACACGAAACGAGATTCCACAACGCAAAGCGTTCCAAGGACTCTGTTTCATCACAAAATTTATACCCAATGGAACCGAATGACAACGGGAAGGGTAACTTATTCACGCGCTCCATGCCATCTCCATAACCTGGAGATCGTCATATTCAGATATAACATATATCGAAACATGTGCTAAGGAGTACCACGAGGCATTCTAGTATCACACGATGTAAAGGCTAAAGCCGATATTGTAAACAGAAGAGGAATCCAGCGGACAATCAAATGGATCGTGGATTCACGGACGAAAACGTTTCGTAAGATGTTTAAACTCTACGACTGTATAACAATCGAATGTGAAACAATGAGAAGTGGAGTAAGTATCCGTACACGTCCACCTAGTCTATCAGAATGACCTGAGCGTTCTTTGGGTATCTATGTTCTTTTTTGAAGTATCACTCTATTATATAACCATCGTTATAGTAGCTATAAGAGTAGAGTTGGTGAGATCTTATCATAATAAAGTCTTGAGTTCTCACATCATAAAGTATAAGTAATAACTGTGTGAGTGATGGGAATCAAACTCTAGTGTATATTAAATATGTGATCAGTAGGAATGTGGAATGGACTGTAATACCAGTTTTCTGCCTATCACTAAGGCATATGCAGTAACGTATAATCCACCAGTCCCAATTCATGTATCAATCGACACACAAACATCCACACACTATCACCTTGGTACACGCATGTATCACTCCACATATTTAAGCGTGTTTATTACCACGACTTTCCCAACACCGCCTCGTATGAGCAAGTCTGTTATTACGTTCTGGACCATAATAACCCACTTGCCCCACATGGCCATCCTGGTACTCGCCAATAGGATACTTTACAGTGTTCATTAACTACTTTTAGTAGTGGTTAATTTTCCAGTGATGTCCACTAAGGTCCGAGCCTGGAGTTATAGTCTAGGTTTCCTTAAAGGCACCTAATTCTCTATAACCAATGGCTCTGATACCATCTTCTGTCACACCCTGATTTGCAGTGGAAGAAAAAAAACGTGGGATGCAACAGACACCTTTGGTACATGCACATTGTTTAAAAAGACACTACATTTTATTAATTACAAAATGTTGATTACATACTTCATGTATGTTACAACTGCGTGTTCCCATGAACCACATAAGTCTTCTAAGTCGCATGCATCTATCTCAATATTTGCCAATAAACACGTCTTGAACAACATACACGGATCACATCAGTCTCAATTTACCTGAAATGCATGTTAGTTTTAAAAAGGGTCAGCTAAACGCTGCTGGTGAGTTCCACTGGTTTAGTTGTTTTGTTTCAAAATGTATCAACATGTTTAATTGCACATATTATGGTTCATAGATGGAATTACACGAGTGTCACAAGTGAAACCTAGATTGTTTTCATCGCACCGTGTCACACAGACACATACTCGCACCACCTGCACCTCATGAAGTTCAATGCCCTCGGGTAGTTATGTCTAACAACATAACCTGGTTACGGACGAGTGCAGTTTCCTGGCTGCCGGCCGCACCTGTCCGGCGGCAACTGGGTTTGTCAGACCAATAGTATTATCCACTGCCCACGGCTTACGTTAATCACTTGTATCGGGGCTAATATCGTGTGTTAGATAATTCACATCATACGGTTTGAGCAATTAACACAGTTTGTAACATGCAATTCACCCCAGAAAAAACAGGAAAACAATTTAAAAGTGGGGGAAGGGAACTCACAGTGCAAATAGTAGTCTCGGCTAAAGAGTGTTTAAGCAACGAAATCAGCTTTAATAGCACACATGCAAGTAAGGACTCAAATCAGTATCTAAGTCGGTAATGGTTATAACTTGGATTTGGTCAGGAGTTTTCACCCCGGATTGAGTCTATAGGACACGGGTATGGTGATGGAGGTCAGTGTAGTATTAGTTTTCAGTTTGGCTTCTGGGCACCGGTTCGCGTGCCAGTCAATGTCAGTAGTTTAACGTGTTCGGATAATGGTACGGGAATACCAATGGTGCCAACACGTTGTTATTTAAGAATGATTAATTTTTCATTAAGGGAGTTTGGGTGTTTGGGGAGTCCAGGTTGCCCAATGTTGAGTTTCCGTTTCCACCGTCGGGAATTTTCCCGGACTGGTATTGGACACACCCCAAGTGTCCACTCTGCCCTTGAATCTCCCAGAATATTCCTCGTGTTCCAATTATGGTATTTGTCGGGTTGGGTCAGTTCCCAGTTCCGGCAAGTTCGTTACACGGTAAACTGCCGAAATTGATTTAAAATAAACCATTTTTAATCCCAAAAATTCCCATTTTATCTATTATTTGAATAAAATTCCGAAAATTTTTATATAACTCCGTAAAAATCTTTAGAATATGGTAAAAATATCTGGGAATTTATTTTGGCATTTTTCTTGAGTCCAGAAGTGTGTGGGTGCTATATTCAGTACCTACACATCAAGTACAATCCAAATATGCTAGAACTTAGATCAATCAAGCTTTGATTCATTGTTTTTCGGTTAATTGAATAGTTAGGCGATTTTTGTCGAATAAGTGTTGATTAGGGTATCAAACCCCAAAGATTTGTAACCATGGCTGCCATATAACACCAGGGAATCCATATGGTGTTCATATTCATCCCATAAACATGTTTAAACTTCCAAAAATCATGGATTAAAAAGGGTTTTCATGGCCTAAACCATGTTTAATCAAGAAACCATGCTTAAAACCTTATGGATTTGAGTTAATACCAAAGATTTGTAACCATGGCTTCCATATAACACCAGGGAATCCATATGGTGTTCATATTCATCCCATAAACATGTTTAAACTTCCAAAAATCATGGATTAAAAAGGGTTTTCATGGCCTAAACCATGTTTAATCAAGAAACCATGCTTAAAACCTTATGGATTTGAGTTAATACCTTTGATTTGTTGAAGTTTCTTATGTGAAACTAAAGGACAAATGAATATATATATATATATATATAAGGGGGGTGGCGGTTTGGGTGGGCCCCCTAGGGCCACCTCATGCTTCGTAAAATGTTAAAAGATGATGTTTATCTTCCGTTGAGTGGTTAGGTTCGTTTACGGGTCCCGGACGCATTCTCGATTTGCGTGACGGACTCCGTTTCGCGAGTAATTAGTGTCAAAAGACTCGGTTTTAAAAATCATGCATAACCGTTTTGAAATCCGAACCCAGTTACGTTTTAATCATAAAAGACTCGTATTAGAGTGTTTTAAGTGTTTTTAAGCTTGATCGATCGTTCCCTGCACTTTGGATTGCCTTATGTTATTCCTGAAACGAAAGCGTTTCCCTAACCGGGAAGCTGCTTCATTTTGCGTGCCCGATCTCTGATTGGCTTCAAACCTTATGTCACAGCCTATGGCACAAAATTAAGATGTTCCTAGAACTCGGAATCTTAAATAATGCTACGGATAACCTAATAATCAACGTCAACGGTTTAGTGCGCTGTTAAATGGAAAGCTCCGGTTTAACACGTGTTTAAAGTCTATGGACACCGAATTCACACCATGGGCCCTTATTAGTGTCATGTCACTTGTAACGTGTTCTCGGATTCCTCCGAGACATAACAGATATCATTTAATCAAGCATATAAGTCACACATGTTTTTTGGGTTTTCGCGCAATTAAAGTGTTAAGTGTTCTTTACAGTTTTGGACCGTTTAAGGTGTACCTGGTTTCGTCGTGGGTGTCACAGTCTCCCCTGGTTTAGAAATTTCGTCCCCGAAATTCAATTCATCTAGTTAGGGAAGAGATGTGGGTATTTTCTACGGAACTCATCCTTCTGTTCCCAGGTATACTCAGGTTCTTGCTTCGAGTTCCACCGGACTTTCACCAGCGAGATTTTGTTATAACATAGTTGTTTGGTCATCCCGTCTACTATTTCTACCGGTTCCTCCACAAAGTGGAGTTTGTTATCAATGTGCGCTTCTTCTATGGTATAATAGCTGCGTCATCCGTGAGACATTTCTTTAAGTTGGATACGTGGAAGACATCGTGAATTGTGCTCAGTTCATCTGGTAATTTCAGTCGGTACGCTGCAGATCTAACCTTAGTAATAATTTCATACGGCCCAATGTATCTTGGAGCCAACTTTCCTGTCTGGCCAAACCTGATCACTCCTTTCCACGGTGACACTTTTAACAGTACTTTGTCACCTACTTCAAACGAAAACGGTTTCCTGCGAACATCGGCGTAACTTTTCTGCCGATCTCGGGCCACTTTCAGTCTACTTTGGATCGTATGCACCTTGTCTATCGTCTCTTGAATTAGTTCAGACCCCGTGAGTTGCGTATCGCCCACTTCAGCCCAACAAAGTGGCGATCTGCACTTCCTGCCATATAGTGCTTCATACGGTGCAGCTTGTATGCTACTATGATAGCTGTTATTGTAAGAGAATTCAATGATGGGAAGGTGCTTATCCCAACTTCCTTCAAATTTTAGTGTGCAAGCACGAAGCAAATCCTCTAATATCTGGATAGTTCGTTCTGATTGGCCTTCGGTTTGGGGATGGTAAGCCGTACTTAGGTCTATTCTAGACCCCAAAGCTTCTTGTAACTGTTGCCAATAGTGTGAAGTGAAATGACTGTCACGGTCTGAAATGAATGCAACTGGTACCCCGTGTCTAGCTACACTTTCCGTCGTGTAGATCTCGGTCAATTTCTCGGTGTTGTAGGTAGTACGAATCGGAATAAAGTGCGTCAATTTGGTTAGTCTATCTACTACTACCCAAATCGCATCATGACCTCTGGTTGTTTTTGGAAGGTGGGTCACGAAATCCATCATGATTTGCTCCCATTTCCATTGAGGCATTTTTGGTTGCAGTAACATTCCCGAGGGTTTCTTGTATTCTGCCTTTACCTGGGCATAAGTCAAGCATTTGCTCACGTACTCTGCTACGTCCTTTTTCATACATGGCCACCAATAAAATTCCTTAAGGTCGTGGTACATCTTGTCTGTACCGGGGTGAATAGAGTACTTAGATTTATGAACCTCATCCATAACCAGTTGACGTAGGTCATGGAGAGTAGGAATCCATACCCTATTTTTGAAATACAACACTTCATCCGGTTTCCTCACAAAATTCCCTTCATTTCCGTGTAAGTTTTCGCTATTTAGTTGGCCTTCCTCCAAAGCTTCCATTTGAGCATTACGAATCTGCTCTTTAAAACTGGTTTGAACAATCATCCCAAGAGCTCGCACTCTGAGTGGCTTTACTCGGTCTTTTCTACTCAAGGCATCGGCTACTACGTTAGCCTTACCTGGATGGTATTTTATTTCACCGTCGTAATCGTTCAATAGCTCCACCCATCTACGTTGTCTTATATTTAGCTCCTTTTGATCGAATATATGTTGGAGGTTCTTGTGATCAGTATAAATTGTACCTTTCGTACCATACAAGTAATGCCTCCAGATCTTAAGTGCAAAAAGCACTGTGCCCAGCTCTAAATCATGCGTCGTGTGATTCTTTTCATGTACTTTTAGTTGTCTAGACGCTTAAGCAATGACCTTGTTTCTTTGCATTAGGAAACATCCGAGCCCTTACCGAGATGCGTCACAATATACGACGAAATCATCGTTGCCTTCGGGTAACGACAGGATTGGAGCTTCATATAACTTTTATTTTAACAGCTGAAAAGCTGTTTCTTGTTCTTCGCCCCATTCGTACTTTCGATCTTTCTGTGTCAAGGCAGTTAAGAATATGAACAGATTGAACATCAATAAAGATAAAGATGAATTGATTGAAAAGTTGGCTGATGCGTTGCCACATGATGTTTGGGGCACGTATCTTATGATGTTGAAAAATAAACCGGATTTTGACAAGCTAACGCTGAGTGGGTTTATTAAGCAACTTGAAGCTCAAGAGATGGAACAACGAAAGATAGCAAGAATGAAGAATTATGATGGAGAACAAGACATTGGTTTGTGTTGATACAACAAATACAAGACCAATGGTGGTAGCTGGACTGGCTAGGCAGAATGGTTGAAGGGTTCAACCTTGCCTAACGCAGGTCGTGGGGTCCCCCCACGTTTGCGAGACGTGGAAGGAGGTTTACTAGTTTATTGTTATTCTTTGCTATGGATCCTCCTCTAAATTGTGCTCAGATTCGGAAGTGGAAGCAAAGGGAATGTGTGTGTTGGATGTGAAAGGGAATGACTTGTGCGAGACAAGCATTCGATGTGAATGACCAGAGATTGAAGAATCAGAGCTGGTCCAGATGTCCCCTGAAGTAAATGAAGTGTCATTTTATAAGGGAAGGCATCTCCCGAAGTGGAATGGATTAGACTAGCAACCTCGCTTGCAGTGGAGGGTTTCCCCTTTTGGGGGTTGAAGGCTTTTGTTCCCCGGATAATAGCGTGCATTGTGCAGACCTGCATTGCCTTTGCGGCTGTGGGTTGGTGAAGCGATCTCCAGATGTGACTGGCTACTGTTTCCGTGTTGCTTTTTCCTTTCTCACAGCTTTTTAAGCTTTGAACCATTTAACCATTTAAGCATTTACGTAATTAGCCATTTTATTCAATCTTGGGCTACCCCCGTCATCAGCCCCCCAAGTCAGAGGTTTTTGGGAGGTGAGCTCAAAGACTTCTGACTTTATACGCGTGTTTTACTGCCCAAAAGTTTCAAGGGTTCCATGCTTGAAGGCTTGAAAGGTTGAAGGCAGTTAATGTTTTGAATTTGAATTTCAAATAACTGACAATTGATGTGATTGATGTATGGCAGTTGATAGGGTGGCGGTTTTCGCAGAAGTTACTGTGTTGCCATTATTACCCCTATTGTAAACTTATATTTATTTTATGTTTCCATACTTATCCCTTTGTTTCATAATTTATTCCAAGTTTCTTCCATTCTTCTTCTCTAAGGTAAGTCCCTGTTTCTTATTCATCTTTCATTCTGCATTTTTCGCTTTCAAAAAATGGGTGCTCGTAAGGACTTAGCAAAATCTTTTTCCCGGTTAACACAAGAGGAAGTAGATTTATTTTGTATGGAATATGGTATTGATAGGAAGTTTGATCCCACTGCCCCTGCTTGTGATGTTCCCGTTGATAAACCACCTTCTGGTTCGATTGCCCTTTATTGTGGTCATTTTGAGTTCTCAAATCTTCGATATCCCTTTTCGTTTTTTGTTTTGAACTTGTTGGAGTATTATCGTGTTTCTTTTGGGCAAGTTCATCCAAAGGGGATGGCTAGGGTTTTGCATTTTGAGGTTTTATGTCGTGCTCTTGGCTATGATCCTTCCCTTTTACTCTTTCGCCGGTTTTTTCGTTTGGCTAAGAATGGCGATTGGTTTACTTTTGAAACAACCAAAGTTGATACCTGCCTTATTGCATCGATGGTTACTACACTTGGGGCTTGGAAAGACCGCTTTTTCTGGGTTTCCGATACTATCATCCCCTTCAAAATGGTGTGGAGGAATCCGGACGCTGTTCTCAATGCTCCGGAACCTTCCGAGTCTGAATTGAATGTTGTTTTTCTCAATTCCATCCGGGACTGCCCTTCTAGGGTTCGTCCCTTTCCTGAACACTTACTTGTTCTATTAGGGGTTAGTAAAATTTGGGGGAATGTTGATCGGGATCCGGTTCTTATGAGGAGTGGCATGGGTATGCATTTTCCTTTTTCGTTCTTTTTATTGTTTTCTTAATTTATGACTTATGTGTTGTTGTTTTTTGTAGTCATGTCTGCTTTGGATTTTATTAAGAGCGACGACACTTCTGATGTTGTTTTGGAGGATGTTTCGTCTGTTCCTGGTGAGAATGTTGTGGTTAGGACTGCTGACCAAAGGTTTGAGGGCTCAGGCTATGTTAGTGCTGCTACTGCTAAGGGTTTTTCTAAGTCTAATGCTCCTAAATCTTCAACCCGTCGATCTTCTCGTCGGTTGTTGAAGGCTGGTCCTCAATCCACTTCTACTGAAAAGGTGGACTTGAGTGATGATATTGAAGTTTCGGAAGATCAAGGTGTTGAAGCAGGTGCTGAGAAGGATAAGGAATTGGTTATTCATGGCAAAAAGGTTTCAAGCAAGAAGGTTGTTGCCACTCCTGTTCAGGAGTCTTCGAGCATGGACGTTGAAGGGTTGGACCCGGAAGGGATTTATGTGCCTACTTGGTCAGTGAAGAATGATGACAGCTTCAAAGATGCTGCTGTTTGTGAGGATGCTCTAAGTCACATTGCTCCTCCATCAGTTCACAAGACCATTGCTGGGATGGATGATGATCTGATGTTGTCCCGTATGATTTTAAGTACTTGCAATCTTGCTGCCATGCTTCCTCAAGGCATTGCCCGTTTTCGTCAGAGGATGCAGGAGTATGAAGAGTTCTCCAAGAAGAAAGATAAAATGAAAGCCTCCATGGCTGTGATGAAGAAGGAGATTGCTAGTTTTGCTGAGAAAGAGTCGGCGTGGGACAAGAAGGTTAGTGATCTTAAAAAGACGCATGAGATTGAGATAAGTGATTTGAGAAAGAGCTTTGAGGCATCTAGGCTGAAACTTAGGGCTGACCGGGAAGCTTTGTTTGTTCAGCAGCAGGCTTTTGTTAAGGAGAAAGAAGGGTTGAAAGCTTCAGTTGCTCAGGCTACTGGGGATAACCAATGGCTCATAGAGCAAGGTTTTCACCAAGTGGTTACTTATCTATTGCACTCCAAAGAGTTTAATTCTGCTCTTGGTGACGTTTACACTAAGCTTCTTAACCTGGGGAAACACCAAGGCCTCATTGCTGGGTATAAACTTCATGAATCCGGTCATCCTTTGGAGAAGTCACCTCTGTTTCGTCCTGAGGCTTCTGATGTTTTTAAAGTCTCCGTTGAGCAAATGGAGAAGCTGACCTACCCCTACATTCATCAGGTTTCCACTTGTTTTGGTAAACCTCTTTCTGTATTGCAGGAATTGAAACCGGAGGGCCTGAATGAGAAGGTTTGTGCTGAGGTTTTGGGCTCTCTTTCAAGGAAGAGGTCCTATTCGGGGGATAGCGATGATACCCTTTCAGGTCAGCCGGATGTTCCTAAGGATGCAAGCTTGGAGGCTTCGGCGGTTGGTGGTGATGGAGGTGTGAAGACTAAAAAGTTGAAGAAAACAAAGAAGGCCAAGGGCGAGGGTTCTGGAGTTTCCAAATCTGTTGATGCTTGATTCGTAGCTTTCTTAGCACTGAAAACAACTTATGTTTGTAATGTTAACTTGAACAATGTTAGGTTTGGTAGGAACCCCTAAGGTTCCTTTTGGTTATGTTGAAGGCCTGTATGGCCGTTGGACAATGATTAGCTTTGCAAGTTACTAGGACTTGCCTTAACTTATGTTTGGAAGTCTTTTTAGGACTTTTTATGATGTGATGTTTTAACTATTTTTCTTTTATTATGGTTTTATGTTTGTGCCTCTTTAGTCAGGGCAGTTCGATTGGTTTTTAACCGTTCAAGCCTTTGGCTGTCTGTTAATAGGTTGAAGCCTTTAAGGTTTCGAGATATTGCCCGGGTGGCTTGAAGCCTTGAAGGCTTTTTGGTTTTGCGTCCAGGCTTGATTTGTGCCTTTGTGATTTTTTCCAATTGACTTTGTTCTTTTTTGGACTTGTTTTGTTCTCTTTTGTAACTTTGTCTTTGTCGGGTTTGTGTTGCCCTTATGTTTTTTATACCTAAAAGGGTTCAGTGCTGCAGACACTTAGCCTTAGCATTTTTAACAAGAAGAGATAACACCTATCCTTTTCATTATTTCTTTTGGTTTTTCTAGCCTCTTTGTAGACTATATTTCTAAAACTTCGTGAACATTTGATGTAGGCTGCTTATACCCGTCTATGAGACAATTTTATTTTTTCTTGACAAGTCTCATGGAGTTGTATTGATTTAGGAACTCACCCCTTATATAGGCTCATTCAACCCTTGAACCTATTGAGCGATATGGCCTGGGAGCTCATCCCCTTACATGGCACTTGCCATGGAGTTTTTTGCTAGGTTCTCAACCTGATTTTAGGATAGAAAGACAAGTTTGATAAAAACATTCATTAAAGCAATACTTGCTTTTTACAAAAGGTATTCATAGTCCTGTGAAATACATTTTGATACAAACCAAACTTTTCGTTTAAACATGGAACCTTTTCAATGTTTTGCCGTTCCAATGTCTTGGAAGCTTTTTGCCTTCTGAATCAGCCAGCTTGTAGGATCCACCTTTGTGTGCTTCAAGGATGGTGTATGGACCTTCCCACTTTGGGCCAAGCTTTCCTTGATTTTCTTTCTTGCTGGCTTCGTTGTTTCTGAGGACCAAGTCCCCTGGCTTGAAACGTTCGTTTTTGACTTTTTTGTTGTAGTAAGCTTCCATCTGTTGCTTGTATTTGGCTTCTTGAATTGCGGCTTGATCTCTTGCTTCTTCTAGGAGTTGTAAATTCAACATGGTCTCTTTTTGGTTTGCTTCGGGATCCATGTTGACAATTCTTTGGGTTACAACTCCTATTTCGGCAGGGATCACAGCTTCGGATCCAAATACCAAGCTGTAAGGTGTTTTCTTATGGCTTGTTTTTTCCGTTGTTCTAATTGCCCATAGAACACTAGGCAATTCTTCAAGCCAGTTGCTTTCGTATCTTCCCAATCTCGTCTTGATTCCTTCCACTATGCTTCTATTTGTTCTCTCAACCTGCCCGTTTGATTGTGGATAAGCCACTGAGCTGAAAACCTGATCGATTTTGTATTCTTTGCACCAAACGCTAAAAGGCTTCTCAGCAAATTGCCTTCCGTTGTCGGTGACAAGTACTCCTGGCAATCCATAACAGCAAATGATGTTTTCCCAGACAAAGTCAATGACTTGCTTTCCTGTGATCTTGGCAAGTGGTTTGACCTCGGGCCACTTGGTGAAATAGTCTACCGCCACCAATAGGAATTTTACTCCCCCTTTGCTTGGGGGAAATGGACCAACAATGTCCATTCCCCACTTATGGGATGGCCAAGCGGGGGTAATTGGGACTAAATCGTGCTTGGGACTTTTTGGGATTGGTGCATGGATCTGGCAGGCATCACATTTCTTCAATTCTTCGGCTGTGTCACGATGCATTGAAGGCCAGAAATATCCGAGGTTCATGAGCTTTGCAACTACCGACCTAGCTCCAAAGTGAGCTCCACACACTCCTTCGTGAATTTCCTTGATCAAATATTTACTTTGCTCGGGGCCGACACACCTTAGCAAGGGAGCAAGGTAACCCTTTTTGTAAAGGGTTTCTCCTTGCAGTATGTATTGTCTTGCCTTGATTTCAACCCTTTTGGCTTCCACTTGATCATTGGGTAATTCACCATTTTTGAGGAACTTTCTTATGGGAGTCATCCAGTTTGGTTCTTCTTCGGTAACCACATCTTGAACCTCCAATTCGTTAATGGATGGGGCCTTCAACACTTCTACCAGTACCTTCTTGGTGAGGTGGGCAAAGGTGAGAGATGCAAGCTTACTTAGGGCATCGGCCTTTTTGTTTTGAGATCTGGGGATCTGTTTGATGTTGCATGCTTGGAAGGTATTCATTAGTTCCTTTGATTTTTCTCTGTATTTTTTCATGTTGGGCTCTTTAGCTATGTAGCTATCATTCACTTGGCTTGAGACCAGCAACGAATCTGTGAACACTTCAAGCTTTTCAACTTTCATTTCTTTGGCCAGCCTTAGGCCGGCTATTAGTGCTTCGTATTCAGCCTCGTTATTGGTGGTCTGAAAATCAAATCGAAGAGCATATGTGAACTCCAAACCTTTTGGGTTAATCAAAATTAATCTAGCCCCTGACCCTTCAACGCTTGAAGCCCCATCGGTAAAAAGCTTCCAGGCTTCAGGGTTGGAAGGTTCAGTGGTGGCAGTGTTTACTTCAGTAAGTGTTTGGTTTGGGACTTCCACAATGAAATCGGCCAAGACTTGAGCCTTGATAGCTTTCCTTGGGACATAGGTGATGTTATGTTCACCCAGTTCTATGGCCCATTTGGCTAATCGCCCCGAGTTTTCAGGTTTTTCAAGCACACTCTTAATAGGTTGGTCGGTGACCACTTGTATCGGGTGTGCTTGGAAATACCTTCGAAGCCTCCTAGCTGTTTGAACTAAAGCTAGGGCAAGTTTTTCAAGGGGAGGGTATTTCGTTTCAGCTAATTTTAAAGCTTTACTGAAAAAGTAAACGGGTACCTGGGCCTTGTCTCGCTCAATGGTGAGGACTGCACTGATGGCCTCATCCGTAATTGAGAGGTACACCGATATTAACTCCCCGGTTTTTGGTGCCGCAATGTCTGGTAGGGAAGCTAGATGTTGCTTCATCTGGTTGAAAGCTTCATCAGCTTCTTCAGTCCATTTGAAATCCCTTTTATCTGAGCAGTTCTTGAGCGTTTTGTAGAAGGGCAGAGATCTTTCGGCTAACTTGGAGGTAAAACGCTTCAAGGCTGCAAGCTTCCCATTCAAGCTTTCGACCTCCTTCTTGGTCTTTGGTGGCTTGGTTTCAAGGACGGCTTTTACTTTGTTAGGGTTGGCTTTGATGCTTTGTTTTCCAACAATGTGGCCCAAAAATTTTCCTTCCTCGAATCCAAATGAACACTTTTCTGGATTAAGCTTCATGTTAACCTTTCTGAGGTTCTTGAAAGTTTCTTGGATATCATCGAGCATTTGGTATTCCGTCTTGCTTTTGATAACCAAGTCATCGACATATGCCTCCATGTTTTTGCCAATTTGGCTCTCGAAGGCTTTGTCAACGAGCCGTTGATAGGTTGCTCCTGCATTTTTGAGGCCGAAAGGCATTTTTTGATAGCAAAAGATTCCTTTGTCCGTGTGAAAAGCTGTTTTTTCCTCATCTTCTTCCTTCATGAGGATTTGGTGATAACCTTTGTATGCATCAAGAAAACATTTGAACGAGTACCCGGTGAGGGAGTCAACTTTGAGGTCAATCTCGGGTAGTGGATAGCAATCCTTAGGACAAGCTTTGTTAAGATCCTTGAAGTCTATGCACATCCTCCAAGAGTTGTCTGGCTTTTTGACCATAATTGGGTTTGCAACCCATGATTGGTACTTGACTTCTCGGAGGATGCCGGCTGACACAAGCTTTTCAACCTCTTGGCAGGCTGCCAGACTTCTTTCAGGTGCCAAGCTTCTTTTCTTCTGGACCACAGGCTTGACCTCTGGTGGTATTCTCAACTCATGCTCGGCAATATCCCGGGGGATCCCGGTCATATCTTCAGGACACCAAGCGAATACATCACTGTAGTGTGTTAGCAATTTTTCAAGGTATGAAAGGGTCTCTTGAGAAAGGTCAGGGTTGACCCTTATCCTTTGTTCCGGGTATTTATGGTTTATGACCAACCTTTGCCTGTCTTCTTCACTGTTTGAACTTTCACCTTCAACCATGTAGGCCTCCTGAGAGGGTTGAAGGGTTGCTATGCCCCTTTCGGTGGGGAATTTGACTGTGCCATGGCCAACAGACACGGCCATGTAAAACGCACACTGTCCTGGTCTTCCGATGATCACATCATAGTTTGAGGGGATGTTGATAACCACAAAGGTGAGTGGTTGGGTTCTTTCTTTTGAACCTTCACTAAAACGAACATTAAGTGTTAGTTGCCCTAAAGGCTTGAGGGGTATGTCAGCGATACCTTTTATAGAGGTTCCAGAAGGTTGAAGCCTTGAACGTTCTCCATTGCTCAATCGGTTGAAGAATTTTTCGAACATGATTTCGGTGGCTGCACCCGTGTCTATGTATGCCTTGCATGTTTGCAACGTTCCCACGGTAGCCTCTACCACGAGAGGGCTAGAGAGAGGGTCATTCTCCGTAGGGGGGAAACAGACACATTGAAGCTCCCAAGCTTCCAACCTTTGTCTTTTGTGAGGAACCTTTCCGTCGAAATCTACCATATTGACTTCCTTACCCTTTCCTTCAGCCATTTTGTCCCGGACTCCCTTTACCAAATGAGCGAGTTCTCCGGATTTAACAGCCTCTTCTATTCTTTTCTTGAGTTGGAAGCAATCATTGGTGTGGTGACCCTTTTCTTCGTGGAACTCGCAGTATTGGGTGGAGTTCTCATTTTTCCTGCTTTTGGGGAGAGGTCTAGGAGGCCGAAAGTTTTGTTTAACTTCTTCTGTTGCAAGGATTTCTTGAGGGGTCTTTGTGAGGGGCGTGAAGCTTATGCCTTTCTCCCTGCTTGAAAGGTTCCGACCTTCAGTCCTTCGAGGATCTGAACCCTTTGGCCACCTGTCATAGGGGTTGAAGTTCCCTCTTTTTCTGGCTGGACTGTTGCTTCTCCAGCCGGACCCTCTTTTTCTTTGTTCCTTAATGTCTACTGCCTCCTCTCCCCGGATGTGGGCTTCAGCCCTTTCAAGAGCTTCTTCTAAGGTCTTGGGTAGAGATTTGTTGAAATCCCTTGTGAGGTACTTAGAGGTGATGGCATTCATGAAACCAGCCACCCTCATTTTCTCGTCGGCCCCTACATAAGTCAGACCTTCCTTCTTGTATCGTTCAATGAAAGCACGGAGACTTTCATCATCACGTTGCTTTATCTGAAAGATCACTGTTGCGTCTTTGACATACCGCCTTTGTTGAGAGAAATTGGCCAGGAAACCCTTGCTGAGATCGTCAAAGCTTCGAACGCTTTGAGCAGGTAAATCGTTGAACCAGATCCTGGCGGATCCAACAAGAGTTTGCACGAACATTAGGCAACACTCAGCGTTGGACCATTTTTCTATCCGAGCTGCACCGGTGAAGATCTGAAGATGGTCCTCAGGATCTTCAGTCCCATCATATGTCCTGATGTGTGCCGGCATTTTGATCTTTGACTGGAAATCATAATCGGCTATCTGTCTTGAAAAGCATGAAAGGTTACTTGGCTTGTATGGTTTAGCCAAGTCCTCTTCAGTCCTTGCATCCATAGTACTGCTATTGCCGTTGTTTCCCTGAGTGGCAAGCACTTGATTGATGAAGTGTTGCCACGGGAAATTGGCCATCATCTGGGTCATCATGTTGGGCATAGGGTTGAAGCCTTGAAGGCTTCCTGGGCCAGTGGAGCAGTTCATCCCGAGGGGAGCACTCATAACAGCACTTCGTGCTAAAGGGAGCACGGACAGAGCTTGCTCCCATGTAGTTGTAGTAGATGCTGGATAGCTTGTCACCGGGGATTGTAGGAGTTGGTCAAGAGTTAACTCATGTCCCAGAGGAGCACCACTAGTAATTGGTTGGGAAGAGAAGATAGGATGCACCGTAGGATTTGTCATAGAAGACAGATAGGGGTGAGGGTTTGAAAGGTTACTGGGACCAGCCTCACTTCTTGTTGCAAAAAGAGGAGGAGGTGGTCCAGGAGACAATGTTGGCTCAGGTTCGTCATAGTCTAAACGAATCCTCACTCCCTTTTCTCTTTCTTTACTCACGTGCTGGTTGAGAAGAGTCCTTAGCACAAGGAAATTGTTTGCAACCCCTTCAGGGGTGAGTTCAACACATGATGGGGCATCAGAGACACCGATATTAGGAGATGGAACTCCGGATCGGGACGGAGTTGGTGTGTTGAAGTTGAGGAACTCGGGTGTGCTCCTCGGAGTTGAGAAAGAAGTTGGTATAGCCACGTGAGCTTGGCTACTACCCGGAGTAGAAGTGTTTGGAATCTGATTCACTTCTTCCGGGGATCCACTTTCAGACATGGTGATTTTAAGTGAATAGAGCTACACTACTAGGTCTTTTTGAGAAGAAATAGTGGCGTAGCCCCACGGTGGGCGCCAACTTGTTGATACAACAAATACAAGACCAACGGTGGTAGCTGGACTGGCTAGGCAGAATGGTTGAAGGGTTCAACCTTGCCTAACGCAGGTCGTGGGGTCCCCCCACGTTTGCGAGACGTGGAAGGAGGTTTACTAGTTTATTGTTATTCTTTGCTATGGATCCTCCTCTGAATTGTGCTCAGATTCGGAAGTGGAAGCAAAGGGAATGTGTGTGTTGGATGTGAAAGGGAATGACTTGTGCGAGACAAGCATTCGATGTGAATGACCAGAGATTGAAGAATCAGAGCTGGTCCAGATGTCCCCTGAAGTAAATGAAGTGTCATTTTATAAGGGAAGGCATCTCCCGAAGTGGAATGGATTAGACTAGCAACCTCGCTTGCAGTGGAGGGTTTCCCCTTTTGGGGGTTGAAGGCTTTTGTTCCCCGGATAATAGCGTGCATTGTGCAGACCTGCATTGCCTTTGCGGCTGTGGGTTGGTGAAGCGATCTCCAGATGTGACTGGCTACTGTTTCCGTGTTGCTTTTTCCTTTCTCACAGCTTTTTAAGCTTTGAACCATTTAACCATTTAAGCATTTACGTAATTAGCCATTTTATTCAATCTTGGGCTACCTCCGTCATCAGTTTGTATTACAAAGGTGGTGTTAGTGATAAGACCAACATTGCACCAAAGATTGAAACAGCTTTCAATGCAAAAAGTTCTTCTGAAAGTTCATCTCAAGGATCAAGTAGCAAATTGGGATTTACTTCATATCCATCGTTTGATCCAAATTTTTCAACAACAAAGATTGGCAAAGTACTTCAATGCAATATTGCGTTAAATCTTGAGAATGATCAAAACTATTATGAAGAAGTTGCCAAAAGCCATATCTCTGTTGGTGACTGTGTTAGAGTCTTATGGAAGTTTGGTTGCAGGAAGGATCGGAAATCCGATGTTGACAAAGGAGGATTACGATCAGGTTGATGCTGAGGAGATGGAGTTGATGGACATAAAGTGGTGTTTGGCGAGCGTGTTGAGAAGAGCTGAAAAATTTAAACAAATTACGGGAAGATATGATTTCCGTGATGCAAATGTTTCTACTTTAGGATTTGATAAATCTAAAGTTACTTGTTTTCGTTGCAGGGAAAAAGGGCATTTCAAGAGAGAATGTACAAACCGTGAAGCAAGTGGAGCTCAAAATCCCTTTGGAAACAATGACTACTATCGAAAGCGATTTATCATCAAGTTGCTCAACAGCCGTATCAACAACAACAGCCACAAACTGCTCATGCTAGGAAGGAGATTGAAGATTCAAAGAAAGCGTATCTTGTTAATCAAGATGATGGAAGTTCATCAAAGGATTCATTTGGGATAAATATATTTCAGCTGATAGTAAAGCATGTCTGACAGATCAAGATGATGAAAGGCTTCCAAAGGATTTCAGTTGGGATAACTATGATCCTAACAGAACGTCAGATCATAAAGCTTTTGTTGCTCAAATTGTTAAAGATAATGGTGAAAAATATACTACTGATGATTATTGGGCAGAAAAAATAAGAAAGCATTTAAATTCTGAAGCCAAGAAAGATAAGAATGATGAAGAAGAGGTTCATGTGATAAAGAAGCAGGACAAAGAAATTCCAGTGTTTGAGGTTAAAAAGGAAGCTGTTGCAGAAAAAGTATCTGAGAATTGTGAAAACTGTGAGACTATGAAGAAGCAAAACAATGAATTGATTCACAACATGAACAGGTTGAAAGAATCATATGATGTCTTAAACAAAGCAATGAATCACTACAACGAGTCAAGCAGTGAGCAAGCTACAGCCAAGAAGACACTCAATGGTGCATACATGATAAAGCAGGAAATGATCAATTATTACATTGGGATGTATGCTGAACTTGAACAGAAGTTGGAAACTCAGAGAATCGAAACTGAAAGAGTAAACAAATTGTTGAAAAGTTACTCATGTTCTTCTTATGTGATTGACAGGATTTATCCTATAGCTGAAGGTTTGAAGGCGTTTGAAGAAAAGACATCTGAAGAAAAGAAGTCTGAAACAAAAGAAGATACTGAAGTGAAGGATTCCGGTAAGAAACAAAGTGTTGGCTATAACAAGTGTCCACCCCCACTTGAAAATGGATATTCTCCACGAAATCCAAATTCAGAAAGAGTAAAAAAGGCAACCAATTTACAATGGGAATCTGAGCTTTCAGATAACTTGCCAGACAACATTGATGTCACATTCACATCATCCGACACTGATCATGAGTCCGAGATAATTAAGAAAGTTGTCGATCAGGTGTTGGATAAGAATGAAATGGAGGAGTCCAAGTCAGAGTCAAAGTCTAAGTCCGACACGTCAAATCCAACAGTCAAAAAGGGCAAACGGGTTTATAATAAAGAATTTCTATTATCACAAAATAATTTAAATGATGAAACATTCAAAGTGGCATATACTTTGAATGATTCTGACAAATTATATTCTGATGAAGAATTTCCAATAAGAGGTGTTAAAACTGAAATGATCAAAAAGGTTTTCAAATTAACAGAAATTAATATTTCTGAAATAAAAGATGTAAATCTTTCTAGAGAACCTAAACAATACACCTCAAGAGTTCAACAAAGATTAAACAAGAAAAAAGGTTACAGTTCGGGTTCAGGTTTTCAAAAGAAACCAAACCATAACGGTAATTTCAAAAAGAAAGGTTTAGGATTTATTCCACCGAAAAATCAAAAAAATGAGAAAATTTATAAATAAAAAACTGTATTTGTTTCAGGGACATCATCTGAAGAAGAAAAAGAGAAATTGTTTAGAAAGCAGACAAACAAAGAATTCCTTGCCAAGAAGCAAGTGGAAATGAAGAAGGAAGTTGCTCAGAAAAAAGAGACAAGAACCTGTTTTCAATGCAAAAAAATTGGTCATATTGCCAGGAATTGTCCAAAGGCAATCCAAACAAAACAGGGAGTTTATGATAAACTGAAAGGAAAGATGGTTTAAAATGAACCACCAACCGAACAATTTATTGTTTTCAAAAATTTAAAGTTTGAGGTTGGTGAGTGTTCAAAAGGTTTTTACAGAAGAAAAGTAAAACTTAACAACCAAAAGTGGGTTGTTAAGAATTCAGATGCTAGTTCTGGCGATGAATCTGATTCCACAAAATCAGAGGAGCCACAAGTTGTAATAATAGAAGAGAAATCAGTGCCGCCATTGGATGATGCAAATTTTCCACCATTGCGGGCTGAAAATTAAAATCAAAAATTGGAAAAGTTGAGATTTCAAATCAATTCTTTCCTAAAAAGAAAGATTTTGATGTTGAAAAGGTCTTTAACCCCACTGTTCAAAATATTTTTGGAAAAATGATTGATGGGAAGGTAAAGGGGGTTAAGGAATTTTATGAAAAGAAACCAAATGAAGATGGTTCATCCCGGGTTAGTAACTGGGATAGAACTTATCATGAATGAAAAATCTGGACTTGCCGGAGCTCCCAAGTTGGTAATCGTGGAACAGGAATCGACATCTTTCTTGAGAAATTCACGAAAGTGATATTTTGACCTACATGTGGTTGGGTTCTTAAAAATTGTCATATTTCGCAAGTGGTATGGTTGGTAAGCAAACCTTCAAGTGGTTGAAAGAAGTAGTTTTCACTGACAAGTGGTTGATCAAGGTCATTAAGTTGAACTTGATTTAACTTTCATTCAACTGGTAATTGGAAAACAAAGTGATGAGTTTATCCCCATTCCTACAAGTGGTAATTTCAACAAAACTAATTTTCCGGAAAAACCATTTTGATTAAAACAAACTTAAGTGTTTTGAAATCATCATAGGAAAATAGTTTTTTGTAAGGGGGAGTTCTGATTGTTTATGCCAAGTGGATGGCGAATTAAAGCAATTCATATCAGTTGTCACTTTATTTGTACAGTTTGTTTTCAAATTTTCTTTGAAAATCAAAAATTGAAACATATTTTTGATTTTAGGGGGAGTAAAAATTTTAGATTTTAGAAATTTTGAAAATTTGAAAAATCCAAAAACATGATAAAATTTGAAAAAAATTGAAAAATCCAAAAACATTGAAAAATTAAAAAATGAGTTTGTTGTGAAAAAGAGAAAATGATAGTACATCAGTAGACAGTTACGGTATGCTAAAGAAATGTAATGATTATTTAGCATTAAACGGTCTCACTGATGATATGTCGATAGGTTTTTACACATTTAGTAAACTTTTTTTGGGATATAAACTTAAATTCAAACTTGCTTGTTTCGTGGGGAACACCACTTGGATATATAGGTAACCCCTGAAATCTCGTTTGAAAGACCCCTCTTTCTGAAATACTAGGTCTTTATACTCAGTGATATCTGGGGTATTATCCCGGGACTTCTGATAATGCGGAAGCAATGGCCTAGTCCCCGTATAATACTTTACTGCTGCTTGAAATAAAAGTCCGCCCTCAGCATAAAAATGATGAATCATTGAAAAAAATGCAAATCATATGCTGTTGTAAAAAAGATCCTCTAAAGGGGACACACCAAAAGTCGAGCCTTCAACTCAAAAAAAAAAAATATGAGCTCTCAAGGTTTCGCAATTATCCCCTTACAGATATCATCTGTGGTATACTCACCTGTAAGACTGAATATTGGGATCTGGATACGGGAGTATATTCAAGAGGTGGAACACATGAATGAGTTTAAGTTCTTAATACACCTAACTTGTATCCTGAATCAGTTGAAATTTGTGTGAGAATTTAAATGGATCAGTATATCGACAATCTAAGTGAACTGTTTAAGTCTTAATGTGCAACTAAGCTCAACGGTACTTGTGATTTGTCAAAAACTGATATGATCCTCTTACACAAACTCGCAAAAATATTGTTTGTAAATATTTTTTTACTGCTTTCCATTTAAAATCAAAAACCCAAAAGGGATTTTCGGAGTGTTTTAGCATAAATTTTTGAAAAATTCAAAAAGATTTTCGACAACTGATGTTGAAGAGCTGATTTTAAAAATTCCGAGGGCTAAATATGATGAACAGATTTGGGAGAGTGTGTTTGAGAAAATGGTTTGTTTACAAGTGGTTATTTGAGATTATAAATGTTAAATCATTTTGGATGATATTTACATGAGATTGTTTGAGTTTGAAAGTGGTTAGCAGAGTTTAAAAGTGTTAAAATTTAAAATATGTGAAACTTATGTTTTAGGTAGAGATTGTGCAGGCAGTAGCAGCAAAGTTTCGACTTATGAAAGAGCTATTCCAGACTGCCATCCCAGCTTATCGAAAGGGGGAGTCTGAAGATGTAAAGAGCCAGTTTTTGATCACGGAACTGTGTCAACAACAAGCTGCTGATGCTGATGAACTTAAGGAATCAAGAGATCTGATCAAGAGAATTAGAAAGCTCAAGAGTCAGGTTGCGATTCTGATCCTGTGAAGAAAAGAAAGAGAAAAAAAGAAGATAGAGATTGATTGAGGATACTTACAATGGAGAATCTTTGGAAAGAGCATGAAGACTGATAAAGACTGAAGGGTTGACAACCGAAGACTCGACACCGAAGACTTCGTCAACATCCAAGGGGGAGTCTGTTGGTGCATATGTCTGTCGACTTCGTCTTGTATCGAGTCTTGTTTTAGTCTACATAGATCAGAGCACGATATTCGTGAAAATGTGAAAAATATAGGAAACATTCATTTCGCACGAAATGAGAATTATTCATTGCGCACGAAATGGCAAGTCCATTTCGTTTGAGTGATTTCGTGCGGAATGAGTGAGCCTATAAATACTAGTTCGTGCCAAATCATTTGTAACTTTTTCAATTCCGGTAGCGAAGCTCTGCCGCAGTGTCTACAGCCTTGTAAACGATCTGATATCAATAAAAAGACAGTTTAAAGTGATTTTCTGTGCAATTCAGCTGAAATAACTCCAATATGTTTGTTTCCGCCACTCATATTGGTTAGATCGCTTCTGAACGACTCGTATTGGTCGTGCAAACGATCCTACAGTTTTCAATAAAGCGACGGTAATATCCAGCCAATCCCAAGAATTGGCGGATCTCTTTCGGAGACTTAGGCGCTTGCCAATTCTTAATAGCTTCGATCTTACTAGGGTCAACATGAATCCCTTGTTGATCTACCACATGTCCTAAAAATTGCACCACTTGTAACCAGAAGTCACACTTTGAAAGCTTGGCGTACAACTTCTCTTTCCTCAATATCTCTAGTATGGCTCGTAGATAGTGCTCGTGTTCCTTTTTACTCTTGGAATAGATCAAAATATCGTCAATAAAGACTATGACAAATTTATCTAGATATGGTTTACAAACTCGGTTCATGAGGTCCATAAATACCGCGGGTGCATTGGTTAACCCAAAGGGCATAACCAAGAACTCATAGTAACCGTACCGAGTTCAAAAGCTTGTTTTAGGGATATCTTCCTCTTGAACTTTCACTTGATGATAACCGGATCTAAGATCGATTTTGGAAAAGTAACAGGCTCCTTGCAACTGATCAAATAAATCATCGATTCGCAGAAGATGATATCGATTCTTTATGGTAACCTTGTTCAGCTCCCGGTAGTCAATACACATCCGAAAGCTTCCATCCTTTTTCTTCATAAATAACACTGGTGCTCCCCAAGGTGAATAACTGGGATGAATAAAACCTCGGTCTAGCAGTTCTTGTAACTGAGATGATAGTTCTTGCATCTCTGAAGGTGCTAAACGGTAAGGTGCTTTTGAAATTGGAGCTGCTCCTGGTATTAAGTTGATACCCAGTTACGTTTTAATCATGCATAACCGTCTTGAAATCATGCATAACCGTCTTGAAATCCGAACCCAGTTACGTTTTAATCATAAAGACTCGTATTAGAGTGGTTTAAGTGTTTTTAAGCATGACCGATCGTTCCTTGCACTTTGGAATTCCTTATGTTATTCCTGAAACGAAAGCGTTTCCCTAATCGGGAAGCTTCTTCGTTTTGCGTGCCCGATCTCTGATTGGCTTCAAACCTTATGTCACAGTCTATGGCACAAAATTAAGATGTTCCTGGAACTCGGGATCTTAAATAATGCTACGGATAACCTAATAATCAACGTCAAAGGTTTAGTGCGCTGTTAAACGGAAAGCTCCGGTTTAACACGTGTTTAAAGTCTAAGGACACCGACTTCACACCATGGGCCCTTATTAGTGTCATGTCACTTGTAACGTCTTCTCGGATTCCTCCGAGACATAACAGATATCATTTAATCAAGCATATAATTCACACATGTTTTTAGGGTTTTCGCACAATTAAAGTGTTAAGTGTTCTTTATAGTTTTGGACCGTTTAAGGTGTACCTGGTTTCGTCGTGGGTGTCACAGTCTCCCCTGGTTTAGAAATTTCATCCCCTAAATTCAATTCGTCTAGTTAGGGAAGAGATGTGGGTATTTTCTACGGAACTCATCCTTCCGTTCCCAGGTATACTCAGGTCCTTGCTTCGAGTTCCACCGGACTTTCACCAGCGAGATTTTGTTATAACGTAGTTGTTTGGTCTTCCCGTCTACTATTTCTACCGGTTCCTCCACAAAGTGGAGTTTGTCATCAATGTGCACTTCTTCTATGGTATAATAGTTACGTCATCTGTGAGACATTTCTTTAAGTTGGATACGTGGAAGACATCGTGAATTGTGCTCAGTTAATCTGGTAATTTCAGTCGGTAAACTGCAGATCCAACCTTAGCAATAATTTCATACGGCCCAATGTATCTCGGAGCCAACTTTCCTGTCTGGCCAAACCTGATCACTCCTTTCCACGGTGACACTTTTAACAGTACTTTGTCACCTACTTCAAACGACAACGGTTTCCTATGAACATCGGCGTAACATTTCTGCAGATCTCGGGCCACTTTCAGTCTACTTTGGATCTTATGCACCTTGTCTGTCGTCTCTTGAATTAGTTCAGACCCCGTGAGTTGCGTATCGCCCACTTCAGCCCAACAAAGTGGCGATCTGCACTTCCTTCCATATAGTGCTTCGTACGGTGCAGCTTGTATGCTACTATGATAGCTGTTATTGTAAGAGAATTCAATGAGGGGAAGGTCCTTATCCCAACTTCCTCCAAAGTCTAGGGTGCAAGCACGAAGCAGATCCTCTAATGTCTTGATAGTTCGTTCTGATTGGCCGTCGGTTTGGGGATGGTAAGCTGTACTTAGGTCTATTCTAGACCCCAAAGCTTCTTGTAACTGTTGCCAATAGTGTGAAGTGAAATGACTATCACGGTCTGAAATGATTGCAACTGGTACCCCGTGTCTAGCTACACTTTCCGTCGTGTAGATCTCGGCCAATTTCTCGGTGTTGTAGGTAGTACGAATCGGAATAAAGTGCGCCGATTTGGTTAGTCTATCTACTACTACCCAAATCGCATCATGACCTCGGGGTGTTTTTGGAAGGTGGGTCATGAAATCCATCGTGATTTGCTCCCATTTCTGTTGAGGTATTTCGGGTTGCAGTAACATTCCCTAGGGTTTCTAGTTTTCTGCCTTTACCTGGGCACACGTCAAGTATTTGCTCACGTACTCTGCTACGTCCTTTTTCATACATGGCCACCAATAAAATTCCTTAAGGTCGTGGTACATCTTGTCTGTACCAGGGTGAATAGAGTACTTAGATTTATGAGCCTCATCCATAACCAGTTGACGTAGGTCATGGAGAGTAGGAATCCATACCCTATTTTTGAAATACAACACTTCATCCGGTTTCCTCACAAAATTCCCTTCATTTCTGTGTAAGTTTTCTCTATTTAGTTGGCCTTCCTCCAAAGCTTCCATTTGAGCATTACGAATCTGCTCTTTAAAACTGGTTTGAACAATCATCCCAAGAGCTCGCACTCTGAGTGGCTTTACTCGGTCTTTTCTACTCAAGGCATCGGCTACTACGTTAGCCTTACCAGGATGGTATTTTATTTCACCGTCGTAATCGTTCAATAGCTACACCCATCTACGTTGTCTTATATTTAGCTCCTTTTGATCGAATATATGTTGGAGGTTCTTGTGATCAGTATAAATTGTGCATTTCGTACCGTACAAGTAATGCCTCCAGATCTTAAGTGCAAAAATCACTGCGCCCAGCTGTAAATCATGCGTCGTGTGATTCTTTTCATGTACTTTTAGCTGTCTAGACGCTTAAGAAATGACCTTGTTTCTTTGCATTAGGACACATCCGAGCCCTTACCGAGATGCGTCATAATATACAACGAAATCATCGTTGCCTTCGGGTAACGACAGGATTGGAGCTTCACATAACTTTTGTTTTAACAACTGAAAAGCTGTTTCTTGTTCTTCGCCCCATTCGTACTTTCGATCTCTCTGTGTCAAGGCAGTTAAGGATTGAGCAATGCAGGAAAAGTTTTCAATAAAGCGACGGTAATATCCAGCCAATCCCAAGAATTGGCGGATCTCTTTCGGAGACTTAGGCGCTCGCCAATTTTTAATAGCTTCGATCTTACTAGGGTCAACATGAATCCCTTGTTGATCTACCACATGTCCTAAAAATTTCACCGCTTGTAACCAGAAGTCACACTTTGAAAGCTTGGCGTACAACTTCTCTTTCCTCAATATCTCTAGTATGGCTCGTAGATGGTGCTCGTGTTCCTTTTTACTCTTGGAATAGATCAAAATATCGTCAATAAAGACTATGAGTAATTTATCTAGATATGGTTTACAAACTCGGTTCATGAGGTCCATAAATACCACGGGTGCGTTGGTTAACCCAAAGGGCATAACCAGGAACTCATAGTAACCGTACCGAGTTCGAAAGGTTGTTTTAGGGGTTTCTTCCTCTTGAACTTTCACTTGATGATAACCGGATCTAAGATCAATTTTGGAAAAGTAACAGGCTCCTTGCAACTGATCAAATAAATCATCGATTCGCGGAAGAGGATATCGATTCTTTATGGTAACCTTGTTCAGCTCCCGGTAGTCAATACACATCCGAAAGCTTCCATCCTTTTTCTTCACAAATAACACGGAGAATAACTGGGACGAATAAAACCTCGGTCTAGCAGTTCTTGTAATTGAGATGATAGTTCTTGCATCTCTGAAGGTGCTAAACGGTAAGGTGCTTTTGCAATTGGAGCTGCTCCCGGTATTAAGTCAATATGGAACTCGACTTGCCGATTGGGTAGCAATCCGGGCAATTTATCGGGAAACACGTCTGGTTAATCACACACTGTTGGGATATCCTTAATACGTTGTTCTTCTGGTTCGGTCGTCATTATACTTGCTAAGAACACATCACATCCTTGACGTATACATTTCCATACTTTAAGATGGGATACAAGATTTAATATGGTACCAGACTTCTCTCCCTGTACCATAATAACTTCATCATTAGGAAAAGGGATCCTAACAATCTTTTGCTCACATATAATCTCCGCCTTATATTTGGACAACCAGTCCATTCCCACTACTATATCGAAACTTCCTAGCTCTACCGGTAGTAGGTCAATAAGGAATTGGTGGTCGTTAAGAATTAAAGGACAATCACAAATGAATTGGTGACTAGTTATAGGTTTACCGTTAGCAAGTTCTATGAAATAGGGACTTGTTAATTCAACAGTCGGCATATTTAATAGGGTAAGAAATTAATGGAAATGTAGCTCCTAACTGCGCCCGTATCAAACAATACTGAAGCATACTGATCGGAAATGAGAAAGGTCCCTGTCACCACATTTGGATCCTGCCGTGCGTCACCAGACCCAAGTATAAAGGCACGACCTCGAGCTGCATTTGTGGTAGAAGCTTGGCCCTGCGTATCCCTTCCTGCTGGCTGTTGAGCAAACTTTGGGCAGCTTCTTCGGAAGTGCTCCGTACTGCCATATCCGTAGCAAGTACGGGGGTAGGCAATCTGTTGCGTTAGTGGTTGGGGTCGTTGCTGAAGAGGCCGAGGCCTTGGGGTTTGGAAACGGTTGGGTTCCAATAGTGTCTTATAGTTTCGGGTATAATGTCCACTTTTATGGCACCTCGAGCACATCCCTGCTCGACATGCACCATAGTGGTGCAAAGTGCACTTGTTGCATTTTGGGGCTGTTCCTTTATAGCCACCAGCGTTTCCCGTTGGTGTAGTCATGGTGTAGCTTTGACTAGTGGCTCTCCCCCTCTTCGGTGTGGCTGCCCCCGCTCGGCTACTTCCAGGGCCTCTTTCTTACTTCCGCCCGGCTCTCCTGGCATTGTCAAAATCTTGCGTCCAACCATGTCGTACGTCACCGTGCCTGACCTGGCTACCTCCCCGTGCATAGCCAGGTGCTCCACTGAATTAATGATGCTTCTCACTTCTGGGGCCAGTCCCCAGATATACCTCTTGATCCTCTTGGACTCCGGTCGAACCATATCTGGCAGTATGCGTGCCAGTTCATTGAAACGGTTAGTGTAACCTGCATGGTCCGCACCTTGCATTTGCAGGTTCCAAAATTCATGCTCGAGTTTCTGAATTTCGTGAGCTAGGCAGAACCTTTCTCTCATTAGTATCTTAAGATCATCCCAAGTCCTAGCATTAATCACGTCCTGCCCTCGAGATTGCACAATAGTATTCCACCAGTTTAAAGCGTGATCGGTAAAAGTACAAGTTGTGTACTTAACTACGCAATCACCCAGACAATTACTTATGTTAAGTACTAATTCAGACTTCTCAACCCATTTCATAAACCCATTCGGTCCTTCAGTTCCGTTAAACTCCATCGGTTTGCACTCCATGAAATGCTTATATGTGCTACCCGGCCTACCATTGTTTTGGTTATTGTTTTGACCTATCGGTCCCGACTGTGGGTTCGGTTGGGGGTTAGCGTTAATACCGGCGCTAACCTGCGCCACGATGTTGGAATAACCATTTGGAGTTGTTGTGCTATTAGTTGGTCAATTTATGCCTCTGTCATTCGAGGTACACGTTTCGGGGCCATTCCATTATAATTAATAGATATGTATGTATCAATGTCACATAGTTAATTATCAGTTATCACATTTTTAGTTATCACATACCACACAATTCCATCGCACATTACATAATTTCATCGCACACATAGGTTCACAACACGTATATCCAAAATCATCATCACATATATAATAACATCTATCAAATTTTGCACACAGACTTAACCCATAAGGGCTAGTGCTTAAATGCATTATCAGAACTGGTCACCAAAGTGACATACGTGCATCATACCATGACAGAACAAACTACGAAAATACGGAAGTACTACGACTGCATCACTACCTCGACATGGACATAACCCAGAATCAACAATCCACAGATGTACACATAAGCACGTATTGCACACAACCTTGATTTTTAATTTTAAAAACTTTCCCCAGGATTAACCCAAAGGTCGTTATATATCGACCCAACTACCTTTCATTGAGATTACCGCAAACGTGTATAGATATCGTGGTTTCAACAACTGTGGCCTCATCTTTCACATCAACCAGGGTCGAAGTCTCAACACTACATTGCCCAAAACATAACCGAACGGATCGAAACATGAAGCCTGTCTGCCCTGAGTAACGGTACCTTGATAATGTAGCCGGGTGTTTATATATAGGAAGTACCGCATCATATCCACCACACCCATATACATGATCAATGTTCCATTCACCAAAATATTCAGGCCTAATATTACTTTCCGTGAATAACCAACTGAAATCCGAAACACTCATTAATCGAGAAGAAAAAAAACACATTGTAACCGACGGTCACACGAAACGAGATTTCACAATGCAAAGCGTTCCAAGGACTCTCATCACAAATTTTATACCCAATGGAACCGAATGACAACGGGAAGGGTATCTTATTCACCCGCTCCATGCCATCTCCATAACCCGAGATCGTCATATTCAGATATAACATATATCGAAACATGTGCTAAGGAGTACCACGAAGCATTCTAGTATCACACGACGTAAAGGCTAAAGCCGATATTGTAAACAGAAGAGGAATCTGTAACACCTCGTAAAAATCATGTCCAATATAATATCGACACGTGTCATGAGCTTTAAACGTGTAATAGATTACTTATGAGGGACTAAAGTTGACAAACGAAGAATGTACGTGTATAAAAGGATTCAAAGTGTCAACATTGGATATATATATACCTTTCAACGACCCTACACGATGTTTACACCCTTAAACGAATGAATTATGAATCATATGAAGCCGTTTGTGGAAGAAAGTGAAAGTTTACAAACCACAAGGGTTAAATGTGTCAACATGTTTAATTTATACCTATGAGTGACCTTTTAGCAAACCCGAAGCTTTGTAACGATTAATTATGCTTACTAGAATAAGTGATAAAAATTTCACAAGGTTTCGATATCGTATGAGAAAGTTATGCTAACATTCGTAAGTGGGGGGTTAAAAGCGTCAATGTTGAAATTTAAGGCTTTTCGGGTGATCATAAAACTAACCGGGGACTTAACAAAGTTTGGTTATGACTTGGAGCCCTTAAAAGTCAAATTAGAGGGTTAAAAGTGCAAGAAATCATATTAAAACCACTATTAGAAGGGCCAGGGACCTAAAGTGCAATTCCTGAAACTTGTTTAACCTGACCTGGGCCTCATACCGGCCGCGTAAGACCTTTGTGGTCACTTACGCGGGCCGCCTGGTACTGCCAGCGACAGAAAACAAACACATGTGCCAGTTTCAGCCTGTTCCACCGCCTTTAAGGCCTTGTTTTACATACCAGGGGCTGTGTAAATGGGATTTCATGCAATAGGGACAGTTGTGATCATCTGGTAGCAACAATAGACTTGTTTGGCATGATCTTATGAGATTAAAATCCGTATATGTAGAACACCATTTGTAACATTTTGGGCACTTCACTTGGAATCATTCATAACTTAATTTCTGGAGACTCCTGGAGTTCAAGACCACTTCCTAAGGATCCTTAGTCGTACTAAGGACTTCAGTACGTGTCCTTAACCTCTCTTAATTCAGTTTTACTTAGTTTAATGGCCCAAAGTCAAACCTTCATAATTAAGGTTTGACTTAGTGATTAATCACTAATGGTCCAGTCAATTATCGAATTGAAAGTAGCTTTGAGTTGGTAATTATATGGGTAATAAACCCTTAAAAGGGCACCCTCTAATTCCCACTCTAACTAGGTCAATTGTCGGGTCAAAGTTAATTATAAAAAGTCAACAGAAAGCAAATTTTCGCATAAACACATAATTAACAATGTAGAAGCTATGGAATCTGTTGTATCACTCATACAACTTGGTAATTAATGTAAGAACATGTCTAAACATGTTCAACCCGACAATTTTCAGTTTAAGCTCGGTTCGGAAACGGAAGTCGCAAAAGTAGACTTTTGCTTTGACTTTCAATTCTGACCCAAGGTAGCATATTTTAGAAATGCCTTAGAGCTCTATTAGGACCGGGTTATATATTAGTGTAACCCTCTGAGGTTATACAACTTGGTTCATTAGTTATTCGATTCATGCGCATGTTTCCGTTATATGCCTAAATGTTGACCATAATGCCCTTTTGACCTTAAAATGGGATTTTTGAAAATGTGAGAGGACAAAAACCTTTATTACTGAATTATAAACTTGTCCTAAAAATTTGACATCAGTTTGAGGTCTAGATTAAGAGTTATGCTCAATAGCGTAATTAGAAAGTTTTTTATTAATTAAACGGCGTAATTAGCATAAACCCTATCTAAACCCAAATTTTGACACCAAATTTTTTACCCACTGATGTAATATAATATTTTGGGATTTTTGAAGATTTTTATTTATTTTTAAGTTGAGCATAACATAGGGTTCTTGCTTTAAATCGGTAATTGTAGGTTTTGCCCTTTTCTTGAATAAAATGAGTTTTACATAATATTTTGATACCAAACTTTTTGCTACTGATTTTATATGATAAATAAAATATTTTGAACTTTATAAACTGATAAAAAACTCAGATTTCCTATTTAAACCCGAAAATCGCTTAAAACCGACTTTTACGCGTTTTAAGCGCATAATATGGGTTAAAACTATTTTTAACATATAAGACTTGATACCTACTGATGTTTTAAGTAAGTTTTTGTAATTAAACAGTAAGCTAAAGTTTTAAACTCATATTTCCAGATTTGACCTTTAAAGCTTATGTGAAATTACCAAAATGCCCCTACGGTGCATAGTTTGGTTATAATAGATAAATTTCACATATATGCAATACCCTTCTGTTATGACTTATAAAAATAAATATTTTTACTGATTATATCAGACCTGAAACTCATATTAGTATTTAAACTCTTTTGTAACCTTTAAAATGACCAAAATACCCCTACGGGGCATAAATTGAGTTTAAATCCATTTTGGGCATAATGGAAGGTATCTTACTGATATCACAACATATTTAAGGCATATTAACATAGGAAACCTGTTCATGACTCATTTGGTTACCCGTTACGCATTTTTCGCGTTCGGTGCGGTTTATGTAACTAGTTTGCATAAATTAACCAAAATGGGTCAAACCTTATCATTTTGATCTCAAAATCCAGAATGTGTTTAGTTTACCCATATTATACAACTATCCAAACTTGTCGGGTCTAAACCACATCCTAATCCGGTCTTCGCTTAATCGTGCGTTTGAACCGTATATCTTCTTTTAAAACTAACCGGTCTAAGTTTTGGCTTAATTAAGACCCGTTAGGAATCTAATAGGTTATTAAAACCTTCGTTCCAGATTAGGAGACCAGTAAAAGATACTTGCACTCGCTGATTGTGATATATACTTGCTCAGGTAAATACTTTTAACTTATTTTCCCTTATACGGGCCTGGGGTACGGTATATAAAATACCGCTTGGTCGGGCATTGAATTTTTAATCATATGAAGGTTAATTTATTGAGATGACCCGTTTAATCTGTTTTGTTTATTCTAAGCCTTTGGGGGGTTAATGACCATGTCCCGGATTTCCTTGGCATCATTCATTGAAATGGCCACGACCTAATGCACGGGGTGTAGGCATACACATGCCAGTGCGAATATAAAAAGATATGACCGCCATTCGAGAATAACTCGTCGCGGGACTATATCATGTGGTGTGTCTATTAATCTTTAACCCGGTTTTCAACCCGGGCTACTGAACGTATAATAAACATGTAATTCTTTAACAAGTTTATATATAAATAATTATCCCAAGTTATAAAATATTATTTTGTGCCTTGTGCATTCAAATCAATTTTCTTAAACATTTTCAAAATGAGTCGGTTAATTGTATTTACCAGTGTAAACTGACATATTTTCCAAAAAGGCTAAGTGCAGGTACTAAACGGAATAGGCTGGCTACTCCTAGCATCAATAAAGAGTCTTGCAAGCTTAGATGTTATTAAATCTATTGAACAATGATCCTTTGAACTTTGATCCAACTGTGGATCCTTACAACCGTTTTGTAATACACTTGATATTACTTTTATTCGGTTTGTATTGAATTTATCTTTCGACTTCCGTTGTGTATTAAACTGTGATAATATAAATTGTCTATGATATCAACTACGTCACAATACTCCCCACCGGTAATACGTGGAAATATCGGGGTGTGACAGGTTGGTATCAGAGCCAACATTGAGTGAATTAAACACTAGCCTTTTGTGTTTAATCTCAATGACATAGTTTGCACATTCCTCGACTTTCGAGTCTAGACAAAGAACTTAGGACTAATCCAAATTTGTTTTATTTTAATTTTGTCCTTTATTTTTTTTGTTGTGTCCTTTGTTTGTTTTGACAGGTTCAAAAGATGCCACCTAGATTCAGGAGAGGGGGAAGAGGCAAAGGGCCACTCAACGCCCCAAACGACCACGAAGCCGGACCTTCCCACCGGCGAACACCGTTCGTTAACATGAGCACCAGTCCTCAAGAGGACTGGAGGACCTATCTGGAGCATGCGAGGCGATCAGTCTCACTAAGTTCATCACCTTCGTACCTACACTCTTTCGGACCGTAGTCGGAAAAAAAACCCCACAACTCACATCCTTCCTTCATCCCTCTCCAACGCTCGAACTCACACCACTCCTTCAATGACCCGACACCCTACTTCCAGAGCCGGTTCAACCCGAAAAACCTAATTGAAGAACCAATGGGCATAACCCATTGGGCCCAGAAGGCCATTTTCCTGAAGCTCAGGGAATGGACATAGATGAAGACACGGATCCCGCTGAACCACCAACCGGGACGCCTACTCACCCAATCGAGATCTCGGATGGGTCATCATACCATGGATCACCTTATCATGGTCCAGACAGCTACCAGGAAAGATTTTCCCAATATGACTGGGTGTTTACACCCAGTTATCACTCAGAGCAGCAGCAGCAACAGTAGGATCTCTCGGAGGATTCGTGCTTTGTGGCGATTACTCTACCGCCACCACCACCAGTGCAGCAGCCGCCTCTGGAGACACCGAGGTGGAGGAGATCAAATGTACGGATGTCCGTGTGAGGGGGAGTCCGTATCAGCACCCCTCAACCTTCTAGTGGCAGTCATTATCCGCCACTATACGAAGACCCACATATGGGTGGGCCTTCGAACCCTGTTTCTGAGGTGGAATCTGCTCCAGTCGCACCGCCACCAGTGGGTTATAACAACCCAATTCTTACATACACCGGTATATCGCGTATAACCCTTTCGAGCAGCCGACCCATACTAACTACAACTATGCCGAGGCTGACCCATACCTTGCAGCGCCGGACTACAACGCCCTCCATCCAGAAGGACCTTATGGAGCTCCCTAGCAGACTGGGTACCCGACTTATGGGTACCAATACCCGCCACATCCTCAACCTTTGCAGCCGCAGCAGCCACAGCCACCACTGATTCAGCCCCAACAGCAACAAGAGATTCTCCAAAGGTTGAGCCAGGTGAAGCGGGAAGTTCGTGAGGACCGAAGAAGCCATCGAGGATTCCTTAAAGGGTTGGCGAGCTTAATCAAGGGGAAGAGCAAAAAGGATCATTAAATCCTTTATTTATTTATTGTATTTCTTTAATTTCAATCAAGTCCCTGCGTGGACATCTGTTTCAGTACCCAGTCCCTGCGAGGACTTGTAGTTTCTGTTTAGCCCCTACGTGGGCATGTCATTTATGTTTAGCCCCTGCGTGGGCAAGTTATTTCAGTTAAAGTCCCGTTTAGGGCAACCAGGTACTCTTTTTAATTCTTAGTGGCATGTTATCATTTAAATTTAATTTTGTCCTAATATGCATAAATATAAAATGTATGAAGTAAATAAATGAATCCAAAATATGTCATTCCTTTTAAAAGATCTGCTTAAATATTAAATAAGAATCTTAAAGGGTATAACCTAGTCTGCATGTCATTATGAGACCTGGCCATGATGGTAAAACCTGTTTAAAAAGATTCAAATCCTTGTTAACATCTGAAAACATGTTGACACTCCTGGCAGGTGTGATTCGTTAAAATCTCGCATGTCATCCTTATATTGGATTATTCCAATTCTTTCTTTATTATTTAAACATCCATTTGTGATGTAATGCCTACGGGCCATAATCATTGTCATATAAGACAAAAGACAGTCGTAGCCTATAACTCCCTGTCAAGAAAGGTAATGAACTATGATTCAAGCCTTAATACCTCGATCCTATAAGATCTGGCCTATAATTTGAAAATGTCCATGTGACTTGGCCTTTTATGCCATTATTATATTTAATTATATCTAAGGGTTGTTAATGAAAATCCTGAATGAAATACTTAACAAAATTAACCAAAAATGGTTCTTTAATACCATGGTTAATAAATTAATAAGATGACAAATCTATTATATACCTCTAAGAAATTATTGTCATCCTTTTATGTAGCAATCAAGCTACATGGCTGAGTCTGAAGAAATCAACAGTCACCCAAAGGGAGATCATGATACCACCAGAATCAACGTAACTGGTGCGGAACTTCAAGCATTGATTGATAATGTTGTTACCAAGGCCATGGATAGGCAGTTTAATGAGTCAAGTGGTACTCAAAGCAGGACCTTATCAGTACCCCATTCTAAACCTAAGACTCACTCTAAGGCTCATAGTAAGCCACCTCCTAAACATGATGGATCAAGGAGGGATGGCGATCATCACTCCTCGAATCAGCATAGTGTTCCGTCGAAGAAGATTGAGCTCAAACAAGAACCACGTGGTAAGTCATGTACATATAAGTATTTCGTCTCCTACAAGCCTAGAGACTTCACAGGGGAGAAAGGAGCCATCGATTGTATGACTTGGCTCGATGAAATAGACACTGTGGTTGATATTAGTGGTTGCGCTGATATGGACGTTGTGAAGTTTGTGTCTCAGTCATTTAAAGGAGAAGCACTAGCTTGGTGGAGGTCTATGATCCAAGCTACTGGAAAAGTCCATTTGTATGGCATGTCTTGGGAACAGTTCGTTGCTCTCATCAAGGATAATTACTGTCCTCAGCATGAGGTTGAAAAGATCGAGGCAGACTTCTTATCTTTGGTAATGAAAAACCTAGACTGTCAGGCTTACCTTACTAGCTTCAATACCATGTCACGTTTGGTTCCATACCTGGTTACCCCGGAACCAAAACGTATAGCCCGTTTCATTGGGGGTTTAGCCCCAGAAATCAAAGCTAGTGTGAAGGCATCCCGACCTGCTACTTTTAGGTCAGTAGCCGATTTATCATTATCCCTTACTTTGGATGCGATCAGGCAGAGATCGCTTAGGCATTCCGATGCTGAGAAGAGAAAACGTGAGGATAATAACTCACACCGATCAGACAAGAAACACAAAGGGAACTCTGATCACAAGAAGAGTTCCAGGTTTAGAAAAGATGATCAACAGTCGGACGAGAAGCCCAAATGCAAAATCTGTAAGAAGCGCCATTTGGGGAGGTGCAGATACGAGTCAAAATCCCAATCACAGCCGAGGGCTTGTGGGATTTGTAAGTCAAGTGAGCACAAGACGATAGAGTGCAAGAAGATAAAGGATGCAACGTGCTATAACTGTAACGAGAAGGGGCACATCAAGTCCAACTGCCCTAAGTATGCAAAAAAAGCCCGAAGAAGCCAAAAAGACCAATGCTAGGGTCTTTCGAATGGATGCACGGGAAGCGGTGCAGGATGATAACGTGATAACAGGTACCTTCCTTATTAATGATGTTTATGCAAGGGTATTATTTGATTCGGGTGCGGATAAGTCATTTGTCGATGATAAGTTTTGTAAGTTGCTAAATCTGCCTGTTAAAACCCTAAGCATGAAATATGAAGTAGAGTTGGCCGATGGTACCATAGAAACTGCCTCAACTGTATTAGATGGATGTTTTATATCCATTAAGAACCACTCCTTTCCATTATCCTTGCTTCCTTTGAAATTAGCTGGTTTCGACATAGTGATAGGCATGGATTGGTTATCTCATAACCAAGCCCAGATCATTTGCAATAAGAAACAAGTGGTGATCAAGACTCCGTATGGTGAGCCTCTTACTATACAGGGAGACACTCAGTATGGGTTGCCTAAGCAATTGTCTATGCTTAAGGCGTCAAAGTGTATGAAGAAAGGTTGTGTCATCTATATGGCGCAAGTGACTATCGATGAACCAAAACCCAAGGTTGAAGACATCCCTGTCATTTCAGAATATCCAGAGGTATTCCCTGAAGAACTACCTGGTTTACCACCAGATAGGCAAGTGGAGTTCAGAATCGACATTATACCTGGAGCGGCACCTATTGCAAGGGCACCTTACAGGTTAGCACCAACAGAAATGAAAGAGTTGAGAACTCAACTGGATGATTTATTGGCAAAGGGATTTATTAGACCTAGTTCGTCTCCGTGGGGAGCACCGATCCTATTTGTAAAGAAGAAGGATGGATCGATGCGTCTATGCATCGATTATCGTGAGCTTAACAAGGTTACCATCAAGAACAGATATCCATTGCCCATGATCGACGATCTGTTCGATCAACTACAGGGGCGAGTTACTTCTCCAAGATTGACTTAAGGTCAGGTTATCATCAGCTGAAGGTTAGAGATGAAGATGTACACAAGACTGTATTTAGAACTCGCTATGGTCACTACAAGTTCATAGTGATGCCGTTCGGGCTCACTAATGCACCAGCAGCGTTCATGGATCTCATGAATCGCGTCTGCAAGCCATACTTGGACAAATTCGTTATCATTTTCATTGATGAAATTCTCATTTATTCGAAGAATCAAGCTGACCATGAGAAGCACCTTCGTTGTATTCTTAAACTTCTTCAGCATGAGAAGCTCTACGCCAAATTTTCAAAGTGTGAATTTTGGCTTCGTGAAGTCCAATTTCTTGGACATGTGGTTAGTGCGCGTGGTATCCAGGTGGATCCGGCTAAAATTGAAGCTATCATGAATTGGCAAGAGCCGAAGACGGCTACAGAGATTCGCAGCTTTTTGGGTCTAGCAGGATACTATAGGCGATTTATTGAAAACTTCTCAAGGATTGCTGCACCCCTAACTGCATTAACTCGTAAGAATATCAATTTTGACTGGGGTCCTAAGCAGCAAGAATCTTTTGAAATTCTTAAACAGAAGTTGAGCAATGCACATGTGTTAACATTGCCTGATGGAATAGAGGAATTTGTAGTATACTGCGACGCATCACACACTGGTATGGGATGTGTGCTCATGCAGAAAGGCAAGGTCATTGCCAATGCTTCTCGACAGTTAAAAGTGCATGAGAAGAATTACACCACCCATGATTTGGAGTTGGGTGCCATTGTATTTGCACTGAAACTGTGGAGACATTATTTGTATGGTACCAAGTGTGTGATCTATTCTGATCATAAGAGCCTTCAACATTTGTTTAATCAGAAGGGCTTGAACATGAGACAGCGTCGATGGACGGAGATGTTAAATGACTATGATTATGAAATCAGATACCATCCAGGCAAGGCGAATGTGGTCGCTGATGCCTTAAGTAGGAAGGAAAGGGTTAAGCCCATTAGAATCAATGCCAAGAGCATTGAATTGAGAAACAGTTTGAGTGAAAGATTGTTAGCCGCTCAGAAGGAAGCTGTATTAGAAGCCAACTATCCGAATGAAAATCTGGGAGTCACTACAGAACAGTTATCATATGGTAAGGATGGAATCCTAAGATTGAATGGACGGATATGTGTTCCGATCTATGGAGGACTTCGGGATGTTATCCTTCAAGAAGCCCACAGTCCTAAGTATTCTGTTCATCCTTGTCACACCCCGATATTTCCACGTTTGACCAGTGGGCCCGGTGGGGAGTATCGTGACGTGGTTGGTAACATTACAGTCAAACAACACAATATTTAATATGCACAGCGGAAGCAAAAGATAGATATATTTCAACCGAATATAATTGTAATATCAAGTATCACAACAGTTGAAAATAATCCACAGGTGGATAAAAATAAATAGGAAACATTGTTCAACAGTTTTGGCATCCAAGCTTGCGAGACTTATTGTGGACGCTAGGAGAAAGCCAGCCTAGTTCGCGTAGTACCTGCACTTAACCTTTTTTGGAAAATACATCAGTTTACACTGGTAAATACAATTTAACTGACACATTTGAAAAGGTTTAATAAAATTGATTTGAATGCACGTGGCACAAATTCTTTATAACATGGGATAATTATTTGAATATAAACTTGTAAAAGAATTACATGTTCCTTATGCGTTCAGTAGCCCGGTTCGTTCCGGGTTAAAGATCAATAGACACACCACATAATTTATTTATGCACTGACGAGTGTACGCCTACACTCCGCGCTTAGGTCGTGGCCATTTCGTAAAATGATGCCAAGGATATCCGGGACATGGTCATTAACCCCCCAAAGGCGTTAAGCAAACAAAACATATTTTAAACGGGTCATCTCGATAATACTTAACCACCAAACGATTAAGGTCGAATGCCCAACCAAGCGGTATTTTATATACCGTACCCCAAGCCCGTATAAGTGAAAATAAGTTAAAAGTATTTACCTGAGCAAAGTAACAATCACAATAAGCAAGTGCGTGTAGCTTTTACCGGGTCTCCTATTCTGGAATGAAGGTTTATAATAACCTATTAGAATCCTAACGGGTCTTTAATTAAGCCTAAACTTAGACCGGTTAGTTTTAAAGATACGGTTCGTACGCACGATTAAGCGAAGACCGGAATAGAATGTGTTTTAGACCCGATAAGTTTGAAGACTTGTATACTATGAGTAATCTAAACACCTTCTGGATTTTGAGATAAAAATGATAAGGTTTGACCCGTTTCGGCTAATTTATGTAAACTAGTTACATAAACCGAACCGAACGCGTAAGAAGCGTAACGGGTAACCATAAGGGTCCTTAACAGGTTTCCTAAGTTAATATGCATTAGATATGTTGAGATATCAGTAGGATATCTTCCATTATGCCCAAAATGAGTTTAATCACCAATTAAGCCCCGTAGGGGTATTTTGGTCATTTTAAAGGTTATAAGAGGAGTTAAATGAAATTCTGAGATTCGAGTCTGAATACATAAGTAAAATAACTTATTTTAATAGTTCATATCAGTTGGTAATAAGTCATATATGTCAAAATGGTTTTAAACCCAAACTATACGTTTAATACGCTTAAAAAGCCATTTTAAGCGATTTCCGGGTTATACCGGAAATCTGAGTTTTCTGATCAGGTTATAAAGTCCAAAATACTTCATTTATTATTTAAAATCAGTAGCAATTGGATTTGTGTCAAAATACTATGTAGAACTCATTTTATACACAAAAAGGGTATAATCGGTATTTACCGAATCAACGCCATACCCTTAGGTTATGAGCAGGTTAAAAATAATTAAAAATCTTAAAAAATCCCAAAATATTATATTACCTCAGTGGGTAAAAGGTTTGGTGTCAAAAATTGGGTTTAGATAGGCTTTATGCTAATGACGCCGTTTAATTACTAAAAAGTGTTCTAATTACGTCATCGAGCATAACTCCTAATCTAGACCTCCAACTGATGTGAAAATTTTAGGGACATGTTTATAAATCAGTAACAAAGATTATTGTCCTTTCACATATCCAAAATTCTCGTTTTATGGTCAAAAGGGCATTATGGTCAACGTTAAGCATTTAACGGAAACATGTAAACGAATGGGTCAATCAACGAACCAACCCCAGAGGGTTATACTATCATGTAACCTGGTCCTAAGGAAGTCCTAAGGCATTTTCAAACTTTACTAAAACGGGTCAGAACTGAAGTCAAAGCAAAAGTCAAAGCTTTGCGACTTTCGGTTCCGAACCGGGTCTAAACAGAAAATTGTCGGATCAAACAAGCTTAGACCAGTTATTATACTTATTATCAAGTTATATGAGTGACAAAATAGGTTACATGCCTTCTACATTGTTAATTATGCGTTAATTTGAAGTTTAGCATTCTGTTGACTTTTTCTAGTCAACTTTGACCCGACAAATGGTCTAGTTAGAGTGGGAATCAAAGGGTGCCCTTTTAAGGGTTTAATGCCCACATAATTACCAACTTATAACTACCTTCAATTCGACTAATCTCTGGACCATTAATGATTAATCGCTAAGTCAAACGGTAATTACGACGGTTTGACTTTTAAGCTAAAACTAAGTAAAAACTCAATTAAGGAAGGTCAAGTATACTTACAGAAGTCCTATGCACGATTAGAGATGACTTGGAAAGGCACTTGTGCTCCAGAAATGATCAGAAGTGGAGTATGGGATGAATGATCAAAGTTGTAACATGAGGGACCTTTATATATTGCTTAAATCTCACTAGATGGTTGACAAATCATGCTATAACTGATCATGGATCACCCACAAGTGTCCCTAAGTGCCTAGGATTGATTAGGGGTCGCCCATGTAGTGAAAATATCTGATTTAAGTCAGTTACAAGCTCATAGCAGACACCTAGCAACATCAGCCCAAAGTTTTCGGATCAGAGGGCCCCTCACGCCACGCGTAGCCCCCCCTAGGGTCCCTCGCGTGACGCGATGCCCCTTCTGATCAAATCTTATTTTTTTGATTTTTTTTGTGTTTGGTCCTTGGTCCTTATAAAGTTTGTTTCGGTATTATTTCTTGCATTATGGGCCTTCTAAATTGACGTATAAGGGCTTCCAGACTTATACCCACTTTGTTAAGTCCTTGGTGAACTTTGTTATCACCCGAAAAGTCGTAAACTTCATCGTTGACGCTTTTAACCCCTCATATACGAATTTGATCATAACTTTCTCATACGACAATGAAACTTTATGAAATTTTTATCATGTATTCTAGTGAGCATAATTTACCGTTACAAAGCTTCGGGTTTGCTAAAAGGTCACTCAGAGGTATACTTTAAACATGTTGACACATTTAACCCCTGTAGTTTGAAATCTCTCACTTTCTTTCATATTTAGCTCCGTATGATCTATGATTCATTCGTTTGAGAGTGTAAACATCATGTAGGGTTATTGTAAAGTATATTTATCCATTGTTGACAATTTGAACCCTTGTATTCACATACTTTTCTTGTTTGTCAACTTTAGTCCTTCCAGAGTATTCTTTCACACGTTCAAAGCTTATGACACGTGTCAATACATTATAGGACGTGAATTTTCGAGGTGTTACATCCTCACCCCCTTAAAAGAAATCTCGACCTCGAGATTTACTAAAACTAATGAGGGTACTTTTCTTTCATTGTGGACTCTACCTCCCATGTGTACTCGGGACCTCTACGGGCATCCCATTTAACCTTTACAATCGGTACATGCTTCCTTCGAAGCTTCTTAACCTGTTGATCCTCAATTGACACAGGTTTTTCAATAAACTTCAAGCTCTCTTCTATGTGCACATCTGTATGAGGTATGACCAGTGATTCATCAGCGAAACACTTCTTCAGATTGCAGATGTGGAATACATTGTGAATACCACTGAGCTCTTCAGGAAATTTTAACTTATATGCAACTGAGACACATTCGATGACCTCAAATGGTCCTATGTATCTCGGGCTTAATTTGCCTTTCTTACCAAATCGCATCACTCCTTTCCAGGGTGATATTTAAGCAACACTTTGTCACCTACCTCGAATTTCAGAGGTTTACGCTTTAAATCTGCGTAGCTTTTCTGCCTATCTCTGGCAGCTTTCAGGCGATCACGAATCTGGACAATCTTGTCCGTTGTTTCAAAGACTATTTTCGGTCCTGTCAGTTGGACATCTCCAACTTCCGCCCAACAAACGGGCGTTTTGCATTTCCTACCATACAATGCCTCAAAAGGCGCAACCTTAATGCTGGTATGATAGCTATTGTTATATGAGAACTCGATTAATGGCAGGTGGTTATCCCAACTACCACCTAAGTCGATCACACATGCATGAAGCATGTCTTCCAAAGTTTGGATAGTACGCTCACTTTGCCCGTCCGTCTGTGGATGGTAAGCCGTACTAAAGTTTAAGCGCGTGCCCAAAGATTGTTGGAAACTTTTCCAAAAATGTGACGTGTATCTCGTATCTCTGTCATAGATAATTGACACTGGTACGCCATGCAGAGCTACAATCTTATCTACGTACAGTTGGGCTAACATGTCGGAGCTATAGGTCTCCTTAATGGGTAGGAAATGTGCTGACTTAGTCAGTCTATCCACTATCACCCATATCGTATCATTTCCTTTCCTTGTCTTTGGCAACTTGGTGATGAAATCCATTGTCACCATTTCCCACTTCCACGTGGGAAGTTCAGGTTGTTGTAGCAAACCTGACGGCTTTTGATGTTCCGCTTTGACTTGCGCGCATGTCAGACATTTAGCTACATAGGTAGCTATAGACTTCTTCAAGCCTATCCACCAAAAAATTGCTTTCAAATCCTGGTACATCTTGTCAGCTCCAGGATGAACGGAGTATTTGGAACTGTGGGCTTCCTGGAGGATAACGTCTCGAAGTCCTCCATAAATTGGAACCCATATTCGTCCATTTAACCTTAGAATTCCGTCCTTGCCATAGGATAACTGTTCTTCAGTTACTCCTAGCTTTTCATTAGGATAGTTAGCATCCAACACAGCTTCCTTCTATGCAGCTAACAACCTTTCATTCAGACTGTTCTTTACCTCAATGCTCTTGGCATTGATTCGGATGGGTTTCACCCTTTCCTTTCGACTCAAGGCATCGGCGACTACATTCGCTTTGCCAGGATGGTATCTGATCTCACAGTCATAATCATTCAAAGTCTCCATCCATCGTTGTTGCCTCATGTTTAAATCCTTTTGGTTAAACAGGTGTTGAAGGCTCTTGTGATCAGAATAGATCACACACTTGATTCCATACAAATAATGCCTCCACAGTTTTAGAGCAAATACAACGACACCCAACTCTAAGTCATGGGTGGTGTAATTCTTCTCGTGCACCTTTAGCTGTCGTGAAGCATAGGCAATGACTTTGCCTTTCTGCATAAGCACACATCCCATCCCGGTGTGTGATGCATCACAATATACCATAAAATCTTCTATTCCATCAGGCAATGTCAATACAGGAGCGTTGCTCAACTTTTGCTTCAGAATATCAAAAGATTCTTGCTGCTTAGGCCCCCAATCAAACTTAACCTTCTTCCTAGTCAAAGAAGTTAGGGGTGCAGCAATCCTTGAAAATTTTTCAATAAAGCGCCTGTAGTATCCTGCTAATCCCAAGAAACTGCGAATTTCTGTGGGCGTCTTTGGTTCTTGCCAATTCATGACAGCTTCAACCTTAGCGGGATCTACTTGGATTCCGCTTTCACTAACCATATGTCCAAGGAATTGGACTTCTCGAAGCCAAAATTCACACTTAGAGAATTTGGCGTAGAGCTTCTCCTGCTGAAGTAGTGAAAGAATACATCGAAGATGTTTCTCATGGTTGGCCTTATTCTTTGCATAAATCAGAATGTCGTCAATGAAAACGATAAAAAATTTGTCCAAGTATGGTTTGCAGACACGGTTCATGAGGTCCATGAATGTTGCGGGTGTATTAGTGAGCCCAAAAGGCATCACTAGGAACTCGTAATGACCATAACGAGTCCTAAATGCAGTCTTGTGTACGTCTTCATCTCTAACCTTCAGTTGATAATAGCCTGACCTTAAGGCAATCTTAGAGAAGTAACTTTCCCCTTGAAGTTGATCGAACAAATCGTCAATCCTGGGCAATGGATACCTATTCTTGATAGTGACCTTATTAAGCTCTCTGTAATCGATGCACAGACGCATCGATCCATCCTTCTTCTTGACAAATAAGATTGGTGCTCCCCAAGGAGACGAACTAGGTCTAATGAAACCTTTGGCTAGCAATTCATCTAGTTGCGTTCTCAATTCCTTCATCTCTGTTGGTGCCAACCTATAAGGCGCCCTTGCTACTGGTGCTACCCCAGGGATGATGTCAATTCTGAATTCCACTTGTCTATCTGGTGGTAACCCAGGTAGATCTTCAGGAAAAACTTTAGGGTATTCAGAAATGACAGGGATATCCCCAATCTTAGGCTTCGGCTCGTCAATAGTCACTTGTGCCATGTAGATGACACAACCCTTCTTCAAACACTTAGAGGCCTTGAGCATAGTCACTTGCTCAGGCAGTCCATACCGGGTATCTCCCTGAATGGTAAGTGATTCACTAGACGGAGTCTTGATCACCACTTGCTTCTTATTGCAGACAATCTGGGCCTGGTTATGAGATAACCAGTCCATACCTAAAACGATGTCAAACCCGGCTAACTTCAAAGGAAGTAGGGACAAAGGAAAAGAGTGGTTCTTAATGGATATGAAACATCCATCTAATATGGTTGAGGCGGTTTCTAAGGTGCCATCTGCTAATTCCACCTCATACTTCACACTTAAGGTTTTAACAGGTAAATTCAGCAATTTACAAAACTTATTATCTACAAACGATTTATCAGCTCCTGAATCAAAAAGTACTCTCGCATAAACATCATTTACGAGGAATGTACCTGTTATCACATTGTCGTCCTGCACTGCTTCCTTTGCATCCATCCTGAAGACCCTAGCATTGGTCTTCTTTCCTTCATCAACTTTCTTTGCAAGTTTTGGGCAATTGGTCTTGATATGCCCTTTTTCGTTGCAACTGTAGCACGTTGCATCCTTTAACTTTTTGCAATCCAAGGGCTTGTGTTCCTTGGACTTGCATATCCCACATGCAAAAGTTCTCGACTGCGTCTGCGAGTTTGATTCATATCTGCACTTCCCGAAGTGCAGTTTCTTGCAGATCTTACACTTGGGCTTATCACCAGATTGATGCCCATCCTTCTTAGATCCTGACCCCTTCCTGTGGTCATTGTTTCCTCGGTGCTTCTTGTCTGACCTTCGTGAGTTGTCATCTTCACGTTTCCTTTTCTCGGCATCCGTGTTCCTCAGCGATCTTTGTCTGACCGCGTCCAGTGTGAGGGACAAGGATATATCCGCTACAGATCTGAAAGTAGCTGGCCGAGAGGCCTTCACGCTTGCCTTAATTTCTGGGGCTAAACCCCCAATGAAACGAGCGATTCTTTTGGGTTCCGGGGTCACCAGATACGGAACCAGTCTCGACATTGTATTAAAGCTAGTAAGGTAAGCTTGGCAATCCAGATTCTTCATCACCAATGACAGAAAATCAGACTCAATCTTTTCAACCTCATGTTGAGGGCAGTAGTTTTCCCTGATGAGGGCAACAAATTGTTCCCATGTCATGTTGTACAATGGAATCTTCCCAGTAGCTTGAATCAACGATCTCCACCAGGCTAAGGCCTCACCTTTGAACGATTGGGACACAAACTTTACCACATCCTTCTCAGCGCACCCGCTGATATCAACCACTGTGTCCATCTCATCCAACCACGTCATGCAGTCAATAGCTCCTTTCTCCCCAGTAAAATCCCTGGGTTTGCATGAAACAAAGTATTTTTAGGAGCAACCCTTATCACGGGGTCCTTGATTCAGTATGACCCTTTGGGATGGGACACTTTGCTGATTTGAAGATTGGCGATCGTCATCATTTTTCTTTGGTTCTTCCTTCTTGGAAGGTGGCTTGCTGTGAGCCTCAGAATGATTCTTAGGCTTTGAATGCGGTGCAGATAGGGTCCTACTTCGAGTCCCGCTATATTCCTGATACTGCCACTCTATGGATTTCGTAACAGCGTGTTGTCTATCAATGCTTGTAGTTCTGCACCCGCGATGTTAATTCGGGCGTTACCATGATCTCCCCGTGGGTGACTGTTTATCTCATCCGAGTCAGCCATTTTGATCTGTTACATAAGATATTGCCAATACTTTATTTGGGAGCTTATTATGGAATTGTCTTTTAGAGCAATTCATTAACCATGGTAAACATAGACCATATTTGGTTAATTTGTTAATCACATTTATTTAGGATTTCTATTATAATTTATCCTAATTATCAAACAATAACAGTTTCATTAGTAGCACAAAAGGCCTAGTCACAAGGACATTTTTTAAAATTTTAAACCATGATTTCAGAGAATCAGGGCATTAAGGTTTGAACATAGTTCTTGACCTTTTTCTGACAGAGATTCGTAGACTACTACTGTCTTTTGTCTTATATGACATTAGTTATAGCCCGTAGGCATTACATCACAATCGGATGTTTAACACAAGGGTGACATGTGTGATTTTGCGGATCACATTAGTCAAGAATGTTAACATATTTGCAGATGTTAACAGAGATTTGAATCTTTTTAAACAGGTTTTACCATATTGGCCAAGTCTTTATAACGACTTACAAGCTAGGTTTTACCTTTTTAAGATTCTTATTAATATTTAACGCTGAACAATCCTATATTGAAATGGTTAATATGGATCTGAATCTAACTGGGAAACTACCGTCTTGGCCCTGTCTTTAAAATGACATAAGGCTAGGTCTTGTCCTTTTAGATTTTATCATTCTAATATAATGATTGATCAAAATGTTATTTATTTATTTCACATTCTATGTTTATCCATACAACAATAAAAATGAAAATTTCAATTCAACCATTTCACACAAAGTTCTGAACGAGTACAAGCTTGCCCTAAACGGGACTTCTAATAATATGCCCGCGCAGGGGCTCAAACAAACAACATACCCACGCAGGGGTTTAAACAAAGACTTGCCCACGCAGGGGCTTAACAGCAAGACAGGCCCACGCAGGGGCTCAAATACAAAGATGAATGTCCACGCAGGGACTTAATTGAAATAGGAGATACACAATACATGTAGGGATTTAATGATCCCTCTTCTTCTTCCCCTTTAGCAAGCTTGCTAGGCCCTTGAGGAAGCCTTGTCGTTCCTTGCGATCTCTGTGAAATTCTCGCTCGACTTGGTCCAGTCTTTGAAGGATTTCTTCATGTTCTGGCGGGGAAAATCGTGGTGGCAGCGACTGCTTTCGAATCGTAGGTCGAGCAGGTATTTGATACCCATGAGCTGGATATCCTACTCCCCAAGGAGCTCCATATGGTCCTTCCGGTTGAAGGGCGTTGTAGTTCTCCGCTACAAGGTACGGGTCGGCTTCAGCGTAGTTATAATGCGTGTGAGCCGGCTGCTCAAACGGATTGTACGCTGTAGACCCAACGTACGTAGGAATCGGGTTACCAAAACCCATTGGTGGCGGCTGTGGTGCAACTGGTGCAGAACTCACCTCTGGCACTGGGTTTGAGGGCCCAACCATCTGTGGGTCTTCATGCAGTGGCGGGTAATGACTGCCACTGGAGTGTCGAGGGGTGCTAAAGTGGAAATTCCCTCCTCGCGCGGATATTCTTGCGCCGGTTCTCCTACGCCTTGGAGGCTCTGGAGGTGCTTGATGAACTGGTGGCGGTGGAAGCGGTGGCGTGACAGCCACAAAACGTGAATCCTCAGAGGGATCCTGCTGCTGGTGAGGTGATGAATGGTGAGAAGGTGTGAAGTACCATTCATGTTGGTTAAACCTCGCTTGAAAACTGTCTGGACCACCGTAGGGTGATCCGTGTAAAGAAGATCCATCAGAGATCTCAATAGGATGGTTGGGGGTACCGCTTGCTGGTTCGACGGGATCCGTGTCCTCGTCCATGTCCATTGCATCGGCTCCTGAGAAGTGGTCCTCCGGTCCCAATGGGTTAAAACCCACTGGTTCTTGAATATAGTCTTCCGGGTTGAACCGGCCCCGAAAGACAGGAGTGGGGTCACCAAAGGAATTGTGCGAAAGGGATCGCTGGAGAGGTATATATGAAGGTTGTGGGTTATCGGGCTCGTTTTCTGACTGTGGCCCATAGGAGTTACGATAGGAAGGCGTCTAACTGTGCGAGACAGACCGTCTAGCGGGCTCAAAAAGGTTCCTCCTGTTTCCCTGAGGATCGGCACTCATAGTATTGGAAGGTGCTCGCCGGTGAGAAGGCCCGGCTTCGTGATCGTTGGGAGCGGTGATTGGCCCCTTGCCTCTTCCTCCCCTTCTGAATCTTGGCGGCATATTTCCTGCTAATAATAAAAGATACAACAAGCAATATATAAAAATAAAAGACAAAATAAAACAAAACAGAATTTGTCCTATGTTATTTGTCTAGACTCGAAAATTTAGGAATGTGCAATTGTGTCATTGAGATTAAACACAAAAGGCTAGTGTTTAATTCACTCAATGTTGGCTCTGATACCAACCTGTCACACCCCGATATTTCCACGTTTGACCGGTGGGCCCGGTGGGGAGTATCGTGACGTGGTTGGTAACATTACAGTCAAACAACACAATATTTAATATGCACAGCGAAAGCAAAAGATAGATATATTTCAACCGAATATAATTGTAATATCAAGTATCACAACAGTTGAAAATAATCCATAGGTGGATAAAAATAAATAGGAAACATTGTTCAACAGTTTTGGCATCCAAGCTTGCGAGACTTATTGTGGACGCTAGGAGAAAGCCAACCTAGTTCGCGTAGTACCTGCACTTAACCTTTTTTGGAAAATACGTCAGTTTACACTGGTAAATACAATTTAACTGACTCATTTGAAAAGGTTTAATAAAATTGATTTGAATGCACGTGGCACAAATTCTTTATAACCTGGGATAATTATTTGAATATAATCTTGTAAAAGAATTACATGTTCCTTATGCGTTCAGTAGCCCGGTTCGTGCCGGGTTAAAGATCAATAGACACACCACATAATTTATTTATGCACTGACGAGTGTACACCTACACTCCGCGCTTAGGTCGTGGCCATTTCGTAAAATGATGCCAAGGATATCCGGGACATGGTCATTAACCCCCCAAAGGCGTTAAGCAAACAAAACATATTTTAAACGGGTCATCTCGATAATACTTAACCACCAAACGATTAAGGTCGAATGCCCAACCAAGCGGTATTTTATATACCGTACCCCAAGCCCGTATAAGGGAAAATAAGTTAAAAGTATTTACCTGAGCAAAGTAATAATCACAGTAAGCAAGTGCGTGTAGCTTTTACCGGGTCTCCTATTCTGGAACGAAGCTTTATAATAACCTATTAGAATCCTAACGGGTCTTTAATTAAGCCTAAACTTAGACCGGTTAGTTTTAAAGATACGGTTCGTACGCACGATTAAGAGAAGACCGGAATAGAATGTGTTTTAGACCCGACAAGTTTGAAGACTTATATACTATGGGTAATCTAAACACCTTCTGGATTTTGAGATAAAAATGATAAGGTTTGACCCGTTTCGGCTAATTTATGTAAACTAGTTACATAAACCGAACCGAACGCGTAAGAAGCGTAACGGGTAACCATAAGGGTCCTTAACAGGTTTCCTAAGTTAATATGCATTAGATATGTTGAGATATCAGTAGGATATCTTCCATTATGCCCAAAATGAGTTTAATCACCAATTAAGCCCCGTAGGGGTATTTTGGTCATTTTAAAGGTTATAAGAGGAATTAAATGAAATTCTGAGATTCGGGTCTGATTACATCAGTAAAATAACTTATTCTAATAGGTCATATCATTTGGTAATAAGTCATATATGTCAAAATGGTTTTAAACCCAAACTATGCGTTTAATACGCTTAAAAAGCCATTTTAAGCGATTTCCGGGTTATACCGGAAATCTGAGTTTTCTGATCAGGTTATAAAGTCCAAAATACTTCATTTATTATTTAAAATCAGTAGCAATTGGATTTGTGTCAAAATACTATGTAGAACTCATTTTATACACAAAAAGGGTATAATTGGTATTTACCGAATCAACGCCATACCCTTAGGTTATGAGCAGGTTAAAAATAATTAAAAATCTTTAAAAATACCAAAATATTATATTACCTCAGTGGGTAAAAGGTTTGGTGTCAAAAATTGGGTTTAGATAGGCTTTATGCTAATGACGCCGTTTAATTACTAAATAGTGTTCTAATTACGTCATCGAGCATAACTCCTAATCTAGACCTCCAACTGATGTGAAAATTTTAGGGACATATTTATAAATCAGTAACAAAGATTATTGTCCTTTCACATGTCCAAAATTCTCGTTTTATGGTCAAAAGGGCATTATGGTCAACGTTAAGCATTTAACGGAAACATGTAAACGAATGGGTCAATCAACGAACCAACCCCAGAGGGTTATACTATCATGTAACCTGGTCCTAAGTAAGTCCTAAGGCATTTTCAAACTTTACTAAAACAGGTCAGAACTGAAGTCAAAGCAAAAGTCAAAGTTTTGCGACTTTCGGTTCCGAACCGGGTCTAAACAGAAAATTGTTGGATCAAACAAGCTTAGACCAGTTATTATACTTATTATCAAGTTATATGAGTGACAAAATAGGTTACATGCCTTCTACATTGTTAATTATGCGTTAATTTGAAGTTTAGCATTCTGTTGACTTTTTCTAGTCAACTTTGACCCGACAAATGATCTAGTTAAAGTGGGAATCAGAGGGTGCCCTTTTAAGGGTTTAATGCCCACATAATTACCAACTTATAAATACCTTCAATTCGACTAATCTCTGGACCATTAATGATTAATCTCTAAGTCAAACGGTAATTACGACGGTTTGACTTTTAAGCTAAAACTAAGTAAAAACTCAATTAAGGAAGGTCAAGTATACTTACAGAAGTCCTATGCACGATTAGAGATGACTTGGAAAGGCACTTGTGCTCCAGAAATGATCAGAAGTGGAGTATGGGATGAATGATCAAAGTTGCAACATGAGGGACCTTTATATATTGCTTAAATCTCACTAGATGGTTGACAAATCATGCTATAACTGATCATGGATCACCCACAAGTGTCCCTAAGTGCCTAGGATTGATTAGGGGTCGCCCATGTAGTGAAAATATCTGATTTAAGTCGGTTACAAGCTCATAGCAGACACCTAGCAACATCAGCCCAAAGTTTTCGGATCAGAGCGCCCCTCGCGCCACGCGTAGGCCCCCCTAGGGTCCCTCGCGTGACGCGTTGCCCCTTCTGATCAAATCTGATTTTTTTGATTTTTTGTTGTGTTTGGTCCTTGGTCCTTATAAAGTTTGTTTCGATATTATTTCTTGCATTATGGGCCCTCTAAATTGACGTATAAGGGCTTCAAGACTTATACCCACTTTGTTAAGTCCTTGGTGAACTTTGTTATCACCTGAAAAGTCGTAAACTTCATCGTTGATGCTTTTAACCCCTCATATACGAATTTGATCATAACTTTCTCATACGACAACGAAACTTTATGAAATTTTTATCATGTATTCTAGTGAGCATAATTTACCGTTACAAAGCTTTGGGTTTGCTAAAAGGTCACTCAGAAGTATACTTTAAACATGTTTACACATTTAACCTCTGTAGTTTGAAATCTCTCACTTTCTTTCATATTTAGCTTCGTATGATCCATGATTCATTCGTTTGAGAGTGTAAACATCATGTAGGGTTATTGTAAAGTATATTTATCCATTGTTGACAATTTGAACCCTTGTATTCACATACTTTTCTTGTTTGTCAACTTTAGTCCTTCCAGAGTATTCTTTCACACGTTCAAAGCTTATGACACGTGTCAATACATTATAGGACGTGAATTTTCGAGGTGTTATAATCCTGGAAGTGATAAGATGTACCAGGATTTGAAGGCAAATTATTGGTGGATAGGCTTAAAGAAGTGTATAGCCACTTATGTGGCCAAATGTCTGACATGTGCTCAAGTTAAGGCAGAGCACCAGAAGCCATCAGGTTTGCTACAACAGCCTGAACTTCCCACCTAGAAGTGGGAAATGGTGACTATGGATTTTATCACCAAGTTACCAAAGACAAACCGAGGAAATGATACTATTTGGGTTATAGTGGATAGATTGACTAAGTCAGCCCACTTCTTGCCTATTAAGGAAACACACAGCTCAGATAAGTTAGCTCAGCTGTACGTGGATGATATTGTATCTCTCCACGGAGTGCTAGTGTCTATCATCTCTGATAGGGATACAAGGTATACATCACATTTCTAGAAAAGTTTTCAGCAATCCCTAGGCACTCGACTGAACTTTAGCACAGCATATCACCCTCAGACGGATGGTCAAAGCGAGCGAACAATTCAAATGCTGGAAGATATGTTAAGGGCTTGTGTTATTGACTTAGGAGGAAGTTGGTATGATCATCTTCCATTGATTGAATTTTCATATACTAATAGCTATCATTCCAGTATTCAAGCTGCACCATTTGAAGCCTTGTATGGAAGAAAGTGCAGAACGCCCGTTTGCTGGGCAGAAGTTGGGGATGTCCAATTAACAGGACCTGATATAGTCCTGGAGACGACATATAAGATTGTACAGATACGAGATCGTCTTAAAGCTGCCAGAGATAGGCAGAAAAGCTACGCAGACAAAAGGCGTAAACCTCTAAAATTCGAGGTAGGCGACAAAGTGTTACTAAAGGTATCACCTTGGAAGGGGGTGATGCGTTTTGGTAAGAAAGGCAAGTTAAGCCCAAGATACATAGGACCATTCGAGATCATCGAATGTGTCGGAACAGTGGCTTATAAGTTAAATTTCCCTGAAGAGCTCAGTGGTATTCATAATGTATTCCACATCTGCAATCTGAAGAAATGTCTATCTGATGAATCACTAGTCATACCACATACGGATGTGCATATAGATGAGAGCCTGAAATTTGTTGAAAAACCTTTGTCGATTGAGGATCGACAAGTTAAGAAGCTTCGAAGAAAGCAGGTACCGATCGTAAAAGTTAAATGGGATGCCCGTAGAGGTCCCGAGTACACTTGGGAGGTAGAGTCCACAATGAAAGAAAGTACCCTCATTTATTTCAGTAAATCTCGAGGTCGAGATTTCTTTTAACGGGGTGAGGATGTAACACCTCGTAAAAATCATGTCCAATATTATATCGTCACGTGTCATGAGCTTTAAACGTGTAATAGATTACTTATTAGGGACTAAAGTTGACAAATGAAGAATGTACGTGTATAAAAGGATTCAAAGTGTCAACATTGGATAAATATACCTTTCAACGACCCTACACAATGTTTACACCCTTAAACGAATTAATTATGAATCATATGAAGCCGTTTATGGAAGAAAGTGAAAGTTTACAAACCACAGGGGTTAAACGTGTCAACATATTTAATTATACCTCTGAGTGACCTTTTAGCAAACCCGAAGCTTTGTAACGATTAATTATGCTCACTAGAATAAGTGATAAAAATTTCACAAGGTTTCGATATCGTATGAGAAAGTTATGCTAACATTCGTAAGTGAGGGGTTAAAGGCGTCAACGTTGAAATTTAAGGCTTTTCGGGTGATCATAAAACTAACCGGGGACTTAACAAAGTTTGGTTATGACTTGGAGCCCTTAAAAGTCAAATTAGAGGGTTAAAAGTGCAAGAAATCATATTAAAACCACTATTAGAAGGACCAGGGACCTAAAGTGCAATTCCTGAAACTTGTTTAACCTGACCTGGGCCTCATACCGGCCGCGTAAGACCCTTGTGGTCACTTACGCGGGCCGCCTGGTACTGCCAGCGACAGCAAACAAACACAGGTGCCAGTTTCAACCTGTTCCACCGCCTTTAAGGCCTTGTTTTACATACCAGGGGCTGTGCAAATGGGATTTCATGCAATAGGGACAATTGTGATCATCTGGTAGCAACGATAGACTTGTTTGGCATGATCTTATGAGATTAAAATCCATATATATAGAACACCAATTGTAACATTTTGGGCACTTCACTTGGAATCATTCATAACTTAATTTCTGGAGACTCCTGGAGTTCAAGACCACTTCCTAAGGATCATTAGTCGTACTAAGGACTTCAGTAAGTGTCCTTAACCAGTCTTAATTCAGTTTTACTTAGTTTAATGGCCCAAAGTCAAACCGTCGTAATTAAGTAGCTTTGAGTTGGTAATTATATGGGTAATAAACCCTTAAAAGGGCACCCGCTAATTCCCACTCTAACTAGGTCAATTGTCGGGTCAAAGTTAATTATAAAAAGTCAACAGAAAGCAAATTTTCGCATAAACACATAATTAACAATGTAGAAGCTATGGAACCTGTTTTATCACTCATATAACTTGGTAATTAATGTAAGAACATGTCTAAACATGTTCAACCCGACAATTTTCAGTTTAAGCTCGGTTCGGAACCGAAAGTCGTAAAAGTAGACTTTTGATTTGACATTCAGTTCTGACCCAAGGTAGCATATTTTAGAAATGTCTTAGAGCTCTATTAGGACCAGGTTATAGATTAGTGTAACCCTCTGAGGTTATACAACTTGGTTCATTAGTTATTCGATTCATGTGCATGTTTCCGTTATATGCCTAAATGTTGACCATAAAACGGGATTTTTGAAAATGTGAGAGGACAAAAACCTTTATTACTGAATTATAAACTTGTCCTAAAAATTTGACATCAGTTTGAGGTCTAGATTAAGAGTTATGCTCAATAGTGTAATTAGAAAGCTTTTTATTAATTAAACGGCGTAATTAGCATAAAGCCTATCTAAACCCAAATTTTGACACCAAAATTTTTACCCACTGATGTAATATAATATTTTGGGATTTTTGAAGATTTTTATTTATTTTTAAGCTGAGCATAACATAGGGTTCTTGCTTTAAATCGGTAATTGTAGGTTTTGCCATTTTCTTGAATAAAATGAGTTTTACATAATATTTTGATACCAAAATTTTTGCTACTGATTTTATATGATAAATAAAATATTTTGAACTTTATAAACTAATCAAAAAATCAGATTTCCTATTTAAACCCGAAAATCGCTTAAACCCGACTTTTACGTGTTTTAGGCGCATAGTATGGGTTAAAACTATTTTTAACATATAAGACTTGATACCTACTGATGTTTTAAGTAAGTTTTTGTAATTAAATAGTAAGCTAAAGTTTTAAACTCAGATTTCCAGATTTGACCTTTAAAGCTTATGTGAAATTGCCAAAATGCCCCTACGGTGCATAGTTTGGTTATAATAGATAAATTTCACATATATGCAATACCCTTCTGTTATGACTTATAAAAATAAATATTTTTTACTGATTATGTCAGACCTGAAACTCATATGTGTATTTAAACTCTTTTGTAACCTTTTAAATGACCAAAATACCCCTACGGGGCATAAATTGAGTTTAAATCCATTTTGGGCATAATGGAAGGTATCTTACTGATATCACACCATATTTAAGGCATATTAACATAGGAAACCTGTTCATGACTCATTTGGTTACCCGTTACGCATTTTTCGCGTTCGGTGCGATTTATGTAACTAGTTTGCATAAATTAACCAAAATGGGTCAAACCTTATCATTTTGATCTCAAAATCCAGAATGTGTTTAGTTTACCCATATTATACAACTATCCAAACTTTTTGTGTAACAACATATTTAATTGCACATATTACGGTTCATAGATGGAATTACACGAGTGTCACAAGTGAAACCTAGACTGTTTTCATCGCACCGTGTCACACAGACACATACCCGCACCACCTGCACCTCATGAAGTTCAATGCCCTCGGGTAGTTATGTCTAACAACAAAACCTGGTTACGGACGAGTGCAGTTGCCTAGCTGCCGGCCGCACCTGTCCGGCGGCAACTAGGTTTGTCAGACCAATAGTATTATCCACTGCCCACGGCTTACGTTAATCACTTGTATCGGGGCTAATATCGTGTGTTAGATAATTCACATCATACGGTTTGAGCAATTAACACAGTTTGTAACATGCAATTCACCCCAGAAAACAGGAAAATAGTTTAAAAGTGGGGGAAGGAAACTCACAGTGCAAATAGTAGTCTCGGCTAAAGAGTGTTTAAGCAACGAAATCAGCTTTAATAGCACACATGCAAGTAAGGACTCAAATCAGTATCTAAGTCGGTAATGGTTATAACTTGGATTTGGTCAGGAGTTTTCACCCCGGATTGAGTCTATAGGACACGGGTATGGTGATGGAGGTCAGGGTAGTATTAGTTTTCAGTTTGGCTTCCGGGCACCGGTTCGCGTGCCAGTCAATGTCAGTAGTTTAACGTGTTCGGATAATGGTACGGGAATACCAATAGTGCCAACACGTTGGTATTTAAGAATGATTAATTTTTCATTAAGGGAGTTTAGGTGTTTGGGGAGTCCAGGTTGCCCAATGTTGAGTTTCCGTTTCCACCGTCGGGAATTTTCCCGAACTGGTATTGGACACACCCCAAGTGTCCACTCTGCCCTTGAATCTCCCAGAATATTCCCCGTGTTCCAATTATAGTATTTTTCGGGTTGGTTCAGTTCCCAGTTCCGGCAAGTTCGTTATATGGTAAAGTGCCGAAATTGATTTAAAATAACCCATTTTTAATCCCAAAAATTCCCATTTTATCTATAATTTGAATAAAATTCTGAAAATTTTATATAACTCAGTAAAAATCTGTAGAATATGGGAAAAATTTCTGGGAATTTATTTTGGCATTTTACTTATCTAAATAAATTATTTATAAAATCATATTTAACCACATAATTAACATTAATTACCATCATTGATCCAAAAATTCCCAAAAATTTCCTAGACCTTTCTTATGTTTCTAGAAACATCTCCAAAAATTTTAAGATTTTTCCGATTTAGTTTCGGTGCGTTTCCGGCTACCGAAACTTCGCAAAAACGCGGATTTTAAACTTAAATCAAAACTCAACCAATGGTCTCCAAATTTTCCCAGAACATTACTCATATGTTCCTTAGTGTCTCTATAAAATTTGGTGATTTATTGAATCTTTTGGTATTTTTTCCAGAATTCTTTTTGTAAAACAATCAAAAATTCACCAAACATTGTAGAAAATTCCAAAAATTCTAAAATTTTACGTGGCCTTCCTGACACTACCTTTCATCACCACACAAAATTTCAGCTCAATCCAAGTATCACGGACCAAGTTATAGTTCAAACAATATTCTGCCTAGTCTAGATTCAAGTTTCGGGTCATATACCTAGCGATTCCATCGATTCCGAGCGTTTTTCTTGAGTCCAGAAGTGTGTGGGTTCTATATTCAGTACCTACACATCAAGTACAATCCAAATATGCTAGAACTTAGATCAATCAAACTTTGATTCATTGTTTTTCGGTTAATTGAATAGTTAGACGATTTTTGTCGAATAAGTGTTGATTAGGGTATCAAACCCCAAAGATTTGTAACCATGGCTGCCATATAACACCAGGGAATCCATATGGTGTTCATATTCAGCCAATAAACATGTTTAAACTTCCAAAAATCATGGATTAAAAAGGGTTTTCATGGCCTAAACCATGTTTAATCAAGAAACCATGCTTAAAACCTTATGGATTTGAGTTAATACCTTTGATTTGTTGAAGTTTCTTATGAATTCAGCTGGGTTTTATGAGGAAGAACCAGAAATTTGGAAGGATTTTTATGTGAAACTAAAGGAAAAATGATATATATATATATATATATATATATATATATATATATATATATATATATATATATATATATATATATATATAAGGGGGGTTGGTGGCGGTTTGGGTGGGCCCCCCTAGGGCCACCTCGTGCTTCGTAAAGTGCGCTAAAAGATGAGGTTTATTTTCCGTTGAGTGGTTAGGTTCGTTTACGGGTCTCGGACGCGTTCTCGATTTGCGTGACGGACTCCGTTTCACGCGTAATTAGTGTCAAAAGACTCGGTTTTAAAAATCATGCATAACCGTCTTGAACTCCGAACCCAGTTACGTTTTAATCATAAAAGACTCGTATTAGAGTGGTTTAAGTGTTTTTAAGCTTGATCGATCGTTCCTTGCACTTTGGATTGCCTTATGTTATTTCTGAAACGAAAGCGTTTCCCTAACCGGGAAGCTGCTTCGTTTTGCGTGCCCGATCTCTGATTGGCTTCAAACCTTATGTCACAGTCTATGGCACAAAATTAAGATGTTCCTGGAACTCGGAATCTTAAATAATGCTACGGATAACCTAATAATCAACGTCAAAGGTTTACTGCGCTGTTAAACGGAAAGCTCCGGTTTAACACGTGTTTAAAGTCTAAGGACACCGACTTCACACCATGGGCCCTTGTTAATGTCATGTCACTTGTAACGTGTTCTCGGATTCCTCCGAGACATAACATATATCATTTAATCAAGCATATTAGTCACACATGTTTTTAGGGTTTTCGCGCAATTAAAGTGTTAAGTGTGCTTTACAGTTTTGGACCGTTTATGGTGTACCTGGTTTCGTCGTGGGTGTCACATAATACCCCCCCTAAATTATGAATTTCTGCCACTTTGTAAGTATCATAACCCCGGTTACGTATTAGGTACGCTGCCTGATTGATCCAGGGTTCCGTAACGGCTGTCGTGGTTCTGCCCGACGTAGTCGTTGGAATGTCGTCTCGGGAAAGGTATTACTAATGTAAATATTGGGTTATTATACTAACGCGTGTGCATTTGTGTATTTAATAGATAATCACCAGGGAATCCTTAAAGAAAACCCTAAGACAGCAATGTGAGTAATCTCCTTTTTGTAAACTGTTTTTACAAAACCTTAAATATTTTACAATGTGATTAGCAGTGATTGAGTCTTTGTAGTTCTTCAATTACTGCCGGTATCTTGGGGTTTTGTATACAAAATGTGGAACACGTTACCATTGGACAAAGAGTTAGCCAATGTGTAATATGACCCACCAGTCAGGATTGACAATACTGAATGAGTAATTGTGTAGAAATGAACATTGTAATCGCTCTCAATACTGTTAAAAGATAAAACTCTTCTTGGTTAAACCGGGATTCACTCACCATTATTTCCCACTGACAAAATGTTTTTAAACGCGTTTCAGGTAACAAAATGTGAAAGCCAAATAGAAGCCAGCTGGACAACACTGAGGGCTTAGAAAAAGTGGCTATAAAAGTTACCTGAATAAAGAGATGTTTTTATTAAATAAAATATGGTTTATCCCTATAAAAATGTGTGTATTGAAAACTTGGGAATTTCCCACGTGTTTAATATTATAAAAGTGTGGTATTTACCCTGATAAAATATTTCCTAACTACGGTTCTGATGTAATTTTCACTGCTAAAATGATAAACATCGATACCACCAAAACCGGTCTCGCGGCCGCCCGTTCCCGGGACAGATAGGGGATGGGGGTTACGACAGAAGGTGGCAGAGCTAAGCCCCTGATTCAGCCACAGAAGTGTTCTGCTGACACCAAAATATTATATGTTAGGAAATTAATTGCTGAAATACGTGCATATCTGTATTTTATTGTTGTGTGTTATTTGACTATCTATTAGTTTACAGTATGAGCGATCAAGGACCCTTCGACGCCTATCGTCAGTTGTCTAGCTCACCTCAAAACGAAGGTATCTCTTCACAGCCTACCCTCTCAGGGTATTCAGCTGACAATGAAGATGGGATATTCGTGTTTAAGGCTCAGTCTGAAGAGCCATTCCCTCCTAAAAAGAGAGGATGGTTCAGTAGGGGAGCACATGAGCGTAGGAAGAGGATGAAAAAGTTACAACAGCAGTGAGTTCTAGTAGCCGCTAAGAGAGAAACAGATGCTCACACCCAAGATATGCTTAATAGGAGTTTGGCAAATTTTTATATCTTAGCAACTACAGCTGCCGACCCAAACCTGGAGCAACACATAGCATCCCAACTATTACCCTTGTTTCCCACACAACCAATGGAGATTGAAGTCAACCCAGAAAACCAAATCCCAGCACCAGCTTTTGACCCCACTGAGATACCTAGAGTACTAGCACCCAATCCCTTAGACCCAGACTACGACCCGTGGTTTGATGACCATAGGGATTATCAGCAACGCTACCCCATATCAGAAGAACCCATGCCAAACCTAGCTGCTTACCCAGGTCTGGACCCTCTAGATCCCTATTATGATAATGATGAATACATTAGGGAAATCCTAGAGAATCCATATCCTCAGGAAGAACTCATGCCACAGTATCCAGATCCAGTACTAGCACCTGCACCCCCAATGAGTGCAGAGAATGTGCAAGAACTCCAAACCTTTGGTGGGGAGATTTTACGAGAGAGTGAAAGGACTGAGACAAATCAGAGAACGACTCGTCTGGAAGTATGACGAGCATAATATGGAGTTCTGGATGAACCTATATCAGTGATTATGATAGTAATAATAATATAATGAATATATATATATATATATATATATATATAATATGTGTGTATGAAAAAAATAAAAATAATGATAATATATATGTTGTAGTATAGACCACTTCGTGGTTAGTGATGCATATTAGTATTGTATTTTATTCCAGTTGTATTGTAATAATTATAGATGCATACTATAAATTATAGTAAGTCGCAATGCTAGACGATTTTGATTAATATGTGTTTGCCTTAAATATTATTTTGTGATATTAATAATTGGCAAATGTTTAAAATTCAGATGGACAACGAAGTGAACCAGGAAAACCAGAGTAACAATAACCCGGATAACGATAACCCAAACAACAATAATAATGAAAACCAAGTGGATAACAGTGCCATCCAACATATAGTGGAACAAGGGATAATAGATGCGATGCCATATATTATCAAAACGGTTAAGGAAGCAGATAATAAAAGTAACCGTGATAGTAAACGACCCACTGAACCTGAACACAGCGTAAACAATGGACCGATACTTCAAGTGCCCATTCCCAAAAGAAGAAGAACCATGTCTTATGGTTGTTTTTATAAAGAATTATGGTCTTGTAAACCAATGGAATTCTCGGGCAATGAAGGGGCCGTTGCAGCTCTACGCTGGATAGAAAAGACTGAAGCAGTCTTAAAAATAAGCAAGTGTGCGGAAGAGGATAAGATAATATTTGCTTCCAATCTGTTTAAGAATTCAGCACTAGAATGGTGGAACACTATCCTCCAGTCTTGGGGAAGTGATAGGATTTACAATATGGAATGGGATGAATTTAAGAACATGGTGGAAATAAAATTCTGCCCTCCCAATGAAAAAGAACAAATAGCAAATAAGTTTCTAAACCTTAGTGTCGCAACCCCCGCCCCCTAATCCCCGGGAAAGGGTGGCCGCGAGCCAGTTTCGGTGGTATCGCGTGTTTATTCAATTTTGGCATCGGAATTTACATCAGGACCGTAGTTAGGAAATATTTTATCAGAGTAAAATACCACACTTTCATAATATTGAATACATGGGATAAAACCCAAGTTTTCAGTACACACATTTTCATAGGAATGAATCCTATTTTTATTTAATAAAACATCTATTGATTTTAGGTAACTTTATTGCCACTTTTCCAAGCCTTCAGTGTTGTCCAGCTGGCTTCTATTTGGCTTTCCCATTTTGTTACTTGAAACGCGTTTAAAAATATTTTGTCAGTGGGAAATACTGGTGAGTGAATCCCAGTTTAATCAAGTTTAAATAAAAATCATTGTACAGTATTGAGGGCGGTCTCTGTGACAACTCGTATTTCAGAACCTATCTTGGTGCTTAGTGTAACATGTTTTGAATGCTACGTGATTATGTGATGCATTGATTTAATGGAATGTTTATTATTTTATTGATTATGTGTGTAACGTATGTATATAAATAACTCGGATTGCACAATACAACCCAATCGCACAAGCCCATATTGGGCCGAACATCTCATCCTTGTTACACTTTCCACTCGGCCCAGTATGATTGAACCCGAAACCAATGGGCAGTCCATGATGGGTTCGGCCACCACCCTATTTAAACCAACACAAAACCTTGTTGAGGGTTTTGTTTCTCATTGTTGCAAAATCACACATAACACACACCAAACCCTATTCGTTCTCTCTCCCCTTCGAAGAATCGGCGGCAGTCCCTCGTTCATTCGGAGCTTTTTCATCGGCTAAACCAACACTTTCTACCTTTCGGTTAGTGTCTTGATATTGTGAAATTATTATAAACCTTGTTACTACATGATACTTGATATTGTGATTGATATAATCATGAATGACGTGTGTGCTATAATAATCTTGCATGATGATCTAGGGTTCCTGTTAACATGATTGATTATGATGTTGAATGGTAGGATCTAGTCTTCTTGATAATCGGCTCACATGTATGTTGAAAATGATCAATATAAGATTGATGATTTTATGATATTACTGCTAATCTAGAACCAAATATAAGACTTATCGGCTGTTATGATTATATTCAGGAAGTGTTGATGATGAATTGTTTTAGGGTTCATAGGGATTGATTGCTAAAAACCTATGATTGATCGATTATTGCTTGGTTTGGAAACTGTTAATGTTGATTGATCGAATAATTGTTAAACAAGAAACTGTTCAAATTGTTGTAACCGATTCGCATGATTTTAGGGAATTAAATAACTAATCTCACAACTCACACAAAACATGATTCGCACAAGCTTGCATGAACCACACGAAACCTGTTTCGTGTAAGGGACTGGTCGCACAAGGCAGTCGCACAAGCTTAGTGCAACTGTCTAAAACTCACAGTACAACCTAGAACTGCATGATCGCACAAGACGTGTGGATCGCACAAGGCAGTGCCAATCGCACAATTCTTGGGCCACACACACACTGTTTGGACTTTATTAGGTTATTGGGCCTTAAAGCCCAATACCCAGTCGCACAACCCAACTGAATCGCACAAGTCCATCCGGAACGCACAAGATCAACGTTTGTTATTATTTGGGCCATGTATGTATGATTGGGCTTTCTATTTGTTTGGGCCGGGTGTTAATTGGATCGCACAACATGCTGTGGGTTTCAACTACCCAATCGCATATGATGCTATTGGGCTTACGTCGCTACTTCGGCCCAATACATTCTGATCGCACAAGTTTGGGCTTTATGTGTTTAACTGAATTGTTTATCATGTTCAATGTGTATGCCATGATCATTTCGTGTTCTTGACTTGTTAGTTCTGTGTAAACTTATGTGCGTTACTTGAACCTAGACCTGACCTGTATGGTAACCATGTTAGGACGTGGTTGACCCCTAGCAGCTCGATTGACCTTTTGTTTATCTACCGAGCTAACCTAAGGTGAGTTCACACTTTCTACAAAGCATCGTAATTCCCGGTGGGTTGGGAATGGGTTAAGGAATAGGGATTCCTCGTCCTTCTTGGGTAGGACAGTATGGGTTAAGGAATGTAATTCCTCGTCCTCTCGGACAGTTTAAAGTTCACTAGACCAAAACTCTATCACGAAGTCCCTCCTTTTTATATCGACTTAATCGCCGGGCCAATGGCGGGCAGGTCATTAGTTAGATAGCGCTATTTAGGTTTGACAAGCCTCACACCGTGCCGCAGAGGACGGGCGTGAACTAATGGATCTGGGCATGTCAATGATGATAGACAATGATGCAAAGGGCACTTAAACATGACTCTAGTGAGTTGTCGATATGGTAACGAGTCTAATAGTGTAAACATGGGGTAGCCCCCACGGCTGGATTGCCAGAGTAAATGGGATAAAACAAATCACGTTTTCAACTATGGGGTAACCCCCACCGCAAGGATGCCAGTTAAAGGAAATTGTTTTTGGAACAACTTAAAACAAACACCCAACTGTGAACTCGCTCAACTTTGTTGTTGACTCGTTACTACATGCTTTCCAGGTCATTAGGTACTTAGCTGGAGCTTGCATGGGGAAGAGTCGTTGTGGGACATGGACAGTTGTGTGCCATGTTAAACATTTGATACATTTGAACTTATACTTTGGTTTTAAACATTATGCTTCCGCTTGCAACTTAAACTATGTTTTGTTTGGACACCAGTTGTATTGTGTTAGATTTTATAATTACTTACATGCTTGTTCAATATGATTGGTGGCTTGATCCTGGTCGGTCACGCCTCCAAGCGGTGATACTCCGCATGTGGATTTTGGGGGTGTGACAGATTGGTATCAGAGCCATTGGTTATAGTGAAATCGGTTTTAAAAAGGGGAAAGATTTTTAACAAAACTAGACTATAACCTGTATAGTGCTCAACGATCGACAACGACACTTCGCTCCACGTGCAAGGCTCGACACTATAGGTGATATGATTTACGTTTATATTTCCTACTTGTTAGTTTACATAGAACATTGCTCGTTGTATGCTTAGATAACATAGTGATTACTGGTTGCATCATTGCGCGTTTACACTCTTCTGTCACTCCACACTTACGCGTTATCGCGACACTTTTCTCACTTACGCTCTCTTTATTGTGAAGATCATGAGTGGATGTATTAACCTAAATCAAGCCCAACTGACGGCTTTGATCAATGAACAAGTTGCTGCGGCACTTGCAGCCGCTCAGGCAGGAGGTATACCCTGCCATTTCAACTCACTCTAGAATCTCTAGGTCCTACTCTCGTGAACCAACTCTTGTGTTAAACTTTGTCCTTTCTTACTCTCATGACAGGTCAACCTGCACAACCTCCTGTGTGCACTTTCAAAACCTTCATGGACTGTAGACCTAGTACCTTCAGTGGTACAGAAGGAGCTGTAGGTCTCCTCCACTGGTTCGAGGCTCGTAGGGTAAAGTTTGCTTCTGGAACACTCGAAGGTGCTGCGTTAACCTGGTGGAAGGCACAGGTTCAACTGTTAGGGCTGGCGGTTGCTAATGCCACCCCATGGAACGACTTCAAGGAGCTGATCAAAGAGGAGTACTGTAGTCGGGATGACATCCACAAGCTAGAGGTAGAGTTTTTCAATTTGAAGATGACGGGGTCGGAAATCGAGGTATACACAAAGAGATCGAACGAATTAGCTATCTTGTGTCCTACTATGGTGGATCCTCCCATCAAGCGTATTGAACTGTACCTTAAGGGTCTAGTGCCAGAAATTCAAATCCATGTGACTGCGGCTAACCTTGGTACTATTCAGCAAGTCATACGACTAGCTCATCGTCTCACGGATCAAGCAGTTGAGCAAAACAAGCTGCCCAAGCGTATCAGTGCTACAGCTACTTCAGAGGCTCCTAGCGACAACAAGCGCAAGTGGGATGGAAATTCAAGCAAGGGTTCAACTTCTGTTCAGTCTCAGTCGCAGCAGCGAAAGTCTGATGACAACAAGAGCCCTAGTCAATCATCTGGTAATCAAAGTCAAGGTGGGTACAGGGGAATCCACCCCAAATGCAATCGCTGTAACCTACACCACAGCGGGCCATGCACCAGGAGTAACTGTCATCGGTGCAACAAGCCAGGCCATGCCGCAAAGGATTGCAGGATTTTACGCCCTGCGAATCAGAATCGTCAGCAACAACAAGCCCCATCGAATCAACGCCAGCAGCAGCAACAGCAAGGTAACAACAAAGGGTGCTTTCAGTGTGGTGCTGAAGGCCACTTCAAGAGAGACTGTCCCCAACTGAACCAGAATCAAATTAACAACAATAATAACAACCAGGGGAATGGAAACAACGGAGGTAACAACAACGACAATGGTGCCAGGGGACGTGCCTTCGTGATTGGTAAGGGTGATGCAAGGAACGATCCCAACGTTGTGACGGGTAAGTTCCTACTAGACGACTTCTATGTTTCTGTTTTATTTGATTCGGGTGCCGATACTAGTTACGTGTCCTTAAAAGTTAGTCAGATGCTTAAGCGTACCCCAACACTTTTGAACACCAAGCAGATTGTAGAATTAGCGAATGGTAAAAGTCTTGAAGCCACACACATAGTTAAGGGATGTAACCTCACTTTAGCTGGTCAGACCTTCTCTATCGATCTCATTCCTATCGTTCTGGGTAGTTTCAACATTGTTATTGGGATGGATTGGTTATCGCATCATCTAGCGGATATCCTTTGCAGCGAGAAGATTGTCCGCATCCCTCGTTCTGGAGAAGAACCTCTTATTATTCGTGGCGACAAGAGTGGTGCTGTCGTGAGCATCATCTCTTTCCTTAAATCCCAGAAGTGTTTGTGAAAGGGCCACACCGTTATTCTAGCTCTCGTGACTGACATTTCATCGAAGGAAAAGAAGATAGAAGATTTTCCGATCATACGTGACTTTCCAGAGGTATTTCCTGAGGAATTACCTGGTCTCCCGCCTCATCGCCAGGTCGAGTTTCAAATCGAGCTAACTCCTGGAGCAGCGCCAATAGCTCGTGCACCGTATCGTTTAGCTCCATCAGAATTGGAAGAACTATCTACGCAACTACAAGAGCTCTTGGATAAGGGTTTCATTCTTCCTAGCTCTTCGCCCTGGGGAGCTCCAGTCTTGTTTGTAAAGAAGAAGGACGGTACCTTTCGAATATGTATAGACTATCGCGAACTCAACAAGGTGACCGTGAAGAATCGTTATCCTCTTCCACGCATTGACGACTTGTTCGACCAGTTGCAAGGGTCGAGCTAGTACTAGAAGATTGACTTGAGGACAGGCTACCATCAACTGAAAGTCCAAGACGAGGATATCGCTAAGACAGCGTTCAGGACTCGTTGTGGGCATTACGAGTTCCTGGTTATGCCTTTTGGGCTGACGAATGCACCAGCGGTCTTCATGGACCTTATGAATAGAGTGTGCAAACCTTACCTGGATAAGTTTGTAATTGTATTCATCGACGACATACTGATCTATTCTAAGAGTCAGGAGGAACACGAGCAACACCTGAAGCTTATTTTGGAACTCCTTCGAACAGAACAGCTGTATGCAAAGTTCTCGAAATGCGACTTCTGGCTTCGTGAAGTCCATTTTCTAGGCCACGTGGTAAACGAGGATGGGATTCATGTTGATCCATCCAAGGTAGACTCGATCAAGAACTGGCCTGCGCCTCGTACTCCAACAGAAATCCGCCAATTCTTAGGTTTGGCGGGTTACTACAGGAGGTTTATCAAGGATTTCTCCAAGATTGCGCAACCTCTCACCTAACCAACTCAGAAGAGTGTCACCTATCGTTGGGGTGATGCACAGGAATCTGCTTTCCAACAGTTAAAGGATAGACTGTGTAGCGCACCTATCCTCTCATTGCCTGAAGGCACAGACGATTTTGTGGTTTATTGCGATGCATCCATCCAGGGACTAGGTTGTGTGTTGATGCAACGTGACAAGGTCATTGCTTACGCATCACGCCAACTTAAAGTTCACGAAAGGAACTACACCACACATGATTTGGAGCTGGGAGCTATTGTTTTCTCACTTAAGATATGGAGACATTACCTGTACGGTACCAGGTGCACCATTTACACCGATCACAGGAGTCTCGAGCATATCTTCAAGCAAAAGGAGTTAAACATGCGACAACGTCGGTGGGTCGAGCTCTTGAATGATTATGAATGCGCAATCAAGTATCACCCGGGCAAGGCCAATGTAGTGGCAGACGCCCTCAGTCGAAAGGAAACAAAACCTAAGCGTGTACGCGCGTTACAGATTACCATCCAATCTAGTCTTCCTGCTCAGATACGAGATGCTCAGGTTGAAGCACTGAAAGCAGAAAATATCTGGGCCGAGTCCCTACAAGGATCGAAGAAACGGCTGGAACAAAAGGAAGACGGCGCATACTACGTAACTGGACGCATTTGGGTCCCATTTTTATGGAAACTTACGCGAACTTGTGATGGACGAAGCACATAAGTCTTGTTACTCGGTACATCCTGGTTCGGATAATATGTACCATGACTTAAAGACCACGTATTGGTGGCCCAGTATGAAAGCCAACATAGCAACTTACGTCAGCAAATGTTTGACTTGTGCGAGAGTCAAAGTCGAGTACCAGAAACCCTCAGGCCTACTTCAACAACCAGAGATCCCGAAATGGAAATGGGAGCAAATTTCCATGGATTTCGTTACTGGCCTGCCTAGATCTCAGCGTGGAAATGACACCATATGGGTGATAGTGGATCGATTGACTAAGTCTGCACATTTCCTGGCTATCAAAGAAACTGACAAGTTCTCTACTTTAGCAGACATTTATTTAAAAGAAGTAGTTTCGAGGCACGGGGTGCCAACCTCTATCATTTCTGATCATGACGCACGTTTCACCTCTGAACTGTGGCAAGCAATGCACAAGTCCTTTGGCTCACGCTTAGACATGAGCACAGCATATCACCCGCAAACGGATGGGCAGTCTGAACGCACCATCTAAACCCTTGAAGACATGTTTAGGGCATGTGTAATCGACTTTGGTAACGGCTGGGAAAAGCATCTACCATTAGTGAAATTTTCGTATAACAACAGTTACCACACCAGTATCCAGGCCGCTCCGTTTGAGGCATTGTACGGACGTAAATGCCGATCACCTCTCTGTTGGGCAGAAGTCGGCGACAACCAAATCACTGGCCAAGAACTTGTGGTAGACACAACTGAGAAGATTTCTCAGATACGACAACGAATGGCGGCAGCTCGTGACCGTCAGAAAAGCTACGCTGATAAGCGTAGGAAACCACTCGAGTTCCAGGTTAGGGATCGAGTGCTACTCAAAGTCTCAGCTTGGAAAGGTGTGGTTCGTTTTGGCAAACGTGGCAAACTCAACCCGCGATACGTTGGACCTTTCGAAATTGTCGAGAAAATAGGCAAAGTGGCCTACAAACTGAACCTACCCGCATAACTCAGTGGAGTTCACAACGTATTCCACGTGTCGAATCTGAAGAAGTGTCTGTCAGATGAGTCCCTCATAGTTCCTCTCAAGGAGCCCACTATCGACGATCAGCTGCGATTCATCGAGGAACCAGTAGAGATTACTGACCGAGATGTGAAGATTCTCAAACGTACCAGAATACCTCTTGTTCTAGTTCGTTGGAACTCCCGTCGTGGCCCAGAGTTCACCTGGGAACGCGAAGATCAAATGAAACACAGGTATCCCCAGTTATTCGAGAAAAGTCAAACCACTACTGAGGCTGAAGCTACCGCGGAATTTCGGGACGAAATTCCAAATCAACGGGGGGATGATGTGACACCCCAGGAAAACCACTCAACTTAACTAGCTTCCTCAGTAAGTACGTTCTAAATTTCGGGACGAAATTTCTTTCAACTTGGGGATAATGTGACAACTCGTATTTCAGAACCTATCTTGGTGCTTAGTGTAACATGTTTTGAACGCTACGTGATTATGTGATGCATTGATTTAATGGAATGTTTGTTATTTTAATGATTATGTGTGTAACGTATGTATATAAATAACTCGGATTGCACAACACAACCTGATCGCACAAGCCCATATTGGGCCGAACATCTCATCCTTGTTACACTTTCCACTCGGCCCACTATGATTGAACCCGAAACCAATGGGCAGCCCATGATGGGTTCGGCCACCAACCTATTTAAACCAACACAAAACCTTGTTGAGGGTTTTGTTTCTCATTGTTGTAAAATCACACATAACACACACCAAACCCTATTCGTTCTCTCTCCCCTTTGAAGAATCGGCGGCAGTCCCTCCTTCATTCGGAGCTTTTGCATCAGCTAAACCAACACTTTCTACCTTTCGGTTAGTGTCTTGATATTGTGAAATTATTATAAACCTTGTTACTACATGATACTTGATATTGTGATTGATATAATCATGAATGATGTGTGTGCTATAATAATCTTGCATGATGATCTAGGGTTCCTGTTAACATGATTGATTATGATGTTAGTGTTCTTGATAATCGGCTCACATGTATGTTGAAAATGATCAATATAAGATAGCGCTATTTAGGTTTGACAAGCCTCACACCGTGCCGCAGAGGACGGGCGTTAACTAATGGATCTGGGCACGTCAATGATGATAGACATTGACGCAAAGGGCACTTAAACATGACTCCAGTTAGTTGTCGATATGGTAATGAGTCTAGTAGTGTAAACATGGGGTAGCCCCCATGGCTGGATTGCCATAGTAAATGGGATAAAACAAATCACGTTTTCAACTATGGGGTAACCCCCACGGCAAGGATGCCAGTTAAAGGAAACTGTTTTTGGAACAACTTAAAACAAACAACCCAACTGTCTCGCTCAACTTTGTTGTTGACTCGTTACTACATGCTTTGCAGGTCATTAGGTACTTAGCTGGAGCTTGCATGGGGAAGAGTCGTTGTGGGACATGGACAGTTGTGTGCCATGTTAAATATTTGATACATTTGAACTTATACTTTGGTTTTAAATATTATGCTTCCGCTTGCAACTTAAACTATGTTTTGTTTGGACACCAATTGTATTGTGTTAGATTTTATAATTACTTACATGCTTGTTCAATATGATTGGTGGCTTGATCCTGGTCGTTCACGCCTCCAAGCGGTGATACTCCGCATGTGGATTTTGGGGGTGTGACAGTCTCGCAATTACATTTGTTTCCAAGTCATACTAATTACCACCCACGGTACTGTCAACCTGACTTGTGGAAAGCTACCCCTCGCAAGGCAGTAACTAATTTTGTATGCAAAACCCCAACATACCGATGATAATTTTATCCTTACAAATACTCAATAACTGTTTAATATATAATTAATCGTGTGAGGTTTTGTAAAAAAACAGTTAACAAAAAGGAGATTCCTCACATTGCTGTCTTAGGTTTTCTGTAAGGATTTCCTGAGAATTATCTATAATTTATACAAATGCACACGTGTTAGTATAATAACCCATTTTAAGATTAGTAATACCCTCCCCGAGACGACATTCCAACGACTACGTCGGGCAGAACCACGACAGCCGTTACGAAACCCTAGATCAATCGGGCATAGTATCTAATACGTATCCAGGGGTTATGATGCTTACAACGGAGCAGAACATCGTTATTTAGGGGGGTATTATGCCCGAGTATAGTGTACACTACGTAAAAATGAGAGAAAGAAAGAAAGTTTTGAACGAATTCGACTGAAGGCCCGAGCTCCAGCTTTATAGGGGCTGAGTTCGGGTTTCTCGCGGCCCGCATCAAAGATGGTCAACGGCATAGGTGATCCGGGTCATCGACTAGCTTCGACGTGTGTTGGGCCACGTGGCGGCCCAGGGTTTTGCCAGCCTTTTACCTTTTCGCGGCCCGCGTAAGGGTTAGCCCAAGGGCTACGCGGCCCGCCTCAAAACCCAACTTCTTGTTTTTTAATTATTTTTAATGATATTTTATATTTTGGGCTCGGTTTTCACATACGGGGTGTATTTGAAGACATATAGGGGTATTTTAAATATTTTTAGGGTGTCAGAAAATTTATGAGGGTGTCCGTTTAATTTAGGGTTGTTATATCCTCCCCACCTTGTTTTAGAGCTCGTCCTCAAGATCTAATGGAACAAGTGTGGATATTTCCTTTGCATTTCTGATTCAAGCTCCCATGTGTACTCAGGTCCTCTTTTGGAGTTCCACTTCACTTTGACTAGAACTAATCTCTTGTGCTTGAGGTTCTTGACTTTCCTGTCTTCAATCTGTAGAGGCCTTTCTACAAACTTGAGTTGTTCATTTATCTCTATGTCCTTAAGAGGTACCATCAGCGATTCATCAGCTAAGAATTTCTTGAGATTAGATACATGAAATACATCATGTATTCCTGTCATTTCCTCTGACAGTTGTAGCTGATAGGCTACAGGTCCTATTCTTCTAATAATCTCAAAAGGTCCAACATACCTGGGACTTAGCTTCCCTCTTTTGATGAATCTTACTATTCCTTTCCAAGGAGAGACTTTCAGCAATAATTTGTCTCCTACTTGAAATTCCAATGGTTTTCGTCTGTTGTCAGCATAGCTCTTTTGTTGATCACGTGCTATTTTTAGTCGTTCCTTGACTTGAATGATCTTGTCGGTTGTCTCCTGTACTATCTCAGGTCCAGATAGTTGCTTTTCCCCAATTTCAGCCCAACAGACTGGGGTTCGGCACTTTCATCCATAAAGGGCTTCGAATGGTGCAGCGTTGATACTCGTGTGATAACTGTTATTATAAGAAAATTCTATTAAAGGTATGTGATCGTCCCAATTACCTCCGAAATCAATTACACAAGCTCTAAGCATGTCCACCATTGTCCGAATTGTTCTTTCGCTTTGTCCGTCTGTTTGAGGATGATAAGTTGTGCTCAGATTTAACTTGGTTCCCATTGCTTTTTGGAAACTTGCCCAAAAATGAGAGGTAAAACGGCTATCCCTATCAGAAATAATTGATAAAGGAATTCCATGTAATGAAACTATTTCATTTACATATAATTTAGCTAGTTGTTCCGTATTGACAGTTTCTTTCATTGGTAGGAAATGAGCTGACTTGGTTAGCCTATCTACAATCACCCAGATTGTATCATTACCTTTCTTTGTTTTGGGTAATTTGGTAACAAAATCCATTGTTATCAATTCCCATTTCCATACGGGCATTTCTAACTGTTGTAACAAACCTGAGGGTTTCTGATGTTCAACTTTAACTTGTGAACAAGTTAAACATTTAGAAATATAGGTTGCTATGTCCTTTTTCATTCCTATCCACCGGAAATTCTTTCTTAAATCCTGTACATTTTATCATTTCCTGGGTGCATCGTATAGATGGTCAAATGGGCTTCTTCTAATATACGATGACGTAGATTTTCTAATTTAGGTATCCACATTCTCTTTTCATGGAATCTCCAAATTCCATCTGTTCCTTGTTCTAATTCTTTAATCATACCCTTTAGCTTTTCAGTATCATCTTTGATTACTGATTCTTGTGCTTCTCTAATTTGATCATTTAAATCTACTTGTAGATTTAATTTAAGAGAACGTACCCTTTTTGGCTTTTCATGATATTTTCGACTTAAAGCGTCAGCAACTACATTTGCCTTTCCTGCATGATACTGGATATCACAATCATAATCACTAAGCATTTCCATCCAGCACCTTTGTCTCATACTTAGCTCTTTTTGTCCGAAAATATACCTTAAACTTTTATGGTCTGTGAATATGGTAAACTTACTACCATAAAGGTAATGTCTCCAAATTTTAAGGGCAAAAATTATAGCTCCTAATTCTAGATCATGGGTTGAATAATTCTCTTCATGATTCTTAAGTTGTCTAGACGCACATGCTATAACCTTTTGGCGTTGCATTAATACACATCCATAACCTAACTTAGAAGCGTCACAATAGACTACCATGTCTTCAGTTCCTTCTGGTAACGCTAGTATGGGTGCATGGGTTAATCTTTGCTTAAGAATTCTAAATGCTTCTTCTTGTTTTGGTCCCCATTCAAACTTAATGGATTTACAAGTTAACTTAGTTAAGGGAATGGCTATTCTAGAAAAATCTCGAATAAACCTTCTATAATAACCGGCCAAGACTAAGAAACTTATAACCTCGGTTGGAGACTCTGGGGTTTTTCATTTGGTAATTGCCTCGATTTTTGTGGGATCCACATGAATTCCTTCATGATTGACTAAGTGTCCAAGAAATTGTACCTGTTCTAACCAAAACTCGCACTTTGAAAATTTAGCATAAAGCTTTTCTTTTCTTAATAGACTTAAAAGTGAGTGCAAATGCTTTGCATGATCTTCCTTACTTTTAGAATAAATTAGAATATCATCAATAAAAACAATTATGAATTTATCCAAATATGGCTTACATATTCGGTTCATCATGTCCATAAATGCGGCGGGGGCATTTGTTAAACCAAATGGCATGACAGTAAATTCATAATGACCATACCTTGTTCTGAAGGCGGTCTTAGGAATATCCTCTTCCTGTACCTTTAATTGATGATATCCTGATCTTAAATCGATTTTAGAGAAAAATCGAGCTCCTTGCAGTTGATCGAACAGATCATCGATCCTTGGTAATGGGTACCAATTCTTAATCGTGACCTTGTTCAATTCACGGTAGTCAATGCACATACGCATTGATCCGTCCTTCTTTTTAACGAATAAAATTGGAGCTCCCCATGGCGATGAGCTTGGCTGTATTAATCCTTTTTCCAGCTAATCATCTAATTGTTTCTTCAGTTCCTGCATTTCGGCGGGTGCCAAACGGTAAGGTGCTTTAGCAATTGGTGTTGTTCCTGGTAGCAGGTGAATTCGGAATTCAACATCTCTGTCTGGCGGTAGTCCTGGTAATTCTTCTGGAAATACATCTGAAAACTGAGACACTACTGGAATGTCTTTTAGTTCTTTTCCTTTGATTATAGAAATCAAATACACTATAGATCCTTTTCTTATATAACTTGCAGTTTTCATCACAGAGATGAATTTAGTGGATCTAGAGGGCTTATCTCTTTTAATCGTGATCTTTTCACCTTTTGGTGAATCTACTTGAATTGACTTTTGATCACATAAAATACTGCTTTATTGGCTATTAACCAATCCATTCCTAAAACGACATCAAATCCTGCCAGATTCATGGGATAAAGGTTTGAAATAAACTTTTGGTTTAAAAACTCTATTTTTGCTCCATGCAAGATTTCAGAAATCCTAACTGTTTCTCCATTTGCTGTCTCTACTAGACATTCTTGCAGAAGTTTAGTTAATGACTGATTTAGAAGTTTGCAAAATGAAGTATTAATAAAACTTTGGTTTGCACCATAGTCAAATAATACTTTAGCAAAAACATCATTAACTAAAAACGTACCGGCTATCACATCTGGAATCATTTTGGCTTCATCTGCAGTCAGAACGAATGCTCTAGCATTTTTAGTGTTCTTGTTGTTTGCAGCTGGAGCCAATTTCGGACAGTTCGGCTTAATGTGACCTTTTCTCCACAGTTGAAGCACATCCCATTATTAGGTTTTCTCCTACAATCTTCTTCCTTGTGTCCTGGCATCTTGCAGAAATTGCAGTGAGTGAAGCATTTTCCCGAATGCTTCTTCTTGCAGGCTTTGCAGTATGGTGCAGAGGTAGAACCTATATTCCTACGGTTGGAATTCCCAGAACGGAATTCTTGGGTAAGCCTCTGAGCTAGGTTTCTCCTCTGGTCTTCTTCTCTAGTACGTATTAATTCATCGTTCAAGGTGTTTGCTAATTCTACAGCTTCTTCTATGGTTTGCGATCTAGCTGCCTTGACTACATGCCTAATCTCCGCAATTAATCCCCAGATATAACGGGAGATTAATACCGGTTCAGGTGATGCAAGGGTTGGTACTATTCTAGCATATTCAAAGAATGTAGTAGTATAACCTTTACTATCTACCCCGGTCATTCTAGGGTTCAGAAACTTATTCGCTATCTGTTCTTTTTCATTGGGAGGGCAGAATTTCCTTTCTACCATGTTCTTAAATTCTTCCCATTCCATGTTGTATACCCTATCACTTCCTCTTGACTGGAGGATAGTGTTCCACCATTCTAAGGTTGAGTTCTTAAACAAATTAGAAGCAAACATTATTTTGTCTTCTTCAGCACACTTGCTTATTTTTAAGACTGCCTTTGTCTTTTCTATCCAGCGTAGAATCGCAATGGGTCCTTCATTGCCCGAGAATTCTATTGGTTTACAGGACCAGAATTCTTTATAAGAACAACCATAAGGCATGGTTCTTCTTCTTTTGGGAATGGGCGCTTGAAATACAGGTCCATTGTTTACGCTGTGTTCTGGTTCAGTTGGTCGCTTACTGTTGTGCTTACTTTTGTTATTCGCTTCCTGAACCGTTTGAATAATAAATGGCATTGCATCTATAATTCCTTGTGCCACTATGTGTTGAATAACACTATTATCCACTTGGTTTCCATTGTTATTGTTGTTTGGATTCTCATTATCGTTATTCAGGTGGTTATCATTCTGGTTTTCCTGGTTTACTTCGTTGTCCATCTGGATTTTAAACATTTACCACGCATTAATAATCACAAAATAATATATAGTTAATCACATGACACGCACTTTGGTCAAAAGCGTCGATCATTGCGACTTTACTCTATTCATATAATATGCATCTATTACACATCAGTACTGAAATTAAAATTAAAATTACAATACCGACTGAAATTTAAAGTTACACTACTAGTAATAGGCATCCGTAGTTTTTTTTCATACACATACACACCTATTATATTATATTATTATATTATTATTATTACTACCGTCTCCACCATCACATTCATGGATATGGATTCATCCAGAAATCCATATTGCGCTCGTCATACTTCCAGACGAGTCGCTCTCCCACCTGTCTCATTCGTTCACTACTCTCTAAAATTTCCTCACCAAATGTCCTAAGTTCTTGTACATTGTCTGCGCTCATTGGGGGTGCAGGTTCTAGGACTGGGTTCGGAATCCGGGGTGCGGGTTCTTGGTATGGGGGTGTAGGGGCCTGGTAAGGGTAAGGATTTTCTAAGATCTCCCTAATGTATACATCATTGTCGTAATATGGATCTAAAGGATCTAACCCTGGGTAGGCTCCTAGGTTCGGCATGGGTATGTCTTCGTGTATCGGGTAACATTGCACATAGTCCCTATTGTCGTCCCACCATGGGTCATAATTTGGGTCTAATGGGTTAGGTGCAGGTACCCTAGGTATTTCTTCCGGATTGAAGTCATGCATTTCTACTTGATTTTCAGGGTTTTCTATCTCCATCGGTTGGTCAGGAATTGGTAGTTGTGGTTAGGGTGCTATCATTTGTTCCAGGTTATGGTCAACTGCAGTGGTTGCTAGGATGTGGATGTTGGATATACCCCTATTAATCATTGCCTGGGAATAGGCATCGGTTTCTCTTTTGGCTGCTGCTCTGGTCTTGTAACTTTTTCATACGCTTTCTACGCTCGTGTGCCCCTCGACTGAACCATCCTCTCTTTTCTGAGGGAATGAATCCTCGGACTGAGCCTTAAACACGAATATTCCTTCTTCCGTATCAGCAGAATACCCTGAGAGGGCAGGCTGAGAAGAGGCACCTTCGCTACTAGGCGAACCAGACAATTGACGGTACGCGTCAGATGGTCCTTGGTCGCTCATACTGTAAACTAACAAATAGTCAAATAACACATAACACTAAAATACAATTATACACGTGTTTCCATAATTTATTTCCTAACAAACTGAATTTTGATGTCAGCAGAACACTTCTGTGGCTGAATCAGTGGCTTAGCTCTGATACCACCTTCTGTCGCAACCCCCGCCCCCTAATCCCCGGGAACGGGTGGCCGCGAGCCAGTTTCGGTGGTATCGCGTGTTTATTCAATTTTGGCAGCGGAATTTACATCAGGACCGTAGTTAGGAAATATTTTATCAGAGTAAAATACCACACTTTCATAATATTGAATACATGGGATAAAACCCAAGTTTTCAGTACACACATTTTCATAGGAATGAATCCTATTTTTATTTAATAAAACATCTATTGATTTTAGGTAACTTTATTGCCACTTTTCCAAGCCTTCAGTGCTGTCCAGCTGGCTTCTATATGGCTTTCACATTTTGTTACCTGAAACGCGTTTAAAAATATTTTGTCAGTGAGAAATACTGGTGAGTGAATCCCAGTTTAATCAAGTTTAAATAAAAATCATTGTACAGTATTAAGGGCAGTCTCGCAATTACATTTGTTTCCAAGTCATACTAATTACCACACACGGTACTGTCAACCCGACTTGTGGAAAGTTACCCCTCGCAAGGCAGTAACTAATTTTGTATACAAAACCCCAACATACCGACGATAATTGTATCCTTACAAATACTCAATAACTGTTTAATATATATAATTAATCGTGTGAGGTTTTGTAAAAAACAGTTAACAAAAAGGAGATTACTCACATTGCTGTCTTAGGTTTTCTGTAAGGATTTCCTGAGAATTATCTATAATTAACACAAATGCACACGTGTTAGTATAAACCCATTTTAACATTAGTAATACCTTCCCCGAGACGGCATTCCAATGACTACGTCGGGCAGAACCACGACAGCCGTTACGGAACCCTAGATCAATCGGGCAGAGTATCTTATACGTATCCAGGGGTTATGATACTTACAACGGAGCAGAACTATTTAGGGGGGTATTATGCCCGAGTATAGTGTACACTACGTAAAATTGAGAGAAAGAAAGAAAGTTTTGAACGAATTCGACTGAAGGCCCGAGCTCCAGCTTTATAGGGGCTGAGTTTGGGTTTCTCGCGGCCCACGTAAACAGAGACAAGGGCCTACACGGCCCGCGTCAAAGATGGTCAACGGCATAGGTGATCCGGGTCATCGACTAGCTTCGACGTGTGTTGGGCCACGTGGCGGCCCAGGGTTTTGCCAGCCTTTTACCTTGTCGCGGCCCGCGTAAGGGTTAGCCCAAGGGCTACGTGGCCCGCCTCAAAACCCAACTTCTTGTTTTTTAATTATTTTTAATGATATTTTATATTTTTGGCTCGGTTTTCACATACGGGGTGTATTTGAAGACATATAGGGGTATTTTAAATATTTTTAGGGTGTCGGAAAATTTATGAGGGTGTCGGTTTAATTTAGGGTTGTTATACTTAGGATGACTGGAGTGGATAGTAAGGGGTACACTACGTTATTCTTTGAATATGCTATAATAGTGCCAACCCTTGCCTCGCCTGAACCAGTATTAATCTCCCGTTATATCTGGGGATTAATTAGTGACATTAGGTATGTAGTCAAGGCAGCTAGACCTCAAACCATATAAGAAGCTGTAGAACTAGCAAACACCTTGACTGATGAATTAGTGCGTACACGAGAAGAGGATCAGAGGAGAACTTTAGCCCAGAAGCTTACCCAAGAATTCCATTTTGGAAATTCCAACCGTGGGAAAAATATAGGTTCTACTTCTGTACCCTATTGCAAGTATTGAAAAAGGAAGCATTCTGGAAGATGCTCCATATATTGTAACTTCTGCAAAATATTTGGACACAAGGAGGAAGACTGCAGGAAGAAGCCTAACAACAGGATATGCTACAACTGTGGAGAACAATGTCGTATCAAACCAAACTGTCCAAAACTAGCTCCAGCCACGAACAACAAGACCACTAAAAATGCTAGAGCATTTGTTCTGACCGCAGAAGAAGCAAAGATGATCCCGGATGTGATCGCCGGTACATTTTTAGTTAATGATGTTTTTGCTAAAGTATTATTTGACTCTGGTGCAAACCAAAGTTTTATTAATACTTAATTTTGCAAACTTCTCAATCGACCATTAACTAAACTCCCACAAGAATGTCTAGTAGAAACAACAAATGGAGAAACCATTAAGATTTCTGAAATCTTGCAAGGAGCAAGAATAGAATTTTTAAATCAAAAATTTATTGCAAATCTGTACCCAATGAATCTAGCAAGATTTGATGTCGTATTATGAATGGATTGGTTAATAGCCAATAAAGCCAGTATTTTATGTGATCAAAAGTCAATTCAAGTAAATTCACCGAAAGGTGAAAAGATCACAATTAAAGGAGATAAGTCATCTAGATCCACAAAATTCATCTCTGTAATGAAAACAACCAGTTATGTAAGAAAAGGATCATTAGTGTATTTGATTTCCATAATCATTAACACTAAAGGAAAAGATTTAAAAGATATCCCTGTAGTATCTCAATTTTCAGATATATTTCCAGAAGAGTTACCAGGGCAACCTCCAGACAGAGAAGTTGAATTCTGAATCCACTTGCTACCAGGAACAACACCAATTGCCAAAGCACCATACCGTTTGGCACCCGCAGAAGTGCAGGAACTAAAGAAACAATTAGACGAATTATTGGAAAAAGGATTCATACAACCAAGCTCATCGCCATGGGGAGCACCGATCTTATTCGTTAAAAAGAAGGACAGATCAATGCGTATGTGCATTGACTACCGTGAATTGAACAAAGTCACGATTAAAAATCGGTATCCATTACCAAGAATCGATGATTTATTCGATCAGTTGCAAGGAGCTCGATTTTTCTCTAAAATCGACTTACGATCAGGATATCATCAATTAAAGGTATAGGAAGAGGACATTCCTAAGACCGCTTTCAGAACAAGGTGTGGCCATTATGAATTTACTGTCATGCCATTTGGTCTAACCAATGCCACAACTGCATTTATGGACATGATGAACCGAATATGTAAGCCATATTTGGATAAATTCATAATTGTCTTTATAGATTATATTCTTATTTATTCTAAAAGCAAAGAGGAATATGCAGCGCATCTGCACGCACTTCTAAGTTTATTGAGAAAAGAAAAGCTTTATACTAAGTTTTCGAAGTGTGAATTTTGGTTAGAACAAGTACAGTTTCTTGGACATGTAGTCAATCATGAAGGAATTCTTTCAAGTTGGGGATGATGTGACAACCCGCAATTTGATTACTTATCAAATTTCGAGATGAAATTTCTTTCAAGTTGGGGACGATGTGAAAACCCGCAATTTGGAAGAGTCTTTTCTTTGTACTGATTTCTTATTGCTTGCATGTACGTTATTTGATGTATGAAAATGTTTGACCATAAGCGAGTAGGTACAAATTTATGCACTTTGTGAATGTGATTTTTATGTATGATGAAACTCTTGGTCGCACGTGGTTACGGGTCACACACCTTGCGAACAGACCGAACACCTAGTCGAGTGACCCAAGTGTCTCGGTCCAGAAATCTTGAGCCCATGGCGGAACCAAGCGAGCCCAGCCCACCCTCTCCTTATTTCTTGTACGCGTGAATGCATGAAAACATTCACGTAACCTTTTTCCAACTTGTTACAAACCCTAGACACCCCTAGCAAGTAACGGCAATATCTTGGATCCGACAAGGTCCCTCTCGAAGTTCTCCGTTCTCGTATTAACTCACCCTTGCACGTAATCCTTCTCGGTAAGTAATCTATATTGATTTCCGATTAATATCTCTTGTCGGTTATTCTTGGTGAGAGGTCCAATTAAAGGAGTTGATTGCAAAATGTTCGGTCCAATCAGTTTAGCCTATTAATTGATTGAGATTCAATTGAGAATTGAATTCAAAGCATGGCTGCCATATACATGTGTTTATATTATTTGCAATCAAATTGATAAGTATAGTGGGTCAACATACACATGCCTTATGAAAACAAATAGATAAGTTTTGAAAACAAATGGTTAAGTTTTTAATATTAGTGGTATGCACATGAATCTTGTTTTATTGTATATTGAGAGTATGTAGGTCCGAACATATGTATGGCAAGTAGTCCGAGCTTGTTTGTGAAAATAGTGGGATAGTTATTGTCAGAATATGTTTGAAATTATAAAACCTTTGAATATATAAGCACCAGTTCGGATAAGCATGTAATATAAATTAGTGCTAACAATTAAAAACCTTCAAGTACATGATTGTGGGCCGTGTTGTGGTTTGGGCCGGTTACGTTAGTGCAAGTAAACATCAGGAGGTTATACAAATATGATGATATGCTTCCAAATTATTATGTGTATCAAGTTATGTCCAAGTTAATGCATGATGGGTAAATTTTCCTATAGGCATAAAACGGTTAGCTTGGTTGGGTCTAGAATCATGTGTTGCATGTTTGTGAATTTCTTAATGATCGATCTGTTATGTGTGGTATAAAGTTGTCAAATGATAAGATTGGTTAGAAATGGTAAATGATAATTAGGGCCTTGATGATTGCTTTATGTAACTGTTATGATGATTGTTTATATTAGAGTTTGCTAGAGTGTATGCAATTACCGTCGTTTGACCTTGAGATTCTACTGAAAGTGTGTAACAGTTAACTGTTGTTATGTGAGCAAGGCATTGTAACTGATCTCGACGAAACACTGTGATGTTTCGTCACACATATAACTCGACGAAACATAGGTATTTCGCCGAACACCAATATGACGAAAGATGGGTTTTTCGTCGAGGGAAAACGGAATGGGCTTGGGTTTGGGTAAACACAATGGGTCGCACATCTTTGGCTCATCGCACACACATACATCTGTTGGGCAGTGTAAACAATTGGGCTTGAGTAGCACATTAGTGAATGAGTTGCACACTTATGGACCTCTGTGTTGAACTGATTAAGTGTTGTTTTTGTTGTTTGATTAACTGAAAAGCCACATGAGTCCCAAGAATGTATGATACATGTTATGTGATAAGTTTTGGTATGAAATGCTGAATGTGATCCTAACTGTTGTGAGTAATTGAAATAGGACACGGTTGATTAAGTCTAAACAAGTAACTAAACATACCGAGCAATCTAAGGTGAGTTCATTCCTCTTGAGCACGCGTCTCGATGGTTGGGACAGTCATTGGGTATCCCTGAGAGGGGAAGGTTTTTGGGTAAATCAATTGGGTATTCCTGAGAGGGATACGTCTTGTGGGTAAATCTGGAATATTGGATAATACACTCGTCCTATCACCTTTAAGTCCCATCTTTTTGTTACCAGAGAGGTAACATGGTATTAGTTGGTAGCGCTACTTATGTTTGGCACCCTCACCCCGTGACGGAGAGGACGGGTATGAACTAATGACCCAGTCATGCCTAGTGCTTTGATAGGAGCACTGGGGAACGGGCAAAACATAAATCAGGAGCCGTCTTGTATCTGAGGTATTATCAACATTGTAATCAATAAACGGAACTAAACACTTGGTAACTAACATTTTCGTAAAACTATGAACTCACCAGCGTTGTCTGATACAGGTGTGTGCATGCTCACAGGTTATAGATTATGTGGATCGTGGAACTTGCTGTCTGGGATGCTGGAGTGGTCATGGGTCGTAAAGCATGGGATTGCGAGACAAGTCTAATGGTTTTTGTTCATACGGTTTATGTAACACTTAACAAATGATTTATGCTTCCGCTGAATACGATGAGTCATGCTTTATGTAATGTAATACTTTACCTTAATAAATGAAAGTTTTATTTAAATCATGCATGAGTTCAATGTGAGTGGTGGCTAGATCCTGGTACGTCACACGCCTCGCGGGGGTTTCCGCATGTGGTATTTTGGGGGTGTGACAGTTTGGTATCAGAGCCACTGGTTATAGTGAACTTGGTTTTTAAAACGTTTTTTTGTAAAACCAGACTATAACCGAACGTATCTGTATACGTGAATAAGACCATGACACTCAGCTCCAGATTGCAAGGCTCATCTTTCTCCTTGTTGCATACATTACATGACTAGTACACACTTGTTTATGACGTAACATATGAACACACACTCGTCACTATAGCGTGATGGCGTGGATTGCTTGCTTACTTTATGATGCGTTGATAGTATGCCTTAGTCCTTGAAATTTTGTGATCCTATTACTTTGACAACCTCCGTTTGACATCTGAGTTTGAGGAGCATTTGACATGAGTTAGGAGGAACTGAGATGAGCATGCAAACCACAATATTATTGTGGGTGCACACATAATAATAATGTGGGGTGCATGTGAGTCCCAGTGAGAATTAACAAGTGAAAAAGGGGTTCTGCTCCGTTATTCGAACAGTGTGAAACGTAACAAATCTATAGGAGTCCTAGCAGTGATTGCCTCCTACTTGAACATGATCTTCTCACTCCTCTCTGAATCCTTACGAATCTCGATGCTATCGAGTATTACCTGAACACCCATCTGAACGCCTAGCGAACTATGTAGAATGTTAGGTGCTTGTACGAACGACCCTAAGTTGGATGTGCAGCGTCGAATGATTGGTCTATACCTTTCTCACTCCTCTTCGTTTTCTGGAACTCAATGTATTGACGTCTTAGATCCCGAAGTGCGATCACTTCTGCAACACTCTCGTAACATACCATGTATTACTCAATTAACTTGCTAGATCGATGGACAAGAGGATGAGCGTAGTACTTTACCGGTCCCAGTATTTGGCAACCCTGATTACCGGTAATGAACACCAGCGAATTGACTTCAATCGAATCCTTAACCCTAGTCAGCGACTTATGGGAGTCATCCCTTACGAATCAATCGGGACACGAACGATGACAATTGACTATAGAGTGGAATGTGAGACTTCCCACGTAGTAAATAGTGCTTTAGTACGTGACACGGGATGTGAAAGGTGGACCCGATTGGTGAAAGATCATAGAGCTCCGTTACAAGCAACGGCATTAGAGGCAACAGTCACGGCGACATAAATGTACTCATAATCCTAGCCTATAGTATTGAAACGAAGGTGACTCCGACAAGGATTGACTGTTGTTAAGTCAAAATGTCTACAACCAAGGGAACAGTGACAGTAATTGGGAATCCACGTGATCGTAACAACAACACTGGGAATGATGCTCGTGGAAGGGCATTTAGACTTGGCGTGGGCGACACCAGGAATATAGCAACATGGTGGTCTGCGCGTTCTTGGTAACTAATCGCTTCATCTATGTTCTGTTTAACCCTGATGCTTCTTGAAACCGAACCTGTTGTGGAATCGACTGATGGTAAGACAATGGGAACCTCATATGTCCATTGGGATGTAAACTCGACCTTGTGGGACAAGTGTTAGAAATCGACCTTCCTTCTACTACCCTTGATAGTTTTGAAGCAGTAGTTAGTATGGGTCGGTTATCCAGATATCGCGCTGATCCACTCTAGGAGGAGAAGATTTTGCGTATCCCTCTTCCTAGTGAAGAATCGTTGTTGTCCTGGAGCGTCAGAGTGGTGCAAAGATTGGCGTCATTTCAAGCTATGAAAGCTCGGAAGTGTCTACGGAGGGATTACCCCGCTATATTGGAAACCATTACTAATGTTATGGCTAAGGAAAAGAGGATCGAGGATCCACCAATTGTTTGTGATTCCTCTCAGTGTGCTACTCGAGGAACTTTCAGGTTTACCTCCACAACTGATTTGGTAGAATCTCAGTTTAATCTCGCGCCAGAGGCAGCCCTGATTACTCGCACCTCTTACCGTCTTGCACCAGGAGGGTCGCAAGAACTGTCTAATCAACTTCAGGAAACTATAGGATGGGAGTTTTATAGATCTAGCTCCTCGTTTTGGGGAAATGCACTCTATTGCAGAAACGAAGGACGAGTCCTTTCGTGCGTGTGTAGACTACCATAAGGTGGCTATCATAGACCGTCACCCCCTGTCTCGCATCGACAACCTGCTTGACCCGTTGCAATAATCAAGAATCTATCCGAAAACTGATTTGGGACCGGACTGTCATCTAATGGAAGGCCATGGGGAGGATGACTCCTAACACGGCGTTGCAGGCACAATACGGCCACTACGATTTTCTGTTCTTGTTGTTTAAGTTATCCAGCACGCCAGCAACCTTAGGGATTGCATGAGTAGAGTGTGTCAACCTCATCTCGCCAGATTTGTCAAACCGTGTTTATCTATGACGTTTTGAATCACCTCCAGGAGAAAGGAACACCATGAACGGCACTTGTATTTCATCTTAGAGCTCCTAGGGTAGGAGCAATTCCATGTGAAGACTACCTAAGTGTGACTTCAGGATTCGAGGAGTACACTTTCTTGGTCACCTAGTCAACGAAGTGGGGATACATGTAGATCTCGCTAAAGATCCATTTTATTAGATATTGATCGGCACCAAAGAGTCCATCGGGGATACAATAATTTCTTGGTTTAGCTAGATACTAGGCAGCTTCATCGCGGGATTTTCGAAGGTCGCGCAGCTTTAATCGCTATAGCACAACACGGTGTTGTGTATTTGTGGGAGACAAAACAGGAGGACGTTTTTTCCGCTTTTGAAATCCAACTCTACAATGCACTGAGCATCGTCTTTACCCGAGGGTACGGGTGACCCAGTAATATACCATGATGGTTAAAATCATATGGTTCTTCTTCTGTTTGGAATTGGTAATTGGAGTAGCGGTCCATTATTCACGCTGTGACTTGGTTCACCAGGTGGTCATTTACTTCGACTTTTATTATTTTCTGCTTCTTTAACAGATTTGATAATATATGGCATAGCATCTATAATTCCTTGTGCTACTATATGTTGGATGACACTTTTATCTATTTGGTTTCCATTATTATCATTATTCTGGTTTTCCTGATTTTCTTCGTTGTCCATCTGGATTTACAAACATTTATTAGGTATTAATACCACAGAATAAAATTTAATGCAAACAATCAAACAAACAGATTGATCAAAAACGTCGAACATTGCGACTTTTACTCTTTTTCATATATATATTACAATCCTACAACTGGAATTTAAACACACTACTAGTTAGGCATCAATATATATTAGGTTACCTATTTTAGTTAATTTGATATTTTTTTTCAAACTATACGCATTTATATATATATATATATATATATAGTGGAGGGTTCAAATGAGAAGAATTTTTTTGTAAGAAGAAAAAAGAAGAAGTTTCAACCAATAAGAATGCTTCATTTTACTTCATTTAATATTTGTATTTAATTTTAATATAAGGGTATATTGGTAAACTTACATAAACCATTAATTTGTATTCTTCCCCTTTAATAACTACCTAAATTAAATTTGTAACTCCTTTCAAAATATATATTTTTTTCCAAATTAAAAAAACAACTTAATTTAAAGTGTAGAATAAATTACTAGTTGTGTAGGATAAATTACGAGTTGTGTAGGATATATTTCGAGGTGTGTAAGATAAATTTCGACTATGTAGGATATACTTCTATAATGTGTAGGGTATATGTAGGAAAATTTTGATATGTGTAGGTTTTGTAGATTATATGTAGGATAATTAATAATTAGTTGACTAATTAATTAAAGAGAGAAAAATTAATGATATGAGTTATAAATAATATAGCATTTTACTAATATGCCCTTTCTTCTTTTTCTTCTCACATTAAATTTCTTCTCAAATGAACCTTTCCATATATATATATATATATATATTATTACTATTACTATGGGTTATTCATTCAGAACTGCATCTCTCGCTCGTCATATTTCCACACGAGCTTTTCTCCTATCTCTCTTATCATTTCTCCTCCTTCTATCAATTCCTCACCATATGTGTGGAGTTCCTGCACATTCTCGTAACTCATGGGTGGTCGTGGTGCGGGTACTCGGCCAGGGTACTGAGGTAACGGTTCTCCATACGGGTACGGAATGTTTAATATTTCCTGTACATACTGATCAGCATTCCAATATGGATCTAAAGGATTAAGGTTGGTATACTGTGCTATGGGGTTTGGTATTGGTTCTTCCTGTGGATAGAGTTCCCTATAATCCCTATGGTCATCTTCCCATGGATCATATGCTAGAGGCTTTGGTGCTGGGATTCTAGTTATCTCGTCAGGGTCAAAGGCTGGTATGTGAAATTGGTTTCCTAGGTTAGGTTCTATCTCCATTGGTTGGGTTAGAAATAAAGGCAATGGTTGTGGTGCAATTATCTGGTCAAGGTTTGGATCTGCTGCAGTGGTGGCTAGTATATGGAAGTTTGCCAAAAGTCTATTAACTACTTCTTGGGTTTGGGCATTGACTTCCCTATTAGCTGCTGCTAAAGCTCTTTGTTGCTGTAACTTTCTCATTCGCTTTCTCCTCTCGTGTGCTCCCCTACTAAACCATCCTCTCTTTTTCGAAGGGAATGGTTCCTCAAATCCTCAAACGTAGTGTCAAAATGAGTACTTAGACAAGATATATTTTTATGCATATATACTTGTTGTACTTAAATTCCAACCCGAATCCTTCGTCAAAATCCGAATACTCACACACCTTCGTTTACCCCATGTAGGGTGACCTCGGTGTTCTAACCTCCAACTCTTCAACTTGCGGGATTAACAAAGGAAAGCTTTGCAAAACTGTGAGTATACTCAAACACCCTATTTACGTATTACACTTTTGGGTGCAATATGTTTACAATATCAAATTACACATTCACACTTATACTTTATGCAAACACAAACAATCCAATCATGCATGCTTAAATACGTGATACTTGATTTGTATTCTTGGAGCATTCTTATGTGATTTATTTGACACTAACTTCGTACGAGCCTCCCCTTAACATGTATAGCGCTATAGGAGTAACGCACCGCTCGTAGTCTTGTGGTCATGTTAAGTCTTTAAAACATGCGGTAATAAGAAGATTGACTTGTATAGTTGCATGCCAGGTTTACATTAATCTCGTTAACTATTTTTTCCATGTGGATCTGTTTAAACCGTTTTATATACTTATACTTCATTAAACTTGTGTACTCGCCAATACATTGTGTATTAAACTATACTTTAAAACATATTGCAGGTTGATGACATTGATGCTCATGGATTCTAGTAGGATTGCTTAGATACACACTTAGATTCTAGATCATGTTGTTGTATTGTTGTTAAATTTTGTTATATCGTTTCTTGAACAATGTTGTGTTTTCCTTTTTAAATGTTGTACTTGGTTTCGTATGTTGTAATTAACAATTATTATCAATGTTATGAAATCGGTTTGAATTAAATAATGTCGCAATCACGTTATGAAGTGTCGCAACCCCTGACCCCTGCCCCGGGAGGCGGGCGGCTACGGCACGCAGAGCGGGTGGTATTGGTGTTTATTAATTTTTGGCAGCGGAAATTTACATCAGGACCGTAGTTAGGAAATAGTTTATCAGAGTAACACCACAGTTTTATAAATAATAAATACATGGGAAAAACCCAAGTTTCCATTATAATATGTTTATAGGGATAAACCCTAATTTATTGAAATAAAACTTCTTTCTTGTTTAGGTAACTTTTATAGCCACTTTTCCAAGCCTTCAGTGCTCTCTAGCTGGCTTCTATTTAGCTTTCACATTTTGTACCTGAAACGCGTTTTAAAAGGTTTTATCAGCAAGAAATACTGGCGAGTGCATCCCAATTTAATCAAAACAAGATTTTATATCTTTACAGTATTGAGAGCGATTACAATGTTTATATCTACCAAATTACCACCCACGGTACTATCAATCCTGACTTGTGGTCATGTTACTATTCACAGTATTAGTAACAAGTAATGTATACAAAACCCCAACATACCGACAGTAATTGTAGAATACATAGACTCAATCACTGTTATCATATGTCAAAAACAATTGAGTTTTGTATAAAATAGTTTGTTATAAAAAGAGAATGACTCACATTGCTGTTTTAGATACTACTACTGCTTTCTGGTGATTTCATGGTTATAATCTATTAAATTTAAACAATGCACACGTGTTAGTAAGATAACCCAATTTACATTAGCCATACCCCCGAGACAGAACTCCAACGACTGAGTCAGGCAGAGCCTCGACATGCGTTACGGAGCTCTAGATCAATCGGGCAGAGTAACTAATACGTAACCGGGGGTTATAATACTTACAACGAGGCAGAGCTTCGCTTTTTGGTGGGAATTATGCCCGGATATTAATTCTACTATTCAGAAATTGAGAGAGAGAAATTGATTTTGAACGATTTGTGAACTGAGCTCGACCACTTCTTATATAGGCTGGAAATAGGGCGGCTCGCGCCCCACATAAGCCTAAGCTAAGGCCTTCGTGGCCCGCGACAAGACGCGTGTCGCTTATAGCTTGGTCGAGTCAAAGGTGTAGCCTCGGTGAGTCATCTGCCATGTGGCACTATGCCTTGTTCGACAAACAAAGGTAGTCGCGGCCCTCGACAACTCTAGCTAAAGCTGTCGCACCCCGCGAGCGACTCCTGAACTTGGTTTTTGTTGAATTTTATTAATATAAAGGTATTTTAGGCTTGTTTTTCGTATACGTGGTGTATTTCAAGGGCTTTGGGTGAGTTGTTATATGAAGTCTCGAGCAATCTCGTTTTCGTCTCACTCCGATGTTTCCGCCATCGGCTGGTGTATGACAGATTGGTATCAGAGCCATAACTATAGGGAATTAGGTAGAATTTCCATGTTTACCTAGTCTATAGGACCAAACTTGACCATTCTCGATTCTTGCTTAACATGTTATTTTCCATATTTTGCTTCTATCTTATTCTTTTATCTTAAATATACATATGTCTTTCCTAAGACATATACACAATACACAATACACACTTGAATACTTGAAAACACTCGAATCATCCAATGAGACGACTTCACCAAAATAGGCGTGAAACCCACAATTTGGTGAACGACTCTCAATCCGCGTTACTCGTTTTTGCACGAAATTACGCCATCAAGTTAGGAGTGAAATCCACATCTTGATGGTAAATTTCCAATTCAAACTTTAGTGGACCCTCGTCAAAGTGTCGGAATTAACTTTCTTGACCCGTTTGACGAGTACCAACCACACTTATGGTATGATGTTGTCAAATTAGGGGTGAAACCTGCATCTTGTCAACTAGTCCCAATCCTTGATTTTTAATCCCGCCAAAGTTTCGATTTTTCAATCGATTAGGGACGTGTAGTAACTGGAAGGGTAAAATACCGTTAATCGCTTGTCGATGAGAGTATTTTACTTAATAGGCCAAAACACGTTTCCCTAGTTCGAAAGGATCTTCAATTTACTTTGGAATAGTCTTAGTTACGTTCCATGACAATCCATGTTTTACGTTACCTCTCTTTAATGTTATCTCAATTTTGATGTGTTTTATACTTGTTACCTCATTCATTTCAAAGCAGATTGCACAATTCGCACGTCTCTCACAATAAAAAACATTAATAATCCTCGTGAACAAACTAAATGTATACTTCTTTTTGCATTTGTACGTGATTATTCTTTGTGAATAATTGTTATGCTCATGCCATCTATATGAATCATACGTGTTATGTGATACTTACATGCTCATACATGCAAACAACGTGGTTTTATAAACATATTATGATCAAGTCTCATCTTTCACTCTATTTTCGATTCTCTAGATGTCTTCCAGCCGCCTTTCTAACTCAACCAAAGGATCCAAGGCTAGCAAAAATAAGAAAATTCTCGCGTTCATGGCGAAGCAGATGGCTCACGTGATACCCGATATTGTAAGCAAGGTTATTGCCGCCAATACCCCCAAATCATCGGTCGATTCTGAAACAGCTCAACCCAAACCAACCTCGTTCAACTACAAGAACTTTGCTTCTTGCAACTCTAGGGCATTCACTGGCACTGAGGGTGTCACCAAGATGCTAGAATGGTTCGATAGCATCGAGGTAACCTTCATCAACAATGAGTGTCCCGGGCACCTCAAAACCCGGAACGTAACCAGTGTCTTTCAGTTGAGAGCTCTCGACTTGTGGACAAACGAGCACAACATCCGATCCAACGAAGAAGCTTACGCCCTCCCTTGGGCCGAGGTTAGGGAAATTTAGATGGAAAAATTTTGTCCTCCCCACGAGCAGCAGAAGCTTGAGGAAGAATTCTGGAACCTTAAACAAGTGGGTGATGATAACCTTGGTTACACCACCCTTTTCAAGCAACTAAGCGTCATTGAACCCCACCTAGTCCTCACGCTTGAGCGTGCGATTAGGAAATACCTCCAAGGTCTTCCCGCCGCTATCTGCAATGTTATTCAAGCCACGAGGCCCGACACTATTGAGCTAGTTTATCGCCTAGCCGTAAGCATCAACGACAATCGTGTAAGGGATAAACAAACCTTAAACCCCACCAACACCAGGTCCATCTACCAAGCTACCACCGATACCACCATCGAACCCACACCTACCTAACCACCCACCAAGAACAACAACAAAGGCAAGAAGCGGAAGGCTTCAAGCCAAAACTGTGCGGTAGTCACTCCGCAAAACCCTCAACCACTCCAACATGTCGCACCTATCCAAAATCCTGAGCTAACCAAGAAAGCATACACTAGGACTCATCCCAAGTGTATACTTGTTTATACCATCATCTCATCCACACACCATGCCGCCTATGAATTGCAATAGGTTCGGGCATTTCCCTAACCAATGCCGAAGTGGACCGAAGCCACAAGGAAGCCCAACCTAAACCCTCACTGTAAACCAGACCCCCGCACCTGTGACAACCCTCGAATTTACATGTAACCGTACAGTTTATTAATAATAATTAATGTGCTTGACGACTGTGTGGAATTACTTAACTGCTTTCTGATATCTGTGTTATGCTTACACGTATTTGTTAATATACTAATAGTGTACAGATAGGTCACTAAATAGTCCGTTATATTTTCCTAAGTGTTAGAAAGTAAAAACGTTACAAAATATATAAATATGACACTTTACGGATTAATTAAGCACTTTAACGGAACAACACCGAACCGAACAACCGGACTTTACCCGGAACCTAAAAATATTGTCTATGACATTGTTTTCTTTTTCTGAGCCAGTTAGGGTCCCCAAATACCCTAACACCCGTTATAAATTACAACACAATATTACACTAAATCTAAATCTCTAAACTAACAATACTAATCTAACTATGAAGTTGAAATCCAATTGTGAACCCCACCCCCATATCCGATTGGAATTTTCCCCCTAGGGAACACCCACTAATTTTTGAATATATTAATCTAACATGCCTCATATCTAGCCTACATAATACCCATTGGTTACTAGTGGAAATGGTTATTAAATAAGGGTAATGGATATAGACTTTCATCCATTTCAAACAAACACAATTTACATATCTCTTGTTCCATTCTTTGCTTACGGCCAAGAGCCACAACCCACCATCCACTCACTTTCAATTTGATCAAGCTATTTTATATACATTCAAGTGTGAGGGGTCACGTATAAAGAAGCTCGGTGCACCCGGATTGCCAAGGACCTCACTACGTTGCTATTAACCACTCGTTTTTCGTCTATTTTCTTCCCTAGCCTTGAGCTAGTAGTAAGTGACTCTAAACCTCTTCTTGATCTTGTCTAGAGTGGTTAATAAAAGTTTCATCGGTTAAAAATTGCGAACATATAAGATCAAAATCTAAAAGTTTACTAAAGTAATGAACAAGGTGGTTAAAGGATGAATGTTAGTGTAAATCACGTAGATCTTGTGTGATTATGATGATTGGCTGATTATCTGATGTTGTGCTGAATAATATTAGTATGTGATGTTGTTGTGGTCACTAAACTCGTTAACGGAATCGATCGAACATGATTTAGATGGTTAAACACTTGAAATCAGAATCTGTCTAACTTTTACAGCCCACTTCTGTTGGCTGTAAACAGGTCTTAACCTCAACGAAAAATTGATATTTTGAATCTAAAATATGTTATTATGAAATACGGTTCTAATGGCACCGGAATCGTAATTTTTGGACTCCGTTTACTATTTTTAAAGTGTTAATTTGTAACAGCTACTTAAGCTGAATTTTGACAGCAATAAATGGGTGTCGTACTTTCAGTCATAACCTGAGTTTTGTGATGAATCGGACCATGAAAATTTTACTGTAGATGATAACTGTAGTATTTGTAATTACCCCACTGGAATTTCGTAAATCGGACACTCGATGAATTTTTAATAAATTGTTTCGTGGACTGTGGTCAGAAATACATAAATCTGAGTTCGGTCCCGAATATGAATTTTTATAAAATGTGGGTAATGAACCGGACCCCAATATTTTTACATAATAAAATATGGAATGTTTATGACGTTCTATAAAAATTTGGGAATTTTTGGAATAATGTAACTATTTTATTTAAATGTCCGAAAACAGCCGGTTTTGAATATTAATGCTGAAATAACATAAGTTGTGATTTGCGCGTCTAAATGTCGAGTATGCTATCTGTGAATAATTTGACATGTTATATATGTTATGTGCATTATCGTATGTTTGATTTTGAGTGGGGAATGGACGGGAAACTTAGATGGGCGTAAATCGTTAAAGTGTGTGCCTGTTATGTGGTAGAAGTAATGTGCAAATAAACCGTACGTAGGATACGTGTTATGCATGAGAAACTGATTGTTATCCGTACCTTATTAGGACGCGATTGACCGACCTTGACTGTTAACTATATTGAGAATCTAACCGAGCAAACCGAGGTGAGTTCACACCCTTACTAAGGCATGGGATTCCCGGTGGTTGGGAATGGGATTGAATAACTATTTATATTATCAACACTACTAGACTACCTACTACTGTCCTCGGATTGGGAAGGGCACGTACGTAAAACCTACGTACACTCACACCTACTACTGTCCTCGGATTGGGAAGGGCACGTACGTAAAACCTACGTACACTCACACCTACTACTGTCCTCGGATTGAGAAGGGCACGTACGTAAAACCTACGTACACTCACACTCACTACTGTCCTCGGATGAGAAGGGCACGTACGTAAAACCTACGTACACTCATACTTAACACCGTCCTCGGATTGGGAAGGACTCTTATGGATACGCCTAGTCTAGTAACATACATAATGGGAAGCCCCCACTAAATATCGTAAAGGTTTGGGAATCAAGAATAATGGGTAATACTTGGTTATGAAACGAACTTCCGATTCCTGATACGAACTCATTAACTAAACAACCAAACGTGAACTCACTCAACTTTGTTGTTGACTAGTTGTTACATGCCTTACAGGTCGCTAAATGCTTGGAGCTTGCACGGGGAAGGAGTCGTTGTGGAACATGGGTTGTTACATCCCATACTTAATAATTGAACTTTATAAACCTATGGAACTTATGTTTGAGACTTTAAACTTATGAACTGTGAACTTATGTTTTGAACTCACGTTTATGCTTCCGCTGTTTAAACCAAACAAGGTTAACTAGCTTTGGTCACCAATCGTATTATGTTTGGTTTTATTTACTTAATTGAATTGTTCAATATGATTGGTGGCTCGATCCTGGTCATGTCACGCCTCCAAGCGGTGATACTCCGCATGGTGGATTTTGGGGGTGTGACAGATTGGTATCAGAGCATGTTGTCTATTAGCCCTACTGCAATCTTTATGATATGCAATTGTTTACTTGAAATTTGACAAACGGTGGTCAAATTCTATTATAATTTCTCGTCACCCCTCTACGACAACTGTTTATGCATTCTATCTATTGACACGCTTAACTCGACATGACGTCACCATCTGACCCTCCGTGCATTCGGCTTGTACGTCAACATTCACGAAGACTCGACCTGGCTCAAACGAACTTGGGTTTTGGAGAACTATACCCACGCATCCCCGTTGACGGACCTCATCATCTCCACTGGTCGTCGTTACCAGAAACGAAGCAGCCACAGTTACGCGCGTTCGTCGCTTTGCAACTCGCAACTCTACCAACCAAACTCTATTTTGGACAAGTAATATACTTCCGTGAATCCTGATGCAACGAACTTCCCTTTTTGTGTCATGCCGCCACACCTCACTACTAGAATTGCTTCTAAGCGACATATTACTTGGTTGAATTCTTCTGTTATTGGTGGACCCCTGTTTTCGCTCGATTCTTCGCATGAACCTCATTAACTCCCTGTTTCTTCGATTGGCAACTGATTTAACGAAACGCCAACAACCACATCACTATTTCCACCGATCACAAGTTTACCCCCATTACCTTATTGGGTGGTTAATGCTTCTTCTACTTGATTTACTCCTTCGAAAACCCAACCTAGCGAATGGATGCCCTTACTGATAGGATAGTCATCAGGATGCTCAAGGACGGAAATATGGAATCACTCGACCTACAGGCGAACACGATAATCTACACGCTTACCTGACCCGCCTCACACTACAAGAAATCGTACTATTCCATGATAGTCTTCTTAAATACGCGGAATCCTTATACTAGCTTTTGTACCGACACATGATTATTGGTTTATGTTATGTCTAATTTCTACCATTTGCTTAGACCAAACCGTCATTTTCTTACCACAGTGACATTTTGTTCTCGCTCCACCATGCAAAGACACTGAAATGAACACCCTCTAACATAGAGAGTTTGGAAAGCTCGACTCTCGATCCTCGGTGATCACTCCTTGAAATCTTCAGGGTGATGCAATGAACGATCCCAATGTTGTGATGGGTAAGTTTCCTCTGGATGACTTCTTTGTTACTGTTTTATTTGATTCGGGTGCCGATACTAGTTATGTGTCCTTAAAAGTTAGCCAAATGCTTAAGCGCACTCCAACACTCCTGAACACCAAACATACGGTAGAACTAGCTAACGGTAAAAGTCTTGAAGCCACACACATAGTTAAAGGTTGTAACCTCGTCTTAGCTGGTCAGACTTCCTCTAGCGATCTTATTCCTATCACACTGGGTAGCTTCGACGTCGTTATTGGGATGGATTGGCTATCTCATCATCAAGCGGAGATTGTTTGCAAGGAGAAAATCGTCCGCATTCCTTGTTCTGGTGAAGAACCTCTCATGATTCGCGGCGACAAGAGTGGTGCTGTCGAAGGCATCATCTCTTTCCTTAAGGCCCAGAAGTGTTTGCGAAAGGGCCACACTGCCATTCTAGCACTCGTTACTGACACATCCATGGAAGAGAAGAGAATTGAAGACATCCCTATTGTGCGCGATTTTCCCGAGGTATTTCCTGAGGAATTACCTGGTCTTCCGCCTCATCGCCAAGTTGAGTTTCAAATCGAGCTAGCTCCTGGAGCAGCGCCAGTAGCTCGAGCACCATATCGTCTAGCCCCATCAGAACTCGAAGAACTGTCCACACAACTACAAGAACTCTTGGAAAAGGGTTTTATACGTCCTAGCTCTTCGCCCTGGGGAGCTCCAGTACTATTCGTGAAGAAGAAAGATGGTACCTTCAGGATGTGTATTGACTATCGCGAGCTCAACAAGGTGACTGTGAAGAATCGTTATCCTCTTCCACGTATTGACGATTTATTCGACCAGTTGCAAGGGTCGAGCTATTACTCCAAGATTGATTTGAGATCGGGATACCATCAGCTGAGAGTCCGAGATGAGGACGTCTCCAAAACAGCATTCAGAACTCGTTACGGCCATTACGAGTTTCTGGTTATGCCATTCGGGCTGACGAATGCACCAGCGGTCTTCATGGATCTCATGAACCGAGTGTGCAAGCCTTACCTGGATAAGTTCGTTATTGTGTTCATTGACGATATCCTGATCTATTCTAAGAGTCAGGAAGAACACGAGCAGCACCTACGACTTACGCTGGAACTTCTTCGAAAAGAACGGTTGTATGCCAAGTTTTCGAAATGTGATTTCTGGCTTCGCGAAGTCCACTTTCTAGACCACGTGGTAAACAAGGATGGAATTCATGTGGATCCATCTAAGGTTGAATCGATCAAGAACTGGCCTGCACCCCGCACACCAACAGAAATCCGCCAATTCTTGGGTTTGGCCGGATATTACAGAAGGTTTATAAAAGATTTCTCCAAGATTGCGCAACCTCTCACTTCACTGACTCAGAAGGGCGTCATCTATCGTTGGGGTGATGCACAGGAGTCCGCGTTTCAACATCTAAAGGATAGACTTTGTAGCGCGCCTATCCTCTCATTGCCAGAAGGCACCGATGATTTCGTGGTTTATTGCGACGCTTCCATCCAAGGACTTGGTTGCGTATTGATGCAACGTGACAAGGTCATTGCCTACGCATCGCGCCAACTTAAAGTTCACGAAAGAAACTACACTACTCACGATCTGGAGCTGGGAGCAGTTGTATTCGCGCTTAAGATATGGAGACATTACCTGTACGGTACCAAGTGCACCATTTACACCGACCACAGGAGTCTCGAACATATCTTCAAGCAAAAAGAGTTAAACATGCGACAACGCCGATGGGTCGAACTCTTGAATGATTACGAATGCGCTATCAAGTATCATCCGGGCAAAGCCAATGTTGTGGCTGACGCCCTCAGTCGAAAGGATACTTTACCTAAGCGTGTACGAGCATTACAGCTTACCATCCAGTCTAACCTTCCTGCTCAGATTCGAGATGCCCAGGTCGAAGCATTGAAAGCAGAAAACGTCAGGGCTGAGTCCCTACGAGGATCGAGGCAGCGGCTAGAACAAAAGGAAGACGGTGCCTACTATGTTAACGGACGCATCTGGGTTCCATTTTATGGCAACTTACGCGAGCTTGTGATGGATGAAGCACATAAGTCTCGTTATTCTGTACACCCTGGTTCAGACAAGATGTACCACGACCTCAAGACTACGTATTGGTGGCCTGGCATGAAAGCCCACATAGCAACCTACGTCAGTAAGTGCTTGACTTGTGCGAGAGTCAAGTCTGAATATCAGAAACCATCAGGCCTACTTCAACAACCGGAGATCCCGAAATGGAAATGGGAGCAAATCTCCATGGATTTTGTTACTGGCCTGCCCAGATCTCAACGCGGAAACGATACCATTTGGGTGATCGTAGATCGATTAACCAAGTCTGCACATTTTCTGGCCATCAAGGAAACGGACAAGTTCTCTACTCTTGCAGACATTTACCTAAAGGAAGTGGTATCAAGGCACGGAGTGCCAATCTCTATTATATCTGATCGTGACGCGCGTTTTACTTCTGAACTGTGGCAAGCAATGCACAAGTCCTTTGGCTCACGTTTAGATATGAGCACCGCTTATCACCCACAGACGGATGGGCAATCGGAACGCACCATCCAAACCTTGGAAGACATGCTTAGGGCATGCGTAATCGACTTCGGCAATGGCTGGGAAAAGCACCTCCCGCTAGTGGAGTTCTCATATAACAACAGCTACCACACCAGCATCCAAGCCGCTCCGTTTGAGGCATTGTACGGACGCAAATGCCGATCGCCTCTCTGTTGGGCAGAAGTTGGTGACAGCCAAATCACTGGCCCAGAACACGTGGTAGATACCACCGAGAAAATTGCTCAGATACGACAGCGAATGGCGGCAGCTCGTGACCGTCAGAAACGCTATGCTGATGAGGGAAGAAAACCACTCGAGCTCCAGGTTGGGGATCGAGTGCTACTCAAAGTCTCACCTTGGAAAGGTGTAGTCCGCTTTGGCAAACGAGGCAAACTCAATCCGCGTTATGTCGGACCGTTCAAAGTCATTGAGAAAATTGGCCAAGTCGCCTACAGGTTGGATCTACCTGAAGAACTCAGCGGAGTTCACAACGTATTCCACGTATCAAATCTGAAGAAGTGTCTGTCAGATGAGCCCTTCATAGTTCCTCTCAAGGAACTCACAATCGACGACCAGCTGCGGTTCGTCGAGGAACCAGTAGAGATTACTGATCGAGATGTTAAGATTCTCAAGCACACAAGAATACCTCTCGTTCGAGTTCGTTGGAATGCTCGTCGTGGCCCAGAGTATACCTGGGAACGAGAAGACCAAATGAAACTCAAGTATCCCCAACTGTTTAAGAAAAACGCAACCACTACTGAGGCTGAAGCTACCGCAGAATTTCGGGACGAAATTCCAAATCAACGGGGGGATGATGTGACACCCCAGGAAAATCTGGAAAACAACGCAACTTAACTAGCTTCCTCAGTAACCACGCGCTAAATTTCGGGACGAAATTCTCTTAACAGGGGGAGAATGTGACAACCCTCGAATTTACATGTAACCGTACAGTTTATTAATAATAATTAATGTGCTTGACGACTGTGTGGAATTACTTAACTGCTTTCTGATATCTGTGTTATGCTTACACGTATTTGTTAATATACTAATAGTGTACAGATAGGTCACTAAATAGTCCGTTATATTTTCCTAAGTGTTAGAAAGTAAAAACGTTACAAAATATATAAATATGACACTTTACGGATTAATTAAGCACTTTAACGGAACAACACCGAACCGAACAACCGGACTTTACCCGGAACCTAAAAATATTGTCTATGACATTGTTTTCTTTTTCTGAGCCAGTTAGGGTCCCCAAATACCCTAACACCCGTTATAAATTACAACACAATATTACACTAAATCTAAATCTCTAAACTAACAATACTAATCTAACTATGAAGTTGAAATCCAATTGTGAACCCCACCCCCATATCCGATTGGAATTTTCCCCCTAGGGAACACCCACTAATTTTTGAATATATTAATCTAACATGCCTCATATCTAGCCTACATAATACCCATTGGTTACTAGTGGAAATGGTTATTAAATAAGGGTAATGGATATAGACTTTCATCCATTTCAAACAAACAAAATTTACATATCTCTTGTTCCATTCTTTGCTTACGGCCAAGAGCCACAACCCACCATCCACTCACTTTCAATTTGATCAAGCTATTTTATATACATTCAAGTGTGAGGGGTCACGTATAAAGAAGCTCGGTGCACCCGGATTGCCAAGGACCTCACTACGTTGCTATTAACCACTCGTTTTTCGTCTATTTTCTTCCCTAGCCTTGAGCTAGTAGTAAGTGACTCTAAACCTCTTCTTGATCTTGTCTAGAGTGGTTAATAAAAGTTTCATCGGTTAAAAATTGCGAACATATAAGATCAAAATCTAAAAGTTTACTAAAGTAATGAACAAGGTGGTTAAAGGATGAATGTTAGTGTAAATCACGTAGATCTTGTGTGATTATGATGATTGGCTGATTATCTGATGTTGTGCTGAATAATATTAGTATGTGATGTTGTTGTGGTCACTAAACTCGTTAACGGAATCGATCGAACATGATTTAGATGGTTAAACACTTGAAATCAGAATCTGTCTAACTTTTACAGCCCACTTCTGTTGGCTGTAAACAGGTCTTAACCTCAACGAAAAATTGATATTTTGAATCTAAAATATGTTATTATGAAATACGGTTCTAATGGCACCGGAATCGTAATTTTTGGACTCCGTTTACTATTTTTAAAGTGTTAATTTGTAACAGCTACTTAAGCTGAATTTTGACAGCAATAAATGGGTGTCGTACTTTCAGTCATAACCTGAGTTTTGTGATGAATCGGACCATGAAAATTTTACTGTAGATGATAACTGTAGTATTTGTAATTACCACACTGGAATTTCGTAAATCGGACACTCGATGAATTTTTAATAAATTTTTTCGTGGACTGTGGTCAGAAATACATAAATCTGAGTTCGGTCCCGAATATGAATTTTTATAAAATGTGGGTAATGAACCGGACCCCAATATTTTTACATAATAAAATATGGAATGTTTATGACGTTCTATAAAAATTTGGGAATTTTTGGAATAATGTAACTATTTTATTTAAATGTCCGAAAACAGCCGGTTTTGAATATTAATGCTGAAATAACATAAGTTGTGATTTGCGCGTCTAAATGTCGAGTATGCTATCTGTGAATAATTTGACATGTTATATATGTTATGTGCATTATCGTATGTTTGATTTTGAGTGGGGAATGGACGGGAAACTTAGATGGGCGTAAATCGTTAAAGTGTGTGCCTGTTATGTGGTAGAAGTAATGTGCAAATAAACCGTACGTAGGATACGTGTTATGCATGAGAAACTGATTGTTATCCGTACCTTATTAGGACGCGATTGACCGACCTTGACTGTTAACTATATTGAGAATCTAACCGAGCAAACCGAGGTGAGTTCACACCCTTACTAAGGCATGGGATTCCCGGTGGTTGGGAATGGGATTGAATAACTATTTATATTATCAACACTACTAGACTACCTACTACTGTCCTCGGATTGGGAAGGGCACGTACGTAAAACCTACGTACACTCACACCTACTACTGTCCTCGGATTGGGAAGGGCACGTACGTAAAACCTACGTACACTCACACCTACTACTGTCCTCGGATTGAGAAGGGCACGTACGTAAAACCTACGTACACTCACACTCACTACTGTCCTCGGATGAGAAGGGCACGTACGTAAAACCTACGTACACTCATACTTAACACCGTCCTCGGATTGGGAAGGACTCTTATGGATACGCCTAGTCTAGTAACATACATAATGGGAAGCCCCCACTAAATATCGTAAAGGTTTGGGAATCAAGAATAATGGGTAATACTTGGTTATGAAACGAACTTCCGATTCCTGATACGAACTCATTAACTAAACAACCAAACGTGAACTCACTCAACTTTGTTGTTGACTAGTTGTTACATGCCTTACAGGTCGCTAAATGCTTGGAGCTTGCACGGGGAAGGAGTCGTTGTGGAACATGGGTTGTTACATCCCATACTTAATAATTGAACTTTATAAACCTATGGAACTTATGTTTGAGACTTTAAACTTATGAACTGTGAACTTATGTTTTGAACTCACGTTTATGCTTCCGCTGTTTAAACCAAACAAGGTTAACTAGCTTTGGTCACCAATCGTATTATGTTTGGTTTTATTTACTTAATTGAATTGTTCAATATGATTGGTGGCTCGATCCTGGTCATGTCACGCCTCCAAGCGGTGATACTCCGCATGGTGGATTTTGGGGGTGTGACAGCACCAAACCAAGCTCAGCCTCAAGCAAACACAGGTTGAGCGTGTTTCAAGTGTGGAGATCCAAACTATCACGCCGATGTCTGTCCGCAACACAGCAACAACAACAACCAGCAGCAACAAGCATGTGGACGAGCCTTCGTCATAACAGCAGCACAGGCTCAGAACAACAATGATGTCATCAACGTTACATTTCTCATATATAATGTCTATGCTTCATGTTTATTTGATACTGACACGGATAAAAGTTTTTTATCCGTTGAATTCGAACCATTGCTTAAGTGTATATGCTCTAAGTTGCCAAAATCATTCACTGTCGAGGTCGCTAATGGTAAATCCATCACTGTCAATTATGTTCTTCCTAAGTGTTCTTTGAACCTCAACGATCGTAAGTTTTCAATTGACCTCATACCCATGCAATTGGGTACTTTCGATATCATAGTAGGCATGGATTGGCTTAGGCGAGTTCGTAGTGAAGTCGTTTGTTCTGAGAAGTTTATTCGTCTTCCTCTTCCTAGTGGTGATTCTCTACAAGTCTATGGCGAGAAACCTTCTAAAGGTCTCAAACTTATGTCGTGTACTCAAGGGAACAAATACTTGCGAAGGATTTCTTTGCCTTTCTTGCCCACGTTGTGGAAACAAAAAATCAAAGTAAGAGCGTGAGTGATGTTCCTGTTGTTTGCGACTTTCCCGACGTCTTACCTGAGGATCTACCTGGTCCTCCTCTTCCTCGTTCTATTGATTTTCGTATTAATTTAGTTCCTAGCACTACGTCTGTCACTAAATCTCCATATCGTTTAGTGATGACTGTCGTGAACGTCAATAAAAAACCTATTTAACCTAATAGATAGGGTAAGCAGGGTATCGAACCAAAGGAGTATTGTGGAAAGTGTTATGAATTAAGAACTATTAACCTAATTGCAATAATATAAAATCTGTTTGTTTTGAGAGTTTGATTAACTACGAATTACTAAGAAAATGAGTTTGTAAACAGTTGGAGGAAACAATGGTTCCTCCGGATTTCAGATTCAAAGCAATGAAAATTACGTGTTTAAGTTGTGACAATCAAATAGAGATGATTGTTGAATTCGATTAACTGATTGTGATTATCCTAAGACTACTTACTTCGATTGTAAAAAAAATGGAAGGTAATCAGAAGAACAATCTATTGGAATTACTAACCCTAACCCCCGTCAAATGTATCCCAATACTAGAAATGTTGGGAATTGAATGAATTAGAATCAAGCATTAAGTAAAACCAACCGTTTATAATTCAATAATCAAAATCAAACCGTAAAAAGCATCGAATGCTTAGATTACCTAAGTTCACAATTGTTTCAAACACATAAAAGTCAAAACTTACAAGAATCCTCCATCCGGAGGAAACCACTAAGAACTTAGCCGCTTATGGTAGCTTATTGATCTTCAAACGATTGAGAAACGGCTGAATTCATTCTTGATTCGGTTGATCGGATGAGAATTATGATGACGGTGATGAATGTTGAAAGCCAAAAGTGCTTATTTGTTTCCCCAAATTCGTGAATGATGAAGTCTGTTCGAGATTAGGGTTTTCTAAAACATTTTAAATGGCTTGAAATAACTCAAAACATGCACTGACTTGATCCCCGCCACCGCCTTACGGACTGTATGGTAGCATGGCTTACGGTCCGTAAGCCAACCGTAAGTTACGGTACAGAACGTAAGCTACGGGATGAAGCTGCTGTGGACTTTTTGGTTTTAACATGCATGAACCGTAAATTATAGTAACGGATCATAACCTACGTCGCTAAATTGAAACCCTTCCATGCTTTACATGCAACTTTCATGTATTCACACTTTAGCCCTCTGGACTTTAATATTTCACGTTTCTTGCATATTCAAGCTATATTTTGGTCTGAATCAAGTCCTGAATGATATGATTTCTCTCGATAATCATCCTTGCTTATTCCTCTTTGTCACTAAGCTCTCCAACTTTACCGAATTACGCGATTAACCTGTAAAACCACAAAAGCTCATAGTTATCACATTCAAAACATATAACCGCATAGAACACATTAAATCACAAAAGATAACACACTTAAGGCTCGTGTTTCACACTCTCCATCACATCCCCACACTTAAAATTGATTGTCCTCAAGCAACCATTACAAACATTACTCACCATATTAACAAATCACCACTGAATCCCTTACTGAATTAGCAATTTAAGGTCCCAAGTCATGCCCGCCCCATAGACTGACACAATTGAGGTTGACAATCTGACAAGTAATTGATGTGCAATTAAAGCACTTAAGACTTTCCTAACTAAAACTAACATGCTTATGATACTATACACATGCCACGTGCCCCTCACAATAATCACTACTCTCGGTTTTATCTAGACTAGCGTGTCATGTGCTAGTATATAATCACTACCTCCACTGTATTAAATATTGTAGCACATATCAAAAGGACTTTTGGGTTTTGGGTTGAGGGTAAAGGTAAGGAAATATAGATTTGGATTTTTGTATTTATATGGCGAACACAACGAATATACCAAACCATGACAACTTATTCACAATAACTACTAACACTTTTGGTTATTTTCGACCCACTTATATAATACGAACATACTAATGATTTTTGTTTTCATTTTTCTTTCTTTTCATTTTTTTTTACATACTTCTAAATGCACTTGTTATTCATGGTTGGTAATTCAAACGGGTCACATGAGGTGTAACAAACGAAAGGTATAAGGCTCAATATGGTTAACTAAGGTGGGTGAAATCAACAATCAACATATAACACAATGAATGGATGTTAATGCCATTTCATCTATGTGCATACGCTGAACCACAGGCTCGGCACGTATCAAACCACACAATTTCTAACACAAAGCAGCATATGGCCTACTCTCAGCAAATGAACAGTTATTGCAATTTAACTAACATTATAGTAGGTTCAAATATCTCATAGAACGAAAGGAATATAGGTTACCAATATATAGCATATGTAATTCCTAAAGCATGTTACCCCTAGTTAGGCATCTCTTCTCAACTATTCTCTAAAAACTGCCAGAAATACTCTCATGAAACTTAAAGGGACAACCATGACAAGGGACCTAAGTTAGTTTACTATCAGTGGAACCCTTTAGCAATTGAAAATGTTGGTTTTCATGTAGTTTAAGCATACTTGAGACAAAAATTTTCAAAAATTTTCAAATTTAGCCCAATTTCAACCCCTCAAGCATTTAAGATCAACAATCTTACCAACCCTCTCTCGAGTTACCGCATCCCCACACTTGGGATACATTGTCCCCAATGTATAGTGCACTTTATAATCTAAACTCGAGAGATACCACCCATAACCAAGAACGACTAGCAACCTAATTGACTGGACATATAAAACCACTCCTAACACAAAGACTCACACCACCAAATGCACAAATAAAAATAAAGTAAAGGATATAGAGACACATGAACCTGATCATTCAATCAGCAAGTGTCTGTAGCGGTGCGGCTGCTATGATCGAATAGGGATGTAAACTCCTCTTGGATTCTCTGACATCTCATCAGGGATGTTACCAAACATCCCCACACTTGACTCATTGCATCCGTGAGGATTAAACATTGTAACATGCCAAAACAAAACACACACCAAAACGAAACAACAAATACAATACTCTACATCCTCGGGCTGCCTCCCGAGAGCGCTAAGTTTTAGGTCTTCAGCCAGACCATACTTGACGTGCTCATGGTGGTGCAGATGACTGCTTGCCTCCCGACTTCTCTACGTGCATCTCCATCCAGTTACTTGGGAGGTTCGCAGCTTCATGCCAGTTGGGGTCAAATACAACGCCATTACCCCATTCCATCCCACCATCAGGTGGTTTTCCTTCATCCAAATGCCTTCTCACATTCACCTTCTTTGCCTGATTTCCACTCGTCTCCCCTTTTAAACCTGTGACACTCAACACCACTCGCATCTAACCTATCCTTAGTCACAATTGAAACATATTCGTTAGTGGCAACTGTGTGACAAGAATCATCAACAAGATCATAGGAAATGGATTTTAAAAACACATTAAAGTACAACTTACGATTCTTGTAGCTCATGGTGACCATTCCGTTTCTACAATCGATCTGGGCTTTCGCTGTAAACAAGAATGGGTGGCCCAAAACCACCTATGGCTGCTCGTAGGTCCTCGTCGGTGCATAGTCGATCACCATAAAATCCACCCAGTAGTAAAACTCTCCCAGTTAGATTGCCACATCTTTCACCACTCCCCGGAGTTGTTTCCAACTTGCATCCGCGAACATCGCCATGCTATCACATGTTTGCAGAGGACTAAAATCGTACTGGCTATACAAGCTTCCTGGGAGGACACTCATCCCAGCTCCATAATCCAGTAATGCTTGGTGGATTTTGAACTTTCCAACTCGAATCAGAACAACCGGTTCCCCTAAATCAACTCCACCTCCTTCTTCAGTTGCTTCACGTAATCCTGCAATCACATAAGAAGCAGACATACAGTTATCATAACATTTCCTCTTAGGAACAAGATTTACCCCACTGATTGGTGTGTTCCTTGCATTCTTGGGATTTTCTTGAGTATCACTTGGCAGCTTCCCATGCTGTTGCTTCAGATTAGCTACCTCGCTTGCTAATTGCCCTATCTGAGTGGTCAACGACTGAATGGCCTTATCCTGGATTTCATCTTTCTATCTTCTAGCCTCATCCAATTGACTCGTCTTTTGTATCTTTTGTTGCATGGCTTTTAACATTTCCATGATCTCGTTATTTCCCTGTTGGTAGCTTCTTTGTTAACCAAAGTTGTTCCCCCTTGATAGTTGTTCTGATTGCGGGGTTAAAACGATTGGTTGCTACCTTGGAAACCCGAATACTTGTTTCCATTCCCTTGCATCATATGCACCTCATCATACCTACCTACAATGCTAGGGCACTGATCAGCTATGTGCCCTAGGTCTCCCAATGCCCACATATTGGCATCTATGCACCCATTTCCGGTGCGTTCTCTACTACTTTCACCGTCGCATGCCGTCCTCTTCTCGAAGATTGAGCCTTCCTATTCGAAGTACTTGCCATCTTTTCTAAATAATCCTAGTCAACATTTTCGTAATTTGTACCGAAGGTTCCATTTGATATCGAACTGAGGTCCCGTGCATCCTCTGGTGTTAAACCCTCATGAAATGCATTGAGTAATTCCCATAATTGTATGCCATGATGTGGACAATTCTTCAGCAACATCTTGAAACAGTTGAAGCACTCATGAAATAACTCACCAGTTTGTTGCTGAAATTCGGCGATGCAACACGAGAAAGTGATAGCTTACGTGGAGGATTAATAAGAAGTATTACACGACTCACAACCTGGGGTGGAAAAATGGTCTTGGATTTAATTTGGAGGCATTACTTGGACGGTACCAAATGCACTATTTAGACCGATCACAAGGGCCTCCCGTGTACCTTTGTTTTGAGAAAGCTAATTATGTGATGGCATCGCTGGATGAAGCTCTCGAGCGAATATGACTATGGAACCTAAACGCGTGAGAGCTTGCAACTCACCATCGACTCTAGCCTACCCGATCAGATTCGCCCTGTTCACATCGAAGCGTTGAAGGAAGAGAATTTTCAAGTTGAGTCCATGCGGGGCATGGAGGAGCAACTTTTGGCAAGTCGGACGATATTCGCTGCTTCATGGAACGAATATAGATCCCATCATACGACAACCGTAGGGAACTTTTATTGAGCAAAGCACACCAGCCTCGTTATTCTAGTCGTCTGGATTTTGACAGGAGATATTAGGATCTATAAATCTGGAACTGGCAACCGGGGGTGAAGGTCCATATAGTAATGTATGTGAACGATCTATAAATCTGGAATATCAAGAACCTTTTGGTTTGTGTCAAATAACCAGAACACCCATTTGGAAATGAGAACAGACTGCCACGGATTTTGTCACTGGACTACCTGAAACCTAGAACGGAAACAATATCACCTGGATGATCGTAGATTGTCTCATGTATCCGGTACACCATCTTGCAATTAAGGAAACTGACGAGTTTTTGCAACTTGTGAATATTACTCTGAGAGAGACGGTTTGTAGGAACGAGGTGCCAACTCCTGTTACCTCTGGTTTTCGTCTATACCTGATTTATGACAGGCACTACACAACACTCTTGGCTCACGCCTAGACATGAGCATTACTTATCACCATAGAACAAACAGTCAGAGTAAACGAACCATCCTGACACTCAAAGACATGCTGCGAGCATGCGTGTGATGGACACAGTAAAAATTGGAAGGACACCTGACTTTGCTTGAGTTTTACTGCAACAGTTACCATTCTAGTATTCAGACAACTCTGTTTGAGGCATTGCATGGATAGTAACGCTAATCTCCTCGTTGGATTAAGGTGGGTGACAACCTAATCACAAGTCCAGGACTTGTACTAGAAACTCTTGGGAAGACTGCTTGGATCGGAAATCGTTTGGCGGCAACGCGTGGCCGTCAGGAAAGTTGATAAACTTAGGAAACACTGGGAGTTCGCTGTAGGCGGTCGTATCATGTTGAAAGTCTCACCCTGGGAGGGTGTGGTACGCTTGGGAAGCGTGGCAAGGTTAAGTTACGTTACGTTGGACCATTCTAAACTCTGGAAAGAATCGGTAAAGTGGCCTACAAACTCGAGTTACCTGACGAATCGAGTAATGTCCACAATGTCATTTATGTCTCGAATCTAAAGGAGTGTTGTTTGATGAAACACTTGTGATGCCCCTACTAGCGCCTAAGGTTGATGGCAAGTTGCAGCTGTCAAGGTATCTATTGAAAGCATGAACCAGGAACTCGAGATTCGTTAACACAGTCGGATTCCAATCGCGGAAGTTTGTTGGAACTCAAGACATGGACCGGAGTTCACGTAGGAACGCAAAGATCAGACGAAGCTCTAGTATCCTCGATTGTTCAAACGGTTGAAGCAACTCCTGACGACATTGTTGAATTTCGGGACGAAATTCCCTTTCAAGTTGGGGATGATGTGGCACCTGGAGAAAATCCACAGTCATCCTGATTTAAGATCATGCCGCTTTGGATTACTTATTGAATTTCGAGATGAAATTTCTTTCAAGTTGGGGATGATGTGACAACCCGCAATTTGGAAGGGTCTTTTCTTTGTACTGATTTCTTATTGCTTGCATGTACGTTATTTGATGTATGAAAATGTTTGACCATAAGCGAGTAGGTACAAATTTATGCACTTTGTGAATGTGATTTTTATGTATGATGAAACTCTTGGTCGCACGTGGTTACGGGTCACACACCTTGCGAACAGACCGAACACCTAGTCGAGTGACCCAAGTGTCTCGGCCCAGAAATATTGAGCCCATGGCGGAACCAAGCGAGCCCAGCCCACCCTCTCCTTATTTCTTGTACGCGTGAATGCATGAAAACATTCACATAACCTTTTTCCAACTTGTTACAAACCCTAGACACCCCTAGCAAGTGACGGCAATATCTTGGATTCGACAAGGTCCCTCTCGAAGTTCTCCGTTCTCGTATTAACTAACCCTTGCACGTAATCCTTCTCGGTAAGTAATCTATCTTGATTTCCGATTAATATCTCTTGTCGGTTATTCTTGGTGAGAGGTCCAATTAAAGGAGTTGTTTGCAAAATGTTCGGTCCAATCAGTTTAGCCTATTAATTGATTGAGATTCAATTGATAATTGAATTCAAAGCATGGCTGACATATACATGTGTTTATTTTATTTGCAATCAAATTGATAAGTATAGTGGGTCAACATACACATGCCTTCTGAAAACAAATAGATAAGTTTTGAAAACAAATGGTTAAGTTTTTAATATTAGTGGTCTGCACATGAATCTTGTTTTATTGTATATTGAGAGTAGGTAGGTCCGAACATATGTATGGCAAGTAGTCCGAGCTTGTTTGTGAAAATAGTGGGATAGTTATTGTCAGAATATGTTTGAAATTATAAAACCTTTGAATGTATAAGCACCAGTTCGGATAAGCATGTAATATAAATTAGTGCTAACAATTAAAAACCTTCAAGTACATGATTGTGGGCCGTGTTGTGGTTTGGGCCGGTTACGTTAGTGCAAGTAAACATCAGGAGGTTATACAAATATGATGATATGCTTCCAAATTATTATGTGTATCAAGTTATGTCCAAGTTAATGCATGATGGGTAAATTTTCCTAAAGGCATAAAACGTTAGCTTGGTTGGGTCTAGAACCATGTGTTGCATGTTTGTGAATTTCTTAATGATCGATCTGTTATGTGTGGTATAAAGTTGTCAAATGATAAGATTGGTTAGAAATGGTAAATGATAATTAGGGCCTTGATGATTGCTTTATGTAACTGTTATGATGATTGTTTATATTAGAGTTTGCTAGAGTGTATGCAATAACCGTCGTTTGACCTTGAGATTCTACTTAAAGTGTGTAACAGTTAACTGTTGTTATGTGAGCAAGGCATTGTAACTGATCTCGACGAAACACTGTGATGTTTCGTCACACATATAACTCGACGAAACATAGGTATTTCGCCGAACACCAATATGACGAAAGATGGGTTTTTCGTCGAGGGAAAACGGAATGGGCTTGGGTTTGGGTAAACACAATGGGTCGCACATCTTTGGCTCATCGCACACACATACATCTGTTGGGCAGTGTAAACAATTGGGCTTGAGTAGCACATTAGTGAATGAGTTGCACACTTATGGACCTCTGTGTTGAACTGATTAAGTGTTGTTTTTGTTGTTTGATTAACTGAAAAGCCACATGAGTCCCAAGAATGTATGATATATGTTATGAGATAAGTTTTGGTATGAAATGCTGAATGTGATCCTAACTGTTGTGAGTAATTGAAATAGGACACGGTTGATTAAGTCTAAACAAGTAACTAAACATACCGAGCAATCTAAGGTGAGTTCATTCTTCTTGAGCACGCGTCTCGATGGTTGGGACAGTCATTGGGTATCCCTGAGAGGGGTAGGTTTTTGGGTAAATCAATTGGGTATTCCTGAGAGGGATACGTCTTGTGGGTAAATCTGGAATGTTGGATAATACACTCGTCCTATCACCTTTAAGTCCCATCTTTTTGTTACCGGAGAGGTAACATGGTATTAGTTGGTAGCGCTACTTATGTTTAGCACCCTCACCCCTTACCGGATAGGACGGGTGTGAACTAATGACCCAGTCATGCTCAGTGCTTTGATAGGAGCACTAGGGAACGGGCAAAACATAAATCAGGAGCCGTCTTGTATCCGAGGTATTATCAACATTGTAATCAATAAACGGAACTAAACACTTGGTAACTAATGTTTTCGTAAAACTATGAACTCACCAGCGTTGTCTGATACACGTGTGTGCATGCTCGCAGGTTATAGATTATGTGGATCGTGGAACTTGCTGTCTGGGATGCTGGAGTGGTCATGGGTCGTAAAGCATGGGATTGCAAGACAAGTCTAATGGTTTTTGTTCATACGGTTTATGTAACACTTAACAAATGATTTATGCTTCCGCTGAATACGATGAGTCATGCTTTATGTAATGTAATACTTTACCTTAATAAATGAAAGTTTTATTTAAATCATGCATGAGTTCAATGTGATTGGTGGCTAGATCCTGGTACGTCACACGCCTCGCGGGGGTTTCCGCATGTGGTATTTTGGGGGTGTGACAGTTTGGTATCAGAGCCACTGGTTATAGTGAACTTGGTTTTTAAAACGTTTTTTTGTAAAACCAGACTATAACCGAACGTATCTGTATACGTGAATAAGACCATGACACTCAGCTCCAGATTGCAAGGTTCATCTTTCTCCTTGTTGCATACATTACATGACTAGTACACACTTGTTTATGACGTAACATATGAACACACACTCGTCACTATAGCATGATGGCGTGGATTGCTTGCTTACTTTATGAGGCGTCGATAGTATGCCTTAGTCCTTGAAATTTTGTGATCCTATTACTTTGACAACCTCCGTTTGACATCTGAGTTTCAGGACCATTTGACATGAGTTAGGAGGAACTGATATGAGCATGCAAACCACAATATTATTGTGGGTGCACACATAATAATAATGTGGGGTGCATGTGAGTCCCAGTGAGACTTAACAAGTGAAAAAGGGGTTCTGCTCCGTTATTCGAACAGTGTGAAATGTAACAAATCTATAGGAGTCCTAGCAGTGATTGCCTCCTACTTGAACGTGATCTTCTCACTCCTCTCTGAATCCTTACGAATCTCGATGCTATCGAGTATTACCTGAACACCTATCTGAACTCCTAGCGAACTGTGTAGAATGTTAGGTGCTTGTACGAACGACCCTAAGTTGGATGTGCAGCGTCGAATGATTGGTCTATACCTTTCTCACTCCTCTTCGTTTGCTGGAACTCAATGTATTGACGTCTTAGATCCCGAAGTGCGATCACTTCTGCAACACTCTCGTAACATACCATGTATTACTCAATTAACTTGCTAGATCGATGGACAAGAGGATGAGTGTAGTACTTTACCGGTCCCAGTATTTGGCAACCCTGATTACCGGCAATAAACACCAGCGAACTGACTTCAATTAAATCCTTAACCCTTGTCAGCGACTTATGGGAGTCATCCCTTACGAATCAATCGGGACACGAACGATGACAATTGACTATAGAGTGGAATGTGTGACTTCCCACGTAGTAAATAGTGCTTTAGTACGTGACATGGGATGTGAAAGGTGGACCCGATTAGTGAAAGATCGTAGAGCTCCGTTACAAGCAACGGCATTAGAGGCAACAGTCACGGCGACATAAATGTACTCATAATCGTAGCCTACAGTATGGAAACGAAGGTGACTCCGACAAGGATTGACTGTTGTTAAGTCAAAATGTCTACAACCAAGGGAACAGTGACAGTAATTGGGAATCCACGTGATCGTAACAACAACACTGGGAATGATGCTCGTGGAAGGGCATTTAGACTTGGCGTGGGCGACGCAAGGAATATAGCAACATGGTGGTCTGCGCGTTCTTGGTAACTAATCGCTTCATCTCTATTCTGTTTAACCCTGATGCTTCTTGAAACCGAACCTGTTGTGGAGTCGACTGATGGTAAGACAATGGGAACCTCATATGTTCATTGGGATGTAAACTCCACCTTGTGGGACAAGTGTTAGAAATCGACCTTCCTTCTACTACCCTTGATAGTTTTGAAACAGTAGTTAGTATGGGTCGGTTATCCAGATATCGCGCTGATCCACTCTAGGAGGAGAAGATTTTGTGTATCCCTCTTTCTAGTGAAGAATCGTTGTTGTCCTGGAGCGTCAGAGTGGTGCAAAGATTGGCGTCATTTCAAGCTATGAAAGCTCGGAAGTGTCTACGGAGGGATTACCCCGCTATATTGGCAACCGTTACTAATGTTATGGCTAAGGAAAATAGGATCGAGGATCCACCAATTGTTTGTGATTCCTCTTAGTGTGCTACTCGAGGAACTTTCAGGTTTACCTCCACAACTGATTTGGTAGAATCTCAGTTTGATCTCGCGCCAGAGGCAGCCCTGATTACTCGCACCTCTTACCGTCTTGCACCAGGAGGGTCGTAAGAACTGTCTAATCAACTTTAGGAAACTATAGGATGGGAGTTTTATAGATCTAGCTTCTCGTTTTGGGGAAACTCACTCTATTGCGAAAACGAAGGACGAGTCCTTTCATGCGTGTGCAGACTACCACAAGGTGGCTATCATAGACCGTCACCCCCTGTCTCGCATCGACAACCTGCTTGACCCGTTGCAATAATCAAGAATCTATCCGAAAACTGATTTGAGACCGGACTGTCATCTAATGGAAGGCCATGGGGAGGATGACTCCTAACACGGCATTGCAGGCACAATACGACCACTACGATTTTCTATTCTTGTTGTTTAAGTTATCCAGCACGCCAGCAACCTTAGGGATCGCATGAGTAGAGTGTGTCAACCTCATCTCGCCAGATTTGTCAAACCGTGTTTATCTATGACGTTTTGAATCACCTCCAGGAGAAAGGAACACCATGAACGGCACTTGTATTTCATCTTAGAGCTCCTAGGGTAGGAGCAATTCCATGTGAAGACTACCTAAGTGTGACTTCAGGATTCGAGGAGTACACTTTCTTGGTCACCTTGTCAACGAAGGGGGATACATGTGGATCTCGCTAAAGATCCATTTTATTAGATATTGATCGGCACCAAAGAATCCATCAGGGATACAGTAATTTCTTGGTTTAGCTAGATACTAGGCACCTTCATCGCGGGATTTTCGAAGGTCGCGCAGCTTTAATCGCTATAGCACAACACGGTGTTGTGTATTTGTGGGAGACAAAACAGGAGGACGTCTTTTCCGCTTTTGAAATCCAACTCTACAATGCACTGAGCATCGTCTTTACCCGAGGGTACGGGTGACCCAGTGATGTACCATGATGGTTCAAATCAGAGTCCCAGTTACACGCTGATGCAACACGAGAAAGTGATGGCTTACGTGGAGGATTAATAAGAAGTATTGCACGACTCACAACCTGGGGTGGAAAAATGGTCTTGGATTTAATTTGGAGGCATTACTTGGACGGTACCAAATGCACTATTTAGACCGATCACAAGGGCCTCCCGTGTACCTTTGTTTTGAGAAAGCTAATTATGTGATGGCATCGCTGGATGAAGCTCTCGAGCGAATATGACTATGGAACCTAAACGCGTGAGAGCTTGCAACTCACCATCGACTCTAGCCTACCCGATCAGATTCGCTATGTTCACATCGAAGCGCTGAAGGAAGAGAATTTTCAAGTTGAGTCCATGCGGGGCATGGATGAGCAACTTTTGGCAAGTCGGATGATATTCGCTACTTCATGGAACGAATATAGATCCCATCATACGACAACCGTAGGGAACTTTTGTTGAGCAAAGCACACCAGCCTCGTTATTCTAGTCGTCTGGATTTTGACAGGAGATATTAGGATCTATAAATCTGGAACTGGCAACCGGGCGTGAAGGTCCATATAGTAATGTATGTGAACGATCTATAAATCTGGAATATCAAGAACCTTTTGGTTTGTGTCAAATAACCAGAAACACCCATTTGGAAATGAGAACAGACTGCCACGGATTTTGTCACTGGACTACCTGAAACCCAGAACGGAAACAATATCACCTGGATGATCGTAGATTGTCTCATGTATCCATTACAACATCTTGCAATTAAGGAAACTGACGAGTTTTTGCAACTTGTGAATATTACTCTGAGAGAGACGGTTTGTAGGCACGAGGTGCCAACTCCTGTTACCTCTGGTTTTCGTCTATACCTGATTTATGACAGGCACTACACAACACTCTTGGCTCACGCCTAGACATGAGCATTACTTATCACCATAGAACAAACAGTCAGAGTAAACGAACCATCCTGACACTCAAAGACATGCTGCGAGCATGCGTGTGATGGACACAGTAAAAATTGGAAGGACACCTGACTTTGCTTGAGTTTTACTGCAACAGTTACCATTCTAGTATTCAGACAACTCTGTTTGAGGCATTGCATGGACAGTAACGCTAATCTCCTCGTTGGATTAAGGTGGGTGACAACCTAATCACAAGTCCAGGACTTGTACTAGAAACTCTTGGGAAGACTGCTTGGATCGGAAATCGTTTGGCGGCAACGCGTGGCCGTCAGGAAAGTTGATAAACTTAGGAAACACTGGGAGTTCGCTGTAGGCGATCGTATCATGTTGAAAGTCTCACCCTGGGAGGGTGTGGTACGCTTGGGAAGCGTGGCAAGGTTAAGTTACGTTACGTTGGACCATTCTAAACTCTGGAAAGAATCGGTAAAGTGGCCTACAAACTCGAGTTACCTGACGAATCGAGTAATGTCCACAATGTCATTTATGTCTCGAATCTAAAGGAGTGTTGTTTGATGAAACACTTGTGATGCCCCTACTAGCGCCTAAGGTTGATGGCAAGTTGCAGCTGTCAAGGTATCTATTGAAAGCATGAACCAGGAAGTCGAGATTCGTTAACACAGTCGGATTCCAATCGCGGAAGTTTGTTGGAACCCAAGACGTGGACCGGAGTTCACGTAGGAAGGCAAAGATCAGACGAAGCTCTAGTATCCTCGATTGTTCAAATGGTTGAAGCAACTCCTGATGACATTGTTGAATTTCGGGACGAAATTCCCTTTCAAGTTGGGGATGATGTGGCACCTGGAGAAAATCCACAGTCATCCTGATTTAAGATCATGCCGCTTTGGATTACTTATCAAATTTCGAGATGAAATTTCTTTCAAGTTGGGGATGATGTGACAACCCGCAATTTGGAAGAGTCTTTTCTTTGTACTGATTTCTTATTGCTTGCATGTACATTATTTGATGTATGAAAATGTTTGACCATAAGCGAGTAGGTACAAATTTATGCACTTTGTGAATGTGATTTTTATGTATGATGAAACTCTTGGTCGCACGTGGTTACGGGTCACACACCTTGCGAACAGGCCGAACACCTAGTCGAGTGACCCAAGTGTCTCGGCCCAGAAATCTTGAGCCCATGGCGGAACCAAGCGAGCCCAGCCCACCCTCTCCTTATTTCTTGTACGCGTGAATGCATGAAAACATTCACATAACCTTTTTCCAACTTGTTACAAACCCTAGACACCCCTAGCAAGTGACGGCAATATCTTGGATCCGACAAGGTCCCTCTCGAAGTTCTCCGTTATCGTATTAACTCACCCTTGCACGTAATCCTTCTCGGTAAGTAATCTATCTTGATTTCCGATTAATATCTCTTGTCGGTTATTCTTGGTGAGTGGTCCAATTAAAGGAGTTGTTTGCAAAATGTTCGGTCCAGTCAGTTTAGCCTATTAATTGATTGAGATTCAATTGAGAATTGAATTCAAAGCATGGCTGACATATACATGTGTTTATATTATTTGCAATCAAATTGATAAGTATAGTGGGTCAACATACACATGCCTTTTGAAAACAAATAGATAAGTTTTGAAAACAAATGGTTAAGTTTTTAATATTAGTGGTCTGCACATGAATCTTGTTTTATTGTATATTGAGAGTAGGTAGGTTCGAACATATGTATGGCAAGTAGTCCGAGCTTGTTTGTGAAAATAGTGGGATAGTTATTGTCAGAATATGTTTGAAATTATAAAACCTTTGAATGTATAAGCACCAGTTCGGATAAGCATGTAATATAAATTAGTGCTAACAATTAAAAACCTTCAAGTACATGATTGTGGGCCGTGTTGTGGTTTGGGCCGGTTACGTTAGTGCAAGTAAACATCAGGAGGTTATACAAATATGATGATATGCTTCCAAATTATTATGTATGTCAAGTTATGTCCAAGTTAATGCATGATGGGTAAATTTTCCTAAAGGCATAAAACGGTTAGCTTGGTTGGGTCTAGAACCATGTGTTGCATGTTTGTGAATTTCTTAATGATCGATCTGTTATGTGTGGTATAAAGTTGTCAAATGATAAGATTGGTTAGAAATGGTAAATGATAATTAGGGCCTTGATGATTGCTTTATGTAACTGTTATGATGATTGTTTATATTAGAGTTTGCTAGAGTGTATGCAATAACCGTCGTTTGACCTTGAGATTCTACTGAAAGTGTGTAACAGTTAACTGTTGTTATGTGAGCAAGGCATTGTAACTGATCTCGACGAAACACTGTGATGTTTCGTCACACATATAACTCGATGAAACATAGGTATTTCGCCGAACACCAATATGACGAAATTCGTCGAGGGAAAACGGAATGGGCTTGGGTTTGGGTTTGGGTAAACACAATGGGTCGCACATCTTTGGCTCATCGCACACACATACATATGTTGGGCAGTGTAAACAATTGGGCTTGAGTAGCACATTAGTGAATGAGTTGCACACTTATGGACCTCTGTGTTGAACTGATTAAGTGTTGTTTTTGTTGTTTGATTAACTGAAAAGCCACATGAGTCCCAAGAATGTATGATATATGTTATGTGATAAGTTTTGGTATGAAATGCTGAATGTGATCCTAACTGTTGTGAGTAATTGAAATAGGACACGTTTGATTAAGTCCAAACAAGTAACTAAACATACCGAGCAATCTAAGGTGAGTTCATTCCTCTTGAGCACGCGACTCGATGGTTGGGACAGTCATTGGGTATCCCTGAGAGGGATAGGTTTTTGGGTAAATCAATTGGGTGTTCCTAAGAGGGATACGTCATGTGGGTAAATCTGGAATGTTGGATAATACACTCATCCTATCACCTTTAAGTCCCATCTTTTTGTTACCGGAGAGGTAACATGGTATTAGTTGGTAGCGCTACTTACGTTTGGCACCCTCACCCCGTACCGGAGAGGACAGATGTGAACTAATGACCCAGTCATGCCAAGTGCTTTGATAGGAGCACTGGGGAACGGGCAAAACATAAATCAGGAGCCGTCTTGTATCCGAGGTATTATCAACATTGTAATCAATGAACGGAACTAAACACTTGGTAACTAATGTTTTCGTAAAACTATTAACTCACCAGCGTTGTCTGATACACGTGTGTGCATGCTCGCAGGTTATAGATTATGCGGATCGTGGAACTTGCTGTCTGGGATGCTGGAGTGGTCATGGGTCGTAAAGCATGGGATTGCGAGACAAGTCTAATGGTTTTTGTTCATACGGTTTATGTAACACGTAACAAATGATTTATGCTTCCGCTGAATATGATGAGTCATGCTTTATGTAATGTAATACTTTACCTTAACAAATGAAAGTTTTATTTAAATCATGCATGAGTTCAATGTGATTGGTGGCTAGATCCTGGTACGTCACACGCCTCGCGGGGGTTTCCGCATGTGGTATTTTAGGGGTGTGGCAGTACCCCAATGCCCCTATCCAAGCATTGGTCATGATTAGGTCATTAGTTCAACACCCGTCCTCTCCGGTACGGGGTGAGGATACCAGCCCTAAGTAGCGCTACCAACTAATACCCGTTACCTCTCCGGTAACACAAAAGATGGGACTTAAGAGATGATAGGATGAGTATATTATCCAACATTCATGATTTTTACCCGCAAGACGTATTCCCTCAGGAATACCCATGACTGTCCCAACCACCGGGACCCACGCTCAAAAGGAATGAACTCACCAGCGTTGTCTGATACACGTGTGTGCATGCTCGCAGGTTATAGATTATGTGGATCGTGGAACTTGCTGTCTGGGATGCTGGAGTGGTCATGGGTCGTAAAGCATGGGATTGCGAGACAATTCTAATGGTTTTGTTCATACGGTTTATGTAACACTTAACAAATGATTTATGCTTCCGCTGAATACGATGAGTCATGCTTTATGTAATGTAATACTTTACCTTAATAAATGAAAGTTTTATTTAAATCATGCATGAGTTCAATGTGATTGGTGGCTAGATCCTGGTACGTCACACGCCTCGCGGGGGTTTCCGCATGTGGTATTTTGGGGGTGTGACACTGGATGGAGATACTTAGTGATTCTGATTGCAATATCCAGTATCATGCAGGAAAGGCAAACGTAGTAGCTGATGCTTTAAGTCGAAAATATCACGAAAAACTAAAAAGAGTGCGTTCTCTTAAACTAAATCTGCAAGTAGATTTAAATGAACAGATTAGAAAAGCACAAGAATCAGTAATCAAGGAAGATACTGAAAAATTGAAAGGAATGATTAAAGAACTAGAACAAGGAACAGATGGAATTTGGAGATTCCATAAGAAAAGAATATGGATACCTAAATTAGGAAACCTACGCCACCGTATATTAGAAGAAGCTCAAAAGTCTAAGTATATGATGCATCCTGGAAATGATAAGATGTATCAAGACTTAAGAAATAATTTTGGGTGGATAGGAATGAAAAAAGGATATAGCAGCATATGTTGCAAAGTGTCTAACATGTTCACAAGTTAAAGCTGAACATCAGAAACCCTTAGATTTGTTACAACAGCTAGAAATGCCAGTTTGGAAATGGGAATTGATAACAATGGATTTTGTTACCAAATTACCCAAAACAAGAAAAGGTAATGATACAATCTGGGTGATTGTAGATAGGCTAACTAAGTCAGCTCATTTCCTATCCATGAAGGAAACTTTCAGTATAGAACAATTAGCTAAATTATATGTCAATAAAATAGTTTCATTACATGGAATTCCTTTATCAATTGTTTCTGATAGGGATAGCCGTTTTACCTCTCATTTTTGGACAAGTTTCCAAAAAGCAATGGGAACCAAGTTATATCTAAGCACCGCTTATCATCCTCAAACGGACGGACAAAGCGAAAGGACAATTCAGACAATGGAAGATATACTTAGAGCTTGTGTAATTGATTTTGGAGGTAATTAGGACGATCACTTACCATTAATAGAATTTTCTTATAATAACAGCTATCACACAAGTATCAATATTGCACCATTCAAAGCACTTTATGGACGAAAGTGCCAAACGCTAGTCTGTTGGGCAGAAATTGGAGAAAAGCAACTATCCGGACCTGAAATAGTACAAGAAACAACTGACAAAATTATTCAAGTCAAGGAACGATTGAAAGCAGCACGCGATCGACAGAAGAGTTATGCAGATAACAGACGAAAGCCATTGGAATTTCAGGTAAAAGACAAAGTGTTATTGAAAGTCTCTCCTTGGAAAGGAGTGGTAAGATTAATCATAAGGGGAAAGCTAAGCCCCAGGTATGTTGGACCTTTTGAGATTATTAGAAGAATAGGACCTGTAGCCTATCAGCTGCAACTGCCAGAGGAAATGGCAGGAATACACGATGTATTTCCTGTATCTAATCTCAAGAAATGCTTAGCAGATAAATCACTGGTAGTACCTCTTAAGGATATAGAGGTAAATGAAAAACTCAAATTTATGGAAAGGCCTCTACAGATTGAAGACAGAAAAGTCAAAAATCTCAAACACAAGAGACTAATTCTAGTCAAAGTGAAATGGAACTCCAAAAAAAGACCAGAATACAATTGGGAGCTTGAATCAGAAATGCAAAGGAAATACCCACACCTGTTCCGGTAGATCTCGAGGACGAGCTCTAAAACAAGGTGGGGAGGATATAACAACCCTTCAAAAATATTTTCGACACCCCTAATATATTTAAAGTGTCCCTATATGTCTTCAAATACACCCCAATTGCGAAAACCGAGCCCTAAATAGCTTATATAATTAAAAATAAAATAAAAACAAGATTTTAACTTCGCTCACTGGCCGCGAACGAGTAGTCGGTGACCTACGCGGGCTGCGACAGCTCGGAGTCAGGGCGAGCCCCTGAGCCGCCACGTGTCACCATTCGTGTCGAGCCTAGTGGCGAGTCAGCCAAGCTAGGGCCTACCCTAGCTGGCCTCGCGGGCCGCGAAGGCCCTGGATTAGGTTTACGCGGGGCGCGACGGAAGTCGAAGAGGCATTATAAATAAAGGCTTTCAGCCTCTGTCTCAACTCGCTCATTTTCTCGATCTCTCTCAATATTCTGCATAGCTATTATAATCCCGGTCATAATACCCCCCTAAATAACGAAGTTCTGCCTCGTTGTAAGTATCATAACCCCGGTTACGTATTAGATACGCTGCCCGATTGATCCAGGGTTCCGTAACGGCTCTCGTGGTTCTGCCCGACGTAGTCATTGGAATGTCGTCTCGGGAAAGGTATTACTAATGTAAATATTGGGTTATTATACTAACGCGTGTGCATTTGTGTATTCAATAGATAATCACCAGGGAATCCTTAAAGAAAACCCTAAGACAGCAATGTGAGTAGTCTCCTTTTTGTAAATTGTTTTTACAAATCCTTAAATATTTTACAATGTGATTAGCATTGATTGAGTCTTTGTAGTTCTTCAATTACTGCCGGTATGTTGGGGTTTTGTATACAAAATGTGGAACACGTTACCATTGGACAAAGAGTTAGCTAATGTGTAATATGATCCACCAATCAGGATTGACAATACTGAATGAGTAATTGTGTAGAAATAAACATTGTAATCGCTCTCAATACTGTTAAAAGATAAAACTCTTCTTGATTAAACTGGGATTCACTCACCAATATTTCCCACTGACAAAATGTTTTTAAACGCGTTTCAGGTAACAAAATGTGAAAGCCAAATAGAAGCCAGTTGGACAGCACTGAAGGCTTGGAAAAAGTGGCTATAAAAGTTACCTGAATAAAGAGATGTTTTTAGTAAATAAAATAGGGTTTATCCCTATAAAAATGTGTGTACTGAAAACTTGGGAATTTACCACGTGTTTAATATTATAAAAGTGTGGTATTTACTCTGATAAAATATTTCCTAACTACGGTCCTGATGTAATTTCCGCTGCCAAAATGATAAACACAGATACCACCAAAACTAGTCTCGCGGCCACCCGTTCCCGGGATAGATAGGGGACGGGGGTTGCGACAACAAGAGTCAAGATTCATACTATTTATGTATAAGCATCATAAAAGCATCACGTAGAGTAAAAGTCTCATGTAATTAAACAGGATTAAGATTCAAATAATCTCATTAAGCATCACTAGGTAGAAAGTATGATGAGACATGCCAAAAGCTAAAGTTTTGAAACGCAGGGCGTTACAATCTCCCCTCCTTTAGGAGATTTCGTCCCCGAAATCTTAGAGGAAGATTGCTTGAAGAGCTGTGGATACTTGGTTCTCATTTTACTCCCGAGTTCCCAAGTGAATTTGGCGCTACGCTTTCCTTCCCATCGCACCTTAACTATGGAAATTTTGCTACGCCTCAGCCGCTTGGTACCTCGGTCCATGATTTCGAACGGTTTCTCCACAAAATGAAGGGTTTCGTTTATTTGCAAGTCTTCGATGGGAACCTGGAGTTCCTCATCTGCTAAGCACTTCCTGAGATTAGAAACGTGGAATGTCATATATACGTTGCTAAGCTCTTGAGGCAAATCGAGTCGGTAAGCCACCTTGCCAATCCTTTCAAGTATCTTGAAGGGACCCACATAGCGAGGGGCAAGCATTCCCTTTTTACCAAAACGTATCTCCCCTTTCCAGGGAGATACTTTGAGTAGAACGTGGTCTCCAACATTAAACTCCAGAGGCTTACGCCTTTTGTCAGCATAGCTCTTTTGTCTGCTCCTAGCCTTGATCAGGTTATCACGGATTTGAAGAATCTTATCCGTCGTCTCTTGAATGATCTCAAGGCCAGTAAGTTGCTTGTCACCAATCTCATGCCAACTGAGAGGAGATCGGCACTTGCGACCGTATAAAGCTTCGAAAGGAGCCATCTGAATACTGGAATGGTAGCTGTTGTTGTACGAGAATTCGATCAATGGTAAATGTACATCCCAATTACCACCAAATTCGATGACACAAGAACGGAGCATATCCTCTAGGGTTTATTGTGCATTCAGTCTGTAAATCCGTTTGAGGATGAAAGGTTGTACTAAGATTCAAATCTTCCATTTCATTGAACCGTTTATTTATTCAAAATTCGTTATTTTTTAACCTTTCGTTTATTAAATTCGTGCGTTTTTAGTACCTTAAACTTGTTAACTTATTTTTTTAAGGAGTAATTACAAAAATCCTACCTAAAGTTTACAAACTCTAACAAGTTATATCCTTTACTCAAAACTCAGTTAATTTTTACAGTTATCTCTTATCACGTGTGGCCCACGTGAGGGCAATAAAGTCTTTTAACCTACCCCATGCTCCCCCATTTAAAACCCCAAATAACCCTAATCCACTTTCATTCATTCACCTGAAACCAAAAACCGTCCCTTAGGTTTATCAATGACAATGAACGAGTGTTTACCTAATCACACACCACCACTCACCATGGTCATAATAATAATAAAATTTATCTTCATAGTCACCTTCTTCTTCACATGTAACTTATCTTCACAGTCACCTTCTTCTTCACATGTAGCTCCACCATTGCAGAACACAGCACCACAAACAAACAAAACTTAATTTCCTTCAAAAACACCCTTTAAAACCCACTAATTCTGCACTCGTGGAACCCAAACGCCCACCATTGCCAATGGGTAGGTGTTTCTTGCCACAATAATCAAGTCACCCACCTTATTCTCCCACACTTCTCACTCACAGGCTCCACTTCTGACACTCTGTTTTCTTTTTCACCAACCTAAGTGTTCACGCAATCATCTCTTCGGTAAAATCTCCGGCAACATTTCACATCCTCCGATTAGAAGTGCTCAATTTGGGACAAAACCAGTTTTCCGACAAGATTCCGGTTGAAATTGGGGAACTTACTCTGCTCCGGACACTTGAACTCGGACCAACTTTCTGGCCCATTGCCACGATGGATTAGGAAATGTGATCGGGTTAACTCGCTGTTGTTGTCGGGTAATCGGTTTACAGGTCGGATACCATGGGAGATTGTTAATTGTTCACAGCTTAGTGTTGTTGGTTTAAGCAACAACTTGCTAACAGGTTTTGTTCCTAAGGAAATATGGGTAATGTTAAAAGACTTTAATACCCTCACATGGGCCCCACGTGACAAGAGTTAACCGTAAAAATTAACTGGGTTTTGGGTAAAGGATATAATTTGTTAGAGTTTGTAAACTTAGGTAGGATTCTTGTAATTATTGAAGATAAAGGGCATACTTTCCAATAACATATATACATAAAGGACGATTTTTGTAATTTCCTCTTTTTTTAAGGTTTTATTTTTTTATAAACCTCCTTTTTTAATCTTTGTTTTTTAAACCACTTGTTCATTTAAAATCGATCATTTTTAAATTCTTTCGATTTTTTAAATCATTCATTTTCTGAAGTTCTTTTTCCCTAACGACTATAAGTAAATTGAATACAAAGTTTAAAAAATGAACGATTTCAAAAACGGTTCTAAAAGGAACCGTTTAAAAAAGAAACGCTTTTAAAAATTAACGGCTTAAACAAACGAATTGTTTAAAAAAAATTTTAAAAATGGTTTTAAAAAGAACGGTATAAATTGAATCGGTTAAAAAAACTTTAAAAGACAAACAAATTTAAAAAGAACGATTTTAATAAACAACCGGTTTAAAAATGAATAATTTTAAAAATGATAGACGGTTTTAAAAAGTTTAAAAAACAAATGATTTTAAAAATGATGTTTATAAAAATCAAACGCTTAATGAAAATACATACTTATTTGTATATATAAAACATATTTTGTTAAATAATAATCGTGAAAATATCGAAATACTAAAAAAAACTTGAGTAATTGCATTAATAATCTCTTAAATATTAAAAAAACTTTGTAATTATAAAAAAACAGCCCCTAAGGTATATAATTACCTAATTACCCGTACACTTAACTGCAAAAAAAGGAACGAAGTTAGTGTCAGGGGCCAAAACCGTTATAAAATGCAACCTCGGGGTTTGGTATGTTAAAATATTCTTTTTTAGGCTGAAAGCGTTAAACTTGCTAAACCACGTCAAAATAGTAATTTACTCTTTTTTAAATAAACTTACTGAATAAGCGCTAAAAGGTCCACTTACTTTATTAAACAGGTTGTGATAAGGTTAGTCAATTTGTTAAATATGTGTGTTCTGATTGACCCATTTAATAAACATGTTACACTAGCCATCCCAAACCTAAATATTTTCGTGTCGTGTTTATATGGTGTTTAGGATTGTGTCCTATACTGAATAATGAAAAAAAAAAAAAAATTTGCCCGGACATGTGCTTATCTGAGCAGAACTTTTTTTTTTTTTTTTCATTCACATTGGTATACACATGTTACCATGTTACTAGTCTAAAAACATGTATTTTTGAAAAGTAAATATATATTTTATCTTTTTTAACTTCTTATTACAACACCTGTACATGACATGGGATATTTGCAATTCTTTTTGTCTCAAACCAAATCTTACGAGAAAATGGTAATTGCTTTACCAGATTATGAATATTATGAACAACTCGAAATGAAGATTACAACAAAGTTGAAGTTGAGAAACAATAATGATCTTTAAAAATCCTTTTACATGTTTTCGTTTAGGCTATAAGATGTGGTTTCACATTTTTTACAACAAAGTTGAATTTGAGAAACGATATTGAGTAGGGATGAGCATGGTACCCGTTCAGTATCGAACCGATACCGGTACCGAAAAACGGAGCAAAGTGGTACCGGTACCGAATACACCGGTTCGATACCGGTGGTACCCGATACCAAATGGCCATCCCTATATTGAGTAACCAAACACGTCTTTTAGCATAATTCATTCCTATTTTAACTTCACCAACCGAACAACAAACGGGCCTTAGTTTGCAATACATAATAACTGATGCTATTAAAACATGATTGAAATGAAAATTATGATATTTTATAACTTTATAAAAAAATGGGTAGGAGGAAACAAATTAATCAATGTGTTACACATGATTGATTCATAATGTGTACACGTTTGAAAACAATCCAAGTAATATAATAACTTTGATCTTCACTGTAATTTTCTGAGACCATTTACGGACCTTCATAGTAAGATTCAATGGTGTTTGATAGTGTCTTGGATTTCAATGTTGACTATTGTCTAATAACCCTGTTTGAACTATACACGAAATTCTCTTCACCGGCAACTGTGGAATTCAGCCTACCAGCAGCCCAACCGTTGTTGACCACACGAACCGGGTCCCCAGTTACCCGTGTGCCATCAACACGCCTATCAAATTCCGGAAGTCCGTTTGCTTTTCGCTCTTTCCTTCTCTTTCTCTCCTCGTCTCTTTCTTTCCTCAGCCATTGCTCTACTGTTCTCTGTAAATACAAAGAAGCTGTGTTGACTGGTCCATTGACTTTGACTTTTTAGGTCAATATATTATTTCTCAAGCTTGAAACTAACATGGGGTTATCACAAACGTGTACATCAATGTTTAACTAAAATTATATCTTTTTATGCTTTTTAGTGTGGTAATACAATTTATTTTGTAACCAAGTTGACGTGTGAACCAAGTGAAACTGACCATTAAAGATAGGTTGCTCATCTTTTTGACCTCTTCCATAGTCGATGCTAACTGCAACTTCCCATGAGCAACATAAACCTAAAATAAAGATTATAACTTTGTTACCATGATAGCATATTGGACTTCAAAATAAATGGATAATAATTAAAAGCTTACAATGTGTGAAGGCCAATTCTCAAGGCCATCAAATATGTGTGTAGCATATATAATAGTAGCACCGCGCTCTTCACATTCCTTTTTTAGGAAAGTCAAAAGATCAGCCCTGGCAAGCACATCTAGGTCAACCGTAATTTCATCAAGAAGAAGAACCTATACAGATGAGTTAGTCCCGCACGATTAATATAATAATAAACGTACAAAAACAAATTCGAAAAGCAAATGGTTAATGTTAGCAGAAAAGAAAAGAAACTGGAATCTAACACTTCATCACATGAACCAACATTTGACCGAGTGTCAAATTTACCATTTAGTGAAAAATATAAAATAAAATCTCATGGACCCAAATCAATATTATCAACTTATTTGTAATACCTTGAATTCCTTTAGAAGGCCCATGCATATTTGCACTCTTCTTCGCTGACCATCAGAGACCTTATGCATCCTCCATGACAGATCAATATCTAAAACCTGAAATGTTATTGACAGATCAATATCTAATCCGCACCCAAACTTTTAATCATCCTTAATTTTTAATTAGCGAAATATACAAAGCGTACAGTGAAACTGATACAGACTCATCTACAACGTCAATGTAGAGATGGATTCTTAAATTTCTGCAGAAAAGTTCAAATTAAAACACGGATGTCTAAACTGAAAAAACAGCACTGGCTCTTTTCATTTTCTTATATACTCCTTTACAAAAATAATAAGATCACCTTGACGTTTGATTAAAGCCGAAACCAAACATTCGTTTCATAATGTGGGTCCCCTATATAAGAAATAGTGAAGAATGGGACCTACCTTAATTAGCTCAGCTCTTCTCTGAGGATTAACCCCTGATACGCCAAATAACATTTTTTCAGCAGAAATATCCATTTGTATTGCAACATCAAACCCAGCAAAAGCAACTTCTCTTCTCCACTGTTCATTTGAAACCGTTATCAAGAACCCAAAAAACACATACTCTCTTTGTCCCATGAAAAAAATGAAATATTGGGGCGTTTGGCCCAACTGGTAACTTAATCATAAAATAACCCTTTAATATGACAAAATAAAGGATTCTATGGATATAGCGATTAGAATTGACTGCAATAGTGACTACAAGCATATTAGTTTTGGCTTAAACTTTTCCAAAGGAACCAAGGAAATTTTCATAGCATGTAGTACTTACATAACCAATGGTACCCAACACTTTACTTAAGAGGCACATATCTATAGTAACCAACAAGCGTTCATTTTATTAATTATCATCGTTGTGGACAATTCCAAGAATTTTAAAACAACTATTGAAAAACACTGAAATTTCCTTAAATTTTTAAAAACATTTGGTTCTCTTTATTGTATATAAATAATCTTGTTGCACTTTAAATCTAATGTAACTAATTATAGTTTAAGAACTTCAATATCAGGTTACCATTTGTGTGAAACTAACTATTAAGAAATTGTTTACACATTGACTATGGTATCTCAATTTGCATGTTATTTTCATAGCTCTGGACAATTATATCTGTGTAAGGGCATATACAGAGTTAACAGTAAATTGTGGACGCAAAAACCCAACTTGTAAGCTTGCTTTGTAGGAATAAGTTCCCTTAGGCTTATATAATCAATTTGAAATCATATCAGAGTACTTCTTGGGGGTCTAGCACATATTTTAGATACTGGAAAATTTTTCAAACTATCTTAACTGTCAGATAACATTTACTTGTAAAGCAGTATGCACTTAAAATTAAACTCTCAAGTATTCTATTATCTGATTCCCAGCTGACAGAAAATGCTATAGCCTTGCCTAAAGAAGTAACCAAACCTAACAACAAGGTATGACCTGCATTATTGTTAATCCACCTACAAATTCAACCTATTTGATAACTATTGGTTCTAACTATTAAGAGATATAAATTAGTCGATCCTCTTGAATTCATGTTGATCTTTCTAACCATGCTCAACTAACGAAAAGATTAAAGCTTGATGGGATTGGGGAGAAATATCATCCTTCTACTATCAAAGATAACGATATTGAACACCTTTGAGTTATACTATTATTGTCAGGAAAAAAAATGGTGTTTTGTAGTGTAAAGAATTGTTATAGGAGTGCATATCTCACCGGAGAACCTAGATCAGCCACTGATTAGAGCCTACATATATCCCATTCTCTTAGAGTTAATCACAGTTATTTCGGATACATTCTCTATCCTACATCATTTTCTTAACATTATGAATACACTTCGCAGTTGCTTATGGGCATAACCAACACGCAAACCACATAAATCTCTATGTATGAGTGATTGTTCTTATTTTTGGCTGTTTGGCAACTTCTGAATGGTTAAGTGCTGAATCAGTAAGAGGTCTGAACCATTAAGTGCTGAACCAGTAAGAGGTCTGAACCATTAAGAGCTAGTATAATGCTTAACCGTTCAGAGGCAAATGTCTGACCAATTCAGATTAGAGGTCTTAACCATTCAAACTCAGTATAATACTTAACCATTCAGAGGCAAATGTCTGAACCATTCAGACATCTGCTCGCAAAACAAACAGTCTAAACCATTAAGTGCTGAACCAGTAAGAGGTCAAAACTATTAAGAGCCTCATTAAGAGATAAACGAACAGCCCCTTAGTCATTGAAAACATATATATCTCAAATTTCTAGCAAAGCCTAAACACTTGGGGCATCATAACATAAATTAATCGCATAGGTTAAGCTTGTCAATTATTATAACACATTGGTATCATTAACATGGCCAATAACAGCAGTGGCGGATCTAGGATTCCGACCAAGGGGTAACGTTATATAAATAAGCCGTAACGAAATCGAAAAAACGTCAAATTTTTCCAAAATTTACACTAATTTTTCCAAATTTTTTCCGACCAAGGGGTAGCGGGGGTTACCCCTACCAAAGAGGTAGGTCCGCCCCTGAATAACAGCATCAAATTCTTCAAGTTAAGAATAATCACAATCCCATATTGCAGTCCACTTCTATCAACCAACATAAAGCAGGCAGGCACCACATAACCATTACCAAAAACTCAAACAATCAATCAAAAGAGAAGCAAACTACCTCTCCACCAAGATAAGTAAGATCACCAGAAGACGTCAACGACGTGTCATGAAACGCCGATCTGCCAATAACCCGAACCATCTCCGGCTCCACCATATGCTTCCCTCCCAATATCTTCAATATCGTCGTTTTACCTTCACAAAATATCACACCATCATTACATTACAACAATTCCTTTTAATATCCACAAATTATATCAATACAACAATTCCTTTTAATATCCAAAAATTATATCAATACAGCAATTTCTTTTTATATCTAAAAATTATATTATAAATGATTTCAATAAAATAGAGGCTCACCAGCGCCGTTAGATCCAACAAGAAGACAGCGATCACCAGCATTGAGTGTGAGTGAAAGATCTTCAATTAGGGGAACTGAACCGGGAGGCGGATGACCGTCGATCCCAGGGTAGGTGAACTTGAGTTTATTGATGACAACGGTTGGATTGTTATGACTGGCCACCATTGTTTTGTTTTGTTAGATCAGAAGGAAAGGTGTTGCGAGGAGGGATGGATCAAAAGAAGAAGGGGGTTTTATAAGGGATTGTTGGTGGATCAAAAGCGGGAATTGAATGAGAGTCGGTTGGTGTCGTGGAAGGGTTTTGAGTCGCTAGTAGTAGCCTGTGGAGATGATGTGGTTAGAAATGTGGCACGACGACATGACTAGTTAGTTTGGGGGTTTACTTTAAGGCTGCTAGGCATGGGGTTCGTCCCCGGATCAACATGGGACGGCGACGGTCCAAACACCGTGCCGCCCCCCCGCGTCCCGTCCTCACCGTCCGGATCAAGACGTTTGCGACGATCCAAACATGGTGGGCCCATGTTCAAAAGTGACCGTTAATAAAAAAAAAAAAAAAAAAAAATTCAACTTTTTTTTTTCAAAAAGTAACGGTAAATTTCAATTTATTTATAAATTTCAATTCCATTTTCACTTTCATTCACCAAACTAACCACAACATCTCATCCCTCTCTCACATAATTTTTATAAATCTTCTTCCACTTTTATAAACCTTATACTTTAGCATGGTTGAGTTTATGGAGCGGGCCAAGGGGAAACAAAAGGAAACGGTGGACCCGAACATGGTTGAGTTTATGGAACACTTAAAAGTGTACAATGACGTCACGGCCCAAAAGACGAAGGCGAAGGACCGGGCCGCGGAAGAAAAAACTCGTGTAGAGGAAGAAAAGTTACGCGAGAAGGTGCGGTTGTCGAATGAGAAAATCCGAATTTCCGATGAAAAAATTCGGCTCAAGGAATGGGAAATAATGATGATGAACTTTATGTTTTTTTTTTTATTAACTTTATGTTTTTTTTTATGTTTATGTAATGTGGTTTTAATATTAATGAAAATATTTTGTTAGTATATTTGTTAAATGTTAAAAAAAAATAGAAGACTAAAAAAAAAAACATAAAAGTGGTGGAGGATGATGACTAGGACCAACTTAACCATGCCCTCTAGTTTTGGAGGATGGACCAATCTTGGAAGGATGATGACGTGGCGCATACGTGGCGGATCATCCTCAAGGATGATCCATCTACCATACCGAGTAGCCTAAGGTATCTTTCCCTTTTTGTGTACCTGTCAATTTGGGGCTGTTCAAATTTACCAACCAGATAAAATGTGATGGGTAAATCTGAAATCAGTAATATTTAGACCGTGGGTTGGGGTGGCGGTTGCCAAGCAACGCTAGCTAGACCACACCGGGCAACCATACATCTCTATATGCACACAAAAATTCATTGTATTCCCGTGACTCCTTACCCACTTTAGTAGGTCTGCCCCTATCCACCACTGTAAGTTAACACACTTAAGTAGAACCCAAACACCTCTAGGTGTAACTGAATACAAAAGGTTCTTGGAATTTCAGTTGCATAAATTACATCTAAAGGTAGTTCAACTACCTAACTTATGAGAACTACGGAAGTAGAGAAAAATCGAGATACGTACCTTACTAGCATTGTAATAAATCATAAAAGTTAGAAACATAAGAACTACAGAAGTAGAGAAAAATCGAGATACGTACCTTACTAGCATTGTAATAAATCATAAAAGTTAGAAACATAAGAACTACGGAAGTAGAGAAAAATCAAGATACGTACCTTACTAGCATTGTAATAAATCATAAAAGTTAGAAACATTTGGATACCAACTTCCATAGGATGATCTCTGTGCACTTCAATTATGGATTATTTTGACCAATCATATCTACAAAACATAATGTGGTTAGCCTCTTCAAAGGAAATATACTATCTCTTTGACTTCATTTCGGCGTGAGAATAAATATAAAAAATGTCACCAGAAAATAAGTATGTAAGAGAGAATTATAAGAGTGAATGACCTGATTTTTTTAGGTCACCTGTACTGTTAGTTGTCGTTATCTTGGTTATAGTCGTATTAATGTTGATATCTCTAATCTGATTGGTGGTCATGTAAACATGCACTCCACAAAGTTGCCATGTAAGCGAAGCACCATATGTTAAATCCAACCCCGGATACCAGGTTTAGAATGGTATCTCTTCAATTGGGAAATTGTAAAATGACTAACAAAAAGGCAAAGATACCATAGCCAAAAGACATATTACATAAGACCATATCTTGGAGATAACAACATTATTATACATAGAACATTTCTTCCTTACTAGTACGAGTGAAATAAAGGATGCAGAAAACAGAAAACCATTACAAAGTAGTGGATGCATTAACATCAACATTACCTTTTATTCAGCCACCCTGCTTTCATCATAAAGATATATAACAACACCCTCAAAACCAGTGTTTAGTTGTTACGTTCCCAAATCCGCAACTCATTTGCTACCTTTCCTTCCATCAACCGCTTATCTTGTCTCAGTTGTTTGTGCTGCTCATACATATGGTTCACAAAGTTGTTAGTGACGTTCGTGTGCTAAGCCGACGACTTGAAACTGAAATGTAGTTCATTTGGTATGATTACCTCCTCTTGCAGGTTTTTCACAACTCCCAACATCAACTTTGTCTGAAAAGAATATAAAAGCCATTAGTAAAGCAACTTATAGAACTTAGTGTTTTGTGAAATGGTAAGCTCACTTTTATGGTTCTGACTTGTTGGAGATTGGCCTCGGTTTGTTTCTCTAACTGAAAGAGCTCGGTGACATCTGCCTGTTGAACCTTGTGCTCATTGAGGTGCCTTCAAAACATACATGTAAACAAAGACTGTTTAGACAGCCAATTTGTCTATTAAATTAATATATGGAAGTCCCTGAGATTTTGAATGCCCTATGCCACTAGTAAAAAGGCAATTGAAATAGAAACTTATATATATAAACAAAGTTTACTAGCTTGGTCGGCTCAAGGTCTAACCAAGTCGAACACTCAAACACATCGGATTACTTAGAAGCCTAAATGAATATAAATATATGTATTTAAAAAGTTGGAGCCATTAGGGGGGGGGGGGGGGGGGGGGGGGGGGGGGTGCAAGTCTCAAACTCAAGACCTCACATGTGGCATGGAAAGGGTCTTTCCATCACTGCTTTTTTGTTTAAACAATGGACATAATAGTTAAATAATAAAATTCATATATGTAAAAGTTTTGGGCCCCTTAAAATTTTGGGTCTTGTGCGATCGTTCATCTGGTACACTCTATGGGCCAACCATGGAAATTAACTGAACTAGGTATAACATGTTGATCAAGTACGATTACCATTGGATCATCTCTGTTAACTCATCAGCGGTGCATACATTCCTATATTGTAACGTGTGTTCCTGTCACAAGTTCCCAAGTGATAAGCAACAAGTAACTCAGTTAAAGAAATTATATACTATCTGTAAGAGTGTGGTAGAAGCGTCAAAAATGACATTAAATCTCAAATTGATTTTTGAAGATTTCCTTGAATTTTCATTTAGTTATAAAGTTGTGAGTTAGTTGTCATGCTAATTTCTTAATTGTCTCATTTTATTTCCTAGTGTTCATATGAGAAATGTTAAAATTTCTCATATATAAAGGAACTCTATGTAATAGTTTAGGCCTTTAAAAATATATCAATTTTATCTTAGAATGTTTTTAAATTTTGCCTCGCGTGATACGTAGATTTCAACTTCGTCCTGCGTCAAATATTTTTAATTCATAAGAATCTAGTAAAGTATTCTATAATGACATACGCAAGTACTCTTATCGTGTATGGGTATCATTATCATGGTTTCGAAACAACTGTTAGTGGCATAAGGTGTTTATCTCCGTCAAAGTGGTGTTGGTTCATGCCCCACAAAGTGGGTAGTGTTACAAGGGAAATGCATGAGACTGGTGGGCTGGACTTTATTTATGGCCAAAATTAAAGCAATGAATGAATTTGACGGTCATTTCAGCTTTGACCGGGTGGTAGAGGCTCTTGCCTCATGGAAAAAAGACGATTGTTCAATCCTGGCATTGGGTATAATTAATATTATTTAAGAGTAGGAGTAGAAAAAATGTAGCATTTGACGTTAAAAAAAAAAGAATGAATTTGACGATCGTGACATTGTAAAAAAGGCAAACATACTAGTATTGTTACTAGATCATTTTCTCTTTTTATACCTTTCTAATATTCGTGCAATTAAGCATAACAATTGTGAAAGATAGTGAAGGTGACTTAACAACAGGACCAGCACTTTTTGTAAGGCTCTAAAGGGCCAATATCATAGATGGTACTTGGGAAGAGTGATGCTAGCAGTGATATGATTTAAGAATGCTTGATTCACATACCTCGCGTACAGTTCTGCGGACTGCTTCATCTGCATGCTTGTGGTCCTCGTAGCGCTTAAGGATATCGGGCATGCTGCATGACAAGTTCATGAAAGTAAGGGTTAGCATTTATATTATCCAACATGACACTAAAACAGACATTTAGTAATTTGAGAGTCCAAATGTTTCACAAAGAAATAAGCCATGCAAGTAAATGAAGATTTGGAGTTTATAGTTGTGATATGATTGTTGAGTTGTAACAGTTTAGCCTCCATGTTTCAATTATCTAGAGCTTCAATATATTTTTAGGTAGTTTTTTTTAATAAATTTAACTTTATTGCAACTTTAGGTGCATAAATATCTATATAAATATGTATACCATTTACAACCACAAAAAAAAAAAAAAAAAAAAACCGACACATTTGAATGGATCATGATCCTGCTCCAATTAGGACTTGTCCTCAAGGTACTCATAACTATGGAATACTAGGACTTGTGATGGGAAATCATCAACTAACACCCCTGGTGTGTCATTAAGCTCGCCTCACTTCCGAATCGATCTAAGGAAAACTTCCAACAAAAATAAAGTGTATGCATCAATCACATTTAAAATATGACTAGATTATGTCATTTCCGTCCTTATAAGCTTAATCTTAGTCACCCTCTCATCTTTGTTCGCCCTATTCGACTAGCACCTCCTAGTGTTCCCTTAATGATTTTGCCTGGCTATGTTCCATTAAGTAGTTTAGAATATGAATGCGTATAACACAATGCATAACAATGTTAACATCTCAATGTTAAATATCTTTTGGGGTAGAATGTTGTAGTTTACTAGCCATCAACAGGCTAAACGAAAAATTATGATATGAGGGCCTGAACGATTAGTTACTCTCGGTTGATACGTATCGTATAACTAGCTAGTGGTGACAAGTCGATGCCTACAGGAAAGGTATCTCTAATGGGGACACTAGTCATGCTCTAAGTCATCACTTTATAATACTCCTATATCTCAATGGTAATCAACTATGTTGATAGACATACATAGAGTACCAATACCCTTTTTACATAAAAAAACAACCCCCTTGAAATTCAATATTTATATACTACGAATACCATAAGTACCGAATACCGAAATTAATATATAACTTTTTTGAACGGCGAATTTCTAGTTTCTTATGAAACTTGAGAACAAGATCTCACATTAAAAATGTTTAAAAGGTTTTGCCTTTCCACTTGAACACCAACCCCATAGTAAATACCAAAATTAAAATAATATGGTACCAATATTTTTGTTGAATAGGCAAAATCAATATGACTACTAATATGAGTACCATTATGGTTGGTATTCTTGAAAATATAAAAAAACTCATTCCCTAAATGATCATAGTGATATGATGTCATTTGAGCCGTAGCTTCACAATAATTAAAAAAAAAAAGAAATATCTGAAGAGAAAGTGGGCTCACCTACCAATCCAAAATGTAAGTAACTGGTATTAAGCCCCACCGCGTTCCGGTGAAGCGTAAAACTGTTTTAAATAGTACCAATGTCATATTATTGCTAAAAAACTAGCTCGTATTAATGTTAATAAATTAGACCGTAACGTAAAATATAGAAAATGATAACTAAGTCGACTTTGTACCCGCTCGTTGCGATGACCCTGTTAAATGGGAAAAAATAGACGACGTAAAAACGTTGAACCATACATGTACATTGTGTCGTGTTAACCCGCAAATATAGAACGGAACATTAAACGAAATGTAAAAACATTGAACCACACACGCACGTTGCACCATGTTATCTCACAAAATTTAGAACGAAATGTAAAACAAAAAATTTGCGAAATATGAAAAGTATAGGAGACCAGAGTTGAAAGTAAAAAAATTGTAAGATTAAATTGTAAAAGATGAAAACTTTTGGGTTAATAGTGAAGAATCAAATAGTCTTGGATGAAAAGTGTAATATCAATTTTTTTTAAAACACCCTTAATTCATAAAGATGTTACAAATTTATAGTATGTAAATCTGGTTGGTGAGGGGTCCTACCTCATCCTTTTATGCATATACAGGTATATGTGTAAAATTAAAAGTGTTAAAATGAAAACCTATCGTATTCACCCTTTATTGCATATGCAGGTATATAGTATCCTTCCTTTATAATATGTGTAAAATTAGAAGTGTTAAAATGAAAACCTATCGTATTCACCCTTTTATGCATATACAAACAAGAATAATTCATTTCTAAAATATATACGTCAAGTACATCTTTTTGCATCCTATTCTTTTTAGATTACCAAAAAATTAATGACGACAATAAACATGAGAAAATTAGTAAATGCCAGATCGTCTTTTCCTCTATTACTTTTGTGTGGATTCCATGACTTATTCTATTCATATTTTGGGTGAAATCTATTTAAGAGTAAGATTACAAGAGTTGAATACATGACATGCTAAATCAAGTTTCTAAAGCCAAAAAGTGTGTACCTACTACCTATGACAAATGTAAAAGAGAAAGCTAACTTGGTTGCAGTGGCGGATCCAGCCCTGTTTTGTGGGTTCACATGAACCCACTCCGTTTGGGAAAAAAATAGAAAAATTAGTGAGAATCTTGTATGATTTAAAAAAAGTTAGTGAGAATCTATCAAAACAAATCCACTGAAAAAAGTTTCTGGATCCGCCAATGCTTGGTTGCATAGAGTAACAAACATAACTAGTTAATGTATTCATGTCGACATGATGAGAAAAGAGGATGAGGCGGTATGAAAGGGAAGAACGATGTCTTATGTATGCTTCGGGCTTAACATGTAGGCTTAGTCCCAGATGAGATCCGGGTCAATGGGACCAGCATGGCCCACATCCCCCTGCTCACTCCACCAACATTGCTCTCTAGATACTATATATACTTGTTATATACTCATACATATACCAAATACTAACTTGACCATCTAAGGGTAAAGGGTTTTCCTTTATGTTGCAGTTTTGGGTAAGACCTGAGAAGGGTCAAATCCAGTTCGAACGGCTCCAAAGCCCGACCCCTAACAACGAACATTTTAACAAAGAACATATACGTTGTATATATGTTATGATACTATGTAGTCGAGTTAAGTAGTTTGATATACATGTGACCTATTTGATTAATACTAATGGTGTGTTCTTAACATTTTCAACTCATTTTCTTCCACTCGAGAAACTTTTGTTACACATCTTTAACTAAACAAACAAACATACACAATATAATCTCATACCTTTGTCCTCGATGAGGTTGTCATACCATTATGACTAAGGATGTGTGATTGTCTGAGTTGTTCCAAACACCCTTTGGGATCTTTTCTCATCCTTAATGAGGTAGCATTCAACCCTCATATCACATAATATTATTCGTTTTACCTATAAGGAACCTGTAGAATTGTTTTTGTTCAACGAGTGGGGACTTCTTACGAGGTTAACCCAAGCACACTTAACAATGTACATCTATCATTAAAAACACAATAATGGTATTTAAGGCAAACCATTTCCTATAAACTCAATACGCTCATGTCTATGATTGATGTGAGATTCAACTAGGGTGTTACATGTGACGTATGCATTAGAATTAACAAGTTTATCATCTTATTAACCCTAAAACCATTCATGATGGCGCATGCTAATTTATGCAAGATTGACAAACTTCATAACATCACAGTTAACAAACCATGTGCAATAATCTAAAATTTTCACTTACCTAGTATTCATCCAAGTATGTGTATTATGCCTCTTTAAGAAAATGGGAGTGAAAGAAGAAAATCACAAATTATCCTAAAGACATTTGACCTCTCGAGTTCATATGCTATCTTCTTATGAAAATGATACCCACCTACTAAAGTACTATGCCTTCTCATGTCTCCTAGAAGTTCTCTGGGGGCACTTTGTTTATCCCTATTCCCAAATCCAATCATAGAACAATCTTGATATAATTATATAACAATCTTTATATAACATATACAAATTGTATTATCTAAGTCACAATGCAAATTTAACCGACAAATATGTTATCTTAGACTCTTAAGGACTATTGCATGTTTTCTTTACCATTTTGCATTGAAAAGCCTAAAGTTTGTTTAGTAAGACAGAAAATTTTAAGGCATGTGCGAGGATACATGTGTTCAATTAGTTTTTTTTTTTTTTTTTTTAATCTAAGATTCTAAGAGCATAAAAAGAAAAAAATCCCATCTACTTTATAACTTCCATTCAGAAAGCATTCCACGTATAGTTGTTTTCAAGAATTTTCTTAGAAATCTTACATGTATTTTCAAAACATTCAAAAAGAAAACATGCATTCACCCATTGAGACATTCGAACAATCACTTATACCACCACCATCATCTCGTTTACTACTACCACCTTCAAAGATCGATGTCTCATCCCCCCCTGCCACAAACCATGATCATTGTCACCACCTTCACCATTTTTGCACCTAGACCACCACCACAATTGCATCGACTTCGATCTCTTTTATGTAGTTTTTATTCGTATTCTCTATCTTGAAAATAAAAGGGATAAATCATAATTTAGAAAACAGGAGATAGGAAATAATAAATTGTTCTTCAAAATAAAAGGGATAAATCATAATCTAGAAAACAGGAGATAGAAAATAATAAATTGTTCTTCAATTAAACACATTCTAATGACTTTTACCATCTTGATTCATTTCTAATCAAAGATAACCAATATATAATTAAGTTTCATATTCCACACATAGGGATTTTATTCAACTTACTAACAAGGGAGGAAGATAACGTGGGAAGGATACTAGCATCAACTACAAGAGGGTATTGATTTTGTAAAAAAAAATGGATATGTACACATATATTTGTATACATATTGTACCATATGTATTTCTGGGGCGGACCTAGCATATAAGAAGGGGCAACCTCCGCTACGGCTTAGCGTTCCGGCGGTAGTGTAAAATTAGTGTAAATTTTGGAAAAATTTGACGTTTTTACGATTTCGTTACGGCTTTTTTATAAAATGTTACGGCTTGGCGGATTTTCTAGATCCGCCACTGATGTATTTGATATAATTGTATATTATCATGCACACATAAATTTTACAATGATATATAACTGTATATTATGATTCATATTCTTATCAATTTTTAAATGATATTTAATTGTATAATTCATATTCCAGTGTGGGACATAAAGATATTCATTTTCATTTAGAGGTGATATACAGTTGCACACAAACTTTTAGGAAAGGAAAATTTTAATTATCTCTCAAGTTTTAATATTGTTTAATATTCTAACTTTTTAAATAACTAGACAAACAGAGTGAGATATGAAACACTTATAAAACTTGATTATTAATTTCTTTCTTTTTTTTTTTTTTGGGAAGGCTTTGATATATGTTACTAACTTGTTTACTAATCAATAAATGTTTTTCTTTAGTTTAACAAATGTAAGAATATAACTTTTTATAAATGTTTTAATCATTTAGTTTTAGTCATTTACAAATTAGTTTACAAGAATAGACAAAAGATCAAATACAAATAGTTTTATCATACAAAACGTACGAATATGGTAAAAAGGTAAAAAAACACGGTGACATTTTCGTAATTATTTACTCGTATAGTAATTATCAAAATTCCCTACAAATGATCTTGTAGGTTAATTTTGTAAAATGTTCTTGTAGGGTAATTTTGATCTTGTAGAGTATCATAATTACGCTACAAATGATCTTGTATGGTAATTTTGATCTTATAAAATAATTTTGATCTTAAAGGGTAATTTTACAAAATGTTCTTATTGGGTAATTTTGATCTTGTAGGGTAATTTTGTAAAATGTTCTTGTGGGGTAATTTTGATCTTGTAGAGTATCATAAATACTCTAGAAATGATCTTTTATGGTAATTTTGATCTTGTAAGATAATTTTGATCTTTTAGGGTAATTTTGTAAAGTATGATAATTACTCTATAATTAAGTGTATCACAATTAGTCTGCAAGTTTCAGAATTACCCTACAAGAACATTTGTAGAGTAATTTTGATAATTACCCTACGAGCAAATAATTACGAAAATGTCATCGCGTTTTTTTGCTTTTTCATGTCTTTCATACGTTTTGTACGATAAGACTGTTTGTACGTGAACTTAACTCTACAAGAATAAGACCTTATTATAGTTTAATTAACTTTAAGATTTAGAAAAAAAATAAATTTCATTAAGTAGCTTATGTAAAAAGTAATAAAACTTATATTTTTTTTCATGTATATCATATTTCTTTTTACTTTACCCTCGTATAAGTCACAACTTAAGTGGAAAAAAAGGCGACTAAAATATTGTTGAAGTAAAACAGTAAAAACGGAAAAAGAAAATAGAAAATATTGTTGAAGTAAAACAGTAAAAACGAAAAAAAATAGAAAATATAAATTAATCATTAGATATATGATGTGTGGCCACCGGAGAGACCCACCATGTCTCACCATTTTTAGATAAGGTTCAAGGTATAACAGTCTTTAATATAAACATCACACGCTTGTACGAATACCACGGTGACGATAGTTTACCTTTAACACTTTAATAAAAATATCTATAGATACATACATACATACAGATTAGCATGCATGTCACACAGGGTGTGTGTGTGTATATATACAACCTTTGCATCTCTCAGCCATGTACTCATGTCCATTACTATTCAGTTTTTTAATTAAAATTTTGAAAATTTGAACTTGGAATATTTGGGTTTAAGAATATATATTTTTTATATATGTATGTATATGAACCTTGATCTACATCCGGCACCTCGATGTACAACGTTAGCCGACAAAGATATAGATCAAGGAAGCTTGTTTTGTTATATATATGTTGATATATTCACACTTGTTGACGATCATATACATATTTTAGATTACGAGGACTTAGTCCACAGATCCAGATCATATCACATATGTCATCCCAAACCTAATTTTGAGAATCCCTTTTGTGTCATAACTAGTGTTTTCTAGAAAACAATAACAAAAACAAAAACAAAGAGATGATCATTATAATTAATAAATGGTCAAATCCCACACGTAGCAAAACTACATGTTGTAGGGTAGGAAAAGAAGCGTAGTATGTAGGCAAACCTTACCTCTGTCTCTAGAACAGAGTGTCTCTGCTTCAATATATGTATATGTATATATATGACTGTTTGTTATTTGTTAACAAATGGATTAAAGTTATGATTAATTTTTCTTCCTCTGAAGATTATATATTATCACATGTACCTGTCACCGGTAGAAAACTCATAGAGCTTGTTTCTCCCAGAGAAGACGAAAACGGCGAGATCAACGTCGCACAGCACGGATAGCTCGTGAGCCTTCTTCATCAGTCCGTTCCTGCGCTTGGTGAAGGAGACTTGGCGGCTCACTTTGTCTTGGATCCGCTTCAGTTCAACCTTCCCTCTCCCCATCGGGTCGTAAAACAACAGAAACACTGTCTCGTTAAAGAGGTTAATTTAAAAAAAAAAAAAGTTTATAACTAGGTTTTGAGGTAAGGTCAAGGTGGAGTCGAAATGGCACATCTTGACAGCGTTATATAACATAGGTTTGGGTGTCTTGTGAGGCGCCACGTGTCATTCCATCAGGATGGCTGTGAACCAAGAGTTTGTATAAGGGCGCTTTATCAGGCGACACGTGTCAGTTCATCGGCACTCTGAGCCATGCATTTGAACAAAGTGCAAAGTGTAAAGTATTTATTCCCCAACTGGTGGCTCTCGGCCTCACTCAACTCGTAAATATCTCACCGTACCTTCTCAGTTTTTTTACTTAATTCTTCAACTCAATCCACGTCATCTTCTATCCAGTTTGACTTCTATGGTCTACTAAACCAATTACACAACCTAACTAACATCAACAAATTAGTCTGGTCAATGTTTTAAATTCCCCTTTTTATACCGCTCAGAAACGGTTCAACTGGGTGTATCGGACAGTTCAAGCGGATGTACTGGACGGTTTAACCGGTTCTACCGGACTGTTGAACCTGTACAACCAGCCGGTTTGAACCGGCTTTTAAAACATTGGGTCTAGTAACCACTCATCTGGTTTCTCTCCTTGAGATCCTAAGTTCAACTCCCACTAGCATCACTTTGAACAACAATATTGGAGTTAGAGCTAGGCCTCTCTGTAGGTCGACAGTTCGAAACCGAGCCGAACTGGGTTTTACCGCAGTGGGCCTTCGGGCGGGCGGGTTTTCTCCAGAACTGGTGGCTTGGTGGCTCGAGCATGCATCCAAATCTGACTGTTATAAAGGAGATGATACATTTACTCGATTGAGGGCATCCTGTGATGTTTATCCGATGATTTAGTTGGCTGTTCAAAAAAAAATATCAAGGTGTACGGCCAGATTTTTTTTTCTCCGGCATGGAAGAACAGTTGTGCTCGTAAATGTGTTCGTTTTAAGCTAAGGTGAAACAGTGGCGGATTTAGGATTTTTTCTACTGGGTTCCTTTTGGTAGATTTTCACTAATTCTCACTATTTTTTTCCAAATTGTATAAGGTTTCTACTAATTTTTTCATTTTTTTCCAAACCAAGGGGTTCCTGGGAACCTCAAAAACCCCCTAGATCCGCCACTTAGGTGAAACACAAGAAATGTACTAGAGTGTCTCAATTTTTTCACATTTCACTTAATTGAGTTTGAGACCCAATAAAACTTTTTCATTGTGATGGAGACTTGTCTAATTAGAATTAAAAAAGTGTATGTATTTTTTTAGTTTCTCAAAAGATGTTAACACATAAAGTGACAAGACAAAACCATTTATAACGTACTTTAACTTTGATCTTGTTCTATTATAAAAGGGTTTTTTTTAACACAGAAACAACTTTATAAAAAAATATCTAAAAAAAAGTTCAAACCAAATATTAAGGTTTCTCAAACCCTTTAAAAATACGAATAAAAATAATACTATGAGAGATTGAGAAGAAGGTGATGGGTGGGTCCCACAAATAAACAAAAGAGTAAATTACAAGTTTTGTCCTTTATGTTTGTCCCAAATCTCAGACGCTGCCATTTACCTTTAAAATTGATGAGTTTTGTATAATGTTTGGAAATGTTGCACGTTATGTCCTTTATGGCAAACCCAGTTATATTTTTCAATTAAATTAAGTCATGTGTAGGGTACATGAGGGTAGAAATGTAATTACACCTCCCACTTGCCTTTCCCCTTTATTTAAAACCTCATCTACCCCAATCCTTTCACCTGTTTCAAATTAGGGTTCATCCTCCCTTTGCAAATTAGGGTTCGTCGCCATGGTCAACTGCCATTGTGGAAGGGAAACGATTATACAAACTTCATGGACAAAGAAGAATCCGGGTCGTCGTTTTGATTCTTGTCATGTCCAGGTAATGTTTAACTCATGGCTGGATGGTTCGATCAGGAAAGGTAATGTCTTTTTTTACTTTAATGTTTTGATTTGGTAAAATGTAGGGTTCAAATTGTTCATTTATTGGATGGTTCGATCAACAAAGGTGCCAAAGGTGCATAGATATCATACCTGGATTGCTTAGGGCTAAGAACAACTTAGAATCGGATAAGATGAAGCTGCAACAAGAGAACATGATGTTGGAACAAGAGAATATGAAGCTGCAACAAGAGAACATGAAACTTGAAGCAAAGTCAAGAAAATTGAAAAAGTATTTGGTTTGCAGTTGGATCTGTTTTGTGATGTATGTTCGGGCATTTTAGGGTGTTATATATGATGTGCAGTATGTGTAAAATGACAAGATCTAATTTTGAATGACAAGATCTAAGTTTGTGATGTATGTTTTGGCTTTTTATTGTGTTATATGTTATGTGTAGTTTTTGTGATGTGTATGAATGGTAAAGTGGAATGTTCAGTGTAAATTGACCAAAACAAGACGACCAAAACAAACTGACCAAAACAAGACGACCAAAACAAACTAACCAAAACAAGACGGGCCATAACCTGTAATGACCAAATGATGTGCAGCAACTGACATTCAAAGCAAAACAAGACGACCAAAACAAACTGACCCATTCAAACCAAAACAAGACGACCAAAACAAACTGACCTGTAATGACCAAACGATGTGCAGCAAGTGACATTCAAACCAAAACAAACTGTAAACACCTAAAGTAACAAACGATGTGCAGCAATTGACATATGTAATGACCAAACGATGTCCAGGAAGTGACATTCAAACCAAAAACAAACTGTAAACACCATTACTACTTACCATATTATAACCAAACCTGATTCATGTTCCAAAAACAACCAGCAGTTCATAAACACCTAAAGTAACTACCCAAAAGTTCACAAACATCTAAATAGTAGCAACCACAATTTCTGAAAGACATAAAAAAGTTCAAAAGCCATAAAACAAGTTCAATATTCTGACATAAACACAGGTTCAGTTTGCTGCTGCATTCCTACTCTTCTCTGCCTTGCCACTCTTCCCTGATTTGCCAGTCTTGACAGCTTCACCTTGACCCTTGCAAGTCCTGGAATTATGTCCAGTCTTCTTACACTTTGAACATGCCCCTTTAGTGTGTTTTTTGGACAGCCTTCCTGATTGGGCCATATCTTTAAGCTCCACTGCAGATCTTTTCCTCAACTTCTTTGGTCTACCAACCTGGGTGTCGTGTTTTGGGGGTGTAATTGTTGTAGGAGCATGTACACTTGTCCATAAAGTCCTACCATTGATAGGGTTCACCCTAAAAGAGTACACATGTTTCCACCTCTCCATTGTATAAACCGGATGTACCCAACTCTCCAAAGCACCTACCCTGCCCCCATTAGCAGCTTTCTCCCAAATTGCAGCCACAACATGTCTACATGGCATTCCTATAAAACATACTCAACCTTTAAACCAACATCCAGTTAACAAAAACCAACTTCAAAAAATCAAGAGCAAATTACTTGTTATTTCCCAGGCTTTGCAACTACATGTCCTTGCAGTCAAATTCACTACACGAGCATGATTTGGCTTTCCACTAACCTGATAGAAATCCCCCCCCCCCCATTCCACTGAACATGGAAAGCAAATGCATCTCTTTTGATCCCCTAAAAAACTTCTGTTGCCTTGGGTGTAAGCAAGCCTTCACTTTTCTCCATTATGTTCAACACAGTTACTATTCTCCTCATTAGATACCCCCTTATGTATTCAAGTGCTGATATGATAGGCTTGTCCCTGCCTTCTACTATCTTTCCATTAAAAACCTCACACATGTTATTAAGCACTATATCAGAAACAGCCCTCCCTGTGCCCAAAGTAGGGACAAATGAATACATAAGTAATCTTTCTTGTTAAACAAGATTATTTGACAACCAATGGTTGAAAAACTAAAAAATACCTGAAAAATAAGACCTTGACCAATGTAAAGGAGGAATCTTTGACAACCATAAGTGAGCTTTCTTGTTGAAAGCCTTCAAGTTATCCATAGCAAGTGTAAATTCTTGGACCGTTGTTGCAGCAGCACACTTCCAAAGCTTCTCCTTGTAAAGATCTCCTTTGAAACTAACTTTCATGTTTTCATGTATGTGGAGAAGACAGTATCGATGCTCAGCACAAGGAAACAGTTTTGTGATTGCAGGAAGTATTCCCTGCACAAACAATATATTGCAATTAGAAGCAAGAATAAACCTAGATATTGAGTTAGTTAAGAAAGTAAAAGACAGTACCTTTTGCCTATCACTTATGAAAGTGAAATTTGAATTACTGACTAAACCAAGATCATCACCTAAAATCTCTAAGAACCAACTCCAGGACTCTTTGTTTTCAGATTACACAATTGCATAAGCAACAGGGTAGATCCCATTGTTGCAGTCAACACCCACTGCACTTAACAGTTGCCCTGGGAATGGTCCTTTCATGAATTCCCCATCTAGACCTAAGAAATCCCTTCCAATTGCTTTGAACCCCTGCTTTAATGCAGCCAAACACACATATATCCTTCTAAACTGTCTGGTGTTATTCCCTGGATCTGGATTAGCATCAACCTCGATCTTAATAGTAGTACCTAGATTTTGTTGGATGAGTTCATTAGCATAATCCCTTAATAGTGTATACTGTTCAGCATAGTCTCCTTCTACATGCTTCTTGGCTATGCACTTAGCCCTATATGCCTTCATTCTTGAAATTCCAACTGAAAACCTCCTTTGAAACTGTTCTTGTACAGCCTTAACAGGTATTTATTGGTTCTCTTCAATCTGCTCTAGCATCTCTTGTGACAGGAACTTTGAAGTAAATGCATAATGCTTCCGGGTTGTAATACATGTGTGGTCAGTAATTAAGGTTTTGACCACCCAGGATTCTGCATTTTTTCCTTTGAAATCAACAAGACCCAAGGACATTGATATTGATGGGGGTTTGTCCTATTCCCCCTACCACCCACATTTATTTCACCTTTTTGCTTATTGGTCCTTGTGTCTTGATTTTTTTCAACAGAAACCCCCTTCCCCTTTTTTTCTTACCTTTTACCCCTTTGTCTTCACTTTTTTCCATCTCAACACCTTTTTCTTTACCTTTTGTTTGGCTGACATGCACCCCATTGTCATCTACCTCAAAGTCTGGTTTAGAGCCTTGACAGACTGCCCTAACCCTACTGTGATCATCTTTGATAATCTTTATAACCCTTCTAGTTTCAACAGCATGTTTTTTTATCAGCTTTTTAGCTTCTTGCTTGCTGCCAAACACCTGCCCAAGGTAAAAGTTTACCAAATTCTCATTTGATCTTCTTATTTTGTGCAACAAATGTTTCCTGGTGCCTGTATTATTATCATCAGATTCAGAACCACTGTTAAACTTATCATTATCTAATACATCCCCGTCCATGTCTTCATCAACATTCATATGTTCATTAATATTGTTCTCAACTTCCATATCAACATTAGCCCTATAGTCACTCATGTCCACTTCATGATCACTCATATTATTCACTTCATCCATTATGTAATCACTATCATTATCACTTTTACCTTCACTACCATTATCACTCCTATCCTCACTACCATTATCATGCATATGTTCAATACCATCATCATTCTTATCCTCACTAACATCCCTATCCTCATTAACATTCACTTCAGTCTCAACCCATGCTGGATTAACTGGCACCTTACTGCTGGATTCCCCATGGCCAATATTATGTCCAACATTTGCATTTTCCTTCATAGCAACTATGGCATATGGTCCAATTTCATCTATCTCTTCAATGGTGATGCTAGGTTTAGTAGGTTTACTAGGTGAGCTAAACAGTTCCTTCATGTTTTTCAAGCCATGAGTGGTATATACATTGATAATCTTGTGCATTTCAACATACCTAGCCAAGTTCAGACAGTCTTGATCACTGCTTAGGTGTTCAAGACCATCATCTAGGGTTTTTTCAGGATTTGAAAACTGGTAATACATTGGGTTCAAGCTATTATACCCTAACTGATCCAGCATAAGATCGACTTCATGTATGGAAAACTTATCAATATCTATCAAGTCAACATAACTGATCTTGCCTCCTACATATGTGCGTCCAGAAGGTGATGTTAGCCTACCACCATGATGAAAGCAAATGCTAAAGAAATTGGGAAAACCATCTGCAAATTTTCAACATTTATGTTATTAATCAACTGATGATCAACAAAAACCACAACATTTTATCCCAAAATCGAAACTAGGGTTATGATCGGAGTTTGTAACTTACCATACAGTTGAACGACACTTTCAGTGTCAAGATGATCCTTGACATACCAGCCTTCTTCATCCTGCGACATCGGAATTCTGATCGTCGTTCTTTCAGTGGCTAAAACCCTAATAATGAAAGCTGAGCGATGATGAATGTGAAACAGCTGAAAGGATTGGGGTAGATGATGTTATAAATAAAGGGGAAAGATAAGTGGCAGGTGTAATTACATTTCTACCCTCATGTGCCATGCACATGACTTAATTTAACTAAAAAATATAACTGGGTTTGCCATAAAGGACATAACGTGCAACATTTTCAAACATAAAGGACAAAACTCATCAATTTTAAAGGTAAAAGACAGCGCCTGAAATTTGGGACAAACATAAAGGACAAAACTTGTAATTTACTCTAAACAAAAAAGATTATTATTTTTCTTGAATAAGGGCATTTTAGTCATTTTACATTGACTTAACGGAGAAAACAAACAATCATCCACTCCAGGGACTATCCGAGTGACAACCTGTTATCCCATCTGGACTAAGGGTGTAATTTCCAAAAGTTTGGGACTAAGGGTGAAATTTCACCAAACCACAGGAACTATCCGGACATTTTACTCATTAGAAGATTAATTTGTTTGTATTTTCCTACATTTTAAACTTATTTTTATAACTAGCAGGTTGTGCCCTGTGCGTTGCGACATGAAACCTGCACATGTAGAGCACAACATATCTATACTATTATAAAAAGGAGAAGTGATGGACATGATAGTAATTTTATTTGCGTATAAATTTTGAAGCATTATGTACAATAGAGAGAAGCCATTTTAAAGGGGCTAAAGTTGCAACTTTTTCAAAATTTTAAGACACCATAGGGGTGTTTTAGGGATTTAATCATGGAATTGAATCCTTTCTTTTGCTCCTGCAATTGAACCATCTAAGATGCCCCTCTATGTCTGTTATCATCCTACGTTGAAATAGTGAGAAAAAAAGAGAAAGGGAGAGAGCGTAGACCTCTGGCGATCAATGAGTTTTCCGATCGTTGGTATTTGGCACGAGCACGAAGATGATGTCAGAGCAATGATCTAGGGTTCGAACAAAGGGAAAGGTTTTTGGCAAGTTTTGGCGGCGGTGTGATCATTGGCAAGGTTTCCGATCATGGGGTTTTTTGAGAGGTATTGGTTTCTTGTAACTACATATTTTGAGATCTAGGGTTTCATCTTCTCTGATGAGATATAGTTTGTTTTTCTATGAGGCTTCAATGGTTCTATTATAAATATTGGTGTTTTTGAGTATTGAGTATTGATTCTGTTAGATTTAAAGTCGTTTTTTCTTATATTTCAAATTTTTCTTCATCAGTGGTGTCTATTGCTGAATTTTATTTTCACATATTTGTTCCGATTAAGCGTGAAAGTTGTAAAAATGGTCAGGGACCTGGATGTGGAGAAGAGGAGTCGTTTCTGATGGTCAAGTTACTGCTTACAGAAGTTATTCTGAAAGGTTCATGGCCCCTGATGAACTTTAGGTGAATGTAATCTTATAATTTTGTAATTGTTTCATTGCATTTAGTGATTTGATATTCACATCATAATCAATGTGTTACACAATTGGCTATTTGAAATTTTATTATTTGCTTTTTAAAATGTAGAGAAGTGAATCCATTCAATGAGTTATATATGGTTATAAAAGACATTAACTATCAGTTCTTGATTTTGGCTGCATAATGTGCTATATTTTCAGTCTGATCCAAACACAAAGAACCTGAAGATCGGTGACCCTTGGTGGCAACGGTGATGAATAAGCTATGGTGGCAGTCGGAATCAATACTAGATGGAAGCGGTTTTGGGTTGCTAGGGCTCTGTCACGAACCCAGGCAGAGACACCGTAGAAGAGTCCGATGATGATTAGGGGTTGATTTCAGGTACGTTAAATGTATCTGTTTTTATTAAACTCTCATGGCCCGTTGAACTTATAGATTGTGGTTTCAGGTTATGTTGCAGTTGGGCGGCATTCATAAAAACAACTTTCATACATGAGAAAACAAGGGTATGGATTGTCTCTTGTGTCCTGCCTAAAAAGAGTTAGAATCTCATATCTAAATAGCATGTGTTACTGTAAAAGGAGGTTTTTCTAAAGAGTTGAATTAAATGTGTTGCAGGACTGGCTTGAATTAATGGAGGTTTCAGGACTGGCTTGATAAACTGATGAAAGTGATGTTTCTTGTTGGTTGCTAAATGACATTTTGTTTTATTTATGTGTAGCATTTTCTCATTACATTTGTTATCTTCTATTGTAACATAAACTATCCACGCACCAGGAACACAAACTATCCACGCGCCAGGAACTACTCTTGCCTTTCAGATTGAGAAGAAATTGGAAAGGTAATCCATCTTTTTATTTTTTGCATAATGCCTTTTATGGATCATTGTATTGCAAGGTTAGTCAGCATACATGGCTGCTTTGAATTGCTAGCTAGGTTTCATTGTTGCGCATTACTCATGGTAAATCAGTATCCCCCTCCTCTAGCCCATTTCATTATTTTACAAAAATTATGATTTATATAAAGAGCTAGATACCGTATTAGATAAAAATAGGTCATGTTATGGTTCTGGGTTTGATCGGTTTTCCATCACCAGCCAGATGAGAAAAATGGTGGTTCAATGGATGCGACCACCAATGTGTCCCGTGATATATCAAAGAGAGATACGGCAACCCAAATGCGCCCCACGAGTCGTCCTTGTTCAACTCCAAGTAAAAGTACCTCTAGCTCTATCCTAGCCATAGATACGCAGCACGCTCGTTCTTCTAAATGACTAAATCAGATATCAGAGATGTATTTGTGAATGATCAGGTTAATGTTTTGTGGGGCAGTCTTTTGGCGCTTCTTCCGCACTAGCTATTGCGGTGTGGGCGAATGATGAAAGTGATGGGAGGCTAATAAGGTACCAGGTCAACATATGGAGTTGACTTTGTTGCCTGAAGTTTTAGGGATTTTGGTTTCTACTAATTCTTACCATTTTCGTCATTTTGCAGTGTTGAAGTTTCAAATGAGAAGATATCTATTTTTGACACAGGGCCGGGTATGGACTCTACGTCTATAGAGAAGTGGTAAGATGGAATTTTCTCAAATGTTGTATATCTTGTTTCTTACTTTCATGATTACGCTTTTACTTTTTGTTTTTCTTTGCTTTGTAGGGGGAAAATGGTCGCTTCCCAACATAGGGCATACAAGGCACAAGCCATTGGTGGCAAGCCTCCATATTTAAAGGTAAATGCTGTGAATCTGCATGAAATATGCTAAATTTGTCATCTTTAGTTAGTTCGTATTCATGATGACTGATGTTAAACCTACTGGTGGCATGTACATCCTGCCTTTGGCATGTTTGGATACGGTGGCTTTATTGCATCTATGCATTTAGGAAGGTATGCCTATTAAGATATGACATGCTAATATTTTAATTGGTTGTAATCATTTCATTTTGTTGCTTATCTTATTGTAGGCGCACGGAAGTTTCGTCAAAGACCAAACATGGTAAAAAAGTGTATATGTTACGTCTTGAGAGAGATGCTCTTGTCAATGGTTCTGTTTCTGGTTCGAAAGCAACCTGGAGGGTAATTGTGTCATTTTGATCTCTATCATATGTTTTCTCCTTTCTTTTTTACTCCTTTTAAGCCTGATTTATCTTCTATTCCTTGTTCTTTCTTGCATTTCAGACTTATGGTGGCCTTCGAGACCCCACAAATGACGAACCTGAATTATCTCCCGGGGGAAGTTTCACAAAGGTAACAGTTATCATAATTTAAAGGCTTAGATATGATCTGACATCAACTTTTGTGGACAACATTTGAACAGGTTGAGATTTTCGAACCAAAGATTAGAAGCACCAATAACATAAGGCGGCTTCAATTCAAATTAAAGGATATTTACTTCCCGTATATTCAGGTTTGCTGCCTTATACATGATGCAGGGGTGTTAAAATTTGCTTTCTTAGATTACGAAGATAAATTCATTATTTATGTCTTCAACTATAAGATTCGTTGTTCTTACAGCATCTTGTATCAAGAGAACCCGGTCCTCTTGATTCTCAGGTAACGTTTCTGCTGTTTCAAATTTCGACCCGTTTATGTAAACGGGCCGACTCGGATCTTTTAACCTGTAACAGGTCAACTAAAGAATGTTGATACAGATGCAAAAGTCAAATGGGTTGAACAGGTCAAACCACGAAAGTGGCGCAAATTGTCGCGTTAATGCTTACAACCTACTAAATCAGTTTATCAATCAACTATATTATTGTTTGTTTGTACTAAACATTGACACTTTCGCAGGTTGTTACCATTGCCAAGTTTCATGGTGGTGGTGCTTTTAATGTTATTCCAGATTCTGTCACCGTTGGTGGAAGTTTTAGAGCTTTCTCTAAAGAAACTTTCATGCGACTCAGGCAACGAATAGAAGAGGTACCGATTTATTTACCTCTTCATGCGACTCATGTTTCATCCTTTCTGAAATATCCTTCGAGACACTCTTTGGTGTAAGTGTTGTTTCGGATGTTATCTCAGTCGTGAAAGCATTATAAAATTCATTGTAAAATTATTCTTCCATGATCTTGAATCCTTGAGAATAACCTGCAACAATCAAACAAACACTTGAATCAACTTTGAAAAACAAACAACACAAAATCACAAACTCGTACGAATGTGGAATGTTCGGTTCGTGCGAATCAACTTATGTTGATTCGTGCGAATCAACTAATATAATATGTCTCTAAATCTGATCCTTGATTCGTACAAATGAACCTATGTGGATTCGTTCGAACGTGCAAAATAACAATAACTTTGATTTTTCAAAAACCTAATTTCCAGATTCGTTCGAATGGAGACTCAAGTAGATTCGTGCGAATCTACATAATTTCCAAATCCGTTCGTATATGTCTGAACACACACAACCATGATTTTCAATGATTTGATAATGATTTTGTTAGAATTTTGATCTAAAAATTTGTAGGATTGATTAAAACTGATTTTCACACGAGATGTATAAAAATCAGACGTTTTTTTACCGTGAAAACTCCTTGAATCTGAGATTTAAAGTTGAAAAGAATGAGTAGAAGAAGATATGAAGAAGATGATGAAATTTGTCTCTGATTTGATTGAATTCAGCTTGAATCTTCTTGAATTCTTGTGTCTTCAATCCGTGCAATCAATCACCCGCTCTATACCACTTGATAGTGCACTTTGAGGATCGATCTCGTCACACTTGAATGCTCTGATTGGCTGCTTGATCTAGTATCTTGTGCGGAATCTAAGTACTAGAGTAGATTGGACACGAAGAAGTAATTAAACTATGATTTCTATTGATTGTAGAACGTTACAGAACCACGAAATCAAACGGACAGAGTTTCCCCTCTAAATCAACAAAGTTACAATGAACAAGACCCTACACTACTATTTATAGAGATAGTAGATCCGCTCCACGCTTCTAGCGGATGGACTGATCCATTCGTCCGAACCAACATTAACAAATGGACTGGGTCCGTGCGAACCGGCTTGATTCGTTCGAATCAACTCAGGAACATCCAACTATTCATTAAAGCGCATTCGTGCTGATCGGCCAACTGTCTATCCATGCGGATGGAATTCCAACATATATAAACTTTATGTTTAGCTCAATTCAGCACCAGTCTTGTCTCATCTGTTTAAGCTATGATACGTGATTGACGAAAGCGATAGACATATGCACTCAAGAACATCCAACTATTCATTAAATCGTTTTTTTTTTCGACGGCCGGAGACTAACGACGTTAAGGTTCTGTCAGTCAGGGTCCATTAGAGGCCAATATGTTAATAATTGGGACTGCCTTAAAATCCAAAATTCCTAATAAAAATAATGAACGCCATAGTAATCATTGTAATCATTTTTTTTTTGTGAAAATATTTAATTTATGTTTTTAATAATATTTTTTTTCAAAGCAGTTTTTAAATCAATAATTAGTACGATGTGCTAATTTTTTTTATTTCATTTACTAAACACAAAGATAAAGATAACGGTTAAACAACGTCAAAAATATAAATTACAACCGTTAAAATGAACAAAACCTAAATGATCGAGCCTTCTGCATTGTACTCGGATTTATCTTGACACTTGCTATATGCGACTCGACAACTATAGCTTCTTCGAGGAGTATACAAGCCCGAATTTATTTTGATGCTTGCTTTATGACCATTATAAAATGGTAGAACTACAAGGGGAGTATCCAATTGCTAATACAAACAACCTAGGGGCATTCAAGAGAGAAACAATGCAATTGGTTGGGAAAATGTATTCAAATTACGTCAAAATATGTGTAGAGATTGGATAGCACAACATGCTGCATATATAAACATAGATTAAAACTTGATATGTAAATTAAATAATAATGATATCGTAGCAATATACTAGTTTTTTTATTATTATAGATATAAATAACTAATAATAAAAAAATAATAATAAAAAACTGATATTTATAAACAATAAGAATGACTTATGAAAAATAAAGACAAGTTTATAAATACAACAATAACCATACCCAATATAATCCCACCTATAGCGAAGCTATTGATAGGGTCTGGGGAGGGTAGGATGTAGGCAAGCCTTACCTCTATCCCAGGGATAGAGAGACTGCTTCCAGTGAGACATCCGGCTCTAAAAACCATAACCAAGACATAAGCTTCTGGGACATTATATAAGCACACAACTACTAAAAAAGGAGGGAGGGGGAAGAAAAATAATAAAAATAAACACATAGATGAAAAAGTTTATAAATAACAAACTATAAATAATAAATAAATCACGATAAAGTAATAATATTGATAATAAACATTTTTTAAATTATAAATAATATTAAATAATAAATACTAATAAGTAATAAATAATTTAAATAATAAAAAAATAAAAAAGTATACATAACAATAGAAAAGTAAGTTTAGTCAAAGTTTTATTGTTTAGTAAACTGCAATTTATTATAGTAAATTGCGGTTTACTTTTAGACATAAAAAACCAATAAAACAGCACAAACTGCAATTTACATATTGATAACCTGCAGTTGTCGAATCTGTAAAAACAGAAAAAGCATTGTAAATTGTAGTTTAGTTTGAAATAATCTGCAATTTACAGCCTAAGTGGTGTAAATTACCAAAGTACATGGTGTATGAAACGAAATCCTAAAACAAAATTCTAACTCTTTTCCTTCTCAAAATATAACACAAAAAAATTAGTGCACAAAATATAGCATAAAAAAGTATGTACAAAAAAATCAGTACAAAAAGCAACACAAAAAATATAGCACAGAAACTTATTATAAAAATACAACAAAAATATTATATAAAATAGATACACAACATATTTTTTATATTTTTTATAACTGATACTTAAATTAAAGATAGAAAGATTGATTTTATTATGCAATTTAAAAATAAATAATTTCATTAAAATATATAAATGCTTAAAATATAAGAGGAATTTAAAAAAAGTCTAGTGGATATTCCACAGTATCATTATAACTCTTTTTTTTTCCAATTATTAAAAAAGTGAAAGATTAAGAATTTTTTAACTTAACTTTTTTATTTGGTCATAACTCATTCTTTTCATATGTTATACATATAATAAGTTTTACATAACTTCAATGACAAATTATGTTAAAGATGTATTTTATAGTAAAATACCAAATTATGTTAAAGAGGTACTTTATAGTAAATTCATCAACATCAAGTAATCGGCGATCCCATTCAGAAACCAGAACAACCATTTGTGTATCTTGTTTCTATCCGACCCACAAAAAACCCATTAATACATGCCTCTTTTGCTGACCAGAAGATCTCCGTCACTTTATCTCTCCTCGCTCTCATCGGTGGTAGCCTTTTCGTTCCTTCCTTAGCGACAGACTATCCACTGTGGTGATCATTTTTCTCAATTATTTGCCACGTATCACAAAAAGACAAAACAGATTTGTAATTTAAAATATAAAATTTAAGAGAAAAGTGCCCGGATAGTCCTTGTGGTTTGCCCAGATTTCACCTTTAGTCCCTACATTTTCAAAAGTACAGCTGTAGTCCCCAACTTTGGCAAATTCGTTCTCGAATAGTCCCTAGACGTAACATCAGTTAGTTTTCTTAGTTAAATGGTTGTGAATTGACTAAATTTCCCTTACCATTAAAAACAATAACATAGAAAGAATTATAATTAAGAGGGGCCCACCACTTTCTTCTTCATCACTCTAACCCTGCCTAAAAACTCCACCACCACCATGTTTAGAAACCACCACCGCCACCGCTGCATCCCTACCCTCACCCACAACCGTTGTAAACCATACAATTTCTTCATACAAATCACTTCCGGTTGATCGAGCCGGTTTTCTTCTACGTCGACCACTACTATCAACCGCCACTGAAATCAACAAGAAACACCTCTCTACCACCATACATTTCTGATTTATTCCTTCTCTTGCACCAATCTTCTGTGTAAATCTGCCATGGCGCTTTCAACATCCGCAATCTTCACACAAACCCTTCAATCAAGTTCCAATTTCATCATTTTGTTTGACCTATTGATTCCTTAACAAATTGATTCTTATTCATTTATTTTGGTTTGATTTTTTGTTGTTGTTGTTGTTGTTGTGAATCAGTCAACAATCGACCAAAACAGAGTATTGAAATGGAGATTGAAAAGGAAACTTGTTAGTGCATATGTCTGTTGGCTTCGTCTTATGTCTTGTATCGAGTCATGTAACTAGAATAGATAGACCAGGACATGTTGTACGAGAGAAACAGGAAACAGACCTGAACCAGCCACCCCTCACGAAGTGGCTAGGCCACCTCGCACGAGGTGACCAAGTTCATGAGGTCTGGCCAGTTCATGAGGTCTGGCTCTCCTATATATATGTGGTCTTGGGTATTCATTTAGAGAACTTTTGGATTCCAGTAGCGAAGCTCTGCTGAAGTGTCGCCAGCTCGTGTAACTTTGTCAAATCAATACAATCGACATTTAAAGTGATTCCACGTGCAAATCTAGCTGCTATAACATCAATACGTCTGATTTCGCCTTTCGTATTGATCGAGAACTCTTCTGATTGACTCGTTTGATCGAATCCCGATCCTACAAAACTGATGGTGATGGAGGTGGTGACAGGTGGCGGTAACACACCTAAAGTCGAGCCTTCATCTCTGCACAAAGATTGAAAAATATCGTAAGATATGAATCAATTGCAGTTGAAGAAAAGATTCCCTAAAGGGAACACACCTAAAGTCGAGCCTTCATCTCTTCGACTGAACGGAAGTTCAAACCTGAGCTCTTAAGGTCTTGCACTAACCCATATACAGATATCAAATTGGTATACTCACCTGTAAGACTGAATCTAGGGAATTTTGATACGGGAGTATATTCTGAGGTAGGACACGCGAATAAGTTTAAGTCTTTAAAACACTTATCCGTATCTCGAATCAATTGAACTTTGTGTGAAAATTTAAGTGGATCAGTATACTGACAATTTAAGTGAATCGTTTAGAACTTAAAATGTTTAAAGCTCAACGGTGCTAGTGATTTCTCAAAAAACTGATATGATCCTCTTACACAAACTCACAAAAAAATGTCTGTATATAGTTTATTTCCCAAAATCCAAAAAGATTGTTTTAGCATAAATTTTTGAAAAATCAAAAAGATTTTATTTCATCTTATTTTCGACAACTGATATTTGGAAAGCTGAGTTTCAAAATTTCAAGTGCTAAACATGATGAACGACAACAGGGTTGGGAGAGTTTGTTTGAAATGAGAAATGATTTTGAAATGATTAAATGGTTCATTAATTTGAAATCAAAATTTAAGTGTTACGAATACAAGTGGTTAAGCAGAGATCATAAATGAGGGATCATGTTGATTTGAGAATGTTTCAAGTAGTTTCTAAAATTGTTATAAATAAAAAAACCTTATGTTTTAGGTAGAGTATGTGCAGGTAAAAAACTTTGAAAGAGCTAGATTTCGACTCCTGAGGATTTTCCGCATAAGCGTATGCAGATTAGAGCCAGGTTTCCAATCCAAAGCTTGCAGATAGTGAATTCCAGATTGCGATCCCAGCTTATCGAAAGGGGGAGTCTGAAGACATAAGAGCCAGATTCAGATCTTGGAATAGCGTTCGAGATAGAAGCTGCTAATGCTGAAGAGCTTAATGAATCAAGAGATCTGATCAAGAGAATTAGAACGTTCGAAGAGTAAGGTTGAGATTCTGGAAGAGTAAGAGAGAGTTTGATAAAGATGCGTACAATGGAAAATACTTTGGAGATAGCGAGAAGACTGATCAAAACGGAAGACTTGACACACTGAAGACTCGTCATCATCCAAGGGGGAGTTTGTTAGTGCATATGTCTGTTGACTTTGTCTTATTTCTTGTATCGAGTCATGTAACTAGAATAGATAGACCAGGACATGTTGTACGAGAGAAACGAGAAACAGACCTGAACCAGCCACCCCTCACGAAGTGGCTAGGCCACCTCGCACGAGGTGACCAAGTTCATGAGGTCTGGCCAGTTCATGAGGTCTGGCTCTCCTATATATATGTGGTCTTGGGTATTCATTTAGAGAACTTTTGGATTCCGGTAGCGAAGCTCTGCTGAAGTGTCGTCAGCTCGTGTAACTTTGTCAAATCAATACAATCGACATTTAAAGTGATTCTACGTGCAAATCTAGCTGCTATAACATCAATACGTCTGATTCCGCCTTTCATATTGATCGAGAACTCTTCTGATCGACTCGTTTGATCGAATCCCGATCCTACAAGTGGTATCAAAGCTCAGGAGGAAAAGTTCTTACCATTTCAGCTTGATTTCTTCAAAAACACCTTCTTTTCTACACATTTTTCTCAAAATTTCAACGAATTTCTGGTTAAAATGGATTGAATTTTGGATATTTTGTATAAAACATCATTTGAACAGTTGAACAAAGTTGCAGACTGTAAATCGAACTAAAATTGATCCAAAAATGTCAAAACCTTGAAGTTTTGATAAACGAAATTCTCAAACGAGGTGGAAATTAGGTCAAATCCTTCGAAATGTATCAGATCGTTTGGGTTTTGAACCAGATTGTATGAAATTCTCTCCAGATCACGTGAAAACTAGTCAGGTCATTTGAAAACTAGTCAGGTCGTTTGAAAACTTATCAGTTCGCGTGAAATCTTATCAGGTCGCATGGAAATTTTGTCAGATCGCTTGTAATTTTGAACCAGGTCGTACGTGGTGTTTGATAAATTACCAGGTCATTTGAAACTTAGACCAGATCGCATGGTTTGATCAGATCGCACGGAATTCAACTCGTTTGAAGTATCAAACACTCAGATCGTTTGATCTTGTCAGACCGTTTGAACTTCAGACCGCACGAACTGATCTCAGATCGTGTGAATTACCAGATCGTTTGAAAATTCAGCTCGTTTGAACAATCTATTTTTGTGAACTTTCGATACCGAAACATGGAAAACGAATTCTATAACGCGTTCAATACTACCTCAGCTACTGCAAGTTCAGTTGCTCAGAACGTAAACATGGAAAATGAAACGGAAACGTTGCAGAAACCCCCTAAGTTGATGAGCATTGAAGAATATTACAGTTGGCAAGAACGGTTCGAAAACTGGGTTCAAGCAAATCATCTAATGTCTTGCGTTTGTATTGAAACTAAGTACGTTCGACCTCGTTCTGATATGGGAGTTATAAAAATTATTTCTGAGTTTTCGGAAAAAGAGAGAGACATGTACAAGGCAGAAAAAATGTTGATCAGTTTACTTCAACAAGCTGTGAAGGAAGACATTTTCGTATTACTTCAACATGATGGTAGTGCTCGTTCGATTTGGGAAGCACTTCGCACAAAATTCGAAGGAAGTACGGAGATGATCAAAAATAAAAAATCATTATTAAAAAAAGAATTTGAATTGTTTACAAGTTTGCCGGGTGAAACTACAAAGACTCTTATTGAGAGATATTGTCATTTAGTGCGTTCAATGACCCGATTGGATATCAATAAAGATCGAGAGGAATGGGTTGAAAAATTAGCCGATGATTTACCTCAAAATGAATGGGGTAGATATCATATGATTTTGAAGAATACTGAAGAGTATGATAGATTGTCAATTGCTCAATTCATTGAAAAACTTGAAGGACAAGATCTTGAACAACAAAAGATCGCTAGAATGAATAATTCAAGTGGTCAACAAGATATCAAGATGTATTTCAAAGGTAATGTTCAAAATGTTGAAGCTAGTCCAAAGATCCAGATCGCTTTCAGCGCAGAAAACTCATTCGGATCACTCAATCAAAGTTCAATCAACAACAATGGATTTTCTTCATATCCGAGTGTTAATCCTAATGTTTCAACTTCAAATTACCAGTCTCAAATCTCAAAAAATGGTAATGGTCATGTGCTACAATGCAACATCGCGTTGCATCTTCAGAACGGTCAGAATTTCTCTGAAGAAGTCGCTAAAGGTCATATGGCATTACTAGTTACCGTGTTAGAATCATATGAGAGTTTGGTTGCAGGAAGGATCGGAAATCCTATGTTAACAAAAGAGGATTACGATCAGATTGATGCTGAGGAAATGGAGCTAATGGATATTAAGTGGTGTTTAGCGAGCGTGTTATGGAGAGCTGAGAAATTTAAGCAGATTACCGGAGGAGATGACTTACGTGATGCTAATGTTTCTACTTTAGGTTTTGATAAGTCTAAAGTTACTTGTTTTTGGTGCAGAGAAAAAGGACATTTCAAGAGGGAATGTACCAACCGAGAAGCAGGTGGAGCTCAGAATCCTTTCAGGAATAATGAATATTACCGGAAAGCAATATATCATCAGGTAGCTCAACAACCGTCATCATCCCGTACTATTCTGATTGAAGATGGAAAGAAGAAAGCTTGTATTACTATGCCTCCGGATCAAGAAGATAAGAGATTGCCAGAGGGATTTAGTTGGGACAAATATATTCCGGCTGAAAGTAACTCAAAGTTTAGAGTATTTGTTGCACAGATCATTCAAGAGCCAGAGTTGATGAAAGAATGGATGGATGTGTTTGCAAATGATCAGAAAAGTCAAGATGGAGAGTCTGTCTCTTCAGAAGATAGTTCAGAAAAGACACCAGTCTTTGATCAATCACAAATTGATAGCAGTGATGATGATGAAGAAATCAAACAAATAAACATTGGTAAAACTCATTTATCTCCTGAAAGTTTCAAATTTTATTTTGCAGATAAATTGGAGAAACTAAAGGAGAAACGAGCAGCAAAAGAAAAGAAAGAGGTAAAATGTGAGAATGTTGCTCTGGAAGAGAAGTATGAACAGAGTGAAGAAGTTAAAGTTGTTGAGAAGATTGTTGAGATTGAAAAGTTTGTAGAGGTCACAAAACCTTGTCTGAAATGTTTGGAACCATGCAAACATTGTGAAGAGAAAGATAAGAAGTTTATTGAGCTAGACAAGATGAAAGAAAAATTGTTGTTCGATGTTAAGTACGTGAAAGAATCTTATGATGTGTTGAACAGAACAGTCAACCAGTTGGAAAAGACAAACTCAGAAAGGGAATATACTTTGACAATGATGAATGCAGTGATGATGTCTAAGCAGAAGGCCATCAATCACTATATTGATGAGTGTGCAAAGTTGAAGCAAGAATTAGAGACTGAAAAGATTGAGAATGAAAGAATCAGACGATTGCTAATGAGTTACTCAAGTTCTGATTATTTGATTGATAGAATCTATCCGACAGTAGCAGGTTTTGAAGCCTTTCAAGATAAGAAGTCGGAAGATACGGATACTGGTAAGAAACAAAGTGCAAATTATAACAATTGTCCGCCTCCGATCTGGGAAGGTTATTCTCCCAGAAAACCAAATTCGAAACAAGTCAAAAAGGCAGTCAATATATAGTTAAAGTCTGAAACAACTGATGAGTTACCAGACAACATTGACGTCACATTCACATCGTCTGACACTGATCATGAGTCTGAGTTAATAAAGAAAGTGGTCGATCAGGTGTTGGATAAGGAAGAGGAGTCATAATCAAAGTCTGAATCTGAGAGTTCAAGTTCATCTGTGGACAGTTCGAAATCATCGGTCAAAAGGGTTTACAATAAAGAATTTCTGTTATCAAAAATTATTTTGAATGACGAAACAATCAAAGTGGCATATACTTTGAATGATTCAGACAAATTATATTCTGATGAGGAATTTCTAATTAAAAATGTGAAAATTGAAAATATTAAAATAGTTTTTAAATTGATAAAAATAAAGTTTTCAGAAATAAAAGATAAAATGGGATTTTCAAAACCTAAATATACTTCTAGAGTTCAACAACGTTTAAACAAAAAGAAAGGTTTCGGTCCAGGTCATCAAAAGAAACCGAATCATAAAAACAATTTCAAAAAGAAGGGTGTGGGTTTTGATGTCGATAATAATAATAATGATAAAAGTTCTAAAACAAATACAATATTTGTTTCAGGGGCAAGTTCTGAAGAAGAGAAAAAGAGCTCATTCTGGAAGCAATCGAACAAAGCATTTCTTGCAGAAAAACAGAAACATGAGAAGAATGAAGCTAATCAGAAAAAGGAGTCAAGAACCTGTTACCGATGCAAAAAAAAATTGGTCACATTGCCTGGAACTGTCCGAAGGCAACCAACACACAACAGGGAGTGTCTTCTAAACTCAAAGAAAAAGTTGTTGATAAAACTGAACCACCAACTGAAAAAATTAAAATTTAAAAAAATTCAACATATGAAGTTGGTGAGTGGTCTAAAAGGTTTTACAAAAGAAGAGTGAATCTTAACAACCAAATGTGGGTTGCTAAGAAATCAGATGTTAAATCTGGCGATGAACCTGACTCGTCAAAGTCAGAGGAGCCACCAGTTGAACTAAAAGGAGAAAATTCAGTTCCGCCAATGGATGACGCAAACTTTCCACCATTACGGACTGAAAATTTAAAACAAAAAGTTGGAAAAGTAGAGTTTTCGAATCAATTCTATTCTGAAAAGAAAGAATTTGATGTCGAAAAAGCGTTTAATGGAAAAGTGAAACATAGCTTTAGTAAGATGGTTGATGGAAGGGCCAAAGGGGTAAAAGAATTCTATGAATTAAAAAGGAATGTTCAAAGACCGAGTGAAATTGAACCGGTTACACCCAAAGCTGGTAAGGCTTGGGTGTCAGCAGTCTTTGTTTGAAATCCTGACTTGCCGGAGCTCCCAATGTTGGTAATCGTGGAGCATAATCGGCATCTTTCTTAGAAATAAAAAATGTTTCTGTGAAAAGCTTACAAGTTGATAGTTTTTACAAGTGGTTGAAAGAACAAAGTGATGAATGAATCCCCATGTTGTGTGAAATCAACAAAACTAATTTTCCGGAAAAACCATTTTGATTAAAACAAACTTAAGTGTTTTGAAATCATAATGGGAAAATAGTTTGTTGTCAGGGGGAATTCTGATTGTTTAAGCCAAGAGAATTGTCACGGCCCCAGCCCCGGTTTTAGCCGGTCAGGAGCCGCGGGACAGGAACTCGTGGTATTTATTAAATGATGCGACAGCGGAAGATTTTTAATAGGATCTTTTAAAACTTGAAATGCCCGATTATTTTATTTCATAATGCGGGATAAACCCCGTAGTTTACAGTAGAGGAATTTCACAACTAAATTCCCTGATTTATAAAACATGTTTATTCATTTTAACTGAGCCACCTCTTCAAGCTTGTTAGTGCTCCGTAGCACGTTTTCTTGATTTACAGCAAGTCGCCTGAAACATGTTTTAAAAAATATTTTATCAGCGGGGAAATGCTGGTGAGTTATTCAAATTTGATAAAACGACACATGGTTATAAATTACAGCATAAGAGCGATTACAATGGCTTTTATCTTATTTTTATCTGGCGCCGTGTCACCTGGTGACGATGGTCATACCACTATTGGGTCTTTCCCCAAGTAGTGACGTTTATCACGGTTAGGATTTATTAGCCTAACCCGTGAGAAATTAGTAATGTGCACAATACCCCACTAGCCAGAAATTCAAGATAACCACGACTTAATCCCTGTAATTATAACTTTTGAAAATGGAGTATTGTAAAATACTTTTGATAAAAGAGAATAACTCACATTGCAGATTTAATACGGGCAGAGTCTAGCCTACTGATTAGCCTTGTTAACCTAATTTAAATAACAATGCACACGAAAACTAGGTTAGTAACTAATACAACATTTACGATAACTCACGAGATTAAACCCTCACAACGAATGACAAAGTGCGATACTTAAACATCCATCGAATTCACGACGAATGACAAAGCATAACCCTAATGTGGGCAGCACTTAAACATCCATTGGATAGTTTCAATCGATCGGACATTGAATCGTAGCAGCGATCGAGTTATTACCCTGTTGTCGCGGTAGCGTTTCGTGATTTGTGTGTGTTTTGGGACTGTTTATACGATATCTCAGTGTACGTTTTGAGTTTTAACGTCGAACTAACGCAGAATTGCAATTGCCAAACTCCCCTATTTATACCTGGAAAAAGGCGCCCTCGCGTGGCGCGAGGCTCTGTCGCGTGGCGCGACGGTGTCGGTTTTAGCATAGGGTAGCCACGTCCTTAACTAGCTTAGCTGATTGATCGTTCATGCAAATTCGCATCACACGTTAAACTGTGTAGATATTACTAACTAGGGTTTCCCCCCTGAGTTTTAGGGGCCCTGATCCTGATTCCGATTGTTCTGAAAAATTTAGGGTTTATGCAGGATCACTTGGGGGTTTTAATTAGGGTTTCCTATTGGACAAAATATAATAATAAATAATAGTTTTGGTGAGAGTTGTTACATCCTCCCCACCTTAATAAAAATCTCGTCCTCGAGATTTACTGGAACAAGTAGGGATACTTTCGCTTCATCTCTGATTCCAACTCCCAAGTGTATTCGGGTCTTCTCTTTGAATCCCACTTGACTTTGACTAGCACTAGTCGCTTGTGCTTGAGGAATTTGATCTTTTTATCTTCTATTTGTAGTGGCTTCTCAACAAATTTTAGATTCTCATTTACCTCTATGTCTCGAAGAGGTACTACCAGAGATTCGTCAGATAGACATTTCTTGAGATTGGATACATGAAATACGTCATGTACTCCAGCTAACTCCTCTGGTAATTGTAAGCGATAAGCAACTGGTCCTATATGTTGAATTACTGGGAAGGGTCCTACATACCTTGGACTCAGCTTTCCCTTCTTACCGAACCGAACTACTCCTTTCCAAGGAGAAACTTTCAAGAGTACCTTGTCTCCAACTTGGAACTCTAATGGCTTGCGTCGATTATCGGCATAACTTTTCTGGCGATCTCGAGCCGTCTTTAATCTTTCCTTGATTTGAGTGATCTTGTCGGTAGTTTCTTGTACTATTTCTGGACCTGATAATTGACTTTCTCCTATTTCTGCCCAACAAACTGGAGTTCTACACTTCCGTCCGTATAGTGCTTCAAATGGGGCAGCTTCAATACTTGAATGGTAACTATTGTTATAGGAGAATTCAATTAAAGGTAGGTGGTTATCCCAATTTCCACCAAAATCTATCACACATGCTCTAAGCATGTCTTCTAAGGTTTGGATCGTTCTTTCACTTTGTCCGTCTGTCTGAGGATGATATGCAGTGCTTAGATTTAGTCGAGTTCCCATTGCTTCCTGGAAACTTGTCCAGAAATGGGAAGTAAAACGACTATCCCTATTAGATACAATGGAGAGTGGGACTCCATGTAAGGATACGATTTCATCTACATACAACTTGGCTAACCTTTCCATGCTAAAGGTTTCCTTCATGGGTAGAAAATGAGCTGATTTGGTTAATCGATCAACAATTACCCAAATCGCATCATTACCTTTTCTGGTTTTGGGTAACTTAGTAACAAAATCCATTGTTATGAGTTCCCATTTCCATACAGGCATTTCTAATTGTTGTAGTAGACCTGAAGGTTTCTGGTGTTCTGCCTTTACTTGTGAACAAGTAAGACACTTGGAAACATATCTAGATATATCCTTCTTCATCCCTATCCACCAGAAATTATTCCTTAAATCTTGGTACATCTTATTGTTACCAGGATGCATGGTATACTTAGATTTAGGTGCTTCTTCTAAAATTTTATCTCTTAATTCTCCTTGTTTAGGTACCCAAATCCTTTTCTTATGGAATCTCCAAATGGAAATGCTCTAATTCTTTTATTCGTCCTTTCATTCCTTTAGCATCGTCCTTGATTGCTGTTTCTTGAACATTCTTTAGTTGTTCCATTAAATCTAACTGTAGATTTAATCTAAGAGTACGAACCCGTCGTTGTTTCTCATGATACTTACGACTTAAGGCATCTGCAACTACGTTTGCCTTTCCTTCGTGATACTGAATATCACAGTCGTAGTGACTTAGGATTTCCATCCATCTCCTTTGCCTCATATTTAATTCTTTTTGTCCAAAGATATATCTTAAGCTCTTATGGTCTGTATAGACAGTAAATTTACTTCCGTACAGATAATGTCTCCAAATTTTAAGGGCAAAAATTATGGCTCCTAACTCTAAGTCATGAATCGTATAATTTTCCTCGTGCTTTTTCAATTGTCTTGATGCATACGCAATTACCTTCTTGCGTTTCATTAGCACACATCCTAATCCTAGCTTTGAAGCATCACAATATACTTCGAAATCCTCTGTTCCTTCTGACAAGGCTAAAATTGGGGCATTTGTTAACTTATGTTTTAAAATTCTAAAAGCCTCATCTTGCCTAGGTCCCCATTCAAACTTAACTGCTTTACAGGTTAGTTTAGTTAATGGTACAGCTATCTTGGAAAAATCCTTAATAAATCGTCTATAGTATCTGGCTAACCCTAGAAAACTTCTAATTTCCATTGCTGATTGCGGAACCTTCCATTTGGTAATTGCTTCTATTTTAGCAGGATCTACATGAATGCCTTCGTGATTCACCATGTGTCCTAAAAAAATTGTACCTCCTGTAGCCTAAATTCACACTTTGAGAATTTGGCGTAAAGCTTTTTCTTTCTTAACAAGGTTAAGAGTACATGCAGGTGCTCACAATGTTCAACCTGACTTTTGGAATAAATAAGTATAGCGTCGATAAAGACAATTACAAATTTATCCAAATACGGTTTACAGATTCTATTCATCATGTCCATAAATGCTGCAGGAGCATTTGTTAACCCAAAGGGCATGACTGTAAACTCGTAATGACCATACCTAGTTCTGAAAGCAGTTTTAGGTATGTCTTCTTCTTGTACCATCAATTGATGATATCCGGAGCGCAAGTCAATCTTAGAAAAGTATCTAGCTCCTTGAAGTTGATCGAATAGATCATCAATCCTAGGTAATGGGTATCGATTCTTAATTGTAACTTTATTCAATTCCCTATAATCGATACACATTCGCATCGAACCATCTTTCTTCTTCACAAACAACACTGGAGCTCCCCACGGGGATGAACTAGGTTGTATGAATCATTTGCTTAGTAATTCATCTAACTGCTTTTTCAATTCTAACATTTCGGTGGGTGCTAACCGATAAGGTGCCTTAGCTATCGGTGTAGTTCCAGGAATTAGATGAATTCTAAATTCAATTTCCCTGTTAGGTGGTAATCCAGGTAGTTCTTCTGGGAATACATCTGAGTATTCTGATACTACTGGAATTTCTTTAAGTTCCTTACCCTTAGTGTTAATGATTACTGAAATCATATACACTATTCCTTGTTTTCGTTCATAATTAGCAATTTTCATTACTGATATGAACTTCATTGGTTTCAGTGGCTTATCTCCTGTAATCACCACTAATTCTCCTGCGGGTGTATGAATTTCTATGGAATTCTTATCATAAAGAATTTGAGCATGATTGGTTACCAACCAATCCATTCCTAATACAACATCGAATCCAGCTAGATTCATAGGTAATAGGTTTGCAGAAAATTTATGACTTAAGAGTTCTGTCTTTGCATTTTGCAAAAACTTATCTATTTTAACAGAATTTCCATCTGCTGTTTCGACTGTAAAAATCTGCCTAAGGTTGGTTAAGGGTAAGTTAAGAGCTTGACAGAATGAAGTATTTATAAAACTTTGGTTTGCACCAGAGTCAAATAATACTTTTGCATAGACGTTGTGAACTAAGAACGTACCAGCTATTACGTCCGGAATTAATTCTGCTTCCTGAGTAGTTAACTGGAAGGCTCTTACGTTCTTCTTGGTAGCTCCTTCTGCAGGTTTGGTTTTGTTGTCAGCTGGTTTGACCAATTTCGGGCAATTTGGCCTGAAATGTCCAGCTTCTCCGCAGTTGTAGCAGACTGTTGCTTTCTTCTTCCTGCAATCTTCTTCTTGATGCCCCGGAATTTTGCAGAAATTGCAATATCCTTTGCATCTTCCAAAATGCTTCCTTTTGCAGGTATTGCAAAATGGACCAGTAGAAGATTGCCCAGTTCCTTTTCTCTTGAAATTGCTACGATTACCCATACGGAATCCCTGGGTAATCTTTTGGGCTACATCCTTCTTCCGGGTTTCTTCTCTTGTGCGTATCAGCCCGTCTGTTAAGGTATTAGCTAATTCCACAGCATCATCAATTGTACGTGGTCTCGCAGCTTTGACAATGTCACGAATTTCGCCAATTAATCCCCAAATATAGCGAGAAATAAGCACCGGTTCTGGCGAAGCCAGGGTTGGTACTACTCTCGCATATTCGAAGAATGTCGAAGTATACCCTCGACAGTCAACATCTACCATCCGGTGGTTTAGGAATTTATTTGCAATTTGTTCCTTTTCAAATTCGGGACAAAATTTTCTTTCCATTAGACTTTTAAATTCTTCCCAATTCATAGCATAGGCCACATTTCTTCCTTTGGCTTGAAGTACCGTATTCCACCATTCTAGCGCCCCTTCTTTGAAAAGATGTGACGCGTACATAACCTTATCATCTTCGGCACATTTACTTATTGTAATCACTGCTTCGGTTTTCTCTAACCAACGCAGTGCAGCAGTCGCCCCTTCATTACCTGCAAACTCAGCCGGTTTACAGGCAAGAAATTCCTTGTAAGTGCAACCAGGTGTTGCAGCTTTCATTTTCTTAAGGAGTGGAGCTTGCAACCCATCATTGTCGTTATTAATATGGTTGCCGCCTCCGTTTACACTATTACTAAAATTGTCGCCTTGTGTGCGTTTACTAGGGATAATTTGTTGAGGTTCGATTGGATTTCTAGCAGCAGCAAGTATTGCTGGAATAGCATTGGCTATCCCTTGAGCAACGATATTCTCGATATCTTGCCTATTTAGAAATTGATCTTCATTGATATGCTCAGATTGATTCACTTCATTATCAGGTTCATTACCAGCATGTGCCATCTGGTAATTAATGTATATATAAGTGATTAGTATAAAATAAGAAACAACCAAATATAACAAACAATCGCACATAATTACATAAACAAATATATAGCCAAAATTGTCAATTTCTCAACTTCCATTTTTATATATTATAATATGCTTCCGTACACACTGATTATCTTACACAAGTTTTATTGTTCATTTTACACGTTTTATTTTGATTATTATATTATTATTATTAAACATATGTTTCCACTATTCCATACTATCCCATCGGTTGTCGTTTTCAGAAACGACGCTCCCTCTCGTCATATTTCTAGGAGATCTGTTCTCCTACCTCCCGGATTCGATTTCCTGCATCCATTAGCTCCTAGCCAAAATGGCGGAGTTCTGCCAAGTTTTCATTGCTCATCGGTGGGTTTGGTGCAGGTTCTGGGTCAATTTGAGGGAAGAAGGTATAAGGATTATTTAGAAGGTTTTGAAACTGCCAATCGTTAGTCCACCATTCGTCCATTTCTCCTAGAGGTTGAGTATGGATCAGAGGGTCTGGGATGGCTGGTTCCAAGTTTACTGGAAGTTGGGTTTTAGCAGGATAAGGGAACAGATTTTCATTAACAGGTTTAAGGGTATCACAACTTGCTAGTATGAAATCTAACTCTTCCTGCAACGTCATTTCTTGTTTTGCCTAGAACTCTCCCCAATTTCCATTCCTGCCTGTCTAGAACTTTCCTCAATCTCGATCCCCTTTCCTTTATCCATGGGATTTTCTATCTTGGGAATTCTCCTTGTTGCTGGTTTACTTCTGCGCACACGCCTCCATCCCATAAATCTTCTTCTTTTCTTTGGTTTTGATTTCTCTGGAGGTGGAGCTTGAAATTCCATAGGTTCTTCCACATCGGCCAAGTAACCAGTAAAATCTCTAGAAACTTCTATTTTCACAGGGTATAGATTGAGATTCTCAAGGGCTTCAGACAATTCATTCATGCTGTTTAGCATTTATGAAGAAACACATAAATTTTAGGTTAAAATTTTGTTAAGTTTTCACATAATCACAAAAATAGAAAATTTAATATTAATTACAAATATCTAATGATCCATTTTATTGAAACAAAATATTTATTTTTAGTACACTAAAATATTAAAGTTTCTGACTTATGGAAACTATGGGTGCTAATACTGAGTCAGGGTGTTTGGTAGTTTAAAGGTTAACATTTACTGCTACAGTAGCTAACATATAAAGATCTGCCTATTTTTCATCTAACTCATCTTCCCATTGTGGTTTATCACCTATTTCCTGAGTTTCCTTATTATTCGTTACTTCTTTTGGTTGTGACTTCTTCCTCGTTTTCTCTTGACTTTTTCTAATAATCAAACTTCTTTTATTAGGAGAAAGTGGTTTCTCATATTGTGCCTTACGAACAAATATTCCCTCCTCAGTATCTACTGAGTATCTTGAGGAATTTGTTTGGGATGAACTTCCCTTCTCTTTTGGTGAAATATCTAATTTAAGATAGATGTTCGAAAGCTTTTGCTTACCCATACTGTAACTAACAAATAGTCAGTTAATAAACATATAATCACAAAAGGATAATCAAGAAAATTAAGTATTTTAAATACTTAATAGGATTAAATCAGTGGCTCTGATACCACCTTTTCCTGTCACGGCCCCGACCCCGGTTTTACCCGGTCAGGAGCCGCGTGTAACACCCCGAAAACGGGTTTGGTAATCAAACTCCGTTAATACTAAAAGACGGGTAAAGTACCGTTAGCAGTAAAAATAAACCGGTAAATATTTGGATTTAAATAAGAAATCCTAATAATTAATTACAAACGAATCAAAGAATTAAGGAATTGAGTTTATAAGAGCCCGAGTCAACGGGACTTAAATTAAAACGGGTTTTAACTCCCGGAACCCACTAAGTTAACTAGGTAAAAATTAACCTAGTTAGTAATGGGTAATTAAATAATAAATAATGAATTATAGTTTCATTTAATCAAAACAAAACACGAGGGACTAAAATGGGACAATTGTGAGAGTTGTATGATTAAAACAAAAAATAAAACACACCAAACACACACTTAGTGTGTGTCTGGTCGATGTTAAACACAGGGGGCGAACCAGGTTTCTCCACAAACCCTGATTCTCACAAAATCCTCCAAATTGAAGCTCAAATCAAGCCCAAATCATCTGCATGATTACAAATTCGTGATCACCTAGTCGTGGGGATCATAAGGTATGTAAAAATTTGATGATTCGTGAAGTTGCAAAAATTGAGTTAGCATCATAATTCGCGAATTATGTAAGGATTAGAGGAGCTATGGCTAAGTAGTGATGTACACATGCTTAGGAACTAAACCCTAAGTAAAAATCATGCATACGATGCTATGACTTGAATGATTTGGTGATTACTTATATGTGTGTTAAATGGGTTTATTGACAATATGATGAACACTCGGATTAGGGTGTTAAATTGATGAATATTGGTTGCTATGATATAAGTTCTTGATGTAGTTCATGAACACTAGACATAGAGGTTTGATTTTGATGTAAATCTTGGTGAAAATAATTAGTTATGAACTAGTTAGTAAATATGTAAAATTATGCACATTAGGTGTTTGTTAAAATGCCTAAATGAGAACTAAAGAGTTGAAATTTAGAGTGAAAACGCGTATTTGAATGATATGGCAATTACGAGTGATGTGAAGTGATAAGGGTTCTAAATACTATGTCGATTTAGACTAAATATCGTAAACCATGTGATAGAAAGTAGTTAACTTTGAATAAATTAAGTTGACTAAGCATGAAGTCGAACAATAGCTTCGACATAGACAATAAGTGAGGTGGAATAGTCGTGATTGTTAATGACTAATTTAACCGCCTTGTAAATGATTGACAATAGTTTGACGCGTAACAAGCTAGATGAAAGCTTGGAGGAGGGAGCGGGTCAAACGGAGCAAGTACAGAAAGAAAAGCGTGGCGTGGATGCGAAGTAAGTGTAATTTACACACTTATGTAGAATATCCGTTTATTCGATACATTGTAAACGTGATAACAATAATATTGGAAATATGGAAAATTTTCAAATATCGACTAATGTAAATCAAGGTTAAAAGGATACCTATGGCGTAAGCAATGGGTTGAAATTGCAAGAAAAGAGTGTAAAAGAAAAAGGGGGTTGGTAATAAAATCCGGGATGGGATGGATGTATGAATTGGAGATCAAAAACGATGTTTTTGATTAAATAGATAATGTTGGGCATATACTCCAAACGGGTCGAATGGTGGTGATAACACCATTTGACAATATCGACTAATGTGGTTGTCAAGTCTTATGTTAACAGGACCAATTAGCAAATCGGATAATTACGTCACCATTGATGGTGTGATAATGAAAACGAGGTATAAATCGGGTCTACTTATTGATCCGGGCCAGGTACGCATAATTATGTTGTAGTTAAGAATGCTATTTTGGTCGAAAAATTTGAGAGAGAGTCATTCGTCATAAAAGGACCAAAATCGACCAAAACGCCCTTGTAGGCTAAGTTGAACAAACAACCCTTAAAGGTTGTTTGGAAGCGAATTTCATGATTAGATAAATACTTAGAATAAGTATAGAAGTTGAAAGACGTAATATGTTAGTCAAAAGGCACTATTTTAGTTTTTGCCGTAAATTAATGAACCAAGAGGTAAAAATTTGGTTTATATTGAACACCACATTAAACCCACCTTAAATACAGTTGTGGTGGAAGATTTTAGGATAAGAAATGTTGTGATGGAATGTTAGAAGCAATCGAAAGCGATTTTAGGTTCGAAAGTGCTTAAATACCCTTAACGGGTCAAAATAATCATACGAGCGAAAACGGGTTTAAATGGTGTAATAAACCTATGATTAGAACCTAATATAGTAGGTAACATTAATTTGAAGAGTGTATGAGATATAGGAATCAAATAAATACGTTTGTTTGATAAAATGCATAAACGGGTTAAAATTCGGTAAAAAGGTAACGAGTCGAAGGCTTAGAAGTCTCAAAATTTCTTATGTTGGATGTAGGATTTTAACTCCATAAGATGGAGGATTAAATTATGGACGCGTAGGAAAAATAATCGGGTAAAACGGATCAATAACGAAGAAGTTATGGCCGTTTCCGTGAAATCAGATCGTGCTGGGTATGTACAGCATCAGCAGAAGACATCAGGCTGTGAAAAACAGGGCTAGGCGTGACACCTAGGCCTTTGGCGTCACGTCTAGCCCCCTAACTCCGAAAATTTTTAAATTTTGTCATTTTTAACCCCTGTACTTGTTTGAACTTAATATTTGACTATCAAAACTAACTTTTAAGTTGGTTTTGATCATAGGTGAATGCCAAGAGTGCACGGATGAAGATCAAGCGACGAGCAAGAACCGAACACGTTCACGAAATAAGCTTCCGCACTATGTATCGTTATTATGTTAAACGACGAACGTACACATGATATGTTGTATACTTTTTAAATTGTAAAAAGTTTTAATAAACCCGTAATTTCCAATGCATATGTAATCTTAATTACATGATTGTTTTTCGTAAATGATACGTTAAACCTTAATTTATAAGAACGGGTGTTACAAGTTGGTATCAGAGCCTTGGTTTAAGAGATTCAAGTATGGTGGGAAAACTATGCTTGGACTTAAACCTTATGCTCTTAATAAAGATTGGTGTTCGGTTCGAGGCTTGATCGCAAATCCGGTAAGTACATGTATGTTAATAGTTTAGCATGCTAAAGTGTTGTAAACAACACATAGGGCTATCGTGTGATACACGTTACCCCAATTGAAATGATTGATATAGTTGACGAAAATACGTGCGTTGACGCGTATAGTAGAAAAAAAAGCCTTGTATTATAATACGGGCGATTATTGAAGTAGATGTTACTAACTTTTGTGAATGTTTTAATTGAAGGACACTCGCGTTTGAAGACGACGAGAGTCAAACGAATTGTGGATATGAGGATGGAATGGTCCGAGATATGACAAGAAGAGCATGCTCATTAAGGACCTAAATCGCGTAATGGTCGCGAACAAGGCTAATGGTAAGAAAAGCCCGTTAGGGCAAGCATTTACCAGGTGCACGTTTAAATTATTGCATGAATATAAACATGCAATCAATACGTAGAAATTGATAGTTGCGGATTTAGATTGAAAACTTGGACAAACCTGAATAGAATACCTATCCAGGATATTGTTTCCAAGAGAAACAAATAGAGGCATTACTTACATGGGGTGTAATGTGAAAATTATAAAAAGGTCATGTATACCAGGTGTTGATCGCTTACTCTGGCCAAGTAAGTAGTGAACACGTGGTACCATGAACTTCTTATGATGGACACATTTATGTCCGATGTAGTAAGGGTGGGGTGAATGGGACTAACTTAAATGGTACCCAAATGAATCAAATAAGTAAGACGTTTGATGGTAAACGTAAACGTAAGTCGGATGACGGAAGCGTATTACGTAAGAATAACGAGCCCGAGAGAAGGGACAAGGATTAAGTAAAAAGAAAATACAGACCGACCAATAGGAATGCTAAGGCATAGGGATAAAAGCTTGACTGTCACAAGTGATGAAATTCACATGGACAAGTCAAACGAATTGAATAAAGAATAAAGGACTTGATTGGATAAAAGCGATGGATCTCGCTAAGACGACCAAATAAATTAAAATAACGTCTAAAACCATATAAAAATGGTTACTTGAAAATGATTACGGTAAAGATACCCGATGAATGGGTAGGATTTGGAAAGAATGCGTAAACCAAGAGACGGGAACGCGAAACAGAAAGTCAAAAGACTTGGAATATGAGTCATGACTAAAAGGACAATGAGAATTTGCAAACAGAAATGTTAATAACTACGCTCAACTATTTTAAAGTTGAACGGGTCGAATAAAGAACAGAGTTTGATGTTCACAAGTGATGAAATTTCACACGAACAATTCAAACGAGATAAATAAAGTATAAAAACTTGGTAGTGCAAGTAAGCGCAAACCGAATAATGGAAGCGCGAAACATTAATGAACCTACGTGATGGCTCATAAAGGAATATATATAGGAAAAACGCAAACTAGCGAAACAAAAATGTTAAAAACATTAAAATAAAAGAACCCGGGTAATGGGACGTAAAGAAGTATAGGTAAGAACCGGGTAACTGTAAGTGTAGGGCAAACTGACGTGTAATTGACGTTAGAAGTCAAGAAGTCGGAAAGATAATTCAAAAGAAAACAATGTAGCCTTAGACTACGGTCAAGGTCAAGAGAAATCCAAAAAGTAGAGGTGAATAATTCTAAAACATAAGAAGGGGTGCCTTAACGCCATATGCGTATATAAATGTATACACATTTGAATAAAGACTCGAATAAAAGATGATCTACGGGATCATCATAACCTACGGGATATTAATTAGAGCAAAGGTCTACGGGGCCAAAATGACCCACGGGTCATAAATTGAAGCAAATGGATAAAAAGGGTCTCGCCTTAAAGAGGTGAAAGCTTAATGAAATAGTATACGATGTTAAGTGAAGGAACCTACGGGTCGATAGTGTGAGGTAAGGGAACTTGTTACGATTCCCCGTATAAAACTAAGATTGTAAAAGAATAAATTATGGACTGTCAATATCATGGTTGTCACACCCCGATTTCCACGTGTCACCGGTGGGCCCGGTGAGGGATTATCGTGACGTGGTTGGCAACATAATAGTCAAACAACACAATATATAATATGCACAGCGGAAGCAAATTTAAAATATGATACAACCGAATTTAATATTGTATATCAATGTCACAATATCCGGAAGTTTATCCACAGTCGGATCGAAATAAAAATAGTATTTATGGTTCAACAGACTTCAGGCATCCTAAGCTTGCGAGACTTTTTATTGATGCTAAGGAGACAATCCAGCCAATTTCGTTTAGTACCTGCATTCAGTCTTTTTGGGAAAAATACGTCAGTTTACACTGGTAAATACAATCAACTGACTCATTTTGGAAAATGATTTAAAATTGGTTTAGATGCACATGGCATAAACATTTTTATAACTTGGGAGAATTATTTAATATTATAATCATGTGAACGAATTACATGTTACTTGTGCGTTCAGTAGCCCGGATCTTGTCCGGGTTAAAGATCGATAGACACACCACAAAATAGAGTTATACACTGACAGGTGTACGCCTACACCCCGTGCTCAGGTCGTGGCCATCTCGTAAGATGATGCCAAGGATATCCGGGACATGGTCATTAACCCCCCAAAGGCTTTAAGTATCAAAACTGTTTAAATGAGCCGATCAAATTTATTCAACTACCCACTCAACGGTGGAGAATTTGATGCCCGATCAAGCGGTATGCTATATACCGTAACCCAAGCCCGTATAGGGAAAACAAGTTAAAAGTATTTACCTGAGCAAGTATTAGTCACAATAAGCAAAATGCACGTAGCTTTTACTGGTTCTCCTAATCTGGAACGAAGGTTTAATATAACCTATTAGAATCCTAACGGGTCTTTAATTAAGCTTAAGCTTAGACCGGCTAGTTTCAAAGATACGGTTCGTACGCACGATTAAGCGAAGACCGGATAGAATGTGATTTAGACCCGACAAGTTCAGAGACTTGCTTAATATGGATCCTTCATGCACATTCTGGATTTTGAGAATAAACCGATAAGGTTTGACCCGTTTCGGCTAATTTATGTAAACTTGTTACATAAACCGAACCGAACGCGTAATAAGCGTAACGGGTATCCGTAAGAGCCATATACAGGTTTCCTAAGTTAATATGCTTCAAATATGTTGTGACATCAGTAAGATGTCTTTTATTATGCCCGAAATGATATTAAACACAAACTATGCGCCGTAGGGGTAGTTTGGTCATTTTAAAGGTTGTAAAAGAGTTTAGGTGTTAACCTGAGTTACAAGTCTGATGTAATCAGAAAATATACTCAATTTGCTAAGTTATATCAGTAGGTTAAAGTATTTATGTGAAATCTATCATTTATAGCCAACTATGCACCGTAGGGGCATTTTGGTAATTTCACATAAGCCGAAAAGCTCAAAACCGGAGTCTGAGTTAATCAACCTTTGTTTACTGTTAAAATATTCTAATTTTCCTAAAATATCAGTAGGTATCAACCCGGGTATGTTCAATATGGTTTTACAACACACTATGCGTTAAAAACGCTAAATAAGGCGATTAAAGGCCATTTCCGGGTTCGATACTAAAATCTGATATTTTATATTTCCAGAAGGCTTAAAATAACTTATTTATCATATGTGATCAGTAGCAAAAGGTTTGGAGTCATTTAGATATGTAAAACTCATTTTATGGCCCGTAAGGGCAAAACCGACAATTACCGGATTAAGCCTACGACTACTAGTTATGCTCAGCCTAAAATTAATTAAAAATCTTTAAAAATCCCAAAATAATATATTACATCATTGGGTAAAAGATTTGATATCAAAAAGTAGGCTTAACTAGGCTATACGCTAATTACGCCGTCTTATTAACATAAAGTTCTAATTTTGCGATAATGAGCATAACTCTCAATCTATAATTCAAACTGATGTCAAACTTTGCATACAAGCTTATATATCAGTAATTAAAGTTTCTACTTTTTTACATTTTCAAAAATCACATTTTAAGGTAATAAGGGCATAACGGTCAACATATGAGCAATTAACGGAAACATGCATATTAATTGGATAACTAATGAACGAAGGTGTATAATCACAGAGGGTTGTACTAACATGTAACCTTGTCCAATTAAAGCCCTGAGGAATTTCTAAAACATGCCTTAACGGGTCAGAACTGAAAGTCAAAGTGAAAGTCAAACTATGTGACTTTCGGTTCCGAACCGGGTATTTACAGGAATCTGTCGGGTTGAACATATTTAGACACGTTATTACACTTATTACTAAGTTATAACAATGATCAAACAGGTTGTATATGATCTATAATGCTAATTATGCATAAATGGCATTTTAAGCTTCCTGTTGACTTTTTAAATACAAGTTTGACCCGACTTTTGACCTGGTTAGAGTGGTAATCAGGGGGAACCCTTTTAAGGGTTTATTACCCACATAATTACCAACTTATAACTACATTTGATTCGAGATTTGACTGAGCCATTAATAATTAATCTCGAAGTCAAACCGTAATTACGATGGTTTGACTTTTAGCTAAATAACTAAGCTAAACTTAATTTAGAAAGGATTAGCAAACTTACAAGTGTCTAATGGTTGATTAGGAAGGCTTGGGATCTGCTTTGGAGTTCCAGAGATGATCAGAAGTGAGTGCAAGAATGTTTGTAACTTGAAGGCCTTATATACTAGTTGTAATCACCATAAGATGTTGACAACTAAGGCTACAAGTGACCACAATTGTCCCACAAGTGTCCCTGGGGTCTAGGAACATTTTAGGGGTCGCCCAATAGTGAGAAATACCAGTGAGATTGGTCAAAATCGCGCAAAACGGGCTGCAGCCGGTTTCTGGTCGCTGGGCAGCTGCTTGCGCACCGTAAGGGTCTCTTCTTGCGGTGCGCAAGCCTTCATCCGGGACCAAAATGTTGTTCTTTCATGCATTCGAAAGGGCAACTGATGTGCAATCGATTTTTGGCCATGTATTATCAATAAGGGGCCTCTAAAAAGTGCCATGAACATATACATACCCTACCATTTTGAATTGTTTGCTTGGATCCTTTATAAAAGTACCGAAAACTAAGGGTTACCGTAGGAATTTCTTCATAGGAGTCCACCATTTAAATTATGAATCATTCATTGCTATAATTCACTGATCTTGAACACATTCTAGATGTTTTTAAATATAATTTGGGTCTTGGGATTTATAACGAGGTCGTTCAGAGGTGCAAAAGTTAACATGACGACACTTATAAATCCTGTTGAACATCTTTATTAAATTCGAGTTTATAACGCTTTTTGTCATACATGACACGTGTCATTATTTTATTTAACATGAATTTTCGAGATGTTACATCCTCACCCCCTTAAAATAAATCTCGACCCGAGATTTACTGAAACAAAGAAGGGTATTTCTCTTTCATGGTGGATTCAACCTCCCACGTATATTCGGGACCTCTACGGGCATCCCATTTGACCTTCACAATAGGTACATGCTTCCTTCGAAGCTTCTTTACCTGTCGATCTTCAATCGACAAAGGTTTTTCCACAAATTTTAAGCTCTCATCTATATGCACATCTGTATGCGGTATAACCAGTGATTCGTCAGCGAAGCACTTCTTCAGATTGCAGATGTGGAACACATTGTGAATTCCACTGAGCTCTTCTGGTAAGTTTAACTTATAGGAAACTGACCCGACACGTTCGATAACCTCGAAAGGTCCTATGTATCTCGGGCTTAGCTTGCCTTTCTTACCAAACCGCATCACTCCCTTCCAGGGTGACACTTTAAGTAGGACTTTGTCACCTACTTCGAAGTGAAAATCTTTACGCTTAGGATCAGCGTAACTCTTCTGCCTATCCCGGGCAGCTTTGAGACGGTCTCGAATCTGGACAATCTTGTCCGTTGTTTCGAACACTATCTCTGGTCCTGATAATTGGACATCTCCAACTTCTGCCCAACAAATGGGCGATCTACACTTTCTACCGTATAATGCCTCAAAAGGCGCAGCCTTAATGCTGGTATGGTAGCTATTGTTGTAGGAGAATTCGATTAACGGTAGGTTCTTGTCCCAACTACCACCCAAATCGATCGCACATGCACGTAGCATGTCTTCCAACGTTTGAATAGTACGCTCACTCTGACTGTCAGTCTGAGGATGATAAGCCGTACTAAAATTCAAACGTGTGCCCAAAGATTGTTGGAAACTCTTCCAAAAATGTGACGTGTATCTAGTATCCCGGTCAGAGATAATAGCTACAGGTATGCCATGTAGGGCTACAATCTTATCAACGTATAACTGGGCTAACATATCGGAGCTATAAGTCTCCTTGATGGGTAGGAAATGTGCTGACTTAGTCAGTCTGTCAACTATAACCCATATCGTATCATTTCCTTTCCTTGTCTTGGGTAACTTGGTAATAAAATCCATAGTTACCATTTCCCACTTCCACGTAGGAAGTTCAGGCTGTTGTAGCAAGCCTGACGGCTTTTGATGCTCGACTTTGACTTGCGCACATGTCAAGCATTTAGCTACATGGGTGGCTACAGACTTTTTCAAGCCTATCCACCAATAACTTGCCTTTAGATCCTGGTACATCTTATCAGCTCCAGGATGAACGGAGTATTTGGAACTATGGGCTTCCTGGAGGATGACATCTCGAAGACCTCCATAAATTGGAACCCATATTCGTCCATTTAATCGTAAAATTCCGTCCTTGCTAAGAGTTAACTGCTCCTCAGTTACTCCTAGCTTTTCATTAGGATAGTTAGCTTCCAACACAGCTTCCTTCTGTGCAGCTAACAAACTTTAAATCAAATTATTCTTTATCTCCATGCGCTTGGCATTGATTCGAATGGGTTTCACCCTCTCCTTTCGACTCAAGGCATCGGCGACTACATTCGCCTTGCCGGGATGGTACTTGATTTCACAATCATAATCATTCAAAGTCTCCATCCAACGGCGTTGCCTCATGTTTAATTCCTTCTGATTGAACAGATGCTGGAGGCTCTTGTGATCAGAATAGATCACACATTTGATTCCATAAAGATAATGCCTCCACAGTTTTAGTGCGAACACAACGGCACCCAACTCCAAGTCGTGGGTGGTGTAATTCTTTTCGTGCACCTTTAACTGTCGTGATGCATAGGCAATAACCTTGCATTTCTGCATAAGCACACACCCCATGCCAGTGTGCGATGCATCGCAGTAAACTACAAAATCTTCTATTCCATCTGGCAATGTCAGTACTGGGGCGTTGCTCAACTTTTGCTTTAGAATATCAAAGGACTCTTGCTGCTTAGGGCCCCAAACAAACATCACTTTCTTTTTAGTCAAGGAAGTTAGGGGTGCAGCAATCCTTGAAAAATTTTCAATGAAGCGCCTGTAGTATCCTGCTAAGCCTAAGAAGCTACGAATCTCCGTAGGCGTCTTTGGTTCTTGCCAATTCATAACAGCTTCAACTTTGGCGGGGTCCACCTGGATACTACGCTCACTAACCACGTGTCTAAGGAATTGGACTTCTCGTAGCCAAAATTCACATTTAGAGAATTTGGCATAGAGCTTCTCCTGATGTAGAAGTTTGAGAATACAACGAAGGTGTTTCTCATGGTCAGCTTGATTCTTAGAATAAATGAGAATGTCGTCGATGAAAACGATGACGAATTTATCTAAGTGCGGCTTGCAAACGTGGTTCATGAGGTCCATGAACGCGGCCGGTGCATTAGTGAGCCCAAAAGGCATCACTAGGAACTCGTAATGACCATAACGAGTCCTAAATGTTGTTTTGTGTACGTCTTCATCTCTGACCTTCAGCTGATGGTAGCCTGACCTCAAATCAATCTTCAAGAAATAACTTGCCCCTTGCAATTGATCGAACAAATCGTCGATTCTGGGCAGAGGATACCTATTCTTTATCGTGACTTTATTAAGCTCACGATAATCGATGCACAGACGCATCGATCCGTCCTTCTTCTTGACAAATAGGATTGGTGCTCCCCAAGGAGACGAACTAGGTTTGATGAAACCTTTGGCCAGCAATTCGTCCAATTGCGTCCTTAATTCCTTCATTTCTGTAGGCGCCAACCTATAAGGTGCTCTAGCAACTGGTGCTGCTCCGGGGATGATATCAATCCTGAATTCCACTTGCCTATCTGGTGGCAAACCAGGTAGTTCTTCCGGAAAAACTTCTGGAAATTCAGAGATGACAGGGATGTCTTCTATCTTTGGTTTGGGCTCATCAATAATCACTTGCGCCATGTAGATGACACAACCCCTCTTTAAACATTTTGAAGCCTTGAGCATAGTCGCTTGCTCAGGCAGCCCATACTGGGTATCTCCCCGAATGGTGAGTGATTCACCAGACGGAGTCTTTATTACCACTTGTTTTCTGTTGCAGATGATTTGGGCCTGGTTATGAGATAACCAGTCCATACCCAAAACTATGTCAAAACCGGCCAACTTAAAGGGAAGTAGAGACAGAGGAAAAGAATGGTTCTTAATGGATATGACACATCCATCTAACACAGTAGAGACGGTTTCTAGGGTGCCATCTGCTAACTCCACCTCATAATTCACATTTAAGGTTTTGACAGGTAATTTCAGCAATTCACAAAACTTTTTATCAACGAAAGACTTATCAGCGCCTGAATCAAAAAGTACTCTAGCAAAGACGTCATTTACAAGGAAAGTACCTGTAATAACGTTGTCGTCTAGCACTACTTCTTTGGCGTCCATCCTGAAGACTCTAGCATTAGTCTTCTTAGCCTCTTCAGGCTTCTTGTTGTACTTAGGGCAGTTGGTTTTAATGTGGCCCTTTTCATTGCAACGGTAGCACGTTGCGTCTTTTATCTTCTTGCAATCCAAGGTTTTGTGATCCGTGGACTTGCAAATGCCACAAGCATAAGATTTTGACTGAGTCTGTGAGTTCGACTCAAGTCTGCACTTTCCAAAGTGTTGTTTCTTGCATATCTTGTATTTGGGCTTCTCACCAGAATTATGCCCCTCTTTCCTTGAGTCGGATCCTTTCTTGCTATCACCGTTCCCACGGTGCTTCTTGTTCGATCTGCGTGAACCATCATCTTCACGTTTTCTCTTCTCAGCCTCCTTATTCCTCAACGATCTCTGCCTGACCGCATCCAGAGTGAGGGATAAGGAAATGTCAGCTACTGATCTAAAAGTAGCTGGCCGAGAAGCTTTAACGCTTGCCTTGATCTCGGGGGCTAAACCACCGATAAAACGAGCGATTTTTTTTGGCTCCGGGGTTACCAGATATGGAACCAACTGAGACATCGTGTTGAAGCTCGTTAGGTAAGCTTGACAGTCGAGGTTTGTCATCACCAATGATAGAAAATCAGATTCTATCTTCTCCACCTCATGCTGAGGGCAGTAATTTTCCTTGATAAGGGCAACAAATTGATCCCACGACATATTATACATTGGGATTTTTCCGGTGGCCTCAATCAGAGATCTCCACCATGCTAACGCTTCACCCTTAAAAGACTGCGACACAAACTTGACCACGTCTCTCTCAGCACATCCGCTGATTTCTACAACCATATCCATCTCATCCAGCCATGTCATACAGTCAATGGCTCCCTTCTCCCCAGTGAAATCCTGGGGCTTGCAAGAAACAAAATATTTATACGAGCAACCCTTGTCATGGGGCCCTTGATTACGTATAACCTGCTGAGATGGAGCACTGTGGTTCGAGGAGCGTCGATCATCGTTTTTCTTCGGGTCGTCCTTCTTGGGCGGTGGCTTTGAAGGCTGTGTAGATTGGGTCCTACTATGAGTCCCACTGTACTCTTCATACTGCCTTTCCAAAGCCTGTGTAACAGCGCCGTCTATGATCGCTTTCAATTCCGCACCCGTTAGATTAATTCGGGCGTCATTATTAACCTCCACTGGATGGCTATTACCCTCGTCCGAGTTAGCCATTTTAATTGAACTGTTGCAGAAAACAAGGACACTAGTTTATTTAGGAGTTTATTATGGAATTGCTCCTTAGGGAAATTCATTAACCATGGTAAACAGAGACCATATTTGGTTAATTTATTAATCATATTTATTTAGGATTTCTATAATAATTTATCCTAATTATAAAACAACAATAGTTTTATTTGTGGCACAAAAGGCCTAGTCACGTGGACATTTTTATTTAATCTATGATTTCAGAGAATCAAAACATTAAGGTATACTGGCACAATACGCCTGGTCACAAGGACACTTATAAATTATAGGCTATGATTTCAGAGAATCAAAGCATGAAGGTTTGAACCTAGTTCATTACCTTTATCTGACAGGGAGTCATCGCTACCACTGTCTTTTGGCTCATATGGAAATGAGCAGGGCCCGTAGGCACTATATTACCACGTATGGTAAAAATATGATCATCTAAATTGATGACCTAAACCCATGATTCAGAGATCATATAATATGGGTTAGGAATCTTTTAAAGAATCCATTAATAATAATGACGTGTGTGATTTCTAATGAATCACGGCTGCCAGGAGTGTTAACATGTTTTCAGATGTTAACAGGGATACGAATCTTTTAAACAGGTCTTACCATCTTGGCCCGGCCTTAAAAGGACCCGAAGGCTAGGTTTCACACTTTAAGATTCTTATTAAAATTTACATAGGCAGATTATTTCAAAAAAAAATGATCTTAATTTATTTATTTCATTTATAATTTATACATGCACATAATGGCAAACATGAAATTTATAAAACCAACATTCCATTAATTTATTATAATAATACACGCTGCCCTAAACGGGTCTTTTCCAACTAACAAGTACCCACGTAGGGGTAAATCAACATACTCGTCCACGCAGGGACTTTAAACAAACAAACTAGTCCACGCAGGGGTTAATGGAAAATAGACCCACGCAGGGGTCAAACAAACACACATACAAACCCACGCAGGGGCTTAACAATAATTGGAAGGATTCAATGATCCTTCTTGTTCTTCCCTTTGATCAAACTTGCTAATCCTTGGAAGAAGGTCTGTCTCTCCCTACGGTCACGGTGGAAACCTCGCTCTACTTCATCCAACCTTTGTAGGATTTCCTCCCTTTCTGGGGGAGAAAACTGTGGCGGCTGCGATTGCGTCCGTATAATAGGCCTAGGAGGTATCTGGTACCCCTGTGTTGGGTACCCTACTCCCCACGGATCTCCATAGGGTCCTTGGGGGTTGTAGTTCGCCGCTACCGTGTAAGGGTCGGCCTCCGCGTAACCATAGTTGTGGTGATTCGGCGGTTCAAACGGGTTATACGCCATGGAACCCGTATATGCTGGAATTGGGTTGTCAAAACCCATCGGCGGTGGCTGTGGCACAGCTGGGTTGGAGGGTCCACCCAATTGTGGGTCCTCCTGGTGTGGCGGATAGTGGCTGTCACTGGATTGACGTGGGGAACTGAAATGGAAGTCCCCTGCTCGTGACGACATGCGCGCACCGGTTCTCCTTCGCCTTGGCGGTTGCAGCGGTGCCGGCTGTACTGGCGGCGGTGGAGGCGGTGGCGTGACTGCCACGAATCTGGAATCCACAGAGGGATCCTGTTCCTGCTGCTGCTGCTGTTGCTGCTGATGAGGCGACGAATGGTGATGAGGTGTATAGTACCACTCGTGCTGAGTGAACATGGCTTGGAAGTTGTCTGGACCAACATAGGGTGATCCGTGAAACGAAGATCCGTCCGAGATCTCTATCGGGTGGTTCGGAGTACCACTTGCAGGTTCGACGGGGTCCGTATCCTCGTCCATGTCATCCGCATTATCACCGGAGAAGTGATCGTCTGGCCCCAGTGGGTTAAAACCGACGGGTTCTTGCACGTAGCCTACCGGATTAAACCGGCCCCGAAAAACTGGGGTGGGGTCCCCGAAGAATGATGAGACAGGGATCGTTGTAATGGTATGAAGGAAGGCTGAGGGTTGTTTGGCTCGTAGTCCGGTTGTGGCCCATACGGGTTTTGGACCGGAGGGGTAGAGCTGTGAGATACCGATCGTCTGGCCGGCTCAAATAGGTTCCTTCGGTTTTGCCGTGGATCATCACTCTCTGTTGTTGAAGGAGCTCGTACATTCGAGGGTCCTGCCTCGTTGTCATTGGGGGCGGTAATCGGCCCCTTGCCTCGTCCTCTCCTACGGAAGAATCTTGGAGGCATTTTGTCCTGTCAATTCAATATAAGATAACAATACAAAAATATATGCAAAATAAAGGACAACACAAACAAGGTGGAATTTGTCCTATGTTATATGTCTAGACTCGAAAGTTTAGAATTGTGCAATTGTGTAACTGAGATTAAACACAAAAGGCTAGTGTTTAATTCACTCAGTGTTGGCTCTGATACCAACCTGTCACACCCCGATTTCCACGTGTCACCGGTGGGCCCGGTGGGGGATTATCGTGACGTGGTTGGCAACATAATAGTCAAACAACACAATATATAATATGCACAGCGGAAGCAAATTTAAAATATGATACAACCGAATTTAATATTGTATATCAATGTCACAATATCCGGAAGTTTATCCACAGTCGGATCGAAATAAAAATAGTATTTATGGTTCAACAGACTTCAGGCATCCTAAGCTTGCGAGACTTTTTATTGATGCTAAGGAGACAATCCAGCCAATTTTGTTTAGTACATGCATTCAGTCTTTTTGGGAAAAATACGTCAGTTTACACTGGTAAATACAATCAACTGACTCATTTTGGAAAATGATTTAAAATTGGTTTGGATGCACATGGCATAAAACATTTTTATAACATGGGAGAATTATTTAATATTATAATCTTGTGAACGAATTACATGTTACTTGTGCGTTCAGTAGCCCGGATCTTGTCCGGGTTAAAGATCAATAGACACACCACAAAATAGAGTTATACACTGACAGGTGTACGCCTACACCCCGTGCTCAGGTCGTGGCCATCTCGTAAGATGATGCCAAGGATATCCGGGACATGGTCATTAACCCCCCAAAGGCTTTAAGTATCAAAACTGTTTAAACGAGCCGGTCAAATTTATTCAACTACCCACTCAACGGTGGAGAATTTGATGCCCGATCAAGCGGTATGCTATATACCGTAACCCAATCCCGTATAGGGAAAATAAGTTAAAAGTATTTACTTGAGCAAGTATTAGTCACAATAAGCAAAATGCACGTAGCATTTACTTTTTCTCCTAATCTGGAACGAAGGTTTAATATAACCTATTAGAATCCTAACGGGTCTTTAATTAAGCTTAAGCTTAGACCGGCTAGTTTCAAAGATACGGTTCGTACGCACGATTAAGCGAAGACCGGATAGAATGTGATTTAGACCCGACAAGTTCAGAGACTTGCTTAATATGGATCCTTCATGCACATTCTGGATTTTGAGAATAAACCGATAAGGTTTGACCCGTTTCGGCTAATTTATGTAAACTTGTTACATAAACCGAACCGAACGCGTAATAAGCGTAACGGGTATCCGTAAGAGCCATATACAGGTTTCCTAAGTTAATATGCTTCAAATATTTTGTGACATCAGTAAGATGTCTTTTATTATGCCCGAAATGATATTAAACACAAACTATGCCCCGTAGGGGTAGTTTGGTCATTTTAAAGGTTGTAAAAGAGTTTAGGTGTTAACCTGAGTTACAGGTCTGATGTAATCAGAAAATATACTCAATTTGCTAAGTTATATCAGTAGGTTAAAGTATTTATGTGAAATCTATCATTTATAGCCAACTATGCACCGTAGGGGCATTTTGGTAATTTCACATAAGCCGAAAAGCTCAAAACCGGAGTCTGAGTTAATCAACCTTTGTTTACTGTTAAAATATTCTAATTTTCCTAAAATATCAGTAGGTATCAACCCGAGTATGTTCAATATGGTTTTATAACATACTATGCGTTAAAAACGCTAAATAAGTTGATTAAAGGCCATTTCCGGGTTCGATACTAAAATCTGATATTTTATATTTCCAGAAGGCTTAAAATAACTTATTTATCATATGTGATCAGTAGCAAAAGGTTTGGAGTCGTTTAGATATGTAAAACTCATTTTATGGCCCGTAAGGGCAAAACCGACAATTACCGGATTAAGCCTACGACTACTAGTTATGCTCAGCCTAAAATTAATTAAAAATCTTTAAAAATCCCAAAATAATATATTACATCATTGGGTAAAATATTTGATATCAAAAAGTAGGCTTAACTAGGCTATACGCTAATTACGCCGTCTTATTAACATAAAGTTCTAATTTTGCGATAATGAGCATAACTCTCAATCTATAATTCAAACTGATGCCAAACTTTGCATACAAGCTTATATATCAGTAATTAAAGTTTCTACTCTTTTACATTTTCAAAAATCACATTTTAAGGTAATAAGGGCATAACGGTCAACATATGAGCAATTAACGGAAACATGCATATTAATTGGATAACTAATGAACCAAGGTGTATAATCACAGAGGGTTGTACTAACATGTAACCTAGTCCAATTAAAGCCCTGAGGCATTTCTAAAACATGCCTTAACGGGTCAGAACTGAAAGTCAAAGTGAAAGTCAAACTATGTGACTTTCGGTTCCGAACCGGGTATTTACAGGAATCTGTCGGGTTGAACATGTTTAGACATGTTCTTACACTTATTACTAAGTTATAACAATGATCAAACAGGTTGTATATGATCTATAATGCTAATTATGCATAAATGGCATTTTAAGCTTCCTGTTGACTTTTTAAATACAAGTTTGACCCGACTTTTGACCTGGTTAGAGTGGTAATCAGGAGGAACCCTTTTAAGGGTTTATTACCCACATAATTACCAACTTATAACTACCTTTGATTCGAGATTTTACTGAGCCATTAATAATTAATCTCGAAGTCAAACCGTAATTACGATGGTTTAACTTTTAGCTAAATAACTAAGCTAAACTTAATTTAGAAAGGATTAGCAAACTTACAAGTGTCTAATGGTTGATTAGGAAGGCTTAGGATCTGCTTTGGAGTTCCAGAGATGATCAGAAGTGAGTGCAAGAATGTTTGTAACTTGAAGGCCTTATATACTAGTTGTAATCACCATAAGATGTTGACAACTAAGGCTACAAGTGACCACAATTGTCCCACAAGTGTCCCTGGGGTCTAGGAACTTTTTAGGGGTCGCCCAATAGTGAGAAATACCAGTGAGATTGGTCAAAATCGCGCAAAACGGGCTACAGCCGGTTTCTGGTCGCTGGGCAGCTGCTTGCGCACCGTAAGGGTCTCTTCTTGCGGTGCGCAAGCCTTCATCAGGGACCAAAATGTTGTTCTTTCATGCATTCGAAAGGGCAACTGATGTGCAATCGATTTTTGGCCATGTTTTATCAATAAGGGGCCTCTAAAAAGTGCCATGAACAGATACATACCCTACCATTTTGAATTGTTTGCTTTGATCCTTTATAAAAGTACCGAAAACTAAGGGTTACCGTAGGAATTTCTTCGTAGGAGTCCACCATTTAAATTATGAATCATTCATTGCTATAATTCACTGATCTTGAACACATTCTAGATGTTTTTAAATATAATTTGGGTCTTGGGATTTATAACGAGGTCGTTCAGAGGTGCAAAAGTTAACATGACGACACTTATAAATCATGTCGAACATCTGTAGGACCGTGTTTCGTGACCGAAACCGTGATTCTTGTGAGATCGGTTCAAGACGGGAGAGATTAGAGATAATAAACAAACAACTTTGTATTAATCCGGTAGTAAAACATTACAAATCGGCCCGATTACATGATAACCGAACTAATACCAAAGAAGTATACATCCGGGGAGAGACCAAGTGGTGATCTCTCCCGGTGAGGTCTCAAACCTCCTAAAATCTCCTTGTGTTGCAAATGGCAAGGGTTTTCTATTTATAGTCACACCCCTTGTCTTGCAAACACATACGGTCAACCGAATAACCCTCTCGTTTGACCACTTCAAACGAGCGGGTCTATACACGTTCGATAGACCGTTTCACTAACTATTACAAATTCAGCGTAAAATAAAACTAATCTATTCGACAAGCATCGGACACAAAATCTGCATCAACAAATTCCCCCTTGTCCGTTGCTGTCGAATGCTGAAAATGCAACTGCAATCGATCTTCAGTCAAGTATTCATCTTCTCTGTGTTAACAAATTCCCCCTTGACCGATGATCCAGGTAAGTAGTATCTTGACGCTCCTTGTAAAATATTTCCCCCTTAAAGTACGCGTATCCGTGTTGGGTGTTGTGCAATTTCCTCAATTGACCGATCTTCCGCTGATCTTCCAATACTCCAAACGGCATTTGATAAGGGTTCCAATCTTTAAAAAAACTGCATCAAGTCTTGATCTTGTCATAAGAACTCTATTTCATACAAGCATACTACATTGATAGAGATTTCTGGTGAACTGTCTTCTGTAAACCGTCTTTGTGGAATCGACCAAGTAATGCACTTTAATCTTCAGCATCAACACTCAGGAAAGTCAGCTAGACCAAGTGTATCCCTTGCAAGCTCAACCAGCATGCTTAGTTGAACTACATCCAGATCTCATTGTCTCGCCTTTGTGAAGTTGACCACGTAATGCACTACGGATCTTCAGCATCAGTACTCAGGAAGTCAGCTAGACCAAGTACATCGTTTGCAAACTCAACGAATTGAGTTACCCCCAGATCCCTGTAAAATCCCAAAGAAACATCAAACCCAAAACCGAATCCTGCAGGTCTTCAGCCTTGAACTATCAGCTTTCATTAAGATTCCCCAGGTCTTCAGTGAACAGCGCTTTTGTAACTACTGTAGACTTTAGAAACCTGTATTTTTCCGTGCAAAACCCTTCACGCTGGCTGGAGAATTAATTAAAATCCTCAAATATGTGTCTGTGCAAAACATTCCACGCCGAACCGTTTGTATCACCAGAAAATCACAAACTCTACCACCTGTGATTGCGTTTAGAAATTTATCGAAGAAATTCAACATTTGAAAATTTTATCCCCCCATTTCTTTGGTAAAATCTCTAAACCTTAACAGATTCTCTCCACTTCAAAGAAACTGTCGTCAAATGTTCACCAATTCCCTCCACTAAGCGGAACTGTCGTCAATCTTCATTGAATGTTCTCGGTTCCGAAAAATCACGAAAACGACTTTCTTCTTTGCATATTCTAGTTGAATAAGAACGTCCCCTGGTACCCCGTAGGATCCGACTTGTATCCCTCCAAAGACTTTGTGAACTCGTTAGGACCGGTATTGACATTCTAGGTTCATTCATTCGTTACCAAATGCGAGAATATGACAATAAACAAAAAGATTTCTTCGTTGCATATTCTAGTTGATAAGGAAATTTCGCCTAGTACCCCGTAGGATCCGACTTGTATCCCTCCAAAGACTTTGTGAACTCGTTAGGACCGGTATTGACGTTCCAGGTTCATACGTTCGTTTTCAAATGCGAGAATATGACAATAAACAAAATGCTTTCGAACATTTACGAATAACCGATAACAATCATAAATATTGACGTGCGGAAGTGAACATACCGTTCTGTTTTTGGCCCATAATAGTCGCGTCACCATTTTTGACATTTGCATCGGTAACCATGACTACCCCACATTTTTCAAAAATCAAGTTTTCATCATCTCTTGTTTTCATCATGCCGCGCGCTCCCTAACCCGTACGAATTTGGCGTTGAAATTTTGGAAGCCCGATTCAAATCAACTCTGCGAATACCCGACCCCACTTCGCAACTCAAAAGATTTCACTTCACCAGGTCCAACACATGTCACAGCCCATCTACTGTTACTACAAATCTACAATTTCGTGGCCCCAAAAAAAAAATTCCAATCAACATTGGCCCATCATCAATTTTAAATCCATAACACTAATATCTATTTAGTGCACCAATATGTTATGTCATTGGCCCAAAATAGAATTAATGTAGGAAGTGAACTTGAGGGCCCATTAGTTAAATTAAGAGTTTTAAAAAGAAACCCACTGCCAAAGACATGATATTATCGACATCAACCATGTACAGCTTCTATCATCTTCCAAGCCCTTTCTCTCTCTTCAATACACAACAACCAAAACTTCAAGTCAAAACCCCAATTTACTTTACATAAAAGCAGCCGACATCTCCTGCCATCTTTAATAATAAATTTTTTTTTATTTAGTTAGCAAACCCTATCAACACACAACATCGATACCCCAAAAGTCAAGCATTTGTGCAGCCATCTACCTTTTTAGACAAACCCAAATACTTTTTCTTTCCCTCTTTCTGCGATGAAGCTGCTGAAACCCCCAAAAAAAAATAACAGCCGACAATCTCTTCCTCTCCTTCGATACCCAGCAACAATCAAGATACCCAAATAAAAATCCAGCCGACACCTCTTCACTTTCTTCGATTCACAGCAACAATCGGACATCATCATCCGCTGAAGATGACCCGAAGAACCAGAACCCCTGTTTCAGATCGAAAGATATATGCTGGACGATTGATGCTCGAAAGATGAAGGATAATCTTTCGAAGTTGTTGAAAATGGTGATGCGAAAGATGAATTGGTCGAAAGATATCCTTCGATCTGATCAGACTTTTCGAAAGATGGATCAGGTCGAAAGATATCCTTCGAGGATCATCTTTCGAAGTTGTTGAGGGTTCCCACAAATATCTGGGATCTTTCGATCCAGATCTGGATCCTTCGACCCAAAGAACATCCTTCGACCTAGATCTGGATTAAGCAGCTGCCAAGAACATCTCAAGAACACAGCGACTGTTCTTATGCAGATCTTTGACGAAAACATTGTATTTTTTATTTTTGATGATGATAACTTGATTATATAGGTGAAAAACATAAAACCGAACACTTGTTTCAGCACAGATCTGAATATTCGGGTCCAGATCTGAGTTTTTCTCATTTTCACCCAACTTTTCTTCTTGAACAAAAATCACTAAAATCACAGATCTAGAGCACATGTGACTTAGTAAACGGTTAGATTTACTAAATCGGGCACCATGGCTCTGATACCAACTGTAGGACCGTGTTTCGTGACCGAAACCGTGATTCTTGAGAGATCGGTTCAAGACGGGAGAGATTAGAGATAATAAACAAACAACTTTGTATTAATCCGGTAGTAAAACATTACAAATCGGCCCGATTACATGATAACCGAACTAATACCAAAGAAGTATACATCCGGGGAGAGACCAAGTGGTGATCTCTCCCGGTGAGGTCTCAAACCTCCTAAAATCTCCTTGTGTTGCAAATGGCAAGGGTTTTCTATTTATAGTCACACCCCTTGTCTTGCAAACACATACGGTCAACCGAATAACCCTCTCGTTTGACCACTTCAAACGAGCGGGTCTATACACGTTCGATAGACCGTTTCACTAACTATTACAAATTCAGCGTAAAATAAAACTAATCTATTCGACAAGCATCGGACACAAAATCTGCATCAACAACATCTTTATTAAATTCGAGTTTATAACGCTTTTTGTCATACATGACACGTGTCATTATTTTATTTAACACGAATTTTCGAGGTGTTACAATGGTATGGATAATTGACAAAAGTTAAAGAAAGGATCCTAAAACTAAAACTTCTATTTTAGTAAGAAATAACGTTTTTTTTTACAAATATAAATTCTGATAGGAATTTGAATAGTAAGCATGAAAGGTTCAAGTCTTGACACTGATAGGTGCAAGACGATATATTCGAAAAGTGATATTTTCGAAAATGAAAGGTTGATACAAACTAAGCATGATGTGACACGATCACGGTTAGGAAATGTAATGTGAAGTAAAATCACATTATAACCAAGCGAGCGGTAAAAAGTAACGGGACTAATAAGTCTAGTTAGTGAGACCGGTTAAGGTCAGTAATTCAAATCAATAAAATTTGGTTTGCTTGTAAGCGGTGGATTCGGTATAACTGAACCGAATAAATAAATATGAAAACAAAAGAAATTATTGTTAAAAGTGAAATATTTCACTAAAGACCTTTAAACGGGTCAAAGTAATGGATTCATAAAGAATTCGATAGTATATGAAAGCGATGGATATCGCTAAGTTAACTAAACTAGTAGAAATAACAGAATTACGTTATTTCAAGATACATTATGTCATATGAGGTACGTAGATGTTCTGTAACCAAAAAGATATTACCATAATTTTTCTGGTAATACTAACAATTGGTTAAAAGAATAAGTAATGTTTAAAAGATTTCTCGACTCAAATACATTGAGTTTAAACTCAATGAATTATGTAAGAAAATGTTTCGAGGACGAAACCTCTTTAAGGGGGGTAGACTTGTAACACCCCGAAAACGGGTTTGGTAATCAAACTCCGTTAATACTAAAAGACGGGTAAAGTACCGTTAGCAGTAAAAATAACCCGGTAAATATTTGGATTTAAATAAGAAATCCTAATAATTAATTACAAACGAATCAAAGAATTAAGGAATTGAGTTTATAAGAGCCCGAGTCAACGGGACTTAAAATAAAACGGGTTTTAACTCCCGGAACCCACTAAGTTAACTAGGTAAAAATTAACCTAGTTAGTAATGGGTAATTAAATAATAAATAATGAATTATAGTTTCATTTGATCAAAACACGAGGGACTAAAATGGGACAATTGTGAGAGTTGTATAATTAAAACAAAAAATAAAACACACCAAACACACACTTAGTGTGTATCTGGTCGATGTTAAACACAGGGGGCGAACCAGGTTTCTCCACAAACCCTGATTCTCACAAAATCCTCCAAATTGAAGCTCAAATCAAGCCCAAATCGTCTGCATGATTACAAATTCGTGATCACCTAGTCGTGGGGATCATAAGGTATGTAAAAATTTGATGATTCGTGAAGTTGCAAAAATTGAGTTAGCATCATAATTCGCGAATTATGTAAGGATTAGAGGAGCTATGGCTAAGTAGTGATGTACACATGCTTAGGAACTAAACCCTAAGTAAAAATCATGCATACGATGCTATGACTTGAATGATTTGGTGATTACTTATATGTGTGTTAAATGGGTTTATTGACAATATGATGAACACTCGGATTAGGGTGTTAAATTGATGAATATTGGTTGCTATGATATAAGTTCTTGATGTAGTTCATGAACACTAGACATAGAGGTTTGATTTTGATGTAAATCTTGGTGAAAATAATTAGTTATGAACTAGTTAGTAAATATGTAAAATTATGCACATTAGGTGTTTGTTAAAATGCCTAAATGAGAACTAAAGAGTTGAAATTTAGAGTGAAAACGCGTATTTGAATGATATGGCAATTACGTGTGATGTGAAGTGATAAGGGTTCTAAATACTATGTCGATTTAGACTAAATATCGTAAACCATGTGATAGAAAGTAGTTAACTTTGAATAAATTAAGTTGACTAAGCATGAAGTCGAACAATAGCTTCGACATAGAAAATAAGTGAGGTGGAATAGTCGTGATTGTTAATGACTAATTTAACCGCCTTGTAAATGATTGACAATAGTTTGACGCGTAACAAGCTAGATGAAAGCTTGGAGGAGGGAGCGGGTCAAACGGAGCAAGTACAGAAAGAAAAGCGTGGCGTGGATGCGAAGTAAGTGTAATTTACACACTTATGTAGAATATCCGTTTATTCGATACATTGTAAACGTGATAACAATAATATTGGAAATATGGAAATTTGTCAAATATCGACTAATGTAAATCAAGGTTAAAAGGATACCTATGGCGTAAGCAATGGGTTGAAATTGCAAGAAAAGAGTGTAAAAGAAAAAGGGGGTTGGTAATAAAATCCGGGATGGGATGGATGTATGAATTGGAGATCAAAAACGATGTTTTTGATTAAATAGATAATGTTGGGCATATACTCCAAACGGGTCGAATGGTGGTGATAACACCATTTGACAATATCGACTAATGTGGTTGTCAAGTCTTATGTTAACAGGACCAATTAGCAAATCGGATAATTACGTCACCATTGATGGTGTGATAATGAAAACGAGGTATAAATCGGGTCTACTTATTGATCCGGGCCAGGTACGCATAATTATGTTGTAGTTAATAATGTTATTTTGGTTGAAAAATTTGAGAGAGAGTCCTTCGTCGTAAAAGGACCAAAATCGACCAAAACGCCCTTGTAGGCTAAGTTGAACAAACAACCCTTAAAGGTTGTTTGGAAGAGAATTTCATGATTAGATAAATACTTAGAATAAGTATAGAAGTTGAAAGATGTAATATGTTAGTCAAAAGGCACTATTTTAGTTTTTGCCGTAAATTAATGAACCAAGAGGTAAAAATTTGGTTTATATTGATCACCACATTAAACTCACCTTAAATACAGTTGTGGTGGAAGATTTTAGGATAAGAAATGTGGTGATGGAATGTTAGAAGCAATCGAAAGCGATTTTAGGTTCGAAAGTGCTTAAATACCCTTAACGGGTCAAAATAAGCATACGAGCGAAAACGGGTTTAAATGGTGTAATAAACCTATGATTAGAACCTAATATAGTAGGTAACATTAATTTGAAGAGTGTATGAGATATAGGAATCAAATAAATACGTTTGTTTGATAAAATGCATAAACGGGTTAAAATTCGGTAAAAAGGTAACGAGTCGAAGGCTTAGAAGTCTCAAAAGTTCTTATGTTGGATGTAGGATTTTAACTCCATAAGATGGAGGATTAAATTATGGACGCGTAGGAAAAAGAATCGGGTAAAACGGATCAATAACGAAGAAGTTATGGCCGTTTCCGTGAAATCAGATCGTGTTGGGTATGTACAACATCAGCAGAAGACATCAGGCTGTGAAAAACAGGGCTAGGCGTGACACCTAGGCCCTTGGCGTCACGTCTAGCCCCCTAACTCCGAAAATTTTTAAATTTTGTCATTTTTAACCCCTGTACTTGTTTGAACTTAATATTTGACTATCAAAACTAACTTTTAAGTTGGTTTTGATCATAGGTGAATGCCAAGAGTGCACGGATGAAGATCAAGCGACGAGCAAGAACCGAACACGATCACGAAATAAGCTTCCGCACTATGTATCGTTATTATGTTAAACGACGAACGTACACATGATATGTTGTATACTTTTTAAATTGTAAGAAGTTTTAATAAACCCGTAATTTCCAATGCATATGTAATCTTAATTACATGACTGTTTTTCGTAAATGATACGTTAAACCTTAATTTATAAGAACGGGTGTTACACCGCGGGACAGGAACCCGTGGTATTTATTAAATGATGCGACAGCGGAAGATTTTTAATAGGATCTTTTAAAACTTGAAATGCCCGATTATTTTATTTCATAATGCGGGATAAACCCCGTAATTTACAGTAGAGGAATTTCACAACTAAATTCCCTGATTTATAAAACATGTTTATTCATTTTAACTGAGCCACCTCTTCAAGCTTGTTAGTGCTCCGTAACACGTTTTTTTGATTTACAGCAGGTCGCCTGAAACATGTTTTAAAAAATATTTTATCAGCGGGGAAATGCTGGCGAGTTATTCAAATTTGATAAAACGACACATGGTTATAAATTACAGTATAAGAGCGATTACAATGGCTTTTATCTTATTTTTATCTGGCACCGTGTCACCTGGTGACGATGGTCATACCACTATTGGGTCTTTCCCCAAGTAGTGACGTTTATCACGGTTAGGATTTATTAGCCTAACCCGTCAGAAATTAGTAATGTGCACAATACCCCACTAGCCAGTGATTCAAGATAACCACGACTTAATCCCTGTAATTATAACTTTTGAAAATGGAGTATTGTAAAATACTTTCGATAAAAGAGAATAACTCACATTGCAGATTTAATACGGGCAGAGTCTAGCCTACTGATTAGCCTTGTTAACCCAATTTAAACAACAATGCACACGAAAACTAGGTTAGTAACTAATACAACATTTACGATAACTCACGAGATTAAACCCTCACAACGAATGACAAAGTGCGATACTTAAACATCCATCGAATTCACGACGAATGACAAAGCATAACCCTAATGTGGGCAGCACTTAAACATCCATTGGATAGTTTCAATCGATCGGACATTGAATCGTAGCAGCGATTGAGTTATTACGCTGTTGTCGCGGTAGCGTTTCGTGATTTGTGTGTGTTTTGGGACTGTTTATACGATATCTCAGTGTACGTTTTGAGTTTTAACGTCGAACTAACGCATAATTGCAATTGCCAAACTCCCCTATTTATACCTGGAAAAAGGCGCCCTCGCGTGGTGCGAGGCTCTGTCACGTGGCGCGACGGGGTCGGTTTTAGCATAGGGTAGCCACGTCCCTAACTAGCTTAGCTGAGTTGATCGTTCATGCAAATTCGCATCACACATAAAACTGTGTAGATATTACTAACTAGGGTTTACCCCCTGAGTTTTAGGGGCCCTGATCTTGATTCCGATATTTTCTGAAAAAATTAGGGTTTATGCAGGATCACTTGGGGGTTTTAATTAGGGTTTCCTATTGGACAAAATATAATAATAAATAATAGTTTTGGTGAGAGTTGTTACAAGAATGGAGAATTGAAGCAATTCACATCAGTTTGTCATTTTATTTGTACAGTTTATTGCTTTTACTTTCAAATTTTCCCGGAAAATAAAAAATTGAAACATATTTTTTATTTTAGGGGGAGTAAAAAATTAAAATTTTGAAAATTTGAAAAATCCAAAAACATGATAAAATAAAAAATCCAAAAACATCGAAAAATCAAAAATGAGTTTTGTTGTGAAAAAGAGGAAATGATAGTACATCAGTAGACAATCACAGCATGCTAAAGAATTGGAAAGTTAAATATGTGATAAACGGTTTCACTGATGATATGCCAGTAGGTTTTTACACATTCAGTAGATTGATTTCGAGATATAAACCTAAATATTAATAGCTTTCTTATCTCGTGGGGAACATCTCTCGGATATATGGGTAACCCCCGAAATCTTCTTTGAGAGATTGCCTGATTCTGAGATACTAGGTCTTTATACTGTTTGATATCTGGGGGTATTATACCTGGTCTTCTGATATTGCGGAAGCAATGGCCTAGACTTCGTATAATACTTTACGCGCTTTTAAAGCTCACCCCCTGCACAAAGATTGAAAAATATCGTAAGATATGAATCAATTGCAGTTGAAGAAAAGATTCCCTAAAGGGAACACACCTAAAGTCGAGCCTTCATCTCTTTGACTGAATGGAAGTTCATACCTGAGCTCTTAAGGTCTCGCACTAACCCAGATACAGATATCAAATTGGTATACTCACCTGTAAGACTGAATCTAGGGAATTTTGATACGGGAGTATATTCTGAGGTGGGACACACGAATAAGTTTAAGTCTTTAAAAAACTAACCCGTATCTCGAATTGATTGAACTTTGTGTGAAAATTTAAGTGGATCAGTATACTGACAATCTAAGTGAATCGTTTAGAACTTAAAGTGTTTAAAGCTCAACGGTGCTAGTGATTTCTCAAAAACTGATATGATCCTCTTACACAAACTCACAAAAAAATGTCTGTATATAGTTTATTTCCCAAAATCCAAAAAGATTGTTTTAGCATAAAATTTTGAAAAATCAAAAAGATTTTATTTCATCTTATTTTCGACAACTGTTATTTGGAAAGCTGATTTTCAAAATTACAAGTGCTAAACATGATGAACGACAACAGGGTTGGGAGAGTTTGTTTGAAATGAGAAATGATTTTGAAATGATTAAATGGTTCATTAATTTGAAATCAAAATTTGAGTGTTACGAATACAAGTGGTTAAGCAGAGATCATAAATGAGAGATCATGTTGATTTGAGAATGTTTCAAGTAGTTTCTAAAATTGTTATAAATAAAAAACCTTATGTTTTGGGTAGAGTATGTGCAGGTAAAAAGCTTTGAAAGAGCTAGGTTTCAACTCCTGAGGATTTTCTGCATAAGCGTATGCAGATTAGAGCCAGGTTTCCAATCCAAAGCTTGCAGTTAGTGAATTCCAGATTGCGATCCCAGCTAATCGAAAGGGGGAGTCTGAAGACATAAGAGCCAGATTCAGATCTTGGAATAGCGTTCGAGATAGAAGCTGCTAATGCTGAAGAGCTTAATGAATCAAGAGATCTGATCAAGAGAATTAGAAAGTTCGAAGAGTAAGGTTGAGATTCTGGAAGAGTAAGAGAGAGTTTGATAAAGATGCGTACAATGGAAAATACTTTGGAGAGAGCGAGAAGACTGATCAAGACGGAAGACTTGACACACTAAAGACTCGTCATCATCCAAGGGGGAGTTTGTTACTGCATATGTCTGTTGACTTTGTCTTATGTCTTATATCGAGTCATGTAACTAGAATAGATAGACCAGGACATGTTGTACGAGAGAAACGGGAAACAGACCTGAACCAGCCACCCCTCACGAAGTGGCTAGGCCACCTCGCACGAGGTGACCAAGTTCATGAGGTCTGGCCAGTTCATGAGGTCTGGCTCTCCTATATATATGTGGTCTTGGGTATTCATTTAGAGAACTTTTGGATTCCGGGGTAGCGAAGCTCTGCTGAAGTGTCGCCAGCTCGTGTAACTTTGTCAAATCAATACAATCGACATTTAAAGTGATTCTACGTGCAAATCTAGCTGCTATAACATCAATACGTCTGATTCCGCCTTTCGTATTGATCGAGAACTCTTCTGATCGACTCGTTTGATCGAATCCCGATCCTACAAAACTGATGGTGATGGAGGTGGTGACAGGCGGCGGGGTTATGGCGGAGGAGATGGCAGGCGACGTGGTTGGTAGAGGAGGTGGCAGGCGGTGAGGTGATGGTGGAGGAGGTGGTCAGGGTTGGTGGAGGAGGTGACATCAACGTTTTTATGGTTGTGGTGGTGGTGGAGGTGTGGAGGGTTTATTGTGGTGGTGGAGGTGAACTTCTGCAACGAGAGAGAGAGAGAGAGAGAGAGAAAGAAAAGGGAAAAAGAGAGAGGGGGAGTAGGTATAAAAGTGGGCCTTACATGTTTTTAATATTAGGTAATTAAATACATAGATAAATAATAATATTTTTTTTCATTAATTTTTTATTATTAGGGCCATGTTAGTAATTTCACGCATACATAACACTAAAAACTAACCTCCATTCACGCCAGGTGCTATCCAAGAACGAATTTGTCAAAGTTGGGGACTATAGCAGTAATTTTGAAAATGTAGGGACTAAAGGTGAAATTTGAGCAAACCACAGGGACTATCCGGGCACTTTTCTCAAAATTTAATTTAATGCCTCAACCAATATGGTAGAACAACCATAGGTTGCAACCGGTTGTTTGATATTATAATAATTTAATGCCTCGACCAGTTTGGTAGAACAACCATAGGTTGCAACCAGTTGTTTGATATTATAATATAACTTTTTGTCTTTTCTGATATTAAATTGTGTTCTTTTTTATTAAAAAAAACTATAATTTTTTTAATAAAATATTGATGTAATTTGGGTTTTGAATAGGAGTGAAAAAATTGAATTGGGTTGGATTGTGTATATGGGAGAGAAAGATTTTTTTTAATGAAAGGCTGCGTTAGATTGGGTTATGATAGATTGGGTTGTGTATACGAGAGAGAGAGAGAGAGAGAGAGAGAGAGAGATTGTTTTTTTTAAACTAGGGGTGTTCATCGAATCGAATATCGAATTATTCGAATCGAATTATTCGAATATTTTTAATTTTTCCTTGAATTCGAATTCGATTCGTATTCGATTAAAATCTACCCAATTCGATTCGAATTCGTATTCGAATAAAAAAACCCAATTCGTATTCGATTCGTATTCGATTAAAAATTCGAATTCGAATAAATTCGATTTGATTAAGTTTCTTTTAAAACATATAAAAGCTATTAAAATGAAACATAAATTTTAAAGCAGCCATAAAACACGATATCACATTAAAAATTTCCAAATAAAGTATCATAAGTCTAACATTCAAAACGAGAATTCGGGAATAACCACTACAAGTTAATATTTTTAGGGTTAGAAATCTATTGGTAGATTTACTACTTAGGTTTTAGTTATGGGCAATGTAGTGAGTTTGGTAATGAGTAATTTTAATACTTGGAATAAATTTTGAAAATAATTTATAGTATAGCCCAATAAAAGTTATATATGTATTATATATTAAAATAATAAATAAAATGTATAATTTTTATTCGAATTTCGAATCGAATCGAATTTGAAATTATAAATTCGTATTCGATTTACTTGACTCGAATTGAATCGAATTCGAATTCGAATTCTTATAATCGAAATGAATTCTTGATAATCGAATCGAATTTAATCGAATTTTAAATTTTTCGAATTCGAAACGAATTCTGAACACCCCTATTTTAAACCAATATAACCCGAATGGTTTTGACTTTTTATCAACCAACCCGAACCGGTTTAAAGTTTGAACCCGATCTATTCAGCAAATACGGAGTGTGTAAAAAAAATAAAAGCAAAAGACCTAAATACCCATCCCCGTTAAATCTCTGTGAAATCTTGTTCGTTGCCGGTTGCCCCCTCTGCTTCCGGCCACCGTTATTAACTCGCTTTTTCTTCCTTTCAGGTAATCTATCTATCTATCTATTTATTCCTCTCTGTTTATCATCTCCTACTTTTTTATTCGTATATAAAGTCCAAAAGATCTTAGCAATTAGGGTTTACAAAACACATCGTTTTTTATCCTCTATAATCGATGTTTTACTTGATAAATCTGACACGAATTGAACACTAATAATCATACTACTGGTGTTCTCTTTTGATTGAAAAGTATTTCAGTAGTTGCGTCATGCGTGTGGATTAGGGTTAGGTTAGGTGGTAGTTTGTTGATTATTATTATTAGCTGATAGGGTGTTTCTGCTTTATATTCTCTGCTGTTACTGTTTTTAATCTTCAATTAATCAATCGAATGAGTTTTGTTGATTATATTTATAATGACAAGATGAAATATATTGATGCAAGATGAATGCTTGACCTAAAAGTTAAATTTATATGCCTGGATCGTTTTTATTACGCGCACAATGTCTGTTTTACATGGGATATATAAACCGTTAGACTTTGTGATGCGTACGTATATCCCTGATGGCGTGTGTCTGCCTCGTTTTATTATGCTACATTGTGTTGTAAGTTGATAACTGTATGGTACTTGATGTAATATACATGGTCAGAGATGGATCTGGAGACGGAAAATAGAATTGCTGCTATTCTGATGAAAGAGGCAGCCGAATTGAGGCGGGAAGCTGCAAGAGATGGAATAGATGCGTATCTTCGTCCTAATGTAAGGGGCAGGCCGAATTCACGGTTTCTCACTGCAACGGTTCTTGGTGTGCAACAATGTAAGTTATATTGATGATGTTATAGATCATTTGCTGTATTGGTTGGCTTACGTTGTTTATTTTTATGTTATATGATACATTTGTGATCTGTGCGTCTATTTGTGGTCTGAATTTGAATGATTCTTTCCAGCGAATCGAGCAGTGGAAGTAAATGAGATGTGGCGAGCACGCGAAAAGGAAAAAGAATTGGATAAGAGGTTTAAGAAATACGAGAAACGAGGTACATATAATGGCGTTATTGACTCCAAAAGGAGCACAAATTCTAGGTTTGAGGATTATGAAAGGAAACATACGTCTGTGTGCTCATCAAGCAAAAGTGCAGTTGAAGGTGAACTAAAGGATGATGAGATTGAAGAATTCTTGCACTCAAGGTACTATCTCTTGTGCTCTGCACGTCTGTGTGTATGTGTGTATCAACGTATTGACCAGTCAACTTGTTTGATTATGGCAGGGCGAAACGGGGTAGGGGTACCGTTGGGTCCAGGATGGATGAGACGGGCCCATACCTCCCTGATTCTAAAGGGAAAACGCATCTTGAAAGGCCTAACGACACGGGGTACAGAGAAAATGGCGATAACAATCGTGCCATTCTTGGTCCCGAAAAGCCTCGTAATCTCAAGTCAAAGTCAAACTCATCTTCAGACGAGGAGTCTTGTGAAGGAAGAGAGAAAAGGGCCAAAAGAAGCAAGCATCGTTGCAGTAAGCACAAATCAAGAGACAAGTCTGTTGATAAAAAGAGGAAAAGGGAGAAAAAAAGAAGCAAACATCATAGCTAGTAAGACCATCTAATTATCAACCATCTATGTATACTTTTTGGGGGATTTGTAAAATCAAGAAAGCTTGCAAGGGCTTTATGGATATCTGAAATCCAAAGTGTCTACATTTTGAAATCCTTTAAAGTTGTGTAACCCTAATCTATTTATTATATATAGATGGTGGGCCTTTGTAACTCTGTGTGAGCTTGTGAGCACCTTGGTTTTAAAAAGCGATAGGCGCACAAAAGCGACAAGGTCTAAAATTGAGCGCGAAGCGCAAAAGCGGAGGGCTTTTCGTACCCGAGGCGCAAGGTGTTTATATAATTTTTTATATATATCCCATACATATGCCACAGGTTTCTAGCTTCCTTTAACCAAAATATAGCTATAAATAAGGCTTTTATACCATTTTACTTGCATGTACAAGTCAAAAAAACCAAGGTACAACATTTTTCTGCAGTAGAACGCCTCAGATACATGAGGCGCGCGCCTCAGGCCAAAATGCCCCCAAAAACCCCTAAAATCTGCGCTTTTTGGGCGCTTCTTGTAATTACACAAGGCGCCGAGAGAAAAAGCCTCAGACGCGCTTTTTAAAACCAAGGTGAGCACTGAATAATAGAAATACCCACTAGTTGCATCCGTTGACATAAGTCAGATTAGATTGAGCCACGTAAAATACTTGTGTTCGTTTTCTTATCTGGTTATCTATTCGTGAGAAAGTGTTTGTTGGTGTGCATCATTTCCGGTTAGCAATCCCAGAACCGCCACCACAGTCAACACTGCCAGCAGCTTTGCACCGCTGTTGACCGCCGCCGCCCTTAGCAGCAGTAGCCGCTGCAATGTGCGTGTTTTGGTGTATGGCCTGTACTCCAACCCCCGTACGGCCCGTACCCTAGTGTTCTCAGTTCCAGTTCACCATCGTGATACCTAACAATGAGAACCCAACCGAACTCTCAAGGAACCACATTGTGATGATAAAATGGAGAGAATTGAAAAAAAAAGGATTTTCAATAACAGAGTTTTAGTTCCTTTTAGCAACACTTCTCCAGTCTTCTATGCATGTCTTCTAGGCCTCGGTCTTCATATTACCAAAACAGGTTATTCATGATCTTGAGGGAAAGATGAGGAGATTTCTTTGGGCGCAAGGGAACAATATTCAGGGGAAAGCGAAGGTTAAATGGAGTCATGTATGTCTGCCGAAGCAGGAGGGTGGTTTGGGTGTTCGTAGGGTGCAGGATATGAATATTTCCCTGATGATAGCTCATGTTTGGAGTCTCTTATCTTTGAGAGAGTCTTTGTGGGTAAAATGGATGCACTCGTATCGTTTACGGAATAGGAGTTTTTGGGATGTTCCTTTACGTAATAATACATCTTGGACATGGAGGAAATTATTAGGTATGCGGCCGCTTATTCAACAACACATATGGACCAAGATAGGTGATGGAACTAGAACCTCAGCTTGGTTTGATAGATGGGATGACGTATGCCCGTTAAAATCGTTTATAACTCCGAGGTTTATTGCTAACGCTGGATTTTCTCTAACTTCGACCGTGGCGGAGGTGTGGGATCAAGGGGGGTGGAGATGGCCGACTAATTGGGTTCAGCGGTTTCCGGTTCTTCATAACATGAAAAGTATTGTTTTAAACTTGTCTACCCAGGATCGTTTGATGTGGAAAACTAGGTCAGGTAAACTGGCTGATTATTGTGTTTCAATGGTGTGGGAAGATATTCGAATTCATCAAAACGAGGTGTCATGGGTTAATATGGTGTGGTTCAAGCAGTCGATTCCAAGGCACTCGTTCTTCATGTGGCTTCTTGTGAATAAGAAACTAAAAACGCAGGATGTTATGAGTAAATGGTGTTCCACGGGTAACACTAATTTTAACTTATTGTGTTGCTCGCTTTGTGTTTTAGGTCCGGACTCTCATGAGCATTTGTTCTTTGAGTGCGGATATGCTTCTCGAGTATGGAATGGTGTTAAAGTTAAAGCGGGTATGGGCCATATTCAAGCTAATTGGGATGCAATCTTTGCTTTCTTGGATCAGGTGGCGACATCTACGAAGGCTCAACATATTATTGCAAAACTTATTGTTGGGGCTTCGGCTTACTTTGTGTGGCAGGAACGAAATAGAAGACTCTTTTCTAATAAAAAGAGAAGCTCGGATCAGCTTATTGAGGTGGTGTTATCTACCGTTCGATTAAAACTTCATACCATGAGGTTTAAAAGAACGACTCAGATTGAAGGGATTTTGCGGGATTGGAGTTTGCCTCGTGGCCTGGTGGTTGCTGATGATGATCTCGGCTAATTTTATAAATTGGTTTCAGTTTAGTGACCGAGTGTCTTAGTATGAACTAGTTTCTTTGGTTTGTGCATTGTTGCTTGTAAACTCTAGGATGGCATGTCATGCTAGAGAATTGGGGATTATTATTTTCCTCACTTGTTTTTTATTGGTTGATGTTATAAAATTTTACCGGGGTAACCCTTTACCCAAAAAAAAAAAACACTTCTCCAGTCTCCTGTTAGTTCCTTTTAACAGAGTAAGATGTGGATGTAATGCATATCATCTAGAATTTTGGGTTTAGGTTTAAGTTTTTGTTTTTGGGTAAACCTGACAATTTTATTAATGAAAAAAGAGCAAACAAAAAACAGTTACAAAACATATCAGGGAGTTTGGACCTTTATACAGGCCTAAACTTCTATATGTAACTCCTATATGCTTACAAGTGACATAAATCAAAACATGTGACTACGCTATACGTGCAATTGCTGTACTATTTGGAGCATATGGAGGACTAGGAACAAGGCTGTTTTCGAGGCGAAGGCTCCCACGGTTACAACGGTTATCGACGAAGCTAAATCTCTAAGTTTCCTTTGGGTCAGAAATCGATCTATAGCTCTGGCGCTTTCGTGGGAAGATTGGAAATCTTTTGATCTAAAGGGCTTAGGCTAATCGGCTGTTGCTTTCGTTTCTGCATATGTTGTTTGTTTGTTTTCTGTTTAATGTTGTTTGTTTGTCGGGTGCTTTCTTCGGGTCTGTGCTATGCCAGTTTCTTGCTGGAAGTTGAATGAAATTTGTTTTGTTGGTCTTTCAAAAAAAATTGCTGTACTATTTATTCAAAAACCAAACATCAGAACAAAAGCAACAGACCAAAACTTGTTGGTCTAGTCTTCAACATGCCATGTGTTGTTATCATTTATTCCTTCCCACTTTGAAACCCATCTCCACTACCATGATTGCTATCATACAGTACTATCAAAAGCCATAAGCTATCAACAAACTCCGATTTTAAGCATGTTGAACTTGTAGCAATTTTAGCAATGTGGGTTAGTTGGTGGCAAATTCGATACGTCTTAGGTGTGATGGGTTCACGACTAAATCAGTGAACTGGTCCACATAAGACACAAAAAAATGAAGAAACAGTCATAAATCATAAGGCTCGTAAAAGTAAAATGGATGATGGACTTGCATGCCAGTCATGACCACCATGAACCCATCACTGAAAATGTGTCACCACCACCGCTGTGTAGCTGATGTTATCACCACCACCTGGCGGCCAATGTTGGCACACCGTCGGTGTTGTCACAACTATCTTCCGACCATCGCATTCACTGCCGCACAAAAGTTACTAGACCCAGCAGAAACAACATTATCCGAAATTACACACACATCCTCCATAGGGCTCACATTAACATCCTGGACCGACGTAACTGAGTTGGGAGTGAAAATACCTTCCGTAGTCAGACCCATAGGGCCAGGGGCAGCTTCTAATGGACCGGTTGAAATCTTCTGCATCTTGGTGCCATTCTTCTCAATTTCTGCTGGTTCAGCATTAAGATTTTGCGATTTTTTGCATCCCCCAGCAACAAATTCTTTGACTCTTAAATCTGCCAGCATGGGACTATATTTCACTCCCTTTTTCTGCTTTCGTATCACTCCAAACCCGGCAATTTGAACGCCACTCTGTTTGGTGCGATTCCTGGTCGATCTCTTGATCCCATTAGCCCTATCTGCCTCTTCTTGAATCTTCGCATCATGAGCAATCGCCTGAGCACGAATTGCATCAAGTTCAGTGTCACCTGAGCTTTTTTGATAAACCCTACTCCTTAAGAATTTAGCAATACTCTTGGGAGACTTGGATTTGCTCCGATCTTTGTTCAAATCGGGAAGCAGGAGACTTGAATCGTCCTCTTTACAGCGATTTTCAGACAAATTAGGTGAGTTATCCGAACCCTCTTTAGGAGCTGGAGGTGAAAGAACTTCCGCATCTTGATTCACAGGAGACGATGGGACACTTTGGGGAGAGATATCAAGTGGCGGCTGAGCTTCAAAGAACCCATTCAACCTTATCTGCTGCTCGGTTTCACCAGGAGGTGATGTAACATGCTGAATGGAGTGCGCATAAGGAGAAGGATCAGGGGGAATAGGAGGAATCGGAGGTGGGAATGATGGATTTTCTCCATCTGATGAAGATTTCATAGAGAATAAGGGGTGACGGCTAGAGAGAACAATCTAGAGAGAGGTTGGCATAAGACGGTGAAACAAGAGTGTTGGTTATTTGCTATCACATGTATTATTTACGATAAAGAAGAAATAAACAGTTTTCTTTGAAGATGACTAACAAATAATAATCTGAAGCAAAGTAAATAAATAAGAACGTTTCTTATTTTTTTATAAGATGGTTTTCAATATCAATGTGTGTTTATACATTTCATAGAAAAATATAGTTTTTAATGAAAAATAACTTTTTCTAATTATACATGTAAACTTAATTTACTGTTTGAGAAAAATGCCCGGATAGTCCCTGTGGTTTCACCTTTTTCCACCTATAGTCCCTATCTTTCTAAAACTACTTGAATAGTCCCCAAGTTTTCACGTTTTGTTCTCGGATAGTCCCTGGGTCTAACTTCAGTTTGTTTTCTCTGTTAAAATGATGTGAAATGACAAAAATACCCTTTCCTTAAAAGGCCAAACCACAGGGACTATCCGGGCATCTTCTTCATTTATATTTATAAAACCCCACTTTCAACATTCAGCCAAAACCCTCGTGATCTCTCTCTCTCTCTCTCTCGTTATAGGTCCGGTGACCAGAGCCGGAGGTGCCGGCCGAGCTCCGGCGCCATCTTTTATGGTTGTCGCACACCTCCACTCCTCCTCGAACACATCCATAGCCGCTCACACCCACACCGGACTAGAGATCGAAGAGGGAGAGAGGACTGTAGAGAGAGAAACAGCGAGGGAGAGAGAGATCAGGATGGAGAAGCAGTGCCGGTGACGTCGTCTCTCTCTCTCCTTCGTCTCTCTCCTCTCACTCCGTCTCTCTCCTCTCACTCCGTCTCTCTCCTCCCTTTCTTTCTCCGCTTATTTGGTCACATCACCGTCGTACGCCACCACCAAACGGTGGTGGCCGGCCGCATCTAAAACAGAGAGGTGTGGGTGCCGCAGGGTGGTTAGAGGTGAAGAGGGAGGAGGTGGTTTAGGGGGGGGGGGGGTCAGGTTTGTTCTCTCAATTTTCCTATTGATTCTTCATATTTTGATCCAGATCGTAGAGATTATGGTGGCCGATCGATCAGATTTGATTATGTTCACTCTTTTGCGGTTTGATTCGAAATGTTTTGTTGAAAAACTGAATCGGATGTGATTTGTTTGCGAACTGATTATGTTCAGTTTGTTGTTGCGGTTTGATTCGAAAGGTTTTGGCGAAAAATTGAATCAGAAGGTTAGTTACTGGAGAATTAGAAGTTAAATCGTATTGTATTTGTGGTTTGTTGACGAATTGTTGTGGATATTGAGGTTTGATTGTGATTTGAGAGATTAGGTTAATTTAGATCTAGTCAAAATGGATTGGACAGAGATGGCACTGCCGTCGCTGGATCAGAAGAAGAGGAGGAGAGGAGAAAAAGAGAAAAAATGCTCGGATAGTCCCTGTGGTTTGGCCTTTTAAGGAAAGGGTATTTTTGTCATTTCACACCCTCTTAACACCCACTTAACAGAGAAAACAAACTGAAGTTAGACCCAGGGACTATCCGAGAACAAAACGTGAAAACTTGGGGACTATTCAAGTAGTTTTAGAAAGATAGGGACTATAGGTGAAAAAAAAAGTGAAACCACAGGGACTATCCGGGCATTTTTCTCTTACTGTTTATTATGGAACATAAAAATGTTTTACGGCGGCCCATACCATTCAGAACCATTTCGACGTACTTGTATTTACCCAACTTTCGGTCCTGTCCTGTGTCCGTTTGAAAACGTTTTGACCTAGAGGCTAGAGCTAGAGTTGCACAAATCGGGTTGTGTCTCAAACCCGAACCGGTTTCAAACCAATTTGGGCCTCCACTGGTTTGTGGTGGAACTGCTTTGGGGCAGAAACCCGTTTGGGCCCGCACCTAATCATTTCCTATTTTATTCATTATTAAAGAAAACAATGTAAATTAAATGACTTTAAAACAAAGGCAATTTTAAAAAGAGTAAATTACAAAAAATCGTTTGTTGACACTAAATTGCAAAGTGTGTCCTTTATTATCAAAAAGTACAAAAAGCGTACTCGATGTTTGCGAACCCCTACACATTATGTCATTTATCCCTAACTTAGTTATTTTTCATTGTTAAGTGAGTATTATGTGACTCATGTCCAAGGCTTGATACAAAACTACTATTGAGTCGGGGTCTCATTGGAAGCAGCCTCTCTATTCCTACGGGGTAGAGGTAAGGTTGTCTACATCTTACCCTTCTTAGACTCTACCTTAGCTTTGCTATTGGTGAGATTTACTAAGTATGATGATGATGATGATGAAGTGGGTGTGAAATGACATAAATACCCGTACTGTTAAATAAATAACTAAAAAGTTAAAAGAAATATAATTGATATTTAAAAATTTATGTGTGACCCACCACCCACCCCACCCTCTTCATCTTCCCCAATCTTCACCACCTCCACCTTTCACCACCACCACCACCACCACCTTTCACCACCACCACCACCTTACCCAGCTGGAAAAACACAAACCCTCTCCGAACAAAAGATATTAAGACTGTTTCTCTTTGGTTAACATTGTTTGTCAGGTGCAGGAAGTTCAAGCGGGGCAGGAGGAAAGAGAAGAAGAGGCCCGCCACCACGCCAGCAAGGAGACCCAGCTCAACAAGATTAAGGACAATGCAAACTTTAAGTGTGGGGATGGGATATAGTGTCGTAGTGTTAGTTTGAGTCATAAAATTTTTAAAATTTTTGAAAAATAAAAAAAAAATTGAAAAAATAGAAATGTTCCTGATTTAGAGTTTGCAAATAAATACGGGGAATGATAGAAAAGCCAAGTATATTCGGTTCTCAAATAATAATAATATGAGTATAATAAGTTGAGCAAGTGTCTAGCTTGGGATATGTGGGTAGGCTCTTCCGGTTTTTAGGTTCATTTGAGCTGAAAATACTTAATATGTTAGGATATCGGTAGGTACTCATCTAGGAGAAATAGAGAAACTGAAACCGCCAATAATAGTATAAGGAATACCGTTATAAGCTAAAAGTCATAGAATTTTTTATCAATAGAAAAAAAAATTGTTCAATATTGAGAAAACGAACTAGATTAATATAAAAGACGATGCCTATGTAATCTTTATTGGGGATGGTGACTCTGATTCAGATTGCCTCTAGGTTGAGTTAGAAAAATGCAAAATGCCAAAGCTCACGTTGTCACTCTCCGGGATAGTGACTCTGGTTGAGACAACCTCTGGGTAAGGTATGCAAAAAAAGTCTAGTACTCATGAATGAAAAAAAAAAGAAGAAAAAGTTTGATTTTAAATTCTATGGGTTTTGGTATAAACGGTTAGGAAATAGCTAATTGGTTGTTCATTTTATTTCATAAGCTTGAGGCGGGAGTAGGTGGAACCGTGACTCTTTAGTGTGAGACCCTAGGTTGATTAACCGCACTTAAACATAAATACACATAATAAGGGCTTAGGAACCAGTGTTGAGTTTAAAAGGACCGTATACCCGCAATCGTGAGTTAACATGTGTTTGATTGTTAATAATATAATCTAAATTTTGAGATCGAATATTACTTTGACTATGATTCCGTAACATATATCTTTTTCGGGGACGGAAAAAGAGTAAGTGTGGGGATATTTGATGTATTGCAAAATACATTAATTTATCATGTATAGTTTGTATAGATTTTGTTTCGTTTTCGTCGGTTTTTAGTTTAGAATTTATTGCTTTTGATAGTTTTGTATTTTGTAGGTCTCGGTTGCTAAAAAGGATGGAAAAATGCAGAAAATACGCTGAAAAGGAGTAAGCAGCGAGAGCCAGTTGAAACGCAGCTGAACGTGAAACGAGAAAACGAAAAATTGCTGGAAAAATACCCCGTGGTGGCACGCCACCACGATCTGCAAATCCTGTCACGTGACGCTAAGCAATTAAATAATAAAAATCAGTTTTGACACGTCGCGTTACGCGACCACAGGAAGAAATCCCATTCGCGTGACGCGAAGGGGTTGATGCCGTGACCGATGTTGTGTTGTTGTTGGATTCTTGTAGGAAAAGGTATAAAAAGATAATATTGAAAGAAGTCCAACCCTAACACGAATTGGCAGCACCTTGGGTGATTTTTCAGACGATTATGGAGCATTTTCAGAGAATTTGAAGCATCGGTTGAAGGTTGGAAGCTCAGGGAAACATCCGGGTCGCGATTTAATCATCCGGTTCACTTGTTCTTTACTTTCGATTATCAACCATGTTTTCTTTCTTTGAAAATACTTTTGTTTTGTGTTTGATCTTGAACATGTTAGGCTAAACGTTATAAACTACCTAGATTGGTTGAATGGATTGTTAAAGTTTTGATCTTTATTATGGATTGTTAATTATTTATGGATTGTTTATAAAAGTAGTCGACTTGGTTATTGATTTGATGTATATGCATGCTTAGAAGTGTTTGATTATTGTTTATTGCTTCGTATGAGTCTTGGTGGATGTCTTTCACGTAATAGGTTCATGCTAGATTATGATATTGCTTTATAATCTTTTGAGTTAATTGGCCAATACACCTTAGAAGCGGTAGTTATAATTAAATAAATCCGAGTGTTCCACTAATCTTTATAACTGTGAGGTGCGATATTATTGTTAGGTCTAAGTCAGTAAATTGCTAGGTAGGGTATTCGTGAGGAGTCTGAACTAGTTTCCCTATTGACCGTTGTCTAACAAATCAAATTGAGAATCCAAGTCTATCCTAGAGTTATAGTCTGTGAGGGAGTAGATCGAATTAGGATACTTTTGTAAACCACTTAGATAACCCTTGAGGGAGTCTAGACTAATCGGTGTCCATAACAGCCTTTAGAGCACCATAAGTGTCTTCCCGAGAAGGGTCGGATATCTTGTTCGGTGTCTCGATAGATTTAGAATTAGAAGATGCCGGTTCCATAATAATTAACATCCTAATAAATTATTAATAGTACAATCTAGGATTCCAGTCTAAAAAAGGGTAATTGCACGGTACCCCTGACCGCGGAAGGGATCTCCCTTCCCAGTTCACCACCCGACAAGGATCCCTGGCGGCAAATACCCATAGCCATCAAAGAGGGGTAAGAAACATGTTTCGAACCCGAGACCTCGAGTGTCCTCGGTCCGGCTTTAAAGCGGGTGTCGGTGGCCACCAAAGTGGCACTAATGGGAATTGAACTTGGGTCTCCATTGGAGAACCCAAGTCACTCCACCACTAGGCCACTTGTGGTGGTTAAGGAGATCCACCACTAGGATTCCAGTCTAGGTAGTCTTTTCCATCATCTGAGTAAAAACCCAAGTTAGTTCGTGTAATTTAGTTAATTAATTTAATTAAATCGCAATTTTAGGATATTTAGAAACCCCCTCCCCCAAATCAAATATAAAAACAGTTAATGTCATGTCCGTGTTAGTGACAGTCTAGATAAGTTAGTTAACGTAGTTAAATTGAGTCTTGTGGTTTCGATTTCTGGACTTCCTTAGCTTTACTAGAGTTGGTCGGTCCCGGTTAGTAGTTTAGTCGACTTTAGAGAGTCTAGAGTATTACTTAGTGTCTAAGTTAGGTTAAATTAGGTCATTTCCTTCCTTCTCGCTAGGTACACTGACACAACCTGTCCAAACTATTTATTTTCGCTTCCAAGTCTTCCTCATAGATCCCCTCTAAGTATTTGAGACGAATACAATCGTCGTTGGCATTGTTTGTTTTCTAGTTCTTCTTTCCGTTGCTTCCTTCTTCTTTGTGTGTTTTCCTTTATACGTATGCCATTCATACTCCTATTACCTTCTCTGGCTTTCCCTCCTCGCCTCCGGTTGACCTCTCATCCTTCCTTTACTTAGCTAGCTGCTTCATTTTATTGGAATGCTAATGGAGCGAGAAATATCATTTGTGAATGGGCGAAATGGTGCTCCTGCCCGTTGACATAATTTCTAAGGTCTAGGCGAAGTAAGGTTTAGACAGGGTGTTTATTTATGTTTTATGGGTTGTTTTTTGGTTTTGTGAGACATTGCTTTGAGCTTTTCCTAGTTCCGCGCTAGCCTTTATATGACTATATATTATCGTTGTTGTTAAAAAAAATGTCAAAACACTAAAGTTGAGGTAAGTTGAAAATATGTTAATTTTAAGTTTGCATATTTTAGTTAGACTTTTTGGAGAAAGTTCACTCATTGCAGATTTAAAGTAATAGAATTCGATTGTTCAATCAATCTAATATATCATGGGAAAAACGAATATGTATATAAAATAATATATATATTTTTTTCATTAAAGAAGACCAGTTTACCTAAAACCTGAATTGCCAACTAATCCAAGTTCTTTATACATCAAATACTTATTACCTCAACCCACTCTATATAATTGTTTTGCCATGAATTCCATGATGGTCTTTCTTACGGTATTACTTTTGTGTTTCAATGATTAACACATGACAAAGAGGTACGGGAAGATCCAATATTGGGATATGATCTACATGGTTATTGGTTAAGATATGTTTGTATAACTAGTGTAGTCAAAAGATAAAAGCGGTAAAATGTCAAAAAAAGAATATTGAAATGTGTTTTACATCGATTTGTTTGGATTTAACCGGTAGTGCAAATATACTAGCAAATACTGAAAGTGACTCCTATCGAAACTAAAAACAATAAAAATATATGCATGTACGTGTATAAAAGCAAGTGCAAAAATCTTTTACTATACTAAAAGTTAATATATATTAGGAAGTGGAGAGAAATAATTAAACATAACTTTGTCTTTAGAATTTTTCTTAAAATAATGAAAAAACGTTATTAGAGAAAAATAAAGTTAAATGATAAATAAAATATTTTTGAAAATTACCATGTTAAGCATGTATAGTATCATGTGTTAAGCATGTATAACATTATGTAATGAACTATGGAAGCAACATCTTATCGAAAGTTCAAGAACATAAATGAACGAACACCATCTCTGTTCATATTCGTTCATTTAGCTAAATGAACTTTCTGTCGAACGATTCATGAAGTGTTTGCTGAATGTTTGATTCCTTCGTTGCCCTACCTATAGTCCATCTATACATGCGCCTAGTTTACAGAATTTGAACAATTCATCTCTTAAACAGAAGGAAGACATCTTATATATATTTAGTATATTCCATTGTAAGGAGGGTTTATTGGTGAACACTAAAAAAATAGGGAATCGGAGAACACTTTAAAAAATACAACTTAACCTGTTAAAAATCAATTTTTTTAAGAAAAAACTTCAGTGCTTTTCCTTATAAATACATATTGAAGAATTTTTAATAAAAAAAATCAAAAACTAAAAATATAAAATAAAATGTTTAAAAAAATATATCTTATACAATTAACTTAACATGTTAAAAGTCAATTTTTTAAAAAAAGTTTTTCAGCGCTTTTCCTTAAAAAATGGGTAGAAACTATTCCAATAAAAAAATCATTTTTGTAAAAAAAATTAGCCTTTTTTAACTGTTTTTTTATATTTTTATTTTTTGAGTTTTTTTATTAAAAATGTTTCTACAAGTATTTAAATAGAAAAGCGTCGATTTTTTAAAAAAAATTTGATTTTTAACATGTTAAGTTAAATTTTTAAGAGTGTTTCCCGCTTTCTCACTTTTTTAGTGTTCACCAATGAACCCCACACATCCTTTGTATTTGTAAATATTCATACGATTTTTTATATATTTAGCGAAAAACAACTAAGACAATTTTTTTTTTTTTTTTAATTTAACGAAGGACGTGACGGATATCTTATCGGTAAAAAACAACTAAGACAACTTTTTTTAAATTTAGTCGGTAACATACTAACATTCATTAGTAATGGCCAATAAAACTATTACCCAATTGATTGTTTAGGATTTTATTCAACGAATGGCCAATAAAACTATTACCCAATTGATTGTTTAGGATTTATTCAACGATCTTATCGGTAATTAGTCGGTAACATACTAACATTCATTAGTAATGGCCAATAAAACTATTACCCAATTGATTGTTTAGGATTTTATTCAACGAAAGGCCAGTAAAACTATTACCCAATTGATTGTTTAGGATTTATTCAACGATCTTATCGGTAAAAAACAATTTATTTATAAAAGGTTGGTAACATCCATCGACAAAAAAATTCGTTAGTAATTGCCAGTAAAACTATTACCAACTAGTTATTTTCCGCCCGCGCGTTGCGGCGGGACCCAATGACTACATTACCAATGCCAGAGGCGGACTTAGGTAGAGTCCTGAATGACGTGTACACCATATAAAAAAAATTAATGCGTTTTATAAGGCAAAATTCTAATTACACTCCTTGAAAATTTTTATTAAAACCCTAGTTCACTCCCATTAAAAATATGCTGTGGTCCGATCCATGCCCTTTTTCCAATTGATTGGTTAGGATTTTTTCAATGGAAAAAGATGAGATGGCGGCGATAAATTTTCATTTTTTTTTCATTAATTTTTTGTTATACTTTATATTGTGTTCACTTGCCAAATTATATTAAAACAGAAGGTAGACGGGTAATAAGCTACGTCGCCATCTCTTTCTGAATTGCAAACACTAATCTGCCAAATACAAAACCCTGCCTCTCTGGGGCTGAACAATTACTGTGGATGACCCGTTGAACCCTGGTCAGGAATTGGATACCTTCTGGCGCTAGAGAGCCAAATGTGTCAAAAGGTAAAAGGGACAAAAAAATGATGGTTCTCTGCACAAGCGTGCTTATCAGTTTTCATTAAAAAAAACACATTTCAAAATGCTTGTCTCACTAGTCCATTAGAAGTCATAATCTACATCCAAATTCACCTGTTTATTTTTCCTTTCGAAAACTACCAAAACTCTAAACCAACAACATTCATGTTCATCAGGTTTTTGAATTTACAACTCCCCACCATCTATAAAAAGCTCCATACACACACAATCTACATCATTCATCAACAATGAAAACAATCATCTTCTTCTCACTTGCACTCATCCTGTGCATCTTCAATGTCAATTCAGCTCCCGATCCTGTGCTCGATGATAGCGGAAAACCCCTTCGCTCAGGGGCTGAATACTACATAATCATGACAAACATAAAAAATTATACCAGCACCATCTTCCCAGTAGCAGTGGGCAACAACAACACTTGTCCAGCTGGTGTTGTAGAACACCAAACCAAAGGGTGGGTCAATGCGTTTACTATCACTCCAGTCGATCCTAAAAAAGGCGTGATCCGTCTTTACACAGATGTTAACATAAAGTTCTTGGGTTCCACCCTTTGCGACGAGTCAAATGTATGGAAGTTGAAATATGATAACGGTATGAAACAATATGCTGTGATGATGGGAGGTGTTGAGGGAAACCCGGGACCGGAAACATTGGATAACTGGTTTAAGATTGACAAAACTACCGATGGTTATAAGTTTGTTTACTGCCCGAGTGTGTGCAGCTACTGTAAGGTTATGTGCAGGGATATTGGAACAACTATAGACAATAATGGAGTGTCACGTTTGGTACTCGGTGGTGATCCTATTTATTTCAACTTCTACATCTAATTTAATCGATAAGTCTAGTTGTTCTATGGATGTTTGAATAAGTATGTAACGAACATGTTTTTCTATCTATTTTTGAATAAATGTCAATGTTTTCTTTATCAAACAAGATCCATTAGCTTCTCACCAAGCTCCAAATCTTGTTGGTGCAGATAATAAAGTGGCTTTGACCAGTTGACCGTTGATAATAATAAACATGATATATGGATTCATAATATATTAAATCGCACCGCATTCTATCACCTAGGCCATGAGGTATACTTTAACTATTCTTAACTCCATATAAGCGTCACATCACCCGTTTGTTCCCCTTTTACTCCATCTCATCCTAAGAAAATGATTTAACCTTGTTAACTCTACCTCACCCACCATTTTTTAATTATTTTAATATTAAATATTTATATTAACTACAAAATAAATAATAATAATAATAATAATAATAATAATAATAATAATACAATTTCATTAACTTCTTGTCTAAAATAAACAATTATAATAAATGACATTAATTTCTTATTCATTTTTGCCTATGTTAACATGTTAAGGGTGGAGGGTATAGGGATGTTTGACTTGTTCGGTGAGTCAAGTCACCGATTCGGTGACCACCCCTTCATTTTAGTAGCAATCGGTGAGCATGAGAGAAGGAGGCAAATTCGGTGTACACTCACCGCATGAAGTGAATGATTTGACCATTTTTTAATAATAAATAAATACCCATGAAGTGAATGATTTGACCATTTTTTAATAATAAATAACCAAAGAAAGGAATCTTGGCATCGGATGAATACATTTTCGACTGTTTGAAAATAATAAATTCCATCATTTAAAAATTGACCGTTTGATTTTTTTAATATAAATACTCATATTTCCAATCAATTTAAAATACACAACTCTTCTCCATCCAACTTTATTTTTTAAAAAAAAATCATCACTCCCTTTTTTCCAATGGATGATATTAGTGAAGACGATGACTCTTCCTCGAGCGATAGTAGTTTAATTTTTTTCCAAAATCTTATTAACGAAGCCGCTCAACTAGAAGACACAGGCACTTCTAAAAAAAGGAAAACTGTGCATCGAGATCGAGTGAAATGTCACGACAACCTTATGAGAGATTATTTTGTCGAGGAGCCCGTATTCAACGAAGATGTTTTTCGTCAAAGGTTCGTATGTCCAAAAGGTTGTTTTTAAAAATTTTGAGTGACGTGCAAGCGAATAACTCGTGGTTTCAAGACGCCGCGGATGCTAGTGGTAGGAAGAGTTTTACATCGATTCAAAAAGTTACTTCGGCGATTAAGCAACTAGCAACCGGCAACGCTCCAGACGAGTTCGACGAGTATTTAAATATGTCCACAAGGACTTCCCGAGAAAGTCTAGAATATTTTTGCGAAACGGTTTGTAATTTATACGCTTCCGAGTTTTTACGTAGACCTACTAGCCACGACGTTGCGCTCTTGTACCAAGCTCATGAGGAGAAACATCACCTTCCTGGGATGTTGGGTAGTCTTGATTGTACACATTTTGTTTGGAGAATGTGTCCAACGGAGTTGCGGGGTCAATATATGAGGGGGGATCACAGTCACCCGACAGTTATGCTCGAGGCGGTGGCCACTCAGGATTTATGGATTTGGCATGCTTTTTGTGGTCCACCAGGTTCACAAAACGACATCAACGTGCTCCAACAATCTCCGTTATTTCTTACTGAGCGAAATGGAACTGCACCAAAATGCCCATTTTACGTGAACAACCACTTGTACAAGCGTGGATACTATCTTACCGATGGAATCTACCCTACTTGGTCCGTGTTTGTTAAATCATTTCCGTATCCTCACATTGTGAAAGAAAAGAAGTTCAAGAGGCAACACGAGGCGGCAAGAAAAGACGTGGAGCGGGCTTTTGGTGTTTTAAAGGCAAAATGGCATATACTTCATCGCCCGATGCGTTCTACGAGTGTTAAAAAATTAGGATGGTCGTATATGCGTGCATTATTATGCATAATATGATTCTAAAAGACGATGGAAACGCGATTGCACCGGTACATATTCGGGATCCTCCAGTCGAGCCCGTTTTCGAAGACACTGTTTATAACGAGCTCATTGATGAAGATACGCATTATAGACTAAAATATGATCTTGTGGAGCATCTTGGAGAACAAGATTTACCCCACCTTTTAGCGGATTCGGACGACGAATAGTTAAATTAGTTTTTTTTAGTTTTTTTTTTATATTTTAAATTAGGTTTTTTTTAAATTTATTTTTATATTTTAAGTTAGGTTTTTTCTTATGTAATGCGTTTTTTTAATTAAAAGTACCTTTGTTTTTATATTTTTTAATATGTTTTGTTTATTTATGAATAATTTATAGAAATTAAAAAATATATAACTCAAACACCCTAGGGTGTTTGACTATACCCTCTGATTTCACTCAAACACACTAAAGTGTTTGAGTGTTGACATGCCATAATATTATTGGCTAGGATTTCACTCAAACACCCCAAAGGTGTTTGACTATACCCTCCACCCTAACCAAGAGAGGTTTTAACACCCCTTAACATGAGGAGTGAGTGGTTTGAAAGACATGTTGGCTTGCCATGTCATCTTTAACACCAATTAAGTTAGAGTACACCCCAAGGCCCAAGGCCTAAGGAAACCTATATCCCAATAATAAGTAAAGTATCTACTTATTTGCCATCTAAAATTAGCAAACCTTCCAGGCTTCCACCATTTATAAATCGTCCATATCTAAGTTTGGTCCTCATACAAGATTCCAATTAATCTCAGGAATATAAAGTGTCATAAAGTTTAATACATTGAGAAGTTTTCATAAGTAAATTTAATGTTCCCACAGCTTTGACTTCAAGTTGTTTTCTATTTCCTAGTTTAAGTGTTCTTTAGTTTCTTCATAGCTTTCTGATTGTAAGAAATCCCTGAGTAGAATTAGTAAAGTGAACCAAAGAACCAAAATTAAACCAACATGTGTTAGTTGGAACGTTAAAATTAAAGGAAACAAATATCATGAAGAGATTACTACATTTCTTACTTAGCCACTCCTTAGATGATGGACATTCTTTCTACTTGGGTCTGTCCTTTTTACAGAATTGCAGTAAGGCTTCCCAGTTAGGGGTGAGCATTTGTTATTACCCGACCCGACCCGAGTGTTACCCGAGAACCGACTCGACCGTCATATCATACCCGATTTACATACCCAAAATATAGGTTCGGTTCCGATTATTTATCATATCAGGTATCTGGTCCCAAGTATAATACCCGACCCTATATGTGTCTCATGTTCAAAACCCATGAGTTGAAGCCACTGTACAAAGAAACCATATGAACGACCAATAATGAATCATTAAACTAGTGTGTATCATGTATGACATTTAGGAATTGAGCAATGGGGTCCTTAATTTCAATCCATTCAATCAAATTAAAGGTATGAATTCCATTACGTTGTTTTTTTCCTATGTTTGAATTCCTTTAATTGTTATTCATTGTCAATTGTGAAGCCTACTTTGAATTCATTTTAACGACCTGCAAATACCTTTGTGATATATAATTGTTTATGTTTCGTGATAGTTATTACATTTTCAAGTTAATAATGCTTCATGGATTGTTTATGTTTCATGATAATGTGTAATATCCATAGTTAAACTCTTTGCATACCGAGTGTTCGTTAACATGTCCGAAAGAAATATTTGACAAAAGATGTTACCAAATGTTGATGTGTGTGATATATTTCTTATTTTCATTGCCAAACGCAGAAAAACATCGAAAGATGTAAACAAAAACTTTATAATTCAAATATCCAAACATCCAAAAATAATCAAGGAATTCAAACATAATACCGAACAAACGTAAGTTAATGATCTAAAAGGCGAATGATGAATGATGGCTTGCTTTTTGCCATGAATTAGTCAAGTAGGTAATAAAAAATCATATCTCAAATGGGCTGCTTATACCAGCCCATAACCTAAAGCCAAAAGTCCAAAACAAAAAAAAACCTATATGTTACATCTTTAATAAATCGGTAATAAAAATATAATTTATTTATAAAAAGTTGGTAACATCCATCGATGAAATGTTTGTTAGTAATCCAATAAAACTATGACCCATGCCCTTTTTCCAATTGATTGTTTAACATTTTTTTATTCAAGCGATTTAACTTTCAACTTATTTTCATTTGGAACTCTCAAACTAACCGAACCTTAACCTAATTAATTTTTTTGCTGATGTGGCATTTGACGTGGCAATTGTTTTTGCTGATGTGGCCCTTTTTGATGAAGTGTCATTTTATGTGGTATACGATGTGGCTTTTTTGCTCACGTAGCATCTGATATGGTATTTGTTTAGTGACGTGGCATCTGGCGTCAGCGAACTGGGTTAGGTTTCAACTAGTTTGAGAGTGACAAAGAAAAATAAGTTGAAAGTTGAGAGTTTTGTGATATAAATCGAAAATTAAGAGTGTTATCAATCACTTAGTAAAAGTTAGTGTTATTAAAATATAATATCCCTTTATTCAATGTTCAAAGTTTTAGTGCTAAAGAGATGAGATGGCGGCGATGATGATTTTTCATTAGAAAAACACATTTCAAAATGCTTGGCTCACTAGTCCGTTAGAAGTCAAAACCTACATCCAAATTCACCTGTTTATTTTTCCTTTCGAAAACTACCAAAACTCTAAACCAACAACACTCATGGTCATCAGGTTGGTTTTTGAATTTACAACTCCCCACCATCTATAAAAAGCTCCATACACACACAATCTACATCATTCATCAACAATGAAAACAATCATCTTCTTCTCACTTGCATTCATCCTGTGCATCTTCAAGGCCAATTCAGCTCCCGGTCCTGTGCTGGATGCTCGCGGAAAACCCCTTCGCTCAGGGATTGAATACTACGCCATCCCGACAGACATAGATGGTTTTGACAGCAGCATCTTACGAGCACCAGTGGGCAACAAGACTTGTCCAGCTGGCGTTGTAGAATACCAAACCGAAGGGCAGGGCCATCCACTTATTATCACTCCAGTCGATCCTAAAAAAGGCGTGATCAGTCTTTCCACGGATGTTAACATAAAATTCTCAGGTCCCACCAGTTGCCACGAGTCAAATGTATGGAAGTTGCAATACGATAAAGCGACTAAACAATATGTTGTGATGATGGGAGGTGTTGAAGGGAACCCGGGACCCGAAACATTGAACAACTGGTTTAAGATTGAGAAAGCTGTAGATGATTATAACAGAGATTTTTATAAGTTTGTTTACTGCCCGAGTGTCTGCAGCTCCTGTAAGGTTATGTGCAAGGATATTGGAACATATCAGGGAAATCTGGTACTCGGTGGTGATCCTTTGTTATTCAACTTCTATGCATAATTTGATCGATCCGTCTTGTCGTTCTATCGATGCTTGAATAAATATATGTAAAGAACAACGATGTTGTTTTAGCAATTTTTGAATAAGTATCTATGTTTTTGTAATCAAACAAGATCCACTCGTTTCTCACCAAACTTTAAATCTTGCTGGCAGATAATAAAGTGGCTTTGACCAATTGACCGTTGACTTTCAAACATGATATATGGAAAGATAGTTTATATGGAAACCCAGATCCAAATAATAAATATATGTTATGTTACCATCTATAAATAGCAACTTTTCATGCAATACTCCCCAAACTATTTCTCAAATGAGGACAATAATAATCTTACTCTCATTTTCATTCATCCTCTTTGTCTTGGCAGCCAACTCAGCTCCCGATTCAGTGCTCGATGTCACCCGAAAAAACCTCCGGTCAGGGATCAGCTACTACATTATGCCAGTGGCTAGAGGCGGCAGCGGTGGCGGAATTGCACTGGGGCCAACCAGTCCAAACAAAACTTGCCCACTTGGAGTTACCCAACTCTCAACCCACTTAAACGGCCTCCCGTTGACTTTCACCCCAGTCAACCCCAAGAAAAGCGTAATTCGCCTTTCCACTGATGTTAACATCAAATTCTTTGGTCGGACCAGTTGTAACGACTCAAACATATGGAAGCTGACATACAATGAAGTTATGAAACAATATTTTGTGGTGGTGGGTGGTGTAGAAGGAAACCCGGGACGAGAAACAATTGATAACTGGTTTATGATCGAGAAAACCGATGACGGTTATAAACTTGTCTTTTGCCCTACCGTCTGCAACTACTGCAAGGTTATATGCAGGGATGTTGGAATATTTTCAGATGATAACGGGATTAGACGTCTGGCACTCAGTGATGTTCCTTTTTATGTAACCTTTTACCGTTGATTCGATTATTTGTTTTACTAAATTAAGTGTAACAAAGAAACTTGATGTTCTGTTCTATTCATGCTTAAATAAAGTTGTTGACAGTTTCATAATACTTTCAATGTTTACAAATAATAAAAAAAAATAGTTTTGAAATGGGTACAATGCCGGGTATGTTAACCAAGACCTGTACCTGCTTCTTTCCGTGGTGCATCAGCTTTTATACGAGGAGGTCTAACGATTCGGTCAATGAGTCCATAATCCAAAGCTTCCTGAGCATTGAACCGTTTAATCCGGCTTAAATCCTTGTGAACCTGCAGATTACGGTTAATGGGATAAGGTCAAGCCAAAGATATCGTGAAACATGAAACTAATAATTTGATTATAGCGACTTGAAGTCGTAATAATAAGTTTTTAGTGTTTGGATAAAGTGATTTTTGTTATGATTATGAACAGTAAAACATATACGCACTTAAAATGTTTTAGTGAAAGAAATTTATAGCATACCTGCTCCACGGGTTGACCTGTCTTTTCAGCCAACTCCTTGAAAAGATAATCTCTGATCCTTAAAAGCTCATTCGCTTCATTTTGAATATCATCAGCCTGTACAACATCATTTGGTAGAAAAAAATACAAAAGTTGAGCATACGTTAATTGTTATGTATTGACGGCAAAACTTTCTTGACAGGATGATATGTTCCAACCTGACCACGAGCAGCTCCAGCTGGCGACTCTAAAGCAACTCTCGAAAGAGGCATTGCAAATCGTTGACCCTTTAATATTCCAAGATAGTTAAGAACATAGATAAAAACTCAACCCAAACAGCGCATTGGTAATTGTACACTACAACCATCTCTATGCAATGTTGTTGTCAAAAATGAAAACGAAATTACCTTTTCTCCAGCTGCAAGAAGAAAGCCAGCAAGATTATAAGCATAACCCACACAGTGGGTGCCAATCGGACTTTGCAAGCTTTGCATCGTGTCATAAATAGCCATGCTTGGAGTAAGCTTCAAAAGGAACATAACATTTTAAAAAGAATTTTCTACATCCTCCAACGTGACTATGGTGAGAAAGAAGTTAAGAACTCACATCACCACCAGGGCCGTTAATGTACATATACATTCTTTTGGAATTGTCAACACTGTCAAGGTACAACATTGTTGCCAGTATTTGGTTACTGAATTCTTCATCTATGTTTTGCCCAATAAAGATAACCCGTTCACGATACTACAGCAACATCCATTATATACAGAGAGTGTAAATATCAGTTAATTTCTGGGCGTTTCAAGAATCAAAATATCACAAACTTACAAGGGCATTCCACAGATCAACCCATTGCCAGGTTCCTTCACCAGGAACCCTATAAGGTACTCTAGGTGTCCCTATCGGCATCATTGTAATACGCCCTCGTGCAGGCTTAATGCCAGTCCTGAACATACATTAAGCAATACAGAAACTTAAGTTTTATGGTAGATTAAGCAGTTAATGCGGTAAAAAAATCGGATATTGGTCAAGCACCGATATTTGAGATATTGGTAATCGCGGTGGGATATCGGTAATTTTAATATCATGCTGAATTTATATATATAGCAATTTGACACCAACAATCCAGTGTACTATCCTGCCATTAACAAATTAGCCTTTTACAACTTGCAAAACACTAACAATTGTAGCAAGTAGGAACTGATCAAGACTTAAAACACTAACAACTAACAATTAAGACTTAAAACACTAATACCGGCAAGAAGAAGAAAGACGAATGGTAGAACTAAGAAGAAAGGTACTGGTATCTGGAAAATCAATGATACATCGGTCCCATGGGTGGACCCACCCTTTGGCCAAGGTGGGCGGCCGCACCTCTTAAAAAAAAATTAGTGTATATTTTAGGCAAAAAAACCCGACCGCACCCCTTGAAAATATGGCTGAACACCTCATCCGCACCCCCAGCAAATAATTCTTGGGTCAGCCACTGATCGGTCCAATATCAATCAATATCGGTACCAACATTCTAACCGATATTTTGCACCGATATCTCGACCGATAACAGATACATCTCGGTGATATTAACTGCATGTAGATGTAGGTCATAGAGTTGCGGACAAATTTTCATACATAATACTTATAAGTATAATGAAATAACCACAAGTAGGAGTAGCTAATAACAACAACCACCATACCCAAATAAGAATCATAAAAACACACAGAAGAGCTGCTTCTAAAGTCATATATGTATTTAATATTCAACTAAAAACATATAGCTACTCAAAAAATATACACTACATAAAAACATATAAAAACACACAAATAGATTCAATATCATGAATTCATAATAATAATAATAATGAAAAAAAGAAGGAAAACTAAATTATTTAATCATTCTATTTGAATTTTCATTTTAAGACAGCATATCTACCTAGGCTCAATACTTTTATGAATCTTCTTAAACAATTGAGCACTCAAATTAGGTCTAGCGAATCCATAAGAATCTGTTGGAAAACAAAAGGGTTAGAAAACCAGAAAAGAATGAAGATAAGAGGAAGTAAATTAATAAATGAAAAATCTTCTGACTAGGAGATTGAAGCCTTAATCCAACGAAAACCCTGTCACCGCAACTGTTAATCAAACAACAAAATACGGGTGTTTATTAATTGAATTGAATTGAAGGGATTAATAAGTGTTGATGTGAGAGATTATGACCTGGTAGAAGACTGAGGAGCAGGGTGTAGATATGAAGAACAGGTGATGGAATTCAGCGCCATTGTTTGTTGCAAACGTAAGAGAAAGATTATGTTAAATGGGGATTTTTTTACGGGTCGGGTCGGATAAGAATGGAACACCAAGTGGCTTTTGGTTTGCTGGAATTCAATAAAATTTAAAGGAATTGGAATCTGAATTCCATATCTTATGATGTTTGGTTCGTAGAATTCGATGGAATTGGAATCAAAATTCCATCTTCATGTGTTTGGTTGACAATGGAATTGAAATTGAGCATGAAATCCTTCAAATTCATTGAACTAAAGGAATTCAAAATCATTCCTATATGTGAAGGAATTAAAGTAAATTCGTTGAAATCTTCGATCGTTTCGACCTGAACGGTATCGACCGCACCGTTTCAACTCGTACCGTTTCGAACCGAACCGTTTCAACCCGTACCATTTCGAATCAAACCGTTTAGACATAAACCGTTTCAACGCGAACCATTTCGACGCGAACCGTTTTGGCCCGTACCGTTTCGACCCGAAACAGGGGTTGTGGATGCCGGGGTGATGGATTCCAATTCATTTGACAACCAAACACAACAAAAATGGAATTGAGATTCCAATTCCAACAATTTTCAATTCCTATTGGAATGTTTAAATTCCAAATCCAATTCCTTCAAATTCTAATTACGGGTCGGGTTGGATAAGAATGGAACAGTAAAGCGTTGCACCGGAACTCATTTTAAGACAAGTTAACAGTAGGTGTGATAATCCGTTTGCTTCGATTCGGTTCTACCTTACTTTGGTTATGAGATATATTGGTTGGTTTCCCATAAGAATAAGAGGGGATGGTGATGAGTGATGGGGTACATAGGTTTTTTGCTATTATCCCTCAAATTTAAGAATGAGGTTAAGAATGACCGATGAGGAATAGAGTGTGAATGCTCTAACCTATTTGTTAAATTGCTAAAGTGAGTTTTTTATGCTTATCTCGTATCCTTGTGCGTTCTGCTCGCTTAGGGTGAAGGGAGTGGTTACCTATTTGGAATAGGTAAACTCCCTATTCACCCAATCAGACAGTGTCATGTCAATTCATCTAAATTGTTTACCTAATGCTCAAAAACGTTGATGATGGTTTACCTAATAGGGGTTAGGTAAACTATTTAAAAAAAAATGTGTGTTTGGTTGAGAAGAAATGGACCCCACCACACACCTGTCTCTCTCCCCCTTCCCTCCCTCTCACCGAATTGGTGAGCACTCACCGAAAACACCCCCCAATTCGGTAAAGTTGCTCAGTAAACAAAGCTGGCGGTGGAGTTAGGATCGTTACCGCATGGGTTTACCGACCGACCCACTCCGTATACCCTTAATACATTCACATGCTTAGAAAAATATGTATTAACTTGTAGTCATTAAACCAATAGATGGAGCTCAAAAACAAAAATAATAATAATAATAATAATAATAATAATAATAATAATATTAATTTTAAGAATTCTATAAAACGAATCACATTATTATACAAACATATCGACTAAATTTATGTATATGACACCAGATTAAAAGCTTAGTGACTAATTTGTATTATAAGTAGCATAACATAATACACAAAGCCATAATGGACTAAAGATAAGTTGTCATATATTATGAAACCTTATATATTAAAACACTCATATCCATAGCGGATTTTACTAACCTCTTTTTTTTTAACGGCCAACGAATTTCTCGAAGCGGAGAAAACCTCCACCAAGGGGCGAAGCCCGTGAACATTCGGTCGAAGGCACGATAGTGCGGTGAGGTAAAACTTCAAGGATCGAACTAGCGATCGCCGCCTATTCGCCTAGTTTCCCATCATCAACAGGTGTCGCAAAAACTAAATGGTGGGGGCACGAATCGAACCCGGATCATTGTTTTATGGTTTTTTAATTTAGGACAAATGATGTGGTAAGATTCTTGTAGCTTAAAATCTCTAAATAGAAACTCTATGTAACATAGTATAAACAATCACACTTAACAACTAACTCATTATACATTTATGTAAAATATTCATCAACTATACGTATAGTAATCGTATGTACATATACTTGTCTTTGCGATGATTGTCTAAGGTAAGCCTTCAAAATCACCCACCAAAACAACCAAGGAACCTCCGAATCTTACATGTTTTTTTTAAAAGTCTTTTTAATCCTTCATGTATAAAACCTATAAAGAAAATATTCGAACATGTATATGGAGCGTCGTTTGCCTCAGCCACAACAATCATCGAACCAATGGAGGAGTTAGAACACATATGTTGTCCATTGTTGACACTCTTACGCAAATAGAAACTTCTACTCCCAATCTCTCCGATAATATTTGATTTATCCAAACCTATGTCAAATTTAAATAATAATAATAGATTAGAACACAAATCATTAAAATATAAATAGAGTTGATGCTTATTTTCCTTGAACATAAAGAGTTGTTACTTTGGTGCATAAACATGTTGTAATAGTGACTTTAACTGGGGTAAGATAGTAGACTTACACTGAAGACTAAAGTTTGAGTGGTGTAACTCAAAGGAAGTCAAGTCATCTTGATCAAGTCGAGGGGACCTCCTTTCCTTGTTGTATTTTTTCATAACAAGCTTTATTGTCTCGTCAACACTCGAACCCAACTTTACCAAAGCTCGGATTGGTCCAACGCTTCCCTCAACCATTACCTTGATCGCGACTTTTGCTTCTTTGTTGTAGCCCTGCGATACTCGAAACATGTAAAACAAATGCTTATAGTGAAAAACCATGCTCGGGTTTGCTTGTTCAAACAAGGGTTTGTTACTTACTTACTATACTAAAGTCATAAGTCATCGGAGGGTCGGCCGCACCCTCCCGCCCCTTAAAAGCTAAGCCAAACATGGCCTACATTCACATATTAAGCTTTAATACAAAATTATGTTATTTTTGTTTTAAAACCGCTAAACCAGTCATCACTAGTCATGAAGATGAGATGACCCAAGTCCCATTTTTGGGTCGGCAAAAACTAATACAATAAGAGCCACCAATTTTGATTACCTTGCTATTTTTATATCAATCAATCAATCTATGCAATGTAACAATAAAATATGTTGCCATTATTTGACACGACGAACAATTTGAAGATTAGTGAATTGATTTTTGTGTTACCTCACACTACTAAAAAACACGCCTGTTTCCGACCAAGTTTTTTGTCGGAATTCGGTCGGAAAACGGCGTTTCCGACTAATTTCAGACAAAGAGGGGCTAGTCGGAAAAAGTCAGGTCGGTAAAAGTTTCCGACAAGATTCCGATGATGTTTTCGACAAATTTCCGTCTAATTTCTGACAATATTTTTCCGACAAAATTCCGATTACTTTGTAACTACAATTTCCGACATAATTCCGATGATATTTACCGATCTATTTCCGACAAAAAACTGTTTCGATTTCCGACCATTTTCCGACTCAAAATAGTGATAGTTTTCCTACTATTTTCCGACAAAACTATTTTAATTATAAAAAAAAAAACAATAAAATCCTGCTGAAAAGGTTATAAATTCCTATTTACAACATATTTAGACATGACATCATATTCATCTCACAAGTTTCAACAACAAAATTCAACACTGTTATCAAGTTACAAGATTATCCACAAAAATACGACATCGTTATCAAATTACAAGTTCCCCTAGACACAAGTCCCAACTACTATACAAAAACTTCATCCAATTTTTAACTATTAAACCACACAGTTCTTTGTGCATTCACACATACACAAACGGTTCTAATGAAGATGAACACACAAACAGTAAACTGATATTCTTTTAATGTAAAAAATAAATTAGGGTTTTACCTTTATAAATCAGGTTGGGGAAGAAGATAGTGAAGATGTTAAAAGTATAGCTAAAGTGATTTGAGATGATGTCCTGCAGCAGATAAGAGGGTTTCTGAAATACATACATACAAATACATATTTATTCACTGAAACAAAGTGGAATCGAAAGAGGGTTTGTTTGATTTACCTTACGGAAGTGATGCAGATGACCACACCTCCGCTAGATGACCACACCTCCGCTGTGCAAACTCTCAATACTTTCCTTCTACATTCTCTAGTGTCGTCACCAGTGGTAGAGAGGTATGTGTTGGCTTCATTTGGTCGGCGGTGAGAGTAGAGGCAGAGAGAATGTTTTGGTGGTGGCTAGGGTTTTTTTTGGATCTGCTTAAAGAATAAAGGAAGTGTAAAAAGGTGGGATTTGGGATTTTGGGATAAATCTAAAAAATTGGAAAGCCGCTTGGGATTTGGGCGGGGAATTTAGAAACATACTTTTCCTTGGAAATGAGTATAATATTATACATTCCTTTATTTCTTTTTTTTTGTCGGAACTTAGTCGGAAGTTTCCTACAAATTTCCGAGCATAATTTTTTTTGTCGGTAAATTGTCGGAAATTAGTCACAAAAACCAGGTATTAATTTTAGTCGGTAATTTGCTAGAAAATGGTCGGAATTTTCCGACCAAATATGTTTTGTCGGAAATTGTGGTCAGAGTTTTCCAGATTTCTAGTAGTGTCATTTTTTCCAGGCGAATAAGGCAGCAACTCTGGAGAAGACGAGAATACTTTCGTTGAAATCCGACTCTGTAACAGCAGCCAATTATCACCTGGCGGAGTCATATCCGGATTATCATCTCCGACACCAGGGCTGTCGATAGGAATTCCAGCGGTCAACAAAGTAGGCTCGGAGTTGCATCGCTTGATAAATTTCGGTTTTTTGTTCGACGATCGACGAACACGGTGAAGTCTGTGAGTGGACGGTGATGGATGAGGAGGTTTGATTCTCCGATTGACCGGAATTGTTTGACGGACAGGGTTCTGTGACATAGATTAACGGAATTGGTTGCGTTCGCGTGAAAAGATGCGTACATATAGATATAGATGGTATGTATGTATAGGTTTTAAAGCGGGGGTCTGTTTGCTTAAGGAAGAGGCAAGTCACTAATTCACTAATTGTCTGTTGGTAGTCTCGTAAAGCATGTCTGCCTTATTATCCATTTCCCATTTTCTTATTCGTTTTTTTTATTCCAATTGTTATTTTATCTCTCTCTATTTGTTTAAAAAAAATATAAAAAAAGGGTGAACGGTGAGGGATGAGTATAACATAGATATGAGAGACGGAGGATATGTTTGTTAAAAATAGAAAAAATTACAATCGAGAAATTTGTGGGATCAGTCAATGATTGTCTTCATCTCCAAAAATCATGGGTCAATTTACGATGATTCCTCCTCATTTACAGCTCACTAACAGCCTCTTCTTTCCTTGTATATTTTCCTTGTAAAGCCTATAAATTATTGCTTCTTGTTTCATTGTAAATTCATTCAAAAAAAATATATGCAATACAGTTTCCTCTGATTATCAATTTCAACATGGTATCAGAGCTGTGTTGAATGATCCTTGGATTAAACAACACGGTTCTGCTCATCATTTACCAATTACCCACCAACTCTTTCTTACCAAGCTATCATGTCGAATGACGATAGCTCAGCCCATATCAGCAATGATGATTTAACAATCCAAATTGCCAATCTCATCAGGAATGGCCTCAACTCCCAGCCCCAAAACCCAAAACAAAACCTCTCTGACAACCTCAAAATTAACCTCAGCCTCAACAGTCAAAACTATGCCTTGTGGGCACGTATGATGAAGGTTGCAATCGGAGGAAAATCAAAGAAGCTGCTGAGCCATCTATCCACAAATCCCCCAGACACAACCAATGAAGAATATGAGCAATGGGAACAAGATGACCTGGTTGTTTTCTCCTGGCTTATACAGAACATCGAACCCGCCATTGCTAGCAATCTAACCGAGTTTCCCACCGCAAAATCATTGTGGGATGCCCTGGTTACAACCTATAGCAGTGGCAAAGACAAATTACAAACATTTGATCTTCATGTCAAGGCTAATGAAATCAAACAAACTGGTATGTCCCTCGAAGATTTGTGGATCATGATGCAGGGAATATGGGGAGAGATCGAAAGAAGAGACCCGAACCCGATGAAATGCGCTGTCGATATTTCTGCCTACAACAAGATAAGATCTGAACAAAAATTATTTCAATTTCTTAATGCTCTCGATCACAAATATGACCCCATCAAGAGAGAAATCTTACGATGGGATCCCTTGCCCTCAGCCGGAGAAGCCTACGCAGCTGTGAGAAAGGAAACCGCTCACCAACATATTCTTGGGGCGGCATCAGCAGACATTTCGTCACAGGACGTGGCAACCGGACTGGCAGTCACCGGGTCAGGTGAAACCGAAGGCTCTGGATTCATGTCAAAAGGGCAACGCCGAGCAGACCGATCAGCGGGGTCATCATCTCGGGTCGACAAGTCGAAACTAAAATGCGGCCACTGTGGAATGATGAGGCATACGAAAGAACAATGCTTCAAATTGGTGGGATTTCCCGATTGGTGGAACGATGGCCATAAAAGGGGCAAAGATGGCAAGGCGGCAACAGCCGTGGGCAGCCTTGAGGCCACCGACAGCGGTAGCAACCAACTTAACACCACCAGCAAAGGAGAGGGGTTTGGATGTATAGCGGCGGCAACTGGAAAAGATGGAAAGGGTGAACCAGGTATAGGGTTTGAGAACTTTATCTCAAGCCCTCCCACTTCTTCATCCTCAATTTTAAACCCCAGCTTTTTTGATCCAAAAGTTTTTGATTTGTTGAAAAAACCACAAGATTCTGAATTGTCTGAAAAACCCCCTGAAGTTTCGGTTATGCAAAAAACTGAACAGATTACTGTTGGGGTGGCTAATATGGCAACAGATTATAGAAAAAATAACAACGATAATAATAATAAACCGTGGATATTTGATTGTGGTGCCACGGACACCATGACATTTGAACTTTCGGATATGTGTTCAATGTCAAAACCCAAAAAAACTCAAATCCATACTGCAGATGGGGGAATTATTCAAGTAAAAGGAGGGGGAACAATTGAAATATCACCGACACTAAAATTATCAAATTGCCTCTATGTTCCATCCTTGTCACATAAGTTGCTGTCAATCAGCCATGTCACAAAAGAGTTAAACTGCACCGTTCTAATGCATCCTACTTTTTGTATCTTACAGGACATCAGGACGGGAATGATTATTGGGCGTGGCACTGAACGTCAAGGATTTTACTATGTGGATGAAGTGACTCGACACGGTACTGTAATGCTTGCTCATGGATCTATTAATAGAGAAGCTTGGCTATGGCACAGGAGGTTGGGGCACCCATCTACTGGTTATCTCCATCTTTTATTTCCTAAATTGTTTCCTTCAAATAAAGTTTTAAGTTGTGAGACTTGTATTATGGCCAAAAGTCACAAACATTCTTTTAAACCAAGTAATACCAGGGTGAACTGTCCTTTTTCATTAATTCATTCAGACGTGTGGGGACCAGCAAAAGTCACTGGTGGACAAAATTTTCGATATTTTTTACTTTTTATTGATGATTGCACACGCATGACTTGGATCTATTTTTTGACACGCAAATCAGAGGTATTTGAAAAATTCACATTTTTTCATACCATGATCCAAAACCAATTCAAAAGTAACATACAAATTCTGCGTTCCGATAATGGAGGTGAGTTTGTGAACACCTCCATGAAACAGTTTTGCCAAACAAAAGGAATAGTTCATCAAACCTCTTGCGCCCATACCCCCCCAACAAAATGGGGTTGCCGAGCGGAAAAACCGTATCCTTCTAGAAATAACTCGTTCCCTCTTAATTGAATCTCAAGTCCCGAAATCTTTTTGGCCAGAAGCTCTTGCAACGGCCACATACCTTATAAATCGTCTTCCAACCAAAGCCCTTGACCTAAAAACTCCTCTTCAAACCCTATCTGAATTCACTAAACTACCTCCTGCCCTAACCCTCGAACCCCGCGTCTTCGGGTGCTCTGCCTTTGTCCATATACCCAAAACAGAACGGGATAAACTTGAACAATGTGCTGAGAAATGTGTCTTTGTTGGTTACGGAGTCAACCAAATAGGATACCGGTGTTATAGTCCAAGTAGACGTCACATGTTTACTACCATGGACTGTGACTTTCTTGAAACAGAATATTTTTACAACACCCAACACAATGGTCAGGGGGAGAAGGAGTATGATGACACATTGAGTTGGTTAAGTTGGATGCCATCATCAGAAGAGTCTAATCATAGTACCGAAACCGAGTCATCTTCACAATCCACACAATCCAAGGCTCCAATAATCAGTGCTAACGAACATGATCTTCCTAACCTGACGTCCGAGGTAAGTAACTCTCAAACCCATGAAAATGTTGTTGACTCTGCATCTTCTTCTTCTTCTAATTCTCAAATCCATGAGAGTAGTGATAATTCTCAAACCCATGAGAATAATGACGACTCTCCTGAGAATATTAACTCTTCTGCAAGTGAAGTTGGAACAGAACAACAAGACAATCAAATACAAGATGGAAGATATATGCTTCCTCCAAGAGCAAACAGGGGAGTCCCTCCGAAAAGATACTCACCTGAAAAAGAGGTTCGAAGTTCAAAATATCCTATGGCAAACATAGCGGAAGGGAACTTGTCAAAGGAAGCCAAAGCATTTGCTTTCTCACTATATTCTGAAGAAATTCCAACCACAGCCAAGCAAGCTCTAGAGTCAAAGAACTGGAGGGAAGCAATGGAAACAGAGATGGATGCTCTTAAAAGGAACGATACATGGGAAAAATGTACTCTCCCGGTTGGAAAAAAACCCGTGGGATGTCGCTGGGTTTTTACTATAAAACACAAACCGGATGGAACAATTGAAAGACACAAGGCCCGATTAGTAGCCAAAGGGTACACTCAGACGTATGGGATTGATTACTCCGAGACCTTTTCCCCAGTTGCCAAAATTGACACGATCAGGGTTCTCTTCTCAATAGCTGCAAATGAGGGATGGCCACTTCATCAGTTTGACGTTAAAAATGCTTTCCTACATGGAGAGCTAAAGGAAGAAGTTTATATGGAAGCTCCACCTGGATTCACAGAAAATTTTCAAACCGGAGAAGTTTGTCGTCTCAAGAAGTCTCTCTATGGATTAAAGCAATCCCCTCGAGCTTGGTTCGGGAGGTTCACTCTAGCCATGAAGAAGTATGGGTTTAAACAGAGCAACTCAGATCATACTTTGTTTCTTAAACAAAGAGGCAAACTTATAACCTGCTTAATCATCTATGTTGATGATATGATCATCACCGGGAATGATGAAAAAGAAATGACAAAGTTGAAAGCAAGTCTATTCTCAGAATTTGAGATGAAAGACTTGGGCAGGCTCAAGTACTTCCTTGGAATTGAAGTACTAAGATCGAAACAAGGTATTTTTATTTGCCAGAAAAAATATGTTCTCGACCTGTTGGCAGAAACAGGGATGATTGATTGTAAGCCTTCAGATACTCCCATGGTCGTAAATCAGAAACTTCATATAGAAGAAGGGGCACAATTAGCAAACAAAGAAAGATACCAACGAATTGTTGGAAAATTGATATATCTCTCACACACTCGCCCAGATATTGCCTATGCTGTAGGAATCGTAAGTCAATTCATGCATCAGCCCCAAGTAACTCATATGGAAGCAGTATGGAGAATTATTAGATATCTCAAGGGGACATCTGGTCATGGAGTTTTGTTTAAACAAAATGGGCATTTAAAAATCCAAGCATATACGGATGCAGACTGGGCAGGAGATAAAGGAAATCGAAGGTCGACATCCGGTTACTTCACTTTAGTGGGTGGAAATCTTGTTACATGGAGAAGCAAAAAACAAAAGGTGGTTGCTCTTTCAAGTGCTGAAGCAGAATTCAGAGGGATAACCCAAGGACTAACAGAGATTTTGTGGATACGTAAGCTCTTAACTGAGATTGGTTTTCCTCCGAAAGAAACTAGCAAGATTATGTGCGATAATAAGGCAGCCATCCAAATATCAGAAAATCCAGTACAACATGATCGAACAAAACACGTTGAAGTGGATAGGCACTTCATTAAGGAAAAAATGGAAACAAAGATTATTGAATTACCATTTGTTCGATCAGAAGACCAGCTGGCCGACATACTGACAAAAGCCGTTAATGGAAAAATATTTAACGATTGTTTGGTCAAGTTGAATTTCGGAGATCCTACTATTCAACTTGAGGGGGAGTGTTAAAAATAGAAAAAATTACAATCGAGAAATTTGTGGGATCAGTCAATGATTGTCTTCATCTCCAAAAATCATGGGTCAATTTACGATGATTCCTCCTCATTTACAGCTCACTAACAGCCTCTTCTTTCCTTGTATATTTTCCTTGTAAAGCCTATAAATTATTGCTTCTTGTTTCATTGTAAATTCATTCAAAAAAAATATATGCAATACAGTTTCCTCTGATTATCAATTTCAACAATGTTGATGTGGCGTTAGAATAACAGTGAGAGATAAGTATAACACATAATCTTAAGCAGAATCAACTAACAAAAATTAAAGGGGTGGGTGTCTAGTGACCTTCCTTTGACTCAAGTCTTAACGATGAGCGTTGAGCACATCATAGGTCCTTTGTTAGCTCGTGTTGCTATGAAGCATACTTTAATTGCACTAAAGTATGATAATTGTAAATCCCATTGTCATGATAACATACGTTACCTTATATAATCCTTTCTGCTATTAACATGAATCATCAGCCTTTGAATAGAAAATGTATGTATTGGTTAACAAAATATAATTCATTATACATCTATGTAAACTATCCATCAATTGTATGTATACCAAATTACCAATGTTTATATACTCTGTATGTACATATATTTGTCTTCATATGATTGTTTTAAGGCAGGGCTTCAAATTCACCCACCAAAACAACCCAACAACCTTCGAATCTTACCCATTCTTTGTATTATTTTTCTTAATCCTTCATGTATAAAACTTGTATAAAATATATTTGAACATGTATATGGAGTCTCATCTGCCTCAGCTACAACAATCTCGGTACCAATAGAGGTGTTAGAACACATATCTCCATTGTTGACACTTTTACGCATATGGAAACTTCTACTCCCAATCTCACCAATCATATTTGATTTATCCAAACCTATGTCAAGAAAATGAATTTAGAACACAAATCATTAATGTTTATTTTCCTTGTACATAAGATTTGTTACTTTGGTGCATATACATGTTGAACTAGTTGACTTTGTCTGGAGTAAGATATAGTATACTTACATTGAAGACTAAAGTTTGAGTGGTGTAACTCAAAGGAAGTCATGTCATCTTGATCAAGTCGAGGGGACCTCCTTTCCGCGTTGTATTTTTTCATAACAAGCTTTATTGTCTCGTCAACACTCGAACCCAACTTTACCAAAGCTCTGATTGGTCCAACACTTCCCTCGACTGTTACCTTGATCGCGACTTTTGCTTCTTTGTTGTATCCCTGCCATACTAGAAACATGTAAAACAGGTGCTTATAGTGAAAGACCATGCCCGGGTTTGCTTGTAGTTTTTATTACTTTATTACACCCAATAAACCAAACCGTATAGATACACACGGGGTTCGGTTTCAGCGGTTCAATGTTTTACAGTTTGAAACTTAGAGTTGGCTTTATAAATTGAACAAACCACTTAACATTTCTTTTTAAATATATTTCCTTTTAGAGATTTAACATTGTGTGTATATATTATATTTATGAATAATCGTTATCTTTTAATATACATTTTTGTCTAAAACGTCAAAACTGTGAAAACCAGCCTGCTTTGTTCGTGTTTTTCTAAATCAATAGTTAATAGCACATACCAATTTTTCTAAAAAATGGCCGAACCAGAACGTTAACAATATACTCGAGAAATACTACTGTAGAAACTAGAAGAAAAAAAAAATCTAGTTGCAATGTCGTTTTTTTGTGCGTTAACTATTAACAAGTCATGAGTCCCATTTATGGTCGGCAAAAAGTAATACAAAAAAAGGGATGTTTGAATCAAGTGGAAAGTTCTTGTACAAATAATCTTAACATACTAAACATACAAATTGAAGGAAAACTTAAAAAGACAAGGTGACATTTTTGTAATTATCAATAACTATCAAAGTTACTCTACAAATATACCTAAAAAACCTAAAAAAAAACTAACCCCCTCCCCCCCCCCCCCCCCCCACCCACCCCCAAAAAAACCTAAACCTCCCCCACCCCCCACCCAAGCTAAAATGCTAAAAACTAAACCCCAAAAAATCTAAAAAACACACAAAAAATTTTATTTTTTTTAACATTTTTTATTAAAAAATCGCTACTTTTAGTAGCAGCAAAAAAAAAAAAATTTTTTTTGCTAACAAAATGTAGTGATTTTTTTATAAAAAATATTAAAAAAAATTTGTGTTTTTTAAGTATTTTTGGTTGAGTTCACATTTGTATAGTAACTTTGATAGTTGGTGGTAATTACAAAAATGCCACCTTGTCTTTTTGAGTTTTCCTTCAATTTGTATGTTTAGTATGTTAAGATTATTTGTATTTGATCTTTTGCCTTGAAGCAATACGTCGTTGATAAAAGCCACTAATTTTGATCTATGCAATGTAGCAATAAAATATGTTTCCATGAAACGGCGACGTTTCATCATACAACCCAGGCTCGTGTGTAAGGGGAAAATGGAAAATGTATAATCCGATCTATCAATAACCAATATGGAATTTTATTGATTTATTTTTACTTGGTTTTGAGAAGTTATCATGGTTTCTTGTCACTTTTTTAAACTTGTTTTGTTTAAGGTGAATTGACGGGCGTAAATACATGTTTACCTCATATCAAACAATTGAAAATTAATGAAATGATTTAGTTTACCTCAATTTGATCAGGCGAATTAGGCAGCAACTCTGGAGACGATGAGTATATATTCGTTGAAATCCGACTCATAAACAGCAGGCTACTGTCACCTGGCGGAGTCATATACCGCTGATCATCTCCAACACCAGCACCAACGTTAGCTATAGAGATTCGGGACCTCAACAAGGTAGGTTCGGAGTTGCATCGCTTGATGAATTTAGATTTCTTGTTTGACGATCGACTAACAACAACTTTTCGGTTAAGTTTATGAGCGGATGAAGACGGATGAGGAGGTTTGATTCTCCGATTGACCGGAATTGTTCTACGGACAGGCTTCTGTGACATAGATTAATGATATTTGTGGTTAAGGAGTTGAAAGATGCGGGAATTGAGATAGAGTGTGTATGTGTATAGTTTATGATATTTGCTTAAGGAAGAGGCAACGCACTAATTGTCTGTTGGTAGGCTTGTAAAGCATGTTTGCCTTTAGAATATTAATTTCCCTTTTTCTTTGTTCATTTTTTATTCCAAGTCTTCTTTAATAGTTGAATGTGAAAAAGAGTGTTTATTAAGGGTTTTTTTCTTTTTTTTTATTTTTATTTTTATAAATAAAACTTCATTAAAAACAAACCTCCGACCTAAAAGGGTAAATGGCTAATACAAAACAGAATCCCGACCCAAACGGGCAAAGGACAAAATTACAATTTATAAATATGATATTTACACCACTCCTTTCATCCAATATGTTTACATGAAGATCTATTCTTTAACCACCCAAAACCTCTGGACTTCATCTCTATCAAAATCTCATTTGGACTTCTCCTGATCTGATTGAACACCAATTCGTTCCTAGCTTTCCATATACACCAACACGAGATAATAACCAGCCCACGGACAATCTTTTTCATTTTTTTCCCATCTTGGTTATAATTATAAATATCCATTAAATCTTTGAATTCGAAAGCGAAGACCTGAGGAATGTTGCTCCAAGCACTGATACCCGCCCACACTCTAATCGCCACCAAACATACTGTAAATAAATGATCCACCGTTTCCTCATACTCGTCGTAGAAAGGGCACATCACCGATGATATCTCCACGTTCCTTCTTCTTAGATTGACTCTTGTAGCAAGACGATCCAAGTTACCTCTCCAAGCCATAATATTGCATTTGATTGGAATCCATTTGCTCTATTCGAAGTCAGGGAGTTGGCTATTTCTCCTATAAGAAATTAATGCATTTTTCACCGAATTCACTGAAAATCCGTCCTTTCTGTCGATGTTCCATATCCATGAGTCCTTATCATTTGACAGTCTCACCATGTTACTAGTGTCTTGACATTCCTGCCATTCCTTTCGCTCAATATCAGACTCGGGCATTCTGTGTAACGCCCTGCGTTTTGATGCTAACTTATCGATATAAAGTCTTCCTGTATTTCCTAACCGTTGATGCTATTACTCTCGTATGTCGTACTATCAAGCCTTTTGTGACTTGAGACGACTGATTATAATGAAAAATGAGACTATTTTAATCATGATTGTGTTAAACTATGTGCAAACTATGACACTATGTGAAACTTCTACTCTATGTGAACGATATGATAAGCAGATTCTTGACTCTTGTGATACTTATCTATATGTGAACGATGTAGACTCTGGACTCTTTATTGAACGATGTAGACTCTTGACTCTTTATTACTATACTTTGATACTTCAAGAACGTGAAACTAATTTGGCACGAAACACGGAAACTTCTTGTGTTATTTATACTATTCGAACGTCAAAGATGTAATAATACTATGCGTAACGCAAACACTTAACCTCACTCGCAAAATGGACCAAAGACGGAAAACTAACACGCGCGAACCGGCTGTCCGAATGGACATCCGATCGGATGACCATCCGCCTGGATGACCATCCAGCCGGATGGCCATTCGACCGGAATGCCATCCGATCGACTGCCACCATTGCACCGACTTAACCCATTCGACTGAAGCTGTCACTATCACCTATAAATAGGACACTTAACCCTTCATTCTCACCTTTCACTCAGCCATTCTCTCCCACACTCCCAGACGCTTTCATTCACGATTCAAGGCCAAACTGTAAGCTTTCTACCTTGAATCTTCTTTAATCTTCATCATTATTCACTTCTACACTATCTTCTTCATCAAAATTACATAAACACTTCAACTTTTTCCTCGAAAACCAACTGATTTAGACCTCTTGAAGGTGGTTTCCACTCTGCTGCTTATGCAAACTGTTGTGGAGCACCATTTAACCAAGATTGGTTCCAGATCTAGCGGATTTCACAACTTTTATACAAGATCTAAAGGATTAGCACACATTTTCTACTAGATCTAACGGAATTTCACATGTTTCCGGCTCGGATCTGATAAACTTCACATTTTGCAACTTGTTTCTAAACTTTTCTTCAATTTTTATACAAAACAACGGTGAAATCGGACTCAAACAAAGTCTTGACTCGATCTTTAGTCTAGAGTCAGCTTGAAAAACTGATTCTCACCGAAAGGATGGACCGATTGACGGGTCAAACATGAAATCTCACCAAGTAAAGCTCGTCTATCCCAATGGGGGTGATACCCATCCGATTGAATGAGCTGGGTTTGGTGTTCCCGTTGTTTGACACGTTGTCACGCCGTCCCGTTGACACAAAACTTTTACTTGGAAATTTTACGAAACATCAAACACTGACCATCTGTTCGAATGGCCATCCGATCGGATGACCATCCGACCAGATGATCTGCCTATGATAACAGTTGTTATTTGTTTTGTAGGACACTTTGATCAAAACATCGAAAACTTCAACAATCCACAAACAACCTGTCACACCCTGTCTTTTGCGGAAGCGTATGATGTGTGACTAGCTTGTTATCATTGAATTCAATCGTAATAAACAACTACATGATCAAAACGATGTTCATCCATTCATGAAAATTTGAGTATTACAAACACTTGTTATTTAAGTTTTCAAAATACGACCTTTGACAATGTTACAATTCAACAAAAGTGGATGACATCTAAACTTGTAGTCTACTTCTAGTTACGACACTTGCGCCCAAGATCCATCCTGTCACCTGAAATACATGTAATTTTTGGAAAACATCAACATAAAGTTGAGCGAGTTCATGAGTTTTTGTATTTCACGTTTTTATACTTTGTATTAAAACATAGTATTTGTCATGTATAATTCAAGTCTTTCTTGAGTACCCCACGTTTTAAATGATTGTTTATACAAGGACATTAAGGCATGTGAGGACATTTGGAGCATTAGTGTTGGCTCCTCTAAGGCATGTGAGCATATGGAGCATTAGTGTTGGCTCCTTTACTGTGTCGATTACCCTCGACTGTGTCAATTAACCTCGACTGTGTCGATTTCCCTCGACTGGGACACCGAAGCACTCAAGAGGTCACATAAGGACCATGAGTGGGGCTCGGCCGTACCCGTGAGATCAAACCCTCGTCCCTAATTAAGTATTAATGGCATCTCAATATCTAGTTTAAGCTCACATGATCTAGTATTTTCTAGGCTTTTCTTAAAGCTCATCATATTGCACTCACCACGAGTGCTTCTCGTATTCTCAAATCATATTGCACTCGGTTCTCGTTCTCACCAAGAGTGCTTCATGTATTTTTACCCTTTGTAAAAATTATAATATTTGTAACATGTATTTCACCCCCGAGAGTTATAAAACCAAAAACAGTTAGAGAAAAAGGGGAGCATGAACTCACAACTTTACGTTCCTTGCGTCGTAAACTTCACCGGATTTGCTTAATTAACGTCGTAACCTATACGCGTTTTCTTAACGTTAGTCACTAGACTTGCGTCGCACAAGTACAGTCACTCTCTTTTGTATATATATTCTTGTGTAAAAAAAATATTTTATATTTTTAACTAAGTATCTTACTTATATTATTTTCTCAAAAATTAATATAAGTATCTCGTGTTTTGCACTTTGCACCCGAATTATGTATCTTGTATGTTGTATGCGTATTTTTGTATTTTTACTCGTCACGAGTATCTCCAAGTCATATTATTTTTACTCTAAAAATAATATATACCTATTTCACAAAATAATCACATAATCATACAAGCGATAAATATATATTTTACAAGTTTCATTTATGAAAATCCACCTCCGGTATTTGGTATCTTGTACTAAAAATCATGGCGAAGTTTATATTCTGAAAACAAGTTAAAAATATATTTATAAACACTTATCACAAAAATATTACTAAGTGTTATCTTTCTAGAAAAATTTCGCCAGAGTTTCCTCTGTAACTGGAGGTGGCCACGCTTACTAGCGTATCATTTTCTTTTAAAATCCAAATCAACAATTTCCTTATTCTCAATAACAACTTTCTAAAACATCAATTAGTCAAAATATATATAAATCGCAAAAATTACATGAACTTGTGGTTTATCCAAAAATAAGTAGTAAAGCTCCTTACTTTTAGTGTATCTTTATATAAATCCATCCGGTTTCGTAAAAGCCTCGCTTTTAAAGAAATTCCATCTTTACAACTTCTTGTAAAATTTGACAAAACTAGTTCTTTGTCGAAACTTAGCGTTACACAAGTATTTATACACTTGTGTGTTTAAAAAAAAAATCATTCTTGTTCATGTAAGATCCGGTTTTAGAAAATAAGATTCCCTTGACACTTGGTCCCTTGAAAATACCGCTTGTAGATCCGTAGATCTACTAGTTTTAAACACTATTTCGTAAGTAAAGTCGATTTTACACAAGTTCATGTTTAGTGTGTGGTAGAGTTTCATCATTTAACCCTTTGTACACTTAAACAAACTCTATGTCATGATCCATGATCACGACCAATCCGGGTTAGACGATGATCCGAGCTACCGCAACATAGATCGGCACTAAATAATTACACAAAACAAATCTTACAAGATTTACACAACAACTTAGCTTTTATCCATCATATTCATCATTTTAGTAGACTTTTACCATATCATCTTGTATGTTCATAGATTTTAACAGACAAAGTTCTTTTTAACCACTTTAAAATAGATCGAGAGTGTGTTTAAAGCAACTTACTACTAGCTCGAGGCTAGGGAAGAAACTAGTCGAAGAATGAGTGGATAAAAGCAATAGGGTGAGGTCCTTCGCGTTCCGAATGCACCGAGCTCCTTTGTATGAGATCCTTAACTCTTGTATAAGCTTGGAATGAGATGATCAAGATCGAAAGATGGATGGATGATATAGGGGGTGTTCGGCCGAGAGTTTATAGAGAGGGAGAGAGGAGTGAATTTTTTTTGTTAAGTGAAGAGAATGATTGTGATTATCCCTTAAACATATTTATAGCCCATTTATCTCATTTACCCAATGGATTCTATGTCCTCTAGATATTTAGCACTCAAGATTATTATATTCAAACATGTGGTGGGTGTTCCCTCATACTAACCGAGTTCGGTTATGGGGGGGGGGGGGTTCCATGGTTGATTCCTAACTAATAAGTTAAGGTTTAGTTAGTTAGGTTAGGAGGTTAAACCTTTTACTAGTGTGTGGTGCTTTGTAATGGGTGTTAGGGTATTCGGGGACCCTAACTAGCTTAGAAAAATAAAAACAATGCTTCTAGCATTATTTTGGTGTTCTGGATAATATCCGGTTGTTCGGTTAGGCACCGGTTCGTTAAAGTGCTAAATTACACTTTTTAGTGTCTTTTAAGTGTCCTTTAGCAACACTTTCAATCCCCGACACTTAGGGAAGTATCTTGGATGATAAAACATAAATTCTGCATGAAATTTATGTGTTAACAGCTGTTTTATAGCTGAATTTTATAAATTTCTGTACTTAAAGTGCGTTTCGGGTGCTTTTTAGTGCGTATTTTAGCTTCCGGAATGCCTATATTAAAACCCTTGTATGTACTCTTGGGTTTTAATGCATTCTTGACATTGGACCTACATCTAGGCACCAATTCTAATGTCTGACTGCTTTCTGCAGTTCTGTTGACACGATGTGTCTTACCGGTGAGTTTACTAATATTTTTGATGCAACGCTATCATAAGGTAATTCTTGTAGCATATATCATGCATGAATTCACTTGTATGGACTTCAGAAATTTATTTGTCTGGTAAACCAGATCGTGCACAGTCATTTAAGCACAAATTACTGTTCATTTCGTGTACGGAATGTACGGAAAAGTGACGGTTGTCACAGTCTCCCCCCGTTAAAAGAATTTCGTCCCGAAATTCAAGCGATGCCATCGGTCGCAGGGGAGTTGTGAAACCAATATGGTCACTTAGATTCCTGATTTGTCTTTATGTTCCCATGAAATCTCTGGGTCATGTCATGAATTCTATCGTACTCCAGTAAGTCGATCATGACTTTTCTGTATCTTGTGGACTCTTGGTCCATAACCTCAACAGGTTTCTATAGTATCACGGACTCTTGGTCCAAAACTTCAACAGGTTTCTATAGTATTTCTTGTCGCTTGTCATTGACGTGAATCTAATTTGTGGGAACAACGACTGTTCCTTAAGTCGGACTCCTCTACCGACTAGACACATGAATGTGTCGCGATCACTACTGATCTTTTCTGGGAGCTTTATCTTGTGAGCAATGGTTCTGATCCCTACACCGGGGATTCAATCTTTTCGTTTTCCAAAACACACTACGCCTTCTCTAGGCGAGGCTCTCATTTTAGTCATACTTCTTGTCTCAAATTCATACGATTTTTGCCGCTCATCGGCGTAATCTTTCTGTATTCTGCGGGCTGTCCTGATATGATCACATATCTGAACGATCTTGCCTCTAGTTTTCCCTGGGCCATCTCGGGCTAGTTGATTGTTTATTTCTGGTATTCGTTCGATCATGACGGGAATTGACTCGTTATGTTCCGTCTAAAGCTTTACACGAAGCGGTTTAGACGGCGGTGTGATAGATACCGTTGCAGGAAAACTCCACTAAGGGCAAGTGAGTGTTCCGACTTTTCATTAAAGTTTATCACACAAGCACGTATTGTGTTCATACAGCCTGCATCGTTCAGCAGCTCAGTTCATATTCGAGTTCTTACGATCATCGGTGTGCTGCAACGCTTGTGATCATTAAAGATCATGCAGCGCTTCCTCTCAGGTAATGACGTCCAGTTTGCGGCGCGCAATTACTGTATCTATCTCAAGGTCTCTTCTCATGATTCCTTAATCAATGTGCCGCGTGTGCAATGTCGTGGTCTCGTTGCATCGGCGTAGAATCGAGACTTGTCGAGAGACGTCACATTGTTGGGATTGAACCCTACCAGAGGAATAGATAATGTAAAGCCAAAACCAGGTCACAACAGTGGATTCATAATAAGCAGCAGTTTACATTAAGCTTTCCCCTTGAAAGTGATTTATAACAACTGATGGTCTTTATCCGCTGTTTAGATACAACTACTGCTGGTCCTTCAACTGCTGATCAAAACCCTGAAGTATCTAACACTGCTGGTCCTATCTACTGATGATAAAGCACTGCCCAGTCAAGGACTGATCAACCTTGAGTAAAGCACTGACATAAAGGGAGAGCAGCTGTTTAGTAAATTGTTTGTTTTATGTATAGTCAGTGGCTAGGTTAGCAGTGTTTGTGTAAGGACAGTAGATACAGGTTGTTAGGCTGTTAGACGTCGCTTTCATGGTGACGTCAGCTGAGATACCTCAGTGGTTTGGTTTGCCTATAAATGTAACAGTACCTTGTACTGTTACATTTGATTGACTGAGCGGGTTCTTCTCCTCATGTCCAATCCTTTCATCTTGTGTGCAACCAACCTTGGGGTATCAGGCTGAGGGGGAGTTTAGTTTGTAAGCATACCTGTAATCTTTTGCTTTGATTTGTAAATCCTTCGACTCTATGAGAAGCAATTGTTTATCAAACTATTTTCTCCTTTGATTGTGTTTACAAAGTTTGTTTTCATTTCCGCTGCACTTTACATGTTTTCATATTCACAAATTGTTCAAAACATACAAACAAACATAATCATGAGAGCCTCCGATCCTAACAATTGGTATCAGAGCTTGGACAGTCAATTTCGATTTAACAGTCAAATTGACATAACAGTTCGGCTCAAAATTCGTTGATACTAAGGTTGGTTGTATTTAGTTGAAAAACAGAGTATCGAGTAAATCATGTTCAAAATGGTTATTCAAAAACTCTGTAAATCAATCAAGATGTCATATGACACACAAATTTCGCACAACAAGTGATTTCATGCATAATACACTCATGGTTTCTAGATCTGAAACTATATCTGTTAAACTATGAGATCATTTCTATTTTCTAAATTGATCTCAATTGTTGTTGTGTAATATGTGATGTTTTCACTAAACACTAAAGTACAAACCTCAGATTAACAAAACCTATGTTCATAAAAACATTGTTGTTTTGTTAACATAAAAAGAGGGAAATTAAGACTTTAGTCATTCAGATCTTATGTGTTGAAAACAGGTTGAGATCCTCAAAAGGAACAAATCAACCCTGTTAATAATATATTAAGAAAATCAAGGGTCAACAGAGTCCGTATCATATGTAGTGTGAGATTGGTTGAAAAAGTTATGAAAACATGACCAAGTCTCTCAAAACATTACTGCAAAGTGATTTTGGACTAATATTCACAAAAAACTCTGAAGTGTGTTTATCTCAAAAACTTTTGAATTCAAAAGAGAAGAGTATAAACTTAAAACATTTAAGAGTCAAAAGCTTGGGGTAATAATGGTCATTAAGCAACTGTTTGTGCTCATTGGTTCAAGAAAGTTCAGGTGACATTAGTGTTCCCAGTGATTGAACTTACAAAAGGACTAGACAAATTTTCAAAATCATCACATAGTAACTAGATCTACAACAGGATCTTCAAAACTCATGTGTCCTTGTGTCCTCATGTTTGTAATCAACTGATAAAGAAAATGGTACCAAGCAGTGGTCAAAATGTTTTTAAAGTATTCTACCACTGCAGTCAAAACACTGACCATTTTCAATAACTTGAGAATGATGTGATTATGTGCTTTATTGAAATTATACCAAATCCTTTTTGATGCTATTCTCTGAAAATCCTTTAAACATTTTTTTTCAAAGGATTTTTTCGAATAACCAGGATATATTATTCATTTTTTTTGGAATAATATATTTGGAACTTATGCTTGTTTTTGTTGGCAATAGTTTCAGCTTCTGTCAGGATGTAATACCTTATTTTTGATGGTATTAGTGTCCTCATAAATGGGTCAAAAGGAAATGGTACATATGTCATGATCATGTCATACTCAGGTTTGCTCCTAAATTTTCATCAAAAATTGATTGCAAACTTTGCTTGAATTACTAGGGTACTCATGTTTTAATTGAATATTAAACGAAAATGAGTTGCCTTAGCAAAAAGTTTTCATCATCTGGGGTACTAAACCACTGTCTTTCAAAATTGACATGTGGCAAAAACCTTGAATGAAAATCTTCAAAACTGTTGCTGAAACACCTGTCCTTTAAGATCTGTACCATTTACCCTAACCACTGTTTTGTTTCAACGTCTGATCTCTAAACACTGTCCACTGCTGAAAGTTAACCACTGATCCCTCATTTTCTTGAAAAGCACTGATGTTCAAAATCAGTGTCTTATCCACTGATATGCTATCCACTGATAGTAAAAATCATCCACAGCCCAAAATTTTTACCGTTGTAAACGCTGATGCTTGATACGTCAGTGGCTCTTAAAACAACTGTTCTCCATGCTTCATCCGTTTCATCAGTGTTTGACACGTGGTCAGTTTTTAGCCCTCAGATCGTAATAACCGCTGCCACATCAGCGATCATTTTTTTTCTAAAAAAAACCCTGCCCTAAACCCCAAACAGGGTTTTACACTGTCGAATTGAATTCCAAAATTCTCTTCTCAAAGCAGTTTCCAACCCTTCTTCTCAAAATCTTCAAAAACGTTCTTCGTTCTTCTCTGCAAAAAATGACAAAATCAAAGTCAAAATCAAAATCACAACCAAAACCAAAATCACCACCATCTTCAAAAGAGGTCGCTCAAACGGCCGAAGAACCCATCAAAATACCATATAAACAATCTCACAACTATCTGGGTTTACTCACAAAACCTACTGATAATCACACCTTTGACACCATCATTGATACATTATCTGCATCAAAGTACAAAACTTTGTTAACAGCAAATGCTCCCATCTATCTGCAAACCCAGAGAGAGTTTTGGAAAAAGGCGACACTTGAAAAACAAGACGATAAAGTCATAGCCATTAACTCCTCGTTACAGGGTAAAGTGATTCAAATCACACCACAATCAATCTCCGAAGTCTTTAATCTTGACGATCAGGAAGGTAAAATCTCTTTTGATAAAGCCGAGATGAAAACTGATTTCGTAAAAAGGGGATATGCAGAAGAATCAAAGGTAGATACCTTACAAAAAGGTTATTTCCCTTCTGCACCTAGGTTTTTATTTCATACACTTCTGATGTGTGCTTCGAATAAAACAACATCTTTTAACGAAATACCATTGAAAATTCAATGCCTGGGTTACGCTATTTTGAATAATAAGGACTACAACTACTCCCAGGAGATTTTCAATGACATGGTGAAAAACGTTGAAAGTAAAGCATTTTTACTTTTTCCAAGATTTTTGAGTTACTATTTTGAACAAAAATTTGAAAAGGAAAATTTAAATTTGCTCAAACAAGGTGTTCATTGTCAAATAAAAAGCTTAACAAAAGAAACATTTTCAAGGATGATGGCACCAATAAAAACAAAAGCAGGGGTACCTGAGCAGATTTCAGCGGTTACAACTGCTCCTCAGGTATCAGCTGCTGAGCCCACTGCTCCAGGTGATCAAAGCAGCACAACCACTGCTTTGAAACCCACACCTGACATAACCAAAAAGACCAAAAGAAAAACATCCAGAAAACCCACCAAACCCAAAACAAAGGCAACTCTGGAAGATGAGATCCCAGAGGAAATGCCTGTGACAACACAAAAGTCACCACAAACCACTGCTGCTACTTCCTCACAGCAGTTGGAAGAAAGATCTCAACCCATGCCTAAAACTCCTCCTGCATCCTCACAATAGGATCAGGTTGTAAGCACAGGGACACCACAATATGAAGCTCTGAATCCACTCGGATCCATCTTCCTCAGTCCTGATCCCAAGGACATGTCTCTTTCAACTCCCATCCCCTCACCAATAATAATGCCACAATCCATGCTACCTTTGTTGCATGCAGCTGCTATAGCTCAGACACAAACCAGTTCCTCTCTATCACCTGTCACTGAGAGTATACCCCCACAGGTGACTGGGTCTGATGCTATTACTCCTGCTATCCCAGCAACAATTGAGGAGGTTACACCCCCTGAGTTACAAGTAACTCTCGGTGGTAGTTCAAGTGGAGCAGCAACTACAACTGGTGGATCAACAGATCCTCAGTTGGACAGTTGTTTCATAAGTAAGACTCCCTTGAAGGCAATTTCTTCCATGGCAACTTCGATAACCACCAGTGAGTTGGATCTAACCACTGACACCAACAAAGGTTTATCAAGTGCTGAAGAAAGAAGTCCCCAGTACCAAGAACAAGGGGCATAAATGGGTGATTTTTGGGACTCTGTTCCTAAGACACACATTGATATAACCACTGCTGGTGGGGATTCAGATGATCCTACTAAAGTAGGTGATGATTCAAAATATCAGGAATTGACGGGCAGAGTGAAAAAACTTGAAGAATCAGTTTCTGAAATAAAGGAGATGGTGCAAGAGATTTTAAAAGCTCAGAAAGCACAATCCAATGCTGTTCCTGCTCAAGCACCTGCTCCACAACAAGCACCTGCTGCAAATGAGCTTTGGAATATTTTCCAACCCATGCTTATTAAACAGCAACAGATGGCTGATCAAAAGCATGCTATTCAAGTACAAATGCTGACCAACATGGTGGAATCAAGGTTTAAAGACACTCAAGCAGATATCAAAGCTATAAAGGCTAGCATACAAGAGACTGCCCATGGTGGAAAAGTTCCCTCTTCCATTCTCTTCATGGATACACCCCTTGCAGATAATGCCAAAAAGGGGGAGAAAATCAAGTTGAGAAAGAAAGGAATAGAAGACGGGCTCTATATTGAACCGGAAAAAGAAAAAGAAAAGCAGGTCTCAAAACCTGTTAGCCAAACAACTGATACAACAGTAGTTACAAAAACTGCTGTATGTAGCCAAACAGCTGCCATGTCATCAACACACACATCTTCAACACACACCACTATACCACACACCACTACAACTACTGCTCCACCATCATCATCTACAATCATACCTTCACCACTGCCTCCTGTCATAAAACAGAAGACAACAGATGTTACAACATCTGTTGTAATGACAGCAGCGGTTGAAGCACCAGTTGTTTCAACAGTTGTTTGTCAGACACTCCCCATCATTCAAACCACTGATTCACCCAAAACATCATCTGCCCCTTCTTCATTAAAAAGGAGAAGGAATCTCATATCAGATGTTGATTCACCACCACCATCACCACCATCAAAAATTACCTCACCACTTCCATCCCCTGCTCAAAAGTAGAAGACAACTGCTGACATATCAGCAGTTGTAATGACAACAGATGTTGAGACACCAGTTGTTTCAACAGCTGTTAGTCAGTCATCCACCACTGCTCCCACCCTTTCTACATCACAACCAAAGCTCTTCAATAGGAAAAGAAAGCCAATCCCTGCCGATGAGGGTATACATGATCCTAATGCTGCACAACATCCACTAGAACTTGAAGCTATTAAAAATGAGATGAGGCAATTCTATACAGAAGAAGATCCTTCAAAAAGAAGATTCTCCTCACTCATAGGCTACATGCCACCATATGATATGGATGACTACCTCAAAATCAAGGCAAGGCAAGCTAAACTAAGAGCTAAATTTGAAAGTGAACGTGACCATTTAAGCGAAGATGGCATTGCTAAAAGACTGGAGTTCTACTTCACAAAAGTAAAGCAGATAGAAGAATTTGCAAGTGATCTGAACAAAGAAAAGGCTGAACAAAAGAAAAAGTTAAGAAAACAATATCTAGCCTACATCATGAAAGAGAAATTCTATCCTGCTGAAGAACAACAGTTCAAAGAATGGCCAGTAGTAGCTCTTAAGCGTGAGGCAGAAAGGATTGAGAAGATTAAGAATGATCCTACGAAGAAGAGGAATGCTCCTAACTGGAGAAAATATGAAAAGCTCATTGCTGACTTAACCACTGAATATAAGAGAAAGAAAAAGGAGCTGGTGGATCCGAAAATGGATACTGCTGAAGCCATATCAAAATGGTCAAAACAACAGACCGATGAAGCCTATGAAAGGCTAAAGAAAAGAAAGATAACTGTTTCAAGCACCTCAAAGAAGCGAGAACATATGATGAAGCTTGAACAGAAAATTGAAAACCTCATGACAATGTTAAAATCAGCAGACAGTTCTACTCTTGAGTCAAACCAAGTTGAAGGCAAACAACTGACTGAAGAAGAGGTAATAGAAAAGGAAGCAGAGTATCTCAAGGGCGCCATCTTAAAAATGGGTCTGAATGAAGACAGCTCATCAAAGCTTCAAAACCTTTTTAAGAAGGTATTAAACAAACCTGCGTCTCCAAACACTGCAAAAGACAAAACAGAAGTTGAAAGACAAGAACTTATTGAACAAGAAACTGCAGAAGATATAGCTGCAGCAGACAAAGTCATTGAAGAAGCTTTCAAAAGAATGTCTGAAAGTCTGCAGGTGTTTTCAAGGCCATCATCCCTCAACTCATCAGCAAATAACCTTCTCCCGAAAAATCCATTGGGTTCGAAAGTACTAAAGTGGATGTCTGACCAAAAGACCCACGTATTGACTATAGTCAGATCCAATGGAGATGTGAAGTACATATCAAGGAAAGAAGCACTAGGCCTTAGTGTTCAAGATTTGCAGGATCTCCTTGAACTTACACTGTGCCGGGATGAAGATGATATAAGTTCCAGAGAATTTGAAGCAGATTTTAAAAGAGAAGCAAAGGAACTTTTGATGAGGAATAAAGATCCAGAATAATGACAGGTTTTGGCATTATCTGTTCCAGGGGGAGATTGTTAGGATTGAACCCTACCAGAGGAACAGATAATGTAAAGCCAAAACCAGGTCACAACAGTGGATTCATAATAAGCAGCAGTTTACATTAAGCTTTCCCCTTGAAAGTGATTTATAACAACTGATGGTCTTTATCCGCTGTTCAGATACAACTACTGTTGGTCCTTCAACTGCTGATCAAAACCCTGAAGTATCTAACACTGCTGGTCCTATCTACTGATGATAAAGCACTGCCCAGTCAAGGACTGATCAACCTTGAGTAAAGCACTGACATAAAGGGAGAGCAGCTGTTTAGTAAATTGTTTGTTTTATGTATAGTCAGTGGCTAGGTTAGCAGTGTTTGTGTAAGGACAGTAGATACAGGTTGTTAGGCTGTTAGACGTCGCTTTCATGGTGACGTCAGCTGAGATACCTCAGTGGTTTGGTTTGCCTATAAATGTAACAGTACCTTGTACTGTTACATTTGATTAACTGAGCGGGTTCTTCTCTTCATGTCCAATCCTTTCATCTTGTGTGCAACCAACCTTGGGGTATCAGGCTGAGGGGGAGTTTAGTTTGTAAGCATACCTGCAATCTTTTGCTTTGATTTGTAAATCCTTCGACTCTATGAGAAGCAATTGTTTATCAAACTATTTTCTCCTTTGATTGTGTTTACAAAGTTTGTTTTCATTTCCGCTGCACTTTACATGTTTTCATATTCACAAATTGTTCAAAACATACAAACAAACATAATCATGAGAGCCTCCGATCCTAACACACATAATTCCAACTCTAGCTCCTTAGCTCTTGGTTGCAGGGTTGGCGTGAATTTCGTTCTTATCCACCATGTATCTTAAATTTCTCCCTTCGCGAACTCGAAATCCGCTTTTCATCATCATTGCACATAACTGTTCTTTCTCTAAGAGTTGCAAGGTAAATTGCGGCTGTTGCTCACGACCTTCCTTGGTCGTTGGCCATATAAGAATGTAGTCAATAAGTATATGACTTATCCAGGTATGGCTCACACGTTCGATTCATGAGGTCCATGAATATTGTCGATGCATGTGTTAAGCCAAATGATACGACAAGGATCTCGTAATGCTCGAAGCAAGTCCTAAAGGTCGTTTTATGGATATTTCCTCTTGTATTCACAGTGGAGGACCTCTTGTCCTCAAGTTGATCCTTGGCAAAGGATTCTGATTCTCAACTTTCTGATGTTTATGTAAAGTGGAGACTACCAACTTTCTCCTTGTCTCCTTAACTAAGGATGTCATGCCTTTAATTTCCCCTGTCTAGCAGCTCTTGCCGTTATATCAGGGGTTCATGCTTCGCTGGTGAAGCTAGTCGGTATGGCGTCATTCATTACTGGTGCTGCTCCTGGCACGCGATTTATCCTGAACTCCTCTCGTCGCTACGGAGAGGCATTCCTGACAAGTCTTCCGAAAAGGTTACTGGGAATTCTTCCGTCACAGGGATGTTCTCAGGCTCTGCAGTCTACTCGGAGGCGTTTCTATGACCAATGAGGGATGTCGTAGATCTGTCGCCTTGTGGGGTCTAGCATCCTTGCACCTATCGCAGGAAAGTTGGGTTTCACCATCCGCAAGAGGGATGCGTCTGATTTTCTCATATCGAACGACTTCAGCTGTATACTTGGATTTCTGATCCATGCTGACTATCATATTATGACTTCGCGAGTCTACTTACTTGCTTCGTCTGTTTAAACTAGCCTTCTATATGCCCATTTCTTAAGAATATAGGACGTCTATTTTACTCGAAACTAGGCCAAGCAGTTTCTTATGTTCTAAGCATGCAAGGTTACAGTTGATTCCAGTATCAATTAAATGTAGATGCATAGGGTTGGTTAATAGGGAACGTACCCGTAACCGCATCTGGATCCTGGCGTGCTTCACGAGTTTCGATTGTGAAAACCCTTCCTTGCTTGTTTCTTCCTAGGGCAATCTTTCCTAAAGTGCCCTGCTTCACCACATTTGTAGCAACCTGGTATTCTCTTATTTCTTCCATCTGGGTCCTTCGCCCAACAGGCATCCTTGCTGTGCCCTTCTTTTCCACACTTTCCGCACGTAGGCCTTAGACATCGACCTTCATGGTGGAAATTGCATTCTCCGCACTTCGGTTTAGTCCCCGAGTATATTTTACCACCAGCCTTATTAGTGGCTCCATCAGTTTTCCTTCCAGGCGGCGGGTTCACTTTCTTTCTTTTGCCTGCTTTAGAGCTTCCATAGTTGACTTGGGTGCTCTTCTTTAGATTCGAAGACTTCCTCTTCTTATTGCCTGATGACTCCACATGAGTCTCTTTCTTGTTATCCTCAGATTCTGAAAATTTTCCCGCACGTAGAGCTTCTTTAGTAAGGGTGACACTCATATCGATAGCCTCTGCAATGGTTGAGGGCCTTGAGGTAGTAACCATGCTCCTGATCTGAGGTGCAAGTCCCCAAATGAATCGTTCAACCCTTTTGAATTCCGGTTTGACTAAGTAGGGGACGACCCTAGACAAGTCATGAAATCGTTGGACGTATTCAGGAATCTTTGGTCCGTCCATTTTCAAGTTCCAGAACTCCACCTCAATCTTCTGGATTTCAGCCCTAGAACAGTATTTCTTTCCCATCATTTCCTTGAGCTTGTCCCAGCTTAGTGCATAAGCAGCATCCGCACCAAGGGTTTGAACCTGAAGGTTCCACCAGGAGAGTGCGCCATCTACGAATAACCCTGAGATATAAGTAACACTCTGTCGGGGCGAACAGTTACTCATTCTTAGAATGGAGTCAGTCCTTTCTGCCCAACGAACAAATGCAACGGCACCTCCTGTGCCATCAAAATTTAATGGCTTGCAGTCCAGGAATTGTTTATAGGTGCAGCCAGTTGGAGGGTTATTTTCAGTAGTGCCATCGCTGTGCTTAGAGCGGAGGGCTTCATGTCGCGCAATTGCCTGTGAGATGCGTTCTTGCAGCTCGGCTTCCGTCCTTGGCAACGTACTAGTGTTTGTGTCTCGCCTGGGCGGCATTCTCTTCTGCCAAAATAGTATGAAGTAGGTTAGACAACATTCCAATTGTCTATGAGATACATAGCACCATAAGCCATTATGAAATCACCCAATTTCACACGTATATATAATCAGTGTATAAGCGAGGAAACAGTTATTGAGCCTTTACATAGGCTTGCCAACTTGGCTTATTGTTTGAAATGAACTCGAGGCTACATCGCCTTGGTCATTCAAGTTTTAGTTATTTCGTGCTACATTGGTTTCCTTAGGTCTTTGGCTTTACTGGTGCGTATATTTCCCCTTTGATGGGGTTGTCCGTGTCGAGGTGGTAGGGAGTGTGTCGTCACTGATTCTTCCTGAATGTCATTTCACCTCTCTTGCTTAAACATCGTTTTCTCAGATGTCTCGTATGCAGGTAGATGTGTCAGTCACGAAGTAGGCTAAGACAGGCTTCCTACTTTCTAACGTGCTAAAGCACTGACCTATGTGTTGTTCTACCAGATGAAGGTGAGGACACCTATAGATTAATTTTGTATGGTTTTCATTAGCTCGGCCCGCAGAGTCCACCAGGATTCCTATGCACTACAAGTCGTTATTACGTGGGCCCCCGTAATAATAAATTGTCTTGCACAGTTACCCCAAATTTTCTCTCGTCCAAGCAGATGATCAATCAAGGAGGGGACACTACCGTCCTTATACCTCTGTCATGGAAAGGACCTTTGCGATGGTCCACGCGCCAACATTCGTTATCGTTACGCGCGTATAGGCACGATGATTAGATGGAATAGGAATAGGGAGAATTCCTAGTTGTTGGAGGGGCACCTTCATGATGAATACTTCATCTTCCTTTTCTGGTCAAGTATGTCGTCAATCTTGCTTCACATAAGCCGCGGGGATCTCGTCCTGTTGATTGAGAATTCGTTCAAGGTTGCCGCCTCTGCCTCGTCATCATCACCGTAGTTAGGCACCTTCACGATCGAGAGGGAAGAGCAGCCATCTCCTACGGAAGCAAGCTCAGCACCTTGTTTGGTAATCACTCCCAGCCATGAGCTTTGCAAAGGACGCGAGGTCGGTAGCTTCATCGTGCGAGTCACGTATAGTAATAAGAGTCAGAGTCGAAAGTATCTTATTCACGTCAATAATCATTCCGTACACTTATTTGTATGTATGTATATCAATAACATATATGCTACTTAGCATAATCAAGCAATTTAATGCATTATATCACGTATAACTCTCGTTTTTGGGGGGTCATTTTGTTTTTAGCAAGTCTAACTCGTGTAGACTATGCTTTGGTTGGCACCTTATTTTAAAGGTATTCCTCACTAATGTCCTTGCCTTGTCACTTTTTGAAAAGTGTCTGACTCGTGGATCTTGGCGCTTTCGTGAATGCAATGAAAACCTTTTCGTAAAATGTTTTTGTGAGAGAACTCTAGTGATTGTAGTCTAGACTCGAGAAAGAATCCTAGTTCACTACAATCGAAGCTCTGATACCAAACTGTCACACCCTGTCTTTTGTGGAAGCGTATGATGTGTGACTAGCTTGTTATCATTGCATTCAATCGTAATAAACAACTACATGATCAAAACGATGTTCATCCATTCATGAAAATTTGAGTATTACAAACACTTGTTATTTAAGTTTTCAAAATACGACCTTTGACAATGTTACAATTCAACAAAAGTGGATGACATCTAAACTTGTAGTCTACTTCTAGTTACGACACTTGCGCCCAAGATCCATCCTGTCACCTAAAATACATGTAATTTTTGGAAAACATCAACATAAAGTTGAGCGAGTTCATGCATTTTTGTATTTCACGTTTTTATACTTTGTATGAAAACATAGTATTTGTAATGTATAATTCAAGTCTTTCTTGAGTACCCCACGTACTCAAGTATAATTCCCGTTTTCTTGAGTACCCCACGTACTCAAGTATCATTCAAGTTTTCTTGTGTACCCCACGTTTTAAATGATTGTTTATACAAGGACATTAAGGCATGTGAGGACATTTGGAGCATTAGTGTTGGCTCCTCTAAGGCATGTGAGCATATGGAGCATTAGTGTTGGCTCCTTTACTGTGTCGATTACCCTCGACTGTGTCAATTTCCCTTGACTGTGTCGATTACCCTCGACTGTGTCAATTAACCTCGACTGTGTCGATTTCCCTCGACTGGGACACCGAAGCACTCAAGAGGTCACATAAGGACCATGAGTGGGGCTCGGCCGTACCCGTTAGATCTAACCCTCGTCCCTAATTAAGTATTAATGGCATCTCAATATCTAGTTTAAGCTCACATGATCTAGTATTTTCTAGGCTTTTCTTAAAGCTCATCATATTGCACTCACCACGAGTGCTTCTCGTATTCTCAAATCATATTGCACTCGGTTCTCGTTCTCACCAAGAGTGCTTCATGTATTTTTACCCTTTGTAAAAATTATAATATTTGTAACATGTATTTCACCCCCGAGAGTTATAAAACCAAAAACAGTTAGAGAAAAGGGGGAGCATGAACTCACAACTTTGCGTTCCTTGCGTCGTAAACTTCACCGGATTTGCTTAATTAACGTCGTAACCTATACGCGTTTTCTTAACGTTAGTCACTAGACTTGCGTCGCACAAGTACAGTCACTCTCTTTTGTATATATATTCTTTTGTAAAAAAATATTTTATATTTTTAACTAAGTATCTTACTTATATTATTTTCTCAAAAATTAATATAAGTATCTCGTGTTTTGCACTTTGCACCCGAATTATGTATCTTGTATGTTGTATGCGTATTTTTGTATTTTTACTCGTCACGAGTATCTCCAAGTCATATTATTTTTACTCTAAAAATAATATATACCTATTTCACAAAATAATCACATAATCATATAAGCGATAAATATATATTTTACAAGTTTCATTTATGAAAATCCACCTCCGGTATTTGGTATCTTGTACTAAAAATCATGGCGAAGTTTATATTCTGAAAACAAGTTAAAAATATATTTATAAACACTTATCACAAAAATATTACAAAGTGTTATCTTTCTAGAAAAATTTCGCCAGAGTTTCCTCTGTAACTGGAGGTGGCCACGCTTACTAGCGTATCATTTTCTTTTAAAATCCAAATCAACAATTTCCTTATTCTCAATAACAACTTTCTAAAACATCAATTAGTCAATATATATATAAATCGCAAAAATTACATGAACTTGTGGTTTATCCAAAAATAAGTAGTAAAGCTCCTTACTTTTAGTGTATCTTTATATAAATCCATCCGGTTTCGTAAAAGCCTCGCTTTTAAAGAAATTTCATCTTTACAACTTCTTGTAAAATTTGACAAAACTAGTTCTTTGTCGAAACTTAGCGTTACATAAGTATTTATACACTTGTGTGTTTAAAAAAAAATCATTCTTGTTCATGTAAGATCCGGTTTTAGAAAATAAGATTCCCTTGACACTTGGTCCCTTGAAAATACCGCTTGTAGATCCGTAGATCTACTAGTTTTAAACACTATTTCGTAAGTAAAGTCGATTTTACACAAGTTCATGTTTAGTGTGTGGTAGAGTTTCATCATTTAACCCTTTGTACACTTAAACAAACTCTATGTCATGATCCATGATCACGACCAATCCGGGTTAGACGATGATCCGAGCTACCGCAACATAGATCGGCACTAAATAATTACACAAAACAAATCTTACAAGATTTACACAACAACTTAGCTTTTATCCAACATATTCATCATTTTAGTAGACTTTTACCATATCATCTTGTATGTTCATAGATTTTAACCGACTAAGTTCTTTTTAACCACTTTAAAATAGATTGAGAGTGTGTTTAAAGCAACTTACTACTAGCTCGAGGCTAGGGAAGAAACTAGTCGAAGAATGAGTGGATAAAAGCAATAGGGTGAGGTCCTTCGCGTTCCGAATGCACCGAGCTCCTTTGTATGAGATCCTTAACTCTTGTATAAGCTTGGAATGAGATGATCAAGATCGAAAGATGGATGGATGATATAGGGGGTGTTCGGCCGAGAGTTTATAGAGAGGGAGAGAGGAGTGAATTTTTTTGTTAAGTGAAGAGAATGATTGTGATTATCCCTTAAACATATTTATAGCCCATTTATCTCATTTACCCAATGGATTCTATGTCCTCTAGATATTTAGCACTCAAGATTATTATATTCAAACATGTGGTGGGTGTTCCCTCATACTAACCGAGTTCGGTTATGGGGGGGGGGGGTTCCATGGTTGATTCCTAACTAATAAGTTAAGGTTTAGTTAGTTAGGTTAGGAGGTTAAACCTTTTACTAGTGTGTGGTGCTTTGTAATGGGTGTTAGGGTATTCGGGGACCCTAACTAGCTTAGAAAAATAAAAACAATGCTTCTAGCATTATTTTGGTGTTTCGGATAATATCCGGTTGTTCGGTTAGGCACCGGTTCGTTAAAGTGCTAAATTACACTTTTTAGTGTCTTTTAAGTGTCCTTTAGCAACACTTTCAATCCCCGACACTTAGGGAAGTATCTTGGATGATAAAACATAAATTCTGCATGAAATTTATGTGTTAACAGCTGTTTTATAGCTGAATTTTATAAATTTCTGCACTTAAAGTGCGTTTCGGGTGCTTTTTAGTGCGTATTTTAGCTTCCGGAATGCCTATATTAAAACCCTTGTATGTACTCTTGGGTTTTAATGCATTCTTGACATTGGACCTACATCTAGGCTCCAATTCTAATGTCTGACTGCTTTCTGCAGTTCTGTTGACATGATGTGTCTTACCGGTGAGTTTACTAATATTTTTGACGCAACGCTATCATAAGGTAATTCTTGTAGCATATATCATGCATGAATTCACTTGTATGGACTTCAGAAATTTATTTGTCTGGTAAACCAGATCGTGCACAGTCATTTAAGCACAAATTACTGTTCATTTCGTGTACGGAATGTACGGAAAAGTGACGGTTGTCACACAACCACTGTTCGAATGTATATCCGTTCAAATGGTCATCCGCTCGGATGCCCATCCGTTCAAATGGCCATCCGTCCGGATGACCACCCGTCCGGATGACCATCCGCTCGGATAGTCTGTCAGACACTTTGACTCGATTTTTGCACTGTCCAACACTCTGTTCCGACCGGGTCAGCACTTAGAGGACTTATGCTCTGTTCTCACACGCAGGCTGATCCAGCGCTCCCTTCGATCTAACTAGGCAGTGTTTAGAATCTAAGCACTCACTGTGAGTATACTCGATCCCTTTTTGTTTTTAACACTTTGGGATGAACATGTATTCTATATGAAACACACGACACTGGAAACTTGTTTGAAATCATACTCTATCCATCTTAACATGAAAACACGATACTTGTGATACTTGTGAGACTTTTTATGCTATGTGAACGTTTGAATCTTGTGTGTAGTTCCGCCTTAACAATTATAGCAGCTATAGGGGTAATGCACCGCCCACGAGTCTTGTGGTATTGTTAAGTTAAACATGTTAACCTCCCGTTATTCTTTGGGACAGGCAAAATTAATGCATTGGAAACTTGGGCTATCATATGATTCACGTTAGCTTAGCATGTTGAAACTTGTTATATGCTTTTCATGTTGGATATGAGCAGTTACACATTTTAAACTAATTATGCTATGTATTAAACTTGTATACTCGCCGACATTATTGTTGACTTTATTTTAATACATGTTGCAGGTTGATAAGTTTGGACGTTGAAGAATTAAGCTAGGGTGCCTTTAGATACACACCTTAGAAAAACAGTATTTTGAATCATGTTTAAATTTGTGGTGTTTGATACAATTTTAACAATGTTTTGGATCTATGTTTGACAATTTAGTATTTATGGAATTTGAATTAATTATATTGCCACGATTAGTTGTTATGGATTCTCTTGAGCAATCTGATTCGCTTAGTGCCGCGCCCCGATGTTTCCGCCATCGGTTGGGGTGTGATATTCTGACCCAACTCCCATAAAATCCGCCGTTTCCTTGTCCCGATCCTATTCTCTCTGAAATCCTGCAAGATTTATTCGAGTCCAAAACAAACAGATGTGGTCATCTTTCCATGAAAGGAAGATCACCCACCCATGTGTCTAACCAAAAACGAATATCCCCCTCCCCCCCCCCCCCCCCCGCTACCCACTTTACCCAAAATCACCCGATTTATGGCGAAAGATTCACATTTCACATTCAAAAAGTGAAAAGATAAAATGTGAAATGTATTGATAGGTCGAGATGACTTTATCCTATTGGGTTATATGTTGTTTTATATTTGAAAAAAAGTCAAACCACACCGTTCTCATGTGCGCGAAGATCACCCCCTTCGCGTCCCTCCCAGTGTGGTGTTCTAAGGCCTTGTTGCTCACGTGGTGGCTTAATGCCAAAACCACACCACCACAACACATGGTCTGGGTAAGAATAAAAAAAATCCTCTAGCGTCACATATGTGTGTATTTTTTTAACAGCAGACACCCCCCCTCTAATATTTACTCATAAAGTCCGCCTATTGTCCACTGTGTGAGACTTGAATCCACACCACTTAAATAGAAATCGACATCTAATACCACCTAGGCTATGCGTTATACCCTAGGGGAGGGGAGTGGGGAGGTGACGTGAAAGGAGCGGGGAACATTCTGTTGCCACCGGTCTCGTTGATATTAGGGCGCGCTCTATCTCTCTCACTTTTTCTATCTCCACTTAACCTTTTTAATGTAAAAAAGAGGTGAATAGTGGGGTATAACACATAACCTTAAGTAGAATCAACTCAAAAAGTTAAAAGACGTGGGTGTTGAGTGACCCTCCATTGACACAAGTCTCAACGATGAGCACTAAGCACATCATAGATCCTTTGTTAGCTCGTGTTGCACATGAAGCATACTTTAATTGCACTAAAATATGTTATATGATAATCATTGTAATTCCATTGCCAAAGGTGATTTTGGGAATTTTAATTTAGGACACAATGATGTGGTAACTAGTAGGAAGTATACAATAACATACATTACCTTATTTGGTTAACAAAATATAAACAATTCCACTTACAATCATGATTCATTATACATCTATGTAAACTATTCATCAATTGTATGTATACCAATGTTTATATACTCATGCACATACAGTTATCTTCATATGATTGTTTTAGGCATGGCTTTAAAATCACCCACCAAAACATCCCAAGAACCTCCTAATCTTACACATTCTTTTTATCACTTTTCTTAATCCTTCATGTATAAAACTTGTAAAGAAAATACTTGAACTTGCATATGGAGCTTCGTTTGCCTCGGCCACAACAATCTCAGAACCATTAGAGGTGTTAGAAGACATGTGTCCATAGTTGCTGACACTTTTACGCATATAGAAACTTCTACTCCCAATTTCGCCAATCATATTTGATTTATCAAAACCTATATATGTAAAAATAAAAAAAAAGTTAGAAAATCATATTCAACAAGTCAATCAAAGTTTATTTTTGTAGGTGCATAAATAGGTTGTACTAGTTGACTTTAACTAGAGTAAGATATAATAGACTTACATTGAAGACTAAAGTATGAGTCGTGTAGCTCAAAGGAAGTCATGTCATCTTGATCAAGTCTAGGGAACTTCCTTTCTTCATTGTATTTGTTCATAACAAGCTTTATTGTCTCGTCAACACTCGAACCCAACTTTACCAAAGCTCGGATTGGTCCAACGCTTCCCTCAACCGTTACCTTGATCGCAACTTTTGCTTCTTTGTTGTAGCCCTGCGATACTAGAAAGATGTAAAATTAAAAAGTTACAAGTGTACTTTCATATACTTATAAAATTAAAAAGCACGATACATGTTTTCTTATATTAAAATAAAAAGAGAAAAAAAAAAACTAAAATATATTATGTGTTATGCTCTTGCAATGTCATTTTCTTTGCCTTTAAGTCATGGAGATGACGAAAATCGCATTCTTGGTCGGCAAAAAGAAATACAATAAGTCAATAATAGGTTTTAAGTTTTAACTTCTCATGCCATCACAAAGGGGTTGTTTGACGTTATAAATACATCTTTAATAATAATTCACTACAAGACATAAAGTATTATTATAGTTTATTTTGTGTTAAGTACACTTGTATACTTTTAATTCTTATATTATTTTTGATGTATTCGGGTTCTTAAATATGTCCAACTAGCCGGATCGGTCCAACTAGCCGGATCGGTCCAACCAATGAACCAGTAAGATAACTCATTCCTTGTCCAGTCCGATGTTTAAAACATTAATAACGATTCAATAGTTTTAACTTAAACAGTGTTGGTCCATCAGACCATGTGTAGTGGTAATGTCCCTACCCTTGGGCGTTTTGTGTCATGTGTCAGCCCAGTCAGCAATGGGGCATTATGAGGCGTTTTCTAAAATTGGTGTAGTGGGGATGTGAGACATTATGCTAAAAGGGGTGTTTAACAATTAAATAAATAAAAAACCATCAAAAAAATCTTATTGGCCAAAAGAAGGAGATTACTGTGATTGGCCACTTCATCCCCTTCTTCGGCGTGGAAAAAAGGATGCCTTGGAGCAAATATTCGAACAAAATGCCCCGGGGGCGGTCGATTGGGCGTTTAGGGGCGTTTTTCAAGGGTAAAACGCCCAAAAACCTTACTACTACGCATGGTCTCACACCCAAAAATCCACATCTAATCAATAATGAGTAAGATGATCAAGATGATTACAATACATTTAATCTGTTGTTCAAAATCAATATCGCTTTTCACATTTTTCATTCTCATAAACCACAACAATCGTTAAAGAATTTTGATAACTTCTACCGACATTTAAAATCTGTACATGTACGTAACTAAACATAACGTGCTATAAGACATATTTTGATCAAACTAAACTAATAAGTTGCTTATAATTATCAAACAATTAATTAAAGATTAATGAATTGATTTCGTTTACCTCATTTTTTTCAGGCAAATTCGGCAGCAACTCTGGAGAAGACGCGAATATATTCGTGGAAATCCGACTCCTAAACATCAGGCAACTCTCACTTGGTGCGGTCATGTAGCGCTGATCTTCTCCAAGACCAGCACCAGCGATGGAGATTCGGGATGTCAACAAAGCAGGCTCGGAGTTGCATCGCTTAATGAGTTTGGATTGCTTGTTCGATGATCTTCGAACAACAACTTGCCGGTTAAGTCTGTGAGTGGATGATGATGGATGAGGAAGTTTGATTCTCCTATTAACCGAAATTGTACGACGGGGTGGCTTCTGTGACATTTGATTAACGGAATGAATTAAGATACGTAAATAGAAATGGAATGAATGAATGTATGTATGGTTTTTGGACTGGGAAAATGTTTGCTCAAGGATGAGGCAATGGGATTGTGAGTTGTGATCGTGTGTTTGTAGTCTCGTAAAGCATGCCTCTTTAATGTATTCATTGTCCCTTTTTGTATATATTTTATTGCGAAACTTGTGGGAAATAGTATAAAATTAAATCTTTAGTGTCATTATCATTTATCAACTACTAAATTCCGTTCATTCCTAGTTTATTTTTTTAAAGGAATATGCCACAGAATAGAATAGTAACGAAGTTTTAGAAGTGTTCCAATTAGGTCATTAATAAAATTTATTCTTCCAATTAGATCATTCTACTTTATTTTGGTGTTCTAATACTAGATATTTTAACGGTATAGCAGGTTATAGTCGTACATGACATTTATTTATGGTTAGTTTTTATCTTCTTTTATGACTATAATTTAAATGCTTTTGATGTAGGAGTAATTAGTACTTTCTTTCATTAAAAATTTACTTACATCTAACTATTTTTCATGATTTTATAAAAAAAATTTGATAACTTTTTAGAGATTTTGGAAAAAAAAAATCTCATTTTTTAATTTTTTCGCATTTTTTTAACTTTTCCACAATTTTTAAATCTATTTCGCATTTTTTTCTAACCCATTTGGCATTTATGTGCCATGTCAACAAATTTTTTAAATAAAAAACCTAAATAAATGCTATGTAGGATGATGACCTTCTATTTAGGTAAAATATCTAGGATTGAAACATCAAATGAAACTTGAATGATCTAACTGTAACAAAAAAAAATTATGAGTGACCTAATTAGAACACTATTGAAACTTGATTACTATTGTACAAAGTTAACCCTTTTTTGAATTATTGTTTTTGTTAGTTTTGGGTATGCTTTGTTTTCCTTTTATAATCTTTAAGATAGGATGATTATATATCTTGATATAGATTTTTGCCTAAAATCGAGTTTTAGATTGTAATATATATTTATATCTATCTATCTATACTGCCTAATAAAATGTCATCATTCTAGGACCCCTTTCTCTCATATTAAATAAAATATCTCTTATGTTATATTTAAATATTTAATTTTGGTTATTTTTTATTTAATTATAGATAGTTATTATACATTAATTGACTTTTTTTTTATATAGTTGCAATTCAATTGAACTTAACTATGTTAAAAGCCTAAAACGTTATTTAAAAGAATAAGTATATTTTAATTGAGTTAACATTTATAATTTTTTTGAACAACAAATTTCTTTTATTCTGTCGTCTGTGGTACTTGAACCCAAAACCTCCTCCTCCCAAGGTGTTTACAGGTTTTGTTATTGCCAATGGACCACCACCCCATTGGTGTTAACATTTATAATTAACAGAAAGCAATAACTTAGGGAAGACATGACACCTTTCTAGCACTACTATTTTTCACTTTCCTGCCTAAAAGGTAATTGTTTTCACACGGGTCATACACAACCCAAATCTCATTAATACACGGGTGTAAGAAACCCGATATCTAACCATTAGAATATATACTTTCCTTTTTCCAAAACACAAACTTATTAAACTTTTCATCTTCCTTACCGCAAAAACCTATTATGTCTAACGTTTCTTCTTCCTTACTTTTGATCATCTCTTTCTTCTCTTCCGATCAAGGTGATTGATGTGTGCAAAATGTAACATATAAATTACATCAAATGAGGCATAAAACTAACCCTTTTTAGTACTAATGTATGGAAAAGTGTGTTTTTGTCTTCCTTTTGAATTTACAAGACCAAATGAGCTTAAACAAGCAAAAGGAACAAATATACAACCAAAACCAACATAAATACAAAGAAAAGGAATAAACGTGACATGCCCGACCCCTCGGCAGCATCCCCAAAGCAAAAGCAAAAACAAAGAAACAGAAGACTGACCACGAGGCCGTGCCCACTGGACATGGGGGGCGTGGTCAGGTGCCTGCAGAAAAGACAAACCTGTAGAAGCTTCTATGCCCACCACGGGGGCGTGCCCAGCTCAGCACGGGGCGTGGTCAACGCTAAGATACGCAGAATCTTGCAAAATCTTGATAGTACAGATACGTTTCTGCCCACAGGGTCGTGCCCGCTGAACACGGGCCGTGTGGAGCCCTCTGCTAACACATGCATTTAATGAAGGAAGAGAAAATGCTGGCCACGGGGAGTGTCCGTTGGACACGGGACCGTGGCCAGATCTCTGTGCAAGCTATAAATAGGGGTGCTTGGCTCACTTCAAATGCATCAATTGACAAACCATCACTCTCCCACTTTGTCACCAATCCACCACTAATACACCACCAACACACCACCAACACCCACCACCATCATCCATCATCCATCTTTAGAGTGTATAGTAGTGTCGAGATCCCAGATTGATAGTAAGAGTTCCTGTCAATCAAATGCCATGTTTGGTTAAGCCTCTTACATCACTTGGTGAAGACAAGTCTTTTATGTATTACTTTTGATTTTTAATCTTTTGGCACTTTTTATTTGGTTTTGTATTAATGACTTTAATAACTAGTTTCTTATGTTGAAGGTGAATTTTCTTTATCATTTGTTCGTGGTGTCTTGACGTTACTTTACTGTCTATATAAAGTTAAAGATTTACACCATTCATGTCTCTACGGTCTATATAGAGGCATGTTGGCTACCTGGTCAGGGGTTAAGGGAATGGTTTAGTAAGGTTCTTGCCTTGTTCAGTGTATAGATCCTGCAAGGACCTGGGTCAAGCTTACTAGGACCTCTTTCAATACCCACTGGTCCTGGATGGCGGGGGTGCGAATAGCTTAATCCCCTCATATGTAAACTACTAGTAATACATTAAATCGGCTACTTGGGAATTGGGATTGTATCTCTGCTGACTCAAACCACTTAGCCGAGGGTTACGTCACCTTTAAAAGAGGGGCATACCACTTTTCGCATTAATAACTTAATTAATTATCTTCCAATATTCTGACCCTTTGGGATTGTATCCTTGCTGACTCAAACCACTGATTTGAGGGTAACGTCACCTTCAAAAGAGGGGCCTACTACTATAACTAATATAATCTCTTAAAAAGTCCGAAAGTGCAAAAAATCATCAAAGGATGCATTAAAGGTAAGTCGGATCCAAGTGATTCATCTTGTATATCTGTTTTTATTTTATTTTTATTTTCATGTTTAAAACATTTTCTCAAAAATTTTAGATTGATTAGACGTTGAGGATAAACCGGTACTAAAAGCTCTTGTGTCCTTGGACGACCTCGGTATCTTACCAACGCTATACTACGCTCACGATGGGTGAACTTGCCCAAGTGTGTGTTTAGTGTTAGTAGAATATCGTGTTTTATAAATTTAAAACTTGACTAATGCGAAAAATGGGCTTAAAATATAAATAAAATCATATCACGCTTCGCACACACCAAGTTTTTGGCGCCGTTGCCGAGGACACAAGGATTTTAAGAAAGTTTGGAATCAATGGCCTAATTGTTTTTACTTCTTTTTCTATTTTTTTAGGATTTTTCTTAATTTTTCAGTTTCTTCAGACTTCAGCACGGGGTCGTGCCTACTGAACACGCCCCCGTGCCCAATTTTTGTTACTGGCAATCCTATTTTAAGTCAGACAGTAGCTGACCACGGGGCCGTGCACACTGAACACGTCCCCGTGTGTCACACCCTTTTCTAAGGCGGAAGCACGAGGTGTGATCTTGAAAGGTTCTCATTGCATACGAAAGGTAAACTTACTACATGCTCGTAAAATAACTCCAAATGCCATTATCATTGCATAATTTAAAACATAACATAGCTTAAGTGTTTACATCACAAGACAACATATTGTCTGAAAAGTTTACAACTTTATTTAAAAGACAAACATCGAGAACCTGGTTCATATATCCCATATAGGATGAAATATAATAACCAATTCCCACAAAAACAGGCATCGGAGTCTTGACACAAGATAGCTAAAAACATAAACAACATCCAAGAGCAAGAGTATGACCGCGCGCACATCCACTTTAGTTACCTGAAATACATGTGAGTTTTTGGAAAACCGTCAACATAATGTTGGTGTGAATTCATGCAGTTTTTGTATTGAACGTTTGTATACTTGAATGAAAACATGGTATGTAATTTGTATGAAACAAGTATTTCTGTAAATATAAGGAAATCGAGATCGCTAATGGTTTGCAAGGCCATTAACATGTGACACGACATAGGAAGCATCCAAACCATAGGCATTTTTAGCTGTCGAATCCACGACTGTCGATTCACGACTAGAGAGACAAAAGCACTGCTTGGTACTAGAGTGACCAAGAGTGTGGGTGCCTGAAACCCATTAGATCTAACCTTTTGTTCCGCGGTCTTGGTATGTAACTGATTAATGGTGCTTATGACACCCTATTCGTGACATGAACTAAAGTATCATTCCTTAGTTTTTGTATTCAACATACCATAACACATGTATTTTCCCCAAGTTAGAAAACAAGTAAGAGTTTAAAAGTGTGGACATGAACTCACAACTTTGCGTATCCTGCGCCGTAAACTTCACCGGTTGATTTTATAGCGTCGGGACCTATACGTGTTTTATTAACGTTAGTCACTAGACTTGTATCGCACAAGTACAAGTCACCATCTTTTATGTATGTGTTCTTGGTTGTTAAAAATAATTTATATTTTTAACTATGTATCTTACTTATATTATTTTCCAAAAATAAATATAAGTATCTTGTATTTTTCACCCGAGTTATATATTTTCGTCCAAAAATACATTTTAAGTTCGTAACTTGACCAAGTTACATGATCTATTAAGAAATATATTTTCATAAATATCTTTTCTTGTATTTGTCTATGCATGTTGTATGTGTATTTTTGTATTTTTACTCCTTAAGAGTATTTAGTGTATTTTCAAGTCCTAATACACTATTACATATAATACATATTACATACACTTAGCACAAAATTTGGTGACCAATAAATATATATATTTTTCTCAAAAATATACATACTTAATATCACTTTTTATCTTGAAGAAATCATCACATCTTAATCTTGAAATTTACACAAAAATTAGGGAAACCTTGGTAAATATTTTTAGGTACATTTTTAGGGAATAAGTTTCACCAAAACTTATATTTCTCTAAGTGTCAAAATTTTATAAAAATTTTGACATGGTTTCTCCTAAAAATGGAGGTTTCCCATGTTTTCAAAACATGTGTTTATTTTCTTTTTAAAATCATCACAAACAATCAACAATCTACCCTAATCAACTTACACTTACCAAGTGCCAAAACAATGCTATTTACATAACAATCATGAACTCGAACTTTCATAAAAACTTGTAGTAACTTGGTAGTGTGTTTAGTAGGTTTAGTTACCCTTTAAAATGTGTTAACTTCTTTAAAAGTTTCATTCTTGAAAGATTTAGGTGTTTACAACTTGTAAACATGTTTTACAAAAAACATTTCTTTATAAAATCTTCTTGCTTCACATGTGTTTCTATACTTGTTTAACCTTTAAAAATAGTGTTTGTTTATGTAAGAACTAAGTCTATGTAAATCTTGTGATTTAACTTAGTTTCTTTGGAAAACTATTTTGGAAATCATCTACTTACAAGACTTGTATTTTGTTTAAATCATCTTTACATATGAAAACAAATTTCATCATTCAAGTTCATGTATACAAAGTATGATCATCTTGGTCTTTCACAAGATCATCACCTTAACTTACTAGATCATGTGTTAAATCACAATCTAGTAGGTTTCATATGATGTCTAACATCACTAACACAAATCATCAATCATCAAGAAGCAAATCAACACTATTCAACATGTATTCTTATGTTATTAAGCTTATGTTAAAGTTTCATGATCATGTTCTTTAGTGTTCTTCAAGATTAACAATGTTCATCATCTTTTAACCATCAAAATATGAAGTAACAAGAGATTATAAGGGCCTTACTACTAGCTCTATGGCTAGGGATGAACACAAGATGATGGAGGTGACAAATGTGTTGGATAAAAGCAAATGGGAAAGGTCCTTCAATCTCCAAGAGCTCCAAACTTCCTTAGACACCTTCTTGCACCTTGAAATGAACTTGGAATGAACAAATGATGATGATGGTAGGGGGTTGTGGTTCGGCCGAGAGCCAAGGAAGAGGGAGGAGAAAGAGTGGAGTGTGGTTGTGTGTGAAAGATGTTGGTGATGATGTTCATCTTATAACCATGTTTAGTGTTTATCCTTTGGACATTATGCTTCACAAGTACAAGACATGATCTTTACCAAATCAAATAAGATCAAATGGTTTCTAGTAGGATCAAGCAAAAATCTTGATGGTGGGCCACCCTTGGTGACCGTCAATATGAGGGGGGGGGGTCTAGGTTAGTTTGTGATGGTGGTTAAGTAATCTAATTAGATTTCAAGAGATTTAGTTAGTGTTATAGTTAATATGGTGTTATATAGTGTGTTAGGGTGTTCGGGGATCATAACTAGCTCAGAAACATTAAAACAATGCTTCTAGTATAATTTTGGTGTTTCGGGTAGTGTCCGGTTGTTCGGTTGTATACTGATTCGTTAAGTATCAAACTACACCGTTTAGTGTTCATTATGTACCCTTTTGTGACACTTTTAATTCCCAACACTTTGTAAATTAATTTGGACAATAAAACATAAATTCTGCATAGTTTCAGTGTTAAAATGCTGATTAGAGCTGAATTATTGCTGAAATATGTAAAATTCAGCATTTAAAGTGTGTTTCGGGTGCTCTTTAATGCATAGTTTAGCTTCCGGAAAGTCTATATGTTAACCCTTGTATCCATACTTGGGTTTTAATGTATTTTAGACGTTGGACCTACTCCTAGGCCCTAATTCCATTATCTGACTGCTTTCTACAGAGTTGCTGACACAGTGTGTCTTACCGGTGAGTTTACTAGTCTTTCTGACGCAACGCTAATAGTAATGTATAAAGGAATATTTGAAGTATAAAACGTGCATGAATTCACATGTATAGCATGTAATCAGACAATGCTGACATTTAAGCACATATCTGCAGATATTAAATAATAATAAAATTGTACGGAAATTACCGGTTTTGTGCCAGTTGTCACACTGTGTCCTCTCTTCAGCTACTGAAAACAGAACCGTAAGATCCCGACGGTTGGTAATTTCTGACAAAACTATGAGCGGTATTGATTATTTTTATTTTCGCTCCTCTTACAGCGAATGGAGTCAAATATGTGGTGGATTTCATAAAGATTTAGAATGTTACTTTCTATATTACACGCCCCACTATTTAGACCTATCATTTCCCTGTAACCTTAAGATGGGCGAAAGTAAAAACAATCCATATCGCTCCCCCGAATGCCCTCAACCATTTCTTTTAGATGACATAACTTCCGAAGAATTATGTCAGCTCGAAGAAATAATTCTCCAAAAACTAAAAGAGCTTGAGATGAAAACAAGTTATTCATCACAAGACGACGATCATGGAGAATTATTGAGATTGCATTCGGATTTTAACAACATCGACGTTACCAAAAGCACCTCTAACTCTTGTGAGGACATGAGCGATAGTCGTCCCTATGTCGATTGTGCCGTGAAGGACTCTCCATCGGTCTTCGCCGATGCGTTCATAGACCTGAGCGATTCGACATACACCTTCTTTAACGAGAGCCCGGATAAGGGGAATAAAGGTCGGTTTCGCCCACCGGTATTTAGCTTAGGTTTTACCCTTTACGATAACCTCTTGCGTTCTTGTTTAAATCAAGAGCAATTAAGGTACCTTAGTCACTTCGTGTTGTTCCCTCCAGTAAGGAACCACCCGATCTGGATAAATTCCTTAAAATAAGACAAAACTTCATAAAACTCTCTAGCCACAGGGCTGTGCCCAGGTCAACACGCCTCGTGCCCACCTCAAAATTGACCACGGGGTCGTGTCTAGGCCAACACGCCCCGTGTTCAGAATACGGACAAAATGTTTCAGAGTCTTGTCTAACCACGGGGCTGTGTCCAGCCGATACGGGGCCGTGGTCAGCATGCTGTCGTTTTCTATAAAGTCAGCATGATTCATGCACATTTGGACCCATTCCAAATACCAAGATGTGCTGGGATCTTCACACATACCCTACAAAGTATATTCCAAAGAAGGTTCTCAAGAACCATCTTGTCTTTACCACTTTTTTCTCTTGCCTTCTTCTCCAAAAACTACTCAAACCTCCATTAAAGCTTGAAACTTCTATGGCTTCAAGCTTTATTGTGATATTTGCTAGGTTTTTAACCAAGGAATCTTATTAAAAATAAGTTTTATAACACTGTTTTAAGTTATTTATGCTCAGAGATGTCTGAAAAGTCAGAAAAATAATTTAAAACAATAAGATTCCTTCATTCAAAAATCTGCAGAATGGTGGCCACGGGGCCGTGCCCAGCGAACACGGAACATCTTCAGCTCACTCGAGAAACAGTCGCAGAGAAAGAAGGCCATCGATAGAAGCGACCCTTGTGCGTTACGTAATGGCGCTAAGAGAAGCACTCGATGAGATGACATCCGTGGAGGAGGTCCTTATTGACCATATCAACTATCTAACGGTGGGGCTGGAGAGTAGCTTCCAAGAGATCAACCTTTTGCACCAAAGGTTGAACATTCTTGCAATGCCGCTTATGGAGCCGATCTTCCCACAAGACGATTGGAACTTGCCACAAGAAGTTGTTAATCCAACCGGATGGGATGACATTCCCCCAGAACCTCCTCTAGACGCCTTACAAGAGGTTCTGGTAGAGGTCGCAACTCCTCCACATGAGGTGGACAATGAGCCCGTCTTTCTTCTCCCCCGGGAGATAGAGGAATGGCTCAACGATGTGTGAGGAACACCCTCCGGGAAGAAGTTCTAAAAGCCTTATTCAACTGGAAAAATCATTTTTCGGGTTTTTGTTGTTCTTATAATGAAAACATCTAGGATAGAACTTCTTTGTGGTTTAAAAATTTCTTTCATTCTAGGACCTACCTATCTATCTTAGTTGTTAGTTTAAACTTTTTATTTTTAGGAACTATGTATCTCGCACTTTTTAATGAATGATGGTTTAATTTATTGAATGGTGTTTGGATAATGTTATAATGGTTGAACACACTCGAAAAGGTGGAGGTTGCCAAGGGAACGTTAAAACCACACCCCATGCATGAAAACAGAGCCTCCCGATAACTTTTCCAGCATTACAGCAAGTTCAGCACAGGGCCGTGCTCAGCCCAACACGCCCCGTGCCCAGGCTCTGCAGAAATATGCCTAGTTCAGGTAACTTGACATGGGGCCGTGCTCACTGAACACACCCGTGTCCAGCCTTCTGTTAAATTCTGATACTAGCGATCTGACCACGGGGCCGTGCCCGGACCAACACGGGGCCGTGGGCAGACGCCCAGTAACATAAAATTTTGTTTTTCAACAACTTTTTATACATTCAGTCTACCTAAAAACTTATTTCTGGGACACATTGAAGACAATGTCTAATTTAAGTGTGGGGGGGGGGGGGGGATGCTAAAACCTTGAATTTTGCAAGTCCTAATCACAAGCCTTACACAAAACTCTATTGGAACCGCTAATCACCCCAATTTTTTTCAAAAAAATTTCATTCTTTTTTACTTTTCTTGGTTTAATTTGGGAATAACAAGTTCTAAAAAGGTTATATTTTTACAAATTTACAACCAATAACGTCATGATAAAAAGAACCAAATAAGAAAATTATGAAAAGGCATGACAAATCTAATTAAAATTTGATTATATATACTTGATCACATTATAAACCTATTCCCACAACAAGTGAGTTTTGAGCCTTTATTGAGCATACAAGCATATATCTTTAAACTAAATGCTCATTTTTCGTTTCTTGTGTGAATAGTCGCTTGGTTCTTACGACTCCAGAACTTGCCACAAAGATACATTCACGGTCCTTACCAACTTAAACCCAAGGTAAGTAAATGATGGAGGCATTAGGACTAACCCATTTTCTTTTCAACACCATTATTTTTCATTTTTTTATTACCTACCCAAAATCCCACTAGTTAACCCCTTTGAGCCTAAACCTTTTCATTTCAAAACCCACAAAACAAACACCCTTTACCCACCAAGACCTTTTTCTTTTCAACCCCTTTATTTTAGTAAAAAGCTCGGTTATCTTGTGATGTTTCCTTATAAAAAAATGAAAGTATTGCAATAAACAAACAAGTTCCTGAAAGAAACTTTGTTTGAATATGCTTAGTCTGAATAAATTTCATAAAAAACAAAACGTTTTACGACGACCGACGCTTTTTACGCTTTTAGCCATTTTTACTAACCACTAACCAAAACCCCCTACCCTTAGCCCAAGCCTAACCCTTTCCCAAAGTCCTCTTGATATTTACGAAAGTTTATAGTTAAAAAGGAGGAGGTTTGATTGCTTGACAAGCATATGGTAGAAGTAAGTTCCATGCTAGTCTCGAGTGTTTCACAAAAATACATCTTCGGCCGAGTGTTGAGTGATCTCCCGTGAGGTATGTGAACTTGTATATAAATGGAATTTTAATGAGGCATGGTATGCCCAAATAAGTAATTTTCTTATAAAATGTTCTAAATAAATCATGAAGAATAGGATTGTAAATAAAATAGAAATAAAACACAATAAAGATCTTGGATTCCCGACACTCAAGATAAGCCCAAAACTTCTCTTCTACCTCTTCCATTTGGGTGTGTAAAGCTACATAATAAAGAGTTTTGCTTGAGCAAAAGCAAAGATTCAAGTGTGGGAGTATTTGATGTGTGCAAAATGTAACATATAAATTACATCAAATGAGACATAAAACTAACCTTTTTTTAGTACTAATGTTGGGAAAAGTGTGTTTTTGTCTTCCTTTTGAATTTATAGGAGCAAATGAGCTTAAACGAGCAAAAGGAACAAATATACAGCCAAAACCAACATAAATACAAAGAAAAGGAATAAGCGTGACATGACCGACCCCTCGACAGCATCCCCAAAGCAAAAGCAAAAACAAAGAAACAAAAGACTGACCACGGGGTCGTGCCCACTGGACACGGGGGCATTGTCAGGTGTCTGCAGAAAAGACAAACCTGTAGAAGCTTCTATGCCCACCATGGGGGCATGCCCAACTCAGCACGGGCGTGGTCAACGCTAAGATACGCAAAATTTTGCAAAATCTTGATAATACAAATACGTTTCTGCCCACGGGGCCATGCCCGCTGAACACGGGCCGTGTGGAACCCTCAGCTGACACATGCATTTAATGAAGGAAGAGAAAACGCTGGCCACGGGGCATGCCCGCTGGACACAGGGCCGTGGCCAGAGCTCTGTGCAGGCTATAAATAGGGGTGCTTGGCTCACTTCAAAGGCATCCCTTGGCAAACCACCACTCTCCCACTTTGTCACCACTCCACCACCACTACACCACCAACACCCACCACCATCATCCATCATCCATCTTTAGAGTGTGTAGTAGTCTCGGGATCCAAGATTGATAGTAAGAGTTCTTGTCAATCAAAGGCAATATTTGATTATTTGGTTAAGCCTCTTACACCACTTGGTGAAAACAAGTCTTTTATGTATTACTTTTGATTTTTAATCTTTCGGCACTTTTTATTTGGTTTTGTATTAATGACTTTAATAACTATTTTCTAATGTTGAAGGTGAATTTTCTTTATCATTTGTCTGTGGTGTCTTGGCGTTACTTTAATGTCTATATAAAGTAAAAGATTTACACCATTCATGTCTCTACGGTCTATATAGAGGCATGTTGGCTACATGGTTGGGGGTTAAGGGAATGGTTTAGTAAGGTTCTTGCCTTGTTCAATGTATAGATCCTGCAAGGACATGGGTCAAGCTTACTATGAACTCCTTCAATACCCAGTGGTATTGGATGGCGGGGGTGCGAATAGCTTGATCCCCTCATATGTAAACTACTATTAATACATTAGACCGGCTACTTGGGATTGTATCCCTGCTGACTCAAACCACTTAGCCAAGGGTTACGTCACCTTCAAAAGGGGGGCCTACCACTTTTCGCATTAATAACTTAATTAATTATCTTTCAATATTCCGACCCTTTGGGATTGTATCCTTGCTGACTCAAACCACTGGGTTGAGGGTAACGTCACCTTTAAAAGAGGGGCCTACTACTATAACTAAGATAATCTCTTAAAAAGTCCGAAAGTGCAAAAAATCATAAAAGGATACATTAAAGGCAAGTCAGATCCAAGTGATTCATCTTGTCTATCTGTTTTTATTTTATTTTTATTCCTGCATTTTTTGTTTTTATTTTATGTTTAAAACCTTTTCTCAAAAATTTTAGATTGATTAGACGTTGAGGATAAACCGGTACTAAAAGCTCTTGTGTCCTTGGACGACCTCGATATCTTTCCAACGCTATACTACGCTCACGATGGGTGCACTTGCCCAAGTGTGTGTTTAGTGTTAGTAGAATATTGTGTTTTATATATTTTAAACTCGACTAATGCGAAAAATGAGCTTAAAATATCAATAAAATCATATCACGCTTCGCACACACCAGTGATTAATCATCCCTAAGGTTCGATTTACTTTTTGTTCTTTCATGTTTAATATCTCACTTCGTTTATCATTAATTTGTTTATTTATTGATTTAAACATCATTTTCTACATCACACTTAGTATGGCGAATAACGACACTATGCTAAACCAACTTAATGTTTTAAGTGAATATTTCATCATCAAAGTTCAAATCACAAGAATATGGAATCGCCTAGATAGAAGAATTCCAAAAGGCGTCTTCTCTATTAACATGATCGTAATGGATGAAGAAGTATATTTATTTTAATTATTGCATTTTAATTTTATGTTTGCTCTTTAATATGTATATACTTATTTGTGGTTGTTTTTAAGCATTTAGAAAAATAAAATTGACGCAAACTGGCTAAATAGATGGTTACTCAAGTTTAGGAAATACTTACAGGAGAAGGAATGTTGATAATAAATCCTACTCTAGGTCAATATTCCAACCTACAAGAACGTTGACAGTCAATACAAAGTTTGTTTCCATCATAACACCATTGTCACGACATGTGATGATTTTATGGGGTCAGAACCATTTGTATTTGCAAATCTTTAGGATTTTTTTAGATCATTCAATAAGTGAGACTATGAGAGACTATGAAAGTGTTACAATCGATGAGTTCATAAATAAAACATTGTTTTATCTTTTTCACTTTCAATAATTTACCACATTTACTTTTATCACATCCAAATATTACATCTTAGCTATAAAAATATTATCACATGTATTTATTTAAAAATCACTCATACTTGGCATTTTTTAACATTTTCGCGTCAACATATGTGACGAAAACCGACTAAGGTAATATTTTAACGCCGAAAACTTAATATATAAATTTTCTCACTTAATTTATGCTTGAAAACAAGTTTATTTTGTGTTCCAAAACAGTTTTTAAAATGTTCTTATTTTCTTCCTGAAAAAGTCAAATTTTTGACTTGTAAACATGTTATAACTATACGAAGGCACATAAATTAAATAGAACACTTATACACATAATACACAAGTTTTATCCTTTGAAAAACATGGTTCACTTCTGTCCAAAACCGGACTTAAGTGAAACCCTCATATTTTGGCTAAATCACCATGTTTTAGCCTTATTTTTATGCCATAAAAACTTGTCTATGTTGTATCAAATCACTTGTTTCCTTTTTTTAAATACTTTTATTAAAAGCATGATATCTTCATTTTATGTTCACTTTTTCAGATTCAAATGAATCATTCATAAAACACCTTTTTAATCACAAAAAGGTAACTTTTGGACACTTACATATATGTAATAATCATCACCATGGAACACAAGTTTCATGATCATTTTACAAGATTAAAAACACTTTATAAATTTTTAAAAATCCAGATTATAAACTTATTTTTATGGGTTTTGATCATAAAGACTTGAATCTCTCAAGACAATCACTTTTCATGTAAGACCCTAAACAGTTTTAAACGAAAAGTACGCAACGGAATTGCGAACCAAAAAATTCCTTTCTCCATATACATTTTACCATGTTTGAAACCATTGGGATAATTCACTTTACAAGTATTGTGTCCTTCATTCTTATTTAAAGAATAAAACATAATCTATGTTTACAACTACATGACCTCGCTTCAGTACAATCCACGTTCTTTGACACGATCGTGAACGCTTACACTTCATGATTATGATCCGTAACCCTGTGTGACCTGTAGTCACCACATACATTCACATCATTAGTATTTGGTGACATTATACATAATCTAAACATGCATAATTAAACATTCACGTCGCGTCCTATTCTCATGTACATTACAATTAGTTCTCCTTCGGAATTCAAACATTTGCATCTCGGTGTTTGCCCTTCAATGAGCCAATTATAACGTACCTGCACTTCATTCTCAAGAGCAACCCAGATTAGCATCTTGAATACTCATAGGTATCAATACTACATAAACATACATACAAGTCTCGCTCATTCCTATACTCATAGTTCCAAACTTGCATACATATTATCTAATCCAAACTTTCACATACCTCTTACATCCAAACGCATTCCAACTACAAAACCTAGCCATAAACATCCACCCATACAAAGCCCATACGTACAACCTAAACACGTATTCGTTTCTACTCACACTCATACATGGTTTTCATCTACTATCATACGATTAAAGCCATACGTACCTGCTTACCATACATCCATACATATATATTGAATCCCAATACGTGCATACATACCATTCTATCCACACACATACATGCAAGTTTTATACGTACACACCTACATACATATAGATGACTTGTTTGATTATTTCTAAAGAGTCAACTGGCTCTTTAAGCCAAAACTGTAACATTCCACAATTATTGTATTATTCGTTTTTGTGTTTTTGTATTCAACCATTGTAATCTGAGACTTACGATCATAATGGATTTCATTTTATTTATTTATTTTCTCTCTCAATAATTGTTCAATCAAACATATGTGTTATTCATATAATCATCAAGACACGTTTAAATCATTCGAAAACCGACTTATGCTGTGTAAATTCGATATTCGAGACCCAATCAATCAACTAGGGATGAGCACGGTACCGGTCCGGTACCGAAAGAACCGGTACCGAAAAACGGGGAAAAGTGGTACCGGTACCGAATACACCGGTTCGGTACCGGTACTTACCGGTGTTTTACCCGTAAATACCGGTACCGAACCGGTACCGGTACCGAAAAACGTAGAAAATAGGAACCGGTACCGGTACCGAATATACCCAGTACGGTACCGGTTCGGTACCGGTACCCGGTACCAAATGCTCATCCCTACAATCAACTATTGCGTCATGCTATGTTTATAAATTATGTTGGAAACTCACATCTATACAAATAACAAAAAAATGCATAAAACAAACAAGCCCATGACATTAGGCCCAAAAATAAAAAAAATATATTAATGGACCAATTTTCAACTTTCCATATCTCTTTCACCACCTTAAACTCTAATCTCTCACCTATAAATACCACACTCATTCCACCACTTTTCTTTGCCATTTCTCAGAATTCTTCCCTCTTGAAAGTGAGTTCCATCTCCTTTCACATTCTTCTCTTCTTCATGTTTTTCTTTGTGTTTTCGTACTTCCCTATATTGGAGAAATCCTTATGGAATATCACCAAATGTTTACCATGGTAAACAAAGATGGTGCGTCACCAAAATAAGAACCAATCTTGGGTTTTCTTTTACATGTTTTCTTGATCTTTAATTATGTCATTTCCATCATGGGTGGACCTAATGCTTTAGCAGCCGTAGCATGGGCTACGGCTCATGTGCGTATTCGTAGTGTATTTTTTTCGGTTTTATACTAAGGATACCCCTAAAATAATACAAGGACACCCCTAACCAATCCAAACTTGTAGAATGAAGGAGCCCAATTGAAACAGTGGCCCAATTGCCCAAATTATTAATAATAATGATTGAAATTGTGGCACAATTAGTCAGCTATTTGTTTTACTTTATTTATTTATTGTCGTTTTTTATATTGTGTGATTCCACGATAATTTTTTTTTTTTTGGATACCCATGAGTTAATGGGCTAGCTCAGCCATTGAATTTTCCATCTTACATTACTAACCATGATCAATTATTAAAATGCCTAACTTAATATTGTCTAACTCTTTATTATATATCTGACATTACTAACCATGCTAACTTCTTTAACCATGCTAATAATCACTAACATTTTATTCATGCAACTAACTACTAACCCCTTTAATTTTCTTTCTAACTCATTTAATTTTGGTAAATTCATTCATTTATTCTTGCAATTAATTATTATTATTATTATTATTATTACCAAAATCATTATTAACTAAAGATATATATATATATATATATAGGAGAAGGATCCGTTAGGAACCACCCTTTATTGCGAGAACCGCGAGAACCAATGTGAACACAACCAAAAATACATAAAAATAGCTAAAAAACACACAATTTTTTTTAATATTTTTTATAAAAAAATCGCTGGATTTCGTTACCAAAAAAAAGTTTTTTTAAATTTTTTTGACTACTAAAAGTAGCGATTTTAATGTAAAAAATATAAAAAAAAGTTTTTGTGTGCTTTTTTTGATTTTTTTAGGTTTTTTGGGGGTTTAGTTTTTAGCATTTTAGCTTGGGTGGGGGTGGGGGAGTAGGTTTTTTGGGGGGGGGGGTGGGGGAGGGGGGTTTAGTTTTTTTTTTTTGGGGGGGTGGGGCGTTAGGTTTTTTTAGGTTTTTTGGGTGGTTTAGTTTTTAGCATTTAGCTTGGGGGGGGGGGTTAGGGTTTTTTTTTTTGGGGGGGGGGGGGTGGGGGTTTAGGTTTGGGGGGGGGGGGGTTGTGGGGGTTAGGTTTTTTTTTAGGTATTTTTGGTTGTGTTCACATTGGTTCTCGCGATTCTCGCAATAAAGGTGGTTCTCGCATGGACCATACCCTATATATATATATATATATATATAGGGAGCCGCTAAAATGAAAACCACCTCCAGTTGTAAGAACCGCGAGAACCACTCTCAACCAATCAGATTATGCCAACAAAAGGGGTATTTTGGTCTTTTAGCCCAAATTTCATTTCCCCTACCTCTCTTCTCATTTATAATTGTCAGTTTTTTTGTCTCTCTCCACCTTTTTGAAAATTCATCTCCTCTCTCCTCTCAATCCCATCTGGTTATTTTATTTAAGTTCCTCATTTTGTTTCCAATTCCATGTGAGAGAGAACTGGAACCGACAAAACCAGTAATCATCAACCCAGCCATTGGCGGGCCTGAAGCCGACGGCTGCTACCGATAACATTACACTACCGTCATCTTCGTAATTGATTCGTAGGAGAGCACTACCTCCGCCGCCGTACACGGCGGTGCTGTCGCCGGAAAATACAGCAGCAACGAAGAACAGCAGCAGCAACCCCGCCACCACCGCCGTCTTCATCTCTTCTGATCTACCTCAAACACCCCCTCCCTCAGGCCCACTGGGCCACCGGATTTGTGAACCGGTGGTTTGAGCTTCTGAGTGTTCGCAGTGGTGGGTGACTATTCGCGTAAGATCTGACAAGGGGACGGGGGAGATGATTTGCGGTGGGTTTGGTGTGTGATGGTGGCGTGGCGGCAGTGGTAGGTGACGGTGGAGGGTTTTTTACGGCGACGGTGGTGGTGTTTGGTTAGCACTGTTTCTCTGAGATATTTTGGGTATGCTTTATTAATGTTTTTTGCTGGTGATTCTTTGAATGTTTGAGTCTGTGGTTTTGAGATATTTTGGGTATGCTTTATTAATGTTTATTAATGGTGCTCAGTTTGTTCTCATATGAGTAATTTTTATTGGGGTTAAAAACGGATACAAAGGATAGTTGGGTTTTTTTGTTCGTTGATCACATCCGATTGCCTTAAGGTTTTATCTAATTTTTATCTGTGTATGCTTTTGAATGTTGGGGTTTTTTACTGGTGCTTTTTATGATGAAGGTGGGCGGCGGTTGTTGGTGGTGGTGGCGATGGCGTTGGGGGGTTTTGCTGATGCTTTTGAATGATTTGAATGTTTTGAAACAGTGAACTATGTGTGGGTTTTGATCTGTTCGATTGGGCGGCGATGATATGTGTTCTTTGATCTCTGGTTTGATTTGGTATGTTGGGGATTTTGATCTGTGTTCTTTTGAATCTGTGGGTTTTGATATGGTCGATTTCAGGCGGCGATGATGAAAAAAAACGTAAATTTAGATGACGATGGCGCGGCAAGGACGGCGGAGGGTAGGTTTTTTTGAACCTGCAAGCCCACTTTTGCAGCCTTTTGATTATCGGATAATCTGAGCCAAACCCCGTTTTTTTTTCGAGATACACATTTGTTTTGATGTTGTTGGTTTTTTATTTTCCCCCCTAGTCGATGATGATAACAATATATCTGAGACACCTCCCGAGTTTGCGATTTCTGTGTGCGTTCGTTTTTGCGTAAAAAAGTTTTTGTAAAAACCGTAACTTTTTAACGTAAACCGTAAACTTTTTAACGTAAAACGTAAAAACGTGAAGCGTAAAAAGTTTTACGTAAAAAACGTTAACGTAAAAAACCGGCGCGTAAAACGTAAAAAAACGTTAACGTAAAAAACCGGCACGTAAAACGTAAAAAACCGGCGCGTAAAACGTAAATACGGCGCGTTGAAAAAACGACGCGTGAAAAAGCCGGGCGTAAAAACGGTGCGTCAAAAATCAAGGCGGGAAAAAGTCGGGCGTAAAAACGTAAAACGTTAAACGTAAAAATCTGTAAATAAATTTGAATTTGAAAATGCTTAATAAAAAAACTATGTTTAAAAAATAAAAACTAATATAATAATACAAAAAAGTAATAAAAAAACAATAAAGACAAAAAGACAAAATAGTGTAGTTTTACTAAAATACCCTTTTGGATTAAAATATTAAAGACATAATAAGACAAAAAAAATACTTAATATTATTTTTAAATACTTTTAATCTCATCCATCCATCTTCTTGATCTAATGGCTAGAAAGTGGTTCACGCGGTTCTTACAACTGGAGGTGGTTTTCATTTTAGCGCTCCCCTATATATATATAGGGTGGGGTTCTAGAGTGAACACTAGTGTATTTGCGAACTGAGTGAACAAAAATCCTGACCATTGATCTACACACGTGTATGGTCAGGATCTTATCATCAAATCGTAAAATACACTAGTGTATTTCAACATCAAATCCTAGCCATTGATCTACACACGTGTATGGCCAGGATTAGTTCACTCAGTTCGCAAGCTAGACCAGTGTTCACTCTTGAACCAAATCCTATATATATATATATATATATAGGGTAGGGTTCCAGCGTGAACAACCTTTCAAGAGTGAACTGCGTGAACATATATGGACCCTTGATTTCCTTTTTAGTTGTTAAGGGTAGGATTGTAATTATATAAAAAATTAGATTTAATTCATTATTTTAAAAATTGAATTAAGTTACATCTTTCCTAATTTAAATTCATTATCCACATTATGTTTATTTATTAATAAGATAATTATCAAAACAAACAACAAATCACCAGATTTCAATTTTAATTTTTATTTCAGATTTCATCACCAGAATTCAAATTTTGATTTTTTAGATCCTTCATATTTCAACGGTATACACATGTGTACTTGGATATAAATAGAACAGTACACATGTGTACTCAGCATCGTACATATGTGTACAGTAATTCACATTTGTACATCAACATTCAATACAAAAAAATTCTGAGATATCACAAAAACAGACGATATACACATGTGTACATCGCATTAAAAAGATGGAAAAATCAGAATACACATGTGTACATCGCATTTAAACAAATAATTATTTTAATAATTGAATTAAGTTACATCTTTCCTAATCCTTGATTTGATCTGTGAGAGATTTATCCAATCAATTTAAGAGGATAATTGATTACTTGATTTGTGAGAGATTTATGCAATCAATTTAAGATTGAAATTATACATATACCCTTTTTGTATTTAATTAAATGAAAAAAATAACCAAATAATTACCATCATGCCACTCACTTTAATCTTAAAATCATAAAAATCAAGGGCCCAGATCAATTCACGCAGTTCACTCTTGGGATTTTGTTCACGTTTGAACCTAATCCTATATATATATATATATATATATATATATATATATATATATATATATATATGATGGGGTTCATGAGTGAACATAAATGTTTTAAAATGAACCAATCTTGGCCATTGATTTGGTAGATCTTTGGAAGTTATATTTGTTATGGGAGGTTTTCTGAACCCGTATCCTGAATTATATCCTGACTTTATTACTTTTGATTGTGACCAGGATACCGGATCAGGATATTGGTAACATCCTGATACAGTATCCTGGAGGTGACTAATTGTTCACGTGCAGATTAGCATGGTAGGCCTATAACGTTCAAGTGGACTGCTTCTCTTGAAGACTCGGGCTATTCACTTTAAAAGAAGACGTTGAAGCCGGAAGAATGGGCCTTCAACGTCTCGGAAGGAATATTCCAAGCATCCCGGTTTTATAGGATAGTTTGTTGTTCCTATTTTACTTTAAAAGGGAACATACGGATCGATAGACACACACAATTTTTTTTTCACACACACTTCTGCTCTCTACAAGCTGCAATCACTCGCAAACACTCACACTTGAAATTCATTGTAACACTTAGCTGATCCGTACGATATCCTGCACTGTATCCTGAAATTTGAAGTAAAAAGAAGAACAAGGCAGTTGCGATTGTCAGCTCCCGAGGTTTTGTGCCGGCGATCTAGATTGATCAAGGGCTTTCCTCGTACATCTCGTGTCAACCTATACTTTTCTGCTCATTGTTTGATTATTGATATAGCTCAGTATCCTGAGCTATATCCTGAAACTGTTTTTTGCAAACAACCAAACTAGAATATTTTCAATATACATTGTTAGCGCACTACCTCACAAAACTAATTTGATCACTAAATTGCTTAGGTAATTTTTGACCAAAACAATTTGGCACCTAGGGCAATGTTTTGATCAAAAATCACACAAGGATAATGCAACCAAATCCGATTTTGTGAGGTGTGATGCTTGATTATATGATCAAACGTATAGACAATGAAAGAATGAAATGAATGTTGGATACAATGATTTATACGAGGAAAAAGCCCTTGATCAATGTATGATCTCCGGCATAAAAAACCTCGGATAGTGAAAACTACCACTATTAAGTATATTGAATAAACAAGTTTACAACTTCGGAAGTATTGAGCTTGATACAATGATTTCTAGTGTGTGTGTTCGAGAGAAAGAGTAGCAGAAGTGTTGTACGTAAACTGGAGTGCAAAAGTGTTTCTAAAAAATAAGCTCAATACCCCTTTATTCTTAGCTAAAAATATCCTAACTAACTATCCGAAATATTAACCCATCACCCAAGATCACCATTAACGGTCACTAGCTCATGCACATGTTGAAAATGTAGAGCATGTTCCCATGGAATCTCGCGTGGAATAAGTCTTCTTCGAAACATACCTGCAAAACAAGCCAAAAGGTGATGGAAACAATTGTTAAGTTAGAATAATAATGAGGATCCTGGATCCTTATTCCCGCAGCGTCTCCTGAGGATCCTTAATTCAAACTGAACTGAGGATCCGTGATCCATGCTACACTTGAGGATCCATGATCCATAGGATATAAAATTCTATCCCTAACAATTGCCCCCAAACATGACTAGTTGATATCCAATTAGGTAGTCATGTTTGAACGAAATTCGGACTAGCCGTTACTTGGAGATATAGCCGTTGCGAGGCTGATGTCAGCGAGGGTCATCCCTGTAACAAACAATGATTATAAAGAGGATAGAGATAGGAACGAGATTTTGCATTTAAATTCGAGACTTTCTCCCTTTAAATCTTCATTCGAAGACCTTCACAGGTATTTCTCTTTCCCTTCTCTCTAAATTTTCTTCTTCCAATTCTCTGTTTCTTCAAAATCCCCATGGCAAAGATGAATCTCAGATCATCCCCCGCCAAGGATCCTAATAAGGAAAGCCCCTTGAAGAGCCAGGGCGTAACCAAAAATCCTTCGCTAGAACTTTGTCGTTTCACCGATCCCGAAATTGATCGGATACGTCATTGCTTCCCGGCAGGAACCGTCTTTAGATCATTCGACTCTTCGATGAAGAGCGATTGTGTCTCTGATGCCTGGATCACTTTCCCGGCAACCCCTTTTATGATAGGGTTCAATTATCCTTTCCCAGATCTAACATAAGCATTCTTCACACTCACCGGCATGTGCTATATACAAGCCATGCCGATGATGTGGAGAGTTCTCTACACTCTTGAAAACATCATTGAGCGGGAGGGTGTTGAAATAGGGGTGTCTGAATTGAGTCAGTTATACAATATTGTCAGCCATGGTTCTCATCGTTTTCTGTTCAAGCACAAACCTGGTCAGGCCCATCCAATCCTCAAAACCACCAAAAATGACTCCAACAGGAGAAACCAGTTCTTCTTTGTACGGAGGGACTCCATCCCGGATGAGAATGACCTCCCCAAAAAGTGGATCACCTAGGGTAGGATATGGGATCCTTGGACAAGGACCATAGTAGGATTCTTTTTCTGTTAAGGATAACTGATCCTTCTTTTTGTTTCTGTTGTGCAGCCATCTCACTCTCTCACATTCAAGAAACTCCTACTATAAAAGAAAGGATTGCTGCTTTCTGGAAGCTTGATCCTGCTGTAAGAACATTTCAAGCCAAAACAAGGATTCTCAAGAAATCTCCTCCGGTTCCTACACAATGTCAAGTAAGTATCCATATCTATGTGTAAATAATTGTTTAAATAAATAGAAGGTATGAATACTTATCTGTGTTTTGTATTTGTAGGTGGTGGCAAATCCTCTAAATCTGCTTCCAGGTTCAGCGTAAGTGATCTTAATGAATTCGCCTCCTCAAGGTCCGTCAAAAAGGAGATGGTTGCAAGCCCAAGCATCCCGAATCCAAAGGGCATGAGCACACGGGGCAAGGGTGCCAAAAAGAGAAAGACCGCTGAGCCCACTGAAGGCCTCCCTCTCATCCAACACAAGTTTGAGGAATACATCTCCGAGGTAAGGATCCTGTATCCTTAAGTCTGAACTTTCCTTTCCGAGGATAAAGGATCCTGACTATATACTTCTTTTATGCAGAAATTTACCGAGATCCAAATGCTCCTTGATCAACATCTGGCCGAGGCTAAGCAGAAAAACCTGGACTTCCAGCAGATGTTCCTGGCCAAAGATAAGAAAATCTCTTCCCTTGAGAAGGAGGTGAACCTGCTGCAGAAGGAGGTGGTCTTGGCTTAGATCACAGCCCAACAGGAGAAGGCAGAGGTCATGGAAGGGGTGAAGCTTTCTGCTACTATTGCCATGCTAAAGATCAAGCTGCAAATGGCCAAGGAGGCTGAGGATCCTGCCTTTGATAGGTCTGCCTGGGACCAGGAGGCAGAGGTTGGCTGAGCTGGATGACGAGGATGAATCTTAGGAAGTCTTGGCAATCGAGGCTGGTAGCAGTGGGGTTAAGGATCCAGTGGAAGAGGCAGCTGGTAAAGGTGGTGAGGATGCAGTGAAGGTTTAGGCTGCAGCAATGGGCGATGATGGATTTATCTAGACACGGCCGGAGTCCATTTTTTATGGTTTTGTGGTTTTTATTTGATGGTATTTTGATGGTGAACAATTATGGTCTGTAACTAAACAATAGTATTTAGGGTTAAGGATCAGTGATCCTTGGAACAATAGGTAGGATGATAGTTGGTGGAGGGATCCTCTGTTTGGGGGATGAAGCCACTATTATCCTGCCGTCTTTACTTTCCTGCAGTTTAAGACTTGTTAATATGGACACCCTTTACCTACCCCAGCGGACGGGCCACGTATTGCTGTTAGATGCTCGAGGTAGGTAATTTTGACAACCTTTAAAGGGTTTAATTTTGATAAATAAATATAACCTTTAACTTTTGGCTATCCTGTGTTGTTCACTTTGTCTATATTTACCTTTCAATTGTTATTGTACAACTTTTTAGATTTACAAGTCATTAGTGAAGGTATAAAAATCAGTTTATGTCAAAAGTTTAGGATATGATCAAGGATCAAATATCCTATAATTGAAAAGTTTAAAAAGTGAGATAATTTTAGGATCATATATCCTGTTGTCAAAGAATAGGGTATGATTGATAAACCAAGAATAAAATTAAATTAAATTAAATAAGGATCATACCAGAGAATCCAAGTTAGGATCCTATATCCTTAATGCATACAATTGTAACAATTATAAGACAAACCCTTGTGGAAAGTTAGGATCCAGGATCCTTAACAGTTTAGCCTTAGAATCCTGAAATGAGAAATAACTTGGGACTAAGCCAATCTATAAAAGAAAGAGTTAGTATATGGGGACAAGCCCAACAATCTGGGGACAAGCCCAATACACTAGGGACAAGTCAAAAAAACTGGGGACAAGCCCAAAAACTGGGGACAAGCCCAAAGGATCTTGTGTAAACTGGAGGATGGCCCATACTGGATACTATCCAAACTTAGTGACATGTAGATGCCAAAACCTTAGCTAACATGAAAACGTTAGAAACCTTAGGAACGGATGTATGGTACGTCTATCATTATACTTAGGATCCTAAATACAGCCAGTACAATGAAATTGTCAGCCCCTAAACCGGGTACTGGTCCCATTGCCTTTAACTGCACCAGGATAATCGTGCACTACTGGGGAAGGTGTAAGAACCTGATTCGTAGGAGGTAATAGATACCTTGAACTGGGGATAAGCCCAAAAACTAGGGATAAACCCAAAAAAACTAGGGACAAGCCCAAAAAACTTAGGAGACTTCTGTGGATACTTGATCCTTTGTTAAAGATGCACCCACTTCTGCAAAACTCAGAACTTAGTGAAAAAGGATAAAGGATCCTGGATCCTTCTCCTTGTAATCAAATAAATTAAAGGATTAGATAAATTAGAATCAAATCATTTCCAGAATGAGGATCATATATCCTCTAAGGATCCTTTATGTATATCAGATGTGAATATGGTCAAGGATTCTGAATCCTTCTTACATGAAGTATCTTTTCAAATGGACAGCATTCCAAGCTCTTGGTAGCAAATCACCTTCCATTGTTAATAACCGATATGCCCCCTTTCCTGCCTCAGCTTCAATAAGATAGGGGCCTTCCCACTTTGGTGCTAACTTGCCATCAGCGGGATTTGTGGTATTTTGGAATGCTTTCTTTAACACCATGTCACCAACTTGAAACTTTCTGATCCTGACATTCTTGTTATAAGCTCCAGCCATCCTTTATTGATAGCTAGCCAATCTTATCCTTGCCAAATCCCTGAGTTATTCTATGGTATCCAAGTCTTGAACCAAGTTTTCAGCATTTCCTTCAGGATCACGGATGCTTGTTCTTGCAGTAGGGACTACCATCTCTGTAGGGATCACTGATTCAGCTCCAAACACTAAGTAGAATGGAGTCTGACCTGTAGCATTTTTGGGAGTTGTTCTATCAGCCCATAGTACATATGGTTGCTCTTCTACCCATTTCCCCTTTTTGGATCCAAGCTTCTTCTTCAAGTTGTTGATGATCTTGTTGGATGATTCTGCTTGACCATTAGCTTGTGGATGGACTGGTGTTGATGTTATCATCTTAATCCCCCAACTGTCACAAAAGTTAGTAGTTCTACTTCAAGTAAATTGGGATCCATTATCACAAACAATTTCAGAAGGAATACAAAATCTGGTAATAACGTTTCTTTTTAATAAAGGATATAACTTCCTTTTCTCTGACTTGTGCAAATGCTTCAGCTTCTATCCATTTGGAAAAGTAAACAGTCATAGCAAGCATAAACACTTTTCCTCCTGGTGCTTTGGGAAGTTTGCCAACTATATCCATTCCCCATCTCATGAATGACCAAGAAGAGGATATAGGATGCAGGAGCTCTGCTGGTTGATGAAGGATATTGCCATGTCTTTGACAAGCATCACATTTCTTGGCATAATCCACATCATCCTTCTTCATAGTAGGCCAATAGTATCCTGTCCTAAGGATCCTTGAGAACAGTGCTCTGCCCCTAGTGTGGTTTCCACAATCTCCTTCATGGAAATCCTTCAGGACTTCCTAAATCTCTGGATCCTCGATGCACCTTAGATATGGACCTGCAAGAGATCGTTTGTATAACATGTTATTTAATATTGTAAATTAAGATACCTTGACTTTGAAAGCTTTAGGATTTTCTCCTGTAGGAATCTCTCCATGTTGTATATATCTCATGATTGGAAGGATCCAGGATCCTGAATTTGACTGTGCATCATCACTAGGTATGATTGCAGAATCCTCCACTATTTCCATAGGTGTGTGATCCTCAATAGCAGGAGCCAAAATGTGGATAATGGAAATTTTAATATCCTCTGGGATCTTCACTGATGATCCAAGGTTGGTTAGAGCATCAGCTTCTGCATTTTCTTCCCTGGCTACCTGTGTCAAACTGAAAGAAGCAAAAGAGTCTGCCAATTTCTTGACTATCTCAAGATATTTGATTAGCATTTCACCTTTAACAGCATAAGAACCATTAAAGTGGTTAGTGATTAATAGAGAATCTACATGTACCTCAAGATACCTGATCCTCATATGCTTGGCAATTTGCAAACCAGCTATTAAGGCTTTATATTCAGCCTCATTGTTAGTAGTTTGAAACTCACAAGCAATTGAGTGGGGTATTATGTCCCCCTGTGTCATTTTAGTAGTATGCCTAGTCCAGTTCCTTTGACATTAGAGGCTCCATCTGTGAAGAGTATCTAAGGATCCTTAGTCTCTTCAAGCTGTTGAACTTCCAATTCAGATTCCCTTTGTAGATCACTACTGAAATCAGCCACAAAGTCAGCCAAGGCCTGAGATTTAATGGCAGTTCTTGGTTCATATCGGATATCATAAGCACTGAGCTTGACTGCCCATTTTGCCATCCTTCCTGACATTTCAGGTTTCCTGAGAACATTCTTGTTAGGGGAGGATTTTCCAATCCTAAGGATAACGGATCCTCAAGTGCTGCCAGGATCATGGATCCTCAATTCTGTTTGAATTAAGGATCCTCAGTAGGCGTTGCAGGACCAGGATTCAGGATCCTTATTGTTATCCTTATACTAACAATTGTCTACCTTGTACGTAAGCTTGTTTTGCAGGAGTAAGGGCATGGACCAAGTATTACCGAAATTCTTGGAGCATATTCCCTCAATATTCCGCACGTGCTTGGCTCTTATGGACGTTATGGAGATCGTGGGGGGCTTTCATAATTTGTGGATAGTTTGTTAATTTAGTTATTTCTAATTTAAAATGGGGATAACAAGCTTGAGTGAGCACACTTAGCTAATTTTGTGTAACACCTCGAAAATTCACGTCCTATAATGAGTTGACACGTGTCATATGTTTGAACGTGTGAAAGAATGTTATAGAAGGATTAAAGTTGACAATCATGGAAAGTATGTGAATATACGAGTTCTAAGTGTCAACGGTGAATAAATATATTGTACATTAACCATACATGATGCTCATACCTTCAAACGAATAAATCATGGATCATACGAAGCTAAATATGAAAGAAAGTGAGAGATTACAAACTACAGGGGTTAAATGTGTCAACATGTTTAAGTTATACCTCTGAGTGACCTTTTGTTGGGATCGAACCCTATCAGAGGAACAGATAATAAAAGCCAAAACTGGGCCAGAGCAGTGGATCCAGAATAAGCAGATGTTACATACAAGTCTCTCCCCTTGAAAGTGTTTTCAACATCTGCTGACCTCCTATCTACTGATCATGCGAACTACTGACTCACAACAGCTGCTCTAGTAAAGACCTGATGATAGAGCTAAAGTCCTGCTGCTCAATCTACTGCCTTGGTTCAAGCACTGCTGATCCGGACAAGTACTGCTGGGTTCACAGCAGTGGAGGGATGCAACAGTTGTTTATTCTATCTTTATGTAATGTAATGTAATAAGCAGTAGTTAGTATAGCAGTGTTTGTATAGATCAGAGGTTAGAGTTTGTTAGGAGGTTAGATGTCACTTTCATGGTGACGTCAGCTTAAGATGCTCAGTGGTTTGCCAGTGCCTATAAATAGAACAGTGCTCTGTACTGTTCTATTAGCTCTTTGCAACACCGTCTTCTTTGCACGAACAAACACTGAGCTCTGGCTGAGGGGGAGTTTGTATTCAAGCATTACTTTGTAATCGTTATTGAAATTAAATTCAATCATTCGGTTCTTTGTTGAAAATGTCTTGATCAAAGCAATACTCTCGTTTGATTGTATGCAAAGTTTGTTTCCATATTAATTCCGCTGCACAACTCATCCATTTCCATCTTAATTCAAACAGAAAATACAATCAAAACCAAACTCAGATCCAACAATTGGTATCAGAGCAAGGACAGTCAAATTTGATTTAACAATCATTTTGACATAAATAGTTCAGCTCAAAATCGTTGATATCGATAGTTTGTTCGTTTGTGTTGAAAAACAGAGCAAGGTTTAATCACCATTAAAGTTGATTAATCAGTGTCTGTAAAACAACCAGGATGACGTCACAATCTCAAGATGATAAGAATAACATTGGCTCACTTTTTAAACCACCTATGCTTAAAAGAAATGAATACAACATCTGGGAGAGAAGGATGGGTCACATCCTTGCTCAACAGAACACTGGATGTTGGAGGTCAGTTGTTTTTGGTCCCCATGTTCCTACGGTGCCAAGTGCTGAGGATCCAAAGAAGTTCGTACCAAAACCTTATGAAAACTATACTGAAACTGATTTTCAAAAATTCAAACTGGATGCCAAAGCATTTAGCATCATAGCATCTGCATTACCAAATGAGATCTATGCTGGACTGTTACATTGTAACAGCGCAAAAGAGCTATGGGATGCTTTGAAGGAACAGTTTGGGGGAACCGAAGAAGTTATTGAAAACAATAGGGAAATTTTGAATCAGCAGTATGAAACCTTCTGTCACATTAAGGGTGAATCATTGACCCAACAATTTGAATGGTTCAGTTGTCTCATCAGTGAGCTAAGGCTTGTTAAGGTTGAATTTCCAAAATCAACCCAAAATAGCAGGTTTCTTAGGTCGCTACCTGATAAATGGGACACAATTGCATTTGTGACTAGAAACTCTGTTGAGTTCAAAGATCTGACCCTGACCCAACTCCATGGTAGACTCCTGACTTATGAAAGGGAGTTGAACCAGAAAAGGAAGTTGCAAGAGTCTGGAAAAACCACTGATGATTACTCATTCGGTAGCACAGCTCTTCTGGGTCAGGTAGAATCTGGTGGCAGTAGTAAGGAACAGGGTTATGATCATTTCATTTATATAACAGCTGGTGGTAACTTTACCAACCCTGATTCTCACTCTGCAAACTATGCTTTCACTGCAAACACTGAAAACCAGATGTCAGATAATCTGTGCTTTGAACTCAATGATTTACAACATTTTGATCCCACTGACTTAGAGGAAATGGACATCCTGCACCAATTGGCTTTGCTCAGTGTTAGAACTAGCAAATTCTACAAAAGAACAGGGCGAAAATTCCCAGGTTTACATGGGAATCTGAGGGTTGGGTTGGATAAATCGAAAATCAAGTGTTACAAGTGTAATAGGTTGGGACATTTCGCTAGGGAATGCAGGAGTCAAACTACTGGTCCTATAATCACTCACCCTAGCTCAAATCCTAGACCTCAAAATCAAAACACTGTGCACTATACCCAATATACTTCTGCAGCTCATTTTAACACTGCTCATTATGCTACTGCCCCTGTGCCTGTGCATTATGTCCAAACCACTGTTCCACAGATTCAATATGTTCAAACCCCTGTCCCCCAGGCACAAGTGCAACCTGCACCTCAAACTGCTGCTCCAGCAGTGGTACAACCAGATCAGCAAAGCTTTTTCACTCAAGGCTTTGTTGACTGGAGCAGCATGCCTGATGAGCTTAGTGATGAAAATTTTGCACTCTATGCTTCTAATGAATCTTCTAATGATAAATTTTGTTTGATGGCATTAGAGTCAATACCAGAGGGGATTGAAACTGAAGGTGAACAGCTAAGTGATGAAACAGTGGTTGAGGTGACTGAAGCAGTTGTTAGTGTAGTTGCTGGTGAATTGCTGATGGGAGAAAATTCAGAAACCCTGATTGAACCACTGACAGAACCATGGTCCAAAGAGGATAAAGAAGAAGAGATAAATGAGAAAGCAGGTGAGAAAAAAGAAAGAGCTGATGATGAAGAAAATCATCAATGTGATTGTGCAATGATGGCTGCTGCCAAGGTATCACCTCAAGTTCTTGATAAACTGTGTTCTGACAATTGCATTATTGCTTTTGCTAACATCAAAGAGGTAAATGAAAACCTTCGGAATAAAATCTTAACTGATGAAGTCAAATTTGAAAGGTCTTTAAAAGAACTTAAAAACAAATTGACTGAAAAGGAAAAAGAGATCAGCAGTCTGAAAGAAGAACAAAGCATAACCAAAACTCAACTCCAAACTATGGTAGAAAAATACCAAGTTTGCAAAAAGGAGTTGGAGTCCACCCAGATCACCTGTGAAAGATGGGTGGAATCATGCAAAGGGTATGAGGTTATGCTTGAAAAACAGATAAAAAACAATGTGAAATTTGGTGTTGGTTATAGAAAACATGATGATGAAAACACGCTTTTCGAAAATCTGTTCAAACCATTGATGTAACCACTGAGTTTACTCCAACATACAAGAAAGGCCAAGAAGTGAAAATCACTGATAAACTTGGTAACAAAATCACACTTGACAGACCAATGGGATCCTCTACTTTTGAGGAGCTTGAAGATTATCAGTTTAAACCAAAATGGTCTGATGAGTGTGATATTCTTGAAAACTTCAAGCCCATGGACTTTACATCAACTGATGGTGTTAAAGCTCCAAAAGCTAAAGTTATACCTCTCAAGGACATCCCAACAGAGGTTAAAACCTCTGCTGGAAAGGAGTCCGAAAAGAGAAAGAAGAAAGAAAAGATCAATAACTTGTTTTGTGAATTCTGTGAGAAAAGGAATCATCTAACAAAAGACTGTTTCCATTTAAAAGCTTATGATTTGAACAAAACAAGTGTCATTGTTTCAGCTGAAAGCTGCATTGTTTGTGGAAAAACAAACCACAAAACTCAAGCATGTGTGTATCTCAAAAACTTTGATGTGAAAAAGAATGAGCACATTGCTAAAACATCCTTGAGTCCATCAACATCATCTGTCAAATTCACCAAGAACCAACCACTGTTTGTGCCAGTTCAAACAGCTGTCACAAAACAGCTGAACCAAACATCTGTCGAAAGAGATGTTCAGGTTACTGATGCACCCCCTGCTAATCTGTTCAGAAAAGGCAAGGAAAAACAGTCTTACCAAAGGATTCCACACGTTTATGAGGCCTACAAAAGGCCCTCTAAACCCAAAGTGAACAGGCATCCTTTTGGTTACCAACAGGTGATTGGTCAAGAACCCCAACAGTGGTTAGCAAGAAACAGTACTAAAACTGTCCAAACCCCTGACTTAACCACTGTCCATCAATCTGCATCCATCCCAGACACTGTTGAGACCCCATCCAAAGCCCTGTTGGCTTTGGAGACCCTAATGAACTAATCCTTTTACTTCATGTGCAGGGAGCTTCTGCATGCTTTTATAGTCTTTGGTATGTAGATAGTGGAGGCTCCAGGCACATGACAGGATGTAAAGCCCTCCTCAAAGACTTTAAAATCCATGGAGGGGGTGATATATCCTTTGGGAATAATAGTAAAGGGAAAGTTCTGGGGTCTGGTACAGTGCAGTCTGGAAATGTAAAATTTGAAAATGTCAATCTGATAGACAATATAAAATTCAACCTTCTGAGTGTATCTCAAATGAGTGACAAAGGGTTTGGGTCATTCTTCACAAAAGATTGCTGTAGGATTGTTGGACCAGAAATGGTCAAAAAGATTGAAGCAATAATCAGAACTGGTCAAACTAAACTTGTTGCTCAAAGAAGTGGCAATGTTTATGTTGTTGATATGTCTAAAGAATGTCCCAGAGCTGATGCTTATCTGTTCTCAGCTGCCTCTAACAAAGAGACAGAACTTTGGCACAGAAGGCTGGGGCACACAAATCTTAAGACAATCACTGAAATTTCAAAAATTGGTTTGGTGAGAGGCCTACCACAAAAATTGTTTTTGGTATGAGACCCCATCCAAAGCCCTGTTGGCTTTGGAGACTCTAATGAACTAATCCTTTTACTTCATGTGCAGGGAGCTTCTGCATGCTTTGATAGTCTTTGGTATGTAGATAGTGGAGGCTCCAGGCACATGACAGGATGTAAAGCCCTCCTCAAAGACTTTAAAATCCATGGAGGGGGTGATATATCCTTTGGGAATAATAGTAAAGGGAAAGTTCTGGGGTCTGGTATAGTGCAGTCTGGAAATGTAAAATTTGAAAATGTCAATCTGATAGACAATATAAAATTCAACCTTCTGAGTGTATCTCAAATGAGTGACAAAGGGTTTGGGTCATTCTTCACAAAAGATTGCTGTAGGATTGTTGGACCAGAAATGGTCAAAAAGATTGAAGCAATAATCAGAACTGGTCAAACTAAACTTGTTGCTCAAAGAAGTGGCAATGTTTATGTTGTTGATATGTCTAAAGAATGTCCCAGAGCTGATGCTTATCTGTTCTCAGCTGCCTCTAACAAAGAGACAGAACTTTGGCACAGAAGGCTGGGGCATACAAATCTTAAGACAATCACTGAAATTTCAAAAATTGGTTTGGTGAGAGGCCTACCACAAAAATTGTTTTTGGTATGAGACCCCATCCAAAGCCCTGTTGGCTTTGGAGACCCTAATGAACTAATCCTTTTACTTCATGTGCAGGGAGCTTCTGCATGCTTTGATAGTCTTTGGTATGTAGATAGTGGAGGCTCCACGCACATGACAGGATGTAAAGCCCTCCTCAAAGACTTTAAACTCCTTGGAGGGGGTGATATATCCTTTGGGAATAATAGTAAAGGGAAAGTTCTGGGGTCTGGTACAGTGCAGTCTGGAAATGTAAAATTTGAAAATGTCAATCTTATAGACAATATAAAATTCAACCTTCTGAGTGTATCTCAAATGAGTGACAAAGGGTTTGGGTCATTCTTCACAAAAGATTGTTGTAGGATTGTTGGACCAGAAATGGTTAAAAAGATTGAAGCAATAATCAGAACTGGTCAAACTAAACTTGTTGCTCAAAGAAGTGGCAATGTTTATGTTGTTGATATGTCTAAAGAATGTCCCAGAGCTGATGCTTATCTGTTCTCAGCTGCCTCTAACAAAGAGACAGAACTTTGGCACAGAAGGCTGGGGCACACAAATCTTAAGACAATCACTGAAATTTCAAAAATTGGTTTGGTGAGAGGCCTACCACAAAAATTGTTTTCATGTTCTGAACATTGCATTTCCTGCTTAAAAGGAAAACAACATAAAAGTTCTTATAAGTCCATTGAAGAATCCAAAACAACCCTGTGTTTGCAAATGCTACACATGGATTTGTTTGGCCCAGTTCAAGTCATGAGCCTCAAGAAGAAAAGATATTGTTTGGTTATTGTTGATGACTTTTCTAGGTTTACATGGACTTTCTTTTTTACACTCAAAAGATGAGACTGCAGGCATTTTGCAAGACTTTGTGACACAGGTTGAAAAGCAATTTGACCTTCCAGTGAAAAGCTTCAGGAGTGACAATGTCACAGAATTTAAAAATAAGGAGTTGGATGCCTTCTGTGTGAAGAAAGGGATTGTAAGGCAGTACAGCATCCCTAGAACACCAGAGCAAAATGGGGTAGTTGAAAGAAAGAACAGAACATTGATTAAGGCTGCCAGAACCATGCTTGCTGATTCAGGTTTGCCATTAACTTTCTGGGCAGAGGCAGTAAACACTGCCTGCTATGTCCAGAACAGAGTTTTAATAAACCCCAGGCACAAAAAGACTGCTTATGAAATTCTGTATAAAATCAAACCACTGATCTCATATTTCAAGGTGTTTGGCTGCCCATGCTTTATTTTGAACTTAAAAGATTCCATTTTAAAATTTGCAGCCAAAATTGATTGTGGTTATCATCTGGGATACTCAACCACTGCCAAGGCTTACAAAGTGTTTAATACACGGACCAAGGCAGTGGGGGAGACCTTGAATGTAAAGTTCAATGAACTTTCATCAATGAAAATCCCAGCAAATCCAGCAGATCTGTTTGATCTTGAAAAATTTACTTTTGAAAATACTGCTGTCAAGACTAACAGTGCAGGTCCATCAGAGGATTCAACACCAGACTATGGATATGAAATCATCATTCCTCAAAAGTCTGTCAAACTGGGAAGAGCATTAGATGTTCAAAATAGCTGTCAAAGCTCAACCACTGCTACCTCAACAGTTGTTGACCAAAGTAGCCCATCAACCACTGCTTCCACATCCTCAAACACTGCTGACAAAAGTCCACAACCAGTGGATAAAAGTCAGCATGTGTCCACTTCATTACCTCCAATTCCACCACCTTTTGAAGCCACTGGTGGATCATCAAAGTCCCCAGCAGTGGTTAGCTCAGATGATACACATTTGCAGTCTTCCCCAATAAATGCCATCATCCCATACCATGGAGATTTAATCTACTTGAGATCTCATCCACCTGATCAAATCATTGGCAACATAAATGAAGGGGTGCTCACAAGAAGCCAAACCCAAAACATTTGTCTTTTTGCTGGTTTTCTATCACTCCATCAGCCAGTCAAGTACCAAGAGGCACTGAAAGACAACAGCTGGGTAGAAGCCATGCAAGAGGAGCTCCAACAGTTTAAAAGACAACAAGTATGGGAGCTTGTACCACTGCCAGAAGAGGTTAGTCCCATTGGCACAAAGTGGGTCTTCAAGAACAAAACTGATGAAAGGGGTATTGTTGTCAAGAATAAAGCCAGGCTTGTGGTTCAAGGTTACAGACAGGAAGAGGGGATTGATTATGATGAAACATTCGCCCCTGTTGCAAGATTGGAAGCCATTAGACTGTTCCTGGCCTTTGCTGTCAACCACAACATGAAGGTGTTTCAAATGGATATCAAAAGTGCTTTCCTCTATGGTACAATTCAAGAAGAGGTATATGTTTGTCAACCTCCAGGTTTTGAGGATCCATTTTATCCAGATCATGTCTACAGGCTAAACAAAGCCTTGTATGGCCTGAAACAAGCACCAAGGGCCTGGTATGAAACTCTTTCCAACTTTCTACTCTCAAATGGTTTCAAAAGAGGTACCATTGATAAAACACTGTTTCTAAAATGGAGAGGGAAGGATTTAATGATTGTCCAGATTTATGTGGATGACATTATTTTTGGAAGCACATGTAACTCAATGTGTGAAGAGTTTAGAGAACTCATGACAGCTGAGTTTGAAATGAGTGCAATGGGTGAGCTGCAATGCTTTCTTGGTCTCCAAGTTCAGCAGATGCAAAATGGAACTTTCATTCATCAAAGCAAATATGCTAAAGAACTTTTGACAAAATTTGATATGAATGATTGTAAACCATGTAGCACACCCATGGCAACAAATAAGCTTGTCATTTCTGATGAAAAGGATGAGCTGATTGACCAAACTTTATATAGAAGCATGATTGGGTCTTTATTGTACCTAACTGCATCTAGACCAGACATCATGTTTGCAACATGTGTCTGTGCAAGAAGTCAATCAGCTCCCAGAAAATCAAATCTCATTGCTGTAAAAAGGATCTTCAGATACATAAAAGGTGCTCCCACACTTGGTATCTGGTATCCAGCTAATGGGAATATCAAGCTTTCAGGCTTTTCAGACAGTGACTTTGCTGGATGTAACTCTACAAGGAAGTCCACATCAGGAGGGTGCAAGTTTCTAGGTGATTGCTTAGTTTCATGGCAAAGCAAAAAGCAAGCAGTTGTTTCAACATCCACTGCTGAAGCTGAATACATTGCTGCTGCAAGCTGTACAGCCCAACTCCTGTGGCTTCAAAATCAGTTGCTGGATTTTGGTATCACTGCCTTAAAGACTCCACTCATGTTGGATAGCCAGGCAGCAGAAAAATATCATCAAAAATCCAGTTTCTCATTCAACCACCAAACACATCGACATCAGACATCACTTTGTGAGGGATTGCTATGAAAAAGGTTTGATTTCTCTGCATCATGTCCCAACTAAAGACCAGCTGGCAGATGTGCTCACAAAAGCACTAGATACAACCACTTTTGAAAGCTTGGTCTCTAGGATTGGCATGCTAAACATGGAATAACAAGCAAACTCTTGTTTTTCTATGAATAAAGGCATTAAAATGTTTTCAGGAAATACAAAATCCATCCTTAAAAATAGCTAAAAATGAAGTTTTCATTAAAATCCTTAAAAGTCTGCCATAACCACTGTTTGTTCAAAAGTCTGCTCTACTTCAAAGTCTGTCCACTGCTGAAAGCCATCCTCTGTTCTCTCATTTTCTTGATAACCTCTGTTGTTCAAAAGCAGTGTCTTATCCACTGATATGCTATCCACTGATAGTGAAAATCATCCACTGCTTCCATTTTACCGTTTAAACCACTGCCTTCATCAGTAACTTTCATAAAAGTACTGTCCTTCATTTCTTCAGAGTTTGGCATGTGGGCAGTACATAGTGGTCAGTACTTTTGTAACCGCTGCCACGTCAGCCTTAACTTTTTCCCCTATAAAAACCCCCACTTCACATCAAATACAGGGTTTTACTGTCGAATTGAATTCTCAAAAATTCCTTTCTCAAAGCAGTTTTTCTTCACATTTCTTCACAAATTTCTTCGATCTTCATCTCCAAAATGACAAAATCGAAGCCATCTGCAAAACCCACTTCCAAATCATCGTCGAAATGGACCTCTCAAAAGGTCACTCCCACTGAAATCCCACACAAACCATCTCACAATCTTCTGGGTCTTCTCACAAAACCCGGCACCACAGATGCTTTCGACTCTATCATTGCCAAAATGGCTAAATCAAAGTACAAAACTTTGTTATTAGCCGATGCACCAATTTACTTGACAACCCAAAGGGAGTTTTGGAAGAATGCAACCCTTGAAAAGCAAGGAGACACTGTCATAGCCATTAACTCTACTCTAAAGGGTAAACCGGTCAAGATTACACCACAGTCAATTTCTGAGGTCTTTCAACTCGAGGATCAGCAAGGTAAAATTTCTTTCCCTAAAAACGAGTTGAAAATTGACTTCATTGAGAGAGGGTATGCAGACACAATGATGAAGAAAGCTACCTTACAAAAAGGTTTCTTTCCTTCTGCAACAAGATTTTTATTCCATACCCTCCTAATGTGTGTTTCAAACAAAACCACTTCTTTTAATGAAATACCATTAAAGATTCAAAATCTGGGATATGCTATTCTTCAAGAAGAAAATTTTAATTATTCCCGGGAAATCTTTAATGATTTGGTTAATAATGTTGAAACAAAATCATTCTTACTGTTTCCAAGGTTTCTAAGTTATTATTTTGAAAAGAAATTCAGTAAGGATGATATTGCTGTAATAAACCAAGGTGATTATATTCAAATAAACAGTTTAACTACTGAAACTTTTTCAAGAATGTTAACACCTTGCAAAACACAAGCAGAGGTGCCTGAGCAGATTTTAGCAGCTACCACTGCTCCTCAGGTATCTGCTGCTGAGCCCACTGCTCAAGGTGATCAAAGCAGCAGAACAACTGCTTTGAAACCCACACCTAAAATCACCAAAAAGAAAAACTCAAAAACCCCCCAAACCCATCAAAAAGGCAACTCTGGAGGATGAGATACTAGAGCTACTGCCTGTGACAGCACAAATGTCACAAACAACCACTGTTGCTACTTCCTCATAGCAGTTGGTACAAATATCTCAACCAGTAACCGAAACTCCTCCTGCTTCTTCACAAAAAGAACAGGTTGTACACTTAGGGACTCCACATCATGATGCTCTGAAATCACTTGGTTTCATCATCCCCAGCTCAATGCCCAGAGCAAATCCTGTTTCTATACCAAACCTCACATCCACAATTCCCTCACCAACTAAACTGCTGTTGGATGCAATTGATTTGAACCAGGCACTAACCAGTCCTTCTCAATCACCTATCAATGAGAACATACCTCAACAAATGACTGGGTCTGATGTATCAATCTTTGCTAACCCACCAACACAACCTGAGGAGGTTACACCCCTTGAGTTACATGTAACTCTTGGTGGTATTCCAAGTGAAGCAGCCACTACAACTGTTGCACCCACTGGTTTACAGTTGGACAGTGGTTACATTAATAAGACTTCCTTGGAGGCAATTCCTTACATAGCACCTCTGCCAACCACCAGTGGATTTATTTATCCTACTGGCAACATCAAAAGGTTGTCAAGTGTTGAAGGAAGAAGACCCCAGTACCAAGAAAAAGGGGCATCAGTGGTTAGTGTTTGGAGTACACTCCCTACCTCAACCACTGATAAAACCACTGATAGTGGGAAATCAGATGATCCCATTAAATTGGGTGATGATTTAAAATATCAGGATTTGACGGAACGAATTGAAAAGTTGGATACATCTGTTGCAGATCTTAAAAATATGCTACAACAGGTGTTGAAAACACAAAAGATGCAATCCACTGTTGTTCCACCTCAAGCACCTGCTCCACCACAAGCTTTTGCTACAAATGAGCTCTGGAACCTTTTCCAACCTTTTCTCCAACAACAAAAACAAATGGCTGATCAGCAACATGAACTTCATGTCCAAAAGCTGAGAAATATTATGGAGTCTAGGTACAAGAACACTCAAGAAGATATTAAGGCAATAAAGGCCCAGTTATTGGAAACAACTGGCACTGCTCCTCCAACAGTACTTTTCATTGATCAACTCCCAGAAGATAATGCCAAAAAGGGGGAGAAAATTCAGGAGTGGAAGAAGAAAGGAATAGATGATGGTATGTACATTTAACCTGAAAAGGATGCTATGACCAGAAAAATTCCATTGCCAGATGGTAGTATAAAGGTTGATGCTACCCAAGAAGCACTTGATGAAGGAGTAGCAAGTGTAAAGAGGGATAGAATGGCAAAGGATATTTCAAGATGGAATGAGGAGAAAAGAGCTTTCATGGAACTGTATGCGCAGGGTTGTTCTGGATCAAAGGATACTAAAAATCCTAAGACAAAAAGGAAACCTAAGTCCATCCCATCCAGATTTCCAAAGCCTCCAAAACCACCATCCAAAAGCCATCAGCATCAAACCTCCACCCAAACAGCTGTTGTAACTCCTGTTGTATCAAATACTGCTGGTACTTCAGTTGTTTCAACATCTGTTATCACTTCAACACACACCACTCCAACACACACCACAACCACTGCCTTACCACCACTGTTATCTCCACCAAAAACAAACTCACCACCTTATCCTGCCAAAAAGCAGAAGACAACAGATGTTACAACATCTGTTGTAATGACAACAGTAGTTGAGACACCAGTTGTTTCAACAGCTGTTAGTCAAACACAAACCACTGCCATACAATCTACCACCACTGATCCACCCAAAACATCATCTGCCTCTTCTAAAACAAAAAGGAGAAGGATTTACATATCAGATGATGATTCACCATCACCACCACCAACATCTTCAACATCCCTGTCACTTGTCACTATTCCAAAACCCATACCTCTCTCTTTAGCTCAAATCCTAAAACCACTACCTCCTGCTGGTGTCTCATTTCCTATAGAACTCATTGCAGTTAGGGAAGAAATCAAATCCTTTTATTATGAGGATGACCCAGCTAAAAGGAGTTTGCCATCAGTTGAAGGATATCCCAGGCCTCACAATATTGAAGAATACTTGAAACTCAAGGCCAAGCAAGCAGAGGATATTGCTATAAAAAATAAACAAGGGAAATCTGATAGAGAATTTCAACAAAACTATCAGTTTCTACTCACACAGGTCAGAGCAATGGAGCAATTTGCTAAAAATGTATGTCAGCAAATCTCTGAAAGGGCAGATGAGTCCTTGAGAAAAGACTACATTGAGAATATCATGACCTACAAGAAATACATGGGGGAGAAACACATGTACAAAAACTGGACCATTCCTGAGCTTGAAAAAGAGGCAGCCAGGATTCAAGAAATGATAAAAAATAAGGTCAAGCAGACTCCCCCTGAAAAGTTCAAACAATTTGAAGCAGAGAAGGCATTAAAGTTGAAGAGAATGAAAGAGGAGCTGATAGCAGCAGATTATGGGTCAAAGAATTCTGTATCAAAGTGGGGAGAAGATAGGGTCAGGGCTACCTACAAAAGGTTAGAGGAACTTAGAAAGAAAGATCCAAAAGTTCCACAAAAGCCTGACTATTCTAAAGCAGAGGTTTCAAAAAGACCACCAAAGCTGCAAGTTAAAAGAACCACTGCTCTAGCTGGTGCTGCCATCTACAAAAGAAGGAGCCAAAACCAGTCGAGTATTGAAACAATTCAAGATCGAAAAGCTGGAGATGCTATTGTAAAAGCAGGCATGAAATTAATGATAAAAGAAGATCTTGAATTGGAACAATCTGCAAGTGCTGCTCAGCCAGTCATGAATAGGCCAGCCTCACCAAATACCTCTGCAAATAAACATCTCCCAAGAAACCCACCAGGCTCAAAAATACAAAAGTGGGAAACTGACAAACAGACCTACGTATTGACTTTGCTCAGGTCTGGTGGAGAAGTGAAGAAAATATCAAGGGAACAAGCTCTTGGCCTGAGTCTTGAAGATTTGCAGGATCTCCTTGATCTTCCACTTAGCAGGGATGATGATGACACATATACCCTAGACTTTAAATTACAATTTAAAGGTCAGATAAGGGAACTGATGATGAGGCAATAAAGAATTCCACAATAATGAAGAGTTTTGGCATTATCTGTTCCAGGGGGAGATTGTTGGGATCGAACCCTATCAGAGGAACAGATAATAAAAGCCAAAACTAGGTCAGAGCAGTGGATCCAGAATAAGCAGATGTTACATACAAGTCTCTCCCCTTGAAAGTGTTTTCAACATCTGCTGACCTCCTATCTACTGATCATGCGAACTACTGACTCACAACAGCTGCTCTAGTAAAGACCTGATGATAGAGCTAAAGTCCTACTGCTCAATCTACTGCCTTGGTTCAAGCACTGCTGATCTGGACAAGTACTGCTGGGTTCACAGCAGTGGAGGGATGCAACAGTTGTTTATTCTATCTTTATGTAATGTAATGTAATAAGCAGTAGTTAGTATAGCAGTGTTTGTATAGATAAGAGGTTAGAGTTTGTTAGGAGGTTAGATGTCACTTTCATGGTGATGTCAGCTTAAGATGCTCAGTGGTTTGCCAGTGCCTATAAATAGAACAATGCTCTATACTGTTCTATTAGCTCTTTGCAACACCGTCTTCTTTGCACGAATAAACACTGAGCTCTGGCTGAGGGGGAGTTTGTATTCAAGCATTACTTTGTAATCGTTATTGAAATTAAATTCAATCATTTGGTTCTTTGTTGAAAATGTCTTGATCAAAGCAATACTCTCGTTTGATTGTATGCAAAGTTTGTTTCCATATTAATTCCGCTGCACAACTCATCCATTTCCATCTTAATTCAAACAGAAAATACAATCAAAACCAAACTCAGATCCAATACCTTTTGACAAACCCGAAGCTTTGTAATGGTTAATTATGCTCACTAGAATACACGATATAAATTTCATAAAGTTTCGTTATCGTATGAGAAAGTTATGATCAAATTCGTATACAAGGGGTTAAAGCGTCAACGTTGAAGTTTATGACTTTTCGGGTAACAATAAAGTTAACCGAGGACTAAACAAAGTGGGTAAATGTCTTAAAGCCCTTATAAGTCAATTTAGAGGGCTCATTGTGCAAAACAAGACTTGAAAGCGACCTTTAGAAGGACCGGGGACCAAAACAGCAAATAATGGAAAATTGATTTGGCAAGATCACACATGCTCGCGAAGCGCGAGCCCTACACCCTATGCCGTCGCGCTACGCGACGGCCTTATCTGATCAGAATTCCGATTTTGTTGGATTCTTTTCTGCCATAACCTTTTTAACCGCCTTTAACTCGATTTTCCTCATCTTGGGCGACCCCTAAACAACCCCTAGACATTTAAGGACACTTGTTAGTGATCAAACATCAGTTATAGCACTTGTTGTCAACAATCCATGGGTTCTTGAGCACTATAAAAGGCCATGATGTTGCAACCAATTCTTCACACCTTCCATCTGCACTTTGGATCATTTCTGGAGCTCAAGACTTCTCTCTAAGCTTCACAAATCGTGCATAGGACTTCAGTAAGTTTGCTTAACCTTTCTTAGTTAAGTTTTTGCTTAGTTTTAGCTTAAAAGTCAAACCGTCGTAATTAACGGTTGACTTAGCGATTAATCACTAATGGTCCAGTGATTAGTCGAATTGAAAGTAGTTATAAGTTGGTAATTATGTGGGCATTAAACCCTTAAAAGGGCACCCTCTGATTTCCACTCTAACTAAGTCAAATGTCGGGTCAAACTTGTTAATAAAAAGTCAACAGGATACTTAATTTCTAATTTATGCATAATTAGCAATGTAGAATACATACAACCTGTTTGATCTTTAATATAACTTGGTAATTAGTGTAAGAACATGTCTAAACATGTTCAACCCGACAATTTACTGTTTAGACCCGGTTCGGAACCGAAAGTCGCAAAGCTTTGACTTTAGTTCTGACCCGTTTTGGTATGTTTTAGAAATACCATAGAGCTTCCTTAGGACCAGGTTACATGCTAGTATAACCCTCTGTGATTATACACCTTGGTTCATTAGTTAACCAATTAATATGCATGATTCCGTTAATTGCTCATATGTTGACCATTATGCCCTTTTCACCATAAAACATGATTTTTGATAATGTAAAAGTGTAGAAACCTTATTTACTAATTTATAAACTTGCACCTAAAATTTGACATTAGTTTGAGGTGTAGAATGAGAGTTATGCTCATTAGCGTAAATTGAAAGCTTTATGTTAATTAAACGACATAATTAGCGTATAGCCTATTTAAACCTACTTTTTGATATCAAACTCTTTACCCACTGATGTAATATATTATTTTGGGATTTTTGAAGATTTTTAATTAATTTTAGGCTGAGCATAACTTATAGTCATAGGCTTAATCCGGTAATTGTCGGTTTTGCCCTTACGGGCTATAAAATGAGTTTTACATACCTAAATGACTCCAAACCTTTTGCTACTGATTACATATGATAAATAAATTATTTTAAGCCTTCTGGAATAATAAAAATATCAGTTTTCTATATAGAACCCGGAAACGGCTTCTAATCGCCTTATTAAGCGTTTTTAACGCATAGTATGTACTAGAACCATTTTAAACATACAAGGGTAAATACCTACTGATATTTTAGGTAAATTATAATATTTTAACAGTAAGCACAAGTTGTTAAACTCAGACTTCAGTTTTGAGCTTTACGGCTTATGTGAAATTACCAAAATGCCCCTACGGTGCATAGTTTGGTTATAATTGATAAATTTCACATATATACTTTACCCTACTGTTATAACTTATCAAATTAAGTATTTTTGCTGATTATATCAGACCTGTAACTGTTAGGCCCTAAAGTGTGAGACTGACACATCAAATTAACACAACGGGTTATGGTTACGAACTGGGTTTTACCGGGTTAGTTAGTATTAGGTTGTGGACCTTTATAGGTCACTTGGGCCAAGCTTTAGGCTATGTGGGCCAAGCAGGCCCAAGGGAAGCCCATGTAGGGAAGTGGGCTTGAGTTAGTATATAAACAAGTTTTTAACTTGTTTTTAGGTTTGAACCTCATTGTTACAATTTCTCTAGAGAGGGAGACGATCGATTGGTAGTAGTGAGCTTGTACCAGACGATTTTGCTAGTTCATAGTAATAGAATCGTGTGCAAGTTTGAAAGTGATTCCGGTGTGTTCTTCATATTCGGTTCGTACTTTCATATTTCTTCGGTTTATTCTTGAATCACATCAAGTTTGGATTCCGCACAAACTTGGTATTGTTTGATATCATTGAAAGATCCGGTTATACGGGACTTACAAGTGGTATCAGAGCCTTCAGAACCTGTTTCTAGGCTCGGTGTGATATCAAAGATTCAAGATTTTGAAAAACTAAAATTTTCGGCTCGGATTTGTGTTTTTCCAATCTGTTTTGGTACGAAGTTTCTGATGTTTAAAATTGTTTCAAGTTCATATTTCGCTTTTAATCATCGTTTTTTGGGTTTTGGATCGAGGTTGGGCAATCTATTGTTTTAAAAACTTGAAATTTTTGGTTTCATGTTCATTGTGTTCTTTGGGTCTTGCATGAGTGTTCATCAAGATTCAAGAAAATAATAGATATATGCTTTCTTGATCTTTTCAGAAACTGTTAAAAGATTAAACAATTTTTTTTAAAAATTTGGAAAGAGTTTTTGTCGCATTTAAAAAAAAAAAAGGAAAGGATCTCATCATTTCAAAATTTTCGGAAATTTGTTTTACAACTGTGATTAAAAAAAAAAATCTTCAAGCACTATTTCGAGTCTACAAGATCAGCACACCTCCGAGTCGCAACCGACAACAAATCATTCAAGGTCTCGACTCACCGGTCTCGACTCGCAATCATCAGCAGTCTCGGCTTGTCCTGTTCCGGTCTTGACTCGCAACCATCAACTGTCTCGACTTGTCCTGTTCTGGTCTCGACTCGCAACCATCGCTGTCTCGACTTGTGTGGATTTACACTGTGTTCCAGAGTTTACTAACGGAATGAAAGGAAACAGAAAGAAAGTAAAAATATTTTGTGTTCCAGAGTTTCATTTAAGGAAGGAAAAGAAAGGAAAATAAAACATGTCGTGTTCCCGAGTTTCATTTAAGGAAGGAAAAGAAAGGAAATGACAGGAAAACTAGGCTAAATTCTTTAATTTTACTTTCCTTCCGATTTGGGAGGAAACGGTGGGAAAGTCATCTTTTTTTTTTCCTTTCTCGTCCTTTCCTTTCTCACTTTTACTTTCTTTTCTTATCCCTCGTTAAGTTAACTCGGGAACATAGCGTTAGTCTCGACTCGCAACTAACTACGGTCTCGAGTTGTCTGCTTCTCGGTTCCGACTCGCAATCGTCTTCATAGTTCTGTCTCACATCCACCGTCCACGTTTCTGGTTACGAGTCGCAACCTCCTTTCACCACCTTCTTCATCATCTTAGTCGCATTCATAACTCTCCGTTCATCATCATCTCCGTTCATCTTCATCGGACATCATCATCACCATCGTTCCCGTCGCCACTGTAGACCTCCGGTTTCAAGTTCATCATCCTCCGTTGTTCGTCGTCGGTCACCATAATCACCAGTCGTCTTCTTCAACGTCATCTCCGACGCCGACGCCGTTACCTGCAACAACCTGCGACCACCACACCTGTCATCGATCACCTTCTCAACCTGCAACCATCGTCATCTAATCCTCATTCACATCTTCGGCGATTCAAACATCTAAAGGGGGTTTTAGTGACACTTGAGTGTCGGGAAAGAAAGCAGTGACAAGAACTTTCAAACGAAAAAGAAGATATACAGTTTTTTAATATATACTAGTTTTTTTATTATTATAGTAATCATAAGTTAATCATTAGTTCATCATTACTTAATCATCAATATATATTATAATAGTTTTTAATAAAAACTAATTATTATATTAAAAAAAAAAATTTTCAAAAACAAAAGGTTTATAAAAAAAAAAAAAAAGGTTTGTTTGTGATATCGTTTTGAAAAAATTTTTGAGGTGCGGTTCAGAAAGTGGGATAATTCGCTTGCAAAGGGTTTGAGTTAGCGAGTACACGGGTTCTCGTTTGATTTGTGTTTTGAGGAGAAGAACAAAAGTATCAATCACCCGCTGAAATTATGGCATTTGTGTTTCACAAACCTGCGGCTCAAGAAATTACTCGTGAAGAGATACTTTCTGCTTTTTGTACTCCTGAGTGTAGAGAAAGGGTTGAAGCTTATAGAATACACAACGCTGAGCTAATTCAAGATTATCAAGATATAAAAAATAAAAACTTTACTTTATCAAAGAACGAAAAACTTTATAAAGAAAAGATTGAAGCTCAGCGAAAAGACATCGTCAAACTCAAGGATGATGTAAGTGTGAAATCATCTCAACTCTTATATGTTCAGGAGAAACTGTGCGCTGTGACTAAGGAACTGGAAGATATCAGAGATAGATATCAAATAAATGAGCTTAATATTAAGAAATTTGATTCTTCTAGCAAGTTAGTCAAAAACTTGTGTGATCAACAGCTCGCATACAAGGAAAATAAAGGGCGTGGTTTGGGTTTCAATCAAGTTCCTCCTCCATATAATGACAACTACACATATTTACCCATGACTGAGGAGGAATTGATGAATGAGGACAAGATGACTTATGGCCCAAAAACTGATAAGTCATCAATCAACAGTGAACATGTTGAGAGTCGAGCAACACAGTCGATCATGTTTGTTGCTAATTGTGCAAATGATACTAATGCTTCGTCTTCTTTTGCAGATGAAGTAACAGTTGAAAATGTAGTTAGGGATGAACAAGCATCAGAGTCTGGTTCTTATGAAAATTTAATAAATGAACTTAATCAAGACTCTATTTCGACGTGTGATATTTTTAACACGGTTTTTCGCTCTGTGATTAATTTCAGGCCTGACGGTTTGGGCGAAAACGTTGATGCTTGTGAAACAAAGACTGAAACGACAAATGAAACGAATGAGCCAGTTGAACCATCTGATTCCAAATGTGAATCATCTGAAGCAACTGATTCTGAGAAATTGGAATCAGTTGATTCTAGTGGATTCAGCTCAAAGGCGTCATGTGCAGAACCGTCTTGTGCTGAAAATTTGTCAAATGTTTCAGATGAAGTTCCTGCTAAAGTTTCTGGTATTTCTTCCGACAAACCAGAACTCTCCGATTCTGTCAAAGCTGATGACATGAAGGATGAAGAGAAGGCATGCGTGAACAAGGCTCCAAGTGCGCAAGCTAAACAATCTGAACCTTTTGTTAGTGATAACAAAGTTCAGATCAAGCAACAAGAGCCGAAGCGAGCAGGTAAAGGACGCGGAAATAAGAAGCCTAAACATCAAAGACGATCAGGCTTTCCACAGTCCTCAACGGGCAGTAATAGTCCTCAAAAGGCCCGTGATGTGAAAAATGTCTTTGTTAAGCCAGTCTGTAATGGCAAATGTGAGAAATATGCATTTGACTGTGCTAACAAGGGTTTCAGAAAGACTGGTGAGATTTCTGAACAAGACTTGCAGTCTAAGGAAAACAAGAAGAATCAAAGGAAATCTCCACCACAGAGGGCCCCTGCAAACGACAAGTACAGGCACCCAAATTCATCTTCGTCTGCAGGAAATGTGCAACACAAACAAGCACAGAGCGGACCGGTTCGTCCTTCAGGGCCTGCAAGAGCAAATCCAACTGATCAGAATGCCTTCTACATGAAGAGACAAACATGCTTCAATTGCGGCATTGCTGGTCACATTGCTCAAAATTGCACACATCGTCCCTATGTACCCTATTATATGCAAAATCAGAAGGTTACATCAAAGGATAACTACCATTCCAAGCCGATGAAGGTATCATCACCTAAGGCAAAGAAGAATGTGAATCCCAAGGTTAAACCATCTGATGGGGATTGGAATGCTGCTAAAAACAAATGCAAGGCTGTTCAAGAACTAAAACGTTTTTCTAAAACTAACAAGCCTGAATCAGCTAGAGTTGCTCAACCGAAGGCAACAAACACGTTTGTTAAACCGAAACAGATTTGGAAACCCAAATCCAAAGCAGCAATGTTTCCAATCCTTGAAACGAAAGGGGACTTGTGTTTGAAGGAAGTGTCTTACTTTGATGCTTCAGGTAAACCCAGGACCACGATGGCCTGAGTACCCATGTCTTACTAATCTCCTTACCTTTCAGGAACAACCAAGGAGGAGCTGTTGACAATCTCTGGAATGTTGATAGCGGTTGTTCCAGAGATAAAAATGGGTAACATTTCATTGTTGCAAAAAGTTCAAATTTTTTTTACAGATGATATGTTTCATTTGGAGGAGATTAGAGAAGTAAGATAAGATCAACAAAAGGTACCGTTTAAATTCAGTACTTTGATTTGCATTTGATTAGTCTTCAATCTGATGACAGAACGGTTAAGCAAAAATATTTTTCTCTCTTTTTCTTAGTTTATACTTTGTATATAAAGTGTCCTTTCTCTAGTAAATGGTAAATTTGCGCAAAAATACAAGATTTATGCACAAATTTAGGGGGGGAGAGGAACATATAGATAGATATAGAATTTAGGGGGAGAAAATGAGAAAAAATACAAAAACATTTGAAAAATGAAAAAGCCAAAAAGAAAGATTGCATGATATGGGAAGTGAAATAAATGTTCGTGTTAAAGGGTTTGACTAACACATGTAAGGTGCCATAGCTGAAAAGACTAGGATCTACTACGATATGTCGATAGGCTTGACGCTCAACATGATAAAAGATACTAAGTGATATAAACATAACGAACTATGTACCATGTGGGTAACATACCAACGGCGTATGATTTTATGGTCTTAAATCTTGCGTTGATAGATAGCCAACATCTGAGGTTTCGGGTCTTTATATTGTTGAATCATCCGGGGATATCTTGGTTGTCCTTCTGTTCAGAACTAAAATAGTATATGACCCCAGGAAAGAGAGTCACTTGGAATTAGCTCATTTCTATTTGAATTGGCTGTCCTTCTGTTCAGAACTAAAATAGTATTTGCATGATATGGGAAGTGAAATAAATGTTCGTGTTAAAGGGTTTGACTAACACATGTAAGGTACCATAGCTGAAAAGACTAGGATCTACTGCGATATGTCGATAGGCTTGACGCTCAACATGATAAAAGATACTAAGTGATATAAACATAACGAACTATGTACCATGTGGGTAACATACCAACGGCGTATGATTTTATGGTCTTAAATCTTGCGTTGATAGATAGCCAACATCTGAGGTTTCGGGTCTTTATATTGTTGAATCATCCGGGGATATCTTGGCTGTCCTTCTGTTCAGAACTAAAATAGTATATGACCCCAGGAAAGAAAGTCACTTGGAATTAGCTCATTTCTATTTGAATGTCTGTATGTTGTCCCGATACACACAATTTTGATCTGATTCTGAAATCTTCTCTGAAAAAAGTCGTGTACCTCCTCTGCTGCATCCAGATATATGCTGACCTGGAGGTGCTAGGCAACGACAGCTTCTGTTGCATCCAGATACATGCTGACTCTTAAAGGATGACATCAGTATACTCACCTGCTACGATGAATCGTTGTGCTTACCTTGATCGCGGGGTTATGCCTTGGAATGGGACACACGGGTATAATAGTATAATATTACCTTAAGCATATCACGAAGTTGAAAATTGAAAGTAGAGCGTTAAAGTTTAAATGGACAAACATATTGGCAATCGCATAGACCAGTTTGATTAGACTCGTACTGAAAAGTGTTCCTTAGTCTGCCTGAGAACGAATTTTGATCCCATTGCAATTGTAATTGTATATTATGGTAGTTGTTTATATTTTGAGTTTTTATTTGTTTTAGTTCTTAAAATTAAAAAAATAGAAAAATTCAAAAATAGTGTCTTGTTTTTCTATAAAACCAAAAATCCAAAAATAGAGTTTTTAATTGTTTTTCTTAAAATTAAAAATTATAACCGTTCTTGAAGATTTGACTGATCATAAAAAGTTGAAAGAGTTTGAATTGTGAAATCCGAGTACAAGTACTTGGATGTACCTAGTGTTCATATGGTACTCTCCCTGTTGCATAAGAAATGTCTGCTTAAAAGTTTGTGAGCATGTGCAGAACTTGGTTTCAATCAAGAACAGGGGTTGATGAAGACTGAGATGCTGTTAGTTGCTGAAGAAGCCTGGAGCAGCTCAACAACAAGGTGTACCTGAGTCAGAAGAACCGGATACGAAACGCCGTCTGACAGTGAAAGTACATTTGAAGAAGTACCATGAACCTGCTTGAAAGACAAAGATTGAAGAAGAAAAGAGCTGTTGAGAATCCTCCTCTCACATTCTTTTTGACAAGATTTTCAAGCAAATGCTGATCAAGATCCTGATATGAAGCTAACCACAAAAGCCGAAGAAAGAGACCCAGTGCTGAGAGTTCAGAAGTCAAGAACTTCCACAACATCTGCAGCATAGCGACAACCATAGACTTCGTTGAAGACGTTGCTGAATTCATGCTATGAAGACAATTTGATGGCATCAGTCTAGGGGGAGATTGTTAGGCCCTAAAGTGTGAGACTGACGCATCAAATTAACATAACGGGTTATGGTTACGAACTGGGTTTTACCGGGTTAGTTAGTATTAGGTTGTGGACCTTTATAGGTCACTTGGGCCAAGCTTTAGGCCATGTGGGCCAAGCAGGCCCAAGGGAAGCCCATGTAGGGAAGTGGGCTTGAGTTAGTATATAAACAAGTTTTTAACTTGTTTTTAGATTTGAACCTCATTGTTACAATTTCTCTAGAGAGGGAGACGATCGATTGGTAGTAGTGAGCTTGTACCAGACGATTTTGCTAGTTCATAGTAATAGAATCGTGTGCAAGTTTGAAAGTGATTCCGGTGTGTTCTTCATATTCGGTTCGTACTTTCATATTTCTTCGGTTTATTCTTGAATCACATCAAGTTTGGATTCCGCACAAACTTGGTATTGTTTGATATCATTGAAAGATCCGGTTATACGGAACTTACAGTAACTCAGGTTAATACTTAGACTCTTTTACAACCTTGTAAATGACCAAACTACCCTTACGGGGCATAGTTTGTGTTTAAATTCGTTTCGGGCATAATAAAAGTCATCTCACTGATGTCACAACATATTTGAAGCATATTAACTTAGGAAACCTGTATATGGCTCTAATAATTACCTGTTACGCCTCTTGCGCGTTCGGTTCGGTTTATGTAACTAGTTTGCATAAATTAGCCGAAACGGGTCAAACCTTATCGGTTTTATCTCAAAATCCAGAATGTGTATAATATACCCATATTAAACAAGTCTTCAAACTTGTCGGGTCTAAATCACATTCTATCCGGTCTTCGCCTAATTGTGCGTATGAACCGTATCTTTGAAACTAACCGGTCTAAGCTTAAGCTTAATTAAAGACCCGTTAGGATTCTAATAGGTTATTATAAACCTTCGTTCCAGATTAGGAGGACCAGTAAAAGCTACTTGCATTTGCTTATTGTGATTATTACTTTGCTCAGGTAAATACTTTTAACTTATTTTCCCTATAAGGGCTTGGGTTACGGTATATAAAATACCGCTTGGTCGGCATCAAATCTTCCATCGTTTGGTGGTTAATTGAATAATTTGATTGGCCCGTTTAAATTGTTACTTAAAGCCTTTGGGGGGTTAATGACCATGTCCCGGATATCCTTGGCATCATTTTACAAAATGGCCACGACCTAAGCGCGGAGTGTAGGCGTACACTCGTCAGTGCATAAATAGATTATGTGGTGTGTCTATTGATCTTTAACCCGGCACGATCCGGGCTACTGAACGCATGAGGAACATGTAATTCTCTTACAAGATTATATATTTAAATAATTATCCCAAGTTATAAAATGTTTATGCCATGTGCATCAAAATCAATTTTTAATCATTTTTAAAATGAGTCAGTTGATTGTATTTACCAGTGTAAACTGACGTATTTTCCCAAAAAGATTAAATGCAGGTACTAAGCGTAATAGGCTGGATTCTCTCCTTAGCATCAATAAAGAGTCTCGCAAGATTAAGATGCCTATCGTCTGTTGAACTACTGTTTCTTATTTATTTCGATCCGTCTGTGGATAAACTTTCAACTGTTGTGATACACGATATTACAATATTTTATTCGGTTGAAATATATCTTTCAATTGCTTCCGCTGTGCATTTAAATATTGTGTTGTTTGACTATTATGTTGCCAACCACATCACGATACTCCCCACCGGGCCCACAGGTGACACGTGGAAATCGGGGTGTGACAGGTTGGTATCAGAGCCAACACTGAGTGAATTAAACACCAGCCTTTTGTGTTTAATCTCAGTTACACAATTGCACATTTCAAAAAAAAACTTTCGAGTCTAGACAAATAACATAGGACAAATTCTATTTTGTTTTGTTTTGTCTTTTATTTTATATATTCTTTTCGTTATCTCATGTTGTATTGACAGGATTAATTATGCCGCCAAGATTCTTTCGACGAAGAGGACGAGGCAAGGGGCCAATCACCGCCCCCAATGACGACGAGGCCGGACCTTCGCATATGCGAGCTCCTAGCACCACTGCGAGTGCTGACCCTAGAGAAAACCGGAGGAACCTATATGAACCAGCTAGACGATCTGTATCGCACAGTTCGACACCTCCCATTCACAACTCATATGGGCTACAGTCGAAAAATGAGCCCGACAACCCTCAACCTTCTTACATACCTCTTCAGCGATCCCTATCGCATAATTCTTTTGGTGACCCTACACCTGTTTTTAGGGGCCGGTTTAACCCAGAAAATTACCTACAAGAACCAATGGGTTTTACCCCATAGGGGGCCAGAAGATCATTACTCCGGCGATCATGGAGAGGATATGGACGAGGACACTGATCCCGTCGAACCCGCAACCGGAACTCCCAACCATCCCATCGAGGTCTCGGATGGTTCATCTTTTCACGGATCACCCTACCATGGTCCGGACAGTTACCAAGCGCGATTTAATCAACACGAGTGGTATTTTACACCCTCGCATCATTCGTCGCCTCATCAGCAGCAGCAGCAGGATCCCTCTGAGGATTCACGATTCGTGGCAGTCATGCCACCGCCTCCACCGCCACCAGTACAGCCGGCACCTCCTCAACCTCCGAGGCGTAGGAGAACCGGAGCGCGGATATCCGCGCGAGGAGGAGACTTTCATTTTAGTTCTCCTCGACAATCAAGTGGCAGTCATTATCCGCCACTTCAAGAAGATCCACAAATGGCTGGACCTTCGAACCCAGTTGCACCGCAACCACCACCGATGGGTTTTGATAACCCGATTCCAGCATACACGGGTTCTATGATGTACAACCCGTTTGGGCCGCCGGTTCACACCAACTACAATTACGCTGAAGCCGACCCATACTTGGTAGCGTCCAACTACAACGCCTTTAACCCTGAAGGACCGTATGGAGCTCCTTGGGGAGCAGGTCACCCAACCCATGGGTACCAGATACCTGCCAGACCTATAATACGGACACAATCGCAACCACCACGGTTTTCTCCCCCAGAACGGGAGGAAATTCTTCAGAGACTGGACCAGGTTGAGCGAGACTTTCACCGAGATCGCAGGGAGCGACAGACTTTCTTCCAAGGATTGACTAGCCTAATAAAAGGGAAGAGCAAGAAGGACCGTTGAATCCTTCCACTGTTGTTGTAATTTTCCTTGTACCATTTGAGCCCTTGCGTGGACCTGTCTTGCTGTATTAGCCCCGGTGTGGGTATGTTTGTTTGTTTTGACCCCTGCGTGGGTCTATCTTTCTGTTAACCCCTACGAGGGTATGATGTTTGTTTAAGTCCCTGCGTGGACTAGTATGTTGTTTGACCCCTGCGTGGGTATGTTGCTTTGTTAAAAAGTCCCGTTTAGGGCGACGTGTAATCTTTTAATAATTAATGGAATGTTATGTTTATAAATTTCATTTTTTTTGTTATTATATGCATAAATATATTACATGGAATAAATAAATCAAAATCATTCCTTTTAATATTAATCTGCATGTTTGATATTGAATAAGAATCTTAAGAGTGAAACCTAGCCTGAGTGTCATCATAAAGACCTGGCCAAGATGGTAAGACCTGTTTAAAAGATTCGTATCCCTGTTAACATCTAAAAATATGTTAACACTCCTGGCAGACGTGATTCATTAAAATCACACACGTCATTCTTAGATAAGGATTTCTCAAAAGATTCCTAACCCAATTTAATGATCTCTGAATCATGGGTTTAAATCATCAATTAAGATGATCATATTTTGACCATACATTGGTAATATAATGCCTACGGGCCTTGCTCATTTCTACATGAGCCAAAAGTCAGTGGTAGCTATGACTCCATGTCCGAAAAAGGTAATGAACTATGTTCAAGCCTTAAAAGCTTTGATTCTCTGAAATTATAGCTTATAATTTATAAATGTCCTTGTGACTAGGCCTTTTGAGCCACAAATAAAACTATTATTGTTTTTATAATTAGGATAAATTGTAATAAAATCCTAAATAAATGTACTTTATAAATTAACCAAATATGGTCTATGTTTACCATGGTTAATGAATTGCCATAAAAACAATTCCATAATAAACTCCCAAGTAAACTATTGTCCTTGTTTTATGTAACAGTTCAATTAAATTGGCTGACTCGAATGAAATTAATAGTCACCCACGGGAGAACAATGATAACGCCCAGATTAATCTAACGGGTGCTGAACTGAAAGCGTTAGTAGACGACGCAGTTACAAAGGCCTTAGAGCGGCAGTACGAAGAGTATAGTGGGACTCGAAGTAGGACCCTATCTACACCGCATTCGAAGCCACCTTCCAAGAAGGAAGAACCGAAGAAGGATGATGATTGACTCTCCTCAAACCACCACAGTGCTCCATCTCAACAGATTGTACTAAATCAAGAACCCCGTAGTAAGGGTTGCTCCTATAAATACTTTGTTTCATGCAAACCCAGAGATTTCACTGGGGAAAAAGTAGCCATTGACTGCATGACGTGGTTAGATGAGATGGATACAGTAGTGGATATCAGCGGGTGGAGATCACTGATTCAAGCCACTGGGAAGATCCCATTGTACAACATGTCATGGGAACAATTTGTTGCCCTTATCAGGGAGAATTACTGTCCTCAGCATGAGGTTGAAAAGATTGAGTCAGATTTTCTTTCGTTGGTAATGACCAATCTAGATTGCCAAGCTTACCTCACAAGCTTTAATACCATGTCGAGGTTGGTTCCGTATTTGGTGACCCCGGAACCCAAACGAATAGCTCGTTTCATAGGGGGTTTAGCCCCCGAGATAAAGGCAAGCGTGAAGGCCTCTCGGCCAACTACTTTCAGATCTGTAGCTGACATATCTCTGTCCCTCACTCTGGACGCGGTCAGACAAAGATCGCTGAGGAACAAAAAAGCTGAGAAAAGAAAACGTGAAGATGATAATTCACGGAGGTCAAACAAGAAGCACCGAGGTAACGGTGACAACAAGAGGGGGTTTGAGTCAAAGAAGGATGGGCATCAGTCTGGTGATAAGCCCAAGTGCAAGATTTGCAAGAAACAACACTTTGGAAAGTGCAGACTCGAATCGAACTCGCAGACTCAGTCAAGAACTTTTGCTTGCGGGATATGCAAGTCCAAGGAACACAAGACCTTGGATTACAAAAAGCTGAAGGATGCAACTTGCTATAGCTGTAATGAGAAAGGGCACATTAAAACCAACTGCCCTAAATACGCCAAGAAGCCTGAAGAGGCCAAGAAGACAAATGCTAGAGTCTTCAGAATGGATGCAAAGGAAGCGGTTCTAGACGACAATGTGATTACATGTACTTTCCTTGTAAATGATGTCTATGCAAGAGTACTTTTTGATTCAGGCGCTGATAAGTCTTTTGTAGATAATAAGTTTTGCAAATTGTTGAATTTACCTGTCAAAACCTTAAGTGTGAATTATGAGGTGGAGTTAGCAGATGGCACCATGGAAACCGTCTCAACTGTGTTAGATGGATGTGTTATATCCATTAAGAACCATTCTTTTCCTCTGTCCCTACTTCCCTTTAAGTTAGCCGGTTTTGACATAGTTTTGGGTATGGACTGGTTATCTCATAACCAGGCCCAAATTGTCTGCAACAAGAAACAAGTGGTTATTAAGACTCCGTCTGGTGAATCACTTACCATTCGGGGAGATACCCGGTATGGACTGCCTGAGCAAGTGACTATGCTCAAGGCTTCCAAGTGTTTAAAGAAGGGTTGTGTCATCTACATGGCACAAGTGATTATTGATGAGCCTAAACTGAAGATGGAAGACATCCCCGTCATTTCTGAATACCCAGAAGTTTTTCCTGAAGAACTACCTGGTTTACCACCAGATAGGCAAGTGGAATTCAGAATTGACATCATCCCTGGAGCAGCACCAGTTGCTAGAGCACCCTATAGGTTGGCACCAATAGAGATGAAGGAATTGAGAACACAACTGGATGAATTGCTAGCTAAAGGTTTCATTAAACCTAGTTCGTCTCCTTGGGGAGCACCAGTCTTGTTTGTCAAGAAGAAGGATGGATCGATGCGTCTGTGCATCGATTATCGTGAGCTTAATAAGGTCACAATAAAGAATAGGTATCCTTTGCCCAGGATCGACGATCTGTTCGATCAACTGCAGGGGGCAAGTTATTTCTTGAAGATTGACTTGAGGTCAGGCTACCACCAACTAAAGGTTAGAGATGAAGACGTACATAAAACTGCATTTAGGACTCGTTATGGTCATTACGAGTTCCTAGTGATGCCTTTTGGGCTCACTAATGCACCGGCCGCGTTCATGGATCTCATGAATCGCGTTTGCAAGCCGTACCTAGACAAATTCGTCATCGTTTTCATCGACGACATTCTCATCTACTCAAAGAACCAAGCTGACCATGAGAAACACCTTCGCTGTATTCTTAAATTTCTACATCATGAGAAACTCTACGCCAAGTTTTCCAAGTGTGAATTTTGGCTTCGTGAAGTCCAATTTCTTGGACACGTGGTTAGCAAACGCGGAATCCAAGTAGATCCCGCTAAAGTTGAAGCTGTCATGAACTGGCAAGAGCCAAAGACGCCTACAGAGATTCGTAGCTTCCTGGGATTGGCAGGATATTACAGGCGTTTCATTGAAAATTTTTCAAGGATTGCTGCACCCTTAACTTCCTTGACTAAGAAGAAAGTAAAGTTCGTTTGGGGCCCTAAGCAGCAAGAATCCTTTGATATCCTAAAGAAAAAGTTGAGCAACGCTCCTGTACTGACATTGCCTGAAGGTACCGAAGAATTCGTAGTTTACTGCGATGCATCTCACACTGGCATGGGGTGTGTGCTTATGCAGAAAGGCAAGGTTATTGCCTATGCTTCAAGGCAGTTAAAGGTGCACGAAAATAACTACACCACCCATGACTTGGAGTTGGGTGCCGTTGTATTTGCCCTAAAACTGTGGAGGCATTATTTGTATGGTATCAAGTTTGTGATCTATTCTAATCACAAGAGCCTCCAGTACCTGTTTAATCAGAAGGATTTAAACATGAGGCAGCGCCGTTGGATGGAGACTTTAAATGATTATGATTGTGAAATCCGATACCATCCCGGCAAGGCGAATGTAGTCGCTGATGCCTTGAGTCGAAAGGAAAGGGTGAAACCCATCCGAATCAATGCCAAGAGCATTGAAATAAAGAACAGTTTGAATGAAAGGTTGTTAGCTGCACAGAAGGAAGCTGTGTTGGAAGCTAACTATCCTAACGAAAAGCTAGGAGTAAATGAGGAGCAGTTATCTCTTGGCAAGGATGGAATTCTGAGATTGAATGGACGAATACGGGTTCCAATTTATGGAGGACTTCGGGATGTTATCCTCCAGGAAGCCTGATGTGTTCAAAATGCAACATATAAATTACATCAATTATGGCATAAAACTAACCCTTTTTTAGTACTAATGTTGGAAAAAGTGTGCTTTTGTCTTCCTTTTGTATTTTCAGGATTAAATGAGCTCAAATTAACAAAAGAAGCAAAAAGACATCAAAATCTAACATAAATACAAGAAAAGGAACAAGACGTGACATGCCCGACCCCACGATAGCATCTTCCCAAGCAAAACAAGATAACAGAAGACTGAACACGCCCCGTGCTCAGCCAGCACGGGGGCGTGCCCAAGTGTCAGCAGAAAAGACAAAGTGGTAGAAGCTTCTATTGCCCACCACGGGGCCGTGCTCAGCGGACACGGGGCCGTGGTCAACTATAAGATTCGCACAATCCAGGCAAATCTTCATAGTACAAAGATTCTTCTGCACACGGGTTCGTGCTCAGCGGACACGGGGGCGTGGTCAACTAATAAGAAAAAGCTGCATTAAATGAATAAAGAGAAGGATGTGGACACGGGGCCGTGCCCGAGCTTCTGTTCAGCCTATAAATAGGAGTGCTTGGCTCAAGCTCAAACCATCCCTTGGCACACCACCTCTCTCACACTTCACCCACCACCCACCACCACCACCATAACACCATCATCCACCACCATCATCCATTGTCCATCATAGAGTGTGTGAGTCGTCTCGGGATCCAAGATTGATCGTAAGAGTTCTTGATAATCAAGGCCATGTTTGCCTAAGTCTCTTACATCACTTGGTGAACACAAAGTGTCTAGTGTAATACTTTTTATTTCTAATCTTTTCGCACTTTTTACTTAGTTTTGTATTAATGACTTTAATAACTAGTTGCTTATGTTGAAGGTGATCTTTCCTTATCGTTTGTTCGTGGTGTCTTGGCATTATTTTACTGTCTATATAAAATAAAAGATTTTCACCATTCATATCTCCACGGTCTATATGGAGGTATGTTGGCTACCTGGTCGGGGGTTAAGGGAACGGTTTGGTAAAGGTCTTGCCATTGTTCAGCGTTTAGAGGTCCTGCAATGGACCTGGGTCAAATTTAGTAGGACCTCCTTCAATGCTTAACGGTATTGGATGGCGGGGGTCCAAACTCTTTGATCCCCTCATAAGTTAACTACTATTAATACTATAACCCGGCTATTTAGGACTGTATCCCTGCTGACTCAGACTACTTAGTCGAGGGTAACGTCACCTCCAAAAGAGGGGCCTACCATAATTTGCATTAATAACTTAATTAATTATCTTTCAATAATCCACCCTTTTAGGATTGTATCCTTGCTGACTCAAACTACTGGGGTGAGGGTAACGTCACCTCCAAAAGAGGGGCCTACTACAATAACTAAGATAATCTCTTAAAATAGTGCAAAAGTGCGGAAATAATCAAATGTTACACTAGATACGAGTCGGAACCAAGTGATTTATCTTGTCTATCTGTTTTATTTTTTTATTTTCAGCATTTTAGTTAGTTTTTATTTTTCTTAGTTTAAAACATTTTTCTAAACGTTTTGATTTGATTAGATGTTGAGGATAAACCGGTACTAAAAGCTCTTGTGTCCTTGGATGACCTCGGTATCTTGCCAACACTATACTATGCTCACGATGGGTGCACTTGCCCATATGTGTGTTTAGTGTTAGAAAAATATTGTGTTTTATAAATTTAAAACATGGCTAAAAATAAGTGTTAAAGGGGCTTAAAATATACACCTAATATATATAACATTCCACACGCATCTAGTTTTTGGCGCCGCTGCCGGGGACACAAGGATTTTAAGAAAGTTAGGAATAAACGGCCTAATCGTTTTTCTTATTTTTCAATTTTTTTTCCTAGGATTTTTTTAGTTTTTCTGTTTCTGCAGAGCTCAGCACGGGCCGTGCCTGGTCGAACACGGGCCGTGCCCAGCATCCTCACTGGCAGTTTTTATTTTCTGATTTACAGAGAGCTGAGCACGGGGCCGTGTCCAACTCCCAGTAACAGGGATCCAGAAAACAATTACTGTACCTCTGACCACGGGCCGTGTTCACTGAGCACGGGGCCGTGGTGAACATTCTGACCAACGTTCTTTTCTGTTTATATTGCAGGACTTGGAACCCAGGCGCCACATTTGAACCTCCCACATAGTGCATGAGCTCCAGTTCTAGTAGAGACATAAAAGAACCTCTAGAAGAACCCGAACGCTTTCTCAGAAAAAGTCTTAAATCTAAAAATCAAGAGAAAGTTTTGGGGGACCCACTTCCAATGGCGGACCAACGTACCCTCATGGATTACCTACGGCCCACCGTAGGTAATCTCGGCGCCGCTATCAATGCACCGAATGTCGAAGCCAACAACTTCGAACTTCGGCCGCATTTGATACAAATGCTTCAAAACTCCGCAACCTTCCATGGGCTTGCGGACGAGGATCCCCATCTACATATTACTAATTTCTTAGAAATATGTGATACCTTTCGGATCAATGGAGCATCAAATGACGCCATCCGCCTTCGAATGTTTCCATTTTCACTAAAAGACCGAGCTAAGGCTTGGCTTAACACCCTCCCAGTTGGCTCGGTAAACACCTGGGATGAACTAGCCCAAAAGTTTCTATATAAGTATTTCCCTCCTGCTAAAACGGCTAAATTAATGACTGAAATTAATACACATTCACAAGAGGATGGGGAATCCTTATATGAAACTTGGGAAAGGTTCAAGGAGCTACTAAGAAAGTGTCCCCATCACGGTCTTGCGGTATGGCAACAAGTATCCAGTTTCTACAATGGGTTGTTGCCACACACAAGACAAACACTTGATTCTAGCTCCGGGGGACTTTTAGGTAATCGTCGCCCAAATGAAATATATAATCAAATTGAGGAAATTGCTCAAACCAATTTTCAATGGCACACTCCTTGAGGTAATAAATCTATTGCCCCGGGCGCCCATAAGGTTGATGAAAGCACTTCTTTACAAGCCCAAATCGAGGCCCTCTCTTCAAAAATCAAAAAGTTAGAAATGACAAAAACAGCCTCGGTTATGGCTTGTGAAGGGTGTGGTGGGCAACATGAAAATTGGAGTTGTATGAAAGAATTAGATGAACAAACAGAAACGGTAAACTACATTGATAATAGACCTAGGCCGTCGGGTCCTCCAACGGGTACCTACAACCAAGGATGGCGTAACCACCCAAATCTTGGTTGGAGAGATCCCGGCAATAGTAGTAACCAACAAAACCAACGAACTAACTTTCAACAACCACAAAATTTCTCTCAACAACAAGGTGGAAGAGAAAGGCTTGAAGATACTGTATCTCGCCTCATTTCCGACACCGAAAAGAAAAACTCGGATCGATTTCAACAATTGGAATCGAATTTTAGAAATCAACAAGCTAGCATTCAAAACATTGAAAAACAATTAAATCAACTAGCTCAAAATTTCTCCGAGAGACCACAAGGCGCGTTACCAAGTAATACCGAAACCAACCCAAAGGCGCTGGTACACCTCATCACATTGAGAAACCGAACCGTGGGTCCCGAGGAGGCTCAATCACCGCCAGATGAAGGAAGCCAGTCTAGCCAAACCGCAATTCCACACGCACAAGAAAAAGCTTCTTTACCAAATCAAGAGCCCGCCAAGACTCCTCCAATTCCGTACCCCGGTAGGTTAAACGTCAAAAGACCGATGAGCAATTCGCAAAGTTCGAAAATTTACTAAAACAATTGCATGTTAATATTCCTTTTATTGAGGTCCTAACCCAAATGCCTAAATATGCAAAATTCATGAGGGATTTCCTCGCTAACAAAAGGAAAATTGAATCATTGCAATTAGTTAACTTAGGCGAAGAATGCTCCGCCTTAGTACTCAACAAACTTCCACAAAAGAAAATCGACCCCGGAAGCTTCACAATTCCTTGCTCGATTGGTGAATCCCCCGTTCGTAATGCATTAGCCAATCTTGGGGCTAACATTAACCTCATGCCCACATCGATGTTCAAACGACTCGGCCTAGGAACAACAAGCCCTACAAAGATGAGCATACAACTCGCCGACAGATCCGTCAAATTCCCACAAGGTGTCACTGAAAATCTATTGGTAAAAGTAGACAACTTCGTCTTCCCAACCGACTTTGTCATCCTAGACATGGAAGAAGACACCGATGTCCCTCTCATCCTCGGGAGGCCATTTCTAGCCACCGCCCAAGCGGTGGTGGATATGAATGACGGAACGTTAACATTGAAGTTTGGGGACAAGGAAGTGAAGTTTGAATGTGGAAAAAGAGTAGAGGACGAAGACCCGGTCAACTACATGAAGGTCATAGACTCAAGCTTGGATGACGCTCTCCGACGGTGTAACATGGGATGCAATACATCCCACTTGGGTAACATATGACCAGGCTTTGGGTCTAGCCAAGGACCCTTATAAACGTGGCGCACCACGGAGGCATTCCGCGGAACTATCCCTAGTTTAGTTTAGATTAATTTTCATGTTTTCTAGCTAGTTTTAATTTTCAGGAATAAAACACACTTGAGATGGCAAAGGATACAAGGGAAACTTGAACCAGTACCCCATGCAGTAAAACAGAACTGTCCGATGAAATTCTTCGTTTACAGTAAGCTCGGCACGGGCCGTGCCCGCCCAACACGACCCCATGGTGCACAGCCTGCAGAAAAAGACCCAGTTCAGGTAACTGGACACGGGCCGTGTTCACCCAACACGCCCCCGTGTCTAGGCTTCTGTTTCTCTTGATTTAATTTTGTTACTGACACTTGAACACGGGGCCATGCCCGGACAACACGGGGCCGTGTTCAGCGCCCAGTAACACAAAATTTTTGCTTTTTACACCTTTTTACACATTCAATCAACCTAAAAACTTATTTTTGGGACACATTGAGGACAATGTGTAATTTAAGTGTGGGGTGATGCTAAAAACCTTGAATCTTGCAAGTCCTAAATACAAGCCTTACACAAAACTCTATTGGAACCCCTAATCACCCCAATTTTTTTCAAAAATTTTCATTTTTTTTACTTGTCTAGGTTTAACTCGGGAAATTCAAGTTCTCAAAATGGTTATATTTTTACGAATTTACAACCGATAGCGTCGTGATAAAAAAAACCAACATAAGAAAATTACGAAAATGCATGACAAGCTTAGTTAAAATTTGATTATATATACTTGATCACATAAAAACCCATTTCCACAAAAGTGAGTTTTGAGCCTTTATTGAGCATACAATTACATATCTTTAGACTAAATGTTCATTTTTCGTTTCTTGTGTGAATAGCCGCTTGGTTCTTACGACTCTAGAACTTGCCATGACGACACATTCCCGGTCCTTACCAACTTAAACCCGAGTAAGTAAATGATGGAGGCATTAGGACTAACCCCTTTTTATTTCTACACCATTATTTTTCTTTTTTTACCACCCACCCAAAATCCCCCTAGTTAGCCCATTTGAGCCTAAATCTTTTCATTTCATAACCCAAACCAAACACCCTTTTACCCACCAAAACCTTTTTCATTTTTTACCCTTTGTTTTAGTAACAAGTTCAGTTTTTCGTATGACTTTTCAAAAAAAAAAAAAATATTGTGTTGATGATGAAGCAAAAGAAAATAAATAAACAAGTTCATCAAAAATAACTTTGTTTGAATATTAGCTTCATCAAAATAAAAGTTACAAAATTAAAAAGTCTTACGAAAACCGACACTTGTTACGCTTTTCGCCCTTTTTCTACTAACCACTAACCCAACCACCTACCTTTAACCCAAGCCTAACCCTTCACCCAAAAGTCCTCTTGATATTTACAAAGGTATATAAGTTAAAAAGGAGGAGGATTGATTGCTTGGCAAACCTATGGTAGGAGTAAGTTCCATGCCGCTCTCGAGTGATCCACTAAAATACATCTTCGGCCGAGTGTTTGAGTGATCTCGTGAGGTATGTGAACTTGTATATAAATAGAATTTTAAAGAGGCATGTTATGCCCTAATAAGTAATTTATCTTATGAAAAGTTTAAATAAATCATGACGAATAGGATTGTAAATAAATAAAAATAAAACTAAATAAAGAATCTTGGAAATCCCGACACTCTATGACAAGCCCAAAAACCTTCTTCTCTACCCATTCCATTTGGGTGTGTAATAGCCACATATTAAAGAGTTTTGCTTGAGGACACGCAAAGATTCAAGTGTGGGGGTATTTGATGTGTTCAAAATACAACATATAAATTACATCAATTGTGGCATAAAACTAACCCTTTTTTAGTACTAATGTTGGAAAAAGTGTGCTTTTGTCTTCCTTTTGTATTTTCAGGATTAAAGGAGCTCAAATTAACAAAAGAAGCAAAAAGACATCAAAATCTAACATAAATACAAGAAAAGGAACAAGACGTGACATGCCCGACCCCACGATAGCATCTTCCCAAGAAAAACAAGACAACAGAAGACTGAACACGCCCCGTGCTCAGCCAGCACGGGGGCGTGCCCAAGTGTCAGCAGAAAAGACAAAGTGGTAGAAGCTTCTATTGCCCACCACAGGGCCATGCTCAGTGGACACGGGGTCGTGGTCAACTATAAGATTCGCACAATCCAGGCAAATCTTCATAGTACAAAGATTCTTCTGCACACGGGGTCGTGCTCAGCGGACACGGGGACGTGGTCAACTAATAAGACAAAGCTGCATTAAATGAAGAAAGAGAAGGATGTGGACACGGGGCCGTGCCCGAGCTTCTGTTCAGCCTATAAATAGGAGTGCTTGGCTCAAGCTCAAACCATCCCTTGGCACACCACCCCTCTCACACTTCACCCACCACCCACCACCACCATAACACCATCATCCACCACCATCATCCATTGTCCATCATAGAGTGTGTGAGTTGTCTCGGGATCCAAGATTGATCGTAAGAGTTCTTGACAATCAAGGCCATGTTTGCCTAAGTTTCTTACATCACTTGGTGAAGACAAAGTGTCTAGTGTAATACATTTTATTTCTAATCTTTCACACTTTTTACTTGGTTTTGTATTAATGACTTTAATAACTAGTTGCTTATGTTGAAGGTGATCTTTCCTTATCGTTTGTCCGTGGTGTCTTGGCATTATTTTACTGTCTATATAAAATAAAAGATTTTCACCATTCATATCTCCACGGTCTATATGGAGGTATGTTGGCTACCTGGTCGGGGGTTAAGGGAACGGTTTGGTAAAGGTCTTGCCATTGTTCAGCGTTTAGAGGTCCTGCAATGGACCTGGGTCAAATTTAGTAGGACCTCCTTCAATGCTTAACGGTATTGGATGGCAGAGGTCCAAACTCTTTGATCCCCTCATAAGTTAACTACTATTAATACTATAACCAGCTATTTAGGACTGTATCCCTGCTGACTCAGACTACTTAGTCGAGGGTAACGTCACCTCCAAAAGAGGGGCCTACCATAATTTGCATTAATAATTTAATTAATTATCTTTCAATAATCTACCCTTTTAGGATTGTATCCTTGCTGACTCAAACTACTGGGGTGAGGGTAACGTCACATCCAAAAGAGGGGCCTACTACAATAACTAAGATAATCTCTTAAAATAGTGCAAAAGTGCGGAAATAATCAAAGGTTACACTAGATACGAGTCGGAACCAAGTGATTCATCTTGTCTATCTGTTTTATTTTTATTTTCAGCATTTTAGTTAGTTTTTATTTTTCTTAGTTTAAAACATTTTTCTAAACTTTTTGATTTGATTAGACGTTGAGGATAAACCGGTACTAAAAGCTCTTGTGTCCTTGGACGACCTCGTATCTTGCCAACACTATACTACGCTCACGATGGGTGCACTTGCCCATATGTGTGTTTAGTGTTAGTAAAATATCGTGTTTTATAAATTTAAAACTTGGCTAAAAATAAGTGTTAAAGGGGCTTAAAATATACACCTAATATATATAACACTTCACACGCATCAAAGCCCATAGTTCCAAATATTCTGTTCATCCTGGAGCTGATAAAATGTACCAGGATCTAAGGGCAAACTATTGGTGGATAGGCTTGAAGAAGTCTGTAGCTACCTATGTAGCTAAATGCTTGACGTGTACGCAAGTCAAAGCAGAACATCAGAAACCGTCAGGTTTGCTATAACAGCCTAAACTTCCTACGTGGAAGTGGGATATGGTAACTATGGATTTTATCACCAAGTTACCCAGGACAAGGAAAGGAAATGATACGATATGGCTTATAGTTGATAGACTGACTAAGTCAGCACATTTCTTACCCATCAAGGAGACTTATAGCTCCGACGTGTTAGCCCAACTGTATGTAGATAAGATTGTAGCTTTACATGGCATACCTGTGTCTATTATCTCCGACAGGGATACTAGATACACGTCCCATTTTTGGAAAAGCTTCCAACAATCTTTGGGCACGCGCTTAAATTTCAGTACGGCTTACCACCCTCAGACTGACGGACAGAGTGAGCGTACCATCCAGACATTGGAGGACATGCTACGTGCATGTGTAATTGATTTAGGTGGTAGTTGGGATAACCACCTACCATTGATTGAGTTCTCTTATAACAATAGCTACCATACCAGCATCAAGGCTGAGCCTTTCGAGGCTTTATACGGTAGAAAGTGTAGAACGCCCGTTTGTTGGGCGGAAGTTGGAGATGTCCAATTATCAGGACCAGAGATAGTCTTTGAAACGACGGACAAGAATGTCCAGATTCGTGACCGTCTCAAAGCTGCCCGAGATAGGCAGAAGAGCTACGCAGATCCAAAGCATAAACCTTTTCACTTCGAAGTAGGTGACAAAGTGTTGCTTAAAGTATCACCCTGGAAGGGAGTGATGCGATTCGGTAAGAAAGGAAAGCTGAGCCCGAGATACATAGGACTTTTCGAGGTTATCGAATGTGTCGGATCAGTTGCCTATAAGCTAAACTTACCTGAAGAGCTCAGTGGTATTCATAATGTATTCCACATCTGCAATCTGAAGAAGTGTTTCGCTGACGAATCACTGGTCATACCACATACAGATGTGCATATAGACGAGAGCTTAAAATTTGTGGAAAAACCATTGTCGATTGAAGATCGACAGGTTAAGAAGCTTAGAAGGAAGCATGTGCCTATTGTAAAGGTAACCCGAATATACGTGGGAGGTTGAGTCCACAATGAAAGAAAAATACCCTTATTTATATTAGTAAATCTCGAGGTCGGGATTTCTTTTAAGGGGGTGAGGATGTAACACCTCGAAAATTCACGTCCTATAATGAGTTGACACGTGTCATATGTTTGAACGTGTGAAAGAATGTTATAGAAGGATTAAAGTTGACAATCATGGAAAGTATGTGAATATACGAGTTCTAAGTGTCAACAGTGAATAAATATATTGTACATTAACCATACATGATGCTCATACCTTCAAACGAATAAATCATGGATCATACGAAGCTAAATATGAAAGAAAGTGAGAGATTACAAACTACAGGGGTTAAAAGTCTGCCATAGCCTTTGTAACCGCCTTTAACTCGATTTTCCTCATCTTGGGCGACCCCTAAACAACCCCTAAACATTTAGGGACACTTGTTAGTGATCAAACATCAGTTATAGCACTTGTTGTCAACAATCCATGGGTTCTTGAGCACTATAAAAGGCCATGATGTTGCAACCAATTCTTCTCACCTTCCATCTGCACTTTGGATCATTTCTGGAGCTCAAGACTTCTCTCTAAGCTTCACAAATCATGCATAGGACTTCAGTAAGTTTGCTTAACCTTTCTTAGTTAAGTTTTTGCTTAGTTTTAGCTTAAAAGTCAAACCGTCGTAATTAACGGTTGACTTAGCGATTAATCACTAATGGTCCAGTGATTTGTCGAATTGAAAGTAGTTATAAGTTGGTAATTATGTGGGCATTAAACCCTTAAAAGGGCACCCTCTGATTCCCACTCTAACTAAGTCAAATGTCGGGTCAAACTTGTTAATAAAAAGTCAACAGGATACTTAATTTCTAATTTATGCATAATTAGCAATGTAGAACTCATACAACCTGTTTGATCATTAATATAACTTGGTAATTAGTGTAAGAACATGTCTAAACATGTTCAACCCGACAATTTACTGTTTAGACCCGGTTCGGAACCGAAAGTCGCAAAGCTTTGACTTCAGTTCTGACCTGTTTTGGTATGTTTTAGAAATACCATAGAGCTTCTTTAGGACCAGGTTACATGCTAGTATAACCCTCTGTGATTATACACCTTGGTTCATTAGTTAACCAATTAATATGCATGATTCCGTTAATTGCTCATATGTTGACCATTATGCCCTTTTCACCATAAAACGTGATTTTTGATAATGTAAAAGTGTAGAAACCTTAGTTACTAATTTATAAACTTGCACCTAAAATTTGACATCAGTTTGAGGTGTAGAATGAGAGTTATGCTCATTAGCGTAAATTGAAAACTTTATGTTAATTAAACGACATAATTAGAGTATAGCCTATTTAAACCTACTTTTTGATATCAAACTCTTTACCCACTGATGTAATATATTATTTTGGGATTTTTGAAGATTTTTAATTAATTTTAGGCTGAGCATAACTTATAGTCATAGGCTTAATCCAGTAATTGTCGGTTTTGCCCTTACGGCTATAAAATGAGTTTTACATACCTAAATGACTCCAAACCTTTTGCTACTGATTACATATGATAAATAAATTATTTTAAGCCTTCTGGAATAATAAAAATATCAGTTTTCTATATAGAACCCGGAAACGGCTTCTAATCGCCTTATTAAGCGTTTTTAACGCATAGTATGTACTAGAACCATTTTAAACATACAAGGGTAAATACCTACTGATATTTTAGGTAAATTATAATATTTTAACAGTAAGCACAAGTTGTTAAACTCAGACTTCAGTTTTGAGCTTTACGGCTTATGTGAAATTACCAAAATGCCCCTACGGTGCATAGTTTGGTTATAATTGATAAATTTCACATATATACTTTACCCTACTGTTATAACTTATCAAATTAAGTATTTTTGCTGATTATATCAGACCTGTAACTGTTAGGCCCTAAAGTGTGAGACTGACACATCAAATTAACACAACGGGTTATGGTTACGAACTGGGTTTTACCGGGTTAGTTAGTATTAGGTTGAAATATATCTTTCAATTACTTCCGCTGTGCATTTAAATATTGTGTTGTTTGACTATTATGTTGCCAACCACGTCACGATACTCCCCACCGGGCCTACCGGTGACACGTGGAAATCGGGGTGTGACATTTTGGCATACACACACTCTTGTAACGGCTCTCTATCAGCTCTCGAACACTACTCGGCGATTTCATACATTTTTGCACATTACACACTAGTGAACCTTGTAACAAGCTTGTTATCATCCTAAGTTGTAAACTTCTTTTGATTAATCCTAGTTGGTGATCGGTGGGTTCCATCACCCGAGGTTTTTTATGCCGGAGATCAACTCTTGATCAAGGGCTTTTTCCTCGTATAAATCATTGTGTCATTTGTTCATTACATTTCTGAGTTATCCTTCATATTGTTCATTGATTCAAGCATCATTCCTCACAACAAAGATTTGGTTACATTATCTTAGCCTGATTTTTGACCAAAACAGTTTGGCGCCCACCGTGGGGCAATTGGTGCTTCATTCCTAAGAATTCATGTTTGTGTGATTATTTCGGTTAGTTATAACCAAGCAGATGGCTTCCTCAGTGAAGAACACCTCAAGTTCAATGCCGGCAATCACTTCTTCACAGGGCATTCCTCCTTTGCCTCCACCACCTTCTGGATCCAGAAGAATGCTGAAAATGCCGCAAAGAGACAAAGCCCCATTTTTCCAAAACCACCAACTTCTTCTGTTTCTTCTAGTCCTACTACTAGTGATCTTTTTAATTTGATTTTGCAGATGAGGGATCACATACAAGAGCAGGACAAAACCAATGAAAGGATCCTCCGGGAGATCGGTGACATCAAGAAACAGAAGAGATCGGGGGAGGATCACTCTCCCCTGATACCTAGATCACTGGATTTTGACACTCCAGCCGTAACCGCGCTGCAATCTGCAGCTCCAGACATCCAGTACCAGATTGGACCATTGGGAAGGCGTTATGGAGCAACAACTATGAGTCAGGCTTTTGGGTTCACTTCCAGCCTCAAGGATCCTGTTCTCAGCCTTCGGGACCCTCTTTTCAGCATCAGGGATCCTTCGTCAGCTCGGGAGGATAATTGGGAATGCACACAGTTCAAGGATCCTCTCAGCCTCAGGGATCCTTTCAGGTTCAAGGATCCTCTCAGGTTCAAGGATCCTCTCAGCCTCAGGGATCCTTTCAGGTTCAGGGATCCTCTCAGCCTCAGGGATCCTTTCAGGTTCAAGGATCCTCTCAGCACCAAGGGTCCAACATCTTTCAGGATCAAGGATTCTTGAGAAGCGTACAACCTTCAAGCTCAGAAGTTCATCAAGGAGATTTCATTCCAATGCAGACCATTGCCTATTCTGGTCCTTCAATCATACCAGAATCCCGTCAATATGGATTCACATCTGCGATTCCTAACTTGAATCCTTCGGGAGGTAACACTTTCAATAATTCTTATAACACTAACCATGGCTCTATGCAGGATATAGGTATCAATCAAGCCATGGCTAGGGAATTACAGAAGCTGAAGGATATGATATCCAGCGTTCCAGGAGTGGTTAAGCCCATTCCTGAAATTGCAGATGGGAGCCATAGGATATCTCGTTTTGCACCTCCTATTTGTGATGCTGAGATACCCAAAAGGTTCCAAATACCAACTATGAAGTTGTATGATGGTTCAACAGATCCTGAAGAACATGTAGCTCAATATAGAGAGAGGATGGAGATCAACCCCATCCCAGAGAGGTTAAAAGAAGCATGTCTATGCAAGGGTTTCGGATCCACACTCACAGGATCTGCTCTTAAATGGCTGCTAAGTCTCCCCCCTTACTCTATTACTTCATTTGCTAATCTAGTTAACCTGTTTAATAGTCAATTCTCATGTAGCAGAAAATTTAAACGTTTAACTAGTGATCTATATAGGGTAACACAAGGTCAAAATGAATCACTTAGAGACTACATTACTAAGTTTAGTAAAGAATCCTTAGATATCCCTAATCTGGATATAGCCACGGCTGTGGAAGCCTCTAAAATGGGTTTGCTTAGGGATTCATTATTCTATGATGATCTTGTCATGACCCCATGCAGGAATCTCGATGAAGTAAGAACCAGGGCCCTTAGATTCATCCGATTAGAGGATGATAAAAGGATCCAGGAGAGATTGGCAGGATCCTCAAAACAGGAAAAGCAAGGATCCTATTTTAAGAATAACAAGTTCAAGTCCTGCAACAAGTCTGATAACCAGAATGTGCATGCAGTAGAACAAGAAGAGGATGATGAGGATTATCCTCCAATTTCTGAGTACTGTTTTTCTGTTGATAACAATGAACTAATTCTTGCAATGCAGAATCTAGGTGAGAAAGCAAGATGGCCAAGGAAAAGTGATAAACCAGCCGCAACAAAAGACAAGTCCAAATGGTGTGCATATCACGAGGATTTCGGGCATCTCACTGAAGAGTGTATTGCACTGAGAAAAGAGACTGGTTATTTGTTAAGCAAGGGGCACTTGAAGGAGCTTTTGGGAAGAAAGAAGTCAAGGACCCAGGATCCTGAAAGGATCCCAGAAAAGGCTCCTGCTCCTCCAGCAGATGCACAAGTAATAAACTTCATATCAGGAGGATCAGATATTTGTGGTACTTCCTTTTCAGCAGCCAAAAGACATGCCAAGGAAACCAAGATGGATAATGGAGATAGACCCATCCGGACCTCCACTGTTACCAAGGATAAAATTATAACTTTTGATGAGGATGATCGTCTTGATGTTCAGGATCCTCATCATGACGGTCTTGTTATTACTCTGTTTATTTCTAACCATTGTGTTCGCAGGATCCTGATAGATGGAGGAAGCTCAGTAACAATCATTCAGCTTGATGTCCTCAAGAAGATGAACATCCCTGAATCAGACATTGTCCCAAGATCCTCAGTTCTTGTGGGATTCAGCGGAGAAACCAAGAATACATTGGGGGACATCAAACTCCCTATCTATATTGAAGGACGTCATTCTTATCAAAAATTCTGTGTTATAGATTGCTTATCCTGTTGTAATGTTATCCTTGGCAGGCCATGGATACATGACATGAAGGCAGTTCCATCTACCTACCATCAGTGCGTGAAGCTTCCTAGTCCATGGGGGGTGGAGAAAATTGAGAGTGACCAACAAGAAGATAAGAATTGCTACACATCATCAATGAAGCCAGCCTCGAGACCAAGGGAGCAATAGCAATTAAAGCATCCTCCAAGAGATGTCTTGGAGGCAAGAGAATAGGATGTGAAAGAAATCCTTATGGATCCTCATGATCCTGAATCCATAGTCTTCATAGGATCAGGGATCCTCAACAACATTGAACATGATCTAGTATCCTTCCTTAAAAGGAGAAAAACTACCTTTGCCTGGAAGCATGAGGACATGACAGGTATATCTAAAGATATCCACACAACCACAACCATACCCAGTAAATCCCACAAATAGCAAAGCTACTCATAGGGTCTGGGGAGGGTGGGATGTAGACAGACCTTGCCTCTATCCCTAGGGATAGAGAGGCTGCTTCCAGAAGAGACCCTCGGCTCCAAATCCAGGTCATTCAAGCCAATTCATCAAAAAAGAAGGAAGTTTGCACCTGAAAGGAATGCCATTATCCAGGAAGAAGTAGATAAACTACTCCGGGTAGGTGCTACTTATCAAAGGCTAGTCAATATGATGTTCAAGGAGCAAATTGGACACACTATGGAGGTCTATATAGATGACATGGTGGTTAAGTCCAAGAAAGCTGAGGATCACCTTAGAGATTTGGAGGAAGCATTCAATATCCTTGATAAATTTAATATGAAACTAAATCCTTCCAAGTGTCACTTTGGTGTTAAAGCAGGTAAATTCCTAGGCTATATGGTGACAAAGAGAGGGATTGAAGCAAGTGCAGAGCAAATTAAGGCTATTGTGAATATCAAATCTCCTGCCAATGCTAAGGATGTGCAAAGGTTGACATGCAGGATCGCAGCCTTGAACAGGTTCATATCCAAATCCTCAGAAAAATGCAAGGAATTCTACGACATTTTGAGGAAGAACAAGAAATTTGAGTGGACCGAAAAGCATGAAAATGCTCTCAAAGCCCTTATGGATTACCTATCCTCAGCTCCTACCTTAATGAAACCAGAAAAAGGGGATATATTATCCTTATATTTGGCGGTATCCTCTAAAGCAGTAATTGCGGTCCTTGTTAAGGATCACGAAGGTACACAACAGCCTGTTTATTATGTAAGTAAGAGTTTGCTTGATGCTGAATCCAGGTATTCACATTTAGAAAAACTTATCCTTGCATTAATTATGGCATCTACTAAATTAAGACATTACTTTGAAACTCATGCCATTATTGTTAAGACTAATTTTCCAATTAAGAATGTTTTCAGGAAACCTGAAATGTCAGGAAGGATGGCTAAGTGGGCATTGAAGCTTAGTGCTTATGATATAAGATATGAACCAAGGACTGCCATTAAATCCCAAGCCTTAGCTGACTTTGTGGCAGATTTTAGTAGTGACTTGCAAAAGGAAGCTGAATTAGAAGTCCAACTATTAGAAGAAACTAAGGATCCTTGGATACTCTTCACTGATGGAGCCTCCAATGTCAAGGGAACAGGACTCGGAATACTACTAAAATCGCCACAGGGGGACATAATACCCCACTCCATAGCTTGTGAGTTTCAAACTACTAATAATGAGGCTGAATATGAAGCCTTGATAGTTGGTTTGCAAATTGCCAAACATATGAGGATCAGGTATCTTGAGGTACATGTAGATTCATTGTTAATTACTAATCACTTTAATGGATCCTATGCTGTTAAAGATGAAAAGCTAATCAAATATTTAGAGATAGTCAAGGAATTGGCACTCTCTTTTGTTTCCTTCAGTTTGACACAGGTACCCAGAGAAGAGAATGCAGAAGCTGATGCATTGGCTAATCTAGGATCATCCTTGAAAATTCCAGAGGATATCAGGATCCCTATTATCCATATCCTAACCCCCGCTATTGAGGATTATGTAGCCATGGAGATAGGATAGGATTCTGCGATCATCCCTAGTAATGATACACAATCCCATTCAGGATCATGGATCCTTCCAATCATGAGATATATCCAACATGGAGAGATTCCCACAGGAGAAAACCCCAGGGCTTTCAAAACTAAGGTATCTCAGTTTACAATATTGAATAATATGTTATATAAACGATCTCTTGCAGGACCATATCTAATATGCATTGAGGATCCTAAAGTCCAAGAAGTCCTAAAGGACTTTCATGAAGGAGATTGTGGAAACCATACTGGGGGCAAGGCATTATTCTCAAGGATCCTGAGAACAGGATACTATTGGCCTACTATGAAGAAGGATGTTGTGGAATATGCCAAGAAGTGTAATCCTTGTCAGAGACATAGTAATATCCTTCATCAACCAGCAGAGCTTTTGCACCATATATCCTCTTCTTGGCCATTTATGAGATGGGGAATGGATATAGTTGGAAAACTTCGTAAGGCACCTGGTGGGAAAGTATTCATGCTTGCTATGACTGATTACTTCTCCAAGTGGATAGAGGCTGAAGCCTTTGCTAAAGTTAGAGAAAAAGAAGTGATATCCTTTATCAAAAGAAACATTATTACTAGATTTGGTATTCCTTCTGAAATTGTTTGTGATAATGGATCCCAATTTATTGGGAGTAGAACTACTAACTTTTGTGACAGCTGGGGGATTAAGATGACAACATCCACACCAGTCCACCCACAAGCTAATGGTCAGGCAGAATCATCCAACAAGATCATCATCAACAACTTGAAGAAAAAGCTTGGATCCAAGAAAGGAAAATGGGCAGAAGAACTACCTTATGTACTATGGGCTGATAGGACAACTCCCAAGAATGCTACTGGCCAAACTCCATTTTCTTTAGTGTTTGGGGCAGAATCAGTGATCCCTACAGAAATGGTGGTTCCTACTGCAAGAACAAGCACCCCTGATCCTGAAGGAAATGCTGAAAACTTAATTCAAGACTTGGATACTATAGAAGAACTCTGTTAGGGGAGGATTTTCTAACAATTAGTGATCCTTACTTGTTATCGTAATTAATGATCCTTACTTCTGTGACAGATAGTGATCCTCAGAAGAGCTTCAGGATCAGGATCATGGATCACCTTAAGGATCCTCATGCTAACGATTGTTTGTTTATATTTCGTATTATTTCGCAGGAGTAACAAGCTTGACTTGGTCTTGGCAACGTTACTATGGAATATTCCACGTGTATTTCGCACACGTTTGACTGGAAATGGACGTTGTGGAGAACGTGGGAGCTTGGCACAAAAGTCGGATAGTTTGTTATTATAGTTAACTTCTATTTTTAAAGGGGTGACGAGCTAGAATTTAGGAGACTTAGCCATTTTCAGCTACACACACTCTCGTACAATTGCACTCTCGAAGCTCTCGACAAACACATAACAATTTCCACTCACTTTTACACATTTCACCATAGTGATCCTTGTACCTAGCTCGTTACTATCCAAAGTTGTAAACATTTATTGATTTATTTAAGCTTGGTGATCGGTAGTTTCCATCACCCGGGGTTTTTTGTGCCGGAGATCAACTCTTGATCAAGGGCTTTTTCCCCGTATAAATCCTTGTGTCGTTTGTGCAATTTACATTGAAGTGATCCTTATCATTGTTCTATATTTAAAGCATCATTCCCCGTAACAAAGAGTTTGGTTGCATTATCCTCATCAGATTTTTTAACCAAAACAGTTTGGCGCCCACCGTGGGGCAATTGGTGCTTCATTCTTATAAAAATTCGTGTTTCTGTGCTCATTTCATTTCACTACAACCAAGCAAATGGCTTCCTCAGCGAAGAATGCTTCAAATTTGATGCCCTCATTCAGTTCTTCACAAGGCATTCCCCCTTTGCCTCCACCACCTTCTGGATCCCAGAAGAATGCTGAGAAGAAACCAACTCCCATTTTCTCAAAACCTCCAACTTCTTCTGCTACTTACACTCCCACTACTAGTGACATGTTTACTTTGTTTTGCAGATGAAGGATCATATACAGCAACAGGACAAGACTAATGAAAGGATTCTCAAAGAAATCGGAGACCTCAAGAAACAAAAGAAAATGGCAGAGGATCATTCCCCACTGATGCCCAGATCTTTGAATTTTGATACTCCGGTGATTACTTCTCAGCCATCGGTGGTTCCAGATGTTCAATATGTGGGTGGACCAAAAGGAGTGCACTACGGAACAACGACAGTGACCCAGGCATCGGGTTCATATCTCCAGCCAGCAGGATCCTATCCTCAGCATATGGGATCCCTCACGAATTCAGGAGGATACTCAGGAGCGCAGCAGATTCAAGGATCTCCCTTTGTTCCAGGATCATCCCAGGTTCAAGGATCCTCCTTTGTTCCAGGATCATCCCAGGTTCAAGGATCCTCCATTGTTCCAGGATCATCCCAGGTTCAAGGATCCTCCTTTGTTCCAGGATCATCCCAGGTTCAAGGATCCTCCTTTGTTCCAGGATCGTCCCAGTTTCAGGGATCCTTCCAGATGCAAGGATCCTTGAGGAGTTTGCAAACAGGAAGTTCAGATGTCCATCAGGGAGATTTTATTCCAATGCAGACCAATGCTTCTACTGGTCCTTCGATCATTCTAGAGGCCCAACAATATGGATTAACATCCATTCCTCCTAATCTGAATCCAATGGGAGGTAACACTTTTAATAATTCTTATACTACTAACCATGGCCTTATGCAGGATCCAGGTATCAATCATGCCATGGCCAGAGAGTTGCAAAAGTTGAAGGATATGATATCAAGTGTTCCAGGAGTGGTCAAACCTATCCCAGAGATTGCAGATGGGAGCCACAGGATATCTCGCTTTGCACCACCAATCTGTGATGCTGAGATACCCAAGAGGTTCCATGTGCCAACCATGAAGCTGTATGATGGTTCGACGGATCCTGAAGAACATATAGCACAATACAGGGAGAGGATGGAGATCAATCCAATTCCAGAAAGGTTGAAGGAAGCATGCCTGTGCAAGGGATTCGGATCCACTCTTACTGGATCAGCTCTCAAATGGCTGCTAAGTCTTCCCCCCTACTCTATTACCTCATTTGCTAATCTAGTTAACCTATTTAATAATCAGTTTTCTTGTAGTAGAAAATTTGAACGATTAACTAGTGATCTATATAGGATAACCCAGGGTCATAATGAATCATTAAGGGACTACATTACCAAATTCAGTAAAGAATCCTTAGACATTCCCAACTTGGATATAGCCACGGCTGTTGAGGCCTTTAAAATGGGATTGCTTAGGGATTCATTGTTCTATGATGATCTTGTTATGACACCATGCAGGAACCTAGATGAGGTAAGAACCCGGGCACTTAGGTTCATCCGGCTAGAGGATGACAAAAGGATCCAGGAGAGGTTAGAAGGATCCTCAAAGCAGGATAAGCAAGGATCCTCATTCAGGAACAACAAGTTCAGATCCTACAACAGATCTGATAACCAGAACGTGCATGCTGTTGATCAGGAAGAGGATGATGAGGATTATCCTCCAATTTCTGAATATTGTTTTTCTGTTGATAACAATGAACTAATCCTTGCGATGCAGAATCTAGGTGATAAAGCTAGATGGCCCAGAAAAAATGACAGACCAGCGGCAACCAAAGATAAATCAAAGTGGTGTGCATACCATGAAGATTTTGGGCATCTTACAGAAGAATGCATTGCACTAAGAAAGGAAATTGGATACTTGTTGAGCAAGGGGCATCTAAAAGAATTGTTGGGTAGAAAAAAGTCAAGGACTCAGGATCCTGAAAGGATCCCTGAGAAGGCTCCAGCTCCTCCAGCAGATGCACAAGTAATAAACTTTATTTCTGGAGGATCAGACATTTGTGGCACATCCTTCTCAGCAGCTAAAAGGCATGCAAAGGAAACTAAGATGGATAGTGGAGAAAGACCCGTTCGAACATCAAGTGTCTCCGAAGGAAAAGTCATAACCTTTGATGAGGATGATCGTGTTGATATCCAGGATCCTCATCACGATGGTTTAGTTATTACTCTTTTCATTTCTAACCATTTTGTCCGCATGATCCTTATAGACGGAGGAAGCTCAGTGAACATTATCCAGCTTGATGTTCTAAAGAAGATGGGTATCCCTGAATCTGATATCATACCAAGATCCTTCGTGCTCGTGGGATTTAGTGGCGAAACTAAGAATACCCTGGGGGGCATTAAGCTCCCAATATACATCGAAGGCCTACACTCTTATCAAAAATTTTGTGTTATTGACTGTTTATCTTGTTGTAATGTTATCCTTGGCAGGCCCTGGATACACGATATGAAGGCAGTCCCATCTACTTACCACCAATGTGTGAAGCTCCCTAGTCCTTGGGGAATAGTCAAGGTTGATAGTGATCAGCAGGAGGCTAAGAATTGCTATACTTCATCGATGAAACCAGCCTCGAAATCAAGGGAGCAATAGCAATCAAAGTATCCTCCAAGGGATGTCTTGGAGGCAAGAGAGCAGGATGTGGTAGAAATCCTCATGGATCCTCATGATCCTGAAATCCAAGAAGTTTTAAAAGACTTCCATGAAGGAGATTGTGGAAATCACACTGGGGGCAGAGCATTATTCTCAAGGATCCTGAGGACAGGATACTACTGGCCAACCATGAAGAGAGATGCTGTGGAGTATGCTAAAAGATGTGATCCTTGTCAGAGACACAGCAATATCCTTCATCAACCAGCTGAATTATTGCATCCTATATCCTCCTCTTGGCTATTTATGAGATGGGGTATGGATATAGTTGGTAAGCTCCCTAAGGCACCTGGTGGAAAAGTGTTCATGCTAGCTATGACTGATTACTTCTCCAAGTGGATAGAGGCTGAAGCTTTTGCCCAAGTCAGAGAAAAGGAAGTTATATCCTTCATTAAAAGAAATATTATAACTAGATTTGGTATTCCTTCTGCAATTATATGTGATAACGGTTCCCAATTCATTGGGGGCAGAACCACAAACTTTTGTGACAGCTGGGGGATTAAGATGATAACATCAACACTAATCCACCCACAAGCTAATGGTCAAGCAGAATCATCCAACAAGATCATCATCAACAATTTGAAGAAGAAGCTTGGATCCAAGAAAGGGAAATGGGCAGAAGAACTACCTTATGTGCTTTGGGCTGACAGGACAACCCCTAAGAATGCTACTAGTCAAACACCATTCTCTTTGGTATTTGGTGCAGAATCAGTGATCCCAACAGAAATGGTGGTTCCAACTGCTAGAACAAGTACCCGTGATCCTGAGGAAAATGATGAGAACTTGGCTCAAGACCTGGATACTATTGAAGAAATCAGGGATCTGGCTAGGATAAGGATGGCCAGTTATCGACAAAGAATGGCTGGTGCTTACAACAAAAATGTCATGATCAGGAAATTTCAAGTTGGAGATATGGTATTAAGGAAAGCATTTCAGAATACCACCAATCCTGCTGATGGAAAATTGGCTCCAAAATGGGAAGGCCCTTATTTGATTGAGGCTGAAGCAGGAAAGGGGGCATATAGATTGCTAACCATGGAAGGTGATTTGCTACCAAGAGCTTGGAATGCTGTCCACTTGAAGAAATATTTCATGTGAGCAGGATCCTCATCGCACAGATGATCCTTGCATTGGAGTTATCCTTGAAGGATCCTTAAAGTATCCGTGATCCTTACTTTGGTATCCTTAGCAAAGTATTGGTTATCCGCAGAAGCAATCCGTTCCTTGGGTTTAACCCCAGTTATTTGGGCTTGACCCCAGTTCCGCCTGTAGCGCATGATGATCCTGGTATAGTTCAAGGCAGTGGGACCAGTACTCGCTTTAGGGGCTGATAATTCCATTGTACTGGCTATACCTAGGATCCTACGTATAATGGTAGACGTACCATACATCCGGTCCTAAGGTTTCTAACGTTTTCACGTTAGCTAAGGTTTTGGCATGTTCATGTCACTAAGTTTGGATAGTCGCCAGTTAGGGCCATACTCCAGTTTACATACGATCCTTGGGCTTGTCCCCAGTTATCCTTGGGCTTGTCCCCAGTTATCCTTGGGCTTGTCCCCAGTTATCCTTGGGCTTGTCCCCAGTATTCTTTGGGCTTGTCCCCAGTTGCTAACTCTTATCTTATACTGGCTTAGTCCCAAGTTATGCTCTATTTCAGGTCCTTGAAGATAAGCAACTAGGGATCCTTGATCCTTACTTCTCTCTAAGGTTTATCTTATAGTTATCCTGATTATGGTTAGGATCCTAACTTGGATCCTCAGGTATGATCCTTAACTATTTTCAATTCTATTCATTGTTTATTTGAATAACCCTTAAAATTTGACAACTAAACTTGTGATCCTTAAAATATATTACTTTTTGGGATTCTTTAACTAGAGGATATTTGATCATGGATCATATCCTAAATATTTTCAATCTGACTTATTCAAAATTGTTTATTCAATAAGTGTACATCAAAACAAAGGAGAATTAAAGAGACAAAAAGGATAACAATACAAGATAAGCGGCAAAAGATTAAGATTTTATTTATTAACAAAAGACTAGCCCTTTAAAGGTTGTCAAAATTACCTACCCCGAGCATCTACCTGCAATACGTGGCCCGTCCGCTGGGGTAGGTAAAGGGTGTCCATGATAATAGGTTCAAAAGTAGTGCAGGAATATAAAGGCGGCAGGATCACAATGGCTTCATCCCCCAAACAGAGGATCCCTCCACCATTTGCAATCCTGCCTATTGTCCAAAGGATCATACATGATCCTTAATCCTAAAACTATTGTTCAGTACAAACCATCAAATTGTTCAACAAAACAACCATCAAACTAAAAAATTGGGCTCCGGCTATGTCTAGAAGTTTCCATCATCACCCAATCATGCAGCCTAAACCTTCCCTGCATCACCACCTCCAGCTCCACTTGTTTCACCACCTTCACCCTTGCCTCCAGCCTCAATCGCCAGAACCTCCTCAGCCTCTTCATCATCTTCAAGATCAGCTAACCTTACTTTCCAGCCCTCAACATCCCAGCTGCTTCTGTTGAAGTTAGGATCTTGAGCTTCCTGGGCCATCTGAAGTTTTGTCTGATACATTGTAATGGCAGCAGAGACCTTTGCACCTTCTATGAGATCATGTTTTTCATAGTCCAGGTCGATCAGAAGTTTAGCCGTCTTGGTCTTGGCATCTTGGAGTTCCTTCTGAAGATCAGCAATTTTGAGGTCCTTAAGCACTGCAACCTGTTGGAGGTCAGCAATCTTCTTGTCTTGATCCTCAACGTGGCCAACATAATCCTCAATCTCAGAGAATTTCTGCAAAGGGGATAAAAGATAAGGTTAGGACCAAGTGATCCTCAAATCAGCAGGATATATCAGCAGGATATGTTAACAGGATATACAAGCAGAGACAGTGATCCTTACATCATTGAAGTACTCGAGGAATTGGTGACGGATCAGAGGTAGACCCTGCAGATCCTCAGCCTCGGAGGCCTTTCTCTTCTTGCCACCCTTTCCTTTAGTGGGTGCCTTGGGAATGGAGATGCTAGGACTGGTAGTGGACCTCTTCTTCCTGGGTCTAACAGTATCAAGGTCAGCCGTGTTGAATTGAGAAACAGGCTTGGTGGATTTTCCAGCACCTACACAACCAAAACAAGATAAGTATCTTTACTTCATTTATATTTCACTATTTATTTAAATTTTAAACAAAGATACTTACTTGACATCGTGACAGAGCCTGAGGATACCTCCTGAGAGTCTTGGGTTGTTGTCTTGAAAGTTCTTGTCTCAGGATCAAGTTTCTTGAAAGCGATGAGTCTCTCTTTGGCAGCAGGAGACAGTCTGAGGTGTGAGACGGTGATAGCTGCATAACAAGAAAGCAAAAATATATAAGTGATCCTTATATCAAAGGAAAGTTTTCTGGTGATCCTTCTCAGGATCCTCCACCCTACCATGGGTAGCCCATTTCTTGGGTAGATCCTTTCCGTCATCAATAGAATCTCTCTTGACAAAAAAGAAACGTCGCTTCCAATTAGCATCATTCTTGGTAGCTTTGAAGATCGGGTGTTCCTCACCAGGCTTACGTTTAAACAAATAACGATGAGAACCAAAGGTAGTAAGATCATACAGCTCTCCCAGCTCTGACATTCCTAGGTCTATCCCTTCCTGATCGATGATCCTTTCAAGGGTGTACAAAACCCTCCATATCATCGGCATGGCTTGGATATACGAGATGCCGGTTAGGGAAAAGAAAGATTGGGTAAAGGCTGGGAAAGGATATGTATAGCCTATGGTGAACGGAGTGACAGGAAAAGCAACCCACTTGTCGGAAATATGATCACTCAGGGTATTGGGATCAAAAGGTCTAAACTCGGTGTTCGCTGGGAAGCAGTGGTGGATCCTATCAATCTGTGCATCGTTGAAATAGCAGCGTTCTTTGATGGAATCTTCGATGATCCCCTGGCTTTTCGGTGGGCTGTTTTTCGGATGATCCTTAGCTGGGGAGTTCCGGAGCAACATCTTTGATAGAAAAATGGGAAAAGACGGAAAACAGAGCAAAGAAGGAAGAAGATGAAGAAAGAATACCTGTTTATCTTCGGAATGCAGTTATAAAGGGAGTATCTCTGAAATTTTAAATGCAATCGATCCTATCTATATCTCCTATTTATAATCATGATTGTGCAGGGTTGTCACTTCTGTGACATCATGGTTGCAACGGATAGTTCTACAATAACGGCTATATTTACGATAGTTAGTTGCGGATAAGATCAAGAAAATATAATTCGCTCATTTAACATATCACTCCTTATATTTTGGGGGCAATTGTTAGGGGAGGATTTTCTAACAATTAGTGATCCTTACTTGTTATCCTAATTAATGATCCTTACTTCTGTGACAGATAGTGATCCTCAGAAGAGCTTCAGGATCAGGATCATGGATCACCTTAAGGATCCTCATGCTAACGATTGTTTGTTTATATTTCGTATTATTTCGCAGGAGTAACAAGCTTGACTTGGTCTTGGCAACGTTACTATGGAATATTCCACGGGTATTTCGCACACGTTTGACTGGAAATGGACGTTGTGGAGAACGTGGGAGCTTGGCACAAAATTCGGATAGTTTGTTATTATAGTTAACTTATATTTTTAAAGGGGTGACGAGCTAGAATTTAGGAGACTTAGCCATTTTCAGCTACACACACTCTCGTACAATTGCACTCTCGAAGCTCTCGACAAACACATAACAATTTCCACTCACTTTTACACATTTCACCATAGTGATCCTTGTACCTAGCTCGTTACTATCCGAAGTTGTAAACATTTATTGATTTATTTAAGCTTGGTGATCGGTAGTTTCCATCACCCGGGGTTTTTTGTGCCGGAGATCAACTCTTGATCAAGGGCTTTTTCCCCGTATAAATCCTTGTGTCGTTTGTGCAATTTACATTGAAGTGATCCTTATCATTGTTCTACATTTAAAGCATCATTCCCCGTAACAAAGAGTTTGGTTGCATTATCCTCATCAGATTTTTTGACAAAAACAAACTCAGGGATTTGGCAAGGATAAGGATGGCTAGTTATCAACAAAGGATGGCTGGAGCCTACAATAAAAATGTCAGGATCAGGAAGTTCCAAGTTGGTGATATGGTATTAAGGAAAGCATTTCAGAATACCACAAATCCTGCTGATTGAAAGTTGGCACCAAAGTGGGAAGGCCCCTACCTGATTGAAGCTGAGGCAGGAAAGGGGGCATATAGATTGCTAACAATGGAAGGTGATTTCCTACCAAGAGCTTGGAATGCTGTCCACTTGAAGAAATACTTCATGTAATAAGGATCCATGATCCTTAACTATTTTTATCACAAGTATCCTCGAAGGATCTTTAGAGGATAGATGATCCTCATTTTGGTAATGTTCTAATCTCAAACTATTTCATTCTTTAATTATCCTATATACAAGGATAAGGATCCTGGATCCTTTATCCTCCTTTCACTTGATTCTGAGTTTTGCAGAAGGTTTAGGTATCTTTAACAAAGGATTGAGTATCCACAGAGGTATCCAATTATTTGGGCTTGACCCCAGTTATTTGGGCTTGACCCCAGTTATTTGGGCATGTCCCCAGTATCACCAGTAGCGCACGATGATCCTGGTACAGTTCATGGCAATGGGACCAGTACTCGCTTTAGGGGCTGACATTTCATTGTACTGGCTGTATCTGGGATCCTACGTATAATGGTAGACGTACCATACATCCGTTCCTAAGGTTTCTAACGTTTTCACGTTAGCTAAGGTTTTGGCATTTTCATGTCACTAAGTTTGGATAGTCGCCAGTAAGGGCCATACTCCAGTTTACATAAGATCCTTTGGGCTTGTCCCCAGTATATTGGGCTTGTCCCCAGTTATCCTTTGGGCTTGTCCCCAGAATTGTTGGGCTTGTCCCCAGTTACTAACTCTTCTCTTATATTGGCTTAGCCCCAAGTTATGTTCTGTTTCAGGTTTTTGAAGTTAAACAGCTAAGGATCCCTGATCCTTACCTTTTACTAAGGTTTGTCTTTTGGTTATCCTGATTATAAATGTTAAAGGGTTAGGATCCTAACTTGGATTCTCAGGTATGATCCTTAATCACTTTGATTTTATTCATTATTCATATAAGTGACCCTTATCCTTTGACAACAGAACTAGTGATCCTTAAGTTACATAACTTTTCCGAATTTGTCGACTATAGGATATTTGATCCTTGATCATATCCTAAAACTTTTAAACATGATTTATTAAACCTTTATTCTTTACTTACAAATTCAAAGAAAGTGAATAACAACAGTAGAAAAATAAAGAATTCACAAGGATAACAACACGGGAAATAGCCAAAAAGTTAAAGTTTTATTTATTCACAAAAGTTAAACCCTTTTAAGGTTGTCAAAATTACCAACCCAAGTTTCTACCAGCAATATGTGGCCCGTCCACTTGGGTTGGCAAAGGGTGTCCATTGTTAACATGTCTTAAAGTGCAGGAAATAAAAGATGGCAGGATAACAAGTGGTTTCATCCCCCAAACAGAGGATCCCTCCACCACCTATTATCCTACCTATTGTCTTAGGATCCATGATCCACAACCCTAAAAACTATTGTTCAAAGTATAACCCAACATTGTTTCAAAACATCATAACCAAAAAACTTTCAAATCCTAAAAAAATGGGCTCCGACCGCGTCTAGAAATATCCATCATCGCCCATTTCAGCAGCTCACACCTTGGCTGCATCACCACCAGCATCATCACCACCAGCTTGATCCTTCCCGCTGCCGCTTGCCTCAATCACCAAGACCTCTGTAGCCTCCTCCTCATCGTCTAGCTCAGCCAGCTTCACCTTCCAGCCCTCCTTGTCCCAAGTGGTCCTGTCGAAGTCAGGATCTTCAGCCTCCTGAGCCATTTGCACCTTGATCTTATACACGGTGATGGCAGCAGAGACTTTAGCATCCTCCAGCAGGTCGTGCCTCTCATGATCAGCATCTATATGGGCCATGACCACTTGCTGCTTTGCCAGAGCGAGATCCTTTTCAAGGCGAGAGATGGTTTGATCCTTGGCCAAGAAGATCTTCTGGAACTCCAGATGCTTTTGCTCTGCCTCCTCAACATATGCATCAAACAGCATTTCGACCTTAACAAATTTCTGCAAAGAAGACAAGGTAAAGTTCAGGATCACATGATCCTCAAGTGGGCAGGATAATCAAGCTAAGTCAGTGATCCTTACATCAGCAAAGTATTCTTGGAACTGGTGGTGGATAAGAGGCAAGCCTTCGAGATTATCAGCTTCACTGGCCTTCCTCTTCTTTCCCCCTTTGGAGGTGATAGGCTTTGGAACCACGGCACTCGGGCTAGCAGCAGTCTTCTTCTTCCCAGACCTGGAAGCAACACTAGTAAGATCGGTGACACTAAAGCGGGAGGCTGATATTGAGGATTTTCCAGCACCTATTAATCCAAAACAATAGATAAGTATTCTTGTTTTATTTGCATTTCAATATTTAATCATGTATAAACTTGGATACTTACTTGACATTGTAACGGAGCCTGAGGATACTTCTTGAGAATCCTTGGTGTTTGCTTGAAATGACCTTACTGCAGGATCAAGATTCTGGAAAGCGGTGATCCTCTCTTTGGTTGCAGGTGTTGAAATGATGTGAGAAATAGATATAGCTGCACAAAAGATACGAAAACGGGTTAGTGATCCTCAGCAGAGACAAGTTATCCTATGATCCTTCTTTAAGGATTCCCTATCCTACCATGGGTGGCCCATTTTCTGGGAAGATCCTTCCCATCCGGGATAGAATCTCTCCTAACGAAGAAGAAATGTCTCTTCCAGTTTGTGTCATTCTTGGTGGTTTTCAGGATTGGATGAGGTTCACCGGGTTTGTGTTTGAATAGAAAGCGGTGTGAACCATGGCTCACAAGGTTGTACAGCTCCGCAAGTTCAAACATTCCTAACTCTATATCCTCCTGCTCAATGATCCTTTCAAGGGTAAATAAAACCCTCCACATCATTGGCATTGCCTGAACATAGGATATGCCGGTAAGGGAGAAAAAGGACTGGGTGAAAGCAGGAAAAGGATAGGAGTATCCGATCAGAAATGGGGTAGCCGGAAAAGCAACCCAGGTTTCAGAGACGAAGTCACTCAAAGCGGTGGGGTCAAAGGGTTTAAAGACAGAGTCTGCCGGAAAGCAGTGACGAATCCGGTCTATATCCGGATCGGTAAAGCAGCAACGTTCCTTCGGAGAGTCCTTGATGATCCCTTGGCTCTTCAATGGACTGTCTTTCTAATGATCCTTAGCAGGGAATGATCGTAACTTCATTGTGATTCAGAGATTTCGAGAAAGAAGGAACAGTGCAAGAATAAGAAGAGAAAAGGAGAGAGAGAAGTACCTGCTTGATCTTCAAATGTGGATTTAAAGGGAGTATTGCTCGAATTTAAATGCACATTGATCCTTATCTCTAACTTGAATTTATAATGATGATTCTGCAGGGATATCGCTTCAATGACGTATGATCGGTAACGGCTAGTTAGATCATAACGACTATATATCCGTTAGTTTGTTGCAGATAAGATCAAGAAAATATAACTCGCTAAATTTACACTTTACTCCTTATATTTTGGGGGCAATTGTTAGGGGAGGATTTTCCAATCCTAAGGATCACGGATCCTCAAGTGCTGCCAGGATCATGGATCCTCAATTCTGTTTGAATTAAGGATCCTCAGTAGGCGTTGCAGGATCAGGATTCAGGATCCTTATTGTTATCCTTATACTAACAATTGTCTACCTTGTACGTAAGCTTGTTTTGTAGGAGCAAGGGCATGGACCAAGTATTACCGAAATTCTTGGAGCATATTCCCTCAATATTCCGCACGTGCTTGGCTCTTATGGACGTTATGGAGAACGTGGGGGGCTTGCATAATTTGCGGATAGTTTGTTAATTTAGTTATTTCTAATTTAAAATGGGGATAATAAGCTTGAGTGAGCACACTTAGCTAATTTTGGCATACACACACTCTTGTAACAGCTCTCTATCAGCTCTCGAACACTACTCGGCGATTTCATACATTTTTGCACATTGCACACTAGTGATCCTTGTAACAAGCTTGTTATCATCCCGAGTTGTAAACTTCTTTTGATTAATCTTAGTTGGTGATCGGTAGTTTCCATCACCCGAGGTTTTTTATGCCGGAGATCAACTCTTGATCAAGGGCTTTTTCCTCGTATAAATCATTATGTCATTTGTTCATTACATTTCTGAGTTATCCTTCATATTGTTCATTGATTCAAGCATCATTCCTCACAACAAAGATTTGGTTACATTATCTTAGCCTGATTTTTGACCAAAACAATTCTTAATTGGAAAGTTAGTTTTAACAATAATAGCATGAGTTTCAAAATAAAGGCGTAGTTTAGTAGATGCCAAAATGAAAGCAAGGATAAGTTTTTCTAAATGAGAATACCTGGATTCAGCATTAAGCAAACTTTTACTTACATAATATACAGGATGTTATGTACCTTCATGATCCTTAACAAGGACTGCACTTACTACCTTAGAAGAGACTGCCAAATATAAGGATAATATATCCCCTTTTTCTGGTTTCATTAATGTTGGGGCTGAGGATAGGTAATCCTTAAGGGCCTTGAGAGCATTCTCATGCTTTTTAGTACACTCAAATTTCTTGTTCTTTCTCAGAATGTCATAAAATTCCTTGCATTTCTCTGACGATTTTGAGATGAACCTGTTCAAGGCTGCGATCCTTCCTGTCAATCTTTGCACATCCTTGGCATTTGCAGGAGACTTGATATTCATAATCGCCTTGATTTTCTCTGGACTTGCCTCTATGCCTCTTTTTATCACCATATACCCTAGAAACTTGCCAGCTTTTACACCAAAGTGGCACTTGGAAGGATTCAATTTCATATTGTATCTATCAAGGATATCAAATGCTTCCTCCAAATCCCTAAGGTGATCCTCAGCTTTCTTGGACTTAACCACCATGTCATCAATATAGACTTCCATTGTGTGTCCAATTTGTTCTTTAAACATCATATTAACTTGCCTTTGGTAGGTAGCACCTGCATTTCTTAGTCCAAATGGCATAGCAATATAACAATAGATACCAATAGGGGTCATAAAGGCTGTATCTTCCTGATCAGATGGTTCCATCTGAATTTGTTGAAATCCAGATGAAGCATCCATGAAAGTCAACAACTCATGACCCGTGGTAGCATCCACCATGGAGTCAATGTGGGGTAATGGGAAAGGATCCTTGGGACATGCCTTGTTTAAATCAGTAAAATCGACACATACCCTCCACTTTCCATTTTTCTTTTGAACAAAAACCACATTGGCTAGCCATCTTGGATACTTAACCTCTTTAATCATACCTGCTCTGAGTAGTTTATCTACCTCCTCCTGGATGATGGCATTCCTCTCAGGTGCAAACTTTCTCCTTTTTTGATGTATGGGTTTGAATGACCTGTCAATGCCAAGTTTATGAGTGATAATATCATTGGAAATACCTGTCATGTCCTCATGCTTCCAGGCAAAGGTAGTTTTTCTTCTCTTTAGGAAGGATACTAGATCCTGTTCAATGTTGTTGAGGATCCCGGATCCTATAAAAACTTTGGATTCAGGATCCTGATGATCCATCAGTATATCTTTCACATCTTGTTCTCTTACCTCCAGGACATCTCTTGGAGGATACTTTAATTGCTATTGCTCCCTGGGTCTTGAAGATGGCTTCATGGATGAAGTGTAACAATTTTTAGCTTTCTGTTGGTGTCTTTCTATCTTCACCACACCCCATGGAGTAGGGAGTTTGACACACTGATGATATGTAGATGGAACTGCTTTCATGTCATGTATCCATGGCCTGCCAAGGATAACATTGCAACAGGATAAGCAATCTATAACACAATTTTTTTGAAAACAATTAACTCCCTCTATGTAAATGGGAAGTTTAATGTCCCCCAATGTGTTCTTGGTTTCTCCACTGAATCCCACAAGAACTGATGATCTAGGGATAATTTCTGATTCAGGGATGTTCATCTTTTTGAGGACATCAAGTTGAATGATGTTTACTGAGCTTCCTCCATCTATGAGAATCCTGCGAACAAAATGGTTAGATATAAACCAAGTGATAACAAGACCATCATGATGAGGATCCTGAATATCAACACGATCATCCTTATAAAAGGATATAACTCTCTCATGTGTAAGGATCGAGGTTCGAATGGGTCTATCCCCATTATCCATCTTTGTCTCTTTAGCATGTCTCTTGGCTGCTGAAAAGGAAGTACCACATATGTCTGATCCACCAGATATGAAGTTGATAATTTGTGCATCAGCAGGAGGAGCAGGAGCTCTTTCTGGAACCTATTCAGGATCCTGGATCCTTGACTTTTTCCTTCCAAACAGCTCCTTCAAATGCCCTTTGCTTAACAAATAACCAATCTCTTTCCTGAGTGCTATGCATTCATCAGTGAGATGACCGAAATCTTCATGATAGGCACACCATTTGGATTTTTCTTTTTGTGGCAGCTGGCTTATCATTCTTTCTGGGCCATCTTGCTTTTTCACCTAGATTCTGCATTGCAAGGATTAGTTCATTGTTATCAACAGCAAAGCAATATTCGGAAATGGGTGGATAATCTTCATCATCCTCTTCTTGCTCCACTGCATGCACATTTTGATTATCAGACTTGTTATATGATTTAGATTTGTTGTTCCTGAAATAGGATCCTTGCTTTTCCTGCTTTGAGGATCCTGACAGCCTTTCTTGGATCCTTTTATCATCCTCTAATCGGATGAATCTAAGGGCCCTGGTTCTTACTTCATCAAGATTCCTGCAAGGGGTCATAACAAGATCATCATAGAACTGTGAATCCTTAAGTAAACCCATTTTGAAAGCTTCTACAGCCGTAGCTATATCCAAGTTAGGAATTTCTAAGGATTCCCTACTGAACTTGGTTATATAATTCCTAAGTGATTCATTTTGACCTTGTGTTACCCTATATAGATCACTAGTTAATCATTCAAATCTCCTACTACATGAGAATTGGCTATTAAACAAATTAACTAAGTTAGCAAATGAAGTAATAGAGTAAGGGGGAAGACTTAGCAGCCATTTAAGAGCTGATCCTGTTAGTGTGGATCCGAAACCCTTGCATAGACATGTTTCTTTTAACCATTCAGGAATGGGGTTGATTTCCATTCTCTCCCTGTATTGAGCTACATGCTCTTCTGGATCAGTTGAGCCATCATATAACTTCATGTTTGGTGTCTGAAACCTCTTTGGTATCTCTGCATCACAAATAGGTGGTGTAAATCGAGATATCCTGTGACTCCCATCCGGAATCTCAGGAATGGGTTTAACGGTTTAACCACTCCTGGAACACTAGATATCATATCCTTGAGCTTTTGTAACTCTCTAGCCATAGCTTGGTTGATCCCTGTATCTTGCACAAAGCCATGGTTTGTATTATAAGTAGTATTTAAAGTGTTACCTCCTGATGGATTCAAGGGTGGAACTCCTGATGTGAATCCATATTGATGTGATTCTAGCATGATTGAGGTACCAGACGAAGCAATAGTCTGCATGGGTATGAAGTCTCCCAAATGAATCTTTGAACTTCTTGGTTGTACACTCCTTAAGGATCCTTGATCCTGAAAGATGTTGGATCCTTGATACAACGAAGCTGGGGGTCTTGGAGGATAATCAATGGACCCGTGAACCTGAGATGAGGATCCTTGAACCTGAGAGGAGGATCCTTGACCCTGAGATGAGGATCCTTGAACCGTCTGTGTTCCCATATATCCTCCAGAACTAAAGAATGATCCTTGATGCTGGAAGGAGGATCCTTGAGGCTGAAGAGGGGATCCTGAAGGCTGAAAGTAGGATCCTTGAGCCTGTGTCATTGCCGATGATCCATAGCGTATACTAGATGATCCACCCTGGTATTGAATGCCTGATGCTGTGGAGTGCTGGGCGGTTATGGCTGGAGAATCAAAATTTAGTGATCTAGGCATCAATGGAGAGTGATCCTCCGCTGATCTCTTCAATTTCTTGATTTCATCAATTTCTCGAAGGATCCTGTCATTAGTTTTGTCCTGCTACTGCATGTAATCCTTCATCTGAAAAATCAAAAAATAAAGATCATTGTTAGTAGGACCAAAAGAAGCAGCAGTAGTTGGCTTTGAGAAAACGGGGGTTTGTTCTCCACAGCATTCTCAGCATTCTTCTGGGATCCAGAAGGTGCGGGAGGCAAAGGTGGAATGCCCTGTGAAGAGGTGATCGTCGGCATGGAACTTGAAGTGTTCTTCTCTTGAGAAGCCATGTAGTTGAAGATAACGAAGAGAAATGAATGAAATGAACAAATTTTCTCAGAATTGAAGCACCAATTGCCCCACGGTTGGCCCCAAACTGTTTTGGTCAAAAATCACACAAGGATAATGCAACCAAATCTGATTTTGTGAGGTGTGATGCTTGATTATATGATCAAATGTATAGACAATGAAAGAATGAACTGAATGTTGGACACAAGGATTTATACGAGGAAAAAGCCCTTGATCAATGTATGATCTCCGGCATAAAAAACCTCGGATAGTGAAAACTACCACTATCAAGTATATTGAATAAACAAGTTCACAACTTCGGATGTATTGAGCTTGATACAATGATTTCTAGTGTGTGTGTGTTCGAGAGAAAGAGTAGCAGAAGTGTTGTACGTAAACTGGAGTGCAAAAGTGTTTCTAAAAAATAAGCTCAATACCCCTTTATTCTTAGCTAAAAATATCCTAACTAACTATCCGAAATATTAGCCCATCACCCACGATCACCATTAACAGTCACTAGCTCATGCACATGTTGAAAATGTAGAGCATATTCCCCTGGAATCTCGCGTGGAATAAGTTTTGTTCAAAACATACCTGCAAAACAAGCCAAAAGGTGATGGAAACAATTGTTAAGTTAGAATAATAATGAGGATCCTGGATCCTTATTCCTGCAGCGTCTCCTGAGGATCCTTAATTCAAACTGAACCGAGGATCCGTGATCCTTGCTACACTTAAGGATCCGTGATCCATAGGCTATAAAATTCTATCCCTAACAGGAAAGTGGTGCTATTCATATTAAAAACCTTGCTAAAATTTTTACCTGGTTTCCTTTTTTCAAAACTTTTTGCTACACTATTTTTAATGGCCTCAAAATCAAACATGAGCTATTCTACCATGTCTGCTACAACCTCTACAACAATCGGTTTGGTGCTTCCACCACCTCCAAGGACGCAAGCTTCTTCTCAGCCTCAAGCTCCTCCAAGGAGGACCGAAACTCAAACATCTCGGGATATTATGCGTACTCAGAATATCCATGGATCTGCTGCCTCAGGAAGAACTCATATTATGGGTTCTAATGATGAAATTCTAACTTTGTTTGGTAGTTTACAGGATCAGATGAAGCAACAGCAGCAGACCAACCAAATGCTGTTAAGAGAGATACAACTCTTGAAATCTAGCTCAAGCAGGCCTGCTGAGGATACTGTCACTCCCTTGCAGCCCAGAGCATTGAACTTCAGTTCGGCAGTATATACTGAGGATAACAGGGGCAATATTGTACCTAGTCATTCCCAGAGTCATACTCCTGAGATACCCTCATCGGTCAGGGTATCAACTGTGAGAAGTTCAGGATACGCTCCAGGATATGGCCAGAATCCTCAGGCTGGTAACGTGTCTAATAATACTAATACTCTTACTACTAACGGTGTTGGATCTTTGCAGGATACAGGTGTGACGTCAGCACTCTATAGGGAGCTTCAGAAGTTGAAGGATATGTTATCCAGTGTACCTGGGGTGGTCCAGCCAATTCCAGAAGTATCCCAGGATAGCCATAGAATATCCTGGTTTGCATATCCTATATGTGATGCTGAAATTCCGAAAAGATTTCAAACCCCCAACATGAAGCTCTATGACGGAACCACGGATCCTGAAGAGCATATTGCTCAGTATAGGGAAAGGATGGAGATTAACCCTATCCCTCCGGATCTTAAGGAAGCATGCCTCTGCAAGGTTTTTGGCTCTACTCTAACAGGATCAGCCTTGAAATGGCTCTTAAACGTTCCACCTCATTCAATTACATCATTTGCTCACCTAGTTAATTTATTTAATAGTCAATTTTCTTGCAGTCGAAGTTTTGAAAAACTAACCAGTGATCTCTACAGGATAACCCAAGGTCCTCAAGAATCCTTAAGGGATTATGTGAACAAGTTTAGTAGGGAATCCCTGGATATCCCACATCTTGATGTTGCAACAGCCGTGCACGCATTCAAAATGGGGTTGCAAAAGGATTCCCAATTTTATCAAGATCTTGTAATGAATCCTTGCAGGAACCTGGATGAAGCTCGGAAAAGGGCTTTGAGATATATCAGACTAAAAGATGACAAAAAGATGCAAGAGAGGATGAATTCATCCTCAACCTATGAATCAACTAACAGGAAGTCAGAATCCTCATACAAACCATATCGCTCTAAGCCATATGGCAGGAATGACAGCAAGAAAGTGAATGCTGTTGAGGATGAGGATCCTGAGGAGTATCCTGAATTATCAGAATATTGTTTTTCTGTTAATATACCCGAACTAATATATGCTATGTAGGGTTTGGGAGATAAAGCGAGGTGACCCAGGAAGAACTCGTAAAAGGCCGATTGGAAGGATAAATCCAAGTGGTGTGCCTTCCATGAGGATTTTGGACATGTTACGGAGGATTGCATAGCCCTGAGGAAGGAAATAAGCTACCTGCTAAGCAAAGGATACCTAAAGGATCTTTTGGGCAGAAAGAAGAATAAGGGTCAGGATATTGAGAAGGATCCTGAACGAGCAGCATCACCTCCTGCAGATGCCAAGATAATTAACTTCATCTCAGGAGGATCTGACATTTGTGGAACCTCTTATTCTGCAGCAAAAAGACATGCGAAGGAGGCGAAGGCAGAACGGGGGGACAAGCCAACCAGGATGACAACCCTCACAACTGATAAAGTGATAACGTTTGACAGTGATGATAGGGATAGTGTCCAGGATCCCCATCACGATGGTTTAGAAATAACTTTATATATTGCTAATCATTTTGTGCGTTGGATACTGGTGGATAATGGCAGCTCCGTCAACATTATTCAACTGGAAACGCTGAAAAGAATGAATATTTCTCAGATGGAGATCACTTCAAAATCCACTGTACTTGTAGGGTTCAGTGGAGAGGCCAAGAATACTGTGAGAGAAATAAATCTTCCAGTATACGTTGAAGGAGTGAATTCAATGCAACGTTTGTGTGTCATGGACTCCTTATCTTGCTACAATATTATATTGGGCAGACCATGGATACATGTTATGAAGGTTGTCCCGTCAACCTATCATCGGTGTATCAAGATTCCTACCCCTTGGGGGGTTTTCAAGGTCGAAAGTGATCAACAAGAGGCAAAAGAATGTTATTCTTCCTCAATGAAGTCTTCAACAAAGCCTAAAGCAGGATAGCAATTAAAGATACGATCCCATGATATCGTGGAGGCCTCAGAGCAAGATGTTAAGAAAATTATCCTGGATCAGGATAATCCAGATATCTCGGTGCTCGTATGGAAGCATGAGGATATGACAGGTATTTCTAAGGATATTATAACTCACAAGCTTGGAATTGACAGGTCTTTTAAGACCGTTTAGCAAAAGAGAAGGAAATTTGCTCCTGAAAGAAACGCAATTATACAGGAAGAGGTTGAAAGATTGCTGAAATCCAAGATGATTAGGGAAGTCAAATTTTCCAAGTGGCTAGCAAATGTGGTCGTAGTTCAAAAGAAGAATGGGAAATGGAGAGTTTGTGTAAATTACACAGACTTGAACAAAGCATGCCCTAAAGATCCATTCCCTCTGCCTCATATAGACTCTATGGTGGATGCAACTGCCGGTCATGAGATGCTAACCTTTATGGATGCATCCTCAGGATTCCAACAGATCCAAATGGAACCCTCGGACCAGGAGGATACTGCTTTCATGACACCAACAGGTATTTATTGTTATACTGCTATGCCTTTCAGTTTGAAAAATGCAGGTGCAACACTGCAACGTAACAGAGTTTGGTAAACATGATGTTTAAAGACAAACTGGGGGACACCATGGAGGTATACATTGACGATATGGTGGTAAAGTCTAAGAAGGCTGAGGATCATCTTCGGGATATTGAGGGAGCATTTAATATCCTGGACCATTACAATATGAAATTAAATCCTACCAAGTGCCATTTTGGAGTGGGGACAGGAAAGTTTTTAGGGTATATGGTGACTAAAAGGGGCATAGAAGCAAGCCTGGAATAGATCAAAGTTATCCTGGATATCAAGTCACCATCCAATATGAAAGATGTATAAATATTAACAGGACGAGTAGCGGCATTAAACAGGTTCATATCAAGATCCTCAGAGAAGTGCAAAGAATTCTACGATATCCTGAAGAAGAATAAGAAATTCGAATGGGGAGAGAAGCATGAAACAGCCCTACAGGAATTGAAGCAATATCTTTCAACTGCACCTTTATTGATGAAGCCCGAGGATGGTGAACCATTATCCCTGTATCTTGCAGTATCAGGGAATGCAGTAAGTGTTGTTCTGGTAAAAGATCACGAAGGTCAGAAGTATCCTGTCTATTATGTTAGTAAAAGTTTATTAGATGTTGAAACTAGATATTCACACTTAGAGAAATTGATATTCGCCCTAGTTATGGCATCAACTAAGCTTAGACACTATTTCGAGACACATAGGATTCATGTTAAAACTTATTATCCTGTTAAAAATGTGCTTAGGAAACCTGAGATGTCGGGTAGAATGGCTAAATGGTCAGTGAAGTTAAGTGCCTATGATCTAGTATATGAACCTAGAAATGCTATAAAGTCTCAGGCTCTAGAAGACTTTGTGGCTGATTTCAGTAGTGATATTCAAAATGAAGTAGACCTAGAAGTACAATAACTAGGAGAAACCTTAGAATCCTGGACATTATATAATGATGGTGCATCTAATGCGAGAGGTGTAGGATTGGGTATACTACTAAAATCGCCACGGGGGTACATATTACCCCAGGATATTAGATGTGAATTTCCTGCCACTAATAATGAAGCATAATATGAAGCTTTGATTGCAGGATTAGAGTTGGCCAGGAGTATGAATATTAAAAGTTTGCAAGTATATGTTGATTCCTTGTTAATTACTAACCATTTCAATGGGTCCTATGCAGTCAAAGGTGAAAGATTAATCGAGTATCTTGAAATTCTCAAAAAAATTAGCAGGATATTTCGATGTTTTTACACTTGAACAGGTACCAAGGGAGGACAATGCTGAGGCTGATGCTTTGGCAAACTTGGGATCATCAGTCAGGATATCGGAAGGAACCCAAATACCAATATTACATATCCTATATACTGCAATGGATCTCTTCAAGTCTTAGGGTGAGGAAATAGCAAGTATCCAGGATCCTGACGATGAATATCCTGAGAAGAATCCTGAATCATGGACAGCTCCGATCATAAAATATCTCAAAGAAGGACACATCCCAAAGGATGAGAATCCTAAGGCTTTCAGAATGAAGGTATCTTGATTCACTATTATAAATGATGTTTCGTATAAGAAGTCTCTTGCAGGACCATACCTGAGGTGCTTGGAGGATCCCAAAACTAAGGCAGTACTTCAGGATATACACGAAGGAGATTGTGGTAACCATACTAGGGGCAGATCATTATTCTCAAATGTGCTAAGAACAAGATACTATTGGTCGACGATGAGGAAAGATGCTGCAGAATATGCTCGAAGATGTGATGCATGTCAAAGACACAGCAATATACTGCATCAGCCTGCTGAGCTACTATATCCTATTGCTTCCCCTTGGCCATTCATGAAATGGGGTATGAACATAGTGGGAAAGTTGCCAAAAGCTCCAGGAGGAAAAGTTTTTATGCTGGCAATGACGGATTATTTCTCCAAATGGGTTGAAGCTGAAGCATTTGTTCAAGTCAGAGATCAAGAAGTAGTATCCTTCATAAAAAGGAATATCCTAACTAGGTTTGGGGTACCAGCTGAGATAATTTGTGATAATGGCTCTTAGTTTATCAGTAAGAGGACTACCAATTTTTGCAAGAGTTGGGGAATCAAGATGAGCACATCCACTCCGGTACATCCTCAAGTAAATGGACAGACAGAATCCTCGAACAAGATAATTGTCAACAATATGAAGAAAAGACTAGGAGCTAAAAAAGGAAGATGGGCAGAAGAGTTACCCTTTAGCTTATGGGCTGATAGAACAACAATAAAAAGTGCAACTGGGCAAACCCCATTTTCCTTGGTGTTTGGGCCATAAGCGGTGATCCCGACAAAGATGGTGATACCTACAACAAGATACAGCCTCCGGGATCCTGAGAAGAATCCTGAAGCTTTATGCCAAGAATTGGATACTGTCGACGAGACAAGGGATGCGGCAAAGTTAAGGATGGCAACATACCAACAGAGGATATCCATAGCATATAACAAAAACCTAAGGACTAGAAGGTTTCAAGTTGGAGATTGGGTATTAAGAAAAGCTTTTCAGAATACTACTAATCCTTCTGATGGAAAGTTAGCTCCAAAGTAGGAAGGACCATATGAGGTTCAATCGGAATCTGGAAAAGGAGCATACCAGCTTAACACTGTGGAAGGGGATATATTGCCAAGATCCTGGAATGCTATACACCTCAAAGCCTATTTCAAGTGAGTTTAGAATTTAATTTCTAACTCAGGATGGTATGAATTCTATCTCTTTTAAATATAATTTTATTTTATTTGAAACTCAATACTGACTTAAGCATCGGAGGGGTGTTACCCAAGCTAACACCCACCTTAGTTTAAGGGTGTTTTGCAGGATATAGCTCCAGGATATATACTCAGGATCGAAAGATTAGAGGATTGGCCCCCTCTCTCACGTTTAAGGGATTCTAATCCCTTCAAAGGTTTAAAGGTATTCACCTTTCTCTCGAATTGGGTTTAAACACCCCGCCTGGAGCGTAAGTTATCCGGGAATAGTTCAAGATAGCGGGACCAGTCCATGTAAAAGTGGCTGACAATTTCGTTATTATTGGCTATATCCTGGATCCTTAAGGTACATGAGGATTGATCACCCTCTCTCACGAAAGGGTATTTTTATACTCTCTAAGGTTTAAAGGTTTTCACCTTTCTAAGTTTTGGAGTTTGTACACTCTCGCCTGTAGCGCACGAAAACACGGGATTATCCCCAGTCTACTTAGGGTTTATCCCCATAATTTTAAGGATCTATCTCCAGTATACTTAGGGTTTTTCCCCTGTAATACAAAAGTTATAACATCAGTTATGAACAAGTTGAGGCACATTCTTGGAAAAATTGCTAAGTCTTTAAGAATGACATGCACAGGGGACATTCATCCTAAGGCATTGTGAACAATTCAAAGAATCAAGTTTGAACTTGATTTACTAAGTGTTCCGGACATGGGACATCTTGGGTGAAAAGGTTGCAAGAAATTCGAAGATTGGGATATATTCTATGAATATCTTTGGTATGATCTCTCCTTTTTTACCCTTTAAGAGCCTTATCTAAACAATCTACGTTTTTGGAATTATGTTTGATAAAGGTCTTAATAGAACATTTTTTATTAAAATGTTAAGAGTATCCTGACCAGGATATTTCCTTAGGATATTTGAAATGTTGTAAATGTTGGAACTACATTCAAGTTAAACAACATATAACATAATTTACAAAGTAAAAATGGATAACAACAGATAAGGCTAAAAGGTTAGTTTATTATTAATATAGCAAAAGATTGTGCTTTTGGCTTCATCTCAAACCAAGATCCATCCACCAAAAGCACAATTAGTTTTAACATATTTACTTAAACAGTTGAAGACTTCGTCTTGAAACCCAAGATCCCTCCATCTTCAACTGTTAAACTGTTCAAAATAAAGCATACTAAAGGTTGATGACCAAGGGCTTCATCCTGAAACTCAGGATCCCTCCACCTTTGGCCATCAAGTTGTTCTAAGTGCAGGAAATTAAATTGTTTAAAAGACAAGAAAAGTAAATTGTTTATCAACCACAAGCATCAAGATTAAAAAAGTGGGCTCCGGCCTAGGCACAAATATCCATCATTTCCCACTTCGCTGCATTCAAGGGGCAGCACCCTCTTCAACCATGGCTTCAACAGCATCCGTACCAGCATCACCACCAGCATTCCTCCCAGCATCATCACCAGCATCGATCGCCTTCTCAGCCACCTTAGTAGGATCCTCAACCGCAGGCTTTACAGGATACTCCACAGGATTACCACCAAGGTCCCTCAACTTTGCCTCCCAAGCGTCGACATTCCAGGAAGGACATTCAAAGCCCATGGCCTTGGCTTCATAGGCCAATTTTAGCCTAGCTTGGAGGAGAGAGACGACGACGGAACTCTTGAGGCCTTCTCGGTAAGAAGCCATATCATGCTCATGCTGGACCTGAGCGGCGTCGGATTTGGCCTGAGCTTCGTGGGTGTTCTTCTTGATGGCAGCCTGGTGTTCCTGCGTCATTGGCTTGTACTTGGCCTCATAGTGCTCTGACTTGGCGGTGGCGATTGCTACTTGACCGGCAATGGTGGTCTCGGCCTTCTTTAGTTTAGCCTCCAGCATGTTGTTCAGTCCACATGTGTCCTCATACAAGAACACTAGCCGCTCAAGACCCTGCAATCAGATGAACAGGTATCGATGTATGTACTTAAAATATATAGTCATCATATATGTGCAGGATATAAGATAAGGATAACTACCTGATTGAGGAAGCCGGTCATGAACTTGCTGGACTCTGAGAATCTATGATTCTCAAATGGGAAAACATCATAGGTAGCGGGGGAATCTGGTTCCTTCCTCTTGCGGGAACTAGAGCCACGTGGCTTTGAGGCAGTGGAAGGCTTGGGAACGGCGGCAGTCTTGGAGCTGGTAGGCTTTGATGTGATAGCTAGCCTGGGATTCACTTCTTGTTTAACTTGCACGGGGCCGGAATAGCTATCCAGCTCCTCAAGGTCAAAGACTTCAAGATTATTGACTTGTGCTGCACAAAGGGAAGAAATACTAAGTCTTTATGTACTGTTAGAATATAATCGGTTTAATATATGAGAATAACTTGTAAAACTATGCTTACCAGACATATCGGAACTTGATTTTTGGCTTGAGCTTGTGAATAATAGGGAAAAGGTTCTTTCACTCTCCGGGAGCCGGTAGATCTCCTTGATTCTTCCTTTTGATTCAGCGCTTGGAGGGGCCAATTCCTTGAAATTTGCTACAAAAAGAAAGTAAATATATCAGGATGTCAGTTAAAGATATAGTTTCAGGATACGACTGGGGATATTCCTAAAACCCTAAATCCCACCAGAGGTCAACCATTTCCCGGGAAGGTCAACACCCTTGTCAATAAAATCTCTTTTCACGAAAAAGAATTTTCGTCTCCAATCATCCTCGTTTTTGGTTGCTTTAAGGATGAGGGGATCTTTGGAAGTGGAAAAGAGGAGAAATCGGCTGGAACCATGGGACCTTAAGCGATATGCAATTGGGAGATCCTCGATGCACAGGTCAGGCTCATGACGAGACTTTATCTGGTCCAAGGTAACCAAGACTCGCCAAACCATAGGCATGGTCTAGGCGTAGCTAAGACCGGTGAGTTCAAAAAAGCGAGAGATGAAGGCCGGGAAAGGATATCGGAGCCCTATCGAGAAAGGGTAGGCCAGGAAGCATACCCACTCTTCGGAATACACGTCCAATCGGACCTCTCGGTCGAACGGACGTATAACCGCTTCGGCGGGGAAGGCACCGGAAGCTTTCAGGGCCGCGATATCGGCATTGTCAAACGAACAGATCTCCTTTGAGGGTTCTTTGAGGAGGTTTTGCTCGTTAAAAGTAGGTACAAAATCGGCTATTTGGGATCTGGTTCGGCTGGCCATGGTGGAATTTTGCAAAGAAAACAGAGAAGAGAGGAGAAGAAGAATACCTGAAGATTACTCGGAATATTGTGATCAATATGCAGAAAATCTGAGTAGATATAGGCTGAAAATAGGGGGTATTGAGTAAAATTCACGTGGGAAGTTGCAGCAAGTCATTTCAAGCGTCCAATCATCATAATTGCCTCGATATAAGCGATAAGTTTTAAAATATACCCGTTAGAATTTAGAATTCCAACAAATATATTTTGGGGAAAATTGTTATGGGTGGTTTTCTAAACCCATATCCTGAATTATATCCTGACTTTATTACTTTTGATTGTGACCAGGATACCAGATCAGGATATTGGTAACATCCTGATACAGTATCCTGGTGGTGACTAATTGTTCACGTGCAGATTAGCATGGTAGGCCTATAACGTTCGAGTGGACTGCTTCTCCTGAAGACTCGGGCTATTCGGTTGAAAAGAAGACATTGAAGCCGGAAGAAGGGGTCGTCAACGTCTAGGAAGGAATATTCCAAGCATCCCAGTTTTATAGGATAGTTTGTTGTTTCTATTTTACTATAAAAGGGAACGTACGGATCGATAGACACACACATTTTTTTCACACACACTTCTGCTCTCTACAAGCTGCAATCACTCAAAAACACTCACACTTAAAATTCATTGTAACACTTTGCTGATCCGTACGATATCCTGTACTGTATCCTGAAATTTGAAGTAATAAGAAGAACAAGGCAGCTGCGATTGTCAGCTCCCGAGGTTTTGTGCCGGCAGTCTAGATTGATCAAGGGCTTTTCTCGTACATCTCGTGTCACCCTATTCTTTTCTGCTCATTGTTTGATTATTGATATAGCTCGGTATCCTGAGCTATATCCTGAAACTGTTTTTTTGCAAACAACCAAACCAGAATATTTTCAATATACATTGTTAGCACACTACCTCACAAAACTAATTTGATCACTAAATTGCTTAAGTAATTTTTGACCAAAACAATATTAATGGCATTTCTGTAAATAGCTAAAAAAAACCTAACCCCCACCCCTCCCCCCCCCCCCCCAAAAAAAAAAAACCTAAACCCCCTCCCACCCCCCAGAAAAACCTAACCCTCCCCCCCCCCCCCCCTAAAAAAAACCTAACCCCCCCCCCCAAGCTAAATGCTATTTTTGGTCGTGTTCACATTGGTTCTCGCGGTTCTCGCAATAAAGGGTGGTTCCTAACGGATCCTTCTCCTATATATATATATATATATATATCTATATATATATATTAAACCTAGCCATGACACCAACCAATTTATGGTGGAAAGTTGTGTGCAAAGGTAAATGTTTATCTTAGACTAACTTCCTCATACTTGGACTTCTAGTGGGTGAAATATTACCCACGAAATACACATAAATTAATAGTGTCCAAAGTGAGTGTTTAGTCAAGATAATATTTTTACGTATTTCATATATTATTATTATTTATTTATTTCTTATTCAAATCTCATTTACATTCCAACTTCTAAATCCTTGTAATTACACAACAAAAAATAGCTAAAAAAAACCTAACCCCCACCCCTCCCCCCCCCCCCTCCCCAAAAAAAAAAAACCTAAACCCCCTCCCACCCCCCAAAAAAACCTAACCCTCCCCCCCCCCCCCCCTAAAAAAAACCTAACCCCCCCCCCCCAAGCTAAATGCTATTTTTGGTTGTGTTCACATTGGTTCTCGCGGTTCTCGCAATAAAGGGTGGTTCCTAACGGATCCTTCTCCTATATATATATATATATATATATATATTAAACCTAGCCATGACACCAACCAATTTATGGTGGAAAGTTGTGTGCAAAGGTAAATATTTATCTTAGACTAACTTCCTCATACTTGGACTTCTAGTGGGTGAAATATTACCCACGAAATACACATAAATTAATAGTGTCCAAAGTGAGTGTTTAGTCAAGATAATATTTTTACGTATTTCATATATTATTATTATTTATTTATTTCTTATTCAAATCTCATTTACATTCCAACTTCTAAATCCTTGTAATTACACACCTTGTTCATCCTTGTTAGGATAATTTGGTGCTCCAACCTCTCAAGATGATCATCTCACGTTTGTGGAAACCACTTGCAAACAGTGAGTACACTCGAACCCTTTTTTCCTTTAAACACACTTTGGGTTGCAATATATGAAATTATAAAAACTCACATACACACAATCAATCACATTATTCAAACACTCAATCTATGAATACATGCTATTTGTCATACATACATGCTAGAAGTTAATCTTGTGTACTCAATCGCATACCTTAAAAATTATAGCGCTATAGGAGTAGCACACCGCCCTTATGTGGTAGTGTTAAGTATTCAATCTTATACAACCTCTTCCCTTATGTGGAAAGGATATGCTAGTGGACACTTGGTTTGATTGATAGTTTACACAGGCTAGTAGTATACAAATTGCCATGTTAGATTGAGAACTTTTATGCTATATTATGTAGACTAAACTTGTATGCCCACCAACTATTTTGTTGACCTTTATTATTCATATATTGCAGGGAATTGATGATAATGTTCAAGAAATCTACTAGGTGGATTGAGAAACGCATGAATAAATTAGTTTTCTTTTGTTTGAATATTTGAATTGATGTAATTTCTTCTTCTTTTGACAATGTATGAATTTGAGTTTATGAAATAAAAAGGGTTTATTTAAATATTGTCATTTTCAATTGTTATGACGCTTTAAGCAATCATCCATTCACTCATGCCTCGATGATTTCGCCATCGGTTGGGGTGTGACAAATTGATATCAGAGCTATAACTATGGTGAATTAGAAAAAAATTGCTATGATTGACCTAGTCTATAGTTAAGAACCTTATTTGACCATTCTTGATTATGATGTTAAAATTACCAATTTTCTTTCTATAATTGCTTCTACCTCTTCCTTTGTCTCAAGTTACATACCCCTTTCCTAAGGAACTTTACATAACGACACGACTACTTGAAGACACTCTTATTCCACAATAGAAATGACTCACCAAAATAGGGGTGATTCCCACATTTGGTGACAACTTTCAATCCACCTTACATGTTATTTTTACGAAATTCTACCATCAAGTTAGTAGTGATTTCCTTGCCTTGATGGAACTTTCCCATTCTCACTCTAGTGGACCTTGCTAATGAGGTGAAATTCTCTTCTCATTGGTAAGAACTAACCACACTTAGGAACGACATCGTCAAGTTAGGAGTGAAATCCACATCTTGACGATTAGTTCTATTCCTCGATTATCAATCTCACCAAAGTCTCGAATTTTCAATTGACTAGGGATACGTAGTAACTGGAAGGGTGAATACCGTTAACCGAATTTTTGGATAGAGTATCCTACCTATTAGGCCAAAGCGTATTCCCGAACTTAAGAGACTTTTTGAATACTTCGGCTAAGTCATGGTTTCGTTTCGAGACTCTCCACGTTTTACGAATCAAAATCTTTTTTATGTTACATCAATATCAATGTGTTTTACATTTGATCGTTACTTGTTTTAAATTTGATTACACGAATCACGTCTCCCGCAATCTAAAACACTTAACAACAATTGAGAACAAACTAAATTTATACTCCTTCGTGTCTCATTATTTATGTCAACATAACTATATCATTCATTATGTGAAACTATTTGAAATCATACGTGCCTATATGCAATATTTGAATCACTACATGCTTATGTGAAACATGCAAACATATGTTATACACACCATTATGTCACAAATTGAATAAATTTTAATAAAACCCATTTGAACAAAGTCTCATCACCCTCTTATGTCATATTATAGATGTCTTCTAGCCCTCACTCCAACACAAGAAGAGGTTCCAACCAAAGCACTAACAAGAAAATGTTAGCCTTCATGGCCAGGAAAATGACCAAGTGTCATACCTATAGCCATTTAGTCGGAACCTGACACCATACTATCAACTACCACCCAACAAACCTACTGCTACCATTCCAACAGTCGACCCAATGCCTACGCATGCTCTAGACTTAGTAACCCAACCTATAAATGCCAACACCAACGAAGTTGATTATCTATAAGTTCAGTAGTCGTCAAAATTTTCCAAAGCCTCATTTTTTATAAACAACAAGCACAACCTTTCTCACCTTGTATAAATTACCCCCAAGGTAACATCTTCATCATCTAAATTTTTTCTCAAACACCCAACAATGTTAACGCTTAGTTTTTGGTCTAAACTTGTGGGCAGAAATTCATGAAATCAGGCAACCTACAACCCCCATCAGTCAAAAATATCAACAACAGTGACACTTTTATGAAACTTAACCTTTCAATTTTCAATTTCTATCTCAAGCAAACTCAATCTTATCACCCCTTAATGGAAACACGTTCGATTATCCGACTTCACCCTACTTTATTCCAAACTTTTTATGATCACGACATTCGATGCATTCAAACATTACATATTAGTCTTACATATGATTATTATTACATATACTTGAACTTATACATTCCTCATTGCATGTTAGTTTTACACATGTTTATCATTATTCATACTTAAACTCATACATTTGACAATACATGATAGTCCTACATATACTTGTCACTACTCATACTCGAACTTATGCATTTGACATTACACGATTAGTTTTTATAAATGTTGTCCTCCTTGAATACAATCACATATACACGCGCTTTCTACTTCCATGCATTCATACGCAAGTCCATGACAAATTACACTATGGGTCTTACCCAAAATAATATCATATCCATATTTTTGATATTCTCATGCTTTGCGTTCAAATACCTTCATGGCCAAAACTCTTTAATACTATGCATTTTATTCATCATCTTTAGAAGTATGTCATCACAACTATCATATGTGTACTCTTTACTGTACTACCTTATCTATTTATCATTTGACCCATACACCACTAGTACAACCTATGCGGATCATGCAATGACCGAAATAACTAAGGATGCACACGCAATTATAAAGGTAGGCGCATGAAAATCATAGCGAAGTTTTAGTGTGTCGTGATGCGGAACGTAACATGACATCGAGTAACGAAACATATGTGACATGGTTAGAACATAGTGACGCCGATGGTACTTCCAATATATAAGTGTTCCTACCATGTTAACAAAAGTAACGTAAAACATGTCATGTGAAGTTCGATGTTATTTGGACCCTACCTTTACTAAACAATATTATCAATCGAACAAAACTTCTTATTTCATGATCTCACCCCTTTTGTTTTACGTCACAAGTATTCTCGGTAACACGATATTTTTCCTTTTGTCTTATGACTTCCAATACTATGTTCCAACGTAAACAAGCATTGAGATTTTACTAAATACTCAAACCTTGCTCAACCTTAGAAGTACGTTTTATACATATTACCATTTTAATAATATGTTTTCCAATAACAAAACCTCACCCTCGAATCCATTAGCCGTTTGTGGCTACAATCACCTTCAACATTCTTCAACGATCTACTTTTTCCTTTTTGTCTAACACCCTCATTATTTTTGTCTCATGCGTTTGGTAAATCAATGTTGACCAGAAACCTTTTGATAAACTGTATCTACACACCCACTTGAACCGCAGTATTTTCTTACCGGCAAGAATCGATTAACTATCTTCGACCATTTATTTAATTATACATATAGCTACCCAAATAACAACTTTCAAAACATGTAGTCAATTATTTATGCTAGAATTTGTTTCCAATTATTTGATCAAAATTTCATTTAAACCTTATCTAATTAATTTTCAGCTTAATTGTCTATTTTTAAGTACCTATTCTCGCAAACTCAACTTAATTCAAAGATATTTTAAAATTTATTTTTCCTTGTTTTTTTCACACTTAGACTCCAACTAATCAACCTATTTACCCCATAAAAATCTCTTCCTATAATTACAATTTTTTTACAGTCTCATTTTAAACCAATAACATTTTATTTCCTACAATTATAAATGGTTACCACTTGTTTTTAAACCAATAAAACCTTCTCTTACAATTGTAATTTTTACCAACTCATCCTAAACTAATAAAACCCTTTCTCCCAATTTTAAACTATCTTATTTTATATGGTTAAGTCACTTAGTTTTTCAAATAATGCCCACTAAATTATTTCTTAAGTCGGGTAAACTAAGCACTTCTTTTTGGTCGCCTATTTATCAAGTTGCCAAAATTTGATCACAATACCATCGCCTATACACACACCTATCTGTTTTACAACCTTTTTCCCACCTACTTATGGATAATATCTCAATCCATTTTAGACAAACGAATTGCTTTTACAACCTCACCTATCATTCCCCTCAAATTGTTTATTTCCATCAATTTACTTAACTAACCAAATAATCCCATTATTTCACGCCCCTATAAAATCATCAGATAAGCCAAAACATTTTTAGCCTGATTTGCATGTTATATTAACTTGTTTTCAATCCGTGCACTTACACACGCATTTCTTCATAGTAACTAAACGACAATCTTCTTCCTATTTAAATATTTTAACTAGTTATTACTCGTATCCAACCACTAAAATACCACCTCTTATTTCCTTCCTAAAAGTCAACCCTTAAACAAATTTCTGGACGAAATTTCCAAAATTATGGGAGACTGTAACATTCCGTGATTATTGTATTATTCGTTTATGTGTTTTCGCATTCAACCATTGTAATCCGAGACTTATGATCATCATGGAACTCAGTTTATTTATTTTTTTCTCTCTCAATAATTGTTCAATCAAACATATGTATTGTTCATATAATCATCAAGACACGTTTAAATCATTCGAAAACCGACTTATGTTGTGTAAATTCGATATTCGAGACCCAATCAATCAACTATTGCGTCATGCTATGTTTATAAATTATGTTGAAAACTCACATTTATACAAGTAACAAAAAATAAATCCATAAAACAATCAAACCCATGACATTAGGCCCAAAAATAAAAAATATATTAATGGACCAATTTTCAACTTTCCATATTTATTTCACCACCTTAAACTCTAATCTCTCACTATAAATACCACACACATTCCACCACTTTTCTTTGTCATTTCTCAAAGAATTCTTCCATCTTGAAAGTGAGTTCCATCTCCTTTCACATTATACTCTTCTTCATGTTTTTCTTTGTGTTTTCATACTTCCCCATATTGGAGAAATCCTTATGGAATGTCAGCAAATGTTTACCATGGTAAACAAAGATGGTGCGTCACCAAAATAAGAACCAATCTTGGGTTTTCTTTTACATGTTATTTTTAATCTTTAATTATGTCATTTCCATCTTACATTAATAACAATGATCAATTATTAAAATGCCTAACTTAATATTGTCTAACTCTTTATTATATGTCTTACATTAATAACCATGCTAACTATTTTTTAACCATGCTAATAACTACTAACATTTTATTCATGCAACTAACCACTAACCCCTTTAATTTTCTTTCTAACTCATTTAATCTTGCAGTTTAATTTTGGTAAATTCATTCATTTATTCTTGCAATTAATTATTATTATTACCAAAATCATTATGGAATAAAGACATATATATATATATATATGAGTAGGTTCAAGAGTGAACACTAGTGTAGCTTGCGAACTGAGTGAACTAATCCTGGCCATACACGTGTGTAGATCAATGGCAAGGATTTGATTTTGAAATACACTTGTGTATTTTACGATTTAATGATGAGATCCTGGCCATACACGTGTATAGATCAATGGCCAGGATTTGTTCACTCAGTTCGCAAATACACTAGTGTTCACTCTAGAACCCCACCATATATATATATATATATTAGACCTAGTCATGACACCAACCAATTTAAGGTGGAAAGTTATGTGCAAAGGTAAACATTTATCTTAGACTAAATTCCTCACACTTGGACTTCTAGTGGGTGACATAGTACTCACGAAATACACTGTTGTTATTATTATTATTATTTATTTCTTATTCAAATCTGATTTACATTCAAACTTCTAAATCCTTGTACTTACACACCTTGTTCATCCTTGTTAGGATAATTTGGTGCTCCAACCTCTCAAGACGATCATCTCATGTTTGTGGAAACCACATGCAAACAGTGAGTATACTCGAACCCTTTTTCCTTAAAACACACTTTGGGTTGCAATATATGAAAATATAAAAACTCACATACACACAATCAATCACATTATTCAAACACTCTGTCTATGAATACATGCTATTTGTCATACATACATGCTAGAAGTCAATCTTGTGTACTCAATCGCCTACTTGAACAACTATAGAGCTATAGGAGTAGCACACCCCCCTTATGTGGTATTGTTAAGTATTCAATCTTATACAGCATGTTCCCTTTTGTGGAAAGGATATGCTAGTGGACACTTGGTTTGATTGATAGTTTACACATGCTTGTAGTATAAAAATTGTCATGTTAGATTGAGACCTTTTATTCTATATTATGTAGACCAAACTTGTACGCTCACCAACTATTTTGTTTATCTTTATTATTCATATATTACTGGGAATTGATGATAATGTTCAAGAAATCTACTAGGTGGATTTAGAAACACACAAATAAGTTAGTTTTCTTTTGTTTGAATATTTGAATTGATGTAATTTCTTTTCTTTTGACAATGTACGAATTTGAGTTTATGAAATAAAAATGGTTTATTTAAATATTGTCATTTTCAATTGTTATGACGCTTTGAGTAATCATACATTCGCTCATGCCTTGCGAGTTGGTCCATTTTTGTCAACTTTTTTACCTCTAATCACCTGCTAACTCATTTAACTTTAACCCTAATCAACCCCATTATAAATAAGAGCCTCCATACACTCCTAAACACTTTCCAAATACTTAAATTCCTTCCAAACCATCTTGTTTGCTCTTTAATTTGCTAGACTTGGAAGAAAGTTGCAAGCATTCTAAGTGAATTTTAGCTCACTTCTCTTCTTATTTTTTCATGTTTTCTTCTTTCATTCTACTTGGATAACCTCTAGGAAGGTTTTCACAAGTTTGCCATGGCAAACTAAGGTGAAACCTCACCATATTTGAGGTCCAAAGTAGAGATAAAATTTTGCTTTCGTTTATGTTTTTATAACTTACATTTCTTCACTAAAACTTGGTGAAATCGTGTACCCACCAAGCTCCCAACTAAGCTCATAGTTGTGGATTTGTGTTGTGGTTGATTTCCACCAAGAAACAAGTTCAAAAACTCTTTTAAATTTTGCTAATACATGTCCCAAGTGTTGAAACCATCTAAGATTCACCATCTTCAATATGGATGAACTTGTGTTTTGGTTGAAGCGTGAACCGTGGGAACCTTAGCTTTCCAAACGAGTTCCACTACCTCACTTGTGTACTTGTGTATGAACATCCAAGTAGCTTCCAAGACTCAAAGTAACACAACTCTGCCGCACCTTCAACATTTACCATGATGGGTATGGAACACCCGGGTTGATCTTACATGGCTACTTGGCAAACTTTGTTGGTAAACTTTGTGCTTTGGTGAATTCATACAAAGAGGTTTAATGGATGTTAATCATCCTACCTCCATGCTTGACATACATGACTTCTATGATTACACATGATGGACTAAATAATAATATAATCTACATAATATAAAATATAAATTATGTATATCTAGCCGAATTAATGATACTAACCGGTTTATGGTTAGGTGTTATGAACACAGGTTATTTTGTCTTTGTTCTAAATTCCTCGTTTATGATTCTAATGGGCAAGTTAGGACCCATGAAATCACAAAAAAAAAAAACTTAGTGTCAAAACGAGTGTTTAGATGAGATATATTTTCGCATGCATATACTTTTTATACGTAATTTCGAACCTGAATCCTTCGCCAAAATCCGAATACTCACACACCTTCGTTTCCCCATTATAGGGTAACATCGGTGTTCCAACTCTCAATGTTCGTGAAACTCACGGATTAATCGAAAAGCTAGCAAAACTGTAAGTGTACATGACCCCTTTTACTTTTCGTCACTTTGGGTGCAATACATATTTGTTATCAAACTCACACAATCACATACTTTATGCTTAATCAAAAAACAAACAATCTGGTATACATGCTTAATACGTTACGCTAAGACTTCATACATGCTAGAAACTTATTTGCAATATACTTTGTCATTAACTTCGATCAAGCCTCCCTTAACATGTATAGCGTTATAGAATTAACGCACAGCCCGTATTCTTGAGGTCATGTTAAGTACACAAACCGGTCTTATCGTTGCTACGATAAGATTACGCTAGCGGAAAACTTTGGGTTGACAAGTAGGAGTTGCATGCTAGTATTGTCTTGATATGTGCTAGATTAAGTTTATGCCATGTGGATTCATTTAACCCTTTATTACTTATATTAGTAAACAAACTTGTATGCTCTCCAATGCTTTATGCGTTGACATGTACTTTAATACGTATTGCAGGAAACTGATGATGTTGATGAACGAAATCAGTCGGGAGACTAGAAACGCACCTTTAAATTTTAGTACTTGTTGTAATTTGATTTCTTGTTATGTGTTGTCGTAATTTGTTTTCGAACAATGTGCTTTGAATTTTGTGATGAAATGAAATATTTATTGAAATCCCATTTTGTTTGGTGAACAGATTTGTTAAATAAACAAGATTTAAGTATACAAGAATCAAAGATGAAGATTTGGGAATCCATACCCTTGAAGTACAGTCTTGGAAGGGATGGATGATTATGATGATGATTCTTGCAAAAAAAAAACTACAAACCAAGCATGCTTCTCACCCAAATGGAACAAAAATTGAAAGATTGGGTGTGTGTGTTAGGACCGAGAGAAAGAAAAAAGAGAATGAGAGAGTGTAGTGTTGGTTATAATGAGAAGAATGAGGACACTTGGTGTTGCATAGGGCTTCCAACACATACTCCTCGAGATCTTGGAAGATTTCACAAATATTAGGTAGGTGTAGGGTGAGTTGGCCAAAAATTAGAGGGAGTCTAAGGGGTTGGGTTTATTATTTTTATATAGTATAAAACATCCAAATCTTTAAATAAACCTTCCACCTTTTATAAATATTAGTTATGTTTTAAGTGGTTTTTAAATTTAATTATTAATAAAAAAAATCCCACTCATAGTAAATATTTTTATAAAAAAACAATCAATTTTTGGTCCTAGTCGACGTATCACGCTTTAAAGTCTTATGCGCTTGCAGTTTTCGAGCTACGCGCACTAAAACCTCCAATTAAGGTTTTTGTATGTTTTGATATTATTTTCATTTCTGATATATTATTTTAAGTTATTCCAAGCTTTCTGGTCGAATTTTGGACTTTTCTTTTTAACTTGGTCGTCGTCAACGTTCGTTTCGTAAACTAAATCGCTACGCGATTTGTAAATTTCTATAATTCACGAAACACGATACCATATAAAATTTGGGCTTGCTACACTTTAAAAGACTCTAGTTAATTCAAAATTAAGTCAGATAATGCTTGTATTCATATAATCATGTGTTACATTAGGACGAATGGTAATAAAAAATAATAGGGTGTCACAAGTCAAACGTTAGTTTTGCTCGGAAATGTCTAAAATACCCCTAAAGTCCACCACCAGTAACAGAAGAAGAGTTAACTCACCATTGAGCAAAACTTCACTAGCTCTGCTGAGTTTTGGGAGGCACAAATACGTCCAAAGTGCACAAGGACTAACAGTCTGAAAATAAATCTCCGGTATCCCAACCTCCTTCACCACATCAACCGCAAACGAAAATGACGTGTCTAGTATAACAACTTATCGATGCAATTTAGGTACACTTCACTTGATATTAATTGTTTAGTAAAATGCATTGATATTGGTATAAAAGACGCTACATTGATTCGTATCGGTATTAGGTGGATTACAGTGAAATAGAGCTAAAACAATGAATTTATTATAATATAAAGATGAATGCAACAAGGCTTGCCATTTATAATTAGAAAGATCAAGTTAAGAAATTAAAAGTTAAATAGATTTGGTTAGTTAAGTTGCGAGTAATAACAAAATAACAATAAAACAATAAAGTCAAGTATTGTTGCAATTGATTGTTTCAGTTGCTTGTTCTTTCTTTGTGCATTAAGTGAAAAGAAACAAATACAAGGTGAGCCTTTAGTGACATGCACATGGCTAAAGGAACAAGACACAAATTAATTTATTCATGTTGCGAGATGGGCTAAGACTTTGTTGGATGTAAGCCCACGAAGAGAAAAAGAAAGGGCATGGCCCAAACTAAAGCTTTGTTATATCAGTTAGAAGGAAAATAAAAGATAATGAGTACGTGAGACTTGGAGGGGATTGAACGCAAGACAGAAGGGGTGCTTTTGGGCACAGAGAAGGTAGCAACCTTTTGGCTGTTGTACACGGTTCAAGGCGCACAACAAGCATGAGCAGCTAGGCTCTTAGTGGCTTCTTCCAGGGTGATGGTTCGTAGGGTTTAACACTTTCTCAATTTTATTCATGTTTGGACTTGCTTTTGACATTGACAACGTCGTATGAACAATTTGATTTATTGGTTTATTTATACTATTTGCATGTGTTTTGAGTTCTTACTTTACAACTTGTCCTGTTGATGACAAAACCTAGTAGCTTGTTCAGTGACATAGAGTAGGTTGACTCACACAAGTAAATAAGGTTAATCAAACTGTAAAAGGTCTGATGACAAAGACCTATTTTTTATTACCATCTTAAATTAACCAAGTTTTCAGCACCATGTCTATATGGTGTCTAATTAATTGATTAAATTGAGTTTTGTGTAAACTTAATCTGAAACTTGGAAGAGGTTACCTTTTCCTAAACCTCTTGTGGTTTTCCCTGGGTGAACGGTTGTTTAGCTTTTATACATTAACTTTGTTGATTACTTTGCAAATTAGTATATCTTGACTACTTGGGTTTGAATTGGATAAAATCTTGCTTATATTTGAATTGCTTATCTTTTATCAAACGTATTTGCGATTTCTTGCATCGTTAGCGGGTTGGTAACTAGGTGGGTAATTGGTATTTATGAAGGGACGATTAGATCATACAGTTATTATTAAAAATTTTCTTTAATTGTTATTTTAATTCAAAAATCCCAAGACGATGTCTATGTGGTGTTTTAGTAATTAAACGGAGTTTTGTGTGAAATCAATAACCTGAATCTTGGGTGGGAGTACTTTTCTTTAATTAGCTTAACACTAACCACATATTTCTTGTGGAGACGACCTTACTTACCCATACTATTATAGGTATTTAATTCACAAAATACTTGTTTTTTATTAGCCTTTGACAACTACATCAACAACCATCACCAGTGAACCAAACTTCAAACTCAAACATGCAAGTGGTGTGGGTTGGTGGTTGGCGGTTTTGCAGGTGATGAAAATGATGAAGTTTGATTTTTTTTGTAATAATAATAGTATAAAAACTATAATACCCCCAAAAATCAACTTAGTAAGATGAACATACCCCTCAGAACTAACATTTGACTGGCGAGTGTAACACCGAGGGACTCAGATTGGAGAAAAATGCAACCACAGAGACACAAGAGGTACGTTTTAGACTTTAGGGACTCAACATGTGTTTTTAGATAAATCACATGGACTCAAAATGCATTTAACTCAATTATGCTTATAAAGGTTCAAAGTAGCTATGAAAACATTATATGTAATACATGTGATGTAACTTGCTCTTAAGGCCACACGTTACATGAAAGTAAAAAGTTCAGTGTTCTCCTACGCACATTGCAACTTGTGCACCGAGCCAAAAGTTATATTGAGGAATCTTAGAATATTCATGTATACTTTCATTTTTATTCGTTGTCTTTATCACTTTTTATCTTTATTTCACACTTTTAGCATCTCCTTTCTCGACTATAAAACACAAAATCATATAAAGTAATGCAAACTAAAAATTATTAAGCACATAATAGGGAAACGAAATGGTGAGCAATATGTATGAAACCAATTATAAAAACTTATGCAATTATATATGAGACGGTGGTGTTGATGACAGCGAATAGTATATTGTATATATAATGGTGGTGGATGATGCTTACTCATTTAAAGCTATTTTAAGTTAGTGAGTTTCATAGTATAGACCCAAATTGACTCATTGTATAATTTACATAGATGCATATTAAATATGCTACATAATTATAGTAGAAGAAAAAGGAATTATAAAAGTAATTTTTTTTTACCAAAGTCAACTTAATTTCCTTATTGTGTAGTAATTATCTGATTCCTAATTTTGAAGTTGACTTGTTGTAGAAATACTAGTTGGTATTGTAATTTGTAAATACGGGGTGTGAATTTATGATATGACATGTATCTAACATAAAATTCATGGGTTTAATTTTAGCATAAAAGGGTCGGGTTCGTGTGAACTTGAAAGGTTCGCGGGTTAACTGATTTAACCCTTTATTGTTTATTTTATTTCTTAACATTTTGTATGACGTAAATTAAATTGGTTGGGTATTTTATACCAAAATCTAAAACTGAAAGAGAAATTGACATTAATATTAATATTTATATTTAAAAGGTAATTGATTGTATACATTTGTATCTTTTTGTTGTTAAATTGTAAATTTAGACAATTAATATGCGAAAAAATCATGTTAAACATGTCATGTTCTTGTTAACCATAAATATTTGTGTTGTGTTTGGCTCATATATCTGACATGATTTCCGAGTTCGGATCGTGATAGGGTTCGTGTCCTCAGGTTTGTATTAGGTGGAGACCCGCCAACCTACGAACACAACTCGTTTAACACCCCTATTTGTAAAGCTAGTAATCATAAGTTGGATCAAATATCAAGAACATTAAACTAGTTAAATCAAGAAAACTTAACAAACTTAAATTGCATTTGGTTGAAAACAAATATATATATATATATATATATATAAATAATTGCTTATTTGTTTTTAGATATGTAGTCATGTTGGTTGATTAATGGTACCTTTTATAAAATCTCATAGATATGACTTTTTTTATATTAATTGGCAAATTTTGTGCACATCGTATGTCATGTAACACCATATGCCTAAAGTTAACATTGGTTACTGTCTTTGACATGGTTGGTTGGTGTACAACATTATCGTCTTGTAGTTGTTATAATTCACTCAGTCGAAGATATATAAACTAAATACAAGATAATCATTAATTCAACTAAATCAACAAGCAAGTTGTCCATAAATCAAACACGATAATCAATATTACATAATAGCATGTAAATTAAGCATACTCTTCTGGTGGTGAAGTAAATAAAAGTTGTTGGTCTCATTATCACCTTCAGCGCCTGAAAAAGATTAAGAACTTAGGAAAGAGGTTCATGAGGAGTAAGTATAGAGCGAAGTGAAGTATCTAAGACTGCAATTGTTCTTCTTTATACTTAGTGTTTTGGTCAAAAATCTAATCAAGGATAATGTAAACAAATTTGTAAGGTGAGGTAGAGTGCTTAGGTGATGAACGATAATGAAATGAATGTTAGATGAATAAGATAATCAAACACAGAGATTTATACGAGGAAAAGCCCTTGATCACTAGTAGATCTCCGGCATAAAAACCTCGGATAGTGAAAACTATCACGATCAACTATATTGCACAACTGAAAAGTTTTTACAACTTCGGATATTAATCAAGTGTTTTACAACTGAAAGCTATGAGTGTTGTGAGAGTTTTTGTTCGTAGTGTGTATGCGAAAATGTGAATTGTGTAATCTAACACTTGACCAACCCATTTTGAATGAACCTATCAACTAACTCCGATAATCTTGCAAGACCACGTCCAAGCCCCATGACCGTTTGTGGAAATAGCACGTGCAGCATCTTGAACGAATTATTCCCGAGATTCCAGCTAAGACTCGGTCCACTTCATTATTAACCTGCACATGAATATTAGAAAACATCGAGAACAATTGTTAGAATCCACAAGTAATGAGTCCCTGCACTGCCCGATAAGGATAATTGATCCAAGCAACACCTCAGAATAAATGATCCATAATTATAAAAACCTATACCCTAACAATTGCCCCCAATATGGCAGTTGTGATAAGGATTCAAAGCTGTCTGTTGGGATTGAACCCTTCCAGAGGAACAGATAATGAAAGCCAAAACTGGTTCACAACAGTGGATTCATAATAAGCAGTTGTTTACACTAGACTTTCCCTTTGGAAGTGATTCGAAACATCTAATATCCTCTATCCACTGTCCGTATACAACAGCTACTGCTCTTAACAACTGATGAAGACCTTAAAGACTGTTGAAGTTTAAACACTGTTGCCCTATCAACTATTGTTCTCTAAGCGCTGTTGAAGACTCAAGCACTGGCCAATCAAGGACTGATCAACCTTGAGGAAAGCACTGATGTAAAGAGAAAGCAGTTGTTTAGTGTGTCATCTGTTTTATATATAGTCAGTGGTTAAGAATAGCAGTGTTTGTATAGGAACAATAGTTACAGGTTGTTAGGCTGTTAGACGTCGCTTTCTTGGTGATGTCAGCTGAGATGCCTCAGTGGTTTGGTTTGCCTATAAATGGAGCAGTACTCTGTACTATTACATTTGATTGACTGAGTGAGTTCTTCTCCTCTAGTCCAATCCTTTCATCTTGTGTGCAATCAACCTTGGAGCATCAGGCTGAGGGGGAGTTTTATTTGTAAGCATGCTTTGTAATCATTTGATTTACTTTGTAATCTTTCGACTGATGCAATTCATGTGTTTATCGAATCCATTTCTCCTTATGATTGTGTTTACAAAAGTTTGTTGTTCATTTCCGCTGCACTTATCATGAGAGCCTCCGATCCTAACAATTGGTATCAGAGCAGGACAGTCAAATTCGATCTAACAATCAATTTGACATAACAGTTCAGCTTAAATTCATTGATACTAAGGTTGGTTGTATTCAGTTGAAAAACAGAGTAACGAGTAATTCGTTCAAAATTGCTATTAAAAAACTCTGTAAAACAACCAAGATGTCATAAGATATACAAATTTCACACAACAAGCGATGTCATGCACAAGTCACTCATAGTTTTCAGATTTGAAAACATGTCTGGTAACTATGGTATAATCATTTCCTTTACAAAATTGATTTCAAGTGTTGATATGAATTTTGTGTTATCTCCATCATGTTCATCACTAAAGTATGAACCTCTGGTCAAACAAAAACCTAATTTCATGAAAACATTAGTGGTTTTGTTAACACAAAAGGAGGGAAACTAAAACCTTAGTTATTAGATCTTGTGTGTTGAAAAACAGGTTGAGAATCCTCAAAAGGACCAAATCAACTCTGTTAAAAATACATTAAGAAAATCAGATGTCAAAAATGACCAGATCATGAGTAATGTGAAATTTGGCATAAGCATGTGCAGAAATGACCAAATCTCTCAAAACATTGCTGCAAAATGATTTTGAAATAAGCATTCCTCTAATAAAACCTCCCAGTAAGTATTTTGTTACTTATGAATGGGAAGGGTAAAAAGGGAAGAAGAAAATTCACAAAAACTCGAAAGTGTGTTTATCTCAAAACTCTTGAAGTCAAAAGTAAAGAGTATAAACACAAAACACTTAAGAGTTCAAATTTGGGGGTAAAGATGGTCATTAAGCAACTATATGCATTCATTGAGTCAGGAAAGTTCAGGAAACAATAGTATCTCCAGTAAATGAACTTACAAGAGGACTAGACAAATATTCAGAATCATCACATGGTAACAAAGTCTATAACAGGGTTTTCAAAAACTCATGTGTACATGTGTCCTCATTTTTGTCAATCAATCAACAAGAAAATGGTACCAAACAGTGGTCAAAATGTATTTAAAATTGTCATACCACTATTGTCAAACCACTAACATTTTCATAAACTTGAGAATGATATGATTAGGAGCTTTAGTTGAAAATTATACCAGATCTTTTTGATGCTGTTTTCAGAAAATCCTTTAATTATTTTTCTGGAATAGGATTTTCTCAAATAAAGCAGGATATATTATTCTTTATTTTTTTTCTTTTAAGAATAATATATTTTGAACTTTTCACTGGATTTTATAGTAAAAGTTTCAATCTCCTGTCAGGATATATAACCTTTATTTTTGCTGGTAATATTATCCTCAAAATGGATCAAAAGGAAATGGTACAAGTGTCAAGGTCATGTCAAACTCAAGTTTGTTTTTACACTAAGCAAAAGATTGATTGTTAACAGACCCTGAAATACTTGGGTACTCATGTTCTAATTAAAATATTATGACACAAAATGAGTTACCTTAGTAAAAAGGTTTTCATCATCTAGGATACTAAACCACTGTCAGAAATCTATAAAAGCTTCAAAATGTGTGATTGACTTGTGGCAAAGCCTTGAATGAAAAGTTCTAAAAATGTTGCTGATATACTGGTCTTTCAAATCTTTACCATTACCCCTAACCACTGTTTTGGTCAAACATCTGCTTCCTAAATATTGTCCACTGCTGAAAGTCAACCACTGACCTTTCATTTTCTTGGCAAGCACTGATGCTTAAAATCAGTGTCTTATCCACTGATATGCTATCCACTGATAGTGAAAATCATCCACTGCTCACATAATTATTACCGTTGTCACCACTGATACTTGTTTCATCAGTGGTTCTCCAAAACAAATGTCCTCCATTATTCATCTTGTCATCAGTGGTTGGCACGTGGTCAGTTTTTAGCCTTCAGATCTTTGTAACCGCTGCCACGTCAGCACTTATTTTTTTTTCTCCTAAATAAAACCCTGATCAAAACCCCAAACAGGGTTTTACACTGTCGAATTGAATTCCAAAAATTCTCTTCTCAAAGCAGTTTCCAACCCTTCTTCTCAAAACACTCTTCGATCCTTCTTCATCAAAATGACGAAATCAAAGTCAAAATCAAAATCATCCTCGCCTCCCAAAGAGGACACTCAAATGGCGTCTGAACCCATTGAAATCCCTTACAAATCCCCTCACAACTACTTGGGTCTACTCACAAAACCCACAAACAATCACACCTTCGATTCCATCATTGACATTATGTCTGCGTCAAAGTACAAAACTTTGCTTACAGCAGATGCTCCAATCTACCAACAAACCCAGAGAGAGTTTTGGAAAAATGCTACGCTTGAAAAACAAGACGATAAAGTCATAGCCATCAACTCCTCTATACAGGGTAAAGCGATTCAAATTACTCCACTATCAATTTCAGAAGTCTTTAAGCTCGATGATCAGAAAGGTAAAACTTCTTATTCTAAAACCGAGTTGAAAACTGATTTTTTGAAAAGGGGGTATGCAGAACAACCAAAAAAGGACACCTTACAAAAGGGTTTCTTTCCTTCTGCACCTAGGTTTTTATTCCACACACTTTTGATGTGTGTTTCTAATAAAACAACTGCTTTTAACGAAATACCATTAAAGATCCAATGTATGGGTTATGCTATTTTAAATAGTGAAAATTATAATTATTCCCAGGATATCTTTGATGATTTGGTGAAAAATGTTGATAGCAAAGCATTTCTACTTTTTCCAAGGTTTCTAAGCTACTATTTTAAACAAAAATTTGGAAAAGAGAATGAATATTTGCTCAAACAAGGTGTTTATTTTCAAATAAAAGGTTTGACAACTGAAACATTTTATAGAATGGTGGCACCTATAAAAACAAAAGCAGAGGTGCCTGAGCAGAATTTAGCAGCTACCACTGCTCCTCAGGCATCTACTATTGAGCCCACTGCTCCAGGTGATCATAGCAGCACAACCACTGCTTTGAAACCCACACCTGTCATCACCAAAAGGACCAAAAAGAAATCATACAAAAAGCCCACCAAACCCAAAACAAAGGCATCTCTGGAAGATGAGATCCCAGAGCCACTGCCAGTGACGACATAAATGTCACCACAAACCACTGCTGCTACTTCCTCACAGCAGTTGGTAGAAAGATCTCCACCATTGCCTCAAACTCCTCCTGCATCCTCACAAAAGGATCAGGTTGTAAGCACAGGGACCCCACATTATGAAGCTTTGAATCCACTCGGATCCATCTTCCTCAGTCCTGATCCCAAGGACATGTCTCTTTCAACACCCATACCCTCACCAATCATATTACCACAATCCATAATACCCTTGTTGCATGCAGTTGCTATAGCTCAGACACAAACCAGTTCCTATCTATCACCTATCATTGAGAGTATACTCCCACAAGTAACTGGGTCTGATGCTACTACTCCTGCTATCCCAGCAACAACTGAGGAGGCTCCACCCCATGAGTTACAAGTAACTCTTGGTGGTAGTTCAAGTGGAGCAGCAACTACAAGTGATGGATCAAAAGATCTTCAGTTGGACAGTTGTTTCATTAGTAAGACTCCCTTGAAGGCAATTTCTTCCATAGCACCTTTGGTAACCACTAGTGAGTTTGTTTTGACCACTGGTAAAATAACAAGGTTATCAAGTGCTGAAGAAAGAAGTCCCCAGTACCAAGAACAAGGGGCATCAATGGATGATTTCTGGGCTTCATGTTCTAAGTCACACATTGGTACAACCACTGCTGGTGGGGAAACAGATGATTCCATTAAATTGGATGATGATTCAAAATATCAATAATTGACGGGCAGAGTTGAAAAACTTGAAACATCAGTTGCTGAAATAAAGGATATGGTGCAACAGCTGTTAAAAGCTCAAAAAGCACAATCCACTGCTACTCCAGCTCAAGCACCTGCACAACCTGCATCTGCTGCAAATGAGCTATGGAATGTATTTCAACCCTTGCTTGAAAAACAAAAACAGATGGCTGATCAGCAGCATGCAATACATGTACAAATCCTGACAAATATGGTGGAGTCAAGATTTAAAGATACTCAAGCAGACATCAAAGCTATCAAGTCTCATATACAAAGCACCACTGGAAAAGTTCCTCCCACTATTCTCTTCATGAATAACCCCTTGCCAGATAATGCCAAAAAGGGGGAGAAGATAAAGTTGAAAAAGAAGGGAATAGAAGATGGCCTGTATGTTGAATCAGAACAAGAAAAACAGACATCTAAACCACCTTCCAAAGGCTCCAAACCTCAAACCACAAAATCTCAAACTTCCATCCAAACAGTTGATATGTCAGTAGTTCCAAAAACTACTAGCCAAATTACTGCCATCTCATCAACACACACCACTACAATACACACCAAAACCACTGCCTTACCACCATCAACATCACCACCATCGCCCCCTGCTAAAAAGCAGAAGACGGCAGATGTTACAACATCTGTTGTAATGACAACAGTGGTTGAAACACCAGTTGTTTCAACAGCTGTTTGTCAAACCACTGATCCACCCAAAACATCATCTGCCTCTCCTACAATAAAAAGGAGAAGGGTTTTCATTCCTGATGATGATTCTCCATCACCATCACCAAAAACAACTTCACCGCCTTCAACCCCTGCTCAAAAGCAGAAGACATCTACTGACACATCAGTAGTTGTAATGACAACAGAGGATGAAACACCAGTTGTTTCAACAGCTTTTAGTCAACCATCCACCACTGCTCACACCATTCCTACATCACAACCAAAGCTTTACACTAGCAAAAGAATAACAACTCAAGCAGATGAAGTCAAATATGATCCTAATGCTGCAAAATATCCACTGGAACCTGAAGTTGTAAAAAATGAGATGAGACAATTTTACACCGAGGATGATCCTTCAAAAAGAAGATTTCCTTCTCTCATAGGCTTTATAGTCCCAGAAAATATGGATGAATATCTCGAGCTCAAAGCAAGGCAAGCTAAGATAAGAGCTAAGATTGAGTGCAAAGACCAAGGTGACGAAGCCATTTCTGAAAAAATGGAATTTTTGCTCACTAAAGTCAAACAGATGGAAGAATATGCAAGAGATCTGAGCAAAGAAATGTCAACTTTACCACCCAAAACAGATCTACGAAAAGAAATGAGAAAAGAATATCTTGCATACATCATGAAAGAGAAATTTTATCTAGCTGGGGAAAAACAGTTTGAAGAATGGCCAGTCATTGCATTAAAGCATGAGGCAAACAGGATTGAAAGAATTAAAAACGATCCAACCAAGAAGAGGAATGCTCCAAACTGGAGAAAATACAAGAAGCTCATTGCTGATCTTACCTCTGAATACAAAAGAAAGAAACAGGAGCTAGTGGATGCAAACGTTGGAGATGCTAAATCCATAGCAAAATGGACAAAGCAATATACTGACGAGGCTTATGAAAGGCTCAAGAAGAGAAGAGTAACAGTTTCAGACACTTCAAAGAAGCCTGACTACAAAAAGCTAGAACAGCAGATGAATGCTCTTAAATCACTGATCACATCAGCAGATAACTCTATCCTTGTGATAAACCAAGAAAAAGGAAAACTGTTGACCAGTGAAGAAGAAAAGGAAAAGGAAGCTGAGTACTTTACAGAAGCCATAAAGAAAATGGATCTAAAAGAAGATAGCTCAGTGAAACTTCAAAACCTTGTCAAAAAGGTATTAACCAAACCTGCATCACCAAACACTTCAATAGACATGACAGCCATTGAGCTAAAGAGACAAGAGCAGATTGACAAAGAAGTTGCAGAAGACATAGCTGCAGCAAATGAAGTCATAAAAAAGGCGTTCAAACAAATGTCTGAAGCTCAGAATACTGCTCTACAAATCTTTACAAGGCCAAAATCTCCCAGCTCATCTGTGAATAAATCTCTCCCAAGAAACCCATTGGGTTCAAAAGTACTAAAGTGGATGTCTGATCAAAAGACCCATGTATTGACCCTGGTCAGATCCAATGGTGAAGTAAAGTACATATCAAGGAAAGAAGCACTAGGCCTTGGTGTTGAAGATTTGCAGGATCTCCTTGAACTTACACTGTGCAGGGATGAGGATGACTCAAGTTCCAAAAACTTTGAAGCAGAATTTAAAAGACAAGCTAAGGAACTTCTGATGAGGAATAAAGATCCAAAATAATGAAGGGTTTTGGCATTATCTGTTCCAGGGGGAGATTGTTGGGATTGAACTCTTCCAGAGGAACAGATAATGAAAGCCAAAACTGGTTCACAACAGTGGATTCATAATAAGCAGCTGTTTACACTAGACTTTCCCTTTGGAAGTGATTCGAAACATCTAATGTCCTCTATCCACTGTCCGTATACAACAGCTACTGCTCTTAACAACTGATGAAGACCTTAAAGACTGTTGAAGTTTAAACACTGTTGCCCTATCAACTGTTGTTCTCTAAGCGCTGTTGAAGACTCAAGCACTGGCCAATCAAGGACTGATCAACCTTGAGGAAAGCACTGATGTAAAGAGAAAGCAGTTGTTTAGTGTGTCATCTGTTTTATATATAGTCAGTGGTTAAGAATAGCAGTGTTTGTATAGGAACAATAGTTACAGGTTGTTACGCTATTAGACGTCGCTTTCTTGGTGATGTCAGCTGAGATGCCTCGGTGGTTTGGTTTGCCTATAAATGGAGCAGTACTCTGTACTGTTACATTTGATTGACTGAGTGAGTTCTTCTCCTCTAGTCCAATCCTTTCATCTTGTGTGCAATCAACCTTGGAGCATCAGGCTGAGGGGGAGTTTTATTTGTAAGCATGCTTTGTAATCATTTGATTTACTTTGTAATCTTTCGACTGATGCAATTCATGTGTTTATCAAATCCATTTCTCCTTATGATTGTGTTTACAAAAGTTTGTTGTTCATTTCCGCTGCACTTAAACTCTGTTCATCTCTATTAATTTGTTTAAATTAGACAAACAAACACAATCATGAGAGCCTCCGATCCTAACACTGTCATATTTCCATTCAATTCAGACTAGCCGTTACACTAATCAACTAGCCGTTAGGATCTCTGACATATGGGATTTGACTGGCTATAACCATCATTGCAATTAATAGGCTAAAGATAACTTCTCAATATCTTTAAAGACTAGAAGATCCTCTCATATATCTTCACTCAAGAGTTTTAATCAGGTATAACTCTTTCCCTCTCTCTCTATTTTCTTCTTCAAATCCTTCATCCCTGTTTCTGCAAATTACGAAGATGATCGTCTGATCCTCTCCCGTTAGTAGCCCGGAGAAGAATAACGCACCCCAGAGTCAAAACCTCCTGATGAACCTTCATCAGAGATTTGTAAGTTCACCAACCTAGAGATTGAGAGCCTTTTCCCCTGTTTTCCACCGGAAACTGTTTGCCGGCTGTTTGACCCATCGGTTCGTAGTGATGTGATTTCGCTAGTGTGGGTTTTTTTCTAGCCTTGCATTTTCTCCTAGGTTATTCCTACCCTTTTCCAGATCTCACCCAAAGGTTCTTCACTCTGACCGGAATTAGCTATAGCCAGGCTATGCCCATGCTTTGGAGAGCTCTTTATACCATCGAAGAGATTATCAAAGCTGAAGAACTTGATTTCAACCTATCTGAGTTTTCATATCTCTATTCCTTAGTTACCCACGACTCTAGTCATTTTCTATTCAAGGCTAAACCTCATCAACCTCTCCCAATCCTCAAGACTACACAAAACGATTCCACATGAAAGAACCAGTTCTTCTTTGTGAGAAGGGACTCGATCCCCCACGGGGATGTTTTCGCCTAAAAAGTGGATCGTGAAGTGTAGGATATAGGATCCTTAGATAACCAGTGTAGAGATTACTATTTCTAATGACTTATCCTTTTCTTTTGTTTGCATGCAGTAACCAACTTCGCTTGTCTCGCCAGCCTTCCTGTAACAGAAGAGAGGGTTGCAGCTTTTTTGGCACTCGATTCATCTGTGAGGACGTTTAAGCTGAGGATCAAGGATTCTGAAGAAAACACTTCCACATCCTACACCATGTCAAGTAAGTATTTGTGCATATATATTGTAACTTGAATTTAATAAAATCTAGGGAATGAAATACTTATCTGTTTGTTCCTGGAATTGGCGCTCAAATATTTGCCCGTAAGTCTGCCTCCAAGTTTGGGTTGGATGATATCGACAGCATGCTATCTCCCCGCTCCATCAAGAAGGAGTTGTCCAAGGGCCAAAGCTTCCCCGAGCCTAAAACTATGACAACCAGGGCTAAAGCTGGGTCTAAAAGGAAGAAGTCTATGGAGCTAGAGGATGATGCCTTTAAGGTTGAGAGGCAGTTCCATGAGTTCGTCACCGAGGTAAGGATCCTTGATCCATTATTGGTAATTCTGCATGTAGTGAAGGATCCCATATCCTGACTTCTTGTATGTTGTGATTTATAGAAGTTTGTCCACGTGAAGGCCCACCATGAGAAGAGCTTGTCTGAAATGGAGGAGAACTTGGTCGGCCTGCGATCCATTGTCAGTGCGAAGGATAAGTCCATCTCCAAACTGGAGAAAGATGTGAAGGCCTTGGAGAAGCAACTGTTCGTGGCGGAAATGGAGACCAATAAAGCTGTCATGGAGGCGATTGATGAGGCTAAGGTTTTCGCAACCCGCACCGTTCTTCAGGCTAGGATCAAAATGGCTGAAGAAGCCATTGATCCTGACTTCGACATGTCAGCATGGGACGTGGCTTCATGGAAGCAGACTCTACTGCATCTGGGTGGAGAAGTGGAGCCAGAGCCGGTGAAGGAAGCCGATGCTGGGTCAAGCGGGGCTAGGGAGATGGCTGATGGAGCTGGTGGAGAAGCTGGTGGTGATGAAGTAGCAGATGGAGAAGTTGCAATAGTGGGCTATGAAGGATGTTGATTTCTAGGCCTGAGCCCACTTTTTTATGGTTTTTTGTTGGTGTTTTTTGGTGAACAATGGTTTGGTTTGTAATAACTTTGAACAATAGTTTTTAGGATAAGGATCCATGATCCTTAAGACAATATGGAGGGTGGAAAAGGTGGACGGGTCCTTATGTTTGTGGAGGATGAATCCTTTGACACCCTTCTCTTTTAACGTTGCCTGCACAGACATTAACAACTGATAACACCCCAATTCAACCATTGTGGATGGTCCACGTATTGCTGGTGAAGCTCGGGCTGATGATTTTGGTAATGATGGTAGTGTTTAAATAAAATTTTAATCTTTCAACTATGCCTTGTGTTATTTGTTCCTTTATGAGCTTTTACTTGATAAATATGGTTTACCAAATTCAACTAGGTTGTTTGCCAAAATAAAGTTGTTGTATGAAAAATTCATTAATTCTTGTTGATAAAAACTTAGGAAAAATTAAGAAGTATAGATAGTTATGATTCACCTATCCTTACTTGTAAAATTATAGGGTAAAGTCTATCAACAAAACAAATAAGGCAAAGATAAGGTATACCATAAAATCCAAGTTCAGATTATATGCCATAAATCGTTACCATAGTGTAAATAAACCGTTCACCATAAGTTAAGCTTTGAGGATTCGGAATCCTCCTTGAAAGGACTTGTGAGTCTTCAAAGTTCCCACAATATATTAAAATAAACTTGGGACTAAGCCAAACAAACTGGGGACAAGCACATTATAACTGGGGATAAGCCCAAAAGAACTGAGGACAAGCCCATGATAACTAGGGACAAGACTAAAAAGATACTGGGCTCTAGCCCATCCTGGGGACAAGCCCAACTTAAGTGACATGAAAATTCCAAAACCTTAGCTAACGTGAAAACATTAGAAACCTTAAGATAACGGATGTATGGCATGTCTACCATTATACTTAGGATCCTACATATGGCAAACAACAATGAAATTGTCAGCCACTAAGCGTGTACTGGTCCCATTGCCTCGAACCATACTTGGATAATCGTGCGCTACTGGCAGGGTGTCAAAACCCAATTCGTATAAAAGGGAAAAACCTTTAAACCTTAGAAGGTATTAGATACCTTAAACGTAGGAGAGAGGTGGCCAACCCCTTAGACCTCTGTTGATGCAAATGATGCCAAAGATTTCTATAAAAACTTAAAACTTGGTGAAAGTGGATGTTAAATATCTTAACACCCTTTTCTTATAGTAAACTAAATATATATAGTAGAGAAAAAATTGAAGTGAAAGATTACCGACATTAGGATCCATGATCCTTAAAGGATCCTTGACCCTTGTTACACAAAATATTTCTTGAGATGGATAGCGTTCCAGGCTCTTGGTAGTAGAACACCTTCCATGGTTAAAAGACGATATGCCCCATTTCCAGCATCTGCTTCTATCAGATAGGGGCCTTCCCACTTGGGAGCCAACTTGCCTTCAGCCGGGTTGGTAGTGTTGTTGGTGCATATTTCGTATGTCCGCCACTGTACGAATAGGCTAGATAGAGCGTGTGTTGAATATTGTATAGAATAGTGTGAAAAAGGACAAGGTTTAAAGTGTAAATAGACATTCGTACGAATGGAGTCCATCCATACGAATGGACATCAGGTCAGTTCGTAAAACCCCATTCATCCCTAAGGTTCATTCGTAGTCATAAGTCCATTTGTACAAATGGACATTGTCTTAATTCGTAATGGGTTCATACGAATGGATGTGGCCTATATATAGGGATGATGGGTTCCTCATTTGGATAAGCTTTGGTTCCCTGAGGGGAGATGCTGCCCAACTGGTTTCACGGGTATGTAACTTCAAACACTGAATAGAAACCAGATTAAATTGACTTGTTCGGTGTCGATTCTACTTCTACTCATTTCTTATCAACAATATCCCACCGAACCGGTTATCTTGGGACCAAAACTCCGTCAAACCTGCCGGATCCTGGAATCTCAATTGGTATCAGAGCTACGGTACCGATTCAATTGATCTAATAGTTGATTGAATCACCTAAACTTATAAATTTTGGAGTTTTTGGAGGTTTTGACGTTAAACATCGAATAAACAAAAAATTGAAGGTCAATTCACGGATGGAATTTCAAATTGAAGACATCATTATGACCTTGGGTGACCCTATATAAATCACCAGTTAATCGTTCAAATCTTCTACTACATGAAAATTAACTGTTGAATAAGTTAACCAGATTAGAAAATGAAGTAATTGAGTAAGGAGGAAGTCTTAGCAGCCATTTCAGAGCTGATCCAGTCAATATGGATCCGAAACCCTTGCAAAGACAAGTTTCTTTCAACCTTTCAGGAATAGGATTGATCTCCATTCTCTCCCTGTATTGTGCTACATGCTCTTCTGCATCAGTTGTACCATCATAGAGCTTCATATTTGGTGTTTGAAATCTCTTTGGTATCTCCGCATTACATATAGGTGGTGCAAAGCGGGACACCTTGTGACTCCCATCTGGGATCTCAGGAATGGGTTTAACCACTCCCGGGACACTGGATATCATATCCTTGAGTTTTTGCTACTCCCTTGCCATAGCCTGGTTGATTCCTGGTTCTTGCACAAGACCATGGTTAGTATTGTAAGATGTATTGAAAGTGTTACCTCCTGACTGGTTCGAGGTTGGGATTCCAGAGGTGAATCCAAATTGATGCGGTTCTGGTATAATCGTGGGACCAGATGAAGCAATAGTCTGCATGGGAATGAAGTCTCCTACATGAATCTCGGAACTTCTGGGTTGTTGATTCCCTAAGGATCCTTGATCCTGAAAGATATTGGATCCAGTATACATCGGAGCTGAAGGTCTTGGACAATATTCCATGGATCCTTGAACTTGCGATGAGGATCCTTGAACCTGCGATGAGGATCCTTGATGCTGAGGGTAGGATCCTTGAACTGACAGCGTCCCCATGTATCCTCCCGAACTGGAGAAGGATCCTTGATGCTGGAAGGAGGATCCTTGAGGCTGAAGAGAGGATCCTGAAGGCTGGAAGTAGGATCCTTGAGCCTGTGTCATAGCCGATGATCCATACTGCATGCTTGATGATCCTCCATGATACTGGACATCTGATGCCTTAGAATGCTGAACGGTTGTTGTTGGAGTAGTAAAATCCAATGATCTAGGCACCAATGGGGAGTGATCCTCCGCTGATCACTTCAATTTCTTGATCTCATCAATTTCACGAAGGATCCTGCCGTTGGTTTCATCCTGTTGTTGCATGTAATTCTTCATCTGCAAAATCAAAGAGTAAAGATCATTGTTAGTAGGAGCAGAAGAAATAGCAGTAGTTGTTTTTGTGAAAACGGGGGTTGTCTTCTTCGCTGCATTCTCAGCATTCTTCTGGGATCCAGAAGAAACAGGAGGCAAAGGTGGAATGCCCTGTGATGAGGTGATCGTCGGCATGGAGCTTGAAGTGTTTCTCCCTTGAGAAGCCATGTGGTTGAAGGTAATGAACAGAAATGACTAAAATGAATAGAAATATCAAGAATGAAGCACCGATTGCCCCACGGTGGGCGCCAAACTGTTTTGGTCAAAAATCACACAAGGATAATGTAACCAAATCTGATTTTTGTGAGGTTGGATGCTTGGTTAGATGAACAAATGTATGAACAAGAATTGAATGAAAATAGCAATGAACACAAGGATTTATACGAGGAAAAAGCCCTTGATCAACAAATGATCTCCGGCATAAAAAACCTCGGATAGTGAAAACTATCACTATTAACTATATTGAACAATAAAGATTACAACTTTGGATGATAACAAGCTCAATACAATGATTTCTAGTGTGTTTGTTTGTGTATTCACCAACGAGTTTCAGAGAGTTCGAATATATGCAATTGTGTTCCTGAAAATAGCATGTTATCCCCTTTTAGAATGAAAAATATCTAGATAACTAACTATCCGAAAATTGTGCTTGCCATCCACGATCACCACAATGATCACCATCTCATGCACGTGCCATAACTAGGAGTATATTCCCCTGGAATCTCGGTTAGAACAAGTCTCCTTCGAAATACACCTGCAAAAAAAAGCTAAAATGTGATGGAAACAATTGTTACTTTTAGAATATCAAAGAGGATCCTGGATCCTTAGTCTTCCTGCACCATTTCCTGAGGATCCTTGATAATTAAAATTCTATCCCTAACAGCTATGCTTTAGGATCTTCCTACTGAAGAAGATAAAATACACTTAACAAGAATGACAACAAGGGTTTTCACCAACTACATGAAACCAGGATCTGGATGTGATGGTCATCTTCGATCACTTTACAATAATATGTATCCAGCTCAACATTGGGGGGTTATTAAAAGAATTTTTGAAAATCTTGAAAGTTGTTGAAGATGGAGGAGATGTCAATGTAAATATTAAGAAAGACAAAGAAAATTAGGCTAAGCGCTCAAATGATCAAGGTCATGGAGAATCTTCCAGACCTCAAAAGAAAAAAGCAAGAGAAAGAACACTAGAACCGGTTAGAGTCTCGTCAGATGACGCTGAGGTTGAAGAAACTGTTCATAGGCTATTATCAAGGATTGGTGGCAAGCCTTCTGCTATCAATCCAAGAAAAATCAAAGTATCATATCGCTATCGTCATGAACCAGAACTTCCAAATGTCAATTGTCATACCCCAACCGATAGCGGAAACATCGGGATGAGACAAAAACGAGATTGCAAGAGACTTCATAACACTATGTGACAATAATAATTAAATTCGAAATTCATTTCAAAACTAGATTGTCATACTAGATTCAAATAAAAAGAACAACATTGTCTTAAAACAAACATAACATCAAAATAGATAAATTAATCTAGGTGTGTATCTAAGTCCACCTAAATCTTGTTTCATCTTGTAACATCATCTCATCAATCAACCTGCAACATGTATTAAAATAGAGTTCAATGCAAAATCAAAGACTAGTATACAAGTTTTTTTACATAGCATAATATAGCATAAAATAGTTTAAGTGCTCATATCCAAACATGAATCATAATTTGCAAGTTTTACAAGCATGCCGAAACGGTGTACTATATGTTCAAACCCAAGATTCCAACGCGTTAAAATAGCCTATCCCAAATAGAATAATGGGAGGTTAACATGTTTAACTTAACAATATCCCAAGTTTCGTGGGCGGTGCGTTAATCCTATAGCGCTATAATTGTTAAGGTAGGCTAGCAAAGTTAATGAAGCATATAATCGACACAAATAGTTTACATTAGCATACATGTCTAACAAGCATCATATAGTTTCATGTTAAGCAAGGATAGAGTTTAAATTAGTTTCATGTGATGTGTAATTTAGTATAGCATACATGTTGCACCCAAAAGTGATAAAAAGGAAAACGGGATCGAGTATACTCACGGTTTTGCAAGCTTTCGACTTGAAATCCTGCGAGTGTTGTTGGTTGATTAGTTTGGAGCACATTGTCCTTCTACACGAAGAAAACATAAGTGTGTGAGTTTGGGGAATTAACGGAAGATTATAGATTCAGAATTTAAATGACATGAAAATAAACATAAGAAAATAATCATCTAGCACCTATGAAACTTTTTCTTGACACTATGAAACTCTAAAAGAGTTTAAATGTTCTCATGGAACAAGGTTCCATTAGAATAGTGACAAGTTGTCAAGGCCTAAGATGATACAATCTACTAGCTTGACGAATGTCCATTAGTTCATCACCAAGAGTTCGATTATTTGGTTTTTACATAAGTATTAGATAGTGTATATTATATCATATATGTCAAGCATGAGGTAGAAGATTAAAGTCTTAATTTAGGCACCTCTAAGTATCATAGAAATCATGCATGAGGTAGGAAGAACAAAGCTCCCATTTAGGTACCTCCATTGTTCACCACTACACTTGTTGTCATAAACAACAAGGAGGTTCATGAACTTACAAGTATTAATGAAATAATAACAACTAATCTATGGAAGTAGTGAGTGGATTTCTATGAAGGATAGCCCAAGCTAGTCCAACTATCACACATTCATCAAGCTTCAAGCTTGAACAATATTTGTGGGTAAAACCCTAACTAAAACAGAATGTTTGTGAGGTGTTAACCTCTAATTTAACATTTCCCAGCCTTATTTTTAAGCCAACTAACCATTTATTTGATTATGAGCATTTGGACATAGGTTTGAGATGAGATAGACTCAAGTTCAACTAAGATTAACAAAGTTTAAGTGAAAACAGAAACTAACAGTCCACTTTGGAGCCTTTTGGTGACATTCGAGAGTTTTGGTTTCCATGGAAAACCTCTGGAAATGTTCCTAAGGTTGTTCCAAGCAAGTGGGAAAAAGAATGGATGAAAAAGACTAAGTATTGAGTGAGTTATGCTCACTTTAGTGAAGTGTGGTGATTCTGCTCGAACTTCTGATTAGCAGCAGGATATGAACTGATTTGAGAGTGTTGTGGATGATTTGCAAAGTGCAAAATGCTTGGAGAGCACTTGGGTTTTATAGGGGAAGATTAGGGTTGGGTTTGGTGCACATTAAATGCATAAAATCAAGTTTAAAACTCAAAATATCACCAAAACCCGCCAAGATTAACGAGCTGAAAGTGAATCTGCACTGCGGGTGGCCTCGCGGCCCATGTAAGAGATAGCCACGCTGGGTCGCGGCCCGTGAGGCTATCTGATGGGCAGATTTTTTACTTTTGTTCACTTTAGCCCCCTATACTTTCATATATTGTTGTTTTAGGTTGTATTTAGGGTGTTTTTGGTACAAGAAATGTATGTTATGCAATTGAATCATAAAATAGATACAAAACAAGTATAGTTATGTTTATTTGTCGAGAAATAGTATCGAATTCACGTAATTTAGCATATAGATCAATAGTTTGCAAGTTTGACGTATTTAGCACAAAGTATGAATAAAGTGTCACATGAATGATGTTTTTGAACGTATGAACATGTAAGACATGTGTGTAACATAAATGTAACGAAAATGCGAATTTCATTATGATTCAAGTCTCATATTTTACAAAGATTACAACAAAACAATGATTACAAGAGCACAAAGTTTCCAAAAAATAGAATTGCAAGCAAGGGTTTCCAAATATGGAAAGTATGAAATAGCAGGGCGTTACATCAATATACCAGTTCCAAAACCAAAATTTATTCAATGAAAAGCACCTTCCACCAAATCACCTCCACCTCCTCAAGGAATAAGTTCATCTCGTCCTTAAGTTAGAAGACGTCCCCGTTCTTTAAGTCCAGTTTCCAAGGCAAAACAAGCAAAGGCCAGTGAAGAAATGAAATGAATAAGAGAAGAACGGAAAAGGTTAGAGAGAGCATTTTGATTGAGGCAGGTGAAAACACTGCAAAACATCTATTACAACTCCAGAATTATGTCAATAGATTGATTGATCGAGAAAAACATCGTGAAAACGAAGTTATTGAGTTAAGGGAAGCAGTGGTTGAATTGGCAAAGGTGGTTGAAGAATAGGATAAAACGTTCACAAAGCTGAAAAGAAAGTTAAAAAGAGAAAGAGATGCAATGCGTAAGATCTATGGACCTTTTATTCCTTTAAAAAGTTGTGGCTCAAATCAAACCATCATCTAAATATGGATGAGCTGATGAATTAACAAGACCTGTTTGTTAATTGTGATGATATTCCAGAGCTTCAGGCAAGTCTCAAACCTAGAGATGATGATGTTGAGACTGAAAATTCTGATTAGCCCAGCTCATCAAAAGGAAAGAATGTTGAAAGTCGAAAGAGGAAGCGTCTTGAAAAGATATCTGAAGTTGATGAAGAAAAAGATGAAGATGATGATGTTGAAATGAATGATGAAGAACCTGCACCGAATAATGACGATGATAACAATGATGATGATGATGAAGGTGGTAAGATTGGGGTGGCTTCGTCTTCAAAAGCCAAATCTTCAAAGGATAAGGAATGCCTAGGACCCTCGGGAACAAGAGAAGGTGATGATTACCAATCCAAGGACTCCGGTGATAGTAGCACTGATGTTGATGAGGAAGCTACTACCGAAAATAATCCAGATACATTCTTAGAAGTATGTGATCAAATCGAAACTATATATGTTGATCCTACTTGAGAAAAGTTTCCTGGTGAACAGTCCAAGTATACACCGAAAAAGATTTCATGGTTCAAGCCTACTAGAGAAACTCCAATTACTTTTCATCAAAATATGGCAATGGAGAAAAACAAAGAAATAAACAATATTCGTTCATGCTTTTACGACTCTCTTAAAGGAATGTACGCAGTAAAGAGATATGGTGGAGAGATTCAGTACTTTTCCAAGAAACATGATCTCCAGTCTCTTCCAGTCTAGGATTTCAAGAAGTTAGGGAAAATTGGCATCATCAACATAAACAATGTCAATGATGCATATATGGCAGAGGGTTTAATCAGGTGTGCTTCAAGAAAGACAGGCACTATCAACCCCCATCACCGCTAGCATTTACATATTTTTTAAAGATAACTTACACACTCACTAATTCTGCTATTAAACTAGACCTATTTGTTAATCACGGGGATTTAATCCTCACCACTTGAAAATGCAAAACATTATCTAACACCAAGGTAACTCTAGACCAAAGTGCCTTTCACCACTTGCTTTTACATATGCTTGTAGGATCAACAACTAAATTTTAATTTACCAAACTAATATATTTGGCTAGTGGTAATAATAATATATACGAGTGTGTAAGGAACACTAGTTGTAAAGCTAGTAATCACACACGGGATTTAATATCAAAAACTTTTACACTAGTTGAATCAAGAAAACTTTGTGAACATAAATCATTTATTTGGTTGAAAAGTCTAGCCTTCTTGCAGAGGTGTCAGGTTCTATTCTGAACTCAGCCGGGTTTTTGTCCCACCGTGTGTTACACCAGAGAGGTCTGCTCTTGTGGTGGCACGACTGTCAAGTGGCAGTCGGCGGTATGGTTTCCCAGGGGAACGCCCAAGCCAAACTCTGAAACCAGCGTGGGCCCGGTTAAGACAACATAGTATGGCTGGAGTGAAGCAAAGGGGCTCTCCAATTTGGGGAGTACGGTAGTCTAATACAAGAAAGTCGCCATTAAAAAATTTATTTGCTTAAAGACAATAATAAAAAAAAATGTAATTGATTGATTATTGCTTTTTAGATACGCAAGTCTTTTATCTATATTGATTTACTAACGGTGCCTTTTATCTCATATAGTGGGACTTCATTTGTCATGTTGCACCATCTCCCTGAAGTTTCCGCCAATAGTTGTCTTTGACATGGTTAGTTAGTGCACAGTATTATTTTCTTGTTTTAATAACTCAATACACTTCTATAAGAAAGATATAGAAAACATATGATAATCAATTATTTAACTTAAATCGATATGCAAGTAGTCCATAAATCAAACATATAATCAAGATTAGATAATAACATATAAATCAAGCCTTACTCTGGTGAAAGAAAGCATAGTTGTTGGTTTCATCATAACCTTGAGCGCTTAAAAAGAATAACATCTTAGCGAAGGGTTCATGTCTAGAGTCTAGAGGGAAGTGAAGCATCTAAGATTGTAGTTGTTCTTTGTAATTAGGTTAATAGTTAAATGTCATTTTAGTCTTTGTGGTTTGGGCCATTTAATCAGTTTAGTCCAAATGTTTCATTTTTCGCCTGTGGGTCCAAAAATGTTTCACCGTTGTCGTTTTAGTCCACTGGGTTAGGTTAACTTCATCCATTTTTTATGTTAACGAGAACGGCAGTTCGGCCATAATTGTCTTTCTAGTTAACAGGATTACATATAAAATGACCGAATTGACCTCATTAACATTAAAAATGGATGAAGTTAACCAAGTGGACTAAAATGGCAATGGTGAAACATTTTTGGACCTACAGGTGAAAAATGAAATCTTTGAACTAAACTAGCAAAATGAACCAAACCACATGGACTAAAATGACATTTAACTCTTAGGTGAAATTATGTTTAGATAGGTTCAGAGTGACTTAGGGATCAAGAAATGGCTGAAAACAGTATATGCAACACATGCGGTGTAACATGTACTGATGCGCATAAGGCCACGCGTTAGATTGAAGTAAAATTTCCGTTGTAACATGTGCAACAAGTCGAATATTATGTCGAGGAATCTTCAAATCTTTGCATCTTCTTTAGTGTTTATTCTTTGCGCCTTTGTCACTTTAAATCTTAATCACACTTTTAGCATCACCTCTCCTCGACTATAAAACACAAAATCATATCATGTAACGCAAACTAAAAATAAAAATAAAAATAATTAATCACATAAATGGGAAGCGCCCAAGAGACTAGAGAGTAACGTGTATGAAAACAATTATAAAAACTAAATAATTATGTGAAATCAATCACCATGAATATCACTCTCTTTTTTAACGGCAACAACACTTTATATATAAATATAAATATAAAGAGGGAGCTAGAAACTCGGAAAAAACAAACACTGAAACACATAAAATTATATAATTACTTGGTCAATTAACATATGGAAACCATTAGCGTAATACATGCTAGATCCACAATTTCTCATTCTTTTTCTTGTTCTCTTTTTCTATTCTCCAAACTGCTCTTCTTCTTCCATAACAAGAAGAGACAAAAAAAAAAGAAAAAAAAGAAAAAAAATTGCATATACAGATTTTATATATATATATATTTTTTTTTTAAAATGAAAGAAGAAAGCAAGGCGTTGCCCAAATTCGGAGATTGGGATCTGAAGAATCCGTCAGCAACTGAATTTTCAATAATTTTCGACAAGGCAAGGGAAGAGAGAAAGTTAAAATATGAACGACCAGCTAGCAACATTAACTCGCATTGGAAGGATAAGCAACGCGTCTCATTGAACACTAAGCGGTCTTCTTCGATGGTCAAGAGTAATTCGCTATTGTGTTGTTTCTTCCCCTCGTACAAATCATGATATAGCGGATTGCCTATCGTCAAATAAGCATATGTAGAAATTAGAATTGAAAAATGAGCAAACATCATACGGATATTGTATCATCATATACGATAAGATGTTATACTTGTTATTGTTTCGATAATAAAGCAAATGGTGAATAATATAAAAGCATTTGGTAGTAAATCGATTATTGTTTTATTATTATTATTGTTGTTGTTGTTGTTGTTGTTGTTGTTGTTGTTGCTGGTGCTGGTGCTGGTGCTGGTGCTGCTGCTGTTTGTCCATATATATTCACAACAATTTGTATAAATTATGTACATAAGTCAATTTAGACTTCTCTTCAATACATAATCAATTTAACTATACATGAGGTGGTTAGACTATTGAGTGTGGAGGTGGGTAGTCCTCAAAGGATGATCCGCCACGTAGGCGGCTACGTGAACGGGTATGGGGATGGACCTAGGGTGTGGATATATATATATGTGTGTGTGTGTGTGTGTGTGTGTATTAGTATAAAGAAGAAAGAGAGAAGTGGAGTGTCGAGAAAGGCAGGAGGCCGACGTTGGTGACGTGCCGACCCGGAGGGGGGCTGTGTGGCCGGAGCTCGCTGGCCCGGGGACGAGCCCCACACCCAATAGTCTTATAAAAATATATAACGACGTTTTCTTCTCTACACATATTATCTTTAAATGTGATTCTCGTGAATTTCTACCTAAATTTGGTTCTTTAGTGAACGTGCTCCCTCATGTTATGCATTCATTTGGTTGAACGTATACTTATATAAACATCTATAACTTGTTTAACCGTCGTTCGTTAGATCATGGTTAAACATATACTACATGTAAACATGAAGAGTGGTTCAATAGAACCAATTTTAAGTAGAAAATTATGACAACCATATAAACACCTGTTCTTATTTTGAATACAACGGTGCTATCAAATACCGTCTAAATGAGTGTTTTAAAGAAAAAACACACACACACACTTGGGTTTTGGTTCGGTAGTTGGTATGAAGAACCTCCAAAATGATGCTCAAAATTAACCCACCTTGGCTAGTTTCTACATCAAGTTTTTGCTCATTCGTGTGATACCGACTCTAAAGTTTCAATAAAGAAGATCAATAATCAGGCAAAGAAATAAGCTTTTATTTGGTTTTAATAGACACCTAATATCGGCCCATTTACCTAAATTTAATTGTTTGAAAATTGGAACAATATTACAGAGGCTGATCAATATATTAGTTGGAGACTTGGAGTTTTGACTCTTGGGAATGTTTCATAACTTGATTTGTAACGGGTTTCTTTCTTCGGCCATTTTAGTTAGTTATGAGCCCAAATGTTCGATACTATAAGAGTTAAATTGTTTTATATTGTATTTAGCCCAAATGTTCAATACTATAAGAATTAAATTGTTTTATACTAGTGAATGTCCCGCCCGCATTGCGGGGCTACACCAAATATTTCTTCACCAATTAAACAAAACGCTATCATAGTTTTGATAGAAAAAAAAAACTAAAACGATGAGAAAACTGTAATTTTAACAAAAATGTAATTTGTCAATAACCAATGAGTGAGCGCTAGCAAATAAAAATTACATCAACTCAACCAATTAAGACAAAACAGTACAATAGGTTTGAAAAAAAAAAACGAAAACGATGACAAGACTGTAATTTTGAACTGGGGGAAATCGTAAGTTTGACTGGGGTAAAATCGTAAGTTTGATTGTAAGTTGCGACATGCCAATTTTTTATCTACGATTCGATATAAGGATTTTTCACAATCGAACGGGTCAAATATAACTAATTTTTATGTTCTTTACCGTGACGAGCTGAATTGGTAGAGTCAGTTGCTACTGGTACCAATATTAACGAACTTGTATTTGCTATATGGTATCTTTCTGGTATTGTAAGTTATTATGAGTGTCAATACCGTACCATTACCATGAATCATGATGACTAGAACTTGTACCGTCCAAACAAGATCAACTGATACCAGTACCAATATACATTTTAATTTCTTTTGGTTGTTATATCAAGTTTTCGGTACCGTAACAATACCGTAATGAACCGACGAATATCGCCAAAGAATTCACTAGTTGTCATTATTTAAAAAAATAAAAAGGATCGACGGTCGATCACTTGATCGTGATTTTATTATAGGCCACGTTTTTTTGGTCCAGGTGATTGTTGCTTCATTTGGGCTTTTAATTGAATCCAAACAAGCAAACTCAAACGATATATCTTTTTATAAAACCTCTAATAAAAGTTACAACTATTTATGTCTAAATATAAAATATTAGAGCAGCCTAATGTCCTTAAATAAAGGTAGAGCAGCAGGCTTAACGAACTAATATGAGAAGTTTAACTCCTATCCAAGAAATAAAGTATGTGATCTTTAAATACATGTCCAAGTTGGATATTTCTAAATCTTTAAAGGTTTGGTTTTAAATACATACAAAATTTTATTTTTTTTAACATGCGACTTTTTTTACAACATGCGACCTTTGGTTTTTATAGCATGCGACATTTCTTTTATGGGGTTTATAGCGTGCGGACTTGACATTATCTTCTACTATCCATAATACACTATCATTACCAATATGGATAGTAATGTAAATTAATAGTATTATACAATTGCATTTTCATTAACATTACTATCTGTAATACACTACTTTTTACATTAGCAATATTAAAAATGCACATGTGCATCTATATGTATGAACATAATATAACGTGTTTTGGTACAAAAAGTTTGTGATTTTGAATAATGAATGTGACAACCCGAACTTTCAAGGTTAGTGACGTTTAATCTTGTGATCTTAACTTCTCGTTATCCCTCTCTAATGTGTTAAATATTCTGTACTGGTATTACTCCGTTAAGCTTAAACTTAAACGCATGATAACTTTGTTAAATAATACATACCTATGTATGTGGGCCGCACTTATCACAAATACTATTGGGCCGCCACCACATTTAAACTAACCCGGCCCAATCCCCTTGTGCTTGCTACTTCTCGGCCCAATCCTCTTAAACAACTCGGCCCAACCTTCCCTCTTTTTATGTATACGTAAACACATGAGTTGTGTTACACAATCCTTTGCAAACATTACAAACCCTAAAACTTTTTCCCCTCTTGCGAATGACGGCAGTACCCGGATCAGCATCACCCGAAGCCTTTCTCCTCTTGTATTCGGGTATGTTTGGTATAATAATTGTAGATTAATTGGGTGTGTTTTGATCTTTTGAATGTGTTTCATGAATAATGGATAACATGAAACTGGTTATTGGGATGTACTTGTCAAAGCATGTATGTTAATTAATATGCATATGATAGGGGATTTAATATGACGATGGTTTATCTGATGTGAATGTGTAGTGAACTACCAAATCGTTGTTTTAAGATTCATATTAATCAATGATGTTGTGTGATTATATGGTGGTTTCACTTATCGAACTGATGAAATAATCGTGAAGATGATTAGTCCAGTGATATATATTATAAGATTTAGTTTAGTTTATCTTGATTGAATATTTATAACTGTGACATAATTATTAGAGATGATTATGGGGTTCAATGATAAATACTAAGGTTGCATGGTGGTTTGGAATATGTGATGTTGATTGGATGATGATTGCGTTATGTTTATTGGTTGTAAAAAATGTTACTAATCTTGAATGTGGTTTGTATGAATTCAATTGCAAAATAAACAACTAATCAATTCACTGTACAAATTACACATTAAACTTGGACCGAATGTTGGAGGGATCGCACAAACAAAAAGTCCACTTGCACTTGGTTTGGGCCTCTCATGCGTATTGGACTACACCTTTAAACCAGGTCGCATACCCGGGTGGGCCTGGGTTGCATCTGGGTCGTGAGTTCAACTCCAGCCGCGCGGGCTTTGGGCTGGCATTGCTTGGGCCGCGTGTCGGGTTGGGCCGCACGCTGGTTAATGATCCACGGGTAGGATGAATGGGTAAGCATTTGAGTTATGTTTTAACTGTTTGGGTCGTATTTTCATGTGAATGGAGAATTAGTTATGAAGTGGTAAAATGAAACAAGCATGTATGGTATTAACATGCAATGTGAGTATGCGTAAGGCCGAATACTTACTACGACTTGTGTGATAATACGTGCAGTGTTTGTTGCTACTTGTGCAATGTGTACCTAGGGGTTGTAACTTGTGTAATTGTGAAACTGACTGTTACTGGTAACCCAAATAGGATTTGGTTGACCAACTATAAACAAGAAATTAACTTACCGAGCAAACCAAATGTGAGTTCACCTCTTGAGCATGCGTCCCGGTGGTTGGGACAGTCATTGGGTATTCCCTGAGAGGGATGGTTTTTTGGGGTGAATCAAATGGGTATTCCTGAGAGGGATACGTCCTGTGGTTGAAATCTGGAATGTTGGATAATACACTCGTCCTATCACCTTTAAGTCCCATCTTTTTGTTACCGGAGAGGTAACGGGGTATTAGTTGGTAGCGCTACTTAGGTTTGGCACCCTCACCCCGTACCGGAGAGGATGGGTGTGAACTAATGACCCAGTCATGCCCAGTGCTTTGATAGGAGCACTAGGGAACGGGCAAAACATACATCAGGAGCTGTCTTGTATTCAAGGTATTATCAACATTGTAATCAATGAACAGAACTAAATACTTGGTAACTAACGTTTTCGTAGAACTATGAACTCACCAGCGTTGTCTGATACACGTGTGTGCATGCTCGCAGGTTATTGATACGTTTGGATGTGGAACTTGCTATCTGGGATGCTGGAGTGGTCATGGGTCGAGGAACATGGAAACTTGAGAAGAGACTAGCTGATTTCATACACTTGGCTTTTAGTTAAATTTGTATTATGCTTCCGCTAAATAATGTTTTGTAACACTTTATCTTAATGAATGAAAGTTTTTATTAGAAATCTTGTTATGAGTTCAATGTGATTAGTGGCTAGATCCTGGTACGTCACACGTCCCGCGGTATCCCCGCAAGTGGTATTTTGGGGGTGTGACAGTTTGGTATCAGAGCCACTGGTTATAGTGAACTAGGTTTTAAAACATTTTTATAAAACCAGACTATAACCGAACTGTTCAAAAATCGACCATGACACTCAGCTCCAGATTGCAAGGTTCGTCTCTCGTTTATTTATTGCATAGCATATCTAGTGTACGCTTATGTATGATGATGCATGTGATTGCACACTTAGCACTACAGACTGAATTCATGTGTTACCTGCCTATGTTATGTGGATGATAGAGTCACAAAGAGACATTCCTCTAGACTTTCATGACCCATGTTTTGTGATGTCTTTTGTCTCGTTACTTAAATTTGAGGAACCTTTTAGCACGAGTTGGGAGGAGCTGAGATGAACATGCAAACCGCATTGCTATTATGGGTGCACACATAATAATAATGTGGGGTGCATGTGAGTCCCAGTGAGGCTTAACAAGTGAGAAAGGGGTTCTATTCCGTTATTTGATCAATGTGAAACACAACAATCCATAGGGGTCATAGCAATGACTATCTCCTGCTTGGACGTGGTCCCTTCACTTCCCTCTGAACCCTTACGAATCTCGAGGCTATCGAGTATTACCTGAACACCCATCTGAATGTCGAATGTTAGGTGCTAGTACGAACATCTCTGAGTAGAATGTCACAGCGTCGAATGATTGGTTTATACCTTTCTCACTTATCTTCGTTTACTGGAACTTAACATACTGACGCCTTAGATCCCGAAGTGCGATCACTTCTGCCACACTCTCGCAACATACCGTGTATTACTCACTTAACTTGCAAGAACGATGGACAGGAGGATGAGCGTAGTGCCTTACCGACCTCAGTATTAGGACGACCTTGGTTACCGGCAACGAGCATCAGCAAATTGGCTTCAATCGAATCCTTAACACTAGTCAGCGACTTATGGGAGTCAACTCTTACGAACAATCGGGGCATAAGTGATGACAATGGGTGATAGTATGAAATGTGTAACTACCAACACGGTGAGTAGCGCCTTAGAACGTGACGCGGTATGTGAAAAAGGTGGACCCGGTTGGTGAAAGATCGTAGGGCTCCATTTCAAGCAACAACATTAGAGGCAACAGTCACGGCAACATCAAGGTACTTGTAATGGTGACCAACAGTATGGAAATGAAGGTACCTACGACATGGAGTGGCCGTTGTTAAATCAAGACGACAACAACCAAGGGAACGACGGCAGTACTGGAAATCCTCGTAACAAGAACAACAATGCGGGAGATGATGCTCATGGAAGGGCATTTAGGATTGGCGTGGGCGACGCCAGGATTATAGCAACATGGTGGCCTGCACATTCTTGGTAACAAATCGATTCGTCTCTGTTCTATTTAACCCAGATGCTTCTTGAAACCGAACCTGTTGTGGAATCGGTTGATGGCAAGTCAAATGAAAACCTCATATGTTCGTTAGGATGCAAACTCGACCTTATGGGACAAGTGTTCGACATCAATCTTTCTTCTACTATCCTTGATGGTTTCGATGCAGTAGTTAGTATGGATTGGTTATCTAGAGATCGCGCAGATATATCCCGTGAGAAGAAAATTTTGCGTATCCTTCTCCCTAGTGGAGAATCGTTATGGGTTCTAAAGCGTCAGAGTGGTGCAAAGGTTAGCGCCATTTCAGCTATGAAAGCCCAGAAGTGCCTACGGAGGGATTACCCCACTATGTTAGCAACCGTTACTGATGTTAAGGCTAAGGAAAAGAGGATTGAGGATCCCCCAATTGTTCGTGATTCCTCTCGGTGTGCTACCCGAGGAACTTTCAGGTTTACTTCCACAACTGTTAGGTGGAAGTTGCTCTTACCATCTTGCAGCCCTGATTATTCTTACTCTTACCATCTTGCACCAGGAGGGTTGCAAGAGCTGTATTATTAACTACAGGAACTGTTGAACAGGAGTTTTGTCGAACCTAGCTTTTCACTTTGGGGAGCCCCAGTTATATCCGTGAAGATAAGCCTTTTTGTATGTGTACTGACTATCGAGAGCTCAACAAGGTGACAGTCGACAACCGTTTTGCCTCGACTGAGTATTGGCAACCTGTCGACCAGATGCGAGGGTCAAGCTCCCATTCGAGGATTGACTAGCGAGCGAACTATCATCAGATGGAAGTCCTGGGGGGGAATGTTCTTAAATGACATATCGAACGCTATGCGGCCATTACAACTTCATATTCCTCGACCTTTGGATTAATCAACACACTAACGGCTTTATGGACCACATGAATCGACCGTATTTATTGATGATGTCCTAAATAATTTTCAGGAGAAAGGAACACCATGAACGGCACCTGTATTTTGTCCTAGAGCTCCTAGGGGAGGAGCAACTCCACGCGAAGTCTACCTAAGTGTGACTTCAGGATTTGGGAGGTACACTTTCTTGGTCACGTAGTCAACAAAGAGGGGATACATGCAGATCTCGCTAAAGATCCATTTCATTAGTTATTGATCGGCACCAAATAGTCCATCGGGGATACAGTAATTTCTTGGTCCAGCTAGATACTATCGTAGATACATCACAGGATTTTCGAGGATTTCGCAGCTTTAATCTCTTTAGCACAGCAGGGTGCTGTGTATTCGTTGGAGACAAACAGGAGAACGTCTTTCCAGCTTTTGAAACCCAACACTACAATGCACTGAGCATCGCCCTTACCCGAGGGTATGGGTGATTTAGTGGTATACCATGATGGTTCGAATCGGAGTCCCAGTTACACGCCGATGCAACAGGAGATGGTGATGGCTTACATAGTGGAGTTACAAGAAGAATGGCATGAGTCACAACCTGCGGTGGAAACCATGGTCTTTGGATTTAAGTTGGAGGCATTACTTGGATGGTACCAAATGCACTACTTAGACCGATCACAAGGGCCTCCCGTGTACCCTTGCCTCGAAAGAGCTAAACATGTGGTGACATCGCTGGATGGAACCTTCGAATAATTTCGACTGAGAAACCTAGACATGTGCGAGCCTCGCAACACACTATCGACTCTAACCTACCTGATCAGACTCGCTCCGTTCAAACTGAAGAAATGAAGGAAGAGATTTTTCAAGATTAACCCATGCGGGGCATGGAGGAACAACTTTCAGCAAGACGGACGATATTCGCTACTTCATGGAGCGAATGTGGACCCCACTGTATGGCAAACATAGGGAACTTGTGTTGAACAAAGCGCACCAGCATCGTTATTCTAGTCGTCTGGATTTTGATAGGGGATATTAGGATCTATAAATCTGGTACTAGCAACCGGGCGTGAAGGTCCATATAGCAATGTATGTGAAGGATGTTTGACTCGTGCGAAAGTCAAGGTGGAATATCAAGAACCTTCTGGTTTGTGTCAGCAACCAGAAACACCTATTTGGAAATGAGAACAGACTGCCACGGATTTTGTCACTGGACTACCTAAAACCCAGAACGGAAACAATATCACCTGGTTGATCATTGATTGTCTCATGTAACCAGTACACCCTCTTGCAATTAAGGAAACTGACGAGTTTTCGCAGCTTGTGAATATTTCCCTGAGAGAGGCTGTTTGTAGGCAAGGGGTGCCACCCCCTGTTACCTCTGGTTTTGATCTATACCTGATTTATGGCAGGCACTACACAACACTTTTGGCTCACGTCTAGACATAAGCATTGCTTATCATCGTAGGACAAACGGTCGGACAAAACGAACCATCCTGACACTCGAAGACATGCTGCGAGCATGTGCATGATTAACTTTAGTAAAACTGGAAGGACGCTTACCTTTGGATGAGTCCTACTGCAGTAGATACCATTCTAGTATTCAGACAGCTCTGTTTGAGGCATTGCATGGACGATAATGCCGACCTCCTTGTTGGACTAAGGTGATTGACAACTTAATTACGAGTCCAGGACTTGTACTCGAAACTCTTGGGAAGATTGTTAGATCGGAAATCGCGTGACGATAACGCGTGACCGCCAGGAAAACCGATAAGCTTAGGAGACGCTGGGAGTTCACTGCAGGCGAACGTGTCATGATTGAAAGTCTAACCCTGGGAGGGTGCGGTGCGGTTTGGAAAACGCGGTAAGTTTAATCCGCGCTATGTCGGGCCATTCAAAATTTTGGAGCGAATCGGTAAAGTGGCTGACAAGCTCGAGTTACCTGCTGAGTTGGGTAATGTTCATGATGTCTTCCATATTTCGCAACTAAAGAAGTGTTTGTCTGACGAAACCCTGGAAGTGTCGTTTTAAGAGCTCAAGATTGACGATAAGTTGCAGTTTGACGAAGAACCTATCGAAATCATGGATCGGGAAGTTAAGGTTTGCAAGTCAAATCTCGATCGTGAGGGTTCGTTGGAACTCAAGACGTGGACCGGAGTTCACATGGGAGCGTGAGGATCAGATGAAGCTCAAATATCCTTAACTTTTCCCTGGTGATCAAACTAATCCTGGTGAAACTGGTGAATTTCGGGACGAAATTCCGCTTCAAGTTGGGGATGATGTGGCACCTGAAGAAAGTCGGCAGTAATCTGGATTTATCACTTCATTCCTCAGTGCTTGCTTATCAAATTTCGGGACGAAATTTCTTTCAAGTTGGGGATGATGTGACAACCCGAACTTTCAAGGTTAGTGACGTTTAATCTTGTGATCTTAACTTCTCGTTATCCCTCTCTAATGTGTTAAATATTCTGTACTGGTATTACTCCGTTAAGCTTAAACTTAAACGCATGATAACTTTGTTAAATAATACATACCTATGTATGTGGGCCGCACTTATCACAAATACTATTCGGCCGCCACCACATTTAAACTAACCCGGCCCAATCCCCTTGTGCTTGCTACTTCTCGGCCCAATCCTCATAAACAACTCGGCCCAACCTTCCCTCTTTTTATGTATACGTAAACACATGAGTTGTGTTACACAATCCTTTGCAAACATTACAAACCCTAAAACTTTTTCCCTCTCTTGCGAACGACGGCAATACCCGGATCAGCATCACCCGAAGCCTTTCTCCTTTCTTGTATTCGGGTATGTTTGGTATAATAATTCTAGATTAATTGGGTGTGTTTTGATGTTTTGAATGTGTTGCATGAATAATGGATAACATGAAACTGGTTATTGGGATGTACTTGTCAAAGCATGTATGTTAATTAATATGCATATGATAGGGGATTTAATATGACGATGGTTTATCTGATGTGAATGTGTTGTGAACTACCAAATCGTTGTTTTAAGATTTATATTAATCAATGATGTTGTGTGATTATATGGTGGTTTCACTTATCGAACTGATGAAATAATCGTGACGATGATTAGTCCAGTGATATATATTATAAGATTTAGTTTAGTTTATCTTGGTTGAATATTTATAACTGTGACATAATTATTAGAGATGATTATGGGGTTCAATGATAAATACTAAGGTTGCATGGTGGTTTGGAATATGTGATGTTGATTGGATGATGATTGCGTTATGTTTATTAGTTGTGAAAAATGTTACTAATCTTGAATGTGGTTTGTATAAACTCAATTGCAAAATAAACAACTAATCAATTCACTGTACAAATTACACATTAAACTTGGGCCGAATGTTGGAGGGATCGCACAAACAAAAAGTCCACTTGCACTTGGTTTGGGCCTCTCATGCGTATTGGACTACAGCTTTAAACCAGGTCGCATACCCGGGTGGGCCTGGGTTGCATCTGGGCCGTGAGTTCAACTCCAGCCGCGCGGGCTTTGGGCTGGCATTGCTTGGGCCGCGTGTCGGGTTGGGCCGCACGCTGGTTAATGATCCACGGGTAGGATGAATGGGTAAGCATTTGAGTTATGTGTTAACTGTTTGGGTCGTATTTTCATCTGAATGGAGAATTAGTTATGAAATGGTAAAATGAAACATGCATGTATGGTATTAACGTGCAATGTGAGTATGCGTAAGGCCGAATACTTACTACGAATTGTGTGATAATACGTGTTGTGTTTGTTGCTACTTGTGCAATGTGTACCTAGGGGTTGTAACTTGTGTAATTGTGAAACTGACTGTTACTGGTAACCCTAATAGGATTTGGTTAACCAACTGTAAACAAGAAATTAATCTTAGCGAGCAAACCAAATGTGAGTTCATTCCTCTTGAGCTTGTGTCCCGGTGGTTGGGACAGTCATTGGGTATTCCCTGAGAGGGATGGGTTTTTGGGGTGAATCAAATGGGTATTCCTGGGAGGGATACGTGAGGTGGTTGAAATCTGGAATGTTGGATAATACACTCGTCCTATCACCTTTAAGTCCCATCTTTTTGTTACCGGAGAGGTAACGGGGTATTAGTTGGTAGCGCTACTTAGGTTTGGCACCCTCACCCCGCACCGGAGAGGACGGGTGTGAACTAATGACCCAGTTATGCCCAGTGCTTTGATAGGAGCACTAGGGAACGGGCAAAACATACATCAGGAGTCGTCTTGTATTCGAGGAATTATCAACAATGTAATTAATGAACAAAACTAAATACTTGGTAACTAACGTTTTCGTAAAACTATGAACTCACCAGCGTTGTCTGATACACGTGTGTGCATGCTCGCATGTTATTGATACGTGTGGATCTGGAACTTGCTATCTGGGATGCTGGAGTGGTCATGGGTCGAGGAACATGGAAACTTGAGAAGAGACTAGCTGATTTCATACACTTGGGTTTTAGTTAAATTTGTATTATGTTTCTGCTAAATAATGTTTTGTAACACTTTATCTTAATGAATGAAAGTTTTTATTAGAAATCTTGTTATGAGTTTAATGTGATTAGTGGCAAGATCCTGGTACGTCACACGTCCCCGGTATCCCCGCAAGTGGTATTTTGGGGGTGTGACAATGAAGTAGGCCCATATACATGGTTTTGGTTAGTTATATCTAGTGGTTGATGGTTTGGTTATATTTGTCACTTTATGATGTAATATGTTGTTTGGTATGGTATAAAGGGAGTTGATGTACATGTGCATAAAAAGAAAATATTATACATATTGGTAATGGTAGTGTGTTATGGATAGTAGGAGGTAATGGTAGTGTATTATGGATAGTAGGAGGTAATGGTATTATATTATGGATGGTATGATAGATGAAAAAGAAAGGGTATTCAAAGTAGTGTACCAAAAACACGTTATATCATGTTCATACATATAGATGCACATGTGTATTTCTAATATTGGTAATGTAAAAAGTATTGTATCACGGATGGTAGTATAAATGAAAGTGCAATTGTCTAATACTGGTAATGTATTAGGGAATTTATCAAAGAAATTATACATATGCACATGTGCATCGATAATTGTCATTCAAAAAAAAAACTAGGCACGAAATATAGCGATTTTTCTTTAAAAAAATACTAATTTTTTTTTTGTGTTTTTTTAGATTTTTTTAGGTATTTTTTGTTGTGTTCACATTGGTTCTTGTGGTTCTCACAATAAAATGTGGTTCCTAACAGATGCTTATCTCATATAGTGTGAGGTTCATTGGGGAACACTAAAAAAGTGGAGAACTGGGGAACACTCTTAAAGATTTAACTTAACATGTTAAAAATCAATTTAAAAAAAATCGACGCTTTTCCTTATAAATACTTGTAGATGAAATTTTAATAAAAAAATAAAAAGCTAAAAATATAAAAAAACAGTTAAAAAAGGCTCAATTTTTTTTACAAAAATGATTTTTTATTGGAATAGTTTCTACCCATTTTTGTAAGCAAATGCGCTAAAAATTTAAAAAATTGATTTTAACATGTTAAGTTAATTTTATAAGATATATTTGTTTTTCAATTTTTTTATATTTTTTAGTTTTTTATTTTTTTATTAAAAATGTTTCTACATGTATTTATAAGCAAAATCGTCGAAAAAATGTTTTTTTAACATGTTAAGTTAAATTTTTAAGAGTGTTCCCCGGTTCCCCACTTTTTTAGTGTTCCCCAATGAACTCTCCTCATCTTATATATATATATATATATATATTGAAAGTGTAAAATACAATATCTCTTAACGTACAATATAGTGAAATCGCATGTTATAAAAAAGTATGTTGGAAATCGCATGTTGGTTTTTTGGATGAAACCGCATGTTTTTTTGCAGCAATTTCGCATGTTGGTAAATATGAAAAAATCGTATGTTGGTATATAAAGCAATTTCGCATGTTGGTTTTACAGCATAACTCGCATGTTAAAAATTGAATTCGCACCAGATCGGACGGCTGAGATGAGCGCGTACATATTGTACGATAAGAGCTATTGTACGTTAACCTAACCCTATATATATATATATATATATATAGGGGACCGCTAAAATGAGAACCACCTCCAGTTGTAAGAACCATGAGAACTTTTTGATCCGGGGCGAGTTGGACCAATTAAAATTTACGGTACCCGTAAACACAAACTTGTGGTGCTCAAAACTACACACACGACATTTTTTTAAAATTTTTTTTTTACAAATGTGTTTATAATACACGCATCTACGTTTATGAAAAAAAATTTTGGTCCAAATCGCCCCGTACGGTGTAGTTCTCATGGTTCTTACAACTAGAGCTGGTTCTCATTTTAGCGGTCCCCTATATATATATATATAGGAGGGTTTAAATGAGAACGCTAAATATCGCGAGAACCGTGAGAACAAATGAAAAAACCAAGAGAACTTGGTCAAAAACAATCCAAATTCAAAATTTTTTTCTACACTTATCATTATTATTTGAATACAATGTTAGAAATTTAATTTACACGTTTAAATTTACGTGAATTCGTAAATAAAGAAAATTTACACATGTGTAAGTTTGCAATTTACACATGTGTAAATCTGTTATATTTACACATATGTAAAAAATCTAAAAATAGTGATTTTGAAAGGATAAATGAATTATTTGATGTTGTAAATTCTTTTTTTGATGTTATATCTTAATTACAATGAAGTTTGTATTAAAAACATTGGTTTTGATTGATTTTTTCATTCGTTCTCACGGTTCTCGCAATATTTAGCGTTCTCAAGATAACCCTCCCCTATATATATATATATATAGGGAAAGGTTAACATACAAAAAGGCTTATCGTACAAAAATACGCGACACGCTTAACCGTCCGATCATTGCCCTAATCACGCATAAGACACAAAATAACGCATGGGATCCATTTTTTGGTGATAATCACGCATGGGGGTGATAATCACGCATGGAATGTATAATTACGCACGTTATGATGGTAAAAAAAAATAATCACGCACGTTGTTTTTGTTTGTCGCGTACGATAATGTATGATAAGCCTTTTTGTACATTATACTTTCTCTCTCTCTCTATATATATATATATATAGCGTTTGGTTTGCTCATATTTACAGAAATTGAATTTGAATTTTATTCTTTACTATCTTGTTTCTGAATTTAAAATATAAGTTGTTTAGTTATAGAATATAATCATATACAAAACTCCAATGAATGCTTTCAAATTCATTGCATAAAAAATGGAACATTTCTTCTATATGATGAAATGGTTCAAACAAAAAACTAGAATTTCTTACTTCACCACCACCATCGTTCTTGTCACCATCATTGTCGTCACCTCCCCAATAACGACGATTTTGTGACAATCGTTGCCAAATTTGTTGTATACCGCCAGTGGCGCAGGATATGAGGGGCCGGGGGGACGCCCGACCCCCCGAACTTTTTGCGAAGTAGTGTTACGTATCTATTTTTCGTATAGAAATTTTTAGGTTTATATGTATTCACCCCCCCCCCCCCCCCGGTTTAAAAAAAATTAGGTATATATTTTTTTGGACCCCCCGGTTTAATTTTTTTTTTGGTATATACGTTTTCGACCCCTCCTGTTTTATAAAAAAAATATTTATATAGCCCATTAGGCATTAGTTAAACCTGTTGCTGACTTGCTGCTAACCGGTCAAAAAAAACCCAAAAAAAAACCATTATAACTTAGCCCATTAATTAAAAGCCCAAAGAAAACCCATTATAACTTGAATAGCCCATTAGTTAAACACTTAAACCTGTTGCTGCTGCTAACCGGTCACAAAAAAAAAAAACAAACTGCCTTTGCTTGCTGCTAACTGGAGAGTGGAGACGAGGACTCGAGGAGAACAGAAGAAAAAAACGCAGGTGCGGCTGTGGGCTGTCTTCTTCGTTCGACTAATCGACTTCGAGGAGACGAGGTATGTGTTTTTTTTATCTTTAGGTTTAAATTAGGGCTTAATTTATGTGATTTAGGTTTAAATTAGGGATGAAATTGGACCGATTTTTTGCCATAAACTTGTTGAAATTAGGGATTTAGGGGTGAAATTAGGCTGTAACCGTGCTAGATATTAGAAAAAGAAAATGCCTTGTTGATGGTTAATTAGGCTGTAACAGACTAACAGGCTGTAACTTGTTGAAATAAATTAGGGATTTAACTTGTGTTGTTGACTTGTTTCTTGTTAGATTACGCTATGGGGAAAAACAAAATCATAACTTCTTTTTTTAAAGAAAGAATGAAGAACAAGTTGATGGAAACAATGAGATTAAACTGCAACAAAGGTTAGTCTAACTAATTTTAGAAACACTGGATGGGATTCCTTACTTGAAAAGGTTCGGTTTTTTTGTGAAAGGCATGACATAGATATACCTGATATGAGTTCTCCATATACTTCTACTCGGTATCGGCCTCGTAAAAAAGATCTTCATGTTACATTTGAACATTATTACCGGGTATATTTGTTTACAGAGACATTGGACAAACAACTACATGAGCTGAATAGTAGATTCAATGAGCAAGCGACAGAGTTGTTATCTCTTAGTGCGTCTTTATGTTCAAAAAAGATTAATATTGATCAGATTATTCTTCTTGTTGAGAAGTATTATCCTAACGATTTTACAGAGAAAGAAAGGAATCTATTACGTGGTCAATTGGATAATTTTCAAGTTGAAAGAAAAAATAATCCCAAGCTAAGTGAGGTATCAACTCTTTCTGATCTTTGCAAAACTCTTGTGCAATGTCAGAAAAATAACACGTACAAATTGGTTGAAAAAGTGTGTCGGCTAATCTTGACGCTTCTAGTTTCGACTGCAACAACAGAAAGAGGATTTTTAGCGATGAAAATATTTAAGACTCGACTTCGCAATAAGATGTCAGATCAGTATCTAGCAAACAGTATGGTGATTTACATAGAAAAGGAGATTGCTGAGAGCTTTGATTCAGAGTCCATAATTGACGAATTCAAAAATCTTAAAGGAAGACGAGCAGAACTATAATTCTTCATCCAGGAGAACCGGCCACCGGGTACCCACCTTCCTCTTCTTTTTAATGTTTTCGTGTCTTTGTTCAATTGTTTGTTAAACAATGTTTACGTTTTAATGTTTGAGAACGTATTTTATTTGATATTAATATTTGACCCGATCCGACCCGAATCGAATCACCGACATCCGACCCAAACATAGAATTTTTTTTAGGTCCGGTACCTTCCGCCCCCCCCCCCCCCCGAACATTTTTTTCAAGCTTCGCCACTGTATACCGCCACTGCATTCTAACATCTTTTAACAAGCTTACAAGCTAATCATGTTTTTTTCTATTAACTAAACACATCACAAAGTTTCAATTTCAATTCCTTTACATGTTCCAATTTATAATTAGAATTTATTTAGCAAATTGTAATTCTAAATCCAATTGCTTTAAGGGAAATTTTGGTGTCCATCAAACCCACACTTATTTATGTTCATTTATGCTGGAGTTTAATATGAACATATACTTCAATAAATATTAATGGTAAGGCTGAGTACCAAAGGAATAAATGAGCCTTAAAATGATGTTGAGAAGCTTAAAGGCACATGAGTAAATTACTATTCCACCCTTGTGAAGTCATGATTGTTTTTATATAAGACCACAAATCAACATGGGACATAAAATCACAAACCAAATTTTAACATATGAATATGAAAGGTTTGGAGAAAACGATATAAATAAAAGAAACAAATGAAGAAAAGTGATGTGTGGTGGCCCACTAGACCCACCAATCAAACAACGTTAACAATGACAAAAGCGTCTACAATATTTTGTCTCCTTTTTAAAATAAAAATGGTTTTTTTCCCTCATAAATAACAACTTTAAAATGAAATTACAATTTTTAAATAAAATGATAACTAATTTTATATAAAGTGTTTTACTTGTAAATAGCATTCAAATTTAATATTAACAATTGTGATTCTCCGCGCTCTATAGCGGGCTCTCGATCGATATCGATTTTGTTCGTTATGGTATTGTTTTAGTTTGTTATAGTCCTGGCATGAAACCAACACTCGACGTAGCGACTAAAATATATATATTTAAAGGATATCGACACTTGTTTTACATAGACTAAAAACCATAAAAAATAAATATTGGTACCGGTACTAATGTTGTTTTGACACCGTTTCGATTCGTTACGATGCCGTTCTAGTGTCGTTAGTGCACCAGTGTTGTTTGACACGTCGAGAAGGGTTTATACTTTATGTAACTACCATTATGTTAATGATGTGTATTTCCAGTGGTTTTTAATCTTTAAAAATTACTTTTTATATTTAAGGTTACTAGAGGAGTGCTTGCATGGTGTGGTCAAAAAAACAGATACCGTTAATCAGATAACATATTAATTTTTATAAATTAAAAACTATTGCAATATTGTATTAAAATTAAAAAGAATAAAGGGGTAACCTTTCATAAAAAAAAGGTCATCTCCATTTAAAAATCAATAGTTGGTTTGAAAAATCAACAATATGTTTCAAAAAATTTTACTATATGATTCAATAGTTTCATTGCTTACAATTTTAAAGTTATATCAAATTATCTTCTTGTCCTTCTTATAATCATTTTTTTTAACGGTCAACGAATCCTCCATATAGGCGCTACTGGCGAAATTCACCACATCGGGATACACTCGTCTTCGAACTGGGGAAAACCATCACCTAGGGCAGAAGCCCGTGAACACAAGTTAAATGAGTTACAGTTACGCCTACTAAAGTTTACAAAGTTAATTGGGTCTTTTTTTATTTCGATTTATTTATCGGTGCATTGAGCTTATATAAGTTAACATGAGTTCTTTCAATTTTTTCCACATAAACTTCAAAAGTTAAACCATGAACTTGAGAAATTGGCTTTTATTTTTCCTAATTGGGAGATCTTTATTGTATTTTTTATAAACCCTAGTTGTGCGGTTGTGCACATAAATTATACAAAGTTCTCAAACCAGTTATACAATTATGGACTCTGTAATTTTGGTTTTAAGTTTTTTATTTTTTAATTAGGCAAATAAATTAGCGGCAATGTGAGGCAATTTCAGAACCCATTTGTGGCCACTAGATTGTTAACACTCGGTTTACAAGAAGAAATGAAGCATATACACAGGGCCAACCCAACATTTTAGAGGTTCGAAGCGAACTAAAAAGTTAAGGTCTTTACACAACATAAGCTAGCCCTACATATACAAACAAACCACAAAGTAACATTAAGGTCACTTCAAGTACATTTTGCAAATTTAGCTTAATATATTTTACAATTGGAGATAATCTATTAACTACTTTAAACGTTTTGATGTAAGATTAAATATATTTTTATATTATATTTAATCTAGTAGCCATTATAATCATTTACATTATATGGATCAAAATATATAACAACCTATTAAATAATTAGTTGGTAATTGTTGATGGGCCTAATTACCATTATTAACTAATTAGGGTTTCCTGTTTGGTGCATATATAAGGAGACTTATGTTAAGGTTCTAGGGTTAGACACATAACCTAATTACTCTCATAACATCAATCGACCTCCACTCCTCAACCGAACACCCTATTCGGTTTCTTCATCACCATCATTAGATTGCACCCTAAGGAGGAACCAGATCAAGCTGACAATCATGTCAAACACTGTTGCTGCGTCTCCTTCTGGATTCTCTGCTGGCCTGTACTGATGCAATCAAAGGTATGTTTTCATGTTTTCCATTATGTCTAAACAGAACTGACCAACATGTGGTATCAGAGCATATGTTGATTAGTCAGTTCTGTTTTCGTATCCATCAATTCTGGGATAGAAATCTGGAAAATGGAATTTTGATAACTTAATAAACCTAACAGCCGGTTTCGAGTCATAAAGATCCACTCGAGATCATTGTTTCGAGGAAAAGAATTTGTTTTAAATATCTCGAAATCAAAACGTGTAAGCTTATTACCGAAATCTATTTAGAAAACCCTTAAAATTCAGGTTTCGGGTTTCCAGAATTTATGTTTTATTGTTAGGGTTCATAATATGTTCTTAGGAAAATTCGAAAATTCCTTTATGTTTTGGAATGTAATTAGGATTGATGAGTGTTTTTCCTGTTTGATTCAATTTTATCTTTTAAGTTTGTTCGAAAACTGTTAATTGATAATCAGATAAAATTTTCGAAATATTTGACAAAATTAGATCATCATTAAAACAGGAAACCATATCTCAAAATCCCTTAGAATTCGAATTTTCAGTTATGCTTTTACATTAACAGCTGTAGCAGTGGACTCGAGACCATCAGGTTTCGACTCGAGACCAAGATCTCGACTCGAGACCACAAGGCCTCAACTCGAAATCATAAGTGTTCTCAAATGTTTACAACTCGAGACAACGATTTCGACTCGAGACCATAAGGTTTCGACTCGAGACCACTAAGGTTTCGACTAAGGGCTTCAATCTTCACAACTCGAGACAATGGTTGCGACTCGAGATCTCATCAAGCACTCGAGATCTCATAAAACACAGTAGTCGAGACCATGATTACGACTCGAGACACTGAGGTTGCGACTCGAGACCATTAATGAGTCGAGACCTCATAATGTTGCAAGATGAGTTGAGACTTGACTCGAGACCTCACTCGAGACCTCATAATTGAGTCGAGATCTCACCTGAAACCTCATTATTTTAGGCTGTTTAATGTGAACTAAGATGGTTTGCTATTAAATGATTGGTTTTGTAAATACTTAATTAATTAATAAGGATCAAATAATGTTTCACAAAACCAAAATGGCTTAACTTGAATGAGCTTCTGATGTATCACTTCTGGCCAAAGCTGATTTGATGCATCTACTTATCGTTCAAGTATTACGAAAGCTATGTTAAGTGTGCATCATAAACATGAATGTCTTAATATCTGGCCAAAGCTGATTTAATTCCTTCATAGATGGCATACTTAACGAGTGCATAACTAAAATGATTGTTTCAATTCTGGCCAAAGCTGATTTGTCACAAATACTTTGCACACATGCTTAAATGATTACACTTCTGGCCAAAGCTGATTTGTCTTCGTTTAAGTAGAACTCTAAATAAGTCTATTTATTTTGATGTTAGTAATAGACATATCACAACCTCTTCACATAATGATCCTTAGATTAATGATCCTTTATTTTTATTTTATGATCATTTCGTCTGCCTTATTTCTTAGTACCCATAATTTTACTCACTATAATTTTCTTCTATAAATATATCTCATCCACTCTAATTCCTAAATCTAATATGTTTTGCTTTATTTAAAGTTACTATAAGAATTAGCTCTTAAATTAAATCCTTGATTATCTCTTAAGACACGATAATCCTATTGCTCTCTTCTGATAAAGCACTACAGAAGAAAAGTAGAGCATGATGATTAGGATAAATCGAACATGATGTCTCTTATGATAATCAAGAACTCTCTAACATAAGTGTTGTCACTAAAAAGTTATTCCCGATTAAGTCTTTCCTAAGACTAATCTATAATTATGGAATAATCACAAGAATTCCTAAGATGCATGCCTTCATTTAAAATTCTAAACTATAAAGCTAAGTGGTATATGTGAATACATAATAATGTACAATACCATGACCCATAAAGTTGAGGGCTTACGCATGGAAATAAGTACATTTTTCCAGTACATTACATACTAAGATTTTCACTTGTACAATTTGATGCCTTATAAATCAACTATAACACTAAAAAAAATACCAAAGTATAATGAGTGTGTTGATAAGCAACATACGTACAAAGAAATAAATGTTTGAAACTGGCAAATAAGTTGTTACTCACCTTACAACCACTTAAACTTTAAACGAGGATTGTTCTAAGGTCCATAGACAAAATACAAGTACAAAATCCCAACTCTAAGGTTCTTTAAGGGAAAATCTCACTGCATAATTATGCCATTAGACTAGGCATAAGCAATGAGACTATCCATTACTCTAAAGAACAGTTGGATAAGTTAATTAGGTAGTCATTTCCTAATGATATTTAAGTCTAATAATTTTAATATTCCAATTAACACATGATTAGTTGACTCTAGTTCCATACGTTTCCTTACCAGAACTCGACAAATAACTAAACATCTCGACAAATAACTAAACATGAGAGTTAGTGACAAAATTAAATGTTAAGGCTATAAGAACCATATTAAGCAATGTTATGAATGTTGTGAGGTTTGCATAGTCAACATAAAGTCACACTTACCTTAAACTCTCATTTTATTTGTTTTAAATATCTGGATTGAAACATTACTAAGATAAAACCAGATGATACCTTACACTTTCACAATTTTTGTCATCATGTAAATGAGAATTTGACAAAAGGAAAATGAGACTTACAAATTTCTTCCATTATAACCAAAATTCATGAGAAATCATGACATGGTTAATGAGGATGATTTTTATCTAATCTCATTCTAACTGATTTTAAATCATGACGTTATAGCCCTAAATATTACTTGGCTTAAGGAATAAGTATGGGTCCATCATAAGTCATTCATTGACATTCGTGGAACTTATTCCAAATGGAATATTCAGACATAATTCATTTATCATTTAAAAGACTATCAACTTGTATCTAAATTTTGTCGCGTATGGCCCACGGTCTTAGAAGAAATCTATTCATAAACTTCTCTTGTAGCTTTTCTAGAGATATTAAAGATCAGTGGAAGCATTAAGTGTCTTAATAATAAATTGCAATAGTTGCAAGAGGTGGGGAGTGAAAACTTTATATTACTTCAATTTACACCTCTTGTACAAGACACTGCTCCATTATGACACTGTTCTATCAAAACTTGTCTCCTTAAATCTAAAGCTACTCTTACAAAAGTTTCATTGTTGCTTAATTGTGGGCACACTTAGATTTCTTACCTAAACTAACATAATCCTCAACAAGAGAAACTACAACGACTGACGTCATTAACTTGTTTCTCTATTAGAATTTGTTGGTCGTTAAATATTGACCCTAAGCATGCTGAGTTCCTAAAGTTTTCTAAGGTCAGTGGGAGCAGTCAAAGTCCTTATCATGACTTGCAAGGAATACAAGAGGCGGGGGGAAGAGTGTCATTAAATTTCACTCCAAATTTAACTCCGATTACACCTCTTGTACACCATACTGCACCAACTCTTACTAACTTAGAATCCTGAAAATGATAGCAACCTAACCAAGAGCTAATCCATAAAACTGAAACTTCTAACAAACCCAATAATCAACTCAGGGGGTCATCTAGGTTTAAAAGCCTACTAACTTTGATGATTACATAACCTCCCTAACTGAAGTTGAAATGGATTTTGGAAAAGTTTACTGATCCTATCTTTTCTAATTAAGCCATTAGCGTCAATCAATCTCCTGAGTGGAATAAAACTGTTTTCTAGTAAAACTGATTTTATGTGTTCGTATAACGTTTGGGATTTGATTGAATTACCTTAGAGTGTTCATAACTAAACCAAATCTTAATATAAGCTTTAAGACACTCAAAAGCATGTTTGATTGTCAAAGGTTGTACTCAGGAAGAGATAAATTATTAAAGAATCTTTATTACAAATGTTGGATCGTCGTCTGACCCTAAACGGTCAGTATGAGTAGTTCATCATCAAGTACAAAGGCGGGATCAGTGTAAAAGATGTCAACACAGCTTGTTCCTTTCTAATTATCCTTTTATTGATCAATCCTGAGCTTTTTACACGTTCAAATGACACACGGACAGCACCTCGGCTCAGAGACAATGACCAGATTTAGTATGAAATGACAACACAACACACATATATATAGGTGACCTGATTTCGCTTGAAACTGCCATCGGTCATTTCAAGCGGAATCACATATGTTGATTTCGCTTGAACTGAACCTTGACACTTTCAAGCGGAATCACCCACTTTAACATGTTCTAACCCTAATTTCAACCCTGTTGTGCACTCGTTTAACCTATCTAGACATAAGACTCGATTAAGACGAAGTTAACAGACACTAGGTGCACCAACAGACTCCCCCTTGGATGTTGACGAAGTCTTCGGAGTCGAGTCTTTAGTCTTAGTCTCTATCCAAATTGTCTTGACGTAGTAAAAGCTTCCTTTAATCTTTATCTTCAAACTTTAATCTTCAATCTCCCCTTTGATTGTTGATCCAGAATGTGAACTCCCCCTTTCGCAGACTCCCCCTCTCGATAAGCTAGGGCTTGAATCCTGGTTCAAACTTTGACATTTTCATTGCCATGGGGATTCCTGTTACCTGCATATACTCTACCCAAATATAAGATATATGACAATAACATTTACCATTCAAACTCAATTTGTTAATTTTAACAGTGTATAGAAATCCACTTAAGTATTCAGGTCCAAATTAATGACCCTGATTACTCAATTTATCTACCAAGTCCAACTTAATGACCTTGGTTGATCTGAGACAATCCACACTGACATTTGTACAAACATTTTCAAACTTTTCTGAAAATTACAAGTTTCAAGTTAATGAACTTGTTTTAACTTTCCATTTTCTCAATTTATCATGTTTAGCTCCAAACTCATCCTCCAGCCCAGAAACTTCCTGCATCTGCTTCAATTCGAATCTGAAGATCAACTCTCCACTTTGGTTTGTCGGAAAATAAAGCAAAAATGAAAAATCTTTTTGGATGTTGAATAAAGTTCTAAACTAGGAATGAAATACAGAACTAAAATGCAGTAAATGTAAACTATTTACAAACATATTTTTGGTTGAGCGTGTTAGGGAATCATATCAGCTATTCGACAAGTCACAAGTACCGTTAAGCTTCAATTACATACACAGAATTAAACAATTCGCTTAGATTGTCGATATACTGATCCACTTAAAGTCTCACACACATTTCAATCTGTCCAGGATACGGATTAAGTGAATTAGAGACTTAAACTTATACGTGTGTCCCACCTCTTGAATATACTCCCGTATCCAGATCCCAATATTCAGTCTTACAGGTGAGTATACCACAGATGATATCTGTAAGGGAATAAATTATGAAACAGTACGAAACCGTGAGAGCTCAGGTCAGAACTACCATTCAGCAGAGAGATCACGATTCGACTTGGGTGTGTCCCCTTTAGAGGATCTTTTTTACAACAACATTGATTAGCAATTTTATTGTCTCATCATTTAATGCTGAGGGCGGCGCTATATTTCAAGCATGCAGTAAAGTATTCTCCGGGGACTAGGCCATTGCTTCCGCAAAATCAGAAGTCCCGGGATAATACCCCAGATATCACTGAGTATAAAGACATAGTATCTCAGAAAGAGAGATTTTTCAAACAAGATTTCAGGGGTTACCTATATATCCAAGTAGTGTTCCCCACGAAATAAGTAAGTAAAGATTTAGGTTTATATCCCGAACAAACCTACTAAATGTGTAAAAACCTATCGGCACATCATCAGCGAGACTGTTTAAGACTTTTTAACCATTCCATTTCTTTAGCATACCGTAACTGTCAAGCCGATGTGCTATCATTTTCACTTTTTACACAAGCTCTTTTCTGGTTTTATATTGTTTTTGGATTTTGAAAATATCTCATGTTTTTGTATTTTTGACATTTTTTATTGTTTTTGGATTTTCTGAAAATATTACCCTATACTCTCCCCCTAAATACCAAAACAAGTAAAAAATCGACAAACCATTGCAGATTGCTTCTCAACATCATCATCTACAATGTCTCCTTCATCAACGCCAAGAATCTCCTCCAACACCGATAAAAGCTTCATACCATTCAGTTTTAGCAAATATTGAAAACGTGTTTTATCAAATGCTTTGGTATGTAAATCAGCTTTTTGCTCGTCAGTGTGGATTTTCTCAATTCGTATCAACTTCTTCTCGAAACAATCGCGAATGAAGTGATGACGAATTTCAATGTGTTTGGTTTTAGCGTGATGAACAGGATTTTTCGTAATGTTAATCGCTCCTCATTATCAACAAAGATAGGGGTGTTTAGAAATTGCAAACCGTAGTCGCGCATCTGTTGCTGGATCCACAAGATCTGAGAACAGCAACTGCTCGCAGAAACATATTCAGCTTCACATGTGGATAAAGCCACAGAGGTCTGCTTTTTGCATTGCCAGGTAACCAATCTTGGTCCAAAAAACTGACATCCCGCTGTTGTTGATTTAGCATTAACTTTGCAGCATCCGAAATCGAAATCGGAATACCCTTCGAGCGTGAAATCGCCTTCTCTTGGATACCACAACCCCAATGATGGAGTTCCTTTCAGGTAGCGTAATATCCTTTTCACAATCACCATATGCGAAGCTCTTGGGTTAGATTGAAATCTTGCTGCGAGGCAGGTTGGGTACATAATATCGGGTCTTGAAGCTGTCAAATACACATCAGCGATCCGATCATGGAACGAGACATTGTTTCATCTACCTTTTCTCCGGTGAGATCGGGATTTATCCCATGATTCGTTGCTAATGGGGTGGAAGCTAGAGTAGAACTTGACATCCCGAATTTCTCCAAGATATCATGAACATACTTCGTTTGATGTATGAATATTCCTTTGAGTAGTTGATCAACCTGCAGTCCCAAGAAGAATTTCATCTCACCCATCGATGACATTTCAAATTTTTGCTTCATAACTCTTTCAAAATCTTTGCACAAATTTTCATTTGTTGACCCAAATATGATGTCGTCCACGTATATCTGAACTATCAAAAGATGTCCGTCGACCTCTTTGGTGAAGAGAGTGGCATCCACTTTTCCTCGAATGAAGCTGTTGGCTTGCAGGTGTTGAGACAATGTCTCGTACCAAGCTCTCGGGGCCTGGTGTAAACCATACAACGCTTTGTCTAGCAAGTAGACCTTGTCTTTGTGGATTGGATCGGTAAATCCCGATGGCTGACCGACATATACCTCCTCTTTTACCTTCCCGTAGAGAAACGCCGATTTAACATCTAGCTGATAAACTTTGAAATTTTTCCAAGATGCAAAGGCTAGGAAGATTCTGATCGCTTCTAGTCTAGCAACCAGAGCATACACTTCAGTGAAATCTATACCCTCCTGCTGACTGAAACCCTGGACTACGAGTCGATCTTTGTTACGAACAACAACTCCTCTATCGTCCCTCTTGCACTTGAACACCCACTTGGTGTTTATCTTCCTTTGACCATCAGGCAAGTCTACTAACTTCCACACTCCCAGCTTTTCGAATTGGCTCAGTTCCTCCTGCATCGTATTGACCTAAGAATCTTCAGTAAGCGCCTCTTTGTAAGTCCTAGGCTCAATATGTGAGATAAAACAACTCAATGAGAATTCAGTTTGTAAAGGAGCAACTTTTGAATAGAAACATGTAAGCCCTTGATCAAGCTGTCTTCTAGTGCGGACGCCTGTCTGCAATTCTCCTATTATCAATTCCTCTAGATGGTATGAAAGTGTTCTTGGCATCACCTCGCCTGGAACATCTACCTCGCCCTCCAAATTTGTGATATTTTGATTTGCACCTTGTTCATCGACTGGAACTGTTTGACTTGAGATCTGGATCTGCACCCCCTCAGAATCTGAATCACCATGATCAAATACAGGCATATCATCAGATTCTTGATTATCATTGACTGCCGTCTGATTATCAGGAGCAACTTCATTTTGTTGAATATCATCATGTTCTCCAGCATTACTCGGACCTGCTTCATCATCATTTGAAGTTTGTTGCGGTCGTCTTGAATACTCGGCTGGAAACATTTCCTGCAAAGACTCATACTCTCTCAAAATATCCAACTCGTCAAAGAAATCTTCTTCTTCTTCTTTTTCTTCTTCCATGTCAAACGAATCCCATAAAGTGTCGTAATGAAAACGCCATGAATCACCAGGATTCTACGGTGGCATTGTGTGACCTTGGCATTCAACATTGTGCGCTTCAATAATCCGCTTCAAGCTTGGAACAAAGACTCGTTTTGATGGACTTGTGTAACCCACAAAAATTCCTTCGATGCTCTTTGGACCAAATTTACCAAAAGGCTCTAGAACTGTACAGGGAGACCCAAACGGTTCTAAGTACTTCAGGTTCGGTTTGCGGTTATTGATCAGTTCGAAACACGTCTTATTGAATTTCTTGACAGTGAGAACCCGATTAAGTGTATAGCATGCGGCGGATACTGCTTCTGCCCAAAAATTAACTGGTAGCTTTGAATCAGCAAGCATCGTCTTAGCCGTTTCAATTAGCGTCCTGTTCTTTCTTTCAGCTACTCCATTCTGCTGCGGAGTGTAAGGAGCACTAAATTCATGCAAAATACCTTTTTCATCACAAAAAACTTCCATTTTGCTACTTTTGAACTCTGTACCGTTGTCACTTCTTATTCTTCGAACACGAGTTTGGTACAAGTTTTCAAGCTTTTTAATCAATGTGATTAAACTCCCAAATGTTTGATCTTTTGATTGCAAAAATGAAACCCATGAAAACCTAGAGTAATCATCTGTAACTACTAGACAATAGAGATCCCCTGTAATACTTTTGACGTTTACTGGACCAAAAAGATCCATGTGGAGTCTCTCTAAAGGTCTCGAAATTGAGTTTTCTTTCTTCCTGGGGTGAGATTTCTTCTTTTGTTTTCCTTTGATGGAGCTAATGCACTCCCCCTCAAGATGAAAACCTTTCAAATATACACCAGTAACCAAATCATTATGCACCAGATGATTCATTTTTCTCAAATGTATATGACCCATCTTTCGGTGCCACAACTGCGATTCCTTCTCTGTTGCTCTGGACACAAAACAATGAGCCTGACCCGTGGTTGTAGTAGCTACACTCATGTCCAACACGTACAGATCATTGACTCTAGGTGCCCTCATGATAATCCATTCTTCAGGAACAACAAATCCTGGTTTCAAGGTCAAACATTCTTTGTCTGTGAAGTGCGTTGTATACATCCTATCACAGATCTAAGATATGCTCAGAAGATTATTTTCAAGCTCAGCGATGTAGTTACTCTTTCAAACGTGACAATGCCATTCGATAAAGTTCCTTCTCCAACTATCCTACCTCCTTGATTTCCTGCAAAACCTACATAACCTCCATTGAACCCTCTAACATCATACAATAGGGTCTTCTTCCCCGTCATGTGCCGAGAAGCTCCACTATCCATAATCCATCGTGAAACGGATCTTGGAAGCTCCTGCACAATTCAAAAACATTTAGTGAGATTTTGATGCTACCCCAGCCTCTTTCGACTCGGGTAACTTGACATTAAGGTTAGATTTTGCAATGTAAAGTGGTGGAAAGTTTTTGTCATTCATTTTCAAGCTTTCTTTTGATCCAACCTCAACCTTTTTGTATAAAAAGAAATCATTTTTAGAATGACCGGTTGATTGATCTTTCTTTTGAACATTCTTCTTCTCTGATGGAGTAGAAGATTGTTTCTCCAATTGTTCATAATAATCCAAAGGAACATCCATCTTTACCGGTGTGGTAGAAGACGATTGTTTTTCCAACTCTGAAACCTTTGGTTTTTCAACAACTTTTGGCTTTCATGTTTGTTGAGGTGACGCAGCCCGTTTGTAAAACTTGTCATTTTTAGTTACCACATTTTTAACAGGTTCAGTTTTGATTTTGGTGTTGTCATTTTTCAAAACCTTTTTCTCAACAACCATTGGAGCTTTTCCTTTCACGTCAACTTTCTTCTTCTGAATCTCAACAACTTCAGTCTTAGGCTTCAAGTTGGTACATTTTCGTGCAATATGTCCAACTTTGTTGCATTTGAAGCATGTTCGGGTGTCAACTACCCAACTTGTACCTTCAGACTGAGGTTGTGAGGCCTTCTTCTCAAAGAACTCTTTGTTTGATTTTGAAAAAAAATCTCAGATTCTTCATCAGAAAGTGAACTTGAACCATTCACAAACACCTTTTTCTCAGAAAACCTTCTGTTTTGAGCATTTTTCCTTTGATAATTCTTACCACCCTGATAACCACCTGACCATCTGTTTTGATTGTTGTTATAAAAACGCGGTGGTACAACAGGTTTCTTGTAGTAAGCCTTATCTTTTTCAAAATTCATTTGCCTCTTTGTCTGATTTAATCCTTTTACTTCAGACAGATCAATTTCAATCAGTTTGAACACATTTGTCAACTTCGCAACATTAACATTCTCCAGTGGAAACTCAGAATCCGAATACAACTTATCCGATCCCGACATCTTGTACATGACAAGAGTAGGTTCTTCATTTAAGTTGTTTTTGGATTTTGATTTCAGAATGTATTTGTCCAGAAAACATTCATCATCATCAGTTGAATCACTATCAGTCTTCAAAACGCTTTCAGCCATGCTTTTAACAATATCAGTTTGAACACTATCATCAGATGATGATGAAGAAAAAGTCACATCAATTGACTCTGGAAGTTTTATTTCATTTGTTTCATCTTCTTCATTAACCAACCTGGATTTCTTCTTTGAGAAATTGTTTAGAACTGGTGGTGGAACCTGATGATACCCCACCCCGGTTCCATCAGCATATACATCTTCACCCGCTTTGTTTTTCCCGATGGGTTTGGGAACAATGTGTTGTAAAACAAAGCTTGCAGAGTTGTAACTTTTCAATTTCAACTGGATGCGTTCATTTTCAATTTTAGCTTCTTGAAATTGAAGCTTCAACTTAGCAATTTCATCCAGTTGCTGATTGATTAACTCTTCTTTCACTCTAAGAACACCGGTTAGTTGAAGATTTTCCTTGTCTGTCTTACCATTTCTTTCATCACAATCTTTAACCGTTCGTTTTAGCTTCTCAAAATTTTCTGAAGTTTGACGATTTTCAAGAATCAATTTTTCATTTTCTTTCCTAATTCTTTCTACGTCATTTTTATCTTTTTCGATTTTCTCATTTAATTCTTTTAATTTGTCGTTCAAAGCTTTCAACAACTTATCACGGTTCAAGATCTGATCTTCAACACTTCTGACTTTACTAGTCAGCTCTTCAACTTTCTTACCATTAAGGTAAGTATGTGTACTATACAAACTTTGCATTCTTTCATGCAATTTTTGCAGTTGTTCTCAGATGTACCATTCTTACCTGACACATGTGTATCATTTGTACTGACCTTATCTTTGGACTCAGTTCCAGAACCAGAAACTACCTCTAGTTCTTTTGCAGCTAGAACTTTGTCAGCCATCTTTTTCAAGTTTTCAGCAGTGAGTTCTTGTGACGTATCAATAACTCCATCATCAATCTTCTTTGGCTTCGGTTCTTTTGCTGTCTCTTTTTCTTTTTCTCTCTCAACGGCTTCTCCTCCTCCCCACCATTCTCTCTGTCTGGCTTCCTCTTCATCAGAAATTTGTTTGGTTAGAACTTCAAGATCAACAGTATCTGGATCCACAACTATGTTACCATTAGGATCAAGATAACATTCTCTATCGGGATCCCATCGCCTTGCATTCTTTGCTTCCTTCCAGATACGATAGATTTTGGCTTTCATGAATCGAGCTTGATCCTTCCTGTTCACATACTTCACATACTTCACTTCTTCAGTTCTCTTATCCTTAAATGGAATAATCTTTGCTGTTGTGAAGGCATAACCAACTGCGTCTTCCTCATGCAAAACATCACTCCAATCATAACCTTCATCGTCATGAAAAACTGCAAGTGCCCTGGATTTCTCTTTGGGTGCCTCCTCTATCTGCTTCATCCTGGGAGGTTCTGATTTATTCTGATGATAGATCGCTCTCTTGTAATAATCCTCTCGAAAAGGATTTGCAGTATCATCAGCATAAGCATTTCTGCACTCACGCTTAAAATGACCTTTCTGTTTACACTTGAAACACGTCACTTTTGACTTGTCAAAGCCTAACTTGGTAGAAGGTCCACCAATAGATTGTCTCCCAGTAATCTCCATGAAACGTTGCGCTCTTCTTACTGCACTGGCCATGCACCCCCTTATATCGATCAATTCCATCTCCTCAGGATCGATTTGATCGTAGTCTTCCTTTGTTAGGTTGGTGTTGCCTATCTTTCCTGCAACGAGACTTTCGTACGATTCCAATACAGACGCTAAGAACACCATCTGTTGTTTAGCAGACTCTTCACTGAAATTCTGACCATTCTTCAGATCAACAGCAATGTTGCATTGAAATAGATTCTTTTGTGCAGATTGATTTGAAGTATTTGACGAAGAACCACTATGGTAGCCACTGCTAGGAGTTTCTTGATCCACTGAGTTTGAGCTTTCAGCTGAAAAAGCTGTCTTTGGAGATGCGGTCTTTGGAAACATATTGCCTCTGTAATACAGCTCCACATTCTGCTGATAAGATGTGTTATTGACTTTGCTGGATTTCTTGATCTCCAATTCATGGCTTTCCAGTCTTTCTATAACCAGATCAACCTTCAAATCAGCAGGCTTTATCGTATTCTTCAGCATTAATGCAAAATATTGCCAGTCTTGTTCATTCGGTAGAGCATCAAACAATTTGTCTACCAGCTCCTCTTGACTATAAATGATGTCATGTCTAGCAATCTCCATCTTTAGATGCCCAAATCTTTCGATCATCTTGGAAACAGACTCATTCTTTAAACAACCAAACAAATCAAACTCTTTTCGTAACAGTTTCTTTTTGTTCTTCACTATTTCAGCACTACCAATACATTTTATTTTTAATTTTTCCCAAAGGTCTCTCGAATCTTTGTACTCGATCAGTGCGATAATATCATCACGGACAGATTAGTGAAGTAGAGCAATACACTTCTGTTCAGCAACATATTTTTCAATCTGATTTTCCTCTAAGTTCTCATAATCATCTCTTCCCATATCAAAGCCATTTTTCAAACTTCTCCAACTCTGATAAGCAAACACCTTAAGCCATTCTTCGAATCTTGTGGCCCACCGGTTGTAATCTTCAATAGCCATCAACTTGGGCGGCTTATTGTATGTTCCGTATGCACTGTCTACACTCATTGCATCCTGAAGAATTTTCTTCGCACTCGGTGTTGGTGTAGTTTCATTCATGTTATCTGAAGTGCCATCTCCTGAACCACCAGTAAAAGTAAACACATCACAGAATGGATTGAAATCATCCATCTTCACGTACCTAAAATGATCAACAAACACTTAGAAAGTTCTTGGTTTTGAAAAATACAGATTCAAGCGGAATCAGTTGAAGCGAAATAGCTTCAAGCGAAATTAGCTTTTAAGCAAGATAGCTTTTCAAGCGAAATAGCAATTCAAGTTCAAGCGAAATCAGGCTTTGAAGCGAAATCTCTTATTTCGCTTGAACTTTCAAGCGGAACCTGTATTTAAGCGAAATCAGACAACCGTTTCAAGCGAAATCACGTGTAAATTCAAGCGAAATCACGATGACATCAGCAATGTTCGAACAGTTTTCAAGCGGAATAAGAAAGTTATATCAGTTTTAAGTCGAATTTTAGTCCAATTCTTTCAATGATTAGTTAACACTCTGTTTTGCTTAATATATGTCAAAATCAGGCCATTTCAACCGTAGAATAATGTCCAAATCAGAAAAGAATGAGTAGAAGTGTGAGAATCCGGCAAAATCAAGCTAACTTGGTATGAACTCCTCGTCCTGAGCTCTGATACCACTTGTTGGATCGTTGTCTGACCCTAAACAGTCAGTATGAGTAGTTCATCATCAAGTACAAAGGCGGAATCAGTGTAAAAGATGTCAACACAGCTTGTTCCTTTCTAATTATCCTTTTATTGATCAATCCTGAGCTTTTTACACGTTCAAATGACACACGGACAACACCTCGGCTCAGAGACAATGACCAGATTCCGTATGAAATGACAACACAACACACATGTATATAGGTGACCTGATTTCGCTTGAAACTGCCATCGGTCATTTCAAGCGGAATCACATATGTTGATTTCGCTTGAACTGAACCTTGACACTTTCAAGCGGAATCACCCACTTTAACATGTTCTAACCCTAATTTCAACCCTGTTGTGCACTCGTTTAACCTATCTAGACATAAGACTCGATTAAGACGAAGTTAACAGACACTAGGTGCACCAACAACAAATCTAACAAAAGATTTCTTTGAGGATCATCACTGTTCTAGTAGCTTATAATAGTTTAAAGCTACATTAGATGAACATTAAAAGAATTTTCCCTAACAAACTGGCTGACACATTTACATGTTCATAAAACAACCTGAAAGTACTAAACTGAAGGTTAAATAACACTTTATTTGTAAGCCAGTAAAATCCATGTATGGGTTAATGCAAACATCATAATGTGATGAAATCTTAACGTAATTATTTTCATCAACAACCAAGTGGATTAATGTACCTACCTCAAGATGAGTGGGAGCAACTAAATTAAACTTGTCTATATAGATTCTTTTGACAGGTATATGTTACATAAGTCAAAGCATTGTTAACACAAACTTTGATATAATAGATCTCAGAGATATCTCTTAAGTGATAGATATCATAACATACTGAGATAGATCCAATGGGACATTAGTTGGTTTCCATAAGTTTAACCTTAAATGGGTCCTTACATATGTAACAAACAATACTGCTCTCCTTTAGAGGATAATAGGATAAATAAGATTATTTCCTTACGCTTCATTAATTAGAAGCCTTATGTAACTTCAAGTCTATACTCGTTTAGATATTACTTACATTGCAACACACTAGATATGTCTAGATTAATGTGAAGCATCTAATGGAGTATTACAATATCTTTAAAAGAAACGAGAGGCTATGATTTGAAGAAGAAATGAGAACTCAAACCGGTTTATTACTCCAACTTTGTGATATTCAAAGATGATAAAATGTAATTTCGGGTATATCCTTATGTCAGCAGACAAAACCTATCTTATGGAGGAGTCATAATAAACTGATAATAACAACCTAAGTTATAACGACATAATATAGTCACTAAGTGTTGTTGGAAATATATCAGTGGACTCATAAGTTTATTAACTCCATATAATTAATGTTTTGAAGACTTAGTGTGATAAAGTCAGCTACCATGACTCCTTGAACAGTAACAGTTCAAGAGGTGCTGCATTAAATTTCGATACATAATTAATTATTTGTTTATGAACGAATTGAGGAAACTAAGTTTTGTATCGAATACATTCATGATATGCTTAAGGATCCTATGACTGAAGGTCTATTACCCATAAGTCTTATTAAGAGAGCTCATAAACGGGTATTAATTAATGGCCGTGCGCAATTGCATATCGTACTATGAATGACTAAGTATTAGTTAATTTTCCTCATCAGTTTGATTTTGTATGTATCTAAGAATATGTCAAGTCGACATAATGGCATATAGACAAATAAAGTTACAAATCAAACAAAGGGCTTATGCGTATTTTGATCATGACGATTAGGTTTTAAATTAAGGCTATAGTATGACTAATGGGGGTCATGAGTCGCATAATGATTCAACGGTTGTATTTCTCTGATATAGTTCTTGTTTAAGGCTAAAATGAGTGTTAACATCTGATTAGGCTTATCTAATACTCATAGTAAATGATTACTCGGCTAAGTGGGAGAATGTAAGATTAAATATATTTTTATATTATATTTAATCTAGTAGCGATTATAATCATTTACATTATATGGATCAAAATATATAACAACCTATTAAATAATTAGTTGGTAATTGTTGATGGGCCTAATTACCATTATTAACTAATTAGGGTTTCCTCTTGGGTGCATATATAAGGAGACTTATGTTGAGGTTCTAGGGTTAGACACATAACCTAATTACTCTCATAACATCAATCGACCTCCTCTCCTCAACCGAACACCCTATTCGGTTTCTTCATCACCATCATTAGATTGCATCCTAAGGAGGAACCAGATCAAGCTGACAATCATGTCAAACACTGTTGCTGCGTCTCCATCTGGATTCTCTGCTGGCCTGTACTGATGCATTCAAATGTATGTTTTCATGTTTTCCATTATTTCTAAACAGAACTGACCAACATTTGAATTATAATTAACGGTCCAACCCCGACGAAAAAAGTAGGGTTTATAAAAACAACACTTAGAAAAATATCCATAACTTTTCAGGTTTATAAAAATAATACTTAGAAAAATATCCATAACTTTTCATTTTGTTTTAAGCTCAAATGGGTTAGACGAATTATCATTGTATATTAAATCAATGATGGGCGTCAAAACCACAACTAATAATGTGTAATGTTATATTAAGTCGAATAACGGTTTATAAACCCTACTTTTTTATTCCGGATTTGGATAGTAATCTAAATTTGCCGTTAAAAAAAATATTAAAAGCATTTGTATTTCCTGAGTTTAGATTAATTCCAAGCAATAAATCAAAATTAGAATTATTAAATTCTCTCTATCAATAAGGAGCATTAGAACTCTTCTTTCCTTTTATCTTGGTTATATTCGTTATCCAAAACAAATCTGATAGCCAACATATTAAAAATCAACATCGAAAACAGTTTATAACAACTGTTATGTCAAAGTATGTTTATTTAATTATTTGAGCAGACATATTACGAAAGAAAGCAATTATTATTATGTTTATTTTTAAATATTAAAAATAGATAATATATTAAAAGGTAAAAAACACAAAAATGGAATGACGGATGTAATAGTTGGTCAATGTTTGTTAATAGGGTTATTGGATTTTATCACCCCCAACTATTGGCTATTGGCTATTGGCCGCTGCCACCCACAACTATCACTTTGACGACCGTCACCCCCAACTTAACAATTAGTGTGTTCTGTCACCCCGTTGTTAACTGATCACTAACTTTTGATCCTGTTATTATACTTTTTGGGGTGTCATAGGGATCTTAGGAAGGTTCTAGGGATCTTAGGACACCCCCAAAAGTATAATAACAAGATCAAAAGTTAGTGCTCTGGTGACAGAACATACTAAATGTTAAGTTGAGGGTGGCGGGCGTCAAAGTAATAGTTGAGGGTGGCAGCGGCCAATGACTAATAGTTAAGAGTGATAAAATCCAATAACCCAATTTAATACACATTTTCCACTCTTCTAGATTTTACTTTACTTAGTTGGATGAATATAATCTATCAATGCCCATAAAATAACTTTGTGATTTCTTAATATATTTTTTTTAACTCTCTTTTCATTAGTGGTGGCTTATCAAATTAGTCATATGCTTAATAGTGTCTAATTTGTCATATTCTGAGTCAAGTTTCTATATCAATAAAATAAGATGTCTTTTGTTTAAACCACTTTTTTTATAGACAGCCTGGTTTTTTTTATTATCTTATACTCTTCTTAGCTTGGTGTGACATAGCAAACACTTACTAGCATCTATTTAAATTGAGCTTAAACAGGGGCACAACTATTAAGGGGTCCGGGGGCTCCAACTTTTCGCTCAGTAGTGTAATATATGTGGTTTTCGTATAGAATTTTTTTGGTATATACGTTTTCGACCCACTGGTTCTATAATTTTTTTTTGGTATATACGTTTTCGACCCCTCAGTCGGAAATCTCAAGCTTCGCCACTGAGCTTAAGCATATGGATTCATGCTCACCATTTGCATAGCATTTGTAAGGACTTCAAGGATCAATTAAAGATGTATACCAAAAGTTCTTCACTTCTTGCATCCCATTGGTCAGGATTTGGGCAATTCTCATGATGAGTTCATGACTAGACAAAGCTAATAAGCTACGATCATAAGCTCCTCGACGGAAAGACTAGTCCTCGGGCATCTGAAGACACCACACGAGGCCAAAAAAGACGGTTTTGTGACACTAAGCTTCTCTTCGTTTGTACACAACCTTCTGTATAAGGTTCATCAACAATCAATTTTTCATATTTTGATTTTTCAAAACATGAATTTTTTTTTTAATTCCAATTTTTTTTTTATTATAAACAAACTCAATACGATTACAAACTAATGGCAGGTAGACGAGCAACAAGTTGCGCCGCTACCCCTTTCTGAATAGCAAACCCTACCCTGCTAAACACAAAATTCTGCCCCTTAACATGTGCGGTGTTACTGATTACCACCTGTTGAACCCGCTTTAGGAACCGCACCGCGTCAGGGGCGAGAGCGCCAAATGTATCGAAAGCGAACGGGACGAACACGTGCTGATTCTCGATGCAAGCTTTTTCGTGTTTAGCTACTTTGCCCGCCTCTGCCTTGGTTATCGCCTGTCCCGCCACAAACCCGTGGTCCCTTAGCCCAACGAGGGGGGACACACCTGTCAAATCGACGCACGCGTGTTTCCCTCCTTCCCATCCAAAAACAAGAATGTCAGCGGGTCGTAGCGTAGATCTCCCTTCTAATGGATCAGTCAAGAAGTTCACCGGAGCTTCCTTTTTTGCCGAGATCCCTACTCGCTTAAATATTTCGGTTTGATTAGAATTTATAATCTGCTTGTTATTCAAAAAAAAAAAAAAAAAGATAAACATTCAAATTCAGAACTTTTATATCTAAAAAAAAATATGAATTTAAATATTTCGGTTTGATTAGAATTTATAATCTGCTTGTTATTCAAATAACAAAATGCCATCGAATTGCTCTATTACAATGTATTTAATTCATTATATTAAGACTTTATATGTAAAAACAGAATGGTGTAAAAGCACAATCAAATCCAAGGAAAAAGAATGGGGTGTGCTTCTATAAGGGTGTACGGGGCGTTCGCGGGGAAGGGGTGCGGTGACCCTAGTCACCGATCGGGAACACCGCCGCCATCAAAGCGGGGACCCGAATCGGTGATAGGAATCGGTGTGGAGTAACCGCGTGGTTTGGCACGATTTTCGAAAGAGGACCGTTGTCAAACGGTCATTTTTATAAAAAAAAAAAAAATTCAATTTTTATTCAAATATAAATAACCATACCTTCATACTCTCATCAAACCACACTCTCATCAAACCACATTTTTTATACAAATTTCATTTTTTTATACTCTCAAACAACACCCACTTCACAAATTTTTTATATTCTCAAACCACACCCACTTCTCAAACCGAGCAATGGAGAACCAACCCCGCGAAGCCAAGAAAAAAACTAAGGGACGAGGCAAGCAACCGTCTCGTGGTGGTTCGAGCGGTGCAAGTGCACAATCACAACCCCCTTTCGGATATACTCCACAACCCCCGTTTTTTTTTTCAACAACCTTCACACCCCTCCTTTTACAACACCCAAGCAACCAACCTTCAACCCAATTTCGGCTACGGTTTTCAAAATTTGTTATCAATGGATGCTCCTCCTCTATCCCCCGCTTTCGACCCATATAGTTTTCGTTCCCCACAAGTTCCATCGGTCCAAGAAAATGTTGAACGTCCTCTACCTGTTTGGGACGACGAGGACGATGAGGTAGTGCCCGAAACTCAAAATTTGGGCGACGAGGACGATGAATATAATGTGGATGCAGATTTGGGCAACGAAGAAGATGACGCTCGGGAAAAAAAGGGAAAAATGACGAGCGAAAAATGGACAAAGGTCCAAGAAGAGGCGTTGGCGAAGGCGTATGTACATTGCTCTACCGACAAAAAGAAGGGCAATCAACAAAACCGCGATAGTTTTTGGCGTAAGATTTTAAATCATTTTAACGCCACCGTCGGTGGAAGTAACCGGACCGTGCATCAAGTACGGTCTAAATGGGGCCCGATGCAAACGAAAATAAACTTTTTCAACGGCCTATACCAACAAGCGGTAAAAATTATATTTTTTAACATTGTATATTTTTTATTTTTCTTTACTAAGTTTATATTTTTTTAACATGTATATTTTTTTTTCTTTACTAAGTTTATATTTTTTTAACATGTAGGATCGCACACGAGGAAGCGGAGTCAAGGATCTCGACGTGATGAAAGTCGCTTTAACAGAATTTAAAGAGAGATATCCGAACGGTTTTCAACATATCGAGGCGTGGGAGGTCCTTCGAAAACACGACAAATGGGCCCAAGTCCCATTGTTGGGTGAGGAAGGGGAAGGTTCGGGACATAAAAGAAAGCCCGTTGAGGTGGACCCTTCCATACCCGATATGAACGAAGACCCCTCGCCACAAAGAGCACAACGGCGAGACAAGCGTCAAGCGACATCGTCCGAGGGAAGCTCGGCCGAGTTGGCGGCACAATTCAAAGAGTACACCGCCATGAAAGAAAAGAAAAACGCGATTGAATTGGAGGCGGTTGAATTGAGGAGGAAAAGAGAGGCGCAGGCTCTCGAGCTCATAGCGGAACAACGCGAGACGATGAAAAACTACAATTACGATCGAGATATGGAAATATTCATCAAGCCGCACGACGATGCTCCGCCAAGTATGTTGCCGTTCATCCTCGCCCGAAAACGCGACATCGCTAAGAAGTACGGGTGGCCAATCGATTTCTAAAATTATTATTTTCTAGTTTTAATGTAATTTTTATTTTCTAGTTTGAATGTAATTTTAATTTTCTAGTTTGAATGTAATTTTTATTTTCTAGTTTGAATGTATTTTCTAGTTTTAATGTTATTTTTATTTTGTAGTTTTATTTTGTTCAATTTTATTTAATTTTTATTAATATTTTTTTATAAACATGCATAATTTCAACAAATAAAAAAAAAAACCAAGTCACCTAAAGAGGGGAGTGCCGCCATCAAAATGGGGTGTTAGGGGAGTTTAAGAGGGGAGTTGACGTGACACAAGAGGATTGGTTGGGCGTAAGAGAGGGGACTCACCTCTTAGGTGAGTGCCCCTTACACCCTAAGGGGAAAATCTTGAAATTAGCACTTTAGTTGGTCAATTTTCTAAAATAGCCAACTGAAAACTCCTTTTCAGCCCTCGCACACAAAACAAGAAGGCTTGGAGCCTTTTTAGCACCGTCAAATTCCTTGTAGCGGCTGGCTTGAGCGGCTTCAGTCGGCTCCCTACTTGTAAGGGCTTTGGCTTGATGGCTTGAGACGTTTCAAGTTGAAACGGCTGTGAGCTGTTTCCAAGTATTCCAAAACCGCTACCTAACGTAGGTAGAGCCTTTTAAAAGAACGGGCTTAGAGCCTCTTCAATGTGTTAGCCAGCCCCCTCACTTGTCCCAAAGGCTTAGAGCCTTTTTGTACTCTAACTATCCTGGCAGAGTCGCTTCAGTGGTCCCATGAGCTTAGAGCCGCTTAATGGAAAATTTTAGTTTTGTTTGTTTAAAATTTTAATTTTGTTTACTGAAAAAAAAAATTATGAATGTGTTTTGAATATTAATGTTCTTTGGTGGAAAATTGTAAGTTTTTATGTATTTGTATATTAGTGGAAAGGTTCATGGCTGATAACATTCATGGTAAGGGGAGGGGGTGGTTATCATTTGCAAAAATTCCATTACTCACAACATTTAATCAAGTTTTGCCATGTCATAAACCATTATTCCATCACTCACAACCTTTTTTAGTGTCAATGTTTATCACTCACCACCACACCCAATAATTTCCTCCACAACCAACAATTTCCCTCACCACTCAATACCCCATCACTCGTGAAAATTTCCACGCGTTATTAAATTCACGCGTTACCATCATCAGTGGCGGTGGTGTTTTGATGTTTACCACGCGTTGAACATCTCCATCACGGGGAAAAAGAAGACCACCCCACCTCCCCTAATAAACCCGTTAAATTCACAAAGTGTATGTAACACCCTTACTATTTTTAGGCAGATTTCGTATAGAATTACGAACATAATCATGTAATTATAATTACAAGTACATTGGAAAATACTGATTTATTAAAACTTTTACAATTTTCAAGTACACCACCTAATGTGACTAAATTCGTCGTTTAAAAATAACGATTAACAATGTGCGGAAGCTTGTAACTTTTTCGTGTTCGGTTCTTCGTTGAACTTGATCGTCCTCCGGTATTGTATGTTATACCTACAATTCATAAAACATGAATTGAATTAGTCATACGTAGTTTAGAACGTGTTTAAACGAGTTCGCGAGACAAAATAATTGAAAAAAAAACAAATTTTCAAAAACTGACTCCGTCATGCCACGCGAAAGAATCAACATGCTCCCTCGCGTGGCGCGAGGGAGACCATTTTCCAGCAGGTTCGTATCTGGGACCTGCATATTCCCAGCACATCCAGTTTTTACGGAAACAGCCATAACTTCTTCGTTATTGATCCGTTTTACCCGATTCTTTTTCCTACGCGTCCGTAATTTAATTCTCCATCTTATGGAGTTAAAATCCAACATCCGACATAATAAATTTTGAGACTTCTAAGCCTTCGACTCATTTTCTTTTTACCGAATTTTAACCCGTTTATGCATTTTATCAAACAAACATATTTGTTTGATCCTCATTTCACATGCACCTCTTCAATTTAATGTTATCTACCATGTTAGGTTCTAATCATAGGTTTCTTACACAATTTAAACCCGTTTTCGCTCGTATGCTTATTTTGACCCGTTAAGGGTATTTAAGTATATTTTAAACATGATTCGCTTCCATTTATATCTAGCCTTATATTTCCACATTTCTTACCAAGTAATCTTCCACCACAACTATATTTGTGGTGGATTTAATGTGGAGATCTATATATTCCGAGTTTTATCCATCGGACTATCATTTTACAGCAAAGACCCATATAAAGTCATTTGACCCAAAGATTCGCATATTTCACTTTTTATACTTATTCCAAGTATCTATTTGATCACAAAACTCATTTCTAAACAACCCTTAAGGGTCGTTTGCCCTATATACCTATCAGGGGCATTTTTGTCAACTTCGCTCCATCCTTTACAACAAAGGACTTTATTAAACCTTTAACCAATCCACTCACTTAACTTCAATTCTAAACACACATACCTGACTCGGATCAATATATTGACCCGTTTCGATACCTTGCCTTTGTAGCCGCTAAGCAATAGCAATGTACATATCCATCTGATATTTATTCCTATAATCATATAGTTCAACAAACCATTAGTTGATATTGTCAAAGGGTGATAATTTCACCTTTTGACCCGTTTGGTCTAAAGGACATGAAACTTTATGAGTTGATATTTATTACCATCTTATCCATACGACTAACTCCGGTTTACACCGTAAAGTCGTTTTACTTGTGAATCGTCAATTGATTTCCTTGACCCATTATAACCCACGCTATGACGTATCTTTCCCCAAACTAATGGTTGTTGTCAACAAGTGACTAAAGTACCATTTTACCCTTATTATTTGCATTGGTTTACCATACAAGGTAATTATTAAAAACTCCTTATCTTTTAGTCATTTCATGACTATTTAACCATATTAGCTCCTTTTATCCATTCAACATGTTTATGACCATTGTCTTTTGTTCTGGACCACACTTGTCGTGTCGGAACATCATAATTTAAATAAGACTTATCATTCATAACCTATAAAATCATTAGGTATTAAATAATTAGAGTGTAAGCTTTATTTACCTTGCATCCGAAACACGTTTTTCCTTCACACTTGCTTCGTTTGACCCGCTTTCTCCCCAAGCTTCACCTAGCTTGTTAAGCGCCAACTATCATTCATCATTCACAAGGTGGTTAGTTTAATCATAACTTAATACGATTATTCCACCTCACGCATTTTATATCCAAAAATTATCATTCATCGCATTGTAGGTCAGTTTGACTTTTTAAAAGTCAAATGCCGATTAGTACATGAATTGCACATTTAAGTTCATCAACTAGTTTAGGCATTTTCAATGACCCGGTAGGCATTCTTTTAAGCCATCATTTTTAACTAATCTTTTAACCGAATTATTACATTTCCAATACCTTATCTTGTTCAAGCGATTATCAAGACTAATTTATTCATTCGTTTCGCAAGAACTAAGGGTTTCTCATATACGAGTGAAACCCATTTTATCATATCACTAGTGTTCATCCGAACACCTAATATAATCAAGTTCTATCTATCAATTAGTAGATAACATGATCTCATACACCTAGTTTCATGAACATAGCTACCAAATTTCTTCATAATGTTTAAAACCCCAATTCAACCATGTATGGACAATTACTCAAACTTACAATTTGTTCGAGTATCTTGATTTCATTATTCAATATGATGATTCTAAACACAAATTTAACCTTAACTTCATCATATTATCAAAACCCACATAGGTAGGTGTGGTAATTCAACCTAACACCTAAATCATAGCAATTTATTCTAAATCTTCACTTAGGGCTTGTTCCTAAGCAATCATACATCTCAAATTCAGCCATAACTTCTATGATTCATACCGAATTCGCACCTTGTGATGTTAATAAATTTTCACAACTTCACCAATATCAAAAATTCGACATACCTTACGATCCCCTAGCTTGGGTGATTGTCAATTCGCGTTCATGCATTGATTTGAGGTTAGAATCGACCTTCAATTTGTTGAATTTGGTTGAGTTAGGGTTTTGGCTCCTTGGAGCCCTTCCTGGTCGATTCCAGAACACGCACCACACACACTCTTGTGTGTGTGTTGTGTTGTTTTATTTAGTTTTATAAAATCATTTTCAAGTTACCCTATTTTGGTCCTTCATGTTTGGTTTGTTATTAATTAGGTCACAACCTAATTATTTTTAACAATGTTCCCACTAATTAACTAGGTTAAATATTCCTAGTTAACTTAGTGGGTTCGGGGAATTTATGACTGGGATTATTTTAAGTCCCGTTAACTCGGGCCTCTTATAAACTTATTTCCTTAAAACCATTTATTCACGTTTTATTAAATATTAGGTTTATTTATTTTAAATCCTAATATTTACCGGGTTACCTTTACCGCTAACAGTATTTTACCCGTGTATTAGTATTAACGGGGTTTGATTACCAAACCCATTTTCGGGGTGTTACAGTGTATGTGTGTGTGTGTGTGTGTATATATATATATATATAGGTTTAGGATCCTGTACATTAATCAACTTTTGTGAGAAGTGTGAGAAATAATTTGGAAATGACAAGTGTCCTTTATCTTAATTAATTCAAAATGGTGTATTAGTAATTTTCCATTCTTATCAATTAATTGATTTCCAAGATAACTGCAAAAAAACTAGCGATGAGATATTTCAGGGATTTAATCGAATATTGTAATTTTTTGCCAGATCCAATAAGATTTTCATGTACGCATCATTCTTCATCAATTATAAATACATGAGGTCTTATGAAATTGGCAGAGACAGTACAGTTGTTAACCTTCTGCGATTCTGGTGTTTTATATCAATTTCAATGGATTCCGGCTATCCAGGTACATGTGTATCATTGTAACTGAATCTGTTAAGAGTTATCATGTTCCGATAATTAGTGATATAGGTTTGACAGACGACTTTTTTTTGTAGTATGCGGTGTTACAGGTTATTAGTATGCTTTGATTTTCTGTGTATGAAGTGTTTTATACATTGAATTGTTTAGTGTAAGTTGTTGTTTTAGTGTTTTATCATGAATGGAGTTTTTTTTTGACATTTAGATGTATAGTGTCATATGCATGATCAATAGTGTTATATTCTGTACAGACATCTTAATTTCCTTTCATAGTGTTTTATACATTGAATTGTTTAGGGTAAGTTTTGTTTTAGTTTTTTTTTATCATTAACAGAGTTATTTTTATTTGATATTTGGATGTATAGTGTTTTATCCATGATCAATAGTGTTATATTCTGTACAGACATATTAATTTCCTTTCATAGTGTTTTATACATTGAATTGTTTAGGGTAAGTTTTTGTTTTAATGTTTCATCATTAACAGAGTTAATTTTTTTATATTTAGATGTCTAGTGTTTTATCCCCAATCTATAGTGTTATATTATGTACAGACAGTACAGACATCTTAATTTCCTTTCATAGTGTTTTTATCCCCCATCAAAAGTGTTATATTCTGTACGGATATCTTAATTTTCTGGTTCATAGTGTTTTATTAGTATTAAGTGATTTAAATCAACAAATTATTGTTAATTAATCTGTATAGTGTCTTACAGTAAACATATAGTTATTAATGCGTAATGTGGTAGGCCCCTCTTTTGAAGGTGACGTTACCCTCAGCTAAGTGGTTTGAGTCAGCAGGGATACAATCACAAGTAGCCGGGCTAATGTATTAATAATACTTTACATATGAGGGGATCAAGCCATTCGCACCCCCGCCATCAAATACCAGTGGGTATTGAAGGAGGTCCTAGTAAGCTTGACCCAGGTCCTTGCAGGATCTATACACTGAACAAGGCAAGAACCTTACCAAACCATTCCCTTAACCCCCGACCAGGTAGCCAACATATCTCTATATAGAACGTAGAGATATGAATGGTGTATATCTTTTATTTTATATAGACAGTAAAATAATGCCAAGACACCATAGATAAATGATAAGGAAGTTTCACCTTCAACATAAGAAACTAGTTATTAAAGTCATTAATACAAAACCAAATAAAAAGTGCGAAAAGATTAAAAATCAAAAGTATTACACTAATTGCTTGTCTTCACCAAATGATGTAAGAGACTTAGGCAAACATGGCCTTTGATTGTCAAGAACTCTTACTATCAATCTTGGATCCCGAGACTACTACACACACTCTAAGTGGATGATGGATGATGGTGGTGGATGTGGGTGTTGTGATGGTGGTGGAGTGTGGGTGAAGTGGGAGAGAGGTGGTTTGCCAAGGGATGCCTTTGAAGTGAGCCAAGCACCCCTATTTATAGCCTGCACAGAAGCCTGGACACGGCCCCGTGTCCATCATCTTTCTCTTTCTTCATTAATTGCAATTGTCTTTATTAGGCTCCACACGCCCCCCGTGTGCAGAAGCGAATCTGTACTATCAAGATTTGCAAGATTTTGCGAATCTTAGCATTGACCATGGCCCGTGTTGAGCTTGGCATGCCCCCATGCTGGGAATAGAAGCTTCTATGGCTTTGTCTTTTCTGCAGGTACCTGACCACGCCCCCGTGTCCGCTGGGCACGGGGCCGTGGTCAGTCTTCTGTTCCTTTGTTTTTGCTTGGGAAGATGTTGTCGAGGGGTCGGGCATGCCACGTTTATTCCTTTTCTTTGCATTTATGTTAGATTTGGCTGCATATTTGTTCCTTTTGTTCAATTAAGCTCATTTGGTCCTGAAAATACAAAAGGAAGACAAAAACATACCTTTTCCAACATTAGTACTAAAAAAAGGGTTTAGTTTTATGCCTCATTTGATGTAATTTATATGTTGCATTTTACACACATCAAATACCCCTACACTTGAATCTTTTATATCTTCATATAGTGTTTTATCAAATACAGAAACATGTTGTTATCACTATTTTTATAAATAACTAATGTGTCGATTTTTTGTTGTAGATATTCCCACATACCAGCCTGTTGGTGATGTTCACGTGTCCCCAAATTCTAGAAGGAGGACATTTATACCAGATGTCGACGATTCGATTAAACCTAAGATGCACATGACGTTTGATTCGCTCAAAAATGCCTTTCTTTTTTTACCAAATATATGCTAAGGCGGGAGGTTTCACAGCTAGGAAGGGTACTCAATACGAACCTCAAAAGGGTGACATACATAATATATACTTCCTATGCTCAAAAGAGGGTACTAAACCCTTTAAGGCGATTGACTTGACTCAGGAAGCCGGTAGTTCTAATGATAACTCGAAGACTAAGATTAGTCGCAGGGTTCCTTCTATAAGGGCCGGCTGTGAAGCGTGCATTTGGGTTAAGATAACCCCGGATAATCTTTACGAGGTTTATTACTTCTAGGAGTCGCATAATCACTCATTTGTTGCTGAAGATGACAGGTATCTGCTTCCTGAAAACAGAGGAATCAATTACGTACAGGAAGAAGCCGTAAATGCTTTGAGTGCCATAAATGTTGGTCCAGTTAGAGCGTTAACATTATGAGAACTCTTTATGAAGGGTTTAACAAGGTAGGTGTGTAACAACTCTCATCGAAAGTCATATTTATTAAATTAAATTGTCCAATAGGAAACCCTAATTGAGACACCCAAGTGATTCTGCACAAACCCTAAAATTTTCAGAACAATCGAAATCAGGATCAGGGCCCCTAAAACTCAGGGGGGGTAAACCCTAGTTACAATTATCTATAGAAAATGCTGTCAAAATTGAAATTTACGAAATCATCAAGTCAGCAAGGCTAGTCCCAGTCGTGGCAACCCTATGAAGATTCTGTGACCCTTACGGACCGTAAGGGTTGAGTCTTACGGTCCGTAAGCTAGTCAAATTTCATGTATAAATAGCAGATCGTGGGACTTGATTTCTGGAATTAAAACGACGAACAAATTCGAATTACGCACTGAGTTACGATCAGAATACTACAAAAACACACACGATTCACTAAATTGTTGCCGCAAAACAGGGTAATAACTCGATCGCTATTACGATTCATTTTCCGATCGATCAATGTACTCAATGGATGCTTAAGTGCTGCCCACATTAGGGTGATTCTTTGTCATTAGTCGTTAATTCGATGGATGTTTAAGCATAGCACTTTGTCATTCGTTGTGAGGGTTGATCTCGTGAGTTATCGTAAATGCTCTATTGATTACTAACCCAGTTTTGTGTGCATTATTATTTAAATTAGGTTAACAAGGCTAATCCATAGACTAGACTCTGTCCGTGTTAAATCTGCAATGTGAGTCATTCTCTTTTTATCAAATTACTTTTGAAAGTATGTTTATTTTCAAGATTATAATTACAGTGATTAAGTATATGTAGTCACCAAATTACAGCCGGTATGTGGGGTATTGTGCACATTACTGTTTTTATCACTTTAGGTGGGCGTACCTAATTAATGATACTCGTTACTATTGGGTGAACGGACTCAATAGTAATATGACCACAGTCACCGAAACGAGTCGGTGACAAATATTGTGGGTAGTTGGTTGAAATAAACATTGTAATCTCTCTTAATACTGTGAATTATAATAAATGAGTCGTTTTTATAAAAGAATGATTCACTCAGTATTTTCCGCTGACAAAACCTTTTTCAAACATGTTTCAGGTGATCTGTTGTGATCCAGGAAAAGTGCCGAGAAGCACTAGAAGCTTAAGGAAGTGGCTCAGTATAAAATAAAGAAATATGTTTTGTAAAATAAAAGATTTCTTCGTGAAATCTCAAGGTTGTAAATTACCGGGTTTTATCCCGAGTTGTGAAATAAAATAATCGGGAAATATTTCAGTTTTAAAAAGATCCTGAAGAAACTTCCGCTGTTAATTAAATACCACGGGATTTCTGTCCCGCGGCTCCTGAAACGGGTCAAACCGGGTCGGGGGCCGTGACAGAAAAAGGTGGTATCAGAGCCACTGAGTTAAGCTAATTAAGTATTTAGAAATACTTATTTTTTCCTGATTACTATTATGTGATTATGTGTTTTATTAACTGACTATTTGTTAGTTACAGTATGGGTAAGCAAAAGCTTTCAAACATCTATCTTAAATTAGATAGGTCATCCAACGAGATGGGAAGTTCATCCCAAACCAAATCCTCAAAACTCCCTGCAATTCCTTAAGAAGGAATATTTGTTCGAAAAGCCCAATACGAGAAACCACTTTCTCCGGATAAAAGAAGTTTAATTTTAAAGAAAAGTCAGGAGAAAATAAAGAAAGCCCGAGAGAAGAAAGTTAAACAGGAAACCCAGGAATTAACCAGTAAAACACCTTGGGAGGACAAATTAGATGAAAAATGGGCGGACCTTTATATGCTAGCCACTGTAGCAATAAATGCTAATCTCTAAAATACCATGACTTCGGAATAGCAACCTTATCACTTACAAGCCCAAAATATCATCTAGTAAATAAATGAAACCTAGTATGTTTAAAATTGTTCATTTTCTTTTGTGTAAATTAGTCACAGGGTATGCAATAAAATTTAAAGGTTATTTCTAAAAAAATAAAAATAAATTTTTGTTATAAATTTTAACTTAGCATTTTTGTATTTTACTTGTATATTAAACAGCATGAATGAGTTATCGGAAGCCCTAGAGAATCTCAACCTATACCCTGTAAACCTAGAAGTTTCTAAAGAATTTACTGGGTATTTTCCTGATGTGGAACAACCTGTAGAATTCAACGCTCTACCTTTGAAAAAGCCAAAACCAAAGAAAAGAAGGAAATACGTATGGGGGAGTCGTATACGTAGGAAAAAGCCAGCTACGAAACTTCCTAAAATAAACAATCCTTTAGAAAAAGGAAAAGAAATTGTAACCAGGGAAAGTTCTAGACAGCAGGAGATGGAGAATGAAGTCAAGGAAGATTCTAGGCAAATGGGAATGCAGTTTGAGGAATATTCTAAGGAAATAGAAAGGGAGGTTGGAAAAGGTTCTAGACCAACTCTGATGGAAATTGGAGAAAGCTCCAAACAAAACCAGGGAATGACTTTTCAGGAGGAAATAGATTTCATATTGGCAAGCTGTGATACTATTCAGCCTGTCAATACAAATGTTTTTACTCGTCCTATTGAAACCCAAATCCCTATAAATCTTGAACCAGCAATCCCAGAACCAATAATCCATACCCAACCTGTAGGAATGGATGAATGGTGGACAAATGATTGGCAATTTCAAAACATTGTCAACAGTCCTTATTCCTTTCTTCCGCAATTCGATCCAGAACCATTACCAAATCCACCCATGAGTAACGAAAATTTAGCAGAACTTCGCCATTTTGGCGAAGAGTTAATGGATGCAGGAAATAGAATCCGGGAAATAGGGGGACAAATTGCTTGGAAGTATGATGAAAGGGAGCTTCGTTTTTAGGAAGACAAATGACGAGAGATAATGGGTTGGTAAAACTGTGGTTGTGTAATAGTAATAGTAAAATCAGTATTTGTAAAATAAATAATAAAACGGTTGTATATAGAGGCATGATATAATCTATTAAATAAATAAAATTTTAGATTTTGTTTGTATATTCGTTTACGTGATTATGTGCAATTAATTGTGACATTGGATTATTTCTTTTATACTAATTATTTATCTATAAATTAATTATCAGATGACAAACATTGGTAATGAACCAGTAAATGAAGTAAATCAATCCGAGCAAATTCAGGAAGAACAATTGTTAAATAGACAAGATATAGAGGATATCGTTGCACAAGGAATAGCCAATGCTATTCCAGCAATCGTTGCTGCTGTTCAAAAACCTGTTAAACCGCAATCAATCATTCCTAGTAAACGTACTCAAGGCGACAACTTTAGTAATAGTATAAACGGAGGCGGAAATCATGTTAATAACAATAATGATCTGCAAACCCCAATTTTCAAGAAAATGAAAGCTGCAACACCTGGTTGCACTTACAAAGAATTCCTTGCCTGTAAACCAACTGAGTTTTCAGGTAATGACGGGGCTATTGCAGCATTACGTTGGTTAGAGAAAACTGAGGCAGTAATTGCTATAAGTAAATGTGTTGAGGAAGATCAAGTTATGTATGCTTCCAATCTTTTTAAAGAAGGGGCATTAGAATGGTGGAACACAGTATTACAAGCTAAAAGAAGGATTGTGGCCTACACCATGAACTTGGAAGAATTTAAGAGTCTTGTAGAAAGAAAATTCGGTCCCGAATATGAAAAAGATCAAATGGCAAATAAGTTCCTAAACCATCGGATGGTTAATGTGGACTGTCAAGGATATACTTCGACATTCGTCGAATATGCTAGGGTGGTACCAACACTGGCTTCGCCAGAACCGGTACTCATTTCTCGCTATATTTGGGGATTAATTAGCGAAATCCGCAATATCGTTAAAGCTGCGAGACCTCGCACCATTGACGATGCTGTGGAACTAGCCAACACTCTAACTGATGAACTGGTACGCACAAGAGATGAAACCAGGAAAAAGGAACTGGCTCAGAAAATTACCCAAGGATTTCGTGTGGGTAATAGTAATAATTTCAAGAAAAGAGGAGCAGGGCAATCTTCAAATCCACCTTTCTGCAAGAATTGCAAAAAGAAACATTATGGAAGATGTAATATAACCTGCAATTTTTGCAAAGTTGTAGGACATCGGGAAGAAAACTGCAGGAAGAAATTCATAATTTGTTACAATTATGGAGAAACAGGACATTTCAAAACAGAATGTTCTAAATTGAACAAACCAGCAGACAACAAAGCTAAACCAGCTGACGAAGCTACAAAGAAGAATGTCGGAGCATTCCAGCTAACTACTCAAGAAGCAGAACTCATTCCAGATGTAATAGCTGGTACGTTCTTAGTTCACAACGTATACGCAAAAGTATTATTTGACTCTGGTGCAAACCAAAGTTTTATCAATACTTTATTCTGTCAAGCTCTTAAGTTACCTTTAACCAATGTTAGGCAGATTTTTACAGTCGAAACCGCAGATGGGAATTCAGTTAAAATAGATCAGGTTTTGCAAAAAGTAGAAATAGAACTTTCAGGTCATAAATTTGCTGCAAATCTGTTACCTATGAAATTAGCTGAATTTGATGTTGTGTTAGGAATGGATTGGTTAATAGCCAACCATGCTCAAATCATTTGTGATAAAAACTCTATAGAAATTCAAGCACCTACTAGAGAAGTAATCATGATTACAGGAGATAAACCGCGTAAACCCATGAAGTTTATATCAGTAATGAAAGTTGCTAGTTATGAACGAAAACAAGGAATAGTATATATGATTTCAGTAATCATTAGTACTAAGGGTAAAGAACTTAAGGAAATTCCTGTAGTCTCAGAATACTCAGATATATTCCCAGAAGAGTTACCAGGGTTACCACCAGATAGGGAAGTAGAATTTAGGATTCATTTAATTCCTGGAACTACACCGATAGCCAAGGCACCTTATCGGTTAGCTCCTACCGAAATGTTAGAACTAAAGAAGCAATTAGATGAATTACTAAGTAAAGGATTCATACAACCTAGCTCATCCCCTTGGGGAGCTCCAGTGTTGTTTGTAAAGAAGAAGGATGGTTCGATGAGAATGTGTATTGATTATAGAGAATTGAATAAAGTTACAATTAAGAATCGATACCCATTACCTAGGATTGATGATCTTTTTGATCAACTTCAGGGAGCTAGATATTTTTCTAAGACAGATTTACGCTCCGGATATCATCAATTGAAGGTACAAGAAGAGGACATACCTAAGACTGCTTTTAGAACTAGGTATGGTCATTACGAGTTTACAGTCATGCCCTTCGGGTTAACGAATGCACCTGCAGCATTCATGGACATGATGAATAGGATCTGTAAACCGTACTTGGATAAATTTGTAATTGTCTTCATAGATGATATACTTATTTATTCAAAAAGTCAGGACGAACATTGTCAGCATTTGCATGCACTCTTAACTTTGTTAAGAAAAGAAAAGCTCTATGCCAAATTCTCAAAATGTGAATTTTGGCTACAAGAAGTGCAATTTTTAGGTCACATGGTGAATCACGAAGGGATTCATGTAGACCCTACTAAGATAGAGGCAATTACCAATTGAAAGGTTCCGCAAACCGCAATGGAAATTAGAAGTTTTATAGGTTTAGCTGGGTATTATAGACGGTTTATTAAGGATTTTTCCAAGATAGCTGTACCATTAACTAAGCTAACCTGTAAAGCCATTAAGTTTGAATGGGGACCTAAACAAGAAGAAGCCTTTAGAATCTTGAAGCAGAAATTAACCAATGCTCCAATCTTAGCCTTACCAGAAGGAACTGAAGATTTTGAAGTATATTGTGATGCTTCAAAACTAGGATTTGGATGTGTGCTTATGCAACGCAAGAAGGTAATTGCGTATGCTTCAAGACAGTTGAAAAAGCACGAAGAAAATTATACAACTCATGATTTAGAATTAGGAGCTGTAATTTTTGCCCTTAAAATATGGAGACATTATCTGTATGGAAGTAGGTTTACTGTCTATACGGATCATAAAAGTCTAAGATATATATTTGGGCAAAAAGAGTTAAACATGAGACAAAGGAGAGGGATGGAAATTTTAAGTGACTACGACTGTGATATTCAATATCACGAGGGAAAGGCAAATGTAGTTGCAGATGCCTTAAGTCGTAAATACTATGAGAAACAACGACGGGTTCGTGCTCTCAGATTAAATCTACAGTTAGAACAAGGAGCTGATGGAATTTGGAAACAACGACGGGTTCGTGCTCTCAGATTAACTGAAGTATTTTCAAGAAATAGCAATAGAAGATGTTGCTGAAGGAATGAAGGGACGAATAAAAGATTTAGAACAAGGAGCTGATGGAATTTGGAGATTCCATAAGAAAAGGATCTGGGTACCAAAACAGGGAGAATTAAGAAATAAGATCTTGGAGGAAGCTCATAAATCTAGGTATACCATACACCCAGGAAACAATAAGATGTACAAAGATTTAAGAAATAATTTCTGGTGGATAGGTATGAAAAAGGATATAGCTAGGTATGTATCAAAGTGTCTTACTTGTTCACAAGTTAAGGCAGAACATCAGAAACCTTCAGGTCTACTACAACAATTAGAAATGCCGGTATGGAAATGGGAACTCATAACAATGGATTTTGTTACTAAGTTGCCTAAAACCAGAAAAGGTAATGATGCGATTTGGGTAATTGTAGATCGATTAACCAAATCAGCTCATTTTCTACCCATGAAGGAAACCTTTTAGTATGGAAAGGTTAGCCAAACTATATGTAGACGAAGTAGTATCCTTACATGGAGTTCCACTCTCCATTGTATCGGATAGGGATAGTCGGTTCACTTCTCATTTTTGGACAAGTTTCCAGAAAGCAATGGGAACTCGACTAAACTTAAGTACTGCATATCATCCACAAACAGATGGGCAAAGTGAAAGGACGATCCAAACTCTAGAAGACATGCTCCGAGCATGTGTAATAGATTTTGGTGGAAATTGGGACGATCACTTACCATTAATTGAATTCTCCTATAACAATAGTTATCATTCAAGCATTGAAACTGCCCCATTTGAAGCACTGTATGGAAGAAAATGCAGAACTCCAGTTTGTTGGGCAGAAATAGGAAAAAGTCAATTATCAGGTCCGGAGATTATACAAGAAACGACTGATAAGATTACACAAATCAAGGAAAGGCTGAAAACGGCTCAAGATCGCCAGAAGAGTTATGCAGACAATAGATGCAAGCCATTAGAATTCCAAGTTGGAGACAGAGTACTGTTAAAAGTTTCTCCTTGGAAAGGAGTTGTTAGATTCGGTAAGAAAGGAAAGCTAAGTCCAAGATACGTAGGACCATTTCCAGTAATCCAACGTATAGGACCAGTTGCTTATCATTTACAACTACCAGAAGAATTAGCTGGAGTACATGATGTATTTCATGTATCCAATCTCAAGAAATGTCTAGCAGACGAATCTCTGGTAGTACCTCTTCAAGACATAGAGGTAAACGAAAAGTTAAAATTTGTTGAGAAACCTCTTCAGATAGAAGACAGAAAAGTGAAGTTTCTCAAGCACAAACGACTAGTGCTAGTTAAAGTAAAGTGGGAATTCAAAGAGGGGAGCTGAATACACTTGGGAGCTGGAATCAGAAATGAAGCGAAAGTATCCACACTTATTCCAGTAAATCTCGAGGACGAGATTTTTATTAAGGTGGGGAGAATGTAACAACTCTCATCGAAAGTCATATTTATTAAATTAAATTGTCCAATAGGAAACCCTAATTGAGACACCCTAGTGATTCTGCACAAACCCTAAAATTTTCAGAACAATCGGAATCAGGATCAGGGCCCCTAAAACTCAGGGGGGGTAAACCCTAGTTACAATTATCTATAGAAAATGCTGTCAAAATTGAAATTTACGAAATCATCAAGTCAGCAAGGCTAGTCCCAGTCGTGGCAACCCTATGAAGATTCTGTGATCCTTATGGACCGTAAGGGTTGAGTCTTACGGTCCGTAAGCTAGTCAAATTTCATGTATAAATAGCAGACCGTGGGACTTGATTTCTGGAATTAAAACGACGAACAAATTCGAATTACGCACTGAGTTACGATCAGAATAGTACAAAAACACACACGATTCACTAAATTGTTGCCGCAAAACAGGGTAATAACTCGATCGCTATTACGATTCATTTTCCGATCGATCAATGTACTCAATGGATGTTTAAGTGCTGCCCACATTAGGGTGATGCTTTGTCATTAGTCGTTAATTCGATGGATGTTTAAGCATAGCACTTTGTCATTCGTTGTGAGGGTTGATCTCGTGAGTTATCGTAAATGCTCTATTGATTACTAACCCAGTTTTGTGTGCATTATTATTTAAATTAGGTTAACAAGGCTAATCCATAGACTAGACTCTGTCCGTGTTAAATCTGCAATGTGAGTCATTCTCTTTTTATCAAATTACTTTTGAAAGTATGTTTATTTTCAAGATTATAATTACAGTGATTAAGTATATGTAGTCACCAAATTACAGCCGGTATGTGGGGTATTGTGCACATTACTGTTTTTATCACTTTAGGTGGGCGTACCTAATTAATGATACTCGTTACTATTGGGTGAACGGACTCAATAGTAATATGACCACAGTCACCGAAACGAGTCGGTGACAAATACTGTGGGTAGTTGGTTGAAATAAACATTGTAATCTCTCTTAATACTGTGAATTATAATAAATGAGTCGTTTTTATAAAAGAACGATTCACTCAGTATTTTCCGCTGACAAAACCTTTTTCAAACATGTTTCAGGTGATCTGTTGTGATCCAGGAAAAGTGCCGAGAAGCACTAGAAGCTTAAGGAAGTGGCTCAGTATAAAATAAAGAAATATGTTTTGTAAAATAAAAGATTTCTTCGTGAAATCTCAAGGTTGTAAATTACCAGGTTTTATCCCGAGTTGTGAAATAAAATAATCTGGAAATATTTCAGTTTTAAAAAGATCCTGAAGAAACTTCCGCTGTTAATTAAATACCACGGGATTTCTGTCCCGCGGCTCCTGAAACGGGTCAAACCGGGTCGGGGGCCGTGACAAGGTGCCACGAAAGTTGACTTCAAAAACTTCAAGAGAGACTTAAATAGGTATATAGCTGAGTACGATGCTGACATGGTTATTAAACGCCTAAGAAGGAAGAAAGAATTTATGCCTAATTTCTCTATGGAATACCTAACAACTGACGAAGGCGTTTTACGGGCGTTGTTCTGGGCCGATGGAGATACAAAGAGAAATTTTCATATGTTTGGGGATGTTGTGTCTTTCGATACTACTTATCGTCATAACAAGTTCGTATCCTACCTTTAGTTTTAGATTCATTACATCCTGAACAGATTTATATAATAGTGTTTTATCCCCATGATTATGTTTATAGTGTAGTGTCATTTGCATGAATAGAATCGTTAAATTTATATCATAGTGTTTTATCCCCATGACAATGTTTATTACAACTGTTTATATAGTGTTTTAATCCACCTGTTTTTTTATTTTATTTTTTGGTATCACTACTCTAGTGTTATATGCATGTACAATAGTGTCATATGGTAATTAGTTATTTTGTTAAAACATTTATAGTGTTTTAATTTCAAATTTTTTATTTAAATAATGTAGGTTGTTTTATGTTTTTACACTTGTATGGATTGTACAATATCAAATCAGTTATCACACCAGTTATTTTTTTTGTAGGTACAATATGATGTTCGTACCTTTTACCGGCGTTGACAATCACTATCGTAATGTTACCTTGGGTGCTACTATAATAGGTAATGAAACCGCCGAAACATATAGTTGGTTGCTTAACGCATTTCGGCAGGCATTTGGGCGCGCACCACCTGTGATTGTAACTGATCAAGACCCAGCGATGAGGAAAGCTATTCAAGATACTTGGCCTGAAAGTAGGCACAGGCTTTACATGTGGCATATAATGGACAAACTTACTACCAAGGTTTATTAAATACCAAATTTATTGTTTACGACGTTTATTGTTTTAATGGAATTCTTTTGTTGGTTTTTTGTAGTTTTTTATATCTGAATATGTGGATTTTTGTTTATCAATGTTGTTTTACTTTTATATAATGTTTTAACATGTCTATTGTATATTTATTTTTTTCATTGTTTATTAGGTTGGCACCAACCAATGCAATAGCACCGATTTTAAGAAGAGGTTGTGTGGCATTGTTTGGACTGATGCATTACTCCCCGAACAATTTGAAACCGAATGGGGTGTTATATTGGCTGATTTTGATTTGGTGAATCATGAATGGTTATAGTTATTTTTTATGAGATTAGGGATACATGGATCCCTGCGTACTATCGTGATGAACACATGTCTGGGCTGATGCATACTTCATCACGTTCGGAAAGTGAGAACCATTTCTTTGGGCAGTTTTGCAACCCGAACTGTACGCTTGTTGAATTCTTGGGGCATTTTGACTCTGCAATCGAAGCCCAAAGACATGAGCACAGGAAGAATGATCACGATACTAGGCACACGAACCCCTAAATTTTTGCAAAAGAGTTTGTCTTAGAACAACAGGCGGCAAACATATACACACGGACAATTTTCTTCGATGCACAACTTGAAATTCAGACAGCCATTCACAAGTGTGGTATTGGAAAATGGGATCAAAGAGAGGATAATTTTGTGAACTTCTCTGTGAAGCACTTTTCTTAATCGTGTACTACATTTTTTTCAGGTAACTTGAGAATGTAACAATTGTTTGTTTATAATATTTCTTCTACATGGTGTTATATCTAATAGTTTTAATTGAGTATGTATTTTTGTTCTCATTTTTTTTGTTTTTATGTATTAGGTTATGATGCGGTAGTAAGATATGACTATGTGTTGTTCATGCAACAGGTATGAATAGTTTGGGCTTTTGTGCCTGCACATTTTTTGCGTTTTGCGGTTTCTTGATATCAGGCAGTTCCCTGAAAGGTATATATGCCGACGGTGGACCAGGGAAGTTGTTCCTAATAGTTCTCCTGGAGCGATATTAGGTATTAATGAAAGTGATGATCAGTACCAGCAAGTTAATGGTGTTGCACGGGAGATTACAAGGTCACCCGAGTCTCTTATTAACAGGCTGGTTCACAACTTTGATGCGTTGTGCGCTTTCAGGGACCATGTTGTCCAGTATCAGTCGACGGCTGATCAGGCAGTTGTAAACGCACCCCCTAGGAGTCGTCGCGATAGGTTTGCTGAAATAATTGGCTACACCCAAGAAACACCTGTAACTGTTCGCATGCCGAAAACCACTAGATTTAAAGGAATGGGCAAGCCTATGAGAATGAAGAGTAAGCGTGAAATTGCTGTAACACTCCGCGTTTCATAACTCACCGTATTTAGAAACTAGTGTTCATATTCCTATTTTTGGAAACTTTGTATCCTTGTATTCGTCGTTTCGTTATAATCATCGAATAATCTTTATCTTTAATCTAATTCGTTATAAAAATGGTTACTTTATTCATGGTTTAATTAATTAAATTAATTGATTTTACTATTTAAAAGCTTATTTTTATAATAATATAGTTAGCCTCGTTAAACTTTAAAGTTAGAAAAGGATACAAACTAACCCAGTTAATTTAATTGTAAAGTTAGTTTCTTTTAAAATATACCATAACTTAGTTAACTTAGTTAATTAAAGTCAAGGGGTTGTTTATGTAAATTGATGAAGTTTAATTTACAGGGACTGTTTGTGCATATCACTGAAACTGTAATGATAAAAAAAATAACTAAATAAAATAAAACAAAACTGATGACCACGGGACTTAAACCCGGGTCACCAGCTTCATCAATTGCGCACATCACCACTCTGTTGTGGTCTTCACATCAAACAAGTCGGAGCACACAACTCATTTAAACCCTCGTTGAAGTCAAGCCCAACCTGCTAATTAAACCCTATGTATAAAACTCTAGCAAAACCCTAATCTTTATGTGTAACACCAGCCGCACATCACGTTTATCTCCTATATCTCTCAACTGTTTGCTACTTCAAGAGATCACACACCAAACCTCTTATACAATCAGACATACATACATTACAACAATCAGACACCACTACATCCTCTCCTTCCCCTTTCCATTTCCGGCAATTACCTCTGCTGGCGCCGAGCACCTACACTCCTCATCCTCCGTCTCTCTCACCCACCCGTACCCCATCTTTATCTCGCCGACCAGAGCTCCGACGAGCTTCTCCGATAGACCCACACCACATCTGTCATTATTTTCCTTTTTCCGGAAGCGGCACGACGTCGAGATCAGAAGGAATGGAATGAGAGAGAGAGAGAGAGAGAGAGAGAGAGAGAGAGAGAAAGAACGGTTGGAGAGGGAGCGGCGCCGCCGCTCACGGCGGTGGTGGCGCTGAAGCTTCACGGCGACGGTGATGGAGGTGTAGCTGCTGATGTTGCTCTTGTCAGAAAACGTCGGACGGCGGCAAGGAAGACAGAGGTGGTATATCGGGTTACGTTTCGTGTTCAGGCCAGATTAGGACTGCTCTGGTTCGGGTTCTTAGCTTCAGGTATGTGGTTCAGATTCAAGATGCCTCGATTCGGTTCAACATCGGGTTTGAATTTTAATTGGGTTCGTTGGGCTCGGGTCAGGTCCAGTCGCAGGTTTGGGTCCACGTTCAGTTTCGAGTCTCGGGATTCGAGTCAGTTTGGAACTCGTTTTGCCGCGGTCGGGTTGGTTCATTTCGGTTCGGACCCGTCTAAGTTCGGTTTTGTTTCAATTAGCTCGGGTTCATGTCAAACTCAGCAGACTCGGATTCGGTACAGCTTCGGCTCATGTCCAGTCTGGGCCAGTTTCGGTTCGGTCAACAATGGTCAACAGTAGTCAACCGGTTAACTGACGGGTCACCGACTCGTCGAGATTTGGTACAATTAAAACAACGCTAATTTTGTCTTTTTTTTTATATATACATTTCTTTAAACGTCGAATCGATACCATTAGTACATTCATGTATTCAACGAGGATTTTTATATATATATTGGGTATTTTAGGAATAATGGTTGAATTTTGACATAAATATCGACAACTAGTATTGTCGGGATCGTCTAAAAACAGAGGAAACTCTGCCCGTTTTTCGTAAAAATCGGTATAACGAAAGGTGTTAAATTCTTTAAAACGAAACCTATCAAATTCGATTTATTATATTTTTTTATAAAATAGATATAAATATATATTTATTTTGGTCAACATTTCAACTATACTCTTGATAAATTAATTTAGAAATATTACTTAAACTATATAAAATATATATAAATATGTATCTATGTATTCAGATATATATATACATATATAGCAACCAGTTATACTTTATATCCCACTTCAAAATCTTCCGTCATAATTTCGTTTCCTCATACGCCTGCGTTTACCCATATAGGGTGACAGCGGTGTTTCATCATCCTACCCTCACACTCGTCGACACTTGGATAATCGGAAGACTTAGCAATTATGTGAGTACACTTGACCCATTTTACCTTTTAATACACTTTGGTGCAACATGTTTTACTTGTTAAAATGCACGATTTACAAACATGCTTTATTCAATCAATCCTTATACATGCTTTGTTATGCTTAAGTTCATGCTAGAATTCATACTACTTGTTAACCCGCCTTAACAATTATAGCGCTATAGGAGTAGCACACCACTCGACGGCGTTTTGTTAAGTTATATTCTATACGGTCTCGATATGGATTTATCGAGGGATGCTAATACTTTACGGTCTTGATATTGTGGTATCAAGGGATGCTATTATACTAGTGGACACTTGGGTTTTAGTTATGCATGATAGTTTGGCCTTCTATACCAAATGCTATGTTGGATTGAAAATACTTTTATTCATTTGCCACGTGTCTAAAACTTGTGTACTCGCCAATACCTTTGTATTGAACTATGTTTTTAAACATGTTGCAGGTTTTGAGATAAAGTTGATGACGCATGGAATCTAGTAGGATGCCTATATACGCACATTAAATTTTGTATTATTATTGAATTGTATTTCATTATTCATGTTGTATTATTTCAAATCTATGTAATTGATTATTTAGAAATGAATGAAATTTTATTATTTAAATACTTGTCACAAAATAGTGTTATGAAGTCTCTTGCAATCTCGTTTTCGTCTCACTCCGATGTTTCCGCCATCAGTTGGGGTGTGACAGATTGGTATCAGAGCCATAACCATAGGGAATTAGGAAAAGTAGGAATGCTTTGACCTAGTCTATAGTTTTAAAGCTTCATTCTTATGATTTGCTTGAAACTACTTGCATGCTACCTTATTTGCTTTTATTTATTCTCTTCCGATCTTTTAAACATATATGTCACATATGTGTTAACACTTAACATGCTATACTTGTCCTATTATGTGTAAATACTTGTTTCATTGTTCTATCATTTATGTGTTATTCTTGACATACTTTTAATGTGTTAATAATTGTTTTATTATCCCATTCTTTATGTGCTATGCTTGGCATGTTTATACTTGTTCGTCAAATCTTTAACGTACACTTTCCCTCATGCATTTTACTCAATTTTACTAAAACTCAAAAACACTCATATTATACAAACGAGACGAGTTTACCAAAATAGGCGTGAAACCCACAATTTGGTAAACAACTCTCATTCCGCTTTACTATATTTTCACAGGAAATTACACCGTTAAGTTAGGAGTGAAATCCACATCTTAATGGTAATTTCAAATTTCAAATTCTAGTGGACCCTCGTCAACGTGTCGAACTTAAATTTTGACCCGACGAGTATCAACCACACTTAGGGTACAAAGTCATCAAGATAGGGGTGAAACCCGCACCTCGTCGACTAGTCCCACTCCTTGATTTTTATAAATCCCGCCAAGTCTCGAATTGTCGATTGAATTGGAACACGTAATAACCGGAAGGGTAAATACCGTTAACCGACGTGTCGGCGAGAGTATTTCACCTATTAGGCCAAAGCATGCTCCCAAATTCAAAAGACTCTTCGACCGCTTGGGTTAGTCAACGTTTCATTCATGAACCATCCAAGTTTCTTTTTATCAAACTTACGCTTTATTTTTTTCGATCTTTTATAATGAAACTCTTTTTTGTTAATCTTGAACCATTTTTGAGATTTCATTTTGTGCACACATCACATTACTACTTTTCATACGATTATACATTATTAGCATGCATGATTCCACGTAATCTTATTTACACTTCGTAACAACGAGTGGAGACATATCATCAAGATAGGAGTGATTTCCTTACCTTGACGATTAACTCCGCTTCTTTTCTCATCTTACAACGACCTCACCAACGGATTAGGGGTGATTCCCTTACCTAGGTGATCGTTACCAATGTTTTCTTTAATAGACTATATTATGTAAACACGATCATGTTTACATCTAAATCATTTAACATTAGTCAAATCTCTAATTATTTCAAAAGGTATTGTTTATATAAACGAAATTCTTATCTTACAATCTATTTTCATATAGCTCACACACACAAAATTTGTAACTTTTCCATAAACACTTGTTCCTCGACTTTCAAAACTTCACGAAATGCTACTCACCAACTTAGTCGGTCTAATAAATCCATTGCCCACAAAATTTAGTATTCCACGTAATTCCTAAAACGCACTCATCTTGCATCATTATACTAAAGATTGTTATTTTTCAATTGATAATCAAACCAACTTTTCATACAAAATATTACGAATATTATCCGATAATTTATAAAAACTCTTTTCAAGATCAACAAAATCATTTTATTAAGGACATCTTTCACGATCACTAAGTTCATATACCAAATTCCTTTTTCTAAGGATCAACATTTTCACAAGAATCTAGAAACTTCAAAATTTTCTAATACAAAGTTACTTAAAACGATGTGAACTTGTTTATCCCTAAAAATTTTTCAAAACGTCACTCGATACGCCAATTAAATTCAAAACACGTGGGCAAGGAAACTTCATAAGGACCGACAAAATATCAACTTATGTAAATTCTTTTTAAAACCGTAGTAGCATTTCCATTCTTTTTACAAAGTACGTTTCACGTAACCAATAGCTGTTTTATACTCCCTTACATTCACGAACTAGGTTCTACATTCCATGACAACTCAATCTATTTTAACTTCACGTTTTGCGCAAGCAACTATATATGCATACCATTTTACACGTTTTAGTCAATATCTCACAACAATCTCACGCGTGTCACTCGTTCCCTTTTCCATTCATACTCAAAACTTTTGATCTTTTACGCGCATAAACTCGTGTATTTCGATTTATACTATAAACAAAATCATTATTTCCTACATCCATACTTGTACATTTTATGCCTTCACTTATGATCACACTTACACATTTTGTTATACTCATGATTCAAAATTCATACGTTTTACGTTTACACATGCACTCACAATTATACATTTACGTTGTACTTACATTCATGATTATACTACATTCATATTCATGTTTAGACATTTTATGTTTCATTTACACTTGTACAACTTTGTTTACTTGTACAACTTTGTTTACACTTATATTCATACACATATATTTTATTCATACTTAAACCTTCATGTTTTACACCTATATTCACGTTCACATCTATGCTCATACATCTTATGTTCACACTGATACTTGTATTCATGCTCATACGCTTTGTGTTTATGCTTATACTCATGTTTGTACTCACATTTATACTCATCTTTCATACACGTTATGCTTATACTTTTACTCATACTCCTGACATGCGTTTTATGTTTATGCTCACGTGCGTGTTCATATTTAAACTTATACTATGCTCATGCTTTTTACTCAAATACTTATACATTCGCACCTGTGCACGAGCGAAACCCGAGGGATTCGCTTACGTTGGTCTTATACTATTTGGAACGCGAACATGCTTATATGTTACACTTTTATGCGCACACAATCTTATTTTCAAAATTTGTGTATACCTTGATTCATACGCAACTGGTACAAGCTATGCGGATCATGCGACGATTGGTATAATCGCGGGTGCACACGGGATTATAGTAATAAGCGCATGAGAACCATAGAGTGTACTACTGCGTATGGTAAGACACGGAGCGTAACATTACACCAAATACGAGACAGACGTAATATGGTCAAAACACGGTGGATACGCCGCTGGTATAACCTATATATAAGTGTTTTCACCATGTTGCTAAACTTTCGTAAAACGTGTCATGAGAAATTCAGTGTTTTACAGACCTTTTTGGACCTAATACAAACTTTAAACAACTCACAAACGCATTATATCCGATTATCCATGACGAAACTTCATTCTTAACATGCTACTTTCGTAAATCTGATACTTATGCTATTCTTATACTCATAATCGTTATTAGATCAATCGTTCACCCTTATACCTCAATTATTCTCTGTTGTCTCAAACTCCAAAGACTTAATTTTAAACAATCCTCTTATGTTTGCCAAAATCCTTTCAAGTCTTCCTTCGAAAAAAATTTCGGAACGAAATTTCCTAAAGTAGGGGAGACTGTAACGCTCCGCGTTTCATAACTTTCCGTATTTAGAAAACAGTGTTCATATTCCTATTTTTGGAAACTTTGTATCCTTGTATTCGTCGTTTCGTTATAATCATCGAAAAATCTTTATCTTTAGTCTAATTCGTTATAAAAATGGTTACTTTATTCATGGTTTAATTAATTAAATTAATTGATTTTACTATTTAAAAGCTTATTTTTATAATAATATAGTTAGCCTCATTAAACTTTAAAGTTAGAAAAGGATACAAACTAACCCAGTTAATTTAATTGTAAAGTTAGTTTTTTTTAAAATGTACCATAACTTAGTTAACTTTGTTAATTAAAGTCAAGAGGTTGTTTATGTAAATTGATGAAGTTTAATTTACAGGGACTCTTTATGCATATCACTGAAACTGTAATGATAAAAAAATAACTAAATAAAATAAAACAAAACTGATGACCACGGGACTCGAACCCGGGTCACCAGCTTCATCAATTACGCACATCACCACTCTGCTGTGGTCTTCACATCAAACAAGTCGGAGCACACAATTCATTTAAATCCTCGTTCAAGTCAAGCCCAACCTACTAATTAAATCCTATGTATAAAACTCTAGCAAAACCCTAATCTTTATGTGTAACACCAGTCACACATCACGTTTATCTCCTATCTCTTTCAACTGTTTGCTACTTCAAGAGATCACACACCAAACCTCTTATACAATCAGACATACTTACATTACAACAATCAGATACCACTACATCCTCCCCTTCCCCTCTCCATTTCCGGCGATTACCTCTGCCGGCGACGAGCACCTACACTCCTCCTCCTCCGTCTCTCTCACCCACCCGTACCCCATCTTTATCTCGCCGACCAGAGCTCCGACGAGCTTCTCCGATAGACCCACACCACATCTGTCGCTATTTTCCTTTTTCCGGAAGCGACGCGACGTCGAGATCAGAAGGAATGGAATGAGAGACAGAGAGAGAGAGAGAGAACGGTTGGAGAGGGAGCGGCGCCGCTGCTCACGGGGGTGGTGGCGCTGAAGCTTCACGGCGACGGTGATGGAGGTATAGCTGCTGATGTTGCTCTTGTCAGAAAACATCGGACGGCGGCAAGGAATACAGAGGTGGTATATCGGGTTACGTTTCGTGTTCGGGCCAGATTGGGACTGCTCCGGTTCGGGTTCTTAGCTTCAGGTATGTGGTTTAGATTCAAGATGCCTCGATTCGGTTCAACATCAGGTTCGAATTTTAATTGGGTTCGTTGGGCTCGGGTCAGGTCCAGTCGCAGGTTTAGGCCCGCGTTCAGTTTCGAGTCTCGGGATTCGGGTCAGTTTGGAACTCGTTTTGCCGCAGTCGGGTTGGTTCATTTTGGTTCGGACCCATCTAAGTTCGGTTTTGTTTCAATTAGCTCGGGTTTACGTCAAAACTCAGCAGATTCAGATTCGGTTCAGCTTCGGCTCATGTCCAGTCCGGGCCAGTTCCGGTTCGGTCAACATTGGTCAACAGTAGTCAACCGGTCAACTATTGGGTCAGCGACTCGTCGAGATTTGGTACAATTTAAACAACGCTAATTTTGTCTTTTTTTGTATATATACATTTCTTTAAACGTCGAATCGATACCATTAGTACATTCATGTATTCAATGAGGATTTTTATATATATATTGGGTATTTTAGGAATAATGGTTGAATTTTGACATAAATATCAACAACTAGTATTGTCGGGATCGTCCAAAAACAGAGGAAACTCTGCCCGTTTTTCGTAAAAATCAGTATAACGAAAGGTGTTAAATTCTTTAAAACGAAACCTATCAAATTCGATTTATTATTATTATTAATATTATTATTATTATTATAAAATAGATATAAATATATATTTATTTTGGTCAACATTTCAACTATACTCTTGATAAATTAATTTAGAAATATTACTTAAACTATATAAAATATATATAAATATATATCTATGTATTCAGATATATATACATATATAGCAACCAGTTATACTTTATATCCCACTTCAAAATCTTCCGTCATAATTTCGTTTCCTCATACGCCTGCGTTTGCCCATATAGGGTGACAGCGGTGTTTCATCATCCTACCCTCACACTCGTCGACACTTGGATAATCGGAAGACTTAGCAATTATTTGAGTACACTTGACCCATTTTTCCTTTTAATACACTTTGGGTGCAACATGTTTTACTTGTTAAAATGCACGACTCACAAACATGCTTTATACAATCAATCCTTATACATGCTTTGTTATGCTTAAGTTCATGCTAGAATTCATACTACTTGTTAACCCGCCTTAACAATTATAGCACTATAGGGGTTGCACACCACCCGACGGGGTTTTGTTAAGTTATATTCTATACGGTCTCGATATGGATTTAGTGCTAATATACTAGTGGACACTTTGGTTTTAGTTATGCATGATAGTTTGGCCTTGTATACCAAATGCTATGTTGGATTGAAAATACTTTTATACATTTGCCACGTGTCTAAAACTAGTGTACTCGCCAATACCTTTGTATTGAACTATGCTTTTTAAAACATATTGCAGGTTTTGAGATAAAGTTGATGACGCATGGAATCTAGTAGGATGACTAGATACGCACATTAAATTTTGTATTATTATTGAATTATATTTCATTATTCATGTTCTATTTGTTCAAATCTATGTAATTGATTCTTTAGAAATGAATGAAATTTTATTATTTAAATACTTGTCACAAATAGTGTTATGAAGTCTCTTGCAATCTCGTTTTCATCTCACTCCGATGTTTCCGCCATCAGTTGGGGTGTGACAATTGCCATTAGTCAATCTGGGAAAAAAAAGGACGTGAATGTAGCAATTGTAAACGTAGGGGGCATAATATACGTACATGCACGTACCCTGCAAGGGACAAGAGCGACGACTCCTCAGAAGGTGAGGAAGTGGCTGGTGAAGGAGATGACGAAGAGGAGCTAGAAGTTGAAGAGCAGGAGTAGTAGATTTCCAAATTATGCGTACTTGAGCTATTTTCTTTTTTTTTAATGACGTTTACTTTTTTGTTGGATTCCTTGTGTTTGGATTTTGAACTTTTCTTTTCTTTCGTGGGCCATTACTGGGAAACATAATGTTTTTTACGTTGTTTTTTCTTAAATTCGTTTATGACATTCCAATTATAGTGTTTTATATTGACTTGTAGTGTTATATTATAGTTTTGAATTCACATAAGATGAATCAAATGTGACAATGCTGGTAATCTGTATTAAATGAAGTACTAGACATGGTGATATTGTGCTATACAGTTAGTGTAAAGACTTACATTGACTTATAGTGTTTTATTTTTAATTATACTATTATATTTATGGTTTTGTAGGTTGTTAAGATGAAAACAAATTTTAACATTTTTGATAAACAGCTCTAAATGCATTTTTTGTTATATAATATAAAGTGTTTTATATTGAATTGTAGTGTTATATTATACTGGGTACTTTCGAATATCATAACACTCATAACATAAATCAAACACTTACATGTTGTCACATTCTACCTGTAGTGTTTTATACTGAATTATAGTGTTATATTATAGAAATTAGACCATTGTCATGACTTTGTACATTAATCCTTCCAAATAATTACATATGAATATAAGTTTTTCCATTTGTGTTTGGTTTCCCTGACAAAATGAACCAGTCTAATATCTAAAATAAAACATGTAGCAAAACATATCAGAACCAGTCTAATATCTAAAATAAAACATGTATAAAAACATATCAGTTTTAACGAAACTATGTGCTATTCTTCATTTTGTCAGAACTCGATCCTTTGCTTTGCAGTTTTAGCATTTTCCATTCTTTCATCTTCACTCAAATTTGCGTATTCGTATACTTCTTTCTCCAACGTAGATCGCAGTGAGTTTATGTCACTTAACAAGATTTTTGATAAGTACTTTATTCGCAAGTCACATAGTTCTTTCGGTTGATCTTTCAACACCTCCCCCATGATGTCTCGCTCCGGTGATAGCCCGCAGTTCCATTCGCGCACACTTGTGCCTAGTGAACAGAAAGACAAATCATATTAGCGTAGATGCCTGTTTCAACTATAATAATTAAACAACTATAATTACAATAATACCTTTAAAAGTCTCCATATGATGCATTACGAATATACCACAATCAACGCGTTATACTGTGTATGCCACAGGAACTTCAGACTAACCGGTGATGTTGATCGCAGTTTTTTAGCGATAACAGGCGAGTGGTCTTCGACATACGAGCAGAATGCATTGATATGTAAAATTTATGATGTCAAATGGGGTTTTTTAAAAGTGATAGATCTTGTATGTCAACTATTATAGTGTTATATTATAGAAATTAGACCATTGTCATGACTTTGTACATTAATCCTACCAAATAATTACATATGAATAATAAGTTTTTCCATTTGTGTTTGGTTTCCCTGACAAAATGAACCAGTCTAATATCTAAAATAAAACATGTAGCAAAACATATCAGAACCAGTCTAATATCTAAAATAAAACATGTATCAAAACATATCAGTTTTAACGAAACTATGTGCTATTCTTCATTTTGTCAGAACTCGATCCTTTGCTTTGCAGTTTTAGCATTTTCCATTCTTTCATCTTCACTCAAATTTGCGTATTCGTGTACTTCTTTCTCCAACGTAGATCGCAGTGAGCTTATGTCACTTAACAAGATTTTTAATAAGTACTTTATTCGCAAGTTACATAGTTCTTTCGATTGATCTTTCAACACCTCCCCCATGATGTCTCGCTCCGGTGATAGCCCGCAGTTCCATTCGCGCACACTTGTGCCTAGTGAACAGAAAGACAAATCATATTAGCGTAGATGCCCGTTTCAACTATAATAATTAAACAACTATAATTACAATAATACCTTTAAAAGTCTCCATATGATGCATTACGAATATACCACAATCAACGCCGTTATACAGTGTATGCCACGGGAACTTCAGACTAACCGGTGATGTTGATCGCAGTTTTTTAGCGATAACAGGCGAGTGGTCTTCGACATACGAGCAGAATGCATTGATATGTAAAATTTATGATGTCAAATGGGGTTTTTTAAAAGTTATAGATCTTGTATGTCAACTATTTATTTTACTGTTAGCCTTGCGAAGGAAGCCCCCTTTCTCGCGCATCAAAGACTTCATTTCCCGCAAGTGACCAACCGAAGCCATGCAATTCCTTATATTATAAAAGGAGTGCTAGAATGTGTTTTCAATTGTAGGGGCGCTAACGCGCTAATATAAAGCAAAGGGCTTTTTCAGCTGGATCCAGAACAAATAGGAGATATATCAGTACGGCATCCACGGGACACGTCGATGGAAGAGCCATGTCAGTAAACTTCTATTGGGACTTCTATGGATTATGGATTCGACTAGAGGGACTCCTAGCAGCAAACCCTCTTTAAAGTGAATAGAAGCAATTCCTTTTATAAGCTTGAAAATAGCCGCTGTAAATCAATTCAAATAGATAGGGGAGTTCCGAACCAGCAGCAAGCCCTTTCTCGCCCTTTCTAATGTCCTAGGCGAAGGCAGTGCAGGTGAAAGCCCAATAGATCCCATTTTTTTTTATCTCTCCACATAGCTCACGAGTACAACTTTTTCTACGTAGCCGCTGTATCGTATGTTGATAGAGACATCACCCTCGATATTGTCGATCACCAATATCTGATAGTGTGCTAGATTGAAGAACACTAGAATGTAGTGTTTATTATACAACACCGGCATGAATACCATTTGGAAGTTTCTGATGTCCCTGGTTTCTGTCTGGCCTAATATTGCTTCCATCCCGCCACAGAACTTCGAGATTCTGTGTTCCTAGGTCCCTTCAAAATCAGTTGCCACCTGTTTTATAATAAATCACACATTTAAGCAGGTAGTCGATATTTTGACGATATTCACAAAGGTGGTTTTGTATTGTTACATGGTGTTGTAGTGTTATAAATTGATATAGTGTTATAAAGGTATATTAATTTGTTTTCATAGGATATATATGCTGGTTTATATGCAGCCTATAGTGTTATAAAGAGTTTTTGATTTTATTTAAAGTGCTGTTTAGTTTTACACAGTCTTACATAGTGTTCTAACTTCTTTTTATGTTTATAGTGTTACATGCTTTTCCTATACTGTTATATAGAGATTTTCATATGTTGTGTAGTTTTAAACAGTATTGTTACATAGTGTTATATACCTGTCCTAAATTCTTTTTAGTGGTATAATGTTATATAATGTCCCATACTGTTTTATAGTGTTATAAAGTTTTTTGGCACTATTTTAAAGTGCTAACTTTTTTTAGTGTTGTCAAATAGTGTTATAAAGTGTGAAAAGTGCATTACCAACATTCCTGCATTGCAAAACAGCCTCGCGGCGGTACCCGGTGCCCTTAACCGCTCCTCGTAGTTAAGGACTGCAGCCTATGCTGTTATAATATCTGCATCCAAGCATAATTCCGGGTAGATCGTCTCAAACGTCCCTCTCAAAATCGAGACACCTGGTGGGCAATCGAAATAGGCTCCCTATGTAATAACACGAAATACAATCTATAATTCGCAAGCAGATTCGTTTAATCATTTAATTGTTGAGTGTTGTCGATACTTACCATTTGTTTCCTGTTGCGCTGAGTATACAGCTAGCCAATGCGGCTTCCAAATGATCCCGTTTATTTGTTAAGGAAACCACACGTTGCACGTACGGTGACCTCAGCGCATCCGGAAGATTGGTGTTTCTTTTTCAACTCCGGAGTTTATATTGCAATAAAACTTTTCCTTCATTTTCAGGGTCACGAATACTTGACGCTGTTGCGACATTTTCCAGTTCACTTTGCAAGTTTACTGGTTGGATGCCCTCAGTTTTCGATCGTGTGCCTGGGTGTCGTATGGATTGTATTGCAGATATCAGTTGATCCACTTCTGCGCAAAACGATGAAGTCATGGGCGAGAACTGAGGGGTTAGATTACCTTGTGTCAACAGTCCAATGTTCTTGACAGGTGTGGGGGTTTTTCTGACATAACATCGCATTCCGCATCATCCGCAACGTCCTTCAGATGTTTGCGGATCATCGCAATCCATGACGCTTTCCTACTCAATATGAGGTCACTGTTTGGGTGTAAACGTAAAGCTTCCGACAGTGTATATTTGACCTTCTCCATGCAATCTTCAAATTCCTTAAATGCATCATCCAGAATATGCCCACGATCCTGTTAACCAAATTATATAGTGACATGCAAACCATTGTCAGATTTATATAATTATTAATAGATATGACATCATACCAAACGTTAAAAAGGTTATCAAATCCTGTACCTCTTCACTTTCTTTTTCTTTCTATGACGAGACGGGCGGCGTCCCATACTGGGATACCATTGGGACCCGAAACTCACCATCTGCCCCAACTAAAACCCCCAACTCTTGTGTAGTTGTCTGCGACAACAGATAATCTTTGCAATGTTTGAATATTCCCAGGTGGTCGTCGTCCCCTTCATCGTACGGTCCGTAGTCTTCGCTGCCCCCGTCCACATTGTCTCCCGCACTTTTTTCAGCTGCCCTTTCTGCGTTTTTAGCATTGGTGGATGATGATTTTTTGTCATCAGGTATCTTCTTAACCTTTTCACTCCTCGGCTTATCTTCATCTACATGAGGTTTAGGTATCATTGGGGTGTTATGCTTTAGGTGTTCTGCAAAAAGTGGGTCGTCAAGCTTTCCGAGCAGTTCGTCGAGCATCGCGTCATCTATCAACTCAATCGGTTTTGATCCTTTCTTATCACAGTTCAAAACATCCCTACGGTCGTACGCATATGCAGCCTGCACATATAAGCATTACATGTGACTGTAGTGTTTTACAATAGTGACATAGTATTATAACTATGTAAGTGTTTGATTCAGTATAACTATTTAAGTGTTTGATTCAGTAAGTGTAAAACCATTAAAGTGTATGATTTCATGTGACTGTTGTAATGTATTACATGTGACTGTAGTGTTTTACAATAGTGACATAGTGTTACAACCATGTAAGTGTTTGATTCAGTATAACTATGCAAGTGTTTGATTCAGTAAGTGTAAAACCATTAAAGTGTTTAAAAAGTGTTTTACAATTGTGACCTAGTGTTATAACAAAAAAGTAAGTGTTTTACAAATGTGACTTTAATGGTTATTACACTTACATAGTGTTTTACAATATTGACATAGTGTTATAACTATGTAAGTGTTTTACATACTTATAGTGTTTTGCAAATGTGACTTTAATTGTTTTTGTATACAATGAAGCTGATATAACTAATTTTCTGTTGTTATGTAAAGTGTAGTGGTGTTTTATGTATGTAGTGTTTCAGTCTCACACGAGGAACAATAGAGTAGAGTCACATACCGCTAGTAACACGATCGGACCTCTAAAAGGGTCATTCCTCTTCCGGTTCCATGCATTCGCCGTGCGTTCTAAACAGGTTATCATGTAGCTGCACCAATCAAAGCTCGATATTTGAACATTTCACTCCATGCATCCCAAGAATCGCTGATTAACCATGTTGCATGCGCTTATCTCCCCCAACACCGTATTAAACAACACCAAACAGTTCAATTCAAACACCCTGTCACTTGAAGTGTCGTAAACCATCATGTCCTTCAGTCCGAGTGGCGACACTTTAGTATAATCATTGAACTGGTCCCTCCATTCCTTCATAACTATATTGCTGTCCCTTTCTCTTATCTTTTCTACAATCTTTATACCCCCGTTTGGTATTCCGAATATTTTATGCACCAAATCTACTGTGATCCGTACACGGATTTCGCCCGTGTTCAACACTCCTGATTGGTCTTCATAGTTTCTTGCCAACCAATATGCAAGCCGGGTCGGTACATGTCGTATGTTGAAATTCAGCAACGGACCGAACCCCATTTCTACGACCTTCTTTTTCTACGCCTTATTCAAGTTGTTGACCAATGTAACAAGGTGAACCGAAGACGTCTTCAGTTTAATTTTTGGCCCGGTAAAGGGCTCATATTTTTTTGATGGAAATAACGCATGTGGTCTGGTCGACTTCCTCCTAGCCGCTGTTGACTTACGTCTTTTTCCGTCTGGTTGTTGTGGTTCTTTGTCAACATCGTCGCGGACCGGCTGTGATTTGGCAGCTGGAACCCATATATTCACATCAGTTAGTCTATATTTACAATTAAATGAAAATACTGATAGCTTTGGTTCCAATTTTTTTCGGCAAAGTTACCAGATGGATTTGTGATTGGTGGTTGGGTCACGAAGTCGTCGGCGGCGGAGTCACGGTGTGTTGTATCAATTGCTGTAGGTTGTTTTTTTGAAACTAAAAAGACATTTATACATGTATACTATGCGCCCAATTATACGAAAAACAACAACAGTTCAGTTGAACTAATTAATTTCTTACCTTCCGCGAATGGTACTGGAAGCGGTGACTCGAAGTTGTCATCGCTGTCCGCAGCGGGTGATGTTGCAGCTGCAAATAGAACACATATTGTTATTATAAACCAACAAATTACTAAAATTAAAGTGTCCTATATTTGGTGATACATGGTGCAAGAATTCCGACAAAACGTGACATTGCATAACAAATCACTAAAACTAAAGTGTCCAGCAAACTGTTTTTTACATGCGTAGTTTTGTATTTTATATATACCTTCTTCCATTACGTTATCATTATCCGAATCGCTCAACGGGATGCTTTGTCCAATTGTGTTATGGAATCCCTTTCCCATTTTGAATCTGGGTATTCGGCCGCTTCTCCGGACTAAAATTAAATGCTCTTACAATTAGTTATCGAACCGTGAAATCCAAATTATAACTATACATTTTTGTTTATAAAGCACTATAATTTATTCAAAAGAATTGATTAAGAGGAGCACCAATAGACACCATCAACATCAGACTTGTAGTGTTATATGCAATAAGTTGATCAGAAGACACCATATACATCAGAACTGTAGTGTTATATGCAATAAGTTGATCAGAAGACCCATATACATCAGAACTGTAGTGTTATATGCAATAAGGTGATCATCAGACACCATCTTCATATAACACTATGGCACAATCATAATTTCATAGTTTCATAAACCAAGAGGAGCACCAACACACAACACTATTAAAACACCTTTCATAATTTCATAGACCAATAGGAGCACCAATAGACACCATCAACATCTGACTTGTAGTGTTATATGCAACAACTTGATCAAGATACACCATCTACATCAGAATTGTAGTGTTATATGCAATAAGTTGATCAACAGACACCATCAGACTATTAAACACTTTAAATGACAACATAAAACCCTAAAGTTGATATACATAATTGTTAAGGACAGCACAATAATCAAAACCAAATTAAAACACCACAGACCTATTTAAATTAAAACCCCTATTAAAACACCCTTCATTCTTGCATATAACACTACAAATGTAAAATAGTTATATTCTACTTATATAACACTATCATACCAGCTACATCTCAAAATCAAACACTTTATATAACTAAATAAAACCCTAAAGCTGATAACCGGGTTGTTAAGAACATAAAAAACATCAATAGACACCATAGACCACCATACACTGTACCGAACATCAAATCCCCAATAAAACACCAACCTGGTTTCAATATTGCTGCTTCTCGCTTCCTCTTCAATCCTGATGGCTTCCTCGTACCTTTGTTTGAATCCATAGAACACTCGTTTGATTCTTGATTTGTTTAACCTATATAAAATCGAACAAGAATGTGATGCGATTATTGAAATATAAAACCCTTGAGTTCAACAGGAATTAGTCGACGAAGAATGTGATGCGATTACCCTTAAAACACTTCTAGGTTTTCCGCTTTGTGGTTAGTAGTCAAGGAAATCGGAGAATTTAGTTTTGACGGGAAGTCGCTGGTTTTTAGGAGAATGATGGTGGTTTTGGTTGTGTAGGATACGGTTACCATATTTGAAACATTTGAGAAGACACTATTGCCCTTCAATTTTACATAAGGTCCTTCTAATTAAAACACCATTTACATTTTTATACCCTATTGATCTCAACCATTAGATCAAATATCCAATGGTTTAAAACACTTCTTACCCTTCTCACATTTTAAACACTTTTTACCATATCCCTACCCTATATATATATATATATATATATATAGGGTCAGGATTTAGAGAGAACGGTGAAAAGTGTGAGAACGATTTTGGTGGTGACATGTGGCACTGATGCTAAATTACACTAAGGGGTAATATTGTCAAAAAAACCCACTCACATGAACTGGCTGTTCAAATAAAATGCCATAAAAACACCCAATTAAGAAAAATGCCATGAAAAATACCCAGTTTAAAACGCCATGAAAAAACTCAGTTGAAAACGCCATAAAACACTCAGTTCAGAAAAACGCCATGAAAAAAATCAGTTGAAAACACCATAAAACACTCAGTTCAGAAAAAACGCCATGAAAATACCTAGTTAAAACGCCATAAAAACACCTAGTTCAGAAAAACATTGTTAGAAATATAGGCTTAGAAAACAAATGCAGTATGCAAGCAATGCAGAATAGAGCAGCAGCAGATGCTCTATTGTTTGATGCGCTAATAAGATAATAGATGCTCTAATACTAGATGCTCTAATTAGATGCTATAATAGATGCTCTAATAAGATGCTCTAATCAGATGCTCTAATAGATGCTCTAGTACTAGATGCTCTATCAGATGCTCTAATATGTGGCATGAGTTATTATGTGGGATGTACTATTATGGAGCAAGTTCAGAAAAACGCCATGAAAATACCTAGTCTAAAACGCCATAAAACACTCAGTTCTGAAAAATGCCATAAAACCCAGTTAATTTTTTTTCAAAAAGTATATCAATAGTATACTCGTTGGAAAGATAAAAAAAACGCTGAGTTTTATGATGTATTTTTTCAAAAAATAATCACGTATAAAAAAGTTATTGTCGTTTAAATATGACTCGGGGAAATGGCATGTGATTAACATGTGCACATTTGCTTGGATCTTCCTATTTTACCCCTCCTGGTAGTTCCAAGGCCCCTATTATTTACAAAAATGCCACGACATCAATATAAGCCACAAACCACTAAGATCTTGTGGCTGAGAACCGTTCTCACACTTTGAGGCGTTCTCTCCTAATCCTGTTCCCATATATATATATATATAATTACGCATGTTATACAACTCAAAACCCTAATCACGCATGTTGAAAAAACATAATCACGCATATTGAAAACATAAATCACGCATGTCACACAAACTCGGAAGACTTCACAAACTCGTGTAAGTCCTGTGAAACCGGATCTTTCAATGATATCAAACCTAATCTTGGAGAGTGCGGAAACCAAACACAAGATGATTCAAGATAAACCGAAAAATACGAAAAACGAAGAACAAACCGAATCACTTTCAACACTTGCACACAATTCTATTACTTGAACAACAAAACCGTCTAGTACAAGTGTTCTTCACCAACTTAATCACCTCTCTCTCTCTCTCTAGTTCTCTAGAATTTTGTAACAATGAAGTTCCAAAGGTTCAAAAAAAAAAAAAACAAGTTAGAAACTTGTTTTTATACTAACTCAAGCCCACTTCCCTACATGGGCTCCCCTTGGGCCTGCTTGGCCCACATGGCCTAAAGCTTGGCCCAAGTGACCTATAAAGGTCCAAAACCTAATATAAACTAACCCGGTAAGGCCCAGTTCGTAACCATAACCCGTTGTGTTAATTTGATGCGCCAGTCTCACACTTTAGGGCCTAACATTCTCCCCCTAGACTGATGCCATCAAATTGTCTTCATAATCTGAATTCAGCAACGTCTTCAACGTAGTCTATGGTTGTCACTATGCTGCAGATGTTGTGGAAGTTCTTGACTTCTGAACTCTCAGCATTGGGTCTCTTTCTTCAGCTTTTGTGGTTAGTTTCATATCAGGATCACGATCAGCTTTGCTTGAAAATCTTGTTAAAAAGAATGTGAGAGGAGGATTCTCAACAGCTCTTTTCTTCTTCAGTCTTTTTCTTTCAAGCAGGTTCACAGGTACTTCTTCAAATGTACTTTCACTGTCAGACGACGTTTCGTATCCGGTTCTTCTGACTCAGGTACATCTTGTTGTTGTGATGCTCTATGCTTCTTCAGCAGCTAACATCATCTCAATCTTCATCAACCCCTCTTCTTGATTGAAATCAAGTTCTGCACATGCTCACAAACTCATAAGCAAACATTTCTTATGCAACAGGGAGAGTACCATATGAACACTAGGTACATCCAAGTACTTGTACTCGGATTTCACAATTTAAATTCTTTCAACTTTTGATGATCAGTCAAATCTTCAAGAACGGTTACATTTTTTAATTTTAAGAAAAACAAATAAACACACTATTTTTGGATTGTTGGTTTTATAGAAAAACAAGACACTATTTTTGTATTTTTGAATTTTTTTTAATTTTAAGAATTAAAAACAAATAAAAACTCAAAATATAAACAACTACCATAATATACAACTACAATTGCAATGGGATCAAAATTCATTCTCAGGCAGACTAAGGAACACTTTTTAGTACGAGCCTAATCAAACTGGTCTATGCGATGGCCAATATGTTTGTCCACGTAAACTTTAACGCTCAACTTTCAATTTTTCAACTTCGTGATACGCTTAAGGTAATATTATACTATTATACCCGTGTGTCCCATTCCAAAGCATACCCCCGCGATCAAGGTAAGCACACCGATTCATCGTAGCAGGTGAGTATATTGATGTCATCCTTTTTTATTTACAACGTTAGACCATTGGTGACAGGTCAGTACTTTCGTACAGCAGAGCGACCAATGATTGTGTCCAACAAGGGCGAGGCAAATACCTTTTTGGTACGAATTTAGCTCTTTGAGCATTTGGAATTTTCTCATTTTAAGATTTTATTCCTTAGGGTTTTTGTCCTCTTTGGGATCTTTTAAGATATCTTGACTGTGTCTAGGTCTGCATATAATCTGGATGCAACAGAAGGACAGCCAAGATATCCCCGGATGATTCACCAATATAAAGACCCGAAACCTCAGATGTTGGCTATCTATCAACGCAAGATTTAAGACCATAAAATCATACGCCGTTGGTATGTTACCCACATGGTACATAGTTCATTATGTTTATATCACTTAGTATCTTTTATCATGTTGAGCGTTAAGCCTATCGACATATCACAGTAGATCCTAGTCTTTTCAGCTATGGCACCTTACATGTGTTAGTCAAACCCTTTAACACAAACATTTATTTCACTTCCCATATCATGCAATTTTTCTTTTTGGCTTTTTTCATTTTTCAAATGTTTTTGTATTTTTCTCATTTTCTCCCCCCAAAACAATGCATATATATACAACAAACTCTTTTTGTGTTTTTCTTTTTCTGAGTTTTCTCCCCCTAAACTCTATATCTATCTATATGTCCATCTCCCCCCTAAATTTGTGCATAAATCTTGTATTTTTGCGCAAATTTACCATTTACTAGAGAAAGGACACTTTATATACAAAATAATGAACTAAGAAAGAGAAAAGGAAATATTTTTTTAACCGTTCTGTCATCGGATTGAAGACTAATCAATATTCAAATCAAAGAACTGAATTTAAGCGGTACCTTTTGCTGATCTTATCTTACTTCTCTAATCTCCTCCAAAGGAAACATATCATCTGTAAAAATTTTTTTAACTTTTTTCAACAGTGAAATGTTACCCGTTTTATCTCTGGAACAACTGCTATCAACATTCCAGAGATTGTCAACAGCTCCTCCTTAGTTGTTCCTGAAAATTAAGGAGATTAGTAAGACATTGGTACCCAGGCCATCGTGGTCCTGGGTTTTCCTGAAGCATCAAAATAAGACACTTCCTTTAAACATAAGTCCCCTTTAATTTCAAGAATTGGAGATGTAGCTGCTTTTTGTTTTGCTCTCCAAATTTGTTTAGGCTTTTCTAATTTCTTAGATGCCTTTGGCAAAACAGTTGGCTTATCAACCCTGTTACTTTTCGAAACTTGTGCAGGTTTCAAAGCGTGTTTTCTTTTTTGCTTTAGCAGCATTCCAATCCTTATCAGAAGGTTTAACCTTGGGATTCACATTCTTTATTGCCTTAGGTGATGATACCTTCATCGGCTTAGAATGGTAGTTATCCTTTGGTGTAACCCTATGATGTTGTGTATAATAAGGTACATGGGGACACCGTGTGCAGTTTCTAGCAATATGACCCGCAATGCCACAGTTGTAGCAAGTTTGTCTTTTCATCGAAAAGACGTTTTGAGCAGCTTGATTCGCTCCAGCAGGTCCTGAAGGACAAACCGGTCCTTTTTGCGCTGGATGCGCCTACACATTTCTCTTAGACGAAGACGAATTTGGGTGCCTGTATCTTCTGTTTGTAGAAGTCTTGTTGCTCTGAGCACAATTCTTCATCTTTTCTCCCTGATTGGAGCTTTCATTCACCTTGTCCCGAGCCTTATGAGGATTATTGCTGCCTTGTCCTTGATGAGCAGACTTCTTATACCCTCGATTTTGATCTGCTCGTTTTGGCTCCTTTTGCGTGTTGTGAACCGGCTCACAAACATCAGCACAAGAGTGAGTATTGGCATTTTGCTGCACTTTTGGACGATGAACATACTTTCTAGCAATGTGTCCAGGAATTCCACAGTTGAAACATGTTTTTCGTTTCAATGTATGGAGATTCTGAGGTCCAATAGCAGTAGCTAATCTCATGGGTTTAGATGAACTAGCTTCCTTTGATTGCTTTGCTTGTGTTCCATGTGCCTTTTCTGAGTTCTTTTGTACCTACTGATCAGAACTAGCACAAGCATGAGATTCAGATGGATGATGTTTTTCGTCTTTTATAATTTTATCAGGATCATTTTGAAAAGACGATTCAGTTTATGTTTTATTTTCCTTTTCAGAAACATTTTCTTGTGACTGTTCATTTATTGTGACCACCTCTTCTTTTACAAAATCAGATCCAGTTTTAATTTCTGAAGATGCAGAAGTTTCATCAACACATGTTTCTTCAACATATGTATCATGTGAATCTTCTTGAGATTTACTTTCAGCCACGGTTTCCAATGGGGTCCCACTAGATTCAACATTAGGGACGCCCACTGAGACAGATTCAGAAGAAGAATCAGGATACTCTTGATTTTCTTGAGAAGAAGTTTCAGTGGTTTCACTGAATGTGTCCTGAGGGACCTCACCTGTAACAATGTCAACAACTGAAATATTAGAAACATCACAATCACGTGCATTAACTGAAACACAATCATCACCACAATTATTGTTCAAAGATTCAACACAAACATCATCAGTTTTGCCCCAAACATTAGGCTCACTTGACGACACATAAGCACAAAACGACTCAAACAAAGTTTTACTAAAAGCAATATCAGATTCAGTTTGTTCAAAATAATTTTCAGAAATATTAGAATGAACAACTGGTTCACTCCCAAGAACATCTCCACACTTTACTTCAGATACTTTATCTGCACTTGAAGACGAAGCGTTAGGATCAATTGAGCCTTTAGAAACAAAATTTATTGAAGTAGATTTCTGTTTCTCAACAGGTCTGCCATTAAATGATGACTTATTGTTTTTGGGACCATAAGTCATTTTACCTTCATTCATCAGCTCCCCCTCAGTCATAGGTAAATAAGTGTAATTGTCATTATAAGGAGGAGGAGCCTGATTGAAACCCAATCCACACCCTTTCTTTTTCTTATATGCAAGCTGTTGATCACACAAATTCTTAACTAGTTTACTGGAAGAATCAAATTTCTTAATATTGAGTTCATTTATTTGATATCTATCTCTGATATCTTCCAGTTCTTTAGTCACAGTGCATAATTTTTCTTGAACATATAAGAGTTGAGTTGTTTTTACACTTACATCATCTTTGAGTTTGATGATGTCTTTTCGCTGAGCTTCAATTTTTTCTTTATAAAGTATCTCATTTTTTCGATAAAGTAAAATTTTTATTTTTAATATCTTGATAGTCTTGAATTAGCTCAGCGTTATGTAACCTATATGCCTCATTTCTTTCTCTACACTCAGGAGTGCAAAAGACATAAAGTATATCTTCACGTTCTTTGCTCATAGGTTTGTTAAACATAAATGACATAATTTCAGTGAGTGGTTGATACTATTGTTCTACTCCTCAAAACACAAACCAAATGAGAACCCGTGTACTTGCTAACTCAAGCCCTTTGCACGCGAATGAACCCGCTTTCTGAACCGCACCTCAAAACCTTTCAAAACCGTTATCACGAAACAAACAAACCTCTTTTTTATTATTATTTTTTAAATAATATATATAAGAAAACTAATTATTATTATTATTATTATTATTAAGAATCAATGATTAGATAATAATAAACTAATGATTAATATAATTATTATAATAAAAAACTTAAACGAGCAGCGTTGTCTTCTTCGTCTAAAAACTACCGAACCAAAACCCTAATTTCAAACGCAAATGACGTCCGTTGTTGCAGGTGGCAGTGGCGGACCCATGAATTTTTCCATAGGGATGCGAAACATTTTTAAAAATTGTAGGCCCCTAGGTATATAAGTAAAAAAATCGGTTCGTATCGGATCAGTTCGGGTCGGGTCATGTAAAACAAAAGAAATTGCGCCATAACGTCCCTACTCATGGTTCCTATCACAAAAAAAATTGATGCATAAGTTCATCGCTCCATAACATAATGTTTCAATTTTAATTTTCAACCCTAGAAATCGTGTGTAATCACCCTAAAAATCATCTAAATAACCATAAACAACGTCAAAACACATGAAATTTCAAACATATTTAAGAATTTTGTTACCCTTTGGCGTCGGACGACGGTGGTTCGCGGCTGCTGATGACGTGCTGTTGTGGTTGCTGTTGTGCTCGATGATCGCTGGTAGGAGACGACCCAAGAGAGTGAGGGCGGGAGGAATTCTAAGGGACTATTGGGCTTATTTTAATTATTATAGTTTGAACTTAGGTTGAGTTTGGTTAATGGGCTAGTAATTAGTGGGCTAATTTTGTTTAATGAAATAGTGGGTTAAGTTGGGTAGTATAAGTTTATATATAATTAGGTAGTTTTTTTAATTAGAGTTTACTAAAAAAAAAATTAAAATAAAAATCGAAAACATTTTTTACCTAAGGTGTGTGGACGAAAAATTCCAAGGGGTGCGGATGAAAAAAATCAAGGGGTGCGGACGAAAAAATCCAAGGGGTGCAGACGGGATTTTCAACGGAAAATAGCACTAAATTTTTTTTCCCGGGGGTGCGCCCGCCTATCTTGGGCTACATGTAAGTCCGCCCCTGGCAGGTGGTTAGGGTGTGGTACTCCGGTGAAGGTGATGACGATGACCGGAGAAGTCAATGGTGAGATAGAGGTGACCGGAGGTGGTGGTTGTGTTTCGAAAACGTCGCGGACTCGGAACCGTTTTCAAAACAATGGTTGCGACTCAAATATGAATGACTCGATACCAGTGAAGTTCAAATGGTGAGTCGAGAGCTTGAAGATGATGATGTAGCTTTGGAGATGATTGCGACTCGTAACTCGAAATCGGAAAGGATGATTGACTCGAGACCTTGGTTGCGACTCGTGATGAAATGGCTGTGATGATGATGATTTCAACTTGAAACCGTGAGTCGAAATGAAGATTGCGACTCGAAATCGAGGTTGCGAGTGGAGATTGAAGGTTGCGACTCGAGACGGAGAAGCTTGCAACTCGAGACCTTGAAGAATATGTTGTGAGTCGAAACCGGTGATGAAGTTGATACTTGAGATCAGTTGAGTCGAGACCTCAAAAATTGATGACTTGAGACCGTGATGATGATGAGTCGAGACTGTGATGATGATGATGAGTCGAGACCGTGACCTGTAGAGATGAATCGAGACCTTGAACAGATGATGAAGTTGTGGTGATGGATGAGTCGAGACCGTGATAGCGACTGTGATGGAATGACTCGAAACAGCAAAGTACTCCGAAAGATTATTAAAATCACAAAAGTTATTAAAATAGAATATGAAAGGTTTCAATCAAGTCAACAACTTACCTCCGAAAACTTTGTAAATTTTAAAAAGGATAAATTACACTTTTCGTCCTTTATGTTTGTATCAAGTTGCAATGGATAGCCTTTAACTTTAATAACTACAGTCACAATCCTTTATTTGTAAAACTCATTACATCTTACGTCCTTTAGCACTAACCAGGTTAAAATTTTAGGTTAAATCCAATCATGTGCATTGAATATAAGGGTAAATTTGTCTTTTTATGTCTTAAGGACCATTTGTGCAATAGATATCTTTTGCTCTTTGATCTACATTCTCCATGTCTAAACTATCTGCAACAAGAATAAAACAACCATCCAAATATGCCACGCACCACCGCCTCCATCTATTTCTCTTCCTCTCATCTAACCTACCCTTATTTCTTTTTAATCTTTCTAGCCACCCATTTCAAAATCAAACTACAAATAAAATCAAAACCTCCTATTTTTTAAAGTCAAACTTCATTACAGCAACCAACCCACCCACCCCACCACCACCACCACATAAAAAAAAGTCCTTCAAGAAATTCACACGAAACAGGAGATCCAAATTATGGTTTTTGATTTACCCCAAATTGTAATTCAAAAAATAAAAAAAAATCAACAAACAAAAAAGATAAGCACCAAGAGCCCCTAAACCACAACATTCAGTCTTGACCTTTTACCATCATACCATCCCCATAAACCTTTAATCATATTTCAAATTGATGAAGAAGTGGCAAAACAGAGAGAACAACTTTTCGCATCCATCAAATAATCCCCATAAACGACCACCACGTTCGTCTAGGGTTCCGGATCTGGTGTGTGTGTGTGTGTATGTGTATGGTGGCGGCGACCTTTATGGTCAGAGATGGAGAAGAAGGGATCCAAATCTGGTATGTGTTCGGCTAAGGTTGCAGATCATATATGCTAGATCTGTGAATAACCATTAAACACCCTCACCACTATGATCGGCAGATCTGGTGTGCGTGTGTATGTTTTAGGGGTTATAGAAAGAGATTATGGTGCCTGAATGGTTTGTGAAGCTGTTGAAGAATAAGATCGGATCCATAGTGGCGGTGCGTGATGTGTTGAGAGCGGAGGTGGCCGGAGGCCCAGAGTGATGGTTGTGACTTGTGAGGCATTTAGGTTTCAAGGGTTTTAGAGAGAGATTGTTGAGTGAGAAATGGGGGGATGGAGAGAGTTGAAAGAGTGTCTATGTTTTATTTATAAATATAAGGGTAAAATTACTATTCTACCCTCATGTGCAATGCACATGCCATGCTTAGCTGATAAATTTAACTGGGTTAGTGCTAAAGGATGTACGGTGTAATGGTTTTTACAAATAAAGGACTGTGACTGTAATTATTAAAGTTAAAGTTCATCCATTGTAATCCGATACAAACATAAAGGACGAAAAGTGTAATTTACCCTTTTAAAAATCAAGATATTTTCAGAAATCCAAAAAGATTCTGTTTAATCTTTTAACAGTCTTTTCAAAAATCAAAGTACCAAAATATGTTGTTTTTTATAAAACTTCGATGAATGCTACCAAGAACACGAAGAACGCTATGAACACCGAAACAAAAATAACGAAAATCTTGAATCCTTGATATCACACCGAGCCTAGAAACAGGTTCTAATGGCTCTGATACCAATTGTAAGTCCCGTGAAACCGGATCTTTCAATGATATCAAACCTAATCTTGTGAGAGTGCGGAAACCAAACACAAGATGATTCAAGATAAACCTAAAAATATGAAAAAAGAAGAACAAACCGAATCACTTTCAACCCTTGCACACGATTCTATTACTTGAACAACAAAACCGTCTAGTACAAGTGTTCTTCACCAACTAAATCGCCTCTCTCTCTGGTTCTCTAGAATTTTGTAACAATGAAGTTCCAATGGTTCAAAAAAGAAAAAAAAAACAAGTTAGAAACTTGTTTTTATACTAACTCAAGCCCACTTCCCTACATGGGCTCCCCTTGGGCCTGCTTGGCCCACATGGCCTAAAGCTTGGCCCAAGTGACCTATAAATGTCCAAAACCTAATATAAACTAACCCGGTAAGGCCCAGTTCGTAACCATAACCCGTTGTGTTAATTTGATGCCTCAGTCTCACACTTTAGGGCCTAACAACTCGGAGGCCTTCATTCTTTCACAAAGAATCTTCATTCTTTCAACATGCGTAATTTCACTGCGTACGCTCGTACGTTAAGCAATATTGTATTTTACACTTTCACTATATATATATTCATTCTACTTTTTTTTATTTCAAATATTTACCATTCTTATATAAACCATCTCATTACACATTTTATCCCACCCTGCTATCTCTTCCATTTTTACTACTTCTCTACACCCAATATTTTATCACTATATCTCATTAACATGGCTGGAATTTATCCTTTTCCTACCGAATCAGGAAAATTTTCACACCATCCAGGAACAACGCGTCGTCGTTTAAACCCACAAACTTCAAGCTAACCACCGTCCATCTGTCGTCGATGATAAAGAAGTCTTGCAAACCAACAACCAAACCCACCACCTACAAACCCACTACCTTCAAACACACCGCCTTCAAACCAACCTCCAGTTTACAAATTTTACCAACCACAACATCCTAATGATTTTACCGTTGAAGAATTGAACATGGCTTACGATTTAGCCACGAGTCAAGTTAAACTTGCGGGTATAAACCCGAACCCGACACCACCAATAAACTCGAACCGACCCAAGGCGTCCCAGCATGGGCAGAAGGATACGAAACTGATCCGGGGGAGGAATATATAGAATGGTGATGGGATGAAGATATGCTCGGCTCGAACTCAATTCGAACTGGCTTGGCTCGAGCTCGAATTTAAAATGGAGCTGAGATTTGAGGCTCGAGCTCGACTCCATTAAAATTTGAGCTAGCTCGGCTCGGCTCGATCTAGCTCGAATTAACAAAGAACCGCAAAATTTAGTACTTAAAAAACCCTAAAAATGAATCTCTTCATAGAATAAGGACCATAATTGCAATTTAATTTAACTAAATTTCTAAATATACAAGTATAAATAGTTAGCTCACTTTGTACAGTGAGAGTTTATAGATATTTTTTTAATTATTATAACTTTTGGAGAAATACTAATGTTTATGTATATACACATATAGGGTAGGATTCATGCGAGAACCAATGTGAACACAACAAAATAAACCCACTACACCACCACCCAAAAAACCTAAAAAAACCTAACCCCCCCACTCCCCACCCCCAAAAACCTAAACAAAAACCTAACCCCTACAGGTAGGGAGCCGAATGAAACGGCTCAAGCCAGCCGCTACATGGACTTTGGCAGCGTTGAAAAGGCTCCAAGTTGCTACAAGGTTTTTATGGATAGGTGTCATGTTTTGATTGGTTATCGCTGAAAATGTTCCAAGCCTTCTTGGATTGTGCAGGTGAGTTCTAGGAAGAGTTTTTAGATGGCTCTTTAAGAAATTTGACAAAGTCAACGACCAATCTTGAGATGTTGCCTTCTATCAGTCTTCAATAGTCAATAAAATATTAAACAACATGTTGACCGAATGACCGTACGAAAACGAACACATCAGTATCTTATTTTTCCATGAAATTTAACATCCAAGATGACTCAAAAAACACCAGCTAAAATTGATATTTGGAGTCAAATATCAATTTTAGCTGGTGTTTTTCCCTTGTAAAGGGTACATAGGAGACCCAGAGATATAACATGATTTTAAGTGGTTATTCCATTACCACACATAAGAAACAATCCATATCATCTTATAGAGAGTGTGAGAATGACCTGTGTATAAACCTGCTTACAAATTTGAATAATTGTTTTCACCAGAAAGCCGTCGCCGGAAGTGCTCGACGATGAGGAGCATATCGGAATAGCGTGCAAGGTTCCTTGGCTCCCTTTCCGTCCGTGAGCCCTGTGGTTACCTTTCTCTCTATTCAGTTGTGCCACTTCATCCATTCACCTTTCGGGTCGGTTTTCCTGATTTTCGTTCGTGTTTTCCTGCTTTTCCATTGGCCGGTTCTATTTTAACCCGGATTCTTGATTGCTTAGTAGGTCTGATATCGGTCGCAGCTGTCGATGATAGCTTAGCTAGATCGGTTCGAATCCTATTAACCTCTCATAGGTTCCGTGGGTTCGTCCTCTTCTTCGGCTATGTATCGTGGGGGGAGTGGGGGTTTGGAAATTACGGTGCACGGTTCTAAGCAGAAGAGATGCTAGGCGGGAAAAAAAATTTATGAACAGGGAAATACGTTTACGCAACGCTAAAACATTCTTCATCTCTAACCTGCCTGACGGATGCAATCGCGAGAGATTGTGGAAGGCTTTTAGTTTTTTGGACAATCTTGAAGACGTTTTCGTTCCTTAGAAAAAAAGATAGGGCTGGAAATAAGTTCCGATTCATCAAGATTTCTAACATTCAGGACGTGGATAGCTGGATTGATAGACTCAAGGAGGTCTCGATAGATGGAGCGAGAATCGGGGTGAACTTGGCTAAATTCAATAGAGATGGCTCGAAGACTACAACACATAATACTGGGGAGAAGTCCATGGGTGATAGAGTCTCAGTATTCTCCAGGTTATATCCGGAGGTGCAGGTTGCAAAACCACCTGCCAGACCTTAAGGATTATGTACAGCCAATCTCACGGACAAAAGAACATACAGTTCGGTGGTTAACCCTAATTCTAATGGGAACTTACGAGCTAACATTGCCTTCCCCCTAAGAACCCCGAGACCAAGAAATTATGGGAATTTAGATCCCTCATTGGCGAAGTCAAGGATATTGATATCCTAAACAATTTGAACGTTCATTTGTCGGGTGTTATGGAGGATGGCCTCGATTTAAGGTACTTAGTGTTGGGATTGAACCCTATCAAAGGAACAGATAATTAAATCCAAAACTGGATCAGAGCAGTGGATCCAGAATAACCATATGTTTTGTAATCAAATCTCTCCCCTTGAAAGTGGTTTCAACATCTGCTGACCTCCTATCTACTGATCGTACAACTGCTGACCTACAACTGCTGATCAAGTCAAAGGCTGATGAAGACTAAAGCCCTGCTGTTCAATCTACTGCCATGAGTCAAGCACTGCTAGGTTATATCAAGTGCTGCTGGGTTCACATCAGTGTAAGGATTCAGCAGTAGTTTAGTTTATCTTTATGTAATGTATTGTAATAACAGTTGTTAGCATAGCAATACTTGTATAGATCAGAGGTTAGAGTTTGTTAGGAGGTTAGATGTCACTTTCAAGGTGACGTCAGCAAAGATGCCACAGTGGTTTGTCCGTGCTTATAAATAGAACAGTACCCTGTACTGTTCTATTATCTCTTCACCATCTTCTTCCTGCACGAACAAATCACAGTGAGCTCAGGCTGAGGGGGAGTTTGTTACCTACATGCAAGTGTAACCGTTGAATGAAATAAATTTAATCATTCGGTTCATTGTTGAAAATGTGTGTTGAAAGCAATTCTTCTGTTTGATTGCGTGCAAAGTTTGTTTCCATTTATTCCGCTGCATTACTTGTTCATTTTCCATCTTAATTCAAACGTAAAACACAATCAAAATCAAACTCTGATCCTAACAATTGGTATCAGAGCTTGGACAGTCAAATTTGATTTAACAATCATTTTGACATAAATAGTTCAGCTCACAATCGTTGATACTGATAGTTTGTTCGTTTTGTTGAAAAACAGAGCAAGGTTTAATCACCATCAAAGTTGATTAATCAGTGCCTGTAAAATAACCAGGTTGACGTCACAATCACAAGATGATAAGAATAACATCGGCTCACTTTTCAAACCACCCATGCTTAAACGTAATGCATACAACATCTGGGAGAGAAGGATGGGTCACATCCTTGCTCAACAGAACACTGGATGTTGGAGATCTGTTGTTTTTGGGCCCCATGTTCCTATGGTGCCAAGTGCTGAGGATACAAAGAAGTTCGAACCTAAAAAACCTGAAAACTATACTGAAACTGACTTTCAAAAGTTCGAACTCGATTCCAAAGCATTTAGCATCATAGCGTCTGCATTACCTAATGAGATCTATGCTGGACTGTTACATTGTAACAGTGCCAAAAACCTATGGGATGCACTGAAGGAAAAGTTTGGGGGAACATAAGAAGTTATTGAAAACAATAGGGAAATTCTGAATCAGCAGTATGAAACATTCTATCACATCAAGGGTGAATCATTGACTCAGCAGTTTGAGCGATTCAGTTGTCTCATTAGTGAGCTAAGACTTGTTAAAGTTACATTTCCAAATTCTACACAAAATAGCAGGTTTCTTAGATCACTACCAGAAAAATGGGATACCATTGCATTTGTTACTAGAAATTCTGCTTAGTTCAAAGATCTGACCCTGACCCAACTTCATGGTAGACTCCTGACCTATGAAAGGGAGTTAAACCAGAAAAAGAAGTTTTAAGAGTCTGGAAAAGTTGCTGATGATGGCAGCACAACTCTTTTTGGTCAGGAAGAATCTGGTAGCAGTAGTAAGGATCAGAGTTATGATCATTTTATTGATATAACTGCTGGTGGAAATTTTAACAACTCTGATTCTCACTCTGCAAATTATACTTTCACTGCAAATTGTGAAAACCAGATGTCAGATAACTTGTGTTTTGAACTTAATGATTTGCAACACTTTGATCCCACTGACTTAGAAGAGATGGACATTTTGCATCAATTGGCTTTGCTTAGTGTAAGAACAAGCAAATTCTACAAAAGAACAGGGAGAAAATTCCCAGGGTTACTTGGGAACTTAAAAGTGGGGTTGGATACGTCAAAAATTAAGTGCTATAAGTGTAATAGGCTAGGTTATTTTGCTAGGGAATGTAGGAGTCAAACCACTGGTCCAATAATAACTCATCCCAGCTCAAACCCTAGACCACAACATCAAAGCACTGTGCACTATACCCAATATACCCCTGTAGCCCATGTTAACACTGCTCACTATGCTGCAACCCCTGTGCCTGTGCATTATGTTCAAACCACTGTTCCACAAATTCAGTATGTTCAAGCCCCTGTCCCTCAGGAACAAGTGCAACCTGTTGCACCTCAACAAGCTGCTCCAACAGTGGCACAACCAGATCAGCAAAGCTTTTTCACTCAAGGCTTTGTTGACTGGAGCAGCATGCCTGATGAGCTTGGTGATGAAAATTTTGCACTCTATGCTTTTAATGATCCTTCTAATGATGAATTTTGTTTGATGGCATTAGAGTCAATACCAGAAGGGGTAGAAACTGAAGTTTAGCATCTAAGTGCTGAAACAATGGATGAAGTGGCTGAAGAAGTGGTTACTGCAGTTGCTGGTGAACTACTGCAGGGAGAAAATTCAGAAACCCTGATTGAACCACTGTTTGACCCCTGGTCTAAAGAAGACACAGAAGAAAAGGAAGAAAAGATGGCAGGTGAGAAAGAAGTTAGAGTTGATGAAGAAGGTGATCATCAATGTGATTGTGCCATGATGGCTGCTGCTAAGGTATCACCTCAAGTTCTTGAAAAACTGTGTTCAGACAAATGCATTATTGCATTTGCTAACATCAAAGAGGTAAATGAAAACCTTAGGGATAAAGTCTTAACTGATGAAGTCAAATTTGAAAAGTTATTAAAAGAACTTAGAAACAAATTGGCTGAAAAAGACAAAGAAATCAGCAGTTTCAAAGAAGAGCAGAGCATAACTAAGACTCAACTCCAAACTATGGTAGAAAAATACCAAGTTTGTAAAAAGGAGTTGGAGTCCACCCAGATCACTTGTGAAAGATGGGTGGAATCTTGTAAAGGGTATGAGGTTATGCTTGAGAAACAGCTTGAAAGCAATGTCAAGTTTGGTGTAGGATATAGAAAATATGATGAACATGTAAACACTGCTGCAAAACAAGCTGGCTCATCTGAAATTAAACCAACCAAAAAGAAAGGCCAAGAGGTTAAAATAACCGACAAACTTGGTAACAAAATCACTTTGGAAAGATCTGTGGGGTCCTCAACTTTTGAGGAAATTGAGAAATACCAATTTAAACCCACATGGTCTGATGAGTGTGACATTCTTAAAAATTTCAAGCCCATGAATTTCACAACCACTGATGGTGTCACAGCTCCAAAAGCAAAGGTCATTCCTATCAAAGACATCCCAACAGTGGTTCAAAACTCTGTTGCTAAGGAGTCTGAGAAAAGGAAGAAAAGAGAAAAAAATAAAAAACCTGTTTTGTGATTTTTGTGAAAAGAGGAATCATCTAACAAAAGACTATTTTCATCTAAAAGCATATGATCTAAACAAAACAAGTGTCATTGTACCTGCTGAAAGCTGTACCATCTGTGGTAAAACAAACCACAAAACTCAAGAATGTGTGTATCTCAAAAACTTTGATGTAAAAAAGAATGAATACACCGCAAAAACATCCTTAAGTTCATCAACATCATCTGTGTGGTTCACCAAGAATCCACCACTGTTTGTGCCAGTCCAAACAGCTGTTACAAAACAGCTGAACCAAACATCTGTCAAAAGAGATGTTCAGGTGACTGATGCACCCCCTGCCAATCAATTCAGAAGAGGTCAGGGACAATCATCTTACGAAAGGACCCCAAGTTTATGAGACCTACAAAAGGCCCTCTAAACCAAGAGTGAACAGGCATCCTTTTGGATATCAGCAGGTGATTGGTCAAAACCCACAACAGTGGTTAGAGAGAAACAATCCTAAAACTATCCAAACCCCTGACCTAACCACTGCACATGCATCTGAACTCATCCCAGACACTGTTGAGACCCCATCCAAAGCCTTATTGGCTTTGGAGACCCTAATGAACTAATCCTTTTACTTCATGTGCAGGGAGCTTCTGCATGCTTAGATAGCCTTTGGTATGTAGATAGTGGAGGCTCCAGGCACATGACAGGATGTAAAGCCCTTCTCAAAGATTTCAAAATCCATGGAGGGGGTGATATATCCTTTGGTAATAATAGTAAAGGGAAAGTTCTGGGGTCTGGTACAGTACAGTCTGGTAATGTAAAATTTGAAAATGTCAATCTGATAGACAATCTAAAATTCAACTTCCTGAGTGTTTCACAAATGAGTGATAAGGGGTATGGATCATTCTTTACAAAGGAGTGTTGTAGGATTGTTGGACCAGAAATGGTTGAAAAGATTAAAGCAATAATAAAAACTGGAAAAATCAAACTTGTTGCTCAAAGAAGTTGCAATGTTTATGTGGTGGATATGTCAAAAGAGAGCCCCAGAACTGATGCCTGTCTGTTCTCAGCTTCATCAAACAAAGAAACAGAATTATGGCATAGGAGATTGGGGCACACAAATCTCAAGACAATCACTGCCATTTCAAAACAGGGGTTAGTAAGAGGTTTACCTCAAAAACTGTTCACCTGTCCTGAGCATTGTGTTTCCTGCCTAAAAGGAAAACAACATAAAAGCTCCTACAAATCCATTGATGAGTCCAAAACAACCAAATGTTTGCAAATGCTTCATATGGATTTGTTTGGCCCAGTTAAAGTCATGAGTCTTAAGAAAAAGAGGTATTGTTTGGTTATTGTTGATGACTTTTCTAGGTTTACATGGACTTACTTTTTACACTCAAAAGATGAGACTGCAGGCATTCTGCAAGACTTTGTGAAACAGGTTGAAAAGCAGTTTGACCTTCCAGTAAAAATCTTCAGAAGTGACAATGGCACAGAGTTCAGGAACAAGGAGTTGGATGATTTCTGTGTGTCAAAAGGAATTGTGAGGCAATACAGCATTCCAAGAACACCAGAACAAAATGGGGTTGTTGAAAGAAAGAACAGAACTTTGATTGAGGCTGCCAGAACCATGCTTGCTGATTCAGGTTTGCCATTAACTTTTTGGGTAGAGGCAGTAAACACTGCTTGCTATGTCCAAAACAGAGTTTTAATCAACCCCAGGCGTCAAAAGACTGCCTATGAACTGTTGTATAAAATAAATCCATTGATTTCATATTTCAAGGTTTTTGGCTGTCCATGCTTCATTTTAAACATAAAAGATTCTATCTCAAAGTTTGCAGCCAAAATTGATTGTGGTTACCATCTGGGATACTCAACCACTGCTAAGGCCTACAAAGTGTTTAACACAAGGACCAAAACAGTGGAAGAGACTTTGAATGTAAAGTTCAATGAACTTTCATCAATGAAAATCCTAGCAAACCCTGCAGAATTATTTGATCTTAATAAATTCACTTTTGAAAATACTGCTGTCAAGACTAACAGTGCAGGTCCATCAGAGGATTCATCACCAGACTATGGGTATGAAATCATCATTCCTCAACAAAAGTCTGTCAAAATGGGTAGAGCAGCAGATGTTCAAAACAACTATCAAAGCTCAACCACTGCTACCTCAACAGTTGTTGACCAAAGTCGCCCCTTAACCCCTGCTTCCACATCATCAAACACTGTTGATAAAAGTCCTCAAACAGTGGATCAAAGTCAGCATGTGTCTACACCTTTACCTCCTATTCCACCACGTTTTGAAGCCACTGCTGGATCATCAAAGTCACCAGTAGTGGTTAGCTCACATGATTCACATCTGCAGCCCTCCCCACTTAATGCCATTGTTCCATACCAAGGAGAGCTCATCTTCTTGAAATCTCATCCACCAGACCAAATTATTGGCAACATCAATGAAGGGGTGCTCACAAGAAGTCAATCCCAAAACATTTGTCTTTTTGCTGGTTTTCTATCTCTCCATCAGCCAATCAAGTACCAAGGGGCACTAAATGACAACAGCTGGGTAGAAGCCATGCAAGAGGAGCTCCAACAGTTTAGAAGACAACAAGTTTGGGAGCTTGTTCCATTGCCAGAGGGTGTAAGTCCTATTGGCACAAAATGGGTCTTCAAAAATAAAACTGATGAAAGGGGTATTGTTGTCAAAAATAAAGTCAGGCTTGTGGTTCAAGGGTACAGACAAGAAGAGGGCATTGATTATGATGAAACATTTGCCCCTGTAGTAAGACTTGAAGCAATCAGACTATTTCTGGCCTTTGCTGTCAACCACAACATCAAGGTGTACCAAATGGATATCAAATGTGCATTCCTCTATGGTAAGATTCAAGAGGAGGTTTATGTTTGTCAACCTCCAGGTTTTGAGGATCCATTTAATCCAAATCATGTCTACAAGCTAAATAAAGCTTTGTATGGCCTGAAACAAGCACCAAGGGCCTGGTATGAAACTCTTTCCACCTTTCTACTTTCCATTGGTTTCACAAGAGGTAGAATAGATAAAACGCTGTTTTTAAAATGGAGAGGAAAGGATTTGATGATTGTCCAAATTTATGTGGATGACATCATCTTTGGAAGCACATGTAATAAAATGTGTGAAGAGTTTAGGCAACTCATGACAGCTGAGTTTGAAATGAGTGCAATGGGTAAACTCCAGTGCTTTCTTGGTCTCCAAGTAAGGCAACTGCAAAATGGCACTTTTATCCATCAAGGCAAATATGCCAAAGAATTGTTGAAGAAATTTGAGATGGATGATTGTAAGCCATGCAGTACACCCGTTGCAACCAATAAAGTAGTCATATCTGATGAGAAGGATGAATTGGTTAATTAAACTTTGTATAGAAGCATGATTGGGTCTTTATTGTACCTAACTGCATCTAGGCCAGACATCATGTTTGCAACATGTGTTTGTGCTAGATCCCAATCAGCCCCTAGAAAGTCAAACCTTATTACTGTAAAAAGGATATTCAGATACCTAAAAGGTGCTCCCACACTTGGTATCTAGTATCTAGCTGATGGTAAAATTGAGCTTTCAGGTTTCTCAGATAGTGACTTTGCTGGAAGTGACAAGACAAGGAAGTCCACTTCAGGAGGGTGCCAATTCCTAGGCAGTTGTTTAGTGTCTTGGCAAAGCAAAAAGCAAGTAGTTGTTTCCACATCCACTGCTGAGGCAGAATATATAGCTACTGCAAGCTGTACAGCTCAACTGCTCTGGCTTCAAAATCAGTTACTGGATTTTGGTATCACTGCCTTAAAGACACCACTCATGTTGGACAGCCAGGCAGCAGAAAATATCATCAAAAATCCAGTTTCCCATTCAACCACCAAGCACATTGACATCAGACATCACTTTGTGGGGGATTGCTATGAAAAAGGTTTGATTTCTCTGCACCATGTTCTAACTAAGGATCAGCTGGCATATGTGCTAATCAAAGCATTAGACACATCCACCTTTGAAATCTTGATCTCTAGGATTGGCATGCTGAACATGGAATAACAGGTAAAATCCTGTTTTTCTTTGAATAAAAGCATTAAAATGTTTTCAGAAAATCAAAAATCCATCCTTAAAAATAGCCATAACCACTGCTTTGTTCAAAAGTCTGTTCTACTTAAAAGTTTGTCCACTGCTGAAAGTTAACCCCTGCTCTCTCATTTCTTTGATAAGCACTGATGTTCAAAATCAGTGTTTTATCCACTGATAGTAAAAATCACCCACTGCTCTCATTGTTACAAGTTATACCCACTGATCTTGTTCCATCAGTGGTCTTCATAAAAAGAGTTGTCCTTTTCTTCATCAGGGGTTGGCACGTGGACAGTACATTGTGGTCAGACTTTTTGTAACCGCTGCCACGCCAGCATTCACTTTTTCTCTATAAAACCCCCCTTCAAAACCCCAAACAAGGTTTTACTGTCGAATTGAATTCTTAAAAATTCCTTTCTCAAAGCAGTTTTCATCTCATTTCCTCAAATTCTTCACAACCTTCTTCGATCGTCTTCTCCAAAATGACAAAATCGAAGTCATCTGCAACACCCACTTCAAAATCTTCTCGTAAAAAGGCTGCTCAAAAGGCTACACCCATCGAAATCCCATACAAAGCACCTCACAATTATCTGGGTCTTTTGACAAAACGAGGCACCACCGATGCTTTCGATTCCATCATTAACATGATGTCTGCATCAAAGTACAAAACTTTGTTAACAGCAGATGCTCCAATTTACTTGGACACCCAAAGAGAGTTTTGGAAGAATATTACCCTTGACAAACAAGGTGAGGATGTCAGAGCCATTAACTCTTCTCTAATGGGTAAACCTGTCAAAATCACACCACAATCCATCTCGGAAGACTTTGAACTCAATGATCAGCAAGGTAAAACTTCTTTTCGCAAAAATGAGTTAAAAACTGATTTCCTTGAAAGGGGGTATGCAGAACAAATTAAAAAGGATACCTTACAAAAAGGTAATTTTCCACCTGCAACAAGGTTTTTGTTCCATACTCTGCTTATGTGTGTTTCAAACAAAACCACTTCTTTTAATGAGATACCATTAAAGATTCAAAACCTGGGATATGCTGTTCTTCAAGATGAAAATTTCAATTACTCCCAGGAAATCTTTAATGATTTGGTTAAAAATGTTGATAAAAAGCCATTCTTACTTTTTTCCAAGATTTCTAAGTTACTATTTTGAAAAGAAATTTGGTAAGGATGATGCTTCTGCAATAAAACAAGGTGCATCTTTTCAAATAAACAGCTTAACTGCTGAAATTTTACAAGAATGTCAACACCTTGCAAAACACAAGCAGAGGTGCCTGAGCAGACTTTAGCAGCTACCACTGCTCCTCAGGTATCTGCGGCTGAGCCCACTGCTCAAGGTGATCATAGCAGCAAAACAACTGCTTTGAAACCCACACCTAAAATCACCAAAAGGCCAAAACAAAAGAAATCTCAAAAGCCCCCCAAGCCTATCAAAAAGACAACTCTGGAGGATGAGATACCAGAGCAACTGCCAGTGACAGCACAAAAGTCACAAGAAACCACTGCTGCTACTTCCTCACAACAGTTGGTACAAATATCTCAACCTATTCCTGAAACTCCTCCTGCTTCTTCTCAAAAAGAACAGGTTGTACAAATAGGGACACCACAATATGATGCTCTGGAATCACTTGCTTCCATCATCCATAGCCCAATGCCTGGGGCCAATTCTCTTTCTACACCCAACCTTACCTCCACAATTCCCCCACCAACTAAATTATTGTTGGATGCTATTGATCTGAACCAGGCACAAACCAGTCCTTCTCACTCACCTATCAATGAGAACATACTTCAACAAATGACTGGGTCTGATTTATCAATCATTGCTAACCCACCAACAAGACCTGAGGAGGTTACACCCCTTGAGTTACAAGTAACTCTTGGTGGTAGTCCAAGTGAAGAAGCCACTACAAGTGCTGAACCCACTGGTTTGCATTTGGATAGTGGTTACATCAATAAGACTTCCTTGGAGGCAATTCCTTATATAGCACCTCTGATAACCACTAGTGAGTTTGTTTTGACCACTGGTACCATCAAAAGGTTATCAAGTGTTGAAGGAAGAAGTCCCCAGTACCAAGAAAAAGGGGCATCAGTGGATGACTATTGGAATATATTCCCTAAGTCAACCACTGTTCAAACCACTGTTAGTGGGAAATCAGATGATCCCATTAAGTTGGGTGATGGTTTAAAGTACCTAGAATTGACGGATAGAATTGACAAACTGGATACCTCTGTTGCAGAAATCAAAGAAATGCTGCAACAGTTGTTGAAAGTTCAAAAGGTGCAACCCACTGCTGTTCCAACTCAAGCACCTGCTCCACCACAAGCACCTGCTGCAAATGAGTTATGGAATCTATTTCAACCCCTGCTCCAACAACAAAGAGAAATGGCTGATCAGCAGCATGCAATACATGTTCAAGAGCTGAGAAACATGATGGAGTCAAGGTTTAGAAACACCCAAGCAGACATCAAGGCTATAAAAGCCCACATCCTGAACACCACTGGCACTGCTCCTCCCACTATTCTCTTCATTGATAAACTTCCTCCAGATAATGCCAAAAAGGGGGAGAAAATCAAAGAGTGGAAGAAGAAGGGAATTGATAATGGTCTCTATATTGAACCAGAAAAGGAGAATATGACTAAAAAGATCCCTTTGCCAGATGGTAGAAAAAAGATGGATGTCACCACAAATGCACTTGCTGAAGCAGAAGCAAGTGTAAAAAGGGATAAACAGGCTAAGGATAAAGCCAGGTGGGAACAGGAGAAGAAAGCTTTTATGGAGCTGAATGCACAGGGTCCTTCTGAACCTATGGATGATGAAAATCCTAAGTATGAAAAGAAGAAGCCCACTAGACAAGTGAGGTAACCCAAACACATACCACCCAGACCTACAAAGCATGTCTATAAACCACCTACTAAAGGCTCTAAACCTCAAACTGCAACCCAAACAGCTGTTGTAACTCCTGATGTATTAACAATTGTTGATACTTCAGTAGTTTCAACAACTGCCAGCTAAACACCTACTATCTCTTCAACACACACCACAACCACTGCTTTACCATCACCACCACCAAAAACCACTTCACCACCAAAAACAACTCCACCATCATCACCTCCTGCTAAAAAGCAGAAGACATAAGATGTTACAACATCTGTTGTAATGGAAACAGTGGTTGAAACACCAGTTGTTTCAACAACTGTTAGTCAGCCACCTTCCACCACTCAAATCACCACCACTGATCCACCCAAAACATCATCAGCCTCTCCTAAAATAAAAAGGAGAATGATTTTCATACCTGATGATGACCCTCCATCACCTCCACCAACATCTTCACAATCTCTCGCACTTATTCCAAACCATGTTCCTCTCTCATCAGCTCAAGTACAACAACCAATCCCTATCATCACTCCTGCAGGGTTCCAATATCCTCTTGAACTCATTGCAGTCGGAGAAGAGATCAAATCTTTCTACTATGAGGATGATCCTGCTAAAAGGAAGTTGCCATCAGTTGAAGGATATCATAGGCCTAACAACATTGAAGAGTATTTGAAAGTTAAGGCTCAACAGGCAGAGGATATCTCCAAAAGAGATGCTCAAGGAAAGACTGACAAAGAAATTCAAAGACATTATCAATTTCTGCTCACACAAGTCAGATCTTTGGAACAGTTTGCAAAGAATGTTTGTAAGCAAGTTTCAGAAAGAGCAGATGAAACCCTGAGAAAAGACTACATTGAAAATATCATGACTTTTAAGAAGTATAAGGGTGAAAAATATATGTACAAAGAGTGGACCATCCCTGAGCTTGAAAGTGAAGTAGCCAGGATTCAAGAAATGATAAAGAATAAGGTCAAACACACTCCTCCTGATTGGTCAAAGTACAAAAAGAATGTGCCTGAAAAGACATTGGAGCTGAAGAGAATGAAAGAGGAATTAGTTGCTGCTGATTATGGGTCTAAAAATCAAGTGTCAAGATGGAGAGAAGACAAAGTCAGGACCACCTACAAAAGGTTGGAGGAATTAAGGAAGAAAGATCCTAAAGTTCCACAAAAACCTGACTACCCTGAAGCAGAGGTTTCAACAAGACCACCAAAGCTGCAAATCAGGAGATCCACTGCTCCAACTGGTGTTGCCATCTACAAAAGAAGACAACAACAATAGTTAGATGCTGAAACAGTGGAATAACTAATGGCAGGAGATGACCTTGTAAAAGAGGGTATTAAGAAGATGATAGCTGAAACTCTTGGCCTAAATCAACCTGCAAGCACTGCTCAAACAGTCGTCACAAGGCCTGCATCACCAAACTCCTCATCTAATAAAAATCTCCCAAGAAACCCACCAGACTCAAAAGTACTAAAGTGGAAAACTGACAAACAGACCCATGTACTGACAGTGATCAAGTCTAGTGGAGTGGAGAAGTGAAGAAAATAACAAGGGAACAAGCACTTGGCCTAAGTCTTGAAGATTTGCAGGATCTCCTTGATCTTCCACTGTGCAGGGATGAAGATGACACAGATGCCTTAGCCTTTGAGTTACAACCCAAAGGGCAAATAAGGGAACTGTTGATGAGGCAATAAAGATATACCAATAATGAAGAGTTTTGGCATTATCTGTTCCAGGGGGAGATTGTTGGGATTGAACCCTATCAAAGGAACATATAATTAAAGCCAAAACTGGATCAGAGCAGTGGATCCAGAATAAGCAGATGTTATGTAATCAAATCTCTCCCCTTGAAAGTGGTTTCAACATCTGCTGACCTCCTATCTACTATCGTACAACTGCTGATCAAGTCAAAGGCTGATGAAGACTAAAGCCCTGCTGTTCAATCTACTGCCTTGAGTCAAGCACGGCTAGGTTATATCAAGTGCTGCTGGGTTCACATCAGTGGAAGGATTCAGCAGTAGTTTAGTTTATCGTTATGTAATGTATTGTAATAACAGTTGTTAGCATAGCAGTACTTGTATAGATCAGAGGTTAGAGTTTGTTAGGAGGTTAGATGTCACTTTCATGGTGACGTCAGCAAAGATGCCACAGTGGTTTGTTCGTGCCTATAAATAGAACAGTACCCTGTACTGTTCTATTAGCTCTTCACCATCTTCTTCCTGCACGAACAAATCACAGTGAGCTCAGGCTGAGGGGGAGTTTGTTACATACATGCAAGTGTAATTGTTGAATGAAATAAATTCAATCATTTGGTTCATTGTTGAAAATGTGTGTTGAAAGCAATTCTCCTGTTTGATTGTGTGCAAAGTTTGTTTCCATTTATTCCGCTGCATTACTTGTTCATTTTCCATCTTAATTTAAACATAAAACACAATCAAAATCAAACTCAGATCCTAACACTTAGGTGGCCTTAAAGTGATGTTATGTTTCAAGAACCCTGAGGAAGCAAAAGAATTTTGTAGCCTCAAGGTAGAAGCTTGGGAGAAGTGGTTTTTGAGGGTATATGTGTGGGACGGGATCCCTCCTCTTTTCGAGAGAGTCTCTTGGATTAAAGTCCTGGGTGTGCCAGTGTCATTGTGGGATCGTCATGTGTTCAATAGGATCGGAGAACGGTTCGGTCGCCTCTTGGTTAAATCCGAGGTTGACGCATCGGATGGGAATATGTCTGAAGATAGTATGGCCATTCTGGTTCACATAGGTATGAGATTTTCTGAGGAATTCAATCTGAGTTGGAAGGATCAGATCATCAGGGTGTGGGTAGAAGAAATTTCTGGTCAATGGTCCCCGGATTTCTTTAAATCGTCGGACACGGAGTCGGAGATTAGTTCTCCCGAACCGTCGTCGGAGTTCGTTAGGTCACCAGTGAAGGATGGAAGTATTTTGAATGGTCGTTACAGTTCTCCCGAAAGGACGCAGAAATTCGAAAAGTCTCCGGTGGGCAACGTTAGCAACTCGAAAGGCTGCATGTCGGGATCTCCAAGTACATGCATGGGTAATCACAATGACCTTTCTGTCCCCAATACTACAGTGCACAAGCAGGTTGAGGGTATTGGGAACCAGGATTCGCTGATTAATAGTTTTAATGAAGAGAGAGAAGAAGTGGGGTCTGTTTTGAGCACGGACTAGATGCAGATTATGTTGGGCCTAGGAGTGCAGAAAATAGGCCCAGTTATGTCACTTGCAGACCCAAAAGAGGTAACAAATCCAAGAAGAAGGCCCAACTTTCGGTTATACCAGATCTTAATCAGGAGGAGAATCTCTCGAGCAACTCAGATCCTTTCAATATTGAGGAGATATTCCGTATGGAGAAGGAGGGAAATAGGGCTACAGAACTGGAATTGAGTTGCAGAGTTAATGGGGAATCATCGGTCGAGAATCTGGAAGAAGAGCATGTGCATATAAATTTCGAAAAAGAAATTTCTAGTACGTTGGATTTCGGGATTCGTCTAGGGATAGGGGTGGAAGGATTTGAGAACCATGTGAGAAATTTGGTCCGTGGGGAGATGGAGATTCCACGTAATCAATGAATTTAGTTTCGATCAACATCAATGGGGTGTCGGATCTTCGGAAAGGTAACTGGATCCGAAAAATTAAAGGGAAGGTTAAAGTAGATTTTATTGGAATCCAGGAGACCCATCAGGAGGGGTTGTCTGATTTTGTCATTTGTCGTTTCTGGGACCGTTCTAACATGAGTGCAGAATCGGTTGATTCTGTAGGGAGATCTGGGGGTTTGGTGTCGATATGGAATTCGAATGTGTTCAATGCGGATCGGGTGCTTAAAAACCAAAGATATCTTCTCTTATCAGGGCATTTGTCAGGGGTGGAAGCTAGGATGAATGTCTTAACCATACATGCACCTAACGACCCAGTGAGCAGAAGATCCTTATGGGTCGAATTAGCGGAGTTGATCTGCCAGTCCGGTGATATGTGGATATTACTCGGAGACTTTAACGAAGTCTGAACAGAGGGGGAGAGAGTCAACTCTAGATTCGACCGTGGGGCGTCTGATGCGTTCAACGGTTTTATTGCCAAGGCTGGTCTCTTCGAGTACTCGATGATTGAAGGTAAGTTCACATTTATTTCAGGTCATAAAGATGTTAAATTTAGCAAATTGGACAGGTTTCTAGTTAGCTATTCGGTTATGAATACTTGGCTTGATGCTAGAATGGATGTGCACAAGAGGGGTTTTTCGGACCACCATCCGATTTCTTTGTCCTGTACGGCTGTTGACTTCGGGCCCATCCTGTTTAAATTCTTTAATTCATGGATCGGTGATGAGAAGTTATCGGAGACTGTCGATGCAGCTTTGAATTCCACCGATGGGGGGTTGATGTGAGTACCGTGGGGGATGTCTCGGTCACGGCTCTTGCCGTCATCCTTAAACGTATAAAGCTGGAGATAAAAAATGGAGAAAGGATACAGCGGAAGCAGAAAATAAGGATTTAAAAGTTATGGAAGACTCGATCGAGAAACTTGAAAATAAAGCCTTATCTTGCCAGCTTTCTGAAGAAGTGAAAAGATCCAGAGTTGAGCTATGTTTTAAAGTAGACAAATTAGAGCTTAAAAAAGCCAAAGATATCCAACAAAAAGCTCGCGTAAACTGGTTGAAATTCGGGGATGAAAATAGCGCTTTCTTTCACAATATTATTTCAGTGAACTTGCCCAGAAACAGGATTAACGGCCTGATGTTCCACAATAGATTCATCTCAGACCCGATTGAGCTGAAAGAAGAAATTAGGTCCTGGTTCAAAAAATTATTTTCAGAGCCTATCAGGCACCGACCGGACTTTATTGAGAATGGGCTCCCAAGCCTTCCGATTTATTACAGATCCCTCATGTGCGATAGGTTCTCGATACTGAAGTATTACAGGCTCTTAAAAGTTGCGATGGTGGAAAGGCCCCGAGTCCGCATGGTTTCACGCTAAAATTTTTTAAAGTCTTCTGGTTAAAATTCAAGCCGCTGGTTATGGGTTTTATGAATGAGTTCCACCTTAGTGGTAATATGAGTCCTGGCTGCAATCCTTCGTTTATTACCTTAATCCCCAAATTAAACGACCCTCAAGTGATTACAAATTTCTGCCCTAACTCTTTCGTGGGCCCGATATATAAAATTTTAGCAAAGGTGCTGGACAATAGGCTCAAGGCTGTTATGAACGATATCTCTTCTCCTACCCAATCGGCTTTCGTGGGGGCCCGAAACATCTTGGATAGTCCTCTTATCAAGAGTAAAGTTGTTTCCTGGGCAAAAAAAATCTAAAACGAAGCTGTTAATATTTAAAGTGGACTTCGAAAAGGTGTACGATTCGATAAACTGGAAATTTCTTCTTCGGATGATGGAAAAGATGTCCTTCACAGAAAAATGGATTTGCTGGATCAAGAGCTGCCTTGGCTTGGGTATGGGTCTGTCCTGGTTAATGGCTCGCCGACGAAAGAATTCAAGTTCAAAAGAGGCTTAAGACAAGGCGATCCTCTGTCTCCTTTTCTCTTCGTTATTGCTATGGAGATAATTAACATTTTCATGGAAAAGGGCGTGCAATACGGGCCTTTTTCAGGGATGTCAACTTCCGAACGGTGGACCGATCATTTCTCATCTTTGTTATGCTGACGATGTGTTATTTATCGGAACCTGGTCGGAAGAGAATATTATGGGTTTAAATAGGATTTTTAGGTGGCTAAATCTCGTCTCTAGGCTCAAAGTCAATCGTCAGAAGAGCAAAATTTTTGGGACTGGTGTCTTAGACAATGAAGTGGGTAGGGCCGCTAGTTTGGTGAAATGCGAGGTCAGTTCTTTTCCTTCCTTACATCTGGGCGTCCCTATCGGGGTCAATATGAAAAGAGCGAAATTTTGGAAACCGGTCCTTGATAAGTTCTCCGCTAAATTATCCAGATGGAATACTAGACATCTTTCGTTTGTGGGTCACATGACTCTCACCAAATAGGTTTTAGGGAGCCTTCTTTCGTATTATTTATCCTTGTTTATCGCTTCGATATGTATCATTAAGAAACTTGAAAAAATAAGAAGGGAGTTTATCTGGGGTAAATCCAATGCGGGATACAAGTTAAGATGGATACGCTGGGAGTTCTTATTAAAGTCTAAAAAAGGCAGTGGAATGGGGCTCAAGAGTATTCATGGATTTAACCAAGCCATGCTTACCAAGTGGTGGTGGAGATACAAAGCGAATTTGAATCAGTTTTGGATAAAAGTGGTTAAGGCTATACACGGCGGTGACATTTCATTCCTCTTAAAAAAACTTTGCCGGGAATTTGGAAGGATATATCTTCGGTGGTGTCGGACTTGGCGAAAATCGACATCAATATCAAAGTTAATCTGGTTAAGGTGAGGACTGTTTGGAAGTGGCATGATGATCCGAATGGATCTTTTTCCGTCAATTATCTCAGGAAGGTCATAGAAGCGGCCGACCCCGTGATGGGCAATAGTTCCCCGGCTTTCGATTGGAATACATGGGCTCCCCCAAAAGTCAACTATTTGCTGTGGAGGTCGTTGCTTGGAAAGGTCGCGTCAAAGACGGGGCTAATCCGCAGGGACATTCAACTTGGGGACAGCTTATGCTCTCAGTGTGGTTTGGCCGACGAAGATCCCGATCATATTTTTGTTTCCTGCCTGTGGGCTAAGTGTATTTGGTGGAACATCTTAACATGGGTTCGAGTTAGCTACCCTGATGATATCATCAGCCTTCAGGATCTTATTTCCTTCATCAAAAATCGGCCGGGTGGAGTTACATGGAAGAGGGTTGTGTACACCATCGCTTCGGCGACAGTGTGGAATATCTGGCAAGCTAGAAACTTGAAGGCTTTTGAAGGTAGATTTATTTCGATAGCCAAGTTGGTGGATCAGATAAAAGAGGACGCCTTTCGTTGGATCAATAACCGATCTAAGATTAAGGCGCCTGAATGGAAGAATTGGTTAATTTTTGATATCGTAGGTCTGATGTAATTGCCTTTGTGTTTCTATCGTTTTTTGTTTTTCTTGTTTTGTTCCCCAGTCTCTTGTTGGCTCTTTATATGTATATATACTAGGTTATAACCCCGTGTATTACACGGGGTTGAATAAATAAATTTTATATACTAAATAATAGATCTTTAAAACCTCATTTATTGTACGGGTTAAATAAATATAATTTTATATATTAAATAATAAAAAAGTTATATATATAAAAACCATATTGTACGGGTTGAATAAATGTAATTTTATATACCAAATAAAAAAGTTATATCTTTAAAACCAGGTTTATTACATGGGTTGAACAAATGTGATATTGTTTACCAAATAATAAAATAATACATCTTTAAAAACCGCATTTATTACACGGGTTGAATAAATGTAATTTTATATATTACCAAATAATAAAAAAATTACATCTTTAAAAATATGTGCATTACACGATTTGAATAAATATAATTTTCTGTACTAAATAATAAAAAATATATATCCTTAAAAAAACCCCGTGTATTGTACGAATTAAATAAATCTAATTTTATATATCTGATGTGCTAAAAAGTAGTTTAATAAAATTAACTAAATTAACCTAATTCTAGACACTAAGTAATACTCTAGACTCACTAAAGTACTAACCGGCAAGTGTACCGATCGACTCTAGTATAGCTACTGTAAGTCCGGATATCGAACCCACGAGACTCTATCGAATTACGCTAATAACTTTATTTAGACTAGACTGACACAGACTGAACTATTTATACTTATTAACATCAAAACTTGTGTTAGCCGCGATTGCAAATATGTTTGTCCCTTTAAACCCAAATCTTGTTCTAAGCCACTTATCATGCAAATTTAATTCAAGTGCGGTCAATCTACCTAGGGTCTCACGCTAGAAGACACAGTCCACCAAATCCCGCCTCAAGCTTATAGAACAAAAGGAACTATCACTGGACCAATTCCTAACTGTTTTATACCAAAATCAAGAGAATATAAAACCAATTTTTTTCATTTTTTTCTTCCTTTCTTTTGAGCTTAGACGTTGCTTTACCAAACCCAGAGGCATTCCCAATCAGAGTCACCATCCCCGAGAAATATTACAATAGGTGTCGGTAATTTTTTTTGCAATTTTGATTTCACACATCTTAGACGCATTCCGCATCAAAGTCACTATCACCAACCAAGATTACATAGGTATGCGTTACTTTTCTTAGTTTCTAGCTAATTTTTTCTATTTTTTTTCTTTTCTTTTCATGATAAAAAATTCTAACATTTTAGCTTATAATTGCATTCTTTATACTCTTATTGGCGGTTTCAATTTGCCATTTTTCCCAGATGAGTACCCACTAGTAGACCGAAAATTATGGTAATATTAAATCAAATGGACCTAAAACCAAACCGGGCCTATTCACATATCCCAAACTAGACACAAGCTCGACTCTTTTAATCTCATATTATCATTATTTGAACCCGAACAAAAATCCATCTTTTCTATCATTTTCCGTATTAATTTTGCAAACTTCTTTATTCAAAAGACATTTTCTGATTTTTTTCAATTTTTTTGGATTTTTTTAATTTTCTAATTTTTTTTTTTTTTGTATTTTTTCAAATTTTATGACTCAACTACATTGTGTACCCCATCCCCACACTTAAAGATTACATTGTCCCTAATGCAAGAACGGAAATACGACTCAAACTAACTACCTAAAAATAAAAACTAAAAAGGAAATAAATAAATACAAAATATACAATTGAAACGACTTAGCTGAATATGCGAGACTGTCAAAGTGCCAGTTAATTCCACATATGCTATCCAATCCGAACGCGCTCAGCAAACAATTCCTAAACTCGGACACGCGAACGAAAGCGGCAACAAATATCAACCTGACAACCATCATAACGAAACACTAGGAAAAGATAATATATAAACTACTAAGCATCAGTTCAACCATAACCAAACCGACCATCCCAACCGACCTGTTCAAACATATCCAAAGTATAAGTACAAACCAAAAGATGAGGATCAAAACAGCATAAAAATAAAAACAAAAGATATGATCTATCAGCACTGCTGCATCCTCGCACTAATCCTCATCATCCGACTCCCCTTCATTCCACTGCTGCTCATCACTTGCCCACACACCACTGGACCCTGCCTGAGTCTGCTGCCAAGATGGCGGTGGCTACAAATGAAAATTTGCCATAAGAACCCGCATACCATCCTCTAATCTCCTCTGACCTGCCTCCATCGCCTACCTAACTCCCCCAATTTGCTGTCACAACCCGATATTTCCACATATGACCGGTGGGCCCAGTGGGGAGTATCGTGACGTAGTTGATATCGTCATGGTCAAATATACACAATTTAATGCACAGCGGAAGTCTAGGAAGAAAATATTAATACAAAACAAAATGCAAAGTATAATTAAAATATTATACAAACCATTGTGAGTGGATCCATAGGCGGATCTAGAGTAGAATACACATTATTGTTCAACAGACTTTAAGCACTAAGAACTTGCAAGATTCCTTAATTAGAGCTCAGGAGCTTCCAGCCAATTTCGCGTAGTACGTGCCATTTAGTCATTTTTGAAAATACGTCAGTTTACACCGGTAAATACAATTAACTGAATCTTTTGAAAGGTGTTTATAAAATTGGTTTGGATGCACAAGGCATAAAATCCTTTTATAACTTGGGACAATTATTAAAAATAACCTTGTATATAGATTTATATGTTTGTCGTCCATTCAGGGCCCGGTTAGAAGAGCCGAGACAAGATTAATAGACACACCACAAATATAATCCCACGACGAGTTATCCTCAACGAGTGGTTATATCTTTTACATACGCAACTGTCAGGTGTATGCCTACACCCCGTGCTTAAGTTGTGGCCATTTCAAATGAATGAGCCGAGGATATCCAGGACACGGTCATTAACCCACCAAAGGCATTGCATCAAACAAAACAGATTAAAACAGGTTATCTCAATGATTTAACCACTAATCGATTAAAGATTCAATACCCGACCAAGCGGTAATAATTTACCGTATCCCAAGCCCGTATAAGGAAAATAAGTTAAAAGTATTTACCTGAGCTACTTCTCGATTTACAACAAGATTTATATAACTCAGCCGTATCCAATCTAATTAAATGCAGATAGATTTTACCGGTAGGCTCTAATTTGGAATGATGGTAATATATATATATATATATATATATATATATAACCAATTTAGAATGCTAAAGGGTCTTATTTAGGTAATAGACCTAGACCGGCTAACTTAAGTATTTGAAACGGTACGATAAGCTAGATTAAGCGATGACCGGAATAAAATGCAATTTAGACCCAACAAGTATAAAGACTTGTATAATATGGGTAAACTAAATACATTCCGGATTTTGAAGTAAAAATGATAAGGTTTGACCCGTTTTGGCTAATTTATGCAAACTAGTTACATAAACCATACCGAATGCGTATAAGCATAACGGGTAACTGGATAAGTCAAGTACAAGTTCCGTAAGTTATTATGCTTAAAATATTTTGTGATATCAGTATGACATCTTCCATTATGCCCAAAACGAATTTAAAACCAATTTAAGCCCCGTAAGGGTATTTTGGTCATTTTAAAGTTTATAAAAGAGGTTAAATAGAAATATGAGGTTCTGGTCTAAAATATACAGTAAAAATATTAATTTTATCAAGTTACATCAGTAGGGTATCATATATATGTGAGGTTTATAATTTATGGCTAAACTATGCACCGTATGGGCATTTTGGTCATTTCACATATGCTTTTAAGGTCAAATTTGGAAATCTGAGTTCAAGACTTATACTTACTGTTAAAGTGTAAAAATTTATTTATAAGATCAGTATGTAACAAGTCTTAGGCGTTAAATATGGTTTTAAACCATACTATGCGCCTAATTAGCGTAAAAGTCGGTAATTGACGATATTCAAGATGTTTATAAAATTCTGAAGTTTTGATCAGTTTCTAATGGTTAAAATATTTTATTTAACATATGATATCAGTAGAAAAGGTTTGGTATGCAAATCATATGTTAAACTTATTTTATTAACAAAAAGGGTATTACCGTCATTTACCGAATTTATACTAGAACTCAATGTTATGGTCAGTATAAAATTTGAATTTTTTTTCCAAAAATCCCTAATTATTATATCAAAACAGTGGGTAGCAAGTTTGGTGTCAAAAATTGTGTTTAAATATTATTTATGCAAAAAATGCCATTTAATTAACAAAAAGCTTTTGTTTTACGATATCTTGCATAACTTTTATTTCAGACCAGAAACTGATGTCAAATTTTTTAGAACATACTTATATATCAGTAATAAAGCTTTTTGTCCTCTCACATTTTCAAAAATAGCGTTTTTATAACATAAGGGCAAAATGGTCAACTTTTAAGCATTTAATGGAAACATGTAAATGATTCAGATTTCTAAGGGACCATGTAGTATAACCTCAGAGGGTTATACTAACATATAATATGGTCACAAAGGAACCCTAAGGCATAACTATACTAAGCTAATTCGGGTCAGAACTGAAAGTCAAAGCAAAAGCCTACTTTTGCGACTTTCGGTTGCCAACCGAGCCTAATACTCAGAATTGTCGGGTTGAACATGCCTTAACATGTTCTTATATTATTTACCAAGTTGTTTAAGCGATAAAGTGTAATTTATAGCTTCTACATTATCATATGTGATTTATTTTACAAAAACTGACTCGTTTGAATTTTCTGTTAAGTAGTTTGACCCGACAATTGACCAAGCAAAAGTGGTAATTACGAGGTGCCCTTTTGAGGGTTTAACACCTACCTAATTACGATCACGTAGCCATGTTCGTTGTGAACAATGTCTTGACCATTTATAGTTTAGCTAAAAGTCAAAGCGTTTATCGTAAACATTTGACTTTTCGGCTCTAAAAGCCAAATAAAATAATTAAGCACGAAAGGAACACTTACAAGTGGTCCTTAGGACTGAAAAGAACTCAAAAGGAGGTTCCAAATGTGAGAAAAGTTCACCTATTTATAGTTTTTAATGATCCCTAAGATCTTGCCATGTGTATGAGGGAGTTATGAGATCATCACCGGTGTAATCTGGTTTCATAAATCTGTTAGCAAGCCCCTAGGATGATTAAAATGGTTTTAGAGATCAAGTGGTGAATCAAGGAAGAAGAACTGGCAGCTGGAAGTGAGATTCTACCAAATCTGAGCTGTTGCCGCGCACCACAGCAAAAGGGGTATGCTGTGGCATCGCGCTACCACCCCTTATCTCAGCAAAACAAGTTTTAAACTTGTCATTTTTAGTCCCTGCACCTTTATAAGCTATGTATCTTTTATTTTATGGACAATGGGCCCTTGTTGTTAGTTTGTAAATGATCTAGGGAGTATAACCAAACACTGTTTGGTCTGGTTTCGTTAAACGATTACCGAAAGCACTAGTTTCTGCTCGTTGACACTTTTAACCCTTTAATTTGCGAACTTGTGCGTTTTAACGCGAAATGGCATAAAAGCCTTTCAAGATCAATAATAAGAATTCCCTAGAGTATGATGGGATATTAAGACACTCCAGTTTATTCCAGTTCGCTTAAATGGTTGCTCAAAGGTATAGTTTTAGAGTTTGACGCTTTTGGCCCCTTTAATGCACAACTTGCACGCATTATCATTTTATCGCGTCAAAGCCCTATGTCATCCATATCAAGCATTCTAGAGAGTATTATCAAACATCTCGATGCTTTGGGTTTGTTAAAAGGTCACTCAGAGGATAATTTGAACATGTTGACGCTTTTAACCCATCTTCTTGATAATTGCAATTTAAATCGTTTATTTGCATCGAAATTCCACGAAATCATTATCTGACAATCGTGCGAGTATAAAAAGATTCTACAAAGCCTCGGGATTGTTAAAAGGTCATTCAGAGGTAAGAATTAACATGTTGACACTTTTAACCCCTGTGGTTTGTAAATTTTTGCTTTTAAGCACAAACGGCTTCTTGTGTCCGACAATTTATTCACCAAAGAATACAAACATCATATGAGGTCAATCACAGGCACAAGTTTGGCATGTTGACATTTTTAGTCCCTCAACATTCAAATTTTTTGATTTTCGCAAAAATTTAGTCCCTAATAGTCAACGTTTGACTTCAATAGAGTTTAGTACACGTGTCAACGCATCATTGGACGTGATTTTACGAGGTGTTACATCGTCACCCCCTTAAAAGAAATCTCGACCTCGAGATTTGCTCAAAAAGATAGTAGTTTTTTTGTCACATAGTGAATACAACCTCCCATGTACAATCAGGGCTTCTACGGCATCCCGTTTAACCTTAATAATAGGTATATGCTTTCTTTCAGGGCTTCTTAACTTGTCGATCCTTATTCGACACTGGTTTCATAACAAACCATAAGTTTTTCGTTAATCTATACATCAATGTGGTAATGCTATCGACTTAACAGCTAGACATATCCTGAAATCACCAGTGTGAAACACATTGTGATTACCATCAAGCTTCTCAGGTAAGTTTCAGCTTATAAGCTATCGATCTTGTCATATTCGATTTTTCTCGAGTAGTCCAATATATATAGAGTTTAACTTGACCGTTATATCAAATGTAGCACACCTTTCTAGGGTGGTACCTTCTGTTGAATCTTGTTCCTGATTGAGAACTTAAGAGGTTTGCGACCCTCATTAATATTGATTTTCTGCCAGTTACAGGGAGCTTTCAGATAATCACAGATTCATATGATTTTACCCGTTAATTCCAGGGTAATTTCAGGTCTTTAAAAATTGGAGTTTCCAAGTTTTTATCCAACAAATGGATGTTTGACATATCATTTATACAAGGTCCCCCAAAGGAGCATCCTTGATGCTTATATACCAACTATTAATTATAGGAAAGCTTATTCAAGGTGAGATAGTCATTCCAACTACTGCTTAACCCAATCTTTTAATGAATAGCTAACCTCACGGTTAGTTGAACAAATCGATGATCCTGGGCAGTTGATGGCAATTCTCAAATGTTACCTAAGTAGGGTTGCGGTAATTAATGCATAAGCATAATGAACCGTCTTTCTTAATTAATAATACCGGAGCTTTCAGAATTATTATTTAGGCTTAATGAAACCTTCTCTAAAAGCTTATCTAATTGGTTCTTAGTTCTTCCATTTATGAAGAAGACAATAGATGCAGCCCTAAGTGGGATGCTAATCTTAACTCTACTCGCCTCTCAGAAGGTGATTAAGGTAGTTTTATGAAGAAGACAATCGAGATTCACAGAGATGACAGAGATATTCTGAATCTCAGGCTTCAGTTCATCTATCGTTATTCGTGCCATATAAATGACACATTTTTCTTTATGAATGCATGGATGCCTTAATTAGTGACACCTATTTTGGGCATTGCTATACAGGACATCTTCTTTGAATACCACTAGCTGACTTTAGTACTATATGACCATTGGAATATCTCAGTGGTTCCGTGCATTAAACCTCCATACTGGCCAGGCATGGAAGCAATCTACGGGACACACTAGGATACGCCAATCCTCATATGGCACTTTTATCAGGCATAATCTGGCATTCGCAATTGATAGAAATCAATGAGATATCAAAAATAAAATAACATATACTGTCGTACTCCATCTGAAGATTAGAGTACTCCAGATCTTATGAATGAAGATTTCTGATAAGAATAGAAGAAATGGTTCCTATGATTTTCGTCGGTAGGTTTTAACTTACACTTAATATATGGAGTTCTTATGGAAAATTTTTAAAAGTTTGCTATGCTTATGATCTATGAAAGACTTAATAGTTCCTGAATCAAAACAGAATTCTTATCAATTAATTTGTGATAAGGGATGTACCTGGTGCCATTATTGATACGAACTGCCTCAAGCATTCAACAGGAGGGTTTAGGCGCCTCCATTCTTAGTCTCTCTAAACTTAACTACACCCTTTTTTCTTAGATTTCTGGGAGTTATCCTCCTTTCTCCTTTTCTGGCAGTCTCAGCTTTGACTGGTTTATTTCTTAACCCATATAATGTGAGTGGCTGAGTTAGATCCATAATGGATTTACAAGAAGCAGGCTTTGAAACCTTAATATGCCCTCTAATTTCTGATGCTATACCACCAATATATAGTGCATTATGCTTAGATTTTGGGTTAACCGAATAGGGCACTATTTCAGATAATGAATTAAAGTCTGTAACATACTGTCAACAGTCTAGAACTTTTATGGTGAGAGTCAGAAAATTCAGATTCCACCTTTTCCATTTCGTGTCGCGGACGATAGGTTTTTCTGATAAGGTCCGTAAACTTGGACCATCCCATATTGTATGAGGGTATCTTTCCTGTGGACTTTAATGATGTCCTTACCAACTAAGGTCATTACCATTGAATGTCTGTGATACAGAACTTACAATATCCTTTCCAGCATAATCGCTGATACACATAATGGTTTCTATTTCATCCAGCAATTTCATGCAATCAATGGCCCCTTTTTCGCTATTGAAGTCTCTAAGAGATAAAGTACTTTTAAGTACATCCTTTAGAGGAACGGGGCTCCTTGCCATATATGATCTTATTTGGTTTATTCTTCACATTTGAAGTATGAATAAAGCTCTTCTCATGAGTAGAGGAATGTGTTTTAGGGCAAGTAGCATTTGGCTTTTTGAACCTTTTCATGACCTTCCTCATAGCTTTTCTAATAGTTGTGTCAATCACAGCTTGGAGATTAACTCCATTAACCTTGAGGTTTGTTAGGATCTGAGTTTGGTTTTGATTGTGTTTTACGTTTGAACTAAAATGAAAGATGAATAAGTAATGCAGTGGAATGTAAATGGAAACAAACTTTGCACACAATCAAACAGGAGAAATGCTTTCAACACACATTTTCAACAAAGAACCGAATGATTGAATTTATTTCATCAACGATTACAATTGCATGCATGTAACAAACTCCCCCTCAGCCTGAGCTCACAGTGATTTGTTCGTACAGGAAGAAAGATGGTGAAGAGCTAATAGAACAGTACAGGGTACTGTTCTATTTATAGGCACGGACAAACCACTGAGGCATCTTTGCTGACGTCACCATGAAAGTGACATCTAACCTCCTAACAAACTCTAACAACAGATCTATACAAGTACTGCTATGCTAACAACTGTTATACAATACATTACATAAAGACAAACTAAACTACTACTGAATCCTTCCACTGATGTGAACCCAACAGCACTTGATATATCCAGCAATGCTTGACCCATAGCAGTAGACTGAACAGCAGGACTTTAGTCTTCATCAGTCTTTGACTTGATCAGTAGTTGTAGGTCAGCAGTTGTACCGATCAGTGGATTGGAGGTCATCAGATGTTGAAACCACTTTCAAGGGGAGAGACTTGTATACATAACATCTGCTTATTTTGGATCCACTGACCTGATCCAGTTTTGGCTTTAATTATCTGTTCCTCTGATAGGGTTCAATCCCAATAATCTCCCCCTGGAACAGATAATGCCAAAACCCTTCATTATTTGTAGATCTTTATTGCCTCATCAACAGTTCCCTTATTTGCCCTTTGAGTTGTAACTCAAAGTCTAAGGCAACTGTGTCATCTTCATCCCTGCACAATGGAAGATCAAGGAGATCCTGCAAATCTTCAAGACTTAGGCCAAGTGCTTGTTCCCTTGTTATTTTCTTCACTTCTCCACTAGACTTGATCATTGTCAGTACATGGGTCTATTTGTTAGTTTTCCACTTTAGTACTTTTGAGTCTGGTGGGTTTCTTGGGAGATTTTTATTAGATGAGGAGTTTGGTGATGCTGGCCTGGTGATGACTAACTGAGAAGTACTTGCAGGTTGATTCAATCCAAGAGTTTTAGCTATCATCTTCTTAATTCCCTCTTTTACAAGGTCATCTCCTGCAAGCAATTCTTCAACTGTTTCAGCATCCAACTGTTTTTGTTTTCTTCTTTTATAGATGGCAGCACCAGTTGGAGCAGTGGATCTCCTGATTTGCAGCTTTGGTGGTCTTGTTGAAACCTCTGCTTCAGGATAGTCAGGTTTTTATGGAACTCTTGGATCTTTCTTCGGTAGTTCCTCCAACCTTTTGTAGGTGGTCCTGACTTTATCTTCTTTCCATCTCATCACTTGATTCTTAGACCCATAATCAGCTGCAATTAGTTCCTCTTTCATTCTCTTCAGCTCCAATGTCTTTTCAGGTACATTCTTTTTGTACTTTGACCAATCAGGAGGAGTGTGTTTGACCTTATTCTTGATCATTTCTTGAATCCTGGCTGCTTCACTTTCAACCTCGGGAATGGTCCACTCTTTGTACATATGTTTTCCCCCTTATACTTCTTAGAAGCCATGATGTTTTCAATGTAGTCTTTTCTCAGAGTTTCATCTGCTCTTTCTAAGATTTGCTGACAAACATTCTTTGCAACCTGCTCTAAGGACCTGACTTGAGTGAATAGAAATTGGTAATGCCTTTGAATTTCTTTGTCAGTTTTTCCTTGAGAGTTTCTTTTGGAAATATCCTCTGCCTGTTGAGCCTTAACTTTTAAGTACTCTTCAATGTTGTTAGGCCTAGGATATCCTTTAACTGATGGCAGACTCCTTTTAGCAGGATCATCCACAAAGTAAAAGGATTTGATCTCTTCTCTTACTACAATAAGTTCAAGAGGATACTGGAAACCTGCAGGAGTGATGGCAGTGATTGGTTGTTGGACATGGGCTGATGAGAGAGGAACAGGGTTTAGAATAAGTGCAAGAGATTGTGAAGATGTTGGTGGTGGTGATGGAGAATTTTCATCAGGTATAAATACCCTTCTCTTTTTTAGTATAGGAGAGACAGGTGGTGTGTTGGATGATTGTGAAGTATTGATTTGAGTGGCGGAAAGTGGCTGACTAACAGCTGTTGAAACAACTGGTGTTTCAACCACTGTTGTCATTACAACAGATGTTGTAACATCTAACGTCTTCTGCTTTTTGGCAGGAGGTGATGGTGGTGAGGTTGTTTTTGGTGGTGAGATGATTTTTGGTGGTGGTGGTAAGGCAGTGATTGTGGTGTGTGTTGAAGTGGTGTGTGTTGAAGTGGTGGCAGGTGTTTGGCTGGCAGTTGTTGAAACTACTGGAGTATCAGCAGTTGTTAACACAACATGAGTTACAATAGCTGTTTGGGTGGTAGTTTGAGGTTTGGAGCCTTTAGTAGGTGGTTTGGAAGCATGCTTTGTGGGTCTGGATGGTGTGTGTTTGGGTTGTCTTACTTGTCTAATGGGCTTCTTCTTTTCATCCTTAGGATTTTCATCATCCTTTGGCTCAGAAGGACCCTGTGCATTCAGCTCCATAAAAGCTCTTTTCTCCTGTTCCCACTTGGCTTTATCCTTAGCCTCTCTATCCCTTTTTACACTTGCTTTTGCTTCAGCAAGTGCATTTGTGGTAACATCCATCTTCTTACTACCATCTGGAAAGGGAATATCTTTTGTCATGTTATCTTTGTCTGGTTCAATATAAAGGCCATCTTCAATTCCCTTCTTCTTCCACTGCTTGATTTTCTCCCCCTTTTTGGCATTATCTGGTGGAGGATTATCAATAAAGAGCACAGTGGGAGGAGCAGTACCAGTGGTGTTCAGTATGTGGGCCTTTATAGCCTTGATGTCAGCTTGGGTGTCTTTAAACCTTGACTCCATCATGTTTCTCAGCATTTGAACATGTATTGCATGCTGCTGATCAGCCAATTGTCTTTGTTGTTGGAGCAGTGGTTTAAATAAGGTCCATAACTCATTTGCAGTAGATGCAGGTTATGCAGGTGCTTGAGCTGGAGCAGCAGTTAGTGGTACCTTGTGAACTGTCAACAATTGTTGCAGCATATCTTTAATTTCTGCAACAGAAGTATCAAGTTTATCAATTCGACCCGTCAATTCTTGGTACATTAAACCATCACCCAATTTAATGGGATCATCTGATTTCCCACTAACAGTGGTTGTAACAATGGTTGACTCAGGGAATGTATTCCAAAAGTCATCCACTGATGCCCCTTTGTCTTGGTACTGGGGACTTCTTCCTTAAAAAAAAGAGACACTTTTTAGTGACCCAGTATAAACTGGATACACAAGTGTTCCCAGAGAAGAAATTGCCTCCAGGAAGTCTTATAGATGTAACCATTGTCCAAATGCAAACCAGTGGGTTCAACAATTGTAGTGGCTGCTTCACTTGGATTACCACCAAGAGTTACTTGTAACTCAAGGGGTGTAACCTCCTCAGGTCTTGTTGGTGGGCTAGTAATGATTGATACATGAGACCCAGTCACTTGTTGAGGTATGTTCTCATTGACAAGTGATTGAGAAGGACTGGTTTGTGCCTGGTTCAAATCAAGAGCATCCAACAATATTTTTGTTTGTGGGGGAATTGTGGAGGTGAGGTTGGGTGTAGAAAGAGAATTGGCCCCGGGCATTGGGTTGTGGATGATGGAAGCAAGTGATTCCAGAGCATCATATTGTGGTGTCCCTATTTGTACAACATGTTCTTTTTGAGAAGAAGTAGGAGGAGTTTCGGGCATGGTTTGAGATATTTCTAACAACTATTGTGAGGAAGTAGCAGCAGTGGTTACTTGTGACTTTTGTGCTGTCACTGGCAGTTACTCTGGTATCTCATCCTCCAGAGTTGCCTTTTTGGTAGGTTTGGGGGCTTTTGAGTTTTCTTTTATTTTGGCTTTTTGGTGATTTTAGGTGTGGGTTTCAAAGCAGTGGTGTTGCTGCTATGATCACCTTGAGCAGTAGACTCAGCAGCATATACCTGAGGAGCAGTGGTAGCTGCTAAAGTCTGCTCAGGCACCTCTGCTTGTGTTTTGCAAGGAGTTGACATTCTGGTAAACGTTTCAGCAGTTAAGCTGTTGATTTGGAAAGAGTCACCTTGTTTTATTACATGAGCATCATCCTTACCAAATTTCTTTTGAAAGTAATAACTTAGAAATCTTGGAAAAAGTAAGAATGACTTTTTATCAACATTTTTAACTAAATCATTAAATATTTCCTGGGAGTAATTGAAATTTTCATCTTGTAAAATAGCATATCCCAGGTTTTGAATCTTTAATGGTATCTCATTAAAAGAAGTTATTTTGTTTGAAACACACATTAACATGGTATGGAACAAAAATCTTGTTGCAGGTGGAAAATTACCTTTTTTGTAAGGTATCCTTTTTTATTGTGTCTGCATACCCCCTTTCAAGGAAATCAGTTTTTAACTCATGTTTGGGGAAAGAAGTTTTACCTTGTTGATCATTGATTTCAAAGACTTCCGGGATGGATTGTGGTGTGATTTTGACAGCTTTACCCATTAGAGAAGAGTTAATGGCTATGACATCTTCGCCTTGTTTTTCAAGGGTAATAATTTTTCCAAAACTCTCTCTGGGTTTTCAGGTAAATTGGGGCATCTGCTGTTAACAAAGTTTTGTACTTTGTTGCAGACATGATATCAATGATGGAATCGAATGTATCGGTGGTGCCAGGTTTTGTACGGAGACCCAGATAATTGTGAGGAGATTTGTATGGTATTTCGATGGGTGTGGCAGCCATTTCAGTGGCCTTTTTCGAGGATGATTTTGAAGTGGATTTTGCGGATGATTTTGATTTTGTCATTTTGGAGAAGAAGATCGATGAAGGAGATGAAGGATTTGAGAGAAGAAGATGAAAACTGTTTTGAGAAAGGAATTTTTGTGAATTCGATTCGACAGTAAAACCCTGTTTGGGGTTTTGAAGAGGGTTTTATAGAGGAAAAAGTGAATGCTGACGTGGCAGCGGTTACAAAAGATCTGACCGCTATGTACTGTCCACGTGCCAACCCCTGATGGAATAAAGGACAAGTGTTTTTATGAAAACCACTGATAGAACAAGATCAGTGGTTGTAACGGTAACAATGAAAGCAGTGGGTGATTTTTACTATCAGTGGATAGCATATCAGTGGATAAAACACTGATTTTGAACAACAGTGCTTATCAAGAAAGTGAGAGAACAGTGGTTGACTTTCAACAGTGGACAGACTTTTAAGAAGACAGACTTTTGAACAAACAGTGGTTATGGCAGACTTTTAAGGATTTTTAATGAAAAATTCATTTTTAGCTATTTTTAAGGATGGATTTTTGATTTTCTGAAAACATTTTAATGCTTTTATTCGTAGAAAAACAAGATTTTTCCTGTTATTCCATGTTTAGCATGCCAATCCTAGAGATCAAGCTTGGTGGTTGAATGGGAAACTGGATTTTTGATAATATTTTCTGTTGCCTAGCTATCCAACATGAGTGGTGTCTTTAAGGCAGTGATACCAAAATCCAGCAACTGATTTCGAAGCCAAAGCAGTTGGGCTGTACAGCTTGCAGCAACTATATATTCTGCCTCAGCAGTGGATGTGGAAACAACTGCTTGCTTTTTGCTTTGTCAAGACACTAAACAACTGCCTAGGAATTGGCACCCTCCTAAAGTGGACTTCCTTGTCTTGTCACTTCCAGCAAAGTCACTATCTGAGAAACCTGAAAGCTTAATTTTACCATCGGCTGGATACCAGATACCAAGTGTGGGAGCACCGTTTAGGTATCTGAATATCCTTTTTACAGCAATAAGGTTTGACTTTCTAGGGGCTGATTGGGATCTTGCACAAACACATGTTGCAAAACATGATGTCTGGCCTAGATACAGTTAGGTACAATAAAGACCCAATCATGCTTCTATATAAAGTTTGATCTACCAAATCATCCTTCCCATCAGACATGACTACTTTATTGGTTGCAATGGGTGTATTGCATGGCTTACAATCATCCATCTCAAAATTTTTCAAAAGTTCTTTGGCATATTTGCCTTGATAGATAAAAGTGCCATTTTGCAGTTGCCTTACTTGGAGACCAAGAAAGCACTAGAGTTCACCCATTGCACTTATTTCAAACTCAGCTGTCATGAGTTGCCTAAACTCTTCACACATTTTATTACATGTGCTTCCAAAGATGATGTCATCCACATAAATCTGGACAATCATCAAATCCTTTCCTCTCCATTTTAGAAACAATGTTTTATCTATCTTACCTCTTGTGAAACCAATGGAAAGTAGAAAGGTGGAAAGAGTTTCATACCAGGCCCTTGGTGCTTGTTTCAGGCCATACAAAGCTTTATTTAGCTTGTAGACATGATTTGGATTAAATGGATCCTCAAAGCCTGGAGGTTGACAGACATAAACCTCCTCTTGAATATTACCATAGAGGAATGCACATTTGATATCCATTTGATACACCTTGATGTTGTGGTTGACAGCCAAGGCTAGAAATAATCTGATAGCTTCAAGTCTTGCTACAGGGGCAAATGTTTCATCATAGTCAATGCCCTCTTCTTGTCTGAACCTTTTAACCACAAGCCTAGCTTTATTCTTGACAACAATACCCCTTTCACCAGTTTTGTTTTTGAAGACCCACTTTGTGCCAATAGGACTTACACCCTCTGGCAGTCGTACAAGTTCCCATACTTGTTGTCTTTTGAACTGTTGGAGCTCTTCTTGCATGGCTTCTACCCAGCTGTTGTATTTCAGTGCCTCTTGGTACTTGAGTGGCTGATGGAGAGATATGAAACCAGCAAAAAGAAAAATGTTTTGGGATTGACTTCTTGTGAGCACCCCTTCGTTGATGTTGCCAATGATTTGGTCAGGTGGATGAGATTTCAAGAAGATAAGCTCTCCTTGATATGGAACAATGGCATTAAGTAGGGTGGGCTGCAGACGTGAATCATCTGAGCTAACCACTGCTGGTGACTTTTATGATCCAACTGTGGCTTCAAAAGGTGGTGGAATAGGAGGTAATAATGTGGGCACATGTTGACTTTGATCCACTGTTTGAGGACTTTTATCAACAGTGTTTGAAGATGTGGGAGCAGGGGTTAAAGGGCTACTTTGGTCAACAACTGTTGAGGTAGCAGTGGTTGAGCTTTGACAGCTGTTTTGAACATCTGCTGCTCTTCCTATTTTGACAGACTTTTGTTGAGGAATGATGATTTCATACCCATAGTCTGGTGATGAATCCTCTAATGGACCTGCACTGTTAGTCTTGACAGCAGTATTTTCAAAAGTAAATTTATCAAGATCAAACAATTCTGCAGGGTTTGCTGGGATTTTCATTGATGAAAGTTCATTGAACTTTACATTCAAAGTCTCTTCCACTGTTTTGGTCCTTGTGTTAAACACTTTGTAGGCCTTAGCAGTGGTTGAGTATCCCAGATGATAACCACAATCAATTTTGGCTGCAAACTTTGAGATAGAATCTTTTAAGTTTAAAATGAAGCACGGGCAGCCAAAAACCTTGAAATATGAAATCAATGGCTTTATTTTATACAGCAGTTCATAGGCAGTCTTTTGATGCCTGGGGTTGATTAAAACTCTGTTTTGGACATAACAAGCAGTGTTTACTGCCTCTGCCCAAAAAGTCAATGGCAAACCAGAATCAGTAAGCATGGTTCTAGCAGCCTCAATCAAAGTTCTGTTCTTTCTCTCAACAACCCCATTTTGTTCTGGTGTCCTTGGAATGCTGTATTGTCTCATAATTCCTTTTGACACACAGAAATCATCTAACTCCATGTTCCTGAACTCTGTGCCATTATCATTTCTGAAGAGTTTTACTAGAAGGTCAAACTGCTTTTCAACCTGTTTCACAAAGTCTTGCAGAATGCCTGCAGTCTCATCTTTTGAGTGTAAAAAGTAAGTCCATGTAAACCTAGAAAAGTCATCAACAATAACCAAACAATACCTCTTTTTCTTAAGACTCATGACTTTAACTGGGCCAAACAAATCCATATGAAGCATTTGCAAACATTTGGTTGTTTTGGACTCATCAATTGATTTGTAGGAGCTTTTATGTTGTTTTCCTTTTAGGCAGGAAACACAATGCTCAGGACAGGTGAACAGTTTTTGAGGTAAACCTCTTACTAACCCCTATTTTGAAATGGCAGTGATTGTCTTGAGATTTGTGTGCCCCAATCTCTTGTGCCATAATTCTGTCTATTTGTTTGATGCAGCTGAGAACAGACAGGCATCAGTCCTGGGGCTCCCTTTTGACATATCAACCACATAAACATTGTCACTTCTTTGAGCAAAAAATTTGGTTTTTCTAGTTTTTATTATTGCTTCAATCTTTTCAACCATTTCTGGTCCAACAATCCTACAATAATCCTTTGTGAAGAATGAGCCATAGCCCTTATCACTCATTTGTGAAACACTCAGGAGGTTGAATTTTAGATTGTCTATCAGATTGACATTTTCAAATTTTACATTACCAGACTGTACTATACCAGACCCCAGAACTTTCCCTTTACTATTATTACCAAAGGATATATCACCCCCTCCACGGATTTTGAAATCTTTGAGTAGGGCTTTACATGCTGTCATGTGCCTGGAGCCTCCACTATCTACATACCAAAGGCTATCTAAGCATGCAGAAGCTCCCTGCACATGAAGTAAAAGGATTAGTTCATTAGGGTCTCCAAAGCCAATAAGGCTTTGGATGGGGTCTCAACAGTGTCTGGGATGAGTTCAGATGGATGGACAGTGGTTAGGTCAGGGGTTTGGATAGTTTTAGGACTGTTTTTCTCTAACCACTGTTGTGGGTCTTGCCCAATGATCTGCTGATAACCAAAAGGATGCCTATTCACTCTTGGTTTAGAAGGCCTTTTGTAGGCCTCATAAACATGTGGGATCCTTTGGTATGGTGGTTGTCCCTTGCCTCTTCTGTATTGATTGGCAGGGGGTGCATCAGTCACTTGAACATCTCTTTGGACAGATGTTTGGTTCAGCTGTTTTGTAACAGCTGTTTGGACTGGCACAAACAGTGGTTGGTTTTTGGTGAACTTGACAGATGATGTTAATGAACTTAAGGATGTTTTTGCAGTGTACTCATTCTTTTTCACATCAAAGTTTTTGAGATACACACATTCTTGAGTTTTTTGGTTTGTTTTACCACAGATGGTGCAACTCTCAGCAGGTACAATGACACTTGTTTTGTTTATATCATATGCTTTTAGATGAAAACAGTCTTTTGTTAGATGATTCTTCTTTTCACAAAAATCACAAAACAAGTTTTTGATCTTTTCTCTTTTCTTCCTTTTCTCAGACTCCTTAGCAACAGAGTTTTGAACTAATGTTGGGATGTCTTTGATAGGAATGACCTTTGCTTTTGGAGCTATGACACCATCAGTGGTTGTGAAATCCGTAGGCTTGAAATTTTCAAGAATGTCACACTCATCAGACCATGTGGGTTTAAATTGGTATTTCTCAATTTCCTCAAAAGTTGAGGACCCCACAGATCTTTCCAGAGTGATTTTGTTACCAAGTTTGTCAGTTATCTTAACTCCTTGGCCATCCTTGTTAGTTGGTTTTATTTCAGATGAACCAGCTTGTTTGACAGCATTGTTTTCAAGATCATCATATTTTCTATATCCTATTCCAAACTTGACATTGCTTTCAAGCTGTTTCTCAAGCATAACCTCATAACCTTTACAAGATTCCACCCATCTTTCACAAGTGATTTGGGTGGATTCCAACTCCTTTTTGCAAACTTGGTATTTTTCTACCATAGTTTGAAGTTGGTTCTTGGTTATGCTTTGCTCTTCTTTTAGACTGCAGATTTCTTTGTCTTTTTCAGCCAATTTGTTTTTAAGTTCTTTTAAAGACTTTTCAAATTTGACCTCATCATTCAACACTCTATCCCTAGGGTTTTCATTCACCTCTTTGATGTTAGCAAATGCTATGATGCATTCGTCTGAACATAGATTTTCAAGAACCTGAGATGATACCTTAGCTGCAGCCATCATGGCACAGTCACATTGATGATCTTTTTCTTCATCAGCTATCTCTTCTTTCTCACCTTCTTTCTTTTATTCCTTTTCTTCTTCTTTGGACCAGGGGTCAACCAATGGTTCAATCAGGGGTTCTGAATTTTCTTCCAGCAGTAGTTCACTAGCAACAGCAGTAACCACTGCTTCAGCAACTTCATCAACTGTTTCAGCACTTGTTTGCCCTTTTCAGCATCCAACTCTTCTGGTATTGACTCTAATGCCATAAGACAAAAATCATCATTAGAAGCATCATTAGTAGCATAGAGTGCAAAATTTTCATCCCCTAGCTCTTCAGGTAAGCTGCTCCAGTCAACAAAGCCTTGGGTGAAAAAGCTTTGCTGATCTGGTTGAACCACTGCTGGTGGTGCAGCTTGTTGTGGTGCAACTGGTTGCACTTGAACCTGAGGTACAGGATCCTGAACATACTGAATTTGAGGGACAGTGGTTTGAACATATTGCACAGGAACAGGGTTTGCATAATGAGCAGTGTTTACATGGGCAGCAGGGGTATAATGGGAATAGTGCACAGTGCTTTGATTTTGTGGCCTAGGGTTTGAGCTGGGATGAGTAACAATTGGACCAGTGGTTTGACTCCTACATTCCCTAGCAAAGTGTCCTAGCCTATTGCACTTGTAGCACTTGATTTTTGACTTATCCAACCCCACTTTTAAATTCCCATGTAACCCTGGGAATTTTCTCCCTGTCCTTTTGTAAAATTTGCTTGTTCTTACACTAAGAAATTCCAATTGATGCAAAATGTCCATTTCTTCAAGATCAGTGGGATCAAAGTACTGTAAATCATTTAGTTCAAAGCTCAAGTTATCTGACATTTGGTTTTCACAATTTGTAGTAAAAGCATAATTTGCAGAGTGAGAATCAGAGTTGTTAAAATTTCCACCAGCAGTTATATCAATAAAATGATCATAACTCTGATCCTTACTACTGCTACCAGATTCTTCCTGACCAAAAAGAGCTGTGCTGCCAAATGAATAATCATCAGCAACTTTGCCAGACTCTTCCAACTTCTTTTTCTATTTTAACTCCCTTTCATAGGTCAGGAGTCTGCCATGAAGTTGGGTCAGGGTCAGATCTTTGAACTCAGCAGAATTTCTAGTTACAAATGCAATAGTATCCCATTTTTCTGGTAGTGATCTAAGAAACCTGCTATTTTGTGTTGAATTTGGAAATGTAACTTTAACAAGTCTTAGCTCACTAATGAGACAACTGAATCGCTAAAACTGCTGAGTCAATGATTCACCCTTGATGTGACAGAAGGTTTTATACTGCTGATTCAGAATTTCCCTATTATTTTTAATAACTTCTTCCGTTCCCCCAAACTGTTCCTTTAGTGCATCCCATAGCTCTTTGGCACTGTCACAATATAACTGTCCAGCATAGATTTCATTAGGTAATGCAGATGCTATGATGCTAAATGCTTTGGCATTGAGTTTGAACTTTTGAAAGTCAGTTTCAGTATAGTTTTCAGGTTTTTTAGGTTCGAACTTCTTTGTATCCTCAGCACTTGGCACCATAGGAACATGGGGCCCAAAAACAACAGATCTCCAACATCCAGTGTTCTGTTGAGCAAGGATGTGACCCATCCTTCTCTCCCAGATGTTGTATGCATTACGTTTAAGCATGGGTGGTTTGAAAAGTGAGCCGATGTTATTCTTATCATCTTGTGATTGTGACGTCATCCTGGTTGTTTTACAGGCACTGATTAATCAACTTTGATGGTGATTAAACCTTGCTCTGTTTTTCAACAAAATGAACAAACTATTAGTATCAACGATTGTGAGCTGAACTATTTATGTCAAAATGATTGTTAAATCAAATTTGACTGTCCGAGCTCTGATACCAATTGTTAGGATCTAAGTTTGGTTTTGATTGTGTTTTACGTTTGAACTAAAATGAAAGATGAACAAGTAATGCAGCGGAATGTAAATGGAAACAAACTTTGCACACAATCAAACAGGAGAAATGTTTTCAATACACATTTTCAACAAAGAACCGAATGATTGAATTTATTTCATCAACGATTACAATTGCATGCATATAACAAACTCCCCCTCAGCCTGAGCTCACAGTGATTTGTTCGTACAGGAAGAAAGATGGTGAAGAGCTAATAGAACAGTACAGGGTACTGTTCTATTTATAGGCACGGACAAACCATTGAGGCATCTTTGCTGACGTCACCATGAAAGTGACATCTAACCTCCTAACAAACTCTAACAACTGATCTATACAAGTACTGCTATGCTAACAACTGTTATACAATACATTACATAAAGACAAACTAAACTACTGATGAATCCTTCCACTAATGTGAACCCAGCAGCACTTGATATATCCAGCAGTGCTTGACCCATAGCAGTAGATTGAACAACAGGACTTTAGTCTTCATCAGTCTTTGACTTGATCAGCAGTTGTAGGTCAGCAGTTGTACCGATTTGTGGATTGGAGGTCATCAGATGTTGAAACCACTTTCAAGGGGAGAGACTTGTATACATAACATCTGCTTATTCTGGATCCACTGACCTGATCCAGTTTTGGCCTTAATTATCTGTTCCTCTGATAGGGTTCAATCCCAACAAGGTTCACATTTGTTGCATCGTTTGCATTTATCGCATCTATATCATCGCGACTGTTGTTTGCCTCATCTGAGTTTTCCATACTTGAAGCTTGGTACTAAACACCAAATTTAAACAATTGCTTAGTTGTATAACAATAGCTAGTCATCATCCTGACGACCTGACAAACACTAGCCATGGTATCATTAAACCATATAGGCTAATAGGTTATGAACATTCCTACTGAATGTTATTTGTATGTATATCAATTATATTTAGCCTAGGTTGCAAAAAGACCATCAATGGCGTCTAAGGTTTGGACCTAGTCCATTATATTTTAGACAAGGATCAATGCTTAGGCTGCACTTGTCATATTGACAATCTTGTATAGCTCTGCGGCTCGCCGCAAGGACTTTAAAATATGAAACATAATTTCGTCATAAAGGACATATAAATGTAGTACATAGGCTTGTCATGATGGACATTAATAGCCATAAGGCACGAAGGCCATGTCGCAAATGACATATATGATATGGCACGAAAGCCTGTCACCAAGGACATTAATATATAAGCCGTAATCTTATATGATCAGCGGTTTTAAGGGTTGAACCCAGTTCTTCACCTTCGAGCAGAGAGTCATAGACTACATCTGACATTGCTTTGAAAGGCAATTTATGTTGCCACATAGGCAAATCATTGGACATCACTAATGGATGTTTATACATATATGTATATGTAATTATCATATATGAGGATATTAGTCATGATCTTATCAATCTTATAGACTATAAGGCTTGGGCATTGCCCATCACCTTTGACGGTGAATCATAACGGTCTCATTTGTCAATGTTACTATATGATCATCGTATCAGATGATACTAGTCATGATCACATTGATCGTGTAGACTATTATGCTTGGACATAATCCAATAACTTTAGACAGGGGGTCGTAGACCACAAATGTCGTTGTCTTTTTGGACAACAAGTTTAGCCCGTAGGCACTTCATCTCTAACGGATGTTTATGGTATGATCATCTCATTGATGATACTTGTTGTGATCTAATTCGATCATATAGGCTTTAAGGCTTGGACGTAGTCTAAATACCTTGATGGCTGGTGTGGTTTCTCATGTCACACTGCCAGGAGTGTTAACATGTTCTTAGATGTTAACAAGGATTAATTTGTCTTAATGGTTACACAATATTACCATGATCGCATTGATCATATAGGGTTGGAGGCTTGAACATAGTTCACCACTTCTTGGATCAAAGGGGTATCTCCCTTAACTATCCTAGTAGAAGGAATAATTATCCTTAGCTGCCAAAAGTTTTGTGCAATTAATGTGGACTTGCCACTTGGCAGGGGTAAATCATTAAGAAGATCTTTTGGATTTATTTAGCTGATCTATAAAGTTCGAGTAAAATTTTCACTATTGTTTGATAAAGGACAAAATGAATACCTATAAAAAATTTTCAAAGCTTCCCATAGATTATTAGGAAATTTACAACAGTGCCTTATTCAGGACTTATAGTATCTTATTTGTTCACAGAGGACTAAAAGAAAATTATAAGTCCGTTTGGGGACTTTTAAAAGATTATAAGTCCTTATTATAAGTCCGTATGAGGACTATTAAAATATTATAAGTCCGTATGGGGACTATATTGAAACAGTTTACCCACGAAAGGTCTATAACGAAATATCATATCCGCTAAGGGACTATAGTGAAATGTTATGTCCACAAGGGACTATTTCGAAATAATATATCCCCAAAGGGATTTTTTTTAATAAAATAACATGTCCATAAAAGGACTATATTGATACAGCGGGCGCACTAAAGGGCTTTGCTGAACAGATGTCCTCACAGGGACTCAATACGAAGGATATGCTCATTTAAGGATTTTAATAAGCAGATGTCCATACTAGGACTATATAGAAGAGATAGGTCCTTATAGGGACTTTGAAGTGATACCTGTCCAATCAGGGACAAAAGGGAAAATATAAGTCCATATAGGGACTATAAGTTATGTTAACATTGGGATTATAGTGAAACGATATGTCCTCAAAAGGATTTTAATGAATTATTATATTCGCCAGGGGACTTCGATGACATAACATGTCTACAAAAGATTTTTAATGAAATAACACGTCCATATAAGGACTATATAACAAATGCCCATACAGGGTCTTAAGTCAAAAGGTATGTCCACACAGGGACTATTTAAATAGTGTATTTACCAAGAGGGATTTTTAATAAAATCACTTGTCCATGAAAGGACTATATTGAAATAGCATGCCCACCGAGGGACTTTATTGAATTATAATGTCCACAGATGGGACTATATTGAAATATAATGTCCATAAAAGGACTATTTTGAAATACTAAGTCCACGAAAGGACTATATAGAAATATGACGTCCACTAAGGGATTTTTATCGTGATATAATGTCCACAAAGGGACTATTTGAAATATAATGTCCTCGAAGGGACTATAATAAACATACGTATATACAAAGTCTTATCAGGAGACATAGGTCCACAAGGACTATAATGAAATAATATGTTCACAAAAGAATTTTTAACAATCAAATGCCCAATAGAGGGACTTTAAAGGAATAAAAAAGAAATATAATGGAAGAAGGGTTCCCCAATGTCTTCCTTGCTTTATTCTGGTTGTTTCTCTTCTTTATTTATCGTACGCAGTAGCGACACTGAAGATCTTAGTAAATAAAGCAATTCAATCCAGGATCTATTGCCTAAGTAGAATCCAAGGATTCAATGGTTAAAGAAACGACATGGTTTATGGATTGAGTTTTGACTGGTATAGTCCAAGTCTGAAATTCTAAAACTCGGAGATAGGAAATAGGGATTAATAGCATCCACATGTATTATCTTCATTATAGGAGCCTCAGGTACCTTCTGGTATGGACTCCGAAGTCTGGTTAAGAGTTCCAAATAAGTTTGACTTTGGGAATAGGTCCTTAAAGGTCTTTCCTTTTGCCGGTCGCACGCTTATCCTAGCCGTGGTATGAAGCTTGGCATTTCTTGGCTTCGGACGGGAAGAATCTCCATCAATGGCCTCTTTGCTTGGTGACATATTTATAATACATAAAATCAAAAACAATGTTTACTTAATAGGGATGAGAGCATTCCTATGTTAAGTTTAGACTCAGGAGGTCTAAGGAATATGCTATTGTGTCATTTGAGATTAAACACTAAAGGCAAGTGTTTAATTCACTCAAACGTTGGCTCTGATACCAACCTGTCACACCCCAATATTTCCACATATGACCGGTGGGCCCGGTGGGGAGTATCGTGACGTAGTTGATATCATCATGTTCAAACATATCAAAAGTATAAGTACAAACCAAAAGATGAGGATCAAAACAGCATAAAAATAAAAACAAAAGATATGATCTATCAGCACTACTGCATCCTCGCACTAATCCTCGTCATCCGACTCCCCTTCATTCCACTGCTGCTCATCACTTGCCCACACACCACTGGGCCCTGCCTGAGTCTGCTGCCAAGATGGCGGTGGCTGCAAATGAAAGTTCGCCATAAGAATCCGCACACCATCCTCCAATATCTTCTGACCTGCCTCCATCGCCTACCTAACTCCCCCAATTTGCTGTCTCACCGCGATATTTCCACATATGACCAGTGGGCCCGGTGGGGAGTATCGTGACGTAGTTGATATCATCATGGTCAAATATACACAATTTAATGCACAGCGGAAGTCTAGGAAGAAAATATTAATACAAAACAAAATGCAAAGTATAATTAAAATATTATACAAACGATTGTGAGTGGATCCATAGGCGGATCTAGAGTAGAATACACATTATTGTTCAACAGACTTTAAGCACTAAGAACTTGCAAGATTCCTTAATTAGAGCTCAGGAGCTTCTAGCCAATTTCGCATAGTACCTGCCACTTAGTCATTTTTGAAAATACATCAGTTTACACTGGTAAATACAATTAACTGAATCTTTTGAAAAGTGTTTATAAAATTGATTTGGATGCACAAGGCATAAAATCCTTTTATAACTTGGGACAATTATTAAAAATAATCTTGTATACAGATTTATATGTTTGTCGTCCACTCAAGGCCCGGTTAGAAGAGCCGAGACAAGATTAATAGACACACCACTAATATAATCCCACGGCGAGTTATCCTCAACGAGTGGTTATATCTTTTACATACGCAACTGTCAGGTGTATGCCTACACCCCGTGCTTAAGTCGTGGCCATTTCAAATGAATGAGACGAGGATATCCAGGACACGGTCTTAACCCCCCAAAGGCATTGCATCAAAGAAAACAGATTAAAACAGGTTATCTCAATGATTTAACCACTAATCGATTAAAGATTCAATACCCGACCAAGCAGTAATAATTTACCATATCCCAAGCCCGTATAAGGAAAATAAGTTAAAAGTATTTACCTGAGCTACTTCTCGATTTACAGCAAGATTTATATAACTCAGCCGTATCCAATCTAATTAAATGCAGATAGCTTTTACTGGGAGGCTCTAGTCTGGAATGATGGTAATATATATAACCAATTTAGAATGCTAACGGGTCTTACTTACGTCATAGACCTAGACCGGCTAACTTAAGTATTTGAAATGGTATGATACGCTAGATTAAGCGATGACCGAAATAAAATGTAATTTAGACCCAACAAGTATGAAGACTTGTATAATATGGGTAAACTAAATACATTCTGGATTTTGAAGTAAAAATGATAAGGTTTGACCCGTTTAAGCTAATTTATGCAAACTAGTTACATAAACCGTACCGAACGCGTATAAGCATAACGGGTAATCGGAAAAGTCAAGTACAAGTTCCGCAAGTTATTATGCTTAAAATATGTTGCGATATTAGTATGACATCTTCCATTATGCCCAAAACGAATTTAAAACCAATTTAAGCCCCGTAAGGGTATTTTGGTCATTTTAAAGTTTATAAAAGAGGTTAAATAGAAATATGAGGTTCTGCTCTAAAATATATAGTAAAAAAAATTAATTTTATCAAGTTACATCAGTAGAGTATCATACATATGTGAGGTTTATAATTTATGGCCAAACTATGCACCGTAGGGGCATGTTGGTCATTTCACATATGCTTTTAAGGTCAAATTTGGAAATCTGAGTTTAAGACTTATACTTACTGTTAAAGTGTAAAAATTTATTAATAAGATCAGTAGGTAACAAGTCTTAGGCGTTAAATATGGTTTTAAACCATACTATGCGCCTAATTAGCGTAAAAGTCGGTAATTGATGGTATTCAAGATGTTTATAAAATTCTGAAGTTTTGATCAGTTTCTAATGCTTAAAATATTTTATTTAACATATGATATCAGTAGGAAAAGGTTTGGTATGCAAATCATATGTTAAACTTATTTTATTAACAAAAACGGTATTACCGTCATTTACCGAATTTATACTAGAACTCAAGGTTATGGTCAGTATAAAATTTGACAAAATTTTCCAAAAATCCCTAATTATTATATCATAACAGTGGGTAGCAAGTTTGGTGTCAAAAATTGGGTTTAAATAAGATTTATGCCAAAAATGCCATTTAATTAACAAAAAGCTTTTTTTACGATATCTTGCATAACTTTTATTTCAGAGCAGAAACTAATGTCAAATTTTTTAGGACATACTTATATATCAGTAATAAAGCTTTTTGTCCTCTCACATTTTCAAAAATCTCGTTTTTATAACATAAGGGCAAAATGGTCAACTTTTAAGCATTTAACGGAAACATGTAAATGATTCAGATTTCTAAGGGACCATGTAGTATGACCTCAGAGGGTTATACTAACATATAATATGGTCACAAAGGAACCCTAAGGCATAACTATACTAAGCTAATTTGGGTCAGAACTGAAAGTCAAAGCAAAAGCCTACTTTTGCGACTTTCGGTTGCGAACCGAGCCTAATACTCGGAATTGTCGGGTTGAACCTGCCTAAACATGTTCTTATATTATTTACCAAGTTGTTTAAGCGATAAAGTGTAATTTATAGCTTCTACATTATCATATTTGATTTATTTTACAAAAACCGACTCGTTTGACTTTTCTGTTAAGTAATTTGACCCGACAATTGACCAAGTAAAAGTAGTAATTAGGAGGTGCCCTTTTGAGGGTTGAACACCTACCTAATTACGATCACGTAGCTATGTTCGTTGCGAACAATGGCTTGACCATTTATGGTCTAGCTAAAAGTCAAAGCGTTTATTGTAAACGTTTGACTTTTTGGCTCTAAAAGCCAAATAAAATAACTAAGCACGAAAGGAACACTTACAAGTGGTCCTGAGGACTGAAAAGAACTCAAAAGGAGGTTCCAAATGTTCAGGATCCTCAGAATTGAGAGAGAGAGCAAGAACCCAAGAAATGGTGTGAATTTGAATGTGAGAAAAGTTCACCTATTTATAGTTTTCAATGATCCCTAATATCTTGCCATATGTATGAGGGAGTTATGAGATCATCACAGGTGTAATCTGGTTTCATAAATCTGTTAGCAAGCCCCTAGGATGATTAAAATGGTTTTAGAGATCAAGTGGTGAATCAAGGAAGAAGAACTGGCAGGTGGAAGTGAGATTCTGCCAAATTTAAGCCGTCGCCGCGCGCCACAGCAAAAGGGGTATGCTGTGGCGTCGTGCTACCACCCCTTATCTCAGCAAAATAAGTTTTAAACTTGTCATTTTTAGTCCCTGCACCTTTAGAAGCTATGTATCTTTTATTTTAGGCACAATGGGCCCTTGTAATTAGTTTGTAAATGATCTAGGGAGTATAACCAAATGCCCTTAGGTCCGGTTTCGTTAAACGATTACCAAAAACACTAGTTTCTGCTTGTTGACGCTTTCAACCCTTTAATTTGCGAACTTGTGCGTTTTAACGCGAAATGGCATAAAAGCCTTTCAAGATCAATAATAAGCATTCCCAAGAGTATAATGGGATATTACGACACTCCAGTTTACTCCAGTTCGCTTAAATGGTTGCTCAAAGGTATAGTTTTAGAGTTTAACGCTTTTGGTCCCTTTAATGCACAACTTGCACGCATTATCATTTTGTCACGTCAAAGCCCTATGTCATCCATATTAGGCATTCTTGAGAGTATTATCAAACATCACGATGCTTCGAGTTTGTTAAAAGGTCACTCAGAGGTTAATTTGAACATGTTGACGCTTTTAACCCATCTTCTTGATAATTGCAATTTAAATCGTTTATTTGCATCGAAATTCCACGAAATCAATATCCGACAATCGTGCGAGTATAAAAAGATTTTACAAATCCTCGGGATTATTAAAAGGTCATTCAGAGGTAAGAATTAACATGTTGACACTTTTAACCCCTGTGGTTTGTAAATTTTTGGTTTTAAGCACAAACGGCTTCTTGTGTCCGGCAATTTATTCAACAAAGAATACGAACATCATATGAGGTCAATCAGAGGCACAAGTTTGGCATGTTGACATTTTTAATCCCTCAACATTCAAATTTTTTTATTTTCGTAAAAATTTAGTCCCTAATAGTCAACGTTTGACTTCAATAGAGTTTAGTACACGTGTCAACGCATCATTGGACATGATTTTACGAGGTGTTACATTTGCTCATCAACATACACATGTAAATCCCTGAAACCCATCCGCATAGAATCATATAACGAGTCCAAGTTAAGTGGATCGGGTCGTGGTTGAGCTAGTGGGTACTGCTTAGCTGGAATGTCCTTACGAATACGGGGCCTCTGATAACGAGTAGCAACGGCAGCCTGCATAGCCTCCGCAGCACCTGAACCAGGAGGAGGCTGAACCTGTGGACCCTCACGTATGGGATCCCACTCGATCGGGTCAGTGTATGCCAGTGATGTGTGTAAAATGCAACATATAAATTACATCAAATGAGGCATAAAACTAACCCTTTTTAAGTACTAATATTGGAAAAAGAGTGTTTTTGTCTTCCTTTTGTATTTTCAGGATTAAATGAGCTCAAAAACGCAAAAGAAGCAAAAAGACAGCTAATTCCAACATAAATACAAGGAAAGGAACATTAGCGGACTGCCCAACCCCTCAACGGCACCTTCCAAAGCAAAATAAAGAAGGCAGAAGTCTGAACACGCCCCGTGCTCAGCCAGCACGGGGGAGTGCCCAAGAAGCAGCAGAAAAGACAAACCTATAGAAGCTTCTATTGCCCACCACGGGGCGTGCCCAGCGGACACGGGGGCGTGTCGAAAGTACAGCAGGCGCATTTATTGTAATTGCGAATTACAATTAATGAGGAGAGAGAGTGTCAGACAGGCACGGGGCCGTGCCCAGCGGACACGGGGCCGTGCCCAGCTCTCTGTTCAGCCTATAAATAGGAGTGCTTGGATTCATTTCATCTCATCCCTTGGCACACCACCTCTCTCACACTTCATCCACCACCCACCACCATCACAACACCATCATCCACCACCATCATCCATTGTCCATCGTAGAGTGTGTGAGTCGTCTCGGGATCCAAGATTGATCGTAAGAGTTCTTGACAATCAAGGCCATGTTTGCCTAAGTCTCTTACATCACTTGGTGAAGACAAAGTGTCTAGTATAATACTTTTTATTTCTAATCTTTTGCACTTTTTATTTGGTTTTGTATTAATGACTTTAATAACTAGTTACTTATGTTGAAGGTGATCTTTCCTTATCGTTTGTCCGTGGTGTCTTGGCATTATTTTACTCTCTATATAAAATAAAGGATTTTCACCATTCATATCTCCACGGTCTATATGAAGGTATGTTGGCTACCTGGTCGGGGGTTAAGGGAACGGTTTGGTAAAGGTCTTGCCATTGTTCAGCGTTTAGAGGTCCTACAATGGACCTGGGTCAAATTTAGTAGGACCTCCTTCAATACTTCACGGTATTGGATGGCGGGGGTCCAAACTCTTTGATCCCCTCATAAGTTAACTACTATTAATACTATAACCCGGCTATTTAGGACTGTATCCCTGCTGACTCAGACTACTTAGCCGAGGGTAATGTCACCGCCAAAAGCGGGGCCTACCACAACACTGCATTAATAACTTAATTCATTATCTTCCAATAATCCACCCTTTTAGGATTGTATCCTTGCTGACTCAAACTACTGGGGTGAGGGTAACGTCACCTTCAAAAGAGGGGCCTACTACAATAACTAAGATAATCTCTTAATTATGTGCAAAAGTGCGGAAATAATCAAAGGTTATACTAGATACGAGTCGGAACCAAGTGATTCATCTTGTCTATCTGTTTTTATTTTATTTTTATTTTCAGCATTTTAGTTAGTTTTTATTTTTCTTAGCTTAAAACATTTTTCTAAACTTTTATTTTGATTAGACGTTGAGGATAAACCGGTACTAAAAGCTCTTGTGTCCTTGGACGACCTCGGTATCTTACCAACACTATACTACACTCAACGATGGGTGCACTTGCCCATATGTGTGTTTAGTGTTAGTGAAATATCGTGTTTTATAAATTTAAAACTTGGCTAAAATAAGTGTTAAAAAGGGCTTAAAATATATACCTAAAATAAGTAACACTTCACACGCATCAAGTTTTTGGCGCCGCTGCCGGGGACACAAGGATTTTAAGAAAGTTAGGAATCAACGGCCTAATCATCTTTTATTTTTCTTTTTAATTTTTTTAGGATTTTCTTAGTTTTTCAGCTTCTGCAGAGCTCAGCACGGGCCGTGCCCGGTCAGACACGGGCCGTGCCCAGCATCATCACTGGCAGTTTTTATTTTCTGAGTTACAGAGAGCTGAACACGGGGCCGTGTCGGTGCAACACGGGGTCGTGTCCAACTCCCAGTAACTGGGATACAGAAAACAATTACTGTACTTCTGACCACGGGCCGTGTTCACTGAGCACGGGGCCGTGGTGAACATTCTGACCAGCGTTCTTTTCTGATTTTGTTGCAGGACTTGGAACCCAGGTGCCACATTTGAACCTCCTACGTAGTGCATGAGCTCCAGTTCTAGTAGAGACATAAAAGAACCCCTAGAAGAACCCAAGCGCTTTCTCAGAAAAAGACTTAAAGCTAAAAATCAAGAGAAAGCTCCGGGGGACCCACTTCCAATGGCGGACCAACGTACCCTCATGGATTACCTACGGCCTACCGTGGGCAATCTTGGCACCGCTATCAATGCACCGAATGTCGAGGCCAACAACTTCGAACTTCGGCCGCATTTGATACAAATGCTCCAAAACTCCGCAACCTTCCACGGGCTTGCGGACGAGGATCCCCATCTACATGTTACTAACTTCTTAGAAATATGTGATACCTTTCGGATCAATGGAGCATCAAATGACGCCATCCGCCTTAGGATGTTTCCATTTTCACTAAAAGACCGAGCTAAGGCTTGGCTTAACACCCTCCCAGTTGGATCGGTAAACACTTGGGATGAACTTGCCCAAAAGTTTCTATATAAGTATTTCCCTCCTGCTAAAACGGCTAAATTAATGACTGAAATTAATACATACTCACAAGAGGATGGGGAATCCTTATATGAAACTTGGGAAAGGTTCAAGGAGCTTCTAAGAAAGTGTCCTCATCACGGTCTAGCGGTGTGGCAACAAGTATCCACTTTCTACAATGGGCTGTTGCCACACACAAGACAAACACTTGATTCAAGCTCCGGGGGACTTTTAGGTAATCGTCGCCCAAATGAAATATATAATCAAATTGAGGAAATTGCTCAAACCAATTTTCAGTGGCACACTCCCCGAGGTAATAAATCTATTGCCCCGGGCGCCCATAAGGTTGATGAAAGCACCTCTTTACAAGCCCAAATCGAGGCCCTCTCTTCAAAAATCAAAAAGCTAGAAATGACAAAAGCGGCCTCGGTTATGGCTTGTGAAGGGTGTGGTGGATCACATGAAAATTGGAGTTGTATGAAAGAATTAGAAGAACAAACAGAAACGGTAAACTACATGGATAATAGACCTAGGCCGTCGGGTCCTCCAACGGGTACCTACAACCAAGGATGGCGTAACCACCCAAATCTTGGTTGGAGAGATCCCGGCAATAGTAGTAACCAACAAAACCAACGAACTAATTTTCAACAACCGCAAAATTTCTCTCAACAACAAGGTGGAAGAGAAAGGCTTGAAGATACTGTATCTCGCCTCATCTCTGACACTGAAAAGAAAAACTCGGATCGATTTCAACAATTGGAATCGAATTTCAGAAATCAACAAGCTAGCATTCAAAACGTTGAAAAACAATTAAATCAACTAGCTCAAAATTTCTCCGAGAGACCACAAGGCGCGTTACCTAGTAATACCGAAACAAACCCGAAAGCACAAGTACATCTTATCACATTAAGAAATCGAACCGTGGGTCCCGAGGATGCTCCATTGCCGCCAAATGAAAAAAGCCATTCTAGCCAGCCTGTGACTCCTCCTGCGCCAGAAAAAGCTTCTACACCAAATCAAGAGCCCACCAAGACTCCTCCAATTCCGTACCCCGGTAGGTTAAATCGTCAAAAGACCGATGAGCAATTCGCAAAGTTCGAAAGTTTACTAAAACAATTGCATGTTAATATTCCTTTTATTGAGGTCCTAACCCAAATGCCTAAATATGCAAAATTCATGAGGGATTTCCTCACTCACAAAAGGAAAATTGAATCATTGCAATTAGTTAACTTAGGCGAAGAATGCTCAGCTTTAGTACTCAACAAACTTCCACAAAAGAAAATCGACCCCGGGAGCTTCACAATCCCTTGTTCGATTGGGAAGTCCCCCGTCCGAAATGCTTTAGCCGATCTTGGGGCTAGCATCAACCTCATGCCCACATCAATGTTCAAGCAACTCGGCCTAGGAACAACAAGCCCTACAAAGATGAGCATACAACTCGCCGACAGGTCCGTCAAATTCCCACAAGGTGTCGCCGAAAATCTGCTAGTCAAGGTTGACAAATTCGTCTTTCCAACCGACTTTGTCATCCTAGACATGGAAGAAGACACCGATGTTCCTCTCATCCTCGGGAGGCCATTTCTAGCCACCGCCCAAGCATTGGTGGATATGAATGACGGAACTCTAACATTGAAGTTTGGGGATGAGGAAGTGAAATTTGAATGTGGAAAGCGAGTAGAGGAAGAAGATCCGGTCAACTACATGAAGGTCATAGACTCAAGGTTGGATGACGCTCTCCGACGGTGTAACATGGGATGCAATACATCCCACTTGGGTAACATATGACCAGGCTTTGGGTCTAGCCAAGGACCCTTATAAACGTGGCGCACCATGGAGGCATTCCATGGAACTATCCTTAGTTTAATTTAGATTAATTTTTATGTTTTCTAGTTAGTTTTAATTTTCAGGAATAAAACACACTGATGGTGGTAAAGGATGAAAAGGGGAACGAGAAAAATGAACTCATGCACAAGAACAAGGCAACCCGACAATTCTCTCCAGTTCAGAAGGTTCAACACGGGCCGTGCCCAACCAACACGGCCCCGTGCTGAACCACCTGCAGAAAAATGCCCAGTTCAGGTACCTGGACACGGGCCGTGTTCACCCAACACGCCCCCGTGTCCAGACTTCTGCTCTTCTTATTTCAATTTTGTTACTGGCACTTGAACACGGGGCCGTGCCCGGATAACACGGGGCCGTGTTCAGCGCCCAGTAACACAAATTTTTGCTTTTTAAACACTATTCAACCTAAAAATTTATTTTTGGGGCACATTGAGGACAATGTGTAATTTAAGTGTGGGGGGGATGCTAAAACCTTGAATTTTTTGCAAGTCCTAAATACAAGCCTTACACAAAACTCTATTGGAACCGCTAATCACCCCAAATTTTTTTCAAAATTTTTTTTTTCTTACTTGTCTAGGTTTAATTCGGGAAATTCAAGTTCTCAAAAAGGTTATATTTTTACAAATTTACAACCGATAGCGTAGTGATAAAAAGAACCAACATAAGAAAATTATGAAAAGGCATGACAAACTTAGTTAAAATTTGATTATATATACTTGATCACATAAAAACCCATTCCCACAAAAGTGAGTTTTGAGCCTTTATTGAGCACAATTACATATCATTAAAACTAAATGCTCATTTTTCGTTTCTTGTGTGAATAGCCGCTTGGTTCTTACGACTCTAGAACTTGCCATGACGATACATTCCCGGTCCTTATCAACTTAAACCCGAGTAAGTAAATGATGGAGGCATTAGGACTAACCCTTTTTATTTCTACACCATTATTTTTCTTTTTCTTTTACCACCTACCCAAAAATCCCCCTAGTTAGCCCCTTTGAGCCTAAACCTTTTCATTTCATCACCCAAACCAAAAACCCTTTTACCCTCCAAAACCTTTTTCATTTTTAACCCTTTGTTTTAGTAACAAGTTCGGTTTTTCGTAAAAAAAAAATGTGAAGCAAAAAAGAAAATAAACAAACAAGTTCATCAAAAATAACTTTGTTTGAATAAAAGCTTCATCAAAAATAAAAAGTTGAAAAAAAATAGAAAATCTTACGAAAACCGACACTTGTTACGTTTTTCGCCCTTTTTCTACTAACCACTACCCCAACCACCTACCTTTAACCCAAGCCTAACCCTTGACCCACAAAGTCCTCTTGATATTTACAAAGGTATAAAAGTTAAAAAGGAGGAGGATTGATTGCTTGGCAAGCTTATGGTAGGAATAAGTTCCATGCCGCTCTCTAGTGATTCACTAAAAATACACCTTCGGCCGAGTGTGAGTGATTTCTCCCGTGAGGTATGTGAACCTGTATATAAATGGAATTTTAAAAAGGCATGTTATGCCCAAATAAGTAATTTCTCCTATGAAAAGTTCTAAATAAATCATTACGAATAGGAGTGTAAATAAATAAAAATAAAACCCAAAAAGATCTTGGACATCCCGACACTCTACGACAAGCCCAAAACCTTCTCTTCTACCTATTCCATTTGGGAGTGTAAGCCACATATTAAAGAGTTTTGCTTGAGGACAAGCAAAAGTTCAAGTGTGGGGGTATTTGATGTGTGTAAAATGCAACATATAAATTATATCAAATGAGGCATAAAACTAACCCTTTTTAAGTACTAATATTGGAAAAAGAGTGTTTTTGTCTTCCTTTTGTATTTTCAGGATTAAATGAGCTCAAAAACGCAAAAGAAGCAAAAAGACAGCTAATTCCAACATAAATACAAGGAAAGGAACATTAGCGGACTGCCCAACCCCTCAACGGCACCTTCCAAAGCAAAATAGAGAAGGCAGAAGTCTGAACACGCCCCGTGCTCAGCCAGCATGGGGGCGTGCCCAAGAAGCAGCAGAAAAGACAAACCTATAGAAGCTTCTATTGCCCACCACGGGGCGTGCCCAGCGGACACGGGGGCGTGTCGAAAGTACAGCAGGCGCATTTATTGTAATTGCGAATTACAATTAATGAGGAGAGAGAGTGTCAGACAGGCACGGGGCCGTGCCCAGCGGACACGGGGCCGTGCCCAGCTCTCTGTTCAGCCTATAAATAGGAGTGCTTGGATTCATTTCATCTCATCCCTTGGCACACCACCTCTCTCACACTTCATCCACCACCCACCACCATCACAACACCATCATCCACCACCATCATCCATTGTCCATCGTAGAGTGTGTGAGTCGTCTCGGGATCCAAGATTGATCGTAAGAGTTCTTGACAATCAAGGCCATGTTTGCCTAAGTCTCTTACATCACTTGGTGAAGACAAAGTGTCTAGTATAATACTTTTTATTTCTAATCTTTTGCACTTTTTATTTGGTTTTGTATTAATGACTTTAATAACTAGTTACTTATGTTGAAGGTGATCTTTCCTTATCGTTTGTCCATGGTGTCTTGGCATTATTTTACTCTCTATATAAAATAAAGGATTTTCACCATTCATATCTCCACGGTCTATATGGAGGTATGTTGGCTACCTGGTCGGGGGTTAAGGGAACGGTTTGGTAAAGGTCTTGCCATTGTTCAGCGTTTAGAGGTCCTACAATGGACCTGGGTCAAATTTAGTAGGACCTCCTTCAATACTTCACGGTATTGGATGGCGGGGGTCCAAACTCTTTGATCCCCTCATAAGTTAACTACTATTAATACTATAACCCGGCTATTTAGGACTGTATCCCTGCTGACTCAGACTACTTAGCCGAGGGTAACGTCACCGCCAAAAGCGGGGCCTACCACAATACTGCATTAATAACTTAATTCATTATCTTCCAATAATCCACCCTTTTAGGATTGTATCCTTGCTGACTCAAACTACTGGGGTGAGGGTAACGTCACCTTCAAAAGAGGGGCCTACTACAATAACTAAGATAATCTCTTAATTATGTGCAAAAGTGCGGAAATAATCAAAGGGTATACTAGATACGAGTCGGAACCAAGTGATTCATCTTGTCTATCTGTTTTTATTTTATTTTTATTTTCAGCATTTTAGTTAGTTTTTATTTTTCTTAGCTTAAAACATTTTTCTAAACTTTTATTTTGATTAGACGTTGAGGATAAACCGGTACTAAAAGCTCTTGTGTCCTTGGACGACCTCGGTATCTTACCAACACTATACTACACTCAACGATGGGTGCACTTGCCCATATGTGTGTTTAGTGTTAGTGAAATATCGTGTTTTATAAATTTAAAACTTGGCTAAAATAAGTGTTAAAAAGGGCTTAAAATATATACCTAAAATAAGTAACACTTCACACGCATCACCAGTATACCAGCAGACTGCAAATCCCTAACACTCATGAGGCACGGGTATGGGCCCTCTTGCATCCTATCTGCCGGGTACCTCTGAAACACCCCAAGGCTCTCGGCCAACCATGTCACATACGGTCCATAATAATTACGGGTGTAACAACTCACACCAAATTTATTATTTCTTATTTTATTAATGTCCAATAGGAAACCCTTATTGAGACCCCCAAGTAGTATAGCATGACCCATAAATTTTTCAGAACAAACAAAACTAGGATCAGGGCCCTAAAACTCAAGGGGGGTATTCCCTAATGGATAATTATCCTCAAAAACCGTTGTAAAGCTCGAAATTCGTTTGATGTTGACTCACTTAGGCTATGTTAGACAAGAGGCTACCCTAGCCTAAAAGTGGAGCTGTCGCGCCACCCGCAGGGACCAGGTGACCCTGGCGCGCCACGCGAGGGGGGCCATTTTCAGTATATAATGCAGGGGTTTGGCACTTGCATGGCTGTTGTGTTTCGACGTAAAATTTCATTTCGTACGTTGAGATATTCGCTGTTTCGTTCAAAAACACACACAAGCACGAATCTCTGCTTCGACAACAGGGTAATAACTCGATCACTGCTACGATACAATGTCCGATTGATTGAAACCGATCTGATGGATGTTTAAGTGCTGCCCGAATTCGGGCTATACTTTGTCATTCGTCGTGGGGGTTTTAATTTCGTGAGCTTATCGTAAATGTTGTATTAAGTTACTGACCTAGTTTCATGTGCATTATTATTTACCTAGGTTACGAGACTAAATCAGTAGGCAAGGTTCTGCCCAATTAAACTTGCAATGTAAGTCATTGTTATCTTAAATTACTGGCAGTAAGTGGGGTATTGTGCACATTACTATTATTCTCTCTCGTTTAGGTGAACGAACCTAAACAGAGATAATCATCATTATTGGGTGAAAGGACCCAATAGTGGTATGACCATCGTCACCAGGGGGTGTTACTGGACCAGATAATTATAAGATAGAGGCAATCGTAATCGCTCTTAGTCCTGTAATTTATAACAATTTGTCGTTTTGTGCAAAATGAATGACTCGCCAGTATTTCCCCGCTGATAAAAATCTTTTTAAACATGTTTCAGGTGATTTACTGTGAATCAGGGAAAAGTGCCGCGTAGCACTACCAGCTTGAAGAAAGTGGCTCAGTAAATAAATAAACATGTTTTTGTAAAACGGGGATTTCCCAGTAAAAATTCCCTTTATTGTAAATTATGGGATGTGTCCTAAATTGTGAAATGAATAATTGGGCATCTTCAGTTTAAAAGATCCGGTCAACATTTCCGCTGCCAAATTAAATAAATACCACGTGTTTCTGTCCACCGGCTTCTGGACCGGGTAACACCGGGCCGGGGGCCGTGACAGAAAAAGGTGGTATCAGAGCCACTGATTTAAGCCAATTAAGTATTTTGAAATACTTAATTTTCAGATTGCCATTCTGTGAATTTAAGTTGATAAATGAAATTTTAACTTAGAATTGTGTGTGTTTCTTCATGTGTGCTAACAGAATGAATGAACTATCGGAGGCACTCCGAAAAATTACTATCCATAGCACAGATATGGATACCACAGGAAACCCATCCGGCTATCTGGCAGATACGGAGGAACCATTAACATTCCAGGCCCAGGAGAAAACAAAACTGAAAAAGAGGAGGATCTTGGACTGGAAACATGGACGTAGGAAGAAACCAGCTGCACAGAAGGTTAAAAAGACTGAGGATCCGAAGGATAAAGGGAAAGGAAAAGAGATCGGGGAAAGTTCCGGGTAAGCCCAGGAAATGCCACCATGGGAGGAGCTGGATCGGAAACTGGCAACCTGTGACCTCATCGGACCTGCCGATGAAAACCTCTTCCATTACCCCGTTGAATCCCAACTTCCAGTTAATTTGGAACCGGCTATTCCAGATCCTATTGTCAACCCCTCGACCTGTTATAGGCCAGCTGGAGGAATGGTGGACAAACGACTGGCAGTTTCAGAATTTCATGAATAACCCCAACGTCTATTTTCCCCAATTTGACCCTGAGCCTGCTCCGAACCCACCTATGAGCACAGAAAACTTGGCTGAACTCCGTCACTACGGCGAGGAATTGGTGGACGCGGGGAATCGAATCCGGGAAGTGGGAGAATAGATCTCCTGGAAATACGACGAAAGGGAACGTCGTTTCTGAAATGCCAGCTGACTGTGGTTGTGTGGTTGTGTAGCTGTGTGCTTGTATAATACTAATAATAATAATAAAATAATAAATAATGATAAAAATATAACCATGTAAAATAACTTAAAATAAAAATTTTGTAATATATCTGGTGTGTAGTGATGCATACTACAATATAAAATATAAACGTCGCAAAGTCAACAATTTTGGCTATACGTGTTGACATGATTATGTGTGATTACTTTATTGCGTTAGTTGTTATTTATTTTGTGCCAATAACTTATATATATTGTTAATTATCAGATGGAACATGCTGTTAATGAACCAGTTAACGAAGTTAACCAGTCCGAGCAAAACAATGAGGATCACTTTCTTAATAGGCAAAATATAGAAAATATCGTTGCCCAGGGTATAGCCAATGCTATCCCGGTAATCGTCGCTGCTGTTAAATGTCCTGTTGAACCTTCACAAGCCAACCCTAGTAAACGCACGGGCGATGATAATTTCAGTAACAGTGTTAACGGAGGCGGCAATAATGACAACCACATGATTCAAGCCCCAATACTTAAGAAAATGAAAGTTGCAACGCCTGATTGCACTTATAAAGAATTTCTTGCCTGTAAACCTGTTGAATTTGCAGGCAATGAAGGGGCAATTGCCGCACTGTGTTGGTTGGAGAAAATCGAGGCAGTAATTAAAATAAGTGAATGTGCCAAGGAGGATAAGGTCATGTATGTTTCTCACCTTTTTAAGGAAGAGGATTAGAGTGGTGGAACACGGTACTGCAAGCCAAGGGAAGTGATATGGCTTATGCCATGAATTGGGAAGAATTTAAGTAATTGGTGGAAAGAAAATTTTGTCCCGAATATGAAAAGGAACAAATGGCAAATAAGTTCCTGAGCCACCGGATGGTGGATGTTGATTGTCGAGGGTATACTTCGAAATTCTTGGAATATGCCAGAATTGTACCAACTCTGGCTTCGCCAGAACCAGTACTTATTTCTCACTATATTTGGGGTTTAATTAGCGAGATTCGGGATATCGTCAAAGCTGCGAGACCCCACACCATTGACGATGCGGTGGAATTAGCCAATACCTTGACCGACGGACTGGTACGTATGCGGGAAGAAAACTGGAAGAAGGAATTGGCTCAGAAAATTACCCAAGGATTTCATGGGGGTAATCCTAGTAGCAACTTCAAGAAAAGAGGAGCCGGGCAATCCTCCAACCCTCTATTTTGCAATGCCTGTAAAAGAAAGCATTTTGGGAAATGCAGAGGATATTGCAATTTTTGCAATAGACCGGGGCACCCAGAAGAAGAATGTAGGAGGAAGAAATCAACGACCTGCTACAACTGCGGCGAAACAGGGCACTTCAAGCCAGACTGCCTGAAATTAGTCAAGCCAGCTGATAACAAGGCCAAACCTGCTGAAGGAACTAATAAGAAGAACGCAGGAGCCTTCCAACTGACCATGCAGGAAGCCGATCTGATTCCTGATGTAATAGCTGGTACGTTCCTAGTTCACGACATTTATACGAAAGTATTATTTGACTCTGGTGCAAACCAAAGTTTTATAAATACTTCATTCTGTCAAGCTCTTAAGCTACCTTTAACCAAACTTAGGCTAATTTATACGGTAGAAACAGCAGACGGAAATTCTGTTAACATAGACACGGTTTTGCAAAAAGGAAATATAGAACTTTCATGTCATAAATTTTCTGCAAACCTGTTACCTATGAATTTAGCTGGATTCGATGTTGTATTAGGAATGGATTGGTTAGTAGCCAACCATGCTCGAATCCTCTGTGATAAGAATTCCATAGAAATTCATACACCCGCAGGAGAAATAATTATGATTACAGGAGATTAGCCGCGCAAACCATTAAAGTTCATTTCAGTAATGAAAGTTGCTAGGTACGAGCGAAAACAAGGAATAGTGTATATGATTTCGGTAATCATTAGCACTAAGGGTAAGGAACTTAAGGAAATTCCTGTAGTATCAGAATACCCAGATGTATTTCCAGAAGAGCTACCAGGATTGCCACTAGATAGGGAAGTAGAGTTTAGAATTCATCTAATTCCTGGAATAACACCAATAGCTAAGGCACCCTATCGGTTAGCACCCACCAAAATGTTAGAACTGAAAAAGCAGTTAGACGAATTGCTCAGTAAAGGATTCATACAACCTAGTTCATCCCCTTAGGGAGCACCAGTGTTGTTTGTGAAAAAGAAAGATGGTTCCATGCGAATGTGTATTGATTATAGGGAATTGAATAAGGTTACAATTAAGAATCGATACCCATTGCCTAGGATTGATGATCTGTTCGACCAACTTCAGGGGGCTAAATATTTTTCTAAGATAGACTTACGATCCGGATACCATCAGCTGAAGGTACAAGAAGAAGACATACCTAAAATCGCTTTTAGAACTAGGTATGGTCACTACGAGTTTACAGTTATGCCATTCGGACTAACAAATGCTCCTGCAACATTTATGGATATGATGAATAGGATTTGTAAACCGTATTTGGATAAATTCGTAATTGTCTTCATCGACGATATACTTATTTATTCCAAAAGTCAGGACGAGCATTGTGAACATCTACGAGCACTCTTAACTTTGTTAAGAAAGGAGAAGCTTTACGCCAAATTCTCGAAGTGTGAATTTTGGCTGCAGGAAGTGCAATTTTTAGGACATATGGTGAATCATGAAGGTATTCACGTAGATCCCTCCAAGATAGAAGCGATCACCCAATGGAAGGTCCCAAAATCAGCTACGAAAGTTGGAAGTTTTCTAGGATTAGCTGGATACTATAGACGATTCATTAAGGATTTTTCTAAGATAGCTGTACCATTAACTAAGCTAACCTGTAAAACAGTAAAGTTTGAATGGGGACCTAGGCAAGAAGAGGCTTCTAAGATTTTAAAGCAAAGGTTAACACACGCTCCAATTCTTGCCTTACCAGAAGGAACAGAAGATTTTGAAGTTTAATGTGACGCTTCTAAGCTAGGATTAGGATGTGTGCCAATGCAACGCAAAAAGGTCATTGCGTATGCCTCAAGGAAATTGAAAAAGAACGAGGAAAATTATACGACACAAGATTTAGAGTTAGGGTCGATAATTTTTGCACTTATGATTTGGAGACACTATCTGTATGGGAGTAAGTTTACCATTTATACAGATCACAAAAGCTTAAAGTACATATTTGGGCAAAAAGAATTGAACATGAGGCAAAGGAGATGGATGGAAATTCTAAGTGACTACGACTGTGATATTCAATATCACGAAGGAAGAGCAAATGTAGTCGTAGATGCCCAAAGTCGTAAGTATCATGAAAAGCAAAAGCAAGTTCGTGCTCTGAGATTGAATCTACAGTTAGATTTAATGGAACAACTAAAGAACGTTCAAGAAACAGCAATCAAGGATGATGCTGAAGGAATGAAAGGAAGAATAAAAGAATTAGAACAAGGGACTGATGGAATTTGAAGATTCCATAAGAAAAGGATTTGGGTACCTAAGCAAGGAGAGTTAAGAAATAAGATTTTAGAGGAAGCCCGTAAATCTAGATATACCATGCACCCTGGAAATAATAAGATGTACCAAGATTTAAGAAATAATTTCTGGTGGATAGGAATGAAAAAGGACAAAGCTAGATATGTATCTAAGTGTCTAACTTGTTCGCAAGTTAAAGCAGAACACCAAAAACCTGCAGGGTTACTTCAACAGTTAGAAATACCTGTATGGAAATAGGAACTAATAACAATGGACTTTGTTACTAAGTTACCCAAAACTAGGAAGGGTAATGACGTGATTTGGGTGATTGTGGATCGATTAACCAAATCAGCTCATTTTCTACCCATGAAGGAAACTTTCAGTATGGAAAGATTAGCAAAGTTATATGTAGACGAGATAGTATCCTTTCATGGAGTTCCACTCTCCATAGTATCGGATAGAGATAGTCGTTTCACTTCGCACTTCTGGAGAAGTTTTCAAGAAGCAATGGGGACCCGACTGAATTTAAGTACTGCATACCATCTCCAAACAGATGGACAGAGTGAAAGGACGATTCAAACCCTGGAAGACATGCTGGAAATTGGGATGACCACCTACCCTTAATTGAATTCTCTTATAAAAATAGTTATCATACGAGCATTGAAGCTGCCCCGTTTGTTGGGCAGAAATAGGAGAAAGTCAATTATCAGGTCCCGAGATTGTGCAAGAAACCACCGACAAGATCACCCAAATCAAGGAAAGATTGAAAACGGCCCGGGATCGCCAGAAAAGTTATGCCGACAATAGACGCAAGCCGCTAGAATTTCAAGTTGGAGACATGGTACTTTTGAAAGTTTCTCCATGGAAAGGGGTAGTTCGATTCGGTAAAAAAAGAAAGCTAAGTCCAAGGTACATAGGACCATTCCCAGTGACCCAACGAATAGGACCAGCCGCCTATCGCTTACAACTGCCAGAAGAACTAGCTGGGGTACATGATGTGTTTCATGTATCTAATCTCAAGAAATGTTTGTCTGACGAATCCCTGGTAGTACCTCTCCAAGACATAGAGGTAAATGAAAAGTTAAAATTTGTGGAGAAACAACTTCAGATAGAAGACAGAAAGGTCAAGTTTCTCAAGCACAAAAGACTAGTACTGATCAAAGTCAACTGGGATTCAAAGAGAGGACCCGAATACACTTGGGAACTGGAATAAAAAATGAAGCGCAAATATCCCTTCTTGTTCGAGTAAATCTCGAGGACGAGATTTTAATTAAGGTGGGGAGGATGTAACAACTCTCACCAAATTTATTATTTCTTATTTTATTAATGTCCAATAGGAAACCCTAATTGAGACCCCCCAAGTAGTATAGCATGACCCATAAATTTTTCAGAACAATCGAAACTAGGATCAGGGCCCCCTAAAACTCAAGGGGGTATTCCCTAATGGATAATTATCCATAAAAACCGTTGTAAAGCTTGAAATTCGTTTGCTATTGACTCACTTAGGCTATGTTAGACACGAGGCTACCCTAGCCTAAAAGTGGAGCCGTCGCGCCACGCGCAGGGACCAGGTGACCCTGGCGTGCCACGCGAGGGGGACCATTTTTCAGTATATAATGCAGGGGTTTGGCACTTGCATGGCTGTTGTGTTTCGACGTAAAATTTCATTTCGTACGTTGAGATATTCGCTGTTTCATTCAAAAACACACATAAGCACGAATCTCTGCTGCGACAACAGGGTAATAACTCGATCACTGCTACGATACAATGTCCGATCGATTGAAACCGATCCGATGGATGTTTAAGTGCTGCCCGAATTCGGGCTATACTTTGTCATTCGTCGTGAGGGTTTTAATTTCGTGAGCTTATCGTAAATGTTGTATTAAGTTACTGACCTAGTTTCGTGTGTATTGTTATTTACCTAGGTTAAGAGACTAAATCAGTAGGTAAGGTTCTGTCCAATTAAACTTGCAATGTGAGTCATTCTCTTTTTATCAAAAGTATTTTTCAATACCTCAAATTATTTTCTAGTTATATGTTGCAGGGGGTAAGTCATTGTTATCTTAAATTACTGGCAGTAAGTGGGGTATTGTGCACATTACTATTATTCTCTCTCGTTTAGGTGAACGGACCTAAACAGAGATAATCATCATTATTGGGTGAAAGGACCCAATAGTGGTATGACCATCGTCACCAGGGGGTGTCACTGGACCAGATAATTATAAGATAAAGGATTTTGTAATCGCTCTTAGTCCTATTGTTAGGATCGGAGGCTCTCATGATAGTGTTTGTTTGTTTAAAATGAATGATTAATGAATATGAAAACATGTTAGGTGCAGCGGAAATGAAAACAAACTTTGTAAACACAATCAAAGGAGGAAATAGTTTGATAAACAATTGCTTCACATAAAGTCAAAAGATTACAAATCTAAGCAAAAGATTACAGTCATGCTTACAAACTATACTCCCCCTCAGCCTGATGCCCCAAGGTTGGTTGCACACAAGATGAAAGGATTAGACATGAGGAGAAGAACTCGCTCAGTCAATCAAATGTAACAGTACAGGGTACTGTTACATTTATAGGCAAACCAAACCACTGAGGTATCTCAGCTGACGTCACCATGAAAGTGACGTCTAACATCCTAACAACCTGTATCTACTGTCCTTACACAAACACTGCTAACCTAACCACTGACTATACATAAGACAGATATTTCACTAAACAGCTGCTTTCTCTTTATGTCAGTGCTTTCCTCAAGGTTGATCAGTCCTTGACTGGGCAGTGCTTTATCATCAGTAGATAGGACCAGCAGTGTTGGATACTTCAGGGTTTTCATCAGCAGTTGAAAGGACAGCAGCAGTTGAATATGAACAGCAAATAGAGGCTATCAGTTTTATAAATCACTTTCAAGGGGAGAGCAAAGTGTAAACTGCTGCTTATTGTGAATCCTCTGTTGTGACCTGGTTTTGGCTTTACATTATCTGTTCCTCTGGTAGGGTTCAATCCCAACAATCTCCCCCTGGAACAGATAATGCCAAAACCTTTCATTATTCAGGACCTTTATTGCTCATCAAGAGTGCCTTAGCTTGTTCTTTGAATTCAGCTTCAAATTCCTTTGCACTCTGGTCATCTTCATCCCTGCACAGTGTAAGCTCAAGGAGATCCAGTTGATCTTCAACACCCAGGCCTAGTGCTTGATTCCTTGATATATGCCTCACTTCTCCATTTGTTCTGACCAAGGTCAATACATGGGTCTTTTGATCAGACATCCACTTTAGTATTTTTAAACCAAATGGGTTTCTTGGGAGAGAATTATTTCCTGATGAGCTGGATGCATTTGGCCTTGAGAAAAACTGTAAAGCAGTATCTTGAACTTCAGACATTCTTTTAAAAGCTTCTTCTATGACTTTGTTTGCTGCAGCTATATCTTCTGCAACTTCTTTGTCAAGCAGCTCTTGTTTCTGTTGTTGATCAAGCTCACTGTCTGTGATATCTGCTGATGATGGTTTGCTTACTACTTTGACCCTTTTTGCAAGGTCTTGTAGTTTTGCTAGGTTTTCTTTATCTGAAGCCAATTTCTTGGTAGCTTCTTCAATCAGATCATCTTCTTTAAGTCTTTCTTTTTCAACAGTCAGCATTTCCTTCCTTTCTTTTCTCAACCTTGTAACAAAGGCTTCTGCTGTACTGATCTGTGTTTCAAAGGTCTTGACCTGTTCCTTTAGCTTTTTGTAGTCAGACTTTTTAGGAGTGTCCCTCCTTTTCCTAAGTCTTTCATAAGCTTCGTCTGTTTGCTGCTTGGTCCATTTTGCTATGGCACTTGCAGAATCCACTCTTGCATCCACCAACTCCTGCTTCTTTCTCTTGTATTCAGAAATAAGATCAGCTATGAGCTTCTTGTATTTATTCCAATTTGGAGCTGTCTTCTTCTTTCTTGGATCATTGTTAACCTTTTTAATTCTTTTTGCCTCATGCTTTAATGCAATTATTGGCCAATCTTTGAAATCTGTTTCTTCAGCAGGATAGAACTTCTCTTTCATTATGTATGCAAGATATTCCTTCCTCAATTCATTTCGTTGATCTGCTTCAGGAGATATGCTTGAAATTTCCTTGTTCAAATCACTTGCATATTCTTTTATTTGTTTAACCTTGTTGAGCAGGAATTCTCTTCTTTTTAAAATAGCTTCATTGCCTTGATTCTTGCATTCAATTTTGGCTCTTATCCTTGCTTGTCTTACTTTCATTTCAAGATATTCATCCATGTCTTCTGGAATTATGAAACCTATGAGAGAAGGAAATTTCCTTTTTGAAGGATCATCTTCAGTGTAAAATTGTTTCATCTCATTTTTCACAGCTTCTAATTCCAGTGGATTCTTAGCAGCAACAGGATCATACTTTTCATCAGTGTCCTGAGTTGTTTCTCTTTTTCGTTTGTAAAGCTTAGGAGGTTGTGATGCAAGACTAGTGGGAACAGTGGAAGATGACTGACTAACAGCTATTGAAACAACTGGTGTCTCAACATCTGTTGTCATTACAACTGCTGATATGTCAGCAGTTGTCTTCTGCTTTTGAGCAGGAGATGGAAGCGGTGAGGTAATTTTTGATGGTGGTGATGAATCATCATCTGATATGAGATTCCTTCTCCTTTTTAATGAAGAAGAAGGAGCAGATGATGTTTTGGGTGGATCAGTGGTGGTAGATTGGATAGCAGTGGTTTGTGGCAGTGATTGACTGACAGTGGTTGAAACAACTTGTGTTTCAATCACTGTTGTCATTACAACAGATGTTGTAACATCTGTTGTCTTCTGTTTTATGACAGGAGGCAGTGGTGGTGATATGATTGTAGATGATGATGGTGGAGCAGTAGTTGTAGTGGTGTGTGGTAGAGTGGTGTGTGTTGGAGGTGCGTGTGTTGATGAGATGGCAGCTGTTTGGCTAATGACATCAGTTTTTGTAACTACTGTTGTATCAGCTGTTTGATTAACAGGTTTTGAGACCTGCTTTTCTTTTTCTTTTTCCGGCTCAATGTAGAGGCCATGCTCTATTCCCTTCGTATTCATTTTTCTCAACAGCTTGATATTCTCCCCCTTTTTTTGCATTATCTGAAGGGGGGTTATCAAGGAATGATATGGAAGAAGGAGCTTTGCCAGAGACACTTTGAATGCTTGCCTTTATAGACTTGATATCTGCTTGAGTGTCCTTGAACCTTGATTCAACCATGTTGGTCAGCATTTGTACTTGAATAGCATGCTTTTTGTCAGCCATAAGTTACTGTGCTTCAAGCATGGGTTGAAAAATATTCCAAAGCTCATTTTCAGCAAATGCATGTTGTGCAGGTGCTTGAGCAGGAATAGCAGTGACTTGTGCTTTCTGAGCTTTTAAAATCTCTTGCACCATCTCCTTTATTTCAGCAACTGATTCTTCAAGTTTGTCAACTCTGCCCGTCAATTCCTGATATTTTGAATCATCACCTACTTTAGTAGGATCATCTGAATCCCCACCAGCAGTGGTTATATCAATGTGTGTCTTAGGAACAGAGTCCCAAAAATCATCCATTGATGCCCCTTGTTCTCGGTACTGGGGACTTCTTTCTTCAGCACTCGATAAACCTTTGATGGTACCAGTGGTTAGATCCAACTCACTGGTGGTTACCGAAGTTGCAATGGAAGAAATTGCCTTCAAGGGAGTCTTACTTATGAAACAACTGTCCAACTGAGGATCTGTTGATCCACTAGTTGTAGTTGCTGCTCCACTTGAACTACCACCCAGAGTTACTTGTAACTCAGGGGGTGTAACCTCCTCAACTGTTGCTGGGATAGCAGGAGTAGTAGCATCAGACCCAGTCACTTGTAGGAGTATACTCTCAGTGATAGGTGATAGAGAGGAACTGGTTTGTGTCTGAGCTATAGCAGCTGCATGCAACAAAGGTAGCATGGATTGTGGCATTATTATTGGTGAGGGGATGGGGGTTGAAAGAGACATGTCCTTGGGATCAGGACTGAGGAAGATGGATCCGAGTGGATTCAGAGCTTCATATTGTGGTGTCCCTGTGCTTACAACCTGATCCTTTTGTGAGGATGCAGGAGGAGTTTTAGGCATGGGTTGAGATCTTTCTTCCAACTGCTGTGAGGAAGTAGCAGCAGTGGTTTGTAGTGACTTTTGTGTTGTCACAGGCATTTCCTCTGGGATCTCATCTTCCAGAGTTGCCTTTGTTTTGGGTTTGGTGGGTTTTCTGGATGTTTTTCTTTTGGTCTTTTTGGTTATGTCAGGTGTGGGTTTCAAAGCAGTGGTTGTGCTGCTATGATCACCTGGAGCAGTGGGCTCAGCAGCTGATACCTGAGGAGCAGTTGTAACCACTAAAATCTGCTCAGGTACCCCTGCTTTTGTTTTTATTGGTGCCATCATCCTTGAAAATGTTTCTTTTGTTAAGCCTTTTATTTGACAATGAACACCTTGTTTTAGCAAATTTAAATTTTCCTTTTCAAATTTTTGTTCAAAATAGTAACTCAAAAATCTTGGAAAAAGTAAAAATGCTTTACTTTCAACGTTTTTCACCATGTCATTGAAAATTTCCTGGGAGTAGTTGTAGTCCTTATTATTCAAAATAGCGTAACCCAGGCATTGAATTTTCAATAGTATTTCGTTAAAAGATGTTGTTTTATTCGAAGCACACATCAGAAGTGTGTGAAATAAAAATCTTGGAGCAGAAGGAAAATAACCTTTTTGTAAGGTATCAACCTTTGATTGTTCTGCATACCCCATGTTTACGAAATCAGTTTTCATCTCGGCTTTCTCAAAAGAGAGTTTACCTTCCTGATCGTTGAGATTAAAGGCTTCGGAGATCGACTGTGGGGTTGTTTGAACTGCTTTACCCTGGATTGAGGAGTTAATGGCGATGACTTTTCCGTCTTGTTTTTCAAGCGACGCCTTTTTCCAAAACTCTCTCTGGGTTTGCAGATAGATGGGAGCATTTGCTGTCAACAAAGTTTTGTACTTTGATGCAGATAATGTATCAATGATGGTGTCAAAGGTGTGATTATCAGTAGGTTTTGTGAGTAAACCCAGATAGTTGTGAGATTGTTTGAATGGTATTTCGATGGGTTCTTCGGCCGTTTGAGCGACCTCTTTGGAAGGTGATGGTGATTTAGGTTTTGATTTTGATTTTGTCATTTTTGCGGAGAAGAACGAAAGAGGATTTTGGAGATTTTGAGAAGAAGGGTTGGAAACTGCTATGAGAAGAGAATTTTGGAATTCAATTCGACAGTGTAAAACCCTGTTTGGGGTTTAGGGCAGGGTTTTATTTGAAAAAATGATCGCTGATGTGGCAGCGGTTATTAAGATCTGAGGGCTAAAAACTGACCACGTGTCAAACACTGATGAGACGGATGAAGTATGTAGAACAGTTGTTTTAAGAGCCACTGACGTATCAAGCATCAGAGGTTACAACGGTAAAAATATGGGCAGTGGATGATTTTTACTATCAGTGGATAGCATATCAGTGGATAAGACACTGATTTTGAGCATCAGTGCTTTTTCAAGAAAATGAGGGATCAGTGGTTAACTTTCAGTAGTGGACAGTGTTTAGAGATCAGATGTTGGAACACAACAGTGGTAAGGGTAAATGGTACAATTCTGAAGGACAGGTGTTTCAGCAACAGTTTTGAAGATTTTCATTCAAGGTTTTGCCACATGTCAATTTTGAAAAACAGTGGTTTAGTACCCCAGATGATGAAAATTTTTTGCTAAGGCAACTCATTTTCGTTTAATATTCAATTAACACATGAGTACCCTAGTAATTTAAGCTCAGTTTGCAATCAACCTTTGATAAAAATTTAGAAGCAAACCTGAGTATGACATGATCATGACATTTGTACCATTTCCTTTTGACCCATTTATGAGGACACTAATACCATCAAAAATAAGGTATTACATCCTGACAGGAGCTGAAACTATTGCCAACAAAAACAAGCATAAGTTCCAAATATATTATTCCAAAAAAAAATGAATAATATATCCTGGTTATTTGAGAAAATCCTTTGAACAATAAAAAATAGTTAAAGGATTTTCTGAGAAAAGTATCAAAAAGGATCTGGTAAATTTTCAATAGAGAACATAATCATAACATTCTCAAGTTTTATGAAAAATGGTCAGTAGTTTGACAACAGTGGTAGAAAACTTTTGGAATACATTTTGACCACCGTTTGGAACCATTTTCTTTGTCAGTTAATTGCAGACCTGAGGACACATGGAGAAAATTTTTGAACATTTGTCTAGTCCTATTTGGAGTTCATTTACTGGAATCAAAACCTTTTTCTGAACAGATAAATGCACATAGTTGCTTAATTACCATTATTACCCTAAACTTTGACTCATAAGTGTTTTATGTTTATACTCTTTTCTTTTGACTTCAAAAGTTTTGAGATAAACACACTAATGAGTTTTTGTGAATTTTCTTAATGTATTTTAACATAGTTGATTTTGTCCTTTTGAAGAACTCAACCTGTTTTCAACACATAAGATATGAATGACTAAAGTTTTAATTTCCCTCTTTTTGTGTTAACAAAACAACAATGCTTTTATGAACATAGATTTTGTTAATCTGAGGTTTGTACTTTAGTATTTAGTGAAAACATCACATATTCCACATCAACAGTTTAAATCAATTTAGAAAATAAAAGTAATCTCATGGTTTAACAGATATTGCTTTCAGATCTAGAAACCATGAGTGTCTTGTGCATGAATTTACTTGTTGTGTGAAATTTGTGTGTCATATGACATCTTGGTTGATTTACAGAGTTTTCGAATAACCATTTTGAACATGATTTACACAGTACTCTGTTTTTCAACTAAATACAACCAACCTTAGTATCAATGAATTTTGAGCCGAACGGTTATGTCAAATTGATTGTTAGATCGAATTTGACTGTCCAAGCTCTGATACCAATTGTTAGGATCAGAGGCTCTCATGATAGTGTTTGTTTGTTTAAAATGAATGATTAATGAATATGAAAACATGTTAGGTGCTGCGGAAATGAAAACAAACTTTGTAAACACAATCAAAGGAGGAAATAGTTTGATAAACAATTGCTTCACATAAAGTCAAAAGATTACAAATCTAAGCAAAAGATTACAGTCATGCTTACAAACTATACTCCCCCTCAGCCTGATGCCCCAAGGTTGGTTGCACACAAGATGAAAGGATTAGACATGAGGAGAAGAACTCGCTCAGTCAATCAAATGTAACAGTACAGGGTACTGTTACATTAATAGGCAAACCAAACCACTGAGGTATCTCAGCTGACGTCACCATGAAAGCGACGTCTAACATCCTAACAACCTGTATCTACTGTCCTTACACAAACACTGCTAACCTAACCACTGACTATACATAAGACAGATATTTCACTAAACAGCTGCTTTCTCTTTATGTCAGTGCTTTCCTCAAGGTTGATCAGTCCTTGACTGGGCAGTGCTTTATCATCAGTAGATAGGACCAGCAGTGTTGGATACTTCAGGGTTTTCATCAGCAGTTGAAAGGACAGCAGCAGTTGAATATGAACAGCAAATAGAGGCTATCAGTTGTTATAAATCACTTTCAAGGGGAGAGCAAAGTGTAAACTGCTGCTTATTGTGAATCCTCTGTTGTGACCTGGTTTTGGCTTTACATTATCTGTTCCTCTGGTAGGGTTCAATCCCAACACCTATAATTTATAACAATGTGTCGTTTTGTGCAAAATGAATGACTTGCCAGTATTTCCCCGCTGATAAAAATATTTTTAAACATGTTTCAGGTGATTTACTGTGAATCTGGAAAAAGTGCCGCGTAGCACTACCAGCTTGAAGAAAGTGGCTCAGTAAATAAATAAACATGTTTTTGTAAAACGGGGATTTCCCAGTAAAAATTCCCTTTATTGTAAATTATGGGATGTCTCCTAAATTGTGAAATGAATAATTGGGCATTTTCAGTTTAAAAGATAATGTCAACATTTCCGCTGCCAAATTAAATAAATACCACGTGTTTCTGTCCCGCGGCTTCTGGACCGGGTAACACCGGGCCGGGGGCCGTGACAACGGGCACATGCACCACCTCTCCACAACCTCTTCATCGACAATGCAAACACAGTAGCCAAGTTTGCTGGCTTCCTTTCAACCATACACATTAAACAAAACAAACTCACTTGATTTACCTTGTTATCCCCTTGACCTCTACCAACCAACGTCGCTGCGAGAATCTTGTGAATGTATCGATGAACCAGATCAATGATGTCGCTAGCAACCGCCCCGGTAGAATACGACACTCTCGATATAGTGCTCCAAAACCTAGCTAACTCACCCGCTTGAACACTATACCTACGCTTCTTCTTAAACACCCCTTGCAGACTAGTAAGAAACTCAGGAGTTCGAACCTCTTCCTGTGTGTAAAATTGCGTAGCCACTGCAAACTCAGGAACTGTCATCTCATACGACCTCCTACCTAAAGCAAAAAACACTGCACCTTTTTCATTAAAACTCCCCTGCTTGTAATCAAATGTAGAATGAAACTCTAAAGTGATTTCCTTATACTGCCTCGCATCACAATCCAACACCCTCCGAAACTTCGGTCCTAACAACTACTCAACCCTAGCCCTCACCCCCAGGCGATCTAGCATCTCCCAGTCAATCCTCCTAAATGGTAGTAGCTCTACCGAATAAAGAGTAGCCAACCTCTGCGACTCCCCGAATCTAACTCAAATTGTAACAGAGGGCTATCCAAAATCCTTTGACTTTGACCATGAGGGATTCCCGTTCCCGTATACTCAACCACCCTAACATAATATGGCTGCTGCACCGGCTGTGCTTGTTCCTGCTCCTGCTGAGCCGGTTCCCTTATTACCAGGCCCCCTCTTGGCCGAGTGGTTGGGCCTCGTTTCCTACTAGGTCGACTAGACGAACCCTCGCCTGACATTCTGCAAAACAAATCAAGATTGACAAGACAAAGCAAAGCAGATTATTAGTAACAAACTATTTTTGGTATTTTTGAATTTTTTGAATTTTTGAATTTTTTTGGAATTTTGAATTTTTTTTTTAAGAAAAACTAGAATAACCGTATAGCATTTCATTCGCGGTTTAATTCTGAAAAACAAGTTGAAATAAAAAGACCCGGCTACTTTTTGCAATTGCTAAGTAGTAACTAAACTCGCCCGAATGGATATTGAGTACGGGCGAGCCTAATTAACTTGTACGTGCAAGTAAACCCACAAACCGACTAACTAAACTCAAAATACAAGGCTCAATGTACACTACCTCCTCCCGGCACTTTAATTGTCCTCAATTAAATCCCAAGTGCCAAAACCAACCCACATTGAGTGTTAACCGAATTAAAGTTCAAAATTTTATAATAGCCTTAGTGAAAACGGGTCAAAACAGTGTATTAACCTTCATGTTCATCTCAAAAATTACCCAACCGAATCCCCACACTCAATGTTACCAAACCCTAGCTTATGATGGCAAAAACATTGATATCATAATCAAAACCGAGCCACCCGCAACCTGTAATCTACTAGAATACCTCAAACCAAACCACCTGCAACCTCAAACAACTCTTAATCATAGCAAAACACCCGACTAACACAAAACCTAACCCTAAAACTAACACTAAACTAAGTAATAACGGAAATACAGGACTCATAGTAAAAAAAATTACAGGAAAAAAACATACCTTAGATTCGGGTTAAGCAAGAAAGACTAGAAAAATTCGGTTGAGCTTGACACCCAAAGCAAAATCCGGATTTGATGGTGAAAAATGGTGGTATTGTGGTGGAAATCGGATAGATGATGGTGATAGATGGATTATGAGTGTGATTTTGGTGAACAATAGCTGATTTACGGTGGATATGGTGGTATACTGAGGGTTTTCGGCGGTAATGAAGAAGAAGAAGTTAGGTCAAATTAAAAGATTTGGGGGTTTAATCGTTCTCGGCTGCAAAAGTAGTTTCTGGCGGGCCGATACTTGCATAGGTGGGTATCTCGCGCCCCGCCACCATGTAAAAGTCTTCCGGAACTAATGGAGTTCTGACGGGCGTGATAAAGGTGTTAAGTATGTCGCGACCCGCTAGTAGTCGATTTCCACAGAATGTTTCTTAAAATTTCTGATTTCATGCCTAAGAAAATTTTTTGAAACTTTATCAAACTCCCAAAATTCAACCCCAAATTTTTTCTAACACTGGAACTTACCTGGAAACTCGTTTTTCTCGCCAATCCCTGCACATCTTCGGTAATGAATCCCTGCAAATGACTCGAAATACAAAAACAAAGACCGAAACACTACTGAAAACAACCATTAGCTATGAAAAACAATCAAAATTAACGAAAATACAAACGATACAAACTCTACACTTGAGATTACTCTCAAGACACTAAATGGTGGTATTTGGAATGTCTTCGAGAGGAGTTTCCTCCCTCTCGGTCTTGTCAATCAGGCCACCTAAGTAATGCTTCAATCTATGGCCGTTCACCTTCGAAGATCCTTTCGTAACTTCATCAAACAACTCAATCGTGCCATACGGGATCACCTCCTTCACAATATAAGGTCCCGTCCACTTTGACTTCAACTTTTCGGGAAATAATTTGAACCTTGAATTATAGAGAAGCACTTTATCACCAACTTTGAACTCCTTCAACTCCTTTAACCTCCTTTTATGAAACGCTTTCGTTTTCTCTTTAATATTCCAAGAACGCTCATACGCCGTATCTCTAAGGGCCTCTAACTCATGGATTTGGAAGTACCTCCTCCTGGCCGCGGGAGTAAGATCAAGATTCATGGTTTTAAGAGCCCAAAGCGCTCGGTGCTCTAATTCAACCGGAAGATGGCAAGCTTTGCCATAGACTATCATGAACAGTGTGGTCCCTAAAGGTGTTTTGTAGCCGGTGCGAAATGCCCACAAAGCATCATCAAGCTTTTTCGACCAATCCTTACGGCTCTTTCCTACCGTTTTCTCTAATATCCTCTTCACTCCCCTATTTGCATTCTCTACTTGACCGTTCATTTAACTCCATAACGCTCTAATGCTTTCTCCATCACGGCATTACAAAAATGTGATCCTCGGTCACCAATGATGGCTTTAGGTATACCGAATCGAGTAAACAACTTCTTTAAGAATTTCACCACCACCCGGGCATCGTTTGTAGGCAAAGCTTGAGCTTCAACCCACTTAGAAACGCAATCTATCGCCTCGAGGATGTTCCTGTTCCCACTCAAGTAGGGGAAAGGTCCCATGAAGTCAATGCCCCAAACGTCAAAGATTTCAAGAATTTGAATGGGATTCTGAGGCATCTCATTCTTGGATGAAATATTACCGGTACGTTGGCAAGCATCACATGTCCTAACGAATTCTAACGCATCCTCAACTACCGTAGGCCAAAAGAAACCACGATCAAAGACCTTTTGTGCGGTAGTGTACGCACCATGATGACCTCCCATCAACCCCTCAAGCACATGCCTAAGAATATTCAACCCCTCTTCTTTGCTAACATACCTTCTAAGAATGCGATCTACTCCTATCCTAAAGAGGTAAGGATCATCCCAATTGTACTTCTTCGCATCCCTAATCAACTTCCTCCTTTATTGGGCATTCATATCTTTCATCACATACCCATTAACAATATAATTCGCCATATCACTAAACCACGGCAACCCTTCTTTCTCCGCCAAAACAAAATCTATAGACTCGTGAGGGAATTTATCTCCTATCACCTCCTCATGAATCTCTTCTCTACTTGGATCCTCTAAACGCGAAAGGTTATCCGCCACAACATTTTCCGCTCCTTTCTTATCCCTAATCTCTATGTCAAACTCGGAAAGGAGTAGAATCCAACGGATGAGACGGGGCTTAGCATCTTTCTTTTGGAAAAGATAGCGCAAAGCCGCATGATCGGTGAAAACTATGGTTTTGGAAAGCACAAGGTATGACCGAAACTTATCGAAAGCAAAGACAACGGAAAGAAGTTCCTTCTCGGTAGTAGTGTAATTATCTTGAGCGTCATTGAGGGTTTTACTCGCATAGTAGATCGGGTGAAAGTGATTCTCCCATCTTTGACCCAAGACCGCCCCGACCGCGTAGTCGCTCGCGTCGCACATGAGCTCAATCGGTAAGCTCCAATCTGGGGATACAAGAATGGGCGCACTTACGAGTTTCTCTTTAAGGAAATCGAACGCTTTAAGACACTCCTCATCAAAGACAAATGGGACGTCCTTCTCAAGGAGTCGAGTCATGGACTTGACACTAGTCGGTGGAGGAAGCCAACGAATAGTATCTATCTTGGCTCTATCTACCTCTATCCCAGCTCTAGAAATCTTATGCCCTAATTTAATCCCTTCCGTAACCATGAAGTGACACTTTTCCCAATTAAGCATCAACTTCGCCTCAACACCCCTCTTCAGCATTCTCGCTAAATTCCCTAAACAATGATCAAACGAATCGCCATATACCAAGAAATCGTCCATAAAAACCTCCATAGAACTCTCAACCATGCCTTGAAAGATGGCTATCATGCACCGTTGGAATGTAGCCGAAGTGTTACATAGCCCAATAGGCAATGGTCGATACGCATATGTGTCGTATGGACATGTAAACGTCGTCTTCTCTTGGTCTTCCGGCGCGATAGGGACTTGGAAATAGCCGAAAAATCCATCAAGGAAACAATAGAATTATTGCCCTGCAAGACGCTCTAGCATTTAATCGATAAATGGGAGTGGGAAGTGGTCTTTCCAGGTGGCGTCATTGAGCTTGGTAGTCAATACACACACGCCAACCGGTAACCGTACGAGAAGGGATGAGCTTGTTTTTCTCGTTCACGACAACAGTCATCCCCCCTTCTTATGGACAACTTGAGTAGGGCTCACCCATGAGGAATCGGATATGGGGTAAATCAAACCGGCTTCCATAAGCATCAACACTTCTTTTCTAGCAACCTCTTTCATATTGGGATTTAGACGCCTTTGAGGTTGCACCACCTGTTTAAATTCATCCTCCATAAGAATACGGTGGGTACAAAAAGTGGGGCTAATCCCCTTAATATCGGACAACTTCCAAGCTATCGCCTCTTTGTGCTCATTTAGCACCTCAACTAACTTCCTCTTCTCCTCCTCCGTTAATCTAGAAGAGATAATGACGGGCATACTAGAATTTTCTCCTAAGAAAACATACTCTAGGTGGGATGGGAGAACCTTAAGCTCTAGGGGTGGCTCATCTACGGGTTTGCTCTCACTCTCCTGCCTAATCTCGCAAAGCTCTAAGGTCTCGGGAACCCATGACGAATCTACCTCCTCACCCTCATCAACAAACTCATCCTCAACTACTCCCTCACTAACTAGATCGGCTCCACTAATGAAATCCATGCACCTATCAACACACGAGATGAATGAATCTAGGAAGTAAACTGAGTGACACGGACCGCTAGAATCATCGCTACCACTAGGATGTTGCATGGCTCTATCTATCTCAAAGGTAACTATCTCATCGCCTGGATGAAGTGAAATCTTACCGTCAAAGACGTCGATGACGGCCTTTGCGGTTCGAAGGAAAGGACAGCCAAGAATGATCGGGAATCTCTCATCATCCTCCATGTCTAAGACCATGAAGTCTATGAGAAACGCAAACTTATTTACCTTAACAAGCAAATTCTCTATGACTCCACGAGGATACTTAACCGAACGATCGGCTAAGGACAATGACATACGTGTGGGTGTAAGCTCTCCTAACCCTAGCATCTCATAAAGAGAAAACGGCATCAAATTGATGCTAGCACCTAAGTGGGCTAAGGCGTGGGCAGGGGTAACGACACCCCCGAAGAAGCAAGGAATGGTGAATGTACCTAGGTCGGGTAATTTCTCCGGTAGCTTATTCAAGACCACCACGGAACAACCTCTGGTCAACGGGATGTTTGAAAGCTCACCTAACCTATCCTTACGTTTGAGAAGGTCCTTAAGGAATTTGGCGCATTTAGGCATGGACAGTAAGGCTTCGATGAAAGGAAGCTTGATTTTCAGTTTCTTGAACATTTTGAGAAATTTCCCATATTCCTTAGCATATTTTTTATGCTTAAGGCGGGCGGGGTAGGGAATGCGTGAATGATCAACTAACGGTGAAGGCTTAACCCCTATGGGACGTTTTTCGACACTCTTTTCTACTTGAGGCTCCTCGGTGTGTGCGGTACTTGTTAGGTCTAGCCTACGTTGCACCTTACCGGGAGCTTCCATCTCTATCTCCTCATCTACCTCTTCCTCATCCTCTATCTCTACTCTGTCTCTAACTACCTCCCCTAGACTCTTTCCACTACGGGTAGTAATAGCCTTAGCTATAACCCTCCAAAATAATTTTCAACACCCCTAATAATATTTAAAATATTCCAACATGTTCTAAAATACACCCCGTATGCGAAAACGGGCCCCCAATACCTTTATTTTTATTAAAAATTTAATAAAAACAAATTTTAATGGGCTGTCGCGGGGCGCGAAGACCCAGCCTCGGTCTTATGCGGGCCGCGAGCGTTCATCAACGAGGCAGCACCCTGAGCTGCCACGTGGCAGCCACACGTCGAAGCTATACCCATGACCCGGATCAGCTAGGGCCTACGGACCCTATGTCGCGGGCTGCGTAGCCCTTGGCTACCTCTTACGCGGGCCGCGAGGGACTCAATATCAGCTCCTATAAATTGGGAGCTCAGGTCTTCAGTCGAACTCGCTTACATTTCTTTTCTCTCTTGAATTCTCAAATAGTATAAGCTATACTCGGGTATAATACCCCCTAATTAACGAAGTTCTGCCCCGTTGTAAGTATTATAACCCCGTTTACGTATTAGATACGCTACCCGATTGATCCAGGGTTCCGTAATGGATGTCGTGGTTCTGCCAGATATAGTCATTGGAATGCCGTCCCGGGGAGGGTATTACTAATGTAAATATTTGGTTATTATACTAACCAGTGTGTAATATGACCCACCAGTCAGGATTGACAGTACTGAATGTGTAATTGTGTATAAATAAACATTGTAATAGCTCTCAATACTGTTAAAAGATAAAACTCTATTTAACTAAACTGGGATTCACTCACCAGTATTTCCCACTGACAAAATGTTTTTAAACGCGTTTCAGGTAACAAAATGTGAAAGCCAACTAGAAGTCAGCTGGACACCACTGAAGGCTTGGAAAAAGTGGCTATAAAAGTTACCTAAATAAAAGAAGATGTTTTATTTCAATAAAAGGGGATTTATCCCTATAAAATAGTTTGTAACGAAACTCGGGTTTTATCCCAGTATATTTCTATAAAGTGTGGTATTTACTCTGATAAAATATTTCCTAACTACGATCCTGATGAAATTTCCGCTGCCAAAATGATAAACACCGATACCACTGAAACTGGTCTCGCGGCCGCCCGTTCCCGAGACAGATAGGGGACGGGGGTTGCGACAGAAGGTGTGACAACTGGCACAAAACCGGTAATTTCCGTGCAATTTAATTAATACTTAATAACTGCAATTATGTGCTTAAATGTCAACATTGTCTTGTTACATACTATACATGTGAATTCATGCACGTTTTATACTACAAGAAATTGCTTTATGCATTAATGATAGCGTTGCGTCAGAAATACTAGTAAACTCACCGGTAAGACACATTGTGTCAACAATTCTGCAGAAAGCAGTCAGACATTGGAATTGGGGCCTAGATGTAGGTCCAACAACAAGAATACATTAAAACCCAAGAGTACATACAAGGGTTAACATATAGACTTTCCGGAAGCTAATATACGCACTAAAAAGCACCCGAAACGCACTTTAAGTGCAGAATTTTACAGAATTCAGCTATAATCAGCTTTATAACCTCAAAATATTATGCAGAATTCATGTTTTATCATCAGAATACTTCCCTAAGTGTCGGGAATTAAAAGTGTCACAAAAGGATACATAAAGGACACTAAACGGTGCAATTTAGCACTTTAACGAACCGGTATTTAACCGAACAATCGGACATAACCCGGAACATCAAAACATTACTAGAAGCATTGTTTATTTATTTCTGACCTAGTTATGGTCCCCGAACACCATAACACCCCTTATAACGTAATAACACATTAAATCCCTAAAAATTACACTTGAAAGCTAACTTGTTTATAAAATTAAAGTTTGGAATTTACACATTACACCCCCCCCCCCTTCATATATACGGTCACCTTATGGGACCCCACCACAATCTTGCCAAGATCCCTTAAAATCTTACTTAATCTTTCATAGATTTCTTTTGGATTCACATGATCTTTCCTTGGATTATCTATGATATGATAAGATCTTGCAAAGTACTATAAGATCACACAAGACCTCATTCATCCACACACCATCATCAACCTCCTTCTCTCCTCCATTGTTCTCGGCCTCAACCCACCACCATACTACCACCATTTTCATCCAACATCCTTCCATTCCAAGGTGCACACAAGGTGTTAGGAGCTAAGTTAAGAGGTGTGGAGCTTGTGGATCTTGAAGGACCTTTTTCATTTGGTTTTATCCAACCATTTTGTCATCTTCAAGTTCTAGGAATCTTCCCTAGCCTTGTTGCTAGTGGTGAGCCCTCATAATCTCTTATTACTTCATATCTTTGGTGGTAAAAAGATATTTTATGATCAAATAACAAGAACACTAAAAGACTTGAACTTGAATCTTGAGACATAAGATGAAGTATGATGATATATAGATGAAATGATATTGTTTAGCACATGAATAATGCTTGTTTGTTGATTTCTTGAAATGATGATGTTGATCATCACAGGAAGCTTGCTAGATGGTGTTTAAACACATGATCTAGCAAGTGGGAGGATGATTATGTAACAACCTAGAATAATCATCTTCTTGTAAAGACATGAATTTGTTGAATAAAAATGATTTCTTGTAAGATGATAAACAAAGTAAACTAGTGAACTTGTAGATCCAAGATTTATAAATGATTTTCCAAGAAAACCAAGTTTAAAATATGATTTTTACAAGATCATGGTTTTTATTAAACCTACAGTATTTTTAGTGACAAAATAAGTGTAGAAATACTTTTGAAACAAGAGGATCCAATAAATAAGCATTTTGTAAAATATGAGGACAAGTTGTAAACATCTAGAATTTCCAAGAATGAAGTTTACCGAGAAGTAAATATATTTTGGAGGGTAACTAAGGCTACTAAAAACATTACCAAGTTACTACGAGTTTTTACAAAACTTCAAGGTCATGATGTAGTGTAAATTACTTGGTTTTGACACTCGATAAGTGTTGAATGAGTTGATTGTTGATTGTGATGATTTAAAAGAAAATAAACACTTGTTTGAAAACATGGGAAGCCTCCATTTTTAGGGGAAACCATGTCAAAATTTCTATAAATTTTGACACTTAGAAAAATATAAGTTTTGAGAAACTTATTCCCTAAAAATGTATCTAAAAATATTTACCAAGGTTTCCCTAATTTTTGTGTTAAGAAATGATGATTTCTTCAAGATTAAAATTGATATTAAGTATGTATATTTTTGAGAAAAAATATATATATTTATTGATCACCAAATTTTGTGCTAAGTGTATGTAGTATGTATTACATGTAATAGTGTATTAGGACTTGAAAATACACTAAATACTCCTAAGGAGTGAAAATACAAAAATACACATACAACATGCCTAGACAAATACAAGAAAATATATTTATGAAAATATATTACCTGATAGATCATATAACTTGGACAAGTTATGAGCATGAAATGAAGATTTGGACAAAATACATAATTCGGGTGAAAAATACAAGATACTTATATTTATTTTTGAGAAAATAATATAAGTAAGATACATAGTTAAAAATATAAACTATTTTTAACACAAGAATACATACACAAAAGATAGTGACTTGTACTTGTGCGATACAAGTCTAGTGACTAACGTTAATAAAACACGTATATGTCACGAAGCTAGATAAGCAAACCCGGTGAAGTTTACGGCGCAAGAAACGGAAAGTTGTGAGTTCATGCTCCCCCTTTTCTTTTAACTGTTTTCAGTTTTATAACTTCGGGGGTGAAATACATGTTACAAATGTTACAATGTTTACAAATGTTATAATGGATACAAGAATTGAGAAATGATACGAGAAATGATACGATAAATCGTGTCACGAATAGGGTACCATAAGCACCATTAATCAACAATATACCTAGACCGCAGAACAAAAGGTTAGATCTAATGGGTTTTCGGGCAGCCACACTCTTGGTGAAAACTAGTGCCGAGTAGTGCTTTTGTGTCTCAGTCGTGAATCGACAACTAGAAAAATGCCTATGGTTTGGATGCTTCCTATGTCGTGTCACATGTTAATGGCCTTGCAACCCATTAACAACTTGATACATACAGAAATACTTGATTATACAAGATACATACAGAAATACTTGATTTATACATGATACATACCATGTTTTTCATACGAAGTATACAAACGTTCAATACAAGAACTGCATGAATTCACACCAACATTATGTTGACGTTTTTTTCAAAAACTCGCATGTATTTCAGGTAACTAAAGTGGATGTGCGTGCGGTCTTACTCATGCTCTTGGATGTTGTTATTATTTATCTTTGAATAAAGTTGTAAACTTTTCAGATAATATGTTGTCTTGTGATGTAAACACTTAAACCACGTTTTCAGTTATGTAATGTTGGTAATTGAAGTTATTTTTACGAGCATGTAGTATGTTTACCATTCGTATGCAATGAGAACCTTTCATGATCACACCTCGTGCTTCCGTGATGTGTGCAAAATGCAACATATAAATTTCATCAATTGTGGCATAAAACTAACCCTTTTTTAGTACTAATGTTGGAAAAAGTGTTCTTTTGTCTTCCTTTTGTATTTTTTCAGGATTAAAGGAGCTCAAATTAACAAAAGAAGCAAAAAGACAGCTAAATCTAACATAAATACAAGAAAAGGAACAAACGTGACATGCCCGACCCCATGACAGCATCTTCCCAAGCAAAACAAGAAAACAGGAGGCTGAACACGCCCCGTGCTCAGTGAACACGGGGGCGTGCCCAAGTGCCAGCAGAAAAGACAAAGCTGTAGAAGCTTCTATCGCCCACCACGGGGTCGTGCTCAGCGGACACAGGGCCGTGGTCAACTCTAAGATTCGCAGGATCTGGGGAAATCTTGATAGTACAGATTTGCTTCTGCACACGGGGGCGTGCCCAGTGGACACGGGGGCGTGGTCAACTGATGCAGACAAACTGCAATTAATGAAGAAAGAGAAGGATATGGACACGGGGCCGCGCCCGAGCTTCTGTTCAGCCTATAAATAGGAGTGCTTGGCTCAAGTGCAAACCATCCCTTGGCACACCACCTCTCTCACACTTCATCCACCACCCACCACCACCATAACACCATCATCCACCACCATTATCCATTGTCCATCATAGAGTGTGTGAGTCGTCTCAGGATCCAAGATTGATCGTAAGAGTTCTTGACAATCAAGGCCATGTTTGCCTAAGTCTCTTACATCACTTGGTGAAGACAAAGTGTCTAGTGTAATACTTTTTATTTTTAATTTTTTCGCACTTTTTATTTGGTTATGTATTAATGACTTTAATAACTAGTTTCTTATGTTGAAGGTGATTTTTCCTTATCGTTTGTCCGTGGTGTCTTGGCATTATTTTACTGTCTATATAAAATAAAATATTTTCACCATTCATATCTTCACGGTCTATATGGAGGTATGCTGGCTACCTGGTCGGGGGTTAAGGGAACGGTTTGGTAAAAGTCTTGCCTTGTTCAGTGTATAGATCCTGTAAGGACCTGGGTCAAATTTAGTAGGTCCTCCTTCAATACTTAACGGTATTGGATGGCGGGGGTCCAAACTCTTTGATCCCCTCATATGTAAGCTACTATTAATACTTTAACCCGGCTACCTAGGACTGTATCCCTGCTGACTCAGACTACTTAGCCGAGGGTAACGTCACCTTCAAAAGAGAGGCCTACCATAATATGCATTAATAACTTAATTAATTATCTTTCAATAATCCGACCCTTTAGGATTGTATCCTTGCTGACTCAAACTACTGGGTTGAGGGTAACGTCACCTTCAAAAGAGGGGCCTACTACAATAACTAAGATAATCTATTAAAAAGTGCGGAAATAATCAAAGGTTACACTATACACGAGTCGGAACCAAGTGATTCATCTTGTCTATCTGTTTTTACTTTTATTTTATTTTCAGCATTTTAGTTAGTTTTTATTTTTTTTAAACCTTTTTTTCTAACTTTTTGATTTGATTAGACGTTGAGGATAAACCGGTACTAAAAGCTCTTGTGTCCTTGGACGACCTCGATACCTTACCAACACTATACTACGCTCACGATGGGTGCACTTGCCCATATGTGTGTTTAGTGTTAGTAAATATCGTGTTTTATAAATTTAAAACTTGGCTAAAAAAGTGTAAAAGGGCTTAAAATAAACATTAAAACCATAACACACTTCACGCACATCAAGTTTTTGGCGCCGTTGCCGGGGACACAAGGATTTTAAGAAAGTTAGGAATCAACGGCCTAATCATTTTTTTTCTTATTTTTCTGTATTTTTTAGGATTTTTCTTAATTTTTCAGCTTCTGCAGAACTCAGCACGGGTCGTGCCCGCTGAGCATGCCTCGTGCCCAATCATTGGAACTGGCAATCCTGTTTTAAGTCAGACAGTAAGCTGAACACGGGGCCGTGCCCACTCAACACGCCCCGTGCCCAAGATTCAGTTAATGAAAACAGAACCGTAAGATCCCGACGGTTGGTAATTTTTGACACAAACATGAGTGATACTGATATTTTTTACTTTCGGCACTCTTATGGTACGTGGTGTCAAATATGTGGTGGTTCCCATAAGTAATTAGAATGTTATTTTCTAAATTATAAGCCCCACTATATAGACCCATCGTTTTCCTGTATCCTTAAGAGGGGCGAAAGTAAAAAATAATCCTTATCTCTCCCTCGAATGCTCTCAACCGGATTTTCTAGGAGAAATGCTTCTTGATGAGCTATTTCAATTAGAAGATCTAATTCTTAATTGGTTAAAAGAACTTAGGATAGAATTCAATAATTTATCTCAAGACGATAACCAAGAAGAAGTGCTGGGATCACATTCAAACAACTTCGTTGTTCCCGACGATACCTCTAAATCTAGCGAGGACTTGAGCGATAGTCATCCCTGTGTCGATTGTGCCATGAAGGACTCCCCATCGACTTCGTTCGATGCATACATAGACCTGAGCGATTCGGCATACACCTTCTTTAACGAGAGCCCGGAAAAGGGTTGGACTTGTCCAACTACATATAGCATAGGAATTACCCTCACCGAAAACCTCTTGCGTTCTCGTCTTAATCTAGAACAATTAAGGTATCTTAGGCACTTTGGGGTTGTTCCATCCAGTAAGGAACCGCCCGATCCGAAAAAGTTCCTTAAAAATAGACAAACTTCATAAACAGCCTTTCGACACGGGGTCGTGCCCAGGTCAACACGCCCCCGTGTCCACCAAAAGATTCCCTTCTGACTTTTTGTCAGAATACGGACAAAAGTTGTCAGGATCTTGCCTGCACACGGGGCCGTGTCCAGCCGACACGGGGCCGTGTCCAGCATGCTGTCGTTTTCTATAAATGCAGCCAAGAATCCTGCATATTTGGACCATCCAGGGACAGAGATTTGAAAGGATCTTCTCACCTACCATCCTAGGTATGTTCTAAATGAAGGTTCTAACAAACATCTTGTCCTTTCCTCTTTTATCCATTGCCTTCTTCTTCATCTTTCTTGCAACAACACCTCCATTGAAGCTAGATTCAAAGGTTTATGGTGATGTTTGTTAAGTTTTTATTCAAGGAATCTTGTTAAAAATAAGTTACACAACATTGTTTTAAGTTATTTCTGCTCAAAACTGCTTCATAAGTTGGAAAAATAATTTGAAACTCCAAGATGCCTTGTTCTAAAAAAACTACAGAAAGCTGAACACGGGGCCGTGTCCGTCGTACTGTTTCATTAAAAATGAACTATTTTTTGTTTGTTTTCGTAGAATGTCTAGCCAAAACAGTGGAACCTCTTCTGCACACTCCAGAAACAGTCGAAGGGAAAGAAGGTCATCAATTGAAGCAACTCTCGTACGATACGTAATGGCATTACGTGAAGCTCTAGACGAGATGACTTCGGTAGAGGAGGTCCTAATAGACCGTATAAATTATCTTACGGTAGGGCTGGAAAACAGTTTTCAAGAAATTAACCTCTTGCACTAGAGGTTAAACATTCTTGTAACACCTCCCATGGAACCAATCCTCCCTCAAGAGGATTGGAACCTAGCACTTGGAATCCACAATCCTACTGGATGGGATGACCTTCCAGCGAAGCCTCCTCTTGAAGATCTACAAGAAGTCCCGGTGGAAGTTGCACCTCCTCAAACTAACGCCAATGAACCCGCTTTTCTTCTCCCAAGGGAGATAGAGGAGTGGCTCGCCGACGTGTGAGGAACCCATGCCCGAAGAAAAGAAGTTTTCATGCCGCATCTAACAAAGAGAATTATCTTTTTGGAAATTTTGCTAGTAAAATAAAGTTTAGGCTAGAACTTCTCGATTTGGATTTCTTGCGCTTCTTTGACCTACTTATCTAGAATTTTAACTTTTTAGGACTATTATGTAATTCTCTCTATGACTTAATGAATGATGGTTTTAATTAATTTGGTGTTTGGATGGTGTTGAAATGAATAAAACACACTCGGGATGGCAAAGGAAACAAGGGAAACTTGAACCAGCACCCCATGCAGGAAAACAGGACCATCCGACAAAATTTATTCGCTACAGTAAGTTCAGCACGGGCCGTGTCCGCCCAACACGACCCCGTGCTGCACAGTCTGCAGAAAATGCCCAGTTCAGGTAAACTGGACACGGGACGTGTTCACTCAACACGCCCCCGTGTCCAGGCTTCTGTTTCTCTTTTTCAACGTTGTTACTGGCGACTGAACACGGGGCCATGCCCGGACACCACGGGGCCGTGTCGAGCGCCCAGTAACACAAGTTTTTGCTTTTTCACACCTTTTTACACATTCAATCAACCTAAAAACTTATTTTTGGGACACATTGAGGACAATGTGTAATTTAAGTGTGGGGGGGGGATGCTAAAACCTTGAATCTTGCAAGTCCTAACTACAAGCCTTACACAAAACTCTATTGGAACCGCTAATCACCCCAAAAAATTTTTAAAAAATTTTCATTTTTTTTACTTGTCTAGGTTTAACTTGGGAATTTCAAACTCTAAAAATGTTATATTTTTACAAATTTACAACCATAGCGTCGTGATAAAAAGAACCAACATAAGAAAATTATGAAACGACATGACAAGCTTAGTTAAAATTTGATTATATATACTTGATCACATAAAAACCCATTCCCACAAAAGTGAGTTTTGAGCCTTTATTGAGCATACAAATATATATCTTTAAACTAAATGCTCATTTTTCGTTTCTTGTGTGAATAGCCGCTTGGTTCTTACGACTCTAGAACTTGCCACGACGATACATTCGCGGTCCTTACCAACTTAAACCCGAGTAAGTAAATGATGGAGGCATTCGGACTAACCCTTTTTATTTCAACACCATTATTTTTCTTTTTTTTACCACCTACCCAAAATCCCCCTAGTTAGCCCCTTTGAGCCTAAACCTTTTCATTTCATAACCCAAACCAAACACCCTTTCACCCACCAAAACCCTTTTTATTTTTAACCTTTTGTTTTCAAAAAAAAATGTGTTGATGATGAAGCAAAAGAGAAATAAACAAACAAGTTTATCAAAAATAACTTTGTTTGAATAAAAGCTTCATCAAAATAAAAATTGCAAAAGTCTTACAAAAACCGACGCTTATTACGCTTTTCGCCCTTTCACTAACCACTAACCCAACCACCTACCTTTAACCCAAGCCTAACCCTTCACCGAAAAGTCCTCTTGATATTTACAAAGGTATATAGTTAAAAAGGAGGAGGATTGATTGCTTGGCAAGCCTATGGTAGGAGTAAGTTCCATGCCGCTCTCGATTGATTCACTAAAATACAGCTTCGGCCGAGTGTTGAGTGATCCCCGTGAGGTATGTGAACTTGTATATAAATGGAATTTTAAAGAGGCATGTTATGCCCTAATAAGTAATTTATCTTATGAAAAGTTTTAAATAAATCATGACGAATAGGATTGTAATAAATAAAAATATAACTTATTAAAGAATCTTGGAAATCCCGACACTCTATGACAAGCCCAAAAAACCTTCTCTTCTACCCATTCCATTTGAGAGTGTAAAGCCACATTATAAAGAGTTTTGCTTGAGGACAAGCAAAGATTCAAGTGTGGGGGTATTTGATGTGTGCAAAATGCAACATAAAAATTCAACATTTGTGGCATAAAACTAACCCTTTTTTAGTACTAATGTTGGAAAAAATGTGCTTTTGTCTTCCTTTTGTATTTTTAGGATTAAATGAGCTCAAATTAACAAAAGAAGCAAAAAGACAGCTAAATCTAACATAAATACAAGAAAAGGAACAAACGTGACATGCCCGACCCCACGACAGCATCTTCCCAAGCAAAACAAGAAAACAGAAGGATGAACACGCCCCGTGCTCAGTGAACACGGGGGCGTGCCCAAGTGCCAGCAGAAAAGACAAAGCTGTAGAAGCTTCTATCGCCCACCACGGGGCCGTGCTCAGCGGACACGGGGCCGTGGTCAACTCTAAGATTCACAGGAACTGGGGAAATCTTGATAGTACAGATTTGCTTCTGCACACGGGGGTGTGCCCAGTGGACACGGGGGCGTGGTCAACTGATGCAGACAAACTGCAATTAATGAAGAAAGGGAAGGATGTGGACACGGGGCCGTGCCCGAGCTTCTGTTCAGCCTATAAATAGGAGTGCTTGGCTCAAGTGCAAACCATCCCTTGGCACACCACCTCTCTCACACTTCACCCACCACCCACCACCACCATAACACCATCATCCACCACCATCATCCATTGTCCATCATAGAGTGTGTGAGTCGTCTCGGGATCCAAGATTGATCGTAAGAGTTCTTGACAATCAAGGCCATGTTTGCTAAGTCTCTTACATCACTTGGTGAAGACAAAGTGTCTAGTGTAATACTTTTTATTTTTAATCTTTTCGCACTTTTTATTTGGTTATGTATTAATGACTTTAATAACTAGTTTCTTATGTTGAAGGTGATTTTTCCTTATCGTTTGTCTGTGGTGTCTTGTCATTATTTTACTGTATATATAAAATAAAAGATTTTCACCATTCATATCTCCACGGTCTATATGGAGGTATGTTGGCTACCTGGTCGGGGGTTAAGGGAACGGTTTGGTAAAAGTCTTGCCTTGTTCAGTGTATAGATCCTGCAAGGACCTGGGTCAAATTTAGTAGGACCTCCTTCAATACTTAACGGTATTGGATGGCGGGGGTCCAAACTCTTTGATCCACTCATATGTAAGCTACCATTAATACTTTAACCCGGCTACTTAGGACTGTATCCCTCCTGACTCAGACTGCTTAGCCGAGGGTAACATCACCTTCAAAAGAGGGGCCTACCATAATATGCATTAATAACTTAATTAATTATCTTTCAATAATCCGACCCTTTAGGATTGTATCCTTGCTGACTCAAACTATTGGGTTGAGGGTAACGTCACCTTCAAAAGAGGGGCCAACTACAATAACTAAGATAATCTCTTAAAAGTGCAAAAGTGCGGAAATAATCAAAGGTTACACTATACACGAGTCGGAACCAAGTGATTCGTCTTGTCTATCTGTTTTTACTTTTATTTTCAGCATTTTAGTTAGTTTTTATTTTTTTTAAAAACCTTTTTTCTAACTTTTTGATTTGATTAGACGTTGAGGATAAACCGGTACTAAAAGCTCTTGTGTCCTTGGACGACCTCGGTATCTTACCAACACTATACTACGCTCACGATGGGTGCACTTGCCCATATGTGTGTTTAGTGTTAGTAAATATCGTGTTTTATAAATTTAAAACTTGGCTAAAAAAGTGTAAAAGGGCTTAAAATAAACATTAATACCATAACACACTTCACGCACATCATTCTGCCTTAGAAAGGGGTGTGACAGATTGGTATCAGAGCAGCGATTGTAGTGAACCAGGATTCCTTCTCGAGTCTAGTCTACAATCTCTAGGATCCTTTCATGAAAACAATTTTTCAAAAAGTTTTCATTGCATAAAACTTTCCGCGACATCCACTTCCTGAAACTGTATACAAAGAGTCAAGAAAAGACACTACGAGACTTAGGGTGCACTGGAGTAGCACTTCTCTGTAATTAAGAATTACTTGCAATTATGTGTGATAATTGATATATACATATACTAGAAGTAGAATGTCACAGGTATACGTGACTTCGTCTGAAAACAATGGCCTATCTGAAGGAAGAGATACGAAGATGAAACAAACACTGTGCAAGGAGTTACGTAATTATGGATGCATACATAATTATGGGATTCAGTGCACAGAAACCACAGCAAGTCTTGTCACGTATAGATTCCCTCAGTGCAAGAAATGGTCAAACCTGAACACCTTTCCCCCAGCCTAATAAATACTCTGTGGAGTAATAATTTAGGGCATAAAGACAAGAACCGCCAGCATTTATCTATTTATACATGCTTGTTGTTGTATGAATTGATTTAAATAGCGAATTGTTTGATGTCACTTATGTGGTGTAGTTGTGTATACATACTACTACTGTCTCGTATGACGATATTGATGGAGGGTGTGAAACCCGAGTGTTAACGTTCGTATTTTGTGTGAATTATTGTCGTTTAAGTGATAATGCACCTTGAATGTGTTAACTACGTGTGTTTGTGATTTTTCAGGTAAAACGCGTAATTCGGTGAATTCGGAGTGTTTAAAAAGGATGCGAAACATTGAAAGTCAAGGGCCATTATGCATGATTTTTGGGGCTGCTGCGTTTGACTTCTTTCAGTCATCACTAGTTATGTGAGACTCTTAGGAGAAGCAATAAAAAGGAGGTGAACATTAATTGAAATAACATCAATTGACTCTTAAGGATATAGTGGAATTTTGGAGGTGTCACGTGGAGGGATCAATTCATGTGAAAGAAGGGACTATTATTTTAATTATTTCAAAGTCATTTATCATCATCCATCCAAGAAAACATAAGTGTGCATTGAGATAATAGTTGGCTGACTTCTTTGAGGGATCATGTGAATTAAAGTGGCGGCAGACATCACATGGGATCAATGGATGGAGTAGCATCTCATCATTGGCAGACAAACAAAAGAAAGATAGATGGTGAATATGTGACCTACGGATTGAAGGACACGCAGCACGTGATGTTTATTTTTGGGAGTAGATTAAAGTGTTTTAACCCTTATAATTAAAATACTCTAGATACACGAAAGTGGGCAGCCATTTCTAATTACTTTTGGGCTTTTATAACAAATGAGCCCAATATCATTAGGAGGTAATATCATCGATCATTAGGCAGCCGGACATCATTTTTTTGGGGAGAAAAGAGACTCATCACCAACAACATCATTGTACATCATCATCGATAAACCACACCACTCAACCAATTCGATCATGCATTCAACCTCAGCTCGAGCCTGTGAAGATCAACCCACCAACATGCGCGGTTAACCCTCCAGTGAACACTCCGGGTGATGATTCTTGTATTTCACTTTTAATTTAGTTCTGTTTGTTTGAGAATTAGATTGTAATTAGGTGTTGACCGAATTGCATTCACATATATATATATATACAATTTGTGTGACAGACAAATCCTGGTGATAACCAGAGAGACGTATTTATGTTGAATCTAATTGTGCCTTTGCTGATTGAATAATTATTTATGCTTGCGGTTAATATCTCTCTGATCAATTGGTATTATGCTAGGATCTTGTATAAGTAATTGGTTTATGTGACAGATTTACCATTTAATCAGTGGCATCCAAATAAACAATAATTAGACTATTAGGTGTTTACAGAATCTGAATCCCGGAGTGGTCACGTTCCTATCATTGTTTTCTCATTTTCACAATACTTATTCATAAAAATTACAAAAATAGATAAACTAGCAAATTTCATAAAGTAAGTTTAGATTAGTTAAATGGTATTACACTGACCACATGCTCCTCTGGATTCGATACCTGACTTACCCTGTCTATAGGTAATTTTAGGTTTTTGCATAGACCCGACGACTGTCTATCAGATATCAAACAAATGTCTAACCCTATTGTGTTGTGTTCTGTTAGAACATGGCACCCAGAAGAGCTGTGAACGCTCGTGATCAACCTCCTCCTCCCCAACTGCCAAGGACTGCTGAAGAGCTAAATGCTCTACTGGAAGAAACGATCTCCACAGCTATCGTTCAGTACGAGGCGAACTGTACTGAACAAAGTGGAGGACCAAGCAATGCAAGACGTAATGGGAATGGAGATTCATCTGGAGGAAACGCAGCTCATGGCTGCACTTTCAAGCAGTTTCTCGACTGCAAACCGCTGAACTACGACGACACTGGAGGTGCAGTGGCATATGTACGATGGACGGAAAAGACTGATGCCACTATCCGTATGAGCAAGTGTACCGCAGATCAGCAAGTCACTTTTGCTACGGGGTTGTTTGTTGATGAAGCATTGACTTGGTGGAATTTGCAAGTCCAGACTCCGGGTGATGATGCCGCATATGGCATGTCTTGGGATGAGCTGAAGGAGAAAATGAGAGAGAAGTATTGCTCTCGTGCTGAACTCCAAAGATTGGAAACTGAGTTCTGGCACTTGACCATGGAAGGTGCTGACATTACTGGTTATACCCGAAGGTTCCACGATTTATCTAGGGTGATCCCTTACATGGTGACTCCTGAATTTAAGCGCGTAGAACGCTACATTTGGGGATTGGCCCCAGAGTTTCGCGGCATGGTAACCTCGGCCAAACCCGCAACAATCACTGAGGCTGTAACTCTGGCTGTCAGCCTTACTGAAGATGTTGTTCGTATGAAGAAGTTATCACTGGACCCAACTGAAAAGGCCGAGACGCATGCTGAGTCGTCTGGTGACAAGAAAAGGAAGCATGCGAGTCTGAATCAAGCAACCCGCAGCAACAACAAAGGTTCAAACAACAAGAAGCGTGACACTAACCCACCTAAGGAGACGAGAACCTTTGCAGCGGCAAATGATACTGCAGCCAAAGGATACCAAGGCACCCTGCCTAAATGCCAAAAATGTAAGTGTCATAATGAAGGAGCTTGTCGCATTCCAAGATGCGACAAATGTGGTAGATTGGGTCATCAAACAGAAGACTGTTGGGGAAAAGGAAAGAATGGGAATGGAAATTGCAACGGTGCTGGTGATAGAAACAACGGTGGAAATGGCAATGGTGCTGGTAACAGGAATGGCAAAGGAAATGGGTAGAACTAAGGATGCTTCAGTTGTGGAAGCAAGGATCATTTCATAAAAGACTGCCCAAGGGGAAACAATGATCAGGCTCGAGCATTCGTGATTGGAGCAAGGAACGCACGCGAGGACCCTAATGTGGTCACCGGTACGTTTCTCGTTAACAATCACTTGGCATCCATATTATTTGACACTGGTGCCGACTATAGCTTCATGTCTGTGGAATTTAAACATATGCTTGGAATAGAATCTAGTAGATTAGATATTCCTTACTCCATAGAACTAGCCAATGGTAAACTTGTTGAATCGGGCGAAGTTGTTAGAGGCTGCACATTAGAAGGTGTGACAACTGGCACAAAACCGGTAATTTCCGTGCAATTTAATTAATACTTAATAACTGCAATTATGTGCTTAAATGTCAACATTGTCTTATTACATACTATACATGTGAATTCATGCACGTTTTATACTACAAGAAATTGCTTTATGCATTAATGATAGCGTTGCGTCAGAAATACTAGTAAACTCACCGGTAAGACACATTGTGTCAACAATTCTGCAGAAAGCAGTCAGACATTGGAATTGGGGCCTAGATGTGGGTCCAACAACAAGAATACATTAAAACCCAAGAGTACATACAAGGGTTAACATATAGACTTTCCGGAAGCTAATATACGCACTAAAAAGCACCCGAAACGCACTTTAAGTGCAGAATTTTACAGAATTCAGCTATAATCAGCTTTATAACCTCAAAATATTATGCAGAATTCATGTTTTATCATCAGAATACTTCCCTAAGTGTCGGGAATTAAAAGTGTCACAAAAGGATACATAAAGGACACTAAACGGTGCAATTTAGCACTTTAACGAACCGGTATTTAACCGAACAATCGGACATAACCCGGAACATCAAAACATTACTAGAAGCATTGTTTATTTATTTCTGACCTAGTTATGGTCCCCGAACACCATAACACCCCTTATAACGTAATAACACATTAAATCCCTAAAAATTACACTTGAAAGCTAACTTGTTTATAAAATTAAAGTTTGGAATTTACACATTACACCCCCCCCCCCCCTTCATATATACGGTCACCTTATGGGACCCCACCACAATCTTCCCCGAACAACCTCTGGTCAACGGGATGTTTGAAAGCTCACCTAACCTATCCTTACGTTTGAGAAGGTCCTTAAGGAATTTGGCGCATTTAGGCATGGACAGTAAGGCTTCGATGAAAGGAAGCTTGATTTTCAGTTTCTTGAACATTTTGAGAAATTTCCCATATTCCTTAGCATATTTTTTATGCTTAAGGCGGGCGGGGTAGGGAATGCGTGAATGATCAACTAACGGTGAAGGCTTAACCCCTATGGGACGTTTTTCGACACTCTTTTCTACTTGAGGCTCCTCGGTGTGTGCGGTACTTGTTAGGTCTAGCCTACGTTGCACCTTACCGGGAGCTTCCATCTCTATCTCCTCATCTACCTCTTCCTCATCCTCTATCTCTACTCTGTCTCTAACTACCTCCCCTAGACTCTTTCCACTACGGGTAGTAATAGCCTTAGCTATAACCCTCCAAAATAATTTTCAACACCCCTAATAATATTTAAAATATTCCAACATGTTCTAAAATACACCCCGTATGCGAAAACGGGCCCCCAATACCTTTATTTTTATTAAAAATTTAATAAAAACAAATTTTAATGGGCTGTCGCGGGGCGCGAAGACCCAGCCTCGGTCTTATGCGGGCCGCGAGCGTTCATCAACGAGGCAGCACCCTGAGCTGCCACGTGGCAGCCACACGTCGAAGCTATACCCATGACCCGGATCAGCTAGGGCCTACGGACCCTATGTCGCGGGCTGCGTAGCCCTTGGCTACCTCTTACGCGGGCCGCGAGGGACTCAATATCAGCTCCTATAAATTGGGAGCTCAGGTCTTCAGTCGAACTCGCTTACATTTCTTTTCTCTCTTGAATTCTCAAATAGTATAAGCTATACTCGGGTATAATACCCCCTAATTAACGAAGTTCTGCCCCGTTGTAAGTATTATAACCCCGTTTACGTATTAGATACGCTACCCGATTGATCCAGGGTTCCGTAATGGCTGTCGTGGTTCTGCCAGATATAGTCATTGGAATGCCGTCCCGGGGAGGGTATTACTAATGTAAATATTTGGTTATTATACTAACCAGTGTGTAATATGACCCACCAGTCAGGATTGACAGTACTGAATGTGTAATTGTGTATAAATAAACATTGTAATAGCTCTCAATACTGTTAAAAGATAAAACTCTATTTAACTAAACTGGGATTCACTCACCAGTATTTCCCACTGACAAAATGTTTTTAAACGCGTTTCAGGTAACAAAATGTGAAAGCCAACTAGAAGTCAGCTGGACACCACTGAAGGCTTGGAAAAAGTGGCTATAAAAGTTACCTAAATAAAAGAAGATGTTTTATTTCAATAAAAGGGGATTTATCCCTATAAAATAGTTTGTAACGAAACTCGGGTTTTATCCCAGTATATTTCTATAAAGTGTGGTATTTACTCTGATAAAATATTTCCTAACTACGATCCTGATGAAATTTCCGCTGCCAAAATGATAAACACCGATACCACTGAAACTGGTCTCGCGGCCGCCCGTTCCCGAGACAGATAGGGGACGGGGGTTGCGACAGAAGGTGTGACAACTGGCACAAAACCGGTAATTTCCGTGCAATTTAATTAATACTTAATAACTGCAATTATGTGCTTAAATGTCAACATTGTCTTGTTACATACTATACATGTGAATTCATGCACGTTTTATACTACAAGAAATTGCTTTATGCATTAATGATAGCGTTGCGTCAGAAATACTAGTAAACTCACCGGTAAGACACATTGTGTCAACAATTCTGCAGAAAGCAGTCAGACATTGGAATTGGGGCCTAGATGTAGGTCCAACAACAAGAATACATTAAAACCCAAGAGTACATACAAGGGTTAACATATAGACTTTCCGGAAGCTAATATACGCACTAAAAAGCACCCGAAACGCACTTTAAGTGCAGAATTTTACAGAATTCAGCTATAATCAGCTTTATAACCTCAAAATATTATGCAGAATTCATGTTTTATCATCAGAATACTTCCCTAAGTGTCGGGAATTAAAAGTGTCACAAAAGGATACATAAAGGACACTAAACGGTGCAATTTAGCACTTTAACGAACCGGTATTTAACCGAACAATCGGACATAACCCGGAACATCAAAACATTACTAGAAGCATTGTTTATTTATTTCTGACCTAGTTATGGTCCCCGAACACCATAACACCCCTTATAACGTAATAACACATTAAATCCCTAAAAATTACACTTGAAAGCTAACTTGTTTATAAAATTAAAGTTTGGAATTTACACATTACACCCCCCCCCCCCTTCATATATACGGTCACCTTATGGGACCCCACCACAATCTTGCCAAGATCCCTTAAAATCTTACTTAATCTTTCATAGATTTCTTTTGGATTCACATGATCTTTCCTTGGATTATCTATGATATGATAAGATCTTGCAAAGTACTATAAGATCACACAAGACCTCATTCATCCACACACCATCATCAACCTCCTTCTCTCCTCCATTGTTCTCGGCCTCAACCCACCACCATACTACCACCATTTTCATCCAACATCCTTCCATTCCAAGGTGCACACAAGGTGTTAGGAGCTAAGTTAAGAGGTGTGGAGCTTGTGGATCTTGAAGGACCTTTTTCATTTGGTTTTATCCAACCATTTTGTCATCTTCAAGTTCTAGGAATCTTCCCTAGCCTTGTTGCTAGTGGTGAGCCCTCATAATCTCTTATTACTTCATATCTTTGGTGGTAAAAAGATATTTTATGATCAAATAACAAGAACACTAAAAGACTTGAACTTGAATCTTGAGACATAAGATGAAGTATGATGATATATAGATGAAATGATATTGTTTAGCACATGAATAATGCTTGTTTGTTGATTTCTTGAAATGATGATGTTGATCATCACAGGAAGCTTGCTAGATGGTGTTTAAACACATGATCTAGCAAGTGGGAGGATGATTATGTAACAACCTAGAATAATCATCTTCTTGTAAAGACATGAACTTGTTGAATAAAAATGATTTCTTGTAAGATGATAAACAAAGTAAACTAGTGAACTTGTAGATCCAAGATTTATAAATGATTTTCCAAGAAAACCAAGTTTAAAATATGATTTTTACAAGATCATGGTTTTTATTAAACCTACAGTATTTTTAGTGACAAAATAAGTGTAGAAATACTTTTGAAACAAGAGGATCCAATAAATAAGCATTTTGTAAAATATGAGGACAAGTTGTAAACATCTAGAATTTCCAAGAATGAAGTTTACCGAGAAGTAAATATATTTTGGAGGGTAACTAAGGCTACTAAAAACATTACCAAGTTACTACGAGTTTTTACAAAACTTCAAGGTCATGATGTAGTGTAAATTACTTGGTTTTGACACTCGATAAGTGTTGAATGAGTTGATTGTTGATTGTGATGATTTAAAAGAAAATAAACACTTGTTTGAAAACATGGGAAGCCTCCATTTTTAGGGGAAACCATGTCAAAATTTCTATAAATTTTGACACTTAGAAAAATATAAGTTTTGAGAAACTTATTCCCTAAAAATGTATCTAAAAATATTTACCAAGGTTTCCCTAATTTTTGTGTTAAGAAATGATGATTTCTTCAAGATTAAAATTGATATTAAGTATGTATATTTTTGAGAAAAAATATATATATTTATTGATCACCAAATTTTGTGCTAAGTGTATGTAGTATGTATTACATGTAATAGTGTATTAGGACTTGAAAATACACTAAATACTCCTAAGGAGTGAAAATACAAAAATACACATACAACATGCCTAGACAAATACAAGAAAATATATTTATGAAAATATATTACCTGATAGATCATATAACTTGGACAAGTTATGAGCATGAAATGAAGATTTGGACAAAATACATAATTCGGGTGAAAAATACAAGATACTTATATTTATTTTTGAGAAAATAATATAAGTAAGATACATAGTTAAAAATATAAACTATTTTTAACACAAGAATACATACACAAAAGATAGTGACTTGTACTTGTGCGATACAAGTCTAGTGACTAACGTTAATAAAACACGTATATGTCACGAAGCTAGATAAGCAAACCCGGTGAAGTTTACGGCGCAAGAAACGGAAAGTTGTGAGTTCATGCTCCCCCTTTTCTTTTAACTGTTTTCAGTTTTATAACTTCGGGGGTGAAATACATGTTACAAATGTTACAATGTTTACAAATGTTATAATGGATACAAGAATTGAGAAATGATACGAGAAATGATACGATAAATCGTGTCACGAATAGGGTACCATAAGCACCATTAATCAACAATATACCTAGACCGCAGAACAAAAGGTTAGATCTAATGGGTTTTCGGGCAGCCACACTCTTGGTGAAAACTAGTGCCGAGTAGTGCTTTTGTGTCTCAGTCGTGAATCGACAACTAGAAAAATGCCTATGGTTTGGATGCTTCCTATGTCGTGTCACATGTTAATGGCCTTGCAACCCATTAACAACTTGATACATACAGAAATACTTGATTATACAAGATACATACAGAAATACTTGATTTATACATGATACATACCATGTTTTTCATACGAAGTATACAAACGTTCAATACAAGAACTGCATGAATTCACACCAACATTATGTTGACGTTTTTTTCAAAAACTCGCATGTATTTCAGGTAACTAAAGTGGATGTGCGTGCGGTCTTACTCATGCTCTTGGATGTTGTTATTATTTATCTTTGAATAAAGTTGTAAACTTTTCAGATAATATGTTGTCTTGTGATGTAAACACTTAAACCACGTTTTCAGTTATGTAATGTTGGTAATTGAAGTTATTTTTACGAGCATGTAGTATGTTTACCATTCGTATGCAATGAGAACCTTTCATGATCACACCTCGTGCTTCCGTGATGTGTGCAAAATGCAACATATAAATTTCATCAATTGTGGCATAAAACTAACCCTTTTTTAGTACTAATGTTGGAAAAAGTGTTCTTTTGTCTTCCTTTTGTATTTTTTCAGGATTAAAGGAGCTCAAATTAACAAAAGAAGCAAAAAGACAGCTAAATCTAACATAAATACAAGAAAAGGAACAAACGTGACATGCCCGACCCCATGACAGCATCTTCCCAAGCAAAACAAGAAAACAGGAGGCTGAACACGCCCCGTGCTCAGTGAACACGGGGGCGTGCCCAAGTGCCAGCAGAAAAGACAAAGCTGTAGAAGCTTCTATCGCCCACCACGGGGTCGTGCTCAGCGGACACAGGGCCGTGGTCAACTCTAAGATTCGCAGGATCTGGGGAAATCTTGATAGTACAGATTTGCTTCTGCACACGGGGGCGTGCCCAGTGGACACGGGGGCGTGGTCAACTGATGCAGACAAACTGCAATTAATGAAGAAAGAGAAGGATATAGACACGGGGCCGTGCCCGAGCTTCTGTTCAACCTATAAATAGGAGTGCTTGGCTCAAGTGCAAACCATCCCTTGGCACACCACCTCTCTCACACTTCATCCACCACCCACCACCACCATAACACCATCATCCACCACCATTATCCATTGTCCATCATAGAGTGTGTGAGTCGTCTCAGGATCCAAGATTGATCGTAAGAGTTCTTGACAATCAAGGCCATGTTTGCCTAAGTCTCTTACATCACTTGGTGAAGACAAAGTGTCTAGTGTAATACTTTTTATTTTTAATTTTTTCGCACTTTTTATTTGGTTATGTATTAATGACTTTAATAACTAGTTTCTTATGTTGAAGGTGATTTTTCCTTATCGTTTGTCCGTGGTGTCTTGGCATTATTTTACTGTCTATATAAAATAAAATATTTTCACCATTCATATCTTCACGGTCTATATGGAGGTATGCTGGCTACCTGGTCGGGGGTTAAGGGAACGGTTTGGTAAAAGTCTTGCCTTGTTCAGTGTATAGATCCTGTAAGGACCTGGGTCAAATTTAGTAGGACCTCCTTCAATACTTAACGGTATTGGATGGCGGGGGTCCAAACTCTTTGATCCCCTCATATGTAAGCTACTATTAATACTTTAACCCGGCTACCTAGGACTGTATCCCTGCTGACTCAGACTACTTAGCCGAGGGTAACGTCACCTTCAAAAGAGAGGCCTACCATAATATGCATTAATAACTTAATTAATTATCTTTCAATAATCCGACCCTTTAGGATTGTATCCTTGCTGACTCAAACTACTGGGTTGAGGGTAACGTCACCTTCAAAAGAGGGGCCTACTACAATAACTAAGATAATCTATTAAAAAGTGCGGAAATAATCAAAGGTTACACTATACACGAGTCGGAACCAAGTGATTCATCTTGTCTATCTGTTTTTACTTTTATTTTATTTTCAGCATTTTAGTTAGTTTTTATTTTTTTTAAACCTTTTTTCTAACTTTTTGATTTGATTAGACGTTGAGGATAAACCGGTACTAAAAGCTCTTGTGTCCTTGGACGACCTCGATACCTTACCAACACTATACTACGCTCACGATGGGTGCACTTGCCCATATGTGTGTTTAGTGTTAGTAAATATCGTGTTTTATAAATTTAAAACTTGGCTAAAAAAGTGTAAAAGGGCTTAAAATAAACATTAAAACCATAACACACTTCACGCACATCAAGTTTTTGGCGCCGTTGCCGGGGACACAAGGATTTTAAGAAAGTTAGGAATCAACGGCCTAATCATTTTTTTTCTTATTTTTCTGTATTTTTTAGGATTTTTCTTAATTTTTCAGCTTCTGCAGAACTCAGCACGGGTCGTGCCCGCTGAGCATGCCTCGTGCCCAATCATTGGAACTGGCAATCCTGTTTTAAGTCAGACAGTAAGCTGAACACGGGGCCGTGCCCACTCAACACGCCCCGTGCCCAAGATTCAGTTAATGAAAACAGAACCGTAAGATCCCGACGGTTGGTAATTTTTGACACAAACATGAGTGATACTGATATTTTTTACTTTCGGCACTCTTATGGTACGTGGTGTCAAATATGTGGTGGTTCCCATAAGTAATTAGAATGTTATTTTCTAAATTATAAGCCCCACTATATAGACCCATCGTTTTCCTGTATCCTTAAGAGGGGCGAAAGTAAAAAATAATCCTTATCTCTCCCTCGAATGCTCTCAACCGGATTTTCTAGGAGAAATGCTTCTTGATGAGCTATTTCAATTAGAAGATCTAATTCTTAATTGGTTAAAAGAACTTAGGATAGAATTCAATAATTTATCTCAAGACGATAACCAAGAAGAAGTGCTGGGATCACATTCAAACAACTTCGTTGTTCCCGACGATACCTCTAAATCTAGCGAGGACTTGAGCGATAGTCGTCCCTGTGTCGATTGTGCCATGAAGGACTCCCCATCGACTTCGTTCGATGCATACATAGACCTGAGCGATTCGGCATACACCTTCTTTAACGAGAGCCCGGAAAAGGGTTGGACTTGTCCACCTACATATAGCATAGGAATTACCCTCACCGAAAACCTCTTGCGTTCTCGTCTTAATCTAGAACAATTAAGGTATCTTAGGCACTTTGGGGTTGTTCCATCCAGTAAGGAACCGCCCGATCCGAAAAAGTTCCTTAAAAATAGACAAACTTCATAAACAGCCTTTCGACACGGGGTCGTGCCCAGGTCAACACGCCCCCGTGTCCACCAAAAGATTCCCTTCTGACTTTTTGTCAGAATACGGACAAAAGTTGTCAGGATCTTGCCTGCACACGGGGCCGTGTCCAGCCGACACGGGGCCGTGTCCAGCATGCTGTCGTTTTCTATAAATGCAGCCAAGAATCCTGCATATTTGGACCATCCAGGGACAGAGATTTGAAAGGATCTTCTCACCTACCATCCTAGGTATGTTCTAAATGAAGGTTCTAACAAACATCTTGTCCTTTCCTCTTTTATCCATTGCCTTCTTCTTCATCTTTCTTGCAACAACACCTCCATTGAAGCTAGATTCAAAGGTTTATGGTGATGTTTGTTAAGTTTTTATTCAAGGAATCTTGTTAAAAATAAGTTACACAACATTGTTTTAAGTTATTTCTGCTCAAAACTGCTTCATAAGTTGGAAAAATAATTTGAAACTCCAAGATGCCTTGTTCTAAAAAAACTACAGAAAGCTGAACACGGGGCCGTGTCCGTCGTACTGTTTCATTAAAAATGAACTATTTTTGGTTTGTTTTCGTAGAATGTCTAGCCAAAACAGTGGAACCTCTTCTGCACACTCCAGAAACAGTCGAAGGGAAAGAAGGTCATCAATTGAAGCAACTCTCGTACGATACGTAATGGCATTACGTGAAGCTCTAGACGAGATGACTTCGGTAGAGGAGGTCCTAATAGACCGTATAAATTATCTTACGGTAGGGCTGGAAAACAGTTTTCAAGAAATTAACCTCTTGCACTAGAGGTTAAACATTCTTGTAACACCTCCCATGGAACCAATCCTCCCTCAAGAGGATTGGAACCTAGCACTTGGAATCCACAATCCTACTGGATGGGATGACCTTCCAGCGAAGCCTCCTCTTGAAGATCTACAAGAAGTCCCGGTGGAAGTTGCACCTCCTCAAACTAACGCCAATGAACCCGCTTTTCTTCTCCCAAGGGAGATAGAGGAGTGGCTCGCCGACGTGTGAGGAACCCATGCCCGAAGAAAAGAAGTTTTCATGCCGCATCTAACAAAGAGAATTATCTTTTTGGAAATTTTGCTAGTAAAATAAAGTTTAGGCTAGAACTTCTCGATTTGGATTTCTTGCGCTTCTTTGACCTACTTATCTAGAATTTTAACTTTTTAGGACTATTATGTAATTCTCTCTATGACTTAATGAATGATGGTTTTAATTAATTTGGTGTTTGGATGGTGTTGAAATGAATAAAACACACTCGGGATGGCAAAGGAAACAAGGGAAACTTGAACCAGCACCCCATGCAGGAAAACAGGACCATCCGACAAAATTTATTCGCTACAGTAAGTTCAACACGGGCCGTGTCCGCCCAACACGACCCCGTGCTGCACAGTCTGCAGAAAATGCCCAGTTCAGGTAAACTGGACACGGGACGTGTTCACTCAACACGCCCCCGTGTCCAGGCTTCTGTTTCTCTTTTTCAACGTTGTTACTGGCGACTGAACACGGGGCCATGCCCGGACACCACGGGGCCGTGTCGAGCGCCCAGTAACACAAGTTTTTGCTTTTTCACACCTTTTTACACATTCAATCAACCTAAAAACTTATTTTTGGGACACATTGAGGACAATGTGTAATTTAAGTGTGGGGGGGGGATGCTAAAACCTTGAATCTTGCAAGTCCTAACTACAAGCCTTACACAAAACTCTATTGGAACCGCTAATCACCCCAAAAAATTTTTAAAAAATTTTCATTTTTTTTACTTGTCTAGGTTTAACTTGGGAATTTCAAACTCTAAAAATGTTATATTTTTACAAATTTACAACCATAGCGTCGTGATAAAAAGAACCAACATAAGAAAATTATGAAACGACATGACAAGCTTAGTTAAAATTTGATTATATATACTTGATCACATAAAAACCCATTCCCACAAAAGTGAGTTTTGAGCCTTTATTGAGCATACAAATATATATCTTTAAACTAAATGCTCATTTTTCGTTTCTTGTGTGAATAGCCGCTTGGTTCTTACGACTCTAGAACTTGCCACGACGATACATTCGCGGTCCTTACCAACTTAAACCCGAGTAAGTAAATGATGGAGGCATTCGGACTAACCCTTTTTATTTCAACACCATTATTTTTCTTTTTTTTACCACCTACCCAAAATCCCCCTAGTTAGCCCCTTTGAGCCTAAACCTTTTCATTTCATAACCCAAACCAAACACCCTTTCACCCACCAAAACCCTTTTTATTTTTAACCTTTTGTTTTCAAAAAAAAATGTGTTGATGATGAAGCAAAAGAGAAATAAACAAACAAGTTTATCAAAAATAACTTTGTTTGAATAAAAGCTTCATCAAAATAAAAATTGCAAAAGTCTTACAAAAACCGACGCTTATTACGCTTTTCGCCCTTTCACTAACCACTAACCCAACCACCTACCTTTAACCCAAGCCTAACCCTTCACCGAAAAGTCCTCTTGATATTTACAAAGGTATATAGTTAAAAAGGAGGAGGATTGATTGCTTGGCAAGCCTATGGTAGGAGTAAGTTCCATGCCGCTCTCGATTGATTCACTAAAATACAGCTTCGGCCGAGTGTTGAGTGATCCCCGTGAGGTATGTGAACTTGTATATAAATGGAATTTTAAAGAGGCATGTTATGCCCTAATAAGTAATTTATCTTATGAAAAGTTTTAAATAAATCATGACGAATAGGATTGTAATAAATAAAAATATAACTTATTAAAGAATCTTGGAAATCCCGACACTCTATGACAAGCCCAAAAAACCTTCTCTTCTACCCATTCCATTTGAGAGTGTAAAGCCACATTATAAAGAGTTTTGCTTGAGGACAAGCAAAGATTCAAGTGTGGGGGTATTTGATGTGTGCAAAATGCAACATAAAAATTCAACATTTGTGGCATAAAACTAACCCTTTTTTAGTACTAATGTTGGAAAAAATGTGCTTTTGTCTTCCTTTTGTATTTTTAGGATTAAATGAGCTCAAATTAACAAAAGAAGCAAAAAGACAGCTAAATCTAACATAAATACAAGAAAAGGAACAAACGTGACATGCCCGACCCCACGACAGCATCTTCCCAAGCAAAACAAGAAAACAGAAGGATGAACACGCCCCGTGCTCAGTGAACACGGGGGCGTGCCCAAGTGCCAGCAGAAAAGACAAAGCTGTAGAAGCTTCTATCGCCCACCACGGGGCCGTGCTCAGCGGACACGGGGCCGTGGTCAACTCTAAGATTCACAGGAACTGGGGAAATCTTGATAGTACAGATTTGCTTCTGCACACGGGGGTGTGCCCAGTGGACACGGGGGCGTGGTCAACTGATGCAGACAAACTGCAATTAATGAAGAAAGGGAAGGATGTGGACACGGGGCCGTGCCCGAGCTTCTGTTCAGCCTATAAATAGGAGTGCTTGGCTCAAGTGCAAACCATCCCTTGGCACACCACCTCTCTCACACTTCACCCACCACCCACCACCACCATAACACCATCATCCACCACCATCATCCATTGTCCATCATAGAGTGTGTGAGTCGTCTCGGGATCCAAGATTGATCGTAAGAGTTCTTGACAATCAAGGCCATGTTTGCTAAGTCTCTTACATCACTTGGTGAAGACAAAGTGTCTAGTGTAATACTTTTTATTTTTAATCTTTTCGCACTTTTTATTTGGTTATGTATTAATGACTTTAATAACTAGTTTCTTATGTTGAAGGTGATTTTTCCTTATCGTTTGTCTGTGGTGTCTTGTCATTATTTTACTGTATATATAAAATAAAAGATTTTCACCATTCATATCTCCACGGTCTATATGGAGGTATGTTGGCTACCTGGTCGGGGGTTAAGGGAACGGTTTGGTAAAAGTCTTGCCTTGTTCAGTGTATAGATCCTGCAAGGACCTGGGTCAAATTTAGTAGGACCTCCTTCAATACTTAACGGTATTGGATGGCGGGGGTCCAAACTCTTTGATCCACTCATATGTAAGCTACCATTAATACTTTAACCCGGCTACTTAGGACTGTATCCCTCCTGACTCAGACTGCTTAGCCGAGGGTAACATCACCTTCAAAAGAGGGGCCTACCATAATATGCATTAATAACTTAATTAATTATCTTTCAATAATCCGACCCTTTAGGATTGTATCCTTGCTGACTCAAACTATTGGGTTGAGGGTAACGTCACCTTCAAAAGAGGGGCCAACTACAATAACTAAGATAATCTCTTAAAAGTGCAAAAGTGCGGAAATAATCAAAGGTTACACTATACACGAGTCGGAACCAAGTGATTCGTCTTGTCTATCTGTTTTTACTTTTATTTTCAGCATTTTAGTTAGTTTTTATTTTTTTTAAAAACCTTTTTTCTAACTTTTTGATTTGATTAGACGTTGAGGATAAACCGGTACTAAAAGCTCTTGTGTCCTTGGACGACCTCGGTATCTTACCAACACTATACTACGCTCACGATGGGTGCACTTGCCCATATGTGTGTTTAGTGTTAGTAAATATCGTGTTTTATAAATTTAAAACTTGGCTAAAAAAGTGTAAAAGGGCTTAAAATAAACATTAATACCATAACACACTTCACGCACATCATTCTGCCTTAGAAAGGGGTGTGACAGATTGGTATCAGAGCAGCGATTGTAGTGAACCAGGATTCCTTCTCGAGTCTAGTCTACAATCTCTAGGATCCTTTCATGAAAACAATTTTTCAAAAAGTTTTCATTGCATAAAACTTTCCGCGACATCCACTTCCTGAAACTGTATACAAAGAGTCAAGAAAAGACACTACGAGACTTAGGGTGCACTGGAGTAGCACTTCTCTGTAATTAAGAATTACTTGCAATTATGTGTGATAATTGATATATACATATACTAGAAGTAGAATGTCACAGGTATACGTGACTTCGTCTGAAAACAATGGCCTATCTGAAGGAAGAGATACGAAGATGAAACAAACACTGTGCAAGGAGTTACGTAATTATGGATGCATACATAATTATGGGATTCAGTGCACAGAAACCACAGCAAGTCTTGTCACGTATAGATTCCCTCAGTGCAAGAAATGGTCAAACCTGAACACCTTTCCCCCAGCCTAATAAATACTCTGTGGAGTAATAATTTAGGGCATAAAGACAAGAACCGCCAGCATTTATCTATTTATACATGCTTGTTGTTGTATGAATTGATTTAAATAGCGAATTGTTTGATGTCACTTATGTGGTGTAGTTGTGTATACATACTACTACTGTCTCGTATGACGATATTGATGGAGGGTGTGAAACCCGAGTGTTAACGTTCGTATTTTGTGTGAATTATTGTCGTTTAAGTGATAATGCACCTTGAATGTGTTAACTACGTGTGTTTGTGATTTTTCAGGTAAAACGCGTAATTCGGTGAATTCGGAGTGTTTAAAAAGGATGCGAAACATTGAAAGTCAAGGGCCATTATGCATGATTTTTGGGGCTGCTGCGTTTGACTTCTTTCAGTCATCACTAGTTATGTGAGACTCTTAGGAGAAGCAATAAAAAGGAGGTGAACATTAATTGAAATAACATCAATTGACTCTTAAGGATATAGTGGAATTTTGGAGGTGTCACGTGGAGGGATCAATTCATGTGAAAGAAGGGACTATTATTTTAATTATTTCAAAGTCATTTATCATCATCCATCCAAGAAAACATAAGTGTGCATTGAGATAATAGTTGGCTGACTTCTTTGAGGGATCATGTGAATTAAAGTGGCGGCAGACATCACATGGGATCAATGGATGGAGTAGCATCTCATCATTGGCAGACAAACAAAAGAAAGATAGATGGTGAATATGTGACCTACGGATTGAAGGACACGCAGCACGTGATGTTTATTTTTGGGAGTAGATTAAAGTGTTTTAACCCTTATAATTAAAATACTCTAGATACACGAAAGTGGGCAGCCATTTCTAATTACTTTTGGGCTTTTATAACAAATGAGCCCAATATCATTAGGAGGTAATATCATCGATCATTAGGCAGCCGGACATCATTTTTTTGGGGAGAAAAGAGACTCATCACCAACAACATCATTGTACATCATCATCGATAAACCACACCACTCAACCAATTCGATCATGCATTCAACCTCAGCTCGAGCCTGTGAAGATCAACCCACCAACATGCGCGGTTAACCCTCCAGTGAACACTCCGGGTGATGATTCTTGTATTTCACTTTTAATTTAGTTCTGTTTGTTTGAGAATTAGATTGTAATTAGGTGTTGACCGAATTGCATTCACATATATATATATATACAATTTGTGTGACAGACAAATCCTGGTGATAACCAGAGAGACGTATTTATGTTGAATCTAATTGTGCCTTTGCTGATTGAATAATTATTTATGCTTGCGGTTAATATCTCTCTGATCAATTGGTATTATGCTAGGATCTTGTATAAGTAATTGGTTTATGTGACAGATTTACCATTTAATCAGTGGCATCCAAATAAACAATAATTAGACTATTAGGTGTTTACAGAATCTGAATCCCGGAGTGGTCACGTTCCTATCATTGTTTTCTCATTTTCACAATACTTATTCATAAAAATTACAAAAATAGATAAACTAGCAAATTTCATAAAGTAAGTTTAGATTAGTTAAATGGTATTACACTGACCACATGCTCCTCTGGATTCGATACCTGACTTACCCTGTCTATAGGTAATTTTAGGTTTTTGCATAGACCCGACGACTGTCTATCAGATATCAAACAAATGTCTAACCCTATTGTGTTGTGTTCTGTTAGAACATGGCACCCAGAAGAGCTGTGAACGCTCGTGATCAACCTCCTCCTCCCCAACTGCCAAGGACTGCTGAAGAGCTAAATGCTCTACTGGAAGAAACGATCTCCACAGCTATCGTTCAGTACGAGGCGAACTGTACTGAACAAAGTGGAGGACCAAGCAATGCAAGACGTAATGGGAATGGAGATTCATCTGGAGGAAACGCAGCTCATGGCTGCACTTTCAAGCAGTTTCTCGACTGCAAACCGCTGAACTACGACGACACTGGAGGTGCAGTGGCATATGTACGATGGACGGAAAAGACTGATGCCACTATCCGTATGAGCAAGTGTACCGCAGATCAGCAAGTCACTTTTGCTACGGGGTTGTTTGTTGATGAAGCATTGACTTGGTGGAATTTGCAAGTCCAGACTCCGGGTGATGATGCCGCATATGGCATGTCTTGGGATGAGCTGAAGGAGAAAATGAGAGAGAAGTATTGCTCTCGTGCTGAACTCCAAAGATTGGAAACTGAGTTCTGGCACTTGACCATGGAAGGTGCTGACATTACTGGTTATACCCGAAGGTTCCACGATTTATCTAGGGTGATCCCTTACATGGTGACTCCTGAATTTAAGCGCGTAGAACGCTACATTTGGGGATTGGCCCCAGAGTTTCGCGGCATGGTAACCTCGGCCAAACCCGCAACAATCACTGAGGCTGTAACTCTGGCTGTCAGCCTTACTGAAGATGTTGTTCGTATGAAGAAGTTATCACTGGACCCAACTGAAAAGGCCGAGACGCATGCTGAGTCGTCTGGTGACAAGAAAAGGAAGCATGCGAGTCTGAATCAAGCAACCCGCAGCAACAACAAAGGTTCAAACAACAAGAAGCGTGACACTAACCCACCTAAGGAGACGAGAACCTTTGCAGCGGCAAATGATACTGCAGCCAAAGGATACCAAGGCACCCTGCCTAAATGCCAAAAATGTAAGTGTCATAATGAAGGAGCTTGTCGCATTCCAAGATGCGACAAATGTGGTAGATTGGGTCATCAAACAGAAGACTGTTGGGGAAAAGGAAAGAATGGGAATGGAAATTGCAACGGTGCTGGTGATAGAAACAACGGTGGAAATGGCAATGGTGCTGGTAACAGGAATGGCAAAGGAAATGGGTAGAACTAAGGATGCTTCAGTTGTGGAAGCAAGGATCATTTCATAAAAGACTGCCCAAGGGGAAACAATGATCAGGCTCGAGCATTCGTGATTGGAGCAAGGAACGCACGCGAGGACCCTAATGTGGTCACCGGTACGTTTCTCGTTAACAATCACTTGGCATCCATATTATTTGACACTGGTGCCGACTATAGCTTCATGTCTGTGGAATTTAAACATATGCTTGGAATAGAATCTAGTAGATTAGCTATTCCTTACTCCATAGAACTAGCCAATGGTAAACTTGTTGAATCGGGCGAAGTTGTTAGAGGCTGCACATTAGAACTTGGTGAACGAAGATTTAGCATCGACCTCTTACCTATTCAATTGGGTAGCTTCGATGTAGTGGTCAGAATGGACTGGTTGTCCAAGAACAAAGCTGAAGTTATTTATCATGAGAAAATCATTCGCATTCCTCTGGCGAATAATGAAACGCTTATAGTGCATGGAGAAAAGCGAGATACCCCTCTGCGAATCATCAGTTGTATGAAGGCACGGAAGTGCTTAAGAAAAGGATCCGTCGCTTTCCTGGCACATGTTGTAGACAAGAAGGCTGAGGAACCGAAACTCGAAGACATTCCTGTGGTGAAGGAATTCCCTGATGTTTTTCCCGAAGATCTGCGAGGATTACCTCCGCAACGACAAGTCGAATTCCATATAGACTTGGTTCCAGGAGCCGCTCCTGTAGCCAAGGTACCCTATCGGCTTGCTCCATCCGAAATGCAAGAATTATCTACACAACTCCAGGAGTTGTTGGATAAAGGATTCATAAGGACAAGCTTCTCGCCCTGGGGAGCTCCAGTATTGTTCATGAAGAAGAAGGATGGAACACTGCGGATGTGTATCGATTACAGAGAACTGAACAAGCTCACAATCAAGAATCGGTACCCACTACCGAGGATTGATGACTTATTCGATCAATTGCAAGGATCGAGCTACTATTCCAAGATCGAACTTCGATCTGGATACCATCAGTTAAGAATCCAAGAGGAAAGCGTACCAAAGACTGCATTCAGAACACGCTATGGGCATTACGAGTTCCTTGTGATGCCATTCGGACTGACGAACGCGCCAGCGGTATTTATGGATCTGATGAACCACGTATGCAAACCATATCTCGATAAATTCGTGATTGTCTTTATCGATGATATCCTGATTTACTCGCAATCGAGAGAAGAGCACGAGCAACATCTCAGGACCATTTTGGAAGTACTGATTAAAGAGAAACTTTATGCGAAATTCTCCAGATGCGAATTTTGGATTCGCGAAGTATAATTTCTTGGTCACGTTGTGAATGAGAAGGACATTCATGTAGACCCATCCAAGATAGAGGCAATAAAGAATTGGGAAGCCCCCAAAACCCCAACTGAAGTTCGACAATTTTTGGGTTTAGCAGGCTATTACCGGCGATTCATCGAGAATTTCTCAAAGATAGCTCAACCGTTAACTACTCTTACACAGAAAGACAAGAAGTACTACTGGGGTGACAAGCAGGAAGAAGCCTTCCAACTGCTCAAAAATAAGCTATGTGATGCACCAATACTATCCTTACCCGAAGGCACAGAAGACTTTGTGGTATACTGCGACGCTTCACGTCAAGGTTTGGGTTGCGTGCTCATGCAACGTCAAAAAGTCATCGCTTACGCTTCAAGAAAATTGAAGGTACATGAAAGGAATTATACCACTCATGACCTGGAGCTAGGCGCGGTGGTATTCGCCTTGAACATCTGGCGACATTATTTATACGGTACACGATGTACAATCTTCACAGATCACAAAAGCTTACAACACATATTTGATCAGAAGGAATTGAACATGCGTCAACGACGATGGGTCGAACTGCTAAATGATTATAACTGTGAGATTAAGTAACATCCTGGAAAGGCAAACGTTGTAGCAGACGCATTAAGCCGAAAAGAAAGGGTTAAGACCCTAAGGGTTCGAGCATTGGAAATGACTATTCAAACGAACCTCACTTACGCCCATTCAAGACTCACAACAAGAAGCCCTTAAGATGGAAAACCGTAAAGCTGAATACCTCCGGGGTATGTTGAAATACATGGTGCCAAATGAAGAGGGAACCTTATACTTTAAGAAGCGTATTTAGGTTCCGCTCTATGGCGGTATGCGGGAAGTCATCCTTAATGAAGCTCACAAATCGAGATACTCGATCCATCCAGGATCGAACAAAATGTATCAAGACTCGAAAGACTACTATTGGTGGCCGAGACTTAAAAGCGTTGTTGCTATTTATGTTGGAAATTGCCTAACCTGTGCTAAGGTTAAGGCTGAATATCAGAAACCGTCCGGCCAACTACAACAAACAGAGATACCTATGTGGAAGTGGGAGCAAATCTCGATGGACTTCATAACGAAATTACCAAGGACCCCGAGAGGGCACGATATGATATGGGTGATAGTTGATCGATTGACGAAATATGCGCATTTCCTGCCGATCCGAGAGAAAGACAGCACTGGAAAGCTTGCTGAGTTGTACTTAAAAGAAATCGTAGCATGTCATGGAGTGCCTATCTCAATCATTTCAGACAGAGATGAACGTTTTCTCTTGAGGATCTGGAAATCCTTCCAGGAAGCCTTTGGATCTCAACTATGTGACAACCCTCGTAATTTCATGTATCCCTACGATTATTTAATGATAATTAAAGTGCTTGGTGATTGTGTTGAATTACTTAACTGTTTCCTGATTTCTGTGTAATGCTTACATGTGCTTGTTAACCTACTAGTACGTTGTATTTTACTAGAACACTAAAAAGATGAACATAAAAGTTACATGAAGATTTACATGATGAAATGTTGTAGTGGGATGTTGTAATGAACATGTTGTTGATTACTTGATGATTTACTTGCTAATGTTGATGTCAAATGTCGTTATTGATCTCTAAAAATGTTAACGGAACCAATATAACTCGCATTACAATATTAAAAAGCTGAAAACAGGGGCTGGTTGGTGTTTACAGCTAACTTCAGTTGGCTGTAACCAGACCGTAACTTAACGAAAAATTGATTTTCTGAAGTCTAGATTTATGTATTATGAAATACGGTTCTAATGGCACTAGAATCATAACTTTTGGACTTCGTTTACTATTTTTAAAGGGGCGTTTTGTAACAGCAGCTCAAGCTGCATTTTTCCTGCTAAAAATATGTGTTGTGTTTTTAGTCATAACTGGAAATCTATGTTGAATCAGCTCATGAAATTTGTACAGTAGATGACCACTGATGTATTTGTAATTCTCCCACTGGAATTTCATAAATCGGACTTACGATGAATTTTTAATAAATTAATTCGTACACTGCAATCAGAAAAAAAGATGAATCTGATTGCAGTCCGGAAAATGATTTCTCATAAATTATTGGTGATGAATTGGATCCCGATATTTTTACACAATAATATTTGGATCGTTTAAGACCTTCTGAAAAAGTTGAGAATTTTTGGAATAAGTTAACTATTTTATTAAAGTCCCCTAAAACAGCCCAGTTTTGAATATAAAAGTTGAAACGACATAAGTAGTGATTTGCGTATCTAAATGTCGGGTAGGTTATCTGAAAATGATCTAACATGTTATATGTGTTATGTGCATTATCATATGTTTGTTTATGAGTGGGGAATGGATGGGAAGTTTACATGGGCATGAACCGTTAAAGTGATGCATGTTATGTGATAGATACGTGTAGGAACTTTATGCTCTATTTGAAGTCACTAATAAACTAAGTGGTAATCATACTAGGACATGATTGACCGACCTTGACTGTTAGCTATTTTTTGAGAGTCAAACCGAGCAATCAAAGGTGAGTTCACACCCTTACTAAGGCATGGGATTCCCGGTGGTTGGGAATGGGATGAAATAACTGAGACGGAACTTGTACTTTCACCACTACTAGACTACTTGCCTCCGTCCTCGGATTGGGAAGGACGCATATATATATATATACTCACTACGTACCACTGTCCTCGGATTGGGAAGGGAACCTGCGCTAAACCTATGTACTCACTACGTACCACTGTCCTCGGATTGGGAAGGTCACCTGCGCTAAACCTACGTACTCACTACGTACCACTGTCCTCGGATTGGGAAGGACACCAGCGCTAAATCTACATATTTAATATGTACCTCTGTCCTCGGATTGGGAAGGACACATATATATATATATATATATATATATATATATATATATATATATATACATCTAGTCTAGTGGTTTACAACATGGGGTAGCCCCCACCGTTTATGGTTTGGGAATAATAAGGAAAGTTGATTTAACCTGCAACTGCAAACAAACTCATAGTTCTTGAAAACTACCTTATAACGAACACCTACTGTGAACTCGCTCAACTTTGTTGTTGATTTGTTGTTACATGCCTTGCAGGTCGCTAGATACTTATGGAGCTTACTATAGGAGGAGGTCGTTGTGGGATACGGACTGTTATGTTCCGTGCTTAATATTTAAGTCCTTTTGAACTTATTAAACCTACGTTTTGGACTTTAAACTTATGAACTATGGAACTTATGTTTTGGACTTACGTTTTATGCTTCCGCTGTTAACTTAAAATCGGTTACTCTCTTTTGGTCACCAATTGTATTGTGGTTGGTTTTATTTACTTAATTATGTTGTTCAATATGATTGGTGGCTCGATCCTGGTCATGTCACGTCTCCAAGCGGTGATACTCCGCATGGTGGATTTTGGGGGTGTGCTAGATTGGTATCAGAGCCATTGGTTATAGTGAACTTGGTTTTAAAAAGGGAAAAACTTTTTGATAAAACCAGACTATAACCTGTACAGTGCTTAATGATCCACAACGACGCTTCGCTCCACGTGCAAGACTCAACACTATAGGTAATATGGTTATTGTTTGTATTGCCTACCTGCTAGTTTAAGCAGCACATTTGATCATGGTATGCTTAGTTAGCGTAACAACTATTGCTTGAAACCCTATGTGTTTGCTCTCTTCTGTCACTCCACACTTACGCACTTTCGCGACACCACTTCTTACTTGTGTTCTCTGTATGGTGAAGATCATGAGTGGACGAATCAACCTCACACAAGCCCAGCTGATGGCTTTGATCAATGAACAAGTTACTGCTACACTTGCAGCCACTCAAGCAGGAGGCCAGCATGCCCAGCCGCCTGTGTGCACGTTCAAGACTTTTATGGACTGTCGTCCTAGTACTTTCAGTGGCACTGAAGGGGCCGTTGGACTCCTCCACTGGTTCGAGAAGCTCGAGTCGGTCTTCGAAATGTGTGAATGCCCTGAGGATCGTAGGGTGAAGTATGCTACTGGTACTCTTGAAGGGGTAGCGCTCACGTGGTGGAACGCTCAGGTTCAGCTGTTGGGGTTGGTTGCTGCTAATGCCACCCCATGGAACGGTTTCAAGGAATTGATCAAGGAAGAATACTGTAGTCGTGACGACATCCACAAGCGAGAGGTGGAATTTTTCAATCTGAAGATGACGGGGTCTGAGATTGAGGCATATACGAAGAGGTCAAACGAGTTGGCCATCTTGTGTCCTACTATGGTGGACCCTCCCATCAAACGTATTGAGCTGTACCTCAAGGGTCTTGTACCAGAGATTCAAAGTCATGTGACTTCAGCTAACCTGGGTACCATTCAGCAAATCATCAAGTTGGCCCATCGTCTCACCGATCAAGCGGTTGAGCAAAACAAACTGCCCAAGCGTATTAGTACTACTACTACTACTAACGCTCCCAATGATAGCAAGCGGAAATGGGATGGGAATTCTAGTAAAGGTTCTACTTCAGTTCAGTCTCAGTCCCAGCAGCGAAAGACAGATGGGTACAGGAGCCCCAGTCAACATTCTTCTAGGAATCAAGGTCAGGGTGGATACAGGGGAAATCACCCTAAGTGCAATCGATGTAATTTGCACCATAGCGGGGCGTGCAACAAGGGTCGTTGTCAGAGATGTAACAAACCTGGACATGAAGCCAAAGATTGCAGGAGCTCACGTCCTGCGAATCAGAATTGACAACAGCAGCCACAAGCTCCAGAGAACCAACATCAACACCAGCAGGGTAATAAGGGATGCTTCCAGTGCGGTGCTAAGGGTCACTTCAAGAGGCACTGTCCACTGCTGAATCAGAATCAGAACCAGAACAACATCCAAGGAAACGGGAACAACAATGGAGGCAATAATGGAGGCAACAATGGAGGAAACAATGATGGCAACGGTGCCAGGGGTCGAGCGTTCGTGCTGGGTCAGGGTGACGCAAGGAATGATCCTAACGTAGTGATGGGTAAGTTCCTTCTCGACGACTTTTATGTTACTGTTTTATTTGATTCGGGTGCCGATACCAGTTATGTGTCTCTAAAAGTTAGTCAAATGCTTAAGCGCACCCCAACACTTTTGACCACCAAACACATGGTAGAGCTAGCAAACGGTAAAAGCCTCGAGGCCACGCACATAGTTAAGGGTTGTAACCTTGTCTTAGCTGGTCAGACCTTCACTATCGATCTTATCCCTATCGTTCTGGGTAGTTTTGACGTTGTTATTGGGATGGATTGGTTATCTCATCAGCAAGCGGAAATTCTTTGCAATGAGAAGATTGTCCGCATCCCTCGTTCTGGTGAAAAACCTCTAACGATTCATGGCGACAAGAGTGGTGCTGTTGTGGGCATCATCTCTTTCCTTAAGGCCCAGAAGTGTTTGCGAAAGGGCCACCCTGTTATCCTAGCCCTCGTTTCTGATACATCTTTGGAAGAAAGGAAGATAGAAGACATACCTGTTGTACGTGATTTTCCTGAGGTATTTCCTGAGGAATTACCTGGTCTTCCGCCTCATCGTCAAGTGGAATTTCAAATCGAGCTAGCTCCTGGAGCAGCACCAATAGCTCGTGCACCTTATCGTCTAGCTCCATCAGAACTTGAAGAACTGTCCACGCAATTACAAGAACTCTTGGAAAAGGGTTTTATACGTCCTAGCTCTTCGCCCTGGGGAGCTCCAGTCTTGTTTGTGAAGAAAAAAGACGGTACTTTCAGGTTGTGTGTTGACTACCGCGAACTTAACAAGGTGACCGTGAAGAATCGTTATCCTCTTCCACGCATTGATGATTTGTTCGACCAATTGCAAGGGTCGAGTTTCTATTCCAAGATTGACCTAAGGTCAGGTTACCATCAACTGAGAGTCCGAGATGAGGACGTCTCCAAAACAGCATTTAGAACTCGTTATGGGCATTACGAGTTTTTGGTTATGCCTTTCGGGTTGACGAAAGCACCAGCGGTCTTCATGGATCTCATGAACCAAGTGTGCAAGCCTTACCTGGATAAGTTTGTCATAGTGTTCATCGACGACATCCTAATCTATTCTAAGAGTCAGGGGGAACACGAGCAACATCTGAGGCTTATTCTGGAACTTCTTCGAGCAGAGCAACTATATGCTAAATTTTCGAAATATGACTTCTGGCTTCGCGAAGTCCACTTTCTAGGCCACGTAGTAAACAAGGATGGGATTCATGTTGATCCATCCAAGGTTGACTCGATCAAGAACTGGCCTGCACCCCGTACACCAACAGAAATCCGCCAATTCTTGGGTTTGGCAGGATATTATAGAAGGTTTATCAAGGATTACTCAAGGATTGCGCAACCTCTCACTTCACTAACACAAAAGGGTGTCACCTATCGTTGGGGTGATGCACAGGAATCTGCCTTTCAGCACTTAAAAGATAGAATTTGTAGCGCGCCTATCCTCTCATTGCCTGAAGGCACAGATGATTTTGTGGTTTATTGCGACGCTTCCATCCAAGGACTGGGTTGCGTGTTGATGCAACGAGACAAGGTCATTGCCTACGCATCGCGCCAACTTAAGGTTCACGAAAGGAACTACACTACGCACGACTTGGAACTGGGAGCAGTTGTTTTTGCACTTAAGATATGGAGACATTACCTGTACGGTACCAAGTGCACTATTTACACCGATCACAGGAGTCTCGAGCATATCTTCAAGAAAAAGGAGTTAAACCTGCGACAACGTCGATGGGTCGAGCTCTTGAATGGTTACGAATGCGCGATCAAGTACCATCCGAGCAAGGCCAATGTTGTGGCCGACGCCCTCAGTCGAAAGGATACTATACCTAAGAGTGTACGTGCGTTACAACTTACCATCCAATCTAGTCTTCCTACTCAGATACGAGATGCCCAGGTTGAAGCATTGAAAGCAGAGAACATCAGGGCTGAGTCCTTACGAGGATCGAGGCAGCGATTAGTACAAAAGGAAGACGGCGCCTACTATGTAACAGGGCGCATCTGGGTTCCACTTTATGGAAACTTACGCGAGCTTGTGATGGATGAAGCATATAAGTCTCGTTATTCGGTACATCCTGGTTCGGATAAGATGTACCACGATCTCAAGACTACGTATTGGTGGCCTGGTATGAAAGCCCACATAGCGACCTACGTCAGTAAATGCTTGACTTGTGCCATGGTCAAGGTCGAATACCAGAAACCATCAGGCCTACTTCAACAACCAGAGATACCTAAATGGAAATGGGAACAAATTTCCATGGATTTCGTTACCGGTCTGCCCAGATCTCAACGCGGAAATGATACCATTTGGGTGATCGTGGATCGACTGACCAAGTCTGTACATTTTCTGGCTATCAAGGAAACTGACAAGTTTTCTACTTTAGCAGACATCTATCTAAAGGAAGTGGTATCAAGGCACGGAGTGCCAACCTCCATCATCTCTGATCGTGACCCACATTTTACATCCGAATTGTGGCAAGCTATGCACAAGTCCTTTGGCTCTCGATTAGACATGAGCACGGCATATCATCCACAGACGGATGGGCAATTTGAACGCACCATCCAGACCCTTGACGACATGCTTAGGGCGTGTGTAATCGATTTTGGTAATGGCTAGGAAAAGCACCTCCCGCTAGTGGAGTTCTCATATAACAACAGCTACCACACCAGCATCCAGGCTGCTCCGTTTGAGGCATTGTACGGACGTAAATGCCGATCACCTCTCTGTTGGGCAGAAGTTGGTGACAATCAAATCACTGGCCCAGAACTCGTAGTAGATACAACAGAAAGGATTGCTTAGATACGACAGCGAATGGCGGCAGCTCGGGACCGTCAGAAAAGCTATGCAGATCAGCGAAGGAAACCACTCGAGTTCCAGGTTGGGGATCGAGTGCTACTCAAAGTCTCACCTTGGAAAGGTGTAGTTCGTTTTGGCAAACGAGGCAAGCTCAATCCGCGTTATGTCGGACCATTCGAAATCATTGAGAAAATTGGCAAGGTCACCTACAGGTTGAATATACCTGAAGAACTCAGCGGAATTCACAATGTTTTCCATGTGTCGAATCTGAAGAAGTGTCTGTCAGATGAGACCCTCATAGTTCCCTTGAAGGAGCTCACTATCGACGACCAGCTGCGATTCGTCGAGGAACCAGTAGAAATTACTGATCGAGATGTTAAGATTCTCAAGCGTACCAGGATACCCCTCGTCCGAGTTCGTTGGGATTCCCGTGGTGGCCCAGAGTATACCTGGGAACGAGAAGACCAAATGAAACTCAAGTATCCCCAGTTGTTTAAGAAAAGTGCAACCACTACAGAGGCTGAAGCTACTGCAGAATTTCGGGACGAAATTCCAAATCAACGGGGGGATGATGTGACACCCCAGGAAAACCAGTAAACACCGCAACTTAACTAGCTTCCTCAGTAACCACGTGCTAAATTTCAGGACGAAATTTTCTTAACAAGGGGAGAATGTGACAACGCTCGTAATTTCATGTATCCGTACGATTATTTAATGATAATTAAAGTGCTTGGTGATTGTGTTGAATTACTTAACTGTTTCCTGATTTCTATGTCATGCTTACATGTGCTTGTTAACCTACTAGTCATGTGCAGAAAATTTACTAAAAGGTCCTGAATATTTTCCTAAGTGTTAGGAATTAATTGTGTTACAAATATATATATATATATATATATATATATATATATATATATATATATATATATATATATATAAGACACCTTTTCGGATTAATTAAACAATTTAACGGTACGGTATCTAACCGGATAACCAGACATTACCCGGGACACTAAATTTTTGCCACACACATTGTTTATTTATTTCTTGACTAGTCGTGGTCCCCGTTTGCCATAACACCCACTAAAAAGTTACTAACTAACACATATCATCCTAACACTTGAAATCTAACTTATGGTTACATTTTAGTCACAAAGTTACACCCAACCCCACCCCCCCTGGAACCGATTTCGGTCCTTAAGTGGACCCACCCAATCACTAACCTATCTTCACACCATACTTCATATCCAATATTTTATTTGATTACTTGCTTGCATGAATGAACAAGATATGTAGTAAGTGATTATAAGAATGGTGCTTACAAGATTACAATCATTCCTCAATCTTTCACCTCTCTCATCACTCTCCTCTCTCTCACTTTCGGTTCACCCCAAACCGAAACCGAAACCATCACCACCATTTTCACACCATCTTCATCCAAGTTTCAAGTTCCATTAAAGCCTTGAAGGTGATCCATGGAGGTTGCAAGTTGAGAAGCATTCAAAGGAGCTTTGTTCTAGTCTTGTTCATCATCTTTTCTCATCATCTTTGCACTAGATTCTACCCTAGCCTTGTGCTAGTTGTAAGTCTTGATCTACCTTAGTTTACTTACATTTCGAGTAGATTAAAAAAAATGTAGTACGTTGTATTTTACTAGAACACTAAAAAGATGAACATAAAAGTTACATGAAGATTTACATGATGAAATGTTGTAGTGGGATGTTGTAATGAACATGCTGTTGATTACTTGATGATTTACTTGCTAATGTTGATGTCAAATGTCGTTATTAATCTCTAAACATGTTAACGGAACCAATATAACTCGCATTACAATATTAAAAAGCTGAAAACAGGGGCTGGTTGGTGTTTAGACCGTAACTTAACGAAAAACTGATTTTCTGAAGTCTAGATTTATGTATTATGAAATACGGTTCTAATGGCACTAGAATCATAATTTTTGGACTTCGTTTACTATTTTTAAAGGGGCGTTTTGTAACAGCAGCTCAAGCTGCATTTTTCCTGCTAAAAAAATGTGTTGTGTTTTTAGTCATAACTGGAAATCTATGTTGAATCAGCTCATCAAATTTGTACAGTAGATGACCACTGATGTATTTGTAATTCTCCCACTGGAATTTCGTAAATTGGACTTACGATAAATTTTTAATAAATTAATTCGTAGACTGCAATCAGAAAAAAAGATGAATCTGATTGCAGTCCGGAAAATGATTTCTCATAAATTATTGGCGATGAATTGGATCCCAAGATTTTTACACAATAATATTTGGATCGTTTAAGACCTTCTGTAAAAAGTTGGGAATTTTTGGAATAAGTTAACTATTTTATTAAAGTCCCCGAAAACAGCCCAGTTTTGAATATAAAAAGTGAAACAACATAAGTAGTGATTTGCGTATCTAAATGTTGGGTAGGTTATCTGAAAATGATCTAACATGTTATATGTGTTACGTGCATTATCGTATGTTTGTTTATGAGTGGGGAATGGATGGGAAGTTTACATGGGCATGAACCGTTAAAGTGATGCATGTTATGTGATAGATACGTGTAGGAACTTTATGCTCTATTTGAAGTCACTAATAAACTAAGTGGTAATCATACTAGGACGTGATTGACCGACCTTGACTGTTAGCTATTTTTTGGAGTCAAACCGAGCAATCAATGGTGAGTTCACACCCTTACTAAGGCATAGGATTCCCGGTGGTTGGGAATGGGATTAAATAACTAAGACGGAACTTGTACTTTCACCACTACTAGACTACTTACCTCCGTCCTCGGATTAGGAAGGACGCCAGCGCTAAACCTACGTACTCACTACGTACCACTGTCCTCGGATTGGGAATGGCACCTGCGCTAAACCTACGTACTCACTACGTACCACTGTCCTCGGATTGGGAAGGACACCAGCGCTAAATCTACATATTTAATATGTACCTCTGTCCTCGGATTGGGAAGGACACATATATATATATATATATACATCTAGTATAGTGGTTTACAACATGGGGTAGCCCCCACCGTTTATGGTTTGGGAAAAATAAGGAAAGTTGATTTAACCTGCAATTGCAAACAAACTCATAGTTCTTGAAAACTACCTTATAACGAACACCTACTGTGAACTCTCTCAACTTTGTTGTTGATTTGTTGTTACATGCCTTGCAGGTCGCTAGATACTTATGGAGCTTGCACGAGGAGGAGGTCGTTGTGGGATACGGACGGTTATGTTCCGTGCTTAATATTTAAGTCCTTTTGAACTTATTAAACCTACGTTTTGGACTTTAAACTTATGAACTATGGAACTTATGTTTTGGACTTACGTTTTATGCTTCCGCTGTTAACTTAAAATCGGTTACTCTCTTTTGGTCACCAATTGTATTGTGGTTGGTTTTATTTACTTAATTATGTTGTTCAATATGATTGGTGGCTCGATCCTGGTCATGTCACGTCTCCAAGAGGTGATACTCCGCATGGTGGATTTTGGGGGTGTGACAAACTAGATCTAAGCACGGCCTTCCATCCGCAAACAGACGGCCAGAGCGAACGGACCATACAAACACTAGAAGATATGCTTCGCGCATGTGTTATGGACCTAGGCGGCAGCTGGGATACTCATCTACCTTTAGCTGAGTTTTCCTACAATAACAGTTATCATACGAGCATAAAAGCCGCACCGTTCGAAGCTCTGTATGGCCGCAAGTGCCGCTCGCCATTATGTTGGGCAGACACTGGAGACAAATGTATGGTTGGTCCTGAACTTGTACAAGAGACAACCGACAAGATCATACAGATCCGAGAGCGCATTAAGGCGGCTCGAGATCGAAAAAAGAGCTACGCTGATCGAAGACGAAAACCATTAGAATTCGAGGTGGGAGACAAATTTTTGTTAAAGGTCTCACCTTGGAAGGGCGTAGTAAGATTTGGAAAACGTGGAAAGCTGAATCCACGAAACATCGGACCATTCAAGATCTTGGAAAGAATTGGTACCGTGGCATACAAGTTGGAATTACCGGAAGAACTTAATGGAGTACATGATATGTTTCATGTATCCAACCTCAAGAAGAGTCCAACCCAAGAAACAGTGATCATCCCTGTGGATGAAGTGTATATTGATGACACCCTCCGATTTACAGAACAACCCGTTGAGGTTACAGACTGGAAAGTCAACAAGACCAGGAGGAGCAGTGTCAAGCTTGTCAAAGTACGTTGGAACTCTAAGCACGGACCCGAGTACACATGGGAACGTGAAGACCAGTTTAAAGAAAAGTACCCCCACCTGTTCAAGAAAACTCCTACGAGAGATAGATCAGCCTGAATTTCGGGACGAAATTCTTTTAACGGGGGGAGACTGTGACAACTGGCACAAAACCGGTAATTTCCGTGCAATTTAATTAATACTTAATAACTGCAATTATGTGCTTAAATGTCAACATTGTCTGATTACATACTATACATGTGAATTCATGCACGTTTTATACTACAAGAAATTGCTTTATACATTAATGATAGCGTTGCGTCAGAAATACTAGTAAACTCACCGGTAAGACACATTGTGTCAACAATTCTGCAGAAAGCAGTAAGACATTAGAATTGGGGCCTAGGTGTAGGTCCAACAACAAGAATACATTAAAACCCAAGAGTACATACAAGGGTTAACATATAGACTTTCCGGAAGCTAATATACGCACTAAAAAGCACCCGAAACGCACTTTAAGTGCAGAATTTTACGGAATTCAGCTATAATCAGCTTTATAACCTTAAAATATTATGCAGAATTCATGTTTTATCATCCAGAATACTTTCCTAAGTGTCGGGAATTAAAAGTGTCACAAAAGGATACATAAAGGACACTAAACGGTGCAATTTAGCACTTTAACGAACCGGTATTTAACCGAACAACCGGACATAACCCGGAACATCAAAACATTACAAGAAGCATTGTTTATTTATTTCTGAGCTAGTTATGGTCCCCGAACACCATAACACCCCTTATAACATAATAACACATTAAATCCCTAAAAATTACACTTGAAAGCTAACTTGTTTATAAAATTAAAGTTTGGAATTTACACATCCCCCCCCCCCTTCATATATACGGTCACCTTATGGGACCCCACCACAATCTTGCCAAGATCCCTTAAAATCTTACTTAATCTTTCATAGATTTCTTTTGGATTCACATGATCTTTCCTTGGATTCTCTATGATATGATAAGATCTTGCAAAGTACTATAAGATCACACAAGACCTCATTCATCCACACACCATCATCAACCTCCTTCTCTCCTCCATTTTTCTCGGCCTCAACCCACCACCATACTACCACCATTTTCATCCAACAACCTTCCATTCCAAGGTGCACACAAGGTGTTAGGAGCTAAGTTAAGAGGTGTGGAGCTTGTGGATCTTGAAGGACCTTTTTCATTTGCTTTTATCCAACCATTTTGTCATCTTCAAGTTCTAGTAATCTTCTCTAGCCTTGTTGCTAGTGGTGAGCCCTCATAATCTCTTATTACTTCATATTTTTGGTGGTTAAAAGATATTTTATGATGAAATAACAAGAACACTAAAAGACTTGAACTTGAATCTTGAGACATAAGATGAAGTATGATGATATATAGATGAAATGATATTGTTTAGCACATGAATAATGCTTGTTTGTTGATTTCTTGAAATGATGATATTGATCTAGATGGTGTTTAAACACATGATCTAGCAAGTGGGAGGATGATTATGTAACAACCTAGAATAATCATCTTCTTGTAAAGACATGAACTTGTTGAATAAAAATGATTTCTTGTAAGATGATAAACAAAGTAAACTAGTAAACTTGTAAATCTAAGATTTATAAATGATTTTCCAAGAAAACCAAGTTTAAAATATGATTTTTAGAAGATCATGGTTTTTATTAAACCTACATTATTTTTAGTGACAAAATAAGTGTAGAAATACTTTTGAAACAAGAGGATCCAATAAATAAGCATTTTGTAAAATATGAGGACAAGTTGTAAACATCTAGAATTTCCAAGAATGAAGTTTACCGAGAAGTAAATATATATTGAAGGGTAACTAAGGCTACTAAAAACATTACCAAGTTACTACGAGTTTTTACAAAACTTCAAGTTCATGATGTAGTGTAAATTACTTGGTTTTGACACTCGGTAAGTGTTGAATGAGTTGATTGTTGATTGTGATGATTTAAAAGAAAATAAACTCATTTTTGAAAATATGGGAAGCCTCCATTTTTAGGGGAAACCATGTCAAAATTTCTATAAATTTTGACACTTAGAAAAATATAAGTTTTGAGAAACTTATTCCCTAAAAATGTATCTAAAAATATTTACCAAGGTTTCCCTAATTTTTGTGTTAAGAAATGATGATTTCTTCAAGATTAAAATTGATATTAAGTATGTATATTTTTGAGAAAAATATATATATTTATTGATCACCAAATTTTGTGCTAAGTGTATGTAGTATGTATTACATGTAATAGTGTATTAGGACTTGAAAATACACTAAATACTCCTAAGGAGTGAAAATACAAAAATACACATACAACATGCCTAGACAAATACAAGAAAATATATTTATGAAAATATATTACTTGATAGATCATATAACTTGGACAAGTTATGAGCATGAAATGAAGATTTGGACAAAATACATATTTCGGGTGAAAAATACAAGATACTTATATTTATTTTTGAGAAAATAATATAAGTAAGATACATAGTTAAAAATATAAACTATTTTTAACACAAGAATACATACACAAAAGATAGTGACTTGTACTTGTGCGATACAAGTCTAGTGACTAAAGTTAATAAAACACGTATAGGTCACGACGCTATATAAGCAAACTCGGTGAAGTTTACGGCGCAAGAAACGCAAAGTTGTGAGTTCATGCTCCCCCTTTTCTTTTAACTATTTTCAGTTTTATAACTTCGGGGGTGAAATACATGTTACAAATGTTACAATGTTTACAAATGGTATGATGGATATAAGAATTGAGAAATGATACGAGAAATCGTGTCACGAATAGGGTACCATAAGCACCATTAATTAACAATATACCTAGACCGCAGAACAAAAGTTTAGATCTAATGGGTTTTCGGGCAGCCACACTCTTGGTGAAAACTAGTACCGAGTAGTGCTTTTGTGTCTCAGTCGTGAATCGACAACTAGAAAAATGCCTATGGTTTGGATGCTTCCTATGTCGTGTCACATGTTAATGGCCTTGCAACCCATTAACAACCTGATACATACAGAAATACTTGATTATACAAGATACATACAGAAATACTTGATTTATACAAGATACATACCTTGTTTTTCATACAAAGTATACAAACGTTCAATACAAGAACTGCATGAATTCACACCAACATTATGTTGACGTTTTTCCAAAAACTCGCATGTATTTCAGGTAACTAAAGTGGATGTGCGCGCGGTCTTACTCTTGCTCTTGGATGTTGTTATTATTTATCTTTGAATAAAGTTGTAAACTTTTCAGACAATATGTTGTCTTGTGATGTAAACACTTAAACCACGTTTTCAGTTATGTAATGTTGGTAATTGAAGTTATTTTTACGAGCATGTAGTATGTTTACCATTCGTATGCAATGAGAACCTTTCATGATCACACCTCGTGCTTCCGCCTTAGAAAGGGGTGTGACAGAACGTGGTTTCAAAGCTAAGCCACTGATTTAGCCACAGAAGTGTTCTGCGGACACCAAGATATTATTCAAATTGTTAGGAAATTAATTACGGAAATACGTGCATATCTGTATTTTATTATGTGTTATTTGACTATTTGTTAGTTTACAGTATGAGTGATCAAGGACCCTCCGACGCCTATCGTCATTTGTCCGGCTCACCTAGGAGCGAAGGCACCTCTTCATAGCCTGCCCTCTCAGGGTATTCAGCTGATAATGAAGATGGGATATTCGTGTTTAAGGCTCAGTCAGAAGAGCCATTCCCTCCTAAAAAGAGATGATGGTTCAGTAGGGGAGCGCATGAGCGCAGGAAAAGAATGAGAAAGTTACAACAACAGCGAGTTCTAGCAGCCGCTAAGAGAGAGACAGATGCCCACACACAGGATATGCTTAATAGGAGCTTAGCCAATTTTCATATCCTAGCAACCACAGCTGCCGACCCAAACCTGGAGCAACACATAGCCCCACAACCATTACCCTTGTTTCCCACTCAGCCAATGGAGATTGAAAACAACCCAGAAAACCAAAACCAAATCCAGATGCATGATTTTAACCCAAAAGAGATACCTAGGATACCAGCACCCAATCCCTTAGACCCAGACTACGATCCATGGTTTGATGATCATAGGGATTATGTGCAACGCTACCACCTAACCGATGAACCCATGCCAAACTTAGCAGCCTACTCAGGTCTGGGCCCTCTAGATCCCTACTATGATAATGATGAATACATTAGGGAAATCCTAGAGAATCCGTACCCCCAGGAAGAACCCATGCCACAATACCCAGAACCAGTACAAACACCTGCACCCCCAATGAGTGCAGAAAATGTGCAAGAGCTCTGAACTTTCGGAGAAGAGATTTTAGAAAGTAGCGAGAGAATGAGGCAGGTTGGAGAACGACTCGTCTGGAAGTACAACGAGCGTAATATGGAGTTCTGGATGAACCCATATCATTAATGGTGTTAGTAATAATAATATAATAATATATATATATATATAATACGTGTGTATGAAAATAATAATAATAATAATAATATATCTATCATAGTATAGACCACTTTGTGGTTAAATGATGCATATTAGTATTGTACTTTATTTCCGTTGTATTGTAATAATTATAGATGCATACTATAAGAAAGAATAAGTCGCAATGCTCGACGCTTTTGAACAATATGCGTGTTATGTGAATGTTTGCATTAAATATTATTTTGCGAAATTAATAATTGGCGAATGTTTAAAATTCAGATGGACAACGAAGTGAACCAGGAAAACCAGAATAACGATAACCAGAGTAACAATAACCCGGATAACGATAACCCGAACAACAACAATAATGGAAACCAAGTGGATAATAGTACCATCCAACACATAGTGGCACAAGGGATACTTGATGCGATGCCATATATTATCAAAACGGTTAAGGAAGAGGATAATAAAAGTAAACGTGATAGTAAACGACCCACTGAACCTAAACACAGCGTAAACAATAGACCCATACCTCAAATGCCCATTCCCAAAAGAAGAACCATGTCTCATGGTTGTTCTTATAAAGAATTCTGGACCTGTAAACCAATGGATTTCTCGGGCAATGAAGGGGGCATCTCTACGCTTGATAGAAAAGACTGAGGCAGTCTTAAAAATAAGCAAGTGTGCGGAAGAGGATAAGATAATGTTTGCTTCTAATTTGTTTAAGAACTCAGCATTAGAATGGTGGAACACTATCCTCCAGTCTAGGGGAAGTGATAAGGTTTACAATATGGAATGGGAGGAATTTAAAAACATGGTAGAAAGAAAATTCTGCCCTCCCAATGAAAAGGAACAGATAGCAAATAAGTTCCTAAACCTTAGAATGACTGGGGTTGATAGTAAGGGTTATACTACGTTATTCTTCGAATATGCTAGAATAGTGCCAACCCTTGCATCACCAGAACCAGTATTAATCTCCCGTTATATCTAGGGATTAATCAGTAAGATTAGACATGTAGTCAAGGCAGCTAGACCTCAAACCATAGAAGAAGCTGTAGAACTAGCAAATACCTTGACTGATGAATTAGTACGTACATGAGAGGAGTATCAAAGAAGAAACTTAGCCCAGAAGCTTACCCAGGAATTCCGTTCTGGAAATTCTAATCGTGGGAAAAATGTAGGTTCTACCTCTGCACCCTACTGCAAGTATTGCAAAAGGAAGCATTCTGGAAGATGCTCCATATACTGTAACTTCTGCAAAATATCTGGACACAAGGAGGAAGACTGCAGGAAGAAGCCTAACAACAGGATATGCTATAACTGCGGAGAACAAGGTCATATCAAGCCAAACTTTCCAAAACTAGCTCCAGCCATGAACACCAAGAATACTGAAAATGCTAGGGCATTTGTTCTGACTGCAGAAGAAGCAAAGATGATCCCGGACGTGATCGCCGGTACGTTTTTAGTTAATGATATTTTTGCTAAAGTACTATTTGACTCTGGTGTGAACCAAAGTTTTATTAATACTCATTTTGCAAACTTCTCAATCAACCATTAACTAAACTCCCACAAGAATGTCTAGTAGAGACAGCAAATGGAGAAACCATTAAGACTTCTGAAATCTTGCAGGGAGCAAGAATAGAATTTCTAAATCAAAAATTTATTGCCAACATTTACCCAATGAATCTGGCAGGATTTGATGTTGTGTTAGGAATGGGTTGGTTAATAGCCAATAAAGCCAGTATTTTATGTGATCAAAAGTCAATCCAAGTAAATTCACCAAAGGGTGAAAAGATCACAATTAAAGGAGATAAGCCGTCTAGGTCCACAAAATTCATCTCTGCGATGAAAACAGCAAGTTATATAAGAAAAGGATCATTAGTGTATTTGATTTCCATAATCACTAACACTAAAGGAAAAGAATTAAAGGATATTCCAGTAGTATCCCAGTTTTCAGATGTATTTCCAGAGGAATTACCAGGGCAACCTCCAGACAGAGAAGCTGAATTCAGAATCCATTTGATACCAGGAACAGCACCAATTGCCAAAGCACCCTATCGTTTGGCACCCGCAGAAATGCAGGAACTGAAGAAATAGTTAGATGAATTGTTGGAGAAAGGATTCATACAGCCAAGCTCATCGCCATGGGGAGCACCGATTTTATTAGTTAAAAAGAAGGACGGATCAATGCGTATGTGCAGTGACTACCATGAATTGAACAAAGTCACGATTAAGAATCGATATCCATTACCAAGAATTGATGATCTGTTCGACCAGTTGTAAGGAGCACGATTTTTCTCTAAAATTGATTTACGATCAGGATATCATCAATTAAAGGTACAGGAATAGGACATTCCTAAGACTGCTTTTAGAACCAGGTATGGCCATTATGAATTTACTGTCATGCCATTTGGTTTAACCAATGCCCCAGCTACATTTATGGACATGATGAACCAAATATTTAAGCCATATTTGGATAAATTCATAATTGTCTTTATAGATGATATTCTTATTTATTTTAAAAGCAAAGAGGAACATGCAGCGCATCTGCACGCACTTCTAAGTTTATTGAGAAAAGAAAAGCTTTATGCTAAGTTTTCGAAGTGTGAATTTTGGTTAGAACAGGTACAATTTCTTGGGCATTTAGTCAATCATGAAGGAATTCATGTAGATCCCACCAAGATCGAGGCGATTACCAAATGGAAAACCCCTGAGTCACCAACCGAGGTTAGAAGTTTCTTAGGATTGGCCGATTATTATAGAAGGTTTACTCGATATTTTTCTAGAATAGCCATTCCCTTAACTAAGCTAACCTGTAAATCTGTTAAGTTTGAATGGTGACCAAAACAAGAAGAAGCCTTTAGAATTCTTAAGCAAAGATTAACCCATGCACCCATACTAGCATTACCAGAAGGAACTGAATACTTTGTAGTCTATTGTGACGCTTCTAAGTTAGGTTATGGATGTGTGTTAATGCAACGTCAAAAGGTTATAGCTTATGCCTCTAGACAACTTAAGAATCCTATGATCTAGAATTAGGAGCTATAATTTTTGTCCTTAAAATTTGGAGACATTACCTTCACGGTAGTAAGTTTACCATTTTCACCGACCATAAGAGTTTAAGGTATGTCTTCGGACAAAAGGAATTGAATATGAGACAAAGACGCTGGATGGAGATACTTAGTGATTACGATTGTAATATCCAGTACCATGCAGGAATGGCAAATGTAGTAGCTGATGCTTTAAGTCGAAAGTATCACGAAAAGCCAAAAAGAATACGTTCTTTTAAACTAAATCTACAAGTAGATTTAAATGAACAAATTAGGAAGGCACAAGAATCGGTAATCAAGGATGATACTGAAAAATTGAAAGGAATGATTAAGGAACTAAAACAAGGAACAAATGGAATTTGGAGATTCCATAAGAAAAGAATGTGGATACCTAAATTAGGAAACCTACGCCACCGTATATTAGAAGAAGCCCATAAGTCTAAGTATACGATGCATCCTGGAAGTGATAAGATGTATCAGGATTGAAGAAAGAATTTTTGGTGGATAGGAATGAAAAAGGATATAGCAGCATATGTTGCAAAGTGTTTAACATGTTCACAAGTTAAAGCTGAACATCAGAAACCCTCTGGTTTATTGCAGCAGTTAGAAATGCCAGTTTGGAAATGGGAATTGATAACAATGGATTTTGTTACTAAATCACCCAAAACAAGAAAAGGTAATGATACAATCTGGGTGATTGTAGATAGGTTAACCAAGTCAGCTCATTTCCTACCAATGAAAGAAACTTTCAGTATGGAACAATTAGCTAAATTATATGTAAATGAAATAGTCTCATTACATGGAATTCCTTTATCAATTATTTCTGACATAGATAGTCGCTTTACCTCTCATTTTTGGAAAAGTTTCGAAAAAGCAATAGGAACCAAGTTAAATCTAAGCACCGCTTATCATCCTCAAACGGACGGACAAAGTGAAAGGACAATTCAGACAATGGAGGACATGCTTAGAGCTTGTGTAATTGATTTCGGGGGTAATTGGGACGATCATTTACCATTGATAGAATTTTCTTATAATAACAGTTATCACACAAGTATCAATGCTACACCATTCGAAGCACTTTATGGACGAAGGTGCCGAACGCCAGTCTGTTGGGTAGAAATTGGAGAAAAGCAACTAACTGGACCTGAGATAGTACCAGAAACAAGAGACAAGATCATTCAAGTCAAGGAACGACTGAAAGCAGCACGTGACCGACAAAAGAGTTATGCTGATAACAGACGAAAACCATTGGAATTTCAGGTAGGAGATAAAGTATTATTGAAAGTCTCTCCTTGGAAAGGAGTGGTAAGATTCATCAAAAGGGGAAAGCTAAGCCCCAGGTATATTGGACCTTTTGAGATTAGTAGAAAAATAGGACCTGTAGCCTATCAGCTACAACTGCCAGAGGAAATTGCAGGAATACATGATGTATTTCATGTATCTAATTTCAAGAAATGTTTAGCTGATGAATCACTGATAGTACCTCTTAAGGATATAGAGGTAAATGAACAGTTAAAATTTGTAGAAAGACCTCTACAGATTGAAGACAGGAAAGTTAAGAACCTCAAGCACAAGAGATTAGTTCTAGTCAAAGTGAAATGGGACTCCAAAAGAGGACCAGAATACACATGGGAGCTTGAATCAGAGATGCAAAGGAAATATCCACACCTGTTCCAATAGATCTCGAGGAAGAGCTCTAAAACAAGGTGGGGAGGATATAACAACCCTCCAAAATAATTTTTGACATCCATAATAATATTTAAAATATTCCTACATGTTCTAAAATACACCCCGTATGCGAAAACGGGCCCCCAATACCTTTATTTTTATTAAAAATTTAATAAAAATAAATTTTAATGGGTTGTCGCGGGGCACGAAGACCCAGCCTCGGTCTTACGCGGGCCGTGAGCGCTCATCAACGAGGCAGCACCCTGAGCTGCCACGTGGCAGCCACACGTCGAAGCTATACCCATGACCCGGATCAGCTAGGGCCTATGGACCCTATGTCGCGGGCCACGTAGCCCTTGGCTGCCTCTTACGCGGGCCGCGAGGGACTCAATATCAGCTCCTATAAATTGGGAGCTCAGGCCTTCAGTTGAACTCGCTCACATTTCTTTTCTCTCTCGAATTCTCACATAGTATAAGCTATACTCATGTATAATACCCCCTAATTAACGAAGTTCTATCCCGTTGTAAGTATTATAACCCCGGTTACGTATTAGATACGCTGCCCGATTGATCCAGGGTTCCGTAATGGTTGTCGTGGTTCTGCCTGACGTAGTCATTGGAATGTCGTCTCGGGGAGGGTATTACTAATGTAAATATTGGGTTATTATACTAACACATGTACATTTGTGTAATTAATAGATAATCACCAGGAAACCCTTAAAGGAAACCCTAAGACAGCAATGTGAGTAATCTCCTTTTTGTAAACTGTTTTTACAAAACCTTAAATATTTTACAATGCGATTAAGCAGTGATTGAGTCTTTGTAGTTATTCAATTACTACCGATATGTTGGGGTTTTGTATACAAAATGTGGAACACGTTACCATTGGACAAAGAGTTAGCCAATGTGTAATATGACCCACCAGTCAGGATTGACAGTACTGAATGAGTAATTGTGTAGAAATAAACATTGTAATAGCTCTCAATATTGTAAAAAAGATAAAAGTCTTCTTGATTAAACTGGGATTCACTCACCAGTATTTCCCACTGACAAAATGTTTTTAAACGCGTTTCAGGTAACAAAATGTGAAAGCCAACTAGAAGCCCGCTGGACAGCACTGAAGGCTTGGAAAAAGTGGCTATAAAAGTTACCTAAATAAAAGAAGATGTTTTATTTCAATAAAATGGGGTTTATCCCTATAAACAGTTTGTAACGAAACTCGGGTTTTATCCCAGTATATTTATATAAAGTGTGGTATTTACTCTGATAAAATATTTCCTAACTACGGTCCTGATGAAATTTCCGCTTCCAAAATGATAAACACCGATACCACCGAAACTGGTCTCGCGGCCGCCCGTTTCCGGGACAGATAGGGGACGGGGGTTGCGACATTAGCTGAATGGTTAGCCGGGTTTGGGTATGTATTTCCTGAAAACTGACCAGGTGGGTTCTCTTGTAATTGTTTGGCTAAACCACCTACTGTCCTCTGAAGGTCTAGAAGTACGGATTGTTGATTTTTAAGCCGAAGCTCTTGATTTTTGTTTATTTCCTCTTGATTTTTAGCGAAGTTACCAAATTCAGTTAAAGTTTTATGTGTAACCTGATCTCTCACCATCAATTGAGCAAACATCTCCACAATCCTACTTAAACTACCCTCTGAACCCTTACCACTACCTTGACCCTCTTGATTTGACCCGCACTAGCAAATTGTCCCCCTGAACCTGAACCACTAAACTGACCTCCCTGACCTGAACCTCCACTAGTGTATAGACCGGGCCCCCTATTTTGATACTGACCAGATGGAAAACCAGGAGGATTACCGGAAGGGCGGAAACCACTATTTTTGCCACTACCACGCCAGTTGGAGTTATAATTAGAATTATTGAAAGGATTCGTGGGACCCCTAGACTGACCGGCTATAAACTCTACCTGCTCGAGTGTAAGCGTAGGACAATCTATCGTATCGTGGCCTCCACTACAAACCTCACACCTATCAACCTTTTTTTAATCTCATTCAGCTCTTGTTTAAAAGATTTCTCCATCCTCTCTAGAGCTGCAGCTACCGATGAATCCAAGCCAACTCGGTTCACCCCTCGAGTGGCCAAGGAGGTAATCACAGGAATGGAAGTCCTGCTGGTAGTGCTATAGTCCATGTCAGAATGGGCAAAACTCTCAAACAAATCATTGCACTCATTAACTGTCTTATTACCCATAAGTTTCCCTCCAGCTGAAGTATCGAAACGGGCTTTGATCATGGGGTGAGACCATTGAAGAATTTTTCTACAAGTGCCCAATCCAACAAACCATTCTGAGAACAACAAGAAATCAAAGTTTGGAATCTCTCCAAGGCCAGGTGATAAGGCTCATCAGGCTCCATCCGGAACGAATGAATCTAATCGCGTAGACGAGATGCTTTGGCGGGTGGGAAATATTTAGCTAAGAAAGCATCTCGTAAGCCTCCCCAGGTAGTGAAAGTTCTCGCTGGCTGCGAATCGAACCAGACAGTTGCGCGGCCAGCGAGAGAAAATGGGAAAACCTATAGGTACCTGGCATCCAGATTAACACCCTCAATAGAGAAGGTGCTACAAAGGCGGGTGATTCGATTAATATGGGCGGGAGCATCCTCATCATCACGGCCGTGGAATTGACACGAATTAGTGATGGCCGTCATGATGTAGGATGGGATCTACCAGGACCTGTCATTAGCAATGTTGGGAAGGGTGATGGGTGAATTAGCACTGGTGAAGCCGGTGGTGGCTTGTTCGTAAACGGTTCTATTGGAAATTTGAGTATTTGGTGTAGGACTAGGTGTACGGGAACGAGAAGGTGGTGGGGAGTTGAGGGGTGACGACTTCGGGGTGAAGTCAAAGGCTGGTGGTTTAGATTGGAGTGTAGAGTCAGAAGGGGCGGAAGATGAAGTAGAAGACGTACTAACCTTTAAACTAGAAGACGAGAAGGCAGACTTGTCGATTGGCGGCTTCGGTGGTCCCTGAGAACGTGTATGGGGCATTCACTGCAAAACCAAAAATAAACAAGTAAGACGACTCTAACAAAATACTCTAAAATAAAAACAAAAGACACAAGAACTATTTAGACTCCTACGACTCAAAAACACACAAATAGCACGTAATGATATCAGATGAAGTCCCAACAAAGTAATCAACGCAATTGCCAAGAATCCCCGGCAACGGCGCCAAAAACTTGATGTGTTAAAAAGTAGTTTAATAAAATTAACTAAATTAACCTAATTCTAGACTCTAAGTAATACTCTAGACACACTAAACTACTAAACTACTAACCGACAAGTGTACCGATAGACTCTAGTATAGCTACTGTAAGTCCGGATATCGAACCCACGAGACTCTACGAATTACGCTAATAACTCTATTTAGACTAGACTGACACGGACTGAACTATTTTATTTGTTTTGGGGGGAGGGGGTTTCAAAAAATCCTAAGAAAGCAATTAAATTAAGCTAATTAACTAAGTTAACTAAAACAAATAACTTTGGGGTTTTTACTGAGTCGGTGGAAACACTACCTAGACTCAAATCCTGGTTGCTTTTAGTTATGGATTTTATTTGAAAGTTGATTACTATGAACCGGGATCGTAAGATGCTAAACCTCTCGAGTTACCAACTAAGCTCCCTAACCCTTCTCAAGGATACATTAGGGAACCCTAAAGGTTGTTATGACTACCGGTAAATTAGACTCCTTGTCCGGACCTCTAATGATTTATGAAAGTACCCTACAAGACTCTCTCCGTTTCGGGACTCAAGCCAAGGATAAATTTGGGTTCTTAACTAGACTTGTTAGACAGCAGCTAATAGGTTGACTTCCTAAGAAGGACCCACCTTACGGTTTAATCGCTTAGACCTAACAATAACCTCGCACCTGTCAGCTATTAAGAGTTAGTAGAACACTTGATTTTATAAGATTACCGAATATTGCTTTTAAGGTTTATTGGCCAATTTAACCCTAAAGATTCATGATTTATTATGTGATATCGACAATCACCAAAATCTAGAACCTAACAAAATTCTATTATGTGATAAAGACCATCACCAAGAATTATGTAAAGCAATAAACAATATTCAAACACAATCAAGCATGCATACACATCTAGCTAATAATCAAATCGCCTACAATACATAAATAAATCCATAAAAATCATAAATTCATAATAAAAATCCAAACTTTAGCAACCAATCATCTTGTCTAGGTAGTTAATAAAATCTAGCCGATCATAGTCTTTGAAACAAACATCGACAAAGTATTTCCAAGAAACAAAACATGGTTAAAAAGAAAGAAACACAAAGAAAGACACCCGGATGTTAAAGAGACAACCCGAATGATTCTCTGACTTCCAACCTTCAACCGACAGCTCCGATTGCTCAAAAACGCTCCTAATGCAGCTCCAAGATCGCCCAAAGTGATGTTAATTTGTAAGTTAGGGTTTTATGAAAGTTAATGATGATTATATAAGTTTTTCCAACTCAAAACCCTTCTCAATTCGAACCGTACTGCCAGCATCACTCTCTGGCGGGGCGCGACAGAGATCCTTATATAGGTCGCGGCCCGCCAGCTCCTTCTCACCACTTTCAAAACCTTTAAGTCTCTCGCCAGGCGCGAGAGACTCCTTTGCATAATTCGCGGCCCGCCAGAGACTGTTTTTCCAGAATTTTAACTTCGTTTCAGCTCCCGAGCTCTCCAACACGTTCTAGGACTTGACTTATTCATGTTTTCACTCATTTTACTCAATTTCCATCAGTTTTAAACGTTCAAGACCTACAAAACGCACTTGGATCAACAGTATGCAAATTCTAACGAAAACTAAACTAAATCTAACGGGAAAATTATACAAACTGTACACGAATAAAGCATGTATTTTACAATACATCAATATCAAATAATAAAAAGTTATATCTTAAAAAACCTCATGTATTACATGGGTCGAGTAAATGTAATTTTATATAGTGAAAATAAAACTATTTAATATATTAATACAAAACGTTCAAATATAATTAATTCAAATAAATAATATTATAAAAGAGAAGGAGATTAAGCTAAATAATAATTATCAATAAGATAATAAACTAATAATATTTAGTAGGAAGGTTGTCTATAATATAAGATATTAAACTAAATAATATTTAGTATGAGGATTATTTATAATTAATTAGAAGAGATTAAACTAAAATAATAATTATCTATAAGAGATGGCATAATATGATAGCAAGTGTCCCTAAAATGGTTTCTTTTATTATATAGTATTAGCGGTAAGACCCATGTGCAAACACGGGTGGTTTTTAGAAAAATATGCATAACACATATTATTAAATGACAAATGATTATACATTTTTTAAGTCAATGATTGATGAAAGTATATACTTTTTTAGTTAAGGAAACCAGTGAGAAATTAGAAAGCATATCAATGTATTGAAAGTATACATTTTTTAATGAAGTCAGTAATTACAATAAGCCCTTTGCTAAAAATAATTCCTTAAATGAAGACATCAAGCTTCTTTCTAAACCTTGAACATATAACTTAAAAGTCAGCTGACATAATCACACAAACATGAAACATACATATAAATGAAAAACTATAAAAGGTTTAATAGACATTACTATGATCTAAAAAAAGTGCATTCTAAAAGTTCTTATTTTCAAACAAAAGAATGAGGTACAAAAACATTTACACCTCGTACAAAACTTACTACTTACCCTTCAACAACAACCAAGCACCTATTTCCAAGAAGAAGGCGATGAAAGGAGGCCTTTTCACCAATTGCCTCCGATCGAGCGAACACACAAAAGCAAATTCCTCTGAATAACATTATAATATCACAAACACTTTTCATAACTTGTTGTTGATAATGCAGTTAACTATATAAACTAAAACACTGACAAGAGCATCTATTGAGACATTACCATTCTATAATAGTCAGGTTTTTCAGTCTTTTTAGTGAAACATGGAATAAGCCCCCATTTCATGCACTACACAACAACCCCAGATCGTCAGCTTCCGTGTCTCTTCGAACAACAGGGATGTTTGATCCAGGTGAAACTTTATATGTTGCTCAGAACCTAAAATTTCATCCAAATAATCAAATTTCGTACATATAAACAACTAACTAAAACATTTGCATTATTGCGAATAGGACTTTAGCAAGTCTTTCTTCATCATCCAAATCTTAAACAGCTTCCTGGTTATGAGTCCTTGATGTGGACAGATATTAGTAATTAAGCAACATGAGTATATCAAATATATGTTGTTAACTCAAAGGCATATTCACTGTAATACACACCTAAAAAATCAATTTGGTGAATTCTAAAGCCCTAATTTTCAATGCTTCACAAAACATAAAATTAATTCATACTGGAAAACATGATGCTAACACTTTAATTGTGAATTATAAACAAAAAAACCGTCATAAATCATATCACAGTTGTTAATAAAAACTCTGTTCAGAGGAGTATAATATCTGTTTCTTTGGTTCAAATGCCTACTCAAGTGTATTTAAAACACTGTTTAAGACAAAAGAACCAATGTTTCTCAAAACCACTGTTTGAATCTAAAAGTCAACCAGATCCACTGTCCTCTCATATTTTAGCATTGTTTTCTTCTTCAAAACTCTGTTCAACCTAGCATGGGTTTCCAACCAACTGTTGACCAAAAGTCAAACAAATGTTCAAACCACTAATTGAGTTATTCAAACGTCTGTTAAGCCCAACAGAGGTTTCAATCATACATTTTGAAAAACAGACCTTAACTTTCTTTTTCAAAGGGTTTTGTAAAAACAGAGCTTTGCTCAAACAGAGCTTTGGGTTGTCGAATAAAAATTTGCCACGTCAACTTCTAGAGGTTTTAAAATGACATAAATAAAAAAGCTTTTGGAACGATATAGGTAGAATACAACCACCACTTTGTTGTTAAACGATATAGAAATCGTACCAGTTTGTTGTTAAATAAAAATTACATATCCCTAGAAGTTTTAAATTTCAAATTACCCTCCATTTTAATGAAACATCAGAGGTTTGAATTTTAAATGTACATCAGACGTTTCAATTTATGAATGAAGGGCAGCGCTTTGAAATTTGAGGGATGACCAGAGCTTTGAAATTTGAATGTGGGGCAATGGTTTGACATTAAAGTGATTTTATATTAAGATTTATGATGCAATCAATGAAATAAGAAAAGAATTGTAGGACAGCCTCTTTGGCTGCCACATCAGCTTTTCTTAAGTCAGTGAGATTTCTCCTTTTATAGAAAGTATAGATAGTATATAGATAAAGTGATTTGCCGTTAAAAAAAAAAGAAAGAAAAGGGTATAAATAAGTTTTAAATTAAAGTAAACAAAAGATTAAATGTGTAAATTTAAATGAGAGGAAGATAAAAAGAAACTTGCAGTATAAATATTTTAGTTTGGATTTTCGAACATAACTACGTTAGAAAAAGTTTTAGCATAAGAACATAGGGTATGGTGGGGTGGAGGTTTGAGGCATGGTGGAGTTCGAGCCCCCGCTGGTGAGTGACGTGTCCGTGGGATATGGCGGGTCGTGGCTAGCCCAGCATGGCTTGGCCAGGTTTATTAAAATAAAAATAAAAAATCTAAAATTAAAAAATACACATAACATTTAAAAAAAAGCCTAAAATTTTATTAAAATTTCCTAAACATTACAAAATTCTACAAAAAAAGGATTACAAAATAAAAAAAAAACCTAAAGCGTTAGGTAGATTTCGAAAAGGGGGAGCTTGTCAAATGGCTTCCGCTCCTTGCCCCGGAACTCGCTGTTGGCCACCGCCACCCGGTCTTCGTGACTTATCTCACCGCCTAGGACGCTGTCGTAGTACGCTTTAAAACGATCGAGTTTCGGTCGTAGCGCGCGCCACTTGTGTTGGCCCGCGTTTAAATTGTGCCGGTCGTTTCCCACGTTGTGCCAGTAAATTGCGAAAGCTTCGCGCCAGTAACGGGTCTCACCGGGTTGGCGGCCTTTCATCGCGTCCACAACGCCCGTGACAAGGGCTAGCTCTTCCTCGTGCGTCCAAGAGGCCATCGATCAAGTGTTTGTGGGTAGCGGTTCGGGTAGGTGACTTGGGTTGGGGTAGCGATGGGGACAGCCCGTGGGGTTGGGGGTTATATAGCGATGTGGACAGTTGGGGTGGGTGAACCGTTTGGCTTGGCCAACGGTTATATTTTAAAATTTAAACAAGGCCGCTATGCCCTAGCTAACAAGCCAATAAGAGCCGGCAACATAGGATTGCTAGCATGCCCCACGCCCGGTCTTAAACTCCCGCACAAGGGGTCACGACCAAACCCAAGCCCACACGGGGTGGTGACTTGGGCGTTTCTTTCCAACCCACGCCCCAACCTCCGCCCCATACCCCATAGTCTGAAGGTGAATAGAACCTCACTTTATTGGAAAAAAAATACCTATTAAAGGTGACTAGAACCTCATTTTATTGAAAAAAAATACCTATAAAGGTGAATAGAACCACATTTTATTGAAAGAAAATACCTATCATGTACGGAGATAATGTTCCTCATCGAATAGTATTCTTGACTTCAAATTTGATGATGAGAATCATGGATGGATGTATATAGATTTTACGATTCATCAAAATGCATGAAAGAATTTTTCATATTATATTTTAGAGTTAAATGTCATTTTAGTCCCTGTGGTTTGGGTCATTTTGCCAGTTTAGTTCAAAGGTTTCATTTTTAACCTGTGGGTTCAAAAAGGTTCGACAGTTGCCATTTTAGTCCACTGGGTTAACTTCATCCATTTTTTCTGTTAACGAGAAGGCCAATTCGGTCATTTTATATGGCTGAATTGCCCTTTTAGTTAACAGAATTACATACAAAATGACCAAATTGGCCTTCTCGTTAACAGAAAAAATGGATGAAGTTAACCAAGTGGACTAAAATGGCAACTGTGAAACCTTTTTGGACCCACAGGTTAAAAATGAAACTTTTGGACTAAACTGGCAAAATGGCCCAAACCACAGGGACTAAAATAGCATTTAACTCTATATTTTATTTTAGTTTTAATAATATAACAAAATCCATAATATAAATAATATAAGTTAAATTATATGCAAGAAGAAACTGGCAAAACCTGAGCAAAAAACCTTTTGGATATATGCAACTTCAAGTGGCTTGTAGCAACGTTTGGTTTTCTTAAATAGAAGGCTGGCTTGCTAAAGAGAAGGTGCAAATAGATGGTACTCATGTCCTTTTATACTTATTTTGATTCTAATTCATATTTTATTATAAAAATTTAATACAAATAGATGCATAAATTTAATACAAATAGATACATAAAAGGTTGTTATTCGTATGAAATATATCCTTTAGCCATGTGAGAAAAAAAGTTAGCGTTATAGGCATGATATGCGCAACATATATACTTTCCTGATTTTTTTTTTTTTTTTTTTTTTTTGAAAGGTGAATTTCATTAAACCAAAAACGCCAAAACCCCGAGAAAGGGCGGCAACAAACAAACAAAAAACCAACTAATTACATACTAACAAAGCTACACCAATCTTTCCACTTTATCTCATAATTTTTTGATCTCGCGTTAAACCAAAAAAAGGCGTATGACTTAATTTCCCGAATGATTTCCTCCAATTTCACGGAATTATTGTTGAATCTGATCTCGTTCCTACTCTTCCATAACAGCCAGCAGCCGATTCTTATAATTCCTTGAACTAAGTCTTTCTTCTTCCCCTTGAGACCAGACAACTCATGGTACTCCAGCAAGTCTTTAACCGAGAATGCCCAGATACAAGGTATTTTGCACCACAAAGAAATTATAGACCATACCGTCGAAGAGAAGCTACACGATGAAAAAAGATGCTCAACCGATTCGTCATATTCACCACAGAAAAAGCAGGCTTGATTCCCCCTTTCGATATTCCTTTTTTTAAGTTCGTCCATGGTAGCCAACTTGTTAACCCCTAGCCTCCAAATGAAAACATTGCACTTATGAGGGAGCCATTTACACGAACTCGGCACGTAGTTCCACTGAGGATCAAAGTCTTTGTTTAGAAGAGCCTTTACTGACCTCACACTGAACTGCTTGTCAGATTCTCCTGCCCAAACCCATTTATCCGCAGCTGCAACCAATTGAAAGTTCAAGAGTAAACTGCATAACCCTATAAGTTCATTTACCTCTTGACCCGCTGATAAACCCCTGCTCCACTGCCATCGAAATCTAGAATTCCCATCATCCGAAACAATCCTTTCCGCAACTCTGCAGTTCTTCTTCGAATCCAGCTCAAATAAGGCAGGAAATTTCAGCTTCAACGGACCTATCGGTAACCAATAATCAGACCAGAAAAAAATAGATTCTCCATTCCCCACTTCTCCTTCGAAATACTCCTTTATCGGTTTGTTATCAATCATACAATTGTCCAGAAGCTTAACTATATTGACCCATACCCCACCCAGAGACTTCTTTACCGGAAAACAGTCCATACCAACATTCGATTTGTGAATTGATTCAATCACTCTGACCCATAGCTTGTCTTTGTCTGTTTTAAATCGCCATCCCCACTTAACCAGTAAAGAGACGTTAATAGACCGCAGTTTGCTAAGCCCCAGACCACCTTTGTCAACCGGCCCAGCCACCCTGTATACTTTCCTGATGTATCGCCCATGTATATACACGATTACTACGCTCTTAAATGCATTTTCAATGTGAGCTTTTGTCGTGTCTCACTTTTTAGTCGTGTATCTTCATAATATTATTCTTTCAATGGCAGTCAACTAAAAATTAAATGTGTACCCAATCGTGTGTTGCTTATCACACTTGTGGTTATGTGCGCAACAATAACTAAACTCCTATGGCCCTTCACATCACATGCGTTAAATGCAATCATTTTTCTTCTCTCAGATGAACTAAAATAGTCGTTAAAGATCCCAAATTATATTTTCTAGCATTTAGATTATCTAATAAAAGAAAAATATAATAAGAACAATCATTGACACATGGAGTTAAAAGAAATATACCTTACATTGTTTTGACAATAAAACAATTAGTCACTTCTTTGTTTTGGAACAATAGAAAGTTGGAAACAAAAGATACAATAAAACCTTAAATTATTATGAACATAAGCACGACATATTTATCAATCATCATACGCTAGCTTTGTGTCACTATCACTTTTATTAAGGCTCAAACTATCTACACACCGTCACTTAAAAAAATGTTTTTTTGTCCTATATGCACACCCTGCAGTGTTGAGCTATAGCCAAAGTGCGGCGTTTTGGTCCGGTCAACCAGACAAAGACTGACGGGTGTGTGACGGGTCTGTTGACCGGACCAAAACACCGAGCTTTGGCCGCGTTTTGGTTCTGTCAACCAGACAAAAGACTGACCGGTTGTCTGGTTGACATGACCAAAACGCGGCCAAAGCTCGGCGTTTTGGTCCGGTCCGGTCAACAGACCTGTCAGACACCCGTCAGTCTTTGTCTGGTTAACCGGACCAAAACGCCGCGCTTTAGTCACAGCTCGACACTGCAGGGTGTGCATATAGGAAAAAAAACATTTTTTGATGTGCATATAGACACATTGGTGTGCCAATAGCTACATCCTTTATTAATCAATAAAAGAACAAGACATTGAATACACGTACGAAAGATACACGTAGCACTAGATTACCTAGAAAAATACATATAAGATCACAATAACTATACATATTTTTTAACCGCAAATTTTGGATCACTAATAGACCACTAAAGTATAATCGTGTTATCAGCGAAACCACCCGATAATATCCATCTCTAATAGACTATAATGCATATACACAAATTCAGAAGGAAACTCAGATGCTGTTTGTTTTTTCTGAAAAGCTCTGTACAAGCTCTTCTATCTGCGACGTACAGACCATGCGCAGATATTGCCACGTGCAGATTGTTTGTTTTTCCAAAGACATTTCATTAAAAAATGTCTGTGCGAGCTCTTCTTGGTGCAGACTTGGCCTAGTCATTTTTAAGATCTTCTAAGATCTGCAGAGAGTTAAATACCACCACTCACCACCACCGCCCATAATCACCACCAACACAGTTCACCACCACAGTTCACCACCACCGTCCACCACCCACTACCGTCCATCACCACCACCACCGTCCATCACCACCACTGTCCACCCCCCACTACCATCCATCACCACCACCGTCCAGCATCTCTTTTTCTATAGAAGTCTGCAGATGTGGTTCGCAGACTGCAAACATTTTACCTCTTAAAAAACAAACATCACCTCAATAAATCTGTAAAAAAAACCTTGTAAAAATGAATTCGTCCTCTTCTGGACGTTAGAGACGGTCCACATGAAGACAAAAAAATCTGCCTCCCCCTCTCTCACACACCTATAGATACAATATATACATATACATTTTAGGTACATCCCCCTATTCCATACATCTATCCTCTTTGCCTCATACTCACACTCATCCTACGCAATGTTTTAAAAACCGGTAAATACCGGCCGGTTATACCGGTATTACTGTTTCCATATATAAATCCGGTACGAAACACCCCGGTAAATAAGTGAAACGACGTAAGGTTTGTACCGACGGTAAAATCCGGTATACCGGTTTGAAACGTAATACCGGTACCGGCCCAGGGTTATTTTAGTTTGAGTTGTTACTTATTTTTAGTATATATGTTACTTATCTTACGTAATTTTTATATATTATGATTATTCGTAACTAAAAGTTTTTATTTAATATTGTATGAAACGAAAATAGTTGATGTGTTCAACACTCAAATGGCTTAAACATATCGTACACTTTCAGTTAAAAGACCTTGTTGGAAAATTGAATAATTTTCAATTATCTTTTGGATTATTTTTATTATGGATTTACTTTTGGATCATCTTTTAATATGTAAACATGCATTTTTTGATTAACTTTTCAGTTGATGTTGTAATTTATGAAATTATAGAGTTAGCTAGTCAACCCGGTTGAACCGCTCGGTACAACCTGGTTCAACCTGTTGAACCATTTTTTAGCCTAATCCGGTTTGATTTAAAAACCGGTTTTTAAAACATTGATCCTACGTGGCGCCTACGTGACTGATCATCCTTTAAAGGAAGACCATCACCATACCGCATAGCTTTAAAAAAAAAAAAACCATGTTAGTGAGATGTTCCCAAAAAGAAAAGAAAAAACAATAAAAAAAAATAAGCGCGTGTAAAACTGACAGAAAAAAGGTGAAGGTATTGAAGATTACCCCACAACTAACAGTAAAAATTCTTTATTATACACACACAAAAACACCCTCTCCCCTGTTGACTACACAACAACTCTCTGTCTCTCTCTATACTATAGTCTCCACCCAAAACACCTTCTCCAAATTACTTCATAATAATTCAACCACCACTCACCACCATCATGCAACCCTATTTTATTCCATTTTTCCACCACACCCCTCCATAACACTAATTATTATTTTACCTTTTTACATTATTTTTCTACTCCAAACAACAGTAATAATGTCAGCCCTCACTAACACAAACACACCCACCACCACACAACCACCTTCTCCGCCGGCCACAGCCACCATTACCGACCTAGTGGTGGCGCCGTCTCCGGAGCTAACCACCGACGAGATGGCGGTGAAGGCTGTGCATAAACGGTATGAGGGGTTAGTGATGGTACGGACAAAGGCTATTAAAGGTAAAGGGGCCTGGTATTGGGCCCATTTAGAGCCCAGTTTGATTCGTCACCCGGATACCGGGTTGCCGAAAGCGGTTAAGCTTCGTTGCTCCTTGTGTGAGTCTCTCTTTTCGGCTTCGAATCCGTCACGGACGGCTTCCGAGCATTTGAAACGAGGGACTTGCCCGAATTTTAATTCCGGGTCAAGCCCGAACCCGATTTCGGTTGGGATGGTGGATTTGGGTGGTTCTCCGACGTCTTCGTCGTCGCCGGTGAGTGGCCGGAAACGGAGCTCCGGTAACCGCCGTGGCGGTGGTGGTGGTGGTGGGTTTAAAGTGAGTGATTCGGAAACTACTTATTCGGTTGCTCCGATTACTATGATTGAGCCGCCGAGATTTTCGGTTGATGTCTCGTACCCGACCCGACCGGAACCGGTTCATGTGTTTTCACCACATCATCATCATCATCACCAGCAACAACCACAACAACAAAAGCAAGTACAGCCACATGTGGTGTTGTCAGGTGGGAAAGAGGATTTAGGGGCTTTAGCTATGTTAGAAGATAGTGTAAAGAAGCTTAAAAGCCCAAAAGCCTCACCGGGTCAAACGTTGACCAAAGCCCAAATAGATTCATCACTTGAGTTGTTGGCAAATTGGGTGTATGAGAATTGTGGGTTGGTTTCTTTTTCAAGTTTGGAGCATCCAAAGTTCAAGAGTTTCTTGAACCAAGTCGGGTTACCCGCGGTAACCCGACGGGAGCTCGCGGGCGAGCGGCTTGAGTCCAAGTACAAAGAGGCGAAAGCCGAGTCGGAAGCCCGAATTCGCGACGCGATGTTTTTTCAAATATCATCAGATGGGTGGAAAGTAAAGAAGAATAATAATCAGCATAGTTCGGGTGAAGTTGAGAATTTGGTGAATGTGTGTGTGAATTTGCCTAATGGGACTAGTGTGTTTAGAAGAGGGGTGTTTACAAGTGGGTATGTTTTTTCAAAGCATGCTGAGGATGTTTTGTGGGAAACAATTTGTGACATTTGTGGGAACAACTTGCAACAATGTGTGGGGATTGTTTCTGATAAGTTCAGGAGTAAAGTTTTAAGGAATCTTGAAAACCAACATCATTGGATGGTGAATCTTTCTTGTCAGTTTCAAGGGGTTAGTAAGTTGGTTAAAGATTTTAGCAAAGAATTGCCATTATTTCACAATGTGACTGAAAATTGTTTTAAAGTTGCAAACTTTGTGAATAACAAGTCAGAAATTAGACATCTTTTCCTCAAGTATCAGTTGCAAGAATACGGTCGGGCTGCGTTGCTGCGAGTACCGTTTTATGGTGGTGGTGAATTCGAGCCGGTGTTTCAGATGGTGGAAGATGTGTTAAGCTCGGCACGGGCATTGCAGTTGGTTTTTCTTGATGAGAGTTGCAAGATGGTGTCGATGGAGGATCAAACCGGGAAGGAGATTGAGGAGATGATGATGTCTCAGTTTTGGAGCGAGTTAGAGGCGGTTCATTCATTGGTTGGATTGATCAAAGGAATGGCTCGAGAGATTGAGAAAGAAAAGCCGCGAATTGGGCAATGCTTGCCGTTATGGGAGGAGCTCAGAGTAAAAATCAAGGAATGGTGTGGGAAGTTTCATATCAATGAGAATCATGTAGACAAGGTGCTTAATAATAGGTTTAGGAGAAACTATCATCCTGCATGGTCGGCTGCGTTCATTCTTGATCCGTTCTATATGATCCGGGATACAAGTGGGAAGTACTTGCCTCCTTTCAAGTACTTGACTTCTGAACAAGAAAAAGACGTTGACCAGCTTATAACGAGGCTTGTATCACACGAAGAAGCTCACATTGCGCTAATGGAGCTCATGAAATGGAGAACCGAGGGGCTTGACCCTATGTACGCACAAGCGGTCCAGTTGAAACAAAGAGACCCCATAACCGGTAAAATGAAAATAGCTAACCCACAAAGTAGCAGACTGGTTTGGGAAACTCATTTAACCGATTTCAAGTATTTAAGGAAAGTAGCAATGAGGTTGATCTTTCTTCATGCCACTTCATGTGGGTTCAAATGGAGTTCATCTATATGTAGATGGGCTCAATCAAGAACGGGGATCTATAAGGCGCAAAAGTTGATATTCATTGCTGCCCAATCGAAGCTCGAGAGACGGGATTTTTCAAACGATGAAGATAAAGATGCCGAATTTTTCTCGATGGCGAGTCGAGAGGATGATGTGCTCAATGATGTAATGTTTGATGCATCTTCTTTGTGAAAACCCATCTTTTTTGGTTGCTTTTGATGATTATAATCCATAGTTTATGTAGGATATTTTTCTTTGGATTCTTTTTACTTCTACTTGGGTGCTTGTTTAAGTGCTCTTTTAGAAGATTTTGGCACCTTTGATGGTTATAGAAAGGGGCCATAATTTAGTTTAGTTTGATCATTTCTTTGGAGCTAAAGTAGAGGTTTCATAAATTCTTAATATTGTTTGGTATTTATTGTTTTAAACATGTTTTGTATTTATATCTGAAAATAGAAATTAACCATTTGTGCCTAGAATGTTTTCTTTTTCTTTTTTGTCATGTTCAATGTTTGAAAAGATTAATGATTAAGAATTGGTTTGTAAGGAAAAGATAAAGGCAAATGACAATTATGAGAATAATTCTCTTTTTGGTAGTGTTTGACAACATGTAAATTACAAGAATCAGAATCCTTGAAACTTTGGAAGGACCTCAGTACAAGATCATGTGACTTTGAAGGTGTAAAACTTTCTTTATTCATTGTTTTGTAAGATATTATGTTAAAAATTTGAGTAAATGTCAATTTACGTCACTGAGTTTTACACCAAAACGCAAGAACAACCCTCATTTGAAAAAAAAAACGCAACAATCAAGTCCACGTGGTTGTCGATTGTGTTCAATAATGTCCCTCCTTATATTTTTCAATTATTATCCCTTTATTTAATTAATAACTTAAAGGGCAAAATGGTAAATGTCACACCCCAACTGATGGCGGAAACATCGAAGTGAGACGAACGAGGTTGTTCGAGACTTCATAACGCTAGATGTGAGTATTTAATAAATAATTTCATTTCATTGCTAATATCAGGTACATTGTGTAAAATAGAAATACATCAAGTTTGAAACGAACAAATTACAACAATTATCAAATGACTAAACTATAAACACGAATTTAAAGTTTGGTGCGTTTCTAGGTATCCTACTAGATTCCGTGCATCATCATCATCATCGTCATCAAAATCCTGCAATACATTTTAAAGTATAATTCAATACAAAAGTATTAGCGAGTATACAAGTTTTGAGTACTAGCATGTATGTATAAGAGTTTGAACAATCCACATGACAAAAATAGTTAGCGAGATTAATGTAAATGTGGCATGCAATTTAACAAGTCAACCCTCTGATTACCGCAATAATAAAAGACTTAACATGACCTCAAGAATACGGGCGGTGTGTTACTCCTATAGCGCTATACATGTTAAGGGGAGGCTCGTACGAAGTTAATGACAAGTAAATCGCACAAAAGAATCATCCAAGTATACAAATCAGGTATCACGTATTTAAGCATGTATAATTGGATTGTTTGTGTTTGTGATTTAAGCATAAAGTATGATTTCGTGTGTTTAAATAGTATAACGTATTGCACCCAAAAGTGTAAAAGGAAAAAGGGGTTATGTATACTCACAAATTTGCAAAAGCTTTCCGATTATCTGTGAGTGACGACTTGTTTGTGAATAAGGAATCGAAGGTTAGGTTATACTGCGTTTATGGAGTGGTTAGATTCGGGATTTAGAATTCAAATAAAAAAGTATGTATGCATAAAAAGTATATCTAGTCTAAGTACTCGTTTCGACACTAAGTTGTATGTGATTTCATAGGTCCTAGTTTGCCCATTAGAATCTACAACGAGAGACTTAAAATCATAGATAAGTTAGCCTAAGTTTATGACAAATAATCATAAACCGATTATCATCATAAAATCGGCCATGTTCATATATATACATATATTTATATAGTTATAATAATAATAATAATTCTAAGTTAAGTCCATCATGCGTTTCATAGATTGTCATATAAGTCAAGCACGGAGGATTAACCTCATTGTATAATTCACCACTACACAAATCATCACAAGGATGATTCGGAGGGTCATGAATGAAAATAAATAAACAACTAACTAATACATTATCAAGTAGCTAAGTAAGACCTAACCCGGTTGAACCACCACAACATGGAAAGAGTTAACTAAGTGTTAGAGGCTAGACGGTGTTATGTTACTTTGTGACTAGAAAGCTACTTGAGTGTTCATACACAAGGTTCACAAGTGAGGTAGTGGAACTAGGTTGGAAAGCCATAGCTCCCACGGTTCACACTTTACAATACACAAGTTCAACCATATGGAAGATGGTGAATCGTGAATGTTTTCAACACTTGAATATAACATGTATGAACTTAAAGTAAAGAGTTTTGAACTCACAACTTGATGGAAATCAACCTCAACACAAACCCACAACTATGAACTAAGTTATGCGCTTGGTGAATACAAGATTTCACCAAGTTTAGTAAAGAAAAAGAAGATATAAGAACTTTGTACAAAACCGAATTTAATCTCACTTTGGACCTCAAATATGGTGAGGTTTCATCTTAGTTTGCCATGGAAAACTTGTGAAAACCTTCCTAGAGGTTATCCAAGTAAGATGAAAGAAGAAACAAGGAAGAAATAAGCAAATACGTGAGCTAGAACTCACTTAGAAGTCTTGAAACTTTCTGCCCAAAAATCAGAATTATATGAATGTTTTTTAGAGGATTTGCGAGTGATATGGTGTTTGGAAAGTGAAAAAGAGGGTTAGAGATGTTGTATATATAGTGGGGAAGTTAGGTTGAGAGTTAATAGTGTTTTAAAAAGAGTTAGGTGAGAGTTGGAGGTGTAAAATGGACCAATCCGTGAACAATAAAGAGCTGGTTGCGGATTGATATCTCAGGAGACACGCGAAAGAATACCAGGATCATCCCGCGTGTCGCCTGGGAGTCCTGTCAGCAAATTTCCATTTTTGGCCCCTGAACTTTGCAATTAGGTTATTTTATGTCGTAAACTTGCATTTTAACCCGTTTTTAGGTATTCAAAGTGTAATAAAGTATAGTAGAGTGTATGCAAGTATAATTTGAGTTTCGTGAATGTATGTATGAGTATTAGTACGTATAACAAGTGTCGGTTTGCATGTAAACACGTATTTAAACGATTGATTGAACGAATAACTAGTATGTATAAAATATGAATTTCTTTACGATTAAGGTCTCGAATTACGAAGCTGGAAATGGAATATGAATACGATACGAATATAAGTTTCCAAAAATAAGAATATAAATAAACTTTCTAAACAAGGAAAGTTCCAAAAAGCGAGGCGTTACAGTAAATTCACTCAAAAGTCAGACCGCCCTTCCATATTAATCCCAAAGCTTGTTTTAGAAGCTCATTTTCAATCCCCCCACCCTTCTTCCAGCCTTCTTACCTCACCGGAGTAATTCCGTCCAAATGAACAGGCGCTCTATCGACAACGCTGAGGCAATACTCGGTAATCTTGTTTACATTCCGCGTGATCGGTACAACATTTGTCTTAATTTTGAATTTAATCTATGATTTCGATATGCGTGCCCGTCGTATAATCTGAAATGTGGGTTGGGTTTCTTCGAATTCTAGTCGGAATTCGTGTGCATGTCACTCGACGACTCATTAGAATCCAATATCGGGTCCTTTTGAGGGGTGGAAGAGGGTTTACGATAGAGCTCTGTTTTAGTCGCCGACCATGAATCCGATGGTGGTTGTTTGGTTATGCATATTATATATGTAACTATTCGGATAACTATATGTCACAACCCCTGACCCTACCCTGGACGGGAGTCGTGATCCGATACGAGTGGTACCGGTGTTTATTAAAATTATCGCAGCGGAAAACTTATCTGGACCGAGTGTCAGGAAAAATATCAGAGTTTTCAAAACACCAAATTTTCATTTCATAAGTTGTGGGATAAAACCCGTATTTACATAAAGGATTTTCTATGGGATAAACCCTTGATTACAAAACACGTTTTATTCAGGTTTACATAGCCACTTATTTAAGCTTGAGTGCTTCATAGTACTATTTCTTCTCTTCACAGTAAATCACCTGAAACGCATTTTAAAAATATTTGATCCGCGAAAAATACTAGCGAGTTCATTCAATTTGTACAAAAAGACACATTGTTATAATTACAGCATTAAAAGTTTTTACATTTGTTTATATCTTTCAATTACCCACAGAACTTGTCACTCACCCATTTCGGTGACTGTGGTCATATTACTATTGGCTAACCCTTTGTTCAATAGTAAAGCTTATCAAGTAATGTATACAATACCCCACATACCGGCTGTGATTTCAGAATACAAAGACTTAATCACTGTAAATACAACTAGAAAACATTTAGGGTTTTGAAAGCATTTGATAAAAGAGAATGACTCACATCGCAGATTTAGGTTTTCAGTACTAGCCTTCTAGTTTAATTCTTGGTTTCCTAATTAAGCACACAACGTATTAGTGTATCAACTCAATTCAACTTTAACGATATTCAAGAGATCCAACCCACAACGTGATGACAAAGTATAGCCTTATTCAGGCAGCACTTAAACATCCGTTGGTTTGGTTTTAGATCGTTCGGACATGGTACCGTACCAGTGATTCGAGTTAGCACACTGATTACGGGCATAGGTTTAGAACTTCGGTATAATAGCAGTATCACACCAGTATATCGAGAGAGAAAGAAAAGAATTTGAGCAAAGATGAATGCTCAGTGAACGTCCTATTTATAGCTGAATTTAAGGTTTCTCGCGCCCCGTGATAGATCAGGGCTTTTTTATCGCGGCTCGCGAGGATGTATAGCTAGGGCATAGGTGGCATGACTCATGGGGTAGGCTTGACACGTGGGTGAAATGTGGCCTACACGTGTCTCTGGCGAATTTCATACCTCTCGCGTCTGTCGCGACCCGCGAGAAACATAAAAATCTTTTCTTTTTTATTTTTCATGCTGGTTCTCGTCGTGCGCGTTTGGGGTTTCGATTATGAATTGTTGTGGGACCTTTTTGAGGGTTGTTACACTATAAAACTTCAAAAGGGTTAGGGGCTGTTTGTTTGCCACTAAATGATTCCATTCAGAGGAAACCTCTAAACCGGTCAGAGGCATAAGTGTTTGGTTCGGTAAAAAGCCCACCTCTGAATGGTTCTATTCAGATCTGATTCATTCAGATATTACTAGTCGCTGAATGAAAGTTCTCTCAACAATACCCTTTGCCCTAAAAAAAAAAGAAACCTATACATCGACCCCTCCATCACGCCTCCATCTCCATCTCCACATCCTTCCTCCACCGGCCTCCTCCACCACGTCGCACCTGCTCCACCTCGCCGACCTTCTCCACCACGTCGCACCTCTCCTCTGCCGCTGTTGTCTACCAGGTATGTTCCGATCTTCAGCCAAGGTTCCGATCTTCATCCAATGTTCCGATCTTGATTGTTTTTGTTTCATAAAAATGGGTTCTTTATTTGTGGGTTTGATTTCTTGTTTTGATTTTGCTTCCCTTATTTGCAGAAAGTTGCGATTGTAATATTGCTCCAATTAATGGCCATATTGACTTGTATATTTCTAGCCACCGTTAATTCCTAGCCACATATATATTTCTTGTTTTGATTTTGCTCCCCTTATTTGAAGATATAATATATTAATGTAGTGAATACAGAGCACTAAACAAACAGCTCTATTTCATTCAGTACAAATTAGTTCAGAGGGGTAAAAATGTCATTTTACACAGTCATTCAGAGGTGCAACCAAACAACACTTTACTGGTTCAGCACTTACTGGTTCAGAGCCCCTTACCCATTCAGACCTCTTATTCATTCAGCACTTATTGGTTCAGATGTTGCCAAACAGCCCCTTAATTTTGGACTGATCCTGATCATTTTTGGGTTTTTGGTATTTATGATCAGGGTTTATCCTTCTTTTGTATGCCTATTAACTTAAACTTAAATTGTTGTTTGAACAGATTATAGGTTGTGCATAAGCTTCAGGTTCATTTTGAGTTGTTGTTTGAATAGATTATATTTATAGAGTTTCAGTTGGACATTTTGATTTAGATGTGCATTAGGTCTGATTAGGTAGTCAGTATGTTTGAACATCTTATAAGCTGAATAGGCATCATAACCTTGTTGCAGTCTGCTTGTTGCATTCACTTGCATTCAGTTCAGATTGTAAGTTGAACATGTATCATAAGCTTGTTGCAATCAGTTGAGATTTTTGCTTTCAGTTCAAACTATAGGTTCACATGTGCTTTTAGTTCAGATTGTTCATGTTGATGCTGTTGTTTATGTTGCTGATGTTTTTGTTGTTGTTGTTCATGCACATTCTGTTGTTCTTGCACATATTTGTTGTTCATGTTGTTGCTGCAGTCAGTTCATTATGAACAGGTATTGAAGTGGTTGATTTGCTGTTGTTGTGGTTGCTGATCAATTACTTGATTGAGTTGGTTGATTTGAATATGGAGGGAATTTAAGAGACCGAAATGGTCATGAAAGTTTTGAGGGTAATTTAGTCTTTTCACAATATTTAAACCGGGAAATATAAGGAGGGACGTTATTGAATGCAATCGACAATCACAGGGACTTGATTGTTGCATTTTTTTTCAAATGGCAGTGGCACGGGCACTGGCACTATTATGAACAGGTATTGAAGTGGTTGATTTGTTGTTGTTGTGGTTGCTGATCAATTACTTGATTGAGTTGGTTGATTTGAATATGGAGGGAATTTAAGAGACCGAAATGGTCATGAAAGTTTTGAGGGTAATTTAGTCTTTTCACAATATTTAAACCGGGAAATATAAGGAGGGACGTTATTGAATGCAATCGACAATCACAGGGACTTGATTGTTGCATTTTTTTTCAAATGGCACTGGCACTGGCACTGGCACTGGCACTGGCAAATTTTTTAGGGATAATTTTTTTAGAACACGTGATACCCTAAAACATTTTTTTCTTAAATTTGCAATTAGATACGAGGACATATGGCACCTAGATAACCTTATTTATTAGGTTGTATACATTGTTAATAATTCTATATAAGAGTTCAACAAAACTATTTTTTACACACCGGTTTTTAAATCTAGCTATTTTAGTCTAAATTGTTTCATCTATATATAAGTTTATGGGTTATTTTATCGGTCTATTGTTATTTAGAGTTCTAGTGTGAAATCACGAATGAGTTGCGTATAGACTGAGATTATGTGATACTGTAAATTTAAAAAAAAAACTACAAACGAAACTTATTTGCTTTTAACATATTATTAATCATCGTATAAAATTCATGCAAGAAACGTTGAGCTATACCTTAGGACTTGCATTTTGTATAACAAATTGTTTTCGGTTGTATAATAATATTTTATAATTTGTATAAACTTCATGCAAGAAACATTGAGCTACAGCAAAATGTCGTGGAGGTACTTTCGTTTGTATACGACACACACAAAGATACAAAGGTGAGACTCCACTTGTGAAATGTAACTTTAATTATAAAATAATTAAAGTAGAATGGTTAGGGAAATATATGTGATCAAATCACGGAAAAAATTTATTAATAGAAAATTAATGATGTTTAAATTTTACATGATAATTCTGAGATTAGGTTTATTCATAAGAACATGTTAGATTAGTTTCTAACGTCGACACTATTATTTAGGTTTATTCATAAGAACATGTTAGATTAGATTTTAACGTCACACTATTATTTATAGTGTTTAACTAACTATGCATAACTAATTTTTAGTGTATTTAATAATAGCATGCTATTAGACCACCCATAGTGGGGTTTTTTGTCCCCCCCCCCCCCCCCCCCCCGTGGGTTTTTTTTCGAGTTTTTGGCCAAATCATTTTATTTAAAACACCAAATTTGCACGAATATCAAAATTGGATTGTGTCCAACGGTAACAAAAAAAATATTTAATTTTAATCCACTTTTTTACCTATAAAAACCCCACTTTCTACTCATTTTTATAAACTTTACACTCTTCTCTTCAATACTTCATATTTTATAAAAAAATTATATCATGAATCTCTTCCGACCCTCTTTCGGTGTTCCGTCAAGACCCGGCAACCAAAATTCATATCGCCTGAACAACACCCAATCACAACTGTCCTTCAATTTCCAAGAGATGGACCCGAGTATGATGGCGTATGCGCAAATATTAGGCATGCCCCCGCAATTCTTTCATGGTCCACACGACTTTACATCCATGGGCGGTTCGCATGCGTCTCAAGAAGAAACCGAGCCCGACATTGAAACGGTACCGGAGACACAACCCGAGCCCGTAGCCGAGGAGTCTCAATGTGGTAAACAGTCTCACAAAAAAGAGCCAAACACTCCACGCTGGAATCGAATCTATCTAGCTTGGTCGAAAGATGAGGAGTACGCGTTAGCACGGGCGTGGCTCGACATATCGTAGGACCCCGAAGTTGGTAAGCGTTATAACAATATATTTGTTTTATTTTTTAAGAATATAACAATATATTTGTTTTATTTTTTTGTAGCAAACTATCAAACTTTACCCCTTTTTTGGAATAAAATTCACGAAACATTTTTTAATGCGAGTGGTAAAGTTGAGTATCGGGACAAAGATTCGATATCAAGCAAATGGAATGATATAAACCAGAAATGTCATCAGTTCAAAGAAGTTTTCCAATGTACGAAGGATAACTTGGGTAGCAGACAAAACGATGTGGCTATATTAACAAGAGCGTTGGAGGAGTACAACCAAACGAGAGGCGTTTTCACATACTTGAATTGTTGGGAGCTTCTACGCGTAAGTCCTAAATGGTCTAACGTACCGAGCATGACGACTATGGGTAGACGTAAAGCAAAACGGTCCAAAACATCATCCTCGGTTGATCCGGAGACACCCACTTCTAATGCTCGAAACGTCGAATTAAACATTAATTTGGATGATGACTATGAAGATATGGAGTTGGCCCGACCGCCTGGTAGAAGAAGTGGGAAAAAAAGGGGAAAGGCGGAGTCGTCTTCGGAAAAATTCAAAATGAAGCAAGATTTCAAAGAGATGAATCGACGCCAACAAGACATTCGAGACCTTGGTCATAGGCGTTTGGAGACAATGCAAGAAAGAAACGCCGAAAACAAAAAAATTGTCGCGCTTCAAGAATCTAGGCAAATGGAGAAAGACATAGAATTTTTGTCTAAACCGATCGATCACCTCGTAGGAGACGTGTTGATCCTAGCGGAAATGCGTCAGTGAGATTCCAGGATCCGGCGAGTTTGACGGAGCTTTGGTCCCGAAACGACCGGTTCGGTGATAAGAAATGAGTAGAAGATAGAGAACGACACCAACCAGACACTTATAATCTGGTTTATATAAATAATCAAACGTTACAGCACCATAAAACCAGTTGGACAACATGTCCCATCTGGGAACCAAAAGCTTTTTCAACACAAGACCCAAGCATCCTATATATAGGCATGCTGACTTCGTACGAACCTACATGAGTGCCTTCGTACGAAGCTGCAATGGTCTTGGATATCAGTACGAACCCACAAAGTAGTCCCTTCGTACAGGATTACACTCTATTCTATACAATATTAAACACGCGCTCTATTTAGCTATTCGCACAGTGGCAGATATACAAAATATGCACCAACATATTCCCCCTTTGCTGTCACTGTCGAATCGTCACATTGAATACCTTGAGCCGTGTTTGTGTAACATCCGTCAAAATGGATTCCCAAAATCCGACCCGTTTTGAAAATTTTCGGGTTTTATTTTTGTATCCAAATATCCATTTCAATCAAAATGGTAGTAAATACACTCATATGCACATATGTATATATTTAGGTATACGAATTCATGAAATATATACCCGTCATTTACTTATACATAAAACATATATATCAAAATATATATATTCTCCTCATATAAAAAGTTCATTATAATTTATAACCATACAATTATTATACATTAAACATATGATTTAAGACTGTTGATGAATAGTGATTCCAAGTTTTTTTTGTTAAATACTATTTATTGGTTTTATAATAGTATTTAATTAATCATTTAATTTGATTGTTTCCTAATAATTACTATTATATATTATTATATATTTATTTTGGTCAAAAATTATCGAAGCAATTAAGTGATCAAATTAGTTAAGTGAGGTAGTGTGTTAAGAGAGTGTGTTGAAAATATGCTGATTAAGTTGTTTGCAAAAACAGTTTCCAAGATACGGCTCAGGATATTGAGCTGTATCTACGATCAAACTATGAGCAAAAAGTAAAGGGGGTGACACGAGATATACGAGGAAAGCCCTTGATCAATCTGGATCGCCGGCACAAAACCTCGGGAGCTGACAATCGCAGCTGCCTTGTTCTTCTTATTGCTTTAAACGTCAGGATACAGTGCAGGATATTGATCAGATCGCTAAGTGTTACAATACTTTTTGTGAGAGTGAAAGTTGCGAGAGTGAAAAGTGTTAGAAAGCAGTGAGTGTTGTTGTGTCCTATTCGATCTGATTTATCCACCTATTTATAGCTAGTAAACGAAAACAAAATCTCCTATAAGTATGGGATGCCTTCAAATATTCTTTAGTAGCCGTTGGAGACCAGGTTAAGCGGGTTCAACGTCCTTCTTTGAACAACTTAGAGCGAGTCTTCAGGAGAAGAGGTCCTCAGGAACGTTGCAAGCTTGGATTCATATTCCTGCACATAATCCGTTAGTGATCCTCAGGATATCATCCAGGATGTTACCAATATCCTGAATGAGTATCCCGGGCATGAACATATATCATGAAACTAAGATATAACTTAAGATATTCCCCAGGATATGGGCTCAGAATTTCACCCATAACAATTGTCCCCAAAAATGTTACCGTTAGGTATCCTGATACTAACGGTTACATTTTTTTACGATAAACGAGGCAATTAAGAGATTAGACTCATGATGTGACCGCTTGTAACCGTGCAGCCTATATTTACTCATTGCTCCCCTATATCATCTCATGCTTATCCCCATTTAACCTTTACCGAAGAGAAAAAAGGTAAATACTTCTCTCTCTCAATTCCAGCTTCTTCTTTCATTCTGCTCAATATTCCGGCGACAATATGGCAAGGCAGACAAGATCCGGCTCCAGCGATTCTGCTCCCACGTTTATCCACCAGAATATTCTCCAAGATCCGGAGAAGGAAATATGCACCTTTGACAGTGCACACTTGTCAGCCCTTAAAACCTCCGACATCTTCCCGAAAGGGACGGTATTCCGGCCATTTGATCGGGAAATCCGATCAGATATGGTTTCCGACGAGTGGTTATGCTTCAATGCTTTTCCTTTTACCTTAGGGTTACAATTTCCTTTCTCGGACTTTATCACCGAGTTCTTTAATGTTACCAAAATATGCTTTTGTCAGACAATGCCGATGCTCTGGCGAGTTTTATCTGTTCTTGACCTGATCAAGAGAAATCATATTCCTGACCTCTCTGTTCATGACCTCCCCCTAGCATATGGGCTTAGATGCCATGGTTCCTGTAGATACTTGTTCTATTCTACCTCCGACGATCCGCTGATACTTCGTGCCACCAGGAATGAGGAGAAATGGCAATCCAAATTCTTCTTTGTAAAAAGAGACTCAATCCCTGGTGGAATGGAATATCCTGTGAAGTGGTTGAGAAAGGATAGGATTTAGGGTTCTAGGATGATCCTGTCTTGTATCCTGCTTTATATCTTGAGCTAATCAACTTTTTTATTGTCTTGTACACAGCTGATTTTAGGAAGCTTGCACCTCCCCTAGCTGATTCACAGAAGAGAATTGACGCTATCAGACTCCTCCCAGAGGCTGAAAGAAGTTTTAATCCGTCTCCACCATCTCCAAGCCCTTTTTCCAGTGCAAACATGTCTGGTAATGATCCTGCACGATATCCTCCATACATGTTTTTAGTTGATATATTTAGGAAAGAATTTCACTCCCTGTATGCAGACTCCAACAAAGTTCCAATCCTCCTTGATCTTGACCAGCTCGACAGTTACCCCACTCCGGTTATTGTCAAGAAAGAGACTCCTGCCGCTACCAGCTCCAAGCCGCTCCTGGCTTCTAAGCCCAACACGAGGACTCGTGCTTCCACCGCAAAAAAAGGAAAGGTTCCGAAGTTAGTGCCCCAGGCTCTGAAGGGTTCTCCTATGAAGAACTCAGCTTTTCTGACTCCTTGGAGCCGATGACATCATTCCTTAACAAGGTAATATCCTGCGACTATATCCTGCACATATATCCTGATAGGATATCCTGACAGGATATCCTGGTTAATATATTTTAACTCATACCTGAATTTTGACGTACAGGGCCTCCAACATCTGCTCCACCTTTACACCGATGCTTGCAGCACGAACGCGTTCCAAGAGGCCAGGATCAAATAGCTCGAGACCACCGTTGCCGACCAAGGGGCCATTGCCGAGGTGAAGACTCGGCATTACGAGGACAAGCTGAAGAAGGTCACCCAGGATGCTGAAATCAAACTGGCTACCGTCCAAATGGAGCATGAACAGGCCATGGTCTTTTTTTCTGGAAGGGATCAAAGCCTCTGCCATTGTCTCTCTGCTACAAGCTCGCATTAAGATGGCTTATGAGGCCAAGGAGACAGGCCTTGAGTGCCCATCCTGGCCGGTTGAATCCTGGGTGGCAAAACTGAAGGAGCTTGGAGGCAAGGCTGTGTCATATCCTGCTGAAGCTGGTGAATCCTCTAAGTCAGCAGAGGTGGTGGACAAGGCTGGAGAAGAAAAGGATGTTGGGACGGATGCTGCTCAGGATGCTGGGGCTGAGAAGACGGAGAAGGCTGGTGAAGATGCTGCTGTGTGAGGGAATTTAAGTGGGCGATGATGGATATTGATGCCTAGGCCGGAGCCCACTTTTTTAAATTTGATCGTTGGTCTGTAACCCCAAAACAATTTACTTTTTCTGCACTTTACTTTTCCTGCATTTGAACAATATGATGGCCAAAGGTGGAGGGATCCTGAGTTTCAGGACGAAGCCCTTGGTCATCAATGTTAGTATGCTTTACTTTTCGGACAATATAACAGTTGGAGGTGGATGGGTCTCAGTTTGAGACAAAACCTTCAACTGTTAAGTACATATGGTATGGGACTAATCGTGCTTTTGGTGGATGGACCTTGGTTTGTGGTGAAACCAGAAGCACAACTTTTGATAATATAACTTTCTTTCGGCTTTATTTCTGTTGTTACTATTTTAGTGCATAAATCTTACTTATGAAAATAGTTTAGTTTGGACAATTTTGGGAACACATTGTAAGAATATCCTGAGAGATATCCTACCCAGGATACTGCCTCAAGTTATCCAAATAAAAAGGAGGGACCATACCAAATATTCCCAGAGAGTCAATTCCAATCTTCAATCACAGGGATGTCCCCAGTGCGCACTTATAAGTTTGAATCCATCCTTTAAATTGTATAATGTATGTCCCCTGTGTTCAACATAGGAATGTAAACATAGTTATACTTTAGCTTTACTGAATAAATCCTGAATATCCTGGGGTAAACCCTTAATATCCTGGGATGAACCCTTAATATCTTAGGGATAAACCCTTAATATCCTGGGGATAAACCCTAGGGGTGTTCAGAATTCGTTTCGATTCGAAAAATTCGATTCGAATTCGATTCGATTATCAAGAATTCGTTTCGAGTCGCAAGAATTCGAATTCGAATTCGATTCGATTCGAGTCAAGTTAATCAAATACGAATCGAATACGAATTTACAATTTTAAATTCGATTCGATTCGAAATTCGAATAAGAATTATACATGTATTTTTATTTTTATATATATAATATATATAATTTAAAATTTAATACATATATAAATTAATTGGGCTATATAAAATTACCCATTTAAGTTATTACTAAGCCCATTACATATGATATGGGCATATGGCCCATGACATGATGAACCATCAACCAAATACCATATCTATTATTCGAATACGAAGCGAATACGAATTGAAGCGAATTTATTCGAATTCGATTCGAATTCGAATTTTTATTCGAATACGAAGCGAATACGAATTGAAGTTTTTATTCGAATTCGAATCGAATAGTATGTGTCTTATTCGAATTCGAATCGAATTCGAATTCAAGAGAAAAAAAAAATTATTCGATTAATTCGATTCGAATAATTCGAAAATTCGATATTCGATTCGATGAACACCCCTAATAAACCCTGATATCCTGGGGATAAACCCTGATTTTCATGCGCTACAGGCGGGAGTGTATAAACTCCAAGACTTAGAAAGGTGAAAACCTTTAAACTTTAGAGAGTATGAAAATACTCTTTTGTGAGAGAGGGTGATCAATCCTCATATACCTTGAGGATCCAGGATATAGCCAACAATAACGAAATTGTCAGCCACTTTTACATGGACTGGTCCCGATATCTTGAACTATCACTGGATAACTTGCGCTCCAGGCGGGGTGTTTAAACCCAATTCGAGAGAAAGGTGAATACCTTTAAACCTGTGAAGGGACCAGGATCCCTTAATCGTGAGAGAGGGGGCCAATCCTCTAATCTTTCGAGTTATTCTGAGTGTATATCCTGGAGTATATCCTGCAAAACAACCTTAAACTAAGGTGGGTGTTAGCTTGGCTAACACCCCTCCGATGCTTAAGTCAGTATTGGGTTCGAAAGAATAAACTCAAATATATTGAAAAGAGATAGAATGCATACCATCCTGAGTTAGAAATTAAATTCTAAACTCACTTGAATAAACTCAAATATATTGAGAGATGACCTATTCTACCCTCCTCGATGATCGTGAAGCGTCGCAAAGTAATCGCATATTCGAAACGAAACCCGGTTATTGTATCGCAAGTTTGAAATATGGATATGTATATACGACCCAATGTGACTAATTATACTATATATACAAAAATATGGATGAAAATGCGTACCCAAACTATCGCAACGCTTAACGATCGAAACGGAACGCCAAAACTCAGCTCACCGGAGGCGTTTGATCGAATGGCACTTCGATCGAATGGCCATCCGATCGGACAGCCAACCGATCGGACAAGCCATCTGATCCGATTCACTGCACTACCTCTTCTCCTCTCTTGCCTATAAATAGCACTTGTCACATCACTTAAACAGTGATGTGACAGCTCCCACACGACCAGCACGCTTTTGGGCTATCTTCTCTCGATTTCTCGTGATACTTGTAAGTTACAACTCAAATCTTGTACTTCTATGATCTACACGCACTTCTTCATCATTCTCTTCTAAATCTTAACTTTTAACCGTGAAATCGATAGATTTGAGGTGTTCTAGGGTGATGTCATCATGAAGTTCTTATGAACTTCATGTGTTGGCCTCATTCCACCAGGAACAACTCAGATCCGAAGGATTTCCACAAGAATAAACAACATTTTCACAACAGATCTACACATAATCAAGAATAAAAGGATTGAAAGATGGTTTTCCAACTTTCTTTCAACTCTTTTACACTCAATGCACTCAAGACCGATAGAATTGGAGCTTGTACCGACCTTCTACACATTCTTAGTGTCGTGTTGGTTCAAGATCTGGTTTCTAACAAAGAGACGACCGATTTCGGGTTAACCAAGAACGACCATCACGAATCAGTAAACCGGTCAGATTTGGGTGATTCCTGTCCGATCGGGTCCCCTGGTTCGAGATGGGGTTTCTGTTGTTTAGCACGTCACAACACCGTCTCGATCAAAACCCCCAAAAGCCTTCAAAGTTAGTCAAGTGCCAAGGACGACTAGGTTGTTTGGATGGATTGCCGTCCGATCGGACAGGCATCCGATCGAACAGGCTGTTGTCCGAACAGACAGGCTGTTGTCCGATCTAACAGGCTGTTGTCCGAACGGACAGGCGTCTGATCGGACAGGCGTCCGATCGAACAGGCTGACGTCCGAACGGACAGGCTGACGTCCGAACGGACAGGCAAGCCATCCGGACGGGCAGGTAAGCCATCCGAACGGTCGGATTACACCTTGGGTTCCACAACTTGACTTTGATTTCAATAATTTGGAGTTGAACACTGAACGGACTACCACCCGACCATGTGGTGTTTAGACTTGAACACTTAAACAATTGTAACACCTCGAAAATTTATGTCCAATAATGTATCAATACGTCTCATAAGTTTTAAACGTGTAAAAGATTACCTTAGAGGGACTAAAGTTGACAAACAAAGAAAGTATGTGAATATAAAGGTTCAAAGTGTCAACAATGGATAAATATACTTTACTGTAACCCTACACGATGTTTATACTCTTAAACGAATGAATCATGGATCATACGAAGCTAGTTGTGAAAGAAAGTGAGAGATTACAAACTACAGGGGTTAAATGTGTCAACATGTTTAAAGTACACCTCTAAGTGACCTTTTAGCAAACCCGAAGCTATGTAACGATAAATTATACTCACTAGAATATGTGGTAAAAATTTCACCAAGTTTCGTTATCATATGAGAAAGTTATGACAATATTCGTATACGAGGGATTGAAAGCGTCAACGTTGAAATTTATGACTTTTCGGGTGATCACAAAGTTAACCAAGGACTTGCCAATGTTTAAACATGTCATGGATCCCTTAAAAGCAAGGTTAGAGGGCCAAAAGAGCAAGAAAAACACTTAAAACCACGTTAGAAAGGACCAGGGGCTGAATTGCAAATTCTGAAACTTGTTTGGCCTGTTGCGCGACTTTTAGACGCCCCGCGAGGGGCCTTACGCGGCCCGCGAACAAGCTGCCAGCGAACAAAAAGGTTAAGTGCAGATACTACTCGAACTAGGCTGGCTTTCTCCTAGTGTCCACAATAAGTCTCGCAAGCTTGGATGTCATAAAACTGTTGAACAATGTCTCCTTTTTATTTTGATCCGCCTGTGGATCTGTTTCAACTATTTGTGATACTTATTATTACAATTTATTAAAGTTGAAATGAATCTATCTTTTGCTTCCGCTGTGCATTTATATATTGTGTTGTTTGACTATGATGATATCAACTACGTCACGATACTCCCCACCGGGCCCACCGGTAATACGTGGAAATATCGGGGTGTGACAGGTTGGTATCAGAGCCAACACTGAGTAAATTAAACACTAGCCTTTTGTGTTTAATCTCAGTTACACAATTGCACATTCCTCGAATTTTCGAGTCTAGACAAAGAACATAGGACAAATCCTGATTTTTGTTTTATTTTGTCTTTTATATTATTCTTTGTTGTTATCTTTGTTTATGTTGACAGGTCTAAATATGCCACCAAGATTCTTCAGAAGGAAGGGAAAATCACCTGTAACAGGCCACGACCAGGAGGCCGGGCCTTCTCAAAGGCGAACCTCACCTGTCCCCATTAGCACCAGCCCACAGGGAGACTGGAGGGCGCACCTGCAGCCAGCGAGGCGGTCTGTCTCGTTAGCTTCGTCACCTTCTTACTTACACTCCTTTGGACCCCACTCCGAAAACGAACTTGAAAACCCACAACCTTCGTTTATCCCTCTCCAGTGGTCCAACTCACGCCATTCCTTTGACAACCCGTCTCAAATCTTCCGAAGCCGGTTCAACCCGGCAAACTACCTCGACGAACCAGTGGGTGTTAACCCAATGGGACCTGAAGATCATTTTTCTGGAGATCACGACATGGACATGGACAAGGATACCAACCCTACTGAACCACCGACCGGTACCCCCACACATCCTTTTGAAATCTCTGACGGATCATCGTTCCATGGATCACCTTACCGTGGTCCAGATAGCTACCAAGCAAGGTTCAACCAGTGTGAATGGTATTTCACACCTTCTTACCATTCAACGCCTCAGCAGCAGCAATCGGATCCTTCTAGGGACTCTCGCTTTGTGGCAGTTACACCGCCACCACCACCACCACCACCTCAGCAGCAGCCTCCTGAGCCGCCGAGGCGAAGGAGAACAAACGCACGGATGTTCGTCAAGGAAGAGGAGTGCATATCAGCACCCCCCCAACCATCGAGTAGCAGCCACTATCCGCCGCTCCGAGAAGACCAGCAGTTTGGGGGACCTTCAAACCCCAACCCGGAAGTGAACTCTGCACATGTTGTACCACCACCTTTGGGTTTTGACAACCCAATTCCCACGTACACTGGCCCAGCAACATATAATCCCTTCGAGCAGCCGGCTCACTCCAGTTTCAACTATGCGGAGATCGACCCATACCTGGCGGCGTGGAACTACAATGCTCTTAACCCCGAAGGACCATACGGAGCTCCTTGGGGAGTTGGATACCCAGCTTATGGGTACCAACAGCAACCGTCTCTTCGACCTCCACATCAGCCGCAGCCGCAGGTACCACGGTTTTCCCCGCCTGAGCGGGAGGAAATTCTCCAAAGATTGGATCAGGTTGAGCAGCAAGTTCACAGAGATCGCAGGGAACAACAAGGTTTCTTCAAGGGATTAGCAGGTTTAATAAAAGGAAAAAGCAAGAAGGACCATTGAATCCTTCAAATTGTTGGTTGTATTCCCTTGTTTTTAGTTGAGCCCCTGCGTGGGCCTGTTTCTGTTTTAACCCCTGCGTGGGTATGTTTTGTTTGTTAAGCCCCTGCGTGGGCAAGTCTTTTATTTTGACCCCTGCGTGGGTATGATTGTTTGGTTAGCCCCTGCGCGGGCATGTTATTTCATTTAAAAGTTCCGTTCAGGGCAGACTCGTATTTTAAGTTCATGTGGTGAAATGGTTAGATTTGAATTTCTATTCTTAGTTATATGCATGAACAAAAATATAAAATAAATAATAACAATATTTTTACAAGATCTATCATTATATTAAAAATGATAAAATCTAAAGGGACAAAACCTAGCCTTTGTGTCATTGTAAGACAGGGCCAAGATGGTAGTTCCCCAATTAGATTAAGATCCTTATTAACATCTCAATTTAGGATTTGTTCTGCGTTAAAATTTAAATAAGAATCTTAAAAGGTAAAACCTAGCTTGTATGTCATTATAAGACTTGGCCAATATGGTAAAACCTGTTTAAAAAGATTCAAATCTCTGTTAACATCTGCAAACATGTTAACATTCTTGGCTAATGTGATCCGCAAAATCACGCATGCCACCCTTACATTAAATTAACCCAATCCTTTATTATTAATTAAACATCCGATTGGGATGTAATGCCTACGGGCTATAATTATTGTCATATAAGACAAAAGACAGTCGTAGCTTATAAACTCCATGTCAAGAAAGGTAATGAACCTTGATTTAAACCTTAATAACTGGATCCTATAAGATCTTGATCTAAAATTTAGAAATGTCCATGTGACTAGGCCTATTGTGCCATTATTATATTTTATTCTAGGACTAAGGGTTACTAATGAAATGTCCCAAATGAAATTTCTTGACAAATTAACCAATATGGTTTAATTACCATTGTTAATAAATTATCAAGATGACAAACCTATTATAATTCCTTAAATGAATCATTGTCATCATTTTATGTAGCAATCCAACTACATGGCCGAGTCTGAGGAGGTCAACAGTCGGCCAATGGAGAATCATGACGCCACCAGGATCAATATAACTGGTGCAGAACTCCAAGTATTAATTGACAATGTTGTCACTAAAGCCATAGATAGGCAGTATAGTGAATCGAGTAGTACTTGAAGCAGGACCCAATCAGCACCCCTTTCTAAGCCAAAAATACATTCTGAGGCTCATAGTAAGCCACCCTCTAAGCTAGATAAGCCAAAGAAGGATGATGAAGATCATCACTCCTCGAACCAGCAAAGTGTTCCGTCAAAGAAGATCGAGCTTAAACCGAAACCGCGTGGTAAGTCCTGTACTTATAAATACTTCGTCTCATGCAAACCCAGAGACTTTACTGGGGAGAAAGGAGCAGTTGACTGCATGACATGGTTGGATGAAATGGATACCGTGGTTGATATCAGCGGGTGCGCTGATAAGGATGTAGTAAAGTTTGTATCTCAATCGTTCAAAGGTGAGGCCTTAGCCTGGTGGAGATCGTTGATTCAAGCAATTGGGAAGGTTCCACTATACAATATGACATGGGAACAATTTGTTGCCCTCATCAAAGAGAACTACTGTCCTCGGCATGAGGTTGAAAAGATTGAGTCAGATTTTCTGTCATTGGTAATGAAAAATCTGGATTGCCAAGCTTACCTTACGAGCTTTAATACAATGTCAAGGTTGGTTCCTTATCTTGTAACCCCGGAACCCAAAAGAATAACTCGTTTCATTGGGGGTTTAGCCCCAGAGATTAAGGCAAGTGTAAAAGCCTCTCGGCCAGCTACATTCAGGTCTACAGCTGATATATCCTTGTCCCTCACACTGGACGCGGTCAGAAAGAGATCGCTGAGGAACACGGATGCCGAGAAAAGGAAGCGTGAAGATGACAATTCACATCAGTCAGATAAGAAACACAAGGGAAACAATGACCACAAGAAAGGGTCTGGATCTAAGAAGGATGGGCATCAATCTGGAGATAAGCCCAAGTGTAAGGTTTGTAAGAAGCACCATTTTGGGAGGTGCAGACTCGAGTCGAAATCCCAGTCACAGCCAAGGGCATGTGGGATTTGCAAGTCTTCTGAGAACATGACCTTAGACTGTAAGAAAATCAAGGATGCTACGTGCTATAGCTGCAATGAAAAAGGACACATCAAGTCCAATTGCCCAAAGATCACCAAGAAAACCGAGGATGGGAAAAAGACCAATGCTAGGGTCTTCAGGATGGATGCAAAGGAAGCTGTTCAGGACGACAATGTGATCACAGGTACCTTCCTCATAAATGATGTTTATGCGAGAGTGCTATTTGATTCAGGAGCTAATAAATCATTTGTAGATAATAAGTTTTGTAAGTTACTGAATTTACCTGTTAAAGCCTTAAGTGTGAAGTATGAGGTGGAATTAGCTGATGGAACCATAGAAACCGCCTCAACTGTGTTAGATGGATGTGTTATATCCATTAGGAACCACTCTTTTCCTTTGTCCTTACTTCCCTTTAAGCTAGCCGGTTTTGATATATTGATAGGTATGGATTGGGTATCGCATAACCAAGCCCAGATTGTGTGCAACAAGAAGCAAGTAGTAGTCAAGACCCCGTCTGGTGAGCCACTTACCATTCAGGGGGATACCCAGTATGGATTTCCTGAGCAAGTGTCTATGCTCAAGGCATGTAGGTGCCTGAAGAAGGGTTGTGTCATTTATATGGCACAGGTTACTATTAATGAGCTGAAACCTAAGATGGAAGACATCCCCGTCATCTCTGAATATCCTAAAGTTTTTCCTGAAGAACTACATGGTTTACCACCAGATAGGCAAGTGGAATTCGGAATTGACATCATCCCCGGAGCAGCACCTGTTGCTAGAGCACCTTATAGGTTGGCACCCACATAGATGAAGGAATTGAGGACGCAGTTAGATGATCTGCTAGCCAAAGGTTTCATTAGACCTAGTTCATCTCCTTGCGGAGCGCCGATCTTGTTTGTTAAGAAGAAGGATGGATCGATGCGTCTGTGCATCGATTGCCATGAGCTTAATAAGGTCACTATCAAAAATAGGTATCCTTTGCCCAGGATCGACAATCTGTTCGATCAATTGCAAGGGGCAAGCTACTTTTCTAAGATCGATTTGAGGTCAGGCTATCATCAATTGAAGGTTAAAGATGAAGATGTTCACAAGACTGCATTTAGGACGCGTTATGGCCATTGCGAGTTCCTAGTGATGCCTTTTGGGCTCACAAATGCACCTGCCGCATTCATGGATCTCATGAATCGCGTCTGCAAGCCCTACTTAGACAAATTTATCATCGTCTTCATTGAAGACATTCTCATCTACTCGAAGAACCAAGCTGGCCATGAGAAACACCTTCGCTATATTCTTAAACTTCTACATCATGAGAAACTCTACGCCAAATTTTTGAAGTGTGAGTTTTGGCTTCGAGAAGTCCAATTCCTTGGACATGTGGTTAGTGAGCGTGGTATCCAAGTAGATCCCGCTAAGGTGGAAGCAGTTATGAACTGGCAAGAGCCGAAGACGCCTACAGAGATTCGTAGCTTGCTAGGTTTAGCAGGATACAATAGGCGATTTATCGAAAACTTCTCAAGAATTGCAGCACCCCTGACGTTACTTACCCGCAAGAAAAGCAAGTTTGACTGGGGGCCTAAGCAGCAAGAATCCTTTGATATTTTGAAGCAGAAGTTGAGCAACGCTCCAGTGTTGATGTTACCTGAAGGAATTGATGAATTTGTAGTATATTGTGATGCATCACACACCGGTATGGGCTGTGTGCTTATGCAGAAAGGCAAAGTCATTGCCTATGCTTCACGACAGTTAAAGGTGCATGAGAATAACTACACCACCCATGACTTGGAGCTGGGTGCCGTTGTATTTGCATTAAAACTATGGAGGCATTACTTATATGGAACCAAGTGTGTGATCTATTCTGATCACAAGAGCTTTCAACATTTGTTCAATCAGAAAGACTTAAACATGAGGCAGCGACGCTGGATGGAAACTTTAAATGATTATGATTGTGAGATAAAGTACCATCCAGGCAAGGCGAATGTAGTTGCTGATGCCTTAAGCAGGAAGGAAAGAGTGAAGCCTATAAGAATCAATGCCAAGAGCATTGAGATAAAGAATAGTTTGAACGAAAGATTGTTAGCAGCACATAAGGAAGCTGTGTTGGGACCTAACTATCCTGATGAAAAGTTAGGAGTAACTGAGGAGCAGTTATCCTATGACAAGGACGGAATCTTGAGGTTAAATGGACGAATATGGGTTCCAGTATATGGAGGACTTCGGGATGTTATCCTCCAGGAAGCCCATAGTTCTAAATACTCCGTTCATCCTGGAGCTGATAAGATGTACCAGGATCTAAAGGCAAACTATTGGTGGATAGGCGTGAAAAAGTCTGTAGCTGCCTATGTAGCTAAATGTTTGACGTGTGCGCAAGTCAAAGCTGAACATCAGAAGCCGTCGGGTTTGCTACAACAGCCTGAACTTCCCACATGGAAGTGGGAAATGGTAACAATGGATTTCATCACCAAGTTGCCAAAGACAAGGAAGGGAAATGATACTATATGGGTGATAGCAGATAGACTGACTAAGTCAGCACATTTCCTACCCATTAAGGAGACTTTTAGCTCCGACATGTTAGCCCAATTGTACGTAGATAAAATTGTATCTCTGCATGGCGTACCATTGTCAATTATCTCTGACAGAGATACCAGATACACATTACATTTTTGGAAAAGTTTCCAACAGTCTTTGGGCACGCGCTTGAATTTTAGTACAGCTTACCATCCACAGACAGATGGGCAGAGTGAGCGAACCATCCAAACTTTGGAAGACATGCTTCGTGCATGTGTAATTGATTTAGGTGGTAGTTGGGATAACCACCTGCCATTGATCGAGTTCTCCTATAACAATAGCTATCATACGAGCATTAAGGCTGCGCCTTTTAAGGCATTATATGGTAGAAAATGCAGAACGCCTATTTGTTGGGCAGAAGTAGGAGAAGTTCAATTATCAGGACCTGATTTAGTCTTTGAAACGACGGACAAGATTGTCCAGATTCGTGACCGCCTGAAAGCTGCCAGGGATAGGCAGAAAAGTTATGCTAATAAAAGGCGGAAACCTCTAAAGTTTGAGGTTGGTGATAAAGTACTACTTAAAGTATCACCCTGGAAAGGGGTAATGCGATTCGGTAAGAAAGGCAAGTTAAGCCCGAGATATATAGGACCATTCGAGATCATCGAATGTGTCGGATCAGTTGCTTACAAGTTAAACTTACCTGAAGAGCTCAGTGGTATTCACAACGTATTCCACATCTGCAATCTGAAGAAATGCCTAGCTGACGAATCACTAGTCATACCACATACGGATGTGCACATAGATGAGAGCTTGAAATTTGTGGAAAAACCATTTTCGATTGAGGATCGACAGGTAAAGAAGCTTCAAAGGAAGCATGTGCCTATTGTAAAGGTCAAATGGGATGCCCGTAGAGGTCCCGAATACACGTGGGAGGTAGAGTCCACAATGAAAGAAAAGTACCCTCAATTGTTTCAGTAAATCTCGAGGTCGAGATTTCTTTTAAGGGGGCGAGGATGTAACACCTCAAAAATTTATGTCCAATAATGTATCAACACGTGTCATAAGCTTTAAACGTGTAAAAGATTACCTTAAAGGGACTAAAGTTGACAAACAAAGAAAGTATGTGAATATAAAGGTTCAAAGTGTCAACAATGGATAAATATACTTTACTGTAACCCTACACGATGTTTATACCCTTAAACGAATGAATCATGGATCATACGAAGCTAATTGTGGAAGAAAGTGAGAGATTACAAACTACAGGGGTTAAATGTGTCAACATGTTTAAAGTACACCTCTGAGTGACCTTTTAGCAAACCCGAAGCTTTGTAACGATAAATTATACTCACTAGAATATGTGGTAAAAATTTCACCAAGTTTCGTTATCATATGAGAAAGTTATGACAATATTCATATACGAGGGGTTAAAAGCGTCAACGTTGAAATTTATGACTTTTCGGGTGATCACAAAGTTAACCAAGGACTTGCCAATGTTTAAACATGTCATGGAGCCCTTAAAAGCAAGGTTAGAGGGCCAAAAGTGCAAGAAAAACACTTAAAACCACGTTAGAAAGGACCAGGGGCTGAATTGCAAATTATGAAACTTGTTTGGCCTGTTGCGCGACTTTTAGACGCCCCGCGAGGGGCCTTACGCGGCCCGCGAACAAGCTGCCAGCGAACAAAAAGCGCACAGCTGCCTGTTAAAGCTGTTAAACCAACTTCAAACACTTGTTTTACATACCAGGGGCTGCCCCAATGGTATTTCATGCATAGGGGGCACTTGTAAGCATCTCATATCACCTGTAGACCTCCTTGGCATGATCCTAGATGATCAAAATGACTATATAAGAAACCACTTAGTTGCAACACTTTGTTCATTCAATTGCAACTTCATTTCTGGAGCTCCTCTGATCAGCAACAAGCTTCCTAGTGATCCCTAGTCGTGCTTAGGACTCTTGTAAGTGTCCTTAACCCTTCCTAATTCAGTTTAGCTTGGTTAATTAGCTAAAAGTCAAACCGTCATAATTAAAGTTTGACTTCGAGATTAATTAAAATTTGTTCAGTTAAATCTCGAATTAAAAGTACCTATAAGTAGGTATTTATGTGGGTAATAAACCCTTAAAAGGGTACTCTCTGATTCCCACTCTAACTAGGTCAATTGTCGGGTCAAAGTTAACTTTAATAAGTCAACAGAATACTTATTTTCAAATTAATGCATAATTAGCAATGTAGGGTCCATGCAACCTGTTTTATCATTAATATAACTTGGTAATTAATGTAAGAACATGTCTAAACATGTTCAACCCGACAATTTTCAGTTTAAGCTCGGTTCGGGACCGAAAGTCGCATAGTTTGACTTCTGCTTTGACTTTCAGTTCTGACCCGTTTGAGCATAGTTTAGAATTGCTTTAGAGCTTTATTTGGACCAGGTCTCATGTTAGTATAACCCTCTGTGATTATACAACTTGGTTCAATAGTTATCCGGTTCATATGCATGTTTCCGTTAAGTGCTTAAATGTTGACTATTATGCCCTTTTGACTATAAAACGTGATTTTTGAAAAAGTAAAAGAGTAGAAACCTTAGTTACTGATTTATAAACTTGCACCTAAAATTTGACATCAGTTTGAGGTCTAGATTAAGAGTTATGCTCATTAGCGTAATTAGAAAGCTTTTTATTAAATAAACGGCGTAATTAGCATATAGCCTATCAAAACCCGATTTTTAATACCAAACTTTTTACCCACTGATATAAAATAATATTTTGAGATTTTTAAAGATTTTTATATAATTTTTGGCTGAGCATAACATAGGTCTCTAAGCTTGATTCGGTAATTGTCAGTTTTGCCCTTTTGGACTTTAAAATGAGTTTTACAAATAATTTTGATACCAAACCTTTTGCTACTGATTTGTTATGATAAATAAAATATTTTGAGCCTTCTGGAATATTAAAACTATCAGCTTTCTATATAAAACCCGGAAATAGCTCCAAATCGCCTTTTTAAGCGTTTTTAACGCATATCATGTATTAAAACTATTTTAGACATATAAGGTTTGATACCTACTGATATTTTAAGTATATTTTTATACTTTGATAGTAAGCTAAAGTTTTAAACTCAGAATTTCAGTTTTGACCTTATTAGCCTATGTGAAATTACCAAACTACCCCTAAGGTGCATAGTTTGGTTTTAAATGATAAATTTCACATATATCTTGTACCTTACTGTTATAACTTATTAAATTAAGTATATTTACTAAATAAATCAGACCTGTAACTCAGATTACTAATTAAACTCTTTTATTGTGACACTTCGGGTTTTCCCGAGCCAACTTTCGTCTTTAAATGAATGTATGTGCATAGATATAATATTAAATGAGAACTTGTTATTTATTGTTGTGCATTATGTGATCTTTTGATTGTGTCGTGTGTATTGTGTATGTATATATATATATATATATATATATATATATAAGTGTGAACCGAACCGAACCCGACGAGTAAACAAGTAACGATATGGGCCGGTTGGGCCGTAACCTTAGCCCACCCGGAAACCCCCCTTACCCACTCGAGATATATAACCGGCCACCCTCACAACTTGCACCATTTGGAAACATCACTCTCACACTCCCTCATCTCACACACTCTCCCTCTCTCTCTCTCTAAAAACCACTAAAACCCTAAAGTTCTAACATCAAACTCACCTCCTCTCCTCTCCCTCTCTCGGATCAAACCGGCTACAACAAAGGGAGCTCTCGGATCATCTCGGATCATCACTCGGAACTTGGTTCATCAATCTCTTGTACTCCTCCATCTAACCGGTTAGTGTAGTGTAGTTGTTTGACTTAAAATGATGGTTCATGATGCACAAACTATTTGATTTATTGGATATTTGATTGAGTATATTGCTTATTTGATAATAGATTGTTGTCAATGTTTGAATGATAAATGATGGTTAGTATAGGGTGTTCGGAGTTTAGAATAAATGTTAGTATAGCATGATATGCATTACCATTAAACCGATGATTGTATGTTATGTTGTATGTTTGTTCAAGTGAATGATAAAGAATGAATATTAGTTATGTTGATGATGATTATGTGCTAGAACTAGGGCCGAAGATGATGTCTAAATTAGGATTCGACTTAGGATTGTGCTATGTTACAAAGGATGAATATATTTGGGTTGTTTTGAATGAGTGTGCATAATAGACAACTTGAATGTATGAAGAACAGTTTGAAGGCTGATATGAATATTCAAATATGCTTGTTTTGATCCATTTTCATGAGATATTAGACAAAGAAACATGTTATTGCAATATGGTTGGTTAGTACAAAATCTCATGAAAACAGAATTCTATTGGTCAGTACATCAGAGGTTCTAGAAGGTTTCTTGTGCACGTTTCCAAGGTTGCGACTCGAAACCGCCCGGTTGCGACTCGCAACCAAACCATGACAACTCAAGACCATCGGTTGCGACTCGAAACCGCCCGGTTGCGACTCGCAACCACAACATGACAAGTCGAGACTACGGCGGTTGCGACTCGTAACCAAGACATGACAAGTCAAAACACCGGTTGCGACTCGCAACCAAGACGTGACAAGCCGCAACCTCCGGTTGCGACTCGCAACTGTGTGTTCTCACCACCTGGTCTCGACTGGGCTGTTAGTTATTGGGCCCAAAGTGGATTAGCTGTGCATGATTGTTACTGTTTAAGTGGGCTGCGTGTTAACTATTAACTGTTGCTGTAATTATATGTTGAGCATGCTATGTGTTAGTTATGTGTAGATTATACGTGAATACTTGTACCCCAACTTGACCTATATTGGTAACCATGCTAGGACGTGGTGACCAACGTGATCAACCGGGTAATTAATCTACCGAGCAACCCAAGGTGAGTTCACAACCTAAAGCATGTATTCCCGGTGGGTTGGGAAACGAAACTAAAAACAACACTATCCCTTTATAAGGGATACAACCTACTTTCCTTCCCTTGTTATTGGGAACCTTTTAGTTAATTACTGTTTATACGGATTGCAACAAACGGCACTAAACGAAACTCTATCACTTAAAGTCCCTACTACTTAATACCGATTAGTCGCCGGGGCCAGGCGAACGGGTTATTAGTTGATAGCGCTATTTAGGTCTTACCAACCTCACACCGTGCCAAGGTATGGGATCGGTCGTGAACTAATGTACTCAGGCATCCGTCAATGATGATAGAACATTGACATCGGGGCACTCTCTTGCGGATACGCAACGGTCACCTAGTGTTCGGTATTGGAAAAACAGTTTAGTTGCTAACTTTTGGGGTAGCTCCCCATGGCATGTATAAACGGATAAATTAACTGGTGAAACAAGTTTTTGGTAATTAAAACTGGACAACTAGTGAACTCACTCAGCATTATTGTTGACCCCTTACTGCATGCTTTGCAGGTAACCAGTGACTGAGGAGCTGCTGCTTGGGAAGTGTAGTGGTCGTGTAAACCCGCGTGTTGGGCTCTAAATAATTTGAACCATGAACTTTGTTTAAACTATTTTATCTATGCTTCCGCTACTTACTTAACTGTTATTTGAACTTAAACATTTGAACTTTAAACTATGGTGTTTACTAACCAGTGCGGTTGGTGATCATCCTTACTATTATCCAATGCTCAGTATAATTGGTGGCTGGATCCTGGTCGGTCACGCCCTCAAGCGGACGGTACTCCGCAGGTGGAATTTGGGGGTGTGACAGATTGGTATCAGAGCCATTGGTTATAGTGAACTTGGTTTTAAAAAGAAGAGTCTTTTTGAGAAAAACCAGACTATAACCCGTGACTCGTGACGACACTACACTCCAAGGGCAAGACTCGACATACTAGACCTCGTAGCTCGGACATGCGTTTACTTGCTTGTTTATCTTATATTGACTGCTCTATTATACATACTAGTGTGCCTGATTAGATAGATACACCTCCCTCTTCTATCTTATTCTCGCTACGTTACGACATCACACTCATACTGTGTTTTCTGGTTATGAAGACAATGAGTGGACGCGGAAGAGGAAGTGTTAACATGACTCAGGCTCAATTCGCTAACTTGCTCAACACGGTGGCTGCAGCTTTCGCAGCTCACCCAGGAGGTAAACTCGTTGCTATAGGATGTTTAGATCCTACCCCCACATCGTCTTTTCACCTCTAAAACCTATTCGCTCCATTTCTCACAACAGGTCAGCCTGCGCCTGCGCAACCACGTGTTTGTACTTTCAAAACCTTCATGGATGGCAAGCCTCTCCCTTTCAACGGCACTGAGGGTGCCATAGGCCTTCTGCACTGGATTGAAAAGGCCGAAGCTGTCTTTGCTGTCTGCGAGTGTCCCCCTGCTAACTGGGTTAAGTACGCAACTGGTACGCTTGAAGGAAACGCGCTTTCATGGTGGAAAGCACAGATTCAGATGCTTGGTCTGGAAACTGCTAATGCTACGGCATGGGAAGATTTCAAGGACATGATCAAAGAGGAGTACTGTCACAGGGATGACATCCACAAACTCGAGAACGAGTACTATGCACTCAAGATGGTTGGGTCAGAGATTGAGACCTACACCAAGCAGTCCAATGACTATGCTGCACTTTGCCCAAACATGTCCCAGCCTATGTATCGAAGGGTCGAATTGTACATCAAAGGCTTGGTCCCAGAGATCCGGAGCCATGTGACCTCGGCCAACCTCAATACCATACAGCCTGTGGTTCGTCTTGCTCACAAACTCACCAATCAGGCTGTGGAAGAGGGCAAGCTGCCCCAGAGGATCGGTGCTACTGCTGGAACTTCTGGCGATAACAAGCGAAAGTGGGATGGAAGTCAGGGAAAGGATGCTAACCCCACTCAGGCCCCAGTTCAACAAAGGAAGACTGAAAGCAACAAGGGCCCTCAGCAACAGGGTGGCTATCGAGGAAACCACCCTAAGTGTAACAAATGTAACCGACATCACAGTGGGCCATGTGGAAAAGGTCAGTGTCAGCGATGCAACAAGATGGGGCATGAAGCCAAAGACTGCCGAAGCCAGTTCCCCGCTAGGCAGAATCAGCAACAACCACAGCAACAGCAGCAACAAGGAAACAACCGTGGATGCTTCAAGTGTGGAGCAATGGGGCACATGCGAAAGGATTGCCCTGAACTGAATCAGAACAACAACAATCAGGGTGCTGGGAACAATAACAACAATGCTGGAAATGGTGCTAGAGGAAAAGCTTTTGTGATTGGAGCCGGAGAAGCAAGGAATGACCCCAACGTTGTAGCGGGTAAGTTCCTACTTAATGATCGTTATGTTTCCATGCTGTTTGATTCCGGAGCAGATGCTAGCTATGTATCCCTACGTATTAGTAAGAAACTTAAGCTCACTCTTACGCCACTGAGCTCTAAGCACACCGTTGAAATAGCTAATGGTAGAAACCTCGAGGCCTCACACATAATTCGTAACTGCAAATTAGAGTTGTCCGGTCAGACCTTCCGTATCGATCTTTTCCCCATCATTCTTGGAAGCTTCGACGTCATCATTGGTATGGATTGGCTATCCAAACATCGAGCTGAAATCCTCTGCCAGGAGAAAGCTATTCGTATTCCCCGTCCCCCTGGCAAACCTCTTATAGTTCATGGCGACAAGAGCGGAGAAGTCACAGGCATCATTTCATTCTTAAAGGCCCAGAAGTACCTACGAAAAGGGCACACCGCTATCTTAGCACTCATTACCGACACACAGAAAAGGGAAAACAGGATTGAAGATTTTCCAGTTGTACGCGACTATCCTGAGGTATTCCCGGAGGAACTACCTGGACTCCCTCCTCACCGTCAGGTCGAATTTCAAATCGAGCTAGCTCCCGGAGCAGCGCCTATAGCTCGTGCACCTTATCGATTAGCCCCCGCGGAGCTCAAGGAACTTTCTACTCAGCTACAAGAACTTTTGGACAAAGGTTTTATCCGTCCTAGTTCATCACCCTGGGGAGCCCCAGTGCTCTTCGTCAAAAAGAAAGACGGCTCATTCCGAATGTGCATTGACTACCGCGAGCTTAACAAGGTTACCATCAAGAACCGCTATCCACTTCCCCGTATCGACGACCTGTTCGACCAGCTGCAAGGGTCGAGCTATTATTCCAAGATTGATCTGCGATCGGGTTATCACCAGCTGAGAGTCCGCGATGAGGACATCTCTAAGACTGCTTTCAGAACCCGCTATGGTCACTACGAATTCCTTGTTATGCCTTTCGGAATGACCAACGCACCTGCAATCTTCATGGATCTCATGAACCGAGTATGCAAACCCTACCTCGACAAGTTCGTGATCGTATTCATTGACGACATCCTAATCTACTCAAAGAGCCAAGAGGAGCATGAACAACACCTACGTCTTATTCTCGAACTTCTTCGCAATGAGCAACTGTACGCCAAATTCTCGAAATGTGATTTCTGGCTTAGAGAAGTCCATTTCCTTGGACACATCGTCAATCAGGAAGGGATTCATGTTGACCCCGCTAAGATTGAGTCCATTAAGAATTGGCCCGTACCTAAGACTCCGACCGAAGTTCGCCAATTCTTAGGATTGGCGGGATACTATCGAAGATTTATCAAGGGATTCTCTAAGATCGCTCAACCACTTACGACACTCACTCAGAAGGGTGTTGCTTACAAGTGGAGTAATGCTCAGGAATCTGCCTTCCAGGAACTGAAGAAGAACCTTTGTAGTGCTCCTATCCTCTCCTTACCCGAAGGTACCGACGACTTCGTCGTTTACTGCGACGCTTCTATTCAAGGACTTGGCTGCGTATTGATGCAACGCGAGAAAGTTATCGCTTACGCCTCGCGACAACTCAAGGTCCACGAACGGAATTATACGACGCATGACTTAGAATTTGGAGCTGTGGTCTTCGCGCTCAAGCTTTGGAGACACTACTTGTACGGCACCAAGTGCACGATTTACACTGATCACAAGAGTCTCCAGCACATAATGGGACAAAAGGAGTTGAATATGCGGCAACGCCGATGGGTCGAACTCCTAAATGACTACGAGTGTGCAATCAAATATCACCCAGGCAAGGCTAACGTGGTAGCCGATGCCCTCAGCAGGAAGGAGACCAAACCCAAGCGTGTTCGTGCCTTACAGCTCACTATCCACTCAAACCTCCCTAATCAGATTCGGAATGCTCAGGTTGAAGCATTGAAAGCTGAGAACATCAGGGCCGAGTCCCTACGAGGATCGAGACAACGAATGGAACAAAAAGAAGACGGCGCCCACTACGTAGCCGGACGCATATGGGTTCCGCTTTATGGGAATTTACGTGACCTTGTGATGGATGAAGCTCATAAGTCCCGTTACTCGGTACATCCAGGTTCAGATAAGATGTACCACGACTTGAGGGCTACCTATTGGTGGCCTGGCATGAAAGCCCACATAGCAACCTATGTCAGAAAGTGTTTAACCTGCGCAAGAGTCAAGGCTGAGTATCAGAAACCATCAGGCCTACTCCAACAGCCAGAGATCCCGCAATGGAAATGGGAGCAGATTTCCATGGATTTTGTTACTGGCCTGCCTAGGTCTCAGCGAGGAAATGACACCATTTGGGTAATAGTGGATCGCTTAACTAAGTCTGCACACTTCTTGGCTATTAAAGAAACAGACAAGTTCTCTACCCTAGCAGAGGTATACTTAAAAGAAGTGGTCTCGAAGCACGGAGTGCCTACCTCTATTATTTCTGATCGAGATGCGCGTTTTACTTCTGAGTTGTGGCAAGCCATGCACAAATCTTTTGGCTCACGTTTAGACATGAGCACCGCTTATCACCCGCAAACGGATGGGCAGTCTGAACGCACCATCCAAACCCTCGAAGACATGCTTAGGGCTTGTGTGATCGATTTTGGCAAGAATTGGGAGAAGCACCTACCGTTGGTGGAATTCTCCTACAACAACAGCTACCACACCAGCATTCAGGCAGCACCCTTTGAGGCATTGTACGGCCGTAAATGTCGATCGCCTCTCTGCTGGGATGAGGTTGGTGACAGCCAAATCACAGGCCCGGAACATGTAGTTGACACCACAGAAAAGATTGCCCAGATTAGGCAACGCATGGCGGCAGCTCGTGATCGTCAAAAGTACTACGCCGATAAAGATAGGAAACCGCAAGAGTTCCAGGTTGGTGAACGGGCTCTACTTAAGGTCTCACCCTGGAAGGGTGTGGTTCGTTTTGGAAAACGGGGCAAACTTAATCCAAGATATGTCGGACCCTTTGAAGTTATCGAAAAGATCGGTACGGCCGCTTACAGATTGAATCTGCCTGAAGAACTGAGTGCTGTGCACAACGTCTTCCACGTGTCTAATCTGAAGAAGTGCCTGTCAGATGAAACACTCGTCATTCCTTACAAGGAACTTACTATTGACGAACAGCTACACTTTACTGAGGAACCGGTTGAGATCACGGATCGTGAGATCAAAACCCTCAAACGTAGCCAGATACCCCTCGTGCGAGTTCGTTGGAACTCACGCCGTGGCCCAGAGTTTACCTGGGAGCGGGAAGACCAGATGAAGCGCAAGTATCCCCAGCTGTTCCCAAATGAAACCCCCAGCACTGAAGCTACAACTGAATTTCGGGACGAAATTCCAAACTAACGGGGGGATGATGTGACACCTCGTTAAAACGCTCTCACTTTTACTAGCTTGTCAGTGGCTGCTCTAACTTTCGGGACGAAAGTTCTTAAAACTTGGGGATAATGTGACACTTCGGGTTTTCCCGAGCCAACTTTCGTCTTTAAATGAATGTATGTGCATAGATATAATATTAAATGAGAACTTGTTATTTATTATTGTGCATTATGTGATCTTTTGATTGTGTCGTGTGTATTATGTATGTATATATATATATATATATATAAGTGTGAACCGAACCGAACCTGACGAGTAAACAAGTAACGATATGGGCCGGTTGGGCCGTAACCTTAGCCCACCCGGAAACCCCCCTTACCCACTCGAGATATATAACCGGCCACCCTCACAACTTGCACCATTTGGCAACATCACTCTCACACTCCCTCATCTCACACACTCTCCCTCTCTCTCTCTCTAAAAACCACTAAAACCCTAAAGTTCTAACATCAAACTCACCTCCTCTCCTCTCCCTCTCTCGGATCAAACCGGCTACAACAAAGGGAGCTCTCGGATCATCTCGGATCATCACTCGGAACTTGGTTCATTAATCTCTTGTACTCCTCCATCTAACCGGTTAGTGTAGTGTAGTTGTTTGACTTAAAATGATGGTTCATGATGCACAAACTATTTGATTTATTGGATATTTGATTGAGTATATTGCTTATTTGATAATAGATTGTTGTCAATGTTTGAATGATAAATGATGGTTAGTATAGGGTGTTCGGAGTTTAGAATAAATGTTAGTATAGCATGATATGCATTACCATTAAACCGATGATTGTATGTTATGTTGTATGTTTGTTCAAGTGAATGATAAAGAATGAATATTAGTTATGTTGATGATGATTATGTGCTAGAACTAGGGCCGAAGATGATGTCTAAATTAGGATTCGACTTAGGATTGTGCTATGTTACAAAGGATGAATATATTTGGGTTGTTTTGAATGAGTGTGCATAATAGACAACTTGAATGTATGAAGAACAGTTTGAAGGCTGATATGAATATTCAAATATGCTTGTTTTGATCCATTTTCATGAGATATTAGACAAAGAAACATGTTATTGCAATATGGTTGGTTAGTACAAAATCTCATGAAAACAGAATTCTATTGGTCAGTACATCAGAGGTTCTAGAAGGTTTCTTGTGCACGTTTCCAAGGTTGCGACTCGAAACCGCCCGGTTGCGACTCGCAACCAAACCATGACAACTCAAGACCATCGGTTGCGACTCGAAACCGCCCGGTTGCGACTCGAAACCGCCCGGTTGCGACTCGCAACCACAACATGACAAGTCGAGACTACGGCGGTTGCGACTCGTAACCAAGACATGACAAGTCAAAACACCGGTTGCGACTCGCAACCAAAACGTGACAAGCCGCAACCTCCGGTTGCGACTCGCAACTGTGTGTTCTCACCACCTGGTCTCGACTGGGCTGTTAGTTATTGGGCCCAAAGTGGATTAGCTGTGCATGATTGTTACTGTTTAAGTGGGCTGCGTGTTAACTATTAACTGTTGCTGTAATTATATGTTGAGCATGCTATGTGTTAGTTATGTGTAGATTATACGTGAATACTTGTACCCCAACTTGACCTATATTGGTAACCATGCTAGGACGTGGTGACCAACGTGATCAACCGGGTAATTAATCTACCGAGCAACCCAAGGTGAGTTCACAACCTAAAGCATGTATTCCCGGTGGTTTGGGAAACGGAACTAAAAACAACACTATCCCTTTATAAGGGATACAACCTACTTTCCTTCCCTTGTTATTGGGAACCTTTTAGTTAATTACTGTTTATACGGATTGCAACAAACGGCACTAAACGAAACTCTATCACTTAAAGTCCCTACTACTTAATACCGATTAGTCGCCGGGGCCAGGCGAACGGGTTATTAGTTGATAGCGCTATTTAGGTCTTACCAACCTCACACCGTGCCAAGGTATGGGATCGGTCGTGAACTAATGTACTCAGGCATCCGTCAATGATGATAGAACATTGACATCGGGGCACTCTCTTGCGGATACGCAACGGTCACCTAGTGTTCGGTATTGGAAAAACAGTTTAGTTGCTAACTTTTGGGGTAGCTCCCCATGGCATGTATAAACGGATAAATTAACTGGTGAAACAAGTTTTTGGTAATTAAAACTGGACAACTAGTGAACTCACTCAGCATTATTGTTGACCCCTTACTGCATGCTTTGCAGGTAACCAGTGACTGAGGAGCTGCTGCTTGGGAAGTGTAGTGGTCGTGTAAACCCGCGTGTTGGGCTCTAAATAATTTGAACCATGAACTTTGTTTAAACTATTTTATCTATGCTTCCGCTACTTACTTAACTGTTATTTGAACTTAAACATTTGAACTTTAAACTATGGTGTTTACTAACCAGTGCGGTTGGTGATCATCCTTACTATTATCCAATGCTCAGTATAATTGGTGGCTGGATCCTGGTCGGTCACGCCTTCAAGCGGACGGTACTCCGCAGGTGGAATTTGGGGGTGTGACATTTATAACCTTTTAAATGACCAAAATGCCTACGAGGCATAGTTTGAGTTTAAATCCATTTCGGGCATAATAGAAGATATCTTACTGATGTCACAACATATTAAAGGCATGTTAACTTAGGAAACCTGTATATGGCTCTTGTGGTTACTCGTTACGCACTTTTCGCGTTCGGATCGGCTTATGTAACTAGTTTGCACATATTAGCCGAAACGGGTCAAACCTTATCATTTTTGTCTCAAAATCCAGAATGTGTTTAGTTTACCCATATTATACAAGTCCTCAAACTTGTCGGGTCTAAATCACATTCTATTCCGGTCTTCGCTTATTCATGCGTTCGAACCGTATCTTCCTTTAAAAACTAACCGGTCTAAGCTTAAGCTTAATTAAAGACCCGTTAGGAATCTAATAGGTTATTATAAACCTTTGTTCCAGAATATGAGACCTAGTAAAAGCTACACGCACTTGCTATTTGTGATTTATACTTGCAAAGGTAAATACTTTTAACTTATTTTCCCTATACGGGCTTGGGGTATGGTATATAAAATACCGCTTGGTCGGGCATTGAATCTTTAATCGAATAGAGGTTAAACCATTGATATGCTCCGTTTGGAAATGTTTTGTTTGCTTAAAGCCTTTAGGGGGTTAATGACCATGTCCCGGATATCCTTGGCATCATTTTACGAAATGGCCACGACCTAAGCACGGGGTGTAGGCGTACACCCGTCAGTGCCAAAATAAATAATGTGGTGTGTCTATTGATCTTTAACCTGGTTCAAACCAGGCTACTGAACGCATAAGAAACATGTAATTCTTTTACAAGATTATATTTAAATAATTATCCCAAGTTATAAAAAGTTTTGTGCCATGTGAATTCAAATCAATTTTATTAAACTTTTCAAAATGAGTCAGTTAAATTGTATTTACCAGTGTAAACTGACGTATTTTCCCAAAAAGGTTAAGTGCAGGTACTACTCGAACTAGGCTGGTTTTCTCCTAGCGTCCACAATAAGTCTCGCAAGCTTGGATGTCATAAAATTGTTGAACAATGTCTCATTTTTATTTTGATCCGCCTGTGGATCTGTTTCAACTATTTGTGATACTTATTATTACAATTTATTAAAGTTGAAATGAATCTATCTTTTGCTTCCGCTGTGCATTTATATATTGTGTTGTTTGACTATAATGATATCAACTACGTCACGATACTCCCCACCGGGCCCACCGGTAATACGTGGAAATATCGGGGTGTGACAACAATTTTCAACATATTCAATACAAACGGATTGTTACCCGACCGGACTACACTCCGATCGAGTGACAACTGCTGTGAACTTGATCTCACTAAAGTGTCCACCAATCGGGTCATCGCCCGATCGAACAGTCGTTCGATCGACCAACCTGAAAGGTAGAGATACTTCCCTGTTTTCAAAATGCTACAACGAAAACTTCAAAAGGCAACCATCATACACAAACACATCCTGCCCGAAGGAGGAAACAATCCACTCGAAAGGTCACCCGACCGGATGACCGTCCGAGCGGATTGTCACTCGTTCGACCGGCCATCCGATCGGATTGCCATCCGATCGGAGTACTGTCCGATCCTTTGACACTTTACACCGACTAACGCACCATCGCAATATAGTTGTTATGGATTCTCTTGAGCAATCTGATTCGCCTAGTGCCGCGCCCCGATGTTTCCGCCATCGGTTGGGGTGTGACAGATTGGTATCAGAGCCATAACTATAGGGAATTAGGCAAGACATGACCTAGTCTGGGTCAATGTCTTAGAAATGACCTAGTCTATAGTCTAAGTACCAACGGGCCGACTCGTACGAACCCAGTAGGGTTTGTATTGGGCCCACTTGATGCTCTCGATCGAAATTGCTAAAAACTACAACTTTGTGTGAACCCCGTGTACTACAGATTCACACGAAGAAGCCTTTCCTAAGGCTGAAATACTACTTAGCCTTTCCTAAGGCTGACACAATGCACACGTTTTCGAAAATACTCGCATAACGAAACCGAGTGATCCAGTCGAGACCAGGTGTGAAAACCAAGAACTCTCGATGAGATCGTTCACTCAGCGCATTTTTTTCTAGCACGAGAACCTTTCATCGAGCTAGGATTGACATCCACATCTCGACAAAAGACTCCATTTCGAAATCTAGTGGAACTCACGAATTTATTCGAAGAGTATAACCACAATTAGGAACGAAGTTGTTAAGTCAGGGGTGAAACCCGTATCTTAATAAACCGTTCCACTCTCTAAAATGGTTTTCGAAAAGCTCTCACCAAGGACTCGACCATAACGATGACTCAAGCCACGCGATGGCTAGGAGGACGAATGCCATGAGTTGCATCCCAGTGGAAGCATAAGTGTTCTAGGTCAACACGCGTGCAGGAACTTGTTGGGTATAGTTGGGTTACCTTGGGTAGTCGATGCCTAAACACCCGAGGCACTCCGATTAATTTTACTAAGCCTACGACTCACCGGTTTTACGCTTTAATGAACTTAATTACGCTTCATGTGTTTATTTTACGCCTTATCGATTTCTCAATTTATCAATTTTCGCTCCTTGTTTTACAAAAGCACAACTCGCACAGCCATCGCAATCTAAAACGAAGACCGAATGATCGCAACAAAAACTAATGTCTAATTACTCGCTCTCTCCCTCCCATCGCGACCTCGCGTATTCTACACCAATATGTATGTGGGTAAGTATAAACTACAACTATTTATATGTACAAAACAAATCATTGTGTGAGAACTTAGGAATCTCGTGTCTCCTATGTGAAATCTAATATATTATATGCTACAAGTTTTCATCGCACTCAATCGCATCGCAAACTCAAAAATCATTATGATCGAATCTCACTCCAAATATCTCTCTATCTAGATGCCTTCCAACGGCTCTACCTCGAGACGAACAGCTAGGAGAAGAGCCAAACGAAGCGCCGAGAAGAGGATTGCCTCGCTTGTGGCCAAGAAAGTGGCCAAGGTCATTCCTCAAATTGTCGCTCAAGTGCACTCTCTCAGCAACTCTCGAACCCCGGAAGACTCTAAGACAGAAGCGCCGCAATCTGCTTTCCTCTACAAACACTTCAAAGCCTGTGACCCGATGGATTTCACGGGTGAAGGAGGTGTATCCCAGCTACTCCAATGGTTCGACTCTATCGAAGTTACCCTTCGTCAGAGTGGGTGTCCCGATGGTTTTCGTACTACTTGCGCTACCGGAGTATTTCAATCGCGAGCTCTTGACTGGTGGATAGCCGAACACAACAAACGTGGGATCTCCACAGCTTACGCTCTCTCTTGGGATGAGCTGAAAGAGCTCATGAAGAAAGAGTACTGCCCCCCCCCCCCACGAAATCCAGAAACTAGAAGACGAATTTTGGAAAATCTAACAAGTCAAAGGTGACAATGCTGGCTACACCGCAAGGTTTAAACAGCTTAGCATAATCTGCCCAAGTCAAGTCAGCACCTCGGAAAAAGCCATCACGAAGTACATTCGCGGCTTGCCTGAATGTGTGGGCGATTTTATCGAAGCTGCAAGACCTACTACCATCGAAGAAACCTATCGTTTGGCCGCAGAAATCAACGACAAACGAGTCTTGGACAGATTCTTCTCCAAGAATCCTGTCAAGCAAGCTCATCAAGCAATCGTCATCGATTCATCCGAAGATTCTTCCAACGATTCTACCGACGATTCCTCTGAAGATTCCTCCGATGATATCTCCAGCGAATCATCAGACGAATCTGCCGACGACACCGCATCATCTCAGGAAGCTCAGCCCAGCCGTAAACGAAAGACCATGAGCCCAGACTCTACAACAACTGGACTGTCGCAACCAGAACCTCTCCGAGCAGCTCTAGTTCACTTGAAACGCGCCTACAACGGAGCTCATCCCCTGTGTTTCACGTGTACGTATCATCACCCGCCAGAAGCTAACTGTCCCTATTGCGCAAATTGCAACTGGTATGGTCATCTTACGAAGCACTGTCGCACGGGACCGCAGCTTTGAGGAATTTTAGCAACAACTGCAGTCTCCACAAAAGTACCCCACAACAACGTTATTTTGCTTCTAATGATTGTTGTAATAATACGAGTTATCGCCGTCAATTTCTTTTATGTATGGGAACTTATTATATCTCTCGACACAGGTGGATTCTATTTCCCCCTCATACTCGCACACAATCTAAACGCTAGCACTATGTACTATATAATGTATTTTACCCCTACTATGCGTTCTTGAGATAAGGTGCGATAAACGTGCAAGAATCAAATTAATCACGGGTGCACACGGGATTATTTTGGTTAGTGCATGGAGATCGAAGTGAGTTTCAATGATGCCTTAACATTCAGGGCATGGTTAAGCGTGGTGGATACGCCGCTGGTACTTCCTATATATAAGCGTCTTGACCATGTCTGACGAAGTGTGACATCTATTCACGAAACAGAGGCGTATGGTTGAAACATGACGGTGTTTCGCCATGCTAACCGAAGTTTTATGAAGAAAGTGCCATGTGGAGTTGGAACGTAGACCTATTATACTATTGTGGTTATTTTCGACACACTATACTACATCGCAAGGCGTAACAATCTCAATCGCAACTTAAGCGTGATCGCAAGACTTTTCGTAAGTCAACACGCTCGCAATCGCATTATCGCTAGAATCTATCTCGCAAATAGCAATCGCTTATTATGTGGCTCGAAATCTCAATCGCATATTGTGCGTATCTCGCAATCTCTACCGCTGGTTATCGCTTATTGTGTGAATCGCTATCGCTTTTGGCGTGCTCTCGCTTAATCGCTTATGTGTGTGTACCACCTGTTATGCATCGCTTATTACGTGTGTATCGCTCCATCGCTTATCGCTTACAGGGTATCGCTTGGTGTGGATCGCGTATCGTGGATCGCTTGACGAGTACCGCTCATCGCTCGTCGCTCTTTGCCTTAACGCTTCTCACACCTATCCCATCGCTTCTATATTCTTATCGCTTATCGCTATTTGTGTTATCTGGGTTATCTGCGTTATGAGTAGCACTCACGACCTCGTTTCACGAGACGAAACTAATAGGGCTAAGACATGGTGGTGTATTAGCCGTATCAGCAGACTTTCGTGGAAAAAGGGCATGTGGGCTAATGTTAGTTAAAATTGTGGTGTTGTTAAAACTGATCGAATCGCATGTCTCCATCGCTTGCGACGCATCAACTGTCGCTTATCGCTCGACGGTTGTCGTTGTCGCGTGTCGCTATCGCTCATCGCTCTTCGCTTGTCGCTTTTCGCTTGTCGCCGCCATTTTCGTTTACTATGCTTGGTGTTGGTGTTTGTGTTATCACTTATCGCATACAGCTTATCGCTTCCCGCACTCGCTCATCACTAAACTGAGCTCGAAAACGACTTCATCGCTCAGTTCGCCCTTTCATGACGTAATCCAACCCTTCTCGTTTGGATCGAGTCATCGCAATTCTATCTGTACTATGTCGACACGGATGACACTGCCTCACGAGACGGAAGCCATATGAATAAAACATGGTGGATACACCGCTGGTACTTCCTATATATAAGTGTTTTAGCCATATTGTAGAACTTTCATGGGAAAGTGCCATGCGGGGCCGACCCTAAATTTAAATTTTTGGTATAATTAAAAGGCTTTGTTTACATAAATTTTAAACTGACCTTTTCTTACAAAACGTTTTCTAAAAACTAATCAAAACCTTTGTACAAAACGAGATTTTCGTGTGACACTGGTGCGACAATCGACTCAAGCCAATGCCGTGTGGCGAGAAAATTTCGTACGACGAGCTTTGATCACTTTAAAATCTTTTAATAACCTAACAAAACCTTTCTCATCGTGCTGGTGTGAACATCGCTACAGTTAACGTCGCACCGTGAGGAGATTTTCATAAGCAAGTTTTTCCTAATTAATCGACTTTCAAAAAAAAAATTAACGCGTTGGAATCGCACTCTTGTGTGTGTGTTATCGCATTTGTTTATACGAATCGCCTTAACTCGTCGCTCTCGCTTAGCCTTCGCAATGCTCTCGCGCATTAGATTCTCAATCGATCGCTCGCTATCTCGTCGCTTATTCGCTTACTCGCTCGCATCAACTCTCGCGACCCTTCTTGTGGATTAATTTCGGGATGAAATTTCCTAAAGCAGGGGAGACTGTAACAACCCGCACATTCGTGCGTTGTCACTACTCGTTGCACTCGTTACGCCTAGCACCAGAGATTCGGATCCTAATGTGGCTATATCGCATATATCGCTAAATCGCAGTATTTTTCGCATATTTCGCATACTTTATCGCTATCACCTCACATTGCACTTGTTGAAAACCACGAAGATGTCGAGTGAGGACCAATTCTACCCTCCTTGATAGCCGTGATGTGTCGCAGTGCAACTCATTACTCAAAACACACATTAACGTTCACGATGACATTGGGAGAGGACCTATTCTACCCTCCTCGATGACCGTGAAGCGTCGCAAAGTAATCGCATATTCGAAACGAAACCCGGTTATTGTATCGCAACTTTGAAATATGGATATGTATATACGACCCAATGTGACTAATTATACTATATATACAAAAATATGGATGAAAATGCGTACCCAAACTATCGCAACGCTTAACGATCGAAACGGAACGCCAAAACTCAGCTCACCGGAGGCGTTTGATTGAATGGCACTTCGATGGACAGCCATCCGATCCGATTCACTGCACTACCTCTTCTCCTCTCTTGCCTATAAATAGCACTTGTCACATCACTTAAATAGTGATGTGACAGCTCCCACACGACCAGCACGCTTTTGGGCTATCTTCTCTCAATTTCTCGCGATTCTTGTTAGTTACAATTCAAATCTTGTACTTCTATGATCTACACGCACTTCTTCATCATTCTCTTCTAAATCTTAACTTTTAACCGTGAAATCGATGGATTTGAGGTGTTCTAGGGTGATGTCATCATGAAGTTCTTATGAACTTCATGTGTTGGCCTCATTCCACCAGGAACAACTCAGATCTGAAGGATTTCCACAAGAATAAACAACATTTTCACAACAGATCTACACATAATCAAGAATAAAAGGATTGAAAGATGGTTTTCCAACTTTCTTTCAACTCTTTTACACTCAATGCACTCAAGACCGATAGAATCGGAGCTTGTACCGACCTTCTACTCATTCTTAGTGTCATGTTGGTTCAAGATCTGGTTTCTAACAAAGAGACGATCGATTTCAGGTTAACCAAGAACGACCATCACGAATCAGTAAACCGGTCAGATTTGGGTGATTCCTGTCCGATCGGGTCCCCTGGTTCGAGATGGGGTTTCTGTTGTTTTGCACGTCACAACACCGTCTCGATCAAAACCCCCAAAATCCTTCAAAGTTAGTCAAGTGCCAAGGACGACTAGGTTGTTTGGACGGATTGTCGTCCGATCGGACAGGCATCCGATCGAACAAGATGTTGTCCGAACGGACAGGCTGTTGTCTGATCTAACAAGCTGTTGTCCGATCGAACAGGCTGTTGTCCGAACGGACAGGCGTCCGATCGAACAGGCTGACGTCCGAACGGACAGGCAAGCCATCCGGACGGGCAGGTAAGCCATCCGAACGGTCGGATTACACCTTGGGTTCCACAACTTGACTTTGATTTCAATAATTTGGAGTTGAACACTGAACGGACTACCACCCGACCATGTGGTGTTTAGACTTCAACACTTAAACAATTTTCAACATATTCAATACAAACGGATTGTCACCCGACCGGACTACACTCCGATCGAGTGACAACTGCTGTGAACTTGATCTCACTAAAGTGTCCACCAATCGGGTCATCGCCCGATCGAACAGTCGTTCGATCGACCGACCTGAAAGGTAGAGATACTTCCCTGTTTTCAAAATGCTACAACGAAAACTTTAAAAGGCAACCATCATACACAAACACATCCTTCCCGAAGGAGGAAACAATCCACTCGAAAGGTCACCCGACCGGATGACCGTCCGAGCGGATTGTCACTCGCAAGACCGGCCATCCGATCGGATTGCCATCCGATCGGAGTACTGTCCGATCCTTTGACACTTTACACCGACTAACGCACCATGCAACGCTTACGCTATCAATCTGTAATCAGGATAATCTCAGACGCGCTCCCTTCAATCCAACCAAGCTGTGTTTGCTTGCCGAGCACCGACTGTGAGTATACTTGAACCCTTTTTGCTTTTGCACTTTTAGGTGTAACATACGTTGATATCAAACCAAATCACATCAAATGCTTAAACTATTTATCACTTGCGAATGACCAATGTGCATAGTTATACGTGATGCTAGTTACATATGTGCTAGGACTTATACTCACGACGTCCCACCATGACTAGTATAGTACTATTGCGCCCGACGGGGTCTAGTTTAGCAATCGCGATCGAAGCTCGAGGACTTAGCTGGTAGTATCAGTTTTGTGAGTATATATGTCGTGTATTACGTTTATGTATGTGGAAATTCGCAGCTTTTATCTATTACGCTATTACATATCAAACCTGTATACTCGCCAATACGTTTTGTATTGACATTATTTTAACGTATGTTGCAGGTTTAGTCGCAGACTACCTCAAATCAAGCTAGGATGTCTAGAAACACACCTAAAATCTAGGTTGTCGGATTTGAATTGTTTGAGAAAACAGGAAATTCGTGACAGCTTATGTGATTGTAATTGTTTATTAGTATGGGATAATGAACGCATTAAATACTGTCGCAATATAGTTGTTATGGATTCTCGTGAGCAATCTGATTCGCCTAGTGCCGCGCCCCGATAATTACGCCATCGGTTGGGGTGTGACATGTGACATTTACGGTGGTAGGTTTGAGTCACAGGTGGGTTTGAGCTTGAGGTGGGTTTGAGACGGAGGTGGGCTTGAGACGGAGGTGGTTTTGGGTTTGACGGGGTGGTTTGCAATGGTGGTTTGATGGAATGGTTGGACAGGAGTTGGGGGGTTGTTGGCCAGAGAGTGAGGTCGCCAGAGAGAAGGAAGAAGAAAGTCAAATGGAAATGATGGGGACTCCAGGAGTAAATAACAAGTTATAGAAGGGCGTGAGAATGTTAAAGGGCCTAAATAATTGCAAATTGATGATTTTGCCCCCATCACGCGTTTGCTCGTTGTGTTATCAGTTAACTGAAAGAACTAACCCAGTTAGTATCAGGGACACAATATGTAGCGCTTTTATAAGGAGGGGACGCAGGCTTCCAAAATCTCGCTGCATGGACTCAATATGGCACCGCCTGATAAGCACAAGGATGCAAATTGCATTTTACTCTAATAATTATATAGTTGTTCTGAAACGATTTGATATTTCAACGATCATACATTAATTACCATCTAAATAGCAAGAACGCTCGAAAATTTTTATAGATATAACGGTAAGATCATGATACTAATCTTTAAAAGAGATGTAGTTTTTATGCAAAACTTGATTTTGTACAAATAAATGTTTAGAAATTATATATGTTGGTGATAGGTGAATCTTCTCTTTTTCCAAGTGTGTGAACTTAGAAACGGTTGTTTAAAAAAAACCTTATTTAGAACAAGCATGTTTCTTAATAAATAATAACTAGGTTAGAACCCCGTGTATTACACGGGTTGAATAAATGTAATTTTATATATTAAATAATAAAAAGTTATATCTTTATGAACCCCGTGTATTGTATGGGTTAAACAAATATAATTTTATATATCAAATAATAAAAAAAGTTATATTTTTAAAAACCATGTGTATTATACAGATTAAATAAATGTAATTTTGTATACTAAATAGTAAAAACGTCGTATCTTTAAAAAAAACCCGTGTATAATCGGGTTGAATAAATCTACCAAATAATAAAAAAATTACATCCTTAAAACCCCGTATATTACACGTGTTGAATAGATCTAAAAAAGAGTTATATCTTTAAAAACATGTGTATTACACAAATTAAATAAATGTAATTTTGTATATTAAATACTAAAAGTGTCGTATCTTTAAAAAACCCGTGTGTAGTCGGGTTGAAAAATCTACCAAATAAAAAAAAATATATATCCTTAAAAACCCCGTGTATTACACGTGTTGAACAAATCTAATTTTACGTAGCAAATGATAAAAAGTTATATCCTTAAAAACTTCGAGTATTACACGGGTTATATAAATGTAACTTTGTATAGTAAATAATAAAAAAAAAGTTATATATTTAAAACCCCCGCATTTTACACGAGTTGAATAAATATAATTTTGTATACCAAATAATAAAAAAAGTTATATTTTTAATAAATTTGGATAACATTTAATATTAAATTATTATTTATATATTTAATATAAGATAAGTAGGAAAGAGAGGTATTTGTTTTAAAAATATATTAAATTAACAATTTAGATTTAAGGATAATATTTTATTAAAGTATGATAAGATTTAATATTAATTTATTATTTATTTAATTAATATAAGATAAGTATAGATTTGAGGATACCTTCAATGACACGTGTTCAAAAATTGGTTTCTTTTATTATATGTATAGATAATAATGTAACCATTTGAAAAGGGGTTCGAATTAAATTTAATTTGATACACTTGAAACGTTATATAAATTCGTGTTTATGGAAGCCTCACATTATCAAAATTTTCTAAAACAAAGTGCTGTCTTGGTTTTTTGAAAGTCACCTTTCCAGATTTTTTGGCAAAAGCTTATGTTAATGATATTACACTTATTTCTGTTACTTTCAATGCTCAATTAAAGAATATTTTGTGTCTGATTTTATAATCATTTCGAATCACTACACACTTTTATTTAATCATAACTATTCCAATCCAATACTAGACTTTTTACTTAATAAATCATGATGGATGTTGTGTTTATTCTTACTTATTATATTATGCTTGATTTATATAAATCTAAACTATAGTTTTATGTGCTCTTTGTTTTTGTTTGTTTTTCAGACATTAATTGTCTCCAATCTGATTTCATCTGTTTTTATGTCTGCAACTGAAGATGTGGTCTGAAGCTCTGCAAGCTGAAAATATAAGACTGTTTGTTTTTTACTGTCTGCAAGGAGAAGAGAGAGGTCGCCGGAAAACTGGTCGGAGGAGAGGTACCTGGTCGGCGGAGAAGAGAGGTCGTCGGACGGCGAGGAGAAGAGGGAGGTCGCCGGAAAACTGGTCGGAGGAGGAGTGGCGGCGAGGAGAAGAGGGCTGATGTTTTAAACGTATATGAGGGAGGAGTATATTAGGGTTTTTGTGAAGATGTTTTAAGAAGAGAGTCCATAGCTTATTTTTTAAGATGAAAAAATCTGAGTTCAGATCTGTTTATAAAAAAAACAAACAGTCTTCAAAGGTAACTTCTGCACGCCTGCAGACATCAGCTTCCTTAAAGATGTTTTGAAAAAAAAAAAACAAACACCCCCTTTAATATTAAAAAATGAAAAAAAAATACATACACTTAATATAAATATATATAAAATATACACACCTACAAAAAGGCCAAATTGATGATTAAAAGAGAGTAAGTGAGAAAGGATGGGTGGTATATCACAGTTCCACTTTTGTAATAAAGCAACCACCCAATAATTAAAAGGCTGACATACCATTTCCTACATTTGGCTACTAAATTAAAGTGGTGTTTAATTAGGTTATATGTTACAGTTACACTGAAGGCTTTTATTTTACCGAAGTCTTCATGATACTTAGGGTGAAGGGAGTGGTTAAACATGTAAAAGTGGCAAATTTCAAAATGGACTAATTAGAGTGTGCCATGTCAGCAAGTGTGAAGAGTTTAAACTTTGGTGAAAAGTGTTGGCAGTGGTTAGACACTTGAAAGTGGCAAACTTTTTTTTTTCCTACCCCTCCACAAATCATCATCAGCCATCGGTTCCACCTCCACCACCACCGGTTCCACCTCCATCACCACTCTCCACCACCACCGGTTCCACCTCCATCACCACCGGTTCCACCTCCATCACGTTCACCTCCACCACCACCGGAAAAAATGGCGGCTGAAGGTGATGACGGTGTTTGGTCGGAAATAATGGCGGCTGAAGGTGGGTTTGTGGCTGAAGTCCAACGGTCACAAACGGCTGAAGTGGGTTTGTCGAATCGGTGAGGCATTGTCGAATTGGTTAGATTGCCGCGCGGGATAAAGGGGTGGCGGCGGTGTTGCCGCTCGGCAATCGGCTTTGCCGATGCCTTTGCCGCCCCACTCCCTTCACCCTTATGTCGTACGTAGTGGGGCGTGAAGGAGGAGTTTTTTTGGGCTATAGCGCCCCATAGCGTCTGCCACACCACGACAGGCGGCGCTATGGGGCTTCATCTTGATGCCAGCGTTAAGTCCATAACGGCGTGAAGGATTTGCAAACATTTCCCCCCACTCACACACATATATATACATACATATGTATGTATAATTGAAAGGGTTATTAATTAATTGAGTAATGACGAGGTAGGGGCATTATGACTACGGGCTCTAGTGATATAACGACTCATAAAGCCCATGTGTGATGTGCCACGACACGTGTCGCATAACGCTCACAAAGGAGCTTTATGACTACACATGGCTTTATGTCAATATTCTAAAAAAAATTGTGTTAGGAGAGTGGGGGTGGTATCACTTGCAAAAATTCCATCACTCACAAACATCCAATCAAGTTCCGCCATGTCATCAACCACTATTCTATCACTCACAATCTTTTTTTAGTGGCGGTGGTCATCACTAGTGATGGAATTCCATCACTCACAACTTTTTTTTTAATTAGAAATTAACAATAAAACACTAAATTATAAATTTCATTAAAATTAAAACATAAATTACATAGGAAAATAAAAAAACAACTAAACATTGGTTTTGATACGTTTGAGATTGAAAGGGTGGATATTGTTGGGTTTGAAATGGTGGATATTGTTGGGTTTGAAAATGTGGGACTTGGTCGGGTTCGTCTTGCAACCTAAAGCGCGTCGGCTCGCCAAGATTCGCTCGAACCTTGGGTCTTACAGGATTTTTCTTCGTACCCGAACCTCTTTTTTTCGATTCCGCACCTCTCTTGCTTGAACCTTCCATGTTTGTTGTAAAATTATTTAGATTGAGTTGGAGAATTTTTGAAATAAAATGGAGAATTTTTTGATTTTTTGAAGTGAATGGGGGGAATGGTTTGTGGATTTTATATAAAAAACCTTCAAAAAAAAAAAAAAAACAAAGCCCCAACGTTCATATTTTCCCCAAACAGTCAATTCCAAACGGTCCTTTTCCATTTTCCACGCGTGATTCTTTCCACGCGTTGATTCTTTCACGCGTTATGAAAGGTAGTGGCGGCGGTGTGCAATTGTGAACAACCAGTGATGGATGCTCCATCACGTACCATCCCCAGTCCCCTTATGTTTCATTCAAATTAATATTATTTTTACAATTTACTACCAGCATTCATATTTGATTGTTAAACGCCTTTAATCTTTTTTACGAAACTTGCTAATTAAATATAAAAATACGCATTTGTAAAATATTATTGGTGATGAAATGATGAGAAGCAAGCAATGAATGTGTGGATTAAAAGAGTGGAGTAATGGAAATACACAATTGAGAGTTTATAAAACATGACAAAATTATTCAGTAGAGTTGCTTGATATTTAAATTTATGATAATTTAGATTATGAACGGTAAACCAAATAATCCTAAATAATTGAATCACATTGCCGAGCTGGTGTTTTAATATAATTTTAAAGAAAATAAGCAAAACAGTGACAATAACATATTAATATCATTATATTGTTTTGGACAAAAATCCGACTCCTTTGATTGATATTTTCAACTAATTTACATACAAAAATATTTGTTTGTTGTTATACAATGTTCTTACATCTGGATCATATATATTTATTAGGTTTTCTTCTGAATTAGTGTAAGCATTATGCCTAGTGGAGATGGATATGAGATGATACCTAGTGATCCAAATTTAACGTTAAAAAAAATTTGATTAGAGCAGTTGAACCGTGAACTGGGCTATTTGCCGGTTTAGTTTGTTTGTACAGGTTGAACCTCCAACAGATGAACCGGCTATTCTTTTTTTTTTCTTTTTTTTTTTTTTTTACTTTGAAGCTAAATCGGTAAATCATGGACTGTGTCGAATCCAATATTGATTTTAACCAATGAACCAGTAGAGCAGCTGATTGGGTTTGTTTTTAAGCATTGGTTATACAAAACTTACCATACAAAGTTCATGAAGGAAATGTATATATGATTTTACAGTTCAATTCATTTCCAAATACTTTTATTACCGCGGGGAATATTTGTTATGAAAGACCAATTTTTAAAAGATATGTGTATCTTAACCTTAGAAGTTAATTACTTATTTTAACATTGACTGCTTGCCCAACTTTATTTATAAAAACTGTTTAGAATTTTACGTCTTAAAAGGTGATTTAAGATTAAAGAGTTTCACCAATGACTTTTTTTTTTCATTCTTTTAAGTTAAAGGTAAAGGTAAAGTAGGTATGATAATTATTGGAAAATTTCATAGCTACGAAATAACGACATGTTTTAGGTTGTATTATAGTAATAATTAATAAAAAAAATGCATGATAAATATAGATATAAGAAAACGTGTTGTATGAGTTAATCGTATAAATTTTATTGAAATTGTGAAACTATTACAACCTTCTAAATTACTTTTTTTCAAAGTTTAACTTATTGTAATTATAATTATAATTATAAATAAATTGAAATTCTAACTTAGAGATTGTCTCATGAAACTACTGTAGCTATCTCTCTTGACTCTATTTGTTGCCATGTATGCTTACAATTGTCTCATGCGACTAAACGCGCGTTTCAGTTGCTATTGGAACTCGGTGGTTGTCATATTGTTGTGCGTTGCGAAGGAAGTTAGTCGTCAAGACTTTTGTATATATACAGCGTGTTAGGCATTGTGTTTTATACAATATGTTTTAATTGTGTTTTATGCGATATGTTTTAAGCTTTGCGTTTTAGGAAATTACGTTTTACGCTTTTGTTTTAGGCGTTGTGTCATAAAATTTCGATCACCATTGTATTTTAAGCCATGTGTTTTACCAATTGTGTATTAGGCGTTGCGAGTTTCACATTGTGTTTTTGTTGCCACCAATACATCGTCCCCGGCGCAACGCACGGGGACAAAATACTAGTTTTATATTTAATAGGTACTATCCAAACTATTGAAGTAACTAAGAAACCCTACCAATTCCAAACGTGACATTATACATAAATGTATTGAAGGTAGGTACATTATGTGGGGACTATTGGGCTAGTGGTATGTATGTATGTATTTATGTATTGATATCCCTTTCGTATTAGTTCACATTGTGGTGTGACAATATTGAATGCATATCTTGGAGTTAATTTGGCGTCATTATATAATGACGAAACAAATTGAAAATGGTTTGCATATTATTAAAGATATCGTTTTATCTTGTACTCTATAGGTTCACTATGTTCAGACCCTCTAGTTTCAACTTGATATACTTATAGGCATGTTAGAATATGTTTTGCTTTCGTGTTTGTGATTCGATGTGCCCCTTGCCTTCACTATGGTCCACGTGCGACTGATGTATGCGCTCCTCCTTTGTTTTTATAAGTTGTTAGCATGTGGCATGATGCTAGCGATAGTTGTTATGTGTATCTTGTTCTTGTATTTGTGTGAGAAGGAAAGGTAGCATCAAAACTCTCTTCTTTGATTTCTTTCTTCCCTTTACTCACTAAAATTTTATAACATTTTCTCGACTGAAAAACGACATATTTTGAAAGAAGATCAACTGTCATTCAAACAACAAAACAAAAGTTTTGAACTATAGTTGGGAAGTGTAAAAAATGATAAAAAAAAATATGTGAATCCATATTCTTAAGAATTGATTATGATTTAAGGATTAGTCACTCTAAGGCTGAGTACATTTCCTGTGATTTTAGTGGTGAAAGTGACGACGACGACAATCAGATCATCGCTAGGGTCAAGCGGTTATGCGGGCAATTAAGTTCAAGTATTTAGGATCATTTCTAGAAAGAGATGTGGAGATATATAGAGACGTAGCTCACAACTAGGGATGACAAAAAAAAAAAAAAAAAAAACTCGAGCCCGACGGGTATATCCGAAACCTGAAGCATTCGGGTTGGGTATCCCCAATACCTAACGGGTATAGGACTATAAAAAATATTTCATGGGTATGGGGCGGGTATGTGATTAGGTGATACCCGACCATATTACCCGAAACTATATACATGTTTACCCGAACCATATACCCGAAATTTTTTATTTTTATTTTCCCTTAACTGGTGTTTAGTAATGTTTCATTCTAGTTGCTTCATTACTTAAAAATAAACACTTCTTTTGGAATATATACTTTTATGACATTACTTATATCTGTCTATATGCTAGGAAATACAAAATTGTCTTTCGAGGTTAATGTTATAATATATTTTAAAAATTTTATGGTGATGATGATATATATGTTATTTATCATAATTTGTATAGATTTTAAAATACATAAGTTATACATGAAAATCCCAATGGATATTTTTTGAAAGAACCAACTAGTATACTACCACGGTTTTACATGATACCCGCAAGTTTGCCTGATAACCAACGAGTAATATGATGAGTATGTGGAACCAGCTATTGGACTGAGATTATGTCACACCCCAACCAATGGCGGAAACATCGAAGTGAGACGAAAACGATATTGCAAGGGACTTCATAACACTAATTGTGACAGTATTTAGATAACTCAAATTTCATTAATACTAAAATGATAATGCACAGTTTCGAAAGGAAAAGTACAACAAGTTGCATATAATGAACGACATGAAACAAAATACATAAATTCAAAATCTGGGTGTGTTTCTACTCCACGCTAAATATATTTCTTCAATCATCATCATCTAGTTTCCTGCAACATGTATTAAAATAATGATCAACAAAATTTTGACGAGTATACAAGTTTGGCTACATATCATAATAGTGATTTAAAAGTTGACTCATATCCAACATGGTAAATTGCATACATTGTTACTATCATACTAACATGTGTTAACTATATGTCAAACCAAAGTGTACTGCAATCGTGCATACGTCGCTGAAACGACAAGGTTGTAAAATAGTTTACTTAAAAATACCACAAGAATACGGGTAATGCATTAATCCTATAGCGCTATAATTGTTAAGGTATGCTAGCAAAGTTAATGAGCATATAGGCACAAGTATACATAGCATGCGATAACAAGAATAATACAAGTATCATGTTTTAACGGATAGAGTGTGATTATAACAAGTTTAAACGTGGTTCGTGTTTTGTATAAATGTACATGTTGCACCCAAAATGAATAAAACGGAAAATGGGACCTAGTATACTCACGGCTTTGCGTATAAATCCCGCATACGTGAGTGATGCGTTGAGGGTCAAAAACACCGAATTTACCTTACATTGGGGAAACGGAGGTGTGTAAGTATTCGGATTTGGTAGAGAGTTCGGATTCGGAATTTAAGTATAGGAAAGTATAAGTACACGAAAATATATCTTGTCTAAATACTTGTATTGACACTAAGATTTTATGTGATTTCATAGGTCCTAATTTGCCCTTTAGAATCAAAACCGAGGATTTTAGAACAAACATAAAGTAACCTATGTTCATGACATATAACCATAATCCGGTTAACATCAAGAATTCGGTTAGTATATATTTTATATTATATATAATATAAGTCCGTCATGTATAATCATGTAAGTCATGTAATGTCAAGTATGGAGGTAGGATGATTAACATCCGTTAAACCTCATTGTATGAATTCACCAAAGCACAAGGTTTATCAACATAGTTGATAAACCCGGTTGGTCATGAATAACAAAAATGTAAACTAACTAGTTCATCAAGTAGCAAAGTAAGGACAACCTGGGTGTTTCATACCCATCATGGAAAATGTTGGAGATGCGGCGGGGTTGTGTTACTTTAGGTCTAGGAAACTACTTGGAATAATATGATAAAACATCGAGTGAGGTGGTGGAACAAGTTTGGAAAGCCAAGGCTTCCATGGTACACACATTTACCAAAACATAAGTCTTGCCATATGAACTATGGTAGACTTTGATGGTCCCAACACTTGTAGAGTATAAACCTTGTCAAAATAGAAAGTTTAGAGGTTCTTGGACCTTAAACTTGATGGAGAACAACCACACACAAGCCCCACAAGCATGGGTTTGATTGGGGACAAGGTGGGTACAAGTTCTTCACAAGAAATGAACTAAAAGATGAACATCTATTAAAGTTTAGTGAAAATAGAAAATTAAACCCACTTTGGACACCAAAATCGGAGTTGTACTACCTTATTACACCTTAGTGAACATTGGGTAACAAACCTTGATGTTGTCCAAGTGTTTTGAAGCAAGAAAACTCAAAGAATAAGTAGTAGAAGTGAGTTAGAACTCACTTTGAACTCCAAAGGTATTCTGCCCAAAATTCAGAATTTGTGGATGATTTTGAAGTGTTTTGAGAGTGATTAAGTGTTTGCGAAGTGTTTAGGAGGGTATGGAGGCTCCTATTTATAATGGAGTTGATTAGGGTTAGTGTTAAATGAGTTAGGAGGTGAATGAAGGTGAAAAAGGTAACCAAAATGGACCAACCCGCGAGTGTCACACCCCGATATTTCCACGTATTACAGGTGGGCCCGGTGGGGAGTATCGTGACGTAGTTGATATCATCATAGTCAAATAATCACAGTTCAATGCACAACGGAAGTCTAAAGTAATAATACAAACCGAATTTGAAAGTATAATAAAATATTACACAGCGGTTGTAAAAGGGATCCACAGGCGGATCTAAAACAGAAAGAAATATTGTTCAACAGACTTTAAGTATCAAAAGCTTGCAAGACTCTTTATTTAATACTCGGAGTTTCCAGCCCATTACGCTTAGTACCTGCACTTAACCTTTTTTGGAAAATACGTCAGTTTACACTGGTAAATACAATTAACTGACTCTTTTTTAAAAGTATTTATAAAATTGGTTTGGATGCACAAGGCATAAAATCTTTTATAACTTGGGACAATTATTTAAAAATAATCTTGTATACAGATTTATATGTTTGTCGTCTATTCAGGGCCAGTTAGAAGAGCCGGACAAGATTAATAGACACGCCACAAGTATAGGCCCACAAGAGAGTGAGATACCGTTTATACATACGCAACTGTCAGGTGTATGCCTACACCCCGTGCTTAAGCCGTGGCCATTTCTAATAAATGAGCCGAGGATATCCAGGACATGTTCATTAACCCCCCAAAGGCATTGCATCAAACAAGACAGATTAAAACGGGTTATGTTATTTATTAATCACATTCCGATTAAATGATTTCATACCCGACCAAGCGGTATTATTATAATACCGTATCCCAAGCCCGTATAAGGGAAAATAAGTTAAAAGTATTTACCTGAGCTAAAATATAATTTTATTCCAAGCCGTATATCAAATTAGCAAGTACAAGTAGCTTTTACTGGGCTCCTAATCTGGAACGAAGGTTTTAATAACCTATTAGATTCCTAACGAGTCTTATTTAAGTTATAACTTAGACCGGCTAGTTTTAAAGAAAAGGTACACGGTTCAAAACGCACGATTAAGCGAAGACCGGATTAGAATGTGATTTAAACCCAACAAGTATGAAGACTTGTATAAAATGGGTAAGCTAAATACATTCTGGATTTTGAAGTGAAAATGATAAGGTTTGACCCGTTTCGGCTAATTTATGCAAACTAGTTTCATAAACCTTACCGAACGTGTATACGCATAACGGGTAACCAAATGAGTCATGTACAAGTTCCATAAGTTAATATTCTTTAAATATGATATCAGTAGGATATCTTCCATTATGCCTAAAATGAATTTAAAACAAATTTAAGCCCCGAAAGGGTATTTTGGTCATTTTAAAGTTTATAAAAGAGGTTAAATAGTAATCTGAGGTTCTGGTCTAAAACAATCAGTAAAAATATTTATTTTAACAAGTTATATCAGTAAGATATCATACATATGTGAATATTATCATTTATGGCCAAACTATGCACCGAAAGGGCATTTTGGTCATTTCACATATGCTTTAAGGGTTAAATTTAGAAATCTGAGTTCAATACTTATACCTACAGTTAAAGTATAAAAAATTTATTTATAACATCAGTAGGTAACAAGTCTTAGGTGCTAAATATGGTTTTAAACCATACTATGCGCCTAAATCGTATAAAAGTCGGTATTTGACGATATTCGGGTTGTTTAAGGAAATCTGAGATTTTGATCAGTCTCTATAGTTTAAAATATCTTAATTAATGTATAAAATCAGTAGAAAAAGGCTTGGTATCAAAATGATATGTAAAACTCATTTTATTAACTAAAAGGGCATTATCGTCATATACCGAACTTATGCTAGAACTCTATGCTATGGTCAGTATAAAATTTGAAAAAAATTTCCAAAAATCCCTAAATATTATATTACAACAGTGAGTAGAAAGTTTGGTGCCAAAATTTGGGTTTAAATATGATTTATGTCAAAAATGCCATTTAATTAATAAAAAGCTTTCGTTTTACGATATCGTGCATAACTCTTATTTTAGACGATAAACTGATGTCAAATTTTTAGGACATACTTAAATATCATTAATAAAGGTTTTTGTCCGCTCACATTTTCGAAAATCTCGTTTTAATGGTAAAATGGCATAATGGTACATTTTAAGCATTTAACGGGAACATGCATATGAATCAGATTTCTATGGAACCATATAGTATAATCTCAGAGGGTTATACTAACATGTAATGTGGTCCCAAAAGAACCCTAAGGCATAACTAAACTAAGCTAAATCAGGTCAGAACTGAAAGTCAAAGCAAAAGTCTACTTTTGCGACTTTCGGTTGCGAACCGAGCCTAAACTCAGAATTGTCGGGTTGAACATGCCTAAACATGTTCTTATATTATTTACCAAGTTGTTTAAGTATTAAAATTTGTTTCATAACCTCTGCATTATTAGTTATGAATTATTTTATAAAAACTGACCCGTTTGACTTTTTGTTCACAACTTTGACCCGACAATTGACTGAGATAACGTGATAATTAGGAGGTGCCCTTTTAAGGGTTTAACACCTACATAATTACCAACACATAGCCACTTTCAATTCGAATAATGGTTGGACCGTTTGTGATTAATTACAAAGTCAAAGCTTAATTACGATAACTTTGACTTTTGGTCATTAAGCTAATAAAACTTAAACTTAGGAAGCTAAGAACACTTACTATAGTCCTTAGCACGAATATTGAACTTGTGAAAGATTCCTTGAACAGCAGGAGGCTTCAGAGAGTGAGCTTGAGTGAAATTTTTGAAAGTGTGGATGAACAAGAACATCAATGTGGGTATATATAGGACTTTAGGAGCTCTAGGATCAATCCATTTGTACCTAGGAGGTAATTCAGATAATCCTAAGTGTCCCTAGGGCAGTACAAACCAGTTGCTCAGACCCTAGTATCGAAATCAGCCATGCAATTGCGGTGGAACAGGCTGCAACATGTAGCTGTCCCTTTTTTGCTTGCTGGCACTTCTGTCGCGGACCGCGTAGACTTTAGAGGGAGTCTACGCGGCCCGCGAGAACCTCTTAATCCGGTAAAAAGTTTCCTAACTTTGCCATTTCAGTCCCTGGTCCATTTAAAGTTTATTTAACTTTCTTTTATTGCACTTATGACCACCATAGTTAACTATTAAGGGCCTTGGGTCACATATTAACTCCGTTAAGCTCCCGGTTAGTTATGAGATCATCCGAAAAGTCTTGTTTTCATCGAAACTCCTAGAGATTACTATCCAATATTCTTGAGAACAAAATATAAAAATATTACAATGCTTTTAGGATCGTTAAAGGTCGCTCAGAGGTAACGTTTAACATGTTGACACATTTAACCCTTATGCTTTGCAAAATTCTCATTTTAAGCACAAACGACTTTCTATGTCCGACAATTTATTCATTAAAGAATACGAACGTCGTGTGAGGTCAATCAGAGGCACAAGATTGGCATGTTGACACTTTGGATCCTTTTACTTACATATTTGCATTGTTTGACAATTTTAGTCCCTCGGAAACAATTCATTACACATTTACCCTTCGTGACACGTGTCTTTATTATATTGGACATGATTTTGCAAGGTGTTACAGCGAGCTGGTAGCGTTATGCTGCGGATCAACCTCCCTGGCACTTCGCTAGAGGATCCAGGGATTCTTCCGCGTGGCGCTAGGTAGTACTTTCTGAAAGTTTTCATTTTTGGCCCCTGAACTTTGTCATTAAGTTATCTTATGCTGAAAGTTCATGTTTTGGCTTGTTTTGAACATGAAATGTGTTTGTAAGCGTCGTGTGAGTATCGTGCTACGTATAAGTGATAAATCAAGCGTGTAATAAGTCTCGATTTGTATGCAAATGTGTATCCAAAGTTTGATTGTGTATAAGACAAGTATAACAAGTATAAGTATAAAAGTGAATTTTCATTACGATCGAAGTCTCGAATTACAAGTATAGAAAAGAATTACGAATACAATACGATTTCAAGTTTCCAAAAACAGAAATACGAATTTACACTTTCTAAATAAGGAAAGTACAAATGCGAAGCGTTACAGATTAGTCATGCCCGGTCCATTGCCTTCTCTACTTGTGGCATCCATGTTGGTTGGTGTAAGTGGGGAGCAGCCACTAGGGTATTGTATGACAGAAGGCTCTCAGCTAAATTAAAGGAGAATTTTTATAGGGTCGCAGTTAGACCTTCTATGTTATATGAGACAAAGTGTTGGGCTATTAAGAAGACAAAAGCGCACAAGATGAAGGTATAATAGATGAGCATGTTGAGGTGGATGTGTGGGCACATAAGATTAGACCAGATAAGAAATGAGGTTGTTAGGGAAACGTTAAGAATGGCTAGTATAACAGATAAAATAAAAGAGGGGGGATTGAGATGATTTCGTCATGTGTGGAGGAGACATATGAATGCGCTTGTTAGAGTAGCGGAAGCTCTTATTGTCAAGAGGAGAAGGAATAATGACATGCCTAAATTAATTTGAGATGGATGGATTAGGCAAGATTTGCTTGAGTTGCACCTCTTTAAGGACATGGTCCAGATAAGAGTTTGTGGAGAAGTAGGGTTAAACTTAAGAACTTTACAGGGAGGATACAAATGTGTCTTAGTGCTAAGATTTGACCTTGCATGTAATTGTATTCTTGTATTTATGTCTATGTATGTTGTTTTACCATGTCATGTTTATTTCTATCTTTCCTATGTTACTCTTTCACCACTCCTTTTGTTATGGTAGCTTTCTTTCTATTATTATATATTTAGTTATAATTATTTGTTTGTTGTTTTTGGAGCCGACGGGTCTCTTTAGAAGTAGTCTCTCTATCTCTAGTGATACGGGTAAGATTTTCCTACGTCTCACCCTTCCCGGGCCATATATATTTATATTTGTTGGATTTATTGGATATGGTTGTTGGTCTGATACGAGCATATTTATTCTATATTTCTATCATTGAACCACAAGATTTCAACTACAGGGTCACAATTATATTTATTTATTTTACATCCACTATAAAAATCCTATCAAAAACAATTTAAGGGTCAAAGCACTCAAACTTCATCTAAATATCTTTATTAATAAAAATTTTGGTGGTAAAATCAATGTATTGAACCTTAATTTGCCTTGTATCTATCTTCCAACAAATGGGCATCACAAATATGATATAACCAATGTATAATATGATGGTATAGTCAATCAATATACTCAACCTTAATTGGGCCAAACCTTTGGTTATAGGATTACAATTGAGTGATTGATTTCATCTATTGAAAAAGTCAAGAATACAATCTATGGTACAAATCTGATAATGGGTCCACCCAAATGATATTATTAATTTACCCACGAAGTAGTACTATAAAGAGGAAAGAAAAAAGAAATTTGAAAATGGCAAATACAAAAAGAAAGGAAACAAAAGCAAGAATAGTTGAGTAGTCTAACTTTACGTAAAATGGGCCCACATAATTGTACGGATTGAATGGGCCGGGCCACCAAGCAATAATAAAAGGTAGAAATGTGATGTATTTGGAATCAAAATAATGGTACATGCAACTTTGTAGTTGTAGTAGTGCCTTTTTTTCTTTCTTGCTTTCTTGCCCTATAGTTGTTTAGTTTGGTTGCTATTCTATTCCAAGCTAGCCAGCTAATATTGTCTCCTCCATGGATGGTCTATTTTCATGCTTTTAGGTATGGTTTCCTTTTGGTAATATCTTTTTTACAATAGAATCAATTCAATTCTAAATTATAGGTTTTTTTTTTTCAACTTTTGTAAAGATTGTTGCCATGAGCAAGCTAGTATTGTGAATTTTAATGGTCAAAAATCGATACGAATATATAACAATAAATAGATAAAAAAATACTTTAGGAGACAAAAAGATACTTTATGTTAAATTCTACTCCGTTTTTAATGAATTTATACTGTAATAAAAAAAAAAACTAAGCAAGATTGTATATTTAGATTTTATATAAGTATTACAAATTATTAGAAAAAAACTAAATTATATCTTACACTCGTGAGCTACTTGAGACAGACTACTCGTTAAAAACTCAAATTGAGACGAGCTTAAACGAGCTCGGCCCAAGCCTAAATTAAAGCATATATAATAAATGAGTTTGATACCAAACTTTTTATACCAAAGTTGGCTAGGCCTATGAACCTAATCAAGCATATTACTATTAATACATACAATTAATTGCAGGTTCGTCGCCACCATTGTTTATATAAATATAATAATAATAATTTTAACTTAATATAAAATTTATAATTACATAATAAATATTAGTTTATATGTGGTTATGATAAAAAAAAACTATGTTGTATAAAATTTTGAAGTATTAATACGTACAAAAATAAATTATGTTTGTGTATATATAATCTATATTATATTAATGCATGAGGGATGGGTATTTTAATATGCCTAAAAATAAGAATTTTTTCCTTAATTTATAAATACATCCTTAAAATGAGGATAAATTGCTCTTTTAAACAATAATTATATTTTAGCCCCTCATCTTATTACACTTAAATCCCTAAGTTTTAACATAGTTATGGGTAATTAATTACAATTTTCCCCTCCACAACAAACTTATAACTCTTTTACGTATTTTTGTCATATCTTATAAACTATAATGTTTTGAAAAAAATCCAAAAGTATTGTGACAACCTACTCATTGTGTCGACGTTTCGATAGTTGTCTTGGCCAGTATTGACGTGAGGATTAAAAGATACAAGTAGATGATGCATTAGTGTACAACGTACTTAGTCATTGTCTGATAAAGTATAACAACTACAGAATGTAAAGTGATTAAATACCGTCAATTTAATCATCTCATCTAGATTACACTTTAATCCCTCACCTTTAACAAAATTAAAGATAATTAATTAGTAGTTACACTTTATCCCCTTATAAAAACTAACTTCCCCCACGATTTCAAACGGTCATAACTTTTGGTACGTTAACATTTTTTTTTAATTACAACATGTAAACGAGTATTTTATTCTCTTTAATTTGAGTATAGTATTGTTATAGTTTTTTTTAATTAAAAAGTTGACCTATTACGTGACTAATAGTGCCTGAGGTGATTAATAACTGAATCGTTAACTGAAACCGAACCAAAATCAACCAAAAACTGTATCAACTGAAAACTGATTAACTGAAACCTTAATTAACAAAAAAAACAGTTATCGATTTTTTGTACCCTCATTTAACCAAAATTAACTGAACCGAACCACTCATATTTTCATATATTTCTAACTTCTATACCATCTTTTCATGTATTTCATATTTATACCCTCATTTTATGTATTTATACCTACATTTCATGTACGAATACATCTATTTCATGTATTTATACCTAAATTTCATGTATTTCTTATCAAAACTTTTAGCCAAGTTTGGTTTTGGCTATTAACTGAAATTAAACGAATCAAACCAATAATCGTTAATCTAACTGAATAAACCAAACCTGTTAACTAAAAAAACGGATTGGTTAATAAAATAGACTAATCGATGACCTCAATGTCGGTTGAGGATAATAATCTAATCGACCGAACTATGCACACCGTGGCAATGTCAGTGTTTATCGTCGTATCACGTGCACACCTATCGGTTATTAACCAAAATCAGCTATCGATAAGCAATAACTAAATCGTTAACCTAAACCAAACCGAAAACAGACGAAACCGAACCGAAATCAACCAAAAACTAAATTATCTGAAAACTGAAAACCGAATTAACCAAAAACCGGTTTATCAATTTTTTTGTACTCTCGTTTAACCAAAATTAGCTTAACCAAACCAAATCATTTATATTTTTATATATTTCTAGCTTTTATACGTCCAGATCATATATTTCATATTTTATATCTACATTTCATATATTTATACTTTCATTTCATGTATTTATATCTCAATTTTTATATATTTCTAAGCAAAAATTTTAGGCTAAGTTTGGTTTTTGCTATTAACTTATATGAAATGAACCAAACCAAAAACCGTCAATCTGACCGAACAAACCGAAGTAATTAACCAAAAGCCGATTGGTTAATAAAATAGACTAACCGATGACTTTGGTTTCGACCACGGTTGAGGATAATAACCAAACCGACCGAACAATGCACAACACAACACAATGAAATGGATTGCCCGATTAGTTCACTTTTGATGTATATCTATCACAATGATGCTACAACAAATATTATATGAATAAGAAAACTACCAAAAACAAGTATCGCAATGCTCTCGCCACATCGCGTGGGTATCATGCTAGTAATTATTAGATATAAATCAAGTCGGGCTCAAACATTAAACATAGTCCTCTAAACAAACCGAACTTGAGCTCTCTTAAACGAACCGAACTCGCGCTTAGGTTGTTTACACACACCTTGTGCCATATTGAATCTGGGTTTCTAAACGAAGTTCCAGTAGTTTTGAAAAGCAAAACAAAATATAATAGTTCCAATATTTTTGTAAAAAATATACAACATATTTATAAAAAGTTGTTTGAGGGAACCAACATTAATCGTTTTAAAATCAGTTTCCCAATAGTGGCCACTTAGGTTATAGCCGAGTGGTCAAGAGAAATTATCTCTTGTGGGGAGACCAAAATTCAATCCTTGGAAGATGCAAGTATTTAAGGGGAAAAATTAGTGTTTAAAAAAAATTACATACAAGATTACAAACAGAAAACCATGCAACAACCACAAATGCATCATCCCTAAATTTCAAGATCATCCAATGAGAGCTCATTTGTTGTCAGCAGCTTCAGTTTCTGCAAATTCAAATTTAAAAATATCATCAAACAAACACAAAGAACTTTTCATAATATATTGAAAACATTTCTTTCTCAAATCCATCTACGCTTTAATTTGCATATAGACAAGTTACTAACCGTAATGAACTGCGGAGGATCATCAAGACAAGATGAACCTAGAACGATTTCTCTCTTCAGTTTATCTGTTAACTTGTGACAAACTCGTAGCTGAGAGGAATCAGGTTAAATGTAAGTTTAGTTTTTTTTGTGTTTATTATATATCCGACAATCCTTTAACAAACTAGAATATACAGACCTCCGATCTAGTTGCACCACCAACGATAAATACAAAAACGCGCCGACCCATTTTCTTAAAATCACTAGATGTGTGCCTGAGAATGGAATCACTGCAACAAAGGCAAAGGAAAAGTAGAACTCATGTTTTTGTTTTACATTTTTATCATATAACTATGAAACTATTAGTCGTGATAATATAATAAGAGTAGAATGCCATCTTCGTCCATAAAGTTTGACCACTTTTGCGAGTTTCGTCCAAAGGTTTGCTTTTCCGCATCTGGATCCAAAAGGTTTAAAATCTTGCCATTTTCATCCGACTCGTTAACTCCATCCATTTTTTAACTCCATCCATTTTTTAACGTTAAGATAGGGGTAATTTTGTCATTTTACCTATTTGTTAATGTTTACAAGAAAAGTCATAACTAGAAAGTCAATAGGGGTGGATTTTTATCTCTTAAAAGTATATTTTTATTTTAATAAAAAAATGTCTAATAAGACGGAATTACCCCTCATTTGGCGGAGAAAAATGGATGGAGGTAACGAGTCGGATGAAAATGGCAAAATTTCAAACCTTTTGGACCCAGATGCGAAAAAACAAACCTTTGAACGAAAGTCGCAAAAGTGATCAAACCTCTAGGACGAAAATGGCATTTTACTTTAATAACAAATATGGCAGACCTTGAATACCCATCTTCGGAATCACGAGGCCGGGCCCACGTAGCTGTTCGTCTGGATCTCACTGATTGAGCAGGTGGAACTGCTGACTCAGACTGTGATCTCCCGTGAAAAGTGGGACTCGGATCATTCATACAAGGGTAATCATTCTTCGGCAGTTCATTTTTGCTAAGCTTTTCGATTAAATCCTGAACGATGATGCGCATTGCGCGCTTTTAGTTGGTTCTCTTAAACGGTTGAAGAAAAACGAAAGGAATTCATACCTCGATCATCGGATAAAACCGTGATAACTGCCAGGTTGATTCCTCACCAGCGCGGTCTTTTCTTAACCCATGCTTCTTCTGAATTAATAACAATGTTATTAAGAGACCGCATTCAGAAACAAAAACCGGAAGAATTCATCGGATAGGGCAATACATATTAATATATATTGTTATACCTTGTGAGCATCGAATTTTAAAGAGAAGGCACCGAGTGAGCTCTTTTTAGAATCTGACGAACCCTGGAGAAATCTCATATTGTATACGGCTCTCCTATCATCATCTGGAAGTCCTGCTAACTGGAAAACAGACTGAAAATTATTAACTCCAAAAAGCATATAATGTACAAGTTAAGCCTCCGTGATGGGCGTAGGGATGTGTGACGTGTGCCAGTTAAGGGTTTCCGAAACAAGACTTTTTCGTGTGTACAAGTTAACTAATAAAAACAAGATTATGTTTTTCGTCCCTGTGGTTTGTTGAAAATAACCATTTCAGTCCATTAGTTTAAAATTGCCAAAACAGTACCGGTACTTTCCCTTTTGTAACAACTACAGTCCACCTTTGTTAACCCCATCCAATTTATAAAATACCCCATGTTAAAAAAAACTACAAAAACAAGGGTTAATTACGTTTTTCGTCCCTTTGGTTTGTTGAAAATAACCATTACAGTCTATTAGTTTAAAAATTGCCAAAACAGTACACCGGTACTTTCACTTTTGTAACAATTACAATCCACCTCCATTAACCCCATCCAATTTACCTGTTAAGTTTTTGGTGAAAAGACTAAAAATACCCCTATGATTAAAAAAAACTACAAAAAGAAAAAAAAACCAAGAGTTAATTATAAAGCATTATTACCTCCATCAACTTTGCAAGTGTGTCACTCTCAAATTTATCCGGATGAGTTGCAGCATAGATCATTAGTAATCGCAATTTACTTTCACGTGGAGCATCCTGTGTAAAAAAATATACATAATGTGGTCAGTCCATTGATGATGTTTGTGTTTTAATCTAACTAGATAACGTTAACGTTTATAACTCACAATTTTTGTTCTAAGGAAGTTAATGACCTCCTTAGTTCCTGCATCTCCAAACACAAGGTCTTGTTCTAACTGTCCCGCTTCTTTAAGGCCTGACTCCCTAATAATTTTGTTGATCTTTTCAGCAATCTGTATCAATCATATCCATACACCATACACGATTACAACAATTGCAATACAATTTCAACAAGTCCCTACATGGTCAACTTACGTCAACATGGAGGGATAGTTTGTCCATTTGTTCACTATATTGCGGCAATGCTTGAACCATCTTTTGCAAGTCTCGAGTAGACAACTCACCGTCACCTCTACGCACACAAAAAAGATGTCTGATCAAAGATTGACAAAGTAGCTTATGGAATGCAGGAATGTTAGCATTCTAGAAATAGGATTTGATTAAAGAATGTGTTAGGGTCAAACCAAAAAATGCTAAGCTTCTAAAGTTGGTAGTAATTATGAGAGTGCAATAGCTTGGACCACTAGAAATAAAAAGTTTAATGATGTAGCAGGATTAATGAAAACTCATGAAGATCATCACAAAGGCCATAGATCAAAACAAGGTAAAATGGGTCTTTATTATAATTTTAATGCAAGTTAATATCCAATAAACCTGAACCAAATTTCACGCTGATATTTATTAGAAACTGTCATCGTAATCTAAACATGTACTCCCTATGATCCCCCCCTACCCAAGTGTATTCCCACAGGAAAAAGGCCCAGCCCACTGGGTCGAGCAGTAGCCCAGGTCTGATTGATCCAGTAAATCAGAAAAATAGCAGGAAAACATTTACTGCAACAGTTTCACAGGCGGATTATAAGAATAGTTAGTACCTGCTGTTAGTGGTAATATTAGTGGAAGTCTTTGCTTAATTTTGATGTTTTATGTTTATCAATTAGGGTTTCTGCACCTTGTAATCGGAGATTACTCTTCTCGGGCAGTGCCTATATCTGTACTTTTTCTTATTTCAATCTAGCAAAGCTGATTTTAGATCCTATCAACTGGTTCCCTTGCCAGGAAACATTCACCACTCGCCTACCCAATTCAATCAGAAAATCCATCTTCGCAAACCTCAAACAGGGAATTCAATTTCCAGTTCAATATGAAATTGACGTCTCAATTTCTGAAAATCAAGAAACTCTTCATCAATCGCACACCCAGTTCAATCGCAATTCCAGCCTCACCAAATCTGATCAATCTCTGGAATTCCAGTTCAATCAGGAACGTCTTAGAGTTTAACTGGAAATTCCAATTCGGAAATCCAATCAATTTCAGAAATACAATTTTGACAAATCTGATCAGTTTTCTCAAATTTGAAATCGGGAATGATGGCATCCCAAACTCGAAGCCAACCTGAAGGAATACTGAATCCAGATCAAATTGCTGCCCAGTTAACCGCAATCGCATCCCGACTTGACACCATAGTGTCTCACATGAAGAAGGATATTGCAGAGATCAAGGCTTGGATGGATGAACCGCAAGGTTTGTTGACAGATTTGGTCAAGGACATCTCAACCACTCAAGTGGAACCAACGATTTTTCCCAGTAAATCCAGCCCTGAACAGAAGGCAGGCAACGAAGTAATGAAGGGGTGTCACTCAGAAACGCCTTTCTTACATGTTAATCCTGATAATGGTGACGGCCAAAAAATGTCCGATGATAGAGCTGTAGATCAGGGGCATCACAAGGCAGTAGTCAATTTGAAAAACAATGTTCAAATGAGGTTCACAGACCTGGATGTCAAGGTGAAGATATGGACATATGCAGCTCAAAATCGAAGTGGTTACCTTGGGCAAACAGAGTTTTACAATTATCTGAAACTTGTAATAGTATCAGGGGCTATTCACCACACCACACTAAGGTCAAGCCAGGAGAAGGGTTCAACACCTACAATGATTTACTGACAAGTGAAATACATTATCAAGTTCCTAGTACTACTGCTAGTAACTTACTGCAAAATGCTAGGAATAAAGACGTAGAAGCAGACTTAAAATGTAGGAACTTATCCGGCCAATTCCCTTCCTCTCGACTTGAGGACAAGTGTTTCTCCAGGTAGGAAGTATTGATACCATCCCCCCTCCCCAAGTGTATTCTCGCAGGAAAAAGCCCCAGCCCACTGGGTCAAGTAGTAGTCCAGGTCTGATTGATCCAGTGACCCACTTCTGATCCAGTGAATCAGAAAAATAGCGGGAAAACGTTAGCGCCAACAGTTTCACAGGCGGATTATAAGAATAGTATGAGTCTTTGCTACATTTGGTTGTCGATGTTTTATGTTTATCATTAGGGTTTCTACACCTTGTAATTGGAGATCACCCTTCTCGAACAGGGTCTATCTGTACTTTTTCTTATTTCAGTCTAGCAAGCCAATTTTAAATCCTATCAGTTGGTCTATCAAGTTCCAAATATTTATTAATTTATATATCTCCAGGAGCGAAAAGAAATAGGAACTTTAATGAAAACTAGATTAAACAAACCTTGAACCATGCATCTGTGCAGCTTTATTCTTTGACACAAAGCTTGTCATCTTGTTATGCAAACGTTCACCAGCCTGACAAGACAAGCTTTTTAGGAAACCATTTGCGCGTATTTGCTCAAAACTATTATAGAAATATAAAAAAAAATAAAAATGAAAGAGGCATACATCTGCTATATGCAAATGGCGCATCTCTAGCCATACAGGATCATGATCTTCTAGAAGGACCTCTTTCTTTTCAGGACGACCACCTGTTTTGCTTGCAACCTAAGTAGTATAATTACTCGATGTATAATAGCAAAAGGAAAACGTATCTTGATGAACAATTTATGCCCATAAACCGTTGACTAACCTCGTGAACGTATTTGTTTCCATCCATATTAAGTAAATCATGGCACATAGCATCGTATGTCCATTCGTGAATGACAGGCGCAATCTAAAAGACATAGAAATAAAACAATCAGCTGCAAGCGAAAAGAAACCATCAATGTTTTCAGGACCGGACCGGATATCGAAGCGTTCTCCTTACCGGTCCACTGGTCGGGCCAGTCGAACCGGTCAAACCGGATGTAAGAACCGGGTGATGCCATAAATATTATAAAAATAAATAGGGCAAATAAAAATTTGTAATAAAAATCCGGTTCAACTCCTTAAAAATCCAGTTCAACAATCCGGTTTTCCAGTCCGATCGGCTGGGCCGGTCCGGTTTTCAAAGCATTGGTCAAACCCTGATCTATGTATTAAGATAAAAACCTGGTCTATTGATCTATCTAGGATGAGCAAATCGCAAGTTTCCGTCTGAGGGAAATTGAAGTTCTTCAGAGATTTATACTTCATAAGACAATTCCAAACAGCAGCAGCGAGCTTTGTAGGGATCAAATCACAAATTGTGGTCATTGTGGTAGGATCAAGGGATTTGGCAGCACGGTAACGTACAAATGGGAACTCCTGAGAAGCGTTAATATAAATTAGAAAAAAAAAAGATGCTTTTGCATCTCATATTCGGTACCCTTAACCTTGATAAATCTAATAAAGGAAGATAGCATACCAATAATGAAGCAAAGACGGTTGCAATACGGTCAGCCATCACATTTAAACATTCGTCTCCTTTTCGGGTCATTTCCTCATTCCCGTAAAGTTCTCCCAAAGCCATTGTGTTATCAGTTATAAAACACTATTGTAAAAAAAATGGTAGTCAAAACCACAAGGTAGCTTTATAATAAAAGTGGCTTAGGGGTGCAAACAAGCCGAGCCTGAGCTCGATTAACTTATTAGAGCTTGGCTCGGTTCGAGCTTTGTTTTCAAAGCTCAAGCTCGGCTCGTTGGTAATTTCTCAAGCTCAAACTCACTGATTAATATATCAAATAAAAATAATATAAATAATAGACTCGTTTAGGCTCGCGAGCTCGATAAGTGAAGCTCAGGCTCGTTTATCTAAACAAAGCTTATTTTTAGGTTCGGGTTCGGCTTGTAAATAGATTTATATAAGCTTGGCGGCTCGTTTACTAGACAACATTAATAAGGGATAAATGTTATTAAATACTAAAAAAAACTGACGAGCTTCACATGCCAGGCTCGAGCTCGGGCTCGATAAATAAACGAGCTTTATTTTAGGCTCAAGCTCGGCTCGTTTCGAGCTTTTTCTCAAGCCGATTAATAGATTGGTTTTAACAAACCCCGTGGATTCAAAGAAATTATGCATCGCGTTATGAACATTTGCAAATATCTAAGCAAAATTCACTTTTACACAATGGTGTGACTCTTAGGTATCCCAATTATAACAAGCACTATGCAAATTGCAATATGCACAAATAGAGGTGCAAATAATCAAGTAACTACAAATATTTTAGTTTAGCAGCATGTGTTACCTGGCTATCAATGGCGAAGTACTCCAAGTTCATCTGCAAATTCCCCTCAAAAGTAAATCCGACTATGAACTCCATTATATTGCAAAAACAAAGAAAAAAAAATGAACTTAAACCTCTTTCATAGCACGTAAACGAGATTTTAAATTTGGTTCCTTCTTAATGTAATTAACCAATTCTTTTGGAACGGAAGAACTGAAGAAAACGTAGGCACTGAAAAGAGAGAGAAAAAGAAAACAAATATTAAAGAACCATACATGTAAATACGATACTTTTGTTATACGAGGCATAGGAAACAGTATCATTAAAGAGGGCCTTGATAAGTTGATATCTCACATACTCTCTATAAAGAGGCGTTCTTCCAGCCATGTCAGACAGAAGAATACGGACACTGCATTTTGACAAAAGCAGATGAGGATAGAATAAGAAAAAAAATATATAATTTGGGAACACGGTGATAAAGATAATATCAACAACCCAAATATATTATCATTGTTCATTCTTGCACATATGTTGAGGGTTTCCATGATCTAGTTAAGTAGTTATATTATTTTACATTGGCCTTCTAGATAAACTCACACAAGTGAAAAAAATAAAATCTTAATATTTAGTTTCCCAATAATATAATAACTCTGTCCAATTAGCAAGTAAATTATGTTTTAACATAGACAAGGGGCGGGTAGTGACACTGTTGAACTTTCAAGTCAAATCTGTTGTAACATCTATAAGGAAAAAAGTTTTGGTAATTTATCATTTATATGAACCTGCAACTATTTCATACTTTATGGCTTGAAGAATACCCTAGATATTGATTGTTAATATTGCGCCATATAATTATGTAATTCCTTATTTGGATTGGTCCGGCTTTCCCATTCGTAAAAGACAACGATATGTTATTTTCGTTTCGGGCCGGTTAGTCCAGGGTCAGTTTTCCATGGTCCCGGACCGAGAACCGACCCAAAATCGAATTTGAAAATAATCAGGAACCGATTGCTAACGGCTTGTAATAGGTCAGTTTCGGTTAATTATTGGTTATGATTTCTGGTATTTCAGGGTCGGCCCGAAATATGCTCACCCCTACAGTAAACTAGTAACAGCACAAAATGGTGATAACACAAAATAGGGACAAAACTCTAGTTGTAACTTGTAACAGATAAAAGAGCTGATAGATATGAATGATGTAGCACAAATTTCCTTCAAACATAAACTCTCCCCTAACAAAACTGAACGATACTGTGCTAAGGCAAAACTAAGGCTAAGGAAACCCAAAGTGTAGCCAAGGCTAAAGCCCCAGGAAAAGGCCGAGACAGCCCTACACACTCCACTAAAAGTCCATAACGTCTCCAAGAACTCCTATCTTCGAGTGAGACTAAATAGGTTTAGAAAACGAGGAAATACATACAAGCCAGGCATTACAAATGTAATATTTCAAATTATATATTGATTGTAAAAGAGAGAGAAAAGGAATGAAAACAGGGAAAAAATATTTGAATACTTCTCTTTTGTTGGCTGGATGTAGTACACCGCATCCATCGTGGGCAGTGGTTGCCTTCTCTTGTTTATATCTTCCACCACTGCAGAAAGGAAAAAAACCAAAGTTACATCTTAGTAACTTATCATCAATTAAGTTGTGGCAAACATTAAAAAGGACACGTGAACATAAACAATGCATTTATGCTAGGAGAAACGAAGGAATTTTAAACTTTCGGAGACAGGCATATTACGTCTTACATGAAACTCCTTCATCTGTGATGTCAGCCATCTTGCACGAACATGACATAATTTTAACGGTCACTTTATCCATGATCAGTACCTAATCAAAACAGAGACTGAAATTTTGAAGTAAAATACAAGAGCACGTTTATCATAAAATAGTTGTTGATCCACGACGAATGAGCACAAATGAGTAATATATAAAAAGGATTAATCACTACAAACAAAAACTACCAAGGCGAAAACAACACCAATACTTTACTCTAAACGAGTCAAACCTTCCAATTCGATTTTGAATCTGGTCTTTTTGCCGACCTGAGCATTTCATACAATAATCCTGCAAGTCGGAAATAATTACCGAATCAACTGATTTATCCTTGAAAATAAATCTACATATTACCAATATACAACTAACGTGTTGCCTCTGCTATCAAATAAAGCCAATGAATCTGATTGTAAAGTATGTTCAAAACCAACTAATGATAAGTTTGAGATATAAGATTTACGAAATTCTAAAAATGAACAAACAAGAAAGAATGTACATACTGCACATTCATCAACTAGATGCATGTGACAATTCAAATCAACCTAAAAGTTCAAATGGAGAAATCTATACCTAATAAATAAGTAATTGGTTGCGCCATGTGTCACAATTCTATGAGCCCAAGATTCTTGCTCCCGTTTCGCTTATTTCACCCCTTCGTATTCTATTTCTTAATGTAAAAAAGTTAATTCCTAAATCATATCTTATCTCAATATATCGTTTTAAAATTCCTAAATCTTCATTACTGACAAGTGACTATTTACTATTTCTTTTATTCAACCGTGTAATACACGGGTTGCTAACCTAGTAAGAACATATTTAAGAGACAAGTGATATACTGATATGAATGTGTAGTGATCAATTTCGAAGATTGTTACATTCTAGTGAAAACTCATAGCTAGCAGCCCTTCCACATCGTGAACTTCTAAGCTTCTAAAAGTTCAAACTCGTTTTCTTCCAGTATTCTCACTCAAAATTTGATATGTCTAATGAAATACGATATTTATTATTAATATAGCATAGTTTAACTCAGTTAGGAGTGATTCACATTCGAGTTATAAATAATCTCCTTTGTTTTATATTTAACGCATTGAGAAAAAATCCCCATATATTTGGTGCTGGAATGATCATGTGCATAAGCAGTCCTCTCTATTTGAAGCCCTAGAAGCATCTTAGATCACTAGAACAAGCCAAAAAATTACACACTTATAAAATCCCATACGCTAATCCATCATCATCATACTCAGTAAATCCGACCAATAGCAAGCTAAGGTAGGGTCTGAGGAGGGTATAATGTAGACAACCTTACCTCAACCCCGTAGGAATAGAGAGGCTACTTCTAGTGAGACCCCCTGCTCAATAGTAGTTTTGCATCAAGCCTTGGACATAAGGCACATAACATCAACAATTGGGACAAAAGCCGATTAATGCATGTCCCCCCTTGTCTTTCGGTTATCAACGTCACCACATGATGCATGATCAACCGTCCCTCGCTTTTTAACGTTATTTTCACGAAATTAGTAAAATAACGTTAAAATTAGTGCACTTTCACTTTTGCCCCCTGACGGGTGGTCCGTAGGACAACCCTTAAAAGGTTTAATACAATGCACATTCTGTACTTATCCCGGTTAATTGTTTGAACTTGATAACCACTAGATGATTTGATGTGCAGGTGTTAAAGTGCTCAAGATGCGCAATTTCGGACGCTTAGATGGATGTTGGAAGTGGGCATCATAAAGGTTTGAAGAATCAAGTTGGAATGAAGAAAACAATGGGAAGCATCACACTCAGCGCCGTAACCTACGGCTCTGGCCGTAGGCTACGGCCCCCATCTTTGTCAACAAATCATCGCCGTAAGACAGAAGACAGGCACCGTAGGACTTTGCTGCTCGCCGTAAGCTACGGCGGGTGCCGTAGCTTACGGCACCATATGTTGACTTCCGAATCCATTGACCGCCGTAAGCTACGGCGCTTACCGTAGCTTACGGCGCCGACCCTACCAAAAGTGTAACTTGTGCATTTAATGGCCATTTTGATGGAGCTTTAAGGTGTCTTATCATTGGTTTTCGGTTACACTGGGATGGTGAACGAATTTTGGAGATTGTTGGAGACTTTGGAGCGGGTAGAACACTTGTTAATTTCTTGTTTGATGTTGGTGATTCCTTTGAACATTGAAACGAGTATTATGATGTTGATTCAAGCCATGAGTGGCTAAACACTTTGTCATCATCCTGGATTGAAGATTTGCTTGAGACATTTCGTGTTTGATTTCCTAATTTCTAGAATAACAATCCTTATCTTTATGGTTTGCTTGTTATGGTGTGTGATTGTTTGTTAGTAACTTGTTAATTCTTACATTGAACTAATTAGAAACCATACGTTCTTGGTGTCGTTGGCAATCGAGATATCATGGGTATAGTTAGGTTTGGGTAAGGGTTGATTGATCATCGGGTAACAACCTCACGGTCTAGGAATCTGAGTACTTAGTTCCCTTTCATCACTGCAAGTAGTCACACATGAGCTATGTCTATGTAGTTCTTTCTAGTGGAATGATAACATGAATGTCAATTGAAACCGGAAATCTAGGATGGTCATTTGTCTCTAATTTGCTTACAACCAAAACTTTCATCTTTGCAATTTAATTAGTTAATTTTAGTTTTAAAACCAATCCAATCAAATCAACTCTTGAATTTTATTTTATTTGCAATTAGATTAATTTAGTCAAGTTAGATACATTTTCAAATAACACATTTTCCACTAACTCCCTGTGTTCGATACCAACTTACCGCTAGCTAATTAGTTGTATTTGGATTAAATTTGATTGAGACTTCGACCTCACGTCAAATTTTGGCGCCGTTGCCGGGGAGTAGTGCGCAACGTGTGTTATTTTTGATCCTTTTTAGTTTGTTATTTTTTCTGGTTTACGCTAGGTGTGTTAGTGTGCAGGTATTTACAGGTGCATGCGTACTAGAAGCTCTCACAAGCTATCACCATTGGCATTTGATCCGGAAATTGAGCGAACATTAAGAGGAAACAGAATTTTGCTAAGAGAAAACAGAATCAGCGGTTCACCAACAACACCAACAACACCAATCACACCAATTCAATACATGGATCCACCACCACCACCACTACCCACTATGGGTGAACTTATACCACCTTTCATACCATCCTCCACTCAACCTTCACCAAACACTACCATGCCAAACACCACTACCAACCCTATTTCACCTCATTATGTAACACCAACTAACACCACCCACCGCTCAAGAAGAGCCTACACTTTTACTTTTAATCCTTCTACTACAATTCCACCACTCACTTATTTCTTCCCAGTTTCAGGTCAATCATCCTCAACCTATACATTACCACAAGGTTCAACTGTCGTTCATGCTACGTCTACATTTAGACCATCGAACCAGTCGGGTTTTCAATATACGACTCTTCCATTTGGGCAATCTTCGGGTATTGGGGGAGATGGACACGAAGAAGGATATGAGGATTTTGAGGGAAAGATCGCTTCTAATAAAAAACATTAGCTTCCGCTAAAACTCTCAAATCCCAACTTTCTTTTTGTAATTTTTTTTTAAATTCAAACACACCACCACTAACACATCCCAAAACAACACATCAATAATACATTAAATAAAAAATAACCTCTAACCCTTTTTCGGCGTTTTATGTATATATATATATATATATATAAAAAAGAAAATCTTTTTAACATTAATAATACATTAAATAAAAAATAACCTCTAACCCCATCCACAACTTTCGATCTTTTATCCCCATCCACAACTTTTCTTCTCCTTCCCCACTAAGAACCCTAGACTCCATAACCACAAAACTTCCATATCTCCTTCAATTCTAGACCAAATCAACTGATTTTTGAGTCAATCCTGACTAAAATCTCATGAGCATTCTGATTGTGGGTGAATATTTGGAAGAAAAGCATACTTTCTTGGTCGATTTTTGAACCCTAGGGGCCGAAAATTTTGGGGTTTCTTGTGGGTTTTTGTGTGAACTTCAAGTGTTTGTTATTCTCATCTTCTACAACACCAAGGTATGCAATTTCACTTCATTTTTTGATGTACATTGAGGTTTGTAAGTTTTCATCATGTTTTTGCTTACACACTTGCTTGTATATGCTAGATGATAGGAAATTGTTAAACCATTGATTGTTTGGGTATGAATGTATTTGATGTCTAGTAAAAATCTTTTGGAAAAATTCTGAATTATAGAGACATCATGCCAAATTTTTCTTTGAAAGGATGAATCTTTGGTGTTTTTGTACATTCATACCCATAACATAAAGCAAGTGTGGGGAAGTTGGTGGAGTTGAACTAACTTGAATTGTTTTGGGTGGTTTATGAATGTGTGTAGGTATGGTGAAAACAAAAGGTAAAGCGGTTGCAAGTTTGTCTAACGAACCTCAAGAGGAAGAGGAACAAACAAAGAGGAGGAGGAGATTGGCTCGGATAGGAGACCCGGACTCGGAGGAGGATGCACCTCCAAGGGGTCCAAAACCGGATTGGACAACCGGTTCATTACTAGACCAACCCGCGGAATGGAGAGAGGATTTGTTTCACGAACAAATGAACAAGTTGAAGCAAAGGGCTGAGGCCTTTATTTGTGAAAAGGAGATCCGGGAAGCTGATTTTGGGCCGTTCGGGATAACCGCAAAGTTTAAAGAATTGGGTTGGGGGGCAACTTTGAAGTGTTATGATGGCGAGATGAAGAAGATGTATGATGCTCAAATTCAAGAGTGGATGGCTACACTCGAATGTCCCCTGTTTAAGGCCCCACAAAAGATGAAATTGGTTGGAAAATGTAACGGGGTAAGGGTCGAGATGTCTTATGATTCATTGCGCCGAATAGCGAAGTTTGACGACCTACCATCCAATCAATTTATCTACCCAAGCCTCAAAGATCTCTATCACGAGCCTGACAAGCATCCTCAATGGCAACAAATGTTGGATTACCTTTTCCTTGCGGGTACGACACATGGGAAACTGTTTAGACGAAATTTGAGAATGGAGGCGAAGTTGTTGGTTTTGTGTACATACAATGTCATCCCGCGGCGGGGTGATAAGATGGAAGTTCGGTTTCAAGAGGTGCCAATCTTGTATATGTTGATGCATGGTTCTCCCAAGGTTCCTTTCCGATTTCTAGTGTTGAACAACATCTGGTTGAGCCGAAATAGTGGAGAAAGAAAAACTGTGCCTCATTGCCGTTTGATCACGGCGTTGTTGAAGAATCTGGGGCCAGGTTGGGAGTACAAGGAATCGGAGAGGTATCATAAGCTGAAAACAAATGGGAGAAGATGGAGAGTGTTGAAAGCGGATGCGAGACCGTTACGACCGGGCGAGGCTGATGAGCCCGAAACATCGGATGAAGAAGTAAGTGGTGACGATGATTACCGTGAAGACACGTTCATGGTTGATGCTCAGATAGGGAGCGCTGGCCCAGGTGGAGTTCAGGGAGCAGGTGTACAGTCAGGTTATGTGGGGAGTGCATTCGACTATGCACAACAGGCCTATGATCCCTATTGGGCTCATTCGGGGAATATGGGCCAGATTATCGAGCAGAGGCGACCCCCCAATTTTGGCGAATGGACTGAACCGAATCAGATGCTCTTTGATCAGCAAACTTTTATGGGGGCAAGTGTAAAGAGAGCTCTTAAGCAAAGTTAAGTCAGAAATGAGCAATGGAACCGTGCTCATATGTATGCCCATGAGGAAGAAGTGAACAATCGCTACCTAGACGACCGCCAGAGACGCTTGCATGATCAGTGGCATGCGAGCCAACCACTCGAAGCGGATCCGCCAGTTGTGGATTATACTACATTGCCACCTTATGACGGTAGTGTGTCGTATCCCACCCCACCATTACATCATTCTCAATGGGTGGATCCACACGCTATGAGTTATCAGCAGGCGAATCCAAATGGTGATCAAGGTAGTAGCAGCGGTAGCGGAGCTTTTGGGTTTGGGGAGTGGAACGACATGATGACATCCATTTTCGGGCCTCCACAGCCGAAGTACTATTAGCCAGGTCGTATCTTGTTCCTTTGTATATTTGTGTATATTTGTTTATTTCGTATGTTATGCTTATAGTTGGGGGTAGGGTGGTGTTGTGATGTTGATGTGTTGTCTTGGGATGTGTTAGTGGTGGTGTGTTTGAATTTAAAAAAAAAATTACAAAAAGAAAGTTGGGATTTGAGAGTTTTAGCGAAAGCTAATGTTTTTTATTAGAAGCGATCTTTCCCTCAAAACCATACATTGGGACAATGTATCCCAAGTGTGGGGATGGGGGGAATTTTTGAGAATTTTAAAATTTTGTAAATCCAAGCGAAAATTGTCAAAATTTGAAAGCTTGATTTTGTCCCGCTTGACACATCGACACCCATTCCTAGTCTTTTCTTGGTGAGAATTTGAGCCGCATATGGTTATCATAGACATTTCTTTGTTTGAGTGGCGGTGTGTGTATTGTGTTAATAGAACTTGTGTATGAATTCTTGTTAAATCCTAGAGTTAGCATGCTTTTGAAAATGATAGGGGACTTTTAGGAAGCCTCGTCTAGATGTGTGGGAGTGCGGAATTGGTGGGTTGGACCTCATACTTTACATATATGAGCTTGGTATTGTGAGGGGTGGGGGTTTGGTCCTTAGAAAGCCATGTTTGAGCCTTATACCATTCGGTTGTGATCCAAACCTACTTCCTACAAAAATTTTACCTTTTGAGATGACCCGGTTTAGGAGTTTAGTTTGTTATTGTTGATGTTCTTGTATATATTGTTGAGTTAAAAAAAAAAAGGAAAAAGAAAAGAGAAAAAAAAAGAGAAAAATACAAAAAGAAGTGTTTAGTTGCAATAGTAGTTGAGAAGTTGATGATGTTTTGTATATATTGGTGTTTGCTTTGTTTAGTAGTAGAAATAAGAACCGGGTCAAATCAATTAGCTCTTACATATGTATCCCACCATTTTCCTACTTTTGCACCTAGCCCCGTTACAACCCGTAAGTTTCTTTGATTCATAAGCATGCTAAGTATTTGTTAGGAGGAAACTTGATTTTTATACAAGCTTATTGTCGCACACACACACACACACTTTGAGTGGTTTAGCATTATATGCTAATAATTCTTGTTACCGAGAATTTTTGTGAGGGGTGTGTCTTGTGGTATGATTGAAAGTTAGTAGAAGGACGGCACATTTTAGCTTGGTTTGCATGATTGATCGCTTTGGTTATGAAATAGTGTTTGATTTGGTTGCTTGGGACAAGCAACGGGCATAGTTATCGATAGCGACCAATAGCGACAGACTACCTATATGCTACGTAGCGATAGCGACGAAATAGCGCTCGCTATTTCGTGTTTAGCGATAAGGCAGTAGAAAATTTTAAAAAGAGTTAATTACATAGTTAGTCCCTGTGGTTTGCACAAAGTAACATACTTAGGTACTAATAGTTTAAAATCACATTCTAGGGTATTAACTTATCATTTTGTAACGTTTAAAGGTATTAACGTTATTTTTAGGTTTAAAATCACATTCTATTAGTACCTAAGTATGTTATTTTGTGCAAACCACAGGGATTAACTATGTTAATACCCTAGAAGTTAATACCTCCAAACGTTAGAAAATGAAAAGTTAATACCCTAGAAGGTGATTTTAAACTATTAGTACCTAAGTATGTTATTTTGTGCAAACCACAAGGACTAACTATGTAATTAACTCATTTAAAAATAAAAATATAGCTATTTATAATCATATACATATATTATAATGCTAATTTTATACTTTATATGTCTAGATTTGCAAGTTTAAGAACTAAATGTAAACTAGTGAAGATATAGGGGGTTAAATGTTAAAATACACCAACTAATTTCACTCTTTTTATGTTAAAATTTACAATTTTTGAGAATAAATGTAAAATACAGAAAGACAGAGGGGTTAAATTGTAAAACTACACACATAAAGTTAAACCTAATCATCACCCCCATTTACCTCCGCCGTTTAAACCTAATCGTCACCCCCGTCCAGATCCATATACGCTACTACCACCATGAAATTACAGAAAATCAGTGGGAAAACTTCTACGACCGCCATCAAATCAAGGTACTTGCTTCTTTCTTTCCATCAATTTGAGCCTTTGGTTCCCTCTTCCTCGTTTCCGGCAGAAGTTGCAGCACCGTCGCCGGAATTTGCCATCGGACGTCGCTATTTGGTCGATATGTGGTCGCATAGTACCTTGTAGCAGCATGTGGCCGCGTCGCTACGCTATTCGCGATAGCGTCCGCTATGGACGCTATTGATAACTATGGCAACGGGTAAGTGTGGGGATGTGACGGGTGGTCCGTAGGACAACCCTTAAAAGGTTTAATACAATGCACATTCTGTACTTATCCCGGTTAATTGTTTGAACTTGATAACCACTAGATGATTTGATGTGCAGGTGTTAAAGTGCTCAAGATGCGCAATTTCGGACGCTTAGATGGATGTTGGAAGTGGGCATCATAAAGGTTTGAAGAATCAAGTTGGAATGAAGAAAACAATGGGAAACATCACACTCAGCGCCGTAACCTACGGCTCTGGCCGTAGGCTACGGCCCCCATCTTTGTCAACAAATCATCGTCGTAAGTCAGAAGACAGGCACCGTAGGACTTTGCTGCTCGCCGTAAGCTACGGCGGGTGCCGTAGCTTACGACACCATATGTTGACTTCCGAATCCATTGACCGCCGTAAGCTACGGCGCTTATCGTAGCTTACAGCGCCGACCCTACCAAAAGTGTAACTTGTGCATTTAATGGCCATTTTGATGGAGCTTTAAGGTGTCTTATCATTGGTTTTCGGTTACACTGGGATGGTGAACGAATTTTAGAGATTGTTGGAGACTTTGGAGCGGGTAGAACACTTGTTAATTTCTTGTTTGATGTTTGTGATTCCTTTGAACATTGAAACGAGTATTATGATGTTGATTCAAGCCATGAGTGGCTAAACACTTTGTGATCATCCTGGATTGAAGGTTTGCTTGAGACATTTCGTGTTTGATTTCCTAATTTCTAGAATAACAATCCTTATCTTTATGGTTTGCTTGTTATGGTGTGTGATTGTTTGTTAGTAACTTGTTAATTCTTACATTGAACTAATTAGAAACCATACGTTCTTGGTGCCGTTGGCAATCGAGATATCATGGGTATAGCTAGGTTTGGGTAAGGGTTGATTGATCATCGGGTAACAATGTCACGTTCTAGGAATCTGAGTACCTAGTTCCCTTTCATCACTGCAAGTAGTCACACATGAGCTATGTCTATGTAGTTCTTTCTAGTGGAATGATAACATGAATGTCAATTGAAACCGGAAATCTAGGATGGTCATTTGTCTCTAATTTGCTTACAACCAAAACTTTCATCTTTGCAATTTAATTAGTTAATTTTAGTTTTAAAACCAATCCAATCAAATCAACTCTTGAATTTTATTTTATTTGCAATTAGATTAATTTAGTCAAGTTAGATACATTTTCAAATAACACATTTTCCACAAACTCCCTGTGTTCGATACCCACTTACCGCTAGCTAATTAGTTGTATTTGGATTAAATTTGATTGAGACTTCGACCTCACGTCACCCCCTAGGGCGCACGCATATATACATTATAGAGCATACCGCAAGCGGGGCGTGATCCATACAAAAATCAATTTACCAGGTTTAGTACTTGGTTAACCTGATAAAAAACAATTGTACTTAAGACCTTGGTTTCAAAAAGCCATAGGCGCACAAAAGCGAGGAGGTCTAAAATTGAGGCGCGAAACACAAAAGCGGTGGGCTTTACCCGAGGCGCAAGGTGATTATATATATTTTTTATATATCCCATAGGGTTTTAGCTTCCTTTAACCAAAATATAGCTACAAATAAGGTTTTTATACCATTTTACCTACATGTACAAGCCAAAAAAACCCTAAATTCTGCGCCTTTTGGGCGCTTCTTGTATTTACTCTAGGCGCTGAGCGAAAAAGCCCCAACACTTGCGCCAGACGCACTTTATAAAACCAAGCTTAAGACTCACACGTGATGAGTTTTAGGGTCATTTAGTCGGTGTCGCTTAGCAAAAGAACAAGGCTGTAACAATTTTGTTAGCCTAGTGCAGATATTACCAGAACACAACAACAACAACAACAACATACCCAGTAGAATCCCACTCATAGCGAGGCTATTGGTGGGGTCTAGGGAGGGTGGGATGTAGGCAAGCCATACATCTATCCCAAGGGATAGAGAGGTTGCTTCTAGTGAGACCCCCCGGCTCAAAGTCGTAACTACACATAGAAGTCAAAGTGAGATGTACATAGCTACTAAGAAAACTCTACATTTGCTGAAACGTATAACATGAACAAGTACGACAGCAACCAGATACATAAACAAGCGATAACATGCAATGACCACCCAAAACAACACTAAGAACCTATGCTTGTAAGGTAAGAACAAAAAATAAACCGTACCCCACTCCTAACAAATCATGCAACTAGCCTAACAAATCATGAATTGAACACCACAAACGTTAAAAATGCAAACCTGAATAACAAATATTGCAACTAGCCTAACAAACTATGAATTGAACACCACAGACTTGCGGCCAGTTGGTACTTGGCACCACTAACTCGCTAAGAGTCTAAGACCATCTGCAATCGTGAGAGCTCACTGACCCCCCCCCCCCTCCCCCCCCCCTTCCCTGTAAGTGCACTGGCCAGTGATGAATGCATCGAAGATTCGACACTTAGAAGTATTTTGTATACGTGTGGTCAATTGTTAGTTGTCAGGAAATGTAGTTATTTCCGAACAATTTTGTAACATCAGGGAATGTTGTGTTTCCCTGATGATGTCCGAAAATGTTCCTAGTGTGTGTGTGTGTGTTTGTGTTCATCAGGGAATATATTACTTCCTGATGTTGTCTGTATTAGTTGTATTATTTCCGGAAAAGGTATGTGTGTCCAGAAATGTTGTCTAGTCTGTATATATGTGGATATAGATAGATTAGATAGACTTTTGAGCATTTGTAAACTTGTAAACTGTGTGCTTTCAAGGTGTTTAATACAAGTGCGAATTTTGTGTTGATTTCTCTGTCTTCTACTCATTCTACTGTTTACAGTGTATGTATGATGGATTCCGCACATCATATTGATTGTCTGTGTTTGTTCTCGATCCTGTTAGGTGACCTTACACTCCCCCTTCAATGTAAAATAATATTAACCACGTAAAGTAATATGTATTATTGATAAACTATATATTAGAGCACAATGAGGATAATTACAAAGGAAACCTAATCAAATCATATTCGTTAATTATGTTAAAGATTATACAATAAACCCTAGCTAATATATTATCTCTAATATCTATCGCTAACACTCACAAAACCTCCTCTCCTCTATCCTCCACCGGCCACCTCTAGCCCTCTCTCGTCCGCATTGGCGTTCGCAGTGTAACGTCTTAAAAACAGAAACTCTCAGGTTTCCAAGCCTCATCTAACTCAATTCTAAATACATTTCCATCTAATAAAACAAATGAACAGTAAAAATAACATAACTAAAATACAGTTTCATAAAGCATATATTTCATAAAAATCTACACAACTGTCGAATCCCCTAACTCTGGTTGGAGGTTAATGACACTCGTCAACGCTCCGACGGGCCTTCCTTTTAGCCTGCAAAACAAAGCACCGTTAGTCTCCTCACGGAGGGCCCCGGTTACTCTCCCTAACACATTTACTCCAAACATTCTCTAAGCCACATTGAATACTTGGAATCTAGGATTCACACCAAATATTCTGGCGGCATCAGCACGTCGGAATAACCTTACATCTCCGGCAAGTTTACTTATTCTCACGCCGGAGCTTGGTCACGGATCCCCCCTCCGGGGCCCAGTGGCGAAGCTTGAAAATTTCCACCGGGGGGTCGGAAGTCACCGGACATAAAAATTCTATATAAGTAAAATTATTTTTAATAAAATCGGGGGGTCAAAAACGTATATACCTAAAAAATTCTATACGAAACGTACATACATAACACTACTGAGCGAAAAGTTCGGGGGGTCGGGCGCCCCTCCCGGCCCCTTGAAAGCTACGCCCCTGCCGGGGCCCTCCATGACGAGGCTAACGGTGCTTTGTTTTGGCTAAAAGGAAGGTCCGTCGGAGCGTTGACAAGTCTCATTAACCTCCAACCGGAGTTAGGGGATTCGACAACAACAAATATTACTTTTTCTCAGTGTATCTAAACTCTCTATTTCTACATCTAGTAATATAATCACTTAAATCATCTATCTTAAATCATTCAATAACTGAACATAAACTCCAAAATTCGACTCCATAAGTTGCACATATCATCATCAATTCAAACACATATACATACAAAAAGGAAAAGGAACTGACGATCACGAGTAATTTGTCTGAAGTTTTTGTAGTCGCTGCTGCCTCCTTGAGAAGATGTTTCAGAATCTGACATCGACATAGTTGATTTGAAGAGCTAATGCGTGAATTGATCAGAGAAGTGTGATAGATCGTGGAGATTTTGGTTGTATGAATGGTGGTTTTGAAGATGAATGAGAGAGAGAGAGAGAGAGTCGTGATGGTGAATGTGGGTTGACTTGTTCGTAAACGGATGTTGAAATGGTTTGTTTGTACCCGACTTTTATTCGACTTTGAAAATGGGTGCTTTAGATGGTTGCTTGACGCCGTTATTGATTGTTGCTCAAAAGACTAATATGTCCTTCTCTTTTTCAACGGAAACATGTTGTCTTTGATCTAGATTGTATAATGGCACCCTACATTTCGGTTATTACTACCAAATGAAACCCTGAGGTAGACATTTCATCACACTATGCCACACACCGTTAGTCAACTATTAGTTTGAGGGTTATATGTGTCATTTTACCTTTGAAGCTTACCAACCACACTTCATGGTTGTTTGTTTACCTCTTAACGAGGCTTTTAATAGTTCAGAACTCTTACTGGTTAAGCACTTAATGGTTCAGACTGTTTGTTTCACGAGTAAATGTCTGAATGGTTCAGACACTTGCCTCTGAATGGTTAAGCATTATACTGAGTCTGAATAGTTAAGACCTCTAATCTGAATTGGTCAAACATTTGCCTCTGAACGGTTAAGCATTATACCAGCTCTTAATGGTTCAGACCTCTTACTAATTTAGCACTTAATGGTTCAGACATCTTATTCGTTCAGCACATAACCATTCAGAAGTTGCCAAACACCCCCCTTCATCCCCTCCCTTATCTTCAGTATCTCACATTCTAACACCCTTACTTTACCCATTCTTCACCTTTTTCCTCTCTCACACATAGGGGTGTGCAAAAAAATCCGAATCCGAAACCGAATCCGAAATATCCGAAATTCCGAATCCGAATTATCCGAATTTTCGGATATCCGAAAATTCGGATTCGGGTTCGGATAGTAATTCTGAAAATTTTCGGATATTTCGGATATCCGATATCCGAAAATATTAAATACTAATTTTTATTTTTAATATATATAACAATAAATGAAAACCCTAGTTCTTCCTTATCCACACTCCAGCCCCTTTCACTCAAACTTTTCATCTTCACCGCTCATTCCAAACCCTCACATCTCAGCCCCTGTTCTACTTCTTTGCCATCTGCAACAATTCTGCAAGAACACATTCCAGATTCGCTTCGTCGTTCAAACTTGATTCCGAACCAGTCTAAAGTCGAGACATTCCAGATTTACTCGACCATAAACATCACGAGCGTATCCAGAAATCAACTTACATAATAGTCGAGAAATTCCAGATTTGTTCTTTTTTAGCTTCAAGGCTTCTAATTTTGTTGATTAAAGTTTGGTTTTTAATTTTTTTTATTTCTAATTTGTTCTTGTTTTATTTTTATCCATTTTCAGAATATATGAACTAGTGTCTGATTTGTTAATGTTTTGTTTGGATTCATTATATGAACCACTAAACCTTCACTACAAATCACCTATTCACATTTGCTTGATGGATTTGTTACAGTTCCACATTTGCATCATTATATGAAAAGACTAATCTTTATATTGAAATGATTTTTTTAGAACTTTGGATATCCGTTTTGCTATCCGTATCCGTATCCGAAATTTCAGATATCCGAAATTTCGGATACGGATTCGGATAGCAAAATTGACTATCCGAAATTTTCGGATATCCGAATATCCGGATATCCGATTTTGAACACCCCTACAGTCACACACACAAAGTAACCGGTTAACACCAACAACCACCACCCCCGTTTAACCTGCCACCACCACCCACGCGCTGAGAATCATCCACTTCTTCATCTAAACCGAACCCACCGTCATCGCTCATACCTTCGTTTCTCACACCTTAACCGAACCCACTTTCATTAATAACTAAACATCCAAACCCACTTGTTAATAACTAAATAACTGATCCCAAATCAAATTCTACAACAATAGGTGGAAAAAGATAACCCATATCAAATTCTGCAACAATAGGATTAAACCCAAGACACTAAACCCAATCTCCCAAGGATTAAAAGCATTCTCTTTAGACCCAGAAAGTGTATAAATTGTTTGAAACTCTTCATCCTACTACACGACACTGTTTAGGTCAACAACTCTCTCATCTCTTGTGAAATTTATCTTCACAATCCTCCTAAAAGAACTCAAAGTAATCTTGGGCCCCTTTCACTTAATCTCCACAGCCCTATGGTACTCCTTTTTTGGACCCACATGCACATGATCATAGCTCCCACCTTCCATCTTCTTCCTGACCAATTTCACCTTGAATTTCTTTAACATTAATGGCAGCCATTGCCTTGATTTTATCATATTTACCACCATTTTTCGGACCAAGAATGTTTATAAAGAGAGTGGGTATATGGGTTTTGTTCTAGAGAGAGAAATTTGATTTTTTTTTATCCTTAAAGAAAAATTTCAAGAAACAGAGAAAGAAAGAATCAATGTGGGTATTTTCTTGTTTCTTTGGGTTATAATCTTTTTAGAGAGAGAGAGCGAGTTGGGTGGTGGTGGGTGGTGGTGGGTGATGGTGATGATGGAGGTGGTTTCAAATCGTTATAGTGATATAACCACGGGGTGTCGTAATGCAAGTGTGAAAGGGTATCATTGTCTTTTCACATATTTTTAACAAGGAATTAACGTTTCAGTTTCAAAGTGTCATGAAATGTCCACCTCAGGCTTTCATTTGACAAAATATGAAAGGTAGGGTATCATTATGGAATCTGAACCAAACCACAGGGTGATAAATTGCACCTTACTCATCTTTTTTTTTGAATAATCATTCACATTTCAGACATATTTTTTCAATACGGTGATTCATGTTTTATGTTTTACATGGTTTTTACTTTTTCTATCTTTTCCTCAAAATATAAATATACTGTCTTTTATTGATTTATGAAATTTATTAATTTTTTTTAACTGTGAACTCATTAAAAAACAAGCGCGCCCTCAAAGCGAGAACCACCAAAACAAACAATTACAACATATACAAATGATAACCAGCCCAATCCTTCCACCGAATGGAGGTAAATCTAGATCTGTTTTTCAACCACAAAAGACCACAATTTAATCATAGCTACAACATCAACCACTTTAGGACTAATCCCCTCAAAGACTTTATTGTTTCGGTCCCTCCAAATAGCCCAACACGTAATCATCACGATGCCCCGAACAACCTTTTTTGTCCATTTATTACCTGAAGTTTTCCCATGAAGTCTCAATAAATCTTCGAATTCGAGCACCAAAATCGGATCTATTTTACACCATCTCCCTACACCCGACCAAACGCCACATGAAAAACCACATCCTGTAAATAAATGTAACAAATCTTCGTCCCCGGCTTCGCATAGGCTGCAAGACACGTCTTGAATATTTATCCGTCTTCGAACCAAATCCATTTTGGTTGGGATGCGATCCATCTCAGATCGCCATATGAAGAGATTAATTTTAATAGGAATCCAAGACTCCCATTGCATATGATGAACACGGTGAGCGTCCCTTCCATCACGTAGTAATCTTTTCACTTACGCAACTGAGAAAGAACCTTTATCCTCCTCTCCCCACTTCCATCGATCTTCGGTGCCTGCATAAGAAAAATTCTGCAGCATATATATCAAATCCTGCATCTTAGACACTTCTTGTACATAATTTGGGCCTCTACCCCAATTCAGCATAAACCGTATACCACCGTTCCACTGCAGCAGCCAGGCGCTGACTGTGCAGTCTTTCCTGCGCTCCAAAGAATACAATCTGGGCCACCGATCTTTTAGAATAGTCGAACCAAGCCAAAGATCCGACTAGAACTTAATCGCCAATCCATTTCCGACCCTCCCATGGATGAAACTGTGTAGCTTTAAACCTTGAAGAGAAATACTATTCAGTTCCTGCACAATAGATTTCCAACAACCCGGAATAGATGTTTTAGCAGGAAGGAAAACCCATCGACCCCTCCCCCCGTGCACCATTTCCACAATTTTATGCCATAAACTATCCTTTTGAGTCGTGCACCTCCATGCCCATTTTGTTAATAAAGCAATATTAACGTCCCTTACCTTGGTTATCCCCAAATCCCCGTTTTTCTTCGTAGTCGTCACAACGTCCCAAGCTACCCAGTTGTAAGGACTCTCAAAATTGTCCTAAAAATACCCGTAAGTATAAACCCGGACCCCTGAAACCTTACCCTACATCAAAAATCAAGAAAAACAAACATTATAGGTTTCAGGCGGGCCGCGTAAGATATAAGGGAAGGGTTACGCGGGCCGCGTAAGGCCCTAAATTCACCTATAAATAGCTTGTCACTTGCACAGTCCACTGGTGTCGAAACGAACTCTCAAAAACGAAGTTTTAGTACTCTGAAGTCGAAAATATCAATTATATTAGCAAGGTGCTGCTCCGATACCGGGTATTAACTCGATCGCTGCTACGATTCAATGTCCGATCGATTAAACTATCCAATGGATGTTTAAGTGCTGCCCACATTAGGGTTTATGCTTTGTCATTCATCGTTAATTCGATGGATGTTTAAGTATCGCACTTTGTCATTCGTTGTGAAGGTTTTAATCTCGTGAGTTATCGTAAATGCTGTATTAGTTGCTAACCGAGTTCGTGTGCATGTTATTAAATTTAGGTTAAAAAGGCTAATCAGTAGGCTAAGCTCTGCTCATATAAATCTGCAATGTGAGTCATTCTCTTTTTATGAAATTACTTTCAAATCATGTTTATTTTCAAAGGTTATAATTACAGTGATTAAGTTTATGTAATCACCAAATTACAGCCGGTATGTGGGGTTTTGTATACATTACTTGATAACCGTCACTATTGGACAAGGGGTTAGCCAATGAGTGATGTGACCATAGTCACAGACACCATTGGACAATGAGGTTACCGATGGATGGTTGAGTGACAAATATCGTGGGTAGTTGGTTGATATCTGGAAACATTGTAATCTCTCTTAATACTGTAAATTATAACAAATGTGTCATTTTAATAAATAGAATGATTCACCAGTATTTCCCGCTAACAAAACCTTTTTCAAACATGTTTCAGGTGATCTGTTGTGATCCAAGAAAAGTGCCACGAAGCACTACAAGCTTAAGGAAGTGGCTCAATATAAAATAAAGAAACATGTTTTGTAAAATAAAGATTTCTCTGTGAAATCATATGATTGTAAATTACCGGGGTTTTATCCCGAATTGTGAAATAAAATAATCGGGAAATTGCGGTTTTAAAAAGACCCTGAAGAAAATTTCCGCTGTTAAATAAATACCACGGGATTTTCTGTCCCGCGGCTCCTGAATCGGGTCAAACCGGGTCGGGGGCCGTGACAGAAAAAGGTGGTATCAGAGCCACTGATTTAAGCCAATTAAGTATTTAGAAAATACTTAATTTTACTAATTGCTATTCTGTGATTATGTGTTTTATTATTTGAATATTTGTGTACAGTATGGGTAAGCAAAAGCTTTCAAAAATCTATCTTAAATTAGATAGGTCATCAAACGAGAAGGGAAGTTTATCCCAAACAAATTCCTCAAAACTCTATGTAAATCCTGAAGAAGGAATATTTGTCCGTAAGGCACAATATGAGGAACCACTTTCTCCTAATAAAAGAAGTTTGATTATTAGGAAAAGTCAAGAGAAACAAAAGAAATCCAAAGGAGGGAGAGTTAATCAGAAAACCCAAGAACTAGACAGTAACCCTCCATGGGAGGACAAGTTAGATGAAAAATGGGCAGATCTTTATATGCTAGCCACTGTAGCAGTTAATGCAAATCTCTAAATACTCTGACTCAAGTTTTAGCACCCTTATCATCTACAATCCAGAATCCTTATCCAGTAATTAAATAAGTTTACAGTAAACCCTAGTGTGTTTTAATTTTCAGTTGTTTTTGTATTAAATTAGTCACACGGTATACAATAATATTTAAAGGTTATTTATGAAATTTTGTTATAAAATTTTAACTTAGTAATTTTGTTTGTATTTTGCATATGTGCTAAACATCATGAGTGACTTGTCTGAAGCCCTTCAGAATTTAAATCTCTATCCGGTAAAAATAGAGGTTTCCAGAGATTTCAATAGGTATATACCAGATATAGAAGAACCTATGGAATTCAATGCTCCACCTCCGGAGAAACCCAAGCCTAAGAAAAGGAGGAGATTCGTGGGATGGAGGCGTGTGCGCAGAAGGAAACCCGCCAATAGAAAGATTCCCAAAATAGAAAATCCCTTAGACAAAGGAAAGGGGATTGAAGTCGGGGAAGATTCTAGGCAAATGGAAATGCAGTTTGGAGAATATTCTAGGCAAATGGAAATGGAGTATGGGGAAGGTTCTAGACAAACCAAGAGGGAAATTGGAGAAAGCTCTAAGCAAACCCAGGAAATGACATTGCAAGAGGAGCTAGATTTTATATTGGCAAGCTGTGATACTATTAAGCCTGTCAATGAAAATGTTTTTACTCATCCTATTGAAACTCAACTTCCAATAAATTTGGAACCAGTAATCCCAGAACCTATAATCCACACCCAGCCTTTAGGAATGGATGAATGGTGGACTAATGATTGGCAATTCCAAATCCTGCTCAATAGTCCTTATTCCTTTCTCCCTCAGTTCAACCCAGAACCTATACCAAACCCACCTATGAGCAATGAGAATTTAGCTGAACTCCGCCACTTTGGCGAGGAGCTGGTGGATGCCGGAAATAGGATCAGGGAAGTAGGAGAACAGATCTCCTGGAAATAGGACGAGAGAGAACGTCGTTACTGAAATACCAATTGACGAAAGATAGTAGGGTTATGAAAATATGGTTGTATAATAATAAAAGTAAATTATAATCTTGTAAAATAACCTAAAATAAAACTTTGTAAGATAAAGGTGTGTATGGACGCATATTATATATAAAAATGGGAATCGAGAAATTGATAGTTTTGGCTATATGTGTGTTGTGAAATTATGATTGTTTTGTGTATAATTGTTATTTATTCGATACTAATAAATTATATGTATTAAATATCAGATGGAAAACGCTAATAATGAACCAGTTAATGAGGTTAATCAATCTGAGCAACATTCGGAAGATCAATTTATGACTAGGCAGGATATAGAAAATATTGTTGCTCAAGGAATAGCTAATGCTATTCCAGCAATACTTGCTGCTGCCCAGAAACCTGTTGAACCTCAACAAATCATTCCTAGCAAACGTTTTGTCACAACCCCCGATCCCTGTTCCCCGGGAACGGGCGGACGTGATCACAGAGTTTGGTGGTATCAGTTTGTTTAGTCTCGCAGCGGAATTTACATCAGGATCGTAGTTAGAAAATGTTTATCAGAGTAAAACCACCATATTTCATATTAATAAATAACAAGGGCAAAACCCAAGTTTCTTATTACAATACATTTATAGGGAAAAACCCTATTTTATTTAATTTAAAACACCGCTTATTTGGTAACTGTTATAGCCACATTATCCCCAAGCCTTTAGTGCTCTCCAGCTGGCTTTTTAATAATTGGCTGTCACATTGGGTTACCTGAAACGCGTTTTAAAAACATTTGTCAGTCGGAAATACTGGTGAGTGAATCCCAGTTTAATCAAGAAACATTTTATCAAATTAAACAGTATCGAGGACGATTACAATGTTTATGTCTACACAATTACTCCATTTGGTACTATCAATCCTGACTTGTGGGTCATATTACCCATTGGCTAACTCATTGTCCAATGGTAACGTATTGTCATCCCGACTTACTACTCGCAAGTAGTACAAATTTTGTATACAAAACCCCAACATACCGGACAGTAATTGAAGACTACAAAGACTCAATCACTGCTTAATTACATTGTAAAACATTTAAGATTTTGTAAAAACTGTTAATAAAAAGGAGATTACTCACATTGCTGTCTTAGGCTTTTCGTAAGGGTTTCCTGACTATAATCTATAATTTACACAAATGTACATTGATTAGTACCATAACCCTTTGAAATTATTAATGATACCCTCCCCGAGACGGCATTCCAACAACTACGTCGGGCAGAACCACGACAGTTGTTACGGAACCCTAAATCAATCGGGCAGCGTAATTGTTATGAAACTGGGGTTATAATACTTACAACAGAGCAGAACCTCGATAATTAGGGGTATAATACTTGGCTATAATAACTTTCCTACAGAATTTGTGATTCGAGATTTGAGAATGAGCGACGAAAAACGTAGACTGATGGCCTTCTTATATAGTTGCTGATTCTAGTCCTGTCGTGGCCCGCGTAAAAGACAAGGGACCCTTACGTGGCCCGCGTCAACACCGGTCAACACACTAGCTTAGCTGGGTCAGCTACTAGACTCGACACGATGTCGACACGTGTCAGCACCGGATGTCTCCGCGTTTCATGATCTGTCGCGGCCCGCGTCAAAGACCTATACACTCTTACGCGGCCCGCTTCAACTTAAGAAATCAGCGCAGTCAAGTCCAGCCTTGATACGGCCCGCGTAAACTAAGGGTAGAGTATGTCACGGCCCGCCTCAACCCTATATTTCATGTTTTTGATTTATTTTATACTTATAAAATAACTAGGGCTCGGGTTTCACATACGGGGTATAATATAAGACATATTGGGATATAATAGAGTGTCAAAAATATCATGAGGGTGTTAGTTTTACCGAGGGTTGTTACATTCTCCCCACCTTGTTTTAGAGCTCGTCCTCGAGATCTATTGAAACAATTGCGGATATTTCCTTTTCATTTCTGACTCGAGCTCCCAGGTGTACTCAGGTCCTCTTTTGGAGTCCCATTTCACTTTGACCAAAACTAATCTTTTATGCTTGAGATTCTTGACTTTCCTGTCTTCAATTGGTAGAGGTCTTTCTACAAACTTGAGTTGTTCATTTACCTCTATATCCTTAAGAGGCACTATCAAAGATTCATCAGCTAAACACTTTTTAAGATTAGATACATGAAACACATCATGTATTCCTGCCATTTCCTCTGGCAATTGTAGCTGATAGGCTACAGGTCCTATTCTTCTAATAATCTTAAAAGGTCCAACATACCTGGGACTTAGTTTTCCTCGTTTGATGAATCTTACCACTCCTTTCCAAGGAGAGACCTTTAATAATACTTTATCTCCTACTTGAAATTCCAAGGGTTTGCATCGGTTATCAGCATAACTCTTTTGTCGATCACGTGCCGCTTTCAGTCGTTCCTTGACTTGAATAATCTTGTCAGTTGTTTCCTGTACTATCTCAGGTCCAGATAGTTGTTTTTCCCCAATTTCTGTCCAACAGACTGGGGTTCGACACTTTCGTCCATAAAGTGCTTCGAATGGTGCAGCATTGATACTTGTGTGATAACTATTATTATAAGAAAATTCTATTAAAGGTAAATGATCGTCCCAATTACCTCTGATGACGGGGGTAGCTCAAGACTAAATAAAATGATTAAATATGTAAGCGCTCAAAAGGTTAAACGGTTAAACGGTTGAAAAGCTGTGAGTTGGGAAAAGCAATGCAGAAACAGTAGCCGGTCACATCTGAAGATCGCTTCACCAACCCACAGCCGCAAAAGCAAAGCAGGTCTGCCAATGCACACTATTATCCGGGGGTCAAAAGCCTTCAACCCCCGAAAGGGGAAACCCTCCACTGCAAGCGAGGTTACTAGTCTAATCCATTCCACTTCGGGAGATGCCTTCTCTTATAAAATGACACTTCATTTACTTCAGAGAGGACATCCGGACCAGCTCTGATTCTCCAATCTCTGGTCATTCACATCGAATGCTTGTCTCGCACAAGTCATTCCCTTTCACATCCAACACACACATTCCCTTTGCTACAACTTCCAAATCTGGGTACGATTCAGAGGAGGATCCATAGCAAAGAACAACAATAAACTAGCAAACCTCCTTCCACGTCTCACAAACGTGGGGGGACCCCACGACCTGCATTAGGCAAGGTTGAACCCTTCAACCATTCTGCCTAGCCAGTCCAGCTACCACCGTTGGTCTTGTATTTGTTGCATCAACAAGTTGGCGCCCACCGTGGGGCTACGCCGCTATTTCTTCTCAAAAAGACCTAGTAGTGTAGCTCTATTCACCTAAAATCACCATGTCTGAAAGAGGATCCCCGGAAGAAGTAAATCAGATCCCAAACGCTTCTACTCCGGGTAGTAGCCAAGCTCACGTGGCTATACCAACTTCTTTCTCGACTCCGGGGAGCACACCCGAGTTCCTCAACTTCAACACACCAACTCCGTCCAGATCCGGAGTTCCATCTCCCAATATCGGTGTCTCTGATGCCCCATCCTGTGTTGAACTCACCCCTGAAGGGGTTGCTAACAATTTCCTTGTGCTAAGGACTCTTCTCAACCAGCATGTGAGTAAAGAAAGAGAAAAGGGAGTGAGGATTCGTTTAGACTATGACGAACCTGAGCCAACATTGTCTCCTGGACCACCTCCTCCTCTTTTTGCAACAAGAAGTGAGGCTGGTCCCAGTAACCTTTCAAACCCTCACCCTTATCTGTCCACTATGACAAATCCTACGGTGCATCCTATCTTCTCTTCCCAACCAATTACTAGTAGTGTTCCTCTGGGACATGAGCTAACTCTTGACCAGCTCCTACAATCCCCGGTGACAAGCTATCCAGCATCTACCACAACTACATGGGAGCAAGCCCTGTCCGTGCTCCCCTTAGCACGTAGTGCTGTTATGAGTGCTCCCCTTGGGATAAACTGCTCCGCTGGCCCAGGAAGCCTTCAAGGCTTCAACCCTATGCCCAACATGATGACCCAGATGATGGCCAACTTCCCATGGCAACACTTCATCAATCAAGTGCTTGCCACTCAGGGAAACAACGGCAATAGCAGTAGTGTGGATGCAAGGACTGAAGAAGACTTGGCCAAACCATACAAGCCAAGTAACCTTTCATGCTTTTCAAGGCAGATAGCCGATTATGATTTCCAGTCAAAGATCAAAATGCCAGCCCACATCAGAACGTATGACGGGACTGAAGATCCTGAGGACCACCTTCAGATCTTCACCGGTGCAGCTCGGATAGAGAAATGGTCCAACGCTGAGTGTTGCCTAATGTTCATGCAAACTCTTGTTGGATCAGCCAGGATCTGGTTCAACGATTTGCCTGCTCAAAGTGTTCGAAGCTTTGATGATCTCAGCAAAGGTTTCCTGGCCAATTTCTCCCAACAAAGACGATATGTCAAAGATGCAACAGTGATCTTTCAGATAAAACAACGTGATGATGAAAGTCTCCGTGCTTTCATTGAACGATACAAAAAGGAAGGTCTGACTTATGTAGGGGCCGATGAGAAAATGAGAGTGGCTGGCTTCATGAATGCCATCACCTCTAAGTACCTTACAAGGGATTTCAACAAATCTCTACCCAAGACCTTAGAAGAAGCTCTTGAAAGGGCTGAAGCCCACATCCGGGGAGAGGAGGCAGTAGACATTAAGGAACAAAGAAAAAGAGGGTCCGGCTGGAGAAGCAACAGTCCGGCCAGAAAAAGAGGGAACTTCAACTCCTATGACAGACGGTCAAAGGGTTCAGAACATCGAAGGTCTGAAGGTCGGAACCTTTCAAGCAGGGAAAAAGGCATAAGTTTCACACCCCTCACAAAGACCCCTCAAGAAATCCTTGCAACAGAAGAAGTTAAACAAAACTTTCGGCCTCCTAGACCTCTCCCCAAAAGCAGGAAAAACGAGAACTCCACCCAATACTGCGAGTTTCATGAAGAAAAAGGTCACCACACCAATGATTGCTTCCAACTCAAGAAAAGAATAGAAGAAGCTGTTAAGTCCGGAGAACTCGCTCATTTGGTAAAGGGAGTCCGGGACAAAATGGCTGAAGGAAAGGGTAAGGAAGTCAATATGGTAGATTTCGATGGAAAGGTCCCTCACAAGAGGCCGAGGTTGGAAGCTTGGGAGCTTCAGTGTGTCTGTTTCCCCCTACGGAGAATGACCCTCTCCCCAGCCCTCTCGTGGTAGAAGCTACCGTGGGAACGTTGCAAACATGCAAGGCATACATAGACACGGGGGCAGCCACTGAAATCATGTTCGAAAAATTCTTCAACCAATTGAGCAATGAAGAACGTTCAAGGCTTCAACCCTCTGGGACCTCCATAAAAGGTATCGCTGACATACCCCTCAAGCCTTTAGGGCAACTGACACTTAATGTTCGTTTCAGTGAAGGTTTAAAAGAAAGAACCCAACCACTCACCTTTGTGGTTATCAACATCCCCTCAAGCTATGATGTGATCATCGGAAGACCAGGACAGTGTGCATTTTACATGGCGGTGTCTGTTGGCCATGGCACAGTCAAATTTCCCACCGAAAGGGGCATAGCAACCCTTCAACCCTCTCAGGAAGCCTACATGGTTGAAGGTGAGAGATCAAACAATGAAGAAGACAGGCAAAGGCTGGTCATAAACCCCAAATACCCTGAACAAAGGATAAGGGTCAACCCTGACCTTTCTCAAGAGACCCTTTCATACCTTGAAAAATTGCTAACACACTACAGCGATGTATTCGCTTGGTGTCCTGAAGATATGACCGGGATCCCCCGGGAAATTGCCGAGCATGAGTTGAGAATACCACCAGAGGTCAAGCCTGTGGTCCAGAAAAAAAAAGAAGCCTGGCCCCAGAGAGAAGTCTGGCAACCTGCCAAGAGGTCGAAAAGCTTGTGTCAGCCAGTATTCTCCGAGAAGTCAAATACCAGTCATGGGTTGCAAACCCGGTCATGGTCAAGAAATCAGACAACTCTTGGAGGATGTGCATAGACTTTAAGGATCTTAACAAAGCTTGTCCTAAGGATTGCTATCCACTACCAGAAATCGATCTCAAAGTTGACTCCCTCACAGGCTACTCGTTCAAATGCTTTCTGGATGCATACAAAGGCTATCACCAAATCCTCATGAAAAAAGAGGATGAGGAAAAGACAGCCTTTCACACGGACAAAGGAATCTTTTGCTATCAAAAGATGCCTTTCGGTCTCAAAAATGCAGGAGCAACCTATCAACGGCTCGTTGACAAAGCCTTCGAAAGCCAAATCGGCAAGAACATGGAGGCATATGTCGATGACTTGGTTATTAAAAGCAAGACGGAATACCAAATGCTCGATGATATTCAAGAAACTTTCAAGAACCTCAGAAAGGTTAACATGAAGCTTAATCCGGAAAAGTGTTCATTTGGATTTGAAGAAGGAAAATTCTTGGGCCACATTGTTGGAAAATAAAGCATCAAAGCCAACCCTAACAAAGTAAAAGCCGTCCTTGAAACCAAGCCACCAAAGACCAAGAAGGAAGTTGAAAGCTTGAACGGGAAGCTTGCAGCCTTGAAGCGTTTTACCTCAAAGTTAGCCGAAAGATCTCTGCCCTTCTACAAAACGCTCAAGAACTGCTCAGATAAAAAGGATTTCAAATGGACTGAAGAAGCTGAAGAAGCTTTCAACCAGATGAAGCAACATCTAGCTTCCCTACCAGACATTGCGGCACCAAAAACCGGGGAGTTAATATCGGTGTACCTCTCCATCACGGACGAGGCCATCAGTGCAGTCCTCACCATTGAGCGAGACAAGGCCCAGGTACCCGTTTATTTTTTCAGCAAAACCTTAAAATTAGCTGAAACAAAATACCCTCCCCTTGAAAAACTTGCCTTAGCCTTAGTTCAAACAGCTAGAAGGCTTCGAAGGTATTTCCAAGCACACCCCATACAAGTGGTCACCGACCAACCTATTAAGAGTGTGCTTGAAAAACCCGAAAACTCGGGGCGATTGGCCAAATGGGCCATAGAACTAGGTGAACACAACATCACCTATGTCCCAAGGAAAGCTATCAAGGCTCAAGTCTTGGCCGATTTCATTGTGGAAGTCCCAAACCAAATAGTCACTGAAGTAAACACTGCCACCACTGAACCTCCCAACCCTGAAGCCTGGAAGCTTTTTACCGACGGGGCTTCAAGCGTTGAAGGGTCAGGGGCTAGATTAATTTTGATCAACCCAAAAGGTTTGGAATTCACATACGCTCTTCGTTTTGATTTTCAGACCACCAATAACGAGGCTGAATACGAAGCACTAATAGCTGGCTTAAGGCTGGCCAAAGAAATGAAGGTTGAAAAGCTTGAAGTGTTCACGGATTCGTTGCTGGTCTCAAGCCAAGTGAATGACAGCTACATAGCTAAAGAGCCCAACATGAAAAAAATACAGAGAAAAATCCAAGGAACTGATGAGTACCTTCCAAGCATGCAACATCAAACAGATCCCCAGATCTCAAAACAAAAAGGCCGATGCCCTAAGTAAGCTTGCATCTCTCACCTTTGCCCACCTCACCAAGAAGGTACTGGTGGAAGTGTTGAAGGCCCCATCCATTAATGAATTGGAGGTTCAAGATGTGGTTACCGAAGAAGAACCAAACTGGATGACTCCCATAAGAAAGTTCCTCAAAAATGGTGAATTACCCAATGATCAAGTGGAAGCTAAAAGGGTTGAAATCAAGGCAAAGCAATACATACTGCAAGGAGAAACCCTTTACAAAAAGGGTTACCTTGCTCCCTTGCTAAGATGTGTCGGTCCCGAGCAAAGAAAGTATTTGATCAAGGAAATTCATGAAGGAGTGTGCGGAGCTCACTTTGGAGCTAGGTCGGTAGTTGCAAAGCTCATGAACCTCGGATATTTCTGGCCTTCAATGCATCGCGACACAGCTGAAGAATTGAAGAAATGTGATGCCTGCCAGATCCATGCACCAATCCCAAAAAGTCCCAAGCATGATTTAGTCCCAATAACCTCCGCTTGGCCATTCCATAAGTGGGGAATGGACATTGTTGGTCCATTTCCCGCAAGCAAAGGGGGAGTGAAATTCCTATTGGTGGCGGTAGACTATTTCACCAAGTGGCCCGAGGTCAAGCCACTTGCCAAGATCACAGGAAAGCAAGTCATTGACTTTGTCTGGGAAAACATCATTTGCCGTTATGGATTGCCAGGAGTACTTGTCACTGATAACGGAAGGCAATTTGCTGAGAAGCCTTTCAGCGTCTGGTGCAAAGAATACAAAATCGATCAGGTTTTCAGCTCAGTGGCTTATCCGCAATCAAACGGGCAGGTTGAGAGAACAAATAGAAGCATAGTGGAAGGCATAAAGACAAGATTGGGAAGGTACGAAAGCAACTGGCTTGAAGAATTGCCTAGTGTCCTATGGGCAATTAGAACAACAGAAAAAACAAGCCATAAGAAAACACCTTACAGCTTGGTATTTGGATCTGAAGCTGTGATCCCTGCCGAAATAGGAGTTGTAACCCAAAGAATTGTCAACATGGATCCCGAAACAAACCAAAAAGAGACCATGTTGAATTTACAACTCCTAGAGGAAGCAAGAGATCAAGCCGCAATTCAAGAAGCCAAATACAAGCAACAGATGGAAGCTTACTACAACAAAAAAGTCAAAAACGAACGTTTCAAGCCAGGGGATCTGGTCCTCAGAAACAACGAAGCCAGCAAGAAAGAAAATCAAGGAAAGCTCGGCCCAAAATGGGAGGGCCCATACACCATCCTTGAAGCACACAAAGGTGGATCCTACAAGCTGGCTGATTCAGAAGGCAAAAGGCTTCCAAGGCATTGGAACGGCAAAACACTGAAAAGGTTCCATGTTTAAACGGAAAGTTTGGTTTGCATCAAAATGTATTTCAAGCTGGATTATGAATACCTTTTGTAAAAAGCAAGTATTGCTTTAATGAATGAAGTTGTTTTTATCAAACTTGTCTTTCTATCCCAAAATCAGGTTGAGAACCTAGCAAAAAAACTCCATGGCAAGGGCCATGTAAGGGGATGAGCTCCCAGGCCACATCGCTCAATAGGTTCAAGGGTTGAATGAGCCTATATAAGGGGTGAGTTCCTAAATCAATACAACTCCATGAGACTTGTTAAGAAAAAATAAAATTGTCTCATAGACGGGTATAAGCAGCCTACACCAAATGTTCCCTAAGTCTTAGAAATATAGTCTACAAAAAGGCTAAAAAACCAAAAGAAATGATTAAAAGGATAGGTGCCATCTCTTCTTGTTAAAAATGCCAAGGCTAAGTGTCTGCAGCACTGAACCCTTTTAGGTATAAAAAACATAAGGGCAGCACAAACCCGACAAAGACAAAGTTACAAAAAGAACAAAGCAAATCCAAAAAGAACAAAGTCAATTGGACAAAATCACAAAGGTACAAACCAAGCCAGGACGCAAAAACCAAAAAGCCTTCAAGGCTTCAAGCCACCCGGGCAATACCCCGAAACCTTAAAGGCTTCAATCTATTGACAGACAGCCAAAAGGACTGCCTTGACCAAAGAGGCACAAGCATAAAACCATAATAAAAGAAAAATAGTTAAAACATAACATCATATAAAAGAAAGCCCAAAAGACTTTCAAAAATAAGTTAGAAGCAAGTCCCAGTAACTTGCAAGCTTAAACTACTGTTCCAGCGGCCACAAAGGCCTTAAAACACAACCAACAGGAACCTTAAGGGTTCCTACTAAACCTAATATTGTTCAAGTTAACATTACAAAACATAAATTGTTTGCTAAGAAAGCTACGAATCAAGCATCAACAGATTTGGAAACTCCAGAACCTTCGCCCTTGGCCTTCTTTGTTTTCTTCAACTTTTTAGTCTTCACACCTCCATCACCACCAACCGCTGAAGCCTCCAAGCTTGCATCCTTAGGAACATCCGGTTGACCTGAAAGGGTATCGTCACTATCACCTGAATAAGACCTCTTCCTTGAAAGAGATCCCAGGATTTCAGCACAGACCTTCTCATTTAAGCCCTCTGGCTTCAAACCCTGCAATACAGCAAGAGGCTTACCAAAGCAACCAGAAACTTGATGGATGTAAGGATAAGTCAGCCTCTCCATTTGTTCAACGGAGCCTTTAAAAACATCAGACGCCTCGGGCCGAAACAGAGGTGACTTCTCCAAAGGATGACCGGACTCATGAAGCTTATAACCTGCAATAAGACCTTGGTGTTTTCCTAAATTGAGCAGCTTAGTATAAACATCGCCGAGGGCAGAATTAAACTCTTTGGAGTGCAGCAGATAGGTAACCACTTGATGGAAACCCTGCTCAATGAGCCATTGGTTATCCCCAGTAGCCTGAGCAACTGAAGCCTTCAACCCTTCTTTCTCCTTACCAAAAGCCTGTTGCTGAACAAACAAAGCTTCCCGGTCAGCCCTAAGTTTCAACCTATCAGCCTCAAAGCTCTTTTTCAAATCACCCATCTCAATCTCATGCGTCTTTTTCAGATCACTAACCTTCTTCTCCCACGCTGCTTCCTTCTCGGCAAAACCAGCTATCTCCTTTTTCATCCCAGCCATGGAGGATTTCATTTTATCCTTCTTCTTGGAGAATTCTTCATATTCCCGCATTCTCTGACGAAAACGGGCAATGCCTTGAGGAAGCATGGCAGCAAGGTTGCAAGTACTCAAAATCATACGGGACAGCATCAGGTCATCATCCATCCCAGCAATAGTCTCGTGCACTGAGGGAGGAGCAATGTGACTCAGAGCATCCTCACAAACAGTAGCATCTTTGAAACTGTCATCATTCTTCACCGACCAAGTAGGCACATAAATCCCTTCCGGGTCCAACCCTTCAACGTCCCTGCTCGAAGACTCCTGAACAGGAGTGGCAACAACCTTCTTGCTTGAAACCTTTTTGCCATGAACAACCAATTCCTTAGCCTTCTCAGCACCTGCTTCAACATCTTGATCTTCCGAAACTTCAATATCGTCACTCAAGTCCACTGGTTCAGTAGAAGTGGATTGAGGACCAGCTTTCAACAACCGACGAGAAGATCGACGGGTTGAAGATTTAGGAGCATTAGACTTAGAAAAACCCTTGGCAGTAGCAGCACTAACATAACCTGAGCCCTCAAACCTTTGATCAGCAGTCCTAACCACAACATTCTCACCAGGAACAGACGGAGCATCCTCAAAAACAACATCAGAAGTATCGTCGCTCTTAATAAAATCCAAAGCAGACATGACTGCAAAAAACAACAACACATAAGTCATAGATTAAGAAAAACATAAAAAGGACAAAAAAGGAAAATGCATACCCATGCCACTCCTCATAAGAACCGGATCCCGATCAACATTCCCCCAAATTTTACTAACCCCTAATAGAACAAGTAAGTGTTCAGGAAAGGGACGAACCCTCGAAGGGCACCCCCGGATGGCATTGAGAAAAACAACATTCAATTCAGACTCGGAAGGTTCCGGATCATTGAGAACAGCATCCGGATTCCTCCACACCATTTTAAATGGGAGAATAGTATCGGAAACCCAGAAAAAGCGGTCTTTCCAAGCCCCAAGCGTAGTAACCATCGACGAAATAAGGCAGGTATCAACTTTGGTTGTTTCAAAAGTAAACCAATCGCCATTCTTAGCCAAACGAAAAAACCGGCGAAAGAGTAAAAAGGAAGGATCATACCCAAGAGCACGACATAAAACCTCAAAATGCAAAACCCTAGCCATCCCCTTTGGATGAACTTGCCCAAAAGAAACCCGATAATACTCCAACAAGTTCAAAACAAAAAACGAAAAGGGATATCGAAGGTTTGAGAACTCAAAATGACTATAATAAAGGGCAATCGAACCAGAAGGTGGTTTATCAACGGGAACATCACAAGCAGGGGCAGTGGGGTCAAACTTCCTATCAATACCATATTCCATACAAAATAAATCTACCTCCTCTTGTGTTAACCGGGAAAAAGATTTTGCTAAGTCCTTACGAGCACCCATTTTTTGAAAACGGAAAATGCAGAATGCAAGATGAAAAGGAAACCGGAACTAACCTTAGAGAAGGAGAGAAAATGGCAGGAACTTGGAATAAATTATGAAACAAATGGATAAGTTTGGAAATATAAAATAAATATAAGTCTACAATAGGGGTAATAATGGCAAAACAGTAACTCCTGCGAAAACCGCCACCCTATCAACTGCCATACATCAATCAAATCAATTGTCAGTTATTTGAAATTCAAATTCAAAACATTAACTGCCTTCAACCTTTCAAGCCTTCAAGCAACGAACCCTCGAAACCTTCAAGCAATAAAATACGTACATAAAAGTCAGAAGTCTTTAAGCTTATCACCCAAAAGCCTCTGACTTGGGGGGCTGATGACGGGGGTAGCTCAAGACTAAATAAAATGATTAAATATGTAAGCGCTCAAAAGGTTAAACGGTTCAACGGTTGAAAAGCTGTGAGTTGGGAAAAGCAATGCAGAAACAGTAGCCGGTCACATCTGAAGATCGCTTCACCAACCCACAGCCGCAAAAGCAAAGCAGGTCTGCCAATGCACACTATTATCCGGGGGTCAAAAGCCTTCAACCCCCGAAAGGGGAAACCCTCCACTGCAAGCGAGGTTACTAGTCTAATCCATTCCACTTCGGGAGATGCCTTCTCTTATAAAATGACACTTCATTTACTTCAGAGAGGACATCCGGACCAGCTCTGATTCTCCAATCTCTGGTCATTCACATCGAATGCTTGTCTCGCACAAGTCATTCCCTTTCACATCCAACACACACATTCCCTTTGCTACAACTTCCAAATCTGGGTACGATTCAGAGGAGGATCCATAGCAAAGAACAACAATAAACTTGCAAACCTCCTTCCACGTCTCGCAGACGTGGGGGGACCCCACGACCTGCGTTAGGCAAGGTTGAACCCTTCAACCATTCTACCTAGCCAGTCCAGCTACCACCGCTGGTCTTGTATTTGTTGCATCAACAACCTCCAAAGTCAATTACACAAGCTCTAAGCATGTCTTCCATTGTCTTAATTGTTCTTTCACTTTGTCCATCTGTTTGAGGATGATAAGCCGTGCTTAGCTTTATCTTAGTTCCCATTGCCTTTTGGAAACTTGACCAGAAATGAGATGTAAATCGACTATCTCTGTCAGAAACAATTGCTAAAGGAATGCCATGTAAAGAAACAATTTCATTTACATACAATTTAGATAATTGTTCCATACTAATTGTTTCCTTCATTGGTAGAAAATGAGCTGACTTAGTTAGCCTATCTACAATCACCCAGATTGTATCATTTCCTTTCCTAGTTTTGGGTAATTTAGTAACAAAATCCATTGTTATTAATTCCCATTTCCACACCGGCATTTCTAATTGCTGTAATAAACCTGAGGGTTTCTGGTGTTCAGCTTTGACTTGTGAACAAGTTAAACATTTAGAAACATAGACTGCTACGTCCTTTTTCATTCCTATCCACCAGAAATTTTTCCTTAAATCCTGGTACATCTTATCACTTCCTGGATGCATTGTATACTTAGACTTATGGGCTTCTTCTAATATATGATTACGTATATTTCCTAATTTAGGTATCCACATTCTCTTTTCATGGAATCTCCAAATTCCATCCGTTCCTTGTTTTTAATTCTTTTAACATACCTTTTAATTTTTCAGAATCATCCTTGATTACTAATTCTTGTGCTTCTCTTATCTGATCATTTAAATCTACTTGCAGATTTAATTTAAGAGAACGTACCCTTCTTGGCTTTTCATGATACTTTCTACTTAAAGCATCTGCCACTACATTTGCTTTTCCTTCATGATACTGGATATCACAGTTATAGTCACTAAGAAATTCCATCCAGCGTCTTTGTCTCATATTCAACTCCTTTTGCCCGAAAACATACCTTAAACTCTTATGATCAGTGAATATGGTAAACTTACTACCGTAAAGGTAATGTCTCCAGATTTTAAGAGCAAAAATTATAGCTCCTAATTCTAAATCATGGGTTGAATAATTCTCTTCATGATTCTTAAGTTGTCTAGATGCGTAAGCTATAACCTTTTGGCGTTGCATCAACACACATCCATAACCTAATCTAGAAGCATCACAATAGACTACGAAATCTTCAGTTCCTTCTGGTAATGCTAGTATGGGTGTATGGGTCAATCTTTGCTTAAGAATTCTAAAGGCTTCTTCTTGTTTTATTCCCCATTCAAACTTAACAGATTTACAGGTTAACTTAGTTAAGGGAATGACTATTCTAGAGAAATCTTTAATAAATCTTCTATAATAACCAGCCAATCCTAAGAAACTTCTGACCTCGGTTAGTGACTCAGGGATTTTCCATTTAGTAATTGCCTCGATTTTGGTTGGGTCTACATGAATTCCTTCATGATTGACTAGGTGTCCAAGGAATTGTACTTGTTCTAACCAAAATTCACATTTTGAAAACTTAGCATAAAGCTTTTCCTTTCTTAACAAACTTAAAAGTGCGTGCAAATGTTTTGCATGATCTTCTTTATTCTTAGAATAAATTAGAATATCATCTATAAAAACAATTATGAATTTATCCAAATATGGCTTACATATTCGGTTCATCATGTCCATAAATGCAGCTGGGGCATTGGTTAAACCAAATGGCATAACTGTAAATTCATAATGGCCATACCTTGTTCTAAATGCGGTCTTAGGAATATCCTCTTCCTGTACCTTTAATTGATGATATCCTGACCTTAAGTCGATTTTAGAGAAATATCGAGCTCCTTGCAGCTGATCAAACAGATCATCGATTCTCGGTAATGGGTACCGATTCTTAATCGTGAGCTTGTTTAATTCACGGTAGTCAATGCACATACGCATTGATCCGTCCTTCTTTTTAACAAACAATATCGGCGCTCCCCATGGCGACGAACTTGGCTGTATGAATCCTTTTTCCAACAATTCATCTAATTGTTTCTTCAATTCTTGCATTTCTGCAGGTGCCAAACGATAAGGTGCTTTGACAATCGGCGATGTTCCTGGTATTAAGTGAATTCTAAATTCAACTTCTCTGTCTGGAGGTTGCCCTGGTAATTCTTCTGGAAAGAGATCTGAAAACTGAGATACTACTGGAATATCTTTTAGTTCTTTTCCTTTAGTGTTAGTGATTCTTGAAATCAAATACACTATAGAACCTTTTCTTATACAACTTGCAGTTTTCATCACATAGATGAATTTTGTGGATCTAGAGGGCTTATCTCCTTTAATTGTGATCGTTTTACCTTTTTGTGAATTTACACGAATTAACTTTTGATCACATAAAATACTGGCTTTATTGGTTATTAACCAATCCATTCCTAGAACAACATCAAATCCTACCAAATTCATGGGATAAAGATTTGCAATAAATTTCTGATTTGAAATTTCTATACTTGCTCCCTGCAAGATTTCAGAAATTCTAACAGTTTCTCCGTTGGCTGTTTCTACTAAACATTCATGTGGTAGTTTAGTTAATGATTGATTTAGTAATTTGCAAAACGATGTATTAATAAAACTTTGGTTTGCACCAGAGTCAAATAATACTTTAGCAAAGACATCATTAACTAAAAACGTACCAGCTATGACATCTGGGATCATCTTGGCTTCTTCTACAGTTAGCACAAATGCTCTAGCATTTTTAGTGTTCTTGTTGTCTGCAGCTCGGGCTAATTTTGGACAGTTTGGCCTGATATGACCTTTTTCTCCACAGTTGTAGCAATATCCATTACTGGATTTCTTCTTGCAATTTTCTTCCTTGTGTCCTGGCATCTTGCAATAATTGCAGAGATTGGAGCATTTTCCCGAGTGCTTTTTCTTGCAGACCTTGCAATAGGGTGCAGAGGTAGAACCCATATTCCTACGATTGAAATTTCCAGAACGAAATTCTTGAGTAAGCCTTTGAGTTAGGTTCCTTCTCTGATCTTCTTCTCTAGTACGAACTAACTCATCTGTCAAGGTATTTGTTAGTTCTACCGCTTCTTCTATGGTTTGCGGTCTAGCTGCCTTGACTATGTGTCTAATCTCTCTAATTAATCCCCAAATGTAACGAGAGATTAACACTGGTTCTGGTGAAGCAAGAGTTGGCACTATTCTAGCATATTCAAAGAATATTTTAGTGTATCCCTTACTATCCACACCAGTCATTCTAAGGTTTAGAAATTTGTTTGCTATCTGTTCTTTCTCATTCGGTGGGCAGAATTTCCTTTCTACCTTATTTTTAAATTCTTCCCATTCCATATTGTAGGTTTGATCACTTCCTCTTGTCTGGAGAATAGTGTTCCACCATTCTAGGGCTGCATTCTTAAACAGATTAGAAGCAAACAGTATTTTATCTTCTTCAGCACATTTACTTATCCTTAAGACTGCCTCAGTCTTTTCTATCCAGCGTAAGGTTGCAATAGCCCCTTCATTGCCTGAGAATTCCATTGGTTTACAAGACCAGAATTCTTTATAAGAACAACCATAAGGCATGGTTCTTCTTCTTTTGGGAATAGGCATTTGAAGTATCGGTCCATTGTTCACGCTGTTTTCTGGTTCACTTGGTCGCTTACTGCTATGCTTAGTTTTATTATCAGCATCTTTAACAGTTTGAAGAATAAATGGCATTGCATCTATAATTCCTTGTGCTACAATGTGTTGGATAGCACTATTATCCATCTGGTTCCCATTGTTGTTATTCAGATTCTCATTATCATTCTGAATATTATCATTCTGGATTTCTGGGTTATTATCCAAATTTACTTGATTTCCTTGATCGGCCATCTGAATTTTAAACATTTATCCCATATTAATATCACAATTAATATCTAGTATAATTATTCATATGACACACAATCTAGCCAAAAACGTAGATCATTGCTACTTACTCTTTTCATATACTTATGTGTCTATTACACACTAGTACAGAAATAAAATTACAATACCAACAGAAATAAAATAGTAATATGCATCCGTACACACATATTTTATTTTATTTTATTATTACTACTACTTCCTCCATTCTAACATTCATGGATATGGATTCATCCAGAAATCCATATTGCGTTCATCGTATTTCCATACGAGACGCTCTCCCACCTGACGCATCCTTTCACTGCTTTCTAAGATCTCCTCCCCAAAAGTCCTAAGTTCTTGGACGTTTTCTGCACTCATTGGGGGTGCAGGTTCTAAGACTTAGTTTGGAATCTGGGGTTCTGGTTCCTGATATGGGGGTAGAAGTGCCTGTAATCGGTAGGGATCTTCTAAGATTTCCCTGATGTAGTTATCATGGTAATAGGGATCTAAAGGGTCCATACCTGAATAGGCTCCTATAGGTGTGTCTTCTGGAATAGAGTAACGTTGCACATAGTCCATATTTTCATCCCACCAGGGGTCGTAATTCGGGTCTATAGGGTTTGGTGCAGGTACTCTAGGGATTTCTTCTGGATTAGAATTGTACATCTCTTCTTGGTTTTCCTGATTTTCTATTTCCATGGGTTGTTCTGGGTTTTGTGGTTGTGGGGCTACTAGTTGTTCCTGACTTGGGTCAGCAGCAGTCGTAGCTAAGATATGGAAATTAGCTAGGCTTCTATTAAGTATCTCTTGAGTATGGGCATATGTTTCTCGCTTAATAGCTGCTAAAGCCCTTTGCTGTTGCAATTTCCTCATTCTCTTCCTACGAGCAAAAGCTTCTTTACTGAACCATCCTCGTTTCTTATTAGGAAATGGCTCTTCAGATTTAGCTCTAAAAGCAAATATTCCGTCTTCCTGATCAGCAACATACCCCGAGAGGGCAGGCTGTGATGATGTACTTTCACTCTTAGGGGAATCAGATAACTGACGGTTCAGATCTGATGGTCCTTGATCACTCATACTGAAAACTAACAAATAGTCAAATAACACATAACATATAATTACAGTTATGCATGTATTTCCTTATTTTATTTCCTAACACCAATTCAAAATTTAAGTGTCAGCAGAACACTTCTTTGGCTCAGACCAGTGGCTAGGCTCTGATACCACCTTCTGTCACAACCCCTGATCCCTGTTCCCCGGGAACGGGCGGACGTGATCACAGAGTTTGGTGGTATCAGTTTGTTTAGTCTCGCAGCGGAATTTACATCAGGATCGTAGTTAGGAAATGTTTATCAGAGTAAAACCACCATATTTCATATTAATAAATAACAAGGGCAAAACCCAAGTTTCTTATTACAATACATTTATAGGGAAAAACCCTATTTTATTTAATTTAAAACACCGCTTATTTGGTAACTGTTATAGCCACATTATCCCCTAGCCTTTAGTGCTCTCCAGCTGGCTTTTTAATAATTGGCTGTCACATTGGGTTACCTGAAACGCGTTTTAAAAACATTTGTCAGTCGGAAATACTGGTGAGTGAATCCCAGTTTAATCAAGAAACATTTTATCAAATTAAACAGTATCGAGGACGATTACAATGTTTATGTCTACACAATTACTCCATTTGGTACTATCAATCCTGACTTGTGGGTCATATTACCCATTGGCTAACTCATTGTCCAATGGTAACGTATTGTCATCCCGACTTACTACTCGCAAGTAGTACAAATTTTGTATACAAAACCCCAACATACCGGACAGTAATTGAAGACTACAAAGACTTAATCACTGCTTAATTACATTGTAAAACATTTAAGATTTTGTAAAAACTGTTAATAAAAAGGAGATTACTCACATTGCTGTCTTAGGCTTTTCGTAAGGGTTTCCTGACTATAATCTATAATTTACACAAATGTACATTGATTAGTACCATAACCCTTTGAAATTATTAATGATACCCTCCCCGAGACGGCATTCCAACAACTACGTCGGGCAGAACCACGACAGTTGTTACGGAACCCTAAATCAATCGGGCAGCGTAATTGTTATGAAACTGGGGTTATAATACTTACAACAGAGCAGAACCTCGATAATTAGGGGTATAATACTTGGCTATAATAACTTTCCTACAGAATTTGTGATTCGAGATTTGAGAATGAGCGACGAAAAACATAGACTGATGGCCTTCTTATATAGTTGCTGATTCTAGTCCTGTCGTGGCCCGCGTAAAAGACAAGGGACCCTTACGCGGCCCACGTCAACACCGGTCAACACACTAGCTTAGCTGGGTCAGCTACTAGACTCGACACGATGTCGACACGTGTCAGCACCGGATGTCTTCGCGTTTCATGAACTGTCGCGGCCCGCGTCAAAGACCTATACACCCTTACGCGGCCCGCTTCAACTTAAGAAATCAGCGCAGTCAAGTCCAGCCTTGATACGGCCCGCATAAACTAAGGGTAGAGTATGTCGCGGCCCGCCTCAACCCTATATTTCATGTTTTTGATTTATTTTATACTTATAAAATAACTAGGGCTCGGGTTTCACATACGGGGTATAATATAAGACATATTGGGATATAATAGAGTGTCAAAAATATTATGAGGGTGTTAGTTTTACCGAGGGTTGTTACACGTTTTTCTGAAGATAACTTCAGTAATAGTATAAATGGAGGCGGTAATCATACCAATCATGATAATGATTCACGGCAAGCTCCGCTCCCTAAGAAAATGAAAGCTGCAATGCCTGGTTGCACTTACAAAGAATTTCTTGCTTGTAAACCCACTGAATTTGCAAGCAATGAAGGAGCAACTGCGGCACTGCGTTGGTTAGAAAAAACCGAGGCAGTAATCACAATAAGTAAATGTGCCAAGGACGATAAGGTCATGTACGCGTCTAATCTTTTCAAAGAAGGAGCGCTAGAATGGTGGAATACAGTACTTCAAGCCAAAGGAAGAAGTAGGGCATATTCCATGAACTGGGAAGAATTTAAGAGTCTTGTGGAAAGAAAATTCTGTCCCGAGTATGAAAAAGATCAAATGGCGAATAAGTTCCTAAACCATCGAATGATGGGTATAGATTGTCGTGGGTATACTTCGACATTCTTCGAATATGCAAGAGTGGTACCAACACTGGCTTCGCCAGAACCGGTACTCATTTCTCGCTATATTTGGGGATTAATTAGCGAAATCCGTAATATCGTTAAAGCTGCGAGACCTCGTACTATTGACGATGCTGTGGAATTAGCTAACACCCTAACTGACGAACTGGTACGCACAAGAGATGAAAATAGGAAAAAGGAACTGGCTCAGAAAATTACCCAAGGAGTTCATATGGGTAATAGTAGCAACTTCAAGAGAAGAGGAACAGGGCAATCTTCAAATCCGCCGTTCTGTGGGAATTGCAGAAAGAAACATTTTAGAAGATGTAGTGTAACCTGCAATTTTTGTAAAATGGTAGGACATCGTGAAGAAAACTGCAGAAAGAAAACCATAGTCTGCTTTAACTGTGGAGAAACAGGGCATTTCAAAACATAATGTCCTAAATTAATCAAACCAACAGACAACAAAGTCAAGACGGCCGATGGAGCTATCAAGAAGAATGTTCGAGCCTTTCAGTTAACAACTCAGGAGGCCGAGCTAATTCCGGATGTGATAGCTGGTACGTTCTTAGTTCACAACGTGTATGCAAAAGTATTATTTGACTCTGGTGCAAACCAAAGTTTTATTAATACTTCATTCTGCCAAGCTCTTAACTTACCCTTAACCAACCTTAGGCAAACTTTTACAGTCGAAACGGCAGACGGAAATTCTGTTAGCATAGATAAAGTTTTGCAAAAGGAAAATATAGAACTCTCAGGTCATAAATTCTTTGCAAACCTGTTACCTATGAAATTAGCAGAATTTGATGTTGTGTTAGGAATGGATTGGTTAGTAGCTAACCATGCTCGAATCCTTTGTGATAAGAATTCTATAGAAATTCGTGCACCCACCGGAGAAGTACTTATGATTACAGGAGATAAGCCACGTAAACCCATGAAGTTCATATCAGTAATGAAAGTTGCTAGTTATGAACGAAAACAAGGAATAGTATATATGATTTCAGTAATCATTAGTACTAAGGGTAAAGAACTTAAGGAGATTCCTGTAGTCTCAGAATACCCAGAAGTATTTCCGGAAGAACTCCCAGGATTACCACCAGATAGGGAAGTAGAATTTAGAATTCATCTAATTCCAGGAACTACACCAATAGCAAAGGCACCTTATCGGTTAGCACCCACAGAAATGTTAGAACTGAAAAAGCAATTAGATGAATTACTAAGTAAAGGTTTCATACAACCTAGTTCATCCCCGTGGGGAGCACCAGTGTTGTTTGTAAAGAAGAAGGATGGTTCGATGAGAATATGTATTGATTATAGAGAATTGAATAAGGTTACAATTAAGAATCGATACCCATTACCTAGAATTGATGATCTATTTGATCAACTTCAAGGAGCTAGATATTTTTCTAAGATCGACTTACGCTCTGGATACCATCAATTGAAAGTACAAGAAGAAGACATACCTAAAACTGCTTTCAGAACTAGGTATGGTCATTACGAGTTTACAGTCATGCCCTTCGGATTAACGAATGCACCTGCAGCATTCATGGACATGATGAATAGAATCTGTAAACCGTATTTGGATAAATTTGTAATTGTCTTTATCGACGATATACTTATCTATTCCAAAAATCAAGACGAACATTGTCAGCACTTGCATGCACTCGTAACTTTGTTAAGAAAAGAAAAGTTGTACGCCAAATTCTCGAAGTGTGAATTTTGGTTGCAAGAAGTGCAATTTCTAGGTCACATGGTGAATCATGAAGGTATTCATGTAGATCCTGCTAAGATAGAGGCAATTGCCAAATGGAAGGTTCCATAATCCGCAATGGAAATTAGATGTTTTATAGGTTTAGCTGGATATTATAGACGGTTTATTAAGGATTTTTCCAAAATAGCTGTACCATTAACTAAGCTAACCTGTAAAGCAATTAAGTTTGAATGGGGACCTAAGCAAGAAGAAGCTTTTAAGATTCTAAAGCAAAAGTTAACAAATGCTCCAATCCTAGCCTTGCCAGAAGGAACATAAGATTTTGAAGTATATTGTGATGCTTCAAAACTAGGATTAGGATGTGTACTAATGCAACGCAAGAAGGTAATTGCGTATGCTTTAAGGTAATTGAAAAAGCACAAGGAAAACTAACAACTCATGACTTAGAATTAGGAGCCATAATTTTTGCCCTTAAGATTTGGAGACATTATCTGTACGGAAGTAAATTTACTGTCTATACGGATCACAAAAGTTTAAGGTACATATTTGGGCAAAAAGAGTTGAACATGAGGCAAAGGAGATGGATGGAAATCTTAAGTGACTACGACTGTAATATTCAGTATCACGAAGGAAAGGCAACTGTAGTTGCAGATGCCTTAAGTCGTAAATATCATGAAAAGCAAAAGCGAGTTCGTGCTCTCAGATTAAATCTACAATTAGATTTAATGGAACAATTGAAAAATGTTCAAGCTACAGCAATCAAGGATGATGCTGAAGGAATGAAAGGAAGACTAAAAGAATTAGAGCAAGGAAATGATGGAATTCGGAGATTCCACCAAAGAAGAATTTGGGTACCTAAACAGGGATAATTAAGAAATAAAATTTTAGAAGAAGCCCATAAATCTAGGTATACCATGCACCCTGGAAACAATAAGATGTACCAAGATTTAAGAAATAACTTTTGGTGGATAAGAATGAAAAAGGATATAGCTCGATATGTTTCTAAGTGTCTTACTTGTTCACAAGTTAAGGCAGAACATTAGAAACCTTCAGGTCTACTACAACAACTAGAGATGTCTGTATGGAAATGGGAACTCATAACAATGGATTTTGTTACTAAGTTACCCAAAACCAGAAAAGGTAATGATGCAATTTGGGTAATTGTGGATCGATTAACCAAATCAGCTCACTTTCTACCTTTGAAAGAAACCTTTAGCATGGAAAAGTTGGCAAAGTTGTACGTAGATGAAGTAGTATCCTTACATGGAGTTCCACTCTCCATTGTTTCTGATAGGGATAGTCGTTTTACTTATCATTTTTGGACAAGTTTCCAAGAAGCAATGGGAACTCGACTAAATCTGAGTACTGCATATCATCCACAAACAAACGGACAAAGTGAATGGACAATCCAAACTCTGGAAGACATGCTCAGAGCATGTGTAATAGATTTTGGTGGAAACTGGGACGACCATTTACCTTTAATTGAATTCTCCTATAACAATAGTTACCATTCAAGCATTGAAACTGCCCCATTTGAAGCACTGTACGGACGAAAGTGCAGAACTCCAGTTTGTTGGGCAAAAATAGGAGAAAGTCAATTATCAGGTCCCGAAATAGTACAAGAAACCACTGATAAGATCACTCAAATCAAGGAAAGGTTAAAGACAGCTCGAGATCGCCAGAAAAGTTATGCAGACAATAGAAGGAAGCTGTTGGAATTTCAAGTCGGAGATAAAGTACTTTTGAAAGTATCTCCTTGGAAAGGAGTAGTTCGATTCGGTAAGAAAGGAAAGCTAAGTCCGCGATACGTAGGACCATTTTCAGTGATCCAACGTATAGGATCAGTTGCTTATCGTTTACAACTACCAGAAGAGTTAGCTGGAGTACATGATGTAGTTCATGTATCCAACCTCAAGAGATGTCTATCAGACGAATCTTTGGTAGTACCTCTCCAAGATATAGAGGTAAACGAAAATTAAAGTTTGTTGAGAAACCTCTTCAAAAAGAAGACAGAAAAGTGAAGTTTCTCAAATACAAACGATTAGTACTTGTCAAAGTCAAGTGGGATTCAAAGAGAGGACCTGAATACACTTGGGAGCTGGAATCAGAGATGAAGCGAAAGTATCCTCATTTATTCCAATAAATCTCGAGGACGAGATTTTAAATAAGGTGGGTAGAATGTAAGGACTCTCAAAATTGTCCTAAAAATACCCGTAAGTATAAACCCGGACCCCTGAAACCTTACCCTACATCAAAAATCAAGAAAAAACAAACATTATAGGTTTCAGGCGGGCCGCGTAAGATATAAGGGATGGGTTACGCGGGCCGCGTAAGGCCCTAAATTCACCTATAAATAGCTTGTCACTTGCACAGTCCACTGGTGTCGAAACGAACTCTCAAAAATGAAGTTTTAGTACTCTGAAGTCGAAAATTACAATTATATTAGCAAGGTGCTGCTCCGATACCGGGTATTAACTCGATCGCTGCTACGATTCAATGTCCGATCGATTAAACTATCCAATGGATGTTTAAGTGCTGCCCACATTAGGGTTTATGCTTTGTCATTCGTCGTTAATTCGATGGATGTTTAAGTATCGCACTTTGTCATTCGTTGTGAAGGTTTTAATCTCGTGAGTTATCGTAAATGTTGTATTAGTTGCTAACCGAGTTCGTGTGCATGTTATTAAATTTAGGTTAAAAAGGCTAATCAGTAGGCTAAGCTCTGCTCATATAAATCTGCAATGTGAGTCATTCTCTTTTTATCAAATTACTTTCAAATCATGTTTATTTTCAAAGGTTATAATTACAGTGATTAAGTTTATGTAATCACCAAATTACAGCCGGTATGTGGGGTTTTGTATACATTACTTGATAACCGTTACTATTGGACAACGGGTTAGCCAATGAGTGATATGACCATAGTCACAGACACCATTGGACAATGAGGTTACCGATGGATGGTTGAGTGACAAATATCGTGGGTAGTTGGTTGATATCTGGAAACATTGTAATCTTTCTTAATACTGTAAATTATAACAAATGTGTCATTTTAATAAATAGAATGATTCACCAGTATTTACCGCTGACAAAACCTTTTTCAAACATGTTTCAGGTGATCTGTTGTGATCCAAGAAAAGTGCCGCGAAGCACTACAAGCTTAAGGAAGTGGCTCAATATAAAATAAAGAAACATGTTTTGCAAAATAAAGATTTCTCTGTGAAATCATATGATTGTAAATTACCGGGGTTTTATCCCGAATTGTGAAATAAAATAATCGGGAAATTGCAGTTTTAAAAAGATCCTGAAGAAAATTTCCGCTGTTAAATAAATACCACGGAATTTTCTGTCCCGCGACTCCTGAATCGGGTCAAACCAGGTCGGGGGCCGTGACACCAGTGAACCTTCTTATCCACACTCGAACCAGCCCAAAGAAAAGTTCTCATCATTCTTTCAATTTGTTCCATCACCTTAGCTGGAGCTTTGTATAAAGATAAATAATAAACCGGCAAACTAGCGAGCATCGATTTAATCAAAGTTAAACGCCCTCCCATGGATAACGTATTCGCTTTCCAAGAAGCCAACCGACTTTGGATAGTCTCAATGACCGCATTCCAATGACAACTTTTATTCATGTTGGCTCCAACTTTAATTCCCAAATAAGTGAAAGGAAATTCACCTATTCTACACCCTAGAATAGATGCCATATCTACAACATCCTCTCCATCCACACCAATACCAAACAAATGAGACTTGTGGATATTAATCTTCAAGCCTGAGCACATATAAAACACTTTGAGTAACCTAGCGGTCTTCTCAATATTCTCTCTCGACCACTCCCCCATGATAAGGGCATCATCTGCATATAAAAAATGAGATATAGACGGTCCCCCGTTTGACAACCTAATGTCTTTTATTTCCCCCAAATCACAAGCATTATTGAAAATACACGAGAAAGCTTCCATAACAATGAGAAATAAGAACGGGGACAAAGGGTTCCCTTGTCTAATACCCTTTTGACATTGAAAATCAAAAGTAAGGGAACCGTTAACCAACACCGCAGACCTCGCAGACTCAAGGATACCTTTAATCCAAAGGCACCACTTATTAGGAAACCCCATTTGGTCCATCACTGAAATAACAAACCCCCAATTAAAATAGTTTTTTCCCATTCTTTTCTTGTCACTAAAACATTTATTAATCTTTTAACTTATTTTTCTTTCCATTCTTCTCTCGTCAGTATAACATATATGTGACAGCATCTTGAATCATTAATTTGTTAGCTTGACAACAGAACATGAAAATTGGGATTTATAGATTATTATAATCTTGTTCATAAATAGTGTTTTCTTATATTATTGTTTTTATAACCAAATTGCAAGATTTCCATTTGAGACTTAAGAGGGGACACACGTGGCTGATATTGCAAAATTATAGGACTTTTGTAGTCAACTAAAAATATTTTGTCTAAAAACAACAGATAATCAAAACCTCTTTCAAAATGCCAAAGAGAAAGTTGTTTTGTTGTATCTTTTCCAAGACAAAACTGATAGGAACATGGTTTAGAAGTGGAAATAGAAAAGGCAGCAACTATCTCAAGAGGAGATTGCTAAATTGGTGTCTTGTAAGCAGCTCCTGAGTTTTATTTCGGCTTCTTAGTTGTTGGATAGATTGGTTTGGTCGGCGGACTCATCGGGTGTATTCTCGATATCATTTATGAAGAAAGTTTTGTCCAAGCCCTCCCTTTCGCCCCTTGTTTTCATTTTTAAGTTGAATAATTGGGTGCCCAAAAAGGTTAGCACATTTATGTGGAAGGCGGTTTTGAACAGGATCCAACTCTTCATGCTTTAACTAAAAGAAATATTCCCATTGTTTTTGTTGGAAATTTATTAAAAATGTGTTTTTACAAGTGTAACGATGGATGAGAAATCGAGTGATTGGTATAAACATAGCTATGTCATTAATCATGTCACAACTTATTGTTGAAACAAAAAATAACTAACATGGCAGTTTCTAGACGTCTCCTAGGATTTGAGGCTTACAAGGTTCCATAAAACAATAAATAGTTAGTTTTAATGCAGGAGAGGGTCTCCTGCTTTTGGACTCTGCCATGAGAATAAGTTAGATGTTTACAGGAGTAATCAGAATTGAGATAGTGAAGTAAGTGTAAATGAGAGAGGGAAAGTGTAGAATGATACCTGAGATGCCCAAGGTACCTTTAAATGGTGGAGTCCTCTGGCTTAGTTGGCTTGGGCGGCCATCTCAGAGGCTTAGATGGGTAAGGTGGGACTCTCATTCCTGATCGCAGATGGCACTTTACCCTTTTAGGAAACTGAGGGTTTTACCTAGTGAATATTAGATTTCCCTCACTCAACCACATGCTTCAATGAGCATTGGCACTCGCATTCGACTGTCAAACATGGGATGTCAGTGTTGACATGGAATGTCACTATGAGACAAGTATTAGAATTCGGTAGGGTAGATATGTTATCTTTTTGTGGTGAGCCTACGTCATTACCTTTATTAACTTGTTTTTAACAAATAGGAAGATTCATATGACCTTTTAAAGATGTTTTATGAGCTTTCAAGAGTCCATTTTTTACTATTTAGTATGACACTTAACTCTTGATTATTGCATAATTAATGGACATGAATGTTATGATTTGTGTGATTATATAACGAACATGAAGGTTCATTTTATGCAGAGTGAAACCATAAATATTACTACAAACCATAGTAGATACCTTAAGAATACTTCTTTCTTTGTAGGAAAATCAGATGCGAGTACTCTCTAAACTTTATCTTCTTCTTTCCAAATTGATATACACTAATTTACTTGGTATAACCTCGGGTGTGTGACCTTCTTCGCCAGTACATACTACTTTGGTTGTCATACCTTAGGAGACAAACGTGTTGCCTAAGCAGTGACACGAAATTTGTTAAAGGGGTCCATATTGAACATGAATCCTCAGCCACAATCGTCAACATCAGCTTGTTCATTCTTGTAACATGGAAATTACAAGAAGAACTTGTTGAAGAACAAAGTTGAATACTCTACTTCTTGAAGATCTTGGCTTGAATCATTTAACATATATGTAATGTTTATTTCATGTTTTTTGTATTTGTATTCATTTTGTATTACGGTATTTGCTAGTACTCATTTTCTCATGTTAATAACAAGAGTATTGTTATTATTTTATTATTTATTTTTATATAAAAAATGACCCACTTCCTACAGTTTCTTCCTTATGCAACCTTTGTGATGATTTGGATGAGTCATGCGTTCATCTATTTACATTCGGCCATTTTGTAGCTTTGGTGTGGCAAGGTATAAGTAACTTGTGTAATATTGCTCCAATCTTTGCCTTTAATGTTCATGATCAGCTCTCTGTTTACCACGATAATTCTCTCGACAATTGGAAAAACAAAGTGGTTTATGGGCTTATTCTTATTTCGTGTTAGGAGCATTTCAATGATGAGAAACGAAGTTATACCTGAGGGTAAAAATCCTAAACTGTTAGGCTACTTATGGATAACGAATTGTAAGACCCTCATTGGAAATTTACACGATTATAACATTAAAATACGCATTTTAATACTAAAAATGCGACTTTACAAAAACTTGTCATGCCAACATTCCCATATGTTTTAAAAACATTTCAAAAACATAGTTGTAAGTGTTTACATAATTCACTTATAACAAAACAAAACAAGGTTTAACGCGGAAGCTTCATTTAACGTGTGTTCGGTTCTTGTTCGTCGCTTGATCTTCATCCGGGACTTTCGACATTCACCTATGATCAAAACCAACTTAAAAGTTAGTTTTGATAGTTAAATAACAAGTACAACAAGGTAAATGGGTCAAATAATCAAAATAAACAAAAATTGCAAGTTTTTACCCCGTCGCCGCACGCGACGGTATTTCTCCTTGGGCGTCGCGCGACGCCAAGGCCCATTTTTGAAAGAATGTGTTTGAATTGAAGCTGCAGATACCCAGCTTTATTTTCATGAAAATTTCCAACTTCAAATTAGCATAACTTTTGATCTAGACCTCCGTTTTGTGTGATTCTTTTTCCTACGTGTCCGTATTGAAATACAGACCCATTTACCATCATTGTTCATATTAAAATCCAGTTTATAAGCAAATAGTCTGTAAATCCTTTTTTCTATTGTTTGACCCGTTTAGTTTAAGTTACATTGCATGAATGTTGTCAAGGGTCGTCTCTAACATCTCCTACCCATCTCGGGCTTACCAAGCATTAGCGTTTTCACTCCCATTACGAGGTTCGCGTACATATTTACATTCACCGATTTTTTTTGTATTTTTCTAATCACTTAATCCACATTTAACTTCTTAATTTATTTTGACCCATTTAGAGGACTTTTAAGCATCTAAGCATCAAACTCGCTATTTTCTTTTCACATTTCGTCTTTCCATACTAATTAACTATTTATCTTCCACCACAACTATTTTTGTGGTGGATTTGACATAAGGACCCCAAAATCCCAATTTTACCCTTCGACTAGTCCTTTTTCGCAAAAAGGCCATTTTTAGGCATTCGACCCACAAAGGGTTTTGCCTAGAACTTTTATATGCATTTAAGGATTTCAAAATCAATATACAAGTTCCTAAACAACCTTTAAGGGTCGTTTATCCGATTCAACCATCAAGGGCTTTTTGGTAAATCTTTTAGTCCTTCGTTTTACTACGAAGGACTCACTAATTACTTGACCAAAAACTCACTCTTAACTATAAACCTTTTTGTGCGTACCTGGCTCGGGTCACACTGTTGACCCGTTTTAATACCTCGCTTTAATAAATTGCTACTTAATAGCAATGCAAAATTCCCTACGCTAACCATTCCTGTGAACATAAAACTCAACAAGCTTTTGTTACTCGTTGTTGTCAAACGGTGTTAAGTTCACCATTTGACCCGTTGGACGAAAAGACCAATTATTTCACATTTATAATAAAATGGTATTTCTTTACCATTATAAATCTTTTTTACCATCCTTTATGGTTTCTCGTCATTTTTACTTGTTCCGACCCGTATCAAATTACGTCAGAACATCACATTTAATCATTTACTTATCATATTCATAACCCTTATAATAATTAGGCATTCTACAAAAGAGGGTGTAAGCTTTACTTACCTTGTATCAGATTTTGCTCATTCTCCGCGCATTTGATCCGTTTGACCCGCTTCTTTCCCAAGCCTCCACCTAGCTTGTCTAGCGTCAAACTATTATCATAATCCGTAAGACGATTAGATTAGCCATCATTTCTTATGACTATTTCATTTTACGGATTTCATGCCGAAACTACTATTCGACTTCGTCATTGGTTAGTTTGACTTTTAGAAGTCAATTACCTTTAATCGTACAATAGGCATAATTAAGTTAAATCAACATTATGATTACAACCCGTTTTAACCCATATTTCACGTAATTAGTCGCATTATTCAAATGTGCGTTTCATTCAAAATTTCAACATTTGGCTTTCTCTTAGGCATTATATCAAACACCTAATGAGCATACTTTTATAAAATTAATAATCAAACTCCATGACTACCTATCTTGCCAATTACAACATCTTTTACTAAATAATCATCTAATCCATGGTTCAATGTCAAGATTAACTTCATAGAGTTCAAATTACACTAGTTTGATAATCACGATTCTAGTGTTCAGTATGTTTCTTCAAAACCCATTAAACACCTATAATGGATAATCATGAACTTCATAATTTAAACACTAATTCAACAGTTATTGACTAGGGTTTACTCCTAGACATGTTTTCCTTACTAATTTCATCTAAGCATCAATCAATCTAACTCAGATTTCGATTTCTAAAGTTCATCAAATTTCAAGATGTAATCAAAAGACAAAATTTAACATACCTCGTGATCCCTTCACTTAGGTGATCACTAATATAAGCTTGGATTTTGATTTGGGATTGATTTGGCCTTCCAATTTGAACGATTTGAGCAAGTTAGGGTTTGAAGTGGAGAACCTCTGGCTTCTCTGGAGAATTCGACCAGAACACACACTTAAAGTGTGTGTTTTGGTGTTTGGTATTTTTATTTAATAAATCTTGTTTCAAGTTTGCTACATTTGACCCCTATACTTTACCCTTGTTGCATATAACATGTTTTAACCAAGGTTTCACATAATTACAAGACTTGTAATTAACTAGGTTATTTATTTCCTAGTTATTTTATCTTGTTCATAACCGATATTCAATATATGTAAAACCTATGTATTTTTGGGGCTTTACCTAACCCGTTTTATTTTAAGTCTCGTTAACTCGGGCCTTCTATATAATTTGTTTTCTCAAAGTATTTATCCTCCTTTTTAATTAACATAAAGTTTATTTATTTAAATCTCATTATTTACCAGGTTAATTTTTACCACTAACGGTATTTTACCTGTCTTTACTATTAACGTGGTTTGATTACCAAACCCATTTTTTGGGTGTTACAAGTCTACCCCCTTAAAGAGGTTTCGTCCCCCGAAACCTTAATTACGTATTTCATTGGTTTAATCAAACGAACTAGGTTTCGTTTTTCAACGCACCTATTTCTTTTGGTCGAAAGTTTTTATTTATATTGACACGTATGACTTTCATGTGTAAGGCCTCGCGGGCCGTTACTTTCATCTTATGTCCCTTATCTTTATTGATTACTTATCTCGGCGTTTAGACTCATTAGTCACTGGTTACCTTACACCCATTGCTCGGGTATACATCCACTTTTCCTTCTCAGGGCTTACAAACTTTTTTCCCATTTCATAGTTCACGCCATAACCTGGTCATATTCCATATTAGTTTTCTTGACCGTGATCACATCACGTCATTTAAGGTTATATAAACTTTTCTTTATCGAAAATCTTCTTTTCGAATATATCGTTTTGCACTCATTCTTTTAGTGTTTTCCGTTTTCCAATTCCTCTCATAATATTTATATTTGTTAAAACGTTATTTCTCACAAAAAACTGAATTTTAGTTTAACGTTTTCTCTTCAATTCATGTCAATTTCTCACATCAGGAAATTTACGTCCAAGGATTTATCCCCTTCCGTTGTCATTTCGGTAATGACTTCACCCCCTTTTATGACATAACACAATTTAAATAATTATGGATTCTTTTATCAATTTTGCCCGTTTAAATGTTTTAGTGAAATTCTTCAGTTTCGTCAACCAGACTTTTCATAATCTCTTCGCTTTAACCCATTCAATTAACTTAGCGAAACCCATCGCTTTTATACTAACTTTACCTCCCGTTATTATTTTACGCGGGGTGTTACAACCAGTTTCCTCGTTTTACATTATTTGCCCGTAGGTTCTTTCACATAGCCTCGCAGGCTTTTTCCTTAGATTTCCACCTTTTAAGGTAAATCCCCATCATTTCGTTTCTTTCTATTCGTGACCCGAGGGTCTTTTTGGTCCCGTAGACTTAACATTAATTATAATCCCATAGGTTATGATGATCCCGTAGATCACCTTTTATTCGAGTCTTTATTCAACTGTATATATATATATATATATATATATATATATATATATATATGGCGTCAAGGCACCTCTTTTTATGTTTAGAATTATTTACTTTTGCTTTTTGGATTTCATTTGACCTTGACCGTAGTCTAAGGCTACATTTGTTTTCTTTCGAATTATCTTTCCAACTTTATGACTTCTAACGTCATTTACACGTCGGTTTGTCCTACACTTACCGTTACCCGGTTCTTACCTATACTTCTTTACGACCCGTTACCTGAGTTCTTTATCTTAATTGTTTTAACATTCTTGTTTTGTTAGTATGCGTTTTTCCTTTCTATCATGCATTATTAGGGTATTTACTATGTTACTTAATTGATATATGTATGAATATACACATATTTATGCATCTTTCATTAACAAGCGGCTTGTCTTGCTTTTCAAGACTAGCCCAACTCATTAACATGGTCGTTTTTTCCTTCTCAAAATATATATTTGGTGCTATGGCACCCGTTTTATAGTTTCATTGTTACTAGGACTTTGTGTTCCACTTGTCATTAGTCCGTATCTATTTTCACTGTGGTGTTTTACAAAGGTTACTCCACATATCATTTAGTTATTCCGTATCATCATATGGAATTTACCCACATCATTCGTCAACACATATAACGTTCCCTTTTAAGTTGGCTTGGCCGAGTCTATAACTCGCCTTAACCATTCATACTTATTATATTTTATGGGTCCGAGTGTAGTTACACTTCCTCCCAATTCGTTCCTTAATCATTTACACATCTGCATTCTCCGGGTTCGAGTGTAGTGACACTTCCTCCCAATGCATATCTTAATCATTTTACATATTTGCATTCTCCGGGTTCGAGTGTAAGTACACTCCCTCCCAATGCATTTCTTAATCATTTTATATATTTGCATTCTCCGGGTTCGAGTGTAAGTACACTCCCTCCCAATGCATTTCCTGACATCTCCCACTCACTTAGTCCTTGTTACATAAGGGGTACTTATGTTAGTTATAATAAACTCATCGTATCATGTGTTTAACACTTACCTGGCCAGGGTAAGTAATCTGCACATGGTACGCATAAACTTATTATAATTAATATATTACCTCCCATGTAAGCAAGTTTTTGCTTTGTGGTTACGTCCCTTATTTTATTCGGTAAAACCTTTTATTGCTATATTGCAAATATTAGGTTTTTACCTTTATTTATTCACAAATCATAAGGTGTTTTCATTTCATAACTTATATACAATCACATTCTGTGATGGGATTGTTACATATCTATACTGTGTCTTTTATATAAAACTTTTATCTGAACGGTCATCCCCATCCAAGTTTCTAAGTCTGAATTTTACTTATGCATCAGTTATTCACCATTGTGAATAATACCACTTACCCACTTAATTTCTCTTGGAACATCATCCTAAATGAGTATTTTACGGCAGTTTCCCAAGCCTAAATTTCCTTTATTCGCTATCACTCCCATGTGCATATAGCATGCAACAAATATATAATAACTTAGGATGTGCACCTGGGTATGCTTGCCCCGACGGGCTTTCCTTGCCATTTCTCTTATTCCCGATTGTTACGCGATTTGGTACTTGATGTGCATGCTCTACTTGTCATACTTCCGGCTTTTCCACCATCACGTTGGGTGGATTATCATATTCCCATCATTCTCGGATGCGGTCACCATATTACTGAAACATTCACAACAATTAGTAATATTACAAATTAAGTATAATTTGCATTGTCATACAAGACTTTCAGATATACTAGTCACAACAAGTGATTAATTGTCTAAACCGGTCTTTGGTTAGGCCTTTGTCACCTAATCATTCTTTGTAGTATATTTGGGGAAACATGTTATCACACGATATCTCTGACTATTATTTATAACAATCTCAGATTAAACCAGATTATTATTTAGAATACTACTTACCGGAATCCATGATCAAGCCTTGAACCGAACACCAATCTTTATCAAAAGCATAAGGTTTAAGTCCAAGCACAGTTTTTACCCACCATACTTGAATCTCTTAAACCAGGGCTCTGATACCAACTTGTAAGACCCTCATTGGAAATTTACACGATTATAACATTAAAATAAGCATTTTAATACTAAAAATGCGACTTTACAAAAACTTGTCGTGCCAACATTCCCATATGTTTTAAAAACATTTCAAAAACATAGTTGTAAGTGTTTACATAATTCACTTATAACAAAACAAAACAAGGTTTAACGCAGAAGCTTCATTTAACGTGTGTTCGGTTCTTGTTCGTCGCTTGATCTTCATCCGGGACTCTCGACATTCACCTATGATCAAAACCAACTTAAAAGTTAGTTTTGATAGTTAAATAACAAGTACAACAAGGTAAATGGGTCAAATAATCAAAATAAACAAAAATTGCAAGTTTTTACCCCGTCGCCGCACGCGACGGTATTTCTCCTTGGGCGTCGCGCGACGCCATGGCCCATTTTCGATAGAATGTGTTTGAATTGAAGCTGCAGATACCCAGCTTTATTTTCATGAAAATTTCCAACTTCAAATTAGCATAACTATTGATCTAGACCTCCGTTTTGTGTGATTCTTTTTCCTACGTGTCCGTATTAAAATACGAACCCATTTACCATCATTGTTCGTATTAGAACCCAGTTTATAAGCAAATAGTCTATAAATACCTTTTTCTATTGTTTGACCTGTTTAGTTTAAGTTACATTGCATGAATGTTGTCAAGGGTCGTCTCTAACATTTCCTACCCATCTCGGGCTTACCAAGCATTAGCGTTTTCACTCCCATTACCGGGTTCGCGTACATATTTACATTCACCGATTTATTTGTATTTTTCTAATCACTTAATCCACATTTAACTTCTTAATTTATTTTGACCCATTTAGAGGACTTTTAAGCATCTAAGCATCAAACTCGCTATTTTCTTTTCGCACTTCGTCTTTCCATACTAATTAACTATTTATCTTCTACCACAACTATTTTTGTGGTGGATTTGACATAAGGAACCCAAAATCCCAATTTTACCCTTCGACTAGTCCTTTTTCGCAAAAAAAAAGCCATTTTTAGGCATTCGACCCACAAAGGTTTTTGCCTAGAACTTTTATATGCATTTAAGGATTTCAAAATCAATATACAAGTTCCTAAACAACCTCTAAGGGTCGTTTATCCGGTTCACCCATCAAGGGCTTTTTGGTAAATCTTTTAGTCCTTCATTTTACTACGAAGGACTCACTAATTACTTCACCAAAAACTCACTCTTAACTATAAACCTTTTTGTGCGTACCTGGCTCGGGTCACACTGTTGACCCATTTTAATACCTCGCTTTAATAAATTGCTACTTAATAGCAATGCAAAATTCCCTACGCTAACCATTCCTGTGAACATAAAACTCGACAAGCTTTTGTTACTCATTGTTGTCAAACGGTGTTAAGTTCACCATTTGACCCGTTGGACGAAAAGACCAATTATTTCACATTTATAATAGAATGGTATTTCTTTACCATTATAAATCTTTTTTTTACCATCCTTCATGGTTTCTCGTCATTTTTACTTGTTCCGACCCGTATCAAATTATGTCGTAACATCACATTTAATTATTTACTTATCATGTTCATAACCCTTATAATAATTTGGCATTCTACAAAAGAGGGTGTAAGCTTTACTTACCTTGTATCCGATTTTGCTCCTTCTCCGTGCATTTGATCTAGCGTCAAACTATTATCATAATCCGTAAGACGATTAGATTAGCCATAATTTCTTATGACTATTTTATTTTACGGATTTCATGCCGAAACTACTATTCGACTTCGTCATTGGTTAGTTTGACCAGTGCACTCCCAAGCCCTTTTCTCTCGATTTCTCGCGATTCTTGTAAGTTTTCAGTCTAAACCTTGTACTTCCATCATCATTACACACTTTCTCATCCTTTCCACCATCAAATCTTACATTTTAACCATGAAATCGCCTGATTTGGAGCTGTTCTAGGGTGACGTCATCACGGGTTCATATGAACACCGGAGTGTGACCTCATCTCAGCAAGAACGGTTCGAATCTAACAGATTTCTACATGATTTTTCACTGACTTCGTCTAAATCTAAACATTTAACAAGTGTTCCAAACTTTTCTTCAAACATTCTTCACTTTTACTCGAAAATCGAGGGAATCCAGACTCGTTCGGGTGTTCTACTCATTCTCTAGTGGAGAACCGGGATGAGAATGGATTTCTATCGAAGAGACGACTGATTTACGGGTGAACATGAAACTCCGTCAAGAACAGCTGAGTCTGGTCGAACGGGGTGATTCCCGTCCGATCGGATGAGTTGGACTTGATGTGTTTTCCGTTGTTTAACACGTCCTCACACCATATCTGTAACGCCTTGCGTTTTTATACTTTCTATATTTGGAAACCCTTGCTTGAAATTCTATTTTTGGAAACCATGTAACCTTGTAATCGTTCCTTCATTGTAATCGATGTAAAATCCGAGACTTGGATTATAAATAAAGCTCGTATTTCTTTAATTTCGTGTTATACGTACACTATACATGCTCATACATTTATTTTTGCGAGAAAATTGATGCTTGTTCGTAAATCTTGGAAACTATGTGTTAAACTTGCAAATACGTGAAACTTATGCAAAAAAAAAAAACGCCTTTTGATCGTATACGAAACTATTCATATACTTAATTATACTTGGATTATGTTCATCATGCTTGTTTTACCCTTATACTATGCTTATATGACGAAAAAGGCCCTTAAAACACTTAAAAACCCTAAAATACAAACTAGAGGGGCCTAAAGTGTCAAAAACCAAAAGTTGTCTGGAGGAGTGTCACTGGCCACGAAGGACCCCCCAAAACCTTACGCTGGTCGCGAGACAGTCTGATCCGGAGACAACCTCAACCAGCTCGCTGATTGGGCGATTTTTTGTGTGTTTTAACTTGTGTTTCTTGTCTTAATTGTCCACCAAACAACCACCTAACACTTCCCTATAAATCCCAAGCATAATCCCCACATTTTTCACTTTACAACTTGTCCAAAAGACTCTCAAATCTGTCCATAATCAGCTGTCAAACAAGAGTTCAAGCATAATCATACCTTCTTACAAAAACAAGCATAATTTTCTCATTTCTTGTTCGATTTACTCGATTCTTTTTCCTACATGCTTGGATTAACCTTAGCTTCATTTCCATTGGTTTTCCTCGGAGAATCAGGCCCTGGAACGTCACCGAAAAGGCTCCAAAGTGGGCTGTTTATTTCTGTTTTCATTTAATCTTTGTTAAACTTGTGTAAACTTGAGGAAACTCATCTCAAACCTATGTCCTTATGCTTATAACCACATCTATGGTTAGTTAGGCTTAAAAAAAGGTTGAGACATTCAAAATAAAAGGTATAAACCTCACAAACTTTCTGTTTTGTTCAAGGGTTTAACCCATAAGTGATGTTCAAGCTCAAAGCTTGATGAATGTGTGATGCAGGATTAACATGGGTTATCCTAGTTGAAAATCCACACTTTGCTTGATGATTTCTCATAGATTAGTTGTTCATATTTATTATTTACTTGTAAGTTCATGACCCTCCTTGAATGTTCATAACATCAAGTGTTGTGGTGAACACTTAGAGGTGCCTAAATGGAAGAACTTGTTCTTCCTACATCCTATATGACTTCTATAACACAAAGAGGTTCCTAAATGGAGGATTCATCCTCCTACCTCATGCTTGAACTAATGGACTTATTGATATATTACATAACCTATATAATACTTGTATAAACTATCCAAATATTTGAACCTTTGATGATGAATTTGTGTTCATTCGTCAAAGTACTAGATTGCATCATCTAAGACCTAAAACTTGTTATGATTCGAATGGGTGTTCTACCCATGCAAACATTCTAACCCTTGGGTTTCATAGTGTCAAACAAGTATTATATGTTAAAATATGATTACTTTCATATGTTATCTTCTTATGTTTTAAATTCCGAAGCTCGACTCTAAACATACCTTGAACTTTAACCCTTATACATTCGATTTCCTATTCTCATTGCTCGTCAACAATTGGATAATCGAAAAACATATGCAAATTTTGTGAGTATACTTGACCCATTTTACCGTTTTCACACTTTTGGGTGTAACATGTTTTTATATACAAAACACACTTAGTATACATACTCTTATGCAAATACATAAACAAACAATCCAATACATGCTTACTATTTGTTATGCTTGATTCGTGTTTTCTGGGTGATTCTTATGTGATGAACATGTCATCAGCTTCGTACAAGCCTCCACTTAACATGTATAGCGCTATAGGAGTAACGCACCACCCGTGAACGAGAGGTCATGTTAGGTTTATTCATTCATACTTGCGTAAACAAAGGGTTGACTTATAAATCGCATGCCAGTTTAATACGTTAATCTTGATGACTAGGTTTGCCATGTGGATTGTTCCTTATTATTTTATACTTATATACTACGCACCAAACTTGTATGCTCGCCAATACCTTTGTATTGAACTACACTTTTAAAACATGTTGCAGGTTTAGCGATGATGTCGGTGATGCATGGAATCTAGTAGGATGCTTAGATACACACTTTAAATTTGTATTCTTATTGTATTGTATTTCGTTATTCATGTTGTATTTGTTTCAAATCTTTGTAATTGACTCTTTAGAAATGAAATGGAAATTTATTATTTAAATACTTGTCACAAATAGTGTTATGAAGTCTCTTGCAATCTAGTTTTCGTCTCACTCCGATGTTTCCGCCATCGGTTGGGGTGTGACAGATTGGTATCAGAGCCATAACTATAGGGAATTAGGAAAAATTGTCATGCTTTTTACCTAGTCTATAGTTCTAGAGCCTTATTCTTATGTTTTGCTTGAACCACTTGCATGATACTTTATTTGCTCCTTATTTATTCTCTTTTGACCTTTTAAACATATATGTCACTTTTGTGTTAATACTTGCTTTATTATTTGTTAATACTTGTTGTATTGTCCCATTCTTTATGTGCTATTCTTGCTATGTCTTTTACGTGTTATTTTCTTGAGATGCTTATTGTGCTTATACTGGTTATTATTATTTTGAACATACGTCTTTTACTCGTTTATACTAAAATCGAAACCACTCGTAATACACAAACGAGATGACTTCAGCAAAATAGGCGTGAAACCCACAATTTGGTGAACAACTCTCAATCCATCTACTTTTCCTTTTTACATGAAATTCACCATCAAGTTAGGAGTGAAATCCTCACCTTGATAGAGAAATTCAAATTTCAAAATTCTAGTGGACCCTCGTCAAAGTGTTGAAATTAAATTTTGACCTGATGAGTACCAACCACACTTAGGATACGAAATCGTCAAGTTAGGGGTGAAACCCGCACCTTGTCGACTAGTTCCACTCCTCGATTTTTCATAAATCCCGCCAAGTCTCGAAATTTCAATTGATTTGGGACATGTAGTAACCGAAAGGGTAAATACCGTTAACCGACTTGTCGGCGAGAGTATTTTACCTATTAGGCCAAAGCATGCTCCTCAAATTCAAAAGACTTTTCGACCACTTTGGTTAGTCAAAGTTCCGCTTTGGAACCATCCAAATTTTAATCAAACATGTGTTTCTATTATTTATCTTATACGATGCAATCTTTCAAATACAAACTTACTTCCGATATTCTCTTTTCACACACTCAACATATTAAATCATTTCATACATTTATACATATGCATGATTTCATAAAATTTTATTTATATTTCTTATAACAACAAATGGAGACATATCATCAAGATAGGAGTGAATTCCTTACCTTGACGATTAACTCCACTTCCTCTTTCTTAAAATGACCTCACCAACGAGTTAGGGGTGATTCCCTTACCTAGGTGATCGTTGCCAAAAATTTTCCTTCAAAATAACTTATTATGCAAACCCGATCATGTTTTATACCTAAATCGTTTATCATTATTCAAAATACCTACTTATGCCGATTTCAAAATACATTGTTTTATCAAGCGTACTTCTTATCCTACAATCTATTTTCACTCAACCCATATACACGAGATTCTTAATCATGTCTTAAAACGTTTTATTACCCAAATTTCAAAACCTTACGAGATGCTACCTATCAATTTAATCGGTCCAATGAATCTCTTGCCCATGAACTTCATATTCGACTTAATCACTAAAACACACACTCACGATATATCACCATACTAAAGACTTTCATTTCCAATCAGAATTCAAACCAACTTTCTCATATACTTATAAGATCTTACAGATATTATACGATCATTTTACCAAAGACGCTTTTCAACATCAATAAATCATTGGTTAATTTTTTTTTAAAAACAATCACTAAGCCCTTTTGCTAAATTTCTTTTCTAAGGATCGACATTTTCACAAGAACCTTCAAAATTCAAAATTTCTTGTTTTGATGCAAATGAAACAAACCCATTATTTTCGAAAACCTTTTTCTACACCGCTTAATTCGTCGTTCAAATTTCAAAACACGTGGGCTAGAAGACTTCATGAGGACCGACAATCTTCAACTTACCTAAACTCTTTTAAAACAAAAGTAGCATTTCATTCATTTATATGCCCGAATTCGTTATACTTCAACATACACTATATACGTAATTTTTATTAATCGTGCCTACATTCATACTCATACGTTTTATGTCTATACTCATACTTACGTGAATAATCATATTTAAACTTATATTTATGCTCATACTTTCATTCATACTCATGATTCATACATTCGTACCCGTACGCGAGTGGAATCCGAGGGATTCGCTTACGTGGGTCCCATACATACTTAAGCATGGACTTGCTTATATACTATATCCTGATACGTACACATTCTTATTTTTAAATTATGTATACCCTGATTCATACACAACTAGTACAAGCTATGTGAATCATGCGACGATCAAAATAATCGCGGGTGCCCACGGGATTATAGTGATATGCGTGACAACTGTCAAATTTGCATGTATCCGTACAACTATTAAACAATGATTGGTGCTTAATGACTGTGCTGAATTTCAATTAACAACTTGAATTGCTTTCTGATTATTGCCATATACATACATGTGCATCACATATTGCATAATGTCATATCATTACGGCGTGCAAACTTTATTGATTCAAATGATGCACGAAACACAGCTAGCACACTTATCTAGAAAAAATCAGAAAAATGCTGACAGAATTCAGTACATAGACAGACATGGTATTGAGACACAGAATGAGCCAGAAACCAAGAGTTATACTAGTATAGTGTCTAGGAAAGTAAGGATCACAAAACTGCCTTCCTAGTGATAGTTTAAGTGCCGGAAAGTGCCTAAAACTCACACAAACTGTAGAATTCTGCAGAAATCCGCAAAATTCAGCATTTAAACACAAGAATATCATGCAAAAATATGTTTAATTGGTCCAGAATGCTTTCCTAAGCGTCGGGAATCAAAACTGTCACAAAAGGTAACATAAAGCACACTAAACTGCATAGTTTAGCACCTTAACGAACCGGTAACCAACCGAACTACCGGACACTACCCGAAACACCAAATTTTCACTAGAAGCACTGTTTTGACATTACCAAGCTAGTTATGGTCCCTGAACATCATAACACGCTATATAACATCTAATAACTAAATAATATAACTAAACACTTGATTTTCAACTAACATAACTAACTATTAGTTGCAACCTAACTCTAGACCCCCCCCCCCCACCTATAATCGGCCAACATGTGGTCCCCACTCAAGATTTTATTTGCTTATTAAATTGGATTATGTCTCACTTTACTAAACACATTAACCCTTAGACTTAACATGTTAGTGTATTATAAGAAAGACCACAAGATTCAAGACCATCATTCTCAAACACACACCACACTTGAGCTCTCTCTCCCTCTCCCTTCCATTCTCGGCCGAGAGCACCCCCACACACCATCACCTTCATCTTTCACTTCTCATACAATCCATACATACTCAAAGGTGTAAGAAGGTGTATAAGGAAGCTAGGTACTCTTGGAAGTTGAAGGACCACTCACACAAGATTTTATCCACCTCTTCTTCATCTTGTGATCATCCCTAGCCTTGAGCTAGTAGTAAGATCATCTACACCTTATTTTACATCTTGTTTTGGTGGTTAAAGAATCATACAAGTTGTTAATCATGAAGAACACTATGAATCTTGAACATGAAACTTAAACATAAGACTAAAAACATAAGAAATCAAGTTATTTAAGTGTTGTTATGCTTGTTGATTGCTCATGTTATTGATGTTGATCATCATGTGATCTTGCTAGATAGTGATTAAAGACATAATCTAGCAAGATGAGAGGATGATTATGTTGTAGATCAAAGTAATCATCCATATGTAAATCATGAACTTGAAGTGAAAATTGTTTTTCTTGTAAAGTGATGATTAAAGTGAACATAAAGTCTTGTAAACCTAGGTTTTCAAGAATGATTTTCCAAGAGACTAAGTTAAAAATACAAGATTTACCTAAGCTTGGTTCTTAAAGGAATTAACCACATTTTTAGTGGTTAAACAAGTGTAGAAATATATATCTAACAAGAAAAACTCAAGAAGAAACATTTTTAGAAAATCTATTTACAAGTTGTAAAGAACTAATTTCTTTAATAATGATGTTTTTAAATAAATAACCACACTTCAAAGGGTAACTAAGCCTACTAAACACACTAGTAAGTTACTACAAATTTTTGTAAACTTTCAAGTTCATGAAGTAGTGATTTATGCATGATTTTGGCAAATTGATAAGTGTTGATTGGTTTATTGTTGATTGTGTTGATTTATAAAAGAAAATGATATGCTTTGAAAGCATGGAAACCTTCATTTTTAAGGGGAAACTATGGCAAACATTTTCTAGAAATTTCCCACTTAGAAAAATATTTTTAAATAAATATTTACAAGTATATTTTAAACCATGAATTTTCATATAAAGTTTTCCATAATTTTTGTCACAAAAATTATAAATATTAGAGGTTGGTTTTTGATATAAAAGTGACTAAATATGTATTTTGGAAATATATATTTAGATGTCACCATGTGTGTGATTATTTGTATATTATGTGTATTAGTTATATTATTTTAGGACTTGAAATGATATAACTCACCAAAATACCGAGAAAATACAATACGAAATATTACCAAAATTCCAAGAATTAAATATACAAATTATACCCAAAATATTGGAGGAACCGAACAAGGAATATAACTTACATAAATATTCCAGAAATAAATTCATAAGTATTTTGGTAATTAGTATTTTGGACAACAAGAAAACAAAAATATGATTTTTACAATTATTACAAAAATACATCATATTTTTTACAAGGAGAAAATATATTATTTTTGGGAGAAAATATATTTTCTTAAAAAAACTTGGAACATATTATTTTTGGATGAAAAATGGATTTGTATACATTTTCCAAGTTAAACTTGAAAACATATTATTTTGAGACTTATATGAAAAGTATAAATATTTTTGCCAAGGGAAAAATTATAAATAATTTTTCTATGTAGTATTTCTTAAAATATATATTTTGAGAATATATATTGATGGATTTTTTATTAGAAATATTATTCCGAAAAAATTAATACAAAATTAAGTATAAGAATACTTAACAAACACAATAGAAATACGTATTCTCGTACGTATAAATACACCGGAATACGCCACCGATACTTGGCAAAAATACACAAGGTTAAGAATACAAGTATACATACCCCCCCCATCCTTGGGAAATTAAACATGTACAAGTACATAAACTTGTCAAGCTAAAATATATTGTTATTCCATAACTTAATAAATATAATTTAAGTTAAAATAATTATTATTTTAACAAATAATTATATAACTTGGAATGATATGGACGACACAAAGAAACGTAACCCAAAGATGCAAACTAAAGACTAAGGTCAAGGCACGACCCACCCGTCTAATAAACCGTAGTACATTTGTAGGTAGTCGTGCACACTAGAGGAAGCTTTGAGTTACATTGGGATTCGAAGAACGCAAGATTGTGAGTTCATGTCCCCCTTTTCTCTTAACTGTTTTTGGTTTTATAACTTCGGGGGTGAAGTACATGTTACAAATTGTTTACATATGGTATGGTTAGCTAAGGAAAGGTACAATTAGATCATGTGAGTGGTGGGTACAACGCTTAAGACCATTAATCCTCGTAGTAGGACCAAGGGACATGAGTGATAGATCTATTTGGGTGTAGCGAGCCCCACCTATGTGGACCGGGATTTGGCCCATGAGGTGACTATGTCTTACAGCCGGAGGCCCGATGCAAAATCTGCTAGGATTGAGCCTTCCTGCATCACGTTACACATATTAATGGCCTTGAAAAGCATTAATGGATCTGTTTTCCTTGTTTGCTTCCATACCAGGGTTTACAAATACATACTTACTCATAATGATTACAAGGTTTATTCGAGCTCACACACTAAACACATGAACTCGCTCAACTTTTGTTGATGTTTTCAAACTACATGTATTTCAGGAAACTAAGTATGGATCTGGCGGGCGTTGAAGTCTTCAAGTCATGTCTATATTAAAAGATGTCATTTGAAGTCAAAGGGGTTTGGGTTATGTATTTTATCTTGGATAAGATACATGGCGCAAAACCTAGTTTATTAGTGTCTTTTGTGAAGTCCTTATGGAACTTAAAACTTGTTGGTGTTGTATTCTGAACGCGAAGTCCGTGCTTTGGGATTTAAAACAATGTTACTTGTAATGTTTTAAAACTTATCTATGGATGAACATCTTGGTTTTATCATATTGTTGTTTGTTATGGTTGAATGCAATGATATTAAGCAAGTCACACAAAATCACGCTTCCGCAAAAGTCAGGGTGTGACAGTTTGGTATCAGAGCTTCGATTGTAGCGAACTAGGATTCTTTCTCGAGTCTAGACTACAATCATTAGGGCTATCACGAAAATATTTTCACAACATATTTTTCATTGCATACACGAAACGCCCAGATCTATGGAACAAACGTTTTACAAAGAGAAAGACACGAAACACAATGCAAGGTCACATTGGTAGTCCAGTCTGCATGGAGTAGACTAGGAAAGTTAGAGAAGATTTCATGAGGAATAATGAGGATACCTGTGCATATGTTATGATTGATATGTTACAGGCATTATGTCTTCATTCGAGAGCGGATTGTCCGACGCCGATGACCCTATGGCTATTGTCTCCAATGACGAGATCGCACCGGTGTCACACCCTAACCGATGGCGGAATCATCGGGGTGCGACACTGAGCGAAACAGATTGTTCAAAGAAATTCCATAACGGCTAAATTACTAAATAGTTTAGATATTATGTCCCATACCATAACCCATAAGATAATCTAGTTATTACAGACATAGATATTCTTCAAACAAATAATTCATGTTCTGACAACTCAGATTTTTCAAATAAAATAAATTGTCTTTGTTTCTAGACTCTTTCCTAGCCTCGATTTCACAGCAAGCCAAGCATTCTAACATCTTAAGCACCTGCCACATACGTTAAAGTAAAAGTCAACACACATAGTGTAAAGGTGAGCATACAAGTTTAATAGATATAACAGAGTTCGAAATTGTTTACGCATAACCAGCACATACAACGAGTGAAATGAAGCACGTAAGTTATCGACATGATCCTATCAATACCAATGACTGCGGGTTGACTGCGCAAGGCAGTTCGTAATACACACTCACCACTGTGAGCCATGTAATTAATTGTCCTTAACAACCCCTAAGTGAACAGGTGTTGAGTCCAAACTATAGTACTATCGTTGCTAAGGCAGGTAGACTGCAATCCATGTGTAAACATAACAAACAAGCATTCATTAAGTCACGTATAACATGCAGTAGCGGTTAGCGTTAAAGTATTGCGTAGTGTGTTCGATGTGATTTAGAATAAGTAACGTATGTAACACCCAAAAGCGCGTAAAGCAAAAAGGGTTCGAGTATACTCACAACGATGATGGATTGAAGGGAGTGCTAGAGCGGAATTAGCCTGATCAGAATGATAGCATAAACGATAAGCGGCGCGTAAAACGATGCAAGTGTACCAAGGATCGGATGGTAATCTGATCGGGTGGCAATCCGATTGGATGGCCAGACGATCGGGTGGCAATCCGTTCGGATGTGTTTGTGTATGATGGTTTGCCTTTTGAAGTTTTCGTTGTAGCATTTTGAAAATAGAGAAGTATCTCTACCTTTCAGGTCGGTCGATCGAACGGCCATTCGATCGGGCAGCAATCCGATTGGCGAGACTTCTCAGATTGAGAACAGGTTCACAGCAGGACGGTCACTCGATCGGATGGCTATCCGATCGGGTGGCAATCCGTACGTACTGAACATGTTGAAAATTGTTTAAGTATCCAGGTCCCAAACGTTACACGATCGGACGGTCACTCGATCGGATGGCAATCCGATCGGGTGGTAATCCGTTTCAACGTTCAGAACCTTTAAATAGTTTGGAATATAGTTTAAGTATGGAACCAAGTGCAACCCGATCGGATGGTCGGTCGATCTGGTGGCAATCCAATCGGACGATAATCCGTCCCGACGATCCGTTCGTCTTGACGCTCGATTCGTTTGAAGTTTTATAGTGTCTAAACGAGACATTTTGATTACATGCTTGAACAACAGAAACCCATCTCGGCCCAAGTGACCCGACCGAACAGGAATCACCCTATTCCGACCGGTTCCCGGTTCGAGTCGGTAGTTCATGTTCAAACCTGAAGTCAATATCTCTAGGATAGAATTCGGATTTGGAACTAATACATCACCAAGAACGGGTAGAAGATCAGAACGAGCTCCGATTCTATCGGGTTTGAGTGCATTGAGTGTAAAAGAGTTGAAAGAAAGTTGGAAAACCTTCTTTCAATCATTTTCTCCATGAATATGTTCAGATCTATGCAAGATCTTCGTTTATTTATGTGGAAATCGTCCAGATCTAAGTTGTACTTGGTGGATTGAGGCCAAAACATGAAGTTCATAAGAACACCATGATGACATCATCCTAGAACACCTCAAATCCACTAATTTCACGGTTAAAAGTTAAGATTCAAAAGATAGAAAGGTGTAGGAATGCTTGTAGATCAAGAAAGTACAAGATTTAGGTTGAAAACTTACAAGGTTCGCGAGAAATCGGAAGAAAAGTGGGTTGGAGCGAGTTGAGTAGAGAGAGAGCTGTCAACATCAAGTGATGTGACATATGAGGGTGTTTATAGGGTTTCCTAAAAAGGAAAGTGGGAAAGAGTGTTGGTGCATTCATCTGTCGTCTTCGTCTTATGTCGAGTCTCGGGTTCGATGCGAAGTTGTTCAAGCATGATGTCATGATGACGTCATCAAGATGACATCATCTCACTAAAAGACAAAATTGATTCCAAGATGTCATGAGGATTTCGCTTGAAGACAAAAGTTTAGAATTGAAAGTTTCACTTGAATTGTTAACATTTGGATTTCGCTTGAAGTGTCTTCAAGCGAAATCTTGTCTAGTATATATAGGGGTGTTGGTCATTTCATTTGTAAAGTTCAGAGATTCCACACCGAGGTGCTGCCGGTGTGAGATTTGATTGTAAACAACGTCATATTAATACAATCAGTAGTTAAAGTGATACACAAGCTGTTTCGACTTCAGTTTCTTAGTTTCCGCCTCTGAAACTGATAAAATCTCTTCTGAACGACTCGTTCGGGTCGCAAACCGATCCTACAAGTGGTATCAGAGCTCAGGAGGAAGAGATTTCACCAAAACAGCTCGTTTTTGTCACTTTTTCTGTTTTTCTACACCTTCTTTCAAAATCGAACAAATTTTTACGGTTAAAATCGGCTTAAATTCTCACATATTGTACGAAAACATGTTTTAACAAACCCTTGAAAGTTTCGGAACTTAATTTGATCATTTACACGTTCATTCAGACCAAAAACAGTTCGTAAAATTTGACATCAGAGGATTTCGCTTGAAATATAGTGAAGTTTTCGCTTGAAACTTGATTTTGTCTGTCGATTCCGCTTGAACAGTTCAAGCGAAATTGATTTGTTGGATTTCGCTTGAATTGTTGTACTTGTATCAGACTATTTCGCTTGAAACATGTATCGAGTATTGTGATTGATTTAGTGGTTCGAGGAGTGCATATGATACAGATTTTATAATAAAAAGAATTGAGAATCGGTTCATTGAAAGTTGAAAAAGGAAGTATTGTGTCTTGTGTCAGTTGCAGGTGATAGGTATTAAAGTGTGTCAGTTGGTTCTGTTCGAGATTTACATGTGATATTTGTTTGTCACCAGCTCAAGTATGTGCACTTTATCATCATTAAAATGTCGGCTAGTTGTTTTGGATTTATTTAGTGGCATGTGATCAGATTAAAATGTCAACTGATAAATATGTTGAGCATGCTTGAAATTACATGTGACCACTTGAAAATTCTATCCGATTGAATTGTTTTACACGTGAAAGTGCATCGTGTATTGTGTACATCATTAAACGAGGGTGTCCGTTCTTTGGAAAAGAAATTCATGTGATCATATTGTCAGTTTGCATGTGAACCATTATTTTTGAAAGTTGTTGCCAATTCACTACATACTTGCGGTCCAATGGGATTTAAGTAGTAATCAATATTGTCGGCTATTGGGTTTATCTACCGATTTAATTCATGTGTTGAACAAGTTGCGGCCAAATCAAAATTCGTAGAATATATCTAGTAATCAGCCTAATCAGTTTGATTATCTTAAAGTGTCTTGGTCAAATTGAAAGTGTGTTTTGAGCGAAATTTATCGGGATTATTTGAAAAATGGAAATGATGTTTGATGAGATGGAAAATCATGATCTTGAAAGATTAAATGATTGGTATATGGGGTATTTGGATGATAGTTATAGAAATGTGAAAAAGGATCTTTGGGTCAAAAGGTTTAAATATTTTGCATGTTTGAAAAATGAAACATTGGAAGAATTAGAGAACCGATATGGAGTCTTACTTGGTTACTTAAAAAATCATGAGATATTTCCATCAGATGCTGAAAAAATAGAAAAGTTTGCAGATGTATTACCTATTGAATGGAGTGAATGTTTGAAAAATTTTAGAAAGGATTCAAATTTTTCAAAATTACATCTAAAAAGATTCATCAGCATACTTAAAACTCATGAATTTGAAAATGGAAAGAAAAGGAAAGAAATGATAAATGTCTTAAAAAATCATTTGATGGATATGGGCTTAGATGTGATTGATGAGATAAACAAAAGGATTGTTGAATGTGTTAGGGCAAAATATGTGATGAAATATGATATTAAGAGAGGTTGTTATATTGATGAGTATGTAAATCCTCTTGATTTCGTTAAAATCTTTTGCGCAGGTACATTTAGGGCAAAGGAAGAGCAAGCTCCAAAGAATGAAGAATTTGTGAAGAATGAATCTTCAAGTTCTGCATCAGTATGCTCTAAATGTGATAAACTTGAAGCTGACAATGACAAACTCTTGAAAGATGTGGAAAGTTTAAAATCGGAAGTCAAAAAGCTGAATGATAAGAAGCAAGCTGATGATAAGCAAATTCTTGTTATGCAGGAAAATTGTGTAAATGTGAAATCTGAGAATGACAAACTGTTAAGTAACTTGAACAGTTTGACATTGGAAAATCAGAATTTGAAAGAAAATGCAAGAAATTTTGAAGATAAATTGAAAGTTTTTGAAATAGAAAAATTAAAAATGGAAAAAGAATTTCAAAGTCAAATAAAAATTCTTGAAAATGGGAGAGATGTGTTTAGCAAAAATAACATCGAAAAGCAAAAAATGATAAATTCCCATCTTCAGCAAATTATCAAACTTGAAAAAGAAGGTGAATGTGCTCGAAAGAAAATCAAAGAGTTAGAAGAAAAGGAGTTAAATTCAGAAAAGGAAGATTTCTGGATAAAGCTTGAGAATAAGAATCTGAAAGCAAATGAGACAAAATTTCAAGAATAGATAAATGTTTTGGAAAATGAAAAGTCTGTTCTTGAAAACATGAAAAATGAAAACGAAAAAACAATCAAGTCTCATCTTGAACGAATATCTCAGCTTGAAAACGAAGCTGAAATTCAAGGAACAAAATTGATGAGCTTGAAAAGAAATTGAAAGGTTTTGTGACTTCATCTGAGTTCCCCTGTCCAAAACCGATCAATTCCGTTCCAATAAGTGACAATGTCACAAACTTTGACAAAGTCAAAGTTGAAGATTGTGATGAGAAAACTGATGATGAAATTGAAAAAAGAAAAATATTTTTGAAATTAAATGAAATGTTTCAAGATACTGTTCTACATTCTACTGAAAAAGGTGAATGCTCAACGCAAAAACCTGTAAAGAAGAATGTGGAACAAAAACAAAAGGATAAAAAGCCGAAAAATCTTCAAAAAGAAAATAAAAGCTCATCAGTTCAATCATCCAATCGTGATAAAAAATCACAAAAATTGGAAAATGAAAACTCTAAAATTGTTGGCAATAAGTGGTGCAGGTCGGACCACAGTGCTCAAAAGTCAAATCCAGCAATCAAGAGGAGCAAGGAATATCACCAAGCCAAACAGTGCTTTGATTTGAGCATTTGGGCTGAAAATGGTGATTGCTACGATAACAGAGTGTGTTACCAATGTGGTTATCAAGGACACATTGCTGTTAACTGCCAAGGTTGGAATTATGATACAAGGAGATGCTTTAACTGCAACATCAGAGGTCACATTGCCAGAGATTGCCCAAGGAGATCAAATGAAAGATTGAGGGTTAATTCTCAGAAGATGGCAAAGAAATCAGTCAATGTCAAGCCCAAAGAACAGAAGGTTCAAGAACCTAAAGTTCAAGAAAAGAAAGTGAAGCTTTCTCAGGGGCAAAAAGACAGACTGAGGAAGAAGAGAAAGAAGGCGAGAGAGTATCTCGAGAAGATCTTGTCCTCGGGTTCACCGGATAGATCGAATAAGAGTTCTGATAAATCGTCTTGCTCTCCAAAGAATGACAAATCAAGCAAAACGCATTCATCAGATACAAATCTGAGGACGAAAGAGGATAAGAAGAAGAAGAAAAAGGTCGGCGATGAATCTGACATGTTGAAGTCAGACAAGCCACCATCAGGCGATGAATCTGGCTCATCAAAGTCAGACAAGCCACATTCAGGCAATGATTCTGGTATGGTAAAACCAGAAGAGCCAGTTGTTGAGGTAAAAACTGAGAATTCTGGTTTAACAATGGATGAGGCAAATTTTCCACCATTGTTGAACAAGAATTCAAAATCACCCAAGGACCGTCAGGCTTGGGTGAATCTGTTTAAATGAAAAACCTGACTTGCCGGAGTTCCCAGGTTGGTAAGCGTGGAACATGAATCGGCACATTTCTTGAGAAATTCACAAATGTGATATTTCGACTTACAAGTGGTAAATCAGGGACATTAAGTTGTACTTGATTTTCTACAAGTGGTTTTGTTGTTTAATTCGGAAATGTTAAATCTTTACAAGTGGTTGAAAGGAACAAGATGATGTGATGACCCCGAACCTACAAGTGGTTGGTAAATAAACTAATTTTCCGGAAAAACCATTTTGATTAAAATAAACTTAAGTGTTTTGAGATCACAATGGGAAAATAGTTTGTTGTGAGGGGGAGTTCTGATTGTTTATGCCAAGTGGATGGCGAATTGAAGTAATTCGATATCGGTTGTCACTTTATTGTATAGTTTATTTTCAAATTTCCTAAAATGTGTTTGCATTTTAGGGGGAGTAAGAAATTTTAGAAAATCCAAAACATTTGAAAAATTCAAAATGAGTTTTGTTGTAAAAAGAGGAAATGATAGTAGATCAGTTGGACTGTCACAGCATGCTAAAGAAATGTAAAGTTAAAATGTGATAAACGATCTCACTAAAGATGTAACGGTAGGCTCAGCTAGACTAGTAGATTTGCGATAACGATACAAACTTAAATGGAAAAAGCCTAGTTCTAGTGGGAAACATGGTCAAAAGCATAGTACTTAGTTTTGTCCTTCTTGATTGTGTGCCTACTCAGTAATCGCTGATTGTCGAAAGACATAAAACTGGTTAAGTTTGTGAACTTTCACAACTTTGCTAAAAAGTCGCTGTGATTGTGCATTTTATTTTGCAAAGATTTAAACTTGTTTGATTTCTTTATTTTGTTTAAGCATCGTACATCCTCTGCGTATACGTGAGTATCGACCTGGATGTTGTTGCCTAAACGTTCTGCTTTATTTTCTTTGGTGTTTCGTTTAAGCTTTGGATCACCTCTACGTATACGGGAGTATCGACCTGGTGGTTAAAGCCTAAACAACTTCAACTTATTTTATTTTTCTTATTTTGTTTAAACATTGGACTTTCTCAGCGTATACGGAAGTATCGACCTGATTGTTAATGTTTAAACATTCTGCTTTATTTTCGCACAAATCACAGTTGATAAAAGTTTAAAGGCATTACTTGGGTTAGTGTATTGCATGATGAGGGGATATGCTGAGATTGTGGGGTCCATAAGAATTTAGTGCTATCTTAATATACCTTAAAGTATCGGTAAGCAGATTGAAAGTTTTTAGATTGAGTTTAAGTGGACAACAATATCGTCAATCTACGTGAATCGTTTAGAACTTAAAACGATTAAAAGCTTAACGGTGCTAGTGATTAGTCACAAAAACTGATATGATCCTCTTGCACGAACTCACAAAAATATTGTTTGTAAATATTTCATTTCTGCATTTTATTTTCTTTAAAAAATCCAAAAAGATTTTAGAGTGTTTTAGCATTTTTTTGAAAAGTCCAAAAAGATTTTCGACAACTGATGTTGAAGAGCTGATATTCAAAATTTCAAGTGCTGAACATAATGAACTGGTTTGGGAGTGTGCGTTTAAAAGAAGAAACTGATTTTGAGAAAGAAATTGAGTTTAGTTAATCAGGGTCATTAATTTGAACTTGATGTAACTATTTCTAGTAAGTTTTTCTTATTGATTTAAGTGAAAACTTATGTTGTGATGAGAAAATGTGTGCAGGAAATGAGCTTAAACAGAGATAAAGCCAGGGATTAATCTCAAGGTGATAGCTAATTCCAGACGGCGATCCCATCATGATGAGAGGGGGAGTCTGACGAGGTTAGAGCCAAAGAGAAGATCCTGGTTTATGCTAAGAAAGAAAAAAGACCGATAAAGACTGAAGATTGAGAATACTCGACATTTAAGACTCGTCAACATCTGAGGGGGAGTCTGTTGGTGCATTCATCTGTCGTCTTCATCTTATGTCGAGTCTCGGGTTCGATGCGAAGTTGTTCAAGCATGATGTCATGATGACGTCATCAAGATGACATCATCAATGACATCATCTCACTAAAAGACAAAATTGATTCCAAGATGTCATGAGGATTTCGCTTGAAGACAAAAGTTTAGAATTGAAAGTTTCGCTTGAATTGTTAACATTTGGATTTCGCTTGAAGTGTTTTCAAGCGAAATCTTGTCTAGTATATATAGGGGTGTTGGTCATTTCATTTGTAAAGTTCAGAGATTCCACACCGAGGTGCTGCCGGTGTGAGATTTGATTGTAAACAATGTCATATTAATACAATCAGTAGTTAAAGTGATACACAAGCTGTTTTGACTTCAGTTTCTTAGTTTCCGCCTCTGAAACTGATAAAATCTCTTCTGAACGACTCGTTCGGGTCGCAAACCGATCCTACAAGTGGTATCAGAGCTCAGGAGGAAGAGATTTCGAAATCCAAAAACATTTGAAAAATTCAAAATGAGTTTTGTTGTAAAAAGAGGAAATGATAGTAGATCAGTTGGACTGTCACAGCATGCTAAAGAAATGTAAAGTTAAAATGTGATAAACGATCTCACTAAAGATGTGACGGTAGGCTCAGCTAGACTAGTAGATTTGCGATAACGATACAAACTTAAATGGAAAAAGCCTAGTTCTAGTGGGAAACATGGTCAAAAGCATAGTACTTAGTTTTGTCCTTCTTGATTGTGTGCCTACTCAGTAATCGCTGATTGTCGAAAGACATAAAACTGGTTAAGTTTGTGAACTTTCACAACTTTGCTAAAAAGTCGCTGTGATTGTGCATTTTATTTTGCAAAGATTTAAACTTGTTTGATTTCTTTATTTTGTTTAAGCATCGGACATCCTCTGCGTATACGTGAGTATCGACCTGGATGTTGTTGCCTAAACGTTCTGCTTTATTTTCTTTGGTGTTTCGTTTAAGCTTTGGATCACCTCTGCGTATACGGGAGTATCGACCTGGTGGTTAAAGCCTAAACAACTTCAACTTATTTTAGTTTTCTTATTTTGTTTAAACATTGGACTTTCTCTGCGTATACGGAAGTATCGACCTGATTGTTAATGTTTAAACATTCTGCTTTATTTTCGCACAAATCACAGTTGATAAAAGTTTAAAGGCATTACTTGGGTTAGTGTATTGCATGATGAGGGGATATGCTGAGATTGTGGGGTCCATAAGAATTTAGTGCTATCTTAATATACCTTAAAGTATCGGTAAGCAGATTGAAAGTTTTTAGATTGAGTTTAAGTGGACAACAATATCGTCAATCTACGTGAATCGTTTAGAACTTAAAACGATTAAAAGCTTAACGGTGCTAGTGATTAGTCACAAAAACTGATATGATCCTCTTGCACGAACTCACAAAAATATTGTTTGTAAATATTTCATTTCTGCATTTTATTTTCTTTAAAAAATCCAAAAAGATTTTAGTGTGTTTTAGCATTTTTTTGAAAAGTCCAAAAAGATTTTCGACAACTGATGTTGAAGAGCTGATATTCAAAATTTCAAGTGCTGAACATAATGAACTGGTTTGGGAGTGTGCGTTTAAAAGAAGAAACTGATTTTGAGAAAGAAATTGAGTTTAGTTAATCAGGGTCATTAATTTGAACTTGATGTAACTATTTCTAGTAAGTTTTTCTTATTGATTTAAGTGAAAACTTATGTTGTGATGAGAAAATGTGTGCAGGAAATGAGCTTAAACAGAGATAAAGCCAGGGATTAATCTCAAGGTGATAGCTAATTCCAGACGGCGATCCCATCATGATGAGAGGGGGAGTCTGACGAGGTTAGAGCCAAAGAGAAGATCCTGGTTTATGCTAAGAAAGAAAAAAGACCGATAAAGACTGAAGATTGAGAATACTCGACATTTAAGACTCGTCAACATCCGAGGGGAGTCTGTTGGTGCATTCATCTGTCGTCTTCGTCTTATGTCGAGTCTCGGGTTCGATGCGAAGTTGTTCAAGCATGATGTCATGATGACGTCATCAAGATGACGTCATCAAGATGACATCATCAATGACATCATCTCACTAAAAGACAAAATTGATTCCAAGATGTCATGAGGATTTCGCTTGAAGACAAAAGTTTAGAATTGAAAGTTTCGCTTGAATTGTTAACATTTGGATTTCGCTTGAAGTGTTTTCAAGCGAAATCTTGTCTAGTATATATAGGGGTGTTGGTCATTTCATTTGTAAAGTTCAGAGATTCCACACCGAGGTGCTGCCGGTGTGAGATTTGATTGTAAACAACGTCATATTAATACAATCAGTAGTTAAAGTGATACACAAGCTGTTTCGACTTCTGTTTCTTAGTTTCCGCCTCTGAAACTGATAAAATCTCTTCTGAACGACTCGTTCGGGTCACAAACCGATCCTACAAAGAGGCTGGTCGATCGGGTGGCAGTCCGATCGAGTGGAAACCCGATCGGGGGTGGCAACTCAATCGGATGGCAACCCGATCGGATGGCAATCTGATCGGATGGCCACTCGGTCGGTTGGCCACTCGATCCACGAGTCCGGCACAATGAGGTTTATCGTTTCTATTCGAGTGTTGAGCTTTGCAATGCGATTCGAGCGAGCAATGCGATAGTATTACCCATCAAATTACTTTTAATCCCAACTACTATATCTAACATACTATCACTATAACTAACTTACGTCTAGCGTTTCGATTCGATTGCGATGCGATAGATTTGCGATTGCGATTAACACCTCAACATAAACATAACATGCAAAGGTAACACATAAATAGCACACATACGTAAAACAATATCCAGCACACATAATTCGAGTTGCGAATGCGATAGCGATAAGCGATAAATCGATTAAACATGCGATTAATAGTGATTAAACCTCGATTATTAACAAATACTCCACATAATACAACTAATGCGATAACATAAACAGATTATCTACAAGTCAAAGAAGTCAAAACAGGAATTAGGCAAGGAGTGACAGATCGCAATTAGCAATCTTGTCTTCCTTTGACTTCAATCTTGACTTTGACTATGACTTTCGAAACACGGGGTGTTACAACCGGAGCCGAAGATCTTTGCATCAGATACTGAGAGCAACCCAGACATGCTATCAGATGATGAGGACGACTTTCAGCCGTTCGCGTTGCTTGACTTTGGAGATGACTTACCCCTTGCTGATGGTATTCCCGACGAGGATCCCTTTTGTTGTTCTAGTTCCAGTCCATGATCATCTCATCATTGGTCATCCCGATGGTGAGCATATAATGGCTCCGATCCTCGCTCCTGTTCCTCTTGTGGTCATCCCTCCTGAGGATTGGCCTTTTGATGATTTGTTTGATGATGACATTGATCTGTTTGTTGATGTCCCTCATGATGATGCCCATGGTGATGGAGAGATAGATGAGGATATCGTTGCTATTCCACCTCCTGAGATTCCTGTTGTTGAGATATCCTCTGATTCCAGTTTACACTCTATTTCAGACTCCTTTGAGTTTGTGACGTCTTCAGCTTTGCAGGCGGTTGGATTACAACGCTATGCCACTGATTCTGATGATGATACTGCGATGTCTGCTGCACCATCTCCTCCACACAACCCCGAGCTTGATCCTGAGCTAGATCTTGATCCTGTTGATCAGCCTGATGTTGCACCTGTTGATCTTGAGCCGATACCTGAGCCTGACCCTATTCCTTTTGGTTTACCAGACATTGTACCCCTTAACCCTGATCCAGTTCTTGCATCGGTTGATCGCACTGATTTATTCCCGCACCCGCTGATGTTGCTCATCTTCCTCCTGTGGAGTCCGATGTCCATCGCACTGATTTGCCTATATTTTTCCTTCAGGACATCCCTGCACCCCGTCCAGGGGAAGGTACTTCAGGCCAGCACCCGCATGAGGATCATTTTGCTTCAGCAGCTTTTTCTCAGATCCCTCAATCTGCACCGTTTACTCCTTTCACTTCTTTACCACTCGATGAGCCATTCCGATGGTTCCCACCGTACTCTATGGCGATTTCAGACCCCTATCATCCCTCCCATTTTGTTGGCTATACACAGGATGAGTTACTTTATTCGCTTCAGCTTCGATTTGAGGTTATGAGTCACAGAGTCTTGGACCTTGAGCTGACTCCGCGCCCCCTACCATGTCCTTGTCAGCCTACTTTTGTTCCCCCACGTTCATCACCATCTCCTTTTGCACATCCACCTGCTCCTCTTACTCCTTTTCCAGAGCTTGATGCTCGATTCCTTACCGTCGAGCAGCAGGTCAGTTACTTGCTTCGTCATGTGTGCAAACTCGAGGAGGAGCTCGTACATGTTCTCAGTTTGCTTTTCCTCCCTCCTCCTCCCCCGCCATCATTACAGTAGGTTTTTGGTCTTATGCAGATTGCATTACTTTTGGTGAGAGCACCACCATTGAACCAAGATTGTAAAGCCTTTTGGAGACCACTTTTGATCATGTGACTTTTGTATATTGATAGACTTAATGGACAAGGGTAGTGTGACCCTATATCCCTGTTGATGGGATACACCTTGTAAACAATGTAACTATGGTCGATAATTAATGAAAGCTCAATCGTCATGTTCTCACTAAACACATTGTTGGATTACTTGTTTATGCTATAATTGTGTTGTTGCATGATTGTTTGATATGTTGATTGTTTATATATACGTACATACGACCTCTAGACAATTACTTATTTACTTAACAAATAAGACCTGACCTATCCGATCTTCTTCTTAGAAGATGCCTCCACGAAGGAACACTCAGTTGCCCACGACCGAGGTAGAATTACAAGCGTGCATCACACAGGACATCGCACAACACGAGGCCCTTCGCTTCAGACACAACGGAGGTACCTCAGGGAATAACCCACCTAACGGTAATGTTTAAGTCACCTAAGACACATTACAATACGTTTGGACATTTCCGAGTGTGCTTTGTTAATGCTTTCTGTGAATAATGCTGCTTGAGTTGCAGGCTGTACCTACAAGCAGTTTTTGGACTGCAAGCGTCTGAACTTCGACGGCACTGGAGGTGCCGTAGCTTTTGTGAGATGGGTCGAGAATACGGATTCTATTTTGTGAATGAGCAATTGTACTCCATGTAACACCCCGAAAAATATAAAACTTTGTATTAGAATTATAAAGTTTAAATAAATGAGAATTTATTAACTAGGAATTTTAACCTAGTTAGTTAGTTTCTAGAAATAACTCAAACTAGGGTTAAAAGCAACCAAATTAAATATTGATTAAAATGGAGGGGCTTAATTTGTAAAAAATGAAACTTGAATTTTAATTAGAGAAATAAAACAAACCAAACACCCCCAAAAGGAGGTGTTGGTCGTACAGAACAAGACCAGGGGCGACACCCCCACTTCAAACCCTAGAATCTTACTTAAAATCTCAAATTGGAGGTGCAAATATGGTCCAAACGAAAATCCGAGCTTAGAATCGTGATCCTCATCACAAGAGGATTACAAGGTATGTAAAATTTAGTGAAAACTCTTAACTTGAAATTCTCATGAAATTGGAAAAAATCTGAATTAGGGTTGCATGTATACGTTGTGATGATTTAAGAACAACTATAGTGTCTAGGAACAAACCCTAGACCAATAGAAGTTGAAATCATAGGAAATTTTGGTGAATCTATGAACACCATTGTATGTGATTAATGGGTTATGAGTAAATTGATGAATACTAAGATATTGGGTGTTAATTTTGTGTAATTTGACAATATGGAAGTGATTTAAGAAATCTAGAAGCTAACAATCATGTAAAATGTCGATTTAAGTGAAATTAGGGCTAAATGATAAGCTAGAAACTTGTCATATAACTTTGTGAAAAATCTGCCTTTGAGGTGTTTGTGAAAATGCCTCAAAGAAGGCTTAAAACAGAAATTTAAAGCTTTAACGCATAATTATGATGATTCGGTATATTATGCGAAGTGAGGTTTAAAGAGAGTTCTAAACATGTCTTGAATTGAACTCTATAGGATAGGATACCGGAACGTCGAATGGACAAGCCGGTGGTGATTCGCGGTTGAAGGGCGTACGCTAAGGTACGCAACTTGATTGGTTACATTAAGCGAATTGTTGATAAGTTTCGTAAATCTTATTGTTAAATTGAAATTATGTTGAATTTGCATTGATTATGGTTGAATTGTGAATTAATAGACTTAGTATAGTCAACGAACCAATTGGTAGTCATCATAAGTGGATGGTTCCACAAGATGAGCCAATGGATTGAGTAGTTGTGAAAATTGTAGTTTTAAGCGTTCTTGACATCGATAATGGCGATATAATCACAAAGGCATTAAACCATGATATTGGTAAGAAATGCGGGTGATAACAAGCTCTGAATATTGGACATAATGCGCCATAGGTTTATTAGTTAAATGATAGTAAAAATGTGTAAGGTTAGAATGGGTCGAATAATTACATAATGACATATGGTCTTTCGGTCCTTAAATAAGTTTTTCGGTATGATAAACATAATAGACACGTCGGTAATGAATTTACAGACGTATAGGAAAAAGAATCACCTAAAACGGACTTACGAGTCAAAAGTTATGCACATTTGAAGTTGAAATATGAGTTTTCCGGAACTGGTAGAATTTGCAGCTCAATAAACATGAGCTGCTGGAAAACTGGTTCCCCCGCGCCACGCGGAAGAAAGCCGGTTTGGCGTCGCGACACGCGGCGGGTCCTCGCGGCCCGCGTAACCCTCCTCGCGGGGCGCGAGCGAGCTGAGTCCGGAAATTTTCATTGTTTTCAATTGTTTTGACCCTATATTTAAATTATACATGTTATATTATTGTCAAAAACTAACCTTTGATGTGTTTTTGACATTAGGCCATGTTGGGGAACTTACGGATGGCGATCAAGCATAGGATAAAGAACCGAACACTACATTTTGAAGCTTCCGCAACGTTTTTAAACCTTTAGTACTTTTGTGTATGGGTTGTAGACACTTGTTTAAACAACTTTTAAAATGTTTTAACTTAGTCATATGATGGCTAAGCTTGATGTTATCTATCGATTTTTGTAATGAAAGTCAAGTTAGTCAAACAATATTATATTTTAAATGGTATAAATTGTTTATAAAATCAAGTAAAATTAGACGGGTGTTACACTCCAGAGCAACAAGTCACGTATATTTCCGGACTGCTTCAAGATGGGGTCTGTCATGGTGGAACCTCCAGGTTCAGACGTTGGGCGAGGCTGATGCGTATGCTTTGACATGGAATGAGCTGAAAGAATTGATGCGTAGGAAGTATTGTTCTCAGGTGGAAATCCAGAAGCTGGAAATTGAATTCTGGAACCTGAAGGTGGAAGGTCCAAAGGTGGTGGAATATGTGTAGAGACTTCACGATTTGTTGCGAGTTGTTCCATATCTAGTGGAACCAGAGTTTAAGAGGATAGAACGATTCATCTGGGGATTGGCGCCTCAGATTCTGAGCTTGATGACGGCATCAATGCCTCCAACAACCATCAATGCGATTGACTTAAGTGTCGCGCTCACTAAAGAAGCGATTAGATTGGAAAAAATTTCAACCTCTGAAGAGAAGAAGGAGACTCATGCGGAGTCATCTGGGAAGAACAAAAGGAAGCTTACTGATTTCCAGAAGGGTACTCAGGCGAATAACAACATCAATGCTAAAAAGGGAAAAAGGTATATGGGTACCCTACCTAAGTGCGACAACTGCCTACTGCATCATGCTGGACCATGCAGGTATGGAAAATGTGATAACTGTGGCAAAATGGGGCATTCCAAGGAGACGTGTTGGCATGGTGCTGGACATGGAAATGAAGGTCGATGTCTGAGGACTAAGTGCGATAGGTGCGGAAAGGAAGGACACAACAAGGATGCCTATTGGGCGAAGTATCCCAAACAAGGAGGAATTGATGACGACAACCAAGACGGATACTATAGTGGTAGAGTTCCAGGTTGCTTCAAATGAGGGAACGTGGAGCACTTTAGGAAAGATTGCCCTAGGAAGAGCCAAGCAAGGAAGGGTCTTCATGATTGGAGCTCGTGAAGCACGCCAGGATCCAGACGTGGTTACTGGTATGTTCCCTATCAATCAATACTTTGCATCTGTGCTATTTGATACCGGTGCCGACTATAGCTTCGTATCTCTAGAGTTTAAGAATATACTTGGTTTAGTAGCAAGTAAGTTAGATATCTCTTACTCAATAGAACAAGCTAATGGGAAGCTAGTGGAGGCTAATGAAGTGATTAGAGGCTGCGTTATAGAGCTTGGAAAGCGTGAGTTTTCGTTAAATCTTCTGCGTGGAATTGGGAAGCTTCGACGTCGTAATTGGGATGGAGTGGTTGTCAAGTAATCGAGCTGAGATTGTTTGCCATGAGAAGATTATCCGCATCCCGATGGCGAATGAAGAGACGGTCGTGATTCATGGGGAGAAACAGGATATGCCTCTACGGATTATTAGTTGTTTGAAGGCACGAAAGTTTTTGCGTAAATGATGTGTTGCCTTCTTAGCTCATGTCATGGACAAAGAAGCCGAAGAACCGAAGCTCGAAGATATCCCTGTGGTAAGGGAATATACTGAAGTCTTCCCCAAAGACTTGCCAGGATTACCTCCTCAACGACTAGTCGAGTTCCGCATTGACTTGGTTCCAGGCGCCGCGCCTGTAGCCAAGGCACCTTATCGACTTGCGTCTTCAGAGATGCAAGAGTTGTCAACGCAGCTTCAGGAGCTACTGGACAAAGGATTTATAAGACCAAGCTTCTCGCCTTGGGGAGCTCCAGTTCTGTTCGTCAAGAAGAAGGGCAGTGGTTTTTGAATGTGTATTGACTACCGGGAGCTGAACATGCTAACCATCAAGAATTGGTATCCCTTGCCGAGGATTAATGATTTATTCGACCAACTGCAAGGATCCAAACTACTATTCCAAGATCGATTTTCGATCAAGTTATCGCCAGCTGCGGATTCAGGAAGAAAGTATACCAAGGAATAGTGAGTCAAAAATTTGTTTTAAACATACGCTAATATTGTGTTTTATACACGGTACACAAAACAGTTATACACAGAATACAAAACCTTGAGAATCTAGGAAACATGTACTAGGGACCTTCGGGAACTTATGGCAAGCTCATTAAAGGTTATCACTTAGGAACCACGTCTATTAACTCGGGCAAACACCATTATTCTGTCATGTATGTTATATTAGTTAACCGAACGGGTAAAACACTTAAATTTCTTTTATTAGAATTCCCACTTTTGCATCTATTGAGTAGATTTTTACATCCCTACTCCTCTTAATGGTCCTAGTATCATGATCAATTCTTTCATTTTAACGAATGCTCATTGTATCATTTCTTGAAAATTCATATGTTACACATGCATCGTTTGTTACGCATGTGGCTTCCCTTCCAATGATCGTTTTCATCAAAGTTACCAATATCATTTCACTATATTCAGTTATTGCCTTATGCTTCGAATAATCAACATTATTGTAAGTATCGACTCCTTGATATTGAGTCAACAAAACCTTCTTGAAATTTCTTTTCCTTCGAGTTACATACTTGGTTCATCTTTGAAACATTGCCGAAACTTCCTGGTCGATACATGTATTTAGTGTCGTATTGCGCTGAAACCAAGTTCAATTGCTTGAACTTGTCCATTTCGCATATTCAATTCAAGACACCATATGATGTATTGAGAGCATCATATTCAAATTCATTTTGCAAGTGTTTCTTTTGTTCCGAGTCATAGTAGACTTGTTCGGTCTGCGACTCCATTAAATCGTATGTTGGTTTCGACACCTTGTGGTGGTTCTTTCACTAAATTGAAGCTTGCGCTAATCTCGTTTACGCATCTTGTACACGGATTTAATTGTTTATTTATTTACTTGCTCTAAATCCGCTCGGGTTTATCATGTTAAAGCAGTCTTAACGCAATCGTGTGTCAAGACAATGGTACATAAATTCATTTTATATTTCAGTGTACCTCCTGGTTCTTTCATTATCGATCGAATGCCTTGCGGTATTTATTGTTTTTTCATCCTCGATCGAAAATAGTAGTTCTTTGATGTTCCATATTCAATTAAAAACCTATGATGTTGTTTAAGTCAAATCTTCAGACCTGCTTCAATACGCCTTCATTTGATTTCAAACACGGTGAACTCGTTCGGTCACCGCTATTATTGAATTATGTCATTACGACACCCTGTGGTGTCAGTATAAACTTGTAGCTTGTGCTAATCATGGTCAATCGTTTCATACAAAACTACACATACTTTTGTTTGACTTGTCATTTAAACATTCTTAATTCAACTACGAATTAAGACTATGATACACCAGATTCGGTTGTATTTCATTTCGGTGTATTCTCGCAATTCAATAATGTCAACACACTAATTTTATTCATTTATTTGTTCGAAAGTTAACAGATCATTTTCATGTCACTATTACCTTTGAGCTTGCTGATTCTGAGTTCATCTAGCGGATGTTATTGTTTCTAGAACTCATTTGCATAATGTAAACGGTCGTTTAGAATTCTATCGGTCGAAACTCCTCTTTTGTTGAACCCCTGTTAACTAAGTTACACTAGGTTATACTTCTATACGTCTCGAATCCTTTGACATCAAATTCTGAAACACATACCTTTTAACTGCTGGGTTCTTATTGTTGTAATATGTCCCTGGATCCACCTGATTCAATAAGTCTTGACTCGGTTTCATGGTTAATCACTTTGGTATTATTCATATCCATACACGCATAATGTAACCCTAAGGAGTTAATGCAGTTTAAATTTCGAGGACGAAATTTTCTTAACAGGGGGAGAATGTGACAACTATCAAATTTGCATGTATCTATACAACTATTAAACAATGATCGGTGCTTAATGACTGTGCTGAATTTCAATTAACGACTTGAATTGCTTTCTGATTATTGCCATATACATACATGTGCATCACATATTGCATAATGTCATATCATTACTGCGTGCAAACTTTATTGATTCAAATGATGCACGAAACATAGCTAGCACACTTATCAGACAAATCAGAAAAATGCTGACGGAATTCAGAACATAGACAGACATGGTATTGAGACACAGAATGAGCCAGAAACCAAGAGTTACACTAGTATAGTGTGTAGGAAATTAAGGATCACAAAACTGCATTCCTAGTGATAGTTTAAGTGCCGGAAAGTGCCTAAAACTCACACAAACTGCAGAATTCTGCAGAAATCAGCAAAATTTAGCATTTAAACACTAGAATATCATGCATAAATATGGTTAATTGGTCCAGAATGCTTTCCTAAGCGTCAGGAATCAAAACTATCACAAAAGGTAACATAAAGCACACTAAACTGCATAGTTTAGCACCTTAACGAACCGGTAACCAACCGAACAACCGGACACTACCCGAAACACCAAATTTTCACTAGAAGTACTGTTTTGACATTACCAAGGTAGTTATGGTCCCCGAACATTATAACACGCTATATAACATCTAGTAACTAAATAACCTAACTAAACACTTGATTTTCAACTAACATAACTAACTATTAGTTGCAACCTAACTCTAGACCCCCCCCACCTATAATTGGCCAACATGTGGCCCCCACTCAAGATTTTATTTGCTTATTAAATTGGATTATGTCTCACTTTACTAAACACATTAACCCTTAGACTTAACATGTTAGTGTATTATAAGAAAGACCACAAGATTCAAGACGATCATTCTCAAACACACACCAAACTTGAGCTATCTCTCCCTCTCCCTTCCATTCTCGGCCGAGAGCACCCCCACACACCATCACCTTCATCTTTCACTTCTCATACAATCCATATATACTCAAAGATGTAAGAAGGTGTATAAGGAAGCTAGGAACTCTTGGAAGTTGAAGGACCACTCACACAAGCTTTTATCCACCTCTTCTTCATCTTGTGATCATCCCTAGCCTTAAGCTAGTAGTAAGATCATCTACACCTTATTTTACATCTTGTTTTGGTGGTTAAAGAATGATACAAGCTGTTAATCATGAAGAACACTATGAATCTTGAACATGAAACTTAAACATAAGACTAAAAACATAAGAAATCAAGTTGTTTAAGTGTTGTTATGCTTGTTGATTGTTGATTGCTCATGTTATTGATGTTGATCATCATGTGATCTTGCTAGATAGTGATTAAAGAAATAATCTAGCAAGATGAGAGGATGATTATGTTGTAGATCAAAGTAATCATCCATATGTAAATCATGAACTTGAAGTGAAAATTGTTTTTCTTGTAAAGTGATGATTAAAGTGTACATAAAGTCTTGTAAACCTATGATTTCAAGAATGATTTTCCAAGAGACCAAGTTTAAAATACAAGATTTACCTAAGCTTGGTTCTTAAAGGAATTAACCACATTTTTAGTGGTTAAACAAGTGTAGAAATATATATCTAACAAGAAAAACTCAAGAAGAAACATTTTTAGAAAATCTATTTACAAGTTGTAAAGAACTAATTTCTTTAATAATGATGTTTTTAAATAAATAACCACACTTCAAAGGGTAACTAAGCCTACTAAACACACTAGTAAGTCACTACAAATTTTTGTAAACTTTCAAGTTCATGAAGTAGTGATTTATACATGATTTTGGCAAATTGGTAAGTGTTGATTGGTTTATTGTTGATTGTGTTGATTTATAAAAGAAAATGATATGCTTTGAAAGCATGGAAACCTTCATTTTTAAGGGGAAACTATGGCAAAAATTTTCTAGAAATTTACCACTTAGAAAAATATTTTTAAACAAATATTTACAAGTATATTTTAAACCATGAATTTTCATATAAGGTTTTCCATAATTTTTGTCACAAAAATTATAAATATTGGAGGTTGGTTTTTGATAATAAAAGTGACTAAATATGTATTTAGTAAATATATATTTAGATGTCACCATGTGTGTGATTATTTGTATATTATGTGTATTAGTTATATTATTTTAGGACTTGAACTGATATAACTCACCAAAATACCGAGAAAATACAATACAAAATATTACCAAAATCCAAGAATTAAATATACAAATTATACCCAAAATATTGGAGGAACCGAACAAGGAATATAACTTACATAAATATTCCGGAAATAAATTCATAAGTATTTTGGTAATTAGTATTTTGGACACCAAGAAAACAAAAATATGATTTTTACAATTATTACAAAAATACATCATATTTTTTACAAGGATAAAATATATTATTTTTGGGTAAATAAAAATATATATTTTCTTGAAATTATTACAAAGATATTATTTTTGGGAGAAAATATATTTTCTTAAATAAACTTGGAACATATTATTTTTGGATGAAAAATGGATTTGTATATATTTTCCAAGTTAAACTTGAAAACATATTTTTTTGAGACTTATATGAAAAGTATAAATATTTTTGGCAAGGGAAAAAATATAAATAATTTTTATATGTAATATTTATTAAAATATATATTTTGAGAATATATATTGATGGATTTTTTTATTAGAAATATTATTCCGGAAAAATTAATACAAAATTAAGTATAAGAATACTTAACAAACACAATAGAAATACGTATTCTCGAACGTATAAATACACCGGAATAAGCCACCGATACTTGGCAAAAATACACAAGGAATACACAAGGTTAAGAATACAAGTATACATACCCACCCCCCCCCCCCTCATCCTTGGGAAATTATACATGTACAATACATAAACTTGTCAAGCTAAAATATATTATTATTCCATAACTTAATAAATGTAATTTAAGTTAAAATAATTATTATTTTAACAAATAATTATATAACTTGGAATGATATGGACGAAACAAAGAAGCGTAACCCAAAGATGCAAACTAAAGACTAAGGTCAAGGCACGACCCACCCGTCTAATAAACCGTAGTACGTTTGTAGGTAGTCGTGCACACTAGAGGAAGCTTTGAGTTACATTGGGATTCGAAGAACGCAAGATTGTGAGTTCATGTCCCCCTTTTCTCTTAACTGTTTTCGGTTTTATAACTTTGGGGGTTAAGTACATGTTACAAATTATTTACATATGGTATGGTTAGCTAAGGAAAGGTACAGTTAGATCATGTGAGTGGTGGGTACAACGCTTAAGACCATTAATCCTCGTAATAGGACCGAGGGATATGAGTGATAGATCTATTTGGGTGTAGCGAGCCCCATCCATGTGGACCAGGATTTGGCCCATGAGGTAACTATGTCTTACAGCCGGAGGCCCGATGCAAAATCTGCTAGGATTGAGCCTTCCTGCATCAAGTCACACATATTAATGGCCTTGCAAACAATTAATGGATCTGTTTTCCTTGTTTGCTTCCATACCAGGGTTTACATATACATACTTACTCATAATGATTACAAGGTTTATTCGAGCTCACACACTAAACACATGAACTCGCTCAACTTTTGTTGATGTTTTCAAACTACATATATTTTAGGAAACTATGTATGGATCTGGCGGGCGTTGAAGTCTTCAAGTCATGTCTATATTAAAAGATGTCATCCGAAGTCAAAGGGGTTTGGGTTATGTATTTTATCTTGGATAAGATACATGGCGCAAAACCTAGTTTATTAGTATCTTTTGTGAAGTCCTTATGGAACTTAAAACTTGTTGGTGTTGTATTCTGAACGCGAAGTCTATGCTTTGGGATTTAAAACAATGTTGCTTGTAATGTTTTAAAACTTATCTATGGATGAACATCTTGGTTTTATCATATAGTTGTTTTTTATGGTTGAATGCAATGCTATTAAGAAAGTCACACATAATCACGCTTTCGCAAAAGTCAGGGTGTGACAATAGGCGCGTGAAGACCATAGAGTGTACTACTGTGTATGTAAGACACGGAACGTAACATGACACCAATACGAAACGGACGTAATGTGGTCAAAACATGGTGGATACGCCGCTGGTACTTCCTATATATAAGTGTTTTCATCATGTTACCAAACTTTCGTAAGACGTGCCATGAGAAATTCAGTGTTTTTGCAGACCTATTAGACCAAATTCAAATTTTAAACAACACACAAAAGCATTATATCCGATTATCCACGATGAGACTTCATTCTTAATACATCACCTTCGTCCATCCAATACTTATGCCATTCTGATACTCGTATTCGTCTATTAGATCAATCGTCCACATTTATATCTCTCATTATCCTTGTCCTTATTCGAACCCTGTTTACAATCGAGTCTGTTTGAACGTTCGAATCCTAACTTGCCTTACTACCTTTAAAACTATCTTCATATTCGTTATTCCTGTGTAAACATACTTAGTAGACTGTTAGAACTTTATTTAAAGTACCAAACCTCCTCACTCCTCTCAATAAGCAATTTTTACAAATGTATGACTCTATACTACCCTTAAAACTTCCTATGCACACTACCTCACTTTTATTGATTACAAACCGTTTTATAAAGACCTCCTTCGTAAATACAATACATTTGTAAAACAACTCCAAATTTAGCTGTTCAAAATTGTTTTACCTATACACGTTTCACTCATGCTTATACCTCAAAACCATTTTAGCCAAACAAATTCTTTTACAAACCTATTTTTCTATTCTCCCAAAATTTCGTACTTTTCAAAACATTTCAAAAATTGCAAGTCTCAGTTTTAAATAATCACCTTTTGCCAAAACTCTTTCAAGTCTTCCTCTTTAATAAATTTTGGGACGAAATTTCCTAAAGGAGGGGAGACTGTAACGCCCTGCGTTTTTATACTTTCTATATTTGGAAACCCTTGCTTGAAATTCTATTTTTGGAAACCTTGTAACCTTGTAATCGTTCCTTCATTGTAATCGATGTAAAATCCGAGACTTGGATTATAAATAAAGCTTGTATTTCGTTAATTTCGTGTTATACGTACTCTATACATGCTCATACATTTAATTTCGCGAGGAAATTGATGTTTATTCGTAAATCTTGGAAACTATGTGTTAAACTTGCCAATACGTGAAACTTATGCAAAAAACGCCTTTTGATCGTATACGAAACTTAAATATGACATTCATATACTTAATTATACTTATATTATGTTCATCATGCTTGTTTTACCCTTATACTATGCTTATATGACGAAAAAGGCCCTTAAAACACTAAAAAACCCTAACATACAAACTAGAGGGGCCTAAAGTGTCAAAAACCAAAAGTTGTCTGGAGGAGTGTTGCTGGCCGCAAAGGACCCCCCAAAACCTTACGCTGGCCGTGAGGCAGTCTGATCCGAAGACAGCCTCAACCAGCTCACTGATTGGGCGATTTTTTTGTGTGTTTTGAGTGGTTTAACTTGTGTTTCTTGTCTTAAATGTCCACCAAACAACCACCTAACACTTCCCTATAAATCCCAAGCCTAATCCTCACATTTTCCACTTTACAACTTGTCCAAAACACTCTCAAATTTGTCCATAATCAGCTGTCAAACAAGAGTTCGAGCAGAATCATTCCTTCTTACAAAAACAAGCATAACTTTCTCATTTCTTGTCTGATTTACTCGATTCTTTTTCCTACATGCTTGGATTAACCTTAGCTTCATTTCCATTGGTTTTCCTTGGAGAATCAGGCCCTCGAACGTCACCGAAAAGGCTCCAAAGTGGGCTGTTTATCTTTGTTTACATTTAATCTTTGTTAAACTTGTGTAAACTTGAGGAAACCCATCTCAAACCTATGTCCTTATGCTTATAACCACATCTATGGTTAGCTAGGCTTAAAAACAAGGTTGAGACATTCAAAATTAGAGGTATAAACCTCATAAACTTTCTGTTTTGTTCAAGGGTTTAACCCACAAGTGATGTTCAAGCTCAAAGCTTGATGAATGTGTGATGTAGGATTAACTTCGGTTATCCTAGTTGAAAATCCACACTTTGCTTGATGATTTCTCATAGATTAGTTGTTCATATTTATTATTTACTTCTAAGTTTATGACCCTCCTTGAATGTTCATAACATCAAGTGTAGTGGTGAACACTTAGAGGTGCCTAAATGGAAGAACTTGTTCTTCCTACCTCCTACATGACTTCTATGACACAAAGAGGTTCCTAAATGGAGGATTCATCCTCCTACCTCATGCTTGAACTAATGGACTTATTGATATATTACATAACTTATATAATACTTGTATAAACTATCCAAATATTCGAACCTTTGATGATGAATTTGTGTTCATTCGTCAAAGTACTAGATTGCATCATCTAAGACCTAAAACTTGTTATGATTCTAATGGGTGTTCTACCCATGAAAACATTCTAACCCTTGGGGTTTCATAGTTTCAAACAAGTATTATGTGTTAAAAGATGATTACTTTCATATGTTATATTCTTATGTTTTAAATTCCGAAGCTCGACTCTAAACATACCTTGAACTTTAACCCTTAGACATTCAATCTCCTAATCTCATTGCTCATCAACAATTGGATAATCGGAAAGCATATGCAAATTTTGTGAGTATACTTGACCCATTTTATCGTTTTCACACTTTTGGGTGTAACATGTTTTTATATACAAAACACACTTAGTATACATACTCTTATGCAAATACATAAACAAACAATCCAATACATGCTTACTATTTGTTATGCTTGATTCGTGTTTTCTGGGTGATTCTTATGTGATGAACTTGTCATTAGCTTCGTACAAGCCTCCACTTAACATGTATAGCGCTATAGAAGTAACGCACCACCCGTGAACGATAGGTCATGCTAGGTTTATTCATTCATACTTGCGTAAACAGAGGGTTGACTTATAAATCGCATGCCAGTTTAATACGTTAATCTTGATGACTAGGTTTGCCATGTGGATTGTTCCTTATTATTTTATACTTATATACTACGCACCAAACTTGTATGCTCGCCAATACCTTTGTATTGAACTACACTTTTAAAACATGTTGCAGGTTTATCGATGATGTTGGTGATGCATGGAATCTAGTAGGATGCTTAGATACACACTTTAAATTTGTATTCTTATTGTATTGTATTTCGTTATTCATGTTGTATTTGTTTCAAATCTTTGTAATTGACTCTTTAGAAATGAAATGGAAATTTATTATTTAAATACTTGTCACAAATAGTGTTATGAAGTCTCTTGCAATCTAGTTGTCGTCTCACTACGATGTTTCCGCCGTCGGTTGCGGTGTGACAGTATCGGTGAAATCGCAAACTTTCTAACTTAACTGAATTTCCAAACAAAACCGTCGCTCAAACGAATATCCGTACGATCGTACGACCATCCGAACGAACGACTATTCGACCAGGTGACTTGTAACTTCAAACACTTAAACAATTTTACAAAACTTCAAAGAATATCAGCTTTCTAACGAATCACCATCCGAACGAACGACCACCCATCCGGATGACCATCCGTCCGGATGACCTGATATATAGAAACACTTCACACTTCTCAAACTGCTACAACAAAAACTTCAAAGTTCAAAACGTTTCACAAACACATTCACTCGAATGACCCTCCAACCGAATAGTCATCCGTCCGGACGGTCATCCGATTGGACCACTATCCGCTCACTCACATCCCCGACGCACTGTTCAACGCTTACACTATCGTTCTCTGATCAAGCTAACCTCCAAGCGCTCCCTTCAATCCAAGACTGTGTTTATTTACTAAACACGATCTGTGAGTATACTCGATCCCTTTTTGCTTAACGCACTTTTGGGTGTTACATACGTTACTTATATCAAATCACATCGACACACAACGCAAACACTTTTTATACACTAACCGCTTCTGCATGTTATACGTGTTATTCGATGAATACTAGTATGTTATGTTTACACAGTGATTGTTGTCTGACACCTTAGCAACGATAGTACTATAGTTTGGACTCAGCACCTGTCGTGGACAGGGGTTGTTAAGGGTTTTACTTCACATGGTCACAGTGGTGATAATGTGTTGCGCATTCTACAACTCGCAGTCATGTCTGTGCATATTTCATTGTCGATAGCTTAGTTGCTTCACATTTCTACGTGTTACATGCTGGTTATACGTAAATCGCTTTCGCTACTATTATACTATTAAACTTGTATGCTCACCTTTACACTATGTGTATTGACTTTATTTTAACGTATGTGACAGGTGTTTAGGATACTATGCTATGACCTGCTTTTGTGGAATCAAGCTAGGGGAGTCTAGAAACAAACTAAATAAAATCTGAGTTGTCGAAACCATTATTTGTCTTTGAGAACAATGTCTGTAATAACTGTTTTACTTTATATGTTTGTGGTATGGGACACGAATGTTAAATATATGGTAATCAATAGTTATTATGGATTCTCCTGGACAATCTGTTTCGCTCAGTGCCGTGCCCCGATGTTTCCGCTATCAGTTGGGCTGTGACAGATTGGTATCAGAGCCATAACTATAGGGAATTAGGAAAGACTCGACCTAGTCCGGGTCGATGTCTTAGAATTGATCTAGTCTATAGTCTAAGTACCAACAGAGCGCCTTGTGCGAACCTAGTAGGGGTTTTGCACGAGCTTACTCTTTATATTCTCGTTTGTACTCGCTAAACTCACCACTTTGCGCGGATGCTGCCGCTTCGCACAACCACTCAGCCTTTCCTAAGGCTGACAACACACCCGATTTTCGAAAATACTCGCACACTACCAATGAGTGATTTGGTCGAGATTAGGTGTGAAAACCGAAAACTCTCGATAGAATCGCTCACTCAACACGTATTTTTATTATTAAACACGAGAATTTGCGTTGAGTCAGGTGTGAAAACCATACCTTGATGAAATTCTCCCTATCTATCTCGTGATTTTATCACACAACTAGGAAAAAAATTATTAAGTTAGGGGTGAAACCCGCATCTTAAGGATTTATTCCGCCCTAAATTTTGGTTTTACAAGACTCTCACCAAAGTCTCGATGGGTTCCACCGACTAGGGTCACGTAATGGACGAAAGGATGCGTGCCGTTAGCCAAGATTAAGGCGAGAGCACAGTCTATTAGGCCAACGCGTGTACTCGGAGTCCTTGTGAATACTCGAATCACTTTGGGTAGTCGATGTCGCAACACCCAGACATTCCATTTCGATTCTGAGCTCATAGCCGTTGACTCTGTGATTTTATCGATTTTATGTGTCTTATGTGGTTTTAAATGTTTATGTGTTTCGATTTTTGGAGACTTATACGCTTTTCGATATTCGCTTTTATTAAACGCGCACAACACGCACAACTATTTATAGCTCAAAACACTAACAAATCGCAGTCAATCTATGAAGCCTCGCATGCTAAGCTACTCGCTATCTCTCATCACATCTACGGAAGTGTGCGAACCATACGCCGTAATACTCGCATTCGCTACTCTCGAACGCGCTCGCGAACTTGAATAATAGGTGAATATGGTGTGTGTCGGGTTTATTATGTTTTTCTTTATATTTTAACCCCCTTTTTTAACACATTAGTCAAGTTTTAAATTTATAAAACACGATATTCTACTAACACAAAACATACACATGGGCAAGTGCACCCATAGTGAGCATAGTATAGCGTTGGTAAGATACCGAGGTCGTCCAAGGACACAAGAGCTTTTAGTACCGTTTTATCCTCAACGTCTAATCAAATCAGAAGTTTTAGAAAAGGTTTTAAACATGAAAAATAAAAATAAAAATAAAAATAAAATAAAAACAGATAGACAAGATGAATCAGTTGGATTCGACTCGCCTTTAATGTAACCTTTGACGATTTCCGCACTTTTACACTTTTTAATAGATTATTTTAGTTATAGTAGTAGGCCCATCTTTTGAAGGTGAAGTTACCCTCAACCCAGTAGTTTGAGTCAGCAAGGATACAATCCTAAAGGGTTGGAATATTGAAAGATAATTAATTAAGTTATTAATGCGTAATGTGGTAGGCCCCTCTTTTGAAGGTGACGTTACCCTCGGCTAAGTGGTTTGAGTCAGCAGGGATACTGATGTCTGTCGTTAGTGACATGCAAAAACCGAAATAAACTAGTAGCTAGAGTAAGTCGGATATCGAACCAGAGGAGGTTGTGGAAAGTGTCGTAATGAAAAGTTTCAATTAACTACTATAGAATTGGAAAATCAGTTTGTTTGATTGTGAGAAATAGCTAAATTAACAAGTAAAAATTGTGGTTTAAATCAATGGGTGAAAGATGGTTCCTCCAGATTTCAGGTTTTGCAATTAACTTCAATTATGTGTTTCATCGTTACCTACATAGACATAAGTGTTAATTTTGATTAATTAATTGTGATAACCAACGACTAAGTACTCCGGTCAATACATAACGAGAGGTTATCGAATGATTATCAATTACAATTTACAAACCCTAACCCCATGTCAAATATATCCCAATTACTAGAACTCTCGGGAACTGAATGCTTAGAAATTAAGGTTTAAATAAACGTAACTGTTTACAACCAATAAATCAAATCAATGGTGAAAAGCATCGAATGCTTAGATCACCAAACTAAAACGATTGTATCAAACACATAATATTCATTAACTTACAAAAACCCTCCACCCGGAGGAAACCACTAAAAGAACTAGCCGCTCATCTCGCACGAAAATTCTTCAAAAGCTTGAATTGATGCAGAAATCATAGTTGATTCGATGATTGGATGGAGAATTATGATGAAGCCCCTCGAAAGTGATAACCAAAAAATGTAGTATTCTGCCCCAAAGTTCGTGTATATGGCTGCCGTCCTCCCTTCCTCGATGATTTCCTTGTATATTTTATGTGAGTAATATATTGGGCCCCCAAAGTCGTCAATATGTGAATGATTTATTGTTGACTTGTAAAACCTTGTATGTCGGCCCAATAATGAGAATGGATCATGTGCTTTTGTGAATTCTTGTTGTTGACTTTCTTTTGCAAGTTCACGTGATATAGGCTGCCAAACATATCATCTATTTGTGATAATGATTATTAAAATAATAAACCACAATAATGCCCTCCTCAAGTCCACGTGACTTGTGATGATGTGTGTTGTTCTATGACGGCTGCCAAGTCTCAAATTCACGTATGTGGGCCTCTTGTAGTGTGTGTATATATTTTTTTTATATAATGTCAGCTACCCCCAATTAATTCTTGCATGTCTTGTACTCACACCGTAAGCTACGCATGCAAAGCGTAAGCTACGGTTTATAACTTCTGTTCCTTTTCTATTTCTTGGCCGTAGGTTACGAATGTACACCATAGGCTACGTATACAACATGCTGGAACTTTTCATTCAACATATACATCATCTCGTGGCCTCATGTATAACTATATTATACTTTCCATTAATTACATACAGGCCCCTGGACTTCATTCGTGTGCGTACCTTACAACTCCAAGCTAGCATTCGGTCCGAAACCAATCCCGAACAACACTGTTTACTATGTTTATCAAATTCGGCCGTTCCGCTTCATCTCTAACCACTTTAACTTCACCGAATTAAGCGTTTAACCTGAAAAATCATAATCTCGCGTACTTATCACATTCAAAGTATATAAATACACAAAACGCAATAAAACACGTAAGATAACAATATTAACACTCGGTTTTGAACCTCTCCATCACATCCCCACACTTAACGTTGATTGTCCTCAAGCAAACTAACTAGAACTAGTCACCATAGCAACAACACCTCTAAACCTCTTAACCGATTCAACCTGTTCAGTCCTAAGTCATACCCATCTCATAGACTGACACAATCGAGATTGACAGTCTGACAAGTAAATGATGCAATTTCAAAAACTTAAGACTTGTCTATCTAAAACTAACATGTTTACAATGAATCACATGCTACACACCCATCACAATGTACTCTCCTCTCGGGTTAATATCTAGACTAGCGTGTAATGTGCTAGTATATAAAACACTCAAAAAACAAACATGAAATCCTGTAATCATAGGCTTGTATGACAATCACACCTCCACTGTATCATCTAACATGGCACATATCAAAAGGACTTTTGGGTTTTGGGCTTAGGCAAAGGTAGGAAAATTTTTACGTTCTTTTTCTTTTCTAGTTGGCTCACAAACAATAACCAAACCGTGATAACTTTATTCAAACACAACTTATACTTTTGGGTTGGTTTCTACCCAAGAACATAGACGATATTCATACACTTCTGTTTTTGTTCTTTTCTTTCACATATTTTTCCATTTTTATCTTTTTTTTTCTTTTTTTTTTCATAGCAATATAATCACGGTCAGTTTTTCACAATAGACAATGGGCGAACAAACGAAAGGTAGTTAGGCTCAACAGGGCTACTAAGGGAAATTGGTGAATAACACAAACAAAACAAAACACAAACCAAACGGTGTAATAGGAAAATCCTAATGCCTTTATCATATATGTGCACATGTCAAATCCACAATCTCAGCATGCATCGAATCACACAAGTTCTAACACAGAATAACATGTAGCCTGCACTCAACAAATGAATTCATCATATAATGTATCCTATCCATCTACAGGCTCAAGATCTCACCAAGAAAAGGTAAAAAGGTTGAAGACATGTAGCATATGCAATTAAAACATGTTACCCCTAGATAGACATCTCTTTTCAACTCATTTTCTATAAAACACTTGTCAAACCTACTCTCATGAAACTTAAAGGGACAACCATGACAAGGGACTAACCTAGTCTATTACCGGTAAGAAGCCTATTAGCGATTGAAACTTCAGGTTTTCGTATCCAATTAGCTTGTTTAAGGCGATGAAAAATTTTTAAAATTTTCAAAATTTTCAATTTTTTTTATTTTCATCGATTTCAACCACAAATCCCTTTCAATCTTTATCCACAAATCCCTTCCCGGGCTCCCCCATCCCCACACTTGGGATACATTGTCCCAATGTATGGTGCTTTTAAAATATAGCCCGGGAAAACAAACCAACAATCCTAAATAAGCGGCTAACTCATAACAAAACAACCAAAACACATCCCCTAAACAAAACAAAGGTTCACACCACCAAAAACAACAAAACACACCAAAAACAAAGTAAGATAGATAAACACATGCACCTGATCATGTGTCTGTAGTGATGCGGCTGTTGTGCTTTAACCGGAATAGACGCATTCCATAGATTCTTTGATGTCTCACCGGGGATATTGCAAAACATCCCCACACTTGAATTGTTGCATCCGTGATGATTGAATCAAGAACCTGTCAAAACACAACCACACCAAAACGAACCAAACCAAAGTACAATAGTCTACATCCTCAGGCTGCCTCCCGAGAACGCTAAGTTTTAGGTCTTCAGCCAGACCGTACCTGACATTCAGGGTGGTTCAGCCGCACGCTTTCTCTCCCATGTCTCTCCGTACATATCCATCCAGTTTTTAGGGAGGGTCACCATTTCACTTCGGTTGGGGTTAACTACAGTTTCATTACCCCATCCAAACCCACCATCAGGTGGTTTTCCTCCGCCAAATGGCCTTCTCACACTTGACTTCTTCACCCGATATCCACTCGCCTCTAACCTGTCCTTTGTCACACTTGAATCATGTTCATTAGTAGCAACTGTGTGACAAGCATCATTAACAGGATCGTAAGAAATAGTTTTTAAAAACACATTAAAGTACAACTTACGATTCTTATAGCTCATGGTGACCATTCTGCTTCGACAATCAATCTGAGCGTTCGCGGTATATAGGAATGGTCGGCCCAAAACAACCTGCGGCTGCTCGTATGTGGTCGATGGTGCAGAATCGACCACCATAAAATCGACCGGGTAGTAAAACTCGCCGAGTTGGATGACCACATCCTTCACAACCCCCCGTGGTTGTTTCAAACTCGCATCAGCGAACATGGCCATGCTATCACACGCTTGTAGCGGACCGAAGTCATACTGGTCATACAAGCTACCAGGTAACACGCTCACTCCTGCTCCATAATCCAGCAATGCCTTGTGGATTTTTAACTTTCCAACTCTGACGGAAACAACTGGTTCCCCCAAATCTTTTCCGCTTTCTTCCACAGCCGCTTCATTTAGACCTGCAATCACATGAGAAGCAGACAAATTGTTATCATAGCAAATATTTTTAGAAACCGGATTTACCCCACTGATCAGTGTGCTCCGTGCATTCTTGGGATTTATCTGGGTATCACTTGGCAGCTTCCCGCTACTCTTCTTCAGCTCCTTCACATCGGTTGCAAGTTGGGCCATTTATGTGGTTAACGATTGAACGGCTTTATCTCGCACCTCCTCCTTTTGAGCACGATTTTGCAGCTCAAGCCTTTGATTTTGTAATTCAAGCTGAATTGATTTCAACATCTCCATCATATCATTATTCACCTGACCATTACTATGCTGGTAATTTTGTTGGAAACCCAAATTATTACCCCCTTGATAATTATTTTGGTTCCGGGGCTGGTAATATTGGTTGTTTCCTTGGAAACCCGAATACCTGTTCCCACTTCCCTGCATCATATTCACCTCATCCAGATTACTGATCATGTTAGGGCACTGATTAGCAATGTGCCCTATATCCCCACAATGACCACACAACGGGTACTGACCACTTACCTCCGGTGGATTCTCTACTGCTCTCACTGTTGACTGTCGTGCACTTCTAGAAGATTGAGCCTTGCGTTTTGACGCCCTTGCGGTTCTTTCTAAATATTCCCAATCATCTTTTTCGTAATTCATTCCAAAAGTACCATTGGATATTGAATTTACATCCCTGGCATCTTCATCTGTTAGGCCTTCGTGGAATGTATTAATAAGCTCCCACAAATATATCTCATGATGTGGACAGTTCTTGAGCATCATTTTGAAACGATTAAACGCTTCGTGAAATAATTCACCGGGTTGTTGTCGAAACCCTCGAATATCCTTCCTGGCGTTGTTAGTACGCAAATGAGTATAAAATTCGTCTAAAAATTGTTGCTGCATTTCGCCCCATGTGAAGATCGAAGCTGACGGTAGCGAATGAAACCATTGCTGTGCTTTGTCTTCAAGTGTGAATTGGAAAAGTACCAATTTCACATCATCAACTGAGAAACCCTGGCTGCTGATTATGTTGCAACGTGCATCATATGCAGCAATATGTAGATATGGTTCTTCATGTGCGTGACCATGAAACTTAGGCAGACTGGATATTGATTGTGTTCGTACTTCGAATGACCGCCTTCCTTGTAGTTACGGGATCACAACCGGTGATGGGTTGTTAACTATAGCAGGTCTTAAGTGGCTCTCTATACCTCGAACTGGACCTTGATTATTTCGTCATGGAATTCCTTCCGGTAAAATCACCGGTCGGTGTAGGTTTCGTGGCAGCGGTCTTGCCTGACCCTGTATCGAGCGCTATACAAAAGAAGCCCGCGCATGGGAAGAATTAACATGTAATAAATAAGTGATAGTTGAAGAGGTAAAAATGGAAGAACAAGTAAGTGAAAAACCGATACATGAGTTAAACAACAAAAAAGGTGAGTCCGATAACGTTAAAATTCAAGAAGAGTCTAATTTTCAAGAAATTAATCTCTTGTCACCTTCTTTCGAAAATCATTGTTTAGTACCCACTCATGCTACGTTTTTAAAAGAGTTAAACACTAACACTAAAATTGACAAAATGGTAAGCATTAAGTTAACAAATGATCAAACTACGCTAATAAAAGATGATCCATTTGAAATTAACATTACACCGGTTCCATGTTTCTTTCAAAATTCCTTTATTAGTAATATTACAATTGATAAAGATCTTTGTGTTAATATAATGCCAAAGTACATTTTCGAAAAATTAAGTATCACTTCAAATACCCATTTTTCTATCTAATCGGGAAACAATAAAATCAAATAGGGATAGTTGAAGACATGTTAGTCCAAACAAATCAAATGGTAATCCCAACCGACTTCGTCATCTTTGATGACGCTTCACTAGTGTTGGGAAGACCTTTTGTAAAAACCCATGAAGCTTTGAAAAATCGGAAGAAAAACAATCTACCTATTCAATTAGGGGCATTCAAAAGAAGTGTCGATCTTGAGCGTTCAATGAAATATCCATTCAGCAATGATGACCCCCTAATTGAAGATGAAGATGACCCACCCGATACAAGAGAAGAAATCGACCACTTTGTTGAAGAAGAGGTCGCCATAGAACAAACCTTTTTGGTTCTTGATAAAAATGAGCAACCAAATAAGGAGTCCCCCAAAGACCCACCACTTGAGCTCAAAGAACTTCCAAAAGGTTTGGTTAACTTTTCTCGACAAAGATGGTAAGTTACCTGTAATTATTTCGTCTAAATTAACTAGTGTAGAAAAAGAAAAATTAATCACACTTTTGAAAAAACACAAAAATGCGATCGCTTGGAAACTTGTAGATATTAAAGGAATAAGCCCTTCCATGTGCACGCACAAAATTTTAATGAATGATGACTATAAATCGGTAATACAACCACAGCGTCGAATAAATCCAAATGTCCAAGAAGTGGTTAAAAATGAAGTCATCAAGTTACTTGACGCCAGACACATTTACCCAATTTCTGATAGTCCTTGGGTAAGTCCCGTTCAAGTAGTTCCAAAAAAGGGAGGTATGACGGTGGTCACTAATGAGAAAAATGAATTAATACCAACGAGAACCGTCACATGATGGAGAGTTTGTATAGATTATCGTCGATTAAATGAGGAACAAGGAAAGATCATTTCCCTTTACCTTTTATTGATCAAATGTTAGAAAGATTATCCAGTCATAAATTTTATTGTTTCTTAGATGGTTTTTCAGGTTACTTTCAAATACCGATAGCACCCGAAGACCAAGAAAAGACAACATTCACATGTCCCTACGGAACTTTTGCTTATCAACACATGCCTTTTGGTCTATGTAATGCCCCCACAACATTTCAACGTTACATGGTGGCCATTTTCCATGATATGATAGAAAAGACTATGGAAGTCTTCATGGACGATTTTTCTATCTTTAGAGATTCATATGACCAATGCCTCGATAACCTTGAATGAATTCTATCCCGATGTGAGGAAACCAACCTCGCCCTTAATTGGGAAAAATGCCATTTCATGGTAACGGTAGTACTCGGTCACAAAATCTCAAGCGAATGAATGGAGGTCGATCAAGCAAAAATAGACACTATTTCTCGATTACCACCCCCATCCTCCGTTCGAGCCATCAGAAGTTTCCTAGGACATGCCGGATTCTAAAGGCCATTTATCAAAGACTTTTCAAAAATCTCAAGACCTCTAACAAAATTACTTGAAAAAGATGCTCCTTTCATCTTTGACAAGGATTGCAACCAAGCATTTCTCACACTAAAATAAATGTTAGTCAATGCACCTATCATGATAGCGCCTGATTGGAAATTACCTTTCGAAATCATGTGTGATGCAAGTGACTTTGCAGTTGGAGCCGTCTTGGGACAAAGAAAAGATAAGCATTTTCACCCAATATATTACGCTAGTAAAACACTTAACGATGCACAAGAAAATTACACAACAACAGAAAAAGAATTACTAGCTGTAGTATTTGCTTTTGATAAATTTCGTTCCTATCTTGTTCTTTCTAAAACGATAGTTTATACAGACCATGCAGCCATTCGTTATCTCTTTAAGAAACAAGATGCTAAACCACGTTTGATCAGATGGATTCTACTCCTCCAAGAATTCGACATTGAAATAAAAGACAAAAGAGGAGCAGAAAACACCACTGCAGACCATCTCTCCCGCTTGGAAGATCCAGCTTTTGAGGCAACTAGGGACGAGCTAATCAATGAAAAGTTCCCAACGGAGTCCCTAGAAATGGTGGAATACCGAGAAGAGCCATGGTACGCCGACTATGCTAACTACTTAGCTAGCGGAATAATCGCGAAATGATGGCCACATCATCAAAGAAAAAAATTCTTTGCCGATGTAAAGCATTACTTTTGGGAAGATCCTTGTCTTTTCAAAATGTGTGCCGACCAGCTCATCCGCCGATACGTACATGGTAGTGAAGCAAAAAGAATTATCCGCCATTGTCATGAAGGTCCATACGGAGGACATCATGGTGCCGCTAGTACCGCGCGAAAGGTATTTGATTCCGGATTCTATTGGCCAACCATTTACAAAGATGCCCAAAGTCTTGTCAAAACATGTGATACATGTCAACGATCAGGTAATATTTCTTCAAAAAACGAAATGCCACAAAATGGCATTCTTGTTTGTGAATTTTTTGATGTGTTGAGACTCGACTTTATGGGACCTTTCCCACCGTCAAAAGGAAACAAAGATATACTTGTGGCAGTAGATTACTTGTCTAAATGGGCCGAGGCCGAAGCCCTTCCAAAAAATGATGGAAGAGTTATGGTAAGATTCCTAAAATGATTATTCTATCGTTATGGAACTCCAAAAGCATTAATAAGTTATAGAGGTACCCATTTTTGTAACCATCAACTTGAAAAAATCTTAACAAGGTATGGGGTCTATCACCGGGTCTCAACAGCATATCACCCTCAAACAAATGGACAAGCCGAAGTGACTAATCAAGGTTTAAAAAGAATACTTGAAAAAACCGTAGGGTTAAATAAAAAGGAATGGGCTGTAAATTAGACGATGCTTTATGGGCTTTTCGAACTGCTTATAAAACAACAATACGTACCACCCCATATAAGCTTGTCTATGGAAAAGTTGTCATTTGCCGGTAGAAATTGCACACAAAGCTTACTGGGCAATTAAAAACGTAAACTTAGACATAGAAATTGCCGGTAAAAATCGATTTTGTCAATTAAATGAATTAGACGAACTAAGGAATCACGCATACTCTAACTCTGAAATTTATAAGGAAAGAATGAAAAATTTGCATGATAAACACATTAAACCTAATGAATTTCGGGTAGGAGATCAAGTTCTATTGTTTAATTCACGAGTTCGATTATTCCCTGGTAAATTAAAGTCTAGGTGGATGGGACCTTTTTTTATCACCCATATTTTCCCACGCGGTGCAATAGAAATTAAATCTCGGAATGGAATTCCATTCAAAGTCAATGGCCAACGGCTTAAGCTTTATCAAGGATTCATTGAGGATGAAGAGGAGGAAATCTCACTACAAGCGGCCGAAGAATAAACAGAGGTTTGAAGCATCAACATCATATCTTGCAAGAGACGAACATCGAAAAGACTTCTAAATTGGTAAGATTTCTAAAACCAAGTTTTAGGAAACAGGTCACTCACACATGCACTAAATATATATATATAATTGCCCGCCCACGGGGCCGTGTTCGCGCAACTGTCGGGGATAAAACCCCTTATTCCTTCATTTCTTCATTTCAACACGATCCGTTTCCCCGAAAACTCTCTGGTTCCATCAGAAATTTCTGCAGATTTCTACGTTTTTCCGACTTCCAACAACGTCAAGATATGATTCTATCATCATAATTAGTTAGATTAATCACTTGCATGTAACATACAAAATTTGGGGAAAAATCTAGGGTTCTTCAACTTGAACCAAATCAAACCCCAAATTTTTGCTTAGATCTGTTAGTAGTAGTTTAGTTACATGTTATAGGAAGTAAATCAACTTGAATTGTTTGAAGATTTGCCCGATTTCTCACAAAAACCTCAAACCCTTGGTTTTTAACCGAAAAAGATAAAATTGAAGGGGTAAACGGTTTGTTTTGGGAAAAACGGCAGTTGGGGTTTCATTTTCGGGGAAAACCACCCCTATTGGACAAAAAATTTTCAAGTTTTCGAAACCGGGATGAAAAATCGGATTTTTTGGAAATAGACAACTGAGCACGGGGTCGTGCTCAGCCGACACGGGGGCATGTCCAGCAATTTTTCGGCGAACATGGGGTGTGTCCGATGGACAATGGGCCGTGTTCAGCTTGCTGTTTCCAGTTTTCTTCTAAAAATTTACTGTTTTGTGCTAATTGTTTGGTGTTTTCTTTCAGATGGCCAAAAAGTTCACAAGATTCAGCCAGAATGAGTGGCCTGCTCAAGCCCGGTTTGAAATCCTCAAGACAAGGCTAGAAGAAAACCCACGATAAGTCTGCCTTGAAACCTTAGAAGCAGTGGGACAACTTGACCACTTCAACGACCTAGTTACTGGTCCACTCAGAGCAGCCCTTTGTACTCGACTCCACTCGGTCCGTGAATACAACATGGAGTTCTATAGTACATTGGCGTTCAAGTCAAGAGCTGAGTCGTTCGATAATGAGGGAGTGGAATTTCGTTGTGCTGGGAATGTACTTGCAATTTCGATTGCACAATTTGGGGCAATCATTGGGTTATATGACGAAGAGGATGCGGGAGATGAGGAGAACACGGGTGGTCTCCGTGAACTCCCACCGGACCAACGTCAAGCAGCATAGGCTCATATTGGGGAAAGATACTACAACCCAAGCCAGACCAAGAGCACACAGTTGCGGGACCCTCTATACCGCTACATCCATAGGATCCTCAGCAACTCACTCTGCCAACGACATGACAGTACTGGTGTTGTAAGCTTGCGAGATCTTTTTGTCCTTCACTGCATTTACAACCGTGTAGCCCTTGATGTTCCATACCTGCTCCTACGCAACATGCACCTGAACCAACTAACCAATCCCCCGACCCCTATCTTCTTCGGAGGATGGGTTTACCGCCTCTTCAAGCATTTCGTGCAAGGGATGCCAAGGTCCTTCCATAGGGGCCCGTGGTCCGGGAAGGTGGATCTCGTCATATGCTGCTCGGTGGGGATTATAAATGTAGTGGGTGACGGAACAATCAGATTTCAAATGGTTCAAGGGCATGTGTGGAACCCTCAAGAAGCTCTCGTCCTTCACGCTCCACAAATCCGTCCTCCTCCACAGTACCAGTACCAGCACCATGGTTATCCGGGCCAATCCTCCTCTCAAGGAGGTGGTTTTCCTAACTTTCAAAGTTTTCATGATCTTTTGCAGGAAAACCTTTTGTGCACCCAAAACACCTACAATATGGCAAGCAACACGTACGCCCGAGTCGGAGTTATAGAGAGGAACATCTCCGAAATTCAAGATGACATCGGCAATATCCGGGAGTACATGGCGGGCCAAGAGGGGATGACGAGGACGACGATTTGGATTGAGCTGGAGGTAGTGGTAGGTGATGAAACACGGTTGAAGGTCGTAACATGTTAACCCCCTTATCTTAAAAAAACAATTTCATGGCCTGCGTGCCATTGTTGAACAATTTACTTTTCTGTTAACACTTTTAATTTCCTGCATTTTTGTTTTTAGTTTATGTTGTGGATGTTGAACTTATGGTAAGGTAGGATGTTGGTTATTTTGTTTGGTGTGGTATTTTTAAGTAAGACAGGTACCTACGAGGCTTAGAAGCACTAAGTATTAGTGCTACATAAGCCTGGAAACAAGAACCGAAAGCCGAAACCTGTTTTCAAGAATTGCAGTTTGTCAACACGGGGCCGTGTCCAGCCAACACGCCCCCGTGTCCACCACCATGTTGCTGTTGTTTGTTTAAAACTTGCCCGACACGGGGTCATGTCAACTAGACATGCCCCCGTGCCCAACTTCTGTAAGTTTTCGTTACTGGTAGTCTGACCACGGGGCCGTGCTCACCCAGCACGGGGCCACGTCCAGCTGCCCAGTAACACCAAAACCATGTTTTAAACACCTTTTTACACATTCAATAAACCTAAAAACTTATTTTTGGGACACATTGAGGACAATGTGTAATTTAAGTGTGGGGGGATGCTAAAACCTTGAAATTTTGCAAGTCCTAATAACAAGCCTTACACAAAACTCTATTGGAACTGCTAATCACCCCAAATCTTTTCAAAAATTTCTCGTTTTTTTACTTGTCTTGGTTTAATTTAGGAATAATAAGTTCTAAAAAGGTTATATTTTTACAAATTTACAACCGATAGCGTCGTAATAAAAAGAACCAACATAAGAAAATTATGAAACGGCATGACAAATCTAGTTAAAATTTGATTATATATACTTGATCACATTATAAACCCATTCCCACAAAAAGTGAATTTTGAGCCTTTATTGAGCATACAATCATATATCTTTAAACTAAATGCTCATTTTTTGTTTCTTGTGTGAATAGCCTCTTGGTTTCTTACGACTCTAGAACTTGCCACGACAATACATTCACGGTCCTTACCAACTTAAACCCAAGTAAGTAAATGATGGAGGCATTAGGACTAACCCTTTTTCTTTTCCACACCATTATTTTTTCTTTTTCTTTTAACCTACCCAAAATCCCCCTAGTTAGCCCCTTTGAGCCTAAACCTTTTCATTTCTAAACCCACAAAACAAACACCATTTACCCACCAAAACCTTTTTCTTTTAAACCCTTTTGTTTTAGTAAAAAGCTCGGTTTTCTTGTGACATTCCTTATGAAAAAAATGAAGTCTAGCAATAAACAAACAAGTTCCTTAAAGAAACTTTGTTTGAAAGTGCCTTGTTCAAATAAAAGTCACAAAAACAAAAGGTTTTACAACTACCGACGCTTTTTACGCTTTTAGCCCTGTTTACTAACCACTAACCCAAAAACACCTACCTTTAACCCAATCCTAACCCTTCCCCAAGTCCTCTTGATATGTACAAAGGTTTACAGTTAAAAAGGAGGAGGATTGATTGCTTGGCAAGCTTATGGTAGAAGTAAGTTCCATGCCGGTCTCGAGTGTTTCACAAAAATACATCTTCGGCCGAGTGTTGAGTGATCTCCCGTGAGGTACGTGAGCTTTTATATGAATGGAATTTTAAAGAGGCATGTTATGCCCAAATAAGTAATTTCTCTTATGAAACGTTCTAAATAAATCATAACGAATAGGATTGTAAATAGCATAAAAATAAAACCCAATAAAGATCTTGGATTCCCGACACTCAAGACAAGCCCAAAACTTCTCTTCTACCCATTCCATTTGGGCGTGTAAGCCACATTATAAAGAGTTTTGCTTGAGGACAAGCAAAGATTCAAGTGTAGGGGTATTTGATGTGTGTAAAATGCAACATATAAATTACATCAAATGAAGCATAAAACTAACCTTTTTTTAGTACTAATGTTGGAAAAGGTATGTTTTTGTCTTCCTTTTGTATTTTCAGGACCAAATGAGCTTAATTGAACAAAAGGAACAAATATGCAGCCAAATCTAACATAAATACAAAGAAAAGGAATAAACGTGGCATGCCCGACCCCTCGACAGCATCTTCCCAAGCAAAAACAAAGGAACAGGAGGATGACCACGGCCCCGTGCCCAGCGGACACGGGGGCGTGGTCAGGTACCTGCAGAAAAGACAAAGCCATAGAAGCTTCTATTCCCAGCATGGGGGTATGCCCAGCTCAACACGGGCCGTGGTCAACGCTAAGATTCGCTTCTGCAAACGGGGGGCGTGTGGAGCCTAATAAAGACAATTGCAATTAATAAAGAAAGAGAAAGAGGATGGACACGGGGCCGTGCCCAATGGACACGGGGCCGTCTCTGGCCTTCTATGCAGGCTATAAATAGGGGTGCTTGGCTCACTTCAAAGGCATCCCTTGGCAAACCACCTCTCTCCCACTTCACCCACACTCCACCACCATCACAACACCCACATCCACCACTATCATCCATCATCCACTTAGAGTGTGTGTAGTAGTCTCGGGATCCAAGATTGATAGTAAGAGTTCTTGACAATCAAATGCCATGTTTGCCTAAGTCTCTTACATCACTTGGTGAAGACAAGCATTTAGTGTAATATTTTTTATTTTTAATCTTTTCGCACTTTTTATTTGGTTTTGTATTAATGAATTTAATAACTAGTTTCTTATGTTGAAGGTGAAACTTCCTTATCATTTATCTGTGGTGTCTTGGCATTATTTTACTGTCTAAATAAAATAAAAGATTTACACCATTCATATCTCTACGGTCTATATAGAGATATGTTGGCTACCTGGTCGGGGGTTAAGGGAATGGTTTGGTAAGGTTCTTGCCCTGTTCAGTGTATAGATCCTGCAAGGACCTGGGTCAAGCTTACTAGGATCTCCTTCAATACCCACTGGTATTGGATGGCGGGGGTGCGAATGGCTTGATCCCCTCATATGTAAAGTACTATTAATACATTAGCCCGGCTACTTGGGATTGTATCCTTGCTGACTCAAACCACTTACCCGAGGGTAACGTCACCTTCAAAAGAGGGGCCTACCACATTACGCATTAATAACTTAATGAGTAAATTGCCATTTTAGTCCCTGAGTTTTGTCCAAATTTGCCATTTTGATCCAAATAGTTTTTTTTTTGCATCTGGGTCCCTGACTTTTCACTTTTATTGCCATTTTGATCCAAACCACTAAAAATGTTTGGATCAAAATGGCAAATTTGGACAAAACTCAGGGACTAAACTGGCAATTTGGACAAAACTCAGGGACTAAAATGGCAGTAAAGTGAAAAGTCAGGGACCCAGATGCAAAAAAAAAACTATTTGGATCAAAATGGCAAATTTGGACAAAACTCAGGGACTAAAATGGCAATTTACTCTAACTTAATTAATTATCTTCCAATATTCTAACCCTTTAGGATTGTATCCTTGCTGACTCAAACTACTAGGTTGAGGGTAACGTCACCTTCAAAAGAGGGGCCTACTACTATAACTAAGATAATCTCTTAAAAAGTGCAAAAGTGCGGAAATCATCAAAGTTTACACTAAAGGCGAGTCGGATCCAAGTGATTCATCTTGTCTATCTGTTTTTATTTTATTTTTATTTTTCAGCATTTTTAGTTTTTATTTTCATGATTAAAACCTTTTCTAAAACTTTTGATTTGATTAGATGTTGAGGATAAACCGGTACTAAAAGCTCTTGTGTCCTTGGACGACCTCGGTATCTTACCAACGCTATACTACGCTCATGATGGGTGCACTAGCCCATGTGTACGTTTAGTGTTTGTAGAATATCGTGTTTTATAAATTTAAAACTTGATTAACGTGTTAAAAAGGGCTTAAAATATAAAGAAAAAAATATAATACACCCGACACACACCACTTACCAAACCATTCCCTTAACCCCTTACCAGGTAGACAACATATCTCTATATAGACCGTAGAGATATGAATGGTCTAAATCCTTTATTTTATATAGACAGTAAAATAATGCCAAGACACCACGGACAAATGATAAGGAAGTTTCACCTTTGATGTGTAGTAAAAAACACATATTTTTCCTGTGTGAAATGTATGATTATTGTATGTTTTTATTTGTTTTTATTTAGTTTTATGTTTGTTTTATGTTTGTTTTATTTTATTTTGTGTTTTTCCAGGTTCTGGTGAAAAGGGAGCAAAAACGGAGAATAAAACAGAGTCCGAATGAAGAAGAACTGAAGAAAAGAACATAAATACGCGCCAGAAACAGTTAGAACTTCATCTGGACATATCCGGAGCTAGGAAATGAGTTACGGGAACCATAATATATGCTTTTGGGGTAGCTCGACGAGAGGAATCCAAAAATGAAGTTGGTAAAGCTTACGGACCTCAACATTAACAATGTTGAGGTCCGTAAGGGACTGTCGGCAAAGAATTTCTGGTCGCGAAATGGAGCAGTTGAAGAAGATTAGTTGGAGACCCTTACGGACCTCAACACTAACAATGTTGAGGTCCGTAAGCTAGTCATCTGGCCTAATTTTTGAGCCTATAAAAGGCCTTCACTTGCAACTTCGAAAACACACCTCTCCAACACAAAACCTTCGGGTTTGGAGCAATGTAATCGATATTGGAGCATCTTTGGAGGTCTTTGGAGGTCTCGGAAGCTCTCGGTTCGAGTTAAAAGCGCCCCGGTTCCGACAAATGTCCGACAAACGTTAAGTTCTCGTATCTTTTACTTTTTACCATGTTACCTTGTGTTTGTAATTGTGTTTACTTTCTGTATTTGTATAATATGTGTGCTTAAATTTGTAAACTACCTGGGTTATGATGAATTTAATGATTGTAATGTTTATTTGACGTAATTCCAGTTATTTGGTGTGATTTACATGAAGTATTGTTGAACTTGACTTTATACTGTCCTTTAATTGCTTATAACTTGGTTATTGAGATTAGTAACTTTAAACCATATTACTATTTCAATCCGAATTGTTAATCTTTCGATTATCGGTTCGGGCCTTGTCTTTTCGATAAAAACATTAACTTTCGATCAACAAGTTAATCAAGTATTAAAATCAAACTAATTAAAGAGGCAAACTTACTTGGTGATTAGATAAGATCCAGGTATGCTAGGTTAGTTTCCTAGGATTTCAATGTTTCAATAATACTTCTGCTTCATGTTTTTAAGATCTTCTCACAACTTAGTCTCTGAGGTCCCAAAGGTCTGATACTCGTGGGATTTGGTATCGATATCTCGAGCCGGTTCGTTCTAGCACTTCACATTTAGTCTTAATCTTTTGTTTAAATGGCATCTCTAACGGGGGGGTTAACCAAAGGAAAAAGATATTTAACTGTTATTATTGTCAAATTAGCATTGCATGATTCTAGGGATTCTAAACCCAGGTAGTCCGTTTATTATTATATATTTGTAAAACTTTGTTTCTGTGATTGTTATACTTTATTTGTTTATGTGTTTTACTTTTCGTTTCCTGTCTTCTTTTCCGTAAGTTATTATTTAAAAATCAAAAATCAATTTAAATCAAACTTTTAAAATTCAACTTTATATTCGATAGAGGTTCAGTATCTAAAGGCTGCCCATAGTGTCCACGGATTGATATCCGGTCTTGCCATCTACACTACACCGCGACCGGTGCACTTGCCGATTGTGTGTGGTTTAGCTAGCAATTCCATTTAAAACTTGTTTTGAAAATAAAAAGAAATATCATATGCTTGGACATGTAGTAACTGGAAGGGTTAAGTACCGTTAAATTGGGAACTCCTGTCTAGGCTGACATTCGTACAAATCCAATTATAAGGACCCGTTGCCTACCTGGGGACAATCCCAATGAGAGTACCTATACCTATTAGGCCAAAGCATGTCCAACTTTTAAGCATCTGAATAAACAACCTCACATCAAGCTTTTTACACACCAAGGCTTTTGAACAACACGTTTCATACAACATTAAAGTCTTTCAAACGAAAAGCAGGTTGTGACCGCACATCAAGTTTTTGGCGCCGTTGCCGGGGACACTGGCAAACTTTAGAGAACTACCCGAGTCGTCTATTAAGTTATTTTTTTTACTTGTTTTCATAGATTAAAGTTTGTTTGTTTGTTTGTTTGTTTTGTGTAAAAAAAAATGTGCTTGATCTGTGGAGGGCCTCATTATACCAAATATTGTCCAAATTCATCGGAATGTTACACAGATTACTCTTCTAACTTATATTCACAACCACAACCATATCAAGACTATTATTCTTCACCATATCAACCATGCAACGAAAGCAAGTACCCACCTTATTTTCTGACATTTGTGGAATCATATCAAATCGCTCGGACAACATCATTAATGGAGCAAAACTGCGAACTACTAGAACAAATGTTAGAAAAGATGAAAAACAACGATCTAATCGCTCAGACAACATCTTTAATGAAGCAAAACTGCGAAGTACAAGAACAAATGTTAGAAAAGATGAAAAACAACGATCAAATCATAAATCCATTTTGTGGGAACTGCGCTGGAACGCACAAGTCTAAAGATTGTCCGAACTCTTTTCGATGGGCAATGCCTTCGGTTACAAAGGGGATATATTGGGCCGACAAGGATGATTTAAATCAAGACATGAATGGTGAGTCGGTAGATGCCACAGAGCTTACCAATATGGAGACAACATTGAAGGATGCTGAGGGAATTGGTGAAGATAATAAGGTAAAGCAGGAAGAGAAAAATGTTAAACTAATAATTGATTTTTCCTGTGATGATGCAGAGATAGATGTGAAGCAGGCTGAATATAGGAGATTAATAAAAGAATAGATGGAAAAGGAGCTACCCGGTCATCCAGAATTGTCAGATAGAGAAACGGAGACAAAAATGGACACTGGAATCCCACCTCTGGTTCAGCAAGTCGTTAATTCCAAACATTGGTGTCCTACACCATGGAATATCGATGATGACTTCTAGAGTGATGACGATGAGGGGGTAGTAGAAGAGATTGAATTAGAGGTGCCTCGATACTCAGCAGCTCTAATTGGAGAAGTTGAAGAAAAGCCACTTGACAAGATGGAGGATGAGAAAGACCATGAACCATCTTGGGAAGAAGAGTTTGGTGATGAGTTGGTAGGTTTGCCAACTATTGAAAATGAAGAATTTGACCCAATCGGTGATCTTGCATATTTAGAGAAATTACTTGAAGGTGAACCGATCATGGAAATCAAACAAATACCAAACGAAGAAGAAGAGAAAGTGGCTGAGGAGTTTGAAAGTTGGCCCGTGGAAAAGCTAGAAGCTGGAACACCACCACAATTAAAAACACGGGAGAAGACACGAAGAAACTTGGACCAACATATCTTGAGGATGCAAAGATGGTGCAAACAGAAGCTCAAATGCAGAGACAACCATCATCCTCCTTATATGACACGAATCAGGTTTGGTCCAGGTAAATTTAAGTATTGGTGGCGTGACCTATTTGAAAATGTTAAAAGATTTAAAATTTCCAAATTTAAAATTTCAAATAACAAGAACCAGGTGGAATTGAACGGGTTGGATAAGGTCCAAATCAAAGAAAAACCTCCTGATTAAATTCAAGTGTGGGGAGGTTTTGTAAAAATTAGTGTTTTTGAGTCGTTTGTTTTGTGTCAAGTCAGTACTGCTTGGGTTGTTGCTTGTTTTTATTTATGCAGGTTTGAATCACACCACCCGTACTCAATCTCCATTCGGGTGATTTCGGAGCTGTACGCCAATTTCAAGTAATTTACCAAGTGTGCTAGTCAGAGTCAAAGCCGATCGCGACCGAAATGCTATACGATCGAGCTGGATTGGACAAAAGTTTTTATACATCATATAACCAGCTAAGTCCTTTCCAAATTTTTCTTTTGTATTTTATTTCTTAATTATCTTAGTGTTTTTTAGTCGGTTTCCATCCTACATTGAGGGCAATGTATAATTTAAGTGTGGGGATGGGAAACTATCGTTTAAGCCATAAAATTTAAAAAAAAAATGCTCTACTTGTCCCGATCCTTTAAACGCAAACATTTTGCAATACGTCTGTCAAAAACAATTTAAATGTTGAATTTACAAAATCAGAAAATACATATTTCTTTAAGTTGCGGGATAGTAGGTTGTTTAAGTCAAGTTTTTGTGAAAATTTTTACGAGACACTTAAGATAATTATTCTAACTTTAAAGTAAATTAACTTTGCAATAACAAAACCTTCAACCCTTACATTACCACATGACAGTAAGATTTGAGCCTAAAAGTGTTTCTTACGAATACACTATTTTCGTTTCATGTGTGTTTACCAACTTGTTGCATTACTTTAGAACTTGTACGTTTTGATACATTTCAAGACCTTTGGTTTAGACGTTGATACAAGTATGATAGAGGCATTAGGATCACCTTTCTGGAAAAAAAAAAAAAAAAAAAAAAAAAAAAAAAAACCTGTTACCCAAAAATGTTATCAATTAGAAAACCAAGTTGAGACTTTTTCTGTTTCATTTGTTTAAAACACAACCATTTTGTGGAACATCCAAAAGTGCTATGAAAAGAAGAGCAAAACGATATGAAAAATGCATGGGATGTGGAAATCGGTCTCACACAGGAAGATGTAGAAAAAGTCAAACTGAATCTCAACATGAATACACACTTCTAATGAGGGTGGGGGCTATTAGGCTCAATGCCGAACGGTCCATTAGAGTTAGAAGTAATGTTCACTACAGGATTGAGGAAGACTTACTCCATATCTTGGATAAAACCGGTCTTGACGATTTGACCTTAAAAGAGTCACTTGATTTGTGAGTACGAAAAAAAAAGAAAAAAAACCCTACTACGTGCTTTTCGTTTATCGTAAATCACTTTCTTCCAAATAAACAACCTACCTTTTACCCTTACCTACCCACAATAAAAGTCCTCTTGATTTGTATCGACTTATAACAATTAGGTGGAGATCTGATTGACGTACAAGCTTATAATAGTCATGCTTCACAGTTCGGTTTTTGAGAGTTCACTTGAAATTACATATATATTAACCGAGAGATGAGTGAATTTCGTGAGGGATGTTAATATTGTTTTTGCATAATTAATTACTTAAAAGTAAGAAAATTTTGATTAAGTATTCTCGGTTTCTCGTTTCATTTTCTTGATTTATCAACATTTTGAACGTTGTAAGTCTTGTGAAACTTCTGTGTTTAAAGATTTTGTAATTCGTATTTAAATTTGTTCGAAACGTGCGTTATTGTTTAATTGTTTAAGCTTGACATGTTGCTTAAGATTTGCTTAGGGACAAGCAAATGTTTAAGTGTGGGGATATTTGATGTGTAGTAAAAAACACATATTTGTCCTGTGTGAAATGTATGATTATTGTATGTTTTTATTTAGTTTTATGTTTGTTTTATTTTATTTTGTGTTTTTCCAGGTTCTGGTGAAAAGGGAGCAAAAACGGAGAATAAAACGGAGTCCGAATGAAGAAGAACTGAAGAAAAGAACATAAATACGCGCCAGAAACAATCAGAACTTCATCTGGACATATCCGGAGCTAGGAAATGAGTTACGGGAACCATAATATATGCTTTTGGGGTAGCTCAACGAGGGGAATCCAAAAATGAAGTTGGTGAAGCTTACGGACGTCAACATTAACAATGTTGAGGTCCGTAAGGGACTGTCAGCAAAGAATTTCTGGTCGCGAAATGGAGCAGTTGAAGAAGATTAGTTGGAGACCCTTACGGACCTCAACACTAACAATGTTGAGGTCCGTAAGCTAGTCATCTGGCCTAATTTTTGAGCCTATAAAAGGCCTTCACTTGCAACTTCGAAAACACACCTCTCCAACACAAAACCTTCGGGTTTGGAGCAATGTAATCGATATTGGAGCATCTTTAGAGGTCTTTGGAGGTCTCGGAAGCTCTCGGTTCGAGTTAAAAGCGCCCCGGTTCCGACAAATGTCCGACAAACGTTAAGTTCTCGTATCTTTTACTTTTTACCATGTTACCTTGTGTTTGTAATTGTGTTTACTTTCTGTATTTGTATAATATGTGTGCTTAACTTTGTAAACTACCTGGGTTATGATGAATTTAATGATTGTAATGTTTATTTGACGTAATTCCAGTTATTTGGTGTGATTTACATGAAGTATTGTTGAACTTGACTTTATACTGTCCTTTAATTGCTTATAACTTGGTTATTGAGATTAGTAACTTTAAACCATATTACTATTTCAATCCGAATTGTTAATCTTTCGATTATCGGTTCGGGCCTTGTCTTTTCGATAAAAACATTAACTTTCGATCAACAAGTTAATCAAGTATTAAAATCAAACTAATTAAAGAGGCAAACTTACTTGGTGATTAAATAAGATCCAGGTATGCTAGGTTAGTTTCCTAGGATTTCAATGTTTCAATAATACTTCTGCTTCATGTTTTTAAGATCTTCTCACAACTTAGTCTCTGAGGTCCCAAAGGTCTGATACTCGTGGGATTTGGTATCGATATCTCGAGCCGGTTCGTTCTAGCACTTCACATTTAGTCTTAATCTTTTGTTTAAATGGCATCTCTAATGGGGGGGGGGGGTTAACCAAAGGAAAAAGATATTTAACTGTTATTATTGTCAAATTAGCATTGCATGATTCTAGGGATTCTAAACCCAGGTAGTCCGTTTATTATTATATATTTGTAAAACTTTGTTTTTGTGATTGTTATACTTTATTTGTTTATTTGTTTTACTTTTCGTTTCATGTCTTCTTTTCCGTAAGTTATTATTTAAAAATCAAAAATCAATTTAAATCAAACTTTTAAAATTCAACTTTATATTCGATAGAGGTTCAGTATCTAATGGCTGCCCATAGTGTCCACGGATTGATATCCGGTCTTGCCATCTACACTACACCACGACCGATGCACTTGCCGATTGTGTGTGGTTTAGCTAGCAATTCCATTTAAAACTTGTTTTGAAAATAAAAAGAAATATCATATGCTCGGACATGTAGTAACTGGAAGGGTTAAGTACCGTTAAATTGGGAACTCCTGTCTAGGCTGGCATTCGTACAAATCCAATTATAAGGACCCGTTGCCTACCTGGGGACAATCCCAATGAGAGTACCTATACCTATTAGGCCAAAGCATGTCCAACTTTTAAGCATCTGAATAAACAACCTCACATCAAGCTTTTTACACACCAAGGCTTTTGAACAACACATTTCATACAACATTAAAGTCTTTCAAACGAAAAGCAGGTTGTGACCGCACATCAACCTTCAACATAAGAAACTAGTTATTAAAGTCATTAAAAAAAACCAAATAAAAAGTGCGAAAAGATTAAAAATCAAAAGTATTACATTAAATGCTTGTCTTCACCAAGTGATGTAAGAGACTTAGGCAAACATGGCCTTTGATTGTCAAGAACTATTACTATCAATCTTGGATCCCGAGACTATTACACACACTCTAGGTGGATGATGGATGATGGTGGTGGATGTGGGTGTTGTGATGGTGGTGGAGGTGGAGTGTGGGTGAAGTGGGAGAGAGGTGGTTTGCCAAGAGATGCCTTTGAAGTGAGCCAAGCACCCCTATTTATAGCCTGCACAGAATCCCGGACATGGCCCCGTGTCCATTGGGCACGGCCCCGTGTCCATCCTCTTTCTCTTTCTTTATTAATTGCAATTGTATTTATTAGGCTCCACACGCCCCCGTGTTCACTGGACACGGCCCCGTGTGCAGAAGCGAATCTGTACTATCAAGATTTGCAAGATTTTGCGAATCTTAGCGTTGACCATGGCCCGTGTTGAGCTGGGCCCGCCCCCATGCTGGGAGAAGATTCTATGGCTTTGTCTTTTCTGTAGGAACCTGACCACGCCCCCGTGTCCGGGCACGGGGTCGTGGTCAGCCTTCTGTTTCTTTGTTTTTGCTTGGGAAGATGCTGTCGAGGGGTCGTGCATGCCACATTTATTCCTTTTCTTTGTATTTATGTTAGATTTGGCTACATATTTGTTCATTTTGTTTAATTAAGCTCATTTGGTCCTGAATATACAAAAGGAAGACAAAAGCACACCTTTTCCAACATTAGTACTAAAAAGGGTTAGTTTTATGTCCCATTTGATGTAATTTATATGTTGTACTTTAAACACATCAGAATACGTGCCAACTATGTAGGTGAATACGTGCAAAATATAGTTGAATATATATGCTTCTGTGCTCTACATGCTTAGGTGCTTCTGTGCTTACATGCTTACGTGCTTATGTGCCTATGTGATTATGTGCCAATGTGGTTATATGCTTATGTGTGGATGTGTTCCTGAGCTTTATAAGTATGTTAGTCAAACACTGTATGGCGAGATTTGAGTGTAACGCATCTGAATCCTATGACGATGTCTGTTGCAGACAATGTCGTCATTCGGTTCCCATACTTCTCGCGCTACCCGCCGCAACCACGCTGACAAACGCTTTGCATCGCTAGTCGCCAAGGAAATGGCCAAGGTCATTCCGCAAATCATCAGCGAAATCAATGAAGTCGCCAGCAAGTCCTCTGAGGAATCAAAGACCGACTCGCCCCGGGCTACTTTTAGCTTCAAGCAATTTAAAGCTTGTGGACCCAAAGACTTCACTGGGGAAGATGGGCCGAGCGTAATGTTTCAATGGTTCGACTCGATTGAAGTCACTCTTCGTCAAAGCGGATGTCTAGACAACCTCTGCACTGTTAACGCAACTGGCGTTTTTCAGTCCAGGGCTCTCGACTGGTGGACTGCCGAATGAAACAGGCGAGGTAACGACGCAGCCTATGGACTCTCTTGGGAGGAATTGAAGGAAGTCATGGTGAAAGAATTATGTCCCCCACATGAAGCAAGAAGGTGGCGACAATGCTGGTCTTACTTGTAAGTCCCGTGAAATGGATCTTTCAATGATATCAAACTACACCAAGTTTGTGGGGAATCCAAACTTGATGTGATTCAAGAAATTAAATGAAAATCAACAAGAAATATGAACAACGAAAAACAAACCGGAATCACTTTCAACACTTGCACATGATTCTATTACTTGAAAAGCAAAACCGTCTAGTACAAGTGTTCTTCACCAACTTGCCTCTCTCTCTCTAGCTCTCTAGAAGTTGTAACAATGAAGTTCTAAAGGTTCAAACCTAAAAACAAGTTAGGAACTTGTTTATATACTCAACCAAGCCCACTTCCCTACATGGGCTTCCCTTGGGCCTGCTTGGCCCACATGGCCTAAAGCTTGGCCCAAGTGACCTATAAAGGCCCACAACCTAATATAAACAAACCCGGTAAGACCCAGCTCGTAACCATAACCGGTTGTGTTAATTTGATGCGTCAGTCTCACACCTTAGGGCCTAACAATCTCCCCCTAGACTGATGCCATCAAATTGTCTTCATAGCATGAATTCAGCAACGTCTTCAACGAAGTCTATGGTTGTCGCTATGTTGCAGATGTTGTGGAAGTTCTTGACTTTTGAACTCTCAGCACTGGGTCTCTTTTCTTCAGCTCTTGTGGTTAGCTTCATATCAGGATCTTGATCAGCTTTGCTTGAAAATCTTGTTAAAAAGAATGTGAGAGGAGGATTCTCAACAACTCTTTTCTTCTTCAATCTTTTTCTTTCAAGCAGGTTCACAGTACTTCTTCAAAAGCACTTTCACTGTCAGACGGTGTCTCGTATCCGGTTCTTCTGACTCAGGTACATCTTGTTGTTGTGCTGCTTCAGGCTTCTTCAGCAACGAACAACATCTCAATATTCATCAATCCCTGTTCTTGATTGAAATCAAGTTCTGCACATGCTCACAAACTCATAAGAAAACATTTCTTATGCAATAGGGAGAGTACCATATGAACACTAGGTACATCCAAGTACTTATACTCGGATTTCACAATTTAAATTCTTTCAACTTTTGATGATCAGTCAAATCTTCAAGAACGGTTACATTTTTTAATTTTAAGAAAAATAAAAAGACACTCTATTTTTGGATTTTCGATTTTATAGAAAAGCAAGACACTATTTTTGTATTTTTGAAAATTTTAATTATTTAATTATTTAATTATTTAATTTTTTAATTTTTAATTTAAGAACTAAAAACAAATAAAAACTCAAAATATAAACAACTACCATAATATACAATTACAATTGCAATGGGATCAAAATTCGTTCTCAAGCAGACTAAGGAACACTTTTCAGTACGAGCCTAATCAAACTGGTCTATGCGATTGCCAATATGTTTGTCCACTTAAACTTTAACACTCAACTTTCAATTTTTTAACTTCGTGATATGCTTAAGGTAATATTATACTATTATACCCGTGTGTCCCATTCCAAGGCATACCCCCGCGATCAAGGTAAGCACAACGATTCATCGTAGCAGGTGAGTATACTGATGTCATCCTTTAAGATATCCTGACTGTGTCTAGGTCTGCATATAATCTGTTTTATCATGTTTTGATTTCTTAACAATGAACACCCAAATAAATACTAATCAAATCCTGGAAATATAAACAGCACACTCTATCATGCAAGTATCTTCCCTACCACATATTTCACAAGTCCAATCCAGATTTCTGAAATCTTAACTGGGAATAGATTGAGAAGAGAACAGAATAGATCTTAAGTAGAGATGGTATAATATACAGATCAAATGAGTTTTTCTCAATTTGATATAGGTTTCTTGGGTTTCTTTTGGGCACTTGAGGGCCTCTTTCGGGTGTATTAGATCTATAGCGCGACAACGTACAGCTAGGTCAGCATGTATCTGGATGCAGCAGAAGCTGTCGTTGCCTAGCACCTCCAGGTCAGCATATATCTGGATGCAGCAGAGGAGGTACACGACTTTTTTAGAGAAGATTTCAGAATCAGATCAAAATTGTGTGTATCGGGACAACATACAGACATTCAAATAGAAATGAGCTAATTCCAAGTGACTTTCTTTCCTGGGGTCATGTACAATTTTAGTTCTGAACAGAAGAACAGCCAAGATATCCCCGGATGATTCAACAATATAAAGACCCGAAACCTCAGATGTTGGCTATCTATCAACGCAAGATTTAAGACCATAAAATCATACACCGTTGGTATGTTACCCACATGGTACATAGTTCATTATGTTTATATCACTTAGTATCTTTTATCATGTTGAGCGTCAAGCCTATCGACATATCACAGTAGATCCTAGTCTTTTCAGCTATGGCACCTTACATGTGTTAGTCAAACCCTTTAACACGAACATTTATTTCACTTCCCATATCATGCAATCTTTCTTTTTGGTTTTTTCATTTTTCAATTGTTTTTGTATTTTTCTCATTTCTCCCCCTAAAACAATACATATTGCATATATATATATATATATATATATATATATATATATATATATACAGCAAACTCTTTTTGTATTTTTCTTTTCTGAGAATTCTCCCCCTAAACTCTATATTTATCTATATGTTCCTCTCCCCCCTAAATTTGTGCATAAATCTTGTATTTTTGCGCAAATTTACCATTTACTAGAGAAAGGACACTATAAATACAAAGTAATGAACTAAGATAGAAAGAAAAAATATTTTTGCTTAACCGTTACGTCATTAGATTAAAGACTAATCAAATTCAAATCAAAGTACTGAATTTAAACGGTACCTTTTGCTGATCTTATCTTACTTCTCTAATCTCCTCCAAAGGAAACATATCATCTGTAAAAAAAATTTGAACTTTTTACAACAGTGAAATGTTACCTGTTTTTATCTCTGGAACAACCGCTATCAACATTCCAGAGATTGTCTACAGCTCCTCCTTGGTTGTTCCTGAAAAATAAGGAGATTAGTAAGACATGGGTACCCAGGCCATCGTGGTCCTGGGATTTCCTGAAGCATCAAAATAAGACACTTCCTTTAAACATAGGTCCCCTTTCGTCTCAAGGATTGGAAACATTGATGCTTTGGATTTGGGTTTCCAAATCTGTTTCGGTTTAACAAACGTGTTCGTTGCCTTCAGTTGAGCAACTTTAGCTGGTTCAGTTTTAGAAAGACGTTTTTGTTCTTGAACAGCCTTGCGTTTGTTTTTAGCATCGTTCCAATCCCCATCAGAAGGTTTAACCTTGGGATTCACATTCTTCATTGCCTTAGGTGATGATACCTTCATTGGCTTAGAATGGTAGTTATCCTTAGGTGTATCCCTCTGATTTTGCATATAATGAGGTACATGGGGACGCCGTGTGCAGTTTCTAGCAATATGACCCGCAATGCCACAGTTATAGCAAGTTTGTCTTTTCATCAGAAAGACGTTTTGAGCATCTTGATTCGCTCTAGCAGGTCCTGAAGGACAAACCGGTCCTTTTTGCGTTGGATGCGCCTGCACATTTCTCTTAGACGAAGACGAATTAGGGTGCTTGTATTTGTTGTTTGTAGAAGTCTTGTTGCTCTGAGCACCATTCTTCGTCTTTTCTCCTTTATTGGAGCTTTCAATCACCTTGTCACGAGCCTTATGAGATCGTGATTGTCCTTGATAAGCAGACTTTGTATACCCCCGACTTTGATCTGCTCGTTTTGGCTCATTCCCCTTGTTGTGAACCGGCTTACAAACATCAGCACACGAGTGAGTGTTGGCATTTCGTTGCACTTTTGGACGATGAACACAATTTCTAGCAATGTGTCCAGGAATTCCACAGTTGAAACATGTCTGTCGTTTCAATGTATGGAGATTCTGAGGGCTAGCAGCATTAGCTGATTTGATGGGTCTAAATGACTGAGCTTGCGTTGCCTGTGTTTCATGTGCCTTTTCTGAGTTCTTCTGTACCTGCTGATCAGAACTAGCACAAGCATGAGATTCAGATGGCTGATGTTTTTCATCTTTTATAATTTTATCAGGATCATTTTGAAAAGACGATTCAGTTTTTGTTTTAATCTCCTTTTCAGAAACATTTTCTTGTGACTGTTCATTTATTGTGACCACCTCTTCTTTTACAAAAACAGATCCAGTTTTAATTTCTGAAGATGTTGAAACTTCATCAACACATGTATCATCTGAGTTTGATAAGGGTTCCTTTTCATCCTCGGTTTTCAATGGGGTCCCACTAGGTTCAACATTAGGGACGTCCAATGAGGTCGATTCAGAAGAAGAATCTGGACATTCTTGATTTTCTTGAGAAGAAGTTTCAGTGGTTTCACTGAATGTATCCTGAGGGACCTCACCTGTCACACTGTCATCAGCTGAAGAGTTAGAAACATTAGAATCACAATTTTCAGCTACTGAAAAACATCCATCATCACACACATTATTCAAAGATTCATCACAAGCATTCACAGTTTTGCCCAAAACATCAGTCCCAAAAGAAGACGAAACATAACTATGAAATGAGTTCAAAAACGATTGTCCAAACACACAACCAGAATCAGTTTTATCAAAAGTAGGTTTAGAAACATCAGAATCTAAAGGTGGTTCATCCCCAAACATATCACCCCATCTTACTTCAGGTACTTCATCTGCACATGATGAAGAAACGTTAGGATCAAAAGTACCCTTGGACACAAAACAAACTAGTTTAACCACCTGTTTTTCAACAGGTCTGACATTTACTGATGGCTTACAGTTTTTGGGACCATAAGTCATTTTGCTTTCATTCATCATCTCCTCCTCAATCATAGGTAAGTAAGTATAATTGTCATTATAAGGAGGAGGAGCCTGATTAAAACCCAATCCCAACCCTTTCCTTTTCTGGTATGCTAGCTGTTGATTACACAGGTTTTTGACTAATTTGCTGGAAGAATCAAATTTTTTAATATTTAGCTCATTTATTTGATATCTATCTCTGATATCCTCCAGTTCTTTAGTCACATTGCATAGTTTTTCTTTAACCATGAAGAGTTGGGCTGTTTTTACACTAACATCATCCTTGAGTTGGATGATGTCTTTTCGCTGAGCTTTGATTTTCTCCTTAAAAAGTTTTTCATTATTAGCCAAAGTGAAATTTTTCCTTTTAATGTCATTATAGTCTTCGATTAGCTCAGCGTTGTGTATTCTATAGGCTTCAACCCTTTCTCTACATTCAGGAGTGCAAAAGACAGAAAGTATCTCTTCTTTGGTAATTTCTTGAGCCACTGATTTGTGAAACATGAATGCCATAATTTCAGCGGGTGGCTGTTACTTTTGTTCTTCTCCTCAAAACACAAACCAAACGAGAACCTGTGTACTCGCTAACTCAAACCTTTGCACGCGAATGAACCCGCTTTCTGAACCGCGCCTCAAAAATCTGTCAAAACTTATCACACCAAACAAACCTTCCCTTTTTTATTATTTTTATTTATATATAAAATAAACCCCTTTTTTTATTATTAATTAGAATACAATTTTTTTATTATTAAAAAGATAACTATATAATGATTAGCTAATGATTATTATATGATTATTATATAGATAATCCTAAACGTCACTTCACCTTTGATGATGTTCCTCCAAAAACCAAACCCTGTTAATTAATTTCACCCAAACATTTCTTGACACCCAAAACGTCACTAAAAAATTCCTTGTGTATGTTTTCTTTGTCTCTGAAAGTTCTGCCAACACAATCTCAAACTCAAAGATGGTGAATGAAGATGGAAGAACGGTGATGATAGTTGCAGGTTGGTCGCCGGTGGAAGTGAATCGGAGAAGACGGTGTATCTCCGATGTAAAGATGATTGCGACTGGGAATAATCCAATTCGAAACCTGTTGACTTGAGACCTCAACAATGAATGGACTTGACTCTCGAGACCGTGAAGTTTAACCCGAGACCTTCAAGTTGTGTCGAAACCTTGAGTCGAAACGATGTCGAGTTTTCGTTACAGCGGCGAAGGTGGTGATGTGTATGACAAAGAAGATTGCAGGTTGTTCAATACGTTGATCGGAGATGGTGAACAATGATGGACGGTGAACTATCGGAATCGGAGAGATGACTCGAAACCTCAATATGGAAACCAGAAACCTCAATACGTTGAAATCAAGATGACTCGAGACCTTTGAAGATGAATTGGAGCTCTGGTTGCGACTCAGAAGATGTCGGACTCGGAACCGTGTATGATGATTATGATGAGCACTCGAGACCAATTGTTTATGACTCGAGACGACTGTTTCCTTAAAATGGGACACGAAATAAGGATCTGGTCAACCAAATTTTTTATCTTTTATCTTTTAAATTAGGAAACAAGAATTTCAAAAAAAATTGTCAACCAGAATTTTTCGAAATTTTTGGGAACTTTCAAAAATTGAAGATATTGCAGAATACGAAATTTTTAATTCAAGTTTATCCCTTAAACACTTCAAACAGAAATCAAACAAGCAGAAAAGAATGAGTTTTAATAAAAACCGATGAATATCACGAAGAACACGAAGAATACCAACCCAAAAACAACGAAAATCTTGAATCTTTGATATCACACCGAGCCTAGAAATAGGTTCTAATAGCTCTGATACCACTTGTAAGTCCCGTGAAACGGATCTTTCAATGATATCAAACTACACCAAGTTTGTGCGGAATACAAACTTGATGTGATTCAAGAAATTAAATGAAAATCAACAAGAAATATGAACAACGAAAAACAAACCGGAATCACTTTCAACACTTGCACACGATTCTATTAATTGAAAAGCAAAACCGTCTAGTACAAGTGTTCTTCACCAACTTGCCTCTCTCTCTCTAGCTCTCTAGAAGTTGTAACAATGAAGTTCTAAAGGTTCAAACCTAAAAACAAGTTAGGAACTTATTTATATACTCAACCAAGCCCACTTCCCTACATGGGCTTCCCTTGGGCCTGCTTGGCCCACATGGCCTAAAGCTTGGCCCAAGTGACCTATAAAGGCCCACAACCTAATATAAACTAACCCGGTAAGACCCAGCTCGTAACCATAACCCGTTGTGTTAATTTGATGCGTCAGTCTCACACCTTAGGGCCTAACATTACTGCTCGCTTTAAACAGCTCAGCATCATCTGCCCTGGCCAAGTCTCAACTCCCGATATCACAATCAAGAAATACATTCGCGCTCTACCTGATTGTATTGCCGATTTTGTTCAAGCAGCCAAGACTACTACCATTGAGGAGACCTTCCAGCTCGCTGCTGAGATTAATGACAAGCGAGTTCAGGTTGGTTACTTCAAGAACACCACCAAGAATCTCCACCAAGTCACTGCTACTCCCGCTGCTGAAACCGCCACACCTCAAGCTTTGAAATCTTCACGCCGCAAGCGCAAGAGCAACAACAAGAACTGTGCTGTCACTACCGCTCCTCTCAATGCTATCCCTGCTCAATCTCAGAACCAGAACCGCCAAGTAGCAGCACCCATGACCAACGCACCTCCTGCAAAACGTGTGTACACTGGTCCTCTTCCCCTGTGCCCTACTTGTACTTACCATCACCCAGTTGGGATCGCTTGCCGCTTTTGTGTCTACTGCAACATCTACGGACACTTTACCGCCAACTGCCGCACTGGCCCTTGTCAAGCTCAAGTTCAAGCTCCTCCTGCACTGCCAACTCCTCTTCCCGCTCCTCAGGGCCAACAAGCAGCTCCTGCTCCCGCTGCTCTTGCAAGAGCCTGCTATGCATGTGATGATCCTAACCACTTCGCAAACGTCTGCCCAAACCGAGTGGTGAAGCAAGAGCCATAGCAGCAACCAACGCAACATCAACAGCAGCAGCCTCAACAGCAGCAACAGCCAGCTCAGCAAGCAGCCCGTGGACGAGCTTTCAACATCAACGCTCGCCAAGCTCAAGCTGACAACAACGATGTCAATGGTACGTTTCTCGTAAATGGTATTTATGTTTCGTGTTTATTTGATACTGGAGCCGATAACCATTTTGTATCGTTCGAATTCGAAAGGCTCCTAAACCATAAACGCGCTAACCTCCCAACGACGTTCGACGTAGAAATTGCCACTGGAAGAATCATCACTGTTAGTTCCGTTCTACGTGATTGTACTCTTGAACTCAACAATCACGTTTTCCCCATCGACCTTATCCCGTTGCAGCTTGGTAGTTTTGATGTCATAGTAGGCATGGATTTTCTTCATGAAAATCGTGTTGAAGTTGTTTGTTTTGAAAAGATAATCCGTTTTTCTCTTTCAAACGGTGATCAATTGTGTGTCTATGGCGAAGTGTCTTTGAAGGAGCTGAAACTTATGTCATGTGTCCAAGCAAGCAAGTACCTCCGCAAGGAATACAAAGCTTTCTTGGCTCACATCGTAGTAGCGGAGAAGGAAAAGAAAGAGAAGGCAATGGAAAAGGTGCTCGTGGTTCGTGATTTTCCTAACGTCTTTCCTGATGATTTACCTTGTTTACCGCCGTCTCGTGATATCGATTTTCGCATCGACCTCATTCCTGGAGCTAACCCTGTCGCTAAAGCACTTTATCGTCCCGCTCCATCCGAAATGCGCAAACTCTCCAGCCAACTCCAGGAATTGCTTTATAAAGGCTTCATACGCCCTAGCACATCTCCCTGGGGCGCACCCGTTCTTTTCGTCAAAAAGAAGGATGGATCGTTCCGAATGTGCATCGATTACAGGGATCTCAATAAGCTGACTATCAAGAATTGCTATCCTTTACCTCGTATCGATGATTTGTTTGATCAATTGCTAGGCGCTACGTGTTTTTCCAAGATCGATCTATGCTCTGGCTATCATCAGTTACGAATCCAGGAGGAAGATATACCTAAAACCGCTTTTCACACTCGCTACCGTCACTATGAATTTTTCGTTATGCCTTTTGGTCTTACCAACGCCCCCGCAGTCTTTATGGATTTGTTGAATCGCGTGTGTAAACCCTTTCTCGACCACTTCGTCATCGTGTTTATCGATGATATCCTGATTTATTCTAAGTCAAAAGCCAAACACGTGCAACATCTCTGTTTGGTTCTTGAACTACTCCAAGGAAATCGCCTCTACGCCAAGTTCTCCAAGTGTGAATTTTGGCTTGAGGAAGTTCAATTTCTCGGTCACATTGTCAATAGTCAAGGTATCCACGTGAATCTCGCAAAGATTGAAGCAGTTAAGAGTTGGATTACACAGAAGAACCCATCTGAAGTTCCTTCTTTTCTCAGATTAGTGGGTTACTACCTTCGATTTATCGTCGATTTCTCTAAAAATCGTTGTTCCTCTCACCTCTCTTACGCACAAGGACAAACCTTTTGTTTGGGGGACCGAACAAGAGGAAGCCTTTCAAACTATCAAGCTTATGCTTTGCAATGCTCCCGTACTCGCGTTACCCGACGGAAACGACGACTTTGTAGTCTACTGTGATGCCTCTAACCTAGGTCTTAGTTGTGTTCTTATGCAACGGGACAAGGTTATCGCGTACGCTTCTCGACAGCTCAAGATCCACGAGAAGAACTATACAACCCACGATCTCGAACTAGGTGCAGTTGTTTTTGCGTTAAAGATATGGCGACACTACCTTTATGGTACCAAGTGTACAGTCTTCACCGACCATAAGAGCCTGCAACACATCTTGAACCAAAAGGAACTGAATATGCGCCAACGCAGATGGGTTGAACTTCTCAACGATTATGATTGTGATATTCGCCACCACCCAGGCAAAGCAAATGTCGTTGTCGATGCTCTCATTCGACGAAGATATTTGCATAGTGTTCATAATATTCAAGCCCAACACGACCTCGAAGCTCTAATCTGTGACGCTCTACACGCCTGCTTCATTTAGAACACCTTGAAAGAGGAAATGAAGAAGTGTGGTGCTGAAACCCAACTTGTCACCAAATCGAACGGTATCTACTACTACCTCGACCGCATCTGGATCCCTAGTCACAATAACCTTCGGGAGATATTGCTGACCGAAGCCCACAAGTCTCGATATTCCATTCATCCCGGTGCCGACAAGATGTACCAGGACCTGCATGCCAGGTATTGGTGGCCTGGAATGAAGAAGGATATCGCTCTCTACGTTTCAAAATGCCTAACTTGTTCCAAGGTCAAGGCTGAACAACAACGACCCTCTGGCTTACTCGTGCAACCCGAGATCCCTATGTGGAAATGGGATAGCATAGCTATGGACTTCATTACGAAACTCCCGCGCATGCCATCAGGTCATGATAGCATTTGGGTTATCGTTGATCGTCTTACCAAATCCGCCCACTTTCTGCCGATACGAGAAGAATTTAAGGTCGAACGATTAGCACGAATCTATACCGACGAAGTCATTTGTCGACATGGGATACCTCGTGACATCATCTATGACCGCGATGGTCAATTTACTTCACGCCTCTGGGAAACTTTTCAATCTGCTCTCGGTACTACTCTCAATCTTAGTACTGCTTTCCATCCCCAGACCGACGGTCAGACTGAGCGCACGATTCGCACCCTTAAAGACATGCTTCGCTCGTGTGTTATAGATTTCGGTGGTAATTGGGATTCGCATTTACCTTTAGTCGAATTCTCGTACAACAACAGTTATCACTCTAGCATCCAAATGGCACCATTTGAGGCATTATATGGAAGAAAATGTCGATCGCCTATTGTATGGCACGAGATCGGAGATGCGCAAATTACCGGTCCTGAGTTATTGCAAGAAACGACTGACAAAATCCTCCAGATACGAGACAATCTCCTGAAAGCTCGGAGTCGTCAAAAGAGTTATGCCGATAAACGCCGCAAGCCCCTTGAATTTGACGTTGGTGATCACGTACTCCTAAAGGTTGCACCTTGGAAGGGGGTGGTCCGATTCGGAAAGAAAGGAAAGCTAGCACCTCGATACGTTGGACCCTATAAGATTCTGGAAAGAATTGGCAAGGTGGCCTAAAGAATCGAATTACCGGAGGAACTCAACAACGTACATCCGACTTTCCACGTTTCGAACCTCAAAAAGTGTCTAGCCGACCAGAATTTACATGTCCCTCTTGAGGACCTACAAGTGGACGAAACATTACACTTCATGGAAAAGCCAGTCGAGATCATGGACCGAGAGACCAAGAAACTCCGACGCTCACGCATTCCCATAGTGAAGGTTCGCTGGGAAGGCAAACGCGGCGCTGAGTTCACCTAGGAACTCAAGAGTGATATGAAGGCAAAGTATCCGCATCTCTTCGTTACCCCTGCGCCTTAATTTCAGGACGAAATTCCCTAAAGTAGGGGAGGCTGTAACAACCCGACTTTCCGAAGTCAAAGTACAAGTCAAAGTCAAAGTCAAGGTTAACGTCAGGTTTACGTTCAGATCTGACATTTCTTGCTTAATTATTGCTTGTACTCGCAGACTCGATGATCGATATGTGTTAATTAACGCTATTTTAAGCTACGATTTATTAATATGTGACGTAACAATGCGATAAACGTAACTAAACGCTACTCTACCAAACAATATCACATCGCTACTGCGTCGCAATTCGAATCGCAGTTATGGTTATTGTTCTATGTGTGTGTGCTATTATGTGCTTTACTTGTGTGTGCTTAATATATGTTTTGGGATGGTATTCGCAAACGCAATCGCAACTCTATCGCATCGCATCACAACCCAAAACACAAGTTACTTTTATGATTGTTAGGTTGGTTATGTTATTTGTGTAACTAATGTATAATGATATCGCATCGCTTACTCGCAACTCGCTTAAACGCAACGCAACGCATAACGCATGAAACGAAAGTCGGAAAACTAACCCATACAAGCCATCCGACCGAACGACCAACCGGTCGAATGGAAATCCGACCGGATGACCATCCGATCGGATGGCCGTCCGATCGAACGGCTGTCCGACCCATCTAACCTCCACCGCCTTTCCCTCTTTCACCTATAAATACCCCTCCTGTCACATCAACTGTTCATTGATGTGACAGCTCCTTTCGACCAGTTCACTCCCAAGCCCTTTTTCTCTCAATTTCTCGCGATTCTTGTAAGTTTTCACTCTAAACCTTATACTTCCATCATCATTACACACTTTCTCTTCATTTCCACCATCAAATATTACATTTTAACCATGAAATCGCCTGATCTGGGGCTGTTCTAGGGTGACGTCATCACGGGTTCATATGAACACCGGAGTGTGACCTCATCTCAGCAAGAACGGTTCTAATCTAACAGATTTCTACATGATTTTACACTGACTTTGTCTAAATCTAAACATTTAACAAGTGTTTCAAACTTTTCTTTAAACATTCTTCACTTTTACTCGAAAATTGATGGAATCCAGACTCGTTTGGGTGTTCTACTCATTCTCTAGTGGAGAACCGGGCTGAGAATGTATTTCTATCGAAGAGACAACCGATTCACGGGTGAACATGAAATTCTGTCAAGAACAGCTGAGTCTGTTCAAAAGGGGTGATTCCCGTCCGATCGGATGAGTTGGACTTGATGTGGTTTCCGTTGTTTAACACGTCCTCACACCGTCTCGGTGAAATCGCAAACTTTCTAACTTAACTGAATTTCCAAACAAAACCATCGCTCAAACGAATAGTCGTCCGATCGGACGACCATCCGAACGAACGACTATTCGACCAGGTGACTTGTAACTTCAAACATTTAAACAATTTTATGAAACTTCAAAGAATATCAGCTTTCTAATGAATCACCATCCGAACGAACGGCCACCCATCCGGATGACCATCCGTCCGGATAACCTGATATATAGAAACACTTCACACTTCTCAAAATGCTACAACGAAAACTTCAAAGTTTAAAACGTTTCACAAACACACTCACTCGAATGACCCTCCGACCGAATGGTCATCCGTCCGGATGACCATCCGTCCGGACGACCATCCGTCCGGACGACCATCCGTCCGGACGATCATCCGATCGGACCACTATCCGCTCACTCTTATCCCCGACGCACTGTTTAACGCATTGTTCAACGCTTACACTATCGTTCTCAGATCAGGCTAACCTCCAAGCGATCCCTTCAATCCAAGACTGTGTTTATTTACTAAACACGATATGTGAGTATACTCGATCCTTTTTGCTTAACGCACTTTTGGGTGTTACATACGTTACTTTTATCAAATCACATCGACACACAGCGCAAACACTTTGTATACGTTAACCGCTTCCGCATGTTATACGTCTTATTCGATGAATGCTAGTATGTTATGTTTACACAGTGATTGTTGCCTGATACCTTAGCAATGATAGTACTATAGTTTGGACTCAACACCCGTTGTGAACATGGGTTGTTAAGGGTTTTACTTCAAATGGTCACAGTGGTGATATTGTGTTGCGCATTCTACAACTCGCAGTCATGTATGTGCATATTTCATTGTTGATAGCTTACTTGCTTCACATTTCTACGTGTTACATGCTGGTTATGCGTAAATCGCTTTCGCTACTATTATACTATTAAACTTGTATGCTCACCTTTACACTATGTGTATTAACTTTATTTTAACGTATGTGACAGGTGTTTAGGATGCTATGCTATGACCTGCTTTTATGGAATCAAGCTAGGGGAGTCTAGAAACAAACTAAATAAAATCTGAGTTGTCGGAACAATTATTTGTCTTTGAGAACAATGTCTGCAATAACTGTTTTACTTTATATGTTTGTGGTATGGGACACGAATGTTAAATATATGGTAATCAATAGTTGTTTTGGATTCTCCTGGACAATCTGTTTCGCTCAGTGTCGCGCCCCGATGTTTCCGCCATCGGTTGGGGTGTGACAACGAGGTTCCTTCACTTTTGGGAGAACTATCTAGATGATGGTAGGCGTCAGACGTACCTTGCTTACTCATACTGTAAACTAACAGATTGGAAAATAACACAAAACAATAATATACATGTATGCACATAGTCACATAGATTATTTCCTAACAGAATTGACAAATTTTGGTGTCAGCAGAACACTTATGTGGCTCAAATCAATGGCTATAGCTCTGATACCACTCTCTGTGGCAACCCCCGACCCCTGCCCCGGAAGGCGGACGGCCACGAGCTCACAGATTTAGTGGTATGGTGTTAATTAATTTAGCAGCGGAAATTTACATCAGGACCGTAGTTAGAAAATAGTTTATCGGAGTAAAACACCTCATTTTATAAATAATAAACACTTGGGTAACACCCAAGTTTCCATTTATAATATGTTTATAGAGATAAACCCTATATTATTGAAATAAAACTTCTTTCTTGTTTTAGGTAACTTTTATAGCCACTTTTCCAAGCCTTCAGTGCTCTCCAACTGGCTTTTATTTGGCTTTCACATTTTGTTACCTGAAACGCGTTTTAAAACATTTTTGTCAATGGGAAATACTGGTGTGTGCATCCCAATTTAATCAAAACAATTTTTTATATCTTTACAGTATTGAGGGCATCCGCAATTACATTTGTTTACATCTACCAAATTACCACCCACGGTACTGTCAATCCTGACTTGTGGTCATGTTACTATTCTTAGTATTAGTAACAAGTAATGTATACAAAACCCCAATTTACCGACAGTAATTGTAGAATTACAAATATTCAATCACTGTTAAATTACACTTTAAAACAATTGAGATTAACGGGGACCAAAAGCATCAAAAACCATGTTTTGCACATTCAGGGACCAAAATTGACAATCTGCCATAGTTATCTTAGGAAGGGACCAAAATGAAAAATAAAAATTCCAGCTTGTTCCAGCTGTTCCTCTCATTTGCACATGGTTTTAATGAAACTAGGGGCTCCCATGGTTTCACAAAACCATGGGAACATGTGTACGGATGAGATCGAAGCTCGTTTTACGATGAACGATCTTAACGGCTGTGCAAAAACTATAAATACCCCATCCATCTCATTATTGCAACTCACATTTGATCTGATATTTCTCTAAGTTGAGGTGCTTTCACTTCATACCTGAGAATAATCGGGTCAAACTTCCGTTCTTGGACCTTTTGTAAGTCCTCTTTCATTCTTTTTCGCGTGAAAGTCAAACTGTGTTTGACTTTCTGCTTTGACCAGTTTATGGTCAACATGAAGTTCGTTTGAACTTCATAACGTGAGCGTAATCACGATGGTTTTAGTCTTTTGTGACTATACCTACTGATTACCACGTTATCTAGGCATAGTGGCGAGTCGTAGTTTCGGCCAAAATGCGTATTCTTGCGTATTTTGTAACCAAACTACTTTTAGGTATCAAAACCGTTTGTTTTGATACCAAACCTATTTTCAAACCTCGTTAAGCATGTTTTAACATGTTTAGCTCGTCACTTTAGGTTTAGTGCTTATGTAGGGTCGTAAGGTAAGCGGTCTAAACAACCGCTTATACTTTCGAAACCGACCCGTTTGGTCGATCTTTAGGATCCGACCAAACACATTAGGTGACCATAGTTGCATAGGGAATAACCTTCCGAGGTTATACCTTATGGTCACGTCGTTTAAATAGTTGTATGATAGGTAGTTTATATGCCTTAGGTAAATGACCAAAATGCCCTTTTTACGCCAAAATTCATTTTAAGCATACCTAACATAATTTTTGATATCTAAACTGATTTGGAAACAATATTAGACATGTTAAGGCATATTTTACTTATCATAGGACTAGTTAGGCGGTCCGAACGTGTTTTACGCGAACGACGCGTTAAAGTGGCGTAAGCTACCTTAACGAGTCGTAATGGGTCGTAAGCACTTAGGTTAGGTTTCGTTTTAGAATGTAGGCTTTGTTAAACCATATTACATGAGTCCCTACACTCATTTGGTTTACGAAACCTCATTTTATCCGATCCTCCGATTTAGGTCCGTTTATTTACATAGTTACCTATATTAGGTGTCGTTTGATTTCGTGATCCCTCTAGCTTTGCTTGGTTGTTATTCAAGACTTCTAAGCATCCTCAAGTGAGTACATAGACCCCTCTTTTACTGTTTTTCAAACGTTTTGGGGTGAAACACATGTGCCTACTTGTTATTTTCATGCTTTCCATGTTTTCATATCATATACTTGCTATGTTCATTAGTACACTATTGGTACATGATTTCATTATGTCTTGCTATGTATGTTCACTTAACACGCTAGCACAATTGTTTTACGTTTTGAACCATTTGAAATCATTGGATGTATGTGAACCATTTGAAATCATTGGATGTATGTGAACCATTTGTAACCATTTGATGTATGTGAACCATTTGAAATCGTTGGATTTATGTGAACCGTTTGTAACCATTTGATTTATGTGAACCATTTGTAACTGTTTGAGCCATTGGGTTAGGGAAGTGATTAGGTAACGGGGCGGGTGTAATGTGTTAAAAGCATGGTGGATACGCCGCTGGTACTTCCTATATATAAGTGCTTTTAACACATTATATATCGTTGCGTTATCTAGATCACTTGGGTAAACGATTTTGAAACAATGTCACACAATTATGTTTTCTGAATAATATAAACCATACGAGTCTTATTAACGAGTTTCTACGAGATGTTTTATGATTTGATTTAATAAAACAAAATGTTTTGGAGTTAAGAATCATGGCTACGAGATTTTATAAATCATATCCAACTTGATTTGAGTTGGTTAATTATGTCGCAATACTATACTTTTCAAAATAAGGTTTTTAAATAAGTATTGCAACATGTAAAATGAGCCATGAATCTGACACTCACATAAAACCTATGTACTCGCCGGCATTTTTATGCTGACGTATTTTCACATGTGTTTCAGGTACCATAGTTGATGATATTTGATGATGATATTGATGCATGCTCACATAGGAACGGACGAGGCCTTAGCGACTTAATAACAATAAAAGTCTATTTGTTCATGTTTTGTTTCTAATTCCAATGTAATGTAATACATTTAAATTCAATAAAACGAAATTGTTTAAATCCATGGTTGTGAAACAATGATTCTGTTACAACACTCCCCGACGTTTCCGCCACGTTTTGTTGTTTTACGTGGTCAGGGTGTGACAGAAAAGTTGGTATCAGAGCCAATGGTTATAGGGAATTAGGTTATTAGTAATGCTTTGACCTAGACTATAACCTTCCTAGGACCCTAACGCGAGTTTACGTGCGTTTAGTCATAAAACAATACCGTTGCCTATCTTTAGGCAGCAACCACAATAAGAACACAAAATTCGAATCTGCTGTGAAAACTAATCATCTGTTCTAGGATGATTTATTGTAAGGTTTTGAACCTTCAAAGTTTTCAAAATCTCGTCAAAGTTTGGGTCTACATAATGTGAACACGTGCAAACTGGAAGCGTGGGTGCCTGTACCTTGAGCTTTCTGTCTAAGGCTAGAGTGTTCGTACAAATCCGCAATATCGGACCAGTCACTCTTACCTGGGAACTCTTGGGGTGAGTGTCCACTTATAGGCGAGCATGTCTTCGCGATACATTATGAGGACCTATTTGCTTTGATTCAGCCTTTGTGTGTCGTTTGTTTGCTTCGTGGTTCAAACAAATGACCATCACCCATGATTTTGGTCGGTAATTGTAACATCCTATTCTTACCCAATGCCATTTCATTTGTTTTATCTCTTGATTCCCCTTTTTAGAATGCCTCCACAACGCGAAAATCAGGTACCTATTGAAGAACTGGCAGCTGTCATTACGCAGCAAATGACTGCTGCAATCCCGAACATCGTTGCTCAATGTAACCAAGCTCTCAACAACAATAATGCCCCCTGCAACTTCAAAACGTTCAACTCGGTTAAGCCATCAAAGTTTTCTGGGTCTCAAGGAGCGACTGCACTTCTGTAATGGTTCGAGAGTCTAGAGAGCACCTTCAGACATGTTTAATGCCCAAATGAGCGAAAGGTAGAATTCGCATCTAGTGTCTTTGAGAAACAAGCTTTGACATGGTGGAATGGTGTGATGAGAGATAGGGGTGCCGATGTGGCACTGGCTCAAACATGGGAAGAGCTTCGAGCTCTGATGATGAAGGAATTCTGTCCTCGTCACGAGATCAGGGCATTGGAAAGGGAATTCGACGATCTTAAGCAAGATAGCGGTGAGCATCGAGCCTACACGGATCGTTATGAGGAGTTAAGTCTGTTATGCCCGAATATGGTTACGCCTTTGGATAAGGCAATCGAAAAGTACATTGATGGCCTCCCTGACCCAGTACAAGACATTGTGACTGGTAGTAACCCCACTACGGTTAGGCAGGCCATTGAGCTATCTGCTACCTTGACTGAATCTCAAATCAGGAAAGGTAAACTTTTCCGAAAAGGTGATAAGAAACCAATCGAAGAATCAAAACCCAAAGATGAGCAGACTGAATCCTCCAAGAAGTCAAGGAAGCGAAAAGCTTCCCAGAACTTCACCGTGGTTGCTCACAATGATCAAGCTGCCCCCAACCAACCGGCTCAACCCCCTGCTAGGAAGCCATACAACGGAACTGCACCCTTATGCAACCAATGTAACCTTCATCATCATGCTAGTGTGAAGTGCCGCAAATGCCAAATTTGTGGACTTATAGGTCACACAGCAAGAGTTTGCCGAGCTGAAGTTGCACCAAATCAAGCTGACAACAATCCTGCTCAAGCTCGTTTTCCACCAGGTTCTTGCTACAACTGTGGCGAGATGGGTCATTTCCGAATAAATTGCCCAAAACTTGCTAATGCAAATCCAGCACAGGGATGAGCATCTGGCCGACTAGAAGATAACACTGTTTAGAAATAATCATGTCTTATGTATTATTTTCTTTTGTTGTCAAGGTCTATGAAACAGTTGTTATCGTTGTTTATAAATAAATCTTTTATTTACATTGCAATATATTTATGTGGTTGCATGTATAAACAACATATCCCGTACAATACCGACAATCAGGGAATCGTATTCCTTGAAGAACGGACTACCCCCAAAATTCTTCCATTTTATGATCTCTTGCGTTTTCCACGAAAATCCTAAGTACCCATTTCTTCCAAAGAAACGAAGTACAAGGTGCAAGTTACAACTCTTGACGAATACCCAAAGTACCACTATAAATCCTAAATAGGGTACCTAAGGGTATTTCCGTAAATCCTAAAATTGTTGTGTGCCTTAATTCGAATATTACGTTTCTTTGAAAACAAAATCGAATTTTCGGAAGATCATCCTATCTTCATAGATAGATTCTTGAAAATGATTAAAGTGCCAAATGAAATCCACGGATTGGATTCCTGGTGTGCTTTAAATATCCGTGTCCAAAGATAACAAATTAAAGGTCAAATTAAACAAAATTGTGATTATGTGCTTATGTGTTCCCTTTTATGTTTTTGTGTGATCCAAGTTTTTGTTATCCAAATCCTCGTAGAATCTTCCATATCTTCATATAAGGGATTCATAGTAGGATATCCAAAGGTACTACCTTAAATCCTTAATGGGCTTCTACGTAATAGTAAAGACCCTTGGATTATAATGTACTATTCCATAATTAGACCCCTTGAGTGGTCTAGTTAAACAGATTGATCCAAAAATCTGGTTAGGAATATCATGTGATGATATAGAAGAAAAGACTCATTGGTGGTCTAATTAAAGGGATCATTTGTCGATCTAATTAAAAAGGACCCTATGATAGTCTAGTCACACTCATCACAGGTTTGATTTTCTTCCCCTTCACATTACAAAACAAACTGTGCGGACTGTGCAAGGAATTACGTAATTATGGATGCATACATAATTATGGAATTCAGTGCACAGAAACCACAGCAAGTTTTGTCATGTGTCTAGAGTTGACTCAGTTCATTTCTGTTTCTGAAGAATACCCATTGAGGAAAATGACTCATTCCGTTCATTTTCGTTTCTGATGAATATCCATCGAGGGAAATGAATATTCTTGATTTTTCCTTCATTTCCATTTCTGAAGAATACCCATTGAGGAAAATGACTCATTCTGTTCATTTTCGTTTCTGAAGAATATCCATTGAGGGAAATGAATATCCTTGATTTTTCCTTCATTTCCGTATCTGAAGAATACCCATTGAGGAAAATGACTCATTCCGTTCATTTTCGTTTCTGAAGAATATCCATCGAGGGAAATGAATATTCTTGATTTTTCCTTCATTTCCGTTTCTGAAGAATACCCATTGAGGAAAATGACTCATTCCGTTCATTTTCGTTTCTGAAGAATATCCATCGAGGGAAATGAATATTCTTGATTTTTCCTTCATTTCCGTTTCTGAAGAATACCCATTGAGGAAAATGACTCATTCCGTTCATTTTCGTTTCTGAAGAATATCCATAGAGGGAAATGAATATTCTTGATTATTCGTTCATTTTCGTTTCTGAAGAATACCCATTGAGGAAAATGACTCATTCCGTTCATTTTCATTTCTGAAGAACATCCATCGAGGGAAATGAATATTCTTGATTATTCGTTCATTTTCGTTTCTGAAGAATACCCATTGAGGAAAATGGCTCATTCCGTTCATTTTCGATCTCTGAAGAATATCCATCGAGGGAAATGAATATTCTTGATTATTCGTTCATTTTTGTTTCTGAAGAATACCCATTGAGGAAAATGGCTCATTCCGTTCATTTTCGTTTCTAAAGAATATCCATCGAGGGAAATGAATATCCTTGATTTTTCCTTCATTTTCATTTTTAAAGATTGTCCGTTGAGAGAAATGACAGGATTATGCCATGCATAATCTTTTATGGGTTATTCTACGCAAATAGATAAACACCCTAGATTCCATGCAAGGAAATTATTTAACACAGCGTCACAGACAGACTCCAACGAATAAATTTCGGGACGAAATTTCCTAAAGTAGGGGAGACTGTGACACCTGTGCCTCTGCGACCATCAAACAAATACCAAACCAATGAAATATTGTATTTCATACTTGGGATTTGTATAAATATGTGTATCTTTTGCACATATCAATTCTTGTTCGATTTCAAGCTTTAAATCGCTTTCTGGAAGGTTATACGCGCACTGATGCGTAAATATAACCAGTTTAATGCAACGAACACTCCGGAATAGTGAAATAGGGTTAACATACATTAATTAACCTTTACATAACTTAGAAATAAGTTTTGGAGGGTTTGGTGTGGCGAAATCAAGTTTATTCGCTTACAGGGACTAATTTCGACAAACTACAAAAGTATGCCGATTTGTACTGTAACGAACATTCCGGAACATGAACATAAGTTAAACATACCCTAAATATCCTTTACATAGCTTAGAAATAAGCTTTGAGGGGTTCAGTGTGCTAAAATAAACTTTTTGGTCATTCAGGGACTAAAAGTGTCAAAACGTGCATAAGTTTGCATTTTCGCGCATATCTTACGTTTTGAATACATCCGGACATCCAAAACTTTATGTAATCATTAAAATATTTTATTTTAGTGATTGGCATGATAAAATTCCATTCGTCGCGTAATTTGGATCGTTTTTCGCATTCGTTCGTGTTTCGTCGTAATTAACCGAACAACGCAACCGTACGACCAAACGAACCGACATCCGAGATATTTTTGGGCATGTTTCATGTTCCCTATACTTTAAATTCATTTTAGAGCCTTGAAATGGGATTAACGGGGTTTAAACGTGTCAAAAATGCATCAAAAACCATGTTTTGCACATTCAGGGACCAAAATTGACAATCTGCCATAGTTATCTTAGGAAGGGACCAAAATGAAAAATCTAAATTCCAGCTTGTTCCAGCTTTCCCCCTCATTTACACATGGTTTTAATGAAACTAGGAGCTCCCATGGTTTCACAAAACCATGGGCACATGTGTACGGATGAGATCGAAGCTCGTTTTACGATGAACGATCTTAACAGTTGTGCAAAAACTATAAATACCCCATCCATCTCATTTTTGTAACTCACATTTGATCTGATATTTCTCTAAGTTGAGGTGCTTTCACTTCATACCTGAGAATAATCGGGTCAAACTTCCGTTCTTGGACCTTTTGTAAGTCCTCTTTCGTTCTTTTTCGCGTGAAAGTCAAACTGTGTTTGACTTTCTGCTTTGACCAGTTTATGGTCAACATGAAGTTCGTTTGAACTTCATAATGTGAGCGTAATCACGACGGTTTTAGTCTCTTGTGACTATACCTACGGATTACCACGTTATCTAGGCATAGTGGCGAGTCGTAGTTTCGGCCAAAATGCGTATTCTTGCGTATTTTGTAACCAAACTACTTTTAGGTATCAAAACCGTTTGTTTTGATACCAAACCTGTTTTCAAACCTCGTTAAGCATGTTTTAACATGTTTAGCTCGTCACTTTAGGTTTAGTGCTTATGTAGGGTCGTAAGGTAAGCGGTCTAAACAACCGCTTATACTTTCGAACCCGACCCGTTTGGTCGATCTTTAGGATCCGACCAAACACATTAGGTGACCATAGTTTCATAGGGAATAACCTTCTGAGGTTATACCTTTTGGTCACGTCGTTTAAATAGTTGTATGATAGGTAGTTTATATGCCTTAGGTAAATGACCAAAATGCCCTTTTTACGCCAAAATTCATTTTAAGCATATGTAACATAATTTTTGATATCTAAACTGATTTGGAAACAATATTAGACATGTTAAGGCATATTTTACTTATCATAGGACTAGTTAGGCGGTCCAAACGTGTTTTACGCGAACGACGCGTTAAAGTGGCGTAAGCTACCTTAACAAGTCGTAATGGGTCGTAAGCACTTAGGTTAGGTTTCGTTTTAGAATGTAGGCTTTGTTAAACCATATTACATGAGTCCCTACACTCATTTGGTTTACAAAACCTCATTTTATCCGATCCTCCGATTTAGGTCCGTTTATTTACATAGTTACCTATATTAGGTGCCGTTTGATTCCGTGATCCCTCTAGCTTTGCTTGGTTGTTATTCAAGACTTCTAAGCATCCTCAAGTGAGTATATAGACCCCTCTTTTACTGTTTTTCAAACGTTTTGGGGTGAAACACATGTGCCTACTTGTTATTTTCATGCTTTCCATGTTTTCATATCATATACTTGCTATGTTCATTAGTACACTATTAGTACATGATTTCATTATGTCTTGCTATGTATGTTCACTTAACACGCTAGCACAATTGTTTTACGTTTTGAACCATTTGAAATCATTGGATGTATGTGAACCATTTGAAATCATTGGATGTATGTGAACCATTTGTAAACATTTGATGTATGTGAACCATTTGAAATCGTTGGATTTATGTGAACCGTTTGTAACCATTTGATTTATGTGAACCATTTGTAACTGTTTGAGCCATTGACTTAAGGAAGTGATTAGGTAACGGGGCAGGCGTAATGTGTTAAAAGAATGGTGGATACGCCGCTGGTACTTCCTATATATAAGTGCTTTTAACACATTATATATCGTTGCGTTATCTAGATCACTTGGGTAAACGATTTTGAAACAATGTCACACAATTATGTTTTCTGGTTAATATAAACCATACGAGTCTTATTAACGAGTTTCTACGAGATGTTTTACGATTTGATTTAATAAAACAAAATGTTTTGGAGTTAAGAATCATGTCTACGAGATTTTATAAATCATATCCAACTTGATTTGAGTTGGTTAATTATGTCGCAATACTACAGTTTTCAAAATAAGGTTTTTAAATAAGTATTGCAACAAGTAAAATGAGCCATGAATCTGACACTCACATAAAACCTATGTACTCGCCGACATTTTTATGCTGACGTATTTTCACATGTGTTTCAGGTACCATAGTTGATGATATTTGATGATGATATTAATGCATGCTCACATAGGAACGGACGAGGCCTTAGCGACTTAATAACAATAAAACTCTATTTGTTCATGTTTTGTTTCTAATTCCAATGTAATGTAATACATTTAAATTCAATAAAACGAAATTGTTTAAATCCATGGTTGTGAAACAATGATTCTGTTACAACACTCCCCGACGTTTCCGCCACGTTTTGTTGTTTTACGTGGTCGGGGTGTGACACCAATTTACATTTGCTATACTCTCCCCCCGAGACAGAACTGCAACGACTGAGTTAGGCAGAGCCTCGACATGCGTTACGGAGCTCTAGATCAATCGGGCAGAGTAACTAATACATAACCGGGGGTTATAATACTTACGACGAGGCAGAGCTTCGCTTTTTATTGGGTATTATACCCGAGAATTATTTCTACTATTAAAGAATTGAGAGAGAAATTCGAGAATGAACGATTTGTGAACTGAAGCTCAAACTCTCTATATATAGGCTGGTCGTCCACCCTGTCGCGCCCGGCGAAGCCCCAGGCTAAGCATGTGGCGGGCCGCGAGGAGCCGCATGTCGTTTATAGGGTTACCGAGTCAAGGGGTAGGTTCGATGAGTCATGTGCCACGTGGTACAATGACTTGTCCGGCAAACAAAGGTCGTCGCGCCCCGCAAAGGAATAGCCTTCGCCTGTAGCGAGCCGCGAGCGACACTTAAATTTTGTTTTATTTGATTTTCGTTAATATAAAGGTATATTGGGTCCGTTTTTAGTATACGGGATGTATTTTAGGACATATAGGATATGTTTAAGGGTTTCGGGAGAGTTGTTATATTTACCGTGGGACAAAACCCCATGAAGCCCATGTCATCATTACTCAATTATTATTATTTTTTAGTTTAGATTTTTAAATCAATTAACATTATATAAAAAAGTATCAAGACAATAAAAAAACGTTTTATTAAATAAGAATAAAAAAGATTACAACCCAACTTAATTAAACAATACATATAAACTTAAAACAAATGACTTAATTGTAAAAATTTGGCACACAAAATTCTCCAAGCCGCAAGATGAAGGAAGGTTTTGTTATGGTGTAGTTGGTACTAGGAACGGGGTGCCACAATCGCTTGCTTTTCAGTTATGCCCTCTTCATGGTTCATGGCATTGATAAAGAGCCTCTCAAAAAGACCGCAAGTTGCTCGCATTAAAATAATCCTTCTAGTAATGTGGTTTAATTTACGATTGTTTGAACCCACTTGTTGACGAAAGTGAGTCAAAATCGCGTTCCAAATAGCAACAAGATTTGGAGGGTGCCCTAATTGTAGTGTGAATGGTAGTGAGTGTTAGGATCTAAGTTTTCGCTTGTGTGTGTTCTATGATATGGATTAATGAAATGTAGATAAAGTTGATATGAATTATGGAAAGTAGTAATGAAGGCAGCGGAAATTAAAGTCAAACACAAGAGTGGAAAGTTTATCAAAACTGTTTTCTATTGAAATTAAATGATTACAAATAAAGAAATGATTATACAGACCCCCCCCAGCCTGATCACTCTCTTTTATTCGTACAATAAGTATGTCGAGTGATGAAATAGATCTTTAACATGTGAGATCTATTTATACTAAGTACAAACATATGTTCGCAATCAGGGTTGACATCACCCTGATAGTGACATCTAACATTCCTAACAGAAAATATTCCACAGATGTTCGAAACATCTGATGGAACGTAACAACTAATTGAATATACTAACCATATGTTTTAACTAACAATGTAACATTGATAAGGTCTGCTTTTTAAACCTATGTTGACTAGTTCCAAAAATATGTTTAGGCCTAGCAGATGTTAAGTCTTCTCCATCAGAGCTTTATCTTCAACGGGGCTTTGGCCTTTGAATAAATGTTCTTTCTTCTTTAACAGTTTTTTCCAGTCTTCAACAGTGTTTTGTAGTCTTCAAAACAGATGCTCTGTTAGTGTTCAATATTCAGTATCTTTGAGGAGAGCTGTAGATCATCTCTTGCTTATTTCATGATCAGAGAAGCATGTTTTAGCTTTTGATATCATCTGTTCTATTGTAGATCCAACAGTTTGTCACACCCCAACCAATGGCGGAATCATTGGAGTGGGACGAAGATAGATTACTCATCACACATAACGCTAATTGTGACAATATTTAAATCAAAACCGTTTTCATTGCATAACTTAAATTGTCAAATACATTACATGAAATTCAAATTACAACAAACAAACAAAAATACAATGAGTTCAACATAACATAATAAATCGAATCTAGTAATTTCTTGAGTGTGTTTCTAGTCATCCCTACTAGATTTCATACGATCATCATCATCATCATCATCATCAACCTGTAACATGTTTAAAATAAAGTGTCAATGCGAAAGCATTAGCGAGTACACAAGTTTTGAATAAATATAGCATAAGTATAAAAGCATATTCTCGAATCCACATGGCAATTTGTAAAAAAGGTAACTAGCATGCATCATAATATGTCAAAACCAAGTGTCCACTAGTATTTAGCATCCCTTGCCACAAAAGTAACGAGACCGTTCAAGAATAAGTAAAGACTTAACAAGACCCCGACAGGCGGCGTGCTACTCCTATAGCGCTATATATGTTAAATTGGGGCTTAGGAAAGTTAATGACATAAAGCATGTATAATCTAGCATGAACCTAAGTGAACAAGTAGCCTGTATATAGGATTGAGAGTATAAAGCATGTTTAAATGCGTGTATGTGAAGTTTGTATATTAACATGTTACAACCCAAAGTGTTTTAAAAGTAAAACGGGTCAAGTGTACTCACGGTTTTGCAAGCTTCCACTTGTTAATCCGTGAAGAGCTTGTTGGTTGTTTAAGGATGGAACACCAAGTCCTTCTACACGAGGAAACGTAGGTGTATGAGTATTTGGGTGATAACGGAGGATTAGGAATTTGGACTTAAAAGTATAACAAAGTAAATATACAAGAAAGTAATCACTTAGACTTAGTTCTCGTTCTTGACACTATGAAATGATTTCATAGGTTTCATACCCATTAGAATCGTAACGAGGAACTAAGCACTTAGGTGATGTAACTAAGTAACTTGACAAATAACCATTTGGTTATCATCAAGGGTTCGGTTTCTTACATGTATTATATGTATTTTATGTATTTCATATAGTATATTATAAGTTTAGTCCAACATTATAAAAAGGATTATCATAGAAGTCATGCATAGAGGTAGGAGGATAAATCTTCCATTTTAAAACCTCTTTTGTATATTCACCAATGCACAAGTTGTCATAAGACAACAAGGATGGTCATGAATGAACAATAAGGAAATGAAATATACATACTAACTAAGAGAAATCATCAAGTGAAGTGTGGATTGTAAGTAGGATATCCCAAGCTTTCCAAGTAATTACACATACACAAGTTCAAGCCTTGTTCAACACTTGTGGGTTAGAAACCCTTACAAAATAGAAAGTTTAGAGGAGTAAAACCTCAGTATTTGTATGTTACAACCTTGTTTTTAAGCACACTTAATCATAGTCTTGATTAGTGGCATAAGGACATAGGAATGTTTGGTTAAGACACAAGACTAAATAATGTTTAACAAGTTTTTTCTTCCAAAACAGAATGTTGGACCTCAAAAATGGGATGTTTCACCTTGGATTTCTATGGAAAACCTTGTGAAAACAATCCCTAGAGGTGTTCCACACTTTGTAGAGGAAGAAGAAGTGAAAGAAGATGGAAGAAATGAGAGTTTTAACTCATTTTTGCAACTTGAATGTTTCTGCCTTGATTCTGATTTCTCAGCTGAATTTAGAGTGTTTGAGAGTGAACATGAAGTGTTTGTAAAGTGGGAGAAGTGTGGAATTGATTTGGGGTTTATAGGAGATGTTTAGGTTTAGTAGTTGAGTGTAATTAATGAGAAAACACAACAAACCTAACACATTAGTTCCCAATCCGTGAGCTGTTAGCATTTTTCTGCGGATCCAGCTCTCTAGCGGGGCGCGAGAGAGGAAGGGTGTGGAGGTCGCGGGCCGCGAGCCACCTCCTCCGAGCCATAAGTTTGATTTCTTGACATATTTGGCCCTTGTAGTTTATAAAAGTTAGGTTTTAGGGTGTTTTAAGCAAAAAAGGTGTAGTGTGAAGGTGCATTATGTAATTAAAGCATAAAACAAGTATAAAATAAGTGTGACTAAGTATATGTGTTGGGAATTAGTATCGTATACGCATGAATTGAGTATGTGTGACAAATATTGTAAGTTTAACGCATTTTGCAAGAATTACGAATAAGGTATCACATGTATAATTAATCCAAACTTATGAACATGCATGAATATGTAGAACATGAATTTAAAGAAATACGAATTTTATTTATGATCCAAGTCTCGGATTTTACAACGATACAGCGAAAAGACGAAATGCAAGAATACAAGCTTTCTAATTAAGGAAACTACAAAAAAAGCAGGGCGTTACACAGTTAGTTGTGATAAAAGATGGTGAAAATTGGGTATATATATGAGTGATAGTGAGGATAGAATTAGAAAAACATTTAAGAAAATATTACCAATTCTTAACGGTAAAAAGAAACAATAACTGCACCACACCCATTGGCGAGCGCCAACCAACTCGGAAAGCTAACGATAGCGCCCCCTATTGACTTGCTCGTGATGGTGTTGGGGGTGCCATCATGTCAATTTAGCATGGAACGCTACCCCCATATTGGTCAGTCTTAGAATATGACCACTTTATACTATATTTGGTTGGATGTGAAGATAAGGGTGGGGTTCGGCTACAAAGTCCATTTTTCCTACAAAGTGTACAAAGTCATAAAATACTACAATTTCAGCCATAAAACACACTCAAAACCCACAAATAACATAACGAAGATCACTAAAACACAATATTTAAACCCTAACAGTCCTTAAATACTTCAAACACACCATGATACAACTATGAAGATAAAACACAACATGATAATTAACATAAAACACACTAATATTAGTCATTCGATAATCAAAGCCTTATCATCCAAAACACAACAGAACCCCCATAAATATGGTGTTTTAGTAATCTCCACTATGTTATTTGTGAGTTTTGAGTGTGTTTTATTCTTGACATTATGATGTTTTATGACTTTTTACACTTTGTAAGACAAATGGACTTTGTAGCCAACTCTCACCCTGAAGATATAACCTTGTCGTTACAACAATCAACGTATATTTATATTTACAAGGTAAGACTTTCAAATTAAAAAAATTGCAGAAAGTATAGAGAAAATCACTCAACTTATAATTAAAACAAAACAAAAATTGAAAGCTGCAAAAAATAAAAAGTTAAAGGCTTAAGTAAAATATTTAAATCAGAAACTAAATAAAAAACTACCTATGGCTAGTTTTTACCTCATGACCTAGTGGTTCAGTGATATAATGTTTGATCCTCACGAAAATGATATAAGTTTAAATCCTTAAAATGCTAGGTTAGAGGGTATTTAGATGTAAAAATTTGTTGTTCGGAAAAACTTATGCCTAGTATTTCAATGTACAAATAGAAAATAATAAAAAAGGTAATATGCGATAAACATGTCCAATTATATAATGTTTGTTTCTCACGAAAATGATATAAGTTTAAATCCTTAAAATGCTAGTTTAGAGGGTAATTAGTTGTAAAAATAATATTAGGTTAGAGGGCATTTAGATATAGAGTGATGATCCCGTACAAATAGAGTTATCACACAAAACTTACGAATGACTTGGAAAAGTAAAAAACGTGATGACATTTTTGTAATTATTCTAATCGTAGAGTAATTATCAAAATTACTCTACAAGTTTATCAAATAATATACAATTCAAAATTACTCTACAAGTGCATCATAATCATGAGCGTAGCATAGTATGGGCGCGGAGGGGGGGGGGCTCGAACTTTTCGCACAGTCATGTCCGGTATGTAGTTTTCGTATAGAATTTTTTAGGTATATACGTTTTCGACCCCCCGGTTTTATAATTTTTAGGTATAATTTTAGGTCCGGTGACTTCTGACCCCTCAGTCGAAAATCTCAAGCTTCACCACTGATCATAATTACTCTAACAGATCATCAAAAAAATAATAGACACATTTATTCTACAAGTTCATCAAACAACAGAAAATTCAAAATTACTTTACAAGTGTATCATTATTACTCTACTAAATCATCAAGATAATTACTCTACTAATAGAATAATTACAAAAATGTCATCACACTTTTTTACTTTTTCATGTCATTCATACGTTGTATATGATACGCGTATTTGCATTTGATATTTTGTTTTTTTATATAAAAAATGGGAGAGGATCAAATAGGAAGTATAATTTGGGTATGAATGATAAGAAGCAATGGGGTTGTGACATGTGGCAAAGAGGAAAATAAATAAGGAGGGGCATTTTAGTCAACCAACAATTACTCTCATGAAACCCTAAATCTAAAAAACACAGTTTTAAAAAAACCAAAACGTCTCTCTCTTTTACAATTCATCTCATCCCCCCACCCCCCCCCCCCCCCCAATCGCCACCACTTCGTCGCCTACCGCTACCACAACCGTCACCCCACCCCCACCACTCTGTTATCGTCCACAGCCGAAGATCTCTTAATCCCGATTCAAGCTTGACACATCAGCCTACAAAAGAGATTAACAAATCGGCATCAATGGCGTTTTCTCCAATGCGTGGTTCATCGCCGCCGTCGTCACCATGATCGTCGAAAGGATTGCATTTTACGGAAGCTGTTGAATGAATTGCGTTTTGCTGTTAAATGGAGCTATAAGGGATTTTGAATATGCAAAAAGTGATTTGACTGAATTGTGTTTCAGTGTTAGACGCAGCTATGAGGAATCTTGTACCTGCCTTAATATAAAACTTGATTATGAAGAAAATTCATCTATCCGTATTTGCAGACTAACCAAACTTTCCAGATACAAGAATACAAGGTGATGTTTTTAAGGTGATTTGAAATTTGGACCATGGCAACTTTGTCACCCAATTGTTTCTTCATCCAATCACAAATATATCTTCATTCTTGCTCATTACTGAATAAAAAAAGAATTTTAGTCGACTGGTGCGTTATATGATATTGAATTGTGGATCATTTAATCCATTGTCTTTTTTTATATTAACCCACTATTTTATGATATTCATGCATTATTTTATCCATTGCCTTTGATATTAACATATTTTGTTTGTAACCATTGCGTTTTAGATATAAATGGATCAATTGTGTTTTATTTTGTTTGGATCAGTTACTTTTTAGATATAAGTGGATCCACTGCATTTTAAATACAAAATATATAACATCTTATAAATAAAAAACATATTATCCATAATTCCATTTTGTTACCTATAAAAATAAAATATTCAATATAACATACATTTTTTTATTTGATTCATTGCGTTTTATAACTTTTTTGTTTTTTTTTTTGTTTTTAAACCATTGCATTTAGAAAAAACCACATTTTTTGTGTTTTTAGTCCATTGCGTTTTAGAAACAACACATCTATTTGTGTTTTTTGTACATTGCGTTTTATAAAGAACAATTTCTTTTGTGTTTTTAGTCCATTGCGTCTTACAATGAACACTTTGTTTTGTGTTTTTGATCCATTGCGTGTTAGGTAAAACACATTTTTATGTGTTTTTAGTTCATTGCGTTTTAAAAAGAACATTTTTTTTGTGTTTTTATGCTATTGCGTTTTAGAAAAAAGACATTTTTATGTGTTTTTTGGTCCATTGCGTTTTAGAAAAACACATTTTGAAGTGTTTTTAGTCCATTACGTTTTAGGTAAAACATGTTTTTATGTGCTTTCAGTCCATTGCGCTTTAGAAAAAACACTTTCTTTTGTGTTTTTAGGCCAATGCGTTTTAGAAAAAAGACATTTCTTTGTGTTTTCTGGCCATTGCGTTTTAGAACTAACATTTTTTTTGTGTTTTCTGGCCATTACGTTTTAGAAATAAGACATTTCTTTGTTTTTTTATCCATTGCGTTTTAGAAAAAAAAAAAAGTCATTTTTTTACACTTTTTGTCCATTGCGTTTTACGCAATTGGGTTTTCGAATTTTTTTTCGAAAATATAGCAATAGTATACTCGTTTTAAAGATAAAAAATCGCTTTTTTTATGCAATTTTTATAAAAAAATAATGTCTTATGAAAAAGTTATTAACATTTAAAAAATGGGAGGGAATTGGAGGAGAGAGAAACTATTGTCTTAGATTGACTAGAATCCCCTTAAACAAACACACGCGCCTCATTTTTTTCTTCAATTTCAGTCATTTAATCTTAACACTTGATTATTAAATAGATGGTCAAGATTACTTCCTAGCCTTCATACCCAAATAAACTTCCTATTATATCCTGAACCTTTTTCGAAAAAACTTATGCCTAGCATTTCAATGTACAAACTGAAAATAATAATAAAAAAGGTAATACACGATAAACGTCGAAAACTAAAGTCATGTTCTTGTTCTTTTAGAAAGCCCTCTGGTCCTATACGCAGCGGGAGTGTTCCCAATGGGCTTGACCCGTCTCTCTCGACCCAACCCCACAAAAAAGGTTATTGTTATCTTTTCTATTAATATATAAACTAAAACTAATATTATGAATATGAATTATGAAACCTGAAACCCCACAAAAAAAGAGGTCTTTTTTTTAATAAACTAAAACTAACATTATGAATATGAATTATGAAACCTGAATATTTTTTTTTCTTGAACGACAAATTTGGATTATTGACGTACTACTAGCGGAACCCCCGATCATATCCATCTCCGCTAGGCCTATATAACAATTCAGGAGGAAATCCAATAAATATGAAAAAACCCCATTGTGGGAATCAAACCTATGACCTATCAAAGCCTTATCCCACCCCTCAAAATGTCACTAAGCTATAAAGCCATGGACATGAAACCTGAATAATATTTTGAATATGAAATATGGAACCTGAATAATTATGCATTGTAAATTTCTTAAATAATGATCGAATAAACCAGTAAATAAAACAAAAGTCTTGTGAACTTAGCTTAAGATTTTCCAAGTACTTTTATCCTTTATCCAATACGCACATGAACAAGATTCCAATCCAACATTTTGTCTCTTGTATATGGCAACTTGTCTTTTAAACCTATAGTACCGTATGTATACATATATGGAGTGCCGTTTAGAATCAATAATCTATAGAGTAATGTGATATCGATATTTAAATTGACAAACAACTTCGGACAAATACATTATACGATTTTCGTAATTGTCTATTTAAAGCTGGTTTTATATTCAAGTTGATGTGTTAATAGTAGAAAAAGACATCATTTTTTTGAACGACCAACTAAATTAGCGGATAAGTATTCTGGAATGCCCTCAATCGACCAAATGTATCCCCTCCTCTATAATAGTCAAAGTTGTATGCATACCCGAGCCACCAAACCACCAGTTCCAGGGAATACCCGCCCGCCCAAAGGCCCACTGCGGTAAAACCCGGTTCGGCTCGGTTTCCAACTGACAACCTCCAGAAAGGCATAGTTCTAAACTTCAATGTCACCACCAATGTTTTTCAAAGTGATGCTAGTGAGAGTTGAACTTGAAACCTCAAGTAGAGAAACCAGGTGACTAATCACTTAACCAACTTATTAGAAAAAAAAAGATCATTATTTAATAATTTGCTTATTAGGTTTGGGTTTTTCTATAATCTCACAACTCTCAACAACCTTAACCATAGTGGTTGACAGAATCTAACTAACATAATAGAATATGTACATATATTTAAATCTTTAAAAAAACTATCTTAAATGATACTTTATATCATCTTAATTCTTAAACCCAATAATATTTAGAGTAAATTACAAAAATCGTTCTTTATGTTTGTCACTTATTGCAAACTGTGTCCTTTGTCTTCAATAATTACAGAAAACATACTCGATATTTGCAAACCCTTGCAAGTTATGTCATTTAGCCCTAACTCAGTTATTTTTTGTGGTTAAATCTGACCAAATGGACCCCACATGAGGGTATTTTGGTCATTTTACTCTCATGTGGGGTCCATTTGGCCAGATTTAACCACAAAAATTAACTGACTTAGGGCTAAAGGACATAACTTGCAAGGGTTTGCAAAAATCGAGTACGTTTCCTGTAATTATTGAAGACAAAAGACAGAGTTTTCAATAAGAGCATACGTAGTGGGGCGCGACCAACCCCTATAGCGCCGAGATGGCGCCTTGCACACCAAAACAAAGGGCGCTATGCCCAAAAAAATTTTGAAGGCGCGATAATTATCGCGGCGTTTTGAATGGATGAATTGATTTTTTTGACCGTTTGTAAACGGTCATTTTAATAAAAAAAAAATCAATTTATTTTTCAAACTTTCCTTTAAATCATTACCTCCTCTCCTATTTTTTTTACCACAAACACTCAAAAACTCTCATCTCTTCCATTTTTTTTACAAATCTTGATATTTTATACAATGCATCCATACAACCGTGCTTCATTCCTCCCCGATCAAGTGCGGACCCAAACCAAAGTGGTAATCCTACTCGCCCCGTGTCGCCGGTTCCCACTAGACCCAACCCTTTCGGCTCCGGTTTTCTCGATTACAATCAACAAAGTCCCGGGTTCATGAATCTTTTGAACCAACCGCTATCATGGGACCCTAATCTCTACGGGTGGAACCCGAATCAAAACACGGATGGGATGGGGTCGTCTCAAGCGTTTGGGTCGGCTAATGCTTTTGGCTCCCCACTACACGAACCCGATGTTGTTCCGGAGACGCAACCCGAGGTACCGGATACGCAACCGGAGACGCAAAAAGGAAAAGGAAAAGCAAAACGGCCACATAAAAAGAAAGTGGAAACCACTACCCGAGCGAAAAAAACTGTGATAACGTGGGAGCCCGAAGAGGAGTATGCGTTAACCCGCGCTTTCATCGATGTTTCGGAGGACCCGGTTATATGTATGTTTTTTTTTCTTTGTTTTTTTTTTCGTTTTCTGTTTTTTTTTTTTATTTTCTGTTTTATATTTATTTTCTGTTATTTTCTGTGTAATTTTTTTTATTCTAGTTTAATGTTTTTTTTCTAGTTTAATGTTTTTTAATTTTATTGTACTTTTTTTTTTGTTTAATGAAATGAATTTTATTTTTAAAAAACTTACAAATGAATTAAAAAAATAAAAATTAAAAAATGAGTAATGATGACAAAGGGGCGTTATGACTACGGCCTCAAATTGCATAACGCCCCATAAAGCCCCTTGCTGACGTGTCACGCCACGTGTCGCATAACGCCCACAAAGGGGCGTTATGACTACGCATGGCCTAAGTGACATTAATAAATGACGATTTTTGTAATTTACTCCATAATTTATTGGTAACTATAATTTATTAACAAAATGATTACAAGGAAATATCAAATTCATGTAAATTTTCATGAAAAAGAAAAGAAAGATTCTGGAATGCAGCAAGTACCATATTTGTCATCATGTTCATTTCTGTGAAATAAAAAAAAGGATCTTTTACCAACTAATCAACAATTTCATGACGGGTCATGCTATTAACACACGGCCAAAATTATTTTCACACCTCAAAGCGCCGCGCTATGGCCAAAGCGCGGCGCTATGATCGACAAAAGTGCTTCGATTGACGTTTGAGACATTCCCTACTGTTTGACAGACATAAAGCTGATTGACATGTTTTGTCGTTAACCCTAAGCGCCGCGCTTTGGCCATAGCGCGGCGCTTCGATCCAACTTTTCACTTTTAAAAGCAAACTACTGATTGAGGTTCTTCTTCAGCAGCTCGGTCTTCTTCTTCTTCACGTTGTTTACAAACATACGTGGGTATTCGAGTGTTTTGTTTTTGTTGTTTACAAAAAACGATGTCGTGGTTAAACAACTATATTTTCGGTCAATATTCTGACGAGACAGTTGTTCCTGATTCTTACGAGGGGACCGCTATTTCTGACTCGTATGAGAAACCGGTCTCGTCCAACTTGAGGGAGGCAGAGGTTGTATCTGGCATTCGTTATCGTGATAACACGGTGACACTGGATTTGAATACCCCTGTGGGTCACGCGTATGCGAGAAGGCTTTCTTCGGAGGATACAAAACTGGTTAAGGAGCTGGCAGAGCAAGACATTCCCAACCAAAGTATCTGGCGAACGCTGACAAAAAACAATCCGGCTAGAAAGCTTATTCCGAAAGATATACACAACGCTGTTCAGAAGATCAACGCCGAAAAAAATGTCGGTAAGTCTCCGATGCAAAAACTTGAAAGCATTCTTCTCGAAAAAAATTACACTTATTACATGCGCACGAATGAGATATCAAACGAAGTTGAAGATGTCTTCTTTGTTCACGAAAGATCATTCAATATGTGGTGTGCCTTCCCGCATGTGCTAATGATTGACGCCACATACAAAACGAACATGTACAACCTGCCATTTGTTCAGGTCGTAGGCATGACGTCGACAAACAAATCGTTTACGGCTGCTTGTGCGGTAATTTCCGCTGAGAAGTCAGAGAACTACCTATGGGTGTTGCAGAGGATCAAGTCTATGCTGGTAGGATGTATGGAACCGCGCGTGATTTTAACAGACAGGGTTAGTATCTTAGTTTGTTTGTATAGTGTTTTGTTATGTATTATGCAGTCAGTTGTACCTTTTTGTTTTGTATGTACAAACTGATATATATATATATTGCAGTTAATCTTCTATTTACATCACGTTGGTTTTGGATTGTTTACGTTTAATTCTTATGGTTTTCTGTACAATTTATTTAACGTGTTCGTTTAATTTAACAAAATAAACTAGGTTAACAGTTTATAAAGACGCACTTATATTATATACGTTCTATAAAAATAATGACGTAAAAAAACGTAATTATAAAACAACGTATTATAAAGGCCACCCATTATAAAACTCAAATACAATTTTTTCCTCCAAAAAACACTACCAAACTAACCCACATCTCACCTATTTCAAAAAAAAAACAACACAAATTCCAGCCAATGTTTTTTGTCTTTTTGCACCCTCAAAGCGCCCCGCTTTGGCCATAGCGGGGCGCTTTGACCAAAGTCAACAGACAAGGACTGACTGTCAGTCCTTGTTTGTTGACCTTGGCCAAAGCGCCCCGCTATGGCCAAAGCGGGGCACTTCGAGTGTGCAAAAAGACAAAGGCCGTGTGCGAATAGACCAGGCCTTTCATGACAAAAGAAAAGACAATGAAAATGAAGCAAGTCAAACTTCTCAAATCTCAACCACCTTGTTTGGATCCCAATTTAAAGCACTTTAATTTAGTGTTTCAAAAGCCAAATAAACAACAAATGTGCAGGACAAAACCAACAAGAACCTCAAACCTTTTTCACTTTGATCATAATCTAATAACTATAATATCCAAAACACAACCTTTTTAGTTGTCCAAAAGGCAAACCATAAACACTATCCCAAAACACAATAATTTAATCATAAAGCGGTACTATTAGGTGACACACTTATGTACCCATTGTTGCTATGATACCTGCATATGACTTTGCACTTGACCACATTTCCATAGATGTAGAACCCCGGTTCGACCATGACTCGAACCGTAGGCGACATGAACCTCCTCGCTTTATCCCCACCCATATCCTCCATGTAAATTGGATCGAACCGGACCCCTTTCTCCACTCTAAAAATAGGTAGTCCCGGATGAACCGAATTAGCCAAAAGGTGCACCAACCAAACCGCTTTCGACGCACCAAAAAACGCTTGCAAAAGCTGTTCAGGCCAAGCGCGGCTCCACCCCAACATACCCACCACCTCACTCATCTTCCGGTCGCAAAACTTACTAAACTCCTCGCTAAACTGTTTAGTCCCATTGTTTAAAACCTCATCCCAACTTAACTCCTTTAACCGCATAAACGATTTAAAATTCTCCTCACACCTATGGATCGGGTTAAGCGTATGATTCGACCCGGATTTCCTAAACCCGGGTGCCTCAAAATCCTCGAAAAACGCTCGGTTGAGGAGCGCTTCGAGGTACAAAAGCAAGATCCTCGGGTTCGTTGTTGACGATATCTTTATCTCATACGGTTGGAGAAGTAACTGTATCCGGTCGTATAACTTCCCACCGTCGATTTGAGGGAGCTGTACGGTTAACGAACGGCTGAGATGCCTCATCGACGTCCTAGACTCCGAAACCGACACAAGGAAATGCTCGATCACTCGATCATGGTCCCCGATCTTGATCGGTTCATAATTCATTGTACTTGATTTATTCGCATTCGCGCAGTCATCCAGACCGGATTTTAGATTATGACAATACAATTCAAGTTTATTTAGCTTCTTTTCAAGCTCAACCATTGAGCATTTTAGCCGTGCAGCTTCTTGCACGGCTTCATCTCGCTTTTTCGTAGCGAGAATGAGCTTATGCGAAAGCTCAGCGACCGCACCCTTCCACTCCTCCTCCTTAACCGGAACCGGAGTCAATCTTTCGGACGAAGAAGACCCCGGTTTCGGGCTCTTCTTTAAAGATGAGAAAAGTGATTTAAATAACCCGTTCGGGCTAGAACCGGAGTGACGTCCGGAGGTGGTGGTGTCAAGTGGAACGACCGAGAACTTTTCTCGAGCACTCGGTCGGCATTTGTTGAGCAACACCCCTCGGTCGTCGGATTTGTTTCCGGAGTCACCACGTGACTCCGGTCTCTTTTTCGACGATTTGAGGGGTGTCCGTTGATGCACGTAGTATAATTCTTTGTTCGTTTCGGAATAATCACTTGGTGTAGCTTTTACACTCGTCGGCTCACACGACTCGTTTTCTTCCGTCCCTTCTGTTTCACATTCCTGTATCTGCAAAACAAAACACCGTTAAAAAAAAGATTAAAAGCAATAATAAAAGTGTTAAAAAGGGATTTATTATAAATTATAATTATTATTTATCTCTCCTATATATTACTTTTTTTAATAACGTATGGTTAGGTTTTCTTTGTAATTATTAATATTTCTGGGATTTAAAACTTACGGGGGTGAAAGGAGGAAGAAGATGACGCGGGTGAGGAGAGAGCGAAGAAGACGAAGAAGAAGCCGAAGAGAAGGAAACATCCATGGAGTGATCTGGAATGAATCAGTATGTAACTTGTGGAAAAAATTTAAGTGATGATATGTATATGTGTGAAGAAATACATAGAAGATAGATAGATAGATAGATAGATCTGTGGGTGTTGTGGTTGAATTGAATTGAATGATCGGAAATGGAGGTGATCCGGGTGGGTTAAGTCGTCGGGTAGTGAATGATGGTGGTGGGTCCGATAAATTTGACTGCAGAAGCTGAAGTTGTGAGAGCCATCAAGTATTAACTCCTTTCTCATCTAATCTGCTATATCGTCTTTACTATCATTATATAAAAGTTGCATATGGATAGATACAGGTGGTGGTTTTTCAGTTTTCACACATACGTAATTGAAAATAAATAATAACTCTTAAATGTGTTATAAATTATTATTATTAGAGTGGGAGTGGGCTGCAACGTCTAATTTTCCTACAAAGTGTAAAAAGTCATAAAACACCAAAATATCAACCATAAAACATACACTCAAAACCCACAAATAACAAAGTGAAGATTACCAAAACGTTGTGTTTGTGAGTTTTGTGTTGTGTTTTGGATTGATAAGGCTTTGATTATCGAATGACTAACATTAGTGTGTATTTTATATTGATTATCATGTTGTGTTTTATATCTGTAGTTCTACGATGGTGTGTTTGAAGTTTTTATGGATTGTTAGGGTTTAGATATTGTGTTTTAGTAATCTTCACTCTGTCATTTGTGGGTTTTGAGTGTGTTTTATGACCGAAATTGTGGTATTTTATAACTTTGTACACTTTGTAGAAAAAATGGACTTTGCTGCCGAATCTTACACATTATTATAATACTATATAATGCGTATTATATAATGTATAACACTAGTGCATATTAAGATATATAAAAGTTAGAAACTTTCTATTTTTTACAACCTAAAATGAACACTGTTATATTTTAACTCATCATTTTTTAACAAAATAATAGATAATTAATTAATTTGTTAGTGGTCACATTTTATCCTATTATAAAAACTAACTACCTCAAGATAATTTATTGGTACGTTAATATATTTTTTTAAAGTTACATCATTTATTCTCTTTAATTTTAGTATAATATTGTTATAATTTTTTAATTAAAAAAAATGATATGTTACGTGATTAACAATATCTAATGTGAGCAGTAGTTGAATCGTTAACAAAAACTAAACAGAAAACACACGAAATCAAACCGAAATCAACCAAAAATTGAATTTACTGAAAATCGATTAACCCAAACCCGAATTAACCAAAACTGGGTATCAATTGTTTTTGTACCAACTTTATAACCAAAATTAATAAAACCATTCATATTTTCATGTATTTCAAGCTTTTTACCTTCACTTTATGTATGCCATATTTATATCTCCATTTTATATATGTATACTTCTATTTCATGTATTTATACATCAGTTTCATTTATTTCTAAACAAAAGTTTTAATCAAAGTTTGATTTTAGCTATTAACCGGATTAAACGATTCAAACCAAAACCGTCAATCTAACTGAATAGACTAAAGACCAATTAACGAACTTTTTTTTACCAAAACGGTTAATTGTGGATGAGAAAGAAAACTTTAAGTTAAATATGATATAGTAGGATAATCGATAATAACTGACCTTAAGTTAAAAAAAAAAAACAAAAAAAAAATCTTGAGGTTTAAGGTTCATGGTTTTCATAAGAGAAGGAAAAAGATCCGACTTCTTGTGTATAAATTAAGGTGGATGTTGTGTGTTAAACAAACATTTCCTTGAACAAGAAAATATTAAATATCCCTGCATTATGACGGTTACGCAACTTTATAAAAATAACTAAAATATTTAATGGTGGATTCATCTGATTGGTGTGAAATCGTCATGTCCTCACCTAAACCTCATGCGTTACAAAATTTAATATACTTTTTTTTATGTTGTATTAAAGAGATGCTCAATTTTGGTATCTTAAAGTTTGTTCATATGTTAAACCAGTAAGACTATTTGTACTGCGTTGCGGGGTTTCGGTCGATATCTATTTTGGTTTAGTATACCAACTCGAAAAATATGCTCAAAAGAATATCGACACGTGTTTTACATAGACCGAAAACCATAAAAATAAATTTAAATTGGACAGTGGGACGGGCTATAAACTGATTGTTAATTAAAATGTAAACGTTATCTTAAATATAACTTTAATAAAAAAGGACCCCAAACTAAAACATTAAACATAAAGAAAAGTAAAAGATATAAAAATAACAACGTTAAGAAAAGTTAAGACTTAAGTATGTCAAAACATAGATTAACTGAAACTTACATAGTAATGAGCATAAGAACATATTATATTTGACTCAAATCGTGCGGTAAAATTTACGTCAAAATGTCAATTAACTTAAATTTATACCGACACGTACATAAAAATTGTTTGACTCTAATACGTTTTAACCAAAAGTCGCAGCAGAAATACGAACCTCAAAATTTTTTTCTTTATATAAATTTTCTAACATACTTGAAGGGCATTTAAAAGGAATCCCTTAAAAGAATTACATCATTTATCTTTAATTAATGTACAAAATATAGCATTTGAATACAAACTAAGTGACCACCCTTTCATACAATCCATGTTCTATAACTCGATCTTCGCCAGCTTTCCCTTCGTGATAAATGGTAATGATCCGTGTAACTTGCGGTCACCATAAACAACCGACGCATTAGTAAATTGTGACATCATACTTATATTATAAACATATACCTAGAGTACCATATTGCATTCTAACGACGCAATATATCTTGTTCGATCATCCTTCCAAACTCATCCACTACTTCCCGACGTCAACTTACTTGGACCCAACGTTATCATAACTGCACTTTTCATTTCATTCTCAATGATAACATGATTAGCAACTTGTACTCTTAAACATATTGAAAACCCACAATTTCACATAAACACCTTCTATTAATCTACGATCATTAGATTACATCACATGCACACACGTTCATATATCCGAACACATATTTATTTACACACATACAATCACATTCATTTAATTTCTTTAAAACACCATACTTTGTTAGGCACACAATTTTCCGTATATAAACATGCTTATGTACTAGTTCCGTCCATTCACACGTGTGTTACATCCAAATACAATCATTCCTACGAGAATCCGTCACATACATAATGAAAAATACATTTACACGCACAAACATACATGTTGCATCTTTGTGCAAGCTCTTGTACGGGTTTATTCTTTACTTGTACCCCACAAAACTTTTACAGTAGGCTTGAGGTACCTTTAGCAAACTTAACGGGGCCTTGAAAACAAAGAAAAACACGGAAAACTGGTTTTCGGCGTCGAACCCGCATAGACAGAAATTTAAGGCGTCGGCTGAAAAGGGGCATTGCGTCGGCGACGCGACCTGCAGGTCCGACGCCGAATTTCGTTCTTTTGAGCGTTTCGACCCCTTTTCGGCACCCCGAGGGTCCCGAAACATGAAGTGACATTTTTCCAAGCCCCAAAATCATTCATATTCTAATTCTCATTCCCCAACATCCAATTTTCACAACTTGGTTAATTACTTTCTTATTTATGACCCGTTGTTTATCCTATATGATTTCAAACACAATTAATTACATATAATCAAATTCCATCATTCTTACCTTGATACCACTATTCCATTCCCATCCTTTTATGATTTCCAATAATAAGCATATCTAACTTCACTTAAATAATTTAAGAAGTGAGTTCGGTAATCACGTACCTTAAGCGCGTGTGTTCGTGTTTGCTTCCTTGCCTCCCGCGCTCGAGTATATGTGATGTGTGCAAAATGCAACATATAAATTACATCAATTGTGGCATAAAACTAACCCCCTTTTTAGTACTAATGTTGGAAAAAGTGTGCTTTTGTCTTCCTTTTGTATTTTCAGAATTAAATGAGCTCAAATTAACAAAAGAAGCAAAAAGGCAGCTAAATCTAACATAAATACAAGAAAATGAACAAACGTGGCATGCCCGACCTCCCCGACAGCATCTTCCCAAGCAAAGCAAAACAAGATAACAGAAGACTGAACACGCCCCGTGCTAAGTGAACACGGGGGCGTGCCCAAGTGCCAGCATAAAAAACAAAGCTATAGAAGCTTCTATCGCCCACCACGGGGCCGTGCTCAGCCGACATGGGGCCGTGGTCAACTATAAGATTCGCAGAATCCAGGCAAATCTTGATAGTACAGATATGCTTCTGCACACGGGGGCGTGCCCAGCGGACACGGGGGCGTGGTCAACTAATGCAGACAAACTGCAATTAATGAAGACAGAGAAGAGGATGGACACGGGGCCGTGCCCACTGGACACGGGGCCGTACCCGAGCTACTGTTCAGGCTATAAATAGGGGTGCTTGGCTCATTTGCAAACGATCCCTTGGCATACCACCTCTCTCACACTTCACCCACCACCACCATACCACCATCATCCACAACCATCATCCATTGTCCATCATAGAGTGTGTGAGTCGTCTCGGGATCCAAGATTGATCGTAAGAGTTCTTGACAATCAAAGGCCATGTTTGCCTAAGTCTCTTACATCACTTGGTGAAGACAAGTGTCTAGTGTAATACTTTTTATTTTTAATCTTTTCGCACTTTTTACTTGGTTATGTATTAATGACTTTAATAACTAGTTTCTTATGTTGAAGGTGATTCTTCCTTATCGTTTGTCCGTGGTGTCTTGGCATTATTTTACTGTCTATATAAAATAAAAGATTTTCACCATTCATATCTCCACGGTCTATATGGAGGTATGTTGGCTACCTGGTCGGGGGTTAAGGGAACGGTTTGGTAAGAGTCTTGCCTTGTTCAGTGTATAGATCCTGCAAGGACCTGGGTCAAATTTAGTAGGGCCTCCTTCAATACCCACCGGTATTGGATGGCGGGGGTCCAAACTCTTTGATCCCCTCATATGTAAGCTACTATTAATACTTTAACCCGGCTACTTAGGAGTGTATCCCTGCTGACTCAGACTACTTAGCCGAGGGTAACGTCACCTTCAAAAGAGGGGCCTACCACAATACGCATTAATAACTTAATTAATTATCTTTCAATAATCCGACCCTTTAGGATTGTATCCTTACTGACTCAAACTACTGGGTTGAGGGTAACGTCACCTTCAAAAGAGGGGCCTACTACAATAACTAAGATAATCTCTTAAATAGTGCAAAAGTGCGGAAATAATCAAATGTTACACTAAACACGAGTCGGAGCCAAGTGATTCATCTTGTCTATCTGTTTTTGTTTTTATTTTTATTTTTATTTTTCAGCATTTTAGTTAGGTTTTATTTTTCTAGTTTAAAACTTTTTTTCTAAAACTTTTGATTTGATTAGACGTTGAGGATAAACCGGTACTAAAAGCTCTTGTGTCCTTGGACGACCTCGGTATCTTACCAACACTATACTACGCTCACGATGGGTGCACTTGCCCATATGTGTGTTTAGTGTTAGTAAATATCGTGCTTTATAAATTTAAAACTTGGCTAAAAAGTGTAAAAGGGCTTAAAATATACTTAAACTTATATACACACTTCACACGCATCATGTTTTTGGCGCCGTTGCCGGGGACACAAGGATTTTAAGAAAGTTAGGAATCAACGGCCTAATCGTTTTTCTTATTTTTCTGTTCTTTTTTAGGATTTTTTTTCTTAATTTTTCAGTTTCTGCAGAGCTCAGCACGGGCCGTGCCTGTTCGGACACGGGCCGTGCCCAGCATTGTTACTAGCAATTTTTATTTTCCGAGTTACAAAGAGCTGAGCACGGGGCCGTGTCTAACTCCCCAGTAACAGGGATCCGGAAAACAATCACTGTATCTCCGACCACGGGCCGTGTTCACCTGAGCACGGGGCCGTGGTGAACCTTCTGACCAACGTTCTTTTCTGTTTTTGTTGCAGGACTTGGAACCCAGGCGCCACAATTGAACTTCCTACGTAGTGTATGAGCTCCAGTTCTAGTAGAGACATAAAAGAACCTCTAGAAGAACCCGAACGCTTTCTCAGAAAAAAACTTAAAGCTAAAAACCAAGAGAAAGTTTCGGGGGGCCCACTTCCAATGGCGGACCAACGTACCCTCATGGATTACCTACGACCCACTATAGGTAATCTCGGCGCCGCTATCAATGCACCGAATGTCGAAACCAATAACTTTGAACTTCGGCCACATTTGATACAAATGCTTCAAAACTCCGCAACCTTCCATGGGCTTGCGGACGAGGATCACCATCTACATATTACTAATTTCTTAGAAATATGTGATACCTTTCGGATCAATGGAGCATCAAACGACGCCATCCGCCTTCGGATGTTTCCATTTTCACTAAAAGACCGAGCTAAGGCTTGGCTTAATACCCTCCCAGTTGGATCGGTAAACACCTGGGATGAACTAGCCAAAAGTTTCTGTATAAGTACTTCCCTCCTGCTAAAACGGCTAAATTAATGACTGAAATTAATACATATTCACAAGAGGATGGGGAATCCTTATATGAAACTTGGGAAAGGTTCAAGGAGCTACTAAGAAAGTGTCCTCATCACGGTCTTGCGGTATGGCAACAAGTATCCACTTTCTACAATGGGTTGTTGCAACACACAAGACAAACACTTGATTCTAGCTCCGGGGGACTTCTAGGTAATCGTCGCCCAAATGAAATATATAATCAAATTGAGGAAATAGCTTAAACCAATTTTCAATGGCACACTCCCCGAGGCAATAAATCTATTGCCCCGGGCGCCCGTAAGGTTGATGAAAGCACTTCTTTACAAGCCTAAATCGAGGCCCTTTCTTCAAAAATAAAAAAGTTAGAAATGGAAAAAACGGTCTCGATTATGGCTTGTGAAGGGTATGGTGGGTCACATGAAAATTGGAGTTGTATGAAAGAGTTAGATGATCAAACGGAAACGGTAAACTACATTGATAATAGACCTAGGCCGTCGAGTCCTCCAACGGGTACCTACAACCAAGGATGGCGTAACCACCCTAACCTTGGTTGGAGAGATCCCGACAATAGTAGTAACCAACAAAACCAACGAACTAACTTTCAACAACCACAATTTTTTTCTCAACAACAATGTGGACGAGAAAGGCTTGAAGATACTGTATCTCGCCTCATCTCCGACACCGAAAAGAAAAACTCGGATCGATTTCAGCAATTGGAATCGAATTTTAGAAATCAACAAGCTAGCATTCAAAACATTGAAAAACAATTAAATCAAATAGCTCAAAATTTCTCCGAGAGACCACAAGGCGCGTTACCGAGTAATACCGAGACCAACCCAAAGGCACAAGTACATCTCATAACATTGAGAAACCGTACCGTGGGTCCCGAAAAGGCTCCACTCCCACCAACTGAAAGAAGCCAATCTAGCCAAACCACAACTCCACCCGCACTCCAACAAGAAAAGGCTTCTCCACCAGTTCAAGAGCCTACTAAGACTCCTCCGGTTCCATACCCCGGTCGGTTAATTCGTCAAAAGACCGATGAGCAATTCGTAAAGTTCGAAAATTTACTAAAACAATTGCATGTTAATATTCCATTTATCGAAGTCCTAACTCAAATGCCTAAATATTCAAAATTTATTAGGGACTTCCTCACTCATAAAAGGAAAATTGAATCATTGCAATTGGTTAACTTAGGCGAAGAATGCTCCGCCTTACTACTCAACAAACTCCCGCAAAAGAAGCTTGACCCCGGAAGCTTCACAATTCCTTGCTCGATTGGGAAATCCCCCATTCGTAATGCACTAGCCGATCTCGGGGCAAGCATCAACCTCATGCCCTCATCAATGTTCAATCAACTCGGCTTAGGAAAAACAAGCCCTACAAAAATAAGCATACAACTCGCCGATAGATCCGTCAAATATCCACAAGGTGTCGCTGAAAATCTATTGGTCAAAGTCGGCGAATTTTTCTTTCCGGCCGACTTCGTCATACTAGATATGGAGGAAGATACCGAAGTACCACTCATCCTAGGGAGGCCATTCCCAGCTACGGCCCAAGCAGTGGTAGATATGAATGATGGAACACTAACATTGAGGGTTGGGGACGAGGAAGTAAAGTTTGGAGTCTGAAAAAGAGTAGAAGACGAAGACCCAGTCAACTACATGAAGGTCATTGACTCAAGCTTGGATGATACTCTCCGATGGTGTAGCATGGGATGCAAAACATCCCACTTGGGTAACATATGACCAGGCTTTGGGTCTAGCCAAGGACCCTTATAAACGTGGCGCACCACGGAGGCATTCCGCGGAACTATCCTTAGTTTAGTTTAGATTAATTTTTATGTTTTCTAGTTTAGTTTTAATTTTCAGGAATAAAACACACACGAGATGGTGAAGGATAACAAGGGAAACTTGGACCAACACCCCATGCACGAAAACAGGGCCATCCGACAAATTTTCTTCATTACAGCAGGTTCAGCACGGGTCGTGCCCGCCCAACACTGCCCCGTGCTGCACAGTCTGCAGAAAATGCCCAGTTCAGGTAAACTGGACACGGGCCGTGTTCACCCAACACGCCCCCTATGTCCAGGCTTCAGTTTCTTTTTATAACTTTTTGTTACTGGCACCTGAACACGGGGCCGTGCCCGGACACCACGGGGTCGTGTCCAGACGCCCAGTAACATAAAATTTTGCTTTGTCACACCTTTTTACACATTCAATCAACCTAAAATTTTATTTTTGGGACACATTGAGGACAATGTGTAATTTAAGTGTGGGGGGGGGGGGGGGGATGCTAAAACCTTGAATCTTGCAAGTCCTAATCACAAGCCTTACACAAAACTCTATTGAAACCGCTAACCACCCCAAATTTTTTCAAAAATTTTCATTTTTTACTTGTCTAGGTTTAACTTGGGAATTTCAAGTTCTAAAAAGGTTATATTTTTATAAATTTACAACCGATAACGTCGTGATAAAAAGAACCAACATAAGAAAATTATGAAAAGGCATGACAAGTTTAGTTAAAATTTGATTATATATACTTGATCACATAAAAACCCATTCTCACAAAAGTGAGTTTTGAGCCTTTATTGAGCATACAAATACATATCTTTAAACTAAATGCTCATTTTTCGTTTCTTGTGTGAATAGCCGCTTGGTTCTTACAACTCTAGAACTTGCCACGACGATACATTCCCGGTCCTTACCAACTTAAACCCAAGTAAGTAAATGATGGATGCATTAGGACTAACCCTTTTTATTTCTACACCATTTTTTTTTACCACCTACCCAAAATCCCCCTAGTTAACCCATTTGAGCCTAAACATTTTCATTTCTTAACCCAAAACCAATAACCATTTCACCCACCAAAACCTTTTCATTTTTAACCCTTTGTTTTAGTAACAAGCTCGGTTTCTCGTATGACTTTTCAAAAAAAAAAATGTTGATGATGAAGCAAAAGAAATAAACAAGCAAGTTCATCAAAAAAATAACTTTGTTTGAATAATGGCTTCATCCAAAAAAAAATTTGCAAAAATAAAAAGGTCTTACGAAAACCGACGCTTTTTACGCTTTTTCACTTTTTTCTACTAACCACTAACCCAACCACCTACCTTTAACCCAAGCCTAACCCTTCACCCCAAAAGTCTTCTTGATATTTACAAAGGTTTATAGTTAAAAAGGAGGAGGATTGATTGCTTGGCAAGCCTATGGTAGGAGTAAGTTCCAAGCCGCTCTCGAGTGATTAACTAAAATACATCTTCGGCCGAGTGTTGAGTGATCCCCCGTGAGGTATGTGAACTTGTATATAAATGGAATTTTAAAAACGCATGTTATGCCCTAATAAGTAATTTATCTTATGTAATGTTTTAAATAAATCATGACGAATAGGATTGTAAATAAATAAAAATAAAAACTTAATAAAGAATCTTGGAAATCCCGACACTCTATGACAAGCCCAAAAAAAAAACCTTTCTCTTCTACCCATTCCATTTGGGAGTGTAAAGCCACATTATAAAGAGTTTTGTTTGAGGACAAACAAAGATTCAAGTGTGGGGGTATTTGATGTGTGCAAAATGCAACATATAAATTACATCAATTGTGGCATAAAACTAACCCTTTTTAGTACTAATGTTGGAAAAAGTATGCTTTTGTCTTCCTTTTTTATTTTCAGGATTAAATGAGCTCAAATTAACAAAAGAAGCAAAAAGGCAGCTAAATCTAACATAAATACAAGAAAAGGAACAAACGTGGCATGCCCGACCTCCCCGACAGCATCTTCCCAAGCAAAGCAAGAGAACAGAAGGCTGAACACGCCCCGTGCTCAGTGAACACGGGGGCGTGCCCAAGTGCCAGCATAAAAGACAAAGCTATAGAAGCTTCTATCGCCCACCACGGGGCCGTGCTCAGCCGACACGGGGCCGTGGTCAACTATAAGATTCGCAGAATCCAGGCAAATCTTGATAGTACAGATATGCTTCTGCACACGGGGGCGTGCCCAGCGGACACGGGGGCGTGGTCAACTAATGCAGACAAACTGCAATTAATGAAGACAGAGAAGAGGATGGACACGGGGCCGTGCCCACTGGACACGGGGCCGTGCCCGAGCTACTGTTCAGGCTATAAACAGGGGTGCTTGACTCATTTGCAAACGATCCCTTGGCACACCACCTCTCTCACACTTCACCCACCACCCACCACCACCATAACACCATCATCCACCACCACCACCATCATCCATTGTCCATCATAGAGTGTGTGAGTCATCTCGGGATCCAAGATTGATCGTAAGAGTTCTTGACAATCAAAGGCCATGTTTGCCTAAGTCTCTTACATCACTTGGTGAAGACAAGTGTCTAGTGTAATACTTTTTATTTTTAATCTTTTCGCACTTTTTACTTGGTTGTGTATTAATGACTTTAATAACTAGTTTCTTATGTTGAAGGTGATTCTTCCTTATCGTTTGTCCCTGGTGTCTTGGCATTATTTTACTGTCTATATAAAATAAAAGATCTTCACCATTCATATCTCCACGGTCTATATGGAGGTATGTTGGCTACCTGGTCGGGGGTTAAGGGAACGGTTTGGTAAGAGTCTTGCCTTGTTCAGTGTATAGATCCTGCAAAGACCTAGGTCAAATTTAGTAGGACCTCCTTCAATACCCACCGGTATTGGATGGCGGGGGTCCAAACTCTTTGATCCCCTCATATGTAAGCTACTATTAATACTTTAACCCGGCTACTTAGGAGTGTATCCCTGCTGACTCAGACTACTTAGCTGAGGGTAACGTCACCTTCAAAAGAGAGGCCTACCACAATACGCATTAATAACTTAATTAATTATCTTTCAATAATCCAACCCTTTTGGATTGTATCCTTGCTGACTCAAACTACTGGGTTGAGGGTAACGTCACCTTCAAAAGAGGGGCCTACTGCAATAACTAAGATAATCTCTTAAATAGTGCAAAAGTGCGGAAATAATCAAAGGTTACACTAAACACGAGTCGGAGCCAAGTGATTCATCTTGTCTATCTGTTTTTATTTTTATTTTTATTTTTCAACATTTTAGTTAGTTTTTATTTTTCTAGTTTAAAACCTTTTTCTAAAACTTTTGATTTGATTAGACGTTGAGGATAAACCGGTACTAAAAGCTCTTGTGTCCTTGGACGACCTCGGTATCTTACCAACACTATACTACGCTCACGTTGGGTACACTTGCCCATATGTGTGTTTAGTGTTAGTAAATATCGTGTTTTATAAATTTAAAACTTGGCTAAAATGTGTAAAAGGGCTTAAAATATACTTAAACTTATATACACACTTCACACACATCAATATGTTGACATGATTCCTATCCCCATGTCATCACATTCACATTCTTATTAGCATATGTGTTTATGCACATTATCAAATTGTATGCAACTCATATCTTACATTGACCTTTATTTGTCAATTCTAACCATCACAAGGCATAGATCGACAATCGCATCTTTTCATTCCATATGATTCATCATGTTGTCACATATAACACATATTAATATAGCACGTACCAAATGATTTCCCTAACATTATATTCGTGACAAAATGCCTTATTATGCTATTTATACAAAGTTGACTTTTTGAAGGTTAACCGTCTATCATATGAACTTTCAACTTAACCTCATACACCCGTATCACCATATTAGACTATACGAATGATATTATATGCATTTCATGCTCATGTTGTAGGACACATTCAACCACATGATCACTTAGTTATATGCACACTCATACATAATCCATTCCATCCATACTAGCATCTTCATAATTTTACAACTAACACCATAACCCATACTTAGCCAACCCAACATCATTCCAACATTACTAGGGATGGCAATGGGTCGGGTTCGGGTCGGGTATTGGTAATCTCATGCCCATACCTATTTGTAAAACCGTGTCCCATACCCGACCCAATACCCGTCGGGATTTGTCGGGTATCAGGTATACCCATTAATTTGTTAAAAGATATACGTTGGGGTTTCCAAATACGTTTTTTACTATTATAATAATTATTATATATTTTATTTATACATCAACTATTATAAATTAAAAATGTACATTACATAATATAAGTTTTATCATAAATTAATAATAATTTTATAAAGCTTATACACTTATATGTATATACTTCACAACATACAAAATATAAATACTATTATCAAATACATATATTAAAAGAAAATTTATTTTTTCACATTATGAACATACTAAAATAAATCACTAATAGACAAGGGTTAATGGAAAATAAAAATGTAAATTAAAAAATCCAGATATATGATCGGGTATATAGTTTGGGTAAACGGGTATGTGGTTTCGGGTAATCGGGTCGGGTATTACCTAATCCATACCCGACCATACCCGCGAAGTTTTTTAAAACTAATACCATACCCTGCCCAATACTCGTCGGGTATCGGGTACCTGTCTCATTTGCGTCGGGTTTCGGGTATACCCATCGGGCTCAGATATTTTTGTCATCCCTAAACATTACACCTTTATAGTGATCTCATATGCTTCACATTTAGTGTACGTCTAATTCTCAATTTCAGTTAAGCAATCATTCAAACATATGGTGAACATCATACCACTCCAACATAGAGTACAACCTTCTAATGCACACTATTTACCAATTCACATAACCAACTAAAATTCTTACATGGTTACTTCCTATACACGTTCACCCATTACTTAGATACAATTTCATCTACAATTGTAACTAAGGCATTTCATCAAACACTTGGTGTGCGTACCACAATTTAGGCATAAAGTACAAGTATTTCATGCTTATCTATTACCTCTTGCTTTCAATCATCAAATAAAACAAAACATCAACAAATTTCATTTCACATTCAATCTATCTAATAAGAATGCATTACATACAACACAGCACAACAAGATTTGAATAAGGATTAGACATGGGTGACACACCCATGTGGCCATCTTCACCACTAGAAGTGGGTTTCACCTCCAAACACTAAATTACTTGAAAACATACACAAAATGAATTCTATTTGGTGATTCTAATACACAATCATGCGTAATTTCATACTAACTCACAGATATAATCATAACCCATTTATTGCAAGATCACCAAATAAGGATCTACAACTTACCACATGTTGATTTGGGTTGGATGATGATAAATATTGATCCATACATTTGATCATCCATTCAACACCCTTTAATTTTTTGAATTTCTTCCTATATCATGATGTCGCAACCCCCAATCCCTACTCCCCGGGAACGGGCGGCCGCGAGCCAGTTTCGGTGGTATCGCGTGTTTGTCTAAATTGGCAGCGGAATTTTCATTAGGACCGTAGTTAGGAAATATTTGATCAGAGTAAAATACCACATTTTCATATTATTAAACACATGGGATAAAACCCAAGTTTGCAGTATACACATTTTCATAAGAATAAATCCATTTTTTTTAAATTAAAACATCTATTTTATTTTAGGTAACTTTATTGCCACTTTTCCAAGCCTTCAGTGCTGTCCAGCTGGCTTCTATTTGGCTTTCACAGTTTGTTACCTGCAACGCGTTTTAAAAACATTTTTCAGTGGGAAATACTGGTGAGTGAATCCCAGTTTAATCAAGTTTAAATAAAAACCATTGTACAGTATTGAGGGCGGTCTCGCAATTATATTTGTTTCCAAGTTATATCAATTAACATCCATTGTACTGTCAGACCCGACTTGTGGAAATGTTACTCCTTGACCAGGTGGTAACAAATTTTGTATACAAAACCCCAACATACTCATGATAATTGTATTCTTACAAATACTCAATAACTGCTTAATATATAATTAATTGTGTGAGATTTTGTAAAAAACAATTTACAAAAAGGAGATTACTCACATTGCTGTCTTAGATTATCCTTTAGGGTTTCCTGAGAATTATCTATAATTTACACAATGCACACGTGTTAGTATAATAACCCATTTTAACATTAGTAATACCCTCCCCGAGACGGCATTCCAACGACTACGTCGGGCAGAACCACGACAGCCATTACGGAACGCTAGATCAATCGGGCAGAGTATCTAATACGTATCCAGGGGTTATGATACTTACAACGGAGCAGAACTTCGCTATTTAGGGGGGTATTAGACCCGAGTATAATGCCTACTATTAAGAAATCGAGTGAGAAAGAAAGATTTGGGACGAACTGACTGAAGATCCGAGCAAATCAATTTATAGGGCCTGAATTCGACTTATACGCGGCCTGCGTAAGAGTAGACAAAGGCCTATGCGGCCCGCGTCAACTCTGGTCAACGTCGTAGGTGATCCGGATCAGCTAGTAGGCTCGACATGTGTTGGGCCACGTGGCGGCCCAGGGTCGTGCCAGCCCTCACCTCGTCGCGGCCCGCGTAAGGTTTGAGGTGTGGCTTACGCGGCCCGCCTCAAACCTAAAAACCTGATTTTTAATTATTTTTGACAATATTTAAGGTATTCGGGGCCCGTTTTCACGTATGGGGTGTATTTTTGGACATATTGGGATATTTTAAAATATATTAGGGTGTCGGAAAATTTAAGAGGGTGTCAGTTTTCTTTAGGGTTGTTATACATGAGGGGTTTGCACCACCTCTCTTCCCCTCTTTCTCTCCATATGACACACACACATGCTTACTAGAGTTTTTTTTTTGTTTTTGTAAAACTTTAATTCAACTTACTAGATTTAGCCCCTCATGTTTGCTATCTTATCACATTTATCATAAAACCTTATTCCCTACTATTGCTTGTAGATTTAACCAAGTTAAATTACTAGGTTATCACATTTCATTCCATAACCCATGAAACCATACTAGTGAGTCAAACATTCGGGTTTGGGGTGTTACGATTAACTAGCTTAGTTATCTTATTCCATACCACTACACATAGAAACTTGATTATAAAGTTTTTAGAAAGTTAAGGGTTTTTAGAAAGTTAAGGGTTTTTAAGTGTCATTGCTGAAAGTAAAAGATAAAAGTAAAAAAACAAAAACACAAAAAGACAAAAAAAAAGTCAAAAGGAGCAATATTCACTGAAGTTGACAAATGTAATATAGTTAATTTATACCGACACGCAAATAAAAATAAACACGTAAAACTCGATTATAATGTTTTTTAAAAAGTTAAGGGTTCGTAAGTGTCAATGCTGAAAGTAAAATGGTAAAAATAAAAAAAAGACAAAACGATAAAAAATAAGTCAAAAGGAAGACTATTCACCCAAATCGCTAAATGTAATATAATTAAGAGTTAATTGCCATTTAGTCCATGAGGTTGGTCCAAATTTGTCATTTTAGTCCAAATAGTTTTTTTTTCGCCTCTGGGTCCCTGACTTTTCCCTTTTGTTGCCATTTTGATCACATACCCTAACTCCATCCAAAAATCTCATTTTTAACAAGGGGTATTTTGGGGATTTTTATTTTTAATCTTTTCAATTGTCATTTTGATCCAATTCTAAAAAATCAAAAAAATTCTAAAAAATAAAAAAAATCTAAAAAATCCAAAAAAATCTAAAAAAATCAAAAAAATTCTAAAAAATAAAAAAAATCATAAAAATTCTAAAAAATAAAAAATCAAAAATTTCTAAAAAATAAAAAAATCTAAAAAATCAAAATAATTCTAAAAAATCAAAATAATTAAAAAAAACAAAAAATCATAAAAACTCATTGCTGGGCAAATTTATTGATGGGGGTGATGTGTTTTGGGATTCAAGAATCAAACTGATTCCAAGTATTGTACATGTATTTTATCTCATCATATATATTAATGTGAGTTTTTTATTTTTATTTCTTGTTTTGGGTTTATATTATAATAATGAGCGACAAAGTGGTGAACAGGGATATTGGATGGTGAAGCATGCAATGGTATAAAAGCTTGTCTCTTAGGGAAAGTCGTAACTTGTCACTATTTTAGAATTTTGATGATTTTGATGTTTTTTTTTTATTTTTTAGAATTATTTTGATTTTTTTTAGATTTTTTAGAAATTTTTGATTTTTTTTATTTTTTTTGATTTTTTTGACTTTTAGATTTATTTTGATTTTTTAGAATTTTTTTATTTTAATGATTTTTTTATTTTTTTAAAATTATTTTGATTTTTTAGAATTTTGTTTTTTTGAATTTTTTGAAATTGGATCAAAATGGCAATTGAAAAGATTTAAAATGAAAATCTCCAAAATACCCCTGGTTAAAAATGAGGTTTTTTGATGGAGTTAGGGTATGTGATCAAAATGGCAAGAAAAGGGAAAAGTCAGGGACACAGAGGCGAAAAAAATATTTGGACTAAAATGGCAAATTTGGACAAAACTCAGGGACTAAAATGGCAATTAACTCTATAGTTAATATCCATATTATTTACTTATTAGCCTTTGCGTAGTGGAGCGTGATAAAGGGGGTTATGTTACCCATAACGCCGTGAACACCACCCCCTCGGTGCTATGGTTGTTGAAATCGGTCCTCGCGATGAGCATAACGACGCTACACATTAGTTTTTCTCTCATACATACATGCATACATACATACATACTGACTGATGTGCAAATTATGGTCTAATAAAAAACTAACATAATCTAGACACCCTAGTTTTAAATTTATAACTAAGACTCTCTAAATGCTTGACCACTAACAGGCAAGTGTACTTATCGTACATAGTAAAGCCTAATGAAGTCCGAGTATCGAACCCATGAGACACTAGCGACGCTAAATAGACTCTGACTCAACTAATTAATTAATTGGTTTAATTTGTGTTTTTGAGATTTTTTTTCTAATTCTACTAAAGCGAGTAAACAAAATAACAGATCAAGAAAGCAAAATGGTGAAGTGACGGGAAGCAGACAATGATGAGAAAGAACTACCCAGGCTTCGAATCCCTATGACCAACCCATTACCTCTAGTCCTGACCAATGGCTAAAGCTCCGAATCTACCCAGAAAACCTCCTGGTAAGGATGATCAACCAAAATAGAAAATGGAACAAAGTGATGAAGTGCTAAATTAAAAACGACTCGATCTATCGACACCGAATCCCACGACTGTCAGATTAAAAACAACTATGGTGCTAAAATCCTCCGGTCATGAAGCTAAACCAGTTAAATAACTGAAAACCTAGGAGATCCTAAACGCGAATAAGTAGCCGGATTCGAGCTATCGGCCACCCAAACTACCAAACAACACCTAGCTAATAACTTAGCAATCCTGACTCGTCGCTAGAGTTGCCAGAAAATGATGCACACTATACTCAGTTGATTTTAATTAATTTAGTTAAACTTGAATTATCTCTAATCTCAAGCTCTTTAACGAAAACCTAATAGATTAACGAACCTAGAATGATCTAAATAGTTCCAGACCAGACTAACAAGATCAGGTATATGTAAATCATCCCAATTTAATCACAACCAAGACAAGCATACAAATTCATAAACCTTCTTTTTCTATTATAATGGTCCATGTTATTTCTCACGAACCTAGAATGTTGACGTCTTTTTTTATTATAATGGTCCATGTTATTTCTCATCTCTCAAAAATTAATAGGGCTGACCCCCAAAAACCTTCTTTTTCTTCTTGTGTTTTCACATGGGCCCAATTCTGCTTATTATTTTTTTTTTTTTTTGCCCACAACAAAGAATTAAAGGATAACAATCCAATGGCATTTATGTAATATGGTGGTCAACATATTAACATTCGGTCAACATGATTTCTTTTTTTCAACTTCTTTTTATACCTCCTCTAACCATTTAAACAAATCAAACACATTTTCTAAGAATTATAAATTCATACGTATAACTATATTTTTATTTTTTGTAGTTCAACCAAATTTTCATGAACTCTCATTTAGTTTGTTTTAAAAAACAATTTTATAACCAATCAAACAAGAATTTATTTCAAGTTTCACTAACAATCTCAAGTTTAGTCAAAAGACTCCAATTTAGCTCGTTGTTTCTTAAAAGCTTTAAAATCCAAATATGAACCAAATAGGAGTAATAACCGATAAAAACACCCCTAAAGTTACTCGAAAGTGTAGAATATTCATATAAAAATATGTATATTTTAGAGCGTATCAAATATCCCCACACTTAAACCTTTTTCGTCCCTGAAAAAGACTTATGCAAACGGAATCGGAATCAGAATCAGATAAATATTCAGGTTCAAAAATCTAAATTACTTATTAAGATTAAAACTCGTGTTAACCGCGATTGCAAGTATATGTGTCCACTTAAACCCAAACCCGGTTCCACCCCCTTATCATGTAATTTAAGTTCAAGTTCGGTTAATTTACCTAGGGTCTCACACTAGAATCTGCCGTTTCACCTAATCACGCCTCAAGCTTATAGAACAAAAGGAACAGTCACTGAACTATTTCCTTACCATTTTATACCAAAATCAGAAGAGTTTAACATCAAACTTTTTTTTTCTTTTGAGCTTTAGACTATGCATACCTAACCCAGAGGCTTTCTTAACCAGAGTCACCATCCCCGAGAGCGACAACGTAGCCGTCGGTATTTTTGCATTTTTCTTTAACAATCCCAGAGGCATTCTAAGTTAGAGCCACCATCCCCAAGAAAGATTACATTGGCCTTGTTATTTATTCGGTCTAGCTCTTTTATTGCAAATTTTTTTCATTGATAAAAAATTCTAACAATTTTAGCTTATAACGTCATTACTTATACTATTATTGGCGGTCTGTTTCCCTACTTTTCCTAGATGAGAACCTACTAGCAAACTAACAATTAGCTATATTTAGCTCAAAGGAACCTAAAACCGTGCCAGGCCTACTTACATATCCCAAATTAGACACAAGCTTAACTTTTTTACTCATACTATTATTATTTGAAACCCAAACAAACCTGCTTTTTCTATCATTTTCCGTATTTATTTGCAAACATCTAAAACAAGGACATTTTCTGTGTTTTTCAAATTTTTTAATTTTTTTGTATTTTTCAAATTTTTATGACTCAAGACTCTACTAACTAGATACTAAACGATAGTTTCCCATCTCCACACTTAAACTCTACATTGCCCTCAATGGAGGATGAAAACTGACTCAAAAGACTAAAAATAAATAAGAAATAAAAGACTAAGGGCAAATTGGAAAGGACTTAGCTGGTTTTATGATGCGTAAGATCCAAAACTCTCGTCCAATCCAGCTCGATCGTATAGCATTTCGGTCGCGATCGGCTTTGACTCTGACTGGTACTGTCACGGCCCAGCCCCGGTTTTACCCGGTCAGGAGCCGCGGGACAGGAACCCGTTGTATTTATTTTATGCGACAGCGGAAGATTTTCACAGGATCTTTTAAAACTTGAAATGCCCGATTATTTTATTTCATAATGCGGGATAAACCCCGTAATTTACAGTAGAGGAATTTTACAAGTAAATTCCCTGATTTATAAAACATGTTTATTCATTTTAACTGAGCCACCTCTTCAAGCGGGTTAGTGCTCCGTAGCACGTTTTCTTGATTTACAGCAGGTCGCCTGAAACATGTTTTAAAAATATTTTATCAGCGGAGAAATGCTGGCGAGTTATTCAAATTTGATAAAACGACACATGGTTATAAATTACAGCATAAGAGCGATTACAATGGCTTCTATCTTATTTTTATCTGGCACCGTGTCACCTGGTGACGATGGTCATACCACTATTGGGTCTTTCCCCAAGTAGTGACGTTTATCACTGTTAGGATTTATTAGCCTAACCCGTGAGAAATTAGTAATGTGCACAATACCCCACTAGCTAGTGATTCAAGATAACCACGACTTACTCCCTGTAATTATAACTTTTGAAAATGGAGTATTGTAAAATACTTTTGATAAAGGAGAATAACTCACATTGCAAGTTTAAACGGGCAGAGTTTAGCCTACTGATTAGCCTTGTAACCTAATTTAAATAACAATGTACACGAACTAGGTCTGTAACTAATACAGCATTTACGATAACTCACGAGATTAAAAACCCTCACGACGAATGACAAAGTGCAATACTTAAACATCCATCAAATTCATAACGAATGACAAAGTATAACCCTAATTTGAGCAGCACTTAAACATTCATCGGATAGTTTCAATCGATTGGACATTGAACCGTAGCAGCGATCGAGTTAATACCCTGTATCGTAGTAACGCCTCGCTATTGTGAATGTATTTTACGAATTAGAGCAGTCTAATTTCGTTTTTGTAAAGTGATTTCGACACCAGAGGACTGCTCCTGATCATACCTATTTATAGGTGAAATTTGAGGTTCACGCGAGTCGCTTGATCCTTACACGGCCCGCGAGGAAGTCTAGTCCGTAGATTAGGGCTAGCGTGTCACACCTAGGTCTGCCACATGGCTGCCACGTGGCCTGTGCGCAGCTCCGGAGTTTTGGTGAACTGTCGCGGCCCGCGTAAGCCTAAGCTTACCTTTACACGGCCCGCCTGAAGACCAGATTTCATGTTTTCTTGGTTTTTCATGTACAGTAGGGTTTCAGGTGTCACACCCCTTTCTGCGGCGGAAGCACGAGGTGTGATCATGAAAGGTTCTCATTGCATACGAAAGGTAAACATGCTATATGCTCGTAAAAACATCAAATACCATAATTTGATAACATAAGTTTAGCGTTTACATCGCTAAGTCGCATAAAACATTGTCTTAAAAAGTTTACAACTTTATTTAAAGATAAACAATAGCGACATCCACAAGCATAAGCGAGACCGCGCGCACATCCATCCTAGTTACCTGAAATACATGTGAGTTTTGGAAAAACGTAAACATAAAGTTGGTGTGAATTCATGCAGTTTTGTATTTCACGTTTGTATACTTTGTATGAAAACATAGTTTGTGAATAAATCAAGTTTTCATATATAAATTCAGTTTCATGTGTACACCACGTACTCATGTATAATTCAATTTCTTCTTGAGTACCCCACGTACTTCAAGTATAATTCAATTTCTTCTTGAGTACCCCACGTACTTCAAGTATAATTCAATTTCTTCTTGAGTACCCCACGTACTCAAGTATAATTCCCATTTTTCTTTAGTACCCCACGTACTTCAAGTATAATTCAATCTTTTCTTGAGTACCCCACGTACTCAAGTATTCATCAATTTTTAGTATGGTATGACTTTTATGTAAATAAAGTATTCCTGTAAGTTTCAGGATTGTTAATGGGTTGCAAAGCCATTAACATGTGACACGACATAGGAAGTCACCAAACCTAAGGCATTTAATTGGTATATTCTGAGACACAAAAGCACTTCTCGATTCTCGCCCTCACCGAGAGTGTGGCTGCCAGGCACCCGTTAGATCTAACCTTTTGTTCTGCGGTCTAGGTATATTGTTGATTAATGGTGCTTCTGTACCCTATTCGTGACACTATTTCTCATAACGCATCCTACTTGGTTCTCGTCCTCACCAAGCGCGTTTCTTGTTATCACTTCTCATAACGCATCCTACTTGGTTCTCGTCCTCACCAAGTGCGTTTCTCATATTCTATTATTTCGTCACACTTGGTTCTCGCTCTCACCAAGTGTACTTCTTGTATTCTTATATTTCGTCACACTTGGTTCTCGTTCTCACCAAGTGTACTTCTTGTATTTATATTTCATCACACTTGATTCTCGTTCTCACCAAGTGTGCTTCTTATATTTATATCATACCAATTATAAATATTGTACATTTGTACATGTATTTCACCCCCGAAGTTATAAAAACTGAAAACAGTTAAAGAGAAAAGGGGGAGCATGAACTCACAACTTTGCGTTCCTGTGCGTCGTAAACTTCACCGGATTTGCTTAATTAACGTCGTAACCTATACGCGTTTTCTTAACGTTAGTCACTAGACTTGCGTCACACAAGTACAGTCACTCTCTTTTGTATATATTCTATATTTTTAACTACGTATCTTACTTATATTATGTTCTCTAAAATTAATATAAGTATCTCGTGTTTTGCACTTTGCACCCGAATTATGTATCTTGTATGTTGTATGTGTATTTTTATGTTTATACTCCTCATGAGTATTTAGTGTATTTTTAAGTCTTAATACACTAGCACGTATAACACATACTATACACACTTAGCACAAAAGTTGGCGATAAAATAATATATATTTTTCTCTCAAAAATATACATATTTATATCCATTTTCATTCTTGAAGAAATCCTCATTTCTTATCACCAAAAATTAGGGAAACCTTGGTAATACTCTTAAATACATTTTTAGGGAATAAGTTTCTCAAAAACTTATATTTTTCTAAGTGTCAAAATTTATAAAAATTTTGACAGATTTTCCCCTAAAAATGGAGGTTTCCCATGTTTTCAAAGCATGTGTTTATTTTCTTTTAAATCAACAACAATCTCAGCAATACAATCTTTATTTATCAAACTTGTCAAAACAAGCATATATCACAACTTATGAACTTGAAAGTTTGTAAAAATATGTAGTAACTTACTAGCACATTTAGTAAGTCTTGTTACCTTTAAAAATAAGTTTAGCTTCTTAAAAACTTTATTTTTAAAGAATATGAAGTTTCACAACTTCTAGTCAAGATTCACAAAAATATTTCTTTGTTGAACTTCCTTGATACACAAGTGTTTACACACTTGCTTATTTACTAAAAATGCTTTTAGTTCGGATAAGATCCGGGTTTTAACAAAACTATTATTTTGCTTGGTTCTTCCGAAAAACCACTTGTAGATCTTTAGATCTACATGTTTAGAGTATTATTTTACAAGAAAATCACTTTTACTCAAGTTCATGTCTTATGAATGGATGGATCCATCATCTTTTAACTTTCTAACTTTTACATCCTACTAGTTCATGCTTTCTAACATGGACTAGTATGTCTAGATGATGATCCATCTTGCTTTTACTAACAACAACATCAAATAATCATAACTAGACAAGTTTCACAAGATTCACACACATAGTTTCTTTTTATCCAACATTAACCACTTATGTCCAAGACTTTAGGTTATGCTCTTTCGAGTTTTCATCAATTAATCATTCTTTCACCTATTAACCACCATAAATAAGAACAAGAGGGAGTTTTTAAGCACTTACTACTAGCACAAGGCTAGGGAAGTTCAAGAGTATAAATGTGGTGGTTAAAAGCAAATGGCGAAGGTCCTTCAAGATCCGCTTGCACCGAGCCTCGTTAGTGACCTTCTTACACCTCAATATCACCTTGGAATGGATTGGATGGAATTGAAATAATGGTGGTGGTGATGCTATGCTTGAGCCGAGAGCAAGGGTGAGGGTAGGAGTGTGTATGTGTTGTTGAAGATGAAGTGAAGTTATGAGATTTAAGACCTTCTAGTCCATCTTATAATCTACTAATTCCTTGATACTCATTGTGTAATATGTCAATGATGGGGAGACAAGATCCATTAATTTAACAAAAGAAATCACAATGTTGGTCCTTTGTTGGACCGTCCAATAGGTAGGGGGGGGCATATAGGTGTAGGTTGTAACTAGTAATTAGTTTAGCTAGTTATGGTTCAAGTATTAGTTGAAGGTTTATGTGTGTGTAATATATAGTGTGTTAGGGTGTTCGGGGACCCTAACTACCTTAGGAGAATAAAAACAATGCTTCTAGCATTATTTTGGTGTTCCGGGTAATATCCGGTTGTGCGGTTAGACACCGGTTCGTTAAAGTGCTAAATTACACTTTTTAGTGTCTTTTAAGTACCTTTCTTGTACTCTTTCAATTCCCAACGCTTAGGGAAATATTCTGGATAATAAAACGACGTTTCTGCATAATATTCATATGTTTAAATGCTGATTTATTGCTGAATTATGTAAATTCTGCACTTAAAGTGCGTTTCGGGTGCTTTTTAGTGCTTATTTTTGCTTTCGTATTGCATATATATTAAACCCTTGTATGTACTCTTGGGTTTTAATGCATTCTTGTTGTCGGACCTACACCTAGGCTCCAATTTTATTGTCTGACTGCTTTCTACAGTTCTGTTGACACAATGTGTCTTACCGGTGAGTTTACTATTATTTTTGACGCAACGCTCTCGTTTATGCATAAAGCAATATTTTGTAGTATACAACGTGCATAAATTCACTTGTTTAGTCATGTGTTCAGACATTTCTGACAATTAAGCACATAATTGCAGTCATTAAGCAATAATTAAATTGTACATAAATTACCTGTTTAGTGCCAGTTGTCACATCAGGGGTCCGGGTTTTTACTTATGGGTCGTTTTGAGACAATTTTTGAAGGTCCTTACATCCTCCCCACCTTATTTAAAATCTCATCCTCGAGATTCATTGAAATAAGTGAGGATACTTTCGCTTCATTTCCGATTCCAGTTCCCAAGTGTATTCGGGTCCTTTTTTTGAATTCCATTTGACATAGACCAGCACTAATCGCTTGTGCTTGAGAAGTTTGATCTTTTTGTCTTCTATTTGTAATGGCTTCTCAACAAATTTTAATTTCTCATTTACCTCTACATCTTGAAGAGGTACTACCAAGGATTCGTCAGATAAACATTTCTTGAGGTTGGATACATGAAATACGTCATGTACTCCAGTTAGCTCCTTTGGTAGTTGTAAGCGATAGGAAACTGGTCCTATTCGTTGGATAACTGGGAAGGGTCCTACGTACCTTGGACTCAATTTTCCCTTCTTTCCAAATCAGACTACTCCTTTCCAAGGAGAAACTTTCAACAATACTCTGTCTCCAACTTGGAATTCTAACGGCTTGCATCGATTGTCTGCATAACTCTTCTGGCGATCTCGAGCCGTCTTTAGTCTTTCCTTGATTTGAGTGATCTTGTCGGTAGTTTCTTGGACTATTTCGGGACCTGATAATTGACTTTCTCCTATTTCTGCCCAACAGACTGGAGTTCTACACTTGCGTCCATATAGTGCTTCAAATGGGGCAGCTTCTATGCCTGTATGATAACTATTGTTATAGGAGAATTCAATTAAAGGTAGGTGGTCATCTCAATTTCCACCGAAATCTATCACACATGCCCTAAGCATGTCTTCCAGGGTTTGGATCGTCCTTTCACTTTGTCCGTCTGTCTGAGGATGATATGCAGTGCTTAGATTTAGTCGGGTTCCCATTGCTTCCTGGAAACTTGTCCAGAAATGGGAAGTAAAACGACTATCTCTATCCGATACAATGGAGAGTGGAACTCCATGTAAGGATACTACTTCATCTACATACAACTTTGCCAACCTTTCCATGCTAAAGGTTTCTTTCATAGGTAGAAAATGAGCTGATTTGGTTAATCGATCCACAATTACCCAAATTGTGTCATTACCTTTTCTGGTTTTGGGTAACTTAGTAACAAAGTCCATTGTTATGAGCTCCCATTTCCATACAGGCATTTCTAATTGTTGTAGTAACCCTGATGGTTTCTGGTGTTCTGCCTTAACTTGTGAACAAGTAAGACACTTAGAAACATATCTAGCTATGTCCTTTTTCATTCCTATCCCCCAGAAGTTATTCCTTAAATCTTGGTACATTTTATTGTTACCAGGATGCATGGTATACCTAGATTTATGGGCTTCCTCTAAAATTTTATTTCTTGATTCTCCCTGTTTAGGTACCCAAATTCGTTTCTTATGGAATCTCCAAATTCCATCACTTCCTTGCTCTAATTCTTTTATTCGTCCTTTCATTCCTTCAGCATTATCCTTGATTGCTGTTTCTTGAATGCTTTTCAGTTGTTCCATTAAGTCTAATTGTAAACTTAATCTAAGAGCACGAACTCGTCGTTGTTTTTCATGATACTTACGACTTAAGGCATCTGCAACTACATTAGCCTTTCCTTCGTGATATTGAATATCACCGTCGTAGTCACTTAGGATCTCTATCCATCTTCTTTGCCTCATGTTTAATTCTTTTTGCCCAAATATGTATCTTAAGCTCTTATGATCTGTATAGACAGTAAACTTACTTCCATACAGATAGTGTCTCCAAATCTTAAGGGCAAAAATTATGGCTCCTAATTCTAAGTCATGAGTTGTATAATTTTCTTCGTGCTTTTTCAATTGTCTTGATGCATACGCAATTACCTTCTTGCGTTGCATAAGCACACATCCTAATCCTAGCTTAGAAGCATCACAATAAACTTCAAAATCATCTGTTCCTTCTAGTAAGGCCAGAATTGGAGCGTTTGTTAACTTCTTCTTTAAGATCTTAAAAGCTTCTTCTTGTCTAGGTCCCCATTCAAACTTAACTGCTTTACAGGTTAGCTTAGTTAATGGTACAACTATTATGGAAAAATCCTTAATAAACCATCTATAATATCCGGCTAATCCTATAAAACTTCTAATTTCCATAGCTGACTGCGGAACCTTTGTAAGGACTCTCAAAATTATCCTAAAAATACCTGTAAGTAACAATCCGGACCCCTGAAACCCTAAACCATATTAAAAATAAGAAAAACAAAATTCTGGGTCTCAGGCGGGCCGCGTAAAAGACAAGACATGTCTTACGCGGGCCGCGTCAATACATGTTTGACCGGATAAGTGTTCCGGATCCACGTGGTAACCAGATGGCAAGCCTACTCGTGACCCATGCAGCCTATACGTAGAATAGGCGGCCTCGCGGGCCGCGTAAGTGTTAACCCTGGGTTTACGCGGGCCGCGTGAGGCCCTAATTTTACCTATAAATATCTTGTTACATGCACAGTCTGTTGGTGTCGAAAACAAAGTTCAAAAACGAATTCTTGTTACTCTGAAGTTGAAATTACTTTCAAAATTAGCGAGGCGCTGCTCCGATACCGGGTATTAACTCGATCGCTGCTACGATTCAATGTCCGATCGATTAAACTATCCAATGGATGTTTAAGTGCTGCCCACATTAGGGTTTATGCTTTGTCATTCGTCGTTAATTCGATGGATGTTTAAGTATCACACTTTGTCATTCGTTGTGAAGGTTTAATCTCATGAGTTATCGTAAATGCTGTATTAGTTACTAACTGAGTTCATGTGCATGTTATTAAATTTAGGTTAAAAGGCTAAATCAGTAGGCTAAGCTCTGCTCATATAAATCTGCAATGTGAGTCATTCTCTTTTTATCAAATTTCTTTCAAAATCATGTTTATTTTCAAGGTTATAATTACAGGGATTAAGTCTTTGTAATCTCCAAATTACAGCCGGTATGTGGGGTTTTGTATACATTACTTGATAACCGTCACCATTGGACAACGAGTTAGCCAAGGGGTGATATGACCATAGTCACAGACACCGTTGGACTATGAGGTTACCAATGGATGTTCGAGTGACAAATACTGTGGGTAGTTGGTTGATATATGGAAACATTGTAATCGCTCTTAATACTGTAAATTATAATAAACGCGTCATTTTAGTAAAAAGAATGATTCACCAGTGTTTCCCGCTGACAAAACCTTTTTCAAACATGTTTCAGGTGATCTGTTGTGATCCAGGAAAAGTGCCGTGAAGCACTACAAGCTTAAGGAAGTGGCTCAATATAAAATAAAGAAACATGTTTTGAAAAATAAAGATTTCTCCGTGAAATCATATGATTGTAAAGTACCGGGGTTTTATCCCGAATTATGAAATAAAATAATCGGGCATTTGCAGCTTTAAAAAGATCCTGTTAAAATCTTCCGCTGTAAACTCAATTAAATAATACCACGGGATTTTCTGTCCCGCGGCTCCTGAACTGGGTCAAACCGGGTCGGGGGCCGTGACAGAAAAATGTGGTATCAGAGCCACTGATTTAAGCCAATTAAGTATTTAGAAAATACTTAATTTTTTTTACTAATTGCTATTCTGTGATTATATGTTTTATTATTTGAATATTTGTGTACAGTATGGGTAAGCAAAAGCTTTCAAACATCTATCTTAAATTAGATAGGTCATCAAACGAGAAGGGAAGTTCATCCCAAACAAATTCCTCAAAAAATTATGCAAATCCTGAAGAAGGAATATTTGTCCGAAAGGCACAATATGAGGAACCACTTTCTCTTAATAAAAGAAGTTTGATTATTAGGAAAAGTCAGGAGAAAATAAAGAAATCACAATCAAAAGAAAAGAGAGTTAATTAGAAAACCAAAGAACTAGGCAGTAACCCACCATGGGAAGACAAATTAGATGAAAAATGGGCAGATCTCTATATGCTAGCCACTGTAGCAGTAAATGCAAATCTTTAAATACTCTGACTCAAGTTTTAGCACCCTTATTACCTACAAGCCAGAAACCTTATCCAGTAAATAAATAAGTTTACAGTAAACCCTGGTGTGTTTTAATTTTCAGTTATCTTTGTATTAAATTAGTCACACGGTATGAAATAATATTTAAAGGTTATTTATGAAATTTTGTTATAAAAATTTTAACGTAACATTTTGTGTATTTTGCATATATGCTAAACAGCATGAATGACTTGTCTGAAGCCCTTCAAAATCTAAATCTCTATCCGGTGAAAATAGAGGTTTCTAGAGATTTTACTGGTTATATACCTGATATAGAAGAACCTATGGAATTCAACGCTCCACCTCTGGAGAAACCCAAGCCTAAGAAAAGGAGAAGATTTGTAGGATGGAGGCGTGTGCGCAGGAGGAAACCCACAACTAGGAAGATTCCTAAAATAGAAAATCCCTTAGAAAAAGGAAAGGGGATTGAAGTTGGGGAAGGTTCTAGGCCAATAGAAATGGAATTTGGGGAAGGTTCTAGGCAAACCAAGATGGAAATTGGGGAAAGCTCTAGACAAATTGAGGAGTTACCATTTCAGGAGGAATTGGATCGTGCATTGGCGAGCTGTGATATCGTCAGGCCTATCAATAATAATCTCTACCCTTATCCTGCTGAAACTCAATTACCAATGAACTTGGAACCAGCAATCCCAGAACCTATAATCCACACCCAACCTCTAGGAATGGACGAGTGGTGGACCAATGATTGGCAGTTCCAAAACCTTCTCAACAGTCCTTATTCCTTTTTCCCTCAGTTCGACCCAGAACCTATACCAAACCCACCAATGAGCAATGAAAATTTAGCTGAACTCCGCCACTTTGGCGAGGAGCTGGTGGATGCAGGAAATAGGATCAGGGAAGTAGGAGAACAGATCTCCTGGAAATATGATGAGAGGGAACATCGTTACTAAAATACCAACTAACGAAGGGATAGTGGGGTTGTGAAACTGTGGTTGTATAATAAATAGAAAAATATAATCTTGTAAAATAATTACAAATAAAACTTTGTAAGATAATAGTGTGTATTGATGCATACTATAAAATATAAAAATGAGAATCGAGAAATCGATAGTTTTGGCTATATGTGTGTTGTAAAATTTGTATAATTATTTTATGTATGATTGTTTTGTGTATAATTGTTATTTATTCGATACTAATAAATTATATATTAGATGGAAAACGCTAATAATGAACCAGTAAACGAGGTTAATCAATCTGAGCAACATCCGGAGGATCAATTTATGACTAGGCAGGATATAGAAAATATTGTTGCTCAAGGAATAGCCAATGCTATTCCAGCAATCCTTGCTGCTGCTCAAAAACCTGTTGAACCTCAACAAATCATTCCTAGCAAACGTATTTCTGAAGATAACTTCAGTAATGGTGTAAATAGAGGCGGTAATAATCACGATGATGATTCACGGCAGGCTCCGCTCCCTAAGAAAATGAAAGCCGCAACGCTTGGTTGCACTTACAAAGAATTTCTTGCTTGTAAACCCGCTGAATTTGCAGGCAATGAAGGAGCGACTGCGGCACTGCTTTGGTTAGAGAAACCCGAGGCAGTGATTTCAATAAGTAAATGTGCCAATGACGATAAGTTCATGTACGCATCTAATCTTTTCAAAGAAGGGGCGCTAGAATGGTGGAATACAATACTTCAAGCCAAAGGAAAAAGTATGGCCTATGCCATGAACTGGGAAGAATTTAAGAGTCTTGCAGAAAGAAAATTCTGTCCCGAATATGAAAAAGATCAAATGGCAAATAAGTTCCTAAATCATCGAATGATGGGTGTAGATTGTCGAGGGTATACTTCGACATTCTTTGAATATGCTAGAGTGGTACCAACACTGGCTTCGCCAGAACCGGTACTCATTTCTCGCTATATTTGGGGATTGATTGGCGAAATCCGTAATATCGTTAAAGCAGCGAGACCTCGTACTATTGACGATGCAGTGGAATTAGCTAACACCCTAACTGACGAACTAGTACGCACACGAGATGAAAACAGGAAAAAGGAACTGGCTCGGAAAATTACCCAAGGATTTCGTACGGGTAATAATAGTAACTTCAAGAGAAAAGGAACAGGGTAATCTTCAACTCCGCCGTTCTGCAGGAATTACAGAAAGAAACATTATGGAAGATGTAATGTAACCTGCAACTTTTGCCAAGTCGCAGGCCATCGTGAAGAAGACTGCAGAACGAAAACAAGAATCTGCTTTAACTGTGGCGAAGCATGACATTTCAAAACAGAATGTCCTAAATTGGTCAAACCAGCAGACAACAAAGCCAAGACGGCCGACGGAGCTACTAAAAAGAATGTCAGAGCATTCCAGCTGACCACTCAAGAAGCAGAACTCATTCCAGATGTGATAGCAGGTACGTTCTTAGTTCACAACATTTACGCAAAAGTATTATTTGACTCTGGTGCAACCCAAAGGTTTATAAATACTTCATTCTGCCAAGCTCTTAACTTACCCTTAACCAACCTTAGGCAAAATTTTACAGTCGAAACGGCAGACGGAAATTCAGTTAGTATAGATAAGGTTTTGCAAAAAGAAAATATAGAACTTTCAGGTCATAAATTTCATGCAAACCTGTTACCTATGAAATTAGCTGAATTCGATGTTGTGTTAGGAATGGATTGGTTAGTAGCCAACCATGCTCGAATCCTTTGTGATAAAAATTCTATAGAGATTCAGGCACCTACCGGAGAAGTACTTATGATTACAGGAGATAAGCCACGTAAACCCATGAAGTTCATATCAGTAATGAAAGTTGCTAGTTATGAACAAAAGCAAGGAATAGTATATATGATTTCAGTAATCATTAGTACTAAGGGTAAAGAACTTAAGGAGATTCCCGTAGTCTCAGAATACCCAGATGTATTCCCAGAAGAGTTACCAGGATTACCACCCGACAGGGAGGTAGAATTTAGGATTCATCTAATTCCCGGAACCATACCGATAGCCAAGGCACCTTATCGGTTAGCACCTACAGAAATGTTAGAACTGAAAAAGCAATTAGATGAATTACTAAGTAAAGGTTTCATACAACCTAGTTCATCCCCGTGGGGAGCACCAGTGTTGTTTGTGAAGAAAAAGGATGGTTCAATGAGAATGTGTATAGATTATAGGGAATTGAATAAGGTTACAATTAAGAATCGATACCCATTACCTAGGATTGATGATCTTTTCAATCAACTTCAAGGAGCTAGATACTTTTCTAAGATCAATTTACGCTCCGGATATCATCAATTAAAGGTACAAGAAGAAGACATACCTAAAACTGCTTTCAGAACTAGGTATGGTCATTACGAGTTTATAGTCATGCCCTTCGGATTAACGAATGCACCTGCCGCATTCATGGACATGATGAATAGAATCTGTAAACCGTATTTGGATAAATTTGTAATTGTTTTTATCGACGATATACATATTTATTCCAAAAGTCAGGAAGAGCATTGTCAGCACTTGCATGCACTCTTAACTTTGTTAAGAAAAGAAAAGCTTTATGCCAAATTCTCAAAGTGTGAATTTTGGCTACAAGAGGTGCAATTCTTAGGACACATGGTGAATCACGAAGGTATTCATGTAGATCCTGCTAAGATAGAGGCAATTACCAAATGGAAGGTTCCGCAATCCGTAATGGAAATTCGAAGTTTTATAGGTTTAGCCGGATATTATAGACGGTTTATTAAGGATTTTTCCAAGATAGCTGTACCATTAACTAAGCTAACTTGTAAAGCAGTTAAGTTTGAATTGGGACCTAAGCAAGAAGAAGGTTTTAGGATTCTAAAGCAAAAGTTAACAAATGCCCCAATCCTAGCTTTACCAGAAGGGACTGAAGATTTCGAAATTTATTGTGATGGTTCAAAACTAGGATTTAGATGTGTGCTAATGCAACACAAGAAGGTAATTGCATATGCTTCAAGGCAATTGAAAAAGCACGAAGAAAACTATACGACTCATGGCTTAGAATTAGGAGCCATAATTTTTGCCCTTAAAATTTGGAGACATTATCTGTACGGAAGTAAATTTACTGTCTATATGGATCATAAAAGCTTAAGGTACATATTTGGGCAAAAAGAATTAAACATGAGCCAAAGAAGATGGATGGAAATTTTAAGTGACTACGACTGTGATATTCAATATCATGAAGGAAAAGCAAATGTAGTTGCAGATGCTTTAATTCGTAAGTATCATGAAAAGCAAAAGCGAGTTCGTGCTCTCAGATTAAATCTACAATTAGATTTAATGGAACAATTGAAAAATGTTCAAGCTACAACAATTAAGGATGATGCTGAAGGAATGAAAGGACGAATAAAAGAATTAGAGCAAGGAGCTGATGGAATTTGGAGATTCCACAAAAGCAGAATTTGGGTACCTAAGCAGGGAGAATTAAGAAATAAAATTTTAGAAGAAGCTCATAAATCTAGATATACCATGCACCCTGGAAACAATAAAAATGTACCAAGATTTAAGAAATAATTTCTGGTGGATAGGAATGAAAAAGGACATAGCTCGATATGTTTCTAAGTGTCTTACTTGTTCACAAGTTAAGGCAGAACACCAGAAACCTTCAGGTCTACTACAACAATTAGAAATGCCTGTATGGAAATGGGAACTCATAACAATGGATTTTGTTACTAAGTTACCCAAAACCAGAAAAGGTAATGATGCGATTTGGGTAATTGTGGATCGATTAACCAAATCAGCTCATTTTCTACCTATGAAAGAAACCTTTAGCATAGAAAGGTTGGCAGAGTTGTATGTAGATGAAGTAGTATCTTTACATGGAGTTCCACTCTCCATTGTTTCAGATAGGGATAGTCGTTTTACTTCCCATTTCTGGACTAGTTTCCAAGAAGCAATGGGAACTCGATTAAATTTAAGCACTGCATATCATCCTCAAACAGACGGACAAAGTGAACGAACAATCCAAACTTTTGAAGACATGCTTAGGTCATGTGTGATAGATTTTGGTGGAAATTGGGACGATCACTTACCTTTGATCGAATTCTCCTATAACAATAGTTATCATGCAAGCATCGAAGCTGCCCCATTCGAGGCACTATATGGAAGAAAGTGCAGAGCTCCAGTTTGTTGGGCAGAAATAGGAGAAAGTCAATTATCAGGTCCTGAAATAGTACAAGAAACCACCGACAAGATTACTCAAATCAAGGAAAGACTGAAGACGGCTCGAGATCGCCAGATGAGTTATACAGACAATAGACGGAAGCCGTTGGAATTCCAAGTGGGAGACAAAGTACTATTGAAAGTTTCTCCTTGGAAAGGAGTAGTTCGATTCGGTAAGAAAGGAAAGCTAAGTCCAAGATACATAGTACCATTTTCAGTAATCCAACGTATAGGACCAGTTGCTTATCGTTTACAACTACCAAAAGAGTTAGCTGGAGTACATGACGTATTTCATGTATCCAACCTCAAGAAATGCCTATCTGACGAATCTTTGGTAGTACCTCTCCAAGATATAGAGGTAAACGAAAAGTTAAAATTTGTTGAGAAACCTCTTCAGATAGAAGATAGAAAGATAAAGTTTCTCAAACACAAACGGTTAGTACTTGTCAAAGTCAAGTGGGATTCAAAGAGAGGACCCGAATACACTTGGGAGCTGGAATCAGAGATGAAGCGAAAGTATCCTCACTTATTCCAATGAATCTCGAGGACGAGATTTTAAATAAGGTGGGGAGGATGTAAGGACTCTCAAAATTATCCTAAAAATACCCGTAAGTAACAATCCGGACCCCTGAAACCCTAAACCATATTAAAAATAAGAAAAACAAAATTCTGGGTCTCAGGCGGGCCGCGTAAAAGACAAGACATGTCTTACACGGGCCGCGTCAATACATGTTTGACCGGATGAGTGTTCCGGATCCACGTGGTAACCAGATGGCAAGCCTACTCGTGACCCATGCAGCCTATACGTAGACTAGGTGGCCTCGCGGGCCGCGTAAGTGTTAACCCTGGGTTTACGCGGGCCGCATGAGGCCCTAATTTTACCTATAAATAGCTTGTTGCATACACAGTCTGTTGGTGTCGAAAACAAAGTTCAAAAACGAATTCTTGTTACTCTGAAGTTGAAATTACTTTCCAAATTAGCGAGGCACTGCTCCGATACCGGGTATTAACTCGATCCCTGCTACGATTCAATGTCCGATCGATTAAACTATCCAATGGATGTTTAAGTGCTGCCCACATTAGGGTTTATGCTTTATCATTCGTCGTTAATTCGATGGATGTTTAAGTATCGCACTTTGTCATTCGTTGTGAAGGTTTAATCTCGTGAGTTATCGTAAATGCTGTATTAGTTACTAACCGAGTTCATGTGCATGTTATTAAATTTAGGTTAAAAGGCTAAATCAGTAGGCTAAGCTCTGCTCATATAAATCTGCAATGTGAGTCATTCTCTTTTTATCAAATTTCTTTCAAAATCATGTTTATTTTCAAGGTTATAATTACAGGGATTAAGTCTTTGTAATCTCCAAATTACAGCCGGTATGTGGGGTTTTGTATACATTACTTGATAACCGTCACCATTGGACAACGAGTTAGCCAAGGGGTGATATGACCATAGTCACAGACACCATTGGACTATGAGGTTACCAATGGATGTTCGAGTGACAAATACTGTGGGTAGTTGGTTGATATATGGAAACATTGTAATCGCTCTTAATACTGTAAATTATAACAAACGCGTCGTTGTAGTAAAAAGAATGATTCACCAGTATTTCCCGCTGACAAAACCTTTTTCAAACATGTTTCAGGTGATCTGTTGTGATCCAGGAAAAGTGCCGTGAAGCACTACAAGCTTAAGGAAGTGGCTCGATATAAAATAAAGAAACATGTTTTGAAAAATAAATATTTCTCCGTGAAATCATATGATTGTAAAGTACCGGGGTTTTATCCCAAATTATGAAATAAAATAATCGGGCATTTGCAGCTTTAAAAAGATCCTGTTAAAATCTTCCGCTATAAACTCAATTAAATAATACCACGGGATTTTCTGTCCCGTGGCTCCTGAACTGGGTCAAACCGGGTCGGGGGCCGTGACAACCTTCCATTTGGTGATTGCCTCTATCTTAGCAGGATCTACGTGGATACCTTCATGATTTACCATGTGACCTAAAAATTGCACTTCTTTTAGCCAAAATTCACACTTCGAGAATTTGGCTTAAAGCTTCTCCTTTCTTAACAAAGTTAAGAGTGCATGCAGGTGCTGACAATGTTCCTCCTAACTTTTGGAATAAATAAGTATATCGTCGATGAAGACAATTACAAATTTATCCAAATATGGTTTACAGATCCGATTCATCATGTCCATAAATGCTGCTAGAGCATTTGTTAGTCCGAAGGGCATGACTGTAAACTCGTAATGACCATACCTAGTTCTGAAAGCAGTTTTAGGTATGTCTTCTTCCTGTACCTTCAATTGATGATATCCGGACCTTAAATCTATCTTAGAAAAGTATCTAGCCCCTTGAAGTTGATCGAAAAGATCATCAATTGTAGGTAATGTGTATCGATTCTTAATTGTAACCTTATTCAATTCCCTATAATCGATACACATTCTCATGGAACCATTCTTCTTTTTCACAAACAACACTGGAGCTCCCCACGGGGATGAACTAGATTGTATGAATCCTTTGCTCTGTAATTCCTCTAATTGCTTTTTCAATTCTAGCATTTCTGTGGGTGCTAACCGATAAGGTGCCTTGGCTATCGGTGTAGTTCCTGGAATTAGATGAATTCTAAATTCTACTTCCCTATCAGGTGGTAATCCAGGTAGTTCTTCTGGGAATACTTCTGGGTATTCTGAAACTACTGGAATTTCTTTGAGTTCTTTACCTTTCGTGTTAATGATTACTGAAATCATATACACCATTTCTTGTTTTCTGGAATAACTGGCTAATTTCATTACTGAAATGAATTTCATTGGCTTTCGTGGTTTATCTCCTGTAATCACCACTAATTCTCCTGTGGGAGTATAAATTTCTACGGAATTCTTGTCCAAAAGAATTCGAGCATGGTTGGCTACTAACCAATCCATTCCTAATACCACATCGAATTCAGCTAACTTCATAGGTAACAGGTTTGCAGAAAATTTGTGACCTACAAGTTCTATCTTTTCTTCCTGTAAAACCTTATCTATGTTAACAGAATTTCCTTCTACCGTTTCTACCGTAAAAATTTGCCTAAGATTGGTTAATGGTAAATTAAGAGCTTGACAGAATGAAGTATTTATAAAACTTTGGTTTGCACCAGAGTCAAATAATACTTTTGCATAAACGTTGTGAACTAGGAACGTACCAGCTATTACGTCAGGAATTAACTCTGCTTCCTGAGTAGTTAACTGGAAGGCTCTTACGTTCTTCTTGGTAGCTCCTTCTGCAGGTTTAGCTTTGTTATCAGCTGGTTTAACCAATTTCGGGCAATCTGGCCTGAAATGTCCACCCTCTCCACAATTGTAGCAGATTGTGGATTTTTCTTCCTGCAGTCTTCTTCTTGGTGCCCCGGGATTTTGCAAAAATTGCAATACCCTTTGCATCTTCCAAAATGCTTCCTTTTGCATGTATTGCAAAATGGAATAGTAGAAGATTGTCCAGTTCCCTTTCTTTTGAAATTACTTCTGTTACCCATACGGAATCCTTGGGTAATATTTTGGGCTACTTCCTTCTTCCGGGTTTCCTCTCTTGTACGTACCAGTCCATCAGTTAGAGTGTTAGCTAATTCCACAGCATCATCAATTGTGCGTGATCTCACCGCTTTGACAATGTCACGGATTTCACCAATTAAACCCCAGATGTAGCGGGAAATAAGTACCGGTTCTGGCGAAGCCAGGGTTGGTACTACCCTTGCATATTCAAAGAATGTCGAAGTATACCCTCGACAGTCTACATCCACCATCCGGTGGTTCAGGAATTTATTTGCCATTTGTTCCTTTTCATATTCGGGACATAATTTTCTTTCTACCATCTGCTTAAATTCTTCCCAATCCATGGCATAGGCCATATTTCTTCCTTTAGCTTGAAGTACCGTATTCCACCATTCTAGCGCCCCTTCTTTAAAAAGATGCGACGCGTACATGACCTTGTCTTCTTCGGCACATTTACTTATTATAATCACTGCCTCGGTTTTTTCTAACCAACGCAATGCAGTAGTCGCTCCTTCGTTACCTGCAAACTCAGCCGGTTTACAGGCAAGAAACTCCTTGTAAGTGCAACCAGGTGTTGCAGCTTTCATTTTCTTAAGGAGTGGAGCTTGCATCCTATCGTTGTCATTATTAGTATGGTTGCCGCCTCCGTTTACACTATTACTGAAATTATCACCATGTGTACGTTTGCTAGGAATAATTTGTTGAGGTTCAACTGGATTTCTAGCAGCAGCAAGTATTGCTGGAATAGCATTGGCTATCCCCTGAGCAACGATATTCTCAATATCTTGCCTATTCAGAAATTGATCTTCATTGTTATGCTCAGATTGATTAACTTCATTAACTGGTTCATTACCAGGGTGTGCCATCTGGTAATTAATTTATATAAATAATTAGTATAAGGTAATTAATAACCAAACATAACAAAATAATTACACATAATCACATAAACAAATATATAGCCAAAATTGTCGATCTTTTGACTTTTGATATTTTATATATATAATAGGCATCCGTACAAACGGATTATCTTACAAAGTTTTTTTTAAGTTATTTTACATCATTATATTTTTATTATTATTATTATTAAACACATATTCCTACTACCACACAACCACAGTCCCATTATCTCCGTCAGCTGGCATCTTAGAAACGACGTTCCCTCTCGTCGTACTTCCAAGAGATCTGTTTTCCCACCTCCCACCTCCCAGATCCTATTTCCTGCATCTATCAGCTCTTCTCCAAAATGGCGGAGTTCTGCCAAGTTCTCATTGCTCATTGGTGGGTTTGGTGCAGGTTCTGGGTCGAACTGAGGGAAAAAGGTATAAGGATTATTTAGGAGGTTTTGAAACTGCCAGTCAATGGTCCACTATTCGTCCATTTCTCCTAGAGGTTGAGTATGGATCAGAGGTTCTGGGATAGCCGGTTCCAAGTTTACGGGAAGTTGGGTTTCAGCAGGATAAGGGAAGAGGTTTTCATTGATAGGCCTAATGATATCACAATTAGCTAGTATGTGATCTAGTTCCTCTTGCAGTGGTAATTCCTCGGCTTGCTTAGAACTTTCCCCAATTTCCATTTCTGCTTTCTTAGAACTTTCCTTAATCTCGATCCCTTTTCCTTTATCCATGGGATTTTCTATTTTGGGAACTTTCCTAGTCGCTGGTTTTCTTCTGCGCACACACCTCCAACCCACAAATCTTCTTCTTTTATTTGGCTTTGATTTCTCCGGAGGTGGAGCTTGAAATTCCATAGGTTCCTCCACATCGGCCAAGTATCCAGTAAAGTCTCTGGAAACTTCTATTTTCACAGGGTATAGATTGCGATTCTCAAGGGCTTCAGACAATTCATTCATGCTGTTTAGCATTTATGAAGAAATACACAAAATTTTAGGTTAAAATTTTGTAAATTAAGTTTTCACAGAATCCTAAAATAGAAAATTTTAATATTAATTACAAATATCTAATAACCCATTTTATTGAAACAAAATATTTATTTTTAGTACAACTAAAATATTAAAATTTCTGACTTATGGATAATATGGGTGCTAATACTGGATCGGGGTGTTGGAAGTTTAAAGGTTAACATTTACTGCTACAGTAGCTAACATGTAGAGATCTGCCCATTTTTCATTTAGCTCATCTTCCCATGGTGGTTTATCACCTATTCCCTGAGTCTCTTTAATTATCATTTCTTTTGTTTGTGACTTCCTCATTTTCTCTTGACTTTTTCTAATAATCAAACTTCTTTTATTAGGGGTAACTGGTTTCTCATATTGTGCTTTACGAACAAATATTCCCTCCTCAGTATCTGCTGAGTATCTTGAGGATTTTGATTGGGATGAACTTCCCTTTTCTTTTGGTGAACTATCTAATTTAAGATAGATATCTGAAATTCTTTGCTTACCCATACTGTAACTAACAAGTAGTCAGTTAATAAAACATATAATCACAAAGTGATAATCAGGAAAATTAAGTATTTTAAATACTTAATAGGCTTAAATCAGTGGCTCTGATACCACCTTTTCCTGTCACGGCCCCAGCCCCGGTTTTACCCGGTCAGGAGCCGCGGGACAGGAACCCGTGGTATTTATTTTATGCGACAGCGGAAGATTTTCACAGGATCTTTTAAAACTTGAAATGCCCGATTATTTTATTTCATAATGCGGGATAAACCCCGTAATTTACAGTAGAGGAATTTTACAAGTAAATTCCCTGATTTATAAAACATGTTTATTCATTTTAACTGAGCCACCTCTTCAAGCTGGTTAGTGCTCCGTAGCACGTTTTCTTGATTTACAGCAGGTCGCCTGAAACATGTTTTAAAAATATTTTATCAGCGGGGAAATGCTGGCGAGTTATTCAAATTTGATAAAACGACACATGGTTATAAATTACAACATAAGAGCGATTACAATGGCTTCTATCTTATTTTTATCTGGCGCCGTGTCACCTGGTGACGATGGTCATACCACTATTGGGTCTTTTCCCAAGTAGTGACGTTTATCACTGTTAGGATTTATTAGCCTAACCCGTGAGAAATTAGTAATGTGCACAATACCCCACTAGCCAGTGATTCAAGATAACATGACTTACTCCCTGTAATTATACTTTTGAAAATGGAGTATTGTAAAATACTTTTGATAAAGGAGAATAACTCACATTGCAAGTTTAAACGGGCAGAGTTTAGCCTACTGATTAGCCTTGTAACCTAATTTAAATAACAATGCACACGAACTAGGTCAGTAACTAATACAGCATTTACGATAACTCACGAGATTAAAAACCCTCACGATGAATGACAAAGTGCAATACTTAAACATCCATCGAATTCACGACGAATGGCAAAGTATAACCCTAATTTGAGCAGCACTTAAACATTCATCGGATAGTTTCAATCGATCGGACATTGAATCGTAGCAGCGATCGAGTTAATACCCTGTATCGTAGCAGCACCTCGCTATTGTGAATGTATTTTACGAATTAGAGCAGTCTAATTTCGTTTTTGTAAAGTGATTTCGACACCAGAGGACTGCTCCTGATCCAACCTATTTATAGGTGAAATTTGAGGTTCACGCGGCCCGCGTGAACCTTCGCTTGATCCTTACGCGACCCGCGAGGATGTCTAGTTCGTAGATTAGGGCTAGCGTGTCACACCTAGGTCTGCCACGTGGCCTATGCGCAGCTCCGGAGTTTTGGTGAACTGTCGCGGCCCGCGTAAGCCTAAGCTTACCTTTACGCGGCCCGCCTAAAGACCTGATTTCTTGTTTTCTTGGTTTTTCATGTACAGTATGGTTTCAGGGGTCCGGGTTTTTACTTATGGGTCGTTTTGGGACAATTTTTGAAGCTCCTTACAGGTACACTCGGTAAATGCCTGATATTCGAAAAGCAACTCCAAAATCACCCGAATGGAGATTGGGTACGGGTGGTACTTATTCAAACCTGTATAAACAAAAACAAGCAAAACCAAAGCAGTACCGACTCTAAAAAAACGACTCAAACGATACTAACTCAGACTCAATATACAAACACTACGACTCTATACAAACTCTATCAAACCTCCCCTCACTTGAATTTAATCAGGAGGTTTCTCCTTTATCCAACCTCGGTCCAACCCGTTTAATTTTAATTGTTCATCATTATTTATTAAAAAAACTAACGATCAAACTAGAAAATATTTTAAGATATTCAAACGGCTCTAACCACCAAAATTTAAATTTACCTGGACCAAACCTGATACGATGCATGTAATGAGGAAGATGGGAGTCTCTGCACTTTAGTGTTGCTTTGAACTTCCTTTTGCACCATCTTTGTATCCTCAAACTTTGTCGATCCAAGTTCCTTCATGCCATCTCCCGTGTTTATAATTGTGGTGGCGATCCAACTTCTAGCTTCTCCACGGGCCGGCTATCAAACTCCTCAGCCACGTTCTCTTCCACGTTCGGTGTATGTTTGATCTCCATGGTCGGCGTCTCTACAAGTAATGTCTCTAGATAGGTGAGATCACCAACCGGGTCAAATTCTTCATCTTCAAGAGTTGGCAAACCTAGCAACTCATCACCAAACTCCTCTTCCCAAGATAGTACATGCTCCTCAATTTTCGCATCTTCCATCTTGTCTAGTGGCTCACAAACTTCTTCAACTTCTTCACTCCGGGCTGCGGTGTAGTCGGGCACCTCCAACTCTTCCTCTTCTACTACCCCCTCATCATTATCACTCCAAAATCCATCATCGATATCCCATGGCGTGGGACACCAATAGCTGGAATTAGCGACTTGCTGAACCGGAGGTGGGATTGCAATGTCCATTATCGTCTCCAGTTCATGGGTGTGATCCTCATCTTCTTCATGCAAGGGCTTAAAATGTGAAACCTATACGACATCATCCTCACAAGACAATGGTAAATCTGATTCATGGGAATTATAATAATTAAAAGTAGAATCATAATATTTACTTGACAGTGGGATCTCAATGCACATTTCTCCCCCCGGATCTGGAATTTTATAATCCATCTCACCATCGGCCGTTTGATATCCTAAATAATTTCCATCCATATCATACGTGTAACGGACTTGGCTCTTCAAGCTCTTTGAACTTAAACTATCAATTGCGGATTGAATCCCCCTATCTCTTTCTTCCTTAGCAGCCTTAACCCAATCACGGAATTCCTCTGTTGTTCGTTTTGGTTGCCAATTCCAAGGCTGATATGACTGTGGCTGCACATAAGGGTTGGGATCGAAATCCGTGGAACACCCCGAATTGTTTGGACAATATTTGGTGTAATGGGGCCCTACACAAATAAAACACATGATAAAAAATATAAAAAAATTAACAAATAAAAATATATTTACGAAGACGACGAGACACACTACCACTAGACACAAACCCTAAGACTCAAACTACAAATAAGACCAATTAAAGAAATAAGATCAGTCAATGCTAATAACACAATCGCCTAAGTATCCACGACAATGGCACCAAAAACTTGATGTGCAAATTATGGTCTAATAAAAACTAACCAAATCTAGACACCCTAGTTCTAAATTTATAACTAAGACTCTCTAAATGCTAGACCACGGATAGGCAAGTGTACCTATCGTACGTAGTAAAGCCTAATGAAGTCCGAGTATCGAATCCACGAGACACTAGCGACGCTAAATAGACTCTGACTAAACTAATTAATTAATTGGTTTAATTTGTGTTTTTGAGATTTTTTTTCTAATTCTACTAAAGCGAGTAAACAAAATAACAGAGCAACTGTCACACCCCGATATTTCCACATATCACCGGTAGGCCCGGTGGGGAGTATCGTGACGTAGTTGATATCATCATAGTCAATTAACACAATTATAGCACAGCGGAAGTCTTGGAATATAAAATATTATTACAAACTCAAATATCTGAAAATATCAAAGTATTTATTATAGACGAGCCTGTAATATCAAATCCACGGGTGGATCTTTACAGAATGCATAAATTGAAGTTTAGCTGACTTTAAGGCATCTTTAAGGATTTGCAAGATCCTCTATTTCGACACCGAGCAGCTCCCAGCCTATTTCGAGTAGTACCTGTCACTTAGTCTTTGGAAAATACGTCAGTTTTCACTGGTAAAGCAATTAACTGACTCTTTTGAAAAGAGTTTATGAAAATTGATTTAGGCGTACAAGGCACAAACCATTTATAACTTGGGACAATCTTTAATAAAATCTTGTATACAGTTTTACATGTTTGTCATACATATGAGGCCGGTTTGGAAGCTGGTCATGATTAAGTGACTCACCACTTTAAAACCCACCAAGGAGTTATCCCCAACATGTGGGTTGTTTAGCATTTGCATCTGTCAGGTGTATGCCTACACCCCGTGCATAGGTCGTGGCCATTTTCAAATGAAATGAGCCGAGGATATCCAGGACACGGTCGTATTAATCTCCAATGTTTATGTTATCAAACAAATCAGATTAAAACGGGTTATGCAATTTATTAATCACAGTTCGATTAAATTATTTCATACCCGACAAAGCGGTATTATTATACCGTGTCCCAAGCCCGTAAAGGGAAAATAAGTTAAAAGTATTTACCTGAGCTAATACTTGATTCATAGCACAATAACTCAGTCGTATCCAATCTGTCTAAATGCAGGTAGCTTTTACTGGGTGGCTCTAGTCTGGAGTGATGGTAATATATAACCAATTCAGAATGCTAACAGTCTTATTTAAGTCGTAGACTTAGACCGGCTAGCTTAAAGTATCTAAGGCGATACGATACGCTAGATTAAGCGATGACCAGAATAGAATGTTATTTAGACCCAACAAGTACGAAGACTTGTATAATATGGGTAAACTAAGTACATTCTGGATTTTGAAGTATAAACGATAAGGTTAAACCCGTTTCGGCAAACTTACGTAAACTTGTTACGTAAACCGATCCGAACGCGTAAATGCATAACGGTAACCAAATGAACCATATACAAGTCCCTTATGTTATTATGCTTAAAATATGTTAATACATCAGCAGGATGTTAGCATATATGCCCAAAAAGGATTTAAAACCAATTTAAGTCCCGTAGGGGCATTTTGGTCATTTTAATATTTATAAAATCGGTTTTAAAGCAAACTGAGGTTCTGGTCTAAAACATTCAGTAAAAATATTTATTTTATCATGTTACATCATTAAGATATCATACATATGTGAGGTTCACTATTTATGGCCAAACTATGCACCGTAGAGGCATTTTGGTCATTTCACATATGCTTTTAGGGACAAAATTGGAAGTCTGAGTTTAAAACTTATACTTACTGTTAAAGTATTAAAATTTATTTATAAAATCAGTAGATAACAAGTCTTAGGTGCTAAATATGGTTTTAAACCATACTATGCGCCTAATTAGCGTAAAAGTCGATAACTGACGATATTCAAGATGTTTATAAAATTCTGAGATTTTGATCAGCCTTAACTGTTTAAAATATTTTTTTATCATATAACATCAGTAGGAAAAGGTTTGGTATGTTATTGATATGTAAATCTCATTTTATTAATGAAAAGGGCGTTATCGTCAATTACCGAATTCACACAAGAACTCTGTATTATGGTCAGTATAAAATCTGACCAAAAATTCCAAAAATCCCTAAAAATTATATCATAATAGTGGGTAATAAGTTTGGAGCCAAAAATTGAGCTTAAATATGAGTTATGCTAAAAATGCAATTTAATTAACAAAAAGTTTCATTTTACGATATCTTGCATAACTTTAGTTTGAGACCAGAAACTGATGTCAAATTTTTGTGACATACTTATATATCAGTAATAAATCTTTTTGTCCCCTCACATTTTCAAAAATCTCGTTTTTATAACATAAGGGCATAATGGTCATTTATAAGCATAATAACGGAAACTAGCATATAATTCAGAATACTAATGACCAGGTAATATAACCTTAGAGGGTTATAATGTCACACCCTGGCTTTGCGGAAGCGTGGTTAACTTGGTGTGACTTCTTAATACCATAGCTTAATCATAACAAAGCTATATGATAATAAAACCATGCAAGATCATCCATAGATTTAAGTTTTAAAACCAAAGTAACATAACATTGTCTTGGAACTACACCATCATAACATAAAACATTGTTTTGAAAGACATAAACATCAACATGAATAAAACGCAGTTTAAGATTTGTGACTCGTCCAGGAAAAAGTCACATTTCCTAAACCGGGATGACCTCGGAACCCATATGCAGCGGGAAAACACAACATACCGCGCCAGATCTTTAATTCCCTGAAATACATGTAAGTTGAAAAATCAACAATAATGTTGAGCGAGTTCATGTGTAAGTGAGTAAATAAACCTTTGTAAGTATAAAAACCCTGGTATGTAGCAAATAAGGAAAAAGAGATCACCAATGGTTTGCAAGGCCATTGATATGTGTGAAGTGCAAGTAGGAAGACTCAAACCTAGCAGATTTATGCGTTGGGTACAAAGTCACCCCGAGGTCCGTTCTGTTTGGGCCTGGGGTTGGGCTCGCTACACCCAGATAGATCTACCGCTCCTGCCCCTCGGTCCTACCTTGAGGATTAATGGCCTCAAGTTTCTGCCTACCCACTCATATGATCTGAATAATAATAACCCTCCTTACGCTAACCATACCATGTAAAAGTATTCGTAATCATAGTAACATGTATTTCACCCCCGTAGTTTAGAAAACTGAAAATAGTTAAGAGAAAAGGGGGACATGAACTCACAGTGGTGCGTCTCTACCAAGTATATCTCCTGATCAAGCAGCTGTGCGACGACCTACACGTACTAAGTCTATTAGACGGATGGCCGTGCCTTGGCTTAAGGTTTAAGTTTTTGGGAAATAGTTAGACAACTATTTCGTGTTTATATTTTTGTAAATACTTGGTAATTATTCTCCTTCCCAAGGATGGGGGATTTAATACATGTGCGTTCGTAAACTTCGAAATATATTATTAAGTCTCACTTAATATATTTTATTTCTTACTACAAAATATAATCATTAACATTCGGTAATATTATTTTTACCCTAAAAATAATATTTGTATATTTCACAAAATAATCATAAACATTTTACAAGTGACGCTTATGAAAAGTATATATATCAAATATATATTTACCCCGTTTTTATTTTGTGAAAATCCCACCTCCGACACTTGCTTAATTTGTAATAAAAATCGTGACGAAATTGTTTTGAAAAAAAAAATAAGTTAAAAATATATCTATAACACTTGTGATAAAAATATTTACAAGTGTTAGATTTTTTTTTGGAAAAATTTCGCCAGAGTTTCCTCTGTAACTGGAGGTGGCCACGCTTTCAAGCGTATCATTTTCTTTTAAAATTCAAATCAACAATTTTCTCAATCAACAATAAACAATATTCAAACCATCAAACTAGTCAAACTAGATGTAAATCGCAAAATTTACATGAACTTGTAGTTTTTCCAAAAATATGTAGTAAAGCTCCTTACTTTTAGTGTATCTTTATATAAATCCATCCGGTTTCGTAAAAGTCTCGTTTTTAAAGAAATTTCATCTTTACAACTTCTTGTAAAATCTGACAAAACTAGTTCTTTGTCGAAACTTAGTGTTACACAAGTATTTACACACTTGTGTGTTTGCTAAAATCATTCTTGTTTATGAAAGGTCCGTCTTTAAAGGTATGTTTTCTCTTGACACGTGGTCCTTTGAAAATACCGCTTGTAGATCCGTAGATCTACTACTTTTAAACACTATTTCGTGAGTAAAGTCGATTTTACACAAGTTCAAGTTTCTCGTGTGGTAGAGTTTCATCCCTTAACCCTTGTTATACTTAAACAAGCTCTATGTCATGATCCATGATCATGACCAATCCGGGTTAAACGATGATCCGAGCTACCACAACATAGATCGGCACTAAATAATCACACAAAACAAATCTTACAAGATTTGCACAACCCTTGTGCTATTAACCAACATTTTTAGCATTTTTAGTAGACTTTTTCGTATCATTTTGCATGTTCATAAATTTTAACCGTCATATATCGTTTTAACCACTTTAGAATGGATCAAGAAGGCGTTTAGAGTCACTTACTACTAGCTCGAGGCTAGGGAAGAAACTAGTCTAAAAATGCGTGGATAAAAGCAATGTAGCGAGGTCCTTCGCAATCCGAGTGCACCAAGCTTCCTTATACGCGATCCTTAACACTTGTATGCTCTTGGAATGAGAAGATCAAAATCAAAAAATGATGGATGGGGGTGGGTGGTTCTCGGCCGAAAGTGTCAAGAGAGGGAGAGAGTAGTGTGAATTTGTTTAGTGGTGAAATGATTATGATGGATCAATGCTACTACTTATGGACAAAGCTTAAGTTAATTACCCAAAGGTTACAATGTCATCAAGATATTAGACATTAGGATTATAATATTCAAATATAGGACAAGGGGTGTCCCCCATGAGGACCGAACTCGTTAGGGGGGGGGGGGGTATTCGGTTAGATTGTAACTAAATAGATAAGTATTAGTTAGGTATTTAGGAGATTAAACCATTTACTAGCATGTTAGGCATTGTAGCGGGTGTTAGGGTATACGGGGATCCTAACTGGCTCAGAAAAGAAAATCAGTGTTGATGGCAATATTTTTATGTTCTGGGTAAAGTCCGGTTGTTCGGTTGGATAGTAATCCGTTAAAGTGCTTAACAAAGCTTTAAAGTGTCGTTATTATTATTTTTAGTGACACAACTTATTCCCGACACTTTGGAAAGTGTCTAGTAACATTTTTCTCATGTTTTGGCACTTTATTAGGTAGCTTGATGCTGAATTATTATTTAAAATGCTGAATTTTGTACTTAAAGTACGTTTTAGGCACATCCGGTCACTGTAATCTCATTCCTAGTGACGCAGTTCTACAACCCTTACATCCCTACACTCACCACTAGTGTAGCAAACTATCTCAGGCTCTTACAGGCCTTAGAGGCAGTACCTGCCTGGTGCTAGTTATGACAGCACGTTTGATAGGTTATCCGTTCATTGTGCTACTGTGCTTTTGGTGCATCAAGGTTGTCACAAGGGTGCTGTAAGCAAAACATGGAGTGACAGCAAGTAAAGTATGATGCAAGTAAGTACATGTATCAGTATTCAAGTAGCAGTTTATCCACAAGTTCAAGTAAGCACAGTAATTAAGCAGTAATTAATTATTAATTAAGTCATACGGATACCTGGTTTAGTGAGGGTTGTCACATTCTCCCCCCGTTAGAAAATTTTCGTCCCGAAATTTTAAGTTCTGCTTGTAGATGCAGGGTTCTTAGGAAGTAGGTGGGGGTATTTCTCTTTCATCCGGTCCTCACGCTCCCAGGTGTATTCAGGACCATGTCTGGCATTCCAACGAACCTTGACGAGTTTGACACTACTCCGGCGGGTCTTGTTTACTTTCCAATCCGTAACCTCCACCGGTTCTTCAACGAAATGGAGCATGTCATCAACATGAATCTCGTCGGTGGGAATGGCAATGGTATCTTGAGTTGGAGTTTTCTTCAGGTTGGATACATGAAATGTATCGTGAACTCCATTCAGTTCAGCAGGTAAGTCCAGCTTGTATGCTACTAGCCCTATTCTTTCCAAAATTCTGAAAGGGCCAATGTAACGCGGATTTAACTTCCCACGCTTTCCGAAGCGTGCCACACCCTTCCAGGGTGAAACTTTCAATAAAACCATGTCTCCAACTTGGAATTCCAAATGTTTCCGGTTTGGATCTGCATAGGCTTTCTGTCTGTCGCGAGCTGCTTCGATGCGTTTTCGAATCTGTGCAATCTTGTCTGTCGTCTCTTGGACGATTTCGGGACCAACAAGCTGCCTATCACCTGCGTCAGCCCAGCATAGGGGTGATCGGCACTTGCGTCCGTACAGAGCTTCGAATGGCGCGGCTCCAATACTGGTGTGGTAGCTGTTGTTGTATGAAAATTCGACCAGTGGCAAATGCTTATCCCAGCTACCGCCCAAATCCATAACACATGCTCTCAGCATATCTTCCAAGGTCTGAATAGTCCGCTCGCTTTGACCGTCGGTCTGAGGGTGAAATGCCGTGCTCATATTTAATTGTGAGCCAAAAGCTTCTTGGAAGGATTTCCATATCCTTGACACAAACCTTCCGTCTCTATCAGAGATGATCGAGAGAGGCACTCCATGACGTGCGACGATCTCTCTCATGTATATTTCTGCCAGTTTGCTGGTGTTATCCTTCTCTTTGATTGGCAGAAAGTGTGCGGACTTTGTTAGGCGGTCAACTATCACCCAAATAGTGTCATGACCTCTTGGCGTTCTTGGCAACTTTGTAATAAAATCCATGGAGATTTGTTCCCATTTCCATTTGGGAATCTCAGGTTGTTGCAGAAGTCCTGAAGGTTTCTGGTATTCCGCTTTCACCTTAGCACACGTTAGACACTTGCTCACATAAACAGCAACATCGCCCTTCATCCTAGGCCACCAATAGTAATCCTTGAGATCTTGGTACATCTTATCCGCTCCTGGATGGATAGAGTACCGCGATTTGTGAGCTTCATCAAAAATAACTTTTCTCAAACCACCAAACAGAGGAACCCAAATCCTTTTCTCAAAACATAACGTTCCTTCCTTGTTTGGCACCAATAGCTTCTCCATCCCACGGAGATATTCTTCTTCAAGATTTCTTTCCTTAGGAGGTTCTTTCTGCGCGGCACGAATACGCAAGGAAAGATCGGTTTGGATAATCATTTCTAAAGCCCTAACCCTTATGGGCTTGATCCTCTCTTTTCGACTTAGGGCGTCGGCAACCACATTAGCCTTCCCTGGATGATACTTTATCTCGCAATCGTAATCATTTAACAACTCAACCCATCGTCTTTGTCTCATATTTAACTCCTTCTGGTTGAATATGTGTTGTAGGCTCTTATGATCTGTAAAAATTGTACATTTCGTACCGTATAGGTAGTGTCTCCAGATCTTTAAAGCAAATATCACTGCGCCTAGCTCCAAATCGTGCGTGGTATAGTTCTTCTCATGTACCTTCAACTGACGTGAAGCGTAAGCAATAACCTTCTGGTGTTGCATCAACACGCAACCCAATCCTTGACGCGAGGCGTCACAGTATACCACGAAATCGTCAGTACCTTCCGGTAGTGCTAGAATTGGCGCATTGCAGAGCTTATCCTTCAACAGCTGAAACGCTTCTTCCTGTTTGATTCCCCAATCAAACTTCTTATCTTTCTGGGTGAGGAGCGTCAATGGTTGAGCGATCTTCGAAAAATCCTCAATGAACCTTCGATAGTAGCCAGCCAAACCCAAGAATTGTCGAATCTCGGTTGGCGTCTTTGGCGTTTCCCAATTCTTGATCGCTTCGATCTTGGTTGGATCCACATGGATTCCATCTCCATTCACCACATGTCCAAGAAATTGGACTTTACGTAGCCAAAATTCGCACTTAGAGAATTTGGCATACAGCTGTTCTTTCTTTAGCAGCTCCGAAATAGCTCTTAGATGCTGTTCGTGCTCAGCCTTTGTCCTTGAATAAATCAAGATGTCGTCGATAAACACAATCACGAACTTGTCCAAGTACGGCTTGCAAACTCTATTCATCAAATCCATAAAGACTGCAGGTGCGTTTGTCAACCCAAACGGCATGACAAGGAACTCGTAGTGTCCGTAACGAGTCCTGAAGGCTGTCTTTGGGAAAATCTCCTCTTGTATCCTTAACTGATGGTATCCAGATCGCAAATCGATCTTTGAGTAAAAGCTTGAACCTTGCAGTTGATCAAACAGATCATCAATTCTTGGCAGAGGATATCTATTCTTGATCGTCAGCTTGTTCAGCTCCCGGTAGTCTATGCACATACGAAAACTACCGTCCTTCTTTTTGACAAACAGGACCGGAGCTCCCCAAGGCGAGAAGCTTGGTTGGATAAATCCCTTGTCTAACAACTCTTGAAGTTGTGTCGACAATTCTTGCATCTCAGACGGGGCAAGTCTATAAGGTGCCTTAGCCACAGGCGCGACGCCTGGGACTAAATCGATGTGAAACTCCGCTTGCCTCTGAGGCGGCAGTCCAGGCAAGTCCTCTGGGAAGACTTCCGGATACTCCCTCACGACAGGGATGTCTTCGATCTTCGGTTCTGCAGCTTTCTTGTCTACAATGTGTGCCAGGAAGGCAGCACGCCTTTTTTGCAAACACTTTCGCGCTTTGAGGCAGCTGATAATTCTTAACGGCGTATCACGCTTTTCGCCATGTACCACAATTGTTTCGCCATCTTCGGTCGGGATACGAACGACCTTTTCGTGACAAACAATTTCTGCCTTGTTGCTTGATAACCAATCCATTCCTACTACTACGTCAAAGCTCCCCAGCTGGACTGGTAGTAGATCCAAAGTAAACTCACGTTCTCCCAACTCGATTGCACAACCTCTGATCACTTCATTGGCTTCTACTAACTTCCCATTAGCCAATTCGATTGAGTAGGGAATATCTAACTTACTAGCAGCTAAACCAAGCATATTCTTAAATTCTAATGATACGAAGCTATAGTCGGCACCAGTATCAAATAAAACGGATGCATAGCGTTGGTTTACAGGGAACGTACCAGTAACGACATTGGGGTCCTGGCGCGCTTCCCTCGCCTCGATATGGAACACTCTTCCACGGGCTTGGTTCAACTCTGGGCAGTTCCTCTTAAAGTGCCCGATATCACCGCAGTTAAAGCATCCAAGTCTTTGCCCGTTTCCACCACCATTTCCAGCTTGGTTATTCCTTTGGTTATGATTCACAGCGCCCGCTTGATTCACATTGTTGCCTCGATTCCCATTACCTCCATTGTTTCCTTGTGGGCGATTTCCAATTCCACCCCGGTTATTGTTTCTGTTTCCAAATCCTCCTTGGCCTCCCTGACCAACAGTGGCCCAACAAGAATCCTTCAAGTGGCCAGGTTTCCCACACGCTTCACATACCTTCAAACCACATCGGCCAGAATGGTGACGCTGGCAGGTGTTGCACTTGGGCTGGGTGCCCATATATCCCTTTCCTTTCTTTCCACTACCAGCTGTAACCTGAGCTGGCGCGTTTGGCTCTCCTTTCTTAACAACACCACTAATGCCTTGCTTAAAGTTCGAGAACTTTCGTTTGTTACCTCCGGATGACTCGACGTGAGTCTCTTTCTTCTTTTGCTCAACATCGGAAAACTTGTTCAGGCGGATAGCCTCCTCAGTGAGAGCTACGCTCAAATCGATTGCCTCAGTAATTGTTGCAGGCTTGGAGGAGGTCACCATGCTTATGATTTGAGGAGCTAATCCCCAAATGAAGCGTTCAATCCGCTTGAATTATGGAGTGACCATATAGGGTAGCACATGCGACAGGTCGTGAAACCTCTGAACATATTCCGCGATCTTCGGACCTTCCATCTTCAAATGCCAGAACTCAGTTTCCAATCTTTGGATTTCAGCGCGAGAACAATACTTTTTGCGCATTAGTTCCTTCAGTTCGGTCCATGTTAGTGCGTAGGCAGCAGCTTCACCAAGTGTCTGTACTTGCAAATTCCACCAAGATAGGGCTCCATCCAGAAATAGCCCAGAAATGTAGGTGACTTGCTGGTTTGGTGCACATTTGCTCATGCGGAGAACAGATTCAGTCTTCTCGGCCCATCGAACAAAAGCGACAGCACCTCCGGTGCCATCAAAGTTGACAGGCTTGCAGTCTAAAAACTGCTTGTAGGTGCACCCTGCACATATGTTACAACATATGAATGGCATTAGCATCTTTGCTAGAGATATCCAATTAGATCATGGTATGTCTTAATGACTTAGTATTACCATGAGGTGGATTGTTGTTGCCATTGTTGTTTGAGCTGCTTCCACTGGGTCCTCCTTGCGAGGCGGCGTATTGCGCGATGGCAGCAACGATGACTTGTTGGAGTTCTGCGTCATTGGTAGGCATCGGCGTTTGACGTCTCGGCGGCATCTTCTAAAAGATGGGTTTACGTCGGTCAGGCCACAATAAAGATCCCATGTTATAATACGTACGCTTTATTATGATAGTAATAGTACATAACATCTCATGTTATAATCATATCAATCACACAACATCCCATGTTATAAAACATAAATAATCAATCAAAACATCACATATGATGAGAATACTTCGATTGCCATATATCGAGACCACATAGTAAGTGTACAGGTACATAACAGTGTCATACATCATCATCGACTAAGGGGCTACATCACCCTAGTCCAAAAGAATATCAAACCAGTGTCAATACATCCATATACATGTCACAAAAGTCAGAATCAAAATGCAGTCTCCAAAAATGCTGTGCAGTCAAAACAATCGCCGTCTTCTCACCAGCGTCTACCCATGCTGTACTAAGGATGCCCTAAACTGATGGTGGTGGAGGAGGGGGAAAATGGGTGTAGAACAAACATCGCAAATGGAGCCAGTCCTCCTCCATGGCTCTCTGGGTACGCAACCAAGAAGCAACCTGCTGCTCAAGTGCCAAAAGGCGTGCAGCATAGTCAGGTAACAATGGTCGAGGGTGCTGCGAAGAAGCAGGGTGGGTCTGACCCTGACACTGGCACGGCGGTGGCTGAGCTCTCTCAAGCTCCTGAATATGCCGCGTGAGTGCCTCCTGCTGGACAACAAACGACATCAGAACGTCCTCAATAGAATACCCCATATGGAAAGAATGGTAGGGGTCGGTCGGTGGCATAACAGAAGGTGACGTCCAGAGAAACGGCTCGCTGGCTGGATCAAAAGGTGGCACAAAGAATGGTGGTACAGGGGGAATAGCAGATGAAGACTGTGGCATAACTGGAATATATGTCGGCACATGTCCAAAGGGACGAGCCAAGGAACCCTCTCCAGGTCGAGCTGGAGGTGTGTACTGTGCAAATGAAAAAGAGAAATCAACGTGAAGTGCATCGGTGGTATGAGGAGGAATAGGTGGAAGCTCATCATCCGCAGGAATCCACCCATGCTGGGCGAGCTTATCTCGTGGGTCAATCTGTGCCTCAAAAAGTGCTCGATCAAACTGTACAGGCATAGGGTCAAGGTGGGGTGCAACAAGAGGGTCAGCTGGTATATCAGCGATAAGTGGGGGATCAACATGATCAGCAGCAATAACGTGGTCACCCTCCAGTGGTGGTGCATCAGCAGGGTGATCATCAATGGGTGGGTCAGCAATCACAGGATCAATAGGTATGCCAGCATGAGCAGGGTCATGCTCAAGCACTGGGTCAGGAGCAGCTACTGGCTCGAGGGCCATGGCAGGCTCGGGATCAACGAACTCCATATCAAAGTCTGCATGATCAGCGAATGCAGGGTCAACTGGGTCTACTGGGTCAACCATAGGCTGATCCAAGTGGATGAACTCTATCTCCTGGTCCGGGTCAAATCCAGGGGGAAAAACAGGGTCTGAATCCTCATCGAGGTCGTGATCGAAAGCAAATCTAGGAGCAGAGGCAGCAGATGATGCCCTGTCAGGATCTGAACCGTGTGAATAGTGCTGTGCGCTCCGAGTGTGTGACGGTGCGGAGGCCACAGAATCGAAGGAGTCTGGAGCGGGTGAGTGTGCAGGTGACTACTCAGCTGGAGCATCTGCGAGTAACAAAAGACCACCGTCAGCTAGAAGGGCCTCGCCCTCAACATCGTCCTCCAGGGGCTCATCATCAAATAGATCGACGTCGTCGTCATCGTCGGCGTCGAGGAGCATATCGTAAGCAGGATAAACGGCCAAAGGTATGGGAGCAGGGATCTCTACGAGTGGTAGGTACCCAGCAAAAGGACCATCAGTGGGCTCATCGACAGCGTCGGGCAGCGCAAAGGGCTGAAAGTCGTCCTCGTCTGTGCTGGTAACATCTGATGTGTGGACCTCGTGCTCTGAAGACTCTAAGTCGTCTGATACTATGGGTCTAGGGCCTGTGGTGTCCGAATCACCTGTGCCGGGCGAGTCCATGGTGTCTGTAACACAAACACAAATATGTACAAATAATCAATCATACAATCAGATAAGCACATTAGTCACCAAGTAAGCAATCAAATAATTCTCCTAGTCCCACTAGCCTCCCAGCCTCTCAGACTGCTCTTCCTAGTCCAACTAGCCAAATTCTCCCAGCCTCTCAGACTGCTCTCCCTAGTCCAACTAGCCAAATTCTCCCAGCCTCTCAGACTGCTCTCCCTAGTCCAACTAGCCAAATTCTCCCAGCCTCTCAGACTGCTCTCCCAAGTCCTACTAGGCAACTACCTCGGTCTCCTAGACCGAGCCTCGGTCCTCCAGGCCGAGCCTCAACCTCCCAGACTGAGCCTATAAATAATAAATAAATGTGCTCAACATTTGTTTGTAAAAAGTTTTGGATCTGGACTTGAGTGGTATGTAGTAAAAATGTTTTCGTGAGAGCCCTAGTGATCATAGTCTAGAATCGAGAAGGAATCCTAGTTCGCTATGATCAGAGCTCTGATACCAAGCTGTCACACACTGGCTTTGCGGAAGCGTGGTTAACTTGGTGTGACTTCTTAATACCATAGCTTAATCATAACAAAGCTATATGATAATAAAACCATGCAAGATCATCCATAGATTTAAGTTTTAAAACCAAAGTAACATAACATTGTCTTGGAACTACACCATCATAACATAAAACATTGTTTTGAAAGACATAAACATCAACATGAATAAAACGCAGTTTAAGATTTGTGACTCGTCCAGGAAAAAGTCACATTTCCTAAACCGGGATGACCTCGGAACCCATATGCAGCGGGAAAACACAACATACCGCGCCAGATCTTTAATTCCCTGAAATACATGTAAGTTGAAAAATCAACAATAATGTTGAGCGAATTCATGTGTAAGTGAGTAAATAAACCTTTGTAAGTATAAAAACCCTAGTATGTAGCAAATAAGGAAAAAGAGATCACCAATGGTTTGCAAGGCCATTGATATGTGTGAAGTGCAAGTAGGAAGACTCAAACCTAGCAGATTTATGCGTTGGGTACAAAGTCACCCCGAGGTCCGTTATGTTTGGGCCTGGGGTTGGGGTTGGGCTCGCTACACCCAGATAGATCTACCGCTCCTGCCCTCGGTCCTACCTTGAGGATTAATGGCCTCAAGTTTCTGCCTACCCACTCACATGATCTGAATAATAATAACCCTCCTTACGCTAACCATACCATGTAAAAGTACTCGTAATCATAGTAACATGTATTTCACCCCCGCAGTTTAGAAAACTGAAAACAGTTAAGAGAAAAGGGGGACATGAACTCACAGTGGTGCGTCTCTACCAAGTATATCTCCTGATCAAGCAGCTGTGCGACGACCTACACGTACTAAGTCTATTAGACGGACGGCCGTGCCTTGGCTTAAGGTTTAAGTTTTTGGAAAATAGTTAGACAACTATTTCGTGTTTATATTTTTGTAAATACTTGGTAATTATTCTCCTTCCCAAGGATGGGGGATTTAATACATGTGCGTTCGTAAACTTTGAAATATATTATTAAGTCTCACTTAATATATTTTATTTCTTACTTCAAAATATAATCATTAACATTCGGTAATATTATTTTTACCCTAAAAATAATATTTGTATATTTCACAAAATAATCATAAACATTTTACAAGTGACGCTTATGAAAAGTATATATATCAAATATATATTTACCCCGTTTTTATTTTGTGAAAATCCCACCTCCGACACTTGCTTAATTTGTAATAAAAATCGTGACGAAATTGTTTTAAAAAAAATAAGTTAAAAATATATCTATAACACTTGTGATAAAAATATTTACAAGTGTTAGATTTTTTTTGGAAAAATTTCGCCAGAGTTTCCTCTGTAACTGGAGGTGGCCACGCTTTCAAGCGTATCATTTTCTTTTAAAATTCAAATCAACAATTTTCTCAATCAACAATAAACAATATTCAAACCATCAAACTAGTCAAACTAGATGTAAATCGCAAAAATTACATGAACTTGTAGTTTTTCCAAAAATATGTAGTAAAGCTCCTTACTTTTAGTGTATCTTTATATAAATCCATCCGGTTTCGTAAAAGTCTCGTTTTTAAAGAAATTCCATCTTTACAACTTCTTGTAAAATCTGACAAAACTAGTTCTTTGTCGAAACTTAGTGTTACACAAGTATTTACACACTTGTGTGTTTGCTAAAATCATTCTTGTTTATGAAAGGTCCGTCTTTAAAGGTATGTTTTCTCTTGACACGTGGTCCTTTGAAAATACCGCTTGTAGATCCGTAGATCTACTAGTTTTAAACACTATTTCGTGAGTAAAGTCGATTTTACACAAGTTCAAGTTTCTCGTGTGGTAGAGTTTCATCACTTAACCCTTGTTATACTTAAACAAGCTCTATGTCATGATCCATGATCATGACCAATCCGGGTTAAACGATGATCTGAGCTACCACAACATAGATCGGCACTAAATAATCACACAAAACAAATCTTACAAGATTTACACAACCCTTGTGCTATTAACCAACATTTTTAGCATTTTTAGTAGACTTTTTCGTATCATTTTGCATGTTCATAAATTTTAACCGTCATATATCGTTTTAACCACTTTAGAATGGATCAAGAAGGCGTTTAGAGTCACTTACTACTAGCTCGAGGCTAGGGAAGAAACTAGTCGAAAAATGCGTGGATAAAAGCAATGTAGCGAGGTCCTTCGCAATCCGAGTGCACCAAGCTTCCTTATACGCGATCCTTAACACTTGTATGCTCTTGGAATGAGAAGATCAAAATTGAAAAATGATGGATGGGGTGGGTGGTTCTCGGCCGAAAGTGTCAAGAGAGGGAGAGAGTAGTGTGAATTTGTTTAGTGGTGAAATGATTATGATGGATCAATGCTACTACTTATGGACAAAGCTTAAGTTAATTACCCAAAGGTTACAATGTCATCAAGATATTAGACATTAGGATTATAATATTCAAATATAGGACAAGGGGTGTCCCCCATGAGGATCGAACTCGTTAGGGGGGGGGTATTCGGTTAGATTGTAACTAAATAGATAAGTATTAGTTAGGTATTTAGGAGATTAAACCATTTACTAGCATGTTAGGCATTGTAGCGGGTGTTAGGGTATACGGGGATCCTAACTGGCTCAGAAAAGAAAAACAGTGTTGATTGCAATATTTTTATGTTCCGGGTAAAGTCCGGTTGTTCGGTTGGATAGTAATCCATTAAAGTGCTTAACAAAGCTTTAAAGTGTCGTTATTATTATTTTTAGTGACACAACTTATTCCCGACACTTTGGAAAGTGTCTAGTAACATTTTTCTCATGTTTTGGCACTTTATTAGGTAGCTTGATGCTGAATTATTATTTAAAGTGCTGAATTTTGTACTTAAAGTACGTTTTAGGCACATCCGGTCACTGTAATCTCATTCCTAGTGACGCAGTTCTACAACCCTTACATCCCTACACTCACCACTAGTGTAGCAAACTATCTCAGGCTCTTACAGGCCTTAGAGGCAGTACCTGCCTGGTGCTAGTTATGACAGCACGTTTGATAGGTTATCCGTTCATTGTGCTACTGTACTTTTGGTGCATCAAGGTTGTCACAAGGGTGCTGTAAGCAAAACATGGAGTGACAGCAAGTAAAGTATGATGCAAGTAAGTACATGTATCAGTATTCAAGTAGCAGTTTATCCACAAGTTCAAGTAAGCACAGTAATTAAGCAGTAATTAATTATTAATTAAGTCGTACGGATACCTGGTTTAGTGAGGGTTGTCACATATAATACAACATAATACGGTCCTAATGAAAGCTTAAAACATAAAGAATTTAAGATTAATTGGGTCAGAACTGAAAGTCAAAGCAAAAGTCAAGCTTTTGCGACTTTCGGTTGTGAACCGACCCTAAACTCAGAATTGTCGGGTTGAACATGCTTAGACATGTTCTAATATTATTTACCAAGTTATTTAAGTGATAAAATATGGTTCATGACTTCTATATTATCAGTTTTAATTATTTTATGAAATTCTGACTAGTTTGACTTTTTGACTAGTTACTTTGACTCGACAATTAACTAAGTAAACGTGATAATTAGGAGGTGCCCTTTTGAAGGATTAACACCTACCTAATTACGATCATGTAGCCATGTTCGTTGCGAACAATGGCTTGACCGTTAAAGGTCTAACTAAAAGTCAAAGCGTTATTACGATAACGCTTGACTTATGGCTTAAAAGCCTATAAAACATAAACTAGTGGCTAAGACCACTTACAAAGGGTCCTAGCTTGATCTTTAAACTGAGGTGGAGTCCTCTTTAAGTCAGAAGTCCCCAAAGTGAGATAGAATGAGAAAGGTGCAAGTTGGAATGAATGGATTTATGGCCTATATATAGTTTTTGAGGGTTGTTTGGATGATTGACATGTGTTTAAGAGATCAATAGGATGCTAACAAGTGTAATACCGGGTATTTCAATCAGTATACAACCCCTTGGATCCATGGAATGGTTTATACTTATGAGTGGTGATCAAGGAAAGCATAAAACAACAATTGTAAAATAACTGCTGTTGTTGTATCTGTTCTAGCAGCCCACGACAGCAGGCCCTGTGGGCTTCGCGGCCCGTGAGGTTGTCTGGCCCAGGCACATCAGTTTGGTAGATTGGCAGTTCTGGTCCCTGTTGTGTTTTAAGTGTTTTTAAACTTTCAAAAGTGACATATGTGTCACATAACATTCTAGTTCCATGTATATTTTTCATTATAAGGTGTGAAAGTGTTAGCGGCCAATCTTCGGCATACCCGGAAGTTTGACTAAGCATTGCGGAGCTCCCGATTCATTCAAAAGGCCTCTTAAAGGCGTAGTTTCACACGTTGACGCGTTTAGTCCTTTTAACGCATAAAGTGGTGCGTAACATCATTTATGAAGTCAAGGTCATACATAGCACATATTAGGGATTCCCGAGAACATGACCAAGCATTACGAAGTTCCTGGTTCTTTTAAAAAGGTCATTCGAAAGCGTAGTTTCGTTTGTTGACGCTTTTAATCCTTTTTACGCATAAAGTTGCGCGTAATATCATTTATCGATATCAAAGCCTTCCAGAGCCCATACTAGGCATTCCCGAGAGTATGCTCAAATATTATGACGCTCCAGTTCGCTTAAATGGTCACTCAAAGGTGTAGTTTTAGACGTTGACGTTTTTGGTCCCTTTAACGCGCAAACCTGCGTATCACCATTTAATAGCATCAAAGCCCTATGTAGCTTATATTAAGCATTCTCGAGAGTATGATTGTACATCATAATACTTTGGGTTCATTAAAAGGTCATTCAGAGGTATAATTAAACATGTTGACGCTTTTAATCCCTGTAACTTGTAAACTTGCGCGTAACATTACTTATTAGTATAAAAACCTAGTATGGCCAATATTACGCATTCCCGAGAGTATGATCAAACATCGTGAGGCTCTCGGTTTGTTAAAAGGTCACTCAGAGGTAAGAATTAACATGTTGACACTTTTAACCCTTCGTCACACAAACTTTCAAATAATTACGCAAACGGCTCCTCTCGTCCAACAAGTGGCTCGTTTGAGAACATGGACACCGTATAAGGTCACTCAGAGGCCTAGTTTAGGCATGTTGACACTTTCAGTCCTTCTATATTCAAGGTTTTCAATTTTTGACGAAATTAGCCCCTCATAGTCAACGTTTGACTTTATTAGGGTTTATTACACGTGTCAACACATCATTGGACACGATTTTACGAGGTGTTACATCCTCACCCCCTTAAAAGAAATCTCGACCCCGAGATTTGCTCAAAAAGATGGAAGTACTTTCTGTCGTATAATGGACTTAACTTCCACAGTATTTTAGGGGCCTTTACGGGCATCCCAATTGACCTATACAATAGGTACATGCTTCCTTCCGGAGCTTCTTAACCTGTCAATCCTTAATCGATACCGGTTTCTCAACTATCCAAAATTTTTTATCATCTGCACATTTTCATGTGACAATGCTAGCAACACATTGGCTAGATATTCCTTAATTCACAATGTGGAATTCATCGCGAATTCTACTAAGCTCCTCTTATAGGGTACTAATCCAACATATTCGATTCTTTCAAATAATCTTCTATATCCAGGGCTCGACTTGCCCTTTATACTGAAACGTATCACACCCTTCCATGTTGGTAATTTCAATAGAGTCTTGTTCCCTACTTGGAACTTTAAGAGATTTTCGCCTCTTGTTCGCATTGCTCTTCTGCCGATTACTGGCAGCTTTCAGATGATTACGGATTCGTATTATCTTATCTTACATCCTTAAAAATCTCAAATTCTGATAATTGGGTTTTCCCAACTCCTGCCCAACAAACGGGCGTTGACACTTTCTCCCATACAAGGTCTCTAATGGAGCAGCCTTGATGCTTAAATGATGTTATTGGTTATAGGAGAACTTAATTAGGTTGAGATAGTCATTCCAACTACTACCCGAATCAATCTTAAGGAATTAACTACCCTTATGGTTAGTTGAACAAATTGACGATCCTGGGCAGCTAATAACGATTTTTAATCGTTTCCTTGTTAGGTTGCAGTAATCAATGTACAATCATATTGCATCGTGCTTTCCTTTATCTACTAAAATCGGGGTTTCTGTAACAAATACAACTCTTAATAGGATGTCAATCCTAACTCCACTTGCCTCTCAGGAGGTAAACAGGGTAGTTCTACGGAGAAGAAATCAAGTTATCCAAATATGATAGAGGTAGCTTCAATCTCCGACCTTGGTTCACTTACCGTCACATTGTGCTATGCAGATGACACATCCGTTTTATGAATACTGGGATGCCTTTAGTAGAGACGCCTACTTAGTCATTTCTATAATGGATATCTTCTTTGAATCCCACTAGCTGACTTTAGTACAATATGACCATTGGAATATCTTAGTGGTTCCATACATTAAACCTCCATACTGATCAGGCATGGATGCAATCTATGGGACGCACTGGGATATGCCAATCCTCATATGGCGCTTTTATCAATCATAGTTGGCACTCGCAGTTGATAGAAATCAATGAGGAAATAATTAAAATAACATATATTGTTGTACTCTATTCAAAGAAAGAGTACTTTTAGATTTTATAGAAGGATCATTGCAAAGAAAGAGAAAAAAAACGGTCCCTAAGGTTTCATTGGTAGGTTCTACCTTACTTAGTATCTGGAGTTCTTATGAATATCATCAAAAGTTTGCTAAGCTTATGGTCTATGAAAGACTTATTATTGCCTGTATTAAAAAAACATGACACTTAGCAGAAATTATCATTGATAAATGATAAGGAATGTATCTGATGATATTATTAATATGTACTGCCTCTGGCATTCATCAGGTAGTTCGGGCATTTCCCTTCTTAGCCTCTCCAGGCTTAGCTGCACCTTCTTTGGTAGCTTTATGGCATCTAGTTCTGATGTGGCCTTTCTCACCACAGCCATAACAAACTGCATTCTTTATATCCCTGCATTCATGGGACTGATGACCAATTCCTTTGCAGATGCCACACTGCTTTGGTCTTTGTTCTATTCGACACTATCCCCAGTGTCTATTATATCAGTTCTTACATACAGGCTTCATACTGAACTTTTGTTGGTTCTTATTAAGCCCGTACTTGCTCTTTTTCTTAGATTTCTGGGAGTTATCCTCCTCCTTTGGTTCATCCTTCACATTTGAAGTGTGAACAACGCTCTTTTCATGAGCAATTGAATGTGGTTTTGAATAGGATTTGGAGCGAGTAGCACTCGGCTCTTTTAACTGTTTCATGACCTTTTCCATGGCCTTTCCTACAACTGTGTCAATCACAGCTTGGAGATTAACTCCATTAATATTGAGGTTTATGTTTGTAGCATCATTAGCTTTTGTCGCATCATTAGTATCGCGACTGTTGTCTACCTCATCCGAGTTTTCCATACTCGAAGGTTGGTACTAACCACCAAATTAAACAATTGTTAGTCATCATTCTAACGACCTGACATAGATTAGCCACGACTTTAATAAACCGTATAGGCTATTATGTTCCGAACATTCTTAATGAATGTTATTTGAAAGAATATAAATTTCATTTTTCCTAGGTCACAAGAGAACCATCAATGGCGTTTAAGGTTTGGATCGAGTCCATTACCTGTTTAACAGGGGATCATAATGTCACAACTGTCTCTGTCACAAGGACGATTATGAATAGCTCGAAGGATGGCCTTAAAGGACTTCTAATGTACACGGCACAGAGGCCCGTTACTAGGGACATAAAACGATATGGCATAGAGCCTAGTCACGAAGGATATAAATAATCATATGGCGCCAAGGCCTTGTCACAAATGACATTTAGGTATGGCACAGAATAGCCTTGTCACAAGGACATTATAAAAATCTGGCACAAAGGGCCTGTCATCAGGGATGTTAACATTTAATATGTTAATTTGTCACGAATGACAAATTATAGTACATTGGCTTGTCATGAATGACTTTAAAATATAGCTCGTTGTTTTATCGCGAAGGGCATTAATTTATAAGTCGCAATCTTATTGGATCAGGGGTTTCAAGGTTTAAACATAGTTCTTCACCTTTGGGCAGGGAGTCATAGACTACAACTGTCATCGTCTTGGAAGACGATCCTTTTTGGCGCAAAGGTAATTCAATTGACATCACTAATGGATGTTTGTATATATAATCATCGTATTTGATGATATTAGTCATGATCACAATGATCATATAGACTATTAGGTTTGGGTATAACCCACCATTTTGAACATGGGATCATAGAGATCACCACTATCTTTGTCTTATCGACAATAGAGTAAAGTATAGCCCGTAGGCACTTCATCACTAGGGATGTTAATATTATGATCATCATACTGATGATATTAGTCAGGATCGCAATGATCATATAGACTATGGGATTTGAGCATAGCTCACCCCCTTGGCAAGGAATCATAAAAGATTACATTGGTCTTGTCACTATTGGACAATATAATATAGCACGTAGGCAAAACATCATTAAGGATGTTAAATTTAATCATCATATTGATGATTTTAGTCATGATCGCATTAATCATATAGACTATTAGTCTTGAGCATTGCTCACTACCTTGGACAGGGGATCATAAAGATCACAATGTCAATGTCTCAAATGGACAATATGTTATAGCACGTAGGCAAAACATCATTAAAGATGTTAAATAATATGATCATCGTATCAGGTGATATTAGTCATGATCGTATTGATCATATAGACTATTATGTTTGGACATAGTCCAATATTTTTAAACAGGGAGTCGTAGACCACAACTGTCGTTGTCTTTATTGGACAACAAGTATAGCCCGTAGGCACCTCACCACTAATGGATGTTTGTGGTATGATCATCACATTGATGATACCTGCCATGATCTACTTCGATCATATAGGCTTAAAAGTTTGGACATAATCCAATACCTTGACGACTGGTGTGGTTTCTCAAGCCACACTGTCAGGAGTGTTAACATGTTCTTAGATGTTAACAAATATTGATTGTCTTAAGAGGGTTTTACCATCATAACCATGTTCATAGACATATAGGCTAGGTTATACCATTAAGAGGATCTTTTGAAATTTTCAGCTGATCGATAAAGTTCGAGTAAAATTTGGAACTATCGTTGGATAAAGGACGAAATGAATACCTATTTAAAATTTTCAAAACTTTCCATGAATCATTAGGAAATTTACAACAGTGCCTTAATCAGGACTTTTAGTAGTTCATTTGTCCACACAAGGACTTTAAAGCAACCCTAGTCCACCCAAGGACTAAAAGGAAAATATAAGTCCGTATAGGGACTATATGATATGTCCGCATTGGGATTATTATGATATATCATGTCCACGATGTAATTAAACAATTGTCTTCACAGAGACTTTAAATCGAAAGATACGTCCTCATTGGGACTTATTAATGAAACAATATGTCCTTGAAGGGACTATAATGAAATATCATATCCATAAGGGATTTTATTGGAATAATATGTCCAAAAAGGGACTTTGATGAATGAACATGTCCACGAAGGGACTACGATGAAATAATATGTCTTACATAAAGATTTCAATGAAATAATATGCCCATGAAAGGACTATAATGGAGTATAATGTCCACGAAGGGACTAAATAGCAAATGCCCATACAGGGTCTTAAGTTGAAAGGTATGTCCACACAGGGACTATATAGAAGAGATAGGTCCTTATAGGGACTTAAAGGATAATGAATATTATGAAAGAAGGATTCTCTAACGCCTTCCTTACTCAATTTCAATTGTTTTCTCTTCTTTGTTTACCATATACAGTAGGGATACTGAAGACCTTAGTGAATAAGGTAAGTATTCCAATCAGGATCCGTTATAGAAGTAGAATTCAAAGATTCTGTGGTTAAAGAATAGTATGGATCACGGATTGGGTTTTAACTGATACAATTCAATTCTGGGATTTCAAAACTTGGAGGTAAGAATTAGGGATCATTAGGATCCACTGGTATTATTTTCAATATGGGAGCCTCAGGGACCACCTGGTATGGACTCCACTGGCACAGACTTCCAAATTTTGAGCCTTAGGGACGTACGGTATGGACTCGGAAGTCTGATTGCAAGTTTCAATAGGTTTGACTTTGGAAATAGGTCCATAAAGGTCTTTCCTCCAAACCGGTCTCACGCTCATTCTAGCTGTGATACGAAGCTTGGCATTCCTTGGCTTCGGATGAGGAGAATCTCTATCCATGGCTTCTCTGCTTAGCGACATATTCCAAACACATAAAAATTGAAAACAATGTTTACTTAATAGGGATGAGAGCATTTCTTATGTTAAGTCTAGACTCAAAAGGTCTAAGGAATATGCTACTGTGTCATTTGAGATTAAACACTAAGGGCTAGTGTTTAATTCACTCAAACGTTGGCTCTGATACCAACCTGTCACACCTCGATATTTCCACATATCACCAGTGTGCCCGGTGGGGAGTATCGTGATGTACTTGATATCATCATAGTCAATTAACACAATTATAGCACAGCGGAAGTCTTGGAATATAAAATATTATTACAAACCCAAATGTCTGAAAATATCAAAGTAATTATTATAGACGATCCTGTAATATCAAATCCACAGGTGGATCTTTACAGAATGCATAAAATGAAGTTTAGCAGACTTTAAGGCATCTTTAAGGATTTGCAAGATCCTCTATTTCGACACCGAGCAGCTCCCAGCCTATTTCAAGCAGTACCTGTCACTTAGTCTTTGGAAAATACGTTAGTTTTCACTTGTAAATATAATTAACTGACTCTTTTGAAAAGAGTTTATGAAAATTGATTTAGGCGCACAAGGCACAAACCATTTATAACTTGGGACAATCTTTAATAAAATCTTGTATACAGTTTTACATGTTTGTCATACATATGGGGCTGGTTTGGAAGCCGGTCATGACTAACCGACTCACCACTTTAAAACCCACCAAGGAGTTATCCCCAACATGTGGGTTGTTTAGCATTTGTATCTGTCAGGTGTATGCCTACACCCCGTGCATAGGTTGTAGCCATTTTCAAATGAAATGAGCCGAGGATATCCAGGACACGGTCGTATTAACCCCCAATGTTTATGTTATCAAACAAAACAGATTAAAACGGGTTATGAAATTTATTAATCACAATCCGATTAAATGATTTCATACCCGACCAAGCGGTATTATTATACCGTATCCCAAGCCCGTATAAGGGAAAATAAGTTAAAAGTATTTACCTGAGCTAATACTTGATTCACAGCACAATAACTCAGTCGTATCCAATCTATCTAAATGCAGGTAGCTTTTACTGGGTGGCTCTAGTCTGGAGTGATGGTAATATATAACCAGTTCAGAATGCAAACGCTCTTATTTAAGTCGTAGACTTAGACCGGCTAGCTTAAAGTATCTAAGGCGATACGATACGCTAGATTAAACGATGACCGGAATAGAATGTTATTTAGACCCATAAAGTATGAAGACTTGTATAATATGGGTAAACTAAGTACATTCTGGATTTTGAAGTATAAACGATAAGGTTAAACCCGTTTCGGCAAACTTACGTAAACTTGTTACGTAAACCGATCCGAACGCGTAAATGCATAAGGGTAACCAAATGAACCATATACAAGTCCCTTATGTTATTATGCTTAAAATATGTTAATACATCAGTAGGATGTTAGCATATATGCCCAAAAAGGATTTAAAACCAATTTAAGTCACGTAGGGGCGTTTTGGTCATTTTAATATTTATAAAAGAGGTTTTAAAGTAAACTAAGGTGCCGGTCTAAAAAATTCAGCAAAAATATTTATTTTATCATGTTACATCAGTAAGATATCATACATATGTGTGGTTCACCATTTATGGCCAAACTATGCACCGTAGGGGCATTTTGGTCATTTCACATATGCTTTTAGAGACAAAATTGGAAGTCTGAGTTCAAAACTTATACTTACTGTTAAAGTATTAAAATTTATTTATAAAATCAGTAGATAACAAGTCTTAGGTGCTAAATATGGTTTTAAACCATATTATGCGCCTAATTAGCGTAAAAGTCCATAATTGACGATATTCAAGATGTTTATGAAATTTTGAGATTTTGATCAGCCTTAACTGTTTAAAATATTTTGTTTATCATATAACATCAGTAGGAAAAGGTTTGGTATGTTATTGAAATGTAAATCTCATTTTATTAATGAAAAGGGCGTTATCGTCAATTACCGAATTCACACACGAACGCTATATTACGGCCAGCATAAAATCTGACCAAAAATACCTAAAAATTATATTATAACAGTGGGTAATAAGTTTGGTGCCAAAAATTGGGCTTAAATATGATTTATGCTAAAAATGCAATTTAATTAACAAAAAGTTTCATTTTACGATATGTTGCATAACTTTAGTTTGAGACCAGAAACTGATGTCAAATTTTTGTGACATACTTATATATCAGTAATAAAGATTTTAGTCCTCTCACATTTTCAAAAATCTCGTTTTTATAACATAAGGGCATAATGGGCATTTATAAGCATAATAACCGAAACTAGCATATAATTCAGAATACTAATGACTAGGTAATATAACCTCAGAGGGTTATACTGCAACATAATACGGTCCTAATGGAAGCTTAAAACATAAAGGATTTAAGCTTAATCGGGTCAGAACTGAAAGTCAAAGCAAAAGTCAAGCATTTGCGACTTTCGGTTGCGAACCGACCCTAAACTCAGAATTGTCGGGTTGAACATGCTTAGTCATGTTTTAATATTATTTACCAAGTTATTTAAGTGATAAAATATGGTTCATGACTTCCATATTATTAGTTTTAATTATTTTATGAAATTCTGACTAGTTTGACTTTTTGACTAGGTACTTTGACCCGACAATTAACTAAGTAAACTTGATAATTAGGAGGTGCCCTTTTGAGGGATTAACACCTACCTAACTACGATCACGTAGCCATGTTCGTTGCAAACAATGGCTTGACCATTAAAGGTCTAACTAAAAGTCAAAGCGTTATTACGATAACGCTTTATTACGACAACGCTTGATTTTTGGCTTAAAAGCCTATAAAACATAAACTAGTGGCTAAGACCACTTACAAAGGGTCCTAGCTTGATCTTTAAACTGAGGTGGAGTCCTCTTTTGTGACACCCAGCTTTTCAGGCCGTACCGTACAATTGTAAAACGTGTTGTGAATAGGTAACAAGGTTGTATTTGACTGGTTATGATGTTTATATGTGAAATTTAACGAGTTGGTAAAACTAAACTTTGATAAAAATTATGTTGGCAACGGTAAGATAAACGCTTATCGCGTAACGGTTAAAATGCGAAACGAACATCGGTGACCACCCGATCAGTGTTTAAAAACCTAAAAACAATCTGTTATTATTAGAATAATAATTCTAATCATATCTGTCACGACCCCCGACCCACCCTGGACGGAATCGGGAGCCGCGAACAGTCAAGTGGTACCGGTGATTATTTTGAAAAATATTGCAGCGGAAATTTCATCAGGACCGTGAGTTAGGAAAAATATCAAAGTTTAGAAACACCAGATTTTATTTATTAAATAGATGGGATAAACCCATGTTTTACAAAGGTAGCTTTACTAAGGGATAACCCAATTACATAAAACAATATTTCTTAATTTGATTTAATTAATAAAATAAGCCACTCTTGAAGCCTTTCAGTGCCGTATCCAACTCTTACTCCAATTTACTGTAATTACCTGAAATGCGTTTTAAAAAGGTTTTGTCAGCAGGAAATACTGGTGAGTTCATTCATTTTGCTTAAAATGACGCATTTTTTATAATCTACAGTATTAAGAGCGATTACAATGTTTCCACATATTTGTCACTCGAACATCCATTGGTAACCTCAGAGTCCAATGGTGTCTGTGACTATGGTCATATCACCCCTTGGCTACCCCGTTGTCCAATGGTGACGGTTATCAAGTAATGTATACAAAACCCCACATACCGGCTGTAATTTGGTGACTACAAAGACTTAATCCCTGTAATTATAACTTTGAAAATATTTAAGAATTTATAAAGTACTTTGATAAAAAGAGAATGACTCACATTATAAGCATGCAGATTTATACGGGCAGAGCTTAGCCTATTGATTAGTCTTGTAACCTAGTGCACACGAACTTGGTAAGTAACTAATACAACATTTACGATAACTCACGAGATTAAAACCTTCACAACGAATGACAAAATGCAATACTTAAACATCCATCGAATTAACGATGAATGACAAAGCATAACCCAAGTTTGAGCAGCACTTAAACATTCATCGGATAGTTTCAATCAATCGGACATTGAATCGTAGCAGCGATCGAGCTAATACCCGGTATCGTAGCAGCGCCTCGCTATATTAATTGTAATTTCGACTTTTGAGCAGCCAAACTTCGTTTTTATGAAATGATTTCGACATCAGAGGAATGCTCGTAGCATGTCCTATTTATAGCAGAAATTTGGGTCTCACGCGGCCCGCGTGAGCCCTTGCTCGATCCTTACGCGGCCCGCGTAGCCGCCTAGTCTACGCGTAAGGTTGCTGAGTCACCAGTAGGTGTGCCACGTGGATGACACGTAGCCCCGGATTCTTATTCGGTCAACTCTCAAGTTGACGCGGCACGCGTGACCTCCCGCCTTTTCTTTACGCGGCCCGCGAGAAGACCACAAATCTTGATTTCTTGATTTTTTGATATGGCTTGGGGTTTCAGGGGTCCGGGTTTTTACTTATGGATCAATTTGGGACATTTTTTAATATAATTATATTATAAAGAAAAAGGGAATAAAATAGTGAGAAAAGAGAATGGACCCACTTTGTAACTTTAGGGTTCAACTAGAAAGTCTCCTGAGAATATTGGGTATAACTTCTGAGCTATTTTAAATATATATATATATTTGTACTCGTGTTAAGTATAGTACCCCTCATTCAACCTTGTCCCTATGTCACGAGACAGAACCCTAATGAACTTAGTCAGGCAGAGCCTTGACATGTGTTATAGGGCTCAGATCAATCGGAAAGGGTAGCGGTGATCGGGAGTTAAAACACTTAAAACAGGACAGGGCTTTATTATTATTATATAGTGTAAATAATATATATATATATATATATATATATATATATATATATATATATGAATAGACAAGAAGGGGAATGGTAGAAAGCAAGATATGAGCAGCCAAGAAAGAACAAATATGTGTTCTATTTATATTGAATTTCTAATTTTCTTAATGAAGAAGTTTTGGCCGGTTCCTTTTGACACCAGTCATATACACGTACCAATTAAATGTTACACGTATGTACTTTCAAATTGTTTTAGTTAAAATATTATTATTATTTTATTTTCATTTCATAGTATACACACACGTATACATTACAAATTCAATTTGAATGAATTAACTTTTATTTATATTATTATTTTATATATTATAATTAATTCAACTGCTTCACTTATTTGGCGCGTATAACTTCCAAAATATGACGTTTTATAAAATAATGAATATGTCTTTAGAACGAGAATATTTTTGTCTACATTTTGAACCAAGTTTCATTAAAAATGGTGTAGGTTCAAAATACAATGTATTTTTATATTTTAATTATTATATGGTTCCTAGGCCCGTCTAGGTACTTCATATTTCTAACAGTCGACTTACCCGTAAGCTATCTGTCTAATAATATAAGTTTTTATATACTTTTATTTTATTAGAAAGGTCACCCATATACAGGCCAATTAATTAGAATAATATTTCAACCAACTATATATAAAATAGTGTTTAAAACTATTTGGGTTGAATATTTATATTAAAAATAAACTAGTTACTAGTGGTTAATAAATTTAACCAATCCTATAATTCTTATATAAAAATAGGAATGTTACAATATCCGTGTGGAAAGATAATTTAAAACGCTAAGAAACTCTATTTTTCGAGTTTGAGCGCGTATCGCGCGATATAGCGCGTATACCGACAAAATACTGTCAACACAGCCAGTCAAGGCAACTGATAATCATTTTAGTAATAATTTGATAAGTTTATTTCTTTAGAATGACAGAAATAAATAAAAACAATTAAATTCATATTTTTGCGATATTAAGCGCATACCGCGCAGCACAGCGCGTATACTACCAAATACCAACAACATAGCCAGTCCAGGCAAACAAAATATTGTTCCATAATATTTTGGCAGGTTTATTTTTTTAGAGCGTTAAAAATAATTTAAAACGCATTAAAACGGGATTAAAACGCTAGATAAAATACCCAGTATCTAGTAAAATACCCGTTTTGGCAACTAAACTATACATACATGGATGTATAAGCGTGTGTATGTGTGAGAGTTGTGAGGTGGCGGCTGGTTGGATTGGTTCTCCTTCTCTCTCTAGACACTTGTGGGCATGGGGAACATACAAGTGATGATTAATCCCCTAAAACCTTCTATAATCATTCAAAACCCAAGACACACTCACCATTTTTCATTCTCTCACTCTCTCTCTCATGCTCACGGCCGAACACCCTCACACACATACACATTCAAAAATTTCAATCTTTCCATGAAGAATCAATAGCTTTCTAAGAAGATTTCAAGCTAGTATGGGTGTTTGGAAGAGATTTCAAGCAACATTCAAGCAAGAACAACCTTCATATCATCATCTTTTCTCAAAAACCCATTTAAAATCTTGAAGGTATAAACTTTTTTTTAAATCATATTCTTGATTCTTATGTGATGATGGAGATGTTAGATGGTTTCTCTTGAACTTGGAATGAATCACAAACTTGTGTTTAACAAAGAATGAGATTTAAATCAAAGTAAAGTGAGTGTATATATGTGTGTATATATGACCGAAAATTATGGTCATGTGTGTGATAAGTTGTGTTTTAATTTCTTGTTCTTGATTGTTTTGAGTTGATTTTTGAAGGATAGTTTCATGCATGTGTTGTAAAGGTGTCATAAAAGAATGTTCTCAAAAAGGTTTCCATGATTTGAAATAGATATGTTAAAAAGTAGAGTTTTGGAAGTTTATACATGTATATATATGTGTGTGTCGTATATATATGTATATATATGAATGCATACACCAAGTTTTGTCACATGTAAATAAAAGAAGGAATGTTTGCATTTATGTGAAAATGATTTAATGATAATAAAATGAATATGCTTTGATTTAGATGAACATGATATAAATATGGTCTTTGATGCATTTAAGGTCATGTTGGATGATGATGTTATGATAGAAGCATATACTTAGACATGCATGATGATAAATGTTTATAAAAAGGTGATTTGAGTATGATTTAATAAAAATCAGTTTTGAACTGATTATAAATACAAAAATAAAGTTATTTTAAAGTGTTTAGTGACATATAACTTTGTCATAATGTTTGTTAGCTTTGCATGTTGTACTTGGTGCATTAAAGGTTGTAAAATGCGTGAAATTGCATGATTTATGTGACTTAAACAAAAATTGCACTAATCTGATTATATCCACTATTTTAATCAGTAAATAACATGTTTTGTGTCAAAATATCAAGTCGTTTCGAGTTTGGATGGTTATAGTAATGTTTGACGCAAAACTATGCGTTAAAACGGTCAAAAATCGGCTTTTCGAGTATTTTTGTAAAAATGATTTAGATCAGTAAATAAACTGATGTTTTTAGTTTAAAATGAGTATTTTAACTAATTTTAAGTTTACTTGGTGTTTGATTGGTCATACGTGACTTCCGACTCCCGAAAACGTTACCAAATCGCAAAAATACGCCTTTTTCAATATACACTAATATGGGTAAAATTTTGGGTAAACCTTATGTGTTAAAATGTGTTATGTGATTTAAACATGATAATGTGAAAGTATGTTAAGTTTTAACATGTTGATGGAAGTTTAGACTTTGCATGTATATTGTGCGTTTTGTGCTGAAGAAACGATAAAAATCGCGTTAAATATGTAACTTGTTTGTCGAGCATGAAATTTGATACTTATGAGATATTCTATGTATATTAGCTTTAAAAATGAGAAAATAGATAAGTTAACAAGATTTCGCGTGTTTCAGTGTTAAATTATATGAACGTTTATGTATATATAGTACGACACGCAAATCGTAGATATATTACGTATAAACGGGAGTGTTAACGGATTTACACAAAAATGGTCACCAATAAAATCGTTCAAGTCGCAAAATCATAATATATATATATATATATATGGACTCATATATATATTAACGTGTCAACAAAATAAAAAATGATAACTTTTCGAGAAAATCTCAAAGTTATGTGATAATTCTAAGAAACGGAGAAACTTAGGATTTTTGTGCTATGTATGTTGATTTAAAATCATTCCTATATATATATATATATATGTTAGGACGTGTAGAAATCAATCTTTGGGATTGCGCTATTTAAAATACGCACCCAAAGGTGAGTGTCATTAAACCCCTCTTTTTACTGCTTTGTATATGTTTTGGGGGTAGAACACGCCAATAAAAGGGTTTAATAATGTTTATGGATTAAAACATACCTTTTAATATAAATTATATATTCTCATTGAAAATATATGGAGTTTGATAAATTATACGTTTCGAGATAAAACGTTTTTGATGAATATATGTTTGGGGGAAAACAACTGTATAGTTGGTACGAATATTGCTTGGTCTCAAGAGAGCAAGTAACAGCATAGGCCTACATTTCGGTGGGGATTTCAGGGGATTCGTACAACATCGTGTATTAAATTGTCATATTAGTAGGATATATATATTGTACGTGAGGCAGACAACATAAATGGTCTCAATATGGACCAAGCGCCAATGGTGTCGTTTAATCATTTAAGTAATGCACGCGATGAATTGTTGGTAGATCTATCGGGTTGACAACCCTGTCGTGGCCGGTCGCCCCGTGTCAAGTCAAACGATGAATTGATATTCTGTTTATTGTCTAGAATTGATTATCCCTGCATGGAAAATATATAGTTCGTATCGTTTAGCTAACATACGAGTCTGAAAGTTGACGCAATAATTTAATATACAAAACCTGGGTCAGAATAGTATTGTCGGATGGGTGAACCGTAACGGGAGGACCCATGGATTTTATTAAGGAAGTAAAATGGACTTTCTAAAATTATATGGATGTTTTCAAATAAACACCAAATCAGAAAGTTTTCCTTTAGAATAATTTGTTTATAAGTGAATATATGAACTCACCTTCCTTTGTGTTGACACTTGATAACGTGTTCTACGGGTACTTAAATTCGGCTTCGGGAATCATGGCGTATCTTGTGTTTGAATGATGCATGTTGTTTTGTTTGAAAATGTTGGACAACTTTTAAACTTTCTAGGACGTATGAAATAAGATCCGCGAGGATCTAAGACAACTTAACTATGTGGTGGTATCGCAAAACGTAATGTTTAAATAACTTATGTTTAAAATAAATTAAAATGTCCAACAATTAAATGCATCGATCAACAAGATATAAATGGGCACCAACTTCCGTCACCACTACGTTTTATATTCCGCTACGACGTTTTTGGGGTGTGACAGAAGTTGGTATCAGAGCCATTGGTTGTTAGGGAACTAGATGTTTTCGGAGGAAAACACTAGACTTCAACCGGAGAATTTTGAAATATAAAGTCCAAAATTCGCCAAGAAATTTTAAATACACATGGAAATTTTATCATATATGAAAACCCTTATATGTTTATGTGCATACGTGATTTTCTGTTTATTTTGGGCCTTACGTGTTACTATTCATGTTAATCACACACTCACTTGTACGGTTACATATGTATCACAGATGTCGCACGAGCACGAGGTCATTGAGATCAACGACTCAGGTAGCGAGCCAGATTTCGAGACTTCACCCAGATCTATTCTACCAGAGACACCTATCACGACCCCACAGATGGTTGGTATGGCTGAGTTTGCTTCATCATTCCGTGTCGACCCTGCTGCTTTCGCTAGCCAGGTAAACCCCCGATATGCTTCCACTAGCAACGGGTGGATTGATGACAACGATGACGCTCCTCTCTCGATTCACGAGACGGGATAATCATCTGGCATGGTACCAGTTATCGATGACGTGATCGGAGGTGTCCCTGTTATTGGAGGACCTTATAGTATTGCGCCAGCAATGGATGCCACTATTGTCACTGCTCGACCATTAGAGCCATCTGTTGCTCCACCTGCTACTGTGATCGATTCTATCGCTGAGGTCCCTCCACCTGTTCTGTCAGAGTCATCTTTACCCGTCTTAGAGTCACACGCATCTACTACCCCCTATTAGTGTATTATCGCCGAGGGAAGAGGGTTAGGCCTGCTGGAGAGATTGCTTCTACATAACATGCTGAGACTGCGTCTGCTTCTAAGAAGCAGAAAGGGGTTTGGGTAGATCGATGTTGCCATTGCGACCGACAGTTTGCTGCCATGCGTGAAGAACTGGAAACGACTAAGGGTAAACTGAAGGACCTCGAAGGGCAAATGGATTGGTACGATGAGTTGAAGGATTTGGACAACAGTGCGATGGACCAGATGCATTGGAGGATAGTGGATCTGGAAGAGTTGGTTCGGAAGATGCTAGATTTTATAGGGATGAGGCGTTAGATGTTAGTTGTTGTTGTTTGTTTTCGTTGTTTGTTTTTGGTTGTTGTGTTAGATACTTCTTGGTACTTTCGGTTTTGGGGGCCTGCGTGCCAATTATATTTTGTGATATTAGGTAGAAATTTTTGTGGAAACTTGTTATGGGTGTCGATGTAGACATGCCAATAATAGTTGTGATGTACTGGAAAACAAGTTATTAATTTCTATGATAATATCAGATGATCTACTTTTGGTTTAAATTTTTTTTCTCATTAATGTGTTGATAATATACATGCGCAATGTTTGGTCCACTAATATTTAATGATTGAATTATTTTTGGTTATCATCTCATGTGATTATTATTGTTGTAAATAATAGAAACGATGAAAATGCTGCCAAAAGCAAGACAGGGTACTGGACTACCTGCCACACCAGAAGAGTTGGCACGACTCATAACCTAACACGTTAATACTACCTTGGAACAGTGTGATGCTAACCAAAATGATGGCCAGGAACGTGAATGCGGTACTCTCGGGCAGGATCTTGGTGGGACACAGATTGGAAACCCTCCAGGTAAAATAATGATCGGAAATTTTGGTTGTTCATCTGTTATGATCTCATTGGAACGTATTCCTGATTTCCATTAACCGTATGAACAGTGCACAGGAGCATACACAAAACAATCCAGGGTTGTAGCCCAAGATCATTTACTAGTGTCCTATGCAATGATATGACATCGATATGCGTGATATCGGGCTATCAGAACGAGTCGGTCAACCGAGTGTTTCAGCGATCCGAACCTAGAACTGGAGATTCAAAGAAGCGCAAACCTGAAAGCTCCAAGAAGATTCCCGAAGTGGAAAGTAGGAAGAAACGTAACTTGGAGAAAGCGAGTGTAGCTAACCCTAAAGAGTCATGAAAAGGTAAAGTCGGAAATGGTCAAGAGAAGTGCGCCAGATGTGGCCGAACCGGACATGTGACTTCCCAGTGTTACTCTAAGAGTACGTTGGATGGAGTTGCGCTCGAAGGATGCTTCGCATGTGGTGAGCAAGGACACTACAAAAGAGAATGCCCGAAACCGAAAGGACAAGATGTTAAGAGCAGTTCCGTTGAGGCAAGTGTCGGGAAGGCAAGTGAGAGTCCTGCTACTGTTACCGGTATATTTCAAATCAAAAGCCAATCTATGTTCATACTTTAATACCAAGGCTGACTTGAGTTTTGTTCTAAAAACTTTAAACCGTTTTTGTGTTCACCTACAAGTAAGCTAAGTATAAAGTGCCCAATAGAACTTGTAATTGGTAAGTTGATAGAAACTGGTGAGGTTGTTCGCGGTTGTAGTATTTAGTTAAGAGATCGTAGTTCTAGAGTTGGTTTATTTCCAGTGGAGCTGGGAAGCTTTGACAAAGGTGCAAAATGGATTTACTTTCTGAGGATAAAGTGGGGACTATCGCTTGAAGAAGCTAGCTAGAATATCTCGTCCTGATGACAGTAGAAAGGCGAAAGTTGTACGCGGAGATCGACCGAGTCGAGTGTTGATAGCCGAGAGTTGTCAGTGTTGTGAGGATGCTTGAGTTGTTGCGAAAGGGATATCCTGCATTTTTAGTGAATATAATGGACGCAGAAACCGAATGTAGGAATGTCGGAGAGATTTCTATCAATCGCAACTATCTGGAAGTCCTCCTAAAAAAGAAACTTACCTGGATCTCCCCTGCGAGATGGATCGAATTTCTAATCGATCTGTCTCATGGTGCTGCACCCAATTACACAATCTCCTTATAGATTAAGCACCGCTTGAAATGATAGAAATGTCGAGATAGTTTTAAGAGCTTTTGGACAAGGGTTTCATTGATCAAGCTTTTCGCTTTGAGGCGCATCGGTTATGTTGAGAGAAAGAAGGATGGATCCTTCAGGATATGTGAGGATTTTAGAAAGCCGAACAAGTTGACTCTCGAGAATCGGTACCTTATTACCGAGGATTGACAATTTGTTCAATCAAGCTACCGGGACTCAGCTGCTACACGAAGATCGATCTACGATTGGGATATTATCAGTTGAAGGTTGCTACAAAGAAATTTCGGGGACTGCTTTTCAAACGTGATATGGCCATTACGAGAAATTAGTCATGCCCTTTGATTTAATTAATGCGCCATTTATATTCATAAATCTCATGAATAGGGTATGGAAACACTAATCGGATAAATTCGTGATAATATTCATCGATGAAATGCTTGTCTATACACGAACCAAAGAGAATCATGAGTAACGTTTGAAGTTAACTATGGAATTAGAAGGAATAAGGAAGTTATGCCTGTAGATCAGCTTGAGATTAGGAGCGTGTATGATGGACTTAGAAGGAAGTTAAGATACTCACATTCCCTTGGCAGAGTTATCTTACAATAATGATTAACATGCTAGTATTTAGGTTGCTCGTTTTGAAACTTTGCATGGGTGGAAGTTTTAATCGTCACTTCATGGAGCTAACGTGACAAAGGACAATTAACCAGACCCTAGTTTATCTAGGAAACCAGCGACAGGATTTGCCTAGATCGAGGGAAGGTTAAAAGTCGCTAACTGATCAACAGAAGGATTACATGGACAATGGAAGGAACTATTGCGGTTCCAGATTGAAGATTTAGTTCTGTTAAAGGAGTTATCTTGAGAGAGATGCTATTAGGTTTAGCAGAGGAAAGGAAAACTGAGCCACATTGACTTGGTCCTTTCAAGAGCCCATCTTGAGTTGGATCAGTCGCTTATAGACTCAAGCTACCATCAGAATTGAGTGGTGTACATGATGTACTATTTGGATGCAGTTGAAGGAGTGTACAATGGATAGTACACTGATTTTGCTCATTGTAAAGATTTGTTTGGAAGATAAACGAAGGTTTATCGAAGCGTCGTAGAAGCAGTGTGTATAGCTAGAAGAGTTATGATACTAACCGGGAGGCGATTTCAGCATTCTAGCAATATCTGTGATTTATAGGTTGTGTAACCAGTGGATACCTGAAATGGTGAAACTTTGACTTAATCTTCTTGATTAAGTTCTTGTGAATGTTGGACACTGGAAAGAGTGGAGAGCGTTGAGACGTGAGTTTAGGAATTGAGGATGTGTGTAATATAGGTCTATGAGGATTCTTCGTAAGAATCCAAGTTTCTCACAGAAACTATAAGACTATATTCATAAAATCCGTTTTTGTTATTCTTACTTAGTGCGAAAACAAAACCTGTAGAGTAAAAATTTCGGGGACGAAATTTCCTAAATAGGGGGAGACTATGACACCCGACTTTTCAGGCCGTACCGTACAATTGTAACACGTGTTGTGAATAGGTAACAGGGCTGTAGTTGACTGGTTATGATGTTTATATGTGAAATTTAATGAGTTGGTAAAACTAAACTGTGATAAAAATTATGTTGGCAACGGTAAGATAAACACTTATCGCGTAACGGTTAAAATGCGAAACGAACGTCGATGACCACCCGATCAGTGTTTAAAATCCTAAAAATAGTCTATTATGATTAGAATAATAATTCTAATCATATCCGTGTGGAAAGATAATTTAAAACGCTAAGAAACTCTATTTTTCGAGTTTGAGCGCGTACCGCGCGATATAGCGCGTATACCGACAAAATACTGTCAACACAGACAGTCAAGGCAACTGATAATCATTTTAGTAATAATTTGATAAGTTTATTTCTATAGAATGACAAAAATAAATAAAAACACTTAAATTCCTATTTTTGCGATTTTAAGCGCATATCGCGCAGCACAGCGCATATACTGCCAAATACCGACAACATAGCCAGTCCAGGCAAACAAAATATTGTTCTATAATATTTTGGCAGGTTTATTTTTATAGAGAGTTAAAAATAATTTAAAACGCATTAAAACGGGATTAAAATGCGAGATAAAATACCCGGTATCCAGTAAAATACCTGTTTTGGCACCTAAACTATACATACATGCATGTATAAGCGTGTGTATTTGTGAGAGTTGTGAGGTGGCGGCTGGTTGGAGGGGTTCTCCTTCTCTCTCTAGACACTTGTGGGCATGGGGAACATACAAGTGATGATTGATCACCTAAAACCTTCTATAATCATTCAAAACCCAAGACACATTCACCAGTTTTCATTCTCTCACTCTCTCTCTCTCATGCTCACGGCCGAACACCCTCACACACATACACATTCAAAAATTTTCAATCTTTCCATGAAGAATCAAGAGCTTTCCAAGATGATTTCAAGCTAGTATGGGTGTTTGGAAGTGATTTCAAGCAAGAACAACCTTTATATCATAATCTTTTCTCAAAAAACCCATTTAAAAATCTTGAAGGTATAAACTTGTTTTTAAATCATATTCTTGATTCTTATGTGATGATGGAGATGTTAGATGGTTTCTCTTGAACTTGGAATGAATCACAAACTTGTGTTTAATAAAGAATGAAATTTAAATCAAAGTAAAGTGAGTGTATATATATGTATGTATATATGGCCGATAATTTTATTAATGTGTGTGATAAGTTGTGTTTTAATTTCTTGTTCTTGATTGTTTTGAGTTGATTTTTGAAGGATAGTTTCATGCATGTGTTGTAAAGGTGTCATAAAAGAATGTTCTCAAAAAGGTTTCCATGATTTGAAATAGATATGTTAAAAAGTAGAGTTTTGGAAGTTTATACATGTATATATATGTGTGTGTCGTATATATATGTATATATATGAATGCATACACCAAGTTTTGTCACATGTAAATAAAAGAAGGAATGTTTGCATTTATGTGAAAATGATTTAATGATAATAAAATGAATATGCTTTGATTTAGATGAACATGATATAAATATGGTCTTTGATGCATTTAAGGTCATGTTGGATGATGATGTTATGATAGAAGCATATACTTAGACATGCATGATGATAAATGTTTATAAAAAGGTGATTTGAGTATGATTTAATAAAAATCAGTTTTGAACTGATTATAAATACAAAAATAAAGTTATTTTAAAGTGTTTAGTGACATATAACTTTGTCATAATGTTTGCTAGCTTTGCATGTTGTACTTGGTGCATTAAAGGTTGTAAAATGCGTGAAATGCATGAAATTGCATGATTTATGTTACTTAAACAAAAACTGCACTAATCTGATTATAACCACTATTTTAATCAGTAATAACATATATTGTGTTAAAATATCAAGTCGTTTCGAGTTTGGATGGTTATAGTAACGTTTAACGCAAAACTATGCATTAAAACGGTCAAAAATCGGCTTTTCGAGTGATTTTTGTAAAATTGGTTTAGATCAGTAAATAAACTGATGTTTTTAGTTTAAAAATAAGTATTTTAACTAATCTTAAGTTTACTTGGTGTTTGATTGGTCATACGTGACTTACGACGCCCGAAAAAGTTACCAAATCGCAAAAATACGCCTTTTTCAATATACACTAATATGGGTAAAATTTTGGGTAAACCTTATGTGTTAAAATATGTTATGTGATTTAAACATGAGAATGTGAAAGTATGTTAAGTTTTAACATGTTGATGAAAGTTTAGACTTTGCATGTATATTGTGTGTTTTGTGCTGAAGAAACGATAAAAATCGCGTTAAATATGTAACTTGTTTGTCGCGCATGAAATTTGATACTTATGAGATATTTTATGTATATTAGCTTTAAAAATGACAAAATAGATAAGTTAACAAGATTTCGCATGTTTCGGTGTTAAATTATATGAACGTTTATGTATATATAGTACGACGCGCAAATCGTAGATATATTACGTATACACGGGAGTGTTAACGGATTTACACAATAATGGTCACCAATAAAATCGTTCAAGTCACAAAATCATGAATAAATATATATATTAACGTGCCAACATAATCAAAAATGATAACTTTTCAAGAAAATCTCAAAGTTATGTGATAATTCTAAGAAACGGAGAAACTTAGGATTTTTGTGCTATGTATATTGATTTAAAATCGTTCCTATATATATATATGTGTGTGTGTGTGTGTGTGTGTTAGGACGTGTAGAAATAAATCTCTGGGATTGCGCTATTTAAAATACGCACCCAAAGGTGAGTGTCATTAAACCCCTCTTTTTACTGCTTTGTATATGTTTTGGGGGTAGAACACGCCAATAAAAGGGTTTAATAATGTTTATGGATTAAAACATGCCTTTTAATATAAATTATATATTTTCATTGAAAATATATGGAGTTTGATAAATTATACGTTTCGAGATAAAACGTTTTTTATGAATATATGTTTGGGGGAAAACAACTGTATAGTTGGTACGAATATTGCTTGGTCTCAAGAGAGCAAGTAACAGCATAGGCCTACATTTCGGTGGGGATTTCAGGGGATTCGTACAACATCGTGTATTAAATTGTCATATTAGTAGAATATATACATTATACGTGAGGCGGACATCATAAATGGTCTCAATATGGACCAAGCGCCAATGGTGTCGTTTAATCATTTAAGTATTGCACGCGATGAATTGTTGGTAGATCTATCGGGTTGACAACCCCGTCGGGACCGGTCACCCCGTGTCAAGTCAAACGACAAATTGATATTATGTTTATTGTCTAGCATTGATTATCCCTGCATGGAAAATATATAGTTCGTATCGTCTAGCTAACATACGAGTCTGAAAGTTGACGCAATAATTTAATATACAAAACCTGGGTCAGAATATTATTGTCGGATGGGTGAACCGTAACGGAAGGACCCGTAGATTTTATTAAGGAAGTAAAATGGACTTTCTAAAATTATATGTATGTTTTCAAATAAACACCAAATCAGAAAGTTTTCCTTTGGAATAATTTGTTTGTAAGTGAATATGTGAACTCACCCTCCTTTGTGTTGACACTTGATTACGTGTTCTACAGGTACTTAAATTCGGCTTTGGGAATCATGGCGTATCTTGTGTTTGAATGATGCATGTTGTTTTGTTTGAAAATGTTGGACAACTTTTAAACTTTTTGGGACGTATATAATAAGATCCGCAAGGATCAAAGACAACTTAACTATGTGGTCGTGTCGTAAAACGTAATGTTTATATAACTTATGTTTAAAATAAATTAAAATGTCCAACAATTAAATGCATCGATCAACAAAATATAAATGGGCACCAACTTTCGTCACCACTACGTTTTATATTCCGCTGCGACGTTTTTGGGGTGTGACATCTTTAAGTCAGAAGTCCCCATTTTACCTCTTTCTTCTTCTCTTCCACCTGAACAACCTTCTCACATTTTACCTCTTTTTTTTCTTTTGCTGCTCGTCTCTCCTTTAGCTTCTCCAATTTATCTGCAAAATAAAATTTGAAACTTTCAGGAGATAGATGAGTTTTACCAATGTTTATTTGTTTAATTTCTTCTTCGTCATCACTGCTATCAATTGATGATTGATAAAAAACTGGTGTCTTTTCTGAACTATTTTCTGAAGAAACAGATTCTTCATCTTGACTTTTCTCATCATCTGCAAACACATCCATCCATTCTTTCATCAACTCTGGCTCTTGAATGATCTGTGCAATAAATGCTCTAAACTTTGAGTTACTTTCAGGCGGAATATATTTATCCCAGCTAAATCCCTCTGGAAATCTTTCATCATCTTGATGCACTAGATAAGCTTTCTTTGATGGCTCTTCGATCAGATCCTTCCTAGCATGTGAAGTTTGTGACGATTGTTGTTGATGCGGATGTTGAGCAATTTGAATATAATTCGCTTTTCGATGATAATCATTGTTGCCGAATGGATTTTGAGCTCCACTTGCTTCTCGGTTGGTACATTCCCTCTTGAAATGTCCTTTTTCCTTGCACCAAAAACAAGTAACTTTAGACTTGTCAAAACCTAAAGTAAAACATTAGCATCACATAAATCATCTCTTCCTGTAATCTGCTTAAATTTCTCAGCTCTCCTCAACACGCTCACTAAACACCACTTAATATCCATTAGCTCCATTTCCTCAGCATCAATCTGATCGTAGTCCTCTTTTGTTAACATAGGATTTCTGATCCTTCCCGCAACCAAACCCTCATATGAATCTAACACGGTAACTAGTAATGCCATATGACTTTTAGCGACTTCTTCGGAGAAATTCTGACCGTTCTGAAGATGCAACACGATGTTGCATTGTAGCACATGACCATTACCATGGTTTGAGCTTTGAGACTGATAATTTGAAGTCAAACCATTAGGATTAACATTCGGATATGAAGAAAATCCACTGTTGTTGATTGAGCTTTGATTGAGTGATCTGGATGAGTTTTCTGCGCTGAAAGCTGTTTGGATCTTTGGACTTGCTTCAACATTTTGAACATTGCCTTTGAAATACATCTTGATATCTTGTTGACTACTTGAATTGTTCATTCTAGCGATCTTTTGTTGTTCAAGATCTTGTCCCTCAAGTTTTTCAATGAATTGAGCAATTGTCAATCTATCATACTCTCCGGTATTCTTCAAACTCATAACATATGTACCCCATTCTTTTTGAGGTAAAGCACCGGCTAATTTTTCAACCCATTCCTCATGATCTTTAGTGATATCCAACCGACTCATTGAACGTACTAAATGACAATATCTCTCGATAAGAGTCTTTGTAGTTTCACCCGACAAACTTGAGAACAATTCAAATTCTTTCTTTAATAGTGACTTTTTATTCTTGATCATCTCCGTACTTCCTTCGAATTTTGTACGAAGCGCTTCCCAAATCGAACGTGCACTATCATCATGTTGAAGTAATATGAAGATGTCTTCTTTCACAGCTTGTTGAAGTAAATTGATCATCATCTTTTCTGCCTTGTACATTTCTCTTTCTTTTTCCGTAAATTCAGAAATATTCTTTGTAACTCCCACATTATTACGAGGTCGAACATACTTAGTTTCAATACACTCCCAAGACATTAGATGATTTGCTTGAACCCAATTCTCGAAACGTTCTTGCCAACTGTAATATTCTTCAATGCTCATCAACTTAGGGGGTTTCTGTAACGTTCCTGTTTCATTTTCCATAGTTACACTCTGAGCGACGGTAACAGGAGTACCCGGGGTAGTAGCAAATGCATTATAAAATTCGTTATCCATGTTTCGGTTTCGAAGGTTCACTCTAACAGACTTTTCAAACGATCTGGTTAACTTTCAAACGACCTGATGACCTAAGTTTAATCCATGCGAACTGAATAATTCACCTCGTGTGAACTAAATAACTTCCAAACAACCTGGACCTAAACTTCAATTCGTGCGAACTGAGATTATATCAAACCGTGCGAACTGACAAACTTTCAAGCAACCTGTTACACTTTTCACTTCGTGCGAACTGAGGGATTCAAGTCGTGCGAACTGAGAGTTTTCGTGCGACCTGAGGTCAAACCACGCGAACTGATGACATGTCGAACGATCGGAAGGTATTTTGTCAAATTGATCAGGTTTTAGGCTGAATTAGGTTCTGATTTCTTCAAGGATTGATTAAAACAATGTTTTACGTGTTATATATGAAAATCAGCTCATTTTAACCGTGAAAACTCAGTTAATTTTGAGAAAATGTGAAGAAAGTGAGTAGATATCAGATATTTTGGTGAAAACAAGCTGAAATGGTAAGAACTCTTCCTCCTGAGCTCTGATACCACTTGTAGGATCGTTGAATCGATCAAAACGAGTCGATCAGAAGAGTTCTAGACCAAATCAGAGGCAGAATTCATTGATTTGATCTTCATTCAGCTTGATATGCACTTAGAAGTAGTTTAATTGTCACTTGTATTGATTTGAAACTGTTTACAGATCTAGAGACACTTCGGCAGAGCTTCGCTACCGGAATCCAAAGTTGCAAATGAAGAACCAAGACTCACATATATATAGGGAAGCCCAGGTCGCACCAAACATCTCACACAAACTGGTTAAGTCCAGTTCGCGCGAACTGGTGCTTGTCCACTTCGCATGAACTGGTCAGTTCGTACGAACTGGCTGGTTCTGACCTGTTTCCCGTTTCTATCGTACTACGTATCTTGGTCTATCAATTCTATTACATGACTTGATACAAGACGAAGTCGACAGACATATGCACTAACAAACTCCCCTTTGGATGTTGACGAGTCTTCAGTCTTAATCAGTCTTCCCGCTCTATCCAAGATGTCTTTCTCTGTAAGCATCCTTCAATCTCTATCTTCTCTTCCAAAATCTCAATGTGACTCTTCAAATTCTCTTGATCAGATCTCTTGATTCCTTTAGCTCATCAGCATCAGCAGCTTCTATCTCGAGCGCTGTTCCAGAATCTGAATCTGGCTCTTATGCTTTCACAGGTTCAGGAACGATTCATGGCTCTTACCTCTTCAGACTTCCCCTTTCGACAAGCTGGGATCACAGTCTGGAATTCTCTATCTGCACAAACTCTACCCAAAACATAAGATTTTTCATTTTCTAACAATGTTAATCTCTGCTTACCACTTGTTTTAGAAACATTCAAATTTGACATTTCATTAATTTGAAACCATTTAATTATTTCAAGATCATTTATCTTTTCAAATAAACTCTTCCAACCCTGTTATTCATCATGTTTAGCACTCGGAATTTTGAAAATCAGCTTTCCAACATCAGTTGTCGAAAATAAGATGAAATAAAATCTTTTTGAATTTTCAAAATTTTATGCTAAAACACACTTAAACTCTTTTTGGATTTTGGGAAATAAACTATATACAGACATCTTTTTGTGAGTTTGTGTAAGAGGATCATATCAGTTTATGACAAATCACTAGCACCGTTGAGCTTTAAACACTTTAAGTTCTAAACGATTCACTTAGATTGTCAGTATACTGATCAACTTAAATTTTCACACAAAGTTCAACTGATTCGAGATACGAGATTAGTGTTTTAATGTCTTAAACTTATTCGTGTGTCCCACCTCAGAATATACTCCCGTATCCAGACTCCTATATTCAGTCTTACAAGGGAATGTACACTAATGATATATGTAAACGGGAAATGCGAGACCATGAGAGCTCAGGCTAGAACTTCCGTTCAATCAGAGAGATGATGGCTCGTCTTTCGGTGTGTCCCGTTTGGGGATCTTTTCTTCAACAGCACATGATTAGCATTTTTCAATATTTCATCAATTTTTATGCTGAGGGTGAGCTTTATGATTAAAGCAGTGCAAAGTATTATACGAGGACTAGGCTATTGCTCCCGCAAAATCAGAAGTCCTGGTATAATACCCCAGATATCATCACGCACAAAGACCTTGTATGTCAGAAATAGAAAGCCCTTCAAACAAGATTTCAGGGGTTACCTATATATCCGAGAGATGTGCCCCACAAAATAAGTAAGTTTGATATTTAGGTTTATATCTCGACAACAATCTACTAAGCGTGCGAAAACCTACTGGCATATCATCAGTGAGACCGTTTATCACATTTTAACTTTCTAATTCTTTAGCGTACTGTGATTGTCTACTGATGTATTATCATTTCCTCTTTTTCACAACAAAACTCATTTTTTATTTTTTCGATGTTTTTGGTTTTTGGATTTTTCAAATTTTCAAAATTTCTAAATTTTTTACTCCCCCTAAAATAAAAAATATGTCTCAATTTTTTATTTTTCGTGAAAATTTGAAAATAAACGCAATAAATTGTTCAAATAAACTGACAAACTGATGTGAATTGCTCCAATTCGCCATCCACTTGGCTTAAACAATCAGAACTCCCCCTGTCAACAAACTATTTTCCCATTATGATTTCAAAACACTTAAGTTTGTTTTTATCAAATGGTTTTTTTTCGGAAAATTAGTTTTGTTGATTTCACTCATCATGGGGTTTAATTCATCACATTGTTTTCAACCACTTGTAAAATCACTTTTCCTTTTTTAATCACTTGTATGAAAGTTAAATCAAGTTCAACTTAATGACCTTGATTAACCACTTGTAGGTTCTTATCAACAAACACATTTTTCAAGAATGATGCCAATTCATGCTCCACGATTTCCAACTTGGGAGCTCCGGCAAGTCAGGATTTTTAAGCATGGAATACAGACACCCTAGCCTGACCAGCTTTGGGTGTTTGATATACGTTAAATTATACATGTTTTTATACCCCAAAACACTTCCGTTTTAAGCTTTTTTGACCGAAAATACTATACTACGATTAGGTGCCAAATCCGGCACTTTTATATTTTCAGGTCTTAAACAGGGCTTAAAGGAAAATTCTGATGAAAACGGACAAAATATGAGGCATTTCTGATAAAAAGAACAAAATTCTGATGACTGCCAGGTGTGGCACAGCCGTGCCATCTGATGGCACTACCGTGCCGATCGTTCGATCTCGGAAGCACTGCTAGTGCAACAGCCAGTGCCGATCTGTTCCCGTGCCGCACGACCGTGCCACCAGCGGCACTACCGTGCCGATCAAGCGACCTCGGAAGCACTGCCAGTGCGACTAGAAGTGCCAACTGTTTCTCGGGCGGCACTACCGTGCCACCCGAGGCATGACCGTGCCAATGCCAAATCAAGCTTTCTGACCAACAATTCTGATGAGCGGCACTACCATGCCGATCTTATGACCAAGACAACTTGTCCACTAGTCCACTTGGCTGACTCGGGATTGCTGAAACTGATGTCACCCGACAACACCTGCCGCACGACCGTGCCAAACTGAAAATTGCCTATAAATACAGCCATTCGCTACTGGTTCAAATGTTGGGTTTTTCTCTGTGTTTCTGGGCAATTTCTGGGTTACGAAGCAGTCCTGATCAGACCCATTTGAAGCTTAAAGATCAAGTGGAAGCATAACCGATCCAACCAATCAATTCCTTGCTTGTTTATGGTTCGATTCCTTGTTCTTGGACATGTATTTCTGATCATTTTGCAAGTGATGAGCTGATGTTAGTTTATGTTTAATGTAGTTTATGTAATAATAGTTATAAACTTGTTTCTTGAATGAACTTTATGTTGTAATCTTGTTTATATGAAACTTAAGTACTTTTTCATGTTTGAATCTTCATGATTATATAATGAACGTTTCATTGATGTTGAGTTCCTGATTATGTTTGATTATCTTGGATAATGAATCTGTGGTTAGTGGGATGGTAACTATTTCTTGATTAATCACTTGTTTGTAAACTTGTTTACACCATGATACTCGAGAGGGGTATTGGTTTTATACAAGATATATCTTATTTTGATTAGGAATACTTTCTTGCACGTAAGGGTTCTAACGAATTATATGGTGTTGATTGCATGTTCTTAGATGCGATTTATGATCCTTGTTTAGTAGTTTTGGTCTGAAATTGCTGACATGGTAGATTTGTGTTTAAGACTTGTAAAGGTGAAATTGTTTGTTATATGATCTACATAATTGCTTATCCTCGTGGCTGTATTGTGACCATCGGTATTGCTTTCTTTGATAAGTGAGGTTAGGAATCCAGACCCGGTAAATAACCTATCTTTAAAGGTTCGCATGAATAAATATCAATAGCTCGCTAATGAATGATTTTAGGTGGTTAATGTGTGACCATCGCGTTAACTTTCCGAAGAATCATAATGCTAGAAATCCAGACCTGGTAACTAGCTGTCTTGCAATTGGAAAATTGATTAAGTGCTTTTGTGACATATCTGATGGATAACATGTTTAGGTTGTTTGTGAAACTAGATAGTAGTATATTTAAGTTTTAGATGTAGTTTAGATAATTGAGTTAAACAACCATTCACTTATCCTTTTATCTGGTAATCTAATGTCAAAGATTTAGTACATTATAACGCCCGTGTTCCATGGATCGATATCTGGCTCTTACCAATACTTTGCTGCATATATGACGGGATACACTTGTCCTTTGTTGTGTGTGTTTTAATGTTAAGGTATAAACCATTTTTATAAATATTTCGTTACATGTGAAGATACTGTAAATAAATATGTATGTAAACACGTACGTCAAGTTTTTGGCGCCGTTGCCGGGGACACGGCGAAATTAACGGAACAATCCGAGTCATTATTTTACCGGTGTACAAACTGTGAATACTTGTAAATACTTGTACATTTTTTTTGTATATTTATTTATTTTCTTATTTACTAACTTGTGAATACCTAGCCTGGCACGCCCACTAGGACTAACTTTTGACTAACTTTTCCTTTTTGTTTTACTAACCAACTAACTGACTAACTTTACTAACTTGTAAAAACTTAGTCTGGCATGCCCAACTAATTTGTCTATTTTACTAACCACTAACCTTACTAACTTTTTATTTATTTTTCGACTAACATTTTACATTTATTTATTTAATTCAGTTATGTGTTCGGAATCGAACCATTTTCTTTTATTCTTTCATTTCAGTTATTTTAATTCAGTCATTTCATTTCCGTACATCATTCATTTATTTCATTCCAGTACAGTTATTTCAGTATTTTATTTATTTCAATTCAGTTATTTCATTCCTGTTTATATTTATATTTATGCCCGTGTTCGGAATTGAACCGCTTATATATTTATTTATTTATTTCATTCATTTATTTCATTTATATTCATTTATTTCTGTTACATTTATTCATTCTTGTTCATTTGTTTATTTAGTTAACTGCTTTTTCATTCTTTTATTTGTACTCAATTGTTTATTTATTTACTCCTCGAAAATAAAACTTTCTGATAAAATCATCAGATTTTCTGGTAAATTCTGATGAATTTATCAGATTTTCTGTTGGATTCTGATAAACCCATTTGATTTTCTGCGACAAAAAAAAATTCACCTCTGATGAATTTACCGGATTTTCTGGTAAATTCAGATGTATTTATCAGAAATTCTGATGGAAAGAAAATTTTCATCAGATTTTTATCAGATCTTATCAGATTTTCTGATAAATTTATCAGACTTCTGATGAAGTTAGCAGAATTTCTAGTAAAATATAAAAATTTCAGATTTTCAATGAGATAATCAGATTTCATCAGATTTTTATCTAATCAGATTTTCTGAAAAAAAAAAAGAGTTTTCGGATGTAAATAAGTAAATAAACATGTAAATAGTTATATAGTTATGTTTAATAAATTATATTTATATAATATAATAGTATTATTATTTATATTTATATTACTTATATTATTATTATGTTATTTTTCCGTATAATGCATTCCTTATTACTTGCAGGTTAATGTCCACAACCCCTGTACCCGCTATCGCTGAGCTAGCCAACCAACCAGAAAATAACCTAAGAAGAAGCAGGCTGCTTTGTGAAAGATCACTTGTCATGGCACAAAGGATTGCGGCCGCAATCGACGAACCAGAGATACTTTCTGAGAGCGAGAGTTCAGAGGACGACAGAGGAAGCATAATGGCAGAGGACGACCAGCCTTTGAATGAGACCGGCCGTCCAGGAGGAGCGGGCTTGCTACCGAGCATCGCCCGACCTACGATAGCAGCACCGAGTTTTGAAATAAAATCCAGTATTATTAATATGTTACAAAATTCGGTGCAGTTTGATGGGAAGGATCATGAAGATCCGGGTCGACACATCGCTTCGTTTCTCGAAGTGTGTTCGACTTTCAAAATACGAGACGTTTCTGAAGACGCAATCTGTTTGCGGCTGTTTCCATTCTCTTTGCGAGACAAAGCCCGATCTTGGCTTTTGTCACTTCCAGCAGGGTCCATCACGACTTGGAACGAGATGGCAGATCTTTTTATGCAAAAATACTTCCCTCCGGAAAAGACAGCTAAGCTAAAGAACCGTATAATGACATTCAAACAGGAAGAAGGAGAATCTCTACACGCAGCCTGGGAGACGTTCAAAGATCTTCTAATCGATGTACCACATCATTGGTTGTCTAAAAGACAACTTGTGTTGAACTTCTTCCAAGGACTTAACTACGACTCACAAGAACGCATAGACGTATATGCAGGAGGCGATCTTGGAACAAAAACACCAACAGAAGCCTACACAATTATAGAGAAAGCTACCTTAAAGTCGAGTTCTCGTCATAGTGGAGTACGAAGTAAAGCATTATCTATTCCTGGAGTTCATCAAGTGGATACATATACGACTCTTGCAGCGCAGATCAGAGCTTTGACTGCAAGGTTTGATCAAGCTCATAACGTTTTGAAGGTACAGTCATCATGTGAACAGTGTGGAGTGTCACACGAGCCAGGTACTTGTGAGCAGGGTGTTATGTTTACTGGCCACGAAGAAGTGGACTATCTGGGCAACCAAATCAGGCCCCAAAATAACCCCTACAGCAACACGTACAATCCAGGGTGGAAGAATCATCCAAACTTTGGATGGAAATCCGGTTCTGGGAACCAAAACCCACTTGGATATGCTCAGCATGCTCCTGCGCCACAGCAGCCCCAGGCACAGACTTACCAGTCTCAAGGTCAATCCTTCCAGCCTCATTACCATCATCAAGTCTCCGGGAGCAGTTCCCAGCCTCACGCCTCTCAGAGTAACTCTAAGCTAGAGGAGATGATGGCACAGCTGTTAGGAAACTTCAATTGTGCTAATCAGATAGCTGAGAACCGCTACCAACAACACAAGGAACGCTTCATGGCCCAAGAAGGGGAGATGCGGAGTCAAAAAGCTTCTATACAGACCATTGAGAATCAGGTTGGACAGTTGGCTAAAATGTTGTCTGAGAGACCCCCGGGTGGTCTTCCAGGAAACACGGAGCCGAATCCAAAAGGGCGTGTCAATGCCCCGCACGTTTAACAAGTGTGGAGGAAAATGAGTCTAGCTATCGACTCGCTGACAAATTTAGCGAGCGTGTTTTCACACGCTAAGGGTATTTTGTAAATATTTAATTTCTCGCATTTATTCCCTTGTTCGTTAACTTATTCTGTTTTTAGTAGGTTTGAACAAGATTGATTCATGTCTTAGGAAGTTTTGAAGTTGGTTTAAAATTAAAACATGTAAAAACCTTGCAAAAATGGTGAAATTTATTGAGAAAAAGGAGTTGAAGAGCATTCTGTTACTTCTGTCTGCAGAATGTACAGATGAATCACGGTCGTGCACCTGATCCGCACGACCGTACACTTCATAATCACATCTGACCAAGAACAACGTGCATAAGGTGGTCGTCGGATTGCACCACCGTGCACAGCGGCACCACGTTGCGAACCACAGTGCACAGGTTGATGCGCACTACCGTGCACGACTTTTTAGCAACAGTAATTTTTCAGGGTATAAAACCTACTTTTAAAAAAAACAATAATAAAATAAAATAAAACCTTTCAAAATTACTAACCCTGGCCGCACACCCGTTCTTGGCTCTCCCACTCCTAAAAACAACCAATTTTAGCAAGGATTTAACTCAAATCTTCAATCAAGGTATGATTCCTTACTTGTTTTTAGTGTGTGTTTATTTTTGTTTAATAATGGATTTGGTTTTACTCATCTAACGATTTGATCAATAGTAGTGTTTGTTGTTTTAGTAGTGACGTACTTGGCAGGTTTGTAAGAAATGTATACATAGTTGAGAAGGCTTCAATTCACCAGGTCTATTCATACGAATCTACTTCAACTCTGAGGGAGTACCTCTATCTTTTTTCACATTATTAGTTTAGCTCTTCATAATCGCTTAACTAATACGTGTTTCACATTGGAGACAATGTGAAGTTCAAGTGTGGGGAGGGGTTAAGGTTAACTTTATTGTCCTTTCGTTTTTGTAAAAAAAAAAAAAAAACCTTTAAAAAGATACAAAAGCGGTCAGTTGTGTTCTTTAGAAAGCATCATATTTGATCAAAACCGACAAGCCAAATCGATTTTTGAAAAAGATAACTAAAAGCATGACGAAACAAAAGAAAGACTAGCATGTTTACCTTTATATTTATACACATTCATTCCGTTTACGTGAGCATATTTTTGAGCCTTTACTGCTTTCTTGTCAATGCTTCTTTGTTTTTGCGGAAAATGAGTGAGCCGGATGCTTCATGTAATTTAGAACTTGTCATTTGTATACTTTTCAAGATCATGAATATGTGAAATTGCATGAATATGATAGAGGCAAATAGGATACCCTTTTGTGTAAGCCTTTTTCTTTGGTTTTATCCCGCACCCAACATTATCCATTAGTCCGCCATGTTGAGCCTATTTTTCGTGTTTTTCAAATTTTACCCAACTATTTAGCCTACTTAACCAAATTTAGCCTTTTTATTTTTAAACCTTCGTGTTAAAACTCGGTCAAAGTTATTTTCCAACTAGCTTGTTTGTAATTATTTCCTTGTAAAAAAAAACTCCAGAAAATAGTGATCGAAAAACAGATCAAAAGACGATCGAATTAGAGCAATTTTAAGCACTGAATAGTACAAATATGTTGTATAGCTCGAAAAGTGTAAAATCGTCTTTAAGCGTTATTTATGTATAGTTGTTGATTCATTTACGCTAGTTACAAATAACTGTCGAGTTTTAACCATTTAGCCACTTTAAAATATCCATTCCATGCCCTTAACCATAGCCTATCAATACAACCCATCAAAGACCTCTTGATTTATGTTTTTCACATGTTAATTGGTGGAGATTAGATCTTTTGACAAGCTTATAATATTGCATGATTCATTGACTAGGCATCGAGTGTTTAACATACACATTATATGTATGATTCAGAAATATAACCGAGTGTGTGTGAACATTGTGAGAAATGTAAAGATTTACATGCTAAGTCAATCAAACGTAGAATCATTACTTTATGGTTATCCTTTCATATATCCAACAAAGCTTGTTTGTTTTAAAATCTTTGATGATGACTTTTTGAAAACCGATTTGACCACCCAAACAAATTAAGTAATTTTGTAAATATTCAGATTTGATTCCATGTTTTATTTTAAGTTTGCTTGAGGACAAGCAAAGTTCAAGTGTGGGGATGTTTGATATACGTTAAATTATACATGTTTTTATATCCCAAAACACTTCCGTTTTAAGCATTTTTGACCGAAAATACTATGGTTAGGTGCCAAATCCGGTACTTTTATATTTTCAGGTCATAAACAGAGCTTAAAGGAAAATTCCGATGAAAACGGACAAAATCTGATGCATTTCTGATAAAAAGAACAAAATTCTGATGACTGCCAGGTGTGGCACGGCCGTGCCATCTGATGGCACTACCGTGCCGATCGTTCGATCTCGGAAGCACTGCCAGTGCAACAGCCAGTGTCGATCTGTTCCCGGGCCGCACGACCGTGCCACCAGCGGCACTACCGTACCGATCAAGCGACCTCGGAAGCACTGCCAGTGCGACTAGAAGTGCCAACTGTTTCTCGGGCGGCACTACCGTGCCACCCGAGGCATGACCGTGCCAATGCCAAATCAAGCTTTCTGACCAACAATTCTGATGAGCGGCACTACCGTGCTGATCTGATGACCAAGACAACTTGTCCACTAGTCCACTTGGCTAACTCGGGATCGCTGAAACTGACGTCACCCGACAACACTTGCCGCACGACCGTGCCAAACTGGCACGGCCTTGCCAAACTGAAAATTGCCTATAAATACAGCCATTCGCTACTGGTTCAAATGTTGGGTTTTTCTCTGTGTTTCTGGGCGATTTCTGGGTTACGAAGCAGTCCTGATCAGACCCATTTGAAGCTTAAAGATCAAGTGGAAGCATAATCGATCCAACCAATCAATTCCTTGCTTGTTTATGGTTCGATTCCTTGTTCTTGGACATGTATTTCTGATCATTTTGCAAGTGATGAGCTGATGTTAGTTTATGTTTAATGTAGTTTATGTAATAATAGTTATAAACTTGTTTCTTGAATGAACTTTATGTTGTAATCTTGTTTATATGAAACTTAAGTACTTTTTCATGTTTGAATCTTCATGATTATATAATGAACGTTTCATTGATGTTGAGTTCCTGATTATGTTTGATTATCTTGGATAATGAATCTGTGGTTAGTGGGATGGTAACTATTTCTTGATTAATCACTTGTTTGTAAACTTGTTTACACCATGATACTCGAGAGGGGTATTGGTTTTATACAAGATATATCTTATTTTGATTAGGAATACTTTCTTGCACGTAAGGGTTCTAACGAATTATATGGTGTTGATTGCATGTTCTTAGATGCGATTTATGATCCTTGTTTAGTAGTTTTGGTCTGAAATTGCTGACATGGTAGATTTGTGTTTAAGACTTGTAAAGGTGAAATTGTTTGTTATATGATCTACATAATTGCTTATCCTCGTGGCTGTATTGTGACCATCGGTATTGTTTTCTTTGATAAGTGAGGTTAGGAATCCAGACCCGGTAAATAACCTATCTTTAAAGGTTCGCATGAATAAATATCAATAGCTCGCTAATGAATGATTTTAGGTGGTTAACATGTGACCATCGCGTTAACTTTCCGAAGAATCATAATGCTAGAAATCCAGACCCGGTAACTAGCTGTCTTGCAATTGGAAAATTGATTAAGTGCTTTTGTGACATATCTGATAGATAACATGTTTAGGTTGTTTGTGAAACAAGATAGTAGTATATTTAATTTTTAGATGTAGTTTAGATAATTTAGTTAAACAACCATTCACTTATCCTTTTATCTGGTAATCTAATGTCAAAGATTTAGTACATTATAACGCCCGTGTTCCATGGATCGGTATCTGGCTCTTACCAATACTTTGCTGCATATATGACGGGATACACTTGTCTTTTGTTGTGTGTGTTTTAATGTTAAGGTATAAACCATTTTTATAAATATAAAACACATTTCGTTACATGTGAAGATACTGTAAATAAATATGTATGTAAACATGTACGTCAGTGTTCCCGAGTTATTTTCACTCAGTGCGTAAGTTCCCCTCTTTGATTCATAAAATTCTTTTACTCCTTTTCTCTTCCATCGACCATCTTACCAAAAATATGTTTAACTTTGCCATTAAACGCTTTTTCGACATCAAATTCTTTCTTTTCAGAATAGAATTGATTTGAAATCTCCACTTTTCCAACTTTTTGTTTAAAATTTTCGGTCCGCAATGGTGGAAAGTTGACATCATCCATTGACGGAACTGAATTTTCTCTTTTTAGCTCAACTGGTGGCTCCTCTGAATTTGACGAGTCAGATTCATCGCCAGATTTAACATCTGATTTCTTTGCAACCCATTTTTTGTTATTAAGATTCACTCTTCTTTTGTAAAACCTTTTAGAACACTCACCAACTTCTTATGTAGAATTTTTAAACATTTTAAATTTTTCAGTTGGTGGTTCAGTTTTGTCAACAACTTTTTCTTTGAGTTTAGAAGACACTTCCTGTTGTGTGTTGGTTGCCTTTGGACAGTTCCAGGCGATATGACCAACTTCATTGCATCGGTAACAGGTTCTTGTCTCCTTTTTCAGATTAGCTTCATTCTTCTCATGTTTCTGTTTTTCTGCAAGAAACGCTTTGTTCGATTGCTTCTAGAATGAGCTCTTTTTCTCTTCTTCAGAACTAGCACCTGAAACAAATACAGTTTTTGATTTAAAATCTTTAAAATTTTGATTATTTTCAACATCAAAACCCAACCCCTTCCTTTTGAAATTGCTTTTATGGTTCGGTTTCTTTTGATGACCTGGACCGAATCCTTTCTTCTTGTTTAAGCGTTGTTGAACTCTAGAAGTATATTTAGGTTTTGAAAATCCCATTTTATCTTTTATTTCTGAAAACTTTATTTTTATCAATTTAAAAACTGTTTTAATATTTTCAATTTTCACATTTTTAATTGGAAATTCTTCATCAGAATATAATTTGTCTGAATCATTCAAAGTATATGCCACTTTGATTGGTTCATCATTCAAATTATTTTTTGATAACAGAAATTCTTTATTGTAAACCCTTTTGAACGATGATTTCGAACTGTCGACTGATGAACTTGAACTTTCAGATTTAAACTTTGACTCCGACTCCTCATCCTTATCCAACACTTGATCTACCACTTTCTTTATTAATTCAGACTCATGATCAGTGTCAGATGATGTGAATGTGGCGTCAATGTTGTCTGGTAACTCATCAGTTGTTTCAGACTTTAACTTTATATTGACTGCCTTTTTGAGTTGTTCTGAATTTGGTTTTCTGGGAGAATAACCTTCCCAGATCGGAGGCGGACACTTGTTATAATTTGCATTTTGTTTCTTACCATTATCCGTATCTTCCGACTTCTTATCCTGAAAAGCTTCAAAACCTGCAATTGTTGGATAGATTCTATCAATCAAGTAATCAGAACTTGAGTAACTCATTAGCAATCGTCTGATTCTTTCATTCTCAATCTTTTCAGTCTCCAATTCCTGCTTCAACTTTGCACACTCTTCAATATAGTGATTGATGGCCTTCTGTTTAGACATCATTGTTGCATTCATCATTGTCAAAGCATCTTCCCTTTCTGAGTTTGCCTTTTCCAACTGGTTTACTGTTCTGTTTAACACATCATAAGATTCTTTCACGTACTTAACATTGAACAATAATTTTTCTTTCATCTCGTCGAGCTCACTATACTTCTTATATTTCTCTTCACAATGTTTGCATGTTTCCAAACATTTCAGACAAGGTTTTGTGACCTCTACAATCTTTTCAATCTCAACAATCTTCTCAGCAACTTTAACCTCTCCACTCTGTTCATTCTTCTCTTCCACCTGAACAACCTTCTCACATTTTACCTCTTTCTTTTCTTTTGATGCTCGTCTCTCCTTTAGCTTCTCCAATTTATCTGCAAAATAAAATTTGAAACTTTCAGGAGATAGATGAGTTTTACCAATGTTTATTTGTTTAATTTCTTCTTCATCATCACTGCTATCAATTTATGATTGATCAAAAACCGGTGTCTTTTCTGAACTATTTTCTGAAGAAACAGATTCTTCATCTTGACTTTTCGCATCATCTGCAAACACATCCATCCATTCTTTCATCAACTCTGGCTCTTGAATGATCTTTGCAATAAATGCTCTAAACTTTGAGTTACTTTCAGGCGGAATATATTTATCCCAGCTAAATCCCTCTGGAAATCTTTCATCATCTTGATGCACTAGATAAGCTTTCTTTGATGGCTCTTCGATCAGATCCTTCCTAGCATGTGAAGTTTGTGACGATTGTTGTTGATGCGGATGTTGAGCAATTTGAATATAATTCGCTTTTCGATGATAATCATTGTTGCCAAATGGATTTTGAGCTCCACTTGCTTCTCGGTTGGTACATTACCTCTTGAAATGTCCTTTTTCCTTGCACAAAAAACAAGTAACTTTAGACTTGTCAAAACCTAAAGTAGAAACATTAGCATCACATAAATCATCTCTTCCTGTAATCTGCTTAAATTTCTCAGCTCTCCTCAACACGCTCGCTAAACACAACTTAATATCCATTAGCTCCATTTCCTCAGAATCAATCTGATCGTAGTCCTCTTTTGTTAACATAGGATTTCTGATCCTTCCCGCAACCAAACCCTCATATGATTCTAACACGGTAACTAGTAATGCCATATGACTTTTAGCGACTTCTTCAGAGAAATTCTGACCGTTCTGAAGATGCAACACGATGTTGCATTGTAGCACATGACCATTACCATTGTTTGAGCTTTGAGACTGATAATTTGAAGTTGAAACATTAGGATTAACATTCGGATATGAAGAAAATCCACTGTTGTTGATTGCGCTGAAAGCAGTTTGGATCTTTGGACTTGCTTCAACATTTTGAACATTTCCTTTGAAATACATCTTGATATATTGTTGACTACTTGAATTGTTCATTCTAGCGATCTTTTGTTGTTCAAGATCTTGTCCCTCAAGTTTTTCAATGAATTGAGCAATTGCCAATCTATCATACTCTCCGGTATTCTTCAAGATCATAAGATATGTACCCCATTCTTTTTTAGGTAAAGCATCGGCTAATTTTTCAACCCATTCCTCACGATTTTTAGTGATATCCAACCGACTCATTGAACGTACTAAATGACAATATCTCTCGATAAGAGTCTTTGTAGTTTCACCCAGCAAACTTGAGAACAATTCAAATTCTTTCTTTAACAGTGACTTTTTATTCTTGATCATCTCCGTACTTCCTTCGAATTTTGTACGAAGCGCTTCCCAAATCGAGCGTGCACTATCATCATGTTGAAGTAATATGAAGATGTCTTCTTTCACAGCTTGTTGAAGTAAACTGATCATCATCTTTTCTGCCTTGTACATTTCTCTTTCTTTTTCCGTAAATTCAGAAATATCCTTTGTAACTCCCACATTATTACGAGGTCGAACATACTTAGTTTCAATACACTCCCAAGACCTTAGATGATTTGCTTGAACCCAATTCTCGAAACGTTCTTGCCCACTGTAATATTCTTCAATGCTCATCAACTTAGGAGGTTTATGTAACGTTCCTGTTTCATTTTCCATAGTTACACTCTGAGCAACGGTAACAGGAGTACCCGGGGCAGTAGCAAATGCATTATAAAATTCGTTATCCATGTTTCGGTTTCGAAGGTTCACTATAACAGACTTTTCAAACGAACTAGGAAGATTTCAAACGATCTGGTTAACTTTCAAACGACCTGATAACCAAAGTTCAATCCATGCGAACTGAATAATTCACCTCGTGCGAACTAAATAACTTCCAAACAACCTGGACCTAAACTTCAATTCGCGCGAACTGAGATTATATCAAACCATGCGAACTGACAAACTTTCAAGCAACCTGATACACTTTTCACTTCGTGCGAACTGAGGGAGTCAAGTCGTGCGAACTGAGAGTTTTCGTGCGATCTGAGGTCAAACCACGCGAATTGGAACCATTTCATGCGAAGTGGAAGTCCAAATCGTGCGAACTGATGACATGTCGAATGATCGGAATGTATTTTGTCAAATTGATCAGGTTTTAGGCTGAATTAGGTTCCGATTTCTTCAAGGATTGATTAAAACAATATTTTACGTGTTATATATGAAAATTAGCTCATTTTAACCGTGAAAACTTTGTTAATTTTGAGAAAATGTGAAGAAAGTGAGTAGAAATGAGTAGAAATCAGATATTTCGGTGGAAACAAGCTGAAATGGTAAGAACTCTTCCTCCTGAGCTCTTATACCACTTGTAGGATCGTTGAATCGATCAAAACGAGTCGATCAGAAGAGTTCTAGACCAAATCAGAGGCGGAATTCATTGATTTGATCTTCATTCAGCTTGATATGCACTTAGAAGTAGTTTAATTGTCACTTGTAGTGATTTGAAATTGTTTATAGATCTGGAGACACTTCGGCAGAGTTTCGCTACCAGAATCCAAAGTTGCAAATGAAGAACCAAGACTCACATATATATTGGGAAGCCCAGGTCGCACCAAACATCTCACACAAACTGGTTAAGTCCAGTTCGCACGAACTGGTCAGTTCGTACGAACTGGCTGGTTCTGACCTGTTTCCCGTTTCTATCGTACTGCGTGTCTTGGTCTATCAATTCTATTACATGACTCGATACAAGACGAAGTAGACAGAAATATGCACTAACACCCGACCCCTCGACAGCATCTTCCCAAGCAAAAACAAGAAAACAGAAGGCTGACCACAGCCCTATGCCCAACGGACACGGGGACGTGGCCAGATGTCTGCAGAAAAGACAAAGCTATAGAAGCTTCTATTCCCAGCACGGGGGCGTGCCTAACTCAACACGGGCCGTGCCCAGATACGCTTCTGCACACGGGGCCGTGCCCTGCCAACACGGGGGTGAGTGGAGCTAATGCAGAAAAATTATAATTAATGAAGAAAGAGAAAGAGGATGGACACGGGGTCGTGTCCGGGCTTCTGTGCAGGCTATAAATAGGGGTGCTTGGCTCACTTCAAAGGCATCCCTTGGCAAACCACCTCTCTCCCACTTCACCCATACTCCACCACCACTACAACACCCACATCCACCACCATCATCCATCATCCACCTTAGAGTGTGTGTAGTAGTCTCGGGATCCAAAATTGATAGTAAGAGTTCTTGACAATCAAAGGCCATGTTTGCCTAAGTCTCTTACATCACTTGGTGAAGACAAGCATTTAATGTAATACTTTTGATTTTTTATCTTTTCGCACTCTTTATTTGGTTTTGTATTAATGACTTTAATAACTAGTTTCTTATGTTGAAGGTGAAACTTCCTTATCATTTGTCCGTGGTGTCTTGGCATTATTTTACTGTCTATATAAAATAAAAGATTTTCACCATTCATATCTCTACGGTCTATATAGAGATATGTTGGCAACCTGGTCGGGGGTTAAGGGAATGGTTTGGTAAGGTTCTTGCCTCTTTCAGTGTATAGATCCTGCAAGGACCTGGGTCAAGCTTACTAGGACCTCCTTCAATACCCATTGGTATTGGATGCCGGGGGTGCGAATGGCTTTATCCCCTCATATGTAAACTACTATTAATACATTAACCCGACTACTTGGGATTGTATCCCTGCTGACTCAAACCACTTAGTCGAGGGTAACGTCACCTTCAAAAGAGTGGCCTACCACATTACGCATTAATAACTTAATTAATTATCTTCCAATATTCCGAGCCTTTGGGATTGTATCCTTGATGACTCAAACCACTAGGTTGATGGTAACGTCACCTTCAAAAGAGGGGCCTACTACTATAACTAAGATAATCTCTTAAAAAGTGCAAAAGTGTGGAAATCATCAAAGCTTACATTAAAGGCGAGTCGAATCCAAGTGATTCATCTTGTCTATCTGTTTTTGTTTTATTTTTATTTTCAGCATTTTAGTTTTTATTTTTCATGTTAAAAATCTTTTCTAAAACTTTTGATTTGATTAGACGTTGAGGATAAACCGGTATTAAAAGCTCGTGTGTCCTTGGACGACCTCGGTATCTTACCAACGCTATACTACGTTCACGATGGGTGCACTTGCCCATATGTGTGTTTAGTGTTAGTAAAATATCGTGTTTTATAAATTTAAAACTTGACTAATGTGTTAAAAAAGGGCTTAAAATATCAACAAGAACATAACACGCTACACACGCATCAATCAACCAAAATAGAAGATGGAACAAAGTAATGAAGTGCTAAATTGGAAACGACTCGAGCTATCGACACCGAATCCCACGACTGTCAGATTAAAAACAACTATGGTGCTAAAATCCTCCGGTCATGAAGCTAAACCTGTTAAATAACTGAAAACCTAGGAGATCCAAGACATGAATAAGTAACCGGATCCGAGCTATCGGCCACCCAAACTACCAAACAACGCCTAGCTAATAACCTAGCAATCCTGACTCGTCGCTAGAGTTGCCAGAAAAGGATGCACACTATACTCAGTTGATTTTAATTAATTTAGTTAAACTTGAATTATCTCTAATATCAAGCTCTAGACCGAAAACCTAATATATTAATCAACCTAGAATAATCTAAATAGTTCCAGACCAGACTAACAAGATCATGTCTATATAAATCATCCCAATTTAATCACAACCAAGACAAGCATACAAATTCATAAACAATCATAAAACAGGAATATGTAAATCATCCCAATTTAATCATTAGTCAAAACCAAATAATAAAAACATTAAATCATGGTTCATCTAGGCCTAGGTAGTCTAAGAAAATTAGCCAAGAAACATAGCCACAAAAAAGAAACAAGTCTCAAACGATAAACGATAAACAAAACATAGTATCAAGTTTAAAAAAACACAAAGTTATTAAAACTGAACACTAATAAATTGCAAACCCGGACGTGAATCTTGATCACAGCTTGAACCCTCGAACCAATCTTCTTTTTCTTTTTTTTCTTGATCGCCTCGCTCTCTTTTTTCGTATATGTCTTCTGTTCGTATGCTCCTTGCTCCTTCTTCTTTTTCCCAAGAAAGTGGGAACCCCCCACTCTATGTTTACGTCCTTTTTTATTATAATGGTCCACTATTATTTCTCACCTCTCAAAAATTAACAGGGCCGGCCCCCTAAAACCTTCTTTTTCTTCTTGTGTTTTCGCATGGGCCCAATTCTGCTTATTATTTTTTTCCCACAACAAATAATTAAAGGATAACAATCCAATGGCATTTATGTAATATGGTGGTTAACATATTAACATTTGGTCAACATGATTTCTTTTTTTTCAACTTCTTTTTATACCTGCTCAAACCATTTAAACAAATCAAACACATTTTCTAAGAATTATAAATTCATACGTATAACTACATTTTTATTTTTTGTAGTTCAACCAAATTTTCATGAACTCTCATTTAATTTGTTTTAAAAAAATAATTTTATAACCAATCAAACAAGTAGAATTTATTTCAAGTTTCACTAACAATCTCAAGTTTAGTCAAAATACACCAATTTAGCTCGTTGTTTCTTAAAACCTTTAAAATCCAAATATGAACCAAATAGGAGTAATAACTGATAAAAACACCCCTAAAGTTACTTAAAAGTGTAGAATATTCATATAAAAATATGTATATTTTAGAGCGTATCACATACATACATACATACATAGGGATGAGTTAACGTACAATATTCCTTAACGTACGATATGTACGAGATGAAATTACGCACGTTATAAAACTCAAAACCCTAATCACGCATGTTGAAAAACCAAAAATCACGTATGTTGAAAACAAAAGATCAGGTGAGATAGTTCTGGTCCCGAGACTCTGTTGTGGTCTGCTGAGTGATTCTTATGGATCAATACTCAGGAGGTTACAACTACCACTATGAGGAGGATGATTATAGGGAAGACTATTGTACCATTTGTGGTAACCTTCATTCGGTACAATATTGTGACTTCCTTGAACCATCCCCTTCATACAACTACTATGAGGAGCCCAGGTACGAGCCATCCACTTCATACACAACCTATGAAGATCCAAGGTATGAACCTTCTCCCTCATACTCATATTTTGATAAACCAAGGTATGAGCCTTCATAATCGTACTTTGAGGAACCAAGATATGAGCCTCTACCTTCATATACTTACTATGAGGAACCATGGCGTGAAAAACCCACCTCATATGAGTAGTATGAAGAACCAAGTTACGACCCTTATCCATCATATACTTACAATGAGGAACAATGGTGTGAACCATCCACCTCATATGAGTATCATGAGGAGCCAAGGATCGAACCCTCGAATTCAAGCTTTGAGGATACTTATTCAACTCAATTTGACGAACCACCAACTATCTCACCTGTAGCCGAAAAGAAAATAGAACACCTTAAAACTATCAAGCGCTATATAAAAGAAGCCCGCGCAAGGGAAGAGGAATCCCGCGCAAGGGAACAGGTAACATGTAATAAAAAAGAGATAGTTGAAGAGGTAAAAATGGAAGAACAAGTAAGTGAAAAGTCGGCACATGAGTTAAAAAACGAAAAAGGTGAGTCCGATAACGTTAAAATTCAAGAAGAGTCAAATTTTCAAGAAATTAGTCTCTTGTCGCCTTTTTTCGAAAATCATTGTTTAGTACCCACTCATGCTAAGTTTTTAAAAGAGTTAAACACTAACACTAAACTTGACGAAACGGTAAGCATTAAGTTAACAAATGATCAAACTACGCTAATAAAAGATGAACCATTTGAAATTAACATTACACCGGTTCCATGTTTCTTTCAAAATTCCTTGATTAGTAATATCACAATTGATAAAGATCTTTGTGTTAATATAATGCCAAATTACATTTTTGAAAAATTAAGTATTGGTGATTTCTCTCCACTTCAAATACCCATTTTTCTATCTAATCGAAAAGCAATAAAATCAATGGGAGTAGTTGAAAATGTGTCAGTCCAAACAAATCAAATGGTAATCCCAACCGACTTTGTCATCCTTGATAATGCTCCACTAGTGTTGGGGCGATCTTTTGTTAAGACCCATGAAGCTTTGAAAAATCGGAAGCATAACAATCTACCCGTTCAATTAGGGGCATTCAAAAAAAGTGTTGACCTTAAGCGATCAATGAAATATCCATTCGGCAATAATGACCCATTAATTGAAGATGAAGATGAACCACCCGATACAAGAGAAGAAATCGGCCACTTTGTTGAAGAATAGGTCGCCATAGAACAAACCTTTTTGGTTCTTGATCAAAATGAGCAACCAAATAAGGAGTCTCCTAAAGACCCACCACTTGAGCACAAAGAACTTCCAAAAGGTTTGGAATATGCTTTTCTCGACAAAGATGGTAAGTTACCTGTAATTATTTCATCAAAATTAACTAATGTAGAAAAAACAAAATTAATCACACTTTTGAAAAAGCACAAAAAACGCGATCGCTTGGAAGCTTGTAGATGTTAAAGGAATAAGCCCTTCCATGTGTACGCACAAAATTTTAATGAATGATGACTATAAATTGGTAATACAACCACAACGTAGAGTAAATCCAAACGTCCAAGAATTGGTTAAAAATGAAGTCATCAAATTACTTGACGCCGGACTCATTTACCCAATCTCCGATAGTTCTTGGGTAAGTCTCGTTCAAGTAATTCCTAAGAAATGAGGTATGACGGTGGTAACTAATGAGAAAAATGAATTAATACCAACAAGAACCATCACAGGATGGAGAGTATGTATAGATTATCGTCGATTAAATGAGGCAACAAGGAAAGATCACTTTCCTTTACCTTTTATTGATCAAATGTTAGAAAGATTATCCGGTCACAAATTTTATTGTTTCTTAGATGGTTTTTCAGATTACTTTCAAATTCCGATAGCACCCGAAGACCAAGAAAAGACAACATTCACATGTCCCTATGGAAATTTTTCTTATCGACGCATGCCTTTTGGTCTATGTAATGCCCCCGCAACCTTTCAACGTTGCATGGTGGCCATCTTCCATGATATGATAGAAAAGACTATGGAAGTCTTCATGGACGACTTTTGTATCTTTGGAGATTCATATGACCAATGCCTCGATAACCTTGAACGAATGCTATCCCGATGTGAGGAAACTAACCTCGCCCTTAATTGGAAAAAATTCCATTTCATGGTAACGGAGGGAATAGTACTCGGTCATAAAATCTCAAGCGAAGGAATGGAGGTTGATCGAGCTAAAATAGACACTATTTCTCGATTACCACCCCCATCCTCCGTTAGAGCCATCAGAAGTTTCCTTGGGCATGCCGGATTTTATAGACGATTTATCAAAGACTTTTCTAAAATCTCAAAGCCTCTAACAAAATTACTTGAAAAAGATGCTCCTTTCATCTTTGACAAGGATTGCAACCAAGCATTTCTTACACTAAAAGAAATGTTAGTCAATGCACCTATCATGATAGTGCCTGATTGGAAATTACCTTTCGAAATCATGTGTGATGCAAGTGACTTTGCAGTTGGAGCCGTCTTAGGACAAAGAAAAGATAAGCATTTTCACCCAATTTATTACGCTAGTAAAACACTTAACGATACACAAGAAAGTCACATAACAACTGAAAAAGAATTACTAGCTGTAGTATTTGCTTTTGATAAATTTCGTTCTTATCTTGTTCTTTCTAAAACGATAGTTTATACAGACCATGCAGCCATTCGTTATCTCTTTAAGAAACAGGATGCTAAACCACGATTAATAAGATGGATTCTACTCCTCCAAGAATTTGATATAGAAATAAAAGACAAAAGAGGAGCAGAAAACACCGTTGCATATCATCTTTCCCGCTTGGAAGATCCAGCTTTGGAGGCAACTAGGGATGAGCTAATCAATGAAAAGTTCCCAACGGAGTCCCTAGAAATGGTGGAATACCGAGAAGAGCCATGGCTCGCCGACTATGCTAACTACTTAGCTAGCGGAATAGTCGCAAAAGGATGGCCACATCATCAAAGAAAAAAATTCTTTGCCGATGTAAAGCATTATTTTTGGGAAGATCCTTATCTTTTCAAAATGTGTGCTGACCAACTTATCCATCGATGCGTACATGGTAGTGAAGCAAGAAGAATTCTCCGCCATTGTCATGAAGGTCCATACGGAGGACATCATGGTGCCGCTAGTACCGCACGAAAGGTATTTGATTCAGGATTTTATTGGCCAACCATTTACAAAGACGCCCAAAGTCTTATCAAGACATGTGACGCTAACCAACGATCAGGTAATATTTCTTCCAAAAACGAAATGCAAAAAAACGGCATTCTTATTTGTGAAATTTTTTATGTGTGGGGACTCGACTTTATGGGGCCTTTCCCACCGTCAAAAGGAAACAAATATATACTTGTGGCAGTGGATTAGTTGTCTAAATGGGCCGAGGCTGAAGCTCTTCCAACAAATGATGGGAGAGTTGTGGAAAGATTCCTGAAACGATTATTTTCTCGTTTTGGAACTCCAAAAGCAGAGGTACCCATTTTTGTAACCATCAACTTGAAAAAATTTTAACGAGGTATGGGGTATGTCACCGAGTCTCAACAGCAAATCACCCTCAAACAAACTATAACAATCCTCCAAAATATTTCCGACACCCTTAATATATTTATAATATCCCTAAAAGTCCTAAAATACACCCCGTATACGAAAAACGGTCCCGAATACCCTTATATACTTAAAAATAAAATAAAAACAATAAAAACAAGTCTGTCGCGGGCCGCAACAGACTACTCCTGAGTCTACGCGGCCCGCGAGCACCTGGACACCAGGCCGCATCAGATCGTGCCACGTGTCAAGCGCGTGTCAAACCTAGTTCGACGAATCAGCAAGCCTACGCCCTACACCCCTACGTCGTGGGCCGCGACGACCCTCCCTTTCTCTTTCGCGGGCCATGAGAAAGTCCGAATCAGGCCCTATAAATAGAGGCCATCAGCTTTCAGTTTCGATCGCTCACAACTTTCTTTCTATCTCAATTTCTATATAGCTAAAGTAATACCCGGGCATTATACCCCCTAATTAACGAAGTTCTGACTCGTAGTAAGTATTTTAACCCCTGGTTACGTATTAGATACGTTGCCCGATTGATCTAAGGTTCGGTAACGGCTGTCATGGTTCTGCCCGACGTAGTCGTTGGAATTTTATCTCGGGAGGGTATTACTAATGTAAATATTGGATTATTATACTAACGCGTGTGCATTGTGTAATTAATAGATAATCACCAGGAAATCACAAAGGAAAACCCTAAGATAGCAATGTGAGTAATCCTCCTTTTTGCAAACTTTTTTTACAAAACCTCAAATAATTTATACTATATTAAACAGTGATTGAGTATTTTTATTCTACAATTATCGTCGGTATGTTGGGGTTTTGTATACAAAATTTGTTACTTCACTGTGAGTAGTAACATGACCACAAGTCGGGTTGACAGTACCGTGGGTGGTAATTAAAGTAGAAAATAAACAAATGTAATTGTGCGACCGCCCTCAATGCTGTAAACGGTTTTACCTATCTTCATTAAACTGGGATTCACTCACCAGTATTTCCCACTGACAAGTGTTTTTAAACACGTTTCAGGTAACAAAATGTGAAAGCCAAATAGAAGCCAGTTGGACAGCACTGAAGGCTTGGAAAAGTGGCTATAAAAGTTACCTAAATAAAGAGATGTTTTATTTAAATAAAATAGGGTTGATCCCTATGAAAATGTGTGTACTGAAAACTTGGGAATTTCCCACGTGTTTAATATTATAAAAGTATGGTATTTTACTCTGATAAAATATTTCTTAACTACGGTCCTGATGTAAATTCCGCTGCCAAACTGATAAACATCGATACCACTGAAACTGGCCGCGGTCGCCCGTTCCCGGGTAAATAGGGGATGAGGGTTGCGACAGAAGGTGGTATCAGAGCTATGCCACTGATTCCGCTGACACCAAGATATTATTCAAAATGTTAGGAAATTATCTATGGAACTACGTGCATATATCTATATTATTGTTTTTTGTTATTTAACTATTTGTTAGTTTACAGTATGAGTGACCAAGGACCTTCAGACGCTTACCGTCAGTTGTCCAACTCACCTAGGGACGAAGGCACCTCTTCACAGCCTACCCTCTCAGGGTATTCAGCTGACAATGAAGATGGGATTTTCGTGTTCAAGGCACAATCTGAAGAGCCATTCCCTCCTAAGAAGAGAGGATGGTTCAGCAGAGGAGCTCATGAACGTAGGAAGTGGATGAAAAAGTTACAACAACAGCGTGCTTTAGCAGCCGCTAAGAGAGAAACAGATGCTCACACTCAGGATATGCTCAATAGGAGTCTAGCAAACTTTCATATCTTAGCAACTCCAGCTGCAGACCCTAATCTAGAGCAACTCATAGCACCCCAACCATTACCACTGTTTCCCACACAACCAATGGAAATTGAAGCCAACCCAGGAAACTAAATCCCAATGCCTGATTTTGACCCAGCTGAGATACCTAGAATACCAGCACCCCATCCCTCAGACCCAGACTATAACCCCTGGTTTGACGACCATAGAGATTACCAACAACGCTACCCAAGACCAGACGAACCCATGCCAAACCTAACAGCTTACCCAGACCTGGACCCTCTAGACCCCTATTATGATAATGACCAATTCATCAGGGAAATTCTAGAGAATCCTTATCCTTACCAAGAACCCACGCCCCAGTTCCCAAACCCAATACCAGCACCCGCACCACCCATGAGCACTGAGAATGTGCAAGAACTCCGAACCTTTGGTGAGGAGATTTTAGAAGGAAGTGAAAGGATGAGGCAGATAGAGGAACGACTCGTCTAGAAATAAGACGAGCATAATATGGACTTTTGGATGAACCCCTATCATTAGTAATAATAGTAATAATATAATATATATATATATATATATATATATAATATGTGTGTATGTTTGAAAAAAAAAATAATAAAATAAAATATCTAGACAACAACTACGGATGCATAATAGTATTGTAATTTTATATTTCAGTTTCAGTTTGAACTAGACGCATAAATATATAAAATAGAGTAAAAAGTTGCAATGTTCGACGATTTTGATCAATATGCTTGTTGTGTGATTGTTTGCATTAAATATTATCTTGTGATATTAATATGTGATAAACGTTTAAAATTCAGATGGACAACGAAGTGAACCAGGAAAACCAGAATAACGATAACCAGAATAATGATAACCCGAACAACAATAATAATGGAAACCAAGTGGATAACAGTGCCATCCAACACATAGTGGCACAAGGGATTATAGACGCAATGCCATATATTATCAAAACGGTTAAGGAAGCAGGTAATAAAAGTAATAATGGCAGTAAACGACCTACTGAACCAGAACACAGCGTAAACAATGGACCAATACTTCAAGTGCCCATTCCTAAAAGAAGAAGAACCATGTCTTATGGTTGTTCTTACAAGGAATTCTGGTCCTGTAAACCAATAGAATTCTCGGGCAATGAAGGACCCATTGCAGCCCTACGCTGGATAGAAAAGACTAAGGCAGTCTTGAAAATAAGCAAGTGCGCATAAGAGGATAAGATAATGTTTACTTCCAATCTGTTTAAGAACTCAGCCTTAGAATGGTGGAACACTATCCTCCAGTCTAGGGGAAGTGACAGGGTTTACAATATGGAATGGGAGGAATTTAAGAACATGGTGGAAAGGAAATTATGCCCTCCCTATGAAAAATAACAGATAGCAAATAAGTTCTTAAACCTTAGAATGACTAGAGTAGATAGTAAGGGTTACACTACTACATTCTTCGAATATGCTAGAATAGTGCCAACCCTGGCATCACTAGAACCAGTATTAATCTCCCGTTACATATGGGGATTAATCAGTGAGATTAGGCATGTAGTCAAAGTAGCTAGACCTCAAACTATAGAAGAAGCATTCAGGAAGATGCTCCACCTACTGCAACTTTTGCAAAATACCAGGACACAAGGAAGAAGATTATAAGAAGAAACCTAGTAATGGAGTATGCTTCAACTGTGGAGAAAAAGGGCACATCAAGCCACACAGTCCGAAACTAGCTCCACCCATGAACAACAAGACTACTAAAAATGCTAGAGCATTTGTTCTGACCACAGAAGAAGCCAAGATGATCCCGGACGTGATCGCCGGTACGTTTTTAGTTAATGATGTTTTTGCCAAAGTAATATTTGACTTTGGTGCAAACCAAAGTTTTATTAATACTTCGTTTTGAAAACTTCTCAATCAACCATTAACTAAACTCCCACAAGAATGTCTAGTAGAGACAGCAAATGGAGAAACCATAAGATTACAGAAATCTTACAGGGAGCAAGAATAGAATTTTTAAATCAAAAGTTTATTGCAAACCTTTACCCAATGAATCTGGCAGGATTTGATGTTGTATTAGGAATGGATTGGTTAATAGCCAATAAAGCCAGTATTCTATGTGATCAAAAGTCAATCCAAGTAAATTCACCAAAGGGTGAAAAGATCACAATTAAAGGAGATAAACCCTTTAGATCCACAAAATTCATCTCTGTGATGAAAAGGCCAGTTATGTAAGAAAATGATCATTATTTATTTGATTTCCATAATCACTAACACTAGAGGAAAAGAACTAAAGGATATTCCGGTAGTATCCTAGTTTCCAGATGTGTTTCCAGAAGAATTACCAGGACTACCGCCGGACAGGGAAGTTGAATTCAGGATTCATCTACTACTAGGAACAACGTCAATTGCCAAAGCACCTTAACATTTGGCTCTGGAAGAAATGCAAGAGTTAAAGAAACAATTGGACGAATTGTTGGAGAAAAGATTCATACAGCCAAGCTCATCGCCATGGGGAGCACCGATCTTATTCGTTAAAAAGAAAGACGGGTCAATGCGAATGTGCATTGATTACCGTGAATTGAACAAAGTTACAATTAAAAATCGGTACCCATTACTGAGAATTGATGACTTGTTTGATCAGTTGCAAGGAGCTCAATTTTTCTCTAAAATTGACTTACGATCAGGATATCATCAATTAAAGGTACAGGAAGAGGACATTCCTAAGACCGCTTTCAGAACAAGGTATGGCCATTATGAATTTGCTGTAATGCCATTTGGTTTAACCAATGCCCCAGCCGCATTTATGGACATGATAAACCGAATATGTAACCCATATTTGGATAAATTCATAATTGTATTTATAGATGATATTCTCATTTACTCTAAAAGCAAAGAGGAACATGCAAAGCATTTACACGCACTTCTAAGTTTATTAAGAAAAGAAAAGCTTTATGCTAAGTTTTCAAAGTGTGAATTTAGGTTAAAAGAAGTACAGTTTCTTGGGCATATCGTGAATCATGAAGGAATTCATGTGGATCCTACAAAGATTGAGGCGATTACCAAATGGAAAGCCCCAGAGTCACCAACCGAGGTTAGAAGTTTCCTAGGATTGGCCATGTATTATAGAAGATTTATCCGAGATTTTTCTAGAATAACCATTAACCTGTAAATCTGTTAAGTTTGAATGGGGACCACAACAAAAAGAAGCCTTTAGAATTCTTAAGCAAAGATTAACCAACGCACCCATACTAGCGTTACCAGAAGGAACTGAAGGACTTCGTAGTCTATTGTGACACTTCTAAGTTAGGTTATGGATGTGTATTGATGCAACGACAAAAGGTTATAGCATATGCATCTGGGAAACTTAAGAATCATGAAGAAAATTATTCAACCCATGATTTGGAATTAGGAGCCATAATTTTTTCCCTTAAGATTTGGAGACATTATCTTTACGGTAGTAAGTTTACCATATTTACCGATCATAAGAGTTTAAGGTATGTTTTCGGACAAAAGGAGTTAAACATGAGACAGAGACGCTGGATGGAGATACTTAGTGATTATGATTGTAATATCCAGTATCATGCAGGAAAGGCTATTGTAGTAGCCGATGCTTTAAGTCGAAAGTATCATGAAAAACCAAAAAGGGTACGTTCTCTTAAATTAAATCTATAAGTAGATTTAAATGAACAGATCAGGAAAGCACAAGAATCAGTAATCAAGGATGATACTGAAAAGTTGAAAGGAATGATTAAGGAACTAGATCAATGAACAGATGGAATTTGGAGATTCCATAAGAAAAGAATGTGGATACCTAAATTAGGAAACCTACGCCATCGTATATTAGAAGAGGCTCATAAGTCTAAGTATACGATGCATCCTGGAAGTGATAAGATGTATCAGGATTTAAGAAAGAACTTCTGGTGGATAGGAATGTAAAAGGACATAGCAGCATATGTTGCCAAGTGTTTAACATGTTCACAAGTTAAAGCTGAACATCAGAAACCCTCAGGTTTATTACAGCAACTTGAAATACCAGTTTGGAAATGGGAACTGATAACAATGGATTTTGTTACCAAATTACCCAAGACAAGGAAAGGTAATGATACAATCTGGGTAATTGTAGACAGGCTAACTAAGTCAGCTCATTTCCTACCAATGAAGGAAACATTCAGTATGGAACAATTAGCTAAATTGTATGTAAATGAAATAGTTTCATTACATGGAATTCCTTTATCAATTGTGTCTGATAGAGATAGCCGTTTTACCTCTCCTTTTTGGACAAGTTTCCAAAAAGCAATTGGAATCAAGTTAAATCTAAGCACCGCTTATCATCCTCAAATGGACGGATAAAGTGAAAGGACAATGCTGACCATGGAAGATATGCTTAGAGCTTGTGTAATTGATTTCGGATTTAATTGGGACAATCATCTACCATTAATAGAATTCTCCAACAACAGCAGCTATCACACAAGTATCAATGTTGCGCCATTCGAAGCACTTTATGGACGAAAGTGCCGAACTCCGGTCTGTTGGGCGGAGATTGGATAAAAGCAATTATCTGGACCAGAAATAGTATAAGAAACAACCGACAAGATTGTTCAAGTCAAGGAACGGTTGAAAGCAGCACGTGATCGACAAAAGAGTTATGCTGATAACAGGCGAAAACCATTGGAATTTCAGGTAGGTGACAAGGTATTATTGAAAGTTTCTCCTTGGAAAAGAGTGGTAAGATTCATCAAAAGGGGAAAGCTAAGCCCCAGGTATGTTGGACCTTTTGAGATTATTTGAAGAATAGGACCTGTAGCCTATCAGCTACAACTGCCAGAGGAAATGGCAGGAATACATGATGAATTTCATGTATGTAATCTCAAGAAGTGTTTAGCCGATGAATCACTAGTGATGCCTCTTAAGGATATAGAGGTAAACAAGAAGCTTAAGTTTGTAGAAAAGCCTCTACAAATTGAAGACAGGAAAGTCAATAATCTCAAACACAAGAGATTGGTTCTAGTCAAAGTTAAATGGGATTCCAAGAGAGGACCAAAATATACATGGGAGCTTGAATCAGAGATGCAAAGGAAATACCCGCACCTATTCCAGTAGACCTCGAGGACGAGTTCTAAAACAAGGTGGGGACGATATAACAACCCTCCAAAATATTTCTGACACCCTTAATATATTTAGAATATCCCTAAAAGTCCTAAAATACACCCCGTATACGAAAACCGGTCCCGAATACCCTTATATACTTAAAAATAAAATAAAATCAATAAAAACAAGTATGTCGCGGGCCACGACAGACTACTCCTGAGTCTACGCGGGCCGCGAGCACCTGGACACCAGGCCGCACCAGATCGTGCCACGTGTCGAGCGCGTGTCAAACCTAGTTCGACGAATCAGCAAGCCTATGCCCTACACCCCTACGTCGCGGGCCACGACGGCCCTCCCTTTCTCTTTCGCGGGCCGTGAGAAAGTCCGAATCAGGCCCTATAAATAGAGGCCATCAGCTTTCAGTTCCGGTCGCTCACAACTTTCTTTCTCTCTCGATTTCTATATAGCTAAAGTAATACCCGGGCATTATACCCCCTAATTAACGAAGCTCTGCCTCGTTGTAAGTATTTTAACCCCTGGTTATGTATTAGATATGTTGCCCGATTGATCTAAGGTTCCGTAACGGCTGTCGTGGTTCTGCCCGACGTAGTCGTTGGAATTTTGTCTCAGGGAGGGTATTACTAATGTAAATATTGGGTTATTATACTAACGCGTGTGCATTGTGTAATTAATAGATAATCACTAGGAAATCACAAAGGAAAACCCTAAGATAGCAATGTGAGTAATCCTCCTTTTTGCAAACTGTTTTTACAAAACCTCAAATAATTTATATTATATTAAACAGTGATTGAGTATTTGTATTCTACAATTATCGTCGGTATGTTGGGGTTTTGTATACAAAATTTGTTACTACACTGTGAGTAGTAACATGACCACAAGTCGGGTTGACAGTACCATGGGTGGTAATTAAAGAAGAAAATAAACAAATGTAATTGCGCGACCGCCCTAAATGCTGTAAATGGTTTTACCTATCTTGATTAAACTGGGATTCACTCACCAGTATTTCCCACTGACAAATGTTTTTAAACGCGTTTCAGGTACAAAATGTGAAAGCCAAATAGAAGTCAGCTGGACAGCACTGAAGGCTTGGAAAAGTGGCTATAAAAGTTACCTAAATAAAGAGATGTTTTATTTAAATAAAATAGGGTTGATCCCTATGAAAAATATGTGTACTGAAAACTTGAGAATTTCCCACGTGTTTAATATTATAAAAGTGTGGTATTTTACTCTGATAAAATATTTCCTAACTACGGTCCTGATGTAAATTCCGCTATCAAACTGATAAACATCGATACCACTGAAACTGACCGCGGCCGCCCGTTCCCGAGTAAATAGGGGACGGGGGTTTCGACACAAACGGACAAGCCGAAGTGACTAATCGAGGTTTAAAAAGAATACTTGAAAAACCGTAGGGTTAAATAAAAAGGAATGGGCCGATAAATTAGACAACGTTTTATGGGCTTTTCGGACTGCATATAAAACAACAATAGGTACCACCCCATGTAAGTTTGTCTATGGAAAAAATTGTCATTTGCCGGTAGAAATTGCACACAAAGCCTACTGTGCAATTAAAAACGTAAACTTAGATATAGAAATGGCCGGTAAAAATCGATTTTGTCAATTAAATGAATTAGACGAATTAAGGAATCACGCATACTCTAACTCCAAAATTTATAAGGAAATAATGAAAAATTTACATAATAAACACATTAAACCAAATGAATTTCGGGTAGTAGATCAAGTTCTATTATTTAATTCACGACTTCGATTATTTCCCGGTAAATTAAAGTCTAGGTGGACGGGACCTTTTCTATCACCCACATTTTTCCACACGGTGCAATTGAAATTAAATCTCGGAATGGACTCCCATTCAAAGTCAATGGACAACGGCTAAAGTTTTATCAAGGATTTATCGAGGATGAAGAGGAGGAGATCTCGCTACAAGCGGCCGACGATTAAACAAAGGTTTGAGCATCAACGTCATATCTTGTAGGTAACGAACGACGAAAAAGCTTCTAAATCGGTAAGATTTATAAAAAAACAAGTTTCGGGAAACATGTCACTCACACGTACACTAAAAAAAAAATTTACCCGCCCACGGGGCCGTGCCCAGCTGAGCACGGGGCCGTGTTCGCGTAACTGACGGGATAAAAACCCCCTTTTTCTTTCATTTCTCACTTCAACACGACCCGTTTCCCGAAAACTCTCTGATTCCAACGGAAATTTCTTCAGATTCTCACGTTCTTTCGATTTCCAACAATGTCAAGGTATGATTCTATCGTCATAGTTAGTTAGATTAATCACTTGCATGTAGTTTAACATCAAAAATTTGGGGGAAAAATCTAGGGTTCTTCAACTTGAACCAAATCAAACCTTAAATTTTTGCTTAGATCTGTTAGTAGTAGTATAGTTGCATGTTATAGAAAGTAAATCAACTTGAATTGTTTGTAGATTTGTCCGATTTCAAACAAAAACCTCAAACACTTGTTTTTGAACCGAAAAAGATGAAATTGAAGGGGTGAACGGTTTGTTTTTGGTAAAACGGCACTTGGGGTTTCATTTTCAGGAAAAACCGTGCCTACTCAACCAAAAATTTTCGAGTTTTCAGAACCGAGTTGAAAAATTGGGTTTTTGGGAAACAGACGCCTGAGCACGGGGTCATGCTCACCGAACACGGGGGCGTGTCCAACAAATTTCCGGCGAACATGGGGCGTGTTCAGCGAACACGGGGCCGTGTTCAGCTGGCAGTTTTCAGTTTTCTTCGAAAATTTACTGTTCGTGCTAATTGTTTGGTGTTTTCTTTCAGGTGGCCAAGAAGTTCACAAGATTCAACCAGAATGAGTGGGCTACTCAAGCCTGGTTTAAAATTCTTAAGACAAGGCCCGAGGAAAACCCATGACAAGTCTGCCTAGACACCTTGAAAGCAGTAGGGCAAATTGACCGCTTCAACGACCTTGTCACTGGTCCACTTAGGGCAGCTCTTTGCACTAGACTCCACTCGGTCTACGAGTACAACATGGAGTTCTATAGCACGTTTGCATTCAAGGCAAAAGCTGACCCGTTTGATAATAAAGGGGTAGAGTTTCGTTGTGCTGGGAATGTGCTTTCAATTTCAATTGCACAATTTGGGGCCATCATTGGGTTGTATGCTGAAGAGGATGCCGGAGATGAGGAGAACACAGGTGGTCTCCGTGAACTCCCACAAGACGAACGTCAAGTAGCATGGGCTCAAATTGGGGAAGGACACTATAACCCAAGCCAGACCAAGAGCACACAGTTGCGGGACCCTCTATACCACTACATTCATAGGGTCCTTAACAATTCCCTCTGCCAAAGGCATGATAGTACTGGTGTTGTTGGCTTACGTGATCTGTTGGTCCTACATTGCATTCACAACCGTGTGCCTCTCGATGTTCCATACTTGCTCCTCCGAAACATGCACCTGAACCAGCTAGCCAATCCCCCGACCCCTATCCTTTTTGGAGGGTGGATCTACCGCCTCTTCAAGAACTTTGTGCAAAGGATGCCAAGGTCCTTCAAGAAGGGCACATGGTCGGGTCAAGTTGACCTCGTCATATGCCGCTCAATGGGAATCATCAATGAAGCAAATGACGGGACGGTTCGGTTTCAAACGGTTCATGGACATATGTGGAACCCACAAGAGGCTCTCGTCCTTCACGCCCCACAAATCCATCATCCTCCCCAGTACCAGTATCAGCATCATGGTGATCCGGGCCAGTCATCCTCCCAAGGAGGTGGTTTTCCTAATTTCCAAAGTTTACATGATCTCTTACAAGAAAACCTCATGTGCACCCGCAACACATACAACATGGCCAGCAACACGTACACCCGGGTCGGAGTTATAGAGAGGAACATCTCCGACATGCAGGATGACATCAGCAACATCCGGGAGTACATGGCAGGCCAAGGAGGAGATGACGAGGACGACGACATGTATTGAGATGGAGGCGTTGGAGGTGATGTAACACGGTTGAAGGTCTAACCAAGTTAACCCCTTTCTCTTAAAAACAATTCTCTGGCATGCGTGCCAATGTTGAATAATTTACTTCCAGAACTCTTTTACTTTCTTGCATTTTTCTTTTTTCTTTTAGTTTGTGTTGTGGATGTTAAACTTATGGTAAGGTAGGATGTTTGTTATTTTGTGTGGTGTGGTATTTTTAAGTAAAACATGTACCTAGGAGGCTTGGAAGCACTAAGTATTAGTGCCACATAAGCCCGGAAACCAGAACCGAAAGCCAAAACCTGTTTTCAAGGATTACAGATTGTCAACACGGGGTCGTGCCCAGCCAGCACGCCCCCGTGTCCATTGCCCATAAACTGCTGTTTGTTTAAAATCTGCCCAGCACGGGGTCGTGTCCAGCAGACACGCCCCCGTGTTCACCTTCTGTAAGATTTTGTTACTGGCAATCTTACCACGGGGCCGTGCTCACCCAGCACGGGGCCATGTCCAGACGCCCAGTAACATAAAAATTTGTTTTTTAAACACCTTTTTACACATTCAATCAACCTAAAAACTTATTATTGGGACACATTGAGGACAATGTGTAATTTAAGTGTGGGGGGATGCTAAACCTTGAAAATTTGCAAGTCCTAATAACAAGCCTTACACAAAACTCTATTGGAACCGCTAATCACCCCAATTTTTTTCAAAAACTTTTCGTTTTTTTTACTTGTCTTGGTTTAATTTGGGAATAACAAGTTCTAAAAAGGTTATATTTTTACGAATTTACAACTGATAGCGTCGTGATAAAAAGAACCAACATAAGAAAATTATGAAGCGGCATGACAAATCTAGTTAAAAATTTGATTATATATACTTGATCACATTATAAACCCATTCCCACAAAAAGTGAGTTTTGAGCCTTTATTGAGCATACAAGCATACATCTTTAAACTAAATGCTCATTTTTCGTTTCTTGTGTGAATAGCCGCTTGGTTCTTACGACTCTAGAACCTACCACGACAATACATTCCCGGTCCTTACCAACTTAAATCCAAGTAAGTAAATGATGGAGACATTAGGACTAACCCATTTTCTTTTCAACACCATTATTTTTCATTTTTTTATCACCTACCCAAAAATCCCCCTAGTTAACCCCCTTTGAGCCTAAATCTTTTTCATTTCTAAACCCACAAAACAAACACCCTTTACCCACCAAAACTCTTTTTCTTTTAAACCCCTTATTTTAGTAAAAATATCGGTTTTCTTGTGACGTTCCTTGTCAAAAAAAATAGCAATAAACAAACAAGTTCCTCAAAAGAAACTTTGTTTGAAAGTGCTTACTTTGAATAAAAGTCACAAAAACAAAAAGTTTTACGACGACCGACGCTTTTTACGCTTTTAGCCCTTTTCACTAACCACTAACCCAAAACCACCTACCTCTAACCCAAGCCTAACCCTTCCCCAAGTCCTCTTGATATATACAAAGGTTTATAGTAAAAAGAAGGAGGATTGATTGCTTGGCAAGCATATGGTAGAAATAAGTTCCATGCCGGTCTCGAGTGTTTCACAAAAATACATCTTCGGCCGAGTGTTGAGTGATCCCCTGTGAGGTATGTGAACTTGTATATAAATGGAATTTTAAAAAGGCATGTTATGCCCAAATAAGTAATTTCTCTTATGAAACATTCTAAATAAATTGTAACGAATAGGATTGCAAATAGCATAAAAATAAAACCCAATAAAGATCTTGGATTCCCGACACTCAAGACAAGCCCAAAACTTCTCTTCTACCCATTCCATTTGGGTGTGTAAGACACATAATAAAGAGTTTTGCTTGAGTACAAGCAAAGATTCAAGTGTGGGGGTATTTGATGTGTGTAAAATGCAACATATAAATTACATAAAATGAGGCATAAAACTAACCATTTTTTAGTAGTAATGTTGGAAAAAGAGTGCTTTCGTTTTCCTTTTGTATTTCCAGGACGAAATGAGCTTAAATGAACAAAAGGAACAAATATGTAGCAAAATATAACATAAATACAAGAAAAGGAATAAACGTTGCATCCCCAACCCCTCGACAGCATCTTCCCAAGCAAAAACAAGAAAACAGAAGGCTGACCACGGCCCCGTGCCCAGTGGGCACGGGGGCGTGGCCAGATGTCTGCAGAAAAGACAAAGCTATAGAAGCTTCTATTCTCGGCACGGGGGCGTGCCCAGCTCAACACGGGTCGTGGTCAACGCTAAGATTCGCATAATCTTGCAAATCTTGATAGTACTGATACGCTTATGCACACGGGGCCGTGCCCAGCCAACACGGGGGCGTGTGGAGCTAATGCAGACAAATTGTAATTAATAAAGAAAGAGAAAGAGGATGGACATGGGGCCGTGCCCAATGGACACGGGGCCGTGTCCGGGCTTCTGTGCAGGCTATAAATAGGGGTGCTTGGCTCACTTCAAAGTCATCCCTTGGCAAACCACCTCTCTCCCACTTCACCCACACTCCACCACCACTACAACACCCACATCCACCACCATCATCCATCATCCACCTTAGAGTGTGTGTAGTAGTCTCGGGATCCAAGATTGATATTAAGAGTTCTTGACAATCAAAGGCCATGTTTGCCTAAGTCTCTTACATCACTTGGTGAAGACAAGCATTTAATGTAATACTTTTGATTTTTAATGTTTTCACACTTTTTATTTGGTTTTTTATTAATGACTTTAATAACTAGTTTCTTATGTTGAAGGTGAAACTTCCTTATCATTTGTCTGTGGTGTCTTGGCATTATTTTACTGTCTATATAAAATAAAATATTTTCACCATTCATATCTCTACGGTCTATGTAGAGATATGTTGGCTACCTGGTCGGGGGTTAAGGGAATGGTTTGGTAAGGTTCTTGCCTTGTTCAGTGTATAGATCCTGCAAGGACCTGTGTCAAGCTTACTAGGACCTCCTTCAATACCCACTGGTATTGGATGTCGGGGGTGCGAATGGCTTGATCCCCTCATATGTAAATTACTATTAATACATTAACCCGGCTACTTGGGATTGTATCTCTGCTAACTCAAACCACTTAGCCGAGGGTAACGTCACCTTCAAAAGAGGGGCGTACCACATTACGCATTAATAACTTAATTAATTATCTTCTAATATTTCGACCCTTTGGGATTTTATCCTTCCTGACTCAAACCACTGGGTTGAGGGTAATGTCACCTTCAAAAGAGGTGCCTACTACTATAACTAAGATAATCTCTTAAAAAGTGCAAAAGTGCGGAAATCATCAAAGGTTACATTAAAGGCGAGTCGGATCCAAGTGATTCATCTTGTCTATCTGTTTTTGTTTTATTTTTATTTTCAGCATTTTAGTTTTTATTTTTCATGTTAAAAACATTTTCTAAAACTTTTGATTTGATTAGACGTTGAGGATAAACCGGTATTAAAAGCTCTTGTGTCGTTGGACGACCTCGGTATCTTACCAACACTGTACTACGCTCATGATGGGTGCACTTGCCCATATGTGTGTTTAGTGTTAGTAAAATATCGTGTTTTATAAATTTAAAACTTGACTAATGTGTTAAAAAGGGCTTAAAATATCAACAAAAACATAACACGCTACACACGCATCAATCAACCAAAATAGAAGATGGAACAAAGTGATGAAGTGCTAAATTGGAAACGACTCGAGCTATCGACACTGAATCCCACGACTGTCAGATTAAAAACAACTATGGTGCTAAAATCCTCCGGTCATGAAGCTAAACCTGTTAAATAACTGAAAACCTAGGAGATCCTAAACACAAATAAGTATCCGGATCCGAGCTATCGGCCACACAAACTACCAAACAACGCCTAGCTAATAACCTAGCAATCCTGACTCGTCGCTAGAGTTGCCAGAAAAAGATGCACACTATACTCAGTTGATTTTAATTAATTTAGTTAAACTTGAATTATCTCTAATATCAAGCTCTAGACCGAAAACCTAATAGATTAACGAACCTAGAATGATCTAAATAGTTCCAGACCAGACTAACAAGATCAGGTATATGTAAATCATCCCAATTTAATCACAACCAAGACAAGCATACAAATTCATAAACAATCATAAAACAGGAATATGTAAATCATCCCAATTTAATCATTAGTCAAAACCAAATAATCAAAACATTAAATCATGGTTCATCTATGCCTAGGAAGTCTAAGAAAATTAGCCAAGAAACATAGCCACTAAAAAGAAACAAGTCTCAAACGATAAACAAAACATAGTATCAAGTTTAAAAAAAAACACAAAGTTATTAAACTGAACACTAATAAATTGCAAACCTGGACGTGAATCTTGATCGCAGCTTGAACCCTCGAACCAATCTTCTTTTTCTTTTTTTTTTCTTGATCGCCTATCTCTCTTTTTCGTATATGTCTTATGTTCGTATGCTCCTTGCTCCTTCTTTTTCCCAAGAAAGTGGGAACCCCCACTCTATGTTTACGTCCTTGTTTTTTATTATAATGGTCCACTGTTATTTCTCACCTCTCAAAAATTAACAGAGTCGGCCCCCTAAAACCTTCTTTTTCTTCTTGTGTTTTCGTATGGGCCCAATTCTGCTTATTATTTTTTTCCCATAACAAAGAATTAAAGGATAACAATCCAATGGCATTTATGTAATATGGTGGTTAACATATTAACATTCGGTGAACATGATTTCTTTTTTTCAACTTTTTATACCTGCTCAAACCATTTAAACAAATCAAACACATTTTCTAAGAATTATAAATTCATACGAATAACTATTTTTTTTATTTTTTGTAGTTCAACCAAATTTTCATGAACTCTCATTTAATTTGTTTTAAAAAAAATAATTTTATAACCAATCAAACAAGTAGAATTTATTTCAAGTTTCACTAACAATCTCAAGTTTAGTCAAAATACTCCAATTTAGCTCGTTGTTTCTTAAAACATTTAAAATCCAAATAGGAGTAATAACCGATAAAAATACCCCTAAAGTTACTCAATAGTGTAGAATATTCATATAAACAATATGTAAATTTTAGAGCGTATCACATACATACATACATACAATACATACATACAGGGGAAAGATCCACTAAAAAGTGTATTTTGCCTAAGTATTGTGATGATGACATGTGGCACTCCTAATAAGTAGGAATGAAGAGCATTTTGGTCCTTATAAATAGGAGTGAAAATGACATGTGCCACCCTTTTTGTTTTTTTTTAAATACAACCAAAAAATCTAGCACAAAAAATCTAGTACAAAAAATATAGTACAAAAAATATAGCACAAAAAATGTAGTACAAAAAAATATAACACAAAAAAATATAGTACAAAAAAATATAGCACGAAAAAATTCAGCAAAAAAATGTAGCACAAAAAAATGAAAAAAAAAATTTAAGACAAAAAAATTCAGCACAAAAATATATTACAAAAATACAGCACAAAAAAATGTTATACAACATATAAATACAACACATTTTAGTGCTTTTTTTAGTCTTCATATTTTATATAGCAATATGGTACTCAAATTAAAGATAAAAAGACCCTCGATTTTACGGTGAAATTTTTATAAAAAAATAATATCGTATAAAAAAGTTATAGACGCTTAAAAAATCGGGGTGGAATATACATGTGCCTTGCATGTGGAGATAGAAAGTCTATAAATAGGATTTTCCCAAGATACCCTTGCACTCCTCTTTTCTTCTACACTTTCATCTTAACCATTGATTTGAAAAATGAATGGTTAAGATTTCTTCTCATCCTACTTAGGCAAAATAAACTTTTTATTTGATCTTACCCTCATACATACATACATACATACATACATACATACATACATACATACATACATACATACCTACATACCTACATACCTACCTACATACAAACATACATACATACAGTGGAAGGGTCCACAAAAAAGTGTATTTTGCCTAAGTAGCCTAAGAAGGATTGTGATGATGACATGTGGCACTCCTAATAAGTAGGAATGAAGGGAATTTTGGTCCTTATAAATAGGAATGAAAATGACATTTGGCACCCTTTTTGTTTTTTTTAAAATACAACCAAAAAATCTAGCACAAAAAAAATATAACACAAAAAATGTAGTACAGAAAAATACAGCACAAAAAATATAGTACAAAAAAATATAGCACGAAAAAATTAAGCAAAAAAATGTAGTATAAAAAAAATCAGCACCAAAAAATGAGAAAAAAAAATTTAAGACAACAAAAATCAGCACTAAAAATTTAGCACAAAAATATAGTACAAAAATCCAGCACAAAAAAAATGTTATACAACATATAAATACAACACATTTTAGTGGGTTTTTTTAGTCTTCATATTTTATATAGCAATATGGTACTCAAATTAAAGATAAAAAGACGTTCGATTTTACGGTGAAATTTTTATAAAAAAAAATAATGTCGTATATAAAATTATAGACGTTTAAAAAATTGGGGTGGAATATACCTGTGCCTTGCATGTGGAGAGAGAAAGTCTATAAATAGGATTTTCCCAAGATACCCTTGCACTCCTCTTTTTTTCTACACTTTTATCTTAACCATTGATTTGAAAACTGAATGGTTAAGATTCCTTCTCATCCTACTTAGGCAAAATAAAATTTTTATTTGATCTTACCCCCATACATACATACATACATACATACATACATACATACCTACATACCTACATACCTACATACATACATACAGGGGAAAGATCCACTAAAAAGTGTATTTTGCCTAAGTAGCCTAAGAAAGATTGTGATGATGACATGTGACACTCCTAATAAGTAGGAATGAAGGGTATTTTGGTCCTTATAAATAGGAGTGAAAATGACATGTGGCACCTTTTTTGTTTTTTTTTAAATACAACCAAAAAATCTAGCACAAAAAATCTAGTACAAAAAAATATAGCACAAAAAATGTAGTACAAAAAAATATAGCACAAAAAAAATATAGTACAAAAAAATATAGCACAAAAAAAATATAGTACAAAAAAATATAGCACAAAAAAATTCAGCAGAAAAATGTAGTACAAAAAAATTCAGCACAAAAAATGAGAAAAAAAAATTAAGACAAAAAAATTCAGCACTAAAAATTTAGCACAAAAATATAATACAAAAATCCAGGAAAAAAAATGTTATACAACATATAAATACAACACATTTTAGTTGATTTTTTTAGTATTCATATTTTATATAGCAATATGGTACTCAAATTAAAGATAAAAAGACGCTCGATTTTACGGTGAAATTTTTATAAAAAATAATGTCGTATAAAAAAGTTATAGACGTTTAAAAAATGGGGGTGGAATATACATGTGTCTTGCATGTGGAGAGAGAAAGTCTATAAATAGGATTTCCCAAGATACCCTTACATTCCTCCTTTCTTCTACACTTTCATCTTAACCATTGATTTGAAAAATGAATGGTTAAGATTTCTTCTCATCCTACTTAGGCAAAATAAACTTTTTATTTGATCTTACCCCCATACATACATACATACATACATACATACATACATACATACCTACATACCTACATACCTACATACATACATACATACCTACATACCTACATACCTACATACATACATACATACATACATACATAGGGATGAGTTAACGTACAATATTCCTTAACGTACGATACGTACGAGATGAAATTACGCACGTTATAAAACTCAAAACCCTAATCACGCATGTTGAAAAACCAAAAATCACGTATGTTGAAAACCATAATCACACTTGAATATAATCACACGTGTACAAAATCAGAAATCACGCATGGGGCAAAAACCTAATCACACATGTTATAAACCTAATTACGCATGTTATAATTTCATCTCGTACATTAAGGGATATTGTATTTTACACATTCCCTATATATTTATAATGAGTAAACTGCAATTTTACCCCTGGAGATATAGCTCATTGCCACCCTTATCCCCTAAAACGAAATTTTTGTTGTCTAACCCCCCAATGAATGTGAAACGCTGCAATCTTACCCCCTGGCACCCAACTCTGTCAAGTCAGCTTTTGTTTGACTGTTAATAATGTGTGAAAAGTCGTTTTTGCCCCTAAATTTAATTTAATTCAAAAAACATTAAAAGACTTAAATTATAAAGATAAAGAAATATGTAAAATAAACCATCTTCATCTTCATCTTCTTAACCACTTATCTTATAAACTCCACTGTCTCTCTCTCCCTCCTTCTCTCTCTCTCTAAAACCACCGCCACTATCAACTCCACCAGTCACCACCACCTTCCCCCTTTTGACCACCAACACCGTCAACTGCACCACCAACTCCTTCCCCCTTATGACCACCGCCGCCGTCAACTCCACCACCAACTCCTACCCCATTCTGACCACCGCCACCATCAACTCCACCACCACCTCCTTCTCCTCTTCTGACCACCGCCGCCATCAACTCAGCCACCACCTCCTTCCCCTTTCTCACCACTGCCACCATCAACTCAGCCACCATCTCCTTCCTATTCCAAACCCTAACCCTAGCCGCCTACAATGGCGAATCTGTACATGTTCCTGTTCCAAACCCTACGCGGTCGTAGTTTGTAGAGAGAGAGACAATGACGGGGTTTTTAGAGAGAGAAACAGAGTGTTATGGTTGTTAAGTTAACGTTGCCGGCGAGTTTCCGGTCGTACATGGAGCTTCCAGAAGTGTGTTAGAGAGAGAAATAGAGGAGAGAGAGAGAGAGAGAGCAACGATTCATCTGGTTGTTAGGGGTGGCGGAGATGGTGTAGGTGGTGGAAGGTGGTTTATGTGGAAGATGCGGAGATGGTGTAGGTGGTTTCCAGATCTGATGATGAACTTGATGTCTGGTGTCTAAACTCTAAAAAGTCTTTATTTTAAAGATGATTCTAGATGGTTAATTAATAATAATAATAACAACAACAACAACAATAATAATAATAATAATAATAAATATGGGAGATTACAAAAACACCCTTACCTATAACAGTCAAACAACCGTTGACCGTTAAAAAGGTCCAAGATTGCAGTGTTTTGCATTCGTTGGGGGGTTAGACAGCAAAAATTTCATTTTAGGGGGTAAGGGTGTCAATGGGCTATATCTTCAGGGGGTAAAACTGCACTTTACTCATTTATAATTAAAGGGGTTATTATATAATTAACCACTACACACTCGAGTTTTATAACCACCCCTTTCTTACACATTTACCACTTGTCGTATAACCCCACATCTACATAACCCCCAACTACATATGAACTTAACGGTAAAGAATAAATACAAATGTGTCTGTATAAAAGAGATACTCAATTTTGGTATCTTAAAGTTTGTTAACATGTTAAATATCTAAATTATTTACTTAATAAGGGTAAAGATTAAATACAAATGTGTCTTAATATACTAAACATAAGTTGAAGAAAGATTTTTTTATCTTTTTAAGCATGATGTTTAGTTGTCAAATGTAAAAAAAAACGTGTATTTACTCTAGTATAGTAATTATTTGTAATTTCTTTAGAGTGATTACATAATTATTCTACTAGTGTTAGTACAATTTTTTTTAGGTTTTGTGATTAAAATACGTGCTTCATAAGATTGGGAAAGAATTTTCAAAAAAAAAAAATTAAAAAAAAAATTCATCCTCTTCTCAGATTTAGGATGTTAACCTTACTCAACTTATTAATCTGATTTTGGATATATATATATATATATTTTTTTTTTATTTTCATATTAAAGTCACTCAAGCTAATTTTAATATATTAAAGTTATTAAATACATCAAAAGATACGAAACAAATGCATCAACACAATTTTGGTACCTTAAAAGTTTTTGAAGATGTCTGAAATACACAAACTTGAAAACAAAATTTAAAAAAATAACTTGTTACCTCTTGTTCAAAACAAAACCATATACCTTTTTTTGTGAAAATGTTGTTTCACTTTATCAAGTTTTGACTATATAAACTATAAGAAATCATTATTATTCATTATTTATTAAAAGTGCCCACAATATTATAAACCATAAACCAGTGTACAAATGTTAATATATCAATCATTGGATTTATTTTTTTAAATAAAATCAAAAAAAGGTAGACTTGTTATGTATCATAAGAAAAAAAAATATCCAATAGTAATCAAAATTTTCAATTCACTGAAGCTACTTAAAGTGCTTGCTCCTCTAAAGTCTCTTGACCTTTAATAGATGTTTAAATCTTGTTAAACTTTTTATAAGAGTTAAAATTTTATATTAAGTGACTTATACGGAACATATATACATATTATTTAATGATTTTTTTCTAGTTTGACTTAAATTGATAGTTAAGAAATTTAGTTATTTGAAAACCGATTGGTTAATATAATAGACTAATCGATGACTTCGATTTCGGTTGAAGATAATAACTGAACCAACCGAACAATACACACCCTAAGAGTGTCTGTATTTACCATCACATCACACGAACACCCTTCTAGTTTATTAAATAGAAATAAGTTAAATATCGTATTGTATTGTTTTGTTTTGTTGACAAGAGAAATGTTGGTATTAATGATACATTTTAGACCATTAAGTTTTTTTTATTATTATTATTACCTCCTGCTAAGTTCATTTATAAAGAATGATCACTAAATAGAAATAAAGATTTATATAGTTCGTTTAAGTCGTGTAAGTAAAAAGAAAAAAACCAGAACATTAGAAAACATAACGGTAATTTCATCGTCGTACCTACGGACAAGTGGGTTATTGGGTTTTCTCTGGAATTGGTGGTGAACTCGGGTTACTCTCGGAGTACTCCGTTTGGTCCAATAGGTACCCCAAGAGTGATCGAGATTGATTATGTTGGCCGTTTAAAAAAATTAGAAAACCTAACAAAACCAACAAAAATTAAATGTGTTTTAGGGTAACAAAAAAAAAAGGTTTAAATAACTTTAACATAACACTTGAAAAACTTGACTGCTACTTTTATTATATTTACTATTCAAATTGTAAAAAGGTATAATTGATTGAGTATCGGGTTTACTTCATGTTATTTACTTTATAATATTAGAAATAAAAGGCCACACTTTTAGTTATTATAATTTCAAGGTTATTATATAATAAATTATATAATAATTTACAAATAAATAAATGTTTCGAACTAAAACATCTAGTCACTTTAAGCAAACTGTATTCATTTCAAAAACTACCATTTCTTTATAAAATTTCGTTTCATCGTTTTTTGTTTTATTCAGTTATTGTCATGTTGTTATAAAAAATGTAATGATTGTATTATGTCTCTATTCTCTTCATTTGAATTCTTCTTGTCTCGTTTCTGATTGACTTGCAAGCTTTTAAATTTCTGTTTTACATGGCATGATAGCAACATGTCACACACATATATATGGTCTCTCTAATATGTATGGCTGAATGCAGGTTCGGGTCCATGTAGCTTGTGACAACGGTAATATTTTTATATGTTATTTATGGTAATATTGTTTTTGTATGTTATGTATGTGAAATGCAAGTGGCAGAAAGTATATTCTTTTAACGGTGAACTTCATGTATAAGGTTATCACATTCTTTAAATCGGAGAGTCCAGTATTGCCTCACTTTGGCCAGACTATGTTGTTTTAACTGGGCAGACGGTGGCTTCAAAGTTTGGCTTCAAAGTATTTTTAGTTAAGGAGATTCATAAATAACATTATTGTAACATCAGGGGCGGGGAGCTCCGGCGGTAATGTAAATTTTGAAAAAAATTGACGATTCTTCGATTTCGTTAACCCTTTTATTTGAAACGTTGCCCCTATAAGGATTTTCTAGATACGTCATTCTGTAACATGATGTTCGAAAGCTTAAAAAGGTTTTTTTTTTTAAGTAATTAGGTGAAGGGACAAAGTACCACAAACTAGGCTACCTTGAAAGATCAGTTGTAATCTCTCTTGTAAATTAAAACCTATATAAGTTTGCAAACTTTTTGTGCATTATTAGTTGTAACTTGTGCTTTATGAGTTTTTCAAAAAAAAAAAAACTTTATTTTTTAGTTTTAACCCAAAGGTTTGCTCCTTTTCCAATTTTAACCCTACATAATTTGTTTTTTTAACTTTAACCCAAAACTTTTCATTATTTGCAATTTAACTTCACAACTTTTGTCACTTATACTTTTCATCATTCGCAAATTTTCGTTTTACGTATAGTTCTAAATTTTTCGAGTTAATACGACGCAACGTGCATGTGTGGTTCAACGTTTTTACCTCTATTTTTCCATGTTTGACTGGTTCGTCGCAATACGCATATTATAGGTCAAGTCAGTGTTGGTTGTCGATGACGGTTGTGTGACATTAGTACTATTTGACACCGTTTTACGTCATGCCGCAACGCGGGGTGTGCTTTGGGGGTTTTCAAATAAAAAATTGTTATGCATATTGTTGTCGTAACGTTGGCATTGGGGGGTTTCAAAAAAAATGTTTTTTTTTTTACTTTTCACCTAAAAGTATTTCATAAATTACTTTTAACCCAAAACTATTTGTTTTTTTACTTTTAACCCAAAACTTTTTATCTTTTGCAATCTATCCTCATAACTTTTTTTACTTTCAACTTTGGTCATTTATAGTTTCCATTTTTCGCAAATTTTTCGCTCTATGCTTGGTTCTAAATTTTGTGACTTAACACATCACAGTTGTGTCTTTGGCTTAACGTTTTTACGTTTCGTTCTAAATTTTGCGAGTTAACACGACGCAACGTGCGTGTGTGGGTGAACGTTTTTACATCGTCTATTTTTACCCCGTTTGACAGGTTTAACATAACGTGTGGGTCGTAGATCGACTTAGTTATAAATAAAGAATCCCCGCCGCATTGCGGCGGGTCGTAATCCTAGTTTTAAATACAATAAGTGTTCTTTCCCTACATAATCTTGTTCTCCTACAAGTTGTTTTGAATGGCTACCAATATACATAATAAAGATGAAATTGATAGATACTAACGGTTATAGACTTTAAAGACAATTGAAAATATACCTATGTGACAATTAGCCAAGTTGTCAAGGCCTTCTGGCCTATTTATGTTGTTTGGCTTGATGTGGGGGTGTATGTCATTACCACTCGACTTGCATACAAGATGAAAGTGGGCAAGTGGAACCATACATCATTCTTTACTTGCTATACCTATAGATGGTTAAGGCGAGCATATGTCGCTGGTGAAGTACCATATCATCCTTAAGTATCGCTTCATGATTCTTTTATTTTCAGTTGATGAGATATATTATATTTGTCATAAGGCGTGTTTGGACTCTTTTGGAGAGCGTGCAGTTCATTATAGAGAGCTCACGGGGTTCAAGTACCGACATGATTTGGTCATGGACGTCCTTTTTAACATATTTAGGAGCGTTGTGAGTTCTGCTAAGAAAGAGGAACCCGTGAATTTCTTTACTGACCAACTAGAAGGAAGAGCTACCCTTAGACCAACAAACATTTTGGTCTTTGGATGGATATGAGGAAAACACGTGTGTGTGGAACTAATATTTCTCCCCCCTGTGGGCTTAGGGGTAGTGCTTTCACGTGGGTCAGATTGCTTTGTGCAAAGTGACCAAACACAAGAAAGCGTGCATTGACAATCAACACATGTTTATTCCATTTGCATTTTGATATTGTTACGCCAGAGGCTGTGGGCCTACTTAGTCAAGTTCAAAGGGTCATTCATAGTAATTTCATGACCACGAGATCTATAGATGTAGTTTTTAAAAAACTTAGTTTCGCTATTCAAAAAGGGATAGCAACGTAGCTTGGTGTCCATCTATCTTCTATCTCGGTCTAATTTCCATTTGAAAGCTTCGTACTTAAATTTATTAATTTATAAGACATAGTCCCCTCTAGCCACTTGTCTATAAGTTTATTCCTCGCTTATACTTAAAACTATCATTTTCTTCAATTTTAACTTTGTTAATTTATTGGAGTTTATTTTTATTTACTTATTCAACCAAGTTAAGTTAGTTACCTTAAATGTTAGCTTGTTAATTTTTTTTAATAAATGTCACTTTGTGATTGATTTAAATTTGAATTAAAGAGATAATGAAAAAAAAATAGACAATAATTACGGTACATCTTTGCTTTGACAATAAAAGTTATAAATTATAATAGGGGAATTTTAAAATGAAAACCACTAATTATTGTGAAAACTCGAAAACTAATTAAAAAAGCCAAAAAAACATACCAATTTTTTATTTATTTTTTTGCATACCAATTTTCACAGGTTTATGTAAATAAAAAAGAATTTCAAAAAAAAAAAAAAAATAGTGCACATGTGTAATACTAGACATGTGTATGTGTACTACACATGTGTAGTATTACACATGTCTACTACAATTTTTTAATTTTTGAAAAAAAGTTTTTTTATATATAAAAAATTGCGATTTTTATAAAAACAAATTTGAAAAAAAAACATTGGTGTGTTTTTTAGGTTTTTTTAAGTTAGTTTTCGAGTTTTCACAATAAAAGTGGTTTTCATTTGAACCATCCCCAGTTATAATAACACCTAAATATATTTTAGTTTATAAATCATTTTGAATTAAAGTTTTGCCTAGAATCTGTTATCGGCAACAAACCAGATATCATAAATTTGTAAATCAAGTTGTTAGACATTCAAAACCAATACATGGTTACAACAACAAAATCGGAATTCATGAATCCACCATTGCTTTGAAGTGTGCATCCAATATTGTTGGGTTATGTAAGATTTGTTGATGATGAATGCCAACACCTAATTAAACCATCATCCCTTCCTGAAGAAATAAGTTAAAATACAGTCACAACTCCACCAGTTTCTTCCCCCTTGGAAACTTCTCTAAAAAGCTGCCTCAACTGCTGCTGCAATAAACTATTGCCTTCAAAGAGTATTGTATAGAAAAACAAGTGCTCGATTGTTAAAATGTCGGTCAACAAGTCAATAGTCAAGTCAATCAAAGTAAAAAACTGAAGACTAGAAGACCAAGTAAACAAGTCAAAGACAAAAGTTCTGGATTTCCAGAAGTGTCAATTCTTAACTAGCAGTTCTGTGAAATCTAGCAGTTCACTCTATCTCACGTTAGAAGTAGCAGTTCAATGCAACAGTGTAACTATCCAGCACTTTGCTAACTGCTGACAGTTACATAATTTAATGGGTTGTTAAGTGTCGCTTTCATGGTGACGTCATCAGCAGTTCACTCCTCCTATATATAGTTCTTCTTATACATTATAATAGTTAACACTTAGAGCCTGAGCGAACAAGAGGTAAGTGAGAGAGTGTTCACCTGGTGAGGGGGGTACATCTTGTACCTTTGTGATTGTATTACATTCTCTGAATTCAATGAAATTATTTTGCAATCATTCGTTCAAAGGGTCATTCATAGTAATTTCATGACCACGAGATCTATAGATGTAGTTTTTAAAAAACTTAGTTTCGCTATTCAAAAAGGGATAGCAACGTAGCTTGGTGTCCATCTATCTTCTATCTCGGTCTAATTTCCATTTGAAAACTTCGTACTTAAATTTATTAATTTATAAGACATAGTCCTCTCTAGCCACTTGTCTATAAGTTTATTCCTCGCTAATACTTAAAAGCTATCATTTTCTTCAATTTTAACTTTGTTAATTTATTGGTGTTTATCTTTATTTACTTATTCAACTAAGTTAAGTTAGTTACCTTAAATGTTAGCTTGTTAATTTTTTTAATAAATGTCACGTTGTGATTGATTTAAATTTGAATTAAATAGATAATGAAAAAAAAAAAGACAATAATTACGGTACATCTTTGCTTTGACAATAAAAGTTATAAATTATAATAGGGAAAGTTTCAAATGAAAACCACTAGTTATTGTGAAAACTAATTAAAAAGGCCAAAAAAACCATACCAAATTTTTTTTTTTTTTTGCATACCAATTTTCACAGGTTTATGTACATAAAAAAGAATTTCAAAAAAAAAAAAAAAATTTAGTGCACATGTGTAATACTAGACATGTGTATGTGTACTACACATGTGTAGTATTACACATGTCTACTACAAATTTTTTTTTTGAAAAAATGTTTTTTTTTATATAAAAAATTGTGATTTTTATAAAAACAAATTTGAAAAAAAATGGTGTGTTTTTTAGGCTTTTTTTAGTTAGTTTTCGAGTTTTCACAATAAAAGTGGTTTTCATTTGAACCATCCCCAATTATAATAACACCTAAATATATTTTAGTTTATAAATCATTTTGAATTAAAGTTTTGCCTAGAATCTGTTATCGGCAACAAACCAGATATCATAAATTTGTAAATCAAGTTGTTAGACATTCAAAACAATACATGGTTACAACAATAAAATCGGAATTCATGAATCCACCATTGCTTTGAAGTGTGCATCCAATATTGTTGGGTTATGTAAGATTTGTTGATGATGAATGCCAACACCTAATTAAACCATCATCCCTTCCTGAAGAAATAAGTTAAAATACAGTCACAACTCCACCAGTTTCTTCCCCCTTGGAAACTTCTCTAAAAAGCTGCCTCAACTGCTGCTGCAATAAACTATTGCCTTCAAAGAGTATTGTATAGAAAAACAAGTGCTCGATTGTTAAAATGTCGGTCAACAAGTCAATAGTCAAGTCAACCAAAGTAAAAAACTGAAGACTAGAAGACCAAGTAAACAAGTCAAAGACAAGAGTTCTGGATTTCCAAAAGTGTCAATTCTTAACTAGCAGTTCTGTGAAATCTAGCAGTTCACTCTATCTCACGTTAGAAGTAGCAGTTCAATGCAACAGTGTAACTATCCGGCACTTTGCTAACTGCTGACAGTTACATAATTTAATGAGTTGTTAAGTGTCGCTTTCATGGTGACGTCATCAGCAGTTCACTCCTCCTATATATAGTTCTTCTTATACATTATAATAGTTAACACTTAGAGCCTGAGCGAACAAGAGGTAAGTGAGAGAGTGTTCACCTGGTGAGGGGGTACATCTTGTACCTTTGTGATTGTATTACATTCTCTGAATTCAATGAAATTATTTTGCAATCATTCGTTCAAAGGGTCATTCATAGTAATTTCATGACCACGAGATCTATAGATGTAGTTTTTAAAAAACTTAGTTTCGCTATTCAAAAAGGGATAGCAACGTAGCTTGGTGTCCATCTATCTTCTATCTCGGTCTAATTTCCATTTGAAAACTTCGTACTTAAATTTATTAATTTATAAGACATAGTCCCCTCTAGCCACTTGTCTATAAGTTTATTCCTCGCTTATACTTAAAACTATCATTTTCTTCAATTTTAACTTTGTTAATTTATTGGTGTTTATTTTTATTTACTTATTCAACTAAGTTAAGTTAGTTACCTTAAATGTTAGCTTGTTAATTTTTTTAATAAATGTCACTTTGTGATTGATTTAAATTTGAATTAAAGAGATAATGAAAAAAAAAGACAATAATTACGGTACCTCTTTGCTTTGACAATACAAGTTATAAATTATAATACGGGAAGTTTCAAATGAAAACCACTAGTTATTGTGAAAACTCGAAAACTAATTAAAAAAGCCAAAAAAACATACCAATTTTTTTTTTTTTGCATTCCAATTTTCACAGGTTTATGTACATAAAAAAGAATTTCAAAAAAAAAATAAAAATTAGTGCACATGTGTAATACTAGACATGTGTATGTGTACTACACATGTGTAGTATTACACATGTCTACTACAATTTTTTTTTTTGAAAAAAAGTTTTTTTCTATATAAAAAATTGCGATTTTTATAAAAACAAATTTGAAAAAAAATTGGTGTGTTTTTTAGGCTTTTTTTAGTTAGTTTTTGAATTTTCACAATAAAAGTGGTTTTCATTTGAACCATCCCCAATTATAATATCACCTAAATATATTTTAGTTTATAAATCATTTTGAATTAAAGATTTGCCTAGAATCTGTTATCGGCAACAAACCAGATATCATAAATTTGTAAATCAAGTTGTTAGACATTCAAAACCAATACATGGTTACAACAACAAAATCGGAATTCATGAATCCACCATTGCTTTGAAGTGTGCATCCAATATTGTTGGGTTATGTAAGATTTGTTGATGATGAATGCCAACACCTAATTAAACCATCATCCCTTCCTGAAGAAATAAGTTAAAATACAGTCACAACTCCACCAGTTTCTTCCCCCTTGGAAACTTCTCTAAAAAGGTGCCTCAACTGCTGCTGCAATAAACTATTGCCTTCAAAGAGTATTGTATAGAAAAACAAGTGCTCGATTGTTAAAATGTCGGTCAACAAGTCAATAGTCAAGTCAACCAAAGTAAAAAACTGAAGACTAGAAGACCAAGTAAACAAGTCAAAGACAAAAGTTCTGGATTTCCAGAAGTGTCAATTCTTAACTAGCAGTTCTGTGAAATCTAGCAGTTCACTCTATCTCACGTTAGAAGTAGCAGTTCAATGCAACAGTGTAACTATCCGACACTTTGCTAACTGCTGACAGTTACATAATTTAATGAGTTGTTAAGTGTTGCTTTCATGGTGACGTCATCAGCAGTTCACTCCTCCTATATATAGTTCTTCTTATACATTATAATAGTTAACACTTAGAGCCTGAGCGAACAAGAGGTAAGTGAGAGAGTGTTCACCTGGTGAGGGGGGTGCATCTTGTACCTTTGTGATTGTATTACATTCTCTGAATTCAATGAAATTATTTTGCAATCATTCGTTCAAGGGGTCATTCATAGTAATTTCATGACCACGAGATCTATAGATGTAGTTTTTAAAAAACTTAATTTCGCTATTCAAAAAGGGATAGCAACGTAGCTTGGTGTCCATCTATCTTCTATCTCGGTCTAATTTCCATTTGAAAACTTCGTACTTAAATTTATTAATTTATAAGACATAGTCCCCTCTAGCCACTTGTCTATAAGTTTATTCCTCGCTTATACTTAAAACTATCATTTTCTTCAATTTTAACTTTGTTAATTTATTGGTGTTTATTTTTATTTACTTATTCAACTAAGTTAAGTTAGTTACCTTAAATGTTAGCTTGTTAATTTTTTTAATAAATGTCACTTTGTGATTGATTTAAATTTGAATTAAAGAGATAATGAAAAAAAAAAGACAATAAATACGGTACATCTTTGCTTTGACAATAAAAGTTATAAATTATAATAGGGGAAGTTTCAAATGAAAACCACTATTTATTGTGAAAACTCGAAAACTAATTAAAAAAGCCAAAAAAACATACCATTTTTTTTTTTTTTTTTTTTTTGCATACCAATTTTCACAGGTTTATGTACATAAAAAAGAATTTCAAAAAAAAAAAAAAATTTAGTGCACATGTGTAATACTAGACATGTGTATGTGTACTACACATGTGTAGTATTACACATGTCTACTACAAATTTTTTTTTTGAAAAAAAGTTTTTTTATATATAAAAAATTGCGATTTTTATAAAAACAAATTTGAAAAAAAATTGGTGTGTTTTTAGGCTTTTTTTAGTTAGTTTTCGAGTTTTCACAATAAAAGTGGTTTTCATTTGAACCATCCCCAATTATAATAACACCTAAATTTATTTTAGTTTATAAATCATTTTGAATTAAAGTTTTGCCTAGAATCTGTTATCGGCAACAAACCAGATATCATAAATTTGTAAATCAAGTTGTTAGACATTCAAAACCAATACATGGTTACAACAACAAAATCGGAATTCATGAATCCACCATTGCTTTGAAGTGTGCATCCAATATTGTTGGGTTATGTAAGATTTGTTGATGATGAATGCCAACACCTAATTAAACCATCATCCCTTCCTGAAGAAATAAGTTAAAATACAGTCACAACTCCACCAGTTTCTTCCCCCTTGGAAACTTCTCTAAAAAGCTGCCTCAACTGCTGCTGCAATAAACTATTGCCTTCAAAGAGTATTGTATAGAAAAACAAGTGCTCGATTGTTAAAATGTCGGTCAACAAGTCAATAGTCAAGTCAACCAAAGTAAAAAACTGAAGACTAGAAGACCAAGTAAACAAGTCAAAGACAAGAGTTCTGGATTTCCAAAAGTGTCAATTCTTAACTAGCAGTTCTGTGAAATCTAGCAATTCACTCTATCTCACGTTAGAAGTAGCAGTTCAATGCAACAGTGTAACTATCCGGCACTTTGCTAACTGCTGACAGTTACATAATTTAATGAGTTGTTAAGTGTCGCTTTCATGGTGACGTCATCAGCAGTTCACTCCTCCTATATATAGTTCTTCTTATACATTATAATAGTTAACACTTAGAGCCTGAGCGAACAAGAGGTAAGTGAGAGAGTGTTCACCTGGTGAGGGGGTACATCTTGTACCTTTGTGATTGTATTACATTCTCTGAATTCAATGAAATTATTTTGCAATCATTCGTTCAAAGGGTCATTCATAGTAATTTCATGACCACGAGATCTATAGATGTAGTTTTTAAAAAACTTAGTTTCGCTATTCAAAAAGGGATAGCAACGTAGCTTGGTGTCCATCTATCTTCTATCTCGGTCTAATTTCCATTTGAAAACTTCGTACTTAAATTTATTAATTTATAAGACATAGTCCCCTCTAGCCACTTGTCTATAAGTTTATTCCTCGCTTATACTTAAAACTATCATTTTCTTCAATTTTAACTTTGTTAATTTATTGGTGTTTATTTTTATTTACTTATTCAACTAAGTTAAGTTAGTTACCTTAAATGTTAGCTTGTTAATTTTTTTAATAAATGTCACTTTGTGATTGATTTAAATTTGAATTAAAGAGATAATGAAAAAAAAAGACAATAATTACGGTACCTCTTTGCTTTGACAATACAAGTTATAAATTATAATACGGGAAGTTTCAAATGAAAACCACTAGTTATTGTGAAAACTCGAAAACTAATTAAAAAAGCCAAAAAAACATACCAATTTTTTTTTTTTTGCATTCCAATTTTCACAGGTTTATGTACATAAAAAAGAATTTCAAAAAAAAAATAAAAATTAGTGCACATGTGTAATACTAGACATGTGTATGTGTACTACACATGTGTAGTATTACACATGTCTACTACAATTTTTTTTTTTGAAAAAAAGTTTTTTTCTATATAAAAAATTGCGATTTTTATAAAAACAAATTTGAAAAAAAATTGGTGTGTTTTTTAGGCTTTTTTTAGTTAGTTTTTGAATTTTCACAATAAAAGTGGTTTTCATTTGAACCATCCCCAATTATAATATCACCTAAATATATTTTAGTTTATAAATCATTTTGAATTAAAGATTTGCCTAGAATCTGTTATCGGCAACAAACCAGATATCATAAATTTGTAAATCAAGTTGTTAGACATTCAAAACCAATACATGGTTACAACAACAAAATCGGAATTCATGAATCCACCATTGCTTTGAAGTGTGCATCCAATATTGTTGGGTTATGTAAGATTTGTTGATGATGAATGCCAACACCTAATTAAACCATCATCCCTTCCTGAAGAAATAAGTTAAAATACAGTCACAACTCCACCAGTTTCTTCCCCCTTGGAAACTTCTCTAAAAAGGTGCCTCAACTGCTGCTGCAATAAACTATTGCCTTCAAAGAGTATTGTATAGAAAAACAAGTGCTCGATTGTTAAAATGTCGGTCAACAAGTCAATAGTCAAGTCAACCAAAGTAAAAAACTGAAGACTAGAAGACCAAGTAAACAAGTCAAAGACAAAAGTTCTGGATTTCCAGAAGTGTCAATTCTTAACTAGCAGTTCTGTGAAATCTAGCAGTTCACTCTATCTCACGTTAGAAGTAGCAGTTCAATGCAACAGTGTAACTATCCGACACTTTGCTAACTGCTGACAGTTACATAATTTAATGAGTTGTTAAGTGTTGCTTTCATGGTGACGTCATCAGCAGTTCACTCCTCCTATATATAGTTCTTCTTATACATTATAATAGTTAACACTTAGAGCCTGAGCGAACAAGAGGTAAGTGAGAGAGTGTTCACCTGGTGAGGGGGGTGCATCTTGTACCTTTGTGATTGTATTACATTCTCTGAATTCAATGAAATTATTTTGCAATCATTCGTTCAAGGGGTCATTCATAGTAATTTCATGACCACGAGATCTATAGATGTAGTTTTTAAAAAACTTAATTTCGCTATTCAAAAAGGGATAGCAACGTAGCTTGGTGTCCATCTATCTTCTATCTCGGTCTAATTTCCATTTGAAAACTTCGTACTTAAATTTATTAATTTATAAGACATAGTCCCCTCTAGCCACTTGTCTATAAGTTTATTCCTCGCTTATACTTAAAACTATCATTTTCTTCAATTTTAACTTTGTTAATTTATTGGTGTTTATTTTTATTTACTTATTCAACTAAGTTAAGTTAGTTACCTTAAATGTTAGCTTGTTAATTTTTTTAATAAATGTCACTTTGTGATTGATTTAAATTTGAATTAAAGAGATAATGAAAAAAAAAAGACAATAATTACGGTACATCTTTGCTTTGACAATAAAAGTTATAAATTATAATAGGGGAAGTTTCAAATGAAAACCACTATTTATTGTGAAAACTCGAAAACTAATTAAAAAAGCCAAAAAAACTTACCAATTTTTTTTTTTTTTTTTTTGCATACCAATTTTCACAGGTTTATGTACATAAAAAAGAATTTCAAAAAAAAAAAAAATTTAGTGCACATGTGTAATACTAGACATGTGTATGTGTACTACACATGTGTAGTATTACACATGTCTACTACAAATTTTTTTTTTGAAAAAAAGTTTTTTTATATATAAAAAATTGCGATTTTTATAAAAACAAATTTGAAAAAAAATTGGTGTGTTTTTTAGGCTTTTTTTAGTTAGTTTTCGAGTTTTCACAATAAAAGTGGTTTTCATTTGAACCATCCCCAATTATAATAACACCTAAATATATTTTAGTTTATAAATCATTTTGAATTAAAGTTTTGCCTAGAATCTGTTATCGGCAACAAACCAGATATCATAAATTTGTAAATCAAGTTGTTAGACATTCAAAACCAATACATGGTTACAACAACAAAATCGAAATTCATGAATCCACCATTGCTTTGAAGTGTGCATCCAATATTGTTGGGTTATGTAAGATTTGTTGATAATGAATGCCAACACCTAATTAAACCATCATCCCTTCCTGAAGAAATAAGTTAAAATACAGTCACAACTCCACCAGTTTCTTCCCCCTTGGAAACTTCTCTAAAAAGCTGCCTCAACTGCTGCTGCAATAAACTATTGCCTTCAAAGAGTATTGTACAGAAAAACAAGTGCTCGATTGTTAAAATGTCGGTCAACAAGTCAATAGTCAAGTCAACCAAAGTAAAAAACTGAAGACTAGAAGACCAAGTAAACAAATCAAAGACAAAAGTTCTGGATTTCCAGAAGTGTCAATTCTTAACTAACAGTTCTGTGAAATCTAGCAGTTCACTCTATCTCACGTTAGAAGTAGCAGTTCAATGCAACAGTGTAACTATCCGGCACTTTGCTAACTGCTGACAGTTACATAATTTAATGAGTTGTTAAGTGTCGCCTTCATGGTGACGTCATCAGCAGTTCACTCCTCCTATATATAGTTCTTCTTATACATTATAATAGTTAACACTTAGAGCCTGAGCGAACAAGAGGTAAGTGAGAGAGTGTTCACCTGGAGAGAGGGGTACATCTTGTACCTTTGTGATTGTATTACATTCTCTGAATTCAATGAAATTATTTTGCAATCATTCGTTCAAAGGGTCATTCATAGTAATTTTATGACCACGAGATCTATAGATGTAGTTTTTAAAAAACTTAGTTTCGCTATTCAAAAAGGGATAGCAACGTAGCTTGTTGTCCATCTATCTTCTATCACGGTCTAATTTCCATTTGAAAACTTCGTACTTAAATTTATTAATTTATAAGACATAGTCCCCTCTAGCCACTTGTCTATAAGTTTATTCCTCGCTTATACTTAAAACTATCATTTTCTTCAATTTTAACTTTGTTAATTTATTGGTGTTTATTTTTATTTACTTATTCAACTAAGTTAAGTTAGTTACCTTAAATGTTAGCTTGTTAATTTTTTTAATAAATGTCACTTTGTGATTGATTTAAATTTGAATTAAAGAGATAATGAAAAAAACAGACAATAATTACGGTACATCTTTGCTTTGACAATAAAAGTTATAAATTATAATAGGGGAAGTTTCAAATGAAAACCACTATTTATTGTGAAAACTCGAAAACTAATTAAAAAAGCCAAAAAAACATACCAATTTTTTTTTTTTTTTTGCATACCAATTTTCACAGGTTTATGTACATAAAAAAGAATTTCAAAAAAAAAAAAAAAAAAAATTAGTGCACATGTGTAATACTAGACATGTGTATGTGTACTACACATGTGTAGTATTACACATGTCTACTACAAATTTTTTTTTTGAAAAAAAGTTTTTTTATATATAAAAAATTGCGATTTTTATAAAAACAAATTTGAAAAAAAATTGGTGTGTTTTTTAGGCTTTTTTTAGTTAGTTTTCGAGTTTTCACAATAAAAGTGGTTTTCATTTGAATCATCCCCAATTATAATAACACCTAAATATATTTTAGTTTATAAATCATTTTGAATTAAAGTTTTGCCTAGAATCTGTTATCGGCAACAAACCAGATATCATAAATTTGTAAATCAAGTTGTTAGACATTCAAAACCAATACATGGTTACAACAACAAAATCGGAATTCATGAATCCACCATTGCTTCGAAGTGTGCATCCAATATTGTTGGGTTATGTAAGATTTGTTGATGATGAATGCCAACACCTAATTAAACCATCATCCCTTCCTGAAGAAATAAGTTAAAATACAGTCACAACTCCACCAGTTTCTTCCCCCTTGGAAACTTCTCTAAAAAGCTGCCTCAACTGCTGCTGCAATAAACTATTGCCTTCAAAGAGTATTGTATAGAAAAACAAGTGCTCGATTGTTAAAATGTCGGTCAACAAGTCAATAGTCAAGTCAACCAAAGTAAAAAACTGAAGACTAGAAGACCAAGTAAACAAGTCAAAGACAAGAGTTCTGGATTTCCAAAAGTGTCAATTCTTAACTAGGAGTTCTGTGAAATCTAGCAGTTCACTCTATCTCACGTTAGAAGTAGCAGTTCAATGCAACAGTGTAACTATCCGGCACTTTGCTAACTGCTGACAGTTACATAATTTAATGAGTTGTTAAGTGTCGCTTTCATGGTGACGTCATCAGCAGTTCACTCCTCCTATATATAGTTCTTCTTATACATTATAATAGTTAACACTTAGAGCCTGAGCGAACAAGAGGTAAGTGAGAGAGTGTTCACCTGGTGAGGGGGGTACATCTTGTACCTTTGTGATTGTATTACATTCTCTGAATTCAATGAAATTATTTTGCAATCATTCGTTCAAAGGGTCATTCATAGTAATTTCATGACCACGAGATCTATAGATGTAGTTTTTAAAAAACTTAGTTTCGCTATTCAAAAAGGGATAGCAACGTAGCTTGGTGTCCATCTATCTTCTATCTCGGTCTAATTTCCATTTGAAAACTTCGTACTTAAATTTATTAATTTATAAGACATAGTCCCCTCTAGCCACTTGTCTATAAGTTTATTCCTCACTTATACTTAAAACTATCATTTTCTTCAATTTTAACTTTGTTAATTTATTGGTGTTTATTTTTATTTACTTATTCAACTAAGTTAAGTTAGTTACCTTAAATGTTAGCTTGTTAATTTTTTTAATAAATGTCACTTTGTGATTGATTTAAATTTGAAATAAAGAGATAATGAAAAAAAAAAGACAATAATTACGGTACATTTTTGCTTTGACAATACAAGTTATAAATTATAATACGGGAAGTTTCAAATGAAAACCACTAGTTATTGTGAAAACTCGAAAACTAATTAAAAAAGCAAAAAAAACATACCAATTTTTTTTTTTTGCATACCAATTTTCACAGGTTTATGTACATAAAAAAGAATTTCAAAAAAAAATAAAAATTAGTGCACATGTGTAATACTAGACATGTGTATGTGTACTACACATGTGTAGTATTACACATGTCTACTACAATTTTTTTTTTGAAAAAAAGTTTTTTTCTATATAAAAAATTGCGATTTTTATAAAAACAAATTTGAAAAAAAATTGGTGTGTTTTTTAGGCTTTTTTTAGTTAGTTTTCGAGTTTTCACAATAAAAGTGGTTTTCATTTGAACCATCCCCAATTATAATATCACCTAAATATATTTTAGTTTATAAATCATTTTGAATTAAAGTTTTGCCTAGAATCTGTTATCGGCAACAAACCAGATATCATAAATTTGTAAATCAAGTTGTTAGACATTCAAAACCAATACATGGTTACAACAACAAAATCGGAATTCATGAATCCACCATTGCTTTGAAGTGTGCATCCAATATTGTTGGGTTATGTAAGATTTGTTGATGATGAATGCCAACACCTAATTAAACCATCATCCCTTCCTGAAGAAATAAGTTAAAATACAGTCACAACTCCACCAGTTTCTTCCCCCTTGGAAACTTCTCTAAAAAGCTGCCTCAACTGCTGCTGCAATAAACTATTGCCTTCAAAGAGTATTGTATAGAAAAACAAGTGCTCGATTGTTAAAATGTCGGTCAACAAGTCAATAGTCAAGTCAACCAAAGTAAAAAACTGAAGACTAGAAGACCAAGTAAACAAGTCAAAGACAAAAGTTCTGGATTTCCAGAAGTGTCAATTCTTAACTAGCAGTTCTGTGAAATCTAGCAGTTCACTCTATCTCACGTTAGAAGTAGCAGTTCAATGCAACAGTGTAACTATCCGACACTTTGCTAATTGCTGACAGTTACATAATTTAATGAGTTGTTAAGTGTCGCTTTCATGGTGACGTCATCAGCAGTTCACTCCTCCTATATATAGTTCTTCTTATACATTATAATAGTTAACACTTAGAGCCTGAGCGAACAAGTGGTAAGTGAGAGAGTGTTCACCTGGTGAGGGGGGTACATCTTGTACCTTTGTGATTGTATTACATTCTCTGAATTCAATGAAATTATTTTGCAATCATTCGTTCAAAGGGTCATTCATAGTAATTTCATGACCACGATATCTATAGATGTAGTTTTTAAAAAACTTAGTTTCGCTATTCAAAAGGGATAGCAACGTAGCTTGGTGTCCATCTATCTTCTATCTCGGTCTAATTTCCATTTGAAAACTTTGTACTTAAATTTATTAATTTATAAGACATAGTCCCCTCTAGCCACTTCTTTATAAGTTTATTCCTCGCTTATACTTAAAACTAACATTTTCTTCAATTTTAACTTTGTTAATTTATTGGTGTTTATTTTTATTTACTTATTCAACTAAGTTAAGTTAGTTACCTTAAATGTTAGCTTGTTAATTTTTTTAATAAATGTCACTTTGTGATTGATTTATATTTGAATTAAAGAGATAATGAAAAAAAAAAGACAATAATTACGGTACATCTTTGCTTTGACAATAAAAGTTATAAATTATAATAGGGGAAGTTTAAAATGAAAATCACTAGTTATTGTGAAAACTCGAAAACTAATTAAAAAAGCCAAAAAAACATACCAAATTTTTTTTTTTTTTTTGCATACCAATTTTCGCAGGTTTATGTATATAAAAAAATTTCAAAAAAAAAAAAAAAAAAATTAGTGCACATGTGTAATACTAGACATGTGTATGTGTACTACACATGTGTAGTATTACACATGTCTACTACAATTTTTTTTTTTTTGAAAAAAAGTTTTTTTATATATAAAAAACTACAATTTTTATAAAAACAAATTTGAAAAATAATTGGTGTGTTTTTAGGCTTTTTTTAGTTAGTTTTCGAGTTTTCACTAGGGCTGTGCAACGGTTTAGAACCGGACCGAACCGAACCAGAACCGATCCGGAACCGTTAATTGCTAAATTTAAGAACCGGAACCGAACCGTATTATAATGGTTCCGGTTCGGTTCCGAACCGGTTAAACGGGTCTCGTGTAAACGGTTCTAGCGGGAACCAGTTGACAATTAAATCGTAATTTATCAATTCAATAAAACCGAATCAAACCATTTAAAACATTAACTAAGAGTTGCAACATTCAAACTTCATTCGATCTTCATCCTCTCAATCTTCTCATAAACATCTAAATGAAACCAAGTTGTTAGTGCATTTATGTCTATCGCCTTCGTCATCTCAAGTCGTAGCAGAAACAGTTTAATTCTAGTGCTTATATTGTAATATTAGATAGAAAAAGGCAAGGTGGCATAACTGTAAATAAGGAGAACCTCCTTATATCCTTTGCCTATAAATAGAACCATTAGGGTTAGGATTTAGAACTTTTGCCACATTTGAGACTTGGAGCTTTGGAGAGCTAAGATCTAGAGAGAGAAAGCTTAGAGAGAGAAAGTTCCTTGTACGTGATTCAGGTGCTGTACGTTATCAGATCTTTCAATAGAATCACGGTTATTATTACGTTCGTGTGTTCGGTCACGATCGTGCACGGATTCCGCACGTCGCACGGTCGGTTCGCAATCGAAACGGAGTCAAAACCGGTCCTAGAAGTGGTATCAGAGCAGGAGCTCGATTGCACTGATCAAACACACAATTACGCACACGAATTCAGCAGATTCAGAGTCAAATTTTACTCAGATTTGTCAAATTTCTTCATCTTTACATTTCTTCACGTTTTCGACTGAAAATCGTCAAATTAAACGGGTTTTAACGGTTTAAAATTAATGATTTTTGGATATGTTGTGCGAAAGTACTTGATCTACAAGCCTACAAATTTTCAGACCTTAATTCAAAGCCGTTTGAGAGAAATCTAAGATTTTCTGTTCGAAAAAGTTGAGATATGTTTGCTGTTGTTGTTGGAGTTCATATGAATGCTAACCGATCGGACAGCTGACCGATCGGCTAGCTAACCGTTCCATAACACTTCATTGCATTTCATTTAAGTTGTTGACCTTCGTTGACTTGCCAGCCGATCGGCTAGCATCCCAGCCGAACGGTCAGCACACCGTTTCATTACATCACGTTATATTCTTTAAAATTGTTTGACTTTGTTGACTGCTGATCGATCGAACAGCTGTTCGATCGAACACCTGTCCGTTCCATTTAAACTTTGACTATTGTTGACCTAGCCGAACGGACGGCTGTCCGAACGGCTAGCATCCCAGCCGATCGATCAGCAAATCGTTTCATAACACATCACTTCACTTAGTCAACATTGTAACCTGCCATCATACAACAGTATCACGTGACTCATTTTGTTGAAACATTTTCAGTAGTTCATTAATTGATTGCATATGATCTGATTCAATTGTCTCGAGAATTCAGAAATGCATGTGATCTTTTTATAATTGTCGGCTAGTGCATGTGGTGATTGTTAATGTGCATATATCTTGAGTGAATAAATAGCTTTCTTGATAAGATTTCAATTGTTGTCAGCCGCATTAATATCAATAGTCTGCATGTGAATATGTATAAATTTGTCAGGGCGGTGATTGCATGTGCTAATTGTCGTAATTCAGTCTGATAGTTTGCATTTTAATCATTGAAGTCTAAGAAAGTCAAAGTGTCAACGTGCCAACCGATCGTTCAAGCTTTATGTCGTCTTGTGCCATCACTTGATTTCCCAACCGATCGGCTAGCAGGTTCCCAACCGTTCGGCTAGCAATACGCCAACCGATCGAACAGCATCAAAACGCCAGCCGATCGAACAGCATCAACGTGCAAGCCGATCGGACAGCATCAAAGCAAGCTAGCCGATCGAACAGAGGGTCGATCGAACAGCATATTTGTCGTGTAGCGTCAGCCGATCGGACAGCATTTTTGTCGTTTTGTGTCAACCGATCGAACAGAGGGTCGTACGGGTTGTCAACTGATTCCAAGTCACTTGAGCCAACCGATTGGACAACATATTTGTCGTGTAGTGCCAGCCGATCGGACTACCACCCGATTCAAGAATCCCAGCCGATCGGACAGCTTTCCCGCCCGATCGAACAGCACTGATTATTTTCACTGTTGACTTTTGTTGACTCACAAGATAGAATACTTGTCCGATTCAAGTTGTTTGAAAATTTTTAGAACTGATCTTTGTTTGTTCGTAATTCAGGTGATTCGAAGAAAAAGCATCATGGCTGAAGAGTTTTACAACACGTTCTACAACGCGTTTACATCTGACTTGTCTGAAACATCAACTGTCACACCAAAGTCAATAACAAAAACGATCAATGAGAACATCAAGCATGATAATTTCTACGGAACACATTCAAAGCCACCAACTCTGGAAAGCATTGAGGATTATACATGGTGGAAAGAACGGTTTATTAACTGGGTGAAAGCGTATGCGCATGAAAGCTGGTTCTGTTTAGAATTTGGATACGAACGACCAAAAGATGATAAAGGCGAAGAACTTCCATTCAAGAAGTTATCAAGAGAATATAAATCTGAGTTTGCTGCCAAACAAAGAATGATTGCTTTGATCCAGTCTGCAATCAGAAATGATATTTTTGCGTTGCTGAATCATGATGGGTCATCTAAATCAGTTGGGGAAGCTTTATGTGTTAAAGCTGAGGGGGGTAAACAGATAAAAAAGAACAAAATTGCTTTACTTAAAAAAGAATTTGATCTGTTTGATAGTCTAAAAGGAGAGACAGTGAGACAAATGATTGAGAGATTTTGTCATCTTAAAATTGAACTTGAGAGATTTGAGATAGTGAAAACAAGAGAGGAACTTATAGATAAAGTGATTGAAGCGTTACCACGAGCTGATTAGTGGTAAACGTTTGTGTTTATTTTGAAAAATGATGCTTTATATGATACAATTTCTCTTGATGCATTGTTTGAAAAGATAGAGAGTCATGATCTGGAGCTACAAAAGCAAAGCAAAATGACTGGTTCTTCACATCAACAGAATGTTGGATTGTATTACAAAGGCAGTGTATCTTCAGAGAAAGGTGTTGGTTCACCAAAGACAGCATTCAGTGGTGAGAAGATGAAAGAACCTCAAACAACTTCAACAAGTCATCATTCTGGATATCATTCATCTTCAAAATCAAATCCTGATGAAGCTGAGGAGATTCTATGGAACATTGCTCTCACACTGAAGAATTCTCCGATGATGAGCATAAATGCAGCTAAGCAGCAAATGAGTTTCCTTGCATCTGTTTTGGAATCGTATGAAGGTCTTGTAGCTGGAAAAATTGGAAACTCCGAATTAACCAAAGAAGACTACGACCAGATTGATCCGGAAGAGATGGAGCTCATTGACATTCGTTGGTGCTTAGCAAGTTGCATCCGAAGAGCGCAGAGGTATATGGAGATTACTGGGAAACAATCTCTTAGAGGTGCATCAACAAAGCTTGGATTCGACAAATCCAAAGTGACTTGCTTCAAATGTAAGCAGAAAGGTCATTTCAAAAGAGAATCACTAATTCTGCAGTTGGTGGAAATGAACATCCATTCAATGATGATTATTACCGAAAGGCAATCTACCATCGAAGCAGAGAAGAGCCTAAGATGATTGAAGATAAACCTAAATCGAGAGCTTGTTTTGTAATTCAAGACGATGAAGGTTTTGATTGGTCCGAGATATGTCCAGAAGAAGATCGTTTGGAGAATGTTCGAAAAACAGCTCATGGGAAAGCTATAAAAGAGGAAAGAAAGTTTGTTTTTGTTGCTAAAATCTGTGAATAGAAAAATGAATATAAAGATAAAGTTGAAATGAAGGAGAAAACTCGAGAAGAAATCTTGAGTGAGAAAACTTATCGAGAAAGAAACATTGTTTACAACAGAATGGATGATATGCAGGAAGAGTATGAGAATGCTGTGAGCAACAGAAGATGGGATAAAAAGAGAGAATGTTACTTCAACAGAGAAGGTGAACCAGTTGTTCAAAAGAAAGACATAATCTTTGATGATGTTCTTCTCATAATTCCTTTGAGAGCCGAATACTATAGAAATGTGATGAAAGATGACACATATGCTAAAAGGCATGAAAAGGAGATCAGATATGCCATGACATCGTGTCTAAGAAAAAGGGATGAAGAGAGAATGAAGAAGAATGTTGAGAGTATGGTTGAAGAATTGAAGAAAGTTGCTGAAGAAGATGTGAAGGTATCTGTGGAAGTGAAAGAAGAAGTTGTTGTGAATGAAGAAGTCGTAAAAGAAGCTGTTACTGAATAACAGCAGATTGATGAGATGAAGAAGAAAGAAGAAGAAGAAGAAGAAGAAGAAGTGAAGAATGAGAGTTTAGTTGTTGGTAATGTTGGTGATGAGATTGGTGTTGAAGAAAAGCAAAAAGATGCTGATCAGACAGAAGTTGCTGCAAACACCGAAGTGCCAATCACTGAGGTAAATTCTAACTCTGAAATCTTGAAAACTGTTGAACAGTGCAAGAAATGCATGGAAACGTGCAGTGCTTGTACTGAAAAAGACAAACAATTTAATAAAATTGAAGAAGTTTTCAAAAATAAATGCAAATAAATGTTAGAAAACGAAAAAGTTTTGAAAGATAATGAAGAAAAACTTTTGGAAAAATGTAAAAAGTTAGAAAAAGAAAATGAAGGTTTGAAAGAAAATGTTTTGAAAAAGACAGAAGAATGTGATCAAAAAGAAATTGTTTGCCAAGAAATGAAGAAAGAATATGATTCAATAAAATTGGCATATCACATTACAAAAGAGTCATATGAAAAAGTGAAAGATGAAATGAAATTTGCTCAATCAAGAATGAATTATCTTTCTGAAACAACTAAAGAGCTTAAGCGAATGTATTAAATAAAACAAGGTGTTGTTAATTCCTACATTGAGGATGTTGCTAAGCTAAAGCGTCAGATTGCTGAGTTAGAACAGGATAACAACAAGTTAAAGAGTTATCACGTGTCGTCATATGTGCTTGAACGTATTTTCAATATAAAACCTGGAGATGGTGAGTCTGAGTAAAACAAGAAAGGCATTGCTCAGAGTTTCATCAAGTTCCACCACCGGGAAAATTTGCATTTTATGATGATGAAAAGGTCGAAAAAGCTTTCAACATAGTAGATCAATTGCCAGAAAACATTGACATAACCTATTCCAAATCTGATGATTCTAGTGATTCAGAGGTGGTAGGTAAGGTCGTTGAAAGTGTGTTGAAAGAAGAGTCAGTTGAAACAGGTAAATCTGAATCACAGGATGAAAATGAAGGTAATTTTCATGATGGATATCTGAAAAACTCCGAGAAAAATTTGAATGAAGATTCAAAAGGATTGGTTTATACCATGATTGGATCGGACAAATTATTCTTAGATGTTATATTCCCGATTCAAAATGTGATTTCAGAAAAGGTTGATAAAGTTTTCAAAATGGTTGAGATTGAAAAATCTGAAATTTCAAAGTTTGCTGGAAAGTGTCACAAAACTTTTTATAACAAACCTGGTTACAAAAAGAAAAACATGAAGGCTGGGTTGGGTTATAAAAAGAAAACAGAATTGGAAGAAAAATGAAACATCAAATTTTCAGACAAAATTGAATTTTGTTCAAGGAATAAATTTAGAAGAAGAGAAAGAACTCCAAGTTATACGACAGTCTAATGAAGAGTTTTGTGCTCAAAAGAAAAGGCAACAACCACAGGTCAAGGATGTGTCCAAGAGAACATGTTTCAAATGTGATCAAACTGGACATCTTGCACGAAAGTGTCCAAACCTGAAACCTGTGGATGTTGACAAAAAGAATGTAGGATCGGTTTTGACACCGTACGATTGCGTAACGAACGTTCGACGTGCGGAATCCGTGAACGTACGTGACCGAACACACAAGAATGTACCAATAACGTGATTCTATTGAATAAGATGATGTGTACAAAGCCGAGAATCACGTGAGAGAACTTTCTCTCTCTAGACTTTCTCTCTCTAAGATCTAAGCTTCATTTCATCCAAATCTATCTTTTCTGATTCTTCTTTTATTTCATCCAATAACTTCCTTTTTCTTGAATATTCATGAAGCCTGTGATTTGTAATTGTATTGATGAAACTTCTTAAATCATAATGTGATAAACTAGAATTCCATTTTTCGTTATTCACGAATTTATCCCATTCCAAAGGTAAAGCATCAACAAATTTTGAAATTCTTTCATCATTTGAATGATATATCTTATGTTTTTCTAACTTGATGATTAGCTCATAAAACCTTTCTTTCAACGTCTCCACTGATTCATTCTTCAAACATAAAAAATTTTCGAATCTTTTAACATAAACATCCTTACCATATCTCGTCTCATACCAAGCTTCAATAGTCCAATTATTTAAATTTTCAAGATTCTTGTTTTCTTGTTCGTCAAACATTTTGATCACAATTTCTTTGTTAAGTAACTTGATTCAAAAATTGTTTTTATCTCAAAGTCCACAAAATATCAACTTCTTGGTATTTGCGCCTTGTAAATCACCTCGAATCACCTGCAATCAAACAAACAAACTATCAGTTTAAACAAACTAAATACGTAACAGTGTGTTTGTTGACGAAATCAATCTAAGACTCGTGTCGAAGATTTGTGAACTCGTTCCAATGATGTTCGGGTGAAACCAATGAATGAATGAACTTGAATAGATGGGCCAAGTAATATGGGTTTAGAATGAACTAAACTCTATACTTCAATCAAATGGGCCTATCGAGTTATGTAATCAGTTGAGCCAACACACTAACAAATCACAATGCACAATTGATTTAATGCAAACTGACAATAATGCCTCCACTACATCAAACTGTTTTCAAAGTTGGGCTGACAAATTTCAAATTTAAAACACTTTGATTGGGCCGCTAACAAATGAAGTCACATGGGTTGCCTATTCAATTCACGTGGCCGGCAACTGGGTCGGTGATGTTAATTATTTCACATAGTCCACTTACTTCTCAATTTAAGATCTGTACAAAATCAATTAATGTGTCGATTCACATAATCTGATATACTGAAAATCTGATTGGGCCGATACGTATTAGTCAGTAAAAAACACACTGTTCTATGATATGTATCACGTGAAATCAGCACAGTCACACAGAATTAAACCACGTTCAAGCAGAATCAAATAGTCACTTGATCGGAATCACTGATTGGTTCTCATGAGCGAAATCAGTTGTGACTGATAAGCGAAATCACTTTATGTTCAAATAAGCGAACCAGGCAATGTCCAAATAAGCGAACCAGGCAATGTCCAACTATGCGAACCTACCTGATGTCACTATGAGCGAACCTACCTGATGTTTGACGCGAAATCGGACCGAAAACCTTCGATTTCTCCTAAACGGCTAGGAGTTTGGATCTGAAATTTTGTAGGATTGTAATTCAAGTATTTTCGCACAACATACTAAAAATCAGCAGATTCGGACCGGTAAAACACGTTCAATTTGACGTTTTTCAGTGAAAACCGTGATAAAAGTGAAAAAAATGAAGAAATAGATGAAATTCGGATATGAAATCGCTGAAATCTGGTACGAATCAATGTGTTTGATCAAAGCAATCGAGCTCCTGCTCTGATACCACTTGTAGGATCGGTTTTGACACCGTACGATTGCGTAACGAACGTTCGACGTGCGGAATCCGTGAACGTACGTGACCGAACACACAAGAATGTACTAATAACGTGATTCTATTGAATAAGATGATGTGTACAAAGCCGAGAATCACGTGAGAGAACTTTCTCTCTCTAGATTTTCTCTCTCTAAGATCTAAGCTTCTAAATCTCCAAATGAGCAAAGTCTTAAACTTTACAATTAAAGCTCCTATTTATAGGCACAAGGTTATAATGAAAAATCTCATTATTTACAAAATTGCCACCTTACCTTTACTAACTAGTAACATCATCAAGTCTTGCATTCTTCGGTTTTTACTACGATTTTGATTGACGGAGGTGATAGACACTTAATGCACTAACAAAGAAGTCTGAAAATGTTGAGAAACAGAAATCTGAAGTTGTGATTCAGAAGTCAACCAAGTTTGATTCTAAGCAAACTTGGAAGCCGAAAATGTCAAAGGCTGACTCACAACAAACATGGAAACCAGTGACATCTAGACTTAGAACAACACAAAGTTGGAAAACAACTGTTGATGCAACAAAACCAAATCAGTTTTGGAAACCAAAAACTGTTGTTCAAAATCAAAATGTTCAAAAAGAGTCACATTTTTACAAACGAGGTACTCCTAAAGGTCAAACATGGAGTGTTAAGAAACAAGTGATTTCGGTAAAAGATGAGAAAGTTGAAGACAAAGTTGAAAAAGTCTTTGTACAGAATGACAAAGATTTTCCAAAGTTAACTGATGCATATTGTGTTGAAATGCCTAAGGTCCAACAGACCTGGGCTAAATTGTTCAAGTAATTGAGTAATTTGAATGTGCAGGTGCTTCTGAAGAATTCTGAATGTCAACAAGAGGAGTGTCGAAGCAGCCTGGCACGAGATGAGAAGGCTGCTGATCCCTGCGATGGTTAAACAGGGAGTTTGTTTGTTCTGTACATAAATAAACAATATTTTCAAAAACCCAAAAAATTGAAAATTTTGAAAAACCAAAAATATGTTTTGATTTTGTTAAAAAAAAAAAGTTGAGTGAATACGCCGAAACCCTCACGGCTGAACAAACATGATTACTTTCACAAAATTGAAAAACGGTTTTCAAACTGTCGAAAATCAATGGGTTGTAAATCATGGGGTATGTTATATTTTCTGCAAAACAGAGCATTTGAAGCAGAAAATGGATGGCGAGACAAAGCTATCTACATCGGTTTGTCAAATTTTCTTTAAATGGTTTTGCATTTTAGGGGGAGTAAGAATTTGTCAGAAAATCCAAAAACATTAAGAAAATCCAAAAACATGATAAAATTTGAAAATTGAGTTTTTGTGTATAAAGAGGAAATGATAGTACATCAGTAGACAGTTACTGTACGCTAAAGAACTGGAAAGTCAAAATGTGTTAAACGATCTCACCGTGGATGTGTCGGTAGATTTTTATACATTTAGTAAACTTTTTCGGGATATAAACTTAAATTCAAAACTTGCTTATTTCGTGGGGAACACTACTTGGATATATAGGTAACCCCTGAAATCTCGTTTGAAGGACCCCTCTTTCTGAGATACTAGGTCTTTATGCTTAGTGATATCTGGGGTATTATCCCGGGACTTCTGCTGAATGGAAGTTCTGACCTAGTCCCCGAATAATACTTTTCGCATTGCTTGAAAAATAGAGCCGCCCTCAGCAAATTGATGAAACAATAAAATTGATAGTCATTGCTGTTGTAATACAAAAAGATCCTCTAAAGGGGACACACCAAAAGTCGAGCCGTCATCTCTCTGCTGAACGGAAGTTCTGACCTGAGCTCTCACGGTTTCGTACTATAATTTATTCCCCTTACAGATATCATCTAGGTATACTCACCTGTAAGACTGAATATTGGGATCTGGATACGGGAGTATATTCAAGAGGTGGGACACATGAATGAGTTTAAGTTCTTAATACTTAATTCGTATCCTGGATCAGTTGAAGTTTGTGTGAAAATTTAAGTGGATCAGTATATCGACAATCTAAGTGAATTGTTTAATTCTTAATGTGTAACTAAGCTCAACGGTACTAGTGATTTGTCAAAAACTGATATGATCCTCTGACGCAAACTCAAACAAAAATATTGTCTGTAAATATGTCTGTAAATATTTCTTTATTGCTTTATGTTTCAGAAAAATACAAAAAGATTTTTGATTCTGCTTTATTTTCGACAACCGATGTCTGAGTGCTGAGTTTCAAAATCTGAGTATGCTGATTGTGTTTCTGAAAATAAAACAAGTTCATTAATTTGAAACTTGAAGTTTTAAAATCAAAAATCAAAAACAGTTTGTGATATCTCCAAGGTCATTAAGTTGGACTTGGATGATTAACCGTGAAGGATTTGGATGCTCATATTGTTAAAATCTGTTTAAAGAGTCAGTTTCCGATCCGATTCGCTGAAACTGCCAAATCTTTGAAGATTGTTGATAGGGGGAGAGTATCAAGTAATCCTGGATATATTTCATATTATTATATCTTAGTCCCAGGATCTTGTTTTAGAAAGTTTAACAGAGTCGGGATACGATTCCTGGACAATTGGTCAATCAAAACATTGTTACTTATAAATGTTTGAGGATTGCAGATTCCAGACTACGATCCCGACAGCCGAGCCAAAGGGGGAGTCTGAAGACGAGCTCATCGCAAGGGGAAGCGTGCAAGGAGCCAGGTTTCTTTCCCGGAAGAGCTTGTAACCGAAAAGCCAGGTGTCGATCCCAAAGCACGGAAGCTTGACGAAAGGGGGAGCCTGAAGAGTCTACCGAAAAGGGGAGCTGAAGCTGAAGACAGAACCACGGGGATTCTGTTCGAGCAAGAGGGAGTCTGTGTTACTGATCGTGTTAAAGCTTCAAGAAGACTCAGTGAGAGAGAGAAAAACCAAAAGCTACGAGTCTGACTAAATGTTTGAGATTGACTGCGGCAATATCCAAGGGGGAGTCTGTTAGTGTATTTATGTCTATCGCCTTCGTCATCTCAAGTCGTAGCAGAAACAGTTTAATTCTAGTGCTTATATTGTAATATTAGATAGAAAAAGGCAAGGTGGCATAACTGTAAATAAGGAGAACCTCCTTATATCCTTTGCCTATAAATAGAACCCTTAGGGTTAGGATTTAGAACTTTTGCCACATTTGAGACTTGGAGCTTTGGAGAGCTAAGATCTAGACAGAGAAAGCTTAGAGAGAGAAAGTTCCTTGTACGTGATTCAGGTGTTGTACGTTATCAGATCTTTCAATAGAATCACGGTTATTATTACGTTCGTGTGTTCGGTCACGATCGTGCACGGATTCCGCACGTCGCACGGTCGGTTCGCAATCGAAACGGAGTCAAAACCGGTCCTACACAAGTGTTAGCAATTAAAAAGATAAACGAATAATGCATCTACTGTTTTTGGTTCACGTGAATAGATTGATCAGTAATGCATCTACTGTATTTACCAAGCGTACAATATTTATATACACATTTACAATTCAACATTGATTTGATTTTTTTTGTTCAATTTTTATTTTCACATACAGAAAACTATATGTATCAGAAAGCAAACATCTAGAAAGAAAATATATGCAATCATTAAAAAAGTCATGTAGGATAGTGTACCTGTATTTGCAGGGTGTTGATGGAGATGAACTTGTATGATAGCAATTAGGGTTAGGGTTGAGAGATGGAGAAGAATTAGAAGATGAAAGATGATATCGTGGAATGAATATAAGAGGAGGGAATAAGAATTAGGATGGTCGTATGATGTTGAAAAGCCCATTAATAAAATAGGGTTTTAAATATTTATAATCCCAACTGGTTCTAGCGGTTTTTTAACCGGAACCGTGGTTTTAACCGGAACCAAACCGGGAACCGTTATTACCCAAATTTAAGAACCGGAACCGGACCATATATACAAAAATACGGTTTGGATCTAGCGGTTCCGGTTCGGTTCCCCGGTTCTGACGGTTCTGAACCGTATACAGCTCAGCCCTAGTTTTCACAATAAAAGTGGTTTTCATTTGAACCATCCCCAATTATAATACACCTAAATATATTTTAGTTTATAAAACATTTTGAATTAAAGTTTTGACTAGAATCTGTTATCGGCAATAAACCAGATATCATAAATTTGTAAATCAAGTTGTTAGACATTCAAAACCAATACATGGTTACAACAACAAAATCGGAATTCATGAATCCACCATTGCTTTGAAGTGTGCATCCAATATTGTTGGGTTATGTAAGATTTGTTGATGATGAATGCCAACACCTAATTAAACCATCATCCCTTCCTGAAGAAATAAGTTAAAATACAGTCACAACTCCACCAGTTTCTTCCCCCTTGGAAACTTCTCTAAAAAGCTGCCTCAACTGCTGCTGCAATAAACTATTGCCTTCAAAGAGTATTGTATAGAAAAACAAGTGCTCGATTGTTAAAGTGTCGGTCAACAAGTCAATAGTCAAGTCAACCAAAGTCAAAAACTGAAGACTAGAAGACCAAGTAAACAAGTCAAAGACAAAAGTTCTGGATTTCCAGAAGTGTCAATTCTTAATTAGCAGTTCTGTGAAATCTAGCAGTTCACTATATCTCACGTTAGAAGTAGCAGTTCAATGCAACATTGTAACTATCCGGCACTTTGCTAACTGCTGACAGTTACATAATTTAATGAGTTGTTAAGTGTCGCTTTCATGGTGACGTCATCAGCAGTTCACTCCTCCTATATATAGTTCTTCTTATACATTATAATAGTTAACACTTAGAGCCTGAGCGAACAAGAGGTAAGTGAGAGAGTGTTCACCTGGTGAGGGGGGGTACATCTTGTACCTTTGTGATTGTATTACATTCTCTGAATTCAATGAAATTATTTTGCAATCATTCCCAAATCCAGTTGTGTTAGATTGGTGTGTTTTTTTATTACTGTTTGATTGAATTTATAATTTGATTAACTGTTTTATCATATAAAAAAATACACTACATACACTCTCAGATCCAACAATTAGTATCAGAGCATGTTTCACTGAATTGACTTCACCGTTGATTCAGAAGATAAACTAGCTCAAACTGATAATTGATTGAGTTACCAAAGAACATTGAGAATAATTTGACAAATCAGATAAACGAATTGTTTCTGATACTTTGTTTTCTGAATTAAAATTCAATAGAACTCAGGGAGATTTCACTCACTCATGATCCTCACAATACGGAATCGGCGAACAAGCCACTGATGCTCGTTCGTCATGAATTCAAGATATGGCAACAAAGAATGAGTCACCACTTGTCACAACAGAACACTGGTTGCTGGAGATCAATGGTATACGACCCTCATGTTCCCTCTATTCCGAGTACCGAACAACCGAATGTTAGTATTCCTAAGAAACCCACAGATTACTCCGAGCAAGATTTCCAAAAGTTGGAGCTCAATGCTAAGGCATTCGAGATACTGGTCATGGCCTTACCAAATGAAATCTATGCTGGATTGCTCCACTATGGGAATGCCAAGGAGTTGTGGATGCTTTAAACAAACAATTTGGTGGCACAGTTCAAGTTCAAGAGAACAATAGAGAAATACTGAACCAACAATATGAAACGTTCTCTCATATCAAGGGAAAATCTCTGACTCAACAATTTGAGAAGATTAACTTCCTGATTAGTGAGCTTAGGCTTGCAGATCAAACTTACACAAATTCTGCTCTAAGCCACAGATTTATGTGATCACTTCCTGATAAATGGGACACAACTGCATATGTATAGAAACTCTGTTTGTTTTAAGGAGATGGCCTCACTTATGATAGAGCTTGACCAGAAACAAAAGTTGATGTCAGGTAAAATTTCTAATGATCACACATATGGTAACACAGCCCTGATGAGTCATTATTGTTAAATAGAGTAAATGAACATGGTTATATCAGTTCTTTGACATAACTATTGCTTTTAATTCTTAAAACAACACATCACAGGTTGGAAATCCCAATTATGCCTTGATGATGTATGATCTGAGACCCAATTGACCAAGAAGAATTTGACCGCCTTGGCCAACTTGCACTATTGAGTATCAAATCAAACAAGTTTTACAATAAAATTGGTAGGAAGTTTCCTGGATTAGAGGGTAGGGGTAAATTTGAGAAAGATAAATCTAAGGTTGAGTGCTTTAAAAGTTATAGGTTAGGACACTTTGCTAGAGAATGTAGAAATTTTGCACAAAACACTTTACCAATTGTAACCTATCCAAATCAATCAACTGTTGGTTAGTATTCAAGTTTTCAAAATGGACAATAACTTTTTTTCCCAAAATACCCCTAATCCATCCATACAGTACACAGCACATTTAGCATAATATGCAAATGGACCATCCCAATATCCAATTGCTCAAGTACACACACCTCAATTACATGCTCAGTTACCTTCACACTCACAGGCTACATCACCAGTAGTTTGAGAAACTACTAGTTTTTCTGCACTAGAACTAAATCATCAAAATTTCTTCACACAAAACTCTGTTGACGGGAGTAATATGTGTTATGAGATCACAAATGATAACTTGCCTATGTTTACAATTGATATCAAGGAACAAGCAAGCTTAGGTGATCTCAATGATTATGAAGATCCTTCCAAAGAAAAAGTTATCTATGAAGTTCCTAAAAGAACTGTCAAGTCTCCAGAAACAAAGACTATCAATCTGACACTTCTTTCCACATATGAGCTCATAAAAAATGGTCTTCCACACATTGACGGTCTATGGTATGTTGACAGTGGCGAGTCAATGCATATGACAGGTTGTAATAATCTTTTGTTTAACTTTAGGGCTCGTGGGGTCAGACGTATCCTTTGGAAATGATTCAAAGGGAAAAGTTCTTGGGTCAGGGGAAGTAAATGCTGGTAAATTGAAATTTGAAAAATATTAATCTTGTTGACAACTTAATTTTAACCTTCTAAGTGTCACAAATGTGTGACAAAGGGTATGGCACATTTTTTCACAAAAAAAAAATCCTGCAAAATTGTTGGGCCAGAACTTGCAAAGAAAATTGAGTGCTTAATTGCTAATGATGTTCAACTTGTGGCTAATAGGAGTAGAAATGTATATGTTGTTGATATGTTTAAGAATAACCCCATGCCACAAAAGGTATGTTTACTCTCTCAGGCATCACCAAAAGAAACTGAGTGGCATAAGAGAGAAGAGATATTGTCTAGCTATTGTATCCAATTCCTCCACCACCACTCTTCACTGATTCACCTAAAGTTTGTTCAAACAACCAATCTGAAACTAGCCCTTCCAACACTATCACTGATATCATTCCATATGTTGGGGGACATCCTTTCTTGAGTTTCACCCTCCAGAGCAAGTTATAGGAGATATGAGTAAAGGTGCACTGACAAGAAGTCAAACAGCAAACATCTGTCTATTTGCTAGATTCTTATCTGTGAATGAACCCTTAAAATATCAAGATGCTCTGAAAGACAACAACGGGGTAGAAACTATGCAACAAGAGCTGCTTCAATTCAAAAGGCAGGAAGTTTGGGAATTAGTGCCTCTACCTAAAGATAAATGTCCTATTGGAACCAAATGGGTATTCAAGAACAAAACAGATGAAAGAGGCATTGTGGTGAAGAACAAAGCAAGGCTATTGGTTCAGGGGTATAAACATGAAGAAGGAATTGATTATGATGAAATCTTTGCTCCAGTGGCCAGGCTAGAGGCAATTAGATTATTTCTTGCTTTTGCTGTTACCCACATAATGAAGGTGTATCAGATGTATATCAAGTGTGCATTTCTCTATGGAAATATCAATAAAGAAGTTTATGTGTGTCAGCCGCCTGGTTTTGAAGATGCTCACAATCCAAATCATGTTTACAAGCTTGACAAAGCTTTGTATGGAATAAAACAAGCCCCAAGAGCATGGTATGAAACTTTTTCAATTTTTTTAATTGCAAACAACTTCAAAAGGAGCAAAACTGATAAAATACTGTTTTTAAAATGGGAGGGAAAAGATCTAACAGTTGCTTAGATTTATGTTGATGACATAATTTATGCATCAAATAATTCACACTTATGTGAAGCTTTTCAAAATCTAATGACTTCAAAATTTGAAATGAGTGCCATGGGAGACTTACAATGCTTTCTAGGCTTACAAGTTAAGCAACTTGAGAGAAGAACTTTTATACATCTAACAAAATATGTTAAAACTTTCCTAAAAAAATTTAGAAAACAACAAGACTTGTACCACTCCCATGTGCACATCGTCATTAGATTCTGATCCAACTGGAAAACCAGTAATTGAGACCTTGTACAGATGTATGATAGGGTCGTTGATGTATCTTACTGCATCAAGACTAGATACCTGAAAGAGTCTCCAACCTTAGGAATCTGGTATCTAGCTAATGACAATCTTGAGTGTGTTGGATTTTTAGATATTGATTTTTGCAGGTTGCCTCACTACAAGGAAGTCAACCACAGGTGGATGACAGTACTTAGGAAATGCACTTATCTCCTGTCAGAGCAAGAAATAAACTGTTGTCTCAAACTCAACAGCGGAGGCAGAATATATTGTAGTAGTTATTTATACTACTCAAATCTTGTGGCTGCAAAATCAACTGCTGGATTATGGAATCATAGCTTTGAAAACTCCCATAAAAATAGACACTAAAGCTGCTCAGAATATCATAAAAAATCTTGTCCAACATTCAAGAACCAAGCATATTAATATCAGACAATATTTTGTAAGAGATTGTTATGAAAAAGGTCCGATTTCAATTCATCATATGTTCTCTGTAAATGAACTTGTAGATGTCTTTACAAAACCACTAGACACACTAACATATTAAAGCCTAATCTCTAGGCTTGGGATGTTAGAATTAGAATAAAACTAATTTAAAAAAATGGGTACTTTTTAAATCATCACTCTTATTGTTTTTTCCTAAATTTTCAAACTTCAAAACTTCTTGTCACATACCAATTATTTTACCAAAAATATAAACTTATGGTTATATACCAGTAGTTTCACAAATGACTGGTTTTTCTACCAGTAGTATTCAAAAACATCAACTTCCATCTTCCACATTATCAGGCAAAGGTACAAAGGTAAGAACATGTATGATCTCTATTACTTATTATCTCTTTGGGACTACTGTCTCTGTCTATCCAAGGAAAATGTCGCAACCCCCGTCCCCTAATTACCCGGGAACGGGCGGTCGCGACCAGTATCAGTGGTATCGGTGTTTATTAGTTTGGCAGCGGAATTTTACATCAGGATCGTAGTTAGGAAATATTTTGTCAGAGTAAAACACCACATTTTATATTAATAAATATCTTGGGATAAAACCCAAGTTTCCAGTACACATATTTTTATAGGGATAAACCCTATTTTATTTAAATAAAACATCTCTTTATTTAGGTAACTTTTATAGCCACTTTTCCAAGCCTTCAGTGCTGTCCAGCTGGCTTCTATTTGGCTTTCACATTTTGTTACCTGAAACGCGTTTTAAAAACATTTGTCAGTGGAAAATACTGGTGAGTGAATCCCAGTTTAATCAAGACAAGTAAAACCGTTTTACAGTATTGAGGGCGATCTCGCAATTACATTTGTTTCCATCTACTTTAATTACCACCCATGGTACTGTCAACCCAACTTGTGGTCATGTTACTACTCACAGTGTAGTAACAAATTTTGTATACAAAACCCCAACATACTGACGATAATTGTAGGATACAAATACTCAATCACTGTTTAATATAATGTAAAACATTTGAGGTTTTGTAAAAACAGTTTGCAAAGAGGTTTATAAAAAGGAGATTACTCACATTGCTAATTTAGGGTTTTCCTTTGTGATTTCCTGGTGATTATCTATTAATTACACAATGCACACGCGTTAGTATAATAACCCAATATTTACGTTAGTTATACCCTCCCCGAGACAGAATTCCAACGACTACGTCGGGCAGAACCTCGACAGCCGTTACGAAATCCTAGATCAATCGGGCAGTGTATCTAATACGTAACTGGGGGTTATGATACTTACAACGAGGCAGAACTTCGTTAATTAAGGGGGTATAATGCCTATTCTTCAGAAAAGAGAGAGAGAACTCGTTTTGGTACAAATTGGGAACTGAGGCCGATGGCCCTTATTTATAGTGTCTGATCGACACTTTGTCGCGCCCCGCGTAGACTTCAGCGAAGGGCTTCGTGGCCTGCGAGGCCCACTAGGGTAGGCCCTAGGGTTGCTGATTCGTCCACTAAGCCGCTGCCACGTGGCGGCACCGAGTGCCGGCCTGACCTTGAGCTGTCGTGGCCCGCGTAAGCTCAGGCTTACTTCTACGCGGCCCGCGAGCGAGGACTGGATTTTGTTTTTATTTAATTTTTAATTATATAAGGTATTTTGGGCTCAGTTTTCGTATACGGGGTGCATTTTAAGACGTATAGAGATCTTATAATTATTTTAGGGGTATTGGAAATATTTTAGGAGGGTTTGTTGTAGAAAAACACCTTCCTATGGTAACCCAAGATAGACATTCTTCACAAAGAACATACTGACATGTTACATCCTTCCTCAAAAACCTACATGTCTTACAAAGAGTGACACATATATTTACTCAGACAAAAGATAGATGTTACTTATTTACATCTAATCTTGATGATTCTCTTCAAACAACTGTTTCTTTTAAAAATGGTGTCAGTTTCGTTTAAAAGGCAGCAATTTAAATTTCATGATGGATGAACATCTGGGCATCACAAATGAGCAAAATCTCACTGCCACATCTAAGAGATAATCCTTCAGACCAATGCTTAGATGTTACAGAATTCACTTCCTAAACCACATGAAGAAGAGGTGAAATCCATCTCAGGTATACCCCTGCTGATGAGATTGCATGTGTGACTTCCACTCTTCTAACGGATCTCACTTGGTCACATATTAACAGTGGAATCATAAGTAAGACCTCCTTGCAGGCAACAACACCTTGCTTCCTCAGGAAGACAAAACAATTGAGAAAACTTGTGATACAACCACATACTATGGGGCCATATGATTTCACTAGATAGAATGATGCCAGAACTCTAAAACTTCTTGATCCGATGAAACAAGCTGAAAGCTGAGGTCTCCAATCTCAAGTAGATGGTCACCACGCCGCCCTCCACGCCAACGACGGGCCGATGTGCCCGACGTGGAGAGGCTTCAATGTCGCTAAACAACGCACACTCCATGTGGTCTAAAGATATCATTACTTTGTTAAACACTTTGAGAAAACGCTTGGAATACTAAATTTTTTTTGGTAAAATGTGATAAAAAAAATTGGTAAAAATGTGAGAAAATTGTGTACTTTATGGTAGGCAAACCATGGAATAACCTTAGAGGTCCCAGAACACTTTTCAAACAGAATGAAAGATGTATCAAAAAATCATAGTAAGTGACATAAACTGTAATTTATGTTGGACATAACATGCATAATGAGGTTTAAGTCTATACGAGAGCAAAAACATATACACAATCAAAAAATCATATAACTCATAACTATAGTATAAACGTATATATTTTGTTAAGGTATAATACATCCGATTTTGAGAATTTTTTTTTATTATTAATTGTATAGACGAGAGTACCCGAATACTTTTGAGTTGGATAAATGCAGTCCCAAATAATTACCAACTTTATATTGTTTTAATTGCCAATGGCCCACATAATAAGGTACAAGGTGCCCTGTAAAAGCACAAATCTTAATCACTGGGCAAGGAATTTCGAATACATAAATGCAAACCTTATTTAATATTGTAGTACAACATTATGACGTGTTCATTACACTATTAACGTAAGAAACGGTCATTTGGTTTACGAGTACTATTTGCAACAAGAAAATAGTATCAAAGTGGTATATATACTTTATCCGTCTTAGAACTAATGTAAATGTAAATAATAAATAAATTAGGAATAAAAAACATGTATATTTTTCATAGGTACAAAGTTAAAGTTACTTAGATTGTAAAATGATTTGGATCCCTCATAAATTGTAATGATAAGATAAATAAAAACATAATAAAACTATTAAAATACAATTATTTATTTTAAATGTTTTTTATAGTAAAAAAAAACCTCAATTCCGATGTAAATGATGACTTATCCGTACTATATTATAATGTATGAGAGAAAGACATTTTAAGATAAAAAAAAAAAGAACTTTTCCCCTCTTAATTTATAAATACACCTCTAAAATGATGGTAAATTGGTCTTTTAAATAATAATTATATTTTAGTTCTTCATCTTATTACACTTAAATCTCTGAGTTTTAACATAAATTATAGGTAATTAGTTGTATTTTTCGCCCTCTAGAACAAACTTTTAATTCTTTTACGTATTCTTGTCATGTCTTATAAATTATAATGGTTTAAAAAAAATTCAAAAATATCGTGACGACCTACTTATTTTTCTCGATGTTTCGATAGTTGTCTTGGTTAATTCTATTGTTGCCCGCGCCGTTTCGGAATTCTCTAGTTTTTCTTCAGTGTCAGCCAGGCGGCGGGAGGTTTCAGTTTTCTCGGTACGTGCAAGTTCCAAATCTTTCTTGAGTTGTTCCTGATCAGAAAGCAAAGCGGTAAGTTCTTCTATCTCTTTATCTCTAAGAGCAAGGGTGGCGCAAGCTTGTACCTCTCGTTGTTCACTTCGCTCCCTGTGTGAACGCGCCTCATCCCGCGCAGCTTCAGCATCAGCCTTTTCTTTCTTCAACTTTTCGATCTCCGCATCATGTTTCTTCAATTTCTCAACTTCAGCTTTGAGATTATTGATAACATTGCGGAGACTCATCTTTTCGGCATTATCTTTCTCACATATCTTATTCCAGTTCTTGCGCTCCTCGGAAAGAAGGGCAGCTTCGGCTTCCACCTTCCTTTTCCAACCCGCAACGGACCATTCCTCTGTTTTTCGATCAGCCTCAAATTTGGCCTGATCAACTTCCAGCTTAGCCCTCAGCTGGGCAACACGGTTCTCGTCATCCGCAACTTTCTTCTTGGACACCTTGAAGGTAGCCCACTCCTTGTGCATACTATGCCACTCACGCACTATGCGATGCGTAGTGGATGTATAAGAAGCAGCCTCTTCAAGGTAGGCATGGTAAATTTGCTCATGAAGACGACTTTCTTGGAACTTAATCTCCCCAGGCGGAAATATCCCCTGCAACCAGTCCCAACACACGCGCCAATCTGAAAAGGTGTCACCCTTCTTCAGATTCCAAACAGGGACATGAATGTCGGAAGCATCCTTTTCCGAATAAGTTCTATAATAATAATCCCCCAGAGTCTCATCTGGGCGGATTGGAGAATTCTTACCAGCATCATAGAACGAGCCTTGGTCTTCAGCAGAAACTTTCTCGATGTTCCCAGGCATGAAACCAGAAGCTTTGGAAGGAGAAGTTGTAACAGGGATTTCATCAGCAGCCTTCCCTTTCTCTGAGTCATGAGCGGCAAGTTCAGGGGCTTGTGGGTTACCAGCACCATCCACAACCTTTGGGCTAATAACCTTTTCTGCATCCTCAACAACATCAACAGGCTTATCAACCCCAAGATCCTCAACCCCAGCAGCCTTCTCTGCCCCTCCCTCTGGAACCTCAGCGTTCTTTAACTGATCAGCAACAGAAGCGCGTGGAGAAAAGGGTGGGAGTTCTTCATTAACCACAGGCAACAGTTCAGTGGAAACAAGAGAAAATGGTTTTTCTGAAAAACAAAGTCTATGAGTCACAAAATATTCAATAGGCGTAAGAAGAAGAGAGCAAAAGATGACACTTACCAGGAACAGACTCTGAAGTAAAGGCGTCCAGATTGCCTCTCCTGGTAATCTTCTTTCTCTGAATCTTCTTTGCAGGTTGACCTTCAGCCTCAGCGCCAGACTGCTTTCTTTTTCCTGCCTTATTCCTCACTAAGTGCTCAGGGCTTGATTCCAAATCAATGGGATCATCAGGGTTGGACGGAGGGATATCAGCAGTATCTTTTGGTTCCGGTTTCGGCCTCCTAATAATAACTGCAGGCGCAAGACCATCCAATGAATCAGAAACCACCACATAATCACACCGGGAGTCAGAGGAACGACGCATACCTTTCTTCTCTCCCCTAACATTTTTGACCTTAGAAGATTGAGCTTTTTCAGCATCATTCTTCTTTGGCGCTGCAGTAGCGGTTGGCGCGCGTCTTTTCTTTTCAGGGCCTATGCCCAAATTAGACAGTTCACCTACTGCAAAAAACACAACGTTAACTCATTCACATACACAAAAGTAACAAACAAAAAATACTATTGTAAAAACTTACCAGCACCAGCAGCAGGTTGCGCGGAAAGATCATTATCCCGCGGAAGAACAAAATTCTTCACAATACGGTGATACCACAGTTCCTCATCTGGCTTTTTTGCAATAGTAGACATCTTTCCACCTTCTTTCTCAAACGCAACAACGTATAGCGAGACAACTGCAAAGGAGGAGAAGTGAAGATAAATTTCAAAAGAGAGAGAGAGAGAGAGAGAGACAGAAGTAAAGAAACAGGGCAAAAATCTTACTCTTGCCATCTTCCATGTACATCGGTTTCTCTTCTCGTTCCATCCTCCAGTTCAGACTCATACCGGCACCAACAAGGGCTTTCTCTGGTAGAGCAATAGACGGAACATCTTTTAAGTCCTGATACCAATTTTCGTCAACAGGAGTCTGAATGGTTTCAGTGGGGACGTCCTCTTTTCCCCTAAAAATCATATTCATTGGAAAAACCCCTGCCTTGACAAAAAAGAATTTTTGTTTCCAGTCATGGAATGATTTTGGAGGATGAAGCAAAATCTTCTTCGCCGATGCTCTTTGAACAAACGAATAGAACCCTTGAGTACAGTGCATTTGGTGAAAAACTCGAAATCGAGGAACCGTCGGTTCAATATGCATCGTACGGCATACAAATTCAAAATGTCGAACCCTAACCATACCAATTGGGTGCATCTGGGAGATGTGGAACTTGTAATACTCAAGAATTTAAAGAAAGAATTTCGTTACGGGTAAACGAAAGTTGCCTGCACTAAAGAAATCCCAAAACAGGGTCAGATACCCGGCCGGAGCATCCGCCGCCGTCTGACCTTCTTCAGGGTAAAGGGCGCCCCAGTTCTCTGGGAACCTGAGATTCCGAATCAAGCCATCAAAAGTTGCCCTAGACCACTTTAATGGTGGAAGTTCGACAGACATCTCTTCCGTAGAATCTTCGTGATGATCTCCGGTTGACATAGGAGGAAAAAATTGCAAGTCTTTCTGAAGAACGAATAAAGAAGACAGAAGGAAGAGGGTTTCAACGAAGTAATGATTACTGGAAATAGGAAACCTAAAATACTTATATACCCACCGCCACAAATAGCCTAGGTAACTGCAACAACACCTTTTTCGAGAAGGTACAGTTACCCAAACGTCAGAAGGTGGGTGGGGAAGAACACAAACGCGAGTTCACGTGCGCGTGCATAGCACAGACAGTAATGCACAGGCTGACAATGACAGCTGTCACACGTCACCAGTCATTACCATACCTTTTGACAGACCAAAGGTCAAATTTTCTTAGTAAACCCAAAAATAATGGGCAAAGTGTATCTTCTCATAAAAGATTACCCACTTTCCCACCAAAAATCTACAGCAAAGCACTTCTCTCTCATAGTCTAGTGCTCCACTTATTTTGCATAAGAACAACACTAGACTGGGGGGGCTTGAAGGGGTAAGGTCCCAAAAACCTCGTTTTAAGTACTTGGGACCATACGACAACCTCGTCTTCTAACCATCCTTAAAACCTTACGCGGCAGCGCACTTGTTTTACAAAAGGAAATTATGAAGAAAAGTAAGTAAACACTAGCGCGCCAAAGGGAAATCAACAAATCCCTGCGCCGATTCTCCATAACATAGGGATAAAAATCCCAACAAAGCACTTCCGCTTAGTGATACCCAGACTTGGATATTATTTACTAGAGTAAATTTCAAAGTTCGTCCTTTATGTATGTCTAATATATCAAAGTATGTCCTTTATCTTTAATATCTTCAAGAAACATACTCGATGTTTGCAAATCCTTACAAGTTATGTCCTTTAGCCCTAACTAGGTTAACTTTTTACAGTTAAGTATGACCAAATGGACCCTACATAAGGGTATTTTGGTCATTTACTTTATTTACTCAAATTAATAAATATAAAAAGTAATAAATAAAACAATTAAAATATATTATATATATTTACGTATATAGTTCTGGTGACACCACCATCTACCACCATCTCCCTCTCTCTCTAAACTCCCTCCCTGCCCCACTCTCTCTCTAACTTCTGGTGACACCACCATCTACCACCATCTCCCGGCCACCACTCCTACCCCGACAAGCCCCACACACACCCACACCCCCTCGTTTTCCGACCGGCAACAAAACCCTACGCAAAATCGCCACAACCACCGGCACGAATCCAATCGGTTCTACAATACAACCGGAAGCCGGAACTCTCCGGCGAGACACCGAGAGTCGTTGTTATAACCTCCGGCAAAGGCGGTGTCGGAAAAACTACCACAACCGCCAACGTAGGCCTCTCGCTAGCCAGATTAGGGTTCTCCGTCGTCGCAATCGACGCTGACGTCGGCTTACGTAACCTCGACCTCCTTCTCGGCCTCGAAAACCGCGTCAATTACACCATCGTAGAGGTTCTCAACGGCGATTGTCGTCTAGATCAAGCCCTAGTTCGCGATAAACGCTGGTCAAACTTCGAATTGTTGTGTATTTCAAAACCTAGGTTGAAATTACCCCTAGGGTTTGGTGGAAAAGCCTTAGTGTGGCTTGTGGATGCGTTAAAAGACCGGCAAGAAGGCTGCCCGGACTTTATATTAATAGATTGTCCGGCTGGAATAGATGCCGGATTCATAACAGCGATTACGCCGGCTAACGAGGCGGTTTTGGTTACGACACCGGATATTACGGCGTTGCGCGATGCGGATAGGGTTACTGGTTTGGCGGTGGTCGTGGTGGTGGCTGGTGGGGGTGTCTGGTCGAGGTAATGGTGGTGGCTGGTGGAGGTGATGGCAGAGAGAGAGAGTGTTTGTGTCTGGTGGAGGAGAGGAGGTATATTGTTTTATATAAATAAATGGTAAAATGTCCAAAATACCCTTATGTAGGATACACTTTGTCTGATTTAACCATGAAAAGTAACTGGATTAGGACTAAAGGACGTAACATGTAAGGATTTGCAAACATTAAGTATGTTTCCTGAAGATATTAAAGATAAAGGACATACTTTGATATATTAGACATACATAAAGGACGAACTTTGAAATTTACTCTATTTACTAAACTGATACCACACGATAAGGAGTCACACCGGATTATGACAATAATCTTCTAGAAGACTCAATCGTGCACCACCAGACGGTTATAACCGACTGGGACACGTGTCATCATCCCAGGACACTCTGAAATCACGATGATGGCATGAAATTGGAGAGAAACCTCTACTTGCCCACTTTCCACGTGGCAGTTCCCCAGCCGTTGATCTAAACAGTAATCCGTGTGCTCCCACATCAGATCAAGAAGATTAACAGAAGAAGAAATAACCGCTTACGGAGTTAGCATCTTCCGTCAACATTTCAATAACAAGTTTTCCCACCCAAACTCCCGGCTATAAATATGAGAGTAATCCAGGTATGAACCTCAAGTTACACACACTTCGCCAATACTTATTCTTCGTAATAAACACATACTTATTCTCACGCCGGAGTCGGGTCACGGAGAGAACCTCACTTCTCCCCGTGGCGAGGCTAACGGTGTTCTGTTTTGCAGTATACATCGGAGAAGAAGAACTGTCCCTTTAAATCAAACGAGAGAGAATCACCCTTTTTATGCAGAACCTAACCCCCTGGATAATCTGATTCCGGTCATTTATCCAGTGTTTCTTCACCCGACTACCTCACTTTTGATGTATATCTATCACAATGATACTACAATAAATATTATATGAATAAGAAACTACAAAAAAAGAGTATCGTAATGCGATGTGTCGCTCCCGTCGCTTCACGCGGGCATCTTGCTAGTTAAACGGGAAACATGAACCATAATTTGGGGATGAAAATTAGTCGTATTTAGGTTAGAAACAACTTTTTTTTTTTTTTTTTTTTTTTGGGAATTATTATGCACATATTTTACATACAAGACTATTGTTTCTTTAGGTAATGTTAGGCAAATATTGTTAAAACCTTATTTTCTCATTTCTATTGTTATTATAAAGTTTAAATACTACCATTCAGATAGATAATTGAAAAATGAATGACTTCAAACGTTCCAAATTCAAGTAATGAAAAAGAAAATATACCATGATAAGTATTTGAAGGTATTATAACCTTAAGCAGTTTGTACCGAACACCTAGTGAACTATTTGCAAATCGTTTAGTGAAAAGTCGTTTATGTTCGGTGAATCGCCTATTATAACCTAAGTTGTATAAACTTTAGAGTTAAATGCCATTTTAATCCCTGTGGTTTGGATCATTTTGTCAGTTTAGTCTAAATGTTTTATTTTTCACATGTGGGTCCAAAAAAGTTTCACTGTTGCCATTTTAGTCCACTAGGTTAACTTCATCCATTATTTCTGCTAATGAGAAGGGCGATTCGGTTATTTTATATGACCGAATTGCCTTTCTAGTTAACGGAATTACATATAAAATGACCAAATTCCCCTTCTGGTTAACAGAAAAAATGGATGAAGTTAACTCAGTGGACTAAAATGACATCAGTGAAACCTTTTTGTACCCACGGGAGAAAAATGAAACATTTGGAATAAACTGGCAAAATGGCTCAAACCACAGGGCCTAAAATGGCATTTAACTCTAAACGTTATTATATGTTTACAAACTTATTATTATTATTATTATTATTATTATTATTATTATTATTATTATTATCACAACTTTATACAAACAAATAAACAAGAATCATGCAACTATAGTTCCGGTTCCGTACCTGGTTTCACTGTTTTGCTATGATTCAATTTGTGGTGTTACTTCAATGTGTTAGGTTAACATATTTATGTGAGGGGGTTAAATGCCTTAAATTGAATTTCTAAAGGACCAAACATGGTGTACATATGAACAATGGAATGTGTCAGTTTGCTGAGGTGAACAAGGAAGAGATACATAGAATTAAATGAGGGTTGTTGCTGGTTGGTCCTTTCGCTTTCAGAATTTACACCCTAGCATTTATGGCTTTAGCCAACTACCCCCCTCAAATCAAATTTAATTCACACATAGGTCTAATCGATGTGGATGTTAACTTTAAAGCTACCAACCCCTTCAACCTCAATTCGGAGCGACATATGTATTGAAGAGCATTCCATGTGACATTACTTAATGGTGATGTAAAGTTATCAAAATCATCAGAAAATCATGTTTACATAGATAATTTATTTATTCGTATAATGAAAATCTACAGTACCGTATTCGTTCAAGATGGGAGTCAACTGTGTCAACTGATAGATTAAAGTGATGAATCCAGACTATTAATCAAAGTTATTAGTCATTGTTTACTTAAAAGCCGATTATTTTTGTATCAAGTTAAAAATTACGACCCCAAACTTATGTTAGACAAGTGATTGTTTTAAATCAGCGAGCATAATAAGTTTACACTATTTGATGAACTCATTCTAAATATGATTTTTTATATTTCAAACCAAATAATTATATATAACCATGTAATAATGAATTGTTATAGAAGACTAGGATGAATGTAAAATCACCCAGTCGTTTTTAATTTTAACTAAATTGATATAAAATATGACCTATCCATGAATTCAGTAAAATTGTGAACTTGATTGTCCGACTGAGATGTCTTAAACATACGTCTAAACACCTCGTAAATACACGACATATTAGCGATATCAGTATTCAAGATGAAGTTTCAGACCAAACTTTTTTCCATGCAATCGCCTTTAACAAGTCACTTATTTGTAAGCTGGTATGTTAATTTTACCATTTATTAAGTGAAACCACTATTACTTTTTTAAAACGACAGCTCACATATTCTCTAGTTCTATTAGTAAACTACATTTTTTTTGTCCACCACAGGGATTGAACCCTCATCACTTGGAAAAACAAAGTCTTATCTTACCACCTTGGTACTATTAGGCCAAATACTCTTTGACTGAAACTACTTTATAGTTATCTAATCTGATCAAACCTTTAAAGCGGTAAAGGATAAATATATGTGTGTGTGATTATTGATTACGTCATTACATACAAAACACCGATTAAAAAACCCTTATGACGTTTAAACTACACGTTTTTGCTTACTCTTGTCGTATACTTATTTTGTTAAATTAATGTTTGCTTGTCTAACATGATACGAATCTAGTAAAATTTGTAACATCACTTCAGATTAAATGTGAAGCTTGTGTTATCACCTGAATCATATGCCATACCAATAAATATCGATGATGAAAGAGCTAGTAACATCACTCAATGTCAAATCTAAGTAGCTTATGATGATGATTTATTCGTCTTCCCAATTCTCCAGGGCAAATATAGAGCATGACAAGGCTTGGTCTATTCGCACACGGCCTTAGTCTTTTTGCACACTCAAAGCGCCCCGCTTTGGCCATAGCGGGGCGCTTTGGCCCAAGTCAACAGACAAGGACTGACTTTGTCAGTCCTTGTCTGTTGACTTGGGCCAAAGCGCCCCGCTATGGCCAAAGCGGGGCGCTTTGAGTGTGCAAAAAGACAAAAAGCGTTGGCTGGAATTTGTGTTGTTTTTTTTTTTGAAATAGGTGGGATGTGGGTTAGTTTGGTAGTGTTTTTTGGAGGAAAAAATTGTATTTGAGTTTTATAATACGTTGTTTTATAATTACGTTTTGGACATAGCGGGGCGCTTTGGGCATTTTTTAAATTTTTTAAAATTGTTTTTAATTCACAAACGCGTCGATAATAGTCTAAATTTTACATTTTTTCCATTATACATCATTTTTTATTATATATGGACTATACTGCAAGTTCCGGATCAAATCGGTTACGTGTGATGTCTTATTCCGTTATATCGTATCATTTTGGTTTGAAAGCACAAGTACTCCTGTGAGAGGTGTTATGTGTATCAGCCGCCTACCGCACATGAACATGACGTATTTTTTCATTAATTGTAGTATTATGATGTCTATGGTCATTTTGGGTCGTACAAGTGCGTATTGAATCTGATTGGGTCGTGTCGGTGACATTCGGTTTTTAACGTGATGTAACGCATATAATGAACAAACACAAACGTGATTATTATTAAACACATTTAACCTACATCGTGAACATGTGGGGTTACATTAAGGTCAGGGGCACGATACGTAAGCATTTCGTACGTGTTGATTTGATCCCTGTATAATGTATGCCAGGCTGCTGCGCGCTCTGTTCTGTGTGCTGTCCAGAGTGGGTTTGGGGGAGGCATTGGATAACAACCTCCAAGCTCTACATGTATGAAATGCCCATGGTCGACGAACACAACCGCAACCACCAGGTGAGGTTCCTCAGCTTCGTTTGGCCCGCCCAGCAGAGGGAAAATTGTACAGCTCCCACGCATGTCGAAGGTGTGAACAATCACACCGTATCGTTGGGCAATAAGAAACCCCGTCTCAGGCATCGTCATGTAATTTTCGATATCTGCTCGTCCCACCCCCTTGAAATTGATCCGTCTAAGCAGCGCATCATAATGTCCTATGTTTTCCGGATCGAAAAACTGCCTCCAAAGCGATTCGTTCGTACGTAACTCCTTTATAAGTTGTTTCCGGATCATCAAATATGAATTTTGTTTCACTCCTAACCCAACAGCCACCGATCGAAACCCACAATGACCATCTGGTTTCACGTCCTTTATTCTAACGATGTATGGATGGATCACTTCGGGAATCTGAGATGCGTAGTTGCGGATCGCTATATCCGTCTTAGGACCGAGCTTGATCATCGGGAAATCAGGGTGCAGGTTGATCGGTTTGGTATTCTTTTGTCTTCTAGAATCTTCGAGTGATATGTACGAGCTGTGACGGGGAAGATCATCTGAGGCCTCGACCCAAGTTTCTTCCGACGGAATGTACGAGCTTTTTCTAGCGGCTTCAACCTTTCTTTCTTCCTGCGTTTTCAATGTTGGGCGACCACGAGTTTTCTTCAGAACAGCAGGAGGTTTTTTGTTATTGTTCCCTGGATTGAGGATTTGCTGAAACTTTTCAAAGAAGCTCCTTTTCACTTGAGGGGGTGTTGGATCGATCTTTTGTTTCAATTTTTCAAATTCCGCGTCTACATCGATATCCTCTATGTTTTTCTTTGCAGGCTTGAAGTTAAGCTTCTTCCAGAACACGTCTATGTGTGTGATCCGGAGTTGCTGACCTGTGGATGAAAACAAATTAGGTGGCAGAATCATAACGAGAAAGGTCAAAGATATTAATTACCTTTATTTTCCAACTTTTCCAAACGACAGGCACATGGCAAACCACAGCTGGTAAAAAGTTGGCAACCACAGCTTGCACCGTAGGCTCTCAACTCGTCTTCCTTACGTTTTAGTTCCCTACTCAAAAGCTCAATCGCATATATTGAAACCTTTCTGAGAATATATGCAAGCATGGGCTGCTTCTTGTGGTGCGTCATCACTTTTCGGAGGCTTGTTTCAAAGCTTGTACTAATCTCGGTGTATTGTCTATCAACAACATGATCAACATACAGTACAAGTTTATCCAGTGTGTTGCGATGACTTGGAAAGTGACTTTTTAGTGTTGCATGCATGCCCTCAACCCTGTTGGTCGTAGTTTGGAGAAAGTTGATAGTTTTGTTAATCCAGCATGATACAAACTTTTCACGGTACGGATCCAACCAGGATTTCTTCATATAATCAAAAACCTCTAAAATTAAAAAAAATGTAAATAGTCAGTTTTTGTTATTATATAAAATTTGAACATAATTATGTAAGAAATACCTACGTTCACGGTCATCTTCTTTCAGCTGTGCTTCAAGGTTTTCCAAGTTATACCTGTATATTTCCTCGGTCGTAGACTCGCACAATAACCAAAAACTACGTACGAATTCTTTCCAATCCTTGTCAGAGAATTTCTTCTTGCTGTTCTTATTAATATTTTGTTGAATATGGAACCGACAAAGATACTTATGCGCTTTTGGAAAAACTTGTTCACACGCGTTCATCAGCGCAAAATCCCTGTCTGTTAAAATCACGCGCGGTTCCATACATCCTACCAGCATAGACTTGATCCTCTGCAACACCCATAGGTAGTTCTCTGACTTCTCAGCGGAAATTACCGCACAAGCAGCCGTAAACGATTTGTTTGTCGACGTCATGCCTACGACCTGAACAAATGGCAGGTTGTACATGTTCGTTTTGTAGGTGGCGTCAATAATTAGCACATGCGGGAAGGCACACCACATATTGAATGATCTTTCGTGAACAAAGAAGACATCTTCAACTTCGTTTGATATCTCATTCGTGCGCATGTAATAAGTGTAATTTTTTTCGAGAAGAATGCTTTCAAGTTTTTGCATCGGAGACTTACCGACATTTTTTTCGGCGTTGATCTTCTGAACAGCGTTGTGTATATCTTTCGGAATAAGCTTTCTAGCCGGATTGTTTTTTGTCAGCGTTCGCCAGATACTTTGGTTAGGAATGTCTTGCTCTGCCAGCTCCTTAACCAGTTTTGTATCCTCCGAAGAAAGCCTTCTCGCATACGCGTGACCCTCTAAGTTTTCAATAGGAGTGTGGTTATGCTTCGCCTTCGTCACCTCGATCCTCCAAACACTTCCGGATGATTCCGAAAACCCGATCATCTCGAACGGGCAGCCTATTTTCTTGCTACCCGTTTTCCTCTGTGTAGCTATACTCTTATGCTCCCCACCAAAAGTACATTGAAACCAAATCTTGTAATTCTCTCCTCTTTTATTCGACCTCTTAGTCACAATGAGGTAACCGTTGTCTTTTGCCGTGTCTTGTACCCAACGCACCAACTCTTTACGTGACGAAAAGGTCTGCGTCGTATCAAACGAAAACGTAACCGGGTAACAGCCTTCCTCGTCAACAGACACATCCCCCGGCTCACCATCGTCACCGAGGTCCGAATATACCTGATGTTCAAAGTTGTGCTCGCCACCGTAACCGAAATTCGAATAACCTTGTAAGCTCTGTTGACAACCGTAACTGTCGTTTGGACCACACTCCTGCTGTACAAAGCTGTACTCGCCACCGTAACCGAAATTCGAATAACCTTGTTGTGCGTAAGGGTCCTCCACAGGGGTATTCAAATCCAGCGTCACCGTGTTATCACGATAATGAATGCCAGATACAACCTCTGCCTCCCTCAAGTTGGACGAGACCGGTTTCTCATACGAGTCAGAAATAGCGGTCCCCTCGTAAGAATCAGGAACAACTGTCTCGTCAGAATATTGACCGAAAATATAGTTGTTTAACCACGACATCGTTTTTTGTAAACAACAAACAACAAAACACTCGAATACCCACGTATGTTTGTAAACAACGTGAAGAAGAAGAAGACCGAGCTTTGAAGCAGAACCTCAATCAGTGGTTTGCTTTTTAAAAGTGAAAATTTGGGTCGAAGCGCCGCGCTATGGCCAAAGCGCGGCGCTTAGGGTTAACGACAAAACATGTCAATCAGCTTTATGTCTGTCAAACAGTAGGGAATGTCTCAAACGTCAATCGAAGCACTTTTGTCGATCATAGCGCCGCGCTATGGCCAAAGCGCGGCGCTTTGAGGTGTGAAAATAATTTTGGGCGTGTGTGAATAGCATGACCCCATGACAAACCTCAATTTAATTCATTTGACTTTTTGATTTTTTTTGAACGGTTAATTTCTTTAATCCCCTGTCGTCTGTGGGACTTGAACCCAGGACCTTCCCCTTTCCAACCTAGGTGTTTTAAAGGTTTTGCCTTGCCAGTGGACCACCACCCTTTTCGTAATTGACTGCAATTATAGATATTCGTATGCTATTAGAATTTACGTTTTTGTATTTCGATCATCTTTTAGAGTTTAATGAGGTGAGTATAGGTCAATTCAGTTATGAAGTAAAATTACACTTTCTTTTTTTAGATTTCTATACCCGAAAAGTTTAGTTATAAATTGTTCCCTTACTAAAAGGTTGGTTTAGTTAATTTGGTTAATCGTCAACCTTGGACATAAGTAGATTCAAGCTATTTTTTTTAGAATGACAAAGATCTTTATTTTTGTCGTTTGTAGGACTTGAATTCAAAATTATTAAACCTATGTGTTCATAAAGGCTTTGTCTTTGCCAATAGTCAACGAACCGCTAATTTTTAGTTAATAAACCCAACTATATCTAGGTTAAATAAAGTATTATCAACCATTGTTATGTATAAAAATAATAAACGGAAATTAATACATAATTTATAGAAAATAAAAAAATAAAAAAATCTAACATAAACATATTATGCAATAAAACTAATGATGTAAAGTTGGTTATAATGTTGTTTCAACTAATAACTTTACTCAGGATAATTCCATCTATAGCTAACGTATTAGTATGATTTTTAACATGAAATAGTAATTTTCATTAAAATAACAATAACAAAGTAATAAATTAGAAACAAGTGACAGGTAAATTATTGACAAACGTTACATCTATTTCATAGAATAGATACGCTAATATTTTTTTTTCTCATTTGCTTCATACTTCGATTCACTTTGTCCAACTATTTTCGTTTATATGATTTTTCAACTTACTTTTTTCCATTAAGTAATGTTTTTTTATATTTTTTAAAGAATAGCAATACAATTAGGACGTGTGTTGTGACTCGCTAAGTTGGCACCATAGGGGTGCCAAACACCACTCCTTCATGTCAATGGAGGGCGCCAATCTCTTCTCCGTCAACTGAATGATGACGTGAATGGGTTTGAGAGATGAGGCTCACCCTAATCTAACCAATCACATTGATTTCTTTTTCCTTTAAAAAAATGTTTTACTTATTTCAACACCTACTTGTTGGTTGTATAGTTATTGCTTAAATTCCTATATGACAATGACGTGACAGTTTTACGAAACTAGTTTAGCTATTTTGTTACACATAACCTTAATCGGATATCTTGGTCGAATTAGAGCATCTGCATCGTGAAGTCTGGACCACTGCGTTGGAGGATATTAACTTGGCTGGTTTGGTTTGTTCTAGGGGACCAGTTTAGTTTGGAATGGTGGGGACCACAGACACACATCCAACCATCAGGAGACTACATCTGAATCAGTAAGAGGTAAGAGTGTTTGGTTCACAAAAATAACACATCTTAATGGTTCATTTGACCTCTTAATGATTATAAGTGATAAGATGATACTGAATGGTTAAGAGATAGAACCCTAAAAGCTGCAGTCACCACCAACATAACCACCCATTACCACTACCACCACCCATGGCAAACACCACCACCACCACTCCCACCCGTCACCGCCAAACACCACCCCCACTCGTCACCGCCAAGCACCACCACCATCCCCACCCGTCACCGCCAAGCACCACGATCCACCAACAACACTGTCAACAACCAACGCCACCATTATCACCACCGGCTAACCATTTCATTCAACATAAGATAGTTAAGATGGGTAAAAACGTCATTTTGCATAGTTATTCAAAGCTTTAGCCAAACAACACTTACCGGTTCAAAGTCCCTTAATCTCTTAGGGTTCAACGGTTATTTGTATATAGATTGAGGTTTGGAATTAGGCCTGTAAACGAATCGAACGTTCATGAACTTGTTCGGCGGGAAGTTCGTTTATTTAATAAATGAACGAACACGAACAAAAAAAATTGTTCGTTTAATTAAATGAACGAACATGAACACACCTTGTGTTCGTTCATTTGTGTTCGTGAACATTCTTTTATGTTCGTTCATTTATGTTCATGAACGTTCGTTTATGTTCGTTTAAATTTTAATAAATACATAAAAAGTTATATTTATATAAATACTAGGTTAGCTACCCGTGTGAAACACGGGTTAAGAAATGCAATTTTGATCGGTAATAATAAATTTATAAAAAATGACAAAGAATCAGCGATCTTGGGGTGTCTTTGTGTTTTTGTATAGAGCACTTCGAATGGAGACATAAATTCTCACACAATTAGCGATATTGGGGTGTCTTCAATGTTGTTTCATCAATCAACAGGAGATTGGATATTAAAAAGGTATTCACGGTAGATTGTGGCATCTTCAATCTTATCGGGTATTCAATCTTGTGGCGTCTCCATGGGGATTGTGTTTAGGCACCAAAATTTTTTTCGGTACCTACTTTTTCTGTACCGGTACTTTTGGTTCAGTAAAGTACTGATAAAAAATCGATTTTTTACCTTCAAATACTGGTACCATACCGAACATTTTCGGTACCGGCACCCAGTTTTGGCAATTTTCAATACCACGCTCGTACGTATGATAATCGAATTGTTTGGAAATCCATTGTTGAAATGATGATTGACAAAACCACACGGTAACACAACAAGTGCAACAAAAAAATACATATAAAGATAAATATATTTAAAGAAATGGAACAAATATAATATTATGGAAATCGAACAATCAACATTGGTACCATAATATTGTTTTCTGGTTGAAGGTAGTTATGATAGAACAAATTAGTAACTTAAATGGATTGATCAACTTTCAAATTAATGATTTGAAGGCGATTTTCAAGCAACTGAAATACCAAAAAGCCCTTTAAAACCGATATCTAGATCCTTCACAGTTCAGAAGTCTCTTCTAACCAGCAAGTCAAGTTGTAAAATTTCTCATTCACTCAAATTGTAAAACCTAATGATCAAAGATATCAAAGGAGTTAGGAGTAAATCATACATAACAAAATAAGCAACTAAAAATTAAAGATGTGAATAGCAATTTTTATATCAGAAACACAAATGTTTGCGATTAAATTGTTAAAACATAATAGTCAATCGATATCAAAGTTCATAATCATCAATAGCAAAGCAACGAAAACGACGTAACACATACATCGATGGACATAATCATCAATACCAAACCTAACATTCATTGGATTCAAGCTAAGTTAGCAAAGAAAAAAAGTAAAAAAAAACAGATCAAAACTAACCAAAAGATGTTGAGTAATCTGCCAAAATATTTTTTTGACTTGAGATTCCAATAGAAGAATGTATTGGTCATTCAAGAAGAATCTCCATTAGAGTTTGGGAGGAAGAAAAGGATAAGCACCGGAGAAAGTAGGTAGACAATTTAGGAGATTGGGTTATTAAGCATCTAAATGGGTCGGGTACATTAAATGCGTGGATCAACATAAATGGGTCTGAATATGAGCGGGAAAATGAAATGGGAATGACTCTCAGAACATGACACCTGTCCCACAATGAGTTTTATTTATTATATATAAAAGATAAAAGATTAGGTTTTGCTAAGGGTGAGAGGGGCACTCCCCTAAGACCATGGGGTATGGTGGGGCGGGGGTTCGGGCGTGGGTTGGGCATTGGTTGACATGTGGAATGGGGTGGCAGACATGGGTAAACCCACATTGATCACGGTATGGTGGGGCGGGGGTTTGGGGCGTGGGTTTGGTGGGCTTGTGGGCTGACCGGCTGGGCTGACCCGCTGGGCAGACCCAATAAACACAAATTTAAAAGTTTTTAATATTTTTAAATAGATCATTACAAGAAAAGAAAATTACAAAAAAAAAAAAAAAACAAATTCCTAATTTTTATATTTGTTTTTTATCTCTTCTCTCAACGCCAAGACTATTTCTAACTCGTCACCCTGTAGGTGATCAATCGGCTGGGATAGAAACTTCAAATCATCACGTCTTTGTTTCAGGGCATCTCTAGCAGAATCTCTAGCTTCTTTGCTCCTTTGTATTTCGGCCCTTTGTTGTTGGAATACGTTGAATGTATCCATCTTGCATGAAATGTCATCCAACTGGTCGCTGTATATTCCCCTACGCGACTCAGAACTCCCAGCTGAAGCCGATGTCGTTTGTTTTTTAGCACGCCTTCTTGAGGCATTTCTTCCATGCTCAGGCTGGTTTGGGCTTGGCGAATCATCCAAAAGGTCCTCAAACTCTTGATCTCGTGCATCAGATTGGGCTTGGGACGAGGCCCTTGACCTTTTGGAAGACGAGTTAGTTTCGCTACCAATGGGGATAGTCGACCACTTTGGATGGAATTTACAAATCTCCCAACAATGCATGAAACGGAAGTCGCTCTTCATATTTGATTTGAATGCGACCAGTGCATTTGTCAAAATGTCGGCTTCGGTTTCACCACTTTTAGGGTTTTGCTTTGCTTTATTTAAAAACCCACTAAATTTGGTTAGGTGGGTGCTTATTTCGCTCCACTTTGAGGATAAGCTATCGTTTTCACGATAAGTCTCCCTACCCATTTCTCCATGGAATAGTTTACTAACCCATTCCCACAGGGCGGTTCGATGTTGCGAATTTCCTATTTTAATAAAAAAATATTAATATATTACAAACTTATATAAAAAATAACCATTCCATTAATAAAAACAAAAGAATACCTAAAGTTGAATGTTGAGATTGTTCACACCAAGCCCTCGCCAATGCAACTTCTTCAGCATAGACCCATTTTTGTTGTTTTCGTTTGGCGGTTTCAACTACTTTATCCTCAGTTTTTTTCTTATGACTTATTTTTTTGATGGGTTTCGATGTGGTAGGACTCTCTTTGGGTGGTTGAGTTTCGGGAACGAATTCGTTTTGTGAAAGGTCGATGGAGGTTGGTGAAAGGTCGATGGGCGATTGTGAAAACGGGGTAGGTATTGAATCTTCGGTGGTTGGGAAGTTAGTAAATACACGATTCCCGATGTACGATGCATAACCCGCCATGTCGGGCATATGAGAGTGTATGAAAAATGGACGAGCTACTGGACGATTGGGTGGTGGGCTAGGATTATTTTCTTGGAATCCATACGGGTTGCTCGGGTCAAAAGGACGGTTGTAAGGATGCATTTTTTTCGTTTTGTAGAAGGAGAATTGAAGATGTATAGAAGATGTGGTTGAATGTGGTAAAAAATGGAAGTAAAATGTGAGTTTTATAGTGAAAAAATGGAATTAATTTTTTGTTTATGACCGTTCAAAAGAGCCGTTCCTCGATCCATGTGCCCAATTCAAAGCGGTGAACAACCACCGAAACCACCCCCCGAATCGGGTCCCCGCGGTGATGGCGGCGGTGTTCCCGATCGGGGAAAGTGGTCACCGAACCCACTCCCCGAGTGTGCCCCGGATACCCTAACTACTTATATAAATATAACTAATTAGTATATCTATGAACACTTATTAGATGTGTTTTCGGATGAAATGTAATATATTAGACTTGTTTCTTCAATCATGTTAATTTACATTTATTCAAATATGTTCAGTTAATTTTTTTTATGTTCGTTTGTGTTCGTTTATGTTCGTGAATTGTTCGTTTAGGCTTTAAACGAACGAACATAAACGAACATGAACATGCCCGATTTCTTAATGAACGAACACGAACAAAAAATTGCATTCGATTATATGTTCTTGTTCGTGTTCGGTTAAAGTTAAATGATGCTCGTGTTCGTTCGATTCGTTTACTGGCTATTTGGATTGGAATGATACCATTGATTTGAATTAGGTGACAAACTTCGGGTCAAATCAATCCGGATAACATCACATAAACCAATAACTTTTGTTGCCTTTCATCTTTTCTTTGGTATCAATTCTCAAACTCAATTTTATCCGAATCGCATCACCTGCAACAACCGTCAACCATTCATCTCTCTCATAACGATCACTGAATTTCGGTTTTGAATTCACTCGCAGGTAACAATCCTTTCGTATCTGCTTGTTAATTGTTATCAATTTGATAGTTTCGCTTGTTATTTTCTAGGTTATGAATTATGATGATCGAGTTTAGGAGAGAAAGGTTGTTTACTCGAATTCGTAGACGAAAATTTTGGATTATTGCTTTTCAACAATCGATTACGTTGCGCTTTATTGATAATCGTTAAATTTTGTTGCAGCTCCTTATTATTCAAATGGAATGAATCGTCTGATCATTTACCTAGGGTTTAAACGTTATTTGTACGTCGGTTCTAACAGCTAAACTTGTTTAGTTTTTGTATAACCGATTATGTCTGTTGAGTGTCGAATTGATAAGCATTCAGGGACGGATGTTATGCTTATTAATGATTTACATAATTGTTTTTGTTGTAATTTTTTGTGTTTTAATTGTCTCAATTGCTGAGCGTTATGTGCCTTTTGTCTAAGGCTTGATGCAAAACTACAATCGAGCCGAGGGTCTCACTGAAGCAGCCTCTCTATTCCTACGGGGTAGAGGTAACGCTGTCTACATCTTAGCCTCCTCAGACCCTACCTTAGCTTTGTTGCTATTGGTGGGATTTACCGAGTATGATGATGATGATGATCTTTTTATAATAGATAGTAAGACGAGCAATTATGCGCTGTATACTTTACTTTCGTTATAGGTGTTATTGTATCGTTTGATGAGAATTTGGAAAAAAATATTGCTATTGGGAAACGGGATGGGTATTGATAACTTTTCTGAAATTTTTTAACATGTTTCGTCTTTCAGGTAGAATTTTTTGAAGAAATGCAAGGTGGAAGAGGAAGAGGCGATCCTTTCTTTGGGTTCCGTGACCCTTTCGCTGGTTTTAGCGGTATGCCGAGTCTATTTGGAGAAAGGGACCCATTTGATGACCCTTTTTTCACGAACCCGTTGGGTGGAATGTTGCAGCGAAGTCCATTTGGCCATGTTGGGGGTCCATTCATGGGTGCAAATCCGTTTGAATCGAGCTTATTTGGTCCAAGTGGAAGTCCTTTTGGATCGAGCTTGTTTGGTCCAAATGGAAGTCCTTTCATTGATACACGTGTGCCTATAACTCATGAGCACAGGCAATCCATGCCAAATAGTTCAAGAGGCCTGATTATTGAAGAACTTAACTCTGATGACGAAAAAGATGAACCAGAAGCTGGGCACGGTAAGATAGATAATACTCATTTGCAGGGGCGTAGGTTAGAAGGGGCCCGGGGGGGGGGGGGGGGACCTTGAACTTTTCGCTCAGGAGTGTTATGTATGTAGCTTTCGTATAGAAATTTAGTGTATATACGTTTTCGACCACCCAGTTCTATAGAAATTTTTGGGTATATACGTTTTCGACCCCCGTCGGGAATCTCAAGCTTCGCCACTGCTCATTTGTATGGTAGGCCTGCAAGACAAACTTATTCTAAGCGGCCATATATTAAAACTGAAGTTATAGTTTATTTTATTTGAAATAGGAATTGTGTGTGGTCGATATTAATGTAATTGAATGCAATTTTTTATTCTTTTGCAGGAAGAGAGCTGAATCAGACACAGTATGGGAACCAACACAGTCTCATGCATGATACGCACCCACACCCCCAAGCTCGTAGCTTCACATTTCAGAGTTCTACTGTTACATATGGGGGTTCTAATGGAGCATATTATACTTCATCTACTACTAGAAGGGCTGACAGTGATGGTGTAAGTAACTGTAAACTTTTTATTAAGAATATATATGTTTTTTTTTGTTATTTTAATGGTGTTTAATATGGGCGTTTCAGCTGAGATTTGAAGAACATAAAGAAGCTGATTCGACAACGGGTCAGGCAGCTCATAGGATATCAAGGGGAATCCACGATAAGGTATTTAATTGTTACTTGCTTATGATTTAATAGCATAACCCAAAAGTTAATATCTTTTGTATACACCACTTTAATGAAATAAACGTTTTGTACGGTAGGGTCACACTCTTTCAAGGCATCTCAAATCAGACGGGCAGGTGGATACAATGCAAACGTTGCATAACATAAACGAAGGTATGCGTATTTGTATCTTGTCATGCATTTTATAAGGTGATTAATAAAGGGTTATTAACAGATTAACTTTATAATATTGTTAATCAGATGAGCTTACTGGCTTTGAAGAGGTTTGGAAAGGAAAAGCTAGAAAGTATCTGCCTGGCTGGACCGGTGCACCCAATGACGGTGGTGTAACCAAACTTATATCATATATCATAACATATTCAGACCTTTATTTGGCTTTAATTTGTTTTTGAAGTACTTTTACTTTTTACAGTTGAAGGGTCTGGTGGTTGGGCACTGCCTTCGACTGAAAACGCACATGCAGGTGGGAGAAGACGACTGGGTGCAGCTGAGAATGGTCAATCATCAAAAGTTAGGAGGCATTAGTACGCTCAAAATGTTAGGTGGTTGTTTCGGGTTGATATATTAGACCGAATATTAGATATTCAGGATAACAGACCTAGAGATTGTGGTTATGAAATATGATATTAGTAGTATATTACATATGTGTTTGAAGCTTGTATCGATCATGTTTCTGACCTACTCCATGTGTGTTTCCTGTTTGGTTACAGTTGAGTAGCTTTATGTGTGGCTGTTAAAGAGCATGGTGATCATTTGTGATATATGATAGTTTTAATGAATGTCGACATTATATTTAGTTTGATAATGATAACAGTTTGATTAATTCCTTTACTTAAAGAATATTTTACATCAATCAACTTACAGGAATAGAGTCATAAGCTTTATCAAAATCTACTTAAACAAACAAGCATTAAGAAAACCCATTAAGAAAATCCAGCAAATAGAGTTATAAGCTTTATCAAAATCTACTTAAACAAACAAGCATTTCATATTACTTTTTTTGCCCATACCATAATTCCATAATTTATATGTTTATATAACAAAACCTAAAATCACTTAAGTTATGGAAAAGCCATCAAAGTAAAAGCTCAAGGAAGACCTTTTGATTCGAGTCGGGCAAATTGTACATTACTGTTTCGATAAACTTTGATATCAAGAATTGAGCAAACTATTCATGACTATTATCTAATCGTGTGCTTGTGCGCTTTGTTGAACGTGTTTATTCAAATTTCTAAGTACAAGTTTTTTTATTCTTATAATCTTTCATCTTTTTAATAACTACAATTTGCGTCCCTATAATCCCGTCACTAAACCGCGAGACGCAAATTAGAGTTTAATCTTAGTTTTAAGACTATGTGTTTTGAGTTAACTAGCATGGTCATAAACGTGTCACGTCAACCGGCAACTAACGGAACACCCATTGGGGGTTACTGGGGCTAGTTAACGACACAACACATTATTAACGGGTATTTAGTTAATGGCCGTCAAGTTCTTATGTGGCGGTGATGTGACATTGAGTTTAGTTTTATTTGGAACGCCGAATTTCTTGTATTAGGCTACCGCACTCCCAAATTGAAGAGCCCTGTTGTCCCACTCCGGCCAAACTATGTTGTCAAAACCGGGCACACGCTGACTTCAAACTTTGACTTGGGTGTTTTCTCGGAAAATCATACCGCCCACTGCCACTTGACAGACCGCTAGCAGACTCTCTAATTTGCCTTGCCACACACGACATAGTTGGCCCCAATCTTCTAAACCTTTGGCTGTGGCTTACAAAATTCCCCAGCTAAACAATCCCCCTTTCGTGTCTAATTTGCGATTTGAAAAACAGTTAGGTTTACTGATGGCGGCAATCAGAACCACCGCTATAGTTCTCGTCAGGGAGATATTCCGGCCATCGGCTTCTATTCGCACCTGTCGCTCGCTCCTGTGGTCCCTTCCGGCTCCGCTCCGTTTTGTTTCCCGTCCAATAAGCTACACTCCAATCCGCTGCGCTGCAGCTCCTGATTCCGGCAATAAGAAGACGTCGGCGCGGATGTCTCAGGTGCAGCAGCAGTTGCATGAAGCCATGGAGAGAGCTGCTGGTGGCGATGAACCTGTTCCGAAGATTACTCTAGGTAAAGCTTGCTATAGTTTAATATGTTTGATTGATTTTGTAATTTGATCCATTTAGTGTTTGTTATATGTGTTGTTTATGTTCATTAGATTAATTTGTGTGTTTGTTATATGTGTTGTTTATGTTCATGAGATTAATTTGTGTAAATATGATTAAGTATTTAAGTGTTATGTGAAAGTGGTGTGAATTTGAAATACAGTGCCCTAGTTTTAGTATAGATACATGAGATGTATATCATTAGTTTAATATTTTTAGGTTTTGTGAGTGGAAATACAATGCCCTAGTTCTTTTGTATAGAGTTTTGTTGTTTGATACATGAAGTGATTTGAGATTGATAGGGTTTCTTACACTGAATGAAGTTGCATACTGAACCCTAGGGTGAGCGGAGTGGGGCGGTAGACCCACTCGGCACTGTTCGGTGACCACCGCCAACATTTATACCGATCACATGTTACCGATTTGTTGGCCAATTTCGGTGAAGCTTTACCGAGTGGGGGAGAGGGAGGGAAGGGGGGAGAGAGATGGGTGTGTGGTGGGGTCCATTCCTTCTCAACCAATCACACATTTTTCTTTTTTTTTTTTAAATAGTTTACCTAAACCCCATTAGGTAAACCACCGCCAACGTTTTTGAGCATTAGGTAAACAATTTAGGTGAATTGACGTGGCACTGTCTGATTGGGTGAATGGGGAGTTTACCTATTCCAAATAGGTAACCACTCCATTTACCCTTAAAGTAACAACATAATCAACATTGTTATTTTGATTTGATATGTGTGGCTGGCTGTTAAAACAGAAGAAAGAAAAGCTTTTTTTATCTACATAAAGTAAATTAGAAGCTTTATGCGTCTTTATCAGTGTTTCGTGGTTTTAGTTTTCGAACTTAAACAAAGCATAAATTGGTTGGTTTCGTGGAACGGACAAAGTGTTTGGTTAGATGTAGAGTAAAATGAGGCAAGTGGATTGCTTGAAAATGTTTATGTTACTGTTTTTTGCTCAACTATTTCCTCAAGGAGTTTCATTTTGTGATTTAGATCATGTTACCGTGAGTTTCGCAAGGAGTGGTGGACCCGGAGGTCAAAATGTCAACAAAGGTTTGATATAATTTCAATTCTTCCACACCTGAGAAATTTGTTATTGTTCTTGTACCAAGATTTACCTTGTTCATTTTGTTTGTAGTAAACACCAAGGTTGATATGCGGTTTAATGTTAAGGAAGCCTATTGGTTAAGTGACAGGATTAGAGAGAAAATTCTACAGATGGTGAGTTTAGTTCACTACTACCGTAATCATTCTATGTTTAAACTATCATTAACATCATAACATGTAAATATATTTGTTTTCATAATAAAATCCACATTTTTAGACAATCTTTGTTCTTTAATCAGGAAAAGAACAGAATCAACAAAGATGGCGAGCTCGTGATTTCCTCCACAAAGACCAGAACACAGAAGTTAAATTCTATCCACTGTCCATTCACTTTTATATTTTCATTACTATGTTTTCAAAACCGTATCTTACACCCTTAAATAACTTTTCAGAGGTAACATTGAGGATGCCTTGGAGAAACTACAGGTATTGATAATATCATAAACCTTGTTACAAGATGTAGTAGGACAATACCAACCATTCTTTTTCCTTATCTCTTTACCATTTCCCCTAGGGCTGCAAACGAACTGAATGTTCAGCGGGCAGTTCGTGAACCGTTTGGCGGGAAGTTCGTTTGTGTTCTTTCGTTTAATAAATGAACGAACACGAACAAGAAATTCCGTTCGTTTAGTTAAATGAACGAACCTTAATATCCGTTCGTTTAGTTAAATGAACGAACATGAACAGAGGCCGCATTCGTTCATTTATGTTCGTGAATGTGTTCTTTTATGTTCGATAGCTCATTAGTGTTTTCAATTTTGATATTTTATTTAAATACTTCAAAATTCCGACAAATAAAATATTTAATAAATATAATATATATTGTGTTCATGAACTCTTATTTGTGTTCATGACATTAGTCTGTGTCCATTTGTGTTCAGGAACGTTCGTTACCTAAAATTAACAAACGAACACGTTCATTTCCTTAACGAACGAAAACGAACATAAAATCTCGTTTAGTAAGTGTTCATGAACAGTTGATGAACACATATATTTCCTTAACATTTCGGTTTGTTTGCCGCCCTAATTTATTTTCGCCATTAGGAAAAAAGATATATTTTGTATGATATGCTGTACAACTATATATAGACAAAGAGGGTTCTATGACAGCGAGCCAAGAGCCTTAACCCTAATGAGCAGAACTAATGAGCCGAACACCATTATATTTTAAGACAGAACTAGGAAACTTTAAATCTTTAATAAGCTGAATTAATGGGCCTGTCCCTAATATATTCCAACAGTATTGATTTGTCTTTATAGATATTTTGATTGATTCTAATGGAATAAATGCATTTAGGCAATTATTGATGCTGCTTCATACGTCCCACCTCCTCCATCAGAAGAACAAGTAAAGAAAATTACTAAAATGTAAGTCTTTTTTCGTATGTCATTCTCTGTTTTTCGCTATATTGCAAACATCTTCAAAACCGATTTTTTTAATTATTAATTTTCAATTGTTATACAGAGCTGCTGCAGCGGAGCATAAAAGGCTGCAGAACAAGAAGGTCCTGTCTCAGAAGAAACAATTTAGAAGAAGCAGAGACAGTTATGACTAACCACCAATGGCAGTTTGGTTCTACAGCTCAACCGATCATAGATCATGTAAGATTGCGTAAAATCCAAAAAAATCATTTACTGTTTTTTCTAGGTAAAGCTAGGTGCTTTCATTCATTACTTGTTCATTGTATCTAGGAGTCATCTGAAGCTCAAAATTTGCTACTTGTTCATATTACATAGAGAAATTTAAAATTTGGCAGTTGTAAGTTAGCTGATTACCTCATATTTACAGCGGCGGTTCAAAATCTTTAGGAGCTGGAGCCTAAAACAAACTTTAAAAAAGCCTCTTTTATTTATTAATTAAAAGTATTGGTATTACTATATTCCTTCTTATTTTAAGTGCAACTTTTTAGCTCTTTTAATTCAAATTTTCCAATTAAATTTTTAAAGATAGTTTGGACTAATAATACTTTTTTAAAAAGTTAATTTGTTTAACCTTTGTTGTACTCTAACTATAGTTTTGTAAAAAAAAAATCTGCTGAAGCAATACAAACTTTGAAAGTGAGGCCTTTTCTATTAAAGTAGTTTACACAGTAATATTTTATGGGAAATTGACCTGTAATAATCCCATCCAGACCTTATTGGCTATTAATAATCTCACCTCAGAGTATTCCCCCCACCAGTCCCACCTTTCACCTATTTTTCCTACAATGGCCCCCCGTTAATTTTCCAAATTACAAACAGATTTTTTAGGGCTTTTGATTAGAACGACGATACGAGTCCATTGATATATAACTTGCCTCGAAACGGTGCTCCAAACGATGAAAACGACGCTTCAATTCGGGTGTTTAAATTTCCAATTAACAAAAATCAAGTCACTTGGAGCACCGTTTCGAAGTAAGTTTTACATCAATGGACTTGTATTATCGTTCTGACCAAAAGCCCTAAAAAATCTGTTTGTGATTTGGAAAAAAAGCTTAACTCCGTTAAGTTTTTTTAACGGTGGACCATTATAGGAAAAATAGGTGAAAGGTGGGACTGGTGGGAGGAATATTCTGAGGTGGGATTATTAATGGCCAATAAGGTCTAGGTGAGATTATTACAGGCCAATTCCCCATATTTTATTTCTTGTTTCAAGTGTATTTTTATTAGGTTTTATTTCAAATTTTAATACAATATTATTATTTATTTTGTAAAATAGTCAATTTGTTTGATCTAGGGGTGTGCACGGTTCGGTTTTTGGGTAAAATCAAAACCGAAATGTCGGTTTTCGGGTTTTAAAAACCGTTCGGTTTTTACGTCGGTTCGGTTTTTAAACAAAATTATGTAAGATTCAAAAATAACAAACATCGATCCTCATATTAATATGGCTGCTGTGTTTTTATTCCAATACAACTCCCACAATCTCTAGCCCCAAGTGAGTCATAATCCAGCAGCCCAATACTTTTAGCATATTTCTAATCGGCCCATTCAATAAAGCAGCAACCCATTGTGATCTAGTTACACATGTTGCCAGAATTTCATTACCATTTGACATATTAATAACTAATAAAACCAATTAATGTTGACCATCCCTTTTTTTCATGTTGAACTCAATTTACGCTGGCATTACAACTAATTCTTTTAATGTCTCATTTAAAGTTTGTGAGTTATAATGTTTTTATTATAAACACTTAACATTCAAGAATAAAATTAACATTTTCTACTAGCATTGGGTTAAATAATTAAACAATTTAAACTTAAACATAAAAATATATGGATTGTAACTTATCGGTTCGGTTCGGTTTTTTTCGGTTATTGAAAAAGTTTATCCGAAAATCGAACCGAAATTTTCGGTTATTAAAAATCCGAAAACCGAACCGTCGTTTTTTGTTTCGGTTTGGTTTTTTCGGTTCGGTTATTTCGGTTATTCGGTTATTCGGTTACGGTTTGGTTATTTCGGTTTTCTTGCTCACCCCTAGTTTGATCAGTGTTATACTTTATTTTGACTTTGTAAAAGTTATTTCGGCTAAAGCAATAACACAGAGATGGTTAGCAATAAATTGTATGTGGTATAAGCATTTAATAAGAAAGTTTTTAATATAGTTAAGTACATCATTTGGCCTGTCATTTCTTAATTCTTACATGTATAATATTCTAATTAAAATCATTATTCTGAGTCAATGATCTCTAGATCAAGTGGTGGAGGGTTGCATCTCTCTTGAGAGATGCAGGTTCGACTCCCACTTGGTGCAGAGTGAGGCACTGGTGGACAATGATAGGAGACCCAGGGAAACCTGGGTTTGATCCTTGAGCCAAACGGGTTTTACCGGTAATTTCACCATCGTGCCTATGGGTGGGTGGGTTACCGGGTTTTCCCCGGAATTGGTGGTGCTCCGTTTGTCCAGTGGGTGCCCCGAGAGTGCTCGGGATTGAGTTTGTTAGCCGTTCAAAAAAAAAATCATTATTCTGAAAATAAATTTATACCAGTTATATATGAACATAATTTGTGCTTCATAAGTTTCAAGGCTAAAACAAATATCTTTTAAGTTTTATTAATATGTGAGTTTTATCATCAACAACTCGATTTAGCACCCATGGCATTATAGCCTAGTGGTATCTTGGTGGTGGGATAAGACTTATGACCATTAGGTCATGGGTTCGATTCCCACAAAGGGGGTTTTTCCTAGATTTAGTGGGTTTCCTCCTGAATTGGTGTATAGGCATATTATTGCCTAGTGGAGATGGATATGATCGGGTGGTTCTGCTGGTGGCACGATGATACTCCGGTGGTCCGTCAGTGATCCAGATTTGCCGTTAAAAAAAAAAAACAACTCGATTTAGCGAAACTGCTCCACTTCCTACCTTTAAATGCATCTACTTTTGTTGCCTTGGTATACCCTGATTTCGTTTCTGACTCTTGTCTCATTACTATTTCTTACTTCTGAGCATGTTCTTCATTCCTGGCCTCTAAATCTTCCTACCTTCCACGAAACAACCCCATTTGGCCATTTTAATAGTATAGGTATTTAGACATCAACATATCATATATAACCAACCTGGCAAATTGTGCGAGTTGGGTTACGAGTCAAAATGGGTCCGGGTTGATACGAGTTATGAGTAAAATGAGTTTGGGTCAAAACGGGGTCTGACCAAAATGGACTTGGGTTAAAATGAGTCATTTTAGAAAAATATAAGTATCCAAATAGGCTCTCATCCCGCTATATTTTAAACGGCGGCTAGTGCCAACAAGTGGAGGGGGTGGCGGAGTGGGTAGTGGTGCTCACGGTCTCGTTCAGTCGGTTTGACGAAAAAGTTGGGTTGGCCAAACCGGTCGATTTTCATGCTTTGATTATTTTAACCAATATATATATTTTTTCAAAAGCATAATTTTGTATTAGAACTAGTTGATGCACGCCCTCATTGCGGGGCGATGGCCGAATAATTCTCAATCAATCTAAAACGATGATAAGACCATATTTTTCGGCGCAGGGCAAAACTGTAATTTTTCAGAACTAATGAGCAAGTGTTAGGCAGCTCATTGACACGGGAAAAAATTAAATCGAGTCAACCAATTAAAAAAAACTTTTATACTTTTGCAAAAAAACTAAATCGATGGGAAAAAACGTAATATTGAACTGAGAGCGAAATCATAATTTTTTTTTCAGGGATAAAATCGTAAATTAAATAGACCAATGAGGGAGTGCCAGACATCTGCAGGCATGACTGTAATTTTACACTGGGGGCAAATTTGTAATTTACCCAAGGAAAAAAAAACGGTGGAGAAAATGTAAATTTAATTTGAGGGGAAAATTGTAACTTGGCCGTGAGAAAAAAAACTAATGGCAAAAGTGTAAATTTAAACAAGGCAAAATCGTAATTTTGAATCGAGGGCAAAATTGAAATTTTTAGCTGGGAGCAAAGGCATAAATTTATTTTTAAGTCGGGGAGAAAACATAACTTTGAACTGATGGCAAAATCATAATTATAATGGGAAAAAAACTAATGGCGAAACTGTAAATTTAAACGGGGCAAATACGTAATTTTGAATCCAGGGCAAAATTGAAATTTTTAGCTGGGAGCAAAAGCGTAAATTTGTTTTTAAGTGGGGGTAAAAGCATAATTTTGAACTGATGGAAAAATCGTAGTTTTAAAACGGGATAAAAACGTAAATGTGTTGGACCAATGGGGAGAATAGCCGCCCATGTGACTCAATAAAAGGCCAGCACTATTCACGCCGACTTTATTGTAGTTGTTGAAAATTTAAATACAAGGATTGTTCATCAATATAATATCTATACGTAATTCGTATGATCGTATCCTTAAAATGAAGAAAAATTAATAAATATTAAACGTCAGGTTTCAAGTCTTAAACTGTAAACCAAACCGTAAACTGTCAAACCATTAAAACCGGTATGTGAACTGAATCATATACATTTCAAATCAGCCGACTTTCTTTGGTTTGGGCAGTTTTGATTGTTTATGAACACCCCTAGCGGCGGTTGGTGGTGGTATTGGCTGGCTAAGCAGTTAATAGCGGTGCTATAGTAGTTAGCAGACCTCAGGGTGTGTAGCGGTCCAAATAGCGGTGGCCTATAGTGGTTTCGCTATTAGCAGCGCTAAATACCGCTATTTGACCTCTATTTGGAAACCTATATAGCGGTTATAGCAGTAACGCAGTAGAATGAGGCAACACAGTAACGCAGGTAGGTGTTTGATTGTGTTAATTCTTAAATTATGTTAGATTTGCAACAGGTTTTTGATAATGGAATGATATTACTTTGAATTTTGATATTACTATTAATATTTTTCAAATATATATATATATAGTAGGAGTTGGATATAAAGCCTTATTTTCCTAGAAAGTATAGGAAGCAATCAGAACGTGACATGTGGCATTGAAGGATTTTAACTAAAAGGGCAATTGTGTAATTTGACATTTTATTTTAATTTTGGAATTTATATCTCATTAGCTAACTATGCACGATTTTATGGTAACTGATTCTCCATGATTTGCGAATTACTACCAGATGTAAATATCAATCAAATTCTCATTCGTTCCTTTCACAATCTTGATCAACTTTATTCGTAAATCATTTTTTACGTGAGAGATAGTTATGGCTTCAAACACAATTCTTGATTGCGGATATGGCAAATACACTTCTTTTTCTGTTTACTATTATCTGGTCTGTATCGATTTTTAATTATGTCTGGAAACCACCAGAATGTTCTTGACGTTGTGTTTTAATAACAAGCAGATTCATACAGTTGTGTTTTAGCATTCAGATTCATACAGTTGTGTTTTAACAGCAAGCAGATTCATACAATTGTGTTTTAGCATTCAGATTCATACAGTTGTGTTTTAGCATTCAGATTCATACAGTTGTGTTTTAACAGCAAGCAGATTCATACAGTTGTGTTTTAACAGCAATCAGATTCATACAGTTGTGTTTTAACAGCAAGCAGATTCATACACTTGTGTTTTAGCATTCAGATTCATACAATTGTGTTTTAACAGTAAGCATATTCATACGCTGTGTTTTACCATCCATGCTGGTAATGCTGGAGGATTACTTGACGCTGTGTTTTAACAGCAAGCAGATTAATACGATGTGTTTTCTTGATGTGTTTCTTCATGAAGGATATAAGGAAGAGGGTGTGAGAGAAAGGAAGAGAGAGAGAGAGAGAGAGAGAAAATCACAAGAAATGTGGGGTGGTTATGGAATGACAATTATTTCCATATTTAAAACAAGCTAAATGACATATCTACCCCTGATTAATTAAATAATCATATTTTTAAGAAACACATATTACCAAAATGCCACCAAGATGATCTCAACCATTAAACACACCCATTGGATGGCCCAGATCGCTTCCTAGACTTTCTAGGAAAAATCATATATATATATATATATATATATATATATATAAAGAATAAGGATCATGTGAGAAGTAGTAGGCTAAATGAGAAACTTGAGAAACATTCTGGACCACACATTTTCCCTAAGCAAAAAAAATGCAAAAAAAAGGTGAAAAAATGCAAATTTTTTTTTTTGGAAAAATCGCAGTTTTTTCTTTAAGAATTAAATTTTTAAAAAAAATTTTTTTTTTTTTGGATTTATACACATGTGTATATTGTTAATCTTTTAACTATACATATATGTATATTGTCAATTATACATATATGTATATACATGTTTAAAATTGAAAAATAAGTGTTATTTAGGGTTTAGCATTAGGGTTTAGGGTTTAGCATTAGGGTTTAGCTTTATGGTTTAGGGTTTAGCTTTAGGGTTTAACATTAGGGTTTAGTATTAGGGTTTAGCATTAGGGTTTAGCTTTAACTTTTGGGTTTAGCTTTATCTTTAGGGTTTGTATTAGGGTTTAGCATTAAGGGTTTAGCTTTAGTGTTTAGTTTTAGCTTTTGGGTTTAGCATTAGGGTTTAGCTTTAGGGTTTAGAATTAGGGTTTAGCTTTAGGGTTTAGCATTAGGGCTTAGCTTTAGGGTTTAGCTTTAGGGTTTAGAGTTTAGGGTTTAGCTTTAGAGTTTAGCTTTAGTGTTTATGGTTTAAGATTAACAATATACACATTTTTTCAATTTTAAACATGTATATACATATATGTATAGTTAAAAGATTAACAATATACACATGTGTATAAATCCAATTTTTTTTTTAATCATTAAAGAAAAAGCAGCGATTTTTCAAAAAAAAAAAAAAAAAATTTGCATTTTTTTCACCTTTTTTTTGCATTTTTTGTTTAGGGAAAATGTGTGGTCCAGATTGTTTCTCAAGTTTCTCAAATAGGGTGGACTTCTCTTAGGATCCCTACCCTATATATATATATATATATATATATATATATATATATATATATATATATATATATATCTATTATATATAATAAATGAAAGTTATTTGGGCCACGTGTCACTTGATTAGGCCATCCTCAGTTCTCTTTTCCCGCCCAACAGTGCCATCCCCTTTTCCTTATATAACCTCTCTTCTCACTTCTGATTTTTCTTTACAAACGCCTAGGGTTCTTTCTCTCTCTATATTCAGGCGATTCAAATTCAAATTTCACAAACCTTAATCTTCTTCCAGACGCCACCATAAAATCATCTTTTGTTCATCGATTACTTCATCAAAAGGTTTGTTCTTCTTTTTTTTAGTTGAAATAGTTTCATGATTTCCTGTTATTTATACTAATCCTTTGTGTTTTGTGTCTTTTCATGTAACCATTGTTAGGGTTTCGTTCGGAGTTAGATCAAGAGATGTGTCGCCGGCTAATGGTTCTCCATAATCATGGTATGTGTTTTTGTTTTTGATTTTTACTTAAGTTTTGTTATCTGAGTTGTTACTAAATGATTATTTTCAATGATCTGTTGCAGATGATAATGATGATGATTGTTCTACTGTCCTTTCCAGTATCATTGTTCCAACATCGTTTAAAGTATGTGTTTTTTGCTACTCCGATTTCCAAATTTTGAGTTTTTAATTATCAAGTGATATACTCTAATTGTCGCTTTATATTTCAGTCTAATCACATTTGTTTGAAATTCATACAATATGTTGCGGGTTATTATAGGTTTGTAATCAAAGAAGTTTAAAGTTTAATTAAACACAAAGAAAGATTATTAAATTTACAGTTAAAATATTTTTTTCTTATGAGTAAATGATGATTATAATTGACTTGTGCAGCAGATGATGATGACTTGTCCAAGAAAGGATCTGCTACTGTTGTAATATACTAGAGCAATGGTCTTTCCTGCCTTTTTTGTATTAAAAGAAGCATAAAGTTTGGTTTAAACCACAGTTCTTTATAAACAAAGTTAAGGATTAAGTATATGAGGACAGGGCTACTCTTCAGCAGCTGAAGAAGTGTTTTCATGTACTGCATCTTGGTCTGTTCACTAGAGATCAGCTTTCTATAAATCCTGATGTTAATGCATTGAGTCCTTCCATGGAGTTCATGTCGATTGTTGGAGATATACAATGATTGACTTTATGTACCTAGAGTTTGATTAACCAAAGGAAAACGACTGTTTAGTATCAGCAGTGGTTCGGCATCTACAACGGATTTAAATTTAGTATTTAATTATCAGTGGTTCTTATGTAACTTTAGTATTTAATTATCAGTGTTTCTTATGAGGTGTTTATATGTAACAGTATTTATCACAACTCGTTATTTGTTTGATCTGTATTATAAATACAACAGTTGTTTGATTTTTATACTATTAAATAAAAATGTAGTACACTTGGATGTTAAATAAGTTCCTCATTATGATTATTTGGATATAATGTTTTTGAAATTCGTCTTTTTTTTTTTTACAAAGAGATGTTTATGGGCAAACCTCTATTTATCGTCAAACATTTGTTTAACAGGAAATATGTTTTTATGTTCAAACATCTGTTTAAGGTCGTTTATGGGCAAACCTCTATTTATCGTCAAACATTTGTTTAACAGGAAATATGTTTTTATGTTCAAACATCTGTTTAAGGTCAAATATCTGTTTATCTCCAAACAACTGATATTGAAGGTGAAATATTTGTTTAAGGTCAAAGATATTTAAAATAGTAAAAAATGATAGTTTTCATTAATCCTTAAAAGTCTCTTGGAACCACTGTTTTGGTTCAAACATCTGATTGTTAAAGTCTGTTGGAACCACTGTTTTGGTTCAAACTTCTGATTGTTAAATGTTATCCACTGCTGAGAGACAACCTCCGTTTCTTTATGCTGAGAGACAACCTCCGTTTCCACTGATCGGAAAAAATAGCCACTGGTCACTTTTACATTTTTTACATCCACTGATATGGACCATCAGCGGTTTCCCTAAAAAATAGTAACTGCTCACATTTTTATTATTGATGTTGTTAATTAGTAATAGATTGAAATTATTAAATGAAAACTAGAATTGCAATCAAATTACCATTTTACCTGATCTTTACATTCCAATGACATAAGAGTTCCACCAAAATTATTTTCATGATAAAATTTAAAGTTAAATTAAAAAATAAAAAATAATCTTGATGACTATTTGTTCCAAATCAAATCAGTAATTAATGCTGATTTCTTGAGCTTTGGACATTTGATTAAGCAAATTTTAAATTTCAAATTGACGGTTATTATATCTTGATTAAAGTTTAAATAAAATTTAAAAAAGTCATGATGACATTTGTTTTCAAATCAAGTCAGTAGTTATTGATAATATCAGTAATTTTGAAATTCAAAATATTCAAAACGGTAATTTAAAATTTTCGTTCTCTCTCTGTTTTTTTTTCCTACTTTGCATATCATTTCTAATATTTAATTACTTTAATAAAGCAGCATATAAGAATATACACTACTTACGTTTGAAATTAAATCTGAAATTTATGACGTACAACAACAGTGGATAACTACAACAGTGGTTCAGCATCAACTTTAGTTTTTCTATTGTTTATTTGTTTATGTTAGCAATGTTTATATGTAACAGTGTTTTCCGCATCAATGTTGTAAAGACTGATAGGTTGTTAGATGTCATCACCTCAGTGTTTTATATGTGACCATTTTTATGGCATCAGTGTTTATATTTAATTTATATTTAACAGTGTTTAGGACTGTTGTTTATACGTAACTCTATTTATCACATCAATTCAGTGGTTTGATCTGTACTATTAATTGAATAGTTGTTTCATCTTTATACTAATAAAATTCATATACACTTTGATTAATAGTAAGCTCCTCATCTTGATTGTTTGGGTATAGTATTACAATCAAATTATGAAATGAAAACTAGAATTACAATCAACTTACCATTGTACCTAATCTTTACATTCCAATTACCTACAAGAGTTCCACCAACATTATTTTCATGATAAAATTTAAATTTAAAATAAAAAATAAAAAAAATTCTTGATGACTATTTGTTTCAAATCAAATCAATAATTAATGCTGATTTCTTGAGCTTTGGACATTTGATTAAGCAAATTTTGAATTTCAAATTGACGGTTATTATATCTTGATTAAAGTTAAAATAGAATTTAAAAAACTCATTATGGCATTTGCTTTCAAATCAAGTCAGTAGTTACTGATAATGTCAGTAATTTTGAAATTTAAAATTTGCAAAATGGTAATTTAAAATTTTGGTTCTCTCTCTCTTTTTTTTTTTTCTACTTTGCATGTCTTTTCTAATATTTAATTACTTTGCATACATTTGAAATTAAATCTGAAATTTATGACGTCCAACAACAGTGTCAAACTACAATAGTGGTTCAGCATCAACGTTTGTTTATTTGTTTATGTTAACAGTGTTTATATGCTACAGGAGTTCCGCATCAATTTTTTATAGACTGTTAGGTTGTTAGATGTCATCACCTCAGTATTTTATATGTAACCATTTTTATGGCATCAGTGTTTATATGTAACAGTGTTTCGGAACAGTTGTTTTTACTATGTAACAGTGTTTCAGAACAGTCCTCACTTCAGTGGTTTGATCTGTACTATTAATTGAACAGTTGTTTCATGTTTATACTAATAACATTCCTATACACTTTGATGTAACAATATTTATCACATCATTTCAAATTGATGGTTATTATTTCTTAATTAAATTTAAAATAAAATATAGAAAAGTCATTATGACAATTGCTTTGAAATCAAGTCAGTAATTTTGAATTTTGAAATGATAAATATACAAAATGGTAATTTAAAATTGACGTTCTTTCTCTTTTTTTTTTTTTTTCTATTTTGCATATCATTTCTAATATTTTATTATTTTAATAAAGCAGCATATAGGGATATACACTCCCTACCTTTGAAATTACATTTGACACTGCATTCAGTTAAAATTTTTATTGGATAATCGGTAACCTTGAATTCCAACCTTGATATTTTTTTTAAGAACATCCATGCTTATTGTATTATTAGCATATTACGTTTAGCAATACTTATTATTTACAAGATTCTTTTTTTTATGTACAGTCTTCAAATGGAGGTTGCAAAGGTTACCATGCTTAACGATCTTAATACATTCTCAAACAACTATTCGATTAGAGTTAAGATTGTTAGCATTTCGAAGAAGATGATGAATGATAACAAAAATGAAATATATCGTCTTGATATGATCTTCATGGATGAGATGGTACCGTATATAGTTGTCTTATCATTTTTTTGGACATATGAATATCCAAATTAGTATAACACTTTTTTTATTTAATCGGATGTTTCATATTCTTAGGGAACTATGATACAAGCCAGCTGTTTGCATAAAATGCTTGGAAAATTCAAAGACTTCCTTCAGTTGGATGAATGTCTTCTTATCACCAAACCTTCTCTTGCTACTAATAAGTCCTCTGCTAAGTATACCAAGAGAAATGACAAAATATCACTTTATTTCTATACTTCTGTTGAGAAATGCTTTGACTGGTCTGGACAGAAATACCGTTTTAATTTCGTTAACCTCAAGGATGTTGTTAAAAATAAAATTGAAGTAAATACAGTTATTGGTATGTAAATCACTACATGATATATATCTATTGTTTTGTCTTATTGTTTTTTTTATTGTTATCACTTCTTAATGCTGTTTTCTTTTAACAATATATTTTTGTTTATAGATTGGATTGGTTATGTGGATGTATGTTTCAATCTAGAGGATACGTCAAAGAAGGATGGGAGCAAGGGCAAGAGACTTAATCTTAGACTTGAAGATCTTGAGTGCGTTCTTTTTATTAAGTTGTTGCATTTTGACGTTTAAACCATTATAAGGTTGCTTGATGTTATTATGTTTTATGTTAATATTTTTAGAGGCCAAAAGTGTAACACCCCAACCCAGAAGGGCTGACGTGTCACAATATCAGTGGTATCATAAACAAAAGTCATAATTCCATTTATTTATTTGATAATGATACAACCATACGACAACTAAACTTAAGGTTAATATACATACAGAGACATTCGACTTAATTAACTAACATCTTCAGATTTATTCCTAGGCTTTATTCTTCTCTCTTTTCCCCGCCCAAAGTAACATGCGGACCTGTATATACAAAAAGTTTTACGGAATGAGCCGAATGCTCAGTACGGAATAATAGGCTCAAATAACAAATAACGCTTTATATGAAATGTTATCCGAATGAAACGTAACGTAATTTCATAATCATATCTTACGAATGTACCCATGAGCAAAACTTAAAACGTGACAATACACAGGTTGCTACTCCTGCATAATTATCACATGAGATGGCGAGTTGGCATACCCGTTCTCCACCTCCTTAACTTAAATCCTAGGATCGATCCATACGCCTCCTAATAGCCTTATGTACCACACTTGTACTTAAGAGACGCCGTGAACTGATCTCTCCGTCACGGATGGAGCACATGATGTCGATGCCGCAACAACATGCTCGTGGGACACTCCACGAGAAGCGATACTCAGGGTATCAGAGTACAAAAGGTCTTATTTACATAACTTATCAAAATATTTTTCATAACAAGACGTAACATATATTGGAACATGCGATAATGAGTACAACTAACAAAATACTATCGCATGACATGAAAGCTAAATCAAAAGTTATGATTAGAATAGGAATCAAACGGACTGTCAAATGAATCGATAATCAAAGACGTGATGATGTTGAAAAGATATACGAACTTAACGGGTTTATAACAATTGAATATCAAACAACAAGGAGTGGGGTAAGGATCCGTACCTTAATAATTCCAAAGTTATGCTACCTTGTGATAATATTTCAGATTTATACGGGCAGAGTTTCGACTACTGATTAGTCTTTTAACCTAATTTAAACAATATGCACACAACTAGGTTAGTAACTTAATACAGCATTTACGATAACTCACAAGATTAAAATCCTCACAACGAATGACAAAGTGCGATACTTAAACATCCATCGGATTCACAATTAATGACAAAGTGAAATCACTTAAACATCCATCGGATTCACAACGAATGACAAAGTGTAAACACTTAAACATCCATCAGAATCACAATTAATGACAAAGTGAAATTACTTAAACATCCATCGGAATCATGACTAATGACAAAGCATAACCCAAATTTGAGCAGCACTTAAACATCCATTGGCTTAATTTCAATCAATCGGACATTGAATCGTATCAGCGATTGAGTTAATACCCTGTTCTGTAGCACCCCGCTATACTAATTAGTGTTTCGTGTTTGTTTTGAGAGTAATTGGACGATATCTCAGCGCGTATTTTGAGTTTCTTCGTCGTTTTTGTGCCCAGAATCAATTCCCAATCGCTGCTATTTATAGGTGAAATTTGACCTTGTCGCGGCCTGCGTGAACATTTAACCTATCCTTACGCGGCCCGCGTAGAAACTTATTTTATGCATAGGGTTGCCACGTGTGGGACTAGCCTAGCTGAGTCGACAGATTTTAAAATTTCAACTTCGACAGCAAGTTATTAGGATAATCGTCAAGTAGGGAATACCCCCCCCCCCTGAGTTTTAGGGGCCTTAATCCTGATTCTGAAAATTCTGAAAATTCTAGGGTTTGTACGGAATTACTTGGGTGTCTTAATTAGGGTTTCCTATTGGATAATTTATAAATAATAGTTTTGGTTGATATACATAAGTATAGATCATAAGATAAAGGTTTAGTTTATTCTAAATTATTATTATTTTTATTTCTAGAATAATGATTTTAAATTTATGGTCATTACAAAAAGTGTCCGGTTACTTTGTGGGATGGTTTTGCTATTGACATGTTTGCTTACATGAATGATAAGAAAAGAGAGAAATATGTTGTTATCCTTTGTCATTTTGGTATGGTCAACCTTTACAAAGGTACAATTTAAACTTAATTAGTTTAATTTTTTTTTATCTTTAGTAATTTAAACGTTGTATTTATTTATACATTTTAAATCTGACAGTATTTATATTGATCTACATTTGTTTTTATTTTTAATTTCAGGCAAGCGTGGAGTTGCAAATGGGTTTGAGCTGAGCAGACTTTTTATTGACACTGACATTGAAGAGATTTCCTCTTTTAGGAAGAGGTATAGTTAGTAATATGCATATAAACATTGAATATTATTATTTTGTACTTACATTTAATTTTTACGTTTTAATTTGATCGCATGAATCTGTTTAGGTATGTAGAGAAAATTTCAACTTCATCTTCATCAAATGAGCATGTTGGTTCAAATGTTATCTCAAGTGTTGAATATGAGTTTCTTAGTAACCCTAATTTCATGCTTATTGGTTTCCTTGGAACGATATCAACGGTGTGTATTTTCTTATAAGTACTCTACATGCTGAGTTTTTTTTATACTCTTTTCTAAGTGTTATTATTTTTGTTTGATATTGATAGACAAAGAAGGTTTTGATTCTTGCCACAATCACAGCTATATGCACTGATAAACTTTGGTATTACAATGGTTGTAACCACTGTAAGTCAGGTGTGGAGGAAAGATTTGTAACGAAAGAAAATGCGGATGGTTCATTTGATGTTGATCATGCAAAATCGTTGGTTTGTACAAATGATAAATGTGGAGGAGTCGACATCTATTCTATTCCGCGGTTTGAGATTACAGTTTTTTATTTCCTTATACTAAATACTAATATGAACGGTTCATATTAGTAATACTAATGTTTTCATCTGTTTTTAACTTTGATAGGTTCAAGATACCTATTAGGGTGCAAGACTCTTCCGGTACTGTGTCTTTGACACTGTTTGATTTCGAAGCTTACAAGATTCTTAACAAATCTGCAAAAGAGTTACTTACAATCCAAGATCAGGTAACAAATACATGCATTCAGTTGTTTGGCCATGTAGTTAATATAACTTAAAATTAATTTTTATAAAATTCTATGTTCTCAATTATGGAATCATTCTGCTTATTGTAATTTATATTAATTTTGATAAAATCATAGGTTGTTAATTCTGGAGACATACCGAACCCATATCCTAAGATCTTTGACACATTGATTGGAAAGAGGCATGCTTTCATCATAAGTGTTAAAGACTATAACATTGAGCATCAGGTTGAAAACTATGGTATTTCAATGGCCACTAACGATGATGAGATCCTTGCTGCGCTTTCCGCCAAATTCACTCTTAACCAGGTTTAAATCTTCATTATGTGAATCTTTTAATTTTATAGTTATATCTTTTTGAAATAGATTTATACCATTGTGTGTATTTTATGTTATTGTGTATTATGTACTTAAAGCATGAGCAGTCCGAATCATTGGATGTTCCAGATTCCTGCAGTTTTTCTACTCCTGTTGACCTTATGAAGGTAATATGAGAATTTGTTTATTTGTACTAAATTTTTTGAAACGTTAGTACTTATTGTCTTTTTATATCAGGATGAGATGTCATGCTGTGGTGACATCCCAACCACTGGTAGGCACTAAGAATCCCTCTTCAGATGAAACAAAACATAATATTCTTGAAGTGTTCGATGTGGATGATGCATTAGGTTGCTCCTCGACAAAGCGTCGCATCAGTGATGAACTGTGTCAGGATGAAGATGTTGGTGTTTCGACGCTTTTGATTCCAAAGATTGAAAAATAGTTTTTTCAGTATTTTCAGATACATTTACGTGTTGATTTCATATGCTGTTGCCATGTTGAACTTATGGTTTTCGTTTTGTTGCTTTTGGGTGTTTGGTGGGTTATGTTTTGGACTCATTGTGTGGATTTGAATTCCTGAAAACTTATCTGCTTATTATACTGTTATGTTCTAATATTATAATGACTATGATCTTTCTTTGCATATTATTATCTATATTGTTAAATAAATATTGAGATGTCAAAGAATTCACGTTCATCTTCTACGGCAGCTAATTCATCTCAACGGAATTTACATAGTAAGTGAAATTATAACTTCTTAACTCATGTATCAGTTGTTAAGTAGCATCACTTAATCCTTAACTCATGGATCAGTTGTTAAGTAGCATCACTTAATCCTTAATCACAATTCTCTATCCACTGACTACTACATCAGCAGTTGTTAACCATTAGTAGTTCACTATCAGTTGTTAAGTACCCTTAGTGTTTTAATCACTAGCAGTGCTTACAAGTTTTTCATCAGCTGTTTCACTTAACAGTAGTTTCACATAACAGTAGTTTCGCTTCACAGTAGTTTCACTTAACAGTATTTTGCTTTATTCATTTTAAATTCATGTTAAATTCATTATTACAATTAAAGCCAACATAAATGCACACTTGCATTATGTTAAACATACATAACGGACACAAAACGTCATACCTAGAAACATAGAAGGATATCCAACTTGGTAGACTTGACAGAACTTACAGACTCGAAAACAAAAGATTGTAACATACAACGAGTTTTCAAATTTCTTTATAATGAAAACTCAAGGAGTGAATGGTGCACTTCAGAATGTAGCTGATAACCCCCTTTTTGGTGTAGCTCTTCGATTTTCCTTGAAATTCCCAAGCTTGGTATTTTCATATCTGCCACTGGGGTTATATTCATTCATATGCACCAAACAGCTTATGTTTTAGCAATTGATCGTTCTGATCAATCACTTCCTTATGTGCATCGCACTAACTTCTAGGAGGTTGTCAAGTATTCTCGCCAATGTTTTCGTAGTTGGTGTTTTGTGTATCTTTACATCCGCAGCCATTCTGTACAATAAAAATATCCATAGTAAGACGGCTGATACAGTACTTTCATAATGCATATAAGTATACATATATGATGAACCCAAGATGAGGAACCCAAAACACAGTTGATCTGAAATGAAGAAAACACATTCAAATGACCAATACGATGAACCCAAAACATATAGTCTTTAACCAACTTTATATGAGAAACAAAACAACAACCATACCCAAATTTCAACATGAACAACAGAGACTTAAGAAACTCAGATTTCAACATTAACAGCAGATACTTAAGAAACCTGTCCCTGTTTTAATCGATTGTATATTTTAAACATTTCAAACAAACTATAACACAAAAACAATCTTAGATTAACGCCAAAAACCAAAAAACCAGTATTAATAAACAGATAAAACCAAAAATATCACAAACAAACCTTTATAATAACCAAAACCCAAACCTCTGTTTTGATACCCGAGCCAAAAACCCACAATAATCAAACAATATTTCCCACAATAATCAAACAATATTTTCACACAAAAGCTGTTACTTTCATAGAGTGGTGAAAATGAGATATCATCAAACATCAACTTACATAGGGTTACACAAGCATCTAACAAGAACAGAGGGTAAACCATAGTGTCGATCATGTTTTAGGTATGTGATTTTACCTTGGATTGTTATAACAACAAATGGTTGGTGAGGAGATTCAATGAAGATGAAGATGATGATTGGTGTTCGGAGTAGAGATTTTCAGATATTTTTGAGAAGTGTGATCGGTCTTTAGGGTAATTAAAGGATATTTCACAATTGTCAAACAGTCAACATAGGGAAGTGTGAGGGAGGGACTCAAACTGTTATGAATTTATAAGATCAAGGGCTCAAAAAACCAAAAAATGAATTTAGGGGCTCAAATTGATGTTTCACACATATCACAGGGACGCAAATTGCATTTTTCTCTAAACATAAATATTACTTTTTTTCAACATATTTTATAAGTTTTGGGGTGATATCAACAGATGTTAACCACTGCTCTTCCTTAACACTTAATCCTTAATCCCTGCTTCTGTATCTACTATTTACTGCAGCAGCAGTTGTTAAAAATCTGTAGTTCACTATTATTGGTTAAGTACCATCAGTGTTTTAATCACTAGCAGTGCTTAAAAGTTTTCCATCAGCTGTTTGACTTAACTGTAGTTTGCGTTATTAATTCTAAATTCATGGCTTCAAATTACTTTTCTTGGTAAACGAGTTATAGAAGCTCAAGTTATATCTGGTAGGAACATTGGCACGAGAGTTTTTATTCTAAGGATTAATATGATCCCGTTTGACAAAAAAATACCTTTTCAATTTCAATAAAGACAATTTCCTTTATCAGTTTGTTTTGCTATGACAATTAACAAGTGTCAAGGACAAACGTTATCAAAGGTTGGTCTTTATTTGAAAAATCCTGTCTTCACTCATGGTCAGTTGTATGTTGCATTATCAAGGGTCAAGACCAGAGAAGGTGTTAAAATACTAATATTCGACGCTGTTGGAAAACCAACAAATAAGTAATGTTGTTTACAAAGAAGTTTTTACTAGGTTGTAATCATTGTGAGCAATGTTAAAACCCTGTTTGACCGAAGTCAAGCTACTTATGTTAAAAGCTAATTATAATAGATAAAACACTGTTTGAGGAATGTTAAAACGCTGTTTGACCAAAGTCTGTTTGACCAAAGTCAAACTACTTTTGTTAAAAGCACAACCGTCAGTATTTCTTCATCATCATTACACATCAAACATCTATCATCTCTTCTTTCAAAAATCACTTCTCCCCAGTCATTTTCTAGGGTTTCAATTTTCTTTTCCTCCATCTTCTACACTTCAATCACCTGAGGTTTTATTATTTTTTCTTCAGTAACTGGTATGTACATTCCTATTGATGAACTTTATATTGTTTAATCTATGTTAATTTAAATCCTATCTTGCTACTAATACGATTTTAAATGTTTATTGCTATACATTCAAGAAGGGTTTACTTATGTGTTTGAATTATCTGTTGAGAACATGTTAAAATAATTATTATTTGCAGAAAATTTTTAACTCATACTCTGTTTCTATTAGAAAACTCATCATGACAATTGCTTTCAAATCAGATCAGCAAACTACTGCCCATAGCCAAGAAAGTATAACTTAGCAGATATTTCCTTTGGCAAACATATACCATAGCAGTGGTTTTGAAATTGCCGGTAATTTCAAATTCAAAATGCCTTGGGATATATACTTTGCAATTAATGCACGTTAAGCAATCACTTCTGTCTTATGCTAAAGGCGTCTTATAGGTAAATGAATAGGTTAATTGTAATTATAATAACGTGTTTAATTTTATATTTTTCCCGTGTAAATGCATTAAAAGCCTAATAAGTGTCGCATGATATTCTTTCGTCTGACGATGTATTTAGTCATAGCCTTCTTCATTGGGTATATAAAATAGATTTGGCAGAGGTTTTGATCATTACCATTTTCATCTATCTACTCAATCATCTTAAAAAATTTTGTTGACGAGATTTTCACAAGGCTCTTTGCAGGATGGAAAAATTTGGGTTTCAAGTGATTGTTGACGAGATTTTCACAAGGCTTTCTGCAGAAGATATTTGCCATTTCAAGTGTCTTTCCAAGAATTTTTATAGGGAATTGTCAAGTCATGCATTTCAGATGATGCATGCTCTCCGAAGTGGAGATTCAGTACAAAAGAAACTATTATCCTTTAAAGACACGTCAATTGTCATTGACAACGTAGTTGGTGGTAAGTTGGATGTTGTTAGTAGTAAAACCTTAAGTTTTCCTAACAATGTCCACTCTAGCTTCTTACGTATTCTATCTTCATTTAATGGGTTGTTGTTAGTTTCCAATAAAGGGATTTGCTGTCAGTTGATTCTTTGGAATCCAACTATCAGGCAGTATAAGGTTTTGTGTGATGACTACTTTAATTCTAATCATCATCGAAACTCTGATACCGGTGGAATTTATTTTGATCAGTTCAATGATCTCAAAGTGCTGAACATCAGATGTTACCGTAATGTAACTGCTGCTCGTGTTTACTCACGACGTCGTGAGTCATGGACAACAATAAATTTCAGTATCGTAAACAATTATAGTTCAAGTCGTTATTCATGGTCTACAGGAGTTTATGCTGATAAAACCATATATTTTATGGTTTCAAATTATTGGTATCCACTAGGTGAGAGGAACATCGTTTGTTTTGATGTTGTTAGTGAGACTTTCAGAATGCTTCACTTTCCTGAGAGTATTGTAGTCAATCCTTGCCAAGGGCATTTTTTGACCATTGCAAAGAGGTTGCATTTGATTGTTATTGGAAAGTCTGCTGAGCTAACTGCTGATTTGCTCAGATATGAAGAAGAAGGCTGGAAGAAGATGTTTGTTTTCAATAATCCTCGTGTAGTTGATTACGTAGATGCACGCCGAAGTACTAATATAATTGAAGACAACAAGTGGTTGATAACAAGCATCTGGGGGGATATGATTGAAGTTGATCTCACCAACGAACTTCCGAAATACCTCCAACATGTTGACAACTACAATGGTCCGAAAGGAGCTTTACTTGTCGAAACTACTGTTTCACCAATAGATTAGGAATTAGGATCCTGTATTTTATTGAATGCTATTATCTGTTTTGACAATTGTATCTTTTATATAATTAGTTGTGTTAAAATTATTAATAATGTTTGTTATTAAAATTAAGTAAATGAATATCGATGTTTGAGAGTGTAAATTCTTGTAATATTGGCAAAGGTCGGTTTAAATGATCAAAGCTTTGTTGTTGAGAACAGTTGTTTCAAAATTAAACAGTGGTTGATACATCTGTTGAATTGGGTCAACAGATGGATGAACTTTGTATGCTGTTTAACACTTGTACTTTTTATAAATATTTAGGTTTGAGAGTGTAAAGGCTTGTAATATTGGCAAATGTATGTTTAAATGATCAAAGCTCTGTTATTGGGAACAGATGTTTGAAAATAAAACAGTGGTTGATAAATCTGTTGACTTTGGTCAACAGATTGATGTCCACACATGTTTGGAACTACTGTTCAGAAAACTGTGGTCGAAACCGCTGTTTGGTTAAATTGGTGGTTTAAAACCACTGTTGGGTTAAAACTGTTTGGTCTTTTAAGGCTTAAACTGTTTTGCCTTAAACAAATGTTAACAAGTTAAACATCTGTTAAGGCTTAAACAGATGTTTGGCCTTTTGTATCAGATGTTTCGACTTAAACAGTTGTTTGATCTTAAACACATGTTTGACCTTAAACAGATGTTTTGCCTTAAACAGATGTTCTTATTCTATATCAGATATTTGGACTTAAATAGATGTTTGACCTTAAACAGATGTTTGGCCATAAACAGATGTTTGGCCTTAAACCAAACATCTGTTTAAGCTCAACATCTGTTTGACTATTTGTCAATATCTTATTGACTTTTGGTTAACATCTGTTTCAAATTTGGTCAACATCTTATTTTGTAAAAGAGGTACAAAAACAAAGATTTTTTTGAAAATCCCAAATCACCCTATCATGTAAGTGCATTGATGTAAAAGTGGAAATTATATTATTCATATGGTCCTGTTGTGGTTTTGTTTGTCCTCTAATATGAGTTCATGATCTAATCCGGTGATTTGAAGTCATTGTTGTTGAATTGAATGAGATGGTTGATGTAATGTGGTCGTATTACAAACAAATAGTAATTAATTAATCTAAATAACTTTCCCGAGCCCGGGAAGCAATCCCGGGTAAAAACCTAGTATATATATATATATATATGGGACCACTAAAATGAAAACCACCTCTAGTTATGAGAACCATGAGAACCACTTATTAGCCCTTAGATCAACTTGATGGATGGATGAGATTAAAAGTAACAAAAATTAATATTAAATGGTTTTTGTCTTATTATGTCTTTAATATTATAATCCAAAAGGGTAATTTAGTAAAATAACTCTATTTTGTCTTTTTATCTTTATTGTTTTTTTTTAGTTTTTTTGTATTATTATATTACTTTTTATTTTTTAAACATAACTTTTTTATTAAAAACATTTTAAAATTCAGATTTTTTTAAACATTTTTTATACTTTTTACAATTTAAGTTTTACGTTAAACTTTTTACGTTTTACGTTTTTTTGACGCGCCGTTTTTACGCCGGGTTTTTTCAAGCGTCGTTATTTTAACACGCCGTTTTTTTACGCGCCGTTTTTTACGCGCCAATTTTTTAACTCCGTTTTTTTACGCGCCGTTTTTTCAACGCGCCGTTTTTACTAGCCAATTTTTTAACGCCGTTTTTTACGCGCCAATTTTTTACGACCCGTTTTAACGACCCGTCTTGCGCCCCACTTTTTCACGCGTCGTTTTTTCAACGCGCCGTTTTTACGTTAACGTTTTTTACGTTTTACGCGCCGGTTTCTTACGTTAACGTTTTTCTACGTTTTACGCGTCGGTTTTTTACGTTTTACGTAAAACTTTTTACGTAAAACTTTTTACGTTTTACGTAAAACTTTTTACGTTTTACGTTTTACGTTAAAATTTTTACATTTTACGTTTTACGTTTTACGTAAAAAGTTTTACGTTTTACGTTTTTACATTTTACGTTTTATGTTTTTACGTAAAAAGTTTTACGTTTTTCAACGCCGTTTTTTACGCGTCGTTTATTAACGCCGTTTTTTACGCCGTTTTTTCAACGCGCCGTTTTTACGTTAACGTAATTTACGTTTATAACGCCGTTTTTTACACATTTTTTTACGTAACAGTTTTTACGTTTATGTAAACTTTTTGCGTTTTTTACGTTTTAGGTAAAACTTTTTACGTTTTACGTAAAACTTTTTTACGTTTTACGTTTAACGTTTAACGTTTAACGTTAAAAGGTTTACATTTTACGTTTAAAAGTTTACGTTAAACTTTTTACTTTTTACATTTTACGTAAAACTTTTTATGTTTTACGCTTCACGTTTTTACGTTTTAGGTTAAAAAAGTTTACGGTTTACGTTAAAAACTTTACGGTTTAATTTTTTTTTACAAAAAAAATTTTACGCAAAAAACGAACGCACCCAGAAATCGCAAACTCGGGAGGTGTCTCAGATATATTGTTATCATCATCGACGCCTCAAAAAAATATAAAAACCCAACAAACAAAAATAAAAAAAAACGAGTGGAATCTTAAAAAAAACGATGTTTTGGCTCAGATTATCCGATAAAACAAGAGGCTGCAAAAAGTGGGGTTGCAGGTTCAAAAACCCTACCCTCCGCCGTCCTTGCCGCGCCATCGTCAGCAAAATCTACGTTTTTTTTGCATCGTCGCCGCCCATCCATCGAATAAAAAACCCACAGATTCATAGAACACAAATCAAAACCCTCCAAACATATCAAAAAACCATCAGATTCGTAAAACTTAAAAATTTCAACCAGATCATTCAAACCAGAAGGAACATGAACATGTTTCAAACCAGATCATTCAACCCAGAAGTAATAGGAACATGTTTCAACCAGAAAGGAACAGTAGCATCATTCAAACCAAATCAAAAAAATATCAAGAACATACCAAAAATCAAAACAAACATCAAAGAACACAGGCCAAAATATGAAAATCCTCAACATACCAAATCAAAACAAATATCAAGATCAAATTCCCCACACATGCTAAACCCAGAAAAATCAAGAACACATGGCAAAAAAAAAATACCAGAGAAATCAACAACACAGGAGGAGACCGGGACCTCCGCCGCTCACGGCGGCGCTGCCGCCGGCCCACCACCCAGCCATCGAACCGCCACCACCGCTCACGGCGGCGCTGCACCCCCCAATCGGAGCGGCGATGATGGCGGCGGTGGTGATCTCACGGAGCTTCCGTTTTCTGTTCTCCGGCCTTGTCGTCGCTGTGTGTCGCCACCACCACAGTGGTGGCCGGTCGTTTAGTTGAGCAGGGGGTACAACTGTACAAGGGGGAGGGGGCCGGAGATGAGGGTGTGTGGTGGATTGAATCTGTCGAATCATTTTTCAAGAGAGAGAGATGAGGGGTATGTGGTGGATTGAATCTGTCGAAGCATTCGTCTGTGTTGTGGGTATTTTTAGAGAGAGAATGGTTACAATTTGGGGTTTTGAAATATCAGAGAGAGAGAGAGAGAATGAATAAATGGAACATGTATGATTTAAATAGAACATCTTGGGGTGTGTGGTGAATGTCCGGGGGGATTAAATGAAGAGAGAAAGAGGGGGATTTGACATTTTGGGGTAAAAGACCAAAATAACCTTTTAGTTGGCATGATCTGATTGGTTGAAAGTGGTTCTCATGGTTCTCATAACTGGAGGTGGTTCTTATTCTAGCGGCTCCCTATATATATATATATATATATATAGGGTAGGGATCCTAAGAGAAGTCCACCCTATTTGAGAAACTTAAGAAGCAATCTAGACCACACATTTTTCCTAAGCAAAAAAATGTAAAAAAAGATGAAAAAAATGCAATTTTTTTTTTTGGATTTATACACATGTGTATATTGTTAATCTTTTAACTATACATATATGTATATTGTCAATTATACATACATGTATATACATTTTTAAAATTGAAAAAATATGTGTTATAAATCCTAACCTTATACCATAAACACTAAAGCTAAACCTTAATGCTAAACCCTAAAACCTAAAGCTAAACCCTAATGCTAAACCCTAAAGCTAAACTCTAATTCTAAACCCTAAAGGTAAACCCTAAAGCTAAAACTAAACCCTAAAGCTAAACCCTTAATGCTAAACCCTAATGCAAACCCTAAAGATAAAGCTAAACCTAAAAGTTAAAGCTAAACCCTAATGCTAAACCCAAAAGCTAAACCCTAATGCTAAACCCAAAAGCTAAACCCTAATGCTAAACCCTAAAGCTAAACCCTAAAGCTAAACCCTAAACCATAAAGCTAAACCCTAAACCCTAATGCTAAACCTTAAATACTAATGCTAAACCCTAAATAACACTTATTTTTCAATTTTAAACATGTATATACATATATGTATAATTGACAATATACATATATGTATAGTTAAAAGATTAACAATATACACATGTGTATAAATAATTTTTTTTAAAAAAAAAATAAAAAATCAAATCCTTAAAGAAAAAGCTGCGATTTTTCCAAAAAAAAAAAATAAATAAATAAATAAATTTTTTTTTTTTGCATTTTTTTACCTCTTTTGCATTTTTTTTGCTTCGGGAAAATGTGTGGTCCAGTCCCAGAATGCTTCTCAAGTTTCTCAAATAGCCTACTACTTCTCACATGATCCTTATCCTATATATATATATATATATAGGGTAGGGATCCTAAGAGAAGTCTACCCTATTTGAGAAACTTGAGAAGCAATCTGGACCACACATTTTTCCTAAGCAAAAATTGCAAAAAAAAGGTGAAAAAATGCAATTTTTTTTTTATTTTTTGGAAAAATCGCAGCTTTTTCTTTAAGGATTAATTTTTAAATTTTTTTTTTTTTTTGGATTTATACACATGTGTATATTGTTAATCTTTTAACTATGCATATATGTATATTGTCAATTATACATATATGTATATACATGTTTAAAATTGAAAAAATATGTCTTATAAATCCTAAACCTTAAACCATAAACACTAAAGTTAAACCTTAATGCTAAACCCTAAACTCTAAACCCTAAAGCTAAACCCTAAAGCTAAACCCTAATTCTAAACCCTAAAGCTAAACCCTAATGTTAGGGGTGACAAAATGGGTGGGTTGGGTAGGTTTGGGTAATGGGTTAGGATGGGGATGGGTTAGGATGGGTTTGGGTTAGGATGGGTTTATTAAGAAATGGGTTAGGATGGGCTTAGGTCAAGATGAGTTTTTCTCAAGATAGATTTGGGCATGATAGGCTAAAAATATAAATAAATAATCAAAAAAAATTTAAAAAATAAAAAAAAAATTAAAAAATCAAAAAAATAAAAAAAAATCAAAAAAATTTAAAAATAATAAAAAATAATTAAAAAATAAAAAAAATAAAAAAAACCAAATAAAAAAATCAAAACGAGCACCATCATTGCTCACTTCTTGTCCGACGTTTCTAATCCGTTGCTAAAAACTTTTTGTCGCAGAATTAGCAATGAACTTGTCGATCAACCGAAAATCAATCCGAAACTGATCCGATCAGTTCAAAATGTACAAAAACTTTAGCCGAAAGTTACCTAATTCGACCGAAAATACAACCAATTCAATCTTAATCGGAACACACCAAACTGTAATTATGATTCAAATCAAATTTTCATAAATCGATTGTTTTAAACTCACAAAGGCTACTCAATTCAGATCAGAAATCTTGTACATCAAAAACAGTTTCAAATCGATTTACAAATTCGTTTTCTTCTCAAGCAATACTCGCAAACAACCTCACAATTCAGTTATGCGACTTGAAGCATGTTACTCCGCAACTCAGTTCAGATTTACTCTTCGAATCAATCAAGTAATCGTTTTTTTTATAAAAACAACTCAATAACAGATCTGGGTTCATCCATTTTAATGAAGAATTCACTTCGAAATCAATGTAATGTGTCTGATATGTTCAAAAACGATTTGAAAACCAAACTGAAAATCACTGATTCTATCAGAGATACACAAACAAGACACCGAATCACACCTGAAATTGATCCAATTTTACCGAAACTTGATTGAAATTTACCGAAAATCAAAAGTTGTACCACAATCTTCACTGTGTATATATTAATCGATGAAAATAAACAACAAGAACTGTTAATCTCTCTTTGTCAACAATGAAATCATTCAGATCTATGTATAATGTGCTGAGTATAATCGTTCATTCAATTTCAGCAAGTTTTGATCACTGATCAGTCTTAAATCGATGTAGTCAGAAATAATCAAAACTATAACACAACACATACTTGTACAGATTCAGCGTGATCACCCAAACTCCGGTACTCAGGATTCAACTTAGATCCACCGGCGTAACCGACGGTGGTACGTACAACTCCATCCAAGCAACCGAACACATATTCCACTCTCCAGAAGCTTCCGAGAGAGAAAACAACGGTTTTAAGGAACTGATCCGGGGGATTTCCGGTGACCTGAGAGATCGGATTCGGAAACTTAATCGCTAGGGCTGTTACATTGGGGGTGAGTGTGATGGTGAGAATGATGTATGATAGGTTTGTGTGGTTTGAAAGATAAAAACCCATTCTGACCCATGTTAAAACTTAGATGAATATTTTAAAACCCATCCTAACCCATCTTGAATATTTCCCTAGCCCATTCTGACTTATTTCTTTTTTTAAAATGGCCTAAAATAACCCAAAATGTCATGGATGGGTTCTTGTTGCCACCCCTACCTAATGCTAAACCCAAAAGCTAAAACTAAACCCTAAAGCTAAACCCTTAATGCTAAACCCTAATGCAAACCCTAAAGACAAAGCTAAACCCAAAAGTTACAGCTAAACCCTAATGCTAAACCCAAAAACTAAACCCTAATGCTAAACCCAAAAGCTAAACCCTAATGCTAAACCCTAAATACTATTGCTAAACCCTAATGCTAAACCCTAAAGCTAAACCCTAAACCATAAAGCTAAACCCTAAATACTAATGATAAACCCTAAATAACACTTATTTTTCAATTTTAAACATGTATATACATATATGTATAGTTAAAAGATTAACAATATACACATATGTATAAATAAAAAAAAATTAATCCTTAAAGAAAAAGCTGCGATTTTTCAAAAAAAAAAAAAAATTTGCATTTTTTCACCTTTTTTTTGCATTTTTTGCTCAGGGAAAATGTCTGGTCCCATTTGCTTCTCAAGTTTCTCAAATAGCCTACTACTTCTCACATGATCCTTATCCTATATATATATATATATGGGTAAGGATCATTTCAGAACCATAAATATTTACAGAACTCGCAGAACTCCTAATAAACAATCTTTTTATTTTTATATTTTTTTGTTTAGGATAATTTTATCATTTATTATGTGTATTTTTATGATTACATACATGTTCAGAGTAATTTTATCATTTTTTATATGTAATTTTATAATTACACGTATGTAAATTAGTGTTTTTACATATATGTAATTAGTTATGACACATATATACAATTAGGCTATTACACATATGTAAACTACTTTTAACATGTATGTAATCAAAGAAAGACATATAATAGATGATAAAAAGATCCTAAATACAAAAAAATATATATAAAATGATTGTTTATTAGGAGTTCTGAAAGTTCTGTAGTTATTTAGAGTTCTGAAATGAACTCAACCCTATATATATATATATATATATATATATATGGGCCAGGATCATTTCAGAACCATAAATATTTACAGAACTCGCAGAACTCCTAATAAACAATCTTTTTATTTATATATTTTTATGTTTAGGATAATTTTATCATTTATTATGTGTATTTTTACGATTACATACATGTTAAGAGTAATTTTATCATTTTTTATATGTAATTTTATAATTACACATATGTAAACTAGTTTTTTACATATATGTAATTAGTTATGACACATATATATAATTTTGGCAATTAAACATATGTAAACTACTTTTAACATGTATGTAATCAAAGAAATACATATAATAGATGATAAAAATATCCTAAATACAAAAACTTATATATAAAATGATTATTTATTATGAGTTCTGAAAGTTCTGTAGTTATTTAGAGTTCTGAAATGAACTTAACCCATATATATATATATAAATTATGCATGGTATAAAAATTACTGCTATATCACCGCTATAACCTATATATCATATAGCGGACCTTGACCGCTATTCGATTTTGGACCGCTATAACTGCATAGTTGGCTGGTTCCGTGTTTGATTCTTTCTAGAAGCAGTTTTGTATGTTGTTCCTTTACACACCCAGTCCCCCGAAGCCACTGGCTGGTACATCACATGTGAGGTGTTTATGGGCTGCAAATGAAAAAAGAATCAAGGTGCACCCTTTAGTTCATTTTGCCAAACTTGTTCATGTCATAAACCAGTTCGGATTGGTCAAACTTGGTCAAAATCTGTTTGAGGCCAAACCAGTTCTGGGCATAAACCGGTTTTATAGGAAAATAAGCGATTGGGGTTGGGGTGAAACCAATTCGAGTCCAAACCGATTTCGCTAATGAATTATCCAACCGGTATACAAACATGCAAGTTGGGTCGTGTTGGCACCGGTTTTGATATGGTACTGGCCAGGTTAAGAACTGGTTTGGAAATCGAAACCGGTTTGTTACACCAATAATAGAGGTAACCACTCACCAAGCCTTTTCTTTTTTTCTTTTTCTTCCATGAGATAACTCTCTATTTCATTTGGTTAATTATTTATTGTCTTCTAAGTTTAGTTAATTATCTATTTGTTTCTAATTTTAGTATATTTTTTTATTATTTTTTATACCTTTTTAGTTAATTATTTCTTATTTATTTTACGTTTAGTTATGTTTAATTATTTATTAATCGAGTTAAAATGATTATTAAACTTACCAAAATAACTTATTTGTTTATGCTAATGATGTTTTTGATTATAAACATGTGTGTAATTAGATGTTTCAACTGTTAGATTTAAGCAAAGAGGAAAAGTGAAAGCAAGCAATCGATGGAACATGTAATGCAAATCAATTGTTTCTCTTTTTAACCATTAATTGCAAACAAAACCAATTAAAAAAAAAAAAAACGACATAATCCTCTGTAACACAAATTGGGGTTCTGAATCCGATTCACAAAAGCTTTGTAACTCTAATTGATTGATCAATCTGATTCACAAGATTCAATTGATTAATAAGAGGTGTGGGGGTTTGGGTTGGGGGCATTGCTCGACACGTGGCGGGTGTGGTGTTCATAAGGTAATTCTTCAAAAGAAGGGGCGTGGGTGTGGCGTGGCTTCGGCTGGCGTGGTAAGGTGATTTACGGGCATGGCGAGAAATTTCATATCTTCGTTTTTTCTTTTAGAAATGTTTTTTTTTATCGTACGACGCTTGAATATATGTCCTCATCATGATCCTTTGTTGTTGGATGAAATTGAATATGCCGATTTCGTCCCAATTTTTTCCAACTGGTCGGTTTTGTGGTGAGCTAGGGTTCGGGTTCTCTTGGTAACCAAAGGGGATGATCGGGTCGTAGTTTCGGTTAAATGGATGCATTGCAGAGGATTAAGTGGGTTGATTTTATAAAAAATATAGAGATAGAAGAAGTAGAGAAGTGGTAAAAAATGGGTGAGTATTTATAATGTTTAAAAAGGAAATATTTTGTTTAAATAAAGTAGCCGTTTGGCAACGGGCCAACGGCTAGCCCAAACGGTCATCTCTCACCAGCCAATCCAAACCAACCACCTCACCTCCCCCCCCCCTCCCCCCCGGCGCGTGCGCCCCAATCAACGCCCCACACCCACGCCAGCGGGGCAACACCGTGGTCAACGTTGACCCGGTGTGGTTTAGACAACGTTGCTTGCAACCCCCGCCCCATACCCGGTATCCTTAGTATGTATTGCATTGCATCATTCATCAATAGAATTTTGAATTAATTACGGTTATGCCACCACCATTTTTTAAGAGATGGAATTTTTTCAAAAAAATTGTCATGAAATCCATCTATTTATGTTATTTTATTATCAATAATTGATGTCCTTTACCCAACTCATTTATAATCCAACCAAAAATTTTGCCTCGTAAATAAAATTTCTTGTTATGTCACTTGATGTTATTTTATGGTATTGCAAATAATTATGTGATCTACCATGAATGACCCGAACTAACTCAAGAATTCTCAAGTGTTATTAGAAATCTGAGTATCTAAAAATAGCGACCCACCATGAATGACCCAAACTAACTCGAGAATTCTGACGTGTTATTAGAAATCTGAGTATCTAAAAATAGCGACCCATAGAAATTTTTTTGGCTCCGCTATTTACCTGTTGTCTAATTTAAGTTGACTCGAATAGGCCTATATATTGTTTATCTCAATCCACCCACTGACCCACATATGACTTACTTGGAGTAGAATCGATAATGATGGCCTGGTCTATTCGCACACGCCCATAGTCTATTTAAACACTCCAAAGCGCCCCGCTATGGCCAAAGCGGGGCGCTTTGGTGTAAAGTCAACAGACAAGGTCTGAAGCGGTCAGATCTTGTCTGTTGCTTTACATCAAAGCGCCCCGCTTTGGCCATAGCGGGGCGCTTTGGTTTTTTTTTTTTTTTCCAAAGCGCCCCGCTTTGGCCTAAGCTCGGCGCTTTGGTTTTTTTTTTTTTTTTTTTTTTTTTACATTTTGGGGGTATTTTATAATGGAATACGACAAGATAAGATGTTTTATAAATTATAATAATGCATTTGCTTTGGAAACCGATAAGATAAGATGCGTGTAACATTGGAAGATGGGGTTTTAGATTTTGACAGTGATAAGTCATAGACTTTTAGACTTACCTAGGTCTTAAAATTTAAAAGGAATTCATTAATTTATGTTCTCAAAAACCACATTATAACTATATTCGGTCAGCTATAAAAGAAAATAAAAATAAAGTTTTGAGTTATAATGTTAGTTTAATAATTAGGTTTTTTTTAAAGGATTAAGGGAGGAAAGGATTGTGTTGGAAAAGACAAAAACAGTGGAGTGGTTAGTACATTGTGCATTGTGAATTGTAAAAAAAAAAGTAAATTTGCAGAAGTGTCAAAATCAAAGGCTAGATTAGGCATGAGAGTAGGCATCATATCAGTTGGGGAGCAAGGCCAAAACTAAAACAGTGGTAATAGTCCCTATTCCAAAATCAAAGGCTAGATTAGGCATGAGAGTAGGCATCATATATGAAGGTGTAGAGCAACATCAACGAAAAACAATATATGCGTTACATCACGTTAAAAACCTAATGTCACCGACACGACCCAATCAGATTCAATACTCACTTATACGACCCAAAATGACAATATACATCATAATACTACAATTAATGAAAAAATACGTCATGTACATGTACGGTAGGCAGCTAATACACATAAAACTACTCATAGGAGTACTTGTGCTTTCAAACCAAAATGATACGATATAATGGAATACGACATCACACGTAACCGATTTGATCCGGAACTTGCAGTATAGTCCATATATATTAAAAAATGATGTATAATGGAAAAAGCGTAAAATTTAGACTATTATCGACGCGTTTGTGAATTAAAAACAATTTTAAAAAAATTAAAAAAGGCCCAAAGCGCAGCGCTTTGACCTAAGAGGGGCGCTTTGCCCCAAAAAAAAAAAAAAAAAAAAAAAAAAAAACCTCAAAGCGCCCAGCTTAGGCCAAAGCGGGGCGCTTTGACGTAAAGCAACAGACAAGGTCTGACCGCGTCAGTCCTTGTCGGTTGACTTTACACCAAAGCGCCCCGCTTTGGCCATAGCGCGGCGCTTTGGGGTGTGAAAATAATTTTGGCCGTGTGTGAATAGCATGACCCATAATGATTTCAAAATTTCTAACTTTTCTAAAACTTTTTTCCACTTGCTAATAAATTATTGTCCATATAGTAGTCTAAAATGATAGCAATGATGCCTATTAAAGCTATAAAACTTTCATTATTTCCTTTGTAGAATTCTTTCATGTTTCAAGACCAAAGTTTTCTTGTCAACATCTTTTACAACCATAATCATACAAAATTTCAAATTTGTTTTCTAGTATCCTTATCAGATATTTTGTTTGTTTTATCAATTTAGTTCTATATACACACACGGAAGCTCAAAAGTTCGTATAAAAAAATAGTTAGTTGTTATCTGAATTTATTATTTTAATTTTACAGGTGAATTGATATTTATAAAAGTGAAACAAGTTGGGAGATTGCAGAATGGGTCAAAAGTGTGGACTTCCTAAAAGTCACGCCTTGCTTTATAAGTTAAGTGCATAGTTAGTTGGTTGGTGAAAACAGAAACATTTTAAAAAGAATACGACTGATTTGTTAGGCTATAGGGTGTGGTTGGAGTCTTATGGGGCTTTATCATGTCACCTAAGCTTCACGTTAGCGCCATGTCAACACAGGGGCTTTATCATGCCTCCTCCCCAGTCTTAGTTTATTACCGTTTTATCTAGCTTCCTATAATTCTCTCCGGTGTCTCCGGTAGCTCGACGAAGGCTGCGTGACTGGGTTAGCGTGCAAGGTCGCCCATTTCCGGCTTGACCTGTCATTCTAACCCTCCTTGCTATGCTTCCATTCGCCTCCGGGGCCGGGCTTTTTCCTGTTCCTCTTTTGCATTCTGGTCCGGTCCTTTCCTGGTTGGCTTAGCGGGTCTGATACCGACGGCTTCTTTATATTTTGTGCGTCCGGTTCGAATCCCGTTAACACTTCTTCGGGGAGGCGTCGGTCGGAGTGCTCGATCTTCTGCTGATTCTGTTGTGGTCAGGCCATGGCTGGCAACTCGAGACAGTCCGGCGATATTGTCAAGTTGTTCGTTACCAACCTGCCAGACGGCTGCACTCTGTGGGAGCTCAGAAAGTGCTTGGAAGCTTTCGGGGTTATTGTGGGTTCGTACGTCGCAAAAAAAAGAGACAAGAATGGTTGCAGATTTGGGTTCGTCTCGTTCAAAGATGTTAGGGAAAGGGCTGAGCTTCTGAAGAGCCTCGGAGGAATTAAAATGGGTGATTTCAGACTAAAGATTAACGTGGCCAGGTTTGCGGCGGAAAATTCGGGTGGTCATGTTGAGCTGTCGGCGATGAAGCAAAAGGATAGGGGGTCTGGTCACCAGGTCCCTGGTGGGGCATTCAACCTCAGGGATGAGAGGAGCTATAGAGAGGCGGTGGGGGCCTCCAAATCTATGGCCGGTCTATCTTCGGATCAAGCCGGTGTTCTGGAGGAGGAAATCAGGGTTAGAGAGAAGGCGATTGTGGTGCCGGATAGAACGGGAGCTTTCAATGATTTGGTCGGCATGGCGTTGGTGGGAAGGACGGTGGATCTCGAGACCCTTGTCGATTTTGATAAGCTTCTGAGGATTGCCAAACTTTCTGTCGCGAACCTTCAGTACTTGGGTGGTTTATCGCTGCTCATTTCTTTTCATGATGCGGATTCGGCTAAGCTGTTCATGGACGCTAAGGAGGTTTGGGGACCCTGGTTTTCCAAATTGGATTACTGGTCGGGTCAGATTCTCCCCCTTGAACGTGTTGCATGGCTGAAGCTGTGTGGGATCCCCCTCCACCTGCTGGACCCGGACGTGTTGGGGTTGGTCGGTGAATCTTTCGGGAGGCTCCTTCACATTCCTAAGCTTAGCGAGGTTGATTTGGATCTGTCCACTGTTAGGGTGGGTGTTCTTGTCGGCTTTTCGGGCAGGATTAAAGAGGGGGTTTCTTTGAAATGGAATGACAGATCTTACAGAATTTGGGTGGAGGAGGACTCTGATGTTTGGGTCCCTGATTGTTTGGATAGGGACGATGAGTCTGTTTCGGAGGATGTTCCGTCGCCGGAAGGCTTCCCGGCAGCTGACATGCAAGTTTCCGGCTCTGGGGAGATGGAGGAACCCCAATCGTCGGTGTTTGGTGAGCCAGTCGAGAAGTCGCCGACTGCTGCTGGTCCATTTTCCCACATGTTTAATTCTCCTAGATATGTGGAGAGAGAAAAGGTGGCTTCCGCTGGTTTCGAGGATAATGAGGTTAGGTCTGCTCATGATAAGGCTGGTCGTTTAGGATCCACGTTGGTGGGGCCAGGAGGAAATGGGGGTTTTGATATTGGATCTGGTGGGAATTTCAATAGGCCAAATAGGAGGAAGGTGTTGGGCCAGTCTTTTTCTAAAGCCCAGCCCAAGTCCAGAAGCACATTGGTCTCGCCGGGAGTGGGGAGGCCAAAAAAAAGACCTAGGAGCTCTGATAAGGATGAGGAACTGGGTTTTGGCTTCGTGGGGTTTGCTCCCTCCCCGAGTGCAACTTTGGATTTGAATGTCTGTGCCCAGGTTTCGGATTCACAGGCGGATGCCCCGTGTTCTGTGGAACTCCGGAACGATCTCCAGCAACGTGCTCAGAGATCTGCCTTTGAGGAAGAAATCGATGCCACTATCGAGATAGGTACTCGAGTAGGGGTGGAAATCGGCGAGAAATCAGAACAGGTTCGCAACATCCTCGGATCTTCAGGTATTAATGGGGTGGAACTATGAATTTTTTATCTTTTAATTTGCGTGGTCTTGGGGGTGTTGAGAAGCAAAGGTGGGTGAAGGAATTGAAATCGAAAAATGGTATTTGTATTATGGCTCTTCAAGAAACTAAAAAAGAGGCAGTCAAAGCTGAGGATGTTATGGGTTTTTGGGGTAACAAGAAGTTTGGTTTCGAGTCTGTTGGTTCGGTTGGCCTTTCGGGTGGGCTGGTGTGCATCTGGGATCTGTCTGCCTTCAGTGTGTTAAATGTTGTTAAGAGCATGAACTTCTTGTGCATTAGTGGCAATCTCGTGGGGAGTGGTTTGCTGCTTAACTTCGTCAATGTCTATGCCCCTCAAAGTATCCCGGCCAAACAAGCTCTGTGGGATGAGCTTTGCCAGATTATTTCGGGTTCCGACGGGCTGTGGGTGGTTACCGGGGATTTCAACGCGGTTCGGTGCCGTGAGGAGAAGAGGAACTGCGGGTTCAAACAGACCTGTGCTAATAATTTCAACAGCTTTATTTTTGACACAGGGCTTATTGAGTACAACATGCGCGGTAGGAAGTTCACTTACTCATCGTCTGATGGAAGGAAGCATAGCAAACTTGACAGATTCTTGGTTAATATGGGCTTCTTTAACACCTGGCCCGATGCGAGCGTTGACGCGGTGCCAACGTTCTTGTCGGATCACAGCCCAATTATTTTAAAAACTTCTTTGGTGAACTTTGGCCCCAAGCCTTTTCGGCTTTTTGACTCATGGTTCGATCGGCCTGGTTTTCAAGAGGCTGTGGTTTCGGCTTTAGGAAAGGACCCGGGGTGTCCTGGCCCCCCGGACGTTCGTCTCATGCGTAAGTTGGGAATCCTTAGAGCTGATCTCAAAATATGGAGGGATGAGATGCTTGCTAAAGGTTCGGAAGCGGTGTCATTGGCCCAAACGGATCTTGAGTCCATTCAGGCTGTGATGGAGGTCAGGGATTTATCGGAAGATGAGGAATGGACCCTCCTGGAATGCAAAAAAGTCTTAAAAGAGGAAGAGGATCGGAAAACCAGCGATTTCAGACAAAGATCTAGGATTAAATGGGCAAAGGACGGGGATGAAAATTCGAGCTATTTCCACGCCATGATAAATTGTAGAAAGGCTTCGAACTCGCTGCATGGTTTGGATATCGGCAGCACTTGGGTTTCCAAGCCTTCATTGGTGAAAAAGGAGGTTTACAGATTTTTCAAATCTAAGTTTGTTGAAGATTGCGAGGTTCGGCCTCGGCTGGTTTGTGCGGACCTTAAATTAGTGCCAGATTCCTACGCTCCGATGTTGGATGCTCGGTTCAGTTTAGAGGAGATTAAGGCTGCAGTCTTCGGTTGTGGTGATGACCGGGCCCCGGGTCCCGACGGGGTTAATTTCCGGTTCGTGAAGCGCTTTTGGCATTTGTTCGAATATGATTTTGTTGATATTATGGATGTCTTCTACGCGTCTGGATCTATCAGCATGGGATGTGGTTCGTCGTTTATCGCTTTGATCCCCAAGGTCATCGACCCGATCGGTCTTAATGACTTCCGTTCTATAAGCTTGGTGGGCTTGATTAACAAGGTTATTTCAAAAATTCTGGCGAACATGCTCAAAATTGTGTTGGATAAAGTTATCTCTTATTCTTAGTCGGCCTTCGTTAGTGATAGACTGATTCTTGATGGCCCTCTTATTGTTAATGAAGTTCTGAATTGGGCTAAACGTTCTAAAAAAAATATATTCTTCCTCAAGATTGATTTTGAGAAGGCGTACGACAATATTAACTGGAACTTTGTTCTCGACATGCTCCTCCAGATGGGTTTCTCGGTTAAGTGGTGTTCTTGGATCAAGGGTGTGCTGTCTTCAGCTAGGGCCTCGGTGCTGGTTAATGGAGCCCCAACCTTCGAATTTAAGTGTTTCAAAGGCATGCGTCAAGGCGACCCGTTGTCCCCGTTTCTCTTTGTTATTGTGATGGAAGCTCTCTCGTGCATGATTAGGAAGGCATGTAATTTGGAGATTATTAAAGGAGTTGCCCTTCCGAACGGAGGCCCAGTTGTTTCTCACCTTCTCTATGCGGATGATGCAGTCATTTTGGGTGAGTGGTCCAGGGATAATATTAAAAATGTTGTTAGAATCCTGAGGTGTTTTCACCTTTGCTCAGGTCTCAAGATTAACCTCTCGAAGTCAAATTTGTTCGGGGTCGGTCCGCTTCTTAATGACGTGGCTGAGATGGCAAGCATTATTGGATGTAACGCTGATTCGTTTCCGTTTAAGTTTCTCGGTTTGAAAGTGGGGGCCAATATGAACCGCTATGAAAGCTGGAGACCGGTATTCGACGCTATGGAAAAACGGCTTTCTTTATGGAAAGCCTCGTTGCTTTCCATTGGCGGGAGGGTCACTTTGATTAGATCGGTTCTCGAAAGCCTCCCTAATTATTACTTTTCCTTATATAGAGCCCCGGTTAAGGTTGTGAAGGATTTGGAAGTCTTGGTGAGGAAATTTCTTTGGGGAGGGTCTTCGGAAATTAAAAAGGTGCATTGGGTCGCGTGGGATAGAGTGGCGTCGCCGTTAGACTCGGGGGGTTTAGGGATCCAACGTCTAAGAGACATCAACATTTCTCTCTTATCCAAATGGGGGTGGAGATACAAGAACGAGCTTGATAGTTTATGGGTGAAGGTTGTGAATGCTATCCACGTCGGGGGGTCGGCCTGGGATTTCCTCCCTCTGAAGAAATCCTTTGGTGGTGTTTGGAATAACATCGTTTCGTCTATTAAGCAGCCGTTGGTTGGGAATGTTCCGCTTCGGAATTTCTTTAAAGGTGAGGTTAAAAGTGGAGACAATATTATTTTTTGGTTGGACCCATGGTTGTTTGATGTTCCCTTAAAGGAGAAGTTTCCTAACCTCTTTAAACTGGAAGTGGTGAAGACGTGTTGTGTGCTTGACCGTCTTCAAGGAGAAGGGCTCTGGCTTTGGAGACATGATCCGGAGACCGTCGAGGAGCTTTCGGAGTGGCAGACGTTATCCGGGGCCTTGGGTTCGGTTTCTCTCTCACCGGGTGCGGATAAATGGTCGTGGCTGGGTAATGGGTCGAAGTTCTTCTCTGTGGCAGCGGTTAAACATCATATCAGCTCCTCTCGCGATTATAGCAGCCGATATGTGATGAAATGGTGCAAATGGGTTCCCAAAAAGTGTAATATTTTCGCGTGGCGCGCTGAAATGAACAGGATTCCCACGGTGGACGCCCTTAGCAGCAGGGGTGTGACGATTCTCGATGACATGTGTTGCTTCTGCGAGGAAGACCTCGAGTCCGTCTCCCATTTTTTTTCTGCTTGCCCGATCTCCTTGGGGGTTTGGGAAAAGGTCAGCTTTTGGTGCCGGATTCCGAGGTTTTTCATATTTTCGTTCAGAGATCTAGTTGAGCTGCATAGTGTGGGGGATAGAGATAAGGCGGTTCGTGAGGCTTTGCATGGTATTGTGATTACGACGTGCTGGGTGTTATGGAAGGCTAGAAATAAGTTGAGATTTAACGGTATTAGAAGTAGTGTTGAGGAGTTTTTAGTGAGGTTAGAGTTGTTAGTTTTTTCTGGTTTAAACATAGAGCGAAGAAAGGGGTTTTTGAGTGGGGTGATTGGTGTAATTTTGTGAATATGTAAGTGTTTGCTTGTTTTCCCGTCCCGGTTTTCGGGTTCGGTGGTGTGAATGAAGTTCTCCTTTCAAAAAAAAAAAAAAAAAAAAATCATGCCTCCTCCCCCCCCCCCCTTTAAGTTGCAGGGTGTGGATGGAGCCTCATGTCATGATTACCTAATTATTTATTTATTTATTTAAATATTTATTTTTTAACTAGAAAACAAAAACAAAACATAATTTCATTAAACATAAATAAAAACACTACATAATTTCATTAAAAAAATAAAAACACTACATAATTTCATTAAAAAAATAGAAACACTACTCGTCGTCTGTGTCGACTCCTCCTTGTTCACGATAAAACCATAGGTGCTCTGTCAGATCGGCTCGAAGGTTATGGTGTGTGTGCCTAGCCCGTATCTTCGCTCGGATATCTTCTTTCTCAGCGTATGTTAGTGTTGGGTTCGTTGGTTGGATACTTTCATCATAGCTTTCTCCACAAAACACTCTACCCGAGTCCTCCAATATCATGTTATGCAAAATGATACACGTATACATGACGTTTCTCATTTTACTTTTTTCAAGTATCCTCGACGGCTGGGCGATGATAGACCATCTTTTCTTTAACACACCGAAAGCCCGCTCGATATCTTTTCTTGCTGACTCTTGTTTTTTCTTGACATACAATCTTTTTTCGTCATCTGGACACGAAAAACTTTTTACCAACGTCGCCCACTCGGGATAAATACCATCTGTGAGATAGTAGCCATACTTATACTGCACGTCGTTTGCAAAGAATGAAGTATCTGGTGCAACACCGTCTATGACATTGTCGAATAGATTTGAGGACATTAAAACTGCAATGTCATTGTTCGTACCAGCCATACCAAAGTACCATGCCAAATCCATAAATCTTGAGAAGCGACCGCTTGTAATATTAGGGTAGGACCATCGTGGTCACCACGATGATGTTGCCATTTCCAAGCGGTTGGACATGCCCCCCAATTCCAGTGCATGCAATCAAGACTTCCCAACATTCCAGGAAACCCATGTAAGCGCTGATGGGCCTCGTATAGAAGTGGAACGTTGGCTGCGGTTGACATCCTCAAATATCGTCTCCCGTACAGAGAGATTACACCTAATAAATTATTGCTAATTAAAAAATAATAACGACGTAAATAAAAATAATAAATACTAGTGTTAATAAAAATTACATTCACAAAAATTTTCAAGAGACTCACGACATATTCTTGACGACATCCTTAAATACTCATCCCACGCATCACTCGATGTGTCGTAGGCTAGTTGCCTAATTGGTCCTGTACACTTTTGTAGTCCAGAGAAACCAACTTTGCGACTTGCACTTACCCTTTGCGTGAAAAAAAGGGATTCGCCCGCATGATCATTGGAAATTTAAACGAATAGTCGTCGGCTCATACGAAACCTACGCTTAAACTGAACATCATCGTACAAAGGAGTTTTACAAAAATAATCTTGCACTAGACGTTCATGAGCAGCTAACCGATTCCGTTCAATAGGCGGTTGTCTGGTACACGATGCAGAGGATTCGGCTTCTTCTCGCAAATAATTAATCTCCTCCTGCGTCATGGCGATAACCATATCGTCAAGAACATCGTCGGATGAGGAGCTCGAAGAAGACATTTTTTAGTTGTGATTGGCGTGTGTTTTAGTTGTGATTGGTGTGTGTTTTGGTTGTGATTGGTGAGTTTTTTAGTTTAGGATAGGTTAATATATATAATAAAATAAGAAAAGTTTTTTTTAAATAATGGACCGTTTGACAACGGTCATTTTGACCATTCTTCCTCGTTCAACGCGTTTCCAGCCCGTTATCATCTTGGCGAAGGTTGTATGGCGCCCCGGCATAACGCCGGGGGTGTGGTCCGATAGCGCCGTTGGGCGTTATAGATGCCCAGCTAGCTTGGGTGGCGCCCCCACACCCTCCAGCCTTACATAATTAATGAAATGTTTCAATCGATACCTAATAAATCAAAATAGCTTTATAAGCTAATACTATACGCAGTGAAGGTTTGAAAAGGGGGCATTGTGCGACATGTGGACGTTATCTTAGCACGCGTTAGAAAAGTAGCGTGGTGCAAAAACGGGAGAAGTGGGACGGGGCGTGAAAGGGTGACGTTATTCGACACGCGACACACACTTTTTATTATTATTTTATTTTTTAAAATTTTATAAATTCTTTTGAATTTTAAAAAAAATATAACATTACCCAATACTGTATTACCCAATACTATATTTTTCAACATATTTAGACATAAGTTGTTGTCCATTAGGCTTTGGGCGTTTTTCAAAAAAATTTTTTTTTTTGATTTTTACTTTTATTTCAAAACTATTTAATTCTTTACTTTTAACCCAAAACTATTTGTTTTTTTTACTTTTAGCCCCAAAACTTTTCGTAGTTACTTTTAACCAAAAACTATTTGATTTTTTTTTTACTTTTAACCTTAAAACTTTTCATCTTTTGCAATTTAACCTCACAACTTTTATTTTCAATTTCGGTCCTCTATATTTTTCATCGTTTTACGTTCCGTTCTAAATTTTGTGAGTTAACACGGCGCAACGTGCGTGTGTGGTTAAACGTTTTTACGTCGTCTATTTTTTCTCGTTTGACAGGTTCATCGTAATACGCGGGTCCTAGATCGACTTAGTTATTCTTTTATACGTTTTACATTTTTGGTTTAATTTCTTTGTATTAACACGCCACAACTTCAGTGTTGATGGTCACTGACAGTATTGTGACATTGGTGTTCGCCCCCCGCCGCAACGCGGGGGTGCTTAATACTAGTTAATACTAATTTTACAAATAACATTAGAAACATTACAGAATTTAAAAAATAAAAACAATACATAACTTAAAAAAATAAAATAAAAAACACGAAATAAACTTAAAAAAACATTACATGATTAAAACTAAACACAATTAAACAAAAAATCTAATTATCTGCCACGCTTCAACGTGTTTGAAGTCACGGTTATAAGCGTGCCTGTAGTTGATGAGCAGGACTTGTATGATGCCGTCTTCCGTAAGGTCACCACCCTCATTTTCCACCGCGTTATACACCGTCTTAAATCTTTCACTACCCAAACGGATAGTCCTAAAACGCGAAGAAAGTACATCCACAGTTCGGGTGGTGACACCCCCTTTAATACAAAATTGTTGAAAAATACTCCCCAAAACGGACCTGAGCGATTACGAGGCGTGTAGTGGGTAAGCGCTTTTACCCATGATTCACACAATGCGATGTTCTCTTCTTCGGTCCACGGAATCGTTTCCATTTTTTTTGAAAATTTTGAAGTGGAAATGCGTGGAAAGTTAAGAGAATTTTAGATGAATTATGAGTGTTTGTAAAAAATGGAAGAATGGGGTTTTTTATATACGGGAAGTTATTTATTTTTATAAAGTAAATATTTTTCTTAAACTATTGTTGGCACTCATTGTGTAACAACCCTCGGTAAAACCAACACCCTCATAATATTTCCGACTCTCTAATATACTATAAAATGTCTCAATATGTTTTATATTACACCCCGTATGAGAAAACCGAGCCCAAATTTTGTTATAGTTTATAAAAATAAAATAAAAACCTGAAATGTAAGTTGAGGCGGGCCGCATAAACCCACCCCAACATCTTACGCGGGCCGTATGGGAGTGTTGACCGGACTCCGCTGAATTCTTAAGTTCAAGCGGGCCGTGTAAAACCTCGTCTAAGTGGACGCGGGCCGCGCGGACTCATCAAACACGATTACACCAGAGGACGACACGTGTCGACATCGTGTCGAGTCTAGTAGCTGACCCAGCTAAGCTAGTATGTTGACCGATGTTGACGCGGGCCGTGTAAGGGTCCCTTGTCTTTTACGCGGGCCGCGTGAGGACCAGATTTCACAACTATAAATAGATGGCATCAGATTACAGTTTCCGTCGCTCATTTCTTTTTCTCAATCTCGAATTCTGAAAGCATAGACATAATATTTTGGGTATTATACCCCTAATTAGCGAGGTTCTGCTCCATTGTAAGTATTATAACCCCGGTTTCATAATAGTTACGCTGCCCGATTGATTTAGGGTTCCGTAACAACTGTCGTGGTTCTGCCCGACGTAGTTGTTGGAATGCCCTCTCGGGGAGGGTATTATTGATAATTTCAAAGGGTTATGGTACTAATCAATGTACATTTGTATAAATTATAGATTATAGCCAGGAAACCCTTACGAAAAGGCTAAGACAGCAATGTGAGTTATCCTCTTTTTGTTAATGTTTTTGGTAATGTTTTACCAAACCTTAAATGTTTTCTATGAAAATTAGCAGTAATTGCGTCTTTGTAGTTATTCAATTACTGCCGGTATGTTGGGGTTTTGTATACAAAATTTTGTACTACTTGCGAGTAGTAAGTCGGGATGACAATGCGTTACCATTGGACAATGAGTTAGCCAATGGGTAATATGACCCACAAGTCAGGATTGATAGTACCAAATGGAGTAATTGTGTAGACATAAACAAAGTGATCACTCTCAATACTGTTCACTGTGACTTTAAACTTGATTAAATTGGGATTCACTCACCAGTATTTCCCGCTGACAAATATTTTTAAAACATGTTTCAGGTAACCCAATGTGACAGCCAATTAGTAAAAAGCCAGCTGGAGAGCACTGAAGGCTTGGGAAAAATGTGGCTATAAAAGTTACCTAATAAACGATGTTTTAAATTCAATAAAATAGGGTTTTGTCCCTATAAATATATTGTAATAAGAAACTTGGGTTTTGCCCATGTGTTTATTAATATCCAGAATGGTGGTTTTACTCTGATAAATATTTCCTAACTACGGTCCTGATGTAAATTCCGCTGCGAGACTAAATAAAACTGATACCACCAAACTCTGTGATCACGTCCGCCCGTTCCCGGGGATCAGGGATCGGGGGTTGTGACAGAAGGTGGTATCAGAGCCTAGCCACTGGTCTGAGCCAAAGAAGTGTTCTGCTGACACTTAAATTCTGAAATTTGTGTTAGGAAATTATGTAAATAAATGCATAACTGTAATTAGGTGTTATGTGTTATTTGACTATTTGTTAGTTTTCAGTATGAGTGATCAAGGACCAGCAGACGTGAATCATCAGTTGTCTGAATCACCTAGGAATGAGGGTACATCATCCCAGCCTGCCCTTTCAGGGTATACTGCTGATCAGGAAGATGGAATATTTGCCTTTAGAGCTCAATCTGAAGAACTATTTCCTACTAAGAAACGAGGATGGTTCAGTAAAGAAGCTTTTGCTCGTAGGAAGAGAATGAGAAAACTACAACAGCAAAGGGCTTTAGCAGCTATTAAGAGAGAGACAGATGCCCATACTCAAGATATGTTAAATAGAAGCCTAGCTAATTTCCATATCTTAGCTACGACTGCTGCTGACCCAAGTCTGGAACAATTGGTAGCCCCATAACCACAAAACCCAGAACAACCCATGGAAATAGAAAATCAGGAAAACCAAGAGGAGATTCACAACTTTAACCCAGAAGAAATTCCTAGAGTGCCTGCACCAAACCCCCTAGACCCGAATTACGACCCCTGGTGGGACGAAAATAGGGACTATGGGCAACGTTACTCTATTCCGGAAGACACACCTATAAGAGCCTATTCAGGTATGGACCCTTTAGATCCCTATTACCATGATAACTACATCAGGGAAATATTAGAAGATCCTTACCGTTTACAGGCTCTTTTACCCCCATATCAGGAACCAGAACCTCAGATTCCAAACCCAGTCCTAGAACCTGCACCCCCAATGAGTGCAGAAAACGTCCAAGAACTTAGGACTTTTGGGGAGGAAATTTTAGAAAGCAGTGAGAGGATGCGTCAGGTGGGAGAGCGTCTCGTATGGAAATAAGATGAGCGCAATATGGATTTTTGGATGAATCCATATCCGTGAATGTTTGAATGAAAGAAGCAGTAGTAATAATAATATAATAAAATAAAATAAGATATGTGTGTACGGATGCATATTACTATTTTATTTATGTTGGTATTGTAATTTTATTTCTGTACTAGTGTGTAATAGACGCATAAGTATATGAAAAGAGTAAGTAGCAATGATCTACGTTTTTGGCTAGATTGTGTGTCATGTGAGTAATTATATAAGATATTATTTGTGATATTAATATGGGATAAATGTTTAAAATTCAGATGGCCGACCAAGGAAATCAAGTCAATTTGGATAATAACCCGGAAATCCAGAATGACAATATTCAGAATGACGATAATCTGAATAATGAGAATCCAAACAACAATAACAACGGAAACCAAGTGGATAATAGTGCTATCCAACACATAGTAGCACAGGGAATTATAGATGCTATGCCTTTTATACTTCAAACTGTTAAAGACGCTGATAATAAAAGTAAGCATAGTAGTAAGCGACCAAGTGAACCTGAACACAGTGTGAACAATGGACCTTTACTTCAAATGCCTATTCCCAAAAGAAGAAGAACTATGTCTTATGGTTGTTCTTATAAATAATTCTGGTCTTGTAAACCAATGGAATTCTCAGGCAATGAAGGAGCCATTGCAACTTTACGCTGGATAGAGAAGACTGAGGCAGTCTTAAGGATAAGTAAGTGTGCTGAAGAAGATAAAATATTGTTTGCTTCTAATCTGTTTAAGAATGCAACACTAGAATGGTGGAACACTATCCTCCAGACAAGAGGAAGTGATAGAACCTATAATATGGAATGGGAAGAATTTAAGGATAAGGTAGAAAGGAAATTCTGCCCACCCAACGAGAAGGAACAGATTGCAAACAAATTCCTAAACCTTAGGATGACTGGTGTGGATAGCAAAGGGTACATTAAGTTATTCTTCGAATATGCTGGGATAGTGCCAACTCTTGCTTCACCAGAACCAGTGTTAATTTCCCGTTATATTTGGGGATTAATTGGAGAGATTAGACACATAGTCAAGGCATCTAGACCTCAAACCATAGAAGAAGCTGTAGAATTAACAAATACCTTGACTGATGAGTTAGTCTGTACTAGAGAAGAGGATCAGAGGAGGAACTTAACTCAAAGGCTTACACACGAATTTCGTTCCGGAAATTATAATCGTAGGAATATGGGTTCTACATCTGCAACATACTGCAAGGTCTGCAAGAAAAAGCATTCGGGAAAATGCTCCATTCTCTGCAATCATTGTAAGATGCCAGGACACAAGGAAGAAAATTGCAGGAAGAAAACCAGTAATGGATTATGCTACAACTGTGGAGAAAAAGGTCATATCAGGCCAAATTGTCCAAAATTAGCTCCAGCTCCAGATAACAAGAATACTAAAAATGCTAGAGCATTTGTTCTGACTGCAGAATAAGCCAAGATGATTCCAGATGTCATAGCTGGTACGTTTTTAGTTAATGATGTCTTTGCTAAAGTATTATTTGACTCTGGTGCAAACCAAAGTTTTATTAATACATCGTTTTGCAAATTACTAAATCAATCATTAACTAAACTACCACATGAATGTTTAGTAGAGACAGCCAATGGAGAAACCATTAAGATTTCTGAAATCTTGCAGGAAGCAAGCATAGAGATTTTAAATCAGAAATTTATTGCAAATCTGTATCCCACGAATTTGGTAGGATTTGATGTTGTTTTAGGAATGGATTGGTTAATAGCCAATAAAGCAAGTATTTTATGTGATCAAAAGTTAATTCAAATAAGTTCACCAAAAGGTAAAAAGATCACAATTAAAGGAGATAAGTTCTCTAGATCTACAAAATTCATCTCTGTGATGAAAACTGCGAGTTGTATGAGAAAAGGTTCTATAGTGTATTTGATTTCTATAATCACTAACACTAAAGGAAAGGATTTAAAAGATATTCCAGTAGTATCTCAGTTTTCAGATGTCTTTCCAGAAGAATTACCAGGACTACCTCCAGATAGAGAAGTTGAATTCAGGATTCATCTAATACCAGGAACGTCACCAAATAACCCGTTAATACTAAAAGACGGGCAACGTACCGTTAGTAGTAAAAATAACCCGGTAAATATTTGGATTTAAATAAGAAATCCTAATATTAAATACAAACGAATCAAAGTTTTAAGGAATTAAGTTTATAAGAGCCTGAGTTAACGGGACTTAAAATAAAACGAGTTATAACTCCCGGAACCCACTAAATAACTAGAAATGTCAACCTAGTTAGTCTAGTGTTTTAAAAATAATGAGGAACTTGATGTAGTAACCTTTATAAACCTGGGTAAAGTTGAGGGACTAAAATGGTTAAAGTGAGAAAATGAGTTTTTATTAATTAAAATTAAAAACACCAAAACACACACCTTTGTGTGTGTTCTGGTCGTACAAAATACAGAGTCAAGAAGAGCTCTCAAGCTCAAACCCTAACAAGCATAAAATCAGCAAATTGAAGGGGTAAATCCAACCCAAATCGAAATCCAAGCACGAATTCGTGATCACCTCGATGAAGGGATCATAAGGTATGCCAAATTTCATTATTTAGTTCCATCTTGAATTCTTGGTGAACATATGAAATCGAAAATTTGGCTTGCATGATTGAAGTTTGGATGAAATTAGGATGAAATTATGTCTAGGAACAAACCCTAGTCAATAATTTGTTGAATTAGTGTTCATAGATATGAAGTTCCTAACCATCCATTTATGTGTTAAATGGGTTTTTGTAGAAATATGATGAACACTTGAATTAAGGTGTTAAATGGATGAACATTGAAGTAGTGATGCTAGTTCTAGGTGTAGTTCATGTACACTAGACATAGAGGCATGATTTTGATACTAAAACTTGGTTAAAATGATGACCATAATTAGATAAAATATGTTTACAAAATCGTGCCTACAAGATGTTTGTTAAAATGCCCGAATGAATATTGAAATGAAGATTTTATGAGAGACATGCGTAATTGGCTAGTTTGACTAATTGCGTGAAATATGGGTTAAAACGGATTCTAATCATAACGATGATTTAACTTAATTATGCCTACGGTATGATTAAAGGTAGTTGACTTCTAAAAGTCAAACTAACCAATGATGAATTCGAATAGTAGTTTCGGCATGAAATCCGTAAAATGAAATAGTCATAAGTAATGATGACTAATCTAATCGTCTTACGGATTATGATAATAGTTTGACGCTTGACAAGCTAGATGGAAGCTTGGGAAGGAAGCGGGTCAAACGAGTCAAGTATGAAGGAAAGCGTAGTTCGGATGCGAGGTAAGTTAAGCTTACGTTTTACTTTTATTACAAAATGCTTATTTGTGAGCATGGAATACGATTTGTATTAAGTAAATGAAACATGATGTTCCGGCGCGATATAATGTTAGTCGGAACAAGTGAAAATGGTAGAAACCACAAATTATGGTAGAAAGGGGTAAAAATGGTGAAATGATAATCCGGACATGGGATAACGAATAGATAAAGGGATTTAAAACGACACCATTTGGCATAAGTCATAATGGGCCAAATAAAACAGGAAACGACTTTCAAGTTGGATAATTTCAAAAAGTAAACCGGGATAGGTTAAAGGGGTGACAGGGCATTTAAGTGCCATCTTATAATGGCAATTGGTCATTTCGACTAAACGGGTCAAATGGTGTTGTTAACACCATTTGTCAATAATATTTGATGATTGCTTGTTGAGTTTTGTGATCACAGGAATTAATACATGGTTAGCATTGCTATTATCTAGATATTAATAGCGAAAGGTATTAAAACGGGTCAATATGTTGATCCGAGCCAGGTACGCATAATTATGATGTAGTTAAAAGTGCTATTTTGGTCGGATAATTGGTGAGAGTCCTTCATCGTAAAAGAAGGACCAAAATCGACCAAAACGCCCTTGTAGGCTAAACTGAACAAACAACCCTTAAAGGTTGTTTGGAAACGAATTTCATGATTAGATAAATACTTAGAATAAGTATAGGAGTTGAAAGATGTAATATGTTAGTCAAATGGCTCTATTTAAGTTTTGCCGTAAAATAATAATCCGAGGGGTAAAACTCGGAACATATAGATATCCACATTAAATCCAACGCACATATAGTTGTGGTGGAAGATTACTTGATAAGAAATGTAGGAATAAGATGCTAGAATTGAATGAAAGCGATTTCAAGCTTTAAAATGCTTAAATACCCTTAACGGGTTAAAATAAGCATACGAGCGTAAACGGGTTTAAATTGTGTAATAAACCTGTAATTAGAACCTAAAATGGTAGATAACATTAATTTGAAGAAGTGTAATTGATATAAGGATCAAACAAATACGTTTGTTTGATAAAATGCATAACGAGTTAAAATTCGGTAAAAAGGTAACGAGTCGAAGGCTTAGAAGTCTCAAAATTTATTATGTTGGATGTTGGAATTTTAACTTCATATGATGGATAATTAAATTACGGACGCGTAGGAAAAAGAATCGCGTAAAACGGATCTATAACGAAGAAGTTATGGCCGTTTCCGTAAAAACTGGTATTGCTGAAAATTGCAGGACCCAGCTCCAGACCTGCTGGAAAACAGTCTCCCTCGCGTGGCGCGAGGGAGCAACTGTGTTCCTTCGCGTGGCGCGAAAAACACGGTTTTAGCAAAAAAATTTTATTTTAATCAGTTTCGCTTCCCGGACTCGTTTAAATACGTTTTAAGTTACGTATGACTAATCCAACTCATGTTTTATGAGTTTCAGGTATAATTTTAGCACCGGAGGACGATCAAGCACGACGAAGAACCGAACACGATCAAGAAATAAGCTTCCGCACTATGTATCGTTGTTATGTAAAATGACGAACTCACACATAATATGTTGTATAGTTTTTAATTCTGTAAAAAGTTTAATGAACCCGTATTTTCAATGTATTGAAATCATAACTACCTGTTTATCTTCGTAATCTATACGAAAACCGTTAAATAATAATAAGGGTGTTACAAGTTGGTAAACAGAGCTCAAGGTTGTTGACAAATGTGTTCGGTTCGAGGCTTGATCGCAAATCCGGTAAGTACATGTATACCAATGGTTTAGTATGATTAAAGTGTTGAGAACAACACATATGGTTATCGTGTAATACACGTTAGACCAATAAAAACGATATAGAATAGATATAGTCAACGAAATTACACGCGTTGATGCGTATAGTAGAAAAGCCTTGTATTATAATACGGGCATCCTTTAATGTTGAAATTACTAATTGTTGTATATGTTTTAGTTGAAGGACACTCGCATATGAGGATAGCGAGAGTTTAACAAATTGCAGATTTGACGGAGGAACGGTCCAAAGAGTATGCTCATCAAGGACCTAAATCGCGTAACGGTCGCGAACAAGGCTAATGGCAAGAGAAGCCCGTTAGGGCAAACATTACCAGGTGCACATTTTAAATTTAATTGCATAAATAGTAATATGCAACAAATATGTAGAAATTGAAAGTTGCATATGTAGATTAAAAACTTGGAAAAACCCGAATAGAAAATGTATTTGGGATATTGTTTCCAAGAGAAACAAATAGAGGCATTACTTACATGGGGTGTAATGTGAAAATTATAAAAAGGTCATGTATACCAGGTGTTGATCGCTTACTCTGGCCAAGTAAGTAGTGAACACGTGGTACCATGAACTTCTTATGATGGACACATTTATGTCCGATGTAGTAAGGGTGGGGTGAATGGGACTAACTTAAATGGTACCCAAATGAATCAAATAAGTAAGATATTTGATAGTAAACGTAAATGTAAGTCGGATGACGGAAGCGTATTACGTAAGGATAACGAGCCCGAGAGAAGGGACAAGGATCAAGTAAAAATAAAAATAAAAATACAGACCGACCAATAGGAATGCTAAGGCATAGGGATAAAAGTTTGACTGTCACAAGTGATGAAATTCACATGGACAAGTCAAACGAATTGAACAAAGAATAAAGGATTAATTAGAATAAAAGCGATGGATCTCGCTAAGACGACCAAATAAATTAAAATAACGTCTAAAACCATATAAGAATGGTTACTTGAAAATGATTACGGTAAAGATACCCGATGAATGGGTAGGATTTGGAAAGAATGCGTAAACCGAGAGACGGGAACGCGAAATAGAAAGTCAAAAGACTCGGAATATGAGTCATGACTAAAAGACAATGAGAATTTGCAAACAGAAATGTTAGTAACTACGCTCAACTATTTTAAAGTTGAACGGGTCGAGTAAAGAATGGAGTTTGATGTTCACAAGTGATGAAATTTCACACGAACAAGTCAAACGAGATAAATAAGGTATAAAAACTTGGTAGTGCAAGTAAGCGCAAACTGAATAATGGAAGCGCGAAACATTAATGAACCTACGTGATGGGTCATAAAGGAATATATACAGGAAAAACGCAAACTAGCGAAACAAAAATGTTAAAAACACTAAGATAAAGAACCCGGGTAATGGGTCGTAAAGAAGTGTAGGTAAGAACCGGGTAACGGTAAGCGTAAGACAAACCGACGTGTAAACGACGTTAGAAATCATAAAGTCGGAAAGATAATTCGAAAGAAAACAAATGTAGCCTTAGACTACGGTCAAGGTCGAATGAAATCCAAAAATGAAAAAGTAAATAATTCTAAACATAAAAAGGGGTGCTTCGACGCCATGTACATATATGAACATATATTCATTTGAATAGAAACTCGAATAAAGTATGATCTACGGGATCATCATAACCTACGGGTTAATAATGTAAAACAAGAAAACTGGTTATAACTCCCCGCGTAAAATGATAACGGGAGGTAAGGTTAGTATTTAAGTGATGGGTTTCGCTAAGTTAATTGAATGGGTTAAAGCGAAGAGATTATGAAAGGTCTACGAGACTAAAACGACCCACGGGTCATGATTAGAAAGAAATTATAAGGACTTCGCCCTAAAGAGGTGGAAGTCTAATCAAAATAGCCCATAAGGCTAAGTGATAAAACCTACGGGTTAAATTAGATAAAGCGAGGGAATCAGTTAAGAATCCCCGCATAAAACTAAGACTGTAAAAGAATAAATTATGGACTGTCAATATCCTGGTATGGATAATTGACAAAAGTTAAAGAAAAGATTCTAAAACTAAAACTTCGGTTTTAGTAAGAAATAACGTTTTTACAAATATAAATTCTGATAGGAATTTGAATAGTAAGCATGAAAGATTCAAGTCTTGACACTGATAGGCGCAAGACGATATATTCGAAAAGTGATATTTTCGAAAATGAAAGGTTGATATAAATTAAACATGATGTGACACGATCACGGTCAAGAAATACAATGTGAAGTAGAATCACATTATAACCAAGTGAGCGGTAAAAAGTAATTGGACTAATAAGTCTAGTTAGTGAGACCGGTTAAGGTCAGCAATTCAAATCAAGAAATTTGGTTTGCTTGTAAGCGGTGGATTCGGTATAACTGAACCGAATAAATAAATTTGAAAATAAAAGAATTTGTTGCTAAAAGTGAAAGATTTCACTAAAAACCTTTAAACGGGTCAAAGTAACGTATTCATAAAGAATTCGATAGTATATGAAAGCGATGGATATCGCTAAGTTAACCAAACTAGTGGAAATAACGAGATTACGTTATTTCAAGTTGCACTATGTCGTATGAGATATGTAGACAATTAGTAACCAAAAAGATGTTACCATACTTTTCTGGTAATACTAACGAATGGTTAAAAGTATAAGTAATGTTTAAAAGATTTCTCGGATTGAATACATTGAGTTTAAACTCAATGAATTAAGTAAGAAAAGGTTTCGAGGACGAAACCTCTTTAAGGGGGGTAGACTTGTAACACCCCGAAAACGGGTTTGGTAATCAAACTCCGTTAATACTAAAAGACGGGTAACGTACCGTTAGTAGTAAAAATAACCCGGTAAATATTTGGATTTAAATAAGAAATCCTAATATTAAATACAAACGAATCAAAGTTTTAAGGAATTAAGTTTATAAGAGCCTGAGTTAACGGGACTTAAAATAAAACGAGTTATAACTCCCGGAACCCACTAAATAACTAGAAATGTCAACCTAGTTAGTCTAGTGTTTTAAAAATAATGAGGAACTTGATGTAGTAACCTTTATAAACCTGGGTAAAGTTGAGGGACTAAAATGGTTAAAGTGAGAAAATGAGTTTTTATTAATTAAAATTAAAAACACCAAAACACACACCTTTGTGTGTGTTCTGGTCGTACAAAACACAGAGTCAAGAAGAGCTCTCAAGCTCAAACCCTAACAAGCATAAAATCAGCAAATTGAAGGGGTAAATCCAACCCAAATCGAAATCCAAGCACGAATTCGTGATCACCTCGATGAAGGGATCATAAGGTATGCCAAATTTCATTATTTAGTTCCATCTTGAATTCTTGGTGAACATATGAAATCGAAAATTTGGCTTGCATGATTGAAGTTTGGATGAAATTAGGATGAAATTATGTCTAGGAACAAACCCTAGTCAATAATTTGTTGAATTAGTGTTCATAGATATGAAGTTCCTAACCATCCATTTATGTGTTAAATGGGTTTTTGTAGAAATATGATGAACACTTGAATTAAGGTGTTAAATGGATGAACATTGAAGTAGTGATGCTAGTTCTAGGTGTAGTTCATGTACACTAGACATAGAGGCATGATTTTGATACTAAAACTTGGTTAAAATGATGACCATAATTAGATAAAATATGTTTACAAAATCGCGCCTACAAGATGTTTGTTAAAATGCCCGAATGAATATTGAAATGAAGATTTTATGAGAGACATGCGTAATTGGCTAGTTTGACTAATTGCGTGAAATATGGGTTAAAACGGATTCTAATCATAACGATGATTTAACTTAATTATGCCTATGGTATGATTAAAGGTAGTTGACTTCTAAAAGTCAAACTAACCAATGATGAATTCGAATAGTAGTTTCGGCATGAAATCCGTAAAATGAAATAGTCATAAGTAATGATGACTAATCTAATCGTCTTACGGATTATGATAATAGTTTGACGCTTGACAAGCTAGATGGAAGCTTGGGAAGGAAGCGGGTCAAACGAGTCAAGTATGAAGGAAAGCGTAGTTCGGATGCGAGGTAAGTTAAGCTTACGTTTTACTTTTATTACAAAATGCTTATTTGTGAGCATGGAATACGATTTGTATTAAGTAAATGAAACATGATGTTCCGGCGCGATATAATGTTAGTCGGAACAAGTGAAAATGGTAGAAACCACAAATTATGGTAGAAAGGGGTAAAAATGGTGAAATGATAATCCGGACATGGGATAACGAATAGATAAAGGGATTTAAAACGACACCATTTGGCATAAGTCATAATGGGCCAAATAAAACAGGAAACGACTTTCAAGTTGGATAATTTCAAAAAGTAAACCGGGATAGGTTAAAGGGGTGACAGGGCATTTAAGTGCCATCTTATAATGGCAATTGGTCATTTCGACTAAACGGGTCAAATGGTGTTGTTAACACCATTTGTCAATAATATTTGATGATTGCTTGTTGAGTTTTGTGATCACAGGAATTAATACATGGTTAGCATTGCTATTATCTAGATATTAATAGCGAAAGGTATTAAAACGGGTCAATATGTTGATCCGAGCCAGGTACGCATAATTATGATGTAGTTAAAAGTGCTATTTTGGTCGGATAATTGGTGAGAGTCCTTCATCGTAAAAGAAGGACCAAAATCGACCAAAACGCCCTTGTAGGCTAAACTGAACAAACAACCCTTAAAGGTTGTTTGGAAACGAATTTCATGATTAGATAAATACTTAGAATAAGTATAGGAGTTGAAAGATGTAATATGTTAGTCAAATGGCTCTATTTAAGTTTTGCCGTAAAATAATAATCCGAGGGGTAAAACTCGGAACATATAGATATCCACATTAAATCCAACGCACATATAGTTGTGGTGGAAGATTACTTGATAAGAAATGTAGGAATAAGATGCTAGAATTGAATGAAAGCGATTTCAAGCTTTAAAATGCTTAAATACCCTTAACGGGTTAAAATAAGCATACGAGCGTAAACGGGTTTAAATTGTGTAATAAACCTGTAATTAGAACCTAAAATGGTAGATAACATTAATTTGAAGAAGTGTAATTGATATAAGGATCAAACAAATACGTTTGTTTGATAAAATGCATAACGGGTTAAAATTCGGTAAAAAGGTAACGAGTCGAAGGCTTAGAAGTCTCAAAATTTATTATGTTGGATGTTGGAATTTTAACTTCATATGATGGATAATTAAATTACGGACGCGTAGGAAAAAGAATCGCGTAAAACGGATCTATAACGAAGAAGTTATGGCCGTTTCCGTAAAAACTGGTATTGCTGAAAATTGCAGGACCCAGCTCCAGACCTGCTGGAAAACAGTCTCCCTCGCGTGGCGCGAGGGAGCAACTGTGTTCCTTCGCGTGGCGCGAAAAACACGGTTTTAGCGAAAAAATTTTATTTTAATCAGTTTCGCTTCCCGGACTCGTTTAAATACGTTTTAAGTTACGTATGACTAATCCAACTCATGTTTTATGAGTTTCAGGTATAATTTTAGCACCGGAGGACGATCAAGCACGACGAAGAACTGAACACGATCAAGAAATAAGCTTCCGCATTATGTATCGTTGTTATGTAAAATGACGAACTCACACATAATATGTTGTATAGTTTTTAATTCTGTAAAAAGTTTAATGAACCCGTATTTTCAATGTATTGAAATCATAACTACCTGTTTATCTTCGTAATCTATACGAAAACCGTTAAATAATAATAAGGGTGTTACATACCGCCTCAAGCCCCACGCCGCCCTCCACGTTGTTGGCAGGCCGGTGTCCGCGGCGTGAATAGGCCACCACGCCATATTTCCACGCTCACACTGTGTGGTTTAAGGGGGAAATGGCACTCAAGGGTAGTATCTTTGCCCTTATAGTATCTTTTCCCCTAACCAACACCCGTCATGTCAATTTTCTTTGAAAGTACCCATTAGGCATTACCCATAAAACACTGGCGGCGCCTACCCTTGCCATAAACTATTTTTGTTATTTTTTAATAAATTTAAACTCCCCAACCAATAAAAACTCACCAAATCTCAAGGTCATCTTTGACCTCAAACAACTCAAATGGTTCACGTGTACCTCTTAAAGCAAACCCAACCCGCCTTGTCTACCCTTGTTGGTGATGGCAGTGTTCTGGCATGGGTTCGAAGCCGAGAGACCCTTACCCGCGAGTGCCCCGGCCTTCCTAAATCTTTATTGTGCCCCTACGAATGGTTGTATACAAAAAAATATTTAGGGTCTGTTTGGTATGGGGTAATGGAATGGACGAAGGAATGGAATGGACGAGGGAATACAATGGATCATTACCATTCCATGTCTTGTTTGACTATCATGTGTGAATGGAATGAATTATTATTGTGTATTGTTCTGTAGGCAAGAAAAACGGAAAAAATCAGAAGTGAGTGAGTGGTGGTGGTCGGTGGTAGTGATTGTGGGTCGTTATAGGTGTTGGTGGTAGTGATTGTGGGTCGTTATAGGTGGTGGTGGTGGCGGCGGCGAGTGGCGGTGCGGCGGTGACGACGAGTGGTGGTGGCAGCAAGGTGGCCGTTGGTGGTGGGTGGCAGTAGAGGTGGCGGTGGCGGTGGTTGGTGGCGGCGTCGACGATGGTGGTGGGCAGCGGTGGCGGTTTGTCGTAGTTGTGGGTGATAACGGTGGCGAGTGGGTGGCTGCGGCTGTCGGGGTGAGGTGGTGGCGAGTGGCGGTGATGGCGGCAGTGGTGGGTGGTGGTGTTGGTGTTGGTGTGTTGTGGCGAAGGTGGTGGGTTGTGGTGTTGTTGATGAATGTCGCAAGAGGGGATGGAATGAAAAAAAAACATGAGGGGTGGAAGGAATGATTTTGAGGTAATGAAATGCCTTTTGGAATGGGTGATTCCATTTCATTGACCAACCAAACATCTTTTTCTTCATTCCCTCATAATCATTCATTCCATTCCACCTCTCATTCCTGCGTACCAAACACTACCTTACATATTTATGATTTATTTATAGATTTTCAGATTTATAAAATTTAATTTTAGCTATGATTGCAATTTTTTTTATTTAATGTGGTATGTAATTTCATTTTAATACATTTAGAAATATATTAGTTATATCTTTTTAGGCTTTCATTATTCCCACATCTCTAAGTCTTATCTCCACATTATTTTTCACTTTATCTTTCTCTCTCTCTCTTTCTCTCTGTATATATGTACAGAGAGATAGAGACGAGGGATGTGTGAATATTAACTCTCATTTTTATCATGTTTATTAATCGGTGGACATTTTCTAATTTCTATGATTAAAAATATTTGTGGTGTTATCATTTCAAATTTAATGAAACTAGGTTTCATACCCGCGAGCGTTGCGACGCGGTAAACCGAATCATTCTCGGTTTGATAAAATAACATAATCTAGGGAACAAAGTATATCGCAACGCAAAGTAATTTTTTTTAATTAGGTCTGGCATTGTGATTATGTCCTCCAAGACTACAAAATTTTTTTATCAAAAAATAAATAATGAGCCTTTGTTGGGGGGGGGGGGGGGTTACTCTTCGGAGGTTCTTGCCCGGGCATGAGTTCAATTCCCGGCACATGTGCGCGCTCTAAAAATGGGGCATCACCACTGTAACTCTGTAAAGGGGTTTCGAACCTGGGAGTTGTGTCGGGTCCTCGAGCAAGGGGAGTGTGCACTTTGCGGAGCCCTTGCCGGTTGATCTGCGCCATTCAAAATAAGAAAATAAATTCAAACCTTTATGAAATTAACCCAAGATACTACATAAGTGAAATAATTCCAATTACTAATATTCTAAATCAATTGTTTGGTTGATGCTATTCACACTGTAACAATTTTCCACTCCTTGTCTTTCATTCTCCACAATATAATGGCTGTAGAACAACATAGATCTGGATTAAAGAGTATAGATTGAAATATAATTTTGGTAAATCATTGGTGTAAGGTATTGGGATAATGGATGCTAGGGGTTCAATTCGAAGGTTAACCTCGTGTGACAGTATGTTAACATAGCGCTTAACTGGACCGCAAACGTAGTCTTCGATGCGATAACACATCAGCATATTGAGCTTTGATTCAGCATACTTTCTGTAAGTTATTTGCGTTATCGCCTAGATGGCGTCTCCCTGTATGAAAGATAAAAAACGCTTATAGTTATTTGTTGCATCAGAAACAGATGTAGCATGAACATAAATTAATTGTATTGTTACAAAGTGGTCCAAAAATACGTAGCAAGTGTATGGTGGCTCTAAATGGGGAATCCATTTCCTTAAGATGCGGACCCGTATAGTTGTACCGGGAGTTCCTAGTTTGAGAGCGGTAATTCTTTCAGTATCCATCATTTTTTATAGAGTGATTAAATGTGGTAATAGTTTACAACCAACACTCACCCCCCCAAATTGGTTATAAAAATGTCAAATTGGACCTTACCTCCTACGTGTGATGGATAAATTAGGGTTAAGAAATACATATGATTCTAAACTAAAGTTGCTTAAATCTATAAAAATGTCACTATGATTACCTCAGTCACAGTCCTGGTAGTTTCAGCAGGTCTAAGTATGTGTGCCCATTCTCATCTACCTCGGATATTTTTGCAAAATCGAAGAAAGCGCAGACTTCCTCTATAGACCCCTTAAACAGTTGAATATCTAATTTAAAAGCAGACTCAGTGGACACTACTTTTAACCATAATAATAGAAATAAATTCAAGACTAAAATGCAGTTTTAGTAAAAAGTTAGATGGCTCAAACTCTTCGATCCAAGTTGACCACTTGCAGCGTAGATTAAAAAGCTAAATAAAATCATTTAGATAATAACTATGGATACGTATTTAACTTCATGTTTCCTTATTAGAATAAACACTTTTTTGCCTGTCTTGAATTAGAGAATTTAGTTTCTGTCGGCTCTAATAAACAAAAAGTCCGATTACCTATTGAAGATATAACTAATCTGAATTTTTTCAATATTTCTTTACTTTATATAAACATTAACTCTGGGAACAACTTGACAGATTACCAAACCCAAAGGTTGATTATATTTCAAAATTATCAAATCCAAAACAGATACCATAGAGCGTAAAGGCTGAAATCTAGGTTCATCGGCCGCATTCAATTCCAGCAAGTGCAAATAAAAAATGAATACCTGCATAGACGTTGAAAAAAGTGTGAACAACGTAGGTAAATCTCACTTACCCATAACACTGTGGCCAAAATCAAATCGTCTTCTGTCACACCCCCAAAATCCACAAGCGGAGTAACACCGCAGGTGGCGTGACTGACTAGGATCCAGCCACCAATCATATTGAACAATGTATTTACATAAATAAAAGTCCAACCACACAATATAATTGGTGTTCAAAACAAGTTAATCAAATTCAAGTTATCAGCGGAAGAATAAAGTTTATAACCAAAGTATGAGTATAAACGTTCAAATGTTAAACATGGAACTAAACAGTCCATGTCCCACAACGACTCCTGCTCCCCTACAAGCTCCAGCTAAACCTCTAATGACCTGCAAGGCATATAGTAACGAATCAACAACAAAGTTGAGCGAGTTCACAGTTGGTTGTCCATTTTAAAGTTGTTCTAAAAACCATAAGTTCATTTGAAAATCAGTAGTTAATCAGTTCCTTGTTTCCCAAACCATAAGCAACGGGGGCTACCCCATGTTATCCATTAGACCCGTTACCATATCGAGCACTGACTGAAGTAAGTTGGTGCCCTAACGCAATGTCTATCATCATTGACTAGTGCCCAGATCCATTAGTTCACGCCCGTCCTTTGCGGCATGGTGTGAGGCTTGTCAAACCTAAATAGCGCTATCTAACTAATGACCCGCTCGCCATTGGCCCGGCGACTAAGTCGATATAAAAATGAGGGACTTCATGATAGAGACTTTGGTCTAGTCTGAATGTTATCACCTTTCAATAAAGAGGATGTGGTACGTGTCCCCAAACCAGGAGATCACGCAGGTTTTGATTAAATCCTTAGTACATGTTATCACCCTTCAATAAAGAGGGTGTGGTACGTGTTCCAAACCAGGAGTTCACGCAGTTTCCGATTAAATCCTTTACCCATTCCCAACCACCGGGAATCCCATGCCTTGTGGAAAGTGTGAACTCACCTTAGGTTAGCTCGGCAGATACACGAAAAGGTCACTTGAGCTATATGTGGTCAACCACGTCCTAACATGGTTACCATACAAGTCAGGTCTAGGTTCAAGTAGTGCACATAAGTTTTACACATAAACTAACAAGTTACAACCCGTAATGATCATGACAAACATATTCAACACGTTAACAGTCCAGTAAATATCATATCCGAACTTGTGCGACTCAAATGATTGGGCTCGCACAAGTTTAATGGCCCAACAGCCTTGTGCGCTTCACTAGTTGAAGCCCAACAGTATTCGGCCCAACCTGTTGTGCGTCCAGCACAACCTTGTGCGACTCACAACGGGTTGTGTGATCCAAACAATCCCAGCCCATTACATCCTAAGCCCAACAGCTTGTACAGCCCAACTAATTAAACAAACAGTTAACTTGTGCGGCCCATCTAATCTTGTGCGATCCAACATAACTTGTGCGATTGGATTTTGGGCTATTCGGCCCAACAACTTAAACATTTGTGTGGGGCCCAAGACTTGTGCGATCGGCACCACCTTGTGCGATCCACTTGTCTTGTGCGATCATGTAGTTCTAGGTTATACATTGTGCTTTATTAATTGTACCTAGCTTGTGCGGCTGATCTTGTACGACCAAGGGCTTGTGCGATTGCCCTTGTGCGATCAGGCTTCTTTGACCTGATCTTGTGCGGTCAAACCAGCTTGTGCGATCAGTTATAAGTTTCCTAAATCTATGCAAATCAGTTATTCATTCCTTATTTACCCGATTACTACCAATCAATTCTAACAGTTTCTGTTTTACCAATAGTCGATTAAATCCAAGTTTTATCTATTATTTCTTACGAACCCTAATCACATTCGAACATGAATAATAACTCATATCATAAAACAATCAGGTTTATGTTCTCAATTTTTATCATACCATACTCTACACCAAATCATGTAGTTAATCCAAACACAAAACATAACAGTCGATTGCACCCATTCGGTTCTAGATTATCATTAACATTATACGATTATCTAACCCTATATTGATCTAAGAATACTACACATGTGAGCCGATATACAAACACCAAACCTCATTACAATCAATCACAAAACATCCCTAAATCATTATATAGAATCATATAGACCACAACATTATTCAACCTACAAATAATAATAAAAACACTAACCGGTTAGAAGGTAGAACAAAGGGTGATCCGAACAAGAAAGTCTTCGATGGAGAGGGGATGTGGCTGCCATCGAGTTTGAGAGGGAGAGTGAGAGAGATTTAGGGTTTGGTGTGTTTTGGGTGCTTTGTAAACAATGAGGAAACAAAACCCCATAAGGGTTATGTCTTGATTTAAATAGGTGGGTGGCCGAACCCATCATGGGCTGTCCATTGGTTTCGAGTTCAAGGGGAGTGGGCCGAGAGTTTTGTGGAACCAAAGCCCAATGGCTTGTGCGATCGGATTAATGTTGTGTGATTACATCATATACATACATTACACACATTCACATAACACGTAACACTTATTCATTAAAACCAACATATCAATTTGCCACATAGAGTTCATACACGTTACATTAAACACCAAGATAGGTCCTGAAATACGAGTTGTCACATCATCCCCAAGTTGAAAGAAATTTCTTCCCGAAATTTAGCACATTGCTACTGAGGAAGCTAGTTAAGTTGCATGGTTTCCTGGTTTTCCTGGGGTGTCACATCCTTCCCCCGTTGGTTTGGAATTTCGTCTCGAAATTCCGCAGTAGCTTCAGTCTCAGTAGTGGATTCACTTTTCTCGAACAACAGGGGATACTTGACTTTCATCTGGTCTTCTCGTTCCCAGGTAAACTCTGGGCCACGACGGGAGTTCCAACGAACTCGAACAAGAGGTATCCTGGTACGTTTGAGAACCTTAACGTCTCGGTCCGTAATCTCTATCGGTTCCTCGATGAATCGCAGCTGATCGTCGATGGTGAGTTCCTTGAGAGGAACTATGAGGGTCTCATCTGACAGACACTTCTTCAGATTTAACACATGGAATACGTTGTGAACTCCGCTGAGTTCTTCAGGTAGGTTCAGTTTGTAGGCCACCTTGCCTATTTTCTCTGTGATTTCAAAAGGTCCAACATAACGTGGATTTAGTTTGCCTCGCTTGCCAAAACGAATCACACCCTTCCAAGGTGAGACTTTGAGTAGTACTTGAACCCCAACCTGGAACTCGAGTGGTTTCCTGCGCTTATCAGCATAGCCTTTCTGATGGTCATGAGCTGCCGCCATTCGTTGTCGTATTTAAGCAATCTTCTCTGTTGTGTCTACGATGAGTTCTGGGCCAGTGATTTGGCTGTCACCAACCTCTGCCCAACAAAGAGGTGATCGGCACTACCGTCCGTACAATGCCTCGGATGGAGCAGCCTGGATACTGGTGTGGTAACTGTTGTTATATGAAAACTCTACCAAAGGTAGGTGCCTTTCCCAGCCGTTACCAAAGTCGATTACACATGCTCGAAGCATGTCTTCGAGGGTTTGGATGGTGCGTTCAGACTGCCCATCCGTCTGAGGATGATATGTTGTGCTCATGTCTAAACGTGAGCCAAAGGATTTATGCATCGCCTGCCACAGCTCAGAGGTAAAACATGAATCACGATCGGAAATGATAGAGGTTGGCACCCTGTGTCTCGAAACTACTTCCTTTAGGTAAACATCTGCTAAAGTAGAAAACTTATCCGTTTCCTTGATAGCCAGAAAATGTGCAGACTTGGTCAGTCGATCCACGATGACCCAAATAGTATCATTTCCTCCTTGAGATCTAGGTAAGCCAGTAACGAAATCCATGGAAATCTGCTCCCATTTCCATTTCGGTATCTCTGGTTGTTGGAGTAGGCCTGATGGCTTCTGGTATTCAATCTTGACCCTAGCACAGGTCAAACATTTACTAACATAGGTCGCTATGTTAGCTTTCATATGGGGCCACCAGTACGTAGCTTTGAGGTCATGGTACATCTTATCCGAACCAGGATGTACCGAGTAACGAGACTTGTGTGCTTCATCCATCACAAGCTCGCGCAGGTTACCATAAAGTGGAACCCAGATGTGCCCTGTTACTTAGTAAGCGCCGTCTTCCTTTTGTTCTAACCGTTTCTTCGATCCTCGCAGGGACTCAACCCTGATGTTCTCTGCTTTCAATGCTTCAACCTGAGCGTCACGAATTTGGGCGGGAAGACTAGAGTGGATGGTAAGCTGTAACGCACGTACACGCTTAGGTTTAGTCTCCTTTCGAATGAGGGCGTCGGCCACAACATTGGCTTTGCCCGGATGGTACTTGATCGCGCATTCGTAATCATTCAGAAGTTCGACCCATCGACGCTGTCGCATGTTCAACTCCTTCTGCTCGAAGATATGCTGGAGACTCCTGTGATCGGTGTAAATGGTGCACTTGGTACCGTACAGGTAATGCCTCCATATCTTGAGTGCGAAAACAACAGCTCCCAGCTCCAGATCGTGGGTAGTGTAGTTCCTTTCGTGAACCTTAAGTTGGCGTGATGCATAAGCAATGACTTTCTCACGTTGCATCAACACACAACCAAGTCCTTGGATTGACGCGTCGCAATAAACCACGAAATCATTTGTGCCTTCTGGTAATGAGAGAATAGGTGCGCTACAAAGTTTCTCCTTTAAGTGTTGAAACGCGGATTCATGTGCATCACCCCACCGATAGGTGACGCCCTTCTGAGTTAGTGAAGTGAGAGGTTGCGCAATCTTTGAGAAATCCTTGATAAATTTCCTGTAGTAACCCGCCAAACCCAAGAATTGGCGGATTTCAGTTGGTGTACGTGGTGCAGGCCAATTCCCGATCGAGTCAACCTTGGATGGATCCACATGAATCCCATCCTCGTTTACCACGTGGCCTAGGAAATGGACTTCACAGCCAAAAGTCGCATTTTGAAAACTTAGCGTAAAGCTGCTCTGCTCGAAGAAGTTCCAAAATAAGTCGCAGGTGATGCTCGTGTTCCTCCTGACTCTTAGAATAGATCAGGATGTCATCGATGAAAACAATGACGAAATTATCCAGGTAGGGTTTGCACACTCAGTTCATGAGATCCATGAAGACCGCAGGTGCGTTTGTCAATCCAAAAGGCATAACTAGGAACTCGTAGTGCCCGTAACGAGTTCTGAATGCTATCTTGGAGATGACCTCATCTCGGACTCTCGGCTGATGATAGCCCGATCTCAGATCAATCTTAGAGTAGAAGCTCGACCCTTGCAACTGGTCGAACAAGTCATCAATACGAGGAAGAGGATAACGATTCTTCACGGTCACCTTGTTGAGTTCGCGGTAGTCAATACACATTCGAAAGGTACCATCCTTCTTCTTCACAAACAAGACTGGAGCTCCCCAGGGCGAAGAGCTAGGACGAATGAAACCCTTGTCCAAAAGCCCTTGTAGTTGCGTAGACAGCTCTTCTAGTTCTGATGGGGCTAAGTGATAAGGCGCATGAGCTATTGGTGCTGCTCCAGGAGTTAGCTCGATTTGAAACTCGACCTGACGAAGAGGCGGAAGACCAGGTAATTCCTCAGGAAATTCGTGTACAATCAGGATATCTTCTATCTTCTTCTCTTTCGTTGAGGTATTAGTAATGAGGGCTAGAATAGCTGCGTGACCCTTTCGTAAGCACTTCTGGGCCTTTAGAAAAGAGATGATACCCACTACTACGCCACTCTTGTCACCACGAATCATAAGAGGTTCTTCACCAGAGCGAGGAATACGGACGATTTTCTCCTTGGAAAGGATTTCCGCTTGATGTTGGGATAACCAGTCCATTCCAATGACGACGTCGAAGCTACCAAGAACGATGGGGGATAAGGTTGATAGAGAAGGTCTGACCAGCTAAGACGAGGTTACAACCCTTAACTATGTGTGTGGCCTCGAGACTTTTATCGTTCGCTAGCTCTACGACAAGCTTGGTGTTCAAAAGTGTTGGGGTACTCTTAAGCATCTGACTAACTTTTAAGGACACGTAACTAGTATCAGCACCCGAATCAAATAAAACAGTAACAAAGAAGTCATCCAGTAGAAACTTACCCGTCACAACGTTGGGATCATTCCTCGCTTCACCCTGACCAATCACGAAAACACGCCCCCTGGCACCATTGCCATTATTGTCACCCCCATTGTTTCCATTTCCCTGGTTATTGTTGTGGTTGTTCTGATTCTGGTTTAGCTGAGGACAATCTCTCTTGAAGTGGCCTTCAGCACCACACTGAAAACATCCTTTGTTGTTACCCCTCTGTTGCTGCTGCTGCTGTTGGTTCTGTGGTGTCTGCTGCTGTTGCTGTCGTCGCTGATTCACAGGATAGAGGCTCCTGCAGTCCATGGCCGTATGGACATGTTTGTTACATCTCTGACAGTTGCCCTTGGTGCATGGTCCGCTGTGGTGAAAACCACAACGATTGCATTTGGGGTGATTCCCCTTGTATCCACTCTAACCTTGGCTCTGATTTCCTGAGGATTGCTGACTAGGGCTCTTGTAGTCGTCAGTTCTTCGCTGCTGGGACTAAGACTGGATAGAAGTCGAACCCTTGCTTGAATTTCCATCCCACTTGCGCTTGTTGTAGCTAGGAGCTTCAGAAGTGGTAGTAGCACTAATACGCTTAGGAAGCTTGTTCTGTTCAACTGCCTGATCAGTGAGGCGATGGGATAGTCGAATGACTTGATGGATGGTACCAAGGTTGGATGCAGTCACATGGCTTTGAATCTCTGGCACTAGACCCTTGAGGTACATTTCGATACGTTTGATAGGAGGATCCACCATAGTAGGGCACAATACAGCCAATTCGTTCGACCTTTTTGTATACGCTTCGATTTTAGACCCTGTCATCTTCAGATTGTAAAACTTCACCTCTAGCTTGTGAATGTCGTCACGATGACAGTACCCCTCCTTGATCAGATATTTGAAGTCGTTCCATGGGGTGGCATTAGCAGCTGCCAACCCCAGCATTTAAACCTGTGCGTTCCACCAAGTTAACGCAGCACCTTCGAGTGTTCTAGTAGCAAATTTCACCCTGCGAGCCTCAGGGCATTCACACATCTCAAAAACGGATTCGATCTTCTCGAACCAGAGGAGAAGGCCTATAGCTTCTTCTGTGCCGTTGAAAGTACTAGGTCCGCAATCCATGAAAGTTTTGAACGTACACACGGGAGGTTGAGGATGCTGATTTGTCGCGCGAGAAAGAAAAGACAAGGTTAAGCACGAGAGTTGGTTCACGGGGGTAGGATCTAAACATCCTATGATATGTCGAAATGGCAGGTTATACCTCCTGCAGGGGCTGCTGCGAGTGCCTCAGCAACTCGTTCGTTGATTAGAGCCGTTAGCTGGGCTTGAGTCAAGTTCAGGCGTCCACTCATGATCTTCACATCGAAGGAAACACAAGAAAGAAAGGTGTCGCGAAAGTGCGTAAGTGTGGAACGACAGAAGAGAGCAAGCACACAGGGTTTCAAGCAATAGTTGTTACGCTAACTAAGCATACCATGATCAAATGCACTACTTAAACAAACAGGTAGGTAATACAAAAACAAACCATATTACCTAAGATGTTGAGTCTTGCACGTGGAGCGAAGTGTCGTTGTGGATCGTTGAGCACTGTACAGGTTATAGTCAGGTTTTGTCAAAAAGTTTTTCCCTTTTTAAAACCAAGTTCACTATAACCAATGGCTCTGATACCAATCTGTCACACCCCCAAAATCCACAAGCGGAGTAACACCGCAGGAGGCGTGACTGTCGCAACCCCCGATCCCTAATCCCCGGGAATGGGCGGTCGCGAGCCAGTTTTGGTGGTATCGCGTGTTTATCTAATTTGGCAGCGGAATTTTCATCAGGACCGTAGTTAGGAAATATTTTATCAGAGTAAAATACCACATTTTCATAACATTAAACACATGGGATAAAACCCAAGTTTGCAGTACACACATTTTCATAGGAATAAATCCTATTTTATTTAATAAAAACATCTATTTTATTTTAGGTAACTTTATTGCCACTTTTCCAAGCCTTCAGTGCTGTCCAGCTGGCTTCTATTTGGCTTTCACAATTTGTTACCTGAAACGCGTTTAAAAACATTTTGTCAGTGGAAAATACTGGTGAGTGAATCCCAGTTTAATCAAGTTTTAATAAAAACCATTGTACAGTATTGAGGGCGATCTCACAATTATATTTGTTTCCAAGTCAAATCAATTATCACCCGTGGTATTGTCAGACCCGACTTGTGGAAATGTTACCCCTCCAGTAACAAATTTTGTATACAAAACCCCAACATACCCACGATAATTGTATCCTTACAAATACTCAATAACTGTTTAATATATAATTAATCGTATGAGGTTTTGTAAAAATAGTTAACAAAAAGTTTACAAAAAACGGATCAACTCACTTTGCTATCTTAGATTATCCTTTAGGGTTTCATGAGAATTATCTATAATTTACACAAAAGCACACATGTTAGTATAATAACCCATTTTAACATTAGTAATACCCTTCCCAAGACGACATTCCAACGACTACGTCGGGCATAACCACGACAGCCGTTACGGAACCCTAGATCAATCGGGCAGAGTATCTAATACGTATCCAGGGGTTATGATACTTACAACGGAGCAGAACTTCGTTATTTAGGGGGGGGGGGGGGTATAATACCCGTGTATTGCTTCTACTATTAAGATTTCTTATGAGAAAGAAAGATTTGGGATGAACTGACTGAAGATCCGAGCAAATCAATTTATAGGGCCTGAATTCGACTTTTACGTGACCCGCGTAAGAGTAGGCAAAGGCCTACGCGGCCCGCGTCAACTCTGGTCAACGGCATAGGCGATCCGGATCATCTAGTAGGCTCGACATGTGTTGGGCCACGTGGCGGCCCAGGGTTCAGCCAACTTTCACCTTCACGCGGCCCGCGTAAGGTTTAGCCCAAAGGCTACTCGGCCCGCCTCAACCCTAAAAACTTCATTTTTAATTAATTTTAATAATATTCAAGGTATTCGGGGCCCGTTTTCACGTATGGGGTGTATTTTTGGACATATTGGGATATTTTAAAATATATTAGGGTGTCGAAAAATTTATAAGGGTGTCGGTTTAGAGTTGTTATATCCTCTCCACCTTGTTTTAGAGCTCGTCCTCGAGATCTACTGGAACAAGTGCGGATATTTCCTTTGCATTTCAGATTCAAGCTCCCATGTGTACTCAGGTCCACTTTTGGAGTCCCACTTCACTTTGACCAGAACTAATCTCTTATGCTTGAGGTTCTTGACTTTCCTGTCTTCAATCTGTGGAGGCCTTTCTACGAATTTGAGTTGTTCATTAACCTCTATATCCTTAAGAGGCACTACTAGTGATTCATCAGCTAAACTCTTTTTGAGATTTGATACATGAAATACATCATGTATTCCTGCCATTTTCTCTGGCAGTTGTAGCTAATAGGCTACAGGTCCTATTCTTCTAATGATCTCAAAAGGTCCAATATACCTGGGACTTAGCTTTCCTCTTTTGATGAATCTTACTACTCCTTTCCAAGGAGAGACTTTCAACAATACTTTGTCTCCTACTTGAAATTCCAATGTTTTTCGTCGGTTGTCAGCATAGCTCTTTTGTCGATCACGTGCTGTTTTTAGTCGTTACTTGACTTGAATGATCTTGTCGGTTGTCTCCTGTACTATCTCGGGTCCAGATAGTTGCTTTTCCCCAATTTCTGCCTAACAGACTGGGGTTCGGCACTTTCTTCCATAAAGTGCTTCGAATGGTGTAGCGTTGATACTTGTGTGATAACTGTTATTATAAGAAAATTCTATTAAAGGTAAGTGATCGTCCCAATTACCTCTGAAATCAATTACACAAGCTCTAAGCATGTCTTCCATTGTCTGAATTCTCCTTTCGCTTTTTCCGTATGTTTGAGGATGATAAGCTGTGCTTAGATTTAACTTAGTTCCCATTTCTTTTTGGAAACTTGACCAAAAATGAGAGGTAAAACGGCTATCTCTATCAGAAACAATTGATAAAGGTATTCCATGTAATGAAACTATTTCATTTACATATAATTCAGCTAATTGTTCCATATTAAAAGTTTCCTTCATTGGTAGGAAATGAGCTGATTTAGTTAGTCTGTCTACAATCACCCAGATTGTATCATTACCTTTCTTTGTTTTGGGTAATTTGGTAACAAAATCCATTGTTATCAATTCCCATTTCCACACTGGCATTTCTAACTGCTGTAATAAACCTGAGGGTTTCTGGTGTTCGACTTTAACTTGTGAACAGGTTAAACATTTAGAAACATAGGCTGCTATGTCCTTTTTCATTCCTATCCACCAGAAATTCTTTCTTAAATCTTGGTACATATTATCATTTCCAGGATGCATTATGTATTTAGATTTATGGGCTTCTTCTAATATACGATGACGTAGGTTTCCTAATTTAGGTATCCACATTCTCTTTTCATGGAATCTCCAAATTCCATCTGTTCCTTGTTCTAATTCCTTAATCATACCTTTTAGTTTTTCAGTATCATCCTTGATTATTGATGCTTGTGCTTTTCTGATTTGATCATTCAAATCTACTTGTAGATTTAATTTAAGAGAACGTATCCTTTTTGGCTTTTCATGATATTTTCGACTTAAAGCATCAGCCACTATATTTGCCTTTCCTTCATGATACTGGATATCACAATCATAATCACTAAGCATCTCCATCCAGCGTCTTTGACTCATATTCAACTCCTTTTGCCCGAAAACATACCTTAAACTCTTATGATCAGTGAATATGGTAAACTTACTACCATAAAGGTAATGTCTCCAAATCTTAAGGGCAAAAATTATGGCTCCTAATTCTAGATCATGGGTTGAATAATTCTCTTCATGATTCTTAAGTTGTCTAGACACATAGGCTATAACCTTTTGGCGTTGCATTAATACACATCCATACCCTAGTTTGGAGGCGTCATAATAGACTACAAAGTCTTCAGTTCCTTCTGGTAATGCTAGTATGGGTGTATTAGTTAATCTTTGTTTAAGAATTCTAAATGCTTCTTCTTGCTTTGGTCCCCATTCAAACTTAATGGATTTACAGGTTAACTTAGTTAAAGGAATGGCTATTCTAGAAAAGTCTCGAATAAATCTTCTATAATAACCGGCCAATCCTAAGAAACTTCTAACCTCGGTTGGTGATTAAGGGGTTTTCCATTTGGTAATCGCCTCGATCTTTGTTGGATCCACATGAATTCCTTCATGATTGATTATATGTCCAAGAAATTGTACTTGTTCTAACCAAAACTCGCACTTTAAAAATTTAGCATAAAGCTTTTCCTTTCTTAATAGACTTAGAAGTGCGTGCAAATGCTTTGCATGTTCCTCTTTATTCTTAGAGTAAATTAGAATATCATCTATGAAGACAATTATGAATTTATCCAAATATGGCTTACATATTTGGTTCATCATGTCCATAAATACGGCTGGGGCATTGGTTAAACCAAATGGCATGACAGTAAATTCATAATGACCATACCTGGTTCTAAATGCGGTTTTAGGAATATCCTCTTCCTGTACCTTTAATTGATGATATCCTGATCTAAAATCGATTTTAGAGAAAAATCGAGCTCCTTGCAGTTGATCGAACAGATCATCGATTCTTGGTAATGGGTACCAATTTTTAATTGTGACATTGTTCAATTCACGGTAGTCAATGCACATACGCATTGATCCGTCCTTCTTTTTAACGAATAAAATTGGTGCTCCCCATGGCGATGAGCTCGGCTGTATGAATCATTTTTTCAGTAATTCGTCTAATTGTTTCTTCAGTTCCTGCATTTCTGTGGGTGCCAAACGGTAAGGTGCTTTGGCAATTGGTGCTGTTCCTGGTAGCGGGTGAATTTTGAATTCAACTTCTCTGTCTGGTGGTAATCCTGGTAATTCTTCTGGAAATATATCTGAAAACTGAGACACTACTGGAATGTCGTTTAGTTCTTTTCCTTTTGTGTTAGTGATTATAGAAATCAAATACATTATAGATCCTTTTCTTATATAGTTTGCAGTTTTCATTACAGAGATGAATTTTGTGGATCTAGATGGTTTATCTCCTTTAATTGTGATCTTTTCACCCTTTGGTGAATTTACTTGAATTGACTTTTGATCACACAGAATACTGGCTTTATTGGCTATTAACCAATCCATTCCTAAAACGACATCAAATCCTGCCAGATTCATGGGATACAGGTTTGCCATAAACTTTTGATTTAAAAACTCTATTCTTGCTCCCTGCAAGATTTCAGAAATCCTAACCGTTTCTCCATTCGCTGTCTCAACTAGACATTCTTTTGGTAGTTTAGTTAATGATTGATTTAGAAGTTTGCAAAACGAAGTATTAATAAAACTTTGGTTTGCACCAAAGTCAAATAATACTTTAGCAAAAACATCATTAACTAAAAACGTACCGGCTATAACGTCCGGAATCATCTTGGCTTCATCTGCAGTTAGAACGAATGCTCTAGCATTTTTAGTGTTGCTGTTGTTCGCAGCTGGAGCCAATTTCGGACAGTTTGGCTTGATGTGACCTTTTTCTCCACAGTTGAAGCACAGTCCATTACTGGATTTTCTTCTGCAATCTTCTTCCTTGTGTCCGGGTGCCTTGCAGAAATTGCAATGAGTGGAGCATTTTCCCGAATGCTTTTTCTTGCAGACCCTGCAGAATGGTGCAGAGGTAGAACCCATATTCCTACGGTTGTAATTCCTAGAACGGAATTCTTAGGTAAGTCTTTGGGTTAGGTTTCTCCTCTGGCCTTCTTCTCTAGTACGGATTAATTCATCTGTCAAGGTGTTTGCTAGTTCTACAGCTTCTTCTATAGTTTGAGGTCTAGCTGCCTTGACTACATGTCTAATTTCTCCAATTAATCCCCAGATGTAACGGGAGATTAATACTGGTTCAGGTGATGCAAGGGTTGGTACTATTCTAACATATTCAAAGAATGTAGTAGTATACCCCTTACTATCTACCCCGGTCATCCTAAGGTTCAGAAACTTATTCGTTATCTGTTCTTTTTCATTGGGAGGGCATAATTTCCTTTCTACCATATTCTTAAATTCTTCCCATTCCATTATGTATATCCTATCCATTCCTCTTGATTGGAGGATAGTGTTCCACAATTCTAAGGCTGAGTTCTTAAAGAGATGAGAAGCAAGCATTATTTTGTCTTCTTCAGCACACTTGCTTATTTTTAAAACTGCCTCAGTCTTTTCTATCCAGCGTAGAGTTGCAATGGGTCCTTCATTGTTCACGCTGTGTTCTGGTTCAATTGGTCGCTTACTGCTATGTTTACTTTTATTATTCGCTTGCTAAACCGTTTGAATAATAAATGGCATTGCATCTATGATTCCTTGTGCCACTATGTGTTGGATAGCACTATTATTCACTTGGTTTCCATTGTTATTGATGCTTGGATTTTCATTATCCAAGTTAATGTTACTCTGGTTATCGTTATTCAGATTTTCTTGATTTCCTTCGTCGGCCATCTGAATTTTAAACATTTACCACATATTAATATCACAAAATAATATTTAATATAGTAAATCACATGACATGCATTTTGGTCAAAAGCGTCGATCATTGCGACTTTACTCTATTAATATAATATGCGTCTATTACGCACCAGTACTGAAATTAAAATTACACTACCGACTGAAATTTAAAGTTACACTACTAGTAATAGGCATCCTGTTGGGATCAAACCCTACCAGAGGAACAGATAATGAAAGCCAAAACTGGTTCACTCAGTGGATTCGAAATAAGCAGTTGTTTACACTAAGTCTTCTCCCTTGAAAGTGATTATAACATCTGATGGTCTTATATCCACTGCCCGGATACAACTGCTGTTGTTCTTCAAAACTACTGATGAAGCCCTGAAGACTGCTGAGAACTAAGCACTGCTGGTACAATCTACTGATGACAAAGCACTGCCCAATCAAGGACTGATCAACCTTGAGGAAAGCACTGATGTAAAGAGAGAGCAGTAGTTTAGAATGTCATCTGTTTTATGTATAGTCAGTGGTTAAGATTAGCAGTGGTTGTATAAGAACAGTAGATACAGGTTGTTAGGCTGTTAGACGTCGCTTTCATGGTGACGTCAGCTGAGATGCCTCAGTGGTTTGGATTGTCTATAAATGGAACAGTATTCTGTACTGAGGAGGTTACACCCCCCGAGTTACAAGTAACTCTCGGTGGTAGTTCAAGCAGAGCAGCAACTACAAGTGATGGATCAACAGATCTGCATTTGGACAGTTGTTTCAGTAATAAGACTCCCTTGAAGGCAATTTCTTCTATAGCACCTTCGGTAACCACCAGTGAGTTGGTTCTAACCACTGGCACCATCAAAGGGTTATCAAGTGCTGAAGAAAGAAGTCCCCAGTACCAAGAACAAGGGGCATCAATGAGTGATTTTTGGGACTCAGTTCCTAAGTCACACATTGGTACAACCACTACTGGTGGGAAATCAGATGATCCCATTAAAGTGGGTGATGATTTAAAATATTAGGAATTGACGGGCAGAGTTGAAAAACTTGAAACATCAGTTGCTGAAATAAAGGATATGGTGCAACAGCTGTTAAAAGCTCAAAAAGCACAATCCACTGCTGTTCCAGCTCAAGCATCTGCACAACCTGCACCTGCTGCAAATGAGTTGTGGAACTTATTCCAACCCTTGCTTGAAAGACAAAAACAAATGGCTGATCAGCAGCATGCAATACATGTACAAATGCTGGCAAACAAGGTGGAATCAAGATTCAAAGATACTCAAGCAGACATTAAGGCTATAAAGGCCAGCATCCAAAGCATCACTGGAAAAGCTCCATCTACTATCCTCTTCATGGATAAACCCCTTGCAGATAATGCCAAAAAGGGGGAGAATATCAAGCAGTTGAGGAAAAAGGGAATTGAAGATGGTCTGTATGTTGAACCAGAACAAGGAAAACAGACATCTAAATCTTTAAAAGATTCAAAATCTCAAACCACAAAATCTCATATTTCCATCCAAACAGCTGATACACCAGTGGTTTCAAAAACTGCTAGTCAAACAGCTGTCATCTCATCAACACACACAACTTCACCACACACCACCAAAACCACTGCTCTACCACCACCATCATCTAAAATCACATCATCATCATTACCTCCTGTCATAAAACAGAAGACACCAGATGTTACAACATCTGTTGTAATGACAACAGCGGTTGAAGCACCAGTTGTTTCAACAGCTGTTAGTCAGACACTTTCCATCACTCAAACCACTGATCCACCCAAGACATCATCAGCCTCTCCTACAATAAAAAGGAGAAGGGTTTTCATTCCTGATGATGATTCTCCATCCACATCACCAAAAACAACTTCACCACCTTCAACCCCTGCTCAGAAGCAGAAGACATCTACTGACACATCAGTAGTTGTAATGACAGCAGAGGTTGAGACACCAGTTGTTTCAACAGCTGTTAGTCAACCATCCACCACTGCTCTCATCATCCCTACATCACAACCAAAACCCTCTTCATCCGTAAAGCTTCACAAAAGAAAAAGAGAAACAACTCAAGCCACTGATGAAAAATATGATCCTATTGCCGCAAAATATCCACTGGAACTAGATGCTGTGAAAAATGAGATGAGACAAATTTACACCGAGGAAGATCCTTCAAAAAGAAGATTTCCTTCTCTCATTGGCTTCATAGTCCCAGAAAACATGGATGAATATCTCGAAATGAAAGCAAGGCAAGCAAGGATTAGAGCTAAGCTTGAATGCAAAGATTAAGGTGATGAAGCCATTGCAGAAAGAATGGTACTCTTGCTCACAAAAGTCAAGCTGATGGAAGACTATGCACAAGATCTGATAAAAGAAACGACAGATCAACGAAAAGCAATGAGAAAAGAATATCTTGCATATATAATGAACGAAAAATTCTATCAAGCTGAAGAAAACCAATTTGAAGAGTGGCCACTGGTTGCCTTGAAGCATGAAGCAAACAGGATTGAAAGGATTAAAAATGATCCAAGTAAGAAGAAGACAGCTCCAAATTGGAATAAGTACAAAAAGCTAATTGCTGATCTTACTTCTGAATACAAAAAGAAAAAACAGGAACTGATAGATGCTAAGGTGGATACTGCTGAAGCCATAGCAAAATGGACAAAGCAGTATACCGACGAGGCTTATGAACGGCTGAAGAAAAGAAAGATAACAGTCTCAGGCACTTCTAAAAAGCCAGACTACAACAAGATGGAACAACAGCTGGATGCTCTTAAAACACTGCTCACATCAGCAGATAACCCTATCCTTATGGAAAACCAAGAAAAAGGAAAACTGCTGACCAGTGAAGAAGAAAAAGAAAAGGAAGCTGAGTACTTCACAGAAGCCATCAAGAAAATGGGTCTAAAAGAAGATAGTTCAGTGAGCCTTCAAAACCTTTTCAAAAAGGTACTAACCAAACCTGCATCACCAAACATTTCAGCAGATATCTCAGACAGAGAGCTTGATCAACAAAAGACACAAGAGCAAATTGACAAAGAAGTTGCAGATGACATAGCTGCAGCAAATCAAGTCATAGAAGAGGCTCTCAAAAGAATGTCTGAAACTCAAGATACTGCTTTAAAATTTTTCTCAAGGCCAAAATCTCAAAGCTCATCAGGAAATAAATCTCTCCCAAGAAACCCATTGGGTTCAAAAGTACTAAAGTGGCTCTTTGATCAAAAGACCCATGTATTGACCCTGGTCAGATCCAATGGTGAGATTAAGTACATATCAAGGAAAGAAGCACTTGGCCTTAGTGTTGAAGATTTGCAGGATCTCCTTGAACTTTCATTGTGCAGGGATGAGGATGACACAAGTTCCAAAGAATTTGAAGAAGAATTTAAAAGACAAGCAAGGGAACTGCTGATGAGGAATAAAGATCCTGAATAATGAAGTGTTTTGGCATTATCTGTTCGAGGGGGAGATTGTTGGGATCAAACCCTACCAGAGGAACATATAATGAAAGCCAAAACTGGTTCACTCAGTGGATTCGAAATAAACAGCTGTTTACACTAAGTCGTCTCCCTTGAAAGTGATTATAACATCTGATACTCTTATATCCACTGCCCGGATACAACTGTTGTTGTTCTTCAAAACTACTGATGAAGCCCTGAAGACTGCTGAGAACTAAGCACTGCTGGTACAATCTACTGATGACAAAGCACTGCCCAATCAAGGACTGATCAACCTTGAGGAAAGCACTGATGTAAAGAGGGAGCAGTAGTTTAGAATGTCATCTATTTTATGTATAGCCAGTGGTTAAGATTAGCAGTGGTTGTATAAGAACAGTAGATACAGGTTGTTAGGCTGTTAGACGTCGCTTTCATGGTGACGTCAGCTGAGATGCCTCAGTGGTTTGGATTGTCTATAAATGCAACAATATTCTGTACTGTTACATTTGATCGTTTTGAGCGAGTTCTTCTCCTCAATTCAATCCTTTCATCTTGTGCAACCAACCGCTGAAGTATCAGGCTGAGGGGGAGTTTAGTTTGTAAGCTTGCATTGTAATCTTTTACTTCGAATTGTAATCTTTCGACTCTATGAAGAGCAAACGTTTATCAAACTATATTCTCCTTTGATTGTGTTTACAAAGTTTGTTATTCATTTCCGCTGCACTTAAACCTTGTTCATTTTTGTTGATTTGTTCAATCTATACAAACTAACACAATCATTAGAGCCTCCGATCCTAACACATCCGTAGTTTTTTTTCATACACATACACACATATTATATTATTTTATTATTTATTATTATTATTACTACCGTCTCTACCATCACATTCATGGATTTGGATTCATCCAGAAATCCATATTGCGCTCGTCATACTTCCAGACGAGTCACTCTCCCACCTGTCTCATTCGTTCACTATTCTCTAAAATTTCCTCACCAAATGTCCTAAGTTCTTGTACATTGTCTGCACTCATTGGGGGTGCAGGTTCTAAGATTGGGTTCGGAATCTGGGGTGCGGGTTCCTGGTACGGAGGTGTAGGGGCCTGGAATTGGTTAGGATTTTCTAAAATATCCCTAATGAATACATCGTGGTAATAGGGATCTAAAGGATCCAAACCTGGGTACGCTCCTATGTTTGGCATGGGCATATATTCATGTATCGGGTAACGTTGCACATAGTCCCTATTGTCATCCCACCATGTGTCGTAATTTGGGTTTAAGGGATTTGGTGCAGGTACCCTAGGTATTTCCTCCGGGTCGAAATCCTGCATTTCTACTTGATTTTCAAGGTTTTCTATTTCCATCGGTTGGTCAGGAATTGGTGGTTGTGGTTGGGGTGCTATCATTTATTCCAGGTTAGGGTCAGCTGCAGTGGTGGCTAGGATGTGGATGTTGGCTATACCCCTATTAATCATTTCCTGGGCATAGGCATCGGTTTTTCTTTTGGCTGCTGCTAGTGCTCTCTGGTCTTGTAACTTTTTCATACGCTTTCTACGCTCGTGTGCCCCTCGACTAAACCATCCTCTCTTGTTCTGAGGGAATGGCTCCTCGGATTTAGCCTTAAACACGAATATTCCTTCTTCCGTATCAGCAGAGTACCCTGAGAGGGCAGGCTGAGAAGAGGAGGTGCCTTCGCTTCTAGGCGAACCAGACAATTGACGGTACGCGTCAGATGGTCCTTGGTTGCTCATACTGTAAAGTAACAAATAGTCAAATAACACATAACAAGAAATACAACTATGCACGTATTTCCGTAATTTATTTCCTAACACTTTAAATTTTGATGTCAGCAGAACACTTCTATGGCTGAATCAGTGGCTTAGATCTGATACCACCTTCTGTCGCAACCCGCGATCCCTAATCCCCGGGAACGGGCGGCCGCAAGCCAGTTTCGGTGGTATCGCGTGTTTATCTAATTTGGCAGCGGAATTTTCATCAGGACCGTAGTTAGGAAATATTTGATCAGAGTAAAATACCACATTTTCATAACATTAAACACATGGGATAAAACCCAAGTTTGCAGTACACACATTTTCATAGGAATAAATCCTATTTTATTTAATAAAAACATCTATTTTATTTTAGGTAACTTTATTGCCACTTTTCCAAGCCTTCAGTGCTGTCAAACTGGCTTCTATTTGGCTTTCACAATTTGTTACCTGAAACGCGTTTCAAAACATTTTGTCAGTGGAAAATACTGGTGAGTGAAGCCCAGTTTAATCAAGTTTTAATAAAAACCATTGTACAGTATTGAGGGCGATCTCGCAATTATATTTGTTTCCAAGTCAAATCAATTATCACCCGTGGTATAATCAGACCCGACTTGTGGAAATGTTACCCCTCCAGTAACAACTTTTGTATACAAAACCCCAACATACCCACGATAATTGTATCCTTACAAATACTCAATAACTGTTTAATATAAAATTAATCGTATGAGGTTTTGTAAAAACAGTTAACAAAAAGTTTACAAAAAACGGATCAACTCACTTTGCGCTTGTTGTCGCTAGGAGCTTCAAAAGTGGCAGTAGCACTAATATGCTTAGGCAGCTTGTTCTGTTCAACTGCCTGATCAATGAGGCGATGGTATAGTCGAATGACTTGCTGGATGGTACCAAGGTTGGCTACAGTCACATGGCTTTGAATCTCTGGCACTAGACCCTTGAGGTACATCTCGATACGTTTGATAGGAGGATCCACCATAGTAGGGCACAATACATCCAATTCGTTCGACCTTTTCGTATACGCTTCGATTTCAGACCCTGTCATCTTCAGATTGTAAAACTCCACCTCTAGCTTGTGAATGTCGTCGCGATGAGAGTACTCCTCCTTGATCAGATCTTTGTAGTCGTTCCATGGGGTGGCATTAGCAGCTTCCAACCCTAGCATTTGAACCTGTGCGTTCCACCAAGTTAACGCAGCACCTTCGAGTGTTCCAGTAGCAAATTTCACCCTGCGAGCCTCAGGGCATTCACACATCTCAAAACGGATTCGATCTTCTCGAACCAGTGGAGAAGACCTACAGCTCCTTCTGTGCCATTGAAAGTACTGGGTCAGCAATCCATAAAAGTTTTGAACGTACACACGGGAGCTTGAACGTACACGCGTAAGAGTAAGCAAAGGCCTACTCGGCCCGCGTCAACTCTGGTCAACGGCATAGGCGATCCGGATCAGCTAGTAGGCTTGACATGTGTTGGGCCACGTGGCGGCCCAGGGTTCAGCCAGCTTTCACCTTCACGTGGCCCGCGTAAGGTTTTGCCCAAAGGGCTACGTGGCCCGCCTCAACCCTAAAAACTTCATTTTTAATTAATTTTAATAATATTTAAGGTATTCGGGGCCGTTTTCACGTATGGGGTGTATTTTTGGACATATTGGGATATTTTAAAATATATTAGGGTGTTGGAAAATTTATAAGGGTGTCGGTTTAGAGTTGTTATAGTGACTGACCAGGATCCAGCCACCAATCATATTGAACAATGTATTTACATAAATAAAAGTCCAACCACACAATATAATTGGTGTTCAAAACAAGTTAATCAAATTCAAGTTATCAGCGGAAGAATAAAGTTTAAAACCAAAGTATGAGTATAAACGTTCAAATGTTAAACATGGAACTCAACAGTCCATGTACCACAACGACGCCTGCTCCCCTGCAAGCTCCAGCTAAACCTCTAACGACCTGCAAGGCATATAGTAACGAATCAACAACAAAGTTGAGCGAGTTCACTGTTGGTTGTCCATTTTAAAGTTGTTCTAAAAACCATAAGTTCATTTGAAAATCAGTAGTTAATCAGTTTCTTGTTTCCCAAACCATAAGCAGCGGGGGCTACCCCATGTTATCCACTAGACCCGTTACCATATCGACCACTGACTGAAGTAAGTTGGTGCCCTAACGTCAATGTCTATCATCATTGACTACTGCCCAGATCCATTAGTTCACGCCCGTCCTCTGCGACACGGCGTGAGGCTTATCAAACCTAAATAGCGCTATCTAACTAATGACTCGCTCGCCATTGGCCCGGTGATTAAGTCGATATAAAAATAAGGGACTTCGTGATAGAGATTTTGGTCTAGTATCAATGTTATCACCCTTCAATAAAGAGGATGTGGTACGTGTCCCCAAACTAGGAGATCACGCAGGTTTCGATTAAATCCTTAATACATGTTATCACCCTTCAATAAAGAGGATGTGGTACGTGTTCCAAACCAGGAGGTCACGCAGTTTTCGATTAAATCCTTTACCCATTCCCAACCACCGAGAATCCCATGCCTTGTGGAAAGTGTGAACTCACCTTAGGTTAGCTCGACAGATACACAAAAAGGTCATTTGAGCTATATGTGGTCAACCACGTCCTAACATGGTTACCATACAAGTCAGGTCTAGGTTCAAGTAGTGCACATAAGTTTTACACATAAACTAACAAGTTACAACCCGTAAAGATCATTGCAAACACATTCAACACGTTAACAGTCCAGTGCATATCATATCCGAACTTGTGCGACTCAAATGATTGGGCTCGCACAAGTTTAATGGCCCAACAGCCTTGTGCGCTTCACTAGTTGAAGCCCAACAGTATTCGGCCCAACCTGTTGTGCGTCCAGCACAACCTTGTGCGACTCACAACGGGTTGTGTGATCCAAACAATCCCAGCCCATTACATCATAAGCCCAACAGCTTGTACAGCCCAACTAATTAAACAAACAGTTAACTTGTGCGGCCCATCTAATCTTGTGCGATCCAACATAACTTCTGCGATTGGATTTTGGGCTATTCGGCCCAACAGCTTAAACATTTGTGTGGGGCCCAAGACTTGTGCGATCGGCACCACCTTGTGCGATCCACTTGTCTGGTGTGATCATGCAGTTCTAGGTTGTACATTGTGCTTTATTAATTGTACCTAGCTTGTGCGGCTGATCTTGTACGACCAAGGGCTTGTGCGATTGCCCTTGTGCGATCGGGCTTCTTTGACCTGATCTTGTGCGGTCAAACCAGCTTGTGCGATCAGTTATAAGTTTCCTAAATCTATGCAAATCAGTTATTCATTCCTTATTTACCCGATTACCACCAATTTATTCTAACAGTTTCTGTTTTACCAATAGTCGATTAAATCCAAGTTTTATCTATTATTTCTTATGAACCCTAATCACATTCGAACATAAATAATAACTCATATCATAAAACGATCAGGTTTATGTTCTCAATTTTTATCATACCATACTCTACACCAAATCATGTGGTTAATCCGAACACAAAACATAACAGTCGATTACACCCTGATGTGTGCAAAATGCAACATATAAATTACATCAATTGTGGCATAAAACTAACCCTTTTTTAGTACTAATGTTGGAAAAAGTGTGCTTTTGTCTTCCTTTTGTATTTTCAGGATTAAATGAGCTCAAATTAACAAAAGAAGCAAAAAGGCAGCTAAATCTAACATAAATACAAGAAAAGGAACAAACGTGGCATGCCCGACCTCACCGACAGCATCTTCCCAAGCAAAACAAGAGAACAGAAGGCTGTACACGCCCCGTGCTCAGTGAACACGGGGGCGTGCCCAAGTGCCAGCATAAAAGACAAAGCTATAGAAGCTTCTATTGCCCACCACGGGGCCGTGCTCAGCGGACACGGGGCCGTGGTAAACTATAAGATTCGCAGAATCCAGGCAAATCTTGATAGTACAGATACGCTTCTACACACGGGGGCGTGCCCAACTGACACGGGGGCGTGGTCAACTAATGTAGACAAACTGCAATTAATGAAGACAAAGAAGAGGATGGACATGGGGCCGTGCCCGAGCTACTGTTCAGGCTATAAATAGGGGTGCTTGGCTCATTTGCAAACCATCCCTTGGCACACCACCTCTCTCACACTTCACCCACCACCATCACAACACCATCATCCACCACCATCATCCATTGTCCATCATAGAGTGTGTGAGTCGTCTTGGGATCCAAGATTGATCGTAAGAGTTCTTGACAATCAAAGGCCATGTTTGCCTAAGTCTCTTACATCACTTGGTGAAGACAAGTGTCTGGTGTAATACTTTTTATTTTTAATCTTTTCGCACTTTTTACTTGGTTATGTATTAATGACTTTAATAACTAGTTTCTTATGTTGAAGGTGATTCTTCCTTATCATTTGTCCGTGGTGTCTTGGCATTATTTTACTGTCTGTATAAAATAAAAGAATTTCACCATTCATATCTCCACGGTCTATATGGAGGTATGTTGGCTACCTGGTCGGGGGTTAAGGGAATGGTTTGGTAAGAGTCTTGCCTTGTTCAGTGTATAGATCCTGCAAGGACCTGGGTCAAATTTAGTAGGACCTCCTTTAATACTCACCGGTATTGGATGGCGGGGGTCCAAACTCTTTGATCCCCTCATATGTAAGCTACTATTAGTACTTTAACCCGGCTACTTAGGACTGTATCCCTGCTGACTCAGACTACTTAGCCGAGGGTAACGTCACCTTCAAAAGAGGGGCATACCATAATATGCATTAATAACTTAATTAATTATCTTTCAATAATCCGACCCTTTAGGATTGTATCCTTACTGACTCAAACTACTGGGTTGAGGGTAACGTCACCTTCAAAAGAGGGGCCTACTACAATAACTAAGATAATCTCTTAAAAAATGCAAAAGTGCGGAAATAATCAAAGGTTACACTATACACGAGTCGGAGCCAAGTGATTCATCTTGTCTATCTGTTTTACTTTTATTTTACTTTTCAGCATTTTAGTTAGTTTTTATTTTTTAGTTTAAAACCTTTTTTCTAACGTTTGATTTGATTAAACGTTGAGGATAAACCGGTACTAAAAGCTCTTGTGTCCTTGGACGACCTCGGTATCTTACCAACACTATACTACGCTCACGATGGGTGCACTTGCCCATATGTGTGTTTAGTGTTAGTAAATATCGTGTTTTATAAATTTAAAACTTGACTAAAAAGTGTAAAAGGGCTTAAAATATACATTAAAAACCATATACACTACACACGCATCAAGTTTTTGGCACCGTTGCTGGGGACACAAGGATTTTAAGAAAGTTAGGAATCAATGGCCTAATCGTTTTTTCTAATTTTTCTATTTTTTTTTTTAGATTTTTCTTAGTTTTTCAGCTTCTGCAGAACTCAGCACGGGTCGTGCCCGCTGAACACGCCCCGTGCCCAATCATTGGAACTGGTAATCCTGTTTTAAGTCAGGCAGTAAGCTGAAAACGGGGCCGTGTCCACTCAACACGCCCCGAGCCCAAGTTTCAGTTACTGAAAACAGAACCATAAGATCCCGACGGTTGGTAATTTCTGACACAAACATGAGTGATACTAATATTTTTTACTTTCGGCACTCTTATGGTACGTGGTGTCAAATATGTGGTGGTTCCCATAAAGAATTAGAATGTTATTTTCTAAATTATAAGCCCCACTATATAGACCCATTGTTTTCCTGTAGCCTTAAGAGGGGCGAAAGTAAAAATAATCCCTATCTCTCCCTCGAATGCTCTCAACCGGATCTTCTAGGAGAAATGCTTCTTGATGAACTATTTCAAATGGAAGATCTAATTCTTAATTGGTTAGAAGAACTTAGGATAGATTTCAATAATTTATCTCAAGACGATAACCAAGAAGAATTGTTGGGATCGCATTCAAATAAAAACTTCGTTGTTACCGATGTTACCTCAAACTCTAGTGAGGACTTGAGCGATAGTCGTACCTGTGTCGATTATGCCGTGAAGGACTCCCCATCGACTTCGTTCGATGCATACATAGACCTGAGCGATTCGGCATACACCTTTTTTAACGAGAGCCCGGGAAAAGGTTGGACTTGTCCACCTACATATAGCATAGGAATCGCCCTCACCGACAACCTCTTGCATTCTCGTCTTAATCTTGAGCAATTAAGGTATCTTAGGCACTTTAGGGTTGTTCCATCTAGTAAGGAACCACCCAATCCGGACAAGTTCCTTAGAAATAGACAAACTTCATAAACATCCTTTCGACACAGGGCCGTGTCCAGGTCAACACGCCCCCGTGTCCACCAAAAGATTCCTTTCTGACTTTTTGTCAGAATACGGACAAAATGTGTCAGGATCTTGCCTGCACACAGGGCCGTGTCCAGCCGACACGGGGCCGTGTCCAGCATGCTGTCGTTTTCTATAAATGCAGCCAAGAATCCTGCACATTTGGACCATCCAGGGACAGAGATTTGAAGGGATCTTCTCACCTACCATCCTAGGTATTTTCTAAAAGATGGTTCTAACAACCATCTTGTCCTTTCCTCTTTTATCCATTGCCTTCTTCTTCATCTTTCTTGTCTCAACACCTCCATTGAAGCTTGTTCTCAAGCTTTATTGTGTTGATTATTAGATTTTTGTCCAAGGAATCTTGTTAAAAATAAGTTGTGCAACATTGTTTTAAGTTATTTCTGTTCAAAAATGCTTCATAAGTTGGTAAAATAATTTAAAACTCCAAGATTCCTTGTTCCAAAAGTCTGCAGAAAGGTGAACACGGGGCCATGCTCATTGAGCACGGGGCCGTGTCCGATGCACTGTTTCATTAAAATGAACTATTTTTGGTTTGTTTTCGTAGAATGTCTAGTCAAAACAGTGGAACCTCTTCTGCGCACTCCAGAAACAGTCGAAGGGAGAGAAGGTCATCAATTGAAGCAACTCTCGTACGTTACGTAATCGCATTATGTGAAGCTCTTGACAAGATGACTTCGGTAGAGGAGGTCCTAATAGACCGTATAAATTATCTTACGGTGGGGCTGGAAAACAGTTTTCAAGAAATAAACCTCTTGCACCAGAGGTTAAACATTCTTGTAACACCTCCCATGGAACCAATCCTCCCTCAAGAGGATTGGAACCTAGCACTTGGAATCAACAATCCTACCGGTTGGGACGACATTCCAGCGGAACCTCCTCTTGAAGATCTACAAGAAGTCCCGGTGGAAGTTACACCCCCTCAAACCAATGCCAATGAGCCCGCCTTTCTTCTTCCTAGGGAGATAGAAGAGTGGCTCGCCGATGTGTGAGGGACCCATGCCCGGAGAAAGAAGTTTTTCAAGCCGCATCTAACCGATGGAATTATCTTTTCGGAAATTTTGCTAATAAAATAAGTAGTAGGCTAGAACTTCTTGGTTTAGATTTCTTGTGTTTCTTTGACCTAATTATCTAGAATTTTAACTTTTTTAGGATTATTATGTAATTCTCTCTATGACTTAATGAATGATGGTTTTAGCTAATTTGGTGTTTGGATGATGTTGTAATGGATAACACACTCGGGATGGTGAAGGATAACAAGGGAAACTTGGACCAGCAACCCATGCACGAAAACAGGGCCATCCGACAAAATTTTATTTATTATAGCAAGTTCAGCACGGGCCGTGTCCGCCCAACACGGCCCCGTGCTGCACAGTCTGCAGAAAATGCCCAGTTCAGGTAAGCTGGACACAGGCCGTGTTCACCCAACACGGCCCTGTGTCCAGGCTTCTGTTTCTTTTTACAACTTTTTGTTACTGGTGACTGAACACGGGGCCGTGCCCGGACACCACGGGCCGTGTCCAGACGCCCAGTAACATAAAATTTTGCTTTTTCACACCTTTTTACACATTTAATCAACCTAAAAACTTATTTTTGGGACACATTGAGGATAATGTGTAATTTAAGTGTGGGGGGGATGCTAAAACTTTGAATCTTGCAAGTCCTAATTACAAGCCTTACACAAAACTCTATTGGAACCGCTAATCACCCCAAATTTTTTCAAAAAAAATTTCATTTTTTTACTTGTCTAGGTTTAACTTGGGAATTTCAAATTCTAAAAAGGTTATATTTTTACAAATTTACAACCGATAGCGTCGTGATAAAAAGAACCAACATAAGAAAATTATGAAAAGGCATGACAAGTTTAGTTAAAATTTGATTATATATACTCGATCACATAAAAAAACTCATTCTCACAAAAGTGAGTTTTGAGCCTTTATTGAGCATACAAATACATATCTTTAAACTAAATGCTCATTTTTCGTTTCTTGTGTGAATAGCCGCTTGGTTCTTACAACTCTAGAACTTGTCACGACGATACATTCCCGGTCCTTACCAACTTAAACCCGAGTAAGTAAATGACGGAGGCATTAGGACTAACCCTTTTTTATTTCTACACCATTATTTTTCTTTTTTTTACCACCTACCCAAAATCCCCTAGTTAACCCCTTTGAGCCTAAACCTTTTCATTTCTTAACCCAAAAACAAACACCCTTTCACCCACCAAAACCTTTTTTTATTTTTAACCCTTTGTTTTAGTAACAAACTCGGTTTTTTGTATGACTTTTCAAAAAAAAAAATTGTTGATGATGAAGCAAAAGAAATAAACAAGCAAGTTCATCAAAAATAACTTTGTTTGAATAATGGCTTCATCCAAACAAAAATTGCAAAAATAAAAAGTCTTATGGAAACCGACATTTTTTACGCTTTTTCGCCCTTTTTCTACTAACCACTAACCCAACCACCTAACTTTAACCCAAGCCTAACCCTTCACCCAAAAGTCCTCTTGATATTTACAAAGGTATATAGTTAAAAAGGAGGAGGATTGATTGCTTGGCAAGCCTATGGTAGGAGTAAGTTCCATGCCACTCTCTAGTGATTCACTAAAATACATCTTCGGCCGAGTGTTGAGTGATCCCCCGTGAGGTATGTGAACTTGTATATAAATGGAATTTAAAAAAGGCATGTTATGCCCTAATAAGTAATTTATCTTATGAAAAGTTTTAAATAAATCATGACGAATAGTATTGTAAATAAATAAAAATAAAACTTAATAAAGAATCTTGGAAATACCGACACTCTATGACAAGCCCAAAAACCTTCTCTTCTACCCATTCCATTTGGGAGTGTAAAGCCACATTATAAAGAGTTTTGCTTGAGGACAAGCAAAGATTCAAGTGTGGGGGTATTTGATGTGTGCAAAATGTAACATATAAATTACATCAATTGTGGCATAAAACTAACCCTTTTTAGTACTAATGTTGGAAAAAGTGTGCTTTTGTCTTCCTTTTGTATTTTCAGGATAAAATGAGCTCAAATTAACAAAAGAAGCAAAAAGGCAGCTAAATCTAACATAACTACAAGAAAAGGAACAAACGTGGCATGCCCGACCTCACCGACAGCATCTTCCCAAGCAAAACAAGAGAACAAAAGGCTGAACAGGCCCCGTGCTCAGTGAACACGGGGGCGTGCCCAAGTGCCAGCATAAAAGACAAAGCTATAGAAGCTTCTATCGCCCACCACGGGGCCGTGCTCAGCAGACACGGGGCCGTGGTCAACTATAAGATTCGCAGAATCCAGGGAAATCTTGATAGTACAGATACGCTTCTGCACACGGGGGCGTGCCCAGCGGACACGGGGGCGTGGTCAACTAATGCAGACAAACTGCAATTAATGAAGACAGAGAAGAGGATGGACACGGGGCCGTGCCCACTGGACACATGGTCGTGCCCGAGCTACTGTTCAGGCTATAAATAGGGGTGCTTGGCTCATTTGCAAACCATCCCTTGGCACACCACCTCTCTCACACTTCACCCACCACCATCATCCACCACCATCATCCATTGTCCATCATAGAGTGTGTGAGTCGTCTCAGGATCCAAGATTGATCGTAAGAGTTCTTGACAATCAAAGGCCATGTTTGCCTAAGTCTCTTACATCACTTGGTGAAGACAAGGGTCTAGTGTAATACTTTTTATTTTTAATCTTTTCGCACATTTTATTTGGTTATGTATTAATGACTTTAATAACTAGTTTCTTATGTTGAAGGTGATTCTTCCTTATTGTTTGTCCGTGGTGTCTTGGCATTATTTTACTGTCTATATAAAATAAAAGATTTTCACCATTCATATCTCCACGGTCTATATGGAGGTATGTTGGCTACCTGGTTGGGGGTTAAGGGAACGGTTTGGTAAGAGTCTTGCCTTGTTCAGTGTATAGATCCTACAAGGACCTGGGTCAAATTTAGTAGGACCTCCTTCAATACTCACCGGTATTGGATGGCGTGGGTCCAAACTCTTTGATCCCCTCATATGTAAGCTACTATTAATACTTTAACCCGGCTACTTAGGACTGTATCCCTGCTGACTCAGACTACTTAGCCGAGGGTAACGTCACCTTCAAAAGAGAGGCCTGCCATAATATGCATTAATAACTTAATTAATTATCTTTCAATAATCCGACCCTTTAGGATTGTATCCTTGCTGACTCAAACTACTGGGTTGAGGGTAACATCACATTCAAAAGAGGGCCTACTACAATAACTAAGATAATCTCTTAAAAATGCAAAAGTGCGGAAATAATCAAAGGTTACACTATACACGAGTCGGAGCCAAATGATTCATCTTGTCTATCTGTTTTACTTTTATTTTATTTTTCAGCATTTTATTTATTTTTTATTTTTTAGTTTAAAACCTTTTTTCTAACTTTTGATTTGATTAGAAGTTGAGGATAAACCGGTACTAAAAGCTCTTGTGTCCTTGGACGACCTGGGTATCTTACCAACACTATACTACGCTCACGATGGGTGCACTTGCCCATATGTGTGTTTAGTGTTAGTAAATATCGTGTTTTATAAATTTAAAACTTGACTAAAAAGTGTAAAAGGGCTTAAAATATACATTAAAAACCATATACACTACACACGCATCACACCCATTTGGTTCTAGATTATCATTAACATTATACGATTATCAAACCCTATATTGATCTAAGAATACTACACATGTGAGCCGATATACAAACACCAAACCTCATTACAATCAAGCACAAAACATCCCTGAATCATTATATAGAATCATATAGACCACAACATTATTCAACCTACAAATAATAATAAAAACACTAACCGGTTAGAAAGTAGAACAAAGGGTGATCCAAACAAGAAAGTCTTCGATGGAGAGGGGATGTGGCTACCGTCGAGTTTGAGAGGGAGAGTGAGAGAGATTTTGCAAACAATGAGGAAACAAAACCCCATAAGGGTTATGTCTTGGTTTAAATAGGTGGGTGGCCGAACCCATCATGGGCTGTCCATTGGTTTCGAGTTCAAGGGGAGTGGGCCGAGAGTTGTGTGGAACCAAAGCCCAATGGCTTGTGCGATCAGATTAATGTTGTGCGATTACATCATATACATACATTACACACATTCACATAACGCATAACACTTATTCATTAAAACCAACATATCAATTTGCCACATAGAGTTCATACACGTTACATTAAACACCAAGGTTTGTATCTCTATCTAACTTAACTCCCTCGAATTAAATGTTTTTTTTTTTGTATTTGACATTTTTTTAATGGAATAATCCAAATATACTGCATGGCAATGTTCACCTGTACCATTCGAAGCTTATGGATACACTAACATGGATGTTGACGGTGCTGGATCATCTGAAGTCCATGTTAGATCACCGGATTTTCTGATCTCCAACAAGTTCAGTGGCAGCGTTGAGTTGACTAACGAGGTTTTGTTTAATGATCAAGGTTTGTTTTTCTATATACATGTTACATTCGTTTTATTTTTTTTCTTCCCCATATATTGCATAATTCAAACATATGGCATAATGTTCACATGTAGCATCCGAAGATTCTGGCTTCGCTAACATGCCGGGTGCTGGTTCTGGATCATCTCAGGGCCCTTCTGTGTTTGCTGAATCATCTCGCGGGCCCTTAGATGGTTGTTTATTTTCCATGGGAGCACACTTTATTCTCATATACCAGATTTCTAACCTTTTCATTTTCTGATGCAGGGCCAGGGCATCCATACTTCGTTTTTGAAACGCCTCAGGGAACCCGTTACTGGATTCCTACCGTAGCTGATAAGTTCTTACCAGTGTGTGGGAAATCTTATCCGACATTTGAGGCTGTTCTTTCCATGTATGAACTTTATGCATTTGAAGCTGGTTTTTCTGTTAAAAAAGGCCAAACTAAAGTCTGGAATGTAATTCCGACACACAAGTATCTTCGCTGCTCAAAATACGGGAAACCACAATGAAAGAGGACTTTTGACACACTAGATGAATCTTCTGTAAGGCCAAGGAGAACCAGCTTCACATGGTGTGACTGTAAGGCAGGCATTCTAGTCTCAATCTATAATGATACATACACAGTTCTGAGTTTCAATGATATTCATAATCATGAACTTGTTGAGAATTACAACTGTGATCTTAGCAAGATATCACGGAAGTTGTCATTCTCCACCAAACAATTCATTCACAATATGAGTCTAAACCGTATCGGACCCATGAGAGCTTATAGATGTCTTGTAGCTTTAAAAGGGGGGCATCACAATGTCAACGGGACTTCGGTGGATTTTAAAAATTTTAGCCACCAGTTGCGAATTTTTATTGGTGAACGCGACGCACAAGTTTTCCTTGAAAGCTTGCGTGAGCGCTTTGACAACCTACCCAACTTCTATTTTGATTACACGGTTTCAAATGGAAAGTTGTCTTCTGTATTCTGGGCTGATGAGATTTCAAAGCTAAACTACAAAGCTTTTGGCAATGTCCTCGCCTTCGACGCGACTTACAGCACTAACAGGTGAGTTTCCCCTTAACATGTGTTAGGGGAAATATCAAACTATACAAACCTAACAAAAAAAGTGTTACATTTTGTTAACTTCAAATCCATTTTTATTAATAGGTACAAGATGGTTTTTGTGCCATTCACGGGTGTGGATCATCATTTCCAATGTGTTACATTTGGTGCGGGTTTGATATCAACCGAGTCCATTGAATCTTATGTGTGGTTGCTTAAGGCTTTCTTGAAGGCACACGGTACTCAACCAACTCTCGTGTTGAGTGATTAAAACCCATCTATGCTTCAAGCTGTTCCTATGGTCTTTACCGAATCACGCCACCGGCTATGCATGTGGCATATAATGAAAAAACTACCCTCAAAGGTTAGGTTAAATCGTTAGCCTTTTAACATGTGTTATTCAACATGACAGTCTTACATGTCTTTTTAAACTGTTTAATGTAACATGTGTTAGTAACTCTTAAAATTTACCAGATCTCTGCGGACCTTCTTGATAACAATGATGTTCGGTCCTGTATTCACCGGTTGGTTTGGAATGTTTGTATCAAACCAGAAACGTTTGAGTCCCGCTGGCATGACCTCCTAGAAACATTTGGCCTCCAAGACCACACTTGGTTGAAGGACATGTTCAACATCAAACATCTTTGGGTTCCAGCCTACTTCAGGGAACTGCCAATGTGTTGCTTGATGAAGACCGCTTCACGTTGTGAAAGTTCGGACGCTGCCTTCAAGGTCAACTCAACAAGCGCAAACACCCTTGTACAATTTATGATGTGCTTTGAAAATAGGGTAGACAGCCAACGCTATCGGCAACGCGTATCGGAGTACAAAACCTCATCCACGGTGTTCAAGGGCAATACTGATTTAGCGATAGAACAGCACGCGTTCGCCATTTACACAAATGTTGTTTTCATGCAAGTTCAAAAGGAGATAATTAAAGGGAAGTTTTTATGCTACATCACAAACCAAACCAAATCGAGTCCAGCAAAACCACTCTTTTGCTAGACGTCACTCATTTGGACAAAAGGAACAACATCATAAACCTCTATCAGGTAACACATGTTAGGCAACTTCTTTATTACCACTCCACTAACATACGTTAGATTTAAACAGTTTTTTTTGCTCCTTCTGTCCCCAACAGGTTACATATAACACTGTAGACCACTCCGCCAGTTGCTCATGCAGGAATTTCACACGTATCGGATATCTGTGTCGCCATGTCTTTTGCGTATATCGATTGAAAAATGTTGCAAAGATACCACCCCAATACATAAACGATAGGTGGCGCCGAGATGCCCTCCCAAAAGAGGTTTTTTCACTTTCCAGCCGATACGGGGTCAACGGACACGCATCGTCCGTTATGCGGAATGAAATCCTCGACCTCGTTACTGAATGCGTTGATGTGGCCAGAACCGATGACGACTCATTGTCAAAATTGGTGGCCCAACTCCAGGATTTCAAGATCAATGTGCTTTCCAAGCAACCATTGGGTACAACTGAAAATCAAACAAACGAGTGTGAAATGGAAGAAATAGTTGGGCAACCAATCAACATTCCAGTCGAAGTTGCTAATCCAGATGTTGTACGCAATAAGGGATGTGGTACACATACTCGCATTTCCGGACCTGGTGAGAAGGCAAAGACAAAACCAACAAAACCTCCAAAGCAGCTTCGTCTATGCAAGCGTTGTGGCCTGTATGTCGACGACCACGACTCACGCAACTGCGTTAAGGTGGCGGCAATGAAAGCAGCAAAGGCAGCTGCTGAACAACAAAGGCAGACCGCCACCTGTGCCTCCCCATCTGATTAAAATATTTCCTTTCGTTTACTAGTACTATGTAATGGGAGACTCACTTCATTTTGGCCTTCTTACACACATGTAGCAGTCTTTTAACATCCTCCTACTTTTGTTCTGTTACCTGTGTAAGAAGGTGGAACTCTTTTTATCCCATTTATCATTTCTGGTCTTTGTAAAAACTTTATGGCCTTCGGCACTTTGTGTTTTGTAGACCACCTTTTTGTGGACCTCTATTTGCTATTACCTTGCTTTTCTTATTATCTTATGCATGGATAATTGTGGTTTTGGTATATATATTACAACAGCATTGCAACAGATGCTTAACACACGTTAATGTCCAGTAAAATACAAAAGGTGTTAACCACACCAATAGGTTTTATATAAAGACACATCAGGTTATAGAAACAAACTTCACAACAAGCCGACTTAACCCCACATACTACTACTAGGCTACACCCGCAGATAAAACAACGGATCGGCTACCGAGCCGTCACATCAACACATCCCCACAAAAAATACTAATAAAAGAACAAAAAAACGACGTGAGTATGTCGTCTACAAACATAGGGTCAACAGGTTAACACAACTATAACCACTTACGACATCCTAACTACCCCTTCTTATCCTCCATCCCTACAAAGCTTTTCATCATGGTGTTTCAACATCTTCATCATGAAAGTACAGAGGAGACGGGCTACGCTCACTCTCCCATGGGTCATGGTAACACCATGACCTGATTGTTTCGGGTGAGTATGGACACAACGGGAAACCACATAATTCATGGTCTGGATCCGTCAGCAACCTAACCAACTCCTCTGGTAGCCCCTTCAAAATTTCAGCTTCTGGTAAAACGTGTTCCATACGGCGTCTACTAACATCAGCTACATTGTTTCTTCCGCTTTCTGAAGCGGCGTTAGCACCTAGGCCTCCAGTTTTCACGTCCTGAAGCTTCTTGTGAAACACTTTTCTTTCGTAGCACACCCCGTACCGACCCTCAACTGCTTCTTTCCCCTTTCGCCTCTGCTTCTCCATGCCTGGTGGTGTATCCGTGACCTTATTTTCATAAGCGTCCATCACATTAACACACTTTGGAACCACTTAAAGTTTTTGGTGTACTGAAGTAGGGTGCCCAACTGAAGTATTATAGAATATGACTTGGTTCTTCATTACACTACTTATAGTGGTATGTCATGGATACATTTAATATAGTTGTTGTGACTTGACTTTGATGTGACCCTAAAAGCAATGGTTCCTTTCCAATAAAGTTGTTTTCTACCCACCAAACCCTATGTTACTAGGCTTCTGCCACCTACCTTCCCCAACTTCCAAGAATCCTACTACATTTAAAATAGTGGGCCCCTTGACAACAGGAAGGAGCATTTTCATTTCTTAAATTGTTACACCTGCCAATATATAATTTAAAACATTATCAACTACATCAATAACATTCAAACACATGTAAGATTTGTATGTTGTCAATATTCTTCAAAAGCCTTAAATTACCAAGTTAATAAACATCTGTTTTAAACAGAAAGATTTCACACTGACAGTCTATCCCCAAAAATAGCTGGTACACTTTATGCAACACCTATCCTACAATAAGTTTAAAGCAACATCCCCAAAACAAAATACATGCCACACCCAAAACAAAGTCTACATATACATATAATTGGTGTCCCCAAAAGAGCAACCACACTTAACGCCACAAACTATCCCCACAGTAAATACAATTCACCCCCTAACACACGTTACTCTAACCGGCAACCCTGCAGGATTTTAGGAAGCAACACATTCACATCCGAACATAAGATGTGTGCAGCATACCTCTTTCTCAACTTCCGCACCTCAGCCATCTTCTTCGCCCCACTCATGCTGAACCCACAATTAAAACTTTTGTTTTTCCCCATGTAGCACATTAAGAAGACCCCACAATCAGTTGTGTTTGCTGTTGTCGCCCAACTAACCGGCATACGCTGGATGTTATAGTCGTCAATGTCATCGGCTCGCGGATTCCCAACCTCCCGAAGGTATTGCACAATCATATCTTTCTGCATATACAGATACAAGCCATGCTTAATTAAAAACACATCTTCAATACAATCACACTTTCGGTACAACATGGTGGTTTCGATAACTTACAAACTTATACGGTGTGTCCTTGTGGAGGTAGTATACACTATCTTCTATCGGCCGAGCTTGTCTGGCTTTGTCATTATCAACAACATAAATGTCGGGGTCCCGTAACTCAAACACTAGCAAGTAAAAATGCTTTTGCTCCAAGATCCGGAACAAAATAATGTCGTGCTTTCTAAAATCAGGAACCTTTTCAGCGCTGTTAACCGCACCATTTATACCAGCCCGAAACTTGTGCATTCGCCCCTCGACTCCCCCTTCCTCAGTTGTTAACATCTACGGAAACTTTCACAAAAGAGAAATTTATAAGTATAACCACTCGCCACACCCTAACTACTTTTCCATAAAAAACATCAATCCACCAGAATCATGTCTATATACAAAACACTCACCACAACTTTAGTAGCAAAGAATAGCCTACTGTAAACCTCCCTTGATTTGCGTTTCTCTTGGAAGTTTAGCACCTCCGCCCAACAGTCGATAATACCATCCGACACCTCCTTGCCAACGTTTAAACTCTTGAACATAGCCCGAGACGCTTCTACATGAGCGGGGCTTCGAAACAGCAACTCCCTGGTTTCATATGGACAGATAAAAAATTAACTTCCATAACTTAACACATGTTACTGTAATTTAACTATTTTTTAACAATATCCCCACTACTTACACAGCCATGTGTATCGGGCTATCTACATCATCAACTGACGACGTACCCTGTTCATTCCTGCGGCAAAAATCATAAAAAAACTAGGTCCATTGGGTTCATTGTTAACACGCTATTATACAACTAAAAACCCCGTAGTAGTTCTACTTACTTGTTTGCCTCCATTGCCAGCTTCCTACGAGAATACCCATTTAGAAAGTGCGTCGGGGATTCATCAGCGTATATGTAATCCCATAGATTCGCCTCCTTCTTAGTGATTGGCTGTCCCATGTCAACAGGCCTTATATAGTAAGGTGATCTATTTGGTTCCGCAGCCACTTTCTCTCTAAAAGGGAGCTTCCTTTTTTTGGCCCCCAATTCAGCCAACATACGTACACGGTTTGCTAGCGGCAGATTGTCCTCCACCTCATTCGCATCACCACCCAATAATTTCACCCCAGCTTGCTCCTTGTGGATAGCAATTGCAGGGTCATATGAGCTCACCGGTTCTACCATTATAACCATACTCAAGTTTGGGGTGGTCTCCACATCGCCTAAACACGTATAAAAAAACAATTCAGGTTACTCTGTAACCAATTTTACACTTTCATAGTAAACAAAAATAGTCAAGCTTACCAGAACGTTCGGGCGCTGTTTCTGTCCCAGCCATGTCATCCACCTTTGAACTTTTGCAACCTGCATGTTTGATGCAAATAAGTATATTGAAATGACTCCACTAAACCAGCAATCCTAATCATTTTAATGCTCTTACGTACCGGTTTGCTGTGACTCGTCAAATTCACCACCAATTTGTGTCATTCCAAGACTCCAATTAGGCCCATCGAAACCACCTTCATCAATCGACGTATCGCCCCGTCCACTGTTCTTACGATTAACACATGTTAACCCCACTAAATGTACCTAATAGCTAACACATGTTATAGAATAAAAAGCTTTACCGTTAAAATCCGGGTGCCCCTTGATGTGTGCAAAATGCAACATATAAATTACATCAATTGTGGCATAAAACTAACACTTTTTTAGTACTAATGTCGGAAAAAGTGTGTTTTTGTCTTCCTTTTGTATTTTCAGGATTAAATGAGCTCAAATTAACAAAAGAAGCGAAAAGGCAGCTAAATCTAACATAAATACAAGAAAAGGAACAAACGTGGCATACCCGACCTCCCCGAAAGCATCTTCCCAAGCAAAACAAGAGATCAGAAGGCTGAACACGCCCCGTGCTCAGTGAGCACGGGGGCGTGCCCAAGTGTCAGCATAAAAGACAAAGTTGTGGAAGCTTCCATTGCCCACCACGGGGCCGTGCTCAGCGGACACGGGGCCGTGGTCAACTATAAGATTCACAGAATCCAGGCAAATCTTGATAGTACAGATATGCTTCTGCACACGGGGTCGTGCCCAGCGGACACGGGGCCATGGTCAACTAAAAAAGACAAGAGCAATTAATGAAGACAGAGAAGGATGTGGACACGGGGCCGTGCCCACTGGACACGGGGCCGTGCCCGAGCTTCTGTTCAGCCTATAAATAGGAGTGATTGGTTCAAGCTCAAACCATCCCTTGGCACACCACCTCTCTCACACTTCACCCACCACCCACCACCACCATAACACCATCATCCACCACCAACATCCATTGTCCATCATAGAGTGTGTGAGTCGTCTCGGGATCCAAGATTGATCGTAAGAGTTCTTAACAATCAAGGCCATGTTTGCCTAATTCTCTTACATCACTTGGTGAAGACAAAGTGTCTAGTGTAATACTTTTTATTTTTAATCTTTTCGCACTTTTTAATTGGTTATGTATTAATGACTTTAATAACTAGTTTCTTAAGTTGAAGGTGATTTTTCCTTATCGTTTGTCCGTGGTGTCTTGGCATTATTTTACTGTCTATATAATAGGTACAAGATGGTTTTTGTGCCATTCACGGGTGTGGATCATCATTTCCAATGTGTTACATTTGGTGCGGGTTTGATATCAACCGAGTCCATTGAATCTTATGTGTGGTTGCTTAAGGTTTTCTTGAAGGCACACGGTACGCAACCAACTCTCGTGTTGAGTGATCAAGACCCATCTACGCTTCATGCTGTTCCTATGGTCTTTACCGAATCACGCCACCGGCTATGCATGTGGCATATAATGAAAAAACTACCCTCAAAGGTTAGGTTAAATCGTTAGCCTTTTAACATGTGTTATTCAACATGACAGTCTTACATGTCTTTTTAAACTGTTTAATGTAACATGTGTTAGTAACTCTTAAAATTTACCAGATCTCTGTGGACCTTCTTGATAACACTGATGTTCGGTCCTGTATTCACCGGTTGGTTTGGAATGTTTATATCAAACCAGAAACGTTTGAGTCCCGCTGGCATGACCTCCTAGAAACATTTGGCCTCCAAGACCACACTTGGTTGAAGGACATGTTCAACATCAAACATCTTTGGGTTCCAGCCTACTTCAGGGAACTGCCAATGTGTTGCTTGATGAAGACCACTTCACGTTGTGAAAGCTCGAACGCTGCCTTCAAGGTCAACTCAACAAGCGCAAACACCCTTGTACAATTTATGATGTGCTTTGAAAATAGGGTAGACAGCCAACGCTATCGGCAACGCGTATCGGAGTACAAAACCTCATCCACGGTGTTCAAGGGCAATACTGATTTAGCGATAGAACAGCACGCGTTGGCCATTTACATAAACGTTGTTTTCATGCAAGTTCAAAAGGAGATAATTAAAGGGAAGTTTTTATGCTACATCACAAACCAAATCGAGTCCAGCAAAACCACTCTTTTGCTAGACGTCACTCATTTGGACAAAAGGAACAACATCACAAACGTCTATCAGGTAACACATGTTAGGCAACTTCTTTATTACCACTCCACTAACATACGTTAGATTTAAACAGTTTTTTTGCTCCTTCTGTCCCCAACAGGTTACATATAACACTGTAGACCACTCCGCCAGTTGCTCATGCAGGAATTTCACACGTATCGGATATCTGTGTCGCCATGTCTTTTGCGTATATCGATTGAAAAATGTTGCAAAGATACCACCCCAATACATAAACGATATGTGGCGCCGAGATGCCCTCCCAAAAGAGGTTTTTTCACTTTCCAGCCGATACGTGGTCAACGCACACGCATCGTCCGTTATGCGGAATGAAATCCTCGACCTCGTTACTGAATGCGTTGATGTGGCCAGAACCGATGACGACTCATTGTCCAAATTGGTGGCCCAACTCCGGGATTTCAAGATCAATGTGCTTTCCAAGCAACCATTAGGTACAACTGAAAATCAAACAAACGAGTGTGAAATGGAAGAAATAGTTGGGCAACCAATCAACATTCCAGTCGAAGTTGCTAATCCAGATGTTGTACGCAATAAGGGATGTGGTACACATACTCGCATTTCCGGACCTGGTGAGAAGGCAAAGACAAAACCACCAAAACCTCCAAAGCAGCTTCGTCTATGCAAGCGTTGTGGCCTGTATGTCGACGACCACGACTCACGCAACTGCGTTAAGGTGGCGGCAATGAAAGCAGCAAAGGCAGCTGCTGAACAACAAAGGCAGACCGCCACCTGTGCCTCCCCATCTGATTAAAATATTTCCTTTCGTTTACTAGTACTATGTAATGGGAGACTCACTTCATTTTGGCCTTCTTACACACATGTAGCAGTCTTTTAACATCCTCCTACTTTTGTTCTGTTACCTGTGTAAGAAGGTGGAACTCTTTTTATCCCATTTGTCATTTCTGGTCTTTGTAAAAACTTTATGGCCTTCGGCACTTTGTGTTTTGTAGACCACCTTTTTGTGGACCTCTATTTGCTATTACCTTGCTTTTCTTATTATCTTATGCATGGATAATTGTGGTTTTGGTATATATATTACAACAGCATTGCAACAGATGCTTAACACACGTTAATGTCCAGTAAAATACAAAAGGTGTTAACCACACCAATAGGTTTTATATAAAGACACATCAGGTTATAGAAACAAACTTCACAACAAGCCGACTTAACCCCACATACTACTACTAGGCTACACCCGCAGATAAAACAACGGATCGGCTACCGAGCCGTCACATCAACACATCCCCACAAAAAATACTAATAAAAGAACAAAAAAACGACGTGAGTATGTCGTCTACAAACATAGGGTCAACAGGTTAACACAACTATAACCACTTACGACATCCTAACTACCCCTTCTTATCCTCCATCCCTACAAAGCTTTTCATCATGGTGTTTCAACATCTTCATCATGAAAGTACAGAGGAGACGGGCTACGCTCACTCTCCCATGGGTCATGGTAACACCATGACCTGATTGTTTCGGGTGAGTATGGACACAACGGGAAACCACATAATTCATGGTCTGGATCCGTCAGCAACCTAACCAACTCCTCTGGTAGCCCCTTCAAAATTTCAGCTTCTGGTAAAACGTGTTCCATACGGCGTCTACTAACATCAGCTACATTGTTTCTTCCGCTTTCTGAAGCGGCGTTAGCACCTAGGCCTCCAGTTTTCACGTCCTGAAGCTTCTTGTGAAACACTTTTCTTTCGTAGCACACCCCGTACCGACCCTCAACTGCTTCTTTCCCCTTTCGCCTCTGCTTCTCCATGCCTGGTGGTGTATCCGTGACCTTATTTTCATAAGCGTCCATCACATTAACACACTTTGGAACCACTTAAAGTTTTTGGTGTACTGAAGTAGGGTGCCCAACTGAAGTATTATAGAATATGACTTGGTTCTTCATTACACTACTTATAGTGGTATGTCATGGATACATTTAATATAGTTGTTGTGACTTGACTTTGATGTGACCCTAAAAGCAATGGTTCCTTTCCAATAAAGTTGTTTTCTACCCACCAAACCCTATGTTACTAGGCTTCTGCCACCTACCTTCCCCAACTTCCAAGAATCCTACTACATTTAAAATAGTGGGCCCCTTGACAACAGGAAGGAGCATTTTCATTTCTTAAATTGTTACACCTGCCAATATATAATTTAAAACATTATCAACTACATCAATAACATTCAAACACATGCAAGATTTGTATGTTGTCAATATTCTTCAAAAGCCTTAAATTACCAAGTTAATAAACATCTGTTTTAAACAGAAAGATTTCACACTGACAGTCTATCCCCAAAAATAGCTGGTACACTTTATGCAACACCTATCCTACAATAAGTTTAAAGCAACATCCCCAAAACAAAATACATGCCACACCCAAAACAAAGTCTACATATACATATAATTGGTGTCCCCAAAAGAGCAACCACACTTAACGCCACAAACTATCCCCACAGTAAATACAATTCACCCCCTAACACACGTTACTCTAACCGGCAACCCTGCAGGATTTTAGGAAGCAACACATTCACATCCGAACATAAGATGTGTGCAGCATACCTCTTTCTCAACTTCCGCACCTCAGCCATCTTCTTCGCCCCACTCATGCTGAACCCACAATTAAAACTTTTGTTTTTCCCCATGTAGCACATTAAGAAGACCCCACAATCAGTTGTGTTTGCTGTTGTCGCCCAACTAACCGGCATACGCTGGATGTTATAGTCGTCAATGTCATTGGCTCGCGGATTCCCAACCTCCCGAAGGTATTGCACAATCATATCTTTCTGCATATACAGATACAAGCCATGCTTAATTAAAAACACATCTTCAATACAATCACACTTTCGGTACAACATGGTGGTTTCGATAACTTACAAACTTATACGGTGTGTCCTTGTGGAGGTAGTATACACTATCTTCTATCGGCCGAGCTTGTCTGGCTTTGTCATTATCAACAACATAAATGTCGGGGTCCCGTAACTCAAACACTAGCAAGTAAAAATGCTTTTGCTCCAAGATCCGGAACAAAATAATGTCGTGCTTTCTAAAATCAGGAACCTTTTCAGCGCTGTTAACCGCACCATTTATACCAGCCCGAAACTTGTGCATTCGCCCCTCGACTCCCCCTTCCTCAGTTGTTAACATCTACGGAAACTTTCACAAAAGAGAAATTTATAAGTATAACCACTCGCCACACCCTAACTACTTTTCCATAAAAAACATCAATCCACCAGAATCATGTCTATATACAAAACACTCACCACAACTTTAGTAGCAAAGAATAGCCTACTGTAAACCTCCCTTGATTTGCGTTTCTCTTGGAAGTTTAGCACCTCCGCCCAACAGTCGATAATACCATCCGACACCTCCTTGCCAACGTTTAAACTCTTGAACATAGCCCGAGACGCTTCTACATGAGCGGGGCTTCGAAACAGCAACTCCCTGGTTTCATATGGACAGATAAAAAATTAACTTCCATAACTTAACACATGTTACTGTAATTTAACTATTTTTTAACAATATCCCCACTACTTACACAGCCATGTGTATCGGGCTATCTACATCATCAACTGACGACGTACCCTGTTCATTCCTGCGGCAAAAATCATAAAAAAACTAGGTCCATTGGGTTCATTGTTAACACGCTATTATACAACTAAAAACCCCGTAGTAGTTCTACTTACTTGTTTGCCTCCATTGCCAGCTTCCTACGAGAATACCCATTTAGAAAGTGCGTCGGGGATTCATCAGCGTATATGTAATCCCATAGATTCGCCTCCTTCTTAGTGATTGGCTGTCCCATGTCAACAGGCCTTATATAGTAAGGTGATCTATTTGGTTCCGCAGCCACTTTCTCTCTAAAAGGGAGCTTCCTTTTTTTGGCCCCCAATTCAGCCAACATACGTACACGGTTTGCTAGCGGCAGATTGTCCTCCACCTCATTCGCATCACCACCCAATAATTTCACCCCAGCTTGCTCCTTGTGGATAGCAATTGCAGGGTCATATGAGCTCACCGGTTCTACCATTATAACCATACTCAAGTTTGGGGTGGTCTCCACATCGCCTAAACACGTATAAAAAAACAATTCAGGTTACTCTGTAACCAATTTTACACTTTCATAGTAAACAAAAATAGTCAAGCTTACCAGAACGTTCGGGCGCTGTTTCTGTCCCAGCCATGTCATCCACCTTTGAACTTTTGCAACCTGCATGTTCGATGCAAATAAGTATATTGAAATGACTCCACTAAACCAGCAATCCTAATCATTTTAATGCTCTTACGTACCGGTTTGCTGTGACTCGTCAAATTCACCACCAATTTGTGTCATTCCAAGACTCCAATTAGGCCCATCGAAACCACCTTCATCAATCGACGTATCGCCCCGTCCACTGTTCTTACGATTAACACATGTTAACCCCACTAAATGTACCTAATAGCTAACACATGTTATAGAATAAAAAGCTTTACCGTTAAAATCCGGGTGCCCCTTGATGTGTGCAAAATGCAACATATAAATTACATCAATTGTGGCATAAAACTAACACTTTTTTAGTACTAATGTCGGAAAAAGTGTGTTTTTGTCTTCCTTTTGTATTTTCAGGATTAAATGAGCTCAAATTAACAAAAGAAGCGAAAAGGCAGCTAAATCTAACATAAATACAAGAAAAGGAACAAACGTGGCATACCCGACCTCCCCGAAAGCATCTTCCCAAGCAAAACAAGAGATCAGAAGGCTGAACACGCCCCGTGCTCAGTGAGCACGGGGGCGTGCCCAAGTGTCAGCATAAAAGACAAAGTTGTGGAAGCTTCCATTGCCCACCACGGGGCCGTGCTCAGCGGACACGGGGCCGTGGTCAACTATAAGATTCACAGAATCCAGGCAAATCTTGATAGTACAGATATGCTTCTGCACACGGGGTCGTGCCCAGCGGACACGGGGCCATGGTCAACTAAAAAAGACAAGAGCAATTAATGAAGACAGAGAAGGATGTGGACACGGGGCCGTGCCCACTGGACACGGGGCCGTGCCCGAGCTTCTGTTCAGCCTATAAATAGGAGTGATTGGTTCAAGCTCAAACCATCCCTTGGCACACCACCTCTCTCACACTTCACCCACCACCCACCACCACCATAACACCATCATCCACCACCAACATCCATTGTCCATCATAGAGTGTGTGAGTCGTCTCGGGATCCAAGATTGATCGTAAGAGTTCTTAACAATCAAGGCCATGTTTGCCTAATTCTCTTACATCACTTGGTGAAGACAAAGTGTCTAGTGTAATACTTTTTATTTTTAATCTTTTCGCACTTTTTAATTGGTTATGTATTAATGACTTTAATAACTAGTTTCTTAAGTTGAAGGTGATTTTTCCTTATCGTTTGTCCGTGGTGTCTTGGCATTATTTTACTGTCTATATAATAGGTACAAGATGGTTTTTGTGCCATTCACGGGTGTGGATCATCATTTCCAATGTGTTACATTTGGTGCGGGTTTGATATCAACCGAGTCCATTGAATCTTATGTGTGGTTGCTTAAGGTTTTCTTGAAGGCACACGGTACGCAACCAACTCTCGTGTTGAGTGATCAAGACCCATCTACGCTTCATGCTGTTCCTATGGTCTTTACCGAATCACGCCACCGGCTATGCATGTGGCATATAATGAAAAAACTACCCTCAAAGGTTAGGTTAAATCGTTAGCCTTTTAACATGTGTTATTCAACATGACAGTCTTACATGTCTTTTTAAACTGTTTAATGTAACATGTGTTAGTAACTCTTAAAATTTACCAGATCTCTGTGGACCTTCTTGATAACACTGATGTTCGGTCCTGTATTCACCGGTTGGTTTGGAATGTTTATATCAAACCAGAAACGTTTGAGTCCCGCTGGCATGACCTCCTAGAAACATTTGGCCTCCAAGACCACACTTGGTTGAAGGACATGTTCAACATCAAACATCTTTGGGTTCCAGCCTACTTCAGGGAACTGCCAATGTGTTGCTTGATGAAGACCACTTCACGTTGTGAAAGCTCGAACGATGCCTTCAAGGTCAACTCAACAAGCGCAAACACCCTTGTACAATTTATGATGTGCTTTGAAAATAGGGTAGACAGCCAACGCTATCGGCAACGCGTATCGGAGTACAAAACCTCATCCACGGTGTTCAAGGGCAATACTGATTTAGCGATAGAACAGCACGCGTTGGCCATTTACATAAACGTTGTTTTCATGCAAGTTCAAAAGGAGATAATTAAAGGGAAGTTTTTATGCTACATCACAAACCAAATCGAGTCCAGCAAAACCACTCTTTTGCTAGACGTCACTCATTTGGACAAAAGGAACAACATCACAAACGTCTATCAGGTAACACATGTTAGGCAACTTCTTTATTACCACTCCACTAACATACGTTAGATTTAAACAGTTTTTTTGCTCCTTCTGTCCCCAACAGGTTACATATAACACTGTAGACCACTCCGCCAGTTGCTCATGCAGGAATTTCACACGTATCGGATATCTGTGTCGCCATGTCTTTTGCGTATATCGATTGAAAAATGTTGCAAAGATACCACCCCAATACATAAACGATATGTGGCGCCGAGATGCCCTCCCAAAAGAGGTTTTTTCACTTTCCAGCCGATACGTGGTCAACGCACACGCATCGTCCGTTATGCGGAATGAAATCCTCGACCTCGTTACTGAATGCGTTGATGTGGCCAGAACCGATGACGACTCATTGTCCAAATTGGTGGCCCAACTCCGGGATTTCAAGATCAATGTGCTTTCCAAGCAACCATTAGGTACAACTGAAAATCAAACAAACGAGTGTGAAATGGAAGAAATAGTTGGGCAACCAATCAACATTCCAGTCGAAGTTGCTAATCCAGATGTTGTACGCAATAAGGGATGTGGTACACATACTCGCATTTCCGGACCTGGTGAGAAGGCAAAGACAAAACCACCAAAACCTCCAAAGCAGCTTCGTCTATGCAAGCGTTGTGGCCTGTATGTCGACGACCACGACTCACGCAACTGCGTTAAGGTGGCGGCAATGAAAGCAGCAAAGGCAGCTGCTGAACAACAAAGGCAGACCGCCACCTGTGCCTCCCCATCTGATTAAAATATTTCCTTTCGTTTACTAGTACTATGTAATGGGAGACTCACTTCATTTTGGCCTTCTTACACACATGTAGCAGTCTTTTAACATCCTCCTACTTTTGTTCTGTTACCTGTGTAAGAAGGTGGAACTCTTTTTATCCCATTTGTCATTTCTGGTCTTTGTAAAAACTTTATGGCCTTCGGCACTTTGTGTTTTGTAGACCACCTTTTTGTGGACCTCTATTTGCTATTACCTTGCTTTTCTTATTATCTTATGCATGGATAATTGTGGTTTTGGTATATATATTACAACAGCATTGCAACAGATGCTTAACACACGTTAATGTCCAGTAAAATACAAAAGGTGTTAACCACACCAATAGGTTTTATATAAAGACACATCAGGTTATAGAAACAAACTTCACAACAAGCCGACTTAACCCCACATACTACTACTAGGCTACACCCGCAGATAAAACAACGGATCGGCTACCGAGCCGTCACATCAACACATCCCCACAAAAAATACTAATAAAAGAACAAAAAAACGACGTGAGTATGTCGTCTACAAACATAGGGTCAACAGGTTAACACAACTATAACCACTTACGACATCCTAACTACCCCTTCTTATCCTCCATCCCTACAAAGCTTTTCATCATGGTGTTTCAACATCTTCATCATGAAAGTACAGAGGAGACGGGCTACGCTCACTCTCCCATGGGTCATGGTAACACCATGACCTGATTGTTTCGGGTGAGTATGGACACAACGGGAAACCACATAATTCATGGTCTGGATCCGTCAGCAACCTAACCAACTCCTCTGGTAGCCCCTTCAAAATTTCAGCTTCTGGTAAAACGTGTTCCATACGGCGTCTACTAACATCAGCTACATTGTTTCTTCCGCTTTCTGAAGCGGCGTTAGCACCTAGGCCTCCAGTTTTCACGTCCTGAAGCTTCTTGTGAAACACTTTTCTTTCGTAGCACACCCCGTACCGACCCTCAACTGCTTCTTTCCCCTTTCGCCTCTGCTTCTCCATGCCTGGTGGTGTATCCGTGACCTTATTTTCATAAGCGTCCATCACATTAACACACTTTGGAACCACTTAAAGTTTTTGGTGTACTGAAGTAGGGTGCCCAACTGAAGTATTATAGAATATGACTTGGTTCTTCATTACACTACTTATAGTGGTATGTCATGGATACATTTAATATAGTTGTTGTGACTTGACTTTGATGTGACCCTAAAAGCAATGGTTCCTTTCCAATAAAGTTGTTTTCTACCCACCAAACCCTATGTTACTAGGCTTCTGCCACCTACCTTCCCCAACTTCCAAGAATCCTACTACATTTAAAATAGTGGGCCCCTTGACAACAGGAAGGAGCATTTTCATTTCTTAAATTGTTACACCTGCCAATATATAATTTAAAACATTATCAACTACATCAATAACATTCAAACACATGCAAGATTTGTATGTTGTTAATATTCTTCAAAAGCCTTAAATTACCAAGTTAATAAACATCTGTTTTAAACAGAAAGATTTCACACTGACAGTCTATCCCCAAAAATAGCTGGTACACTTTATGCAACACCTATCCTACAATAAGTTTAAAGCAACATCCCCAAAACAAAATACATGCCACACCCAAAACAAAGTCTACATATACATATAATTGGTGTCCCCAAAAGAGCAACCACACTTAACGCCACAAACTATCCCCACAGTAAATACAATTCACCCCCTAACACACGTTACTCTAACCGGCAACCCTGCAGGATTTTAGGAAGCAACACATTCACATCCGAACATAAGATGTGTGCAGCATACCTCTTTCTCAACTTCCGCACCTCAGCCATCTTCTTCGCCCCACTCATGCTGAACCCACAATTAAAACTTTTGTTTTTCCCCATGTAGCACATTAAGAAGACCCCACAATCAGTTGTGTTTGCTGTTGTCGCCCAACTAACCGGCATACGCTGGATGTTATAGTCGTCAATGTCATCGGCTCGCGGATTCCCAACCTCCCGAAGGTATTGCACAATCATATCTTTCTGCATATACAGATACAAGCCATGCTTAATTAAAAACACATCTTCAATACAATCACACTTTCGGTACAACATGGTGGTTTCGATAACTTACAAACTTATACGGTGTGTCCTTGTGGAGGTAGTATACACTATCTTCTATCGGCCGAGCTTGTCTGGCTTTGTCATTATCAACAACATAAATGTCGGGGTCCCGTAACTCAAACACTAGCAAGTAAAAATGCTTTTGCTCCAAGATCCGGAACAAAATAATGTCGTGCTTTCTAAAATCAGGAACCTTTTCAGCGCTGTTAACCGCACCATTTATACCAGCCCGAAACTTGTGCATTCGCCCCTCGACTCCCCCTTCCTCAGTTGTTAACATCTACGGAAACTTTCACAAAAGAGAAATTTATAAGTATAACCACTCGCCACACCCTAACTACTTTTCCATAAAAAACATCAATCCACCAGAATCATGTCTATATACAAAACACTCACCACAACTTTAGTACCAAAGAATAGCCTACTGTAAACCTCCCTTGATTTGCGTTTCTCTTGGAAGTTTAGCACCTCCGCCCAACAGTCGATAATACCATCCGACACCTCCTTGCCAACGTTTAAACTCTTGAACATAGCCCGAGACGCTTCTACATGAGCGGGGCTTCGAAACAGCAACTCCCTGGTTTCATATGGACAGATAAAAAATTAACTTCCATAACTTAACACATGTTACTGTAATTTAACTATTTTTTAACAATATCCCCACTACTTACACAGCCATGTGTATCGGGCTATCTACATCATCAACTGACGACGTACCCTGTTCATTCCTGCGGCAAAAATCATAAAAAAACTAGGTCCATTGGGTTCATTGTTAACACGCTATTATACAACTAAAAACCCCGTAGTAGTTCTACTTACTTGTTTGCCTCCATTGCCAGCTTCCTACGAGAATACCCATTTAGAAAGTGCGTCGGGGATTCATCAGCGTATATGTAATCCCATAGATTCGCCTCCTTCTTAGTGATTGGCTGTCCCATGTCAACAGGCCTTATATAGTAAGGTGATCTATTTGGTTCCGCAGCCACTTTCTCTCTAAAAGGGAGCTTCCTTTTTTTGGCCCCCAATTCAGCCAACATACGTACACGGTTTGCTAGCGGCAGATTGTCCTCCACCTCATTCGCATCACCACCCAATAATTTCACCCCAGCTTGCTCCTTGTGGATAGCAATTGCAGGGTCATATGAGCTCACCGGTTCTACCATTATAACCATACTCAAGTTTGGGGTGGTCTCCACATCGCCTAAACACGTATAAAAAAACAATTTAGGTTACTCTGTAACCAATTTTACACTTTCATAGTAAACAAAAATAGTCAAGCTTACCAGAACGTTCGGGCGCTGTTTCTGTCCCAGCCATGTCATCCACCTTTGAACTTTTGCAACCTGCATGTTCGATGCAAATAAGTATATTGAAATGACTCCACTAAACCAGCAATCCTAATCATTTTAATGCTCTTACATACCGGTTTGCTGTGACTCGTCAAATTCACCACCAATTTGTGTCATTCCAAGACTCCAATTAGGCCCATCGAAACCACCTTCATCAATCGACGTATCGCCCCGTCCACTGTTCTTACGATTAACACATGTTAACCCCACTAAATGTACCTAATAGCTAACACATGTTATAGAATAAAAAGCTTTACCGTTAAAATCCGGGTGCCCCTTGATGTGTGCAAAATGCAACATATAAATTACATCAATTGTGGCATAAAACTAACACTTTTTTAGTACTAATGTCGGAAAAAGTGTGTTTTTGTCTTCCTTTTGTATTTTCAGGATTAAATGAGCTCAAATTAACAAAAGAAGCGAAAAGGCAGCTAAATCTAACATAAATACAAGAAAAGGAACAAACGTGGCATACCCGACCTCCCCGAAAGCATCTTCCCAAGCAAAACAAGAGATCAGAAGGCTGAACACGCCCCGTGCTCAGTGAGCACGGGGGCGTGCCCAAGTGTCAGCATAAAAGACAAAGTTGTGGAAGCTTCCATTGCCCACCACGGGGCCGTGCTCAGCGGACACGGGGCCGTGGTCAACTATAAGATTCACAGAATCCAGGCAAATCTTGATAGTACAGATATGCTTCTGCACACGGGGTCGTGCCCAGCGGACACGGGGCCATGGTCAACTAAAAAAGACAAGAGCAATTAATGAAGACAGAGAAGGATGTGGACACGGGGCCGTGCCCACTGGACACGGGGCCGTGCCCGAGCTTCTGTTCAGCCTATAAATAGGAGTGATTGGTTCAAGCTCAAACCATCCCTTGGCACACCACCTCTCTCACACTTCACCCACCACCCACCACCACCATAACACCATCATCCACCACCAACATCCATTGTCCATCATAGAGTGTGTGAGTCGTCTCGGGATCCAAGATTGATCGTAAGAGTTCTTAACAATCAAGGCCATGTTTGCCTAATTCTCTTACATCACTTGGTGAAGACAAAGTGTCTAGTGTAATACTTTTTATTTTTAATCTTTTCGCACTTTTTAATTGGTTATGTATTAATGACTTTAATAACTAGTTTCTTAAGTTGAAGGTGATTTTTCCTTATCGTTTGTCCGTGGTGTCTTGGCATTATTTTACTGTCTATATAATAGGTACAAGATGGTTTTTGTGCCATTCACGGGTGTGGATCATCATTTCCAATGTGTTACATTTGGTGCGGGTTTGATATCAACCGAGTCCATTGAATCTTATGTGTGGTTGCTTAAGGTTTTCTTGAAGGCACACGGTACGCAACCAACTCTCGTGTTGAGTGATCAAGACCCATCTACGCTTCATGCTGTTCCTATGGTCTTTACCGAATCACGCCACCGGCTATGCATGTGGCATATAATGAAAAAACTACCCTCAAAGGTTAGGTTAAATCGTTAGCCTTTTAACATGTGTTATTCAACATGACAGTCTTACATGTCTTTTTAAACTGTTTAATGTAACATGTGTTAGTAACTCTTAAAATTTACCAGATCTCTGTGGACCTTCTTGATAACACTGATGTTCGGTCCTGTATTCACCGGTTGGTTTGGAATGTTTATATCAAACCAGAAACGTTTGAGTCCCGCTGGCATGACCTCCTAGAAACATTTGGCCTCCAAGACCACACTTGGTTGAAGGACATGTTCAACATCAAACATCTTTGGGTTCCAGCCTACTTCAGGGAACTGCCAATGTGTTGCTTGATGAAGACCACTTCACGTTGTGAAAGCTCGAACGCTGCCTTCAAGGTCAACTCAACAAGCGCAAACACCCTTGTACAATTTATGATGTGCTTTGAAAATAGGGTAGACAGCCAACGCTATCGGCAACGCGTATCGGAGTACAAAACCTCATCCACGGTGTTCAAGGGCAATACTGATTTAGCGATAGAACAGCACGCGTTGGCCATTTACATAAACGTTGTTTTCATGCAAGTTCAAAAGGAGATAATTAAAGGGAAGTTTTTATGCTACATCACAAACCAAATCGAGTCCAGCAAAACCACTCTTTTGCTAGACGTCACTCATTTGGACAAAAGGAACAACATCACAAACGTCTATCAGGTAACACATGTTAGGCAACTTCTTTATTACCACTCCACTAACATACGTTAGATTTAAACAGTTTTTTTGCTCCTTCTGTCCCCAACAGGTTACATATAACACTGTAGACCACTCCGCCAGTTGCTCATGCAGGAATTTCACACGTATCGGATATCTGTGTCGCCATGTCTTTTGCGTATATCGATTGAAAAATGTTGCAAAGATACCACCCCAATACATAAACGATATGTGGCGCCGAGATGCCCTCCCAAAAGAGGTTTTTTCACTTTCCAGCCGATACGTGGTCAACGCACACGCATCGTCCGTTATGCGGAATGAAATCCTCGACCTCGTTACTGAATGCGTTGATGTGGCCAGAACCGATGACGACTCATTGTCCAAATTGGTGGCCCAACTCCGGGATTTCAAGATCAATGTGCTTTCCAAGCAACCATTAGGTACAACTGAAAATCAAACAAACGAGTGTGAAATGGAAGAAATAGTTGGGCAACCAATCAACATTCCAGTCGAAGTTGCTAATCCAGATGTTGTACGCAATAAGGGATGTGGTACACATACTCGCATTTCCGGACCTGGTGAGAAGGCAAAGACAAAACCACCAAAACCTCCAAAGCAGCTTCGTCTATGCAAGCGTTGTGGCCTGTATGTCGACGACCACGACTCACGCAACTGCGTTAAGGTGGCGGCAATGAAAGCAGCAAAGGCAGCTGCTGAACAACAAAGGCAGACCGCCACCTGTGCCTCCCCATCTGATTAAAATATTTCCTTTCGTTTACTAGTACTATGTAATGGGAGACTCACTTCATTTTGGCCTTCTTACACACATGTAGCAGTCTTTTAACATCCTCCTACTTTTGTTCTGTTACCTGTGTAAGAAGGTGGAACTCTTTTTATCCCATTTGTCATTTCTGGTCTTTGTAAAAACTTTATGGCCTTCGGCACTTTGTGTTTTGTAGACCACCTTTTTGTGGACCTCTATTTGCTATTACCTTGCTTTTCTTATTATCTTATGCATGGATAATTGTGGTTTTGGTATATATATTACAACAGCATTGCAACAGATGCTTAACACACGTTAATGTCCAGTAAAATACAAAAGGTGTTAACCACACCAATAGGTTTTATATAAAGACACATCAGGTTATAGAAACAAACTTCACAACAAGCCGACTTAACCCCACATACTACTACTAGGCTACACCCGCAGATAAAACAACGGATCGGCTACCGAGCCGTCACATCAACACATCCCCACAAAAAATACTAATAAAAGAACAAAAAAACGACGTGAGTATGTCGTCTACAAACATAGGGTCAACAGGTTAACACAACTATAACCACTTACGACATCCTAACTACCCCTTCTTATCCTCCATCCCTACAAAGCTTTTCATCATGGTGTTTCAACATCTTCATCATGAAAGTACAGAGGAGACGGGCTACGCTCACTCTCCCATGGGTCATGGTAACACCATGACCTGATTGTTTCGGGTGAGTATGGACACAACGGGAAACCACATAATTCATGGTCTGGATCCGTCAGCAACCTAACCAACTCCTCTGGTAGCCCCTTCAAAATTTCAGCTTCTGGTAAAACGTGTTCCATACGGCGTCTACTAACATCAGCTACATTGTTTCTTCCGCTTTCTGAAGCGGCGTTAGCACCTAGGCCTCCAGTTTTCACGTCCTGAAGCTTCTTGTGAAACACTTTTCTTTTGTAGCACACCCCGTACCGACCCTCAACTGCTTCTTTCCCCTTTCGCCTCTGCTTCTCCATGCCTGGTGGTGTATCCGTGACCTTATTTTCATAAGCGTCCATCACATTAACACACTTTGGAACCACTTAAAGTTTTTGGTTTACTGAAGTAGGGTGCCCAACTGAAGTATTATAGAATATGACTTGGTTCTTCATTACACTACTTATAGTGGTATGTCATGGATACATTTAATATAGTTGTTGTGACTTGACTTTGATGTGACCCTAAAAGCAATGGTTCCTTTCCAATAAAGTTGTTTTCTACCCACCAAACCCTATGTTACTAGGCTTCTGCCACCTACCTTCCCCAACTTCCAAGAATCCTACTACATTTAAAATAGTGGGCCCCTTGACAACAGGAAGGAGCATTTTCATTTCTTAAATTGTTACACCTGCCAATATATAATTTAAAACATTATCAACTACATCAATAACATTCAAACACATGCAAGATTTGTATGTTGTCAATATTCTTCAAAAGCCTTAAATTACCAAGTTAATAAACATCTGTTTTAAACAGAAAGATTTCACACTGACAGTCTATCCCCAAAAATAGCTGGTACACTTTACGCAACACCTATCCTACAATAAGTTTAAAGCAACATCCCCAAAACAAAATACATGCCACACCCAAAACAAAGTCTACATATACATATAATTGGTGTCCCCAAAAGAGCAGCCACACATAACGCCACAAACTATCCCCACAGTAAATACAATTCACCCCCTAACACACGTTACTCTAACCGGCAACCCTGCAAGATTTTAGGAAGCAGCACATTCACATCCGAACATAAGATGTGTGCAGCATACCTCTTTCTCAACTTCCGTACCTCAGCCATCTTCATCGCCCCACTCATGCTGAACCCACAATTAAAACTTTTGTTTTTTCCGATGTAGCACTCCATGTGCCGCATTAAGAAGACCCCACAATCAGTTGTGTTTGCTGTCGTCGCCCAACTAACCGGCATACGCTGGATGTTGCAGTCGTCAATGTCATCGGCTCGCGGATTCCCAACCTCCCGAAGGTATTGCACAATCATATCTTTCTGCATATACAGATACAAGCCATGCTTAATTAAAAACACATCTTCAATACAATCACACTTTCGGTACAACATGGTGGTTTCGATAACTTACAAACTTATACGGTGTGTCCTTGTGGAGGTAGTATACACTATCTCCTATCGGCCGAGCTTGTCTGGCTTTGTCATTATCAACAACATAAATGTCGGGGTCCCGTAACTCAAACACTAGCAAGTAAAATGCTTTTGCTCCAAGATCGGGAACAAAACAATGTCGTGCTTTCTAAAATCAGGAACCTTTTCAGCGCTGTTAACCGCACCTTTTATACTAGCCCAAAACTTGTGCATTCGCCCCTCGACTCCCCCTTCCTCAGTTGTTAACATCTACGGAAACTTTCACAAAAGAGAAATTTATAAGTATAATCACTCGCCACACCCTAACTACTTTTCCATAAAAAACATCAATCCACCAGAATCATGTCTATATACAAAACACTCACCACAACTTTAGTACCAAAGAATAGCCTACTGTAAGCCTCCCTTGATTTGCGTTTCTCTTGGAAGTTTAGCACCTCCGCCCAACAGTCGATAATACCATCCGACACCTCCTTGCCAACATTTAAACTCTTGAACATAGCCCGAGACGCTTCTACATGAGCGGGGCTTCGAAACAGCAACTCCCTGGTTTCATATGGACAGATAAAAAATTAACTTCCATAACTTAACACATGTTACTGTAATTTAACTATTTTTTAACAATATCCCCACTACTTACACAGCCATGTGTATCGGGCTATCTACATCATCAACTGACGACGTACCCTGTTCATTCCTGCGGCAAAAATCATAAAAAAAACTAGGTCCATTGGGTTCATTGTTTACACGCTATTATACAACTAAAAACCCCGTAGTAGTTCTACTTACTTGTTTGCCTCCATTGCCAGCTTCCTACGAGAATGCCCATTTAGAAAGTGCGTCGGGGATTCATCAGCGTATATGTAATCCCATAGATTCGCCTCCTTCTTAGTGATTGGTTGTCCCATGTCAACAGGCCTTGTATAGTAAGGTGATCTATTTGGTTCCGCAGCCACTTTCTCTCTAAAAGGGAGCTTCCTTTTTTTGGCCCCCAATTCAGCCAACATACGTACACGGTTAGCTAGCGGCAGATTGTCCTCCACCTCATTCGCATCACCACCCAATAATTTCACCCCAGCTTGCTCCTTGTGGATAGCAATTGCAGGGTCATATGAGCTCACCGGTTCTACCATTATAACCATACTCAAGTTTGGGGTGGTCTCCACATCGCCTAAACACGTATAAAAAAACAATTCAGGTTACTCTGTAACCAATTTTACACTTTCATGGTAAACAAAAATAGTCAAGCTTACCAGAACGTTCGGGCGCTGTTTCTGTCCCAGCCATGTCATCCACCTTTGAAATTTTGCAACCTGCATGTTCGATGCAAATAAGTATATTGAAATGACTCCACTAAACCAGCAATCCTAATCATTTTAATGCTCTTACGTACCGGTTTGCTGTGACTCGTCAAATTCACCACCAATTTGTGTCATTCCAAGACTCCAATTAGGCCCATCGAAACCACCTTCATCAATCGACGTATCGCCCCGTCCACTGTTCTTACGATTAACAAATGTTAACCCCACTAAATCTACCTAATAGCTAACACATGTTATAGAATAAAAAGCTTTACCGTTAAAATCCGGGTGCCCCTTGATGTGTGCAAAATGCAACATATAAATTACAACAATTGTGGCATAAAACTAACCCTTTTTTAGTACTAATGTTGGAAAAAGTGTGTTTTTGTCTTCCTTTTGTATTTTCAGGATTAAATGAGCTCAAATTAACAAAAGAAGCAAAAAGGCAGCTAAATCTAACATAAATACAAGAAAAGGAACAAACGTGGCATGCCCGACCTCCCCGAAAGCATCTTCCCAAGCAAAACAAGAGATCAGAAGGCTGAACACGCCCCGTGCTCAGTGAGCACGGGGGCGTGCCCAAGTGTCAGCATAAAAGACAAAGTTGTAGAAGCTTCCATTGCCCACCACGGGGCCGTGCTCAGCGGACACGGGGCCGTGGTCAACTATAAGATTCGCAGAATCCAGGCAAATCTTGATAGTACAGATATGCTTCTGCACACGGGGTCGTGCCCAGCGGACACGGGGCCGTGGTCAACTAATAAAGACAAAAGCAATTAATGAAGACAGAGAAGGATGTGGACACGGGGCCGTGCCCACTGGACACGGGGCCGTGCCCGAGCTTCTGTTCAGCCTATAAATAGGAGTGATTGGTTCAAGCTCAAACCATCCCTTGGCACACCACCTCTCTCACACTTCACCCACCACCACCATAACACCATCATCCACCACCAACATCCATTGTCCATCATAGAGTGTGTGAGTCGTCTCGGGATCCAAGATTGATCGTAAGAGTTCTTAACAATCAAGGCCATGTTTGCCTAAGTCTCTTACATCACTTGGTGAAGACAAAGTGTCTAGTGTAATACTTTTTATTTTTAATCTTTTCGCACTTTTTAATTGGTTATGTATTAATGACTTTAATAACTAGTTTCTTATGTTGAAGGTGATTTTTCCTTATCGTTTGTCCGTGGTGTCTTGGCATTATTTTACTGTCTATATAAAATAAAAGATTTTCACCATTCATATCTCCACGGTCTATATGGAGGTATGTTGGCTACCTGGTCGGGGGTTAAGGGAACGGTTTGGTAAAAGTCTTGCCATTGTTCAGTGTATAGATCCTACAAAGGACCTGGGTCAAATTTAGTAGGACCTCCTTCAATACTTAACGGTATTGGATGGTGGGGGTCCAAACTCTTTGATCCCCTCATAAGTTAAACTACTATTAATACTTTAACCCGGCTACTTAGGACTGTATCCCTGCTGACTCAGACTACTTAGCCGAGGGTAAGTCGCCTTCAAAAGAGGGGCCTACCACATTATGCATTAATAACTTAATTAATTATCTTTCAATAATCCGACCCTTTAGGATTGTATCCTTGCTGACTCAAACTACTGGGTTGAGGGTAATGTCACCTCCAAAAGAGGGGCCTACTACAATAACTAAGATAATCTCTTAAATAGTGCAAAAGTGCGGAAATAATCAAAGGTTATACTAAACACGAGTCAGAGCCAAGTGATTCATCTTGTCTATCTGTTTTTTCTTTTATTTTTATTTTTCAGCACTTTAGTTAGTTTTTATTTTCTAGTTTAAAACATTTTTCTAAACTTTTGATATGATTAGACGTTGAGGATAAACCAGTACTAAAAGCTCTTGTGTCCTTGGACGACCTCGGTATCTTGCCAACACTATACTACGCTCACGATGGGTGCACTTGCCCGTATATGTGTTTGGTGTTAGTAAATATCGTGTTTTATAAATTTAAAACTTGGCTAAAGAAAGTGTAAAAGGGCTTAGAATATACTTAAACCTACATATACACCTAACGCACATCAAGTTTTTGGCGCCGTTGCCTGGGACACAAGGATTTTAAGAAAGCTTAAAATCGACGGCCTAATCAGTTTTTCAAAACCTTTTTAAAACGCGCGCACATTTTTCTGCATTTTAGTTTAGTTTTGCATTTACAGTAATCTGAACACGGGGCCATGCTGCACATTTTTCATAAAACACCCAGTAACAGTAGCTTGAACACGGGCCGTGCTCACTGAACACGCCCCGTGCTCAATGAAATCAGTAAATTTAATTAAAACGCCCAGATACAGAGTCTGTACACGGGGCCGTGTCCAGCCTCTGTTTCCGTTTTTATTTTTGTTTTCTGATCTCGAGACTTGGTTGTGGTCTGCTGAGTGATTCTTATGGATCAATACTCAGGAGGTTACAACTACACCTATGAGGAGGATGATTATAGGAGTAACTATTGCACTAATTTTAGTAATCCGCACTCGGTTCAATATAGTCACTCATATCAACCATCCAATTCATACACCTACTATGAGGAGCCCAGGTATGAGCCATCAACTTCATACACATCCTATGAAGACCAAAGGTATGAACCTCCTCCATCATACTCATATTTTGATGAACCAAGGTATGAGCCTTCTTACTCATACTTTGAGGAACCAAGATATGAGCCACCACCTTCGTATTCTTATTATGAGGAACCATGGCGTGAACAACCCACCTCATATGAGTACTATGAAGAACAAAATTACGACCCTTATCCATCATATGCTTACAATGAAGAACAATGGTGTGAACCATCTACTTCATATGGGTATTATGAGGAACAAAGGATCGAACAACCGGATTCAACCTTTGAAAATCCTGATCCTTTTTCTATAACCGAAGTGACCGATAGGATATTAGAACACCTTAGAGTTATCGATCGCTATATAAAAGAATCTCGCGCAAGGGAAGAGGAGTCCCGCGCAAGAGAAGAATTAATTAAAGAAGAAATAACTGAAGGTGTAAAAATGGAAGAACAAATAAGTGAAAAACCGACACATGAGTTAAACAACGAAAAAGGTGAGTCCGTTAATGATAAAATTCAAGAAGAGTCTAATTTTGAAGAAATTAATCTCTTGTCACCTTCTTTTGAAAATCATTGTTTAGTTCCCACTCATGCTAAGTTTTTAAAAGAGTTAAACACTAACACTAAAATTGACGAAACGGTAAGTGTTAAGTTAACAATTGATCAAACCTCACTAATAAAAGAAGACCCATTTGAAATTAACATTACACCGGTTCCATGTTTCTTTCAAAATTCATTTATTAGTAATGTCACAATCGATAAAGATCTTTGTGTTAACATAATGCCTAACTACATTTTCGAAAAATTAAGTATTAGTGATTTTCTCCACTTCAAATACCCATTTTTCTATCCAATCGGAAGGTAATAAAATCAATCGGTGTAGTTGAGGATGTCTTGGTTCAAACAAATAAAATGGTAGTCCCCACCGACTTTGATCCTCGATGACGCTCCTCTAGTGTAGGGACGACCATTTGTAAAAACACACGAAGCTCTGAAAAACCGGAAGTACAACAATCTACCTCTTCAATTAGGGGCATTTAAAAAGAGTGACGATCTTGAGCGATCAATGAAATATCCAATCGGAAATGACGACCCCCTAATTGAAGATGAGCCAGAACCACCCGATAAGGTGGGTCTAGCCAAGGACCCTTATAAACGTGGCGCACCACGGAGGCATTCCGCGGAACTATCCTTAGTTTAGTTTAGATTAATCTTTATGTTTTCTAGTTAGTTTTAATTTTCAGGAATAAAACACACTCAAGATGGCAAAGGATGCAAGGGAAACTTAAACCAGCACCCATGCAGGAAAACAGGACCATCCGACAACTTTCTTCATTAACAGTAAGCTCAGCACGGGCCGTGCCCGCCCAACACGGCCCCGTGCTGCACAATCTGCAGAAATGACCCAGTTCAGGTAAAATGGACACGGGCCGTGTTCAACCAACACGCCCCCGTGTCCAGGCTTCTGTTTCTTTTGTTTAATTCTTGTTACTGGAACTTGAACACGGGGCCGTGCCCGGACAACACGGGGCCATGTCCAGCGCCCAGTAACACAAATTTTTGCTTTTTCACACCTTTTTACACATTCAATTAACCTAAAAATTTATTTTTGGGACACATTGAGGACAATGTGTAATTTAAGTGTGGGGGGGGGGATGCTAAAACCTTGAATCTTGCAAGTCCTAATTACAAGCCTTACACAAAACTCTATTGGAACCGCCAAACACCCCAATTTTTTTCAAAAATTTTCTTTTTTTTACTTGTCTTGGTTTAATTTGGGAATAACAAGTTCTAAAAAGGTTATATTTTTACAAATTTACAACCGATCGCGTCTTGATAAAAAGAACCAATATAAGAAAATTATGAAACGGCATGACAAATCTAGTTAAAATTTGATTATATATACTTGATCACATTAAAAACCCATTCCCACAAAAAGTGAGTTTTGAGCCTTTACTGAGCATACAAATACATATCCTTAAACTAATTGCTCATTTTTCGTTTCTTGTGTGAATAGCCGCTTGGTTCTTACGACTCTAGAACTTGCCACGACGATACATTCCCGGTCCTTACCAACTTAAACCCGAGTAAGTAAATGATGGAGGCATTAGGACTAATCCTTTTTATTTCTACACCATTATTTTTTCTTTTTTTTTTTACCACCTACCCAAAATCCCCCTAGTTAACCCCTTTGAGCCTAAACCTTTTCATTTCATAACCCAAACTAAACACCCATTCACCCACCAAAACCTTTTTATTTTAACCCTTTGTTTTAGTAACAAGTTCGGTTTTTCGTATGACTTTCAAAAAAAAATTGTGTTGATGATGAAGCAAAAGAAATAAACAAGCAAGTTCATCAAAAATAACTTTGTTTGAAATTATGGCTTCATCAAAATAAAGAGTTGAAAAATAGAGAGTCTTACGAAAACCGACGCTTGTTACGCTTTTTCACCCTTTTCTACTAACCACTAACCACTAACCCAACCACCTACCTTTAACCCAAGCCTAACCCTTCACCCAAAAAGTCCTCTTGATATTTACAAAGGTATATAGTTAAAAAGGAGGAGGATTGGTTGCTTGGCAAGCCTATGGTAGGAGTAAGTTCCATGCCGCTCTCAAGTGATTCACTAAAATACATCTTCGGCCGAGTGTTGAGTGATCCCCCGTGAGGTATGTGAACTTGTATATAAATAGAATTTTAAAGAGACATGTTATGCCCTAATAAATAATTTATCTTATGAAAAGTTTTAAATAAATCATGACGAATAGGATTGTAAATAAATAAAAATAAAACTAAATAAAGAATCTTGGGAGTGTAAAGCCATATTATAAAGAGTTTTGCTTGAGGACAAGCAAAGATTCAAGTGTGGGGGTATTTGATGTGTGCAAAATGCAACATATAAATTACATCAATTGTGGCATAAAACTAACCCTTTTTTAGTACTAATGTTGGAAAAAGTGTGTTTTTGTCTTCCTTTTGTATTTTCAGGATTAAATGAGCTCAAATTAACAAAAGAAGCAAAAATGCAGCTAAATCTAACATAAATACAAGAAAAGGAACAAACGTGGCATGCCCGACCTCCCCGAAAGCATCTTCCCAAGCAAAACAAGAGATCAGAAGGCTGAACACGCCCCGTGCTCAGTGAGCACGGGGGCGTGCCCAAGTGTCAGCATAAAAGACAAAGTTGTAGAAGCTTCCATTGCCCACCACGGGGCCGTGCTCAACGGACACGGGGCCGTGGTCAACTATAAGATTCGCAGAATCCAGGAAAATCTTGATAGTACAGATATGCTTCTGCACACGGGGTCGTGCCCAGCGGACACGGGGCCGTGGTCAACTAATAAAGACAAGAGCAATTAATGAAGACAGAGAAGGATGTGGACACTGGGCCGTGCCCACTGGACACGGGGCCGTGCCCGAGCTTCTGTTCAGCCTATAAATAGGAGTGCTTGGTTCAAGCTCAAACCATCCCTTGGCACACCACCTCTCTCACACTTCACCCACCACCACCATAGAGTGTGTCAGTCGTCTCGGGATCCAAGATTGATCGTAAGAGTTCTTGACAATCAAGGCCATGTTTGCCTAAGTCTCTTACATCACTTGGTGAAGACAAAGTGTCTAGTGTAATACTTTTTATTTTTAATCTTTTCGCACTTTTTAAATTGTTATGTATTAATGACTTTAATAACTAGTTTCTTATGTTGAAGGTGATTTTTCCTTATCGTTTGTCCGTGGTGTCTTGGCATTATTTTACTGTCTATATAAAATAAAAGATTTTCACCATTCATATCTCCACGGTCTATATGGAGGTATGTTGGCTACCTGGTCGGGGGTTAAGGGAACGGTTTGGTAAAAGCCTTGCCATTGTTCAGTGTATAGATCCTGCAAAGGACCTGGGTCAAATTTAGTAGGACCTCCTTGAATACTTAACGGTATTTGATGGCGGGGGTCCAAACTCTTTGATCCCCTCATAAGTTAAACTACTATTAATACTTTAACCTGGCTACTTAGGACTGTATCCCTGCTGACTCAGACTACTTAGCCGAGGGTAACGTCGCCTTCAAAAGAGGGGCCTACCACATTATGCATTAATAACTTAATTAATTAACTTTCAATAATCCGACCCTTTAGGATTGTATCCTTGCTGACTCAAACTACTGGGTTGAGGGTAACGTCACCTCCAAAAGAGGGGCCTACTACAATAACTAAGATAATCTCTTAAATAGTGCAAAAGTGCGGAAATAATCAAAGGTTACACTAAACACGAGTCGGAGCCAAGTGATTCATCTTGTCTATCTGTTTTTACTTTTATTTTTATTTTTTTAGCATTTTAGTTAGTTTTTATTTTTCTAGTTTAAAACATTTTTCTAAACTTTTGATTTGATTAGACGTTGAGGATAAACCGATACTAAAAGCTCTTGTATCCTTGGACGACCTCGGTATCTTGCCAACACTATACTACGCTCACGATGGGTGTACTTTCCCATATGTGTGTTTGGTGTTAGTAAATATCGTGTTTTATAAATTTAAAACTTGGCTAAAGAAAGTGTAAAAGGGCTTAAAATATACTTAAACCTACATATACACCTAAGGCACATCACCCTCCTCTACCGCCGCTTTGCCTTTACCATCCATAACCACCTCCTCAGCTTTATCAAAAGTATCTCCTTTCACAGAGCCAACCACCACGCCAACACACTCTTCATTAGGTACGACAGTTGAATCTACTACGTCATGCTCAGTCTTACTATATGAACCTGCATAAAACATTCTTATCACATCTCATGCATAGGTTACTAGTTTGAACCTGCATAAAAATTTAACCCTTACAATCACGGTGACTCTTCTCTACAGCCGCCCTGCCTTTGCCATCCGAAACCACCTGTTCATCCTTGTCACTAACATCACCTTCCAAGGGTCCAAATACGACTCCACCACATTCTTCCTTACTTGCATCAGTTTCATCCACAACTTCATGCTCAGTCTTACTATTTGATGCTGCATAAACATTCTCGAATAAATTAGAAATGGCTAAACATGGTGCGTCTAGAGTTTTGTCGACCCTACAAATAAGATTCTTTGTGAAGATTACCTTCATTGTCATTCCCTTCAACCTGATCAGTAAGCTTAACACCCAACAGATCACTTTTGGCTACCTGATCAGGAATCTTATCCTGTTTGTCAGCAGTCGCTTCTAAATCGGGGATCTGCTGATCATCGTCCTTCTCATCCACATTTTTTTTAGGTGGAGGTTCATGTCCTGCTGCCTCCACACTATATGCATCTTTACCAACCAACCGCATGCCAGAGCCACCGTCAACTGTCAAAGCAAGATCACACATGTTAAAACAGAATTAACCAATAAAGCACACTATAAAAAACTAACAATCTGAAATTGTACGAAGCACTACCAGGTACACCCTGGGCCGCTGCTGCTTTAAAACGCAGTATCGCACGCATTAAACCCAACGGCTTATGGACTTGTTCAACATCACTTTTATCCCCGCTCCATTGTCCTTCAATGTGTTCCGCCCCACCCATACTACAGTCACCTCCAGTTGAAATACCAGCCTCATGAACACTCTTATCACCGTGTTGCTTCTCAGTCTCGTTGCACCCTATAACATCACATTAATATTAAATGGGTTCAGACGCGTACGCATATTACAGGGACATAAACTTTGTCCCTGTACAAACAACGCGTCACCATCAATGTGTACTTATGTTTTCTTCCTAGGTTGCCATCTATGCACTTAACGATAAACGTACAATGTAACTGGTAACACATGTAACACTTTACCTGTTTCTTTACCCCCATCCGTGCTTGGCCCATCAAACATCCTATTTGTCTTACGCCTTCTTGGGGTCACACAGCCTACTTCTTTTTCAGGAGCATCCTTTAACTTTTTCAGTCGAGGACATCTCCTCACCCGCAACTACTTCCTCACCCGCAACTACTTCCCAACATCTTGCAGCGTCTCAGCACACTCTTTGCCATCATGTGGTACGCTTGCTTGGCCCGCAACATCAGCTGTAATGACAACAGATGTTAAACAATACATTTCAGTCCCCTACGCACATTACAGGGACATAACATGTGTTAGACAATACATTTCAACCACAACAGATGTTAAACAATACATTAACATGTGTTACACCATACATTTCAGTCCCGTATACACATTACAGGGACATAAACTTTCTCGAGCACTAATCAACGCGTCACCATCAATGTGTACTTATGTTTTCTTCCTAGGCTGCCATCTATACACTTAACTATAAACGTACACTAAAAATGGTAACACTTTACCTGTTTCGTTACCACCATCCGTGTTTGGCCCATCAAACTTTATATTTGTCTTACGCCTTTTTGGGGTCACACAGCTTTCTTCTATCTCAAGAACATCATTTAACATCTCCAGTAGAGCAAATCGCCTCACCTGTAACGACTTCCCACCATCTTCCATCGTTTCAGCATACTCTTTTCCATCAACAGTTACGCTTGATTGCCCCGCAACATCAGCTGCAACCACATCAGATGTTAATCAATAAGATCGGTAACACATTAACATGTGTTACAGTGTACATGTCAGAAAGATAATAATCACACCTTCTACGCCATCAAAGTCTATGGCTGAAGATCCTACTTCTTTCAATCTCCTTTTACTGATCCTTTTGTTAAGCCGATTAAGTGACTTCCTGTACAAACTAGCTATTGGCGAACCATCCGAGAATTCGTCAACCACGCCATCCCCTACGAAAACGTTGCACATCAGTAAATGTGTGCCACATTAATCAAGTCAATATTTACAAAGAATAACAATGACTAACCAGCGTTCTGTCCCTCGTCAACGTGAATACTTTCATCATTTTTCAAATCTTCCAACACCTCATTGATACGGTGCGACGATAAATCTACCGCTTTATCGTGATCTGTACTTGCATACGCTCTCTGTTCAAACAAACTTTCATACATTGCCTTCAACGTTTGTACTTCCTCGTCATCAGGGCTCTCCACACACATAGATTCCAACATACCCTCTATTTTGATTTTGTTCTTGTTTGTCACATTAATTAGCTGTCGTACCATCAACAACCTCTCTTGTTTCAAAAGTTTAAAGCAACAGTTTCATACAAAAATTATATACTAATTGTAAAAAAACATATGTTAGTGCATATAACTATACCTCCTTACTTGCCCAGTGTTCCACGTTATAGTTACTTAGAAGTGTTAACCCTTTAAACCCTCCCAGACCAAACCCACCAGCAAGTATTTCCAGCCTTTCTCTCTCTCGCAATCTCTTCAAGTTCCAGAAAGCCAAAGGACACACCGCCTTGTCAACCTTCATCCCTGTGCACTCAATGCTATCAACGTACAACAGCTACAAGTAACAGCGATCAGTTCAGTCCGAAAAACAAGCAAGTATATTTAACACATGTTAATTCTCCCAGATAAATAAATTTCACTTACTATCAGAATCGAAAGAGGCCCAACAAAGATGCTTTGTGGGTCAAGCTGATCCAAGGTATCTTTGCAAGTTTTCAACTTCTCTACCACCAGGTCACACCAGTCTAACTTTGCAAAATCCATTTCGTCATCTAGATACTCTAAGATTTCTTCCCGTAAACAACTTTGTTTATGACAGTCAACGAGCACTGCCACAAAACACATTACAAAATCCATGCGGAAATCAAAACTGTCTTCGCCGTCGGACTCATCTATCATTTTCACCATCTTTGTTGGAGGTACATGTACACCGGGGTATCTCGCCCTCCAATCCGCAATGGCATCAACCAAGATGGGCAGCTTATCAATCGAACTAAACTTTTTCCCACCGGTCGGGATCCCTAGTAACTGATGTATCACTTTCCTGTTTACCTTGATATTACCAGTAGGTGTACATATCACCATCTTATCGGGATTAAAATTGTCGACAACAAAATAACCTAACTTAGCTGGTAACCCATCAACGCTGAAAGTAAGTAAACGACCAAAGCCTATTCCCCTGACTGCCTCACGTTGTTGGTCTGTCAATGCTCGTACACACTTATAAAATTGTAGTGGTGCGGATCGCGTCCTTATTCCCGGAAATTCATCCTTCTTCGCTCGCTTACGGGCTTTGGGAACTTTTGCTTGTTCGTTAACAACTTCTTTTTGCTTCCGTTTTTGAACTTTCACACTCTCCTCTGAAACTTTCTTCGTCCCTGACCGTAAGGTTCTCCCGCTTGATGTAGCTGTTACATCTGCCCTACGTACTGGTATAACGTTTTATACGCAACCAAAACAACCATAAAATAATTAGTCTACTTTATAACCCTTTATGTCTAATCTTTCTAAGACAAACGGTAACACTACAGTTATAAGATTAAACATCCAACAATTAATCATTTGAACATCAAACAAATGAAAGTCAATAAAAAATAACTAACCACGGTTTCTTTGCCTTCCTTTGCCAGAATTATCCTCCGCGATGTTTTTTTTCTCTGCCAATTAACACATGTTAGGCAAACTTCAAACTCAGACCATTAATTATTTGGCAGACAAACAAATCAAAGCCAATGATCTTTGGTCTGTCCATTAATTGTTAACACATGTTAGGCAAACTTCGAAAATTAACTAACCACGTTTTCTTTTACTTCCACAGCCAAAACTATACTAGATAACATTTTTTTGCCTACCATTTAACACATGTTATACAAGTTCACATTGATACACTAACAAAATGTTTAACATTTTTCAAACACCTAATCTAATAATCTTAACTGATTGTACCATTAATCCAATTACCTTAACATAATTTTCAAACTGTTAGGCAAACTTCAAACTCCGACCATTAATTATTTGGCAGACAAACAAATCAAAGCCAATGATCTTTGGTCCGTCCATTAATTATTTAACACATGTTATGCAAACTTCTAAAATTAACTACCTAAAAATTAATGTACTTCCACAGCCAGAACTATACAAGGCAACGTTTTTTTTCACAACCATTTAACACATGTTATACAAGTTCACATTGATACGCAATTACCAACTATTGTAACCAAAAGGCACTTACCATTGATACTATTATAACATTTTTTCCCTACCATTTTAACACATGTTATACAAGTTCACATTGATACACTTTCAAACTGTTTAACATTTTCAAACACCTAATCTAATAATCTTAACTGATTGTACCATTAATCCAATAACCTTAACATAATTTTCAAACTTTGTGTCATCCTTTAACATAGTTACATGTTAGGCAAACTTCAAACTCTGACCATTAATTATTTGGCAGACAAACAAATCAAAGCCAATGATCTTTGGTCCGTCCATTAATTATTTAACACATGTTATGCAAACTTCTTAAATTAACTAACCAAGAATTAATGTACTTCCACAGCCAGAACTATGCAAGGGAACGTTTTTTTTTTCATAACCATTGAACACATGTTATACAAGTTCACATTGATACGCAATTACCAACTATTGTAACCAAAGGCACTTACCATTTAACCGTCGTTTCCCAGTGGTTGTTGACCCAGTGTCAGTATCTTCATACACTGCAAATGCAGCCAAACAAAAGTATGTTATGATCAGAGCCTAATTCAACACACAACACACTATACATCACCTAAAACTACGTTCACGGTTTATACGCACATCAATACTAACCTAAAGCCCTCTGGGTCGGACCGAAGCGAGATTGTTGCTTGGGAGGACCTTGCTTGGAATCATCGAATATAATAACAACACTACGGCCGGCAGACCTTTCCCGCCCTAACATAGGTCTCCTAGTGGAATAGATAGAAAACAAAACAAAATCAGTTGCCATTTTTGAAGGGGAAATCGATTGAACAAAACCCCCTTTTACAGGACCGATTACGATTACAATAACTAACCTTTTGCTTGAACTCTTGATCTTCCGTAATCGTTTCAACTTGAGCGAGGACGACAAAATTACGAACGATTTCCTCATTCTCCCGGATCCACACTATCGGCTTCTGTCTTAGGGTTAGAAGGCACCGATCGATGTTGTCTTGGCGATGGGGAAATATGAACAGTCTCAGTATCTAGTGGGAAAGATAAAGATGAAAATATTTTTGAAAAATGCTTTGCAGTTTGATTAGACGGCTACTGCATGGCAGGGATTTGGTTTTCCAATGTTCTATTTGCACTACCGAAAATACCCTTCCAGAGGTTGTCATGTGTATTATACTATTTCTTTTAATTTTAATTCTTTCCAAAATGATGAAAGCCATTTATCAAGTTGGATGGTTGTTAATCAATGGATGACAATGGGTTTGCATAGTTTTCTAAAAAAGATAGAGTTTCCTATAGAGCCCAACCCTATGGTATATATGTTAGATATAACAAAAGTTTATCTATAAATTAACATACTTAACGGTTCACTAGTTATATTAGTTTTTATCGCGTATATAGGTAGGGCTGTAAACGAACCGAACACACACGAACAAGGCCATGTTCGTGTTCGTTCGTTAAGGAAATTAACACGTTTGCGAACTGTTCACGGACACGTATCGAACATAAATTTATGTTCGTGTTCGTTCGTTAAGGAAATTAAGTTGTTCACGAACAGTTCATGAACACAAACGAACACAATCAAATAAAAACGAACATTTAGCTTGAAAATAAAAAAATAAAAAACATTGTTAACTTTAAACATTGGATATAAGTAGTTAAATATAACCATCAAATGATAAATCAAAACACAAGAAGTCTTCTTCAACAACCAAACGATGAATCAAGTTTAACTAACTTAGACATAATTATCGAAAGTTTAACCAACTTAGACATAATTATCCCAAAATATTGTCTTAGAATGTCCAAAGTTTAGCTAACTTAGAAAAATTAGGGTTTCAAGTTTTCAATATGTTTAGTTATGTCAAAAGTTTAGCTAACTTATAAAAAAATAGGGTTTCAAGTTTTTAATATGTTTAGATAAAATGTTTCTTATTTATTATTTTTTAATATAATCAAACGAACACGAATAAACGTAACCGAACGTTCACGAACGCAATCGAACGAACGAGACATGTGTTCGTGTTCGTTCGCTAAGCTAATCGAACAAAATTTTTTGTTCGTGTTCGTTCGTTAAGCTAATCGAACGAACTTCCCGCCGAACGGTTCACGAACTGTTCACTGAACGTTCGGTTCGTTTACAGCCCTATATATAAGTGAGCAATGTTGGCGACAGTCAGGGCCGCAGGATAGAAGTGGCCCGCGGGAGGGGGGGATGGAGGCGCCCGACCTCCGAACTTTTCCCTAAGTAGTGTCCAGTGGCGGATCTTGACCTAAAACTCAGCATGGGCCGAAAGTCAAGAGACTTAAATTTTTTCCCTCTCGCTATGTTCGGATTTTTTGTTCGGGTCAACAATCCAATTCGGGTCGGGTCAATCCAAAATATTTGTTAAAATTATAAGAAAACATTTTTTGCGAAGAATAACTATCTAAAATACTAGTGAAACTATGAAAGTACAAGAATAAACTTGATTACCTCGTTACAACTCCGCCCGGCGACCTTTAAGATTCTTGAATTCATCAATTATGGAGTTCGTATCAAAGCTTTCAACAATCTCCTTTTCTATGTAAACTACCAAGCTATTTGCAAGAAACTCATCTCCCATCTTGTTGCGAAGTCTATTCTTGAATATTTTCATTGCTGAAAATCCCCTTTCTGTTGTTGTAGTAGAAACAGGAAGCGTCAAGATTAGGCGAACGACTCGATCAACTAAATAGTATGTATCCTGTTTCTTAGTTTCCATAAGACTTTCACAAAGAAGTAAACAAAGGAAGCACGACAAAAAAATTGAATCGTTAAATAGCTATTGAATCAACATTGCAAACACACTATGACTCAATTACTGGTGGAACTTGTTAAACGGTTCTGTTTAGACGTAAGGGGAAAACATGAAAACATACCTGTCACCGCAGACAGTGCAGTAGAGAATCCAGTGATGGAAGAAGCCATGGAGCTCGACATCTTTGTCAGTCTAATCTGGTTCCTCCTTAGGGTGCTGACTGATGATGGTGACTATGAAAACCGACAAAGGAATCGGCTATAGGAGGAGGTCGATGATGATGATGTTATGATTAGGTTATCTGATTAAGTGTGTAACCTTTTAACCTCTACATAATTCTCCTTATATAAGCACCCAGGAGGAAACCTAATTAGTTAATAAGGGCAATATGGTCCATCAACAATTACCAACTAATTATTTAATAGGTTATTATATATTTTGATCTATATTATGTAAATGATTATAATGGCTACTAGATTAAATATTAAAACATAATATATTTAATCTTACATTCTCCCACTTAGCCGAGTAATCATTTACTATGAGTATTAGATAAGCCTGATCAGGAGTTAACACTCATTTTAGCCTTAAACAAGTACTATAGCAGAGAAATACAGCCGTTGAATCATTATGCGACTCAGGACCCCCATTAGTCATACTATAGCCTTAATTTAAAACTTAAACGTTATGATCAAAATACGCATAAGCCCTTTGTTTAATTTGTAACTTTATTTGTCTATATGCCATTATACCGGTTGAATATATTCTAAGAGACATACAAAATAAAACTTGAGGAAATTTCATTAATCATAAAACATAAGCTAGTACAATATGCTAAATAAGGTCTTTACTAAATCCCATATTCCGAACATGTTCTTCGTAAACCTTAGGAGGGAGACCTTTAGTCATCGGATCCGCAAGCATATCTTTAGTACCAATATACTCGATACAAAGATTATTTTCCTCAACTCGTTCACGTACGAACATATATTTTGTATCGAGATATAAACCAGCTCCAGTCGAACTGTTACTATTCGAGAAATTAACGGCAACTGAATTATCACAATAAAGCTTCATTGGTCTAGAAATGGAATTAACGATTTTGAGTCCAATGATCAGATTTCTAAGCAACATTCCATGACAGGTTGCGTTATAAACAGCAATGTACTCTGCCATCATTGTGGAAGTTGTGGTCAACTGTTGTTTATGACTCTTCCATGAGATAGGACCGCCTGCTAACATAAAGATATTGCCTGAAGTGGATTTCTTATCATCTTTGCATTTGGCAAAGTCAGAATCAGAATAGCCCACCACTTCTAAATGATCACTTCTTCCATAAGTCAGTTTATAGTCTTTCGTCCCTTGCAGATATCGAAGTACCTTCTAAGCTGCTTTCCAGTGATCTAGGCCAGGATTAGTCTGATAACGGCCTAGCATTCCAGCAATATAAGCGATATCTGGGCGAGTACAGACTTGAGCATACATCAAGCTCCCGACTACTGACGCGTAAGGTATCTGGCTCATTTGCTCCTTCTCAACCTCTGTTGTTGAACACTAGAATGAACCGAAAACATCTCCTTTAACTACTGGAGCGACGGAGGGTTTGCACTGTTGCATGTTATAACGTGTAAGAACACGATCTATGTAAGCCTTTTGGGACAATCCTAAGATCCCTTTTTGTCTATCTCGGTGAATTTCGATGCCAATGACGTAAGAAGCATCTCCAAGATCCTTCATGTTGAAGTTATGCGAAAGTAACCGCTTCGACTCATGCAACATGTCTAAACTATTACTTGCCAATAGAATATCATCTACGTAAAGGATAAGTATAGTAAAGTTGCTCCCACTCATCTTGAGGTAGGTGCATTGATCCATTTGATTCTTCATAAAACCTTGTTTCTTCATTACTTCATCAAACTTGAGGTACCACTGACGTGATGCTTGTTTTAACCCGTAAATGGATTTCTTCAACTTACAGACTAGATGCTCCTTAAAGCCTTCTGGTTGTTTCATGTAAACATCTTCGTCTAAGTCTCCGTTAAGGAAAGCAGTTTTAACGTCCATCTGATGCAGCTCTAAATCAAAATGAGCTACTAGGGCCATGACGATTCTTAATGAATCTTTACGAGAGACAGGTGAAAACGTCTCTTGATAATCAATTCCCTCTTTCTGAGTGTAGCCCTTTGCAACCAATCTTGCTTTGTGGCGTTCAACGTTCCCATTCGGATCCAGTTTTGTTTTGAACACCCATTTACATCCTACTGGTTTGACACCGTTGGGTAATTCTACCAAATCCCAAACGTCATTTTTCTTCATGGATTCAAGCTCATCAATCATTGCTTTATTCCATTCAGAAGACTGATCACTGCTAATGGCTTCATTGTAAGAGATAGGATCATTGAGCTTTCCGGGATCCATTTCAGTCAGGTAGGTTACATAATCATCCCAATTAGTAGGCCTTCTTTGCCTAGATGACCTCCTGAGTGGATTATCGGGTTCAGAGTTGTCTTGGTTTTGAGCGTTTGATGTGCCTTCCTCATGAGGTATAATGGGTTCTGATTGTAGAGGTGAATTTGGAGTTGGTGCAGTAGCTTCAGGTACAGTAGTTGCATTGGGTACAAGAGGAGTAATCAGAGTAATGGTAAGCGATGAGTCTCTTCCCCCCGCGTCTTGTACTTCTTGCAATTCTTCGTAAGGGTTGGTACTGCTCCCACTGACCTTGAAATCCTCCAGGAACGCAGCACGCTTGGTTTCAACAATACGGGTGACATGGGAAGGACAATAGAAACGATAACCCTTAGAATTATCAGGATACCCGATAAAGAAACAGGTAACTGTCTTAGGGTCAAGTTTCCTTAGGAAAGGATTGTAAAGTTTTGCTTCAGCAATGCAGCCTCATACTTTCATATATTTAAGACTCGGTTTCCTTCCTGTCCAAAGTTCATAAGGAGTTTTAGGGACAGACTTAGAAGGAACTCCATTGAGTTTATGAACAGCTGCTTTTAACGCTTCAGTCCAGAGAAATAATGGTAAATTAGTGTTGGCTAACATACTGCGCACCATGTTCATAAGGGTACAGTTCCTTCTTTCAGTGACACTGTTCTGCTGAGGTGTACCAGGCATGGTGTATTGGTTCACAATCCCCTGGCCTTTACAAAACTCATAAAATGGACCAGGAGCTTGACCCACATCAGTATGTCTTCCATAATATTCACCGCCTCTATCTGATCTCACAACTTTAATCTGACGATCTAATTGCTTTTCAACTTCAGCCTTATAATCTTTAAAAGTTGTTAGAGATTCAGATTTCTCCTTAATAAGATACACGTACATGTAACGAGAATAATCATCAATAAAAGTGATAAATGAAGTATGTCCTGTTATGCCAGCGATTTGGTAGGGACCACTAATATCAGTATGAATGAGTTCTAATAAATTAGAGCTCCTAGTGGCACCTTTCTTATTCGCTAATGTCATTTTACCTTTAAGACATTTGACACATGTTCCAAAATCAGAGAAATCGAGAGGAGGTAAGACTTCATCCTTTACGAGGCGATTTAATCGTTCTCTTGAGATGTGGCCTAAACGCTGATGCCACAACATGGATGAAGTCTCTAAGTCTCGTTTCTCTTTCATCTTTGTGAGTGATTCATTAATGTTATATGACAACAAAGATTTGGAAAAGCCATCATCTAGTTCTAATCTATAGAGACCACCATCCAGAATACCTGTACCATAAAGAACAGAATCATAGAGGATAGAGAGTTTGCGATGACCATGGGAAACAATAAAACCGCCCATGTCTAACTTTGGTCCTGATACAAGGTTCCGAGTTACCTCAGGAACATACAAGGTATCATAAAGTTTAATACATAAACCAGTTTTCATAAATAATTGTAATGTTCCAATGGCCTTCACTTCTAATTCTCGATCATCCCAACCTTAAGCGTTCTTTGGTTTCTTTCCAGCTTCCGGATTGTAAGGAATCCCTGAGTTGAATTTGTAACATGAACCATAGAACCAGAATCAAACCACCAAGAATTAGCAGGAACACTTAAATTATAGTACTCAAGTATCATAAAATAATCGTTACCTTTCTTAGCCAGCCACTCCTTAAAATCAGGGCATTCCTTCTGCATATGTCCTGTCTTTTTACAGAACTTGTAGTGGATTCTGCCTAAGGAGTTCTTAGAGCTGGAAGGTGCACTTTCATTAGGATTAGGCCTTTGGACTTTTGAAGCATCCTTCCTCTGATGATTGTTCTTCCTTTTCTTGGAGTTGGAGGTGGTGAAGTTAGCAACATCAGTAGTGCGATCCATCCTCATACGCTCTTCCTCCAGTACGCACATAGCGACCAGCTCACTCATCGTCCATTTGTCCTTCTGAGTGTTGTAATTGATCTTGAATGCTTCAAAATACGAAGGAAGCGAAGTAATGATGAAATGAACAAGAAAACCATCACTGATTTCCATTTCCAGCCCCTTCAGCTTATTGGCCATGTCATTCATCATCATGATGTGTTCGCGAATGCCGCTCCTCCCATCATACTTAGTTGTCACCAGCTTGAGGATAAGGGTACTAGCGTGTGCTTTAGACGTCCCCTTGAACTGCGCCTCCACAGAAGCCAAGTAGGTTTTAGCATCTTCAGAATCAGGAATAGCTCCTCTGATTGCATTGCTGATGGACTGCTTCATAAACATGAGAGACATGCGGTTACACCTAGTCCACTTTTCATGAGTCAACTGGTCAGCAACAGTACTTTGTGGAGTAAGGTCCGCTGGCTTATTCTCTCTTAGAGCATAATTGAAATCCAGCAGCCTAAGAGTAAGCATGAGAGCATCCTTCCAAGCAGCAAAGTTATCACCAGTCAAAGGTGGAATCCCGCAATTGGGCGCTGATAGTGGAAATAAGATGAGCAAGTTATGATACTAAGGAAGAAGTTCTAATGTGATCTAAGGGCACGTTAAACTAAGGCAGGCATAAATTAATGACCATTTTACGTTATGAAGCTGTGATATTGTCTATTACTAACATCAAAATAATAGACTTAGTTAAAATTCTACTTAAACGAAGACAAATCAGCTTTGGCCAGAAGTGTAATCATTTAAGCATCTGTGCAAAATGATTGTAACAAATCAGCTTTGGCCAGATATTGAGACAATCACTTTAGTTATGCACTTTGTTAAGTATGCCATCTATGAAGGAATTAAATCAGCTTTGGCCAGATATTAAGACATTCATGTTTATGATGCACACTTAACATAGCTTTCGTAATACTTGAACGATAAGTAGATGTATCAAGTCAGCTTTGGCCAGAAATGATACATCAAAAACTCATTCAAGTTAAGCCATTTTGGTTTTGTAAAACATTATCAGATTCCGATTAATTAACTAAGTAATTACAAAACCATTTATTTAATAGCAAACCACCTGTTAGCACGGATCGAACTTGGATTCATATTAACTGCTTAATAAGGTAATAGGATTTCGAATAAGTCTTGATTATGAACACTCATGATTTCGGATGAATCATGTCATGGATTCATCCGAGATGAATGATTTCGAATCATTTCGGATGTGTCTAAGACGCGTAAGTCGAGTCATTTCGGATGATTTCGGATACATTTCGGATGATTTCGGATGATTTCGGATGGTGATGCTTAGTCCGAGATTGATCCGAAACGGTGATGCTTAGCCCGAAATGATCCGCAATCCTTAGTTCGAAATGATTTGTAATGATCAAACAGATGTTGATCCGTGATGGACGCTTAGTCCGAAACGATCTGTAATGATCCGGAATGATCATCCGAAATGCCTATCCGTAATGTGTTCCACAAGCTACAAAAACCCTAATTTTGGCAGTTAATAGCTGATAAGATTTAAATCCGAAATCTTAGGGATTATGGGATTAAGTTTCCTGTTTAAATATTAATTATATTTATCTGTTTATTTCAAAATCATGTCCATTAATAGAAAAACAGATTTTTTCAAAATTTAAATGGATAAAAATGGATTAAACAGGAACAAAACACCCAATAATCCGAATTCATTCCAAAACTAAAGGAATTTTTTTTCGAATTTAATCAAGAACTCATGATGAACCCTAAATCAGAAAATTCAAACATTCATCCGAAATCAGAACTGTTGATTTCGGAACAGTTATAATGGATGAATATCTGATCCATAATGGATCCGAGATTGTTCGGAATGACATCAATGTCATCCGGAATGGCATCTCAGATGCAGTTATATGAAAAACCTCATCCGTGATGCATCCGGAATGGAATTTCGGTTGACAGAAAATGGATTATGTTATGGTTTTTCAATTCTGTTTTCCAGATTTAAACCAGATTCATGGATACAAAACAGAACTGACTAATCAACATATGCTCTGATACCACATGTTGAACGGTTCTGTTTAGACGTAAGGGGAAAACATGAAAATATACCTGTCACCGCAGACAGTGCAGTAGAGAATCCAGTGATGGAAGAAGCCATGGAGCTCGACATCTTTGTCAGTCTAATCTGGTTCCTCCTTAGGGTGCTGACTGATGATGGTGACTATGAAAACCGACAAGGGAATCGGCTATAGGAGAGGAGGTCGATGATGATGATGTTATGATTAGGTTATCTGATTAAGTGTGTAACCTTTTAACCTCTACATAATTCTCCTTATATAAGCACCCAGGAGGAAACCTAATTAGTTAATAAAGGCAATATGGTCCATCAACAATTACCAACTAATTATTTAATAGGTTATTATATATTTTGATCTATATTATGTAAATGATTATAATGGCTACTAGATTAAATATTAAAACATAATATATTTAATCTTACAGATCTCTAATCTTTATAAAATTCTTTGAATAATAAAATGTTAAAAAACTTACACAGTAAAACACTTGAAGTCGATTGCCTTTGAATTCTTGATGTCGATTGTTGATTAATGTGTGAAATCGTTTTTTTTAGGGTTTAGAAGGGGGGTTTGGTACTTTAGTTAATTACAATTCCAACCCTTCCAATTTTAAAAATAATACAACTAGTTTTATTAATTACAATTGCTTAAATAACAAAAGTGTAGAGGTTACACTAAATTAAATACAATGACAAACGTTATATCTCATAACTTCTAAAAAGAGTAAACTGCAATTTTACACCCTGAGGTTAGGGGTGATTGGCACTCCTACCCCCCTAAGGAATAATTGCAAAAATACACCCCACTGTTAACCCTTATGTCGCACTTCTACCCCCCGGACCAAGATGCCGTTACACTTACCGTTAGAGTTAGGTGAAATGTCGAAATTACCCCTAAACGTTTATCCCCTTCCTCATATAACAAGTTCAAGCCCTAATTTGTCTGTGTTCAACCATTTCAATCGCGGAACATGTCTTCATCTTCTTCCTCTGTGCTTCAATCCAAGGAGACCATGAGCAAAAGTCAAGCTTCAGACATCATATGTCCTTGTGGTGCGAAAACGATGTTCAAAGAGTCACAATCCAAAGCTAATCTTGGTCGATGGTATCTTAGATGTGTAAGTTTCTTGTGTTTAATGGTTATTGAAAGTCAAGTTTCATTCTTCTGTTGCTTATGATGTCCGATAACAGGTTGGAGGATGTGGATTCCTCAGATGGGCTGATGTTAGTGAAGAACAGGGATGTCCGGTTTGTCGAGAGGTAATGCCTGCTTTAATTCAAAGCATTAAAGATAAGGATGAGTTGGCTAAGTGCAAAGAACAGTTGGCTCGGTACAAGAATGGCGATGTGTTGAAACTGAAGATGTATTTTGTGATTACTTGGGTCTTGATTGTTCTTTGTTTTTTGCTTAAGTAGATTTGGTTGTGTATTTAGAGTGTAACCGTATTTGGATTATGAGTTTTGAAGTTTATGCAATGGTCCTTTTAAAGTTCTTATATGTTTGTTTTGGTAGCCTGGTTGTAATTATGTAGGTATGGGTGACAAGGAGAATGATAAAGTTGAGAATGAGAAAAATATTGCAGCCGAAGAACCAGACAGTTATGTATACTTTGAAGATCAAGAGTCTGAGATACTCAGACCTTACATGGAACAAGAAACTGATTATGAAAAGATATTTGGAGATCCGACAAAGGAGTATGACCCTGAAGTGCTGGAACATGCATGGGATTACACATATTGGGATGAAGACGATGATTGGTACTTTGACCCATATGAAGGGGAGCATGGTTCGAATTCGGATTCAGATTGGTCTTGTTTGGATGATTGTCACTGGAAATAGGCTAGATTTTGTTTGGTTTTAAGTTTGTATGTTTGACATGTTATTTGTACTAAATGTTGCAATGTAATCTAATCGAATCACTTTCCGCCTCTTATTTGTACCAAAATGGTCATTTTGACCTTATAAATGGTCATTGTACTTGTACCAGCAATTATATAGGCTGCAAATACATATATGGGCTGCTGCAATTGACATTTGCTTAACCTGCCTGTGATCATCTAAACACAATATATATAGGCTGCTGCAATTGACATGCATGCCAGTTATGAACAACTCAAACCTGCTGCAAATGACCAAAATGGACATTTTGACCTTATAAACAAGTCAAACCAACCAAACTTTGTCTTGAACAAACCAAACAAACATAGTCTAAACTTACAAACCATCCAAACATTGTCTTGAACAAACCACACAAATACCAAACCAAAGATAAAGATACAAACCAACCAAACAATGTCTGCAACAAAGTTGACAAACCTAACAAACATAGTCTAAACTTACAAACCATCCATCACTCATCAAGATTGTAAACTGGTGCACCTTGAGTGGCAGTGTGTGATTCCTGTGAAGCAGTTGATTGTTCACCACCTTGTCCTTTACAGCTCCTCACATTGTGACCCACGTTCCCACATTTACCACACTTGATGCTACTTCCCTTTCTGGTCATTTTACCTCCTTTGTCAAACTCCTGCTCAAATTCTTTTTCAGCAAATGCCTTCCTTCTTTTCTTCTTTGGCCTTCCAACTTGTGTATGATGCTTTGGTGGGATGAGTGTTGTTGGACACTCTGAAGGAGTCCACATCTCTGGCCCGTTGATAGGCTCTATCACATTGTCATAAACTTTCTTCCATGTTGACAGCCAATACACATCATCCACCCACTCTTCTGGTATGCCAGCATCAATGTTATTCCTTGACATATCCCATATGGCCGCAACGGCATGTTTGCAAGGCATCCCTGTCAAATCCCACTTCCTGCATGCACAAGTTTTATGTTTGACATTCACAACACACTGTGATCTCGGACCTGTTACTTGATACTTGTCTGAATCAACCATTAGAACAGACAATTCAGCAGCCTGTTGCTTGATCTCATCGAAGACCTGAGTGGCATGAGGTGTCAGTGGCCCCATACACTTTGCTTGCAATTTCTTGACATTGACTATCCTCTTGGTCATGTACTCCCGAATGAATTCAAGGCATGTGATTATCGGCTTGTCCCTTGCTCCCACAATTTGTCGGTTAAAAACCTCACATATGTTGTTCAGCAACATATCACATTTAGCTCTTCCAGAAAAGTATGCTCTTGACCAAGCGGTGAATGGGATCTCATTCAGCCAGTCATACATGGCTCGTTCTGTTGTCTTAATTTCTTCCATAGCTTTGTTAAAGTATGGAATAGATGTCTTCCTTCCGGCTGACCAAAGCAAATTCTTGTAAAGATCTCCACGCCACTTGGATTTCATGTTTTCATGGATGTGCCTCAAACAAAATCTGTGCTCACCATTAGGAAACACAGCTAGCATAGCAGGAATCAGACCCTATGATACAAAAATTCAATTCATTTTTTAGAATAACCACAATATTTTGATACCAAAATTAACAAGTTATTACCTTTTATCTGTCACTGATGAAGGTGAAACAAGAGTCAGCCGTACACCCTAGGTCATCTCTCAACAGTTGCAAAAACCATTTCCAGGTTTGTGTTGTTTCTGACTCAACAAGGGCATAACATACTGGATATATGCTATTGTTCCCATCAATACCAACAGCACTCAAGATTTGACCAGGAAATGGACCTTTCATGAAACAACCATCCACACCCAGCAATGGTCTTCCAATCATCTTAAATCCTCTCATCATAGAGGCAAAACAAAAACAAACCCTTCGAAACTGCCTTGTAGGACTAGCTGAGTTCCCACATGGCTCCACATCAATTTTAATTGTACTACCTGTGTTGGTGAAATTTATAGATAGTCAATGAGCAGAAAGTTAATTGTACCTGGGTTGGCTTTTAGAAGTTCATCGCAGTATGACCTTAGCAAACCATACTGTTCTTGGTAATCACCATAAATCTTCGTAGTTGCTATCCTCTTGGCTCTGAAGACCTTATGGAGTGATATTTCAAGTTGATGCTTCCAAAGCAGTTGACTTTGGATTGCATGAATCGGCATGTCTGGATTGCTTTCAATCAAAGGTTGGATCTCTCTGGCAATTGAACTCATTGTATACAAAGAAACTGCCCTTGTTGTCAAACAATTGTGTTCATTACGAATGGTCTTGACACACCACTTATCCTTGTCCGTGTTTCTTGAGATGTGAACTGCCCAAGGACAGGTGGGCTTGATATGCCTTTTAAGGTGCTTGGGTTTGTTTTTCTGCCCTACTTTGGTGCAATTACTATTTTGCCCCTCTTCTCCCTTTTTTTTTACAGGACCAAGTAGTGGTGGATTGCTTCCAAAACATACTACCCTATACCTTAACAATTCATTTTTTAGAATAAACACATCCCTCCTAGCCTTAAGAGCATAACTTTTCACCATCTGATTCATCGTTTTCTTGTCATCAATAAGCTAACCAACATAGAATGGCAAATCATTTGGACCTTTTATAGCACTCTTCTTTCTCCTCCTTATCTTTTTGGCAACCTTATCTCTAAGGCTTGAATTGTCATCAGAGCCACTTTCAAAAACCTCCAAGTCAACAGGCTGATGACCTTCTTCGCTTCTGTCATCATCATGATCCCCATCACTTGAACCATCCAGTTCTTCCCTAGAAATTTCAACATTAGCCCTGAACCTCTGCATATCCACCTCTATTTCATAAACCATATTATCTTCCTCAACGTACTCATAATCAGGATCACTACCGTCACTCTCTTCCTCATCTTCATTCATACTATCATTGTCATCATTTTGTGTAAATGATGCTGGAACAATTGCTTTACTAGCCCCTATACGACCTTCACTTGTATTTTCCAATATTGTTGACCTACGGTGTTCAACATACATGTCTATCATGTGGACTCCTTGACGCACATGATCAAATATAGGCTCTAAGTCAACATTACATTTTATTGTCCTAAGACCAAAATCCAGCGCACAGTATGGTTCCTTGTAATGAATGCAGCCATATTGCCTATCATTGTATCCTAATTGCTTAACCATCGCCTCTAAAACATCAGTATTCAACACTCTAAAATCTACATGATCAATGTAGTTCATCTTCCCACCAAGGTATTTCCTATTTGGGTTTTCTACAAAATTACCTCCATGGTGAAATTTTATGCTAAATTCAGTTTGGGTTTCGCCTGTAAGCAAACAACAAAAACAAATTAACAGAGAAATATGTTAAAATTTTACCTGATTCAAACGCTGTGAGCTTGCATGGCACTTACGGTACATTACAGCCGGTTCGAAATACTGATCTTCAGCTCGTAGCTTCCACAATCGACGATCCATGCTCCTAACCCAACTTCTAATCACCTGTAATTGTTGAAGGATCCTTGAACGCGAGTGCAGAGTTCTTCAATTTTGAGTTAGGGTTAACCTCAGGGTTCAATAGTGCTGAAATGGGGTTTTTATGAGGATGCAAGTCAACATGATGCCAAAATTACCTATTTACCCTTTGACCATTAACAGAAAAGGCTAGATTGTAACGGCATCTTGGTCCGGGGGGTAGAAGTGCGACATAAGGGTTAACAGTGGGGTGTATTTTTGCAATTATTTCCTTAGGGGGGTAGGAGTGTCAATCACCCCTAACCTCAGGGTGTAAAATTGCAGTTTACTCTTCTAAAAATTAGAGCAGGCCCAATGTTTTTTGGAGATAAAATCAGACTGGGCCGAACCAATACACATTTAAAAAAATTCTCGAAAATCTGAAATTTAACACTACTGGGCGAAAAAACCGCACGGGCCGAGGCCCGGTCAGGCCTCCTAAGCTCCTCCCCGGGTACTGTCCGGTATGTAATTTTCGTAACGCTTACGCACGACATCGAAAAACACTATATAAATTATTAAAAAAACAAAAAGGTAAGAATTATCATTCCTGTTCATAGTCACTTTAAATTATATACTAATAGAAAAGAAACTGAATGAATAGTATTTCAACATATATTAATTAAAACAAATGAATAGTGATTTGAACATATATTAATTAAAACAAACTAAATCAATAGTGATCTAGGAAATATAAGGATATGGGGTATGGGATGGGGTTGTGACGTGGGTTGGGTACAAACGCCCAAGTCACCACCTCGGGTGGGCTTGGGTTTCGGCGTGGCCCCTTGGGCGGGGGTTTCAGCCCGGGCGTTGGGCGGGGCTATCAAGATGACATGGCGGGATCTCATTGGCCAAGACAAGTAGCCGTTTGGGCTAGCCGTTGGCCAACGGCTATGTGTTTAAAAAAAAGATCTAGGAAATATTAGAATATGGGGTATGGGGCGGGGGTTGTGGCGTGGGTTGGGTACAAACGCCCAAGTCACCACCCCGGGTGGGCTTGGGTTTCGGAGTGGCCCCTTGGGCGGGGGTTTCAGCCCGGGCGCTGGGCGGGGCTATCAAGATGACATGGCGTGATCTCATTGGCCAAGAAAAGTAGCCATTTGGGCTAGCCGTTTGCCAACGGCTATGTCTTTAAAAAAAAGATCTAAGAAATATTAGAATATGGGGTATGGAGCGGGGTTGTAGCGTGGGTTGGGTACAAACGCCCAAGTCACCACCACGGGTGGGCTTGGGTTTCGGCGTGGCCCCTTGGGCGGGGGTTTCAGCCCGGGCGTTGGGCGGGGCTATCAAGATGACATGGCGGGATCTCATTGGCCAAGACAAGTAGCCGTTTGGGCTAGCCGTTGGCCAACGACTATGTGTTTAAAAAAAAGATCTAGGAAATATTAGAATATGGGGTATGGGGCGGGGGTTGTAGCGTGGGTTGGGTACAAACGCCCAAGTCACCACCACGGGTGGGCTTGGGTTTCGGCGTGGCTCCTTGGGAGGGGGTTTCAGCCCGGGCGTTGGGCGGAGCTATCAAGATGACATGGCGGGATCTCATTGGCCAAGACAAGTAGCCGTTTGGGCTAGCCGTTGGCCAACTGCTATGTGTTTAAAAAAAAGATATAGGAAATATTAGAATATGGGGTATGGGGCGGGGGTTGTGGCGTGGGTTGGTACAAACGCCCAAGTCACCACCCTGGGTGGGCTTGGGTTTCGGCGTGGCCCCTTGGGCGGGGGTTTCAGCCCGGGGGTTGGGCGGTGCTATCAAAATGACATGGCGGGATCTCATTGGCCAAGACAAGTAGCCGTTTGGGCTAGCCGTTGGCCAACGGCTATGTGTTTAAAAAAAAATATCTATTCACTATAAATACTCACACTTCTATTCATTTTTTTACCACAACTACTCCACCTCTTCTATAATGATCTCTATCTTATTTTTAAAAAATATTCTCATCCAACCACAATACGAAAAATGAATCCTCATAATCGTGGTTTTGACCCGAACAATCCGTGGGCATTCCAAGAAACACCTAGCCCAGCATCCAATCGTCCAATTACTCCCTTTTTAATGCACTCCACGATGCCGGATATGACTGGTTACGCATCGTTTATCTCGAATCGTTTGAAGAATGATGTCGGTCAGTTTACTTACTGTGTGTATAAAAGGTAATCTAAACTGTGCAATTACTTGCATTGCTACGTTGCTACAGGATTTGATGAGCTCGGTACTAACCGGTACCGAAAATACCGTTACCGAAATCCCCAAAAGTATGTACCGGTACCGAATATACCTGGTACGGTACGGTTCGGTACCGGTTGGTACTGGTTAGCACCGGTATTTGAGGGTAAAAATCGGTGAATACCGGTGCCGAACCGGTACCGAAAATACGTGACGTTTTAGTTCGAGCTACTTTTTGTTATTTGACATGTTTTGTCATTCTTATAGAACGATTTGGTTTAGCGCGCCGCAACGCGCGCGCATGGTAAAAAACTAGTTCAAAATAATAACTTAAAGTTGCAAGTACGACAAAATAGAACCAGATATAGTATATAGTCATCTTCAAGAAGAAAAAAAAATAGTATATTAGTTTTCAAGGTTTGTTGGGTTTGTTATCTTCAAGGTTTTCTCTTCGGTCCTATAATACAAAATGAAAACGTATTTGGTACCCTTGTCCCCGTCATGGAACATCTAACTACCAACTATTGATATTATTGCGTTTTTAGCGTATTTTCTATTTCGTATGAGTCTTCATACATTTTCTCTTATCTTTCCTCTCTTCATACTCCTCTCACGTAACCCACTCTCTTTTTGTCCTTGACCGCCCTTAAAGAGACGGTATGGAGCAAAAAGCTCCCGATCCTTACACCTAATAAAGGGGACAATGTTCCCGCTCTCCCGATCCCCTTCGTCTTTATCTACTCTCCCGCTCTTCATAAATTGTTCACTCTCTCGATAACTACTTCCCGCTTCACTACTTGAAAAAATATGACATGTGTCGACGTAGATTCAACTCCCAGTCTTTCGCCTCCCGCTCCATACCCTCGGCCAAGGATCTTCTCTCCTTTCCCTTCTCTCTATTTAAGAAAGATTCTTATGGATCCACCTCCACATAGGAGCGTGAGAGACAACCTTAATAATTCATTAAGGTTACCATGGTAAAACAAAGCCTTTTAAAACACTTAAATGTGAGGTCTTAAGTTCAAGTCTCACAAGGAGCAAGAAATTAGCCGTTCAATATATATATATATATATATATATATATATATAGAATAAGGATCATTACAGAACACTAATTATTACGAGAACAAAAAGAACAACTCTAAATCACTAAATTTTGGGATTTCAGGTTCATATTTCTTAAATTTTATGTTTCTTACATTCATATGTGTATTATATATACATAAAAAATCATATATTTTTCCCTACACATAGTCTACATACATGTAGGAAATTTAGCCTACGCATAACCTACATGTCTGTAGGTTATTTAAAAACTGAAGATTTTTCATATTTTGTTTTAAATTCTAGTGTGATAAACAATAAATCTTACATTTATATCATTTTCATTTACTTTTTAGGTTTTTAGGATTGAAAAAATGAGTGATTTATTTTGTTTTGCGTGTTCTCGCAATATTTAGTGTTCTGCATAGAACCTTCCCCTATATATATATATATATATATATATATATATGATAACTTCTAATAAATAAAAATACATAATATATTCATATATTACATGATGAATCTGATATATTTATATATGTGTGTGATTATAATCATAAACATATATACATAAATATTTGTGTATTTTACATGAAATAATTAATAAATAATAAACGTGTCAAATTCGAGTTGAAAAAAATAGTCACGAGCTGATCCCACACCTTATACATAAAGCTCAAAATGAACCGAACTCGAGGTGTTGTAAGTTAGTGAGCCAAGGTCAAGCGCTCCTACAAGAGACTAATGGGTCAGATTATAGAGGCTAGATAAAAATTAAACAAAACTGTTAATCAGATAGCAATGTTGTGTTAGATGTTAGTCAATAGCATAAGACACTTTTGTACCAAGCTTTTTGAAGTCTTGGAGGATTTGTTTGACCTTAACTTGTTTTTTGTAATTAAATTAACTCTTGTGGTAACTCGTTCAAAGGTTTTGTGCTTGGTCTAGATGCCTTGCACGTTCTTAATAGTTTGAGTTAAATGTCATTTTAGTTTATGTGGTTTGGGTCATTTTGTCAGTTTAGTCCAAATGTTTCATTTTTTGCATGTGGTTCCAAAAATGTTTCACCGTTGTTATTTTAGTCAGCTGGGTTAACTCCATCCATTTTTTCTGTTAACGAGAAGGCCAACTCGGTCATTTTATATGTAGTTCTATTAACTTGAAGGGCTATTCGGCCATATAAAATGACCAAATTGCTCTTCTCGTTAACAGAAAAAATTGATGAAGTTAACCCAGTGGACTAAAATGGGAACGGTGAAACCCTTTTTGACCCACAAGCAAAAAATGAAACATTTGAACTAAACTAACAAAATGACCCAAACCACAGAGACTAAAATGACATTTAACTCTAATACTTTTTACAGAGTAAACGGTTCAGTCAGTTTCTACCGTTTTTAAACATCCCACGATTAATGCATTCAACCTAACACAATCTCTCAAATTATACTATGAACATGTATGATCATATTGACATGACATACCTAAAACTAAAAATTCCGCAAGAATTAACTTGCACTAACAAGAAAAAACCCAAACTATAAAAAGTCAAGAAACAAGGAGTTATGTTTTAAACTAGCAAAAACTTCAAACAAACCATCTTACTTTCGGATCATAAACTCTTCACCCGAATACTTATCGACCCGCCGGATCCACCTACTCTTCTTCACTTTATCCGAACCCGACCCGTTTTCACCCGCTGCCACGTGAGCAATATCCAACCCTTTCCCCACCGGCAAAAAAACCGACCTCACAATCCGCCGTGATCCACCATCAAACAAACTCCTCAACCGGAAATCCACCGCCACCGCCGCCGCGTTCTTGCAAACCAACACCGCCCCACGGTGCCCGAATTTCGCTTCCTTTATAACCCGACCCAAATTATTCTTCCGAGAGTCCACAACCAAAAAATCTATTACCATCCCTTTAACAGCCTCCTCCGGCTCCCCAACTATCACTTCGGGAGACATTCCGGCTTTGTTCATCGCGGCGATGTACTCCGCTTTCGAATCCTCGTCCGGAGCTATGCAAACATGTCGCCCGCGTGTGTGAATGCTTGCTACGGACAGACCAATGCTCATCGTTGTCACACCGCCACGCGACCATGTTTCGACGATGAGCTTAGCGTTCCAACCGGCTGCCATAGCCGATATTAGCTCCGCCGCGCTTGATCCTTCGAAAAGCTCACACTAGAAATAACACAAATAATAACATAAGTAACAACATATGACAACACTGCCAATTATGTTTAACTCTAGACGGATCAAACGATAAAGATCCTTAGAAAAGGTTACACTAGAAATAACACGAGTAACAACATATGACAACACTGCCAAAGATCCTTAGAAAAGGTTACACTTTTTAAACAAAATTTAAAAAAAAAATCATAAAGCGACCAGAAATATCGTAACTAACAACAGATGACAACACAAAGATCCTTAGAAAATTAGAAAAGGTTACACTTTCTAAACAAAATTTAAAAAAAAAATCATAACGCGGCCAGAAATATCGTAAGTAACAGCATATGACAACACTGCCAAAGATCCTTAGAAAAGGTTACACTTTTAAAACAAAATTAAAAAAAATCATAAAACGACCAGAAATATCGTAAGTAACAACACATGACAACACTGCCAAAGCCCAAAGATCCTTAGAAAAAGGTTACACTTTTTAAACAAAATTAAAAAAAAAAAAATCATAAAGCCACCAGAAATATCGTACGTAACAACATATGACAACACTGTCAAAGCCCAAAGATCCTTAGAAAAGGTTACACTTTTTAAACAAAATCATAAAGCGACCAGAAATATTATAAGTAACAACATATGAGAACACTGTCAAAGAAGGTTTGGTCCTAAAGGGACCAAACACGTAGAAAGCCGCTAGAAATACCGTGTAACAACATTTGACAACACTGCTAATGAGTTTTGATCAGGGATAGAGGGCTTACAGATTTGACGGTGTCCGTAAAAGCTTTTGCAGCAATTTCCGGTGACCAAACAAGCTTCATCTCTTCCGATGAATGTCTTTGTTTTTCAGGGTTGTGTGTGAATCTTGGTTTCCGTTTTGGAAATTGTTGCTTTGCTGGCTATTTATATTTCATTTAGTGATGACAGGGAAAGACATTTAAATATCTTTAAAAGTTTTCAACAAACATCAAATAAATTAATGTGTAATAAAGACTAAGATATTTTTTTAAAAGACATATTCTTTTGTTGGATAAGTGGTTAAATGTATCACTTTTTAAAGTGTGTGTACCGGTGTAATCAATTTCGAATTAAAGCTTTTATTTAAGAAATAATGATTAATGTGTAATCAATTTCGGGTTGTTCTGCTGATAGCACGATAATACTCTATGATCTGTCAGTGATCAAAATTTGTCGTTAAAAAAAGTTAAAAGCCAAAAAGAAAAGAGTAAATATGTAATTTTTTCTCATTGAAATACTTTATTATTTCTTGTGAAAATGACCTAATTTTTTTAATTAATTATTTGATATTTGATTATAAAATAGTCTGAGATATTAATGACATCCGTTCTCATAAAACGTCTTTACTAAGTACAAATTAACTTTTTTTTAACGGCAAATTTCTTTTATTCAAGTCGTCTTTGAGACTTGAACACAAGACCTCTCTCTCCCAAGGTGTTTAAAGGCTTTGTCTTTGCTAATGGACCACCACCCCATTGATAAGTACAAATTAACTTGGTGATTTATTTGTTTTTTTTTTTTTTTTTAAATTCGATTTCACATTAAATAGAAATATTTCTCAATAAACTACATGTTATCGATGTGTATTCATTCTATTTTAAAAGTAGAGGGTTCAAATTCTGCAAAAAATATGTATATAAGACTGCCTGTTATGGGCTTTAAAATGTCACAACTCCCGACCCCATCCTAGGCGGGAGCCGTGAGCAGATACAAGTGATACCAATGTTTATTAAAATTTTCGCAGCGGAATTTTCATCAGGACCGAGTGTCAGGAAAAAAATATCAGTGTTTTTGAAAAACCGTAGTTTTTATTTCATAAAATGTGGGATGAAACCCATATTTACTATAACATCCGCCATAAATAGATTCTAAAATACTCATTTTTTTTTAAACTGGACCTGAAGCGTATTTAGACTTTGTATTTATTCCCTATTATACTTATACCCTGTTTTGATCAATAAAACACCTTTAAAATTATGGGTAACTTTATAAAGAGTTAATTACCAATTTAGTCCCTGAGTTTTGGTCAAAATTGTCATTTTAGTCCAAATAGTTTTTTTTTTCTCCTTTGGATCCCTGACTTTTCTATTTTCTTGCCATTTTGATCACATTGCCTAACTCAGGCTAAAAATCTGGTTATAACCAGGGGTATTTTTGGCATAACTGTTGTGTAGTGATAATCAGGGGTAGTTTACAACATAATTCATAAACCTTATAATAATTTAATGCCAAAAATACCCCTGATTATAACCTGGCTTTTAGACTAAGTTAGACAATGTGATCAAAATGGCAAGAAAATGGAAAAGTTAGGGAACCAGAGGAGAAAAAAAAAACTATTTGGACTAAAATGACAATTTGGACAAAAACTCAGGGACTAAAATGGCAATTTACTCCTTTATAAAATAGTAATAGAGTTTCACATTTGTTCCATTAAACTCATTCAAACTTTTTTTGTAACTCTGAAGACACCCAACTTTCAATTGTTGTTTCAATCTTGCGTATTTATCAGGTTAACAAGTTACGTTGATGACGTGTCAGGTAATCCTTATTTTTATTTTTATAATTAGTCATTAGTAATGCTCTTATCTCAAACCCTAACCACCAGCCACGTTGGGAGTCGGCAACAATAAACCAGCTCGAACACCGATCAATTCTTGTCGTATATTCCCGTTGTTGCACCGCAGCAGCAGCGTCACCATCAACATCTTGCTCAATTGCAACCACAGTATGGGTAAATTGGTCACTTTGAGTCACTAAGAAATGGGCAATCAAGCATCCATTTCTAAATAATCAAAACCAACAAGCGATTATAGAGCAAGGACACCAGATTGTAATCTGTGCCATCAAATTATGTCCATAATCTTGAATCTGCAAATGGTAGAAATGTTGTTTTCCATGGAAATCGTGATTGTGAATTTAGGAATTCATCATTTGTTTTTTTTTTTTTTATACATCATCATTTGTTTTTTTTATAAACCAATCCATATTTTTTATTAATCTTTTTAATTGAAAAGGCCAAGTCGTTGTTTTTATAATCCACATAAGCATTGACAACTAAAAAAGACAACTAAAAAATAAATGGTTACCTGACACATCATCAAGGTAACATTTTAACCTCTTGATTGCACGAGATTGAAACAAGAATTGAAAGTTGAGTTACTTTTTTTTTTGAAAGTTGAGTTACTTGAGAGACACAAAAAAAGTTTGAGTGACTTTAATAGAACACGTGTGAAACTTGGTTACTATTCGGTAACATTTTCCCTTACTATTATGATGATTTTAGAAACTACTCTATCAGAAAAAACTAAATAATTTAAGTATTTTAATATTTAAAATATGATTTATAAATTTGTTTAATGATTTTGTTGTAAGATCCTTATCCTTAATTAATAATTTGTATAGTATGTAAAGCATTTACATACCGTTAAACGGAAAAACATCGACAAAGTGTGACTTATATAAAGTTCAAACCTTCAAAAGATGTTTACTAACGTTTTAAAACTATCTTGTTAAACAGCCCTACTAAACTTTCAAAACATTCGAACCATATTTACAAAAAGTGTGATAACACAACACTAAGTGTTTAGTGCCAAAAGTTTGTAGTTTGCATTTGCGAAAGCTTCATTTACGCGTGTGTTCGATTCTTTAGCCATGCTTGATCGTCATCCGTAAGTTTCTACCCATACCTATAACCAAAATCATCAATTGGTAGTTATAAGAAGTTATAATGTGCATTTATAAGTCCCTAAACTGAAACAAACACACAACAACAACAATTTCGGCATTTTGGTTCGTCGCGGGGCGCGACAGAGGAGGGCTGCTGCCTTCGCGGGCCGCGAGCAACGTCGCGTTGCGCGACAACCTTTATGTGTTGCCGTCGCGTGGCGCGACACCCTTCTTTTGACAGAAAGGTCAGTTCCCAGACTTGCATTTTCCAGCTCAACTAAACTTTACGAAAACAATCATAACTTCTTCGTTATTTATCCGAATTGGGTCACGTTTCTTCCTACGTGATCGTAATTCGGTCCTCTATCACATAGTATTAAAATTCAACATTTACACGAACAACTTTTTTAAATTTAAGCCCTCAGCTTATATAATTCTCGTAATTATTCGACCCATTCACAAGTAGGATCAATTATGCTAGGTTTTTAAACCCAAAACTCCTATACGACTAACACGTATAACATTTCTGAAATGACGAGGCTTTATTTATGCATTCTACGCGCTCTTAATTCTTATGGATAAGTTTATTTGACCCGTTTAACTCTAACTAGTTAAACAAATTTAACACCAATCATATATTTAGACTTTTATGCATAATTTAGTCATACTCAATCCTGAGTTTATGACTTATTTTCAACGTTACCCTTCTTCGGCTAATTACCAATATATATACACATTCAAAATCCTGTATCATTTCGATATCTTTATTCATGTAACCTTTCCGGTTCACATCAAGACATCCTAATGACCCTTTTTGCTTTCTCAGCGAAATCCATCGCTTCGTTTTACCAAAGTTTCATTACCTTGGTTATTTTAACCTGTTTGGTTTTCTTAACGACACCCGTCGCTTTATATTACCAAACAATCACCTTTTGGGTCAACTTCACCCGTTTAAACATTATAGTGGAATCCACCACTTTTATCTTTGTTCTATCGCTATTCACTATTTGTTCCATTCGGTTAATACATACGGAATCCTCCGTATTAGAAATAACCAAATTTCATAATGATTCAATTATTATTCACCTACTAAACATAGAATGCTAGTGAAATATTATGAAGCGCATAGCCACGTACCTTTAGAGCTTCCCTTTTAAGCGGTTATCCGTTCCGCCTTGCCCACTCGATGATCCTCCCAAATTTCCTATATAATTCAATTCGAATATATGGTTTAGAACTCATGGTTCAATATTCGACATTTCATACTTTCAGTTACTCTTTTGAGCGATTATTTCATATTTTTCAAGTATTCTAATTCACTTGAACATTTTATCAAACACCTTGAAGGCGAGATTTTCATACTAACATAATTATGTTCACGATTAACAACTTAACCATGTAAAATCATCATTTTCATAACCATATGCCCAATAATAGCGAAACAACATTCAAGTTTGTGTCTTAACAGTTATTTAACATCAATTATCTAAAGAATTCTAATATTCACCTCAAAACCCATATACCCTTACATGAAGAACATGGAAACTAATGGATTAGGTTATGAATTGATCAAAGTATTGTCTAAGTCTTGTTCCTAGACTTGTAATTATCATAATCTAACCATAACATCAATGAATTCTTCATCAATTTCAGTTATGAGATTTCAAGAATCATTAAAACATCTTCAAATCTAAAGATTTAACATACCTTGTGAGCTACTAAGTATGAGGATCACAATTTCAGCTTTGAATCACCTTCAATTTGGTTTTGTTTCTTTGATTTTGAGTGAAATTGTAGGATTTAGAGTTTTGAAAGAACTGAGTTCGTCCCCTGGGGTTTGATCGATCAGGACACACACACAAAGTGTGTGTTCTGATGTTTATCCTTTGTTTTAATAAAACATATTTCATAATTTGAACCTTTGGCCCCTCTAGTTTCTAAGTTTGTATAAAATGGTTAGAATCTCTTGATTTCCCATCTTTTATAACATGTATTTAACTAGGTTAATTATTCCAGGTTTTATTTCCACTGGTTTATTATTAATGTTAGTAATTATACATGTATACATGCATATATAATTTAATATTTTAGGGGTGTTACAAGTCTACCCCCTTAAAGAGGATTCGTCCTCGAAATCGTAATACATACCAATCAAAGAAAGGTATAAACGTCTCATCAACTGAGCACTTTCGCATATGAGAAACATGGAAAGTGCTATGTATACTGTTCAATCCTTCTGGTCAGTAAGCTATCCTTACCCATACGTTCCATGGTTTGAATGGTCCAATGATCTTGGACTCAATTTCTCCCAATTCGGATAACCCCTTTTCACCGAGGATACTTTGAGTATAACTATATCACCAACCTGAAACTTGATTGGTCTTAGTCTTTCATTCGCATAATACTTTTATCGATCTTGGGCAGGATCACTTAAATCTTTTTATTAGTGCTCCTAACTATATCTTTGTGGGCTAAGACTCGTAGACCCACTTCATCCCAACACCCTGGGGTTCGGTACTTTCTGTCGTAAAATATTTCGTACAGAAACATTCCAATACTGGAATGGAAATCATTATTATATGAAAATTCAACTAGTGGTAGATAGACATCCCACCTACCGCCAAACTCGATAATACATGCTCGAAGCATATCTTCGAGCGTTTGAATGGCTCTTTCGCTTTGCCCATAGGTCTGCGAATGATATGTGGTACTAACGAACAACTTAGTACCCATTTGCTTTTGGAAATCATACCAAAATTTTGAAGTGAACCGTGTATCTTTATCCAATATGATAGATATCTGCATTCTATGGCGAGATATAATTTCATTCATGTATACTTCCGATATCTCCTCCGAAGTGTATATCTCGCGAATAGGAATACTCTTGGTTAATCTATTAACTACTACCCATATGATATCATATTCACGTGTTGTTCCTGGTAGTTTAGTTAACAGGTCTATAATAATGTGCCCCAATTTCTACACCGGAATGTCTAACGGCTAAAATTTATCGTAAGGTTTTTGGTGTTTTGCTTTTACTTGCTACCAAGCTAAGCATTCTTTTCTACATATTTAATTTATGTCTCGTTTCATTCCAGGTCATCAATAATTTTGTTTCAAATCTTGGTACATTCTGATAGCTCCTAGATGAATAAAATAACGAGACTTGTAAGCTTCATCTAGAAAAATAGTTTTAACTTTACATGTGTTTAGAACCCAGATTCAATAGAACCGGGTTTTTTCATTCTTTCACCGTCTCTAACCAATGTTATTATCCCATATTTAACTACTTTTGCTCAAAGAAGAAATCGAGACTTTTATGGTTAGTGAAAATTATACATTTAACACTATACTGGTAATGCCTCCATATTTTTAAGGCAAAACCACTGCCACCAATTCAAGATCATGGGTTGGCTATTTCCTTTCATTAATCCTTTAATTGTCTCTAATCATAAGCGATTACTTTTCCTCGTTGCATAGTACACATCCGAGACCAATATGGGATGCGTTAGAATAGATGACCATGTCTTCAGTCCCCTCTGGTAACATAATTACCGGGGCACTGGTCACTTTTCTTTAAGTATTCGAAAGGCATCTTCTTGTGCGCTTCCTCTACCAATTTCTCATCTTTAACAGTCAACTTGGTTAACGGTGTTGCAATTTTGGAGAAATCTTGTATAAATCTCCGGTACTAATCCACAAAGCTTAGGAAACTCCTGATCTCTAATGGATTCTTTGGAGGTTTCCAACTAGACACAACTTTTATTTTGGACGGATCTACCGACACTCCATCGGTACAAATAACATGTCCTAGAAACTGTACCTCACATAGCCAAAAGGCACATTTCGATAACTTTGCGCAAAGTCTTTCACGCCTAAGCATTTCAAGTACTTTACGCAATTGGAACTCGTGATCCGTTTCACTCTTTGAATACAAAAGAATATCATGATGAATACTATCACCGACTTGTCTAGCATCGGGTTGCAGACGCGGTTCATGGAACCCATAAAGGCCGCAAGTGCATTAGTTATTCTAAAAGACATTACTAAGAATTCGTAATGTCCATAACACGTTTGGAATGTTGTTTTCGGTATACCTTTCTCTTTTTCTTTCAACTGATGATAACCCGACCTTAAGTCGATCTTCGAGAACCAACTCGCGCCTTGCTGCTGATCGAATAAGTCGTCGATCCTAGGAAGCGGGTATCAATTCGTTACCGTGAGTTTATTTAACTCCCAGTAAGTAATACACATTCGCATACTTCCATCTTTCTCTTTTATGAATAATATCGGCGCTCTCGCGACGAAACGCTCGGCTGTATATATCCCTCATCGAGAAGATCTTACAATTGTGATAGCAATTCTTATAATTTTGATGACTCAATCGATAAGGAGCCTTGGCTACCGGTGTCGCGCCCGGCAGCTAATTCAATGCCAAACTCCACCTCGTTTTCAGGTGGTATCCCCGGTAGATTTTTCGGGAAAACATCCTCTACTTTCGTGCGCCTAATATGTCATAATTTTCTAAAAACTCTTTAGTTGAATCATGTATGTAAGCAATATACGCCTTACCTCCATGTTGAACAAGCTTATAAGCTTAAATGAATGAACGAATTAGGGGACTACAACTTTTCTCCCCATACATAGTAATATATTTTCCACCCAGAGACATTAATTGTATCTCCTTACGGTTGCATATTAGTTTTACGTGATATCGAGTTAGCCTATATATCCTGATTACCACTTGGATTTCTCCCATTATTGACGAAGTGATCTTCATCGTTAATATTCAATTTGCAGTTTCAACACATATCATAACCAACAAAACTTTTTATTATTACCTATTTCTATTTCTGAAAGCATAGGTAATTTCATTAACGTGGCTGTAGAGTGTTGAATAAATTGATGTGAAACAAAAGATTTATTTGCACCCGTAACAATTAAAATCCGTACTGAATTTAAATTTACAAAAATATACCTGAAATAACATCAGGTTCAGCTTTAGCCTCTGTGGCTATCATGTGGAACGACCTTGCCCTTGATTTCTGGGCATCAGACTTTGTGTCAGTTGTTCCTTTAGTTCCAAGCCGCTCTGGACATTTAGACTTCTTATGTCCTGGCTTATAGCATTTACCCTTGTGAATTTTTCCACAAAATTTACACTGATGTAACCCACGTTTTGTAACTCCTTTCTTGGGAGCTTTATTAGACTTAGATTGCTTTACGGGACTTGGATTCACATCCAACACCCTCCTTTCTTCTCTTTCTTGTAAGATACTTTCTTTCAGTTCAGCCATCATATCGTCCAGCATCGGCACGATTGTGGTTTGTAATCTATCGATAAACTGCGATAGACTATTTTCTAAGGCTTTTCCAACTTCCTCGGAAATCTCAGATTTCATTTGTTCAGTTAATTGAGATGTCGCCTCACCTCCAGTTATTCCAGACATTTCTTTAACTGAAATGTTCATAATAGTTAATCAATAACTATTTTATTCATTTCCATCTTATTATATGGAAATTTATATCACACATACTTAATCATAAGTAATGTGTTATTTCTTTTTCGGTTTGGTCAAGTACATATCTTGCCTTACCTTTCCTACTTAGTGTATTTCCCGAGCTTGAGCGTATTCATACACTCCTCCCATACACTTTTCACATATTTTACATCATCTAATACTATAAGTCTAGACTCATTTATAAGTAACTCTTACCGGATGTCTTGATCAAGCTTTGAATTGAACACACTTTGTCTTAACGAGGCTCTGATACCAACTTGTAAGATCCTTATCCTTAATTAATAATTTGTATAGTATGTAAAGCATTTACATACCGTTAAACGGAAAAACATCGACAAAATGTGATTTATATAAAGTTCAAACCTTCAAAAGATGTTTACTAACGTTTTAAAACTATCTTGTTAAACAACCCTACTAAACTTTCAAAACATTCGAATCATATTTACAAAAAAGTGTGATAACACAACACTAAGTGTTTAGTGCCAAAAGTTCGTAGTTTGGATTTGCGGAAGCTTCATTTACGCGTGTGTTCGATTCTTTAGCCATGCTTGATCGTCATCCGCAAGTTTCTACCCATACTTATAACCAAAATCATCAATTAGTAGTTATAAGAAGTTATAATGTGCATTTATAAGTCCCTAAACTGAAACAAACACACAGGAACAAAAAATTTCGGCATTTTGGTTCGTCGCGGGGCGCGACGGAGGAGGGCTGCTGCCTTCGCGGGCCGCGAGCAACGTCGCGTTGCGCGACAACCTTTATGTGTTGCCGTCGCGTGGCGCGACACCCTTCTTTTGACAGAAAGGTCAGTTCCCAGACTTGCATTTTCCAGCTCAACTAAACTTTACGAAAACAATCATAACTTCTTCGTTATTTATCCGAATTGGGTCACGTTTCTTCCTACGTGATCGTAATTCGGTCCTCTATCACATAGTATTAAAATTCAACATTTACATGAACAATTTTTTTTAAATTTAAGCCCTCAGCTTATATAATTCTCGTAATTATTCGACCCATTCACAAGTAGGATCAATTATGCTAGGTTTTTAAACCCAAAACTCCTATACGACTAACACGTATAACATTTCTGAAATGACGAGGCTTTATTTATGCATTCTACGCGCTCTTAATTCTTATGGATAAGTTTATTTGACCCGTTTAACTCTAACTAGTTAAACAAATTTAACACCAATCATATATTTAGACTTTTATGCATAATTTAGTCATACTCAATCCTGAGTTTATGACTTATTTTCAACGTTACCCTTCTTCGGCTAATTACCAATATATATACACATTCAAAATCCTGTATCATTTCGATATCTTTATTCATGTAACCTTTCCGGTTCACATCAAGACATCCTAATGACCCTTTTTGCTTTCTCAGCGAAATCCATCGCTTCGTTTTACCAAAGTTTCATTACCTTGGTTATTTTAACCCGTTTGGTTTTCTTAACGACATCCGTCGCTTTATATTTCCAAACAATCACCTTTTGGGTCAACTTCACCCGTTTAAACATTATAGTGGAATCCACCACTTTTATCTTTATTCTATCGCTATTCACTATTTGTTCCATTCGGTTAATACATACGGAATCCTCCGTATTAGAAATAACCAAATTTCATAATGATTCAATTATTATTCACCTACTAAACATAGAATGCTAGTGAAGTATTACGAAGCACATAGCCACGTACCTTTAGAGCTTCCCTTTTAAGCGGTTATCCGTTCCGCCTTGCCTACTCGATGATCCTCCCAAATTTCCTATATAATTCAATTCGAATGTATGGTTTAGAACTCATGGTTCAATATTCGACATTTCATACTTTCAGTTACTCTTTTGAGCGATTATTTCATATTTTTCAAGTATTCTAATTCACTTGAACATTTTATCAAACACCTTGAAGGCGAGATTTTCATACTAACATAATTATGTTCACGATTAACAACTTAACCATGTAAAATCATCATTTTCATAACCATATGCCCAATATTAGCGAAACAACATTCAAGTTTGCGTCTTAACATTTATTTAACATCAATTATCTAAAGAATTCTAATATTCACCTCAAAACCCATATACCCTTACATGAAGAACATGGAAACTAATGGATTAGGTTATGAATTGATCAAAGTATTGTCTAAGTCTTGTTCCTAGACTTGTAATTATCATAATCTAACCATAACATCAATGAATTCTTCATCAATTTCAGTTATGAGATTTCAAGAATCATTAAAACATCTTCAAATCTAAAGATTTAACATACCTTGTGAGCTACTAAGTATGAGGATCACAATTTCAGCTTTGAATCACCTTCAATTTGGTTTTGTTTCTTTGATTTTGAGTGAAATTGTAGGATTTAGGGTTTTGAAAGAACTGAGTTCGTCCCCTAGGGTTTGATCGATCAGGACACACACACAAAGTGTGTGTTCTGATGTTTATCCTTTGTTTTAATAAAACATATTTTACAATTTGCACATTTGACCCCTCTAGTTTCTAAGTTTGTATAAAATGGTTAGAATCTCTTGATTTCCCATCTTTTATAACATGTATTTAACTATGTTAATTATTCATAGTTTTATTTCCACTGGTTTATTATTAATGTTAGTAATTATACATGTATACATGCATATATAATTTAATATTTTAGGGGTGTTACACTTGCACAAATCATTAAGAAAAAAAATGTATACATAAATTGTAGTGAATTTGAAATTTAATATGAAAAGTATTATAACTAAATGAATATATGGTTACTCCACTTAAATAGAAATTAATTAGGAATTTGAAGTTATTGACTTGTATTGATTAATATTTTATTCATCTTCCAACATAAATTATGTAACTAATCTCATTAGTTTGCAAGTAAATGCATTCATTGTATTGATATTATAAATCTTTTATACAACCTTGATTAGAAAAAAAAAAATATTTTTCATATCTATACTCTCTCTCTATGTTTCCTCATTTTTCATACTTCAAAATTCCCAAACAAACTATTAGCACCGAAAGAAAGGCTTATTTGTTGACACACGTTTAAATTGTGACGCGTGTTACTGATGTGTTGTTGGTATTGTTGAAACGTTCGACCTCAATACGCGGTTTGACCGCGTTATAGAGTACGTTGTGCATCGACAATCGGTGTAATAAGTGCGATTTCTTCCTCTTCGGTCCAATGCACCATGTTCGTTTTTTTTTTTTTTTTGGTATGGGTGAAGAATGGGAAAATATGGTTTGGGGTTGGGTATTTATAGGTATAAAATGTAATTTTTTTTTTGAATTTGGTTTGGCATAACCGCTACCCCCAATGGCCATTTTGAACCAACCAACCACAGTCCGCCATGTCACCCAGCACCTCGCCAGGCAGAATCTCCACGCCAAACGGGCGATGCCAAACGCAACGCCAAACTGGGGTGGTGTAGCCAGCGTTAAAACCCCTCCACTGCCCTAACCCACGCATTACACCCCATAGTCTAACATGCAGGGTTACTTTACTATTGGATGGCTAGGAAAAAAAATATTAGATTAAAAAAAATCAAGACAAATGATGGAATTTAATTGTGATGATGCTTTGCACGTGGATCTCAAAGGCATTTAAGTTAAATTAATTAGGTTTATTAATATAGTTTTTCATGGGCTAAAAAGTCATGTTTTATCGGTCCATTAAAGCTTTATTAATATAGTTTTTCTTGGGCTAAAAAGTCATATTTTATCGGTCCATTAAGACGGTAATTGGGCAAGTGAATTAACAACAACACGTATGTGTCGTCTGAGGAAAAAAACGGCCCATGTAGGTTAAGGGTAATTTAAATCGGACGAGAAGAATAAACACCCGCATCGTGGAGGGTGGGTTTTTGAGATGAAAGTTGATGGTTTTGAAGATGGGGTTTAAGGGCGTACGGGGTGGGTTAGGCAAACCCATCGGCAACCTCACATGCCGAGAGGCATGTCCACTGCCAAACCCTACATGCCGATCGGTAATGAAGATGGAGACTTGATTTCGACGAGCATATGCCGCAGGCGGCAAAGAGAAGTAGAGGGAGAAGTGGTGGGGCCCATCCCCAAATCAACCAATCATAAGTTTTTGCTTTTTTTTTAAATGGTTTCCCTAATCTCATTTTAGGCATGCACCCTTTATGTGTTTTGGGCAATAAGCAAAAATAAGAGGCAACTTACATGGCACAACATGATAGGGTGGGGGGAACTTTGCCTAAAGGGTTTGAATTTGAGGAAATTCATGTTTTGTTGGTTTTGTGTTCGGTGATTTTGGGGTTTTTAGGAAGGAAGATGGTTTTTGTGGTTTTTTTATTTTCGAAAGGGCTTTTCGGTTTGAAATGTGTAATTATTAGGGTGACAACACGTGTTATTGTTAAAGGTGAACAAATAAATCTAAAACCAGCCCGAAAAATAATGGAACTGGGTATTGCAGAACCAGGTCCATCCTGACCCAGCCCTATGGGTGTAACTGACCCAAACCTTATACAGTTCCATACACTGTGGGGTTAGGTCATGTACTAAACCCGACCTAGGGTATTTTAAAAAAAAAAACCCTGATTTGTGCACCTCTATTTGTTGTGCGGCATTGTAGAAATTAATGTGAAGGTATAGGCTTTTCTATAAGTTACCGAATAAATAAAGTAAGTTCCATTTTACCGGTCTTTTTTACTTTTTTAAATTACCTAATCTTCCACTAACCAATCTTTCTTAACTTTTGCCCCTAATCGGATCTGGTGCATTACCAGAAGCCTCTCTAAGAATCTCGATGAAATATCAGAAGCCTGTTATTACCCCAAGATCTGGTTCGATACTAGGAGCTTGTCAACTGAATCTGGTTCAATGCCAGAAAACCCCTGGCAAGATCTTGGTCGAAGGCCAGAAACTTACGTCGTATCTGATTAAAGGTACCAAAAGAAGTCGTATGCACACCCAATCAAGTTAAGTTAAGTTAGATTAATTTAATTTAATTAAGTTGTTAAGTTAATATAGTTTCAAAGAGGCCATCTACCTAGGCGCCACCTCATATGGGGGCTTTAAAGACTCTTCCTTTAAAATCTTTGCAATAGTTTAAAGCACTTTAAAATAATATAAAAAAAGAAAAAGAAAAAGGAAATCGAAAAAGAAAAAGGAAATCAAAAAAGAGGGAAATGTAATTGGTGGAAAAGAAATGAGTCCCACATGTATACTTAATAGCGCTTGTTATTGGGCTGGTGGAGAATCGATGACCCCCCTCTGGCGCACAGAGGTTGGGTAGGGGACGCTAAAAAACGCTAAAAGTAATGATGTGGCCAGGGACGGTATACCACACTCCTCGTATAAGAATCTAGAGAACTAGATGAAGCCCAAAATCTATTCTTCACATTAATTTCTATTCTAGAAGGCTACCTCAATGCCCACACAACACCACCACGTGTTGTCTACCCAACAAAGCCCCAATTCCACGTATCAAACCAAAAGCCCACAAACACCTTCTTCCTTAACCCCCCAACCAAACTCACCGAACACAAAAAAACAACAACAAAAAAATGAACTTCTTAAAATTCAAACCCTCAATCCGTTCCTTAAAACCCATCTTCAAAATCAACCACTTCTCGTCCCACCTTCACGATGCGGGTCCAATGGCTTCTCTCCTTAAAACCCGATCCGTAGTCCGGTTCCGGGGCCCCGACACCATCAAATTCTTACAAGGTTTATTAACAAACGATGTTCGCCGGTTCGGTGAACCGGCTGGTGATGAGAAGTCGAGCTTGGTTACTCCTAATGTGCCGGCTTCATCGGCCCGGTCTGTTTATGCGGCTATGTTGACGCCCCAAGGGAGGTTTTTGTATGATTTGTTTTTGTATGAGCCGCCCCGAGTTGATGAGAGGCTTGATGAGAGTGGGTCTGGGCCTGGACCCGACCCGGATGAGGTGGTGTTGCTTGCTGATGTTGATTGTTCTGTGTTGGATGAGCTGGTGGAGACCTTGAAAAAGTATGTTTGTTGTCTAAATTATGAAATTAATCTGTTTTTGGATAAATTTAAGGTTAAATGTTGTTTTTCTTAGATAGAATATATTAGTATCCTGATTCTCAGAGATATGAGTTGATTAGGTTTATTTCTAATTAGGTTATAGGTGGCAATGAAGATTTAGGTACAGAAGATTATGAAAATTACCAAAAGTAGATTTAGGAAACATTGAACTATAAACCCCACGTTTGTTGCCATACAACTGACATTGGACAAGTCCCGTACCTTGCAATGGTTTCAGTCCATAACATTCGACTGTCCTTAAGGGCCAACATCCTCGTTAGTGCTTCCTCCAGGCCACCACTCTGAGATTGGCTCTGACACCAATGATAGCACGGCTGTTATCACACAAAAACCACCAGAGTTGCGTATTTCTAAGGCGGAAAAACAAGGGCGGTTCCAATTTGGGGGGGGGGGGGGTGTTTTTTGATGTGGGGATAAATACGGGCCTGGACACCGCTGCAAAACGGGGACCTTCAAGCTCCTTAAGGCTCATGCCGAGGAGGATAACCAGGCCATTATTGGTGGAGCAGACTCCATTGACCTTCATGACGGTTTCAGTCGACCTATTTCATCTCGACTTGAGGACAAGTCGTTTTTCCGGGTGCCCAATACTGTTATGAAACCCAGTAACCTAGGCCTAGCTCCACTTGTAATTCGGAACCCATTGTTTGACCCAGGGGCCAGGGCCCAACTAGATGCAGTTTAGAACGTGGGGTCTTAACCCGCGTTGTCAGATATCTAGGGTAAAACCTTTGTTTTAAAATCGTGAAGCGCAAAAGCAGTGGGCTTTTCGTACGCGGTGCGCAAGGCGATTATATAATTTTTTTATATATTATATAGGTTTCTAGGATCATTTACCTGATATTTAGACACAAATAAGCTGTATATATGTTTTAATATTGAAATTACATACAAGTACAGCCTAAAAAGCATGATTTACAACAATCTGCTGCACAAAAATGGGTCATGTAGATGAGGTGCGCGCCTCAGAGTGGATTTTTCAGCAAAAAAGTGCGCCTCAGCTGTGCTTTCTGTACAACCTGCGCCTCAGGCTACATAAGGTCTGAGGTTTGCGCCTAGGCGCGCCTGAGGCGTGCTTTTTTAAGCCAAGGGTAAAACTATCCCCATTATTTTCTTTTCTTAGTTAAGTACCAATGTATTAGGGTTAATTAGTTTAGTTAACTATCCCCTTTATTTTCTTTTCTTAGTTAATGTATATTAGTTTAGTTAAGGAATGGAATGTGAATGCTCTCAATATCCTACGAGCTTTAAATTAGTCTGTAGTTTTTATTAATATAGATTAAAAGTCTGGTGTTTTTATCTGTTAGAATACAGTAGTTACTTTTGTCCTAAATCCTAATTGTAAGAGATATGATTTGAATGTGTTTTTATCGTTATTATCTCTATATATTGTGTATTAATAATACATACCATAGTCACATGGAACGCGGTACGCTCCGGTACACGGTACGAAAACGGGTACGCAATTCGGGCCTTTCTAAAAATCGGTACGTTGGGGGTAGGTTCATTTGGGAACGCTAATTCGGTACATGATACGGTGTATCCTATGGCGTACCACCGTAGTTTGGTACACGTATCATATATATAAAAAAGTATAAAATAGATCTCTCATTAAATTTTCGAAAAACATAATCAAAATTCAAAACAGAAACTTCATAAAAGAAAATTCATAATCAAAACATAAATTTCATAAAACTCAATCTATCCTTTGTTTTTTTCCGCTTGGGTCGCCATTGTCCTCTAGTTCTTCTCCTTCTAAGTTTTCCCATCGCATATCTTCGTAACTCGAACTAGACCCTTCCAAGTAATCATTTTCTGGATTCATATAGTTAAAATGGGAAAAAGTAATTGGTGGGAAAAAACTGTTCAGTTACCTAAAAAAAGCGGGAAAAAGTTAATGGAGGGAAAAACTGTTCAAGACATGGCTGGAAAAACTGTTCAGGACATGGCTGTACCGGAATCTGACTTTTGGAACGCCGGAACGCCGGTACACTACAAACGGAAACGCGTTTCCTATTAATTAAAAACGTGTATTCACCGTTTGGAACATTATTATGGTACACAATCGGGAACGGTCCAAATTAGCGATCCGGTACGCGTACCGGAGGCGATTGGGACGACTCTGTACCCCAATTCGGTACGGCGAATCTGGTACGCGATACAAGGGTCTTTTAGCGTTTCCTGTGACTATGATACATACCCTACTGGGTTTTCATTGTTCTGTAGTGTTTTATTTGTGTTGATACAGATATAGATTAAGGTCAAAGGTTGATATCGAAAATGTGGGGGAAGAGTTCTCCTGTTGGCAACGTTTTGGTGTTGATCTCCACAAAAGACCACCAGCATCATCATCTGCAGAAGACCCTGTAGCCAATTCCGTAGGGTGGGGCGGTGCGATTGACCCAACCGGCTGCTCATCTTCACGAGGGAATAACATCGGCTGGCAATGGCATAAAGATCCCCGTTTGGATTGCCTTGGGTTCCGAGGAATCTTCCCGTCCAATGTGACTCGTAAGACCAATGTTACATGCTAATAATTGAAAAATTTTACACTAACCTTGTACCGTCGTACAAAATGTTTGTCGCAGCACCGATGGTTGAGGCGAATACCGAAACCGAAGAAGAGAATTATCTTCTTTGGAGATTAGAGAAGGGTGTTGCTGAAGGATCTATTGAGATCCCCAAAGGTACATTTTAGGTTTATTTATTATTAATTACGGAATACATTTGCTAATTATCTGCTCTTTTAGGTGAGGCAATCCCGCTGGAGTACAATCTTGCGGGTTTAAACGCGATAAGCTTCGACAAAGGATGTTACGTTGGCCAAGAACTAATCGCTCGGTCCCATCACCGCGGGGTTGTTCGCAAGCGATTGCTTCCTCTCAGGTTCCTAAATGAATCTGGAACAGGTTGGAGTTTCACCATCTTTAAACACTATCTTGATTCGACTATTTGGTTAACTGTTTTGACTTTTGAACAATGTTTTTCTCAGAGGTGGAGAAGATTGCTCCTGGTTCAGAAGTAATAGCGTTGAAGTCCGGCAAGAAAGCCGGAACAGTCACCACTGCACTAGGGTCTCGTGGGCTCGGGCTACTCAGGCTCGAAGAAGCTTTTAAAGGGTCGGGAAATTTGGTCATCAAAGGTCAAGAAGACGTGAAGGTGGACGCTATCCGGCCTGAATGGTGGCCGACACAGTGGCTTTCCGAGCATGAGCCGTACCAAGCTGCTGGTTAGTATATTTGTCGGGTAGTCCTACCGTTTTGTTAAATGTTAACCTGTAAAAACTGTTTTATTCCGAGTTTTATTGTATACTTTAGATGATAAATAAAAGTTGGCAAAAATAAAGTTAATCATCACTTTTGTCAATCGTGCCGATTTTCTGGTCGACAGGTTGGATAGGTGAACCCGAGCACGACTGACTTGTATCTTTTTGATGAAAAGATTTATAGAAATGAAATTTTTGTTCATGAATTTTATGAATGTGTGTTCAAAATTAAATAAATATAAGTAAATTCAAGAACAGATCAATTGACTAAATAGAACTACTTAGTTCTCGAATCACATCCTCCATCGTCAATCTATTCTCAGGAAGCTCATCGACACAGATCAACCCGATTTCGGTCAGCTTATCTGCTTCAGATTCCGAAAACTTTCCCTCAAGATTTTCATCTATGAAATCATCAAACCTTCTATCTGCGGCAGCTGCCCGTATTGACCCGGCGACATTACCTTTACCCGAAAGTATTTGAAGAACCACAACCCCGAAAGCGTAAACATCACTTTTCTCAGTGAACTTGCCGGTTGTAATATACTCGGGAGCCATGTAGCCTAAAGCAGCACTCACTTTGAGCGCCGAGTATACTATATCATCGGCTAGGAGCTTCAACAGGCCTGCGTCCGTGATTAAAGGGTTGTATTCTTGGTCGAGTAAAATCTTTTCCATCGATATGTTTCGGTGAATCATCCCAGGTTTTTCCGTGTCGTCTCTGTGCAAGTATGCAAGACCTAAGAATTTTTTTAAAATTATTATTCATATCATGAAATGAAAATCAGAAAATAGAAACTTGTAACACAAGTTACCTTTGGCTATGCCATTAATAATGGAAACCCTTTTGGGCCAGTCAAGAACATGAGTGGTTCTTCTATCTTCAACATCAAGATACTCTGATAGATTCCCTTTTGATGCAAAATCATACACCAAAAAGCATTCACCTCTGCTTTTTGAGCAGCAAAACCCTCTAAGCCTTGTTAGATTCTCATGTTTTAAAGAGGTTAATAAGCTCAACCCTTTTGTAAACTCGGCTTCGTCGGCTTTACAACTTGTGATGCTCACGCACTTTATCGCGACGACTGATCTGTCGCGTAACACGCCTTTGTACACCGCGGAAAACTTGCCTCTCCCAAGCAAGTTAGCATCTGAAAAGTACCATGTGGCGGATTCGATTTCCTCCAAATTGAAACTCTGTAACGAGTTCAATTCCAACTCGACGCGAAAACCGCAAGATTTCGGTGATTTTTGTGGTGACTTTTGTTTCGGGTCCCACACGCAAATGGAATCGCTGGTTTTCGGGGGTGATTCTTGCATGCTAAATTTGCGATCGGGAGTCTCGGATTTGTTCCAGATTTTCTGTTTTTGTCTTCTGCGGATGAATATTGCGACACATGCGGTTACGGTTAAAGTTGCAATGACTGTGACTACGGCTGCTATGATGGCAACCCGTTTGAGATTCGATGAGTTCTTGCAGTGGGTTTGGTGACAACGAGGTGTAATGTTAGCCGATTGGGGCTTGTTTTGAGATACAGTGGTGTTTGGTGCGGGTTTAGATGGTTCGAGTGGGTCGATCTTTGATGCATCTTGGTTGCGACACCGCCTTAGTGAAGAAAACGCCACGCCACATAGACCAACATTGTTCTTGTAACTGAACCCTTCTTTCAATTGCTTCAAACCTATAATTTCAAATGAATATGTAAAAAAACAAGCTGAAAAAAACAAGACCTTTTCAAATCATAAATCATGATGCTGTATTGAGATCGCAGGGAATAAAAGAAATTTGCCGTTAAAAAAAAAAATTATAACGTAAGTCAGCATACCGGTTGGTACGAAGCCGGAGAGTGTGTTGTTCTGAACATCAAGAAACTTCAACTGTGGTAGTTTGCCTATGCTTGCTGGAATCGGACCACGTAGCCCGTTAAAACTAAGATCAAGCCTCTGTAACATGGCTAACCCTCCAAGGGTCCATGGAATCCGACCGGTTAATCGGTTACATGACAACTCAACAACTGCAAAAACGAAAGAATATTCATTGATCACCACATATTTCATTCAAAATTTTAAAAGAACGAGTTTATAAACCTTATAAACCAACCTTGAAGATGTTTCATGTTTCCAATCTCCGCGGGTATTCCTCCGGTTAAATCATTGACATTAAGATACAATTCTGATAACTCAGCGAGACCCGAAATCTCTTTTGGTATCTCTCCAGTTAATGAGTTGTAATGAAGGTATAAACCCGAGAGGCTCTTTAGGCCCGAGATTGACGTGGGCACCTTTCCAGTGAGGCTGCGGCCTGGCAACGAGATGTTGGTCACTTTAAGATGCTCATTGCACGCCACACCGATAAACGAACCGCTGCAGGGGTCCCCGGATTCGGTCCACGACATAAGATGCTTGTTTTCGGGGTCTAGAGAAGCCTTGATGTCCATTAGAACAGTGAGTTCTGCATTTGCACAACATGGGTTTGGGAAAAGAGGGAGTGTTAGAGAAAAAAAGAGGAGACAAAGAGGAAGCATGTTTGGTGAATTTACAAGTGTTGGGGTGTTGATTTTTTTTGGTGGATAAACAAAGGGAAGATTTGTCAAAGATGAAGTGTGAGTTTGAAAGTGAGGGACAGAGATGCATGATGCAGGACTTGTTGTTATGGATCCCTCTTTGACTTTTCTGAATTCTTTATTTTAATTGAAAATCTCAAAATTTAGAAAGCAGCCATTTTGCTTCATTTGTTGTACTTGAGTCTTGGACAATAATGTTAGTACTTTTTTTAAGTTAATATTTAGACACCTCAAAATTTTAATTTTACATCTTCTATACGGGTCGTATAACGTTATACAGCTTGTATAGAATAATATGACATGATAAATATTTGGTCATATAATATTATACGGCTCGTATAGATGAAGAAATATTAGGTCGTATAACATTTTATTCGGGCTGTATAACATTATACGGGTCGTATACATTATATGATGTTTGGGTCGTATAACATTATATGAGCCGTATAACATTGTATACGAGTTGTATAATGTTATACGATCCATATACATGGGGACAAAAAAACATTCTCTGACATTTTTTTATGCAACAATTAGTTATACGGCCTGTATAATTCTATACGGGCCATAACTTATAGGGATGTGAAAATAAGATTTTAGGGGTGTGAGAATAGTGAGAACTTTTTAAAATGTGAAAATTATATTGAGTGAATTTTTTATGAACAGTTATGTTGATTTTTTGATGATTTCAACCCTGCTTTGTTCGTGTATATGTTATTGTTTATAATTATTTATATATAACTTTTCTATTCGTAAGTGCTCACTCTGGTCTCTAGTGTAACTTGTTTGTTTTTTTAATAAAATTTCAGTTTTTAAAGTTTGTTAGTAACAATGATCAAATATGTTACACATAAATGAATAGTTTGGTCAAAAAATGTTACAGGTAAATGAATAGTGGAGATCCCTAACGAAACATTGCCTGTTCAGAGATTTTTCTCATCGTTTGTGGGCAACCTTCTAGTAGTGTTAATCTACATAAGGGTATGCGTAGTGGGGCGCCATAACCCCCCTCATAACCCCCTGAACACCACTAGGGGGGGGGGGGGGGGGGAGGGTTATGAGGCAAAAATAGTTGGAGAGCGTGATATCCATAGCGCCGTTGTGGAGGGAGGGGCTTTACCTTGGACCAATCAAAAAATTGATATTGTTTTTATAATTATTTAATAAAACCGAAAATTAATAATTAGGTATTGATGGGTAGGGGCTTTATGACTACGGCTTAAACGCATAACGCCCCATAACCCTCACCCGCACACGTGACGCGCGACGTGTCGCATAACGCCCACAAAGAGGGGTTATGACTACACATGGCCTAATAGATTATAGATATAGATTTATTAAAATGACTGGATTTATTTTTTCCTTAGGAAAAAAGCTAAAATCATAGGTAATAATCAATCTTAATAGTTTATTAACATTAAAAGACTTGTAAACCCGAAACTAATAATCTATTGATTTTGTAATTAATCTAATAAAAAACGGTTGGTGATCATATTTGATAATATCATGATCATGATGATTGTTAATAGATAAAATTTTGGAAATTGGCGTATGTCCAAAAATTGTTTTGTAATTTAGTCTACCCTTTATAGTAAAGATTTCTAATTTATATTTATATTAATATTTTAATTAACCCAGGCACATCAATATAGTCCAAAAATTGTTTTGTAATTTAGTCTACCCATTATATATATATATAATTTATATTTATATTATTATTTTAATTAACCCAGGCACATCAATATATTTTACTATTAAAATTTGAACCTAATTCTGTTTTACATTAAAATTTGAACCTAATTCTACACCTACGAGTCCTATCATTTCAAATACAAAATTGTAGCCAAAGCCTTTAAAACATTTAGGGTGAAGAGAGTGATTAACTATTTGGAATAGGTAAACACCCCATTCATCCAATCAGATAGTGCCACGTCAATTCACCTAAATTGTTTACATAATGCTCAAAAACGTTGGCGGTGGTTTACCTAATGTGATTTAGGTAAACTATTTAAAAAAAAGGAAAAATGTGTGAATGGTTGATAAGGAATAGACCCCACCACACACCCATCTCTCTCCCCCCTTCCCTCCCTCCCTCTCCCCCAAGCGGTAAAACTTCACCGAAAATGCCCCCCTCCCCCTCCAATCGGTAAACCTTTGGTCGATAAAACGTTGGCGGTGGAGTGGGATTCGGTAACGACCACTTTACCGATCCCACTCTGTTCACCCTTAGGTTGGGAATGTGAAGGTCTTAGGTTCAAGTCCCACAGACGACAAGGAATTAAAAAAATTAGCCGTCGTTAAAAAAAAATCAGGATGCATGCAACGAAATATAAATAGAAACAGGAGAAGAAAAATTTGATTAAATCTAGTTTTTTTTTCCTATTTTTTAACTGCGACTTTCATTAAACGAAAACTATCAAGAAGCTAGAAAAGTACAATCAACATAATTACAAATCAAGATCACACAAATCTTTTCACTAAAGATTGGTGGGTGGGATATATTTTTAGGGGTGTCTTGTTCCCACACCCCCTATATCTTATTTTCACATCCCTAGTGTATACGGGCCGTATACAAAATATACGGCCCGTATAGAATGTTTTTGAATAGGAAAATGTGCAGAGAATGTTTTTTTGATTTTACTATATACGGCCCGTATATAGTTATACGAGCCGTATACATGTTTATACGATTTGTAAAACGTATACGGCTCAATGGAATTATTTTGGTAGGTTTTTGATGTTACCAAATGTATACAGGCCGTATATAAGGATGTTTTTTTCAAGTATCACGTTTTTTCCAGTAAAAACACAATCATTCTAGGGTTTCTAAACTCTTCATCACCTTTAACAAACGTTGATCGAAACACGCCGCTTAAATCGGAGCACAAGTAGAGTAACGCTACCGATCAGTCCGTTGATCGAGTAACTAGCAGAAGAACCCAACACAAACAAGTTCTCCATAGTTTGTTATTCAGATCTCTATTCGGTCATCTTTCCAAACTACAACACACGATAACTTTAAACTTTATAGTGTGTGATTTGACCAGGAAATGATTGGAGGTGATTTGCTACTTTTAATAAGCTGTCATAGTTGTCAAATTCGATTTCAACAAATCTTTTTCTTTTCCTTCAATTTCTAGAACATTCTCCGTAACATGAAGACGTGTCGGGTTCTTCTACTAGTGGTATTTTAATGAAGTATTGAAGATTGAATGTGCAAACCCAACCGTTTTTTACTACGGAAACGATGGCTATGCGAAATACAAACCGCAACCGTTTTTTACTACTGAAACGGTGACTATGCGAAATACAAACCGCAATCTTTTGTGACTATGGGAAACACAAGTTTTCTTTTTGAGCTTGATGGATGTCCGTTATCTCAGTTGAGGCGGGCATTGTTTAAATCTGAATATAACTAGATGTTACGTGTAACTTCATTAAACCAAGAACAAAGCCTATTTCGAAACACATGTGTTCGTATCAGCGTTGTTTATCACCCTGTGTGAGCTTTGGAAACCCGACAAACAGTCTTGACAACTGTGACAGCTTTTCTATCTGTGTGTGTCACATCCATCCTGTTATACCAATCGATATGATTAATTTTACAGATTTTTTTTTCTAATTAGTGTTGTTAACTACCAAAAGAATGCATACACAAATAGTTCTAGTGGACGAAGCAAAGAGACCATTGTGTATCTAAATCAGGTTCTCAAACAAACACTACTAAAGATGAGTTGGTGATAAATACCGGAGCTGTTATCTCGGTTGTTCAGTACTTTCATGATAATAAAACAAGCAGGCATTGATTTTGCCAAGATTGAAGGAAATAATCTGGCCATAAGCGTTGTGGATTCTCAGCGTTATTCGAATGTAAGTGGATCGAGTGATACGCTTATCTATTCTGGTCAAGGTGGGCATGGTTTGTTCGGGAGTAAATCACCACCCAAAGATCAACAACTTGTGAGTGGGAATATGGCTATGAAGACGTGTCGGGTTCTGCTAGTTATTCGGAATGTTTCGAATCATAACAGAAGACGGATGCGGTTTGCATATTCAATCTTCATTGCTTCATTAAAATTACAACACACGATAAAATGCTTGGAAAATTGCATCAACTCTCCTATATCAACATACTATTCTCCAGACGCTAAGTTGTTATGAATGACAACTTGAGGGGTCTAGTTAACTTTCAGATTCAGATTCAGGAAGTAGATGATTTGTCAAAAAACATGGTCAACGTAGTAAAATGTGAGCTTTTACACCAACCATATCGAAATCCACAAATTCCAACAGTTTCTTCGTAGATTCCGTCCGGTTTTCAAAGCCGGTTGATGAAATCGAAGCTGTTATTTCTGTTGTTCAGTACTTCCGAGATCTGAACCAACCGAAATCCACAAATTCCAACAAATTGCATCAGGAAGCTCAACTTGAACGGACGATATGTATCTTCTATCATGCGACGGACCCAATTCTTGCAAGTTAAATCCACAATCAACGTATACAGGTGCAAGAGAATGGCGAGTTATTTTCAGTTATTTATGTTGATCCACAAATTCCATTGTTTAAATCAGAATCAGGATCGTTCTAATAGATTAAAGAGAATAAACCATTTTTTACCAATTTTTACCCATGTTATACGGGCCGTATAACATTATACGGGACGTACACAATCATCGTATACATTGTATACGATCGGTAAAAAAAATTTCACATGCTGTATACGGCTGTATAATAGTATACGGCCCGTATAACATGGGTAAAAATTGGTCTGGTAATTTTTTTTACATGGCGTATATGGGTCGTATAATAGTATACGACCCGTATTCTTAGGGAAAAAATGGTTTACTCTCTTTAATCTATTACAACGATCCAAAAAACAAAGAACAAAGTCAAATGTGATCAAACTTGGACATCAGACGTAAATCTTTATTCAGATCTCTATTCGGTCATCTTTCCAAACTACAACACACGATAAGTTTACACTTTATATAGTGTGTGATTTGACCGGTTGTATTCAGTTATCTCTGTTGATCCACAATTTCCAACAAATATTTCACTCCAGTAGTTGAAACTTGAGCGCATGAATCAATTCAAAACCCTCACCCTCAAAATCAACCAGAAACCAAAGGAAAAAGGGCAGATAATGGCTGATGGTTCTTCGTTGAGGAAACCAAACGTAGACGGAGATGATAGGTCTGGTAACCGGAAGAGAAAAACCCTAGTGACGTTGTCGACGATTATGAACGGATTATTGTCCATTATTCGACCGAGTAATCAATTGTATTTTTTTAGTTGCTTCTCTTGTTAAGTTTCTGAACCAATCGAAATCCACAAATTCCAACAGTTTCTTCGTAGATTCTGTCCGGTTTCCAAACTCTTTCACTCAAAGTTAATATTCACTGTGGTTGATGCAAGCATAAAGTTAGAAAAATACTCAGGAAGATTGAAGGGTACACAACTGAAGGTTCAGTGCATGAAAAGTTTCTTACGAACGATATGTATCAGGAAGCTCAACTTGAATGGACGATATGTATCAACAACTTGTGAGTGGGAATATGGCTATGAAGAATAGTATGGATAAGCAATCACCGGTACGGGTTTTGGTGTTTTGGTAGGTTGAAAGAGGTGAATGTTCCTTGTTTTTCCATGTATGTGACAAAACAAGGATCGTTCTAATCATCACAGAAAACGTGTCGGGTTCTTCTGCTAGTTATTCAGTTATTTCTGTTGATCCACAAATTCCATTGTTTAAATCAGAATCAGGTTCTCAAGACAAGGATCGTTCTAATTGATTAAAGAGAATAAACCATTTTTTACCAATTTTTACCCATAGTATACGAGCCGTATAACAATATAAGGCCCGTATACAATCATCGTATACATTGTATACGATCGGTAATTTTTTTTTACCGAGAGTATACGGCCGTATAAACCGTATACGGCCCGTATACATATGGTTAAAAATGGTAAAAACCTCTTTAATCTATTAGAAAGATCCAATAAATGAAGAACAAAGCCTATTTTCAAAACATAGGTTCATACAATGCTGTAATAGGTTGTGGTTCAGCCAAAATGACATCTAGCATTACTAACGGTTCAAGTAAGTGTCTAAAAATCTGAAAATTCAGGTTTACCTTGTTAGTTTCTCAAATCATCTGCTTCCTGAATCTGAATCAGAATGTTAACTTTGAATCATAAACCGTTAATCCCAACGCTTCTCTAAAAAAAATTATTTCTTTCCTTTTCATGAGGTAAAACCTGTTTCAACATCAAGGGTTGTTTTTCACCCTGTGTGAGCATTGGAAGCCCGAAAAACAGTCTTGCAAGACTGAAATAACTCGCCATATGTATCTTCTATCATGCGACGGACCCAATTCTTGCTCAACTCTTGTGGGCCCATATCGGAATGAGGCGTTGGAAGGATTGTAGTAGTAGGACATTGGTACCACTGTGAAAATTGCATTAGGAAGCTCAACTTGAACAAACGATATGTATCTTCTATCATGCGAAGGACCCATTATTCGACCGAGTAATCAATTGTATTTTTTTAGTTGCTTCTCTTGTTAAGTTTCTGACCCAACCGAAATCCACAAATTCAAGTCAAATTGTGTCTAATGCAAGGATCTTTGTGCATTGTTTAAATCAGAATCAAGTTCTCAAGACAAGGATCGTTCTAATAGATTAAAGAGAATAAACCCTCGTTTCTTCATCTTCAAGAACAATGATGAACATATGATGTTTTTTTTGCATAACGTGGTGGATTGCAGTGGTTTGGGTCTAGGGTTGTCAGAGAGAGAAAAGGAGGGGAGAGAGTCTGATACAATAATTTTTTACCCTTCAGCAACCATCAGCAACCATTTTTTCTTTTCCTTCAATTTTGAGAACATTCTCCCTGTGTATGTGCTTGTGTTGTAGAAACCGGTGGTGAATTTGCGTACACAACTGAAGGTTCAGTGCACGAAAAGTTTCTTACGAAATGTACGTGACAAAACAAGGATGTTGGGAATTAAACGCATGTACGTGACAAAACAAGGATCATTCTAATAGATTAAAGAGAATAAACCAAGGATGTTGGGAATTCGCATAAACATATATTCGTTTCATAACCTCCTCCTATAAATCAACCACAACTCACCCGAGATGAAACTGAACCAAGAATACTTCAAACATTCTAAACCCTACCTGGAAACAAACCAACAAAATCCTGTATTAGAAACCATCCTATGTCTTTTACCAACCGAAGAGGCAGCAAGGACAGATAATACTTCATTTTTCGAGAAACCATACTGTCAAGAAACTAACATCTTTTACTCATAAACCCTTGAATCCCAACGCTTCTCTAAAAGAGCCTGTATTAGAAACTATCCTATGTCTTTTACCAACCGAAGAGGCAGCAAGGACAGATAATACTTCATTTGTCGAGAAACTATACTGTCAAGAAACTAACATCTTTTACTCATAAACCCTTGAATCCCAACGCTTCTCTAAAAGAGACTGTATTAGAAACCATCATATGTCTTTTACCAACGGAAGAGGCAGCAAGGACAAATAATACTTCATTTGTCGAGAAACCATACTGTCAAGAAACTAACATATTTTAATACTTCATTTGTAACCGTAAGGATGATGCAAATTTGTACGTAAAGATCTGTACACAAACTCTTCTACATCTTTTAACCAATTGTCCATCACTTAAGACCTTGAAAGATTTGTTGAAATCGAAGAAAAGAGTAACTAGCAGAAGACGTGTCGGGTTCTTCCAACAAATTGTGTGTGTGCTTGTGCTGTAGAAACCAGTGATGAATTTGTGTATCTAAATCAGGTTCTCTGCCTTAGATCGGTCATCCCTTGTGATACATTAACGTTGTATTCTCGTCTTTCAGAAGAGTTGGTATTGAACCAAGAATACTTCAAACATTCTAAACCCTGCCTGGAAACAAACCAACAAAATCCTGATACTCTTCTAGCAGAACCCGACACGTCTTCTATGATGATTCGAAACATTCACGAACCACAATGGACTCAGACTCATACTACTCACCCTCCCCTAAGGAAAAAGTTTTCCCGACGACTCAAGACAAAGCAGTTGGTTTGTTTTCATATCAGCGTTGTTTATAACCCTGTGTGAGCATTGGAAGCCCGACCACTAACAGAATCATTGCATTACATCCCCGTTGAAAATAAGTGGTTGTAATGACGGCACCCTTGATTAAAATGCTTCTCCTTACAACTCTCATCAAATGCCTCACCCTTCCTTTTTATTACAATCATACGACATGTTTTTTTGTTCTTCAATCTTTGTTACTTGTTAATGTTTTATTTTTTTCTACTTTTAGAAAGATTTGACCACCTAACGACTGTAAAATTTCTCGTGTGATTGACACCTTAAATCCCTTAAATACTTTGGGTAAAATCTAATTTTCGTTTCATACGGGCCGTATACGGTTATACGGCCCGTATCCTTGAATTAAATCACAAAACAACTACTAAAGTATCAAATAAGGTAATATAATCTACAGACAAGAAAAAACATAATCATAGTATCAGTGTCACCTTTGAAATAGCAGCACCAGCTATCTGTGAGGACTCAGATAATCTCTCAACTTTGATTTCTGAACCTTCTTGACTAAACACCTATTATCAAAATGTTACCAAAAAAATTCAACCAAGTTATTTAAACTACAAAAACTGGAAACCAAAAACACATCAATAAAAGATATCCAAAAACTATTACCTCATCAACAACCTCAAGACCATTACCATTACCAGCAACCAACTCAGCAAGTATTTCCGGATCATCACATAATTTTTGGATAGTGTAAACATGATAGTCATGGTTAAGGTTGTAATCAGAAACTTCAATTTTAAAAGCCAACTTTTTTTCAACCAACCGAGATATTTCATGTGGAAAACTCTCAGTATCATTGGCCTTCACTTGGCGTTCCCTTATATCACTCGCAGTTAAACCAATGAGCTTCGTTACATCTTTATCAAACATCACGAAAGAGATACTACCGGTTTCATCTTGGACTCTCAAATGTACCTTGAACATGTAATAAATAGTAGTTAAATTACATTCATATTATAGGAAGCAATAAACCTATAAAGCAACATTAACTTACTTAATGGTTATCGATGTACATTCTTTATCGCATTTCGGACAAACCAATGAAGTAGGAGACAGATTCATGACCTCATCAGAAATGATTTTAGCATATTGTAAGTATTCAGTTTTAGTCAACACCTTCTTGTTACAGTTTCGACATGCCGGATAAAACCACCCATAGTTTTCTTGAACAATTTTGATCGTTGCAACTACCACACATGACATTACCTATAAAATGAAAGACAAAACTTTATTAACATACTAATATTATAAAACATAGAAAACAGTAAAGGAAATTAAATGACTTTGAATGGATATAGAAATATTCATACGCTTTCAATCTCAATTATTTCATCAACATGTTTCTTAGGAGTATCAATTAGAAATTCTTGACGGACTGGAAATACACTCTGAGATGAAAGAATGGTTTGAGAAGAAGAAGCACCAGCTTCAAAGTGTTTCACTAAAAGCCTATGAAAACAACATTCGTGTTAATACTCAAACTCGTATTAAGAAAAATATGGAAAATAAGAAATATAATTCAGTAATAGTACCTCCTACGAAGTTCATTAACCTCATGAATTTCTTCGTTGAGAAACAGTCGAGTTCCAAACTTATCATTCTGAACGGTATATTGTCCTGCATGTAACAATATACATATACAACAAATTCATTACAAATGAAAAAAACACATTGGAAACACTAAAGCAAATGAATCAGTCAAATGTAAATTACCCTGCCACAGCTTAATCTTCGCATGCTGAATGACAGCCATGACATTCTCAATCGGATTGTTTTGCGTCAAGAAATCATTAAATTGTTGTGCATATCCCTTCCACAAAGTACAACGAACTACTTCTCCCCTACAACAAACAGATAAAAAAAAACAGCATTAAAAGTTCCACTAAAATTTATACTATCTATTAAAAGAACAATAATCAGCCACAATAAATAATGCCAATGATTTAATCTGTCTTTGTATTAAATGCAATGAATGTCCAACTCCCACATTAATTAAAGACAATAATAAAACAACAATCTGTCTTTACATTATTTCCAATGAATGTGCTAATAATAACATAATCATTAAAGAACCATAAACAGATATAAAAAAACATAAATAAGAAAAATCATTTAATGAATCCTCAATACATTAATTAAATACAATAATAACACACAAACAAATTTATTTAAGTGGGATAGAAAAATTTACTGCACATCTTGAAGATCAAAGTTCATCTTTTTTCTTTCATTCGGAAAGACTTCCATATCTCCACACGACACAACAATTCCAGCAACATCTAAAATGGCAAACATAGCAACAGTCATCAGATTAAAAAATGTAAGCAAAATATATATCAGACTATGAGAAACAGTCCTACCAACAGTGACCAGATTCTTTCCCTCTCCTTTAAGAATTTCTGAATGTGCCATGAAGTTAAATCCATAATCAACCCCTTCCCAACCACTGGCACGTGTAACAACCGCACAACGGTAAAAGTTAATCTTGTAACCATGATTAACAACTTTGTAGGTATCATTGTTTTCTCCAACACCAAATCTGGATAGAATAACAACCTCATCCTCATGGAGTTGAGAGATAAACACAGGTATCAATGGAGCCTTAATACCTGCTTGAATTTTACGACCCTGACCATTGCAATGAAATACCATAGTTTAGAAATAATCAACCAAACGATACCTCATTATTTCTAAACTTCTGAAACAATTAGTAAGATACCATACCATCAAATTTAATAAGACTAAAACAAAGAAAGACCAAATAATATTCAACTCAGTTTCATGACATGAAACACTAAAACAAAACACAAAATATACACAAAAGATTGAACTCAGTTTGATGAAATGAAACACTAAAACAAAACACAAAATATACAAAGAAAAAATATACACAAAAGTAAATTACACAAATCACAAAATAACTTTCAAAAACAACCTTCCATTTCGTTTCATGTCACCAAGATTAAAACTTCACCAAAGTATGCATCTTTCTTTCTTTATAACTCACCCTAAACTCATCTAACACTAAAACAAACATACTTTTCAGAAGTTTAGAAATAAACAACCAAACGATACCTCAAAAAAATATAAAACATACTTTTCAGAAAATATAGATAAGCCCAAATAACACAAAACAAAGAAACAATTAGTAAGATACCATACCATCAAATTTAATAAGACTAAAACAAAGAAAGACCAAATAATATTCAACTCAGTTTCATGACATGTAACACTAAAACAAAACACAAAATATACACAAAAGATTGAACTCAGTTTGATGAAATGAAACACTAAAACAAAACACAAAATATACAAAGACAAAAGATACACAAAAGTAAATTACACAAATCACAAAAAAACTTTCAAAAACAACCTTCCATTTCGTTTCATGTAACCAAGATTAAAACTTCACCAAAGTATGCATCTTTCTTTCTTTATAACTCACCCTAAACTCATCTAACACTAAAACAAACATACTTTTCAGAAGTTTAGAAATAAACAACCAAACGATACCTCAAAAAAAATATAAAACATACTTTTCAGAAAATATAGATAAGCCCAAATAACACAAAACAAAGAAACAATTAGTAAGATACCATACCATCAAATTTAATAAGACTAAAACAAAGAAAGACCAAATAATATTCAACTCAGTTTCATGACATGAAACACTAAAACAAAACACAAAATATACACAAATGATTGAACTCAGTTTGATGAAATGAAACACTAAAACAAAACACAAAATATACAAAGACAAAAGATACACAAAAGTAAATTACACAAATCACAAAAAAACTTTCAAAAACAACCTTCCATTTCGTTTCATGTAACCAAGATTAAAACTTCAAAAAACTTTTCATCTGTGATTCTTTATAACTCACCCTAAACTCATCTAACACTAAAACAAACATACTTTATGCTTCACAGAACAAACATCTATCGATGATCAATAACCAACTAAACAATATTCATGTTCAGTCCTTTATATCTAACCCTAAAACATGTAAGAGTATCAGAAAATATAGATAAGCCCAAATAACACAAAACAAAGAAACAATTAGTAAGATACCATACCATCAAATTTAATAAGACTAAAACAAAGAAAGACCAAATAATATTCAACTCAGTTTCATGACATGAAACACTAAAACAAAACACAAAATCTATACTATCTATAAACTCATCTATAAACTCACCAAGATTAAACTCACCAAGATTAAAACTTCAAAAAACTTTTCATCTGTGATTCTTTATAACTCACCCTAAACTCATCTAACACTAAAACAAACATACTTTATGCTTCACAGAACAAACATCTATCGATGATCAATAACCAACTAAACAATATTCATGTTCAGTCCTTTATATCTAACCCTAAAACATGTAAGAGTATCAGAAAAAACACAAACCTAAACCGTCCAAAGAACACAAACACAAACATCTATTACACAACCAAGAAGCTTAGAAATAAAAAACAAACCCAAAATCATGGGGATTAGAGAATCATTTCTGTATAAACACTAAAACAGTAAAATAAGAGAATCATCAATACACAAATACTAATACCTTCTCATCGATCAACACGAGATCCATCCGAAAGGGCTGAATCCATTTGCGGATGATTCGACACTTGATAGTCCACATATCTTTGGATGGATTCAAATCGTCTATCAAACTGAGTGACAAACACTGTGATTCACCGACGGATTTATTCTCCGATGACATTTTGCCGAGAATGCTTTGTATTTTGAAACCCTAGATTTTCTTGAGAAATCGCCTGAAATGAAGAAACAGAGAAATGTAGAATTTGAATGAAGAAAGCTTTGTGCTATATGTTTCAAAATTGAGAAAAAAGAGACGGTGATATGATTTGCATTAAATGGGGATTCAACTCCCAATGCGATGGTAATTTTGTCCTTGTAATCCAAAAACATAAGGACCTCTGCTTTTTTGAAAACTTTTAGAAACCTTGCCACCAAGAGATGTGAAGGAAAACATCATGTTATATGCTCGAATATTATTCATGAAATTGCGGCTTTCAGGCGAACTTCTTCTATAAAGTTTTTCAAGAAATGGAGGAGGATCAGGTGAGGGCGGCAATTCAACGTCTCCGTTCGAACAACAAAGAGAAAAAGCCGATTTCTTAGAATCCAAATTCCCCCTAAGCATTTCATCTTTCCAAAGCATTGCATGACAGTAAGAACATGTAAAAATAGCATCTCCATGATCAACGTACTCTACAAAATTATATAGATACATAAAAAAGATGATTATATAAGAGAAATATTAGGAGATGTCAGTGTTATCTGGAAAAATACTTTGATAGGTTAAAAGAGGGTATGTACCTCTTGCAATTCCGGAAATGTTTTTTACGCCAGAAGATGGTAAACGATCAGAAGAATTGGAATCATCACAGTTAGAGCTTTCACCAGGGTAAGAGTTTTCTTTTCCTGCCGTTTCATTTTAGAAATGACCATTAAACTCAGTTTCAACAGGCAGGAGCATATGGAATACATTATTCAAAATACAATGAATCGGAAACGTATATTTAGTCAGATTGCTAAAAATAAACCACATACCATTAGTACCTACTACCGAACACTTTGGCAAACGTCGAGAAGTTCTAATATTAATATTCGGAGGAGTTGGAATATGACTTCCACGGGAACTTACTGTAACACGATCCACTTGCAAGAAAAAAATATACAAATGTTATACAACTTCGAGCAACATTCAATGAATGATTAACAGTAATAAGAAAACTCTAAAGAACTTACAGTTTGTAATATTCATTAAAGGACTGCTCTGAATATGATGATTGGATGATGCAGGTGGTGTAACCATTGAAGTTGTCCTCCTTTCATCACCTTCAATAATTTTCAATCTTTGTTTCCTCTTTCTAGACTCATGCACACCATAATTAGCATTTTCCAATTGTCCTAAAAATTGAAACAAAGTGACAAGGTCAAATATGATATCATACCTTAAAAAAATATGATTTATAAACTTACCAAAACTGGATGAAGTCAAATGAATCCTACTAACACATGATGGATCTAACTTGGCAGGCGTGTGACATGATGTACATGACGAGATTTGGTTAATTCCAGCAATAAATAGTTACAATTTTCACATTTTTTACAATCAGTATGTAAAACAATTTGAAAAGTACCAATAGAGTTATTTACCCATATTTGTAGAAGAGGATTCGGACGACATTACAGTTTGACTGTGATTTAAGTTCCTTGGCTTGTAATATAGACTTGAGGGTTCATACAGACCTTTTGATGATACTGGTTGTTATAGATACGCAAATAGATTTCAGTTAATATAACATTAAAATTATATACGTATTATGAAAAACAATCATCAAAAACAGACCTCCATTATCGTTTGTAGTAATAAGAACATTGGCCGGAAGTGTATGAATAATAGGAGATGTCTGTAGAGAGTGAGACACACCACTATTTCTACGCTTATTCAGAATAGACTTTCTTATCCTCCTTGACTCTTTGGACATTTGGGTACTGCATTGTGGAAGACACTTTCTATCTCTTGCTATAAAATTCTTATTATTCTCCATAACTATACATAAGAATTGGGAAAATATACTTGATTTAGGGCTAGCTACAAGTAATTATTGTAACCACTGTCCGAAAAATCATTTTTTTTAACAGATAGTGATGATTGAACATCCACATTAAAAACCTAACTAAAAAAAACAATCAAAGAAGACAAACCTGCAGAGAAGATTTCCAACTTCTGGAATAGAAAAACCTACAATTAAATGTTGATCGAGTGCTTCCAAAGTGTGAAGGTTATCAAATATGCATTGAGATTCTGGCGCTAATTTTTTATCTTCAGTTTGATACAGAGCGAGTTAATAAGAGGGTATGTTTAGCGGAGGTAATGAGATTAGGATTTAAGAAAACTGATTAAAGTTTTGGGCCTTATGGGTTGGTTTTATAGTTCACAACTTATGGACCATAAATTATTGAAAGGCTTATATCATTTAGTAGAAAACTGCAGCCGAATTAAAGGACCTTTAGTTGTATTTATTTTGTACTGATTTTATTTCTTTGTTTCTTTACAAACTGTTTTTTGGATGCTCCATATCTAAATAATTTAAATTGATACTTAACGTAATTTATATGGATTTAATTAATACATATTTTGTTAATCATGCTTGTCTTGGTTTTATGAATCTATTCATTCTTACAATGAAGTTACCATACCTGAGATATACCCGATTTATATTTGGATTTGAAGTTTGATGATTCATTTTAACGGAGTCACACTTTCAATTAATTTATGTGATCCTTAATTTATGTGCATGGAGAAACTTCTATGGATTTAAATGCTACATATTTTCCAAACATCCTTCTATTCGTCTTATCAATCTATTGGTTCCTACATATTTATGAGTTATCTATATTAAATTATCAATTTGTCATAAAGAAAACTTACTTCTGGAACTTTAATTTAATAACTTGTTTGACATAATTAGTGGATATTAACAATTTCTTTATAATGTGGTTATAAACTAAACATACATTGAAACGTACCATTAAAAAGTAGAATTTATACTACGACAAAGCATACTAAGCATCGCATAAACTATATTGCAAAAATCAAAACACAGATTATAAGCAAAGATTATAGTTAGCAGCATAAAAACATAGTTTATAATACAAAAAATTAAACCACATCATGGTTTACCACACAATCCAAGTTCATAGGCTTACCAACATCTAACAGATACATACAAACTGTTTCAATAGTTAACACTTACCAACAACAACCCAACTTCCAAAAACACATACTTAAGTACAGACCAAAAGTTAGACTCGCTTAAACATCAAAACATAAAGACATGAAAGGAGCTAGGTTTTAACCCTAGATGACCTCTTCCGATTATTTTTGCTGCTAGAAGACAGTTCCCCAATATTTTGACCTTCCACATCCTGCAACGAACGTTTACCATTCGGACTGGTGCCCGAATCCTTCTCGGCTTCGACAACAGAAGAGTCGGCGGTAACAGATACAACATACTTGAATTAAATCACAAAACAACTACTAAAGTATCAAATAAGGTAATATAATCTACAGACAAGAAAAAACATAATCATAGTATCAGTGTCACCTTTGAAATAGCAGCACCAGCTATCTGTGAGGACTCAGATAATCTCTCAACTTTGATTTCTGAACCTTCTTGACTAAACACCTATTATCAAAATATTACCAAAAAAATTCAACCAAGTTATTTAAACTACAAAAACTGGAAACCAAAAACACATCAATAAAAGATATCCAAAAACTATTACCTCATCAACAACCTCAAGACCATTACCATTACCAGCAACCAACTCAGCAAGTATTTCCGGATCATCACATAATTTTTGGATAGTGTAAACATGATAGTCATGGTTAAGGTTGTAATCAGAAACTTCAATTTTAAAAGCCAACTTTTTTTCAACCAACCGAGATATTTCATGTGGAAAACTCTCAGTATCATTGGCCTTCACTTGGCGTTCCCTTATATCACTCGCAGTTGAACCAATGAGCTTCGTTACATCTTTATCAAACATCACGAAAGAGATACTACCGGTTTCATCTTGGACTCTCAAATGTACCTTGAACATGTAATAAATAGTAGTTAAATTACATTCATATTATAGGAAGCAATAAACCTATAAAGCAACATTAACTTACTTAATGGTTATCGATGTACATTCTTTATCGCATTTCGGACAAACCAATGAAGTAGGAGACAGATTCATGACCTCATCAGAAATGATTTTAGCATATTGTAAGTATTCAGTTTTAGTCAACACCTTCTTGTTACAGTTTCGACATGCCGGATAAAACCACCCATAGTTTTCTTGAACAATTTTGATCGTTGCAACTACCACACATGACATTACCTATAAAATGAAAGACAAAACTTTATTAACATACTAATATTATAAAACATAGAAAACAGTAAAGGAAATTAAATGACTTTGAATGGATATAGAAATATTCATACGCTTTCAATCTCAATTATTTCATCAACATGTTTCTTAGGAGTATCAATTAGAAATTCTTGACGGACTGGAAATACACTCTGAGATGAAAGAATGGTTTGAGAAGAAGAAGCACCAGCTTCAAAGTGTTTCACTAAAAGCCTATGAAAACAACATTCGTGTTAATACTCAAACTCGTATTAAGAAAAATATGGAAAATAAGAAATATAATTCAGTAATAGTACCTCCTACGAAGTTCATTAACCTCATGAATTTCTTCGTTGAGAAACAGTCGAGTTCCAAACTTATCATTCTGAACGGTATATTGTCCTGCATGTAACAATATACATATACAACAAATTCATTACAAATGAAAAAAACACATTGGAAACACTAAAGCAAATGAATCAGTCAAATGTAAATTACCCTGCCACAGCTTAATCTTCGCATGCTGAATGACAGCCATGACATTCTCAATCGGATTGTTTTGCGTCAAGAAATCATTAAATTGTTGTGCATATCCCTTCCACAAAGTACAACGAACTACTTCTCCCCTACAACAAACAGATAAAAAAAAACAGCATTAAAAGTTCCACTAAAATTTATACTATCTATTAAAAGAACAATAATCAGCCACAATAAATAATGCCAATGATTTAATCTGTCTTTGTATTAAATGCAATGAATGTCCAACTCCCACATTAATTAAAGACAATAATAAAACAACAATCTGTCTTTACATTATTTCCAATGAATGTGCTAATAATAACATAATCATTAAAGAACCATAAACAGATATAAAAAAACATAAATAAGAAAAATCATTTAATGAATCCTCAATACATTAATTAAATACAATAATAACACACAAACAAATTTATTTAAGTGGGATAGAAAAATTTACTGCACATCTTGAAGATCAAAGTTCATCTTTTTTCTTTCATTCGGAAAGACTTCCATATCTCCACACGACACAACAATTCCAGCAACATCTAAAATGGCAAACATAGCAACAGTCATCAGATTAAAAAATGTAAGCAAAATATATATCAGACTATGAGAAACAGTCCTACCAACAGTGACCAGATTCTTTCCCTCTCCTTTAAGAATTTCTGAATGTGCCATGAAGTTAAATCCATAATCAACCCCTTCCCAACCACTGGCACGTGTAACAACCGCACAACGGTAAAAGTTAATCTTGTAACCATGATTAACAACTTTGTAGGTATCATTGTTTTCTCCAACACCAAATCTGGATAGAATAACAACCTCATCCTCATGGAGTTGAGAGATAAACACAGGTATCAATGGAGCCTTAATACCTGCTTGAATTTTACGACCCTGACCATTGCAATGAAATACCATAGTTTAGAAATAATCAACCAAACGATACCTCATTATTTCTAAACTTCTGAAACAATTAGTAAGATACCATACCATCAAATTTAATAAGACTAAAACAAAGAAAGACCAAATAATATTCAACTCAGTTTCATGACATGAAACACTAAAACAAAACACAAAATATACACAAAAGATTGAACTCAGTTTGATGAAATGAAACACTAAAACAAAACACAAAATATACAAAGAAAAAATATACACAAAAGTAAATTACACAAATCACAAAATAACTTTCAAAAACAACCTTCCATTTCGTTTCATGTCACCAAGATTAAAACTTCACCAAAGTATGCATCTTTCTTTCTTTATAACTCACCCTAAACTCATCTAACACTAAAACAAACATACTTTTCAGAAGTTTAGAAATAAACAACCAAACGATACCTCAAAAAAATATAAAACATACTTTTCAGAAAATATAGATAAGCCCAAATAACACAAAACAAAGAAACAATTAGTAAGATACCATACCATCAAATTTAATAAGACTAAAACAAAGAAAGACCAAATAATATTCAACTCAGTTTTATGACATGTAACACTAAAACAAAACACAAAATATACACAAAAGATTGAACTCAGTTTGATGAAATGAAACACTAAAACAAAACACAAAATATACAAAGACAAAAGATACACAAAAGTAAATTACACAAATCACAAAAAAACTTTCAAAAACAACCTTCCATTTCGTTTCATGTAACCAAGATTAAAACTTCACCAAAGTATGCATCTTTCTTTCTTTATAACTCACCCTAAACTCATCTAACACTAAAACAAACATACTTTTCAGAAGTTTAGAAATAAACAACCAAACGATACCTCAAAAAAAATATAAAACATACTTTTCAGAAAATATAGATAAGCCCAAATAACACAAAACAAAGAAACAATTAGTAAGATACCATACCATCAAATTTAATAAGACTAAAACAAAGAAAGACCAAATAATATTCAACTCAGTTTCATGACATGAAACACTAAAACAAAACACAAAATATACACAAATGATTGAACTCAGTTTGATGAAATGAAACACTAAAACAAAACACAAAATATACAAAGACAAAAGATACACAAAAGTAAATTACACAAATCACAAAAAAACTTTCAAAAACAACCTTCCATTTCGTTTCATGTAACCAAGATTAAAACTTCAAAAAACTTTTCATCTGTGATTCTTTATAACTCACCCTAAACTCATCTAACACTAAAACAAACATACTTTATGCTTCACAGAACAAACATCTATCGATGATCAATAACCAACTAAACAATATTCATGTTCAGTCCTTTATATCTAACCCTAAAACATGTAAGAGTATCAGAAAATATAGATAAGCCCAAATAACACAAAACAAAGAAACAATTAGTAAGATACCATACCATCAAATTTAATAAGACTAAAACAAAGAAAGACCAAATAATATTCAACTCAGTTTCATGACATGAAACACTAAAATAAAACACAAAATCTATACTATCTATAAACTCATCTATAAACTCACCAAGATTAAACTCACCAAGATTAAAACTTCAAAAAACTTTTCATCTGTGATTCTTTATAACTCACCCTAAACTCATCTAACACTAAAACAAACATACTTTATGCTTCACTGAACAAACATCTATCGATGATCAATAACCAACTAAACAATATTCATGTTCAGTCCTTTATATCTAACCCTAAAACATGTAAGAGTATCAGAAAAAACACAAACCTAAACCGTCCAAAGAACACAAACACAAACATCTATTACACAACCAAGAAGCTTAGAAATAAAAAACAAACCCAAAATCATGGGGATTAGAGAATCATCTCTGTATAAACACTAAAACAGTAAAATAAGAGAATCATCAATACACAAATACTAATACCTTCTCATCGATCAACACGAGATCCATCCGAAAGGGCTGAATCCATTTGCGGATGATTCGACACTTGATGGTCCACATATCTTTGGATGGATTCAAATCGTCTATCAAACTGAGTGACAAACACTGTGATTCACCGACGGATTTATTCTCCGATGACATTTTGCCGAGAATGCTTTGTATTTTGAAACCCTAGATTTTCTTGAGAAATCGCCTGAAATGAAGAAACAGAGAAATGTAGAATTTGAATGAAGAAAACTTTGTGCTATATGTTTCAAAATTGAGAAGAAAGAGACGGTGATATGATTTGCATTAAATGGGGATTCAACTCCCAATGCATTTTCAAATTTACCTCCTAAAATAAACCTGATTTTTGTAATTTTTGAAATTGAAATACTTGATTTGTATATACATTGAGATTAAAATGATTAAAACAAAATCGGATTTATGACATCAGCGGAATGACATCAGCGGAGTCTATGTGGCATCCTATGTGGCATAGCTAATATCATGACAAGTAAGCAAAGTGAGGTCAGCCTTTAAGCTCCTTTTATAGATAGTATAGATTTGATGGTAGTTGGGTTATATGGCAAGAGCCTACATCATAAACTTACTATTTTGGCTTGAAGGATGTTTTTATATTACATATGGTGGTACCTTTCTAACTAATTGTACTTTTAAATTAGTTTTTTTTTAAATGAATGTTATCATTTGGTTTTGTTTCAGGTTACTAGAGTATGGTCTAATCTCTTATAATTAAAAAAGTAAAGAAATAATTAAAAATGAGAGAGAAAGTTAACAGATGAAAAAATTAAAGGATGTTAATTAAAAATACTTGTCTATGTCAATCTTACCACTTGAATCTAAAAAAGGATCAAGGGCCAAGATTAGTTCAGTCAATTCACTCTCAAGAAGTTGTTCGCTCTTAAACTTAATCCTACGAGAACCAGTGTGAACACAGCCAAAACTACTTAAAAGCTTAAAAAACACACAATTTAAAAAAAATCCATTAAAAATCCCAACATTTTCTTTACAAAAAGACTTTTATTTTTTTTCTGAATTTTTTTTTATCAGAATAACGATTATGATGCACAAGGGCGGACCCAAACCCAGCCCAAGGTGGGCGGGCGCACCCCCGGGGAAAAAAATTTAGTGCTAAGTTCCGTCGAAAATCCCGTCCGCACCCCTTGGAATTTTTCGTCTGCACCCCTTGGAATTTTTCGACCGCACCCTTGAAAGTTTTTGTCCGCACCCCTTAGGTAAAAAGTGTTATCAATTTATATTTTAAATTTTTTTAGTAAACTCTTATTTAAAAAAATACTAACTAAATTATATAATTTTTAATACCTAACTAACTAAACCCAAATACCCATACCTTTACCCACTTATAATTCCTAACTATCTAGCTCACTAAGTCTTAGCCCATTAACCAAACTCAACAATATTTTAAACTACAATAAACTAATTAAAGCCCAAAACCTTTAGAAATTCTCTCCCGCTCTCTCTCTCTCTCTCTCTCTCTTGCGTCCCTGCACTGCCAACGAACAACATCACCCAGCGACAACAGTCCAGCAGCCGGCGACCACCGTAATCAGCCACCATACCATCGTCGTTTGACACTAAATCTAACCGGAATCCGAACACGGGTAAGTTTCTTTGTTATTTTGATGATTTTGATTGATATTATAGGAGAAAAAAAGGGTAATAAAGTTGTTAAATATGTTTGAAATTTTGTGTGTTTTGACGTTGTTTAGATGATTTTTAGGGTGAATATGTTGTTTATATATTTTTAGAGTGATTATGTTGTTTATATATTTTTAGGGTGATTACAACTGACGTTATGATTTATAGGGCTTGAATAGTTGAAACTTAAAATTAAAATTGAAACATTATGTTTTGGAGCGATGAACTTGTGTTATATAGAGAAAGAATTGCTTAAGAAATTAGTTTTAGATGATATTTTGGATAGATTTCAAAAAATGAAAACCGTAGGACGTCGACGTTTTAATTATGTTTGTAACAAGGTTTGACATGTTTTTGATGATTATATAAATTTAGTTTGATGTTCGTTTGTTTTACATGACCCCGACCCGACCCGACCCGATACGAACCGATTTTTTTACTTATATACCTAGGGGCCTAAAATTTTTAAAAATGTTCAGCACCCCCATGAAAAAATTCATGGGTCCGCCACTGATGATGCACATGTGCATATGCCATATTTCTTGATAAGACCTATACAATCACTACCACCCGTAATATATTAACGATATTATGCAATTTCCCTTCCGTCTACACTACAATTTATAAAATTAAAACCCTTATAAATATTTTTATAAAATTACTAAGGTAATTCATATTCATATTGATGCAGATGTGCATAGTTTATACGGTAACGAGAGAATTACCTATATATTAAAAATTCAATGAAATGAATAGTAACATCATCCTATATATAAAATCCAATAATAGTAATATCATCAAGGGATAAGCAAATGGTATCGGGTATCGGAATCAAATTTACCAAACCGGGTTTATTTTCGTTACCGGTTCGGCACCGGTATTCACCGGTTTTTACCCTCAAATACCGGTGTCGTACCAGTACCGACCGATACCAAACCGTACCATACCAGGTATATTCGATACCGGTACCCACTTTTGGGGATTTCGGTAACGATATTTTCGGTATCGGTTGGTACCGTGGTCATCAAATCTTGTAGCAACGTAGCAATGCAAGTAATTGCACCGTTTACATTACTTTTCATACACACAGTAAGTAAAATGTATTTCGTTTGAATGAGGTTTAATTAATATTAATGCACATATGCATTAAGTTTGTATGTTTGGTTATCATATGGGTTTTCTATTAAGTGAAGAAGGTAACTTTTGTTCTGAAATCAATGAATAAATGGTAAAAAAATGTCATATGCTATGGAGGATGATGGTGTAATGATGCTATGGAGGATGATGACATAATGGTTAATCAAAGAGTTAAAAAGGTTGTTTGTTATTTAATGATGCAATGGGAAAGATATGCACATGCGCATCATTTTATAAATAATGTTTTCATATGTAAGCACATATGTTTATTTTGGTTAGTTTTATCTGGTGGTTGATATTTTGGTTATATTTCTCTGTTTATGATGTAATATATTGTTTGGTATGAAGGCTAGTGATGACATGTGCATAGTTTGAAATATGATATATATTGACAATGCATTATGAATAGTAGTGTAGACGGAAGTGAAATTGTATAATGTTGGTAATGTATTATGGATGGTAGTGTATATGTAAGGGAAATTGTATAGGTATTGTCAAGAAATATGAAATATGCACATGTGCATCAGTAATTGTTATTTAAATTAAAAAAATTTCAAAAAAAATATAAATAAAATATTGCGATTTTTAATGGAATTTTTTTGTGTGTTTTTTAGCTTTTTGGGTACTTTTGGTTGTGTTCACACTAGTTCTCGCAATAAAGGATGAGTCCTAACAGATTCTCTTCATATTATATATATATATGGAGCCGCTAAAATGAAAACCATCCCCAGTTGTAAGAACCACGAGAACCACTCTCCACCAATCACACTATGCCACATATGCACTTTTATATTATATTCTAAAGGGTATTTTAGTCTTTTACTCATAATGTCTAATCCCTTGTCATATATCTTGTCATTTAAACACTTACACATCTCCTCTCTCATCAAAATTCAAACCTCTTCATCATCTCATCCATCTCTCTCTCCTGATTTTGAATATGCAACCCATCATCATCTCTCTCCTGAAAACCCCTCATCTCTTATCTTCAAGAAACCCCACAAATCATCTTTCAGTCGGTGGTGGGAGGTGTTGGTGGGGAAGACGTTGGTGGTCGGTGGTGGTCGGTGGCGGAAGATGGTGGTGGGGGTTGGTGTGTCTGGAAGTCGGTGGTGGGGCAGGTGGTTGGTGGGGAGACGGTGCCGGAAGACGGTCATTACTTTCTCTGTCTCTATCTTGCTCGAAACGGGGGGTTGTAGAGGTGGAGATGGTGGTTTTTTGGGATGGTTTCATGTGGTAGTAGGGGGTGGTGGAGAGTGGTCGTTTGGGATGGTTTCATGTGAAGGTGCTGGTTAGCAGTTTTGTTTAACCACATTGGTATGTACCATATGTATTTTTCAATGTTATTACTTTTATTTTATTATTGAATTAGTTTTTTTTTTTTTGCTAAATTTGTCGCGTTGACAGATACCAAGCTCCAAAGAAGCCATTGATTCTGTAGTTGATGCCATTCCAAGAACAAAGAATGGTTTAATTGATTGGTCACAAGCTCTCGTTTTATTTTTTATGTTTTAGCTATAATATAATTGGAACCTGCAGTTGTGCCTTTTTGGGGTTTCGAGTGAAGGGAGATGGGGGTTTACAGGTTTTCAGTGGTGGACAATGGTGTTCGGTGGTGGTCGACCGGGAAGGGTGAAGAGGTCGGTGATGGGTGTTGGCGCTGTCGGAGAGGGTGAAGAGGTCGGTGATGGTGGTCGACAGGTGTTAATGGTTATGATACGCAACTTCAAGTAATCAAATCCGGCGGTGCCGATGGTGCCCGGGTGTGCCGATGGTGCCCGGTGATGCTGGTGTTTTTTTATATTTTTAGTCGGTTTTGTGCCGGTGGTCCCGATGGCGTCGGCAATGCCGGTGATCTTTGTTTCATCCCCGGTGGTTCCGTCGGAGGCGACTTTTTCACCGATGATGCCCGTGACTTGAGGTTAGTAGATGAATTTGATTTTACGTTTGATTTTTCTGATTGTCCCTGCTTTTCCTCCCCTGATTTGTTTGGGTGGTTTGTTTTGATCTTGATAGTTGATTGTGTTTAGTTGTTTGTTTACTGCAGTGTTCTAGATTCGAAACCTTCGAGTGGGTTGAGTTGGCAGTGATAGTACGAAAAACATTTTTTCCGACAATTGATGGCGATGGCGTGGCAAGGATGGCGGAGGGTAGGTTTTTGAACCTGCAACCCCATTTTTTGCAGCCATGATTAGCGGAAACTTTGAGCCAAAACCTGTTTTTTTAGACCCACGGATGGTTTTTTGATTCTTGTTGTTTGTTTTTTCGTTTTTTTTTTCAATCCATGATGATAAGTTTTCAACTTATCTGAGACAACTTGGTTAAACCCGTAAAAAGTTTTTTGTTTGGCGTAAAAAGTTTTTTTTTAACCTGTAAAATTTTTTTGGCGTAACACATGAAACGTAAAATGTAAAACGTAATTTTTTTATCGTAAAACGTAAAACGTAAAACGTAAAATATAAAACGTAAAGTTTTTAACGTAAAACGTAATTTTTTTAACGTAAAACGTAAACGTTTTAACGTAAAACGTAAAACGTAAAACGTAAACGTTTTAACGTAAAACGTAAAACGTAAAGTTTTTAACGTAAAACAGAAAATGTAAATTTTTTAGCATAAAATGTAATTTTTTAACGTAAAACTTAACTTTTTAACGTAAAACGTAAACTTTTTAACTTAAAACGTAAAACGTATAACGTAAAGTTTTTAACGTAAAACGTAAACTTTTTAACGTAAAAAACGGCGCGTTAAAAAAATGATGCCTGAAAAAGCCGAGCGTAAAAACGGGGCGTAAAAAAAGGCTCTTAAAAACGTTTTTTAAATAAATCTTAAAAAAATTATCATAAAAATCTGATTTCAAAAATTCTTTAACAAAAAAACTGATTTTTAATAAAAAATAATTAATGAATAGGACGAAAAAGGCAATTAAAAATGTATACTATATAATAAAAGAAACCATTTTGGGGACACTTGTCATCATATTAGGCCATGTTTTATAGATAAGTCTTATTTTAGTTTAATCTTTTCTAGTTAATTATAGATAATTCTCCTACTAAATATTATTTAGTTTAATTTTTTATGGATAATTATTATTTAGTTTAATTTCCTTCTCATTTATAATATTATTTATTTAACTAATAGAGTAAATTACGATTTTGGCCCATGTGGTTATAGCACTTTTACTCTTTTAGCCCAAAAAGAATTTTTAACTTCTGAGCCCCCAACGTCTTTTTTTCTAATCTTTTTGGCCCCTAACGTCTTTTTTCTAACCCTTCAAGTCCCTAACATTTAATGGATGGGGTTAGTGTTAGGGGCTAAAAGGGTTAGAAAAAAAGACGCTGGGGGCTCAGATGTTAAGAAATTACGGATAAAGTTCCATAAATTATCTTATTATTTATTTATATTAATTACTAGGTTAGAAATTATATCTTAATAATTAAAACAAATATCGAGCATTTTCATAACAAGGGTGGAGGGAACGATTTTCTTCTTTATATTAATTACTAGATTAGAAATTATATCTTAATAATTGAAACAAATATCGAGCATTTTCATAACGAGGGGGAAGGGATCGATTTTCTTGCTTAACAAATAATTTATTTATTTAATATATTTAAAATACAAGAAGAATAATAACTACATTTATCATACTAATAAATTCATCCAAAAACAACCATCTTTTTAAGATGCAACTCAAGTCTATATGTTTAAATTTTAAAGTTGTATAACTTAATAATTACCGATAATTTATACTTATCTAATTAATTTAAATATTATTTTACAACCATCTTTTTAAGATGCAACTCAAGTCTATATGTTTAAATTTTAAAGTTATATAACTTAATAATTACCGATAATTTATACTTATCTAATTAATTTAAATATTATTTTGTAGCTATAAGTTTATCTAATTAGCTAATTGCTATATGCCTAATCTAAACATTTCAACAATACTTTTAGAACTAATAAATTAAGACCACTGTTATTTAAATAAAACTTGGGTTCACGTCGTGAGAAAGTCGATGATACAGTTTGTCTTCTAATCGATGGTTCAAATGCTTTTATATTTATAAACTTGACAAACATCACAAATTTTGATCATACATAAAACAAAATTTTGTTCGTATATCAGAAAAGTGTCTTAAAATATCGTTTTATAATTGTTAAATCTTCGTTATTAACTATTTGATATTTTATTTTCTTAACCCGTGTAATACACGGGGTTATAACCTAGTAATATATATAAAAAAGACAAAAAAACAATTTTACTTAAATACCCTTTAACAATAAAATATTAAAAACATAATAAAACAAAAAGTATTTAATATTAATTTTAACTAATTTTAATCTCATCCATCCATCTTGAAGATCTAATGGATAGAAAGTGGTTCTCGTGGTTTTTACAACTGGAGGTGGTTTTCATTTTATCGCTCCCCTATATATATATATATATAGGAAGAAATCACATATTAGTTAAAAAAGTATGAAACCCAAACGAATGAACCTCCTTTTACAATGTGTTACACCTTTTCTGCTGGAACATGTAACAGCTTGACACATGTAACATGTATTGAATAAGTACTTTTTGTTACAGGTCTGCAACATGTACTGAAAAAAACACCTTTTGTAACAGATTCAATCTCCACCCTTGATTGTTTTGAATGGATGGTTGTAAGGAGGTTTCTTGAATTTTTGTAACTCACATAGGTTTTCTTTCTATACCTCCCCTATATATACATCCCCTATATATACAGGAGGATGAGATTAAGTACAAATAATTTTTTATGTGATAAAAACGAAAGGGAATAGAGATAAACTGAATTCTCACGTTTCATTCTATTCAACATTACAATATATAGATAAACAAAACTATAAACACTAAAGCCCATAAGTAATGGGTTGGGCCTAAAATGTCTGGTTTATAACACTTCCCCTCAGACATTTAGAATTATACACAGTTTAACGACATACTCTAGGATGATGTTAAATAGGTACTTCAGGACCTGAATAAATAAACTGATACTACTAGATCAGCTATGCTGCCTCATTAAAAACCTTACTAAGAAAACTCAGTGGGACAAAACTTAGTTAAGGGAAAAAGAGTACAGCGTGTATAATTCTCCCCCTAAGTTCAACAAACATCTTTCAATCTACGAAGACCGATCTTGTGTGATAACTGCTCGAAATGGCTTCTAGGTAAATCTTTTATGAACAGGTCTGCTAGATTTTCACTTGACTTGATATGACGAACATCGATTTCCCCTTCTTTCTGCAAGTCATATGTTGAGAAGAACTTTGGTGAGATGTGCTTTGTTCGATCACCCTTGATTTAACCTTCTCTGATCTGAGCTATGCAAGCAGCATTGTCTTCATAAATAATTGTCGTCTCCATCTTGATCTGTTCTAATCCGCATGCTTCTAGTATGTGATTAATCATTGATCTCAACCACACACATTCTCGACCAGAATCATATAGTGCTATCAATTCAGCATGATTTGATGATGTTGCTGTAAGTGTTTGCTTAGTTGACTTCCAAGAAATTGATGTGCCGCTATATGTGAATACATAACCTGTCTGAGATTTTGCTTTGTGAGGATCTGATAGATATCTGGCATCAACATACCCAACAAGCTGGGACTTTTGATCTTTCTGGTAGAAAAGACCTAAGTCTTGTGTCCCGCAAATATACCAGAATATATGTTTTACACCATTCCAGTGTCTACGTGTTGGATTCGAACTGTATCTCGCTAGTACATGTACTGCAAATGCAATGTCATGTCTTGTGTAATTTGTGAGATACATAAGGGCACCGATCGCCCTTAAGTATGGTACTTCTGGACCAAGTACTTCTTCGTTGTCACACCCCGATATTTCCACGTATTACCGGTGGGCCCGGTGGGGAGTATAGTGACGTAGTTGATATCATCATAGTCAAACAACACAAATATAAATGCACAGCGGAAACAAAGATAAAATATATTACAAACCGATATAAAGTAATATCAAAGTATTACAAACGGAATGTAAAAGATCCACAGGCGGATCAAAAGATAAAAAGAAACTTTGTTCAACAGACTTTAAGGCATCCAAGCTTGCGAGACTCTTATTGATGCTAAGGAGAGGCCAGCCTATTACGAGTAGTACCTGCACTTAACCTTTTTGGGAAAATACGTCAGTTTACACTGGTAAATACAATTAACTGACTCATTTTGAAAAGGTTTAGAAAAATTGATTTGCATGCACGTGGCACAAAACATTTTATAACTTGGGACAATTATTTGGATATAATACTTGTAAAAGAATTACATGTTCCTTATGCGTTCAGTAGCCCGATCCGTAGACCGGGTTAAAGATTAATAGACACACCACATAATTTATTTATGCACTGACGGGTGTACGCCTACACCCCGTGCTCAGGTCGTGGCCATTTCGTAAAATGATGCCAAGGATATCCGGGACATGGTCATTAACCCCCCAAAGGCTTTAAGCAAACAAAACATTTCCAAACAGAGCATATCAATGGTTTAACCTCTATTCGATTAAAGATTCAATGCCCGACCAAGTGGTATTTTATATACCATACCATACCCCAAGCCCGTATAGGGAAAATAAGTTAAAAGTATTTACCTGAGCTAAATATAGATTCAATCCCAGCCGTATCAAATCAGCAGGTACAGATAGCTTTTACTGGGCTCCTAATCTGGAACGAAGGTTTTTAATAACCTATTAGATTCCTAACGGGTCTTAATTAAGCCTACGCTTAGACCGGTTAGTTTTAAAGGAAGATACGGTTCGAACGCATGAATAAGCGAAGATCGGGATAGAATGTGATTTAGACCCGACAAGTTTGAAGACTTGTATAATATGGGTAGACTAAACACATTCTGGATTTTGAGATAAAAATGATAAGGTTTGACCCGTTTCGGTTAATTTATGCAAACTAGTTACATAAACCGAACCGAACGCGAAGAATGCGTAACGGGTAACCATAAAAGTCATATACAGGTTTCCTAAGTTAATATGCCTTAAATATGTTGTGACATCAGTAAGATATCTTCTATTATGCCCGAAACGAATTTAAACTCAAACTATGCCCTGTAAGGGCATTTTGGTCATTTAAAAGGATATAAAAGAGTTTGAATAATAATCTGAGTTACAGGTCTAATATAATCAGTAAGAATACTTAATTTAATAAGTTATAACAGTAGGGTATCACTTATGTGTGACATTTATTAATTTTAACCATATTATGTACCAGAAGGGCATTTTGGTAATTTCACTTAAGCCTAAAAGGTCAAAATTAGAATTCTGAGTTTAAAACTTTTGCCTACTGTTTAATTATGAAAATTTACTTAGAACATCAGTAGGTATCAAACCTTATAGGTTAAAAATAGTTTTAACTTATACTATGCGTGAAAAACGCTTAAAAAGGCGATTTTGAGCTATTTCCGGGTTTTTAAAGAAAAGCTGATATTTTTATTATTCCAGAAGGCTCAAAATATTTTATTTATCATATTAGATCAGTAGAAAAGGTTTGGTACTAAAAGGATTTGTAAAACTCATTTTGTAGGCCAAAAGGGCAAAACCGGCAGTTACCGAATCAAGCTTAGAACTCTATGTTATGCTCAGCCAAAAATTAAATAAAAATCTTCAAACATCCCAAAATATTATTTTACATCAGTGGGTAAAAAGTTTGGTATTAAAAATTGGGTTTAGATAGGCTATATGCTAATTATGCCGGTAATTAATAAAAAGCTTTTCATTTACGCTAATGATCATAACTCCTAATCTAGACCACAAACTGATGTCAAATTTTAGGGACAAGTTTATATATCAGTAATAAAGATTATTGTCCTCTCACGTTTTCAAAATTCTCGTTTTAGGGTCAAAAGGGCATAACGGTCAATATTTAGGCATTTAACGGAAACATGCATGAACTAGGATTTCTATGGAACCAAGCTGTATAACCTCAGAGGGTTATACTAACCTATAATATGGTCCTAATGGAATCCTAAGGCATATCTAAACTAAACTAAATCGGGTCAGAACTGAAAGTCAAAGCAAAAGTCAACTTTTGCGACTTTCGGTTCCGAACCGAGCCTATACTTAGAATTGTCGGGTTGGATCATGCTTAGGCATGTTCAACAAATATTTACCAAGTTATTAAAGTGAGAAAACTGATTTTATGGCTTTTATATTAATAGTTATGTATTTTATTTAAAACTAACCCGTTTGACTTTTATTTGACCCGACAATTTAACTAAGTAATCGTGGTAACTAGGAGGTGCCCTTTTGAGGGTTAAACACCTACCTAATTACGGTCACGTAGCCATGTTCGTTGCGAACCATGGCTCAACCGTTTAAAAGTCAAAGCGTTTGTCGCAACCACTTGACTTTTCGGTTTTTAAACGCTAAACCATTAAACTAAGCATGAAGGGATTACTTACAAGAGTCCAAAGGACTGAAGGAGGTTCTCAAATAGGCTCAAGATCCTCCAGAAACCAGAGAGCAAAACAGAAGTGAATGAAGGTGTGAAGGAACAAGTGAACTCACCTCCTTTATATAGTTTTCGGGACCTCACGAGATCGCGACATGTGTCGGGAGGTCATAACCAGATTATGGCAGGTGTAAAAACCATTTTTGAAACCTATGGGTTGCCCCTAGAGTCGGTTATGTGAGATAGAAACCAGTTTTGAACAAAAACCAGCAACGAACAGGCTGTTAGCAGCTGTTCTGCATTTGTGCAGGCCTCGCGGCCCGCGTAGGAAGCCCAAGAAGGCTTCGCGGCCCGCCTAGCAGCCCAGTTCAGCAAAACACACTTCCAGAAGTGGCAGTTTCAGTCCCTGTGAGTACATAACTGCATATAACAGCCCTTTATAAACTCGTACATCTTATAAAAAGACATATTTAGTCCCTCTGACCTCTGAATCAGATGGTTACAGGTCTAAAACAACTTTTGAGGGCTGTTAAGATCATAAATAGTTTGCTGAATTACAGTTTCAGTCCCTGTATATGTTAAATGCCATTTCTGACACGTTTAAAGTCCGTTAAGCCATCTTCAAGGCTCCATAATGATTCCTCAACATAGGGGACATGAAACATGCTCAAAAACATGTCGGATGTCGGTCACATTGTTCGTCTAATTACGACGAAACACGAACGGACGCGAAAAACGGTCCAAATTACGCGACGAATGAAATTTTATCATGGCGATCACTAAAATAAAATATTTTAATGCTTACATAAATTTTTGGGTGTCCGGAGATATTCAGATTGTGAGATATGCGCGGAAATGCAAACTTGTGCACTTTTTGACACTTTTAGTCCCTGGTGGACTTGAAAGTTTATTTTTGCGCACCAAACACTTCTAAGCCTATTTCTAAGATATATAAAGGATAATTAGGGTATATTTAACTCATGGTCATATTCCGGAAGGTCCGTTACCATACGAATCGGCATACTTTTTCCGTTTGACGCAAATAGTCCTTTAATTGCGCAAAGTAGCACGAAATGTTGTTTAAGGATATACAAGCCTTCCTTGGCCCATATTGATCATTCCCAAGGATATACCTAAATATTAATATGCTCCCGTTCACTTAAATGGTCACTGAAAGGCATAGATTAAAAAGTTGACGCTTTAGGTCCCTCGATTGCGCAAACTTGCGCATCTCATCATTTAATAGAATCGAAGCCTCATCTAATCTATATTAGGAATTCTTGGAAGTATTATCAAACATTACGATGATTCGGGTTCGCTAAAAGGTCATTCAGAGGTATAATTAAACATATTGACACTTTTAGTCCCTCTAACTTGCAAAGTTGCGCGTAACCTTACTTATAAGCATAAAAACTTTAGACGGTCAATGTTTGGCATTCCCGAGAGTATAATTAAATATTGTGAAGCTCCCGGTTTGTTAAAAGGTCACTCAGATGTAAGAATTAACATGTTGACGCTTTTAACCCTTCATTGCGCAAACTTTTAATTAATTACGCAAACGGCTACACTCGATCATCAAGTGGCTCATTTGTGAATATAATTATCGTAAGAGGTTATTTAGAAACTTATTTTAGGTATACTAACACTTCCAGTCCTTTCGTAATCAAGGTTTTTGATTTTTCAAAAAATTAGTCCCTTAAATTCAACGTTTGACTTCATTATGGTTTATTACACGTGTCAATACATCATTGGACGTGATTTTACGAGGTGTTACATTCGCCTTCTTCTTGAGGGCAATAAGGATCCTTGTGTGGATCTAGTGGTCGGACAACCATAGGTACGCTAACGGATGTGCTTTATCCATATTGAAACGTATTAACATCTTCTGGATGTAGTTTGATTGATGGACAAATGTGCCATTGCACAGATACTCAAATTGTAGTCCGATACATAATTTTGTCATACCAAGATATTTCATTTCAAATTCCTTCTTTAACAACTGAGAGCTTTTTCTATCTCTTCAGGAGATCCGATGATGTTAAAATCATCAACATAGACTGCTATGATAGTGAAATTTGAGAGTGATCTTTTTATAAAAACACATGGACTGATTACATCAGACTTGTATCCTTATTTTTCGAGATATTCACTAAGTCGATTGTACCACATACGACCAGATTGTTCGAGACCATATAAAGATCTCTGGAGCTTTATAAAACACATATCTCGAGGTGTTGATTTTAATGCTTCAGGCAATTTTAATCCTTTAGGGATTTTCATGTAGATGTCATTTCAAGTGTCCCGTATAAGTATGCGGTGACGACATCCATTAGTCTCATATGAAGTCCTTTAGAGATTGTGAGGCCGATTAGGAACCTAAGGGTTATCACATCCACTACAGGGGAATACGTTTCCTCATAATCAATTCATGGGATTTAGGAAAACCCTTGTGCTACAAGTCGAGCCTTATATCATAAAATCTCATTCTTTTCATTTCTTTTTATTGCAAACACCCATTTATAACCTACTGGTTTGACGTCTATGGGCGTTCGGACAACAGGTCTGAAAACATGTCGCTTTTCGAGCGAATTCAATTCGGCGTTTATGGCTTCTTGCCATCTTGGCCAATCATTTCTGTGCATGCACTCTTCTAAAGTTTTTGGTACGTAATCATTTTCATTGATTACATCCGTTGCTATAGCATATGCGAATTTATCATCAACACGTGTTTTATTCCGGTTCCACATTGTACTATGTTGTACATAATTAATAGATATCTCATTTTCGTTCGGTACCGGTGCTTCTTCTGAAACTTCATTTTCCTATGGATTCATAGTTGTCTCTTCTGGGACATTTACCTCTACCGGGGTTTCACTAATAATATTTTGTGAGTTTTCACCAACTGCGTTACTTTGCTCTTTTCGTTTCCGTGGGTTTTTGTCTTTGGAACCAATTGGTCGCCCATGCTTTCATTGTATAGTAATCGCTTCTAGGATTACTTCAATTCGAGCAGGGGCATTTGATGCTGGTACATGTGACTTTGTCACTCTATTCGTGTCTGTGAATGCATCTGGTAATTCATTCGCTATGTATGATCTTTTGGACTTCATATTCACATTGACCACTTCGGGGGTCGAGATTTGATAGCGATGATGCATTCCACGTTATTTCTTGTGTTACCAGTCTTTATTTGTCCTTATCTCCCCCTAAGACTGGGAACATCGTTTCATCAAAATGACAGTCAGCATACCGTGCTGTAACCTTGTCTCCCGTCATTGGTTCTAAATATTTAATTATGGACGGGGAGTTAAAACCAATATAGATACCCAGTCTTCTTTGGGATCCCATTGTAGTACGTTGTGGTGGCGGTATTGGTACATATACCGCACAACCAAAAATTCTAAAGTGGGACAAACTTGGTTCTCGTCTGGAGACCAGTTGCAATGGGGAGTATTCGTGATCAGTAGTTGGTCTCAATCTAATCAGTGTAGCGGCATGCAAAATAGCATGACCCCATGCAGAAGATGGTACTTTACATCTCATTAAGAGTGGTCTAGCGATTATTTGTAATCGTTTGATCAGAGATTCAGCTAAACCGTTTTGTGTGTGAACATGAGGTACTGAATGTTCAACATTGATCCCGATTGACATACAATAGTCATTAAAAGCTTGAGATGTGAACTCTCTCGCATTATCCATCCGGATGTTTCTAATTTGATTATCGGGGAAATTGGCTCTCAATTGTATGATTTGAGCTAAAAGTCGGGCAAATGCTACATTTCGACTAGTAAAAGGCTCACATGTGACCACCTTGAGGATGCGTCTATTAAGACCAAGAAATAGCGAAATGGTCCACACGGAGGATGAATAGGCCCACAAATATCCCCTTGGATTCTTTCTAAAAATGATGGGGTTTCACGTATCAATTTAGTTTGTGAGGGCCGAGTTATAAGTTTGCCAAGAGAGCATGCTGCACATGATAAGTCTTATGGTAGCAAAAATTTTAAGTTTTTGAGAGGGTTCCCAGTTGCACTTTTGATTATTCGTCTCATCATTATGCTACCAGGGTGACCTAGACGGTCATGCCATATATTGAATGTGTCTTTATCTAACAACTTTTGGTTACTCACTATGTATGATTCGATAGGATTGATATTAGTACAATATAATCCGGAGGATAAGGCTTCTAATTGTTCAACGATGGTTTCTTGACCATTTTTGTTTGAAGTAATTTGAAGATATTCAATATTATTTTCAGATATTGTTTTTAGGTGGTAACCGTTTTTTCGAATATCTTTAAAGCTAAGTAAATTTCTTCTGGATTTACTTGAATATAATGCATTATCAATAGTTAGTTGGGTACCCGAAGATAATATTATGTGTGCTCTGCCGGAGCCTTCGATAAGGTTATTGACACCAGATATAGTACTAATCGGTGTCTCTGCCGGAGACAACTCAGAGAAAAATTTCATATCTTTGAGAATAGTGTTAGTACTACCGCTATCTACCAGACATTCATCACCAATAATAGCTCTACTGGAGATAGCATGCATATTTCTTCAGGAAATAAAAAAAATAAATAAATAAAAGTTAATTCAAGTGCTGTAAATTCAAGTTTTGATAAGTTCGACATATTATCTACGAAGGAAAAAATAAGGCATTTTCAAAACAAGCCTTCCAATGAAATGTATATTGTATGAGAACTTCGGGTTCTCTTTTGCTAGAACTGCAGGTTCTAAACTTTAAGTATGTTTATAAAATAGAGAAGGAAAATAAAGTCATTTATGAATTTTATATCCTGTAATGTGGTTGTCTGGTAACATTATATTGGGTTAAAATTGGAATTCAAACAGTATCCCACTATATATTCGTACTAAAAAATGTCATTCTAATTAAAAAAAATTCGATCAAAACTAATATTAAGTAATTATTATTGATATGTAATGGAGGACAGTTGGATCAAAACATTAAATAATTATTATTATTAACACATATATTTTAAAACCACCCTCCGGTTCTTTTTCCCGTCGAAAACTCCAATAACCAAAACTGTTTATATATATAAAATATGGGACCAAAGTAAAATTAAGTTTTCAATTCCATTTAGAAAATTCAAAATCACATGGATATTTAACATCCACATAATGATCCGTGAACTGAGACAAATTGCATGTTTACTAATGCCTTTGACGAGTGATAACTTTAGTAAAAACAAAGTTTTCAAATTCATTTTTCAAAACTACATGTATCCATTAAAGAACCTACATGGACTGTAGCAAAATTAAAAAAATGTATTCACATTTAGCCCGTAAATTAAAAAATATATATATGTGGTCCATATGAAGGTTGTTTTGGGTTGCTAGATGTGCTGGGCCAGAATTAAAAAAATATATGGTCTCTTTTAATTTGCAAACGTTGTGTTCAGCCACATTTATGTATGTGTCACTGTCTATAAACCCTAAATGTAAAAATACGCCCACACTCTTCTCTACTCTTCACAATTCATTTACCCATTTGGGTACCTTCATGGCTGGAATTATGGTTTCATGCATTATCATATATTCAGGGTATGTTTGGCAAAAGTAGCTGGTGGCTGGAAGCTGGTGGTTGAGGGTAGCTAGTAGCTGTAGCTTTTTAGATATATTTGGTGTTTGGTAGAGTAGCTAGAGCTTTTAATAAATGTATAAAATGACCAAAATGAACATAACTAAAAATTTAGAAAGTTGGTGCATTAAAAAGTTCCTTATTTTTAGAGGTTAAAATAGTCATTTTTTCCTAAAAGCTTGTAGCTCCTTCTAAACGCTACTAGCAGTAGCGTTCAACCAAAAGTTTCAAGCTCCTAACCTAAAAGCTTAAAGCTCCTTCAACCAAACAAGACTTTTTATTGAGTATGAGTTTTTTCTTAAAAGATTAAAGCTAGAAGCTCCTAAAAGCTCCATGCCAAACATACCCTCAACCAACCCTAGTATAATTAAAAGGATAAATATTGGCGTGAACTAGGGGGGATTCCGAGAGGATTATTGTTTTCAAAAAGCAATAAAGAAAGTGGACGGCAACAAAGGATTTTTTTGCGGCTATTGTTGTTCTTTTCGAAAAAAAGAAGGCAGCAGGCGACAAAAGCAAGTGGTGGCCAATTTATTTATTTTTTTGACAAGAAAACTTCATAAAAAACAACCTCCGACCCAAACGGGCAAAAGGCCAAACAAGAACACACTCTCCCGACCCAAACGGGCAAAGGGCACAAAAAAATTACAGCATATACATAGGGTATTTACACCAGTCACCCCAACTAATATGATTACATGACGTTCTATTTCTGATCCAACTATAACCTCTCGACTTAATCTCCCTCACAATCTCCTGCGGGCTACGCCTGATTTGATTGAAGACCATGTCGTTCCTTCCTTTCCATATACACCAACATGAAATAATCACTAACCCTTGGATGATTTTTTTAGCCTTTTTTCCAGTTTGAGAATAGATGTGTGAATCCAGAATGTCTTTGAAGTTGAAAGCAAAAATTGGGGGGATCTTACACCAAACACTTAACTCCGACCACACCCGATTCACCACAGAACACGCGTAAAAATTGCTCCACTGTTTCCTCAAACTCATTACAGAAAGGACACAAAACAGAAATGATGTTCACATTCCTTCTTTTTAAGTTCACTCTCGTAGCAAGTCTATCCAGGTTACCTCTCCAAGCGACAATGTTGCATTTAATAGGCACCCATTTACACCACTCGAAATCAGGAAGTTGACTGTTACCCCTTTCGATAATTAAGGCCTTTTTAACAGCTTTCACCGAAAACCCATCTTGGCTATCATCATTCCAAACCCACCTATCCTTAGAGTTGTTGAGAGTCACCTTATTAAGAATCTCTCTACACTCCTGCCACTCCTTTAGCTCCACGCTCGTCTCCGGCATTCTAGACCAATTCCATATTAACCCATCATTTCCCCTGTTCATCTCCATTCTATCTGCAACCCTGCAATTTTTAAATATTTCCAACCGAAACAAATGTGGTCATCTATCCATAAAAGGAATTTCTCCTTCCCAAGAGTCGATCCAAAACCTAATATCTTCCCTGTTTCCAACCTTACCCAAAACCAATTGATTTAAACCCTTCCCTTTGATTTTAAAATTGAAAATCGATTTTACAATGTTTTTCCAACACCCTCCCATATTACTATTGAATGGGAGAAAACTTCTTTGATTTATTTTACCATGACAAGCATCGACCACTTTCCTCCATAAATTATGCTTTTCAACCCCGTATCTCCATCCCCATTTGACCAAAAGCGCTACATTGACCTCTTTGAGACGACTGATACCCAACCCACCACAAGATTTAGGCCACGTAACCCACTCCCAGGCCACCCAGTTTATTTTGTTATAATCATTTGATCCCACCCAGAGAAATTTTCTCATTTTAGTTTCCTGCATCTTGATGACCCCAGCCGGAACTTTATAAAGCGACATGTAATAGATAGGGAGACTTTCCAACACAGAATTAATAAGAGTAAGTCTACCCCCAATCGAGATAGTTTTTGCTTTCCAAATCAACAATCTTTTATCAAAAACCTCAATTATAGGAGTCCAGTTACTTATTCTATTCATGTTAGCCCCCACCGTAATACCCAAGCAAGATAAAGGAATATTACCTGTGTTACACCCCACCACCTTGGCCATATCTTTAATTTCGGAAAATTCCACCCCCATCCCGTATAAGTTAGATTTATTCAAATTAATTTTGAATCCCGAACAAAGATAAAAAATCCTCAAACATCTAACCACGCTCACCACATTATCCTTATCTCAAACCCCCATCAAAAAGGCATCATCCGCATAAAAAATGTGTGAAATATTCGAACCATTGTTAGGCAGTTGGATACCTTTAAACCACCCCTCTAACCCTGCTTTGTCGAGAATGTTTGAGAGAGCTTCCATGACAACTAGGAACAGGAAAGGAGACAGTGGGTCTCCTTGCCTAATTCCTTTGGAACAGCCAAACTCAAAGGTGGGAGACCCATTGACTAACACCGAAGACCTAGCCGAGGAGATAACCCCTTCCACCCATTTACACCATAGATTAGGAAAACCCATTTGCTCCATGATATCCAACAAAAACCTCCAGTTAACATTATCATACGCCTTTTCAAAATCTATTTTAAGCAAAAAGGACTTTTTTCCCCTTTTTTAATCCACGCCAAAATTTCGTTAACCATAAGGGGACTGTCGAGAATGTACCTGCCTCTAACAAATGCCGTCTGATTTTCCGAAATGATACTCCCGATCACCTTTTTGAGCCGATTAGCAAGAATCTTAGAGATAGTCTTACTTATCACCCCAATTAGGTTGATTGGTCTATAATCTTTTAAGCCCAAAAGGTCCTTGTTCTTCGGGATAAGCGTTATAAAGGAAGAGCTGCATGCCTCCGATATCTTACCTTTAATGTAAAAAGAAGCCAACATATTAGAAAAATCAATCTCAAATACAGACCAGTACCTTTTGATGAATCTGAAGTTAAAACCATCTGGCCCAGGAGCTTTGTCCTCCCCGCAATCGAACACTGCACTCTTGATCTCTTCACTACTGAAAGGAAGCACTAGAGAAGCCGCCTCCTCTATCGCCAATCGTTTTAAGTTGTGACATATGAGTTTAGGTTTGTCCTTTATTCTTTCCTTGAACGCATTTCTGTAAAATCTCATAATCTCCTTTTTGATCAAAACAGGTTTGGTCGTCCACACACCATCTATCATAAGCCCCGAAATATTATTACACGCCCTCCTACTATTGATGTACCCATGAAAGAAAGCCGAATTTTCGTCTCCTTCCAAATCCCATTTAATCCTCGCTCTTTGTTTGAGATCCTTGATTTTGTATCCTTCCAACTCTTTAATGTCTTTCATACATTCCGCTTTGGTCCATTCCTCCTCTTCAGACAACTCTCTACTTTCAGACAATTCATCCAATTTTTCCAGATCCTCCTTTAAAGCACTTTCCGTATCTCCCTCCTTAACTAAAACCGACTTTTTCCATTTTTTAATACCCTCCCTGATCGCTCTGAATTTCTTCATAAGCATCAAATCTGGTTCCCCTCCCCCCCCCCAAATCAGCAATCGCCTTATTAATCACTACATCGAAATCTTTTCTCTCCAACCAAGAGTTAAAGAATCTAAAATGTTTTCGAATTTATTGTTGTTCTTTTCGAAAAGTGGACGTGAAATAGGGATTTTGAAGTTGATTCCTATTATTTCACAACATCAGTTGATTACTCCTTGATTATTAGTTGTCGACAACATTTAGGAGGGATCGCACAGAAGAAAAATAAAAGAGGGTAAGATTGCTATGTGTGACGGTAGGAACCATCATGTGTAACTGTGTTTGACAAAAAAAATCTAATTTAATTGTATTCGATTCCGTGATTATTGAAATTCAAATGTAATATGGAAGAACTGTTTTTCGTTTCGGTCCTAATTCACAGAAACAGGGCAGTCCTAGTTTGTTCTAAAGTTCAAAAGAAAATTGCAGAAAAATTAATAGTATACCCGGATTTGATGAACGACAATTATCTGAATCCAAGCCGATAAATTCTCTAATGAATAGAGCGAATCGTGCTGATAACGTGATAAAAACCAAAGGGAAATAGAGATAAACTGAATTCTCATGTTTCATTCTATTCAACATTACAATATATAGATAAACAAAACTATAAACCCTAAAGACCATAAGTAATGGGTTGAGCCTAAAATGTCTGGTTTATAACATTCTGTTTAAAGTACGCGATTTAACAAATAATTACTCTACCACATGTATACATGAATTAGAGTAATTGGAAAAAAAAAAACTTTGGAGAGCTACAATGACGTTTTTTTTTTTTTTTTTTTTTTTTTATGTTTAGGCCTTAATTTTTATTTTTTTTCTTTTGGTGTATTAACTTTTGTTTTATATAACTAAACTAACGTTGGCGCTATTTATATTTATATACTATTAATTTGAAACATTTGTGTGCATATATAGTTGTAAGTTGTGCTTAAATAGTTGTACCTTAATCAAATATAAGTTCTAAGTTATGCTTAAGTGTTTGTACCTTAATCAAATAATAATGGTTTTATTACCTTACCAAATTCAATCTGTTTTGTATGCATGTATGGTTGTAAATTGTGCTTAAGTGGTTGTACCCTAATCAAATAATGGTTTCATTATCTTACCATATTCAATCGGTTTGATCCATTCAAAGTTGTGTTGTTTTATTTGTAAATTATTATTATTATTTATAATAATCTAATTAATTTAGCCAAAATCTTGTATAAATATAATTTGCAACATATTGATGCAATGGTTGTTGTAATGTATGCATTATGGTTTGTATAGTGGTGATGATATATATTATATATAGATTACAATGAACCTGCCAAACGAGAAAAATTGACGCGGGTTCATCGTAACGCGCGAGTCCTAGATCAACTTAGTTATTTTTATTCTATGTTTTACGTTTCGGTTTAATTTCTTCACATTAACACCGCAACTTCAGTGTCGGTGGTCGCTGACAGTAGTGTGGCATTAGTGCTCGCCCCCGCCGCAACGCAGGGGGTGCTTAATACTAGTTCACTAAAAATAGTAGTTTTTTTAATTATTTTTGTTATTACAATTAGTTTTAATCATATCTTGTCTTCCTTTTATAAATTCTAAGATATATGATATTCTATACTTTTTATAATTTCAAATATACAACTACGACGTATCTATTTTTATCTACGTCTCAATGTAAATTTTACTCAAAACCAAGTTGTGAGTAACTATATACAAGTTATCGAAGCACATAGGTAGATGTTATCAAAGCTAACTCACGATTTGGCTTATATATAGGGTGGAGTTCCTCTACAAATTGTGTTTTTTCTAAAAAGTGTAAGAAGTAATCATGACCACTAGATTAGGTAATTGATGGATGAGATTAAATGAGTGGTAACTTTGTAATATTTGTTTTAGTTAAATTGATTGATTTATTGGATTAAGGATGTAAAAGTAATTTTGTATGCCTTAAATTTAGGAATCACATGTAACTCACATGCAACTTCCCACCGTCTTTTTAAAACGTCAATAACTTTTTTATACATAATTTGTTTTTAAAACAAGTTATACCATAATAACGAGCGTTTTTTATCTTTAATATGAGTACCATATTGCTATATATCTAAAAAATTACGATTCAAGTAATTCAGACGCTAGTGTGTTTTATATAGTGCATGCGTGTTTTATATTGTGTATTTTGTCTACATTGAATCAGAGACACTGGTGTGTTTTATATTGTGTATTTTAGACACTATTGTGTTTTATATTGTGCATTTCAGACACTATTGTATTTTATGTGTGAGAGATTTGTTTAATTGTGAAAACTGATATAACACAATATGAAGAAATCAGAAACTGAAAAAACACAACGTCAAGAAATAATGAATGTGTTTTACATTTTCAAATATATGAGGGGTGTGTTTAATTGTGAAAATTAATATAACACGATATGAAGAAACCGTAAACTGATAAAACACAATGTCAAGAAATGATGAATTTGTTTTATGTTTCGAACTTCAGATGAATTAATCGTGGATACGAAGGATGTAACCGCCAATTTTGAATAATTAATAGACATACAGTTTCCATAAAAATAGTCTTTTATTGTTATGATATAAAATTTTCCATAAATAATATAATTCTTCAATTACCTTAATGCCCTTTAGTAAAAAAAAAACTAGATGCCATATGTCACAAGGAGATTGTTTCCTACACTTTGTAGGAAAAGTAGGCTTTGTAGCCAACTCCTACTATATATATAGAGAGAGAAACGAGATCAGGAGAAAACGGTTGGAAGTGTGAAAACGGTGAGAACGGATCCTGTGCGAACACGTGGCACGCGATATAATCAAGGCGGATGGGTTTTTTTTGTCTTTTTATTTTTTTCAATTGCATCCCACACTCCGTTCTCATTTGTGATGTGGAGGATTTTTTGGCGTGTAGTTAAAAACAAAAACTTGTTGGCGTTTTATTGTTTTTATAGATCTGTCGCGATGAATTAATCGTTTTTGTCTTACAAAGTAAATATCTTGGCGTTTATGGCGTTCCCAAATTCATTATAATCGATTAATAATTCAAACATTACAATTTTTTTGGCTTTTTTATGCTTTTTTGTAGATATGTCGTGGTGAATTAATCCTTTTTATCGTATAAAAGTAAACATCTTGGTGTCCATGGCATTCCCAAATTCATTATAAACCATTAATAATTCAAACATTACAATTTTTTTGGGCGTTTTCTTTGTTTTTTTTTTAGATTTGTTCAGATGAATTAATCATTTTTGTCTTATAAAAGAAAATATCTTGGCATTTGGCGTTCCCAAATTCATTATAACGTTGTTAAATACTAAACCAGTAAATATTGAGAAACAATAATAGTGAAACGGTATATTTTTGAAATGATAATATTAAAATGGTATAATGTTAAAATGGTACAATGTTGAAATGATAATATTGTAGCGGTAAATATTGAAACGGTATAATGTTGAAACGATATAACGTGATATATTGTTGCGTATAGGCCTCGTATAGCATCAAGAAACATCAAATTAACACTCAAAAGTTCAGTTACATATAGGCCTCCTCAAGAGTTGTGTCTGACATCAGTGAAGCACTGAGTTTGGCATAACCCTATAGGATGCGTATAAGCCTATACGAGGCCTACATGTAGCAAAAGTGTGCAAATAGCTTGGCTGGGTGTGTGGGTAGTTTCTCCCATAATATATTCTTATATGGATCATCAATTGTTTCTTAATCGAACTTGCAAGTCCACAACACACATCATACACTCATATCACCACTGCCGTTTCTGATTCCCACCTCGTCATCGCCAACGCAGAGTAATACTTGAGCAGAGACCAAGTCCCCGGGAAATAACAAACACTCGTCGCCGCCACCCGACAACAACCATCCTTTTTAAACTATTTAGAGCTTATTCCATCCAAGTAACTTCGAATCCAACAATGTTACATATCGATAAGTGTTATGAGTTTTTGAGATGGCACTGGTCAAAGAGAGTGTGTGTGCAAAAGGAGAGAGAGAGAGAGAAAAAGAGCTATGTAAACAAAGGAAGATGAAATGTGGCCAATGAAATGAGTTCTGTGAGGTTGGATGGACCAATGAAAAGAGAGGAAATTGAAGAGTATTTTTATGAGGAGAATAAATTTTGATAATTAATAAAGGGGAAATTATGCTACTTATGTTTTGTTGTAGTGGAATATTATTTCTCTACTCTAATTGTTGTAAAATAATACAAATAGATTTAACGTGCTAAACGTACACATAACTAGAGCAGTTATGCTAACACTAACATGATTATTATTACTCTACAAGTTTTTAACTAGAGTAATTATATTTACTTCATGTTTTGCCGTGTAGTTACACTACTTCAAAACTGTGGAGTAATATTAATTACTTTAGTTATTCGTGTGTTTATTACGTAATTTCACGAGGTATCGAATCCCATATATATAGATGGATGCAAGTTCCTCTGACTTTCTTAAACGTCTATAGCTTTTTGTACGCAATTTTTTTTTAATTACACCACAATAATAACGTTTTTATATGTCTTTAACACTAACATTTTTTTAGTCCATGGTGTATTCGTGTTGTTTAATATAAGGGCTTGTCACATGTCATTAATCTATAGTTTCCTAGCCTTCTTAAAAAAAAACCTTTGTAACCAAATATATATATATTATGTGTGTGGGAGATGTGATAGCGGGCCCTTCAAACCTCCATTTGTTGATCCGGACATCAATTATGAGTATTACAATAGGGACGTTTGAAATTTTTGTGCCACCTTAGATTCCAAACGGCTCACAAATGAGGTGCTGGAGAAGCTTTAATTAATCATATATGCTCTCCAAATTGCTTTGACAAAACATCCAAATTCTAAATAACATTTCTCTGTCTTCGTCACAAAAGTATGAACAATCTAATCAATGCATCATTGCATTTTGTTTGCACTATCTTTAAAAAAACATTATGATTATGATATTCTAATATATAGAATGAATCATAAGAAAACTTAAAAAACAATATATAATTTTGAGAAAAAACATTTTATAAAAAAGCTATACCTCACCAAAAAAAACTCAAAATAAATCTAACCCCTCCCCCACCCACACCCCCCCCCCCCCCCCCCCAAAAAAAAAAACCCTAAAAAAGTCTACCCCACCCCCCAAAAACCTAAAAAAACCACCCTCCCACCCACCAAAAACCTAATAATCCATTAAGTAACTGCTAAAGAAGTTCCTGTCGACAAAGTTTGTGACCGAATCAATGTCAACTGCTTTTAAGCTCCAATTAGCACTCTTTCACGAAATACTGTGTCGTTTCAACTAAAGGTTATGACGGTTTCTCAACTGTAAAACAACAATCTTTGGTCTAAATATGTACACGTTTTCACAAGAGAACACAACTCGTACTTGTTTCATTCTAAATTATCCGCTTAAGATCTTTAAAAATAATATTAAAATACTTTAATCTAAGAGTGACGATACACGATTTTGAGAGATCCCCTCTTACCTTTCTAAATTTTAAACCTACACCCTTAAATAATACCCATTAGGGCAGGTCTGATTTTGATAATACCTTAGTTCTGCTAATTCTACTCTAAAAGAGAAAAAAGAAACACGTTATAGTTTTTAATCATCTAAATGGGTTGATTCAGATGAAATGGTAATAACTAATGGCCAAATTACAAATTACAAGAAAAAAAAACAGTTGGAAATCACCAGAATTGTATTTCTAATGCATAAATCCTCTAAAATATGTTTTAGATTATTACTGAAATAATGTAACTTTATAATTATTTAGTAGGTAAGATAAATAACAAATCTGGACAAAAGTATGCACCAACATAAATCTTTCTTGACTTGTTCGTAACTAAAGTTTCTTATGGAATAGAGAAACTTGCTTTACACTTGATTGGCGGCATACCGCCGGCCACCTCCTCGACCTCAATTACGTCTTCGGGATGAGTCGAAGTTGACATTTTCTGGAAAATATTCAATAAGCTTCAAGAACACTAGAAAACTTGGCATATCTGCAAAAATCCGATAAGAAGGTTGAAGATCTTCAAGAGCTTGAAGAGATATTTGAAGATTGAGAAATTGAAGGAGAGAATTCGAAAAGAAGTGGTTACACGTCTTCTTCCTTCGGTGTCTATTTATACCCATCGTAGTTAATGTGATGGGTAATCGTGCATCCAACTTGTAGCGCATACCCAATCACAAGGCGACACGTCAGGCGGGAAAACCGTAGTGACGTTTGCCACGCGCGCGTGAACGCCACTCGCATGACACAAGACGAAACGGCGTGACTGGCACTTTGACAACATGTTTTGCACAATGTAAGCAGTCACATCAGCCATACTTTTCTCACCAAACCTTATCTTCGGAAGATTCGTTGTTCAAAATTCAAAATAGTTAAGCGTGCATCATATAAGCTTCGTCATCCCAAGGAATCTTAGAGACAGGCGCGCCGCACCAAAGCTTTACGACAAGTGTAAAAGTCGCGCTTCGTACTAGTTATATATCTAAAAGCAAACATAATTGATCTAGTCCAGAGCTACACCCACTTGCCGTGCGTGCATGAGAGTAGCACTGGACTTGGGGGAGTTGAATGGGGTATGGTCCCAGATCTTGTACCTGCATGTGCGATCACGAAGAAACAGCGAGCATGGAAGACCATACCCAGCTTAAAATCAATACAATACTTAGCCATTCTCATTTGTTTGGCGCAAGCTTGAGGATACCAGCCGAGGATAATACACTCTGTACAAATGGCAGAGCGTTCAACCAATCAGAACACGCCAGGCTGTGATCATGCAACCACCACATGATCAATCGTTTAGGAGACAACTATTACAAAAGGATAGTGATGTGTAACCAATCAAGTTACGCCATTCATTGCTCCATGATTTCCACTCATAGCTGATGATAGACTTGACATCAAGGACGACTCTCAGGCGACGTGGCTCCAATCATCATGCGCCAACACCTCGATCCTCGGCATGCACTAACGGTCGTGTCAGAGGAGACAAATAATATATTCCTTGATGGAGACGCCTGGCCTAAGGCCCATCAGCTCATCTCCTTCCTCACACTCTTCGGCTATAAATAGAGGACTTCACCTTCAGGTTTAAGGATCGCTTCTCTCACACTATCACTATTAACACACACTTATTATCCTCAAAACCCGTTCTTATTCTCGCGGCAGAAGTTGGTTACAAGGAGAACCCTCCACCTCTCCTACTTGTAACGAGCTTGACGGTGTTGTTTCGTTTTGCAGGACTATTTTACGATCAAGAAGCCATTAGACGAGGAAGGAAAGAAGATTAACCTTTGTGAACGAGACTAATCCCACAAGTTAAACCTCTGGGTTAACTTGGTCTTTCTTCACAGACCAAACATAATAAAAGATCATAATCAAATAAGGGTCCATAGTTTAACACTTTAACCTGTTCATCAACTCACCAAGAAGTCTTCTTCTTCCCACCATAAAACTCAAGATACCATTTAACAAACTTCGCCAATCCTGTTTCCAAATCCGTCGACGGTTTGTACCCAAGTGTCTTTCGCGCCAGCTTAATATTCGCATGCGTAAACAGCACATCTCCATTTCGTGGCATCAGCACAACCTTCATTTTCGCTTTCACCTTTAATGATCATTAACGTAAATTGGGGAACTATTCCTAAATTTAAAAATCCTAAACTGTGCTTCCCACCACTCCCCGTACTCCTTTTTGCATTATCAATCACAGTTGGTTACCCTTTCACAATATCATCAATGTAGGTAAAACTCCTAGACACAGTTGCATGATCAAACCCTTCATATATCAAAATCGCTCTCCTTTTCAATGTATGTACTCACTTAGTGTTAGACTGTTAGCTAGCTATGTTTAAATCAATGCTTTTGAAGAAAACCGGGTTGAGATTGATAAGAGCCTCGATATCGATATCGATATGTAAACCTGTTATCTTAAAATATTGATGTGTGGATGTACCTACCAACTAGTACTCGATTTTGTAATTATGTAACATATAACGTGAATTACAATTGGGGTTTTTAATCACGTTAGATATTTAAATACACTTGCACATATGTTTGAAAAAAAATGGGACCTATTATGAGAGATTTTATGTATTGAATATAAGTGTGAAATAAAATATGGATGCTACAATCATGGGTGAAGCTTTTAAGGGGCGGAAATCCAAGCTTCGCCACTGGCTACAACTGACATTTACAACTAGGATCAAAGACTAACCTATTAATATTAAATATTAATAAACAGACTGAAGTTGGAAAACCGATCATCATTTTCATAGGTTGAAGTTCAGCATGCAAGATCAGACGATCAGTGTTGGTTTATTAGTATTAGGAATTCACAAATATTATATTTGTATAGAATATGTTGCATAGAAAAGGTCACTATATTTTTGGTTCCGTTTGGTTCCGTTGTCAATCTCAAATTATTCTGGTTTGTTTTGAGATTGAATTTGCTAAAGATATATACGCATACAGATGAATATTGAAAATTCATGCAAATTAAAATGCTTTTTTGTGATCCATATAAGGTGCGGAGTTCAAGTATTTGAGATATAAAATTGTTACAAAATAAGAGAGGATGAAGCATTTACAGAAATACCCTTATTATTTCATGTGATGCATAATACATAAACAAGGATAGGAAACATATGCTTAATAAACACATATATAAAGTTGTACCATGTATTTTTAGTTATAACTAGATGGATTATAGAAAGTATTTTGCTCCCAATGGTTTTATGGTTATAAGCCATATTCGGTTTTTAGTCTCCACCACCTCCTCTGTCATCAAATAGGCCGCCTGCTCCACCACCTTCGCCACCGGGAGGGTCTCCACCACCTCCTTCTCCTTCTCCTTCATAGTCAATAGTAATGCCTCCTGCTTCACCATCACGTTTTCTGACTCCTCCTCCTCCCTCACCACCACCAGAACCACCTCCTATTACACCAACACCTACAGTGCCACCTATACTCCCACCATGTTCACTAATTGTCTTCTTCTGATCTTCAGAAAGACTTCTACAACTAGCTATGTTAATGGTGCAAAATATAAAGCCAACGAATGCAAAGACTAAAAGCTTAGAACCCATCATATATCCTTGTTTAATAATCTAGTGATGACTTGCAAGGAAGTGTGTGAAAAAGCATAACAAGGTCATCGGTATATATAAGGATTCAAATGGTCACCATTTCAATAAGACACTTGAGATACAATTAAATTAATCAATCTTTTGCCTAAAAGGTATAGACATGCAAGAGCATATTCGACGGTAGATATTTCAAACGTGTCACATTAACATCAAATAAAATTAGGATTGTAGACGAACCGAACGAACACGAATGTCACATGTTCGTGTTTGTTCGTTTAACTTTTACCAAACAATTGATCGAACATGAATAATTAAATGAACGAGGTTTTCTTATCCGTGTTCATTCGTTAAGAAAATGAACGTGTTCATGCTCATTTATTTTTGTTTGTTAATAGTTTAAACATACGGTTCACGAACGAACGTAACTGATCTAAAATAAATTAAAAGTAAGTATAAAATAACAATGTCTTAGGCTAAAAAAAAATAAGAAAACTAAACTAAATTGTAATGGGTGATATTTTAATTTCATAAACTACACTAAATTCTTTTTTTTTAACGGCTAACAGAATCAATTCCGAGCACTTTCGGGGCACCTACTTGACCAAACGGAGTACTTCGAGAGTAACCCGAGTTCACCACCAATTCCGGGGAAAACCCGGTAACCCACTCGCCCGTAGGTATGACGGTGAAATTACCAGTAAAGCTCGTTTGGCTCAACGATCAAACCCAGCTCAAGGATCGAACCCAGGTTTCCCTGGTCTCCTATCATTGCCCACCAATGTCTCACTCTGCACCAATTAGGAGTTGAGCTTGCATCTCTCAACAGAAATGAAGTCTTACACCACTTGATCTAGAGATCATTAGCAACTACGCTAAATTCTAACGGGCCTAATAATCTTTAGTGAATATATATAATGAAAAAAACAACATAAATTATTGAAAATAAACGAACGAACGTTCATAAAAATAAATGAAAAAGATTAAACGAACTTTCACAAACATAAATAAAAATACGAAACATGTGTTAATGTTCGTTCATTTAATAAAATGAACAAAAAAGTTTTATTCATGTCCGTTCATTTTTAAATAAACTAACATGAACGAACTTCCCATCGAGCGATTGATGAACGGTTCAGTGAACTTTGGTTTGTTTACAAACTTTTATATGTATATGTATGTGTATATATATATATATATATATATAGAAACGGTTGAGGAGAAAACCCCCTAAATTGTGAGAACGCGTCTTGATGGAACACGTGGCGCAGGATATAATCAGGGTGGGAGGGGCTTTTTTTGTCTTTTTAATCTTCTTTTTTGGTGTCTAAGATTATTTTGGCGTTAATTAGATTCAACAACTACATGGCGTTTTACTGTTTTTTCGGATCTATCTCGTTGAAATAATTGTTTTTGTGTCACATAGATAATTTTTTGGCGTTATGGCGTTCCTAGTTGAATTAATCCCATATATGTTATAAAGGTATTTTTTTGGCGTTCGTGGCGTTATCCTTCATTACCATTCATTAGTATTTCATAAGATTACAATAAGACAAAATCAAAACAAACTAATAGTCTTCTGTGTATGGGATTACATCAGAGATGTACCCATCGCTTTGTTCCTCACTTTCTTCAGATTCATCATCATCATCATATTTTGCATTGGCGTATAACGCCACCATCTCGTCTCTTCTTTGCTGCAACCTATACTTAAATATCATTGCAACCATGGATCTTGCATCGTTCGAAGGTGCTAAATCACAGAGTTGTTCAAGGAGATGTAGCCTCTCTGTCTTCAACATTTTCTCCATCGGCAATGAATATTTCACCCCGTGCCGATAAGTCACTTCAACCGTTCCTGCTTCTTCATGCACCACCCAACTACTAACTGTTGGTAGATGAGTATCATCAATATCATCATCATCATCATCATCTGTTGATGCATAATGTCTATCGCCTGCGTCATCAGTCTATGTCGTGTCATTTGTATGTAATAGGATATCTTGGTGTTAAAAATGTTAAGTTTAAGTGTATTAGGCCAGGTCGCAGGAGGTCAGTTCGTGCGGTCTGGACATGTTGTTTCGTGCTTTCTGGCAAACCTATAAATAGGTTAGTAGTGTTCTTCATTTGAAACTTTCTGGAGAATTGTGTACCGAAGTGCTGTCTGATTCTCTCTGTACCAAAACGTATTTTGACAATGAAGAACATGTTTAAAGTGACTTTCTACTCTTCTACTCCTGTTCTAACACTGATAGACGATTTCTAGTCTGATTCCGCCTTTCTAAAAACTAGATCTGACTCTGATTGACTCGTGTTGGACGAATCATCGATCCTACATCATCATCATCATCTTCTGCTGGAAATTTTCTCTCCAATCTTCTTATTACCTACGAGTTCTTTCACAATCGTTAGCCATTGGAAGCCCAAGGGCCGGAATATCCCTCTGAACCCCTTCATCCATACTAAGTATGGCTTTGATTGTATTGACCTTCACCCTTCTCCTATCAGAGAACTTTAGGATGAAATGTCTCTCCGACCTCTCAAACCTCCATGCAATAACCTTTGCCATTTTTCTAAGTTGTATGACGTTTTGGACAATGTTTGGCGTTTTAGACAATGTGTGGCGTGTTAAGTTGTGTTTACATGTCCTACTTTTTAATTACTTTTTTCCCGCCATGTAGGATGCAGTCCTATAAAGTGACAGGTAATTATGGCAATTTGAAAAGATAAATAAATTCAATTTCCCATGTAGTGGCTTTTAATATAATAAATGTTAGTGATAATATTTCCGTTACTTCATTTTTCTGTTTGTAGTTACTGTTTTGTTTCAGTTTCATCTGTTTATGCCTGTAACACATCCCATCTTTATGGTTGCAATTATGGCGTTTTTTTTATTTTCAATGGCGTTTAGATAAAGATGACAGTGTGTTTTATTCTCTTGCACATTGTTTTATAGTTTTTTTTAGTTTTATTATAATAATACTTGTCCAAAGTAATTTTATTATAGTTTGGTAGTTTGGGCGTTTTATGGCAGGATGACGTTTCACAAGCATTTGCCCGTTTGGCATTTTATTATATTTTTTTTAGAGAATTAATGCATTTTGTTCTTAGCTGAAAATTACATAACAAACAACAGAAAAAGAAAATTAAAAAAATAGAAGCAATTTATCTTCCAAATCTTCACTGTCATCAGTCTCTTTCTTCTTTTGAAACTACAAGAACTGTCACAAATAAATGGCGTTTTGGTTTTGGTGTGGTTTTTTGTTGTTCGTGTGTTGAAGTGGGTTTGTGGATGTTGGAGACATAGATCGACGCCGTGTGGGTGGATGCTATTTGCCCGTCATCTTCATTATCATCATCGAGTCCAAAATAGCATTTACACTAGGATAGGTCTCTTCTCCTCATCCAAATCTTCTTCAAGAACAAAGAAGACAAAATGACATATCGGTGTGATCAGTCTCTTTTTCTTGAAATTTGTCCATCTCATGTAGCAAAATCTTACTCCCCTCACCTAACAAACCATTCAGCGAAACTTCATGCAGAACATTACTGAGTATCCGATAAACGATGTTTGCCATCGTTGATTTTTCTAACTTTTTGGTGTTTTACAATGATTGGTATTTAGGAACCATTGTGTTTATGTTTTTTTTTTTTGTGTGATCAACGGAAGGTGCTGAGACGTTTCTCTTTATAGGATGTTTTTGGCGCGTAGTTTAGGCGGGATATTATTATAACAATAAATGCCATTAACAAAGTATCCGATTTTGCTCAGCTTTATCTGTTAAGTCTGTGACACGTCTAAACTACGTTTTATGGCATTTTACGTTTTATGGCATTTTACGTTTTATGGCGTTTTACGTTTTATGGCTTTTTTGTAGGCTAAGACCTTAACTTAAACACATAAAAAACTACGCAGTAATAAAATTGGGGTTGTGTATTTACTTGGCGTTTTATGTATGAAAGTATGTTTACCCTTTTTACCCTTAATGAAACACGTTCTAGTAATAAAACTCATGTTATTTACGATAATGCCATCACGCCAATCTAGTCCATAGATTACTTTGATCTGACGATCCATAACCGTTCTCACACTTTTCACCGTTTCCCTAAATCTTGACCCTATATATATATATATATATATATAGGATTAGATTCAAGAGTGAACACTAGTGTAGCTTGCGAACTGAGTGAACTAATCCTGGCCATACACGTGAGTAGATCAATGGCCAGGATTTGATGTTGAAATACACTAGTGTATTTTACGATTTGATGATGAGATCCTGGCCAGACACGTGTGTAGATCAATGGCTATGATTTGTTCACTCAGTTCGCAAATACACTAGTGTTCACTCTAGAACCCCACCCTATATATATATATATATATATATATATATATACTAGTAGGAAACCCGCGCGATGCTGCGGGGGCGACAATTTGCATTGCAATACTGGTTTCTGTTAGTTTATCAATCCTCTCGTGATATATTGTATAGTTCTTTTATTTTCTAGGGATTTTGATATATTTTCCCCACATATGATGGCTTACGGGAGTGACAAACACCTTGTGTGCATCAAAGTCCAATATGGGAAATCATCTGATACAATGTGTTTCTTGATTTTATTAATCAACCCCATCCACCAGTTTAACCAGTTTGTTCAATGATTAATATAAACCAAACCAATTAATAATCAAAGGGTGATATTGTAAACTCACAAGGATATCAGTAACATATACCTTCAGCAAATATTCAAAATCCCCAAATTCAAACTAAGAACCCTAGAAATCCTAATTTTCAGTCAACAGGTTTATTAAACAATCAGAGCATTAGCCGATCACTTATTCCACACAAAACAAAAGGCACATTGAGAAAACCTTAACTGTACAAAACAAAAAACTCACTGAGAACACCTCTAACCAGCTAGCAATGTGACTAAAAGTCTCCCTCCATTTTAAGTAGTTAAAAATATGATATATTATAAAGGAAAACTTAGGCATGTCCAACTGAAGCAGTCTGAAAGAGCAATCCAGGTTTCAATGGCCAATGTTGATTCTTAACGAATTACATGACTTGGGTAACCAAGATGAAACTTAGTCGAATTCTTATGTAGTGGATTAGGGCTGGAAAATATAGCACTATATAGCTGTAAGATGGGGCTATTATGTACTGGGTTACGGCTGGTAAATACATAATTTAGGGCTGTGGAGTTGACTGGAGAGTTATTTGGGTGCTCGAATGCTGAAGATATTGAACGGGCTACTGAAATTGCAACAAGTGTTGTTTCAAAGCGTCTGCACTTCCGACATTCTGCATACCGGCTGCCAATGCTGCTTGATATTGCTGATTAAGATTACTTTGGAGAAATGACGGATCTAACCTTTGTTGCTGCATCCATGGAAACATACCGCTCGGTTTAAAACTCGAATAATGGAGCGCTTGCTCGGCAGTTTCACCTCTCATGCATGCATCATCTCTGTTGTCTATACACATAGAACAAATTAACAAAAGTTACATTTAAATAATAAGACTAAAAACAGAGTTTTGAAAACCGGACCGGGGTTCTGACCGTATTTTTTAGGGGTTGAGTCGGATTTTAATTAACTTTTTTTTTTCAAATTTACACTATTTATTTTTATAATATTTACGGCATAACTGTTCTTACATCCGATCCGACCGGCCCGACCAATGGACAGGTAAGGAGACCGGTTTTGATGTTCGGTCTGGTCCTGAGAACATTGCTAAATAGGAACGAGATACATACAATCTCCAAAACCGTGTTATTCAATAATTATAAATAGGTTTAACCATGCAAAAACGTGGTTACGGGTCAAACCGACTCATTTACCTTGAAAAGATGAAGGTCCGGGATACCAAGGTCGTTTCAAACGAAGAATAAACAACGATGAATACATAGGAAAGGCTGTCAACAGTTCGACTTCCCATAACGATACACGTGGTTGCCTCTCACCAGCAGTTGACTCGTCCCAACCGACCTATAAATATATCAAAATTTAATAAGTAAACCAAACAAACAAACAAATTTAAATCGTATATAAGAAATAAGTGCTTCAAAGAATCCCTACTCATATCAGTTTTAGAGTCCTCATTGCGTGTCATCGAATTCAAGGATTGAACTTCTTTATCACGTGCAGATGGAGAATCGTTTCTCAAGTCAAAAGATACGTCATCAGTTTAGAATCCTCATTCTGCATCATGGAATCTACAGACGGAAATTCCGCATCATTCTGTGTTGTGGAATTCACAAGCTGAACTTCCTCATCATCTCCAGAGAATATATCAGCAGCCTCAAGAGCCTCATCATTCTGAAACGGACTAAGATTATCTTGATCAGTGTGTATCATAGTCATCATTTCTGCTACCAACCGACTGTTCTTCATCTGCATCATAGTCACTGCCTCTTGCTGAACCCATATCGAAGTTCTCAGCTCTGGTAAGATTCAAAAAACTGTTAAGGTCAAAGGGCTAGTCGACAAAACCAGACTCAGGTCTCTCAGTCTCATCACACCATGTAATTTGCACATCTATATGCTCAGCCAAAGTCGTTCATTCTTTCCTTGGAGTCCCTCTTTTTTTCTTTCTATCTTCTTCGAAAAAACTCCCAACTATTTCCTGACAGTAAGATAAATTTTAGTTCGTATATAGCATTACTAAAATTATGTTCAAAGGAAGGTATGTAATAGCTCAATCAATCAAGTGAAGGGTTCTTGCTAAATATCATACAACATCATTAACTTACAAAGCAATGAATTAGTTAGTCACACAACATAATCAGTTAAAAATATAGGAGAAAGCTCCGCTTTTGCAAAGGGTTCTGCAAGTCAATCCAAGCTTGTGTGCATCAAAGTCACACAACATAATCAGTTAAAAAAAGCTACTGTTTTCATGTAAGTCAACTAAAAAGTAAGAACATCATGTAACCCATTAACCATTTTAGGAACTCTTTTAGGACTTCAGAGGTTGAGCAGACTCTTTTTCTCTTGTTTGACAACTTTTCATCAGCCATTTAGGAACTCTTTCAGTCTACAGAGACAAAAAACTCTTTCATTTGCCATATATAATATTTAAGCTAAATAAATTAAGCTAGAAATGAGATCGGACGAAAGTGAAAGCACAAACAATATGCATCAACGACTTCTAATTGCGACCCAACCTGCAAAGAGTCGTTATTTGCATTCTTCTTCAACCGAAAGTATCAGATGACCATTCTGCCCTTCCAGTATATCTAGTCTACCCTTCTAATATGACCATTCTACACTTTTATATTGCATCGGCTCAATGTGTCATTTGCTCATATCATTTTCATTAAAGAGAGAATTTTCCAATTACAACAGTTTAGAGCAGGATATCCACGGATTAAACAAGTCTTGATTTCTACTTTCTAGAAATAATGGTATTAAAAAAATCCAAATGGTAGCTTCATCAACAATAGCAAATTCTGGATCCCTTACTAAAGCAATACTCTCAAGCAGACCAATTACTCTGATTATAAGATCAAAATAAGGAGAAATACAGAATGAATAGTCAACTATTTGTTATTTGTGGCAAATCAACAGCCAAGATGGCTTAATATATAGAAAATTTTATCACCTTGAGCCGTCTAGTAAGTGTAGAATCTGAATCCAGTAGCTGCAAAGACGACTTAAATGGATAAGAAGTTGTTAATGGATAATCATGTCTGAGTGACAATAAAATTGTTAAATCTTACCGGAGCCAGCTAGAAATGGGGACATATGCCTGACACCGTCGTAGATCTGGTCTGAAACGGCCATAAAACAATTCCATCTCCATTTTCATTGTATGCAGTCTGGGTTCTTTCCACCGCCTCCACTTGAACCCTAATCGCATTTAGCCGCCAAAACCCTAGAACTCCCCTGTCACCGCCATCACGAGATTTAGAAGGTTTCGACCCAAATCGGGCCTCGTTCAGTTGTTCGTTACCAGACCAGGCGTTTGTTTAACACTAAACCCTAGAGCTGGCCTCACCATTCACCATCAACAGTTCTCTCTATTTTTCTGTTGTGTGTGTCTGAAAGGGGGAAAAAAGAGATTAGGGGAATGAAAGGTGTATGAATGGTAAATTGTATTTTAAAAGTATTGGAAGTGATGAAGATTCAAAATTTGAATCTTGTTTTCCATATAGCTGCCCATTTTTCCTCAAATTGATTCATTCACAAAAAGGAGACTAACACTCTGTTCCCGAGACTCATTTAACAGGGGGAGGGGAGGGAAAAGAGATGAAAATATGAAAAACCATGTTCCCGAGTTTCATTTAACAGGGGGAGGGGAGGGAAAATGGAAGAAAATATGACCATATATTCATCCTCCCAAATTGGAGAGATTAGGAGAGAAAATTTTCCTTCCCCTCCCCTCCCCTCACCTCCCCCTGTTAAATGACTCGGGAACATAGTGTAAATGCTCATCTTTAGGCTTTAACCCTTCTTCTTAAGGAAAACTCTTAAACTTTCAACATATCAACATTCTCTCTCTAATATCTATTATATATAGTATAATATATATATATAGGGGAATGTTCATTTGAGAAGAAATTTAATGTGAGAAGAAAAAGAAGAAATGGCATATTAGTAAAATGCTATTTAATTTATAACTCATATCATTAATTTTTCTCTCTTTAATTAATTAGTCAACCAATTATTAATTATCCTACATATAATCTACAAAACCTACACATATCAAAATTTTCCTACATATACCCTACACATTATAGAATTTTATCCTACACAGTGGAAATTTATCCTACACACCTCGAAATATATCCTACACAACTCGTGATTTATCCTACACAACTAGTAATTTATTCTACACTTTAAATTAAGTTATTTTTTTAATTTGAAAAAAAGTATATATTTTGAAAAGGAGTTACAAATTTAATTTAGCTAGTTATTAAAGTGGAAAAATACACATTAATGATTTATGTAAGTTTACCAATATACCCTTATATTAAAATTAAATACAAATATTAAATGAAATAAAATAAAGCATTCTTATTGGTTGAAATTTCTTCTTTTTTTTCTTACAAATTTTTTTTTTCTGATTTGAACCCTCCACTATATATATATATATATATATATATATATATATATATATATATATATATATATAGGGAGAGGATCATGAGAAAATTACATCTAAAAGAGAAAACTAACTTAAAAAGCCTAAAAAAAGCTAAAAAAACATACTAATTTTTTTTACAATTTTTTATAAAAAATCGCTATTTTTTATATATAAACAAATTTTCAAAAAAAAATTTGTTGTATTGCACATGTGCACTGTAATAGTGCACATGTGCAATACAACAAAAAAAAAATATTTTATTTTTTTGATAGCGATTTTTTATAAAAAAATGTAAAAAAAATTGGTATGTTTTTTAGACTTTTTAGTTAGTTTTTTTGTTTTCTCATTTAAACAAGTTTTCTCATGATATATATATATATATATATATATATATATAAAGCCTAAAAAACATACCGAAATATTTTTTTTACATTTTTTTATAAAAAAATCGCTATATTTTATGCACGGAAAAAAAATTTCAAAAAAAAAATTGTTGTATTGCACATGTGCACTATTATGGATATAGTGCACATGTGTAGTACACATATAATGCACATGTGCAGTACAACAAATTTTTTTTTTTGAAAATTTTTTTATTATATATAAAAAATAGCGATTTTTAATAAAAAAATGTAAAAAAAATTGGTATTTTTTTTCCCTTTTTTAGGTTTTTTTAGTTAGTTTTCTAGTTTTCTAATTTAGATGTAGTTTTCTCATCATTCTCTCCCTATATATATATATATATATATATATAGTGGAGGGTTCAAATGAGAAGAAATTTTTGTAAGAACAAAAAAGAAGAAACTTCAACCAATAAAAATAATTCATTTACTTCATTTAATTTCTGTTTTTAATATTAGTGTAAAGGTACATTGGTAAACTTAGATAGATTATTAATTGGTAATCTTCCTTTTTAATAGCTAACTACATTAAATTTTTAACTTGTTTTCAAAAAATATATTTTTTCAAAGAAGAAAAAAATTAATTTAAAGTGTAGGATAAAATTACGAGATGTGTAGAATGAATTACGATTTATGTAGGATAAATTTTAATATTTGTAGGATAAATTTTAAAACATGTAAGATAAATTTTTATGTATGTAGGAAAAAAATTTATGTCGAGGATGATAGTTTTTATGACTAATTAATTAGTAAAATATAATAATAAGTGAGATGATAGAAAAATTATTTAAAATTTTACAATTGTACTCTTTGTTCTTTTTCTTTTTAATTTAATTTTCTTATCAAATGAATCTCTCCGTGTATAGATCAAGTACAAATAGTTATTTTGTGTGTAAAGTGTTCATAAGTATGATGATTATGTCATTTAACAAAGAGTAAATTGCTATTTTAGTCCCTGAGTTTTGTCAAAATTTGCCATTTTGATCCAAATAGTTTTTTTTTGCATCTGGGTCCCTGACTTTTCCATTTTGTTGTCATTTTGATCATTTTGTCTAACTACATCCAAAAACTCAGTTTGTAACAGAGGTATTTTGAGGATTTCCTTAAAAAATGTTTTCAGTTGCCATTTTGATCCAATTCCAAAAAATCAAAAAAATTCCAAAAATTCAAAAAAATCTAAAAATCAAAAAAATTCTAAAAAAATCATAAAAATTCTAAAAAATTCAAAAAAATCTAAAAATCAAAAAAATTCTAAAAAATCATAAAAAATCAAAAAAATTCTAAAAAATCCAAAAATCATTAAATGTTTCGGCGCGAACCGTTTCGACCCGTACCGTTTCGAACCCGAACCGTTTCGAGCCGAACCGTTTCGACGCGAATCGTTTCGACGCGAACCGTTTCGACGCGAAGCGTTTCGACCCGTACCGTTTCGAACCGTATCGTTTCGACGCGAACCGTTTCGAACCGAACCGTTTCGACCCGTACCGTATCGAACCGTTTCGACGCGAACCGTACCGTTTCGACGCGAACCGTACCGTATCGAACCGAACCGTTTCGACGCGAACCGTTTCGAGCCGAACCGTTTCGACGCAAACTGTTTCGACGCGAATCGTTTCGAACCCGAACCGTTTCGAACCGAACCGTTTCGACCCGTACCGTTTCGAACCGGTTCGCGTCGAAACGGTTCGGCTCAAAACAGTTCGGGTTCGAAACGGTACGGGTCGAAACGGTTCGCGCCGAAACATTTAATGATTTTTGGATTTTTTAGAATTTTTTTGATTTTTTAGAATTTTTATGATTTTTTAGAATTTTTTTTATTTTTTGAATTTTTTAGAATTTTTTTGATTTTTTAGAATTTTTTTATTTTTAGATTTTTTTGAATTTTTTGGAATTTTTTTGATTTTTTGGAATTTTTTTGATTTTTTGGAATTTGATCAAAATGACAACTGAAAACATTTTTTAAGGAAATCCCCAAAATACCCCTGTTACAAACTGGGTTTTTAGATGGAGTTAGACAAAATGATTAAAATGACAACAAAATAAAAAAGTCAGGGACCCAGATGCAAAAAAAAAAACTATTTGGATCAAAATGACAAATTTAAACAAAACTCAGGGACTAAAATGGCAATTTACTCTTTAACAAATAATTACTTTACCACATGGACAAATGATTTAGGGTAATTAAAAAACAACTTGGAGAACTACAATGAAGTTTTACTTTATTTTGCAATTTTTATGTTTAGACCATTATTTTTTATGCATTAACTTTTGTTCTTTAATATTTTTTTTAAAATAAGTTACAAATTAAATGTTGCTATATCTTAGTGTGCAACATTAAGTTTGTAATAATAACTAGTTGATTCGTTATTATTACTCTGCAAATTTAATATTTTTAAAAAATTATATTTAAAAAAACCACATCTTAGTCTTCCTATTATGTTGCTATATTAAGTGACAGTGTTATATCAATACAGTAACACCAAACTTATAGCGACTGAACTCCATTCCACTAGTTATTATTACTTGTTAAAAACTATTCCACTAGTTATTATTACTTGTTAAAAACTGAGTTTCTTTGTTTGCAAACAAGTATTGATTATCTCAATAATATTCACAAACTGAGAGTCATTAGCAACGATTGTATTTCATTAATCATCAATGATTCAAATGTTTTACAAATGATTGATTTTACAGACTCCTCCTCAGCTGATCACATAAAACGAATTAGTGTGTGTGATAAATAGATCACTAACATGTGTGATCTATTTATACAAGTACGAAAGCTCTGTTCAGTGATCAGCTGACGTCACCCTGATAGTGACATCTAACATTCCTAATTAACATAAAAGATTCTCAGATGTTTGCAAACGTCTGAGCAACCTTATCATCTGTTCTAAGCTATACTAAAACACTAATAAAATAAGTACTATTACATTGAGTAAACACTGTCGAAGCTATCCTTTGTTGCAGGTGTCCAAACATCTGTTTAGCCTAACAGATGTTTGGTCTTCTTCAACAGACATTGGCTTTGGTCTTCAACAGATGCTAGCCTTCAACAATTGCTGGTACTCTTGAATAGCGGTTTCAAGTCTTCATCAGATGTTAGCCATGCTCTTGAACAAATGTTCTGAATAGGTGTTCAAGATTCACTATCTTTGGGGAGAGATTGGTTCAATCTTCGCTTATTTTTTGATCAGTGGATCATGTTATAGCTCTCAGATATCATCTGTTCTTTTGTAGGTCCAACATTACTCTGCAACTTTAAGTAGAGTAATGATAGTTATGCTATTTTAGTTTTGTAGTAGTGTGATATCATTACCCTAAAAAAATTAACTAGCGTCTTTATTATTACTCCAGAATAATTAAGTTAAGTAGTATTAAGTTTTTTGAAACGGCAACTATTCCTCATATACTCATATTAACCATCGCACATTGCAGGAACCCTTTAATCTCGGATAGAGGAGAGACACTTTACCACCACACTATATCCCTCTAGGACAGGTAAACTAATAATAATTACGCTACTTATGTTTTGTTGTAGTGTAATATTATTTATGTACTCAAATTGTTGTAAAATAACACAAATAGATGTAACGTGCTAAGCGTACACATAACTAGAAGAGTACACTAGTAGAATTATTATTACTCTACAAGTTTTTAACTAGAGTAATTATGTTTATTTCATTTTTTGCCGTGTAGTTACTCTACTTCAAAACTGTAGAGTAATATTAATTACTTTAGTTATTTGTATTTTTATTAGGTTAATTTTGTTTGTGTCGGATCCCATATATATAGATGGATGCAAGTTCCCACATCTTTTTTAAACATCTATAACTTTCTATAAGTAATTTTTTTTAATTACAGAACATTTTTTTATCTTTAATATGATACAGTTTTGTTATATGAAAAATAAAAAAATACAATTTAACTCGGTGTTTTTAATTCATTGTGTTTTTAATTTTGTTCATGTTGTTATTGGTCTGTAAAAATTATAACCACTGAGACCATTGTGTTATAATTTCAAAAATTGAAGTCTTTTTTCATAATCAGATGTTGTGTTAATACACGGTGTTTTATTTGTAGCAGTTGCATGATGTTTTATTTAAGTGTCATGATAGTTAAAATAATTAGTCTATGATCAAATTTACTCTTGTACCCGTATACCTTGGTTGCTAAATATAAAGGTTTGTCACATTCATTAATCCACAACTTCTTAGAGCATTCACAATGGATCTTTTAAGTTTATGTTAGTGAGAAAACTTATATTATACGGAATGGATGTGAGTGATTTTGAATGTAGAAGAGAGAAAATATATGATAATGTTACTATTCATCTGTAAATATATGGGAAACACCGTTCACCACTGATATTTTTTTTAATATTTTTAAAGGTGGTTGTGAGTGGAGGATAGAGAAAAAATAATAATAAAGGTATAAAATTATTATTTAATTAAAAATGAGAAGGAAAAAGTAATGATTTTTAGTGTAATTATACGAATATGGATAATGAATCCAATGTGAATGCTCTTAGGGGCTTATTGGCTAAGCTTTTCAAACTTGCTTATTTGCTTTTCTGAAAAGCAAATAAGTAAATAAGCAAGTTTGAAAAGCTTTAAATTAGAGCTTTTCAAACTTACTTATTTGCTTTTCAGAAAGCAAATAAGCAAATAAGCAAGTTTGAAAAGTTTAGCCAAACAGCCCCTTAGTCTTCTTAAAAAGACCTTGTAACCAAACCTATATATATTACTAGCTTATAAACATGTGTATTACATGGATTAAATATAAAAAATATAGATTGAATAATATTTTAATTTATAAGTGTTACAAACTCGTGTATTACACATGTAAAATATAAAAAAAGAGTAAATTATTTTTTGAGTCCCTGTGTTTTAGTGGTTTTAACCACTTGAGTCCAAAATCAAAAAGTTTAACGCCCTGAGTCCCTAGCCATTTATTTTATAACGTTTTGAGTCCAATTTTGCTCATTTTATAATGATTTGAGTCCAAAAAATTGGACTCAAAAGGTTAAAATTTGGACTCAAAATGACTCAAATGGTTAATGAAAATGCTTATAGGGACTCAGGTCGTTAAACTTTTTGCTTTTGGACTCAACTAATTAAAACCACTTAAACACAGGGACTCGAAAAGTAATTTACCCTATAAAAAAAACATGTAAATCATACTTCTATATAATCCTAATCACATATTTAAAAAAGTGTAATAATAGTATAATCTAATTATTACGTTTTTCGATTAGTATTAATATTAATATAAATAAAGAAGGTTTAGTAAAAAAGATCTAATTATTGTATTATTTATTTTACGATAATATTTAATAAAATACATTGTATTCATCATTTACTATTAATTAAATAGTGCATCGTAATATGGTATTAACATATTTAAATTAAATAAATTAGTTAGAATAAAAATTTAAAAAATATTTTAGAATAAAATGTAAGTTTAAATTGTAAGGTTGAAGAAGATTGTGACAAGTGACAATAATTAGAATCATATATTAAAATTTAAATTAGATTTGATATTTTATTTGTAACTTTACCATCTTTATCAATAATTAATAGTTTAAATTATTTGGATTTAGAAATATATGTGGTTAATCTTAACGAGGTGTTATATTATCAAATAAAATATTATAATAATACACAAATAATTAAATTGGAGATTTTAGTAATAATAAAAAGAGTAAATTGTCATTTTAGTCTCTGAGGTTTGTCCCAAATTGCTACTTTAGTTCAAATAGTTTTTTTTCCTTCTCTAGGTCCCTGAGTTTTTCATTTTTTACCATTTTGGTCTAACCCACTAACTTTGTTAAAAATGGCAGTTAACTCGCACTAAATAGTTTGGTAGTTGCCATTTTCATCCAAAATCATTTTTTTCTTTTATTGAATAATATATATAAAAAATACTTTAATTAAAAAACTCTTAAACTAAAAAAATTAAAGTACATATTCATATACATATAAAAACTTTTAAGTTTTTAAAAGCAGAATATTAATTAGTATATTAAAAAACCCTTTAATTTTTTTAAATATTTTTATAAATAATAAAAATCACCAATCTTCAACCCATCCACCTCCGCCACACACCACTACCAACTTCTGCCACACAACTCCACCACCCACCTCTACCACTCATCATAAATTCTATTGTTTTATACGTGCGATGTGGGCGGTGATGGGTGGTGGAGGTGTGTGGCGGAGGTGGGCGGTGATAGAATTGGTGAATTTTTATTATATATAAAAATATTTTTTAAAAATTTAAAGGGTTTTTATAATATATATTAATTAATATTCTGTTTTTAAAAAATTAAATGTTTTTTATATATTAATATGTATTTTTATTTTTTAATATATATAACTGAATAAAAGAAAACAATGGTTTTTGGATGAAAATATCAACTACGAAACTATTTAGTGTGAGTTAACAGACATTTTGTAACCGAGTTAATGGGTTGGATCAAAAATGGCAAAAAAATGAAAAATTCAAGGAAACAGAGGAGAAAAAAACTATTTGGACTAAGGTGACAATTTGAGAGAAAACTAAGGGACTAAAATGGCAAGTTACTCTAATAAAAATAATAACAATTTTGTTGTAGATAATAATAAACTAACGATTAAAGGCTTTTGATTTTAAAGGATATTCATATGTAAAATTGGTATATTCAAGAGATAAAGTAATTCTTTATTAACACAAGCATCATTGTATATCAAATTCTTCTTAGGGAGATAAGGTTTATTTAAAAATATTTATTAAGGTGGATAGTGGTCCTTATATTAATTTACTCATTATTATTATTATAATTGAGGTAGTATGTGAAATTATCACATAACATTATTTTATTGGAATCATTTATTATGAGAGAATGACGCGGCATTAAGCGGACTATTTACTAGTATTTGTGAGAGAGATGTGATAGTGGGCCCTTCAAACCTCCATTTGTTGAGTTTAAAATTTAAAACATCCAATCCGTTCATTTATTTCGAGGATTACCGTAGGGACATCTGAAATTTTTGTGCCACCTTAGATTCCAAACGGCACACATATGAGGTATTGGAAAAGCTTTAATTAATCATCTATGCTCTCAAAATTGTATGTTTTGACAAAACATCCAAGTTCCAAATAACATTTCTCTTTGTCTTCATCACACAAGGATGAAGAATCGAATCAATACATCATTGTATTATTTATCTTAATAAACATTATGAAATTGTAATATATAGAATGAGTCATAATAAAACTCAAAAGATAATATTAAATTTTGAGAAAAACCACCTTATAAAGACCTTTTTATGTTTTTCATTCTTTTTATATGTTACTGATATTTACGAGAATTAAAATTGACGAGCTACAAATACGTAGTTCGTGAACTCTATACACACACATATATACATATACATACATATATACAGTCTTAATTATATTAACTTTTAAAATTATATAAAACTAATTTTTTTCTTTATATATATATATGGTAAGGTTCATGCGAGAACCACCCTTATTGCGAGAACCGCGAGAACCAATGTGAACACAACCTAAAATAGCTAAAAAAAACCCTAAAAAAACCTAACCCCCCCCCCCAAAAAAAAAAAAAAAACCTAACCTCCCCCCCCCCCCCCCAAGCTAAAATGCTAAAAACTAAACCCCAAAAAACCTAAAAAATCTAAAAAAAATTTAAAAAAATAAAAAAAAATCTAAATTTTTTTTTTAATATTTTTTATGTTAAAATCGCTACTTTTCGAACAAAAAAAAAAAATTTTAAAAAAACATTTTTAATTTTTTTTTGCTTCGAAAACTAGCGATTTTTTTATAAAAAATATAAAAAAAAATTTGTGTGATTTTTAGGCATTTTTTGTTGCGTTCACATTGGTTCTCGCGGTTCTCGCAATAAGAGGTGGTTCCTAACGGATCTTTGTCCTATATATATATATATATATATGCAACTTCTCGAATTTTTAAATAAAAAGTTGAATTTTAGTAATTTAATGAACTTATTAATTTGAATGGATTTAAAGCCCAAAAAGGAGATTAATGATTGGAAGTCTAATCACTATTATCACCTTATTCCTTGCTAGTAAGAGAGAAAGAGAAAGATAAAGAGAGAGAAAGAGAGATCGTAAATGTCACACCCCCAAAATACCACATGCGGAAACCCCGCTAGGCATGTGACGTAACAGGATCTAGCCACCAATCACATTGAACTATTAACAAAATATTATAATAAACTCCCATTTATTAAATTAAAACATTCTCAAACATAACTCAAAGTTTAACGGGTTCAGCGGAAGCATAAAGTAAATCACTGTTTAATGTTGCAAAACCAAATGTATTACAATCAATGAACGTGTCTCATGTTTCCAAAAGGCTCGACCCATGACTATTCCAGCAATCCCAGACAGCAAGTTCCTTATCCAAAGAATCTAACGACATGCGAGCATGCAACAAGTGTATCAGCACAACGCTGGCGAGTTCACAGTTTTACAAAAAACGTTTAGTTACCAAATGTTTAATTTAGTTTGTTAACAATGTTGATAATAACTCGATACCGTACAAGATGGCTCTAGTTTGTTTTGCCCGTCCCCAATGCCCCTTATCAAAGCATTGGTCATGAATATGATTAAATTCATTAGTTCACGTCCGTCCTCTCAGGTACAGTGTGAGGTTGCCAAGCCTAATAGCGCTATCAACTAATACCCCATTACCTCTCAGGTAACTATTCGGTATAAGATGGGACTTAAGGTGATAGGAAATGAGTGTATTATCCAACAGCCCAGTTTTTACCCAGAAAAGACATATTCCTCTCAGGAATACCCGATTGATTGTCCCACCCACCGGGATGCATGCTCAAGAGAAGTGAACTCACATTGGATTGCTCGGTAAATTAAATTACTCGTTCACGTTTGATCAACCACGTCCTAACATGGTTATCAATATCAATCAGTTTTGTTTACTATCGAACCACGTATTTAACAGATAACATCACATAGCACATCACAGATAACGCATAGCATCACAAAATCAATCATTCAAAGTACCTACAGTCTAGGATTGAAAGTTCATAAACACATATCACGAAACCAGTCCAAAACGTCAAGTACACAAGTGTGTGGCCCAGTTAATCAAGGCCCAAACATTTCCTTACGGCCCAAAGTCTTGTGCGAGTGGAGTGGAAGTGTGCGATCGCAACCCTGGTGTGCGACCAAGCTGCCACTGTGTGATCCAGTTCAGCTCATGGCCCAACATGACCGGCCCAATTACAGAGTGTGCGTTTGGGTTCAGGTTAGTGGTCCAATTGTGCGATTGACATACTGATGTGCGATTCATCAACAGTTTGGTCCATATGTCTAGCGTATGCGATTGGGTCTTTGGGCTGTGCGATCGGTGTGTGTGTGACCCAACTACTTGTGCGATCCGCCCAAGTTCATGCAACCCAGCATGTAATAATATTACCCACATATACCCAAGCCCACTGAACTTGTGTGATTCCACATGAGTTGTGCGACCAGGTTTTTGTGCGATCAGTTATCTTTTGGCCCTAATTCACGGGGTCAGTTACATGTTGCCTAGTTGACTCACTTCAGTTATCAATCAACAATCATTCCACCTTTAACGCCAATTAACAACAACAATCACACCAATTCTGTCACACCCCAACCGATGGCGGAATCATCGGGGCGCGGCACTAGGCGAATCAGATTGCTCAAGAGAATCCATAACAACTAGATTGCGACAATATTTAATGCGTTCATTATCCCATACTAATAAACAAATACAATCACATAAGCTGTCACGAATCTTCATGTTCTCTCAAACAATACAAATCTGACAACCTAGATTTTAGGTGTGTTTCTAAACTTCCTAGCTTGATTTGATATAGACTGCGACTAAACCTACAACATACGTTAAAACCAGTGTTGTAAAAGTTGGATTCCAAGGCCATGTACTCGGCGAGTAGTCGGTCCTCGGAACCCCTCCGAGGCGATTTTCTCTTAGGCGGACTCAATTAGTCGCCGGCGGTCAAACTCGATCAACATCGGAGATTAGTCGGTCTAGTCGGGACTAGTCGGGCATAGTCGGCCTAGTCGCTCAACCTCGTTTGTTTTTTCTTCAGAGAGTAGTCAGAGAGTAGTCGGTCAAGTCGGGACTAGTCGGCCTAGTCGGTCAACCTTATTTGTTGACTTTTATATTATACTTATTTTGACATGGATTATGCTTATTTCGACTTGAATTATGCTTATTTTGACATATATATAATATCCAATAATTAATTTTGTTTATATTTACCATGTCCGAGTACTCCCTCGTTGGCCGACTAGGGTCCGCCTAGCAACTTTTGCAACACTGGTTAAAACAATGTCAATACAAAAGTATTGGCGAGTATACAAGTTTTGATAGCGGGGCATAGTAGATAAAAAGTGCTGCGAATTACCACATACATAAACGAGATACACAACATACATACAAGACAGAAACTACCAGCTAAGTCACTGGAGCTGCGATTGCTATTCATCCTAACTAGACCCCGTCGGGTACTATTGTACTATACTAGTTAAGGCGGGACGTCGCGAGTAAAAGTCCTAGCACATATGTAACTAGCATCACGTGTTAATATGTAATTCAGTCATTCGCATTTGATAAATAGTTTATGCATTCGATTAGTTTGATTTAATAGAAACGTATGTTACACCCAAAAGTTCGATAAAAAGGGTTCGAGTATACTCACAGTAGGTATTCAACAAGTGAACACAACTTGGCTGGATTGATTGAGAGTGCGTCTGAGTTAGCCTGATCATGGAACGGTAACGTGAGCGATGTACGGCTCGTTAAACGGTGACAAGTGAACCAAGTGTCGAATGGTAATCCGATCGGATGGCAATCCGATCGGATGGTCATTCGATCGGATGTCAATCCGTTCGGATGGTCATCCGATTGGATGGCCATTCGGTCGGATTGACATTCGTTTGGTAAAGATGTGTTTGTGTATGATGGCTTGTCTTTTGAAGTTTTCGTTGTAGCATTTTGAAAACAGAGAAGTATCTCTACCCTCCAGGTCGTTCGATCGAACGGTAGTTCAATCGGATAGCGATCCGATGGCAGGATACTTAGTGAGAACAAGTTCACAGCAGGATAGTCACCCAATCGGATGGGCTACCGATCGGATGGCAATCCGTTAGAACTGATGATGCGTTGAACATGTTGAGAATTGTTAAGTGTTGGGACCAAGTGCAATCCGATCGGATAATTGTTTGATCAGATGGCAATCTGATCGGATGGCAATCCGATCGGACGGCAATCCGATCGGACGGCAATCCGTCCCAACGACCTGATCGTCTTGGCACTTGATTATTTTGAAAGTTTTGTGGTTTGATTGAGACGGTATGACAACGTGCTAAACAACAGAAACCCCATCATGACCCAAGTTATCTGATCGAATAGGAATCGCCCTAGCCCGATCAGTTAACTGTTCGAGACGGATGTTCATGTTCAACTCGTAAATCGGTTGTCTCTTTGATAGAATTCAGATCTTGAACCAACACTTCACTAAGAATGAGTAGAAGATCAGAACGAGCTCCGATTCTATCGGTTTTGAGTGCATTGAGTGTAAAAGAGTTGAAAGAAAGTTGGAAACCATCTTTCAATCCTTTTATCCTTGAAAATGTTTAGGTCTAGGTGAAAATATTGTTAAGTCTTGTGGAAATCCTTCAGATCTGAGTTGTTGTTGGTGGAGTGTGGTCAAAACTTGAAGTTCATAAGAACTCCATGATGACATCATCCTAGAGCACCTCAAATACGCTGTTTTCACGGTTAAAAGTTAAGATTCAAATGTGAAAATGATGAAGAAGTGTGTGTAGATCATAGAAGTACAAGTTTTAGGTTGAACACTTACAAGAATAGCGAGAAATCGAGAGGAAAGTGAGCTTGAGCGTGCTGGTCGAACGGGAGCTGTCACATCACTTGAACAGTGATGTGACAAGTGCTATTTATATGTGGAGAGGAGAGAAAGTGATGGAGTGCAATGGATCGGATGGCAATCCGATCGGATGGCCATCCGATTGGATGACCATTCGATCGAATGGCATTCGATCGGTGGTCTCTGATGTGCACAAAATGTAACATATAAATTACATCAATTGTGGCATAAAACTAACCCTTTTTTTAGTACTAATGTTGGAAAAAGTGTGCTTTTGTCTTCCTTTTGTATTTTCAGGATTAAATGAGCTCAAATTAACAAAAGAAGCAAAAAGACAGCTAAATCTAACATAAATACAAGAAAAGGAACAAACGTGGCATGCCCGACCCTCCGACAGCATCTTCCCAAGCAAAATCAAGAGAACAGAAGGCTGAACACGCCCCGTGCTCAGTGAGCACGGGGGCGTGCCCAAGTGTCAGCAGAAAAGACAAAATTGTGGAAGCTTCTATCGCCCACCACGGGGCCTTGCTCAGCGGACACGGGGCCGTGGTCAACTATAAGATTCGTAGAATCCAGGAAAATCTTGATAGTACAGATACACTTCTGCACACGGGGCCATGCCCAGCGGACACGGGGGCATGGTCAACTAATGCAGACAAACTGCAATTAATGAAGAAAGAGAAGGAAGATGGACACGAGGCCGTGCCCGAGCTGCTATAAATAGGGGTGCTTGGCTCATTTGCAAACCATCCCTTGGCACACCACCTCTCTCACACTTCACCCACCCACCACCACCATCACAACACCATCATCCACCACCATCATCCATCATCCATCATAGAGTGTGTGAGTCGTCTCAGGATCCAAGGTTGATCGTAAGAGTTCTTGACAATCAAAGGCCATGTTTGCCTAAGTCTCTTACATCACTTGGTGAAGTGAAGTGTTTAGTGTAATACTTTTTATTTTTAATCTTTTCGCACTTTTTATTTGGTTATGTATTAATGACTTTAATAACTAGCTTTATATGTTGAAGGTGATTCTTCCTTATCATTTGTCTGTGGTGTCTTGGCATTATTTTACTGTCTATATAAAATAAAATATTTTCACCATTCATATCTCCACGGTCTATATGGAGGTATGTTAGCTACCTGGTCGGGTGTTAAGGGAATGGTTTGGTAAGAGTCTTGCCATTGTTCAGTGTATAGATCCTGCAAGGACCTGGGTCAAATTTGGTAGGACCTCCTTCAATACCCACCGGTATTGGATGGCGGGGGTCCAAACTCTTTGATCCCCTCATATGTAAGCTACTATTAAAACTTTAACCCGGCTACTTAGGACTGTATCCCTGCTGACTCAGACTACTTAGCCGAGGGTAACGTCACCTTCAAAAGAGAGGCCTACCACATTATGCATTAATAACTTAATTAATTATCTTTCAATAATCCGACCCTTTAGGATTGTATCCTTGCTGACTCAAACTACTGGGTTGAGGGTAACGTCACCTTCAAAAGGAGGGCCTACTACAATAACTAAGATAATCTCTTAAAAAGTGCAAAAGTTCGGAAATAATCAAAGGTTACACTACACACGAGTCGGATCCAAGTGATTCATCTTGTCTATCTGTTTTTTATTTTTATTTTATTTTTCAGCATTTTAGTTAGTTTTATTTTTCTAGTTTAAAAACCTTTTTTCTAACTTTTGATTTGATTAGACGTTGATGATAAACCGGTACTAAAAGCTCTTGTGTCATTGGACGACCTCGGTATCTTACCAACACTATACTACGCTCACGATGAGTGCACTTGCCCATATGTGTGTTTAGTGTTAGTAAATATCTTGTTTTATAAATTTAAAACTTGGCTAAAAAAGTGTAAAAGGGCTTAAAATATACACCAAAAATATATTACACTACACACGCATCAAGTTTTTGGCGCCGCTGCCGGGGACACAAGGATTTTAAGAAAGATAGGAATCAACGGCCTAATCGTTTTTTTCTAATTTTCCTTTTTTTAGGATTTTCTTAATTTTTCAGCTTCTACAGAACTCAGCACGGGCCGTGCCCGCTGAACACGCCCCGTGCCCAATCTTTGGAACTGGCAATCCTGTTTTAAGTCAGACAGTAAGCTGAACACGGGGCCGTGCCCACTCAACACGCCCCGTGCCCAAGTTTCAGTTACTGAAAACAGAACCGTAAGATCCCGACGGTTGGTAATTTCTGACACAAACATGAGTGATACTGATATTTTTTACTTTCGGCACTCTTATGGTACGTGGTGTCAAATATGTGGTGGCTCTCATAAAGAATTAGAATGTTATTTTCTAAACTATAAGCCCCATTATATAGACCCATTGTTTTCCTGTAGCCTTAAGAGGGGCGAAAGTAAAAATAATCCCTATTTCTCCCTCGAATGCTCTCAACCGGACCTTCTAGGAGAAATGCTTCTTGATGAACTATTTCAATTAGAAGATCTAATTCTTAATTGGTTAAAAGAACTTAAGATGGATTTCATTGATTCATCTCAAGACGATACACAAGAAGAATTGTTGGGATCGCATTCGAATAAAAACAACTTCGTTGTTCCCGATATCACCTTTAACTCTAGGAAAGACTTGGGCGATAGTCGTCCCTGTGCCGATTGTGCCGTGAAGGACTCTACATCGACTTCATTCGGTGCATACATAGACCTGAGCGATTCGGCATACACATTCTTTAACGAGAGCCCGGGAAAGGGTTGGACTTGTCCACCTACATTTAGCATAGGAATCACCCTCACCGATAACCTCTTGCGTTCTCGTCTTAGTCTAGAGCAATTAAGGTATCTTAGGCACTTTGGGGTTGTTCTATCCAGTAAGGAACCGCCCGATCTGGATAAATTCCTTAAAAATAGGAAAACTCCTTAAGACAACATCTAGACACGGGGCCGTGTCCAGGTCAACACGCCCCTGTGTCCACCAAAAGATTCCTTTCTGATTTTATCAGAATACGGACAAAATGTGTCAGGATTCTGTTTGCACACGGGGCCGTGTCCAGCCGACACGCGGCCGTGTGCAGCGTGCTGTCATTTTCTATAAATACAGCAAGATTCTTGCTCATTTGGACCACTCCAAAGACAAAGATTTGCTGGGATCTTTACTCATACCATCCTAGGTATATTCTAAAGAAGGTTCTCAACAACCATCTTGTCTTTTCCACTTTTGTTCATTACCTTCTTCTTCAATTTTCACTCAATACCTTCATTAAAGCTTGAATTCTCCATGATCCCAAGCTTTATTGTAATGTTTGTAAGGTTATTATTCAAGGAATCTTGTTTAAAAATGAGTTATACAACTTTGTTTTACATTATTTATGCTTAAAAGTACCTAATAAATTGGAAAAAAAAATTAAAACTCCAAGATTCCTTGCTCTAAAAACCTGCAGACGGCTGAACACGGGGCCGTGTCCGAGGTACTGTTCCATAGAAATTGAACTCTTTTCGGTCTGTTTTCTTAGAATGGCGAGCAGAAATAGCGGAACATCTTCGTCGCAATCAAGGAACAACCGACAGGGGAGGAGGTCATCAACGGTAGAGGTGTAACAATACGGATACTGACTATCGAAAGATTAACAGGACAATTGTGACACCCTAGGCAATCCTACATCGGTCGTGGCAAGGAGAGATCCTCGGTTCTTAAGGAATGCCCTGCCTCTTAAATCACCAACGCGTTTTGGGCTTAGTTGGCTGTGGAGCACATGAAAACTCCACAGTTAAGCGTGCTCAGGTGGAAGTAGTACCAGGATCACTGGGAAGTCTCCACAGGAGCAACCAAAAAACAATCCGTGAGTTCCTGGATGGGCAACCCATCGGGGGCAGAGCGGACAATATTGGTGATGAGAGAGGTCGGATGTTACAAATGGTATTAGAGCCACTCCTGTGCCATTCGGGATGATGGGGCAAACCTCATCGAGGACGATGAGTCCCTAAGGGGGGTGATTATAACAATACGGATACTGACTATCGAAAGATTAACAGGACCATTGTGACACCCTAGGCAATCCCACATCGGTCGTGGCAAGGAGAGATCCTCGGTTCTTAAGGAATGCCCTGCCTCTTAAATCACCAACGCGTTTTGGGCTTAGTTGGCTGTGGAGCACATGAAAACTCCACAGTTAAGCATGCTCAGGTAGAAGTAGTACCAGGATGGGTGACCTCCTGGGAAGTCTCCACAGGAGCAACCAAAAACAAATCCGTGAGTTCCTGGATGGATGTTACAAGAGGACTCTCTTGTAAACTATGTTTACGCTTTAAGAGATGCTATTGATGAAATGATGGGGGTGGAAGAAGCATTGGTCGACCGTATCAATCACTTAACGGTGGGACTAGAAGGATGTCTTCGAGAGGTCAACCTTTTGCACCAAAGGTTGAACATTCTCGCCTCTCCTCCTTTGGTACCAATCATCACCCAAAGGGCATGGAATGTGGTACCGGAAGTCATCATACCGGCCGAATGGTACGCCATGTCACTCCCCCTCCACAAGATGTTGAGGAGAATGAAGCCGCCTTCTTCCTCCCGAAAGAGATAGAAGAATGGCTTTAACAACATCTAGGGAATACCCTTCAGCCCGGAGTTCTACCAAGCTTCTAGATACCGGAAAATTATTTCCTGAATTTTGGTTCTTAATGTAAAAAGTAGAGCTCCTTAGAATGATTTTATGTATCACTTGACCTATCTAGTTTAGGACTTTTATATTTTATTTTGTTTTTAATTTTCCAGTATTATTATGTAATTCTCTCTATGTTTTAATGGAATGACGGTCTTAGTTAATTTGGTGTTTGGATGATGTTGTAATGAATAAAACACACTCGGGATGGTGAAGGATGATAAGGGAAACTTGGACCAGCACCCCATGCACAAAAATAGGGCCATCCGACAAAATTTTCTTCATTACAGCAAGTTCAGCACATCTGCAGAAAATGCCCAGTTCAGGTAACTGGACACGGGGCGTGCTCACTGAACACGCCCCCGTGTGCAGGCTTCTGTTTCTTTTTACTAAATTCTGTTACTGGCGATCTGAACACGGGGCCGTGTCCAAACGCCCAGTAACATAAAATTTTGCTTTTTCACACCTTTTTACACATTCATTCAACCTAAAAACTTATTTTTGGGACACATTGAGGACAATGTGTAATTTAAGTGTGGGGGATGCTAAAACCTTGAATCTTGCAGGTCCTAATTACAAGCCTTACACAAAACTCTATTGGAACCGCTAATCACCCCAAATTTAAAAAAAATATATATATTTTTTTTTACTTGTCTAGGTTTAACTTGAGAATTTCAAGTTCTAAAAAAGTTTTATTTTTACAAATTTACAACCGATAGCGTCGTGATAAAAAGAACAAACATAAGAAAATTATGAAACGGCATAACAAGTTTAGTTAAAATTTGATTATATATACTTGATCACATAAAAACCCATTCCCACAAAAAGTGAGTTTTGAGCCTTTATTGAGCATACAAATACATATCTTTAAACTAAATGCTCATTTTTCGTTTCTTGTGTGAATAGCCGCTTGGTTCTTACGACTCTAGAACTTGCCACGACGATACATTCCCGGTCCTTACCAACTTAAACCCGAGTAAGTATATGATGGAGGCATTAGGACTAACCTTTTTATTTCTACACCATTATTTTTTTTTACCACCTACCCAAAATCCCCCTAGTTAACCCCTTTGAGTCTAAACCTTTTCATTTCTTAACCCAAAACAAACACCCTTTTACCCACCAAAACCCTTTATTTTAGTAACAAAGCTCGGTTTTTCTTATGACTTCCTTATAAAAAAAATGATGATTATGACGAAGGCAAAAGAAATAAACAAACAAAGTCTATCAAAAAGAACTTTGCTTGGAAGAAATGCTTCATCAAGAATAAAAAAGTTATGAAAAATAAAAAGTCCTACGAAAACCGACGCTTTTTACGCCTTTCGCCCTTTTACTAACCACTAACCCAACCACCCACCTTTAGCCCAAACCTAACCCTTCACCCAAAAGTCCTCTTGATATTTACAAAGGTATATAGTTAAAAATGAGGAGGATTGATTGCTTGGCAAGCTTATGGTAGGAGTAAGTTCCATGCCGCTCTCGAGTGTTTCACTAAAATACATCTTCGGCCGAGTGTTGAGTGATCCCCCGTGAGGTATGTGAACTTGTATATAAATGAAATTTAAAAAAAGGCATGTTATGCCCTAATAAGTAATTTATCTTATGTAATATTTAAATAAATATTGACGAATAGGATTGTAAATAAATAAAAATAAAACTCAATAAAGAATCTTGGAAATTCCGACACTCTATGACAAGCCCAAAAACATTCTCTTCTACCCATTCCATTTGGGAGTGTAAAGCCAGATAATAAAGAGTTTTGCTTGAGGACAAGCAAAGATTCAAGTGTGAGGGTATTTGATGTGCACAAAATGCAACATATAAATTACATCAATTGTGGCATAAAACTAACATTTTTTTAGTACTAATGTTGGAAAAAGTGTGCTTTTGTCTTCCTTTTGTATTTTCAGGATTAAATGAGCTCAAATTAACAAAAGAAGCAAAAAGACAGCTAAATCTAACATAAATACAAGAAAAGGAACAAACGTGGCATGCCTGACCCTCCGACAACATCTTCCCAAGCAAAATCAAGAGAACAGAAGGCTGAACACGCCCCGTGCTCAGTGAGCACGGGGGCGTGCCCAAGTGTCAGCAGAAAAGACAAAATTGTGGAAGCTTCTATCGCCCACCACGGGGCCGTGCTCAGCGGACACGGAGCCGTGGTCAACTATAAGATTCGCAGAATCCAAGCAAATCTTGATAGTACAGATACGCTTCTGCACACGGAGCCGTGCCCAGCGGACACGGGGGCGTGGTCAAGTAATGCAGACAAACTGCAATTAATGAAGAAAGAGAAGGAAGATGGACACGGGGCCATGCCCGAGCTGCTGTTCAGGCTATAAATAGGGGTACTTGGCTCATTTGCAAACCATCCCTTGGCACACTGACGTGACCGTGTCGTCTCGATCAGTCAAAAACCCAATTAAACCTAGGTAGCTAGGGTAAGTCGGGTATCGTATCCACGAAGAGCATGTGGTCAGTATCGCGCGACCCGTTCGATTAGTTAGACTATTTACAAATAATGTACAAAGTGATTATGAAGATTGCTATTTTTATTTATTTGTTTGGTTTTTAAAATAAATCGGAATGAACCGACAAATTGATGTTATCGAAATCAATGAATATTAACTAAAATTGTAAACTAAACTAAAAAGTTGAAACAAGAAATTAGAATACGGATCACACCCGGTTCGATAATTGCAAGACCTAGGGTTCCTACGTGTTTTAATTTGATTCAATTGCATATAGTGATTAACGGATTACTATCATGAAGCTTAGGTGCCAATTGCTATCAACGTCATAGACAACGGACCATAATGCACTTCGTTGCCTCGGACATGTAAATCCTAACCTACAATAAGGCATAAGTGCACAAATTCATTTCGCAAAGTCATAACTTTATCATCGTTCGACAATTCATAAATTCAATTCAAATGCACGACAATTATCATAAGTTTCAAATACTAAACAATTTGTCACAAAACCAAATTAAAATACAAATGTATAAACCCTAGAAATCTTACAACATCTACACCGGGGTGAAACCGCCGAGACTAGCCGTTCATGGTACTCGTTCGATCTTCAAAGGCTTGAGATGAGATTGAAGGCATGATTATTTGGATGTTAGTAGAGGATTGATTATGATGGAGCGAGGATTGAGAGCCAAAAAGAATCGTGTACCGGCTGCCCCCCTCGTAACCGTGTCCCTCCAAGTTATCATATGCGGCTGCCAAAAATTCGATTGGAATCGATTGGATTGATGATGTTGGGCCGATTATGAGAGCCCAAAAGTCAATTAAGTTGCTGCCCAATTCCACTATCGATGATATGAATAATTGGTGATATTCATGATGAATTAAAGGCTCCAAAAATATCTAGTCTATGGCTGCCTCTTTTATTTTCCCTTCACGTGCGTCCATCTCCTTTTATATGTATATATTTCATGAATATTAATAAAGGTGCACTCCTCATTAATGATAAACAAATGTCTTGTCTTTGTTTTCCTAGGAATTTACGTGAAAGAAAGCTGCCAAACCATCATGATGATATATGATCTTTCAAGAAGTCCTCCCATGAATGATGATTATGTTGACTTTTATAATACCCCCTTCACGTGACATTGCAAGATTATAACATTTGATGATATGATAATTCAACTCCAAATTTGATGGCAGCCTTTGTAGTTGTCACAACCCCTGAACTTCCATCTTTCATATTTCTAATACATCTAAGCTGCATCTTAATTTGAAACACGTCCTGAACATCGCTGTTCACCTTGTTTGTCAACTTCGGACGTTCTGCTCCATCTCTAAACTCACCAAACTACGCGTTCTTATCTGTGAACATACAAACACTCGCAATAATCTAATTCCAATCATATAATCATATAAAACAATCTAAACCACACAAAATCAACCCTTAAACACCCATGTTTCACACTCTACATCACATCCCCACACTTGTCGTTTGCTTGCCCTCAAGCAAATCTGTCTTTCACTTTCACGTGGGTCGAACGAGAAACACACTTCCCATTCCCGAGACAAAGGTTACGGTCTAATGTCATACAAAAGTTCAAACTCTTTACAATTTTCAACATATTTAACGGTGAAGTGACTAATCACAAAAAAATGGTTATCCAAGATTAACCCGCCCGTAAAACTAACAAGTCATGCACATCCCTCTCAATGTTCTCTCCACTCGGCTTATAAATTGGCTAATGTGTATAATCTATTAGCATTTCAATCAATTAATCGCTCAAAACCGATTAGAACACGTACCCGCATAGGCTTGCAACTCAATCATTCTCCACCACCGAACACGAATATCAAGCACAAGTCATAAGGTCTTTGAACGGGTTGTAACGGGGCTAGGCTAAGGGTAGGAAATAGGATATTTTAAAGTGGCTAAGGTGATGAAAACTCGATTTTTATTACAAAACAACTATTATATGCACAACTAACTACCAAAATCAAACTAGAAGGCAATAAACTTTCGCCTTTTATTTCTCACTAAGAACATTTATTAATTTTTTTTTCACAATTTTCTTGTCTTTATCATAATATTTTCTGATTTTTTCTCTTTTCTCTTTTTTTTTTTTATAAATGCAAACAAACAAATCACAACTGTACAATTTGACTCCTATAATCGAATTTTCATCACACGGGTTTAAAAGAAAAGGTTTAACGGTTATGGGCTAAAAGGTGGTCAAACGAAAGGATTAGGCTCAAAGTTGGCTACTAGGGGATAACTTTCGGGTAAGGATATAAAAATGGTGTAAAAGAATAAAAGTTTACCTAATGCCTTAATCATTCTCGTGCTTGTATTCGGTCTATGGTCTCGAACGTATCAAAAGATGCAAGTTCTACAATACGCGACTAATGGTCCACTCAAACAAAGAAACATGTATATGTAAATCTATGATATAAAAGTGGCTCAAAACCTCACGTATAAGGGTATGGTATGTGATATGCATAAAATGTTAGTTCCTTAGGCGAATTATTCCCAAATAACCATCCGCTAAATACCCGTCATGCTATAAATTTGAACTTGACCATGACAAAAGACCAAATGGGTTGTGCCATCCCTCGTTGACTTAGTTACTTGTGCTTTTAAGATCGCTTTTGAAACAAGAATTTTTTAAAATTTTTTTGAAATTTTCCCCCATCCCCACACTTAAGCTAAACATTGTCCTCAATGTGTAGTGTTTTAAATGAATGGGTCAAAATCGAAAACTTTTACTACTCCCCCATCCCCACACTTGAGGACAACATTGTCCTCAATGTGTAAGACTAGAGTTTTCAAACGCACAAGGGATGTGACACGGCTAACCTTCCCAAAATTTCACCTCGGAAAATAAAATACAATTTACAATCCACTTATTTGCTAACTAAAAACCAAAAGTAAAAGGAAATGTATGCACCTGATTTTTTTTTTGAGCTCATTCCTCGTGTGCTCTTCTTTTCTTCAAGAAAGCGGTCGTCCCACGAACATAATGTACCTACAAATCTTAACCCTTGTGTAGAAGCATGCTTCTCACAACCATTAAAATTTATTAGCTACCTAGTTCTACCACTTTTATGAAATTATTACCAAGTCATACATTAATTTACTTTGATTTATGTGGAAAAATAATTTACAATAACAGCAACCTAACTCACTTTCGTAGGAATCACGGTTGCATTTAGCTTATGCAACAAGCCCTTTTAAACCTCCCGATAGCTTGGGAGGACGAGAGGTCTCGTGAGGGTTATATAGGGAACACACCCACAACGTTCATTTAACTAAGAAAATAAAATAAAACGAAAATAATACAAACTCTACAACAATTATACCTGATTTGCCTCTCATGGTGGTCGAAGTGCACATTTGCCTACCGAGTTTCCAACATACGCTCGGTAGTTGGCATGCCGGATCCATTCTCTTTTTATTTTACACGGCATACGTATTAAGCTACTTTGGGGTTGTCTCTTGAAGGATTGTCCAATGTCTTGCAATGCCACCCTTCGAATCCTTATACCCGAACCCGCATCCCCAACTTTGTTGGTTGGAGTGATAAGTTTGGGAGAAGGAGAGATGTGACTTTGAGCTTTATTCGGTTCTGACCCGTCTTGCGGTGTTATGTCTTCCGCTTGGTTCAAACATTCAGTTTCTTGCTCCGGAAGTTTAATAACCTCTTCCACCACATCACCATCCACCACTGTACCACTAGCCAACACCTCTTGGTCTCGTCTAAATTGAGCCAATTCTTCGGCGAGATGACCCACTTTCTTTGCCAAGTCTTCATGAGCTCTATCTCTTACTTCAAACTCTTTCTTTATTTCGGATTTGAACTCTTGATGTGAATTAGTAAGGGCACTCATAGCATTCATGATGGCATCGAGCTTGGAACTTATTGAATCTTGAGGTTCCTCGGATGCCGGTTGAGAGTATTCATTATAATAATCATCATACTCCTCCCGGTAACTTGAGAAACGTGGCAATTCAGGTTCATGGTAGTATTCTTGATAATGTGGTGGTGGTGGATTATCGTATGGATAATATGACGATGGACCATTGAAATCTTCATAATCCGCCCTCCTATATTCATACAATCCGCTGAGGTAGTCTTCCCGATCCTTGTTGGCTTGAACTTTTTCGTAGAAGACAGAGCAATCCTCTAAATAATGCTCTCCGCTTCCGCAACACTCACACGGATCATCATCTACCCAATTCATATTGAAAGATGATACCTGCAAAACATGTACCTGCACAAACAAGCTCGACCACCCAAAGTAAAATCACGAATATACAAGAAAGAAAAACTAAACTAAAATCGAACAAGCAGTGAAATACTAAGCGCACTAGCTCCCCGGCAACGTCGCCATTTTGACGTGACCGTGTCGTCCCGATTAGTCAAAAACCCAATTAAACCTAGGTAGCTAGGGTAAGTCGGGTATCGTATCCACAAAGAGCATGTGGTCAGTATCGCGCGACCCGTTCGATTAGTTAGACTATTTACAAATAATGTACAAAGTGATTATGAAGATTGCTATTTTTATTTATTTGTTTGGTTTTTAAAATAAATCGGAATGAACCGACAAATTGATGTTATCGAAATCAATGAATATTAACTAAAATTGTAAACTAAACTAAAAAGTTTAAACAAGAAATTAGAATACGGATCACACCCGGTTCGATAATTGCAAGACCTAGGGTTCCTACATGTTTTAACTTGATTCAATTGCATATAGTGATTAACGGATTACTATCACGAAGCTTAGGTGCCAATTGCTATCAACGTCATAGACAACGGACCATAATGCACTTCGTTGCCTCGGACATGTAAATCCTAACCTACGACAAGGCATAAGTGCACAAATTCATTTCGCAAAGTCATAACTTTATCATCGTTCGACAATTCACAAATTCAATTCAAATGCACGACAATTATCATAAGTTTCAAATACTAAACAATTTGTCACAAAACCAAATTAAAATACAAATGTATAAACCCTAGAAATCTTACAACATCTACACCGGGGTGAAACCGCCGAGACTAGCCGTTCATGGTACTCGTTCGATCTTCAAAGGCTTGAGATGAGATTGAAGGCATGATGATTTGGATGTTAGTAGAGGATTGATTATGATGGAGCGAGGATTGAGAGCCAAAAAGAATCGTGTACCGGCTGCCCCCTCGTAACCGTGTCCCTCCAAGTTATCATATGCGGCTGCCAAAAATTCGATTGGAATCGATTGGATTGATGATGTTGGGCCGATTATGAGAGCCCAAAAGTCAATTAAGTTGCTGCCCAATTCCACTATCGATGATATGAATAATTGGTGATATTCATGATGAATTAAAGGCTCCAAAAATATCTAGTCTATGGCTGCCTCTTTTATTTTCCCTTCACGTGCGTCCATCTCCTTTTATATGTATATATTTCATGAATATTAATAAAGGTGCACTCCTCATTAATGATAAACAAATGTCTTGTCTTTGTTTTCCTAGGAATTTACGTGAAAGAAAGCTGCCAAACCATCATGATGATATATGATCTTGAAGAAGTCCTCCCATGAATGATGATTATGTTGACTTTTATAATAACCCCTTCACGTGACATTGCAAGATTATAACATTTGATGATATGATAATTCCAACTCCAAATTTGATGCCAGTCTTTGTAGTTGTCACCTGAACTTCCATCTTTCATATTTTTCATACATCTAAGCTGCATCTTAATTTGAAACACGTCCTGAACATCGCCGTTCACCTTGTTTGTCAACTTCGAACGTTCCGCTCCATCTCTAAACTCACCAAATTACGCGTTCTTATCTGTGAACATACAATCACTCGCAATAATCTAATTCCAATCATATAATCATATAAAACAATCTAAACCACACAAAATCAACCCTTAAACACCCATGTTTCACACTCTAAATCACACACCACCTCTCTCATACTTCACCCACCCACCACCACCAACACAACACCATCATCCATCATAGAGTGTGTGAGTCGTCTCAGGATCCAAGATTGATCGTAAGAGTTCTTGACAATCAAAGGCCATGTTTGCCTAAGTCTCTTACTTCACTTGGTGAAGACAAGTGTTTAGTGTAATACTTTTTACTTTTAATCTTTTTGCACTTTTTATTTGGTTATGTATTAATGACTTTAATAACTAGCTTTATATGTTGAAGGTGATTCTTGCTTATCATTTATCCGTGGTGTCTTGGCATTATTTTACTGTCTATATAAAATAAAAGATTTTCACCATTCATATCTCCACGGTCTATATGGAGGTATGTTGGCTACCTGGTCGGGGGTTAAGGGAATGGTTTGGTAAGAGTCTTGCCATTGTTCAGTGTATAGATCCTGCAAGGACCTGGGTAAAATTTAGTAGGACCTCCTTTAATACCCACCGGTATTGGATGGCGGGGGTCCAAACTCTTTGATCCCCTCATATGTAAGCTACTATTAAAACTTTAACCCGGCTACTTAGGACTGTATCCCTGCTGACTCAGACTACTTAGCCGAGGGTAACGTCACCTTCAAAAGAGGGGCCTACCACATTATGCATTAATAACTTAATTAATTATCTTTCAATAATCCGACCCTTTAGGATTGTATCATTGCTGACTCAAACTACTGGGTTGAGGGTAACGTCACCTTCAAAAGAGGGGCCTACTACAATAACTAAGATAATCTCTTAAAAAGTGTAAAAGTGCGGAAATAATCAAAGGTTACACTACACACGAGTCGGATCCAAGTGATTCATCTTGTCTATCTGTTTTTTATTTTTATTTTATTTTTCAGCATTTTAGTTAGTTTTATTTTTCTAGTTTAAAAACCTTTTTTCTAACTTTTGATTTGATTAGACGTTGAGGATAAACCGGTACTAAAAGCTCTTGTGTCCTTGGACGACATCGGTATCTTACCAACACTATACTACGCTCACGATGGGTGCACTTGCCCATATATGTGTTTAGTGTTAGTAAATATCGTGTTTTATAAATTTAAAAATTGGCTAAAAAAAAGGGTAAAAGGGCTTAAAATATACACCAAAAATATATTACACTACACACGCATAAGTCTCCGGCGAGTTGCGTTTCGATGTTTCGTTTTGTTCGTTAAGCATTGCGATTGTTTGTTTACACAAAACCATACTCATATATATTTATTATAATTAGTCACCAAGGGTCGTATATAAATATCCATATTTCCAAGTTTGCGATGCGATAATCGAGTTTCGTTTCGAATATGTGTTGCGTTGCGACGCATCACGGCTATCGAGGAGGGTAGAATAGGTCCTCACTTAATGTCATCGTGAGCGTTAGTGTACGCGATGTGATGTGTTATAGCGATAAAATATGCGAAAAATACTGCGAAATAGCGATGTATGTGATATTGTTATATTATGATCTGAATCTCTGGTGCTAGGCGTAACGAGTGTAACGAGTAGTAATAACACACGAAAGTGCTGGTTGTTACAAATTCGATCAAAACAGTTATAAGATTCGAAGATTATGAATCCTAATCATTCAACATATTAACTAATACTATCATCGTCGACCTTCAACTAGATCAAACCCAATCGAGTCTCATGAACATTCATTATCATGCAATCCCTAGTTTTCTTGCATCATTCAAACAACAATACTAACTAATGTGATACATGGTAACCATCGAACTCACATATAAACAACCCTAGGTCATTAGCAACATCTTACAGTTTGGGTGTCTCAATAAATTCATCATAAACTATCACTATCATGTTCCCACCATAATCATCAATTACATACATAATCAATCACAACAACAAGAACTCATTAATCACAACAACAAGAAACTCAACTAAGGAGATGATAACTAGCCAGGAGATTATGTATTGCTAAACAATAGCAACAAGCTTCGAAGAAGAGAAGGAAAGCTTCGATGGGGGTAGGCTGCCGTCGAGAGGAAAAGGGAGGGATCTCTAGGGTTGCTAGTTTTGAGATTATGGGATAATGAAATCCCTAACTACCATTAGGTGCATAAACATCAAACAAAAGTGGGCCGAGCCCAGCTTGGTTCCAGTTCGGACCCGTAAAGGCTTGGGCCGATGGGTTGTCCCACAAACCGCAAAGAGAGGAGTATGTGTAATCTCTAGAGCGATGTGCGACTCGGTAAGGGTGTGCGACTCATTTCTATTGTATAACAATTTCACATATTATATCACTTAATATACCAACTTCACATAATATACAAGCAACGACAATCACGTATAAGTTTAACACAGTGTGCATATAACGATACTAGTTACGAGAAGTAGGTAAGGCTAACCTTGGAAGTTCGGGTTGTCACATCATCCCCAACTTGAAAGAAATTTCGTCCCGAAATTTGGTAAGCCATCTCAGAGAAGTGAAGTGATAGATCAGGACGACTGTGGATTTTCCTCGGATGCCACAGCAAAATTTATCCTTTTTGTAATTCAGTTAAATCTTCTCGTTTCACCTTTTTATCCTTTTTAATGCCTAGGTTTATAGTTTGACAGACTGAAAAATTTATAATTTAAGTAATTCACCGCATAACAAAAATATAAAAAATATGTAAATACATAATCTATATTGGTCAATCAGATTTGTAAGACCCTATGAAGGGGTATGGTCCCAAAGAATGTGTGTAAACGCGTACACAAAGGACCATACAATTCTAAAAACTTTGTTGTCTAGATAGATCTAGAACGTTGACAGATAAAACTGGCGATAGATGTGGGGCACCATGGACAACGGAAAGAAGAGCACTAGTGACAGCTAAGGAAAAGGACACCACGTGACACCAATCATTGGTTGTCAGACCCTGCTGTAGAATCTCCAGGAGACAGCTAGCGACAACCCGACAAGAAGTACTGGGGGACGCTGAGGTGGAGCGAATAACTCCGTGCCAAGTCAGCCCTAGTACGGATTAATGGTCCTGTCATGTTAGGGGAGACAAAACGGATATTCCTCAAGATTGACAGCTGGCAAAGGCCCTGCTGGCTCCTATCTCCATCACAAATCTTCGGCTATAAATATAGACCTCACTACCAGGTTTAAGGATCGTTTCTCTTACACTCTCACTCTATACACGTACTTATTTCCTCAAAACGAGTATCTTATTCTCACACCGGATGGTGGTTACAATGAAAACCCCAACCGCTCCTCCTTGTAACGAGTTCATCGTTGTTTCGTTTTGCAGGATTGATCAAGGAAAGAATCAGGATTAACCATTATAAACGAGACAAGTCACCTAAGCCTAACCTTGAGTTGACTTGCTACTAGAACATTACAAAATTGCATTCTATCATGTCATAAAAAGATTAGAAATAATTAGGAACACTTCATCAGTGGCAGAGTCCTTTGCCTTCCAGTGGGGTTTGTTCCGTTGATGCTAAAATTGTGCCAGACTCTATATTCACATGTCGTGGTTTGAACTAAGATATTACTAAACGTCAAACTTTGTGTATGTTTACTTAATGGTTTGTTCCTTCGGGGTTTTGGATGTTTTCATGGAGCTCACAAAGATTTCTCTTTAACAATATTAGAGTAGTTTATAATAATGTAGTGAGTAGTTAACTGTCTTATGATGATTAGCAAGGTAAAAACATATTTTCAAATTAATATAGTTTGTCCCCTAGTTTAGATTGGGGATATTAGATATAAATAATCCCAACCTTTACCAATTGGCCGATAACACTCTCAACTTTCGATTTGTACCAGCACTCCCAACTTTCAACTTATTTTCATCTAGCACTCTATAACTAACTAAACCATAACCCAATTAGTTTTTGTCAATGTGGCATCAGATGTGGCCCTTTTTCCTTTCACAGTCATCATAAGACATTCACCAAAACATATATAGAGATATAAATGCGAGCTCCCCACTACATCAATATTCTTAACCAGCCCCTTAAGCTAAGCATCTGTTTCGATTCGAACAAATAACAAAAACCGCATATATCAATTCACACTTAACTGATCTAGTAATAGAGGCCCATGATATTGAGGCAAATAATCCACTTACTGCTAAAAGAGTACGTATCAACAAATTTTATGACCGAATCAGTGTTAACCGCTTATGTGCTCCAAGCCTCCAACTAGCACGCTCTGTCATGAGATACTATACCGTTCCAACTGAAGTTTGTGATGATTCCGCAACTATAAAACAATCGTCTTTGTTTTAAATACGTACATGTTTTCACAAGAGAAAACACATCTTGTACTTGTTTCAGTGTTGCGGATTTAGGATGGCGATTAGAGAGCGTCTTCCTACCAGAGGCGCTTTAGTAAAAAGAAACATTCCAGTAAACTCAAATCAATGTTGCTTCTGTGAGGAGAGTTTTGAAACTTGAGAGCACATATCTGTTTCCTATGGTTTTGCTCAGTTTGTTTGGCAAGCCTCTTACAATGGTGTAAGATCCCCTATGTGTTCTTTTTAGATTTTAAAGACTTGCGAAACTTACATCAGTATGCGAACACTCGAACAGGTCTAGAACGAGAAAGAATGCGTTGTATGCTTTCATCATGACCGGCATATGGAGTATTTGGAATTATGTGTAACGAATAATCTTCAACAAAGATAAGGAAGTTTCGCTAATTAAGGTGGTTGAAGGGATAAAAGGCGTTGGGCTTCTTGTGGGTCAAGTATAGATACAGGAGGTCGATATGACAAATTGACAATGGAGGATTGGTGCACCAGCCACCAAACCCCTTACTGATCCAGTGCACCAAACCTCCTACTGGTCCACTCGAGGCAGGACGGAAGTACATCAACTACCACGAGTGGAACCATCCCAAATGACTTGAGCCACTTACCCCCACTACCCACGAGTTAGTAATTATAGATTCTTATGAAACAGAGGAACTTGCTTTACATCATCATCTGCTAGAGCAGAGTGCACCATCCAAATAATGAAGATGTACTAACCTTTGATCATAGAAATGAAAACCGGCGTGTAAATGTAAGATGAAGTTAAATTATGGAAACTGATTAGTGAAGACATAAATTATGATATGAAACTTGTTACAAACAGTTAAACTATAAAGGAATGCTTGCATAGTTTATAAACCATGAACAAGAAAAACATTAAAACAATAAACTAAACAAAGAATCCTCATGCAACCAAACAAACAAAAACTTATAAAGACAATAAGTTTGCATTGATCATAGTTCAGTCAAACAACTTAACACCAAAACCTTAAGAAAATAAACTTTAAAACCTAAATTATTTAAAGCATTCTAAATCTAGATCATCCAATTAGTCACCAGACTGTACATCTAGAGTCTTCCACTAAACTGTTCCAAGTCTTAACACATCCCCTAAAAGAATGCATACAAACCAAACACCATGAAAGATCATAATCAAATAAAGGATCCATGTTTTAACCTGTTACCACCTCACCAAGAACTCTTCTTCTTCCCATCATAAAACTCAAGATACCACTTAACAAACTTCCCCAACCCCGTCTCCAAATCCGTCGTCGGCCTATACCCAAGCTCCTTCCTCGCCAGCGTAACATTCGCATGCGTAAACGGCACATCCCCATTCCTCGGCATCAACACAACCTTCTTCTTCGCTTTCACCTTCAACAACTTCTCCAATATACTAACCAACTTATTAACCGAAACAGGCGAAGTATTCCCTAAATTAATAATCCTAAACTGCGCTTCCCCTTTCTTCTTCCCACCGCTCCCCGTACTCTTCTTCGCAGTATCAATCGCCGCTAAACACCCTTTCACAATGTCATCAATGTAGGTAAAATCCCGAGCCACAGTCACATGCCCCGCCCCTTCATATATCGAAATCGGTCTCCTCTTCAATATATCCCTAGTAAAAAAGAAATACGCCATATCCGGCCTCCCCCACGGTCCATAAACGGTAAAAAACCGCAATCCGGTAATCGACAACCCGTAAATATGATTATAACTATGCGCAATCTCCTCACCCGCTTTCTTCGTAGCCGCGTAAAGACTCGCCGGCTGATCCGTCCTATCCTTCTCCGAAAACGGCACCTTCGAATTCAACCCGTAAACCGAACTCGACGACGCCCACACGATCACCGGCTGCGGATTAACCGATTTCGCAACTTCTAACAAATTAACAAACCCATCCACGTTACTCTCAACATACGAACTAGGGTTTACCATAGCGTACCGTACACCCGCCTGTGCAGCGAGATGAAGCACGTGACTAAACCTCACTAAACCAAACAATTTCCTAAGCAAAACGGCGTCGTTTATATCACCTTCCACAATAAACACACCAACACGATCTAACAACTGTAATTTTCGCGCTTTTTTTAAACTGACGTCATAGTACGGATTAAAATTATCGAGACCAACGACGCCGTTTCCGCGGCGTTTAAGGGCGACAGCGGCGTGAGATCCGACGAAGCCGGCGGCGCCGGTGACGAGGACGATGGGGGCGGCGCGTGAGCGGGGTTTGGCGGAGGATTTGACGTGGTTTTCCCAGGAGGTGGAGCGGAGGGTGCGGCGGGGGGCGGTGGGGGAGGGCGGGGAGAGGAAGAAGAAGAGGAAAATGAAGGCGAGAAAAACGAGAGTGAGTTTGGGGAGGGTGGTGTGGAGGCGGAGACGGTGGTGGAGGAAGTGTAAGGGGGATTTTTCGGGCTTGAATTTGCCGGGAGTGGTGGGGATGTTGTCGAGGATGGGGTTTAGAGGGGACATTTTTGGTAGGAAATTGGGGGTTAAATTAGGGTTTTTTCTGGGAAAGAGATGAAGAGAGAGAGAGAGAGGGTAATGTACTGAAATTGTTTGTTGTGTGTACGTCTCTTAAATCACCGAAAATTGCAGAGGATGGGGAACGATGGTGATAATCATCTGGTTCTGGTAGGAGAAACCGGGGGTTTATTTCTTTTTCTTTTGTGGAAATAAATAAAAAAAACAATTATGTTAGTTTCAAGTTTTTATCTAAATTTTCATTTTAGTTCAAATAGCTTTTTTTTGTTCTCTAAGTACTTGATTTTCTTTTGTCTTGCCATTTTGATTACAATCCCTAACTTAGTTTAAAAACCATGTTATAATCAGGGATATTTTTTGCATTAAATTATTATGAGGTTTATAAATTATGTTGTAAACTACCTCTGGTTATCACTACACAACAGTTATGACAAAAATACCCCTGGTTATATCCAGATTTTTAGACTGAGTTAGGAAATGTGATCAAAATGACAAGAAAATAGGAAAGTTAGAGAATCAGAGAAGAAAAAAAACTATTTGAACTAAAATGTGAATTTAGACCAAAACTCAGGGATTAAAATGACAATCTACTCTACCAAAAATCCACTTCGTTGTTTGAAGAAAGTTGGTTTATTTAATTTAATATAAATAAATAAACATGAACAATTTTTTTTATTAAACATAAAATAAACAAATGTTTCACACATTCATTTACGTTTGTTTATGTTTATTTGTTTATGTCTGTTTGAGTATTAAGACAAAAGTCCAATATATGTGTGAGAGAGAGTATGTGACATTCTTTATTACAAAAGTTTATTTATACTTGTTTATCTATGTCCGTTAGTGTTCGTTTGTGTTTGTTGTTAATGTTCATGAACTTTTCGTTTAGAACGAACATATGTAGACATGAACATGCTCGTCTTCTTATAACGAATATAAACTATTATTACAATTATTATTATTAACTTGTGTCGTACATACAATTGGCGTGACATATCAATAGTAAAATATGTTCTTTGTGAATGTTCACAAGTTTTTCTAAAGATCACAAGAAAAAATATTATAAGATGCTGAACATTCTTTTTTAATTTTAGTGTTTTGGCATGTAGAATGTATGTTATGATATAAATTGATGGAAATCTTGATTGAATGTTTAGGAGTAATCGATCCCCTTAATACAATCACAAGAGTACATATAATATACATATGTATGTTAACTGCCATATGTTAACTGTCAAGCAGTTATTTGGGGAAGTTTGTATATATGGTTTTATAACACTCCCCCTTAGATATGCATTACTTGTTCATTATACACTATTATTAACAACATGCTCCAGGATGATGTTAAATCGATACTTCAGGACCTATGAGATAAACTGATAATGCAGGACCAGTTATGTTGCCTCGTTAAAAACCTTGCTAAGAATACCCAATGGGGCAAAACTTAGTCAAGGAAAAGAGTACAACGTGTATAATGCTCCCTCTCAATTTAACTAACGTCTTTTAATCTACGAAGCCCGATCTCATGTGATAACTGCTCGAAACTGCTTCTAGCTAACGATTTTGTGAACAGGTCTGCTAGATTTTCACTTGACTTGATCTGACGAACATCGATTTCCCCTTCCTTTTGTAAGTCATATGTTGAGAAGAACTTTGGTGAGATGTGCTTTGTTCTATCGCCTTTAATGTAGGCTTCTCTTATTTGAGCTATGCAAGCATCGTTGTCTTCATAGATAATCATCGGGTCTTTCTTGATTTGTTCTAATCCGCATGCTTCTTGTATATGATTGATCATTGATCTCAACTACACGCATTCTCGACCAGCATCATACAATGCTAGCAATTCGGCATGATTTGATGATGTTGCTGTAAGTGTTTGCTTAGTCGATCTCCTAGAAATTGTTGTGCCACCGTATGTGAATACATAACCTGTCTGAGATTTTGCTTTGTGAGGATCTGATAGATATCCGACATCAGCGTACCCAACAAGGTGGGACTTTTGACCTTTCTGATAGAAAAGACCTAAGTCTTGTGTCCTGCAAATATACCGGAATATATGTTTCACACCATTCCAGTGTCTACATGTTGGATTCGAACTGTATCTCGCTAGTACATGAACTGCAAATGCAATGTCAGGTCTTGTGTTATTTGCGAGGTACATAAGGGCACCGACCGCGCTTAAGTACGGTACTTCTGGACCAAGTACTTCTTCGTGTTCTTCTTGAGGGCGATAAGGATCCTTGTGTGGATCTAGCGGTCGGACAACCATAGGTACGCTAAATGGATGTGCTTTATCCATATTGAAACGTACTAACATCTTCTGGATGTAGTTTGATTGATGGACAAATGTGTCATTGCACAGATACTCAAATTGTAGTCCGATACACAATTTCGTCATACCAAGATCTTTCATTTCAAATTCCTTCTTTAACAACTGAGCAGCTTTCTCTATCTCTTCAAGAGATCCGATGATGTTGATATCGTCAACATAGACTGCTATTATAGTGAAATTTGAGAGTGATCTTTTTATAAAGACACATGGGCTGATTACATCAGACTTGTATCATTTATTTTTCGAGATATTCACTAAGTCGATTGTACCACATACGACCAGATTGTTTGAGACCATATAAAGATCTCTGGAGCTTTATAGAACACATATCTCGAGGTGTTGATTTTAATGCTTCAGGAAATTTTAATCCTTTAAGGATTTTCATGTAGATGTCATTTTCAAGTGTCCCGTATAAGTATGCGGTGACGACATCCATTAGTCTCGTATGAAGTCCTTCAGAGATTGTGAGGCCGATTAGGAACCTAAGGGTTATCGCATCCACTACAGGGGAATACGTTTCCTCATAATCAACTCTTGGGATTTGGGAAAACCCTTGCGCTTCAAGTCGAGCCTTATATCGTACAATCTCATTCTTTTCATTTCTCTTTATTGCAAACACCCATTTATACCCTACTGGTTTGACGTCTATGGGTGTTCGGACTACAGGTCCGAAAACATGTCACTTTTCGAGCGAATTCAATTCGGCGTTTATAGCTTCTTGCCACCGTGGCCAATCATTTTTGTGCATGCACTCTTCTAAAGTTTTTGGTACGTAATCATTTTCATTGATTACATCCGTTGCTATAGCATATGCGAATATATCAACAACACGTGTTTTATTCCGGTTCCACATTGTACTGTCTGGTACATAATTAATAGAGATCTCATTTTTGTTCGGTACCAGTGTTTCTTCTGAAAATTCATTTTCCTCTGGAATTATAGTTGTCTCTTCCGGGACATTTACCACTACCGGGGTTTCATTTATAACCTTTTGTGAGTTTTCACCAACTGCGTTACTTTGCTCTTTTCGTTTCCGTGGGTTTTTGTCTTTGGAACCGAGGAACCGATTGGTCTCCCACGCTTTCATTGTATAGTAATCGCTTCTGGGATTACTTCAATTCGAGCAGGTGCATTTGATGCTGGTACATGTAACTTTGTCACTCTATTCGTGTCTATGAATGCATCTGGTAATTCATTCGCTATTCTTTGTAATTGTATAATCTTTTGGACTTCATATTCACATTGACCACTTCGGGGGTCGAGATTTGATAGCGATGATGCATTCCACGTTATTTCTTGTGTTACCAGTCTTTCTTTGTCCTTATCTCCCCCTAAGACTGGGAACATTGTTTCTTCAAAATGACAGTCAGCATACCATGCTGTAAACATGTCTCCCGTCATTGGTTCTAAATATTTAATAATGGACGGGGAGTTAAAACCAATATAGATACCCAGTCTTCTTTGGGGTCCCATTATAGTACGTTGTGGTGGCGGTATTGGTACGTATACCGCACAACCAAAAATTCTAAGGTGGGACAAACTTGGTTCTCGTCCGGAGACCAGTTGCAATGGGGAGCATTCGTGATCAGCAGTTGGTCTCAATCTAATCAGTGCAGCGGCATGCAAAATAGCATGTCCCCATGCAGAAGATGGTAGTTTACATCTCATTAAAAGTGGTCTAGCGATTATTTGTAATCGTTTAATCAGAGATTCAGCTAAACCATTTTGTGTGTGAACATGAGGTACTGAATGTTCAACATTGATCCCGATTGACATAGAATAGTCATTAAAAGCTTGAGATGTGAATTCTCCCGCATTATCCATCCGGATGTTTCTAATTCGATTGTCCGGAAAATTAGCTCTCAGTTGTATGATTTGAGCTAGAAATCAGGCAAATGCTACATTTCGAGTAGCTAAAAGACTCACATGTGACCACCTTGAGGATGCGTCAATTAAGTCCAAAAAATAGCGGAATGGTCCACATAGAGGATGAATAAGCCAACAAATATCCCCTTGGATTCTTTCCAAAAATGAGGGGGTTTCATGTATTAGCTTAATTTGTGAGGGGTGAGTTATAAGTTTGCCCAGAGAGCATGCTGCACATGATAAATCTTGTGGTAGCAAAACTTTTAAGTTTTTAAGAGGGTGCACGTTTACACTTTTGATTATTCGTCTCATCATTATGCTACCTGGGTGACCTAGACGGTCATGCCATATATTGAATGTGTCTTTATCTAATAGCTTTTGGTTACTCACCATGTATGATTCGATAGGATTGATATTAGTACAATATAATCCAGAGGATAAGGCTTCTAATTGTTTAAAAATTGTTTCTTTGCCATTTTTGTTTGAAGTAATTTGAAGATATTCAATATTATTTTCAGATATTGTTTTTAGGTGGTAACCGTTTTTTCGAATATCTTTAAAACTAAGTAAATTTCTTCTAGATTTACTAGAATATAATGCATTATCAATAGTTAATTGGGTAACCGAAGATAATGTTATGTGTGCTCTGCCGGAGCCTTCGATAAGGTTACTGACACCAGATATAGTACCAATCTGTCACACCCCGATATTTCCACGTATTACCGGTGGGCCCGGTGGGGAGTATCGTGACGTAGTTGATATCATCATAGTCAAACAACACAATATATAAATGCACAGCGGAAGCAAAAGATAGATTTATTTCAACCGAATAAAATTGTAATATTAAATATCACAAACAGTTGAAACAGATCCACAGGCGGATCAAATAAAAAGGAAACATAGTTCATCAGATTTAACTGCATCAAAGCTTGCGAGACTCTTATTGATGCTAAGGAGAGAACAACCTATTTCGAGTAGTACCTGCACTTAGTCTTTTTGGGAAAATACGTCAGTTTACACTGGTAAATACAATTAACTGACTCATTTTGAAAAGGTTTAAAAATTGATTTGAATGCACGTGGCACAAAACATTTTATAACTTGGGATAATTATTTAAATATAAACTTGTAAAAGAATTACATGTTTCTTATGCGTTCAGTAGCCCGGATTTGACACCGGGTTAAAGATTAATTGACACACCACATTATTTATTTATGCACTGACGGGTGTACGCCTACACCCCGTGCTTAGGTCGTGGCCATTTCGTAAAATGATGCCAAGGATATCCGGGACATGGTCATTAACCCCCAAAAGGCTTTAAGCAAACAAAACATTTTTCAACGGGACATTTCAATGATTTAACTTAATACAATTAAAGATGCAATGCCCGACCAAGCGGTATTTTATATACCGTACCCCAAGCCCGTATAAGGGAAAATAAGTTAAAAGTATTTACCTTTGCAAGTATTAATCACAAACAGCAAATGCGGGTAGCTTTTACCGGGTCTCCTATTCTGGAACAAAGGTTTTTAATAACCTATTAGATTCCTAACGGGTCTTTAATTAAGCCTAACTTAGACCGGTTAGTTTTAAAGGAAGATGCGGTTCAAACGCACGATTAAGCGAAGACCGGAATAGATTGTAGCTTAGACCCGACAAGTTTGAAGACTTGTGTAATATGGGTAAACTAAACACATTCTGGATTTTGAGATAAAAATGATAAGGTTTGACCCGTTTCGGCTAAATTATGCAAACTAGTTACATAAGCCGATACGAACGCGAAAAGTGCGTAACGGGTAACCATATGAGTCATATGCAAGTTTCCTAAGTTAATATGCCTTAAATATGTTGTGACATCAGTAAGATATCTTCTATTATGCCCAAAACGGATTTAAACTCAAATTACGCCCCGTAGGGGTATTTTGGTCATTTTAAAGGTTATAAAAGAATTTAAATGTACAACTGAGTTACAGGTCTGATTTAATCAGTAAAAATATTTATCTTTATAAGTCATAACAGTAGGGTAATACATATATGTGAAATTCATCATTTAAAACCAAACTATGCACCTTAGGGGTATTTTGGTAATTTCACATAGGCTTAAAAGGTCAAAACTGGAAATCTGAGTTTAAGACTTTAGCTTACTGTAAAAATATAATAATTTACTTAAAATATCAGTAGGTATCAACCTTATATGTTTAAAATAATTTTAATACATACTATGCGTTAAAAACGCTTAAAAAGGCGATTTGGAGACATTTCCGGGTTTTCAAAGGAAAGCTGATATTTTTATTATCCCAGAAGGCTCAAAATAATTTATTTATTATTTAAAATCAGTAGCAAAAGGTTTGGGGTCAAAAGGTTTTATAAAACTCATTTTATAGCTCAAAAGGGCAAAACCGGCAATAACCGAATTAAGCTTAGAACTCTATGTTATGCTCAGCCTAAAAATAAATAAAAATCTTCAAAAATCCCAAAATATTATTTTATAACAGTAGGTAAAAATTTTGATTTCAAAAATTGGATTTAGATAGGCTATATGCTAATTATGCCGTTTAATTAATAAAAAACTTTCTAATTACGCTAATGAGCATAACTCCTAATCTAGACCTCAAACTGATGTCAAATTTTAGTGACAACTTTATAAATCAGTAACTAAGGTTTCTACTCTTTTACATTTTCAAAAATCACGTTTTATGGTCAAAAGGGCATAATAGTCAACATATAAGCATTTAACGGAAACATGCATGTGAATCGGATAACTAATGAACCAAGTTGTATAATCACAGAGGGTTATACTAATATGAAACTTGGTCCAAATAAAGCTCTAAGGCATTTCCAAAACATGCTTAAATGGGTCAGAACTGGAAGTCAAATCAAAAGTCAAATTATGCGACTTTCGGTTCCGAACCGAGCCTATACTGAAAATTGTCGGGTTGAACATATTTAGACATGTTCTTACATTAATTACCAAGTTATATTAATGATAAAACAGGTTGCATGGCTCCTACATTTCTAATTATGCATTAATTTGAAAATAAGCTTTCTGTTGACTTTTTAAAATTAACTTTGACCCGACAATTGACCTAGTTAGAGTGGGAATCAGAGGGTGCCCTTTTAAGGGTTTATTACCCACATAATTACCAACTCATAGGTACTTTTAATTCAAGATTTGACTGGACAATTATTGTTTAATCTCGAAGTCAAACTCTAATTACGACGTTTGACTTTAAGCTAATAAACTAAGCTAAACTGAATTAAGAAGGGTTAAGGACACTTACAAGAGTCCTAAGCACGACTAGGAAGCCTAAGAAACTTTGGTTGCTGATCAGAGAGCTCCAGAACTTGAGTTGTGAGAGTTTGCAAATGAATGAACTCAAGGTTGCAACTAAAGGGAGGCTTATATAGCAAAATTGATGCAACAAGATGATGCCAAACAACTCTATGCATGGATTCAGATCATCACATCTGTCCCTAGTGCATGAAAATCCATTTGCCCAGCCCCTGGTATCATTTTAGAGGCTCATAAGTCGGTTACAGACCTGAACTGGCACCTGCAGGTCATTTTCTGTCGCTGGCATGTTTAGGCGCCCCGCGTAAGGAAACCCAGGGGGTTTACGCGCCCGGTATGGTGCCCCAGAACCAGCCAAACAAGTTTCAAAGTTTGCATTTTTGGTCCCTGGTCCTTGTATGCGTGGTTTTAACTTCCAATTTTGCATTTTCATCCCTCTAACTTGATTTTTAAGGACCTTAAGACTTATACAAACTTGGTTAAGTCCTTGGTTAACTTTGTGATCACCCATAAGGTCATAAATTTCAACGTTGACGCTTTTAACCCCTCGTATACGAATATTATCATAACTTTTCCATACAATAACGAAACTTGGTGAAATTTTTATCACATATTCTAGTGAGTATATTTTATCGTTACAAAGCTTCGGGTTTGCTAAAAGGTCACTCAGAGGTATACTTTCAACATGTTGACACATTTAACCCCTGTAGTTTGTAATCTCTCACTTTCTTCCCCAATTAGCTTCGTATGATCCATGATTCATTCGTTTAAGGGTATAAACATCGTGTAGGGTTATTGAAAAGCATATTTATCCATTGTTGACACTTTGAACCCTTATATTCGCATACTTTCTTTGTTTGTCAACTTTAGTCCCTCTAAAGTAATCTTTTACACGTTTAAAGCTTATGACACGTGTCAATACATTATGGGACATAAATTTTCGAGATGTTACACAATCGATGTCTCTGCCGGAGACAACTCAGAGAAGATTTTCATATCTTTGAGAATAGTGTTAGTACTACCGCTATCTACCAGACAATCATCACCAATAATAGCTCTGCTGGAGCTGGTATACATATTTCTTCAGGAAATAAAAATAAATAAAAGTTAATGCAAATAAGTAAAATGAAACATTGCAAGAGTTTCAAATCAAACCAAATATAAAGGTCACAGTGTGAAAAGTAAAACATAAAAGGTACATTAAATATGTTTAAACATCACGAACATTTTCAATGAAATCACATGCATCCAAATGAACGTCTGGTATCGTGGCTGGAGGTGCATCCTCAATCAGATTAGTTTCAGCATTCTTTCCTTTTTCTTTCATCATGCGTTGATATGCCTCAACGAGGTGTTTAGGGATGCGACATGTGCGGGACCAATGATTTGACATTCCACATTTATAACAAATGTTGCTTTGGTTCCCGCTAATTTTCCCTTTTGAAGGTCGCCCTGTATTATGTTGACTCGATTCACCACCACTATTTTTAGTGTTCTGGGACTCTCGATGCCATGTATATCCCCGTCCTCGACCACGACCTCTGCTGGGGCCGCGGCCTCTACCTCGACCTCGTCCGGTTTGATAATTGGCCACATTCGCTTCAGGGAATGGGCTTGCACCGGCGGGTCGCGATTGATGGTTTTGCAGTAGGAGCTTGTTGTTTTGCTCCACGACCAGAAGACATGATATCAATTCAGAATATTTGGTAAATTGACGTTCCCTGTATTGCTGCGACATGAGCATATTTGAGGCATGGAACGTTGAGAAAGTTTTTTCAAGCATATCTTCATCAGTAATTTTCTCACCACATAATTTTAACTCAGAGGTAATGCGGAACAAGGCAGAATTATACTCACTGACAGTCTTAAAATCCTGTAGTCGTAAATGAAGCCATCCATAGCGGGCTTTGGGGAGTAAGACCAACTTCTGGTGGTCAAAACGTTCTTTGATATTTGTACATAGTTCAAGAGGGTCCTCAATACAATCACAAGAGTACATATAATATAAATCTTGATGGAAATCTTGATTGAATGTTTAGGAGTAATCGATCCCCTTAATACAATCACAAGAGTACATATAATATACATATGTATGTTAACTGTCATATGTTAACTGTCAAGCAGTTATTTGGGGAAGTTTGTATATCTGGTTTTATAACATGTTATACATTTTTTAATATATTGAATATGATATTTTCAAAGGGTATATTGGCCATCTATCACACATGTCACATGTGGTATTTGTGGATGGTGACTTACCTTTGTTGTAGATCCAGTTTTTTATGTGATACTACGATATGGTCTATGACTCCATGTTCTCGATGATGGCAAAAGAGAAATGTCAATCGACAAATGCTAAACGTATAGAGGCTCCATGATCTCTTTGAAAATGCGATGGAGATGGAGAAGGCCAGAAGGGGAAGCGCCAAGACATCCATAATCCATTTGCAAACTTACAAACATAATTCTGTAAATTTAACTTATGAATAAAACTTGAACCATCACTACAAAAAAAAAAAAAAAAAAAATGCCATGTAGTGACATACAAAAAGTGTCATAGAAAGACAGAAAAGTGCCACTAAAAACCTCTGTAGGAATGAGCGACACACAAAAAAAGTGTCACTAGAAGCTCTGACGCTAAAGCATTTTAGTAGCACTTTTTCAATCTGCCGCACAAAGTTTTTAAGCTTTTAGTGGCACTTTTTTTTGACACAATATAAAAAATAACTTTTGTGGCACAAATTTTTGTGTCTTTAAAAAGTAATCCTAGTTATATATCCATTCTAGTTTTAATGGCACTATTTTTTTCCACTATAAAAAAACCCTTTGGGACACAAATTTTGTGTTGGTAAAAATTGTTTCTAGTTAATCTCATGTACTAGTTTTAGTGGTACGTAATTTTGCCAAAAGTCACATAATTTACAACTTAATATACAAAATAAAAGTTTGATAATTGTAAATGTAGAAATCATTATATTATAATTTCAATTATAAGTTCGATCCAAAATATATTCCAAATGTTAACAAAACATTGTATACTAAGTAACATATTCCAAATGTTTACACGGGGAGTCTAAACGTTCTTTTGGATGAGAAACCCACTATCATAAAACTTAGCTCCAAAGCTTCTCATGATGTCTTCCCGGCCATCATCAAACAAGCATTAGTACTGATTCAGAAAAGAAATCCAAAAATTATTTAATTTACGAAACTCGTTGTTCGTAGTTCTAAAGAAAAGCATGTATAAAAAATGGCCCAAACATCTAACAATTAGACAAAAAACCAACACATAATATGCAGCCATTTACAATTGGCCCGAACATCTCACCGTTAGACAAAAAACCAACATATTACCTTAACTACAATGTCAACAAAAATTTAAAGCTCAATTGTCTAAACGTCTTTCTTGTCTTGTAAAATGGAAAGTTTTACCAAGATTACAACAACACAAGCCCATCCATTTAATATTGCATAATATTTAAAAAGTAATAAGTTAAAAGTATCACCAATTGTCTCTTGGAGGTCCTGGGTTCAAATCCAGGCAAGAGGTGATTTTAATACTAACTTGGTGATACTAACATACTAACCCGGTTAGCAACATCTTAACCGTACGCCGTTCAAAAAAAAGTTAAAAGTATCAAAGTAATCATCATAATCATTATGACTGCTTGAAGATGATACTTCGATAACTAGTAAAGAGTTGTTAAGGACCAAAGAACCAATACTAATATAAGAGATTTATAGCAAGTTACCATTCAAGATTCACTTGTAATAGGCAAGGGTCTTAGCAGCAACTAAATATGTAGACATAAGCAACATTCAACAGCTGCATAAAATGATCACAAGTATAATCAAATAATTACTCTAGGGAAACAAGCACATTCTATGATTTTTTTTTGCAATTTCTTGCTATCTATTTGAGCAACAATTCCAACAAACATATACTCGAAGAAAAATAAGTTAAAAAAAAATGAAGTTGACCGACTATCCACATGTTGATTGAAACATATTTAGTGGTTACATATAAAAGCTGACAGTTCTACTATAAGTCTAGAGGTGTTAAATGGGTCGTGTTCATGGGTTGACGGGCTCAACCCTACCCGAACCCGAAATCTTCTCAAACACATGAACCCGGACATGACGCGAATATTTGTGGGTTGACTCGAACACGTCCCATTTAACCCGATTTTTTTATTTTCTTTCGCATATTAATATTTTAAGAAGAGAGTTTTACACTTTTACAACATAAAATACAAAATGTATGTAAGACACTCACATTTTAATTGTGTCAAGTTCTCGTTTAAGTTATAATTATTGCATAAAATACCCAATGGATATAACTTATTACATAAAAACACATTTTATAAAATTAAAATATATAAATGGGCAACCCAACAACCCGTCGGATTCGCACGATTGACCTGATAGCTAAACAGGTTTGCGAGTTCAACCTGAAACTGACCTGAACCCACAAATTTTGTGTTAGGCACATGTCGTGTTTTTGTGTTTTGTCAAAAGTTCACGCCCCTACTATAAACCAGTAGTATTGATGAGAATATAGAACATAATTAAATATGATAGAACAAGAAATGCTTGCTATTTTGTCAACAGAAGAAATTCTTGTACTATTTGATATGTATAGATCAGTCACATATGAAACATAACCTGCCTATAAGGTTGTAGTAAGTAGTGTTTAACAACAAAGGATATTTAATCACATTATGAACTACAATATGCTGCCTATTAAAATCATATTAACCACATAATCGAAGCAGCAACACAATCTACCAAAATAAGAAAACCATTGTATACTAAAATTCGGATCCTATATAATAACAAATTCCATGAAGAAAGGCTTTAGTAAATAGTTGAAACTGAACATTCCTTAAATCTGGAGTTTAGACATAAGTAAAATGGGATCAAGATAATTTTTAAACAATCTTATATATGGATTTCTGAAGAGCAATAGCTACTGCACGAAACTGTGGATAATCACCTAACTTAGAAATGACATCAGATCTCCCAATCTACAATAAAACCTTAAAAAAACAAGATTCACAACATTAAAAGTACGATTAACAAAAAAAAAAAAGGAAAAACTACAAGTTTTGTCCTTTATCTTTATACCACTTTTCAGGCGGTGTACTTTTTAACGAATGTTGACAGGCGGTGTCCTTTACTAGGTATTTTGTTGCAAGTTTAGTCCTTTACATCCAACCCAGTTAAAAAACCCTGTTAATTGTTGGGTGTAAAAGACTAAACTTGCAACACAATACCTAAGTAAAGGACTAAACTTGCAACAAAATACCTAGTAAAGGACACCGCCTGTCAACAATTAACAGGGTTTTTTAACTGGGTTGGGTGTAAAGGACTAAACTTGCAACAAAATACCTAGTAAAGGACACCGCCTTTCAACATTTGTTAAAAAGGACACCGCCTGAAAAGTGGTATAAAGATAAAGGACAAAACTTGTAATTTTTCCAAAAAAAAAAAAAACATGTTTTAGTAAGAAAGCCAACCAAATTTTGAACTGTTTATATTGTATCTAAGTTCTCTTTGTATCCAAAGCTTCAAAAAGATCTACAAGTATACAAATGAGTGGATAGAATAACATAAAACCTTCTGTGCCAGGAAGGAATGTTGCAGTTGCACCAATAGAGTCAGCAAGAAAATCCATACGCAAACCAAATAGATAACCACCACATAGCTGGAAGAAGCACCAGTAAATACATACAAACATATATACATACACACATAGATACAATGGTCATGATGGTTCTCTTTTCCTTTAGAGTTTTCATTTATACATCACCATTAACCATACCCAAAGAACTATCAACAGCAACCTCCATAGAACCACTCTGTAAAATAGCCACTAACCCATTTTGTACCGATCCGTTCCCAAACTAATAGGGATTAGAATACGCTAATTCGTTGTTTTCCGGATCCATTAACAATAAGAATGTGTTAACTGAGCATGGATTCGAAGAGCAAAATTGAAAAAGTAAAGAAAATTGGCACACCGGTTGTGAAATTTAGGTTACAACTTCTTTCAAATTTGGGCTCTCTTTCAATTAGATTGCCCACAACCAACCAGTAGTAAACAAATAAAACAATCATGATCACTATACATAAGATTAAGGTTCTCACATACTCTTATAAATTCTATTTTCAATCTCAAAACATCACCAATCAAGAAAAAAAGGGGAAAAAGTCTACCAATTTCTACCTATCTGTTCTACAAGCCGGTGAACTGGGCTGCCATTAGAGGTTATAAAATGTGTTGGTGGTTCGCAACAGATCTCAATCGCCTACACCAACTCAGGACAAAGAGAACAGAAACGAGAATAGGGCACGATGAAATGACGGTGATGGCTTTGTCTCGTAGAGTGAGATTGAGGTTTGAGAGGGGTTGGATGGAAATTGGGAGCGGCACGGTTACGGTTTGGATTATAGAATCTCAGGATAGGGAGGGAAAATGGGTGTAAAGTTTTCAGGGAACTTTGAATTCAGAAAAACATTTAGAGCGTATATTTAAATATTTAATATCGAAAAAAATGCCCGGATAGTCCCTCTGGTTTTCCATTGTTTCATCTTTAATCCCTAACTTTCTAAAATTACAGCTATAGTCCATAACTTTTCAATTTTTGTTCCCGGATAGTCCCTGTATCTAAAATCAGTTAGTTTTCAGGCCGCGTTGGATATTTTTTAAAAAAATGCCAGGCCATGTGAAAGTGAGTTTTTGTTTCAGGCCGTGTTGGAAATTTTTATAAAAATGACCCAGGCGTGTTGGAAATTATTAAAAACATTCAGGTCGTTGACCCGGGCGTGTCAAGCCATCACCCGGCCGGGTGAGCATTCTGTGAAAATAAAAATAATGTGGGAGGGATGTTTCAGAGCTGATAGTTAATAAAAATAATAATAAAGAAACACGTAAAAGAAAAAAAAAACTTTCTTTCCCCTCTACCCCTAACATCAGCCGCTGCCCACCTCCATCCTCCTCACACTTCATCGGCAGCCCTACTTGTCCGCCACCCGACCACCTTCGCACTCCGACGCCGGCTCCAACCACTCACAATCACCTCCGCCGCCGGTTCTAACCGAAGCAACACCGTCATCTCCGCCCTTGACTTCCACAGCCGCACCTCCTTCGCACTCCGAACGACCGCCGGACATCGTCATCAACCGCCGCCTGTTACCACCTCACCACCTTTCTACGTCGCCGCTATCAGGTATGTCTCTGCTTCTTCTTTCTTTCTCTCTGCCAATGTTCCGAGACACCCGTCGCCCTTACTCCTGTGGCAACAAATTGGCGCCGTATCTCAACATCCTCGATTGGCCAATCCTTTCATCTTCCTTAAACTTGAGTTAAAACCTGTTATCGATTTGAACCCTACTTCACTGTTACCATACTAAACAATCTTAATTCAATAAATTTGGTTTGAATTAACCAAGAATAAGTTAGAGCTTCATCATATGAATATTGGTCAAACACTTGAATTGAAATTGATTTGCTACAGTAATTTTGTTTGAACTGAGCATGACCACCCTGAATGGGTTTTGAGTTGCATCTAATCTGGTCACTTAATTTTGATTGACTGTGTACACCTTGAGTTCATTGAAGTAGGCTTGCGTACCACTACTCGTTTAAGGGTGAAATGGGTCGCACCATCACCTCTCTCCGTGATCACATAGGTCGACTTGGACCTCCACCGCCTTTGTAGATGCCTTCCATGTATTTCTCCGAGCCTCGAGGACGATGCTATGTCTTAAGCTTGGGGAGATTAGAGGTAATTTTCATGTTTTCATTTTAGCATGCATTATCTAGTTTGTAAATAGTTGCATATAGTTGCATTTTTCATGTTCATTGCATTTAGGGTGTATATACATGCATTAAAATGAAAAAAAAAAAAAAAAACCGTTTCTGTTCCGCTGAAAATCATTTGTGAAAAATGAGAAATGATATGATTTCTGGCATGTCAAAGCTTATGCGTGAAATGGTAACTTTGGGGAAGAAAACATAGATAATTTGGGATGTGTTGATAGGCTCGACCCTAGCTTAGGAACGCCAATGTTGTATGCAATAACCTTAATCGAATATATGTGTTTAGTTTCCCATCTTGATGCTTGTGGTCAAAAATTGATCCCGACCAAAAATCTGTTGAGTTGCATATCCTCTATCACACACCATGTTCCCCATATCATGACACCTCCGTAATTTCATTGAAAAAAAAAATAAAGAGGTGAAAAATTGACCTCAAAGTGGTGAAAAATTGGCCTCATAGGTTATTATAGTCAAAAAAAAAAAAAAAAAAAAAAAAGAGAGAAAAGGGAAGGGGTAAAAGAGCACAATGTATGCCAAAAATTTGAAAAAAACTAATCGAAATCGAAATAAAAAAAATATTTGAGCAAATTAGGGAGAAAAGTCCCGACCCCTTAAAAAACGGAAAAAAAATAATAACTATCGTGTCATGGTTTGGGTGCATGGTCGCATCAAGTGTGGTTTTGGAAATCTTCAAAAAGTCGTGAGGTTGGGTAGATGTTTATCATATGTATCGGGCGTGGGGACGATTGAACCATGATGGTAATTATGTATATTATTAAGCAGAAAACATTTGGTTGTGATTAAGCGGGTTTGAGTTTAAAGGGACACAAAATATCAACAATCGCGGTTACACGTGTAAGTATTTCCCGGGTTCGAATGAATGTAATAGGAGTTGATATTGTTAGATATGATCTCATTACAAGTTTATTTTCCGGAATAAAAGAAGCGGGTTGAAAAAAAATAGTGACCATGCATATGTGTTTTATTCTTCGTGTTTATTTCTCGGTTTATTCTTATTCTTGACTTCCTTGAGGACAAGGAAAGGTTTAAGCTTGGGGAGATTTGTTAGTTGCATTTTTTGGCATGTTTTATCACATTTTAGCATGCGTATTTAATGGCATTTTAGGCATTTATACTATAGATATTGCATTGTTTTGGAAAATACTTGTTTTTGGTGGAATGGAGTCTACTTTGGTTTGTTTTTATTGTAGGTGTGGAGAATTGCGAGAGAGGATATTGAAGATATTGATCGATTATGAATGAACAAGATTGGTTGATTGGTTGAAAGTTTAGAAAATGAAGAGATCAAAAGTTCTTTCTCGTTATTGTTTTTGGGACTAGACAACATCTACAAGTTATGATGGGCCATAGATGAGCTTAAACCAATAAATAATATGGGCCAATTTGAATTGAATTGAGTTTTGGGCTGCTAATGGGCTGATTTAGATGGTTGAATGGGTCACTCGGCTGGATTAGAAAAAAAAGAATAACAACAATCACCACGAAGAGGCTGGAGAGGATATTTAACAATCTGAACGAAAAAAAAAAAGATATCATCTTATGGTGGACGGCTAAACTAGAGAAGAGCAATTCAGATTTTGGGGAAGTATTTTTGGTTTCGTACGTTGTTAATTATTTGTTTTGTTTAGAATTGATTGTTCTAGCCACCATGTCCGGCTAGACTTTTATAGTTTCGACATCAGGGTTTAATTTCTTTGATTTGGTTCATAAACTTATGTGAAACAGTTATGTTAGATTCAATTATTTTAGTGGTTTGTTTGTGTGTTTCTTGATCTTAAATCCGGATATTTTACCGGATATATATTAGTTTGTTAATGAAACTAGCCACTTTGTTAATTATTCTAATAAAGTTCATCAAGTTTTAAAACCTTAACCAGTTTTGATTTTTGATAAAAGGAACAAATAACAGGCTGTGTTTGTCTATGAACTCGGTTTCGTTATAGAATCATACAATCTAGTTAAACATACCGAACGGCGTGTGTGTTTGATTATAATCGATACTTCTATTACGCAACCCGCACACTAAAATCCGAACGGCGTGAGTTTAGAGTAGCGGGTTGGCTCTAACCGACGAACTACGCTTGGTTAGACATTAGATGGAGTGGATGTCCGAACTGCGTGACATCTAGTATTGATACAAATTATTATTTAAAAGGATCATTGCACCGTGACCGTTAATGATCGTAAGTCGAGCCGAATCAAGAAATTGCCCTGGTGTTGAAATTAGTTTTTAACATCTGAATTTTCCAACCGTTTTAATAGCTTTTCTTTTTAATCTAAAAATTAAAAATTGTTTTTTTTTACACTCTAGTTTAAACTTAAAACCCCCCTTTCAAAACAACCGTATATCTGTCTAAAACGTTTTGGCATAATTCGTTAATCTGTATCCCTGTGGACACGAACTCTACTTCCACTCATACTAGTAGTTTTCTTATTATTTTATTTGCTGGATTCGACACCCAACAACTGCCATCATCCATTTACCACCATAGCACCACCTACTTCATATAATAAAAACAAATTTAATTAAAACCTATTTGTTCGGTAAGCTCCACCATCGCCGGTGAACGGTGCCATACGCCGGTGAACTACCATACTCACAATCGATACCATACGTCACAATCTCCGCCGGAATCAAGACTTAGTACCACTCGCCGTTGAACTATCATACGTCACAATCGATATACGACTCACCGTCGCCGCTGAACTACCACCCTCCACCATCGGCAACCTCCTCCACCCTGCACCAAACTATCGGAATCACAAACCTCGGACAACGGCGGCGAACCCACACCCACACCTCCGAGCACCTGCTCCTTTTCCTGTTTTAATTAAAAGGGTTAACTTTGTACAATAGTAACCAAGTTTTAAGAGTGTTCTAATTAGGTCACTCATAATTTTTGTTGTTCCAATTAGGTCATTCAAGTTTCATTTGATGTTTTAATCCTAGATATTTTACCTAAATAGAAGGTTATCCATCCTACATGGCATTTATTTAGGTTTTTTATTTAAAAAAATTGTTGACATGTCACATAAATGCCAAATAGGTTTAAAATTTTTTTTAAAACTGTAGAAAAGTTAAAAAAAATGCGAAAAAAATTAAAAAAGTGATTTTTTTTTTCAAAATCTCTAAAAAGTTATCAAAATTTTTATAAAATCATGAAAAATAGTTTGGAAAAAAATAGTGCTTTTGTAAATAATGTTTTCTCACTATCATGATAAATAATGCTCAAACCCAATTTGAGTGCATGTCTTTTTACTCACATATCCTTAAGAAAATATTCTATTTAGCCTCACAGATCATTTATGTAAATCATATTTGGAAAACAGTACATGAATCTACATTGTAAATTATTTATCTCATAATTTTTGGGTGTTTATCTCATATTATATTTGTGTGATATAGATTGTTTTGGATTTAGATTTTGTGTTGATTTATTATATTTTCTTTTATTTACGTCCATGTGATCATTTAAAAAAAAGTTAAATAAAGGGTTAACTTTGTACAATAGTAACCAAGTTTTAAGAGTGTTCTAATTAGGTCACTCATAATTTTTTTTGTTCCAATTAGGTCATTCAAGTTTCATTTGATGTTTTAATCCTAGATATTTTACCTAAATAGAAGGTTATCCATCCTACATGGCATTTATTTAGGTTTTTTATTTAAAAATTTTTTTGACATGTCACATAAATGCCAAATAGGTTTAATTTTTTTTTTAAAACTGTAGAAAAGTTAAAAAAAATGCGAAAAAAATTAAAAAAAGTGATTTTTTTTCAAAATCTCTAAAAAGTTATCAAAATTTTTATAAAATCATGAAAAATAGTTTGGAAAAAAATAGTGCTTTTGTAAATAATGTTTTCTCACTATCATGATAAATAATGCTCAAACCCAATTTGAGTGCATGTCTTTTTACTCACATATCCTTAAGAAAATATTCTATTTAGCCTCACGGATCATTTATGTAAATCATATTTGGAAAACAGTACATGAATCTACATTGTAAATTATTTATCTCATAATTTTTGGGTGTTTATCTCATATTATATTTGTGTGATATAGATTGTTTTGGATTTAGATTTTGTGTTGATTTATTATATTTTCTTTTATTTACGTCCATGTGATCATTTAAAAAAAAGTTAAATAAAGGGTTAACTTTGTACAATAGTAACCAAGTTTTAAGAGTGTTCTAATTAGGTCACTCATAATTTTTTTGTTCCAATTAGGTCATTCAAGTTTCATTTGATGTTTTAATCCTAGATATTTTACCTAAATAGAAGGTTATCCATCCTACATGGCATTTATTTAGGTTTTTTATTTAAAAAAAATGTTGACATGTCACATAAATGCCAAATAGGTTTATTTTTTTTTAAAAACTGTAGAAAAGTTAAAAAAAATGCGAAAAAAATTAAAAAAAGTGATTTTTTTTTCAAAATCTCTAAAAAGTTATCAAAATTTTTATAAAATCATGAAAAATAGTTTGGAAAAAAATAGTGCTTTTGTAAATAATGTTTTCTCACTATCATGATAAATAATGCCCAAACCCAATTTGAGTGCATGTCTTTTTACTCACATATCCTTAAGAAAATATTCTATTTAGCCTCACGGATCATTTATGTAAATCATATTTGGAAAACAGTACATGAATCTACATTGTAAATTATTTATCTCATAATTTTTGGGTGTTTATCTCATATTATATTTGTGTGATATAGATTGTTTTGGATTTAGATTTTGTGTTGATTTATTATATTTTCTTTTATTTACGTCCATGTGATCATTTAAAAAAAAAGTTAAATAAAGGGTTAACTTTGTACAATAGTAACCAAGTTTTAAGAGTGTTCTAATTAGGTCACTCATAATTTTTTTGTTCCAATTAGGTCATTCAAGTTTCATTTGATGTTTTAATCCTAGATATTTTACATAAATAGAAGGTTATCCATCCTACATGGCATTTATTTAGGTTTTTTATTTAAAAAAAATGTTGACATGTCACATAAATGCCAAATAGGTTTAATTTTTTTTTAAAAACTGTAGAAAAGTTAAAAAAAATGCGAAAAAAATTAAAAAAAGTGATTTTTTTTTCAAAATCTCTAAAAAGTTATCAAAATTTTTATAAAATCATGAAAAATAGTTTGGAAAAAAATAGTGCTTTTGTAAATAATGTTTTCTCACTATCATGATAAATAATGCTCAAACCCAATTTGAGTGCATGTCTTTTTACTCACATATCCTTAAGAAAATATTCTATTTAGCCTCACGGATCATTTATGTAAATCATATTTGGAAAACAGTACATGAATCTACATTGTAAATTATTTATCTCATAATTTTTGGGTGTTTATCTCATATTATATTTGTGTGATATAGATTGTTTTGGATTTAGATTTTGTGTTGATTTATTATATTTTCTTTTATTTACGTCCATGTGATCATTTAAAAAAAAAAGTTAAATAAATGCCATGTAGGACTATGACCTGCTATTCAGGTAAAATATCTAGTATTAGAATACCAAAATAAAGTAGAATGATCTAATTGGAACAATAAATTTTATCAGTGACCTAATTGGAACACTCCTAAAACTTCATTACTATTCTATGGTATATTCCCTTAGGTAAAATATCTAGGATTAAAACATCAAATGAAACTTGAATGACCTAATTGGAACAAAAAAAATTATGAGTGACCTAATTAGAACACTCTTAAAACTTGGTTACTATTGTACAAAGTTAACCCTACATAAAAATGGATAGGTAACATGCATATTAAATATATGCATATATATAATTGTACCATACACATATATTTATTACTAGATATGTAATAGAAAGTGTGATGCTCCTAATGGTTTTTAAGGTTGTGCTAGGTTACAAGGCCATAATCGCTTTAGTTCCCACCGCTAGCTCTGCACCAAAACCATGTCCACCACCACCACCGACGCCTCCTCCAAAACCTCCACCACCTCCCTCTCCACCACCCTTGCCAGTTCCACCGCCAAATCCGCCTCCTGCACCACCGCCAAAACCACCTCCTCCTCCCGAACCACCACCAATTCCACTTCCACCTCCGTTTCCAACGCCACCCCCTGTTCCACCTCCACTTCCACCTCCTACTCCATGTCCGATACCACCTCCACCACCCTTACCAATGCCACCTCTAGATCCACCACCACCCGTACCAATGTCGCCACCTTCTCCACCTCCCACACCACCACCTTCTCCACCTCCTATTCCACCACCACCACCTTTGCCAATTCCTCCTCCTACACCACCTCCTATTCCACCACCACTTCCTCCGCCTACACCACCACCACCACCTTTACCAATTCCTCCTCCAACTCCACTACCACCACCTGAACCACCTCCTATCCCACCCCCTAAACCACCTCCTATTCCGCCCCCACTTCCTCCTCCTACACCACCACCGCCTTTACCAATTCCTCCACCAACTCCACCACCACCACCAGAACCACCTCCTATTCCACCACCACCTTTACCAATTCCTCCTCCAACTCCACCACCACCGCCTGAACCACCTCCTACTCCACCACCGCCTGAACCACCTCCTACTCCACCACCGCCACCACCACCACCACCTTTGCCAATTCCACCTCCAACCCCACCACCACCACCGCCACCAGAACCACCTCCTATTCCGCCACCACTTCCTCCTCCTACACCACCACCACTACCTTTACCAATTCCTCCTCCAACTCCACCACCACCACCACTAGAACCACCTCCAATTCCACCACCACCGCCTGAACCACCTCCTACTCCACCACCACCACCTTTACCAATTCCTCCTCCAATCCCACCACAACCGCCGCCCCTGGAACCACCTCCTATTCCACCAGCACCACCTTTTCCAACACCTCCTCCTACTCCACCACCACCACCATAACCACCTCCACCACCACCTCCAAATCCTACTCCGCCATTTATACCCCCACCATGCTCACTAATCGTCTTCTTTTCCTCTTCAGAAAGATTTCTACCACCAGCTATGTTAGTGGTGCATATTATGAAGCCAACGAAAGCAAAGAGCAAAAGCTTAGAACCCATCATATATCTTTGTTTAGTAATCTAGTGATGACTTGTAAGGAATTGTGTGAAGAAGCATAACAAGATTTCTAGTATATATAAGGATTCGAATAGACACCATTTCAACGAGGTAGTTGAGATATAATTAAATTAAGCAATCTTTTGCACAAAAATTACAGACATGTAATTAATGTTATATGCTCTCCAACCTGTATGCTTTGACAAAACATCCAAAAAAGTAAATTAATGTAAGATAGCATTTTGTTTGCATAACTCAAACAAACATATCGAATTTACTTAAAATGACATTGTAATACATAATTATTTACTTTTACTACAAGTAGTCATATATACTTGTGTGTAAATATATTCTTAGACGGTTAAGTGTCTATCCGTCTTTGTTCTAATTTATACTAGTGGGAAACCCGCGCGTTGCGGCGGAGTCGTAAATTTTCTTTAGTTTATTAATTATATCGTTTTATGTTAGGTTAGCTTATGAATCGCTTAAATAAATTAGCAATACCATAGGTAATAATCCTATAGAAATAAAAAAGGTAAAACACCAACTTGAAATGAAAAGGACCGGTCTTGAGTTAATATGTTTCAATAGGTGAATAGTTTGGAACTCATAGATATATGTTTTGAACTTTTTAAACGGAAACATCACAGCGATTATGAAGCATGAGATGGTAAAATAAAATTCACCAAATGAGTCAAATAATATGAATAAATCAATAAACTAATTATATTTGTGATCTTGCCTACTGACCCATGTTAGTTGAAGCTTCCCAAACTCAATTTGTTCAACACATTTGCAAATTTTACTAACCACCTGTAGGAGTAGTTGAAAATTCACAAACTTACACATAGGGGTGCAAACGAGCCGAGCTACTCGAGCTCGGCTCGAAAAAAAGCTCGAACGAGCCGAGTTTAAACGAGCTCGAGCTTGAGCCTGAGCCTAAAAACAAGCTCGTTTAGTAAACGAGGCCGAGCCCGAGCTTTCCTTATCGAGCTCGAGCCGGCTCGCGAGCCTTAACGAGCTTTTCTTTTTATATATTTTTTATTAATATATTAAACATATATTTAAATAATAATATTTACCATTTATATAAATATAAAAAATAACTAAATTATATATATAACAATGATTATAATTAATAAATATTAATTAATAAATACTAAACGAGTCGAGCCCGATCCGAGCTCGAGCTTGAAAAATTACCTTAGAGCCGAGCTCGAGCTTTAGAAATAAAGCTCGAATCGAGCCGAGCTCGAGCTCGATATTTCATATGTTAAACGAGCTCGAGCCTGTTCGAGCTCGGGCTCGACTCGGCTCGTTTGCACCCCTACTTACACATAATAAATCATATAGATTACATATAGTACATGCATACATATCTAACTGTGAAAGAGGATATTGATGCAGTAGGCTTAGTTTTTGAGGTTTGAAGTTGCAAAGAGTAACAAATCATAGATCTAAAATGAGTAAAAAAGTAATAATAAAAAACAAAACTTGTATGGTTGCCTCTTTAATATAATACGTCATCTTGTCACCTATACTTTATAGATAACAGAACTTGTGCAACATGCCACCCTAGATTACAGGGACGCTGAGGTACCTGACTAAAACATTCATCCACTTAAATACCTTCACTCATTTGAATTGCCTTTGCATATTGGTTTTTAGTTATTATCATGTAGTTTTAATTAAATACTGCACATATTTATAAAATAATGTTAACCTGTTAGCACTAACCAATACCAGTGCAGTAGTATCACAATATAGTGTAAAATTTGGATTCATTAGTATTTTGCAAGTTTAATAATTTCTATAAAAACATTTATAATGTTCCAAGTTCTGTTGATCTCCTCATAAATCATCAGCAACAACTTAAAACAAAATGACCATAACATACAGGTTGTTAAAAACAAATTAATAGGTTAAATTTTGCATTTAATTTGTTCATTAACTTGATGAAAAGTCAAAGTAACGGGACAAACTTACTTGTTTTTAACGCGAACCCTATCCAACATGTTACACAGCCCGACCTGACCTGCCTGTTTTGCCGCTCTTAGTTATATGCAATCGAGAAAAAAGAATATAAAACCATACACTTTTAAGTTTTGTTACACATAATAGATACAAGAATTAGTTACACAAAAACTCTATTGTTCCAAACTGAGTGAAGAATCATATGAAACAAATCAAATTTTACAGGCATCTTATGCCAAATAAAATGCTGCTGCACCATCTTCACTCTCTTCTGCATTTCTATGTACTTTTTATCCGGTATCTCGCTCTAAGAATGCGACCCAGATTCACCACATATTTCTCCAAAACAAAAACCGAAAACGCCTCCCAATTCAAAACCTCGAAAAAAGGCAGGACATAATTATCAGATATAATAACGGGGACACATTCGTAGTATATCGATTCCACAATTCTCGGGCTGTATACTTCATACCCGCGAGCACAAATACAATATTTACTACTCTTCATATACATACGGTATTTAGCTTTACTTCTATTATCACAGGCCATTGGCCCGAATACTTTAATATCAGGTTCTTTACCTTGCCAAGTTTGAAGTAAAATTGGTCTCAAGTTTCCATGCATTCCTCCTGCAAAAAATGCGAATATAGGTCTTTTTAAAGGCGGGGTTCCGCCAAGATCTTGAACCGGGTTTTCTGCACTACGGATATTTGTAGCTGGAAGAGTCGTGTCTTTTCTAATCTTGAACCCCCTAGCAAGATTCGAGTTGCAAAGAGATCGAATGCAGTTTCCCATATGATCTTTCGTTAGCTTCATCGCCTAGTTTTGATATGATTAAGAAAAGATTCATCAACAGTGTTAACTGATTTGCTAGTGTATGAATGTATGTAACTATATATGCATATGTAGGGCTAGCTGCAAACGAACTGAACGGACACGAACATCGTTTGTTAAGAAAATATACGTGTTCAAGAAAATATATGTAGGGCTGACTTCGACTCCTGCAGAATCAAGAAATTTATTCAGACACTGAATACAAATATAAAAAAATCAATCAGACTTCTTAAAAAAAAATTTCTTCTAAATAAGTTATAAATGGTGGCAGTTTTTTCAACCCTGAACCACTGTGTAACAGTTTTTTAACCCATTTTGCTTTTAAATTTGTTAAGCTAAAAGATATAAATAAATAATGTATTCTAAATTTGTTAGTGGTTGCTCCATGAAGACTGTTTTATAAAGCAAATTTTTAGTATTTGATAATCCATAGTCTGATACAATAAACGGTGGCAAAATGGGTTGAATAAAGGAATTGGGGCAATCCACAAACATTATTTATTTATATCTTTTAGCTTAACCCATATGATCCATTACAGATAGCACATAGCCCAAGCTGACCCATTTGCCACCTCTACAGAAATCCAAAAAGACCACGAGATTAGCATACCTCAATAGCAAGTATGTCAGAACCATGCCAGGAGATGCCATATTAACTCCAACTTTAGACATTTTGCACTCTTTGAATAGTGATGATTGAAATTGTGTAGGACCATATTTTGTTGACCCGTAGCTACAGTAATCAAGAAAAGTTCACAAAAAATAAGCCATCTTCAGCCAATTTTAAAACAAATACCACCACCATGCGTTAAATTTTACAAGAATCAACATTATAAAATCTTGAAACAAATACCACCACTGACAGCACCATCCATGTTCGAGCCAGCACCATCCATGTTAGAAACATGACCTCCTCTACGCTGGTTTACCATGAGCATTGCTGCAAGTGTACAATGTATATATCCAACCAGATTCATAGAGACAATCTAACAATGTCCAAACCAAAAAAATGTCACTTTCAAGTTACAAAATAAACACAAGAAAATGAAACCAGTCAAATAGGTTGATGCGTATTTTATAGGTTGTCTAGTTGAATATAAAGAAAACATGTCATTTAATCATGTTAAGTTATAGAAAAACCTTATTAAACAATCTACTCATACCTTAAAATGCTGAAAGCATCTAGAATACCTGCACCCTCATCACAAAAAAGAAAGGAAAAGATAATAAGAAAAGGTCTGAAAGAGAAGATATTAGGGCCAATTCCCCTGCAATTTTAGTGTCTTAGAGGGCGTTTGGTTCGCGGAATGTGTAGGAATTGGAATCCCTATGGGAATTGGAATTTGATGGATTCCTTTGAAATCCATATATGTTTATGGTTGATAAATGTATTAATGGAATTAGAATTTAAAAATACCTAAAAAGACAAAATTACCCCTAGTTATAAACAATTGGCAAAAGTTTTAAAGCAACTATCTTAGATAAAAATTCTAAAAAATTCTAAAAAAACCAAAAAATTATAAAAAAATTATAAAAATTCTAAAAATCATAAAAAATCATAAAAAATTATAAAAATTCTAAAAAATCCAAAAAATTCAAAAGTATCAAAAAAATTAAAAAATAAAAAAAAATCTAAAAAATAATAAAAAGTGCAAAAAATTCTAAAAAATAATAAAAAATCCTAAAAATTCAAAAAAATTATATTTTTGAATTTTTTTTATATTTTTTTGGTTTTTTAGAAGTTTTTGGATTTTTTATTATTTTTTTGATTTTTTAATTTTTTTTGGTTTTTTAGAATTTTTTTGGGTTTTTTAGATTTTTAATTAATTTTTTGAATTTTTATAACTTTTTTGATTTTTTATAATTTTTTGGATTTTTTATATTTTTTTTGGATTTTTTAGAGTTTTTTGGATTTTTTACAAATTTTTTGGATTTTTTTACTTTTTGAATTTTTTAGAATTTTTTGATTTTTTAGAATTTTTTTGGATTTTTTTTGAATTTTTTAGATTTTTTATTATTTTTTTGATTTTTTATTATTTTTTTGATTTTTTAGGGTTTTTTTAGATTTTTTTATTATTTTTTTTCGTTTTTTAGAATTTTTTAGATTTTTTATTATATTTTTGATTTTTAGAGTTTTTTTTTTTGTTTTTTAGAATTTTTTGGATTTTTTAGATTTTTTTTATTTTTTATAACTTTTTGGATTTTTTTATTTTTTTGGATTTTTTATTATTTTTTTCATTTTTTGGATTTTTTAGAATTTTTTGAATTTTTTTAGAATTTTTTTGATTTTTTAGATTTTTTATTATTTTATTATTTTTTTTTATTTTTTAGGGGGTGTTTGGTTCGCATGAATTCAATGGAATTTAAAGGAATTGGAATTTGAATTCCATCACTTAAGATGTTTGGTTCACAGAATTTGATGGAATTGGAATCTAAATTCCAATCTTCATGTGTTTGGTTGACAATGGAATTGGAATTGGAATTAGACATGAATTCCTTCAAATTCCTTTAACTAAAGGAATTCAAAATCCTTCCTATATTTGAAGGAATTAAAGCAATTTCATTGGAATCTTCGACCGTTTCGACCCGCACCGTTTCAACCCGTACCGTTTTGACCCATACTGATTTCGATCCGATCCGAACCGTTTCGACCCGTACCGTTTCGACACGAACAGTTTCGACACGTACCGTTTCGACGCGAACAGTTTCGATCCGTAACGTTTCGACGCCAACGGTTTCGACCAGTAACGGTTTCGACCCGTACCGTTTCGACGCGAACGGTTTCGACCCATAACGTTTCGATGGCGAAAGTGGAGTTGGTCACATCATCTGCTCATGTATGGCCAAACATTCATATGGCTGAAAATAAAAATGGTTTACTATCATTAATATATACATGTCGACTCACAGATAAGACCAAAACACACAAAATAATCCTTTATAAACGGTTTCGAACCATAACGTTTCGATGACGAAAGTGGAGTTGGTCACATCCTCTGCTCATGTATGGCCAAACATTCATATGGCTGAAAATAAAAATTGTCTACTATCATACTATATACATGTCGACTCACTGATAAGACCAAAACACACAAAATAAACATTTATAAACGGTTTCGACGTGTACCGTTTCGACGCGAACCGTTTCGACGCGAACTGTTTCGACGCGTCCTTTTTGACCCGTACCGTTTCGACGTGAACCGTTTCGACCCGTACCGTACCGTACCGTTTTAACCCGTACCGTTTCGAATCGAACCTCTTCGACCCGAACCGTTTCGACGCGAAGCGTTTCGACACGTACTAGTGGTTGTGGGTGCCGGGGTGATGGATTCCAATTCATTTGACAACCAAACACAACAAAAATGGAATTGAGATTCCAATTCCAACAATTTCCAATTCCAATTGTAATGTTTAAATTCCAAATCCAATTCCTTTGAATTCTAATTCCTATACAAATTCCAATTCCAATTTCAAAACATTCCGCGAACCAAACGCCCCCTTAGAGGTTTTTTTTTATTGTTTAGATTTTTTTGGATTTTTTTTATATTTTTTTTCATTTTTTAGAATTTTTTTGATTTTTTAGAATTTTTTTGATTTTTTATTATTTTTTGGTTTTTAGACAAAAATGAAAGAGGCAAGGGGTTATTTCCGTAACTTTGGAAACATTCCCATGGTTTTTTAAACTTTCCTTTGAAATTTAGAAGGAATCTGAATTCCATTAAGTAAGAGATTTTGTTGGAATTGAAATCCAATTCCCTTTAACTAATTTGTCCAACCAAACACACAAAGGAATGGAATTCAAATTCCAATTCACTTGAAATCCTATGGATTCCTGTCAACCAAACAGGCCCTTAGTACCAATTCCCTTACACTACTCCTTAACCTACTTCCCAAATTACACACACCTGTTTACAAATAACCCCAATCCATGAAAAAACAATCAATTATAAATCAATTTTGCATAAAAATAAATCCACTAAAAACAATTTGCTCCAAAATTACACTTGCAGACACACATACATATAACCAAATTGAATCTGGCCAGATTAAGGAAGTTAAGAGCCCTAACCCTAATTGTAGAACAATTTCAGATCAATCCTAGTCGAAAAAGGATAAAAAAACAGCAACCATAATCAAAACCAAAGGGTGGAACCCTACTGGAAGGAGTTTGTATAACAAAAGTCGAAATTCAAACCTGATTATAGGCAACTGAGGTCGCAAATGACCACTGAATTCAATCATGGGTTCCATCTTAAATAATTGTGGCTATGGAAACGTCTAGGCAGATTCAACTGGTGTCTTTATTTTGCCATTAAATCTTCAATTTGCTATTAAATCTTCAGTTTCATTCATAAAACCTAATTGATTTCAATCATCAAACCTTGATTTCATTACTAATTGCTACAACCGTTCACTCCCTGCTTCAATCTACACGGGTTTTCTTCGAACAAATCATGTGGCGACATTGAATTGGGGGCACATTTGGGAGACCAGATGAAAAATTAGGGAAAGATGGCGTGGCTGTTGGGCTCGCGTCTTAAAATATTGTATGGAAATTACATTTGTGTCCATGTGAAATGCTTTATATAGTATTATAGATGACATACATTTCCAAAAAATAAAATAAAATAATTGATAACATAACTTTCAGTTTTTGTTCCACATATGTTTCTTGTAATTTACACATTACTTTTTAATTAATTGGCTGGAGGCAGCTATATCTAATCACTTTCAACTTTAATTACGAGTGTTTGTAACCCAACATTAATTCAGTTCTTTCATGCATTACCTACCTAGGGGAAGGTTCATTTGAGAATAAATTTAATGTGAGAAGAAAAAGAAGAAAGGGCATAATGGTAAAACATTAAATAGTTTATAACTCCTCTTATTAATTATGTTATCTCTCATTAATAAAGCAAAAAAAAAAAAAAAAAAAATCCTACACATTTCAAAAATTATCCAACATATATCTTACACTTACCGGAATTAACCCTACGCATATCTAAATTTATCATACACATTTCAAAATTTATCCTACACATACTGAAATTTATCCTACACATGTCGAAAGTTGTCCTCCACCATAAATTATTTTATCTTGAAAATAGTATAATTAAAAGTTAGTTACAAGTTTAATTAGTTAGCTAATTAACTACAATTATAAATTTACCCATATGCCCTTTTCAATAACATTAAATACACATATTAAATGAAGTAAATGGAGCATTTCTATTGGTTTAAAACTTGTTCTTTTTATTCTTACAAAAAAATTCTTCTCATTTGAACCCTCCACTACCTATATATTACCTATATATTTTAAATTTAAAAGTGAATGAACAGTATATATATAATATATTAAACTAGGTTAATGCCCGCGCGATGCGCGGCTTCATCCAAAACCATATTATTTACTTTGAAATGAAATATTCTCTACAAATACATACATTGGAAAAAAAAATACAGAAAACTCTTCAAATGCCGGAAAAAACTTCCTTGTAGACTACATTTGTTGTTTTACTCGTTACCTTCCCATCTTTGTCTAGTATAAGCAACTTCACACCGGCTCTGCTTTTAACTCTTGATAACGCAACATAAAGCTGACCAGTGGTTTTCCTTTCGTTGATCAGGCCTTAGGTACATAAGTGCTTGTCTTTAAAAGGGTTTTGTCTTCAACAGTGGATAGGTCTCATTAGTCTTTAAGTCCATCAGTTTTTATAAGGAGCAGTGGTTAGTTATAACAGTCCTTAGCATGATCAGCTGTTATAACCACTCCATAACCCAATGAGAGGAAGCAAGTGTCCGTCTATTCAATTGAGAGGAATCATTGCATTACATCACTGTTGAAAAACAGGATCGACAAATTTAGGGAAAATGGGTTTGAAAGATGATAACCCAACAGTGGAGGATCTCATTCTACAGCTTCGATAAATTCAAGGTTATTCTTAAATAATGTTTCCTGGATGTTTGAAGACCGACAAAGACCGACAAATGTTCACAGTGCTACTTCTTTGGACATTTTTCGGTCTTCAAACATCTAGGAAACATTATTTGAGAATACCCCTGAATTTATCGAAGCTATAGAATAAGATACTCAACTGTTGGGTTATCATCTTTCAACCTCATTTACCCTAAATTTATAAATTCTGTTTTTCAGACCTCCCAAAGCCACCTATTCGCCTCCAAAGAAATCGAGACATCTTGAAGCATAACCTGGACTTGCTGTAATTCCACGAGTTCAGTATTTAATCCCAATATACAAACTCAATACAAATAACAAATATTTGGTGGCTAGAACTGTAAATAATTCAAGAAACATATTTGAAACCATAAATATGGATTATAGAGATCTATGAATGAAACATGGGTGAATAAACCAACAAACCTTATGTCACACCCCGACCACGTAAAACATCAAATCGTGGCTGAAACGTCGGGGAGTGTTGTAACAGAATTATTGTTCCACAACCATGGTAATTAAAAGTTATGTTTTATTCATCAAACCAAGAGTTACATTGTCTTAAAATAACTGAAACGAAGAGTTCATCACATAATTAAACTAGTTCCATCTTTATTTTAAGTCTCTAAGGCATAGGTCCGCCCTAGTGTGTCACGAACATCCTAAGCAACAACTCCTGAAAACACATGTGAAAATAGGTACGTCAGCATAAAAATGCCTGTGAGATACATAGGTTTTATGAAAATAGGATTCATGACTTGAGTTTAAAGAAATGTCTAATAAAAGTTAGTCATGAACCTTGTAAATTGTTTTGTTAACCAAAGTCTTGTGAAAAATATATTGTTTGTGTAAAAAGTATAAGTCCAAATTGAATGATCTAAATAACGCTACGACATGTAGTACAATACAAACACTTATATATAGGAAGTTCCAGCGGCGTATCCACCATGTTTGTATCATACTACACACATCTCGTTACTTAAGTCACTTAAACAAACCACCAATGTATAAAGTCCATGTTTAAACCAATTGTCAAAAAGTCCTTGTATAAACCATGTCAAATGTTAAAAGTCCAAATGTAGTCAAGTAATGTGTAACAAATGTTATGTATGGTAAGTAAAGTGTAGTCACATAAACCAAATGTAAAAATGTACAAAACAAAGTATTTTGAATATATCAAAAAGTTATGTTTTGCAAAGTAAATGCATGTTTTAATGATACAAACACTTATGTGGTAAGTTAACGCATACATTCAAGCCTTGAGACAGACGGATAACCCTAAGTCAAGGTTATCAAAAGAAATGTTTTCGGATTCGGTCATTCCATCCATCCAAACAAACCTAGGATTTTAGGAACGGGATTTGTCAAGTCCTATGGTACCATTACTTACTACCGAGAGGCGTAGCTAATGTTAATGAACGTATATAAGTCCCGTTTGTTCAAACCAAATGTTATACCAAGAGTAAACATGTTATATGAAAACAATGTACTAAGTATGCTAAGTTAACATATAAAGCAGAAAAGTCATGTAAATCAATGTACTAAGTATGCCGAGTAAACATACATAGCAAAACAATGTAATGTAAATCATGTACTATAAGTGTACTAATGAACATAGCAAGCATATGATATAAAACATGAAAAGCATGAAAGTAACAAGTAGGCACATGTGTTTCACCCCAAAACGGTTTGAAAACAGTAAAAGAGGGGTCTATGTACTCACTGTACTGCGTCTCCTGTATCGTAACGTCCACTCAAACCTGATCAGCTACTCGACGACCTACAACGTACTAATGTCTATTAGACGAACGGGCCGTGCCTTGGCTTAGAGTTTAGTATTTTGAGTCACGTTTCTTATATTGTTCCGCGTGATAATTATTTGTCAAAATAGTTAATATTTTAACTTAATCATATGTCATGTTGAGATATTTGTTCGTTCAATGATCTAGTAAACTCTTGTCTAGAAAATATTTACTAAGTGTTGGATTTTCGGAAAATTTCGCCATGGTCTCCTTTGTAAATGGAGATGTTCATGCTTAATAGCATATCATTTTCTTTTACATATATTCCGTAGATCGTTCTCAAATAACCAACCCGACATTTAGACATGCAAAGCATTACTTATGTTGTTTCAGCTTTATTAATCAAAACTGGACTGTTTTCGAGGATTTTTATAAAATAGTTAACCTTCTCCAAAAATTCCCAAATTTTTACAGAATGTTTCACACGATCCAAATTTTATTATGTAAAAATATCGGGGTCCAGTTCATCACCAATATTTTATAGAAATTTATTTACCCGACTGCAATCAGATTTGTTACTTTCTGATTGCAGTCTACGGAATAATTCACTAAAAATTAATCGTAAGTCTGATTGACGAAATTCCAGTTGGAGGATCACGGAGACAACAGTGACCACCTACAGTAAAAATCCCATGAGCTGATTCTACTTAGGTTTCAAGTTATGACTCCGAATACAACACACTTTTTTCTGCAGTAAAAACACAGCTTGAGCTGCTGTCCAAAAACAGTCCTTTAAAAATAGTAAACGACCTCGAAAAATTACGATTCCAATGCCATTTGATCGGTTGTTCAAAAATACATAATTTAGGCTTCAAAAAATCAGTTTTTCGATTTATAATGGTCCAGTTACAGCTTGTTGAAGTCGGCTGAAAATGTAAATCAGCATGTTTCTTGTTCATATTTCTTGTTTAAACTTTTTAGTGTTCTTGTAAATTTCATCATACTACATATCTTGACTAAGAACAAAATGAAGCAAGGTGTAAGACTTACTACTAGCACAAAGCTAGGGTAGAAATTCTAGTGTGAAGATGATGAGAAAAGATGATGAACAAGCAAGAACAAAGCCCTTTTGAAGTTCCACAAGATGCAAGCTCCTATAACCCTTCTTCTACACTTGAATGAGACTTGAATAAGACTTTGAAGGTTTGAAGAAGATGAAGATGGATGAGAGAGAGAGATGGGATGGTTCAAGGGGGAGAGAGAAGGGAGGTTGAGTGTTGTAATGATCTATGGAAAATTGTGAAGTGATATAAAGAAGATTTAGAAGATATGTAAGGAAGCATGCAAGGACAAGTGTCTTACAAGATCTTGAAAGAAATATTTTGCAAGATATTGGAATTATTTGGTGGGTTCCACACCTTGTTAAAACCGAAAATTAGATGGGGGAGGGGTGAAGTGTAAGTTTTTATATAAATATGCTATATGTAGGCTAAAACGGGTGTTTAACTGGATACCGGGTATTTTATCTAGCGTTTAAATCCCGATTTATGGCGTTCTAAATTATTTTTATTATTCTATAAAAATAAACTTACCAAAATATTACTGAAATAAATTTCAGTTGCCAAGACTGGCTGCGTTGTCTGCGTTTTGCAGTAGAAACACTGTGTTGCGCAGAAACACACGGTACGCGCTTAAACTTGAAAAATAACGTTTTTAGGCGTTTTAATTTATTTTTCAACACAGACCTGATTAAAAATAAATTTCTAATCATAACAGAAATATTTTTGGGATTTAAATATTATCCGGGCGGTCACCAGCGTTTGTTTCGCAGTTTTGTCGTAAATAGTCCTTTAGTTCAAATAAACATGTTTTTGCCATACCGAATCCTTCGAAACTTATTTCTAAGTTATGTAAAGGATATTTAGGGTATGTTTAGCTTACGTCATAGTTCCGGAGTGTACGTCGCGTTAAACTGATTGCGTTTATGCACCAGTTTTGCGTATAACCCTCCAGAAAGTGATTTAAAGCTTGAAATCGGAATCGAATCAAATTGTAAAGTCATCAAACATAAATACACACATAATAACACCAAAGCACATTGTTTTATTGATAATCCACATTGTTTTACATTATACGATGCTTACAGAACACGGTTGTCACACCTTATTTAATAATCTAGTTTAATAACATAGATCAAATTGTATGAATAAAAATAAAATATAAAAGTATGTTATTGGTAATAACTGAGTAAAGCTTCTACTTTTATAAATATAACAAAAATAAGTTTTCATCTTAAAACGAAAAAATAAATAATGTATGTATCAAACTTTCACAGGCGATGGTAAGAATGACTTCTTGTAACCTGAAGAAGGTCTAAATGTAACGCTTCGCTTTTTCGTAACTTTCTTTGATTAGAAAACTTGCCTCATAATTCTATTTTTGGAAACATTGCTTCTCTTGTAATCGTATTTCGTTTCAAGCCATTGTAAATCCGAGACTTCGATCGTAATAAAATTAATTGTTTATGTGAATTATGCATTGCTTATACATGCTTGATACATTTTTATACCTTAGATTACCTTATCTTATACCATCTAAAACCCAACCATATGATATTACACTTGTTTAATTAGCTTATTATATGTTCTAGTTACTTAACATACCATAATTATGCCAATTGTATGTCTTACATGTCAACAAGAAAGGAAAAACAAAAATAAAATAAAAATACCAAACCACCTTGCGGCCACAAGGTGTAAGGTATGTATTTTTTTTAATTTAATTATGTGACAAACTCCACTATCATGCATATTGTAATGTCTAAACGAGTCAAAGAAAAAAAAATAAAAAAAAGTTATATGTTGGCAGCAAATGGACATAGCAGCCACTTAAAGTTCTTTTTTTTATTAACACCAAAATTCACAACATATGTATTTGTCAGTTTGTTTTAATCAATTACCACCTCCCATTTGTCACAAGTATATACTACAATGAATGACAAAATAATAATAATAATAATAATAAAAAGATGAAGAACAGCAGCTCCGGCCGCAAGTCCCTTATGGCTGTTTTGGTTTTGTTTTTTTTTTATGTTAACCTCTAACCACATAATGGTATATTTGATTTAGTGGTTAGCTATGTACCAAATTAATCTAAATTAATGAATACCAACAAAAGAAAAAAAAAAGAATTATAGTGGCTGTCAACAACACTAGTGGCCGCAGCTATATGTTATGTTTTAAATGTATTTTTTTTTATTGTTAAACACTCACCTAATTGCATTAAAGACCCAACCAACTTAACCCTAAATCATTCCCTAAAAATACCAACTTATATCCAGCCCCTTTTTCACTTTACAAACTCATCTAAATCTCCTTCAATCACTCAAAATCGTTGCTGAAAGTTCAGGTTCGGACAGATTCATCGAGCTTTACGAAAATGGGCATAACTTCTTCATTTCTTATCCGTTTTGGTCCATTCTTTTTCCAGAATGCTTGGCTTGACCTTAGCTTCGATTCTAGGGGTGTTTCACAACAAACAAGTCCCTGGAACTTCGGAAAAAAGGCTTCAAAGTCTACTGTTTAAATTTGTTTTCATTAATCTTTACTTAAACATGAGTTTAACTCACTCAAACCTATGTCCTAATGCTTACAACCATTCTTGTGGTTAGTTAGGCTTAAAAACAAGGTTGAGACATACAAATCAGAGGTTAAACCTCAAATAAATTCTGTTTTGATTAGGGTTTTTAACCCACAAGTCATGTTCAAGTTGCAAACTTGATGTAGGAGTGATTATGGAACAACTTGGGTTTTTCCAACATAAAATCCCCACATGATTTGATGATTTCTCATAGCTTAGATTGTTTACATTCTTGTACTAATCCTAGTTCATGACCCTCATTGTTTGTTGTTACAACAAGTGTAGTGGTGAACGTATACGAGGTGCCTAAATGGAAGCTTGTTCTTCCTACCTCCTACATGACTTCTATGACACATTTTGAGGTAGCTAAATGAAGATATAATCTTCTACCTCATGCTTGAAATACATGTACTAAGGACTTATTAATATATACTACCTAACCTAAATAATATCTATGTACATTCGAACCTTTGATGTTGAATTCATGTTCATTTGTCAAAGTAGTAAGAAATCATCTAGGACCTAAACCTTGTTATGATTCTTATGAGTGTTCAACTCATGAAAACATTATTATAACCCTCGTGGTTACCAAGTGTCATACAAGTGTTATGTGTTGAAGATGATTATGTTAATATAATACTTTCATGTTGTTTTATTCCGAATCTCGACTCTAAGCATACTTGAACTTTAACCCTTATACATTCGGACTCTAAATCTCCATTCGTCAACAATTGGATAATCGGAAGGCATATGCAAACTTTGTGAGTATACTCGTATTCCCCTCGTTACTTTTACCACTTTTGGGGTGTAACATGTTTACTTATCAAAAACTTACACATGAACATTTTGCTTAAACACATGAACATTCCTATAACATGCTTGTATACGTGATTGCTTGATACTTTAAACTTGGGTGATTCTTATGTGTTGAACTTATCATTAACTTCGTACGAGCCTAACCGTGACATATGTAGCGCTATAGGATTGACGACCCGCCCGTAGACTTGTGGTTATGTCATGAGCATCTTCCGTCTCATTATTGGTTTGATATGTTTGACACATGCCAAATTTATTGTTTATCTTGAATCACATGCTTGCTATGAGGAATTGTTTTAAACTTATCTTTTGATACGTATGTACCAAACTTGTATACTCGCCTTTGCTTTTGCATTGAACTTTATTTTAAACATGTTACAGGTTGAGGATGATGATGCTATGAAATGAAGTAGCGTTGATGCCTAGATACACATATAGACGTTTAGGTTAAACGTTGTATCCATTTTGATTATGTTGTATTGTATTTCCTTTGAACTTGATGTTATTTGATTTCCTTGTAATGTTGGCAAATGAATTACGGAATGAAATCGGTTTATTAAATATTGTCACAAATAGCGTTATGATGTCTCTAGCAATCTTCACACTTCGTCTCATCCCGATGTTTCCGCCATTGGTTGGGGTGTGACACTAAATATATATTGCCAACCAGTAGTAGCTATATCATAAGATACCAACCTAATTGGAGAATTTGTTAAATGGACAGTTAAGAGTTGTAGTGCGCAATATGTTATAAAAAGACGTCCTCAGCCTGTAAGAATATTTTACAATCAATCACTGAACCGTTGAATAACAAACTTGAGAACTTATTGTTTAAGGAATAACAGGATCAAGTTATAGAAGGCTAATCAGCAGGCTTAAAAGAAGAGAAATACTTTTTCCTTTTCTTGCTAGAAGATCGGATGAACCTACTCATTTGCATTAGCAATTGGTGTTAACTAAGGCACTCATAGTAGTTTTTGGAGCCCCTCGAACCTTTAAAAATCAATGAATATATAGCATTATCAAACCATCAACAATTGAAAGACGAATTACCTGAAGCGTGAAGAGTGACAAGATGAAATTACGCAGGCGATGTGCGGAGCTCTTATCACCGAAAACTGGCTGGAATCCGCTATCCAGGTCCACTTGTCATCCCCCAACCTGAAATCAAAAGCCATAATTACTGCAGTTAATTGGTTTACATTTTAAAATTTCTAGATGGAAGATAAAAAGCATCAGACTTAAAGTTACAAAAAAGGCAATATAGAAGACTGAACAAAGATTAAAAATACAAAAAAACGTGAAGAGAAAAGCTAACCATTAGCCATATCAATAGATTTTGCATGCTCTTGAAGTTCATCCTACATATCTGCAAGGATAATTAACATCATATACATTTTAGTAAAGTTAATACTACATACATGCATACTTGTATATATATAGTCACTAAAAAGAATAGTCCAAAGGTAAAAAAAAAGAATTTTTAACTCTAATCATTACTTGGTCATGATCTTAAAATAAAAAATCATGATTTTAACACACTCCAAGTCCTCAAGTTGCATCGCTACTTATACAGTTCCATACAGGGATGAGCACGGTACCGGTACCGCTACCAAAAATACCGGTACCGAAATTAGTTAATAGGCGAACCTTGGGAGCAATCAACATTGGTACCGTCACAACCATCGATCGCCACCACCACTTTCATTAGCAGTCAGCATCACCTCTAAGTTCAGACCTTCAAGACGAAAGAGCTTGACCTGTATACCCAACTGACGTAAACCAACCCATTTTACCACCTCTAAGTTTAGCATTTAATTGATGATAAAGATGACATAAGCAAGACCATCAAAAAACAATTCTAATATGAAGTTGCCAATGTCACAATTGACCCACTGCGATTCACCAAGCACCACTTCTAAACTATATTCAGCACACTGAGACTTTAATGGCCTGAAAGGAGGTACACCCATCGTTATATGAGGCACATTTGGTGTAGAATAGAGTTCATAATGAACATATACGTTAACTGCAAGATCATTCAATATGAAAAACATACCAAGTTATTATTATATACCTTCATGTGGCGACTATTACACGCCGAAAATGAACCTGATCAACCACCCAAAAATAAGTATACAACTTAAATTTCATTCATTTAATTTGTGAATAATTTATAAAACATGCACTAATGACTAACCATACAATTTTAACAACGATCCACTTCAAAAATCATTTGAACCCGAAATCATCGGTGTTAGCAGGTATTCAGTCCAGTCCCTAAGACATTTAAAAAGGGGATTTAAATCATGAAGACCCACCTTGAATCCTTTCACTTGAAGATAATTTACCGTCCCTTTGCTCTAATAAGCTTCCTATAATTGTAAGAACTTAAATTAGTTTGTATTGAAAATACCCTTGCTATATGTGGAGGAATTATGATTGATTAGTTGAGTCTCTAGAGTGTGATATCAATTTATAAATCAAAGTTAATCCTTTCTAGTCATAACACATAGTAATGTAGAATGATAATAACCAAACTTAATCTTTTCTAGTCATAAAACAAAAATAAAGAAAAAAACTTTTAACCACATGTTAACATCCAATTTAAAAAAAAAATCACCAGGTCCAATTTTTATAAAGTCACCAGGTTATTAAGTTACGTGTTAATCTAAATCAAATAATTTTTTTACTATTCAACTTGTAGCAATTAACAACATTTTATTCAGCACATTAACTACTAAAAAAATAGATTTTAGTGTCTAACCTAGGGTCTATTTATAATTATTAGCCATTTGAAGAAAAACACTACAAATTTGAATGGCAATTTCAAATGGGTTCTATACCTTTTTAAACTTTTTTTTTTATCATAAATAGTATCAGTAAATAATCCCTTGGTCCATTAAAATAATGCATACAATACATAGTTCTTATTTAAAAAAGCATCAGGTGTTCTCTATTATTTGAGTTCCTATAGACAACAAATTTTAATGACTACGTTTCTGATATATGAATAAAACTTATTACAAAATTATACCTGATTCGTCAAACACACAGATAAAGATGATGATGCCTTAAATTATGTTAACGATTGCAACTCACAGAAAAACACCAAACACAGATGATGATGATGATGATGATGCTGCTTGAGAGGGAGGAGAAAAAGTTTTTTCTTGGTGAAATCTGAAGTCTAATGATGGCCGGTCGTTACTCTTCCGCAAACAATAGTTTCACCAAAAGAGGATCATATATACGTACCTGCAAATGAAAACTTCAATTTATTAAAGAAAACTCAATATCAGTGTCACAAGAAGCTGTTAACCTGCATGACGCAGGTCTTCTAAATTTTTGGCATAAGGATTGTCCTTAGCATATTACAAATTAAAAAAAATGTATTAGAAGGTGGGTTTAAGGGTTGGCAGAACCAACCAAACTCGTTTTGACCCGTTAACCAACCCAGTCACCTGCCTATTTTGATGGTCGTAGAAGGATTCACAAGGTTTCGATGGCAAAATTGAAGCGCATAAAAAGTTCCTTGAAACCATGTCTCATAGAATGCACATAGACCACAGTATATAGTTCATTGGCAAGACTTTGATCCATGAATGCTCAATCCAGGAAAATGATGTTATCTTTAGATTGTACAGTGATCAGGTATTGTTAACTTACTTGATAAAAGACAGAGAGAGAGAGAGAGTACGCACTCCGTGAAATTAAAGATCGAGAAGAGAAGAATAGTAAACGATTTTCTTCTCTTCTTGTTTCAAATGGTTTCTCAGAGAGCTTAGCTTATTGAACCGTTCGCCCAACTTCCAATTTCAGTGTCTCCGATGATAAAACAATGAGCATAGTTGAAAATCCAACATTGATGAAAACGGGTGCTGATTTGGATGATAAGAAACATCCCAGTCCAAGTACGACTAAGGCCTGGAAAATCAAGAATGATTATTCATTAATAGATTGATACTTCACATAAAGATGGAATCTTAACTGCTATGGTTCGACAGAGGGCAGGAGACAGGGTCATACCCTTATATTCAGAAGAATAACAAAATTAAAATGCAACCTATGTATTTTGAAGTAACATCTTCATATATTCAGAAGAATATCATTTTTCCTACCACTCAAGAATTGCTTCACATAGCGAGGATCTTGTGAAGAGGTTTAGCTGTAGCTTTTAAAAGAAGAAACAATTATCAAATAAGACAAATAAGTTAATATAGAATTACCTAAGGCAGCCAACTAAACTATCTGACAATAACGACCCGTATTTTTAACATATGATTGCATCTCTTTTCTGGATCACCACTTGCAAAGCCTTGATATACAATGCCTAAAAGTAAACCCATAATTTAAGAAAAAATATATATGTATAAAATTGTGTTTATTTGTCTAGGTATGCAACAGAAACAACTCTAGATCATTAAAACTTCATTTGAACTGCCACATATTCAGGAACCATGAAGTTAAAATAATATAAGCTAATAGAATTAAATATAAGCAACTTGCCTTATCATACATGCCATCCCTTATCATGTTGAATTTACTGAAATTGGAGTAGGTAGATAATCTGACAATTTAAACCAGCAAAAGACATGGTGAAATTGAAATTGAACAAAACTAACATCAATTAAGCAAGAAAACCTAGAAATTGATTACAATGTATAAAATTGAATTATAGAGATTATTTGCAAACTAAGAGAAGAACAAACCAACTTTTCCAACCACCATGTCTTTCATTTTTTTTTTTGCATAATCCAACATAATTTAAGGCAGTCACATACCAAACAGAATCTTGAAGATTGTAATCTTCCACAACAGGACTTGATTTCCAATAAACTTGATTTCCATTCTTCAAAGAACTTTATACAGAAATTTTAAAAGATGATATACTGATTTAATCCAAATGTAAATATCAACATAATGTAAAGAAACATCAACAAATAGTATATCAAAATCCTGAAAAACGAAACATGAGTTCATCGATCATCAAATCGCATGTGAAAAACCCTAACGAACCTAGTCTAAAACAAAACAACATCAAATCCGAGATTAAGACTGATGAGTAACAACCGACATTCAATGAGTTCATCCGAAGGTGAAAATCAAAATCATATAAACAAACAACATCAAATCGGCTATCAAAACCCTAAGAAAAAAAACAATAACTTAATCGATCTTCAAATCATGTAAATAACTCTACAGATCATCAAATAACAGTAAATAATTAAGAAATCAAAGTACAGAAAAGCATTCGAACAGAACCAAACAAAAAAAAGATCAGCGAAATCAAACATTACCGTCAATGGTAGATTATTGGGTCTTGAAGATCGGTTGAAGATTGTCGCACATGATTGATTGAGATCCTGAGGATAACCGATTGTGAGTGTGTTTGATTGAGGAACAATGAATGATGAGAGAGAATGAGAGAGAAAGCGTACAAAAGAAGCCTTCTCCAATCCTGGCCTTAGAGGTATGCCACATGTATGCTTATGTGGCTGCTTATTTGGCATCAACCATAGGGTGACATGTGTCCCCCAATGGTTTGCTTTATTAGATATATAGATTTATAAGTGAACACATCACTAAGAAATGAAGAAACAGTATCGGGTACCGGTATCCACTTTTACCAAATCGGGTGTACTTTCGGTACCGGTTCGGCACCGGTATTCACCGATTTTCGGTGCCGTACCAGTAACATCACTAAGGAATGAAGAAATAGTATCGGGTACCGGTACCGGTACCCGCTTTTACCAAATCGGGTGTATTTTCGGTACCGGTTCGGCACCGGTATTCACTGATTTTTACGCTCAAATACCGGTGCCGTACCAGTACCGACTGGTACCGAACTGTACCGTGCCAAGTATATTCGGTACCGGTACCCACTTTTGGGGATTTCGGTAATGGTATTTTCGGTACCGGTTGATACCGAGCTCATCAAATCCTGTAGCAACGTAGCAATGCAAATAATTGCACCGTTTAGATTACTTTTCATACACACAGTAAGTAAACTGTATTTCGTATGAATGAGGTTTTATATACACAACAACTTATTTTGCTTTCTTTTTGGTCTTTTTTGATGAGCAAATCGTATTAAATCCTGTAATCAAACCGGTATCGTATCGGTACCAAATTTACTATACCAAATCATTTTCGGTACCAATTTGGTACCCACCTTTTGGTGTTTTCAGAATCGTTACTTTCGGTTCGACACCGGTCTAGCACCATACCTGTATTTATTGATTTTTACCTTCAAATACCATACCGTATTGTATCGAACATTTTCGGTGCCGGTACCTAATTTTGATGATTTTCCGGATCGGTACTTTCGGTGCCGTTACCAGTACCGAGCTCATCCATATTTTAACGTGTAAGCACCGTAATCACTAAATTGAAAACAACCGAATTTCCAACGTGTAGGACGTGTGGGTCTTATTATTATATATTAGGTTATTTAAAATTGTTTTTTTAGGACGGAGTGACCATCCTTACCACGTCATTTTTATTTATGTTTTGATATTCGGTATCTGCTGCTGATACGCGTTTTGCAGACATTGGGTCCCCGCCTCAACGCGCGGGCGGAAAATCAACTAGTTCATATAATTATCTTGGCATCTTGCTATCAATTGTGGCTTTGACTTTAACACCACATGCCGTCATATAAGAGCATTCACATCCATTCCACCATTTTTTCACCCTAAATTACACTAAAATACTCTACATTTTCTCTCTCATTCTCAATTAAATAACATATTTTTATACCTTTATTATTATTTTTTCTCTCTCCTCCACTCACAACCACTTTTAAAATATATTAAAAAATTATAGAGGGTGAACAGTGTCCCGTCAAATATACAGATGAACAGTAACATTTTCTCTCTCCTCCACTCACAACCACTTTTTATACTCTTCGTATTATAAAAACTCCACTCACATAATTTGGTTGAATTGATGTGAATGCTCGAAATGCTTGAACATGCACTCCGACTAAATCTTGAAGTCCTTCACCTTTAAGTTTTGAGAACTTATGGAACTTAAACTTTCCATGCGAGTTTTTAGTTTTTTTACGCTGCTATAAAAGTTGCTGACATCAGCATGAATCAGCATTTACACCCTCTGTAAGCATTTTCTACGATGGTGTAAATAAACAAAAACTATTTTTTTTTTGCAAAAGTTGATTTTTATAGGATTTTTGGTGATAAAAAATTCTTGAAAAATCTTTTGTAAGGTCAAGTTCTCTAAGTTCTCACAGCTCGTAGAAGTTTTCTTTTTACCCTAACTATATATATATATATACATATACATATACACACACATATATATATATATACATATATAGGGTAGGGTTCCAGCGTGAACAACCTCCCAAGAGTGAACTGCGTGAACATATCCTGACCGTCGATTAATATGATCTTGATTTGTTGATGGGGTGGCATGATTGTAATTAATAGGTTAACTTTTATTGTTTTATTAAAATCAAAAGGGTAAAAGTGTAATTATATTAATTACTTATTTAAAATCAGAAACAATATTATTTCCATAATAATAGATGAAATTCCGGATTAATCTATTCATTTGTTTATTATTTGTTTTGATATCACCTTTATCAAATAAAAAAAACCCCCTTTTTCTCCATTCTTCATCGGCGACGGCAGAGGATAGTGATACCAAAGGAACGCGTGGCTATTTTTTTAATCGCCGGATAAATCTGCTCCTTCTTCAAACATCAAAGGTACACGTTTGAAAATCTTAATCCTTATATGTTTCCGAAACTACTTGCATGTTCTGTTTCTTTTGTTAATGAAGTAAGAACGCCAATCAGAGTTAGGGCTTGAATGTTGTGTTATGAAAGTTGTTTATTTACAAATCTTAGTTACAATGGTAGGATTTTAAGTAGGAGGTAATCGTTTCAGAGTATGATTACGTTGAAGTAGTTAATCGGTGTTCAGGGCTTGAATGTTGTGATGTTGTTCTGTTTTTATTGGATTGTAAGTATGTTCTTGAATCGATTCAGATTCAGAGTATACCTGTGTACGTTTTAGTTTGAGTGTGTTATTTGAAGAATAGGTCTGGTCATACGGTTTACACATGTGTATATCCATATAGTTACACATGTGTACTGATGTGTTCTATTCATGCCAACAAGACAATACACATGCGTACTCGACATATGTCATACTTTCTGTGAACATGAGCATGTGTTCGAATTTGAAAAAAATGAACATCATATGCGATGTACACATATTTACTGATGGGTCTGGGTTCGAGAAACACATATTTGTGTAGTCGAAAGTTTTTTTTAATGACACCGAGTACGTTTATTTTTAATGACAACGAATTGTTATTTTTTTAATATAGTATGTTAATTTTTATTAATTTTTCAAATATTAGGGTCGCCAAACCAAAGAAAAAGACAGGAAAAAAAGTTGGCCTTGAAACGGAGCTGAACTAGGTTGCCAACACAAATGCGTAAGGATCATAATCTTTTTCGAAAAACTGATTGATATTTGATAACATGACTGATTATATATTTACACATGTGTATAGGTGCTCTATTCCACGAAACACACACATGTAGTACTACAAATGTTATGTTCAGTACACGTTTCAGTTTGAGTGTGTTATTTGAAGAATAGGTCTGGTTATACGGTGTACACATGTGTATACCCATATAGTTACACATGTGTACTGCTGTGTTATATTCACGCCAACAAGACAATACACATGTGTACTCGACATATGTCATACTTTCTGTGAACATGAGCATGTGTTTGAATTTGAAAAAATGAACATCGTATGCGATGTACACATATTTACTGATGGGTCTGGGTTCGAGAAACGCATTTGTGTAGTCGGAAGTTTTTTTTGTTGGTTAAAAAAATGCTATAGTCTTTTTGGACACACAAGGCTAGTTGTCCTTTGTGTGTGATTGTTACACAGGTGTACTCGTATGCTTGTTATTTGCCAGACATACGGTTAATTGAAAACATTATTAATTTATTATGACATTTTTGCAGGAAATTGGTGTTTGAAACTGCAAGTGGCGTTGGGTTGTACCATTTTCAAATGATGGATTTACAACCAAGCAAGTGGATTAACGATGGAGTGATAAATAGCTTTGCATCAATGCTAAACTATAAGGAAAAGGAGCGAACAAGCGGATCAAATATTTTCGGGCCTGCTGATAAAGTAAAAGGAACAAAGCCGCGATTGTTCGGACATACAAATTGTTTTGTAAGTTAAACTGTATATTATAATTGTGAATATACATTTTAACTTACAAAAATGGTTCAATCTTAACCTCAAAGGCGATAGAAAAACTGGTTGACGACATGCGTCATGGGTTTATTCGGCGTGAATCTTTTTGTGTTTTGTCCATATTCGTAATGGCTTGTTAGTAATCAAAATCAAGAATTGTTTCAAAAGACTGTTGGGATATTTTAGTACCTGTATGTGTTTTGTTTGATTAATTAATTTGATTATTTTTAAATGAAGGATGGGCTGTTATTTCTGAATCTATATTTCTGTTATTTGACGGTTTGTGTTCAACCATAGATATGTGGCTCCAATCCACTCATGCTTTTATAGTGCTCTAGTTAATCGGAACGTAGTTTTCATCAGCGTTTTCGAATGAATTATGGGTATTGCTTTCTGCATTATGGGTAGTTTTAACCATGCAAAATATTCGTAACTGCATTAAAAACCGTAGTCTTGTTTCATCATGGAAAAGCTATGCCGTGTTTTTCTATAACTAAAACAAGGCATCGCCAATTTCACCTACATAGTCATCAAGAAACAAGTCTAAGAACAATATATTAAGACCCTACTATCCTATGATCCAAACTAAAGTCTCATTAACAAAGCATATATAAAGAAGCCAATAGTCATCTTGTATTTAAGACCCTACTATCCTATGATCCAAACTAAAGTCTCATTAACAGAGCATATATAAAGAAGCCAATAGTCATTTTGTATTTCAGTGTAAACTCATGAAGATGTCAATGAGTGTAGAAAAAATATGAGCTTTACATCATTTGATGAATACCTAATCTAAACAATAAAAATACCCTAAACCCAACAACAAACTGTCAACTTAACAAACTCCTAAAACCAGCTACCCAAATTAAGCATAAATCCTCAAAATCATCAACAGCCAATCCATACAACCAAAACTCCGACAAGCTACACATGTGTATGGTTCTGTATGTACTAAGTACACATGTGTACTGGTCTGTATATACTTAGTACACATGTGTGCAGGATGAAACGTGTATCCTTCCGTCATGCCTACGTCACTCTTTTAAACAAAAAAGACAAATTCAACTTCCACCAGCTGCGGTGGTGCTTGTGGTGGCTACATTGGTTGATAACCATGGTGATATCGCAGAATAACGATGGAGTTAACTCAGGTAAGCTCATCTAATCCTTCGAAAAAGTCTTCGTCCATTACCATATCAAAGTTGTTGCCGTCATCGCTGCCGTTGTCATTTTCGTTGTCGTTATCCTCTGTTTTTTATTGCGCCGGAGAGTGGCTGGTCGGCGGAGAAACCGATGGAGATGAAATTGGTTTGTTTGTTGTGGTGTCGTCTCCGCCGGAGGTGGTGGGTTTGTTTATGTCGTCTTCGATTAACGTTGGCCGGAATACAACTACAATAACCAATCAACTACCGGCGATGATACAATTGACATCGATCTTCAGACGAAATATGACGTGATGAACGACGAAAAATGAACGTGCTTTTCTGGGTTTATGAAACTGATGAACAAGGAATGTGATATCAATGTAAATCGCATGAGAATAGGTGATTGGTTAAAGATATTATGATGATAATCTTATAAAAATATAAAATATGTTGAAGATTTCGAACTACTAACATATTACGTAACTGAAATCAAATTAAATAATATAATGATTTAAATTTAATTGTTTATAACTACTTTATACAATTACAATCCTACCCCTTATCATCTTAAACAAAATCAATGGCCAAGATTAGTTCACACAGTTCACTTTCAAGAAATTGTTCACACTTGAACCTAATCCTATATATATATATATATATATATATATATATATATAGTGAGATATGTGTATAAAGGGTGGTACATATATGTAAAAATGAAGATTGTGGTTCTAAACATGTTTTTTCTAATGTATATATGTATACATATGTGTTTAAAGTTGAAAAATAAATATCGTATATATATATTTGATATATACACATGTATAAATTAAAAATTGATCAGAGTAGACACATTTTATGATAAAAAATTGACAATATACACATAAGTATATTTCTCAAAAAAAAAAAAAAAACTCATAAAAACATGTGATTAGAAGTAAAAAAATTGCTTAAAGAAAATATGTATACACATATGTATAAATTAAAAATTGATCAGAGTAGACACATTTTATGATAAAAAATTGACAATATACACATAAGTATATTTCTCAAAAAAAAAAAAAAAACTCATAAAAACATGTGATTAGAAGTAAAAAAATTGCTTAAAGAAAATATGTGTTCCAGAATTGTTCTTATGGTTCTTAATTAACATGTATTTCTTTTAGGATCCCTATATATATAGGGTTCAGCTACAAAGTCCAAAACTCATAATAAGTGTAATAAGTCTATATATGCATTGTGTTTTAAATTTTAGACATGATGTTTTAAATTCTTTTGGCACTATATTATATAGAAAAACACCAAATGCAACAATTTAAAACATACTTGTAGATTCGCTCTGAGGATCGATTCCTTGACCGATGAATGCGATGAACACGTTTCTTGTACGGAATCCAAGTACGTGTGTGGATCAGACACAAAGAAGTAATTAACTAATTGATTTCTATTGATATTTTGACAAGTACAAAACCACGAAATCAAACAACAAGAGTTCCCCCTCTCAAGTCACAAAGATATCTAATGAACAAGACCCAACACCCATATATATAGGCTGAGTGCCTTCATACGAAGCTAACAAGCTCCCTTCGTACGAAGTGAGCCCCTTCGTACGAAGCTGCATAGTCCCTTCGTATGAAGTGACTTATATACACATGAACTTCATAATTTGCTCTGTTTAGCACCAGTCTTGTCTCATCTGATCAAGCTACGATACGTGATTGACGGAAGTGATAGACATACTACAGTCACAGACTCATCCTTGGATATTACTGCAGTCAATCTCGTAGCTTTCTGCTTCTCTTTGAGTCTTCATGAAGTGTTGACAACTTCAGCACCGCAGACTCTCCCTTTAGTCTAACAGACTCCTCGTGGATCTGCTTACAGCTTCAGCTGCTCCCCCTTTTGGTTAACTCTTTTTCCAGGCTACCCCTTTCTTTAAGCTTCTGTGCTTTTCAAGATCGACACCTGGCTCTTCTCTAAAAGCTTCTCCGGGAGAGTTACCTGGCTCTCTGAATGCACGCTCCCCCTTGCTTTGAGCTTGACTTCAGACTCCCCCTTAGACTCAGCTGTCGGGATCGTAATCTTGAAAACTAACAATTTCAAAATATCTATAAGATATTTGACAATTTAAGTTCAAGATCGAAAACCTAGCTCTAAACATAAACTTTTAACAATTAAAGCTATATAGGTTCTCCCAGGATTAATGACATGGTCCTTAAACACAGATATTCAGAATCAGTAACCTGGCTCTAAGTATATATGTAACAATATGTAATTACCCAAGATTTCCTGACTCTTCTCCCCATATCAAATAACCACATGTATTTGACAATTAAGCATCTAAAAAACCTTACAGATAATCATCCAAGTCCAAATTAATGACCTTGGAGATTTTCACAAACTGTTTTTGATTTTTCATATAAAATCTCAAGTTTCAAATTAATGAACTTGTTTTATTTTTAGAAACATGTTCAGCATACTTTTATTTTGAAACTCAGCTTTCAGACATCGGTTGTCGAAAATAAAGTAGAATCAAAATCTTTTTGAATTTTTCAAAGTTTATGCTAAAACACACTCAAACTCTTTTTGTACTTTTTCTTTAACATAAAGCAATAAATACATATTTACAAACAATATTTTGTTTGAGTTTGCGTCAGAGGATCATATCAGTTTATGACGAATCACTAGCACCGTTGAACTAAAAACACTTTAAGTTCTAAACGATTCACTTAGATTGTCAGTATACTGATCCACTTAAATTTTCACACAAAGTTCAACTGTTCCGAGATATTAGATTTAATGTTTTTAGCACTTAACTTATTCGTGTGTCCCACCTCAGAATATACCCCCGTATCAAGAGTCCCAAGATTCAGTCTTACAGGTGAATATACTATATTGATATCTGTAATCTGGGTTAGTGCGAGACCTTGGGAGCTCATGTATGAACTATCGTTCAATCAAAGAGATGAAGGCTCGACTTTGAGGTGTGTCCCACTTAGGGATCTTCTTTACAACTGCACTTGATTTATATCTTTCGGTATTTTCTCAATTTTTATGTAGAGGAAAAGCTTTATTAAGCACGCAAAGTATTATACGAGGTCTAGGCCATTGCTGACGCAAAATCAGAAGACCATGTATAATACCCCAGATATCAATAAGTATAAAGACCTAGTATCTCAGAATCAGACAACCTTTCAAACGCTATTTCGAAGGTTATCCATATATCCGAGAGATGTTCCCCACGAGATAAGAAAGATATTGATATTTAGGTTTATATCTCGAAATTAATTTACTAAGTGTGTAAAAACCTATTGGCACATTATTAGTGAGACCATTTATCACATTTGACTTTCCATTTCTTTAGCTTGTTGTGATTGTCTACTGATGTACTATTATTTCCTCTTTTTACACAAAAACTCATTTTGAATTTTATCATGTTTTTGGCTTTTTCAAATTTTCAAATGTTTTTGTATTTTCAAAATTCTTACTCCCCCTAAAATTCAAAACATTTAAATTTTTTTTTGACTAACTGATGTAGATAGCTTTGTCTTGCCATCCATTTTCTGCTTCACATGCTCTGTTTTTTCATAAAGTACCCCCATGATTTACAACACATTGATTTTTAACAATGTTAAAACCATTTAATCATTTGTGAAATAATCATGTTTGTTTAGCCGTGAGGGTTTCGGCATATTCAATCAACATATTTTTTTTTATTTTTTTGATTTTTGACAAATTTAAAACACAAACATATTTTTTTTTCTTTATTCAAATTTTTACAAAGTAAAAACATATTTTTGGGTTTTTAATTTTTCAATTTTTAGGGTTTTTTTGGTTGATGGTTTATTTATGTACAGAAGAACGAACAAACTCCCTGTTTTTCAGTTGCAGGGACCTGCCACCTCTCGTGCCAGGCTGCTCCGTTCTTCGATTTGACATTCAGCTGTCTTCAAGAGCCCCTGCACATACACCCAATTCAATCATTTGAATAATGCAACCCAAGCCTCTTTTGAGTCAGGTTGCTTAATATGTATCTTTTCAGGTAAAACTGAATAATTTTTATCATTTTTCTCAAAAATGTTTTCTTTATTTTTCTCACTCACGGAAATTTTTGTCTTTGCTACCCAGATTTGTCCTTTTAAAACATTCATGTGATAAAATCTTGAATTATTTTGAATGTTTTACTATGACAAATCAGCTTTTGGTTTCCAAAATTGGTTTGGTTTTGTTATATCAACTGTTGTTTTCCAACTTTGTGTAGTCCTAGATCTAGGTGTCACTGATTTCCAATTTTGTTGTGATTCAACCTTTGATATTTTTGGCTTCCAAGTTTGTTTTGATTCAAACTTGGTTGACTTCTGATTCACAACATCAGACTTCTTTTTATCAACACGAACAGGTTTAAGATTTGGACACTTGCGACCAATATGTCCAATTTGATCACACTTAAAGCATGTTCTCTTTGAAACATCTTTGACCTGTTGTTGTTGTTTCTTTTGAGTATAGAATTCTTCATTAGACTGTCGTCTAAATTGGAGTTCTTTCTCTTCCTCAGAACTTGTTTCATGAACAAAGTTCGTTTGTTTATGAAGATTTTTCTTTCCAAATTGTTTTTTTTTATTTTGTTTCTTTTTATAACCCAACCCAGCCTTTGTGTTTTTCTTTTTGTAACTAGGTTTGTTATAAAAAGTTTTCTTTCTCTTTCCTGCAAATTTTGCAATTTCAGACTTCTCAATTTCTACCAATTTGAAACTTTGTCAATCTTTTCCGGATTCACATTTTGAATCGGAAATTCAATGTCTGAGAATAATTTGTCCAATCTAATCATGATATATGCCAATCCTATTGAATCATCATTCACATCTTTCTCAGATTTTGAAATTTTCAGATAGTTTTTGTGAAAACTTTCCTTATTTTCATCATGTGATTCAGACTTATCTGTTTTGGTAGATTCCTCTGTTAGAATGCTTTCAACAACCCTACCTACCACCTCTGAATCACCAAGATCATCAGATTTGGTGTAAGTCACATCGATGTTGTCAGGTAATTGGTCAACCATGTTTATTGCTTTCTCCACCTTTTTGCCATCATAAAATGTATAATTATTCTGCAACGGTGGTGGAACCTGATGGTATTCTGACCCAATTCCCTTTTTGTTCTTTTCGGACTCTTTACCATCTGGTGTGATGTTAAAAATACGTTCCAGAATGTATGAAGAAGCATGATAACTTTGAAGTTTATTAACCATTTTTTCTTTTTCATTCAGTTCTTGTTTAAGTTTAGCAACATCATCAATATATTAATTTAGAACCAGTTGTTTTCCTTCATATCTGGCTTCAACAAGTTTAGTTGTCTTTTGATATGCTGACAATCTATCATCTAAACTTTTAACTTTACTCTTCAAAGTTTCATAAGCTTCTTTTACAGTATGATATGACAATTTCATTCCATCGTACTCTTTTTGCAACTCTTGAATGATTTTATCTTTTTGAACACATTCGTTACATACAGCTGAACACTGTTGTTTCAAAACTTTGTTTTCTTTTTCAAGAACATCACATTTTTGTGTCAACTCTTCTTATTTTTGTTTCAAAAACCTTTCATTTTCAAGCATTTCGTTATATTTTTCTTTGAAAATATTTTCTATTTTAGTAAATTCAATCTCTCTAATTTTAATTTTTTCATCCTTTTCAGTACAAGCACTGCACGTTTCCATGCATTTCTTGCACTGTTCGTCAGTTTTATTATCAATTTTAATTGATAAGTCAGAAGATTCAGTTTGAATTATTACCTCTGTTGTTGACACCTCGGCTTCTTTTGCCTCCTGCTTTTGACTTTCTTCAAACACTTGCTGTTTCTCAGCAACAGCTTTCTTTGCTGAATTTTTCAACTTCTCATCACCAGCTTTCTCATCGTTTTTCTTCAACTCATCCACCATCTTCTGGCTTTCATCAACAATTTTCTCTACTGTCTTCTTCTTCTTCTTCTCAACACTAGCATAAATGACCCTTTTTATGCCCTCTTCAATCTCTTTCCTGTAGTTCGGATTCACTTCGAGTCCTGCGACCCATACTCCTACAGTTGGAATAGCAGCAACGAGTGCTTCAAAATCTAACTTTTGAGGATCAACTGTCGGATTCCCTTGAGGGTCTACAAAACATTCTTTCGTAGCATCCCATCTATTTGCCCGTCGTGCTTCCATGAAAACATCATACACTTTGCTCAATTCCATTCTTGCATGACGTTCCTCTATGCTTGGTCTTATTTCAGCAACCAACGGCCTTTTCTCTCCCTTTATGTATTTATCCCAGTTAAACCCTTCATCATCATGAATCTTCCTTCTTTTATCATCGTTAATCATCACCATAGCTTGTTTCTTTTCTTTGGATGACCCTTCCTCGATCTGCTTTTGGTTTGTTCTTGACGGTTGCTCGTTGTTGCGATGATAGATGGCTTTCTTGTAGTCTTCATGAAATGGATTCACACTATCATCTTCTTCTCGGTTTTTGCATTCTCTCTTGAAGTTCCCTTTTGTTTGCACTTGAAACAAGTGACTTTAGCTTTGTCAAAACCTAGCTACATATCAGGATCTTCAAGACATTTTCTTCCAGTGATCTCCATGAACCGTTGAGCTCTCCTGATTACACTCGCCATACACCATCGAATATTCATGAGCTCCATCTCTTCCAGATCTACCTGATCGTAATCTTCCTTTGTCATATTTGGATTGCCAATCTTTCCTGCGATCAAACCTTCATAAGATTCCAGAACATAAGCCAAGAAAGTCATATGCTGTCTAGCGAAATCAGTGTTCAGATTTGGAGAATCTTTCCAGTTTTGATTCGGACTGGATTTAGATGATGCAGAAGATTAATGATATCCAGAATCATAAGATTTGCTCTTTGAAGAATCACTAGAATTTTCAACACTAAATGCCATACTAATCTTTGGTACTTGTGTCTGATTATTTAGCAACAAACTTCTATGATAATACAGGTCGACATTCTGCTGATAACTTGAACTTGTCATCTTGTTGTGTTTCTGTAACACTAGATCATGACTCTCACGTTTTTCAGTTAAGCTATCCAAAGTAATCTCATCAAACTTGGCATCATTTCTTAGAATTATCACAAATGTTTGCCAATCATCGATGTGCGGTAATGCCACGATCAGCTTATGAATAATCTCTTCTCTGTCCTTATAAATCCCAATCCTCTCTAACTCAATTTTCAAATGACAAAATCTTTCTATCATTTGTCAGACCATTTCCCCTTTCATGTATCCAAACAGATCAAACTCTTTTTTCAACAACGAGATTTTGTTTTTCTTGATATCATTTCCTCCTTCGGCTTTTACTTTCAATGCTTACCATACTGATTTTGACATTTCACCATGCTGAAGCAAGAAAGAATATCCTCTCTAACAGATTGTTGAATCAAGGTAATCATTCTCAATTCAATCGAGTGTTCCTTTTTATCATTATCTGAAATTTGTTTAAGTGAAAGTAATTCATGATTATCGTTTGTCGATTTCTCATATCCCATTGTTAACATGATCCAGCTATCATAAGCATAAGCCTGCAAACATTTTATAAATCTACTGCTCCACCAATGATAATCTTTGATATTCATTAGTTTCAGTGGCTTTTGGTGATTTCCGTAAACATTATCATAGTTCAAACTCTCGGAAATAACACTCGTAGCAGTCTTTGTTGTTACTGGTGTTTCTTCAGTTGTGAACGCATTGTAAAATGTGTTGTAAAATTCTTCAGCCATGATTCCTGCAAACAATCAAACAAACACTTGATCAAACTTGAATAACAATCAACACAAATATCTGGTTCGTACGAACCCGAAATAGTGGGTTCGTACGAAGGCACACTGAAAACTGTTCACCCGGTTCGTACGAAGCAACGTGGGTTCGTACTAACTCAGTTCGTAACGAACAACCACATTTTTCATTGTTTTTCAATAATTTGACTATGATTTTGTTCAAATTTTGATCTGAAGCTTTGTAGGATTGATTAAAACTGGTTTTCACACAACATATTCAAAATTTAGCCAATTTTAACCGTGGAAACTTCATAAATCTGAATTTTAAGTTCAAAAAGAATGTGTAGAAGAAGTGTAGAAGAAGATATGAAGAAGATGAAGAAATTTGTCTCTGAATCTGAAGAAGATGCTTGAATCTCCGTGTCTTCAATCCTTGCAAACAATCACCCGCTCTGATACCACTTGTGGATTCGCTCCGAGGATCGATTCCTTGACCGATGAATGCGATGAACACGTATCTTGTGCGAAATCCATGTACGTGTGTGGATCAGACACAAAGAAGTAATTAACTGTTGATTTCTATTGATATTTTGACAAGTACAAAACCACGAAATCAAACGACAAGAGTTTCCCCTCTCAAGTCACAAAGATGTCTAATGAACAAGACCCAACACCCATATATATAGGCTGAGTGCATTCGTACGAAGATAACAAGCTCCCTTCGTACGAAGTGAGCCCTTTCGTACGAAGCTGCATAGTCCCTTCGTATGAAGCTGCATAGTCCCTTCGTACGAAGTGACTTACATACACATGAACTTCATAATTTGCTATGTTTAGCACCAGTCTTGTCTCATCTGATCAAGCTACGATACGTGATTGACGGAAGTGATAGACATACTGCACTCACAATACTCCTTTTACTTTCTTTGCATTGTGTTTTAATTTTCACGCATAGAATACATTTCATTGTGTTTTAAATTGCTACATTTGTGTTTTTCTATATAATACCATGTCAAAAGAATTTAAAACACAATGCTTTATATATAAACTTCTCACACCTTTTAAGAGTTTTGGACTTGGTAGCCAACTCCTAGCCTATATATATACACTATATTATAATGCATGAGGGAGATGCATTTTAAGATACCCCAAAAATAAGAATTTTTTCTCTCTTAATTTATAAATACACCCATACAATAAGGGTAAATTGGTCTTTTGAATAATAATTATATTTTAGTCTCTCATCTTATTACACTTAAATCTTTGAGTTTTGATATAATTATAGGTAATCAGTTACACTTTTCCTCCTCCACAACAAACTTATAATTCTTTTACGTATTCTTGTCATATCTTATAAACTCTAATGTTTCAAAAAAATCTAAAACAACCGTTGTCACACCCTCAAAATCCACACGCGGAGTATTACCGCGAGGCATGTGACGACCAGGATCTTAGCCACTAATTATTTTGAACGGATTAGTTATTGTTATAAACATTAGCATACTTAGTGACCTAATTTAAAATTTCATAAAACATGGTTCTAGTTTGCAGCGGAAGGGACAGTAGAACATATCGTAATTTAATACCACAAGTTGTTATCATGAAACTTACAAACCACGCACTCCATCCGATTGCAACGTCCGTCCTAAACTGTATCGAGCAACCTGCAAAGCATGCAGTAGAGTGTCAACATAACGTTGGCGAGTTCACGAGTTTAGAGTTTTCCAGTTTTATTCCCAAAAACTTGTTATAACCAGTTAATTTATCCGTTTATACATGCCATGGGGAGCTACCCCATAAGTGAGCGACTAAACTGTTTTTCCAATACCGAATACTAGGTGACCGTACGTTTCCGCAGTGCCCCGTTTGTCAATGTTCTATCGTCATTGACGGTTTGCCAGAGTACATTAGTTCACGACCGATCCTCTACAGGCACGGTGTGAGGCTGGTAAGACCTAAATAGCGCTATCAACTAATAACCCGTTCGCCTGGCCCCGGCGACTAATCGGTATTAAGTAGTAGGGACTTGAGTGATAGAGTTTTGTTTAGTGTTGCTCGTTGCATTTCCGTACAAACAGTAATTAACTAAAAGTCCCGCATAAGGGGAGAAAAGTAGTTGGTATCCCTCACAAGGGGATAGCGTTGTTACCCGTATCCCACACAAGGAGATAGAAATACCGTATCCCGCACAAGGAGATAGTAAGCAATCCCAAACCAGGAAAAGTGTTTCATTCCGTTTCCCAACCACCGGGAACGCATGCTTTAAGTAAAAAGTAGTGAACTCACCTTTGCTTTGCTCGGTAGTTAATTTACTTGTGTTACGTTGGTCAACCATACCCTATTATGGTTTATAAATATTTATTAGGTTCGTGTGCAAGTAATGGCACGTACAACTACACGTATTTAGCACATAGCACGTAAGTCACACTAGCATAGCAGCATATACGTTATTGGGCCTATCCTATCATAGAAACAGTTCAACAGTAACAGTTAAACATTAACACTAGCACATAGTCCAAAACATCAGTTTGTGCGGCCCAATAACTAAGCAAAGTAGTCCAGTCGAAACCGGGTGGTCTCGACTCGAGAACAAGAGGTCTCGAGTCACAACCATGAAGTTCCGAGTCGCAACCAGACGGTCTCGAGTTGTGCATAACTGTGTCACAACCGTAGAGGTCTCGAGTCAGGCCTCTAGTCGAGATCAGGAGATCTCGAGTCGTAACCAAGCTGGTCTCGACTCCTGGAGCGTGTTGTCTGGTTTCGAGTTGTCAATCAATGGTCTCGAGTCACAACCATAAGGTCTCGACTTGCAGTTATGCAGATGCTTCTAGAATTCTCCGAATGGTACTATCCAATCAGGTTTCATAAGCACGTACTATTCAATCAAATTTCATAAACATGTTTTATTCTACCGTACACTACCAAATTGGATCAAAACTACATTATTCAAATATTCATGGCGCCTTCAAGTAGTTCATCATTTAGGGTTTTCAACACTTCATAACAGACTCATCCTAAAAACCATAATATTACTACTAATTTATCAAAACAACATTATTCGGCTCATGGTAACATACACACAGTAATCTCATAGCATCATCCACATTACTTGGTTATCATCAAAGATTACTATTCATTGGACATTCAACAGTTTTAAATCAATTATTCCCAATAACAATTCTCATTACCCAAGACATCTTGTAGACTGACTGTTAATACACCACTACATATATATATATAATCAAGGTTCACATAATCACAAAAATCATAACATGGCAACTTCTATTACTGCTTCACTAACACCATATCAACATTCATTTTAATATATACCATCATCATTATTATGGACAAATCCCATCAAGAGAACTCATACTTTCATATCTCATACATACACCCAAACAATTAATGCATGCCAATATTCAATCAGATCCATAGTAGACTCACACATAAATATAATCACAACATATGCATATAATTTCATTTCTCAAACAACAGTTATAAAGAATCCAGAAACAAGGCACAGACCACGTCATCCTCCTCAGTCTATATATTATGAATATCTAAGCAACCTAACATATTACACTCAAACAGTACAGCAACGATTTAATATAAGCATCAACACCCAATCGCCAAATAGTAACAATCACCTATTATTATGTGCACAATCATGAATCGAACAAACTACCAAATCATTAAACAAAAACACAAGCACAAACAGTGGTATAAACTGACCAAAGGTTGAGGGACGGTGGTTGTGCGGACCGAAACCGGACCAGACGAGACCCGAGCAAAACCCGAGGTTGCTGCCGCTGCTTCTCTCTGAACACGGACTCGAACTGAACATGGCCCGAGCCACTAGCTCAGGTCCGAGCTGAACATCATCAGCATCCGTTTTCATCATCGTCATATTCTGAAATCCACCGCCTCCGCCGCCGTGAACGGCGGCACTTGCCGACTCTCTTTTGAATCAGATATGGGTGTGTACACGAACAGAGGTGTTTGATGGTTTTACTGTAGAAACGACGGTCTTTGGAATGACGGACGGAGCTCTCTCGTTGCCGGATTCATTGAGAGATGAAGAGGATTGTGTGTAACAGAGGGAGGAGGGAATGTGTGGGTGTGAGTGGTTGTCGAGGGAGGATGAAATGGCCGGTGGAGTCGCCGGAAAACGGCTCCGATCGCCGGAGGTCTTGATCGAGAATCAGAGGGCAAATGGGGGTGTTTGACGGCTGCTTAGTGTAATGTAGGGTTTTATGTTTTGGGAAAGGGGGTGGGGGTTATGAGGGGCTTTAAATAGACTAGGGTTTGGGTTTGGGTTTAGGGAGTGGGGTTGGGCCTAGCCCAAGTGCGTGAACCCATTTAACGATTTCGCGTTTCTCTTAAATAGACTGGCCTGATTAAATTAACTGAATAAATGAACCTCTCGTCACGGATTATTATTTTGTAAATAATAATAATATTTATAACAGGCTCGTCTCACGACGATCAGGATCAAGGGTTCGAGTTGTCACATTCTCCCCATGTTACAGGAATTTCGTCCTCGAAATTTACGCAAACGTCATACACTACGCTCCATATGTATTCCTAGACTCCATTACCATACATAGATACTAGCAGTTTCACGAAAGTCCACAGAACGAACATGCAAGCCACGTAGCAAATACAGTCATGTAGCACGTAAATTCACATAGCATTAGATTCACAGAGTTGTACGTATCTCACATAGTACGGATTTTCACAAACTTAACTATAACATCCAAGAAACGTACAGGAAAAACCCGAAGTGTCACATTATCCCCAAGTTCAAGAAATTTCGTCCCGAAATTTAGCACGCAGCCACTGACAAGCTATTGTGTTTAAACGTTTTCATGGGGTGTCACATCATCCCCTTGTTGGCTTGAAATTTCTTCTAGAAATTTCAGTTGTAGCTTCAGTGCTGGAAGTAATGTTTGCAGACAACTGGGGATACGTGCTCATCAGCTGGTTTTCCCGTTCCCAGGTAAAATCTGGGCCACAGCGTGAGTTTCAATGAACTCGGTCTGTTGGCATATTATACCACGCTTGAGGGTTTCGATTTCTTGATCCTTGATCTCAACCGGTTCCTCAACGAAGCGTATTTTGTTGCTGACCAACGAATGTTTCATCTGACAGACACTTCTTCAGATTAGGCACGTGAAAGATGTTGCGTACCGCATTAAGCTCGCCCTGTTTGCCAAAATGTACCACACCCATCCAGAGTGAAACTTTTAGTAGAATCCCAGTCTCCGACTGGGAATTTTGCGTAGCTTTTCTGACGGTCTGGAGTTGCCGTCATGCGTTGTCTGTTCTGGGCAATCCCACCCGTTGTGTCAAGTGCAAGTTCTGGGCCGGAAATTTGGCTTCCGCCCAACACAGAGGTGACCGGCATCTGCGTTCGTGCAATGCCTCAAATGGTGCTGCCTGAATGTTAGTGTGGTAGCAGTTGTTGGAAGAGAATTCTACAAAAAGGGAAGTGTCACTCGTATCCAAGGACGAGATAACACATGTTCTCAGCATGCCTTTGGGTGTTAGGATGGTGCGGTTGGCCTGACCATCAGTTTGCGGGCTATAAGTGGTGCTCATGCCTGATCAGTGAGCCAAAAGTCTTTTATGCACAGCCTTGTGATGAATCGGATGTAAAACGTGGGTTATGATCAGATATAAGAGAAGTTGGCGTCCCGTGCCTAGTATCTGCTTCTATCTAGTAGATGGTTGCTAGTTCGAAAACTTGTCAGTTTATTTGGTCGCGTAAAGATACCGGAAAATATTTCATTGATGCCCTGGGATAGGAGAGGATAAGATAGAAGCACCTCGTAGACCATCTTCCCATTTGCTGGGGTTGCGGATATTTGAGCATCTCCCTAATCTCAGGTGATACTCTTTTGAGTCAAATCGTGAGGGGTTGCGTATACCGTCGAGAAATGCGGGTGTTGCGACGTTAAAAAGTCGTACATTGAAAACTTAGCGCAAGGAGGTTTTGCGTCGTAGAAGTACCAGGGTAGAGCGTAGGAGTCGTCCTGATTCCCACTGGTTTTTGGAATAGGTTCGGGCATCGTCGAAAGAAACAAGTGTCGAATTTTGACAGGATGGAATAAATTCGAGTGTCGTAACTAGGTGTTAATCGTATCGGGTTCAAAGAACAGTGCTTGCGATACCCGTTACCCCCGGGGTATCCTTGGCTCGTTGCTCCAACGAGTAACATTTGTAGGAAGTAATTCGTCCAAACGGAGTCTTGTGTAGAGTAGAGCATGATAAGGATCATGGCATTCGTGAAACATAATACGAGTAGCGAGATAATGCCGGAAGGGTAGTCAAAATTGACGCATTCAACTTGAGACAAAACATAAAGGCTTTGGGATCAACAATAGAGATTTATCAGATGTCAATGAGGTAGCTGGTTGTACACAGGCTATGGGTGTTTAGAATCAAGAATGTTGCTTGCTGATAAGGGGTGTTATGTCGATGTGGTTAGCGCAAAATGAAGTAGCTAGAGAAGGATGGTCGTCGTGCGGGTCTGTAGGTTTCAGGGTCTACTGAGGCGTCTGGCAGGATGTGATTCCTCAAATCGGTAAGAAACCAAGTTCGAGTGGATTGTTCTAAGTCGCGCGATTGAGTTTGGAGTAACGTTTGCATCGTCGAGGGGGTTTCGATGTGAAATTGCAAAAACAGGTTTTCGAGAAAGTACGATTGAAGTAACACGTTGCTGAATTTCAAGGGCTAAAAAGTTTGTCGACTAAAGGTCGAGGTTGTTGTATTCACCAAACTAAAGAGAGATCTGGTCAAGGTTTCTATACGAAGAAGCGTGGATGTCGTGATAAGGAAATGATAGAAGCGGGGATACCATCTGAGCAATAAATGCGGATTCGTACGCAACCTAACGAAAGGATTCACAGGATCAGAAAAGTCGTCAAAGAATAACGGATCTGGCAAATGAAAGATAAGGTAAGCATCTAGGTCACCGTACTCATCGGCGAGTGACTGGCGTGCGCCTTCGTCTTGACACGCCTTCAAATACGCCGGTTTTAAGAAGGATATCACTTTGTTGGGTTTTGGGGCGTGCTAAGGTATAAGGTTGAACTTGGATAAGGATTAACCATGTAACAAGAAATTAGGGGGAAATAACTTCGTGGTCGATGGAAAGGTGATACGATTGCTGGCACTGCAACGAGAAGTATACACCGCACGTGCTTCTCGTGTCCGAGATGTGCGAACAGAAATCCAAAAAGTGAAAACTCACTAGAATGCTTCAAGAATCCAGGTGATCAGTCGGGTGAGGGAATAAGTCTCGCCACTTAAGTCGGGAAAAGAAATACGCAGGTAAAAAGGGATGCGAATGGTGTCGTCGTTCCTTCTAATGTCCCATGCTATAGGGGTGGCTTCCCTTCGTCGATTCGTTCTCGTATCTTCTCTATATGGTCCGTAGCAGGCCTTTCCTGGGCCGGTCTATCGAGTGGACGTCCCTCGCGTCGATTTGTAGCCCAGGGATGATATCAGGAAATACGTGGACGAGGGCTTGGAATAACTGGTTCCTTGCCCTTAGTGTATCATGGTTTCGAATCAGGTTTAGGAGGACTCGCTCCTGTTTACCACGTAACACGCTAGCCTAGCCTTCGTATGATCCACTGTGTTAAATACTAAATATACACATACGTACTAACACATATAAGCAAATCATACACATACACACATAAGTTATGCACAAGTAAATGCCGTTAGCATACCATTACCAGGTGAGCATCTGAGGTTGACGAACCTTGCAATCCGGAGTGTGGTGTCGTTGTGGTTTCCACTAAAGAATGGTTATAGTCTGGTTTTCATATAAAAATATTTTATGTCCAAAACATTTTATACTCCAAACCAAGTTCACTATAACCAATGGCTCTGATACCAATCTGTCACACCCTCAAAATCCACACGCGGAGTATTACCGCGAGGCATGTGACGACCAGGATCTTAGCCACTAATTATTTTGAACGGATTAGTTATTGTTATAAACATTAGCATACTTAGTGACCTAATTTAAAATTTCATAAAACATGGTTCTAGTTTGCAGCGGAAGGGAAAGTAGAACATATCGTAATTTAAAACCACAAGTTGTTATCATGAAACTTACAAACCATGCACTCCATCCGATTGCAACGTCCGTCCTAAACTGTATCGAGCAACCTGCAAAGCATGCAGTAGAGTGTCAACATAACGTTGGCGAGTTCACGAGTTTAAAGTTTTCCAGTTTTATTCCCAAAAACTTGTTATAACCAGTTAATTTATCCGTTTATACATGCCATGGGGAGCTACCCCATAAGTGATCGACTAAACTGTTTTTCCAATACCAAATACTAGGTGACCGTAGGTTTCCGCAGTGCCCCGTTTGTCAATGTTCTATCGTCATTGACGGTCTGCCAGAGTACATTAGTTCACGACCGATCCTCTACAGGCACGGTGAGAGGCTGGTAAGACCTAAATAGCGCTATCAACTAATAACCCGTTCGCCTGGCCCCGGCGACTAATCAGTATTAAGTAGTAGGGACTTGAGTGATAGAGTTTCGTTTAGTGTTGCTCGTTGCATTTCCGTACAAACAGTAATTAACTAAAAGTCCCGCATAAGGGGAGAAAAGTAGTTTGTATCCCTCACAAGGGGATAGCGTTGTTACCCGTATCCCACACAAGGAGATAGAAATACCGTATCCCGCACAAGGAGATAGTAAGCAATCCCAAACCAGGAAAAGTGTTTCATTCCGTTTCCCAACCACCGGGAATGCATGCTTTAAGTAAAAAGTAGTGAACTCACCTTTGCTTTGCTCGGTAGTTAATTTACTTGTGTTACGTTGGTCAACCATACCCTATTATGGTTTATAAATATTTATTAGGTTCGTGTGCAAGTAATGGCACGTACAACTACACGTATTTAGCACATAGCACGTAAGTCACACTAGCATAGCAGCATATACGTTATTGGGCCTATCCTATCATAGAAACAGTTCAACAGTAACAGTTAAACATTAACAGTAGCACATAGTCCAAAACATTAGTTTGTGCGGCCCAATAACTAAGCAGAGTAGTCCAGTCGAAACCGGGTGGTCTCGACTCGAGAACAAGAGGTCTCGAGTCGCAACCATGAAGTTCCGAGTCGCAACCAGACGGTCTCGAGTTGTGCATAACTGCGTCGCAACCGTAGAGGTCTCGAGTCAGGCCTCTAGTCGAGATCAGGAGATCTCGAGTCATAACCAAGCTGGTCTCGACTCCTGGAGCGTGTTGTCTGGTTTCGAGTTGTCAATCAATGGTCTCGAGTCGCAACCATAAGGTCTCGACTCGCAGTTATGCAGATGCTTCTAGAATTCTCCGAATGATACTATCCAATCAGGTTTCATAAGCACGTACTACTCAATCAAATTTCATAAACATGTTTTATTCTACCGTACACTACCAAATTGGATCAAAACTACATTATTCAAATATTCATGGCACCTTCAAGTAGTTCATCATTCGGGGTTTTCAACACTTCATATCAGACTCATCCTAAAAACCATAATATTACTACTAATTTATCAAAACAACATTATTCGGCTCATGATAACATACACACAGTCATCTTATAGCATCATCCACATTACTTGGTTATCATCAAAGATTGCTATTCATTGGACATTCAACAGTTTTAAATCAATTATTCCCAATAACAATTCTCATTACCCAAGACATCTTGTAGACTGATAGTTAATACACCACTACATATATATATATAATCAAGGTTCACATAATCACAAAAATCATAACATGGCAACTTCTTTTACTGCTTCACTAACACCATATCAACATTCATTTTAATATATACCATCATCATTATTATGGACAAATCCCATCAAGAGAACTCATACTTTCATATCTCATACATACACCCAAACAATTAACGCATGCCAATATTCAATCAGATCCATAGTAGACTCACTCATAAATATAATCACAACATATGCATATAATTTCATTTCTCAAACAACAGTTATAAAGAATCCAGAAACAAGGCACAGACCACGTCATCCTCCTCAGTCTATATATTATGAATATCTAAGCAACCTAACATATTACACTCAAACAGTACAGCAAGGATTTAATTTAAGCATCAACATCCAATCGCCAAATAGTAACAATCACCTATTATTATGTGCACAATCATGAATCAAACAAACTACCAAATCATTAAACAAAAACACAAGCACAAACAGTGGTATAAAACTGACCAAAGGTTGAGGGACGGTGGTTGTGCGGACCGAAACCGGACCAGACGAGACCCGAGCAAAACCCGAGGTTGCTGCCATTGCTTCTCTCTGAACACGGACTCGAACTGAACATGGCCCGAGCCACCAGCTCAGGTCCGAGCTGAACATCATCAGCATCCGTTTTCATCATCGTCATATTCTGAAATCCTCCACCTCCGTCGCCGTGAACGGCGGCACTTGCCGACTCTCTTTTGAATCAGATATGGGTGTGTACACGAACAGAGGTGTTTGATGGTTTTACTGTAGAAATGACGGTCTTCGGAATGACGGACGGAGCTCTCTCGTTGCCGGATTCATTGAGAGATGAAGAGGATTGTGTGTAACAGAGGGAGGAGGGGATGTGTGGGTGTGAGTGGTTGTCGAGGGAGGATGAAATGGCCGGTGGAGTCGCCGAAAAACGGCTCCGATCGCCAGAGGTCTTGATCGAGAATCAGAGGGCAAATGGGGGTGTTTGACGGCTGCTTAGTGTAATGTAGGGTTTTATGTTTTAGGAAAGGGGGGTGGGGGTTATGAGGGGCTTTAAATAGACTAGGGTTTGGGTTTAGGGAGTGGGGTTGGGCCTAGCCCAAGTGCGTGAACCCATTTAACGATTTCGCGTTTCTCTTAAACAGACTGGCCTGATTAAATTAACTGAATAAATGAACCTCTCGTCACGGATTATTATTTTGTAAATAATAATAATATTTATAACAGGCTCGTCTCACGGCGATCAGGATCAAGGGTTCGAGTTGTCACAACCGTGATGTCCTACTCATGTTTATCAACGTTCCGATAGTTGTTTTGGTCCAGTATTGACGCGTGGATTAAAAGGTTCAAGTAGATGATGCCTTTTGTACAAGTGATTAAAGCCCAATGTACTTAAATCATTATCCAGAATGTTTAATAATTACAGAATGTCAAATGATTAAATACTGTCAATTTAATCCCCTCATCTAAATTACACTTTAATCTCTAATCCTTAACAAAGTTATAGATAATTAGTTAGTAGTTACACTTTATGCACTTATAAAAAACTAACTCCCCTATGATTTTTAAATGGTTATAACTTTTCGGTACGTTAATATATATATAGGAGAAGGATCCGTTAGGAACCACCCTTTATTGCGAGAACCGAAAGAACCAGTGTGAACACAAACAGTAATACCTAAAAAAATCTAAAAAACACCCAAATTTTTTTTATTACTATTTTTTTTTGGAAAAATCGCTATATTTTGTTTATAAAAAAAATTCAAATTTTTTTTTTCGAGTAAAAGTTATCCATGCACATGTGCATTTGTATCATTTCTTTGATAAATTCGGTATTTCATTACAAATATTAGACAATTGCACTTTCATTACCACGTGTAATACACTACTTTTTACGTTAACAATATTAGAAATGCACATGTGCATCTATATGTATCAACATGAAATAAGGTGTGTAGGTACACTACTTTCTCTTTCATCTATCATTCAATCCATAATACACAAACATGCACATGTGCATTTTTGTCATTTCTTTGACAAATTCCGTAATTCATTACAAATATTAGACAATTGCACTTTCATTTACACTACCATATGTAATACACTACTTTTTACATTACAAATATTAGAAATGCACATGTGCATCTATATGTATCAACATGAAATAAGGTGTTTTGGTACACTACTTTGAATACACTTTCCCTTTCATCTATCATACCATCCATAATACACTACCATTACCTTCTACCATCCACAATACAATACCATTACCTCCTACCATCCATAATACAATACCATTACCAATATTTTCACTTTATTACATGTATATCAACACCATTTATACCATCCAATCAACATATTACATCATAAATTGACAACTATAAACAAACAATCAACCACTAGATATAACTAACCAAAAAACATGTATATGGGCCTATTTCTCCATTCAAAATCAAAAACTTTTTGTACCAAAACACATTATATCATGGTTAAACATAATGATGCACATGTGCATTTTGAATATTGGTAATGTAAAAAGTAGTGTATTATGGATGGTATTGTAAATTAAAGTGCAATTGTGATGCGGGTCCAAGTGTGGAGGAGCGGACCATCTTGTATTTGGAGGCCCAAGATCGTGTAATAAAAGGGGCCTCACTACGTTTATAAAAAAAAATTTGGTCCACCTCGCCCCGTACGGTGTAGTTCTCGCGGTTCTTACAACTCGAGGTGGTTCTCATTTTAGCGGTCCCCTATATATATATATATATATATATATATATATATATATATATTCTTGGGTAAATTACACTTTTCGTCCTTTATGTTTGTATCGGATTGCAATGAATGACCTTTAACTTCAATAATTACAGTCACAGTCCTTTATTTGCAAAACTCATTACAGTCTACGTCCTTTGACCATAACCTGGTTAAAATTTTCAGTTAAGTATGGCATGTGCAAGACACATGAGGGTACTTTTGTAATTTTACCCATTTAATACAAAACTTTAAAACTAAAAAAAAACATAAATATAACACCGTGTCCCTTCCTCTTCTATCTCACTCTTTCATTTTCAATCAAACCCCCGATCACATCATATTCAACCTACTCTGGGTTACTGCCAGAGTTCCCCAAGATCCATCCACACTCAGGGGAGTGTGCAAGCTGGCACCACCATTGCATGCTCTCCAACCCATTCAAACCCCCTGTTTCGCTTTCTTCAACAACGTTTTGATTTCAGTTTCATACTTTCATCGCATAACAGATCTGGGTTGAATCTGGATCTTCCAATATGAAATTGGGTCAAAAAGATTCAGATAAAATCATATGGGATCAAACCCACCTCCTATTTTGTTCTACCAGGTCGGATCCGGGTACCCGAAGCTCATGATGTACCTCATCCTCTCTGTTTTCGCAACTTATTTTATCTACACTCTTAAGCTCTTAAACACCCCTAATCTCCCCTGTACTGACCATGAACAACAAGATCTGATGTTTTCAACCCGGTTGCAAAATGTCACTGTTTCAGTTCCAGCTCCGGTGATGTTGCCGGAGAAGACAAAGTTGAAGCATATTGTGTTTGGGATTGCAGCTTCTGCAAAGCTGTGGGAGAAAAGAAAGAATTATATAAAATTATGGTGGAAAAAAGAGGAGAATACAAGGGGGATTGTTTGGTTGGATAACCTGGTTGAGGCCCGACCCGATGATGGTCTCCCACCGGTTAGAATATCCGGGAACACTTCACATTTTAGTTATAAGAACAAACAGGGTCATCGGTCAGCAGTGGCGGATCCAGGATTTTTGTCCGGCAGGTTCACTTTTCTAAATGCTCCAATTTCATATCTCCGAACATAAAAAAATTCGGGTCGGTTCGACGGTTCGGGTTGGATAAGATTCATCACATAATAAAAATACAAAACAATAATGAACAAAAAACATCGTCATAATAAATTAAAAAAAAAATGTAATATAAATATCAACATTTGAAAACGTTGCATTACATTTAGAAATTGAAAATTGAAACTTCTTGTAAGAATTAAAAACGTTTACATTCTTGAGCTTCGGTATTTGATGTACGTGTTACCAAGATTCCTAACTAAATCAGCCCGCATATAAGATATAACATCTCTTAAACGTCGTTTCAGCAAAAACACTGTTACCATCACCAACACTAGTATCCCTTGCGGGTTGCGCGGATGCAACACGAGATCATCGGCACAAGCGAACGCGACACATAACCCCTAATCCTACTAAAGTAATAAACCAAAAAATAACTAACATGATGCCTCAAGTGTGACATCGACTTCAAGAGCAAAAATTTAAAAGATATAGTCCTGCAAAGAATCGTTGGCGGTCCGATCGAAAACGCATCAACAGTTAATATGTATTATATTAACACCCAGCTCACTAAAACTTCTAATCATCAACAAAAATAAAATATTTTTACAACTTAGGAAATGATTAAAATTGCCTTTAGGGGTATAAAATTACAGCAGTATGATCAAGATTAGAGTACCCTAACGACAACGATGAGATTAGAGTACCGTAACCGCAACGATGAGGCGCAACGTGTCTTGTGTTAATTCAGCTGATGATTGATTGATAAATAGATATATAGAGAGGAAGAGATAGAGATAGATTAAATTTATGGTGTTGGATGACATGGTGTTTATAGTGAGAGTTCAGTGATAGATTTGGGGAAGAAGGTTTGGGCTATGGTGGCTGGAGGACTCAAGAGGATAGGTGGACGGTGGAAGGGAAAAAAGCAAATAAAAAGCAAAAGAACCCGCTGGCACGTGAATTGAACTCGGGACTCCAACCTTAGAAAAGGTACGCGGTACCAATAGATCACTAAACACATTCGGTTAGGGGTTCCTTTTAAAAATATTAAAGGGTTCCTTCTGCATTTTCTACATCGCTTAACACTATAAACTATAAACCGAGGGGGTTCCCGGGAACCTCTTCGATAGCCCTAGATCCGCCCCTATCGGTCAGCGATTCAGATATCGAGGATAGTTTTGGAGACTTTTTAAAACAAGGGATGGAGACTTTAAAACAAGGGATGGAGAATGTGATGTGGTTTGTGATGGGTGATGATGATATAGTGTTTGTGACAGAGAATCTTGTGAGGGTTTTGAATAAGTATGATCACAATTAGTATTATTATATTGGGAGTTTGTCTGAGAGTCATTTGCAGAATATATATATTTTAGTTATGGGATGGCTTATGGGGGAGATGAAGATGAAGGTGAAGGTGGGGTAAAAAGACTTTATTGTCCTTACATGCCAAGCACATGTTAAATTTAACTAAAAATTTTAACTTGGTTAGTGATAAAGGACCTATCGTGTAACGGGTTTTACAAATAAATGACTGTGACTGTAATTATTGAAGTTAAAGGTCATCTATTGCAATCCGATACAAACATAAAGGACGAAAAGTGTAATTTACCCATATTTCTTTATATTACACCATATAAACAAATATTTTATTCTCTTTAATTTGAATATAATTTTCCTATAGTTTTTTTATTAAAAAATTGATATGGTACGTTATTAACAGTGTCTAAGGGTGAGTAATATCTGAATCATTAACCGAAATCAACCAAAAACTGAATTAACTAAAATCTGATTAATCGAAACCTAAATTAACCAAAAACAGTTGTCAAATTTTTTGTATCCTCATTTAACCAAAACTAACTGAACCAAACCATTCATATTTTCATATATTTCTAGTTGTTATACCTTCGGTTCATGTATTTCAAACTTATAGCCCAATTTATGTACTTATACCTCTATTTTCATATTTATACCCCTATTTTATGTATTTATACCTCCATTTCATGTACCTATACATCCATTTCATATATTTATAGCTAAATTTCATGTATTTCTTCTAATCAAAAGTTTTAGCCCAATTTTGATTTTTGCTATTAAACGAAACTAAATGAATCAAACCAAAAACCACCGATCTAACTGAATAAACTAAATCGATTAACTGAATAAACCAAACCGATTAACTGAAAACGGATTGGTTAATAAAAAAGATTAATCGATGCTCTCGATTTCGTTTGAGGATAATAATCTAACCAACCGAACAATGCACAATGTGGCAGTGTTTGTGTTTCCTACCGCATCGCACGCGCACCTGTCGGTTATCAACCAAAATCTGTTATCGATGACAATAACTAAACCGTTAACCTAAACCAACCGAAAACAGACGAAACGGCCAACAAAATAATAAGATGATTTTTTTTAAAGGCCAACAAAATAAAGGCCCGACTATCCGGGGTAACCCAATGGCAACAGGAAACCCTATATGCATGCGATCGTAGACGACACGGGGTAGCTCAAGCCCACCATCACCAGACTGGGGAAAATCTACCGTCTAAAGGACCTTGTGGTAAAACCCTCTTGAGATCAGATTTGAACTTGAGTCATCTGGACTCAAACCCAAATCTTCACTTCCCCTCCATTGCCAGTTGAGCTATATAACTCATTAGCATAATCAGACTAGTCAACTTGTAAATACGTGATTTACCTTTCTATTCTTACCCTTATGATATCAAAACAACAAAAAGTATAAAATAAATGATAAAAGGGAAGTTGTGCTTTACTTAAGGGAAGCAAAACCGAACCATACATTTTGGTGGGTTTCACAAATAAAAAAAAATCTAAACAGTTTGATTGTTTGTTTGGTTTGGTTAAACGGTTTTGTGATTATCCCTATTATGTAGGAATAAGATGCGATGTGGAATAGGTTTACAAGTGGTAAGTCTCATTGGTTATACACTTAAAGCCAATAGAAACGACACGAAATCTAAGGGGATCATTGGTGTGCCAAATGCCAATCACACATGTTGTATTAATGTAATTAAAATGGCACATTATATCCATTGTTCACGGTCATAGTCAGTGGCGGATCTAGGATTCCGACCAAGCGGTAACGTTTTATAAATAAGCGGTAACGAAATCGAAAAAACGTCAAATTTTTCCAAAATTTACACTAATTTTTCCAAAATTTTTCCGACCAAGGGGTGGCGGACGCCACCCCTTAACTACCTATAGGTCCGCCCCTGGTCATAGTGATCCCATTAGAATCCATGGGATTTCTATTGGCTTTAAATCTATAACCAACTAGACTTACCACTTGTAATCATATTCCTCGTTGCATCATGTTTGTACATTGTAGGGATTATCACAAAACCGATTAACCAACCCAAACTAATAACCAATTGTTTTTTTCCTGAGAACCAAAATGTATGGTTCAGTTTTGGTTACTCGCTCCAAAACAAAATTGCACAAACTGCACCGCACCAAAACTAAACCAAACCACATTGAATTTGTTTGAATGTTTGTTGTAGGATTTATATGACCCAAACTCATTATTTAGGTGAACAATATTCTTAGACCAAAGCTCATTAATATTGGGTTCCAAATAGTTTTGGTGAAAATTCTAGGCTAAACTCGTTATTTTATACCAAATTTTTCGCAATAGTGCCTTTGTAGCTTATCGGTTGTTATACAACTATGTATAACATAATATGCGTGTTACAACATGATAGAGTATTATGTTATAATATGTTATACGAAGTGATGTGTTGTGATAATGTGTCTTATGTGTATGTTTTGATTATTGTTGCTAAACTTTATAAATGGCTTATTAACCCACTACCTTTAGTATGCACAATAAGGTTAAAGTTGGTTTAGTGGAGTGTGGAGATATACCGGATTATGAATTGGTGAAGGCTCCCATTAGACTATTGTTAGTCCATTTATCATTTATTATTTGTTTGTTTGTATGTTTTAAGAGAGTTGTTTTTACGACTTTAATTGACATTTGGATGTTATTCTTAAAGTTTATGATGTTTAATTAAAACTTATGCTTTAAGAAGTATATATTGTTTCACATACCTTTTAGTTAATTTAGTTATTGTATTTCAATTTATGAATTTGTTAATTTTTGTTATATACCTTTGAATTATTAAGCAACGTATTGTATATTATTTAATTTATTTCTCAATTTATTTAGTTATCTTATTGTGCTAAATAGGTTAAGCATGGATTCTAATCTTTTTATAACTTTTACTATATTGTGTTAATTGTGTCATGTTATTTCATAACTGTGTTTAATAAATCGTGTTAATGTGCCCATTTATTGTAAACCATAGAAATGGAACTGGCCTGGTGAGAACGAGAGGGTAATTGCAGAAAACCACCACAAATTTTTTCTTTTGATTTTGTGTGGTTGAAAATCCGATGAAAGCTTTTTGAAACCATTTAGCACTTGCCATGTATAAGTGTTAGCATTATGTTTCCTATAAATATTTTTATATATCATTTAATTTATAATTTATTTTTCGCTAATACTTTTTATGTTTACTTTTTAAAAACATTCTAAGTTCGCCGAATTTCTTTTGTTATTTAATCTGTGTTTACATGTGTTTTGAAATCACTATGAGCGTGTTGCGAACGGAACTGCCGACAAGAATAAAAAGAAAATGTAGAAGAAAACACTAAAAGATAACCGAAATAAAATCAACCAAAAAAATTGTATGGTAACGATGTTGTTCGTATGAAACCCGTGGTCAGAGATGAGCAAATTGTTCTGGGCACCGGTACCAAATTTGCCGAACCGAAAGATCTTAAGTACCAATTCGGTACCGACTTTTGGCGTTCATGGTACCAGTTCACTACCATTTTTTACCTTCATATACCGGTACCGTAACCGGTATTTTCGGTATCAGTACCGATTCTGTATCGGTTGGCACCGAGCTCATCCCTACCCCTAAAACTAAAAAGAGAAAAACTTAAAAGTTGAAGAAAATCAACAAAAAAAAATTGTACGATACCGTTGTTCGTACGGTAACCGTGACCAGGGATAAACAAATGGTATCGGGTCGCAGCACTGAATTTCCCGAACCAAAAGATTTCCAATATCAATTCGGCACCAACTTTTGGTGTTTTCTGTATTAGTGCCGGTTTTTACCTTCATGTACTGATACCGAACAGGACCGTCCTGGTATTTTCGATACCAGTACTGGTTCGATACCGGTTGACACCAAGCTTATCCCCACCACTGATATTAAAAAGGATTAAAGTTAAAAAGTAAAGAAAATAACTATTATTATAATATTAAAATAATAAAAGTATTAAAAAACTACATATTATTATAATATTAAAATCACTATTAATTTCAATTCCTTTACTAATATACACTAATATATAGTAATTTTACTGAAAGCGGAATATATTCAAATAAAGTAATTTTTGGTATCGTTTAACTTCACCGGTACCAAAGTTGTATTGTACTGAACCAACACGATACTTGCCAAACATCATATCGGTATGAAATTTATGGATCCAGATTCGGTAATATTTCATTTATTATTTAATTTGATTTTCAACTATCGGTATTATTTTTTATGATTTTCAGTTTTGATAAAATTTCATTTATGACTTAACTTGAATTTTCTATAAGAACTTATGTTGGTGAACTTAAAAAACACTAAATTCTATTGAAAATGAAGTTGTATTCAAAATAAAGTATTTTGTACTGAGCAAAAGCGATATCTGGCAAACAAAATCGGTACCGGTACACATTTATATGGTTTTCAGTTCGATACAAGTCGGTTTTGGTATTTCTAGTACTTTTGCAAGCGTGACACGGAACCGATACTATAACATCATAACGGTTCAGTGTTCGATGTGCGTGCTTTTACTCATTTTCAGTTTTGATTTTCGTTACTAGTTGCAAATAAGTCTTTTTGTTAACATTCTGATATATAAATATTATTAAAACGGAGTTATATTCAGAATAAAATATTTTTGGTATCATACACTACACCAATTAACGATACCATAAAAAAAGTAACTGATATCAACCAGAAACACATGGGTATCAATATTCATTTTTATGTTGTTTGAGTGATACAAAAATACGTGTCAATAGGGCATGTCATAAGTGTATTTTTTAATTAAATGAGAAAACTTTCATGTAATTGAGACTTAAGATCAGGTACAAACTATGTTAACTATATAAACGGTGAGAACAGATCTGGGTCGTCTATATATTTAATCAATGATTGGTATTGATTACACATCAAGCCCTTGGTATTAATAATGTCTAAAAGTAGCTTCAAGGATATTTTCGTATTTGTGTTATTATATTAAATATGAGGATTATGATTAAAATTTTCTTATGTTGACCGTTTCCTACTAATCCCACCATTATTTTAAAAACAAAATAACTTTTATCTACTTTGTTAATTAAAAAAAAAATTTACACCATAAAATCAAGAATTTTCTTTATTTTTAATATGAGTATAATATCTTTATATATTTTTTTTAATATGAGATTATTTTCCTAAAGCATTGAAAATAGCACTTTAAAATTGTTTGTGTTAGTTTTAAACATGTTTTGTTCTTGTTATGTTTGTGCTAGTTTTGAAATTGTATGTGCTGGTTTCAATACATAGATTTATATAAGTGACACAAATATTTATCCACATCAATTTATGAAATAAGCACATCAATTAATGAATTTAGCACATAAAATTATATAATTAATACATAAATTCATATAAGTAACACAAATATTTAAATAAGTACTATATTATTTTATGAAATTAGCATATCAATTTATGAAATCAGCACACAAAATAATCAGCACAAAACGTTTGTGATGGTTTTGACGTGCTAATATTAACTTTACATTAATAGGTGATAATTACATGTCGAATAAACATAGCATATAGAATTAGGAGTAGATGAAAAAGAATAAGAATGTTTAATGAGACGACGAGTTCAAAGCAATAATGGATTAATGGATTGATTTTTTTAAATGAGTTTTCGATGTATTTATAAAAAATATAATGGTTGTTAAAAAAATAACAAGTTGCATAAAAATTGGAATCAGTAAAATTAACATTAATAAAAGTACAAAAATACCCTTCTTTATAAACTAAATGGATGTTGTGGTGGCTTGGTATTGGTTTTTACTGTTTTTACATAAAACTTGGTTTGTATTTTATCTAACTCCATGTAATTGAACATATTATTAGTATCATTGTGATGTATACATAATTTTCGCTACATATCATGAGAGACCTCTAATAGTTTTATCTTAAAATAATTATCTCTAACAATGCAATCTCGTATAAAAACCGAGCAGTTGAGAAAAAAATTGAATGAGCATTATTAATATCGTTATACCGAGCAGTTGAGAAAAAATTGATTGACCATCTATATCTATAATAAAGTAAACCATTGGGGGACACATGTCACCCCTTGGTTAAACCACATAAGTAATCCACGTGACAAAGTATGGTGCGAGTATTAGACAAGCGTATAATGGAAGTTTCTTTTATACTCTCTCTCTCAATCATTGTTCCTTTTTTTTCAACCAAAACCCTAAACGCCGAATCATCTGCCTCCTCAGGATCTCAATCTGCCTCTTCCGGATCTCAATCAACAATCGACGGTAATGTCCGAATCGTTGATCTTCTTATTTTATGTTTGAGTTTGAATGGTTTGCCCTAATCGGTTTTGTTATGTATTGATTAATGTTACTTGAAGATCATCGGCGACGTTTCAATCATCAATCATTCTCTCTAGAGATTGAAGAGATTCAACAGGTTTGGAATCATCCTTTCATATGTGTTCTTCCAATCGATTCGACCATCTGGTACATCTTCTCATAATTTTTGTTCCAATCGGCTTCGGATCTAGGGTTTTATCTCTCTGAAGATCATCAGCGACTACCTTCAATCAAAGCTTTCAGTCATCATTGATCAATCCCTTCTTTAATTTCTTTAATCTTTTTCAAACCCTAAAAACTCTAGCCGCATAGAGATTGAAGAGATTCAACAGGTTTGGAATCCTCCTTTCATATGTGTTCTTCCAATTGATTCGACCATCAGGTACATCCTGTCATAATTTTTGTTCCAATCGGCTTCGAATCTAGGGTTTTATGTTGAATTGGACTTCTGACTTATTTCTGACTGTTGTTTAATTACCCAGCTATATAAACGAAGATGGAGTATGTTCACACGCATAAATACGATTGTCTTCTTTTTGGTATAATTACATAAATTCTTTTTTTCTTGTGTGTGTGTTTGGGGATTGTTAATGTCAGCTATATACATATACAGATCTAGACGATAATTTTTGTTCCAATCGGCTTCGAATCTAGGGTTTTATGTTGAATTGGACTTCTGACTTATTTCTGACTGTTGTTTAATTACCCAGCTATATAAACGAAGATGGAGTATGTTCACACGCATAAATACGATTGTCTTCTTTTTGGTATAATTACATAAATTCTTTTTTTCTTGTGTGTGTGTTTGGGGATTGTTAATGTCAGCTATATACATATACAGATCTAGACGACACTCTTTACCCTCTTAGTGCTAGAATGGCAGTGGGAGTTCTCAAGAACATCAAAGGTACTATTTGTTATATATATATACATATATATATATATATATATATATGTGTGTGTCACTGGCATTTTTGAAACATGCAGTTCCATTAAAAAAACTAAGGATGAATCGAATAATTGGACAAACCATAGGGACGAAAATGGCAGTTAACTCATGCTTTTTTGGATGAAACTGTCATGTTTCAAGAATGTCAAGGATGAAAATGGTACAAATATGAAATTTGGTATGAACTCGCATATTTGGAGAAACCACATAGATGGTTTTATTTTGCAACTTTTTTTTACAACGGGCCAACGCACACTTCAATCATATTGTATAGTGTGACTAGATAGAACCCTTAGTCTCAAGGCTGGGACATCGTTTCACAAAACTTCATACTAATTCCTACGGATTTTTTTTTTTGTGGTTAAACAGCCCAATGATAATCTGGTAATAATTCCTACGGATTTTTTTTGTCACATTTTTTTATTAATTTATTTATTCTTACGTCTATCAATGTATGAAATCGTTTTTGTTGTATGTGAGAATATAGATCGAAATTTCGCAATGGAAATATCTACATCCACATCTATTGATACTAAACAAATATTTAGATCTGCATTCAAGTTAGTAGTAATCAATTTTTTTGGAACAGAAGTAGAGCCTGTTTTATATTGTTTTTGCAGAATGTGAAGCTTTTGGTGGTTTATTATATTCTGGTATGAAGTTATGTCTATAGGGAGCTCCAACAGAGAGTTAGCTGATGTCTCGCCTGCGATCGTCTTATAGATTCATTAATTATGTAAATTTCAATTTATTAGTTTCCTATTAGGTTAGAAAATGTGAATCTATCTATATATATTATATAAACAAATAAGGTTTGCACCAGCCTAAGTACATGGCGTACACGGAGTCTTCACGGGCTAAAGTCAGGTCTGTAAGTGCACCTAGACAAAGGCCTCATTTGGAGTTTCCTAGCACCACAAAGAGGTAATCTGTCTACGGATACGGTTTAGGTGATCATCGTGGTACAAACTTCATTTGTTAAAACCGCGTTTCACGCGAGCAATAACCTAGTTATCAATATGATAAATGGAAGTTGGAAAACGGTAGCTGAAGACACTACGAAGGCATTGATTATCTATACTATATTATAATACATTTGAGAAAGATAATTAAAAAAATTAATTAACTATAACCTTTTATACATATGATACAATACTAAATGAACTTAGTTAGAGAGTAAAATTATATTTCTACATGAATATTGAAATCAATATTTTTATTTATAACAAATTAGAATCTATATATAATCTAAAATTTAGTTGCATGTTCTATTTTAAAACCAACATTTATGAAGTTTTAAATGCAATACTTAAAATAATATTGATTAAAATATATCTATATATCTATATAGGGACTTCTTAAAAGTTAAGAGGTACAAGTATAATTACTTATTATACAACACATAATGCATATGTTAACTACTTTTTGAGGGCAAATTTGTCTTTAAACACCGTATTTAATCCAAAGAATCCCTTATATGCATAGTATTAAATTGAATTTGCTTAAATGAAAATTGAATCCCGTATTATTAACAAACCTTTCAATACATCTCTTAAACCATAATTTATTAACAAACCTTTCAATTTCCTACCCCACTACTCCTTCTTTCATAGCTTATCATGTCTACTCATTAGTAGAAATTGATGAGTACTATTTAATTTTGAAACCGTCTTGAGAGTGTAATCAACAACCATCAAATAATTATATTAAAATTCCAAACCGTTTGATGCCTCAATTGAATACACATTCACTCTCCATCACATACATAATGCGTGCCCTACATTCCTAAATCTAAACATTTACATTTCACAACTTGAACCAATTGAGTTAAAAATTGAAGACTGAAATTAGTATGGCAGTTCCGACCACTATTCCGGCTACCCCTTCGAGATGCATGCTATATTTTTACGAATCTGCAACAAGGTAAAACCCGATTACCTCACTTCATTCCGATTTGACTCTGTTTTCTTCTTTCAAGTATCTACACTGAAATCAAGTTTCTACAAACTTCTTGATCCGTTTATCAGGTTCGAATTTGATCAATTGAGTTATTATCATTCGAGTTTTGCTATTTGTTTTATCGATTAATTCGTTTTTATTCATCGAGCGTTTTTGTTTTTGTTTGGTGTAACAACATCCTCGCAACATGGATTCAGGTGGAGACAAGAGTGATCCCCAATTGAAACAAGGTATATTGTAAGACCTCTTAATTTTTGTTCAATTCAGCTCTGGTTTTAGGGTTTTTGGTATTTCTATTATACTGTTTGATTAGTTACTGGATGAGGTTCAAATTTTGCTGATATTTTTGTGTAAGATCAAATTAGTGTGTTTTAATTTCATAAAAATGTTTTGAATTTGTTTAATTTTCAGGAGAAATTAAGTATATTTGTACATAAATATGAGTAAAAATGGATAATTTTAGTTATGAAAGCAAATGCCCCCTTTTTTGCATGTTTTTTTTCTAATTGTTTAACTGATATTCGTCATTCATCGAGGATATGGGTTTAATCGTTTACTTGTGCAGGTGAGGTTGGTTTTGAAGAGGACACAACATGACGTTACAGAGGAAGACAAGTTTGTTATTATTTGTTATCTTTCCAGTTGGTTCGTTTTGATTGGCTGGTTGTTAAAAAAATATTTTAGGTCACTAGCTTCTAGAAGCCTTTTTTTCTGGTATGTTAGAGAATTCTTGCCAACGTACGAACTCATTTTTATGCTTAGAATGGGATCCCATACCATTAATATTTTGTCCGGTGTACATTTGGTTCATGAGGTGTTAATTGAAAATGGCAAGATACTTGCGAACCGACCTGCTAAAAACTTGACCAGAATTATTTTTTGTTGACACAAGTTTACTGTCATTATATGGATTACATTAGGTTTGATACATAACTTTCACTTTTTCTTATATTTATAACCTTTAAAGTGAATGTGTTAATTGTTTTTTCATATTAATATTTGTAGTTACTTATTGTAAATATGTGCTCTACTGCCTGGTGCTCTTTGCTTGCAAGTTTACCTTTGCTATTTTCTTTAGGCATGTTGTGATGCATAGCCTCCAATTTTGGCACCGCATGTATTATGTTATTAGTATACGATTGAAGATAAAAACGGAGCTTATGAAACTTCACCAATGCTTTACCTTAAATATATCCAACAGGTATTTCTTTTGTTCATAGTTAACTTTTGATAGGTCAGAGTTGGCCTCATGCTCTCTTTAGCAAAAAAAAAAAAAATGATGCTATTGATTTGGTAAACTAATTTGGTCCAGGTTTTTTTTTTTAATTTTAGGGATTTGATTATAATCTACCCCATAAATTATCATTCTCATGTATTTTTTTTGTTAATTATCACCACCTTCTTAGCTGAAATATTTGGAGCATCTAATCACATGATTTGGAATAAGACTATTGCTTTGGTTCTTTGACCTTTTGACCCTAATCCGAACGCAAAAATATTCCATTCTTATTTTCTTTAGTTTGTTTTCTATATCCAAAGTGTATTAAAAACATTATTTGTAAAATCATTGTCTTATTGAGTTATTAATAATTGTTATATATATGACTTTCTTACTTGTGCGTAATGTTGATGACTTTGGTCACGATGATGAATGATTGTCACCCAGGCCGCTGACATGGATACAACATATATAGCGCGGAGGCTGAATGAGGCCTTACATGGTTGGGACTAAATGGAGTCATCATTGTATCTAGAGGCCTATAGCCTATTCCTGCAGGTGAATATGGTGGGACTCATGGGCCAGGTAAATGTTGGGACTAAATGGAGTTATCATAGTTGTAACACTTATTTTATTCTTAATGAAAAAATCGCTTTGTAGTTTTTAACCACATACCAAAACATTCTAAACGTCCCCAAAGGACATGGTGTATATTAGTATATCTAATTGATGCTCGATAGTCAACACCCGCATTTCGTATCGATTTAAAGTTATAGGGTAGTGATCATATTGGGTTTTCGGTTGGGATATAATGGTAAATTAATCCTGGCCCTATAGTTATTGCTAAAGGATTTTATGTATCCAAAATAATCAGTTCATATATACCCGCATTGGTTATTGCTAAAGTATTTTATGTATCCAAAATGGGCAGTGGCGTGTGCACGTTTATTTATAACGGTAGAGGTAATAAATGGAGACGTTACTGTATAACCATATCCCCGCTAATTTCTTAAAATACCTACGTTGATTATTTAATGACTCTTTGTCTCATTCCATTTCAGATGTCATCGGATATGTTACTGAGGTAGGTGCGCCATCTGTGAACGCTTCGGGTTCACGCACAGTCGAATTCAGTCTAACGAATGAACGGTTAGTAACACATTCCTATTGCTTACGCAGCCTTCTCTCCCTACGTGACAACTGAGACTTTTATTCTAATCGGTGTTTTGCAGTAAGCGCCAAGTCAGAGTGACACTGTGGGGCCACCTTGGTGATGTTATGATTCAGAGGAAGGGTGAGAACCCACCCGTTTACTCTCTTATCTTGACTTCCATGAGCGCGAAATTCTACCTCGATACATTTGTTTCCCGTTACATGTCTACTTACCACTGAAGTTGTTATATTGTTTTAACTTTTTTCTTGCCTGGCGCAGGCACCCTGTGTTTGTCCAGATCAACATTGACTATGCTCATCGATTCGGATGAGATACCTGCGCTGCAGTCTTTCAGGGCGTCCATCAGATATTATTACACGCTCAACTAATTACCCTTTGCTTACCTGTGTTGCACTGTTCTGTGCTTTGCCTGACTATTTGTATGCGTTTCCCAGCTGTGTTGCCGTCGACGGTACTAGCGGGCCAATTACTGAGGATGTAGCCTGTGTTGGCACCCTAAGTGAGCTTTTGGACAAGGTGCGTGGCGACAAGACTAAAACGAAGGTACGCTACTAACTTACTTTACAACTTAGACCCTACTTAGGCCTACGTAAGCCACATGAATGAATGAATGTGATTGGAGAATGAATGAATGAATGGATGCGATTGGAGAATACTAACGGTCACATGATACCTTTTCCTTTTGTGGGACCCATTTTCAAAAATGGTCCGATAATCTGCCTTGTGGAAGTTTCACTTATAATTGATTGATTTCCATAAATAATGTAATTGTGCATATTTATATTTAAATAACCGTCTACATAAATTTTTCGTGCTTTTCCTTCGCAGGCCTACTTATGCAGATTCGGATTCAGAAGAAACAGTTGACAGTGACCCACATGAAAGGTATACCGTCTGCACTTAGTGTTAGTAATGAAAACCCGTACTACTTTTCGATGCATATATACGTAAACATAGTATACCATTTTTAATAGTTTTCTTTTCGTTATTTCACTACAGTCAGTTGGCTGGTGATGGGATTGGGGATGACGGTGGCATGCGTTAGCTAAAGTTTGGTCTATGTGTTATCCAATAAGATAGGAAGGCGTGCGAGAGTTTATGCGTTTTTCCTTTTTCTGTTTCATGTTTTTTTTTCTTGGAAGACATCTTTTACCACTTCTTTTTGGCCGGCAAGTTTTGCCAAGGAAACAACTTATGGTCCATGGTTTAATAAAGTTTAAGCACGCCCCTTTGTAGGCGTATTGTCTTACATGTTATGCACCGGCTGTGTCAGACGTCTTACCACAAACAAACAATAGCTATTATGCATGCCGTGCATCGCACGGGCTTTTCCCCTAGTTAAAATAAAAGTAAAGTTAACACAAGTGAATTAATTAAAATAAAGGAATTTTAATCTTAGTCGGTTAAAAATGCAACTTTTGAGATTTCATGATTTGATAGTATTTATGATTGATGTGTAAAATATTTATTTATATTTTTAAAAAACCAAACTAAATGGTCAGACTAACTTAATTACACACAATCTGTAAGTGTACTTGTCGTGATAGTAAAGTCGGTAAGACCGGGATCAATCCAAGGACATAAGGGTCTTTCGATACTAAACCTTTATTGAGTCCTTGTTTAATGATTTTTAGTGAGTGTTTCAAGTTTTCTATTAACTACTAAAACAATTAAGAATGCAAATATGAAAGCAAAGCAAGCGGACAACGAATTTAGTGAATTTAGATAATGAAAAACTAGTTACCTAGGTAAATTCATGTTAACTCACTCAAAGCTCAGAAGCTGGATAACTATGTTTTAGCTACTAGGATCTTAAAATACGCTATCTAAACCTAAATTGGATGGCGGATCACCCTCCAAACATGACACAATCTAGAATTTAGGGAATTGTGTAAACTCACCAGTTTCAGGTTCAGATCACTTCTCAGTCAATGCTATGGTACCCTAAATCTGGATATTCTCTCGGTCCCACAAAAAACAATACATTCGGGAAGTGTACTGGATGTAAGGGGTAGTAGTTCTAACTAGTTTCTAACTTAGGATAGCAAGGATCAAAAGATAACTAAGGGTAAGTCTCATGTGATTAACTCCCAAACCCATCTAATACAAAGACAACCCAACATCTAATCTTCTCTCGGACTCAAAGATGGTTGAATGCTAAATTACCGAATAGTTTATTAACTTGCTCCTAGGGTTTACTATGTTTAGCAACCACGAGATATTATCAAAAACACAAAGTCTATGACATCACCAAACCCTAGATCAAATAATACTTAATCATTTAAACTAGAATCAGGCAGCACATGTAATAATATTCAGTTATCAAACACGCATACTCATTTGAACCTTGATTAGAATACTTTTTGCCAAAACACAAGTTATCCACAACCAAAAAGCATAAATAGAGTCAACAGTTATCCATAGCCTAGGCAGCTAAGCCATACTTAACTACTCTTGTTCAAAAGCAAAACATAAACAAGTTCAAATAAATTCAAAACAACAAACATGTCTAAAGTATCGAGTTTTATCAAACCGAAAACAATTGTATGACGACTAACCGAAAAAGAAACAAACTTTACGCTAAACCTTCAATCCAATGCTCCCTCTTAGCTCAAATACTCCCAAAATCGCCTTTTGTATGCTCTAGGTTCGTAATTGTGCATGTGTAGGTGACCTAGGAGAGAATCATACTTAAATACAACTCAAATCCATGAAATTTGTATTTTAGACGACATAGGGACGTTTCGCGCTTCGTGAGACATGACGGTCATGTGGCTCGTGCCACATGCCACGTGAAGACCACAATTCCAAAGTCAAACTGTCGCAGCCCCTGACCCCTACCCCAGGAGCGGGAGCCGAAGACACCAGCCGGTGGTATCGGTGTTTATTAATTTGACAGCGGAAATAAGACATCAGGATCGTAGTTAGGAAATAAATTTCAGAGTTTCAAAACACAAAACTTTTATATTAAACAAATGGGATAAAACCCATGTTTCATTCATAATATATTTATAGGGATAAACTCTAGTTGCTGAAAACATAAACTTTTATTTAGGTAACTTTTTAGCCACTTTCCTTAAGCCTTCAGTGCTCCATAGCTGGCTACTAATAGCTTTATATTAAGTTACCTGAAACGCGTTTTAAAAACATTTTATCAGCAAGAAATACTGGCGAGTACATTCCAGTTTATAAAAATAAGCTTTTATAACTTTTATAATATTAAGAGCGATTACAATGTTTATATCTACCCAATTACTCATTCAGTACTTGTCACTCGACGGATCTGTGACTATGGTCATATCACACATTGGATACACGTGCCCAATTATGAAGGTTATCAAGTACTGTATACAAACCCCATAATTGTGACAACTGGCACAAAACCGCTAATTTCCGTACTATTTTAATATTATTTATTAATTGCAATTATGTGCTTAAACGTCAACATTATGTGATTACTTGCCATACATATGAATTCATGCATGTTTTATACTTCAAATATTGCTTTGTGCATTACTTTAAGCGTTGCGTTAGAAAGACTAGTAAGCTCACCGGTAAGACACACTGTGTCATCATTTCTGCAGAAAGCAGTCAGACAATAGAATTAGGGCCTAGGAGTAGGTCCAACATCTAAAATAAATTAAAACCCAAGTATGGATACAAGGGTTAACATCTAAACTTTTCGGAAGCTAAACAATGCACTAAAAGACACCCGAAACTCACTTTAAATGCAGAATTCTGCATAAATCAGCTATAAAGTCTAGGGAATTGAAACTGCCACAAAAGGTGCTTCATACTTAGTGAAACTGCACAATTTAGCACTTAAACGAACCGTAACGAAACGAACAACCGAACACTACCCGGAACATCAAAATTTGACTAGAAGTAATGTTTTTATGATATTAAGCTAGTATTGGTGTTAGAACACCTTAAAAATCATAAAAACACCTAAACACACTTAAACTAACTTAAACCTTCTCGTTTGCACCTAAAGGAAGATTATATGTTGGAACTTTTTTATAAATAACCACAAGTTGAGAACAAGACCATCATTCATCCATTTCACTCCATCTTCTTCCCCTTCTTTCTTCTTGGTCTCGGCTCACACATCACCCACTACCATCACCATTTTCACTTCATTACAAAGCAATCCAAGGTCACTAGGAGGTGTATGGAGGCTATCTAAGGAGGCTTGAAGTGCTAGAACTTGAAGGACCACACTTTGGAGCTTTTAAGCACTTGATTTCTTCCATGTTTATGTTATGTACAAGTCTCACCATCTAAACAACTAAACTTTTAAAGTTAAAAATGAGAAGATCTAACATATTAATGAAGAAAACAAGTGATTATATTAATTTTTAGTGTATGTAATGAAGTTGTTGATGTTATATCTTGTGTTTATGTTTAGGTCAAGTATGTTAAGCTTGTTAAAATCTTAGATCTAACAAGTTTAAGCATGGATCTTGAAGGATACATGGTTAAAATTGAAGATGAACATATAAAGCATTATGTGAACTTGAAAAATGAAATTTTATGCATAAACTTGTAATCTTGAAGTAATAAAGTGTATGTAAAACTAATTTTTGAAACTAAAATCCATGAAAGGTTTGTAAAAAGTCTAACATAAAGCTTATTTATGAAAGATCTAAAGATGTTAAGCATGGATCTTAAAAGATCCATGGTGAAACATGATGTTGAACAAAGTGATCTTTCTAATGAACATAAAAATAGTTTTACAACATTAATTTCAAGACTTTGAGACCATAAAACTCATGAGTGAGTTGGTTAGCAAAATAAAGTTTCATAAAAAGTTGGTTAAAAATTCACAAGAACACTTGATTTCAAAAGATCCTTGTATGTAAAGTGCAGATCTAAAAGACTACACATTTTTAACAAGAATCAAGTTCACCATGATGTTTCATATGAAGAAATTAGTGTAGGTTGTTGGTGAATATTGTTGAGAATTGTTTTTGGTGTTGTAAAGAAAATAAACACATGTTTTGAAAACATGGGAAACCTCCATTTTTAGGGGAAACTATGTCAAAATTTTTATAAAATTTTATTTTGACACTTAGAAAAATTTAAGTTGTGGTGAAACTTATTCTCTAAAAATTCACCTAAAAATATTAACCAAGGTTTCCCTAATTTTTGTGTAAAATTTCAAGTTAAGAAATGATGATTTCTTCAAGTTAAAATTGATATTGAGTATGTATATTTTTAAGGAAAATATATATATTTAGTGATCACCAAATTTTGTGCTAAGTGTATATTATGAGTATTTTATGTAGTAGTGTATTAGGGACTTGAAGATACACTAAATACTACCAAGGAGTGTGAATACCGAAATACACATACATATACATGAGGATACTTAAGTATACAAATATACAAAAATTCCTCACAAGGAAGTACATGGACAAATACGAGAAAATATATTTATGAAAATATATTCCTTAACCTATTATTGAACTTGGACAATATATGGACACTTATGGACTTAAATATATAATTGTGGACAAATATATAACCATTACCAAGTAATGGAATTTATACAAAAATCGGGTGGATAACAAGAATGATTATATATATTTTATGACATGACAAAATATATATATTTCCTACAAGACTTAAAAATACATTATTTTTAAGAAATATAATTCTGGAAAGTAATAAAAATCAAAGTATTGATTTTTGGTGAATAATACAAAATACACAAGTATTTACATAAAGTACAAGTATACTTTCCTAAGTATACTTGTACAAAAATAACATTGAGAATATTATTTCACAAAATACTTATATTTATTTTTGGGAAAATAATATAAGTAACATACATAAAAAGTTAAAATTATAAATTATTTTTAACAACTTCTAACCTTGAGAAAGACTTCATAAACGAATATATATTTGAGAAGTGAAATATATACTTACAAATAAACAAAACATACTCAACGTGCAATGACACCACGTACGGGCAAGACCCGACGAATAAGGGCACGACCCTCATAAAGAATGAACGTACAAAGAACATATACATAAACAAAAGATGGTGACTTGTACTTATGTGATACAAGTCTAGTGACTAACATTAATAGAACATGTATAGGTCACGACGCTACAAAACCAACCGGTGAAGTTTACGATGCAGGATACCCAAAATTGTGAGTTCATGTCCCCACTTTTAAACTTTTACTTGTTTTCTAAACTTGGGGAAAATACATGTACTATGGTATGTTGAATACAAAACTAAGGAATGATACTATAGATCATGTCACGAATAGGGTGCCATAAGCACCATTAATCAAACTATATACCTAGACCGCAGAACAAAAGGTTAGATCAAATGGGTTTCAGGCAACCACACACTTGGCCACACTTTTACCAAGAGTGCTTTTGTGCCTCTAGTCGTGAATCGACAAGTAAAAATGCCTATGGTTTGGATGCTTCCTATGTCGTTACACATGTTAACGGCCTTCCAAACCATTAGCGATCTCGATTTCCTTACATTTACAGAAGTACTTATTTCAGTACAACTACGTACCATGTCTTCTACAACGAATGCTTAAATGTTTACACAAAACTGCATGAATTCACACCAACATTATGTTGACGATTTTCCAAAACTTACTTGTATTTCAAGTAATTAAAGTGGATGTACGTGCGGTCTTACTCTTGCTCCTGGATGTCGCTTATGTTTTAGTCATGTTGTGTCATGACTCCTAAGCCTATTTTGTGGGATTTGGTTGTTATATCCCACCCCGTGTGGTGATATAAGGATCAAAATCTTGATGTTTGTCCTTAAAATAAAGTTGTAAACTTTTCAGACAATATTTTATCTTGTGATGTAAACTCTTAACTTAACTTATGTTTTGAATATGTAATGTCAATGGCATCTTGAAGTTGTATTATGAGCATGTAGTATGTTTACCCTTCGTATGCAATGAGAACCTTTCAGGATCACACCTCGTGCTTCCGCCTTAGAAAGGGATGTGACAGATTGGTATCAGAGCTGCGATTGTAGTGAACCAGGATTCCTTCTCGAGTCTAGACTACAATCTTTAGGATCCTCTCACGAAAATAATTTTTCAAAAGTTTTCATGGCATAAAACTTTCCGCGACATCCACTACCTGAAACTATTTTCAAAGAGTCAAGCAAAGACACTACGAGACTTAGGGTGCACCGGGGTAGCACTTGTCTTTAACTAAGCATTACTTGCAACAATGTGTATAATTATTTTTATATTAATTAAGTAGTAGTAATTAATATATACATATATTATGAATAAAATATTACAGGTACATATGTCTTCGTCTGTAAGCAGCGGCCGATCTGAAGAATGTGACCCGATGACAACTGACTCTGACGACGAGATTGCTTCACCTCCGGAGATTTTCACGTCTGACTAAGAGACGGACCTTGAGATGATAACCGATGGTGATGATCTCAACGATGTCTTAGCTTTGCCTTTACCCTTCCATGGCCAGCTTATCATCGGACATCCCGATGGTGAGCATCTCGTTAAGCCTATTCCCATTCATGATATTCCTTTTACCGCCATCCCTGCTGAGGACTGGAAATTCGTTGATGATCTGGATAATAGTATGGCCTCTCCTATGGTGTTTGTTATCGATATCCCTTCCGACTCTGACCTTGAGCCTGATGCCGATTCCTTCGATTCAGTGATATCTGCGGCCCTTTTTGCTGCTGGGCTGAGAGTTTACCCGACTGGTGATGATGATGACACTATGTCTGTTGCGCCATCTTCTCCTGTTCATGTCTCTACACCTCCCCACACTCCTACTCAGATCAGCTTCCTCATCCGTCGAATTCGTGAGCTCGAGGATGAAGTGACCCATCTTCATAGTTTGATCTTCCCTACACCCCCACCCTCTCCACCAGCCCATTAGATTCTCTGTGCAGGTACTTTGATGGAACAGTATTTTGGGTATGAAGACTACAACCGAGCTTGGGTAAAACTTGAAGACAAGAACCGCCAATGTGAAGAAAGATATTTTGTCTTTTATATGTATTAAACTTGTACTATGGGGTGATGTAACCCTTATGCATTTTGTTTTCTTCGGAAACAATGATGTAACAAGTTGTCCTGATATGTATAAAAACTCGGTGAATATCTTATGACCCATCAGTATTTATCCGTTTATGCATGCTTGTTGCTGTATGAATTGATTTATATGTTAGGTGGATTGTTTGATGTTACTTATGTAGGTATATACATGTGTATATATACCACTACTATCTCGTATGGTGGTGTCAAACAAATGTCTAACTCTTTTGTGTTGTGTTTTGAAAGAACATGGCACCCAGGAGAGCTGTGAACACTCGTGATTCTGATCAACCCCCTCCTCCTCCAATGCCGAGGACTGCTGAGGAATTGAACTCTCTGCTGGAAGAAAGGATTTCAGAAGCTATCGCCCAGTACGAGGCGAACTGTACTGAGCACAGCGGAGGATCAGGCGGTACTAGACGTAATGGACATGGAGATTCATCTGGAGGAAACACAACTCAAGGTAACCTTAAGCTGATTTGCTAAAACATGAAGAAATTTATGAACGGTCTTCATTTCATTGTTTCATTGATTGCTCACGTGTGAATTGGTTGGATAAATTCCAGGCTGCACCTTCAAGCAGTTTCTCGACTGCAAGCCACTGAATTACGATGACACTGGAGGTGCAGTGGCTTTTGTGCACTGGACGGAGAAAACTGACTCCACAATCCGCATGAGCAAGTGCACCACGGACCAGCAAGTCACTTTTGTTACTGGGTTGTTCGTTGATGAAGCTTTAACTTGGTGGAACTTGCAAGTCCAAACTCTGGGTGATGATGCTACGTATGGTATGACTTGGGATGAGTTGAAGGAAAGAATGAGGGAAAAGTATTGCTCTCGTGCTGAAATCAAAAGGTTGGAGACTGAGTTTTGGAACCTGTCCATGGATGGTGCGGACATTGTTGGTTATACTCGAAGGTTCCATGATCTGTCAAGAGTGATCCCCTATCTGGTGACTCCCGAATTTAAGCGCATTGAGCGCAACATCTGGGGATTGGCTCTGGAATTTCGCAGCATGGTGACTGCGGCAAAACCCACAACGATCACTCAGGCTATAACTCTAGCTGTCAGCCTTACTGAGGATGCTGTCCGTATGAAGAAGTTATCACTGAAACCTACTGAGAAAACCGAGATGAATGCTGAGTCGTCTGGTGATAAGAAGAGGAAGCATTCGAATCTGAGCCAAGTGACGTGTAACAACAACAAGGGCTCCAGCAACAAGAAACGTGACCCCAATCCACCTAAGGAAACAAAAACACTTGCAGCTGTGAATGACGCTACTACCAGGGGATATCAAGGCACTCTGCCCAAATGTAATCAGTGCAAGCATCACCATGAAGGAGTTTGTCGCATTCCAAAATGTGACAAGTGTGGAAAACTGGGTCACCGCACCGAGAACTGTTGGGGAAAAGGAAACGGAAATGGTAACAGGAACGAAAATGGAAATCGAAACGGTGCTGGTAATGGGAACGGTAATGGAAATGGCAATGGTAATGGTAACGAAAATGGTAATGGAACTGGGCAGAACCAAGGATGCTTTGGATGTGGTAGCAAAAAGCATTTCAAGAAAGATTGCCCAAGGGAAAACAACGCTCAAGCTCGAGCATTTGTGATTGGAGCAAGGAACGCACGCGAGGACCCTAATGTGGTCACCTGTACGTTTCTCGTTAACAATCACTTTGCATCCATACTATTTGACACTGGTGCCGATTATAGTTTCATGTCTGTGGAATTTAAACGTATGCTTGGAATAGAATCTAGTAGATTAGACTTTCCTTATTCCATAGAACTAGCCGATGGTAAACTTGTTGAATCGGGCGAAGTTGTTAGGGGTTGTACATTAGAACTTGGTGAGCGAAGGTTTAGTATCAACCTCTTACCTATTCAATTGGGTAGCTTCGATGTGGTGGTCGGAATGGACTGGCTGTCCAAGAATAAGGCTAAAGTTGTTTGTCACGAGAAAATCATTCGCATCCCCCTTGCGAATGATGAAACCCTCATCGTGCATGGAGAGAAAAGAGACACACCTCTATGAATCATCAACTGTATGAAGGTGCAGAAATGCCTACGAAAAGGATGTGTTGCATTCCTGGCGCATGTAGTAGATAAGAAGGCCGAGGAGCCGAAACTCGAAGATATTCCTGTGGTGAAGGAATTTCCTGATGTTTTTCCCGAAGATTTGCCAGGACTACCTCCGCAAAGACAAGTCGAATTTCATATTGACTTGGTTCCAGGCGCCACTCCTGTAGCCAAGGCACCCTATCGACTTACGCCATCCGAGATGCAAGAATTATCTACACAACTCCAGGAGTTGTTGGATAAAGGATTCATAAGGCCGAGCTTCTCGCCTTGGGGAGCTCCAATTTTGTTCGTAAAGAAGAAGGATGGAACCCTGCAGATGTGTATCTATTATAGAGAATTGAATAAGCTCACTGTCAAGAATCGGTATCCGCTACCGAGGATTGACGACTTATTCGATCAGTTGCAAGGATCGAGTTATTACTCCAAGATCGACCTTCGGTCTGGCTATCATCAGTTAAGGATCCAAGAGGAGAGCATACCAAAGACTGCGTTCAGGACTCGTTATGGGCATTACGAGTTCCTTGTGATGCCATTCGGATTGACAAACGCACCAGCAATGTTTATGGATCTGATGAATCGTGTTTGCAAACCATATCTCGATAAATTCGTGATTGTATTTATCGATGATATTCTGATTTATTCACGAATGAAAGAGGAGCACGAGCAACACCTCAGGACCATTCTGGAACTACTGAAGAAAGAGAAGCTTTATGCAAAGTTCTCAAAGTGCGAATTTTGGATTCGCGAAGTACAGTTTCTTGGGCATGTTGTGAACGAGAAGGGTATACATGTAGATCCAGCGAAGATTGAAGCAATAAATAATTGAGAAGCTCCCAAGACACCAACTGAAGTTCGATAATTTTTGGGATTAGCGAGCTATTACCGCAGATTTGTCGAGAATTTCTCCAAGATAGCTCAACCGCTGACTTCTCTTACGCAGAAAGACAAGAAGTACGAATGGGGAGATAAGCAGGAAGAAGCCTTCCAACTTCTCAAAAACAAGCTATGCGATGCACCGATACTATCCCTACCCGAAGGCACTGAAGACTTCATGGTATACTGCGACACTTCGCGTCAAGGATTGGGTTGCGTGCTCTTGCAACACCAAAAAGTCATCGTTTACGCTTCAAGACAGTTGAAAGTACATGAGAAGAATTACACCACCCATGACCTGGAGCTAGGCGCGGTGGTATTCACCTTGAAGATCTGGCGACATTATTTATATCTTCACAGATCACAAAAGCCTACAACACATATTTGATCAGAAGGAATTAAATATGGGTCAGTGACGGTGGGTCGAGCTACTAAACGATTATGACTATGAGATTAAGTACCATCCTGGAAAGGAAAATGTGGTAGCAGACGCATTGAGTCGAAAAGAAAGGGTTAAGACCCTAAGGGTTCGAGCATTGGAAATGACTATTTGAACGAATCTTACTGCACGCATACATGACGCCCAACAAGAAGCTCTTAAGAGGGAGAATCTTAGAGTTGAATATCTCCGAGGTATGGAGAAGAAATTGGTGCCAAACGAAGAGGGAACCTTATACTTTATGGGACTCATTTGGGTTCCGCTCTATGGCGGTATTCGAGAAGTCATCTTTGACGAAGCTCACAAGTCGAGATACTCGATCCACCCAGGATCGGACAAGATGTATCAAGACTTGAAAGAGTATTATTGGTGGCCAAAGCTCAAAAGCGAAGTTGCTGTTTATGTTGGGAAGTGCCTAACATGTGCTAAGGTCAAGGCCGAATATCAGAAACCGTCTGGTCTACTACAACAACCTGAGATACCCATGTGGAAGTGGGAGCAAATATCGATGGATTTTATAACGAAATTACCCAGGACCCCTAGAGGGCATGATATGATATGGGTGATAGTTGATCGATTAACGAAGTCTGCACATTTCCTACCAATCCGAGAGAAGGATAGCACCAGAAAGCTTGCTGAGCTGTATCTTAAAGAAATTGTGGCACATCATGGAGTGCCTATTTCGATTATTTTAGACAGAGATGGGCGCTTCGTATCAAGGATCTGGCAATCCTTCCAGGAGGCCTTTGGATCTCAACTAGATCTAAGCACGGCCTTCCATCCGCAAATAGACGATCAGAGCGAACGGACCATATAGACACTGGAAGACATGCTTCGCACATGTGTTATGGATCTAGGCGGAAGCTGGGATACTCATCTACCTTTAGTTGAGTTTTCCTATAATAACAGCTACCATACGAGCATAAAAGCCGCACCGTTCGAAGCTCTATATGGCCGCAAGTGCCGCTCACCGTTGTGTTGGGCAGACGCTGGAGACAAGCAGTTGATTGGTCCTGAACTTGTTCAAGAGACAACCGACAAGATCATGCAGATCCAAGAGCGCATTAAGGCGGCTCATGATTGACAAAAGAGTTACGCTGATCGAAGACGAAAACCTTTAGACTTCGAGGTGGGAGAAAAAGTTTTGTTGAAGGTCTCACCTTGGAAAGGTGTAACAAGGTTTGGAAAACGTGGAAAGTTGAATCCACGATACATTGGACCATTCAAGATCTTGGAAAAGATTGGTACCGTAGTGTACAAATTAGAGCTACCGGAAGAACTTAATGGTGTACAAGATACGTTCTATGTGTCAAACCTTAAAAAGAGTCCAACCCAAGAAACAGTTATCATCTCTGCAGATGAGGTGCATATCGACGACACGCTCCGATTTACAGAACAACCCGTTGAGGTAACGAATTGGAAGATCCATAAAACAAGGAGGAGTTGCATTAAACTTGTCAAAGTACATTGGAACTCTAAACACGGACCTGAGTACACATGGGAACGCGAAGACCGGTTCAAAGCTAAGTACCCCCACCTGTTCGAGAAATCTCCCGCGGGAGATAACACAGCCTGAATTTCGGGATGAAATTCTTTTAACGGGGGGAGACTGTGACAACTGGCACAAACCCGGTAATTTCCGTACTATTTTAATACTATTTATTAATTGCAATAATGTGCTTAAACGTCAACATTATGTGATTACTTGCCATACATATGAATTCATGCATGTTTTATACTTCAAATATTGCTTTGTGCATTACTTTAAGCGTTGCGTCAGAAAGACTAGTAAACTCACTGGTAAGACACACTGTGTCAGCATTTCTGCAGAAAGCAGACAGATAATAGAATTAACGCCTAGGAGTAGGTCCAACATCAACAATACATTAAAACCCAAGTATGGATACAAGGGTTAACATCTAAACTTTCCGGAAGCTAAACAATGCACTAAAAGACACCCGAAACTCACTTTAAATGCAGAATTTTGCATAAATCAGCTATAATTCAGCTATAAACAGCTTTTTAACACTATAATATCATGCAAAATTTATGTTTTATTGTCTAGAATAACTTATAAAGTGTCGGGAATTGAAACTTCCACAAAAGGTGCTTCATACTTAGTGAAACTGCGCAATTCAGCACTTAAACGAACCGTAACGAAACGAACAACCGGACACTACCCGGAACATCAAAATTTGACTAGAAGTAATGTGTTTATGATATTAAGCTAGTATTGGTGCTAGAACACCTTAAAAATCATAAAAACACCTAAACACACGTAAACTAACTTAAACCTTCTCGTTTGCACTTTAAACCCTCAACTTCCAAAAATTAACACTTTACCCCCTCTTCATCCTTGGCCGGCCCCAATGGGCCCCGTATGCTTTTGATTATTTTAATTTCTTTGTCCCCTTAATTATATGCAAGATCCTTAAGGAAGATTATATGTTGGAACTTTTTTATAAATAACCACAAGTTAGAGAACAAGTCCATCATTCATCCATTTCACTCCATCTTCTTCCCCTTCTTTCTTCTTGGTCTCGGCTCACACATCACCCACTACCATCACCATTTTCACTTCATTACAAAGCAATCCAAGGTGACTAAGAGGTGTATGGAGGCTATCTAAGGAGGCTTGAAGTGCTAGAACTTGAAGGACCTCACTTTGGTGCTTTTAAGCACTTGATTTCTTCCATATTCATCTTCATCATTCTTGTGCCACTTCCCTAGCCATTAGAGCTAGTAGTAAGCTTCTTGATCACTAAAATAGTTCATGTTTATGTTATGTACAAGTCTCACCATCTAAACAACTAAACTTTTAAAGTTAAAAATGAGAAGATCTAACATATTAATGAAGAAAACAAGTGATTATATTAATTTTTAGTGTATGTAATGAAGTTGTTGATGTTATATCTTGTGTTTATGTTTAGATCAAGTATGTTAAGCTTGTTAAAAGCTTAGATCTAACAAGTTTAAGCATGGATCTTGAAGGATCCATGGTTAAACTTAAAGATGAACATATAAAGCATTATGTGAACTTGAAAAATGAAATTTTATGCATAAACTTGTACTAATAAAGTGTATGTAAAACTAATTTTTGAAACTAAAATCCATGAAAGGTTTGTAAAAAGTCTAACATAAAGCTTATTTATGAAAGATCTAAAGATGTTAAGCATGGATCTTGAAAGATCCATGGTGAAACATGATGTTGAACAAAGTGATCTTTCTAATGAACATAAAAATAGTTTTACAACATTATTTTCAAGACTTTGAGACCATAAAACTCATGAGTGAGTTGGTTAGTAAAATAAAGTTTCATAAAAAGTTGGTTAAAAATTCACAAGAACACTTGATTTCAAAAGATCCTTGTATGTAAAGTGTAGATCTAAAAGACTACACATTTTTAACAAGAATCAAGTTCACCATGATGTTTCATATGAAGAAATTAGTGTAGGTTGTTGGTGAATATTGTTGAGAATTATTTTTGGTGTTGAAAAGAAAATAAACACATGTTTTGAAAACATGGGAAACCTCCATTTTTAGGGGAAACTATGTCAATTTTTTTATAAAATTTTGGCAGTTAGAAAAATATAAGTTGTGGTGAAACTTATTCCCTGAAAATTCACCAAAAAATATTTACCAAGGTTTCCCTAATTTTTGTGTAAAATTTCAAGTTAAGAAATGATGATTTCTTCAAGTTAAAATTGATATTAAGTATATATATATTTTTAGGGAAAATATATATATTTAGTGATCACCAAATTTTGTCTAAGTGTATATTATGTGTATTATATGTAGTAGTGTATTAGGGACTTGAAAATACACTAAATACTCCCAAGAAGTGTGAATACCAAAATACACATACAAATACATGAGGATACTTAAGTATACAAATATACAAAAATTCCTCACGAGGAAGTACATGGACAAATACGAGAAAATATATCTATGAAAATATATTCTTTAACCTATTATTGAACTTGGACAATATATGGACACTTATGGACTTAAATATATAATTGTGGACAAATATATAACCATTACCAAGTAATGAAATTTATACAAAAATTGGGTGGATAATAAGAATGATTATATATATTTTATGACATGACAAAATATATATATTTCCTACAAGACTTAAAAATATATTATTTTAAGAAATATAATTCCGGAAAGTAATAAAAATCAAAGTATTGATTTTTGGTGAATAATACAAAATACACAAGTATTTACATAAAATACAAGTATACTTTCCAAAGTATACTTGTACAAAAATAATATTGAGAATATTATTTCACAAAATACTTATATTTATTTTTGGGAAAATAATATAAGTAACATACATAAAAAGTTAAAAATATAAATTATTTTTAACAACTTCTTACCTTGAGAAAGACTTCATAAAAGAATATATATTTGAGAAGTGAAATATATACTTACAAATAAACAAAACATACTCAAAGTGCAAAGACACCACGTACGGGCAAGACCCGACGAACAAGGGCACGACCCTCACAAAGAATGAACGTACAAAGAACATATACATAAACAAAAGATGGTGACTTGTACTTATGTGATACAAGTCTAGTGACTAGCATTAATAGAACACGTATAGGTCACGACGCTACAAAACCAACCGGTGAAGTTTACGACGCAGGACACGCAAAATTGTGAGTTCATGTCCCCACTTTTAAACTTTTACTTGTTTTCTAAACTTGGGGAAATACATGTACTATGGTATGTTGAATACAAAACTAAGGAATGATACTATAGATCATGTCACGAATAGGGTGCCATTAGCACCATTAATCAAACTATATACCTAGACCGCGGAACAAAATGTTAGATCTAATGGGTTTCAGGCAGCCACACTCTTGGCCACACTTTTACCAAGAGTGCTTTTGTGTCTCTAGTCATGAATCGACAAGTAAAAATGCATATGGTTTGGATGCTTCCTATGTCGTTACACATGTTAATGACCTTGCAAACCATTAGCGATCTCGATTTCCTTACATTTACAGAAGTACTTATTTTAGTGCAACTACATACCATGTTTTCTACAACGAATGCTTAAATGTTTACACAAAACTGCATGAATTCACACCAACATTATGTTGACGATTTTCCAAAACTTACATGTATTCCAGGTAATTAAAGTGGATGTACGTGCGGTCTTACTCTTGCTCCTGCATGTCGCTTATGTTTTAGTCATGTTGTGTCAAGACTCCTAAGCCTATTTTATGGGATTTGGTTGTTATATCCCACCCCGTGTGGTGATATAAGGATCAAAACCTTGATGTTCGTCCTTAAAATAAAGTTGTAAACTTTTCAGACAATATTTTATCGTGTGATGTAAACTCTTAACTTAACTTATGTTTTAAATATGTAATGTCAATGGCATCTTGGAGTTGTTTTATGAGCATGTAGTATGTTTACCATTCGTATGAAATGAGAACCTTTCAGGATCACACCTCGTGCTTCCGCCTTAGAAAGGGGTGTGACAATAATACTGGCAGCAATTGTAGAATACAAAGACTTAATCACTGTAATTATAACTGATAAACATTTAGGGTTTGTAAAGAATTTTAAGTAAAAATGGCTCACAAACTGTGAGAAAAAGAGAATGGACTCACATTGTAGACTTATGTATTTCTAAAGCTTCCTGTTGATTTTTCCTGATTAATTTCTATTAAAAATATACAATGCACACGTGTTAGTAAAATAACCCAAATCACATTAGCCATACAACACGAGACAGAACCCCAACGAGCTTAGTCACGCAGAGCCTCGACATGCATTGGTGGGTCCTAAATCAATCGGGTAGGGTAACGAATTAGTGATCGGGGGTTAAAGTACTTACAACAGGGCAGAGCTTCGTGTTTTAGGGGTATAATATTGAGCTATTTTTGTGATATCTGTGTAGAGAGAAAGAAGGTTTTGAGCAAAGATGGATTGTGCCGTTGCTGCTCAATTTATATGTGAAATCGGGTTCTCTCGTGCCCCGCGACGAAACGAGGCCTAGCCTCTTGTGCCCCACGAGGGCACCCCTAGCTACAGCTAGGGTGCCCATAGGCTCGACAGGTGTGGTGACATGTGGCATCACAGGTGACCGGCATGCAACAGCCTGTCACACCTCATGACAGACCTTAAGCAAACCTGTAGTGGCCCGCGACAGGTGCTTTATTCTTGATTTTTCATTTTTTGTTGAAGTTAATGTTATACGGGTTCGTTTACAGGCATACAGGTTAACTTAGGGCGTTTTTCGAGGGTTGTTATATCCTCCCCACCTTGTTTTAAATCTTGTCCTCGAGATTCATTGGAATAGGTGTGGATGTTTCCTTTGCATTTCTGATTCTAGCTCCCATGTATATTCTGGTCCTGTTTTTGAATTCCATTTTACTTTGACCAGAACTAATCTCTTGTGTTTGAGATTCTTGATCTTTATATCTTCAATTTGAACGGGCTTCTCTATAAACTTAAGTTTTTCATTTACCTCTATGTCTTGAAGAGGTATTACGAGTAATTCATCTGCTAAGCATTTCTTGAGGTTACATACATGAAATACATCATGTATTCCTGCCATTTCCTCTGCCAATTGTAGTTGATAAGCTACAGGTCCTATTTGATAATCTTAAAAGGTCCAACATACCTTGGGCTTAACTTTCCTCTTTTAACGAATCTGACAACTCCTTTCCATGGAGAAACTTTTAATAATACCTTGTCTCCAACTTGAAATTCTAACGATTTTCGTCTGTTATCAGCATAGCTCTTTTGACGATCTCTTGCTGCTTTTAGTCTTTCCTTGACTTGAATAATTTTGTCTGTTGTTTCTTGTACAATCTCAGGACCTGACAGTTGCTTTTCTCCGATCTCTGCCCAACAGACTGGGGTTTGGAATTTTCGTCCATAGAGGCTTCAAATGGTGCAACATTGATGCTGGTATGATAACTGTTGTTGTAAGAAAATTCTATTAAAGGTAAATGATCGTCCCAATTTCCTCCAAAATCAATTACACAGGCTCTAAGCATATCTTCCATTGTTTGGATTATCCTTTCACTTTGTCCGTCTATTTGAGGATGATAAGTTGTGCTTAGATTTAATCTAGTTCCCATTGCTTTTTGGAAACTTGTCCAAAATTGAGAAGTAAAATGGCTATCTCTGTCAGACACAATAGATAAAGGAATTCTGTGTAATGAAACTATTTCATTTACATATAGATTGGCTAATTGTTCCATGCTGAATGTATCTTTCATTGGTAAGAAATGAACAAATTTGGTTAATCTGTCTATAATTACCCAGATTGTATCATTACCTTTTCGTGTCTTGGGTAATTTGGTAACAAAGTCCATTGTTATCAATTCCCATTTCCAAATTGGCATCTCTAATTGATGTAGTAACCCTGAAGGTTTCTGATGTTTAACTTGGGGACAAATTAAATATTTAGCAACATAATTTGCTATATCCTTTTTCATTCCTATCCACCAGAAATTCTTTCTTAAGTCTTGATACATCTTATCACTACCGGGATGTATTGTATACTTAGACTTATGGGATTCTTCTAGAATTTGGTTCCGTAGGTTTCCTTGGGTAGGTATCCATATTCTTTTCTTATGGAATCTCCAAATTCCATCCATTCCTTTTTCTAATTCCTTAATCATTCCTTTCAAACCTTTCGCATCATCCTTGATTGTTGTTTCCTGTATATTCCTAATTTGCTCATTTAAATCTATCTGCAGGTTTAGTATAAGAGAGCCTACTCTTTTGGGCTTTTCATAATATTTTCTACTTAAAGCATCAGCTACTACATTAGCTTTTCCTGCATGATACTGGATATCACTGTCATAATCACTAAGAATTTCCATCCAACATCTTTGTCTCATGTTTAATTCCTTTTGTCCGAAGACATATCTTAAACTCTTATGATTCGTGAAAATAACAAACTTACTACTGTACAAATAGTGTCTCTAAATTTTAAGGGAAAAAATTATTTCTCTTAACTCTAGATCATGGGTTGTATAATTCTCTTCATGTTTCTTAAGCTGTCTAGAGGCATAAGCAACTACTTTTTGACGTTGCATCAGCACACATCTGTATCCTAATTTAAATGCATCACAATAGACTACAAAGTCTTCAGTTCCTTCTGGCAACACGAGTATTGGTGCATTGGTTAACCTTTGCTTTAAAAATCCTGAATGCTTCCTCTTGTTTTGGTCCCCATTCAAACTTAACTGGTTTGCAAGTCAGTTTGGTTAATGGAATGGTTCTTCTAGAGAAATCTTGAATAAAAACGTCTATAATATCCTGCCAGTCCAAGAAAACTTCTTTCTTCCATTGGTGACTCGGGGACTTTCCATTTGGTAATCGCCTCGATCTTTGTGGGATCCACATGAATTCCTTCATGATTAACCAGATGTTCAAGGAATTGCACTTCTTGTAACCAGACGTCGCATTTTGAGAATTTAGCATAAACCTTTTCTTTTCTCAACAATGTCAGAAGTGTATGCAAATGCTCTGTACCTTTCTCCTTACTCTTAGAGTAAATTAGAATATCATCTATAAAGACAATTATGGATTTATCCAGGTATGGTTTACATATCCTGTTCATCATGTCCATAAATGCGGCTGGGGCATTGGTTAAACCAAATGGCATGACTGTAAATTCATAATGACCGTACCTTGTTCTGAAAGCCATTTTAGGAATGTCCTCTTCCTGTACTTTCAATTGATGATATCCTGAGCGTAAATTAATCTTAGAAAAGAATCGAGCTCCTTGAAGTTGATTGAATAGATCATCAATTCTCGGTAGTGGATACCGATTTTTAATCGTATTCTTATTCAATTTTCGGTAATCAATGCACATACGCATCGATCCATCCTTCTTCTTGACAAATAACACCGGTGCTCCCCATGGCGATGAGCTAGGCTGAATGAAACCTTTCTCTAGTAATTCGTCAAGCTGTTTCTTCAATACCTGCATCTCCGTTGGTGCTAGTCGATTGGGTGCTTTGGCAATAGGTGTCGTTCCTGGTATTAGGTGAATTCTAAATTCAACCTCTCGATCTGGTGGTAATCCAGGTAACTATTCTGGAAAAATATCTAAGAATTTAGATACCACGGGAATATCTTTTAATTCCTTTCCTTTAGTGTTAATGATTACTGAAATCAATACACCATTCCTCCTTTCTGCGCGTAACTTGCAGCTTTCATCACAGAGATGAACTTTGTTGACCTTGTTGGCTTATCTCCTTTAATTGTAATCTTTTCACCGTTTGGTGCACTTACTTGTACAGAATTTTGATCATATAATATACGTGCCTGATTGGCTACCAACCAATCCATTCCTAATACGACGTCAAATCCGGCTAAGTCCATTGGTTAAAGATTAGTGGTAAAGTTATGGCTTAAAATTTCTATCCTTGCTCCCTGCAGGATTTCACTTATCTTGATAGAGCTTCCATTTGCCGTCTCCACCAGACAGTTTTGTTGAAGTTTGGTTAATGGTTGATTGAGAAGTTTGCAGAAAGAAGTATTTATGAAACTTTGGTTCGCACCAGAGTCAAATAATACTTTAGCATAAACATCATTAACTAAAAACGTACCGGCAATCACATCCGAGATCATCTTGGCTTCCTCAGCTGTCAGACGAAGGCTCTGGCATTCTTCTTGGGTCCTTCTGTTGCCTTTGCTTTGTTGTTTGTCACTAGAGCTAGTTTCGGACAGTTCGGTTTGATATGACCAGCTTCTCCGCAATTGTAGCATACTCTAGTACTAGCTTTTTCCTGCAATCTTCTTCCTTATGTCCTGGGAACTTGCAGTAGTTGCAGGACACAACACATTTTCCTGAGTGCTTCTTCTTACAAAACTTGCAGTAGGGTGCAGAGGAAGAACCTGTGCCTTTTCTGCGATAGGAATTACCATAACGTAGTTCCTGGGTAATCTTTTGGGCTAGGTTCTTTTTTCTGGTTTTTCCTCTTGCGTACGTACCAATTCATCTGTCAAAGTGTTTGCAAGTTCTACTGCTTCTTCTATGGTTTGGGGTCTGGCTGCCTTGACTACATGTCTGATCTCACTGATTAATCCCCAGATGTAACCGGAGATTAACACTGGTACTGGTGAGGCTAGTGTTGGTACAATCCTAGCATATTCAAAGAATATGGTAGTATATTCCCTGCAGTCTACTCCACTCATTCTATGATTTAGAAACTTATTAGCCATCTGTTCCTTTTCATGAGGAGGACAGAACTTCCTTTCAACTATATCCTTAAAGTTGTTCCTTTCCATACTGTAAACCCTATCACTTCCTCTGGATTGAAGAATGGTATTCCACCACTCCAAGGCTGCATTCTTAAAGAGATTAGAAGCAAACATGATCTTATCTTCATCTGCACATTTACTTATTTTTAAAACTGCTTCTGTCTTTTCTATCCAGCGCAAGGCTGAAATGGCTCCTTCATTGCCGGAGAATTCTATCGGTTTACAGGCTAAGAATTCTCTATAAGAACAACCATATGAGATGGTCCTTCTTCTTTTTGGAATTGGAGCTTGGATAAGTGGTCCGTGATTTCCATTCACACTGTGACTTGGTTCAGTGAGTGCACGTTTACTGCCTATTACGGAATTATTTTCTGCCTTTTTAATAGTGTTGATAATATATGGCATAGCATCTATGATTCCTTGGGCTACTATGTGTTCGATAGCACTTTTATCCACTTGGTTTCCGTTATTATTGTTATTCTGGATTTCCTGATTTACTTCGTTCGACATCTGAATTGTAAATATTATCAGGTATTAATATCACAGAATTAAACAAACAATTACTCAAGCATATTTAACCAAAAACTTCGATCATTGCGACTTTACTCTTTTCATATTCATATATGCATCTATTATAACTACAACTAAAAGTCAAACATTAGAAATTATACATCGATATATATATATATATATATAGAGAGAGAGAGGGGTGATATATATTAGTTTATATCTATTTTAGTTGATTTTTTTTATCAAAGTAACAAAATACACACACACACACACACACACACACACATATATATATAGGAACAGGATCAGGAGAGAACGCCTCAAAGTGTGAGAACGGTGAGAACGATTCTCAGCCACAAGATCTTAGTGGTTTGTGGCTGAGATTGATGCGGTGACATTTTTGTAAATAATAGGGGCCTTGGAACTACCAGGAGGGGTAAAATAGGAAGATCCAAACAAAGGTGCATATGCTAATCACATGCCATTTTCCCCCCATCATATTTATACGACAATAACTTTTTTATACGTGATTATTTTTCGAAAAAAATTACACCATAAAACTCAGCGTTTTTTTTATCTTTCCAATTAGTATACTATTGATATACTTTTCGAAAAAAATTAACTGAGTTTTATGGCGTTTTTTTGAACTGAGTGTTTTATGGCGCTTTAGACTAGGCATTTTCATGGCGTTTTTCTGAACTAGGTGTTTTTATGGCGTTTTAACTAGGTATTTTCATGGCCTTTTTCATAACCGAGTGTTTTATGGCGTTTTCAACTAAGTTTTTTCATAGCGTTTTTCGGAACTGAGTGTTTTATGGCGTTTTTAACTGGGTATTTCCATGGCGTTTTTCTAAATTGAGTGTTTTTTGGCGTTTTATTTGAACACCCAGTTCATGTGAGTATGTTTTTTTGACAATATTACCCCTTAGTGTAATTTAACATCAATGCTACATGTCCCCACCAAAATCGTTCTCACCGTTCTCACACTTTTCACCGTTCTCTCTAAATCCTGACTGTTGGTGCATATGTTTGTCAACTTCGTCTTGTATCGAGTCTTGTAACTAGAATGATAGATCAAGACACGTAGAACGAGAAAAACAGGAAACAGAGCTGAAACAGCCAGTCCACAGGAACTGACCAGTTCATGCGAACTGGTGAGGCCAGTTCGTGCGAACTGGTGATGGCTGTTTCATGCGAAGTGGCTCAGCTATAAATAGGGGTCTTGATCATTTCATTTGTAACACTTCTAATTCCGGTAGCGAAGCTCTGCCGAAGTTTCTCCAGGTCGTAAAACGTCATCAAATCAATACAAGAGATAGTTAAAGTGATTCTTTGTGCAAATCAGCTGAAATAACTCCGATACGTCTGATTCCGCCTCTCGTATTGGACGAGATCTCTTCTGAACGACTCGTTTGGTCGTGCAAACGATCCTACAAGTGGTATCAGAGCTCAGGAGGAAGAGTTCTTACCGATTTCAGCTGTTTTTCATCTAAAATTCTGGTTTCTACTCCTTCTTTTACAAGTTTTTCAAAATTAACTGAGATTTTACGGATAAAATGGCTTGATTTTCACATATAACATGCGAAACACTGTTTTAACAAATCCTTGAAAGAATCAGATCTAAAATCGAACTAAAACTTGATCAATTTTGTCAAAAACCGTCCGATCGTGTGACATCAGCATCAATTCGTGTGAAAATTCATCCATTTCGCACGAATTGGTCTCCCAGTTCGCATCAAAGTATCAAATCGTGTGAAATAGGGTTCCAATTCGCACGGATTGGTACAATTTGACTCCATTTCGCACCAAATAGGTCCAAGTCGTACGAATTGTGTCCCAGGTCGCTTGAAAAGGATTATCAGTTCACACGAGGTGGGAGATTAGGTCCATTTCGTTTGAGGTTCAAATACCATTTCGCACGAATTGCATCCAGGTCGCACCAAGTTGTCCAGATCGCATCAGTGTCAGTTCGTTTGAGATTCTCATTTCGTTTGAAAGTGGTGAATTTGTGAAATTTTTGAAACTGAAACATGGAGAACGAGTTCTACAACGCCTTTGCAACTCCGATCACTGTAACTCAGAACACGATGTTAGAAAATGAAACGGGTACCATGCAAAAACTGCCTAAGCTAATGAGTATCGAGGAGTATAGTGGATGGGAGGAACGTTTTGAAAATTGGGTTCAAGAAAATTACTTAGATGCATGGGAATGTATTGGATATCGATATATTAGACTGGTTAAGGATAACGGAGAGAAGGTGGATATTAAAGATCTAAGTGTTGATGAGAAAAAGAAATACAAAAGTGAAAAAATGATGATCAGTTTATTGCAACAAACTATTAAAGAAGATATCTTGGTTTTACTACAACACAACGGAAGGGCACACTCAATATGGAAAGCACTAAAAGCAAAGTTTGTTGGAAGTAAAGACATGATCAAGAACAAAAAATCGCTTTTGAAGAAAGAATTCGATCTATTTTGTGGATTAAAAACTGAAAACACCAAGCAGATTATAGAAAGATATTGCAATCTGGTGGTTAACATGAAGAGATTGAGCATCATGAATGATGATGAAGAATGGATTGAAAAGTTGGCTGATGCGTTGCCACAAGATGTTTGGGGCACGTATCTTATGATGTTGAAAAATAAACCTGATTTGATAATCTAACGTTGAGCACGTTTATTGAATAACTAGAAGCTCAAAAGATGGAACAACGAAAAATAGCAAGAATGAAGGACTTTGGTGGTGAACAAGACATTGGTCTGTATTATAAAGGAGGTACTAGTGATAAAACCAACTTTTCACCAAAGATCGAAACTGCATTCAATGCAAAAAGTTCTTCTGGAAGGTCGTCTCAAGGATCAAACAGCAAAACTGAATTTTCTTCATATCCATCATTCGATCCAAATTTTTAAGCAACCAAGAATGGCAAAGTACTACAATGCAACATTGCACTAAATCTTGAGAATGATCAAAATTACTCAGAAGAAGTAGCCAAAAGTCATATGTCTTTGTTGGTGACTGTGTTAGAGTCTTATGGGAGTTTAGTTGCAGGAAGGATCAGAAATCCAATGTTGACAGAAGAGGATTACGATCAGATTGATGCTGAGGAGATGGAGTTAATGGATATCAAGTGGTGTTTGGCTAATGTGTTGAGAAGAGCTGAGAAATTTAAGCAGATTACGGGAAGAGATGATTTCCGTGATGCTAATGTTTCTACTTTAGGATTTGATAAATCTAAGTTACTTGTTTTCGTTGCAGGGAAAAAGGGCATTTCAAGCGTGAATGCAAAAACCGCGAAGCAAGTGGAGCTCAGAATCTGTTCGGAAACAATGATTATTATCGGAAAGCAATTTATCATCAAGTTGCTCAACAGCCGTATCAACAACAATCGCCACAAACTTCACATGCTAGGAAGGAAATTGAAGAATCAAAGAAAGCTTATCTAGTTAATCAAGATGATGAAAGATCGTTGATGTGTGCAAAATGCAACATATAAATTACATCAAATGTGGCATAAAATTAACCCTTTTAGTACTAATGTTGGAAAAAGTAAGTTTTTGTCTTCCTTTTGTATTTTCAGGATTAAATGAGCTCAAATGAACAAAAGAAGCAAAAAGGCAGCTAAACCTAACATAAATACAAGAAAAGGAACAAACGTGGCATGCCCGACCTCCCCGACAGCATCTCCCCCAGCAAAACAAGAGAACAGAAGGCTGAATACATCCCGTGCTCAGTGAGCACGGGGGCGTGCCCAAATGTTTGCAGAAAAGACAAAGCTGTAGAAGCTTCTATCACCCACCACGGGGGCGTGCCCAGCGGACACGGGGCCGTGGTCAACTCAAAGATTCGCAGAATCTGAGGAAATCTTGATAGTACAGATACGCTTCTGCACACGGGGTCGTGCCTAGCGGACACGAGGGCGTGGTCAACTAATGCAGACAAGAGCAATTAATGAAGAAAGAGAAGGAAGGTGGACACGGGGCCGTGCCAATGGATATGGGGCCGTGCCCGAGCCTCTGTTCAGCCTATAAATAGGGGTGCTTGGCTCATTTGCAAACCATCCCTTGGCACACCACCTCTCTCTCACTTCACCCACCACCCACCACCATCACAACACCATCATCCACCACCATCATCCATTGTCCATCATAGAGTGTGTGAGTCGTCTCGGGATCCAAGATTGATCGTAAGAGTTCTTGACAATAAAAGGCCATGTTTGCCTAAGTCTCTTACATCACTTGGTGAAGACAAGTGTCTAGTGTAATACTTTTTATTTTTAATCTTTTCGCACTTTTTATTTGGTTATGTATTAATGACTTTAATAACTAGTTTCTTATGTTGAAGGTGATTCTTCCTTATCGTTTGTCCGTGGTGTCTTGGCATTATTTTACTGTCTATATAAAATAAAAGATTTTCACCATTCATATCTCCACGGTCTATATGGAGATATGTTGGCTACCTGGTCGGGGGTTAAGGGAACGGTTTGGTAAGAGTCTTGCCTTGTTCAGTGTATAGATCCTGCAAGGACCTGGGTCAAATTTAGTAGGACCTCCTTCAATACCCACCGGTATTGGATGGCGGGGGTCCAAACTCTTTGATCCCCTCATATGTAAGCTACTATTAATACTTTAAGCCGGCTACTTAGGACTGTATCCCTGCTGACTCAGACTACTTAGCCAAGGGTAACGTCACCTTCAAAAGAGGGGCCTACCATAATATGCATTAATAACTTAATTAATTATCTTTCAATAATCCGACCCTTTAGGATTGTATCCTTGCTGACTCAAACTACTGGGTTGAGGGTAACGTCACCTCCAAAAGAGGGGCCTACTACAATAACTAAGATAATATCTTAAAAAGTGCAAAAGTGCGGAAATAATCAAAGGTTACACTATACACTAGTCGGATCCAAGTGATTAATCTTGTCTATCTGTTTTTATTTTTATTTTATTTTTCAGCATTTTAGTTAGTTTTTTATTTTTTTCTAGTTTAAAACCTTTTTCTAACTTTTGATTTGATTAGACGTTGAGGATAAACCAGTATTAAAAGCTCTTATGTCCTTGGACGACCTCGGTATCTTGCCAACACTATACTACGCTCACGATGGGTGCACTTGCCCATATGTGTGTTTAGTGTTAGTAAATATCGTGTTTTATAAATTTAAAACTTGGCTAAAAAGTGTAAAAGGGCTTAAAATATAAATTAAAAACCTATTACACCTCACGCACATTCTTGTGTAAAAGATTCAAGTGTGGGGGTATTTGATGTGTGCAAAATGCAACATATAAATTACATCAAATGTGGCATAAAATTAACCCTTTTTTAGTACTAATGTTGGAAAAAGTATGTTTTTGTCTTCCTTTTGTATTTTCAGGATTAAATGAGCTCAAATGAACAAAAGAAGCAAAACGGCTGCTAAATCTAACATAAATACAAGAAAAGGAACAAACGTGGCATGCCCGACCTCCCCGACAGCATCTCCCCAAGCAAAACAAGAGAACAGAGGGCTGAACACGCCCCGTGCTTAGTGAGCACGGGGGCGTGCCCAAATGTTTGCAGAAAAGACAAAGCTGTAGAAGCTTCTATCACCCACCATGGGGGCGTGCCCATCGAACACGGGGCCGTGGTCAACTCAAAGATTCACAGAATCTGAGGAAATCTTGATAGTACAGATACGCTTCTGCACACGGGGTCGTGCCCAGCAGACACGGGGGCATGGTCAACTAATGCAGACAAGAGCAATTAATGAAGAAATAAAAGGAAGGTGGACACGGGGCAGTGCCCAATGGACACGGGGCCGTGCCCGAGCCTCTGTTCAGCCTATAAATAGGGGTGCTTGGCTCATTTGCAAACCATCCCTTGGCACACCACCTCTCTCACACTTCACCCACCACCATCACAACACCATCATCCACCACCATCATCCATTGTCCATCATAGAGTGTGTGAGTCGTCTCGGGATCCAAGATTGATCGTAAGAGTTCTTGACAATCAAAGGCCATGTTTGCCTAAGTCTCTTACATCACTTGGTGAAGACAAGTGTCTAGTGTAATACTTTTTATTTTTAATCTTTTCGCACTTTTTATTTGGTTATGTATTAATGCCTTTAATAACTAGTTTCTTATGTTGAAGGTGATTCTTCCTTATCGTTTGTCCGTGGTGTCTTGGCACTATTTTACTGTCTATATAAAATAAAAGATTTTCACCATTCATATCTCCACGGTGTATATGGAGATATGTTGGCTATCTGGTCGGGGGTTAAGGGAACGGTTTGGTAAGAGTCTTGCCTTGTTCAGTGTATAGATCCTGCAAGGACCTGGGTCAAATTTAGTAGGACCTCCTTCAATACCCACCGGTATTGGATGGCGGGGGTCCAAACTCTTTGATCCCCTCACATGTAAGCTACTATTAATACTTTAACCCGGCTACTTAGGACTGTATCCCTGCTGACTCAGACTACTTAGCCAAGGGTAACGTCACCTTCAAAAGATGGGCCTACCATAATATGCATTAATAACTTAATTAATTATCTTTCAATAATCCGACCCTTTAGGATTGTATCCTTGCTAACTCAAACTACTGGGTTGAGGGTAACGTCACCTCCAAAAGAGGGGTCTACTACAATAACTAAGATAATCTCTTAAAAAGTGCAAAAGTGCGGAAATAATCAAAGGTTACACTATACACGAGTTGGATCAAAGTGATTCATCTTGTCTATCTGTTTTTATTTTTATTTTATTTTTCAGCATTTTAGTTAGTTTTTATTTTTTTCTAGTTTAAAACCTTTTTCTAACTTTTGATTTGATTAGACGTTGAGGATAAACTAGTATTAAAAGCTCTTGTGTCCTTGGACGACCTCGGTATCTTGCCAACACTATACTACGCTCACGATGGGTGCACTTGCCCATATGTGTGTTTAGTGTTAGTAAATATCGTGTTTTATAAATTTAAAACTTGGCTAAAAAGTGTAAAGGGCTTAAAATATAAATTAAAAACCTATCACACCTAACTCACATCAATCGTCAAAAGGATTTAGCTGGGATAAATATATTTCAACTGATAGTAAAGCATGTCTGATAAATCAAGATGATGAAAGGCTTCCAAAAGACTTCAGTTGGTATGATTTTGATCCTAACAGAATTTCAAATCATAAAGCCTTTGTTGCTCAAATTGTTGAAGATAGTGTTGATGATTATTATGAAAGAAAAATGAAAGAGCACTTAAAATATCTAGCTGAAAGAGATGACTATGATGATGCAAATGTTCGAGTAACAAAGAAGATAGTTAAAAAACAAGTTGATAGTGATGATGATACTTCGTATTATGCAAGAAGAATGGAAGAGCACTTAAAGAGTTTGAAAGCAGATGACAGTGATGTTGAAAATGTTCGTGTGATAAAAAAGCAGGTCAAAGAAATTCCAGCTTTCAAGATTGAAGAGGAAGCTGATGCACAAAAGATACTTGTGAAATGTGAAAATTGTGAAACTGTGAAAAAGCAAAACAGCACATTGATTCATAACATGAACAGACTGAAAGAATCTTATGAAGTTCTAAACAAAGCTATGAATCAATACAACGAATCAAGTAGTGAACAAGCAACAGCTATGAAGTCACTTCAAGGAGCGTTCATGTCGAAGCAGAAAGTCATTAATAGTTACATTGAGAAATGTGCTGAACTTGAATGAAAATTGGAAATCCAGAGAATAGAAACTGAAAGGGTAAACATGTTATTAAAAAGTTACTCATGTGCTTCTTATGTGATTGACAGGATATACCCAACAGTTGAAGGCATGAAGGCATTTGAAGATGAAGATACTGAAGTAAAGGATACGGGTAAGAAACACAGTACAGATTATACCAAGTGTCCACCCCCGCTTGAAAATGGATATTCTCCACGAAATCCTAATTCAGAAAGAGTAAAAAAGGCAACCAATTTACAGTGGGAGTCTGAACCTTCTGATGGATTGCCAGACAATATTGACGTCACATTCACTGCATCTGACACTGATCAACAATCTCAATTGATGAAGAAAGTGGTGGATCATGTGTTAGATAAAGATGAAACTGAGGAGTCAGAGTCAAAGTCAAAGTCTGATACTCCAAGTCCACCAGTTGAAAAAGTCAAAAGGGTTTACAATAAAGATTTTCTGTTATCACAAAATAATTTGAATGACGAAACATTCAAAGTGGCATATACTTTGAATGATTCTGAAAAATTATATTCTGATGAAGAATTTCCAATAAGAGGTGTTAAAACTGAAATGATCAACAAGGTTTTCAAACTAACAGAAATTAATATTTCTGAAATAAAAGATGTAAATCTTTCTGAAAAACCTAAAATGTACACCTCAAGAATTCAACAAAGATTAAACAAGAAAAAGGGTTACAGTTCTAGTTCTGGTTTTGGTTTTCAAAAGAAACCAAACCATAACGGTAATTTCAAAAAGAAAGGTTTAGGTTTTATTCCACCAGAAAATCATAAAAATGAGAAAACATATAAACCAAAAACTGTTTTTGTTTCAGGATCTAGTTCGGAAGAAGAAGAAAAGAGCTCATTCTGGAAGCAGACGAACAAAGAATTCCTTGCTTAGAAGCAAGAGGGAAGGAAGAATGATGAGCAACATCAAAGGAAGGAGATGAGAACCTGTTTTCAATGCAAAATAGTCGGTCACATTGCCAGGAGCTGTCCAAAGGCAATCCAAACAAAACAGGTAGTCTCTGATAAACTCAAAGAAAAGATGGTTGATAATGAACCACCAATCAAACAATTTAAAGTTTTCAAAAATTCAAAATTTGAGGTTGGTGAGTGTTCAAAATTTTTTTACAAAAGAAAAGTGAATCTTAACAATAAAAAATGGGTTGTTAAGAAATCTAATGTTAGTTCTGACGATGAATCTGACTTGTCAAAGTCAGAGGAGTCATGTTCTGGTGATGAATCTGACTCGTCAAAGTCAGAGGAGCCACAAGTTGAGCTAAAAGATGAAAAGTCAGTACTGCCAATGGATGATGCAAACTTTCCACCATTGCGGGCTGAAAATTTTAAACAGAAAATTAGAAAAGTTGAGATTTCAAATCAATTTTTTTCTGAAAAGAAAGAATTTGATGTTGAAAAAGCCTTTAACTCCAAAGTGAAGCATATTTTTGGAAAAATGGTTGACAGGAAGGTCAAAGGAGTAAAGGAATTTTATGAATTGAAAAAAAGTAAACCAGATGAAGATGGTTCACCCATGTTCGTATCGTCATGGGATAGAACCTATCAAGAGTAAAATCCGGACTTGCCGGAGCTCCCAAGTTGGTAATCGTGAAGCAGGAATCGGCATCTTTCTCAAGTGATATTTCAAAATTGTCATATTTCGATTTACAAGTGGTATTGTTGATATGTTCATGCAAGTGAACCTACAAGTGGTTAATCAAGGTCATTAAGTTGAACTTGATTTAACCCTCATACAAGTGGTTGAAAGACAAAGTGATGAACAAATCCCCGATCTTACAAGTGGTTTCAACAAAACTAATTTTCCGGAAAAACCATTTGATTAAAACAAACTTAAGTGTTTTGAAATCATAATGGGAAAATAGTTTGTTGTCAGGGGAAGTTCTGATTGTTTATGCAAAGTGGATGGAGATTTGAAGCAATTCACATTGGTTTATCAAATTTTTCTTTAAATGGTTTTGAATTTTAGGGGGAGTAAGAAATTTCAGAAAATCCAAAAACATTAGAAAATTTGAAAAAGTAAAAAACATGATAAAATCAAAATGAGTTTTGTTGTGAAAAAGAGGAAATGATAGTACATCAGTAGACAATCACAGTACGCTAAAGAATTGGAAAGTTAAAATGTGATAAACGGTCTCACTGATGATATGCTAGTAGGTTTTTACACGCTTAGTAGATTGTCTTCGAGATATAAACCTAAATATCATACGCTTACTTATTTCGTGGGGAAACATCTCTAGGATATATGGGTAACCCCCGAAATCTTGTTTGAAGGGCTTTCTATTTCTGACATACTAGGTCTTTGTGTGTGGTGATATCTGGGGTATTATACCAGGACTTCTGATTTTGCGGGAGCAATAGCCGAGTCCTCGTATAATACTTTGCACTGCTTTATTCTTAAAGCCCACCCTCAGCATAAAAAATGATGAAACATTGAAAAATGCTAATCATGTGCTGTTGAAAAGAAGATCCCCATGGGGGACACACCTAAAGTCGAACCATCATCTCTCTGATTTTGTGGAAGCAATAGCCTGAGCTCTCATGGTTTCGCATTTAACCCCTTACAGATATCATTAGTGTACATTCACCTGTAAGACTGAATATAGGAGTCTGGATACGGGAGTATATTCTGAGGTGGGACACGCGAATAAGTTTAAGTCCTTAAAACACTAATCTCGTATCTCGAAGTAGTTGAACTTTGTGTGAAAATTTAAGTGGATCAGTATACTAACAATCTAAGTGAATCGTTTAGAACTTAAAATGTTAAAGCTTAACGGTGCTTGTGATTTGGTCTAAAAAACTGATATGATCCTCTTACACAAACTCACAAAAATATTGTCTGTAAATATTTACTTACTGTTTTTCATTAAAAACAAAAACCCAAAAAGATTGTGTTTTAGTATAAATTTTTTTGAAAAATCAAAAAGATTTTATTTCATCTTATTTTCGACAACTGATGTTGAAAAGCTGATTTTCAAAATTCCAAGTGCTAAACATGATGGACAACAGGTTTGGGAGAGTTTGAAAAATGATATTTTTACAAGTGGTCATCAGAGATTATAAATGTTAAATCATTTTGAACGATATCTACAAGTGGTCTATAAATTTGTCAAATTTTTAAAATTTGTGAAATTTATTTTGAGGTAGAGTTTGTGCAGGATTAGAGCCAGGTTCCTGATTCTGATTGATATAGAGAGCCATGTTAAGATCTTAGAACCTGTGAAAGTTGTACAGCCAGGTTTCCGATCCAAAGCTTGCAGATAGTAAATTCCAGACTGCGATCCCAGTTTATCGAAAGGGGAGTCTGAAGACGTAAGAGCCAGATTCAGATCCTGGAACAAAGCTCGAGAGAGAAATTGCTGAAGCTGATGAGCTTAAAGAATCAAGAGATCTGATCAAGAGGTGTATAGAGCCAGGTTGCGATTCTGGAAGAGAAAGTGAAAGAGAAAGAGAGAAGAAAGAGATTGAAGGATGCTTACATTGTCAGATATTTTGGAGAGAGCGAAAAGACTGATAAAGACTAAAGACTTGACATACTGAAGACTCGACACCGAAGACTTCGTCAACATCCAAGGGGGAGTCTGTTGGTGCATATGTCTGTCAACTTCGTCTTGTATCGAGTCTTGTAACTAGAATGATAGATCAAGACACGTAGAACGAGAAAAACGGGAAACAGAGCTGAAACAGCCAGTCCACACGAACTGGTGATGACTGTTTCATGCGAAGTGGCTCAGCTATAAATAGGGGTCTTGATCATTTCATTTGTAACACTTCTGATTCCGGTAGCGAAGCTCTGCCGAAGTATCTCTAGGTTGTAAAACGTCATCAAATCAATACAAGAGATAGTTAAAGTGATTCTTTGTGCAAATCAGCTGAAATAACTCCGATACGTCTGATTCCGCCTCTCGTATTGGACGAGATCTCTTCTGAACGACTCGTTTGGTCGTGCAAACGATCCTACACTGACCCTATATATATATTAGGTGACTTGTTTCTAGTATAGCATCTCGTTCTCGTCATACTTCCAGAAGAGTTTTTCTCTGATTTGGCGGATTAGATTTCCTTCTTCAACCAACTCTTCACCATACTGGCGAAGTTCTACTACATTCTCATGGCTCATTGGTGGCATTAGGGCTGGCACTGGTTCAGGGTAACGTGGTATTGGTTCTCCGTAAGGATATGGGTTATTCAATATTTCCTGAATTGACCGGTTGTCGTCCCACCACGGATCCAAAGGGTTCGGTGCTGGAATCCTAGGTATCTCATTTGGATCAAAGGCTGGGATCGGAAGTTGGTTTTCCTGGTTTTGTTCTAGATTCATGGGTTGGTCAGGAAATAATGGTAGAGGTTGTGGGTCTGCTACTTGGTTGAGATCAAGTTCTGCTGCTGCATTTCCTAACATGTGAAAGTTTGCTAGTTGCCTATCCAATTCCTCCTCCCATAAAGGTCTAGCTTCTGGATTTTGGGTATTTCTCTCTCTATTCACTATTCTTTGTTGTTGAAAATTTCTCATCCTTTTTCTCCTCTTCGATTTTGCTCTACTAAACCAACCTCTATTTTTAGGGGGAAAAGGTTCTTCGGATTTGGCTTTGAAAACAAAGATATCCTCGGAATCGGAGGTGTATCTGGGGTTTGGCTAGGATGTTCCTTCATCCATAGGAGAATGAGGTAGATGACGGTAAGCGTCAGAAGTACCCTGATCACTCATACTGTAAACTAGAAAATTGTCAAAATAACACAAAATAATAATATATATTTACACATAATAAGACACAAGCTATTTCCTAACAAAATTGGTAAAAATTTAGGTATTAAAAGAACACCAAAATGGCTTAAACCAGTGGCTCTGATACCACCTTCTGTCGCAGCCCCCGACCCCTACCCCGGGAGCGGGAGCCGCGGATATCAGCTGGTGGTATCGGTGTTTATTAATTTGGCGGCGAAAATGAGACATCAGGATCGTAGTTAGGAAATAAATTTTAGAGTTTCAAAACACCAAACTTTTATATTAAACAAATGAGATAAAACCCATGTTTCATTCATAATATATTTATAGGAATAAACCCTAGTTGCTGAAAACATAAACTTTTATTTAGGTAACTTTATAGCCACTTTCTTTAAGCCTTCAGTGCTCCATAGCTGGCTTCTAATAGCTTCACATTAAGTTACCTGAAACGTGTTTTAAAAACATTTTATCAGCAACAAATACTGGCGAGTACATTCCAGTTTATAAAAGTAAGCTTTTATAACTTTTACGGTATTAAGAGCGATTACAATATTTATATCTACCCAATTACTCGTTTAGTACTTGTCACTCGACGGATCTGTGACTGTGGTCATATCACACATTGGATACCCGTGCCCAACTGTGAAGGTTATCAAGTACTGTATACAAACCCCATAATACTGGCAGCAATTGTAGAATACAAAGACTTAATCACTGTAATTATAACTAATAAACATTTAGGGTTTGTAAAGCATTTTAAGTAAAAATGGCTCACAAACTGTGAGAAAAAGAGCATGGACTCACATTGTAGACTTATGTATTTCTACAGCTTCTTGTTGATTTTTTCCAGATTATTTTCTATTAGAAACATACAATGCACATGTGTTAGTAAAATAATCCAAATCACATTAGCCGTACAACACGAGACAAAACCCCAACGAGCTTAGTTAGGCAGAGCCTCGACATGCATTGGTGGGTCCTAAATCAATCGGGTAGGGTAACAAATTAGTGATCAGGGGTTAAAATACTTACAATGGGGCAGAGTTTCGTGTTTTAGAGGTATAATATCGAGCTATTTTCATGATATATGTGTAGAGAGAAAGAGGTTTTGAGCAAAGATTGAATGTGCCATTGCTGCTCAATTTATACGTGAAATCGGGCTCTCTCGCGCCCCACGACAGAACGAGGCCTTGCCTCTCGCGCCCCGCGAGAGCACCCCTAGCTACGGCTAGAGTGGCTGGGTGGCCCATAGGCTCGACATGTGTGATGACACGTGGCATCACAGGTGACCGGCAAGCAACAGCCTGTCGCGCACCGCGACAGACCTTAAGCAAACCTGTCGCGGCCCGCAACAGGTGCTTTATTCTTGATTTTTCATTTTTTTGTTAAAGTTAATGTTATACGGGTTCGTTTACAGGCATACGGGTTAACTTAGGGCGTTTTTCGAGGGTTGTTATACAAACGCGCAGTGGCATGGAAGGGTAAATGGATGAACTTCGAGGGGTATTTAAGTCTTTTTAACAAATTATATCCCTAAGGGACACGCGGCAAATGGTCATTATTTGGGTCGCGACACACCTAGTACCCTTTTGCTCAAAATTGTTTTCCTTCAACCCGCTTCACCCGTGTGCTCATTTAAGCTCCCTTTGCACACTTTTACCTAAAAAAAACCAATTTTATTAAAGTGCAAGCTATAAATGACTGAAAACCAATCAAAAACTTATACAAACTACATGGAAAATAAGATGTGTTCAACACATCAAAAATTAATTATTATTTATTTAGATTTAAACAACTTATGATTTATCTAAAAACTATTTTGAAACTACATTGAAATGGATTTCTATGCACTGTAATAAATGATTTTCATTAGGGCTGGCAATTCTGACACGAACACGATAACACGACACGAACCTACACGAAGTTATCATATTTCGTGTTTGGCCTTAACAGGTTTCGTGTCTAAACAGGGTAAGACCCGTTAACCTGTTAAAACCCTTTAAGTACATGTTAATAATTAAAAATTAAAAAAAAAATATTATATGTGGGTGTGGACATGGGGTCATCAGTCGTGAGACCTGGGATGAATTATACACAAACACTTGCGGTTCTTTTTCACAATTCAAACCCTAATTTTTAAATCACTCTCACAAACACCACTATTCCCAATTCGGTTCACAGCTTCCCCAATTCGGTCATATTCGTGTCTTAAACAGGTCGTGTTCGTGTCTTAACAGGTTATGTTCATGTCTTAAAAAGGTCGTGTTCGTGTCTTAACATGCTGTGTTAGTGTCTTAAACAGGTCATGTTCGTGTCTTAACAGGTTGTGTTCGTGTCTTAAACAGGTCGTATGATACGTTGGTAATTTTTTTGTGTCTTAACAGGTCGTTTCGTGTAACCTGTTTATTAACATGTCCGTGTTCGTGCTTCGAAAATTTGACACGATAAGATTTCGTGTTGTGTTCGTGTTTACATGTGTCGGGTTCGTGTCTTATCGTGTTCGTGTTTTAACAGATCGGGTTGACCCGTTATGCCAGTCCTAATTTTCATTGTAAATAACTTTGACATATTACAAACGAAATAATTATTTTAATTATCATCACTAAAAAATAAAACTAATTTTACAAACGTACTTAATGAAATTAAGAATAATGTCACGATTAAATATAGGTTGAACGTTGTTAAGGTTGAACATTGTTATTGGACCTATGTTAGTTATTCTACAAAGGAGTATAAAAATAAGAAGTGTAAGAAGTAGGGGTGTTCATCGAATCGAATATCAAATTTTCAAATTATTCGAATAATTTTATTTTATCCTTGAATTCGAATTCGATTCATATTCGATTAAAAACCTATCCAATTCGATTCGAATTCGTATTCGAATAAAAAACCCAATTCGTATTCGATTAAAAATTCGAATTCGAATAAATTCGATTTGATTAAGTTTCTTTTAAAACATATAAAAAGCTATTAAAATGAAACATAAACTTTAAAGCAGCCATAAAGCACGATATCACATTAAAAATTTTCAAATAAAGTATCATAAGTCTAACATTCAAAATGAGAATTCGGGAATAACCACTACAAGTTAATATTTTTAGAGTTAGAAATTTACTGATAGATTTGCTACTTAGGTTTTAGTTATGGGCCATGTAGTGTGTTTGGTAATGGGCAATTTTAATACTTGGAATAAATTTTGAAAATAATTTAGTATAGTCCAATAAAAGTTATATATGTATTATATATAAAAATAATAAATAAAATGTATAATTTTTATTCGAATTTCGAATCGAATCGAATTTGAAAATATAAATTCGTATTCGATTTACTTGACTCGAGTTGAATCGAATTCGAATTCTTATAATCGAAACAAATTCTTACTAATCGAATCGAATTTAATCGAATTTCGAATTTTTCGAATTCGAAACGAATTCTGAACACCCCTAGTAAGAAGCCACTATAGATTGACAAGTGTCTCAAAATAAATCAAGGGGAAAGGGTAATGTTGTCAAAAAGAATAAAAAGATTATGCACATGCAAATCACATGCTATTTCCCCAATATTTTTTAAATCTCCATAACTTTTTTATACGTCATTTGTTCTTAAAAAAATTATACCATAAAATCAAGCGTCTTTTTATCTTTAATATGATTACCATATTGTTATATTTAGAAAAAAAATTCGAAAACCCAGTTGCGTATTACACAATATCGTAAAACACAATGAGAAAACCCAATTCCGTATTGCACAATGGATATAACATAAAACACAATGAGTATCAAACTAAAAACACAATTGAAAGTAGACTAAAAAGCACAATCGAGGACAACAAATAAAAGACACAATGGATATAACGTAAAACACAATGACTATTAAACTAAAAACACAATGGAAAGAAGACCAAAAACACAATCGATGCCAACATATAAAAGACACAATGGACATAACGTAAAACGCAATGAGTATCAAACTAAAAACACAATAGAAAGTATACTAAAAACACAATTGATGACAACCGATAAAAGAAACAATTAGTGAGAGCAAACAAAAGACACAATGGACAACACACTAAAACACAATAGACAACAGACTAATACACAATGAACAACAAATTAAACCACAATGGATACAGAATAAATGCAATGACCAGAACCTATAACTCAATATATAGAGTACCCAAATATAACACCATCTTTATTGTGTCATAAATTGTGTAATAAGTTTTGATAAAAACGTGGTGGCTTGAACCCAAATTAACATTGTGTTATAAGTTTTGATAATAACGCAATGTATAGACGTTCTAGTAAAAACGTAATGAACAAAACCCAGTTAAAAGACACAATGATCTTAACCTTTAGGACAATGAAAAAAAAACTAGTAAAAATGAATTATTTTACTTTCTTTTTATATTAAAGATAAAAAACGATTGTTATTATGGTGCACTTTTTAAAAAAAAATGTCCTATGAAAAAGTTATGGACGTTTTAAATTGATGGTGGAATTGGCATGTATCTTGCATGTGGAGAGATATAGTAAATAAATGCAGGATTCCTTTTATACCCTTTTATTATCTTTTTTTTTCTTTAAAACTAATCTCAATCCTCTAAATCTTAAATCAATGGACCAAAATCTTTCTTACCCTTTTTATTTATTTTTCCTTTGTATTTGAACCTAATCCTATATTACCTTTCAAGCTTCTACAACCGAAATCAAAACTATCACTGACAATCAACCCAAGGTTTAAACTGACATCTATAAATGCTTATCTAATAAATTAGTAACTGGCCAACCTTGTACCATTGAATTTTAATCATTCGTCCATCAAAAACTGATACTGAATGGAATAATGTATAACCATATACATCACGATTACACAGTTTCTAAGTCACAAAAACCCTCCTTTTTTGAACGGAAAAATTGAATCACTGACGGACCACTAGAGTATTATTGTGCCACCAGCGGAACCACCCGATCATATCTGTTAGGATCTGAGTTTGGTTTTGATTGTGTTTTACGTTTGAAATAAGATGAAGATGAATGAGTTGTGCAGCGGAATTATAATGGAAACAAACTTTTCACAATCAAACGAGAGAATTGCTTTTGACATACAAGTTTAACATTGAACCGAATTCTTGAATTTATTACAAGATTCAATTACAATTGCAAGTATGTAACAAACTCCCCCTCAGCCTGAGTTCACAGTATTTGTTCGTGCAGAAAGAAGATAGTGAAAGAGTTAAATAGAACAGTGCATGGTACTGTTCTATTTATAGGCACGAGCAAACCACTGAAGCATCTAAGCTGACATCACCATGAAAGTGACATCTAACCTCCTAACAAACTCTAACCTCTGATCTATACAACCTCTGCTATGCTAACTACTGCTATTACATTTCATTACATAAAGACAACTAAACTACTGCTGCATCCTTCCACTGATGTGAACCCAGCAGTACTTGTCATGATCAGCAGAGCTTGACTCAAGGCAGTAGATTGAACATCAGAGCTTTAATCTTCCGTCAGTCTTTTACTTGATCAGCAGTTTGTAGGTCAGCAGTTTGTATGATCAGTAGATAGGAGGTCAGCAGATGTTGAAACCACTTTCAAGAGGAGAGACTTGTATACATAACATCTGCTTATTCTGAATCCACTGCTCTGATCCAGTTTTGGCTTTAATTATCTGTTCCTTTAGTAGGGTTCAATCCCAACAATCTCCCCCTAGAACAGATAATGGCAAAACTCTTCATTATTAGTAGATCTTTATTGCCTCGTCAGCAGTTTCCTTATTTGCCCTTTGAGTTGTAACTCAAAGGCTAAGGCATCTGTGTAATCATCATCCCTGCTAAGTGGAAGATCAAGGAGATCCTGCAAATCTTCAAGACTTAGGCCAAGTGCTTGTTCCCTTGTTATTTTCTTCACTTCTCCACTAGACTTGAACACTGTCAGTACATGGGTCTGTTTGTCAGTTTTCCACTTTAGTACCTTTGAGTCATGTGGGTTTCTTGGGAGATTTTTATTTGAAGAGGTGTTTGGTGATGCAGGCCTTGTGATGACTGTTTGAGCAGTGCTTGCAGGTTGATTCAGGCCAAAAGTATCAGCTATCATCTTTTTAATGCCTTATTTTACAAGCTCATCTCCTGCCATTAATTCAGCCACTGTTTCAGTACCCAACTGTCGTGTTTGCTTTCTTTTGTAGATAGCAGCACCAGCTGGAGCAGTAGCTCTCCTGATTTGCAGCTTTGATGGTCTTTTTGAAACCTCTGCTTCAGGGTAGTCAGGTTTTTGTGGAACTGTGGGATCTTTCTTCCTTAATTCCTCCAACCTTTTGTAGGTGGCCCTGACTATATCTTCTTTCCATCTTGCCACTTGATTTTGAGACCCATAGTCAGCAACAACTAATTCCTCTTTCATTCTCTTAAGCTCTAGTGTCTTTTCAGGCACATTCCTTTTGTACTTTGACCAATCTGGAGGAGTGTGTTTGACCTTATTCTTTATCATTTCTTGAATCCTGGCTGCTTCTTGTTCAAGCTCAGGAATGGTCCACTCCTTGTACGTATGCTTTTCTCCCTTGTACTTCTTGGTTGCCATGATGCTTTCAATGTAGTCTTTTCTCAAAGTTTCATCTGCTTTCTCTGAGATTTGTTGACAAACATTTTTTGCAAATTACTCTAAGGATCTGACTTGAGTAAATAGAAACTGATAATGCCTTTGAACTTCTCTGTCAGTTTTTCCTTGAGAGTTTCTTTTGGAAATATCCTCTGCCTGTTTAGCCTTAACTTTCAAATATTCTTCAATGTTGTTAGGCCTTGGATATCCTTTAACTGATGGCAACTTCCTTTTAGCAGGGTCATCCTCATAGTAGAAGGACTTGATCTCTTCTCTAACTGCTTCAAGTTCTAGAGGAAATTGGACACCTGCAGGAGTGATAATAGGGATTGGTTGTTGTACTGGAGCTGATGAGAGAGGAACAGGGTTTGGAATAAGTGCAAGTGATTGTGAAGATGTTGGTGGTGGTGATGGTGAATCATCATCTGGTATGAAAATCCTTCTCCTTTTTATTGTAGGAGAGGCAGATGATGTTTTGGGTGGATCATTGGTGGTGACGTGTTGTGTGTTGAAGTGATAGCAGATGTTGAAACAACTGGAGTACCAGCAGATGTTGATACAGCAGGAGTTACAACAACTGTTTGGGTGGAGGTTTGATGTTGGGGGCTTTTGGACGATGGTTTTGGAGTATGCTTTGTGAGTCTGGATGGTGTGGACTTGGGTTCCCTCACTTTTCTAGTGAGATTTCTTTTTGGCATAGGATTTTTAACATCCTTTGGCTCAGAACAACCCTGCGCATTCAGCTCCAAGTAAGCTCTTTTCTCCTCATTCCATCTTGACACATCCTTTGCCTCTCTGTCCCTTTTTACACTTGCTATAGCTTCATCAAGTGCATTTTGGGTAACATCAACCTTTTTGCTACCACCTGACAAGGGAATCTTTCTAGTCATGGCATCCTTTTCAGGTTCAATGTAAAGACCATCATCTATTCCCTTCTTCTTCCACTCCTGAATTTTCTCCCCCTTTTTGGCATTATCTGGGGGTAATTGATCAATAAAGAGAACAGTTGGAGGAGCAGTGCCAGTGGTTTTCAATATGTGGGCCTTGATAGCCTTGATGTCTGCTTGTGTGTTCTTAAACCTAGACACCATTGTGTTTTCAGCTCTTGTACATGTATTGCATGTTGCTGATCAGCCATTTGTTGTTGTTGTTGGAGAAAAGGTTGAAATAGATTCCAGAGCTCATTTGCAGTAGGTGCTTGTGGTGGAGCAGGTGCTTAAGGTGGAATAATAGTGGATTGCACCTTTTGTACTTTCAACAACTGATGCAGCATTTCTTTAATTTCTGCAAGAGAGGTATCTAGTTTTTCAACTCGTTCCGTCAATTCCAGGTACTTTAAACCATCACCCAATTTAATGGGATCATCTGATTTCCCACTAGCAGTGGTTTTATCAGTGGTTGAGGTAGGGAGTGTACTCCAAACATTAACCACTGATGCCCCTTTTTCTTGGTACTGGGGTCTTCTTCCTTCAAAACTTGACAACCTTTTGATGTTGCCAGTGGTCAAAACAAATCCACTGGTGGATGTCAGAGGTGCTATGGAAGGAATTGCCTCCAAGGAAGTCTTATTGATGTAACCACTGTCCAAAAGCAAACCAGTAGGTTCAGCATTTGTAGTGGCTGCTTCACTTGGACTACCACCAAAAGTTACTTGTAACTCAAGGTGTGTAACCTCCTCAGGTCTTGTTGGTGGGTTAGCTATGATTGATACATCAGACCCAGTCATTGGTTGAAGAATATTCTCATTGACAAGTGATTGAAAGGACTGGTTTGTGCCTGGTTCAAATCAATAGCATCCAACAATAATTTAGTTGGTGGGGGAATTGTGGATGTGAGGTTTGGTGTAGAAAGAGAATTTGCCTCGGGCATTGGGCTGTGGATGATGGAAGCAAGTGATTCCAGAGCATCATATTGTGGTGTCCCTATAAGTACAACCTGTTCTTTTTGAGAAGAAGCAGGAGGAGTTTTGGTTATGGGTTTAGATATTCGTACCAACTGCTGTGAGGAAGTAGCAACAGTGGTTTCTTATGACTTTTGTGCTGTCACTGGCAGTTGCTCTGGTATCTCATCCTCCAGAGTTGCCTTTTTGATAGGTTTGGGGGGGGGGGGGGGTTTGTATTTTCTTTTGTTTTGGCTTTTTGTGGATTGTAGGTGTGGGTTTCAAAGCAGATGTTTTGCTACTTTGATCACATTGAGCAGTGGGCTCAGTAGCGGATACCTGAGGAGCAGTGGTAGCTGCTAAAGTCTGCTCAGGCACCTCTGCTTGTGTTTTGCAAGGTGTTGACATTCTTGTAAAAGTTTCAGCTGTTAAACTGTTTATTTGAAATGATTCACTTTGTTTTATTGCAGAAGCATCATTCTTACCCAGTTTCTTTTCAAAATAATAACTTAAACATCTTGGAAAGAGTAAGAATGGCTTTTTCTCAACATTTTTGACCAAATCATTAAAGATTTCCTGGGAATAGTTAAAATTTTCTTCTTGAAGAATAGCAAAACCCAGATTTTGAATCTTTAATGGTATCTCATTGAAAGCAGTGGTTTTGTTTGAAACACACATTAGGAGGGTATGAAATAAAAACCTTGTTGCAGGAGGGAAGAAACCTTTTTGTAAGGTATCTCTCTTCATCATTGTATCTGCATACCCTCTTTCAATAAAGTCAATTTTTAACTCGTTTTTAGGAAAGGAAGTTGTACCTTGCTGATCATCGAGTTGAAAGACCTCCGAGATGGATTGTGGTGTAATTTTGACAGCTTTACCCTTTAGCGAAGAGTTAATGGCTATGACAGTTTCACCTTGTTTGTCAAGGGTTACATTTTTCCAGAACTCTCTTTGGGTCGCCAAGTAAATTGGTGCATCTGTTGTTAACAAAGTTTTATACTTTGATGCAGACATGATATCAATGATGGAGTCGAAAACGTCAGTGGTGCCGGGCTTTGTGAGAAGACCTAGAAGGTTGTGAGACAGTTTGTGTGGGATTTCGACGGGTTTATCCTTTTGAGAGGCCTCTTTAGAAGATGATTTTGAAGTGGATTTTGCGGAGGACTTCGATTTAGTCATTTTGGAGAAGACAATCGAAGAAAGTTGTGAAGGAATTTGTGAAAATGAGATGACAACTGCTTTGAGAAAGGAATTTTTATGAATTCAATTCGACAGTAAAACCCTGTTTGGGTTTTGAAAGGGGTTTTAATGATTTGGCCAGGTGGATGAGATCTTAAGAAGATTAAATCTCCTTGGTATGGTATGATGGCATTTGTAGGTGAAGGCTGCAGATGTGTATCATCTGAGCTAACAACTGCTGGTGACTTTGATGATCCAGCAGTGGCTTCAAAAGGTGGTGGAATAGGAGGTAATGGTGTGGACACATGCTGACTTTTATCCACTGTTTGAGGACTTTTATCAACAGTGCTTGATGATGTGGAAGCAGTGGTTAAGGGGCTACTTTGGTCAACAACTGTTGATGTAGCAGTGGTTGAGCTTTGACAGCTGTTTTGAACATCTGCTGCTCTTCCCATTTTGTCAGACTTTTAAGGGATGATGATTTCATACCCATAACCTGGTGTTGAATCCTCTGATGGACCTGCAATGTTAGTCTTGACAGTAGTATTTTCAAAAGTGAATTTATCAAGGTCAAACAAATCAGCAGGATTTGCTGAGATTTTCATTGATGAAAGTTCATTGAACTTTACATTCAAGGTCTCCTCCACTGCTTTGGTCCGTGTATTAAACACTTTGTAGGCCTTGGCAGTGGTTGAGTATCCAAGGTGATACCCACAATCAATTTTGGCTGCAAACTTAGAAATAGAATCTTTTAAGTTTAAAATGAAGCATGGGCAACCAAAAACTTTGAAAAATGAAATCAATGGCTTTATTTTATACAGCAGTTCATAGGTAGTCTTTTGATGCCTGGGGTTGATTAAAACTCTGTTTTGGACATAGCAAGCAGTGTTTACTGCCTCTGCCCAAAAAGTTAATGGCAAACCTGAATCAGCAAGCATGGTTCTGGCAGCCTCAATCAAAGTCCTGTTCTTTCTTTCAACAACCCCATTTTGTTCTGGTGTTCTTGGAATGCTGTATTGCCTCACAATTCCTTTTGACACACAGAAATCATCCAACTCCTTATTCCTGAACTCTGTGCCATTGTCACTTCTGAAGATTTTTACTGGAAGGTCAAACTGCTTTTCAACCTGTTTCACAAAGTCTTGCAGAATACCTGCAGTCTCATCTTTTGAGTGTAAAAAGTAGGTCCATGTAAACCTAGAAAAGTCATCAACTATTACCAAACAATACCTCTTTTTCTTAAGACTCATGACTTTTACTGGGCCAAACAAATCCATATGCAGCATTTGCAAACATTTGGTTGTTTTGAACTCATCAATGGATTTGTAGGAGCTTTTATGTTGTTTTCCTTTTAGGCAGGAAACACAATGCTCAGGACAGGAGAACAGTTTTTGAGGTAAACCTCTTACTAACCCCTGTTTTGAAATGGCAGTGATTGTCTTGAGATTTGTGTGCCCCAATCTTCTGTGCCATAGTTCTACCTCTTTGTTTGATGCAGCTGAGAACAGACATGCATCAGTTCTGGGGCTCTCTTTTGACATATCCACCACATAAACATTGCCACTTCTTTGAGCAACAAGTTTTGTTTTTCCGGAATTGATTATTGCTTTAATCTTTTCAACCATTTCTGGTCCAACAATCCTACAACACTCCTTTGTGAAGAATGACCCATACCCTTTATCACTCATTTGTGAAACACTTAGGAGGTTGAATTTCAGATTGTCTATCAGATTGACATTTTCAAATTTTACATTTCCAGACTGTACTGTACTAGACCCCAGAACTTTCCCTTTACTATTATTCCCAAAGGATATATCACCCCCTCCATGAATTTTGAAATCTTTGAGTAGGGCTTTACATCCTGTCATGTGCCTGGAGCCTCCACTATCTAACATACCAAAGGCTATCTAAGCATGTAGAAGCTCCCTGCACATGAAGTAAAAAGATTAGTTCATTAGGGTTTCCAAAGCCAATAAGGCTTTGGATGGGGTCTCAACAGTGTCTGGGATGGATGCATATTGATTGACAGTGGTTAGGTCAGGGGTATGGACAGTTTTAGGACTGTTTCTTTCTAACCACTGTTGTGGGTTTTGACCAATCACCTGTTGGTACCCAAAAGGATGCCTGTTCACTCTAGGTTTAGAGGGCCTTTTGTAGGTCTCATAAACGTGTGGAATCCTTTGGTAAGATGATTGTCCCTTGCCTTTTCTGAATTGGTTGGCAGGGGGTGCATCAGTCACTTGAACATCTCTTTGGGCAGATGTTTGATTCAGCTGTTTGGACTGACACAAACAATGGTTGGTTCTTGGTGAATTTGACAGATGATGTTGATGGACTCAAGGATGTTTTAGCAGTGTACTCATTCTTTTTCACATCAAAGTTTTTAAGATACACACATGCTTGAGTTTTGTGGTTTGTTTTACCACAGATGGTGCAGTTTTCAACAGGAACAATGACACTTGTTTTGTTTAGATCATATCCTTTTAGATGAAAACAGTCTTTTGTTAGATGGTTTCTCTTTTCACAAAATTCACAAAACAAGTTTTTGACCTTTTCTCTTTTCTTCCTTTTCTCAGACTCCTTTGCAATAGAGTTTTGAACCACTGTTGGGATGCCTTTGATAGGAATGACCTTTGCTTTTGGAGCTGTGACACCATCAGTGGTTGTAAAGTCCATGGGCTTGAAATTTTCAAGAATGTCACACTCATCAGACCATGTGGGTTTAAATTGGTATTTCTCAATTTCCTCACAAGTTGAGGATCCCACAGATCTTTCCAAAGTGATTTTGTTACCAAGTTTGTCGGTTATTTTAACCTCTTGGCCATTCTTGTTGGTTGGTATAATTTCAGATGAACCAGCTTGTTTTCCAGCAGTGTTTTCAAGATCATCATATTTTCTATATCCTATACCAAACTTTACATTGCTTTAAAGCTGTTTCTCAAGCACAACCTCATACCCTTTGCAAGATTCCACCCATCTTTCACAGGTGATCTGGGTGGACTCCAACTCCTTTTTGCAAACTTGGTATTTTTCTACCATAGTTTGGAGTTGAGTCTTGGTTATGCTTTGCTCTTCTTTGAGACTGCTGATCTCTTTATCTTTTTCAGCCAATTTGTTTCTAAGTTCTTTTAATGACTTTTTAAATTTGACTTCATCAGTTAAGATTTTATCCCTAAGGTTTTCATTTACCTCTTTGATGTTAGCAAATGCAATAATGCATTTGTCTGAACACAGTTTTTCAAGAACCTGAGGTGATACCTTGGCAGCAGCCATCATGGCACAATCACATTGATGATCTTCTTCATCATCAGCTCTTACTTCTTTCTCACCTGCTTTCTTTTCTTCCTTGTCTTCTTTGTCTTCTTTGGACCAAGGACCAGACAGTGGTTCAATCAGGGTTTTTGAATTTTCTCCCAGCAGTAGTTTACCACAACTACAGTAACCACTGCTTTAGTCACCTCATCCACTGTTTCAGCACTTAGCTGTTCACCTTCAGCTTCTACCCCCTCTGGTATTGACTCTAATGCCATCAAACAAAATTCATCATTAGAAGGTTCATTAAAAACATAGAGTGCAATATTTTCATCACCAAGCTCATCAGGCATGCTGCTCCAGTCAACAAAACCTTGGGTGAAAAAGCTTTGTTGATCTGGTTGTACCACTGTTGGAGCAGCTTGTTGAGATGCAACAGGTTGCACTTGTGCCTGAGGGACAGGAGTTTGAATATACTGAATTTGTGGAACAATGGTTTGAACATAATGCACAGGCACAGGGGTTGCAGCATAGTGAGCAGTGTTAACATGGGCTGCAGGGGTATATTGGGTATAGTGAAGAGTGCTTTGATTTTGTGGTCTAGGGTTTGAGCTGGGATGAGTGATTATAGGACCAGTGGTTTGACTCCTGCATTCCCTAGCAAAATGACCTAGCCTATTGCACTTGTAGCACTTAATTTTTGATTTATCCAACCCCACTCTTAAATTCCCATGTAACCCTGGGAATTTTCTCCCTGTTCTTTTGTAGAATTTGCTTGTTCTTTTGTAGAAGATAGTGAAAGAGCTAAATAGAACAGTGCATGGTACTGTTCTATTTATAGGCACGAGCAAACCACTGAAGCATCTAAGCTGACGTCACCATGAAAGTGACATCTAACCTCCTAACAAACTCTAACCTCTGATTTATACAACCTCTGCTATGCTAACTACTGCTATTACATTTCATTACATAAAGACAACTAAACTACTGCTGTATCCTTCCACTGATGTGAACCCAGCAGTACTTGTCATGATCATCAGAGCTTGACTCAAGGCAGTAGATTGAACAGCAGAGCTTTAATCTTCCATCAGTCTTTTACTTGATCAGTAGTTTGTAGGTCAGCAGTTTGTATGATCAGTAGATAGGAGGTCAGCAGATGTTGAAACCACTTTCAAGAGGAGAGACTTGTATACATAACATCTGCTTATTCTGGATCCACTGCTCTGATCCAGTTTTGGCTTTAATTATCTGTTCCTTTGGTAGGGTTCAATCCCAACAATATCCATCTCCACAAGGCATAATGCTTATACACCAATTCAGTAGGAAACCTAATTAATATGGGAAAACCCCCTTGTGGGAATCAAACCCAAGACCTATTGGTCCCAAAGCCTTATCCTAGGGGTGAGCATGGTGCGGTTCGGTTCGGTTATTATCTACAACCGAAACCATAACCGCACACTGCGGTTATCAAAAAATCATAACCGTTCGGTTTCGGTTAATGCGGTTTCGGTTAATCGGTTATTGCGGTTAATGCGGTTTTGGTTCGGTTATAGGTCGGTTATTTTCATTGTTTCTAATGTTGGACTTTAAATGTGTGGGTCGAGCAAAATTAATGCGCAAACAATAAATATACACGGTTAATCAATTATATTTCACTACCATATGCACACTAATTCCAAAACAAAAGTAACACCTGTAGTCACGTGTTATGTGGAAACATACATACGAACACAAAGTGGTTTTTAAATTCGACAGTTTTTAATCAAAACATAAAAAGTTGTAGTGCAATGTTCATCATCTTCATCAAAGTTGGGTCATGGTTCAAAATTAAAACATTCAAATACTTCACCAAAGATACATATAGATTAGGCCATGGTTAAGCATTTAAATACAAACTTAAAGACATATGGTGCTACGGATTTGGTTATGTTTAAAATATTCGGTTCGGTTCGGTTATTTACGGTTATGAAAATAAGAATAACCATAACCGAACCGCAAAAATCGGTTATTAAAAATATAAATAACCAACCCTTCGGTTATTTCGGTTATCGGTTATTTCGGTTCGGTCTTTTCGGTTATTTCGGTTACGATTCGGTTAATTCGGTTGTATGCTCACCCCTACCTTATCCCACCAACAAGATACCACTAGGCTAGAAACCCCTCTTAACTTCACAATTCCATTCGAAGAATTTCACAAGTTGTTCTTCTATTGGTTGGAAACATCCCAATAGGTTACCAGGCGACCATCCAAACGTCACCGCAACTAATTTACATCGCCTCCGCCCTCTCCACCTGTTCTGTTAAACTGTCACCGCCTTCCCCACTTGTCCTGTTATACCATCGCTGCACATCACCTTTAGTTCACGAGTTCGTGGGCCGTCGTGGTACTTCCGACATCATCACTCAATTACGTCGTATTTTATTTCGAACTTAAGGTGACCCTCATCCTAAACTTTCATTTGCAAAGCAATCCTTATCAAGATTTGAAAGTGTGAAACTTGGGTTTTGGTGGTAATTTACGTGTCTCTTGAAATCACACGCTCTGTGCGGAAGTCCTCCCCGCACACCATCATAGCCGCCAGTGGTGGTAAAACACAGAGTCGGCTTAAGTTCAAGTCAATTAAGGCTTTTGCTTTGGGCCTCACTCCTCCAAAGGCCTCCAATTTGAAAAAAAAAATTGTCGTGCATTATTTTTTGTAATTTATTTAGAAGGGGCAAATAAATGAGTGTTTAGTCATAAAAGTTAAAGGGTTTATAAGTTTTGGGATTTTTGAAGGGCAAATAAATGAGTGTTCAGTCATCTATATATACTATATTAAGAGAACTGGGTTTTCTACCCTTTTCGTAATTTTGCCTAGGTACAAATCTTGAAGCACCATGTACAAATGAAGCAAGCCATTTTAGAGGGGGAAAACTTGGACATTGTCCAAAGTTTTAAGACACTTTGAGGGCAATCTAGATATTTCATCCATGGAATCCATGCCCACTTATGTCTTCCATTAATTGAATTAAATTAAGGAATTAAATAAAAGTTTTTTAATAATTAAAGGAATTAATTGATTAAATTAAAGGTTAGACATGCAACCTTTGGGATTTTCATGATTTAATAGTATGTCTAAATATAAATAATCTGTACTTCTATACTACCTTATTAAGAGAACTGTGATTTTACCCTTTTGGTAGTTTTACATTGTGTAAACATTTTGAAGCAACATGTACAAGAGAGCCAAGCTATTTTAGAGGGGGTAAACTTGCGCATTTCCCAAAAATTTAAGACACTTTAGGGGCATTTTAGTGATTTCGGCACCTTTTTAACCTATAATTAAGGTAAATGTATAAAATTTTTCATCAGTACTACTCATCAATATTTTATGATTATCAGATAAATGTATAAAATTAATAATATTTCAAACATATATTTATATAACAAGTGATCAAAACCAAACTACTCGTGGAGTTGAAAACTCAAATAAATCAATAAATAAACATATAATTGGAATTAACTCTTTTTTGTTGAATGCAGTGTAACTTAAATAATCTGTTTCATTTCATCAAGTGTCGTAACCGATCTTGCTTAAATGGTTATCATTGAGAATCAAATAAATCATAACCACTTTGATGAAAGTTTTTATATATATATAAAAAAGAAACACACCGTCATGTGAATCAATTCAGTTTGAAATGGTTCTAAAATCATCATCGAACCAAACCTGCAAATGTTGCATCTTCTGGCAAAAGTAACCTCCATGACCGCCGTAATTGTGTGAAGTCATCTGAGCTATCACATCAGATCCAACCACAACCCTCATCTTTGCTCGCCAGTTTAACACAACCGCTAGCACTATCGTTCCCATTTTCAGGATTCAACGGCCACCATCTTCCATTCAGTAGTTCAATTGCACTGGTCCAAGACCAATCAGAAGTGCTCTCATCTCAGCTAAGCCGGAAAAGACAACACGGCAACCAAACGCAACCGCCACCTCAAGCATTTGTCTATCTCGTCTTTTGAATGTCCATCCTTTTTGCGATCACATAAAAGATATTACAAAGACCTTTTAGAATCATCAATGGGTTAGACAAATTTTGTTTTCTGTAGCCGATAACTTAGTTCCATTTCAGAGAAGTCAGGTACATCAACAACGCCCACTACACTTCAAAACAAATAGGTACACAAATAATTTGTTTTGCATGCGTTAACATTCATAATACGCAGCTACCACTGAAACAACAACCCCACAAGTCAAGGATGATAACAAAGGGAAAAGTACGGCTTCAACTGAATCATCCTTAAGTGATTGTCATCAACCAAAGGATTCACCAACAAATAAAAAGAAAAACAACCCACCTGGTACACCCACAACAACTTTCACTATTCATATAGTTTACGGCGTATACACAGTCCACGTTATTTGTATTAACAAAAAATGGTTTCTTAGCAACGTCAATGCACACATACAACATAATCAAAGAAATAGAGAAGACCCATGGATGTATTGGTATGACGTCCACACCACTAAACACCCCAGCTCACCAGCAAACTAACGAACAAGACGATTGGGAGGATGATGAACGGTGGACAACCAGTATGGACGAAATCAAGGAGACATTCAAACCTTATTTAAATTGATCATACTATCTCGTTCGACGTGGGTACTATGGTCCCCTGATTTAAAATAATTTGTCAATGACTTTCAGACGACCTTTTCTTCTTACCTTTAGGCATTTTAGTATATTTTTGGGCCATTTGGCCACAAATCAAATGATCACTTTTTTTATACAAACAAACTTGGAAGTCTATATTAAAAAATTAAATAAATAAACAAGCCTACTACTAAAGTAGTAAAAAACACACAAATAACTAAATGAAAAAAGAAACATGAGGTCCAGTTTGGTAATGATTTCCACTTCCATTATCTCGTTTACCAACTATTGTATTCTTGATTTTTATGTCAATTATGCAATTCATGAATTGATATATTAATGATACTACCACAATACTTTAAAAGATAAGCCAGGTGAAACAAACCATGCAAACTGTAGGCCAACAACGATTACATCTTAACATTAGGTTTCATTTATGATACTGATTTCCAGTTAATTTTATTCGGTCCTAGGTGATATGCTATATTTGTTCTTTCATACAACCATCGTTACGCATTTCAAGTTAATTTATCATAACTCACATGTTTCGTTTTGTAAGATAAGAGTGACATGTTGGGTTTTGTAACTAACAAACTTCATGCTTAAAAGTCAACATTTATAATACATATCATAAATGAATATGATATCAGTCGTGATACCCGCCGCAACGCGCGGGCTTTCCCACTAGTAAAAGTTAAAAGGGTTTATGATTTTTAGGTTTAAAAACTTCATATTAATGATTATCAGAAAATGTTTAATAAGTTTTTTTTTGTTTTCTCATTTTTAGATGTCTGTTTTTATTTAATATATGTTGTATCAGCGTCTATTTCTAGAAATGGTTACATGAACTTTTATTTTCTTGATTAATTCACTTAGCTTTTACTTTTTCAATAAACATATATGTTTTGAAATTAAAATAATTCATAAAACGCTAACCAAAAATCTAGTTTCTTTTTATAAAACATCATACAATATACAAGAATACAACCATATACTTGATATAAAACAACAACAAAAAAATCAGTTAAATACTAGAGAGGGCTCTACATTTAGAGTTTGCTTTAGGCCTTCAAAAGCGTTGAGCCGACCCTGGTAAAAATACTTATACATAGTTATAAGAATACGCTTTGAAAAATTAATTTTTGATTACTGTATAATGTTCAAAACAAGACAATTGGTACGCAAACACCAACAATGAACATGAATACCAAATTACCAAAATAAAGTTACAATTTAGATTACGGCAATAATGTAAGGCTTCACGACGTTTGATTCAAGCTTAAGGATTTATTCTTTTATTGCTATTTGTTAATTAAGTATAATTTCATGGTCTCGTATTTTTTGGAGTTCTATTATTTTTATTTGTTCTGTATTCTACGGACTCTATGGTCATTGTTAATTCAAGCTTAGGGAATTATTGCGGTTTTGCTATTGATACCGATAGTAAAGATACAAATTTCATGGTTTTAATCGTAGCATTAAATTTTCTTTACCAAGTTGGACTCATTACGTTGGTTTGTTATTATTTCAAGTCAGATACTTTGACTTATTAAGGTTTATCTTTGATTATTCTCGAGAGGATTTATCAGTTTCGGCAAAGGTGTGATTGATTATTCTCTAGAGGATTAATCAGTTTTAGCAAAAGTATATATTTACCGTTAAAGTATATATGAAAACGTTCTCATACCCCGACCCACAGCGGATTATCGGTCGGAGCAAGATGATTGTCCAAAACTTATGACACTATTAAATATTTCAGTATTTATTCATGTCCCTAATTAACTTGTTATATAAACATAACAAGTTCCAAATAATACAAACATAATTCAAAGCATAAAACATAGAAAATAAATCTCATTTATTTAGTCTAAGGCAATCCTACATGTCTTCAGTCCTTGCATCATCAAATCTCATTTCCTATATCATGCGTAAAATATTTGGGTCAACTAAAAGAAGTTGGTGAGTTTATCTAAGTTTAAATGAAAATAATTTATTTAAAAATGTTAACATGCAAATCATGTGTTAATGAGATAATCACAAACAATAATCAATAATCATAAACAATAAACAATCATCACAAACACACACAACTAATGCGATAAGCGAGTCTCAAGCCAGCGAAACTAGTCTTAAGCCCCGAAGAGTGAAACTAATCTCAAGCTTTGAAGAGTGAAATTAATGATAATGGCAATACCTGGCTCACCAATGGCCGTGAGGAACCGGTCAACCAATGGATCCACAATGTGACGTGCTAGAATACAATTGACTGCGACACAAAGCTAGATAAACAAACAGGTAACAAATACACATAACACATAACCACACATTGATTTTCGCATGCTTTGATATGTGAATTTAAATGAATTTTTGATTTTTGCGTGACACATTATACACTCCAAAACGTTTAAAATAAAAAGGGGGAAAAGATATACTCACAGTTTGCGAAGTTTGATCCACGAAAATGAAACTGCCCAAGAAAATGAATAAATCCAAATGTAACAATTACCCTAAATTAATATATGAAATAACAAAACTAAAGGAATCGAGCAACACAAACAAATCTAGGAATTGAGTTCTCCAATTTGGGGAATTTGGTATAACTAAAAATATATAATAATTCTCCATCGCGGATAATAAACTAGTATTTATAAAACTAAATAAATAAATGTAACAACTTGTAATAACAGAAAATTAATTATGTCATTATATTTATTTTTTTTGTGCTAAATTTAGTTAAATTATTAATAATTCATCTAGTAAGTCTATATTCTAGACTATTATAACCATCTTGTACTTTTTACTTAAATATTTTAAATTGGTAAAAAGAATTTATTTGTTTTATAATTTGATTAATACTTTTATTACCAAAACAATTACTAAAAATTATGATATTTGATATAAAATTCCAAGACTTACATATTTTCTGGAAAAATCAGTCATAATATTTGTGAGATTTTATTTTGATAAATTTGAAATTTTATATGATTTTCTATATTATATAACATGGATAAAATATTTAATAAATCCACATGATGTCTAATAATTACCAAAATTTCCATAAACAGTAACATAATTTCAATTTCACCAAAACATTTATTTAAGATCAAAAGCTCCAAATTCTAGAGTCTAAGAACCCTAAAATAACAAGAAATTAAATTTGAATTTATATGCCTTTCTATCACAGAAATGGATAGAAGGGTTTATTGATCCGTTCTGATTTATACATAATGGACAACATAAATAACATACATTTGATTGCAGCAGACAGGCCAGTAGAGAATCCAGATGGAGTCACAGTAATAAGGTTTGACATGATTGTCAGCTTGATCTGGTTTCTCCTTAGGGTGCAATCTAGTGATGGTGATGAGAAAACTGATAAAGGGTAATCGGCTATGGAGAGGAGGGGATTTGATGTTATGAGTAATTAGGTTATCTTGAAGTCCAAACCTCTACATTAGTCTCCTTATATATGCACCCAAGAGGAAACCCTAATTAGTTAATAAGGGTAATATGGCCCATCAACAATTACCAACTAATTATCTAATAGGTTGTTATATATTTTAATCTATATAATGTAAATGATTATAATGGTTACTAGATTAAATATAACATAATAATATATTTAATCTTACATTCGCCCACTTAGCCGAGTAATCATTTACTATGGATATTAGATAAGCCTGATCAGGAGTTAACACTCATTTTAGCCTTAAACCAAGAACTGTAGCAGAGAAATACAGCCATTGAATCATTATGCGACTCAAGACCCCCATTAGTCATATTACAACCTCAATTTAAAACCTAATCGTTATGATCAATATACGCATAAGCCCTTTGTTTGATTTGTAATTTTATTTGTCTATATGCTATTATGCCGGTTTAAACATATTCTTAGAGACATACAAAATCAAACTGATGAGGAAAATTAATTAATAGTTAGTCATTCATAGTACGATATGCAGTTGCGCACGACCATCAATTAAAACCCATTTCTTTTATGAGCTCTCTGAATAAGACTTGTGGGTAATAGCCCTTCAGTTATAGGATCCTTAAGCATATCATGAATGTATTTGATACAAAGATTTAGTTTCCTCAATTCGTTCATAAACGAATAAATAATTGTGTATCGAAATTTAATGCAACACCTCTCGAACTATTACTGTTCAAGGAGACATGGTAGCTGACTTTATCCCAATAAGTCTTCAATATATTAATTATATGGAGTTAATAAACTTATGAGTCCATTGATAAATTTCCAACAACATTTAGTGACTATATTATGTCGTTATAACTTAGGTTGTTGATATCAGTCCATTATGACTCCTCCATGAGATAGGTTTTGTCTGCTGACATAAAACCCGAAATTACATTTTGTCATATTTGAATATCACAAAGTTAGAGTAATCTACCGGTTTGAGTTCTCACTTCTTCTTTAAATCAAAGCCTCTCATTTCTTTTAAAGATATTGTAATACTCTATTAGATGCTTCACATTAATCTAGACATATCTAGTGTGTTGCAATGTGAGTAATATCTAAACGAGTATAGAGTTGAACTTACATAAGGCTTCTAATTAATTAAGCGTAAGTAAATAATCTCATTTATCCTATTATCCTCTAAAGAAGAGCAGTATTGTCTGTTACATGTGTAAGGACCCATTTAAGGTTAAACTTTATGGAACGGAACTAATGTCCCATTGGGTCTATCTCGGTATGTTATGATATCTATCATGTAAGATATATCTCTGAGATCTATTATATCAAAGTTTGTGTTAACAATGCTTTGACTTATGTAACATATACTTGTCAAAAGAATGTCATCTATATAAAAACAAGTTTATCTTAGTTGCTCCCACTCTTTTTGAGGTAGGTATATTAATCCACTTGGTTCTTGATGAAAATAATTACATTAAGTTTCATCACATTATGATGTATGCATTAACCCATACATGGATTTTATTGGCTTACAAATAAGGTGTTCTTTAACCTTCAGTTTGGAACTTTCAGGTTGTTTTATGAACATGTAAATATGTCAGCCAATTGTTAGGGAAATTGTTTTTAATGTTCATCTAATGTAGCTTAAAACTATTATAAGCTACTAGAACAGTGATGATCCTCAAAGAAATCTTATGTAAGACAGGTAAGGAAGACTCTTTGATAATTTATCTCTTCCTGAGTATAACCTTTGACAATCAATCGTGCTTCTTCGTGTCTTAACGCTTATATTAGGATTTGGTTTAGTTATGAACACTCTTAAGTAATTCAATCAAATCCCAAACGTTATATGAACACATAAAATCAGTTTTACTAGAAAACAATTTTATTCCATTTAAAAGATTGATTGACGCTAATGGCTTAATTTGAAGAGATGGGATCTGTAAACTTTTCCAAAAACCATTTCAACTTTAGTTAGGGAGGTTATGTAATCATCAAAATTAGTAGGTTTTTAAACCTAGATGACCTCCTAAGTTGATTATTGAGTTTGTTAGAAGTTTCAGTTTTATGAATTAGCTCCTAGTTAGGTGTCTATCATTCTCAGGATTCTAAGTTTCTAAGAGTTGGTGCAGTATGGTGTACAAGAGGTGTAATCGGAGTTAAATTCAGAGTGAAATTTAATGACACTCTTCCCCCCGCCTCTTGTATTCCTTGAAAATCATGATAAGGACTTTGACTGCTCCCACTGACCTTAGAAATCTTTATGCACTCAGCATGTTTAACGACCAACAAATTCTAATCGAGAAAAACAAATTAATGACATTAGCCGTTGTAGTTTCTCATGTTGATTATGTTAGTTTAGGTAAGAAATCTAAGTGTGCCTACAATTAAGCAACAATGAAGCTTTTGTAAGTGTAGCATTATATTTTAAGGAGACAAGTTTTGATAGAACAGTGTCAAGATGGAGGAGTGTCTTGTACAAGAGGTGTAAGGTAATGTGAGATTTCCACTCCCACACCTTTTGCAACTATTGCAAGTTATTATTAAGACACTTAATGCTCCCACTGATCTTTGATATCTCTATAAATGCTACAAGAGAAATGTCAATGAGGTACGTGACGTGGGGACCTGTCATATATATGTTGGACTTCATTTGATTTCCTTAATGTCCAGATATCATAAGAAACTTAGGGGCATATTTAATAGAAATCTTATTAAGTATATATGAATAGATTTCTTCTAAGACCGTGGGCCATATAGAGACAAATTTAGATACAAGTTGATAGTCCTTAAATGATAAATGAATTATGTCTGAATATTCTATTTGAATAAGTTCCACTAATGTCAATGAATGACTTATGGTGGATCCATACTTATTCCTTAAACCAAGTCATATTTAGGGCTTTAACGTCATAATTTAAAATCACATAGAATGAGATTAGATGAAAAAATCATCCTCATTAACCATGTCATGATTTCTCATGAATTTCGGTTATAATGAATGAAATTTATCAGTCTCATTTTCCTTTTGCCAAATTCTCATTTGCATGATAACAAAATTTGTGAAAAGTGTAAGGTAACATCTAGTTTCATCTTATTAATGTTTCTATCCAGATATTGAGAACAAATAATATGAGAGTTTAAGCTAAGTGTGACTTTATGTTGGTTATGCAAACCTCACAACCTTCATGACATAGTCTAAGTATTGATACTGTATTCTGATTAATCTTCAGAATATGTAAGGGATCGAAAAGCTTTGTTAGAAGACTGCTTATTATGGTTCTTATATCCTTAACATTTTAATTTTGCCACTAACTCTCATTGTTAGTTATTTGTTTGATTCTGGTGAAGAAACGTATAGATCTAGAGTCAACTAATCATGTGTTAAATGGAATATTAAAATTAGCAGACTTAAATATCATTAGTAAGTGACTACCTTATTAACTTATTCAACTGTTCTTTTGAATAATGGATAGTCTCGTTGCTTATGCCTAGTCTAATGACATAATTATGCAATGAGATTCTCCCTTAAAGAAACTTAGAGTTGGAATTTTGTATTTTGACTATGGACCTTAGAACAATCCTCTTTTAAGGTTTCAGTGGTTGTAAGGTGAATAACATCTTATTTTCCAGTTTCAAACATTTATTTCTTTGTACATATATTGCTTATCAACACACTCATTTTCCTTTGGTACTTTTGAGAGTTATAGTTGATTTCTAAGGTATTAAATTGTACAAGTGAAAATCTTAGTATGTAATGTACTGGAAAATGTACTTATTTCCATGCGTAAGCCCTTAATTTTATGGGTTATGGTACTGTACATTATGATGTATTCATGAATGCCACTTATCCTTATAATTTAGAATTTGAAATGAAGACATGCATCTTAGGAGTTCTTCTAATTATTCCATATATAAGAGATTAGTCTTAGGAAAAACTTAATCATGAATATCTTTAGTGATAGCATTTATGTTAGAGAGTTCTTGATTATCATAAGAGACATCGTGTTCGACTTATCCTATTCATCATGCTCTACTTTTCTTCTGTAGTACTTTTATCAGAAGAGAGAAATAGGATTATCGTGTCTTAAGAGATAATCAAGAATTTAATTTAAGAGCTAATCTTATAGAAACTTCAAATAGAGCAAAACATATTAGATTTAGGAATTAGAGTGGATCAGATATAGATTTATAGAAGAAAATTATAGTGAGTAAAGTTATGGGTACTTAAAAAATTAAGGCAGACAAAAAATGATCATAAGATTAATGAAGGATCATTAATATGAGGATCATTAATATGAGGATCATTATGTGAAGATGTTATGATATGTCTATTACTAACATCAAAATAATAGACTTAGTTAAAGTTCTACTTAAACGAAGACAAATCAACTTTGGCCAGAAGTGTAATCATTTAAGCATGTGTGCAAAGTAATCGTGACAATCAGCTTTGGCTAGAAATGAGACAAACACTTTAGTTATGCACTTGTTAAGTATCCTAGACATGAATTAATTAAATCAACTTTGGCCAGAAATTAAGACATTCACGTTTGTAATGCATACCCAAACATAGCTTTCATAATACTTGAACGATAAATAGATGCATCAAATCAGCTTTGGCCATAAGTGATACATCAGAAGCTCATTCAAGTTAAGCTATTTTAGTTTTGTAAAACATTATCTGATTCTGATTAATAAACTAAGTATTTACAAAACCAATTATTTAACAGCTTAATAAAGTAATGAGGTTTCGAGTGAGATTTCGAGTTAACCTTAGATTTCGAGTGAGATCTCAACTCAGTTATGAGATTTCGAGTGAGATCTCGAGTAAGATTTTGACTCATCATGAGTTCCTTATGATTTCGAGTGGCCCTTTAATCTCGAAACCTTGAGATTTCGAGTCCCTTAATGCCAGTCGCAACCTCACTCGAAATCTTGAGGTTTCGAGTTGTCACACCCCTTTCTACGGCGGAAGCACGAGGTGTGATCATGAAAGGTTCTCATTGCATACGAAAGGTAAACATACTACATGCTCATGAAAATAACTTCAAATACCATAATTTGAAAACATAAGATAGTGTTTACATCGCGAGATAGCATAAAACATTGTCTTAAAAAGTTTACAACTTTATTTAAAGATAAACATGAGCGACATCCACGAACATGGGTAAGACCGCTCGCACATCCACTTCTAGTTACCTGAAATACATGTAAGTTTTGGAAAAACGTCAACATAATGTTGGTGTGAATTCGTGCAGTTTTTGTGTTTCACGTTTGTATACTTTGTATGAAAACATAATTTGTGTCATGTATAAATCAAGTTTTCATATATAAATCAAGTTTTCATGTGTACACCACGTACTCATGTATAATTCAAGTTTACTTGTGTACCCCACGTACTCAAGTATAAATCAAGTTTTAGTATGGTATGAATCTTATGTAAATAAAGTATTCCTGTAAGTTTCAGGAATGTTAATGGGTTGCAAGGCCATTAACATGTGACACGACATAGGAAGTCACCAAACCTTAGGCATTTTTCTAGTTGGCATATTCTGAGACACAAAAGCACTACTCGGTACTCGTCCTCACCGAGAGTGTGGCTGCCCGACACCCGTTAGATCTAACCTTTTGTTCTGTGGTCTAGGTATATTGTTGATTAATGGTGCTTATGTACCCTATTCATGACACGATTTCTCGTATCATTTCTCATAACGCATCATACTCGGTACTCGTTCTCACCAAGTGCGCTTCTTGTATTCTTATATCTCATCACACTAGGTACTCATTCTCACCAAGTGTGCTTCTTGTTATCATACTATTTGTAAACATTGTACATGTATTTCACCCCCGAAGTTATAAAACTGAAAACAGTTAAAAGAAAAGGGGGAGCATGAACTCACAACTTTGCGTTCCTTGCGTTGTAAACTTCACCGGATTTGCTTAATTAACGTCGTGACCTATACGCGTTTTCTTAACGTTAGTCACTAGACTTGCGTCGCACAAGTACAGTCACTCTCTTTTGTATTTGTATTGTCGTGTTAAAAATATTTTATATTTTTAACTAAGTATCTTACTTATATTATTTTCTCAAAAAAATTAATATAAGTATCTCGTATTTTGCACTTTGCACCCGAATTATGTATCTTGTATGTTGCATGTGTATCTTTGTGTTTTTAATTCTCAAGAGTATTTAGTGTATTTTCAGGTCCTAATATACTAGCACGTATAACACATACTACATACACTTAGCACAAAGTTTGGTGATCAAATAATATATATATTTTTCTTAAAAATATACATACTTAATATAAATTTTTGTCTTGAAGAAATCATCATTTTTTACCACCAAAAATTAGGGAAACCTTGGTAATATTTTTAGATGCATTTTTAGGGAATAAGTTTCTCAAAAACTTATATTTTTCTAAGTGTCAAAATTTATAAAATTTTTGACAGAGTTTCCCCTAAAAATGGAGGTTTCCCATGTTTTCAAAACATATGTTTATTTTCTTTTAAATCAATAGCAATATCAACAACACAGTCTTTATTTATCAAACTTGTCAAAACAAGCATATACCACAAACTTATGAACTTGAAAGTTTGTAAAAATATGTAGTAAGTTACTAGCATGTTTAGTAGGTCTTGTTATCTTTAAAAATAAGTTTAGTCTCTTAAAAACTTTTTTTTTAAAGAAAGTGCATCTTCACATCTTCTAGTCTCATTTTCCAAAAATATTTCTTTGTGGAATTTCTTTGTTACACAAGTGTTTATACACTTGTTTACTTACTAAAAATGATTTTAGTTCATACAAGATCCGGGTTTTTAACAATCTAGTATTTTCCACTTGGTTCTTCCGAAATACCACTTGTCGTTCTTTAGATCCACAAGTTTACAACTTCATTTTACAAGAAAAATTATGTTTATTCAAGTTTCAAGTTCATGGTGGAGGGTCTCATCATCTTTCTCATTTCAAGCACTAACATAATACTAGTTCATGTTCTTGAACATGATCTAGTATGTCTTGATGATGATCCATCCTACTTTTATTAACAAACAACATCAAATAATCACAACCATACAAGATCTACAAGATTTACACACATATCTTCTCTTTATCCACCATTAATCACTTATGTTCGGGGTGTTAGGGTGTTCGGGGGACCCTAACTAGCTCAGAAAGGGTGTTCGGGGACCCTAACTAGCTCAGAAAAGTGAAAAATATGTCTTTGGCAATATTTTTATGTTCCGGGTAAAGTCCGGTTGTTCGGTTAGATACCGATTCGTTAAAGTGCTAAATTACACATTTTAGTGTCTTTTAAGTATCTTTTTGTAGCACTTTCGATTCCCTACACTTAGGGAAGTATTCTGGATGATAAAACGAAATTTCTGCATGATATTTATGTTGTTAAAAGCTGATTAGAGCTGAATTCATTAAAATTCTGCACTTAAAGTGCGTTTCGGGTGCTTTTTAGTGCTTATTTTTGCTTTCGTAAGGTATATATGTAAACCCTTGTATGTATTCTTTGGGTTTTAATGTATTCTTGTTGTTGGGCCTACACCTGGCCTCAATTCTAATGTCTGACCGCTTTCTGCAGTTGTGTTGACACAAAGTGTCTTACCGGTGAGTTTACTAGTATTTCTGACGCAACGCTCTCGTTTATGCATAAAGCAATATTTTGTAGTATACCACGTGCATGAATTCATTTGTTTAGCATGTAATCAGTCAATGTTGACATTTAAGCACATAATTGCAGTCATTAAATAATAATTAAAGTGTACGGAAATTACCGGTTTGGTGTCAGTTGTCACAGTCTCCCCTCCGTTAAAAGAATTTCGTCCCGAAATTCAGGCTGAACTAACTCTCGCAGGAGTCTTCTTGAATAGGTGGGGATACTTCTCTTTGAACTGGTCTTCACGTTCCCATGTGTTCTCGGGTCCGTGCTTAGAGTTCCAACATACTTTGACAAGTTTAATAGTGCTCCTCCTGGTCTTGTTGACTTTCCAGTCTGTTACCTCAACGGGTTGTTTTGTAAATCGGAGGGCGTCATCAATATGTACTTCATCCACAGGGATGATCACGTCTTCTTGTGTTGGACTCTTCTTGAGGTTGGATACATGGAACGTATCATGTACTCCTTTAAGTTCTTCCGGTAATTCCAACTTGTATGCCACGGTACCAATTCTTTCCAAGATTCTGAATGGTCCGATGTATCGTGGGTTCAGCTTTCCACGTTTTCCAAATCTTACTACGCCCTTCCAAGGTGAGACCTTTAACAACACTTTGTCTCCCACCTCGAATTCTACTGGTTTTCTTTTCAGATCAGCGTAGCTCTTTTGTCGATCTCGAGCCGCCTTAATGCGCTCTCGGATCTGCGCAATCTTGTCGGTTGTCTCTTGTACAAGTTCAGGACCAACCATACGTTTATCTCCAGCGTCTGCCCAACATAAGGGCGATCGGAACTTGCGGCCATATAGAGCTTCGAACAGCGCGTCCTTTATGCTTGTATGATAACTGTTATTGTAGGAAAACTCAAGTAAAGGTAGATGAGTATCCCAGCTGCCGCCCAGATCCATGACACATGCGCGAAGCATATCTTCTAACGTTTGTATAGTCCGTTCGCTCTGGCCGTCTGTTTGTAGGTGGAATGCCGTGCTTAGATCTAGCTGAGATCCAAAGGCTTCCTGAAAGGATTTCCAGATTCTTGAGACAAAGCGTCCATCTCTGTCTGAAATGATTGAGATAGGCACTCCATGACGTGCCACAATTTCCCTCAAGTATATCTCTGCAAGCTTTCCAGTGCTATCCTTCTCTCGGATCGGTAGGAAATACGCAGACTTCGTCAATCGATCAACTATCACCCATATCATATCGTGCCCTCTCGGGGTCCTGGGTAATTTTGTTATGAAGTCCATCGAGATTTGTTCCCACTTCCACATGGGTATCTCTAGTTTTTGTAGTAGGCTGGACGGTTTCTGATATTCGGCCTTAACCTTAGCACAGGTTAGGCATTGTCCAACATAGACAGCAACATCGCTTTTAAGTCTCGGCCACCAGTAGTATTCTTTCAAATCTTGATACATTTTATCTGATCCTGGATGGATCGAGTATCTCGATTTGTGCGCTTCATCAAGGATGACTTCTCGTATGCCACCATAGAGTGGAACCCAAATACGCTTCTTAAAGTATAAGGCTCCCTATTCATTTGGCACCATGTAATTCAGCATACCCCGGAGGTATTCAGCTTTACGGTTTTCCATCTTAAGGGCTTCTTGTTGTGCATCACGAATGCGTGTAGTGAGGTTCGTTCATATGGTCATTTCCAATGCCCGAACCCTTAGGGTCTTAACCCTTTCCTTTCGGCTTAATGCGTCTGCTACAACATTTGCCTTTCCAGGATGGTACTTAATCTCACAGTCATAATCGTTCAGCAGCTCGACCCAACGTCGCTGATGCATGTTTAATTCTTTCTGATCGAATATGTGTTGCAGGCTTTTGTGATCTGTGAAGATTGTACATCGAGTACCATATAAATAGTGTCGCCAGATTTTCAAGGCGAATACCACCGCGCCGAGTTCCAAGTCGTGAGTGGTATAGTTTCTTTCATGTACTTTCAATTGTCTCGAAGCGTATGCGATGACTTTCTGGCGTTGCATGTGCACGCAACCCAAGCCTTGTCGTGAAGCGTCGCAGTATACCACGAAGTCTTCTGTGCCTTCGGGTAATGATAATATTGGTGCATCGCATAGCTTGTTTTTAAGTAACTGGAAGGCTTCTTCTTGTTTGTAACCCCATTCATATTTCTTATCTTTCTGAGTAAGGGTCGTTAGCGGTTGAGCTATCTTTGAGAAATTCTCGATGAATCGCCGATAATAGCCCGCTAAGCCCAAAAATTGACGAACTTCAGTTGGGGTCTTGGGAGCTTCCCAATTCTTTATTGCTTCAATCTTGGATGGGTCTACATGAATGCCCTTCTCATTCACAATGTGACCAAGAAATTGTACTTCGCGAATCCAGAATTCGCATTTCGAGAACTTCGCATAAAGTTTCTCTTTCTTCAGTAGTTCCAAGATGGTTCTGAGATGTTGCTCGTGCTCTTCTTTCGTTTTTGAGTAAATCAGGATATCATCGATAAATACAATCACGAATTTATCGAGATATGGTTTGCATACGCGGTTCATCAGATCCATAAAGACCGCTGGTGCATTCGTCAGCCCAAATGGCATCACAAGGAATTCGTAATGCCCATATCGCGTTCTGAAAGCAGTCTTTGGCACACTTTCTTCTTGGATTCTTAGCTGATGGTATCCAGATCGAAGGTCGATCTTGGAATAGTAGCTTGATCCTTGCAATTGATCAAATAAGTCATCAATCCTCGGTAGTGGATACCGATTCTTGATCGTAAGCTTGTTCAGTTCTCTATAATCGATACACATCCGCAGTGTTCCATCCTTCTTCTTCACGAATAATACTGGAGCTCCCCAGGGTGAGAAGCTTGGTCTTATGAATCCTTTATCCAACAACTCCTGGAGTTGTGTAGATAATTCTTGCATTTCGGATGGCGCAAGTCGATAGGGAGCCTTGGCCACAGGAGCGGCTCCTGGAACCAAGTCTATATGAAATTAGACTTGTCGTTGCGGAGGTAGTCCTGGCAGATCTTCGGGAAAAACATCAGGGAATTCCTTCACCACAGGAATGTCTTCGAGTTTTGGCTCCACAGCCTTCTTGTCTATAACGTGTGCTAGGAAAACGACACATCCTTTCCTTAAGCACTTCCGTGCCTTCATACAACTGATGATTCGTAGAGGCGCGTTTCGTCTTTCTCCATGTACGATGAGAGTTTCATCATTTGCCAAAGGGATGCGAATGATTTTCTCATGACAAATAACCTCAGCTTTGTTCTTGGACAACCAGTCCATTCCGACTACTACATCGAAGCTACCCAATTGAATAGGTAAGAGGTCGATGCTAAATCTTCGTTCACCAAGTTCTAGTGTGCAGCCTCTAACAACTTCTCCCGATTCAACAAGTTTACCATTGGCTAGTTCTATGGAATAAGGAATTTCTAATCTACTAGATTCTATTACAAGTATGCGTTTAAATTCCACAGACATGAAGCTATAATCGGCGCCAGTGTCAAATAATATGGATGCAAAGTGATTGTTAATGAGAAACGTACCGGTGACCACATTAGGGTCCTCGCGTGCGTCCTTTGCTCCAATCACAAATGCTCGAGCCTGAGCATTGTTTCCCTTTGGGCAGTCCTTCATGAAATGATCATTGCTTCCACAAATGAAGCATCCTTGGTTCCGCCCTTTCCCGTTACCATTCTTGTTACCCGCACCATTTCCATTCCGGTTCTTTCCTTTTCCCCAACAGTCTTCTGTTTGATGACCCAATCTACCACATTTATCGCACCTTGGAATGCGACAAGCTCCTTCATGATGAAACTTACATTTTTGGCATTTAGGCATGGTGCCTTGGTATCCTTTGGTTGCAAGGGTTTTCGTCTCCTGAGGCGGGTTAGTGTAGCGCTTCTTGTTGGAACCCTTGTTGTTGCTGCGGGTGGCTTGGTTCAGATTCACATGCTTCCTCTTCTTGTCGCCAGACAACTCAGCATGCGTCTCGGTCTTTTCTGTTGGGTTCAACGATAACTTCTTCATACGAACACAATCTTCAGTAAGGCTGACAGCCAGAGTTACAGCCTCGGTGATTCTTTGTGGTTTGGCCGACGTCACCATGCCACGAAACTCTGGGTTCAGTCCCCAAATGTAGCGTTCAACGCGCTTGAATTCGGGAGTCACCATGTAGGGAAGTACTCTGGACAGATCGTGGAACCTTCGAGTATAACCATTAATGTCAGCACCTTCCATGGTCAAGTGCCAGAACTCCGTTTCCAGTCTTTGGAGTTCAGCACGAGAGCAATACTTCTCTCTCATTCTTTCCTTCAGTTCGTCCCAAGTTAGGCCATAAGCGGCATCATCACCCAAAGTTTGGGCTTGCAAGTTCCACCAAGTCAGAGCTTCATCGACAAACAACCCAGTAGCAAAAGTGACTTACTGATCTGCGGTACACTTGCTCATGCGGATGGTAGCTTCAGTCTTCTCCGTCCAGTGTACAAATGCTACTGCACCTCCTGTGCCGTCATAGTTCATTGGCTTGCAGTCGAGGAACTGCTTGAAAGTGCAGCCTGGAATTGATTCAACCAATTCACATGTGAGCAATCGAAGAAATAATGAAACAAAGACCGTTCATAAATTTCTCCATGCTTAGTAAATCGTCTTAAGGTTACCTTGAGCTGCGTTTCCTCCAGATGAATCTCTGTTCCCATTACGTCTAGCGTTGCTTGGCCCGCCACTGTCTTGAGTTTGGTTTGCCTCATATTGGGCGATAGCAGCAGAGATCCTTTCTTCCAGTAGAGCGTTCAGCTCTTCAGCGGTTCTTGGCAGTGGGGGAGGAGGAGGTTGATCATCATTGCGAGCATTCACAGCTTTACTGGGTGCCATGTTCTGACAGAACATAATTGTAACACCCAGAAAATGTAAAACTTTATATTAGAATTATAAACTATAAATAAACAAGAATTCACTAACTAGGAATTTTTAACCTAGTTAACTACAAATCTAGAAGTAACTTATGATAGGGTTAAAAACAACCAAACATTAAATAGAAACGAAAGATGAGGGGCCTATGATGCTAAACTTGAAACTTAATTTCATAAAAACAAAAATTAAAACACACCAAACACACTTTGAGTGTGTCTGGTCGTACAAGAAGTAGGAGGGCGACAAGGGTTCTTCACCAAACCCTAACTCTCACAAAAATTGATCAATTGAAGGTTCAATTCAGCCCAAAATCGAAATCTGAACATAGATTATTGATCCTCATCACAAGAGGGTTACAAGGTATGTAAAATCTGATGTTAATTCTCTGTTGGAAATTCTCATGAATTTAGGAAATCTGAAAATTTATGATGCATGTTTGTTACTTGGGTAGATTAGAAAAGATAAAGTGTCTAGGAGCAAAACCTAGACAACAATATGTGAAATCATGATAAAATTTTGGAAATTTCATAAACACAATGAAGGTGATTCATGGGTTTTGTGAAATAATGATAAACACTAGGATGATAGTGGTTGTTCTAGTAATATTTGATATATATGAAGTGATTTCAGAAATTTAGAAGATAAAGTACATGTAAAATAGTTGATTGATGAAGAATTAAGGCTACATGATAAGTTGAGAACTTGATAATATATAGTGTAAACTTCTGCCCTTAAAGTGTTCGCATAAATGCCTCAAAGAGGGCTTAAATCAGAAAATTTAAGTCAAACCGCATGATTGTGATGTTTAGGCAAAATATGCGAATTGTGAATTTAAAAGAGTTCTAAACATGTTTTGGTTGAACTCAATAGGAAAGGATACCGGAGCTTCAAGCGGACAAGCCGGTGGTGACTTGCGTTTGAAGGGCGTGCACTAAAGGTATGTAACTTGACCCGTTACATTAAACGAATTGTTGTTAAATTTTGTGAAGTCTCATTTTAGGATAATTATGGTGTCAATTGTAGCGACTATGATCGTTACTTAAATTAATAGTCTAAGAGTGACACGGGACCGATTGGTAGTCATCATATTGGGGAATTCCATAAGATGAGCCAAACGGGTCGATTAATTGTGCAAGTAGTTGTTATAGTGTTTTAGAGAATCAAAATGGAGATACTAATCACAAGAGCATTAAACCATGAGATTGGTTAAGAAATGCAAGTAATGATAAGCCCGGGACATTGGGTATAAAGTATCATAAGTTTTCTAGTTAAATGGTAGAAATTTGTGTCAAGTAGGAATGGGTCGAATAAATGCATAACGATATATAGACTTTCTGTCCGTAATTTGAAGTTTTGGCATGACTATCGTAATAGGCACGTTGGTAATGAAATTATAGACGTATAGGAAAAAGAATCACTAAAAACGGACTTACGAGTCATAAGTTATGGCCATTTTAAGTTGGAACTTGATTAAACTTTGAGCTGGGAATCTGCAGCATCAAACAAATGAACATTCTGTGAAAAACAGGGCCTTGGCATCACGCGGCGCCCCCTTGATCCGAGAAAATTTTATTTTTTGATTGTTTGACTCTTGGAACTTGTTTGTATCCATTTTAATCTTATCAAAACTAACACTTGTTGTGGTTTTGATCTTAGGTGATGTTGGAAACTAACCGGAAGACGATCGAGCTAGATTTTGAAGAACCGAACACTACTTACAAGCTTCCGCAATGTTTTAAATCTTTAATAGACTAGGTTTATGGGTTGTAAACAAATTGTTAAACAACTTTTGAATGTTTTAACTTAGTTGTTAGTTGACTAAGGTTTATGCTACTTATGAACTTCTCTTATGAAATCTATGTTAATTAGGCATCTTTTATTAAAAATGGTATGAACTATTATTAAATTCAAGTAAAACTAGACGGGTGTTACAAGTTGGTATCAGAGCTTAAGGTTGTCAACAAAGTGTTCGGTTCAAGCTTGATCGATCGTCCGGTAAGAATTAACTTATTATGTTAACAAATTATGTCTTATGTAAGAATGAGAAAGGAATTGATGTGCATGGGAAGAGCGTGTTAACACACTCAAACCCGGAAAGTGCATTAAATGTGAACGGTTAAAGCAAGTTAAGAACTTGGCTAAACCGAAACAAATGAAGCAATGTTATAAATGAAATGTTTAACGTTTAAATGTAAACATTTCAGTTTCAAGATGTCTGATGGAAATGATGATAATCCGGTGCAAACAAGTACCGAACAAATGAAAGAGATAATTGCCGAAGAAGTAGGGAAGGCAATTGAAGGTAGTCTATCCGGGTTTATAGAAAAGATTCAAAGCACGGTGTTGTCGCTTGTTGAAGAGCGAGTCAAAAGGTTGGAAGATAATGTCAACCTTATAAAAGAAAAGTCGGGAGAACGCAAAGGGTGTTCGTACAAGGAATTCATGGCGTGTAAACCGCCAATCTATAACGGGGAGGTTGACCCGATAATTTGCCAAAGATGGATAAGTGATGTTGAAGGGGCGTTTGAACGGACCCATTGTGAAGTAGGAGACTTTGTTGCTTACGGAACGGGTCAATTGAGAGGCCAAGCTAAGGATTGGTGGGACAATAAAAAGAAGGAAATGGGTGCCAAAGGGGCGAGGGTTATGACTTGGGACGAGTTTAAGGTACCATTCCTTAAACACCAAAGTCCCAAATCGGTTATTAACAGGATCAAAGAAGAATTTATCCTGTTAAGACAAAAGGGAGAATCAATTGATAAGATCACGGGCATCTTCATGGATAAGCTGAGATTCTGTGACGAGTTAGTCACCACTGAAGAGCAAAATATATACTACTATTACAACATGCTGAGTGCCAAGTACCGTGAGTTCATGACACCGTCAAAATACGAAACCCTCGCGGAGATTATCAACACCGCCCGGGAGCGGGAAATCGAGTTAAAGAAACAAGTAGAAAGAGGCGAACGAAAGGCACAGGATGTGAATCCAAGCCCTACAAAGAAAGCTAGAACTGCTGAATCAGGGAAGAAGGTGGAGGCTAAAGGCGGGTCGCCAATTTGTAAAGTATGTGGAAAGGGGCACAAGGGTGAGGCCGCTTCAAAGACAAGCCGTGTCCGGTATGTGGGAAGACGGGGCACACTGCATCGCTATGTCCCGGAAAAGTTTCCGTTTGTTACAAGTGTTATCAACCCAGTCACAAGAAGTCTGAATGCCCCGAGTTGGTGGGAAAGAGAGACACAAAAGAGTCTCCAACAGAAGCTCCCAAAGCGAAGGCTAGGTCCTTCCAACTTACCACGGCTGAAGCGAAAACAGAACCCGATGTGGTCTCAGGTATATTCACAATTAACTCAATTCCAGCACGTGTATTGTTTGATACGGGTGCAAATAAATCCTTCATTTCGCATGGATTTATTCGACATCCTTCATTTGTATTGACGAAATTATCTGTGCCCTTAGAAGTTGAAATAGGGGACAACAAAAGTTTTATAGTTTGTGATGTTTGTCGAGGCTGCAAATTAAGCATCGACGATGAGGAATACTTGATAGACCTAATCCCAATGTCAATGGGGGAATTTCAAGTAGTCGTTGGGATGGATTGGCTATCTCAGCACCATGCAAAGGTCGTGTGTTTTCGTAAAGAGATAAAACTAACATCTCCGAGCGGGAAACACGTCACCATCTATGGCGAAAAAGGAGGTAACCCCATAGTATGCTCAATGTTGAAAGCTCACAAGCTTATGAAGCGAGGATGCAAGGCATTCATGATATACGCAAATGAGCCCGAGAAAGAATCACGGAAGATTGAAGATGTACCGGTAGTACGAGACTATGAAGATGTGTTTCCGGAGGATTTACCGGGGATACCGCCTGAACGGGAAGTAGAGTTCGGGATCGAATTGATTCCGGGCGCAAAACCCATAGCAAAAGCACCATACCGACTCGCACCGTCGGAATTACAAGAGTTGATGTCCCAGATTCAAGACCTGCTTGACAAAGGATTCATAAGGCCGAGTGTGTCTCCTTGGGGCGCACCGGTACTGTTCGTGAAAAAGAAGGACGGAAGCATGCGCATGTGCATCGATTACCGGGAGTCAAACAAACTCACGGTAAAGAATCGATACCCGCTTCCGAGGATAGATGATTTATTCGACCAATTACAGGGTGCGAACTGGATTTCAAAAATTGACCTTAGATGGGGTATCACCAATTAAAGGTCAAGGAGGAAGATGTGCCGAAGACGGCTTTCCGTACGCGATACGGACATTACGAATTCCTCGTGATGTCATTTGGGCTGACAAATGCACCCGCGGCTTTCATGGACCTAATGAACCGGGTTTGTAAGCCAATGTTGGATAAGTCAGTTATTGTGTCTATCGATGATATTTTGGTGTATTCAAAAAGCGAAGCTGAACATGCACACCATTTACAAGAGGTGTTAGAGACACTTAGGCGAGAGAGGTTATATGCAAAATTCTCTAAATGTGCCTTTTGGTTACGAGAGGTACAATTTCTTGGCCACATCATAAGTGCCGACGGAGTGTTGGTGGATCCGTCAAAGATCGAGGCCGTGTCAAAATGGAATCCCCCGAAGAACCTTTCGGAAATTAGAAGCTTTTTGAGGCTTGCGGGATACTATAGGAGATTCATTCAAGATTTCTCCAAGATTGCGTCACCGCTAACAAAACTAACCCGGAAGGAAGAAAAGTTCATTTGGGGTGTTGATCAAGAAAGAGCGTTTCAAACGCTAAAAGAGAAGTTAACTCAAGCTCCGGTACTGACATTGCCGGACGGGGTCGAAGATTTGGTGGTTTATTCGGATGCTTCACTATCGGGGCTCGGATGCGTTCTGATGCAACGGGGCAAAGTTATAGCTTATGCCTCGAGACAATTGAAGATACACGAGAAGAAATATCCCATGCACGATCTCGAGTTGGCTGCGGTGGTATTTGAATTAAAAATATGGAGGCACTACTTATATGGGGTAAAGTGCACCATATTCACCGATCACAAGAGCTTAAAATACTTCTTCGATCAGAAGGAGTTAAATATGCGACAAAGGCGATGGTTAGAAACGGTGAAAGATTTCAACTGTGAAATACACTATCACCCCGGAAAGGCAAATGTGGTGGCGGATGCTCTGAGCAGAAAAGCGGACTATGTCCCAATACGAGTAAGATCGATGCAGCTTGTGGTGACCTCGGGTATACTTGAACGTATTCGAGAGGCGCAATTAGAAGCAGTGAAAGAAGAGAATTGGAAGAAAGAAAGAATAATCGGTCAATTGAAAGATTTGTCGGATGGGAATCACGGGCTGAAGACTCGATCCAGAAGGATATGGGTTCCAAATACTTGTGGGGTGAAGACGCTTCTACTTGACGAAGCTCATAAATCCCGATATTCAATTCAACCGGGTGCGACCAAGATGTACAATGATCTGAAGCAAAACTATTGGTGGCCTGGAATAAAGAGGGATGTGGCGAAGTATGTGGAAAAATGCTTGACATGTCTACAAGTCAAGGCGGAGCACCAAAAACCATACGGCAAACTCCAACCGTTAGAAATCCCGGTTTGGAAATGGGAACATATTACAATGGACCTATTAACCAAATTTCCTAAGACAAATCGTGGTTTCGATGCCATATGGGTAGTAGTGGATAGATTGACGAAAAGTGCTCACTTCATTCCGATTTGTGAGACTTATACGTCAGAAAAGATGTCAGAAGTTTACACTAATGAGATAATAGCACGTCATGGAGTACCGGTATCCATCGTGTCTGATAGGGATACCCGGTTCACTTCAAATTTCTGGCGAAATTTCCAAGAGCAAATGGGAACCAAATTGTTCATTAGCACTGCGTACCATCCTCAAACAGATGGACAGAGTGAAAGAACAATACAAACATTGGAGGACATGCTACGGGCGTGTATAATCGACTTTGGAGGAAGTTGGGATGTTTACCTACCATTAGTCGAGTTTTCGTATAACAACAGCTACCATGCTAGTATTAAGATGGCACCGTACGAAATGCTCTATGGTAGGAAATGCCGAACCCCGGTATGTTGGGGTGAAGTGGGTCCACGTGAACTCGCCCACCAAGATGTAGTACGAGCCACTAATGAAAAGATTGATGTGGTTCGGGCACACTTGAAAGCGGCCCAAGATAGACAAAAGGCGTATGCTGACAAAAGGAATAGGCCAATCGAATTCCAGGTTGGCGGCAAAGTTATGCTGAAAGTATCGCCGTGGAAGGGAATAATACGATTCAGAAAAAGAGGAAAGTTGAGCCCAAGATTTATTGGGCCATTCAGGATCACCGAACGGGTTGGTAAAGTAGCTTATCATCTCGAATTACCCGAGGAGTTGAGTGGGATTCATAGCACATTCCACGTGTCACATCTCCGAAAATGTTTGGCAGACGAAACTGCTCGTATCCACTACGATGATATGGAGGTGGATAACAGCCTCAACTATGCAGTAAAACCAATTGCGATTTTAGATCGTAAAGAGAAGAGTTTGAGGAACAAAGTGATTAATCAAGTCAAGGTCAAATGGGAGCATAGGAAAGGTTCGGACACTACGTGGGAGTCCGAAGAGGAGATGCGACGTCTCCACCCTACATTATTTGCTACGTACTTCGGTTTCGGGGACGAAACCCTTTTAAGGGGGGTGGACTTGTAACACCCTGAAAATGTAAAACTTTATATTAGAATTATAATGTATAAATAAACAAGAATTCACTAACTAGGAATTTTTAACCTAGTTAACTACAAATCTAGAAGTAACTTATGATAGGGTTAAAAACAACCAAACATTAAATAGAAACGAAAGATGAGGGGCCTATGTTGCTAAACTTGAAACTTAATTTCATAAAAACAAAAATTAAAACACACCAAACACACTTTGAGTGTGTCTGGTCGTACAAGAAGCAGGAGGGCGACAAGGGTTCTTCACCAAACCCTAACTCTCACAAAAATTGATCAATTGAAGGTTCAATTCAGCCCAAAATCGAAATCTGAACATAGATTAGTGATCCTCATCACAAGAGGGTTACAAGGTATGTAAAATCTGATGTTAATTCTCTGTTGGAAATTCTCATGAATTTAGGAAATCTGAAAATTTATGATGCATGTTTGTTACTTGGGTAGATTAGAAAAGATAAAGTGTCTAGGAGCAAAACCTAGACAACAATATGTGAAATCATGATAAAATTCTAGAAATTTCATAAACACAATGAAGGTGATTCATGGGTTTTGTGAGATAATGATAAACACTAGGATGATAGTGGTTGTTCTAGTAATATTTGATATGTATGAAGTGATTTCAGAAATTTAGAAGATAAAGTACATGTAAAATAGTTGATTGATGAAGAATTAAGGCTACATGATAAGTTGAGAACTTGATAATATATAGTGTAAACTTCTGCCCTTAGAGTGTTCGCATAAATGCCTCAAAGAGGGCTTAAATCAGAAAATTTAAGTCAAACCGCATGATTGTGATGTTTAGGCAAAATATGCGAATTGTGAATTTAAAAGAGTTCTAAACATGTTTTGGTTGAACTCAATAGGAAAGGATACCGGAGCTTCAAGCGGACAAGCCGGTGGTGACTTGCGTTGAAGGGCATGCACTAAAGGTATGTAACTTGACCCGTTACATTAAACGAATTGTTGTTAAATTTTGCGAAGTCTCATTTTAGGATAATTATGGTGTCAATTGTAGCGACTATGATCGTTACTTAAATTAATAGTCTAAGAGTGACACGGGACCGATTGGTAGTCATCATATTGGGGAATTCCATAAGATGAGCCAAACGGGTCGATTAATTGTGCAAGTAGTTGTTATAGTGTTTTAGAGAATCAAAATGGAGATACTAATCACAAGAGCATTAAACCATGAGATTGGTTAAGAAATGCAAGTGATGATAAGCCCAGGACATTGGGTATAAAGTATCATAAGTTTTCTAGTTAAATGGTAGAAATTTGTGTCAAGTAGGAATGGGTCGAATAAATGCATAACGATATATAGACTTTCTGTCTGTAAGTTGAAGATTTGGCATGACTATCGTAATAGGCACGTTGGTAATGAAATTACAGACGTATAGGAAAAAGAATCACTAAAAACGGACTTACGAGTCATAAGTTATGGCCATTTTAAGTTGGAACTTGATTAAACTTTGAGCTGGGAATCTGCAGCATCAAACAAATGAACATTCTGTGAAAAACAGGGCCTGGCGTGACGCGAGGGGCCTTGGCGTCACGCGGCGCCCCCTTGATCCGAGAAAAATTTATTTTTTGATTGTTTGACTCTTGGAACTTGTTTATATCCATTTTAATCTTATCAAAACTAACACTTGTTGTGGTTTTGATCTTAGGTGATGTTGGAAACTAACCGGAAGACGATCGAGCTAAATTTTGAAGAACCGAACACTACTTACAAGCTTCCGTAATGTTTTAAATCTTTAATAGACTATGTTTATGGGTTGTAAACAAATTGTTAAACAACTTTTGAATGTTTTAACTTAGTCGTTAGTTGACTAAGGTTTATGCTACTTATGAACTTCTCTTATGAAATCTATGTTAATTAGGCATTTTTTATTAAAAATGATATGAACTATTATTAAATTCAAGTAAAACTAGACGGGTGTTACATTGTTTGATATCGTCATACTAGACAGTAGTAGCATATATATTCACAGGTATATATACCACATAAGTGACATCAAACAATTATTACTCTAGCAGAGTACTTAGTAGGCTTGCACTGAGGGAATCTATACGTGACAAGACTTGCTGTGGTTTCTGTGCACTGAATTCCCTAATTATGTATGCATCCATAATTACGTAACTCCTTGCCCAGTCCGCACAGTTTGTTTCATCCGCGTATTTCTTCCTTCAGATAGGCCATTGCTTTCAGGTAAAGTCACGTATACTTGTGACATTCTACTTCTAGTATATGCTAATTATCACACATAATTGCAAGTAACTTCTCAGTTAAAGACAAGTGCTACTTATGTGCACCCTAAGTCTCGTAGTGTCTTTTCTAGACTCATGTAGACAGTTTCAGGTAGTGGATGTCGCAGGACGTTTTATGCAATGAAAACTCTTTGAAAAATTGTTTTCGTGAAAGGATCCTAGAGATTGTAGACTAGACTCGAGAAGGAATCCTGGTTCACTACAATCGCAGCTCTGATACCAATCTGTCACACCCCTTTCTGCGGCGGAAGCACGAGGTGTGATCATGAAAGGTTCTCATTGCATACGAAAGGTAAACATACTACATGCTCATGAAAATAACTTCAAATACCATAATTTGAAAACATAAGATAGCGTTTACATCGCGAGATAGCATAAAACATTGTCTTAAAAAGTTTACAACTTTATTTAAAGATAAACATAAGCGACATCCACGAGCATGGGTAAGACCGCGCGCACATCCACTTCTAGTTACCTAAAATACATGTAAGTTTTGGAAAAACGTCAACATAATATTGGTGTGAATTCATGCAGTTTTTGTGTTTCTTGTTTGTATAGTTTGTATGAAAACATACTTTGTGTCATGTATAAATCAAGTTTTCATGTGTACACCACGTACTCATGTATAATTCAAGTTTACTTGTGTACCCCACGTAAGTATAAATCAAGTTTTAGTATGGTATGAATCTTATGTAAATAAAGTATTCCTGTAAGTTTCAGGAATGTTAATGGGTTGCAAGGCCATTAACATGTGACACAACATAGGAAGTCACCAAACCTTAGGCATTTTTCTAGTTGGCATATTCTGAGACACAAAAGCACTACTCGGTACTCATCCTCACCGAGAGTGTGGCTGCCCGACACCCGTTAGATCTAACCTTTTGTTCTGCGGTCTAGGTATATTGTTGATTAATGGTGCTTATGTACCCTATTCGTGACACGATTTCTCGTATCATTTCTCATAACGCATCATACTCGGTACTCGTTCTCACCAAGTGCGCTTCTTGTATTCTTATATCTCATCACACTAGGTACTCGTTCTCACCAAGTGTGCTTCTTGTTATCATACCATTTGTAAACATTGTACATGTATTTCACCCCCGAAGTTATAAAACTGAAAACAGTTAAAAGAAAAGGGGGAGCATGAACTCACAACTTTGCGTTCCTTGCGTCGTAAACTTCACCGGATTTGCTTAATTAACGTCGTGACCTATACGCGTTTTCTTAACGTTAGTCACTAGACTTGCGTCGCACAAGTACAGTCACTCTCTTTTGTATTTGTATTGTCGTGTTAAAAATATTTTATATTTTTAACTAAGTATCTTACTTATATTATTTTCTCAAAAAAATTAATATAAGTATCTCGTGTTTTGCACTTTGCACCCGAATTATGTATCTTGTATGTTGCATGTGTATCTTTGTGTTTTTAATTCTCAAGAGTATTTAGTGCATTTTCAGGTCCTAATACACTAGCACGTATAACACATACTACATACACTTAGCACAAAGTTTGGTGATCAAATAATATATATATTTTTCTCAAAAATATACGTACTTAATATAAATTTTTGTCTTGAAGAAATCATCATTTCTTATCACCAAAAATTAGGGAAACCTTGGTAATATTTTTAGATGCATTTTTAGGGAATAAGTTTCTCAAAAACTTATATTTTTCTAAGTGTCAAAATTTATAAAAATTTTGACAGAGTTTCCCCTAAAAATGGAGGTTTCCCATGTTTTCAAAACATGTGTTTATTTTCTTTTAAATCAATAACAATATCAACAACACAGTCTTTATTTATCAAACTTGTCAAAACAAGCATATACCACAAACTTATGAACTTGAAAGTTTGTAAAAATATGTAGTAAGTTACTAGCATGTTTAGTAGGTCTTGTTATCTTTAAAAATAAGTTTAGTCTCTTAAAAACTTTTTTTTTTAAAGAAAGTGCATCTTCACATCTTCTAGTCGCATTTTCCAAAAAAATTTCTTTGTGGAATTTCTTTGTTACACAAGTGTTTATACACTTGTTTACTTACTAAAAATGATTTTAGTTCATACAAGATCCGGGTTTTTAACAATCTAGTATTTTCCACTTGGTTCTTCCGAAATACCACTTGTAGATCTTTAGATCCACAAGTTTACAACTTCATTTTACAAAAAAAATTATGTTTATTCAAGTTTCAAGTTCATGGTGGAGGGTCTCATCATCTTTCTCATTTCAAGCACTAACATAATACTAGTTCATGTTCTTGAACATGATCTAGTATGTCTTGATGATGATCCATCCTACTTTTATTAACAAACAACATCAAATAATCACAACCATACAAGATCTACAAGATTTACACACATATCTTCTCTTTATCCACCATTAATCACTTATGTTCAAGACTTTAATGCAAGTTCTTTTATGTTCTTGATTTTTAACCATTAAATCATCTATTAACCACCACAAACAAGATCAAGATGATGATTAGAGACACTTACTACTAGCTCAAGGCTAGGGAAGAAACAAGATGTAAATGTGGTGGATAAAAGAAATCTAGAGCGGTTCTTGCACTTTCGAGATCACCGGGCTTGTTTGTGAAGCTCCTTGCACCTTTGAGTATGTAAGAAATGAGTGAACAAGACTTGGAAGTGGGTGGATGATGGTGGTAGGGTGGCGGCCGTGAGGTGGTGGTTATGGAGAGAGTTTGAGTTGGTTGAAGTGTGTATGATGAAAGAGACTAGATGTCTAGGGAACTTATTTATAAACCATGTCTTCATATTGTCCATCATACCATATGTTCTCTAGATTACCAACAACAACAATATAATAATCAAGAAAAGGAAGTGGGTCACCCCCTTGGGTGACCGTCATTTTGAGGGGGGGGGGTATGGTTGGGTTGTGATGATATGGTTAGTGATTTGGTTGAAATCTAAAGGTTCTAGTTAGTAGCTTAAGTGTGTCATTTAATACAAAGGGTGTTAGGGTGTTCGGGGACCCTAACTAGCTCAGAAAAGTGAAAACTATGTCTTTGGCAATATTTTTATGTTCCGGGTAAAGTCCGGTTGTTCGGTTAGATACCGATTCGTTAAAGTGCTAAATTACACCTTTTAGTGTCTTTTAAGTATCTTTTTGTAGCACTTTCGATTCCCGACACTTAGGGAAGTATTCTGGATGATAAAACGAAATTTCTGCATGATATTTATGTTGTTAAAAGCTGATTAGAGCTGAATTCATTCAAATTCTGCACTTAAAGTGCGTTTCGGGTACTTTTTAGTGCTTATTTTTGCTTTCGTAAGGTATATATGTAAACCCTTGTATGTATTCTTTGGGTTTTAATGTATTCTTGTTGTTGGGCCTACACCTGGCCTCAATTCTAATGTCTGACCGCTTTCTGCAGTTGTGTTGACACAAAGTGTCTTACCGGTGAGTTTACTAATATTTCTGACGCAACGCTCTCGTTTATGCATAAAGCAATATTTTGTAGTATACCACGTGCATGAATTCATTTGTTTAGCATGTAATCAGTCAATGTTGACATTTAAGCACATAATTGCAGTCATTAAATAATAATTAAAGTGTACGGAAATTACCGGTTTGGTGCCAGTTGTCACACGAGTGATGAAGATTAATGCCTTAATGAGATTTCGACTTCTTTATGAGGTTTCGAGTCGCAACCACCTGATTGCGAGTCGAAATCTCAGTCGCAATCTCAGATGCCTTAATGAGATTTCGAGTCAGAATCTCAGTCGGAACCCTGATCTCGAGTCATGAAGACTAAAACCTTTATGATTTCGAGTCGCAATCTTAGTCGGAATCTTATGGTTTCGAGTCAATTATGAGGTCTCGAGTCGGAATCTCAGTCGGAACCTTAGTCGGAACCTTATTCGAAACCATCTTATAACTGTGACAACTGGCACTTTTCCATGTAATCTCTGTACAATGTGAACAGTAACTTGTAATCTATGGTTGTGAATGTTGAACTTGGGATATGAATGATTTCATGATTTACTTTCAAAGACATACAAATACATTACATGTCGCATGTTACTTATGATTGTTAAATGCAACTTGAAACAGTTAAATTAGTGCACAGAACGAAACTAGCACACTAATCAGATAAACTAGTAGTACTAACAGGAGTTCAGTACTCAGACAGACATCATGTTAGAACACAGATTGAGGCTTAGAACCAAGAATTATACTAGAACTTCATGTAGGAAAGTAAGGATTATGAAACTGCCTTCCGAGTGACGATTAAGCACTAAAAAGTACCCAAAACACACCCTAAATGCAGAATTCTGCAAAATTCAGCAATTTTCAGCAATTTAACACCAAAATACAATGCAAAAATAAGGTTTAATTGTCCAGAATAACTTGTAAAGTGTCAGGAATGAAAACTGTCATAAAAGGTATCTCATAACACACTAAACTGCGCAATTTAGCACCTTAACGAATCGGTAACCAAACGAATAACCGGACACTACTCGAAAGACCAAAATTGAACTAGAAGCATTGTTTTAATGTTACAAGACTAGTTATTAACACTAAACACCATATTACATCTCAGAACACCTAAACACATTAAACCCATAACTAGAACACTTAAATCCTAACTAAACATGTAACTTAACATTAAAATGCAACTAGTTACCCCCCCCCCCCTGGACGGTTACAAGGGCCCCACCACCTCACCAATTTCTTGAATATTTTATTTATGTATGTTACAAAGATATTGGACATAAGAACCTTTGTGTATTGAAATATTGGAAGACATAAGCACATAACCCATGAGTCTTCACCTCACTTTTCCATAACTCAAAAATCAAACACAAACTCCTCCATCTTCCTTCATATTCTCGGCCAAACACCCCTCATATTCTTCTCCATTTTCTAGTCCATTTCAAGTAATCCAAGAGTGTTCTAAGGTGTATCAAGCATACATAGGAAGGTTACAAGCAACGAAACTTGAAGGACCATCTTGAGGAGCTATTAACCACCTATTCTCCTCTTCATCTTGCATCTTGTTCATCCCTAGCCTTTGTGCTGGTAGTAAGCCCTCTTGATCTTGTTTTTACACTTGATTTTAGTGGTTAAAGTATGTAGTAACTAAAGATCTAAAGAATCACACCAAAACAAGAACATGAACATAAGAATAAAGCTTAAAATCATGAAGATCTAAGTTGTTTAATGTGTGTGATGAACTTGTTTGTTGATTTCTTGAATGTATGGTGTAGATCACCACATAAAAGCTTGCTAGATGATGATTTAAAACATGATCTAGCAAGTATGAGGATGAATCTTGAAAGATCCGTGATGATCATCCTTTATGTTAAGTATGAACTTGAATATAAACTTGATTTTGTGAAGAATGATGATTCTTACAAGATGTAGGTTGTAAAAGTGAAAGATGTTAAACATAAAAGTTTCAAGAAAAATAAAGTTTACTTCATGATTTACATGACTTGGTTTTTGAAAGAAAATAAACATGTTTTAAGTGTTAAAATGGAACCATTAAAGTATGGAAAACATGAAAAATCCAAGAAGATGAATTTTTGTAAAAATGTGTTACAAGTTGTAAAGATTGAACTTTTGTAAAAATGGTTTTTATGAAATAAGAATCATGTCTTTAGCGTTATTAAACCATGTTAAGCATCATGTTAAAATACTACAAGATTTTACAAAACTTCAAGTTCATACCATCTTGTAGAAATGTATGTTATGGCATATGGTAAGTGGAAGAATAATTGTTGATGATTATTGGTGAAATTTTGAAAAGAAAATGATATGTTAATAAGCATGGAAACCTCCATTTTCAAAGGAAACTATGGCAAAATTTTTATAGAAATTCAACACTTAGAAAAATATTTTTAAACAAGTGTTTACAAGTAATTTTTTATCATGGTTTTAAATATAAAATTTGCTATAATTTTTGTTATAAAAATTACAAGTATTGGAGGTTGATTATCAATAATAAAAATGACTAAGTATATATTTTGGAAAATATATATTTAGAGGTCACAAAATTATGTGCTACATGTATATTACTTGTATTAGTTATACTAAAAATTAGGAACATGAAAAATAATACACCGCACCAAAATACTAAAAATTGTAATTTGAAATATTACAAAAATCACAAGAAAATAAATGTATAACTTACACACACAAATATTGGGCGATTCGGACAATGGACGCTTTGGACTATATATACATATTCCGGAAATAAATTCGTATCTTGACAAATTTGGTAAACGGTATTTTTGAAACCGAACAAGCGGCAAAGTATGAATTTTTACAACTATTATAAAATATATCATATTTTGTCAAAATTGAAAATATATTATTTTTGAAGTGGAAGAAAATATATTTCCAAGAACAACTCAAAAATATATTATTTTGGTGAAAACTAAAAATATATATTTTTCTAACTTTGATCTTAAAAATATATTATTTTTAAGATATATGTGGATGTATACATATTTTTACCAAATAAAATTTATAGATATTTTTCTATAAAATTCTCTTGAAATATGTATATATATTTTAAGAATATAAAGTTGGTGATTTTTTTATTGTACAAAAATAATATTCCAGAAAATTATACATAAATTAAGTATAAAATACTAAATAAATACAAAAAAATACGTATACCTATACGTATAAGTACATACCGACATACACTACCAACACTTGGTATAATACCCATATACAAGTTTTATATACATGTATGAGAATACAAAATAACATACTTAAAATACAAGTATACCTATACTTAGAAATACAAATATATGAACGGTGTGACAAAGGAGTTAAAAATATATTATTTTTAACAAAATTCTGAATAATTGTATGGAAATTATTTAAGTTAAAATATCCTTATTCTAACTAATATATATAAATTTGGAATAGTATATAATTATAAAATTATATATACAACATACATCAAGCGTGTAACTCATAGTATACCAGAATTCCAAAATATGTCTTTATAAATAAATAAGGCTAGGAGTCGTTACACGACTTAAGTGTCTAATAAAACATAGCACGTGTGTATGTAGTAGTACGGCTTAAGGATATCTACTTTGGGTACACGAGGTTACGGACTCAAACTTGTGAGTTTATGTCCCCCTTTTCTCTTAATTGTTTTCGGATTTAGAACTTTCGGGGGTGAAATACATGTTTCAATGGTATGGTATGGCTAAGGAATGAACTGTTAGATCATGCGGATGGGTAGGCGCACACTTAAGACCATTAATCTTTGTTTAAAGACCGAGGGGCAGGAGTGGTAGATCTATCGGGTGTAGCGAGCCCCACTCATGGGTCCTTGTGTTGCCGCCTGTAGTGACTATGTCATTCCAGCCGGGTGGGCCGGTACTAAATTCGCTAGGTTTGAGCCTTCCTACGCCATTGCACACATATTAATGTCCTTGCAAAACATTAATTGATCTGTTCATAGACGCTTTACATACCTATTTTCAAAGTAATCTCTCAAATGTTTACAAGTTTATTGGAACTCATACAAAACGCATGAACTCGCTCAACTTTTGTTGATTGTTTTCAAACTTACATGTATTTCAGGAAACTAGATGGATCTTTGGCGCTGGTGTTGTTTTCAAGCTGTAAATTTCAAGTTTAGATGTCATCCACTTTTGAGGGTTTGATTCGTATATCCCATCCTTGATGAGATGTAGAGTGCAAAGCCTCGTGAAATTAGTCTTTTGTTAAACAAGTCCTATATATGGAGCTTGAATCTGATGATGGTTTGTAACTTAAACAACTTATGTTTTGTAACATTTTAAACTTATGAATGGATGAACATCGTTATTTTAGTCATGTAGTTGTTTATTATAATTGAATGCAATAAAAACTGATTAACTCACACGTATACGCTTCCGCAAAAGTCAGGGTATGACAAGTTGGTATCAGAGCTTCGATTGTAGTGAACTAGGATTCCTTCTCGAGTCTAGACTACAATCACTAGGATTCTCTCACGAAAACATTTTTACAACAAACAAAAATGTTTTTCATTGCATTTTCGAAAGCGCCAAGATCCATGAATCAAACATTTTTCAAAGGAAAGACAAAGCAAGGATATTAGTAGGGAGGAAGAATACCCCGACTGATGTGCCAATTGAGGTATAGTCTATGTGAGATAGACTTGCCGAAGACGAAATGACCCACGAAAGAACAAACGAGATGTATATGTAACATGTTGCATTTATTTGCCTGTATCTACTAAGTAACATTATTATTCATTAATATATATACATATATGTGTACGGAATAATTTTTGCCGAGAACGAGATACCTTCGAATTTTATTGTTGTTCTTGACTCACACAATGAGACTATTGACCTCGCGTTTATTGCGGAGCTTATGGATGATGTAAGTACCAAATGAGACCCTGAGCTTGATTCCGTAGAAGATGGATGTTCTTCCCTCTCGAATGCGAAGGTGCCTAACTACGGCAGTGACGGCGATGCGGAGGAGGTAACCTTGGACAACAACCTTCTCAGTGGGATGAGGTCCCTGTGGCATTTACAAAACATGATTGATGACACTCTTGTCCAGACAAGGAAGATGAGGTACTCATCTTGAAGGTGCCCCTCCAACTACTATTGCTAGGAACTCCCTTTATTCCTATTCTGTCTAAGCATTTTGCCATTTCGCGTGTAACGACAATGGATGTTAGCGCGTGGACCACCATAAAGGTCCTTTCTATGTTCAAGGTATGAAGGCAGTAGTGTCCCTTCTCTGTCTGATCATCTGCTTTGAACGAGAGAAAATTAGGGTGACCATGCAAGACAATTTATTATTACGGGGGCCCACGTAATAATAACTTGTAGTGCATGGGAATCCTGGTGGGCTCTGCGGGTCAAGCTAATGATCACTATCCATTTGAAACTCCTATGTTGTTTAAATATCCATCTAGTAGAACGCTAACCGAGATAGTTACTATAACACTCTACAAAGTAGGAAGTCTGTCTTTGCCTACTTCGCACTTAACACTTCTACCTGTAATATGAGTCATTTGGGACCCGGTATCTAAGCAAGTGAAGATGGTTAACACTCAGAAAAGATTTTCCTCAACACTTTAGGATTCTTGTGTTTGAATTTGTACGGAGCCTACAACACCCCAAACTTATCCATTGTAGTTGCTACAATAGACCCCAACATTTGACATCCGTTTTACCCCAACGAGGTAGCATGGCGCGAACTGTAGTATAACCCATTTACTGCACTCTAGCCGGCATTCATGAAGGCCATATCAACCATATTAGGACTCATGGAGCCCAAGAAAAGTCAATGTATGCGTTGCATAGTCCAGTGTGGCAAAGGGGTCCTACCTACATCGGATAATCGAGGCCCACGAAGTATGGAATACATATTATAAGGACGGAGACGACCACTCGATTCTCCCCTTCTCAACAGATAGCTGTACCATTTAGGCACATGGACGACACATGCAAAAAGATTCTTCTCGTCCTTCACCTCATATGCACCCTATCACCCGCTAACTATATCACCACCACCACCGACACCCCCATCAGTACCTCCATCCTCTCCATCCCTTAGTGAACCCCATCGTTTGGGTAGTGCATTCGCACCCTGGAAACCACTCTACGGTTGCTACAAGGCACAATTCGGCCCTGAGGAAGAAGTCATGAACCCTCACGACCTTATCTCTGCGTTTTTAGTATCAACCCCCTATATACGTGGTAGTAATGCACAACCCCCCATCTTTTGGGAAGTATACCCGTTTTTGTAAAGCTAAAGAGTGTGGAAGAGTCGGAGACTTGAGGAATAAACAAAGAACAAGGTGAAGGGAAGACCTCACCGTATTTTCTATAGCACTGGATGACTTGCATCAACCGGAGTGGGGTGACTCCGAGGAGGTTTTCTTCACAAAACTAATTGTAACAAGTTGACATGGTATATATGAAAGTCGATATATCCTTAGCAAGACTTTGTTGTAACTCAATTTACCTCACTACAATGATGAGATGATTATGGTGGGAAGATTTACATAAGCATCATTATGAATTACCTTACCCTTATACTTATAGGGCATGACGAATGAGCTTTGCTTTCACTTATCGACAACAATATTTATTCTAAAATAAATGTCTAATTTCGTCGATAAAGTTTTATACATGCGAAGCTCATGGAACCACAGTGAAGGAAACGCTGGTCAAGTGCATTCAGAACCTTTACCTACAACAAGAGTTGAGCTTGAAGCTCTAGTGAACCAGCAAGTCGCTAAGGCAATCGCCCAATACGAAGCAAGCAATACTGCAAACAACAGCGGAATAAGAGGAACCATATTTGGAATCGCTCAGGCAATAACTCTTGCCCTGGGTTCTGCTAAGGGCAGATTAATGATGGAGAAATCGAATAAAAGTCTAGTGAAAAAGAAAACGCATGTGGAGTCTTCTTCGGATAGGAATAAGGGAAAGTATACGCATCGCAAGCAAGGCTTTAAATCAAGCAACGGACATAAGGAAACCGCTGCGACTAAGAAAGTCAAGGCATTCATTACCTCGACTAAAACAGGAAAAAAACTACCAAGGAGAACTACCAAAGTGTGATAGGTATGGTTATCATCACACAGGTCCGTCCAGGACTCGTAGGTGTGGAAATTATGGCAAGACCGGGCATAGCAATGAAGCATGCTGGTGGGCATGGGAATGGAATTCAGGGCAGTAATAGAAATGGAAAGGGCAAAGGTTGCTACAAATGTGGCAACAAAGGACACTATCGGAAGGACTGCCCGAAGAAAAATCAAGCTCGTGGGAGTATTTTCATGATAGGAGTACGCGAGGCATGCCAGGACCCGAACGTAGCTACGGGTACGTTCTCTATAAACCAACACCTTGCATCTGTTTGATACTGACGCTGACTTTAGTGGTTACATCTATAGAATTTAAGAATATACTTGACCTAGATTCGAGTAAACTAAACGTCCCATATTCTGGAGAATCGGCAAATGGGAAATTAGACAAAGTGGAAGAAGTTATTAGGTAGCTTGGATGTGGTTGTCGGAATGGGTTGGTTGTCCGACAATCGAGCGAAAGTGATTTGTCATGAGAAGACCGTTCGCATCCCGTTGCCGAATGGAGAAAAAACTTGTAGTCCATGGGGAGAAACGTGAGACGCCCCCATGAGTCATTAATTGTATGAAGGCGCAGAAGTGTCTCCGAGAAGGCTGCATAGCCTTCCTCACTCATGTCGTCGACAAGGAGACCAAGGAGCCAAAGCTAGAAGACATCCCCGTTGTGAAGGAATTTCCAGAAGTCTTTCCCGAAGACTTGCCTGGGTTACCTCCAAAGCAACGAGTGGAGATTCGTATAGATCTAGTGCCAGGATGCGGCACCAGTGGCAAAGGCACCATACCGGCTAGCCCTGTCCGAAATACAGGAGCTTTCAATGCAACTGCAAGAGCTGCTAGATAAGGGAATTTATCAGGCCGAGCTTCTCACCCTGGGGAGGTCTAGTGTTATTTGTTAAGAAGAAGGACGGCAGTTTTCGTAGGTGCATACAGCCTAACCTGAGAAGAACTCAAAAGAACTAATGAGGAAAAAGTATTGTTCAAGGTCGGAAATCCTGAAGTTGGAACTGTTGAGGAAAAAGTTTTGTGCATGGGCTACATGGAGTTAAACAAACTAACCATCAAGATTCGGTACTGTTATGGGTGGTTTTCCGAACATATATCTTGAATTATATCCTGGCATTATTGCTTTTGTTTGTAACCAGGATACCGGATCAGGATATTGGTAACATCCTGATACAGTATCCTGGTGTTTAATAATTGTTCACGTGCAGATTAACATGGCAGACTTGCAACGTTTAAGTGGACTGGTTCTCCCTGAAGACTCGGACTAAATGGTTGAGAGGAGAACGTTGAAGCCGCAAAGAAGGGGTCTCAAACGTTCTAGTGGGAATATTCGAAGCATCCCCTATTTTTAGGATAGGTTGTGATTTCTTTTTACTATACAAAGGAATGATCGGATTGATAAGACACACAACTTATTTACACACACTTCTGCTCTCTACTAGCCGCAATCACTCGCAATCACCTACACTTACAACACAATCATTGTAACACTTAGTTAATCCGTATCATATCCTGCACTATATCCTGAAATTAGAAGTAATAAGAAGAACTAGGCAGCTGCGATTGTCAGCTCCTGAGGTTTTATGCCGGCGATCTAAACAGATCAAGGGCTTTCCTCGTATATCTTGTGTCACCCTTTACTTTTTTGCTCATTGTTTGATTACTGATATAGCTCGATATCTCGAGTTATATCCTGAAACAGTTTGTTTTTGCAAACAACCAAACCAAGATATTTTCAATACACATTGTTAGCACACTACCTCACAAAACTAATTTGATCACTAAATTGCTTTGGTAATTTTTGACCAAAACAATTTGGCGCCTACCGTGGGGTAAGTGGTGCTATTTCTACTAAAAGCTTTCTTAAAATCGTTACTTGGTTTTCTATTTTCAAAGCTTTTTGCACAACTATTTTCAATGGCCTCGAAATCAAACATGAGTTGTTCTACCATGTCCGCTACAACCTCTGCAACAATTGGTTCGGTGCTTCCACCACCTCCAAGGACGCAATCTTCTTCACATCCTCAAGCTCCTCCAAGAAGGACCGAAACTCACGTGGCTCGGGATATTATTCCCACTCAGAATGTTCAAGGATCCGCTGCTTCAGGGAGAACCCCTATTATGGCTTCTAATGATGAAATTCTAACTTTGTTTGGTAGTATACAGGATCAGATGAAGCAGCAGTAGGAAACCAATCAAATGCTGATAAGAGAGATACAGCTCTTGAAATCCGGCTCAAGTAGGCCTGCTGAGGATACTGTTACTCCCTTGCTGCCCAGAGCATTGAACTTCAGTTCGGCAGTGTCACACCCCAACCGATGGCAGAAACATCGGGATGAGACGAAAACTAGATTGCAAGAGACTTCATAACGCTAATTGTGTCAAGTATTTAATAATTACTTTTTTTTCATTGCTTGAACTAGAAATACCACAAGTTTGGATAAATAAAATACAACCAGTATTCAAGTAATTAAGATTCATTTCATTGATTAATGGTCTCATACAAAGAGTGGAAACAAAATACAACAACTTGAAACAAATGAATTACAATACAACGAGTGTTAAGTTTGGGTGCGTTTCTAGGCAGTCCTACTATATTCCTTGCATGCTCATAATCCTGCAACATGTATAAAAACCATAGTTCAATACAAAGGTATTGGCGAGCATACAAGTTTGAATAAATATATTTAAGGTATAAAAGTTTATCACAATCCAACGTGGCAATTAATAATCGTGTTGAATCTAGCATATATGAACAATCTAAGCGTAACAAATTTCATGGATATACAAGTTGAAACTAGCACGCGTAAACAATCTAAGCATAATAATTAGCATGGTATACAAGTTGAATCTAACAAGCGTAGCAACCTAAGCATAACATATAATGTGTTCGATAGATTGAGTGTTCGATTATATACGATTGTGTAAAGCGAGTTTTGTAGTTGATACATATTGTACCCAAAAATACGTCAAGGTGTAAAAAGGGTCGAGTATGCTCACGGTTTCGCAACGCATTCCTTGGCAATCACGTGAAGAGTTGAAGAAGTTGATATCGCAACGCCGAGGTCATCATACACGAGCAAAAGAAGGTATATAAATATTAGTGGTTGCCGAAGTATTATTAAAATAAATTTACGTTTACATTCATTTTATAAAAGATTACTTGAATTCGTTAGGCTTTGAGGTATGATGCACACTTTTCAAAATGTGGATTTTTTTACAAAAAACGGGTAGAGTTTCCTCTGTTTTTGGACGATCCCGACAATGTAAGTTGTCGTTACAATTTTTCAAAACTCAACAGTTCAATAACAAGATATATAAATATAAGATCTCTATGTGAAAATTTAAATCATATCAAGTTCGGTTCCGCGATGAAACATTAATTAATTCAATTGCCTTATACGAATAATTTTTTTTTGTAAAGTGGCCGAATACTAAACAAGCATAAACTATAATACGACGGTTCAAGCTCGCCTTTAAACTAAGTAATATATGAACAATATAAATAAAACTCGCATTATAAAGGTTTTACCGTATCTCGGGTTGACTGAGTTTGACCCGACAGTTGACTGCCGTCGACTACGGTTTGACCGGTTGACTTGAACTGAAAGCTAACCCGCTGGCTCGACATCCGAACCGAACGTGAACCCAAACCGTAAGACATACCTCGCTAAACCGAATCTGACAAAACCCGAACCACTGCGAATCCCTTGAAACAGCACAAAACAACCTGCACTCGTAACTGACAGAGTTGACCCGTACCGAGCCGACACGTGCCTTGAAACTTGAACAACCGAACATCATCGGTAGTGGCAAAAACACCGTCATCTTCAAGTTTCAGGAAATAAAAGGGACCAAATAGAGGTGAATGTTTACCGGAAAGTTTGTCGAAAACAAAAACATGACCATCGCCGTCGTTGTCGAACTATCACCGTTGTGAGCCCGTCGTTGTCTGCGCATCAGAAATCATCATCAAGCATCGTGATCCCCTCTGCTCGTCCGTCATCGGAAAACGGCTCATGCTGTCGCCGCCGCTGTCGAGTCACCGGCCGCCGTGTCCGGCGGCGCTGACGCCGTCATCAACCTCCACTGTCTCCCATCCTCGGTCTCTCTCTGATTCAACTTGTTCTACGAAGAAGGGAGTGCAGGTAGGAGATGACGAGGAGGTCGGAGGAGGTGTGTTTGTCGGGCCGGAGATGACCAGTCGGAGAATGAGGGGAGTCGGAGGTACTCCGATGACCGGAATCGTGAGGCGAGGGGGAGAGAAGAGCAGCTGGGTGTCGGCTGTGTTTTTTGTTCTAGGGTTTTGAAAGAATCCATTTGGAGTGTACCAATGCCCCTTTTTATCTAGGTTATATTAAGTGGGTTAGACCCAGGGCCCGTTAGTGTGTTTTGAGCAGCCCGATCCCATTCCCGAAGTCCGTTTTTTTCGAACCCGGTCGTCATTTTGTCGTAAAATAAAACTTTAAGGTCAAAACCCTTAAATTGTGTAGTATATCGCTAATAAACGCGTATTTCTGTCGATTGCGTTAAAACGCGGAAGCTGCTTCATTCGTCATTTTATTATTACTATTTTATCCATTTTTTATCCGATTTCAACTACGAATAACATAATTTGATTACGAAGCTAAATATATCGAAATATTTCAGCGTTGTTAGTATTTTTGTCCGATGTCAGTTCGTTATCTGTTTAATGTTTGGCAGTTTTCCCGAACTCGTCACTAGGGCACTGTTAAACCGGATAGGCATTACTAGGCATACCAAAGGTCAATTTAAGTTGATTTACGTTTAATTATGCTGCATATTAATGTCTTAGTGTTTGTTGTACGCGTAATTACAAATAGAAAGTTTCGGTTTATGTATGTATTAACCAGGTATAAATATAGAATTTAGTTATGATTAACGCCTCGAAAGTAGAATACGAACGTGAATTTCTAAAATTGAAATACAAAAAATACGAGGCGTTACAGGCAGTATACACCGAGGATAACAGCGGCAATATTGTACCTAGTCATTCCCAGAGTCATACTCCTGAGATACCCTCATCGGTCAAGGTATCAATTGTGAGAAGCTCATGATATGCTCCAGGATATGGCCAGAATCCTCAGGCTGGTAACGTGTCTAATAATACTAATACTCTTGCTACTAACGGTGTTGGATCTTTGCAGGATACAGGTGTGACGTCGGCGCTCTCTAGGGAGCTTCAAAAGTTGAAGGATATGATATCCAGTGTACCTGGGGTTGTTCAGCCCATTTCAGAAGTATCACAGGATAGTCACAGGATATCCTGGTTTGAATATCCTATATGTGATGCTAAAATCCCGAAAAGATTTCAAACCCCCAATATGAAGCTCTATGACGGAACTACAGATCCTGAAGAACATGTTGCACAATATAGGGAAAGGATGGAGATTAACCCTATCCCTCCGGATCTCAAGGAAGCATGTCTCTGCAAGGGTTTTGGCTCTACCCTAACAGGATCAACCTTAAAATGGCTCCTAAACGTTCCACCTTATTCAATTACATCATTTTCTCACTTAGTTAATTTATTTAATAGTCAATTTTCTTGCAGTCGAAGTTTTAAAAAACTAACCAGTGATCTCTACAGGATAACTCAAGGTCCTCAAGAATCCCTAAGGGATTATGTGAACAAATTCAGCAGGGAATCCTTGGACATCCCACACCTTGATGTTGCTACAGTAGTCCAAGCATTCAAGATAGAACTACAAAAGGATTCCTAGTTTTATCAGGATCTTGTAATGAACTCTTGCAGGAACCTTGATGAAGCTCGGAACAGGGCTCTGAGATATATCAGACTGGAAGATGACAAAAAGATGCAAGAGAGGATGAATTCATCCTCAACCTATGCATAAACTAACAGGAAGTCAGAATCCTCATATAAACCATATCGCTCTAAGCCATATGGCAGGAATCACAACAAGAAAGTGAATGATGTTGAGGATGAGGATCCGGAGGAGTATCCTGAATTGTCAGAATATTGTTTCTCTGTTAATATACCCGAACTAATGTATGCTATGCAGGGTTTGGGAGATAAAGCCAGGTGGCCCAGGAAAAACCAGCAAAAAACTGATTGGAAGGATAAATCCAATGGTGTGCTTTCCATGAGGATTTTGGACATGTTACGGAAGATTGCATAGCCCTGAGGAAGGAAATAAGCTATCTTCTAAGCAAAGGATATTTAAAGGACCTTTTGGGTAGAAAGAAAAATAAGGGTCAGGATATTGAGCAGGATCCTGAACGAGCAGCATCACCTCCTGCGGATGCCAAGATAATCAACTTTATCTCAGGAGGATCAGACATGTGTGGAACCTCTTATTTTGCAGTAAAGAGACATGCGAAGGAGGCTAAGGCAGAACGCGGAGATAAGCCGACCAGGATGACAACCCTCACAACCGACAAAGTGATAACGTTTGATAGTGACGATAGGGATAGTGTCCAGGATCCTCACCATGATGGTTTAGTGATAACTTTATATATTGCTAATCATTTTGTGCGCAGGATACTGGTGGATAATGGCAGCTCCGTTAACATTATTCAACTAGAGACGCTGAAAAGGATGAACATTTCCCAGATGGAGATCACATCAAAGTCCACTGTACTAGTAGGGTTCAGTGGAGAGGCTAAAAATACTGTTGGAGAAATAAAGCTACCAGTATATGTTGAGGGTGTGAAATCAATTCAACGTTTCTGTGTCATGGACTCCTTATCCTGCTACAACATAATATTAGGCAGACCATGGATCCATGATATGAAGGCTGTCCCATCAACCTATCATCAGTGTATCAAGATTCCTACCCCTTGGGGGGTTGTCAAGGTGAAAAGTGATCAACAAGAGGCAAAGGAATGTTATTCTTCCTTGATGAAGTCCTCAACAAAGCCTAAAGCAGGATAGCAATTAAAGATACGAGCCCAGGATATCGTGGAGGCTTCAAAGCAGGATGTTAAGAAAATTATCCCGAACCAGGATAATCCTGATATCTCGGTGCTCGTAGGAACCAATATCCCTTAGGATATTGAAAATCAGTTAACTAACTTTTTGAAATGCAGGATGTCCACATTCGTATGGAAGCATGAGGATATGACAGGTATTTCTAAAGATATTATAACTCACAAGCTTGGAATCGACAGATCTTTCAAGCCCATTCAGCAAAAGAGAAAGAAGTTTGCTCCTGAAAGAAACGTAATTATACAGGAAGAGGTTGAAAGATTGCTGAAATCCAAGATGATTAGGGAAGTCAAATTTCCCAAGTGGCTAGTGTTTTGGTCAAAAATTACGTAAGCAATTAAGTGATCAAATTAGTTTTGTGAGGTAGTGTGCTAACAATGTGTATTGAAAATATTCTGGTTTAGTTGATTGCAAAAAACAGTTTCAGGATATAGCTCAGGATACCCAACTATATTAATAATCAAACAATGAGAAAAAATGTAAAGGTTGACACGAGATATACGAGGAAAGCCCTTGATCAATCTAGATCTCCGGCATAAAACCTCGGGAGCTGACAATTGTCGGCTACCTTGTTCTTCTTATTACTTCAAAATTCAGGATACAGTGCAGGATATGGCTCAGATCGATGCTAAGTGTTACAATGATTGCAAGTGGTGAGTGTTAATGTGTGATTGTTGCTGGAAAGAAGAGTGTGAGAGTTAGAGAGCTCAAATTGTGTGTTTCCTATGATCTGGCCATCCTTATTTATAGTTACAATAATTAACTAACTATGCTAAAAATCCGGGATACTTAGAATATTCCCTTCTGAACGTTAGGGACTGTTTCAACTCGTTTTCCCCATGCATATTAACTTTAAATCCGGGATTTAAGCTCCCATAAGCGTTACAACATTAATAGCATTGACCAGCATCCGTAACTCCCATAAAATATGCCTTTCTTTAATGTTGACCGTTACAAGACCCGTTCTTCCGCCATCAACGTCCTTATCCTAACCAATTTGAGCGAGTCTTCAGGGTAACTTGGTCCTCATGAACGTTAGTCCCTTGTAGCCAACGTTTACAAGCAAATTGTTAGTAATAGTCAGGATACTGCCTCAGGATATTACCAATATCCTGGTCCGGTATCCTGATCGCAATCAGCCATCATAAATTCAAAGATATAATTCAGGATATGGGCTCCGAATTTTCACCCATAACAATTGTCCCAAAAAATATAACTGTTGGATATCCTGATTCCTACAGATATTTTTTTTAGTCATTCCAACCTGTCTGGTAAGGATATCTGTTTCGAACATTCTTTGAGGAGCTTGACAGCTACCCCAAGCCTGTCCTAGTGAAAAAAGGAGCCATCTGTTGCCACCAGCTCTAAGCCCTCTGCTGCTGCAGGCGAAGGTTTCTCTTATGATGACCTTGGCTTCATGGAATCCATCGAGCCCATGACCTCCTTCCTTAATAAGGTAAATATCCATATCCTATATCCCGTACACATATACTGAACCTGTATCCTGGTTAGTTTGTCTTTAATGATACCTGTATTTTGCTTGTAGGGTCTAAATTATCTGGTCGTCCTGCACTTAGAGCAATTTTAATTTCTTGCAAGTAGAATAGTTTGACAGTTGAAGGTGGAGGGATCCTGTGTTTTTAGGATGAAGCCTTCAACTGTTTATGTAAATATGCTTTAAAAACTTAATTGTGTTCTTGGTGGATGGGTCTCTTTTTGAGATGAAACAAAGAATACAATATTTTGGACCATTAATAATAAACTAACCTTTTAGCCTTATTTGTTGTTGTTATGTTTTTATTTTTGAAAGGTATGTTTTGAATAACCTGATCAAATATCCTGGTCAGGATACTGATGAAATGTTCAATACTTTTGTCATCAAAATGTTAGACAAAACTTGGTTGAATATGACTTTTTAGAAAACTTAGATCATTTAGATAAGGTTTTCAAGAAAATAATAAATCATACCAAAAACATTTAGGCAATAATTTCCAACCTCAACCTTTTGAATCCTTTGCAATGTCCCCGGCATGGATGTTCCCTGTCTGTGCAGGATATTGCATCAATACATGACACACTTGAGTATCTCTTCACTTAGTGATTAAACTTCGTAACTTTTCACCAACAGAAGAACGTGTCTAAACACAATCGTAGTTTGTCAAATCTTTGGATCTTGTCAAAAAGATTCGTTTCACTGGGGATAAACCCTTAATATTCTGGGGATAAACCCTTAGTATCCTGGGGATAAACTCTTGTTTTCGTGCGCTACAGGCGGGAGTGTATAAACTCCAAGACTTAGAAAGGTGAAAACCTTTAAACCTTAGAGAGTATGCAAATACCCTTTCGTGAGAGAGGGTGATCAATCCTCATATACCTTAAGGATCCAGGATATAGCCAATGATAATGAAATTGTCAGTAACTTTTACATGAACTGGTCTCGCCATCTTGAACTATTCCTGGATAAATTGCGCTCCAGGCGGGGTGTTTAAACCCAATTCGAGAGAAAGGTGAATACCTTTAAACCTTTGAAGGGATAAGGATCCCTTAAACGTGAGAGAGGGGGCCAATCCTCTAATCTTTCGATTCATCTTGAGTATATATCCTTGAGTAACATCCTGAAGCGTATCCTACAAAACACCTTTAAACCAAGGTAGGTGTTAACTTGGCTAACACCCCTCCGATGCTTAAGTCAGTATTGGGTTTCAAAGAATAAATTAAATCAAACATATTTAAAAGAGATAGAATTCATACCATCCTGAGTTAGAAATTAAATTCTAAACTCACTTAAAATAAAGTTTAAGGTGTATAGCATTCCAGGATCTTGGTAACATATCACCTTCCATATTCTTGAGTCGGTATGCTCCTTTCCCAGATTCTGATTCAACTTCATAAGGTCCTTCCCATTTTGGGGCAAGCTTCCCATCAGCAGGATTAGTAGTATTTTGAAAAGCCTTCCTTAACACCCAATCTCCAACTTGAAACCTTCTAGTCCTCAGGTTCTTGTCATATGCTCTGGATATCCTCTGTTGATATGCTGCCATCCTTAGCTTTGCCGCATCTCTTGTTTCATCCACGGTGTCCAATTCTTGACACAGGGCTTCAGGATTTGCCTCAGGATCCCAGAGGCTCGATCTTGCTGTATGTATCACCATTTCTGTTGGGATCACTGCCTCCACTCCAAACACCAAGGAAAATGGGATTTGCCCAGTTGCACTTTTCACTGTTGTTCTATCAGCCCATAAGACAAATGGTAGTTCCTCAGCCCATTTTCCTTTTTTGGCACCCAACCTCTTTTTTAAGTTGTTGACGATTATCTTATTCGAGGATTCTGCTTGTCCATTAGCTTGAGGATGCACTGGTGTCGATGTAATCATTTTGATTCCCCAACTTTTACAAAAATCTGTAGTTCTTTTGCTGATAAATTGGGATCCATTATCACAAATTATCTCGGCCGACATCCCGAATCTTGCCAGGATATTCCTCTTTATGAAGGATACCACTTCTTGATCTCTAACTTGGACAAAGGCTTCTGTTTCAACCCACTTGGAGAAATAATCCGTCGTTGCCAACATGAAAACCTTTCCTCCTGGAGCCTTTGGAAGCTTTCCCACTATATCCATACCCCATTTCATAAACGGCCAAGGGGATACGATAGGATATAATGGTTCTGCAGGCTGATGCAGGATGTTGCCGTTTCTTTGACATGCATCGCATTTCTGAGCATACTCCGCGGCATCCTTTCTCATGGTCAGCCAGTAATATCCTGTTCTCAACACCTTCAAGAACAGAGATCTGCCTCCAGTATGGTTGCCACAGTCTCCTTCGTGTATATCCTGAAGTACCTCCTTGGTTTCAGGATCTTCCAAGCACCTTACGTACGGACCTGCCAGGGATTTCTTATACAAAATATTATTTATAATAGTAAAACGAGATACCTTCATCCTAAAAGCCTTAGTATTTGTATCCTTTGGGATATCTCCTTCTTGAAGATACTTCACAATTGGAGTCATCCAGGATTCAGGATCCTTATCAGGATATCCATCACCAGGATCCTGAATACATGCTACTTCTTTATCCTGAGATTTGAAATGTTCCATTGCAGGATACAAGATGTGCACTATCGGTATCTGAGTTCCCTCTGGTATCCTGACAGTAGATCCTAAGTTTGCTAGAGCGTCAGCTTCATATTCAGCATTCTTTTCTCTTGGTACCTGTTCAAGTGTAAAAATTTCGAAATATCCTGCTAATTTTTTAACAATTTCAAGATATTCAGCTAACTTTTCACCTTTTACTGCATAAGATCCATTGAAATGGTTAGTAATCAATAGGGAATCAACATATACTTGTAAACATTTAATATTCATATTTTTAGCCAATTCTAATCCTGCTATTAGAGCTTCATACTCAGCTTCATTATTGGTAGCATAAAATTCACATTTAATAGCCTGGGGTAATATGTCCCCCTGTGGCGATTTTAGTAGTATCCCTAATCCTACACATCTTATGTTGGATGCACCATCGGTATGTAATATCCAAATTTCTGAACTTTCACCTAGTTGTTGTACTTCTAAGTCAGCTTTATCTTGAATATCACTACTAAAATCAGCCACAAAGTCTGCTAAAGCCTGAGACTTTATAGCATTCCTAGGTTCATATACTAAATCATAGGCACTTAACTTTACTGACCATTTAGCCATTCTACCCGACATCTCAGGTTTCCTAAGCACATTTTTAACAGGATAATTAGTTTTAACATGAATCCTATGTGTTTCAAAATAATGTCTAAGCTTAGTTGATGCCACAACTAGGGCTAATATCAATTTCTCTAAGTGTGAATATCTAGTTTCAGCATCTAATAAACTTTTACTAACATAATAGACAGGATACTGCTGACCTTCATGATCCTTTAACAAAACAGCACTTACTACATTCCCTGATACTGCAAGATACAGGAATAATGGTTCACCATCCTCGGGCTTCATCAATAAAGGTGCAGTTGAAAGATATTGCTTTAATTCCTATAAGGCTGCTTCATGCTTTTCTCCCCACTCTAATCTCTTATTCTTCTTCAGGATATCGTAGAGTTCTTTGCATTTCTCTGAGGATCTTGATATAAATTTGTTCAATGCCGCTACTCGTCCTGTTAATCTTTGCACATCTTTCATGTTGGATGGCAACTTGTTATCCAGGATAGATTTGATCTGTTCTGGGGCTGCTTCTATCCCCCTTTTAGTCACCATGTATCCTAAAAACTTTCCTGCCCCCACTCTGAAATGGCACTTGGAAGGATTTAGCTTTATGTTATACTGATCCAGGATATCAAATGCTCCATCTATATCCCGGAGATGATCCTCAGCCTTCTTGGACTTTACCACCATATCATCAATGTATACCTCCATGGTGTCCCCCAGTTTGTCTTTAAACATCATATTCACCAATCTTTGGTATGTTGCACCTGCATTCTTCAAACCAAAAGGCATAGCAGTATAACAGTAAATACCTGTTGGTGTCATGAAAGCAGTATCCTCCTGGTCTGAAGGTTCCATTTGGATCTGTTGGAATCATGAGGATGCATTCATAAATGTTAGCATTTCATGACTGGCAGTTGCATCCACCATCGAGTCTATATGAGGCAGAGGGAATGGGTCTTTAGGACATACTTTGTTCAAGTCTATGTAATCTACTGATGCGTGTGAAGTGTGTATATAAGTTTAAGTATATTTTAAGCCCTTTTACACTTTCTTTAGCCAAGTTTTAAATTTATAAAACACGATATTTACTAACACTAAACACACATATGGGCAAGTGCACCCATCGTGAGCGTAGTATAGTGTTGGTAAGATACCGAGGTCGTCCAAGGACACAAGAGCTTTTAGTACCGGTTTATCCTCAACGTCTAATCAAATCAAAAAGTTTAGAAAAATGTTTTAAGCTAAGAAAAATAAAAACTAACTAAAATGCTGAAAAATAAAAATAAAAGAAAAACAGATAGACAAGATGAATCACTTGGCTCCGACTCGTGTTTAGTGTAACCTTTGATTATTTCCGCACTTTTGCACTATTTAAGAGATTATCTTAGTTATTGTAGTAGGCCCCTCTTTTGGAGGTGACGTTACCCTCAACCCAGTAGTTTGAGTCAGCAAGGATAAAATCCTAAAGGGTCGGATTATTGAAAGATAATTAATTAAGTTATTAATGCATAATGTGCTAGGCCCCTCTTTTGAAAGCGACGTTACCCTCGGCTAAGTAGTCTGAGTCAGCAGGGATACAGTACTAAGTAGCCAGGTTAAAGTATTAATAGTAGTTTAACTTATGAGGGGATCAAAGAGTTTGGACCCCCGCCATCCAATACTGTTAAGTATTGAAGGAGGTCCTACTAAATTTGACCCAGGTCCTTTGCAGGATCTATACACTGAACAATGGCAAGACTCTTACCAAACCGTTCCCTTAACCCCCGACCAGGTAGCCAACATACCTCCATATAGACCGTGGAGATATGAATGGTGAAAATCTTTTATATTATATAGACAGTAAAATAATGCCAAGACACCACGGACAAACGATAAGGAAGAATCACCTTCAACATAAGAAACTAGTTATTAAAGTCATTAATACATAACCAATTAAAAAGTACGAAAAGATTAAAAATAAAAAGTATTACACTAGACACTTTGTCTTCACCAAGTGATGTAAGAGACTTAGGCAAACATGGCCTTGATTGTCAAGAACTCTTACGATCAATCTTGGATCCCGAGACGACTCACACACTCTATGATGGACAATGGATGATGGTGGTGGATGATGGTGTTATGGTGGTGGTGGGTGAAGTGTGAGAGAGGTGGTGTGCCAAGGGATGGTTTGAGCTTGAGCCAAGCACTCCTATTTATAGGCTGAACAGAAGCTCGGACACGGCCCCGTGTCCAGTGGGCACGGTCCCGTGTCCACATCCTTCTCTTTCTTCATTAATTGCTCTTGTCTTTATTAGTTGACCACGGCCCCGTGTCCGCTGGGCACGACCCCGTGTGCAGAAGCATATCTGTACTATCAAGATTTGCCTGGATTCTGCGAATCTTATAGTTGACCACGACCCCGTGTCCGCTGAGCACGGCCCCGTGGTGGGCGATGGAAGCTTCTACAACTTTGTCTTTTATGCTAACACTTGGGCACGCCCCCGTGCTCACTGAGCACGGGGCGTGTTCAGCCTTCTGTTCTCTTGTTTTGCTTGGGAAGATGCTTTCGGGGAGGTCGGGCATGCCACGTTTTTTCCTTTTCTTGTATTTATGTTAGATTTAGCTGCCTTTTTGCTTCTTTTGTTAATTTGAGCTCATTTAATCCTGAAAATACAAAAGGAAGACAAAAACACACTTTTTCCAACATTAGTACTAAAAAAGGGTTAGTTTTATGCCATAATTGATGTAATTTATATGTTGCATTTTGCACACATCAAATACCCCCACACTTGAATCTTTGCTTGTCCTCAAGCAAAACTCTTTATGATGTGACTTTACACTCCCAAATGGAATTGGTAGAAAAGAAGGTTTTTGGGCTTGTCATAGAGTGTCGGGATTTCCAAGATTCTTTATTACGTTTTATTTTTATTTATTACAATCCTATTCGTCATGATTTATTTAAAACTTTTCATAAGATAAATTACTTATTAGGGCATAACATGCCTCTTTAAAATTCTATTTATATACAAGTTCACATACCTCACGGGGGATCACTCAACACTCGGCCGAAGATGTATTTTAGTGAATCACTCGAGAGCGGCATGGAACTTACTCCTACCATAGGCTTTCCAAGCAATCAATCCTCCTCCTTTTTAACTATATACCTTTGTAAATATCAAGAGGACTTTTGGGTGAAGGGTTAGGCTTGGGTTAAAGGTAGGTGGTTGGGTTAGTGGTTAGTAGAAAAGGGCGAAAAAGCGTAAAAAGCGTCGGTTTTCGAAAGACTTTTTTATTTTTGCAATTTTTATTTTGATGAAGCTATTATTCAAACAAAGTTATTTTTGATGAACTTGTTTGTTTATTTCTTTTGCTTCATCAACCAAACAAAATATAATTATTTATTTTTTTATTTTTTTTTAAGTCAAACGAAAAACCGAGATTGTTACTAAAACAAAGGGTTAAAAATAAAAAGGTTTTGGTGGGTGAAAGGGTGTTTGGTTTGGGTTAAGAAATGAAAAGGTTTAGGCTCAAAGGGGTTAACTAGGGGGATTTTGGGTAGGTGGTAAAAAAAAAGAAAAATAATGGTGTAGAAATAAAAAGGGGTTAGTCCTAATGCCTCCATCATTTACTTACTCGGGTTTAAGTTGGTAAGGACCGGGAATGTATCGTCGTGGCAAGTTCTAGAGTTGTAAGAACCAAGCGGCTATTCAAACAAGAAACGAAAAATGAGCATTTAATTTAAAGATATGTATTTGTATGCTCAATAAAGGCTCAAAACTCACTTTTGTGGGAATAGGTTTTTATGTGATCAAGTATATATAATCAAATTTTAATTAAGCTTGTCATGCCTTTTCATAATTTTCTTATGTTGGTTCTTTTTATCATGACGCTATCGGTTGTAAATTTGTAAAAATATAATCTTTTTAAAATTTTGAAATTCCCAAATTAAACCTGGACAAGTAAAAAAAATGAGCGGTTCCAATAGAGTTTTGTGTAAGGCTTGTTATTAGGACTTGCAAGATTCAAGGTTTTAGCATCCCCCCACACTTAAATTACACATTGTCCTCAATGTGTCCCAAAAATAAGTTTTTAGGTTGATTGAATGTGTAAAAGGTGTGAAAAAGCAAAAATTTGTGTTACTGGGCGCTGGACACGGCCCCGTGTTATCCGGGCACGGCCCCGTGTTCAAGTGCCAGTAATAAAAATTAAACAAAAGAAACAGAAGCCTGGACACGGGGGCGTGTTGGGTGAACACGGCCCGTGTCCAGTTACCTGAACTGGGTCATTTCTGCAGACTGTGCAGCACGGGGCCGTGTTGGGCAGACACGGCCCGTGCTGAGCTTACTGTTAATGAAGAAAATTGTCGGATGGCCCTGTTTTCCTGTATGGGGTGCTGGTTCAAGTTTCCCTTGTTATCCTTTGCCATCCTGAGTGTATTTTACTCGTTTCAACACCATCCAAACACCAAATTAACTAAAACCACCATTCATTAAGTCATAGAGAGAATTACATAATAGTCCTAGAAAATTGAAAATAAAAGTTAATGGTCCTAAATTAGATAGGTCAAGTGATACGTAAAATCATCCTAGGGAGTTCTACTTCTAAAATAAGAACCAAAAGTCTGGAAATGGTCTTCCGGTATCTAAAAGTCTTGTAGAACTCCAAGCCGAGGGGCGTTTAAAGCCATTCTTCTATCTCTCTTGGGAGGAAGAAGGCAGCGTCATTCTCTTCAACATCTTGTGGAGGAGGAGCGACACCGACCAAAACCCCTTGTAGCACTTCCCGAGGGGGCTCCGGATGCATGGCGTACCACTCGGCCGGTATGATGACTTCAGGAACCACATTCCATGCCCTTTGGGTAATGATTGGTACCAAAGGAGGAGAAGCGAGAATGTTCAACCTTTGGTGCAAAAGGTTGACCTCTCGAAGACATCCTTCTAGTCCCACCGTCAAGTGATTAATACGGTCAACCAATGCTCTTCCACCCCTGTCATTTCATCAAGGGCCTCTCTTAGGGCGTAAATATAGTTTACAAGAGAATCTTCAACCGCTGATGACCTTCTCCCTTGCCGGTTGTTTCTGGAGTGTGATGAAGATGTTCCGCTAGTTCTGCTCGCCATTCTGAGAAAACAAACCGAGAAGAGTTCAACTTTATGAAGTCAGTACTTCGGACACGGCCCCGTGTTCAATGAACACGGCCCTTGTTCAAATGTCTGCAGATTTTTAGGACAAGGGATCTTGGAGTTTTAATTTGTTTTTATGATGTTTAAAATGTTTTTAAGCGGAAACAACTTAAAACATTGTTGTAGAACTTATTTTTAACAAGATCCCATGAATAAAAATCTAACAAACATCTTACTAAAGTTTGAAATTATGGAGATTTCAAGTTCTAATGGAAGCATGAAGAAGATGGAAGTGGATAAAAGAGGAAAGGACAAGAAGGGTGTAGAGAAGCTTCTTTTAGAAAATACCTAGGATGGTATGTGAGAATATTCTCCAAATCTCTGTCCCTTGAATGGTTCAAATGTGCAGGATTCTTGGCTGCATTTATAGAAAACAACAGTACGCTGCACACGGCCCCGTGTCGGCTGGACACGGCCCCGTATTCAGGGGAATCCTGACACATTTTGTCCGTATTCTGACACGAAATCAGATGAGAATCTTTGATTGGACACGGGGGCGTGTTGACCTGGACACGGCCCCGTGTCTAGAAGCAGTCTTATGGAGTTTGCCTATTTTTAAGGAACTTTTCCGGATCGGGCGGTTCCTTACTGGATGGAACAACCCCAAAGTGCCTAAGATACCTTAATTGTTCTAGATTGAGACGAGAACGCAAGAGGTTGTCGGTGAGGGTGATTCCTATGCTAAATGTAGGTGGACAAGTCCAACCCTTTCCCGGGCTCTCGTTAAAGAAGGTGTATGCCGAATCGCTCAGGTCTATGTATGCATCGAACAAAGTCGATGGGGAGTCCTTCACGGCACAATCGGCACAGGGACGACTATCGCTCAAGTCCTCACTAGAGTTAGAAGTATCGTCGGGAACAATGAAGTTGTTTGAATGCGATTCCAACACTTCTTCTTGGTTATCATCTTGGGATAAATTATTGAAATCTATCCTAAGTTCTTTTAACCAATTAAGAATTAGATCTTCTAATTGAAATAGTTCAACAAGAAGCATTTCTCCTAGAAAATCTGGTTAGGAGCATTCGAGGGAGAGATAGGGATTATTTTTACTTTCGCCCCTCTTAAGGATACAAGGAAACGATGGGTCTATATAGTGGGGCTTATAATTTAGAAAATAACATTCTAATTCCTTATGGGTACCACCACATAATTGACACCACGTACCATAAGAGTGCCGAAAGTAAAAAGTATCAATATCACTCATGTTTGTGTCAGAAATTACCAACCGTCGGGATCTTACGGTTCTGTTTTCAGTAACTGACTCTTGGGCACGGGGCGTGTTGAGTGGGCACGGCCCCGTGTTCAGCTTACTGTCTGACTTAAAACAGGATTGCCAGTTCCAATGATTGGGCACGGGGCGTGTTCAGCGGCCACGGCCCGTGCTGAGTTCTGCAGAAGCTGAAAAACTAAGAAAAATCCTAAAAAAATAGAAAAATAAGAAAAACGATTAGGCCGTTGATTCCTAACTTTCTTAAAATCCTTGTGTCCCCGGCAGCGGCGCCAAAAACTTGATGCGTGTGAAGTGTGTATATAAGTTTCAGTATATTTTAAGCCCTTTTACACTTTCTTTAGCCAAGTTTTAAATTTATAAAACACGATATTTACTAACACTAAACATACATATGGGCAAGTGCACCCATCGTGAGTGTAGTATAGTGTTGGTAAGATACCGAGGTCGTCCAAGGACACAAGGGCTTTTAGTACCGGTTTATCCTCAATGTCTAATCAAATCAAAATGTTTAGAAAAATGTTTTAAACTAAGAAAAATAAAAACTAACTAAAATGCTGAAAAATACAAATAAAAGAAAAACAGATAGACAAGATGAATCACTTGGCTCCGACTCGTGTTTAGTGTAACCTTTGATTATTTCCGCACTTTTGCACTATTTAAGAGATTATCTTAGTTATTGTAGTAGGCCCCTCTTTTGGAGGTGACGTTACCCTCAACCCAGTAGTTTGAGTGAGCAAGGATACAATCCTAAAGGGTCGGATTATTGAAAGATAATTAATTAAGTTATTAATGCATAATGTGGTAGTCCCCTCTTTTGAAGGCGACGTTACCCTCGGCTAAGTAGTCTAAGTCAACAGGGATACAGTCCTAAGTAGCCGGGTTAAAGTATTAATAGTAGTTTACCTTATGAGGGGATCAAAGAGTTTGGACCCCCGCCATCCAATACCGTTAAGTATTGAAGGAAGTCCTACTAAATTTGACCCAGGTCCTTTGCAGGATCTATACACTGAACAATGGCAAGACTCTTACCAAACCGTTCCCTTAACCCCCGACCAGGTAGCCAACATACCTCCATATAGACCGTGGAGATATGAATGGTGAAAATCTTTTATTTTATATAGACAGTAAAATAATGCCAAGACACCACGGACAAACGATAAGGAAGAATCACCTTCAACATAAGAAACTAGTTATTAAAGTCATTAATACATAACCAATTAAAAAGTGCGAAAAGATTAAAAATAAAAAGTATTACACTAGACACTTTGTCTTCACCAAGTGATGTAAGAGACTTAGGCAAACATGGCCTTGATTGTCAAGAACTCTTATGATCAATCTTGGATCCAGAGACGACTCACACACTCTATGATGGACAATGGATAATGGATGATGGTGGTGGATGATGGTGTTATGGTGGTGGTGGGTGGTGGGTGAAGTGTGAGAGAGGTGGTGTGCCAAGGGATGGTTTGAGCTTGAGCCAAGCACTCCTATTTATAGGTTGAACAGAAGCTCGGACACGGCCCCGTGTCCAGTGGGCACGGCCCCGTGTCCACATCCTTCTCTTTCTTCATTAATTGCTCTTGTCTTTATTAGTTGACCACGGCCCCGTGTCCGCTGGGCATGACCCCGTGTGCAGAAGCATATCTGTACTATCAAGATTTGCCTGGATTCTGCGAATCTTATAGTTGACCACGACCCCGTGTCCGCTGAGCACAGCCCCGTGGTGGGCGATGGAAGCTTCTACAACTTTGTCTTTTATGCTGACACTTGGGCACGCCCCCGTGCTCACTGAGCACGGGGCGTGTTCAGCCTTTTGTTCTCTTGTTTTGCTTGGGAAGATGCTTTTAGGGAGGTCGGGCATGCCACGTTTATTCCTTTTCTTGTATTTATGTTAGATTTAGCTGCCTTTTTGCTTCTTTTGTTAATTTGAGCTCATTTAATCCTGAAAATACAAAAGGAAGACAAAAACACACTTTTTCCAACATTAGTACAAAAAAAGGGTTAGTTTTATGCCACAATTGATGTAATTTATATGTTGCATTTTGCACACATCACTACACAAACTCTCTATTTCCCATTCTTCTTTTGAACTACGACCACATTTGCTAGCCACTTGGGGAATTTGACTTCCCTAATCATCTTGGATTTCAATAACCTTTCAACCTCCTCCTGTATGATTGCATTTCTTTCAGAAGCAAACTTCCTTCTCTTTTTTTGAACGGGCTTGAAAGACATGTCAATCCCAAGTTTATGAGTTATAATATCTTTCGATATAGTTGTCATGTCTTCGTGTTTCCATGCAAACGTGGATATCCAGCATTTCAAAAAGTTAGTAAGCGGATCCTCAATATCCTGAGGGATATTGGCCCCTACAAGCACCGAGATATCTGGATTATCCTGATCCAGGATAACTTTCTTAACATCATGCTTCGAAGCTTCCATGATATCCTGGGCTTGTATCCTTAATTGCTATCATGCCCGGGATTTTCTTGAGGCCTTCATTGAAGAGGATTAGCACTCCTTCGCCTCTTGTTGGTCACTTTCAACTTCTACTACCCCCCAAGGATTAGGGATCTTGACACACTGATGATAGGTGGAAGGTACAACTTTCATATCGTGAATCCATGGCCTGCCCAATATAACATTATAGTAGGATAATGAATCCATGACACAAAACCGTTTCATCGAGTTTACTCCTTCGACATATACGGGCAGTTTTATCTCACCAACAGTATTCTTTGCTTCTCCACTAAACCCTACAAGCACAGTGGACTTTGAGGTAATCTCCATCTTGGGGATGTTCATTCTCTTCAGGATTTCCAATTGGATGATGTTGACCGAGCTGCCATTGTCCACCAATATCATGCGTACAAAATGGTTAGCAATATATAAAGTAATTACCAAACCATCATGGTGAGGATCCTGGATGTTATTCTGGTCGGCACTGTCGAATGTTATCATTTTGTCGTTTGTAAGTGTTGTCATCCTTGTTGGTTTGTCTCCTCTTTCTGACTTAGCCTCCTTGGCATGCCTTTTAGCTGTAGAATAAGATGTTCCGCATATATCGGATCCTCCTGAACTAAAGTTAATTATCTTGGCGTCTGGAGGAGGTAATGCTGCACGTTCAGGATCCTTATCAGTATCCTGACCCTTATTCTTCTTTCTGCCCAGAAGATCTTTCAAATACCCCTTGCTTAATAGGTAGCTTATTTCCTTCCTTAGGGCTATGCAATCTTCCGTCACATGTCCAAAATCCTCATGGAAGGCACACCATTTGGATTTATCTTTCCAATCGGCCTTTTGCTGGTTCTTTCTTGGCCACCTCGCTTTATCTCCCAAACCCTGCAGAGCATACATTAGTTCGGGTATGTTAACAGAAAAACAATATTTTGACAATTTAGGATACTCCTCAGGATCCTCATCCTCAACAGCATTCACTTTCTTGCTATCATTCCTGCCATATGGCTTAGAGCGGTATGGCTTATATGAGGATTCTGACTTCCTGTTAGTTGATTCGTATATTGAGGATGAATTCATCCTCTCTTGCATTTTCTTGTCGTCTTCAAGACTGATATATCTCAAAGCCCTGTTTCGAGCTTCGTCTAAGTTCCTGCAAGGATTCATCATAAGATCCTGATAAAACTGGGAATCCTTTTGTAGTACCATCTTGAATGCTTGGACTGCTGTAGCAACATCAAGGTGTGGGATATCCAAGGATTCCCTGCTGAATTTGTTCACATAACCCCTTAGGGATTCTTGTGGTCCTGTGTTATCTTGTAGAGGTCACTTGTTAGTTTTTCAAAGCTTCTACTTTAAGAAAACTGACTATTAAACAAATTAACTAAATGAGCAAATGATGTAATTGAATGAGGTGGAACATTTAGAAGTCATTTCAAGGCTGATCATGTTAAAGTAGAGCCAAAGCCCTTGCACAAGCTTGCTTCTTTAAGATCCGACGGGATAGGGTTAATCTCCATCCTCTCCCTATACTGGGCAATATGCTCCTCAGGATCCGTCGTCCCATCATACAGCTTCATGTTGGGAGTCTGGAATCTCTTTGGGATTTTTGCATCACAAATGGGGTGAGCAATGCGGGATATGTTGTGACAATCCCGGGATACTTCCGGTATAGGCTGCACTATCCCAGGCACACTTGATATCATATCCTTCAACTTTTAAAGCTCTCTGGTTATCGCTGATGTCACACCTGTATCCTGCAATGATCCAAGATTATTAGTAATAGGGATACTGGTGTTAACAGACAAGTTACCAGTTTGGCGATTCTGGCCATATCCTGGAGCATATTCTGGAGCATATCCTGGGTCCCTCACAGTCGACATTCTAGCCGTTAAGGGTATCTCTGGAATATTGCTCTGAGAACGACTCGGTATGATATTGCCCTGATTATCCTCAGTATATACTACTGAACTAAAGTTCAGCGTCCTGGGCTGCAAAGGGGTAACAGTATCCTCAGCAGGTCTCTTGGAGTTGGACTTCAAGAGTTGTATCTCTCTCATTATCATCTGGTTAGTTTCCTGCTGTTGCTTCACCTGATCCTGTATATTACCAAACAAAGTTAAAATTTCATCATTAGAAACCATAACAGGAGTTCTCCCTAGAACACCAGATCTGTTGACATTCTGAGCAGGAGGAGTGTCTCTGGATATTTGGCTTTCATTTCTCTTTAAAGGAGCTTGAATTTGTGGAGGAGGAGGAGGAGGAGGAAGCACCAAACCAGTTATAGCAGAGGTTGTAGCAGGCATTGAGGAAGAGCTCATGTTTGATTTTGAAGCCATTGAAATCAGTTGTGTAAAAAGTTTTTGAAAACAGAACACCAAGTAATGATTTTAGCAAGGTTTTTAGTAAAAACAACACCACTTTCCCCATGGTGGGCGCCAAATTGTTTTGGTCAAAAATTACCTAAGCAATTAACTGATCAAATTAGTTTTGTGAGGTAGTGTGCTAACAATGTGTATTGAAAATATTCTGGTTTAGTTGATTGCAAAAAACAGTTTCAGGATATAGCTCAGGATACCCAGCTATATTAATAATCAAACAATGAGCAAAAATGTAAAGGTTGACACGAGCTATACGAGAAAAGCCCTTGATCAATCTAGATCTCCGGCATAAAACCTTGGGAGCTGACAATCGTCGGCTGCCTTGTTCTTCTTATTACTTCTAAATTCAGGATATAGTGCAGGATATGGCTCAGATCGATGCTAAGTGTTACAATGATTGCAAGTGGTGAGTGTTAATGTGTGATTGTTGCTGGAAAGTTGAGTGTGAGAGTTAGAGAGCTCGAATTGTGTGTTTCCTATGATCTGGCCATCCTTATTTATAGTTATAAGAATTAACTAACTATGCTAAAAATCCGGGATACTTGGAATATTCCCTTCTGAACGTTAGGGATTGTTTCAACTCGTTTTACCCGTGCATATTAATTATAAATCCAGGATTTAAGCTCCCATGCGCGTTACAACATTAATAGCATTGACCAGCATCTGTAACTCCCATAAAATATGCCTTTCTTCAATGCTGACCGTTACAAGACCCATTCTTCCGCCATCAATGTCCTTATCCTAACCAATTTGAGCGAGTCTTCAGGGTGTCTTGGTCCTCATGAACGTGAGTCCCTTATAGCCAACGTTTACAAGCAAATTATTAGTAATAGTCAGGATGCTGCCTCAGGATGTTACCAATATCCTGGTCTGGTATCCTGATCGCAATCAGCTATCGTAAATTCAAGATATAATTCAGGATATGGGCTCAGAATTTTCACCCATAACAGCTAGCAAATGTGGTCGTAGTTCAAAAGAAGAATGGGAAATGGAGAGTTTGTGTAGATTACACAGACTTAAACAAGGCGTGTCCTAAAGACCCATTCCCTCTGCCTCATATAGACTCAATGGTGGATTCAACTACCGGTAATGAAATGTTAACCTTTATGGATGCATCCTCAGGATTCCAGCAGATCCAAATGGAACCTTCGGACCAGGAGGATACTGCTTTCATGACACCAACAGGTATCTATTGTTATACTGCTATGCCATTCGGTTTAAAAATTGCAAGTGCAACATACCAAAGATTGGTGAACATGATGTTTAAAGACAAACTGGGGGACACCATGGAGGTATACATTGATGATATGGTGGTAAAGTCCAAGAAGGCTGAGGATCATCTTCGGGATATTGAAGGAGCATTTGATATCCTGGATCAGTATAACATGAAGCTAAATCCTGCCAAGTGCCATTTTGGAGTGGGGGCAGGAAAGTTTTTAGGATATATGGTGACTAAAAGGGGGATAGAAGCAAGCCCGGAACAGATCAGAGCTATCCTGGATATCAAGTCACCATCCAACATGAAAGATGTGCAAAGATTAAAAATCTTATCTCGTGAATTGAGGTTATTAAGTTAAAACGATGGTTGAGGTGACATTGTGCAACTTCCAACACGTTTTTCACTCGATGGCTATCCATTTAGCCCCTATATCTTCTCTCTTCTTAGTTGATAAACGATCATCTCTCTTGATCTTAGGTACTTCTCTCTTCTTATCTCTTAGAATTTCTTTGTCCAAATTTCCCGATGGCCACCAGAACACGCTCTCATTCCAGCAAGTCCTCCTCATCATTTGTCAATCAGAATCTGCTCCAAAACCCTGAGAAGGAGGTGTGCTCCTTTGATAATGCCGACATCAACGCGTTAAGAACCTCCGGTGCTTTCTTCGATATGGCGATTATCCGTCCATTCGACCGGAGCATTCGTTCCGACGTATCTTCCGAGGAGTGGATCTGTTTCTCATCATACCCATTTTCCCTTGGCCTTCGATATCCATTCCCGAAATTCATCATGGAGTTTTTTCGAATTACCGGCCTCTGTTTTGCCCAAACAATGCCTATGGTCTGGAGAGTACTTATCATCCTTAACTAAATCGAAGCCCTTCATGTCCCCGATCTATGTATCAAAGACCTTCCACTTGCTTACCGTCTCCGATCCCACGGCAATAGTAGCTTCTTGCTTTTCTCAACCTCTAGCAATCCCCTCATCCTCAAAGCTTCAAAAAATGAGGATGGGTGGCAACGAAAATTCTTCTTTGTTAGAAGGGATTCCATTCCCAAGGGCAAAAGCCTTCCGGTGAAATGGTTGACCTCCGGTAGGGTTTAGGGCTTTTAGATATCCCCAAACATGTCCTGGTGATGTATCCTGTACTAATATCCTGATGTCTTTTATGTAGCAAACTTCAAAGAGTTAGCTCCTCCCACTGAAAAATCCCAAGAACGAATCAACAGGGTCTACCAGTTGCCTGATTGTGACAGATCCTTTACACAGCATCTTCCAAGTTCAAGCCAATACTCTTCATCAGATATGTCTGGTAAGAATCACATAACTTGTGTACATTTTTAACTAATAAAATAAGAGACAAGAGTAAAGATTTAGAAATTTTTCCTATTTAGCAGCACCAGCCAAAGTTCCAGAAGTTTTTGATCTTGATGAACTGGATAGTTACCCTATTCCTATCCAGGTAAAGAAAGAACCCTGCAAACCTGCTTCCATCTCCAAGCCTGCATCCAGCTCCAAACCGGCAGCAGTTCCTAAGCCCTCTCCTGCTACCAAGCCACGTACCTCAAGTTCCAGCAAAAGAAAGGAAATCGATTCTCCAGCATCATCCGAGGCCTTTCCTTATGAAAACCATGGATTCCTTGAATCCAGTGGCTTTATGACCAGCTTCCTCAACCAGGTTCATATCCTTAACCTACATCCTGCACCATATGTTGGTTATATATGTAAATGTATGTTAATACCTGTTTCTTCGTTTTGTAGGGTCTTGAACGCCTGATGAGCCTCTACGAAGAAAGCTGCGGTTTAAACAAGATGTTGGAAGTGAAGCTGAGGAAAGCCGAGACCACCATCAGAGATCAGGGGATGATAGCTGCTGCTAAGTCACAACATTATGAGGATAAATACAAAGCTGTGACCCAGGAAGCTAAAGCTGCCATCAACAAGGCCAATGAAGACGCCCAAACCAAGCTGGATGCCGCCCATCTTCAATTTGAGCAGGATATGACTACCTACCGAGAAGGTCTCAAGGAATCAGTTGTAATTTCCCTCCTACAAGCCAGGTTGAATATGGCTTATGAAGCCAAGGCTTTGGGCTTTGAATGCCCCTCCTGGAATGTAAGTGCTTGGGAGGCGAAGCTGAAAGATCTCGGGGGAAGTCCTGTTGAGTATCTCGCTAAGCCTGTGGGTGACGAGGCTTCCAAGTCAGCGAAGGAGGCGGCTGATGCTGAAAAGAATCTTGATGGTGATGGTGGTGAGGATGCTGGAGGGAATGCTGCTGGTGAAGATGGTGCTGCACCTTAATTGCAGTGAAGTGGGCGATGATGGATGTTCTTGCCTAGGCCGGAGCCCACTTTTTTAAGTTTGTTGGTTGTTGAACAATTTCTATTTCCTGTCTTTTAAACAATTTATATTTCCTGCATTCAGACAATATGGTGACCAAAGGTGGAGGGATCCTAAGTTTCAGGACGAAGCCCTTGGTCATCAGTTAGTATGGTTTATTTCGAACAATGTTAACAATTGAAGGTGGAGGTATCTTGGGTTCCAAGACGAAGCCTTTAGTTGTTAAGTAAGTATGGTAGAAAATTAACTGTGCTTTTGGTGGATGGGTCTCAGTTTGAGATGAAACCAAAAGCACAATCTTTTAATATGTTAATAATATAACCTTCTTTTGGCCTTGTTTATCATTGTCCTTTTTCAATTCTTGTTATGCATTGCTTAGTTTGAATACAATTTCGACATTCTAAACTTAGTGTAATGTCAAATAAAAATATCTTAATCAGGATACTCACAAATATCCTATTAAAACTTTTGTCAAATAAGGTTTTCAAAGCTCAAACAATTTAGATAAAGTTTTCGACGAAAAAGGATAGTTTATTTTGCAAAGCATGTTTTGATAACCGTTGTTTGATTTAATTTTCCAATCTAATAAACATTCTGAGCAAATACCCTAAAATATATCCTGAGAATATATCCTAAGAAAATATCCTGAGAATATATCTTGATCAGAATATCTTCAATCTAAGTGTTATACTCATACAGTTTCAGAAATTTGAACAATTTAGATAAGGCCTTTTTCAAGGAACAAAAAGGAAAGATCATACCAGATACAGAGTACATCCTTATCCTTAGACTTCAATCCTTTTGCAACCTTTTTATCGAAGATGTCCCCAGTCCGGGACACTTAGTGGACTAAGCCCAAGCTTAATCCCTTCAGTTTTTTACACTGCCTTAGTAGGAATGTCCCCTGTGTATCATGTCTTTGAATACTTATAAATTTTCTGGACATCAAGTGCAACCGTTTGTATAATTTTTGTGTTACAGGGGATAAACCCTAAGATATCCTGTAGATAAATCCTTAGTGTACTGGGGATAAACCCGTAGGTATTCTGGAGAAAATCCCAAGTTTTCGTGCGCTACAGGCGGGAGTGTATAAACTCCAAGACTTAGAAAGGTGAAAACCTTTAAACCTTAGAGAGTATGAAAATACCCTTTCGTGAGAGAGGGTGATCAATCCTCATATACCTTTAGAATCCAGGATATAGCCAACAATAACGAAATTGTCAGCCACTTTTACATGGACTGGTCCCGCGATCTTGAACTATCCCTGGACAACTTGCGCTCCAGGCGGGGTGTTTAAATCTAATTCGAGAGAAAGGTGAATACCTTTAAACCTGTGAAGGGGTCAGGATCCCTTAAACGTGAGAGAGGGGGCCAATCCTCTAATCTTCTGAACTATCCTGAGTGTATATCCTGGAGTCATATCCCGAAGCATATTCTGCAAAACAATCTTAAACAAAGGTTGTGTTAGCCTGGCTAACACCCCTCTAATGCTTAAGTCAGTACTGGGTTCAAACAAAATAAAATAGAATCATATTTAAAAGAGATAGAATTCATACCGTCCTGAGTTAGAAATTAAATTCTAAGCTCACATGAAATAGGCTTTGAGATGTATAGCATTCCAGGATCTTGGTAATATATCCTCCTCCATATTCTTAAGCCGGTATGCTCCTTTTCCGGATTCTGATTCAATCTCATAAGGTCCTTCCTACTTAGGAGCTAACTTTCCATCAGCAAGATTAGTAGTATTCTGAAAAGCCTTCCTTAATACCCAATCTCCAACTTGGAACCTTCTAGTCCTTATATTCTTGTTATATGCTCTGGATATCCTCTGTTGATATGCTGCCATCCTTATCTTTGCCGCATCTCTTAATTCATCCACAGTGTCCAATTCCTGAGATAGGGCTTCAGGATTCTTCTCAGGATCCTTGAGACTGGATCTCGCTGTAGGTATCACCATTTCTGTCGGGATTACTGCCTCCGCTCCAAATACTAAGGAAAATGGGGTTTGCCCAGTTGCACTCTTTATTGTCGTCCTATCAGCCCATAAAACAAAGGGTAATTCTTCGGCCCATCTTCCTTTCTTAGCTCCAAGTCTTTTCTTCAAATTGTTGACAATTATCTTGTTCGAGGATTCTGCTTGTCCATTTGCTTGAGGATGTACTGGTGTGGATGTAATCATTTTAATTCCCCAAATCTTGCAAAAGTCAGTAGTCCTCTTACTTATAAACTGAGAACCATTGTCACAAATTATCTCAGCTGGTACTCCAAATCTAGTCAAGATATTCCTTTTTTATGAAGGATACTACTTCTTGGTCTCTGACTTGAATAAATGCTTCAGCTTCAACCCATTTAGAGAAATAATCAGTCATTGCCAGCATGAAGACTTTTCCTCCTGGAGCTTTTGGTAATTTTCTCACTATGTCCATTCCCCACTTCATGAATGGCCAAGGAGAAACGATAGGATAAAGTGGCTCAGCAGCTTGATGTAATACATTTCTGTGCCTTTGACATGGATCACATCTTCGAGCATATTCTGCAGCATCCTTCCTCATTGTCGGCCAATAGTATCCTGTTTTTAATACCTTTGAGAATAATGACCTGCCCCAGTATGGTTACCACAATCCCCTTCGTATATATCCTGAAGCACTTCTTTAGTTTCGGGATCCTCCAAGGACCTCAGATATGGTCATGCAAGAGATTTCTTATACAAAACATCATTTATAATAGTGAATCGTGATACCTTCCTTCTAAAGGCCTTAGGATTCTCATCCTTTGGGATGTGTCCTTCCTTGAGATATCTCACGATCGGAGCCGTCCAGGACTTAGGATCCTCCTCAGGATACTCATCATCAGGATCCTGGATACTTATTACTTCCTTATCCTGAGATTTGAGAGAATCCACCGCAGGATACAGGATATGTAGTATTGGTATTTGGGTTCCCTCCGGTATCCTGACTGATGATCCTAGATTTGCCAAGGCATCTGCTTCAGAATTATCCTCTCTTGGTACATGTTCAAGTGTAAAAACATCGAAATATCCTGCTAATTTTTGAGAATTTCGAGATAGTCGATTAACTTCTCACCTTTAACTGCATAGGATCCATTAAATTGATTAGTAATTAACAAGGAATCGACAAATACTTGTAAGCTTTTAATATTCATATTCCTACCCAATTCTAATCCTGCAATCAAAGCTTCATATTCTGCTTCATTATTAGTGGCAGGAAATTCACACCTAATAGCCTGGGGTAATATGTCCCCTTGTGGCGATTTTAGTAGTATACCCAATCCTACACCTCTCACGTTAGATGCACCATCAGTATATAATGTCCAGGATTCTAAGTTTTCTGCTAGCTGTTGTACTTCTAGGTCTACTTCATTTTGAATATCACTACTGAAATCAGCCACAAAGTCAGCTAGAGCCTGAGACTTTATGGCATTACTAGGTTCATATACTATATCAAAGGCACTTAATTTTACTGACCACTTAGCCATCCTGCCTGACATCTCGGGTTTCCTAAGCACGTTTTTTAACAGGATAATTAGTTTTAATATGAATCCTATGCGTCTCAAAATAGTGTCTAAGCTTTGTCGATGCCATAACTAAGGCCAATATCATTTTTTCTAAATGAGAATATCTAGTTTCAGCATCTAATAAACGTTTGCTAACATAATAGACAGGATATTGCTGACCTTCGTGATCCTTTACCAGGACAGCACTTACCACGTTCCCTGATACTGCAAGATATAGGGATAATGGTTCACCATCCTCGGGCTTCATCAATAGGGGTGCAGTTGAGAGATACTACTTTAGTTCCTGCAATGCTGCTTCATGCTTCTATCCCCACTCGAATTTCTTATTCTTCTTCAGGATATCATAGAATTCCTTGCATCTTTCCTAGGATCTTGATATAAACCTGTTTAGTGCTGCTACTCGCCCTGTTAATCTTTGTACATCTTTCATGTTTGAAGGTGACTTGATATCCAGGATAACTTTAATCTGTTCCGGGCTTGCTCGATCTCCCTTTTAGTCACCATGTATCCTAGAAACTTTCCTACCCCTACTCCAAAGTGGCATTTGGCAGGATTTAGTTTCATGTTGTATTGGTCTAGGATGTCGAACGCTCCCTTAATATCCTGGAGGTGATCCTCAGCCTTCTTGGATTTTACCACCATATCATCAATGTACACCTCCATGGTGTCCCCCAGTTTGTCTTTAAACATCATGTTCACCAATCTTTGGTATGTTGCACCTGCATTTTTCAAACCAAAAGGCATAGCAGTATAACAATAAATACCTGTTGGTGTCATGAAAGCAGTATCCTCCTGGTCCGAAGGTTCCATTTGGATCTGCTGGAATCCTGTGGATGCATCCATAAAGGTTAACATCTCATGGTCGGCAGTAGCATCCACCATTTAGTCAATATGAGGTAGAGGAAATGGGTCTTTGGGACATGCTTTGTTCAAGTCTGTGTAATCCACACAAACCATCCATTTCCCATTTTTCTTTTGCACCACAACTACATTTTCTAGCCATTTAGGAAATTTAACTTCCCTAATCATCTTGCTCTTTAATAATCTTTCAACCTCTTCCTGAATGATCGCGTTCCGTTCTGGAGCAAACTTCCTTTGTTTCTGTTGGACAGGCTTGAAAGACCTATCAATTCCGAGTTTGTGAGTTATAATATCCTTGGAAATACCTGTCATATCCTCGTGTTTCCACGTGAATGTTGACATCCTACATTTCAAAAAATTAGTTAATTGATTCTCAATATCCCGAGGGATATTGGTCCCTACGAGCATCGAGATATCTGGATTATCCTGATCGAGGATAACTTTCTTAACATCCTACTCTGAAGCCTCCAAGATATCTTGGGCTTGCATCTTTAATTGCTATGCTACATTGGGCTTTGTTGAGGATTTCATCGAAGAAGAATAACACTCCTTAGCTTCTTGTTGATCACTTTCCACTTTGACAACCCCCAAGGGGTAGGTATCTTGATGCACTGGTGATAGGTAGATGGCACAGCTTTCATATCATGGATCCATGGCCTACCTAATATAATATTGTAGCAGGATAAGGAGTCCATGACACAGAAGCGTTGCATTGAGTTGAACCCTTCAACATACACATGCAACTTTATTTCTCCCACGGTATTCCTGGCTTCTCCACTGAACCCAACGAGCACAGTGGATTTCGAAGTAATATCCATCGGGGATACATTCATCCTCTTCAGTGTTTCCAGCTGAATTATGTTGACGGAGCTGCCATTATCCACCAGTATCATGTGCACAAAATGATTAGCAACATATAAAGTTATTACCAAAGCATCGTGGTGAGGATCCTGGACAGTATCCCTGTCATCACTGTCGAACGTGATCACTTTATCAGTTGTGAGGGTTGACATCCTGGTTGGCTTATCCCCCCTTTCCACCTTAGCTTCCTTTGCATGTCTTTTTGCTGCAGAATAAGAAGTCCCACAAATATCGGATCCTCCTGAAATAAAGTTAATTATCTTGGCATCTGCAGGAGGTGATGCTGCACGTTCAGGATCCTTCTCAGAATAATGACCCTTATTCTTCTTTCTTCCCAGAAGATCCTTCAGATATCCTTTGCTCAGGAGATAGCTTATTTCATTCCTCAGAGCAATGCAATCCTCAGTAACATGTCCAAAATCTTCATGGAAAGCACACCACTTGTACTTATCCTTCCAATCAGCTTTCTGTTGGTTCTTCCTAGGCCACCTTGCTTTGTCTCCTAAACCCTGCATAGCATACATCAGTTCTGGTATATTAACAGAAAAACAATATTCTAACAACTCAGGATACTCCTCAGGATCCTCGTCTTCAACAGCATTCACTTTCTTGCTGTCATTTCTACCATATGATTTAGAGCGATATGGCTTGTATGAGGATTCTGACTTCCTGTTGGTCGATTCGTAGGATGAAGATGAATTCATCCTCTCTTGCATCTTTTCGTCATCCTCCAGTCGAATATATCTTAAAGCTCTGTTCCGAGCTTCATCCAGGTTTCTGCAGGGATTCATTACAAGATCCTGGTAAAATTGAGAATCTTTTTGCAATCCCATTTTGAATGTCTGCACAGCTGTTGCAACATCTAGATGCGGGATATCTAAGGATTCCCTGCTAAATTTGTTCACATAATCTCTCAAGGATTCCTGAGGTCCTTGAGTTATCCTGTAGAGATCACTGGTTAGTTTTTCAAAGCTTCGACTGTAGGAAAATTGACTATTAAATAAATTAACTAAGTGAGCAAATGATGTAATCGAATGAGGAGGAACATTTAAGAGCCATTTTAAGGTAGATCCTGTTAAGGTAGAACCAAAACCCTTGCAGAGACATGCTTCCTTGAGATCTGGAGGGATAGGGATGATTTCCATTCTTTCCCTATACTGGGCAATATGCTCTTCAGGATTCGTAATTCCGTCATAGAGCTTCATGTTGGGGGTCTGAATTTTTTTTTGGGATTTCAGCATCACAAATAGGATATGCAAACCGGGATATCCTGTGGATGTCTTGGGATACTTCTGGAATTGGCTGAACCACCCCAGGTACACTGGATATCATGTCCTTCAATTTCTGAAGCTCCCTAGAAAATGCCGATGTCATACCTGCATCCTGCAAAGATCCAATACCATTAGTAGCAAGAGTATTATTATTAGATACGTTACCAGTCTGAGGATTCTGGCCATATCCTGAAGCATATCCTGAACTTCTCACAGTTGACACCCTAACCGAAGAGGGTATCTCAGGAATATGACTCTGGGAATGGTTAGTAACAATATTCCCCCTGTTATCCTCAGTATATACTGCAGAACTGAAGTTCAAAGCTCTGGGCTGCAAGGGAGTGACAGTATCCTCAGTGGGTCTGCTTGAGCTGGATTTCAAGAGTTGTATATCTTTCATCAGCGTTTGGTTGGTCTCTTGTTGTTGCCTCATCTGTTCCTGTATACTACCAAACAAAGTTAGAATTTCATCATTAGATGCCAAAACAGGAGCAGAACCCTGAGCATTCTGAGTGGGAATAACATCCCGAGCCACATGAATTTCAGTACCTTGTGAAGAGGCTTGGGTTCTTGGAGGAGGTGGTGGAAGCACCGAACCAATTGTTGCAGAGGTTGTTGCAGACACAGTAGAAGAGCTCATGTTTGATCTTGAGGCCATTGAAAATAGTGTAGCAAAAGTTTTGAAAACATAAAACCAAGTAATGATTTTACAAAAGCTTTTAGTAGAAATAGCACCACTTGCCCCACGGTGGCGCCAAATTGTTTTGGTCAAAAATTACCGAAGCAATTAAGTGATCAAATTAGTTAAGTGGGGTAGTGTGCTAAGAATGTGTATCAAAAATATGCTAATTAAGTTGTTAACAAAAAACAGTTTTCAGGATACGGCTCAGGATATTAAGTTGTATCTATGATCAAACAATGAGCAAAAAGGTAAAGGGTGACACGAGATGTACGAGGAAAGCCCTTGATCAATCTAGATCGCCGGCATAAAACCTCGGGAGCTGACAATCGCAGCTGCCTTGTTCATCTTATTGCTTCAAATATCAGGATACAGTGCAGGATATGATGCGGATCGACTAAGTGTTACAATGTGATTTTAATACAAATGTAAGTGTGTTGTTGGTGTTTGCAGTTAGAGAGCAAGAGTGTACGAGAGATTGTGTGTGTTCTTATCTGATCCGATCACTCCTATTTATAGTAAAACAAAACTAACTAACTAGCCTACAAATCCGGGATACAACGAATATTCCCTTTGTGAACGTTGTAGTCCACGTCTTCCGGCTTCAACGTTCGTATTCCAACAGATTTGCCCGAGTCTTTGGGAGACGAAGTCCACTTGAACGTTACAGACTTGCACCATTAATCTGCACGTGAATTAATTAGTCACCACCAGGATAATGTATCAGGATGCTACCAATATCCTGATCCGGTATCCTGATCACAATAAAAGAAACATAGTCAGAATATTATTCAGGATATATGAGCAGAAAACCACCCATAACAGGTTTATATCAAGATCCTCAGAGAAATGCAAGGAATTCTACGATACCTTGAAGAAAAATAAGAAATTCGAGTGGGGAGAAAAGCATTAAGCAGCCTTGCAGGAGTTAAAACAATATCTTTCAACTGCACCTTTATTGATGAAGCCCGAGGATGGTGAACCATTATCCCTGTATCTTGCAGTATTAGGGAATGCAGTAAGTGCTGTTTTGGTAAAGGATCATGAAGGTCAGCAGTATCCTGTTTATTACGTTATTAAAAGTTTATTAGATGCTGAAACTAGATATTCACACTTAGAGAAATTGATATTAGCCCTAGTTATCGCATCAACTAAGCTTAGACATCATTTTGAGACACATAGGATTCATGTTAAAACTAATTATCCTGTTAAAAATGTTTTTTAGGAAACCTGAAATGTCGGGTAGAATGGCTAAGTGGTCAGTAAAGCTAAGTGCATATGATCTAGTATATGAACCTAGGAATGCTATAAAGTCTCAGGCTCTAGCAGACTTTGTGGCTGATTTCAGTAGTGATATTCAAAATGAAGTAGACCTAGAAGTACAACAACAAGGAGAAACCCTAGAATCCTGGACATTATATACTGATGGTGCCTCTAATGTGAGAGGTGTAGGAATAGGTATACTTCTAAAATCTCCACAGGGGGACATATTACCCCAGGCTATAAGATGTGAATTTCCTGCCACTAATAATGAAGCAGAATATGAAGCTTTGATTGTAGGATTAGAATTGGCCAGGAGTATGAATATTAAAAGTTTGCAAGTATATGTTGATTCCTTGTTAATTACTAATCATTTTAATGGATCCTATGCAGTTAAAGGAGAAAGGTTAATCGAATATCTTGAAATTCTCAAAAAATTAGCAGGATATTTCAATGTTTTTACATTAGAACAGGTACCAAGGGAAGATAATGCCGAGGCAGATGATTTGGCGAACTTAGGATCATCAGTCAGGAAACCGGAAGGAACTCAGATACCAATACAACATATCCTGTATCCTGCGATGGAACACTTCAAGTCCCAGGATAAGGAAGTAGTAAGTATCCAGGATCCTGATGATGGGTATCCTGAAGAGAATCCTGAATCATGGACGGCTCTAATCATAAAATACCTTAAAGAAGGAGAAATCCCAAAAGATGAGAATCTTAAGGCTTTCAGGATGAAGGTATCTCATTTTACTATTATAAATGATATTTTGTATAAGAAATCTCTTGCAGGTCCATACCTAAGATGCTTGGAGGATCCTGAAACCAAGGAGGTACTTCAGGATATACACGAAGGGGATTGTGGCAACCATACTGGGGGCAGGTCATTATACTCAAAGGTGCTAAGAACAGGATACTATTGGCCAACGATGAGAAGAGATGCTGCAGAATATGCTCGAAGATGTGATGCATGTCAAAGACATAACAATATACTGCATCAGCCTGCTGAGCCACTATATCCTATTACTTCCCCTTGGCCGTTCATGAAATGGGGTATGGACATAGTGGTAAAGCTGCCAAAAGCTCCAGGAGGAAAAGTTTTTATGCTGGCAATGACAGATTATTTCTCCAAGTGAGTTGAAGATGAGGCATTTGTCCAAGTCAGAGATCAAGAAGTAGTATCCTTCATAAAGAGGAATATCCTGACTAGGTTTGGGATACCAGCTGAGATAATCTGTGATAATGGCTCCCAGTTTATCAGTAAAAGGACTACTGATTTTTGCAAATGTTGAGGAATCAAGATGATTACATCCACTCCGGTACATCCTCAAGCAAATGGACAAGCATAATCCTCAAATAAGATAATAGTCAATAATTTGAAGAAAAGATTAGGAGCTAAGAAAGGAAGATGGGCAGAAGAGTTACCCTTTGTCTTATGGGCTGATAGAACAACAGTAAAAAGTGCAACTGGACAAACCCCATTTTCCTTGGTGTTTGGAGCAGAAGCGGTGATCCCGACGGAGATGGTAATACCTACAGCAAGATCAAGCCTCCAGGATCCTGAGACGAATCCTGAAGCTTTATGTTAAGAGTTGGATACTGTTGATGAAACAAGGGATGCAGCAAAGCTAAGGTTGGCATCATATCAACAGAAGATATCCAAATCATATAACAAGAATTTGAGGAATAGAAGATTTCAAGTTGGAGATTGGGTGTTGAGAAAAGCTTTCCAGAATACAACCAACCCTACTGATGGAAAATTAGCTCCAAAATGGGAAGGACCCTATGGAATTGAATCAGAATCTGGGAAGGGAGCATACCGACTCAAGAATATGGAGGGGGATATATTTCCAAGATCCTGGAATGCTATACACCTCAAAGCTTATTTCGAGTGAGTTTAGGATTTAATTTCTAACTTAGAATGGTATGGATTCTATTTCTTTTTAAGTATGTTTGAACTTATTTATTCTTTTGAACCCAATACTGACTTAAGCATCGAAGGGATGTTAGCCAAGCTAACACCCACCTTAGTTTGAAGGTGTTTTGTAGGATACGCTTCAGGATGTTACTCCAGGATATACACTCAAGATGAACCAAAAGATTGGAGGATTGACCCCCTCTCTCACGTTTACGGGATCCTGATCCCTTCAAAGGTTTAACGGTATTCACCTTTCTCTCGAATTGGGTTTAAACACCCCGCCTGGAGCGCAAGTTATCCGAGAATAGTTCAAGATAGCGGGACTAGTTCATGTAAAAGTGGCTGACAATTTCGTTATTATTGGCTATATCTTGGATCCTTAAGGTATATGAGGATTGATCACCCTCTCTTACGAAAGGGTATTTTCATACTCTCTAAGGTTTAAAGGTTTTCATCTTTCTAAGTCTTGGAGTTTATACACTCCAGCCTGTAGCGCACGAAAATTCAGGATTATCCCCAGCATACTTAGGGTTTATCCCCAGGATATTGAGGATCTATCTCCAGGATATTTAGGGTTTATCCCCTGTAATACTAAAGTTATATACAAGTATAACATCAGTTGTGATCGGGTTAATGCACAAAAATTCCTAAGTGTTTAAAAATAACATGCACAGGGGACATCCCTCAAAAGACATTGTGAAAAGCTCAAAGGATCGAGTCTGGATTTGGTGTACTAAGTCTCCCAGACAGGGGACATCTTTGATGGGAAGTTTACAAGAAAATTGGAGTTTAAGGATGAGGAAGTATTCTATGAATATTTCTGGTATGATCTCTCCTTTTTTACCCTTTAAGAGCCTTATCTAAATAATCTAAGTTTTTGGAATTATGTTTGACAAAAGTCTTAATAGAATATTAAGAGTATCCTGACAAAAGTCTCTCAGGATACTTAATCATAATAGTTTAAATATCATAGATATTGGAATTACATTCAAAATAAACAACATATAACAAAGTAAGAATGGACAACAATGGATAAGGCCAAAAAAGGTTAGGTTATTATTAACATAGCAAAAGATTGTGCTTTTGGTTTCATCTCAAACCGAGACCCATCCACCAAAAGCACGATTAGTTTTAACCATATCTACTTAACAGATGAAGGTTTCATCTTGAAACTCAAGATCCCTCCACCTCCAACTGTTATATTGTTCAAAATAAAGCATACTAAGGGTTGATGACCAAGGGCTTCATCCTGAAACTCAGGATCCCTCCACCTTTGGCCATCAAATTGTTCTAAAGTGCAGGAAATTAAATTGTTCAACAGACAGAAAAGTAAATTGTTTAACAACTACCACAACCATCAAGATAAAAAAGTGGGCTCTGGCATAGGCATAAATATCCATCATTGCCCACTTCGCTGCTTTCAAGGGGCAGCACCCTCTTCAACGATGGCTTCCACAGCATCCTCACCAGCATCCGCACCAGCATCACCACCAGCATCCTTCCCAGCATCAGCATCAGCGTCGACCGCCTTGGCAGGTTCCTCAACCACAGGCTTCACAGGATGCTCCACGGGATTGCCACCAAGACCCCTCAACTTTGCCTCTCTAGCTTCAACATTCCATGAAGGGCATTCAAGGCCCATGGCCTTGGCCTCATAGGCCATTTTCAACCTAGCTTGGAGGAGAGAGATGACAACAGAAATCTTGAGGCCTTCTCGGTATGAAGTCATATCCTGCTCATGTTGGACCTAGGTAGTGTCGGATTTGGCTTGAGCCTCGTGGTTGATCTTCTTGATGGCAGCCTGGTGTTCCTGAGTCATTGCTTTATATTTGGCTTCATAGTGCTCCGACTTGGCAGTGGCGATTGTTGCTTGATCCGCGATGGTGGTTTCAGCCTTCTTCAACTTAGTCTCCAACATTTTGTTCAGTCCGCATGAATCCTCATAAAGGAACACTAATCGCTCAAGACCCTCCAATCAGATGAACAGGTATCAGTATATGTACTTAGAATGTATAATCAGCATATATGTGCAGGATATAAGATAAGGATACCTACCTGCTTGAGGAAGCCAGTCATGAATTTGCCGGATTCTGAGAACCCGTGATTCTCGAATGGAAAGACATCGGAGGCAACAGGGGAATCTGGTTCCTTCCTTTTGCGGGAGCCCGAGGCACGCGGCTTCGCGACAGGAGAAGGCTTGGGTACGGCTGCTGCCTTGGAGCTGGTTACTGGTTTGGAAGCAGTAGAAGGTTTGTTGGGTTCCTTCTTCACTTGGACAGGGCCAGAATAGTTGTCCAACTCTTCAAGCTCGAAGGCTTCTATAATCTTGACTGGTGCTGCATAACAGGGAAAAATCTAAATCTATACTCATATTTTATATTTTACTAATTAAATATATGGAAAATTATATGGTCCTTACCAGACATGTCAGATGAAGAATATTGGCTTGAACTTGGAAGATGCAACGAAAAGATTCTATCACTATCAGGCAACTGATAGACCCTGTTGATTCTCTCTTGGGATTTTTCAGTGGGAGGAGCCAACTCTTTGAAGTTTGCTGCATAAAAACATAAGGATGTTAGTGCAGGATACATCATTAGGATATGTTTGGGGATATCTTAAAACCCTAAATCCTACCGGAAGTCAACCATTTTACAGGAAGGCTATCACCTTCGGCAATGGAATCCCGCTTAACAAAGAAAAATTTATGTTGCCACCCATCCTCGTTTCTTGTTACTTTGAGAATGAGCGGATTGTTGGAGGTTGAGAAAGGCAAGAAACAGTTGTTCCCGTGGGAACGGAGACGATAAGCAATCGGGATGTCTTCAATACAAAGGCCAGGGACGTGAAGGGCTTTGATCTGGTTGAGCACAATTAATACTCTCCAAACCATGGGCATTGTTTGGGCAAAACTGAGACCAGTAGTACGGAAAAACTGCATGATAAACTCAGGAAAAGGATAGCGAAGGCCAAGAGAGAAAGGGTATGCCGAGAAGCAGATCCACTCTTCGGATGATACGTCTGATCAGATACTTCGGTCAAAAGGACGAATGACCGCCTTGTCGAAAAAAGCGCCGGAGGTTCGTAGTGCAGCGATATCGGCGTTGTCGAAAGAGCACACCTCCTTCTCGGGGCGAGTGATCAGATTTTGGTTAACAAACAGCGAGGTTGAGTCGCCGAAATATGATCGAGTTCTGGTGGCCATTAAAGAAGATAAGCAGCAAGAATTTTGAGAGAAAAGAAGAGAGAAAGTACCTGAGAATTCTGCGGAGGGTGGCTGATTATCAATAAGAAAATGAGAAGATATAGGGGCGAAATAGATAGGCATTGAGTAAATACCGCGTGGGAAGTTACACACTGTCACTTCAAGCGTCTCTTCATCATAATTGCCTCGATCCGAGTGATAAACTCTAAAATATATCCGTTAGAATTTAAGATTCCAACAGATATATTTTGGGGACAATTGTTATGGGTGGTTTTCCGAACATATATCTTGAATTATATCCTAGCATTATTGCTTTTGTTTGTAACCAGGATACCGGATCAGGATATTGGTAACATCCTGATACAGTATCCTGGTGTTTAATAATTGTTCACCTGCAGATTAACATGGCAGACTTGCAACGTTTAAGTGGACTAGTTCTCCCTGAAGACTCGGACTAAATGGTTGAGAGGAGAACGTTGAAGCCACAAAGAAGGGGTCTCCAACGTTCTAGTGGGAATATTCGAAGCATCCCCTATTTTTAGGATAGGTTGTTATTTCTTTTTACTATATAAAGGAATGATCGGATCGATAAGACACATAACTTATTTACACACACTTCTGCTCTCTACTAGCCGCAATCACTCGCAATCACCTACACTTACAATCACAATCATTATAACACTTAGTTGACCCGTATCATATCCTGCACTGTATCCTGAAATTAGAAGCAATAAGAAGAACTAGGCAGTTGCGATTGTCAGCTCCCGAGGTTTTATGCCGGCGATCTAAACTGATCAAGGGCTTTCCTCGTACATCTCGTGTCACCCTTTACTTTTTTGCTCATTGTTTGATTACTGATATAGCTCAATATCCCGAGTTATATCCTGAAACAGTTTCTTTTTGCAAACAACCAAACCATGATATTTTCAATACACATTGTTAGCACACTACCTCACAAAACTAATTTGATCACTAAATTGCTTAGGTAATTTTTTACCAAAACAGGTACCCCTTACCGAGAATTGATGACTTATTCAATCAGCTGCAAGGTTCCAGCTACTACTCCAAGATTGACTTGAGATCGGGATATCATCAATCGAGGATACAAGAAGAAAGCATCCTTAAAACGGCCTTTAGGACTCATTATGGACATTACGAGTTCCTTGTCATGCCGTTCGGCTTAACGAATGCACCGATGGTATTCATGGACCTCATGAATCGGGTGTGTAAGTCGTATCTGGATAAATTTGTGATTGTATTTATTGATGACATCCTTATATACTCGCGAACCAAGGAGGAGCATGAGCAACATCTGCGATCTATCTTGAAACTCTTGAAGAAGGAACAACTGTACGCGAAACGGTCGAAGTGAATATTTTGGATTCGTGAGGTGCAATTCCAAACTCATGTAGTAAATGAGAACGGAATTCACGTCGACCCTGCTAAGTTTGAGGCAATCAAAAACTGGGAAGCACCTAGAACCCCAACTGAGACACGACAATTTATGGGGTTAGCGGGTTATTACAAACAATTCATATAGAACTTTTCGAAGATTGCTCAACTGTTGACAACCTTAACCCAGAAGGATAAGAGATTTGATTGGGGCGAAGCACAAGAAATAGCTTTTCAGACATTAAAGGATAAGCTTAGTGACGCACCAATTTTATCCTTACCCGACGGTACCGATGGTTTGTGTTTTACTATAATGAAGCTCAACAAGGTCTTGGCTGCTTGTTGATGCAACAGGACAAAGTCATCGCTTACGCGTCACGTCAATTGAAGGTGCATGAGAAGAACTATACAACGCACGACCTTGAAGTAGGTGTGGTGATATTTGCGTTGAAGATTTGGCATCATTACTCATAAGGAACTCGTTGCACGATCTTTACAGACCATAAGAGTTTACAACACATTTTTGATCAAGAGGATTTAAACATGAGACAGCGAAGACGGGTCGAGCTATTAAATGATTATGATTATGAGATTAAGTATCACCCGGGCAAGGCGAACATTGTAGCAGACGCCTTGAGCCGCAAGGAGCGGGTAAAACCTCTAAGGGTGCGAGCCTTAGAGATGACCATACAAACTGATCTCACCACTCGGATTCGCGAAGCTCAGCAGGAAGCGCTTAAACTAGAGAACCTACGAGCTGAATCATTGCGTGGAATGGAAGTGAAATTGTTTCCAAAGGAAGATGGAACATTGTACTTTATGGAACGAGTTTGGCTTCCATTCTTCGGCGATTTACGCGCATTTATTTCGGATGAAGCGCATAAGTCAAGGTACTTGATACATCCTAGATCCGACAAGATGTACCAAGACTTGAAAGACTGGTACTGGTGGCCCAAGATGATAGCCGACATCGCTACATATGTGGGTAAATGTCTTACTTGTGCCAAAGTTAAGGCGGAGTACTATAAACCATCAGGGTTGCTATAACAACCTGAGATTCCCATATGGAAGTGGGAGCAGATATCGATGGATTTCATTACCAAGTTACCTAGAACCCAAAGAGGTAATGATATGATTTGGGTAATTGTTGATCGACTCACGAAGTCCGTGCATTTCCTACCGATCAGCGAGAAAGATAGCACGAAGAAGCTAGCAGAAATATACCTCAAGGAGATTGTGTCACGTCACGGAGTGCCTGTTTCTATCATATCCAACCGAGATGGTCGTTTTGTGTCAAGGATTTGACCAACGTTTCAGAAGGCTTTTGGATCACAGTTGAATCTTAGCACTGCCTTTCACCCTCAGACGAACGGCCAAAGTGAACGAACGATTCAGACTTTGGAAGACATGTTACGTGCTTGTGTGATGGACTTTGGTGGAAGTTGGGATACTCACTTGCCTTTAGTGGAGTTTTCCTACAATAATAGTTATCACACCAGCATTCAGGCCGCCCCGTTTGAAGCTTTATATAGACGTAAGTGTCGGTCCCCGTTGTGTTGGGCGGGGCCCGGAGATAAACAACTTATTGGTCCAGAGTTGGTTCAGGAAGCTACAGACAAGATCACTCAAATACTTGATCGGATCAAGACAGCTCGTGATAGACAGAAGAGTTACGCCGACAAGCGGCGGAAGCCGTTGGAATTTGAGGTTGGAGATACGGTCTTGTTAAAAGTCTCGCCTTGGAAAGGCATAGTGCATTTTGGTAAACGTGGAAAGTGAAACCCACGTTACATTGGACCTTTTGAAATCCTGGAAAGGATCGGAACCATTGCATACAAGCTGAAGCTTCCATAAGAACTTAACAGTGTACACGACACGTTTCACGTGTCTAATCTCAAGAAAAGTCCTACTCAAGAAACAGTCGTCATTCCGGCAAACGAGATTCACATCAACGACAAAGTCCAATTTATTGAAGAACCTGTTAAGGTTACGGACTGGAAGGTCCACAAAACATGGAGAAGTCGTATTAAACTCGTCAAGGTCCGTTGGAATTCACGTCATGGCCCAGAGTTTACATGGGAACGTGAAGACCAAATCAAGTCTAAGTATCTGCATTTGTTTAACAAATCCCCTGCAACCGATAACGCAGCTTGAATTTCGGGACGAAATTTTTTTAACGGGGGGAGAGTGTGACAACTGTCACTTTTCCATGTAATTTCCGTACAATGTGAACAGTAACTTGTAATCTATGGTTGTGCATGTTGAACTTGGGATATGAATGATTTCATGATTTACTTTCAAAGACATACAAATACATTACATGTTTCATGTTACTTATGATTGTTAAATGCAACTTGAAACAGTTAAATTAGTGCACAGAACGAAACTAGCACACTAATCCGATAAACTAGTAGTACTGACGGGACTTCAATACTCAAGCAGACATCATGTTAGGACACAGATTGAGGCTTAGAACCAAGAATTATACTAGAACTTCATGTAGGAAAGTAAGGATTATGAATCTGACTTCCGAGTGACGATTAAGCACTAAAAAGTACCCGAAACACACCCTAAATGCAGAATTCTGCAAAACTCAGTAATTTTTAGCAATTTAACACCAAAATACAATGCATAAATAAGGTTTAATTGTCCAGAACAACTTGTAAAGTGTCGGGAATGAAATTTGCCATAAAAGGAATCTCATAACACACTAAACTGCGCAATTTAGCACCTTAACGAACTGGTAACCAAACGAATAACCGGACACTACCCGAAACACCAAAATTGAACTAGAAGCATTGTTTTAATGTTACAAGACTAGTTATTAACACTAAACACCATATTACATCTCAAAACACCTAAACACATTAAACCCCTAACTAGAACACTTAAATCCTAACTAAACATGAAACTTAACATTAAAATGCAACAAGTTACCCCCCCCCCCTATGGATGGTTACAAGGGCCCCACCACTTCACCAATTTCTTGAATATTTTATTTTTGTATGTTACAAAGATATTGGACATAAGAACCTTTGTGTATTGAAATATTGGAAGACATAAGCACATAACCCATGAGTCTTCACCTCACTTTTCCATAACTCAAAAATCAAACACAAACTCCTCCATCTTCCTTCATATTCTCGGCCAAACACCCCTCATATTCTTCTCCATTTTCAAGTAATCCAAGAGTGTTCTAAGGTGTATCAAGCATACATAGGAATGTTACAAGCAACGAAACTTGAAGGACCATCTTGAGGAGCTATTAACCACCTAGTCTCCTCTTCATCTTGCATCTTGTTCATCCCTAGCCTTTGTGCTAGTAGTAAGCCCTCTTGATCTTGTTTTTACACTTGATTTTAGTGGTTAAAGTATCACACCAAAACAAGAACATGAACATAAGAATAAAGCTTAAAATCATGAAGATTTAAGTTGTTTAATGTGTGTGATGAACTTGTTTGTTGGTTTATTGAATGTATGGTGTAGATCACCACATAAAAGCTTGCTAGATGATGATTTAAAACATGATCTAGCAAGTATGAGGATGAATCTTGAAAGATCCGTGATGATCATCCTTTATGTTAAGAATGAACTTGAATATAAACTTGATTTTGTGAAGAATGATGATTCTTACAAGATGTAGGTTGTAAAAGTGAAAGATGTTAAACATAAAAGTTTCAAGAAAAATAAAGTTTACTTCATGATTTACATGACTTGGTTTTTAAAAGAAAATAAACATGTTTTAAGTGTTAAAATGGAACCATTAAAGTATGGAAAACATGAAAAATCCAAGAAGATGATTTTTTGTAAAAATGTGTTACAAGTTGTAAAGATTGAAATTTTGTAAAAATGGGTTTTATGAAATAATAATCGTGTCTTTAGTGTTATTAAACCATGTTTAGCATCATGTTAAAATACTACAAGATTTTACAAAACTTCAAGTTCATACCATCTTGTAGAAATGTATGTTATGGCATATGGTAAGTGGTAAGTGGTAGAATAATTGTTGATGATTATTGATGAAATTTTGAAAAGAAAATGATATGCTAATAAGCATGGAAACCTCCATTTTCAAAGGAAACTATGGCAAAATTTTTATAGAAATTCAAAACTTAGAAAAATATTTTAAACAAGTGTTTACAAGTAATTTTTTATCATCGTTTTAAATATAAAATTTGCCATATTTTTTGTTATAAAAATTACAAGTATTGGAGGTTGATTTTCAATAATGACTAAGTGTATATTTTGGAAAATATATATTTAGAGGTCACAAAATTATGTGCTACATGTATATTACTTGTATTAGTTATACTAAAAATTAGGAACTTGAAAAATAATACACCACACCAAAATACTAAAAATTGTAATTTGAAATATTACAAAAATCACAAGAAAATAAATATATAACTTACACACACAAATATTGGGCGATTCGGACAATGGACGCTTTGGACTATATATATATTTATATATATACACACTCCGAAATTAAATTCGTATCTTGACAAATTTGGTAAACGGTGTTTTTGAAACCGAACAAACGGCAAAGTATGAAATTTTACAACTATTATAAAATATATAATATTTTGTCAAAATTGAAAATATATTTCCAAGAACAACTCAAAAATATATTATTTTGGTGAAAACTAAAGATATATATTTTTCTAACTTTGATCTTAAAAATATATTATTTTTAAGATATATGTGGATGTATACATATTTTTACCAAATAAAATTTATAGATATTTTTCTTTAAAAATTCTCTTGAAATATATATATTTTAAGAATATAAAGTTGGTGATTTTTTTTATTGTACAAAAATAATATTCCGGAAAATTATACATAAATTAAGTGTAAAATACTTAATAAATACAAGAAAATACGTATACCTATATGTATAAGTACATACCGACATACACTACCAACACTTGGTAAAATACATATATACAAGTTTTATACACAAGTATGAGAATACAAAATAACATACTTAAAATACAAGTATACCTATAATTGGAAATACATATATAAGAACCGTGTGACAAACGAGTTAAAGATATATTATTTTTAACAATATTCCGAATAATTGTATGGAAATGATTTAAGTTAAAATATCCTTATTCTAACTAATATATATATATATATAAATTTGGAATTATATATAATTATAAAATTATATATACAACATACATCAAGCGTGTAACTCAAAGTATACCAGAATTCCAAAATAAGTCTTAATAAATAAATAAGGCTAGGAGTCGTTACACGACCTAAGTGTCTAATAAAACATAGCACGTGTGTAGGTAGTAGTACGGATTGAGGATATCTACTTTGGGTACACGAGGTTACGGACGCAAACTTGTGAGTTCATGTCCCCCTTTTCTCTTAAATGTTTTCGGATTTATAACTTTCGGTGGTGAAATACATGTTTCAATGGTATGGTTTAGCTAGGGAATGAATTGTTAGATCATGTGGATGGGTAGGCGCACACTTGAGACCATTAATCTTTGTTTCAAGACCGAGGGGCAGGAGTGGTAGATCTATCGGGTGTAGCGAGCCCCACTAATGGGTCCTTGTGTGGCCGCATGTAGTGACTATGTCGTTCCAGCCGGGTAGACCGGTACTAAATTCGCTAGGTTTGAGCCTTCCTACGCCATTGCACACATATAAATGTCCTTGCAAAACATTAATTGATCTGTTCATAGACGCTTTACATACCTGTTTTCAAAGGAATCTCTCAAATGTTTGCAAGTTTATTGGAACTCATACAAAATGCATGAACTCGCTCAACTTTTGTTGATCGTTTTCAAACTTACATGTATTTCAGGAAACTAGATGGATCTTTGGCGCTGGTGTTGTTTTTAAGCTATAAATTTCAAGTTTAGATGTCATCCACTTTTTTTATTCGTATATCCCATCCTTGATGAGATGTAGAATGCAAAGCCTCGTGAAATTAGTCTTTTGTTAAACAAGTCCTATATGTGGAGCTTGAATCTGATGATGGTTTGTAACTTAAAAAACTTATGTTTTGTAACATTTTAAACTTATGAATTGATGAACAACATTATTTTAGTCATGTAGCTGTTTATTATAATTGAATGCAATGAAAACTGATCAAGTCACACGTATACGCTTCTGCAAAAGTCAGGGTGTGACAATAACAACCCTCCTAAAACCCATAACGTGACCCTAAAACGTTCCTAATATACCCCGTATGCAAGAAACGGACTAGAAATACCTTTATACTTATTAAAAACAAGAAAAACAAAATTCAGGGGTTTGTCGCGGGCCACGACCAAGAACTCCTTGGACTCTCGTCGGGCGCGACGGTTGATACTTGCCGGACAAACAAAGCTGCCATGTGTCGACACGTGGTAAGCCTATACTCACTGACTGGCCGAGCCTAAACCCTAGTCTACTCTCTCGCGGGCCGCGAGAGAGTCAGCTTAAGTCTACGCGGGCCGTGAGCCGCCTTAAATCTAGCCTATGAATAGGATTAATCGGCTTCAGTTGAATTCGTTCATTTCTCTGATTTCTCTCTAAATTTCTGAATATTAGAAATAACACCCAGCCATAATACCCACTATAAAGCAAAACTCTGCCTCGTTGTAAGTATTATAACCCTGCTGTTACCCTACACTATCGATTTAGGGCTCCGTAACACATGTCAAGGCTCTGCCTGACTCAGTCGTTGGAGTTCTGTCTCGTGTTACACCCGATTGATTTAGGATTCCGTAATGCATGTCAAGGCTCTGCCTAACTCAATCATTGGAATTCTGTCTCGAGTTGTATGGTTAATGTGATTTGGGTTATTTTACTAACACGAGTGCATTGTTTAATTTTAAATAGATAATAACTAGTAGATACAACAGGAAGCCTTAGTATTACCTAAGTAAACAAATTGAGTGCATTCTCTTTTTGTCACATTTTTGTAAATTAATTTTATGAGTCAAAATACTTTACCAAAACCTTAAATGTTTTAAATAACACTTAACAGTAATTGAGTATTTGTGATTCTACAATTACTGCCGGTACGTAGGGGTTTTGTATACATTACTGGAAACTCGTTACTATTGGAATAGTAGCATGACCAACCAGTCAAGAAAGACAATACCAGGAAAAGGGTAATTTGATATATATAAGCAAATGTAATTACGGATGCTCTCAATACTGTAAAAGTGATAAAACTGTTTTGATTAAACTGGGATGCACTAGCCAGTATTTCTTACTGATAAAATATTTTTAAACGCGTTTTAGGTAACAAAATGTGAAAGCCAATAGAAGCTAGCTGGAGAGCACTGAAAGCTTGGAAAAGTGGCTATAAAAGTTACCTAAATAAAAAGGAGTTTTTGTTTTCAATAAATAGGGTTATCCCCACAAATGTACTCTCAAATGAACTTGGGTTTATATCCCAAAGATTTATTATTATAAAAAGTTTGGTGTTTTACTCTAATAAAAATATTTCCTAACTACGGTCCTGATGTATTCCGCTGCCAAATTAATAAACACCGATACCCCTGATCTGGATCTCGCGGCACCCGCTTCCGGGGTCGGGGGTTGCGACAGAGAGTGGTATCAGAGCTACAGCCACTGGTTTAAGCCAAAGAAATGTTCTGCTGACACTTCAATTTTAAATTATGTGTTAGGAAATAATTTATGTGCAAATATTGTTTTGGGTTATTTGACTATTTGTTAGTTTACAGTATGAGTGAGCAAGGAGTTTCGGACGCTTATCATCATTTTGATAGTTCACCAAAAGAAGAGGGAACATCATCTCAACCTAATCCCTCAGGATACTCAGCCGATACTGAGGTAGGGATATTTATATTTAAGGCACAGTCTGAGGAACCCTTTACTACTAAAAAGAGTGGTTGGTTTAATAGAGGAGCACATGAGAGAAGAAAGAGAATGAAGAAGTTACAACAGTAGAGAGCGATAGTCAGGGCCAATAGGGAAGTGAATGCACAGACTCAGGAGACGGTCATTAGGCCACCTTGGGAAGAGGAGCTAGATAGACAGTTGGCCGATTTCCATATGTTAGCCACTACAGCAGTAGATGCTAACCTAAACCAAATAGCTGAACTGCCACTGTTACCTTTATTCCCAGACCAACAAATGCTAGAACCCAACCAAGAAAACCAATTTCCGATACCTGCATTTAACCCCAATGAGTTACCTAGAATCCCAACCCCACAGCCTTTAGAATACGATCCATGGTTTGACGACAATTGGTCATACTCTACCCTATATACTCCCAAAGAACCAATGCCTTTAGAACGCGATCCGTGGTGGGATGATGATAGAACATTTTTCGAAATGAATAGCGCAGATCCTTACGAGGAACTCGTACCTCATCCTGACCCAATAGACCCACCAATGAGTCGAAAATGTGTGCAGGAACTCCATCAGTATGGAGAAAATTTAGTGAATGAAGGGAATAGAATCCGACAGATAGGGGAGAAACTAGTTTGGAAATATGATGAGTGGGAAATGCTGTACTGGATAAACGACACTTAGAAAATACCTAGATATATGTGTAATTTTGTATTTTGATAAAAAAAAAATTAATTTTTATAGATAAACTAAAATAGATACGGATGCATAACTACTAGTACATTTGATTTCCAGTTGTAGTTTGTAATTGACGCATATATATAGAAAATAGAAAAAGTCGCAATGATCGACGTTTTTGATCAAATCGTTTGTGTGATTGTGTATAAATATTTATACTAAATTTATTCTGTGATAATTAATACTTGATAAATATTCACAATTCAGATGAACAATGAAGTAAATCAGGAAAACCAGAATAATGAGAACAATGGAAACCAAATAGATAACAGTGTCATCCAACATATAGTAGCACAAGGAATTATAGATGCTATGCCCTATATTATCAAGACTGTTAAAGAAGCAGGAAATAATAAATCTACAAATGGAAGTAAACATCAACACACTGAACCAAGTCACAGTGTGAACGATAATGGACCTATTATCCAAGCTCCATTTCCTAAAAGAAGAAGAACCGCTTTTTACGGTTGTTCTTATAAAGAATTCTTGGCCTGCAAACCAATAGAATTCTCAGGCAATGAAGGAGCCATTGCAGCCTTACGTTGGATAGAAAACACAGAAGCAGTCATAAAAATAAGTAAATGCGCAGACGAAGATAAGATTATGTTTGCTTCTAATCTTTTCAAAAATGCGGCCTTAGAATGGTGGAATACTATTCTCCAGTCTAGGGGAAGTGACAAAGTTTATAAGATGGAATGTCAACTTTAAGGAAATGGTTGAAAGAAAATTATATCCTCCTAATGAAAAGGAACAAATCGCCAATAAGTTCCTAAATTTTAGAATGACTGGAATAGACTGCAAAGGTTACACTACCATATTCTTCGAATATGCTAGGATAGTACCTACCTTAGCCTCACCTGAACCAGTGTTAATCTCTCGTAATATTTGGGGATTAGTTAGTGAGATTAGACACGTAGTCAAGGCGGCTAGACCGTTGTCACACCCCGACCACCTTAAAACAACGAAACCACGGCGGAAACGTCGGGGAGTGGAGCAACAGAAGCATTGTTTCACAACACATGGATTAAAGTTTCGTTTTATTGAATTATTAAACGTTTAACATTGTCTTAAAGTAAAACAAAACACAACGTATTGTCTATCATCGTTATTAAGACACTAAGGCCTCGTCCGATCCTATGTAAGCATACATCCTAGTCATCAGCAACATCATCAAACAACACCACCTGAAACATATGTGAAAATAAAGCCAGCAAAGAAATGTCGACGAGCACATAGGTTTTGTGAGTGTGTCAGATTCATAGCATGTATAGTGTTGCAATACCTCGTACAACTACAAGAGTCGATAATTGAAAACCTTGTATTGAAAATTTTTTGGTATTGCAACATAATTAACCAACTTAAAACAAGTTAGTTATAGTTTGTAAAACCTTGTTGCCATGAATCTTGACTAAAAAAATTGTCTTTGTAAACCAAATTGTAAATCGTTCTTGTAATAAAACTCGTATATTTAATATCGTTTAGTAAACATTGTTGCATGTCATCGTTTGAAATCATTCGTTCAAGTGAACTAAATAACACCACGGAATGTAATATGATAAAAGCACTTATATATAAGAAGTACCAGCGGCGTATCTACCATGCTTTTATCACATTACACCCGTTTCGTTATCTAATCACATACCAAAAACCAATCGTTCAATTGTACTTGTTCTCAATCATTCGTGTTTTCAAAACCAATCGTTTAATCATTCAAATCGTTCTATCGTTCAAATCGTTCCATTCATTCAAATCGTTCAAATTGTTCTAATCGTTCAAATATGTCAATTCGTTTGTGTTTTAATTGTGAAAACTAACTTTTGGTTGTCTCGTTGAATACATTCAAACCTGTGTGACTCGTCCATCATTCAACTCGTATTAACAAACCTCCAAAGGGTAAGTTAACAATCATCAGGTTCTGTCGTTACCCACATTACCCCCATACATAACCATGGCGATAGTCCGATAACGGGATTTGTCAGATCCTATGGTACCATAACATACTACTGGTCAGCTCGGCCAAAGCTAATGAATGTCATTCGTGTTATGTAATAACGTCCCAACAAGTTCGTTCACATTATCGAAATCGTTGTGTTTAATATAAACCATAGTATTTGTTTTTAGAAACATCGAAATCGTTTAGCACATATGAATCACCCCAAAAAAATTGAAAGCAGTAAAATAGGGGAACTATGTACTCACTTGAGATTGCAAGGTATCCTTGATTTAGTAAACTGACATGCTCGGGCAATCAAGGAATCAAGTGGCACATAGTATCGGATCACTATGTTAAAAATCGGTACCTAAATCAGGAGATCGGTAGAATGAGGTCTTGTAAACCAAATGAGTATTGGAACTCATGTGATATCGTTTAACAAAGCCTACATTCTGATTCAGAACTTATCCTAAGTGCTTATGACCCGTCATGGCCCGTTAAGGTAGTCTAGGCTACTTTAACGCGTCATTTGCGCAAAAGTGCATTCGAATAGCCTAACTAGTCCTACGACAAGTATTATATGCCCTAACATGTTTAAATATATTACATAATTAGTTTAAGTGTCAAAATTTAGGTTACATAGGCTTAAATTCAAATTATGCATGAAAAGGGCATTTTGGTCATTTTTCTAAGGCATATAAACTACCTATCATACCACTAATTAAACTAAGTGACCATAAGGTATAACCTCGGAAGGTTATTCCCTATACAACTATGGTCACAAAATATGTTTGGTCGGATCCTAACGATCGACCAAACAGGTCGGGTTCGAAAGTCTAAGCGGTTGTTTAGACCGCTTGACTTACGACCCTAAACAAGCACTAAACTAAAAGTGACGAGTTAAACATGTTAAAACATGTTTAACTAAGTTAGAAAACTGATTTGATTCAAAACAAAGTGTTTTTATACCCGAAAATAGTTTCATCGCAAAATGCACATAATCGTGCATTTGGCCGAAACTTTGACTCGTCACTTCGACTAGTCAACGTGGTAATCAGTATGTATAATCATAAGGGACTATAACTATCGTGATTACGCTCACGTCGGAAAGTTCAATTGAACTTTGATTTGACCAATTCGTGGTCAAAACTGAAAGTCAAATGGTAGTCAAACTGTTTGACTTTCAGCTTGTACTTGCTGAAAATAAAGAGCTAGCCATGAAAGAATACTTACAAAGCTCTTATGGCTGAAAGATTAAACTAGAAAACTCAGTTGGGAGCTCTCCTAAGAAAGTAGCAAGCTCCTCTTGAGTGTTAGAGAAAGAAAGATGATGATGAGCAATGAAATGGGCAGGTTTGAGGGGTTTTTATAGTTGAATTGAAGCCTCAAGATCATTACAAGTGTCCAATGTGTTGTCATGATCTTATGGTGGCTTAAACACTTGTCAAAAGCAGATTAAATGGTGGCAATTTCAAGTGATTAGTCATAAAAATGTTGAATATGGGGCTGCCACATAGCTACTGATTGCTGAAATGAAGTTGCTGACAAAACAGGGGGCTCGAGTGCCGTGACAGCACCACCTCATAGGAGTCGCGCGACGCGAGGCCACCATAACTGTTTCAAAAATGTCAGGTTTAGTCCCTGCACACACTATAACTTGTTTTCGACACGTTTAAATCCCGTTAAGACAATTTTAAGGCTCTACAAGGATGTCAAAGCATAGTGGACTTGAAATATGCTTGGAAATATCTCAGATGTTGGTTCGTTTGGTCGTACGGTCACGTTATTTGGTTAATTACGACAAAACACAAACGGACGCGAAAACGATCCAAATTGCGCGACGAATGGTATCTTTACATTCCCATCACTAAAATAAAATATTTAATGATTACAAAAATTTTTGGATGTCCGGATATGGTCAGAACGCAAGATATGCACGTAAATGCAAACTTACGCCATTTTTGACGCTTTAGTCCCTGTGATCAAATAAGCGTATTTTCGCATACCGAACCCCTCAAAACATATTTCTAAGCTATGTTAAGGATATTTAGGGTATTTTTAGCTTATGATCATGTTCCAAAGTGTACGTTGCTATATGAATCGATAGAGTTTCGCAGTTTGTCGCAAATAGTCCCTGTGATCGAATAAACTTGTTTTTGACACACCAAACCCCTCAAAACTTATTTCTAAGTTATGTAAAGATTATTTAAGGTTTTTTAGGCTTATGTCACTGTTCCGGAGAGTTTTTCACGTTAAACTGATCATGTTTACGTAACAGTTTGCGTATAACTCTCCAGAAAGCAATTAGAAGCTTGAAATCGAACTAGAATCAAAATGTAAAATTGTTAAACATAAATACACAAACATTGATCCCAAAACACATTTTTTCATTGATAATTGATATTTTTCAACATCGTACAGTGTTTACAGAGCACAAATGTTACAGTCTCCCCTACTTTAGGAAATTTTGTCCCGAAATTTTTAACTAGAGGAAACTTGTGAAAACAGATGTGGGTATTTCGCCTTCATTTGGTCCTCACTTTCCCAAGTAAACTCTGGGCCACGTTTGGACTCCCAGCGAACCTTGATTAATCGTAATTGTTTGTTCTTCAGTCGCTTGACTTCACGGTCCACTATCTCCACAGGTTTCTCGACAAAGTGCATTGTGTTATCAACTTGAATTTCGTCGAGTGGAATGTGAAGATCAGTATCGGCTAAACACTTTTGTAAATTGGACACGTGGAATGTTGGGTGAATATTCCCAAGTTCAGGAGGTAGATCAAGTCGATAGGCATCCTTTCCGACTCTTTCAACAATCTTAAATGGTCCAACGTATCGTGGTGCAAGTTTTCCTTTCTTTCCAAATCTCACCGCTCCCTTCCAAGGGGATACCTTGAGTAGGAAATGGTCTCTGACTTGAAATTCCAAGGGCTTGCGTCGCATATCCGCATAACTCTTTTGACGACTTCTAGCTGTCAGACGATTATTGCAGATTGTCTTGACTTTGTCCGTTGTTTCCCGAATAAGTTCAGGTCCAGTAAGTTGAGCTTCACCGAGCTCATTCCAACAGACAGGTGAACGACATTTTCAACCGTATAAAGCTTTGAACGATGCCATATTGATGCTAGCGTGATAACTATTGTTGTAAGAGAACTCGATCAATGGTAGATGAGAATCCCAATTACCACCAAAGTCTATCACACATGCTCTAATCATATCTTCCAATGTTTGTATCGTCCTCTCGGATTGTCCATCCGTTTGGGGATGATAAGCAGTGCTCAGATTTAGTTGGGTTCCCATAGCAGATTGCATGGTCTTCCAAAAGTGAGATGAGAATCGAGCATCACGATCAGATATGATGTTCAAAGGAACACCATGTAGAGATACAATCTCGTCAACATAGATCTTGGCGAGTTTATCAGCAGATAGATCCTCGCAAATCGGTAAAAAGTTTGCTGATTTCGTAAAACGATCAATGACTACCCAAATGGCATCATGATCTCTGGATGTGCGCGGTAACTTAGTAATGAGATCCATCGCAATGTTCTCCCACTTCCATACCAGTATCTCTGGTTGTACAAGCAAACCAGATGGTCGTTGGTGTTCAGCCTTGACTTTGAGACAAGTTAGGCCATTAGATACATACAAGGCAACATCCCTCTTCAAACCAGGCCACCAGTACTGAGTACGAAGATCCTTGTACATTTTGTCAGCACCAGGATGGATAGAATAACGAGACTTATGAGATTCGTCCATCACTAAAGTGTGAAGATTATCTTGTTTCGGAATCCATAAACGGTCCTTAAAATAAAGTAATCCATTGTCTTTTGTTTCGAGTTGAAGTTCAAGTTGAAGTGGTAGCTCATATTTCAATAAGCCTTGGGTTACACATGTTCGTTGTGCTTGAAGGACACGTGACTGGATATCAGATCGAATTCGTACACAATGAAGCTTGACACGTTCCTTTTGACTTAGCGCATCGGCTATGACATTCGCCTTACCAGGATGGTAGCGAATCTCACAGTCGTAATCGTTTAATAGCTCTACCCATCGGCTTTATCTCATGTTTAGCTCCTTCTGATTGAAAATGTGTTGGAGACTTTTATGGTCTATGAAAACCATACATTTCGTGCCATAGAGATAGTGTCTCCAAATTTTGAGGGCAAAAACCACAACGCCCAACTCAAGATCATGAGTTGTGTAGTTCTTCTCATGAATTTTCAATTTTCTTGATGCATAAGCTATAACTTTACCTCGTTGCATAAGAACACAACGAGGCCTAGATTCAATGCGTCACAATAGACAACGAAATCATCATTGCCATCGGGTAAAGATAAGACAGGAGCATTACAGAGTTTTTGTTTTAGCGTTTGGAAAGCTTCCTCTTGTTTGGGTCCCCACTCAAAAGGCTTATTCTTCTGAGTCAAAGCAGTAAGAGGAACCGCCATCTTTGAGAAGTTCGCAATATATCGTCGATAGTACCCAGCAAGACCAAGAAAAGAGCGAACTTCTGTGGGTGTGGTAGTTGTGTTCCAATCCTTAATTGCAGCGATTTTGGAAGGATCCACATGAATACCCTGCTCGTTGACTATATGGCCCAAAAACTGAACTTCTTTAAGCCAAAATTCACACTTGGAGAACTTGGCAAAAAGTTGTTCCTTCTTTAGAAGTTCCATTGTCAGACGAAGGTGTTGTTCGTGCTCGGCTCGTGACTTCGAATAAATAAGAATATCTTCAATGAAAACAATAATGAACTTGTCTAAATAAGGTTTACAAACCTTATTCATTAAGTCCATGAATACAGCTGGGGCATTCGTCAATCCAAAAGGCATGACAGTGAGCTCGTAGTGACCATATCTCATGCGGAAAGCAGTCTTGGGAATATCTTCTTCGAATACACGAAGCTGATGATACCCAGAATGTAAATCGATCTTGGAAAAGCATGTAGCACCTTGTAGCTGGTCAAAAAGATCATCAATTCGTGGTAGGGGATGTCGATTCTTGATGGTGAGCTTGTTAAGCTCACGATAATCGATACACATACGGAAAGATCCATCTTTCTTTTTCACAAACAGGACTGGAGCGCCCCAAGGTGAATAACTCGGACGGATGAATCCTTTGTCAGATAACTCCTGCAATTGTTTTGACAATTCTTGCATCTTAGACGGTGCAAGATGATAAGGTGCTTTAGCAATCGGGTTGGAATTAGGTACAAGGTCCATATGAAACTTGACTTGACGAACTGGAGGCAAACCAGGCAGTTCATCAGGAAACACCTCTGGACAATCTCAAACAATCAGAATATCTTGAATACACTTGCTCTTGCCTTTCTCCTCCATGACATGTGCCAGAAAGGCCACATATCCTTTTTGTAAGCATCTTTGGGCTTTAGTACACGACATGAGTTTGAAACCACCTGAGGGTTTTTCTTCACGAACTTCTAGAACTTCACCAGATGAAAGAGAAATACGAACAATCTTATCAAAACAAACCACCTCAGCATGATGTCTAGTTAAACAATCCATCCCCACGATAAAATCGAAACTTCCAAGTTGCATCGGTGTGAGGTTAATAGGAAAAAGATGGTTATCGAGGTTCAATTGACAATCACAAATGACATAATCGAGTACAAGAGGTTCACCAGTAGCAACTTCGACAGATAAGGGTTTCCTTAGTTTAGTTCTAGGTATCGCAAGTAAAGGTTCAAATGCTAACGATACAAAAATTCTATCGGCACCAGAATAGAAAAGAACAGATGCAGGTTGATGGTTAACAACTTCATTATCAGCACGAGCCTTGTTAGCATTCAGATTGTATGCTCGTCCATGAGCGGGATTAGCATTAGCGTTCGCGTTCACCAATCTTAGGCAGTTGTTCCTGAAGTGACCCATTTCTCCACAGTTAAAACATGAACCAGGTGGGAAAGGAGGTCTAGCAGCATTTCCCTGTGCTTGTGCTGGATTCTGAGTAGCTTGATTAGGAACCGATCGCCAAATGTTAGCCGTGTGGCCAAGTTTACCACAAGAGGTGCGCTGTTTACATGCTTGCTGAACCACATGATGACCATTGCACCTATTGCAATACGGTGCAGTACCAACATACGGTTTCCTTGTAGGAGGTTGTGCTGGTTGGTTCTGAGCGTTCGGGTTCGGTGGTGCAGTAACAGCAAAATTCTGGGAAGCCTTGCGCTTCCTCGACCTCCTTGATGACTCACCCTTCTTCTTACCATTTCCCTTGTCTTGTGTGGTGTCAGCTGACTTTTTCTTATCATCATTGCGGGTTAGTTTTCCCTTCCTGACCTGAGACTCAGTCAGGGTTGCAGCCAACTCGATAGCCTGACGACAGTGGTAGGGTTGCTACCAGTAACTATATCTTGCACAGAGTCAGGCAAACCATCGATATACCTCTCGATCGCTTTATCCAAAGGGGTAACCATAGTAGGACACAATAAAATCAGCTCCTCATAATGATCCGTGTAAGCACGGTGTTCTCCCCCATCTTGTTTAAGATCATCAAACTCTCGTTCCAATGCCCTTATTTCGTGTCGGGGGCAGAACTCCCTCATCATGAGAGCCCGAAGCTCTTCCCAAGTTTTTACCATAGCCACATCGGCACCCCTATCTCTCATCACCCCGTTCCACCATGTTAGAGCACGTTTCTCGAAAACACTAGACGCGAACTCGAACTTTCGCTCATTGGGACACTAAACATGTCGGAATGTGCTTTCCAGACTCTCGAACCATTGCAGGAGCGTAGTTGCTACTTGAGACCCAGAAAACTTCAGTGGTTTAGCTGAAATAAACATCTTAAAACTGCACTGAGTTGTTGTTGTTATTGTTATTCACTAGATTAATCTGAGTTATGAGGTTCGGAATCACAGCAGCAATCTGCTGAGCAACTAAGGCTGCGAGTGCAGCATCTTGTGTTTGATCACGTCTAGGAGGCATATTCTAAAAAGAATAAGAAAACATGATAAACGAGTGAGATCGACAATTGGATAAACAAAAGAGGTATTGAAAACATCGACAAAACATAGGGAAGGTGATCATTTGTTCATTACCTCGAACAAACAAACGACACACGGTGACTTATCAAAGTAAATGGGCCATAATAATGTTTTGCGAAGACATGCTTTAGCCTATTAGTGGACACTCATCTCAAGAGTTCCCAGGTAAGAGTGACTGGTCCGATTATGTGGATTTGTATGAACACTCTAGCCTTAGACAGAAAACTCGGGATACAGGCACCTACCCTTCCAGATTGCACTTGTTCATATTATACGACCCAAACTTTGATGAGATTTTGAAAACTTTGAAGGTTCAAAACCTTATAACAAATCATCTGAGAATAGATGATTGATTTTCAAAATGGATTTGTTATTTGTGTTCTTGTTGTGGCTGTCACCTAAAGATAGGTGACGGTATTGTTTTAGAATCTAAACGCAAGTAAACTCGCGTTAGGGTCCTAGGAAGGTTATAGTCTTGGTCAAAGCATTACTAATAACCTAATTCCCTATAACCATGAGCTCTGATACCAACTCATCTGTCACACCCCGACCGCGTTAAAACAACGAAACCGCGGTGGAAACGTCGGGGAGTGGAGCAACAGAAGCATTGTTTCACAACACATGGATTAAAGTTTTGTTTTATTGAATTATTAAACGTTTAACGTTGTCTTAAAGTAAAACAAAACACAACATATTGTCTATCATCATTATTAAGTCACTAAGGCCTCGTCCGATCCTATGTAAGCATACATCCTAGTCATCACCAACATCATCAAACAACACCACCTGAAACATATGTGAAAATAAAGTCAGCAAAGAAATGCCGGGGAGCACATAGGTTTTGTGAGTGTGTCAGATTCATGGCTTGTATAGTGTTGCAATACCTCGTACGACTACAAGAGTCGATAATTGAAAACCTTGTATTGAAAAGTGTTTGGTATTGCAACACAATTAACCAACTTAAAACAAGTTAGTTATAGTTTGTAAAACCTTGTTGCCATGAATCTTGACTAAAACATTTGTCTTTGTAAACCAAATTGTAAATCGTTCTTGTAATAAAACTCGTATAGTTAATATCGTTTAGTAAACATTGTTGCGTGTCATCGTTTGAAATCATTCGTTTAAGTGAACTAAATAACGCCACAGAATGTAATATGATAAAAGCACTTATATATAAGAAGTACCAGCGGCGTATCTATCATGCTTTTATCACATTACACCCGTCCCGTTATCTAATCACATACCAAAAACCAATCGTTCAATTGTACTTGTTCTCAATCGTTCTTGTTTTCAAAGCCAATCGTTTAATCGTTCAAATCATTAAAATCGTTCTATCATTCAAATATTTCCATTCGTTCAACTCGTTCCAATCGTTCAAATCGTTCTAATCGTTCAATTCGTTCGTGTTTTAATTGTGAAAACTAACTTTTGGTTGTCTTGTTGAATACATTCAAACCAGTGTGACTCGTCCATCGTTCAACTCGTATTAACAAACCTCCAAAGGGTAAGTTAACAAGCATCAGGTTCTGTCGTTACCCACATTACCCCCATACATAACCATGGCGATAGTCTAATAACGGGATTTGTCAGATCCTATGGTGCCATGACATACTACTGGTCGGCTCAGCCAAAGCTAATGTATGTCATTCGTGTTATGTAATAACGTCCCAATAAGTTCGTTCACATTATCGAAATCGTTGTGTTTAATATAAACCATAGTATTCGTTTTTAGAAACATCGAAATCATTTTGCACATATGAATCACCATAAAAAAATTGAAAGCACTAAAATAAGGGAACTATGTACTCACTTGAGATTGCAAGGTATCCTTGATTTAGTGAACTGACAATGCTCGGGCAATCAAGGAATCAAGTGGCACCTAGTATCGGATCACTATGTTAAAAATTGGTACCTAAATTGGGAGATCGGGTAGAATGAGGTCTTGTAAACCAAATGAGTATTGGAACTCATGTGATATGGTTTAACAAAGCCTACATTCTGATTCGGAACTTATCCTAAGTGCTTATGACCCGTCATGACCCGTTAAGGTAGTCTATGCTACTTTAACACGTCATTTGCCCAAAAGAGCATTCGAATAGCCTAACTAGTCCTACGAAAAGTATTATATGCCCTAACATGTTTAAATATGTTGCATAATTAGTTTAAGTGTCAAAATTTAGATTACATAGGCTTAAATTCAAATTATGCATGAAAAGGGCATTTTGGTCATTTTCTAAGGCATGTAAACTACCTATCATACCACTAATTAAACTAAGTGACCATAAGGTATAACCTCAGAAGGTTATTCCCTATACAACTATGGTCACAAAATATGTTTGGTCGGATCCTAACGATCGACCGAACGGGTCGGGTTCGAAAGTCTAAGCGGTTGTTTAGACCGTTTGACTTACGACCCTAAAAAAGCACTAAACTAAAAGTGACGAGTTAAACATGATAAAACATGTTTAACTAAGTTAGAAAACTGATTTGATATCAAAACAAAGTGTTTTGATACCCGAAAATAGTTTCGTCGCAAAATTCACATAATCGTGCATTTTGACCGAAACTTTGACTCGTCACTTCGACTAGTCAACGTGGTAATCAGTAGGTATAATCGTAAGGGACTATAACCATCATGATTACGCTCACGTCGCAAAGTTCAATTGAACTTTGATTTGACCAATTCGTGGTCAAAACCGAAAGTCAAACGGTAGTCAAACTGTTTGACTTTCAGCTTGTAGTTGCTGAAAATAAAGAACTAGCCATGAAAGAATACTTACAAAGCTCTTATGGCTGAAAGATTGAACTAGAAAACTCAGTTGGGAGCTCTCCTAAGAAGGTAGCAAGCTCCTCTTGAGTGTTAGAGAAAGAAAGATGATGATGAGAAATGAAATAGTCAGGTTTGAGGGGTTTTTATAGTTGAATTGAAGCCTCAAGATCATTACAAGTGTTCAATCTGTTGTCATGATCTTATGGTGGCTTAAACACTTGTCAAAAGCAGATTAAATGGTGGCAATTTCAAGTGATCAATCATTAAAATGTTGAATACGGGGCTGCCACATAGCTGCTGATTGCTGAAATGAAGTTGCTGATGAAACAGGGGGCTCGCGTGCAGCGACAGCACCACCCCATAGGGGTCGCGCGACGCGAGGCCACCATAACAGTTTCAAAAATGTCAGGTTTAGTCCCTACACACACTATAACTTGTTTTTGACGCGTTTAAACCCCGTTAAGCCAATTTTAAGGATCTACAAGGATGTCAAAGCAATGGGGACTTGAAATATGCTTGGAAATATCTCAGATGTCGGTTCGTTTGGTCATACGGTCACGTTATTCGGTTAATTAAGACGAAACACAAACGGACGCGAAAACGATCCAAATTGCGCGACGAATGGTATCTTTACATTCCCATCACTAAAATAAAATATTTTAAATATTACAAAAATTTTTGGATGTCCGGATATGGTCAGAACGCAAGATATGCACGTAAATGCAAACTTACACCGTTTTTGACGCTTTTAGTCCCTGTGATCAAATAAGCGTATTTTCGCATACCGAACCCCTCAAAACTTATTTCTAAGATATGTTAAGGATATTTAGGGTATGTTTAGCTTATGATCATGTTCCGGAGTGTACGTTGCTATACGAATCGGTAGACTTTCGCAGTTTGTCGCAAATAGTCCCTGTGATTGAACAAACTTGTTTTTGACACACCAAACCCCTCAAAAATTATTTCTAGGTTATGTAAAGGTTATTTAAGGTATGTTAGGCTTATTTATCTATTCTGGAGTGTTTGTCGCGTTAAACTGATCACGTTTACGTAACAGTTTGCGTATAACTCTCCAGAAAGTGATTAGAAGCTTGAAATCGAACTAGAATCAAAACGTAAAACAGTTAAACATAAATACACAAACATTGATCCCAAAACACATTGTTTCATTGATAATTGATATTGTTCTACATCATACAGTGTTTACAGAACACAAATGTTACAACCACAAACCATAGAAGAAGCAGTAGAACTAGCCAATACCCTGACTGATGAATTGGTGCGTACACAAGAGGAAAACTAGAGAAAGAACCTAGCTCAAAAACTTACCCAAGAATTTCAGTACCATGGAAGGGGCACAAGTTCTTCCTCTGCACCTTACTGCAAGACTTGTAAAAAGAAGCATTATGGGAGATGTGCAAGGTTTTGCAATTTTTGCACGAAACCAGGACATAAGGAAGAAGAATGTGGATCGAAACCTAACAATAGGATATGCTTCAATTTTGGAGAAACTAGGCACATCAAACCGAACTGTCTGAAACTAGCTCTAGCCACAACCAACAAGGCTAAGACAACTGAAGCGCCTAAGAAAAATGCCAGAACCTTTGTTCTGTCAGCTGAGGAAGCCAAGATGATTCCAGATGGGATTACCGGTACGTTCTTAGTTAATAACATATTTGCCAAAGTATTGTTTGACTCTGGTGCAAACCAAAATTTTATCAATATTTCTTTCTACAAACTTCTTGATCAACCCTTAGCCAAACTTCAACAAGATTGTCTGGTAGAAACAACAAATGGAGAATCCATTAAGATAAGCAAAATCTTGTAGGGAGCAAGAATAGAAATCATGAACCACCATTTCTTTGCTAACCTTTATCCAATTAATCTAGCCAGATTCGATGTTGTATTAGAAATGGATTGGTTGGTAGCCAATCGTGCTAGTATTTTATGTGATCAAAAGATAGTACAAGTAAATACACCAAGTGGTGGAAAGATCACAATTAAAGGAGATAAGCCAACCAAATCAACAAAGTTCATCTCTGTGATGAAAGCCGCAAGTTATGAAAGGAAAGGAGGAGTAGTATATATGATTTCCGTAATCATTAATACTAAAGGGAAAGAATTAAAAGATATTCCTGTAATATCTAAATTCTCATACGTTTTTCCAGAAGAGTTACCTGGATTACCGCCTGATAGAGAGGTTGAATTTAGGATTCACCTAATTCCAGGAACTGCACCGATTGCCAAAGCACCATATCGATTAGCACCAACGGAGATGCAGGAACTGAAGAAACAATTGGACAAACTTCTTGAAAAAGGTTTTATACAACCAAGTTCATCACCGTGGGGAGCACCGGTGTTGTTTGTTAAGAAGAAAGACAGATCGATGCGTATGTGCATTGATTACGAAGAATTGAACAAGGTTACAATTAAGAATCGGTACCCACTACCGAGAATTGATGATCTGTTCGATCAACTTCAAGGAGCTCGATTCTTTTCTAAGATCGACTTACGCTCAGGATATCATCAACTGGAAGTACAGGAAGAGGACATTCCTAAAACTGCTTTCAGAACAAGGTACAGTCATTATAAATTTACCGTCATGCCATTTGGTTTAACCAATGCCCCAACTGCATTTATGGACATGATGAACAGGATATGTAAACCATACCTGGATAAATTCATAATTGTCTTTATAGATGATATTCTAATTTACCCTAAGAGTAAAGAGGAACATGCAGCACATCTGCGTACACTTCTTACATTATTGAGAAAAGAGAAGCTTTATGCTAAATTCTCAAAATGTGAATTTTGGTTACAAGAAGTGCAATTTCTTGGACACCTGGTTAATCATGAAGGAATTCATGTGGATCCCACAAAGATCGAGGCGATTACTAAGTGGAAAGTTCCTGAATCACCAACAGAAGTACGAAGTTTTCTTGAACTAGCAGGATATCATAGACGGTTTATCCAAGATTTCTCTTGAATAGCCATTTCTTTAACCAAACTGACCTGCAAATCAGTTAAGTTTGAATAGGGACAGAAACATGAAGAAGCTTTTAAGATTCTTAAGCAAATATTAACCAACGCACCCATACTCGCATTACCAGAAGGAACGGAAGACTTTATAGTCTATTGTGATGCGTCTAAGTTAGGATATGGATGTGTGTTAATGCAACGTCAAAAGGTTATAGCATATGCCTCTAGACAACTTAAGAAACATGAAGAAAATTATACAACCCATGATCTAGAGTTAGGAGCCATTGTTTTTGCCCTTACGATTTGGAGACACTATTTATATGGAAATAAATTCGTTGTCTTCACAGATCATAAGAGTTTAAGGTATATTTTTGGGCAAAAGGAATTAAATATGAGACAAAAACGTTGGATGGAAATTCTTAGTAATTATGATTGTGATATCCAGTATTATGCTGGAAAAGCTAATGTAGTAGCTGATGCTTTAAGTCGAAAGTATCATGACAAGCCAAAACGAGTTCGTTCTCTCAGATTAAATCTACAAGTAGATTTAAATGATCAAATTAGAGAGGTAAAGGAAACCGCAATCAAGAACGATGCTGAAGGTTTAAAAGGGGTTATTAAGGAATTAGAACAAGGAACCGATGGAATTTGGAAGTTCCATAAGAAAAGGATATGGATACCTAAACAAGGAAACCTACGCCACAGGATTCTAGAAGAAGCTCATAAGTCTAAGTATATGATACATCCCGGAAGTGATATAATGTATCAAGATCTAAGAAAGAATTTCTGGTGGATAGGAATAAAAAGGGATATAACAAACTACGTTGCTAAATGTCTAACTTGTTCACAAGTTAAAGCTGAACATCAGAAACCCTCAGGATTATTACAATAGTTAGAGATGCCAATATGGAAATGGGAATTGATAACAATGGACATTATTACCAAATTACCTAAAACAAGAAAAGGTAATGATACATTCTGGGTGATTGTAGACAGATTGACCAAATCTGGTCATTTCTTACTAATGAAAAAAACTTTCAGTATGGAACAGTTAGCCAAACTTTATGTAAATGAAACAGTTTCATTACATGGAATTCCTTTATCTATTGTATCTGATAGAGATAGCCGTTTTACTTCTCATTTTTAGACAAGTTTCCAAAAAGCAATGGGAACCAGGTTAAATCTAAGCACAACTTATCATCCACAGACGGACAGACAAAACGAAAGGACAATACAAATGATGGAAGATATGCTTAGAGCCTGTGTAATTGATTTCAGAGGAAATTGGGACGACCATTTACCATTAATAGAATTTTCCTACAATAACAGCTATCATACTAGCATTAATGCTACACCTTTTGAAGCACTTTATGGACGAAAGTGCAGAACTCCAGTCTGTTGGGCAGAAATTGGAGAAAAGCAATTATCTGGACCAGAGATAATGCAAGAAACAACAGACAAGATAATTCAAGTCAAGGAAAGACTAAAAGAAACACGAGATCGTCAAAAGAGTTATGCAGATAACAGACGAAAACCTTTAGAATTTCAAGTAGAAGATAAGCTATTATTAAAGGTTTCCCCATGGAAGGGAATAGTCAAATTCGTTAAGAGGGGAAAGCTAAGCCCCAGTGTGTTGGACCTTTTGAGATTATTAGAAGAATAGGACCTGTAGCCTATCAGCTACAACTGCCAGAGGAAATGGCAGGAATACATGATGTGTTTCATGTATGTAATCTCAAAAAGTGCTTAGCAGACGAATCACTAGTAATACCTCTCAAGGACATAGAGGTAAATGAGAAACTTAAGTTTATCGAGAAACCCGTTCAGATTGAAGATAGAAAGATCAAGAACCTCAAACACAAGAGACTAGTTCTGGTCAAAGTGAAATGGGATTCCAAGAGAGGACCAAAATACACTTTGGAACTCAAATCAGAGATGCAAAGGAAATACCCACACCTGTTCCAGTAGACCTCGAGGACGAGATCTGAAACAAGGTGGGGAGGATATAACAACCCTCCTAGAACCCTTAACGTGACCGTAAAACGTTCCTAATATAACCCGTACTCAAGAAAGGGACTCGAAATACTTTGTACTTACTAAAAACAAGAAAAACAAAATTTAGGGGTTTGTCACGGGCCACAACCAAGACCTCCTTGGTCTCTCGCAGGGCGCGACGGTTGATACTTGCCGGAAAAACAAAACTGCCATGTGTCGACACGTAGCAAGCCTATACTCACTGACTGGCCGAGCCTAAACCCTAGTCTACTCTCTCGCGGGCCGCGAGAGAGTCAGCTTAAGTCTACGCAGGCCGCGAGCCGCCTTAAATCTGGCCTATAAATAGGATCGATCGACTTCATTTGAATTCATTCATTTCTCTGATTTCTCTCTCAATTTCTGAATAGTAGAAAGAATACCCGGGCATAATACCCACTATAAGGTAAAGCTCTGCCTCGTTGTAAGTATTATAACCCTGCTGTTACCCTACACGATCGATTTAGGGCTCCGTAACGCATGTCAAGGCTCTGCCTGACTCAGTCGTTGGAGTTCTGTCTCGTGTTACACCCGATTGATTTAGGATTCCGTAATGCATGTCAAGGCTCTGCCTGACTCAGTCATTGGAATTTTGTCTCGAGTTGTATGGTTCATGTGATTTAGGTTATTTTACTAACACGTGTACATTGTTTAATTTTAAATAGATAATAACCAGGAGATACAACAGGAAGCCTTAGTATTACCTAAGTAAACAAAGTGAGTACATTCTCTTTTTGTCACCTTTTTGTAAATTACTTTTATGAGTCAAAATACTTTACCAAAACCTCAAATGTTTGAAATAATATTTAACAGTAATTGAGTATTTATGATTCTACAATTACTGTCGTTATGTTGGGGTTTTGTATACATTACTTGAAACTCGTTACTATTGGAATAGTAATGTAACAACCCGATTTTGGAAGTCAAAGTACAAGTCAAAGTCAAAGGAAGAAAAGATTGCTAATTGGATATGTTATTCCTTGCTTAATTATTGCTTGTACTCTCAAACCTCAATAGATTGATAATTGAACTTACACTTGTTAGTTGAATTATGTGAGGTAACAATGCGATAAAGGTAACTAAACGCTAATCTACTTAACGCTACCACATCGCTATCGCATCGCAACTCGGTTATAGGTTATGGATATTGTTTTACGTGTGTGTGCTTTTATGTGTTACTTGTGCATGTTTATATTTGTCTTGGATGTTAATCGCAAACGCAATCGCAACTCTATCACAACGCAATCGCAATACAAAACGCAGAATGGGTATGTTTAGTTTTATGACTGTTAGTTAGGATATTTGTGTAGTTAATGTGTAATACTATCGCATCGCAACGCTCAACGCGCGAAACAAAACGTCAAAAACCAACTCACACCCCCATCCAATCGAACGACCATTCGATCGAATGGTCATCCGTCCGGATGACCATCCGATCGGATGGCCATCCGATCGAACCTCACTTCGATCCCACCTCTACACCGACTTTCCTCTTTTGGACATCTATAAATAGCCCTGTCACATCAACAATCATTGATGTGACAGCTCTCTCATTCGACCAGCGCCTCCAGCCCTCTTTTCTCTCGATTTCTTGCGATTCTTGTAAGTTTCTACCTCAAATCTTGTACATCTATCATCTACACACACTTATTCATCATTTTCACCTTTAAATCTTAACTTTCACCATGAAATAGGGTGATTTGAGGTGTTCTAAGATGATGTCATCATGGGGTTCTTATGAACTTCAAGTTTTAGACTCATTCCACCAAGAACAACTCAGATCTAAAGGATTTCAACATGATTCAACACTGATTTCACCTAAATCTAAACGTTTTCAAGATTTGAAAGATTGAAAGATGTTTCCACAACATTCTTTCAACTCTTTTACACTCAATGCACTCAAACCCATAGAATCGGGACTCATTCAGACCTTCTACTCGTTTCTAGTGAAGTATCGGTCTGAGATCTGATTCTTACCAAAGAGACAACCGATTCCAGGTTAAACATGAATGACCGTCATGAACAGTAAACTAATCAGGCTGGGGTGATTCCCACTTCGATCGGGTGAGTCAGACTTGATGGAGTTCTCGTTGTTTAACGCGTGTCATACCGTCTCGATCGAACCGCAAACTTTTCAAAACTTAGCAAAATATTTCAAGTTTCAAAATAACCAGGTTATTCAACGGATTGCCGTCCAATCAGATTGCCATCCGATCGAACGACCGTTCGACCGGATGACCTAAAAGGTAGAGATACTTCTCTGATTTTAAAATGCAACAACGAAAACTTCAAAGCCATCATGCACAAACACATCCATCCCAAACGAAGGACAATCTGACCGAATGGCCATTTGATCGGATGACCATCCGAACGGATTGTCATCCGATCGAATGACCATCCGTTCGGATTGTCATCCGACCGGATGACCATTCGTCACTTCAGCTCACTTGCATCGTTTTACGTGCCACTCACCGTTTATGCTATCATTCTTTAATCAGGCTTACTCTAGCGCTCCCTTCAATCCAACCACAGATTGTGTTTAGTAGCTACCATCTCTATGAGTATACTCGATCCCTTTTTGCTTTAAGCACTTTTGGGTGTTACATACGTTACTTATATCAAATCACATCAATCACACAAAGCAAACACTTTTCATACGCTAACCGCTCTCGCATGTTATACGTGTTATTCAATGAATGCTTGTATATTATGTTTACACAGTGATTGTTGCCTGACACTTTACCAACGATAGTACTATAGTTTGGACTCAGCACTTGTCGTGGACGGGGGTTGCTAAGGGTATTTCTTCATGTGTCACAGTGGTGATATGTGTTGCGCACTCTACAACTCGCAGTCACGTTTGTGCATATTTCATTGTCGATAACCTACTTGCTTCGCGTTATACATGTTACATGCTGGTTATGCGTAAACTCACTTTCGCTACTATTATACTATCAAACTTGTATGCTCACCTTTACACTATGTGTATTGACCTCTATTTTAACGTATATGACAGGTGTTTGAATGCTAGGATGCTTGCTATGTGGAATCAAGTTAGGAAGAGTCTAGAAACAAACAATTTATATTTTGAGTTGTCGGAACAATGATTTGTCTTGAGATATCTATGTCTGTAATAACTGTTTTATTTGATGGGTTATGGTATGGGACATAATGTTAACTATCCGGTAATTTAGTTGTTATGGATTTCTCCTGGACAATCTGTTTCGCTCAGTGCCGCGCCCCGATGTTTCCGCCATCGGTTGGGGTGTGACAAGTAGCATGACCAACCAGTCAGGAAAGACAATACCAGGAAAAGGGTAATTGGATAGATATAAGCAAATGTAATTGCGAATGCCCTCAATACTGTAAAAGTGATAAAACTATTTTTATTAAACTGGGATGCACTCGCCAGTATTTTTTGCTAATAAAATGTTTTTATAACGCGTTTCAGATAACAAAATGTGAAAGCCAATAGAAGCTAACTGGAGAGCAATGAAGGCTTGGAAAAGTGGCTATAAAAGTTACCTAAATAAAAAGGAGTTTTTGTTTTCAATAAATAGGGTTATCCCTACAAATGTACTGTCAAATGAACTTGGGTTTTTATCCCAAAGATTTATTATTATAAAAAGTTTGGTGTTTTACTCTGATAAAAATATTTCCTAACTACGGTCCTGATGTATTCCGCTGCCAAATTAATATACACCGATACCACTGATCTGGATCTCGCAGCACCCGTTCCCGCGGTAGGGGTTGGGGGTTACGACACATCTAATCTTGAAACTTATTCTTCAAGTTTCGAAACCTACTCATCAACAGCTGTTAGTGAAGATAAAACAGAAAATTTGAATTTTTAGGGATTTCGAGATATGGTTTCCTATTTTAGTGATGATCTAATTTTATCAAAATATTTCAAAAATTTTATCTGATTATCTATTAACAGATTTCGAAAATCTTTAGAGTGCAAAATAGATCAAAACAAGAAAAAACACTCAAAAATCCAAATTATATTCCAAAACATAAAGGAATTTTCGAATTTTCCTAAGAATATGTGATGAACCCTAAAATTAAAAACATAATTCTGGAACCCGAAACCTGAATTTTAAGGCTTTATAAACAGGTTTCGGACATTAATATTTTGCCCATTATGGTTTTGAGTCGATGATAAACCAATTTAGTTTTCGAATCAGTAATTTGGATGACTTTTAAAAAGGACTCGAAACCTACGGCTGTGATTATTATTAAGTTTTCAAAAAAAATTCTGTTTTCCAGATTTCAATCCCTGAATAATGGATATGAAAACAGAACTGGTTAATCAACATATGCTCTGATACCACATGTTGATCAGTTCTGATTTATGCGTAATGGAAAACATAAATAACATACCTTTGATTACAGCAGACAGGACAGTAGAGAATCCAGATGGAGTCGTAGTGATAAGGTTTGACATGATTGTCAGCTTGATTTGGTTTCTCCTTAGGGTGCAATCTAATGATGGTGATGAGAAAACCGATAAAGGGTAATCCGCTATGGAGAGGAGGGGATTTGATGTTATGAGTAACTAGTGGGAAAGCCCGCGCGTTGCGGCGGGTATCCCGACTGATATCATATTCATTTATGATATGTATTATAAATGTTGACTCTTACCTTACAAAACGAAACACGTAAGTTATGATAAATTAACTTGAAATGCATAACAATGGTTGGATGAAAGAACAAATATAGCATATTACCTAGGACTGAATAAAATTAACTGGAAATCAATATCATAAATGAAACCTAAAGTTAAGGTGTAATCGTTGTTGGCCTGGAGTTTGCATGGTTTGTTTCACCTGGTTTAACTTTTAAAGTATTGTGGTAGTATCATTAATATATCAATTCATGAATTGCATAATTGACATAAAAACCAAGAATACAATACCGATTAAATCATGAAAATCCCAAAGGTTGTATGTCTAATCTTTAATTTAATCAATTAATTCCTTTAATTATTATAAAACTTTTATTTAATTCCTTCATTTAATTCAATTAATGGAAGACATAAGTGAGCATGGATTCCATGGATGAAATGTCTAGATTGCCCTCAAAGTGTCTTAAAACTTTGAAGAATGTCCAAATCCCCCCCCCCCCCCCCTCTAAAATGGCTTTCTTCATTTGTAGATGGTGCTTCAAGATTTGTACCAAGGCAAAATTACGAAAATGGTAGAAAACTCAGTTCTCTTAATATAGTATTATAGATATAGATTAGGTTATCTTGAAGTCTAAACCTCTACATTAGTCTCCTTATATATGCACCCAAGAGGAAACCCTAATTAGTTAATAAGGGTATATGGCTCATCAACAATTACCAACTAATTATTTAATAGGTTGTTATATATTTTAATCTATATAATGTAAATGATTATAATGGCTACTAGATTAAATATAACATAATAATATATTTAATCTTATAGGGTTTAGTAGATCATGAAAAATTAAAGATATTAGGTTCAAGAATCACCTGAATTGGTTAAGAAATGAGAGAGAAATTGATAAAACAAGTTCCAAGCCCTAAGTTTGATCTTCATTTTAATTTGTGTAATTGGATGATTGTAAATGGAATTAAAGAGTGGGGAAATGTGTGAAAAAGGAGTAAGGATTCAATTGGACAAATTTTGAGGTCTATGATTACGAATTTGTCAAAACTCTTTCAAGTTCATGATGTGTTTTCATGGTGTTTAAAGATAATTAATTCTCAAATTAATTTAGTTAATTAGAGAATGTTATTGAAGAATTAAAGATGGAGAATCAGTTTCGCATGACATACAAATCGTTTGGAACAACATCCAAGTCATTTGGCCTTGTTAAACGATACCCGAAAGCAGGTCGGGTCTTGCATCGCAGCCGGGTCGAGATTAAGAGGAAACGAGAGTTTTTTCCCAAACTAGTGTTGATGGAAAAACTATTTATCATTTTGGTGTACCTTAAAAACTATTTACCAAAATATTGTTTTTATTAATTTTGTGTTCTCCTTTTCTTTTAATCAACGTAGTATACTTTTAATTGTTTTTTCTATTCAATCAATCCATTGTTTGCACTTTATTTCTTTTATTATACCATTCCTTCCAATCAACCTAATACTTTTTTTTTATTTATTTTCTACTTACTTTTTATTTTAATCAACATAAAAAAACTTATTGAAAACTATTTATAAAAGATGGATGTGATGACCAAAGCTTTAACCTTGATTAGTATGATTATATGTCTCGTTTCATGCCCTTTCTGGCCGAGCAATCGTACCCTCCCATCTTATGTTCATAAGTAATTTCTTGATTTTTTTTTTTTTTTTTTTGTATTAGTAGATAGAGAAACTCGCCAATTTAATTGACTTCGTTTGATAGAAAATTTGTTTTTTCTCTTCTAACTTCTTCCCGTTAATTGTATAAAAAAACTCTAAACACGTCTTGTTTAATTTTTTTTGTCAACTTTAGAATATATGTTAATTGAAGACACAAACATACTGGCTTGATAAAAAAAAGGTATGATAAAAAATAAAACAATAATAGGTTAATTATAAAAAAAAACTATATGTTTGTCAACTTTCAGAATATATGTTAATATATGTTGATGGAAGATAAAAACATATTGGCATGATAAAAGTAAAGTATGATAAAAAAAATAAAACATTAACAGATTGATTATAAAAAAAAAAAAAAAAAACTATATTGCATTAATTGAAAAAAAATGTTTAACAAAATAATAAAACCTTAATACGTTGATTATATAAAAAAATATATTAGATTGATCGAAAAAGGTATAATAAAAGAACAAAAACGCAAGTGAATTGATTGAATAGAAAAAAAATAAAGGTTAATTATGTTGGTTAAAAGAAAAGGCAAATGTAAAATAAACAAAAACACTATTTCGATAAATAGTTTTTAAGAAATACTAAAAGGGTCATGCTATTTACACACGGAGAAAATTATTTTCACACCCCAAAGCGCCGCGCTATGGCCAAAGCGGGGCGCTTTGGTGTAAAGTCAACCGACAAGGACTGACGCGGTCAGACCTTGTCTGTTGCTTTACATCAAAGCGCCCCGCTATGGCCAAAGAGGGGCGCTTTGAGGTTTTTTTTTTTTTTTTTTTTTAATTTTCGGGCAAAGCGCCCCTCTTAGGTCAAAGCGCAGCGCTTAGGGTCTTTTTTAAATTTTTTAATATTGTTTTTAATTCACAAACGCTTTGTTAAAAGTCTAAATTTTACGCTTTTTCCATTATACATCATTTTTTAATATATATGGACTATACTGCAAGTTCCGGATCAAATCGGTTACGTGTGATGTCGTATTCAATTATATCGTATCATTTTGGTTTGAAAGCACAAGTACTCCTATGAGTAGTGTTATGTGTATCAGCCGCCTACCGTACATGTACATGACGTATTTTTTCATTAATTGTAGTATTTTTCATGTATATTGTCATTTTGGGTCGTACAAGTGCGTATTGAATCTGATTGGGTCGTGTCGGTGACATTCGGTTTTTAACGTGATGTAACGCATATATTGAACAAACACAAACGTACTCTTGGATTGTAAAAGAATTAACGTGATTATTATTAAACACATTTAACGTGAATAGCATGACCCTTAAGTACTTGAGACTTTTCATGATTTAACGTGAATAGCATGACACTTTGCACACGCCCTTGGTCTATTTGCACACTCAAAGCGCCCCGCTATGGCCACTTTACTTTTAATTCACAAACGCTTTGTTAAAAGTCTAAATTTTACGCTTTTTCCATTATACATCATTTTTTAATATATATGGACTATACTGCAAGTTCCGGATCAAATCGGTTACGTGTGATGTCGTATTCCATTATATCGTATCATTTTGGTTTGAAAGCACAAGTACTCCTATGAGTAGTGTTATGTGTATCAACCAAGGTCAGGGGGACGATACGTAAGCATTTCGTACGCGTAAGCATTTCGTACGCGTTGATCTGATCCCTGTATAATCAACCAACACTTTTGAAACTTCTATCTTTTGTTATCCTTTTGCCATGACCTGTTGACATGGGGAACAAGAAAAAAGGAAAGTCAAGACAAGTTAATTATTATTTTCACATCCACACTCAACGTACATACCTACATTATTTTAATTAGACCTTAGGCTAGACCTTCATAATTAAGTACTAGAGACTTTTCACCACTACAACACCTACATCATCCTCTCCCCATCTCGGCTCTGTCCTTTTGCCATGACCTGTTGACATGGGGAACAAGAAAAAGGAAAGTCAAGACAAGTTAATTATTATTTTCACATCCACACTCAACGTACATACCTACATTATTTTAATTAGACCTTATGCTAGACCTTCATAATTAAGTACTAGAGACTTTTCACCACCACAACACCTACATATATATGTGCACAAACAAATTAAATATTGTAAAATTTGGACCAAAAATGTAAAATTTGAACTTAAACGTAGATCAGTCACCAGTCAAAAATACGCCCAAAATGTAAAAAAAAAAAAAAAAAAAAAACCAAAGTGCCGAGCTTAGGCCAAAGCGGGGCGCTTTGGAAAAAAAAAAAACCAAAGCGCCGAGCTTAGGCCATAGCGGGGCGCTTTGATGTAAAGCAACAGACAAGGACTGAACCTGTCAGTCCTTGTCTGTTGACTTTAAACCAAAGCGCCCCGCTTTGGCCATAGCGGGGCGCTTTGAGTGTGCAAATAGACCAAGGGCGTGTGCGAATAGACCAGGCCTTAAAATGACGAGTGGTGTGCAGGCGGTTGGCACGTGGGATCCACCCTAGGGCAAGTGGGGATTTGATTGGAGGACGCGTTTGATAGGGGGATCAGGTTTGGGTTATTTGCACAAATGGTCCTTGCCTTTTTTTAACTCTATTAACAAATAAAGTAACTTTGTTAATTGGTCTGTTTTATAAAGACTAATGGTACTAACCGAGTTTTGTTATAAAATTAATATTTAAAACCTTAAATAATTATATGATTTGAGTTAATACACAACAGTATTAAAAATAATAAAAAATTGCATTTTAATTTATTATGTTTGGGATCAGGTTTACAAAATGAGTCGGTTTTTTTCTAGGATCCGTTTTTGACGTTACAAACGTGATAAAAGACATGTAGTTAAGATAGGTAACATTTTTTTAGTTGCCCAAACCTACTCCTATGTACCAGTCAAAGAGGATAAGATAGAAGGAACTCATCCTCCAAATGATGTAACAGTTAACACGAAGAGATACAAGAAATTCCTAGAATACCTCTTGATGACGAATGGTGGTATGACAATATAGATGATATCATGCAGGCGTATGACTAAATTAATCTCATCATGATGTTAGTTGATCACACTAGAGCTTTTAGCTTTTATGTTTAAGACATATTTTCCTTATTCGTGTGTTACTTACATTAATTAATGGTTTCTTAAAGTACTTACTATTTTAAATGCTAAATCTATTACTTACTAGACATTTGTAACGCTTATTAAATATATCCACTGAAATGATCTTACTAATCTAAAGCCTTTAAAAAAAACATAATAAACTTTTGAGTAAAGTACATGGAAAGTCCCTGTGGTTTTCCGAAACTTTGGATTTGGTCCATAGATTTCTAAAAGTACACAGATGATCCTTATGGTTTGCACTCTGTAACACATTAAGTCTCTAGCCAAGAAATCTGTAGGTTTTAGGAGGTCCAAGTTATGGACTAAATGCGTTCTAAATTGCAAACCACAGGTACCATCCATGTACTTTTGGCAAAAGTTGGGGACTAAACGTGTTACAAAGTGCAAACCAACAGGATATGATATCTAGGTACCCTTGGAAAGCGAGGAACCAAATCCAAAATTTTGAAAAACTACAGGGATTATCATTGTACTTTACTCTAAAATTTTAAAAAAATATATATATATATTATATTAATAACAAAACTACCAAAAACGAGTACCGGAATGCAAAGTGTCGCTCTAGCCACATCGTACGGGCACCCCACTAGTTGGTTATAAGATAATTGAGAAATTTTACTATTTCTTTAAAATTAAACCCAAATAAGACCATCTCAATTAGCCTGAGAGGAGCGATGCCACATATGCACCACACCCATGAAACACCACGTTGCGTTAGGAGGGAACAAGATGTAGGCGCTCATTTGTGTGATTCAGGTGGCGGTCTAGTTCATAGTTTATCATGTTGAAAGTTCACGTTCACTTACAAGACGAGCTAGAATTAATCGGGACCATGAGACAGCTAACTAATGTCTGGTGCCTGATTATTTTTCTGACATGAAGATATGTTTAGTCGTCGTTTCTCATGAGTCGAAAGCCATTCATACGAATAGTTAATGATTTAGAGCGAGAGTTCGAATATTTCCAACAGAGGTATGACGTAAGGCGTAAATGAAGTTTCACCGCTTTACAAAAGTGTAAGTCTACAATTCATCAAATAACGTACGACACTTGCACCGACTTATGGGATGAATATTTGAAGATGTCAGAAACAACCTTGCGAGATAGTATTTACAAATTTTTGTAAAGGTATAGTTATTTTTGTTGACAGTTATCTTTTAATTTTTTACTATTATAAATTATACTTATTATTATTATTATTATTATTACTATTATTATTATTATTATTATTATTATTATTATTATTATTATTATTATTGTTTGTTGTTGTTGTTGTAAATGTGTCCTTGAATTCTACGGCAATCAATATCTATAAAGACCAACCTAGAGTGACACTCAACAAATATACGAGGTGCATGATGTGTTATTAGCTTTCTCAGGATGCTTGGTAGCAACGATTGCAGATTGCACACATTGGGAATGGCCAAAGTGCCCCCTGTTTGGCGAGGTTAACACCAACGAGGTGACCCTCCACACTTAATCGTGGTACTTGAAGCCTAACATCAAATGATCTTTTTATTAGGCATGTGTTCTTTGGTGTTTCTCGTTCAGACAATAATATCAATGTTCTAGATCTCGCCTATTTTGACTACATCATAGACGGAGTTGCACCTGGGTGTTCCTTTTATATAAATGGAGTGGAGTACTAGCACATGTATTATATTGCCGCTCGTATGTATCCTGAGTACGCCGCATTTTTCAAATCGTTTACATGGGCACTTGATGACAGGCGAAAGAAATAAAATTACCCTAAGAAATGGCGAGAAACGATATTGAATGAACATTTAGTGTTTTGATGCAGCGTTGGCATATTTTGCACAATCTTGCGAATCTGAACAAAATAGAAACAATAAGCGGTGTAATTTACACTTGCGTGATTTTACATAATATAATCCCAGATGACATTTTTTGCCACATCACCATCATAATGATTCATGTAATGGTTAAGGCCATGGGTAATGGTTAATGCCCTTTAAAGGGCATTTTTTGCCACATCACCATCATAATGCGTTGTTTACAAAATGAATAATTAGACCATGGGTAATGGTTAATGCCCTTTAAAGGGCATTTTTTGCCACATCACCGTCATAATGATTCATGTAATGGTTAAGGCTTCATAATGCCCTTTCATTTATTAGTTTCCTTGTTTTTCCTTCTTGTTGGGCATTATTCTAGAAATGCCCATTCCTTTTCATGCCCATGAGTAATGGTGTAAGGGCGTTATCAAAATTTTTCACGCCCTTATAAAGCCCCATTACATATGGCCTTAGTAGCATTTGTTTATTATTCCAAGTTGAAGTATTGTTTCCTTTTTAACTTTGTATTGTTAAAAAAATAAATTAATATTAGTATTTCAATTTTTTAATAAATAATTGCTTAAAAATAAATATATGTATAAACGTTTTCGTGACAATGGTTAATTAATAATGAGTAAATTACTTTTTGGGTCTCTGTGTTTTATGTGTTTTAACCACTTGATTTCAAAATAAAATGTTTAACGCCCTAAGTCTCTAAAGCCACTTTTCTTAACTATTTGAGTCCAATTTTCTAACACTGTTAAAATTATTTTGTTAAAATTTGTTAAATGACCAAATTACCCTTATAATTAAAAAATAAATAAAAAACTAATTTATTTTTAGTTTTCTCTTTCTCTCTCTCTCTTGTACTCTATCTCTCTCATTTATCTTTCTCTCTAAACCAGATCCGCATTTCTCTCTCTCTCTCATCTTTCATTCCCTCTCTCTCTCTAAACTTAAACCATCTCCATCCCACCACCACACCTCCACCATCAACACCACCGTCACCACTACACCTCCATCGTCACCACCACCACTACACCGTCACCACCACAACACCCACCACTGCTACACCTCCACCTCCACGGTCACCACCATCACCACTGCACCTCTATCAACACCACCACACCAGATCGGGAGCGAGAGAGGGATGAGAGATGGTTGTTAGCGGCGACAGACATGTACGGAGGCCGTTCTGAGCTCCAACGTTTCGGTCAGTGGCTAGGGTTCAATTCCGACAACAGTAAGTCTTGAGTTCCGACGGTCTTCAGGTAAAATGTTGACAATCAATTATGTATTTCTATTACCTCTTACATATACATTTGTTTTTTATCCCTGCATATCTTTTGCAAAGCATACATTGGGGTTTTCAATTAGAGGTGTATTGGAAACTAAAATTGAAGGTACTATTGGGTTTATGAACCACATAACTTATGGATTTAAGGTGTATGATGTCTGTTGTTTTTGGTGAAATTTTTTGTTGTTGCTAGGCATGAAGATCTTGAATGGGGCTGTATTTCGATGAAAAATTATTGTTTGTAGAAGTTTAATTGATCAAGAGAATTAAATCCCCAATTTTATATACAGGAAATTTAGTTTGAAATTTGTTGTTGGGTATGAAGATCTTGAATGGGACAGGCGGCGGCGGTGGTGGCAGTGGGGCGGCACTAGTGGTGGAGGTGAGATGATGGTGGGGGTGAGACGGCGGGTGTTTGGAGATGGTGGTAGTGCGATGGTGGTGGCAGTGGTGGGGATGGTGGCTGTGCGGTAGTGTTTATAGAGAGAGAGAAGAGTGTGTAAACATGAGAGAGAAAGTGTGTGTAAGTGTGTGTGCTGGTGTGTGTGTGTGTTTTATTAGATATATGTAATTATTTTATATATATATATAGGTAAGGATAGTGTAAAAAGGGCCTAAAGTGTGAGAAGTGTATTATAACACTATATATAATACTATATAACACCATATAACACCATATAAACACCGTATAACAATATGTAACACCATATAATACCATATAACACTATGTAACACTATATATCATTATATAACAAATATAACACTATACATCTATCATAGACATGTTATCAGACAACCTATAGTGTTATATTTGTTATATAATGATATATAGTGTTATATGGTATTATATGGTGTTACATATTGTTATACGGTGTTTATATTGTGTTATATAGGATTATATATAGTGTTATAATACAATTCTCACACTTTGAGCACTTTTTACAGGATCCTCTACCTATATATATATATATATATATATATATATAGGGGAAGGTTCATTTGAGAAGAAAATTTTATTGAGAAGAAAAAGAATAAAATGGTATAATTGTAAAACATTAAATAGTTTTTTTTCTCATCTCATTTATTATTATGTTTGACTAATTAATTAGTCATTAAGACTATAATCCTCCACACTAAATATTTTTGCCTACACACATCAAAAGTTATCCTACACATTTCGAAATTTATCCTACACAGATTGAAATTTATCCTACACAACTCTTAATTTATCCTACACGCCTCATATTTATCCTACACTTTAAATGAATTTTTATTTTTATTTTTTGTGAAAAATATATATCTTAAAAATAAGTTACAAATTTAATATAGTTAGTTATTAAAGATGAAACTACCAATTAATGATGTATGTAAGTTTATTAATATACCCTTTTAGTTACATTAAATACAAATATTAAATGAAGTCTAATGAAGCATTCCTATTGGTTGAAATTTCTTCTTTTTTCTTCTTACAAAGAATTTCTTCTCATTTGAACCCTCCACTATATATATATTAAAAGTGTATGCATTAAAGACTTGTTCCTTGTACTTATGTGTATATATGACTTTGTAGTTTGTGTGTAAATGACCAAATTACCCTAATAGTTAACAGACTTGGTGGATGGAGTTAGAAATTTGGACTCAAATAGTTAAGAAAAGGGCTATAGGGACTCGGGGTGTTAATCATTTTGAATTTGGACTTAAGTGGTTAAAATACTTAAAACACAAGGACTCAAAAAATAATTTACCCTTTAATAATTTTAAAAATAACTCACACTCAAAATGAATAATTAATTAATAATATATGTGAATTGTAAAGGGTGGGAACAGTTTAGTTTCACGTAGAGGTTTACAAAAATTGAGTTTTTTTAATATTTGGGTTCGGGTATGGACTTGGATACGGGTATGACCATGTATGGTATTTCGAGTATCAACAATAATCAGGTCAAGTACAGATTTGGGTATTGGCTTGAAAAACCTTAACTGTCACCGTTTCTGGGTAGGTATGGAACCGGATACCCAGGTATTATAATACCCATCTTTGGGTATTGGGAAAAAAACCAGAAAACCAGGTATATTCAGGTTTTTTCAGGTATTTTTCAGATACAGATGGGGGTTTTAACGGGCTGGGCTGCGCATATATGTGCATTTCAGGGATTTTTCTGGTATTTAAAAAACCTAGGTACATGTATTCACTATAACCGGGTTTATGATATTTTTCAAGTTAAGAAAAAATCAATTACGAGTTCGGGTTTTGTAACCGAAGGTCTTATTCGATGAATACCTTATAAGAAGGGTCGGATACAAGTTCGGGTTTTTTTATGCACCTCTAGTTTCATCTCGACATCAAGAGTATTATGGATGACATAATCCGTTTGTTTCACTCAAATTCAGCCCACATTAATGGCCTGAGAGAGATGTCTTTAATTATTTCACCCCAGATTACTATTCGAAACTCGAAGGTCTAATGCATTTATGGCCCAACATGAATATACAGCCCAAACCGGTTACGGAATCCCAAACCTGAGTGCCAACCTTGCAAGACCAAACCGAACCGAACCGTCCTCAGTCCTCAATTTTATCCAATTCAGTTTTGTTCCCGGGCCGGTCCGGTCGGGGTTTGACCAGTTGCTCACTCTTAAATTTGGTTACCATTTGGTATTTTTCTTTGGAAAAAATATGTATTTAGATATTTTTCCTAAAATTGTTATTTAGATTATAGTAATATTCTGCTCACTCTTAATAAATTGTTATTTAGATGGTTTTCTCTAAATCAAATTACTAATCAATGAAGAGTTGGCCGGTTTAGTTATTTTTTTCAACGGTGAAATTCATGTATAAAGTTATCACACTTTTCAAATCGGAGAGGCCCGTATTGTCCCACTTTGGCCAGACTATGTTGTCTTAACCAGGCTCACGCTGGCTTTAAAGTTTGGCTTTTCTGGGCGTTCCCCTAGGAAACCATACCGCCGGCTGCCACTTAATAGTCGGTGTGCCACCACAAGAGTAGAACTCTCTAGCGTAACACACGGTGAGACGAAAACCCGGTTGGGCTCGGGAATCGAACTGACAGCCTCACACAAGGCCTAGTCCAAATCCTTCATTTTCTATATATCCACCCTAATATGACACAAGTGGGAATTGAACTTGAATCTCTAAAAAGGGATAGCAACGCAACTTGTTGCCCGTTTACCAACTATCTCGTTCAAGGCGAAGCTTTTAAGGGGCGGGAGGGGGCGGCCGACCCCCGAACTTTTCGCTCAGTAGTGGAGAGTATGTAGTTTTCGTATAGAAATTTTTGAGTATATACGTTTTCGACCCCCCCCCCCCCCCCCGGTTTTATAGAAATTTTTAGGTCCAGTGACTTCCGTCCCCAAGTCAGAAATTTCAAGCTTCGCCACTTAGATGCAAATTCTTCTTTTGAAAATGGACTTACCAGAAAGTTTATCTCCATTGGAAAATCTAAGCCCTACCATTAGACTACAAGTGAGGGGATGTTCTAGATATTTGAATATGTCTTTCAATAAGACTGGTCGGTATGGGGGACGTCCTAGGGGCGTCCCGGGCCGGCGACGGGCTTACACACCGGCCCCCTAGGACCGTCCGCGTCCTCTTCGTCCGCCCACAGCCGATCTCGTCGGGCCACCTCCTCTCACATAAACCTATACATACATATATATACATAAAGGGGTTCATCCCCCATCCCTTGGTCCATCCCCTTTAGGCCCATCCTTACACTCGCTTACGTGGCGGTCTACGTGGCGGCCCATCCCCTTGGGGATGACCCTCACCATACCTTCCAGTCTAACAAAAACGTCTTGTGAATTGCAGCCATTAATTATTAGATAAAAGTCAGAACGTTAGGTTGTTGTTAGGCTGGAGGGTGTGGGGACGCCACCCAAGCCAGCTGGGCATCTATAGCGCCCCACGGCGCTATCGGACCACACCCCCGGCGCCATGCCAGGGTGCCATTGAAGGCTCGCGAGCATGGTAACGGGCTTTATTCACGTGGACCGAGGAGCATTTAACATTTGACCGTTGAAAACGGTCATAATTAAAAAAAAAATTACTTTCCATTTTATTTACAAATTAACACTATAAATACCCACTATTCTTTAACTTTTTCTCCTCATTCCTCTCACTTTCTCCCTCATTTTTTATACAATTCCCTTCATATTTTTAAAAAATTCTTAACAATGTTTCTCAACAACCCCAACAACCCATGGGACCCAACCAATCCGTTTTGGCAAAATATGCAAAACAACGAGCAAGAGGACCGCTATCGCCGAGACCCGCGTACGGGTGAGGTTGGATATTATCCAATGCCACCAACTTCTCCTCATCCCTCCACTCAACCGATGCCCCCATATTTCGGGTAACATTCTCAACCCCCATTTTTTCCTTCGAACAAGCCCCAAAACATACCCGATACCCAAGACACAAGCGAAACCGAATACGTTCCCGAAACCCAAGTCGAATCCTCTTCTATAAAAAAAAAGAAGTCATAAAAAGAAGGATGCGACCGAAAAACGTACCCCTAAGAAGCTAGAATATTGGTCACCTTAGGAAAAGTTCGAGTTGGCAAAAGCATGGCTCGACGTGTCGGAGGACGAGATTGTTGGTAAATATTTTTTATGCTTTTGTAAATAATATTTTTTATGCTTTTGTAAATAATATTTTTTATGCTTTTGTAAATAATATTTTTTAGGAGACGACCAAGACATAAAGGTATTTTGGGGTCGTATACGCGAGAAGTTTTTTGCCGCAATGGGTCGTGGCGTGTATCGAACCCCCGACTCTTTTTTCGGGAAAGTGGGGTGCTATGAGGACGAAGGTTAGCAACTTCAACAACATATACAATAATCTCGTCAATAATACTCGAAGGAAAAGTGGTGCGAGCGACGTCGATGTCATGACCCAAGCCCACAACGACTATAGAATGCACCATGGGCATATGTTTACGCTGGTAACCACATGGGAGCTTCTTCGCAAATCTCCAAAGTGACATCTTGTGCCACCATTCGACCCAACCCGCCCTAGATCCAAACGGTCCAAATCGACATCCACCACCGAACCATCTGGGTCCGATGCTCGTAATTAATCTAAACGAGGATGCTGACGAGTTTGAAGAACCACAAGAGCTGCCTCGTCCAACTGGTAGGGATAAAAGTAAGGCCAAGGCACGTGGAAAGTCTACTACATCAGATGGCCCGTCAAAGATGAGCGAGTTCGAGTCAGGTCTCAAACAAATAATCTCCATTAGGGAAAAAGACCAAGAAATGAAAATGGAGAAACAAATCCAAAGAGACATGGACTTTCTCGCAAGGGATGTGTCACATCTACCAGAGGAGGACCGAGTTATTTTGGAGGCTCGTAAGGCACAAATTCGGGCCAAATATATGTAGTTTTTTTATTTCTAGTATGTTGTGTTTTTTTAGTATGTTGTCTTTTTTTTTCTAGCATCTTATGTTTTTTTAATGAAATTATGTTTTTTTTTTTAATTTTCTAGTTATTAAAAATGTCATTTAATTTTAAAAAATAAATATTTAAATAAATAAATAATTAGGTAATCATGACATGGGACTCCATCCAGATCTTGCAATTTAAAGGGGGCCATGATAAAGCCCCAGAAGTGACATGGCACTGACATGGAGCTTAGGTGGACTTGATAAAACCCCATGGGACTCCAACCACACCCTATAACCTTATAGGGGTAAGTTTCTGGCTGCCGTTAATTTGGAAGTGAAAGTCAAAAAGATTGGATTGTGAATCAATGCTTTCTTTTTTACAATAAGTGTTATTGAGATTTTTTTTGTTCTATTTATCAAAATTAGCTCAAGGAGGATTTGAGTTTTTCTTTGAAAACTCAAGTTCAATTTTCATTTGGTGCAAAAAATGAGTGAGACACTAGTGGCCAGTGATATGAGACCCAGGAAACCTGGGTTCGATCCTTGAGCCAAACGAATTTTACTGGTAATTTACGTCGTGCCTACGGACGGGTTGGTTACCGGGTTTTCCCTTAAATTTGTGGTGGACCACTCAGGTTACTCACGGAGTACTCCGTTTGTCCAGTGGGTTACCCGAGAGTGCTCGGGAATGATTTGTTAGCTGTTCAAAAAAAAAAAAATTTGGTATAATTAAAAAGAAAAATATTGACCAAAGTAAATGAAATTCATTAAGAAAGGTTATGGGTGGTGGAATGGTGGTTCATTGATAAAGGTAAAACCTTTAAAACATCTGAAAGAGAGAGGGGAATTGGGTTTAAGTCTCACAGTAGATAAGGATTAAAAGAAATTTGTTCAAAAAAATTAAGAATGGTTCTAAACAGATATTGGTTAATAGAAATCCACCACTTGTGGCTTAGTGGTACGGAGGATTGGACTCTCCAATAGAGACCCAAGTTCAATCCCCACTTGTGTCACTTTGGTGGATTAGGCAATGATAGATAGAACCTAGCCTCCTGGCAGAGGTATCAGGTTCTATCTTGAGACCACCCGGGTTTTCGTCCCACCATATGTTACGCCAGAGAGTGTTCAGCTTTTGTGGTGACATAACGTTTGTCAAGTGACAGTCGACGGTATGGTGTTTCAGGGGAACGTCCAAGCCAAATTCTGAAACCAGTGTGAATCTGGTTAAGATAACATAGTCTGATCGGAGTGAGATAAGAAAGCACTTCAAATTTACAATTGCGATGACCTAACATATGTTCCGAAAAATAAAAGGAAACGGTTATACAACGCTTAATTTCACATTACTCTATTTTCAACAGATACCCCAATCAAATCATAACAATTCTTTGACATTTTTTTTATTAAGTGATTATATTACTTGTTTGCCGTTAAAAAAAAGTGATTATATCTATATCTATCTATACTATATAATAAAAGAAAACAATAAAAGGACAATTGTCATTATTCTAGATCATCTACTATTACTTAATTCTAGATAATTATTATTTAATATAAATTATTAAATTTAATATATGTTTCAAACATTTAAGAAATTACGGATAAAATTAAATATTATTCTATTGTAACTATAATAATTTCAATTACGAGAATAGTTCTAACTTGTCACAGGTCAGATTGTTTAACCTTTTGTCTAATTTTAGTTTATGTTAATTTATTATAATAAACTTTTATTACTTTTATTATTATAATAATATTTAGTTGTAGCATTATAACTTTCAATATACGGCACTTAATAAATTTCAGGCATTCCTTTTTGACATTCATATTTTTTTTCTACGTCTTTATATAAATTTTATTCAAAATCGACCTATAAATAGTAATTTACAAGTAATTGAAGCACAAAAAGAAAAGTCATCAAAGCTACCTCACCATTTAGTTTTTGTCATATGGCATGTGTTAATAATCTATACTATATAACAAAAGAAACCAATGGAATAACACATGTCATTCATTGAAGCCATATATTTTTTAGTTTTTCCGCCTCTCTCTCCTACTTAATTATAAATAATTAATATTAATTAAGAGATTATTATAAAATTAAATTTAATATAAATTTAAACAATTCGTATAGAAGATAATATAATATTTTAAAATATTTATCAGATTTCAAAATTATTTATCCTGAAATTCACAAAAGATGTACGCTAAATATAAATTAATATAATGTAAATGATTTATTTATTTTATTAAATTAAAGTAGTCAAGGGTAGAACCGATTTTAAAAATCTTTAAACAAAAATATTAATCAACGTTTATTAATTGTTTGGTATATAATGTGCTCAACCCGTACAATACACGGGGTTAGTAAAAATGTAACTTTTTTCATTATTTAATATATAAAATTAAATTTACTATGCAAGTTTAGCCATTAAAAAACTACTTTAATTGCTGCGAAATTAGGAAATGAAAGTCATAAATTGGTTTTCCATTGATGATTTCTAACGCCTGCCATTAATGAGCTTGGTAATGGAAGTAAAAAAAAATCAGTTGTGAATTCAAGTTGCTTAGGCTATAGGGTGTGGTTGGAGCCCCATGGGGCTTTATCAAGCCCTTCTATAATTTGGAGGGTGTGGATGGAGCCCTATAGCGCCCCTCCTTAATTCAGTGGGTATAGTCAAATGCAATGACTCTGTTCGATCCACGGGCTGGTTGATTGTTATCACCATGGCGAGAGTTCAATGGCGCCCCTCTATGGCGCTTGGGGTGTGGTGTTATAGCGTCGGGGGGCGCTATAGATGCCTAGCTGGCGAGGGTGACGCCCCCACACCCTCCAGCCTTAGGCCGAAGGGTGTGGTAAAGAGGAAAGATCTGGGAGTTAGTGAATCGTGTGTTTTTAATTAATCCGTTTGTAATTAACAAATAATAAAATAAACAAAGATAATAAACACATTATCATAGTGGTGGTGGCAGTTGATGGCAACAGTGGCGGTTGGTGGCGACTGAGGTGGTGGCGGGTGGGTGGCGGCGGAGGTGGAGGGTTGCAGGTGGTGGCGACCGGTGTATGGCGGTGGTAGTGGGCGGCGTCAAGTGGTGATGGTGGGCATCAGTGGTGGCTGGTGGCCGCAGTCACTGGCGGCGGCGGTGATCGTCGGGGTGGCGACAACTGGTGTGTGATGGAGGCGGTGGTCGCCGGCAACGGTGGGCGTTGGTGGTGGGTGGTAGCGATGGTGGGTTGTGGTGTTGTTAATGAAAGATGCAAGAGATGATGGAATGAAAATAAAACATGAAGGCCGGATGGATTGATTTTTTTTTCTGGGAATAGAATGACTTATGTAATTGATAATTCCATTTCATTAACCTACCAACACACCATTCCTTATATATATTAATCTTTTAAATTTTGTTTTATTTTATATGTTAAATATTTGTAATTTATTCTTTTATATATATAGGGTTAGGATCGTGTGAGAAACACTAGGCTAATTGAGAAACTTGAGAAGTATTCTAGACCACACATTTTCACTAAGCTTTTCGTAATATACACATATGTATAGTTTAAAAATGACTATATACATATGTGTATAATTCAAGATTTGACGATATACATATATGTATATAGTCAATTTTAAACTATACATATGTGTATATTACGAAAAGCTTAAGGAAAATGTGTGTTCAAAATGCTTCTAAGTTTCTCAAATAGGGTGGACTTCTCTGAGGATCCCTACCTTATATATATATAACTGCCAGAATGGTCTCTGAGATTTGGTCACTTTTGCCACTTTAGTCCAAAACTCAAACCTTTTGAATCTAGGTCCCTTTTGTTTCAATTTTGTTGTCATTTTCATCCAAAATCAAAATTTGGTAAGATTTTTTGGTTAACATCCAGTTTAGTTTTTTTTTTTTGTCTTTTTCTCCCTTCTAATCAAGGGCAAAATGGTCTTTTAACGTTTTATTATAACAAATTAAAAAATCTAACCAATTTGCCATTCATTAAAAGGGAGGAAAAAGACAAAAACGCTGGATGTTAACTCAAAAATCTAACTAAATTTTGATTTTGGATGAAAATGGCAACACAATTGAAATCATAGGGACCCAGATTCAAAATGTTTGAATTTTGGACTAAAGTGGCAAAAGTAACCAAACCTCAGGGACCATTTTGGCAGTTTACTCACACACACACACACACACACACACACACATATATATATATATAGTGTCAGGATTTAGAGAGAACGGTGAAAAGTGTGAGAACGGTGAGAACGATTTTGGTGGTGACATGTGGCATTGATGCTAAATTACACTAAGAGGAAATATTGTCAAAAAACTCACTCACATGAACTGGGTGTTCAAATAAAACACCATAAAAACACCCAATTCAGAAAAACGCTATGAAAATACCCAGTTAAAAACGCCATAAAACACATAGTTCTAAAAAACGCCATGAAAAAACTCAGTTGACAACGCCATAAAACGCTAAGTTCAGAAAAACGCCATGAAAATAACTAGTTAAAACGCCATAAAATCACCTAGTTCAGAAAAACGCCATGAAAAAAATAACTAGTTAAAACGCCATAACTTACAACAGCACAAAAAAACCTATTTTTTTGAGCTATAACTTACAACAGCACAAAAAAACCTATTTTTTTGAGCTATAACTTACAACAGCACAAAAAAAACTATTTTTTGAGCTATAATTTACAACAGCTAAAAAAACCATTTTTTTAGCCATATAGCTCAAAAAATCTGCGCATAAGTTTATTTGTGTTGATTTTTGGGCGGTTTATGTGTCTAACCGCCTAAAATAATATTTTTTGAGCTCAGAAAAATCATAATTGGTACTAGTGTATTTTAGAAAAACATCATGAAAAATACATAGTCTAAAACGCCATAAAACACACAGTTCAGAAAAACGCCATAAAACCCAGTTAATTTTTTTTCGAAAAGTATATTAATAGTATACTCGTTGGAAAGATAAAAAACGCTGAGTTTTATGGTGTAATTTTTTCGAAAAATAATCGCGTATAAAAAAGTTATTGTCGTTTAAATATGATGGGGGAAAATGACATGTGATTAGCATGTGCACCTTTGTTTGGATCTTCCTATTTTACCCTCCTGGTAGTTCCAAGGCCCCTATTATTTACAAAAATGCCACCGCATCAATCTCAGCCACAAACCGCTAAGATCTTGTGGCTGAGAATCGTTCTCACACTTTGAGGCGTTCTATCCTGATCCTGTTCCTATATATATATATATATATATATATATATATATATATATATGATAGGGATCATGAGTGAACAACATCCTTGGTTGTGAACTTTGTGAACTAATCTCAACCATTGGTTTCAATCCTTGATCAATAGGACAAGATTGTAATTATATAATTTTTTTTTTAAATTCCTTTCCATAATATAATGTCAGTTACAATTCCTATATTCTAGCATATTATACGTGATCTTCTTTAATTATATTCAAATTATGTCATATACAAGTCCAATTTTTTAAACGATTCAAACCCTTATATTTCTTAACCACGACATCGATTATGGAGGATGTTCCTAGTAGCGGCTTCAATGGACAAGACCCAATCCAACAAGATGAATTAAATCTAGTTTTTTACACCACCATGAATCGACCAGGTTCAGTTTTTTTATATGTTTTGTTCGGTATTTGCATCTGAATCGTCAATTACAGTTTGGTGATCTTCTTCGCCCAGTTCTTTTTCGTCAGTTTCATCTTCATGGCATTTAATGATCCTCATTCCGTTTTGTTGATTTGTATTTGTGGGTTATCGTGTTCTCAGTTTTTATAGAATTCATGAATCAGATATTTGGATGACTTGTTTATAGATATATCCCAGTAATTGAATAGTTAAGGATAATAAAACAGTTGCATGTACACATATGTACTAAACATCTCTGAATATTTTAGAATGATTGGTTTTACAGATTTCAGTGTTTGTTTACAGATTTGGTGTAGTAACTGAATTTTTTTTATGTTAAGATAAAAGTGCATGTACACATATGTACTGATCACTCCTGAGATATTGGATGACTTCTTTACAGATATATATGAGTAAATGAATATTTTTAGGATTAAACAACAGTTGCTTCTACACATATGTACTGATCACTCCTGGGATATTGCCAGCTTTTTTTTTATATATTCATTCGTATAACAAACTTCCTGATGCTTAATTAATTATACTTGTTTTCTATATTAATGATCAGAGTCAGTTGCTAGCAATGTTTACGAAACACCTAACGTCAGTAGGTATTGGACGCCAGTTGTGCCACCTGGTTTCAAACCCTTTGTCAAGGCGTGTAACACCCTTGTTATTATTTTAAAGATTTTCGTATAAATAACGAAAATAAACATGTAATTACAATTAAGTATCCTTAGAAAATACGAGCAATCTAAAACTTTTACAACTTAAAAGTTTTCAACATAATATAAACAAGTTCGTTGTTTAAAAGTTATGACGTAACGCCGTGCGGAAGCTTTTATCTCGAGTGTTTAATTTTATCGTGTTCGGTTCCTCATCGAGCTTGATCTTCATCCGGGCACTCTTGGCGATTACCTATAATCAAAACCAACTTAAAAGTTAGTTTTGATAGTTAAATAAATAGTTTAAACAAGTTACATGGGTCAAACAACAACAAAATAAAGTTTTTCCGGAACAGGGGGGCGTCGCGTGACGCCTAGGGCCGTCGCGTGACGCCTAGCCTCTGTTTTCACAGACTGTTGCTTAACAGTTGCTGTACATTCTCAGCCCGACCTGATTTCACGGAAACGGCCATAACTTCTTCGTTATTGGTCCGTTTTACCCGATTCTTTTTCCTACGCGTCCGTAATTAAATTCTCCATCTTATGGAGTTAAAATACAACATCTATCTTCACAAAATTTTAGACTTCAAGCTCTCGGCTTGAAGTTCAATTACGACACTTTTTGACCCGTTCGCGGTTTCATCTAACAAACTTGTTTGTGGCCCTTGTTTCTTTTGTAAACATATTATTATGGTTTTTTTTCCTATTGTACAAAGTTCAATTCACGAGTTATTACACATTTTTAACCCGTTTCGCTATTACTTCTATTTTGACCCGTTAAGGGTATTTATGCACTAAGGTCCCATATCATCCCTTTTATACTTATCTTAAGGATTTAATCTATCAAAACACTTATTTCCAACAACCTTTAAAGGTCGTTTGCCCGATTTACCCATCAAGGGCATTTTAGTCAACTTTAGCCCCTCATTTACGACGAAGGGCATTTGCTACTAATTTGACCCAAAAATGTATGTTTAACCACAATCTTATTTATACGTACCTGGCTCGAGTCAACCAAGTGACCCGTTTCGACACCTTGCTTTTATTACCGATATTCTTATGGCGACGCAATTACCCAAACTACTATTCGCCCCTGTAAACACATGACTTGACAACCACATTAGTTGATTTTGTCAAATGGCGTTATTCCCACCATTTGGCCCGTTCGACCTACATAACCCAACATTTTCATATGTAACAAAACATGGGTTTTAATTACCAATCACACATCCGACCCATTTCGGATTTTCTCACTAGATCCCTTTTTTTTCTAAAGTCAATTTCTTATATTTTTAACCCATTCGGCTTACGCTATGGGTGTCCTTTGAAACTTATTTTACTTTAGTCGATACTTGACTAAATTTCCATTTTTACCCATTTTCCCATTACTAGTTACGCTATAAGGTAACTTTAAGAAAAACTCACTAATTCTTAACCAATTCGTGACTAATTTACCATTTTGCCTCTTTCACCATTAATCATGGTTTAAAACATTTTTATTGGTTCCGACTCATTTCGTTTTGTGTCGGAACCCATGATTCGAACCTAATCCTTTATTGTATTCATCGCTTATAAAATAAACACATATACTACAAGTGGGTGTAAGTTTTACTTACCTCGTATCCGAAGTACGCTTTTCCTTCTTATTTGCTTCGTTTGACCCGCTTCCTTTCCAAGCCTCCACCTAGCTTGTCAAGCGTCAAACTATCATCATAATTCGTAAGACGGTTAGTTTAGTCATTATCACATACGACTATTCCATCTTACGAACTCTATGTCAGAACTACTATTCGACTTCAACGTTGGTTTATTTGACTTTCGATAGTCAACTAACTCCAATCATATTATACGCACAATAAGTTCAATCAACATCACGTTTAGAACCCATATTATTCCGTATTACACGTAGTTAGTCAAGTTAGCCAATTACGCGTTTCTTTCATAATTTCATTATGTCAACATTCATTCGGGCATTTTAACAAACACCTAATGTGCATAATTCTACATATTTACTAACTAGTTCATAACTAGTTATCTTTACCAAGATTTACATCAACACATTCAAACCTCTAAGTCTAGTGTTCATGAACTACATCAAGAACTTATATCATAACCTCAATATTCATCAATCTTACATTCTAATCTGAGTGTTCATCATATTAACATAAAACCCACTTAGCACATAATAGGGTAATTACCAAATCCCTAGTTTTGACAACAATTCATCAAATTTTCTACTATGGTTTGTTTCTAAACCAAGATATAATCACAATAACACTCATAGATTCAACATTCAGTCCAGAATTTCGATTATGGTTGTTCATCATAATCTCAAAGTATCACCAAATAGCAAAATTTAACATACCTTGTGATCCCCATGACTAGGTGATCGTTTTTATGTATACATGCAGTGATTTGAGTCTTGATTCGAGCTTCGATTTAGTCATTTAGTGTGAACTAGGGTTTTGCTCCTTGGAGCACCCTCCTGGTCGATCAGAACACGCACACAATGTGTGTGTGTGTATTTTTTTTTGTTTTAATAAAACAAGTTTCCCACTTGTCCATATAGTCCCTCATGTTTTATTTTGATCAAATGAAGCTATATCTCACCATTAGTTACTTAATCACATGCTACTAACTGGGTTAATTACTCCTAGTTACTTTAACGGGTTCGGGAAGTTATAACCCGTTATGTTTTAAGTCCCGTTAATTTGGCCTTTTTATATACTTTGTTTTCTCAAAGTATTTATTCCCCTTTTTAATTAATATTAGGTTTATTTATTTGAGTCCTAATATTTACCGGGTTAATTTTTACCACTAACGGTATTTTACCCGTCTTTACTATTAACGTGGTTTGATTACCAAACCCGTTTTTGGGATGTTACAAGTCTACCCCCCTTAAAGAGGTTTCGTCCTCGAAACCTTGCTTACATAGTTCATCGAGTTCTAAACTCAATGCGTTTGACCTGTGTAATCTCTTAAGCATTACTCATACTTTAACCAATTGTTAGTATTACCAGAAAAATTATGGTAATATCTTTTTGGTTACAGAACATCTACGTACCTCATACGACATAACGTAACTTGAAATAACGTAATTCCGTTATTTCTGCTAGTTTAGTTAACTTAGCGATTTCCATCGCTTTTATATATTATCGAACTCTTGGTGAATCCGTTACCTTGACCCGTTTAAAGGTCTTTAGTGAAATTTTTCACTTTTAGCAACTATTTCTTTTTTTTTTTCAAATTCATTTATTCGGTTATGTTACTCCGAATCCTCCGCTTACGAGCAAACCAAATTTCTCGATTTGAATTGCTGACCTTCACCGGTCTCACTAACTAGACTTATTAGTCCAGTTACTTTTTACCGCTCGCTTGGTTATAATGCGATTCTACTTCACATTACATTTCTTAACCGTGGTCGTGTAGCATCATATTTAATTTATATATCTACCTTTCATTTTCGAAAAGATCACTTTTTGAATATATCGTCTTGCGCCTATCAGCGTCAAGACTTGAATCTTTCATGCTTACTATTCAATTTCCTATCAGAATTTATATTTTTAAAAATGTTATTTCTTACTAAAACTGAATTTTAGTCTAACGTTTTTCTCTTTAACTATGTCAATTACTCATATCAAGGAAATTGACAACCCATAATTTATTGTTTTCCGTTCTCGTTTTACGCGGGGAATCGTAACAAGTTCCCTCACCTTACACTATTGACCCGTAGGTTCCTTCACTTAACCTCGTAGGCTATTTCCTTAAGCTTTCATCTCTTTAAGAAGAGGCCTTTATGATCCCTTTGCTTCAATTCATGACCCGTGGGTCATTTTGGCCCCGTAGACCTTTACGCTAATTAGTATCCCGTAGGTTATGATGACCCCGTACATCATCTTTTATTCTAGTCTTTATTCAATTATCTATTTATACATATATAGCTTTAAAGCATCCTTTGTTATGTTTGGAATCATTTAATTTTGCTTTTGAACTTTAGTTGACCTTGACCGTAGTCTAAGGTTTCATTTGTTTACTTTAGGACTATCTTTCCTACTTTACGACTTCTAATGTCATTTACACGGCGGTTTGTCCTACGCTTACCGTTACCCGGTTCATACTTATACTCCTTTACAACCCATTACCATGGTCCTTCTATCTTATTGTTTTTAGCTTTCCGGTTTCACCGGTTTGCGTTTTCCTATTATATTAAGCGTTATTCCTTAATTGACTCGTTTGACTCATTTTTGGTGAATTTTCATCACTTATGAATGTCAAACTTCATTCTTTATTTGACCCGTCCAACTTTGAAATGGTTGAACGTAATTACCAAAATTTATGTTTGCGAAAATTTTTGTCATCTTTTAGTCATGACTCATATTCCGAGTCTTTTGACTTTCTATTTCGCGTTCCTGTTTCTCAGTCTACGCATGCGTTTAATTCCTTACCCATCAACCGGGTGTTTTACCGAAATCGTTATCATTGCACCCCCTTCCGGTATGCATTAAGACTTTGTTTCGATTTTCTTGGTCATCTTAGCAAAATCCGTCGCTTTTATTCGACCATGTCTTTTATTCTTTACGTGACCGCCATTGGCGGCCCCATTAATTATGAGTGACGATTATCATCATTATCCTTGCTTTTCTACGACTAAAGTTAACAATCTTGATTATTCTTTTCGTGTGGGCAACACCTTTGTTTTTATGACCCGGCGGATCGTCTATACTTTGGTTTTACTTGCCCATTTTGTTCACCATGGCCCTTTCGTCCAAGATGACTTATTTTCGTGAATTTTTCTTTTGATCATTCATTTATATCATCATTTACATTAATCCTTGTCCCTTCTCTCGGGCTCATTATCCTAATGTAATACGCTTCCGTCACCCGGCTGTGCGTTTACATTATTATCAACTATTTTGTTCATTTGTTTCATTTGGGTACTTTTTAATTTGTCCCATTCAGCCCGTCCTTACTACATCGGATGTAAATGTGTCTGCTATAAGAAGTTCATGGTATCATATGCCACTACTTACTTGGCCAGAGTAAGCGATTAACACATGACACACATGACCTTTTTATAGTTTTCACATCACGCCCTATGTAAGTAATGCCTCTATTTGTTTCTCTTGGAAACAATATCCCGAATACATTTTCTATTCGGGTTTTTTCCAAGTTTTTAATCTACATATGCAACTTTTAATTTCTACTTATTTGTTGCATATTACTATTTGTGCGATTATATTTAAAATGTGCACCTGGTAATGTTTGCCCCGACGGGCGTTCCTTGCCATTAACCTTGTTCGCGGTCGTTACGCGATTTAGTCCTCGGTGAGCATGCTCCTCTTGTCATACTTCGGACCGTTCCTCTATCATATCCGTAATTTGTTCAACCCTCGTCATCTTCAAATGCGAGTTTCCTCCAATTAAAACATTCATAAAAGTTAGTAATGTCAACTTTACTAAATGCCCGTATCATAATACAAGGCTTTTCTACTATACGTGTTAACGCACGTAATTTTGTTAACTATATCTATTATTTAATTGAGGTATCGTATACTACACGATAACCCTATGTGTTGTTTACAACACTTTAACATGCTAAACCATTAAAATACACGTACTTACCGGATTTGCGATCAAGCCTCGAACCGAACACATTTTGTCAACAACCTTAAGCTCTGATTACCAACTTGTAACACCCTTGTTATTATTTTAAAGATTTTCGTATAAATAACGAAAATAAACATGTAATTACAATTAAGTATCCTTAGAAAATACGAGTAATCTAAAACTTTTACAACTTAAAAGTTTTCAACATAATATAAACAAGTTCGTTGTTTAAAAGTTATGACGTAACGCCGTACGGAAGCTTTAATCTCGAGTGTTTAATTTTATCGTGTTCGGTTCCTCATCGAGCTTGATCTTCATCCGGGCACTCTTGGCGATCACCTATAATCAAAACCAACTCAAAAGTTAGTTTTGATAGTTAAATAAATAGTTTAAACAAGTTACATGGGTCAAACAACAACAAAATAAAGTTTTTCCGGAACAGGGGGGCGTCGCGTGACGCCTAGCCCCTGTTTTCACAGACTGTTGCTTAACAGTTGCTATACATTCTCAGCCCGACCTGATTTCACGGAAACGGCCATAACTTCTTCGTTATTGGTCCGTTTTACCCGATTCTTTTTCCTACGCGTCCGTAATTAAATTGTCCATCTTATGGAGTTAAAATACAACATCTATCTTCACAAAATTTTAGACTTCAAGCTCTCGGCTTGAAGTTCAATTACGACACTTTTTGACCCGTTCGCGGTTTCATCTAACAAACTTGTTTGTGGCCCTTGTTTCTTTTGTAAACATATTATTATGGTTTTTTTTTCTATTGTACAAAGTTCAATTCACGAGTTATTACACATTTTTAACCCGTTTCGCTATTACTTCTATTTTGACCCGTTAAGGGTATTTATGCACTAAGGTCCCATATCATCCCTTTTATACTTATCTTAAGGATTTAATCTATCAAAACACTTATTTCCAACAACCTTTAAAGGTCGTTTGCCCGATTTACCTATCAAGGGCATTTTAGTCAACTTTAGCCCCTCATTTACGACGAAGGGCATTTGCTACTAATTTGACCCAAAAATGTATGTTTAACCACAATCTTATTTATACGTACCTGGCTCGAGTCAACCTAGTGACCCGTTTTGACACCTTGCTTTTATTACCGATATTCTTATGGCGACGCAATTACCCAAACTACTATTCGCCCCTGTAAACACATGACTTGACAACCACATTAGTTGATTTTGTCAAATGGAGTTATTCCCACCATTTGGCCCGTTCGACCTACATAACCCAACATTTTCATATGTAACAAAACATGGGTTTTAATTACCAATCACACATCCAACCCATTTCGGATTTTCTCACTAGATCCCTTTTTTTTTTCTAAAGTCAATTTCTTATATTTTTAACCCATTCGGCTTACGCTATGGGTGTCCTTTGAAACTTATTTTACTTTAGTCGATACTTGACAAAATTTCCATTTTTACCCATTTTCCCATTACTAGTTACGCTATAAGGTAACTTAAAGAAAAACTCACTAATTCTTAACCAATTCGTGACTAATTTACCATTTTGCCTCTTTCACCATTAATCATGGTTTAAAACATTTTTATTGGTTCCGACTCATTTCGTTTCGTGTCGTGTCGGAACCCATGATTCGAACCTAATCCTTTATTGTATTCATCGCTTATAAAATAAACACATATACTACAAGTGGGTGTAAGTTTTACTTACGTCGCATCCGAAGTACGCTTTTCCTTCTTATTTGCTTCGTTTGACCCGCTTCCTTTCCAAGCCTCCACCTAGCTTGTCAAGCGTCAAACTATCATCATAATTCGTAAGACGGTTAGTTTAGTCATTATCACATACGACTATTCCATCTTACGAACTCTATGTCAGAACTACTATTCGACTTCAACGTTGGTTTATTTGACTTTCGATAGTCAACTAACTCCAATCATATTATACGCACAATAAGTTCAATCAACATCACGTTTAGAACCCATATTATTCCGTATTACACGTAGTTAGTCAAGTTAGCCAATTACGCGTTTCTTTCATAATTTCATTATGTCAACATTCATTCGGGCATTTTAACAAACACCTAATGTGCATAATTCTACATATTTACTAACTAGTTTATAACTAGTTATCTTTACCAAGATTTACATCAACACATTCAAACCTCTAAGTCTAGTGTTCATGAACTACATCAAGAACTTATATCATAACCTCAATATTCATCAATCTTACATTCTAATCTGAGTGTTCATCATATTAACATAAAACCCACTTAGCACATAATAGGGTAATTACCAAATCCCTAGTTTTGACAACAATTCATCAAATTTTCTACTAGGGTTTGTTTCTAAACCAAGATATAATCACAATAACACTCATAGATTCAACATTGATTCCAGAATTTCGATTATGATTGTTCATCATAATCTCAAAGTATCACCAAATAGCAAAATTTAACATACCTTGTGATCCCCATGACTAGGTGATCGTTTTTATGTATACATGTAGTGATTTGAGTCTTGATTCGAGCTTCGATTTAGTCATTTAGTGTGAACTAGGGTTTTGCTCCTTGGAGCACCCTCCTGGTCGATCAGAACACGCACACAATGTGTGTGTGTGTGTATTTTTTTGTTTTAATAAAACAAGTTTCCCACTTGTCCATATTAGTCCCTCATGTTTTATTTTGATCAAATGAAGCTATATCTTACCATTAGTTACTTAATCACATGCTACTAACTGGGTTAATTACTCCTAGTTACTTTAACGGGTTCGGGAAGTTATAACCCGTTATGTTTTAAGTCCCGTTAATTTGGCCTTTTTATATACTTTGTTTTCTCAAAGTATTTATTCCTCTTTTTAATTAATATTAGGTTTATTTATTTGAGTCCTAATATTTACCGTGTTAATTTTTACCACTAACGGTATTTTACCCGTCTTTACTATTAACGTGGTTTGATTACCAAACCCGTTTTTGGGATGTTACAAGGCGAGATTTAGTTCGATGGAAGCTGCTATTGCAATGTATGAGGAATATGCACAACTTGCGGGTTTTGTACACGGTTGGGTACTTCTAAGAAAGAAAAGATCGGCGACAAAGTAATAACAAATCTGCGATATGTCTTGTGTTCTAGAGCCAACAAACCTAAAGACACCGATGGTCAACCGTCTGAGGTTGATACTATTTCCCCTAAAAGACGCTCAAACATAAAAGTTACAGACTGTAAAGCCTGTGTAAAATTTAAACGTGTGAAGGATACAGATGAGGTTGAATTATATAAATGGGTAGAACAACATAACCTTGGGTTTACGTCTCCTGAAAATCTTGATTTATCTCTAAAGAAGAGGAAGCTTGATTTTTCCACCACCGAGTTTATAGCAAAATGCCGTAATGCTAACATTGGTCCCACGAAATCCCACAAACTTCAGGTTGTCATAAAAGGTGGTCATCATAACGTACAGGGAACTGTTGTTGACTATAAAAATTGTGGTAGAGATATCCGAGATTTCATCGGCGAAAGAGACGCCCAAATGTTAGTTGACAAAATGAACGCAAGATACAAGAACAAAGAAAATTATACCTTTGATACCCAGATTGTTGACATAGAACTCCAGTTGATTTTTTGGTGTGATAATGTTTCGAAAATGAATTACGAAGCATTTGGGGATGTTTTGGCTTTTGATGCAACGTACCACACGAACATGTAAGTTATAAATTCTCATATTCTGAATCTTTAGTTATTTACATTTGGGTGTTACAATTTACTTTTTTTTACAGGTACGATATGATTTTTGTTCCATTTACTGGCGTTGATCATCACAAAAAATGCACGATATTTGGTGTTGGGCTGCTTCATAACGAGACAATCGAGTCATACACATGGCTTCTTCAAAAATTTCTCCAAGCTCATAACGGTAGACAACCTCTTTTGGTTCTAACCGATCAGGATTGTGCCATGAAACAAGCAGTTAGCAACGTATTCGACAAGTCGCATCATCGACTATGTACGTGGCATATAGTTCAAAAGATACCATCTAAGGTTTTTCTTTACAAACTTTCTGGTTATAACCTTTTTGTACACTTGTGTACAAGTAGCATCATACACTGTTGTTCATTCTTCCTTATTTTTTATTTGTAACTTTTACCTGTTTTTATTTCGACTTTGATAACTTTTTTCATTTCTTTTTACAAAACATAGATCAAGGGAGACAACTTGACAAATATCAAGATAAAAGAGAAGTTTCACAAGCTTGTATGGAACGTCTATATCAAATCTGAGACATTCGAGCAAAGGTGAAATTCATTGATCGCCGAATATAGGTTAGAGTCTCATAAATGGTTGACAGAGATGTTTGCAATTCGGGAGCAATGGATTCCAGGTTACTTTCGTGAAATACCCATGAGCACTTTAATGAAAACGACATCCAGATGCGAAAGTGCAAACCACATGTTTAAAGCAGACTCGAGCGCACATAATATACTGATTCAATTTATGTTGTGTTATGACACGTCCATCGATGGGTTAAGAAACAAGCAAAGGGAACTTTGTAATCATACTGAGACTTCCAACCCAGAGAAATACAAAACAAGCTACAGGATTGAACGTCATGCGAACGTCGTTTACACAAGGAAAATTTTCTACGAGGTTCAAAAGCAAATTTTCAATGGTACAGAATTTAGTTACATTTCCGAACGGTCCCTGGTTGATGGCGTTCATTGTTTTACAGTTACTCATCTAGATCACGAAAAAGAAGTTGTTAACGAGTTCAAGGTTAGCCAACTATCACTCCTTACTAGCATTACTACCTAATTTTGTATTCAGCTTTCTTTATTCGTTGTGTATTTTTACTGTACACCAGTGTTTATTACTCACTCCAGTCATACTAATCAGCTTCTCAACCACCTTTTTATTAGGTGACCTTTAACAAGGAAGACCTGTCGGTTTCTTGTGCTTGCAATGGTTTCACCCGAGATGGATATCTATGTCGCCACGTGTTTTGTGTCTTCAGAAGCCATAATATTCAAGAGATCCCAGCCAGATACATTCACCCGAGATGGAGATGAAATGCTTTTCCGGGTGTTGTGCATAGTTTGGAGAACAGGTTATCCATAGACCAATCTAGGAGTGCAGTATTATGGCGCAGAATCTTAGAAAACATGGACATGTGTAGAGATCGCGTGCGGGGTAACATTGATAAACTAGAGGAACTAGACTCACATATTCAAGCACTTAAAGATAAGATTTTTTCTTAAGTTCCATATGATACAGAACTTCATAGAAAGGGGGTAGCAATTCAAGAAGTTATTGCCCACACTGAACCGGACGAGATCTCGTGTACGGCATCAAAGAAAATTCGTAACAAGGGTTGTGGGAAGCACAAAAGACCGATTGGTCCGCGAGAAAAAGCAATAAAAGCTGCCAAGAAGCCAAGAAGGAAATGTAATTATTGTGGAAAACAAGTTAGAACACACGACAAAAGGAATTTCCCTTTAGAAAAAGGGAAGCCAACTAAGGATGACTCGTCTACAGATGAGGATGATGAGGAAGACGAAGATGAAGAAGACATGGAGATTGAATCGGACGAAACTGATAGGGACGGCAACGCTAGCGATGATTAGTTTATTCATGCAAATACACTACCTTTTTAAACTGATTTTTGTCTTAAATTTGATTATTTAAAACACTTACATTGGTCATTGTTTTTACTCGTCTATAGATGAGGATGATGAGCAATGATTAGTATATAAATTCAATAAAACTACCCTTTTACGCTGCTTTTTTTGTTAAATTTGATTGTTTAAAGACATATATTTGTGATTGTTTTTACTGATTCCCTATTGTCTATGTTAATCTATAACAACTAACATGCACAAAGGCAGTGTCATTATGCCTGCATATACACTAAACATAACCTGTTCTCCAACCCTTACCCAAATGGCAGTTTCTTTACGAATGCCTATACACTAGTGTTTTCAGATATGTTACATATATGTACTTACCCCTTATACCCTTGTAATCATTGACACTCTTACTGTGTGGGTATCCCTTACTGTGTTGTGTTAACTAATATAGACATAACTAATATCCAATCCTTAACAATGTTACATATATGTACTTACACCTTATAACCTCATGCGAACAATCACACCTACATACTCTGGCGTATTTTCATTTAGCCCCTTTCATTTACTTTTGTGAACCCAATATAAACATAACTGATCTCCAATCATTAACTACAAGGAAGAATACTTAACACTGCATTTACACTAGTGTTTATTACTTATGTTACATATGTGTATTTAACTTTTTACACTGGTGTATTGTTCTAATAATTTTTTTCGTTTAAAGTATATATGCAATTTGTCCATCTCCTAACAATGTATTAAACCCAAAAAAAAACACCATGTGCATACAGAAAACAAAAGCTTTACCAACATTGTCAACTTACACCATATATAAAATTCAAAACAACCTTAATTCAAAATTATTTTCCCTACTAAGTTCCTTCACTTATCTTTCACATCCAATCCCTTTTCAACCTCAAACCCTTGTGCTATGTTCCATGCAACGGCTACACCCATTACTTCATTACGCAGTTTGTTTGCATCGGAAGAAATCATCTTGCAAGCGTACTTTTTCCGTAATCTGGTTAGACTAGACTTTTTTAGTGTATGCGCGAGAGGAAACCCACTATCCCATTTTACATTGGTTTCACCAAACCAGGTCTCCATGTGACGCATAGCAAAAACTCCACAGTCCACACTATTTCCTATAGTCACCCACTCAATCTCCAGCCTTTTCGGTATTACTGTATCAAATTCTAAACTTTTCGGATGGCTTATGGATCTCAAGTATTTTATAAAAACATCTTTCTGCGTTTAAATCCAACACAAACCAGGTTAGCAACGTTATACACATGCGTACGCTTACATATTAAATTCATACTTACCACTCTAAATGGTGTCGTCTTCTTTAAAAAATCATCGTCATCAGAAAACTTGATGAAGCTCTCGCTAGCATGCATGTTGTCAATCACACTTATTGCCAAGTTCTCCAAGTCAAAACTAACCAGATAAAAGTGATTATTTTCCAGTATTGGGAAAACAATCACGGTATAACCTGCCAGATTCAAAAGTGATTCATCCTTATTCAGCACCATAAGCAACGCACTGCTGAACTTCTCCAACCGACCCTTGTCATCGTACTGTGTGTTGGTTAAGACGTCATCGTTCTACATATTAAAATCAACAAACAATCATCAACTGCATTTTTTTTTCCAAAAAACTTATTAAAATTGATTTACAAATAACAAAAAAGTTATCACTTACAAAACAAGCCGTGTGGCAGAAAAGACGTCGAGTTTCACCAACTTTTTGTAAACCTCTTTTCTTTTCTGCTTGGTCGTATTCTGGCGTTCGACTTCTTCGTGATTTAGGACCGTTGCGAAGCAGTTGATAACTGCGTCTCCCATCCACACGCTCGGGTAAAAATCTTTTAATTGAAAGTACATTAGCCCGATGCCAGACTCCGTTAAAAACACGTGCGTTCTGAACACTTTCATACATAGACATTTTATACATTTAATACACCAGTGTATATCAACTTTTGTTTCCATGTTCACTTAAATAAGGAAACACAAACCTAAAGGTTATAACCTGGAATATATATTTCTTGCATCGAAAAAATTGGTACTCATATAATCTAGTCAAACTGTTGCTTACCCTTTTGAAGCAGCAACTTCGGCTACTTCTTTTTTATCCCTGCCCTCCTTTGTCGCAACCTTTTTTCCCTTCTTTTTCGGAGTTGCAACTCTGTACAAGTGATTTTATAAAAACAAAACATGTGTATTACGAGATTCTCCATCATAACAAAGGTTTTTAAAAAACCAAGAATATGAATAAAAAAAATTTCAGTAAAAATAACACATACTGAGTATCTTCTACACACGCGCCCAAGTATCTCCAAATTACTTTATCTTTCGATTGCATCCATGTCTTAATGTCCACAGCTCGTAACATAAACAGAGATTTCCCGTACTTAGACATTTGTTTTTTTCTTTTTCCTTTCCCCCCAACATCAGCTTCCGGCTCAACAATTTTCACATTTTCTTCTCGCATCGCCACCAACTCTTGTGTAGTTAGAAGAGGCTAAGACAGCCCTAAGTCGAACGAGGGCTTGTCATCCATCCGTTGCGTATCATACGCACCTGAAATAACATCTTCGAGTACATCGGTGTACACAATAACAGTTTGTGTAAACGTTGACGCAACATGCGGAGTCGAGAACCCTTCTGCCTCGTCGACCCCACTTTTTTTGTTTTCTTTCATTGTAACGTCATCTACACACATTTAACGGACATCACACATATGTAATTTTATAAATTAGTTTATATAACATATGTGTACAGCATCTGACTTTTCACCTGTACAACATCTGACTTTATAAATTAGTTTATATAACATATGTAAAACCTTACCTTTCGCCTGTACAGCATCTGACTTTTCACCAGACGGTTCACCCTTATCATTAACAACACTTTTGTTAAATATCAACTTATACCGTTCCAGTACCGGCAACAAGCAATCGCTATTCGGGTAACGGGCAGCAACTAGGGCAACAACTTCTTCCAACTTCCTTTTTAACCCGTCCGCCTCGTCCAACATCCCAAACAATCCATCAATGCAATCCTAACATTAACAATCAAAATGTAAAATGTATTATTATTGTATATAAGATATGAATTTCTCAACTTATTTGATAGTAACAAAAACATACCTCAAGCGACATCCCATCAAATCCTGCACTTACTTTTTCGTCTTCTCCTTTCGATAGATCTACGACTTCGTCTTCACTTAATTGGTCGTACTCTTGATCATCAGCATACAAGTCCCTAACATCACCCAGTCCAAACCCCCCGTTCCTTACCTCCAAGTCCTTCCGCATATTAATCATTTCTTTAGTCCAAAAGCTGATTGGAGCTTGCTCACGATCTCCTCCCAATCCTGGACACGTTGTGCTGTCCAGGTAAAGCAACTACAAATAAAATTAAAAAACTTTACTATTATTTTATGGCTATATACTATGTTGTACACTAATGTACAGAACAGATTACACAGATGTATCTTCAAGGTTACGCGTCTTACCACCAAAACAGTGAGCGGACCGCGGAAAAATGAATCACGGTCAGTTCTGTCCTAATCACTTTTACAGACCCTAATAGTGTCCACAATCATCTGGCACCAATCGTGATATTTAAACTCCTTTGAAAGACAGAACCATCCAAGCATCGAATACATCGCGTTGCCGTTCTTGGTGCTTGCTATCATTGTGGCTATAAATAACATTACAAAATCCATTTTGAATGTCTCCTCCTCAGCATAACTATTTTCTCTTATCTTGTCGACGATTATCTTACAACTAATCGGGGTCTTCTCAAACCGTTTTTTCCATGTATCAACAAGTTTCTCAGCATCAGCACATCCTTCCGCATCCCTCACCACCCGTATACCTCCGTAAGGTACACCCAATATTCTACGAACGCCTTGTTTATCAACTTTTATTTTCCTGTCCCCTAGATTGATTTCCATTTTTTCTGTATCTAGCCTATCGACAACAAAATACGCCAACTTCGCATTTACATCTGATACTTTGAGATGGAGTATCTTCCCAAAACCCATTTTACGAACCATGTTTCTCTGCCACCTCGTCAACACGCCCAAAGCTTGGAACAATTTATTCGGAGAGGTACGCGTCCTTAACGACGGTAAACCTTTACTACGCTTCCCCGTCGCTCGTTTCTTACTGTTACTTTTCCTTTTTTTGGTGTTCTTTGCTTGCTTCCTTTTTTTGAATTTGAAAATCTGGTCAACCCCATTCATCTCATCATCTTCTTCGTAATCTAAACAATTAACAAAACTGTTAACAGCATATTATAAAAGTCTTTTTATACATATATCAATACAAACAATACCTCCTTTCACGTCTTCCTCTTCGCTCGCCATGCGTTCCACGTCCCTAGTCTTCATCATCCGTTTTCCGCAACCCTCGGTACCTAAATCAAACTCTAATCAAAACAAATTTTTCTCATTGTTGTATACATAGACATTTTTCATAAATGTTGCGTACATGTCATAATATCACTTACCTCTTCCAACTTTTTCCTTCCCACTTTTGGTTGTCTGTTCCTCTTTGATTGTCTCCTTCCTGCACACTTCGTCCTTTCCTGAAGTAAAATTCCCCAACCATTAGGACGCTAAATACAACTTCGGGCACATAGCCACCGATTGTTTACGGTCATAAATATCAATCCCTGTAATGTATACCTTCCTATGTACTTGAGAATGGCACACGAACAGCTCTAAATGATTGCTCACTCGGAAGTCTACATGCCTGTCTTTTCCTTCTCTTTCCCAATACTGTTTCATTCAATCACACAACCAATTAGTGTGCACACAAAAAACCAACGGTTACACAAACACTTTCACACGTTATGACTATTCAACAAACAATTTACTTGGAAACTTAATAACATCTTCTGTTGTCTTCTTGTCCGTATCATGACTAGCTCCCACACTCGCTCCTTCTTCTCTTTTTACACCAGCCATCTTAATAGCTGTTTAAACATGTGTCCATACAAAAAATGTGTTATTATACGCACAAAAAATAAATACATTGTGTTACTATATACACCAATAGTATCTAAAATACAAACTTTACATGCATAGTAATTACTTTCTTTTTAATCTTTTAATCTAAACACAACATACACTACACTTATGTACATCTTCTCCATCCAAAATACCATCTGTGTACATATACATATGTACTTAAAAAACCCCATTTACACATACATCGAATTGGTGTACACCTTATCAACATTCTAATCCACATATGTACTTAACTTTTATACTTATTTTTAAAAATTGCTGACTACACATTCAACTTAGTTTTTTACTTATGTTCACACCCAGTTCAGCAGTCTACAATACCAACATTACATCATTATACCAAGATAACAACCACACTACAATCAAAACATACACTTGTGTATCCCCCCTGTGTCTTTTTTATATATTTTCATCAAAAAAAAAAAAAGTTTACACACTACTCAAATTGCTGTACACAATAACTACATTTACACTTGTGTACACCAGAAAACTTTAACATCAAACAGTGAACATCACATGCAACCCCCAACCCATCCCTACCATTACGATTTCCGGTGACAGAGTTCACCGTCTGAAATCCCATTCCGAACTCAAATTCCGACAGCATAGTGTATACTACACATCTAATCAACTGAAAACTCAACCACAAATACATTCTTATACGACATTCGCTCTATTACAAACTACCAGTTTCAACAAATCCTAACTTTTCGATTATCTAAACAAAACTAAATTAACACTACTGTACATCAATAATCAGTGTACTGAAGATTAAACTTACCGTCGTCAAGCTTATGTTCTCTACAGTCGTCGGATTTCTTCTCCATCGCTATTCTTCTGATCACCGATGTTGGGTTTTTGAAAGAGATGTATTGTGATTAGTGCCAAGCTTCAAGGATATTTAGTTAGGCTTTTAGCTATGATTACGGGGATAAAAGATACATCAGAATCAAATCACAACTAACATATCTTGTTGCCATAGTTAAAATGGTTGTAATTTTACCAAAATATCCCTACCATTAATTTATACATATTATACTTTAATAACTAATTAATAAATTAAATTAAAATCTAATCTCAAGATCAAACAAATCCAATGGCTAGGATTTGTTCACTTTGTTCACAACTTAACTCTTGTTCACTCTAGATCCCTACCCTATATATATATATGTTAGTAAGTTACAAACGCAGTCCCTTGTTAACTATAAAGCTACATAAATAGTTCTTTAGATGCGAATGACTAAAATGCCCTTTAAACTAACAGGAAAACTAACATTTGTTAGTCTTAGTACCTCAAGTTGTTACAAAATCAAACGTTAAAACCTCAGAATGTGATTTTAAACTATTAATAGCTGACCTTGTTACTTTATACAAACCATAGGAACTAACGGTGTAATTAACTCTTATATAAATAGAAGTAGTTCATGAAGGCATTTAGGATCAATAAAATATCTATAAAAATATACGAATGAAAAAATCTGTAACGATACCTATACCGGCACTTTTAATGACTATTGAGAAGATTAACATGGACCATTGCGACACCCTAAGCAAATCCCACATGAGTCGTGGCTAGGAGAGATTCTTAGTTTATAAGACATTCTCCGTCTCTTAATTCCCCAACAAGTTTTGGGCTTAGTTGGTTGTGGAGTACTTAAAAACTCCATAGTTAAGCGTGTTCAGGTGGGAGTAGTACCATGATGGGTGACCTCCTTGAAGTCTCCACCGGGGCTACCAAAAACAAATACGGAAGTTCCTGGATAGGCAACCCGACGAGACAAACCGAACAATATTAGTGGTACGAAGGGCGTGATGTTACAAAATCAAACTTGAGTTTAGTTGAGCGGTTAACTCAAATTTAAAGAAAATGATGAACAACTAAAAACCCTAAAGAAGCTTGAGTTTATCTTTATCCTTATTAGTTGAACAAGGTAGCCTTATACATGGGCGGACCTATGTTCATAGGTGGGGTGGCAGGTCCCCACCTTAAGAAAACCATTTTAATGTAGCATACGCGTTATAATCCTAACCTACCCCTTTAATATTTTATAATCACCTTCTCTTAGCGTTTCACTTTTCCAGAGGCCGGTGACTAGTTTAGGGGCGAGCGTTTGTCAATAACCGACCCAACCCGATGTTGATCTGAACCGACCCAATAACCGAACATCTTATAATCTATTACCCAAAATAATACCCTACATAAAGGGTCGGTTTCTGTTCCTGTTACACTTGGTTCCGGTTACGTATCAGGTCACTACCTGAACTTAAATGTAATTGAAATATTCATGTACAGATGCAATGTTTAATGATCGAACTGTTAACTGCTGTGCATGTTTAAGACTTTAGGTTAACTTATGTTGCTGAGCTTGGCCCAATATAGTTAGTAAACTATCTGTTTTTCGGTCCAGTAGGTATAATTTGGTTTTTCAAAGTTCACGACCCGGAACATACCCGATACCTGAATGACTACAATAATAGGAACCGATCAAATACCTGAATTACTATATTAGGGTCGGTTTCGGGTACTATACGGTTCGGTTATCGGGTTTTTTTCGGTTCGGGCCTACTTTTGCTCACCCCTAGACTAGTTCCATTTTTCAAACTTACGTTTTTTTTCATTTAGTCTTGTTTTAACCTTTTTTATTTAGTCTTGTAATAATTGTTTTTAATTAATGAAATGTTATTTTATTTGCATTTTGTTATTTAATTTAAATTTATATTTTTAAATTAATTTTATGATTATTATTTATATATGTTCATTAACTAATTCACAAATGATTTTGGGATGAGAAATATTAGTACCATTATTAATTAGGAAATATGGATACATTTTTAACAACAGATTAACTAGTATCTAGCTTACTCTAAAACACGAGAATAAACTTTTAAACTCTCTCTTAAAGTTCGAATCCTTACCCATGGTGTTCACCCATATTTACAAAATTTGCATCTAGTAGTGATTGATACTAGGATCTTTCTAGAAGAAAACCACTTAATGGAAAACCCTCTAACCAATTTGTCTATATTATATTGACCGGAAATATGGATCCCTAGTAATAATATTTGCTTGAATAATATCAGCCCTAAACAAGTTCTAAAATGATGCCTTTATTAACTAGGAAATTCTTGAACTTCTTGATTTATAAATTCTTATGTATCTTAGAGTTGTTTCTTGTATTTGTTATATGATTCTTGTAATGTTGGGCCTTTGTGCTTGTTTGTTTTGTTAATATAAGACTCTCCAAAACCATGTAAAAAAGGCCGCACGTGATGATGTGGATATTATCTGTTTTTTCAGGCGCAATGGAGAGATTCGCAGAGGATATTCATCTTTAAAGGCTTGGGTTGCCTCGGTTCTTTAGCCATTTCTTTTTATTTTTCTGTTTTTTCAATGAAATATTTCAATTTATATGAAGCTATAATGCTGAAAGAAAGTAAGAGTGAAGACATAACAGGGAAAGCTTCAATGAAGCTTTAATGGATAATTTTTGTTGTTGAAGAGATGAGGTGTAAATGTCAACAAAGAGGAAAGCTTTTTTATTTAATATTAAAAGTTTCATATTCACCTCCTTCGATTCAGGTAAATTACATATTAAAACCTTCATGCTTGACTTATATTGTTTTTTAAATCCAACTAGAATTCGGAACATTAACCGCAGCCAAGCTGTTAAGATTTGGATCACAAGTTGGTTGTAAAGAGGATGATATAAGTTCCTTCAAAATAATATTTAATGAAAACAGTTGAACCTCAAAATCAGCCACACATAAACCGCAATAAAAGCTAAAATAAGCCACACAAAGAACGAAATTAAACCTTTGCAACATAAAAAAAACCTAGAACGAAGAAGAATCAATGACATGCAAAAAATATTCAATTCAAAGAATACCTAATTAGGAGAGAAAATACTTGGAAAATGACTGAGGTGCAGGGGAATTATGATGAGAAAATGGTTTTACGGAGGGAAGATGCCAGCTAAGTAGGCACGCGTAAAGTTGTTAACAAGCGTCTGAAGCAGCCAACAACACAACCCTAATAACACTAGGTACAATACAAAATAGCATGAAGCAACACCGAGGCACAGCTTACAAGCACCTAAGCCCGCAAATGTTACTAATTGATATATTATAAATTTGAAAGGAACAAATTCTAAAACATGCAATTTAGAAAAATAAAAAATCCAATTTAAAAAATTAATCCGTTTCAGGTGTATGTATTTATACTTTTAAAAGACTAGCTTACTTTTATTTTAGATATTACTTATTTACTTGTATTAATTCTTTAAGTATTCAATTACATTTTAATAATTTAAGCAATTGAATTTAAGAAAAAACGACCAACGATGTGGAAATTGTAATGATATGTAAGGATATTTATATGATTGAAGATAAAATTGAGATTTTTAAGGATTTATAAGGATATGATGTGTCAACTAACTAGGCGGGTAAGGACGCTTAAAAACCTTACAACTTTCATAATAAAATTTCTCCGCTATTCGGAAAAATAAATAGGAAGTGAAAGCCATAAATTGGTTTTCCATTGATGTTTGATTAACAACTATAACGCTATTATTAAGAGTTAAATACCTAGTTGGTCCATGTGGTTTGCAAATATTATGGACTTAATCTCAGTGATTGTAATTTTTGCACTCGTGTAAGACCCTTAATTTAATTATCAAAATTTGTCATAAGTTTCGCATATAATTGTGTATATACTATATACACATGCATTTGAAATTACAAGTTTCTTAAAACAATTTTAAAACTTAAAACATTTCAACATAATATCGTCGTTTAACTTCGTAACGACGAAACATAATGCGAAAGCTTGAAACTTTGATCATGTTCGGTTCTTCGTTGAGCTTGATCATCAACCGTTGCTTCAAAATATACCTACATTTCAAAAATCATGAAATGCGTTAGTTATATGATGTTTAAAACATGTCTAAACGAGTTCGTAGGACAAAAACAATCAAACAAACAATTTTTTCCGGTTATATAGCCTGTTGCGGGCCGCGACAAGATTCTCCTCAATCTTTCGCGCGCCGCGAAGCCCGTCGTGGGGAGCGACGCCTAGACGGTTCATCCGCCACGGGGCGCGACAGCCCCTTTTTCACAGAAAGAAAACAGTTGGGAGCTGCAACTCCCAGCTTTCCCATTTTTCACAAAATTATTCATTACTCTTCCAAATTTCATCCGTTTTACCTCCCGTTTCTTCCTACGTGATCGTAATTTGATTCTCTATCATATAGAGTTAAAATCCGACATCCGGATTAACAATTTTCTAGATTTTAACCCCTCGGCTTTATGTTTATTTACAAAACTTTTGACCCGTTCATGATTTATCAAATAAACTTGTTTGTTTGCATTCAAATTCTCATGAACGTCATACTATAAATGTTTCCTATTATCCAAGGTTCTATTCATGGGTTTTTATGCATCCGTAACCCGTTTGGCGTGTATCTTTATTTTGACCCGTTAAGGGATTTAAGCATTTTAAACTTATATCTCGCTCCCCCTTTGTTTACATCTTATTTTCACATTAAGATATCTACTTATCTTCCACCACAACTACATTTGTGGTGGATTTAGTATAGTAAACTATTTATTTCGAATTCTACCCTTCGGTTTGTCAATTTATGAAAAAGACCCATTACAAGGCATTTGACCCAAAAGGCTTATACCTTTAACTTTTACACTTATCAAAAGACACTCGATCATAAAACTTGCTTTCAAACGACCCTTAAGGGTCGTTTGCCCGGTTTGTCATTGATGGGTGTTTTGGTCAACTTTAGCCTCTTCATTTACGACGAAGGACTTTCAATAACATGTTTGACCAAAATTGTATATTTTAGCTATAATCTTATTTACACACGCCTGGCTCGGGTCAAAGTATTGACCCGTTTAATACCTTGCCTTAATAAATTGCTAACAAATAGCAATGCAAATTCCATACGCTATTCACCCCTGTGAGAATAAAACTCGACAAGCACTTATTAGTCGTTATTTTCAAATGGTGTTAACATCACCATTTGACCCGTTTGGCTTAAATGACCAAACATTTTGTATTGATAACAGAATGGTATTTATTTACCATTTCTCTCATTTGACCCATTACGGATTTTCACCATATGGTCATAATTCTTAAATCCTTTTCTTACGCATTTAACCCATCATGACTTACGCCATAGGGTGTCATTTAAACTTCAACTTTTATTCATCTACAGGTGACTTAAGTTACTGTTTTACCCTTATTATTCATTTTGGCTTACCCTATAAGGTAACCATTCAAAACTCATTATATGTTCATCATTACATGACCGAATTACAGTTTTGCCCCCTTTTACCATTAAGTATGGTTTTTCATCATTTTCACTTGTTCCGACCCGTATCATTTCGCGTCGGAACATCATATCTCAACTATTACTTTATTGTATTCATAACCCATAAAATAAATAGGTATTCTACAATAAGGTTGTAAGCCTTAATTACGTTGCATTCCGATAATGTTTTTCTCCTTCGTAATTGATCCGTTTGACCCGCTTCTTCCCCAAGCTTCCACCTAGTTGTCAAGCGTCAAACTATCATTTATAATTCTTAAGATGGTTAGATAAATCACCGGCTAACACGATTATCCCACCTTACGCATTTTCTATCAAAATTATCATTTAACCTCATTATAGGCCAGTTTGACTTTCAGAAGTCAACTGCCCTTTTAACATATGAAATGCACAATTGAGTTTAAAGAACTCGTTTAGGCATTTCATCAATTACCCGGTAGGCGTTATTTTTAGGCCACCGTTTTAACTAAATTTCTAACCAAGTTCATCTCATTTCTATCACTTTAACAAATTCAAGCGATTATTAATATCAAGTTAACTTAGCTCTCGATTATCAAATCTAATTTATTCATTCATTATGCAAGAACTAAGGGTTTTCATCTTTATGCAAAACCCGTTTCATCATATTACTAGACATTCATTCGAACACCTAATATATTCAAGTTCTACATGTCCACTAGTAGATAACATGATTTCAAACATCAATTTACAAGAACATAATCACCAATTTCATCATAACATACAAAACCCATTTCAAGTCATGTATGAACATGTACTCAAACTTATAAATTGTTCAAGTATCTTGCTTTTACTATCATATATGATGATTCTAAGCACATATATATCATCTTCTTCATTATATAATCAAAACCCACTTCATAATCTACTTGTTAATCACTTACAAGTGATCTTATCTTCACTTATCTCATAATTTCCTTATGTCTAACAAAATTAAGCATACATCTATACCTAACTTCATCTTTGGATCATCATCCAGCAATTTATTTGCAAGTAACCTACTTGTCTTAAATTTCAACTTTCACAAATCTAGGTTTTAAGACATACCTTATGATCCCCTTGTCTAGGTGATCATTAATATACATTCAAGCACGAATTTGAGCTTCAATTCATCCTTCAATTTGATGATATTGGATGAACAAGGGTTTTGGCTCCCTTGAGCCTCTCTAGATTGTTCTAGAACACACACACCTAGTGTGTGTTGTGTTTTGTTTTCATTTAATAATTCAACTTTCAGTTTTTCCCTTTTTGGTCCCTCATGTTTTGAGATTTTTAAAGTTAATGGATATCATCCAATATTTATCACTAACAATACAATAATCAACTAGGTTAATTATTCCTAGTTAATTTTTGTTTACAGGTTAACTTTTACCACTAACAATACTTTACCCGTCTTTTAATATTAACGTAGTTTGATTACCAAACCCGTTTTCGGGTGTTACAACTCGTGTGGTCCTTATAGTTAACTTAGGTTAGATTTCTTAGTTAAGTATATGTAGAATGTCTATTTTACTCTTGAACATTAAAAAATAAAAATATAACACACATGGGTCCACCTTATTCCTTTTTCAAAACCTGCAACCTAACTTTACTAAAAGAAGTAATCTTCTTCCACCACCATCACCTACCCACCACCACCACCAACACCAACAACCACCACTGACAACGACACAACACCATGAACTGCCATCAATCTCCACCGCAACCAACCATCATACACCCCTAACCTCTCCCTCTGACCTGCAACCAACCACCATACACTCCTAAACCACTACCAACCACTTCCCTACGACCTGCAACCAACCACTGTACACCCCTAACCCCGATCATCAATAAAAAATTTACACATTAATCAAATAACAATCAGACCTGCTTAAGGAGTTACTTTGGATGATAGAGGATCAGTAAGAACAAGTAAATGTTATAAACTACAAAATTTGCTTAATCAAGATCCGAAACAACCAGATATCATCTAAAATCTCTTATCACCTACCAATATACTTTTAAAATCACCTGAATAAAAAATTTTTAAACAAACTATTGATATCAATGATCTATCTGCATGTTTTTTTCCAGAAACTTCCCTAATTCTCCACAATAACAATCGAAACATCCACTTTTATACATGAATCAAAATAGCGATCAATTTCATCCAATTTACTAATCAAAATCAACCAGACCTGATTAAGCAACTACTGAGGAGGAAGCAGAAGATCAGTAAGCGACCAAGCCTGAGTACTCGAACTCCTTGGTAGTGGCTGATGACGTTTAGAGTTCGGAACATGACATAGAGAACTCGATCGATCAAACGGCAACACACCGCCATTCTGCTGCTGGAAAAGCAAAGCGACAACAATTGCATGTTCATGAATAACAGAATCGTCGAACTTCTCTCGCTTAATTGAAATCACCCCTAACCTCTCCCTCCGACTTGAAACCTTCACCGGTGCCGATGCCTTTCACTGTTGATTCAGAAGCTAGAGTGATTCAGATGCAAAGAGAGAGAGAGATAGAGAGAGAGAGATAGAGAGAGAATGTGGTGTTTGTAGTGGTGGTAATGGGTGTTCGGTGGTGGAGGTGTGGTGGAGGTAGGTGTTCAGTGGTGGTGGTGTTTGTTTGAGAAGAGAGAGAAAGAGATCTGGGTAGAGTGAGAGATATAGGGTATGTTTGGCATGAAGCTTTAGGAGCTTCTAGCATTAAGCTTTTAAGAAAAAAACTCATACTCAATAAAAAATCTTGTTTGGTTGAAGGAGCTTGAAGCTTTTAGGTTAGAAGCTTGAAGCTTTTGGTTGAACGCTCCTACTAGTAGCGTTTAGAAGGAGCTACAAGCTTTTAGGGAAAAAATGACTATTTTAACCTTTAAAGATAATGAACTTTTTAATGCACAAACTTTTTAAATTTTTTGTTATGTCTATTTTGGTCATTTTATACATTTTATTAAAAGCTCCAGCTACTCTGGCAAACACCTAGGGTATGTTTGGCACGAAGCTTTTAGGGGCTTTTAGGAGCTTCAAGCTTTAAGCTTTTAAGAAAAAGCTCATACTCAGTCAAAAGTCTTGTTTGGTTGAAGGAGCTTGAAGCTTTTAGGTTATCAGCTTGAAGCTTTTGGTTGAACTCTTCTACTAGTAGCGTTTAGAAGGAGCTACAAGCTTTTAGGGAAAAATGACTATTTTAACCTCTAAAGATAATAAGGGTTTGTTTAGCAACAAGCTTTTAGGAGCTTCAAGCTTTAGGCTTTAAAGAAAAAGCTCCAGGTCCAATAAAAGCCTTGTTTGGTTGAAACAGGCTTCAGGCTTTTAAATTAGTTGAAAAGCTCTTTTTGAAACCCTGGTGGAAGTAGCGTTTAAAAAACCTACAAGCTTTTAGGGTTTAAATTACTTAACTAACCTAGAATCCTCATCATCCCACAGTATGGTTTCCGGGCGAAGGTCAGTCAGAGCGGCAGCCGGGGCCCGATAGAACATCGCGTCTGCGAAAGCTGGGCTGACGGGTAACCGTCCTAGACGGGAACCCGGTGACCAATGGTCAGTACATATCGAAAGTCACCCTTCAAAAAAAAAAAAAAAAAAAATCCCATACTGAAGAAAGGATCGATCACAGTAAAAGCCAGGTATGGTATGCATGTTCTTATTTAATTGAATGAATATCATCTTTTGTCTTCTTATGTGTTGCAATTCTGGATTTTAGTTTCTCTTGTTTAATTATTCTGATCTTAGTTTAGGCGCCATTTATTTCGGCAAGAAGCCCCAACTTCCACCGTTCCACCGCCACACGTCTCTCGTATCATTCCTCACCAACACTTCGCTGCTTTTGACAGCTTCATTTATTTTAATCAATCATGACCCACGGATCACTCACATTCACACAACGCACACATTCACGAACACTTGTTGTTGAAGCAACCGATGATGTACGATCTTATGTTGACTTTCCAATGGCATCTCAGCCGGTTTACCTTATTCCTGAAGGCGGTGCCTCCCCTATTCTCCAATCTCGTTGCTTGATGCTATATCTAAAGATCCAGTTGCACACCACCCATTCTTCTTTTATCTTTCTTTCTCCTTTGAGTGATTCATACAGAAGCGTTGACTCAGTTCACACGTCCAACTAGCTTTTGACTAAGTGATATTTGGTTTTTATAGCCTTATTCATAGTTAGACGATTTCACAGTAAGGGTATTTGGTTTAGTTTAGGGTTGCAAGTAATAGCAAGGGTAGTTAAATTGAATAGCGAACATAAAAAATCTTTACATGTAGTAAATAAATATATGATGCAAAAGATACAAACGAGCCGAGCTCGAGCTCTCATAAGTTAATCGAGCTCGAGCTCGAGCCTTGAGAAAACAAAGTTCGAATGGGTGGCTTTATAAACAGGTAGAGAAAATACAAACGAGCCGAGCTCGAGCTTGTGAAAACAAAGCTCGAATCGAGCCGAGCTCGAGCCCGAGCTCTCATAAGTTAATCGAGGTCAAGCCTGGTAGACCTCGGGCTCGGTTCGTCTCGTTTGCACCCCTAGGTGTATATTCTTACTCTTTCTGGTTATTGACATTCACTACAATATAAGTTTTAAATATATATTTTGTTTGTGATCTTGCAATATGATGTTCAGTAAATTCATGGTTGTTTTTGTAAATCGAGTTATCAGGCAATATGTTCGTAACTAGTTTCATAATCTATCATTAATTGTTGTTATTGTGGTTTGATAAAAAAAAATGCAAAACAGATTTCGACTTATTAAGATTTGGATATGACAAATACCAAATATTTTAAAGTGTGGGTCTACAAGACTTTAGGCCAAGTGTTAATTACTTAACGAATACAATTTCAAATTAATATGGCCATGTTACACATATTTGATGAAACTGAAAATTGCATCCAAGACTTTGGGCAAAGTGAAACTTGTACATATAATTGGATCATAATATGGGGACCTGTGTTTTTTATTTTGGGTAAGCTGACACACATGGAGCAAGCTAAGACCCATGTATTTACTTTAGTAGCTGTAACTCTCTCTCTCTCTCTCTCTATATATATATATATATATATATATATATGTGATTACGCTTAGTATTATGTTTTTTTAGTTATGTCAATTTTGGTCATTTTATACATTTTATTAAAAGTTCCAGCTACTCTACCAAACACCTAAATATCTAACCAGCTTATAGCTTCCAGCTACTAGTTACAGCAACCAGCTTCCAGCTTTCAGCTAGCAGCTACCAGCTTCTAGCTAGTTTTGCCAAACATACCCTAAATTTTTTAATGCACAAACTTTTAAAATTTTTAGTTATGTCTATTTTAGTCATTTTATACATTTTATTAAAAGCTGCAGCTATTCTGCTAAACACCAAATATATCTAAAAAGCTACAGCTACTAGCTACCAGCTACCAGCTTTCAGCCACCAGCTTCCAGCCACCAGCCACCAGCCACCAACTACCAGTCTCCAGCCATCAGCTACCAGCTACTTTTGCCAAACATACCCCTAATATATCTAAAAAAAATACAGCTACTAGCTACCAGCTTCCAACCACCAGCTACCCGCATTCAGCCACCCAGCTACTTTTGCCAAACATACCCATAGGGGGTGGTAGTGATGATGGTGATTTGGTGAAGAAGTGGGGGTGGGACCCACATAAATATTTGTAATTAAACTATTTTTTATTTATTGTTTTTCTTAATAAGTACGGGTACTTTGGTAATTTAATATAAACTTAACTGGATAACTTAATCTAGGTTAGTGATAAGGACAACACGAGTGCAAAAATTATAAATACCGGAACCAAATGTGTAATTGTTAAACCAGTAGGATCATGTCTAGAGGTGCACAAAATAACCGGTTAATTAACCGTAACCGGTTATTAACCTAAACCGTAACCGGTTAATAACCGATTTAGGAATAACCGGTCCAGCCGGTTATTTAACCGTAGGTTAGTAACCGGTTACAAGTTTTTAGTATAATAACCGGTTATTAACCGGTTTTTTAACCGATAGACTGGTTAACCGAAAAAATAACCGAAAAATTCAAAAAAAAGGCAAAAAAAACCGGTTTTTAACCGAAAATAACCGGTTAAATAACCGAACCGGTTAAAGTAATTAACCGGACCAGTTAAAAAAATAACCGGTTAAAGTAATAACCGTTTAAAGCATTAACCGGTTAAAGTCAAAAAGTTAAATTAACCGGTATAACCGGTTAACCGATCCGGTTATTAAAATTAACCGGTTTGTGCACCTCTAATCATGTCTACAATATTTACAAACCACATGAATCTACAAAGCATTTAACTCCTGCTATTAATGACATACATAGGAAATAAAAGTCAAAAGTCCACTTTATAACGCTACCATTAATGACATATAGAGGAAAGAAAAGTCAAAAAGTCCGCTTTGAAATAAAAGTTCAGAAAATAGTTAATTAGACATCCATGGATATGTATATATATTTCTTAAAATCTTTGCAAGTTCCTTCGTCAGATAGCTCCATAAAATCCCAACATGATACCAGATAGCCAGTGGTCATGGTGGCCGGAAGTTGCCATCAACAGACCCGACCTCGCAATCGCACTTCTCACTATATTAGCCATCACACTCGCTATTTTCTGGTACCAATCTGGTAAGGCCACGTCGCCGATGCCACCTGGACCTCGCGGGTTGCCAGTGGTGGGGTACCTTCCATTTCTGGGCCCTGACCTGCTCCATGAATTCACCAAAATGGCACAACGTTATGGCCCCATTTTCAAGCTCAAGCTCGGAACTAAAACGTACATAGTCATCAGCTCGCCAGACCTCGCTAAAGTTGTCATCCGTGAGCAAGACGAGATATTTGCTAACCGAGGCCCTGCAGTGGCTGCCAAAATCGTATCCTACGGTCGCAGAAATATAGGTATTAGATAGAATATATTAGTTATAGTAAAATAATTACAAAAAACTGTAACTAGTATATAGTATATATTAGTTATAGTAATAAAATTAATTACAATAAACTGTAACTAGTATATTTCATCTGATAAATAGAATAAACTCTAACTAATATATTTTATCTAATAACAGGCTGGTCTGATAATAACTCACACCTACGAAACCTGCGTAAACTGTTCGTACACGAGATCATGAGCAACAAAAACCTGGAAGCTTCTAGAACTTTCAGGCGAACCGAAGTGAGGAAAACCGTGAAGCAACTGTATGAAAAAGTGGCGACGGAGGTTAACGTGGGTGAGATGGCGTTCTTGACGTCCCTGAGGGTCGTCATGAACGTTTTATGGGGGAACAATTTGGTTGAAGATGAAAAAGGCAGAAATGTTGGGATTGAGTTCCGGGAAGTGGTTACGGAGGTAGTGGGGCTTCTAGGCGCAGCGAATATGTCGGACTTCTTCCCGGTGTTGTCGCGATTGGATTTACAAGGCGTGGAGCAAAGGATGAAGGTTGCATGGAAGAAGTTCGATGAGATTTTAGAAAGAAAAATTAAGGAAAAAATTGCAAGTAAAACAGAAGACCAACATGGAAGAAAAGATTTCTTGCAGATTTTACTAGAGCTCAAAGAACAAAATGCTACAACGTCACTGGATATTACCCAGATCAAAGGCCTTCTCGTGGTATGTTTATTAGTTTATACTATTCTCTTGGAATATTGTTTCAGTTTGATTTTTTTTTATGACAAATGCACGCACCCATGAAATCTTCTCTTATCATTAATTATTGCCCGCTATGTTCGACTCATACACACACCATTTTTAAATGAGTTAAATGTCTGGTTGGTCCTTGTGGTTTGTAAATATTGCAGACTTGGTCATAGTAGTCTACTAATTACACATTTGGTCCTAGTGTTTGTAATTTTTACACTTGTGTGGTCCTTATCACTAACCTAAGTTAAGTTATCCAGTTAAGTTTTATTAAATTACCAAAGTACTCTTATTAAAAAGACAATAAATATTTTTTTTTTCTTTATTATACTTTCATATAAAAACTTTAAGGACAATTACACCAAGATAGCCGGTAAGCGGGCAACAAGCTGCGCCGCTACCCCCTTTTGAATAGCGAAACCTAACCTAGTAAAAACGAAACCCCGATCCCTAGGAGACGAAATGTTGCTGTGAACAACCCGTTGGACCCGTTCAAGAAATCTGATGGCTTCTGGGGCTAGCGAGCCAAAGGTATCAAAGGCAAAAGGGATAAAGGAATGTTGATTATCCTCGCAGGCTTTTGCATGTTTGTCCATTTTCTTCGCTGCCGCCCTTGCAATCGCCTGACCAGGGACAAAACCTGTATCCCGAAAGCCTACAAGGGGGGAAACCCCGGTAAGATCAACACAAGCGTGTTTACCAGCATCCCACCCGAAAACTAAAACGTCCGCGGGGCGCAATGTGGATCTTCCTTCCCTCGGATCTGTCAAAAAGTTTACGGGGGCTTCTTTCTTCACCGAGATCCCCGCCCGTTTGAGGATGTCCCCCAAGACATCCCGCACCCAGTCGTGCCTATACTTAAAACCTGGCAGTTCTTTACAGTGCAGAGCATGCTCCCCAAATTGGTCTAAGCAAGCTTTCTGGAAAATCGGGCATTGCTCATCATCAGGGAACATAGGAATCATGAGCCGATATTTTAAGATAGCACGGTATTCAACGGCAGACATCTTTTGGCCTAAGCCCTCGATGGGGATGACCGATAGAAAATCTTGGGCGTGGGGGCCCCGCAAACATCCTAGGACGGCGTTCTGACGAGGGGTCGTACATAAATCTGATCCAATATTCTGAGCGATACGGCAAAACAGAGCACTCGCCAAAGTCTTCTGGGTCTTCGGTGGGGCGGTGTCCCTGTTAGCGAAACCGCCAATATCCAAATCCGGGAGGTGTCTATGCAACTCCCCCAGAGCCATGTCATAATCCCCATCCATTCCAGCAACCCCACTCTCGCGCAAGATGTGATCTTGCAGCCCCCACGATTGAGCTCGCGAGGCAACAAAACCGTAAATGGAGACATCCGTGGCCGATAGAAGCCCCAGCCCCCCCATCTTACAGGGCAGAGAAGCAACCCGCCACTGAAAATCCCCAAAAAACGGACCCCCACACACCACAATGTCCTCTATAGCCCCCCGTAGCCCTTTATCGAATAAGGATACCGCCTCCTTTACAAACACAGGTTGACAAGTTCGCAGACCAAAAAGGAGCTTGGCGACACCCATGCAAGAGCGCAGCAGGAGAAGCTCACTTTGCGGGTCTCGGAGTTGCGAAAGGCTACTCATAAGGTCCACTGCCCGGGAAGCTCGCCGCGCAGCCAAAGCACTAATGAAACTGGGGTCCCGGCTAACAGCTCCCCCAAGGAGTCTCACGCCCCCCGTTGGTCTTCCAATCTCCTTCGGGAATAAACTAGCCTCCAATTTTTCTCCATTGCAAGACGGCCAATATACCTCTGTTTTTTTTATATTAAGCCGAAGCCCCAAAGGTGGCCCCTCAGATTGAATGATAGCCAGAGCCTTTGCTACCTCAGATGTTTTCCCCATAATAGTACCATCATCCAAATACCACGCGTGGAAGGGGAGGGTGCAACTGTCTCGTATACGTTGTGTGAGGGGGTGCAAGACAAGGGCGAACAATAGAGGCCCCAAAGGATCCCCCTGCTGGACCCCCGTGGACGACCCAATACAGTCATTACCCACATAAAGCCTAGCGGTTTGCCCATAAAGGAAATGAACCCACGGAAATATAGACGGGCATCGAATCCAAACCTCCCGCAGAAGAGCTGTGCGATCCACTAGGTTGAAGGCATTGGAGAAGTCAACGGTAAGCATGGCGAAGGCCCCATCATCGTGAAAGGCGTTAAGGAACCTGTTCGCGCTATGGAGGATAGCTTCAGCCCCATCAGGTGTCCCAACCCCGAATTGATGATCCCCCAGGTACCTAACCATCTCTTTCCCTACCTTTTTCATTGCTATCTTGGAGACCAGCCTACGCCAAATGGCCCCGACCGCAATAGGACGGATCCCCCCATCAGGTTTCAGCAAGGGGGTCAGAGGAGCGGAGGCAACGAACTCAGCAAGAGACCTGGGGCATAACCCCCCCAAGAAGACATTGACTACCCCGGTAATGGCTAAAACTAAACCCGAGGAAGTTGAGGACCCCTCTCCACAAAAGCTATCCAGTAAGTGTTGCGCCCTGAGCCCATCTCTCCCGCACGAAGTTCCTTTGGGGAATGACTTAATGCACCCCAAAACGCACTCCGCATCAACAGTTAAGGGTGCCTGAGGGATTGTGTCTGCCGGCACAACGGGAGGGGGCGTAACCGGGTGTTTATCCGCGAGGGCCTCCATAGTGGAGGGCCCAAAGGGGGCAACGCCAGAAGAGGACAACACCTTGACCGCAGCTGTGAAATGACCATCCGCCACTTTACGAAGGCACTGCTTAACATTGGTTCGGCCCTCCCGACCTTCGGGAAACGGGTCGGACCCAATTACCGCCCCTTTCTCCTTTACATCCTGAAAGAGGGAAGCAACTAGCTCGCTAATCCCTTCCCCGTCTTTCCAGACAGAAAGAGCCCGTTGGATGCTAAAGCACTGTAACGTTTTCCTGTTCCCGGACCGACGTTCCTGCCTATTGGCAGGGCGCACAACTTTTAAAGTACAGCGAGGCAACAAGAGTAGCTTAACCCAATATTCAACCGACCCAGGGGTAGCAATCACCTTCCGCATAGCCGATGTTAAAGCTTGCGCGAACGCCATTCGACAACTAGGAGGAATGCTCTTGACTGTCGTGATGGGAAGAGAAAAAACCCGCTCCAAAAGGGAGCCATCCACACCCACAGAGGCAATGCCTTCCCCTGAAGCCCCCCCTCCCGAAACTTGTGGTTTGGGAATCCCCACAATAAAGTCCTCGGTCCCCCTCGAGCTAGGGACGAATTTAACAAGGTCATCAACATGATGACACCCCCGGCTAAGAGCATGCACAACCATGCACTCCCCGCACAGCCAGTTGTTAAGCGTTTTCAAAGTTTCTCCCACGTCCTCATATAAGTCGGGATCCTTAGCAATCGCATCCCGTAAAGTATCTTTCCTGTTATCTGACTTGAGGTGGTCCCGTTGGAAGTGAGAGAGCAGTCTCGTGTATCCTTTGGACCCTACAAAACCATCTTTGCAAGAGTGGAAATTCCTGAAGGGGCAAGGCCTAACACCCTCAGGGCCTCTCCCCTGCACAACACCTTTCAACATACACCTAAGAACAAAAACCCAACTCGAGTGAAGTAGGGGAATGCGCCAAAAACTAAAACTCCCTGCCAGGGAGGAAGGAGGGGGAGCAACCACGAGTTGCCTGCCCCCCTTACGGGGTTAGGCAACCAAGAATCACAACATATAAGCAACCAAGATTGTGACAACTGGATATTATTCAATCAATTCAAGGAAAACCCACCAAGAATCACAACAATAAATAAAAAATAATTAATTAAAACAAATATCTATTTGGATCTCACCCCACTTCTTCTTCACCCAATCCCTTTGCCACCCCCTATATCTCTCTCTCTTTACCATCACCACCACAGAACACCTACCACCACCACAGGTCCCTCTCTCTCTCTCCTAAAAAAAAGCACCAGCATCACCTATTTTATTTACTAATTTTACCTCATAAATTGTTACGTCATAACAGGTCATACTTTTTTGTTTTATTGTTTCATCTTATCTTTTTGTTGTCTTGTTATTATTATTATTATTAATTAAATTATTTAAAAAAATTTATAATTTTAAAATAATAAAGCATTTCTTTAAATCTGTTTTACACATTGAGTAATTTTCTAATTAAGTTTAAAATGTTTTTAAGTTATTTTGGAGAATTGTCTATGAAACGTCTTTTTCTATTTTGTTTAAAGTTTCTTTTTGTATTTTACTGAAAGCTCTTTTTAACGTGTTTTGAAAGCTCTTTTTATCGTTTTTTTTTTTTTTTGATAAAGAGTAAAATGCCCGGATAGTCCCTGTGATTTTGTGAAATTTCATCTTTAATCCCAAACTTTTTAAAATTACATGTATGCTCCCTCTGGTTTGACGACTTATTACTCGGATAGTCCTTAACTTGGATGAAGGTTAGTTTTTGATGTTAAATAAATGTGAAATTACATAAATACCCTTAAAAAATAAAGTTTAAAACACTCAAGTAGGTCCCACCATTAATAAAACCCTACATAATGTAACGGGGTTACTTTTCGACCCACGTGTGGCGTCCCCAAGTCCCCGGGGACAAGCCAATCCATCCCGCTTCTTTGTGTGGGTCACTGGTTTCGTCCTGCCTTGGACTCATCAGGAGAGCGGCGCCAGCTCTCGACCAGTGGTGCGTTCATCGTTTGCACGACTAGGCACGTACACCTCTTCATTGACACTGACTCCGTCCCCCGATAAAGTCCAGGACTAGCCAGTAACCCAAGCGTGCAAGCACATCCAATAGCATCGCGATCTTCAAACATTTGGCCCGTGACACTCTCCCACCACCATTTCATGCACGTCCTCGTGCATGCTCGCCGTCCCAGACCAGCTCGCATACTTGACAATGCATGATCCCCTTATGTTGAGCATGATTCACTTTGGGAGGGCAGGACACCCGGAAGCACAGCAACAATGATCTTCTGTCGTGCATGTTCAATATAGTACGTCAGTTCTGGTTTTTAGTGGCGCTGACGTCCGCCGCATCGGATTAGGTGCCGATGATTCACCTTGTTTCAGGAATACGGGGGCCTGAATAGTTGTAGCAGCTTTCACAAAACTTCCTTTTTATGGCGCTGCTTGAACCGTAGATTTTTGAACATAACACGGAGGGCTTCACTGCAACTATACTTGAGCGGCTCTCACGATCCCATACTCGCGGAGTACAAAGACCTTTGCCGAAGCAAACCCATATTTGGTCTTCTCCCACCACCATTGCGCAACCATACTCTAAATGTTAAGCTCATTTGGTTAAGAGTCACGTTCCAACGTATCCGAGAATCGTTCTGCTCTGATACCACGTTGTCACGGGGTTACTTTTCGACCCCCGTGTGGCGTCCCCAACTCCCCGGAGAAAAGCCAATCAATCCCGCTTCTTTGTGTGGGTCACTGGTTTCGTCCTGCCTTGGACTCATCAGGAGAGCGGCGCCAGCTCTCGACCAGTGGTGCGTTCGTCGTTTGCACGACTAGGCACGTACACCTCTTCATTGACACTGACTCCGTCCCCCGATAAAGTCCAGGACTAGCCAGTAACCCAAGCGTTCAAGCACAGCCCATAGCATCGCGATCTTCAAACATTTGGCCCGTGACACTAAACCCCCTTCTCCCACCTCTTTCTCTCTCTAAAAAAACTTCATTGCAGCACCTTCAAAACACTAAAAACACTCTCATCCTCCATCATTTCCACACATTGATCCCTCACACATACTCAACCGACGCTCAATCCTAATCCGCCGACCTCGCCGTCACAATCGCAGTCGCATCAACACCGGAGGAAATCGCCACTATGTGTGCCACAGTGACTGTTTCTGAACAAACCCTTGCCTGACAAGTCCCGATGGTTCTTCTCCGTCACGTTTCCAACCCTAATTTGCAGGTTATTTGGTATTGAGAACAGAAGCCTAAAAAATCTAACGGTGACAGCTGGATTGACGTTTTAGCGTCAGTTGACGATGCGAAGGTTTCTAGTAAATTTTTCGAGCTTTTTAATCCATCTAGTGGTTTAATTTTGGATTAGGTGTGGTAAGGATTGGTGAATGGGAGTTTTGTTGTCAGCTAGTTTCTAGGCAACGATTAATGTTTGAATTATTTAATTAGGGCAGGCGGGGTGGGAATGGTTTTCCCCGTGATAGAATATTATTACTCATTATAATATCCAAAACACCACCGCCACCCCCAAATGATCACTCGTTAACTTCACCACGCGTGGTATTTTTCACGCGTTAAGGTATTGTAAGTGATGGTATTGTTGGGTGTTGTTGAGTGTTGTGAATGATGGGTATTGTTGGGTGTTGTGAGTGATGACCATTTCCACTAAAAAAGGTTGTGAGTGATGGAATAATGGTTGATGACACGGCGGAACTTGATTGGATGTTGTGAGTGATGAGTGATCACCACCCCCACCCCCCTTAGGGGAGGGGGGGTGGTCACTAGTGATAGAATTCTATCACTCACAAGCACCAATCAAGTTCTGCCATGTCATCAACCATTTTTCCATCACTCACAACCTTTTTTAGTGGGGGTGGTCATCACTCACCACCACACCCAACAATTTCCCCCCAACCAACAACTACCCTCACAAAATAATATCATCACGGCGTTGAAAAAATCACGGAAACGTGTTTTCATTAATGTATCACGCGTTGATGTTTATGGTGGCGGTGGGAAATAACGCGTTGAACATTGTTTCCGTGATGCTATAACGCACGGCCCCCTCCCCCCTTATACACAGAGTAGTAGTTTCTCTAGGTTATGCATAATTAGGCATGTTAAACATGGATATGTTGGAAGTGATTTTAGTGTTGCTGCCATGAATTCGGTTGGTTGGGTCTTGATGGGGGCTGGATTTATTGAAGGTGGTGGTTATGGTGTAGGGGGTGGAGATATGGTTGTTGGAAGTGGTGTTTTAGGGTATGAAGAAGAGAGGTGGGGGTGAGAGTGAGGCTCACAAGGTATAATTTGTTTTTATTATTTAGATGAGGTTTTTTTAATGGTTTTAAACTTTATCTTTTATAGTAAGAGTATTTATGTAATTTCACATCCATTTAAACAAAAAAAAAACTAACCTCCATCTAAGTTAGGTACTATCCGAGTAACAAGTCGTCAAACCACAAGGAACATACATGTAATTTTGAAAAGTCGTGGACTAAAGGTGAAATTTCACCAAACTAGATACTATCCAGACATTTTACTCTTTGATAAATAAAAATGGTTTGTTTTGCAAGGAAAAGATCAAATAGGAAGTTTATTTTGGCTAGGAAGGATATGAAGCAATAGGATTATGACATTTGGAAAATTTTAAAATAAAGAGAAAGGGTATTTTAGTCAATCCCATCCTTTCTTCTTCCTTCTTCTCCCCAGTTACTTCAAAACCCACCATCTCCAACCTTTTCTTCACTTACTATCTCAATAATCACTACATTATAGTGCGATTTTCGTCATCAATCAATGATTCAAACACCCGATCAACGTGTTCTTCAGCTTTTTTTTTTGAAGAAAACCCAGTTTAATTTCATTCAAAATCTCGTTTTTTCCCGTGATTTTGAAGATAATCACTCGATCCGTTCGATTCAATCGCTGATAAGTGTTTCTATCATTCAAATTTCGTCAATCGATGAAGAAATCGGCTTCGATCCATGTAAGAAATTCTTTAATTTCATTTTCACGATCTGGGTTTTTGATTTAGTCATTGCGTTTTACGATCTTGGCGGGGGTCCGGGGGCGGCAGCCCCTGGTAGCAGGGTCCCAGGGGCGGTAGCCCCTGGCGGGGTCCAAGGGGCAGAGCCCCTGGCTGGGGTTGAGCTGAGAAATGCATGAGAAAAATTAATTTTCTATAAATTTGTCTCTGGAAAACTGCTTTCGTAGACAGTTTTATGCCATTGCGTTTTAGAACTGCATTCCTGGTTCAGACAATTCACAGATAACTATTGTCCTGTTTCAATGCGTTTTAGAGAGAACACTTTCTTTGGTGTTTTTATGCCATTGCGTTTTAAAACTAAGACATTTTTATGCGTTTTCTGGTCATTGCGTTTTAGAAAAACACATTTTTGAAGTGTTTTTAGTCATTGCATTTTAGGTAAAACACATTTTTAGGTGTTTTCAGTCCATTGCGTTTTATAGAGAACACTTTCTTTTTTTTAGGCCATTGCGTTTTAGAAATGAGAGATTTTTAAGTGTTTTCTGGCCATTGCGTTTTATAAATAAGACATTTCTTTGTGTTTTTGGATATTACGTTTTAGGTAAAACACATTTTTATGTGTTTTCTGTCCATTGCGTTTTAGAAAACATACATTTTAAGTGTTTTCTGGTCATTGCGTTTTAGAAATAAGACATGTGTTTGTGTTTTTGGTGCATTGCGTTTTCTGTAAAACACATTTTTATGTGTTTTCAGTCCATTGTGTTTTAGAAACTACACTTTCTTTTGAGTTTTTAGGCTATTGCGTTTTAGAAATAACACATTTCTTTGTGTTTTCTGGCCATTGCGTTTTACAAATAAGACATTTCTTTGTGTTTTTGGTGCATTGCATTTTAGAAAAATGTCATTTTTTAGGTTTTTTTTCCATTGCGTTTTACGCAACTGGGTTTTCAAATTTTTTTTTCGAAAATATAACAATAGTATACTCGTTTTAAAGATAAAAAAACGTTGGTTTTTTTGGTGCAATTTTTATAAAAAAATAATGTCGTATGAAAGAGTTATTAACGTTTAAAAAATGGGAGGGGGGGGGGGGGGATTGGAGGACAGAGAAACTATTGCCTTGGATTGACTAGAATTGCCCTAAACAAACTCACGCGCCTCTTTTCTTCCCTTCAATTCCCATCATTTAATCTTAGCCCTTGATTAACTAAATGGATGGTCAAGATCACTTCATAGTCTTCTTAGCCAAATAAACTTCCTATTGTATCTCCACCATTGTTTTGCAAAAAGGTTTTCGAGAAAGGTTGATTAACTTTTTTTTAAACATGTATATAGTAGGGCAAATTATGGATAAATGAATTAAAACTAGTTATTATACTAGTATGCAAAGCATATAAATGAAAAAGAAAACACATATAATGTTTATGCTCATATAGGGATCTTTAAGGGAAAACTTATTATTCGTGGGAAAATAAAAAAACTGAAATGTAGTATCATGAGAAAATTTGCATTTGTGAAGAAACTATAAAAAAGACCTTATACATATATAAGTATATCATATTAGATATAGGCAATATATATGTAACATTATATATATTCTAGTATACCGCTATATCTACTATGATATACATTATATATGTAGCGTAAGGTTTTTTAGCTTTACGATAGTGGGAAGTTTTTTTGGCAAATATATTTCAAATTTAGCTTAATGATTTATACAAATATTGTTAATTTTTGTATAGAAATGTCATCAATTATAGTATATCATATTAGATATATGCAACATACATGTAGCACTATATATACTCTAGTATACTGCTATATCTACCGTGATATACATTTTTTTTAGTAAAATACATTTTTGTCTTTTAAGTTTAAACCAAATTCCATAATGTATGCTTAAACTAAAAGAAATATCAGCAATTATCTTTTTTGTTATAATTTTTCACATTTTGTTCTTTTCACTAATGGGGATTAAGTTTGTGTGCAAATTCCATAATACATCATGTTCTTGTGAAATGACCAAACAACTATTACCTATTTTAATTTAAAATACAAAACACAAGTTATACATATGCGCCACAATCCCTCCCCCTCCTTGTTTTTTCGTCATGAATCTGGACAGTCTTTTGCAAAAGGGAAGGTGGTGGCTCAGATCTGCAAAGAACCACTCCAAGCATCTCGATGTTAAATCGGCGAAGAAGTTAGTTGGGATCTACACATGCAAATGTAGTCTGGTTAAACATTAGGGGTGGGATCTAATGGGTAGCGACACTGTGTTTGGTGGTTGTGATGGCAGTTTTAGGCGAGAGTCGTGGTTGTGGTTGTGGAATTTGGTCGATGGTCATTGATGTTTGAGGGAGTCCTCGGCTATTAGGGAGAGTGGCCAGTGTTCTTGGTTTCATCAGAAAGAGGGGGGGGGGGGGGGTACAATGAGGGTATAGAGAAAGACATATAAGGGAGAAAGAGAGAGAGAAGATGGAGAACAAAGAGTAGGGTTGGGTGAGTAATTATAATTTTGAATTTTCATTAAAAGGAACCAAAGTTCAAAATACCCTCACATACAAGTCACATAAGTGGAATTAATGGACAAATGTGACTCCCGTTAGTGAAAAGCATGAAAGTTGCAAACATTTTAAAACGTAAAGGATAATTGATGATAGTTCCTTTGTTTAAGGACAATTTCTAGAGTTTGGTATAAAGCTAAAGGACAGAAAGTGTATTTTACTCTTTTAATTTAAAAAACAAAATCTTTTGTTTTTATATTTAATTCTAAAAAAATACGTTTTTAATAAATAAATAAAAATGGTTCAACCGACCATACAAAATAATAATATTCTCATACGTATTAATAATAATAATTGGAATCTAACACAAAAATGATTATTTTAAATAAGGGTTATTGGATTTTAATAATCCTAAGTTTCACCTCTTAGCCGATAATAATCTCAACTTTAAAAATTTCCTCCAACGATCTTAACTTGTAAAAGATTAGCCCCCATTGATCTTTTTCTAACATATAAGAATTTGACATCCTCAATAGATTCAAGTGCATATGCAGACTCCTTAATTGATTTAAGGCACCCATGTAATAAAAGATTGGCCCCCATTAATCCTTTTATTTTGATGAATTAGGACATTGTTACGGCAGGAACAGATACAACATCAACACTAGTGGAATGGACAATGGCAGAGCTTTTGCAAAATCCAAAGGACATGAAGATCGTACAAGACGAGTTACAAGAAATCGTAGGTCTAAACAACATTGTCGAAGAATACCATCTCCCAAAATTACAATATCTAGATGCGGTGATTAAGGAAACATTGCGGTTACACCCTCCACTTCCTCTTTTGATACCACGATCTCCAAATGAATCATGCAAGGTTGGTGGATACATTGTCCCGAAGGGTGCAAACGTCTTTATAAACATCTCGTCCATACATATGGATCCTCGATATTGGGATAATCCTTTGGAATTTAATCCAAACAGGTTCATGAGTCTTGATGGTACAACTAAATTCGATTATAGAGGATACAATTCCAACTTTATGCCATTTGGGTCGGGGAGAAGAATGTGTCCAGGAGTCCCCATGGGTGAGAGAATGTCGGTATATTTGTTGGCTTCGATGTTGCACTCGTTTGACTGGAGTTTACCATTTGGCAAAGAGCATGATCTCTCAGGTATGTTTAGCTTTATACTAAAGAAAAAAGAACCACTTATAGCTATCCCTTTACAAAGGTTACCATACAAAACCCTCTACATGTAACATTAACACTATGTTCTAGTGTATTATAAATTGTATTACATAATAATTTGTGTAACATTTGTTTAGGCTTTTGACTCTTGTCACATCATGCAAGTGTCAGGGCATATTAAGGTTCGTGTGATACATGGACTACGTTTTGTTTTTGTCAATATATATGAAGGTACTTATATATAACAATGTGTATTCTTTAAATTAACTATTTGCAACTAAATCACATATTCCTAAATAAAAAAGTTGAAACAGACAATTTAGATTTTTTAAGAGCAGTCTAATCGAAATCGATAATTCAGTATGCCAAGATTTTTGAACATGTCCTTGTATTAAATTCTATGATGATAACAGTCTTGAAATTGTAAGTTTAGAAGTATATAGTATATGCAAGCTTATGAATTATTATTTTGGCGAAATTCTCAAAAACATTACTATAAGGTTGCAAATCAACTTTGTGAAGAAATCACTAATCTCCTAAAAACATAACTTTAGCCTTCATGTGTGGGTTTAAGAAATATTACTAAAGGAAGTATAGAATTACAGAACACAAAGTAACGAGTAGTAAATGATAAATCTGTACCCTAAGTAAGGTGTTAAAAGCCGGTTTAAATATATTTTAAAGTTTAAACAAATTTAAAATTTAGCCATCTTTTGCAACCAAGGCACTTTCACAATATAGTTACCCAAACAAGCCAACACTACTTTATAAATCCAATTGAAAATATCATCTGATATAAAAGCATCGCGGTTTTTGGTTTTCGATTTTCGTCCATGTGTATTTAAGAAAACGGAAGTAGTTAAGTCTTATATGGAGGTTATAAGGATTAATGTTTCTTATTCCAAACAATGTTTAATTGAGATAAAATAGTTTAATTAACACATACACATACATATCCATACATACACATACACACATACAGAAACATACACACACATATACACACATACACATACACATACATAAGCATACATACATATATAAACACACACACACACACACATACATACATACATACATACATACATACATACATACATACATACATACATACATACATACATACATACATACATACATACATACATACATACATACATACATACATACATACATACATACATACATACATACATACACACACATACATACATACATACACATACATATACCTACATACATAAACAAACATATACGCACACACAAACACAAACACACATATACAAACACACATACACATACATAAACAAAGACGCAAACATAAACACAACCACATACATACATATAGATATACATAAACATACACAAACACACATACACATACATAAATATACATAAACATAGACATACACAAACACATACACACACACGCATACGCATACGCGTACACACACATACACACACAAATACACACACACATACAAATACACACACATACACATACACAGACACATACACACACACATAAACACATACACATACACGTACACGTACACATACACATACATATACACATACACATACGTATAAATAGACACATACATAAACATCCATACACACATACATACATACACTTACACTATTATAATATGTAGAAATATAATCACCATTAAATTTATAAGTATATTGAAATCCTTGTTGTTTTAAAGTAGAAACAGAAATAATATTTCTAGTTACAGTAGGAATAAAACAGACATTGTTCAAAACATGTTTAAGACCACTTGGAAGTAAAAGAACAAGTTCTCGTATAACCTTCACTATAACTCTTTACCGTTGCCTATGTGAAGTTCCAAGTGTCCCTACTTCACCTTCTTAGCCTTCCTTAGTCCTTGCAAATCATTACATATGTGAGAACCAAATTCAGTGTCAAACACCTAAGATTTGCTGGAAAATGAAAAAGTTTCAATAACGTACATACCCGAAGATCTGGCTTCTGAAGCCTTCTTCTTCTTCAGCTGAGAAAATTTTTTTGGCAAACAAACTTCTTGTGCCCATACTCTTTGTAATAGAAACATATGTCACTATTGTAAGCGAGTGCTCTTTCCTTGAGTTGGTGGATAAATTTGAAGTTGGACTTTTCTTTAGGTTCCATATTGACTTGATCAGCTACTAGCCTCTCACACAATTTTGCAATGGTTTCTCCATAGACATCCTGGATCGACAAAGACACTAAAATATAGTCTATAGCCATGTCAGGAGTCATCGGATAAGCCAACTTTGCGATCTTGTTAGTGTACCCCTTATAACGCCCTAACACGTAATAACTTAAAAACGACGCAGTGGAATACGAGCCTTAAAAATTTCTTTCTTTACTAAATACATTGCTTACGTAAAGACTCAGTTACAAAATGTTTAACGTTTACCAAAAGAATTAACAACATTCATGATAAAATAATACTACAAGTGTTACATAATCCAAGCTAGCTGACTGTTCTTCCCGTACAATCCTTGCTCTTTGACTCGATCTACGCCCGCTTATCCTCGTTAGTAATAGAAAAAATCCGTGTAGTTCTAGTGGACATCATTTACAACTTAACCATTAGTCATCGACAATATCATACAACGTTATTATCATATAATTAATCAAACGTATTACATTCAATAATATAAACTTAATCCATTCGATCATCCTCTTGAATTCTTTTGTTTCGAGTTCGACTTCAATTCTTCATGACCCCGATGTTCTCATACCTGCATTGCATTCCAATCTCAAGACAAATCATTAGTATTCGTCAATACTCAAACGCATTAAAACCGTTCCTGCTTACATTCATAGCAACATACAATATACGTACATGCATCCCTACATTCATATATATATATATATATATATATATATATATATATATATATATATATATATATATATATATATACTAGTCGTTTACCCGCGCGATGCGGCGGGAAACATATCACTTAGGTTGGTGAGTTTAGGGCTATGTACGGGGCGGTTCGGTTTTGAGCCATAACCAAAACCAAATTCGCGATGCAACGGAAAACACAACACTTGTTAATAATTCTAAGGGTGTGCAAGAGAATGTTCAGTTCACTTGGGTCATAACTAAAATCCAAATTTTTTGGTTAAGGTACTTCAAAATCGGTCATGAGGATTTAAAGAGTTTTAAAAGGATGTAAACATGCGTGATGCAACGACGGCGACAATTTTACAACGTCGTGCTCGTTTTCTCTGGGTTCTAAATCCACGAAGTTGAAGGACGGACATTTCCGCCTACATATCCTCCATGAGTGTAGGGGTTTTAGGTTGGCGGTGTTTGAGCGTGGTCGGTGTAATCTTTTTAACGTTTTTCTTTGTTTTCTTTTTTTCTTTTTGTGGTGTATCTAACTTATTTCTAGGCTTTCTTGGTGGAATATATTCCCTTTTACCGTTCAAAAATAATTGTATACATATATAAATAAAAAAAAACACAGAAACATAGACGGGTGATGGTATTCTTTTTTGAAATAAAGAAAAAAACTATCCCAAAAGAAATATTAAAGTAGTCAGTTGTTAAATGGACCGAATGTCACATGGATAGCTATTTGAGTGACAACAGGTTAAATTTACCTGGAAAAATGCATACAATTTGATTAAATATGATATAGGTTTTAATTAAACTTTTCGTAATATTAAAAAACAGAGCTTAATATATGGATTTTAAAAATTAAATAAAAAATCACTCAAATAAGTTAGAAGAATGCCATAGAGAGTATATGGTTTTTTTTTAAAGAGCATTTTTCCCTCATCATTGCTAACATATGTACATGACGATTAGAAGTAAATGGTCTTTTTATGTTTTTTTTTTTTACTTTTTAGAAAACACTACTCCTAATTAATTACTTGATATTTATTACATGACATTCGACTATTCCAATAACCTTTATTCACACTATTTTTTTTTTAGAACGAACCTTTTTTTTTTTTTTAGAACGAACCTTTATTCACACTACCATCAATTTATTTATATGTAATTGCTAACGTATTATTATTATTATTATTTTTGAACGGCAAATTTCGTTTATTCCTATCGTCTGTGAGACTTGAACCCAATATCTCCCTCTCCCAAGGTGTTTAAAGGCTTTTGCCTTTGCCAATGGACCACCACCCCATGGTAATTGTTGACGTATTATTCCCTACTTTTTATATATCCAAAAAATCTTAAAAATAAGTCAAAACCTACTCAACTTTCATTCTTTTTTACTTTTAGTCAGTTTTAAACTCTTTTTTTAACATTCTTAAAAAATAGTATTAATTTCTTGAACAATTTGTATGACAATTAATAATTATTACACTTATCTAAAGAGTCTATAGTCAAGAAGAGGGAGGGGGGGGGGGGGGGGGGTGTTCAGAGATGGGCATAATACCCGGTTCCAAACCCGAACCCGTAGAACCGACCCGGAACGGGTTCCAGTCCCAACCCGGTATAAAGCATACCCGGTTCCGGGTTTAAAAAACCTGATGGTTCCTACCCGGTTCCATATTTAAAAAAAAATAAGTTCCATACCCGGTTCCAACCCGCACCCGGTTCCTACCCGTACCCGGTTTCTATCCGTACCCGGTTCCTATCCATACCCGGTTTGCATGTGTACCCGGTGCCATATTTTAATTTTTGAAGTTTAATTTAGCCAGGCCCAATGCATTGCTGTCGGCTTTTTCGTTCTTCACATATAGGACATAATTTATAACGGTAATAATCAACATTTAATACATAATTGAATTCCAACATATTCCATTATATCCGAATTCCAAGTTCCAACATATTCCAACAAAGCTGAAACATGCAGAGAGCATCGATTCCATATTTCCATGCATTAATGTCGGCTTTTTCTTCACATGTAGGAAAGAATCGGTTCCGACCCGAACCCGGGTCCATACTACCCGGAACCGGGTATAAAAGGTTATGGTTTTTTGGGCAAATACCCGGGTATGAACCGGAACCGGGTTTGAGAAGAACCAGGTACTGTCAACTTTAAGAGGAACCGGGTACGGGTAGGAACCGGTTCCGGGTTTTAAAAATACCCGATTATGCCCATCTCTAAGGGTGTTCTTTACTATTGTGGCCGGTCCTTGTTGAGTTCAAAAAAATAAGTCAAACTCTTCCTTGGACTGAAAATTGTGCAAGTCTGACTCATTGGTTTTATAATGAATTCAAAGAAATAAGTCAAACTAATCGTAGCTGACTCATTGATAGATATAAAATATTTTTAACAAATTGTTACTCGTATACTTCACGCAATCCTTACACTATGTTCTCGAGTTTCATTTAACAAGGGAAGGGAAAGGAATTAAAAGGAAGAGAGTAAAAAATGTGTTCCAGAGATTTTTTTAGGAAGGGAAGTGGTGAGAAAAGAAAGGAAACAAGGGGATGATTGATGCAAATATTCATCCTCCCAATTTGGAGAGATTTGGTGAGAAAAGATTATTATGAATCTCAGACTTTTTTAAATTTCCTAAATTACCCTCTAATTCATTATAAATAAACATTCTTTTCTTTTCCTCCCAACTCGGGAACACATAAAATGTTTAATTTCCTTTCATTTCTTTTTCTTTTCATTAAACTCGGGAACACGAATATAATCACATCTTTTCCTTTCCATTCCCTTATAATTCCCCTTCCTTTCTCTTCTATCGTTAAATGAAACTCGGGAACACAGTGTTACTATCAAAATTACACCTTCAGACCTAAAAAAATAGCATTATCATTTCCAATTTCAGTAATACATTTTACCGCTTGCCTTTTTTTTGGTTATATTGATATCTTTTAACCAAAGCCCAACACAAACACGATAATCCCCTTCTCAGGGAATATAAGACATTATTAAATAGACAACACCATATTCATGCGCACGACAATGCACCAACTTTTGTTCTTGAGATTCTCTGTCACACGGCGTTAAATTGCCACGCCCAAAAACCCCGTGACAGAATGTTCCGCCAAATGTCATGCCAGGGAAGTTGTTCAAAAACGGTGAGCTGTCAATGCTTGTTTTGCCAAAGAATGACTCACAACGTTTACGAGAAGTGAACATAAGACCGCCAAACACCCTTCGCTTATAATTGCCAGTGGTGTCCCTTTGCTTGAAAGATTTTAGGTGGTTAGAAACATTGGCAATAGAAGATAAAGCAGTGGTGCAATCCGGCTGGTAAAAACGAAATGTGTCGCCAGTTTCGATGCCGTCCGCACACCCAACCTCAAGATACTCTTTGTTAAACCTGCATCGATTACAGTTGGAATGTGGTAATCAACTTTTGAGTGTTTGGACGTTGTAATCTGATTATTATTAATATCTTTATATTTTAGGGCTAGAAAATACCCGGTTATCATCACTCAAGCAGAGGTGCATACTTTGTAAATAATAATTTTAAACCAGCTGACTTATAAGTTAGACCATGGGGTGTGGTTCCCCCTTCCCCCATGGCCACATAGGCGCCACCTCGCCCCCCCCCCCACCCCCCCCCCCCCCCCCCACCCCACATCCCCTTATAGATGGATTAAAGGAAAAAGATGATATTATAAAAAGAAAAGAAAATTGTTATATCACCTTAGAACTCTGTGGATTGCAAGAGAAGTCCCCCATCCTACTTTTTCCGAGTATTTTCTTCTTTTTATTACCCCAATGTGGACATGACCGATCTCATCTCCTAGCAGTTGTATGAACGGTTAAAATTCATAGTGGTCATATTAATATTCAAAGAAAATATAACATTCTCTCTACAAAAATAATGAATGAACTATTAAAATCCTTTCATATATCTTGTAAGTTTACCAATTTTCATATGACAATGCAGCACCATGTCCATACCACATCAGCAAAAAAAGTCAACATGGTCAAACAATGTGTTAACTACAGGTAAAGAATAACATACTTCCTCATAAGCTTGCCTAAACATTCTGCCACCATAAAGATTATCACTTCTTTCAGTGAGCTCAGTCGAATAACGTCTACTCTTTTTAACAGATGCTGCATACACCGAGTCCACAGGTACCTGTCCACTTGATAATACAGCATGAAATTGAGTTTCTCTGATACCTGTTAAAAATATTTAAAAAGTCATAACTAACTGGAACTAACCTTATGTTACAATAGATAAATTGCGTTTCAAAAGAAAAGTGGATTTGAGCGGTAAATTTTAAGTTACCAAGAGGTTTGTTCTTGTCCACGACAAATACCAAGGCAACAGCAGAAACATATTCTTGAATAACGGTTATGTTCCTTGAGCTTCCATTAGTAAAATGGAACCGCGAGAAACAATCGCCAACAATGACTGTTTCCGGTGACATGAAATAATCTAAAATCAAGGACATAAATAGAAGGGTAGAATAAGTTATAGTAAATCAGCATAACAAAGTGTTTCTAATACAACACTCACCCATTAACTCCATAACGGCTTTTACGCCAACGTTAGTTGTCTGTTAATAAATCCAGTTGCAATAAGAAAACAATCTTGTCCAAAAAATATGAAAAGTTACATGAGGAACCGCTTACACCGAACATTATTATGGCAGCAGGGGAATTACATCCAGAAATAGAAGTTGAGAACTCCCTAATGTCTGTTACAAATTTGTATTCATGATACACACACATATATATAAACATATACAATTACAAGATAAGATGAATGTTGTGTTTAACAAAGATGAGGTTTATTACCCCGAGTTGCTTTACGAGTGGGATTGTTCTGACTTTTATTCCTGGTAGAAATCCAACGATTAACATGATTGTTGTATTTGCGCTATCATTATCAACATCATCATCCTCCTCCTCGTCATAGTCGTCATCGTCACGGTAGCCGTCGATATCACTACGTTTCCACCAAATCTGTAGGTTATTTGATTCATTACTTTCTTCATGTAGATTGTAGACAAGCAACAAATTTTAGTAAAAAAGAAAAATCGAAAACAAAGTAAACCTCTTTGAATTCATTATAAAACTCATCTCTTCCAATAATTCCAGCAGGACGATTAGTCACGACCGGAACCTTGGAGCCTAGTTTCAATAGTTTTGAATTCATTATAAAACTCATCTCTGCAATTCATCCGTGAATTCGATAAAAATAATTAATCAGTGGAGAGAAAACCGTTCATGATTATCTTCTTTTTTCAATAGTTTTGAAGTCCAAATAACATACGAGTTGGTGAGCCTCTTGCAAACCGAAAAAAGGACCAACATAAGCAATGGCAAAGTGCGGACGAATTGGCTCTGATAGTACTTTAGATCTCAAAGAAGAGGAAGGCACTATTCCTCAGCTTCAAAACTGAACAAAAAACAACAAATCAAGTCTGATTTTGTACACCGTAAACTTAAATCAAGTCTGATTTTGTACCTAAAGCAGGCGATGTAAATGGGTGAAATTGGTACCGTGAACAACATCGTTGTCTTCTCCGAAAATCAGGCGGCCATGATCTGAGAAATAACGAAGAAACAATAGATTAGAAGAGACATTAAGATGTAAATGGGTGAAATTGGTACCGTGATGGATCTGGATTTGGGCTCTGATGAGTTCGTAGGGTTTCTTGAGAATGGCAGCCAGATTTTGAGATTTGATTTTGATATAGGCTCTGATGAGTTTGTAGGGTTTCTCTGAACTCATTCTGTCTCTTTTTTTTCTCTGGCCCTTCCCTATGCAAATGAAAAGAAGAGCGCGATAATGGGTATGAGGTTGAGCTGGGATTCAAAATTTAAATGAAATACTGGCCGCCTAAAATTTGGATGAAATAATGCCGCCCAAAATTTGGATGAAAGTGTTTTGTGCATTGAGTGAAGGGCATAATTGGAATACTACTTTATATTGTGCTTTAGAGGGTTGTACAGCATGCTTTAGGGGTGTTTTAAGGAAAAATTTTTGGACTTTAAGAAGTCCTTCTAATATGTATTATAAAGTAGTATAGATATAGATATATATATATACTTACGAGCTCTTGATTACCACTTTTATTATTATTAAACTTGTTCTAACATGTCAGAATCACAGCCTTCCATAATATAAATCTTATACACATTAACATACATACTTACTCGTTTTCAAAACACATTTGCCCATAACTTTCCTTCTCTAACACGTAAGCAAATTCATACTTATACTATCGGAAGACTTCATATCACTAATTTATAACCAAAATCAAGTTAGACATTAGTTATGAGGCCTTGAAAACCATATAAAACCAGTCCCGTAGCCAAAACAAACAAAATCACACAAATTGCCAGCTGGTTGGTCCCTCGCGGGGCGCGAGAGCCAACCCCCTTATCCTTCGCGGGCCGCGACCGATGTCGCGTTACCGGAGGGTAAAGCTGAAATGCTGTCGCGTAGCGCGACAGCTCCATTTCGACCGAATGCATCCTTTCTACTGCTGCACTTTGCCCAACTATGATTTTCAAGTATATTTCCAACTTAAAAGTGCATAACTTTTGATCTGCAGACCCGTTTTGCCCGATTCTTTTTCCTACGCGATGGTAAATTGATTTTCTAACATATGAGCTTGTAATATAACATCCGGACTAAGAACAATCTCAACTTAAAGCCTTCGGCTTTACATACTCGTTTCCAACTATTTGACCCATTCATATTTTTATTACTAAAACTCGCATATCTCGGACATTCCTCCATCAGTTTACTCGAAACTTATTTCTATTTGTCCGTAAGACATGTCCTTACGTTATTGACTAAAAGTCTCTACCCTGGGTCCTTAATCTTTACGTATTTCATTATCATTACAAAACTTATGCACATTTTCAACTCGTTCGTATTTTTGTCAAACAACTCTTTTGTTTAAAGTCAAAGCTAAGTCTTTCGACCATTAACCCAAGTCCCCATTTATCAGTTAACGCACTTGTAAGAAATTCTATCATCTACAAAATTATAATACCGTCATCGTCACTTGTGCAAATCATACCGAAAAGAGTAAACTCTCATTTTGACCCGTTTGATCGACTTAACGAAAACCTTTACTTCTACATACCCATACCTTTCTAAACTCCGATATCATACCTAAAAACTAGTACATAACCGTACATTACTACATTAAGGAATGATTCCGGATAATCACTCACTGGGTACTAATACTTGATATCATCAACAGAATTTACCTTTCGACAAATCTACTAACATTTATCATGCAAGGAATCTCTTTACTACTAAAGAGGGAGTCCAGGAAATACTTACCTCGTGCGTCCGAATTTACGCATAGCTCCCATGTTTACTTTTTGACCCGTTGTCCTTCCGTGCTTGTATCCATGATTACATGGCTCCTATCCGTACAAGCAGTCACATTCACAACATAATTAGCATACATACACCCATTCAACTATGTCCAAAAGCTCATTCATGGCATTTATACATAGTTGACTTTCAAAAGTCAAATGTCCAGTTTATATAATTCCATTCAAATTAAGAATATAAATTCGTCTTAATGTAGTAGACTATAGTATGAACATCATTCGCATTTCACACTCATATTGTACAATATGTAAACTTACAAGATCGTTTGATTATATACACACACATTCCATTCCGTTCATACTAGGATCCTCATAATTTCATAACTAACAACATCATCATTCAAAATTATCTAATTTGCCACTATCCTTGAACCCGACATGATTCTTACTAGATTTCCACATGAACTCCATCTAAAACACACTTCACGTGTTAGTTTGCTAACAATTACATCATAATCACTTTCTATACATATAAACTTACAACATGTATACAATTTTACATATTTGTTCTCTTAGGCATTTCATCGAACACTTGGCGGGTTTCAAATTTGTAAAACATTATGTACAAGCTTTTAAAGCATGATTCCTACTAATTCTTCACATAACTTATTGACAATCAATCAAATTCATAACAATCTTTCATCCTACACGACATTTGTCTAAGAGTTCAAGTATCTCAAAAACATCATAATTCAAGTTTTCACATAGTTGTATCAACTTCAATCATCCTATTCATAACACATTCTCATAAGGTGGGTTTATACTAAAGTCTTTCAATTAACCTAAAATCAAACATGATTTCTGTTCTATAGAGTAGTCCTAACATCCAATTTACACAAATCATATTAAAAACTAATGATTGGGTTGAAACCCATTTCCTACAATTCATCAAATCACGAAATTGGACTTACCACTTCAATGAACAAGGTTAGATGTTCGAGAATAGAGGTTCATGCATTCGGTTTTCCTTGAAATCCCTACTGAATTTGATGGATTTGATGAAACTAGGGTTTCACCCTGCCTTTGCCCCCTTGTTCGATCATACAGACTTACACACTGTGTGTGTATGGGTTTTAATTTTCTTTTTATTTTAATTAATTTCAAGTTTCTAGTTTGGCAACCTTAGTCCCTTAGGTTTAAGACATCATCATAATTGTCACCAATTTCATTTCCTTTACTTATCTTGTAGGCATTTAACTAAGTTTAATAACCTAGTTATTGTATTTCATTTATTTAACATGGTAGCACACCTACAAATTTAATAATTCGAGTTTTGGGGTGTTACACCCCTCCATTATGTCAATGTGGGATTCCAAATCTGTTCCATACTTCATACCACTAGTTAGCTCTTTAAGAATTTCGAGGCGTGTAGGAACCTTTCCTTTAACTCATTGATAAGATCATAAGCTTAAAAGTATTCAAGCTCCTTATTAATTGATTGTATTATGGTTGATAACATGAGCAATGAAACCTTACCATTTAGTTCAAAAGGTCGGAACTTGTGGGAATGGAACCTCTAGAATATACAACTTGTTATGCATCTTGAGAACTTTTTTCAAGACCCGTAACCAATTAAGAAAGTTATTATAATGGAGTTGTTTTGGTACAGAAGCACCAATGAAGTTGGTCAAGTCTAACTGAAGACATCTACAAAATTCAAACATGTATAATTAAATATTTTCATGCTTGATGTCTTAATTGATTTAAGACCAAATTTCGCAAAAAAATAAGTATCTTAAGGAAATGAGATCACTTTTCATAAATACGTCGAGATTAGCTTAGCACTATTCACTTTATATTACTACGCAGGTAGGTAACCAGTTGTGTCCATTACACAACTCTCAATTTGGGGTCGCATGACAAGTGTTGTCAAGACATTGTACGTTTAACCCCAATTAAGCCCACTCGAACTCTTCAAGTGATATTGGCCCTTCAATTTTTGATCTATGATACTTATGCTTCAACTCTTCCAAAACTGTAGGCCCAATGCAAGGTAACCATTAACAAAGGGGGTTCAGATAGATCAGATAGAGTGTAATTAATTTAAGGTCGCACAACAATATCGATTTTAGTTAATGGGATTTACCTTGATATTTATTACCATATTTGTGGGTCAAAATATTTTGGAAGATTTGTAGCATGAGGCAAATCGTGTAATTTTGTAAAATCAAATTTTACATCCGTTTGTGATAACTGAAACTCCTTTTAACGCTCGAAACGATTGATTTTAAATACCATATTTAAGACTAGATTGGTCATTTATTGCGAACATAATAGTAATTAATAAACTCTTATATTAGTTATGAAATTTAAAAAAAAACCTCTTTAATTTTAAAACCCAACTTGTTTTTTCTCGTTTAATAAAACTTCTTTTATTAAAAATATACCTTTCTGAGTTAACTTAAAAACATCTTTTTTAATTATCTAGTGGATTTACCGTGATTGTGAAAAATTTATTTTTTTGGTGGTCTAATATTTTCTAAACAATATACCAATCACGCATGACATAAATAATAAGAAATAAACTAGCATGTAGATATTTGTTTGGTTTCATTTGAGCCATTGAAGGATAACCAAACAGTTCTAAAGGACAAACAAAACAACTCTTATTTTGCAGCTCCCACTTAGTCCGAGATCTCCATCTCTAATCCGGTTGCACTATCTTTGGTCTTCAATATTTGCTTTCTTCGGTTTTACAATTTTATAACAAACAACTTTAAAATCAAAAATAAATTAAACCTATCAATTACATCGGGGTTCCAAATAATCCAAAGAAAAATACAAGCATTGATGGTAGTTTACCTGTTTAGTGCTTCTGTGATAAGGGAAGAAAGATCGAAAAGTCAAAACTTTCGAAAGCGCATTCACTCTTCTCAAAATCTCTTATCTTAAGAGAAGAAAGATCTACACTACAAAAATGAGCTTTTTGATGGTTATGCCTTTTGTGCTGACCACTACATCCGCAGTCTTATGGGCTTAACAAACCGAGTGTGCAAGACTTATATAGATCACTTTGTCATTATCATTTCATACTATAGACAATTTATGCTATTGCCACTTTATTCTATTATCATTTCACACTATTGTTTTTCCTACTACTGTCATTTCACAGTATTACTATTCCACGGCTTGACCCGCAAGGGACAAGGCCACTAATGTTATTTCATATTATTGTCATTTCACGATATTGCTATCCCACTATTTGACTCGCAAGGGACAAGAGTTCTATTGTCATTTCATGCTATCACAAGGATGTTGTAACAACTTAACTTATAGAAGCTAAGGAGGCAATCATTATTCTATCCTATTTTGGTTTTCAGTTGGATTTAGTTATGTTTAGTTAGTGTGTGAGTTAGAATGAACTATGCAGACCATGCAAAGTGTTGAGTAACTATGGGAACACACAGAAATATAAGATTCAGTGCATGGAAGGCATATTAAGTTCTGGTCTCACACTGAATCAATCATGATTCAATAACGAAGCAGATGAAATTTGATGAGGACATGGTGGATACGCCGATGGTACATCCTATATATAAGTTTTCTTGTCAAACTATCACAAGCCTCATTAAACTGGTCATGAGAAGTTCTGTGTAAGTGTTGTTTACGTCATCAAACCTCATTGATGATATTCTTATTAATTCTAAGACCAAGTCTAATCATGAGTGACATCTTTGTGTTATTCTAGAGTTTTTGCATGCTGAAAGGCTTTGCACCAAGTTCTCAAAATACAAGTTTTGGTTGAAGGAAGTCCAATTACTCGACCATGTTGTAAACAAAATAGGGAATTCATGTAGATCCTGCGACAATCGAGGTAGTAAAAAATTGGCATACCCCAAGCACTCCTATTGAAATCAGGTCATTTCTCAGCTTAGCCAGTTATTTTCGGCGTTTTATCACCAAATTTTCTAAGATCACCTTACCTCTCATATCCTTAATGTATAAAAGCAAACCATTTGAATGGGGGCCTAAGAAAAAGGAGGCGTTTTAAACCCTAAAGTAGCAATTGTGTGACGCACCTATTTTGGCTCTTCCTGAAGACTGTGATGACTTCATGGTCTATTGTGATGCATCAGGTTAAGGACTTGGTTGTGTCCTGAGCAGAATTATACCACTCATGATTTTGATCTCGTTGTAGTAGTATTTGCTCTGAAGATATAGAGGCATTATCTATATGGTACTAAGTGTGAAATTTACACTAACCATAAGAGCCTTCAACACGTTTTTAACCAGGAAGAGTTAAATATGCGGCAACCACGATGGGTCGAACTCTTAAACGACTACGACTTTGAAAGTCGCTATTACCCTGGTAAAACAAATGTTGTAGCTGATGCATTTAGTCGAAAAGAGCACGCAAAATCTATTCGTTTTTTGTGTTCTGAAATTCTAACTGATATTCAGATTCAGATTCAGATTCGCGAAGCTCAACATACTTCTATTATTGAGAACGATTTACATGACGAGTTATCTTGTGGAGCAGACTCGAAGTTAGAGTCAAAGTCCAATGGAATTCTTCATTATCTGAATCGTATTTGGGTACCTAATCAAGATAACCTACGTACTTTTCTAATGAACAAAGCATATAAAACCAAATACTCGATTCATTCAGGCGCTAATAAAATGTATCAGGATCTTCGATACACTTATTAGTGGACTAGAATGAAGAAAGACATAGCATTATATGTTTCAAAATGCCTCACCTACTCTAAGGTGAAGGCAAAACATCAACGACCCTCCGGTTTACTTGTACAACCAGAAATCGCAGTATGGAATTGGGAAAATATAACTATGGATTTTATAACCAAGTTACCCCGCACTACTAGTGGCTACGACACTATCTGGGTTATCGTTGACCATCTTACCAAATTAGCTCATTTCATTTCTATTCGTGAAGATTACAAGAACGGGAAACTAGCTTGTATTTATATTGATGGAATCGTAAGCCAACACAGCGTACCTTTGAGTATTATCTCTGATCATGACGGGTGATTTACTTCACGCACATGGCAAGCCGTACAATTAGCGTTAGGCACTCGACTTGACCTCAATACTACGTATCACCCACAGACTGATGGTCAGTCTGAGCGCACTACACGAACACTTGAAGGCATGTTGCATTCATGTCTTATTGATTTTGGAGGAAACTGTGATAGTCATTTGCCTTTCATTGAGTTCTCCTATAATAACAACTATCACTTCAGCATTAGCATGGCTCCATCTAAAGCATTTTAAGGTCTAAAGTGTTGATCTTCTGTTTGATGGCACGAGATCGATAAACCTCAGATTACCAGACCAGGGCTGATCCAAGAAACGACCTGTATGATTCTTCAGATTTATAACAATCTCTTAGCAGCTCGAAGTCATCAGAAAATTTATGCGGGTAAACGACGAAAGCCACTTGAATTCAATATGGGTGATTATGTACTTCTAAAGGTATCTCTTTGGAAAGGTGTAGTCAGATTTGGAAAGAAAGGCAAACTAGCACCTCGCTATGTTGGTCCTTTCAAGAGCCGTGAGAAAGTTGGAATATTGACCTATAAGCTCGATTTACCTAAAGAATTCAACAGAATTTATCTGAACTTCCATGTTTCTAACTTTAAGAAGTTTCTCGTTGATGAAAATCTTCATATTCACTTGAGGATATACATGTCACACCCTCAAAATACCACATGCAGAATCCACCGCGAGGCGTGTGACGTACCAGGATCTAGCCACTAATCACATTGAACTAACAGTAAAATAATAAACTCGAAATCTTATTCAACATGAAAAGTGCATTTCAAACATCTGATTAAAACAAGAATACGTTCAGTGGAAGCATTTGAAATTGTTCTAAGTATTTGAAAATCACTTGTTCGCAAAACGTTGCATAACATCAGATATGTTAATAACAGCACGACTTGTTCGCAAAATATAGCATAACATTAGATATGTTAATAACGGCACAGCCCATGACATCCACAGCTCCTACGATTGCAATCTCCATTTCATGAAGTCACCTAACAACCTGCAAGCATGCAGAAAAAGTGTATCAGCATAAAGCTTGCGAGTTCACTGTTTTGTTTAATGCAAAGTTGGTAAATGTTTAGTTTAAAGACATGCCAATAATAAACTCGATACCGAAGTGACGTATGTTTGTTTGCCCTCATCATTGCCTATCAACATTGGCCATGTGTTTAAGGTCATTAGTTCACGCCCGTCCTCCCCGATACGGTGTGAGGTTGTCAAGCCTAATAGCGCTATCAACTAATACCCCGTTGCCTCCCCAACAACTAGCTCGGTAGTAAGTAGGGACTTTCATGATAGAGTTGAGTTTATTAAATAACATCAAAATTAAACCACAACATTTATAAAAAGTATTCCTCCCCGGAATATTAGTTTGTTTGGTTGTCCCCCCGGGATGCATGATTGTGAAAAAGTAGTGAACTCACCTTGGTTTGCTCAGTTTGTGTTACGTACTTCTAGCGTTAATAATATGTTAGGCCCGTTACACGCGACCTAATGTTCAATATCGTGTAAGTACATATATATATGTATGTATGCAGGGTCATGCAATACCCTAATTGTATCCAAACATCACATTGTTTAAGCGATTAGGTTGATCATGTTTATCATACAATAACATTCAGGAATCACGGATGCACGTTTACAAATTCTGGCCATTAGAATAAACACAAGTGACAAATGCAGATCTTGTGAAGTTCAATAAGTATGAATCATATAATTATTTGTGCGGGTACTTCAGTCTTTAAGATAAATGCAGAGAATTCAGTTAAATGTGGACAATTAACATCACATGTGTAGACCTTGATAAATTTAACATATGTGAATTATATAGATAACATCACTTACAGACCTTTTACATTAAATGCAAGTGCGTCATGTATACCTGATTATCAAAATCAAACATGTATATTTGAAATAACAAAGCCGGACCTATTTGACTCACAAGTTCAGACAGTTAAAAGGTGACTTCATAAGTTCGGACCCTATAGTTACTTTTATGTTCGGACACTTTCAAACCCTTAAGTGGGGACACCTGAGAACCTATTAAGTGCGTATGTGTTAATGTTAGTCTATGTGCGGACACCAAACAAAGCAACAAGTGCGGACAACATGGGATTGTTTATGTGTGGATCATAAGAGCTAAATCAAGTGCAGACCTTTCTTTTGTGACAAATGGAAAATAACTGGTGATTCCGTATAAACTAATCACTATTTTATTTACATAATCTCATGCATTTAGCGTAATTTAATTATGTAACTGTGTCGTTTATTAGATAAAAGTGTTAGGACAAGAAAACAATGCTAAAACATATGTTGGTTTTCGTCGTATTTCGAAACCAATTAAACAATGTCCTAAAAGTGTTGGTAGAAAGTGTTGTGCGCACTATTCATGGTTACACTATTCATGCCATCAAACCGTCAAAACAAAACGAAACAATGAAAAACGACACACGAACAACATGACTGAGTCCATATACATAAGAAAACACTAATATGAAAACATATCTTGCAAAAATATAAGACTTTCTGGTACAACCCCCTGATCACTAAAACGTCTGTTTCGCTATAATAAAACAATTTTAACTCGTCTGAAGTAATAATTTAGCATTTCCGAGACTCCAGAAATATGAAAAATGATAACAACCATATGAAAACAATATGAGGATTATAATGGGTGTCCGAAACATAAGCTTTCGGCGAAGCGCTGCAACCCCCACAACTTGTCCGTTTTTGAACCGACAAGCTAATAAACAATATTTTCAATGGCAAAACAACTAAACAGAAGACATGGCGAACTATTTAAGCCTATTTTGGGACTCAGAATCACTTCATACATTGCTTGACGGTGGAATAACAACTTGCGACAAAGTTTCGTCGGTACGACGCAAAAGTGTCGTAAACTAGCCGACGACCAAACGGAAAGCATCTAAAGTATCAAAATACAATTTCTACTAGTTTAGTGAACTGGTTAATGTCGATTAATATTCCGAACCCCTAATTACCCCTTAATGGTGTAATTAAACCCCTAATCACCGTACTTCAAATAATGACCAAAATATATTCATTTTAGTAACTTTTACAATACATATATATATATATATAGTACACCCCCCATAGTTGGTGGACATGAAGTGGGTCCCACCCCACTTGATTTGTTTGAAAAATTGGAGATTTTGTGTATGGGAAGCAAGGTCCTAAGGACTTGAAAAGATAAGGAAATTATAATACCTTCCATCATTTATCATTCTCATTTTCCACACACTTTTCAAACCTCAAAAACTCCATGGAAACCCCCATTTTCGGCAGCCACATAAACCACACAAGAACCCACCAAAAATCACTAATAAACACCTTATTTTCACATAATCTAGTCACTACAATATCATACACACATGGGTTAAGCATGGAACATCATTAGGAGTTTTCTTGGAGCTTAATCTTCTTTTAATCTTCTTGTTTAGCTTGTGCAAAGTTGTAAGTCTTCTATACACTATATTTAAGCTTCTTGTTATTAGTAGATTACAAAAGTACAAGTTGATTATCTTGAAGATTAATAAAAATCAAATCAAAAACCCTAATCTCAAAGCTAATAATCTACTAATCTAAACTTATTATGTGGTTATTTGTGTAGATTAGTGTAACTAGTTAGTGTAATCTTGTTGATTATGTTAAGATTAGTTATTTAAAGATAAGATTTATGATGATCTTCATGTTTATTTGCTGTAGTGTTTCATAGATATATTAATCTAGCCATGATAAACATGAAAATGTGATTTAAACACATATATGTTTAAATCCCACAAGATCATCACCTTCAAAATCATGAGTATTATGTATATGAAACTTGATTATTCTTCTTGAAAGATAGAACCTAAGAATGAACTGGAATCAAGACTTTTAAAACACTAATAACTTGGTTTTACATGAAACAAGTTTATATAAAATTGTTTATAAAAAAAGTGTTATGTAAAAGTCTTGGTATTTTTAATAAACTTTAAAGATATAAGATATGGAGATTTTTAAAAGTATAAAACAAACATAATCAAGTTTATGTAAAGAATGAGCTTGAAAAGTGGTTGCTTTAATGTCTTGAAATTAACATAAGTGATACTCATGAGGAAATTGAAGGAAAATGTGTGTGATTATTGTTGCAAAAATGATTTTTGGTAATACTTGATGAATTAATGATGATTTGGAAATTGATTTGGTGATTTAAATGCGTTTTGAAAATGTGGGAAACGTCATAGTTTAAGGGAAACTATGGCGAATTTTTCTAAAAATCTAATCGCGATTAAAAACTGGGTTAAAGGGGTGATTAACAAAGTTAAACATGATTAGTGGTCTTAAACGTCATCATGGAAGCTTTGATGAAAATGGCTAAGTCCTAAAAACTCAAGAGTTCTTGTGAACTTGAAAATATATTTTTACAAAAATAAATGGGTAAAAATAATAACCATGTATAAGTATAATTTTTGGCAAAAAAATTATATATTTTGGAAACCTATCAAGTATATGTATTTTGTGTCCATAATTTTTGGCAACGAAAATGGACATAAATAAATCCTAAACGTATTGTGTCCATAAGCGAATAAACGGACGAATAAACAAAACGGAAAACGAACGCGCTACAAGACGTATTTCCTAGAAGTAAAGATATCTCTAACCGACAAAGTAAGGCATTTTTAGACGTCTAACGGATATTTATAAATATCACCGTTAACAGATCCGAAAAGTTGAAAAATACAAAAATGCAAGACTATTAAAATGGACTCATAAAAACTGACTATCGGCTAGGTCCAAATTGCTAAAATACATGGGCTAGAGCCTAATGATAAAATATTTGGGTTAGGCCCAAATTACTAAAATACATGGGCAAGTGCCCAATGATAAAATAATTGGGTTAGGCCCAAATTACTAAAAATACATGGGCTAGAGCCCAATGATAAAATATTTGGGTTAGAGCCAAATTACTAAAATACATGGGCTAGGGCCCAATGATAAAATATTTAGGATAGGCCCAAATTGCTAAGATACAAGGGCTAGGGCCCAATGACAAAATAATTGGGATAGGCCCAAATTGCTAAGATACAAGGGCTAGGGCCCAATGACAAAATATTTGGGATAGACCCAAATTGCTAAGATACAAGGGCTAGGGCCCAATGACAAAATATTTGGGATAGGCCCAAATTGCTAAGATACAAGGGCTAGGGCCCAATGATGAAATATTTGGGCTAGGCCAAAATTACTAAGGTACATGGGTTAAGCCCAGTAACATAGGTTTGGCCTAATGACACATGTGTGAAGCACAAGCACATGTGCAGGGCGAAGCCGTTCACATATAATTCAATACATATAAAACATATGTACGCACTTATGAAATCTATATACATAACAAGTGAACGAACAAACTACCAACACACTAAAATACAAAGTTGTTCCAAAATGACAAGTGAAAACACAATAAGAATTCAAGATGAACAACTTGTACGAGGCCCGATAAGACCTAGTGTCTAATAAAGTTAGTACACATGTAGGTTAATCACATGTACGGACGCTCACTACAGTATTACATACAAGGAACGCGAACTTGTGAGTTCATATCCCTCCTTTCAATGATTTCAAATGTTTTGTTTTTAAAACAGTCGAGGGGAAATACATGTTAAACTATGGGTATGTTAGCTATGGGTTTAGATGATAACACGATCAATGTACATAAGTAGGATGATAACATAGTAACCATTAATCACTTAGTGACCAAGGTGCAAAAGGTGTAGATCTATAGAGCTTGAGACAAGCTCCGCTCCTTGATAGGCCATAGGAGTGCTTTTGGGATCCCAGAAAATGTCAAAGTTGTCTCGCTTTGGTTACGTACTTATGGTACATAATGTCAGGGGGCTCGCTACCCACTGATAGATCCTTAAACTCCATAAATGCTATTAACATACTAGGATTTCATTACAAGAATACAAAGATTTCATATGATAACAATAACTGCATGAACTCGCTCAACTTTTGTTGACTTTTTAAAACAACATGTATTTCAGGAAACAAGTCTTGAGCCGATGATACACTATGGGAAACGGGAAAGTCAATGACAACGATAGCCACTTTTGGAGGGTTTGTCTTTTGTATCCCAACTACGTATGGGTATATAGAAGACAAAACCTCACTATGTTTTATGTCAAAAAACTATCTTTTGTGTTGTGTTGTGTTGTGTTGTGTTGTGTAATATAACTATGTTATGGTTAACGTTTGTGAACGTTGTGGAAACTAGAAAACTATGTTGGAAACTTGTAAACTTTGTTTGAAAACAATATAACTATGGCATCGTGGTGGTTTATTATGTTTACACATTTGGATGCAATGATCACCTTTCTTACGTCACACACAATACGCTTCCGCTACTAGCAGGGTGTGACAGATTGGTATCAGAGCTCCGATTGTAGTGAATCGGGGAAAAACTTTTACAAAGTTTGGTCTACAATCACTATGGGCTCTCACATTAAAACAAAGTCAATAACATTACAAAAGTGATTACAAAAGTATGACAAAAATGACAAAAGGTTTTCATTATGTCACGATGACCCGAGGATCTATCACACGAGCTCAGCCATAAGTGGGGAACAAGGATCAATACATGGTTAGTATATAAGGAACAGACTCGAAACATTAGGAAGTACATGTGAAACACGAGAACAAAATAAACAGCATGAGATTTAGTGATTATATATATATAATGTATTTATATATGTGTTGTACGAAATATTTTGCCATGAACGAAAATACCTTCGACTACGAATTCTATTATTACACATGACTCACATGATGAGAATGATAACCTCGCATCTATTACGAAGTAGGGCGGACGTGGTCCCTAAGCGAGACCCTAAAGCATTGATCCCATGGAAGATGGTTGTTTTCCCTTGGATGGTATATGACGAGGCGGAGGTGGCGACCTTGGACAACAAATCTATTAGTGGGATGAGGTCCCCGAGACTCATACTAATCGTGAACGAAGACACTCTCGTCCAGACAAGGAAGGTGAAGTACTCATCTTGAAGGTGCCCCTCCAGTTGTTATTATGACAAATTCTTTTATTACTATTTCGGCTCACATTGTGCCCTTCCACAAATAATGAAAATAAGCGCTAGCACGTGGACCATCACAAAGGTCCCTCCTATGTTGAAGGTATATAGACAAAAGTGTCCTCTCTTTGACCAATCGTCTGCTTGAACGAGAGAATGCTAGGGTGACCATGCAAGACAATTTATTATTACGGGGGCCCACGTAATAACAACTTGTAGTGTATGGAAATCCTGGTGGGCTCTGCGGGTCAAGCTAATGATCACTAATCCATTTGAAAATTCTTAAGTTGTTCAAGTTTTTATCTAGTAGAACGCTAACCGAAATGGTTACTATAACACTCTATGATACAAGAGGATCACACGTATTGTTCGCACATCACATTCGATCTATAACATGAGTCGTTTGAGACTAGTCATCGAAAGCAAACAAAATTTGTTGTCCACTCATGGAGGATTTTCCTCAACATTCTCGGAATTCTTGTACATGGGCTGGTTCTTTGGTGTCTATGACACCTTACCTTAACTTAGCTATTGGAAATGATTACATTAAACTCTGTCGTTTGACATTTGTCTTATGCCAAGGGATGATATAGGATAGGCCATGCTACAACCCCTTCATTGCATTTTATTCGACAACAATGGAAATTATAACAATTTGTTTGGAGCTCGTGGAGCTCAAGGGATATCAATGTATTCGTCACACGGGTTAGCACGGCGAAGGACTTTCCTACTTGGGACGATTGAGGTCCATGAGGTAGAGAATACATACTGTAAGGATAGAGACGACCATTTCGTTTCTCCTCCTCAACGAATTACCTCTTTTCCCACTTAGGAATATGGCCAATACACGCAAGAGGTACTGCGCATTTTGGGTTGCGTTTATTCATGTTATCATTGTTCAAACATGCATGAACAATGCGGTCTTGAGGTTTCCATGACTAATTACATTCTTACTTCTTAGGCGCATGGCAGGCTATATCTGTCCAAATACAAGTCTAGACCCTTTAAAACTATGTATAAAAAATAACATGGCGCCAAAAAGAAAATCTACGTCAAAAGGGCCAGTTAATCAGCACCCAACTATTAAAGTTGAACTCAAGTTATTATGGAACGATATGAGGTTGCGAAGATTGCACAACATGGGGTTGTTGAGTTGACACTGATGATTGTATTGATGTTACCGGCAGCTCAAGTGGTTTAAATTCCGATGGGACAAGAACGAGTAGCAATGCCACACGTGGAGATGCAATCACACCAAATTTTAATTCTAAGGCATCTCCGGATTACAAGCCGCGAGCGCTCATCGATACGAGAGGTGCGGTAAGTTATGTCCGCTAAATAAAGACAATGAAGTTAGTTAACCGTGCTAGCAAATGTACACCTAAGTAAACGATTTGGTAAACGAATAGTCATCTGTGAGGGAGACGATAACTTGGTGGAATCTCCAAGTGTAAACTATAGGGAGTAATACCACAAAGAGGTTATTGTGGGAATAACTCAAGGATCTTATGTGAGAATAGTATTGCTCGCTAGTGGTAAATTCCAAGGTTGGGAACCGAACTCTAGAACTCGATTATGATTAGAGCGAACGTAGCTGGTTACCCCCGACGCCTCTACGATCTCTAAAAGATTGTTGCATACTAGATAACACCCGAATCTAAACACGCTGAGTGCTACATTTAGGGTTTAGCCCTGAAGTATGAAGCTGGCATCAAGGAGTACGCTAATAACTTGCCAAAAATTCTGAGAGAGATAAGTGAAACTCTCACCATGAGGGCACTTGCAAAAGTGCCAAGAGTAGCAGTGTGGTGACATTGGGCACAAAACGGAAACTAATGACTTAGTTATACTCAATAAAGAACAAGGTGGTTTTAACTGTGGCAAAGAGACCACTACAAGCATGGATGTTTAATGACGAATCAAGCAAGTGAATAAGTAAGTGTATGGGTAGAACTATGAATACTCCACAAAACCCCAATGTGATATGGGTACGTTCTACTCTACAACAAGCATGTATCAATCCCTTGGATACCTACGTCAGCCTAACTTAGTATCTTTAGCTATTAAGCATATACACGAATTAGAGTCATGTAGGTTAGACATGTCTGGCTCTATCAAGATAGCTAATGGGGAATTAGCGGAGTCATGTGAAGTCATTAAGGGTCACCGATACGTTTCCTACCAAATGACCCATTGCACCCATTTTGTTTGATACCGGTGTCGGTATTAGTTTTATCCCCTAGAATTCAAAATATACTTGGCCTAGAGTCAAGTAAGCTAGACGCCCCCTCATTCCATAGGATTGGCCAACGGTAGATTAGTTGAGTCAGGATAAGGCATTAAAGGATGCACACTCGAACTTGAAGCACAAAAATTTAACATTGACCATTTTACCCGTTCAATTGGGTTGTTACGACATAGTTTTTTTTGACATAGACTAGTTATCCGACAATCGAGCCGAAATTACATGTCATGAAGATCATTCGCATCCCCCTGGTCGATGGAGAACATTTGTTAGTTCATAGGGTGAAACAGGACATGCCCCTACGAATGATTAATTGCATGAAGGCTTGAAGGTGTCTGAGAAAAAAGGATGCATCGCCCTTCTTGCCCGTGTGGCTGACAAGAAGGCCGAGGAGCGCAAGGTGGAGGACATACCTGTGGTAAGGGGATACCCTGAAGTGTTTCCAGAGGACTTGCCAGGACTGGCTCCACAACGACAAGTAGAATTCTGTATCGATCTAGTGCCAGGAGCTGCACCGGTGGCGGAAGCTCCGTATCGACTGGTGCCCTTGGAGATGCAGGAATTATCTACTCAGCTTCAGGAGCTGCTTGACAAAGGATTCATTAGACCAAGTTTCTCACCTTGGGGAGCTCTGGTGCTATTCGTCAAGAAGAAAGATGGGACCTTTTGGATGTGCATCGATTACAGAGAACTAAACAAGCTAACTATCAAGAATCGGTATCCTTTACCGAGGATCGACGACTTGTTCGATCAATTACATCGTTCCAGCTTTTATTCCAAGATTGATCTAAGATCCGGATATCATCAGCTAAGGATTCAACAGGAAAGCATTACTAATTTCCCTGTTATTTTCAATTACTTCTTCAGTCCCCCCAAACTGTTCCTTAAGTGCATCCCATAATTCCTTGGCAATTGCTTAGTGTCTTGGCAAAGCAAAAAGCAAGCAACTGTTTCAACATCCACTCCTGAGGCAGAGTATATTGCTGCTGCAAGCTGTACAGCCCAACTGCTATGGCTTCAAAATCAACTGCTGGATTTTGGTATCACTGCCTTAAAGACACCTCTCATGTTGGATAGTCAGGCAGTAGAAAATATCATCAAAAATCCAGTTTCACATTCAACCACCAAGCACATTGATATCAGACATCACTTTGTGAGGGATTGCTATGAAAAAGGTTTGATTTCTCTGCACCATGTTCCAACTAAAGATCAGCTGGCAGATGAGCTAACAAAGGCTTTAGACACATCCACCTTTGAAAGCTTGATCTCTAGAATTGGCATGCTGAACATGGAATAACAGGCAAAATCTTGTTTTTCTATGAATAAAAGAATTAAAATGTTTTCAGAAAATCAAAAATTCATCCTTAAAAATAGCTAAAAATGAAAATTTTCATTAAATCCTTAAAAAAGTCTGCCATAACCACTGTTTTGGTTCAAACATCTGTTCTGCTAACTGTTGTCCACTGCTGAAAGTCAACCTCTGTTCTCTCATTTTCCTTGTAAATCACTATTGATCAAACATCAGTGTTTTAATCCACTGATAAGCTATCCACTGATAGTTAAAAATCAGCCACTGTTTTCATTGTTACCGTTGCAAACCACTGATATTGTTCCATCAGTGGTTTCCTAACAACTGTCATCCATTATTCATCAGAGGTTGTCACGTGGACAGTACTTAGCCGTCAGATCTTTTGTAACCGCTGCCACGTCAGCATACACTTTTTCACCCTATAAAATCTTGATCAAAACCCCAAACAGGGTTTTCACTGTCGAATCGAATTCAAAATTCCATTCAAAAGCAGTTTTCACCAAATTCTCTCAAATCACTCATCTTCTTCATTCATTCTAAACCACCTTTGATTCACCATGGCTCTTCCATTCAAAAATCCTCATAACTACCTGTGTATACTTGAAAAACCAAGTCAAAACACAACCTTCAACTCCTTGATTGATGCACTCTCGTCTTCAAAGTACAAAACTTTATTGACCTGTAATGCACCCATCTTTTTGGATACCCAACAAGAGTTCTGGAAAAAATGCTAAACTTGAAACTAAGGACAAAAAGCCTGTGACCACCTTGGTTTTCACACTCGTATTTGTTCAACTTTCATTGTAACAAATACCGTATTTGGAATAAAACTTATTTGAACATACTTGCTTTGTGCTTATACATGCTTATACCAATATAAACACGTGAAACAATTGCAAATTTGTTGAGTTTTATGCTATTAAACAAGGTTACATAAACTATAAGGGCCTATTGTGACATTTTGTGAAACTACAATCTAAAGGACCTATTTGACATTCTTTGGAAACTTACTTTATAAAGAGATAAATATATAGTTTTGAAATAAAAGTCCAAGGTTCATTTGGTCATTTTCTGAAACTTAAACTCTAGGGACTAAAACTGACTTTTTGAAACTCATTTTAACTAAATATCCTAACCTGGTTAACTTTCATACTAAGAATTCCTTTTTTAAACTTAACTCAGTTAGCATATTTAACTGAACTATTACAGGGACCATCAGTGTTAATTTTGAAACCTCAGGGACCAGATCTGCCAATTATCAAACTACAGGGACCAAAGTGTAAATATCCAAAAATACGAATAAAAGGGGGGTCCTTCTGTATCGGACCGGCCCCTGCCGGGTTTCGAACTCGCAACCTCTTGGTTGTAACACGAACGACTTAACCAGTTTATCCTCTGTACAGAGCTGTTAGAATTAGGAACTTAAATTCATTTATATACACTTTAGGATTTTGAATATTTAATTAAATTAAATCAGAAATAAAAAGGGATTAAATCCCAAAGAAACGCCCCAAACGGGAATCGAACCCGCGACCTCTCAAAGAACAAGCACGCGCACAACCAGCTGGGCTACCAGCTTGGTTGTGTTAATTTAGGAGATGTATTATATTTATATTGACATAAAAATCGATCTGAATATTCCTTTCAGAACCGCAGGTCGCGGATCGAACAAGAAAAAAACGAAAACTCGATTATAATCCATTTTTTTTTACTTGTAAAGTTACCCACATGATTCCCAACCTATCCCAACCAATTCCAATCATTCAAACGACACATTATGGTGCCAAAACACTCAAAAGAAAAAGAATTAAAAAAAAAGTAGATCAAATCCACTAATTTGTGTCGAATCTGAGATCCAAACTTCGTGTATTTAAGTTCCTTGCATTCCTAGCAACATTCCACACCATTTACAAACACTTAAACACCCGAAATCGTCGGATTAAAACCTGCAACTCGCCGGAATACTCACTATTTCGTCGGAATTTTTCAATCCGATCATCCTTTCAATACCGGTTCGTTTTTATTGTTTCAATTAATTCTTTTATGCTTATACAATGTTTCTCCAAAGTTAATTTGAATATAACACAGTTTTCTCGTAGAATTGAAAGAGTTGACTTTCTGTTTGACTTCAATTGGAGAAGATGACCAGTTCCTGTTTGGTTATAAATGTAGCAGTCCTAAACCAAACACAAACAGAAGCTTAGCCCAGTGGTTAAGACTCTGTTTGGTTACAATACAGACCCAGGTTCGAACCCGGGGGTCTGCATTTCTTTTTCATCGTTTCATTTTTAATATTTTCAACATTCTAATAATTTTTATAAGATTATTAATCAATGTTGCTGTTATTAAAAATGTGAAATTAGTCAATTTATTTATAAAACTAATTTTTACAATATTAAAACAGTTTATTATTAAATAATTAATAATAAATCGATTTTTAGGAATTAAATTCTGAAATTTTCTGATTAATTATTTTAAGTGTTGGTCTTTACAAAAATAATGTTGCTACTGATATTTTATATAATTTCAATATTTATATAATTAAATCAGTAACATTCAAGTTCAATAATTAAAAATGTTATTTTTAATTATTATGATATAAATTAATTATGTCACTTGTACAATATTTTGCCAATAATCATTATATTTAATTATGATACTAGTTAAATATATTTGATTTATTATTACAAATGTTTATATTAAATCGATTGTACATTTTTTTGCAATTTAATTATTTATGATAAATAAATATTTTCATAAATAATTCCTCTATATCATGATCATTTTTCCGAGCCCTCTAAACATATAATTCATAAGATCCTTCTGTTAATCTAAACACTATCAAATACAATAAATACTCAACAAATCCCGTCAACACTATACGACCTCAATATTGATACATTATTCTTGTACGATTCATTAGGACAACTTGAGTTTCCTTATTATCAGACACCTTAATCTTGACTTGCGTATTCGGAATCGCCTGCAAAATAATGTGAGTACATAGTCCCCTATTTTACTATTTTCAATTGTTTTGGGGTGATTCATATGTATCTAAACAATTTCGATGTTTTAACGATGGTTTCAAAACGAGTAAGATGGTTTATACAAAACTAAGAACGATTTCAATGATGTGAACGAACTTGTGGTTGTAGTTACATAACGAAGGACATTCATTAATTTCGGCCAAACCGACCAGTATTAGGTTATGGTACCATAGGATCCGACAAATCCCGTTATCAACTAGACCCATGGTTATGTGTGGGTTAAGTGGGTAACGACTGAATCTGATGATTGTTAACTTACCCTTTGGAGGTTTGTTAATGCGAGAACGATTGGGAACGATGAACGAGTCACAAAGGTTTGAATGTTATTAGCAAGACGACCAAAAGTAGTTTTCACAATTAAAACGAGAACGATTTAAACGAGTGAATGAATTGAACGATTTGGAACGATTTAAACGAATGAACGATGTTCTAAAACGAGAACGAGTTAAACAATATTACACAACGATGTTTACGAAACTATATAAACCATACGAGTTTTATTATAAGAACGATTTATGATTTGGTTTATATAAACAAATGTTTTGGGTTAAGATTCATGGCAAGGGTTATAAATTATGACCAATCTATTTTGACTTGGTTATTCATTTACAATACAAACATTTTACAAAACAAGGTTTTCTAATATCAATTAACGAAGTTGTACAAGTTGTTTCAACATACAAACGAGCCATGAATCTGATAATCACACAAAAACTATGTACTCGCCAGCATTTCTTTGTTGACTTTGTTTTTACATATGTTTCAGGTGATGTTGCTTAATGTTGATTGCAATAGGATGCATGCTCACTTAGGATCGGACGAGGCCTTAGTGATTTAATAACGATGATAAACTATGTTTGAATTGTTTGTTTAACTTTAAGACAATGTTTAATATTCAATAAAACGAAACTCTTGTATCCATGGTTTGAAACAATAATTCTGTTACAACACTCCCCGACGTTTCCGCCACGATTTGTTGTTTTACGTGGTCGGGGTGTGACAGAAAAGTTGGTATCAGAGCCAATGGTTATAGGGAATTAGGTTATTAGTAAAATTTTTACCTAGACTATAACTTTCTAGGACCCCAACGCAAGTTGATTTGTGTTTAGAATTTAAAAAAAAAACAAAAAAAACAAAATCCGAATCTGCTTCGAAAATTAATCATCCGTTCTAGGATGATTGATTACTAGGTTTTGAACCCTCTGTTATAAGGTTTTGAACCCTTCTAGTTTGAATCATTTTTTTTTGCTTAGTGCCTTTTGAGTTTTCAAAATCTCGTCAGAGTTTGGGTCTAAATAATGTGAACACGTGCAAACTGGAAGAGTGAATGCCTGTACCCTGAGTTTTCTGTCTAACGCTAGAGTGTTCGTACAAATCCACATAATCGGACCAGTCACTCTTACCTGGGAACTCTTGGGGTGAGTGTTTACTTATAGGCGAGCATGTCTTCGTCATACATTATTTTGATTCATTACTTTGATTAGTCACTGCGTGTCGTTTGTTTGTTCGAGGTAACAAACAAATGATCGCCTTCCTTGTGTTTTGTCGATACCTCTTTTGTTTTTCCTAATTTTCAATCTCACTCGATTCTCCTGTTTCCTTACTAGACAATGCCTCCTCGACGTGAAGCACAATCTTTTACTATTGAAGAAATCGCAGCCCTGGTCACTCAGCAAGTGGCTGCTGTGCTTCCCGGTGTTGTGACCCAAGTCCATGAGATATACAACAACAACAATAATAACAACAACAATAATGCACCATGCAATTTCAAGAATTTCAATTCTGCTAAGCCGCTAAACTTTTCTGGGTCACAAGGATCAACTGCACTCCTTCAATGGTTCGAGAGTATCGAGAACACATTCAGACATGTGCAATGTCCTAATGGGCGTAAGGTTGAATTTGCTTCGAGTGCGTTTGAGAAGCGTGCTCTTACGTGGTGGAACGGAGTGATGCGTGACAGGGGTGCCGAAGTGGCGTTGGCACAAACATGGGAAGAGCTTCGAGCTCTCATAATGAGAGAGTTCTGTCCCCGTCACGAAATTCGAGCTTTGGAACGAGAGTTTGACGATCTAAAACAAGACGGGGGAGAACACCGTGCGTATACGGATCGATTTGAGGAGCTCAGTCTTTTGTGTCCTACTATGGTTACTCCGTTGGAGAAAGCGATAGAGAGGTATATCGATGGTCTACCCGATTCTATTCTGGATATAGTGACCAGTATTAATCCTACCACCCTTTGCCAAGCAATCGAGTTGTCTGCTACCCTGACTGAATCTCAAGTCAGGAAGGGTAAACTCACCCGCAATGGTGATAAAAAGAAGGCGACTGATTCTGGGAAGGACAAGAATAAAGGTAAGGGTAAAGAAGGTGAGTCATCGAAGAAGTCGAGAAAGCGAAAGGGTTGCCAGAATTTTGCAGTAACTGCACAAACTGCTCAGAACCCGCCAGCTCAACCTCCTGCGAAGAAAGCGTATGCTGGTACCGCACCTCATTGTGCTCGCTGCAATGGTCATCATGTTGCACAAAAAACTTGTAGACAATGCACAACGTGTGGTAAGCTTGGGCATCTGGCCAACGTCTGTCGTTCGGGTCAGAATCAGATTGTTCGGAATCAAGCTCCAGTTCAGGGGAATGCTGCTAGATTCCCACCGGGTACATGTTTCAATTGTGGAGAGCTTGGTCACTACCGCAACAACTATCCGAGGTTGGCAAATGCAAATGTAAATCCAAATGTGAATGTCAATGTCAATGCAAATGCGAATCCCGATCGTGGGCGAGCGTACAATCTGAATGCTAACGAAGCGAGGGCTGACAACGAGGTGGTTAATGGTACGTTTCTTGTTAACAATCGACCTGCATATATTCTTTTTGATTCTGGCGCCGATAGAAGTTTTGTTTCATTATCTTTTGAACCTTTGCTTGCGATACCTAGAACTAAACTGAGGAAACCCTTATCTGTCGAAGTTGCTACTGGTAAACCTCTCGTTCTCGATTCTGTTATTCGTGATTGTCGGTTAAACCTTGATAACCATCTTTTTCCCATTGACCTCACACCGATGCAACTTGGGAGTTTCGATATTATCGTGGGGATGGATTGGTTAACCAAACATCATGCTGAGGTGGTTTGTTTTGATAAGAATGTTCGTATTCCTCTTCCGTCTGGCGATGTTCTGGAAGTTCGTGGTAAAAAACCATCTGGTGGATTGAAGCTTATGTCGTGTACAAAGGCCCAAAGATATTTACGAAAAGGATATGTTGCTTTCCTGGCACATGTCACCGAGGAGAAAGGCAAGAGTAAGAGTATTCAGGATATTCCGATTGTTCAGAATTATCCAGAGGTGTTTCCAGATGAACTACCTGGTTTACCTCCAGTTCGTCAAGTCGAGTTTCATATTGACCTTGTACCCAATGCCAACCCGATTGCGAAAGCACCTTATCGTCTTGCACCGTCAGAGATGCAAGAGTTATCGAAACAACTTCAAGAGTTGTGAGATAAAGGATTCATCCGTCCGAGCTATTCGCCTTGGGGAGCACCTGTCCTCTTTTTGAAGAAGAAAGATGGATCTTTTCGAATTTGTATCGATTATCGTGAGCTTAATAAGCTCACCATCAAGAATCGATATCCCCTACCTAGAATTGATGATCTCTTCGACCAGCTGCAAGGATCGATCTGCGATCTGGGTATCATCAACTTCGTGTTCTCGAGGAAGATATTCCCAAAACTGCTTTCCGTACAAGATATGGGCATTACGAGTTCACTGTCATGCCTTTTGGTTTGACAAATGCCCCAGCTATCTTCATGGACTTAATGAATAGGGTTTGTAAACCTTATTTAGATAAGTTCATCATTGTGTTTATCGATGATATTCTCATTTATTCAAAGTCTCGAGCCAATCACGAGCAACACCTTCGTCTGACATTGGAACTCCTAAAGAAGGAACAACTTTTTGCTAAATTCTCCAAGTGTGACTTCTGGCTTAAAGACGTTCAGTTCTTGGGTCATATTGTCAATGAGCAGGGTATTCACGTAGATCCATCCAAGATTGTTGCAATTAAGGATTTGAATACACCGACGACACCTACAGAAGTTCGTTCTTTTCTTGGTCTTGCTGGTTATTATCGACGGTTTATTTCTAACTTTTCAAAGATCGCGGTTCCACTCACTGCTTTGACTCAGAAGAATAAGCCTTTTGAGTGGGGACCTAAGCAAGAAGAAGCATTCCAAACGCTGAAACGGAAGCTCTGTGACGCTCCTGTTTTATATCTACCTGAGGGAAACGATGATTTTGTTGTCTATTGTGACGCGTCGAATCTAGGACTTGGTTGCGTTCTTTTGCAATGAGGTAAAGTCATAGCTTATGCATCTAGAAAGTTGAAAGTTCACGAGAAGAACTCTACGACTCATGATCTTGAGTTAGGAGTTGTGGTTTTTGCGCTTAAAATCTGGAGACACTACCTCTATGGAACGAAGTGTGTGGTTTTCACAGACCACAAAAGTCTCCAGCATATTCTCAATCAGAAGGAGCTGAACATGAGGCAACAACGTTGGGTTGAACTCTTAAACGATTATGATTGCGATATCCGCTACCATCCTGGTAAGGCGAATGTCGTAGCCGATGCGCTTAGTCGAAAGGAACGAGTCAAGCTTCAATCTGTTCAAACTCTATCTGATATTCAATCTCGTGTTCTTCAAACTCAACGATCTTGTGTGATCAATGACTTATTGAAATATGAGCTACCACTTCAAGTTGAGCTTAAACTCGAAAGGAAAGACGATGGTTTACTCTATTTTGAGAATCGTTTGTGGATTCCGAATCAAGACGATCTTCGCACCTTAGTAATGGACGAATCTCACAAGTCTCGATATTCTATCCATCCTGGTGCTGATAAAATGTACAAGGATCTTCGTACTAAGTTCTGGTGGCCTGGTATGAAGAAGGATGTTGCCTTGTATGTATCAAAATGCCTAACTTGTCTCAAAGTCAAGGCTGAACATCAACGGCCTTCTGGTTTGCTTGTACAACCAGAGATACCGGTTTGGAAGTGGGAGAACATTGCAATGGATCTCATCACTAAGTTACCACGTACGTCTAAAGGTCACGATGCTATTTGGGTTGTAGTTGATCGTTTGACAAAATCTGCTCACTTCTTACCAATCCGTGAGGATTTCTCTGCTGAAAAGCTTGCCAAGATCTATGTAGACGAGATTGTATCACGGCATGGTGTTCCTTTAGATATCATTTCCGATCGTGATGCTCGGTTTTCATCTCATTTTTGGAAGACCATGCAATCTGCTTTAGGAACCCAACTAAATCTAAGCACTGCTTATCATCCCCAAACAGATGGTCAATCTGAGAGGACGATTCAAACTTTGGAGGATATGCTTAGAGCATGCGTGATAGACTTTGGTGGTAACTGGGATTCTTATCTGCCACTGATCGAGTTCTCATACAATAATAGTTATCATGCTAGCATTAAGATGGCACCATTCGAAGCTCTCTACTGTCGAAAATGTCGTTCACCCGTCTGTTGGAATGAGATCGGTGAAGCTCAGCTTACTGGACCTGAGCTCATTCTGGAAACAACAGACAAAATCAAGAAAATCCACGATAATCTTGTGACCGCTAGAAGCCGTCAAAAGAGTTATGCAGATTTGGGACGCAATCCCATTGAATTTCAAATCGGAGACCGTGTCCTACTCAAGGTGTCACCTTGGAAGGGAGTGGTGAGATTTGGAAAGAAAGGAAAACTTGCACCACGATATGTTGGACCATTTAAGATTGTTGAAAGAACTGGAAAGGTTGCCTATCGACTAGAACTACCTCCAGGGCTTGGAAATGTTCATCCGACTTTCCACGTGTCCAATTTGCGAAAGTGTTTAGCTGATGCTGATCTTCACATTCCTCTCGACAAGATTCAAATCGACGAAACCATGCACTTTGTCGAGAAACCTGTGGAGATAGTGGAACGTACATACAAACAGTTGAAGAACAAACGGATTCATTTGGTCAAAGTTCGCTGGGAATCCAAACGTGGCTCCGAATTTACTTGGGAACGTAAGGACTAGATGAAGGCGAAATATCCGCATTTGTTTTCACAAGATTCCTCTAAATAAAAATTTCGGGACGAAATTTCCTAAAGTAGGGGAGACTGTGACCACCTTTGTTTTCACACTATTATTTGTTTAACTTTCATTGTAACAAATACCGTATTTGGAATAAAACTTATTTGAACATACTTGCTTTGTGCTTATACATGCTTATACCAATACAAACACGTGAAACAATTGCAAATTTGTTGAGTTTTATGCTATTAAACAAGGTTACATAAACTATAAGGGCCTATTGTGACATTTTGTGAAACTACAATCTAAAGGACCTATTTGACATTCTTTGGAAACTTACTTTATAAAGAGATAAATATATAGTTTTGAAATAAAAGTCCAAGGTTCATTTGGTCATTTTCTGAAACTTAAACTCTAGGGACTAAAACTGACTTTTTGGAACTCATTTTAACTAAATATCCTAACCTGGTTAACTTTCATACAAAGAATTCCTTCTTTAAACTTAACTCAGTTAGCATATTTGACTGAACTATTACAGGGACCATTAGTGTCAATTTTGAAACCTCAGGGACCAGATCTGCCAATTATCAAACTACAGGGACCAAAGTGGTAAATATCCAAAAATACGAATAAAAGGGGGGTCCTTCTGTATCGGACCGGCCCCTGCCGGGTTTCGAACTCGCGACCTCTCGGTTGTCACACGAACGACTTAACCAGTTTATCCTCTTTACAGAGCTGTTAGAATTAGGAACTTAAATTCATTTATATACACTTTAGGATTTTGAATATTTAATTAAATTAAATCAGAAATAAAAAGGGATTAAATCCCAAAGAAACGCCCCAAACAGGAATCGAACCCGCGACCTCTCAAAGAACAAGCACGCGCACAACCAGCTGGGCTACCAGCTTAGCTTGGTTGTGTTAATTTAGGAGATGTATTATATTTATATTGACATAAAAATCGATCTGAATATTCCTTTCAGAACCGCAGGTCGCGGATCGAACAAGAAAAACACGAAAACTCGATTATAATCCATTTTTTTACCTGTAAAGTTACCCACATGATTCCCAACCTATCCCAACTAATTCCAATCATTCAAACGATACATTATGGTGCCAAAACTCTCAAAAGAAAAAGAATTTAAAAAAAAATAAAAGTAGATCAAATCCACTAATTTTTGTCGAATCTGAGATCTAAACTTCATGTATTTAAGTTCCTTGCATTCCTAGCAAAATTCCACACCATTTACAAACACTTAAACACCCGAAATCGTCGGATTAAAACCTGCAACTCGCCGGAATACTCACTTTTTCGCCGGAATTTTTCAATCCGATCATCCTTTCAATACCGGTTCGTTTTTATTGTTTCAATTAATTGTTTTATGCTTATACAACGTTTCTCCAAAGTTAATTTGAATATAACACAGTTTTCTCGTAGAATTGAAAGAGTTGACTTTCTGTTTGACTCCAATTGGAGAAGATGACCAGTTCCTGTTTGGTTATAAATGTAGCAGTCCTAAACCAAACACAAACAGAAGCTTAGCCCAGTGGTTAAGACTCTGTTTGGTTACAATACAGACCCAGGTTCGAACCCGGGGGTCTGCATTTCTTTTTAATCGTTTCATTTTTAATATTTTCAACATTCTAATAATTTTTGTAAGATTATTAATCAATGTTGCTTTTATTAAAAATGTGAAATTAGTCAATTTATTTATAAAACTAATTTTTACAATATTAAAACAGTTTATTATTAAATAATTAATAATAAATCGATTTTTAGGAATTAAATTCTGAAATTTTCAGATTAATTATTTTAAGTGTTGATCTTTACAAAAATAATGTTGCTACTGATATTTTATATAATTTCAATATTTATATAATTAAATCAGTAATATTTAAGTTCAATAATTAAAAATGTTATTTTTAATTATTATGATATAAATTAATTATATCACTTGTACAATATTTTGCCAATAATGATTATATTTAATTATGATACTAGTTTAATATATTTGATTTATTATTACAAATGTTTATATTAAATCGATTGTACATTTTTTTGCAATTTAATTATTTATGATAAATAAATATTTTCATAAATAATTCCTCTATATCATGATCATTTTTCCAAGCCCTCTAAACATATAATTCACAAGATCCTTCTGTTAATCTAAACACTATCAAATACAATAAATACTCAACAAATCCCGTCAACACTATACGGCCTCCATATTGATACATTATTCTTGTACGATTCATTAGGACAACTTGAGTTTCCTTATTATCAGACACCTTAATCTTGACTAGCGTATTCGGAATCGCCTGCAAAATAATGTGAGTACATAGTCCCCTATTTTACTATTTTCAATTGTTTTGGGGTGATTCATATGTATCTAAACGATTTCGATGTTTTAACGATGGTTTCAAAATGAGTAAGATGGTTTATACAAAACTAAGAACGATTTCAATGATGTGAACGAACTTGTGGTTGTAGTTACATAATGAAGGACATTCATTAATTTCGGCCAAACCGACCAGTATTAGGTTATGGTACCATAGGATCCGACAAATCCCGTTATCAACTAGACCCATGGTTATGTGTGGGTTAAGTGGGTAACGACTGAATCTGATGATTGTTAACTTACCCTTTGGAGGTTTGTTAATGCGAGAACGATTGGGAACGATGAACGAGTCACAAAGGTTTGAATGTTATTAGCAAGACGACCAAAAGTAGTTTTCACAATTAAAACGAGAACGATTTAAACGAGTGAATGAATTGAACGATTTGGAACGATTTAAACGAATGAACGATGTTCTATAACGAGAACGAGTTAAACAATATTACACAACGATGTTTACGAAACTATATAAACCATACGAGTTTTATTATAAGAACGATTTATGATTTGGTTTATATAAACAAATGTTTTGGGTTAAGATTCATGGCAAGGGTTATAAATTATGACCAATCTATTTTGACTTGGTTATTCATTTACAATACAAACATTTTACAAAACAAGGTTTTCTAATATCAATTAACGAAGTTGTACAAGTTGTTTCAACATACAAACGAGTCATGAATCTGATAATCACACAAAAACTATGTACTCGCCAGCATTTCTTTGCTAACTTTGTTTTTACGTATGTTTCAGGTGATGTTGCTTAATGTTGATTGCGAATAGGATGCATGCTCACTTAGGATCGGACGAGGCCTTAGTGATTTAATAACGATGATAAACTATGTTTGAATTGCTTGTTTAACTTTAAGACAATGTTTAATATTCAATAAAACGAAACTCTTGTATCCATGGTTTGAAACAATAATTCTGTTACAACACTCCCCGACGTTTCCGCCACGATTTGTTGTTTTACGTGGTCGGGGTGTGACAGAAAAGTTGGTATCAGAGCCAATGATTATAGGGAATTAGGTTATTAGTAAAATTTTGACTAGACTATAACTTTCTAGGACCCCAACGCAAGTTGATTTGTGTTTAGAATTAAAAAAAAAAAAAAAAACAAAATCCGAATCTGCTTCGAAAATTAATCATCCATTCTAGGATGATTGATTAGTAGGTTTTGAACCCTCTGTTATAAGGTTTTGAACCCTTCTAGTTTGAATCATTTTTTTTTTTTTTTGCTTAGTGCCTTTTGTGTTTTCAAAATCTCGTCAGAGTTTGGGTCTAAATAATGTGAACACGTGCAAACTGTAAGAGTGAATGCCTGTACCCTGAGTTTTCTGTCTAAGGCTAGAGTGTTCGTACAAATCCACATAATCGGACCAGTCACTCTTACCTGGGAACTCTTGGGGTGAGTGTTCACTTATAGGCGAGCATGTCTTCGTGATACATTATTTTGATTAATTACTTTGATTAGTCACTGCGTGTCGTTTGTTTGTTCGAGGTAACAAACAAATGATCGCCTTCCTTGTGTTTTGTCGATACCTCTTTTGTTTTTCCTAATTTTCAATCTCACTCGATTCTCCTGTTTCCTTACTAGACAATGCCTCCTCGACTTGAAGCACAATCTTTTACTATTGAAGAAAGCGCAGCCCTGGTCACTCAGCAAGTGGCTGCTGTGCTTCCCGGTGTTGTGACCCAAGTCCATGAGATATACAACAACAACAATAATAACAACAACAATAATGCACCGTGCAATTTCAAGAATTTCAATTCTGCTAAGCCGCTAAAGTTTTCTGGGTCACAAGGAGTAACTGCACTTCTTCAATGGTTCGAGAGTATCGAGAACACATTCAGACATGTGCAATGTCCGAATGGGCGTAAGGTTGAATTTGCTTCGAGTGTGTTTGAGAAGTGTGCTCTTACGTGGTGGAACGGAGTGATGCGTGACAGGGGTGCCGAAGTGGCGTTGGCACAAACATGGGAAGAGCTTCGAGCTCTCATGATGAGAGAGTTCTGTCCCCGTCACGAAATTCGAGCTTTGGAATGGGAGTTTGATGATCTGAAACAAGACGGGGGAGAACACCGTGCGTATACGGATCGATTTGAGGAGCTCAGTCTTTTGTGTCCTACTATGGTTACCCCGTTGGAGAAAGCAATAGAGAGGTATATCGATGGTCTACCCGATTCTATTCTGGATATAGTGACCGGTATTAATCCTACCACCCTTCGCCAAGCAATCGAGTTGTCTGCTACCCTGACTGAATCTCAAGTCAGGAAGGGTAAACTCACCCGCAATGGTGATAAAAAGAAGGCGACTGATTCTGGGAAGGACAAGAATAAAGGTAAGGGTAAAGAAGGTGAGTCATCGAAGAAGTCAAGAAAGCGAAAGGGTTCCCAGAATTTTGCAGTAACTGCACAAACTGCTCAGAACCCTCAGAACCCGCCAGCTCAACCTCCTGCGAAGAAAGCGTATGCTGGTACCGCACCTCATTGTGCTCGCTGCAATGGTCATCATGTTGCACAACAAGCTTGTAGACAATGCACAACGTGTGGTAAGCTTGGGCATCTGGCCAACGTCTGTCGTTCGGGTCAGAATCAGATTGTTCGGAATCAAGCTCCAGTTCAGGGGAATGCTGCTAGATTCCCACCGGGTACATGTTTCAATTGTGGAGAGCTTGGTCATTACCGCAACAACTGTCCGAGGTTGGCAAATGTAAATGTAAATCCAAACGTGAATGTCAATGTCAATGCAAATGCAAATGCGAATCCCGCTCGTGGGCGAGAGTACAATCTGAATGCTAACGAATCGAGGGCTGACAACGAGGTGGTTAATGGTACGTTTCTTGTTAACAATCGACCTGCATATATTCTTTTTGATTCTGGCACCGATAGAAGTTTTGTTTCATTATCTTTTGAACCTTTGCTTGCGATACCTAGAACTAAACTGAGGAAACCCTTATCTGTCGAAGTTGCTACTGGTAAACCTATCGTTCTCGATTCTGTTATTCGTGATTGTCGGTTAAACCTTGATAACCATCTTTTTCCCATTGACCTCACACCGATGCAACTTGGGAGTTTCGATATTATCATGGGGATGGATTGGTTAACCAAACATCATGCTGATGTGGTTTGTTTTGATAAGATTGTTCGTATTCCTCTTCCGTTTGGCGATGTTCTGGAAGTTCGTCGCGAAAAACCATCTGGTGGATTGAAGCTTATGTCATGTACAAAGGCCCAAAGATATTTACGAAAAGGATATGTTGCTTTCCTGGCACATGTCACCGAGGAGAAAGGCAAGAGTAAGAGTATTCAGGATATTCCGATTGTTCGGAATTATCAAGAGGTGTTTCCTGATGAACTGCCTGGTTTACCTCTAGTTCGTCAAGTCAAGTTTCATATTGACCTTGTACCCAATGCCAACCCGATTGCGAAAGCACCTTATCGTCTTGCACCGTCAGAGATGCAAGAGTTATCGAAACAGCTTCAAGAGTTGTCTGATAAAGGATTTATCCATCCGAGCTATTCGCCTTGGGGAGCACCTGTCCTCTTTGTGAAGAAGAAATATGGATCTTTTCAAATTTGTATCGATTATCGTGAGCTTAATAAGCTTACCATCAAGAATCGATATCCCCTACCTAGAATTGATGATCTCTTCGACCAGCTGCAAGGTGCTTCATGCTTTTCCAAGATCGATCTGCGATCTGGGTATCATCAACTTCGTGTTCTCGAGGAAGATATTCCCAAAACTGCTTTCCGTACAAGATATGGGCAATACGAGTTCACTGTCATGGCTTTTGGTTTGACAAATGCCCCAGCTATCTTCATGGACTTAATGAATAGGGTTTGTAAACCTTATTTAGATAAGTTCATCATTGTATTTATCGATGATATTCTCATTTATTCAAAGTCTCGAGCCGATCACGAGCAACACCTTCGTCTGACATTGGAACTCCTAAAGAAGGAACAACTTTTTGCTAAATTCTCCAAGTGTGAATTCTAGCTTAAAGAAGTTCAGTTCTTGGGTCATATTGTCAATGAGCAGGGTATTCACGTAGATCCATCCAAGATTGTTGCAATTAAGGATTGGAATACACCGACGACACCTACAGAAGTTCGTTCTTTTCTTGGTCTTGCTGGTTATTATCGACGGTTTATTTCTAACTTTTCAAAGATCGCGGTTCCACTCACTGCTTTGACTCAGAAGAATAAGCCTTTTGAGTGGGGACCTAAGCAAGAAGAAGCGTTCCAAATGCTGAAACGGAAGCTCTGTGACGCTCCTGTTTTATCTCTACCTGAGGGAAAGGATGATTTTGTTGTCTATTGTGACGCGTCGAATCTAGGACTTGGTTGCGTTCTTATGCAACGAGGTAAAGTCATAGCTTATGCATCTAGACAGTTGAAAGTTCACGAGAAGAACTATACGACTCATGATCTTGAGTTAGGAGCTGTGGTTTTTGCGCTTAAAATCTGGAGACACTACCTCTATGGAACGAAGTGTGTGGTTTTCACAGACCACAAAAGTCTCCAGCATATTCTCAATCAGAAGGAGCTGAACATGAGGCAACGACGTTGGGTTGAACTCTTAAACGATTATGATAGCGATATCCGCTACCATCCTGGTAAGGAGAATGTCGTAGCCGATGCGCTTAGTCGAAAGGAACGAGTCAAGCTTCATTCTGTTCAAACTCTATCTGATATTCAATCTCGTGTTCTTCAAACTCAACGATCTTGTGTGATCAATGACTTATTGAAATATGAGCTACCACTTCAACTTAAGCTTAAACTCGAAAGGAAAGACGATGGTTTACTCTATTTTGAGAATCGTTTGTGGATTCCGAATCAGGACGATCTTCGCACCTTAGTAATGGACGAATCCCACAAGTCTCGATATTCTATCCATCCTGTTGCTGACAAAATGTACAAGGATCTTCGTACTAAGTTCTGGTGGCCTGGTATGAAGAAGGATGTTGCCTTGTATGTATCAAAATTCCTAACTTGTCTCAAAGTCAAGGCTGAACATCAACGACCTTCTGGTTTGCTTGTACAACCAGAGATACCGGTTTAGAAGTGGGAGAACATTGCAATGGATCTCATCACTAAGTTACCACGTACGTCTAAAGGTCACGATGCTATTTGGGTTGTAGTTGATCGTTTGACAAAATCTGCTCACTTCTTACCAATCCGTGAGGATTTCTCTGCTGAAAAGCTTGCCAAGATCTATGTAGATGAGATTGTATCACGACATGGTGTTCCTTTAGATATCATTTCTGATCGTGATGCTCGGTTTTCATCTCATTTTTGGAAGACCATGCAATCTGCTTTAGGAACCCAACTAAATCTAAGCACTGCTTATCATCCCCAAACAGATGGTCAATCTGAGAGGACGATTCAAACTTTGGAGGATATGCTTAGAGCATGCGTGATAGACTTTGGTGGTAACTGGGATTCTCATCTGCCACTGATCGAGTTCTCATACAATAATAGTTATCATGCTAGCATTAAGATGGCACCATTCGAAGCTCTCTACGGTCGAAAATGTCGTTCACCCGTCTGTTGGAATGAGATCGGTGAAGCTCAGCTTACTGGACCTAAGCTCATTCTGGAAACAACAGACAAAATCAAGAAAATCCACGATAATCTTGTGACCGCTAGAAGCCGTCAAAAGAGTTATGCAGATTTGGGACGCAATCCCATGGAATTTCAAATCGGAGACCGTGTCCTACTCAAGGTGTCACCTTGGAAGGGAGTGGTGAGATTTGGAAAGAAAGGAAAACTTGCACCACGATATGTTGGACCATTTAAGATTGTTGAAAGAACTGGAAAGGTTGCCTATCGACTAGAACTACCTCCAGGGCTTGGAAATGTTCATCCGACTTTTCACGTGTCCAATTTGCGAAAGTGTTTAGCTGATGCTGATCTTCACATTCCTCTCGACAAGATTCAAATCGACGAAACCATGCACTTTGTCGAGAAACCTGTGGAGATAGTGGAACGTACATACAAACAGTTGAAGAACAAACAGATTCATTTGGTCAAAGTTCGCTGGGAATCCAAACGTGGCCCCGAATTTACTTGGGAACGTAAGGACCAGATGAAGGCGAAATATCCGCATTTGTTTTCACAAGATTCCTCTAAATAAAAATTTCGGGACGAAATTTCCTAAAGTAGGGGAGACTGTGACCACCTTGGTTTTCACACACGTATTTGTTTAACTTTCATTGTAACAAATACCGTATTTGGAATAAAACTTATTTGAACAGACTTGCTTTGTGCTTATACATGCTTATACCAATACAAACACGTGAAACCTATTTCAAAGTTGTTGAGTTTTATGCTATTAAACAAGGTTACATAAACTCTAAGGGCCTATTGTGACATTTTGTGAAACTACAATCTAAAGGACCTATATGACATTCTTTGGAAACTTACTTTATAAAGAGATAAATATATAGTTTTGAAATAAAAGTCCAAGGTTCATTTGGTCATTTTCTGAAACTTAAACTCTAGGGACTAAAACTGACTTTTTGAAACTCATTTTAACTAAATATCCTAACCTGGTTAACTTTCATACAAAGAATTCGTTCTTTAAACTTAACTTAGTTAGCATATTTAACTGAACTATTACAGGGACCATTAGTGTCAATTTTGAAACCTCAGGGACCAGATCTGCCAATTATCAAACTACAGGGACCAAAGTGTAAATATCCAAAAATACGAATAAAAGGGGGGTCCTTCTGTATCGGACCGGCCCCTGCCGGGTTTCGAACTCGCGACCTCTCGGTTGTAACACGAACGACTTAACCAGTTTATCCTCTGTACAGAGCTGTTAGAATTAGGAACTTAAATTCATTTATATACACTTTAGGATTTTGAATATTTAATTAAATTAAATCAGAAATAAAAAGGGATTAAATCCCAAAGAAACGCCCCAAACGGGAATCGAACCCGCGACCTCTCAAAGAACAAGCACGCGCACAACCAGCTGGGCTACCAGCTTGGTTGTGTTAATTTAGGAGATGTATTATATTTATATTGACATAAAAATCGATCTGAATATTCCTTTCAGAACCGCAGGTTGCGGATCGAACAAGAAAAACACGAAAACTCGATTATAATCCATTTTTTTACCTGTAAAGTTACCCACATGATTCCCAACCTATCCCAACTAATTCCAATCATTCAAACGACACATTATGGTGCCAAAACACTCAAAAGAAAAAGAATTTAAAAAAAATAAAAGTAGATCAAATCCACTAATTTGTGTCGAATCTGAGATCCAAACTTCGTGTATTTAAGTTCCTTGCATTCCTAGCAACATTCCACACCATTTACAAACACTTAAACACCCGAAATCGTGGGATTAAAACCTGCAACTCGCCGGAATACTCACTTTTTCGCCGGAATTTTTCAATCCGATCATCCTTTCAATACCGGTTCGTTTTTATTGTTTCAGTTAATTCTTTTATGCTTATACAATGTTTCTCCAAAGTTAATTTGAATATAACACAGTTTTCTCGTAGAATTGAAAGAGTTGACTTTCTGTTTGACTCCAATTGGAGAAGATGACCAGTTCCTGTTTGGTTATAAATGTAGCAGTCCTAAACCAAACATAAACAGAAGCTTAGCCCAGTGGTTAAGACTCTGTTTGGTTACAATACAGACCCAGGTTCGAACCCGGGGGTCTGCATTTCTTTTTAATCGTTTCATTTTTAATATTTTCAACATTCTAATAATTTTTATAAGATTATTAATCAATGTTGCTTTTATTAAAAATGTGAAATTAGTCAATTTATTTATAAAACTAATTTTTACAATATTAAATCTGTTTATTATTAAATAATTAATAATAAATCGATTTTTAGGAATTAAATTCTGAAATTTTCAGATTAATTATTTTAAGTGTTGATCTTTACAAAAATAATGTTGCTACTGATATTTTATATAATTTCAATATTTATATAATTAAATCAGTAATATTTAAGTTCAATAATTAAAAATGTTATTTTTAATTATTATGATATAAATTAATTATATCACTTGTACAATATTTTGCCAATAATCATTATATTTAATTATGATACTAGTTAAATATATTTGATTTATTATTACAAATGTTTATATTAAATCGATTGTACATTTTTTTGCAATTTAATTATTTATGATAAATAAATATTTTCATAAATAATTCCTCTATATCATGATCATTTTTCCGAGCCCTCTAAACATATAATTCACAAGATCCTTCTGTTAATCTAAACACTATCAAATACAATAAATACTCAACAAATCCCGTCAACACTATACGACCTCAATATTGATACATTATTCTTGTACGATTCAATAGGACAACTTGAGTTTCCTTATTATCAGACACCTTAATCTTGACTTGCGTATTCGGAATCGCCTGCAAAATAATGTGAGTACATAGTCCCCTATTTTACTATTTTCAATTGTTTTGGGGTGATTCATATGTATCTAAACGATTTCGATGTTTTAACGATGGTTTCAAAATGAGTAAGATGGTTTAAACAAAACTAAGAACGATTTCAATGATGTGAACGAACTTGTGGTTGTAGTTACATAACGAAGGACATTCATTAATTTCGGCCAAACCGACCAGTATTAGGTTATGGTACCATAGGATCCGACAAATCCCGTTATCAACTAGACCCATGGTTATGTGTGGGTTAAGTGGGTAACGACTGAATCTGATGATTGTTAACTTACCCTTTGGAGGTTTGTTAATATGAGAACGATTGGGAACGATGAACGAGTCACAAAGGTTTGAATGTTATTAGCAAGACGACCAAAAGTAGTTTTCACAATTAAAACGAGAACGATTTAAACGAGTGAATGAATTGAACGATTTGGAACGATTTAAACGAATGAACGATGTTCTATAACGAGAACGGGTTAAACAATATTACACAACGATGTTTACGAAACTATATAAACCATACGAGTTTTATTATAAGAACGATTTATGATTTGGTTTATATAAACAAATGTTTTGGGTTAAGATTCATGGCAAGGGTTATAAATTATGACCAATCTATTTTGACTTGGTTATTCATTTACAATACAAACATTTTACAAAACAAGGTTTTCTAATATCAATTAACGAATTTGTACAAGTTGTTTCAACATACAAACGAGCCATGAATCTGATAATCACACAAAAACTATGTACTCACCAGCATTTCTTTGCTGACTTTGTTTTTACATATGTTTCAGGTGATGTTGCTTAATATTGATTGCGAATAGGATGCATGCTCACTTAGGATCAGACGAGGCCTTAGTGATTTAATAACGATGATAAACTATGTTTAAATTGCTTGTTTAACTTTAAGACAATGTTTAATATTCAATAAAACGAAACTCTTGTATCCATGGTTTGAAACAATAATTCTGTTACAACACTCCCCGACGTTTCTGCCACGATTTCTTGTTTTACGTGGTCGGGGTGTGACAAAGCCCTTAGCTATTTCTTCATCAATAAAGGGAATTCCAGTTACCATCACACCTCAAACCATTTCAGAGGTTTTTGAAATCAGTGATCTTACAGGTAAAAGCTCTTTCCCAAAAATAGAGTACCAAACTGATTTCATTAAGAGATGGTATGAAGAAGAAATGAAAAAGGATACTTTACAAAAGGGCAGTTTCCACCTGCCATAAGTTTTTTATTCCATACCCTCCTCATGTGTGTGTCCAATAAAACCAATGCTTTCAATGAGATACCATTTAAAATCCAATACCTGGGCTATGCTAATGAATGCAGAAAATTTTAACTACTCCCTGGAGATTTTCAATGATCTGGTAAAAAATGTTAATAAAAAATCATTTTTATTGTTTGCAAGATTTTTAAGTTTTTATTTTCAAAATAAATTTTCAAAGGATAATGCCCATGTGCTTATCCAAGGAAATCCTTTTCAAATAAACAGCCTAACTTCTGAAACATTCACAAGGCTGTCAAAACCTTCAAAAACATAAACAGAGGCACCTGAGCAGAATTTAGCAGCAACAACTGCTCCTCAGGCCCCTGCTGTTGAGCCCACTGCTCTTGGTGATCATAGTGGCACTACCACTGCTGTGAAACCCACACCAAAACCCACCAAAAGCCAACAAAGAAAAAATCCCAAAAGCCCCCCAAACCCTCTAAAAAGGTAACTCTGGAAGATGAGATCCCAGAGGTAACACCTGTGACAACACAAAAGTCACCTGAAACCACTGTTGCTACTTCCTCACAGCAGATGGTAGAAAGATCTCAACCTGGGCCTAAAACTCCTCCTGCATCCTCTCAAAAGGATTAGGTTATATCCACATGGATACCACATTATGAAGCTCTGGAATCAATTAATTCCATCTTCCACAGCCCTCCTCCCGGGGCAAATTCTCTTTCTACCCCCATCCTCACTGCACAACTCCCACCATCAATGATACCTCTGTTGGATACACTTGAGATTGCCCAGACACAAATCAGTTCTTCTCAATCACCTGTCAATGAGAATATGCCACAACAGGTGACTGAGTCTGGTGTCTCTATCATTGCTAACCCACCAACAGTTGAGGAGGCTACACTGCAGGAATTACAAGTAATTCTTGTCAGTAGTTCAAGTGGAGCAGCTACTACAGGTGTTGAACCCATTGGTTTACACCTGGACAGTAGTTTCATAAGTAAGACTCCCTTGAAGGCAATTTCTTCTTTGGGAACCATAGTGTCCACTGGTGTGCTTCCATTATACACTGGTGAGCTTAAAATGGTAACCTTTGCTGAAGAAAGAAGTCCCCAGTACCGAGAACAAGGGGCATCAGTGGATGATTTTTGGGAAACTTTCCCTAAGTCAACCACTGATACAACCACCACTGGTGGGAAATCAGATGATCCCATTAACTTGGGTGATGGTTTAAAATACAGAGAATTAACGGAGAGGGTTAATAAACTTGATGCATCTGTTGCAGAAATAAAAAATATGCTGCAACAATTGTTACAAGCTCAAAAGGCTACACCCACTGCCGCAACATCTACAACATCTACTCCATCCCCTGCTGAGCTTTGGAATTTATTTCAACCTATGCTTCATCAACAAAGACAATATGCTGATCAACAACATGAAGTTCAAATTCAAATGATCAGAAATGTGATGGAAGCTAGGTACAAGGATACACAAGCTGATATTAAGGCAATAAAGGCCCATTTGCTTCAAACCACTGGCACTGCTCCTCCTTCAATCATCTTTGTTGACAACCCTGATGATGCCAAAAAGGGGGAGAAAGGTAACAAGGGAAAAGAAGGTCTATATCTGCCACTAGATCCAATGTCTAAATTTTTGGTAGAAATCCCAAAGCCAGATGGGTCAAAGAAGGTTGATGTGACTCTAAATGCTTTTGCTGAAGAAAAATCAAGGTTAAAAGAGAAAATGGAAAGAAAGGGAGAGAAAAGATTTGAGCAAGAGAAGAAAGTTTTGATGAAAAAGGAAGAGCAGGCTACTTCTAAACCTAAAAGAAGACAGCCTACCAGAAAAGTAAGCCAACCCAAAACCACACCTTCCAAAACCACAAAACATACTCCTCAAATCCCCAAAACTTCCTCACATCAAACCTCCAAGCCAACAGATGTTAAGACACCTGCTGTATCAACAGTTGTTGGTACTTCAGTGGTTTCAACAGATGTTATCCCAACAACTGCCATCACAACTACATCAACCCACACTCAATCCACTGCCACACCAAAAACAACATCACCACCATAAAAACCACCTGCCAAAAAGTAGAAGACAACAGCTGACACATCAACTGTTGTAGTGACGACAGTGGTTGAAACACCAGTTGTTTCAACAACTATTAGTCAGCCACCCATCACTCAAATCACCACCACTAAATCCACAAACACACCACCAACCTCTCCAAAGCCCAAAAGAAGAAGGGTCGCAAACATTGTACTGGAAGATGATAATTCTCCACTTCCAACATCTTTACAACCACTGACCCTTGTCACCATTCCAAACCCTGTTCCAATCTCATCAGCTCAAGTTCTGAATCCAAACACTGCCATTGTCCCTGCAGGAGTACAATATCCATTAGATCTTCCAGCAGTCAGGGAAGAGATCAAATCTTTCAACTCTGAAGATGACCCTGCAAAAAGGAATCTCCCATCTGTCCAAGGTTATCCTCTGCCAAGGAACATAGAAGAATATCTCAAAATAAAGGCCAAACAAGCAGAGGATATATCTCAAAGAGACACAGAGGGAAATTCTGACAAAGAAATTTGCAATACCAACTCACCAAGGTCAAAACTTTAGAACAGTTCTCAGAAGAGCCGTGCTAGAAATTGTCAGAAAGGGATGATGAAAGTATGAGGCAGGACTACATTGAACACATCATAGCATACAAGAAGTATAGGGCAGAAAATAGTTAGTACAAGGAATGGACCATCAGTGAACTTAAAGAGGAGTTGGCCAGAATTGAAAAGATGATTGAAAACAAAGTAAAGCAAACTCCTCCAGTCTGGGCCAAATACAAGAAAAACATACCAGAAAGGGGCTTGAAGCTGAAAAGAATGAAAGAAGAGCTTATAGCAGCTGATTATGGGTCAAGGAACCAGGTTACAAGGTGGTCAGAAGATAAGGTGTTAGCCACCTATAAAAAGTTGGAAGAGTTAAGGAAGAGAGATCCCACTGCTCCTAAAAAGCCTGATTATCCAGAAGCAGTGGTTCCAGTTAAACAAAAGTTACCAATCAGAAGACCCACTGCTCCACATGCTACCATCCTTTATCAAAGAAGGAAACAAAAGCAGATGGATGCAGAAACAGCACAAGACAAGGCTCAAGAAGAATACATCATGAAAATGGTTCTTCAGACCTTAATGGCAGAGAATTAAGGCTCAGCAAAAACATAAGATTCTGCCAAAGTTGTCATCACCAGGCATCCATCTCCAAACTCATCTGCAATAAAAACTCTCCTAAGAAACCCAAAGGATTCAAAAATACTAAAGTGGAAGTCTGATCAAAAGACCCACGTATTGACTCTGCTCAAATCCAATGGTGAAGTGCAGCATATATCAAGGGAACAAACACTGGGCCTGGGTGTTGAAGATCTAAAAGATCTCCTTGAGCTTCCACTGTGCAGGGATGAAAACGATGAGGATTCTATGAACTTTGAACTACAATTCAAAGGTCAAGTTAGGGAACTCTTGATGAGACAATAAACATCCAAAATAATGAAGAGTTTTGGCATCATCTGTTCCAGGGGGAGATTGTTGGGATTGAACCCTACAAAGGAACAGTTGATTAAAGCCAAAACTGGATCAGATCAGTGGATTCATAATAAGCAGTTGTTTGCATCAGTCTTTCCCCTTGAATGTGGCCTACCATCTGATGTCCTCTAAAGTACTGCCCTTCTACAACCACTGCTGATCTACAACAACTGAAGAACACTAAAGACTGATGAAGACAAAGGACTATTGCTTAATCTGCTGCTATGGTTCAAGTACTGCTGAAGACACAAAGCACTGCTGGGGCTAAAGCAGTGGAATGAAGAAGCAGTAGCTTACCTTCTTTATTGTATTATATTTGTAATCAGTAGTTAGAAAGCAGTGTTTGTAAAGAATAGTTGTTAGAGGTTGTTAGGAGGTTAGATGTCACTTTCATGGTGACATCAGCAAAGATGCCACAGTGGTTTGTTCTGTACTATAAATAGAACAGTACCCTGTACTGTTCTATTAGCTCTCTTCATCACAAAGTCATTTTGTACTAACAATCACTGTGAGCTCAGGCTGAGGGGGAGATTGTATACATGCATGCATTGTAGTTGAAGATTGTAATAAATATAATAATTCGATTTCATGTTAAACATGTTTGCTGAAAACAATTCTCTCTTTGATTGTGTGTTGAAAGTTTGTTCCATTTTAATTTCGCTGCACTTAACTCTATTTCATCTTCCTTATTATCAAACAAGCACAATCATATCAAACTCAGATCCTAACAGGATATCATCAGCTGAGGATTCAAGAGGAAAGCATTACTAAGACTGCGTTTAGGACTCACTATGGGCATTACGAGTTCCTTGTTATGCCTTTCGGCTTAACAAACACTCCTGTTGTATTCATGGATTTGATGATCCAAGTATGTAAGCCATATTTCGACGAGTTCGTGATCGTATTCATTGATGACATTTTGATATACTCACGGACAGAGGCGGAACATGATCAACACTTGAGAACTATTTTGGAGTTGCTTAAGAAAGAACAATTGTATGCCAAGTTCTCAAAATGCAAATTTTGGATTTGCGAGTTGCAATTTCTTGGTCATGTGGTGAACGAGAACGGAATACATGTTGACCCAACTAAGATAGAAGCCATAAAGAACTGGAACACTCCAAAGACCCCAACATAAGTAAGACAATTTCTGGGTTTAGCGGTATACTATCGAAGATTCATTGAGAATTTTTCTAAAATTTCTCAACCGCTAACCTCACTCACTCAAAAGGATAAAAGGTTGGATTGGGGTGAAAAATAAGAAATGGCATTCCAAATACTCAAGGATAAACTATGTCAAGTGCCAATCTTATCACTCCAGGACAGTACTGATGACTTTGTGGTGTATTGTGATGCATCGCACCAAGGCTTGGGTTGTGTGTTAATGCAATGTGAGAAAGTCATCGCGTATGCGTCACGACAGTTAAAAGTCCATGAAAAGAATTATACCACTCACGACCTAGAGTTGGGCGCAGTGGTATTCACTTTAAGGATTTGGCATCACTATCTTCATGGTACTAAGTGTACCATATTCACCGATCATAAGAGTCTTTAACATATATTCAATCAAAAGGAATTAAACATGCCCCAACGTCGTTGGGTAGAGCTGTTGAATGACTATGACTGTGAAATCAAGTACCCTCCGGGCAAAGCAAACGGTGTGGCGGATGCTTTAAGCTGGAAGGAACGAGTCAAAACATTATGGGTACGAGCTTTAGAAATGACAACTCAGACGAACTTTACGGTTCGAGTGCACGATGCACAACAAGAAACTCTAAATCCGGAGAACATTCAAGCGGAATCCTTGCGGGGATTGGAAAAACAAAAGGAAATGAACAAAGATGACACTTTATATTTCATGGGAAGGATCTGGATCCCATATTTTGGCGGTCTATGAGACTCGGTGCTAGACGAAGCATACAAGTTGAAATATTCAATACATCCAGGATCCGATAAGATGTATCATGATTTAAAACAATACTATTGGTGGCCTAAACTCAAGGGAGATATTGCAACCTATGTTGGGACATGCCTAACTTGTGCAAAGGTCAAGGCCGAATATCAGAAGCCGTCTGGCTTATTACAACAACCCGAGATTCCCGTTTGGAAATGGGAATAGATAGCAATGGACTTCATCACAGGACTCCCACAGACCCCCCGAGGTCATGACATGATATGGGTTATCATTGATCGATTAACCAAGTCAGCTCACTTCTTATCTATTCATGGAAAAGACAGTACTGCGAAGTTAGCTGAAATCTACCTTAACGAGATTATGGCACGTCATGGAGTGCCTATTTTGATAATCTCAGATCAGGATGGTCGCTTTGTGTCAAGAATATGGAAATCATTCCAAGAATCGCTTGGATCTCGTTTGGATCTAAGCATACCATTTCATCTGAAAACCGATGGCCAAAGCGAACGAACCATCCAAACTTTGGAAGGCATGCTTCGTGCATGTGTGATGGATTTAGGTGGTAACTGGGATACTCATTTACCTCTGGTAGAGTTCTCATATAATAACAGTTATCACACAAGCATTAAAGCCGCCCCATTCGAAGCAGTATACGGACGGAAGTGCCGATCACCGCTGTGTTGGGCGGAAGTCGGAGACAAACAACTCATTGGCCCCAAACTAGTCCAAGAGACTACTGATAAGATATCAAAGATACGAGACCGTATCAAAGTGGCTCGTGACAGACAAAAGAGCTACGCGGATAGAAGACGTAAACCATTATCCTTCGAGGTCGGAGACAAAGTCTTACTGAAAATCTCGCCTTGGAAAGGCGTAGCTAGATTCGGGAAACGCGAAAAACTAAACCCGAAATACATTGGGCCTTTTGAAAATTTGGCAAAGGTTGGTACTGTTGCTTACAAGCTAAAGTTTCCAAATGAACTCAATAACATACACGACACATTTCACGTGTCGAATTTTAAAGAAAAGTCCAACCAACGATAACAGTTATCCTCCCAGCGGATGAAATTCACGTAGACGACAAACTCCAGTTTACTAAAGAACCCGTTGTGGTTAAGGACTGGAAAGTCCATAAGATAAGGAGAAGTTGTATTAAACTAGTAAAGATCCACTGGAACTACGTCACAGACCCGAGTATACATGGGAACGTGAAGATCAAATCAAGACAAAGTATCCCCACCTGTTTGAGAAGTTTCTTGCAAAGGATAACTCAACGTGAATTTCGGGACGAAATTCTTTTTAACAGGGGGAGAATGTGACAAATGGAAAATAACCGGTGTTTCCGTACAAACTAATCACTATTTTATTTACATAATCTCATGCATTTAGCGTAATTCAATTACGTAACTGTGTCGTTTATTAGATAAAAGTGTTAGGACAAGAAAACAATGCTAAAACATATGTTGGTTTTCGTCGTATTTCGAAACCAATTAAACAATGTCCTAAAAGTGTTGGTAGAAAGTGCTGCGCGCACTATTCACGGTTACATTATTCATGCCAGCAAACCGTGAAAACAAAACGAAACAATGAAAAACGACACACGAACAACATGACTGAGTCCATATACATAAGAAAACACTAATATGAAAACATATCTTGCAAAAATATAAGACTTTCCGATACAACGCCCTGATCACTAAAACGTCCGTTTCGCTATAATAAAACAATTTTAACTCGTCCGAAGTAATAATTTATCATTTTCGAGACTTCGGAAATATGAAAAATGATAACAACCATATGAAAACAATATGAGGATAATAATGGGGTGTCCAAAACATAAGCTTTTGGCGAAGCGCTGCAACCCCCACAACTTGTCCGTTTTTGAACCGACAAGCTAATAAACAATATTTTCAACGGCAAAACAACTAAACGGAAGACATGGCGAACTATTTAAGCCTATTTTGGGACTCAGAATCACTTCATGCATTGCTTAACGGTGGAATAACAACTTGCGACAAAGTTTCGTCGGTACGACGCAAAAGTGTCGTAAACTAGCCGACGACCAAACGGAAAACATCTAAAGTATCAAAATACAATTTCTACTAGTTTAGTGAACCGGTTAATGTCGATTAATATTCTGAACCCCTAATTACCCCTTAATGGTGTAATTAAACCCCTAATTATCGTACTTCGAATAATGACCAAAATATCTTCATTTTAATAACTTTTACAATATATATATATATATATGTCCACCAACTATGGGGGGGGGGTATTATATATATATATATATATATATATATATATAATACCCCCCCCATAGTTGGTGGACATGAAGTGGGTCCCACCCCACTAGATTTGTTTGAAAAATTAGAGATTTTGTGTATGGGAAGCATGGTCCTAAGGACTTGAAAAGATAAGGAAATTATAATACCTTCCATCATTTATCATTCACATTTTCCACACACTTTTCAAACATCAAAAACTCCATGGAAACCCCCATTTTCGGCAGCCACATAAACCACACAAGAACCCACAAAAAAATCACTAATAAACACCTTATTTTCACATAATCTAGTTACTACAAGATCATACACACATGGGTTAAGCATGGAACATCATTAGGAGCTTTCTTGGAACTTAATCTTCTTTTAATCTTCTTGTTTAGCTTGTGCAAAATTGTAAGTCTTCTATACACTATATTTAAGCTTCTTGTTATTAGTAGATTATAAAAGTACAAGTTGATTATCTTGAAGATTAATAAAAATCAAATCAAAAACCCTAATCTCAAAGCTAATAATCTACTAATCTAAACTTATTATGTGGTTATTTGTGTAGATTAGTGCAACTAGTTAGTGTAATCTTGTTGATTATGTTAAGATTAGTTATTTAAAGATAAGATTTATGATGATCTTCATGTTTATTTGTTGTAGTGTTTCATAGATATGTTAATCTAGCCATGATAAATATGAAAATGTGATTTAAACACATATATGTTTAAATCCCACAAGATCATCACCTTCAAAATCATGAGTATTATGTATATGAAACTTGATTATTATTCTTGAAAGATAGAACCTAACAATGAACTTGAATCAAGACTTTTAAAACACTAATAACTTGGTTTTTACATGAAACAAGTTTATATAAAATTGTTTATAAAAAAAGTGTTATGTAAAAGTCCTGGCATTTTTAATAAACTTGAAAGATATAAGATATGGAGATTTTTAAAAGTATAAAACAAACATAATCAAGTTTATGTAAAGAATGAGCTTGAAAAGTGATTGCTTTAATGTCTTGAAATTTAACATAAGTGATACTCATGAGGAAATTGAAGAAAAATGTGTGTGATTATTGTTGTAAAAATGATTTTTGGTAATACTTGATGAATTAATGATGATTTGGAAATTGATTTGGTGTTTTAAACACGTTTTGAAAACGTGGGAAACGTCATAGTTTAAGGGAAACTATGGCGAATTTTTCTAAAAATCTAATCGCGATTAAAAACGTGGTTAAAGGGGTGATTAACAAAGTTAAACGCGATTAGTGGTGTTAAACGTCATCATGGAAGCTTTGATGATAATGGCTAAGTCCTAAACACTCAAGAGTTCTTGTGAACTTGAAAATATATTTTTACAAAAATAAATGGGTAAAAATAATAACCATGTATAAGTATAATTTTTGGCAAAAAAATTATATATTTTGGAAACCTATCAAGTATATGTATTTTGTGATATGTGTATGTACTTAGATACATTTAGGGTGATCAAAATATTACACCCATGATACCAAGAGATATTTGTAAGAAACAAATACAAAAGACACAAAAATACGTATACATGTTTCCTACATGTTTCCCAAAGAAATGCAACGAAAATGGACATAAATAAATCCTAAACGTATTGTGTCCATAAGCGAACAAACGGACGAATAAACAAAACGGAAAACGGACGCGCTACAAGGCGTATTTCTTAGAAGTAAAGATATCTCTAACCGACAAAGGAAGGCATTTTTAGACGTCTAACGGATATTTATAAATATCACCGTTAACAGATCCGGAAAGTTGAAAAATACAAAAATGCAAGACTATTAAAATGGACTCATAAAAACTGACTATCGGCTAGGTCCAAATTGCTAAAATATATGGGCTAGAGCCCAATGATAAAATATTTGGGTTAGGCCCAAATTACTAAAATACATGGGCAAGGACCCAATGATAAAATAATTGGGTTAGGCCCAAATTACTAAAAATACATGGGCTAGAGCCCAATGATAAAATATTTAGGTTAGGCCCGAATTACTAAAATACATGGGCTAAGGCCCAATGATAAAATATTTGGGTTAGTCCCAAATTGCCAAAATAAATGGGCTAGGGCCCAATGATAAAATATTTAGGATAGGCCCAAATTGCTAAGATACAAGGGCTAGGGCCCAATGACAAAATATTTGGGATAGGCCCAAATTGCTAAAATACAAGGGTTAGGACCCAATGACAAAATATTTGGGATATGCCCAAATTGCTAAGATACATGTCACACCCCGACCACGATAAAACAACAAATCATGGCGGAAACGTCGGGGAGTGTTGTAACAGAATCATTGTTTCATAACACATGGATTGAAGTTCTGTTTTATTGAATTTAAATGTATTACATTACATTGAAACTAGAAACAAAACAAGAACAAATAGACTTTCATTGTTATTAAGTCACTAAGGCCTCATCCATCCCTATGTGAGCATGTACCAATATCATCATCAAACATCATCAACTATGGTACCTGAAACATATGTGAAAATACGTCAGCATAAAAATGCCGGCGAGTACATAGGTTTTATGTGAGTGTCTGATCCATGGCTAGTTTACATGTTGCAATACCTAATTAAAAACCTTGTTTTGAAAAGTATAGTATTGAGACATAATTAACCAACTCAAATCAAGTTGGTTATACTTTATAAAAATCCCGTAGCCATGATTCTTAACCCAAAACATTTATTTTATTAAATCAAATTGTCAAACATCTCGTTAATAAAACTTGTATGGTTTACATCTTTTAGAAAAACCTCATGATATAACCTTGTTTTGATAACCTTTACCCAAGTGATCTAAATAACGCAACGATTTATAATGTGTTAAAAGCACTTATATATAAGAAGTACCAGCGGCGTATCCACCATGCTTTTAACACATTACACCCGCCCCGTTACCTAATCACTTCCCTAACCCAACGGTTCAAACAGTTACAAACGGTTCACATAAATCAAACAGTTACAACGGTTCACATAAATCAAACAGTTACAAACGGTTCACATAATCTAACACTTACAACGGTTCACATAGATCAAACAGTTACAAACGGTTCACATAATCTAACAGTAACAAACGGTTCACATAAATCAAACAGTTACAAACGGTTCAATCGATTCAAATAATCCACATTGTAATATAAACCATAGCATTTGTTTAAAAGACTCGAAAACATTTGACACATATGAATCACCCCAAAACGGTTTAAAACGGTAAAAGAGGGGAACTATGTACTCACTTGAGGATGCTTAGAAGTCTTAAATAACAACCAAGCAAAGCTAGAGAAGATCACGTAATCAAACGGCACCTAATATAGGTATCTATGTTAACAAACGGACCTAAATCGGGAGATCGGATAGGATGAGGTTTTGTAAACCAAATGAGTGTTGGAACTCATATGATATGGTTTAACAAAGCCTACATACTAAAACGAAACCTATCCTAAGTGCTTACGACCCATTACGACTCGTTTAGGCAGCTTACGCTACTTTAACGCGTCATTCGCGTAAAACGCGTTCGGACCGTCTAACTAGTCCTATGACAAGTATTATATGCCTAAACATGTTTAAATATGTTGCATAATCAGTTAAGTGACAAAATTTTAAGTTACATATGCTTAAATATCAATTATGCATGAAAAGGGCATTTTGGTCATTTTCCTAAGGCATATAAACTACCTATCATACAACTACTTAAACGAAGTGACCATAAGGTATAACCTCGGAAGGTTATTCCCTATACAACTATGGTCAAAATAAATGCTTGGTCGGATCCTAATGATCGACCAAACGTGTCGAGTTCGAGAGTCTAAGCTGTGGTTTAGACCGCTTGACTTACTACTCTAAACAAGCACTAAATTAAAAGTGACGAGTTAAACATGTTAGAACATGCTTAACTAAGTTAGAAAACGGTTTTGATATCAAAACAAAGTGTTTTGATACCCAAGAGTAGTTTGGTTGCAAAATACGCATAAATACGCATTTTGACCGATACTACGACTCGTCACTATGCCTAGTCAACGTGGTAATCAGTAGGTATAGTCACAAGGGACTATAACCATCGTGATTACGATCACGTTGCGAAGTTCAAATTAACTTCGTGTTGACCAAAGACTGGTCAAAGCAGAAAGTCAAACACTGTTTGACTTTTATGCTAGGAAAGCGATAAAAGAACGAAGGAAGCTTACAAAGGGTCCTTGCTAGGGAGAACTTGATCTTAAAATCTCAGGTATGAAGTATAACAACTTCAACTTAGAGAAATCAGATCAAGGGTGCTTTGAAACAATGAAATCCTTGGCTATTTATACTTGTTGCAAGTTCACAAGATCATGCCACTTGTTTGTGTAACTTCCAAGCAATAATCATAGCCATACAAGTGTTTGGTGTAGGTTCAAAGCCTTGGAGAGGTGTTAACTTGGTTAACACACAATAAAAATGGCAAGAACAGCCCCTAAACTATCAACAGATTGCTAAAAATCAATTTTGGTCGCTGGGCACTTTTACACGGCCCGCGTAAGATGAGGGACAGGCCTTACGCTGCCCGCCTGGTCCCTGCAGTTCAGCATGACTTTCAATATTTGCTGTTTTGGTCCCTACACTTGTCTAAGCCCATTTTTAGCACTTCTAACACCCGTTAAACCATTTTCAAGGCTCTACAAGGTGGTCAAAGTATAGAGGACTCAAAATATGCTTGGAAATATCTCGGATGTTGGCTTGTTTGGTCGTACGGATGCGTTATTCGGTTAATTACGACGGAAGTTGTAACGAACGCAAAAATGATCCAAATTAAGCGACGAATGGAATTTTAGCATGCCAATCACTAAAATAAAATATTTTAATGATTACATAAATTTTTGGGTGTCCGGATATATTAAGAACGTAAGATATGCGCGAAAATGCAAACTTATGCACTTTTTGACGCTTTTAGTCCCTATTGATCAAATAAGTTTACTTTAGCATACCGAACCCCTCAAAGCCTATTTCTAAGCTATGTAAAGGATATTTAGGGTACGTTTAACTTATGATCAAGTTTTGGAATGTTCATTACAGTACGAATCGGCATACTTTCGCAGTTTGTCGAAATTAGTCCTTGTAAACGGATAAACTTGATTTCGCCACACCAAACCCTCCAAAACTTATTTCTAAGTTATGTAAAGGTTATTTAAGGTATGTTAAGCCTATGTCACTGTTCCAGAGTGTTTTTTGCATTAAACTGGTTATATTTACGCATCAGTTCGCGTATAACCTTCCAGAAAGCGATTTAAAGCTCGAAATCGAACAAGAATTGATATGTACATATGATACACATATTTATACAAATCCCAAGTATGAAACACGATATTTCATTGATTTGGTATTTGTTTGATGGTCACAGAGGCACAGGTGTCACAGTCTCCCCTACTTTAGGAAATTTCGTCCCGAAATTTATTCGTAGGAGTCTGTCTGTGACTTTGTGTTAAATAACCATCAAAGATATGCAAGGCATAATCCCGTTATTTCCTTCAACGGATATTCTTCAGAAGTGAAAATGAACAGACGGAGTCATTTTCTTCAACGGGCTTTCTTCAGAAATGGAAATGAAGGAATAATCAAAAGGATATTCATTTCCCTCAACGGACATTCTTCAGAAATGAAAATGAACGGACGGAGTCATTTTCAACGGGTGCTTCATCAGAAATTGAAATGAATTGAATAATCAAACGGGTATTCATTTCCTTCAACAGACATTCTTCAGAAACAAAAATGAACGGACGGAGTCATTTTCAACGGGTGCTTCCTCAGAAACAGAAATGAAAAGGATAATCAAACGGATATTCATTTCCTCAACGGACATTCTTCAGAAACGAAAATGAATGGACGGAGTCATTTTCAACGGGTGCTTCCTTAGAAACGGAAATGAAAAGGATAATCAAACGGATATTCATTTCCTAAACGGACATTCTTCAGAAACGAAAATGAACGGACGGAGTCATTTTCAACGAGTGCTTCCTCAGAAACGGAAATGAAAAGGATAATCAAACGGATATTCATTTCCTCAATGGACATTCTTCAGAAACGAAAATGAACGGACGGAGTCATTTTCAACCGGTGCTTCGTCAGAAACGGAAATGAATAGAATTAACTCAAAAGGATATTCGTTTCCCTCAACGGACATTCTTTAGAAACAAAAATGAACGGACGGAGTCATTTTCAACGGGTGCTTCGTCAGAAATGGAAATGAATAGAATTAGCTCTAGACACATGACAAAACTTGCTGTGGTTTCTGTGCACTAAATTTCATAATTATGTATGCATCCATAATTACGTAATTCCTTGCACAGTCCACACAGTTTGTTTTATAATGTGAAGGGGATGGAATTTGAACAAGCTCGAGACAACTTGGATTAGGTTAACATATAAACACATAAGCACAAAATTGTTTTCTTGGTTATTAATTGTTATTATTTTGTTATTGATTTGAACATGGGTATTCAAGGTATACTAGGAACCCAGTCGATGGACTTTAACGTCCTCCAGAATTTATTTGAAAAGATAGGATGATCTTCCAAAAATTCGATTTTTGATTACAAGGAATCATAACGTTCGAATTAAGTAAAACAACAATTAAGGACTTACGGAAATACCCTTAGGTACCCTATTAAGGATTTATAATGGTACTTTGGGTATTCGTCCAGAGTTGTAACTTGCGCCTTGTACTTCGCTTTCCTTTGAGGATTTTCGTGGAAAACGCAAGAAATCACAAAATGGAAGAATTTTGGGGGGTAGTCTGTTCTTCAAGGAATACGATTTCTTGATAGTCGGTATCGTAGGGGATTTGTTGTTTATACATGCAACCACATTTGTACATTGCAATGTAAATAAAAGATTTATTTATAAACAACAACAACAAATGTTTCGTAGACCTTGACAACAAAAGAAAATAATACATAAGGCTTGATTATTTCTAATCAACGTCGTCTTATAATCGGTCAGATAGTCATCCCTGCCCTGGATTCGCATTAGCAAGCTTTGGGCAATTCCTTTGGAAATGGCCCATCTCACCACAGTTGTAGCAAGACCCCGGGAGAAAACGAGCTTGAGCAGGATTGTTGCCAGCTTGATTGGGTGCAGCTGCAGCTGGGCAAACTCTTGCTGTATGGCCTATAAGTCCACAAGTTTGGCATTTGCGGCACTTTACATTGGCATGATGATGAAGGCTACATTGGTTGCACAAAGGTGCAGTTCCGTTGTATGGCTTCCTAGCAGGGGGTTGAGCTGGTTGGTTGGGAATAGCTTGATCATTGTGAGCAACCACGACGAAGTTCTGAGAAGCCTTTCGCTTCTTTGACTTCTTGGAGGATTCAGTCTGTTCATCCTTTGGTTTCGATTCCTCGATTGGTTTCTTGTCACCCTTTCGAAAAAGTTTACCTTTCCTGATCTGAGATTTAGTCAAGGTAGCGGATACCTCAATGGCCTGTCTAACTGTAGTGGGGTTACTACCAGTAACAATGTCTTGTACTGAGTCAGGGAGGCCATCAATGTACTTTTCAATTGCCTTATCCAAAGGCTTAACTATGTTCGGGCATATCAGACTTAACTCCTCATAACGGTCCGTGTAGGCTCGATGCTCACTGCTATCTTGCTTAAGATCGTCAAATTCCCTTTCCAATGCCTTAATCTCATGACGAGGACAGAATTCCCTCATCATTAGAGCTCGAAGCTCTTCCCAGGTTTGAGCCAGTGCTACCTCGGCACCCCTTTCTCTCATCACACCATTCCACCATGTTAAACCTCGTTTCTCAAAGACACTAGACGCGAATTCAACCTTTCGCTCGTTTGGACACTGAACATGTCTGAAGGTGCTCTCTAAACTCTCGAATCATTGCAGAAGTGCAGTTGCTCCTTGAGACACAGAAAACTTTGATGGCTTTGCTGAGTTGAATGACTTGAAGTTACAGGGAGCATTATTGTTGTTATTGAGGGCTTGGTTAACTTGAGCAATGAGGTTTGGGAGTACAACACCCATTTGCTGCGTAATGATAGCTGCCAGTTCTTCATTAGGTATCTGATTGTCGCGCCGTGGAGGCATTCTAAAGGAGGAAGTATGGGAGAAAACAAGTGAAACGGCATTGGGTAAGAATATGAGGTTACAATTACCGACCAAAAAGCATGGGTGATGGTCATTTGTTCGAACCACGAAGCAAACAAACGACACACAAAAGCTGAATCAAAGTAAATAGGTCCTCATAATGTATTGCGAAGACATGCTCGCCTATAAGTGGACACTCACCCCAAGAGTTCCCAGGTAAGAGTGACTGGTCCGATACTGCGGATTTGTATGAACACTCTAGCCTTAGACAGAAAACTCAGGGTACAGGCACCCACCCTTCCAGTTTGCACGTGTTCACATTATTTAGCCCCAAACTTTGATGAGATTTTGAAAACTTTGAAGGTTCAAAACCTTATAATAAATCATCCTAGAACAGATGATTAGTTTTCAAAGCAGATTCGAATTTTGTGTTCTTGTTGTGGTTGTCACCTAAGGATAAGTGACAGTATTGTTTTAAGATCTAAACGCAAGTAAGCTCGCGTTAGGGTCCTAGGAAGGTTATAGACTAGGTCAAAGCATTACTAATAACCTAATTCCCTATAACCATGAGCTTTGATACCAACTTTTCTGTCACACCCCGACCACGATAAAACAACAAATCGTGGCGGAAACGTCGGGGAGTGTTGTAACAGAATCATTATTTCATAACACATGGATTAAAGTTCTGTTTTATTGAATTTAAATGTATTGCATTACATTGAAACTAGAAACAAAACAAGAACAAATAGACTTTCATTGTTATTAAGTCACTAAGGCCTCATCCATCCCTATGTGAGCATGTACCAATATCATCATCAAACATCATCAACTATGGTACCTGAAACATATGTGAAAATACGTCAGCATAAAAATGCCGGCGAGTACATAGGTTTTATGTGAGTGTCTGATCCATGGCTAGTTTACATGTTGCAATACCTAATTAAAAACATTGTTTTGAAAAGTATAGTATTGCGACATAATTAACCAACTCAAATCAAGTTGGTTATACTTTATAAAAATCTCGTAGCCATGATTCTTGATCCAAAACATTTATTTTATTAAATCAAATTGTAAAACATCTCGCTAATAAAACTCGTATGGTTTACATCTTTTAGAAAAACCTCATGATATAACCTTGTTTTGATAACCTTTACCCAAGTGATCTAAATAACGCAACGATTTATAATGTGTTAAAAGCACTTATATATAAGAAGTATCAGCGGCGTATCCACCATGCTTTTAACACATTACACCCGCTCCGTTACCTAATCACTTCCCTAACCCAACGGTTCAAACAGTTACACACGGTTCACATAAATCAAACAGTTACAACAGATTCACAAGGGTTCTTTGAAACAATGAAATGCTTGGCTATTTATTTATTGAAAGTTCACAAGATCATGCCACTTGTTTGTGTAACTTCCAAGCAATAATCATAGCCATACAAGTGTTTTGTGCAGGTTCAAAGCCTTGGAGAGGTGTTAACTTGGTTAACACTCAATAAAAATGGCAAGAACAGCCCCTAAACTATCAACAGATTGCTAAAAATCAAATTTGGTCGCTGGGCACTTTTACACGGCCCGCGTAAGATGAGGGACAGGCCTTACGCGGCCCGCCTGGTCCCTGCAGTTCAGCATGACTTTCAATATTTGCTGTTTTGGTCTCTACACTTGTCTAAGCCCATTTTTAGCACTTTTAACACCCGTTAAACCATTTTCAAGGCTCTATAAGGTGGTCAAAGTATAGAGGACTCAAAATATTCTTGGAAATATCTCGGATGTCGGCTCGTTTGGTCGTACGGTTGTGTTATTCGGTTAATTACGACGGAAGTCGTAACGAACGCAAAAACGATCCAAATTAAGCGACGAATGGAATTTTATCTTGCCAATCACTAAAATAAAATATTTTAGTGATTACATATATTTTTGGGTGTCCGGATATATTCAGAACGTAAGATATGCGCAAAAATGCAAACTTATGCACTTTTTGACGTTTTTAGTCCCTACTGATCAAATAAGTTTATTTTAGCATACCGAACCCCTCAAAGCCTATTTCTAAGCTATGTAAAGGATATTTAGGATAATTTTAACTTATTATCAAGTTCCAGAATGTTCGTTGCAGTACGAATCGGCATACTTTCACAGTTTGTCGAAATTAGTCCCTGTAAGCGAATAAACTTGATTTCGCCACACCAAACCCTCCAAAACTTATTTCTAAGTTATGTAAAGGTTATTTAAGGTATAATAAGCCTATGTCACTATTCTGTAGTGTTTGTTACATTAAACTGGTTATATTTACGCATCAGTTCGCGTATAACCTTCCAGAAAGCAATTTAAAGCTCGAAATCGAACAAGAATTGATATGTACATATGATACACATATTTATACAAATCCCAAGTATGAAACATGATATTTCATTGATTTGGTATTTTTTTGATGGTCGCAGAGGCACAGGTGTCACAATACAAGGGCTAGGGCCCAATGACAAAATATTTGGGATAGGCCCAAATTGCTAAGATACAAGGGCTAGGGCCCAATGTTGAAATATTTGGGTTAGGCCTAAATTACTAAGGTACATGGGTTAAGACCAATGACATAGGTTCGGCCCAATGACACACGTGCGAAACACGAGGACATGTGCAGGGCGAAGCCGTTCACATATAATTCAATAAATATAAAACATATGTACGCACTTATGAAATCTATATACATAACAAGTGAACGAACAAACTACCAACACACTAAAATACAAAGTTGTTCCAAAATGACAAGTGAAAACACAATAAGAATTCAAGATGAACAACTTGTACGAGGTCCGATAAGACCTAGTGTCTAATAAAGTTAGTACACATGTAGGTTAATCACACTTATAGACGCTCACTATGGTATTACATACAAGGAACGTAAACTTGTGAGTTTATGTTCCTCCTTTCAATGATTTCAAATGTTTTATTTTTAAAACAATCGAGGGGAAATACATGTTAAACTATGGGTATGTTAGCTATGGGTTTAGATGATAACTTGATCAATGTACATAAGTAGGATGATAACATAGTAACCATTAATCACTTAGTGACTAAGGTGCAAAAGGTGTAGATCTATAGAGCTTGAGACACGCTCCACTCCTTGATAGGCCATAGGAGTGCTTTTGTGATCCCAGAAGATGTCAAAGTTATCTCACTTTGGTTACGTACTTATGGTACATAATGTCAGGGGGCTCGCTACCCACTGATAGATCCTTAAACTCCATAAATGCTATTAACATACCGGGATTTCATTACAAGAATACAAAGATTTCATATGATAACAATAACTGCATGAACTCGCTCAACTTTTGTTGACTTTTTAAAACTACATGTATTTCAGGAAACAAGTCTTGAGCCGGTGATACACTATGGGAACCAGGAAAATCAATGACAACGATAGCCGCTTTTGGAGGGTTTGTCTTTTATATCCCAACTTCGTATGGGTATATAGAAGACAAAACCTCACTATGTTTTATGTCAAAAAAACTATCTTTTGTGTTGTGTAATATAACTATGTTATGGTTAACGTTTATGAAAGTTGTGGTAACTAGAAAACTATGTTGGAAACTTATAAACTTTGTTTGAAAACAATATAACTATGGCATCGTTGTGGTTTATTATGTTTACACATTTGGATGCAATGATCACCTTTCTTACGTCACACACAATATGCTTCCGCTACTAGCAGGGTGTGACATCTTTATAGTTATGTGCGGACCTCTAAATAACTAATATATTCGGACAACTTATACATCTCATTAAATTCGGACACTCGGACTTTACTTAAGTTCAGACATATGTTTCCATCAACAAACTCGGATCTTTTAATCATTAACTCGGACCCCAAGCTTTGCGTATATAAACTCGGAGGTTTTTGTGTAACTCGTACCCATATAATCAAATATAAAATACCATATACTCGGACCCATTTAAAACCCAGAACATTATATCTATATCCTGATTCTTTTTTTATGGAAACCCCGAACCCCCTTTTCTCTCTATAATCTCGGACTCACACCATATCACAAACTCAGATACTTCACCCTTTAGGAAACTCGGATATTGAGTGTTAAAGAAACTCGGACCAAACAATTACAATACCCCTGACACCCATTAAATTTAAGAAACCCTGATCCTAACAACCTAATAAACTCGGACTATATGTCCAATTTAAACCCTAACCCATTCCATTATCTAAGTTCTGAACAACCTCCCATGTTTATAAATTTTAAACCCCTTAGATAATTTGAACACCCATACCCTGAATGTTCACACTCGGACCATAGCATGTTTAATAACAAATCCTGACCCCTTTATTTTCATAAACCCTGAATGCACTTAACCTTGACGTGAGTTTATAAATAAACCTTGACTTGCTAAGGTCGGACTTTATGACTTCACAAAGTCTGACTAGTTACCATACGCACAATTACAAACAAAATAGCAGTTTCGATGTTACAGTTACAGATGATCGACCAAACCCTTACTTCAACAAACAGATGATCGACTGAACCCTAACTTCAACAATCAACATCACAATGCCACAAATTAACAACAACGAATTGCAGTTTAACATGTCAATAGCATTCTAAAACTAGATAACAATCACACATTCATTAGGCATGGTTTTTCATTCATCTGACATGATCAACTCATTCACAGAACAATTGTTTGGATCACTAGGGTTTGTATGTAATCAAAGGAATGAGAATAACAACGTATTATCTAATCATAAACACTTACCTTTGATTGATTCTAGATGGATTGAAAGATCAAGATTGATGATTGTTCATGACGTGCAGCCAAAATGATTAGAAAGTGATTAGGGAATGATGATTTGCAAACTGCCGTATAATGATTTGTGAAGGAGGGTTTCGGGTTAGAAAGTGATTAGGGAATGATGATTTGCAAACGGCCATATAATGATTTGTGAAGGAGGGTTTCGGGTTAGGAATAGTTTAGTAAAGTTTCACAAATACTCTAAACACCCCCTAACTATACAACTTTCACACAAAGCACATAGATCATGCAATTCACATTTAAAACACATAATTCACGTATTTGACAAGCAACGTACAGATTTCATGTAAACCATCCGTTTATAATTATTCGTGTTACTCACCAACGTTCGAGAGTTATCATGTGTGTGTTCCGGTAGTTCCCCGAATTACCAACGTAGAATCATTTAACTAACCTTAGTTAAATGCAGTGCTATGAATGGATGTCTAAGTCGATTGTGGTTAGGTTAACGTATTGACCTGAAGTTGTGGGTTGTCACATCACCCCCAACTTGAAAGAAATTTCTTCTCGAAATTTGATAAGAAGTCTCAAAAAATGAAACGGTGAGTTAAGATGACTGTGGATTTTCTTCGGGTACCACATCATCCCCAACTTGAAAGAGACTTTCGTCCCGAAATTCACTAGTCGTATCAGTGTTAGGTTCAACAGTTTTGAATAAATAAGTGTTAGGTTCAGTTTGATGTTTGGTCCACCAGTCCATACTGTCGCAACCCCTGACCCCACCCCGGGAGCGGGAGCCGCGAACTAGTCAAGTGGTATCGGTGTCTATTAATTTGGTAGCGGAAATGAGATATCAAGATCGTAGTTAGGAAATAAATTTCAGATTTTCAAAACACCAAACTTTTGTATTAAACAAATGGGATAAACCCATATTTCTTTGATAATTATATTTTATAGGGATAAACCCTAGTTGCTGAAAACGTAAACTTCTTCGTTTTATTCAGGTAAATTAAAGCCACTTTCTTTAAGCCTTCAGTGCTCCATAGCTGGCTTCTTATAGCTTCATATTAAGATACCTGAAACGTGTTTTAAAAATATTTTATCAGCAAGAAATACTGGCGAGTACATTCCAATTTATAAAAACATCAGTTGTTATAACTTTACAGTATTAAGATCGATTACAATGTTTATATCTACCCAATTACTCAGTCAGTACTTGTCACTCGACGGATCTATCACTATGGTCATATCACACATTGGCTACCCGTGTCCAATTGTGAAGATTATCAAGTACTGTATATAAACCCCATAATACTGGCAGTAATTGTAGAATACAAAGACTTAATCTCTGTAATTATAACTGATAAACATTTAGGTTTTGAAAAACATTTTAAATATAATTGTATCACAAAATGTGACAAAAGGAGAATGACTCACATTGTAAACTTATGTTTTTCTATGGGCTTCCTGGTGGTATTTCCTTATTATTTTCTTGAGTTTCTAATAAAAACATACAATGCACGCGTGTTAGTAAAATAACCTAAATCACATAACCCATACATCACGAGACAGAACCCCAACAGACTTAGTCAGGCAGAGCCTTGACATGCATTGCTGGATCCTAGATCAATCGGGTAGGGTAACGAATTAGTGATCGGGGGTTAAAATACTTACAACGGGGCAAAACTTCATGATTTAGGGGATATTTTGGCTACTAATTTTGTATAATATAGACTGAGAGAGAAAAGAGATTGAACAAATTTGAATTGTTGAACTGAGGCTCCTTTTATAGTTTTTCAAGGGGTCTCTCGCGCCCCGTGACCCGCCCAAAGGGGTCCTCTCGCTCCCCGTGAGAGTCACCTAGCTACGACTAGGTTTGACCAATCACCACACTAGGTATTCCACATGGCGCAAGGAGTGTCTGGCAAACAATGGCTTCTCACGCCCCGCGAGAAGGTTGAGGGGATTCTGTCGCAGCCCGCGACCGGATAGAAATTATGATTTTATTTGTTTTTTAATGACATTAAGGTTATACGCATTCGGTTTCGTAGTTATGGAGCGTTTTAGGGTGTTTTTGAGGGTTGTTATATCCTCCCCACCTTGTTTTAAATCTCGTCCTCGAGATTCACTGGAATAGGTGTGGATACTTCATTCGCAATTCTGACTCTAGCTCCCATGTGTACTCTGGTCCTCTCTTTGAATCCCATTTCACCTTGACCAGAATTAATCTCTTGTGCTTAAGATTCTTGATCTTTCTATCTTCAATCTGAATGGGCTTCTCTACAAACTTTAGCTTGTCATTTACCTCTATGTTCGGAAGTGGTATCACTAATGATTCGTCTGCTAAGCATTTCTTGAGGTTACATACATGAAATAAATCATGTATTCCTGCCATCTCTTCTGGTAATTGTAGCTGATAAGCTACTGATCCTATTCGTTGGATAATTTCAAAAGGTCCAACATACCTTGGGATTAGCTTTCCTCTTTTACCGAATCTGACAACTCCTTTCCATGGAGAAACTTTTAAAAATACCTTGTCTCCAAATTGAAATTCTAGTGGTCTGCGTCTGTTATCTGCATAACTCTTTTGACGATCTCGTGCTGCTTTCAGTCTTTCCTTGACTTGAATAATTTTGTCCATTGTTTCTTGCACAATTTCAGGACCCGATAGTTGTTTTTCTCCAATCTCTGCCCAACATACTGGTGTTCGGCATTTTCGTGCATAGAGTGCTTCAAATGGTGCAGCATTGATGCTAGTATGATAGCTATTGTTGTAGGAAAATTCTATTAAAGGTAAGTGATCATGCCAATTTCCTCCAAAATCAATCACACAAGCTCTAAGCACATCTTCCATTATTAGGATTGTCCTTTCACTTTGTTCGTCTGTTTAAGGATGATAAGCTGTACTTCGATTTAATCGGGTTCCCATGGCTTTTTGGAAACTTGTCCAAAAATGAGAAGTGAAACGACTGTCTCTATCAAACACAATAGATAAAGGAATTCCATGTAATGAAACTACTTCATTCATATACAACTTGACTAACTGTTCCATACTGAAAGTTTCCTTCATTGGTAAGAAATGAGCAGATTTGGTTAATCTGTGTACAATCACCCAGATTATGTCATTACCTTTTCGTGTCTTGGGTAATTTGGTAACAAAGTCCATTGTTATCAATTCTTATTTCCAAATTGGCATTTCTAATTGCTGCAATAATCCTGAACGTTTCTTCTGTTCAGCTTTAACTTGTGAGCAAGTTAAACATTTAGCAACATAATTTGCTATATCCTTTTTCATTCCTATCCACCAGAAATTCTTTCTTAAGTCTTGATATATCTTGTCACTTCCAGGATGCATTGTATACTTGGATTTATGAGCTTCTTCTAAAATTCGGCTACATAGGTTTCCTTGAATAGGTATCTAGATCCTTTTCTTATGGAACCTCCAAATCCCATCTGTTCCTTTTTTCTAATTCTTTGATCATTCCTTTCAAACCTTCAACATCATCCTTGATTGTTGTTTCATGTATCTTTTTAATTTGCTTATTTAAATCTATCTGCAGGTTTAGTCTAAGAGCACGCACTCTCTTTGGCTTTTCATGGTATTTCCTACTTAAAGCATCAGCTACTACGTTAGCTTTTCCTGCATGAACTGGATATCACGATCATAATCACTAAGAATTTCCATCCAAGGTCTTTGCCTCATGTTTAATTTCTTTTGTCCGAAGACATATCTTAAACTCTTATGATCCGTGAAGACAACGAACTTACTACCATAAAGATAGTGTCTCCAAATCTTAAGGGCAAAAAGTATTGCTCATAAGTCTAGATCATGGGTTGTATAATTCTCTTCGTGCTTTTTAAGTTGTCTAGAGGCATAAGAAATTACTTTTTGACGTTGCATTAATACACACCCAAATCCTAATTTGGAGGCGTCATAATAGACTACGAAGTCTTCAGTTCCTTCTGGCAAAGCGAGTATTGGTGCGTTGGTTAATCTTTGCTTCAAAATCTTGAATGCTTCCTCTTGTTTTGGTCCCCATTCAAACTTAACTAATTTGCAGGTTAGTTTGGTTAATGTAATGGCTATTCTAGAAAAATCTTGAATAAAACCTCTATAATATCCTTCCAATCCAAGAAAACTTCTCACTTCTGTAGGTGACTTAAGGACTTTCCATTTGGTAATTGCTTCGATCTTTGTGGGATCCACATGAATTCCTTCATGATTAACCAAGTGTCCAAGGAATTTTACTTCTTGCAACCAGATTCACATTTTTGCGAATTTAGCATGAAGCTTTTCCTTTCTCAATAATGTTAGAAGCACATGCAAATGCTCCTCATGCTCTTCCTTATTCTTAGAGTAAATTAGAATATCATCAATAAAGACAATTATGAATTTATCCAGGTATAGTTTACATATCATGTTCATCATGTCCATAAATGCGGCTGGTGCATTGATTAAACCGAATGGAATGACTGTAAATTTATAATGACCGTACCTTGTTCTGAAAGCAGTTTTAGGAATGTCCTCTTCCTGTACCTTCAATTGATGATATCCTGAGTGTAAGTCAATCTTAGAAAAGAATCGGGCTCCTTGAAGTTGATCGAATAGATCATCGATTCTCGGTAGTGGGTACCGATTTTAATTCGTAACCTTATTCAATTCTCGGTAATCAATGCACATACGCATCGATCCATCTTTCTTCTTAACAAATAACACCGGTGCTCCCCATGGAGATAAACTAGGTTGAATGAAACCTTTTTCAAGTAGTTCGTCCAGCTGTTTCTTCAATTTCTGCATCTCCGTTGGCGCTAGTCGATAAGGTGCTTTGGCAATCGGTGCTGTTCCTGGTATCAGGTGAATTCTAAATTCAACCTCTCAATCTGGTGGTAATCCAGGTAACTCTTCTGGAAAAATATCTGAGAATTTAGATATTACGGGAATATCTTTTAATTCTTTTCCTTTAGTGTTAATGATTACTGAAATCATATACACTATTCTTCCTTTCCGTGCGTAACTTGCAACTTTCATCACAGAGATGAATTTTGTTGACCTTGTCGGCTTGTCTCCCTTAATTATGATCTTTTCACCATTTAGTCTACATACTTCTACTGACTTTTGATCACATAAAATACTTGCATGATTGGCTACCAACCAATCCATTCCTAGTTCGACATCGAATCCGGCTAGATTCATTGGTAAGAGGTTAGCAATAAATCTATGATTTAAAATTTCTATCATTGCTTCCTGCAGGATTTCGCTTATCTTGATAGAATCTCCATTTGCTGTCTCCACCAGGCAGTCTTGGTGAAGTTTAGTTAATAGTTGATTGAGAAGTTTGCAGAAAGAAGTATTCATGAAACTTTGGTTTGCACCAGAGTCAAATAATACTTTAGCATAAACATCATTAACTAAAAACGTACCGACAATCACATCAGGGATCATCTTGGCTTCTTCAGCTATCAGAACGAATGCTCTAGCATTCTTTTTGGGTCCTTCAGCTGCCTTTGCTTTGTTGGTTATCGCTAGAGCTAGTTTCGGACAGTTCGGTTTGATGTGGCCAGCTTCTCCGCAGTTGTAGCATATTCGGGCACTAGCTTTCTTCCTACAATATTCTTCCTTATGTCTTGGAAATTTGCAAAAGTTGCAGGACACAACACATTTTCCTGAGTGCTTCCTTTTACAGAACTTGTAATAGGGCGAAAAGGAAGAATCTGTTCATTTCCAGCGATAGGAATCACAATAGCGTAGTTCATGGGTAATCTTTTTAGCTAGGTTCTTTTTTTGATTTTCCTCTTGCGTATGTACCAATTCATCTGTCAGAGTATTAGCAAGTTCTACTGCTTCTTCTATGGTTTGTGGTCTAGCTGCCTTGACTACATGTCTGATCTCACTAATTAATCCCCAAATGTAACGGGAGATTAATACTGGTTCTGGTGAGGCTAGGGTTGGTACTATCCTTGCATATTCAAAGAATGTGGTAGTATATTCCCTGCAATCTATTCCAATCATTCTATGATTTAGGAACTTATTAGCAATCTGTTCTATTTCATGAGGAGGACAAAATTTTCTTTCAACTATTCCTTTAAACTTGTTCCATTCCATACTGCAAACACTGTCACTTCCTCTTGACTGGAGAATAGTATTGCACCACTCCAAGGATGCATTCTTAAAGAGATTAGAAGCATATATGATCTTATCCTCATCTGCACACTTACTTATTTTTAAGACTGTTTCTGTCTTTTCTATCCAGCGCAAGGCTGAAATGGCTCCTTCATTGCCTTAAAATTCTATCGGTTTGCATGACAAGAAGTATTTATAAGAACAACCATTTGAAATGGTCCTTCTTCTTTTTGGAATTGGAGCTTGGATAAATAGTTCGTGATTTCCATTTACGCCATGACTTGGTTCGTTGGGCTTACGTTTACTTCCGATTATGGAATTATTATTTTCTGCCTTTTTATTAATAGTATCGATAATATAGGGCATGACATCTATGATTCCTTGAGCTAATATGTGTTCGATGGCATTTTTATCCACTTGGTTCCCGTTATTATTGTTATTCTGGATTTCCTGATTTACTTCGTTTGACATCTGAATTGTAAACATTTATCAGGTATTAATATCACAGAATAAATTAATACAAAAAAACATTCAAGCACATTGAACCAAAATCGTCGATCATTGCGACTTTTACTCTTTTCATATATGTATATGCATCTATTACAAACTACGACTGAAACATAAACGCTAGTAATTATGCATTGATATATATATATATATATATATATATATATATATATATATATATATATATATATATATATATTTCCAAGTAACTTAAAATACACATATTTATATATATAAGGCGACTGTTTTCTTAGTACTGCATCTCCCACTCGTCATATTTCCAAGCGAGTTTTCTCCGATTTGGCGAATCCGGTTTTCTTCCTCAACCAACTCTTCACCATACTTGCGAAGTTCTTCTACGTTCTCCCGACTCATTGGTGGCATTGGTGCTGGTATGGGTTTAGGGTAGGTTGGTACTGCTTCTCCATAGGGATATGGGTTATTCAGTAATTCCTGGAATGCCCAGTCGTTGGCCCACCACCGTTCTAAAGGGTTCGGTGCTGGAATCCTGGGTATCTCGTTTGGATCAAAAGCTGGAATTGGAAGTGGGTTCTCCTAGTTTTGTTCTAGGTTCATGGGTTGGTCAGGGTATAATGGTAGTAATTGTGGTTCTGGTACTGCTACTTGGTTGAGATCAAATTCTACATCTGCATTCCTAAACATGTGAAAATTGGCTAGTTGCCTATCCAATTCTTCTTCCGATACAGGTCTAGCTTCTGGATTTTGGATATTTCTTTCAGCTCTATTCACTATTGCTTGTTGTTGAGCTTTTCTCATTCTTTTCCTTCTTTCTACTTAGCTCTACTAAACCACCCTCGTTTTTTAGGGGGAAAAGGTTCTTCGGATTTAGCCTTAAAAATAAAGATTCCCTTGGAATCGGCTGCTGTCACGACCCCCGACCCTATTCCTAGTTTGAGCGCCGTGAGATAGAAAACCGTGGTACTAGTGTTTATTAATTAGCAGCGGAATTTACATCAGGACCAGGTGTCAGGAAAATAATATCAGAGTTTTTAAAACACCGCATTATTTTATTTATAACTGTGGGGTAAACCTCGTATTTACAGGAAAGGAATTTCACTGGGGAAATCCTTTAAATTACAGAAAACATATTTATTTCTAATTTACTGAGCCACTTTATTTAAGCTGAAAAGCTTCACGGCACTTTTCCATTCTTCATAGTAAATTACCTGAAACACGTTTTAAAAGATTTGATCAGCGAAAAATACTGGCGAGTGCATTCAATTTATACAAAAGACACATTGTTAGGGGAGTGGGGGTGGTATCACTTGCAAAAATCCCATCACTCACAAACATCCAATCAAGTTCCGTCATATCATCAACCATTATTCCATCACTCACAACCTTTTTTTAGTGGCGGTGGTCATCACTAGTGATGGAATTCCATCACTCACTACTTTTTTTTAATTTCCTTTTTTAAGAAATTAACAATTTATCCATCACTCACAACCTATTTTTTTTTTGTTTTTAAATTAATTTAACTACAAATCAGCCATGGCTTCGGCTGTGTTGTTTCTATGACCAAAGCAAATTAAATTAAAGTTTGAAATATGTTGTGTAAATATAATGCAAGTCCAGGGACCATTCATGTTAAAACATCCAAACTTTTAAAACAACACCCCATCTCCACTTCGTTTTCTCGACCGGTTTTTCCGGCGAAGCAAACAAATTTTTATATTCTTTTGGGGTCACAACGTACAAGTATTAATACACAACGTATAAGTCATACACATATAATCGAATTTTTACAACGCGTGAAGTTTTCCACGCGTTTTAAGTTTCACGCGTGGAAAACTGTGGTGGCGACGATGTTCCCATGTTCATCACGAGTGATGGAGGTGCCATCATGGACCACCCCCAGTCCCCTTATAATGTAAAGTATTAAGAGTTTTCTCATTTGTTTATATCTTATAATTGTCTGACCAAGTTGTCACTCGGTAAGACCTGTGACTGTGGTCATATCGCAATTTAGGTCTGTTCACCTAAAAGTGACGCTTGTCAAGAATTGTATACAAAACCCCACGTACTGGCAGTAATTTAAGATTACAAAGACTTAATCACTGTAAGTATAACTGGAAAACATTTAGGGTTTTGCAAAGCAATTTAATAAAAATAGAATGACTCACATTGCAGATATAAACTGCCAGAGCTTGCCTACTGGTTAAGCTGATAAACCTAATTAAATATACAATCCAAACAAAATTAGGTTAGTAACTTAATTCAACATTTACGATAATCGCGAGATCAAAACACTCACGACGAATGAGAAAGTATAGCCGAATTACGGCAGCACTTAAACATCCATCGGATCAGTTTTAATCTATCGGATACTGTACCGTAGTAGTGATCGAGCTATTACCCTGATATCGCTGCAGAATTTCGAGGTTTCGATTGTATTTTGAAAGAAACAGACGACTGATCGGTGAAACGAACGTGATTTTTCGTTGAAGTATGTAAACTGTTCAAGTGCCAAGCCCTGGAATTTATAGCCAAATTTGGACACTCCCGCGTGTCGCGACAGCTTCCTGGGTTTCTTCCGCGTGTCGCCGGAGACGACCACCTAACCTAGGGTAGCCTTGTGTCGAGTATAGCCTGGAAATGTGTCAAGTTCGACTGATACGTGTCTTGATCTTCTGTCGCGAGTCGCAGAACAATTAGGGGAACACCCCCCTTTAGTTTTAGGGGGCCCTGTTACTAGTTTCATCTGTTTTTCCGTTTCGGGTCGCACCGTACTACTTGGGGTTCCCAATTAGGATTCCTTAGTGTGCCTTTTAAGCATAGGTAACGGAAAATTTGTGAGGTTGTTACATCCTCCCCACCTTGTTTGAAATCTCGTCCTCGAGAATTACTGGAACAAGTAAGGATACTTTCGTTTCATTTCTGATTCTAGCTCCCATGTATATTCAGGTCCCCTCTTTGAGTCCCATTTTACTTTGACCAGAACTAATCTCTTGTGTTTGAGATTCTTGACCTTTCTGTCTTCTATTTGTAGAGGTTTTTCAACAAACTTTAACTTTTCATTTACCTCTATGTCCTGAAGAGGTACTACCAGTGATTCATCAGATAAGCATTTCTTAAGATTACATACATGAAATACATCATGTACACCGGCTAGTTCTTCAGGTAGTTGTAACTGATAAGCAACTGTTACTGGTACTATTCGTTGGACAACTTTAAAAGGTCCGACATACCTTGGACTTAACTTTCCTTTCTTACCAAATCGAACTACTCCTTTCCAAGGAGAAACTTTAATAGTACTTTGTCTCCAACTTGAAATTCTAACGGCTTTCGTCGATGGTCAGCATAACTCTTTTGGTGATCTCGAGCCGTTTTCAATCTTTCCTTGATTTGAGTTATCTTGTCGGTGGTTTCCTACATAATCTCGGGACCTGATAACTAACTTTCTCCTATTTCTGCCCAACATACTGGAGTTCGGCACTTTCGTCCATAAAGTGCTTCGAATGGAGCAGCATTAATGCTTGTATGATAACTGTTGTTATAAGAGAATTCTATCAGTGGTAAATGGTCGTCCCAATTTCCACCAAAATCTATAACACATGTTCTCAGCATCTCTTCTAAAGTTTGGATCGTCCTTTCACTTTGTCCATCTGTCTGGGGGTGGTATGCTGTACTTAAGTTTAATCGTGTCCCCATTGCTTGTTGGAAACTTTTCCAAAAATGTGAAGTGAAACGACAATCTCTCTCAGACACAATGGAGAGTGGAACTCCATGTAATGATACTATCTCATCTACATATAACTTAGCTAGTTTTTCCATGCTAAAGGTTTCCTTCATTGGTAGGAAATGAGCTGATTTGCTTAATCGATCCCCAATCACCCATATTGCATCGTTACCTTTTCTTGTTTTGGGTAACTTAGTAACAAAATCCGTTGTTATTAATTCCCATTTCCATACAGGAATTTCTAATTGTTGAAGTAACCCTGAAGGTTTCTGGTGTTCTGCTTTAACTTGTGAACAAGTTAAACACTTAGAAACGTAACTAGCTATGTCCTTTTTCATTCCTATCCACCAAAAATTATTCCTCAAGTCTTGATACATCTTGTTGCTACCTGGATGCATTGTATACCTAGATTTATGGGCTTCCTCTAATATTTTATTTCTTAGATTTCCTTGTCTAGGTACCCAAATTCTTTTCTTATGGAATCTCCAAATTCCATCAGTTCCTTGTTCTAATTCCTTTAACCTCCCTTTCATTCCTTCAGCATTATCTTCGATTGCTATTTCTTGGATCTTTTTCAGTTGTTCCATTAAATCTATTTGCGGATTTAACCTAAGAGCACGTACTCGTCTTTGCTTCTCATGGTACTTACAACTTAAAGCGCCTGCTACTACATTTGCTTTTCCCTCGTGATATTGAATATATAAGTCGTAATCACTTAAGATTTCCAGCCACCTTCTTTGCCTCATGCTCAATTTTCTTTGCCCAAAAATATATCTTAAACTCTTATGATCTGTAAAAATAGTAAACTTACTACCATACAGATAATGTCTCCAAATCTTATGGGCAAAAATTATTGCTCCTAATTCTAAGTCATGAGTCGTGTAATTTTCCTCGTGCTTCTTTAATTGTCGTGATGCATAAGCAATCACTTTTTTACGTTGCATCAATACGCATCCTAATCCTAATTTAGAAGCATCACAGTAAACTATAAAATCTTCTGTTCCTTCTGGTAATGCAAGAATTGGTGCGTTTGTTAATCTTTGCTTCAAGATGCTGAAGGCTTCTTCCTGCTTAGCTCCCCACTCAAACTTATCCGCTTTACAGGTTAACTTAGTTAATGGGACATCTATCTAAGAGAAGTCTTGGATAAAACGTCAATAGTATCCAGCTAATCCTAGAAAACTTCGGACTTCTGTAACTGATTTTGGGACTTTCCAGTTTGTGATAGCTTCTATCTTTGAAGGATTTACATGAATTCCTTCCTGATTGACCAAATGTCCTAGAAATTGCGCTTCTTGTAACCAAAATTCACACTTAGAAAATTTAGCATAAAGTTTTTCTTTCCTTAATAAGGTTAAGAGCGCATGCATGTGCTTACAGTGCTCCTCCTTGCTTTTGGAATAAATGAGTATATCGTCAATAAAGACAATTACAAATTTATCCAAATACGGTTTACAGATCCTATTCATCATATCCATAAATGCTGCAGGAGCATTTGTTAATCCAAATGGCATGACTGTAAACTCGTAGTGACCATACCTAGTTCTGAAAGCAGTCTTAGGAATGTCCTTTTCCTGTACTTTCAGTTGATGGTATCTGGAGCGTAAATCAATCTTAGAAAAATATCTAGCTCCTTGAAGTTGATCAAAAAGATCATCAATCCTAGATAAGGGGTATCGATTCTTAATATTAACCTTATTTAATTCTCTATAATCGATACACATTCGCATAGATCCATCTTTCTTTTTCACAAACAACACAGGTGCTCCCCAAGGGGATGAACTTGGTTGTATAAATCCTTTTTCTAGCAATTCATCTAACTGTTTTTTCAGTTCTAACATCTCTGTTGGTGCTAAATGGTAAGGTGCCTTAGCAATTGGAGCAATTCCAGGTACTAGATGAATTCTAAATTCTACTACCCTATCTGGTGGTACTCCAGGTAGATCTTCTGGGAATACATTGGGGTATTCTGATACTACCGGAATTTCCTTAAGTTCCTTGCTCTTAGTGTTAATGATCACTGAAATCATATACACTATGCCTTGTTTCCGTACATAACTAGCACCTTTCATCATTGAGATGAACTTCATTGGCTTACTCCTCTTATCTCCTTTAATCAGGATAATTTCACTTGTTGGTGTACGAATTTCAATAGAATTCTGGTCGCATAGGATTCGAGCATGGTTGGCTATTAACCAATCCATTCCTAATACCACATCGAATCCTGCTAAATTCATAGGTAGAAGGTTTGCAAAGAACTTGTGTCCTACTAGTTCTACTTTTCCTTCTTGAAGTACTTCACGTATGTTGATAGGGTTCCCTTCGGTCGTTTCTACCTTACAAGCTTGACTTAACATAGTTAATGGCTGTTTAAGAGCTTGACAAAATGCAGTATTTATAAAACTTTGGTTTGCACCAAAGTCAAATAATACTTTTGCATAGACGTCATGGATAAGGAACGTACCGGCTATCACGTCGGGAATCATGGCTGCCTCTTACGTTGTCAGTTGAAAAGCTCTCGCGTTCTTTTTGTTAGCTCCGTCTGCCGCTTTAGCTTTGTTATCCGTTGTCTTGGCTAATTTAGGGAAATTTGGCTTGAAATGCCCCACTTCCCCGCAGTTGAAGCAGATAGTAGATTTCTTTCTACACTCTTCTTCTTTGTGCCCATGTATCTTACAGAAGTTGCAGTACTTATTACATTTTCCTGGGTGTCTTCTTTTGCATAATTTGCAGATAGGTGGTGCAGAAGACTGCCCGACTTCTTTCTTGAAGTTATTACCCGAGCGAAAACCTTGGGTAATCTTTTGAGCTAATTCCTTCCTCTTATTCTCCTCCCTCGTACGAACTAATCCGTCAGTCAAGGTATTGGCTAATTTGACGGCATCGTCGATAGTTCGAGGTCTAGCAGCCTTGACTATATCGCGGATTTCACTAATCAATCCCCAAATATAGCGAGAAATAAGTATAGGTTCTGGCAAAGCCAGAGTCGGTATGATTCTTGCATACTCGAAGAATTTTGACGTATACTCTCGACACTTAACATCCACCATTCCGTGGTTCAGGAATTGATTTGCCATTTGTTCCTTTTTATAAGGAGGGCATAATTTTCTTTCTATCAATTCCTTAAACTCTTCCCAACTCATGGCATAAGCCATGTCACTACCTTTAGCTTGTAGAACAGTATTCCACCATTCTAATGCTTCTTTTTTAAAATATTGGAAGCATACATTACCGTGTCTTCTTCTACGCACTTACTTATTTTGATAACAGCTTCTTTCTTTTCCAACCATCGTAGTGCAGTAGTTGCTCCTTCACTTCCTGGGAATTCAGTTGGTTTACAGGCTAGGAACTCTTTATAAGTACAACCAGTTGTCGCCACTTTCATCTTTTTAGGAAATGGGGCTTGGATTATATTATCATTGCCTCCATTCACGCTATGACTGAAATTATCATCGCGGGTGCGTTTTCTATTATTGGCTTTGGAAGGTTCAACTGGGTTTTTAACAGCTGCTACGATTGCTGGGATAGCATTGGCTATGCCCTGAGTAACTACGTTTTCTATGTGTTCTCTATTTAGAAAATTTTCCTGGTTATTTGGTTACGATTGATTAACTTCGTTTGCCGATTGATTAACTGTGTTTGCCATCTGAATTATAGACATAATACCTTGATTAATATCACAAAATAGACAGCAAATAAATAAAGCATTGTAATCACAACACAACTGAGTCAGCACGTATAGCCAAAATTGTCGATCATTGCGACGTTTAGATTTTTATATATATTATGCATCTGTACACAACCACGTATTTACAGATATTTTACTTATTATTAGGTGATATTATATATATATATATATATATATATATATTCTTTCACGACATATTACTATTACACAAACACCTATACTATGGTTAGCCCGCCTCAAAAGTTGAACTCTCTCTCGTCGTATTTCCAGATGATACTTTCGCCCACTGTTCGGATTTTGTTTCCTGCCTCCACCAACTCTTCACCATAATGGTGCAGCTCAGCAACATTTTCCGGGTTCATGGGTGGAAAGGTAGCAGAAGCAGGTTCAAATTATGGGTAGTATGGGTTGGGATTGTTCATCATATTTTGGAAGTGCCAATCATTCGTCCACCACTCCTCAATTTGGTCAGGAAGTGGCTATGGGTTAAGAATATGAGCAGGAATGGCAGGTTCCAAGTTTATAGGTAGTTCAGCTTGGATAGGAGCATTGATGAGGTTTTCATCAACTAGGCCAAACAGATCACAGTTGGCTAACTTTCTGTCTAATTCTTCACAGGGTGGAAATTCTGGAGCCTGACTGGAACTTTCTCCTAACACCTCTTTTCCTTTAGGTTTGATTGTTTTTTTTAACCTTTTGGGCTACGGGTTTCTTCTTTCTTCCCCTCTTCCAGTCCATAATTCTCCTTCTTTTCATCGGTTTTGGTTTCTCATGTGCTTGGAAAACTATTGGTTCATCCGGCTCAGCTTGGTACCCGGACTGGTTTTCAGTGGTTTCCATCTCCGTATGATTTATTGAAAAGTTATGGAGAGCCTCCAATAACTCATTCATACTGTTAGTTACAAATAATGAAAACACAAAATTCCAAAATTAAATATTATTACAAATAATTTCACAGAAGCATCAAATCCCTGACTATTTATTTTAAGTATTTTCAAAATACTTAATTAGCTTAAACCAGTGGCTCTGATACCACCTTTTCTGTCACGACCCCCGACCTATTCCTGGGTTGAGCGCCGTGGGACAGAAAACCGTGGTACTGGTGTTTATTAATTTACAGCGGAATTTACATCAGGACCGGGTGTCAAGAAAATAATATCAGAGTTTTAAAAACACCACATTATTTTATTTATAACTGTGGGGTAAACCCCGTATTTACAGGAAAGGAATTTCACTGGGGAAATCCTTTAAATTATAGAAAACATGTTTATTTCTAATTTACTGAGCCACTTTATTTAAGCTGAAGTGCTTCATGGCACTTTTCCTTTCTTCACAGTAAATTACTTGAAACATGTTTTAAAAGATTTGATCAGCGAAAAATACTAGCGAGTGCATTCAATTTATACAAAAGAGACATTGTTAGAATGTACAGTATTAAGAGTTTTCACATTTGTTTATATCTTATAATTGTCTGACCACGTTGTCACTTGGCAAGACCTGTGACTATGTATCACTATTTAGGTCCTTTCACCTAAAAGTGATGCTTGTCAAGAATTGTATACAAAACCCCACGTACTGGCAGTAATTTAAGATTACAAAGACTTAATCACTCTAAGTATAACTGGAAAAAATTTAGGGTTTTGCAAAGCAATTTAATAAAAATAGAATGACTCACATTGCAGATTTAAACTGTCAGAGCTTGCCTACTGGTTAAGCTGATAAACCTAATTAAATATACAATGCAAACGAAATTAGGTTAGTAACTTAACACAACATTTACGATAATCGCGAGATCGAAACTCTCACGACAAATGACAAAGTATAGCCGAATTACGGCATCACTTAAACATCCATCGGATCAGTTTTAATCGATCGGATACTGTACCATAGCAGTGATCGAGTTATTACCCTGATATCGCTGCTGAATTTCAAGGTTTCGATTGTATTTTGAAAGAAACAGACGATTGATCAGTGAAACGAACGTGATTTTTCGTCGAAGAATGAAAACTGTTCAAGTGCCAACCCCTGGAATTTATAGCCAAATTTGGACACTCCCGCGTGTCGCGATAGCTTCCCGAGTTTCTTCCACGTGTCGCCGGAGACGACCACCTAACCTAGGGTAGCCTTGTGTCGAGTATAGCCTGGAAATGTGTCAAGTTCGACTGATACGTGTCTATATCTTCTGTCGCGAGTCGGGGAACAATTAGGGGAACACCCCCCCCCCTTGAGTCTTAGGGGGCCCTGTTACTAGTTTCGTCCGTTTTTCAGCTTCGAGTCGCACCGTACTTCTTGGGGTTGCCAATTGGGATTCCTTAGTGTGCCTTTTAATAATAGGTAACGAAAAATTTGTGAGGTTGTTACAGCTGCGTATCCTGAGGTTGGCTGGGATGTTCCTTCATCAATTGGAGAATGAGGTAGGTGACGATAAGCGTCAGAAGTACCCTGATCACTCCTATTGTAAACTAAGCGTCAGAAGTACCCTGATCACTCCTATTATACATATTTACATAGAATAATATACATATTTACACAGAATAATACATAAGTTATTTCCTAACGCAATTGGTTAAAACTTAGGTATTAAAAGAACACCTAAATGGCTTAAACCAGTGGCTCTGATACCACCTTCTGTCGCAACCCCCGACCCCACCCCGGGAGCGGGAGCCGCGAACCAGTCAAGTGGTATCGCTGTTTATTATATTGGTAGTGGAAATGAGACATCAGGATCGTAGTTAAGAAATAGTTTTTAGAGTTTGAAACACCAAACTTTTGTATTAAACAAATGGGATAAACCCATATTTCTTTGATAATAATATTTTATAAGGATAAACCCTAGTTGCTAAAAATATAAACTTCTTCATTTTATTCAGGTAAATTAAAGCCACTTTCTTTAAGCCTTCAGTGCTCCATAGCTGGCTTCTTATAGCTTCACATTAAGTTACATAAAACGCGTTTTAAAAATATTTTATCAGCAAGAAATACTGGCGAGTACATTCCAATTTATAAAAACATCAGTTGTTATAACTTTACAGTATTAAGAGCGATTACAATGTTTATATCTACCCAATTACTCGGTCAGTACTTGTCATTCGACGGATCTTTGACTATGGTCATATCACACATTGGCTACCCGTGTCCAATTGTGAAGATTATCAAGTACTGTATACAAACCCCATAATACTGGCAGCAATTGTAGAATACATAGACTTAATCACTGTAATTATAACTGATAAACATTTAGGGTTTTGTAAAACATTTTAAATATAATTGTATCACAAAATGTGACAAAAGGAGAATTACTCACATTGTAAACTTATGTTTTTCTATGGGCTTCCTGGTGGTATTTCCTGATTATTTTCTTGAGTTTCTAATAAAAACATACAATGCACGTGTGTTTGTAAAATAACCCAAATCACATTATCCATACATAAAGAGACAGAACTCCAACAGACTTAGTCAGACGGATCCTTGACATGCGTTGCTGGATCCTAGATCAATCGGGTAGGGTTACGAATTAGTGATCGGGGGTTACAATTGTCGCAGCCCCCGACCCCTACCCCGGGAGCGGGTACCGCGAGCTCAGATGGGTGGTATCGGTGTTTGTTAATTTGGTAGCGGAATACATCAGGACCGTAGTTAGGAAATATTTTGATCAGAGTAAAACACCAAACTTTTATAATAATAAATCTTTGGGATAAAACTCAAGTTCATTTGACAATACATTTGTAGAGATAAACCCTAATTATTGAAAATCAAAAACTCCTTTTTATTTAGGTAACTTTTATGGCCACTTTTCCAAGCCTTCAGTGCTCTCCAGCTGGCTTCTATTTGGCTTTCACATTGTGTTACCTGGAACGCGTTTTGAAAACATTTTATCAGCAGGAAATACTGGCAAGTACATTCCATTTTGGTAAAGCAATAGTTATTTACACATTAAAATATTAAGGTTACAATGTTTATATCTACACAATTACTCGGTCAGTACATGTCACTTGACGGATCTATGACTATGGTCATATCACACATTGGATACCCGTGCCCAATTGTGAAGGTTATCAAGTACTGTATACAAACCCCATAATACTGGCAGCAATTGTAGAATCAGAAAGACTTAATCATTGTAATTGTATTTGAAAACAGTTGAGGTTTTGGTAAAGCATTTTGAGTCATAAAAATGTACTCTCAAATAGTGTGAAAAAGTGAATGTACTTACAAAAAGATTTAAAAAGAAGAATGTACTCACATCGTTGACTTAGGTGATATTACTATAGCTTCCTGGTGATTCTCCTGGTTATTATCTATTAAAATTAAACAATGCACACGTGTTAGTAAAATAACCCAAATCACATTAACCGTACAACTCGATACAGAACTCCAATGACTGAGTCAGGCAGAGCCTTGACATGCATTACGGAATCCTAGATCAATCGGGTGTACACACGAGACAGAACTCCAACGACTGAGTCGGGCATAGCCCTGACATGCGTTACAGAGCCCTAAATCGATTGTGTAGGGTAACAGCAGGGTTATAATACTTACAAAGAGGCAGAGCTTCACTTTATAGTGGGTATTATGCCCGAGTATAGTTTCTACTATATAGAAACTGAGAGAGAAAATAGAAAGTTAAACAATTTGAAATGAAGCTGATTGATCCTATTTATAGGCAGATTCAAGGGCGGCTCGCGGCCCGCATAAGCTTTAGCTAACTCTCTCGTGGCCCGCCAGAGAGTACGTGTCGAGTATAGGCTTGGCCAGTCATGGCCCTAGCCTTGATGAGTCACATGGCACATGGCATTATGCCTTGACCGGCACTCTAAGCCAGTCGCGGCCCCCGAAGGCAAATGCTAAGGGTGTCGCACCCCGCGAGAGACTCCTGAATTTTGTTTTTCATGATTTTTCTAAGTATATGGTTATTTCGGGTCCGTTTCTCACGTACGGGGTATATAAGGAATGTTTTAAGGTCACGTTAAGGGTTCTAGGAGGGTTGTTATATCCTCCCCACCTTGTTTTAGATCTCGTCCTCGAGGTCTACTGGAACAGCTGTGGGTATTTCCTTTGCATCTCTAATTCGAGTTCCCAAGTGTATTTTGGTCCTCTCTTGGAATCCCATTTCACTTTGACAAGAACTAGTCTCTTGTGTTTGAGGTTCTTGATCTTTCTATCGTCAATCTGAACGGGTTTCTTGACAAACTTAAGTTTCTCATTTACCTCTATGTCCTTAAGAGGTATCACTAATGATTCGTCTGCTAAGCACTTTTTGAGATTACATACATGAAACACATCATGTATTCCTGCCATTTCTTCTGGCAGTTGTAGCTAATAGGCTACAGGTCCTATTCTTCTAATAATCTCAAAAGGTCCAACATACCTGGGGCTAAGCTTTCCTCTCTTAACGAATCTGACTACTCCTTTCCATGGAGAAACTTTTAATAATACTTTATCTCCTACTTGAAATTCTAAAGGTTTTCGTCTATTATCTGCATAATTCTTTTGACGATCTCGTGCTGCTTTTAGTCTTTCCTTGACTTGAACTATCTTATCTGTTGTTTATTGCACTATCTCTGGTACAAATAATTGTTTTTCTCCAATTTCTGCCCAACAGACTGGAGTTCTGCACTTTCGTCCATAAAGTGCCTCAAATGGTGAAGCATTAATGCTAGTATGATTGTTGTTATTATAGGAAAATTCTATTAGTGGTAAATGGTCGTCCCAATTTCCTACGAAATCAATTACACAAGCTCTAAGCATATCTTCCATCGTCTGGATTGTCCTTTCGCTTTGTCCGTCTGTCTATGGATGTAAGCTGTGCTTAGATTTAATCTGGTTCCCATTGCTTTTTGGAAACTTGTCCAAAAAATGAGAAGTAAAATGGCTATCTCTATCAGATACAATAGACAAAGGAATTCCATGTAATGAAACTATTTTATTTACATATAGCTTAGCTAACTGTTCCATATCGAAAGTTTCCTTCATGGGTAAGAAATGAGCGGATTTGGTTAATCTGTCTACAATCACCCAGATTGTATCATTTCCTTTTCTTGTCTTGGGTAATTTGATAACAAAGTCCATTGTTATCAATTCTCATTTCCATATTGGCATCTCTAGCTGTTGCAATAACCCTGAGGGTTTCTGATGCTCAACTTGAACGTGTGAACAAGTTAGACATTTAGCAACATAATTTGCCATATCCTTTTTCATTCCTATCCACCAGAAATTTTTCTTTAGATCTTGATACATCTTATCACTTCCGAGATGTATCGTATAGTTAGACTTATGAGCTTCTTCTAGAATTTTGTGGCGTAGGTTTCCTTGTTTAGGTATCCACATCCTTTTCTTATGGAACTTCCAAATTCCATCGGTTCCTTGTTCTAATTCCTTAATCATTCCTTTTAATTTTTCAGCATCGCCTTGATTGCTGATTCCTGTACTTCTCTAATTTGCTCATTTAAATCTACTTGTAGATTTAATCTGAGAGAACGTGCTCGTTTTGGCTTTTCATGATACTTTCGACTTAAAGCATCAGCTACTACATTAGCTTTTCTAGCATGATACTGGATATCACAATCATAATCGCTAAGAACTTCCATCCAGCGTCTCTGTCTCATATTTAATTCTTTTTGCCCAAAAATATACCTTAAACTCTTGTGATCGGTGAAGACAACAAATTTATTTCTATATAAATAGTGTCTCTAAATCTTAAGGGCAAAAACTATGGCTCCTAATTCTAAATCATGGGTTGTATAACTCTCTTCATGTTTCTTAAGTTGTCTAGAGGCATAAGCTATAACCTTTTGACGTTACATCAACACACATCCATATCCTAACTTAGACGCATCACAATAGACTATAAAGTCTTCAGTTCCTTCTGGAAATGCGAGTATGGGTGCGTTGGTTAACCTTTGCTTAAGAATCTTAAAAGCTTCTTCCTATTTTGGTCCCCATTCAAACTTAACTGATTTGCAAGTCAGTTTGGTTAATGGAATGACTATTCTAGAGAAATCTCGGATAAACCGTCTATAATATCCTGCCAGTCCAAGAAAACTTCTTACTTCTGTTGGCGAATCAGGGACTTTCCACTTGGAAATCGCTTCGATCTTAGTGGGATCCACATGAATTCCTTCATGATTAACCAGATGTCTAAGAAATTGCACTTCTTGTAACCAAAATTCACACTTTGAGAATTTAGCATTAAGCTTCTCTTTCTTAATAATGTAAGAAGTGTATGCAGATGCACTGCATGTTCTTCTTTACTCTTAGAGTAAATTAAAATATCATCTATAAATACAATTATGAATTTATCTAGGTATGGTTTACATATCCTATTCATCATGTCCATAAATGCAGCTGGGGCATTGGTTAAACCAAATGGCATGACGCTAAATTCATAATGACCGTATCTCGTTCTGAAAGCAGTTTTAGGAATATCCTCTTCCCCTACTTTCAATTGATGATATCCTGAGCATAAGTCTATCTTAGAAAAGAATCGAGCTCCTTGAAGTTGATCAAACAGATCATCAATTCTCGGTAGTGGGTACCGATTCTTAATCGTAACTTTCTTCAAATCTCGGTAATCAATGCACATACGCATCGATCGGTCTTTCTTCTTAACAAACAACACCGGTGCTCCCCACGGTGATGAACTTGGTTGTATAAAACCTTTGTCAAGAAGTTCGTCCAATTGGTTCTTCAGTTCCTACATCTCCATTGGTGCTAATCGATATGGCGCTTTGGCAATCGGTGCCGTCCCTGGTATTAGGTGAATTCTAAATTCAACTTCTCTATCAGGCGGTAATCCAGGTAACTCTTCTGGAAAGACGTCTGAGAATTTAGATATTACAGGAATATCTTTTAATTCTTTTCCTTTAGTATTAATGATTACGGAAATCATATATACTACTCCTCATTTCCTTTCATAACTTGCAGCTTTCATCACAGAGATGAATTTTGTCGATCGGGTTGGCTTATCTCCTTTGATTGTGATCTTTCCACCACTTGGTGTACTTAATTATACTGACTTTTGATCACATAAAATACTAGCACGATTGGCTACCAACCAACCAATCCATTCCTAATACGACATCGAAACCAGCCAGATTCATTGGGTAAAGGTTGGCAAAAAAATGATGGTTTAGGATTTCTATTCTTGCTCCATGCAAGATTTCACTTATCTTAACGGATTCTTCGTTTGCTGTTTCTACCAGACAATCTTGTTGAAGTTTGACTAAGGGATGGTCAAGAAGTTTGTAGAAAGAAGTATTGATAAAACTTTGGTTTGCACCAGAGTCAAACAATACTTTGGTGAAAATATTATTAACTAAGAACGTACCGGCAATCACATCCGGAATCATCTTGGCTTCCTCAGCTGTTAGAACAAAGGCTCTGGCATTCTTCTTAGGAGCTTCAGTTGTCTAAGCGTTGTTGGTCGTGGCTAGAGCTAGTTTCGGACAGTTCGGTTTGATGTGACCAGCCTCTCCACAATTGTAGCATATTCTAGCATTACCTTTCTCCTACAATCTTCTTCCATATATCCTGGGTATTTGCAAAAGTTGCAGGACACAACACACTTCCCCGAGTGCTTCTTTTTACAAAACTTACAGTAAGGTGCCGAAGGACCTGTCCCTTTTCCACGGTAGGAATTACCGTAGTGAAATTCCTGGGTAAGTTTTTGAGCTAGGTTCTTCCTCTGGTTTTCCTCTTGTGTACGTACCAGTTCATCAGTCAGGGTATTGGCTAGTTCTACTACTTCTTCTATTGTTTATGGTCTAGCTGCCTTGACTATGTGTCTAATCTCACTAATTAATCCCCGAATATAACAGAAGATTAATACTGGTCCAGGGGAGGCTAAGGTTGGCACTATCCTAGCATATTCGAAGAATATGGTAGTGTAACATTTGCAGTCTATTCCAATCATTTTGAGATTTAGGAACTTATTGGCGATTTGTTCCTTTTCATTTGGAGGTCAGAATTTTCTTTCAACTATTTCCTTAAAGTTGATCCATTCCATTTTATAAACTCTGTCACTTCCCCTAGACTGGAGAATAGTATTCCACCATTCTAAGGCTGCATTTTTGAAAAGATTAGAAGCAAACATAATCTTATCTTCATCTACATATTTACTTATTTTTATGACTGCTTTTGTCTTTTCTATCCAACGTAAGGCTGCAATGGCTCCTTCATTGCCTGAGAATTCTATTGGTTTGCAGGCCAAGAATTTTTTATAAGAACAACCGTAAGAAGCGGTTCTTCTTCTTTTAGGAATTGAAGCTTGGATAATGGGTCCGTTATCGTTCACAATGTGACTAGGTTCATTGTGTTGACGTTTACTTCCATTTGCATATTTATAATTTTCTGCTTCTTTAACAGTCTTGATAATATAAGGTATAGAATCTATAATTCCTTGTGCTACTATATGTTGAATGGCACTGTTATCTATTTGGTTTCCGTTATTCTCATTATTCTGGTTTTCCTGATTTACTTCGTTCGACATCTGAATTGTAAACATTTATCAGGTATTAATTATCACAGAATAAATTTAATACAATTATTTATACACAATCACACAAACCAATTTTGATAAAAAACGTTGATCATTGCGACTACAACTGGAATTCAAATATACTATGCATCCGTATCTATTCTAGTTTATCTATAGATATATATATATTTTTTTTTATCAAAATACAAAATTGCACATATATCTAGGTATTTTCTAAGTGTCATTTATCCAGTACTGCATTTCATTTTCATCGTATTTCCAAACTAGTTTCTCCCCTATCTGTCAGATTCTATTCCCCTCATTTACTAAATCTTCTCCATACTGATGGAGTTCCTGCACCTGTTTTTGACTCATTGGCGGATCTAAGGGTTCAGGTTGAGGTACGGTTTCCTCGTAAGGGTTTGCGCTATTCATTTCGAAAAAGGTCCTATCATCATCCCTCCATGGATCACGTTCTAAAGGCATTGGTTCTTCGGGAGGGTATAGGGTCGAGTATGACCTATTGTCATCAAACCATGGATCATATTGTAAAGGCTGTGGAGTTGGGATTCTAGGTAACTCGTTAGGGTCAAATGCAGGTATAGTGAATTGGTTTTCTTGGTTGGGCTCTAGCATTTGCTGGTCTGGGAATAAAGGTAACAGTGGTGGTTCAGCTACTTGGTTTAGGTTAGTATCTACTGCTGTAGTGGCTAACATGTGGAAATTGGCCAACTGTCTATCTAATTCCTCTTCCCAAGGTGGCCTACTGGTTATTTCCTGAATTTGTGCATATACCTCCCTATTAGCCCTGACTGTGGCCCTCTGTTGTTGTAACTTTTTAATTCTTTTTCTTCTCTCATGTTGTCACACCTCAACCGATGACGGAAACATCGGGGCGCGGCACTGAGCGAAACAGATTGTCTAGGAGTTTCCATAACAACTACGATTACCAATTACTTAAGCATTATGTCCCATTCTACGACATAATAAGTAGCATAGTTATTACAGACAAATCAAATACAAATAGTTCTGTTTCGACAACTCAAATATAAATTGTTTTTGTTTGTTTCTAGACTCCATCCTAGCCCAATTCCATCAAATAGCAAGCAAGCATCCTAAGCACCTGTCACATACGTTAAAATAGCGGTCAATACACATAGTGTAAAGGTGAGCATACAAGTTTAATAGTATAATAAATTCGAAAGCGTTTACGCATAACCAACATGTAACATGTAGCAAAGTGAAGGCTAGTAGGGTATCGACAATGAAATATGCACAGACATGACTGCGAGTTATAGAATGCGCAACACATATCACCACTGTGACACGTGAAGTAATAACCTTAACAACCCCTGTCCACGACAGGTGCTGAGTCCAAACTATAATACTATCGTTGCTAAGGTGTCAGGCAACAATCACTGTGTAAACATAACATACAAGCATTCATCGAATAACACGTATAACATGCAGTAATGGTTAGCGTATAAAAGTGTTTGCGTTGTATGATCGTTGTGATTTAGAATAAGTAACGTATGTAACACCTAAAAGTGCATAAAGCAAAAAGGGATCGAGTATACTCACAGATAGCGTTTAACAAGTAAACACTCTCTTGGATTGAAGGGAGCGCTGAGATAGATTAGCCTGAACAGTTAACGATAGCATTAGCGAAGAACAGCACGTAAAACGATGCAAGAGTACCAAGTGTCGAACGGTAATCCGATCGGATGGCAATCCGATCGGATGGTCATTCGATCGGATGTCAATCTGTTCGGATGGTCATCCCATAGGATGGCCATTCGGTCGGAATGGCATTCGTTTGGTAAGGATGTGTTTGTGTATGATGGCTTTGAAGTTTTCGTTGTAGCATTTTGAAAATAGAGAAGTATCTCTACCCTTCAGGTCATTCGATCGAACGGCGGTTCGATCGGATGGCGATCCGTTCAGGGAGATATCTCTTTGGAGAACAAGTTCACAGCAAGATTGTCACTCGGTCGGATGGTCTACCGATCGGGTGGCAATCCGTTAGAAACTGATGAACTTTGAAAATTGTAAAATGTTTGAGTGTGGAAGTTCAATGCAATCTGATCGGATTGCGGTTCGATCGGATGGCAATCCGATCGGACGGCAATCCCACCCGCGATCTGGTCGTTTTGCAACTTTGAATTTTGTTAAGTTTGAAAGTTTTGCGGTTTGCTCGAGACGGTATGACAACGTATTAAACAACGGAACTTCCATCAGACCTAGGTTGTCCTTTCGAATGGGAATCACCCCAATCCGATCAGTTAACTGTTCGTGATGGTGTTCATGTTCAACCCGAAATCGGTCGTCTTGTTGATGAGATTCAGATCTCAAACCGACACAACACTAGAGAAGAGTAGAAGGCCTGAATGAGTTTCGATTCTATCGGTTTTGAGTGCATTGAGTGTAAAAGAGTTGAAAGAAAGTTGGGAAAGCATCTTTTACTCCTTTTAACTTTGAAAATGTTTAGATCTTTGTGAAAACATTGTTTAATCATGTGGAAATCTTTCTGATCTGAGTTGTTCTTGGTGGAATGAGGCCAAAGCTTGAAGTTCATAAGAACTCCATGATGACATCACTCGAGAACACCTCAAATCCTTTGATTTCATGGTTAAAAGTTAGGATTCAAGGGTGAAAATGATGAAGAAGTGCGTGTAGATCATAGAAGTACAAGATTTAGCGAAGAAACTTACAAGAATCGCGAGAAATCGTGAGAAAAGTGGGTTGGAACGTCTGGTCGAACGAGTGGAACTGTCACATCACTGTTGTGTATTTATAGGGTTTCCAAAAGAGGGAAGGGAGCACGGACCACGGACCACGGATCAGATGTCAATCCGATCGGATGGCCATTCGATCGAAGTGGATTGGCGAGTTGAGTTTCGGCGTTTCGTTTTGCGTGTTGAGCGTTGCGATGCGTTTAAGCGAGTGTCCGATGCAATGGTATTAACAATAGATACACTTAACTAAATCAACACTCGCTATATCTAACATACAATCATCATAACTAACTTACGTTTAGCGTTTGCGGTTTAGATTTCATTGCGATAGAGTTGCGATTGCGTTTTCGAATAATCACCACAAAACATAAATAAGCATGCACACGTAACACATAAATAGCACACACACGTAAAACAATATCCAGAACGCATAAGTCGAGTTGCGATGCGATTAGAGATAAACATGCGATAAAACCTCAATTATTAATAGATACTCCACATAATACAACTAAAGTCAATAAAATAAAAGATTCGATTACAAGTCACGGTGTACAATCCATAGTTAAGCAAGGAGTGACAGATCGCAATTAGCAATCTTTTCTTCCTTTGACTTTGACTTTGACTTGTACTTTGACTTTCCAAAACACGGGGTGTTGCACATGTGCTCCTCTATTAAACCAACCTTTTTTCTAAGTAGTAAAGGGTTCCTCAGACTGTACCTTAAATATAAATATCCCTTCCTCAGTATCGGCTGAGTATCCTGAGGGATCAGGTTGAGATGATGTTCCCTCATCTTTTGGTGAACTATCCAAATGACGATAAGCGTCCGAAGTTCTTTGCTCACTCATACTGTAAACTAACAGATAGTCAAATAACACACAACACATAATCACATAAATTATTTCCTAACACATAAATTTAAAATTTCAGTGTCAGCAGAACACTTCCTTGGCTTAAACCAGTGGCTGTAGCTCTGATACCACTCTCTGTCACAGCCCCCCAACCCAACCCCGGGAGTGGGCGCCACGTGATCCAGATGGGTGGTATCAGTGTTTATTAATTTAGCAGTGGAATACATCAGGACCATAATTAGGAAATATTTTTATCAGAGTAAACCACCAAACATTTTATAATAATAAATCTTTGGGATAAAACCCAAGTTCATTTGACAATACATTTGTAGGGATAGACCCTAATTATTGAAAATAAAAACTCCATTTTATTTAGGTAACTTTTATAGCCACTTTTCCAAGCCTTCAGTGCTCTCCAACTGGCTTCTATTTGGCTTTCACATTGTGTTACCTGAAACGCGTTTTGAAAACATTTTATCATCAAGAAATACTGGCAAGTACATTCCATTTTGGTAAAGCATCAGTTGTTTACACATTACAGTATTAAGGGTGATTACAATGTTTATATCTACACAATTACTTGATCAGTACGTGTCACTCGATGGATCTGTGACTATGGTTATATGACACATTGGATACCTGTGCCCAATTGTGAAGGTTATCGAGTATTGTATACAAACCCCATAATATTGGCAGCAATTGTAGACTTACAAAAACTTAATCACTGTAATTGTATTTGAAAACATTTGAGGTTTTGGTAAAACATTTTGACCCATAAAAACGTACTCTCAAATATTGAGAAAAAGTGAATGTACTTACATTGTTGGTTTAGGTGATACTACTATGGCTTCCTAGTGATTCTCCTGATTATTATCTATTAAAATTAAATAATGCACACATGTTAGTAAAATACCCCAAATCACATTAACCGTACAACTCGAGACAGAATTCCAATGACTGAGTCGGGCAGAGCCAACATGCATTACGGAATCCTAAATCAATCGGGTGTACACATGAGACAAAATTCCAACGACTGATTCGGGCAGAGCCCTGACATGCATTACGGATACCTAAATCAATCGTGTAGGGTAACAGTAGGGTTATAATACTTACAACGAGGCATAGCTTCGCTTTATAGTGGGTATTATGCCCGGGTATTATAATTGCTTATTTAGAAGTTGAGAGAGAAATCAAGAAATGAACGGTTTGTCAAATGAGCTCGAACTCTCTATTTATAGGCCTAAGCGGACACCTTGTGGCGCCATGCGAAGCCCTAGGCTAAGCATGTCACAGCCCGTGAGAGCCTGAAAGACGACTGTAGGCCCGGTGAGTCAAGGGGTAGTCTTGGTAAGCATGTGTCACGTGGCACAATGACTTGTCCGACAAACCAAAGTCCTCGCGCCCCGCGACAGACCAAGGGAGTCTTGGTCGCGGCCCGCGAGCGACAATTGAAATTTGGTTTTGTTGATTTTTCTAAGTTTAGGGCTATTTCAGGTCCGTTTCTCATGTACGGGGTATATTTAGAAACGTTTAGGGTCAAGTTAAGGGTTCTAGGAGGGTCGTTATACGCTACAACCAGCCTCATTCTTGTTCTTTGAATCGGACTTGTTGTTATTCTTTATTATCTTACAGTCCCTTTTAAAGTGACCAACCTTACCACATTTCCAGCAAGGGTAATTCGGCTTTTTGTTTGAACCCGAATTGTTGTTTCCTTGAAACTTACGTTTCCCTTTGAACTTACTGTTTCCTTTAGATGATTCACCTGTCTCAACCATGTTCATAGAACTTAATACAGCCCATTTCTTTGCATCATTGACCAACACATTTTCCTATGCTCTCAAGCCTTCTTCAATTTTGAAGTGGCTTCCAAGTTCAACCAAAGTTAACTCTCCTTTCTGATGTTTCAAATTATATTTGAAATCTTTCCAGGAAGGATGTAACTTGTCAATGATACTCGAAACAGAGATGGATTCATCCATCTGCATATCATGTTAGGCAAACTTCCCTAGAATTCGTACCAATTCATTGTAGTGTTCCATCAAAGGCCTTTCATCAACAATTCTGTAATTGTTAAAATTACTGACAAGAAACTTCTTGCTACAAGAATCTTCTGCCATGTATTTGGCTTCCAAAGTGTCCCATAGTAACTTTGCAGTTTCAACATTTTGATAAACATCAAATAAGGGATCAGACATACCATTCAGAATGTGGCCAAGACATATATAATTGTCGTTCTCCCACTTCGACCTCTTTCTGATTTGCTCCAGATTGCCCTCCTCCAGTATCTCCGGGATTGGAGTAGTCAACATGTACACAACCTTCAGCGTTGTGAGAAGAAAATGCATCTTCTTCTGCCATCTTCGGAAGTCCTGCCCTTCGAACGTCTCCAGTTTGTCAAACTTGCTTGTCATATCCTTCATCGATCCGCTTGCCATCTTCACAGAAATTAATTTGATCTTTGTTGGGGAATTTCAAATTGCTGGATAATCAGAGTGGCATGATGTCACTGATGTGTGCGAGTGTGTATATAAGTTTAAGTATATTTTAAGCCCTTTTTACACTTTTGTCAAGTTTTAAATTTATAAAACACGATATTTTACTAACACCAAACACACATATGGACAAGTGCACCCATCGTGAGCGTAGTATAGTGTTGGCAAGATACCGAGGTCGTCCTAGGACACAAAAGCTTTTAGTACCGGTTTATCCTCAACGTCGAATCAAATCAAAAAGTTAGAAAAAGGTTTTTTAAATAAGAAAAATAAAACTAACTAAAATGCTAAAAAATAAAAATAAAAACAGATAGACAAGATGAATCACTTGGCTCCGACTCGTGTTTAGTTTGACCTTTGATTATTTCCGCACTTTTGCACTTTTTAAGAGATTATCTTAGTTATTGTAGTAGGCCCCTCTTTTGAAGGTGACATTACCCTCAACCCGGTAGTTTGAGTCAGCAAGGATACAATCCTAAATGGTCGGATTATTGAAAGATAATTAATTAAGTTATTAATGCATATTATGGTAGGCCCCTCTTTTGAAGGTGACGTTGCCCTCGGCTAAGTAGTCTGAGTCAGCAGGGATACAGTCCTAAGTAATCGGGTTAAACTATTAATAGTAGCTTACATATGAGGGGATCAAAGAGTTTGGACCCCCGCCATCCAATACCGGTGGGTATTGAAGGAGGTCCTACTAAATTTGACCCAGGTCCTTGCAGGATCTATACACTGAACAAGGCAAGACTCTTACCAAACCGTTCCCTTAACCCCCGACCAGGTAGCCAACATATCTCCATATAGACCGTCGAGATATGAATGGTGAAAATCTTTTATTTTATATAGACAGTAAAATAATGCCAAGACACCATGGACAAACGATAAGGAAGAATCACCTTCAATATAAGAAACTAGTTATTAAAGTCATTAATACATAACCAAATAAAAAGTGCGAAAAGATTAAAAATAAAAAGTATTACGCTAGACACTTGTCTTCACCAAGTGATGTAAGAGACTTAGGCAAACATGGCCTTTGATTGTCAAGAACTCTTACGATCAATCTTGGATCCTGAGACGACTCACACACTCTATGATGGACAATGGATGATGGTGGTGGGTGATAGTGTTGTGATGGTGGTGGGTGGTGGGTGAAGTGTGAGAGAGGTGGTGTGCCAAGGGATGGTTTGCAAATGAGCCAAGCACCCCTATTTATAGCCTGAACAGCAGCTCGGGCATGGCCCCGTGTCCATTGGGCACGACCCCGTGTCCACCTTCTTCTCTGTCTTCATTAATTGCAGTGTGTCTGCATCAGTTGACCACGCCCCCGTGTCCGCTGGGCACGCCCCATGTGCAAAAGCGTATCTATACTATCAAGATTTCCCCAGATTCTGTGAATCTTAGAGTTGACCACGGCCCCGTGTCCGCTGAGCACGACCCCGTGGTGGTTGACAGAAGCTTCTACAGCTTTGTCTTTTCTGCTGACACTTGGGCACGCCCCCTTGCTCATTGAGCACGGGGCGTGTTCAGGCTTCTGTTCTCTTGTTTTGCTTGGGAAGATGATGTCGGGGAGGCCGGGCATGCCACGTTTGTTCCCTTTCTTGTATTTATGTTAGATTTAGCTGCCTTTTTGCTTCTTTTGTTCATTTGAGCTCATTTAATCCTGAAAATACAAAAGGAAGACAAAAACACACTTTTTCCAACATTAGTACTAAAAAAGGGTTAGTTTTATGCCATAATTGATGTAATTTATATGTTGCATTTTGCATACATCAAATACCCCCACACTTGAATCTTTGCTTGTCCTCAAGAAAAACTCTTTATAATGTGGCTTTACACTCCCAAATGGAATGGGTAGAAGAGAAGGTTTTTGGGCTTGTTGTAGAGTGTCGGGATTTCCAAGATTCTTTATTAAGTTTTATTTTTATTTATTTACAATCCTATTCGTCATGATTTATTTAAAACATTACATAAGATAAATTACTTATTAGGGCATAACATGCCTTTATAAAATTCCACTTATATACAAGTTCACATACCTCACGGGGGATCACCCAACACTCGGCCGAAGATGTATTTTAGTGGGTCACTCGAGAGCGGCATGGAACTTACTCCTACCATAAGCTTGCCAAACAATCAATCCTCCTCCTTTTTAACTATACACCTTTGTAAATATCAAGAGGACTTTTGGGGTGAAGGGTTAGGCTTGGGTTAAAGGTAGGTGGTTGGGTTAGTGGTTAGTAAAAGGGCGAAAGGCGTAAAAAGCGTCAGTTTTCGTAAGACTTTTTTTTATTTTTTGAGGTTTTTATCTTGATAAAGCCATTATTCAAACAAAGTTATTTTTGATAAACTTGTTTGTTTATTTCTCTTTTGCTTCATCATCATCATATTATTATTATTTTTTTTTTGAAAGTCATAAGAAAAACCGAGCTTGTTACTAAAACAAAGGGTTTAAAAATAAAAAGGTTTTAGTGGGTGAAAAGGGTGTTTGTTTTGGGTTATGAAATGAAAAGGTTTAGGCTCAAAGGGGTTAACTAGGGGGATTTTTGGTAGGTGGTAAAAAAAAGAAAAATAATGGTGTAGAAATAAAAATGGTTAGTCCTAATGCCTCCATCATTTACTTACTCGGGTTTAAGTTGGTAAGGACCGGGAATGTATCGTCGTGGCAAGGGTCTAGAGTCGTAAGAACCAAGCGGCTATTCACACAAGAAACAAAAAATGAGCATTTAGTTTAAAGATATGTATTGTATGCTCAATAAAGGCTCAAAACTCACTTTTTGTGGGAATGGGTTTTTATGTGATCAAGTATATATAATCAAATTTTAATTAAGCTTGTCATGTCGTTTCATAATTTTCTTATGTTGCTTCTTTTTATCACGATGCTATCGGTTGTAAATTTGTAAAAATATAACCTTTTTTAGAACTTGAAATTCCCAAATTAAACCTAGACAAGTAAAAAAAATGAAAAAATTTTTGGAAATTTTTGGGGTGATTAGCGGTTCCAATAGAGTTTTGTGTAAGGCTTGTGATTAGGACTTGCAAGATTCAAGGTTTTAGCATCCCCCCCACACTTAAATTACACATTGTCTTCAATGTGTCCCAAAAATAAGTTTTTAGGTTGATTGAATGTGTAAAAAGGTGTGAAAAAGCAAAAAATTGTGTTACTGGACGTCTGGACACGGCCCCGTGGTGTCCGGGCACGGCTCCGTTCAGATCGCCAGTAACAGAAATTGTCAAAAAGAAACAGAAGGCTGGGCACGGGGGCGTGTTCAGTGAGCACGCCCCGTGTCCAGTTTACCTGAACTGGGTATTTCCTGCAGATTGTGCAGCACGGGGCCGTGTTGGGCGGGCACGGGGCCGTGTTGGGCGGGCACGGCCCGTGCTGAACTTGCTGTAATGAAGAAAAATTTGTCGGGTGGCCCTGTTTTCGTGCATGGGGTGCTGGTTCAAGTTTCCCTTGTTATCCTTCACCATCCCGAGTGTGTTTTATTCTTGAAAATTAAAACTAAACTAGAGAACATAAAAATTAATCTAAACTAAACTAAGGATAGTTCCGCGAAATGCCTCCATGGTGCGCCACGTTTATAAGGGTCCTTGGCTAGACCCAAAGCCTGGTCACATGTTACCCAAGTGGGATGTTTTGCATCCCATGCTACACCGTCGGAGAACATCATCCAAACTCAAGTCAATGACCTTCATGTAGTTGACCGGGTCTTCGTCTTTTACTCTTTTTCCAACTCCAAACTTCACTTCCTCGTCCCCAACCCTCAATGTTAGTGTTCCATCATTCATATCTACCACTGCTTGGGCCGTAGCTAGGAATGGCCTCCCTAGGATGAGTGGTAACTCGGTATCTTCCTCCATATCTAATATGACAAAGTCGACCGGAAAAACAAATTCGCCGACTTTGACCAATAGATTTTCAGCGACACCTTGTGGATATTTGACGGATCTATCGGCGAGTTGTATGCTTATTTTTGTAGGGCTTGTTTTCCCTAAGCCGAGTCGGTTGAACATTGATGAGGGCATGAGGTTGATGCTTGCTCCGATATCGGCTAGTGCATCACGAATGGGGGATTCCCCAATCGAGCAAGGAATTGTGAAGCTTCCGGGGTCAAGCTTCTTTTGCGGGAGTTTGTTGAGTAGTAAGGCGGAGCATTCTTCGCCTAAGTTAACTAATTGCAATGATTCAATTTTCCTTTTATGAGTGAGGAAGTCTCTTATAAATTTTGAATATTTAGGCATTTGAGTTAGGACTTCGATAAATGGAATATTAACATGCAATTGTTTTAGTAAATTTTCAAACTTTGCGAATTGCTCATCGGTCTTTTGACGAATTAACCGACCGGGGTATGGAACCGGGGGAGTCTTAGTAGGCTCATGGATTGGTGGAGAAGCCTTCTCTGGTTGGGACGTGGGTGGAGTTGTGGTATGGCTGGATTGGCTTCTTTCAGCTGGCGGTAATGGAGCCTCCTCGGGACCCACGGTTCGGTTTCTCAACGTGATGAGATGTACTTGTGCCTTTGGGTTGGTTTCGGTATTACTTGGTAACGTGCCTTGTGGTCTCTCGGAGAAATTTTGAGCTATTTGATTTAATTGTTTTTCAATGTTTTGAATGCTAGCTTGTTGATTTCTGAAATTTGATTCCAATTGCTGAAATCGATCCGAGTTTTTCTTTTTGGTGTCAGAGATGAGGCAAGATACAGTATCTTCAAGCCTTTCTCGTCCACCTTGTTGTTGAGAGAAATTTTGTGGTTGTTGAAAGTTTGTTCGTTGGTTTAGATTTTGTTGGGTACTACTATTGCCGGGTTCTCGCCAACCAAGGTTGGGGTGGTTACGCCATCCTTGGTTGTAGGTACCCGTTGGAGGACCCGACGGCCTAGGCCTATTATCAATGTAGTTTACCATTTCTGTTTGATCATCTAATTCTTTCATACAACTCCAATTTTCATGTGGCCCACCACACCCCTCACAAGCCATAACCGAGACCGTTTTTGCCATTTCTAACTTTTTGATTTTTTAAGAAAGGGCCTCGATTTGAGCTTGTAAAGAAGTGCTTTCATCAACCTTATGGGCTCCCGGGGCAATAGATTTTTTGCCTCAGGGAGTGTGCCATTGAAAATTGGTTTGAGCAATTTCCTCAATTTGATTATATATTTCATTTGGGCGACGATTACCTAGAAGTCCCCCGGAGCTAGAATCAAGTGTTTGTCTTGTGTGTGGCAACAACCCATTGTAGAAAGTGGATACTTGTTGCCATACCGCAAGACCGTGATGAGGACACTTTCTTAGTAGCTCCTTGAACCTTTCCCAAGTTTCATATAAGGATTCCCCATCCTCTTGTGAATATGTATTAATTTCAGTCATTAGTTTAGCCGTTTTAGCAGGAGGGAAATACTTATATAGAAATTTTTGGGCTAGTTCATCCCAGGTGTTTACCGAGCCAACTGGGAGGGTGTTAAGCCAAGCCTTAGCTCGGTCTTTTAGTGAAAATGGAAACATTCGAAGGCGGATAGCGTCGTTGGATGCTCCATTGATCCGAAAGGTATCACATATTTCTAAGAAATTAGTAATATGTAGATGGGGATCCTCGTCCGCAAGCCCATGAAAGGTTGCGGAGTTTTGAAGCATTTGTATCAAGTGCGGTCGAAGTTCGAAGTTGTTGGCTTCGACATTCGGTGCATTGATAGCGGCGCCGAGATTACCCACAGTGGGTCGTAAGTAATCCATGAGGGTATGTTGGTCCGCCATTGGAAGTGGGTCCCCCGAAACTTTCTCTTGGTTTTCAGCTTTAAGCCTTTTTCTGAGAAAGCGTTCGGGTTCATCAAGAGGTTCTTTTATGTCTCTACTAGAACTGGAGCTCATACACTACGTAGAAAGTTTAGATGTGGTGCCTGGGTTCCAAGTCCTGCAATAAAAACGGAAAAGAACGTTGGTCAGAAGCTTCACCACGGCCCCGTGCTCAGATGAACACGGCCCGTGGTCGGAGATACAGTGATTGTTTTCCGGATCCCTGTTACTGGGGAGTTCGACATGGCCCCGTGTTGCACCGACACGGCCCCGTGCTCAACTCTCTGTAACTCGGAAAATAAAAACTGCCAATAACAATGCTGGGCACGGCCCGTGTCCGACCAGGCACGGCCCGTGCTGAGCTCTGCGGAAACTGAAAAACTAAGAAGATCCTAAAAAAAAAGAAAAATTTAGAAAAAACGATTAGGCCGTTGATTCCTAACTTTCTTAAAATCCTTGTGTCCCCGGCAACGGCGCCAAAAACTTGATGTGTGCGAGTGTGTATATAAGTTTAAGTATATTTTAAGCCCTTTTTACACTTTTGTCAAGTTTTAAATTTATAAAACACGATATTTTACTAACACCAAACACACATATGGGAAAGTGCACCCATCGTGAGCGTAGTATAGTGTTGGCAAGATACCGAGGTCGTCCAAGGACATAAGAGCTTTTAGTACCGGTTTATCCTCAACGTCTAATCAAATCAAAAAGTTAGAAAAAGGTTTTTTAAATAAGAAAAATAAAACTAACTAAAATGCTGAAAAATAAAAATAAAAACAGATAGACAAGATGAATCACTTGGCTCCGACTCGTGTTTAGTGTAACCTTTGATTATTTCCGCACGTTTGCATTTTTAAGAGATTATCTTAGTTATTGTAGTAGGCCCCTCTTTTGAAGGTGACGTTACCCTCAACCCAGTAGTTTGAGTCAGCAAGGATACAATCCTAAAGGGTCGGATTATTGAAAGATAATTAATTAAGTTATTAATGCATATTATGGTAGGCCCCTCTTTTGAAGGTGACGTTACCCTCGGCTAAGTAGTCTGAGTCAGCAGGGATACAGTCCTAAGTAGCCGGGTTAAACTATTAATAGTAGCTTACATATGAGGGGATCAAAGAGTTTAGACCCCCGCCATCCAATACCGGTGGGTATTGAAGGAGGTCCTACTAAATTTGACCCAGGTCCTTGCAGGATCTATACACTGAACAAGGCAAGACTCTTACCAAACCGTTCCCTTAACCCCCGACCAGGTAGCCAACATATCTCCATATAGACCGTGGAGATATGAATGGTGAAAATCTTTTATTTTATATAGACAGTAAAATAATGCCAAGACACCACGGACAAACGATAAGGAAGAATCACCTTCAACATAAGAAACTAGTTATTAAAGTCATTAATACATAACCAAATAAAAAGTGCGAAAAGATTAAAAATAAAAAGTATTACGCTAGACACTTGTCTTCACCAAGTGATGTAAGAGACTTAGGCAAACATGGCCTTTGATTGTCAAAAACTCTTACGATCAATCTTGGATCCCGAGATGACTCACACACTCCATGATGGACAATGGATGATGGTGTTGTGATGGTGGTAGGTGGTGGGTGAAGTGTGAGAGAGGTGGTGTGCCAAGGGATGGTTTGCAAATGAGCCAAGCACCCATATTTATAGCCTGAACAGCAGCTCGGGCACGGCCCCGTGTCCACCTTCTTCTCTGTCTTCATTAATTGCAGTTTGTCTGCATTAGTTGACCACGCCCCCGTGTCTGCTGGGCACGCCCCCGTGTGCAGAAGCGTTTCTGTACTATCAAGATTTCCCCAGATTCTGCGAATCTTAGAGTTGACCACGGCCCCGTGTCCGCTGAGCATGACCCCGTGGTGGTTGATAGAAGCTTCTACAGCTTTGTCTTTTCTGCTGACGCTTGGGCACGCCCCCGTGCTCATTGAGCACGGGGCGTGTTCAGGCTTCTGTTCTCTTGTTTTGCTTAGGAAGATGCTGTCGGGGAGGCCGGGCATGCCACGTTTGTTCATTTTCTTATATTTATGTTAGATTTAGCTGCCTTTTTGCTTCTTTTGTTCATTTGAGCTCATTTAATCCTGAAAATACAAAAGGAAGACAAAAACACACTTTTTCCAACATTAGTACTAAAAAAGGGTTAGTTTTATGCCATAATTGATGTAATTTATCTGTTGCATTTTGCATACATCAGTCACTCTCAGATCAAATTATTTCGGTGGTTCACCAGAGTAATTCAATCGGATACAACTCTGATTTACGAGAATAGAACCAAGTTATGTTGTTTTTTTCTGCGAATTTTGTGAACCAGGAAGAAGAAGATCAAAACTGTCTACGAATATTCATTTGGGGTGGTTTTTGCAGATAACTGCCTCTGGCAGTTATAATTCAAATTTTAATAAAATTGCCTTAAATTTTTGTCTGAAAAACTAGGACGATTTTTCAAAAATTTTAGTTTCTAAGGCATTTTTAAGCCAGTGGCTCTGCCCCTTGGACCCCGCCAGGGGCTGCCGCCCCTTAGTACCTGCTCCAAGGGGTGCTGCCCCCGGACCCCCGCCAAGGGGGCATTGCCCCCTTGGAACCCCCGTAGAGTACGGGCTCCGCCCGTACACTTTGAATTATAATAACTCAAACAAGCATGCACTCACTCACCTCTTAACTTGTTTGATGTGTATTATTATTCGCTTTGATCACCAAGTCAATCCGGATTACACTAAAATATCTAACAGATTCTTCCACTAATTAGTCAACAGTCATTACTTCTTAATGAACACGAATTCATGAAATGATGAGTAATGTAAGGAGAAGCGTTGAGATTCACGGATTTAGACGCCATGATGAGCAGTTGGTCGATGACATGATAGATAAAATGCGGAAATGTTGCATAATTTATTTAGTTTCTGTTTGCCATCTTCAATCTCCGTTGCTTCATTAAAATCAACAATTGCTTGTGGGCCCATATCACTAGTTTTCAGTTTTGTTATTTTTAACAAAGCGGCCTCAGCTGCATGAAGCTTTGCATTCTCTTTGGTGTCAGAAGAGCGGGATGTGATAAGTGTACCATCCATATAGACACTTGCAATGGTTCTGTCACCTACGAGTTTATATGGATTAGAATGAAATTTAGTTAAATCCAAGGTTGCATTTGGAAACACTCACCATTCCTCCGATATTGTATATCAAGTTGCTTTTTGTCCTTCTGACACGCCTTACACAATACTGTAATAGGTTGTGGTTCAGCTAAAATGACATCAAGCATGACTAACGGTACATGTAAGTGTCTAAACAACAAGTTGCTTTCCGTCCTTCTGACACGCCTCATACGTGAACAAACAACATCCATGTATGTTGGAAGTTAAATCCACAATCAATGTATAAAGCTGCAGCAACAGATTCAACAATAACGTTGATCTGAAATTGGAGAACCGTTATGTATTTTCTTACTTATTGTTGAAAAGATGTCACACCCCCTTCTAAGGCGGAAGCACGAGGTGTGATCTTGAAAGGTTCTCATCGCATACGAAAGGTAAACATACTACATGCTCATAAAATAACTCTAAATGCCATTGACATTAAACATTCAAAACATGGTTTAAGATAAGTGTTTACATCACACGACCAATAATTGTTTTTAAAATGTTTACAACTTTATTTCATCCACAAACAACAAGGTTTTAATTATTATATCACCACATGAGGTGGGATATAACAACCAATCCCGCAAAAGAGGCATAGGAGTCTTGACACACATAGCTAACAACATAGACAACATCTAAGAGCATTAGTAAAACCGCGCGCACATCCACTTTAGTTACCTGAAATACATGTGAGTTTTTGGAAAATCGTCAACATAATGTTGGTGTGAATTCATGCAGTTTTTGTATTGAACGTTTGTATACTTTGAATGAAAACATGGTATGTAATTTGTATGAAACAAGTATTTCTGTAAGTATAAGGAAATCGAGATCGCTAATGGTTTGCAAGGCCATTAACATGTGACACGACATAGGAAGCATCCAAACCATAGGCATTTTTCGTTGTCGATTCACGACTAGTGACACAAAAGCACTGCTTGGTACTAGTTATGACCAAGAGTGTGGCTGCCTGAAACCCATTAGATCTAACCTTTTGTTCCACGGTCTTGGTATGTAAACGATTAATGGTGCTTATGACACCCTATTCGTGACATGATCTAAAGTATCATTCCTTAGTTTTTGTATCTAACATACCATAACACATGTATTTTCCCCAAGTTTAGAAAGTATGTAAAAGTTTAAAAGTGGGGACATGAACTCACAACTTTGCGTTTCCTGCGCCGTAAACTTCACCGGGTTTGCTTATATAGCGTCGTGACCTATACGTGTTTTATTAACGTTAGTCACTAGACTTGTATCGCACAAGTACAAGTCACCATCTTTTATGTATGTGTTCTTTGTTGTTAAAAAATAATTCATATTTTTAACTATGTCTCTTACTTATATTATTTTCCCATAAATAAATATAAGTATCTTGTATCTTTTTCACCCGAGTTATATATTTTCGTCCAATAAGACATTTTAAGTTCGTAACTTGTCCAAGTTACATAATCTTTTAAGAAATATATTTTCATAAATATATGTTCTTGTATTTTTCTAAGCATGTTGTATGTGTATTTTTGTATTTCTACTCCTTGGGAGTATTTAGTGTATTTTCAAGTCCTAATACACTATTACATACAATACATATTACATACACTTAGCACAAAATTTGGTGACCAATAAATATATATATTTTTCTCAAAAATATACATACTTAGTATCAATTTTTATCTTGAAGAAATCATCACTTCTTAACTTGAAATTTACACAAAGATTAGGGAAACCTTGGTAAATATTTTTAGGTGAATTTTTAGGGAATAAGTTTCACCAAAACTTATATTTTTCTAAGTGTCAAAATTTCATAGAAATTTTGACATAGTTTCCCCTAAAAGTGGAGGTTTCCCATGTTTTCAAAACATGTGTTTATTTTCTTTTCAATCATCAAAACCAATTAACAACAATCAACAACTCATTCAACACTTACCAAGTGCCAAAATCAAGTAAATTACTCTACATCATGAATTTGAAGTTTTTGTAAAAACTTGTAATAATTTACCATGCTATTTAGTAGGTTTAGTTACCCTCAAAAACATATTTATTTGTTTCTAAATCACATTCTTGAATGATTTAGTCATTTACAACTTGTAAGGTGATTTTTCTAAAAATATTCCTTTTTTATATTTCTTGTTACAAACATGTTTCTAGACTTGTTTAAATACTGAAATTATGATGGGTTTACTTAGAAACCATGACTTTGTAAATCTTGAAAATAAACTTGGTTTCTTGAGAAAATTATTTTTGTAATCATCTATTTACAAGATTTGTATTTTGTTTAAATCATCTTTACATATGAAAACCAATTTCATCATTCAAGTTCATGAAGACATAAAGCATGATGATCTTGGTTTTTCACAAGATCACCACCTTAACTTACTAGATCATGTGTTTAATCACAATCTAGTAGGTTTCTTATGATGTCTAACATCACTAACACAAATAATCAATCATCAAGAAGCAAATAAACACAATCAACATGTATTCTTATGTTATTAAGCTTATGTTAAAGTATCATGACCATGTTCTTTAGTGTTCATCAAGATTAACAATGTACAACATCTTTTAATCATCAAAATATCAAGTAATAAGAGATCATGAGGGCCTCACCACTAGCACAAGGCTAGGGAAGAACACTAGAAGATGTAGATGACGAATGTGGAGAATAAAAGCTAATGGGGGAGGTCCTTCAAGATCCAAGACCACCAAGCTCCTTAACCATGCTTCTTACATCTTGAGTGCACTTGGAAATGGATGAAATGGAGTTGATGATGATGGTGGTGTGGGGTGGTGGTCTCGGCCGAGAGGGAGGGAGAGAGGAGGAGGTGAGTTGGTGTTGTGAAGTGTGGGTGATTAGGATGAGTTCATGTCCATCTTATAACCCTCTAATGCTATTATCCAATGGTTAACATGTCTTCAATAGTACATACAAGATCAAGGCTCAATCTAAATGAATCCAAGCAAGATCAAAAGAAATCTTGTAAGATTTTGGAAGTGGGGCCACATAAGTGACCGTCCACTTACATGGGGGGGGGGGGTATTGTGTAAGTTTGATGGGTAGTTAAGTAATCTAATTAGATTTCAAGAGATTTAGTTAGTGTTTATGTGCATGATGTGTTATATAGTGTGTTAGGATGTTAGGGTGTTCGGTGATCATAACTAGCTCAGAAATAATAAAACCATGCTTCTAGTGTAATTTTGATGTTTCGGGTAGTGTCCGGTTGTTCGGTTAGATACCGGTTCGTTAAAGTGTCAAACTATTCCGTTTAGTGATCTTTAAGTACCCTTTTGTGACACTTTTAATTCCCGACACTTAGGAAAGCATTCAGGACCATTTAGTCATATTTTTGCATGGTACAAACTTGTTACAATGCTGAATTTTACTGAAATATATAAAATTCAGCATTTAAAGTGTGTTCCGGGTGCTTTTTGGTGCATAATTTAGCTTTCGGAAAGTCTATATGTTAACCCTTGTATCCATACTTGGGTTTTAATGTATTTTAGACGTTGGACCTACTCCTAGGCCCCAATTCTACTGTCTGACTGCTTTCTGTAGAATTGCTGACACAATGTGTCTTACCGGTGAGTTTACTAGTCTTTTTGACGCAACGCTAATCATTAATGCATAAAGCCATATTTGAAGTATAAAACGTGCATGAATTCACATGTATAGCATGAAATCAGACAATGTTGACATTTAAGCACATAACTGCAGATATTAAATAATAATTAAACTATACGGAAGTTACCAGTTTGGTGCCAGTTGTCACAAAAGATTTGTTGAAATCTAATAAAAGAGTAAAAAAAGATGAAATGAGGCGTGTAATGTTGGAAATTGAGGTTGAAAATTTGAAGTAAAACATTTATATTTGCAAGTAAAACATTTAACATCCCATTAACGCAAATGCAATACTAATAAAATTTGATAGGCACTAGTTGTCAATACAGAAACTTAACAAGGGAAGCAACTAAAAAAGCGGTGAACGGTGAGGAACACAATTAACATCTCAACTCCCTTTAATCATCATAACCAATAACCTTCACCTTTTCACCGTCACTGCACTCCATCCCACACTCTCCCATGGTTTCTGTACCCATCTTCCTGCGACATGGCGTCTAAATCCTTGAATCCCAATGCTTCTCCTTACATTACTCATCATTTCCTGAATTCGAGTTCATTAAGAAGTAATGACTGCTGACTAATTGCAAGACTGTATACAGCTCGTATATAGTTATATGAGTCGTATGCAACCTTTATAATTTTTTATTCAATCGTATACTCAACATACGAGCATTGTTTTATGTCTTGTATACAGTCCGTATAACGTTATACGACCCGTATACAATTACCCAACTTTCTTTGTTTAATTAGTATATGTGGAATTGACGAAAACGTAATAATGTTGCGGATTTAGAACTACGAACTTTGTTTAAGTTAGTTAATAACTTTTTTAAAATCAATGGGTAGATAAACAAAGTCATAAGCAGACTTATTACCACCATTGTTGAGCTTCCTGTTCTCAAGTTCACATGAAGGTTCCGAAAATTGAAGGAAAAGGACTTTGTTATGGTTTAGGGATAATGTTATAGAAATTGAAGGAAAAGGAGAACTAGAATATCGATATGGTTGCTGTAATTGGAGAACCGTTGTGTATTTGCTTACAAATTGTTGAAAAGATTTGTTGAAATCGAAGAAAAGAGTAAAAAAGATGAAATAAGGCGTGTTACGTAGGAAACTGAGGTTGAAATTTTGAAGTAAAACATTTATATTTGCAAGTAAAACATTTAACATCTCATTAACGCAAATGCAATACTTACAATTAACCAACATACATTGATTGTGGATTTAACTTGCCACATACATCAAATAGAATGCAAACCTTCATGCAGCCGAGACCGCTTTGTTAATTTTAATGAAGTAATGGAGATTGAAGGTGCCAAACGGAAACTAAATGAATTATGCAACATATCCAAATCCCCTTGGTAGTTGTTACCATATCCATTATCCCCTTGGTAGTTGTTACCATATCCATTATCCCCTTGATAGTTGTTACCATATCCATTGCCGCTTTGGTAGTTCTTACCATATCCATTATCCCCTTGGTAGTTGTTACCATTATTTCATTACGTTAAGCTTGATCTTATTTCATCTTCGAGAACTAGCAAAAGGAGAGAATACGGAACAAGATTCTTCGAGAACTATATATATCCATTATCCCAGTTTACATTGTACACTTCATGTAAACACAGGGGCTTTGTGATGATATGTTACAAATTGGGAACCATATATTCGTGTGTTGCAGTTTGGAAAGATGACCGAATAGAGATCTAAATAACCAATACAACCCATTTGTAACCCAACTAAAATCTCATAACTATGAATCTCTTCCCTCCAAAACCACCACCTTGTCGCGTACGGTCTCCTTGAGTTTAGATTCTTGCTTAAACGATGTTCTGATATTGAGAATGTTCATTTGGGGAAAATGTTCTGGAAATTGAAGGGAAAGAAAGGTTGAAAATGTACAATAATAATGATTCAACACCAAATTTCATTTGTCCACACAAAAAGATGGTCGATCACAACTTCGCAGCAAAGGCACGACTGATGATAGATGACTTGCACTATCAGAAGAAAACTCAAACAAACCACCAAACTAGGACATCAACATCAATTGATGTCCAATTGACGAACACGAATGTATGAAATAAGATTTATTTAAAAGTAAAAAAGAAAACTACATAGGCTGCTTGATCGAATGGTCGTTTATCTGAGTTTTCTTTCCCTTTAATGAAAGGGGATTTGTTTCAAAGTAAAAAAGAAAACTGAAACCCGTTTTCCTTGATAGCAGAAGCCGTTCGATTTGATGGTTCTGAACACTATAAGACTGCCAGATCGAAACCCTAATGTGTGAATATTAACTCCAAAAAAGGAACTCATATCTATACGGTCGTATACCATTATACAGCCCGTATATAGCTATATATGATCATCCTTGTTTTAACATGGTGTATACGGGCCGTATAAGGTTATACGGCCCGTATATAATAATATAAACTGACAAAGGCTGCGCCCACATACTTTGTCAGTTTATTTTATTCTATACGGGCCGTATAACCTTATACGACCCGTATACACCATGTTAAAACAAGATTTTACCATGTGTTAATATTAACACCCTTTTATTTTTTCTTTCTCTCCTATTGTCTCCACTAGATCATCTCATCATCATCTTCTCGCACCGTTCACCGCTTTCACCACCGATCTCCACACCCAATCTTCATATTTAACAACGGAGCAAAACCTCCACCACTATGTTCATTTCATGTTCACGCTTTCTCTTTTTACGTTTGCGTTGTTAGAGATTTCACGATTATTGTCACACCCTGATATTTCAACCACAAACCCGGTGGGCCCGGAGGGGAGTATCGTGACGTAAGTTGATATCATCATAGTCAATATACACAGAATAGCACAGCGAAAGTCTTAGAGTATAAATTATTATTACAAACCAAAATGTTCAAAGTTCAAAATAAATATACAGACGACTCGTAATAAAAGATCTACAGGCGGATCATAAAAATGTACAAAAGATGTTCAACAGACTTTTGGCATATGTAAAGGATTTGCAAGATTCCCTTCTAACAATACCAAGCAGCTTCCAGCCTATTATGTATTGTACCTGTAACTTAGTCTTTTGAAAATACGTCATTTTTCACTTCTAAATACAATCATCCGACACGTTTTGAAAGTATTTCAAAATTGATTTAAGTGCACAAGGCACATGAAAATGTTTTATAACTTGGGACAATTAAAAATAATCTTGTATACAGTTTTACATGTTTATCAATACATATGGGGCCCAGTATAGAAACCGAGGCATGATTAACCGACACACCACTTATAAACCCACAAAGGAGTTATCCCCAACTTGTGGGTAAAAATATTTTAGCATTAAGCATCTGTCGGGTGTATGCCTACACCCCGTGCTTGGTCGTGGCCATTAATAACCTAAATGAGCTGAGGATATCCATGACACGGTCGCGTTAACCCCCAATGTTTAAGTTATCAAACAAAATAGATTAAAATGGGTTATGCGGATTTTGTAGCCACAATCCGGCATATGACCCCATACCCTACCAAGCGGTAATAATTTACTGTATCCCAAGCCCGTAATAGGAAAATAAGGTAAAGGTATTTACCTGAGCTAAAACTTGATTTAAGTGCAAGATTTAAAGTAACTCAGTCGTATTCAATTTAAATAAGTGTAGGTAGCATTTACTGGAAGACTCTAGTCTACAATGATGGTATTAATAACCAATTGGAATGCTAACGGGTCCTATTTAAGTCGAAAACTTAGACCGGCTAGCTTAAAGGGTTAAAAACAGTACGATACGCTAGATTAAGCGATGACTGGAATAGAATGTAGTTTAAAACCAACAAGTATTAAGACTTGTATAATATGGGTAAACTATTTACATTCTGGAAATTGAGATTAAAATGATAAGGTTAAATCCGTTTCGGTAAACTTATGTAAACTAGTTACATAAGTCGAACCGTACACGTATAAGCATTAACGGGTAACCGGATGAGTCATGTACAAGTTCCATATGTCATTATACTTTAAAAAAGTTATAATATCAGTAGGATATCAACTTGTATGCCCGTTAAGGTTTTAAAATCAAATAAAGCCTCATAAGGGCGTTTTGGTCATTTAATGACGTATAAAAGAATCTTGCATATAATCTGATGTTATGATCATAAACATTCAGGAAAAATAGTTAATTTATAATATAATATCAGTAGGATATCAAATATATATGTGGTTTATAGTTTAAGACCAAACTATGCACCGTATGGCATTTTGGTCATTTCACTCATAGTTTGAAAGCTTATTTGAGATTCTGAGTTTATAACATGTACCTACTATAAAAACACTTTAAATAAGTTATAAAATCAGTAGGTAACAAGTCTTGGTTGGTAAATATGGTTTAAAACCATACTATACGCCGAAAAGGCGTTAAAGTCGTTAAATGACGATATTCGCAATGCTTTTTGAAAACTGATGTTATGACCAGGTTTAAATGGTTAAAATATGTTATTTATCATAACATATCAGTAGGTAAAAGGTTTTATATGAATATCATGTTTAAAAACCATTTTAAGTGTCATAAGGGCATTATCGTCATTTAAGAACATAATACAAGAACCTGTGCATAAACTCAGTTTGTAATCTGACTTGATATCCCAAATAATTCTAATTATGATATTATATCAGTAGGTAATGAGTTTGGTATAAAAAATTATGTTTAAAACCATTTTAGGTGCCAAAAGGGCATTATGGTCAATTAAAAGCATAATTTACGATAATATACGAAAACTCAGTTTATGATCAGATTAATAACATCAAAATATGTTAAAAATGTTAACATATCAGTATGTAATTCATTTGCAAGTTCATTGGTGTTTAAAACCTTACTTTTAATAAAAAGGGCAAAATAGTCAAAGTTTAGTATAATAACGGAACTTGCATAAAAACTCAGATTACTACTATGATCATGTAGTATAACCTTAGAGGGTTATGCTACACAATAATATGATCATAATGGACCTTAAATCCGTAGCAAACTAATCTAATTCGGGTCAGAATCGAAAGTCAAAGTATAAGTCAAATTTCGCAACTTTCGGTTGCGAACCGACCCTAAACCTGGAATACATGTTCTAATAATTGTTACTAAGTTATTAAACTATTAAAACATATTTTATAACACCTACATTATCAGATTATGATTATTTTCAAAACTGACCATTTTGACTTTTTAATGTTAATAACTTTGACCCGTCAATTAACCAAGCAAACGTGCTTTTCAGGAGGTGCCCTTTTGAGGGATTAACACCTACCTAATTACAATCACGTAGCCATATTCGCCTCAAACAATGGCTGGACCATTAAGGTCTAAACTGAAAGTCAAAGCGTTTATCGAAAAAGCTTGACTTTCGGCTTTTAATAGCCTATAAACGGGAATGCAGGAGTTAGGAACACTTACAAAAGGTCCTAGTTCGAATTTAGAACTCAGGTGGAGTCTCCCTTCAGTTGGGAATCTCCAGAGGAAGAGAAGAATTGATTTAAAGAAGGTGCAAGGGTAAGTGGTGCACCAAAGCACCTATTTATAGTGCAAGGTGAAGATTTTGGATCAATCCATGTGTTATAAGGGGCAAGGAGATCATCCCAGGTGTCCTAGTACATGTCTGAAACCACCATGCAGCCCCTGGTGACGAAATTGAATAGATTTGGCGGTTTGTGTGGCTGCCAAGAAAGAATTCGGAGCTGGGCGCCGTATACGGACCGTGAAGGTCTTCGTATACGATCCGCAAACAATCTCGGCCCACAATAAAAACTTCCAAACTTAACACTTATAGCCCATTGACTTGTAATTTCTTATGTATTGCCATTTTAATTATAAAAAGCCATACATAGCCAATATTAGGCATATCCGAGAGTATGACCGAACATCATAAGGCTCTCGGTTTGTTAAAAGGTCACTCAGAGGTATAAATTAACATGTTGATGCTTTTAACCCTTTTTCTCACAAACTGTCAAACGTTTTCACAAACGGATCCTCACGTCTAACAAATGGCTCAATTGAGAATACGAACACCGTATAAGGTCACTCAGAGGCATAGTTTCAGCATGTTGACACTTTTAGTCCCTCCACATTCATACTTTTCACATTTGTCAATAATAGTCCCTCCTAACCAACTTTAGGCATAATTAGGATTAAGGAGACGTGTCAATACATTATTGGACACGATTTTACAAGGTGTTACAATTATACACACACATAGTTGAAACACTACAATCCTCATCAGTTATCCGTTGAAAGACTCCAGCGACGGAGACGGGAATGGGTCCACAACCACCACTGCCGCCGTTCATGGTGGAAGCATAGTGTCTGCTATTCCCGGTTTGTTTTCAAAGATTAACCCATTGTGGCTATGTTGGCCCATGCATTCAAGCCCAAAAGAATAGATGATAAGGAAAGCCAAAACTGGTTCTCAACAGTTGATCATCATAAGCAGAGCATGTCCTAAATTCTCCCCATGACAGTGGTTATCTATCAACTGATGAACTCTAAGTGCTGATCTTCACAACAACTATTAGTCAAAGACCTGATGAAGTATAAAGACTGAAGCCCTAACTACTGCTGTCTCTCAAGTACTGATGAAGATTAAAGCACTGCTGATTCAAGGTCTAATCATCCTTTGAAGAAAGCACTGATCCTCAACATCAGTGCTTTGGCTACAACAGTGGGAAGCTGCATCAGTGTTTTGTATATTCAGTGCTTAATGTAATCAATGTTTTGTATTATCAGTGTTTAGAGGTTGTAAGGTTGTTAGATGTCACTTTCTAGGTGACGTCAGCAAAGATGCTCAGTGGTTTAGTTTGTACTATAAATAGAACTGGACCTGTACTATTCTATTAGCTCTTGCTCACCAAGTCATCTTATACGAACAAATCAGTGAGCTCAGGCTGAGGGGGAGTTTAGTTGCATGCATGCATTGTTAAATTTTGTAATAGATACAATCTTCGACTAATGGAAATCATGTTTGCTAAAAACTATTCTTCTTTGATTGTGTGTTAAAGTTTATTTCCATTTCCGCTGCACATTAAATCTCTGTTTCATCTTCCATTTCTATTAAACAACACAATCTAAAGAAACTCAGATCCTTGATATGGTTGATGCAAGATACAAGGAAACTCAGGCTGACATCAAAGCCATCAAAGAGGCCTTGATAAACATGACTGGCACTACCCCTGCATCTATCTACAAAGATGATAATGATCAAGATGATGCCAAAAAGGGGGAGAAACATGACATGAAAAAGTTTGGTAGACCTACTCCAAGGCAAAAGCCAACTAAAAAGCCAGAGCCTGAGAAGAAGTCTTCTGCAGCCACTGATGAAACATCTGACAAAGAAAAGAAAAAGGGAGTTAATGAAACCCTAAACATTCTAGCAGATGAAGTGGCTACAAACAAAAAGACTGTTCAAAACCAGAATGTAACAAAGGAAAGGGAGTGGAGAAAGGAACAAAAGGCAATGAAGGAATGGGAAATTAAAACAAAGGGTCTTTGTACTTCAGAAAGAAGAAAATCCCATAAACACAACAAACCACCACTGGCCACATATCCAAAATCACCCTCACCACCTAAATCAACCACTGATGGTCCCAAAACCACTGCTGGTGTTAAAAGGCCATCCACTGCTACACCTAAACCAACACCACCACCACAAAAAGAACCTACCAAAAGGCCCAAAACAAAACCAACTTCACCAATGCCAACCACCAATGCAACAAATGTTGACACTTCAATAGTTGTTATAACAACTGCGGTTGAAACACCAGTTATTTTAACAGTTGTTAGTCAACCACCCACCACTTTCCAATTCCCTTCCCAAGCCATACTCATTCCTATTTCCAAATCTCCAACAAAAACCCCTTCTCCTAAAAAGGTTTACACCAGAAAAAAAAAGTTTCAAGTGAATGATGATGATATCCCTGCACCTACTCCTATATCATCTTCACCTTTCATTCAAACCAACCCTGAACCATTCATTCCTCCACCATCCCCATCATCAAACCCACTCACTGATCCACAAACACTTGAAGGTCATGATCCTTCAAGAACCATCCCACTGGCAGTGAACTATCCTCTAGAATTGCATGCTGTAAAAGATGAAATGAGGCAATTTTATACAGTGGATGATCCTGCAAAGAGAAAGTTCCCATCCCTTCATGGCTTCAGATCTCCAATGAACATGGAAGAATATCTAAAACTCAAAGCCAGGCAAGCTGAATTGCAAGCCAAGTATGAAGGTCAAGGGCAAGGTGATAGTAACATCTCAAGTCGAATGCAGCATGGGCTTAGTAAAGTCAAGAAATTGGAAGACTATTCAAGAGACTTAAGCAAAGAGATGTCCAACTTACCACCAAATGCTTATTTACAAAAGAAGCTGACGAAAGTTCTTTTAGAGCTTATAATGAGAGATAAATTTTATCCTGCCAAAGTTGAACAATTTAAAGACTGGCCACTCATTGCACTCAAAGCTGAAGTTAACAGAATTGAAAGCGTAAGAAATGATCCTCAGATGAAGAGGTCTGCACCAGACTGGAACAAGTATAAGAAGACCATTGCATAACTTACCCTAGAATATAAAAGAAAGAAAGCTGAGTTGGTTGCAGCTAAATATGGTTCAACAAAGACCATCTCAAAATGGTTAAGGTAGTATACTGACATGGTTTATGAAAAGCTTGAAAAGCTAAGAGAGACAGATCCTTCAGCACCAAAGAAGCCAGCATACAAGAGCAAAACCACTGATGAGCCAAAGCAGCAGACCCTCTTTCAAAAAACAATATTCACATCATCTGACTTATCCACCATTGCCTTAAATCAAAGGAAAAGGCAAAAGCAGATAGATGAGGAAGATGCACAGAGAGAAGCTGATATTATGAAAGTGGCCATCAAGCAAATGATTGAAGAGAATCCTAACTCAGCAAAGTTACAAGAAATTGCCAAAAGATTTATGAGCAGGCCTCCTTCACCAAACTCTCATCAAATAAAGTCCATCCCAAGAAATCCATTGAACTCAAAAATACTAAAGTGGAAGTCTGATAAAAAGACCCATGTATTGACTCTGCTCAAGTCCAATGGAAAAGTTGAACACATTTCAAGGGATGATGCATTAGGTCTGGATGCAGCTGATCTCCTAGATCTTTTAGACCTTCAACTTTGCAGGGATGAGGATGATGAAGACTCCATGAACTTTGAATTACAATTCAAAGGGCAAATCAGGGAGAGGTTGATGAGAGAATAAAGATCATGAATAAGGAAGTGTATTAGCATCATCTGTTCTAGAGGGAGATTGTTGGCCCATGCATTCAAGCCCAGAAGAACAGATGATAAGGAAAGCCAAAACTGGTTCTCAATAGTTGATCATCATAAGCAGAGCATGTCCTAAATTCTCCCCATGACAGTGGTTATCTATCAACTGATGAACTCTAAGTGCTGATCTTCACAACAACTGTTAGTCAAAGACCTGATGAAGTATAAAGACTGAAGCCCTAACTACTGCTGTCTCTCAAGTACTGATGAAGATTAAAGCACTGCTGATTCAAGGTCTAATCATCCTTTGAAGAAAGCACTGATCCTCAACATCAGTGCTTTGGCTACAACAGTGGGAAGCTGCATCAAGGTTTTGTATAATCAGTGCTTAATGTAATCAGTGTTTTGTATTATCAGTGTTTAGAGGTTGTTAGGTTGTTAGATGTCACTTTCTAGGTGATGTCAGCAAAGATGCTCAGTGGTTTAGTTTGTACTATAAATAGAACAGTACCTGTACTGTTCTATTAGCTCTTGCTCACCAAGTCATCTTGTACGAACAAATCAGTGAGCTCAGGCTGAGGGGGAGTTTAGTTGCATGCATGCATTGTTGAATTTTGTAATAGATACAATCTTTCGACTAATGGAAATCATGTTTGCTAAAAACTATTCTTCTTTGATTGTGTGTTAAAGTTTATTTCCATTTCCGCTGCACATTAAATATCTGTTTCATCTTCCATTTCTATTAAACAAAACAATCTAATGAAACTCAGATCCTAACAGGCTAGGTGTTGAATATAGCTCCATTTGTTTGTTTATTTATGTTGACGAGTTTGATTGCAAATTCTTAATATATAGGACATTTGTTCTAATTTTACATCTTAGTTTTTAGATATTAGCCCAATATGACCTTGTGGTTTCCTACCAATTTTGTATAAGATTGTTTATGATTCACTTTTGCTTTAGTGCATTATTGGATTGATATTTGGACCCATCTATATATATTTTCATCCTTTAAGGTTCTTACTTAATTGAAGCAAAAGGGTAATCAAAGAGGATTGAATGCTTAGGGTTAACTGATTTTGGTTTCTTTTTGTAAAGAAAACATTCCATTTTATTCATTCAGTTAAGCATTTAACATTGGGTTTTTAATGTTGATTCCAGAGTTTGATTACATGATATTGCAAACCATGTTCCTTGATATCCATTGATGTATTGTGAAAAACATCCCGTTTTCGTGTATAGTTTATATAGTTTTCGAGTCTAATTGTGTCATTTTTAGTTAGAATTCGTATATTAATGAGTTGGTTGTTTTGCAGATATCGAGAGAACAAAGAAGTTGAAATGAGCGAAATACAAGCTAAGTTGGAAGAAAACCGAGCACCGGAACGTTCACGATTAATCGAACAGCGGAAAAATTCAAGAAGTTAGCCCTATCGCGTGATACGTGGTCGAAAACCGGTGTTTGTAATCGTGTAACTTGATGTTTTTACATAAGTTTTAATTCCGAATAGCCTACTTTTAATTAAAAATGTGTTTTGCAGGTTTAATGAAGTTAAAGGTGCTTTTTGGGAGCTTTACGGACTACCGGGACGATAAACGGACCACCAGTATGCTAAACGGGTCAACCGGACTCAAGAAATGGGAAAACAGAAAAATGGTTCTGCGGGCATCGTCGCCGACGCCCATGTGGGTCGTCGCCAACGCCGCTTACAATGTTCCGTCGCTGATTTTTCACCATAGACAGGGAAATAAGTCGTCAACGGCTTTTACACTTTACACGTACCATCGCCGACGCCGGGTATGGCCGTCGGCGACGCCCTTTGTAAATCCAGTCGTGAGTTTTGGGTGTTGGGGGTTGTTGGAACGAAGAAAAACACTTTTTGATCATTAATTTCGGGAGTTACACATTCTAGGAGGTTCAAACTTTGATATTGGAGCCATTTTAGCATTACCACTACACATTATCTTCACCAATCAATTCATTCCATCGATTCATCATTCATAATCACCTGAATCGAAACCCTAGTTCACCACCATTACAATCATCCTTCATTCCTCTCATCACCATCACTTACCACAACCCTAATCACCACCATTCACTATCTCCAAGCATCAAGATGATCAAGAACCAGTTTCCAACATCCGGTGATCACGTCTTTTCGATCATGCACGGCTAATTCCTTGGAGGTTTCACCCCGGTGTAAACTTTTTGTAAGATTTAGGTTTTGCTATGTATTGATTCTTGGTTTGTGACAACTTGAATTACATTTGAAGCTTTAGACAATTGTCCTACGTTTGTATTGCATTTATGAAATGTCGAATGAATGATTAAATTTGACTTTGTGAAACGAATACACGTATTTATGCCTTGTCTCTTGATAGGATTTGTTAGTCCAAGGTAACGAAGTGCATCATGGTCCGTTGTCTATGACGTTGATAGTGATTGGCAACTAAGCTTTGTGATTATTGACCCGTTAATGAGTTAATTCAAGTAAATCAAGTTAAAACACATAGTAATCCTAGGTCTTGCATTTGTTGAAACCGGGTGTGAACCTTGTTATTCCATATTGTTTCATTAACAAAAATTTTCTTGCAAATTGTTACTTAGTAGTAGTTATCAATCCAATCATTTCCATTAATCTAATTCACATCTTTTCAACCAAACAAAAATAAAAAGAATATTCTAGCAAGCTTCATATATTGTGACATTTATTTTAATTCAATCGAATCCATTCGCAAACCACATATTCTTCGTGGTTCGACCCCTTACTACCACTAGCTATTTGTTAAGGGTAATTAGTGCTTATAAATCTTATCTTTGACCGGGGCGCGACAATCCGATCAAATTTTGGCGCCGTTGCCGGGGAGTGCGGCACTTTGCGTTTGGATTATTGTTTGAATTTGCGTGATTATTTGTTTAATTTGTTTAGTTTCTTTTTGTACTTTGTCTTTTTCCTTGTTATGCGGGTTGTGTTACTTGTGCAGATTACAGGTAGTGCATGCATACAAGGAATTCCGGGAGGACTTCACCATTAGTCTACGAACCGGAAATTGAAAGAGCCGCAAGAAGGAACCTAGCAAGCCAGTTAGAAGCAACCCTTGTTTCTAACCAAGCCACCCTAACACCAAAATTTACACCATCCATTGAAACCGATTCAATGGCAAACCAAAATTCCAACCAAAACCTCAATTACCCAAACCTCAATCAAAACCAATTCCAAACCCGAGGAAACTTCAACCCTGCCCAAAACGTCCAACCTATACCTCAAGACCAACCGGGTGGTAATAACAACTCTAGGCCACCCACACCACCTTTCCGAAACCAAAATCCCAACAACACCTAAAGAACACCCCAACAACAAAACCTTCACCGACATAACTCCTTACCCACTCAACTTGATGACCAATTCCGATTATAGAGGCAACCGAGATCGTGGCAATCTCGCGAATGACGATCCTTTCTTTAACTTGGATGATTTGAGAAATGATATCCCCGATGATGAGCCGTTTAGTGTTCCCGGTTACCAATCACCGGAACAGGTGAGTATTCACTCAGAATAATCGGATGATGGGGGCATCTGTGATGATCGGGTCGATGATAACGGTTGGGGGTATGTGAACCGGGGGAATGTCTACAATGCTAGAGGGTTCGACGACAACGAATTTGGCTATCAAAATGCCAATTTCCTGGGGGATGACAATTACGGGTATGGGAATGTGAGAAATGATGGTTACGGAAACAACTAAAACCCACGAAACAACAATCAAAGGAACCGGAATGATGGGTTCTATAACCACAATAATAATGTGAACCATGACCGGATTCCTCTTTTGTGGGAGGAGGTAATCAAGGTGGAAACCGAGGAGGTAATAGAGGAGGTGATCGAAGGGATAATCGAAGGCCGGTTGATCAAGAAGTTAACGGCCCACGTCGTCGTCAACAACCTCCAAGGGGAGTAAATGACCGTTTTAGGCTGGTGGTCACCGATAATGACTCACCAATCATATGTGAGAGAAGAATGTTCAACTGCAAGCCCCACTACATCAACATCCTTCCCCACTTCAATGGGAGGTCCAATGAAGAACCATACACTCATTTGGCGGAGTTTTCCGCCATATGTAGCACTATTGGGGGGCATGATTTCGCATTGGAAGAGGTCAAACTTTGTTTATTTCAGTTTTCGCTAAAGGATAAGGTAAAACAATGGTTCCTTACACTTCCGGCGAATAGCATTCGTACATGGGGCGAAATGCAACAAGTCTTCCTTGACGAGTATTACTTTATGGCAAAGACCGATGATGCTAGAGATGAAATAAGGTCTTTTCGTCAACTTTCGAGTGAACCGTTGCATGAAGCTTTCACAAGGTACAAGGAATTGATTCGGAAGTGCCCACATCATCAAATCGAAAGGTGGGAATTGGTCAAATGTTTTATGAGAGGGTTGGATGACGAGACATGGAACCACCTCAAGTCAACAAGCAACGAAACATTGTTTAGTAACCATGAAGATGACGATTGGGATTTTCTTGAGCGGATGAGCAAGCGGTCAAAAGTCAAAGGAATCGGCCGATAGAGCTAAAAAATATCCCGTTTCCCGGTCACTTCTCGATCTTGACTCTAAAGATCGGATTTCTATTATAGAACGGGAGTTGGCTCGTATGAAGAGGAAGGAGGTAAATGCGGCACAATTTGCGGTTTGTGAAAATTGTGGGGAGATTGGTCATCGGATCGATCAATGTCAAACTGGATCGATCAATTCGAACACTTATCATCCCGGATTAAGAAATCATCCCAACTTCCGATATGGGAATGCTGCAAATCAAATGAACCCGAATTTTCAACCGGGTAATCAAAGCGGGTCATCATATCAAAATCGTCAAGGTGGTAATCAAGGGGGTTACCAACGTAATTACAACCAAGGGTACCAAGGTCGAGACAATAATTATCAAGGTGGGTATCAAAGGAATTACAACAACCAAGGCGGTAATGGAAGTGGGTTGAACAATCAAGGGGGTGGTAGTGATTTAAATGCAAAGATGGACACAATGCTTTCAATGATGCAAGAGTCCAAGAAAGAGAATGAGATTCGGGAAAAATCGCATGAAGCATTGGCAAAACAAGTGGGCCAACTCGCGGAGGAAATGGCTCAAATGAGGGGGAGCATGGGAAAGCTTCCAAGTGACACCACGTTGAACCCTAAGCATCAAGGGTCAAGCTCAAAGAACACACGTGAGGTACCAATTAATAAAATAACTTTACGTAGTGGTCGAGTCGTGGATAATGGTGTCAAAACACCATCAACCCAGTTTGTTGAAGGGGTGGTGGAAGATGCTAGTGATGAAGAGTGTGAGGATGGTCAAACGGGTCAAAACAAAAATGATTTAAAAATTAATAATCACACACCCATTGTGACCATCCCCATCCCTAAGGCTAAGGAAAAGGGTGTGGAGGCTAATATCGCCCCTTTATCCCGAAGCATTGAAGGGACCCATGAAGAAGGTTGTAAACAAAAGAGGTCCACAACAAGAAGAGTTGTTGGAAGTTTTCAAACAAGTAAAAATTAATTTACCTCTTTTGGATGCAATCAAGCAAGTATCGTCGTATGCTAAGTACTTGAAAGAATTGTGTACCCAGAAACGAACTCATAAATTTCCTAAAAAACAAGATTTAATCAAAAATGTGAGTTCGATTCTTTCGGGTGCACTTCCACCTAAGCTCCAAGATCCGGGTGCGCCTATCATTTCAATTCAAGTAGGTGATTTTAAAATCAACCGAGCACTTTTAGATCTTGGAGCTAGTGTGAGCATTCTACCGGGTAGTTTATATGACCAATACGAGTGTGGTCCACTTCAATCGTCAAACACCACCGTGGTGTTAGCCGATTTGACACCCAAACTACCCCGTGGAATTGTCTCGGATGTGATAGTAAAAATAGAGGATTTTTACTATCCGATGGACTTTTTAGTACTTGATTATGTTTCCAAGGACCCAACCAAGCAACCTACGGTGATTTTGGGTCGACCGTTCCTAGCAACCGTGAATTCTCAAATTGATTACAAAACGGGAATGGTTGACATGACATTTGGAAACCGAAGGTTGAGGTTGCATGTTTTTTCGGGATTGACTACTCCTTTAGTCGACGATGAATGCTATATGGCAGACATTGTTGACATGTATATACCTCTCTGCGACACGGTTGTAGTTGAGGAAAACACAATGGAGGATTGTTCTATTTTTGGCAGGTCACAGGTGGAGAAGAATCAGAGCATAGACGAGGAGGTGAAGAGTTTGGAGGTGCTTTCGGTAAAAGAAGGGAAACCGATGTGGAGGCAGCAAGTGGAGAGCTTACCGGAAACCATTGACACGAAGTTGAAACCGTCATTGGTGGAGCCGCCGGAAGTGGAGTTAAAGGTGTTGCCAAAGCATCTTAAGTATGCTTATGTTGGTGAAGGCAACACGCTCCCGGTCATTATTGCATCAAATTTGACCAAGGAGCAAGAAGAGAGATTGATAAAGGTGTTGGTCACCAATAGGGCGGCTATTGGGTGGACCATAGCGGATTTGAAGGGTATTAGTCCCTCAATAGTGATTCACAAGATCATCACCGACGACACCATAACACCCGCCCGTGATGCACAAAGAAGATTGAACCCGAACATGCGGGAAGTTGTCAAAAAGGAGGTGCTTAAGTGGCTTGATGCGGGTATTATTTATCCCATCTCTGATAGCCAATGGGTGAGTCCGACACAAACCGTCCCAAAGAAAGCAGGTATACAAGTCGTCAAAAATGATGCAGGTGAGGTGGTAGCTACCAGGCCGGTAACCGGGTGGCGTATTTTCATTGATTATAGGAAGTTGAATACCGCAACTTCCAAAGGTCATTTTCCCTTACCATTCATTGATCAAATTGTGGAAAAATGAGCCGGACAAAAATTTTATTGTTTCTTGGATGGATATTCCGGATACAATCAAATTGCTATTCATCCGGAAGATCAAGAAAAGACCACTTTTACGTGCCCTTATGGTACCTTCACATTTAGGCGAATGCCATTTAGATTATGTAATGCCCCCGCCACCTTTCAAAGGTGTATGATGAGTATCTTTTCGGATATGGTGGGGGAGTCTTTGGAAATCTTCATGGATGATTTTTCCATTTTTGGGTCATCATTTGAAACTTGCTTAAACCAATTAGAGAAAGTGTTAAAACGATGTGTGGAAACTAATTTGGTTTTGAGTTGGGAAAAGAGCCATTTTATGGTTCAAGAGGGGGTAGTGTTGGGATATGTGGTGTCGAGTCGTGGGATAGAGGTAGATCATGCAAAAATTAAAGTAATTTCTACACTACCATATCACGCGAGTGTTAAAGGCATTAGGTCATTCTTAGGACATGCGGGTTTTTATAGAAGGTTTATTAAAGGGTTTAGTGATATTTCAAAACCATTATGTAACCTTTTGTTAAAAGATATTCCGTTTGTTTTTTATGAAAATTGTAAAAATGCCTTTGACGTTTTAAAACAAAAGTTGGTTGAGGCCCCGATCTTGCAATCACCGAATTGATCTTTACCATTCAAAATTATATGTGATGCAAGTGATTATGCTGTGGGGGCCGTGTTGGGTCAACGGGTAGACAAGAAACCGGTTGCCATATACTACGCAAGTAAGACTCTCTCGGATGCACAATTAAATTACACAACTACCGAGAAAGAGCTACTTGCGGTGGTATATGCATTGGATAAATTTCGTGCTTATATATGGGGTACTAAGGTCATTGTGTATTCTGACCATTCTGTAGTTAGGTATCTCATGGACAAGAAAGATGCAAAGCAGATATTAATTCGATGGGTTCTCTTGCTACAGGAATTTGACCTAGAGATTCGAGACAAGAAAGGGAGTGAGAACGTGGTTGGAGACCATTTGTCTCGATTGGTTGTTGAGGAGGATTCTTTTCGTGTAGAGATTAACGAGAACTTCCCAGATGAGCAAATTTTAAAGGTTTCAATATTACCGTGGTATGCTAATATTGTTAACTATTTGGTTACAGGCGACATGCCAGCTCATTGGGATAGAAGGAAGAGGTTGCACTTCCTTTCTCAAATCAAGTACTACACATTGGAAGAACCGGACTTATTCAAGATATGTCCGGATCAAATCGTTCGAAGATGCATACCCGATGAGGAGATTCCTAGTGTCTTGATGGACTTGCATTCATTTGCTTGTGGGGGCCATTTCAGTGGTCACAAAACCGGGCACAAAGTTCTCAATAGCGGTCTTTATTGGCCGACTATTTTTAAGGACGCATTTAATTTCGCTAAAAACTGCGTTGAGTGTCAAAAGTTAGGGGGTATTTCCAAAAGGGATGAGATGCCCATGCAACCGATCCTCATTGTAGATATTTTTGATGTGTGGGGGATCGATTTCATGGGCCCATTCCCTAATTCGCATGGCAACTTATACATCTTGGTGGCGATCGATTATGTATCCAAGTGGGTCGAAACGATTGCCACCAAGACAAATGACCATACCGTCGTTTGCAACTTTGTACACACAAACATAATTTCTAGATTTGGGATTCCCCGAGTGATCATTAGTGATGGGGGATCTCACTTTAAGAATTTTAACTTTGGCAAACTCTTGAAACGGTATGGCGTTGACCATCGGATTGCTACCCCCTATCACCCACAAACAAGTGGTCAAGTGGAAGTTTCTAATAGGCAAATAAAAGAAATTTTGCAAAAGACCGTTCTACCGGACCGAAAGGATTGGTCGACGAAGTTGAATGATGCTTTATGGGCTTATAGAACGGTTCATAAAACACCTATTGGAACTACACCTTATCGCTTAGTTTATGGGCGAAACTGTCATTTACCGGTTGAACTTGTGCATCATGCTTGGTGGGCCATAAAAGAGGTTAGCATGAAATATGACGATGCAGGAAAGGAGCGAAAATTAAAGCTTTGCAAGTTGGAGGAGCTTCGGGAAGAAGCGTATGAATGTGCTTCAAAATATAAGGATGATATGAAGAGGACACGTGACGCGAAGTTGAAGCCGAATGAGCTTGAAGTGGGTCAAAAGGTTTGGCTCTACAATTCACGGCTTAAATACTTTCTCGGAAAGCTCAAGAGCAAATGGATGGACCCGTACGTGATTACACGGGTTGGGAACCTTGGAGATGTTACAATCAAGGATCCGAAGGATGGGTTGAAGTAAATGGTTAATGGGCATCGCCTAAAACCGTTCCTTGATGGTAACGTAGAGAAAAAGGATGCGAATGTTGAGTTGGTAAGCTTCGTGGTAAGTGTGCCAACCTATGAGGTCAATTAAAAGGACCGGTAACACCTTGTGTAGAGTTTTGTATAATTTATTTAATTGTTTAAGTATTTTGGGTATAATCGTTTCCGTTTCGTACTAACCTTCATTGATTGTGTGAAGTTCAAACGTTACAAACGGGTCATGAAGATAAAAGGTATGTTTCTAGACTTATTTTTGTGTATTTGGGACAATACACGATTTTTCGGGGGGTGGTAGGACAGTAAGCGGGTTGTTTGTTTTCAAATTTTAACTTATAAAAAATCACAAAAAGATTTTTAATATTTTTTAGATTTTTATTTAATACATAGTTCTTTTATAAAAAGTTTATAATTTTCTCTCTATTTTCATAAAAAAATAATAATAAATTTCAAAAAATTAAAAAGTGATGTTATGAGTACCGTCGCCGACGAGGAATAAAGGCGTCGCCGACGAGTTCCGGAAAACCTCCGTCGGCCACTTTTGTCCGTAAGCAGCGAGTTAGGGCGTCGCCCACTTTTGGAATTTTTGTGATGCGTTGCCGACGACGGGGTTCACCGTCGCCGACGGTGCCTCGTTTGTCCGCTGACGCTGATTCGTTCTTTATCAATAAAATTCGAACCAAAACCCCTTTAACCTCATCCAACCTTCACCCAGACGCGTTTTTAAGCCACAAACTCGAACCAGGGGGTCCACCATCTGATTTACCTACATTCTAATACCACAAATTCACTTCATCCATTACAACCACAACTCACCTTTCACTTCATCTTCCTCAAGTCTTCCACCAAGAACCCTAATCTTCAACCTTCCATAACCCCTTCAAATCTCCTCCAAATCACCTGATTTTTGAGTCTATCTTGGGTAATTTTTCGAGAAGAACAAAACCCCCATAATGGTTTTCATCAATTCTTGCTTGATTGCAAGATTTCTGAAGTCAAAATTTCGGGTTTTTGAGAGAGTGTTCATCAAGTTTCTTGCTTTGCATCTTTTCTTAGTTTTTCTTGTTCATCTACATCAAAGGTATGGAATTTCATTAAATTTATGCATGATTATTATATGAATTGTTGATTTCTTTCGAAATTTTAAGCTTATTGCTTAAGAGCAGGTTGTTTATCATAATGTATGAGGTTTTAGCATAAATTTAAGGATGATTACTTAATTTGGGTGGGATTTGAACATGCTCTAATCTTAGTGACGTGGTTACACTAGTTAGTTGCATGATTGAGCATAGTTGTGATGTTGAATATTGTTGAAACCATAAGAAATTGTGAATAAACATGTTAAAATTGATATGTAGATGGTAAAATATGCGACTTTGGAAGTTTAAAAAGGCGATTTTGCATCTAGTTATTGATTGAAACTCAACATCATAGATTATGTTCAAAGTTTGTGATTGTTTGAAGATTGGGGTGTGCTAATTGTTCTTTTGTCTTTTGATTGTAGCTATGTTCAGAGGAAGAAAGAGATCTAAAACTTCCGGACCGGGTTCATCTTCTGGAGCCGGTTCAAGCTCGGGTCACTATCAGAGACGATGGGAGCAATTAAGTAATGTGGAAGAAGGTGACGGGAAATTATATCAATAGGAATGGAACTGGGAAGAGTTCAAAAATAGTCGATCGGCCTCAGCATGGAAAGGTGACAAGAAGAAGGCTCTTTCCCGTTACAACAACAAGAGGTTAGAGGCAAAAATGTGGAAGTGGAAAATGGTCACGGGTGTATCAACTTCTGTACCCGAGAGAGTAGTGTGTGAACGTGCGGTGAATGTTGAGGAATTCCGCACAATTGGCATAACTCAAAGGTTTGAGGAGCTCGGGTGGGAACGAGTATTGGATTGGTGTGAGGATATCACCTCACGGGTCTATCTAGCGGCGTTATGTGAATCGTTATCATCTTTGTGGTTTGAAAACTCTGACGAGCCGGCTCCTACATGGCAGTTAATTGGCAAGATCGGCAAGAATAAAATGATTATGTCGTTCGAACATATAAATGCCATTGCTAGATTTGATTCATTGGTGGTCGTAACATATGATTATTATGATTATGATCATTTTTTGGATAACAAAACAAACACTGCTGATCCGGATCAAATGTTAGCGTCTGTGTTGCCAGGTTCTGGAGGTTCCGGGGAATCTAGGAACGATTTGTCCTTGGATGGTAGAATATTACAAGGCATTTCGTTGGAAAATGTAATGGTGCGGTTCGGAGACCGCGGGACAGTGAAGGCACCCGACTGCCGGGTTTTACACGCTTTGTTTTATGGGATGCCAAGGTTGTCATGGCGGCAAATTGTGATGATAAACACGTGGGACACAAGGGAGTCGTGCAAACGGAAGATGATCCCCTATGTGCGGTTAATCAGCGTGATGATTTTACAACAAAACGCGTTGCCCCAGGAATCGCTATGGGTTTCTAAACCCATTGATCAGTTTAACCTTGCTTCAATGAAGTGGCACTGGAAAATCACGGTTAAAGTCTTTGGTCATCTCCATACAGTGGAGGATGATCAAGGAAACAGTTATAGGTACACTGATCCGCGCGAGGCCGAAGAGGGTGGTCATGATGAGGAGATGGTTGATGAGGAAGATGAGACTGAGCCTGCCGGTTCATGGGGATCAAGGCAGAGGTATAGGCGGCAACATCGGGAAATTTCTGCCGATGTGGCAAAATTTGTGAATCAGCGCCGGGGCCCATCGTACAAGGATTTTAACCGTGGTCAACAAGCGGTTTATGATAATGTGTCGGCGGGTATAGGAGAAGGAAGAGAGTATGAGGTGAGAAGGAAGACATGGGAGGAGATGCACGGGGCCCAGATGCAGGAACAGTGGGCCCTCCAAGCGGCCCATCGGGAAAGGATGGACAAGTATATGGAAGAGCAGCAAATGTTCCAGGCTCTTCAAAGATCGCAGATGGAGCATTTGGTACAAATGCAGGAGCGAGAGGAGGCCCGAAGACGGGCATGGGAGGAAAATGAGGAGAGACAGCGAGACGAGCAAAATACTTTGGAAGGCCGCTGATGGAGTGCCTTGTACGTCTCTAATGAAATGGCTATTAATAATGCCAAGGTCCTCCATGATCAGGAGCGACACCAGAGAGATTATGAAGCAGGCCTCCCCTATGTAGAACATGCGGGGTGGACCGATTACTCCAACCTCTGTGTTCCACGAGGCCCATCTGATCCGTCACCTCATTGGCCCGAGGCAGTAGGGTCTAATTTCATCCCGCTACCATACCATCCGCCAGCACAAAGAGAACCGGGTCCCCTCGACAACTATCGGGAGATGTTCGAGGCTCTCACTGATTACCCATACCACCCGAACCCGCCATTCGACCCGAACGAGAGATACTAGCGGTGACGGCGAGGTATGTATTTTGTTGTTGTTGTATATCATGGTTTTCTTTATTTTTATTTTTATTTCGTTAGTATTTCTTTTTCTTAGTTAAATGAACGTTGTGGGTGTGTTCCCTATATAACCCTCACGAGACCTACTCGTCCTCCCAAGCTATTGGGGGGTTTAAAAGGGCTTGTTGCATAAGCTAAATGTAACCGTGATTCCTACGAAAGTGAGTTAGGATTGTTGTTGTTGTAAATTAAATTTTCCACATAAATCAATGTAAATTAACGCATGACTTGGTAACACTTTCATAAAAATGGTAGAACTAAGTAGCTAACAAATTTCAATGGTTGTGAGAAGCATGCTTCTACACATGGGTTAAGATTTGTAGGTGCATCATTTTCGAGAGACGACCGTTTTTGTGAAGAGAAGAAGAAGACATGAGTATCTCGCGAGAAAAATCAGGTGCATGCGTTTCCTTTTTACCTTGATTCTTAGTTAGTAATAAGTGAACTGTAATTGTAGTTTTAGTTTTCGGGGTGGAATTTTTGGGAATTAGCCGTGTCACATCCCTTGTATGTTTTAAAACTCTAGTTCTTACACATTGAGGACAATGTTTACCTCAAGTGTGGGGATGGGGGAGTAGTAAAAGTTTTTCGATTTTGACCCGTTCATTTAAACACTACACATTGAGGACAATTGTAACAACTCTCGCCAAAATTACTATTTCTTATTTTTTTATGTCTATTAGGAAACCCTAATTGAGACCTCCAAGTAGTATGGCATGAACCATAATTTTCAGAACAATCGAAACTAGGATCAGGGCCTCCTAAAACTCAAGAGGGGTATCCCCTAATTCATAATTATCATCTAAAAACGAAGATAACTTTGGAAATTCGTTTGTTGTTGACTCACTTAGGCTATACAAGACACGAGGCTACCCTAGCCTAGGTGGGCAGCCGTCGCCCCACGTGCAGGAACCAGGTGGTCCTGGCGCGACGCGCGACATGAGCCAAAATCCAGTATAAATGCAGGGGTTTGGCACTTGCATGGTTTGATTATTTTGACGTAAAAACTCACTACACACGTTAAGTTACACACTGTTTCGTTCAAAACTACTTAAATCCTGACCCTCTGCTACGATAACAGGGTAATAACTCGATCACTGCTACGATACAATGTCCGATCGATTGAAACCGATCCGATGGATGTTTAAGTGCTGCCCGTATTTGGGCTATACTTTGTCATTCGTCGTGAGGGTTTTGATTTCGTGAGTTATCGTAAAAGTTGTATTAAGTTATTGACCTAGTTTTGTGTGCATTGTTATTTAAACTAGGTTTCCAGGCTAAATCAGTAGGCTAAGCTCTGCCCAACTAAACCTGCAATGTGAGTCATTCTCTTTTTATCAACTGTTTTACTAAATCTCAAATTATTTTCAAAAGTTATAATTACAGGGATTAAGTCGTGGTTATCTTAAATCACTGGCAAGTGGGGTATTGTGTACATTACTAATTTCTCACGGTTAGGTAAACAAATCTAACTATGATAATCATCACTACTTGGGCGAAAGGACCCAATAGTGGTATGACCATCGTCACCAGGGTGTGACACAGCGCCAGATAACTATAAGATAGTAGCCATTATAATCGCTCTTATGCTGTAATCTATAACTATGTGTCGTTTTATTCAAGCTAAGTGACTCGCCAGTATTTCCCTGCTGATAAAATCTTTTTAAACATGTTTCAGGTGATTTACTGTGACCCAGGGAAAGTGCCGCGTAGTACTAAAAGCTTGAAGATGTGGCTCAGTAAAATAAATAAACATGTTTTGTAAAACAGGGAATTACCTCGTGAAGTTCCTTTAATGTAAATTACGGGGTTTGTCCCAAATTGTGAAATAAAACAATTGGTCATTTTCAGTTTTAAAAAGATCTTGTTAAACTTTCCGCTGCCAAAATAAACAATACCACGGGTTTCTGTCCCGCGGCTTCCGAACCAGGTAAAACCGGGACGGGGGCCGTGACAGAAAAAGGTGGTATCAGAGCCACTGATTTAAGCTAATTAAGTATTTAGAAATACTTAATTTTTAAAATTTCCCTTCTATGATTCTGTGAAAATTTATTTGCAATAAATAACATTCTAACTAGGATTTTTGTGTTTCTTTATATATATTAATAGCATGAATGAGTTGTCTGAAGCTCTTCAGAACCTTACTATCCATTCTGCTGACATGGAAGTTCCTGGGGGTTTTTCCAGTTATCTGGCCGACACTGAAGAACCAATGGAATTCCAGGCCCAGCCACAGGAGAAACCAAAGCCGAAAAAGAGGAGGAGAATTCTGGACTGGAAACGCAGACGGAGGAAGAAGCCAGCCGCCCAGAAGGTTAAAAAGACTGAGGATCCCAAAGGGAAAGGAAAAGAGATCGGGGAAAGTTCTGGACAAGCCCAGGAAATGCCACTGTGGGAAGAGCTTGATCGGAAACTGGCAAATTGTGACCTCATCGGACCTGCCAATGAAACCCTCTTCAATTACCCCGCTGAATCACAACTTCCAGTTAATTTGGCACCTGCAATTCCCGATCCTATTGTTAATCGCCAGCTTCTACCTGGAGAATTGGAGGAGTGGTGGACAAGTGACTGGCAATTTCAGAACTTCATGAATAATCCCAATGTCTATTTTCCCCAGTTTGATCCTGAACCAGCACCAAACCCACCTATGAGCACAGAAAACTTAGCTGAACTCCGCCGCTACGGCGAGGAACTGGTGGATGCGGGAAACCGGATTCGGGACGTGGGGGAAAAGATCTCATGGAAATACGACGAGAGGGAGAGTCGTTTCTGAAGGGGCAGCTGACGGGGTGAAATGTTTATGTAATAATAACAATATAAAAACAATATAATAATAATAATAATATAATATTGTATAATAATAATAATAAAACTTTTGTAAAATAACCGGTGTGTATCGATGCATACTAATATATATATAAAAATATGAAAGTCGTAAAGTCGACAATTTTGGCTATACGTGTTAACATGATTTTTGTGAATGATTTATTGTGTTTGTTTGTTATCTATTTTGTGACAATAATTTGCATATATTGTTAAATATTCAGATGGAAAACGCAGAAAATCAACCAGTCAATGAAATTAATCAATCTGAACAAAACCATGAGGATCAATTTCTTAATAGGCAGGATATAGAAAATATCGTTGCCCAGGGAATAGCTAATGTTATCCCAGCAATCATTGCTGCTGCAAGAAATTCCGTTGAACCTTCGCAAGCCAACCACGGCAAACGTACTCGCGATGACAACTTTAGTAACAGTGTAAATGGAGGCGGCAACAATAATAATGATAATAATGTGGTTCAGGCCCTATTCCTTAAGAAAATGAAAGCTGCAACACCTGGTTGCACTTACAAGGAATTCCTTGCCTGTAAACCGGTTGAATTTGCAGGCAATGAAGGGGCAACTGCCGCACTGCGATGGTTGGAGAAAACCGAAGCAGTAATTAAAATAAGCAAATGTGTCGAGGAAGACAAGGTTATGTATGCGTCCCACCTTTTTAAAGAAGGAGCATTAGAATGGTGGAACACGGTGCTACAAGCCAAGGGAGGTGACGAGGCTTATGCTATGAATTGGGAAGAATTTAAGAGATTGGTGGAAAGAAAATTATGTCCCGAATATGAAAAGGAACAAATGACAAATAAGTTCCTGAACCACCGGATGATAGATGTTGACTGTCGAGGGTATACTTCGACATTTTTCGAGTATGCCAGAATTGTACCAACTCTGGCTTCGCCAGAACCGGTACTTATTTCTCGCTATATTTGGGGTTTAATTAGCGAGATTCGGGATATCGTCAAAGCTGTGAGACCCCGCACAATTGACGATGCAGTGGAATTAGCCAACACCTTGACCGACGGACTGGTGCGCACGCGAGAAGAAAACAGGAAGAAGGAATTGGCTCATAAAATTACCCAAGGATTTCGTGGGGGTAACGCTAATAGCAACTTCAAGAGAAAAGGAATTAGGCAATCCTCCACTTCGCCATTTTGCAGTACCTGTAAAAGAAAGCACTTTGGAAAATGTAAGGGGTACTGTAACTTCTGCAAAATTCCAGGGCACCAAGAAGAAGACTGCAGAAGAAAGAAATCAACAATTTGCTTCAACTATGGAGAAGCTGGACATTTTAGTCCAGACTGCCCTAAACTGGTCAAACCAGCTGACAACAGGCCAAACCTGCAGAAGGAACTACCGAAAAGAATGCAAGAGCCTTCCAGTTGACTACCCAGGAAGCAGATCTAATCCCCGATGTGATAGCTGGTACGTTCCTAGTTCACGACGTTTATAAGATAGATTTACGCTCCGGATACCATCAGTTGAAGGTACAAGAGGAAGACATACCTAAAACTGCTTTCAAAACTAGGTATGGTCATTACGAGTTTACAGTCATGCCCTTTGGGTTAACGAATGCTCCTGCAGCATTCATGGATATGATGAATAGGATTTGTAAGCCGTACTTTGATAAATTTGTAATTTTCTTCATCGACGATATAATTATTTACTCCAAAAGTCAGGACGAGCATTGTGAGCATCTACGTGCACTCTTAACTTTGTTAAGAAAAGAAAAGCTTTATGCCAAATTCTCGAAGTGTGAATTTTGGCTACAAGAGGTACAATTCTTAGGACACATGGGGAATCACGAGGGTATTCACGTAGATCCCTCCAAAATAGAAGCGATCACCAAATACAAGGTCCCACAATCAGCTACAAAAGTTAGAAGTTTTCTAAGACTAGATGGGTACTATAAGCACTTCATTAAGGATTTCTCTAAAATAGCAGTGCCATTAACTAAGCTAACCTGTAAAACAGTTAAGTTTGAATGGGGACTTAGGCAAGAGGAGGCTTTTAAGATATTAAAGCAAAGGTTAACAAACGCCCCAATTCTAGCCTTACCAGAAGGAACGGAAGATTTCGAAGTTTACTGTGACGCTTCTAAGCTAGGGCTAGGATGTGTGTTGATGCAACGCAAGAAGGTAATTGTTTATGCTTCAAGACAATTGAAAAAGCACGAGGAAAATTATACGACTCACGACTTAGAATTAGGAGCAATAATTTTTGCCCTTAAGATTTGGAGACACTATCTGTATGGAAGTAAGTTTACAGTTTATACAGATCATAAGAGTTTAAGATATATATTTGGGCAAAAAGAATTAAACATGAGACAACGAAGATGGATGGAAATTTTAAGTGATTACGACTGTGATATTCAATATCACGAAGGAAAAGCAAATGTAGTTGCAGATGCCTTAAGTCGTAAGTATCATGAACAACAAAGACGGGTTCGTGCTCTTAGATTAAATCTACAATTAGATTTAATGGAACAACTGAAGAATGTTCAAGAAACAACAGTCAAGGATGATACTGAAGGAATTAAAGGAAGGATAAAGGAATTAGAACAAGGAACTGATGGAATTTGGAAATTCCACAAGAAAAGGATTTGGGTACCTAAGCAAGGAAATTTAAGAGATAAGATTCTAGAAGAAGCCCATAAATCTAGATATACCATGCACCCTGGAAATAATAAGATGTACCAAGATTTAAGAAATAACTTCTGGTGGATAGGAATGAAAAAGGACATAGCTAGATATGTATCTAAATATCTAACTTGTTCACAAGTTAAGGCAGAACACCAGAAACCTTCAGGGTTACTCCAACAGTTAGAAATGCCTGTATGGAAATGGGAACTAATAACAATGGACTTTGTTACTAAGTTACCTAAAACTAGAAAAGGTAACGACGCAATTTGGGTAATTGTGGATCGATTAACCAAATCAGCTCATTTTCTACCCATGAAGGAAACCTTTAGCATGGAAAGGTTAGCAAAGTTATATGTAGACGAGATACTATCCTTGCATGGAGTCCCACTCTCCATTGTATCGGATAGGGATAGTCGTTTCACTTCACATTTCTGGACAATTCTCCAAGAAGCAATGGGGACCCGACTGAATTTAAGTACTGCCTACCATCCCCAAATAGACAGACAGAGTGAAAGGACAATCCAAACCCTGGAAGACATGCTCAGGGCATGTGTAATAGATTTTGGTGGAAATTGGGATAACCACCTACCTTTAATTGAATTCTCCTATAACAATAGTTATCATGCAAGTATCGAAGCTGCCCCATTTGAAGCACCGTATGGACGGAAGTGTCGAACTCCAATTTGCTGGGCAGAAATAGGAGAAAGTCAATTGTCAGGTCCTGAAATTGTACAAGAAACCACCGACAAGATAACTCAAATCAAAGAAAGACTAAAGACGGCTTGAGATGGCCAGAAGAGTTATGCAGACAATCGACGTAAGCCGTTAGAATTTCAGGTTGGAGACAAGGTACTCTTGAAAGTATCTCCTTGGAAAGGAGTCGTTCGATTCGGTAAAAAGGGAAAGTTAAGTCCAAGGTACATAGGACCATTCCCAGTGATCCAGCGGATAGGACCAGTCGCCTATCGCTTACCACTACCAGAAGAACTAACTGGGGTACATGATGTGTTTCATGTATCCAATTTCAAGAAATGTTTGTCTGAGGAATCCCTGGTAGTACCTCTTCAAGATATAGAGGTAAATGAAAAACTAAAATTCGTTGAGAAACCTCTTCAAATAGAAGACCAAAAAATCAAGTCCTCAAGCACAAGAGACTGGTGCTAGTCAAAGTCAAATGGGAGTCGAAAAGAGGACCAGAGTATACATGGGAACTAGAATCGGAAATAAAACGAAAGTATCCTCACCTATTCCAGTAAATCTCGAGGACGAGATTTTAAATAAGGTGGGGAGGATCTAACAACTCTTTCCAAAATTACTATTTCTTATTTTATTTATGTCTATTAGGAAGCCCTAATTGAGACCTCCAACCAGTATGGCATGAACCATAATTTTCAGAACAATCGAAACTAGGATCAGGGCCCCCTAAAACTCAAGGGGGGTATCCCCTAATTGATAATTATCATCTAAAAACGAAGATAACTTTTGAAATTCATTTCCTGTTGACTCACTTAGGCTATACAAGACATGAGGCTACCCTAGCCTAGGTGGGCAGCCGTCACGCCACGCGCAGGAACCGGGTGGTCCTGGCGTGACGCGCGACAGCAGCCAAAATCCAGTATAAATCCAGGGGTTTGGCACTTGCATGGTTTGATTATTTCGACGTAAAAACTCACTACACACGTTAAGTTACACACTGTTTCGTTCAAAACTACTTAAATCCCGACCCTCTGCTGCGATAACAGGGTAATAACTCGATCACTGCTACGATACAATGTCCGATCGATTGAAACCGATCCGATGGATGTTTAAGTGTTGCCCGTATTTGGGCTATACTTTGTCATTCGTCGTGAGGGTTTTGATTTCGTGAGTTATCGTAAAAGTTGTATTAAGTTACTGACCTAGTTTCGTGTGCATTGTTATTTAAACTAGGTTTCCAGGCTAAATCAGTAGGCTAAACTCTGCCCAACTAAACCTGCAATGTGAATCATTCTCTTTTTATCAATTGTTTTACTAAATCTCAAATTATTTTCAAAAGTTATAATTACAGGGATTAAGTCGTGGTTATCTTAAATCACGGGCAAGTGGGGTATTGTGCACATTACTAATTTCTCACGGTTAGGTAAACAAATCTAACTGTGATAATCATCACTACTTGGGTGAAAGGACCCAATAGTGGTATGACCATCGTCACCAGGGTGTGACACGGCGCCAGATAACTATAAGATAGTAGTCATTGTAATCGCTCTTATGCTGTAATCTATAACTATGTGTCGTTTTATTCAAACTAAGTGACTCGCCAGTATTTCCCCGCTAATAAAATCTTTTTAAACATGTTTCAGGTGATTTACTGTGACCCAGGGAAAGTGCCGCGTAGCACTAAAAGCTTGAAGATGTGGCTCAGTAAAATAAATAAACATGTTTTGTAAAACAGGGAATTACCTCGTGAAGTTCCTTTAATGTAAATTACGGGGTTTGTCCCAAATTGTGAAATAAAACAATTGGGCATTTTCAGTTTTAAAAAGATCCTGTTAAACTTTCCGCTGCCAAAATAAACAATACCACGGGTTTCTGTCCCGCGGCTTCCGAACCAGGTAAAACCGGGACGGGGGCCGTGACAACAATGTTGACCTCAAGTGTGGGGATGGGGTAAAATTTCAAAAAATTTTCAAAAATGTCTTGTTTCGAAAGCGATCTTAAAGCACAAGTGACTAAGTCAACGAGGGATGGCACAACCCATGTGGTCTTTTGTCATGGTCAAGTTCAAATTAATAGCATGACGGGTATTTAGCGGGTGGTTATTTAGGAATAATCCGCCTAAGAAACTAGAATATTATGCATGTCACATACCATACCCTTTATATATGTGAGGTTTTGAGCCACTTTTACATCATAGAATTACATATGTATGTTTCTTTGTTTGAGTGGACCATTAGTCATGTATTGTAAAACTTGCAACTTTTGATATGTTTGAGACCATAGACCGAATACAAGTACAAAAATGATTAAGGCATTAGGTAAACCTTTTCCTTTTACACCATTTATATATCCTTACCCAAAAATTTATCCTTTAGTAGCCAATTTTGAGCCTAATCCTTTCGTTTGACCACCCTTTAGCCCATAACCTTAAACATATTTTCTTTTTAACCCGTGTGATGGAAATTCGATTATAGGAGTCAAGTTTGTATAGTTGTGAATTGTTTGTTTGCATATATATATATATATATATATATATATATATATATATATATATATATAAGAGAAAAAAATAAGTAAATGTTGCGAAAAAAGAATAGAAAATTAGTGAGAAAAGAACAAAAATATGTTTTTCTAGTTGTTGAATAAAAGGAGAAAAATCATTGCCTCGAAATTGATGTTTATAGTTTAGTTTTGTTTAGAGTAGTCGGTTGTAATAAAAAAATCGAATTTCTCATCACCTTAGCCACTTTAAAGTATCCTATTTCCTACCCTTAGCCTAGCCCCATTACAACCCTTACAAAGACCTTATGACTTGTGGTTAGTATTCGTGTTCGGTGGTGGAGAATGATTGAGTTGCAAGCCTATGCGGGTACGTGTTCTAATCGGTTTTGAGCGATTACTTTTTGAAGTGCTAATACATTATGACAATTAGCCAATTTATAAACCGAGTGGAGAGAACATTGTGAGGGATGTGCATGATTTGTTGGTTTCACGGGCGGGTTAATCTTGGATAACCATTTTTTTTATGTGAACATTCACTTTACCGTTAAATATGCTGAAAAGTGTAAAGAGTTTGAACTTGTACATGACAATTGACCTTAACCTTCATCTCGGGAATGGGGAGTGTGTTCTTTATTCGACCCACATGAAAGTGAAAAACAGATTTGCTTGAGGGCAAGCAAAAGACAAGTGTGGGGATGTGATACGTGGTCGAAAACCGGTGTTTGTAATCGTGTAACTTGATGTTTTTACATAAGTTTTAATTCCGAATAGCCTACTTTTAATTAAAAATGTGTTTTGCAGGTTTAATGAAGTTAAAGGTGCTTTTTGGGAGCTTTACGGACTACCGGGACGATAAACGGACCATCGGGACGCGAAACGGGTCAACCGGACTCAAGAAATGGGAAAAAACAGAAAAATGGTTCTGCGGGCACCATCGCCGACGCCCATGTGGCCGTCGCCGATGCCGCTTACAATGTTCTGTCGCTGATTTTTCACCTTAGACAGGGAAATAAGCCGTCGCCGGCTTTTACACTTTACACGTACCGTCGCCGACGCCGGGTATGGCCGTCGGCGACGCCCTTTGTAAATCCAGTCGCGAGTTTTGGGTCTTGGGGTTGTTGGAACGAAGAAAAACACTTTTTGATCATTAATTTCGGGAGTTACACATTCTTGGAGGTTCAAACTTTGATATTGGAGCCATTTTACCATTATTACTACAAATTGTCTTCACCAATAAATTCATTCCATCGATTCATAATTCATAATCACCATAATCGAAACCCTAGTTCACCACCATTACAATCATCCTTCATTCCTCTCATCACCATCACTTACCACAACCCTAATCACCACCATTCACAATCTCCAAGCATCAAGATGATCAAGAACCAGTTTCCAACATCCGGTGATCACGTCTTTTCGATCATGCGCGGCTAATTCCTTGGAGGTTTCACCCCGGTGTAAACTTTTGTAAGATTTAGGTTTTGCTATGTATTGATTCTTGGTTTGTGACGACTTTAATTACATTTGAAGCTTTAGACAATTGTCCTACGTTTGTATTGCATTTATGAATTGTCGAATGAATGATTAAATTTGACTTTGTGAAACGAATACACTTATTTATGCCTTGTCTCTTGATAGGATTTGTTAGTCCAAGGTAACGAAGTGCATCATGGTCTGTTGTCTATGACGTTGATAGTGATTGCCACCTAAGCTTTGTGATTATTGACCCGTTAATGAGTTAATTCAAGTAAATCAAGTTAAAACACATAGTAATCCTAGGTCTTGCATTTGTTGAAACCTGGTGTGAACCTTGTTATTCCATATTGTTTCATTAACAAAAATTTTCTTGCAAATTGTTACTTAGTAGTAGTTATCAATCCAATCATTTCCATTAATCTAATTCACAATTTTTCAACCAAACAAAAACAAAAAAAAAATATATTCTAGCAAGCTTCATATATTGTGACATTTATTTTAATTCAATCGAATCCATTCGCAAACCACATACTCTTCGTGGTTCGGCCCCTTACTACCACTAGTTATTTGTTAAGGGTAATTAGGGCTTATAAATCTTATCTTTGACCGGGGCGCGACACTCCGATCATCGCGCGACGCAACAGGGGAAGAAAAGCCCCTCGCGTCGCGTGAGACGGAGATCTAATACCTCTTGCGTCGCTCGAGGGGCTCTTTTTCACAGTAGGATCGTGGTTTGGTTTTGGATCAACATGTTATATTAATAAAAACCTAATCATAATGGAGATAACTTATCTTGGATGAAAATTAACATCGTAGAGACGAATTAGCAAGCTTTTGGAAGGTGATTTTGAAGATGAAAAACTTGGGGATCGAGGTTTGAAGCATAGGATTTGAGATTCTCGGGTGTTATCTATCGGGTTTATCGTTTCTTTTGTTTTTCTTTGATTCAATCATGTTTTATGAACTTGTTTCTCAACTTGCTAAACGAATCGAGCAACACAAACAAATTTAGGAATTGGGTTCTCCAATTTGGGGACTTTAGTATAACTAAAATATATAACAATTTTCCATCGCGGATAATAAACTAGTATTTATTCAACTAAATAAATAAATGTAACAACTTGTAATAACATAAAATTAACTATTTCATTATATTTATTTTGTATGTGCTAAATTTAGTTAAATTATTAATAACTCATCTAGTAAGTCTATATTCTAGACTACTATAACCATCTTGTACTTTTTATTTAAAATATTTTAAATTGGTAATAAAAAATTAACTTGTTTTATGATTTGATTAATCCTTTTATTACTAAAACAATTACCAAAAATTATGAGATTTGATATAAAAATTCCAAGACTTATATATTTTCTGGAAAAATCAGTCATAATATTTATGAGATTTTATATTGATAAATTTGAAATTTTATTTGATTCTCTATATTATATAACACGGATAAAATATTTAATAAATCCATATGATGTTTAATAATTACCAAAATTTCCATAAACAATAACATAATTTCAATTTCACCAAAACATATATTTAAGATCAAAAGCTCCAAATTCTAGAGTCTAAAAACCCTAAAATAACAAGAAATTAAATTTGGATAGAGAAATGGATAGAATGGTTATGTAGAGCGTGAAAAATTAAAGATACTTGGTTCAAGAATCATCTGAATTGGTTAAGAAATGAGAGAGAAATCGATAGAACAAGTTCCAAGCCCGAGGTTTGATCTTCATTTGAATTTGTGTAACTGGATGATTGTTAATGGAATTAGAGAGTGATTGTTAATGGAATTAGAGAGTGGGGAAATGTGTGAAAAAAGGAGTAAGGATTCTATTGGACAAATTTTGAGGTCTATTTTTTTAACCGCAAATTTAGATCACTAACGGACCACTGGAGTATCATCGTGCCACCAGCGGAACCACTCGATTACATCCATCTCCACTAGGAAAAATGCCTATACACCAATTCAGGAGAAAACCTAATAAATATGAGAAAACCTCCTTGAGGTCTAAGATTACGAATTTGTCAAAACCCTTTCAAGTTCATGATGTGTTTTAATGGTGTTTAAAGATAATTAATTCTCAAATTAATTTAGTTAATCAGAGAATGTTATTGAAGAATTAAAGATGGGAATTAGTTTTGCATGATAAACAAATCGTTTGGAACAACAACCAAGTCGTTTGGCCTTGTTAAACGATAACCTAAAGCGGGTTGGGTCTTGCATCGCAGCCGGGTCGAGATGAAGAGGAAACGGGTGGAGGAGAGAAAGAATAGGTAGATGTCATTTTTTTTGTGATGTCGTTTGATATGGTCTCACATATCGTTTGAAAGTTGCATGTCATTTCGTAATCGTTTGGGTTGAGAGCCAGGTAGAGGAGATTAAAATGACGAGTGGTGTGCAGGCGGTTGGCACATGGGATCCGCCCTAGGGTGAGTGGGGATTTGATTGGAGGGCGTGTTAGATAGGGGATCAAGTTTGGGTTATTTACACAAATGGTCATTGCCTTCTTTAACTCAATTAACAAATAAAGTAACTTTGCTAATTGATTTGTTTTATAAAGACTAATGGTACTAACCGAGTTTTGTTATAAAATTAATAGTTAAAACCCTAAAATAATTATATTATTTGAGTTAATACACAACATTATTAAATAAAATAAAAATTTGCATTTTTATTTATTACGTTTCGGATCAGGTTTACAAAACGAGTTGGTTTTTTTGTATGATCAGTTTTTGACGTTACAGATGTCATAAAAGACATGTAGTTAAGATAGGTAACATTTTTTTAGTTGCCTAAACCTACTCCAACTACTATGTGTCAGTCAAAGAGGATAAGATAGAAGGAACTCATCCTCCAAATGATCTAACAGTTAACACGAAGAGATACAAGAAACTCCTGGAATACCTCCTGATGACGAATGGTGGTCTGACAATATAGATGAGATCATGCAGGTGTAATTGAGCTTTTAGCTTTTATGTTTAAGACATATTTTTCCTTATTTGTGTGTTACTTTATTACATTAGTTAATGGTTTCTTAAAGTACTTGATAATTTAAATGCTAAATCTATTACTTACTAGACATTTGTAACGCTTATTACATATATCCACCGCAATGATCCTACTAACCTAAAGCCTTAAATAAAATAATAAACTTTTGAGTAAAGTACATGGAAAGTCCCTCTGGTTTTTTGAAACTTTGGATTTGGTCCCTAACTTTCTAAAAGTACACGGATGATCCTTACGATTTGCACTTTGTAACACATTAACTCCCTAGCCAATAAATCTGTAGGTTTTAGGAGGTCTAAGTTATGGACTAAATGCGTTCTAAATTGCAAACCACAGGGACCATCCATGTACTTTTGGCAAAAGTTGGGGACTAAATGCTTTACAAAGTGCAAACCACCAGGATATGATATCTATGTACTTTTGGAAAGCGAGGGACCAAATCAAAAATTTGGAAAAACTACAGGGACTATTAGTGTAGTTTACTCTAAACTTAAAAAATATATTATATTAATAACAAAACTACCAGAAACGAGTACCGCAATGCAAAGTGTCGCTCCAGCCGTATCGTGCGAGCACCCCACTAGTTGAATATAAGATAATTGATAAATTTTACTATTTCTTTTAAATTAAGCCCAAATAAGACCATCTCAATTAGCCTGAGAGGAGCGATGCCACATATGCACCACACCTATGAAACACCACGTTGCGTTACGAAGGAACAAGATGCAGGCGCTCATTGGTGTTATTCATGTGGCGGTCTAGTTCATAGTTTATCATGTTGAAAGTTCATGTTCACTTACAAGACGAGCCAGAATTAATCGGGACCATGAGACTGCTAAATAATTTCTGGTGCCTAACTATTTTTTTGACATGAAGATATGTTTAGGCTTCGTTTCTTATGAGTCAAAATCTATTCATACGGATAGTTAACGATTTAGAGCGAGAGTTCGAATATTTCCAACAGAGATATGACGTAAGGTGTAAATGAGGTTTCACCGCTATACAAAAGTGTAAGTCTACAATTCATCAAATAACGTACGACACTTACACCGACTCATGGGATGAATATTTGAAGATGTCAGAAAAAACCTTGCGAGATAGTATTTACAATTTTTGTAAAGGTATAATTATTTTTGTTGACAATTATCTTTTAGTTTTTTACTATTATAAATTATACTTATTTAGCATTGTTGTTGTTGTTGTGGTTGTGGTTGTGGTGGTGGTTGTGGTGGTGCTGCTGCTGCTCGATAAGCAATATCTATAAAGACTAACCTAGAGTGACACTGTAACACCCTAACCCAGCTAGGGCTGACGTGTCACTCTTACAGACATCAAAACCAAAACTAATACATAACATTAAATAAAAAGATCCTAATTACATTTTATCACATTACTGAAATAAAGAATCTTGGTCAGCAACTTCCTAACGCTCCTCACTGAAATCCCAGATTATCCCAGATTACCTGTAAAACAATAAGACAAACACAAAAAGAAAACTACGGCTGAGCCAAAAATTGCTCAGTAACGGAGAAATCAACAGTACAAGTAAAGTTAAATCATCGGAAGCAAGACACGGCGTAACAAATTAAGATTGAACTGAAACGGTTATTGACACGAGTACTAAAACACATGCAGACACAAGACTGATACAAAAACTGAAACGCAAACTGATCTGAAACTGTAACGGAAACCGATATGGAAACAAAATTTAGTCATAAACATAACTGATACCGAACCCAAACAAAACCGATGTACAGACTGACACATCATTGAACATGACGACAAAGCATTTTATCTTGTATAACAGACTTATTTTAAAACAACGTTTAAATAATCTAGTATTCGTAAAACAAAAATTCCTTTTTTTTTAATTTATCATTTGTAAATGAAACGTTTGAACAGATCAAAAACTAATAACTATCGAATATTTTGAACAACGTTTAATAATGCTATTATTTTTAAAACAAGATACTTGACAAAACTATTTTCTTATATTGAACGCTTGAACCTTATCAAAATAAAATAGTTTATCATATTTCATAGCAAATCATCATTGGACAAAAATAACTAATTTTCTAACTTTAAAAAGTTATATTTTAGAAATAAAATAATTTAAATAATCTGGATTTCCGAATGAAACACTTTCGACCATTCCATAAAACGAAAATAGAAAACATAAACAAAAACAAATAGCTAAACCGAAACATTTTAAATACCATTTAAAATCCCATAATCTTTAAAAGAAAAGAATTGTCGAACTATTATCTTTAAATAAATGTTTAGATTTAAATCCATCTCTATTAATTAATCAAATTTCAGAATTTATTATTTAATTAACTAACTATTATTATAGCTTTGGAGATTTATATTAATAACCAAATAATCTACATAATCTAAGTTTAAAAGTAGAATAATTTAATCCTTACAAAATTTCTTAAACCGGTCGGGAGAATTGACACGAAAGAAAAAAAATAGATTCAACGACAAGTATAGAACAGACATCGAATCAAATACGGAATACATTTACTGACGAATAGGAACTAAAGGTATGAAACAGAATCTGAATCTAAATTGAGACTGATATTAAGACAAAGCCGATACAAACCGATACTGACATTGAGCCAAAACAGTTATAACTAATATGGAACAGAACCGAATACCGAACATAATCAGAAGCAAAATTATCCGGAAACATGACTAGATGCGTACCAAACATATCAAAATAGATACTGAACATAATCAGAAGCATAACCGATACATGATCGGAAGCATAATCAGATGCGTACAAAATATAGCAGACATATCAGAACAGATACTTAACATATTCAGATACAGAAACATATACTAACTTACACGACATGTGTATATCAACAAAAATAATCGTGTAACACAGAAGCACCCAAAGCTAGAAACAGAAACAGACTGGTACACGGCTAGCTAGTCCATGCACATATGAGATGGTGAGTGTGGCGTTCACCCATTATTCCATCTCCAGACAAACAAACTCAAACTCAAACTCAGAGCTAAAATCGATCTATACGCCTCTAGTGGCCAAGGTGCTACACAAGCACAAGCTAGAGACACCGTGAACTTTGATTACGCACTGTCACGATAAGTGCCATGTCGTTTACGCCCAAACGACAATCCAAACACGCTTAGGTGACAGAGTACAAATACTAAGGCCATATATATAATTTACAGATAACTAAAATTAGTTACCGACAAGAATATGCGACCATGAGTACAAATCTGAGGTATGGCATGCTACAAAACACTAACAAACAAGCATACAAATACAATACTGACTTAGATAACATATAACATATCAACGGATAATGGTATCAAACCATGAAAATAAGACTTCAAAACAAAGACAAAGATCTGTATTAAAGAGTAACGAAAATAAAATTATACTACGATGTCAAGACCCAAGATTTCATACTCGTATAAGGGGTTGGAAATTATACTACGATGAAAAGAGAACAGAATTCGTACCACGAAGTAACAGATATGATTAAGATAAATACTATGATGAAAAGACCAAAGAATCCGTACCTTATAAGCAAGCAAATCAAGACAACTCGTCTTCAACGAGTACGCAAACCTATAACCCGTTATTTACCAAATCAGTTTTATGATAAATTAATCACTTTAATTGATTCGTTTGTTAAAACTTCCCGACGACTAGGAATCTGATTCTAACCCTTGTTTTAATAATTAATAAAAAAATAAATAACAACTATTTGAATGACAATTAAATTAACTTGGCTACACTATATAGAAAAATGGTTTGTCACCTTTGTATTATATAATGAACACCTCTATATATTTTAGAATTCTAATTATTATCCTATAAACGTACCACTAACAGAGACTTCAACTAATTTTGATGCCCATCCATTAAATTATAACTTTTGGATGATGCCATAGCATCACCATTTCATCCAAAGTCATCAGAACAAAAGCATATTTTGTATAAGAAAACACATGTGTATTTATTAAAAAGAAAACGAGATCTGGGGATTTTTTTATTATTAATTTAAACCAATATAAAAGGTCTCTTGGACTTCTATTAATCAACACATTACATAAACTAACATGTGTACTAGTAAATCTGGATTCTTTATATTTACAAAACAACTAGGTTATCACCCGGGAACTTCCCGGGTAGGAGAAATTTGATTAGACATATATTAAGTGTATAAACAAAACAAAATAAAATACAAACAAAGTGTCATGTTACATAAACAAAGTGCCAAACTTTGACATCAAAAGTTAGAAGTCAATCACAATGCCAATCATTATAAGAAGTCATATAAGATATTTAAATAAACACATTGGCAATCATGTCAACAAAAGCATCATGTTTTATTCCATAAATTTCTGATTTGCTTGCTTCCACCCTCATGCCTTCCTTCGCACACTTTGCCATCTTCTTCGTTAAACTGAAAACCATGAATCATTATATTTTAGAAATGAGAAAATAAAAGGACTTTTTGACAGAGTTGTTTCCAATTGCATGTTTAATTTATTTCTCAAGAATTGAAAACCTCATACTTATACGTTTGTTTAATTATTTCAATAAAGTTTCCTATAAAGTTTTTATCCCCACACCACAAAATCCCCAAGACAGTGTTAAGGAATACCCATAAGTGATATCATATGATAAAGAATTCATTAATTTCAATAAAGAAAAGGAACAAACATCAAAATAGATTACTTTTGCTTGGTTATTTTTTTATATATAAAAATCACATTCAACATAATAAATCTTCTAATAAAGTGAGAAAGATGTACCAGTGTGAAACAAAGTCCGTTGTGATAGTTGAGGTTGTGGACATCATGTTTCTCCCAGCCACTTCACTCACATCACAAACTTCGTCTGTAAATTTCACCAGAAATATCAAGAAATGCAACCACCAGTGACATAGTTAAATAAGTTTTTGGTAGGTTTCGAATTGATAATAGATACTGTGACGATTCTAGATGCCTTCACTACACCATAAGGTACCCCAGTTTCCACATCTTTGTTAAGTTCTTAAACCTGAAACAAAATTCATTTGTTCATATTATACCAATGTGCAATAATATCACTACCTCGCTTTAATATCGTTAAGTGCGTTTTTTAAGTTCGATTTTCAAAACAACCTACCGCAAAGCGCAATGAAAAAAAGGAGATATCCCACCACGAAGCGCTGGTGTTACTGCTAGTGTAGAAATAATGTGTCACCCAGACATTTTATCAAACATGTGGTGGGCAAATCATGCAAAGCGTTCAAGGTTAGCTATCAGACACATAAGAAATGATAATCAAGCACCATCAAGTATTAAATAGACATATAGTTGCAGATTACACATAATCTATTCAAGTTCCATTCCAATTTTGTCAAAGAAAGGTGAGAGCATACATACCTTTAATGGTTGCAATTGAAGATTTGAATCCATGAATAGGCAAGCATAATTTGTTACATTTGAAGGTTAGAATCATTGTTAGAATTGATGGTTGCAATTGAAGGTTTGAATCCATGAACAGGCAACCACAATTTGTTGCGCTTCGACCTTGGCTGATCATGAAAGAAATTTAAAATACATGTTGGACGATGGTCTACCCATTTAACTACCTTTTCTTATTTTATTTTACTATTTAGAGATAAAATATAGCCCTTTCAGAAAATGAATGCACCTTAATATGTTCATGAAGGAGATTGATAGAGATATGAGCTTCTTGAAGCACAGAAGACATGTCCGTCTGCAGTTATTGTTTAAAACTCGGTTATTTATCGGTCAAAACTTGATTATTTATCCCAGTTTTGAATTCGTTTAATGATAACAGACCTGCAAAATAGAATGAAAAATGAAAGGAAACGGACGAAGAAAATAGAACCAATTTGGTAAAAAACCACCTTGCCGTAAGGAGAGACAAGCTTTTGAAGGACCGTAATTTTGTCCCTAGCTTCTGGCTTCTTCTCACATGCACCTGTTCCACATATCAACTTGATATGTTAAGTGCTAAATCACAACATATAACATATCGTAGAAATAGATCTTAGTTATCTGAAAAACATTGCGTTAGAACTAACAATTAGCATACAAATTAATCATATAAGCCTAAAACCCTATAATCAAGTTGTTCAATAATAGATATCGATAAATATTTCAAATTGAAACTCTAAAACACTACAATCTGGTTAGTGACAATCATATGAGTAGATTGTTTCGCCAACTCCAACTCTATAATTACACTAAAAAAATTGTTTTTTTTTCTCTCTTTTTCAATTAAATAATATTTTTTATACTTTTATTATTACCTTCTCTCTCCTCTACTCACGAACACCTTTAAAAAATATTAAAAATTTGTAGAGGGTAAGAAGTGTCTCCTCTAAATTTACTGATAAAAATTATAAACAATAACTTTTTCTTCTTTTTCTCTCTTCTCCAACACAACCATTCACAACCACTCTAAAAATATAGATAATACACTCACATAAATTACATGGTTTGCTATCATATTGCAGTTGCTCATAGTTTACTTGTCTTGAAGCTTTATACAAATCAATGCCAATGCTAACCGATAAATTCAGACATCATACATACATTTCAACCTTTGGAATTTTAAGCGTCCCGCCACCAAGCGGCTCGTTTTTGCACTCATTCAAAGCCTCAGGTGGTAGCCCACTGGTTTCTGACCCGAACACGAGCCACTCTTGTATAAAAAATCACGTATGCACCAAACACATTTTTAGCTTTATTTTTCATAATTAGTTTAAAAATAAATAATGAGTTTCGATGACTTACAAAATGTATGTTTGTCCCCCTTTTGGTAAATGCCAGCAACCTTTTTTTCCCTACTCCGTACATTACATATAACTTAAGTTATTAAATAACATGTTACTAAAGATGTTTAAACCGAAAGCTTGAATATTCAAATCACCTGTTGCTTAAAATAGTCAGGAAAATCAGCCCACGAGCTATGCACTTTAACAACTACACATCTGATGTGAAAATCAAAGGGAAAACTATAGTTAACCCACTAAATCTCCTCTCGAATAGTAAATTAAAAGCATCGTAAATTACCTAAAAACCCTTTCATAAATCACAAAGCAGTGCTTCGAGCCACCAGTAAAATTTCCAGCTGAAATATTAGCTGAGACCCGAATCGACAAATTTCCTGAAGCTGAATAGAACAAAACAAATAATATTGACCAAGATGAAACATTAAATTAAAACAAATTTCCTGCAAAAAGACCAAAAGACCACGATTTGTGTAATAATACCTAATAGGTCGTGTAATTATATGGAATTTTGATTTGATGAAAGGAAATTTAGAAAAAAAAAATGAAAACCTAACGTGTAATTATGTGTTATAATTATTAAAAGTTTCCTAAATAAAAAGAATGGGGGTTTCAAATTTATACACTTAAAAATTTTGAAAATACCCGCCTTAAACAACTCCTTAATTATGGTATCTCATTAATTAAGTTGGTTACTTTAAATGTTAGTCAAACAATAAAAATTTTAATTATAAATTTGTTAAATTTAGAAGTTAATAAATGACAATTACATAAGAATGATATTGATTGTTTATCGATTGGAAAATATATGATTATGAAATCATCTATAAATAAATTTATCTTCAAGTTTTGAAATTTGAATTTGAAAGTAAACCGTAAAATGTATTGCAAGAATAAAATTCTATAAAATGACAATTATATAGAATGGTGAGATGCTAAGTAAAAGTCCATCTAAATTACCAAACTTTTTTAATTATGAATGTTTTAAAACTCGAAATAGAAACTAAAAGCAATATAGAGATTAATCATTATTAACATATAGTTAGGAAATATGATATTTACACTTAATTAAAAAGTGTATTATGTTACAATATAATTATGTTACAACACAAAACTAAACCTCAAAATTGTTGCAGGAAATAAAAGGGTAACACTAATACTCACATTAAACATAGTAGCTGGGTCTAAACACCCAAGTAATAATATAAAAAGTACAAAACAAACAAAAGTATACATAACATCAAAAAAACATACACCATCCCACACGTCTTTGGGCTTCAGGCACAATAATCTCACATCCATTTCAGTAAAAAATAGTGAGTTGGAAATTGAAATCAAAGATATACCTTAGAGCAACATAATAATCAGTTTCTAGTTCGACATAAGCAGCAATGTTATCCTTTAGTTAAATAATAACTTGAAGTAGCGGAATCCTTTTCAATGCCAACGTTAAAAGAGTCCCAAGCATGCATATAAATCTTAAAGGTTCTTTGAAGTTTACCTAACCCAATGGTATTCTTCACAAAATTAGTAGGCAACAAATAATCAAGAATTTCACATAAACATTAAAATGTGATATAATCTAATATAAGTTCAACCAACCAATTTTTAATTTCATATATAATGTGAAGCAAATTTGAATGAAAATCGTGTAACCACAATATAAGTTCAACCATCAATTTTTAATTACACTTATCTAAACTTATAATCATGATGTAAAAGAACATTTGAGGATAGTAACAAATATAGAAAATCTATAACAGTGTTAAAATAATATTTCATTCAAATCATAAGAATAGAAAAAGAATAACAAAAAAATTAATTAATTTGTATGTGTATCTGTTCGTAATAAACATCAAAATTCTAAAGAATACCATGAAACAAAAAAAAAAAAATACAAAACCCAAAGATAAAAAAACCCTAAATTAAAAAGGATGTACTTGTTACCTGATGTTCCTGATGTTGAAGAAGATGAAGAGATCAATAAACATTGAGGACCAAGAAGCATCATATGCAATAAAGTAGAAACAACAAACATTAACAATGATCAGATCGGTAATGAAGTATAACAAACAAATGGGAGGGCTGCTAGGGTTTCCAAGAGAATCGAAATATTGATGATTAACGATGATAAAAGCAGCAAACCATCACCCATTCACCCTTCCCAATCTTTGCAGAAAAGATAATGGAATTAGGGTTTTTTGTATGCAGAAAGACATAATCGTACCTGTAATGAAGATGTGAAATCGGTGTTTGATGTCGATTTTTTGAAGAAAATGTGTCTGCGGCGCTAGGGTTTTGAGATGGACGATAGAGAAAAGGAGTTCTGTTAGTGTTGTTAAATGAAAGGAATAAAGGATTTTGGACTTTTAGAAGGAATATATAGTCGGGTCAAAATCCGGATCCGCATAACCCATTAACAAAAAAAAATGCCCCATACATTTTCCCTCCCAAACCACATCTAAGAAGCTCTTATAACGCGCCACGTCAGCCCATATTTTTCATGTTTATTATATATAATAGATTAAGCTAATTTAGTTCTTAGTCGCCGGAACAATCTAAACGAAACCAAAATTCATATAGCTATTTCCAGATCGGATGATGGTTTGATTAAGGTACCTTGTCGACGTTAGATAATATTTCATTCACCAACGGAAGTCTCGTATGTGTGGCTAGTGACAGAAGCGAAAGGGATCGAGCAACCACACCCGTTCGATAGCGGTCGCGACAACACTTCTGAATGGGATTAATGGCAGCCGTGATGAACATTGCAAAACCAGAATTAAGAACGAGGATGGGAACAGAGAGTAAACACGTCAATTGAATCCGTATAATACTTGGTTCGTGAGGCGGAACTAGTGGCGTCGAAGACACCCGAATGGTGTGGTAGTTAGAAAAAAAAAAAGAGATCATATTCATGAAGGTTGAGGTCATAAAGTTTAATAACGATATGTGGTAACAGTTATCGCATCCACGTTTTTCGGTCGATTCGTTAGAATCATATAATGATTTTGTTTTCAACTAAAAACGTGTGTGTCAATTTGGCAATTGCGATTTGTATGGGATTGAGACTTTGACTTTCAAAACTATTATATTCGTTTCCTTTTTCTTTTCTTTTACTCAAAAATGTAAAGTATAAATCTTCATATTTAAAACAATTTGATCCATATTTCTATTTAATTATATCATTATTTTCTAACTAATGTATATCAAACCAACTAGGTTTATTCATCACCAGTGCATGTTGCGGCACGCTAAACTATGTCGTTCTCTTTGAATGTGAAATATTAAGAGTTACAAAGCAACCATTTCTACAACAAAACACATAAAGATTCACAATTTCTTTTCTTTGTCCAAAGGTAGTATAAACTGAAGAAATCAACAATCCCCTTTTCTTGTAAAGAACCACTAAAAGAATCCCCATACAAAACTTGAAGTACTTTGCAAATCCTTTCACGTTTTCGTCATAGACAAACAGTTCAAAATAACACACTTTTTAAATAAGCTGGAATTTAAAAGGTTTAGTTTTAAGTCCTTTGCAATATCGTCTCCTTGAGTATGGAACACATTCGTCATCCAGGAAATATTAACTTAGTCAAATATTAGAACCTGCGGATGACCAAATTCAACTCAATTAATCAAGTTGTAATCTTGCATGTACTATTAATTTGATATGGTTAGCACAGTACATTCAAAGCCTAAAAGCACACTGCACATTTAGTCTGGTTGATTAAGCTTAGATTATAAGATTAATAATCCACTAATTGCTACGACATGTACGAAAATAGAAATATTAAGGCGATATACCTTTTGAAGTGGAATCAATACGAAAAAGCCGATAAAACATACCAAGAAAGAATAACCCATCATCCAGCCCACGCCAAGTTCCTTGCAAGTCCACAGGGGATTCACTCTTCCGGCTAGCTCATGTGTTTTCTTGTTCAATCTTCGTAATAAAACCCATATCCACCTATATATATGTCACCAAGAATAACTACTTTTGTAAAAAAAAAAAAGTTACAAAAATTTGTAAAAAAGGGAATTAAATCCCACGAATTAGTAGTCTTTTGTCCAAATTCTACATTTTATGACGCTTAAACAAAGATTTTAATTTTAGTTATTAATGTATACTGAAATAACAAAACTCAATATTATATAAATAAAACTATGACAAGTGGACATTTAAGTGTATTATCAGTTCAGCCGGACCTGGCCCATCTAAGGCAACCCATTATGACAAGTTACCCAACCCACCAATCTTCCACCTCTACTAAGACCAACAGATTTGTGATAAACTCAAGATTATTAGCATGTGTGATCTAATTAAAACATACTTTAATAAAGATGATTAGATGAATCATCCAAACCCAAATCAACACAATCGGATAATTTGAAAAAACTCACTCTAGTGGGGTTTGGATGGCCCAAGATATAACCTACCACCAATAATCCCACCTCTACTGAGACTCACTTGATGTAAATGCAAAAGCATCATGTGCTAAATTCTCCTTATGGTAAATTATGTTCCCATAAGGTGATGTAACCTGCAAACGTAACAAAATTAATAATTAGACTACATTTGTTTAAGAATGCACAAAAACTATGTACTCTATGGTTCCAAGTTTTCATTCGAAAACAACCATCGACCGGACCTTTTTATATTTCAACCAATCAAACCAGCTAACTTTCTTTGGTTTTAAACGTTTCAATTGGTTTCAATAGTTTATGAACACCTTTGGTTAACGCACTACAAAAATATACCCCACCCGCACATCCATCATCACTTCTGATCAGAAAAAGATGACTAAACAATAAAAGGGTGTTTCCACAGAGCATTAACACACTATAGAGAACAGAAATTTCAGGTTTACCCTTTTCAAGATTATATATTTTTTTAGTAGTCAATCAACAAAATATGTACACCCACCATTCATATCCCCAAAAAGAATGAGGGTAAATTTGGCAGTTAGCTTGAACTACTAATATACCTAATTGCATATAGTTGATTGGTTGTAAGTAGTATTTTGTGGTATTGAAGATGACTAAAACCTTTTTCTTTTTTTTTTCTTTTTTTTCGTTGCTGGTGTTGCTATACAGCTACAGGATCTTTCTAAATCTTCAACTATCTGCACCAAACAAAAGTACACTTAGTTTTGTATAAAAATCAAGAAACATGATTTTAATAAAAAAAAATCAAATCAAAATCATTCTGCTGTATATGTGTGTGTGCGCTTTTAATAAAAAAAATCAAATCAAAATCATTCTACTGTATATATGTGTGTGCGCGAGCATATCAGTTTTTATGTTTGTAACTGTATATACCGCATTCTATTTTGAATCACTGAAGGCTCAAAAAAAACAATTTAGGATAATCAACTCCAAAAATATAATTAGTGAAAAAGCAAACATTAATCAGTCATAAAAATACTATTTAGACAACAACAAAATACATATAGTGTAACTTTATAAAAGAATAAACAGAAGTCGATGCCACGCCAAGACAACGAACATAGCAATCCTTTTATTATCATCATCGCCTCGGCCCCAAGTCCTTGAATTTCAACTGAATGGAGCTACACATATTTACTGTGCGAGAAAGCGTTCCAAAGTCATCAACATCAAGTGTACGTCAACTATCATCACACGAGTTCAATTTGATTTTACTCAAGAAACAACAAAAACAAACCATTGACCCCAGAAAACAAAGTCATGAGCCTCTTAGATGAACGTAAGTTCATCATCATCGAATAACTCAAGCACGACAGTGAGTTACAAGTGTTGTTAATGTTGTCCATATTCACAAATCCAAGGGTTCACACCCATCGCCATTAGATAAACAACTAAAGGCAAATAATATACAAATTCAACTATTCAAGTACCTTTTGGATGTGCCTCCAAAACCCAAAACACTTGAGCATACATGGAATTAGCTCTTATATGAGGCTAAGGTCAATCTTACAATACATCTGATATATTTGCACAACACCCTCATATTTCTTTATTTAATAAGTTGCAAAGTTAATAATTAAATCAACACTAATGCCATAATGGTTAAAACAATCCATTAAAACCAAACACAATTAATTACCGTAGCTCAGTCCAAAATACTCCCCTTGAATTCTCCATTCAGAAACAATATCAACAACCCAATTTGGCAATTTAACCGGATTTATAAAACAAACTAATGGATTCAAAATTGAACTTTTTAAGTTGACTTATCTTCTTCTTTGCAAACTATTCACAACCCATACACATCTGTATCATTCAAAAAAACATTGTGGTGTTGACAATATTTGCGAAAGATCTTCATAAAGAAGTAGAGACTAATGGATTCAACAACCAATACACATCCATATCATTCAAAATTGTAGAGGCAGAAACTACACACATATATATTTTTTAAAAACGCATCAAAACTATACAAATTGACTCAGATCAGAAAGGATCATCATCGTCGTTGAACCTGCTCAGTGGTGCTACGGTTGCAACCGAAGTTGCCATACCAGGTAGTAAGCGAACATCATCGTCGGGTTTGAAAACCGTCGCCGCCAAAACGGTTTGAATCCGCCGGCAGTGACCCTCCGGTCACTGCCCCTGTCCCTTCTTTAAGGTATAAAGCTGGAAGACGCGGGGTGACCACCAAAATAGATCAATCGAAACAAACTACGAACAAAAAAACTGTTCACTTCCTGGCCGTCGAGAGAGACAGAGAGATTTGTAGAGAGAGAGAAAAAGAGGCGGTGATATGAAGATCTAAAACCCCAGAAACACCACTGCGATGGTGGTGGTGGTGGTGTCACAATGGTGACCCTCCGTCCACCGCCATACCCTCCTCTCTCTTTCTCTCCCTTTTCCCTCTCACTCTTCTAGTTCTCCATCAACTAGTTCTCCCTACTTGATGCATGAGAAGGTACACGCGTTTAAAGGTGGGATGACCGCCCAAATAGGGCAATCAGAAGAAACCACCAAGGTAAATCACTATTCATTTCCCTTTGCTATTAACATATATGAATTAGTTTAGATAAAAACTAATAAATAACCTTTATTTATTTAATAATTAACCTTTATTTATTTGCTTAGTATATTTTAAAATTTCTTAGTATTACAGACACTCAAGAGATATACAAGGTGCATGATGTCGTATATAGCTTTCTTAGGATGCTTGGTAGCAATGATTGCAGATTACACACATTGGGAATGGCCAAAGTGCCCCCTGTTTGGCGAGGTTAACACCAACGAGGTGACCCTCCACACTTAACCTTAGTACTTGAAGCCTAACATCACATGATCTTTTTATTAGGCACATGTTCTTTGGTGTTTCTCGTTCAGAAAATAATATCAGTGTTCTAGATCTCGCCCATTTTGACTACATCATAGACGGAGTTGCACCTAGGTGTTCGTTTTATGTCAATGGAGTGGAGTACTAGCACATGTATTGTATTGCAGCTCGTATTTATCCTGAGTACGCCGCATTTTTCAAATCGTTTACGTGGGCCCTTGATGACAGACGAAAGAAATAAAAATACCCTAAGAAATGGCGAGAAATGATATCTAATGAACATTTAGTGTTTTGATGCAGCGTTGACATATTTTGCACAATCTGGTACGAATCTGAACAAAAGAGAAAGAATAAGTGTAATTTACACTTGCGTGATTTTACATAATATAATCTCAAAGGACAAGTGCCCCGCTAGTGCCAAAACTATGAACCTGAAATCCAACCTGTTAGTGTTGTGAGTAACACCGTAGAGAAAAACACAAATCGTGAAGCAAGACGCAAGAGATATGCATTATTGTCTTTCACACATATTTGGTTGCATATATTTGGAGGCGTTGTTTACAAAATGAATAATTAGTAGCATTTGTTTATTATTTCAAGTCGAAGTATTGTTTCCTTTTTTACTTTGTGTTGTTAAAAAATAAATTAATATTATTATTTCAATTTTTTAATAAATAAGTGCTTAAAAATAAATATATGTATAAATTTTTACGTGACAATGGTTAATTAATAATTTTAAAAATGACGCACGCTCACAAGGATTAATTAATTAAAAGTTAATTGCCCGGATGGTCTCTGTGCTTTCACGTTTTTTTCACGTTTAGTCCCCACCTTTTGAAAATAGCAGGTATGCTCCCTATTGTATGTTATTTTGTTACTCGTATAGTCCCCGGAGTAGATGTCAGTTAGTTTGGAAATAGCATGTATGCTCCCTATGGTTTGCCATTTTGTTACTTGGATAGTCCCCGGAGTAAATGTCAGGGGACTATCCGAGTAACAAAATGACAAACCATAGGGAGCATACCTGCTATTTCCAAAAGGTGAGGACTAAACGTGAAAAAACATGAAATCACAGGGACCATCCGGGCAATTAACTCATTAATTAATTAATAATATATGTGAATTGTAACGGGTGGCAACACTTTAGTTTCACGTAGAGGTTTACAAAATTGAGTTTTTTTTTAATACATGGGTTCGGGTATGGATTTGGATACGGGTATGACCAGGTATGGTATTTCGAGTATTAACAATAATCATGTCATGTACAGATTCGGGTATTGGCTTGAAAAACCATACCTGTCACCGTTTCTAGGTAGGGTATAGAACCAGGTACCAAGGTATTATAATACCCATGTTTGGGTATCGGGAAAAAACCAGAAAACCAGGTATATTCAGGTTTTTCAGGTAGATATAGTCATACAGATGGGAGTTTTAACGGGCTGGGCTGCACATATATGTGGATTTCAGGTATTTTCCGGGTATCTAAAAAACCTAGGTACATGTATTCACTATAACCGGGTTTATGGTATTTTTCAGGTTAAGAAAAAATCAATTGCGAGTTCGGGTTTTGTAACCGAAGGTCTTATCGGATGAATACCCTACTTAGGGTCAGATACAAGTTGGAGTTTTTTATGCACCTCTAGTTTCACCTCCACATCAACAGTATGGATGACATAATCCGTTTGTTGACTCAAATTCAGCCCACATTAATGGCCTGAGAGAGAGATGTCTTTAATTATTTCAGCCCACATTACTATTCGAAACTCGAAACTCTAATGCATTTATGGCCCAACATGAATACACAGCCCAAACTGGTTACGGAATCCTGAACCTGACTGCCAACCTTGCAAGACTGGACCGAGCCGAACCATCCCATAATGGTCTCGTCCTCAGTCCTCAATTTCATCCAATCAGTTTTGTTCCCGGGCCAGTCCGGTCGGGGTTTGACAGTTGCTCACTCTTAAATTTGGTTACCATTTGGTATTTTTCTTTGGAAAAAATATGTATAGATTTTATTCCTAATATGTATTGTTCTGCTCACTCTTAATAAATTGTTATTTAGATGGTTTCTCTAAACCAAATTACTAATCAACCAGGGGCGGATCTACCCTTCAAGAAGGGGTAACCTCCGTTACTCCTTTATGCTTCGATGGTAGTGTAAATTTTAGAAAAACTTAACGTTTTTTCGATTTCGTTACCAATTTTCTTTAAAACATTACCCCTGTAATAATTTTCTCATGAACCAAAAATTGCCCGTTCTAGCTATTTGAATATGTCTTTGAATAACAAAAACGTCATGTGAATTGCAAGCCATTAATTATTAGATAGAAGTCAGGTGGTTAGGCTGTTGTTATAGGGGTAGGTGTCTTGCTGCCGTTAATTTGGAAGTAAAAGTAAAAAAAAAATTACTAATCAACGAAGAATTGCCCGTTCTAGTTATTTGAATATGTCTTTAAATAACAAAAACGTGCAAGCCATTAATTATAAGATATAAGTCAGAACGTTAGGCGATTGTTAGACCACCCGTAGTGGGGCATTATTTTTGAAAAAAATCCAAAAACAACGCCCCCCCTCCCCATTACATAGGGCGTTATGGGGCAGTTTTTTTGAAAAAAAATTGGCTTGGCGTTTTTAAAACCACGCCTAAAAGAGATTGTGATGGGTTGACTGGGTTTGACTGGCCAATGAGAAACTAGCTTGCTTTTTTTTTTTTAAAAAAAAAAAACGCCTAAAAGGGATTATTGGGCATTATTCTCACTACGCCACTTTTGCAATAACACCACATGCTGACTGAACTGTCACGTATCGGATAATGCCCCATGGTGGGGGCATTATTTTTCTTAACCACTACACATGGTCTTATAGGAGTAGGTGTCTTGCTGCCGTTAATTTGGAAATAAAAGTCAAAAAATTTGGATTGTGAATCAATGCTTTCTTTTTTACAATAAGTGTTATTGAGATTTTTTTTCTATTTGCCAAAATGGTATAATTGAAAACAAAAATATTGACCAAAGTAAGGGCTGAATGGTTAAGTACTAAACCACTAAGAGGTCTGAACCATTAAGTGCTGAACTAGTAGGAGGTCTGAACCATTAAGAGCAAGTATAATGTTTAACCCTTCAAAGGCAAATGTCTGACTAATTCAGATTAGAGGTCTTAACCATTCAGACTCTATATAATACTTAACCATTTAGAGACAAATGTCTGAACCATTCAGACATCTGCTCACCAAACAAACAGTCTGAACCATTAAATGTTGAACCAGTAAGAGGTCTGAACTATTAAGAGTCTCATTAAGAGGTAAACAAATAACCCCTAAATGAAGTTCATTAAGAAAGGTTCTGGGTGGTGGACTGGTGGTTCATTGATAAAGGTAAAGCCTTTAAAACATCTGGAAGAGGGAGAGAAATTGGGTTCAAGTCTCACAGAAGATAACTCGGCTTAAAAGAAATTTGTTCAAAAAATTAAGAATGGTTCTGAATTGATATTGGTTAATAAAAATCCACCACTTGTGACCTAGTGGTAAGGAGGTCTGGGCTCTCCAATGGAGACTTAAGTTCAATCTCCACTTGTGTCATTTTTGTGGATTAGGCAATCATGGATAGAACCTAGCCTCCTAGCAAAGGTACCAGGTTCTATCTTGAGACCACCCGGGTTTTCGTCCCACTGTGTGTTACGCCAGAGGGTTCAGCTTTCTTTTGTGGTGACATAACGTTTGTCAAGTGGCAGTCGACGGTATGGTTTACAGGGGAACGCCCAAGCCAAATTCTGAAGTTAGCGTAAATCTGGTTAAAATAATATAGTATGGCCGGAGTGAACTAACAAGGCCCTTCAATTTTTACAAGTGCGATGACCTAACATATGTTCCGAAAAATAAAAGGAAACGGTTGTACCCCGCTTAAATTCACATCATTCTATTTTAACATAAAGATACCCCAATCAAATCATAATAATCATGTTTCTTTGACATTTTTTTATTAAGTGATTATATTATATTTTTGTGTTTGTTTGAATAATATAGACGCTACTTTAATTGGGAATAGCTCAATATTGTTGGTGAGTTAGATAAGGTGTAGGATAGTAGGAGAGGTACCTGTGGTACCCGAGTTCGATCACCTCTCGAGGCGGCTCTCAACTCGTCAAGCCCCATAGTTGGGGTTAGGTACCTGTAGGGTTTTTCCTTGGACGCCGGCCACTTTCTGATGCCAGCTGGGGCACGGTTAAGACACTCATGTCTGGCCGGAGTAGGGTGACGGGCCTACACAATGAGGGGGGTGTGGGGTGTCTCGCACCCAAAAAATGTATGACAGCTTGCCGTTCAAAAAAAAAGTAGAAGTCATGATTTCAATCCCCATATTATGCAAGTTTAGCCTTTAAAAAAAACTATAGCCGTTCAAAAAAAATTGTTCAAAAAAAAATTGCTGCGAAATTGGGAAATGAAAGTCATAAATTGGTTTTATGATTTCTAACGCCTGCCATTAATGAGCCTGGTAATGGAAGTCAAAAAAATCAGTTGTGAATTCAAGTTGCTTAGGCCGAAGGGTGTGGTAAGGCTGGAGGGTGTGGGGGCTCCATCCCTCCCACCTCACCATGTATAGCGCCCATATGGGCTCCATTACCACACCCTCCAAGTGAAGAGAGGGGGCGCCATGGCTTGGGCTCCATGGTGGTAACTGGTGGTAACGCCCAAAGAGGTGGGGCCCACTAGTTTTAAACCAATCAAATGTTTTTTTCTTTTTAATTTTGTTTAATAGGGGCTCCATCCACACCATGTAAATTAAAGAGGGGCTCCATAGATGAGGTGGATCCTAGGTGGATTTGATAAAGCCCCATGGGGCTCCAACCACACCCTATAGCCTAATGGAGAAGGATCTGGGAGTTAGTGAATCGTGTGTTTTTGATAAATCAGTTTGTCATTAACAAATAATAAAATAAACAAAGATGATAAACATATCATCATAATGGCGGCGGTGGGTGGTGGCGGCGACGATAGGTGGCGGAAACGGTGATGGGCGTCTGTGGCGGGTGGCAACGACGACGGGTGGGTGGCAGTGGCGGTGGCAGTTGATGGCAGCAGTGGCGGTTGGTAGCGACTGAGGTGGTGGCGGGTGCAAGGCGGCGGGGCAGTGGCAGCGGTGGTGGGTTGCAGGTGGTGGCGACCGGTGTATGGCGATGATGGTGGGCGGCGACAGAGAGTGGCAGTGGTGGGCATCGGTGGTGGCTGGTGGCCGCAGTCAACGGCAGTGGTGATCGTCGGGGTGGCGACGACTGGTGTGTGATGGCAGCGGTGGTCGCTGGGAATGGTGGGCGTCGGTGGTGGGTGTTAGGGACGTTAGTGGGTTGTGGTGTTGTTAATGAAAGGTGCAAAAGATGATAGAAGGAAAATAAAACATGTGGGCCAGATGGATTGATTTTTTTCTCGGAATAGAATGACCTATGTAATTGGTAATTCCATTTCATTGACCTACCAATACACCATTCGTTATGTATATTAATTTTTTAATTTCGTTTTATTTTATTTGTTAAAGTATTTGTAATTTATTCTTATATATATATATATATGAACGGAGTTATTTTCAACAGGCATTCTTTAGAAACGAAAATGAACGGAACGAGTCATTTTTCCATAATTTCTTCAGAAACAAAAATGAACGGAACGAGTCATTTTTCACAATTTCTTCATAAACGAAAATGAACGGAACGAGTCATTTTCCACCATTTCTTCAGAAACAAAAATGAACGGAATGAGTCATTTTCCACCATTTCTTCAGAAACAAAAATGAACGGAATAAGTCATTTTTCACAATTTCTTCAGAAACGAAAATGAACGGAACAAGTCCTTTTCCACAATTTCTTCAGAAACAAAAATGAACGGAACGAGTCATTTTTCACCATTTCTTCAGAAACGAAAATGAACGGAACGAGTCATTTTCCACTATCTCTTCAGAAACAAAAATGAACGGAACGAGTCATTTTTTCACAATTTCTTCAGAAACGAAAATGAACGGAACGAGTCATTTTCCACTATCTCTTCAGAAACAAAAATGAACGGAACGAGTCATTTTTTCACAATTTCTTCAGAAACGAAAATGAACGGAACGAGTCATTTTCCACAATTTCTTCAGAAACAAAAATGAATAGGGTTAACTCTAGATACACGACAAAACTTGCTGTGGTTTCTGTGCACTGAACTCCATAATTATGTATGCATCCATAATTACGTAATTCCTTGCATAGTCCGCACAGTTTGTCTTGTAATGTTTTAGGGGAGGAAAATCAAACCTGTGATGAGTGTGACTAGACTACCATAGGGTCCTTTTAATTAGATCGACAAATGATCCTTTTAATTAGGCCACCAAGGAGTACTTTCAGCTATATCATCACATAATGTTCCTAACCAAATTTTTGGATCGATCTGTTTAACTAGACCACTCACGGGGTCTAAGTATGGAGTAGTACTTTATAATCCAAGGGACTTAACTACAACATAGAAGTCCATTAAGGATTTTAGGTAGTACCTTTGGGTATCCTACTATGAATCCCTTATACGAAGATATGGAAGATTCTACGAGGATTTGGATAACAAAATTTGGATCACACAAAAACATAAATGGGAACACATAAGCACTTAATCACATAATTGTTTAACTTGATTATTAATTTGTTATTAACTTGCTATTGATTGAATATGGATCTGGAAACCAGTCGATGGACTTCAATGTCCTCTGGGATCTATCTGAAAAGATAGGAAAATCTCCCAAAAAATCGATTTTTGTTCTCAAATAAACGTAATATTCGAATTAAGGAACATAACAATTTTAGGATTTACGAAAATACCCTTAGGTACCCTATTAATGATTTATAGAGGTACTTTGGGTATTCGTCCAGTGTTGTAACTTGCGCCTTGTACTTCGTTTCCTTGGGAGAAACGGGTACTTAGGAATTTCGTGGACAACGCAAGAGATCATAAAATAGAAAAATTTTGGGGGTAGTTTGCTTTTCAAGGAATATGATTCCTTGATTGTCGGTATTATAAGGGATATGTTGTTTATACATTCAACCTCATAAATACATTGAAATGTAAATAAAAGATTTATTTATAAACAATGATAACAACTGTTTCATGGACCTTGACAATGAAAGAAAATAATACATAAGACTTGATTATTTCTAAAGGGTGTTGTCGTCTAGTCGGTCAGATGCTCATCCCTGCGCTGGATTAGCATTAGCAAGCTTTGGGCAATTTCTTCGGAAATGACCCATCTCGCCACAATTGTAGCAAGAACCTGGTGGAAAGCGAGCTTGAGCAGGATTGTTGTCAGCTTGATTTGGTGCAACTGCTGCTCGACAAACTTTTGCTGTATGACCTTTAAGTCCACAAATTTGGCATTCGCGGCACTTCACCCTAGCATGATGATGAAGGTTACATTGGTTGCACAAGGGTGAAGTTCCATTGTATGGCTTCCTAGCAGGGGGTTGAGCTGGTTGGTTGGGGACGGCTTGATCATTGTGAGTAACCATGGCGAAGTTCTGAGAAGCCTTTCGCTTCTTTGACTTCTTAGGGGATCCAGTCTGTTCATCCATGGTCTTTGATTCCTCGATTGGGTTCGATTCCTCGACTGGTTTCTTGTCACCTTTTCGGAAAAGTTTACGTTTCCTGATTTGAGATTCAGTCAAGGTTGCAGATAGCGCAATGGCCTGCCTAACCGTAGTGGGGTTACTACCAGTAACAATGTCCTGAACTGAGTCAGGGAGACCATCAATGTATTTTTCGATCGCCTTATCCAAAGGCGTAACCATGGTAGGACACAACAGGCTCAGCTCCTCATATCGATCAGTGTATGCTCGATGTTCGCCGCTGTCTTGCTTAAGATCGTCGAATTCCCTTTCCAAGGCCCTGATCTCGTGACGAGGACAGAATTCCTTCATCATTAGTGTTCTAAGTTATTCCCACGTTTGAGCCAGTGCCACTTCGGCACCCCTATCTCTCACCACACCGTTCCACCACGTCAAAGCTCGTTTCTCAAAGACACTAGATGCGAAATCTACCTTTCGCTCGTTTGGACATTGAACATGCCTGAAAGTGCTCTCTAGACTCTCGAACCATTGCAGAAGTGCAGTCGCTCCTTGAGACCCAGAAAACTTTGATGGCTTAGCCGAGTTGAACGTCTTGAAGTTGCAGAGGGCATTATTGTTTTTGAGAGCTTGGTGACATTGAGCAACGATGTTCGGGATTGCAGCAGTCATTTGCTGTGTAATGACAGCGGCCAGCTCTTCAATAGATACCGGATTTTCACGTCGTGGAGGCATTCTAAAAGGAAAACAAGAGAGAAAACAAATGAAATGGCATTGGGTAAGAATAGGATGTTACAATTACCGACCAAAATCATGGGTGATGGTCATTTGTTTGAACCACGAAGCAAACAAACAACACAAAGGCTGAATCAAAGCAAATAGATCCTCATAATGTATCGCGAAGACATGCTCGCCTATAAGTGGACACTCACCCCAAGAGTTCCCAGGTAAGAGTGACTGGTCCGATTATGTGGATTTGTACGAACACTCTAGCCTTAGACAGAAAACTCAGGGTACAGGCACCCACCCTTCCAGTTTGCACGTGTTCACATTATTTAGAACCAAAAACTTTGACGAGAGTTTGAAATCTCAAAGGGGTTCAAAACCATATAACAGAGGGTTCAAAACCTTACAATAGAGGGTTCAAAACCTAGCAATCAATCATCCTAGAACAGATGATTAATTTTCAAAGCGGTTTCGAAATTTATGTTCTTGTTGTGGTCGTCGCCTAAGGATAGGTGACGGTATTGTTTTATGACTAAACGCAAGTAAACTCGCGTTAGGGTCCTAGGAAGGTTATAGACTAGGTCAAAGTATTACTAATAACCTAATTCCCTATAACCATTGGCTCTGATACCATCTTTTCTGTCACACCCCGACCACGTGAGACAACGAAACGTGGCGGAAACATCGGGGAGTGTTGTAACAGAATTAATTGTTTCAAATCCATGGCAATTGAAGTTTCGTTTTATTAATCAAACATGAAAGTTTACATTGTTTTAAACAAGAACCAAAGAGTACATAACATAAATTAACTAGTTCTTGTCTCGTTTTAAGTCACTAAGGCACAGGTCCGCCTAAGTATGTCTTGATAAGTCCTATGCATCATCTCCTGAAAACACATGTGAAAATAGGTACGTCAGCATAAAAATGCCTGTGAGATACATAGGTTTTGTGAAAATAGGATTCATGACTTATGTTTGAGAAAATGTTTAGTCATGAACCTTGTAATTTGATTTGTCTTGTAAATCATTTGAAAAACGATAAGATCAGATGATATGTATAAATAAGAGAATAATGTATGGTTAAATGAATAACCATGTAAAATGAGTTTGTATAAGATAAGTTGTTTGTAAAACAATGTATTGTGAAAAGTATGTTATTTGTATAAAATGTTATATGTCCAAATTGAAATGATTCAAATAACGCTACGATATGTAATACCATACAAACACTTATATATAGGAAGTACCAGCGGCGTATCCACCATGCTTGTATCATATTACACACGCCTCGTTACTTAATCACTTACTCAAACCAAACTACCAAAGTAAAATGTTCATGTCTAATGTAAATCATGTAATGTGTATCCAAAATGTAAGCATGTGATGAATAACAAATGTACTAAGTATGCAACAAAGAACATACATAGCATACGAACTGTACTAAGTATGCAACAATAGACATACATAGCATGTGACGTGAAACAACTGTACTAAGTATGCAACAATAGACATACATAGCATGTGACGTGAAACAACTGTACTAAATATGCACAAAATGGGCATACATAGCATGAAATGTAATGTAAAACAATGTACTAAGTATGCACACAATGGGCACACATAGCATAAAATGTAATGTAAAACAATGTACTATAAGTGTACTATTGAACATAGCATGTATATGATGTGAAAATAGGAAAGCATGAAAGTAACAAGTAGGCACATGTGTTCCACCCCAAAACAGTTTGAAAACAGTAAAAGAGGGGTATATGTACTCACTTGAGATTGCTTAGTAGTCCTTGAGTAACAACCAAACAATGCTAGAGATCACGGATATCAAACGGCACCTAATATAGGTAACTATGTTAATAAACCGGACCTAAATCGGAGGATTTAGATAGAATGAGGGTTTGTAAACCAAACGAGTATGGAGACTCGTGTCATATGGTTTAACAAAGCCTACATACTAAATGAAACCTAACCTAATTGCTTACGACCCATTACGACCCGTTTAGGTAGCTTATGCTACTTTAACGCGTCGTTCGCGTGAAACGCGTTCGCGTGAAACGCGTTCGCCTAACTAGTCCTATGACAAGTATTATATGCCTATAATGTTTAATTATGTTACATAATCAGTTAAGTGACGAAAGTTTAGGTTACATATGATTAATTACCAATTACACATGAAAAGGGTATTTTGGTAATTTACCTAAGGCATATAAACTACCTATCATACAACTACTTAAACGTTGTGACCATAAGGTATAACCTCGGAAGGTTATTCCCTACCTACTATGGTCACCTAATGTATTTGGTCGGATCCTAATGATCGACCAAATGGGTCGGGTTCGAAGGTATAAGCGATTTATTAGATCGCTTACCCTTACGACCCTAGACAACGTGGTAATCAGTAGGCATAGTCACAAGGGACTATAACCATCGTGATTACAATCACGTTGTGAAGTTCAAACGAACTTCGCATTGACCATAAACTGGTCAACGCAGAAAGTCAAACAAAGTTTGACTTTCGGACTCGAAAAGCAATAAAAGAACGAAAGAATACTTACGAAGGGTCCCCGAATGCTAATCTCGATCCAAGTAACTCAGGTATGAAACAATGGTTTCAACTTAGAGTTTCTCAAATCAAAATTCTAGGGGGTTTTGCAATGGCATGGGGGGGTATTAATAGGATTTTCCGAACCGTTAGGATCGTTTCTTGGAAAACGTGCTTCAATTTTGGCCATACACTTGCACCCATGGTATTGTAATACCATGTGCACATCAAACCAGCCCATAGTATTGAGAAATACCATGTGCAAGAGTGGAAATGACCAGATTCAAAGTTTCTGCAAGTTTCTGCTGTCTGGGACTGACGCGGGCCGCGTAAAGTTTAAGCTTGGTCTTACGCCCCAGGCCTAAGAACTTTGACAGAATTACATTTTTAGCCCCTGCATGCCCAAAACTTGGTTTTCGATGCATTTTTGACACGTTTAAGCCCCGTTAACCCCATTTCAAGGCTCTAAAATGAAGTTAAAGTATAGGGAACTTAAAATGTGCTCAAAAATATCTTGGATGTCAGTTCGTTTGGCCGTACGATCGCGATGTTCGCTTAATTAGGATGGAATGCGCATAAGCGCGAAAAACGATCCAAATGACGCGACGAATGGATTTTTCTCAAGCCAAACACTAAAATACAATATTTTAGTGCTTACATAAAATTTTGGATGTCCGGATGTATTCAGAACTCAGGTTATGCGCGAAAGTGCAAACTTGTGCACTTTTTGACGCTTTTAGTCCCTTAATGACCCAAAAGTTTGTTTTAGCATACCGAACCCCTCAAAGTCTATTTCTAAGCTATGTAAAGGATATTTATGGTATGTTTAACTTATGGTCATGTTCCGGAATGTTCGTTACAGTTCAAATTGGCATACTTTCGCAGTTTGTCGAATTAAGTCCCTGTAAGCGATTAAACTTGATTTCGGCATACCAAACCATCCAAAACTTATTTCTAAGTTATGTAAAGGTTATTTAAGGTATGTTAAGCCTATTTCACTATTCCGGAGTGTTCGTTGCATTAAACTGGTTATATTTACGCATCAGTGCGCGTATAACCTTCCAGAAAGCGATTTAGAGCTTGAAATCGGACAAGAATTGATATGTGCAAAAGATACACATATTTATACTGATCCCAAGTATGAAATACAATATTTCATTGGCTTGGTATTTGTTTGATGGTTGAAGTGACACAGGTGTCACATAAAACACAATGGATAACAAATTAAACACAATGACCATAACCAACAACATAATGTATAGAAAACCCATATATAACATCATCTTCATTGTGTCATATATTGTGTTATAAAATTCTTATAAAAAGGCAATGGGTAGAACCTAGATTAACATTGTATTATAGGTTTTGATAATAACACAATGTATAAAAAAACCTAGTAAAATGTAATAACTAAAACCCAGTTAAAAAAATACAATGATCGGAATCTTTAACACAATGCAAAAAAAAAAAAAAAAAAAAAAAAAAACCAGTAAAAATGAAAATTTTTATTTTATTTTTATATGACAATATGATACTCATATTAAAGATAAAAAAACACTGTTATTATGGTAATTTAAAAAAAATACGTATAAAAAGTTATGGACGTTTTAAATTGATGGGGGAATTGGTATGTGCCTTGCATGTGGAGAGAGAAACTCCATAAATATAGGATTCCCTTTATGCCCTTCCATTATCTTCTTTTTCCTAAAATTAATCTCAACCCTTCAAATTTAAGATCAATGGACTACAATCCTTCTTACCCTTCTTATTTATATTAACCTTTGTATTTGTATAGTGGAGAGTTCAAATGAGAGGAATTAAAAATTAAGAATAAAAAGAATAAAGGATACAAAGGTAATTTAAACAAATCATTTAATGAGTCAATTATTTATTTTTGCTATTCAAATTAATGAACTCTAATCATTTAATGAGCATATCTTATAAAATAGTTGTGCACCTTACACAATAAAAACAATCCAGCACATGATCTTACATTTTCAACGTTTTCTACACCATTAAAACAATATTTTTTTGTAGGATACATAATGTGTAGAACTCAAACACTTTTAAATAATTTTGCGACCCATAATAAAATATGTGTAGGCCACAAAATTTTTAAATAATTTTGTCACTTTTAATAAAATTTGTGTAGGAGCCAATACATTAATGATGGTGAAGGAGGAATTTATGGTTGCATTAATAAGACTTAAGTAACTCTTTAAAATATTTATTAATATTCTACATTAAAATGTCTATATTACCCTTATTAATTAAAGCATTAAATATGTTGGGATTGAACCCTACCAGAGGAACAGATAATTAAAGTCAAAACCGGATCACAACAGTGGATTCACAATAAGCAGCTGTTTACATTAGGCTTTCCCCTTGAAAGTGATTATAACAACTGATGGTTCTCTATCCACTGTCCGTATACAACTGCTGCTACCCTTTAAACTGCTGATATAGTCCTAAAGAAGTAAACACTGCTGGTTCAATCTACTGATGACAAAGCACTGCCCACTCAAGGACTGATCAACTTTGAGGAAAGCACTGATAGAAGAAGATAGCAGTAGTTTAGTGTATTACTTGTCTTATGTAGAATCAGTGGTTAAGATTAGCAGTGTTTGTATAGGAACAGTTGTTACAGGTTGTTAGGCTGTTAGACGTCGCTTTCATGGTGACGTCAGCTGAGATGCCTCAGTGGTTTGGTTTGCCTATAAATGGAGCAGTACTCTGTACTGTTACATTTGATTGACTGAGTGAGCTATTCTCCTCTAGTCCAATCCTTTCATCTTGCGCAATCAACCATGGAGCATCAGGCTGAGGGGGAGTTTTGTTTGTAAGCATACTTTGTAATCTTTTGATTTACTTTGTAATAATTCGACTCAATGAAAAGCATGTGTTTATCAAATCATTTTCTTCCTTAATTGTGTTTACAAAGTTTGTTATTCATTTCCGCTGCACTTAAACTCTGTTTATTTTTATTGATTTGTTCAAATTATACAAACAAACACAATCATGAGGACCCTCCGATCCTAACAATTGGTATCAGAGCTTGGATAGTCAAATTCGATCTAACAGTCGATTTGACATAACAGTTCAGCTCAAAATTCATTGATACTAAGGTTGATTGTACTTAGTTGAAAAACAGAGTAACGAGAAATCACGTTCGAAGTGACTACTCAAATGCTCTGTAAAACAACCAAGATGTCATAGGACACACAAACTTCACATAACAAGTGATATCATACATAAACCACCTACAGTTTTCAGATCTGAAAATATATCTGATAACTGTGGTATAATTTTTTTTTTACGAAAATTGATTTCAATTGTTGTTTTGAAGTTCGTGTTGTTTCCATCATGTTTGCTGCTAAAGTGTGTACCTCATGTCCACAAAACCTATGTTTGATTAAATAACATTAGTGTTTTTGTTAACATAAAAAGAGGGATATTAAAACTTTAGTTACAAGATCTTAGGTGTTGAAAAACAGGTTGGGAATCCTGTTGAAAAGGACCAAATCAACTCTGTTATAAACAAATTAAGAAAATCAGGTGTTGAAATAGTCCAATTCGTATGTAATGTGAGATTTGACATATGCATGTACAAAATATGACCAGATCTTTCAAAAACATTACTACAAAATGATTCTGGATTAAGTCTTTCTTCAATAAAGACCTCCCAGTAAGTATTTCATTACTTATGAATGGGAAGGGTAAAAAGGGAAAAAGGAAAATCACAAAAACTCTGAATTGTGTTTATCTCAAAAACTTTTGAAGACAAAAGAAAAGAGTATAAATATAAAACACTTAAGAGTCAGAAATTGGGGTAAAAATGGTCATCAAGCAGCTGTGTGCATTCATTGGGTCAGGGAAGTTCAGGTAAAAATAGTATCCTCAGTGAATAAATTTACAAGAGGACTAGACAAGTTTTTCAAAATCATCACATGGTAACAAAGTCTTTAACAAGGCTTTCAAAAACTCATGAGAACATGTCTCCTCATTTTTCAATCAATCAACAAGGAAAAGGTCCCAAACAGTGGTTATTAAGATGTATTTCAAACCACTGACCATTTTTCTAAAAACTTGAGATTGATGAGACTATGGGTATTATTAGGAAATTTACCAGATCCTTTTGATGCTATTTTTAGAAAAACCTTTAATTATTTTTCTTAAAAAGGTTTTTCTCAAATAAAACAGGATATATTATTCTTCATTTTTTTGAATAATATATTTTGTACTTTTGCTTGTTTTTTATAGCAAAATTTTCAAACACCTGTCAGGATTATGTACCATCATTTTTTTTTTGGTAATATCCTTGAAAATAGGTCAAAAGGAAATGGTACATGTGTCAAGGTCTTGTCAAACTCAAGTTTGGTTTTAACACTGATCAAAGATTGATTGCTAAACAGATCTTAAAATACTTGGGTATTCATGTCCTAATTCAAGAATTATGACAAAAATGAGTAGCCATAGTAAAAAGTTTCCATCATCTGGGGTACTAAACCACTGTCAGGAATCTATAAAAGCTTCACTATGTATAATTGACATGTGGCAAAACCTTGAATGAAAATTCTCATAAAAGCTGCTGACATGTTGAACTTGACAATTTGCATCTAAAATGTATGTTGTTAAGGATAACATTCTTGCAGACATTTCAGAATCAACATCAACAGATGTTAGAGATAATGTTGTGATTTCACAAGATAAAATCATTTCTTTCATCAGTACAGCAGATGCTAAAAATATTTGTCAAAAGCTTATCCACTGATGCACTAACAGATGCTGATAAACTAGCATTTCAAATCCTTACCATTACCTTACTCCTAATCACCGATTTGTTCAAACATCTGTTTTCTAAATACTGTCCACTGCTGAAAGTCAGCCCCTGATCTTCCATTGTCTTGGCAAGCACTGATGCTCAAAATCAGTGTCTTATCCACTGATATGCTATCCACTGATAGTAATTATCACCCACTGCTCTCATATTGTTACCGTTGTAACCACTGATATTTGCTTCATCAGTGGTTCTCCAAAATAACTGTCCTCCATTATTCATCATCAGAGGTTGGCACGTGGTCAGTTTTTAGCCATCAGATCTTTGTAACCGCTGCCACATCAGCACTTATTTTTTTCCCTAAATAAAACCCTGATCAAAACCCCAAACAGGGTTTTACACTATCGAATTGAATTCCAAAATTCTCTTCTCAAAGCAGTTTCCCACTTTCCATCTCAAATCATTCTTCGTTCGTCCTCATCAAAATGACGAAATCAAAATCAAAATTAAAATCAAAATCATCCTCATCTTCATCTCCCAAAGAAACCACACAAACGACCGCGGAACCAATTGAAATCCCATACAAATCCCCGCATAACTACTTGAGTCTATTCACAAAACCCACCAACAATCACACCTTTGATTCCATCATTGACATTATGTCTGCGTCAAAGTACAAAACTTTGCTTACAGCAGATGCTCCAATATACCAACAAACCCAGAGAGAGTTTTGGAAAAATGCCACCCTTGACAAACAAGGCGAGAAAGTCATAGCCATCAACTCCTCCATACAGGGTAAAGCGATTCAAATTACACCACAATCCATTTCGGAAGTCTTTAAACTCGATGATCAGAAAGGTAAAACATATTTTCCTAAAAACGAGTTGAAAACTGATTTTCTGAAAAGAGGATATGCAGAACAAACAAAAAGGGATACCTTACAAAAAGGTTATTTTCCTTCTGCACCTAGATTCTTATTTCATACACTTTTAATGTGTGTTTCAAATAAAACAACTGCTTTTAACGAAATACCATTAAAGATCCAATGTCTGGGTTATGCTATTTTAAATAATGAAAATTATAACTATTCCCAGGAGATCTTTGATGATTTAGTGAAAAATGTTGATAGCAAAGCATTTCTACTTTTTCCAAGGTTTCTAAGCTACTATTTTAAACAAAAATTTGGAAAAGAAAATGAAAATTTGCTTGAACAAGGTGTTTATTTTCAAATAAAAGGTTTAACACCTGAAACATTCACTAGAATGTTAACACCTTTAAAAACAAAAGCAGAGGTGCCTGAGCAGAATTTAGCAGCTACCACTGCTCCTCAGACATCTGCTGCTAAGCCCACTGCTCCAGGTGATCATAGCAGCACAACCACTGCTTTGAAACCCACACATGCCATCACCAAAAAGACCAAAAAGAAATCATACAAAAAACCCACCAAACCCAAAACAAAGGCAACTCTGGAAGATGAGATCCCAGAGCCACTGCCAGTGACAACACAAATGTCACTTAAAACCACTGCTGCTACTTCCTCACAGCAGATGGAAGAAAGATCTCCACCATTGCCTCAAACTCCTCCTGCATCCTCACAAAAGGACTAGGTTGTAAGCACAGGGACCCCACATTATGAAGCTCTGGATTCAATTGGATCCATCTTCCTCAGTCCTGATCCCAAGGACATGTCTCTTTCAACACCCATACCCTCACCAATCACATTACCACAATCCATAATACCCTTGTTTCATTCAGTTACTATAGCTCAGACACAAACCAGTTCCTCTCTATCACCTATCACTGAGAGTACACTCCCACAAGTGACTGGGTCTGATGCTATTACCCCTGCTATCCCAGCAACAACTGAGGAGGTTACACCCCTTGAGTTACAGGTAACTCTTGGTGGTAGTTCAAGTGGAGCAGCAACTACAAGTGATGGATCAACAGATCTACATTTAGACAGTTGTTTCAATAGTAAGACTCCCTTGAAGGCAATTTCTTCTATAGCACCTCTGGTAACCACCGGTGAGTTTGTTTTAACCACTGGTACCCTCAAAAGATTATCAAGTGTTGAAGAAAGAAGACCCCAGAACCAAGAACAAGGGGCATCAATGGGTGATTTTTGGGACTCAGTTCCTAAGTCACACATTGGTACAACCACTGATGGTGGGGAATCAGATGATCCCATTAAATTGGGTGATGATTTACAATATCAGGAATTGACGGAGATAATTGACAAACGTGAAACATCTGTTTCTGAAATAAAGGATATGGTGCAACAGCTGTTAAAAGCTCAAAATGCACAATCCACTGCTAGTCCAGCTCAAGCACCTGCACAACCTGCACCTGCTGCAAATGAGTTATGGAATCTTTTTCAACCCCTGCTCCAACAACAACAACAAATGGCTGATCAGCAGCATGCCATACATGTTCAAATGCTGAGAAACATGATGGAGTCCAGGTTCAAAGATACTCAAGCAGACATCAAGGCTATAAAGGCCCACATCCTGAACACCGCTGGCAAAGCTCCTCCTACTATACTCTTCATTGATAACCCCCTCCAGATAATGCCAAAAAAGGGGGAGAAAATCAAACAATGGAGGAAGAAGGGAATTGAAGATGGCCTCTACATTGAACCAGAAAAAGAAAACATGACTAAAAACATCCCTTTGCCAGATGGTAGCAAGAAAGTTGATACTACCACGAATGCACTTGCAGAAGCGAAAACAAGTGTTAAAAGAGATAGAGAGGCTAAGGATAAAGCCAGGTGGGAACAGGAGAAAAGAGCTTACATAGAGCTGAATGCACAGGGTACTTCTGAGACTAAGGATGATGAAAATCCTAAGGATGAAAAGAAGAAGCCAACTAAACAAGTGAGGCAAACCAAATCCATACCATCCAGACCCACAAAGCTTACCTCCAAACCACCTCCCAAAGGCTCCAAACCTCAAACCACAAAATCTCAAACTTCCACCCATACAGTTGTTGTAACACCTGTTGTATCAACAACTGTTGATATGTCAGTGGTTTCAACAACTGACAGCCAAACACCTGCCATCTCTTCAACACACACCATTGCAACACACACCACTATCACTGCCTTACCACCAAAAATCACTTCACCTCCATCACCTCCTGCCAAAAAGCAGAAGACATCAGATGTTATAACATCTGTTGTAAAGACAACAGTGGTTGAAACACCAATTGTTTCAACAACTGTTAGTCTGCCACCATCCACCACAACCCTCACTTCACTTTAAGCCATCTTCACTACAATCAACAAATCACCCAAAAGCACTCCTTCACTGAATAAAATTTACACCAGAAAAAGAAAAACAACTCAGGCAAGTGATGACAAATATGATCCTATTGCTGCAAAATATCCACTGGAACTGGAAGCTGTAAAAAATGAGATGAGACAATTCTACACTGAGGATGATCCATCAAAAAGAAGATTTCCTTCTCTCATAGGCTTCATAGTCCCAGAAAATATGGATGAATATCTCGAGATCAAAGCAAGGCAAGCTAAGATAAGAGCCAAACTTGAATGCAAAGACCAAGGTGACGAAGCCATTTCAGAAAAAATGGAACTCTTGCTCACTAAAGTCAAACAGTTGGAATACTACGCAAGAGATCTGAGCAAAGAAATGTCAAACTTACCACCCAAAGCAGATCTATGAAAAGAAATGAGAAAAGAATATCTTGCATACATTATGAAAGAAAAATTCTATCCAGCTGAAGAAAAAACAATTCGAAGAATGGCCAATTGTTGCATTAAAGCATGAGGCAAATAGAATTGAAAAAATCAAAAATGATCCAAGCAAGAAGAGGACTGCTCCAAACTGGAGGAAATACAAAAAGCTCATTGCTGATCTTACTTCTGAATACAAAAGAAAGAAACAAGAGCTGGTGGATGCAAATGTTGGAGATGCTAAAGCCATAGCAAAATGGACGAAGCAGTATACAGATGAGGCTTATGAAAGGCTTAAGAAAAGGAGGATGACAGTTTCTGACACTCCAAAGAAGCCTGACTACAAAAAGCCAGAGCAGCGGATCAAAACTTCTGAACCACTGACCACCTCAGCAGATGCCTCTGTCATTGTGATAAACCAAGAAAAGAGGAAACAGCTGACTAAAGCAGAAGAAAAAGAAAAAGCAGCTGAGTACTTTGAAGAAGCCATCAAGAAAATGGCTTTAGATAAAGACAGATCAGCAAAGCTTCAAGACCTTGCCAAAAAGGTTTTAAACAAACCATCATCACCAAACACATCAGCAGAAATATCAGACATTGAGCTAGATCAACAAAAGAGACAAGTGCAGATTGACAAAGAAGTTGCAAAAGATATAGCTGCAGCAAATGATGTCATAAAAATGGCTTTCCAACAAATGTCTGAAAATTCTGAGCTAGCAAAAGCTCAGGATACTGCTTCACAAATATTTACAAGGCCAAAATCTCCCAACTCATCTGTAAATAAACCTCTCCCAAAAAACCCATTGGGTTCAAAAATACTAAAGTGGATGTCTGATCAAAAGACCCATGTATTGACCCTGTTCAGATCCAATGGAGAAGTGAAGTACATATCAAGGAAACAAGCACTAAGCCTTGGTGTTGAAGATCTACAAGATCTCCTTGAACTTACACTGTGCAGGGATGAGGATGACTCAAGTTCCAAGGACTTTGAAGCAGAATTTAAAAGACAAGCTAAGGAACTTCTGATGAGAAAATAAAGATCCAGAATAATGAAGGGTTTTGGCATTATCTGTTCCAGGGGGAGATTGTTGGGATTGAACCCTACCAGAGGAACAGATAATTAAAGCCAAAACCGGATCACAACAGTGGATTCACAATACGCAGCTGTTTACATTAGGCTTTCCCCTTGAAAGTGATTATAACAACTGATGGCTCTCTATCCACTGTCCGTATACAACTGCTGCTACCCTTTAAACTGCTGATATAGTCCTAAAGAAGTAAACACTGCTGGTTCAATCTACTGATGACAAAGCACTGCCCACTCAAGGACTGATCAACTTTGAGGAAAGCACTGATAGAAGAAGATAGCAGTAGTTTAGTGTATTACTTGTCTTATGTAGAATCAGTGGTTAAGATTAGCAGTGTTTGTATAGGAACAGTTGTTACAGGTTGTTAGGCTGTTAGACGTCACTTTCATGGTGACGTCAGCTGAGATGCCTTAGTGGTTTGGTTTGCCTATAAATGGAGCAGTACTCTGTACTATTACATTTGATTGACTGAGTGAGCTATTCTCCTCTAGTCCAATCCTTTCATCTTGCGCAATCAACCATGGAGCATCAGGCCGAGGGGGAGTTTTGTTTGTAAGCATGCTTTGTAATCTTTTGATTTACTTTGTAATCATTCGACTTAATGAAAAGCATGTGTTTATCAAATCATTTTCTTCCTTGATTGTGTTTACAAAGTTTGTTATTCATTTCCGCTGCACTTAAACTCTGTTCATTTTTATTGATTTGTTCAAATTATACAAACAAACACAATCATGAGGACCCTCCGATCCTAACAAAATAAAAGTAGACAAAAATGATATCTTGATTCACAACCATTGATTAAAAAAATATAGGGTTTAGATTAATTCATTTTTTCTTCTTTTAAGAAGATTCTTCTCAAATGAACCTCCCCCTTGATCCTAATCCATATATATATATATATATATATATTAGTAAGCTACAAACGCAGACCCTTGTTAACTATAAACCTTCATAAATAGTTCTTTAGATGCGAATGACTAAAATACCCTTTAACCTAACAGAAAAGCTAACATTTGTTAGTCTTAGTACCTCAAGTTGTTACAAATTCAAACGTTAAAACCTCATAATGTGATTTTAAACTATTAATACCTGACCTTGTTACTTTACACAAACCACAGGAATTAATGGTGTAATTAACTCTTATATAAATAGAAGTAGTTTATGAAGGCATTTAGGATCAATAAAATATCTAAAACATGCAAGAATGAAAAAATATGTAACATACCTACACCAATACTAATACCGATTACTGGGAAGATTAACATGGACCATTGTGACATCGTGAGCAAATCCCACATCAGTCATGGCTAAGAGAGATTCTTAGTTTATAAGACATTCTCTGCCTCTTAATTCACCAACACGTTTAGGGCTTAGTTAGCTGTGGAGTACTTAAAAACTCCACAGTTAAGCATGCTCAGGTGGAAGTAGTACCAGGATGGGTGACCTCCTTGAAGTCTCCACGGGGCTACCAGGATGGTACGAAGGGCAGAATGTTACAAAATCAAACTTGAGTTTGGTTGAGCGGTTAACCCAAATTTAAAGAAAATGACGAACAACAAAAAACCCTAAAGAAGCTTGAGTTTATGTTTATCCTTATTAGTTGAACAGGGTAGCCTTATACACGGGCGGACCTATGTTCATAGGTGGGGTGGCGGGCACCCACCAAAACCATTTTAATAGTGTTAAAATCCTAACCTACCCCTTTAATATTTTAGGCTACTCGGCGTGGGGGTCGTCCAGGCACGACGACACCCACAAACACCATTTCGGGTGGCACGTCGTTGTCAAGGTTGGCGGGGAGTAGACGAAGAGGACGGGCAGAAGATGACAAAACCCCTCTCTCACACACACATATATATACAAAACACACATACACACACACACATATATATATATAGGGTAGGGATAGTGTACAAAGTGTCTAAAGTGTGAGAAGTGTAAGAAGTGTTATAAATTAGATTAATGTACTGGATCCTCTGCCTATATAGGGTAGGGATAGTGTACAAAGTGTCTAAAGTGTGAGAAGTGTTTTAAACCATTAGATCTTTGATCTAATGGTTGAGATCAATAGGGACCAAAAATTGTAAGGGTAATAGTGTCTTTGTATATATTTCAAATTAGATAACCTCTCCTAAATTCTAGTGATTCACTCCTAAATTCTAGCGATTCAAATTTAACTGCTAAATTCTATCGATCCTAAATTCTAAAAATACAGAAATATGTAACTGCTACAAGAAATGTATAACACTATACATCCATCATATAACACTATATAACACCATATAACACTATGTAACACTATATAACACTATATAATAATATATAACACTATACATTCATCATAGACATGCTACTAGAAAAATATAACACTATGCATCCATCATATAACACTATATAAACCAAAGAACACTATATAACACCATGTAACACTATATAACACTATATAAAAATATATAACACTATACAGTTCTGAATGGTGGTTACGCTACAGAATTAATAATTGATGGTGTTATATAGTGTTTTTTGGTGGTTGCACAACAGAATTATATAACACTACAGAATTATATAACACCAAAAACCATTATATAACACCATATAACACTATATAAAAATATATAACACTATACAGTTCTGAATAGTGGTTGCACTACATAATTATATAACACTACAGAATTAATAACCGGTGAACGAGATGACACAAATTCGTAGATTAATTCTTAAATTCGAATTCCTATAATAAAGGGTGGCGGTTATTTTGGACAGTTATCTTTTAATCAATTAATTGAAAGAAATATAAAATTACTAATTTACCCTTTTGAATTAATTTAGATATAGGACACTTGTCATCACCACATTATTTTTCACCCTTCTCATAATATTAGATTAATGTACATGATCCTCTACCTATATATACATATATAGTGGAGAGTTCAAATGAGAAGAATTTTTTTGTAAGAAGAAAAAAGAAGAAGTTTCAACCAATAAGAATACTTCATTTTACTTCATTTAATATTTGCATTTAGTTTTAATATAAGGGTATATTGGTAAACTTACATAAATCATTAATTTGTATTCTTCCCCTTTAATAACTAACTAAATTAAATTTGTAACTCCTTTTCAAAATATATACTTTTTCCAAATTAAAAAAAACAACTTAATTTAAAGTGTAGAATAAATTATTAGTTGTGTATGATAAATTACGAGTTGTGTAGGATATATTTCGAGGTGTGTAGGATAAATTTCGACTGTGTAGGATAAATTCTATAATGTGTAGGGTATATGTAGGGAAATTTTGATATATGTAGGTTTTGTAGATTATATGTAGGATAATTAATGATTAGTTGACTAATTAACTAAAGAGAGAAAAATTAATGATATGAGTTAAAAATGAAATAGTATTTTACTAATATGTCATTTCTTCTTTTTCTTCTCACATTAAATTTCTTCTCAAATGAACCTTATATATATATATATATATATATATGTAGAGGTTCCTGTAAAAAAAGGTTTTTTTTTGTGAGAAAAGGTAAGAAAGAATCTACACCATTAGATCTTTGATCTAATGGTTGAGATGATAATGACAAAATTTTACATAATGTTTACTATTAAACATATTAATTTTCTAGATTAAGGGTATACAGGTAAATTTAATATTTTTAAATTAAGAAACTAACATTAATGCACATGCAACTTCCCCCCGTCTTTTTTAAACGGCAATAACTTTTTATACGTAACTTTAAAAAAAAATTTACACCATAATAACGAGCGTTTTTTTATCTTTAATATGAGTACCATATTGCTATACTTATATACAGAAAAAAATATGTTTCAATCAGATGTTTAGTCCATGATGTTTTGTCTATGTTCATACAGTGGTGTTTTAATTGTATTGTGATTCAAAGCGTGGTGTTTTAAACACATACTGAAAAGCGTGGTGTTTTTTTATCTACTGGAATGTAGGTTTGAAAACACCATGGTGTTTTAACATATGGAATCTGGAACATCTACTAGCTTGCAGATGTAAAACACCATGCATGCAGGTTTAAAACACCATGTACAATAACCATACTATTAACATTATACTAAGAACACATTCTTGAAATGGAGGTAGTGTCTTTAATAATGTTATATACTTATTGAATGGTGTTATATAATTAATTATTGAATTGTGTTATATACTTATTGAATGGTGTTATATAATTATTGGATGGTGTTATATATGTGCTGAATGATGATTTTGCAGTGTTATTCGTAGTATTTTTATAGAGATATTTAAAATGGTGTTATATACTTATTGAATGGTGTTATATACTTATTGAATGGTGTTATATACGTGCTGAATGATGGTTGCAGTGTTATTCGTAGTGTTTTTATAGAGATCTTTAAAAAAATCATGTTCCTATAAATAAGGGTGGCGGTTATCGAAGGTTTTGAATTAATTAAATCAATGATAAAATTACATGTTTACCCTTTTAAATTAATTTAGATTTAGGACACATGTCACATCCACAATATTTTCTCACACTTCTCACACTTTTAACCTTTTTTTTACAATAACCTTACCATATATATATATATATATATATATATATATATATATATATATATATATATATATATTAGGCTCATCCTCTATTTCCTTAGGTTCGTCCTCTTTGCCCCATCCTCACACTCATCCTACATGACGCTGACGTGAAGGCCCATCCTCCATTTCCCACACTGAGTAGCATTTCAAGGGGGCAGGTGACTAGTTCCTTTTTTCAAACTTATGTTTCTTATTTAGTCTTGTTTTAACGTTTTTTATTTAGTCTTGTAATAATTGTTTTTAACTAATGAAATGTTATTTTATTTGCATTTTGTTATTTAAATTTAAATGTATATTTTTAAATTAATTTTATGATTATTATTTATATATGTTTATTAACTAATTTTCAAATGATTTAGGGATGAGAAATATTAGTACCATTATTAATTAGGAAATATGGATACCATTTAAATTTATATTTTAAATTAATTTTATGATTATTATTTATATATGTTTATCTTTTAAAAAAAAAATTGTTTATCACTTCCTATGTGTTTGAGTGCAAAATAAGGAATAAAGGGGGAAATTGACATGTCAAGATATTATTGGTTAGAGAAAAAATTTACTACTCCCCATTTGAGGAGCACCCATTCCACCCTTACATATTAAAACCTTCATGCTTGAGTTATATATTTTTTTTAAATCCAATTTAAAAGGAACAAATTCTAAAACATGCAATTTAGAAAAATCAATTAAAAAAAATCCAATTTAAACAACTGTAACGCCAATGAGGTGGTGGTGGAGTGATAAGGGAGAGACTTGGTATTCTAAGGGCCCAAGTTTGATTCCTGACATTCCCATTATTTTTTGCGGCACCTGGTGATGATGGGAGACTAGGCGAAAAGGTAGAGATCGCTAGTTCAATCCTTGAACTGAGCGGGTTTTACCTCACTGCACTGTCGTGCTTTTAGGTGAGTGTTCACGGGCTCCGGCTCTAGGTGAGGGTTTTCTCCGGTTCAAAGACGAGTGTATCCCAATATGATAAATTTTGTCAGTAGCCCATTTGAAGAATTCGTTAGCCGTTAAAAAAAACAACTCTAAGGGGCTGTTTGGTAGCCTCTGAATGGTCATTAAGAGGCTACCTCTTAATGGAACCATTAAGAATTTTACCAATGAGAAGGTAAAAGAATGTGACATGTGATGATTTACCATTCAGAGGTTACCTCTTAACCATTCAGACTTGAGGTTACCTCTTATTTATTCAGAGGTTTTAAACCATTAAGAGGTAGCATCAGAATGGTCATTAAGAGGCTACCAAACAACCCATAACGCTACTATTAATAACATATAGGAAATAAAAGTCAAAAGTCCTCTTTGAAATAAAGGTGCCGTTTAAAAAAAACAACTGTAACGTACTATTAATGACATATAGGAAATAAAAGTCAAAAGTCCGCTTTGAAATAAAGTTTCAAAAATAATTAATTAGACATCCAGGGATATCTATAAATATTTCTTAAAATCTTTGCAAGTTCCTTCCTCAGATAGCTCCATAAAATCCCAACATGATACCAAATAGCCAGTGGTCATGGTGGCCGGAAGTTGCCATCAACAGACCCGACCTCGCAATCGCACTTCTCACTATATTAGCCATCACACTCGCTATTTTCTGGTACCAATCTGGTAAGGCCGCGTCGCCGATGCCACCTGGACCTCGCGGGTTGCCAGTGGTGGGGTACCTTCCATTTCTAGGCCCTGACCTGCTCCATGAATTTACCAAAATGGCACAACGTTATGGCCCCATTTTCAAGCTCAAGCTCGGAATTAAAACGTACATCGTCATCAGCTCGCCAGACCTCGCTAAAGTTGTCGTCCGTGAGCAAGACGAGATATTTGCTAACCGAGACCCTCCGGTGGCCGCCCAAATCGTATCCTACGGTCGCAGAAATATAGGTATTAGATAGAATATATTAGTTATAGTAAAAATAATTACAAAAAACTGTAACTAGTATATATTAGTTATAGTAAAATTAATTATAATAAACTGTAACTAGTATATATCATCTGGTAAATAGAATAAACTCTAACTAATATATTTTATCTAATAACAGGCTGGTCCGACAATAACTCACACCTACGAAACCTGCGTAAACTGTTCGTACATGAGATCATGAGCAACAAAAACCTGCAAGCTTCTAGCACTTTCAGGCGAACCGAAGTGAGGAAAACCATGAAGCAACTGTATGAAAAAGTGGCGACAGAGGTTGACGTGGGTGGGATGGCGTTCTTGACGTCCCTGAGGGTCGTCACGAATGTTTTATGGGGGAACAGTTTGGTTGAAGATGAAAAAGGCAGAAATGTTGGGATTGAGTTCCGGGAAGTGGTTTCGGAGGCAGTGGGGCTTCTAGGCGCAGCGAATATGTCGGACTTCTTCCCGGTGTTGTCGCGATTGGATTTACAAGGCGTGGAGCAAAGGATGAAGGTTGCATGGAAGAAGATCGATGAGATTTTTGAAAGAAAAATTGAGGAAAGAATTGCAACTAAAACAGAAGACCAAAATGGAAGAAAAGATTTCTTGCAGATTTTACTAGAGCTCAAAGAACAAAATGCTACTACGTCACTGGATATTACCCAGATCAAAGCCCTTCTCTTGGTATGTTTATCAGTTTATACCATTCTCTTGGAAAATGGCAAATTTTTTTTAAAAGGAGAACTTCATTTTTTTTTTAAAATGGCAAATACACGCACCCATAAAATATTCTCTTATCATCAATTATTGCCCACTATGTTGGACTCATACCCACACAATTTTTATAAAGATTAACACTTGATGCTAAGAGCATACGTAGTGGGGCGGTATAACCCCCTCATAGTGCCGGAACACCGAAACGCCGGGCGCTATGTATCAAAAATGGGGGGAGGGCGCGAGATTTTTCGCGGCGCTATTCCAGTTGCTTTTCTTCCCTCCACTCTCACACAGACATATATACATACATATATATGTATAATTTAAGGGTTTATTAATTAATTGGGTAATGATGAGGTAGGGGCGTTATGACTACGGGCTAAAATGCATAAGGCCCCATAACGCCCACACGCTGACATGGCGCGCCACGTGTCGCATAACGCCCACAAAAGGGCGTTATGACTACGGATGGCCTAATAATAATAAGGATACAATTGCTTATCCTATTATTACTACTTTTTTCAATATTTACATTTGGGTTCTTATATGTTATTACAGACAAGAAATATATTATAAGTATCATAACTATAAAATATAAAACATGGTTACATTTTCCATCTTTAATAGGACAGCAAATGTGCAACCACAAAATATAAAGAATTTTACAACGGAAAAAGTGTAGGATATTTGAACGACTAAACTGTCATTCTAGTTTTCGAATGAATTAAATAAAATATTTTTTTATTTAAACACAATTTTTATAAGAATAACTTAAGTGTCCCATAATTATTTTTACTCATTATTTTAACTAGGGTCGTAGTAATTCGTGCTTTGCGGCGGGCAATGTTAAGCATGCTTAGTGTTAGGATAGGTCACACGTTTCTGTGGGGGCTCAACGGTTCGATTGGTATTAATTTGTTATGTTGTTGGCACTTGAATATTACGTGTACAAAACTCCATTAAACCTAGTTATTCAAATGTAATAAAAAAACTAAGAGTCCTGACTACAATTATAATTATTAGAGTAAATTACATTTTTGACCTCTGTGGTTATATCAATTTTACTATATTAGCCAAAAAATAAGAATTTTTAACATATCTGCCCCTATGGTCTCTATAACTAACAATTTTGGCCCCTAAGTCTAGAGATCATGGGGGCTAAAATTTATAGAGACCATGGGGCTAAAATGGTTAGACTTAGGGGCCAAAATGATTAGTTATAGAGACCATGGGGGCAGATATGTTAAAAATTCTTATTTTGAGCTAATATAGTAAGAGTGATATAACCACATGGACCAAAAACGTAATTTACTCTAATTATTATGATTACAATAAATATTATCTATGTATAAATCTAAACTAATACACTCTCTCGAATTTTAACTAATACAATCTATATAATATACCTCGTAAATACCAATATAACTATTTAAGCGTTCTAAAAATTTTGATTTTGTTAATGTTAATATAAATATTAGGATTAGACTCAGGCGTTCCAGGGGGTAAAAACTCGGTCGACTTCTATGCAGTCGCTATAAGGTCGAGCGGTGTGGAACCGTGCCCTTCGCCACGTAAGACCCATAGCGTCCCCAACACCGTTACATGGGCGCCATGATTGAGTCCGCCAAGCCTTTCATGGGCGCGAGAACTGAGTGGGGGGGGGGGGGGGGGGGACCCACCCAGTATCCATTTACCCACAACCATAACCACCATCACCTTCATCCACCATCATCACCCCCTTTCCAACCACCGTCATCACCACCACCTTCGTTAGATCGAAAAATGGCCGGAGAAAAAGATGAAGAAAGGAGAAGGTAGTTGTTGTTGTTGTGTGTGGATAGGTTTAAAACTTTTATCAACTAGGTCACACTATAAGATAAGCTAATAAAATGAGTCATTTAAAATAGGTTGTCGGTTTATAAATTGGATAAGTAACTTGGATTACATAAGTGGGTTTATAAATTGGATGAGTTTATAATTCTAGTTTTATAATTTTATTTTAATTCTAGTTTAATGGTAATTTCTTAAGTTTTATTTTAAATTTTTTTTATGTATTTTATTTTAAGTTAATAATGTTTCTAAATTTAAAATAAATATATATTTAAAAAATAATGAATGAACAATGATGAAAGGAGCTTTATGGGGATTTATCTCACCGCATGACAGTTAATGATAAAGTCATTTGCTTACGTATCGCCTATGTGCCGCTAATGTTGTTTGATAAAACCCTTAAGGCTTTATCCTACACCATATAAGGCTATAAGCTAATAAACAAAAGATAAAAAAAAACCCAAAAATAACAAGTAATAATACTAAAACTAAAAACAAAAATAATTAAATAACAAAGTGAAGCACATGGCAAAAACTCGTTTGGGAATAAAGTAAAACAAATGGAAAAACACCTTTGGGGAAATGGTCTAACCCAAAACCTCACCATTAAGAGCATCACAATAAGGGAATATTTTGGTGTTTTTAGGGAGAGAGAAAGTGATGTGAAGGAGAGAGGGTGTAAGGTAGAGAAGAGAGGGTGTGAAGATGTTTGTGAGGAAAAATGAGAAAAAATGGATGGGTGTGAGTTATGTGAGTGTAGAGAGGAGAAAGAAAATAAATGTGTTTGTGAGATGGGTAAGTGAGAGAAAGAAGATGATTGGTTGGGCATGTGCCAACTAGGCACCCTCAAAAATGAGAAAAAATACCCCTTAGGCCATGTGTAGTCATAACCCCCCTTTGTGGCCGTTATGCGACACGTGGCGCGCCACGTGTGCGGATGGGCGTTATGGGGCGTTATGCATTTAAGCCCGTAGTCATAAAACCCCCACCTAATCATTACCTATTTAATAATTTTCAATTTTATTAATTAATATAAAAAAGATTGCTTTATTTTGATTGGTCCAAGAATTGAAACTCTCCCCATAGCGCCGCGATATCCATAGCGCTGCCCAAGTTTTTTTTGCCTCATAACGCCCCTTGTCCCGGTGTGCATGGCGCCATTGGGCGCTATATATGGTTTTTGGGGGCATATAGCGCCCCATTAAACACTGTCTTATTAGGGATGCTCTAAGGTAGGGTGTGATAAATACACCTAACATATGGATGAATATACCAAATTAGTTAGGGTGAGAGGGGCACTCCCCTCTTAGGGGAGTCCCCTCTCTTACGCACACCCAATTACGTTATGCCACGTCAACTCCCCTCATAAACTCCCCTCACACCCTATTTTGATGGCGGCACTCCCCTCTTAGGGGACTTGGTTTTTTATTTTTTATTTATTTATTTGTTGTAATTATGCATGTTTATAAAAAAATATTAATAAAAATTAAATAAAATTTAACAAAAGACATTTCAAAGTAGAAAATAAAAATAAAAATTAAATTCAAACTAGAAAATTAAAATTACATTCAAACTAGAAAATAAAAATTACATTAAAACTAGAAAATAAAAATTTTAGAAATCGCACGGCCACCCGTACTTGTTAGCGATGTCGCGCTTTCGGGCGAGGATGAACGGCAACATATTTGGCGGAGCATCGTCGTGCGGCTTGAGGAATGTTTTCATATCTCGATCGTAATTGTAGTTTTTCATCGTCTCGCGTTGTTCCGATATGAGCTCGAGAGCCTGCGACTCTCTTTTCTTCCTCAATTCAATCGCCTCCAATTCAATCGCGTGCTTCTTTTCTTTCATGGCGGTGTACTCTTTGAATTGTTCCGCCAACTCGGCCGAGCTTCCCTCGGACGATGTCGCTTGACGCTTGTCTCGCCGTTGTGTTCTTTGTGGCGAGGGGTCTTCGTTCATATCGGGTATGGAAGGGTCCACCTCAACGGGCTTTCTTTTTTGTCCCGAACATTCCCCTTCCTCACCCAACAATGGGACTTGGGCCCATTTGTCGTGTTTTCGAACGACCTCCCATGCCTCGACATGTTGAAAACCGTTCGGATGTTTTTCTTTAAAGTCCTTTAAAGCGACTTTCATCACGTGGAGATCGCTACACCCGCTTCCTCGTGTGCGATCCTACATATTATAAAATAACAATTGTTAAAAACTATAATTTTTTACATATTAGTAAACAAAATTAAAAAATATACAACGTTAAAAAATATATTTTTTACCACTTGTTGGTATAGGCCGTTGACCAAGTTTATTTTCGTCATCATCGGGCCCCATTTAGACCGTACTTGATGCACGGTCCGGTTACTTCCACCAACGGTGGCATTAAAATGATCTAAAATCTTACGCCAAAAACTATCACGGTTTTGTTGATTGCCCTTCTTTTTGTTGGTAGAGCAATGTACCCACGCCTTCGCCAACGCCTCTTCTTGGACCTTTGTCCATTTTTGGCTCTCCATTTTTCCCGTTTTATCCCGAGCGTCATCTTCTTCGTTGCCGGCGTCTTCATCCACATTATATTCATCGTCGCCGTTGTCATCTTCATCGTCGCCCAAATTTTGAGTTTCGGGCACTACCTCCTCGTCCTCGTCGTCGTAAATAGGTAGAGGACGTTCAACATTTCCTCGTGTAGATGGAACTTGTGGGGAACGAAAACCATATGGGTCGAAGGCGGGGGATTGAGGTGGATCCATTGATAACAAATTTTGAAAATAGCCGAAATTGGGTTGAAGGTTGGTTGCTTGGGTGTTGTAAAAGGAGGGGTGTGAAGGTTGTTGGAAAAAAAACGGGGGTTGTGAAGTATATCCGAAAGGGGGTTGTGATTGTGCACTTGCACCGCTCGAACCACCACGAGACGGTTGCTTGCCCCGTCCCTTAGTTTTTTTCTTGGCTTCGCGGGGTTGGTTCTCCATTGCTCGGTTTGAAGTGGGTGTGGTTTGAGAGTATAAAAAATTAGTGAAGTGGGTGTGGTTTGGTGTGGTTTGAGAGTATAAAAAATTAGTGAAGTGGGTGTGGTTTGAGAGTAAAAAATTAGTGGTGGGTGTGGTTATTTATATTTGTTTAAAAAGTGATTTTTTTTTTAAATTTGACCGTTTAAAAATAGCCGTTCCTCAAAAAATGTGCCAATTCAACGCGGTGAACAAGTGCCGAATCCCCTCCCCGAATCGGGTCCCCGCGGTGATGGCGGCGGTGTTCCCGATCGGGGAATGGGGTCACCGAACCCTCTCCCCGAGAGTGCCCCGGATACCCTTAGATTTGATAATGATTAAGTACTTTAATACATTATTTTATTATAAAGTCAAAAGTAATAATTATATTTTTTTATGTTATTTTATTTTATAATACTTTTGTTACTTTTTTATATTTTGTTATACTAATATTAATAAATAAAAAATCAAGACACTTTATTATAAACACGAAAGTGAAAAAGTTTATCATAAATAAATAAATAACGAGTATCTAATAAAAGAAAAGACCAAGAAGGGACAACGGCTCCGATCTAAGAATCCAACGGTTCCGACCAAAGAAAAGACCAAGAAAGAACAAATAAATACTGCACATGTGCAATAATACAGGAAAGCCTAAACCACCTAACCCACCTCCACTGACACCCCCCCCCCCCCCCCCTAAAAAAAAAAACCTAAATTCACCCTCAGTATACCGCTATATCTACTATGATATAATTATATATGTAGTGTAAGGTTTTTTTAGCTTTCTCATAGTGGCAAGTTTTTTTAACAAATATATTTTAAATTTAGTTTAATGATTTATACAAATATTGTTAATTTTTGTATAGAAATATCAACAATTATAGTATATCATATTAGATGTATGCGATATATATGTAGCAATATATACTCCAGTATAGTATATTGCTATATCTACTGTGATATACATTTTTTTTAGTAAAATACATTTTTGTCTTTTAGGTTTAAACCAAATTCCAAAATTTATGCTTAAACTAAAGAGATAAAAGCAATTATCTTTTATGTTTTAATTTTTCACGTTTCGTTCTTTTCACCAACAGGGATTAAATTTGTGTGCTAATATACATCATGTTCTTGTGAAATGACCAAACAACTATTACCTATTTTAATTTAAAATACAAAACACAAGTTATACATATGAGCTACAATCCCTCCCCCCTCCTTGTTTTTTCGTCATGAATTTGGTTACGTTTTGCCGTTGCCTCCAACTAGTGCACTACCACCTGTGATCGGTGCACGACCACCACCACATTCGTATTTGTCCAGACATGGAGAAGATCGCTAGGAAAAGCGATGTTGGTCTCGGAAATGCGATAGTTGTTGCCTAACGAGTGAGATGGGTGGGTTTATGAACCCATTGTTCTAGTAGCCCATTTGTGCTATCGATTTGGGTGGGATTATGAAATAGAGTTGGCCAAAAATTGGTTTTTATTGGTTTTCAAACCGGTTTTGGTGGCTACAAGTTTGAGGTGAAACCGGTTTGGGTACTGGATTAGGTTACTAGTTTCGGCTCCCGAATCGGGTTTTCAAACCTGTTTTGGTGGCTACCAGTTTGGCAAAAGGGAAGGTGGTAGCTCAGATATGCAAAGAACCACTCCAAGCATCTCGATGTTAAATCGACGAATAAGTTAGTTGGGATCTACACATGCAAATATAGTCTGGTTAAACATTAAGGGTGGGATCTATGGGTAGCGACACTGTGTTTGGTGGTTGTGATTGCAGTTTTAGGCGAGAGTCGTGGTTGTGGAATTTGGTCGATGGTCATTGATGTTTGAGGGAGTGCTCGGCTATTAGGGAGAGTGGCTAGTGTTCTTGGTGTCATCAGAAAGAGAGAGGGGGGGGGGGGGGGTACAATGAGGGTAAAGAGAAAGACATATAAGGGAGAGACAGAGGAGATGGAGAACAAAGAGTGGGGTTGGGTGAGTAATTATAATTTTGAATTTTCATTAAAAGGAACCAATGTTCATAATACCCTCACATGCAAGTCAGTCATATGACTCATATGACTGGAATTATTGGACAAATATGACTCCCGTTAGTGAAAAGGATGAAAGTTGCAAACATTTTAAAACGTAATGGATAATTGATGATAGTTCCTTTGTTTAAGGACAATTTCTAGAGTTTGGTATAAAGCTAAAGGATGGACAGTGTATTTTACTCTTTTAATCTAAAAATTTTTTTTTTTTGTTTTTATATTTTAATTCTAAAAAAATATGTTTTTTAATAAATAAAAATGGTTCCAACTTACCATAAAAAATAATAATATTTTCATACATATTAATAATAATAATTGGAATCTAACACAAAAATGATTATTTTAAATACTATCAATCCCTTTTATTTTGATGAATTAGGACATTGTTACGGGAGGAACAGATACAACATCAACACTAGTGGAATGGATAATGGCAGAGCTTTTGCAAAATCCAAAGGACATGAAGATCGTACAAGATGAGTTACAAGAAGTCGTAGGTCTAAACAACATTGTCGAAGAATACCATCTCCCAAAATTACAATATCTAGATGCAGTGATTAAGGAAACATTGCGGTTACACCCTGCACTTCCTCTTTTGATGCCACGATCTCCAAATGAATCATGCAAGGTTGGTGGATACATTGTCCCGAAGGGTGCAAACGTCTTTATAAACATCTCGTCCATACATAGGGATCCTCGATATTGGGATAATCCTTTGGAATTTAATCCAAATAGGTTCATGAGTCTTGATGGTACAACTAAGTTCGATTATAAAGGATACAATTGGAACTTTATGCCATTTGGGTCGGGGAGAAGAATGTGTCCAGGAGTCCCCATGGGTGAGAGAATGTTGGTATATTTGTTGGCTTCGATGTTGCACTCGTTTGATTGGAGTTTACCATTTGGCAAAGAGCATGATCTCTCAGGTAAGTTTAGCTTGCTACTAAAGAAAAGAGAACCACTTATAGCTATCCCTTTACAAAGGTTACCATACAAAACCCTCTACATGTAACATTAACACTATGTTCTACTGTATTATAAATTGTCTTACATAATAATTTGTGTAATATTTGTTTAGGCTTTTGACTCTTGTCGCATCGTGCAAGTGTCAAGGCATGTTAAGGCTCGTGTGATATATGGACTATGTTTTGTTTTTGTTAATATATATGAAGGTACTTATATATAACAATATGTATTCTTTAAATTAACTATTTGCAACATCACATATACGAAAACAAACCACTAAATCACATATTCCTAAATAAAAAGGTTGAAACAGGAAATTTAGATTTTTTAAGAGTAGTCTAATCGAAATTGATAATTAAGTATGCCAAGATTTTTGAACATGTCCTTGTATTAAATGCTATGATGATAACAATCTTGAAATTAGAAGTTTAGAAGTATATAGTATAGGCAAGCTTATGAATTATTATTTTGGAGAAATTTTCAAAAACATTACTATAAGGTTGCAAATCAACTTTATGAAGACATCACTAATGTCTTAAAAACATAACTTTAGTCTTCAAGTATGGGTTTAAGAAATATTACTAAAGGAAGTATACAAATACATAACACAAAGTAACAAGTAGTTAAAGATAAATCTGTACCCTAAGTAAGGTGTTAAAAGCCGGCTTAAATCTATTTTAAAGTTTAAACAAATTTAAAGTTTAGCCATCTTTTGCAACCGAGGCGCTTTCACAATATAGTTGCCCAAACAAACCAACACTACTTTATAAATCCAATTGAAAATATCATCTGATATAAAAGCATCGCGGTTATCAGTTTTAGTCCATGTGTATTTCAGAAAACGAAAGTAAAAAAACAAGTTAACTCTTATATAGAGGTTATAAGGGTTAAGGTTTCTTATTCCAAACAATGTTTAATTGAGTCAAAATAGTTTAACTAACACATACACACACATACATATCCATACATATACATACACATACACAAACATACACATACACATACACACACACACATACACATACATATACAAAAGCATACATACATATACACACACAAACACATACACATACACACATATACAAACACACATACATACACATACACATACACATACACATACACACACAAACACACATACATACACACACATATACATACACATACATAGACAAAGACAAACACAAACACAAACACAAACACAAACACATACACATACATACATACATACATACATACATACATACATACATACATACATACATACATACATACATACATACATACATACATACATACATACATACATACATACATACATACATACATACATACATACATACATACACATACATAAACATACACAAACACACATACACATACACATACATAGACATAAACATACACAAACACACATATACATATACGTGTGATTAATCTTCGCAAACAGTGAGTAAATCATTTCTTTCTTTTAGTTTAAACATTTTGGGGTGTATCAACATATCAAGTAAATTACATATTCATTTTATTCACTTATCAAGCATGCAAATTCATTGTGTAGATTATGTGATGTATGTTGTTTATTTGGTTTATTGCGTTGTTCAATTCATGCAATCAAGCAAGCATATTGTGGATCCACTTAGATTTACTTAACAACTCCCGTAGTTGACCCAAATATTTTACACGTGGTATAGGGAATGAAATTTGATGATGCAAGGATGAAAGTCACATAGGATTGACTAAGGGGCTGTTTGGCAACATCTGAATGGTTAAGTGCTGAACCAGTAAGAGGTCTGAACCATTAAGTGCTGAACCAGTAAGAGGTCTGAACAATTAAGAGCCTGTATAATACTTAATCGTTCAGAGGCAAATGTCTGACCAATTCAGATTAGAGGTCTTAACCATTCAGACTTTGTATAAATCTTAACCATTCAGAGGCAAATGTCTGAACCATTCAGACATCTGCTCGTGAAATAAACAGTCTGAACCATTAAGTGCTGAACTAGTAAGAGGTCTGAACCATTAAGAGCCTCTTAAGAGGTAAACAAACAGCTCCTAATAATAAATCAATGGAATATTCTTTTGAATTATGTTGAATATTTGAAACTATATGTTTGGTGTGACATTTTAATAAAGTGAGTTGATTAATTATGAAACATTAAATAGAGCCATTAGCCTTAGAAAATCATCATGCCCCGATCGATAAATTGGCACGGGTTGGGGTGTGACAATGAGGATGTATAATTGGTGCCCTATTAGCCCTTGGTGGAGTTTGGTACCCATTTCCCCCATGTTAATTTCTGAGATGAAATCCCTACTGACTTTTGCTCCCTGGCTGATCATACTAACCTTCTAGATTCCCCACATATCTATCATCATCAACCCAGTCTTCTTATCACCACACCTAATGTGTCTAGTATTAAAACCCACACTTTGATAGTTGTTTGTAGTAAATATTGGTTAGAATGGGTTAAATGTTCGTTTCTTAGTATTTTAAAGGTTCCTAAGTGAAATGAAGGATTTCCGGGCCATAATTGATGATTACTAAAGATTGTTGAAGGCATGCCCAGTTATGTTGTTTCCGAGCTGTGAGCTTAGAAAAAGTGTACGAGTCGTAAGCCCCAAGTTAGTACACCGACTTATTGTTTGGAAACCTTAAAACGATAAGCAACAACTTTCCTTGTTTACGAGCCGTGACCCGGGTTCGGGGCATGATGAAGAATAATGTGTTTCAGGGCATGCAGATGTGGTTCACGTGGATCATGCATAAATAAACAGATCTACTGAGTCCCGAATGCAATATCTAGAAGAGTTAATGTCTAGAATTCTATAGGTGATGATAACTCTGTTTCCATACCCGTATCTGCTAGAGTGTTGGAAGCATTGCACGATTGGTGATGATCGCGACTTCACAAGTATCTCAAGGCTCTGATACCATGTTACGTATTTTGGAAATCGCCAATTAGAGTTTCTCTGTATTACTCACGAATATGTGAGAACAGTACAGGGAATATAAAATGCTTACAATACAATACAAACCCTACACTAACATATATATATGCAATCTACTGTAATATTACACAGGGTTATTAATATTATCTAACACCTTTTTTATTCTTAAAAACCTCAAATCAAAATAATGTAAATATTGGTTTGAATATTTGATATTCTTAAAAATATCAAATCAAAATAATGTAAATATTGGTCTAACTATTTGAGAATATTCCCTAAAGAAATCGAGTGTGTTGGCATTATGTTTGATTGAGATTATGTACAGAATTAATTAAACCAACTAAGATTATGCATAAGTTGTAACTAAGATTATGTATAAATTATATATATAGAGGCCGGTTAACGTACAATACCTCTTATCCTACATTATGTACGCGATAAGCCCAACTGTCCGATCTTCTATCTATTAAACGCTGCGAAATTAATTTATATAATTAAATTAATTAAATTAATATACATAAAACCAACCGCGAATGATAAAATTGACAATTCCTCTATCAAAATCCTGGTAATTTCGTTTGGTACCTTCTTCTTCTCTAACCGACTCTTCTACAATCGACGTTCGTTGGTGCGATTTCATCCAATCGATTGTTCATCCGACGATTATGACAACTACAACAGCTTTGGGTGGTATTATATCTCCAATCAATAGCAATGTTTTATAGAATAATAAAATTTTTGATGTGATTGTTCTTGTCAGTTGTGCGGGAGCAACAAAGCAAGAAAAACAACGACCGACCACAAATCAAACATGAGAATACTTGTAACTAACGTACAAAATGTATAACAAGCGAATTTGTAACTAACATGAGAATACTTGTAACTAACATGCGAATTTGGGTTTCCATAACAACATGCGAAATTGTATAACATGCGAACAACATGCGAAAATGTATAACATGCTAAATTGTATATCATGCTATATTGTAGAACATGCTAAATTGTATAACATGCTACATTGTATAACATGCTAAATTGTATAACATGCTACATTGTATAACATGCTAAATTGTATTACATGCTGAATTGAATAACATGCGACATCATAAACATGTGAAATTGTATAACATGCGACATTATAAACATGTGAAATTGTATAACATGAGAAACTGTATTTCATGCTTTTCATAACATGCGAAATTAATTGTATAACATGCTAAATTGTATAACATGCTACATTGTATAACATGCTAAATTGTCTAACATGCTAAATTGTATAATATGCTACATTGTAAAACATGCTAAATTGTATAACATGCTAAATTGTGTAACATGCGACACTATAAACATGTGAAATTGTATAACATGCGACATTATAAACATGTGAAATTGTATAACATGCAAAATTGTATTTCATGCTTTTCATACCATGCGATTTGTTTAAATAATAACATGCGAAATTAATTTATATTGGAACCCTCAGTTACAACATTTGTAAAAAAGGGATTTCTAACTTCCTCAATCGTTACTCTTTGATCACCACCATGCTCACTGACGAATTCAACGTCTTCAAAATCAACTTATGTGTTTCGTCCGACATTGCTCTGTGGATCCATTGAAAGCAACAATCGATTAAACTAATACGATTCATAATTACCAGGATTGTAGTGTAACGAACTCGTGATCTGCTTATTGAAGAAATTGTCTAATTTACCCTCTACTGATTGAATGGATTATCTGATATACCCTTATTTAGGAAAACTGAACCAGGGACACGTGTAGGGCTATTATGATTGCATACGTAATTGTATTCTACACTTCCTCTCTCTCTCTATATATATATATATATATAGTTCCCATTAAGTCTAACCAACTTTTAAATCAATCTCCACTTAATCTCAGCCACTTAAACTCCCAAAAATAACTGTTGTGGTGGCAGTTCAGGGCACCTCACAGCCACTTAAACTCTCAAAAATAACTTCTCTGGTGGTAGTGCAGGGCAGTTGTGTACGCTCCCATTGTTTGTGGCCCATCTTCTCCACTAGGCACGGTTGCTATGAAATTAGGACGTGGGTAGAATGCAGTTGCCCAATGGTCTTATGTAATATAGACCCTTGCATCCCAATATTCGCCTCCATACATCTTTCCTTTTGTAGCAGATATGATATATGCACAGAAATAAACACACTGATGGTACAGCGTTCTTCAATCGCGATCTTAAACCTACATTCAAACGTTCTTCATTCAAGATCTGGTAAGCATCTAGATTTTAGTTAGGGTTTCTTATGATTATATTTTTTATTGTTTGAAATCGGATAAAATTGGGTAAAATTAATAATAGCTATTATACTTTCTTCGAAGTCGATACCTAACTTTCCCACTGTTGCTAAATGCAGCTTCTGCATCCCAATTTCTCTCGGTAACCAGCTTCACATACCTTTTCTTCTTCAACACTCGAGTTTCATGGTCGGTGGTCAATTTGTGTGTAATTTTGTTTGTGGTCTTATCCCGTTGTTTACCGGACATGTGGCTTCAAATCTCGAGTGATACTCTTAAAACTTGCTAAGCATCAGATATGGTAGAACAAAGTGGCAAGTCTCTTTTAGACAAAGATATATATTGTTATGCTTCTTGAAATTAGTTCATGATTCCATGCTTTTATGGAACTATAATCCTGATTTCATGTTGATGATAATATTGTAATAATAGGGTGGAATTATATATATATATATATATATATATATATATATATATAGAGGAAGGTTAACGTACATTACGGCTTAACGTACATCACGTACGACAGGTAATTACGCTCGTTCATTTTAAAATCACGCACGTTATAACTCAAAAATCCAAAATCACGCATGTTGAAACACAATAATCACGCATATTGAAAACATTAATCACGCATGTCATAGAACAAATCACGCGCGTTGTCGTACGTGAAGTACGTTAAGCCGTAATGTACGATATATTTTTTCTATATATATATATATATATATATAGATATATGTATCTACTGATCATGATTAGAGATTTTGAAAATAGGAAAATTTATTCATTTTTAGGAGAATCTATATGTATCTACTGATCATGATTAGAGATTTATGCTTATCTTTTTATCTTTTGGTGTTAATTAATTTTTCAATGTACTAACTATAATTAGTTTTTTGGTTAGGATGATGAAGAAGAATCTTTGGGAACTAAAAGAACAGGCGCTTCTCAAAATGCTACAGGCTCTAAGAGAAGCCGAGTTGCTGAAGTTTATATTTTGCCTAAAAGGGGGAGCAAATTCTTCAAATTTATGCAGTGGGTATTCTATTAATTTGTGTTTACATATAGCATTTTGTTAGTTGGTATACAATAGTCCTTCTTTGTTCAATTTAGATTTAATTTTTAGGTATCTTTGGTTGGACAATGGGTGAGCTACCTAGCTTTTGGATCATACTTTTCAGGTATCTTTCAGCATCTTTTGCCATTTAATGCCTGTAGTATATGACCGTACAATCACAAGCCGGCATGACTGAGAATGAAAGTTGGAAAACTCCAGTGAGTATGTTGCCAATCAGCAAAGAATTCTAAGTAAAATTTATAGTATTTAGCATGCTTATGTGTGGAAAGGCCTACATTATGGTAGAATAAAAGGTATGTCGCCTCTGTATGTCAGGCATACCGTGCCATAATTGTAATATTGTTTGTAGAGATGGTTAGCAGATTCAGATGTTATTTCACAATCAGTAGATGAAAAATTCCCTGACACGCCATTGGTGACTCCACCAGAGAAAGCTTCTGTGTACACTCATGCTCTTTGTGCTCCTAAGAAAGTTTGTTTTGTCGTATTATCATGCATTGATTCAGCACTTTTCTATTTGGGCTAAATCTATTTACTGTACGTCCTTTTTTAAGTTAATATTATCTTCAAAATACGATAATTGAATTGTGGTTGTCTACAGGTGGAAACTTTGAAATCTCTACCTGAGATAGAGGGGAGATTTGATGTATCCTGTTACAAATTTGATGAATTTTGAGTTTAACACATTTTAGGAGGCGCGGCATTGTGATTGTAGGGTTAGAGGATTTTGAAGGTTGCTATTGGGTACAACAGTTGTCTCTGCATTGACAAGAAAGTCAACAGAGTCAACAGGATTTTGGAGATGGGAATCGAGTATTGCAACTAGACGGGACTATTTCTACATATTCATCCGGATGGTATGACATGAACAAGTTTCTTTGCACAAGGTACTACTTTCAAAGCCATCAAAACACTTTAGTTTTTTTGGATCCTCAGAGTGTTAACTGTTTGTTAAAAGGTAAAGCTAAAAATTTAGAAAAAAGGGGGGTTGCTTAGACAATTTGCAAATTTGTTGTATACAGATAAAATTTATAGTTGTTAACGTCATGGGTCCAATAAAAAGTCAGTGGATGTTCGGTTTAATACGGTGGATATGACGGTGGGAATCCGGCGAAGTCGGCTCTGGGGTACCGATTTTCTAAAGCTGAAATCCGGCGAAGTTGGCTCTGAGGTACCGATTCACGAAAGCTCATCTGCAGCCAAACAACGCCGGTGATGTGCAATCAGCTTTGGTATGCCCATTCTCGATAGCAGATTTCCAGCCAAATGCTAGTGATGCACATAACGGTTTTCACCAGATCGGTGGATAACTTCAATCAACGGCGATTAACAACACAACGAATCCGCCAGACTTTCTTGCAGCATGTTTAAATGAGGGTTTCAAGATTCTAGACGCCAATACGGAGCCGGCGTGGCGGCGGTGCGATCACAACTGGATCCCACTGAGGTACATGAGGCGGTGGATAAAATTAACATATGTTATATATGTGTGTTTGTTACTTTGTTTTGTCACTTCATATATTGAAGAAATAAGGTGTTTGTGGTGTGATTGTTGTTGTTGTACACTATGCTTTGTTGTACTTTGGTGATAATTGAATAAAAATTGACATTTGTTTGTAAATCTTTGTTGTGGTTGATTATTTTGTTTATCATATTTATATTAAGAAGATATACTTTAAAAAACAATAAAATAATGCATATTGTTTGTGAAATGGCACGACCTTAGACGCGAAAGGTATAGATCTTAGACTCAGTTTTGTTTTCCATCTGCAAGGAATTCGGTTATGATCGAGTCAGTCATTGAAGTCATATTTGCTTCGAGTGTGTGGGTTAAACATAAATAAGCAAAATGACGGATCAATGGTTCTATTAATCATGACAGAATGCAAAAATGGCCAACATGTGAATCAAGAGACTCCTTCCGGTAGTTGTCTGACGCGGTTATTTGTGTTCAATGCACTTCTCCAAGCAGGTAACATAATTCCACCTAACTTTGATTTTGCAACGCATATGATACATTCATCTATTTGATGCGAAGTGAATTCAGCTAATAGTCTAATACATTTAGCTATTTGATGCAATTGCTGGAAGTTAATTCTGCTAATACTTTTATTTATATAAGATGTTTTCATTTAATTAATTGATGTTCTGATTAATAAAATTGCTGGAACAATTGTGGCAGCAGGAGGAAAGAATTGATTAGCATTCGGACTGTTCGAGATGTTGCGGGAAACAATGCGAGTGGGTCACATGGTCACACAAGGTATTTTTTTTTCTCCAAAAGGGTCACACAACAACTTTTTTTTTTTGAACGTCCAACATAAGAATCGCCGGGTACTCCGTACGCGGCACCCATTGGCCGAAAGGTAGCCCGCGACAGCCCAATCTACACGCACGGAGCCCCTAGCCCACCATGCCACCAGTTCCAGGGAAAACCCGACCCTGCACCCGCCCGAGGGCACGACAATGCAAAGCCGGTAAAACCCGGGTGGATCAGGAATCGAACTCGAGACCATTCGGTAAGGTCTCTTCCCTCATTTCCATAACCACTGAGCTATAAGCCCAGAGTTGGTCACACAACAACTGATTATGATCTTTTATCTTTCCATTTTGGAATCAGTGACCGACTAACTTTTAGTCCGTTTGATTGTAGGGGTTGATTCACATGATAGGGTATCCAAGGGTCAATCATACCACCGCGTGAACCACTCTTTCCTACAGACAAAGAGGCTGATGGTTGGGTTAGTTTAAGTAGACGACAGGTAACTTTTGCATGATATAATTAGGCTTTGCTTGTGCTTCTAATCTCATTCCTTTTCTTAAGGTTTTGGGGCTTTTGTGCATTAAATACTCACAGCACCATGAGTCACCCGGTTGATAACCAACTGGGGTAGCCCAGTTGGCCACCGACACCCACCTCTTCCTAGAGGTACCGGGTTCGAGTCTTGGGAGTAGCATATGTCGCCCAGGGTAAGAACTCGGCAAGGGGAATTCACCGCGGAGCTAGCTTGGTCGGGTAGTGGCTCCCGGAGTGGGATCACTCCGGCGGTTGGGAGGACCGTGCACTACCCCCTCCCCCCCCACCCGGTTGATAAACAATAAATCTACCCTTTTATGTCTTTAGACGTGCAACATTTAAAAAAATCTATACCTTCATGATCCTTACAAATATTTTAAAGAGTTGAGAATAACGATATGTCACCCACTGGTACCCTATTTTGCAGTTTGGTTAAAGATCCTAATGGATTTTATGTCAACACTATTAGTAACTTTGTGTTGGTTTATTTGTGCAGTTACCCTTGCAATTCGTGAAGTTGCTTGACATGTCCAACACGACACAGTGATGGTGACTTCTAACCATTAGCCCTCTATTGCAACACAAAACCTCATCTAGTGTTGGAAATTTGTGAAAATAGCATTTTTCACAAATATAGGAAAATGATTTTTTCCTATTTTAGACGAGAAATAAATATAATAAAATGAGCGGGTTATATATATTTTTTTGTGGGTTTGTGTTCTATGTTGGAAGAGCTTCGCAACGAACTAAACCACGTCCAAAACGGAGCTAAGATGAATGAGATATCGATGCTCAAAGTTTGGTGTTTGAAACTTGAATGCTGAAAAAAGTGGGAAAGTGGGACCTTGTCCCACATAGGAGGAGAGATGAAACCTAAAAGGATATTTAACTGGGAACTCTCCATTCTTATTGTTTCATGGAAGCACTCACTAAGTGTACTTGCGAAGGGTGCCCTAACTCGCACTCGCACACGCGCGCGCGTGGCATGGGCGATGAGGCGCAATGTGACGCTTTGATGGCGCACTTTGCACTTCGGCTGCGAGCAACTTGATAGCCGCCTTTGTATTTTTGACCACGTGCGCGTGGTGGAGCACAAGGGCTGCAAGGACCAGGTGGTTGGTGACGTGGCATGCAGGCGCGTAACCCTGGTGGGTCCGCGCGCATAAGCATGCAGACTTGAGCGCGCACCAGTCTCCCTTGCGCGCGCGCGCGCAGAAGCTTCCAGCATTTATGACAGTGCAGTTACACTGGGCAGTTACACTTCAGTATTCGAAACTGACGAAGTTAATGCATTGATTGAGAATTTAATGGCGAATTAAAGTGCATTGAAGACGTTTAATGCAGTTTAATTCTCCCATTAAATTCGTTTTTCAGTTTCTTCAAGACCTGCAGTATAAATAGGAGGTTCCTGCCGCAGATTAAACACACCGAAATATACATCTCTACTTCTTCTCTCCCAGCAGAATTCTTCATCTTCTTCAAGCTTTAGGTACACCTTTGGGTTGGAGTCAAGACCGGCAGTGCAACTGCTTGCAGCTGTTGTATCCTGGAAACAAATGTGTTTTCCTGGGAGACACGAAATTTGTTTTAAGGGACCCGTGTCTAACACGATCCTTAGCCAAGAAATCTGTTTTTCTTGTTTGTAATTCTATTCTTTTCAGTTGTAATTGTAATTTATTTTCAGTTTCTTTCTGTTTAGTATTTGTAATTCAAGTTAATAAATATTTTATTTAATTTTGCACGAACGGATTCCTACATCTAGACATTAATAATTATATGTTTATGAATGTAGGTTTTGGCGACCACGATTTAAACCATATAGGAATGGTAGATGTTTTTTTCACTTATACCACTTGCGTAAACTATAGTACTATACGTAGATGGTTTTCCCATGTATACCTGTAGAGGTATGGTATTGGACCCGACTCGAGCGGTCAGACTTTCCTGTTACTTATTGCTTTTATATTAATTATTTATTATTGTGCTGACTAACCCAACCGCGAGGCCCAACGCGTTGTAGTATATACTACATTGGGCTAGGGACTTGTTGAGATAACCCCTAACTGGGCCTGGCCCATTGAGGTTAGGGGAGGCCTATGTCCCCTATATAAGGAGGTGTTCACCTCATTATTAGGGTTAGACAAGATGGAGCCGCCACACTTTTGTTACTGGAAACAGGGGATTCTTTCCCCTACCGGTCATCTCTACAAGTTCCACCTTCTTGTCTTCTCCATTGCAGATCTAGGTTCAAGAGGAGGAACAAGGTGCGATTCTTCACCCTCATGGAGAAAGCGGTCCAGTCATCCCAGTGGTGATACCGTGTTTCAACATTGGCGCCTACCAAGTTTATGTTATACATTTGTTGATCACATCTTGTTTTATCCTCAGATCTCTAGATCTGTGTTCTTAGAGCCACACTCTAGATCTTTGAATGGATAAACCCCACAGATCTGTGTTATGTTTTCAAAAACTTCTAGATCTGTGGTATTTCACTGTTTCAGTGCTTCAAAATCTCCAGATCTACATTTGTTTCAAATGGGGTTCACAACCTCATGTACAAGGGAGCTCAGATCTGTTGCCGTACAAGACTTTCTCGAAATATAATCAAGAGATTCCTGTTTTGAGGGGTCCAATGCCTCGTAATAAAGGTTAGCCGTCATTTATTCATAACATAAGGTAACTTATTCCCCTCCTTTCCTTTGATGAAAGCTCTTGTTAAAACAAAAATTGAAAACAGTCATGAGAAAAAGTTTCGCTAGCTGGCAAAGTGATTTTACAAAAGAAAACAAATTGTGAAGTTTTCCCTTACGTCACTTCAAAAGTTCGAAAAGCTCATGATAGTCATTTAATATTTTCTAATCGACATTTAAAAGGTCAGGGAATATTTTGTTAATGGCATCTTTCACTTCTTTCTTGACAAAAAGAAGAATCGAGAACATTAGCCACAATTATTTTTATTATTCAATTATTAATAAAAGGAAGCAGTCATCTTTTTGAAACAAAGCTTTACAGCTGTAAACACCTAATAAGGTGTCAGGCACAGTTTTGCATTAAATATCACACAGATCTCTTTCTTCTATATATATATATATATATATATATATATAAAAAAGGGGACAGACATTCAGTCATTTACAGCTGTTAACAGCTAAAGTTGTCCTAATAAAGCTTCACTCCTTTTAGTTTTCAAAAGAAAAATGGCTCTCTTTTTACAAAGTCTGCAACCATGTCCATACTTCACCTTAAAAACAAGGTTTCAGTGAAAAAACCACTGTGCATGGCAGGCTTCTACTCCGACACGCCGCGCGCCATCCGTCCGCCAAGCTCAAACGCGCGGCGGCGCACGGCGTGCACCAGCTCCGACACGCCGCACGCCATCCGTCTGACAAGCTCAAACGCGCGGCGGCGCACGACGTGCACTAGCTCCGACACGTCGTACGCCATCCGTCCGACAAGCTCAAACGCGCGGCGGCGCATGGTGTGCACCAGCTCCGACACGCCGTGCGCATCGAGCAAGCTCCGTCGGATAAACACAAACGCGCGGCGGCGCGTGGCGTGCACAAGCTCCACCAACAAGACACAACGAACTGTTAAAACTCACAAACAGATCTATACAAGCTAAACAAGATCTTTAACACAAGATCTTTAACATATGCTCTGAATCTGATCAAAAGGCAAAAACCCTAAGCGACTTTCGAAAGAAACGAGAGAAAGAAACTTCTGGAAAAATATCTCAACTGATTGATTAACAAAGTTAGGTGGGCATTCTCTTATATCCGGTTGATAAGCAGATCTATATTTGGGTCTTTAGTACACCGAAAATAAGTAGCAACCAGCCCAGCAGCCCAAAAAGCCGAGTCAACATTCAGCAACAACATAACCAAAGTTAGCAAATTAAAACTGATTTAAACAAAGCATAAAACCGATAAGTTCTAAACTGACACAATATTTTAGCAATACCCCGCCGGTGCAGCCTTGTGGGTGGCCATCTCTTGATAATCGGAAACATTCGCTTCTATATTTAAATGAATTTCGAAACATGCCACACACTCGTTACTTATGGCATGTTCTCGAAAGTTGAGCTTCAACTCAAGACATTTCACACAAATAAATAAATCCCATACAAAATATCAACATTCGGTCGTTTTCAAATAACATTAATGTTTTGATCCGTTGCAAGTAAAAACATAGAAGTGACATTTTATCATCACTATACCGTCATGAGTCCGTTTTTGTTTAAGCAATCACGTGACAGACGCATTACATATGGCACATTTATACATTTGTTACTTACCTACAACTAAAATGTTAGTTCACATGTCTACTTTATAATCTTGCACCATAACTTTCAAATTATGGCTCAAACACATTATTACGTGCTACAAGAGTCGGTGTACGACTTTTAAAAATGCATTTGGGCACATATCATTTTAGCTAATATATGGACAATGTTCATATGTAATCGGCTGTGAGCACTTGAATTATTTAGTAAGGCATTGCTACACGCTTTCCCCGATAACACAAACCGCCTAACGTCTAGCAAATGAAATTATCCAACGACATGGCTAGTAGTTCATCGTTTTAACGAATATTAACCTTACGATATTTCCGGCGCACACTAGTATCATTGCTTATTATCATTCAACTTCAACGCTACTGACATTTTTTAGCAGCTGCAATAAGCAAATGGGCTAGCATAGTCCAACACCATTCCGAAGTTCGAAGTTGCTTTCACATATTACGGAGTTTGGATGCATAGAACGAACTCCTCCTAAGAACAAGGTTTCGGTACAATGCTTTCATATATCAAATCCTTTGTTATAATTTACCTTGTTGACTTGTTTGCAGGACAAACAATATACGAGCACGTAAGTCGCCATACGCGCCTGCTCCTTCTACATACGAGCGAGCACACATGTGTTTTGCACGCATGCTCCTCTATTTATGAGCACGTAAGTCGCCATACGCGCCTGCTCCTTCTACATACGAGCGAGCACACATGCGTTTTGCACGCATGTTCCTCTATTTATGAGCACGTAAGTCGCCATACGCGCCTGCTCCTTCTACATACGAGCGAGCACACATGCGTTTTGCATGCATGCTCCTCTATTTATGAGCACGTAAGTCGCCATACGCGCCTGCTCCTTCTACATACGAGCGAGCACACATGCGTTTTGCACGCATGCTCCTCTATTTATGAGCACGTAAGTCGCCATACGCGCCTGCTCCTTTACATACGAGCACGCTAGTCTCCGTGCAAGACTGCTGCTCTACATATGAGCACGTAAGTCGCCATCCGCGCATGCTCCTCTACATACGAGCACGTAAGTCGCCATCCGCGCATGCTCCTTTACATACGAGCACGCTAGTCTCGGTGCGAGACTTCTGCTCTACATATGAGCACGTAAGTCGCCATCCGCGCATGCTCCTCTACATACGAGCACGTAAGTCGCCATCCGCGCATGCTCCTCTACATACGAGCACGTAAGTCGCCATCCGCGCATGCTCCTCTACATACGAGCACGTAAGTCGCCATCCGCGCATGCTCCTTTACATACGAGCACGCTAGTCTCCGTGCGAGACTGCTGCTCTACATATGAGCACGTAAGTCGCCATCCGCGCATGCTCCTTTTCATACGAGCATCTCAGTCTCCGTGCGAGACTGCTGCTCTACATATGAGCACGTAAGTCGCCATCCGCGCATGCTCCTCTACATACGAGCACGTAAGTCGCCATCCGCGCATACTCTTTTACATACAAGCACGCTAGTCTCCGTGCGAGACTTCTGCTCTACATATGAGCACGTAAGTCGCCATCCGCGCATGCTCCTCTACATACGAGCACGTAAGTCGCCATCCGCGCATGCTCCTCTACATACGAGCACGTAAGTCGCCATCCGCGCATGCTCCTTTACATACGAGCACGCTAGTCTTCGTGCGAGACTTCTGCTCCACATATGAGCACGTAAGTCGCCATCCGCGCATGCTCCTTTTCATACGAGCATCTCAGTCCCATGCGAGCCTGCTCCCCTACTTATGAGCAAGCCTCTACTTACAAGCGAGCACATATGCACCGGTCGGCACATGCTCCTCTACATACGAGTGAGCACACCTGCTCCTTTACTACGAGCACGTAAGTCGCCCACACGCGCATGCTCCTTTACTACGAGCACGTAAGTCACCCACGCGCGCATGCTCCTTTACTTCGAGCACGTAAGTCGCGCACGCGCGCATGCTCCTATACTTATGAGCATCTAAATCACTCACGCGCATGCTTAGTTACATACAAACACGTTTACAAAATGTAAATTGTTCTACAAATACACGCACCACTTTGGGTATACGCAAAAACACATTGGCTAAAACAAATTTCATTTACACCTACAGTCTTCAAGGCTAGGGTTTCCACTTTATTACCCTGACGCAACTTTACGCCAATTCTCATTCGCGATAACCTATACAAAGTGGATTAACACGTGCAAATATTGTAGACAACAGTTTACAAAGATCCAATCACTAGTTATACGTATTCCTCAAGGCTAAAGACACGCACACCATGCGCTAACCAACATAGTCATACCAAAGGTTGAATATTTTATAGTGACTCACACGCCGTTTTGGCTCAGTTCCATACGCCATCCCATGCGCCGTTTTGGCTCACTTCTGTACGCCATCTCCATGCGCTATGTGCCGTTTTGATTCAAAATTCTGCACAAGTAGCAATACGGTTCAAACGTACACACCAAATCTATATACAACAAAGTCAACATTACTTCAATTCTTATGAGTCCAGAATCCCTTCCGGCTGATAAACCCACCCTAAAGGTACACTGGACTGGGGGGACCTGAAGGGGTATGGTCCCAGATGCTACGTAAGTTATATGCGTGTACGGGCCATACCCACACTCAACAGCCAAAAAACACTCACCCAGTTCCAAAGTCCATGCGCGGGACGTATCCGCATACGTGCAACCTTGGCAGCTCATGAGAGTGAGCCAGTACAAAAGGCAGCAACCAACCTTTGCCTAGCCAATTACCACGATGAACTATCGTGCACATTTCACCGCTCCATTATCTTTACTCACAACGAAAGACAGACGCAATAAACATGGCCAGCAAAGCTCTCGCGCCTCAGCGACAGGTAAACATAGAATTAATAATCCTCACTTCCCAACACTCCTAATAAGTCTAGTGCTCCTCCCAGCGCTCGCACTCGTGAGCAACACTAGACTTGGGGACTTGTAGAGGTATGGTATTGGACCCGACCCGAGCGGTCAGACTTTCCCGTTACTTATTGCTTTTATATTAATTATTTATTATTGTGCTGACTAACCCAACCGCGAGGCCCAACGCGTTGTAGTATATACTACATTGGGCTAGGGACTTGTAGAGATAACCCCTAACTGGGCCTGGCCCATTGAGGTTAGGGGAGGCCTATGTCCCCTATATAAGGAGGTGTTCACCTCATTATTAGGGTTAGACAAGATGGAGCCGCCACACTTTTGTTACTGGAAACAGGGGATTCTTTCCCCTACCGGTCATCTCTACAAGTTCCACCTTCTTGTCTTCTCCATTGCAGATCTAGGTTCAAGAGGAGGAACAAGGTGCGATTCTTCACCCTCATGGAGAAAGCGGTCCAGTCATCCCAGTGGTGATACCGTGTTTCAACAATACCACTCTGTAAACACATTTTGAAAATGTTCAACGTGTGGCTAATTATTTGTTTGCACAAAATTTAAGTAATACCTTGTGGTAGCATCCAATGATTGTGACATAGCTTTAAGATTCACCAAAGAAGATGAGATAATGGGTTGCACCTTTGAAGATTTTGTTAGACCCTTTGGTGGGTGACTGAAATGGCCCCCTTGCTTCTCGTTTTAAAAACATAAATAAATGAATCTACTTTTTTCATAATTTATGTGTGCATATATTATAGGTTCATTCATGTTAATACATTAAACCTTAAGACACTATCTTTTAAATCATGCATGGTTGAGTTGCATCCAATCTAGAGGGGATGATGGAATATTGCAGCCCCTCAACTAAAAGGTTATATTTTTGCTTATGTATATTTGGTTTCGTATTTTATTTGTTATATATGATTATATGTTAATACATTAAACCTCAATTGATTATGTTTAAGTTCATACCAGTACTTTTAAAAGATACTTTTTACGATCTGTGATGACTAAGTTATATTTGGTACCGGAATCGGTACCATACCGTGGGTTCCCATTTTCCTTGTTTTTCGGTACCGGTACGGTATTTACCGGTAAATACCGGTACGTACCGGTGTTTAGTACTTTTAAAAGATACTTTTTACGATCTGTGATGACTAAGTTATATTTGGTACCGGAATCGGTACCATACCGTACCGGTACTGAACCGAACAGTATTGGTTCCCATTTTCCCTGTTTTTCGGTACCGGTACCGAACATCGGTACCAATTTTCCCCGTATTTCAGTTTCAGTACTGGTACTTTCGGTACCGGTACCGGTTACACACCAAACGGGTACCGTGCTGATCCCTGCCAAGTTATGCATAAAATTATGTTCTTGTGAGCACATGTGCCTGGTGTTTCTTATTTCTTTCAAAGCAACTAGTAGTACCTTTGTAGGTTCAGGTCAAAACTAGTATGGGTACGGGTCATGGTTGTTCAAAATAGGTACTGGTCAGGGTGGGTCTTTAAAAAAAATGGTCATTTTGGTTTGTTCAAGAACGGGTTTGTCAAATTGGACAGTCGAAATGGGTTGTTTAAAAAAATTATCAAACAACTAAATAATAATTACAACTATGTTTATTATATGGAAACGAGCGACAATGGTTAGGTTGAATGGCGGGTTGAAACGGTCGGGTTACACACACTGGAATACTAGACCAAACATTTTGTTCCTTTATATAAATTTTAAAAAACTAAAATATTTTTAAACATAGTGTTATTTAACTCTGTAGTTTGAGACTCATGTCTTTCACTCCTCCAACAAGTGTATGTCTCTGGGCAAACTCAGATGTATGTGAATGGACTGTATTTAATTTAATTTTGTGTACACTTAATATAGATTAGCTTTGTTGTTCATAGGTTCATTCATGTTGTTACTATAATACATCAACGTAACCCGTCCACTAGACGGGTATTAAACTAGTTGTAATTGTTTGAGGCCTACTAAGCAAATGGTTTGAAAAAATTCGTATCACCTGCTTCTTTGTTTCATAAACTTTATTAATTAAATGCCCACGTTTGAGGCCTACTAAGGCTAGTGGGTATGGTGATGGACCATCCTTGGAGGATGATCCGCCACGTAGGCGTCACGTCATAGTTCTCCCAAGGATGGTCCATCCTCCAAAACTAGAGGGCATGAGAGGATGGTCCTAGTCATAGTCCTCCCCACCACTTTTATGTTTTTTTTATTTTTTTTAATCTTCAACTTTTTTTTAACATTTAACAAATAAAGTAACAAAATATTTTCATTAATATTAAAAAACATTACATAAACTTAAAAAAAAATTAAACTTAAAAAAAATAAATTTAAAAAAAACATAAACTTAAAAAAAAATAAACTTAAAAAAATAAACTTAAAAATATCCTAATATATTAAAATAAGCTACTAGTCTTCGTCTTCCATGTCGTGGCCGGGTTCGTTTTGAGCGTTGTTCCAAATGTACTCCACCAAGTCCACTTGTAGGTTATGATGTGTGTACTCGTTACGTAGAGCGAACATGTTCAAATCTTGTTGTTCCGCACTAACTCGAACAGAATTTCCAGTAGACGCGTTTTCGTCGTACTCGCATATCGCTCTACCTTTGTCTTCAATGACCATGTTATGAAGGATGATACAAGCATACATAATGTGTCGTAACCTCTTTGGTGTTTGCGAACGTGCTGGATGTTCAATGATGTGCCATTTTTTTTGTAGAACACCAAAAGCCCGTTCAATATCTTTTCTCGCACCCTCTTGATACTTCGCAAACTTTTTTCTTTTGTCGTCTGTCGGGTGCGGAATAGTTTTAACGATTGTCGAGTACTTTGGGTATATCCCATCGGCTAGGTAGTAACCTCGCCTGTATTCCACCCCCGAAACTGTAAAGCTTGTGTCTGGACCTGTACCCGCCACTACATCCTCAAATATCTGTGACTGGTATATGATGTTAAGGTCATTGAGCGAACCAGGTAGACCAAAAAAAGCATGCCAGATCCAGAGATCCTGTGACGCAACCGCCTCTAGAATAATAGTCGGATGTCCATGATCTCCCCTAGTATACTGACCTTGCCAGGAAACTGGGCAGTTCTGCCACGGCCAGTGCATGCAATCAATGCTCCCGAGCATTCCAGGGAAACAATGTCTCTGTTCGTGTGCTTGATATAATTTTTGAACGTCGTTTGCGTTTGGTTTCCGCAGGTATCGCTTGCTATCGCTTGATATAATTTTGCTCGTCTGGTTAGCCGTTGGGACGACCCTTCATCAGCCGCCATGAAGACCTGAGCCGCGTTCATAATCATGTTGTGCATAATACCATCCTCTTTCGAAGATGATGAATACCACGTAGACGAAGACGATGAAGACATAGAAGAAATTGAAGAAATGGGAGAAGGTGAAGACATGATAATTTTTTATAGAGAGATGGGGTGCTAGCGGGTAAAAAATGGTATAAAAATATATGAGTTTTTATAAAAATGGAAGAGGGGTTATAAAATGTGAGAGAGATGTGAGATTGTAGTGGGTGAAAAGTTGTGAAAAAATGTGTAAAAGAGGTGAGTATTTATAAAAGTGAGAGTGATTTTGGTGTTTTTAGGAATTATTACCGTTTAAAAATATAATTTAAATTAAAAATTAATTTTTTTTAACGGTTACTTTTGGTCTTGGGCCCCACACTTTTGGACCGTCGCAATCGGCGAGAAAGGGACGTTGAGGACGGGACCGCGGGGGGGGGGGGGGGCACGGTGTTCCTACCGTCGCCGATCCAAGACGGACTGGGGATGACCCCATACCGTGTAGTCTAACTGTCTAAGCAAATGGTTTGAAAAAATTCGTATCACCTGCTCCTTTGTTTCATAAACTGTATTAATTAAATGCCCACGATAGCTATTGGCTAAAAATATCTTGAGAAGTAGGGACTGATTCTAAATTATTGGCACTCACTCAAATTGTAGTTTTATTTTTGGTGTTTTTCTGACTTTTGTCTCAGCATTATTGGTTACAATCCCTCACCTTTTTAAGCACTTTGTAATCAAGTTTTACATATTTTTTTTTTCTATATGCGTGTTGGTATAACATCAACTTGATTTACGTTTCGACGTAATTGTTTTTTGGAAAATCAATTGGGTCAAATATAATATGTTTCATGCCGTACCATTCTTTAACATAAAAAAACATTATAAACTAAAACGAGTCCGGTTAAATATAATATGTTTTCAATAGACGGTATAAATTCAAGTTACTTTACGTTTCAATGCTACTGCAACGCGCCGTACCGTTCTTTATCTTAATAAAACCTTATATTCTTATGTGCTTCTTTTATGTAGGTATTAGTATAAATTCAAATTGGTTACGTTTCAATGTAAATTTCTTCCAAAATATAAGTTAGGTCAAATATAATGAGTTTGTTTTTTTTGCTTACTTTTATATATATTTTCAGTTGGTTTACATTTTAATGTAAACTTTGTTTGGAAATTGGCTGGGTCAAATATAATATGTTTTTGTTAAATAGTATGTTACTTTACGTTTAGACGCTGTCACAATGCGTAGAAAAATTACTAGATGTATACAATATAATCGCTTTACCACCAATCCCAAGAGGCCAAAAGTAGAAAAATATCGTAACTTTATCCCCATTGAATTTGATAAATTTCAACTTCATACTCTTTAAGGCTGGACGGTACTGGGACCATCCCAGCTTCGTCGTGGCCCAACGCCGCCCAGGAAACCAATTCCGGAGGCCCGGCGTCGTCAAGTTCGTCGAGATATGGACGATGGAGATGGGGCACATAAGGACAAAATTTGTTCCATTCCCTTCTCACACACACATATACATACAACATATACATATATATTTTAGACCCATCCCTCATTTTCTTAGCTTCATCCTCTTTGCCCCATCCTCACACCCGATCAACGTGACGTTGACGTGGAGGGTCATCCTCGAAGGATGAGCCTCTCCCATACCGTATAGCCTAAGTATATTATAAATCTCCATTTTCACATGTGTGCTAGCTAGTTTCTTAGGGGGTGTTTAGTTCGTAAAAAAATAAGAGATAATTGGAATGTTTCAAAAGAATTAGAATTTGGTGGAATTGAAACTTATTCCATTTAAAAATGGATTATGTTTGGTTAGTAAATTTATTAAAAGAAATTAGAACGTAGAATGTTAAGATGACCCTATTACCCAAAATGTTAAAATGTACATTTTAACTTCTTAATTTTTATTGATCATTGGTGATTTTTTTTGGAGTAAATTAATATATCTATCTTGTTTTAATCCTCACGGTTCATTGTTAATTCTTTCATGGTTACAATAAAGTAAAGGGAAATTTGTTTAATCATGCAAAGAAAGGATTTTTTAGTCGGGTTTGTATCATCACTCAAGGGCGTAGGATAGTGAGGGCGGGAGGGGGTGGCTGTCACACCTCGATATTTTCACATTTCGCCGGTGGGCCCGGTAGGGGAGTATCGTGACGTAGTTGATATCATCATAGTCAAACAACACAATATTTAAATGCACAGCAGAAGCAAAAGATAGATATATTTCAACTTTAATAAATTGTAATATCAAGTATCACAAACAGTTGAAAATAATCCACAGGTGGATCAAAAATAAAAAGGAACATTGTTCAACAGACTTTAACATCTAGAGCTTGCGAGACTTGATTATTGATGCCTGGAGTAGCCAGCCTATTACGTATAGTACCTGCACTTGGCCTTTTTGGAAAATACGTCAGTTTGCACTGGTAAATACAATCAACTGACTCATTTTGAAAGTTTAATAAAAATTGATTTGAATGCACATGGCACAAAACTTTTTATAACTTGGGATAATTATTTGTATATAATACTGATGTGTGCAAAATGCAACATATAAATTACATCAATTGTGGCATAAAACTAACCATTTTTTAGTACTAATGTTGGAAAAAGTGTGCTTTTGTCTTCCTTTTGTATTTTCAGAATTAAATGAGCTCAAATTAACAAAAGAAGCAAAAAGAGAGCAAAATCTAACATAAATACAAGAAAAGAAACAAACGTGACATGCCCGACCCCACGACAGCATCTTCCCAAGCAAAACAAGAAGACAGAAGACTGAACACGCCCCGTGCTCAGCCAGCACGGGGGCGTGCCCAAGTGTCAGCAGAAAAGACAAAGTGGTAGAAGCTTCTATCGCCCACCACGGGGCCGTGCTCAGCGGACACGGGGCCGTGGTCAACTATACGATTCGCAGAATCCAGGCAAATCTTCATAGTACAAATATTCTTCTGCACACGGGGTCGTGCTCAGCGGACACGGGGGCGTGGTCAACTAATAAAGACAAGCTGCATTAAATGAAGAAAGAGAGGATGTGGACACGGGGCCGTGCCCACTGGACACGGGGCCGTGCCCGAGCTTCTGTTCAGCCTATAAATAGGAGTGCTTGGCTCAAGCTCAAACCATCCCTTGGCACACCACCTCTCTCACACTTCACCCACCACCACCATAACACCATCATCCACCACCATCATCCATTGTCCATCATAGAGTGTGTGAGTCGTCTCGGGATCCAAGATTGGTCGTAAGAGTTGTTGACAATCAAGGCCATGTTTGCCTAAGTCTCTTACATCACTTGGTGAAGACAAAGTGTCTAGTGTAATACTTTTTATTTTTAATCTTTTCGCACTTTTTAATTGGTTTTGTATTAATGACTTTAATAACTAGTTTCTTATGTTGAAGGTGATTCTTCCTTATCGTTTGTCCATGGTGTCTTGGCATTATTTTACTGTCTATATAAAATAAAAGATTTTCACCATTCATATCTCCACGGTCTATATGGAGGTATATTGGCTACCTGGTCGGGGGTTAAGGGAACGGTTTGGTAAGAGTCTTGCCGTTGTTCAGCGTTTAGAGATCCTGCAAGGGACCTGGGTCAAATTTAGTAGGACCTTCAATATTTAACGGTATTGGATGGCGGGGGTCCAAACTCTTTGATCCCCTCATAAGTTAAACTACTATTAATACTATAACCCGGCTATTTAGGACTGTATCCCTGCTGACTCAGACTACTTAGTCGAGGGTAACGTCACCTCCAAAAGAGGGGCCTACCATAATTTGCATTAATAACTTAATTAATTATCTTTCAATAATCCGACCCTTTAGGATTGTATCCTTGCTGACTCAAACTACTGGGTTGAGGGTAACGTCACCTTCAAAAGAGGGGCCTACTACAATAACTAAGATAATCTCTTAAATAAGTGCAAAAGTGCAGAAATAATCAAAGGTTACACTAAACACGAGTCGGAACCAAGTGATTCATCTTGTCTATCTGTTTTTCTTTTTATTTTTGTTTTCAGCATTTTTAGGTAGTTTTATTTTTTTTAGTTTAAAACATTTTTCTAAACCTTTTGATTTGATTAGACGTTGAGGATAAACCGGTACTAAAAGCTCTTGTGTCCTTGGACGACCTCGGTATCTTACCAACACTATACTACGCTCACGATGGGTGCACTTGCCCATATGTGTGTTTAGTGTTAGTAAATATCGTGTTTTATAAATTTAAAACTTGGCTAAAAAGTGTTAAAAAGGGCTTAACATATACATTAAAAACTAACAACACTTCACACGCATCAAATACTTGTAAAAGAATTACATGTTTCTTATACGTTCAGTAGCCCGGTCCGCAGACCGGGTTAAAGATTAATAGACACACCACAGGTATAATGCCCACAAGGCTGATTCCTTTAAGTGGGATACCAGTTTTTACATATGCAGCTGTCAGGTGTACGCCTACACCCCATGCTTAGGTCGTGGCCATTTCATGAATGATGCCAAGGATATCCGGGACATGGTCATTAACCGCCCAAAGGTTTTAAGCAAACAAAACAATTTAAACGGAACATTTCAATGATTTAACCTTCATACGATTAAAGATTCAATGCCCGACCAACCGATATTTGTATATACCGTACCCCAAGCCCGTATAAGGGAAAATAAGTTAAAAGTATTTACCTGAGCTAAATATAAATTCAATCCCAGCCGTATATCAATTCAGCAAGTACAGATAGCTTTTACTGGGCTCCTAATCTGGAACGAAGGTTTTTAATAACCTATTAGAATCCTAACGGGTCTTTAATTAAGCTTAGACTTAGACCGGTTAGTTTTCAAAAGGAAGACTCGGATCAAACGCATGATAAAGCGAAGACCGGTTTAGAATGTGGTTTTGACCCAACAAGTTTGTATGCTTGTTTAATATGGGTAACTTAAACACATTCTGGATTTTGAGACAAAGATGATATGGTTTGACCCGTTTCGGTTAATTTATGCAAACTGGTTACATAACCCGAACCGAACGCGCAATAAGCGTAACGGGTAACCATAAGAGTCCTCAATAGGTTTCCTAAGTTAATATGCCTTAAATATGTTGTGATATCAGTAGGATATCTTTCATTATGCCCAAAATGAGTTTAATCTAAATTTAAGCCCCGTAGGGGTATTTTGGTCATTTAAAAGATTATAAAAGAGATAAATTTTAAATTCTGAGACTCAGGTCTGAAATAATCAGTAAAACAATTTAATTTAATAGGTTATATCAGTTGGTGATAAGTCTTATATGCCAAAATGGTTTTAAACCCATACTAGGTGTTTAATACGCGTAAAAAGCCGTTTTAAGCGATTTCCGGGCTATACAGGAAATCTGAGTTTTCTGATCAGATTATAAAGTTCAAAATACTCCATTTATTATATAAAATCATTAGCAATTGGATTGGTGTCAAAATACTATGTAAAACTCAGTTTATACACAAAAAGGGTATAATCGGTATTTACCGAATCAAGGCCATAACCTTAGGTTATGATCAGGTTAAAAATAATTAAAAATCTTCAAAAATCTCAAAATATTATATTACATTAGTGGGTAAAAGGTTTGGTGTCAAAAATTAGGTTTAGATAGGCTTTACGCTAATTATGCCTTTTAATTAACAAAAAGCTTTCAAATTACGCTATTGAGCATAACTCCTAATCTAGACCTCCAACTGATGTGAAATTTTAGGAACATGTTTATAAATCAGTAATAAAGATTATTGTCCTTTCACATTTCCAAAATTCTCGTTTTATGGTCAAAAGGGCATTATGGTCAACATTAACAATTAACGGAAACGTGTAAACGAATCGGACAATCAACGATCCAACCACAGAAGGTTATACCATCTTGTAGCCTGGTCCTAAGGAAGCTCTAAGGAATTTCTAAACCCATCTAAAACGGGTCAGAACTGAAGTCAAAGCAAAAATCAAAGTTTTGCGACTTTCGGTTCCGAACCGGGTCTAAACAGAAAATTGTCGGGTCGAACATGCTTAGACATGTTCTTACATTTATTACTAAGTTATATGAGTGGTAAAATAGGTTGCATGCCTTCTACATTGCTAATTACATGTTAATTCGCAAATTAAGTTTCTGTTGACTTTTTATAAACAACTTTGACCCGACAAATGACTAAGTTAGGACGGGAATCAGAGGGTGCCCTTTTAAGGGTTTAATGCCCACATAATTACCAGCTTATAACTACCTTCAATTTGGTTAATCACTGAACCGTTAGTGATTAATCGATAAGTCAAACCTTAATTACGACGGTTTGACTTTTAAGCTATAAACTAAGCTAAACTCAATTAAGGAAGATCAAGGTTACTTACCAAGGTCTAATGCACGATTAGAGATGCTTGGGGACTGATCTTATGCTCCAGGAAGTTCCACAAATGCAGATGGAAGGCATGATCAAAATGTTGCAACATGAGGGCCTTATATAGTGAATTTGATGGCTTGTGATCATGACAAATCCTGCTACAACTGATCATGGATCATCCACAAGTGTCCCTAGGGCCTAGGAACTATTAGGGGTTGCCCATGGAAGTGAAAATATCTTTTTAAGTCGGTTATAATGTTCATAACAGCAGCTGTCCAATTTACTGTCGCTGGCAAAGCCTTACGAACCGTAAGGCTGACCTTTACGGTCTGTAAGCCCTTTACAGCAGGCAAAATTTTTGCCCTTTCAAGCTTTGTACAGGCACTTAGGTAATTCGAATTTGGCCTCTATAATCAGTAGGGGCCTCTTGATCATGTCTTGAATAGTTATAACCACCTTACTATGTTGTATGATTGTCTTGGGCTTTATCGAAAGGGTCACGAATGAAGGTTTGTCGTATACAATCTCATAGGATCCCATTCTGTCAATTTGGTTCAATCATTGTTAGCATTAACCGGATTAGGATGCTTATCAGACGTTTATAACACAGGTTAAGGGTTGGGATTTATACATAGGTCGCTCAGAGGTATGTATTAACATGTCGACGCTTTTAACCCCTCGTATACGAATTTTATCATAACTTTCTCATATCATAACCAAACTTGGTGAAATTTTTATCATGTGTTCTAGTGAGCATAATTAATCGTTACAAAGCTTTGGGTTTGCTAAAAGGCCACTCAGAGGTATACTTTAAACATGTTGACACATTTAACCCCTGTAGTTTGTAATCTCTCACTTTCTTTCACAATTAGTTTCGTATGATCCATGATTCATTCGTTTAAGGTTATAAACATCATGTGGGGTTATTGTAAAGTATATTTATCCATTGTTGACACTTTGAATATTTTTATTGACATACATTCCTTGTTTGCCAACTTTTGTCCTTCTAGAGTATTCTTTCACACGTTCAAAGCTTATGACACGTGTCAACACGTTATAGGACGTGAATTTTCGAGGTGTTACATCCTCACCCCCTTAAAAGAAATCTCGACCTCGAGATTTGTTAAAATGCTGGAAGTACTTTTTGTCGCATATTGGACTTAACTTCTATAATATATCTGGAGTCTTTCCAAGCTCCCAAAGTGACCCCTATATTAGGTACATGTATCCTTTTGGAGCTTCTTAACCTGTCGATCCTCAATCGATACAGGATGCTCCTCACATCATAATTCTTCATATCATTATGTGATAGTGCTTCTTGATTTATTGGCGAAACACATCCTTCAGTCACTAGTGTGCAATGTATTGCGAGCTCCGCCAAGCTCCTTAAATAGGTTTTAGCTTATAAGCTACTTGATCTTGATACATTCGATTTCCTTCGAATGATTCTATATATTCAGAGCTTAACTAGCCTGATAATTTAACAAATTTGGTACACCCTTCCTGGGTGATATCTTTTGTTGAACCTTATTCCTTAACAAGAATTTAGGAGGGTTGCTACTTTCATTAATTCGTGATTTTCTGCCGAATACTGGCAACTTACAGATGATTAGGGATTTGTATGATCTTATTCGTTGTTTCCAATGCAACTTTCAAATCCTGATAAGTGGACTTCCCAAAGTTTCGTCCATCCACCGGATGTTTTGATATTTCATCTATACAAGGTCTCCAAAGGAGCCACCTTGATACTTATATAACAACTATTATAGAAAAGCTTATCTTAAGGTGAGATGGTTATTCCAACCATTGCTCAAACTAATCTTAAGGAGTAGCTAATCCTTACAGTTAGTCGAACAAATCGACGATCCTGGGCAGCTGATGGCGATTCTCAGTCGTTTCCTAATTAGGGTTGCGGTAAACAATGCATAAGCAAAATGAACCGTCTTTCATAATTAACTATACCGAATTCTCAGGATATTGAGTTAGGCTATATGAACCCTCTATTTTAAAAACTTAGTTAATCAGGGTTTCGATTCTTCCAATGATGGTACTAGCCGTCTTGGAGATTTCAGAATAATACAGCCTTAAATGGGATATAAACCTTAACTCTTCCTGCCTCTCAGGGGTAAACATGGTAATCTTAGGTGAAGATAATCAAGATACAAGGAGGTTACAGAGTTTTTTACAAATCTCAGGCTCCAATTCATCCATCATTGCTTGTGTCAATTAAGTGACACATTTACGTTACGAGTCCACGAACTCCTTGATCTGGAACATTTACTTGGACAATTCCATTCTGGATATCTCCTTTGAATACCATTAGCTGACTTTAGTACTCTATGACCATCGAAATATCTTTGTGGTCCCATACATTAAACCTCCATACTGATCAGGCATGGAAGCAATCTATGGAACATATTAAGATATACCAATCCTCATATGGTGCTTTTTATCATACCGTTTGGTATTCGCAATCGTTAGAGGTCAAAGAGATATCAACTCTAAATGCTGACGCATTACACCTAGAGAGAGGATACTTCTAAAATTCTACGACTGAAGGTTTCTGAAAGGAACAGAAGAAATGGTTCTTATGATTCGCCTGTGAGTCTTACGTTACACTTAATATCTGGGTTTCTTACGGGAAAATTTTCTAAAAGTTTGCTAAGCTTATGGTCTTTATGAGAGACTTAGCAGCACCTGAACCCAACACAACTCTTAGCAATAAGTCACAATAAGGGGTTTATCTAGTGTCATTATGAATGTGAGATGCCTCTTAATCATTCATTAGGAGGGTTAAACGCCTCCATTCTTAATCCTTTTAAACTTAGTTGCAAAATCTTTAACAAATTTTAGGGCAGTCTCAGCTTTGACTGGTTGTTTCTTAGTCTATACAACGTGAGTAGCTGAGGTAGATCCATAATGGGTTTACAATGAGCAGGCTTTGAAACCTTAATGTGCCCTCTTATTTTCGATACTAACCACCAATAATCATTTGCATTAAGCTTAGATTTTGGGTAAATTGAATAGAGCACTAACTCAGCCAATGAATTAAAATTTTGCGACATACTGTCGACAGTCTAGAACTTTTATGGCGAGAGTCAGAAAATTCTTATCTCGTCTTTTTCCATTTCGTGAAACGGATATTAGGTTTTTCTAATAAGGTCCTTAAAACTTGGACCATCCCACAATGTGTAAGAGGATCTTTCTTGAGGATTTCACTAATGTCCTCACTAATTAAGGGTACTGCCATCGAATGACTGTGATGTACACCTTACCATGTCCTTTCCAGCATAACCGCTGATATACCTAATGGTTTCTACTTCATCCATCAATTTCCTGAAATCGATGGCCCCTTTTTACTATTGAAGTCTCTTGACTTCTAAGAGACGAAGTACTTTTAAGTACATCCTAAAAGGAAAAGGGCTTCTTGCCACATATGATTTTGTTTGGGTTATTCTTCGCATTTGAAGTATGAATATAGCTCTTCTCATGAGCGGCGACATGTGTTTTAAAGCGAACATCATTCGGCTTCTTAAACCTTTTCATGACTTTTCTCATAGCCTTTCTAATAGTTACGTTAATTACAAATTTTGGAGATTAACTCCTTCAACAATGAGGTTCACATTTGATGCACCATTGACATTTGTCGCATCTCTAGCATCGCGACTGTTGTTTGTCTCATCTGAGTTTTCCATACTTGAAGCTTTGGTATTAAATACCAAATTCAACAAGTGCTTGGGCACTCCATGCCCAATATCTCCTTGAATGGTCAAAGGCTCACCATAAGGAGTCTTGATAACTACTTGCTTCTTATCATACACAATATGGGCTTGATTTTTTTTAAGACGACCAATTCATCCCTATCACCATATCGAGTCCTTCTTATTTTAATGGAAACAAGGATAGCGGAAAAGAATGATTCCTAATGGATATGAAGCATCCATCTAATATTGATGAAGCAGTCTCTGAGGTACTATCGGCCAATTCTACTTTATACTTAACGCTTAGAGTTTTAACAGGCAGATTTAATGATTTACAAAATCTATTGTCTACGAAAGACTTATCTGAACCTGAATCAAGTAATACTCTAGCATGAGCGTTATTGATAAAGAAAGTACCTGTTGTTACATTGTCATCCTGAATAGCCTCTTGAGCATTCATCTGAGAGCTTCCAGCTTTGGTCTTTTTAGCCTTGCCAGACTTCTTGGTGTTACTAGGGCAATTAGTTTTGATGTGCCCTATTTCATTGCAACCATAGCAGGTTGCGTCCTTTATGTCTTGGCACTCCAAAGTCTTGTGCCCTTCTTTATTACAAATTCCACAAGGCTTAGCTTGCGCATTTAAAGTGCCTTTTCCTTTAGTCGCCTTCTTTAGGCAGCGGGTCTTTATGTGCCCTTTTTCGCCACAACCATGACAGGTCGCATCTTCCATCTTCTTGCAATCCAAGGTCTTATGCTCCTTGGACTTGCAGATCCCATAAGGTGAAGGCTGAGATTCAAATTTGCATTTCCCGAGGTGGTATTTCCTACAGGTTTTGCATCTGGTCTTTTCACCGGTCTACTGTTTGTCCTTCATATCCTTGCATTCATGGGTCTTGTGATCCGTCTCCTTACATATGACACATCCCCTGGTCTGATCATAGAAACATTTTCCGAAGTGTTTCTTCCCGCAGGTTTTACATTCGGGTTTTGCCTGCTTTGACTTGGACTGGTTATAGCTTGAACCGGTCTTACCCTTTTTACAACCTTTATTTGGGGTATTATCGTACTTTCGTTTATGATCCTTTAATACATGGTCCACGGCTTTGTTTACGGCTGTATCCAACATAGCCTGTAACTCGGTGCCCGTTAAGTTCAGTCTTGCATTATCATTCTGATCAACTGGATGATTGTGAGTTTCAGAGGAGTCAGCCATGGCGAAGCTTTGAAGGCTACAAACCAAGTAGTAATAATTGGTTTAATTATATGGTGAATTGTCGAATTTGATGATTAAATAGCTATGGTGTAAATAAACCATATAGGCCACTAGATAGTATTTAATTTATTTGATTATGTTTTGCCTAGGTTTTTAAATAAACCATCTTTGGTGTTTAAACGGAATATAATCCTTCATATTTATTAGACAGGGGATATAAGTCACGACTGTCAATGTCGTACTGACATTTTGTATATATAGCACAAGGGCTTGTTCCAAAGGACTTTTTGATGGCATATATGCCTTGTCACTAGGGAAATCTTAAAACATAATCAATGATTCCTTTGGATCGGAAAATTTCATAGTTCATTGTCTTGACAAGAAGTTATGAAATAAAACTATCTTTTCCATGTATACGTCCTTGCCCGAAGGTATTCATCCCAATGGATGTTTTGATGTGTTCATCATGTTCGACGTTTATTAACCATGATTCCTCTTGATCATTTATGCTAAATAGGGGTTTGGAAATTCCTAATATGAGGATGACAAGTGTGATTTTATCGCATCATTGTTGTCAGGAGTGTTAACATATTTTCAGATGTTAACAAGGATTTGGATCCCTTGAATAGGTTCTACCATCTTGGCCTCGTCTGGAATGACATATAGGCTAGGTCGTACCTTTAAGATTCTTTTTAATATGTATACTGGCAGGAAAGGAAAGATATTTATTTTATTCAGGGTTTTCATTATAATCATCCTCAATATAATTAAATTATAATTATGGCACAAAAAGCCAAGTCACAAGGACAAAATTATAAGCCAAGATTTTACAGAAGCGAGGCATTTAGGCTTGAATCAAAGTTCATTACCTTTTCTTGACAGGGAGTTGTAGGCTACGACTGTCTTTAGTCTCAGAGGACGTTAATTATAGCCCGTAGGCACTTCATCCTTAAGGGATGGTTATATAAATGAGGGAATTTAGAATAACCCAATTTTAAGAATGACTTATGTGGTTTTATCGAATCACAATTTGTCAAACGTGTTAACATGTTACAGATGTTAACAAGGATTTGAATCTCTTGAATAGGTTCTACCATTTTGGCCTTGTCTGCAGTGACATTTAGGCTAGGTTTTACCTTTAAGATTCTTTTTAATATTTAACGCAGAACAATCCTAAATTGAGATGTTAACAAGGATCTGAATCTAATTGAGGAACTACCATCTTGGCCTTGTCTTAAAATGACACGTGGGCTAGGTCTTGTCCTTTTTAGATTTTGCCATTTTATTATAATGGTAGATCTTATAAAAGGAATGATACTTTTCATTCATTTCATTTGTTATATATATTGATAAGATGAAATTTTTGATAAAGCATTCCAAGGATTTTTAAAAAGTACAGAATTTCCCTGAACGGGACTTGAAAGAAATGATGTTGTCCATGAAGGGACTGAAAGATAAGTATGCCCTTATAAGGACTTACTAAGGAAACGAACTTCAGCAAAAGGAGTTTCTTCTTCATTTTATTTCTGAATGCTTTCTCCTTGGTTGTACGTTAATCCTTGTCGCAGTACGAAGCTCAGCCTTCCCTAGGCTTCGAATGGGGAGAATTTCCATTATGGCTTCTTTGCTAGGCGACATATTAAAATATATAGAATTGAAAGCAATAATTCTCCGTATAGAGCTGAGAGTATTCCTATGTTAAGTCTAGACTCAGAAAGTCAAGGAATGTGCTACTGTGTCATTGAGATTAAACACAAAAGGATAGTGTTTAATTCACTCAATGTTGGCTCTGATACCAACCTGTCACACCCCGATATTTCCACATTTCTCCGGTGGGCCCGGTAGGGGAGTATCGTGACGTAGTTGATATCATCATAGTCAAACAACACAATATTTAAATGCACAGCGGAAGCAAAAGATAGATATATTTCAACTTTAATAAATTGTAATATCAAGTATCACAAACAGTTGAAAATAATCCACAGGTGGATCAAAAATAAAAAGGAACATTGTTCAACAGACTTTAACATCTAGAGCTTGCGAGACTTGATTATTGATGCCTGGAGTAGCCAGCCTATTACGTATAGTACCTGCACTTGGCCTTTTTGGAAAATACGTCAGTTTGCACTGGTAAATACAATCAACTGACTCATTTTGAAAGGTTAATAAAAATTGATTTGAATGCACATGGCACAAAACTTTTTATAACTTGGGATAATTATTTGTATATAATACTTGTAAAAGAATTACATGTTTCTTATACGTTCAGTAGCCCAGTCCGCAGACCGGGTTAAAGATTAATAGACACACCACAGGTATAATGCCCACAAGGCTGATTCCTTTAAGTGGGATACCAGTTTTTACATATGCAGCTGTCAGGTGTACGCCTACACCCCGTGCTTAGGTCGTGGCCATTTCATGAATGATGCCAAGGATATCCGGGACATGGTCATTAACCCCCCAAAGGTTTTAAGCAAATAAAACAATTTAAACGGAACATTTCAATGATTTAACCTTCATACGATTAAAGATTCAATGCCCGACCAAGCGATATTTGTATATACCGTACCCCAAGCCCGTATAAGGGAAAATAAGTTAAAAGTATTTACCTGAGCTAAATATAAATTCAATCCCAGCCGTATATCAATTCAGCAAGTACATATAGCTTTTACTGGGCTCCTAATCTGGAACGAAGGTTTTTAATAACCTATTAGAATCCTAACGGGTCTTTAATTAAGCTTAGACTTAGACCGGTTAGTTTTCAAAAGGAAGACTCGGATCAAACGCATGATAAAGCGAAGACCGGATTAGAATGTGGTTTTGACCCGACAAGTTTGTATGCTTGTTTAATATGGGTAACTTAAACACATTCTGGATTTTGAGACAAAGATGATATGGTTTGACCCGTTTCGGTTAATTTATGCAAACTGGTTACATAACCCGAACCTAACGCGCAATAAGCGTAACGGGTAACCATAAGAGTCCTCAATAGGTTTCCTAAGTTAATATGCCTTAAATATGTTGTGATATCAGTAGGATATCTTTCATTATGCCCAAAACGAGTTTAATCTCAATTTAAGCCCCGTAGGGGTATTTTGGTCATTTAAAAGATTATAAAAGAGATAAATTTTAAATTCTGAGACTCGGGTCTGAAATAATCAGTAAAACAACTTAATTTAATAGGTTATATCAGTTGGTGATAAGTCTTATATGCCAAAATGGTTTTAAACCCATACTAGGTGTTTAATACGCGTAAAAAGCCGTTTTAAGCGATTTCCGGGTTATACAGGAAATCTGAGTTTTCTGATCAGATTATAAAGTTCAAAATACTCCATTTATTATATAAAATCAGTAGCAATTGGATTGGTGTCAAAATACTATGTAAAACTCAGTTTATACACAAAAAGGGTATAATCGGTATTTACCGAATCAAGGCCATCTTAGGTTATGATCAGGTTAAAAATAATTAAAAATCTTCAAAAATCTCAAAATATTATATTACATTAGTGGGTAAAAGGTTTGGTATCAAAAATTGGGTTTAGATAGGCTTTACGCTAATTATGTCTTTTAATTAACAAAAAGCTTTCAAATTACGCTATTGAGCATAACTCCTAATCTAGACCTCCAATTGATGTGAAATTTTAGGGACATGTTTATAAATCAGTAATAAAGATTATTGTCCTTTCACATTTCCAAAATTCTTGTTTTATGGTTAAAAGGGCATTATGGTCAACATTAAGCAATTAACGGAAATGTGTAAACGAATCGGACAATCAACGATCCAACCACAGAAGGTTATACCATCATGTAGCCTGGTCCTAAGGAATCTATAAGGCATTTCTAAACCCATCTAAAACGGGTCAGAACTGAAGTCAAAGCAAAAGTCAAAGTTTTGCGACTTTCAGTTCCGAACCGGGTCTAAACAGAAAATTGTCGGGTCGAACATGCTTAGACATGTTCTTACATTTATTACTAAGTTATATGAGTGGTAAAATAGGTTGCATGCCTTCTACATTGCTAATTACATGTTAATTCGCAAATTAAGTTTCTGTTGACTTTTTATAAACAACTTTGACCCGACAAATGACTAAGTTAGGACGGGAATCAGAGGGTGCCCTTTTAAGGGTTTAATGCCCACATAATTACCAGCTTATAACTACCTTCAATTTGGTTAATCACTGAACCATTAGTGATTAATCGATAAGTCAAACCTTAATTACGACGGTTTGACTTTTAAGCTATAAACTAAGCTAAACTCAATTAAGGAAGATCAAGGTTACTTACCAAGGTCTAATGCACGATTAGAGATGCTTGGGGACTGATCTTATGCTCCAGGAAGTTCCACAAATGCAGATGGAAGGCATGATCAAAATGTTGCAACATGAGGGCCTTATATAGTGAATTTGATGGCTTGTGATCATGACAAATCCTGCTACAACTGATCATGGATCATCCACAAGTGTCCCTAGGGCCTAGGAACTATTAGGGGTTGCCCATGGAAGTGAAAATATCTTTTTAAGTCGGTTATAATGTTCATAACAGCAGCTGTCCAATTTACTGTCGCTGGCAAAGCCTTACGAACCGTAAGGCTGACCTTTACGGTCTGTAAGCCCTTTACAGCAGGCAAAATTTTTGCCCTTTCAAGCTTTGTACAGGCACTTAGGTAATTCGAATTTGGCCTCTATAATCAGTAGGGGCCTCTTGATCATGTCTTGAATAGTTATAACCACCTTACTATGTTGTATGATTGTCTTGGGCTTTATCGAAAGGGTCACGAATGAAGGTTTGTCGTATACAATCTCATAGGATCCCATTCTGTCAATTTGGTTCAATCATTGTTAGCATTAACCGGATTAGGATGCTTATCAGACGTTTATAACACAGGTTAAGGGTTGGGATTTATACATAGGTCGCTCAGAGGTATGTATTAACATGTCGACGCTTTTAACCCCTCGTATACAAATTTTATCATAACTTTCTCATATCATAACCAAACTTGGTGAAATTTTTATCATGTGTTCTAGTGAGCATAATTAATCGTTACAAAGCTTTGGGTTTGCTAAAAGGCCACTCAGAGGTATACTTTAAACATGTTGACACATTTAACCCCTGTAGTTTGTAATCTCTCACTTTCTTTCACAATTAGTTTCGTATGATCCATGATTCATTCGTTTAAGGTTATAAACATCATGTGGGGTTATTGTAAAGTATATTTATTCATTGTTGACACTTTGAATCTTTTTATTCACATACATTCCTTGTTTGTCAACTTTAGTCCTTCCAGAGTATTCTTTCACACGTTCAAACATATTTTTATTGGAAAACTTTCCAATTCCATTTCCATGGAATTCCACGAACCAAACGAACCCTTGCGTTTTAGTAACTCCATTGGTGTTAGAGTCTATTTTGTTCTTGGTTGTGGCGGTTGGACCAGATAGCGTAAAAAACATATGATTTTGAAAGTAACTTTATATATTACTTATATTGTATATGTGACTGATTTAAAATTGTTATTTCTTGTTGATTTTTTTTGAAGGGTGACTTTCTATGTACTGACCAGTAATAGGTCACTGAGAGCTTGTCGATGACAAGCTCCCATCAGCCTCGCTTATCGAACGCGATGTTCTATCGGGCCCCGGCCGGCGCGCTAGCTGACCTTCGCCCGGAAACCATATTGCCCCCACACGAGAGACTCGCTGGGGTAACAGCTGGATGAAAACCGGGTTGCCCTCAGGACCGCACCATGCCTCGGTAGGTAACGATCATCATTGGGACGTCCCGCACCATAAGCCACAAGTTGGAGTCGAACCGGCGACCTCCCAAGGGGAAGAAGCCGGCCTAACCAATTGGGTAGTATGTAATGTTAATAAAGCATGAAAGCTATTAGTATATAATAAATAAATTATGGAATTCATCAATAAATGAGATTTGTAAACAAAGTTTCCTATATATTAATTTGCAACTTTGAATTGCGTTTTACGTTCAATATTCAATTTTGTAGACATGGGGTACAACTTAGAAGCTTCCAATTTCACGCGCCACCATCCACAAGTCTTCATTCACTACTTTCACCACCGATCTTCACCCAACCTTCATCTTCAACGGAGCAAAACCTCCACCATTGTGTTAGTTTCATGTTTACATGTTAATTCTTTCATGGTTACAATAAAGTAAAGGGAAATTTGTTTAATCATCCAAAGAAAGGATTTTTTAGTCGGGTTTGTATCATCACTTAATTTAATCGTGTTAGTGTAGGCTAGCAAACTAGTTGGCAACAAGAAGAAATAAAGGGCTTTTTGGCAACAATTCAAGATTCCAGTGAAATTTTTAGAATTTCATCAATATATGGAAGGATTGTTGAATTCCATCAATCAAAGAAATTTGAAGAAAAGTTTTCCACATCCAATTCCTTCCTAGTTTAACCAAACATATTTTTATTGGAAAACTTTCCAATTCCATTTCCATGGAATTCCACGAACCAAACGAACCATTACGTTTTAGTAACTCCATTGGTGTTAGAGTCTATTTTGTTCTTGGTTGTGGCGGTTGGACCAGATAGCGTAAAAAACATATGATTTTGAAAGTAACTTTATATATAACTTATATTGTATATGTGACTAATTTAAAATTGTTATTTCTGGTTGATGTTAGTATATAATGTTAATAAAGCATGAAAGCTATTAGTATATAATAAATAAATTATGGAATTCATCAATAAATGAGATTTGTAAACAAAGTTTCCTGTATATTAATTTGCAATTTTGAATTGCGTTTTACGTTCAATATTCAATTTTGTAGACGTGGGGTACAACTTAGAAGCTTCCAATTTCACGCGCCACCATCCACATGTCTTAATTCACTACTTTCACCACCGATCTTCACCCAACCTTCATCTTCAACGGAGCAAAACCTCCACCATTGTGTTAGTTTCATGTTTACATGTTAATTCTTTCATGGTTACAATAAAGTAAAGGGAAATTTGTTTAATCATCCAGAGAAAGGATTTTTTAGTCGGGTTTGTATCATCACTTGATTTAATCGTGTTAGTGTAGGCTAGCAAAACTAGTTGGCAACAAGAAGAAATAAAGGGCTTTTTGGCAACAATTCAAGATTCCAGTGAAATTTTTAGAATTTCATCAATATATGGAAGGATTGTTGAATTCCATCAATCAAAGGAATTTGAAGAAAAGTTTTCCACATCCAATTCCTTCCTAGTTTAACCAAACATATTTTTATTGGAAAACTTTCCAATTCCATTTCTATGGAATTCCACGAACCAAACGAACCCTTACTTTTTAGTAACTCCATTGGTGTTAGAGTCTATTTTGTTCTTGGTTGTAGCGGTTGGACCAGATAGCGTAAAACACATATGATTTTGAAAGTAACTTTATATATAACTTATATTGTATATGTGACTGATTTAAAATTGTTATTTCTAGTTGATGTTAGTATGTAATGTTAATAAAGCATTAAAGCTATTAGTATATAATAAATAAATTATGGAATTCATCAATAAATGAGATTTGTAAACAAAGTTTCCTATATATTAATTTGCAATTTTGAATTGCGTTTTACGTTCAATATTCAATTTTGTAGACGTGGGGTACAACTTAGAAGCTTCCAATTTCACGCGCCACCATCCACAAGTCTTCATTCACTACTTTCACCACCGATCTTCACCCAACCTTCATCTTCAACGGAGCAAAACCTTCACAATTGTGTTAGTTTCATGTTTACATTTTCTCTCTTTACGTTTGCGTCGTTAGAGTTCACGATTGCATACACACATAGTTGAAACGCTACAGTCCTCACCGGTTATTCGTCGAAAGACTCCAGCAACGGAGATGAGAATGGGTCCACAGCCACCACTGCCGTCGTTGTGGTGGAAGCATATCGTCTGCTATTCCCGGTTCATTTTCGAAGATTAACCCAATGTGGCCAGGTGTTCATATAGTTCCATTTGTTTGTTTATTTATGTTTATGAGTTTGATTGTAGATTCTTAATATAGATTAACCTCTGTTCTAATTTTATATCTTTGTTTTTAGATATTAGCCCAATGTGGCCTTGTGAGTTTCCTACCAATTTTATATAAGATTGTTTATGATTCTCTTTTGCTTTAGTGCGTTATTGACCTATTTTACTTTTTTGTGTCTCGCGTGACGTGAGACGGAGATCTAATACCCCTTGTGTCGAGCGAGGGGCTATTGTTCGCAGCAGGATCGTGGTTTGGTTTTGGATCAGCATGTTATATTAATAAAAACCTAATCATAATGGAGATAACTTATCTTGGACGAAAACTAACTTTGTGGAGACAAATTAGCAAGCTGATGGAAGGTGATTTTGAAGACGAAAAGCTTGGGGATTGTAACACCTCGGAAATTTATATCGAATTATATGGCAACCCATGTCCAATCTGTTAGAAATAACCCGTTTATGTGGCCTAACGGATCATTTGAGTAAAGTTGCCAATATGACACAATTATAAGTTCCTAACATTTACTTGATGGAAGTAATTGTGATAAGTTAAAGGGACTTTACGATTTCCCTTTAGATACCTTTAATAGAGAGAATACCAAGAGTTTATAACCAACCATGATTTATGATCATAATTACAGATCATTAGTGATAGTAGTCATGGTTTATAAATAAATAGTTATATAAAGAACTCTTTTAAGAACACCAGAACGACACTTTTCTCTCATCATCCCATCAAGACTAAGGCATCATAACGGGAATCATGGTTTCATCATCATCGTCTGCGAAGATAATCATTCCCACAAGTAAGTGCCTATAATTTCATGTTCATAATTATGGAAGGCTTGAATAAACATGATTAGGGTTCTATGTTTTTAACCCATGTTTAAAGATATAATCAACATGTGGTATCAGAGCGATGTTGATTATATCAATTCAATCCTGAAAATCTATTTGTTTCCTTCATAATCTATCGTTTGCAGAAAGTTTCTTTTCAATAAATAATTATCATATGGAAACATTTGTGGAATATTGATTTTTAAGAAAGAAACCCACAAACTAATTCATTAGTCTATTGAATCATGTGGACTTTTTATATACATTGAAACTTTCACATAACTCACGAAAGTCTTTAAGTTTTCTATTGGATATTTACTCTAAATCTATTAAATAGATATATTTTATTTCATATGAACTTTATGAATAAAAGAGACATGATGTTGTGTATGATGGATAATGGAAATTAAGATGATATGTGTTAACGATTTACTTCTGATGCCGGCATGTTTATATGTGCCAAATGAAGTGAATCAATTTTTTATTGAGATATTTTATTTTACAATCGATTTAATTTTTTTGCATATCGTTTATATGCCAATTGGTTTTCATGAATCTTAAAAAGGCATAATTTGTGAATCACTAAATTAGCAGTATTTTTTATAAATCTATTGATGATCGATTAAATCAATTTATTCTAAATGCTGGTGACTTATTTCAATCACACACCAACAAACCTATTAATGGTGATTTAATTTGGTATAGATGAAAAGTACTGAAATCGGCTAATTAGTTAATTATTTTGGCAAAAATTATCTTGCAAATTATGAAATCGTTTTGCAAAGATGTCAAAATCGGTTTGCAAGCCTTAGTTATTTATTTATTTATTTATTTTGCTCTAATATGGGACTAACTTGTGAATGACCCAACTTAAGTATGCAAGTTAAATGGAGAACTTCAGTGATCGATGATTGAACCAATGGGATATCATTTGATTAAACATTGAAGCTTAAGTTATGTCATCTTATGTAATTATCTGTATTTGCCTAATTTACATAAATATTTCATTTCTGGCCCAAAGGTGTTATGTTATATTTATGTGTTTTATCTTATTATTTATGTATGTTCATCATGATACATGAATTTTGGTCAAAGCCAAAGCGAAGCCAGAGTTCATGTAGAACATTGAGACAGCCTATATTTATGTGTGTTCATAATATGTGAATTTTGGTCAAAGCCAAAGCGAAGCCAGAGTTCATGTAGAACACTAAAGACGGTCTATTATTTATATCGTTCATAATGCGTGAATTTTGGTCAAAGCTAAAGCGAAGCCAAAATTCAGGCAGAACATTAAGTTGGTTTTATTTATTTATGTTCATAATACATGAAATTTGGTCAAAGCCAAAGCGAAGCCAATGTTCATGTAGAACAATAAGTCAGTCTATTATGTATGTTCATAATGCATAAATTTTGGTCAAAGCCAAAGCGAAGCCAAATTTATTTAGAACATCAAGACAATCTGTTATTTATGTACGTTCATAATGTGTCTAAATTTTGGTCAAAGCCAAAGCGAAACCAAAATTCAGATAGAACCTTAAGTTAGTCTGTTATTTTGGTGTTATAGTAGACTATATCTTCAATATAATAATTTGTGTCTGCCTTACTTGATTACCCCATAATGTAAATCACTCCAAGTTTTTCTTTAAGTTTGTATCTTATCTGTTCCATCCACTCTAATTCCTAAACCTAAAATGTTTTGCTTTATTTAAAGTTTCTATAAGATTAGCTCTTAAATTAAATCCTTGATTATCTCTTAAGACACGATAATCCTATTGCTCTCTTCTGATAAAGCACTACAGAAGAAAAGTAGAGCATGATGATTAGGATAAATAGAACATGATGTCACTTATGATAATCAAGAACTCTCTAACATAAGTGTTGTCACTAAAAGGTTATTCCAGGTTAAGTTTTTCCTAAGATTAATGTATTTTCTATGGAATAATGACAAGAATTCCTAAGATGCATGCCTTCATTTAAAATTATAAACTATAAAGCTAAGTGGTATATGTGAATATATAATAATGTACAATACCATGACCCATAAAGTTAAGGGCTTACGCATGGAAATAAGTACATTTTTCCAGTACATTACATACTAAGATTTTCACTTGTACAATTTTAAATCAACTATAACACTCAAAAGTACCAAAGTATAATGAGTGTGTTGATAAGCAACATATGTACAAAAAAATAAATGTTTGAAGCTGGAAAATAAGTTGTTACTCACCTTACAACTACTTAAACTTTAAAAGAGGATTGTTCTAAGGTTCATAGACAAATTACAAGTGCTAATTCCACCTCTAAGGTTCTTCAAGGGAAAATCTCACTGCATAATTATGCCATTAGACTAGGCATAAGAAACGAGACTATCCATTATTCAGAAGAATGGTTGGATAAGTTAATTAGGTAGTGACTTCCTAATGACATCTAAGTCTGCTAATTTTTAATATTCGAATTAACACATGATTAGTTGACTCTAGTTCTAAACGTTTCCTTACCAGAAGTCAACAATTAACTAACATGAGAGTTAGTGACAAAATTAAATGTTAAGGCTATAAGAACCATAATAAGTAGTCTTCTAACAACGCCTTTCGATACCTTATATATTCTGAAGATTAATCAGAATATAGTATCATAATTAAGCAATGTTATGAAGGTTGTGAGGTTTGCATAGTCAACATAAAGTCACACTTACCTTAAAATCTCATCTTATTTGTTCTAAATATCTGGATTGAAACATTACTAAGATAAAACTAGATGATACCTTACACTTTCACAACTTTTGTCATCATGCAAATGAGAATTTGACAAAAGGAAAAAAGAGACTTATAAATTTCATCCATTATAACCGAAATTCATGAGAAATCATGACATGGTTAATGAGGATGATTTTCTTTCATCTCATCTCATTCTAAGTGATTTTAAATCATGATGTTAAAGCCCTAAAATATGACTTGGCTTAAGGAATAGGTATGGGTCCATCATAAGTCATTCATTGACATTCGTGGAACTTAGAATATTCAGACATAATTCATTTATCATTTAAAGACTATCTACTTGTATCTAAATTTTGTCGTATATGGCCCACGGTCTTAGAAGAAATCTATTCATATATATACTTAATAAGATTTCTATTAGATATGTCCCTGAGTTTTCCTATGACATCTGGACATTAAGGGAATCAAATAAAGTCTAACACATATATGATAGGTTCCCACGTCACGTACCTCATTGAAACTTCTCTTGTAGCATTTTGAGATATCACATATCAGCGGGGGTATTAAGTGTCTTAAGAATAACTTGCAATAGTTGCAAGAGGCGGGGGAGTCAAAACTTCATATTGCTTCAATTTACACCTCTTGTACAAGACACCGCTCCATCATGACACTGTTCCATCAAAACTTGTCTCCTTAAAATCTAACGCTACTCTTACAAAAGTTTCATTGTTGCTTAATTGCGGGCACACTTAGATTTCTTACCTAAACTAACATAATCCTCAACAAGAGAAACTACAACGACTAACATCATTAATTTTATTTTCTCTATTAGAATCTGTTGGTCGTTAAATATTGACCCTAAGCATGCTGAGTTTCTAAAGATTTCTAAGGTCAGTGGGAGCAGTCAAAGTCCTTATTATGACTTGCAAGGAATACAAGAGGCGGGGGGAAAAGTGTCATTAAATTTCACTCCGAATTTAACTCTGATTTCACCTCTCATATACCATACTGCACCAACTCTTACAAACTTAGAATCCTGAAAATGATAGCAACCTAACCAAGAGCTAATCCATAAAACTGAAACTTTTAAAACCCAATAATCAACTCAGGAGGTCATCTAGGCTTAAAAACCTACTATCTTTGATGATTACATAACCTCCCTAACTGAAGTTGAAATGGATTTTGGAAAAGTTTACTGATCCTATCTCTTCTAATTAAGCCATTAGCGTTAATTAATCTTCTAAATGGAATAAAATAGTTTCCTAGTAAAACTAATTTTATGTGTTCATATAACGCTTGGGATTTGATTGAATTACCTAAGAGTGTTCATAACTAAACCAAATCCTAATATATAAACATTAAGACACTAAGAAGCATGATTGATTGTCAAAGGTTATACTTAGGAAGAGATAAATTATCAAAAGATTTCTTTGAGGATCATCACTGTTCTAGTAGCTTATAATATTTTAAAGCTACATAAGATGAACATTAAAAGAATTTTCCCTAACAAACTGGCTGACACATTTACATGTTCATAAAACAACCTGAAAGTTCTAAACTGAAGGTTAAAGAACACTTTATTTGTAAGCCAATAAAATCCATCAATGGGTTAATGCAAACATCATAATGTGATGAAATCTTAACGTAATTATTTTCATCAAGAATCAAGTGGATTAAAGTACCTACCTCAAGATGAGTGGGAGTAACTAATGTAAACTTGTCCTTATATAGACAACACTTTTTGGATAAGTATATGTTACACAAGTCAAATAATTTCTCACACATATTTTGATATAGTGAATCTTGGAGATACCACTTACGTGAGAGATATCAAAATATACCGAGATAGACTCAACAGGACATTAGTTTCGTCCCATAAGCTTTACTCTAAAGCGGGCTCTTACATGTGTAACAAACAATATATCTCTCCTTTAGAGGATAAAATGATAAATGAGATTACTTCCTTACGCTTCATTAATTAGAAGCCTTACGAAGGTTCAAGTCTATACTCGTTTAGATATTGCTCACATTGATGAACATTAGACCGCTCTAGATTATTGTGAAGCATCTTACAATATCTTTAAGAAACGAGAAAGACTATAAGAAGAGGTTGATTATTCTTACCTTGATTTTGTAATATTCAAAAGAAACTAAAAGTCAATTTGGGGTAATCCTTATGTCTGCGGACAAATCTATCTCATGGAGGAGTCATAAGAAACTCTTAACAACAACCTAAATTATAATGACATAATATGTTGTTTATTAACAACGCAATTGTCACAAAATGTTGTTAAAATTTTATCAGTGGGCTCATAAACTTATTAACTCCATATAAATATTATATTGAAGACTTATTGTGAAAAGTCAGCTACCTTATTTCCTCGAACAGTAACAGTTCGAGAGGTGCTGCATTAAACTTCGATACAAAATTATTGTTCATTTATGAACAAGAAGAGGAAACTAAATATTTGTATTGAATACATTTACATTCATGATATGCTTGAAGATCCCATAACTAAGGTCTACACCCAAAGTCTTTTTAAGAGCTCATAATAAAGACGGGTATTACTTAAGACCTTACATAATAGCATATCGTACATATGAATGATTAGTTATTTTTTCCTCAATTATACAATTTGTTTGTCTATAAATACGTATGTGCACCTAATGACGTATAGACAAGAATTATACAAATTAATTTCAAAGGGCTTACCTCAGTCATTTTGGTCTTAAATTTACGTATGTTTTGATTTGGGGTTGTAACATGATTAATGGGGGTCTTGAGTTGAAAATAACTCAATGACTGTATTTTTCTGTTACAGTTTCAATTTGATATATTAATTAATGTTATAACTTGGCCAAACTTACTTATGCTTATAAAAAATGATCACTCGGCCAAGTGGGAGAATGTTAGAAATAACCCGTTCATGTGGCCTAACGGATCATTTGAGTAACGTTGCCAATATGACACAATTACAAGTTCCTAACATTTACTTGATGGAAGTAATTGTGATAAGTTAAAGGGACTTTACGATTTCCCTTTAGATGCCGTTAATAGAGAGAATACCAAGAGTTTATAACCAACCATGATTTATGATCATAATTATAGATCATTAGTGATAGTAGTCATGGTTTATAAATAGTTATATAAAGAACTCTTTTAAGAACACCAGAATGACACTTTTCTCTCATCATCCCATCAAGACTAAGACATCATAATGGGAATCATGGTTTCATCATCATCGTCTGCGAAGATAATCATTCCCACAAGTAAGTGCATATAATTTCATGTTCATAATTATGTAAGGCTTGAATAAACATGATTAGGGTTCTATGTTTTTAACCCATGTTTAAAGATATAATCAACACAATCAACTCTCAAATATGCCAAACTATTTGGATGAGAGGGACTAAATATGTAAAATTATGGAAGATTAGATGTAGAGGGATCATTTGTGACAAATTGCCAAAGTTTAGCTTCTGAGTGATCCTTACGGACCGTAAGGCACTAATTGATATTGTTCCTAGTAGTTCCTTACGGACCGCAAGACCTATATCTTACGGACCGTAAGAAATTTGAAACCATGGGTGCCTAAAGGTCCTTACGGACCGTAAGCCATTACCCTTTACTGTCCGTAAGGGATGTGGATTGCCATGGCAGCCTGCTGCATTTAACACCTCTCTCGTGAATTTGTCACTTCTTTCTGCATCAAACACATCATAGGGTACTTGTTAACATCTGGGAATACATGTCAAAACTTAGCATGATCTTGTTAATCTTTTACAAGTATAAATAGAGGCTTCCATGAGCCTCATAAACTTACACCTTATCATTCTATCTCTCTAATTCACTCTTGGAGTGCTTCTGATCATAAAGAGGGCTCCCACTGAGTTTAATCTTCTCCTAGAACACTTGTAAGTGTTCTTTCCTAGTTCTTTTCATTTCTAGGCTAAGTTATTAGCCGAAAGTCAAGCAAATTGACTTTTGCTTTGACTTTCTGTTATGACTATTATGGTCAAGCCAATGTTTGAATCGAACATGGCTATGTGATCGTAATAAGGTAGGTGATAATCCCCTATGAGGGAACCTCCTAAAGATCACGTTAAGTTGGTTAAATGACGGGTCAAAGTTATATTAAACTAACTGTCAAAACGCAAATTTTCAGAAAATAAGTTAAATAAATTTATAAGTATCGAAACACTAATTTTTGATATTATATCAGTTGGTATAACATATAGGACATGTTCCATCATGTCCAACCCTTCATTTCCTGCTTTCAGCTCGGTTCGCAATCGAAAGTCAAGCAGTTTGACTTCTGCTTTGACTTTCGATTCTGACCCGTTTAAGCTAAGTTAGCTACTGATTTGAAGTTGTATTATGATCATATTAATGTATGTAGTAATCCTCTAAGGTTATACCATTTGATCACAATCATTTGTCGGGTTTTATTCAAGTTCTTATATTATGCCTTAAAAATGCCGATTATGCCCTTTTGCGCATCAAATGTTTTTAAACTATAATGAACATGTAATATGGATTGTAAACTGATATGGTAATATGTTAAACATGTTTTGGCATAATGAACTCGACATTGAGTCATTCGATCACCCGATATCGCCTATGTGCGTACGATTGACTTATATAGCCTAGTTTATATAAGTTAGCCGAATCGGGTCAAAATTCATTCAAAATTCATTTATAATCAGAATATATTATTGTTTGACCCATATTATATGAGTCATAGTACTCGTGAGGGTACAAACCACATTCTATCAGGTCTGCGCTTAATCAAGCGAACCGTATCGATTTTATTATTAGTTAACCTGTCCAAGTCACATGTCTTGAACAAGACCCGTTAACATTCTAATGGATCATAATTCCATTCAATCCAGACTAAGGGTGTCCAGTAAATTGCAACCTTGTTAGTTATTTTGCTTAAACGGTTGTGCTTATAAATATCTTTAGATTGTAAAGATTTAAGCTCAGGTAAATACTCTTAACCTATTTTCCCTATGCGCGCTTAGGATACGGTGAAATTATTTACCGCTTGGTCGGGTACGGGATCAATGACCAACGTGTCCAAAATCCAAATAACCCGTTCTAATATGTTATGGTTGATAACTTAAACATTGGGGGTTAATGCGACAGTGTCCTGGATATCCACGGCTCATTTAATTGCAAGTGGCCACGATCTAAGCACGAGGTGTAGGCATACACCTGACAGATGCTAATGCTATGATAAAATATTTTCTTACCCAATATAGGGATAAAGTGGTGTGTCGGATAATCATGTATTGGAGTTTAGTTTCAGGCCCCATATGTATTGACAAGCATGTAATACTGGTAACAAGAGATATAGTTTGTCTCAAGTTATTTATGAATATTAATATACCAAATGGTATATAAAATGATTTTGATATATTTTCAAAATGTGTCGGTTAATTGTATATATCAGTAAAAACTGACGTGTCTTCAAAAGACTAAGCGCAGGTTTGCAAAGTACGGAATAGGCCGGAAGCTGCCCGGTAATTGCTTATTAGAATTTGCGACTCAAGCAAAAAGCCTAGTAGTCTTTTATGTAATCATTTGCTATTCGATCCGCCTATGGATCTTTTAGTACACTCTCGTCTGCATATTATTTTGAACTTTAGACATTCTACTTTGTAATAATTGTTTTATACTCCCAAGACTTCCACTGTGTTAAATTGTGAATATCTATATCACTCGTCATGCATAAATCCCAAGTCCGGGCCCACCGGGAAATCAGGGTGTGATAGGGATCGAGGTTTGAAGCATAGGATTCGAGATTCTCGGGTGTTATCTATCGGGTTTATCGTTTCTTTTGTCTTTATTTGATTCAATCATATATTTTGAACTTGTTTCTTAACTTTCTTTTGTTTTAAAGATAATGATTGTTGGCTAAACGTTATATGCTGCCTAGGTCGATGATTACACGTTATATTTGACTAGTTTTATTCGGTTTATGGATTAAATTGTGGATTAATTTTAAAGTAAAACACTTTGCTTTTAATGATTAGATGTTTATGCGTATTTAATCTTGTTTGAACTTAACACATGCTCACTTGCGTTTTTGTGGATGTCTTCCGTGTATAAATGTAACTTAGGTCATGGACTGTGTGTTAGCGATTAGTTTATGGTTAATTATGCATGATTTCCGCAAGAACTATGATTAAGTTTCTTAATTGGATTAGGTAATCTACCGATCTCGATAGTTGTGAGGTGAGAGGTTGTCGGTCTGTCTTTAGTGTTAGATTGCTAGGGTTAGATACTTTGTGAGAATATCTCCTTAGTTTCCCTTTCACTATTTTCTTATCGATTCTGATCAGGAATCCATAATTATGTGTGACTTTTGCGCTATGAGGTTGATTGTCTAGAGGGTACTTCATTATTACAGTAGGAAAACCCGTGAGGGAATCCTCTAATCCAGTAGTTTAACAATGTTTAGGTTTCCATTGGTTTCTTCTCGAGAAGGGTCGACGGTACTTTCATTTATCCTTCAAGTTTAGTATTTTAAGATCCCGGTTTCCACAATAGTTTCATAACCGATAGAAAGTGTCAAGCATGTATAGGAGTGTGACCTAGGTAGTGTGTTTCCCATTATCTGTTCACATCTTTAGCTCTAGTTTGTTCATGTCTTTCTCTAGTTATTAATTTAGTTAATTTTAGTAGTTTGTTAGAAAACACCTCCTCAAAACAACAAAACAATTAAGTCAAGTTAGTCGTAGATGAGTTATTTGAGTCTAGTAAACGTAATCAATAGAGTCTAGTGTGTTCTTTAGAGTGTCTAGTTTAGGGTTATTTTAGTTAGTTTTAATTGACCATTCTGAGCACAATAAGTTTTTGGCGTCGTTGCCATGTACTCTTTGGCAATTGCGTTTATTAGCTTTGATTAGAATCATTTCCTTTATCTGTGCCAGTGTCTTTTAGTTTTTTTTTTTGAGTCAGTCAGTTGAGTCTTCATATGTTTCTTGTGTCTGTTTTGCAGTGAATGCCCCATCTACGCTCGCAAAGGACCGTTGCCACTGCTTATTCTCCCTAAGCTTTCGGATTTAAAATTTGAGGTTAGTACATCTTCTTCTTCTTCACACTCGCCCTTTTCGGACTCTACACCATCATCTACCCCACCCGCACCACCTAATACACCACATCTGTGTCATTAAATGGCCGAATGGAGGACCATCCACCAACAGTCCACTCAAGGCTTAACTGGAGGTAATTCTCCCATCACAGTTCCACTAATCACCAATGACAACTCCTAGCAGATTCCCTCATACATCATGACCGCCATTGCTAACTCTTGCCAGTTTCATGGTCGTGATGATGAGGATGCACCCACCCACATAGCCCGCCTGACCTGCATCTGAAGCACCTTCAAGATGCCACGGATGACTCCTTATTCCTTTGGTGTTCCCATTTATTTTAGCTGGACGAGCCTCCCTTTGGCTCGACTCACAGCCTGCTGGTACTATTACCACATGGGCGGCACTTCGTGAAGGAATCCTGAACAAATACTTACCGCCTGCAAAAGCTTCTACACTTCGGGACCAACTCCATTCGTTCCAGAAAGAGCCCAATGAACCATACTACCAAACTTGGGAATGTTTTCAAAACCTGCTCGCCTGATACTCTCAGCATGGCCTAGCTGATTAGGCTCTTATTGAGACTTTTTACAACGGTCTCACCAACGAGACTAAAGCTCAGTTCGACACCGCTGCAGGAGGCCACCTTATGGGAAAAAAGTGTATGGATGAATGAAACGACCTTTTTGAAAGCTTCGCTCATTCTGAATATGAGTAGCGGTCAGCAAACAAGAATTTCATTCTTGCTACTAGTGCACCCGTATCTACGCGGGGCGTTCACCAAGTTAACTTGGATACTAGTGTGGCTGCTGCTCTTGAAAACCTTACAAGAGAGATCAAAGAGATAAAAGCTAAGGTAGATAAGTGTGAGATGTGTAGGGGAGGGCATGATACTCTAGAGTGTCTGTTAATGAAACAGGAGTAGGTAGAATATGTAGGAGGTTAGAACCAACACCAGTTTGGTGATTCTTATAACTCCGGATGGAGAAATCAAAATAACACTAACTGGCGATCTTCCAGTAATCCTCCTGGTTTCCAACAGAAGCAAAATCATAACCAGGGGCAGGGTCGTATTAGCGGTTAAAATTCGGGTAGTAATCCGCCTGGTGGGGACGGTGAGAGTACGCTAGATAAGATAGAAAAGTTGTTAACCCAACTAGTAGTCAAAGACCAGAAAACTCAACAAACCTTAGCCGAACACGACATTCTCATGAAAAAAACAACACTCAACATTCTTAGATCTATAACGAACTGTAGGAGATATAGTTAAGCATTTGGATGAGAGACCTCCAGGACAGTATCCGGGAAACACCCAAACGAACCCGAATGCACACGTGAAAGTAATTACCACTAGGTCGGATAGAGAGCTAGAGAATGTTAAATCATCGGTTCATGAAGAGGAAGAGGAACTGGTTGATGGAGAGTTAGAACTAGAAGCTCCTCCAGTAGTGAAGGTAGTTAAGAAACCGGTAGATATAGTGAGACCTAGTCGGAGATTGACCGTTCTAGTGTCCCATACCCCTCTTGCTTAAAGCATCAATACTATGCTAAGGAGTATGGGCATTTTCTTGACATGTTCAAACAATTGAAAATTAATCTTCCATTTACGAAGCCCTCTATCATATGCTCAAGTATGCGAAATTCTTAAAAGACCTCCTGAAAGGTTAGAACAAATTGGGGGAGCTCTCGAATGTTCCATTGACAGCAGACGGTTCTGCGGTGGTGATGAACAAGCTACCGGAGAAACTGACAAACCCGGGTATTTTCACGATGTCGTGTTTGTTTGGTAGCGATGTTCAAAACCACGTGTTGATGGACCTAGGTGCTAGCATAAATTTTATGCCTTGTTTACTTTATGAACAATTAGGCCTTGGTGAGCTAACCCCAACACGCATGACACTCTCGCTAGCGGATAAATCTGTCAAATATCCATGCGGCATTGTGGAAAACTTGCTTGTCAAAGTTGAAAAATTTGTGTTTCCCGTGGATTTTGTGATCCTTGACATGGAGGCCGACGAAAAACGTGCCTCTCATCTTAGGACGTCCTTTCCTATGCACAGCCAAAGCTTTAATCGACGTCTTTAAAGGTAAAATCACACTTCGAGTCGGGGAAGAGGCCGTAGTTTTCAATGTTACTAAATCTAAGAAGTCGAGCATTCAGGTCGAGTAGGTAGTCTTTGTTAGTGCGTGTAAGGTTGAGAAAAAAAGGTGAGAGGATTGAGTTTGAGAGTTAGGAGTGTGAGTTAAATTTAGAGGAAGAGTTTGGAGAAGAGTTAATTGGTTTGCCAGAGTATGAGGAAGGAGTGAAATTATTGTAATTACATCCATCTCACAAACAAAAGGGCTTCAAAACAGGAGGTGGCATTACTGATTCATTATGTAATTACGCTACAATTATGGGATGTGGCATTATAGATTTATTATGTAATTACGCTACAATTATATTATGTAATTAGTCTAATGTGATTATTCATAAAAAGAAAAAAGAAAAAAAGTTAGGGTTCGCCTAGAAACATAACAATGCTTTGATGATGTGTAGTGGAGTAATTTTTTTGTATGACTAAAGTAATTATTTTTTAATGTAATTATGTTCAACCATTGAGTTAGCCTAGTTATGCAAAATAATTACTCTAGTTATAAAAATTATTATGCTAGTTATATAACTATGCTAGTTATATGCAATAAAGTGATTATCATATATAACTAGAATAATTATCATTCTTCTTAGAGCTATTTCATAACTAGAGTACTTACAGTGATTATCATATATAGCGAATAACAGTAAATTACATGTTTTATCCTTTATCTATACGCCCTGTTACAGGCGGTGTCTTTTGTCACAAAAGTCGACAACTTCTATACATAATATTTTAAAATCTTGCAGGGTGTGCCCTTTTAGCCTAACTCAGTTAATTTTTTCTGTTAAATCAGAGTATTTTTGTAATTTTAATAAGCAGATGAGGGTATTTTTGTCATTGTATCCGTTTAATTAAAAAAAATAAAAACATATATAAAGTCAAAACCCTCTCTCCCTCTTTACTCTCTCTCTCTCTTCTTACTCTCTCTATCTCTCTATCTTAGCCATCATCCACCATAGATCAACACCAACACCTCCAGCGACCCATCCCTCTCTCTCTCTGCCACCGCCACCATTAGCCTCTACTACCACCACCTACGCCTTCCGCCACCGCCACCATCAGCCTCCACTACCACCACCACCATCACCACCGCACCTAAATCACAATCGCGATCATCAAAGTTCTTCCACAACACCTCCAATCATCAAAGTTCAAACAACCCCTATCATCAAAGTTCATCACCCACAACCACCTCGTCGTCTTAGATCACCATAACAACCATGGCCCCAACCCCACCCTAAAATACCATAGCCCATAACCCCCACCGATGTCGTAGATCTGATTAATCATATGATCATCAAGATATATTATCGGCTAGAGTTGTTTAGATCCGATTCCACCCACCTAACAACTTGCACAACATTCGTTCAGATCTGAAAATTTGGCCTACTCGTACAATCGTTCATCACACTTGACTTTTGTGGTGGATTTCTAGAGAGAAGTAGCTAGAGAAAAATAAGTTAGAGAGGGTAGTTATGGTGGCTGGTGATGGCGGTCACGGTGTCAGGAGGGTGGTTGGTGGTGGAAGGTGGTGGTGTGGACTATAGAGAGAAGTGACTAGAGAAAGAAGTAGAGAGACAGAGAGGTAAGAGAAATGGGTTATCTATTTATATATGCATATGTTATATTAATTTTTATTTTTTTATTGGTTAAAATACTATAATACCCTTGGGTAACTATATTTGAAAGAAAAATTTTGCTGGGTTAGGCTCAAAGAACATACCGTGCAAGATTTTCAAACATTAAGTACATAAGTCGCAACTTTTGCGACAAATGACACCGCCTGAAAAAGGTGTATATATAAAGAACAAAACTTGTAATTTACTCTTATTCTAATAAAATAAGATGATCACACTATTGCATATAACGTTATATATGGTAATTACTCTAGTTATGAAATAGCTCTGTAACTCCAATTGATAAATCCGTTTAATTCACAAGCCAATTCACAAAGCTTAAGCTGATCAATCAAATATGATTCCCAAGCTTCAATAGATCAATTTGTATAATTCACAACGCTACAAATGAAGTCTGAATTAATTTCTGTTATTCCAACGCCAATTTTCTAGAGTTTCTTTGCTTCTCTTACATGTATGTCAGTTTTATTTTTATTTGATCCTAACAATATATAACTAGGGTCACACATTATGTTATTCACTCGAGTTAAATGCTTGGTTGGTCCATGTGGTTTGCAAAAATTTCACACTTGGTCCCAGTGGTTTACTAATTACACTCGTGGTCCCAAAACTTGTCAAAAGTGCACTCGGTTGGTCCCCAGCCCTAACTTCAGTTAAATTTCTCAGTTAAGTCCATGTTAAATGACCAAAATACCCTTCACTTGCTCAGAACTTTATCATCTTCAACATATACACATTTGCAAACACCCCCCTTTATATCCAGAACTTTATCATCTTCAACTTTATCATCTTCAACAAAAACCCAGAACTTTATCCCTAAACACTTGCTCATCCTCAACTGATTACCCCCTTTCTTCTTCACCATAACCCTAACTAACCACACATTTTGACTTTACCATCATCATTTTCATCACCATCATCATCTTCAAGAGAGATAAGATATCGGAGATCAGAAGATCGGAGATAATAAGAGATCGGAGATCAGAAGCGAAGAGAGAGGAGAGAGACGACAAGAGAGAGAAGAGATCGGAGATCAGAAGAGATCGGATATCAGAAGCGATCGGAGATCAGAAGAGATCGGAGATCAGAAGCAAAGAGAGAGGAGAGAGACGACAAGAGAGAGAAGAGGCCGGAGAAGATGGTGGAACGACGGTAGCGCCGTCGCTCACGGCGGCGACGGTGGAGGTACAGGCGGTGGTGACTCCATTATCGACCAACCACCGATTGGCCTACGATTAACCTTCGTTGACCTCTGATCAACTGTCATTTAGCGCTGATTAACGAACAAAGTTGCATAATTTCACTGATTTCAGTTCAGGTGAATCCAGGTATGAAAGATCATTATTTTTTTCTATGGTTATGAAAAACCTTTATGATGATGTGTTCTTGAATTTTTGAAATTAATTAGTGGGATTGTTATGTGGGTATTGAATTTGTTTATTGAATTTCGCAGTGGGTTTTTTAATGGATCGGAACAGATGATGAAGATGATGCAGATGATGATGGTGATGAAGATGATGATGATGAAGATGATGATGATGATGATTGAGCTTAGGTTTTTAATTGTTCAAGGGTAATATAGTCATTTCACACATATTTAATTGAGAAATTTAACTGAAGTTAGGGCTGGGGACCAAGAGAGTGCACTTTTGACAAGTTTTGGGACCACGAGTGTAATTAGTAAACCGCTGGGACCAAGTGTGAAATTTTTGCAAACCACAGGGACCAACCAAGCATTTAACTCTATTCACTCAAACCCAAACTCCAAGATAAGGTTGCAACTTACTTGAAACTTGTGGAAGGCAGGATGCGCGCAAGAAAATTACAAAATGGCTAGAAAGTCTTTAAGATAAGGTTGCAACAAGCAGGAGACTGAATTCAAGAACTCTATTAGAGCCCAGGGGGCGGTCCGTTATTTTAACGAGTGAAACATATATAACGCGTGATACGGAAACAATTTCCACCGCCGCCTAAAAGTTCAACGCGTTATAGCACCACGGACTCAATTTTCATTATTTTCTTCACGGCTGAAGATACATATCCGAGGCCGGACATGATCATTAGGCACGAACCGGACTCACCTGAACGGATATCTCAGACAAGCCCGTTCTCCCATAACTCCGAGGACGAACCTTCGAGTAAGTGCGTCTGGACGAATGACGTAATCTCAGTTGACCATTATAAATACCCCATCAAGTACAAGGCCAAGTACGATTTTCTGAACCTTCATCCCTACTTTCTCTCTCTATTTTCTCTCTCTACAAATACTTATCCTCACGCCGGAGGGTGGTCACAGAGGGGCCCTCGTATCTCTGCGGCGAGCCTAACGGTTTTCTGTTTTTGCAGGATTATTCTCCAAGCTTCCTTACAAGATCCAAACCCTCGATTACAGGCTCCGGCCTCAAGTCGATTCTTTGGTTCTTCAATTGGCGCCATCCGATCTCAAAGCTCACAGTCCTTCACTTTGGTGAATTTCTTGAGCAACGAACTGACAAATGGCGGCCTCAGGTTCTGTGAATTTGGGATCCACGGCTGTTAGCACCCAAACTACAGCGCCAGCAAGCACTGTTTCCGCAATCTCAGCTGCTTTAAGCTCGGGACCAGGAACAACCTTGCCATTTATTCTACTTCCTACTTCGCAAAAGTCAGAGTTTGACGCAGAATTTCTCTCCAAAAATGCAAGTCTTCTGCGAAGATTGAAAGCACAACAGGCTGGGGATGAACAGATCCTCGGTTTACGAACCAGGCTTTTTCATGATGAAACTCCGGGTTCTTCCGGACCATCTCCAGCAATGGCAGTACGAAATGAAACACAAATGGAAGTAATCAATGATCCGGAACTCACCAAGCCATATCATCCGGTTTCCATGACTGCCAAGTCCAAATTCAGTGCCCGCATCACACACGCCAAGCTCCCTCCGAAGCTCAAAATGCCAACTACAGTAAAGAAGTATGATGGTACGACTGATCCAGACGATCATATGTTCGACTTCGACGGAGCTGCGCGAGTAGAACAATGGCCGATGCCGGCGTGGTGTTTCATGTTCGCACAAACACTAACTGGGGCTGCCCGGGTGTGGTTTGACGCATTGAATGAAGGAGAGATAAATGACTTTGAGGAGTTCCGAAGATTGTTCCTTCAGAATTTTAGCCAACAACGGCACTACTCCAAAGAAATCACCGAAGTTCACAACATCCGGAGAAAGGATGGGGAATCTTTGGACAGTTTCATCGACCGGTTCAACCGAGAAAGTATGCAGATCAGCGGGGTAGTTGACCAGTTAAGGATCTCCGGATTCTGTCATGGTGTCCGGAACAACCAGCTGGTCGAGAAACTACACGAGAACCTTCCGAAGACGATGGAAGTACTCGAGGAAAAATGCATGTAATCCAGCTCCGGAGTCAGATCATAAGATGTCCTCCTGGAAGAAAAATGGTGGGTCGGTGTTCGATAAAACTCCATCCGGAAGTAGGGGACGACCGCACCCCTACAATAGGAACGACAGACCTCTACGAGGAAGAAGCTTCGGATCAAGGTTCTACAATCTATCGGACCTTTCCAAAACTCCCAGTGAAATTCTCAGCGCAGAAGGGGCAGGTTTCCCTGTCCCACCAAAGCTCCGAAATCCAGGTGATAAGAACTCCAAGAAAATTGTGATTACCATCATGCTCGAGGTCACAATACAGACGATTGCTGGTCCCTAAAGCAAGAAATACAAAAAGCAGTGCGGTCTGGTAAGCTGTCGCACCTAGTAAAAGAAGTAAAGGAAGGAAAGTCTTCAGGGAATTCGGCGGATAATCCGAACAATCAACCAGCAATTTGCATGATCAGGAAAGTAGGTAACCAGGGCATCAAGCGGTCCAGTCACCATATGGCCGCTTGGATGCAGCAGCCAATCGCTTTTCCCCCCATCACTCCCGGAGAAATCAAAGACGGACCAATCATAGTGTCCGCGATAATAGCAGGCCACAAGGTCCGGAGAGTTTATGTTGATAGCGGAAGTGCCACTGAGATCATGTATCAGCAGTGCTTCCAACAGTTAGCTCCGCAAACCAAAGCAAAATTGATACGAGTCTCTATGCCGTTGGTAAGTTTCTCCGGAGAGGTAGTACAACCTATCGGGCAAATCACTTTGCCAACAACATTAGGAGAAGGAAGTATGGTCCGAACCGTAAATTTGACATACCTGGTAGTAGAAGCAAGATCCGTCCACAACGTTATACTAGGGAGACCAGGCATGTGTGCTTTCGGCATCATCAGTTCTACCATCCATGGATCGTTAAAATTCCCCACTGAAGCAGGGGTAGCAACTTTACACTCTGAGTCAACAATCTGCGTAGCTGAAATACGACAAAGTAACGGTAATATCCAACCTCCGAACCTCCTTACAGAGGAATGGGCCATACACCCACATTTTCCGGAGCAAAAAATTGCAGTCGGGGCCCAGCTCCCTGAACGTACCAAAAAGAAGCTGTGGAAGCTTTTGTCCAATTCACTTGACGTATTTGCGTAGCAAACCTCTGACATGGTCGGAGTTCCCCGATGTTTGGCCGAACATAGACTGAAAGTATCGCATTCAGTAAATCCAGTAGCTCAAAGAAAAAGAAACATGGCTCCCGCCCGTAACAAAGCCATCTCCGAGGATGTGCGAAAGTTGCTTAGCGCCGGAATTATCAGAGAAGTGCGGTATCAAACATGGGTCTCTAATCCGGTGATGGTAACCAAGAAAGACAAAACATGGAGGATGTGCGTCAATTTTTCCGATCTAAACAACGCGTGTCCGAAGGATTGCTATCCTCTGCCGGAGATCGATCTAAAGATTGACTCCCTTTCCAGCTTTCGTCTTAAATGCTTCTTGGACGCATACAAAGGCTACCACCAGATACAGATGGCTTTAGAAGACGAAGATAAGACAGCGTTCGTAACAAATGAGGGACTCTTCTGTTATACCAAAATGCCGTTTGGGCTAAAGAACGCCGGAGCTACATACCAAAGATTGATGGATAAGGCATTCAAAGATCAGATCGGACGAAACTTAGAAATTTACGTGGATGATCTGGTCATCAAAAGTCAAGCCGAAGATAACATGACCGATGACATACTCGAAACCTTCACCAGGCTTCAGAGTATCAATCTTAAGCTCAATCCCAAAAAATGTTCTTTCGGTTTAGAAGAAGGAAAATTCCTGGGCGTATGGATAACACAATCTGGAATACAGGCGCACCTGGATAAAATCAAAGCGGTAATCTCCATGCAGCCTCCAAAAACGGTCAAAGAAATCCAATCATTGAATGGTAAGTTGGTAGCTCTCCATCGTTTCGTCTCAAAAGCAGCCGATCGTACCATTCCTTTCATGAATGTGTTGAAAAAGCGAACCGGAAAGGGTCAGATAGAGTGGACACCGGAGGCTGATTCAGCATTCCAAGAATTGAAAGTTTGTCTAGGGTCATTACCCACTCTGACCGCCCCAATCACCGGTGAAACTATCACTGTTTATCTCTCCGCCTCACATTTCGCTATAAGTGCGGTACTCGTGGTGCACCGGAATCAAGCACAAATACCGGTTTACTATGTAAGCCGCATCCTGAAAGATTATGAAACTCGATACCCGATGATAGAAAAATTGGCACTCGCATTGGTACATGCTTCTAGACGCCTCCGAAGGTATTTTCAGGCTTTCAATATAGAAGTACAGACCGATCTTCAGATCCAGGAAATTCTTAGAAAGCCGGAGGTTTCCGGACGCCTCACCAAGTGGGCAATTGAGCTCAGTGCTTTCGATATCACATACCGAACCAGAGGCCCGGTAAAAGGCCAGGCTGTGGCAGATTTCCTTACGGAGGTACCAACTGGAGAAAGCACTAAAGAAAAGTCCGCTCTCCCCAGGGTATGAAACTTATATACGGACGGAGCCTCCAGCAAAGAAGGGTCAGGTGCCGGTTTAATTCTGATAGATCCAGAGGGTATAGAATATACTTATGCTCTGCGATTTGAATTTAAAACTTCAAACAACGAAGCAGAATATGAGGCTCTCCTCGCAGGGCTCCAAACCGCGGCTAAGGCTGGTGCGACCTCCGTACTAGCTCATGTTGATTCACTACTAGTCGCCAATCAGGTCAGCGGAGAGTACGAGGCACGAGAAGAAAACATGATCCGGTATCTTAGCCAAGTTAACAGTTTGATCTCCTCGTTCGATTCTTGCAAGATAGTTCACATACCACGAAGCAAGAACAAAAAGGCAGATGCCTTGAGCAAACTTGCGTCCGTAGCCTTCTGTCACTTGTCCAAAGAGGTCCTAGTTGAAACTTTGCAAACCCCAGCCATCCACCATATGGAGTCCGTAATGTCAATCTCCGTACAAGAAAGATCATGGATGAATACGATCTTGGAATATTTGAACGATGGCACACTACCGGAAGAAAAAGCCCAGGCCCGGAAGCTAAAAGTGAAAGCATTGCAGTATCAGGTTCATAACGGGCAACTTTACCGAAAGACCTTCCTAGGTCCGCTCCTAAAATGCTTAACTCCGGAAGAAGCTAGTTATGTCATAAGAGAAATCCACTGGGGGATATTAGGCATCCACGCCGGACCTAGGATGGCTGTGGCCAAGGCTATGAATGCCGGTTACTTCTGGTCGGGCATGCATCAAAGCGCCGTCAATGAACTACAAGCATGTGAAGACTGCCAGCGGCACGCTCCCATCAGTCACCGAGCCAAAAATAACCTCGTCCCTGTAACTTCGGCATGGCCATTTCAGAAATGGGGGATTGACATTGTCGGTCCTTTCCCTGTTTCCACCGGAGGGGTAAGGTTCTTGTTGGTCGCCATCGATTACTTTACAAAATGGATCGAAGCCAAACCCCTCCGGACTATCACAGGAGATCAAGTGCTGAGGTTTGTTTGGGAAAACATAGTATGCAGATACGGAATGACACTTTGTATAATCAGTGACAATGGGAAGCAGTTTGCGGAAAAACCGTTCAGAACTTGGTGCGAAAGAATGCACATTGAACAAAACCTTGCTTCGGTTGCCCACCCCCAAGCCAATGGGCAAGTAGAAAGAGCCAACCGCAGCATCGTGGAGGGCATCAAAAAGCGCCTGGGGAAAGAAGGCGTCTCATGGGCTGACGAATTACCGCACGTCTTGTGGGCTCACCGGACGATGCCGAAGACAAGCACCAGGGAAACTCCCTTCAGCTTAACATACGGCACAGAATCGGTCATTCCCGCCGAAGTAGGGATACCTACCACTCGCATGCAACAGAGCCAAGAAGAGAACGAACAAGAACTCCGTTTAAACCTAGACCTGGTCGAAGAAAGAAGAGAACTTGCGGCTATCCGGGAAGCAAAATATAAAAAAGAGTTGGAAAAACACTACAACTCTAAAGTAAAGGAAGTCCGGTTTAAAGTCGGAGACTACGTTATGCGGAGCAACGAGGCGAGTTTGGCTGAAGGTACCGGGAAAATGGCTCCGAAGTGGGAGGGTCCTTATCAAATTAACACTGCAGGAAAGGACGGTGCTTACACGCTCAAAAAGATGGACGGAACCATCGTCCCTCACACTTGGAACGGAGCCCACCTCAAGAAGTGTTTTCTTTGAAGAATTTTTTCCTGTTTTAAAAATAAAATTGTAAAACGGAAGCTACGGCCTCCGTCACCTTTCGCTTTCCTTGTAATGCGGATGTTTTTGCCCGCACCGAACAATTTTACAATTCCAAGAACCGCGGATGGTTTTACCCGCGAATTATTTGAAATGTCTTTTACCATGTGTTAACCGGAGAAGTTTAACTCCGGATCAGATAAAGTTGCAACATAAAAATATTTTCGGCCGAACTAGGGATACTAACCCTAAAAGGAAAGAATGAACTGGTTTCGTTCATATTCTTCCCTTCACTTAAAATTATCCTAAAAAAGTAAAGCAAACCGGATCCGTACCTCGAAAAAGAATGTTCTAAAAAAGAAGAAACGTAAACACAAGCATGGACGCATGCACAAAAGTGATTGCATCAAAATCAACCGGACTAATATAGCCGGATAATACAAAAAACATTTACATATCAAAAGGATAATTGTCAAGCACAGGTAAAAACATCATTACATTCATTCCGAATCCGAAAAACTAGGTGCATATCCCAAACTACCGGATATGTCCACCCCCTAAAAAGTTATACAAATTAAAAACTTCCAAGGTGCATACCCCAAGAAGCCGGGCATGTCCACCTCATTCTTTCGAAGAACCACCACTTGCAAAAAATAAAGCCTTCTTAATTTCAGAAAGTGGTTCATTGATAAGCTTCGGAAGATCCTCTACCACAGGGAAGGTAAGAGTATCAAAACAAGCAACGGCTGCACTAAGTTCTTCCACTGCATTACGATTCAGCATCGGAACATCGGCATAAGGGGTTTTCTTCTTCAAAGCATGAAGGTAGCCATTATGCAAACCAGAGTTAACACCCACAGCACTCATCGCATTGTTAACAGCGGCAACAGCAGCGGTCATCTCCGGACCTTTATGAATGTTTTTCGCAAGAAGCTTGGCTCATTCCGAAAGCATCCAAGCCTTAGTAGCCTGAAGATCCTCTACTTGAGCTTTCAAAGCTGCATTCTCCATCTTGATCTCCTCCTCATGTCCTCTCATCTCTTCAATCTGCGTCTTCAACTCGGCTTCTCCTGATTTTAGCGTATCCCGCTCTGACCAAAGTGTTAGAAAGAAATGGTAAATCAAAGGAGAAATTAATCAAGTAAAAGACGTACCAGCCATCATGCCAGCATAAGCTAGACGAGCGTTGTTAAAAGACTCCCCCATCTTGGCCAAAACCGTTTTGTGCTCTTCATCTTTCTTTTTCATCGACTCGGAGAAATTTCTTAACTCCGTAGTAATCCTGTCATGGTCCTCCGCGGCGGAGGCCGCAACTGCCTGGGATGACTGATTCTTAGAAATCAAAGCTTTAACTTTCTCTTGCTGGGCCTTAAGATCCTGAGTGAGCTGCGTAACTCTTTTCTCCATATCCGGAGTCCCTTGAATCTTACGTTTCAAAGAACGTGTCTCCTTCTCCAAGTTCTCCCTTACCGACTCCGCTTCTACCCACCGCCGATAGAGCTCCGTCACAAAAATATTCGACTGGGCTTGATTAGTTAGAACAGCGGCGCCTAGGTCCGGGTTTTTCATTCTTCGGCTTCGGGCATGGTCTAATGGAGTATTGATATTGAAAAGAAGGGTGCGAGCAACCAACTCGTCCATCACAGAATCCTTGTTCCGGATATCCCAATCCGGAACAAACTTCTCTTCAGCCGTCGCCGGATCGATCTCCATATCATCCGAAAATACATCTGCATATCGAAAAAAGGACATCAGCTCAGGTCCGAACCAAGATGAAGGAAGGGAAGACACTTGGTCTTCCTCATCATCAATAAAACGGTCCGGACCTAAAGGCGAGTCCAAGTTCGTACCTGAAAAAGTCACCACTTTGGGTTCGCCATGAGTTTTTTCCTTCTCTTTACTCGTAATTTCCGGAACCTCTGTCTCCATGTTCTCCACTTCGTTACTGGGAAGAAAACCACCGGAAAAGGTAGGAGTTGGTTTGTTACGAGCCATTGCGGCTTCTTCCCTTGAAAACTTACCGCCGGTAAGGTGTTCATCAAGTTCACCCATCACATCACCTTCAGAACGAGAAGATCCTTTCTTATTCTTCTTCAACTTTGGCATAGGAAGAGGGTCAGAGGAACGAATCTGCAAAGTCTCATTTTTTCTCTTACGAATAAGAGGCTTAGATTCAGGATCAGGCATGGCACCTTTGCTCTTCAAAGAAACAGAAGAAGGCCGGTATTGAAGGGCTTCATCCAGCTCACGAATCTCAGGATCATCGTCCACAACATCCAGAATAGATCTCTTATCAGCTTGAGATCCGGAGGAGCCAGCCGCCTCTTTTGTAGGAGTAGGAACGGCAGAAGCTCCTTCAGCATTGGATGGTTCAGCCGCATCCAGGGCCACTTGTGGACGAACCTCTTGGGCCGAAGAAGCCACTTGCTTCATAAGAGGAACCTCGTCCTCGCCTTGATCTGCAAAATCAAAGTAAAAAACGTCCAAACTCGGAACCTTCAGAGCATCCAGAAGAGACATTATGGCACCTACATTTTCAAAACAGAAAGAAAGTTTGTAAAACAGCAAAGTAATGGTGCCGAAGGGGACGCAAAAGGCCGGAACTTACGATCACGCTTTCGGCGAATAATCGGCCAATCCCTATCCCCTTGGGCCCAGGAAAAACACACTCGACCTAACCAAAGGAAATGCTTGGGAAGGTGACGGATTGGGGACTTGTGCTCAATCAGAGCACGGACCAGACCTTCGTCGAAGACAAAGTCTTCACCTAGGTCGAAAGACATTGTCTGGTCTTTGAAACGCCACCGCATATCCTCCGGAAGGCAACGATCGTCCAGCCAGGAAAAATTATCTTTCCAATTTTTCAAGCTAGACCGTTCGCTGGAGGACGGGGAAGGTATACCCTTCCGGTGCGCAAAGGTATACCAATCTCCGGCTGTGATAAACTCATAAAAGTATCGGAAAACATTTAGGTCCGGTCTCCGATCTAGGGCTCGACAAGAGATTTCAAAATGACTTATACGGCTAAGGCCGAACGGGTTAACCTGACTGATATGAACCCTAAAAAACTGGAGAACCCTAATCAAAAAGCGAGAAAACGGGACCCTATAATTCGCGAAATTGCAGACGCGAGTATAGAAGGGAAACTTCCCTTGACGAAAAGGGTAAATGGTTTCGTCTTTCGAAGGCAGGACTGGATTCAAGTCTAGTGGGATCCTATACTCACTAACAAACTTATTTAACTGCCCCACTATCAGACAAGTTGTCCTTACCAGGAGCCATTTTTTTTTATAAAAAAGAGAAAAAGGACGCACCTTGAGGAAGAAGAAGAAAGAGATTAAAGAGAATAACAATAGAGAGGAAGAAGATAAGAGAAAAAAGAGTAAAAATAAAATGGTAAAAACTGATTTTATAGGGGTTTTAAGTCGGTTGAGGGACGGTCAAATCGAACCGTCACTTCAACAGGATATCGCGAGTTCCAACACAGGGATTCATAACCGTCACGGGTGGGTGACTGACGGTCAAGTCATTTAAGTCACCCACACCACATCAGTACCATTCATATCGCGCCACGTCATTTAACTCGAACCACTCCAGCGATGACACATCACCTGAACAGAATAACTCATGACAACATTTTGCTAAGTCCCGGACGAAACTTAACAAACTGGGGGACTTGAAGATACATATCCGAGCCCGGACATGATCATTAGGCACGAACCGGACTCACCTGAACGGATATCTCAGACACGCCCGTTCTCCCATAACTCCGAGGACGAACCTTCGAGTAAGTGCGTCTGGACGAATGACGTAATCTCAGTTGACCATTATAAATACTCCATCAAGTACAAGGCCAAGTACGATTTTCTGAACCTTCATCCCTACTTTCTCTCTCTATTTTCTCTCTCTACAAATACTTATCCTCACGCCGGAGGGTGGTCGCAGAGGGGCCCTCCCATCTCTGCGGCGAGCCTAACGGTTTTCTGTTTTTGCAGGATTGTTCTCCAAGCTTCCTTACAAGATCCAAACCCTCGATTACAGGCTCCGGCCTCAAGTCGATTCTTTGGTTCTTCAACGGCGTTATTCTTTTGTTTTGTGAGGGTAGTTGTTGGTTGGGGGGAAATTGTTGGGTGTGGTGGTGAGTGATGACCACCCCCACTAAAAAAGGTTGTGAGTGATGGAAAAATGGTTGCTGACATGGCGAAACATGATTGGATATTGTGAGTGATGAAATTTTATCACTAGTGACCACCCCCCCTCCCCTAAATCACCTCCACAGTAATCTATTTTTTTTATTCAACCAAATTATTTTGATGATCTGTAGCTTGAAATTTGTATTTTTTGAAGCTAGCATCTTCTTGTTAACAAGAACAAAAAAAGATTCTATATGTATTTGGTGAAGTATACATTTTCTTGTTACAATATTAAATTTGTATTTTGTGGATTTAGCATCTCCTAGTTTGAGATTCTTCGTCCGGCTTATTTAACTTACATGATAATCATTTATAACCACCAAACATTGGTTTCTCTCAATCAAATTTCAATCTAACTTTTTATACTTGCCGCAGTTATGGCAAAATTATTCTTTGATGCCGTATCTAACGGCTTGTCAAGGTTAACCACACACCTCAATACAGACGGAGATGCTGCAACCACCATTCTCATAATCACCTTTGTGCTTTCTATGATCTGGCTTGTGTGGATGTTAACATCAAAGGGTTCCGACCCTCCACTGCCACCAGGCCCGCGATCTCTACCGCTAGTCGGAAATCTCCTATCTCTCGATCCTGAGCTCCACTCCTACTTTGCTGCAGTGGCCAAAACATATGGCCCAATTTCGAGGCTCTGGCTCGGTAAAAAGTTGGGTATTCTGATCACTTCTCCAGATTTGGCCCGTGAGGTGTTGAAACTAAACGATACAATCTTTGCCAACCGAGACGTTCCGGTTGCTGGGATAGAGGCAACATACGGTGGAAACGACATCGTCTGGACCCCTTATGGCGATCAGTGGCGGATGTTGAGAAAGATTTGCGTTCGTGAAATGCTTAGCAACCAAGTTTTGGATTCGGTTTACTCTCTCCGCAGAAAAGAGATCAGGAACACCGTGAACTACCTGTACAACCATGCTGGCTCACCGGTGAACGTTGGGGAGCAGATGTTTTTGACGGTGTTGAATGTGATTACCGGCATGATGTGGGGTGGCACCGTGAAGTCGGAAGATAGGGAAAGAGTAGGAGCAGAGTTTCGGCAACTGATTAGTGAGTTGACTGGGTACTTGGGGATGCCGAATTTATCGGATTTTTATCCGGGTTTGGCACGGTTTGATCTGCAAGGAGTTAAGAAGAATATGAAAGTGTTGGCGAAGAGATTTGATGGGATTTTTGAGACGATGATTGAGCAAAGGGGGAAAATGGGTGGTGATGAAAACAAGGACTTTTTGCAGTTTTTGTTGAAGCTTAAGGACAGTGGAGATTCCAACCTACCCTTCACCATCACTCATCTCAAATCCTTGCTTATGGTAATTGCATATTAAATATTGATGTTACAATATCAAAGTTAGATGGTAAAATAGTGAAATTTATTAATCGTGTAGTTACGTTTTTTTATTTTTCAGGATATGGTGGTTGGAGGGACGGATACAACTTCTAATACAGTCGAGTTTGCCTTGGCTGAGATGATGAGACAACCCGAAATGCTAAAAAAGGCACAACATGAATTAGACACGGTGGTCGGGAAAGACTACATAGTCGAAGAATCCCACATCAACAAACTACCCTACTTATATGCTATCATGAAGGAAACTCTTCGATTGCATCCAATACTTCCCCTCTTAGTCCCTCATTGTCCAAGTGAGTCATGTGTGATTGGTGGCTACACGGTCCCCAAAGGTGCTCGGGTGTTTGTGAATGTTTGGTCTATACATAGAGACCCCGCGATTTGGGAAAATCCATTGGAATTTCGACCTGAAAGGTTCCTGGATGGGAAGTGGGATTATACTGGAAATGACTTTACTTATTTCCCATTTGGATCTGGGCGAAGGATATGTGCGGGGACCGCGATGGGAGAACGGATGTTTATGTTTTTGCTTGGATCCATAATTCATTCGTTTGATTGGCAATTGGGTCAGGGAAAAGAACATGATCTATCTGAAAAGTTTGGGATCGTGTTGAAGAAGAAAGTTGCTCTCATGGCAATACCGACACCAAGATTTTCAAACCCCTCACTATATTGTTGATGTATTTTGTTCAATTGGCACCTAAATCACTGTAGCTTGTAGAAATCTATCTATCTGCATTAGTACGGTCAATCTAATAAAGCATAGACAACCACAAATATTGTTGGATTGTCACACTCACATATAGTGTTAAGGAATTGGAAGTTTGAAGGGGTATGGTCCCAGATCTTGCACTAGCCTTAGGTGCAAGTGACCATCACCCGGTTTGTTTTTCCACTCAACAAAGAACATGCCTTAGTTCGTGTGGGCGTGCACGGGCCCGGTTTGCTTTCCCACTCGGATAAAGATGAGATTCTCATCTTGTGTATGAAAATGATTGTTTTAGGCAGCATACACAGAATGCGGTGGTTGCTACTAAAGATGGTAGTTGTGACAATGACCACCACCCAGTTTATTACTATCATCTAAATCCACATCTTCTACAACTGTCGTGTTACTACATTTCACATATTGCCATGCTACAGTCCTGCGCGGGTGCGCGCGCGGATAGCATCAGGAGTCCCATACTACATCACCGCGTGCGTATGCGCGGGAACAGCGAAGGAAGTGCAGAGTAGTGTGTAGATGTGTTGCTTAGTACTGCGCATATGCAACTTATCCAACATATGTTGTGGTTTGCGCAAGCTTGCAAAGCCTACGCGCAAGGACGACATCTAATTATAATGCAAGTGGAACTGTCACTTTGACTTCTGTGATCAACCAGTGTGCTATGCCTTGACACTGACAACAGCGGTCAGCTGACCGCCCAATACGCGGCTACCCAGTCCACTAGAAGAACTCCCAGTTGCATAAAGCTGATGAACAGACTGACAACCATAGCCTGCAGGCCACATGGCGGCCGCTCCTTTGTGATCCTGATACAGCAGGACTCGTGGCGACACCTTTACCGTGCGCCTAATACTTCTGCAGCCTACGTACCTGCTAGGCCTATGGAAAAGCTGCAAGTTGTCAGTCAGGCTCAAGGCCCATCAAACGGCCCATTGGCCTCCTTCTCCTTCACTCCTCGGCTATAAATACCAAACTTCAGACCAGGTTTGAGATAATGCTAATCTGCTCACTCACACTTACAACTTAATCATTTATCTTGCTTCCTAAGCAAATACTTATTCTCACGCCGGAGGGTGGTAACAAGGAGCAACCCCTCCCCATTCTCCTTGCTCCGAGTCACGGAGTGTTCTACTGTGCAGGTGATAGATTCAAGACGATCCAGCCATCGATCGAGGAAAGAAGGGATTAACCCTAACTAACGAGACTTGACTCGTGGACTAACCTCCTGGTTAACCACTCTTTCTCCAATGGCGCCCACCGCTATTTCTACTAGCACTATCATCTCTTCTTTTTAAAGATCATGTCTGATCATCAAAACATGACCGACCCAGAGAGGGAACCCTATGTCCCGGCAGTGGTCGGCCAGGCGGAGAATGCTCCCCTTAACCAACCTATAGGCTACGTAGGCTCATCCGCTCAAGTGGGAAACATCTCGGCGAATCTGCCATATATTCCGCATTTCGCACCCAGCAAACCAAAAGGGGAAGATCCCCTATCCTGGTTTTTAAAGCAACAAGCTGCTCTAAGTGTAGTGCTCATCTAGCTCTGCATGGGCACGCACTGGACTGTACAACGTGTACCTGCTCCAATCACGCCGACGCCTCAGGTTCTTTAATACGAGGCCCCTCCACAACAGCAGCCTGCGCCTTGGGAACGACGAGAACAATTTGGTGACTCATATATGAGTCAACATACATTAGTTGAAGGGGATTCAACCTATAGATCCCGAGCAAGAGACTCAGCGCACCTTAGGCTGGGGCCACAAAGACAACACCAGCGGGAACCCGATACCCGCCAAGGGTCGGACATAAATAGCCGCATTGGGGTGCTCCCCAATGACGACATCCATGACAACACCGACCCTGATGACTGTCACACCCCAACCGATAGAGGAATCATCGGGGCGAGGCACCAGTCGAATTAGATTGCTCAAGAGAATCTATATCAACTATTTAGTGACAATATATAATGCGTTCATTATCCTATACTAATAAACAATATAATCAGTAAACAGTCATACAGATTTCATGTTCTCTCAAACAATACAAATCCGACAACCTAGATTTATTGTGAGTTTCTAGACTTCCTAGCTTGATTTCGAGATAGTCTGCGATTAACCTGCAACATACGTTAAAATATTGTCAGTACAAAAATGTAACAGCGAGTATACAGGTTTGATATAGGATAAAGTAGGTAAAAGAGCTGCGAATTTCCACATACATAAATGAGATACACAACATACACACTGTAAGACAGATACTACCAGCTAAGTCACTCGATAACTGTGATTCGAGATCTTTAAAAGGGCGTGATTCCCTTAACTAAACCTCGTCGGGTGTGAGTCCAACTATAGTACCATATTAGCTAAGGTGGGAGGTCGCGAGTAAAAGTCCTAGCACATATGTATCAAGTATCACGTGTAAATATGTAAGACAGTAATTCGCATGTGATAATAGTTTAGAGTATAGGTTACGTATTGATAAGTGCGTTTTTGATAGGAACGTATGTTACACCCCAAAATGTGTTTAAAGCGTTTAAAAGGGGGTCAAGTATACTCACAGTGGGTGTTTAACAAGTAAACACAACTTGATTGGATTGATTGGGAGCACGTTGGAGTTTAGCATGAGCATAGAACAGTAGCGTAAGCGTTGAACAACATGTAAACAGTGCGTCGAGTGGGTTTGGTGTCGAATGGTGGTTCGATCGGATGGTAACCCATTCGATCAGATGACCATCTAGATGGATGACCATTCGAACGGTTGGTCATTTGATTAGGCGAGTGTGTGTGAATTGATTTGAAACTTTTGAAGTTTTCGTTGTCATATTATTCAAGTCATTCGATCGGATGGTCATCCGGACGGATGGCCATTCGATCGGATGGTTATTTAATTGAAGTTTGATCAAATCGTTTATGTGTGGAAAGTTATAAAGAATGAGTATCCTGGTCGAATACTCATTCTATCGGATGGTCATCTGATCGGATGCCTATTCGATTGGAAGTGTGATATTCTTTGAAGTTTATTAAATTGTTTAGTCTTGAACTTACAAGTCACCTGGTCGAATAGTCATTCGATCGGATGGTCATCCGATCGGATGGCTATTCGATCGGCGATCTGATGTTTTGAAAATCTTCGTAAAATTTTCTAAGTTAAAAGTTTTGAGTTTTGACAGAGACGGCATGACGACGTGTCAGACAACGGAAACCGTATCATGTCCAGCTCAGTCGATCGGATGGGAACCACCCCATTCGATTAGTCTCAACTGTTCTTGACGGAGTTTCATGTTCAACCCATGAATCAGTCGTCTCTTTGGTGGAAATCCGTTCTCAGACCGGGTCTCAACTAGAGTATGAGTAGAGAGCCTGAATGAGTCTAGATTCCATCGGTTTTGAGTAGGAAAGTGATGAATGTTGAAGAAAATCTTGAAATTAATTGTAAAATGTTAAATCTTGTTGAGATTCATGTTAAAACGTTTGGAAATCCTTTAGATCTGGACAAACTTTGATGAGATGATGTCACACTTCAGTGTTCATAAGAAACCGAGATGACGTCACCTTAAAGCAGCCCAAATCAGGTGATTTCATGGTGGAAACAGTGATTTCGATGGTGAAGATGATGAGAAAGTGTGTAATGATGATGGAAGTACACGTTTTGAAGAGAAATACTTACGAAATTGTCTTGAATCATGATGAAAAGTGACTGGAAGTGCCTTGAGTGCGAGTGATAGGATTAGAGAACCAAAGTGTTGAAATGAGACACAATGGCCCTATTTATAGGCAAGTGTGAAAGTTAAAGGGGTCATATGGATCGGATAGCCAGTCTATCGGATGGCCATCCAATCGGATGGTCATCCGGACGGATGTCAATTCGATCGAATGGTCATTCGGACGGATGTCAATTCGATCGAATGGTAATTCGATCGGGCGGCTTGTGCGAGTTGGTTTTCCAAATTTCGTTTCGTTTGACGTGTTTTGTTGCGTTAAACATTGTGGATACTTTAAGCGTTATAACGAGATAGGCAGCGTCGCGTTAAGTTGTGTTTCAGTGCGATAGATTAAGTTGCGCGTGCCAGTGAGTGCGCGTTTAGACGTGTTTAATACCCAATTATTATTATTATTATTATTATTATTATTATTATTATTATTATTATTATATACAACAGGTCATAACATAAATAACTGTGTTTCGAGTTTGCGTTGCGTTAGCATCGCACCACGATGATCGAGGGGAGCAGCTTAAGTACTCACGCGATGTCATTGTGACATTACGACAAGCAATGGGGAGTAGTTTAAGTGCTCACGCGATGTCATCGTTTGCGTTAGTGTATGCGTTATGATGTTCGATATAGCGTGTTGAAAGTATGCGATATATGCGAAGTAACGTTGTAAGCGATATAGTCACATTATGATCCGAATCTCTGGTGCTAGGCGTAACGAGTGTAACGAGAGTAACAAGCACGAAGGTGCGGTTTGTTACAATGACTCCACTTATTACGCGGAGTTACACAACGTTTTCAGCCGATTAGATTATCGTGATGCGTACATAACTGCACAACCGCGCACAAATTTTGATCGTGTTGCGAAGCATGATTACAGATCAGTCTACCGGCCGAAATCTGCTGCGGGCAATTCCAAATTCATAAAGGAAATTGCCCTGGCACCACTCATGCTATCAAAACTTCAACCCAGTGTGGACAAATACAACGGGTTGTCAGACCCCGACGACCACATTGGTGTATTCACCAGCGCCGGCCTTGTTCGCGGATGGAGTCAACCGCTATGGTGCCACCTTTTTGTCCAGATCCTTGCGGAAACCGTAAGGGCCCGGTTCAATAGCTTACAAGTGGGCTCAGTGGTATCATATGAAGAATTGCAAGGGAAGTTTCTTGCTCACTTCAGCTAGCAATAGCGACACGTCCGTTATACAACGGAAGTAATGAATATCTAGCGCAGGAACAACGAAGGCTTGGAGGCCTTCATCACCAGATTCAATAAGGCGTTCCTCAAGATCGGTGAGGTACCGGACGCGCTTGTACGCACACATTTCGTCAAGGCCGTCAAGCATGATGAAGTGGTCAAGATCGTATAATACGCATGGGTCCCAGGCGTAAGCCAGATTTACGATCAATAACCAGCGGGGAACAACAAAGGGGAATTAGGACCGACAATCGACCAATCTCACCAAATCACCCAAGGACATTCTTCTAACTGAAGAGTGTAACTTTAAACCAGTTGCCGTGATGAAAAACAAGAGGGTTCAAGACCCCGACTTATACTATGACTACCATAAAGATAGTGGTCACACCACCAATAAGTGCATCACTCTTCGATTGGAGATTGAGAAGGCCCTTAAGAGTTGAAAGCTGCAACATCTGTTGCCGCATTCGTGAAAGGAAACCAAGCGCATAAATCGCCAAGATGAGGGCCCTTCCGACAAAAAGATGAAATACCTGAACGTCCACATGATAACTCGTGGACGTAGGCAACCGAAGAAGGCAGTTAAGAGGGCGTAAAATGACGATTGGCGTGACGAGCAAGTCGTCTTCCCTTGCGTTAGAGGCGGACTGCGCGACAGTCGCGCCGTCGTGGTTACCGGCTGCTTGGGACACTACTGCACTGATTACATCTTTATAGACCCGAGCAACACCTCCGACATAATCTACGAGTAGTGCTTCAATCAATTCGATCAAGAAGATAAGGATAGATTGCAGACGGTGGATTACCCTTTGGCGGGTTTCGCTTGGCCAAATCACTTTTCGAGTGATCCTTACCAATGGTAGGCATACACGAACGGATGAGGTAGACTTTATGGTTTTACCGCACACCTCCAAACATGATGTGCTTCTCGACAGAGAAGCGTAAAACGACTTTAACATGATAATGTCCACTCCCCAATCCGTAATCGGTTTCCCAACCAAAACAGGGATTGCGATTATATATGCGCGCCGGGATATCATGTTGACGGACGAACTCCGTCTGACCAAAATCGCAAGGCTGACGCCAAGAACCAAACCAGAGAAGTGGGTACTTAACACAAGATACCCTGAACAAACTGTTACCTTGGGCCATGCCTTGTCCAACAACATTAGAGCGCACTTGAAGTAGCTGCTCTTCAAGAATAAGGATATATTTGCTTGGACTCCGGCAGACATGACAGGAGTCCCGCACGATGTCGCGCAACATTGCTTGAATACCATGCCTGGTATCAAGCCTGTGGCCCAGGCGTGGCGCAACCTGGGACCAGAGAAAAACCACGCCATGAACGAGCAAGTGAAAGAATTGCTTGACGCAGGGATCCTGCAGGAAGTTAAATACCATACCTGGTTAGCAAACCCGGTCATAGTAGAAAAGGTGACTGGGGGTTGGCGGATGTGCATAGATTATAAAGATCTTAATAAAGCCTGCCCTAACACTGTTACTCACTTTCGGAAATCAAGGAAAAGGCCGACAAACTCGCACCATCCGAAGGAAGTGCTTCCGTAACTGCTACAAAGGGTATAACCAAGTGCAAATGGCACTCAAGGATGAAGACAAAACGGCATTTTGAACAACTATGAGAAATTTCTATTATACTAAAATGTCGTTCGGGTTATGCAATGCAGGCGCAACCTACCAAAGATTGATGGACGAGACGTTTGGCGAACAAATTAGCAAACTTGTGGAGATCTACATGGACGATCTCGTCATTATGAGCTTTCCAAACTCTTCGAAGCATTAACATGAAGTTCAACCCGAGCAAAAGCTCGTTTGGAATGGAAGAGGGCAAGTTCCTTGGATTCATCCTCACAAAGGATGGATCAAGGTAAACCCTGAGAAGGTGCAGGCGATTGAGCGCATGCCATTGGCATCCACGATTAAGGAAATGCAAACCTTAGCCGGCCGGCTGGCCGCGCTGAACAGATTCCTTGCCAATCATGCAGCCAAATCTTTTTCTTTCATAAGCACCTTGCACAGCTGCCTAAAGAAGCATCATTTCCAATGGACAGATAAAGTGGAATGCGCTTTCAAGGTAATGAAAGAGTGTTTGATACAACTCCCCACTCTCACACCTCCGCGTGAAAAGGAGCCACTAACCCTATACATGTCCTTTTCGGACAGAGCAATAGGCACGGTGTTCCTGGTAGACCAGAATGGGGTACAAACACCGATTTACTATGTGAGCAAGATGCTCACTGACCCGGAAAGAAGATACTCCATCATGGAGAAATTGGTCCTTTCGCTAGTACATGCCTCCAGGCCCTTGCGCCGATACTTTGCAGGGCATGTTATTAACGTATTGACTAATTACAAAATCGGTCAAATCCTTTCAAAGCCTGAGATCTCAGGCAGACTTGCCAAAAGGGCTATCAAACTAGGTGGGCACAACCTAGTTTATAAGCCAAGACTAGCTATCAAAGGGCAAGTGTTAGCAAATTTCGCCACTGAAGTGCCGGCGAATTGCATCCGAGAATGCGAAGAAGAGCAGGACCATGCGCCTACCGCGCCGTCAACTGAAATTTGGGACTATACACAGATGGTGCGTCCAATGAAGACGACGCAGGCGTGGGCCTCCGCCTAATTAGCCCAGATAACCAAGAATTCATGTATGCCATACGCCTCGAATTCAAAAGCACCAACAATGAGGCTGAGTACGGAACACTTCTTGCTGGGTTAAGGCTAGCAATCAAGCTCGGTGTGCAAAATCTGGAAGCGCACGTCGATTCTCTATTAGTAGATGGCAAATAAGCGGGGAATTTGTCGAAAAGGAGACATTATGGTCATCTATCTGAAACAAGCCAGGAAACTAATATCCAAATTTCACTCCTTCAAAATTAGTCACATCAACAAGAGCGAGAACAAACCTGCAGTTGCACTTTCCAAATTAGCATCTACAAGTTTCCAACACTTGGCTAAGGACATGCGCATTGAAGTTCTTAAAAATCCTTCAGTGCCCTTGCGCCAAGTCAATCTGATTGAATTAGAGTCACCGTCTTGAATGACGCCCATCATAAGATACCTACAAACAGGCATCCTCCCAGAAAACAAAGCGAGAGCACACAAGTTGCAACACAAAGCGTACCAATACCAAATGGGAGACGATATCTTATGTCGAAGATCATACTTGGGACCACTCCTGCGATGCGTGGATTCCCAAGATACCACATACCTAGTTCGCGAAATACATGAAGGCATATGTGGCATCCATGCAGGACCACGCATGCTGGTGGCCAAGATCATGAATGTCGGGTACTACTGGTCCGGCATGCACCTGGATGCGGTTAAAATCTGGTGCAAGTGCCTAAACTGTCAAGGACATGCACCTAAGACCTTGAGCCCAAAGAATAACTTGGTCCTAGTGACCACCGCATGGCCATTCCAAAAATGGGCTATTGACATTGTGGGACCTTTTCCCGATGCACCAGGTACAGTTAAATTGATCATAGTGGCAGTTGATTACTTCACGAAGTGGGTTGAAGCAAAACCCTTAGCATCAACCACGGCTATGATAGTGCGTAAGTTCATATGGGAACACAACCACCGTTTCGGTTTACCAATGTGCTATAAATACCAAACTTCAGACCAGGTTTGAGGTAATGCTAATCTGCTCACTCACACTTACTACTTAATCTTGCTTCCTAAGCAAATACTTATTCTCACGCCGGAGGGTGGTAACAAGGAGCAACCCCCACCCCATTCTCCTTGTTGCGAGTCACGGTGTGTTCTACTTTGCAGGTGACATATTCAAGACGATCCAGCCATTGATCGAGGAAAAAAAGGGATTAACCCTATATGACGAGACTCGACCCGTGGACTAACCTCCTTGTTAACCACTGTTTCTCCAAAGTTACATATATTATTTGCAAAATTTGATGGAGTGAGTAACTATGTTTGTTTTTAATAGCTAAAAGTGAGAAGTAATATATAGTAAAGTTGTTGAGAATCACATAAAGGATATAAGTTGGTTTCATTCAAAGAAAAACTTCATTCTTGCACAATATCTACAAAGCTAATGTATATTTTCGCATCATACATACACTTGCACAAACACAAATACATACCTAATTGTTCTATAATTTCTTTTTTTAGTGGCCATTGATCGCTAATAATTCTTCATCCTACTTCCTATCATGGCTGCATTGTTGATTCCATGAGAACTGGAAAGACCAAGAAAACTTAGAAGCTCGTCTCTATAATTAACAAAGTTTTTAAGTGGGAAATGGTACGGGTATGTAATTAATGATTTATTGTGTTTAAAATAGTTTAGTGGATATAATTAATTGTGAACAAAATGCAGTGCAAGAAACAAGAAGACACTTGGGAATGTGGCTATATGATGATTAAGCATATGCAAGTATTTGTCGAGCATATTCAATATGATATTGTTAAAGAGGCAAGTTTTTGTATATGCATTGTCTATTGCGCTAAATTATATGTATTTACAATCTCACATTTTTATAAAGTTATGTTTAGTTATGAAAAGAAGATGGGAAGCATCCACAATCAAAAATTGAAGAAATAGTCTTAAAGTTAAAGATGGTGCGGTTGGTGTGTTTTATTGATGCTAATGCGGCTTCCAGATGGAGGGTTGCTAGTGTCAAATTCATTTAGAAGGTTGTTCAATCAATTAGGAGGTGCGGGTATATTCTTATTTGTTGCGATTATATGAAACCGCACCCTCAAAGAAAACATTAAATGGTGCCCATATTATTAATGCGGTTCCAGCACCGCATTTTCAATGAAATTTCACCGCATCTTTAAAGAGTTTGTCTACTAGTGATTTTAAGTTATGGTGGTAGAAAATCTAGAAATTATTTTTAAAACATAAAGTAAAAATTACCATTAAAAAAACTATCAACATTATTACATAACTGAGTATTAATAATCATTCAAATAAATTTTTAGCTCCACTGTCCAGTAAATAACTGTGTCCACGACATGCATGATTTGATGTTTCTTTGTAATGGTAATTTAACATTTAACAAAGACATTGTGAATAGTAATTTACTTTTTGACTTTTCTATTTTTTTCATTATTATTATTATTATTATTATTATTATTATTATTATTATTATTGTCCTTTTTTAGTTTTTGTTTTTTATACTCTCATCCTTCAACTTTTAACATTAGCATTTACAACTTCTTAATTTTTAAAAGATTTTGTAATCGAGTTTTATATATTTATTTTTTTTGTAAGTGTTGGTATAAATTAAGTTGATTTACGTTTTGACGTATTTTTTCTTGAAAATGAGACAATATGTTCTTACACTTATTATCATGTTCGTTTTTAGTTGTTTACGTTTCGAATTATATTTATTTCGGAAATATGTCAGGTCAAATATAATAAGTTTTCGTGCTTATAGTTATGTACGTTTTTCATTTAATATATGTTTTGACGTAAATTATAATTAGCAAGTTGTGTGAATAGTGTTTTCATTCAATTAGCTTTTTTTGACTTTTTTATGGACTTTATTATTTTTTTTCACCTTTCTTTATGTTTAAGATAGTGTTTACGTTCCTTTTTTTTCATTAAAGTTATATTTAAGATAACGTTTACGTCTCAATTTACAATTAATTTAAAATCAGTTTGTCCTGTTGTCCAATTTAAATTTATTTTTTTTGGTTTTCGGTTAATATGTCGATATTCTTTTGAGCATACTTCTTTGAATTGTTATACTGAAACAAAATAGATATAGACCCAAACCCTGCAATGTAACGCGGGTATTCTTACTAGTTAAATCACATATATCAAACAAGGGCAAAATAGCTCAATTTATTATGTGAGGATATAGGGAATGGTTCACTTGATAGTAACCAACACTACCACAAAAATAAGTTTTATAGAGGCACGGGATTTGTCGAAAATTACCGACGAAATCCAATAGGAATTCAAAAATATAGAATACAAAACATCGGTAAATTCGGATCTAATTGTTTTGGTGGAACTCATTGCTGAAGGATGATATGTCCAGTGGTGAAGCTTGAGATTTGGGACTGGTAAACGAAAGTCACCGGACCTAAAATTTCTATAAAACCGAGGGGTCGAAAACGTATATACCCAAAATTTCTATACGAAAACTACCTATTCTCCACTACTAAGTGAAAAGTTCAGGGGCCGGCCGCCCCTCCCGCCCTACTTAAGCTATGCCCATGGATATGTCATTAATATGTTGATAAGGTTTTTTTTTATAACATTCCAATCGATCCTGACGGTGAAGGCCCATCGATTACTCGTCGCTAACTTGGGGATAAGATTTTCGGATATGATCCTCACTCAGAGTTTCAATTACTTATATATTTCCCGAACCAAGACGATACCAATACCCGTATACATTTTTTATGATTTTCAATTTTTATACGAACCAATTTTGATATTAATCGGTATTTATGAACTACATGTACCAAACCGGTACTACACTCATATTTGGTTGGTGTCCGGTTTGTGTTTGACTCATTTTAGATTGGTTCGTATTATTGGCACACCTTGGGGGATTAAATTGACACCCTCAATACGCATCGTATAGGCCTATACGATGCGTATTGAGGTGGGTTCAAACTTCTATGTCTTCCAAAGGCTGCCAATGTCCCCCTACCAAAAAGTAATACGCATCGTATAGGCCTATACGATGCGTATAGAGGGTGTCGATTTAATTTTTTTATTTTTGCAAGGTAGCTTCCTGTCACGCGGTAGCTTTCCGTCACGCGAACGAAGAAGCAACACTTTGGACATTTGTTGATCTTCAAACATCTAGGAAACATTATTTGAGAATACCCATGAATATATCGAAGCTGTAGAATGAGATCCTCCACTGTTGGGTTATCATCTTTCAACCCCATTTTCCCCAAATTTATCGATTTTGTTTTTCAACAGGGATGTAATGCAATGATTCCTCTCAATTGAATAGACCAACACTTGCTTCATAGGACGCACTTGAACCGTCTCAGATGTAATAACAGTACGTTTAGCATTCGTGCATGCTTGAATTGCAGAAAGCAAAGGATAACGAAGATGAACATTGTATTTATCATGAAAGTACTGAACAAACGAGATAACAGCTCCGGTTTCATCAGCTGCATTTGGAACAGGAGAGTTGAAAAACTGCAATTGGAATTGATCTTGGAACAACATACTCTTGTTACCATATGACACATGATAAAGCGCTTCTCTAGACAATCTGGGATTATGTTCCGCAAGCACATATTTGCTTCAAGATTTACGTCTGATGTCCATGTTTGATCACATTTGACTTCATCGAAGCTGTAGAATGAGATCCTCCACTGTTGGGTTATCATCTTTCAACACCATTTTCCCTAAGTTTATCGATTCTGTTTTTCAACAGGGATGTAATGCAATGATTCCTATCAATTGAATAGACCGACACTTGCTTCATAGGACTCACTTGAATAGTATCAGATGTAATAACAGTACGTTTAACATCCGTGCCTGCTTGAATTGCAGAAAGCAAATGATAACGAAGATGAACATTGTATTTATCACGAAAGTACTGAACAACCGAGATAACAGCTCCGGTTTCATCAGCTGCATGTGGAACAGGAGAGTTGAAAAACTATAATTGGAATTGATCTTGGAACAACATACTCCTGTTACCATATGACACATGATAAAAGCCCTTCTCTAGACAATCTGGGATTATGTTTCGCAAATTGGGAAGCACATATTTGCTTCAAGATTCACGTCTGATGTCCATGTTTGATCACATTTGACTTCATCTGCGGCAGTCCACTGACTTTCTTCCCCCGTGTCTGCACCGTGATCTTCATATTCTTGGTTCAGTACCAACTCATCTTTAGTAGTATTTGTTTGAGAACCTGATTCAGATACGCAACGGTTCTCCAATTCCAGATCAGCAAGCAAATACACAGCGATTCTCCAATTCCAGATCAGTAATGTAAGGAAACAGTTGCGGTTTGTATTTTCCATAGCCACCTTTCCCAAAGTAAAAAACGGTTGTGGTTTACACATTCAGTCTTCATTGTTCATTAAAATTAACAAGACGGTCTCTTTGCTTCGTCCACTAGAACTATTGTAGGATCGTTTTCACGACCAAAAGAGTCGTTCAGAAGAGTTCTAATCAATTCAAGAGGCGGAAACTAATGAATTGACTTGGAAAACAGCTTGATTCACTTCTAAATGTCTTGTTTATTGATTTAATAGGTTTACAGATCAATCGACACGTCGGCAGCACTTCGGTACCGGAAACATGAATCGTTACAAATGATTTCGCATCTAGGGTATTTATAGAAGATCTAATTTCGCATGAACCTGCCAAGCGAAATTAGTTACAAGCGAAATTTGATTTCGTGCGAAATCACTATGTGATTTCGTACGAAATTACCCATGCGAAATACCTATAAATCCTATTTTCTCGAACTACGTGCCCTGATCTAACAATTCTAATACAAGACTCGATACAAGACGAAGTCGACAGACGTATGCACCAACAGATTCCCCCTCGAATGTTGATGAGTCTTCATAGTCTTCAGTCTTTATTAGTCTTCGGGCTTTCTCCAAAGTATCTGACAGTGTAAGCATCCTTCATCTTTTCTCTTCTCTTCGATTTCAGAATCTCTACCTGGATCTTTTCTCACTCTAATTCTCTTAATCAGATCTCTTGATTAATCTTTTAGGATCCAGAACTGGCTCTAGTATCTACAGACTCTTCTTTACTAACAGACTCTCCCTTGAGTTGTTCTGGGATCGTAATCTGGCTTTCACAGGTTTAGAATCGCAACCTGGCTCTCTCATAGCCATAACCTGCACATTCTCTTCTCTACCTTAAAGTAAATTTCACAAATTTTAAATTTTGACAAATTTACACTATGCTAACCACTTTTAGAAATAAATTCACAACATCACATAATGATAAAACAATTTAATTTCTGATGACCACTTGTAAACAAAAGATTTTTCTCACAACACTCTCCTAAACCTGTTCATCATGTCTAGCACTCAGAATTTTGAAAATCAGCTTTTCAACATTAGTTGTCTAAAATCTTTTTGAATTTTTCAAAATTTATGCTAAAACACACTGAAAATCTTTTTGGATATTTGATATAATGAAATGAAGTAAACAATATTTACAAACAATATTTTTGTGAGTTTGTGTAAGAGGATCATATCAGTTTTTGAGACAAATCACCAACACCGTTAAGCTTTAAACATTTTAAATTCTAAACGATTCACTTAGATTGTCAGTATACTGATCCACTTAAATTTTCACACAAAGTTCAACTGTTTCGAGATACGAGATTAGTGTTTTAAGCACTTAAACTTATTCGCGTGTCCCACCTCAGAATATACTCCCGTATCCAGATCCCAATATTCAGTCTTACAGGTGAATATACCACAAATGATATCTGTAAAGGGTTAAATGCGAGGGCCGTGAGAGCTCAGGCTATTGCTTCCGCAAAATTAGAGAGATGACGGCTTCGACTTTAGGTGTGTTCCCTTTAGAGAATCTTTTCTTCAACAGCACATGATTAGCATTTTGCAATGTTTCATCATTTTTTGTACTGAGGGTGGTGCCATATTTCAAGCAAGCGAAAAATATTATACGGGGACTAGGCCATTGCTTCCGCAAAATCAGAAGTCCCGGGATAATACCCCAGATATCACCGAGTATAAAGACCTAGTATCTCAGAAAGAGGGACCTTTCAAACAAGATTTCGGGGGTTACCCATATATCCGAGAGATGTTCCCCACGATATAAGCAAGTTTGAATTTTAGGTTTATATCTCGTCATAATCTACAAAATGTGTAAAAACCTACTGGCACATCATCAGTGAGACCGTTTATCACATTTTGACTTTCCAATTCTTTAGCATGCTGTGATAGTCTACTGATGTACTATCATTTCCTCTTTTTCACAACAAAACTTATTTTTGATTTTATCATGTTTTTGACTTTTTCAAATTTTCAAATGTTTTTGGATTTTCTGAAACTTTCTTACTCCCCCTAAAATTCAAAATCATTAAAAGAAATTTGAAAACAAAATGTACAAGTAAAATGACAACTGATATCAAATCGCTTCAATTTGCCATCCACTTGGCATAAACAATCAGAACTCCCCCTTACAACAAACTATTTTCCCATTATGATTTCAAAACACTTAAGTTTGTTTTAATCAAATGGTTTTTTCGGAAAATAAGTTTTGTTGATTTTATAAACTACTTGTAGGTTAGGGGATCAATTCATCACCTTGTTCTTTCAACCATTTTTCCAAAAATGTGTTTAACTTTCCCATTGAAAACTTTTTCAGCTTCAAATTTTTCTTTACCAGAAATGAATTGATCTGAAATTTCAAACCTACCTTTTGATTTTAGATTTTCCTTTGACAATTTCGGAAAGTTTTCATCGTTCAACTCTGGAACGGAATTCTCATTCTTTTTCTCAACAGACGACTCCTCTGATTTTATGGAATCAGATTCATTGTCAGAACTACTCTCAGATTTTATAACCCATCTTTGTTTGTTCAAATCAACTTTTCATTTGTAAAAACGTTTTGAACTTTCACCAGTTTCAAAAGTTGAATTTTCAAACACTTTAGATTTCTCAGTTGGTTGTTTCTTTCCATTAAAATGAATTTCTTCCAATCTTGAATTAAAAGAAACTCCCTGTTTTATGTTGTTGAACGGTTGGCAATTCCAAGCAATGTGTCCAACTTTTTGACATTTGTAACAGGTTCTTCTGTCAACTCTTGGTGCAAATTTATTCAATTTCTTCTTTCTTTCTGCAAGAAATTCTTGATTTGACTGTCTCCAGAATGGTTTCTTCTGCTCTTCTTCAGAACTACCTCCTGCAACAAATTTTGTTTTTGTTTTATAATTTTTCTCATTTTTATAATTTTCTGATGAATTAAAACCAAGACCTTTCTTTTTGAAATTACCGTTATGGTTTGGTTTCTTTCGATAACCTGAACCAGAACTGTAACCCTTTTTCTTGTTCAATCTCTGTTGAACTCTTGAAGTGTACTTTTTAGGTTTTTCAGCAAGATTTAAATCTTTTATTTCAGAAACATTAATTTCTGTTAATTTGAAAACCTGTTTGATCATTTCAATTTTGACACTTCTTATTGGAAATTCCTCATCAGAATATAATTTGTCTGAATCATTCAAAGTATATGCCACTTTGATCGATTCATCATTCAAATTAGATTTTGATAAAAGGAATTCTTTATTGTAAACCCTTTTAACCGGTGAACTCGGACTCTTTTCTGATGAACTCGAACTTTTAGATTTAGACTCCGACTTTGACTCTTCATCCATATCCAACACCTGATCGACCACTTTCTTTAACAACTCAGACTCATGATCAGTGTCAGACGCTGTGAATGTGACATCAATATTATCTGGTAACTCATCAATGATTTTAGACTTTAACTTGATGTTAAGAGCCTTATTTAAACGTTCCTCATTTGGCTTTCTGGGAGAATAACTATTCCAAATCGGGGGCGGACACTTGTTATACTTGACACTTTGTTTCTTACCAGTATCCGTATCTTCTGTCTTTTTATCTTGAAACGCTTCAAGACCTGCAACAGTAGGATAAACTCTATCAATCAAACAATCATAAGTTGTATAACTCAACAACAAACGTTTGATTCTTTCACTCTCAATCTTTTCAAGTTCCAAATCCTACTTTAGCTTTGCACAGTCTTCAATATACTCATTGATGACCTTCTGCTTTGTCATTAATGTAGAACTCATCATTGTCATAGCAGCATCAACTTCTTTGTTTGTCTTGTTCAGACCATCAACTGTTATGTTCAACACATCATATGACTCTTTCACATACTTCACATCAGACAACAAATTTTCTTTCATCTTTTCTAGTTTAACTATCTTCTTATCCTTCTCCTCACAATGTTTGCATGACTCCAAACATTTCAGACAAGGTTTAATGACCTCAACTATCTTTTCAACCTCAACAACCTTCTTAAACTCAGTAATTTTCTCAATTTCAACAATCTTTTCAACTACCTTTTCTTCATCAATTTCTATTTTTATCTCACACTCTTCATCGTCAACTTTCTTTGTTGAAATTTCTTCAACTTCAGCTTTCTCGGCTTCCAATTTTTCTTTTTCTTCAGCAATTCTTTTTGCTTCCAACTCTCTTTTCAATCTAGCAGCCTTCTTCTCATTCAACATCTCAATCTTATCTGCAAAAAACAAATTAAAACTAAATGAGTCTAAACTTTTTCTTGCATTATTAATGTACTCTTCCTCGTCATCAGTATCATCATCACTTTCTGATGATCTAAAGATCTTTGTTCTTTTGACTCCTTGTTCTTCTAAGATTCTAGTAACAGTCCTGAACCAGGTGGAATGTATTTATCCCAGCTAAATCCCTCGGCGACCTTTTCATCATCTTAGTCAATTATACCATAACAAGCTCTTTTCTCTTCAATGGTACGTGCATGTGCAGTTTGTGGTTGTTGAGCAATCTGATGAAAAATTGATTTTTGATAATAATTGTTCTTTCCAGACTGATCTTGTCTTCCATTTGCTTCTTTGTTTTGGCACTCACGCTTAAAATGACCTTTTTCTTTGCAACGAAAACAAGTGACCTTTGATTTGTCAAACCCTATCGGAGATGCACTCATTTCTCGAAAATCATCTCTTCCAGTGACTTGTTGAAATTTTTCTGCCCTTCTTGTAAGTGCATTACGTCTATTGACTTTGTCTTGTATCATGTTATGTAATAGGATAGATTAGAATAATCAGTGCACGAGGTTCGAGAGTCGAAGTTTAGTGATTAAGCAAGAGGTTTCGCTCATATGGACATGTCCATATAAGCGAAACTACCTCAACTATATATAGGTGCATTGTTTGTTCATTTGGAACGGATCTGGAACTTGTAACGAAGTGCTGCCAAATTGCTTTCAGGTTGTAAACGTTGTTAAATCAATCAAAGAAGCATTATAATTAGTTTGAGCGTCCGTTTCACTGATTCCGCCTTTGAATCGGATTCACAACTCTTCTGATTGACTCATTTGGGTTCAACAACGATCCTACAAGTGGTATCAGAGCTCAGGAGGAAGAGTTTAGCTCAATTGGATCAGTTTTCTGTCTTCTACACCTTCTTTTTAAATCTGAACAAGTTTCCACGGTTAAAATCGGCCAAATTTTTCACAGAGTGTCTATTAGTGAATATTAACAAAGCCTTGAAAGTTTCACATCCAAATTCAGATTAAAAATGGACCAAATTACCTTCGGATGTGATTTCGCTTATTCGGACATTGTATGGTTTCGCTTTTAGGACCACATGGTTTCGCTCCAGTGACCAAAATTTCTTGGTATTTCGCTCTTATGACATTTTGACTAGAGGTTTCGCTCCAAGATACATGCTATTTCGCTCCAAGAGTCCAAGACAGTTTCGCTCATAAGTCCAAGATAGTTTCGCTCATAAGTCCAAGATAGTTTCGCTCATTTGATCATTTTGGTTTCGTTCTTGTGAACAAATTCTTAGGGATTTCGCTCATCAAGTCATCAAAGGGTTTCGCTTATTAGTCATCAAGTGTTTTCGGTTTTGTTTCACAAGTGGTTTCGCTTTTGTGTCACAAAGAAACTTGATTTCGCTCAAAGTGTGTTTGAAGATGTCAAGCAACGGTGAAGAATTCTACAACACATTCTATAACGCGTTCACTTCCGAATCGTCAGATAGAAGATCTGAGATGAGAGAATATTTAAGAGAGATTTCGGAGAATTTGAAGTTTGAGAACATGTACGGAAGCCAACAGAAGCCACCAAAGCTAATGAAAGTTGAAGATTATCACTGGTGGAAAAACAGATTTGAGGGTTGGGTAAAAGCTTTTGCTCCTGAAAGCTGGTTAAAACTGACAAATGGATACACTGAACCAGTAAAAGAGGGAGGAGAGTTAATAAATGCAAAAGATTTCTCAGACATAGATATAAAAAATGTTGTGGCTGAATATAAGATGATCACATTAATCAAACAGTCAGTGAGAGAAGATATTATCTCGTTACTTGAACAAGAGAAAACTTCAAAAAGTTTGTGGGAAGCGTTAGGGAGAAAGTGTGTAGGAAGTAATGAAATTGTTAAAAATAAAAAGAAGTTGTTGCGTAAAGAGTTTGATCTTTTCAGTTGTATGAAAAATGAATCTGTTTGTAAAATGATTGAGAGATTTGGACATCTGAAAATGGAGTTGGCCAGACATGAAATCAAATATTCTGAAGAAGAGATGGTGGATAAATTGTTTGATTCATTGCCAAATGATCAAGATTGGCAATACTTCGCTCTAATGCTGAAAAATACAATCAAGCCTGATGATTTAAAAGTGGATTTGCTGATTGAAAGGCTTGAAAGCCATGAGTTGGAGATAAAAAGATCCAAAGTCAACAGTCCAGCCTATCAGCAGAATGTGGAACTTTACTACAGAGGAAATGCACCACAGGCTGGATCTCTAAGAACAGCGTTTTCTGCAGAAAGTTCAAACTCAGTGAACAATTAAAGTCTTCACAGTGGTTTTCACAGTGGATCTTCTTCAACAACTTCTGATCAATCTGCTTCAAAGAATTTATTCCAGTGTAATATCGCAGTAGATTTGAAAAATGGGCAAAATTTCAGCAAAGAGTCGGCGAAACAACAGATGGTTTTCTTGGCATCTGTACTTGAATCGTATGAAAGCCTCGTTGCAGGGAAGATTGGCAACACCAACTTGACGAAAGAAGATTATGATCAATTAGACCCCGAGGAGATGGAACTAATGGATATAAGATGGTGCATGGCCAGTGCGGTTCATCGGGCACAGCGGTTCATGGAAATCACGGGGAGAAAGTCAATTGGTGGACCATCTACCAAATTGGGATTTGATAAATCTAAGGTGACATGCTTCAAATGCAAACAAAGAGGTCACTTTAAGCGCGAGTGCAGAAATGCGTATGCTAATGATGATTCTGCAAACCCGTTCAATGAAGATTACTACAAGAAAGCGATTTACCATCAGAACAAGTCTGAGCCACCAAGATTGAAACAGCCTGAAGAAAAATCAAGGGCTCTTGCAGTTATATATGACGATGAAGGTTACGACTGGAGTCAAGTATGCCCTGAAGAAGATGCTGTTGGGTATGCATTTGTGGCTGATGCTGATCCTGATAGATGGTGGAAAGCAGACTATGCAAGATGGGAAATTGGAAAATTAAACAAACCATTCAAAGAAGCTCAGAGAGCCAAACGATGGAATGATGAGTTGGAATGTTACATGGATCCACGGGGTAATCCAGTTGCTGACCCATCAAAAGTGGATTTCAAAGCTGTAACAAATTTGATTCCAAGGCAAGCTACTTTCAACACACGAAGGTTATCTGATAAAGCATATTTTCCTGATTTGGAGAAGAAGATAAGAGAGGTTTGTGAAGCAAGTCTACCGAAGGTGGTAGAGATGAAAAAGAGAAAAGAAGAAGAATTGAAGAAGGTGATTGAAGAAGTAAAGGCTGTTGCGAAGACTGCTGCTGAAGAGGAACAGAAAGCTGATGAGGAAAAGAAAGAGGAAGTTCAGAAAGTTGAGACAGAAGAATCGGTGCTAGAAGAGACTGAGGTAAGAAAATCTTCTGACTTATCGAATGTTGAATTGGTTGATGAAAAAGAAAATAAGTGCAGGAATTGCATAGAAATGTGCAAAGCCTGTACTGAAAAAGATGATATCATAAAAACAAAAGACAATGACATAGTTAAACTTGAAAATGTTTTCATAACAAAATGTAAAGAAATGATTGACAAAGAAGAAATTTTGAAACTAAAGGTTGAAAAGCAGACACAGAAGTGTGAAGATCTTGAAAAGGATAATGATGTTTATAGACAACTGTGTTCAGCAAAATGTGTCGATTATGTTGAAAAAGAATCTAAATTTCAAGATTTACAAAAACAGTATGATTCTTTAAAGTGGTCGAGTCAGAGAGTACAAGAAGCTTATGATACTTTGAAGAGCCAAGTCAAAAGTTTTGATCAAAGATTATCTGAAACTTTAGTCACTAAAGAAATGTATGAAAGAAAGTTTAAAGAAAAGCAAATTGAATTAAACAAATGTGTTGATGAAATTGCTAATCTTAAACAAGTCTTGGCTGAAAAAGAAAAGATTGTTACAAAACTTCAAAGTTATCATAACTCTTCGTACATTCTCGAACGCATTTTCAACATCACATCAGATGACAAAGATACTGACAATTGCAAAAAGGGTATTGGTTCAGAGTTTCATCAGGTACCACCACCATTGAGAAACAATTATACTTTTTATGATGAGGAAAAGGTGGCAAAGGGTTTGAACATAGCTGACCAGTTACCTGAAAGTATCGATGTGACTTACTCCAAATCTGATGATGCTAATGATTCAGAGGTGGTAAGTAAGGTCGTTGAAAGCGTTTTGAAAGATGAGTCTACAAAAGGTAAGTCTGAATTACAGGAAGAAGATGAAGGAAATTTTCATGATGGTTATCTGAAAAACACAAAATCCGAGAAAAATTTGGATGATGATTCAAAGGGATTGGTCTATACCATGATTGGATCGGACAAACTATTCTTAGATGTTGTATTCCCGATTCAGAATGTGATTTCAGAGAAGGTCGATAAAGTTTTCAAAATGGTTGAGATTGAGAAGTCGGAAATTTCAAAGTTTGCTGGTAAAGGTTATAAAGGTTCTTATAACAAACCTGGTTTTAAGAAGAAAAACATGAAGGCTGGTTTGGGTTATAAAAAGAAACAGAATCGAAAACAAAATGAAAAACCGGATTTGCAACATAAATTGAATTTTGTTCAAGGAAAAAGTTTGAAAGAAGAAGAAAAACTCAAATTTGGACAGCAGTCTAATGAGGAGTTTGATGCTATGAAAAAGAAACAACAACAGGCCAAGGACGTTTCAAAGAAAGTGTGTTTTAAATGTGATCAGATTGGACATGTTGCACGAAAGTGTCCAAATCCAAAGCCTGTTGATGTTGAAAAACAGAAATTTGAGGATATGAAACCAAGGTCAACCAGATTTGATTCGAAACAAACTTGGAGATACAATATAAACAAGTTTGCTTCAAATCAAACTTGGAAATCAAACCCGAACAGGTTCAATTCAAGACAGACCTGGAATTCTTACACACCCAGATTCAGAACAACACAAAGTTGGAAAACATCTGTTGATATGACAAAACATCAAGAGTTTTGGAAACCTAAAAATGTTATTCAAAATCAAAAGGTTCAAAAAGAGACAAACTTTTACAAAAGAGGTACTCCGGAAGGTCAAATGTGGAGTGCTAAGAAACAAGTGACGTCGGAAAAAGATGAGAAAGTTGAAGTCAACGCTGAAAAAGTTTTAAATGACAAAGAGTTTCCGAAATTAAATGAACATTATTGTGTTGAAATGCCTAAGGTCCAACAGACCTGGGCTAAATTGTTCAAATGATTGATAAAGTTTAAATGTGCAGGTGCTCAACGAAGCTGAAGATTGTGAGAATGGTAGTTGGAGCAGCCTGGCACAGGAAGAGGGTGCAGGACCCTGGTTTGGTTGAACAGGGATTTAGTTTGATTGTTTTCTGTACATAAATAAACAATATTTTCAAAATCCTAAAAATTGAAAATTTTAAAACCAAAAATATGTTTTTAGTTTGTTAAAATTTGAAAAACCAAAAATATGTTGTCTTTAATATTGTTTTGTATGTATGTTGATTGAATACGCCGAAACCCTCACGGCTGAACAAACATGATTACTTTCACCAGATTGAAAAACGGTTTTCAAACTGTAAAAATCAATGTGTTGTAAATCATGGGGGTAATTACTGCTTTTATTGTAATTCAGTGCACAGTTAGCAGAACATGGATGGCGAGACAAAGCTATCAGTGTTGGTTGTAAAATTTTCTTTAAATGGTTTTGAATTTTAGGGGGAGAAAATTGTCATTAGAAAATCCAAAAACATTTGAAAATTTGAAAAAGTAAAAAACATGATAAAATTCAAAATTGAGTTTTTGCGTAAAAAGAGGAAATGATAGTACATCAGTAGACAGTTACAGTATGCTAAAGAATTGTAATGATTATATAGCGTTAAACAGTCTCACTGATGATATGTCGATAAGTTTTTATACACTTAGTAAACTTTTTCGGGATATAAACCTAAATTCAAACACTTGCTTATTTCGTGGGGAACACTACTTGGATATATAGGTAACCCCTGAAATCTCGTTTGAAAGGTCCCTCTTTCTGAGATACTAGGTCTTTATACTCAGTGATATCTGGGGTATTATCCCGGGACTTCTGCTGAAAGAAATTTCTGACCTAGTCCCAGTATAATACCTTCCGCAAATGCTTGAAACACAACATCACCCTCAGCAAATTGATGAAACAATAAAATTGATAATCATTGCTGTTGAAGAAAAGATCCTCTAAAGGGGACACACCAAAAGTCGAAGCCGTCATCTCTCTGCGTATACGGGAGTATCGACCTGAGCTCTCACGGCCCTCGCATCTAACCCCTTACAGATATCATCTAGGTATACTCACCTGTAAGACTGAATATTGGGATCTGGATACGGGAGTATATTCAAGAGGTGGGACACATGAATGAGTTTAAGTTCTTAATACATCTAATTCGTATCCTGAATCAATTGAACTTTGTGTGAAAATTTAAGTGGATCAGTATATCGACAATCTAAGTGAATTGTTTAATTCTGATTGTGTAACTAAGCTCAACGGTACTTGTGATTTGTCTCATAAACTGATATGATCCTCTAACGTATACTCAAACAAAAATATTGTTTGTAAATATGTTTGTACATATTTCTTTACTGCTTTATGTTTTCAGAAAATTACAAAAAGATTTTTGATTCTGCTTTATTTTCGACAACCGATGTCTGAGTGCTGAATTTCAAAATCTAAGTAAGCTGATCGTGTTTCTGAAAATAAAACAAGTTCATTAATTTGAAACTTGAAGATCAATTTAAAATCAAAAATTCAAAAACAGTTTGTGATATCTCCAAGGTCATTAATTTGGACTTGGAGGATTAACTGTGGGGGATTTGGATGCTTATATTGTTATAGAGCTAGTTTCCAATACGATTCGATGAAACTGCCAAATTTATGAGAAGTGATTTTGAGGAGATTGAATTGTCAGATTACGATATCTGGAAAATTAAAATGTTGTTACTTATAGTTGTATGAGTGATTGCAGGAAAAGTCCAAACTACGATCCCGAGAGCATAGTCTAAGGGGGAGTCTGAAGACAAGCTTGAAGTTAGAAAGAGCTTGTAGCTGGAAAGCTAGGTGTCGATCCCTAAAAGCACGGAAGCTTAACGAAAGGGGGAGCCTGCTGATGATAAAGCTGTTGATGATAAAGTCAGAGATGAGATCCTGGTGTAAGAGTCAAAGAGAGAAGCTAATCAAAGAGAAAGATTGAAAGATGCTTTCAATGTTACAATCTGAACGAGAAGGCAGAATGATCAAGACAGAAGAGGTGTCATAACAGAGACTAGACACTGAAGACTTCGTCAATATCCGAGGGGGAGTCTGTTAGTGCATTACGTCTATTGACTTCGTCTTATATCATGTTATGTAATAGGATAGATTAGAATAATCAGTGCACGAGGTTCGAGAGTCGAAGTTTAGTGATTAAGCAAGAGGTTTCGCTCATATGGACGTTGTCCATAAAAGCGAAACTATAAGCAACAGGTTTCGCTCATATGGACATGTCCATATAAGCGAAACTACCTCAACTATATATAGGTGCATTGTTTGTTCATTTGGAACGGATCTGGAACTTGTAACGAAGTGCTGCCAAATTGCTTTCAGGTTGTAAACGTTGTTAAATCAATCAAAGAAGCATTATAATTAGTTTGAGCGTCCATTTCACTGATTCCGCCTTTGAATCGGATTCACAACTCTTCTGATTGACTCATTTGGGTTCAACAACGATCCTACACTTCTAACTGCACTGGCTAGACACCACTTGATGTCCATCAACTCAAGTTCCTCCGCATCAATTTGGTCATAATCCTCTTTGGTAAGCATCGGATTTCCAATTCTTCCAGCAATCAAACTTTCATATGATTCCAACATAGCAACGAGTGATGCCATGTGTTGCTTAGCTATTTCCGGAGAAAGATTTTGACCATTTTGAATATTCAAGGTAACATTGCACTGCAGATTTGTAGAATTCTTTTGTTGATGACTTGGTGTTGTAAAATTTGGATCAAAGCTTGAATATGAAGATGAAGATCCACCACTTTGAGTCACAGTACTTCCCTTTGTTCCAGAAGAACTATCAGCACTGAAACCAGTTTTATCTTTGGGCTTGGAGTAACTTCAAATTTATTTTCTCTGTAGTATAAACTCACATCTTGTTGAGCATTTGGATTAGACATGATAACAGTTTTCAGGATATCCAACTCATGCTCTTCAATCTTCTGAATAAACTGTGCCAGATTCATATTTTCAGATTTTCTCATGTGTTTTCGGATCAACAAATAAGTTCCCCATTTCTGCTGTGGTAATGCATCGGCTAGTTTATCAACCCATTCATCGTCGTCTTTCTTTATTTCCAATCTTTCCATTTCCAAAACCAAATGACAATATCTATCAATGGTCTTTTTTGTTGTTTCTCCTTCTAAGGCTACAAACATATCAAATGATTTCTTCAGTAAAGCCTGTTTGTTCTTGATCATATCTGGACTTCCTTTAAACTTTTGAATCAATGCAGTCCAAATTGATCTTGCAGTTCCCTCATGTTGAAGTAAAACAAAAATATCTTCTTTAACTGCTTGTTGAAGAATACTGATCATCATTTTTTCACTTGTATACTTCAATTTTTCAATCTCTGAAAAGTCACAAAAGCCTTTTCAAGCCAACGTTCATTTTTCGGTTTCTCGTAATCTTTCTCTAATGAACACCATGCGTCAAACTTATAAGCTTGCACCCAGTTTTCAAATCGGTTTTTCCATCCTTTAAAATCCTCAATGTACATAAGTTTCGGCGGTTTTTGATACGTTCCCGTCTCATTCTCACTATACAAAGTTTCAGCAGCCGTCACTGGAGCAACCGGTGTAGCAAACGCATTGTAGAATTCCTCTTCCATGATTCAGAAATCTGTATCACAAAATCAACAAAGTTCAAACAACAATGAAATTTCACACGAAATAAGAGTCCAAACGAAATAACACACTGATGCGAAATCAGTTTGGTGCGAAATAACTTCTCAAAAGAAATCAAACTTTGGAGCGAAATAACACCTTGGAGCGAAATAACCTATTTCAAGCGAAATAAGGTAATTCGTGTGAAATCAAGTATATCTTTCAAGCGAAATAGCAATTTCAAGCGAAATCAATTGCTAATTTCGTGCGAAATACCGCTGACATCATCATGACCGATCTGTTTTTCAAGCGAAATAGACAATTTTATCAGTTTTAGATCGAATTAAGGTCCAATTCTTTCAAGGATTCGTTAAAACACTGTTTCGCACACAATATGTGAAAATCAATCCATTTTAACCGTAAAAACTTGTGAATTTTGTAAAAGAAAGTGTAGAATTCAGAAATTATGGCTGTTTTGGTAAGAACTCTTCCTCCTGAGCTCTGATACCACTTGTAGGATCGTTTTCACGACCAAACGAGTCGTTCATAAGAGTTCTAATCAATTCAAGAGGCGGAAACTAATGAATTGACTTGGAAAACAGCTTGATTCACTTCTAAATGTCTTGTTTATTGATTTAACAGGTTTACAGATCAATCGACACGTCGGCAGCACTTCGGTACCGGAAACATGAATCGTTACAAATGATTTCGCATCTAGGGTATTTATAGAAGATCTAATTTCGCATGAACCTGCCAAGCGAAATTAATTACAAGCAAAATTTGATTTCGTGCGAAATCACTATGTGATTTCGTACGAAATTACCCATGCGAAATACCTATAACTCCTATTTTCTCGAACTACGTGCCCTGATCTAACAATTCTAATACAAGACTCGATACAAGACGAAGTCGACAGACGCATGCACCAACAACTATTTGTGTATGCATTCTTTTTTGGTAGTTAAAAGCGCTAATGAGGCGCCATTAGAAGAAGTGGCCAAACATTCGGTCGAATAATGGCCAATAAGAAACAAATCTGTAAAATTAAACAATATCGATTGCTATAACAGGATGGATGTGACACACACAGATAGATAATATCTGATTGTTTCAGTTTTTTCCGACTGTTTTAGTTATGTTTCCATAAATAATATCTAATTGAGAAGCACTAAATAAAAAACGGTTCTCCAATTCCAGATCAGTAATGTAAGGAGAAGCGTTGAGATAACGGACATCCATCAAGCTCAAAAAGAAAACTTATGTTTCCCATAGTCACAAACGATTGTGGTTTGTATTCCGCATAGCCACTGTTTCCATAGTAAAAAACGGTTGCGGTTTGCAGATTCAATCTTCGATACTTCATTAAAATACCACTAGCAGAAGAACCCAACACGTCTTCATGTTATGGAGAATGTTCTCGAAATTGAAGGAAAAGGAAAAGATTTGTTGAAATCGAACGAAAAGAGTAAAAATACCTCTAGCAGAAGAACCCGACACGTCTTCACAAACGACTGCGGTTTGTATTTCGCATAGCCACCGTTTCTGTGGTAAAAAATGATTGCCGTTTGCAGATTCAATCTTCATTGCTTCATTAAAATTAACAAGGCGGTCTCTTTGTTGCGTACTGATTGTTGAAAAGATTTGTTGAAATGGAAGAAAAGAGTAAAAAAGATGAATTGAGGCGTCCATCTGGAACAAGAAGTCCAACAATCCGTTCATTATCTGTTGTTATCTAAAGCAAATATGAATGCACGCAACGAATTTGACAATTGTGACAGCTTATTAAAAGTATAAATCACCTCCAATCCTTTCCTTGTCAAATCACACACTATAAAGTTTAAACTTATCGTGTGTTGTAGTTTAGAAAGATGACCGAATAGACATCTGAATAACAAACTGTGGAGAACTTGTTTGCGTTATCCTTCAACATAAGCTAAAATATGAAAAATACGTTAAAATATGTTAAAATACACTAAAATACGTTAAGATACGCTAAAATACGTTAAAATACGCTAAAATACTTTAAAATACGATAATATACGCTAAAATATGTTATAATACCCAAAAATAGGCTAAAATACACTAAAATACGTTAAAATACGTTAAAATACCCTAAAATAGGCTAAAATACGCTAAAATACGTAAAAATACCCTAAAATAGGTTAAAATAAGCTAAAATACGTTAGAATACACTCAAATACGTCAAAAATACTATTAAATACCCAACAATATATTAGAATACCTCAAAATACGCAAAAAATACGTCAAAGTACGCGACTAACGATATTTACACACACGTATACATATAACACGGTACTATGGAGTCCAAGTGGATTTCAAACAAAGCTGTACGTAATCTTAGAATACGATATTCACACGTAACCGAACGGAACCGAAACGACTTATGTTGAAGGTATACGTCATAAAATGACAAAATATGCGAAAGTTCGGCAAAAAACGAGACGTATACGCGTCGAACCGAGGGAAACACGATAAAACTAAATTTGAAATAATGTCATATACGATCGTATAGGCCTATGTCGTATCGTATATCGGCTCAATACGCGTCGTATAGGCCTATACGATGCGTATTAAACTTTCAATTTTCTCAAAATTACCCCTGAATTTATCAGAAAAACAGGGGTATTTCAGTAAATTCATCGATTAATATGCATCGTATAGGCCTATACGATACGTATTGAACTATAAACTTCTCAAAAATGTTTTTGAAATCAAGGGTTCCATCATTTCAACCACTTGTTTTCAACGGGGAAGTAATGCAATGATTCCTCTCAATTGAATAGACAGACACTTGCTTCATCGGACTCACTTGAATCGTCTCGGAAGTACTGAAATACAGAAATAACAGCTTCGGTTTCATCAGCTACCGTGGAATGCATCCTTATTTTTGTAAATCGCACAAACAAGCATGCCTTGAATGAGTCTAGAACACTCGTAATCCTCAACCGGTTTTCAAACCGGACGGAATCTATGAAGAAACTGTTCGATTTCACGGTGAGTAGGGAAATTAGCGACGGAGAAACTGTTCGACACAGACACGCATCAGGAAAGAAGCATATAATGATTCCTCTCAAATGAATAGCGTGTTATTACAAACAACTATGTAAACATTTAACATCTCATTAACGCAAACGCAATACTTACAAAATTTGATAGGCACTAGTTGTCAATATAGAAACTTAATAAGAGAAGCAACTAAAAAAGCGGTGAACGGTAGTTAACAGACGAACATTGGCAGGGTTCTGGCGACAACCCACATGGCATACATCGGTAGCGAGCTGGCCAAATAACAGTATCATTTATTCAAATTTAACGTACACACCTCATTCGAAGATCCTTGCAGTAGACACAATTTGTTGGAATTAGGGGATTTCGGTTGGTTCAGATCTCTATTCGGTCATCTTTCCAACGCTTCTCCTTACATTACTCATCATTTCCTGAATTCGAGTTCATTAAGAAGCATATAATGATTCCTCTCAATTGAATAGACAAACACTTGTTTTATAGGACTCACTTGAATTGTCTCGGAAGTACTGAACAACCGAAATAACAGCTTCGGTTTCATCAGGTGCATCGTTTACCGTGGAATGCATCCTTATTTTTGTAAATCGCACAAACAAGTATGACTTGAACGAGTTGATCGGTATATTTTAGTTACACTCTAGTTTATTTTAATTATAATAAAAATGTACCGATATTGTTACAAAAGATACCACTTTAATTATTTTTTATTATTTTATAGATTGTAGAAAAAATGATGTTAAATGAAAAAGTTATAACAAATAATAAAGAGAATATGACAAATCTTTTAATTTGAAAAATATTAATTTTGGTTATGAAGTCAACGTGAAAAGAATTATCATTGAAATAAATGACTGAATTAATATTGTTATTAATATGGTCATGAGCTAATTAATTCATTTGTTGAATTCTATGTTTAACATACAAGTAAAGAAGAAAAAAATGAATTTTATAATTCAAAGTTTTTTATGGCCATCAAACTAATCATGTATGTGGCCAACATATATGAAAGTGGGCTTAATTAACTAATTCTTTGTGATTGGGCCAATAAAATGGAGTAAACTAATAAAAGTGTGGCAGCCCACATGAAAAGAAAAAAAAATGTACAGGGAACAGTTGAAAAGGGAGTTTTGACTCCACTTGAAAGGTTGTTACGAGTTCGGAAGGAGGTCGCACAAAGGGCAGCCTTTGGTTGTTTGAAACGGAATTCAAGAAGAAAAAAAAGGATTTTGGGTAACGATCTTGAAACGTAATGTGCGGCTAATCTTCTAGGGTTTTATCCCGGTGTAGACTTTGTAAGAATTCTAGGTTTCAATATTTTGTTTATGATTTAATTTCTGACTAGTTGCATTTAACCATTTGAAACTTATATCAATTGTCTTGCATTTTTATTGGATTCATGAATTGTCGAATGAGTTATTAAATTTGACTTTGTGAAATGAATATGTGCAATTATGCCTTGCTATAGGTTAGGATTCACATGTTCTTGGTAACGAAGTGCAGTGCGGTCCGTTGTCAATGACGTTGATAGCTCTTGGCACCTAAGCCACGTAATATTAAATCCGTTAATAATCAAATGCAACTAAATTAAGTCTAACGTGTAGAAACCTTAGGTCTTGCAGTTGTCGAACCGGGTGTGACCCTTGTTTCTAACTTATTATTTTTTTTACTCATTTTAGCTAAACATTTTTTATAATTATTTTAAACAAACTTTTAAAAAAGAAAATTAGCAAACTTCATAATCAATTTGTATACTTGTTTGTAAATACTTTTGCTAATTAAACAACTAGTGTGATACTGACCACATGCTTTTCGTGGATACGATACTCGACTTATCCTAGCTACCTTGGTTAATTGGGTTTTTGACTGATCGGGACGACACGGTCCGTCACGAGTCTAGGACACTCGTAATCCTCAACCGGCTTTGAAACCGGACGGAATCTACGAAGAAACTGTTCGATTTCACGATGAGTGGAGAAATTAGCGACGGAGAAACCGTTCGACACAGACATGCATCAGGAAAGAAGCATATAATGATTCCTCTCAATTGAATAGACAGACACTTGCTTCATAGGACTCACTTGAATCGTCTCGGAAGTACTGAACAACCGAAATAACAACTTCGGTTTCATCAGCTGCATCTAGTAAGAAAGTGCTCGACACATACATGTATCAGGAAAGAAGCATATAAAGAACCTTCAAAAGTTAGACATATATTTATTAGCTATTATACCTCGTTTAATAGCAAGATAAGAAGGATGAAATATCGTCAGTTAGCTCGAAGAAGTTTCTCTCGATCAGGTGTTCTAATATATTCCCCTGTTAACAATGTCCTGTTAATTGTTTCAGATGACATGCTTGGTAACAAAGAGGAACACTTTTTCTGTTTTATTTTTTTCTACTTTTAGAAAGGTTTGACCATGCCATATCATGTGTCATGTGTCATAAAACGGAACATAATCCCAGAATGTCTAAAGAAGCGCTTTTATCATGTGTGATCCAGAGGTCGGTCTCGGGTGGGCATAAGATCCGTGGGCCCTATTGTCGGATCTGTGACTCCATGGAAGACGTGATTAAGGTAAGCGTGCCGTGTCATGTGTCATAAAACGGAACATAATCCCAGATTTTCTAAAGAAGCGCTTATATCATGTGTGATCCAGAGGTCGGTCTCAGGTGGGCATAAGATCCGTGGGCCCTATTGTCGGATCTGTGATTCCATGGAAGATGTGATTAAGGTAAGCGTGCCGTTTCATGTGTCATAAAATGGAACATAATCCCAGATTGTCTAAAGAAGCGCTTTTATCATGTCATATTAGAGTAGTATGAGTCTGAGTCCATAATCCCATAACCACCGTTTCCGTAGTAAAAAACGGTTACGGTTTGCACATTCAATCTTCATTGCTTCATTATAATTAATAATGCGGTCTCAATTGAAGATGTAATTGCAAGACTGTTTGTCGGACTTCCAATGCTCACACGGGGTGATAAACCGCTAGTTTGTTTTTTTTTTATAATTTTACAGACAATTTAGAGAAACAGAGAATACGTTACGAGATTCTTCGAGAATTAGAAAAGGATAAAATACGGAACGACAAGGGTGTTGGTCTTTTCTACCACGTGTGATCCAGAGGTCGGTCTCGGGTGGGCATAAGATCTGTGGGCCCTATTGTCGGATCTGTGACTCCATGGAAGATGTGATTAAGGTAAGCGTGCGTATCATGTGTCATAAAACGGAACATAATCCCAGCTTGTCTAGAGAAGCGCTTTTATCATGTGTGATCCAGAGATCGGTCTCGGGTGAGTTATGGTTGATTTATAGGAGGTGGTTATGAAACGAATATATGTTTTATGCGAATTTAAAGGACAATACTGACAGGGGTGCTGGTCTTTTCTCCCACTATGCAAACTTGAAAAATCTAACCATAACACATTGTAGACTGGTGGGCTTGAATGGTTTTAATATATTTCATCCTGGACCGTGATCTTCATATTCTTGGTTCAAGCAGTTGGTCGATGACATGATAGATAAAGATCTTGACGTGAAACGAAAGAGATTTCGAGAAACCAAGGGTGTATACAGATCTCTATTCGGTCATCTTTCCAAGCTTTTACACACGAATATGTGGTTCCCAATTTGCGGAACATAATCCCAGATTGTCTAAAGAAGCGCTTTTATCATGTGTCATTTAAGATGCGTATCACGTGTGAGAAACTAGCTAGGACTAGACCCCTCAAGTTGTCATTTGATAATCACACCTGTTTCCTACAATCCCTGTTTCCAACTGCTCGAAATCCCTTTCGTTTATCGGGTTCGCATTCGACACAACACAACAAAAAATAAACTTCAAAAAATCAGTGCCCTGATACGCATCGTATAGGCCTATACGATACGTATTAAGCCCGCCGCCAGACATAACCTGCACCTATCAGCCTGCCATGTTTTTTTTCTTTATTTCAATACGCATCGTATAGGCCTATATGATGCGTATTGAATTGAAAAAGTGTGCGGATAGACGGGGGGTGTGCCATTAGAAAATCCCTTTAGATTTTTGTTGGGTTCCGGCACACATTATTTATTTTTACATTACCCGTACTTTTAGCATCGTAAGCTATAAACTATATCAAGTGCTATCATAACAAATCGAACCAATACCAACAAACAACATCGTTAACGATATCAATATTCATTTTTTTTGTTTTTGATCAATATCAATTTCGCATATCAATAGGACAACTTTTCTGTGTAATATATTTTTTAATAACTGAAATTTATTACTCTTCGACTTGCAAGAAGGTAGATATGAGGCAACAAACAGTTAAAAGAAAAAGGGAAATTGGCCTGTAATAATCCCACCTAGACCTTATTGGCCATTAATAATCCCACACCTCAGAATATTCCCCCCACAGTCCCACCTTTCACCTATTTTTCCTACAATGGTCCCCCGTTAAAAAACGTAACGGAGTTAAGCTTTTTTTCCAAATTACAAATAGATTTTTTAGGGCTTTTGATTATAACGACGATACGAGTCCATTGATGTAAAACTTGCCTCGAAACGGTGCTCCAAAGATGAAAACGACGCTTCAATTCGGGTGTTTAAATTTCCAATTAACCAACAGCAAGTCACTTGGAGCACCATTTCGAAGTAAGTTTTACATCAATGGACTCGTATCATCGTTGTGATCAAAAGCCCTAAAAAATAGGTGAAAGGTGGGACAGGTGGGGGGAATATTCTGAGGTGGAATTATTAATGGCCAATAAGGTCTATGTGGGATTATTATAGGCCAATTCCCCAATAGTGGGTTTTTTAATCAATTAACTCATCATTTAATTTCTACTTGATGATTCTTATTCAAAAACCACAAGTATGAGTAGTTAACTAGAATCAGTGATACTTCCTTAGGCTTGTAGATGGCTTTATATTTTATAAGCATTTTCGTTACGAAATCCCTTAAGAACACACCAAGTAGTCATGATAATCGTCTCAATCACCCTTCCTAGCTTTAGTAATCGTAGTCAAGCTAGCCAACAACCAGGGGCACAGGTTAGTTGGTGTCAGGGGCTGACCCCCCCCCCCCAATGTTTCGGTTAGAAATTTATAAGTTTCGATTTTTTGTCCAAAAAATTTAAAATTATATAGGATCCACCCTCGAATTATTTTCCTAAATATTTATACAATATATAAATTAAAGTAAAGTTTGCTATCACTTTGTATACAAATGATGGGTGGTTTGGTAAATTTATTTTAACTCTTATTTGTTTAACCCTAGATTACCCACCACAAAATAAACTTAATCGCAAGTTAATATATACCAAATTACCAATCACCTTCTTCCCGTACTCCGTAGCCTTCTGCCCATTCTTTTTCCAATTCAATCTAGACATTTTCGGTAATCATTCTTTTGTTGTTGTTGTCAATTGCTGATTACATACATATATTTGATTGCATATTTATTATTCATTCATTGTTTTCTTTAGTCTTTAGGTCAATTACATCTCGTAATTGGTAAATAGTTGACGCCTTGGTGGCAAGCATTAATGTATTATTAGTCCATGATATAAATATACTTTTTATGTATGTATTAGTCGAATGGTTATTCTGAAAAGTATACCTGATATTAATATGAAAAATATTATTAGATTTTGAAAAGCTCAATCAATATAAGATATGATTTAATCGAAAATACATTACGTTCCTATTTATTGTTTTCTTTTTGTTAGGAATTCATGGGAAAGCTTGTGCTTTACGAGAACATGATGAATCTGCTAGTTTTAAAAATCGAGGTAATTTTCTTGAATTGCTAACACTTCTTGCTTCTTATAATGATGAAGTTTCAAAGGTTATACTAGAGAATGCTCCTTATAATGCAAAGTGTATTTCTGGAGATATTCAAAAAGAACTTCTTAGTATTATTGCAATTAAAATTTGAAAGCATATTCGTAGTGAAGTGGGGGATTCAGACTTTTGTGTCATGGTTGATGAGTCACGAGATGAGTCAAAGAAAGAGCAAATGGCCATAGTTGTGAGATTTGTTGATGAAAAAAGGATGATACAAGAAAGGTTCTTGGATTTGGTTCATGTTAAGGATACTTTATCAGCAACCCTAAAAACAAGTTTGTGAAAACAACTTTTGCATTATCAATTTGATGTTTGTAAAACTCGTGGGCAAGGTTATGACGGTGCTAGCCATATGAGAGGGAAATGGAACGGATTACATGCACTTGTTCTTGAAGAATGTCCTTATGCGTATTACGTTCATTGCTTTGCTCATAGGTTAGTTACTTGGTTTTTTTTCTTTCATTATTCAATTTGACTAAAATACTTTTATGTTTATTCTGATTTTGCGTTTTGCTAATAGGTTACAAGTTGCATTGGTTTATGCTTCAATGGAAGTTATTCCAGTACACCAATTCTTTACATACTTAGTTGACCTAGTTAATGTGGTTTGTGCTTCTAGTAAGCGGCATAATGAATTACAAAATGCAAAGGCAGACGAGGTTGAAAAGTTATTGGAACTGGGTGAAATCAATTCAGGGAAAGGACAAAATTAACTTGGGACATTAAGAAGAGCTGGTGATACTCATTGGGGGTCTTATTATTATTCCGTTTGTAGTTTGATTAAGTGGTTTGATGCCACTCGTGTTGTTTTCTCGGGACTAATTGATGACGTAGCTCATACTACTTTTGCTCAACGTGGAGATGCTAAAGGAGCTTGGTGTAACATGAAATCATTTGAGTTTGTCTTTATTCTTCACTTGATAGAGAAAGTAATGGGAAAACTGAAAGCGACATAATGAATTACAAAATGCAAAGGCAGACGAGGTTGAAAAGTTATTGGAACTAGGTGAAATCAATTCAGGGAAAGGACATAATCAACTTGGGACATTAAGAAGAGCTGATGATACTCGTTGGGGGTCTTATTATAACTCCATTTGTAGTTTGATTAAGTGGTTTGATGCCACTCGTGTTGTTCTCTCGGGACTAATTGATGACGTAGCTCATACTACTTTTGCTCAACATGGAGATGCTGAAGGAGCTTGGCATAACATGCAATCATTTGAGTTTGTCTTTATTCTTCACTTGATAGAGAAAGATGGGAAAACTGAAATACTTTCTCAAGCATTACAAAGGAAATCCCAACATATTCTGAAAGCCATGGAACTAATTTCGGCAACAAAGATTACTTTAAATAATTACAGAAATGATGGATGGGATTCTTTAATTAAAGAAGTAACTTTGTTTTGTAACAAGCATCTAATAGAAGTTCCGGATATGAATGCTCCATTTACATCTACTCGGTTTCCGGCTCGTAAAAAAGATCTTCCATTTACATTTGAACATTATTACCGAGTAGATCTGTTTACATCCACATTGGATAAACAGATACATGAGTTAAATAGTAGATTCAATGAGGGCACGATTGAGTTGTTATCTCTTAGTTCTAGTCTAGTTTCAAAAGAGATTAACATTGATCAGATTTTTCTTCTAGTTGAGAAGTTTTACCCTGAAGATTTTATGAAGCAAGAGAGGACTGGGTTACGAACTCCGTTAGAGCTTTTTAATGTTGGATTGTCAAAGAATATCAGGCTAAGTAGTGTATCAACTCTTTTTGATATATGCGAAACTCTTGTGAAAACTAAAATACGAGTAGAGTACACTTTTGGTTGTGTAACACCCGTCTCAATTAATCAAGATTTTAATAATAAAATACCCATTTTAAAGCCAAAATGCGACTTTACAAAAAACTTTTCCAAGTTAATATACTTACATGTCTATAATATTCAAAATATAGTACCGAGTGTTTTACATAGTTCACTAAAAATAAAAACATATTAGATTAACGCGGAAGCTTTATTTAGACGTGTGTTCGGTCCTTGACTATTGCTTGATCGACATCCGAGAGCTTGCGAGTACCACCTAAATCCAAAACCAACGTAAAGGTTAGTTTTGGTAGCTTAAAAATGTGTATAACCAAGTTCTAACATCAAACAAATGAAAAGGAAATAATTTTTCTAAGTTTTGGTCTGTCGCGCCCCGCGACAAATTTCACCTAATTGTACGCGGGCCGCGAGCGACTCCCGCATGTCGCGACAGTGTAAGTGTCTCCCTCCATGTGCCGCGGGGGAGACCGATTTCCAGCGGGTCTGTGCCTGGTCCTGCATCTTCTGCCTAGCTCAATTATTTAACAAAAATCAAACTTTAAACGACCATAACTTTCGTTCTACATGTCCATTTTGCGGGATTCTTTTTCCTACTCGTTCGTAATTAATTCTCCATCATATGGAGTTAAAATTCATTATTCAAACTAATAAAATTCCAAATCTCTAAGCAATCGGCTTATTATTCAAAATCAACATTTTGACCCGTTTGTATTTAAAACCACCAACTTGATTCTTAAACAACCAAATACATGCACCAATGTATTTAACTCAAATCCTCTACTCGGGTCCGAAATTTTATTATGAATTACGCGTCTAGTACACAACAATGCACTTAATTCCATTTTGACCCATTTAGGGCCGGGGGGGGGGGGTTATGCATCTAAACTTCAACTCGCTTTTCCCCCTTCACACATCGCATTCCCATATCTAAATAGCTACAAATAATCCACCACAACTATTTTTGTGGTGGATTTAACATAACGAAACCCTTTTCCCCAAATTTTTACCCTTAGGATAGTCATTCTACGTAATTGACCCGTTCTTAGGCATTTAACCCACCAAAGTTTTTACTTACAACTCTTACATATATCTAAGAGTTACATAATCATAATACTAATATCTAAACGACCTCTAAGGGTCGTTTGCCCGATTTACCTATCAAGGCGTTTTGGTCATTTTTAGTACCTTATTTACGACAAAGAACTCCCACTAATTATTTGACCAAAAATCGCATGTTTAACTAACAACTTATTTATGCGTACCTGGCCCGGGTCATAATATCGACCCATTTCAAACCTTTCACTATTAATCGCTAGTTAACAGAAACGCGAGCCTTATGTTAATATCTGTGAATCACAAAACTGAGCAAGCAATTGTCAAATGTTATTGTCAAATGGTGTTAACAACACCATTTGGCCCATTTTGTCTAATTGACCATTTGTCTGTATGAGATGGTATTTAATTACCATTTCATCCCTTTAAACCTATCCCGGTTTTCTCCTTGAACTCGTTTTACTAAAAAAAACGTTTCTTATTTGTTCGTCATTACATGACTAATTTACCATTTTACTCTTTTTCCATAATTCATGATTTCTTACCATTTTCCCTTGTTCCAACTCTCATTAAGTCGTGTCGGAACATCATATACCAACCACTTAATAGCATTCATATACACTACTTGCAATTAATAAATTTGTAAATAATGTAAAGAGGCGTAAGCTTTATTTACCTCTCATCCGGTTTACGCTTTTCTTCTCGTACTTGATTCGTTTGACCGCTTCTTCCCCAAGCCTCCGGCTAGCTCGTTAAGCGTCAAACTATTGTCAACATCTACAAGGCGGTTAGATTAGTCATAAAAATCACGACTATTCCACCTTACTTATTTTCTATGTCGAACTACTATTCGACTTTATAATTAGTTAAGTTAACTTATCAAAAGTTAACTACTTTCGATCACATGGTTTACACAATTAAGTCTAAATGAACATGATATTTAGAACTCTTATCGTTTCATATTTCACATAATTTGCCATATTATTCAAATGTGCGTTTTACTCAAAATTTCAACAATTTAGCTTTCGTTTAGGCATTTTAACAAACACCTAATGGACATAATTTTACACCTTTACTAACTAGTTCATAACTAGTCATTTTTACCAAGATTAACATCAAAATTCATCCTCTATCATGTATGATCAAATACTCAAACTTGCAAATTGTTCAAGTGTCATACTTCAACTATCATTTATGATGATTTCTAGCACAAACATATCATCACCTTCACTATTTAGTCGAAACCCACTTTCTAGTTTACTTGTTAATCATCTTCAAGTAATATTACATTAAGTTTTTCATAATATCATCCTAACTAACGAAATTAAACATACATAGACATTCAATTTCGACTTTGGATCATAACCTAACCATTTATTTGCAAGTACCCTACTTGTCTAAATTTTCAACTTTAACCAATCTAGGTTTTATAACATACCTTATGATCCCCACGACTAGGTGATCATTTCTATGTATTCATGCATCGATTTTGGCCTTGAATCAAGCTTCAATATGATTTGTTGAGTTTAGGGTTTGAGCTCCATATGAGCACCTCCTGGTCGATCTCCACGCACACACCTGTGTGTGTGTGTGTGTGTGTTTTATTTTTGTTTTATTAATTAACTTTTCCCCAGTTATCTAACTTGGTCCCTCATGTTTGGTTAATTATTAAGTAGGTTACAACCTACTTATTTTAAACCCACATTCCCCCTTATTAACTAGGTTAAACATTCCTAGTTAACTTAGCGGGTTCGGGGATATTTACGACTAAGTTTATTTTAAGTCCCGTTAACTCGGGCCTTTTATAAACTTTATTTATCCATAGGACTTTATTTAACTTTTATTAAATATTAGGTTTATTTATTTAAAAATCCTAATATTCACCGGGTAGGTTTTACCATTAACGGTACTTTACCCGTCTTTTAGTATTAACGTGGTTTGATTACCAAACCCGTTTTCGGGGTGTTACAAGTCTACCCCCCTTAAAGAGGTTTCGTCCCCGAAACCTTTTTCACGTACTTTATTAGTTTAGATCATCTGAACCTTAGTTTCGGTGATCACTTGAGCATTGATCGCACATAATAATCTTACCAGGAAAGTTTGGTAATGTCTTTTTGGTTTCAAAGCATGTGCGCCTTTTACGTGTATGGCCTCATAGGCCGATACTTTCATCTTGTATTTCTTATTCTGGTCACTTATTTGACCGAGTTGTTATCTGATCACTCGGTTGTATTTATTTTCAACATGCTTACTTCAAGCTAATCTTATATCGACAAGCGCTTTGTATAAGTCGTAACACTAGTCTGACTTTGAAAGGTTTTACCGGCTAGACTAATTAGTCGCCGTCACTTTATACCCCGTCATTCAGGTATATCTTTTTGCCAACCCGGCTTTTTGCGTGTTTTCTGATTTCATATCTCGTAACTCGCGTTACGACATGGTTATATTCTATATTACTTTTTGTGACCGTGATCACGTCACGTCTTGTTTAAGTTTATGTCGACTTTTCATTATCGAAAATCCTTCTTTCAAATGTATCGCCTTGCACCTATCAGTATTAAGATCTATATTCTTTGATATTAATCATTTTCCGAATTCGTCTCATAATATTCATATTTGTTAAAAAGTTGTTTTTTACTAAAACTGAATTTTAGTTTAACGTTATTCCTTTTAACTATGTCAATTACTCATATCAAGGAAATTGACAACCCATAATGTATTCCTTTCCGTTCTCGTTTTACGCAGGGAATCGTAACAAGTTCCCTTGCTTTCCTCTATTGACCCGTAGGTTCTTTCACTTAGCCTCGTAGGCTATTTCTTTAGGTCTTCACCCCTTTTTAACGCCCCCCCCCCATGGTTTATTTCCTTTTTATTCGTGACCCGAGGGTCATTTTTGGTCACGCAGACCTTAACACTGCTCGCATCCCCGAAAGTTACAATGATCCCGTAGATTCATCTTTTACTCGTGTCATTATTTAAATGTATGTATATATATATATATATATATACACACGTAGCATTAAGGCGTCCCTTCTTATATTTGGAATCATTTATTTTCGCTTTTGAACTTTAGTTGACCTTGACCGTAGTCTAAGGCTTCATTCGTTTACTTTCGGACAAATTTTTCGACTTTATGACTTCTTACGTCATTCACACGTCGGTTTATTCTACGCTTACTATTATCTGGTTCTCACCTATATTTCTTTGCAACCCACTACCCGGGTTCTTTTACCTTAAGGTTTTTGGCGCCGATAACCCCCTTGCATAGGTTTATTAATATTTCGTGCTTTTATTTATTCGGTTCGCGCTTACTAACATTAGCAAGCATTATTCTTTATTTAATTCGTTTGACTTGTTCGTGTGAAATTTTATTACTTATGAATGTCAAACTTCATTCTTTGTTCACCTTTAAAATAGTTGAATGTAATTTATCAAAATTTCTACTTACAGTATCTTATCGTCTTTTAGTCATGACTCGAAACCCGAGTCTTTTGACTTTCCATCCGAGTTCTCGTTTCTCGGTCTACGCATGTGTTTAAATCCTTACCCATCAACCGGGTGTTTTACCGAAGTCGTTATCATTGCAACCCTTCCGGTATGCATTAAGACTTCGCTCCGATTTATTTGGTCGTCTTAGCGAAATCCATCGCTTTTATTCGACCATGTCTTTTATTCTTTATGTGACCATCCTTGACGGCCTTATAGATTATGAGTGACGATTATCATCGCCATCCTTTCTTTACTACGACCAAAGTTAACAACCTTGATTATCTTTTTCGTGTGGGCAATACCTTCGTTTTTATGACCCTGCGTATCATCTATACTTTGGTTTTACTTGCCCATTTTTGTCAACCCTGGCTCTTTCGTCCAAAATGACTTATTTTCATGAATTTTCCTTAAGTCATTCATTTATATCATCATTTACATTAATCTTTGTCCCTTCTCTCGGGCTCATTATCCTAATGTAATACGCTTCCGTCACCTGGCTGTGCGTTTACATTATTATCAAATATTTTGCTCATTTGATTCATTTGGGTACTTTTTAATTTGTCCCACTGACCCCGTCCTTAATACATCGGATGTACATCATAAAAGTTCATGGTACCACGTGTTCACTACTTACTTGGCCAGAGTAAGCGATCAACACCTGATATACATGACCCTTTTATTATTTTCACATTACACCCCATGTGAGTAACACCTCTATTTAGTTTTCTTGGAAATAATATCCTGGATAGGTATTCTATACAGGTTTTCCCAAGTTTTTAATTTACATATGCAACGGTCAGTCTCTAAGTATTTGTTGCATATTATTATTCGTGCAATAAATTTAAAATGTGCACCTGTAAATGCTTGCCCCGACAGGCTTTACTTGCCATTACTCTTATTCGCGATTGTTACGCGATTTGGTCCTTGGTAAGCATGCTCTACTTGTCATACTTCGGATCGTTCCTCAGTCATATCTGTCACTTGTTACACCCTCGCCATCTTCATATGCGAGTATAATATTTACAAAAATTAGTAATTTCGACATTAATGAACGCCCGTACTATAATACAAGGCTTTTCTATTATACGTGTCAACACACGTAGTTTCGTCGACTATATCGATCCTTTATCGATTTGATTGGTGTAACGTGTATTACACGATAACCTCACGGTTGTTTACAACACTTTAATCATGCTAAACCATTAATATACATGTACTTACCGGATTTGCGATCAAGCCTCGAACCGAACACCAATCTTTGTCAAGAGCATAAGGTTTAAGTCCAAGCATAGTTTTTCCCCACCATACTTGAATCTCTTAAACCAGGGCTCTGATACCAACTTGTAACACCCGTCACAATTAATCAAGATTTTAATAATAAAATACGCATTTTAAAGCCAAAATGCAGCTTTACAAAAAACTTTTCCAAGTTAATATACTTACATGTCTATAATATTCAAAATATAGTACCGAGTGTTTTACATAGTTCAATAAAAATAAAAACATGTTAGATTAACGCGAAAGCTTTATTCAGACGTGTGTTCGGTCCTTGACCATTGCTTGATCGACATCCGAGAGCTTGCGAGTACCACCTAAATCCCAAACGAACGTAAAAGTTAGTTTTGGTAGCTTAAAAATGTGTATAACCAAGTTCTAACATCAAACAAATGAAAAGGAAATAAATTTTCTGAGTTTTGGTATGTCGCACCCCGCGACAGATATTACCTAATTTTACGCAGGCCGCGAGCGACCTCCACGTGTCATGATAGTGTAAGCGTCTCCATCCACATGTCGCGGGGGACACCGATTTCCAGCGGGTCTGTGTCTGGTCCTGCATCTTCTGCCCAACTCAATTATTTAACAAAAATCAAACTTTAAACGGCCATAACTTTCGTTCTACATGTCCGTGTTGCGCGATTCTTTTTCCTACTCGTTCGTAATTTAATTCTCCATCATATGGAGTTAAAATTCATTATTCAAACTAATAAAATTCCAAATCTTTAAGCAATCGGCTTATTATTCAAAATCAACATTTTGACCTGTTTATATTTAAAACCACCAACTTGATTCTTAAACAACCAAATACATACACCAATGTATTTAACTCAAATCCTCTGCTCGGGTTCGAAATTTTATTATGAGTTATGCGTCTAGTACACAACAATGCACTTAATTCCATTTTGACCCATTTGGGGGGGGGGGGGGGGTTATGCATTTAAACTTCAACTCGCTTTTCCCCCTTCACACATTGCATTCTCATATCTAAATAGCTACATATAATCCACCACAACTATTTTTGTGGTGGATTTAACATAACGAAACCCTTTTCCCCAAATTTTTACCCTTTGGATAGTCATTCTACGTAATTGACCCGTTCTTACGCATTTGACCCACCAATGTTTATACTTACAACTCTTACATATATCTAAGAGTTACATAATCATAATACTAATATCTAAACGACCTCTAAAGGTCATTTTCCCGATTTACCTATCAAGGGTGTTTTGGTCATTTTTAGTCCCTCATTTACGACGAAGGACTCCCACTAATTATTTGACCAAAAATCGCATGTTTAACTAACAACTTATTTATGCGTACCTGGCCCGGGTCATAATATCGACCCATTCCAAACCTTTCACTATTAGTCGCTAGTTAATAGTAACGCGAGTCTTATGTTAATTCCTGTGAATCACAAAACTCAACAAGCGATTGTCAAATGGTGTTAACAATACCATTTGACCCATTTAGTCTAATTGACCATTTGTCTGTATGAGATGGTATTTAATTATCATTTCATCCCTTTAAACCTATCCTGGTTTTCTCCTTGAACTCGTTTTACTAAAAAATGTTTCTTATTTGTTCGTCATTACATGACTAATTTACCATTTTACTCTTTTTCCATAATTCATGATTTCTTACCATTTTCTCTTGTTCCAACTCTCATTAAATCGTGTCGGAACATCATATACCAACCACTTAATAGCATTTATATACACTACTTGGAATTAAGAAATTTGTAAATAATGTAAAGAGGCGTAAGCTTTACTTACCTCTCATCCGGTTTACGCTTTTCTTCTCGTACTTGATTCGTTTGACCGCTTCTTCCCCAAGCCTCCACCTAGCTCGTTAAGCGTCAAACTATTGTCAACATCTATAAGGCGGTTAGATTAGTCATAAAAATCACGACTATTCCACCTTACTTATTTTCTATGTCGAACTACTATTCGACTTCATAATTAGTTTACTTAAACTACTTTCGATCACATGGTTTACACAATTAAGTCTAAATCAACATGATATTTATAACTCTTATCGTTTCATATTTCATATAATTTGCCATATTATTCAAATGTGCGTTTTACTCGAAATTTCAAAAATTTAGTTTTCGTTTAGGCATTTTAACAAACACCTAATGGGTATAATTTTACGCCTTTACTAACTAGTTCATAACTAGTAATTTTTACCAAGATTAACATCAAAATTCATTCTCTATCATGTATGATCAAATACTCAAACTTGCAAATTGTTCAAGTGTCTTACTTCACCTATCATTTATGATGATTTCTAGCACAAACATATCATCACCTTCATTATTTAGTCAAAACCCACTTTCTAGTTTACATGTTAATCATCTTCAATGTAACACCCTAGTTTCTATTTAACGGTTTTACATGTAAATACCACAATTAGATGTGTAGTTAAGACTACACATGCTATAAAAAATACGGGTTTAATAAAACGTTTACAAATCATAAGTTATTTAACATAATGTGATCGAATTCGTCGTTTAAAATTTACGACGAGGCAATGTGCGGAAGCATGAATCTTTATCGTGTTCGGATCTTCGTTGAGCTTGATCGTCTTTCGGCATCCAAAATGTACCTACATTTCATAAACATGAAATGCTTTAGTCATACGGGAATTAAATCGTATCTAAATAAGTCCGGTAGTGATAATGGAAAGAAAAATCCCAACGTGAATCTCTTGATCACAAAAGACTAAATTTTGAGCTGGCCTCCACCGTAACTTACGGTGGCACCGTAAGTTACGGTGGCCACTGAATGTCAAATCCCCCACCGTAAATCAGTGGGTAACCACCGTATCAATATCATCCCCACCGTAACTTACGGTGGCACCGTAAGTTACGGTGGTCCCTGCATTCAGCCTTTCCACTTTGCCGTTTATTGACACGAAAACTTTCGTATCTTTCAATCCGCTCGTCCGTTTGACCTACCGTTTCCTCCTATGTGTTTGTAATTTGACCCCCCATCATATGGAGTTAAAATCCAACATCCGGATTAACAAAATTTAAGACTTTTAAGTCTTCAGCTTATTACCCTTTTTACCAAATTTTGACCCGTTCGTGATTTCATCTAACAAACTTGTTTGTGGCCCTTGTTTCTTTTGTAAACAAATTATTATGATTATTTCCTATTGCACAAGGTTCAAATCACGGGTTATTACACATTCTTAACCCGTTTCGCTAATACTTCTATTTTGACCCGTTAAGGGTATTTAAGCACTTTCGAGTCTAAAATCGCTTTCGATTGCTTCTAGCATTCCATCACCACATTTCTTATCCTATAATCTCCCACCACAACTGTATTTATGGTGGGTTTAATATGGTGATCTATAAAAACCAAAAAACCAAATTTTACCTCTCGAATCATTATTTTACGGTAAAAACTCAAATAGTGCCATTTGACTAATATAATACCTCTTTCAGCTTCTATACTTATTCTAAGTATTTATCTAATCATAAAACTCGTTTCCAAACAACCTTTAAAGGTTGTTTGTTCGAATTAGCTAACAAGGGCGTTTTGGTCCTTTTTAGTCTTTCAATTACGACAAGGTCTTTTGAGAGCATGTTTGACCCATAATTCTTCTTTTGAGTTATGATCTTATTCAAAAAGTCATTATTCTTTTCGAAACGCCACGACCCTCTTTTAAAACATTCGGTTTACCCATTTAAGTAACCCATTGTCTATCTAAGACTTCATTTAATACTCATTGAACCTTACGTTCTAAATAAATAATTACTCTATTACACATACCTGGCTCGGGTCAATGTATTGACCTGTTTTAATGCCTTGCTATAATATTCGCTAAATAATAGTGATGCAAATATCATTTCTACATTTATTTCCTGAAATCATATAACTCGACAAGAATCATTAGTCGCTATTATCAAAAGGTGGTATCTTCACCCTTTGACCCATTTGGTCTAAATGACCGATTATATTGGTGAGATGACATGTGTTTTCATCTCGACTATATGACTCGCTCCGATTTACATTGTGCGGTCGTTTTACTTATAATTCATTTCTTAAAGCTTTTCGGCCTATTAAGGCTTACTTCATAGGTGTCCTTTACAACCAATAGTTATGGTTGACGCATGACCAATTTACTGTTTTACCCTTATTGTTTGTTTTGGTTTACCCTATAAGGTAACCATTCAAAAGTTCATTTTCCATTTGTCATAAAATGATCGAATTGCTGATTTAACTCCTTTTAAACCATCAACATGGTTTCTTGTCATGCTCGACTATCGTGTTCCGTACGTTTACACGCCGGAACATCATACGTCAATTATGCATCTATCTTATTCGTAACTAATACGATAAGAGAATACTCTAAAATATAAGACTAGTGTAAGCTATACTTACCTTGCATCCGAAATATGCTTTTTTTTTCCTTCATTCTTGATTCGTTTGACCCGCTTCCTTCCCCAAGCTTTCACCTAGCTCGTTAAGCGTCAACTATTATCAACATTTACAAGCTGGTTAGATTAGTCATTAACAATCACGACTATTCCACCTTACTTATTTACTTTGTCGAAACTACTATTCGACTTCATCACCAGTTAGTTTGACTTTCTAAAGTCAACTACCTTTAATCATATAATATGCATAATTAAGGCAAATCAACATTATGATTAGAACCCGTTTTATCCCATGTCTCATGTAATTAGTCAAGCTTGCCAATTACGCGTTTCACTTGAATTCCAACTCTTTACTTCTCATTTAGGCATTTTAACCAACACCTAATGTGCATGATTTCATATAATTCATTAACAAGCTCATAACTTGTCATATAACCCGAATTTTCATAAATCAAACTATTTAACACACATACTTGCCTTTAAAATTCTGAAATAACTTCACATATGTCAAATTACACTAGAACAACCCCAAATTTCCTAGTGTTTATCAAGTTCTACATAACCCACTAGTCACCTACAATGGTGACCATGGATTTCACTAGAATCTAGCAAAATTTCAACATGTACTTGTCTAGGGTTTACTCCTAGACATTTTAATGTTCCTATTTCATCTACAATTCATACATGCATCATCAGGTTTCAATTTCTCTAAATTCATGAGAATTTCAAGTAGAGAATTTTTGTCAAATTTTACATACCTTATGATCTCCTTGCAATGGGGATCATTAATCTATGCTCGATTTTCGTTTTGGACTTGATTTGCCCCTTCAATTTGACGAATTTCTTGAAGTTTAGGGTTGAGTAGGAGAGCTCTTGGCTCCTGTGATTGTATCGACCAGAACACACACTTAGAGTGTGTGTTTTGGTGTTGGCATTTTTATTAAATTAAAACTAGTTTCTAGTTTATCAACTTTAGTCCCTCTACTTCACACAAGTTATTTAAAGGGTATTTTAACCATACTTGTTCTATTATGTCAAGATACTAACTAACTAGGTTAATATTCCTAGTTACTTGGTGGGTCCCGAGAGTTATAACCCGTTCCATCTTAAGTCCCGTTAAATCTCGGGCCTTTTATATACTTTGCTTTCTCAAAGTATTTCTCCTCCTTTTAATAAATATTAGATTTATTTATTTAAATCCTAAAATTTACCGGGTAAGTTTTACCACTAACTGTATTTTACCCGTCCTGTAGTATTAACGTGGTTTGATTACCAAACCCGTTTTCGGGGTGTTACATTCAAGTAATATTACATCAAGTTTTTCATAATATCATCCTAACTAACGAAATTAAACATACATAGACATTCAATTTCGACTTTGGATCATAACCCAACCATCTATTTGCAAGTACCCTACTTGTCTAAATTTTCAACTTTAACCAATGTAGGTTTTATAACATACCTTATGATCCCCACGGCTAGGTGATCGTTTCTATGTATTCATGCATCGATTTTGGCCTTGAATCAAGCTTCAATTTGATGATTTGTTGAGTATAGGATTTGAGATCCAAAGGAGCACCTCCTGGTCGATCTCCACGCACACACCTGTGTGCGTGTTTTATTTTTGTTTTATTAATTAACTTTTCCCCAGTTATCTAACTTGGTCCCTCATGTTTGCTTAATTATTAAGTAGGTTACAACCTACTATTTTTAAACCCACATTCCTCTTTATTAACTAGGTTAAACATTCCTAGTTAACTTAGCGGGTTAGGGGATATTTACGACTAAGTTTATTTTAAGTCCCGTTAACTCGGGCCTTTTATAAACTTTATTTATCCATTGGACTTTATTTAACTTTTATTAAATATTGGGTTTATTTCTTTAAAAATCCTAATATTCACCGGGTAAGTTTTACCACTAACGGTACTTTACACGTCTTTTAGTATTAACGTGGTTTGATTACCAAACCCGTTTTCGGGGTGTTACAGGTTGATAGAGTGGTTCGGCTAATCATGACACTTCCAGTTTCAACTGCAACAACAGAGCGGGGATTTTCAGCAATGAAAATATTCAAGAATCACCTTCGCAATAAAATGGCAGATGAATATCTCGCAAATAGCCTGGTGATTTACATAGAAAAAGAAATTGCTGATAAGTTTGATTAGGAAGCCATAATTGATGAATTCAAAAATTTTAAAGGTCATCGGGCTGAGTTGTAATTCTTCGTCCAGGTTCCATTTACCTTGTATCATTATATGTATATTGGTCTTTTGTTTGTTAAACAATATTTAGTTTTTTTTATGTGTAAGAGCTGGTCCTTTGAATGAATGAATTCTTTTAGTTTTATTTGAAACTATTATTATTTGTCCTGACTCGAATCGAATAGCCAACCCGACCGGAAACATAATGATAGGAAAATGTTTTTTTGGGTCCTATCACTTTATGCCCCTCGAAACTTTTGGTCAAGCTCCGCCACTGCCAACAACACATAAGAGCATCTGGCACCAAAGAACTAGGTAACCCCAAAATAAATTCATGTTTCTGCGGCTTTCCATGACCTCACAATAATATCGTATTGTAACTCCCAAAAACATGATTAGGTGATTCAATCTCTTCGAAAGAAGAAGAATAAAGTGTGGAAGGAACATCATTGCCCTGATTAACTAAATACCTTTTCGTAGAAGGTGATGAATAATCCATCCGGCAATAATTCCCCAACAAATTGCTTCCTAACCGCATTAATTGTGAACTCGTGAAATCCTCTACAAGGTGAGTTAACTCTTGCAACTGAACCACTTCAGCAACAACTCTAACCTCAGCGTTGTTACCAAAACCGCCCATCTTTGCACTTTCTCTCCTCGAGAAAACACTTCATTTAAATCTTCAAACTATATAGCCTAGGATCTCCAGCTTTCAGAGTGTGTATTCAACAACAACTCACATGAATTCCTTTTTTGGGCCTTTGAATAATTAGCAAATATCATATATATACCAGTATTAAAATGGAGCAACAACACGAAGGTCATCGCAGAACAGAAGAAAACCGAAGTGAGGAAAGATGGCAGGTGGCAAGAAACAAGGGATGAAGACTCATTCAAGGAGACGCACTTTGAAGATGACCACAAGTCCGTGAAACAACATTCTTCATCTGAAACCTACCTGAAGATTGATCAAGCTTTCTGCTATGGGATACTTTCAATAGATTCGGAATCATGACAGACGCGTATGTACCAAAGAAGAAAGATTAGCTTGGTAACACTTTTGGATTTATCAGGTTTTCTAGGGTAAGAAACGCACTGGCTATGGGAACGGCAAGGATTGACAAGTAGAGGGTATTCGTGATAGTTGCAAAGTTCCATAAAGATATCAAAGATATCGATAACCGCATGAATCACTATCCGCCGTAGAGAAACTTTTTTTTGAAAGTAAGGTAGAAGAAAACAAATGCGCGACTTCGGTGGTTGTGCAAAATCACCATCGACAACATAGCCACCCTAATCAGGAAAACACTTAACCACCACAGCAAGGTGTCACACCCGGATTTCCCGGTGGGCCCGGACTTGGGGTTTATTCGTGATGATTGATAATAGTTCACAATTGGCAGCAGAAGATATGATAAATAAAATAATAAAGTAAAAGTTTGAACATATTAAATAAAATTTGCACAATTGTTCGATACAAAAGTCCTACAAGGTAGGATATAATAAAATGGACTTGAGACTATAGTGGGTGTTTTACCAAGGAGTCGCAACTTCCAAGGTTTATGACCAAGCTTACTCCAGCCTATTTCATAACTGCTTTAACCTGCACTTAATCTTTTGAAAACACGTCAGTTTTCACTGTTAAATACAATTAACCAACTCTTTTGGAAATTTTTTCGAAAACCTTTTCATACCATTTGGTATTCATTTTATATGAATTTGGGATAAACTATATCTCTTGTTACTTGTTTTAAATGCTTGTCAATACAGTCGGGACTGGTAATAAAAAGCCGATACATGATTAATAGACACAACATATTTATTATTTGTGTTCGTCAGGTGTATGCCTACACCCCGCGCTTATGTCATAGCCATTTTCATTTAAATGAGTTGGGACACCCGGGCACAGTCGTATTAACCCCCAATTGTAAATGTTATCAAGCATTACAGTTTAAAGAGGATTATTGCATTTCTATGACAATATAGCCCTTTTGCAATACCAAACCAAGTGGCTAATGCCAAATCCCAAGTCTTTATAAATAAAACAGGCTAAAAGTATTTACCTGTGCTAGTTTTTATAAAACAAAGTTATTATTCCGTATAACACAACCATATTCAAAGTGTATCAGTCTAGGTGTAATTTATTGGTGGGTTTACAGTCTGAAATGAAGACAAATATTATCTGTTAGAATGTTAATGAGTCCTTTGTAAGTCTTTGACTTGTTAACTTTAGAATACGCTTGGTTTCGCTAGATTAAGCATCGACTGGATAGAATGTGGTTTATACCCGTCCGAGTGCAATGCCTCGTGTAATATGGGTTTATTAACCAAACATTCTGATTTGAAATGATTTAGAAATGTTTAACTCGATTCCACTAGTTTATATGTTTTACTTCATTTAAACTAATCATACGTGTATATACGGGATCAGGTGGTTGAATAGGTCTATGATGAGTCCGATAAGTCAAAACACATTTTAAAATGTTACATGATTAGTCTTGAGGTCAGAATATATACCGTATAGATTGAAAACCATTATTACGCCAAAAGGGCATTCTTTGACCATTTATGATATATTTATTTGACTCATCAATTGACCCATCAAACATTATGACCAGAAGGTATAACCTCCTAGTGTTATTCCCTATAATTTTATGGTCACATAATCAGTCTTGATTTGGTTTTAAACTTGATCAAATGGGCCAGAATCGAAAGTTAAAGCAGAAGTCAAAGTGTTTGACTTTCGATTTGGAATTGAAAGCTAAACTGATTATGATAAGTTAAACATGATAAAACAAGTCTTGTAATGTTATATAAACTGTTATAATGTTAAAACTTATAGTTTTGGTACTTAAAAGATCATTCGTCGTAATTTGCAAAATATATGTTTTTACTTTTATTTTATACATGGTTGACTTGTTATTTCGTCTACTATAGGTGATGATTAGATGGTGTGATCACAAGGGATTAATAGCTTCAATTTTTATGATCACGTAGCAAATTTCAATTTTAACTTTGACTTAACCAAAACGGTAAGAACCAAAAGTCAAAGAAAAAGTCAATTTACTTAACTTTCTGCAAATAACTAGCCAAGTAAATGAAAAGATCTAGGGACACTTACTAGTGTTTAGGAGGAATAATAGAACTTAGAATAGGAGGCTTCAAGTCCATAAGCAAGCTCCAAGTGAGATAAGAAGAGAAAGTATGAAGGTGTGCTAGTAACACATGAACTCAAGCCTATTTATACTAATCTAAAGGCTCCCAAATTATGACAAGTGTTACTAGGAGCTCTTAGACGGATATTAGTAGTAGTACACATGTTCACAAGAGAAGAAATGGTGGCATTTCGCAAGCTATGTCATAGAAGGAGCATGGTGCAGCTGACAGAAAACATTCTAATGTAAGCGACATCCTTGCAGACCACAAGGAATGATGTCTTGCGCTCCGTAAGGACCTCTGGGGATGAAATAATTTGATCCCCTTGCGGACCGAAAGGGACCTTCAGAAATGAATTTTTGGCATTTTTACACCCTTGACCCCTCAACTTGATCCCAAATCCCATTTTCATAAATTTTGTCCAATACACGGAGGCACTAATAGGGATTCGAGATGCTAAAGTACCATAAAACACCTTAGAGATTCTGTTAAAAGAAAATGAGGCTTAGAGAAGAATGGTACTAATTGGGGAGCTTAAAAACCCATTCAACCTAATAGATTTAGCAACCCTATTGGAACTCAACGGTCTCTCAGGTTTTTTGATCCGATGCCTGGGAGGACTATGGGTAATGCTGGTGTTCTAAACAACTTCATGGATGAAGACGTTCTTCGAACAAAAAGAGACAAACTGGTTCACATGGTTCTCCACTATGACACCATCGGAAGGTTAAATCCTCCCTTTTCAAAGGCTTGCCTGGATTGTAATCTAGCAGGTTCCTCTGCAGGTTTGGGACCCTCTCCCTTTGACCAGATTAGTGGACTAAGAGGACGTGTGGTGTTACCGTCAATAGCCAATGAAGATGACGTTGGCCTATCTTTTAGTTGGGTGGGCATCGTCACTTGAGAGGTGGATAGAATAAACAACAAATTAACAAGGCAATGGGGTGGTGATCAAAATGTTGTATGGATCACCGAGGAAAATAATCACTTTTTCTCATAAGATCTTTCAAAGGGGGATGGTTGGCAGATACACTAGAAACCTTCATTGTCGACGGAATGGAGAGATGGTTCATCATGCAACCTACATGGGGGAGATGTAGGGTCTGACCGGTTAACAAGGTGTTGGGCAATTTTGTGGTAAATGAGCAGAATGCACATGGGAAGGAACAGCTCTCTGGACCAGGAATCAAGGCATGGGTGGATATGTTATTACTTCTATCGAAAATCCCCTTAGATTGATGATGTTCGTAGTGTGGGCTCTACTATCACTCTACCCCCCGCCCCTAGTAAATCGGCCTAGCTTTGCTGTCCGTGGAAACAACAACTTAGGCCTACAAGGCCTGTTGAGTAAACAGGATGTTGTGGCTGACTCCCCCATTGATGAGCCCATGGGGATAATTCAGTGGACCCAGTAACATCGCCTGATCCATTTAATATTATAGGAATATCAACCTAATAAAGAGGCCCAAAAATCATCATCTTAATGAGGGGGTCTATAACAATCAGGACTTAAACAACCCTCCTCCCACACTCATCAACGATGATCCTAAAACTACCCAGACACTCAAAAAGGGCAATAATTACAACTAGAACCGAAAAGGGAAATTCATGTTCCCCTCTATTAAAATGATATATTCGTTGTGGGTTGTAAAAAAGAAAAAGACGGGTAGCAGCAGTTTGGCTAGTGACACATCGTGCGAAATTTGTCCAACTTTGTCAATTATTATGATCAAGTCTCAAAAGAGGTTGGTCTAACTATTGAATATCGGGAAAATATTGGGTTTTGAGTCTCGGGTTGTGATGACAGATTACGAGACCAGATGGGTGGAAAGAACCCAACAAACCCATATCAATGAATTTCTTATCGGCTAACATTAGTGGGCACATGACTCCAGGAAAGTGGAGGACGTGAGGAGTATTAAAAGAAACAACAAATTAAGTTTTATAGCCATTCAAGAAACATATATCTTCATCTCATCAAATCTGCAGGTCAGTTCTTTTTGCGATAACACCCGATTTTATTGTGATATGGTGGATGTAACGGGAAGATCGGGGGGAATGGTAACATATAGGATTCATGCGTATTTAAAAAAACAACAATACAAAAACGATACTTTTTGGCTATAGTAGGAGACCTCTGTAATGGTGGAGGTGAATTAGTTGTGGTCAAAATTTATTCACCAATAGACCAGGCCTTGAAAAAACAGTTGTGGTCGCACCTACTTGCCCTTATGGTTTATACTCGGGGTCCTGGATTCTTCTTGGTGATTTTAACTGTGTACGGGAACCATTTTAAAGAAAAACTCGATGGTTTAATAGTCAAATGACCAGGACTTTAACTCTTTCATTAATGAGGTAGGTATATCCGAGTATGGTATGACGGGTTGTACTTTTACTCACATATTTGATGATGGGCATTGATCGGAGTGTCCCGCCCCGGTCAAAGATAATATTTATAATCCCAAATTACCTCAAACTAATAGCTAGTGGTAGTTAGGAGTCGAACCACGAAGAGTCTGTGGTTTGTTTAAGGATTCGATCAATTATCAAGTTGGAACAATTTATGAAGCTTAGTATGATAATATTTTCTTTGTTTGGAAACGGGTGTTGGATTGGACCGACAAATTTGATATTAACTATTAAAAAGAGATAACTTGGAGTATTGAAAAACTGATTTCTAGATTTTAGAACTATAATAGAGAACAAAGTTCACACCCAGTTCGATAATTGTAAGACCTAGGGTTCCAATACGTTTTAACTTGATTTGGTTGAATTTGATTATTAACGAACTTAGTGTCACGTGCCTTAGGTGCCGAGAGCTATCAACATCACAAGAACAGACTGCAATGCACCTCGTTACTAAGAACATGTAAATTCTAACCTATGACAAGGCATAATTGCACATAAACTTTCACAAAGTCAAATTTTACATTCACGAATTCAATACAAATTCAAGTCAATTATCACAAGTTTCAAACACTAAACTCAACAAGTCACAAATCAAAGATAAACACAAATGCTTGAAACCCTGGAATTCTTACAAAAATCTACACCGGGGTGAAACCCGTGAGAATTAGTCGCTCATGGTTGATGAATTAAGTACACTGGATGAGAAGCACACGAAGCTATCCATGAAGACTTGAAACTTGATCTTGATGGATGGAGGATTAGGGTTAGGGTTTAGAAGATTGTGATGGTGGTGAATGATTGGGTGATGATAGTGGGTGATGGATTGCTGATAGGTATAGGTTAGGATGATTGATGTTGATAAGGTGGTGATTGAGAGAAGTTATGGATTGAGAGAGATCAAGCAAAAGGCTCCAAGAACTCATAATGGCTTTCAAAATTTGTAAAAACTCATAATATCCCCAAAAATTCTCGTCAATCTGGTCAAATTCGAATTTCAGCATCAGAAATATCGGCGGCACGGTCATCCGGTGTCGGCAACGCAATGACCGGTGCTGATGCCCTCCGGTACTGCCTACGGAACATTTTGACCGAGGGGCCTGTCAATGATGCGACCTTAGGCCGTTGCGGACGCGACGAGCTGGTTCTGTGCTGGTTTTCTTCATTTCTCGTATTCGGATGGTCCTAGCTTCATCCGAATGCTCCGTAAAGTCTCCGAAATGCCTTTTAAAATTAGTTAGACATGCAAAACACAAATCACATCAAAGTAGGTCATTTGAAACTCAAATTCATGTAAAGACACAAACTTAATACGATTAAACAACGGGTTTTCAACCATCTATCAGGCATAACATTAGTAAAATTGATAGAGTTTTGGTCTCTCACAGTATTTTGTCTCGATGGCCGTCGGCTCAGCTTATCGGGTCACCTAGATATAAATCGGATCACCGACTAGTGATATTACTTTATTCCGAGTGAATTCTGGCACCCCCCCTCCCCCCCGTTTAGTAAGCATATGATATGGTTGCATGATTAAAACTACCAGACACATTTTTGGTAGCCAAGCTAAAGGCTAGAAAGGCTGCAATTAAACCTTGGTGTAAGGAGTGCATAAGTGAAACTCTGGGTTGTTACGCGAACTGCTGGAAAAAAGTGTGGGGACTCGATTTGAAAGCTGAAAATAGTGTGTTATCTGAGGCAGAGATAAATGAACGAGAAGATTGGTTGAAAATGGTCAAGAAATTGGATGATAACAGACCTGAGGATTTTAAGCAACGAGCCAAGATAAAATGGGCAGTTGAAGGAGACAAATTCATCATTTTTTCACGGTATCATAAAGAGCCATCAGAGAAACAATAGAATCAATGGTCTGAATTTTAATGACATCTGGGTGTCTCAACCGGATGAATTAAAAGTTGAAATAAAGGGATACTTTGAATCCAATTTTAAAGAAGAAGTTTTGCACATGTTGCGGTTTATTAACACTGGTTTTAAGGTATTCTCTTCATCCTAATCTACTATGTTAGTTAGTATATTTTCTATGGAAGAAATAAAAAGAAGCTGTATGGAACTGTGGGGGTGACAAAACACTAGGGCTAGACGGATTCACCTTCTCATTCATTAAAACCTAAATCCACCCTCCAACCAAAAGCCTAAACCCCCACCCCTAAAAAACCTAAATCCCCCACCCCACTCCCAAAATAACCATAAAACTAAACCCTAAAAAACCTAAACCTCCCACCCGCACCCCTCAAAAAACCTAAACTCCCCCCCCCACCCGCTCTCCCCAAAAACCTAAACCCCTCTCCCCCGACACCTAAAAACTTAATCCTAATCCTAAACCTCCAAAAGACCTAACCTTAAAAGCTAAACTAAACTTAAATGCTAATTTTAAGCATATAATGCACATATGCAGTCCAAGTTTTTTTTTTTTTTTTTTTGAAAAAAAAGTTTTTTTACACATTAAAAGTAGCAATTTTTTATAAAAAAAAGTTGTAAAAAATTGTCATGTTATTTAGGTTTTTTTAGTTAGTTTTTTAGTTTTCTCATTTATATATAGTTTTCTAATGATCATCTCCATATATATATATATAAGGGACCGCTAAAATGAGAACAACTTCCAGTTGTAAGAACCATGAGAACCACACCGTGCGGGCGAGTTGTACCAAATTTTTTTTCATAAACGTAGATGCATGTATTATAAACACATTTGTAAAAAAAAATTCAAAAAAAAAAAATGCCGTGTGTGTAGTTTTGAGCACCCCAAGTTTGTGTTTACGGGTACCGTAAAGTTTATTTAAAATTTACGGTACCTGTAAACCCAAACTTGTGGTGCTCAAAACTACACACACGACATTTTTTTTTTTGAATTTTTTTTTACAAATGTGTTTATAATACATGCATCTACGTTTATGAAAAAAAATTTTGGTCAAACTCGCCCCGGATCAAAAAGTTCTCGCGGTTCTTACAACTGGAGGTGGTTCTCATTTTAGCGGTCCCCTATATATATATATATATGGTAGGGTTCATGCGAGAACCACCTTTATTGCGAGAACCAAGAGAACTAATGTGAACACAACAAAATAAACCCACTACACCACAAAAAAACCTAACCCCCTCCCCCCACCCCCCCCCCCCCCCCAAAAAAAAAAAAACCCTAAAAAAGAACCTACCCCCCCCCCCCCCCCCACACACACACACCCAAAAACCTAACCCTCCCCACCCCCACCCAAGCTAAATGCTAAAAACTAAACCCTCAAAAAACCTAAAAAACACACAATTTTTTTTATGTTTAAATCGCTACTTTTAGTATTTTGTGTGTTTTTTAGCTATTTTTGGTTGTGTTCACATTGGTTCTCGCAATTCTCGCAATAAAGGGTGGTTTCTAAATGATACTTCTCCTATATATATATATATGTATAGGGTTAGGATGGTGTGAGAAGCACTAGGCTAATTAAGAAACTTGAAAAACATTTTGGACCGCACATTTACCCTAAGCAAAATGCAAAAAAAAAAAAAAAAAAAAAACGCAAAAAATGCAAAAACACTTTTTTATGATTTTTTTTTTTTTTTTTTGAAAATATGGGAGCGTTTTTTGTCAGGTTTTTTTGCTTTTTTATATATACATATATGAATAGTTTTAATACAAATGTTTATATTGCCGATCTTTAGCTATACATATATGTATATACGTGTTTAAAATTGAAACATAAATATTGTAAATTTTTGTTTGTTAATGTACATATAAGTACATATGTTTATAAATAATTGTAGATATATGTATATATAAGAATAGGGGTAAGATCAAATAAAAAAGTTTATTTTGCCTAAGTAGGATGAGAAGGAATCTTAACCATTCATTTTCAAATCAATGGTTAAGATGAAAGTGTAGAAGAAATGAGGAGTGCAAGGGTATCTTAGGAAAATCTTATTTATGGACTTTCTCTCTCCACATGCAATGCATATGCATATTTCATCCTCATTTTTTAAACGTTCATAACTTTTTTATACGACATAATTTTTTCATAAAAATTTCACCGTAAAATCGAATGTCTTTTTATCTTTAATTTGAGTACCATATTGCTATATAAAATATGAAGACTAAAAAAACCCACTAAAATGTATTGTATTTCTATGTTGTATAACATTTTTTGTGTTGGATTTTTGTACTATGTTTTTGTGCTAAATTTTTTGTGTTGAATTTTTTTGTCTTAAATTTTTTTCTCAATTTTTTTGTGCTAGATTTTTTTGTACTACATTTTTTTGCTGATTTTTTCATACGATATTTTTTTGTAATAGATTTTTTTGTGCTATATTTTTTATACTACATTTTTGTGCTATATATTTTGTACTAGATTTTTTGTGCTAAATTTTTTTGTACTAGATTTTTTTTTGTATTTTTAAAAAACAAAAGGGTTGCCACATGTCATTTTCACTCCTATTTATAAGGACCAAAATGCCATTCATTCCTATTTATTAGCAGTGACACATGTCATCATCACAATTCTTCTTAAGATACTTAGGCAAAATCCACTTTTTAATGGATCCTTCCCCCATATATGTATATTGTTAATTCTTAAACTTATGTATAGTTTAAAATATATATGTAGGATACTTATTGTTTTTCTTTAAACACATATTTTAGACATAGTGGAGAGTTCAAATGAGAAGAAATTTTTTGTAAGAAGAAAAAAGATGAAATTTCAACCAATAATAATGTTTTATTTTACTTTATTTAATATAAGTATTTAACGTTACTATAAGGGTACATTGGTAAATCTACATACATCATTAATTTGTAGTCTTCCTTTTTAATAGCTTACTACATTAATTTTTTTGTAACTTATCTTCAAAATATATATTTTTCAAAAAAAAAAAAATTTAAAATGTATGATAAATTACGAGGTGTATACTAAAAATTACGAGTTATGTAAGAAAAACTACAACATGTAGGATAAATTTCGAAATATGTAGGATAACTTTTTATGTGTGTAGGCAAAAAAAGTTAGTGTGGAGGTTGATAGTCTTTATGACTTATTAATTAGTCAAAGATGATAATAAATGAGATAAGTTAAAAAACTATTTAATGTTTTACAAAATTACCTTTGTTCTTTTTCTTCTCAACTAAATTTTCTTCTCAAATGAACATTCCCCTTTAGACATATGTATACTAAAAAAACATATTTAGAACCATAATATTCTTATAGGGGAGGGATCCACTAAAAAGTGGATTTTGTTTAAGTAGACTAAGAAGGATTGTGATGATGACATGTGTCACTCCTAATAAGTAGTAATGAGGGGCATTTTGGTCCTTATAAATAGGAGTGAAAATGACATGTGGCACACCTTTTGTTTTTTAAAAATACAACAAAAAATCTAGTACAAAAAAATCTACCACAAAAAATCTAGTAAAAAATATAGCACAAAAATGTAGTAAACAAAATATAAAACAAAAAATCTAGTACAAAAAAATATAGCACGAAAAAATTCAGCAAAAAAATGCAGTACAAAAAAATTCAGCACAAAAAATTGAGAAAAAAAAATTAAGACAAAAAAATTAAGCACAAAAAATTTAACACAAAAATGTAGTACAAAAAACCAACACAAAAAATGTTATAACATAGAAATACAACACATTTTAGTAGGTTTTTTTAGTCTTCATATTTTATATAGCAATATGGTACTCAAATTAAAGATAAAAAACCCCTCGATTTTACGGTGAAATTTTTATGAAAAATAATGGCGTATAAAAAAGTTATGAACGTTTAAAAAATGGGGTTGGAATATGCATGTGGCTTACATGTGGAGAGAGAAAGTCCTAAATAAGATTTTCTCAAGATTCCATTACACTCCTCTGTTATCCTACACTTTCATCTTAACCATTGATTTGAAAATGAATGGTTAAGATTCATTCTCATCTTACTTAGACAAAAATTTTTTTTATTTGATCTTATCCCTGTTTATATGTTTATATGATACACCTAAAACATTTTGGACTACTCAACCCAGTTACTAGAAATCGTACACCGGTTTACCTACACCATATACCGGAACTATATACCTATAAACTTTTATTTTTATTGTTTTGATGTTGTCGGTAATGCTTTGTAGGCGTAGCTTCATTAGGTTAACATGTACTTTATTTTGAGATATGCATTTGATTATTTTATATATGCTGTATTTTATGGAATATGAACTTATTAAATATGCATGTTTTAGATATCTCAAATATTATATAGTGACAATGATATCCGTGTGATTTATCGTATTTCTAAGTTGTTATAGTTGTTAAAATATGAATTTTATAAAGATCAGAATGGTAAGAAAAAGAAATTTCTTTGTAATCTCACTAGGTATATTTTAAAAAAGGGACAATTTTTTTTTAAACTTTTGCGAGTACTCAAATTGATATATTTCCACAATAGTACCAAATATCAGAAATGTATATTATTATTTAATACCCATGATAGTTTAAAAGTATTGCAGAACATGTTTTATATTATTATTAAATGCTCACATTTGGTGTTATTTGAGAAAGTACCTTAAAAGAAGAACCTCGTGGTTGGTTAAAAATTAATGTTAGTTGAGAAAGTACCTTAAAAAAAAAGAACCTCGTGGTTGGTTAAAAATCTGTTAAAAAAAAAAAATTAAGGGCCAACGTTAAAAATTAAATACTTCAGAAAAAAAATATAACCACGTCTAACTACATACACTAGTACAGATATGATTAAGTAGTGCGATGGGCTTGAAGTTTTTGGTGCGGTTGTAGGTCCTAACTAACATGTTGAGACGTGTATCGAAATATAAACTATTTAGGCCGATTTTTAACACGAACTCAAGATATAAATTTATAAACAAGGTAAAATACAATTATTTCTACAACACGTTAGGGCAAGTGCACCCACCGTTAGCGTAGTATAGCGAATGTATAATACTGAGATCGTCAAACGACACAAGAGCTTTCGGTACCGAAATGTTATCAACTTCTAATCAAACCAAATAGTGAGTTTGTGTAAAGGTTCTTAAACATAAAAGCAAAGCAATTAAATAAAAATAAAAAATAATTAAGAACGATAACTTGGATCCGAATTCTCAATAATGTGTAAATTAACTTTCTTTGGTTAAGGACTTTTCAAAAGATCGCTATATTATAAATACGTCTTTTTGATGTCTCTCGAGTACTCTGCGAAAGAACCCACCTAAAGTCGTTCAATAAAGAAAATGAATTTGGATGTTATTAATGTCATAAAGTAGCAAGTTTCCTATTTTGGGCAAACGCTACACTAGGCCAAATTGGTCAGAAGCAACAAGGCAACCACCCTGCAAAGCCGGATGTAGGTCCCTTAATCCTATGGATCTTTCATAGAATCGTCTATCTAACCTAGAGTGCGGAATCATCTAGATTAGATTATCATAGAAAGGTGTAGAAGTAGAAATCACCACAAACGGATCTTTATTGATTATCTATCAAACTGATTACAATCAATCAAGATCACAAACAAACACAAATTCGTCCAAGCCCTCTAGCTCTCATGAATTCTCTTTCAATCTCTCGATTCTCTAGTGATTATGGTGATTAACCTAAACCCTAATGCAAAGCCTTGTTTATATAGCACAAGTTTGCAACATGGGTTAGGTCAAACTACATGGGCTGTGAATTGGACAAGCCCAATTCGCCTACCATTCCCCCAATGTGGATTTGGTTTGGCCCAATCACTATTAACTAACTAATACGAAGCTAAAGCCACTAACCATTTATCGTTTCACTAATTACAAGATATCTAAAGATCCAAATCTAAAAGTTGTTGTCACAAACATAGACCAACAGACTCCCCCTTGACAATAGCTTTATGAAACAACATTTTCTTCAGTCATCTTATATTCTTCATGTAATCTTTTCATCGACTTTGGTCTTTGGAAAGCTTCAGCTTCAATAGCTTCTGTCAGCAACAGACTCCCCCTAAGCTGATGCATCCAATCACCAATCTTCAAAATCGTTAGCACTTGAGAAAACTCCAGTTCAGCATTTTCATAGCAATCTTCAAACTCTTCAAACTTTGTCAGCAATGTAGAAAGGAGGTTTCTACCATGTATCCAATCAGACTCCTCTTCACTAAACTTCACAGCAACTCATCACATTACTTCACATTGCTTCACAGGAACAAATTACAACTATCTGTATACAAAGCAAACATCTCGAGAAACCATAAGAACTTTTCAACACAGTTTAACTAATTATTATTGATCAAGAGATGTGAAAACTGTATTACAGGTTAAGCAATTTTCAACTCGACACCAACGCTCAAAACTTTTGTCCAACACACTAGAACCTGCAAGATTAAAGATTTAAAACTCATCTTTTAACACTAGCTCTTCCTATCGGTAACAATTCCTCCAAGAACAACCATTTTCCATACGTTAAGAATTTTAAAGAAAAAGAAAATCTGTTTGGATTTTTATATTTTTTGAAAGCAAATAAATAACAAAAAAAATAAACACTCTGTTTTTGTGAGAATCACTGGTTAAGAAGATCATATCAGCCAACTCAAACTGTTTCACACTTGCAGTTAATTCTTTATTTATTTTATGTGAATAGTAGTTCAAGAAGATTACCAGTATTGTTTATCCACTTAAACAAAACACATGAGCATTTCAAGTAACGTACCTAGTGATACATTAACGTAATATTATACTGAAGTACTAGCGAGTCCCACTTCAGGACATACCCCGCAATCAAGATATGCACAAAGATTCCTTGTAGTTGGTGAGTATACCGAATTCATTCCTTTTTGTTTTACAACATTTGATAATTGGTGATCAGGTCAGTACTTCCGTGCAGCAAAGAGACCAATATCCAACGAGGGTAAGGCAAACACCAAAATTTGGTATGATTTATGCATTTTGCACATTTGATTGACTCTCTAAGAGAGCTTCTTAAATTTCTGGTTTTGTTTTGGCATTTTAGCTCTTTGAAGATATCTTGGTTGTGCCTAGGTCATCGTATATCTGGATGCAGCAAAAGGACAACCATGGTATCCCCCGATGAAATAACAGTATAAAGACCTAAAACCTCGGATTTTGGCAATCTATCAACGCAAGATTTATGGTTATAAAATCATACGCCACTGATATGTTACCCACTCATACATAGTTCATTATGATTATATCCTCGTGGTAAGTTGATTATTTCATGTTTCTTGCCTACTGGTACATCATATGATGAAGCTGCTATCACACTTATGCAATTTAAATTTTAGTTCCAGTGTGAAAGTCTAACTTTCTGATGTACTATCATTTCTTCTTTTTAACACATCGATAACTCATTTTAGTTCCAATAGCTACCTCCAGCAATGTATTCAGCTTCACACGAAGATGTAGACACATAGGCTTGTTTCTTGCACTGCCATGACACAAGTCTTTCCCCCTAAGAACTAACAACCACTTGTGGTAGATTTTCTGGTTGATTTACATCCTCTGAAATCTGAACCACTGTATGTAATAAACTCCAAGTCACTATTAGCAAGGTACCATAACCAAAACTTAGGTTTTCCCTTCAAGTAACGAAGAATTCGCTTCACCACCTTCATATGCGACTCCTTTGGATTTGCTTGATATCTGGCACAAAGACATACGACGAACCTAATGTCTAGTCTTGAAGAAGTAAGATACATCAATGATCCAATCATGGCCCTATATTGAGTTGGATCAACATCATCCACACTCTCAGCATCTAGACCAATATTGTCATTTTCACAAATGAGTGTATTGAAAGTTGCGCAATCCTCCAACTTGAAATGAGTCAAAATGTCATACACATACTTCGTCTGATGAATAAAGATCCCATCCTTCTTTTGTTCAATTTGCAATCGCAAGAAGAATGACAACTCATCCACTGCACTCATCTCTAACCTACTCTTCATCACCATCTAAAATTCATGACACATACTCTCATCAGATGAACCAAAAATGATGTCATCCACGTATACCTGTTGTCAAACCCCCAGAATCCACAAGCAGAGTATCACCGCAGGAGGCGTGACATGACCAGGATCAAGCCACCAATCATATTGAACAATGTAATAAAGTAAATATAAAACCAACCAGCAATATAATTGGTGTCTAAAACAATCTAACCAAGTTCAAGTTACCAGCGGAAGCATAAATTTTAAACCAAAACATAAGTTATAAATTCATAAAGTTTAACATGGAAATCAACAGTCCATGTCCCACAACGACCTCGACCTCCTGTGCAAGCTCCATCTAAGCACCTAATGACCTGCAAGGCATATAGTAATGAATCAACAACAAAGTTGAGCGAGTTCACAGTTGGGTGTACGTTTTAAGTTGTTTCAAAAACATAGTTTTCCTTTTAGCTGGCTTACTTGCCGTGGGCGTTACCTCATAGATTGAAAACATGATTAATCCTTTCCTTTTACTCTGGCTCCCAGCCGTGCGGGCTACCCCATGAATATCCCACTAGACCCCATATCGACTACTGATTGAGAAAGTTTGGTGCCCTAAGTCAATGTCTATCATCATTGACGTGCCCAGATCCATTAGTCCACTCCCGTCCTCTGCGGCACGGTGTGAGGCTTGTCAAACCTAATAGCGCTATTTAACTAATGACCCGTTCGCCATTGGCCCGGCGATTAAGTCGATATAAAAATGAGGGACTTAATGATAGAGTTTTTGGTCTAGCATCAATGTTGTCACCCTTCAGTTAAGAGGGTGGAGGTACGTGTCCCATATAAGGAGATCACGCAAGTTCCAATGTTGTCACCCTTCAATTAAGAGGGTGGAGGTACGTATTCTAACCAAGGAGAATACGCATGTTTCCTTTCAATCATTTACCCATTCCCAACCATCGGGAATCCCATGCCTTGTAGAAAGTGTGAACTCACCTTAGATTAGCTCGGCAGATAAACAAAAGGTCACTTGAGCTATTTGTGGTCAACCACGTCCTAACATGGTTACCATACAAGTTAGGTCTAGGTTCAAGTAAGTTTACACGTAGGCTAACAAGTTACGAACACACATAATGATCATGGCAAACACGTAGAATCACGTTAACAGTCAACTACACATAAGGCCCAACTTGTGCGACTCAGATGATTGGGCTCGCACAAGTTCAACGGCCCAATCATCTTGTGCGATTCAATAATTGAAGCCCACTAAACCTTCGGCCCAACCTGTTGTGCGTCCAGCACAATCTTGTGCGACCCACAACGGGTTGTGCGACTGAAAACAAACCCAGCCCAAAACATGCAATCCAAACCTATACGGCCCAAACATACAAACAGACAATCAACTTGTACGGTCCAATTACACTTGTGCGATTACAAATGGCTTGTGCGACTGAGTTTTGGGCTTTAAGGCCCAACAACATAATAGGGTTCGAACAGCTGTGTGTGTGTGGCCCAAGACTTGTGCGATTGGCACTTCCTTGTGCGATCCACAGTGTCTTGTGCGGCTAAGGGGCTTGTGCGATCAGATGTGATCTGATCTTGTGCGACCGAGGAGGGACTTGTGCGATCAGTTTTACTATCCATAAATCATGCTAATCAGTTACATCTACAATTTATGGCAATCATTTATCTTATTTCCATCTATTAACTTTAATTAATTAATTCTAACAGTTTCCATCTTAACCATTACTCGATCAAATCAATATTTTCAAACGATTCTTATGAACCCCAATTCACAACTAATCTGTTAACATCCAAACATACTAATTCGATCATCTAAATATGTGATTTCACATACTAGCATGCAACCTAAGCCATGAACATCAACCAATTCCTCATGTAAATCAAACAAATCAACTAATCCTTCAATCAAGTAACATGTGAACCGATCTTCATGAACACTACATCCTATCATTCAACATCATAATCAATCTCATGAATCCATATCATCAACAATTATATTAACAAGAACCCTAGGTCATCATGCAAGATTATGGCATCACAATATCAATTAACATACAAATAAAAAATGACAAAACACTAACCGGTTGGAAGGTAGAACAAGAGTTGGTCCGAACAAGAAAGTCTTCGAGAGAGAGGGAGAGAGTGAGGTTGCCGTCGAACACAAGGAAGGAGGAGAAGAACTTAGGCTTTGTGTGTTTTGTGAATTATGAGAAACTAATCCATAAGGTGGGATATGTTTACGTGTAAGATGGGAGTGGGCCGAACCCCCTCTCCGGGCTGCCCATTGATCTCAAGTACAAGGAGTGTGGGCCGAGGGAGAAGTGTGGCATGTACGGCCCAACTTGGGCTTGTGCGATTGGGTCGTATTGTGCGACTAGGACTTGTTATTCACTTATATACATAATACAACCACACGTAACACATAATAATCAACTTATAATCATTTCATTAAAATCAACTAACCAAATAATCATATAAGGTTCACACACGTTACATCAAAGTAAAAAGAAGAGTTCTGAAATACGAGTTGTCACATCATCCCCAAGTTGAAAGAAATTTCGTCCCGAAATTTAGCATGTGGTTACTGAGGAAGCTAGTTAGGTTGCGTGATTTTCTTGGTTTTCCTGGGTGTCGCATCCTTCCCCCGTTGGTTTGGAATTTCGTCCCGAAATTCCGCAGTAGCTTCAGCCTCAGTAGTGGTTTCGTTTTTCTAGAACAATTGGGGATACTTGTGTTTCATGTGGTCTTCTCGTTCCCAGGTAAACTCTGGGCTACGACGGGAGTTCCAACGAACTCGAACAAGGGGTATCCTGGTACGCTTAAGAACCTTAACTTCTCGGTCCGTAATCTCTACTGGTTCCTCGACGAATCGCAGTTGATCGTCGATGGTGAGTTCCTTGAGAGGAACTATGAGGGTCTCATCTGACAGACACTTCTTCAGAATTGACACATGGAATACGTTGTGAACTCCACTGAGTTCTTCAGGTAGATTCAGTCTATAGGCCACCTGGCCAATTTTCTCAGTGATTTCAAAAGGTCTGACATAACGTGGATTCAGCTTGCCTTGCTTGCCAAAGCGAACCACACCTTTCCAAGGTGAGACTTTAAGTAGCACTTGATCCCCAACCTGGAACTCGAGCGGTTTCCTGCGTTTATCAGCGTAGCTTTTCTGATAGTCACGAGCTGCCGCCATTCGTTATCGTATATGGGCAATCTTTTCTGTCGTGTCGACGACGAGTCCTAGGCCAGTGAGTTGACTGTCACCAACTTCTGCCCAGTATAAGGGTGATCGGCATTTCCGTCCATACAAAGCCTCGAACGGAGCAGCCTGGATGCTAGTGTGGTAACTGTTGTTATACGAAAACTCCACCAAAGGTAGATGCCTTTCCCATCCGTTACCAAAGTCGATTACACATGCCCGAAGCATGTCTTCAAGAGTTTGAATGGTGCGTTCAGACTGCCCATCCGTCTGTGGATGATATGCTGTGCTCATGTCTAGACGTGAGCCAAAGGATTTGTGCATTGCTTGCCATAAATCAGAGGTAAAACGTGGATCACGATCAGAAACAATGGAAGTTGGCACCCCGTGCCTCGAAACTACTTCCTTCAGATAGATGTCTGCTAGAGTAGAGAACTTATCCGTTTCTTTGATAGCCAGGAGGTGTGCAGACTTGGTTAGTCGATCCACTACTACCCAAATAGTATCGTTTCCTTGTTGAGATCTAGGTAAGCCAGTAACAAAGTCCATGGAAATTTGCTCCCATTTCCATGTCGGGATCTCTGGAAGTTGAAGTAGGCCTGATGGCTTCTGGTATTCAACCTTGACCCTAGCACAGGTCAAACATTTACTAACATAGGTTGCTATGTTAGCTTTCATGTGGGGCCACCAGTACGTAGCTTTGAGATCGTGGTACATCTTATGAGAACCAGGATGTACTGAGTATCGAGACTTGTGTGCTTCATCCATCACAAGCTCACGTAGATTACCATAAAATGGAACCCAGATGCGCCCCGCTAAGTAGTAAGCACCGTCTTCCTTTAGTTCCAACCATTTCTCCAATCCTCGCAGGGACTCAGCCTTGATGTTCTCTTCTTTCAATGCTTCGACGTGAGCATCACGAATTTGGGCAGGAAGACTAGAGTGGATAGTAAGCTGTAACGCACGTACATGCTTAAGTTTAGTTTCCTTTCGACTGAGGGAGTCAACCACAACATTGGCTTTTCCTGGGTGGTACTTGATTGCGCATTCGTAGTCATTGAGAAGTTCAACCCGTCAACGCTATCGCATGTTCAACTCCTTCTGATCGAAGATATGTTGGAGACTCTTGTGATCGGTGTAAATGGTGCACTTGGTACCGTACAAGTAATGTCTCCATATCTTAAGAGAAAACACCACTGCTCCAAACTCCAAGTCGTGAGTAGTGTAGTTCTTTTCGTGAACTTTAAGTTGACGTGATGCGTAAGCAATGACTTTCTCATGTTGCATCAATACACAACCAAGTCCTTGGATTGACGTATCACAATAAACCACAAAATCATCTGTGCCCTCAGGCAACGAGAGGATAGGTGCGCTACAAAGCTTCGACTTCAGCTGCTGAAACGCGGATTCCTGAGCATCACCCCAACGGTAGGTGATACCCTTCTGAGTAAGAACACTAAGAGGCTGCGCAATCTTCGAGAAATCCTTGATAAACCTTCTGTAGTAACCCGCCAAACCCAAGAATTGACGGATTTCAGTTGGTGTTCGAGGTGCAGGCCAATTCCTGATTGAGTCAACCTTGGATGGATCAACCTGAATCCCATCCTTGTTAACTACGTGGCCTAGGAAATGGACTTCGCGTAGCCAGAAGTCGCATTTCGAAAACTTGGCATAAAGTTGTTCTATTCAAAGGAGTTCCAAAATAAGTCGCAGATGACGCTCGTGTTCCTCCTGACTCTTGGAATAGATCAGGATGTTGTCGATGAAAACAATAACAAACTTATCCAGATAAGGTTTGCACACTCGATTCATCAGATCTATGAAGACCGCAGGTGCGTTTGTCAGCCCGAAAGGCATGACCAGAAACTCGTAGTGTCCATAACGAGTCCTGAATGTTGTCTTAGGGATGTCCTCATCTCGGACTCTCAGCTGAAGATAGCCCGATCTCAGATCAATCTTCGAGTAGAAGCTCGACCCTTGCAACTGGTCGAACAGGTCATCTATACGCGGGAGAGGATAACGATTCTTCACGGTCACCTTGTTGAGTTCGCGATAGTTTATACACATTCGAAAGGTACCGTCTTTCTTCTTCACAAACAAGACTAGAGCTCCCCTAGGCGAAGAGCTAGGACGAATGAAACCCTTGTCCAAAAGCTCTTGTAGTTGCGCTGACAGTTCTTCTAGTTCTGATGGGGCTAAGCGGTAAGGTGCATGAGCTATAGGCGCTGCTCCAGGAGCTAGCTCGATTTGAAACTCGACCTGACGATGAGGCGAAAGACCAGGTAATTCTTCAGGGAATACCTCAGGAAAGTCGCATACGATCAGAATGTCTTCTATCTTCCTTTCTTTCGTTGAAGTGTCAGTAACAAGAGCTAGAATGGCAGTGTGGCCCTTTCGCAAACACTTCTGGGCCTTAAGGAAAGAGATGATGCTCAGAACAACACCACTCTTGTCGCCACGAATTACGAGAGGTCCCTCACCAGAACGAGGAATGCGGACGATTTTCTCCTTGCAAAGGATCTCTGCTCGATGTTGGGATAACCAATCCATCCCAATAACGACGTCGAAGCTACCAAGAACGATGGGAATAAGATCGATAGAGAAGATCTGACCAACTAAAGAGAGATTACAACCCATAACTATGTGTGTGGCCTCAAGACTTTTACCGTTTGCTAGTTCTACAACATGCTTGGTGTTTAAGGGAAATGGGGTACGCTTAAGCATCTAACTAAATTTTTGGGACACATAACTAGTATCGGCACCCGAAAAGAAATAAAACAGTAACAAAGAAGTCATCCAGTAGGAACTTACCCGTCACAACGTTGGGATCGTTCCTCGCATCACCCTGACCAATCATAAAAGCACGTCCCCTGGCACCATTAGCATCATTGTTATCCCTGTTGTTTCCATTCCCCTGGTTGTTGTTGTTGTTCTGATTCTAATTCAGCTGGGGGCATCTCTTTTGAAGTGTCCTTCAATACCACACTGAAAACATCCTTTATTGTTACCCCTCTGCTGTTGCTTTTGGGGCTGGTTCTGTAGAGCCTGCTGCTGTCGCCTCTGATTTGCGGGATAAGGACTCCTACAATCTTTGGCTGCATGACTTGGTTTGTTACATCTCTGACAGTTTCCCTTGTTACACGGCCCACTGTGGTGCAAGTTACATCGATTGCAATTAGGGTGGCTTCCCCTGTACCCACCCTGACCTTGGTTACCAGAAGACTGTTGACTAGGGCTCTTGTAGTCGTCAGTCCTTCGCTGCTGAGACTGAGACTGAACAGAAGTTGAACCCTTGCTTGAGTTTCCATCCCATTTGCGTTTGTTGTCGTTAGGAGCATCAGAAGTGGTAGTAGCACTAATACGCTTTGGTAGTCTGTTCTACTCAACTGCCTGATCAGTGAGACGGTGGGATAGTTGTATAACTCACTGAATGGTAGGGAGATTAGCTGAAGTAACCATGCTCTAGATTTCTGGAATCAAACCTTTGATATAGAGCTCGATACGCTTGTAGGGAGGATCTACCATGGTGGGACACAATGCCGCTAACTCGTTCGATCTCTTGGTATACGCTTCAATCTCAGACCCCGCCATCTTCAAATCGTAAAACTCCACTTCCAGCTTGTGAATGTCATCACGATGACAATACTCCTCTTTGATCAGATCTTTAAAGTCATTCCATGGGGTGGCATTAGCAGCTGCCAACACTAGCATTTGAACCTGTGCGTTCCACAAAGTTAACGCGCCACCTTCGAGGGTTCCCGTAGCAAACTTCACCCTACTAGCAACAGGGCATTCACACATTTCAGAAACGGATTCAATCTTCTAGAACCAGTGGAGGAGACCTATAGCTCCTTCTGTACCGTTAAAGGTACTTGGTCGACAGTCCATGAAGGTCTTGAAGGTACACACTCGAGGCTGAGCATTCTGACCTCCTGCTTGAGCTGCTGTGAGTACCTCAGCAACTCGTTCGTTAATTAGAGCCGTCAGCTGGGCTTGAGTCAAGTTGAGACATCCACTCATGATCTTCACATCGAAGTAAACACAAGTGAGAAAGGTGTCGCGAAAGTGCGTAAGTATGGGATGACAGGAGAGAGCAAGCACACAGGGTTTCAAGCAACAGTCATTACACTAACTAAGCATACCATGATCAATGCACTACTTAAACTAACAGGCAGGCAATACAAACATAAACCATATCACCTATAGCGTTGAGTCTTGCACGTGGAGCGAAGCATCGTTGTGGATCATTGAGCACTGTACAGGTTATAGTCTGGTTTTGTCAAAAAGTTTTTCCCTTTTTAAAACCAAGTTCACTATAACCAATGGCTCTAATACCAATCTGTCACACCCCCAGAATCCACAAGCGGAGTATCACCACAGGAGGCGTGACATGACCAGGATCAATCCACCAATCATATTGAACAATGTAATAAAGTAAATATAAAACCAACCAGCAATATAATTGGTGTCCAAAACAATTTAACCAAATTCAAGTTACCAGCGGAAGCATAAAGTTTAAATCAATACATAAGTTATAAATTCATAAAGTTTAACATGGAAATCAACAGTCCATGTCCCACAACGACCTCGACCTCCTGTGCAAGCTCCATCTAAGCACCTAATGACCTGCAAGGCATATAGTAACGAATCAACAACAAAATTGAGCGAGTTCACAGTTGGGTGTACGTTTTAAGTTGTTTCAAAAACACGGTTTTCCTTTTAGCTGGCTTACTTGCCGTGGGGGTTACCCCATAGTTTGAAAACATGATTAATCCTTTCCTTTTACTCTGGCTCCCAGCCGTGGGGGCTACCCCAATAATATCCCACTAGACCCGTTACCATATCGACTACTGACTGAGAAAGTTGGGTTCCCTAAGTCAATGTCTATCATCATTGACATGCCCAGATCCATTAGTCCACTCCCGTCCTCTGTGGCACAGTGTGAGGCTTGTCAAACCTAATAACGCTATTTAACTAATGACCCATTCACCATTGGCCCAACGATTAAGTTGATATAAAAATGAGGGACTTAATGATAGAGTTTTTGGTCTAGCATCAATGTTGTCACCCTTCAGTTAAGAGGGTGGAGGTACGTGTCCCATATAAGGAGATCACGCAAGTTCCAATGTTGTCACCCTTCAATTAAGAGGGTGGAGGTACGTATTCTAACCAAGGAGAATACGCAGGTTTCCTTTCAATCATTTACCCATTCCCAACCACCGGGAATCCCATGCCTTGTAGAAAGTGTGAACTCACCTTAGGTTAGCTCGACAGATAAACAAAAGGTAACTTGAGCTATTTATGGTCAACCACGTCCTAACATGGTTACCATACAAGTCAGGTTTAGGTTCAAGTAGTGCATGTAAGTTTACACGTAGGCTAACAAGTTACGAACACACATAATGATCATGGCAAACACGTAGAATCACGTTAATAGTCAACTACACATAAGGCCCAACTTGTGCGACTCAGATGATTGGGCTCGCACAAGTTCAACGGCCCAATCATCTTGCGTGATTCAATAATTGAAGCCCACTAAACCTTCGGCCCTACCTGTTGTGCGTCCAGCACAATCTTGTGCGACCCACAACGAGTTGTGCGACTGAAAACAAACCCGGCCCAAAACATACAATCCAAACCTATACGGCCCAGACATACAAACAGACAATCAACTTGTATGGTCCAATTACACTTGTGCGATCCAATATAACTTGTGCGATTACAAATGGCTTGTGCGACTGAAACCTACTTGTGCGACTGAGTTTTGGGCTTTAAGGCCTAACAACATAATAGGGTTCGAACAGCTGTGTGTGTGTGGCCCAAGACTTGTGCGATCGGCACTTCCTTGTGCGATCCACAGTGTCTTGTGCGGCTAAGGGGCTTGTGCGATCAGTTTTACTATCCGTAAATCATGCTAATCAGTTACATCTACAATTTATGGCATTCATTTATCTTATTTCCATCTATTCAATTTAATTAATTAATTCTAACAGTTTCCATCTTAACCATTACTCGATCAAATCAATATTTTCAAACGATTCTTATGAAACCCAATTCACAACTAATTTGTTAACACCCAAACACACTAATTCGGATCATCTAAATAAGTGATTTCACATACTAGCATGCAACCTAAGCCATGAACATCAACCAATTCCTCATGTAAATCAAATATATCAACTAATCCTTCAATCAAGTAACATGTGAACCGATCTTCATGAACACTACATCCTATCATTCAACATCAAAATGAATCCCATGAATCCATATCATCAACGATTATATTAACAAGAACCCTGGGTCATCATGCAAGATTATGGCATCACAACATCAATTAACATACAAATAAACAATGACAAAACACTAACCGGTTGGAAGGTAGAACAAGAGTTGGTCCGAACAAGAAAGTTTTCGAGAGAGAGAGAGAGAGAGAGGCTGTCGTCGAACACAAGGAAGGAGGAGAGGAACTTCGGGTTTGTATGTTTTGTGAATTATGAGAAACTAATCCCTAAGGTGGGATATGTTTACGTGTAAGATGGGAGTGGGCCGAACCCCCTCTCCGGGCTGCCCATTGATCTCAAGTACAAGGAGTGTGGGCCGAGGGAGGAGTGTGGCATGTACGGCCCAACTTGGGCTTGTGCGATTGGATCGTATTGTGCGACTAGGACTTGTTATTCACTTATATACTGAGGAAGCTAGTTAGGTTGCGTGGTTTTCCTGGGGTGTCACACTTGTACCAATAGAAAATCTTCCTTCTTTCTCTTAATGAAAAGTGTACTGTCGATCTGAACCCTTTCAAAGCCATTTTCCAAAAGATGAGTCGACAGTGTCTCGTACCACGCCCTGGGTGCTTGATGTAATCCATACAGCGCCTAATCCAATCTGTACACTTGATCTAGATAGTCTGGACTAGTAAACACACTCTTCACGTCAAGCTGATAAACCTTGAAACCCTTAAAAGATGTAAACGCTAGAAACAACCGAATGGCTTCCAACCTTGCAACTGGTGCAAACACTTCATTATAGTCAATCTCCTCTTGCTGATTGAACCCTTTTACCACTAACCGAGGTTTGTTCCTCGTCAAGATCCCTTGGTCATTTTTCTTACACTTGAACACCACTTGGTGCCAATTTCTTTCTCTCCCTTTGGTAAACCAACTAACTCCCAAACTTTCAACTTCTCAAACTGAGCTAGTTCCTCCTGCATAGCTTCTACCCATGAATTATCCTTCAGAGCCATATGAATGTTTTTCGGCTCCTCTTGAGAAATAAAACAACTATTCAAGCACTCGTTGATTATACTAGTCTTCTTAATCGTAAAGCATACAAACATGAACCTTCTGCTATACTTCTCCTTGTCTGAACACCTGCATTCGGATCACCTATAATGTTCACAACTGGATGATCTCTATTTTCTTGAGTAGTAGCAATGGCGTTAACTTCCAAGTTAGTCTATAGATTTGTTCCAATATCCCCCTGACTATTTTGATTAGCAAACGGATTAGTAAAGTCCTCCCCCTCAAGAGGTTAAGACTCGCTATCACTCGAATCCGCTACTTTTGCATTTGCATTTGAGGAAGTTTCTAGCGAATTCGCAATTGTCTATCTCCATCATTTGATGATAGAACCTTCTAATGATTTCGTCTAGGGACTCATTTCTCATGCACTTAAAAACAACAAATTGTTTCTTCAGCAGATCAATCTTGTTCTTCCTCACATTAGCATTGCCCTGATATCGCTTCTCTAATGCATCCCACATCTCTTTCGAAGTAGTGTACCTCTTAAAGGTGTGCTTAATGCCATCAGGTAGAGACATTTTTATAGCAGCTAGGGCTCTCTTCTCAGCTTCATACATTTTCTTCTCAGCTTCTTCCATATTAACATAAGCAGTAGCCCGTTGACTGCCTTCAAACTCATGAGTCTGGTTCAGGTACTCATCCTCAATACAGATCCACAGACGTGTGTCCTGATATTCAACAAAGGACTGAAACCTGTCTTTCCACGTAAGGTATTGTTCTACCTTTATCAGCTTTGGCGGTTTGTTGGTTGTACCAACCTCATGTTCCATCTTCTACAGCTTATTCAAGTTCGACATACTCGACATTTTTACCGAACCGACTCTCTAAAAACGTTTAAAAACTGACCGAAAACTATTTTTTACCAAATCGTACCGTTAGACTCGTCTTGACAATACGAAACCATTGATATATAATGTCCAAGACATTTTTGGGGATTTTCATGCCTTTTTTGTCCTAAAAATAAGGCGGTTTAAACTGTTAAGTCCGTTTTTAGAGTTCGTTTACGGATAATTTTCTATTCATGAAAACGTTAAATACTCCATGTGTAGCTAATTACTCCAGTTTTTAATTACTCCACCTTTTAAATACTCCAACAATTACGCAGGAAAGCCAATTTCACTGGTTAATTACGCAGAAGTCAAACTTGCTGGTTAAATGCACTAGGTTCCAAATACGTTGAGGTAACTACGCAGATTAATTAAAAATCAAAAAGACATCAAAGGTTCACCTTCACTAAGTGATGCAAGAACTTTAGCCAAGATTGGCCACAATGATGAACATCATCAAGCTTATGTAATAAACATGTTAATAAACAAGATTGAATGGTTATAAATATAATTTCTTAAAATATCGGATCCTAAGACAAACCAAACCCTAAACAAGATAAAAATGTGATGGATAGTACTAGAAATGAGTTAGAGAGAGAGTGGGTGCCAAAGGATGGATAGAATGGTAACCCAAGCACTCTATTTATATGCCACAGGGGCATGCCAAGGGAGGCACGGCTTGTGCATGGTGGCCTATTTTGACTTTTCTACTACAAGGTAATACTAGGGTGTGTTTGATCGGGCATGACGTTGTGTCAAGGGTCATCTTTTGTCTTTTCTGGGGGAATGAAGCATGAGGGCGTGCAGCTGGAATACGGGGGCGTGTGACTTTTTGGATTTCTCGTAAAAGACTTGTTTTTGCCACAAATTTTCTCCACTTGTCAGTTTATGCATTTTTGGCTCTAAAAAGCAAAAGTAAACAAACAAACGACCTATTTCCGAATTTAGTACAAGAAAATGGTTAAAACGCATTCCATTTGATATAAAATGTATTTTAGGTTTTGCACATATCACCAACTTCACCATTAAATCGCCTACATAGAAATTTCAATTCGTACCAAATAAGCCCTAACGACATCAATTGGCTTATTTTCAGTGCCATTTAATAAGAACCCCATGATTTAATCATATTTTGTTGCTATTAAATCATTTCGTATCAAAAAACAATTCTCTAATTATAATTCATTTCATGTTTCCTATATTATTTATCCTCCCCCTCTCGATTCTAACTCTAATTAACCATCTCACTTCACCCTAATTTTCGTTATCCTCTCTTCTTCTCCACCACCGCTATACATTCACCCTCTCTCCTTTCTTTAGTCAAAGGTTTTTTTATCAACAATAGAGAAATCAACAGGATGTTCATCGTCATCATATGCTTGATTCCCACATAGTCCGATTGCAGATTCCTTCTCTATCTCTTTTCTGTTATAGCTTTGCATCTGTCACCTAATTTCTAACGTATGTGATTTCCTCTACTTTCATTTTTTATTTTGATTAATAGTTAATATTGTTGGAATTCAGTTGTGTCAATTTTACTTTTTATCAAAAAGGGGTTTGATATATTTTATTAACTAAATATATAATTAATAAAAACGCAACGGAATAAACATAAATAATCAACACCAAAAGTGAACCAAACAAGATCATGGTTACAAACCTGCAAATACGGTACACATGTTATTTAATCTACTGATGAGAATAAATATACCCTTTTGGTTAATAATAACTGTGTGAGACACCGAGGTACAACGAACGAATACTAGTTATGAACACAAACGAAGAGCGAGGCGTCTTGTGGCGGCACCAGAAGATGATGGTGGCGGCACTTGCTTTACGGAACCACAAAAACATAAACCTCTTTTTTCCTTTTTTTTGAGTTCAATCGCAAAAAGAAAAACCCTTTATGGGTTTACGGCTGTTGTCGTTGTTCAAAAGGATAACTAGTATATATTAAATATTATAATATAAATAGGTAATTAGGCTTTACCTCATAAACCCTAACAACTATCACTAATTATCTTTCGGCCCTACAAAGCCCAATACGACTAGTACAAGCCCAAACGTTAAAGTGTTTATAACCAGCATAAATAATAAGTCCCGTTTCTCGTGGATATATAATTATTTTAGATAATTATATATTTCGTTCCGTTAATTGTTCGTGGTCAACAGTTAATCAAGTTAAGTGGGTTTAATGTTCGTTGCCCAAGGTATAACTCTTATGGGTCATAGCTCGGTCAGTAGCGTTGACTTATCGAACCCATACATATAAATCCAACAATCTCCCACTTGGACGACCTTCGATAAAATCCTCAACGCAGACAGTCAGCGGTGCTCTAGCTGCACATGGCTGCCCCCAACAAGGTATGACACTTTAAAGTCATTAACAAAAACACCTTGCCATTAGTAACTATTTACTAATGCAAGACAGTAGACTTATGGTAATTGTTTTAAGTCATCGTTTCTGTAAAAGACATAAATTGAATCAATGAGACACGGATTATGTTCATTCTCATACGGTGTTCAATTATTATTATTCTCGATAAAGAGTCAAAGTTGTCAGAACGAACACACAGTATGTTTGGGTAAGGCCTTACACTTCACCAGTTTGAATTAACGAGGGCGCCACAATGTCTAACTGTTACATATCATGTAAGAGTACATAATCCCTTTTCGACTACATACAACTCCCCTTGAACTTCAGAACTATTCCCAATTAAAGCCTTTATGACTGGCAGTTACGCGACAACGGTTGACAGTAATCAAAGAATAATTCTTGGTAAATGGAAGTTCTAATATGTATCTCAGGTCAAAGGATATTAAATGAGTATACCAATATCAAATCATCTTATGACTAAGATCCTTGAAGATGATTTGATACGAGTTACATCCAACGTCATTCTCAATGAGGTGTGTGAATTTGGAAGTCAACTCCTTGAGTCCAAAGTTAGAATAGTCTTAATTCAGAATCGTTCCCAGGAGTCTGACCGACTATGAATAGTTTAGAATGCAGAATTCATGGATTAAACGTATTAAAATTGAACACAGTTATAAGATTCAGAATTGCATTTAACCGGTAAATCAACAATGAATTCAAAAGTACAACTGTTAAAAGTCCGTACATCCAAATACTAAATCAAAACATACAGCTAGCTAATCTAAGCCCGATAGCACCCATGTGCTGATCATGCTTGTCCTGAGTCATGGGCTTAGTAAATGGGTCTGCTAGGTTTTGATCTGTGTTCACTTTGCTTATCATGATGTCTCCACGTTCCATAATTTCCCGTATGTAGTGGAACTTTCTTAGAATGTGCTTGGCCCTGTGATGAGATCTGGGCTCTTTGGCTTGAGCAATATCACCTGTGTTATCACAGAATATCTTGATGGGTTTCTTAATGCTTGGAACCACATCGAGGTCGGTTATGAATTTCTTCATCTAATCAGCCTCCTTTGCAGCATCTGATGCGGCTATATATTCAGATTCGGTGGTTAAATCCGCCAACACACTCTGCTTGGAGCTCTTCCATGAGATAGCTCCTCCATTTAGAGTTAATACAAAACCTGATTGTGAGCGAGAGTCATCTAGGTCAGTTTGAAAACTGGCATCAGTGTAACATCTTACAGTGAGCTCTTCTTCTACTCCTCCAAATACTAAGAACATATCTTAAGTTCTTCTCAGATACTTCAGAATGTTCTTGATAGCAGTCTAATGGGCGATACCAGGAGTTTACTGATAACGACTAGTCATGCTTAAAGCATGCGAGACGTCAGGTCTAGTACATAACATAGCATACATGATAGAACCAATCGCTGAAGCATTCCATTCGCTTAATTTCAATGTCCGTTGAAGGAGATTGCGATTTGTTCAACACAGTCCCTTTAGTCATATGAACACCTCCTTCTTGGAGTTTTCCATCTTAAGGCGTGCCATCATTTTGTCTATGTATGTACTTTGACTTAGCCCAAGAAGCCGCTTAGATCTATCCCTATAGATCTTGATTCCTAGAATATAAGCTGCTTCTCCAAGATCTTTCATTGCGAAACAAGTTCCCAAATAGTGTTTAACTTCGTTAAGCATAGGGACGCTATTTCCAATGATCAGTATATCATCCACATACAGGATGGGGAATGATATAGTGCTCCCACCAGCCTTTCAGTAAACACAAGGCTCATCTTCATTTTTGACAAAACCAAATTCTTTGATCTTTTGGTCAAAGAGAAGATTCCAGCTACGAGGCTCCTGCTTGAGTCCATAAATGGACTTATTCAGCTTGCACACCCTATTAGGATATTTTGGGTCAACAAAACCGTCTGGCTGAACCATATAGACATCTTCAGAGAGATGCCCATTAAGAAAAGCAGTTTTGACATCCATTTGCCATATCTTGTAGTCATAGTACGTGGCTATGGCAAGCAATATCCTAAACGATTTGATCATAGCAACGGGCGAGAAGCTCTCATCATAGTCAATACCCCGAGTTTGAGTGAAACCCTTCGCAACTAGCGTGCTTTATAGGTGTGTACATTTCCATGCATATCATTTTTTTCTCTTGAAAACCCATTTGCTCCCTATTGCCCGAGATTCGGGGGTAGCTCAACCAAGTCCCAGACTTGATTATCACGCATAGATTGGATCTTAACGTTCATGGCTTCTAGCCATTTCGCAGATTCAGGATCTTAGATACTTGATTTGTAGTTAGCAGGTTCATCATTAGACTCATCTCCTACCAATACTTCAGCACCTTCAAGATGCCAAAGGTATCTGTCAGGTTCTTTATGAGTCTTGCTACTTCTGCGAACGCCTGTGTTTGTGTCTGATACATCAGCAACAATTTCTTGTTGTTCAGATGTTCCGACTTCATCGGCGGTTGTTGTTGATTCTCGAATTTCTTCAAGATAAACTACATTATTTCCAGTTCCTCGATTAAGAAGTTCTTCCTCGAGAAAGTGCCTCTTCCTTTTGATGGAAATAACATTTGCCTCAGGATGGTTGAAATAATATCCGCTTCTTTTATAGTATCTGACGAAAACAACTTTTTCGCCTCGAGGATGAGCTTATCATCAGCATCACTTGTGATGTATGCATCACATCCCCATACTCTTAGGTATTCCAAATCGGGTTTACCCCATGCCATATCTGATATGGAGTTTTGTTTACCTTTTTAGTCGGAGCCAGATTGACAATACGGGCGGCAGTCATAAGAGCATGACCCCAAAAGGAATGAGGCAAGTTAGTTCTATACATCATCGATCGGACCATATTAAGTAGGGTTCAATTTCTCCTTTCGCTCACGCCATTAAGTTGGGGTGTGCCAGGTGGAGTGGGTTTTGAAATTATTCCAAACTCTTTGAGATGATTGAGGAACTCTAAGCTAAGCTATTCGCCACCTCGATCTGCTCCAAGTACATTTATCTTTCTAGTAAGTTGGTTTTCTACTTCGGTTTGAAACTCTTTGAACTTTTCAAAAGTTTCATGCTTATGCTTCATAAGATAGACATAAGCATATCGTCTATAATCATTAATGAAGTAACGAAGTATCTTTCATGGTTTCTTGTCATGGTTCTGAAAGGGCCATATACATCAGTGTGAATGAGTCCTAGCAGACCATTGGCCCGTTCATCAACACCAGTGAAGGGACGCTTTGTGAGTTTGCCAGCTAAGCAAGACTCGCAATCATTAAAGGAGTCCTATCTAGTGGATTCAAGAATCCCCTAGGATTGGATCCATTTTATGTGTGCCTTACTTATGTGGCCAAGTCTACAATGCCATAGAAATGTTTCATTAATACCAACTTTGTTACGCTTAGAAAGATGATATATGTTATTACATGTTTAAACATCAATCTCATAAATATCATTTCGAGGTATAGCCTCAAAATAAAAGACATCATTCAAGTAGGCAGAAATAGAAATACCATTAAAAACGTACTTGAAACCTTGTTCAAACAAAAGGGAAACCGAAATAATGTTTCTGGTTATACTAGGTGCAAACAAACAATTGTTTAAATTAACTACAAGGCCAGAAGGACATGAAAAATGAAATATGCCGGTTGCAAGAACGGGCACTCTTTTCCCATCACCAATGATGAGTTCCATGTCGCCTTGTTTCAGCTTCCTCCACTTTTCAGGCTCCTGCAAAACATTAGTGATGTGGTAACCACACCCGGTATCAAATACCCATGTGTTGCTAGAGACAGTAAAAAGTTCAATAACATAAATGAGAATACTTGAAGAAGTGCCAATGTTATTGGCCTTGTTCACCTTCAGCTTGGCTAGATACTGTGGGCAGTTCCTTTTCCAGTGCCCCATTTGGTTACATTCAAAGCACTGACGCTCCTTGGGAGGGGGTGGTTTAGCAACCTGCTTGTTATTGGTGACAGATTTGGCAGCAACGACAACCATTTTCTTGCCTATGCTATTATGAGCCCTTTTCTTGTTATTGGGCTTCTTAACACCACCAGACTTGACCATCAGAACTTGGTTGGTTTTATGTGGAATGTTCATCTCGGCCATTTTGAGCATACCATGTAGATCAGGCACAGTCTTCACCCAAGCATTCATATTATAGTTCATAATGAACTGGTCATACGAGCTAGGGAGAGAGTTCAAGATGAAGTCCTTTGCCATTTCATCTTGCATGGGATAACCAAGTTTGTTCATCTGGTCAATGTACCCTTTCATATTAAGCACATCAGTACTGACACACAATCCTTCTTGCATTTTACAGCTTATCAGCTGTTTCATGGTGTCATATCGCTCCTGTCAGGCTTGTTTCTGAAACATGCCTTTCAGTTACTAGATCATGTCATAAGCATCTTTATCTTCCATGTTCTTCTGAAGTTCAGGAGACATGGTGGCTTGCATAAGGCAGGCTACCTCAACGGCATCCTCGTTATGCTTTTCTAGTGCCTTACGAGCAGTAGTAGTGTTACTTTCAGGCTCGGTAAGGACTGGGCCATCTAAGATATATAGCTTTTTCGCCATCTTGAGAACTATTCTCAGATTGCAGTGCCATTCGAACAAAGTTGGTGTTATTCAGTATTTCCTTTTCAAGTATAGACTTGAGAACAAATGAGTTGTTTTCATTAGACATCTGTTACATATGCAAAGAGATTTTAATTAGTATTTTGATGTATATTTCCTTATTTAATTAATGACCCATTACAGTAATTAGAACACGGAATGAGAATCTAGCTATGTCAGTAGTAAAGGCAGTTGTGGCATGCACTTTAGTAAGTGACTAGGCAGACTGACAATGAGTATCAATTGTGAAAATTGCACAACTCTCAAGTATGAGGCCGCTAAGACAACTCTTGTCTATGCATTGGTACGTTTAGCCTCATCTATGCCGACTTTTTACTTTCGAGAAAGCTGGAGCATGTGATGAGAAAAGAAAAAGTAATAGTCGTCCTAAAAGAGGTACTTGTGGAAGGGTCAGATGTGTCAACGAAACCTTGCACCTTGGAAGTAGGGCTGTAAACGAACCGAACGAAGACGAACAAGGCCATGTTCGTGTTCGTTCGTTAAGAAAATTAACATGTTCGTGAACTGTTCATGAATGCATACCGAACATAAGTTTATGTTCGTGTTCGTTCGTTAAGGAAATTCAGTTGTTCATGAACAGTTCGTGAACACTAGTCTCGAACACAAACGAACCCAAGCAAATAAAAACAAATGCAAACGAACATTTAACTTGAAAATAAAAACATTGTTATCCTTAAACATTGGATATAAATAGCTAAATACAACAATCAAATGATAATCAAAACACAAGAAGTCTAATAGACCACCAAACGATGAATCAAGTTTAACTAATTTATACATAATTATCCCTAAAAATGTCTTAGAATATCCAAATGTTAGTTAACTTAGAAAAAAATATGGTTTCAAGTTTTCAATATGTTTAGATAAAAGGTTTATTAATTATTTTTTTTTGATATAATCAAACGGACACGAATGAATGTAAACGAACATATTACCGAATGTTCATGAATGTAGTCGAACGAACGAGACCTGTGTTCGTGTTCGTTCGCTAAGCTAACCGAACAAATTTTTTTGTTCGTGTTCGTTTGTTAAACTAATCGAACGGACATAAACGAACTTTCCGCCGAATAGTTCATGAACTGTTCGCTGAACGTTCGGTTAGTTTACAGCCCTACTTGGAAGGATAAGCTAGGCATCAAGTGTGGTGCTGTGGCTCCAAACACTGATGGTTCGCTTTAAGTTCCAAGTGTAGCTTGTCATAGGATAGCATAGACTATTGATTTTAATTATGGGTTAATTTAATATTTACCAAATAGGGTCGTACGAGCCAATTTTAGTATATATTAGTCGTGACATCTTGATGAACCCTTTCATCTCTCAGGACACTTAATTTTAACTAACCTATTAAAACTAAGTTTGTCGCGACTTGTATAACCATATAAAAGTTAATAGTTTTAAAACTATTAAGTTATGAGTTTTAGAAAGTTAAAACTTGTTAAATTTCAAAAAATCTAATGGTTATTATTTATTTTAAAATGAACTATTTGTTTTATAACAAATATTTACAAGTTGTAAAAATCAATTTATAACTTGTTATAATTGATTGTGAACATTTTAAAACACCTTTTAAAAGTTTGGTATTAGGTTGGTATGTTATATAACAACTTATAAGATAAAAAAAAAACCATAATAGCAAAAATAAATATGTAAATCTTTAGGCCATTTTGTTTGTTCTTGCTAGAGACAAATAGCAAGACCAAACTAGGTCACGGGGTAACAAACACAAAACAACCACAAGGATGGACCTAGTGCATCTAGTTTTCTTTAGCACCTCCATGATTCATGTAATGTATTATGTTTTGTCTTCGGGTCTTTAACTTTATATTATAATATAAAATATAACAAAATTGAAACCCTAATCTATTACAACTTTGAGCCACAAAGTGGGCCAAAAAACCATAAAACAAAACCAAAATAAGAACAAAACCAAGTACAAGGTCGGCGAGATTTACATATTCAACACAATCATATTGAAGTGAGCAATCTTTTGGTCAAATAAAAAGAAATAAAACTTTTGACCAAATAACTTCTTGCCCAAGAAATATTTATATATGAAACTTTAAACAAGTTAAAGTTTGAGATCTATAACCAGTTAAAAAGACCGGTTTCGATTTGCATGTTGTAAGCGTGACTCTGATACAACTGTTAGAATTCAGATGTGTCAATTTTACTTTTTATCAAAAATGGGTTTGATATATTTTATTAACTAAATATATAATTAATAAAAACGCAGCGGAATAAATATAAATAATCAACACCAAAATGCACCGAACAGGATCATTGTTACAAATATGCAAATACGATAGACATATTATTTATTCTACTGATGAGAATAAGTATACCCTTTTGGTTAATAATAACTGTGTGAGACACCGAGGTACAACGAACGGATGCTAGTACACGAACACAAACGAAGAGCGAGGCGTCTTGTGCCGGCACCGGAAGATGATGGTGGCGGCACTTGCTGTACGGAACCACAAAAACAAAAACCCCTTTTTCCCTTTTTTAGTTCAATCGCAAAAGGAAAAAAAACCCTTTATGGGTTAACGGCTGTTGTTATTGTTCAAAAGGATAACTAGTATATATTATATCTTATAATATAAATAGGTAATTAGGCTTTATCTCATAAACCCTAACAACTATCACTAGTTATCTTTCAGCCCTATAAAGCCCAATACGACTAGTACAAGCCCAAATGTTAAATGATTTATAACCAGTATAAATAATAAATCCCATTTCTTCGGAAATATAATTATTGTAGATAATTATATATTTTGTTCCGTTAATTGTTCGTGGTCACAAGTTAATCAAGTAAAGCGAATTTAATGTTCGTTGCCCAAGGTGTAACTCTTACGGGTCATAGTTCGGTCAGCACCGTTGGCTTATCGAGCCCGTACATATAAATCCAACAAATATAACGAAGGATACAAAGTTTTTGAGGCAATAACTAAGAGCTAATGTCAAATGGTACTGCTCATTCTCTTGAAAAAGGTTTCACATGTTATTCCTGTAAGTACCTAAGGTGTTTGTTAAAATGCCTAATAAAACCAAGTTGATTAATTGAGTCACTTTAGGATTTTTAGTATTTAGTCAAGAGCTGATTGTTTAGAGGATTTGCAACCTGGAAACATGTTTTTTTCCGTTGCGTTGAAGGGCTTGAAGGATTTCCATGAGGTCGCTGGTGATGTAAGTTAAAGAAATTGTTGATCAGTTCTGTTTTAAGAATAATGGAAAACATGAAAACATACATGTTACCGCAGACAATGCAGTGGAGAATCCAGTAAGAGAAGATGCCATCGAGTTCGGCATGTTTGTCAGTGTGATCTGGTTCCTCCTTAGGGTGCAAACTAATGATGGTGATGATGAAACCGAAAAGGGTATCGGTTTAGGAGAAGAGGGTCGATTATGATGTTATGATAATTAGGTTATGTGTCTAACCTTAGAACCTCTACATAAGTCTCCTTATATATGCATCCAAGAGGAAACCTAATTAGTTAATAAGGGTAATATGGTCCATCAACAATTACCAACTAATTATTTAATAAGATATTATATATTTTGATCTATATTATGTAAATGATTATAATGGCTACTAGATTAAATATTAAAACATAATATATTTAATCTTACATTCTCCCACTTAGCCGAGTAATAATTTACTATGAGTATTAGATAAGCCTGATCAGGAGTTAACACTCATTTTAGCCTTAAACAAGAACTATAGCAGAGAAATACAGCCGTTGAATCATTATGCGACTCAGGACCCCCATTAGTCATACTATAACCTTAATATAAAACCTAATCGTTATGATCAAAATACGCATAAGCCCTTTATTTGATTTGTAATTTTATTTGTCTATATGCCATTATACCGGTTGAACATATTCTAAGAGACATACAAAATCAAACTGAGGAAATTTCATTAATCATAAAACATAAGCTAGCACAATATGCTTAAATAAGGTCTTTACTAAATCCCATATTCCGAACATGTTCTTCGTAAATCTTAGGAGGGAGACCTTTAGTCATCGGATCCGCAAGCATATCTTTAGTACTAATATACTCAATATAAAGATTATTTTCCTTAACTCGTTCATGTACGAACAGATATTTTGTATAAACCAGCTCTAGTCGAACTGTTACTATTCGAGAAACTAACGGCAGCTGAATTATCACAGTAAAGCTTCAATTGTCTAGAAATGGAATTAACGATTTTGAGTCCAGTGATCAGATTTTTAAGCAACATTCCATGACAGGTTGCGTTATAAACAACAATGTACTCTGCCATCATTGTGGAAGTTGTGGTCAACTGTTGTTTATGACTCTTCCATGAGATTGGTCCACCTGCTAACATAAAGATATAGCCCGTAGTGGATTTCTTGTTATATTTGCATTTGGCAAAGTCAGAATTAGAATAGCCTACCACTTCTAAATGATCACTTCTTCTATAGGTCAGTTTATAGTCTTTCGTCCCTTGCAGATATCGAAGTACCTTCTTAGCTGCTTTCCAGTGATCTAGGCCAGGATTAGTCTAATAACGACCTAGCATTCCAGCAATATAAGCGATATCTGGGCGAGTATAGACTTGAGCATACATCAGGCTCCCGATTACTGACGCGTAAGGTATCTGGCTCATTTGCTCCTTCTCAACCTCCATTGTCAGACACTGGAATGAACCGAAAACATCTCCCTTAACTACTGGAGCGATGGAGGGTTTGCACTGTTGCATGTTGTAACGTGTAAGGACACGATCTATGTAATCCTTTTGAGACAATCCTAAGATCCCTTTGTGTCTATCTCGGTGAATTTCGATGCCTGTGACGTAAGAAGCATCTCCGAGATCCTTCACGTCGATGTTATGCGAGAGTAACCACTTCGACTCATGCAACATGTCTAAACTATTAGTTGCCAATAGAATATCATCTACGTAAAGGATAAGTATAGTAAACTTGCTCCCACTCATCTTGAGGTAGGTGCATTGATCCACTTGATTCTTCATAAAACCTTGTTTCTTCATGACTTCATCAAACTTGAGATACCATTGACGTGATGCTTGTTTTAACCCGTAAATGGATTTCTTCAACTTAAAGACTAGATGCTCCTGACCTTCAGGTTTAAAGCCTTCAGGTAGTTTAATGTAAACATCTTCGTCTAAGTCTCCATTAAGGAAAGCGGTTTTAACGTCCATCTGATGCAATTCTAAATCAAAATGAGCTACTAGGGCCATGACGATCCTTAATGAATCTTTATGAGAGACAGGTGAAAACGTCTCTTGCTAATCAATTCCCTCTTTCTGAGTGTAGCCCTTTGCAACCAATCTCGCTTTGTAGCGTTTAACGTTCCCATTTGGATCCAGATTTGTTTTGAACACCCATTTACATCCTACGGGTTTGACACCGTTGGGTAATTCTACCAAATCCCAAACGTCATTTTTCTTCATGGATTCAAGCTCATCAATCATTGCTTTATTCCATTCAGAAGACTGATCACTGCCAATGGCTTCATTGTAAGAGATAGGATCATTGAGCTTTCCGAGATCCATTTCAGTCAGGTAGGTAACATAATTATCCCAATTAGTAGGCCTTCTGGGCCTAGATGACCTTCTGAGTTGATTATCGGGTTCAGCGTTGTCTTGGTTTTGAGCGTTTGAGGTGCCTTCGTCATGAGGTATAATAGGTTCTGATTGTGGAGTAAAATTTGGAGTTGGTGCAGTAGTTTCAGGTACAGTAGTTGCATTGGGTACAAGAGGAGTAATCAGAGTAATGGTAAGCGACGAGTCTCCCCCTCCCGCGTCTTGTACTTCTTGCAATTCTTCGTAAGGGTTGGTACTATTCCTACTGACCTTGAAATCCTCCAGGAACGCAGCACGCTTGGTTTCAACAATGCGGGTGACATGGGAAGGACAATAAAAACGATAACCCTTTGAATTATTAGGATACCCGATAAAGAAACAGGTAACTGTTTTAGGGTCAAGTTTCCTTAGGAAAGGATTGTAAAGTTTTGCTTCAGCAATGTAGCCCCATACTTTCATATATTTAAGACTCGGCTTCCTTCGTGTCCAAAGTTCATAAGGAGTTTTAGGGACAGACTTAGAAAGAACTCTATTGAGTATATGAACAGCTGCTTTTAACGCTTCAGTCCAGAGGAATAATGGTAAATTAGTGTTGGCTAACATACTGCGTACCATGTTCATAAGGGTACGGTTTCTTCTTTCAACGACACCATTCTGCTGAGGTGTACCAGGCATGGTGTATTGGTTCACAATCCCCTGGCCCTTACAAAACTCATAAAATGGACCAGTAGCTTGACCCACATCAGTATGTCTTCCATAATATTCACCGCCTCTATCTGATCTCACAACTTTAATTTGACGATCTAATTTCTTTTCAACTTCAGCCTTATAATCTTTAAAAGTTGTAAGAGATTCAGACTTTTCCTTAATAAGATACAAGTACATGTAACGAGAATAATCATCAATGAAAGTGATAAATGAAGTATGTCCTGTTATGCCAGCGATTTGGTAGGGACAACTATGTGACAACTGTGCTCTGTAATCGATGTATAATGTAAAACAATGTTAATTATTAATAAAACAATTTTTTTGGGGTTTATTATATGTTTTTTGGTGTTATTATGTGTGTATTTATGTTTGATGATTTTACGATTTGATTCGATTCCGATTTCAAGCTTTAAATCGCTTTCTAGAAGGTTATACGCAAACTAGTGCGTAAACATAATCATTTTAACGCGCCAAACACTCTGGAATAGTGAAATAGGCTTAACATACCTTAAATAACATTTACATAACTTAGAAATAAGTTTTGGATGGTTTGGTGTGTCGAAATCAAGTTTGTTCGATCGTAGGGACTATTTGTGTCAAACTGCGAAACTATACCGATTTGTATAGTAACAAACATTCCAAAACTTGATCATAAGTTAAACATGCCCTAAATATCCTTTACAGAGCTTAGAAATAGGCTTTGAGGTGTTCGGTATGCTAAAATAAACTTATTTGATCAATAGGGACTAAAAGCGTCAAAAAGTGCATAAGTTTGCATTTTCGCGCATATCTTACGCTCTGAATATATCCGGACATCCAAAAATTTTTGTAATCATTAAAATATCTTATTTTAGTGATTGGTGTGCAAAAATTCCATTCGTCGCTTAATTTGGATCGTTTTTGCGTCCGTTACGATTTTCGTCGTAATTACCCGAATAACGCAACCGTACAACCAAACGAACCAACATCTGAGATATTTTTGAGCATATTTTAAGTTCCCTATATTTTAACTTCATTTTAGAGCCTTGAAATGGGGTTAACGGGGCTTAAACATGTAAAAAATGCATCAAAAACCAAGTTTTGGGCATTCAAGAACTAAAATTGTAAATATGTGAAACTTGTTAGGCCTGGGGCATAAGCCTAAGCTTATTCTTACGCGGCCCGCGTCAGCAGCCCAGATCAGAAACATTGAATCTTGCTTTCTAGCCTGTTTTTGATGGTTTTAATCATAGATTTGCAATACCATTTGATGGTATATCATGTCCCCATTGTTTTTAAAACCTTGTGCCCAAGTGTATGGCCAAGATCGAAGCACGAATTGCGAGGAATGATCCTAACGGTTGTGGGATTTCTATAAATACCCAACACTTTCATTCCTTTCAACTCACAATCTGATTCAATTGCTCTAAGTTGGGGTTTAACACTTCATACCTGAGCAAATTGGATCAAGATCTTCCTAGCTTGGACCCTTTGTAAGTATTCTTTCATGCTTTTATGCGTTTTTAAGCACGAAAGTCAAATTGTGTTTGACTTTCTGCTTTGACCAGTCTTTGGTCAACACGAAGTTCCTTTGAACTTCGCAACGTGAGCGTAATCACGATGGTTATAGTCCCTAGTGACTATACCTACTGATTACCAAGTTGATTAGGCATATTGACGATTTATGGCTTCGGTCAAAATGCGTATTTATGCGTATTTTGTAACCAAACTATTCTTGGGTATCAAAACCGTTTGTTTTGATATCAAACTTGTTTTCTAACTTCATTAAACATGTTCTAACATGTTTAGCTCGTCACTCTTAGTTTAGTGCTAGTGTAGAGTCGTAAGTCAAGTGGTCTAAACAACCGCTTAGACTTTCGGACTCGACCCGTTTGGTCGATCTTTAGGATCCGACCAAGCATGTTTAGTGACTATAGTTGTATAGGGAATAACCTTCCGAGGTTATACCTTATGGTCACCTAGTTTAAGTAGTTGTATGATAGGTAGTTTATATGCCTTAGGAAAATGACCAAAATGCCTTTTTCATGCATAATTGGATTTTAAGCATATGTAACTTAACTTTTGTCATCTAAACTGATTATGCAACATATTTAAACATGTTTAGGCATATAATACTTGTCATAGGACTAGTTAGATGGCTCGAACGCGCATTTGCACGAACGACGCGTTAAAGTAGTGTAAGCTACCTTAATGGGTCGTAACGGGTTGAAAGCACTTAGGTTAGGTTCCGATCTAGAATGTAGGTTTTGTTAAAACATATCACATGAGTTCCAATACTCATTTGGTTTATAAGAGCTCATTCTATCTGATCTTCCGATTTAGGTGTCGATTTATTTACTAGGCGATCCGATTTCTAGGTGCTGCTTGATTTTCCTTAGTTTGATTGAGCCTTGTTGAGTTCTTAGGATCAAGGATATTTGCAATTCAATGTGAGTACATAGTTCCCCTATTTTACTGTTTTCAATTGTTTTGGGGTGATTCATATGTGTTAAATGATTTCGAGGTTTAAACGATGGTTTCAAAAGCGATTAAAATGGTTTATATTAAACTAATAACGATTTCGATAATGTAAACAAACTTGATGGTTGTAATTAGATAACAAATGACATTCATTAACATTGATCAAGCCGACCAGTATTAGGTTATGGTACCATAGGATCTGACAAATCCCGTTATCATACTGCACCCATGGTTATGTGTGGGGGTTGTGGGGGTAATGACTGAATCTGTGATTGTTAACTTACCCTTTGGTGGTTTGTTAATTCGAGTTGAACGAGGGACGAGTTGCGAAGGTTTGGATGTCATTAGCGAGACGACCAAAAGTAGTTTTCACAATTAAAACAAGAACGATTTTTGGGCGATTTAAACGATTGGAACGATTTTAACGAGGTAAACGATTTGAACAAACGATTGGTTTTGGGTTGTGATTAGATAATGGGACGGGTGTAACATGATAAAAGCTTGGTAGATACGACACTGGTACTTCTTATATATAAGTGTTTTTATCATATTGCATTCCGTGGCATTATTTAGTTCACTTGGGCAAATGATTTTGAAACGATGTCACATAACGATGTTTTCTAAAGGATATAAACCATACGAGTCTTATTAACGAGATGATTTACAATTTGGTTTAATTAAACAAATGTTTTTAGGTTAAGAATCATGGCTACGAGATTTTATAAACTATAACCAACTTGTTTTTGAGTTGGTTAATCATGATGCAATACCTTATACTTTTCAAAACAAGGTTTTTAACTGTTGACTCTTGTAGTCAATCCAGGTATTGCAATATGTAAACGAGCCATGGATCCGACACTCTCACAAAACCTATGTGCTCGCCAGCATTTCTTTGCTGACCTTGGTTTTACATATGTTTCAGGTGGTGATTGAATGATGTTGATTACTAGGACGCATGTTCACATAGGATCTGGATGAGGCCTTAGTGACATAATAACAAAGATAGTCGATGTGTAACTTGTCTGTTTTGTTTTAAGACAATGTAAATTATTTAATGAATCAATAAAACGAAACTTTTTATCCATGGTTGTGTAAAAATAATTCTGCCACGACACTCCCCGACGTTTCCGCCGCGGTTTCGTTGTTTTAACGCGGTCGGGGTGTGACAGAAGAGTTGGTATCAGAGCCAATGGTTATAGGGAATTAGGTTATTAGCAACGCTTTGACCTAGACCATAACTTTCTAGGACCCTAACGTGAGTCTTTTTGCGTTTAGATTTTAAAACAAAACCGTCACCTATCCTTAGGTGATAACCACAATGAGAACCCAAATTTCAAATCCGATTTGAAAACCAATCATCTGTTCTAGGATGGTTTCTTATAAGGTTTGGGTCTTATAGTGTGAACACATGCAATCTGGAAGGGTGGATGCCTGTATCCTGAGTTTTCTGTCTACGACTAGAGTGTACGTACAAATCCACATAATCAGACCAGTCACTCTTACCTGGGAACTCTTGGGATGAGTGTTCACTTATAGGCTAAAGCATGTCTTCGCGATACATTATATTTACCCATTTACTTTGATTAGTCACTACGTGTCGTTTGTTTGTTCGAGGTAACGAACGAATGATCGCCTTCCTTGTGTATTGTCGATGTTTTCAATACCTCTTTTGTTTTTCCCAATTGTCGACCTCACTCATTTCTCATGTTTCCTTGTTCTTTTAGACAATGCCTCCCCGACGTGATGCACAACCTCTAACCAACGAAGAAGTAGCAGCCCTTGTCTCTCAGCAAATGGCTGCTGTGCTTCCGAACATAGTAACCCAGATCCATCAATTATACAACAATAACAACAATAATGCTCAGTGTAGTTTCAAGAATTTCAATTCTGCTAAGCCGTTGAAGTTTTCTGGGTCTCAAGGAGCAACCGCGCTCCTACAATGGTTCGAAAGTTTGGAAAGCACATTCAGACATATGCAATGTCCGAATGAGCGTAAGGTTAAGTTTGCATCTAGTGTATTCGAGAAGCGTGCTCTTACATGGTGGAACAGTATAATGCGTGATAGGGGTGCCGATGTGGCGATGGCAGAAACATGGGAAGAGCTTCGAGCTCTCATGATGAAAGAGTTCTGTCCCCGTCACGAGATTCGAGCGTTGGAATGAGAATTCGATGATTTGAAGCAAGATGGGGGAGAACACCGTGCGTATACGGATCGTTATGAAGAGCTGAGTTTGTTGTGTCCCACTATGGTTACCCCATTGGAGAAAGAGATAGAGAGGTATATCGATGGCTTACCCGATTCTGTGCAAGACATTGTGACTGGCAGTAATCCTACTACTGTCCATCAAGCGATTGAATTGGCTGCTACTCTGACCGAGTCTCAGGTCAGAAAGGGTAAACTGACCCGTAAGGGTGACAAGAAGAAGTCAGCTGATTCCACACAAGAAAAGGGTAAAGGTAAGGGAAATAAGAAGGGCGAGTCTTCTAAGAAGTCGAGGAAGCGCAAGGCTTCCCAGAACTTTGCAGTAACTGCGCAGAATACTCAGAACCCACCAGCACTACCTCCTGCGAAGAAATAGTATGCTGGTACCGCACCTCATTGTACAAGGTGCAATGGTCATCATGCTACCCAACAGGCGTGTAAGCAGTGTACTACATGTGGTAAACTTGGGCATCTGGCCAACATTTGTCGTCTGGGTCAGAATCAAGCTGCTTAGAATCCAGCACAGGTTCAGGGGAATGCTGTGAGATTCCCACCTGGTTCGTGTTACAATTGCGGAGAAATGGTTCATTTCCTCAACAACTGTCCGAGGTTGGTGAACGCGAATGCAAATGCAAATGCAAATGCAAATGCAAACGCGAATGCGAATCCCGCTCATGGACGAGCATACAATCTGAATGCAAACGAGGCTCGAGCTGACAACAAGGTTGTTAAATGTACGTTCCTTGTTAACAATCGACCTGCATCTGTTCTTTTCGATTCTGGTGCCGATAGAAGTTTTGTTTCGTTAACTTTTGAGCCTTTACTTGCGATACCTTGAGCTAAACTGAGGAAACCCTTATCTGTCGAAGTTGCTACTGGTAAACCGCTCTTACTCGATTCTGTTATTCGTGATTGTCAATTGAACCTTGATAACCATCTTTTTCCTATTGACCTCACACCGATGCAACTTGGGAGTTTCGACATTATCATTAGAATGGATTGGTTGACCAAACATCATGCTGAGGTGATTTGTTTCGATAAAATTGTTCATATTCCTCTTTCGTCTGGTGAAGTTCTAGAGATTCGTGGTGAGAAACCATCTGTAGGTTTGAAGCTTATGTCGTGTATGAAAGCCCAAAGTTATTTACGAAAAGGATATGTTGCTTTTCTGGCACATGTCACCGAGGAGAAAGGCAAGAGCAAGAGTATTCAGGATATTCCGATTGTTCGGGATTATCCAGAGGTGTTTCCTGATGAACTGCCTGGTTTGCCTCCAGTTCGTCAAGTCGAGTTTCATATTGATCTTGTACCCAATGCTAGCCCGATTGCGAAAGCACCTTATCGTCTTGCACCGTCAGAGATGCAAGAATTATCGAAACAGCTTCAAGAGTTATCTGACAAAGGATTCATCCGTCCGAGTTATTCACCTTGGGGTGCTCCAGTCCTGTTTGTGAAGAAGAAAGATGGGTCTTTTCGAATGTGTATCGATTATCGTGAGCTTAACAAGCTTACCATCAAGAATCGATATCCCCTACCTCGAATCGATGATCTCTTTGATCAGCTGCAAGGTGCTACCTGTTTTTCTAAGATCGATCTGCGTTCTGGGTATCTTCAGCTTCGTGTTCTCGAAGAAGATATTCCCAAAACTGCTTTCCGCATAAGATATGGGCACTACAAGTTCACTGTCATGCCTTTTGGTTTGACGAATGTCCCAGCTATCTTCATGGACTTAATGAATAGGGTATGTAAACCTTATTTAGACAAGTTCATCTTTGTGTTCATCGATGATATTCTCATTTATTCGAAGTCTCGAGCTGATCACGAGCAACACCTTCGTTTGACACTAGAACTCCTAAAGAAGGAACAACTTTTTGCTAAATTCTCCAAGTGTGAATTTTGGCTTAAAGAAGTTCAGTTTTTGGGTCATATAGTCAACGAGCAGGGTATTCATGTGGATCCATCCAAAATTACTACAATTAAGGATGGGAATACACCAACGACACCAATAGAAGTTCGCTCTTTTCTTGGTCTTGCTGGTTATTATCGTCGATTCATTTCGAACTTCTCGAAAATTGCGGTTCCACTCACTGCTTTGACTCAAAAGAATAAGCCTTTTGAGTGGGGACCTAAGAAAGAAGAAGCGTTCCAAACGCTGAAATGGAAGCTGTGTGATGCTCCTATTCTATCTTTGCCCGATGGAAATGATGATTTCGTTGTCTATTGTGACGCGTCGAATCTAGGACTTGGTTGCGTTCTTATGCAACAAGGTAAAGTCATAGCCTATGCGTCAAGACAGCTGAACGTTCACGAGAAGAACTACACGACTCATGATCTTGAGTTAGGTGCTGTGGTTTTTGCTCTTAAAATCTGGAGACACTATCTTTATGGCACAAAGTGTGTGGTTTTCACAGACCACAAAAGTCTCCAGCATATTCTTAATCAGAAGGAGCTGAACATGAGGCAACGACGTTGGGTTGAACTCTTAAACGACTATGATTGCGAAATTCGCTACCATCCTGGAAAGGCGAATGTCGTAGCCGATGCGCTTAGTCGAAAGGAACGAGTCAAGCTTCATTCTGTTCGAACTCTATCTGATATACAATCTCATGTCCTTCAAGCTCAACGATCTTGTGTAATCAAGGGCTTATTGAAATATGAGCTACCGCTTCAACTCGATCTTAAACTCGAAATGAAAGGCGATGGGTTACTCTATTTCAAGGATCGTTTGTGGGTTCCGAAACAAGACGATCTTCACACTTTAGTGATGGACGAATCTCACAAGTCTCGATATTCTATCCATTCTGGTGCTGATAAAATGTACAAGGATCTTTGTACTCAGTATTGGTGGCCTGGTATGAAAAAGGATGTTGCCTTGTATGTATCAAAATGCCTAAGTTGTCTCAAAGTCAAGGCTGAACATCAACGACCTTTTGGTTTGCTTGTACAATCAGATATACCGGTTTGGAAGTGGGAGAACATTGCTATGGATCTCATCACTAAGTTACCGCGTACATCTAAAGGTCATGATGCTATATGGATTGTTATCGATCGATTAACGAAGTCAGCTCATTTTATTCCGATTCGCGAGGATCTATCTGCTGATAAACTTGCAAAGATTTATGTTGATGAGATTGTATCTCGACATGGTGTTCCTTTGGATATCATATCTGATTTTGATGCTCGATTTTCATCTCATTTTTGGAAGACCATGCAATCTGCTATGGGAACCCAACTAAATCTAAGCACTGCTTATCATCCCCAAACAGATGGACAATCTGAGAGGATGATTCAAACTTTGGAGGATATGCTTAGAGCATGCGTGATAGACTTTGGTGGTAATTAGGATTCTCATCTGCCATTGATCGAGTTCTCTTACAATAACAGTTATCATGCTAGCATTAATATGGCACCAATCGAAGCTCTCTACGGTCGAAAATGTCGTTCACCTGTCTGTTGGAATGAGATCGGTGAAGCTCAGCTTACTGGACCTGAGCTCATTCTGGAAACAACAGACAAAATCAAGAAAATTCGCGATAATCTTGTGACAGCTAGAAGCCGTCAAAAGAGTTATGCGGATATGCGACACAAGCCCTAGAATTTCAAGTTGGCGACCATGTCCTACTCAATGTGTCACCTTGGAAGGGAGTGGTGAGATTTGGAAAGAAAGGAAAACTTGCCCCTCGATATGTTGGACCATTTAAGATTGTTGAAAGAATTGGAAAGGTTGCCTATCGACTAGAGCTACCTCCAGAGCTTGGAAATATTCATCTGACTTTCCACGTGTCCAATTTGCGAAAGTGTTTAGCTGATGCTGATCTTCACATTCCACTCGACGAGATTCAAGTTGATGAAACGATGCATTTTGTCGAGAAACCCATGGAGATAATGGACCGTGCAGTCAAACAGTTGAAGAACAAACGGATTCGATTGGTCAAGGTTCACTGGGAATCCAAACGTGGCCCAGAGTTTACTTGGGAACGTGAGGACCAAATGAAGGCGAAATATCCGCAATTGTTCTCACAAGTTTCCTCTAGTTAAAATTTTGGGACGAAATTTCCTAAAGTAGGAGAGACTGTGACAACTGTGCTCTGTAATCGATGTATAATGTAAAACAATGTTAATTATTAATAAAACAATGTGTTTTGGTGTTATTATATGTGTTTTGGTGTTATTATGTGTGTATTTATGTTTGATGATTTTACGATTTGATTCGATTCCGATTTCAAGCTTTAAATCGCTTTCTGGAAGGTTATACGCAAACTGGTGTGTAAACATAATCAGTTTAACACGAAAAACACTCTGGAATAGTGAAATAGGCTTAACATACCTTAAATAACCTTTACATAACTTAGAAATAAGTTTTGGATGGTTTGTTGTGTCGAAATCAAGTTTGTTCGATCGCAGGGACTATTTGTGTCAAACTGCGAAACTCTACCAATTTGTATAGTAACGAACATTTCGGAACTTGATCAAAAGTTAAACATGCCCTAAATATCCTTTACATATCTTAGAAATAGGCTTTAAGGTGTTCGGTATGCTAAAATAAACTTATTTAATCAATAGAGACTAAAAGCGTCAAAAAGTTCATAAGTTTTCATTTTCGCGCATATCTTACGTTCTGAATATATTCGGACATCCAAAAATTTTTGCAATCATTAAAATATCTTATTTTAGTGATTGGTGTGCAAAAATTCCATTCGTCGCTTAATTTGGATCGTTTTTGCGTCCGTTACGATTTCCGTCGTAATTACCCGAATAACGCAATCGTACGACCAAACGAACCGACATCCGAGATATTTTTGAGCATATTTTAAGTTCCCTATATTTTAAATTCATTTTAGAGCCTTGAAATGGGGTTAACGGGGCTTAAACGTGTCAAATTCATGGACTAAAATTGTAAATCTGTGAAACTTGCTAGGCCTGGGGCGTAAGCCTAAGCTTATTCTTAAGCGGCCCGCGTCAGCAGCCCAGATCAGAAACATTGAATCTGGCTTTCCAGCCTATTTTTGATGGTTTTAATCATAGATTTTCAATACCATTTGATGGCATTTCATGTCCCCATTGTTTTTAAAACCTTGTGCCCAAGTGTATTGCCAAGATCGAAGCACGAATTGCGAGGAACGATCCTAATGGTTGTGGGATTTCTATAAATACCCAATACTTTCATTCCTTTCAACTCACAATCTGATTCAATTGCTCTAAGTTGGGGTTTAACACTTCATACCTGAGCAAATTGGATCCAGATCTTCCTAGCTTGGACCCTTTGTAAGTATTCTTTCATGCTTTTATGCGTTTTTAAGCACGAAAGTCAAACTGTGTTTGACTTTCTGCTTTGACCAGTCTTTGGTCAACACAAAGTTCGTTTGAACTTCACAACGTGAGCGTAATCACGATGGTTATAGTCCCTATTGACTATACCTACTGATTACCACGTTGATTAGGCATAGTGACGAGTCATAGTTTTGGTCAAAATGCGTATTTATGTGTATTTTGTAACCAAACTATTCTTGGGTATCAAAACTGTTTGTTTTAATATCAAACTTGTTTTCTAACTTCATTAAACATGTTCTAATATGTTTAGCTCGTCACTCTTAGTTTAGTGCTTGTGTAGAGTCGTAAGTCAAGCGGTCTAAACAACCGCTTAGACTTTCGAACTCGACCCATTTGGTCGATCTTTAGGATCCGACCAAGCATGTTTAGTAACCATAGTTGTATAGGGAACAACCTTCCAAGGTTATACCTTTTGGTCACCTAGTTTAAGTAGTTGTATGATATGTAGTTTATATGCCTTAGGAAAATGACCAAAATGCCCTTTTCATGCATAATTGGATTTTAAGCATATGTAACTTAACTTTTGTCATCTAAACTGATTATGCAACATATTTAAACATTTTTAGGCATCTAATACTTGTCATAGGACTAGTTAGCTGTCTCGAACGCGCATTTGGGCGAATGACGCGTTAAAGTAGCGTAAGCTACCTTAATGGGTCGTAACGGGTCGAAAGCACTTAGCTTAGGTTCCGATCTAGAATGTAGGCTTTTTTAAACCATATCACATGAGTTCCAATACTCATTTGGTTTACAACACCTCATTCAATCCGATCTTTCGATTTAGGTGTTGATTTATTTACTAGGCGATCCGATTTCTAGGTGCTGCTTGATTTTCCTTGGTTTGATTGAGCCTTGTTGAGTTCTTAGGATCAAGGATATTTGTAATTCAATGTGAGTACATAGTTCCCTTATTTTACTATTTTCAATTGTTTTGCGGTGATTCATATGTGTTAAATGATTTCGAGGTTTAAACGATGGTTTCAAAAGCGATTAAAATGGTTTATATTAAACTAATAATGATTTCGATAATGTGAAAAAACTTGATGGTTGTAATTACATAACAAATGACATTCATTAACATTGATCACGCCGACCAGTATTAGGTTATGGTACCATCTGATCTGATAAATCTCGTTATCAGACTACACCCATGGTTATGTGTGGGGGTTGTGGGGGTAACGACTGAATCTGTGATTGTTAACTTACCCTTTGGTGGTTTGTTAATTCGAGTTGAATGAGGGATGAGTTGCGAAGGTTTGGATGTTATTAGCGAGACGACCAAAAGTAGTTTTCACAATTAAAACAAGAACAATTTTTGGGCGATTTAAACGATTGGAACGATTTTAACGAGTTAAACGATTTGAACAAATGATTGGTTTTGGGTTGTGATTCGATAATGGGACGGGTGTAACATGATAAAAGCATGGTAGATACGCCGTTGGTACTTCTTATATAGAAGTGTTTTTATCATATTACATTCCGTGGCATTATTTAGTTCACTTGGGCAAACAATTTTGAAACGATGTCACATAACGATGTTTTCGAAAGGATATAAACCATATGAGTTTTATTAACGAGATGATTTACAATTTGGTTTAATTAAACAAATGTTTTTGGGTTAAGAATCATGGCTACGAGATTTTATAAACTATAACCAACTTGTTTTTGAGTTAGTTAATCATGATGCAATACCTTATACTTTTCAAAACAAGGTTTTTAACTGTTGACTCTTGTAGTCAATCAAGGTATTGCAACATGTAAATGAGCCATAGATCCGACACTCTCAGAAAACCTATGTGCTCGCCAGCATTTCTTTGCTGACCTTGTTTTTACATGTGTTTCAGGTGGTGATTGAATGATGTTGATTGCTAGGATGCATGTTCACATAGGATCTGGACGAGGCCTTAGTGACATAATAACAATGATAGTCGATGTGTAACTTGTTTGTTTTGTTTTAAGACAATGTAAATTATTTAATGAATCAATAAAACGAAACTTTTTATCCATGGTTGTCAAACAATAATTCTGCCACGACACTCCCCGACGTTTTCGCCGCGGTTTCATTGTTTTAACGCGGTCGGGGTGTGACACACTAATGTCAGTGTGAATGAGTTCTAATAAATTAGAGCTCCTAGTGGAACCTTTCTTATTCGCTAATGTCATTTTACATTTAAGACATTTGACACATGTTCCAAAATCAGAGAAATCGAGAGGAGGTAAGACTTCATCCTTTACGAGATGATTTAGTCGTTCTCTAGAGATGTGGCCTAAACGTTGATGCCACAACATGGATGAAGTCTCTAAGTCTCGTTTCTCTTTCATCTTTGTGAGTGATTCATTAATTTTATATGACAACAAATATTTGGAAAAATTATCATCTAGTTTTAATCTATAGAGACCGCCATCCTGAATACCAGTACCATAAAGAATAGAATCATAGAGGATAGAGAGTTTGCGATGACCATGGGAAACAATAAAACCGTCCATGTCTAACTTTGGTCCTGATACAAGGTTCCGAGTTACCTCAGGAACATATAAGGTATCATAAAGTTTAATACATAAACCAGTTTTCTTAAATAATTTTAATGTTCTAATGGCCTTCACTTCTAATTCTCGATCATCCCCAACCTTAAGCGTTCTTTGGTTTCTTTCCAGCTTCCAGATTGTAAGGAATCCCTGAGTTGAATTGGTAACACCGACATGAACCATAGAACCAGAATCAAACCACCAAGAATTAGCAGGAATATTTAAATTATAGGACTCAAGTATCATAAAATAATCGTTACCTTTCTTAGCCAGCCACTCCTTAAAGTCAGAGAATTCCTTCTGCATATGTCCTGCCTTTTTACAAAACTTGCAGTGGATTCTGCCTAAGGAGTTCTTAGAGCTGGAAGGTGCACCTGTCTTAGGATTGGGCCTATGGACTTTAGAAGCATCCTTCCTCTGATGATTGTTCTTCATTTTCTTAGAGTTGGAGGTGGTGAAGTTAGCAACATCAGTAGTGCGATCCATCCTCATAAGCTCTTCCTCCTGTATGCAGAGAGCGACCAGCTCACTCATCGTCCATTTGTCCTTCTGAGTGTTGTAATTGATCTTGAATGCTTCAAAGGACGAAAGAAGCGAAGTAATGATGAAATGAACGAGGAAACCATCATTGATTTCCATTTCTAGCCCCTTCAGCTTATTGGCCATGTCATTCATCATCATGATGTACTCGCGAATGCCGCTCCTCCCATCATACTTAGTTGTCACCAGCTTGAGAATAAGAGTACTAGCATGTGCTTTTGATGTCCCCTTAAATTGTGCCTCCACAGAAGCCAAGTAGGTTTTAGCATCTTCAGAATTAGGAATATCTCCTCTGATTGCATTGCTTATGGACTGCTTCATAAACATGAGAGACATGCGGTTACACCTAGTCCACTTTTCATGAGTCAACTGCTCAGCAGCAGTACTTTTAGGAGTAAGGTCCGCTGGCTTATTCTCTCTTAGAGCATAATCAAAGTCCAGCAATCCAAGCGTAAGCATGAGATCATCCTTCCGTGCAGCAAAGTTATCACCAGTCAAAGGTGGAATCCCGCAATTGGGTGCTGATAGTGGAAATAAGATGAGCAAGTTATGATACTAAGAAATAAGTCCTAATGTGATCTAAGAGCATATTATACTAAGGCATGCATAAATAATGACCATTTTAATTATGAAGCTGTGATATTATCTATTACTAACATCAAACTAATAGACTTAGTTAAAATTCTACTTAAACGAAAACAAATCAACTTTGGCCAGAAGAGTAATCATTTAAGCATGTGTGCAAAGTGATTGTAACAAATCAGCTTTGGCCAGAAATGAGACAAACACTTTAGTTATGCACTTGTTAAGTATGCTATGCATGAAAGAATTAAATCATCTTTGGCCAGATATTAAGACATTCACGTTTGTAATGCACACTTAATGTAACACCTCGTAAAATCATGTCCAATAACGCATCGACACGTGTCCCTAATCCTAATTATGTCAAACGTTGACTACGTGGGACTATTATCGCCAAATAGTTAAAACTTTGAATATGAGAGGACTGAAAGTGTCAACATGCTTAAACTAAGCCTCTGAATGACCTTACATGGGATTCGTATTCTCATGCTAAGCCACATGTTGGATAATCGAAACCGTTTATGATAAAATCCTAAGTTTGGGTAACGGAGGGTTAAAAGCATCACCATGTTAAATCTTACCTCTGAGTGACCTTTTAATGAATCCGGAAGATTGTGATGTTTGATCACGCTCTTGGGAATACTTAATATTGGCCGTTTAGGGCTTTGATGCCGTTAAACGGTACTACGCACAAGTTTGTGCTTTAAAAGGGTTAAAAGTGTCAATATGTTAATTCTTACCTCTGAATGACCTTTTAATGAACCCAGAGCGTCATGATATTTGGCCATACTCTCGGGAATGCCTAATATGGATTATGTAAGGCTTTGATATCATTAAATGATATCACGCACAACTTTGTGCGTTAAAAAGACTTAAAACGTCAACGTGCGAAACTATGCCTTTGAGTGACCTTCTAAACGAATTGGGAACTCCGTAATGCTCGGTTATACTCCCGGGCGTGCCTAAGATTGGTCACTAATGATATTTATACCTTATATTAACATAATATAATATATATGAAAGTTTTGTGCCACAAATGACAAAAATGAAAGTTAAAAATGCATATAAAAAGCACAGGGACCAAAACAGTCGAAACAGCCAAACTATTGTGGGCCAGACACCGGCTCGCGGGCCGCGTTGACTTGGGCCGCGGGCAGTCGCGGACCGCCAGAGACCAATAGCTCCAGATTATTTTTTTATTTTATTTTCTTGCTTGTTCACCACACATACAACCCATACTCACATAATTCGATTCTAGGGGCTCTTAGATGGTTTTAAAACCTGGTAATACACTTGTTAACATCCTATGAACCCTCTAAACACTTGTCAATCGTCCACAAAGTCCCCAAAAACTATATAAAGGCCTAGAACTCATTCATTTTTCCTTACACCATTCTCATTCTCTTGCTTTCTTGGAGACTCCTGAAACAAAGGGGACTCAACCTTAGTTTAAGATTCAAGCTAGGACCCTTTGTAAGTGTTCTTAGCCACTAGTTTCCGGTTTATAGGCTTTTAAGCCAAGAGTCAAGCGTTATCGTAAAAACGTTTTGACTTTTAGTTAGACCTTAAACGGTCAAGCCATTGTTCGCAACGAACATGGCTACGTGATCGTAATTAGGTAGGTGTTAATCCCTCAAAAGGGTACCTCCTAAGAATCACGTTTACTTGGTCAATTGGCGAGTCAAAGTAATATTAAATTAAAAAGTCAATGGGTCAATTTTTAAAATAACTATGATATGAGTTTAGAAGTGTTCTAAAATATTTTTTATCACTTAAACAGCTCGGTAATAATTATTAGAACATGTGTAAACATGTTCGGCTGGTCAATTCCAGTTTTAGGGTCGGTTCGCAACCGAAAGTCGCGTAGTTTGACTTCAACGTTGTCTTTTGGTTATAAACCGAATTAGAGTAGTATGCTACTGATTTTAGATTTCGTTATGATCGTAATATAATGTAGTATAACCCCATAAGGTTATATTACACGATCGGACTAGGAATCTGAATTTATGCGCATGTTCTGTTATTATGCCATACTTTGACTAAAATGCCCTTTTGTTTAAAAATAAGGTTTTAAATACAAACGAGCATGCAAATGAGTTATGTACTGATAAGTAAACATGTTTAGGATAATTTGATGTTTATAATCTGGTCATAAACTGAGTTTACGCATATAAGCGTAAACTATGCTTTTAAAAGGAATAAAATGCCCTTATAAGTCTAAAATGAGTTTTAAACATAATTTTAGCATAAAACTCATTACCTACTGATATGATATTATAATTAGGATTATTTGGGATGCTAAGTCAGATTTTAAACTAAGTTAACTGCAAATTCTTGTACAATGCCGATAAATGACAATAATGCCCTTTTGGCACATAAAATGTGTTTTAAGAATTATATTCAAACCAAACGTTTTTCTTACTGATTTGTCATGACAAATAAAAAATTTTAATTATTTAAAGCTGGTCATAACATCAGATTTCATAAATCTTCGCATAAATCGTCATTTAATGACATTAACGCCGTTTAGGCGCGTAGTATGGTTTTAAACCATATTTATGAACCAAGACTCGGTACCTACTGATTTTATAAACCATTTTAATTTTTTTTATAGTATGTATGAGTCATGGACTCAGAATCCCAAATAAGTTCTCAAAATTATGTGTGAAATGACCAAAATGCCCCTATGATGCATAGTTTGGTCATAAAGCATAAACCACACATATATTTGATATCCTACTGATATGATATCATAATTTAACCATTTTTACAGAATGTTTATGACCATAAATTCAGTTTACTTGCAAGCTCCTTTTATAAGTTGTAAAATTACCAAAATGCCCTTATGAGGCATAGTTTGATTTTAAAAACCTTAATGGGCATACAAGTTGATATCCTACTGATATTATAACTTGTTTAAAGTGTATTGGCATATGGAACTTGTTCATGACTCATCCGGTTACCCGTTATCGCTTATACCCATACGGTTAGACTTACGTAACTAGTTTACATAAGATTACTGAAATGGGGTTTAACCTTACTGTTTTGATCTCAAAATCCAGAATGTACAATATTTACCCATATTATACAAGTCCTAGTACTTGTTGTGTTTAAACCACATTCTATTCAGTATACGCTTAATCTAGCGAACCTATTCTTAAGTATCGGGTCATATCTAAAGGAACTACCTTTGGCCCGTATACATTCTAACAGATAATAAATCTGTTCATTCCAGACTATAGTACCCCTCCAGATAATCGGACTTGGGTCAATTGAACTTAGACTTGCGGCTTTTTTGCCAAATATAGTCTTATTGATTCGAAGCAAGCAAAAAGGTAAATACACTTGACTTATTTTAGTGTAAACTTGGGATAGCAAATATATCTCTTGGGACGCTTATTACACAAGTAAGTCGCCTATGATTGCGCAAAAGTGTAAGAATATGGTTTGATCCTTTAACTTGATAATTACTGTAATTGGGGGTTAATGATACCATGTCCGGATAACCCAAAGGGATAATCAAATATAAAATCTCGTAACAAGAATAATCCCAAGATATATTTAAAAGATCACCTACAGGTTATCTATATGTATAAAACTCTTTTTTAAAAACTATTTTTCCAAAGAGTCAGTTAATTGTATTTACTAGCTTTGACTGATGTATTTTCAAAAGATTGAACAGCAGGTACCGAACCTTATAATAGGCTGGGAATACGGGTCGGCTAGAATGAAGGCTAAAGGAATTTGCACTCCTAATGCTTAAGGCCTATGATGTCTAAAGCTCTATTTATTTGGATCCTGCATGTGGGCTTGTATCGAACACTTGTAATACTTTTATACATTCAAGCTTTATTTAAAAATTTTAATCCAATACTTCCGCTGCATATTATTATATTATGATAATTGTTATCCAACCGTCACGATGGTACCCTTCCGGGTCCACCAGAAAGCGGGGTGTGGCAGGTTGGTATCAGAGCTACAGTTTGAGTGAATTAGACACTAGCCTTTTGTGTCTAATCTCAAATATCACAAATGTAGATTCCTTAAAAACTCCGAGTTTAGACCTAAATATAAGACTACTCTTAATCTATATAGTAGTTATTGATTTTATACCGCCAAGATGTCGCGGACCGGGTGAAGAACCTATAATGGGTCACGGACTCGAGAATCTCTACCATCGAGTAGCTTGAAGTTTCATATGGTGAACTACATATGTTTTGGAGACAATGACTCTAATACGAGGATGCTAAACCTCGCCATCTATTATTATATCTTTTGAAATTTCTGTGATATCCTAATATCATTTATCAGAAGTCTATCATGTTTGATAGACAATCCGGTGATATCTCACCAGCTGATTGAAACATCAATAATTGTAGAAAGCCGTATCATGGCAAAGATATATGTGCACTTTGCACCAAATTCTATTCTTTAATTCAAATGTTCTCCCATTTTAGAGAATAAGCAAGATAAGAAATCACTTTCTCTGATTCATGCTTAAAGCATATAATTTCGAGTTTTCGAGCTCGGTTAATTCAAATCCATCTGGATATATATTATATTATGTAAATTCGGCAACTCTCGCCAGCAAATTTCTCCACCTGGAGTACGACAATGATTTTTATTTTCATTGATTTTTAACAACTACGAATGCCAAACTTAGTTTGATGGAAGCACCATTTGATAATTGGCAGTATCTTAGTGTGTCCCATAGATTGCTTTCATGCCTGGCCAGTATGACAGTTTAATGCATGGAACCACTAAGATCTCCCAACGGTCATATTGTACTGATATCGGCTAATAGTAAGCATCTAATATACTTTGGCGATAGTAATGCCATAAGAAAAATCATTGATTTTATGGAGCCCATTTTATGATTTTTCCTTTTAATGATATGAAGGTCACATTTATTACTCCTATCTTATCAAACAGATCTCTTGATTGCGCGATAGACGAAATCCAAAAGCACATGTTCCCACCAATAAGTGGTTGAAAAAGTGCAAAATGTTCGTCCAAATATGAGACGACATATCCCCAAATCTCCTGATAAGGAGAGGGGCATATTTATAAACGGTGTACTTTATTGAGCCGTACCATATACGTTGTACTTTATTGAGGCGTATCCCCGAATCTCCCCATATGGAGAAAGGGTATATATTTAAACGGTGTACTTTATTGAGCCGTACCATATACGTTGTACTTTATTGAGGGGTATCCCCGAACCTCCCCATAAGGAGAAAGAGTATATTTATAAACGGTGTACTTTATTGAGCTGTACCATATACAGTGTACTTTATTGAGCTGTATCATATATGTTGTACTATATTGAGGCGTATTCCCAAATCTCCCCATAAGGAGAAAGGGTATATATTAAACGATGTACTATATTGAGCTGTATCGTATACGCTGTACTATATTGAGGCGTATACCAAATCTCCAACTAAGGAGAAGTGCATATAATTAAAACGTCAAATAAGATGTGTCTTGGAAACTCCAACTCAGGAGAACTAAAAGTGCCAACTCTATTGGGTGAAGATAAATTAGTCGAAGAACCGCTAGCAATCAAGCAAATAAATCTCTTTTAAATTTACTCGGTCTACTAGTTCTTACGTAATTAAGACTACTAAATAAGACCATTATAAAAGACTCTGTCTTAAATATATACTTCCCACCAATGCTAGTGGTTGAAAAGGTGACAATAGTGGAAAATTGATTCCCTCACACCAATATAATCTAAAAAATATTTAAGTAATTCTCGTCCAACTATGGGACGGTACTTATCTAAGATCTCCAACTAATTCCCAATTGTGTGGAAAGGAGATAGAAATTCCATAAAACCATGTGATGCTAATCATCCCCAAATCTTCCAATGCAGGAGAAAAATATATATTTAAACGGTGACTGTATCGAACCGTATCATATGCGCTGACTATATTGAGGTGTATTCCTAAATCTCTCAACGTAGGGAAGGAGTTATACTTAAACGTCAACTGCGACGTATTCCCAAAACTCCCACTATGGATAAGGATTTACGTTTTTAAAACGTCAACTGAGACGCATCTCCAGCTGAGGAGAAGAATTTATATTCAATACGTTGACTAAAACGTATCATTAAAAATCTCCAACCAATTCCCAACTGCGTGGAAAGGAGAAAACTCTTGTTCAATATCTGTTCCAAATCTCCAGCTATTTCCCAAACTATGTGGAAGGATAGGAATCATAATACTGCATTGTCAGTTAAATCAATGACGAATGTAACCTTTATTGTCACGGCCCCCGACCCAGTTTGACCCGTTTCAGGAGCCGCGAAACAAAAATCCCGTGGTATTTAATTAACAGCGGAAGTTTCTTCAGGATCTTTTTAAAACTGAAATATTTCCCGATTATTTTATTTCACAACTCGGGATAGAACCCGGTAATTTACAATAGTGAGATTTCATGGAGAAATCTTTTATTTTACAAAACATGTTTCTTTATTTTATACTGAGCCACTTTCTTAAGCTTGTAGTGCTTCTCGGCACTTTTCCTGGATCACAACAGATCACCTGAAACATGTTTGAAAAAGGTTTTGTCAGCGGGAAATACTGAGTGAATCATTCTATTTACTAAAACGACTCGTTTATTATAATTTACAGTATTAAGAGAGATTATAATGTTTATTTCAACCATCTACCCACAGTATTTGTCACCGACTCGTTTCGGTGACTGTGGTCATATTACTATTGAGTCCGTTCACCCAATAGTAACGAGTATCATTAATTAGGTTCGCCCACCTAAAGTGATAAAAACAGTAATGTGCACAATACCCCACATACCGGCTGTAATTTGGTGATTACATAAACTTAATCACTGTAATTATAACTTTGAAAATAAACATGATTTGGAAAGTAATTTGATAAAAAGAGAATGACTCACATTGCAAGTTTAATTTGAGCAGAGCCTAGCCTACTGATTAGCCTTTTAACCTAAATTAGTAACAAGCACACAATTCGGTTAGTAACTTAATACAGCATTTACGATAACTCACGAGATTAAAACCTTCACAACGAATGACAAAGTGCGATACTTAAACATCCATCGAATTAACGACGAATGACAAAGCATAAACCCTAATGTGGGCAGCACTTAAACATCCATTGGATAGTTTAATCGATCGGAAATTGAATCGTAGCAGCGATCGAGTTAATACCCGGTATCGGAGCAGCACCCGACTAATTAAAGTTGTATTTTCGAGTTCAGAGCTTTATCAATTCGTTTTTACGAAAAGATTTTGACACCAGTGGATTGTGCGAGTGACGGGCTATTTATAGTTAAAATTTGGACCTGTCGCAGCCCGCGTAAAACACCACCTCAACTTTACGCGGCCCGCGTGCCGCCCAGTCTACGACTAGCTTTGACCAGTCATCAGTAGAGTAGCCAGGTGGTTCGATACGTGGATCCGGATACTTATCCGGTCAACACAGTTTTGACGCGGCCCGCGTAAAACACCCCTTGTCTTTTACGCGGCCCGCCTGAGACCTAATATTTTGTTTTTCTTGATTTTTGATGTAGGGTAAGATTTCAGGGGTCCGGGTTTATACTTACGGGTATTTTTAGGATAATTTTGAGAGTCCTTACATTCTCCCCTCCTTATTTAAAATCTCGTCCTCGAGATTTATTGGAATAAGTGAGGATATTTTCGCTTCATCTCCGATTCCAGCTCCCACGTGTACTCAGGTCCTCTCTTTGAATCCCGTTTGACTTTGACAAGTACTAACCTTTTGTGCTTGAGAAATTTTACTTTTCTATCTTCGATTTGAAGAGGTTTCTCAAAAAAAAATTGCTTTTCGTTTATCTCTATATCTTGGAAAGGTACTACCAAAGATTCGTCTGATAGACATTTCTTGAGGTTGGATACATGAAATACATCATGTACTCCTGCCAATTCTTCTGGTAGTTGTAAACGATAAGCAACTGGTCCTATACGTTGGATTATTGAAAATGGTCCTACGTATCTTGGACTTAGCTTTCCTTTCTTACCAAATCTAACCACTCCTTTCCAAGGAGAAACTTTCAACAGTACTCTGTCTCCAACTTGAAATTCTAACGGCTTACATCTATTGTCTGTATAACTCTTTTGGCGATCTCGAGCCGTCTTCAGCCTTTCCTTGATTTGAGTAATCTTATCAGTAGTTTCTTGCACTATCTCGGGACCTGACAATTGACTTTCTCCTATTTCTGCCCAACATACTGGAGTTCTGCACTTTCTTCCATATAGTGCTTCAAATGGGGCAGTTTCAATACTTGAATGATAACTATTGTTATAGGAGAATTCAATTAACGGTAAGTGATCATCCCAATTTCCTCCAAAACTATCACACATGCTCTGAGCATGTCTTCTAGAGTTTGGATCGTCCTTTCACTTTGCCCGTCTGTTTGTGGATGATATGCCGTGCTTAAGTTTAGTCGAGTTCCCATTGCTTCTTGGAAACTTTTCCAGAAATGAGAAGTAAAACGACTATCTCTATCTGATACAATAGAGAGTGGAATTCCATGTAGAGATACGACTTCATCTACATATAACTTCGCCAATCTTTCCATGCTAAAGGTTTCTTTCATAGGCAGAAAGTGAGCAGATTTGGTTAATCGATCCACAATTACCCAAATCGAATCATTACCTTTTCTGGTTTTGGGTAACTTAGTAACAAAATCCATTGTTATAAGTTCCCATTTCCATACTGGCATCTCTAATTGTTGTAGTAGACCTGAAGGTTTCTGGTGTTCTGCCTTAACTTGTGAACAAGTAAGACACTTAAAAACATATCTAGCTATATCCTTTTTCATGCCTATCCACCAAAAATTCTTTCTTAAATCCTGGTACATCTTATTGTTTCCTGGATGAATTGTATACCTTGACTTATGGGCTTCTTCTAAAATCTTATTTCTTAATTCTCCTTGCTTAGGTACCCAAATTCTGCTTTTGTGGAATCTCCAAATTCCATCAGCTCCTTGTTCTAATTCTTTAATCCGTCCCTTCATTCCTTCAGCATCATCCTTGATTGCTGTTTCTTGGAAATGTTTTAGTTGTTTCATTAAATCTAATTGTAGATTTAATCTGAGAGCACGAACTCGTCTTTGGTTCTCATGATACTTACGACTTAAGGCATCTGCAACTACATTCGCCTTTCCTTCGTGATACTGAATATCACAGTCGTAATCACTTAAGATTTCCATCCATCTCCTTTGCCTCATGTTTAACTCTTTTTGCCCAAATATATATCTTAAACTCTTATGATCCGTATAGACAGTAAATTTACTTCCGTAAAGATAATGTCTCCAAATCTTAAGGGCAAAATTACGGCTCCTAACTCTAAGTCATGAGTCGTATAGTTTTCTTCATGCTTTTTCAATTGTCTTGAGGCATACGCAATTACCTTCTTGCGTTGCATTAACACACACCCAAATCCTAATTTTGAAGCATCACAATATACTTCAAAATCTTCTGTTCCTTCTGGTAAGGCTAAGATTGGAGCATTTGTTAATTTCTGTTTCAAGATTCTAAAGGCTTCTTCTTGTTTAGATCCCCATTCAAACTTAACTGCTTTACATATAGTTAATGGTACAGCTATCTTAGAAAAATCCTTAATAAACTGTCTATAGTAGCCAGCTAAACCTATAAAACTTCTAATTTCCATTGCAGTTTGTGGAACCTTCCAATTGGTAATCGCCTCTATCTTAGCAGGATCTACATGAATACCTTCGTGATTCACCATGTGGCCTAAGAATTGTACTTCTTGCAACCAAAATTCACACTTCGAAAATTTGGCGTACAGCTTTTCTTTTCTTAACAAAGTTAAGAGTGCATGCAAGTGCTGACAATGTTCGTCCTGACTTTTTGAATAAATAAGTATATCGTTTATGAAGACAATTACAAATTTATCCAAATACGGTTTACAGATTCTATTCATCATGTCCATGAATGCTGCAGGTGCATTTGTTAACCCAAAGGGCATGACTGTAAACTCGTAATGACCATACCTAGTTCTAAAAGCAGTCTTAGGTATATCTTCCTCTTGTACCTTTAATTGATGATATCCGAAACGTAAGTCGATCTTAGAAAAATATCTAGCTCCTTGAAGTTGATCGAAAAGATCATCAATCCTAGGTAATGGGTATCGATTCTTAATTGTAACCTTATTCAATTCTCTATAATCAATACACATTCTCATCGAACCATCCTTTTTCTTAACAAATAACACTGGTGCTCCCCAAGGGGATGAACTAGGTTGTATGAATCCTTTACTTAGTAATTCATCTAATTGCTTTTTCAGTTCTAACATTTCTGTAGGAGCTAACCGATAAGGTGCCTTGGCTATCGGTATAGTTCCTGGAATTAAATGAATTCTAAATTCTACCTTCCTATCTGGGGGTAATCCTGGTAATTCTTCTGGGAATACTTCAGGGTATTCTGAGACTACAGGAATTTCCTTAAGTTCTTTACCCTTAGTACTAATGATTACGGAGATCATATACACTATTCCTTGCTTTCGTTCATAACTAGCAACTTTCATTACTGATATGAACTTCATGGGCTTACGTGGTTTATCCCCTATAATCATAATCACTTCTCCGGTGGGTGCTTGAATTTCTATGGAATTCTTATCACAAAGAATTCGAGCATGGTTGGCTACTAACCAATCCATTCCTAATACAACATCGAATTTAGCTAATTTCATAGGAAATAGGTTTGCAGAGAATTTATGACCTAAGAGTTCTATGTTTTCTTGTTGCAACACCTTATCTATTTTAACTGAATTTCCATCTGCCGTTTCTACTGTAAAAATTTGCCTAATGCTGTTTAAAGGTAAGTTAAGAGCTTGGCAGAATGAAGTATTGATAAAAATTTGGTTTGCACCAGAGTCAAAAAATAATTTTGTATACACGTTGTGAACTAGAAACGTACCAGCTATCACATCTGGAATCAGTTCTGCCTCCTGAGTAGTTAGCTGGAATGCTCTGACATTCTTCTTTGTAACTCCGTCAACTGGTTTAGCTTTGTTGTCTGCTGGTTTGACCAATTTAGGACATTCTGTTTTGAAATGTCCTGTTTCTCCACAATTGTAACAAATTGTGAATTTCTTCCTGCAGTTTTCTTCCCGATGTCCTACAACTTTGCAAAAATTGCAGGTTACATTACATCTTCCATAATGTTTCTTTTTGCAATTCTTGCAGAAGGGCGAAGTTGAAGATTGCCCTGTTCCTCTTTTCTTGAAGCTGTTATTATTACCCGTACGAAATCCTTGGGTAATTTTTTGAGCCAATTCCTTTTTCCTGTTATCATCTCGTGTGCGTACCAATTCATCAGTTAGGGTGTTGGCTAGTTCCACTGCATCGTCAATAGTGCGAGGTCTCGCAGCTTTAACGATATTGCGAATTTCACCAATTAATCCCTAGATATAGCGAGAAATGAGTACCAGCTCTGGCGAAGCCAGCGTTGGTACTACTCTAGCATATTCGAAGAATGTCGAAGTATAACCGCGACAATCTACACCCGTCATACGATGGTTTAGAAATTTATTTGCCATTTGATCTTTTTCATATTCGGGACAGAATTTTCTTTCTACAAGACTCTTAAATTCTTCCCAGTTCATGGCATAAGCCCTATTTCTTCCTTTAGCTTGTAATACCGTGTTCCACCATTCTAGCGCCCCTTCTTTGAAAAGATTTGACGCGTACATGACCTGATCATCCTTGTCACATTTACTTATGGCAATTACTGCCTCGGTTTTCTCAAACCAACGCAGTGCCGCAGTTGCTCCTTCATTTCCTGCAAACTCAGATGGTTTACAAGCAAGAAATTCTTTGAAAGTGCAACCAGGTGTTGCGGCTTTCATTTTCTTAAGGAGCGGCGCTTGCCGTGGTTCATTATCATGATTAACATGATCATTGCCTCCGTTTACACTATTACTGAAGTTATCTTCAGAAATACGTTTGCTCGGAATGATTTGTTGAGGTTCAGCAGGTTTCTTGACAGCAGCGACTATTGCTGGAATAGCATTGGCTATCCCTTAAGCAACGATATTTTCTCTATCCTGTCTAGTCATATATTGATCCCCCGGTTGTTGTTCAGATTGATTAACCTCGTTAACTGGTTCGTTATTAGCGTTTTCCATCTGATAATATATATAATTTATTAGTATTGATTAAATAAAATTTGTACACAAAACAATCATACAAATTTCAAATACGCACATATATAGTCAAAACTATCAATTTCTTGATTTCCATTTTTATATTTTATAGTATGCATCAATACACACTATTATTCTACAAAGTTTTATTCGTAGTTATTTTTACAGACTGATTTCCCTATTACTATTACACAACCACAGTTTTACCAACCCACTATCTCTCGTCATTTGTCTTCCTAAAAACGAAGCTCCCTTTCATCATACTTCCAGGCAATTTGTCCCCCTATCTCCCGGATTCTATTTCCCGCATCCATTAATTCTTCGCCAAAATGGCGAAGTTCTGCTAAATTCTCGTTACTCATGGGTGGATTTGGTAATGGTTCCGGGTCGAACTGAGGAAGAAAGGAATTGGGACTGTTGATCAGGTTTTAGAATTGCCAGTCATTCGTCCACCATTCGTCCATTCCCAAAGGTTGGGTATGGACTATAGATTCTGAGATTGTTGGTTCCAAATTGATTGGAAGTTGAGTTTCAATAGGACGAGTAAAAACATTTGTATTGACAGGCTGAATAGTATCACAGCTTGCCAATATAAAATCTAGCTCTTCCTGAAATGTCATTTCCTGGGTTTGTCTAGAACTTTCTCCCATTTCTATTTGGGTTTGTTTAGATCCTCCTCCAATCTCCATTTCTATTTGCTTAGAATATTCTTCAAACTGCATTCCCATCTGCCTAGACTCTTCCTTAACTTCAATCCCCTTCCCTTTGTCTAATGGATTTTCTATTTTGGGAATCTTTTTAGTGACAGGTTTCCTCCTACGCACACGCCGCCATCCTACAAATCTCCTCCTTTTCTTGGGCTTAGGTTTCTCCGGAGGTGGAGCATTGAATTCAACAGGTTCTTCTATGTCTGGTATATACCTATTGAAATCTCTGGAAACCTCTATTTTTACCGGATAGAGATTTAAATTCTGAAGGGCGTCAGACAAGTCGTTCATGCTGTTTAGCAAAATACACATAAATACTAAGTTAAAATTTATACCAAATTTTATAGAAAACCTTTAAACATTATTTCATACTGGGTAATTACAAAATAACTGAAAAGTTAAAACATACTAGGTTTTGTTGTAAATTTATTTATTTACTGAAATAAGGTTTCTAGACTGAACTTGATAAAGGTGCTAAAACTTGAGTCAAGTTATTTAATGATTTGCATTAACTGCTACTGTTGCGAGCATATAAAGATCTGCCCATTTCTTATCTAACTTGTCCTCCCAAGGTGTTTTACTGGTTAATTCCTGGGTTTCCTTTTTAATTTTCTTTTCTCGGGCTTTCTTTATTTTCTCCTGACTTTTCTTAAGAATCAAGCTTCTTTTATCAGGAGAAAGTGGTTTCTCGTATTGGGCTTTTCGAACAAATATTCCTTCTTCAGGAATTGCAGGGAGTTTTGAGGATTTTGTTTGGGATGAACTTCCCTTCTCGTTGGATGACCTATCTAATTTAAGATAGATGTTTGACAACTTTTGCTTACCCATACTATACACAAATATTCACATAAGAAATCACATAATCACAAAATGGCAATCAGTAAAATTAAGTATTTTCTAAATACTTAATTGGCTTAAATCAGTGGCTCTGATACCACCTTTTTCTGTCACGGCCCCCGACCCAGTTTGACCCGTTTCAGGAGCCGCGGAACAGAAATCCCGTGGTATTTAATTAACAGCGGAAGTTTCTTCAGGATCTTTTTAAAACTGAAATATTTCCCGATTATTTTATTTCACAACTCGGGATAGAACCCGGTAATTTACAATAGTGAGATTTCATGGAGAAATCTTTTATTTTACAAAACATGTTTCTTTATTTTATATTGAGCCACTTTCTTAAGCTTGTAGTGCTTCTCGGCACTTTTCCTGGATCACAACAGATCACCTGAAACATGTTTGAAAAAGGTTTTGTCAGCGGGAAATACTGAGTGAATCATTCTATTTACTAAAACGACTCGTTTATTATAATTTACAGTATTAAGAGGGATTACAATGTTTATTTCAACCATCTACCCACAGTATTTGTCACCGACTCGTTTCGGTGACTGTGGTCATATTACTATTGAGTCCGTTCACCCAATAGTAACGAGTATCATTAATTAGGTCCGCCCACCTAAAGTGATAAAAACAGTAATGTGCACAATACCCCACATACCGGCTGTAATTTGGTGATTACATAAACTTAATCACTGTAATTATAACTTTGAAAATAAACATGATTTGGAAAGTAATTTGATAAAAAGAGAATGACTCACATTGCAAGTTTAATTTGAGCAGAGCCTAGCCTACTGATTAGCCTTTTAACCTAAATTAGTAACAAGCACACAATTCGGTTAGTAACTTAATACATCATTTATGATAACTCACGAGATTAAAACCTTCACAACGAATGACAAAGTGCGATACTTAAACATCCATCGAATTAACGACGAATGACAAAGCATAAACCCTAATGTGGGCAGCACTTAAACATCCATTGGATAGTTTAATCGATCGGACATTGAATCGTAGCAGCGATCGAGTTAATACCCGGTATCGGAGCAGCACCCGACTAATTAAAGTTGTATTTTCGAGTTCAGAGCTTTATCAATTCGTTTTTACGAAAAGATTTTGACACCAGTGGATTGTGCGAGTGACGGGCTATTTATAGTTAAAATTTGGACCTGTCGCAGCCCGCGTAAAACACCACCTCAACTTTACGCGGCCCGCGTGCCGCCCAGTCTACGACTAGCTTTGACCAGTCATTAGTAGAGTAGCCAGGTGGTTCGATACGTGGATCCGGATACTTATCCGGTCAACACTGTTTTGACGCGGCCCGCGTAAAACACCCCTTGTCTTTTACGCGGCCCGCCTGAGACCTAATATTTTGTTTTTCTTGATTTTTGATGTAGGGTAAGATTTCAGGGGTCCGGGTTTATACTTACGGGTATTTTTAGGATAATTTTGAGAGTCCTTACATTTATGGTCCCCTATCTAAAGGTGATGGGTTATACCCAAGCCTCATAGTCTATATGATCAATACGATCATGACTAATATCATCTAATATGATGATCATATTATTTGACATCCTTAGTGATGTTTTGCCTACGGGTTATAGCATATCGTCCATTTCAGACAATGACAGTTGTGACCATTATGGTTCCCTGTCCAAAGTGGAGGGCTATGCCCAAGTCTCGCAGTCTATATGATCAAGTGTGATCATGACTGATACCATGAGTGCGATGATCATTAATTTAACATCCTTTGTGATGTCAATCGAATTGCCTACGGGCCATATTATATCGTCAATTGTGGCGACAGTAGTGGTCTACGACCCCTTATTCAAAGGTGATGAACTATGTTCAAACCTTAAAGCCCTTTGATCAAACGAGATCGCGGCTTTTATATATATATATATAGGGGAATGTTCAAATGAAAACCACTTTTATTGTGAAAACTCAAAAACTAACTAAAAAAGGCTAAAAAACACACAAAAAAATGTTTTTTTTCAATTTTTTTTATAAAAATCGCTGGTTTTTTATATAAAAAAAATTCAAAAAAAAATTGTAGTACACATGTGTAATAATACACATGTGCACTACAATTTTTTTTTTTTTTTTGAAATTTTTTTTATATATAAAAAATGGCGAAAATTGGTATGCAAAAAAAAATCGGTATGTTTTTTTGGCTTTTTTAATTAGTTTTCGAGTTTTCACAATAACTAGTGGTTTTCATTTGAACCTTCCCCTATATATATATATATATATATATATATATATATATATTCCAATGTCCTTTGTGACAAGACTTCAGTGCTATATCTTCCAATGTCCTCTGTGGCAAGGCTTTAGTGCCATATCATTCAATGTCCTTCGTGACGAGGCATTGTGCCATATCTTTCATAATCTTTGTGACAGGCCCTTGTGCCATGTCTTTTACGTCCTTCGTGACAAACCAATGTGCTATATTTAAATGTCTTTCGTGACAAACCAATGTGCTATATTTAAATGTCCTTCGTGACAAGCCAATGTGCTATATTTAAATGTCCTTCGTGACAAGCTAATGTGTTATATTTAAATATCCCTTGTGACAAGCCGATGAGTTATATGGCTTTGTCTATTACCAATTGTGGTAAGCAAGGCTAGTGAATATGATATATATATATATAAGATCTGCAAGATCTAATGCAAATAAATTGATTTGCTATTTAGTTCTCGAAGAATTACTGATGGCTATATTATTTTTCAGATAAACTTATGGCGAGCCTGAGTATTGGCAAAATAAGTAAGAAAAACGGTGGTGACGATTTAGAGCACCAGAACCGTAATGACGAAGAGAATCATCTTCGATCCATAGTTGTCAATGAAGTCGGTAAAGCCCTGGCTGGATTTATGGCCACATTTAAAGGGCCAAAGCCATCAGTACAAAAAGAGAACTCTGTTTCTAAACCCCGTTCTAATACCCATAAAACTGAGAAGACTCATTTCTCCTCAACTAAAAGTGAGCAGAGTATTAAGAGTATCAAGAAAGTTGAGACGCATGACTCTAAGAAGGGGTGTACATATAAATACTTTGTTTCTTGTAAACCCCGTGACTTTACAGGAGAGATTGGAGCAATTGATGCTCTAAAGTGGCTGGATGAAATGGAAACCGTTGTTGATATAAGCGGTTGTACCACCAAGGACACTGTTAAATACTTGTCCCAATCCTTCAAGGAGGATGCTCTGACTTGGTGGAAGGCACTGATCCAATCCACTGGCAAGGTTGCAATGTACAACCTGAGTTGGTCTGAGTTCGTAGAATTGATCCGCGAAACTTACTGCCCACCTCATGAAGTAGAGAAAGTTGAATCTGACTTTCTAAGGCTAACCATGAAAGGCCTCGAGTGTCGAGCCTATGTATCTGAATACAACTCCTTACTAAGACTCGTGCCATATTTAATTACCCCCGAGTCGAAGCGCATTGCGCGGTGTATTGGAGGACTCGCTCCAGAAATTAAGGGGATGGTTAAATCCTCCAAACCTGCAACTTTTAGATCCGCTGTGGATCTGACTCTTTCTCTTACTGAAGATGATATAAGAGCAAGGGCGATTAAGGCCAAGGAGGATCATAAGCGAAAGCGTGATGATACCCCAAGTATGGATTACAAAAAGGGTAAGACTGGTTCGAGTTATAACCAGTCCAAGCCGAATGAGGCAAAACCCGAATGTAAGACCTGTGGGAAGCAACACTTCGGAAAATGTTTCCATGAGCAGACCAAGGGATGTGGCATCTGTAAGAAGATGGATCACAAGTCTCATGAATGCAAAGACTTGAAAGACGCCACCTACTATGGATGTGGCGAGAAAGGGCATATAAAGACCCGCTGCCCAAAGAGGGCGATTGATGGGAAGAACAAGGCCACTGATGGCAAGAAAGGCAATGCTTGAAGCCTTCCAATCTGCTGCAGCATAAGCAGTTCAAGACACATCTTTACGGATCTGTTTCCCGTAAATGATTTATTTACTAGAAACTTGTTTTAAACCTGGAGCTAGTTAAAGCTTCATCGATTGTAAATTTAATAAAATTTTAATTCTGCCCTTTCAAAACTTAAATGTCATTTATAAAATCAAGTGGCCAATCTAGATGGTTTCACATATGATATATCATTCACAAGGCAATTTGTCCTTGATAATCTTTTTATTTATAAATCCTGCGGGATTCAATATGTTCTTAGACATGGATTGGTTAGTCCAAAAAAAAACCAAATCCATATTGTCTACAGTAAGAAACTTATCAAAATTAAATCCCCATTTGGTGATATACTCACCATTCGTGGAAGAACAAACATTATAGGATGGCCAGAGAAGCTTTTATGCTTAAGGTATCCAAGTGATTGAATGGAGAATATGTCATCCGCATGACATAAGTAAACTCTGATGAATTACAGTCGAAAGCTGAAGACCTTTAGGAGGATGGACATGAGAAGTCCATAGCCACCTAGGAAGCTTAATGTTTAGAATGTTCGCAAGTGAGTTGAACACCGTAGACCATTTTTGGTCTGCATGAAGCACTGGAAAATCCCACATAGATTTGGGAAATGGTAACAAGGGATCTAATCTCTAAGTTACCTGAGATAAATCGCGTCAACAACGTGAATTGTAAAATAGTCGACAGACTTACTAAGTCAACGCTTATTGTCAATTAAGGAAAATTTATAATTCCAACAAGTTAAGATATATAACGACAACATCGAGTCTCCTTATGGAATATCGTTGTCTAAAGTATTGAATTATGATACTAAATGTATTCTTATCTTTGGAAATTTCAGCGAAATGCTCAGCTGATAAGCACTCGTCATGCTTCGCCATGACATTCAAACGTGAGCTTAAGGTTTATTGAAAAACCTTGTCTATTATGGACCATGGAATTTAAAAGTTCCAAGTTTCCCTCGTAAATGAGAAATGGGATCCCCATTGTGGCCCAGGATACTCTTGGGAGGTTGAAACCTCCTACTATACGGAATTGACCGTATTACTCCGAAGAGGATACTCTCGAGGTTAAGATTTTTTTAAGGGGGTGAGGATGTAACACCTCGTAAAATCATGTCCAATAACGCATCGACACGTGTCCCTAATCCTAATTATGTTAAACGTTGACTACGAGGGACTATTATCGCCAAACAGTTAAAACTTTGAATATGAGAGGACTGAAAGTATCAACATGCTTAAACTAAGCCTCTGAATGACCTTACATGGGATTCGTATTCTCATACTAAGCCACATGTAGGATAATCGAAACCGTTTGCGATAAAATCCTAAGTTTGGGTAACGGAGGGTTAAAAGCATCAACATGTTAAATCTTACCTTTGAGTGACCTTTTAATGAATCTGGAACATTGTGATGTTTGATCACGCTCTTGGGACTACTTAATATTGGTCGTTTAGGGCTTTGATGCCGTTAAACGGTAATACGCACAAGTTTGTGCGTTAAAATGGTTAAAAGTGTCAATATGTTAATTCTTACCTCTGAATGACCTTTTAATGAACCCAGAGCATCGTGATATTTGGTCATACTTTCGGGAATGCCTAATATGGGTTATCTAAGGCTTTGATATCGTTAAACGATATCACGCACAACTTTGTGCGTTAAAAGGACTACAAATGTCAACGTGCGAAACTATGCCTTTGAGTGACCTTCTAAACGAATTGGGAACTCCGTAATGCTCGGTCATACTCTCGGGCGTGCCTAAGATTGGTCACTAATGATATTTATACCTTATATTAACATAATATAATATATATGAAAGTTTTGTGCCAAAAATGACAAAAATGAAAGTTAAAAATGCATATAAAAAGCACAGGGACCAAAACAGTCGAAACAGCCAAACTAGCGTGGCCCGGACACCGGCTCGCGGGGCGGGTAGACTTGGGCCGAGGGCGGTCGCGAGCCGCCAGAGACCAATAGCTGCAGATTGTATTTTTTTTTATTTTTTTTTCTTGCTTGTTCGCCAGACATACAACCCATACTCACATAATTCGATTCTAGGGGCTCTTAGATGGTTTTAAAACCTGGTAATACACTTGTTAACATCCTATGAACCCTCTAAACACTTGTCAATCATCCACAAAGTCCCCAAAAACTATATAAAGGCCTTGAACTCATTCATTTTTCCTTACACCATTCTCATTCTCTTGCTTTCTTGGAGACTCCTGACACAAAGGGGACTCCACCTCAGTTTAAGATTCAAGCTAGGACCCTTTGTAAGTGTCCTTAGCCACTAGTTTCCGTTTTATAGGCTTTTAAGCCAAGAGTCAAGCGTAATCGTAATAACGCTTTGACTTTTAGTTAGACCTTAAACGGTCAAGCCATTGTTCACAACGAACATGGCTATGTGATCGTAATTAGGTAGGTGTTAATCCCTCAAAAGGGCACCTCCTAAGAATCACGTTTGCTTGGTCAATTAGCGAGTCAAAGTAATATTAAATTTAAAAGTCAACGGGTCAATTTTTAAAATAATTGCTATATGAGTTTAGAAGTGTTCTAAAATATTTTTTTATCACTTAAACAGCTCGGTAATAATTATTAGAACATGTGTAAACATGTTCGGCTCGTCAATTCCAGTTTTAGGGTCGGTTCGCAACCGAAAGTCGCGTAGTTTGACTTCTATGTTGACTTTTGGTTATAAACCGAATTAGACTAGTATGCTACTGATTTTAGGTTCCGTTATGATCGTAATATAATGTAGTATAACCCCATAAGGTTATATTACACGATCGGACTAGGAATCTGAGTTTATGCGCATGTTCCGTTATTATGCCATACTTTGACTAAAATGCCCTTTTGTTTAAAAATAAGGTTTTAAATACAAACGAGCATGCAAATGAGTTATGTACTGATAAGTAAACATGTTTAGGATAATTTGATGTTTATAATCTAGTCATAAACTGAGTTTACGCATATAAGCGTAAACTATGTTTTTAAAAGGACTAAAATGCCCTTATAAGTCTAAAATGAGTTTTAAACATAATTTTAGCATAAAACTCATTACCTACTGATATGATATTATAATTAGGATTATTTGGGATGCTAAGTCAGATTTTAAACTGAGTTAACTGCAAATTCTTGTACAATGCCGATAAATGACGATAATTCCCTTATGGCACATAAAATGTGTTTTAAGCATTATATTCAAACCAAACCTTTTGCTTACTGATATGTTATAATAAATAAAATATTTTAATTATTCAAAGCTGGTCATAACATCAGATTTCATAAATCTTCGCATAAATCGTCATTTAACGACATTAACGCCGTTTAGGCGCGTAGTATGGTTTTAAACCATATTTATGAAAGAAGACTCGTTACCTACTGATTTTATAAACCATTTTAAATGTTTTACAGTAGGTATGAGTCATGGACTCAGAATCCCAAATAAGTTCTCAAAACTATGTGTGAAATGACCAAAATGCCCCTATGATGCATAGTTTGGTCTTAAAGCATAAACCACACACATATTTGATATCCTACTGATATGATATCATAATTTAACCATTTTTACAGAATGTTTATGACCATAACATCAGTTTACTTGCAAGCTCCTTTTATAAGTTGTAAAATTACCAAAATGCCCTTATGAGGCATAGTTTGATTTTTAAAAACCTTAAAGGGCATACAAGTTGATATCCTACTGATATTATAACTTGTTTAAAGTGTATTGTCATATGGAACTTGTTCTTGACTCATCCGGTTACCCGTTATCGCTTATACGCGTACGGTTAGACTTACGTAACTAGTTTACATAAGATTACTTAAACGGGGTTTAACCTTACCGTTTTGATCTCAAAATCCAGAATGTACAATATTTACCCATATTATACAAGTCCTAGTACTTGTTGGGTTTAAACCACATTCTATTTAGTATACGCTTAATCTAGCGAACCTATTCTTAAGTATCGGGTCATATCTAAAGGAACTACCTTTGGCCCGTATACATTCTAACAGATAATAAATCTGTTCATTCCAGACTATAGTACCCCTCCAGATAATCGGACTTGGGTCAATAATACTTTGACTTGAGGCTTTTTTGCCAAATATAGTCTTATTGATTGGAAGCAAGCAAAAAGGTAAATACTCTTGACTTATTTTAGTGTAAACTTGGGATGGAAAATATGTCTCTTGGGACGGTTATTACACAAGTAAGTCGCCTATGATTGCGCCAAAGTGTAAGAATATGGTTTGATCCGTTTACTTGATAATTACTGTAATTGGGGGTTAATGATATCATGTCTGGACAACCCAAAGGGATAATCAAGTATAAAATCTCGTAACAAGAATAATCCCAAGATATATTTAAAAGATCACATACGGGTTATCTATATGTATAAAACTCTTTTCGAAAAACTATTTTTCCAAAGAGTCAGGTAATTGTATTTACCAGCTTTGGCTGACGTATTTTCAAAAGATTGAACAGCAGGTACCGAACCTTATAATAGGCTGGGAATACGGGTCGGCTAGAATGAAGGCTAAAGGAATTTGCACTCCTGATGCTTAAGGCCTATGATGTCTAAAGCTCTGTTTATTTGGATTCTGCCTGTGGGCTTGTATGGAACGCTTGTAATACTGTTATACATTCAAGCTTTATTTAAAAATTTTAATCCAATACTTCCGCTGCATATTATTATATTGTGATAACTGTTATCCAACCGTCATGATGGTACCCTTCCGAGCCCACCGGAAAGCGGGGTGTGACACTTAACATAGCTTTCGTAATACTTGAACGATAAGTAGATGTATCAAATCAGATTTGGCCAGAAATGATACATCAGAAGCTCATTCAAGTTAAGCTATTTTGGTTTTGTAAAACGTTATCTGATTCTGATTAATTAACTAAGTATTTACAAAAACCAATTATTTAATAGCAAACCACCTGTTAGCGCGGATCGAACTAGTTCACATTAAACAGCCTAAAGTAATGAGGTTGAGACATCGAGTTAGTCTTAGGTTTCGAGTCAGATCTCGACTCAGTTATAAGGTTTCGACTCAATTATGAGGTCTCGAGTGAGATCTCGAGTCGCAACCTTGGTCTCAAGTCGGAATCATGGTCTCGAGTTGTAAAGATTTGAGAACCCTCATGGTTTCGAGTCGAGACCTTGTTGTCTCGAGTCTAAATCTTGGTCTCGAGTCGAAATCTTGGTCTCGACTCGTTAATGATGACCTCTGTAGACAGCTGTTGTTGTGAAAACATAACTAAAAATTCGAATTCTTAGGGATTTTGAGATATGGTTTCCTGTTTTAGTGATGATCTAATTTTATCAAAATATTTCGAAAAATTTTATCTAACTATCAATTAACAGTTTTCGAATAAACTTAAAAGATAAAATTGGATCAAACACGAAAAACACTCATTAATCCTAATTAAATTCCAAAACATAAAGGAATTTTCGAATTTTCCTAAGAACATGTGATGAACCCTAAAAATAAAACATAATTCTGGAACCCGAAACCTGAAAATTAAGGCTTCTAAAACAGATTTCGGACATAAGTTTACCCGTTTTTGATTTTGAGATATTTAAAACAGTTCTTTTTCTCGAAACAGAGGTTTCGAGTAGTTCTATACGACTCGAAAACGGCTGTTAACATTATTAAGTTTTCAAAATTCCGTTTTCTAGATTTCTATCCCAGAATCGATGGATACGAAAACAGAACCGACTAATCAACATATGCTCTGATACCACATGTTGATCAGTTCTGTTTTAAGCATAATGGAAAACATGAAAACATACCTGTTACCGCAGACAGTGCAGTGGAGAATCCAGTAAGAGAAGATGCCATCGAGTTCAATATGTTTGTCAGTGTGATCTGGTTCCTCCTTAGGGTGCAAACTAATGATGGTGATGATGAAACCGAAAAGGGTATCGGTTTAGGAGAAGAGGGTTGATTATGATGTTATGATAATTAGGTTATGTGTCTAACCTTAGAACCTCTACATAAGTCTCCTTATATATGCACACAAGAGGAAACCTAATTAGTTAATAAGGGTAATATGGTCCATCAACAATTACCAACTAATTATTTAATAGTTTATTATATATTTTGATCTATATTACGTAAATGATTAAAATGGCTACTAGATTAAATATTAAATCATAATATATTTAATCTTAGATTATATACTTTTTTTTTTAAATTTGTCACTCTTTTTGGTGTGGTTTTATATTATTTAGTGCGATTATCAGCCGTCAACAAAAGGTGTGGTGTTATTTAAATGGTGTAGTAAGGCAGTTGCACAATTAAATGAGGTTATTTTTTATGAATAGTTTCTTGGTGCAGTTCCAAAACTGCACTAATTAACTCATATCACCAAACTAACAAACTAGTTTTGTACTTGTGATACACATTGGTTTCCCTTTATAAAATTTCACTAGATACTTTTGTGTACTTTATCGCATGATGTCCGAACTAGTCTTCTCCGCCGAATCTAACGAATAGACTAGACATGGTGGCGGGGAGCGACAATGCAGATGGACAGCTTGCAACCACCATTCTCATAAGTCATAATCACTTCTACTATATATAGTGTGGCTTGTAAAATGGTGGGTATTCTCATCACTTCTCCGGCATAGGCACGTGAGGTGCTAAACCTGAATCATACTATCCTTGCCAACAGAGACATTCTGGTCGCAGGGAAAGAGGTAAGATACAATGGAAACAACATCATTTGGACCCCTTACAGTGATGAATGGCAAATGTTGAGAAGATTCATGTTTGGGAAAAGCTTAGCATCCACATTTTGGATTTTGTTTACTCTCTCCATCAGAAAGAGGTCAAGAACACCCTAAACCACTTGTACAACCGTGCGAGGTTTCCAATGAACGTTGCGGAGCAGATGTTTATGCCAGTGTTGAATGTGATTACTTGCATCATATTGGGTGGCACTGTGAAATCAGAAGATAGGGAGACACTGAGAGGAACTTTCCAGCAACCGATCAATTAGTTGACCGACGTGGGGATGTCGAACCTATCGGACTTTTATTCGGATTTGGCACGGTTTGATGAAAAAGATATAAAAAAAAGAATATGAAAGTGTTCGCAAATAGGTTTGATGGGATTTTTGAGATGATTATGGAGCAAAGGATTTGATAAGATATTGTTGAGACAATTATAAAGCAACGGAGGAACATGGGTAATAGTGGAAACACTGATTTTTTTTGCTAGTTTATGTTGTAGCTTAAAGATACTAGATATTCCAACTCACCCCCAAATATGGAAATACATGAATAAAATGCATGTTAAAAAGGGCTTGTAGTTATCCGTATTAAGGTATGGGAAAAGGTTTCCCACCCCCAAATATGGAAGTACATGGGAGCAGCCATGACAACCTTCATTCTCACATTACTACTTTTCGAACTAGAGAGAGAAAGTCAAGAGAGAGAGCCCAGGTAGCTCTATATCAGATTGGGTTCGAGAGGAAATCAAAAGAAATCATTGTGGTTTCCTTGTGATTCAGTACCAAAGAGATCGAAGGTGATTCGAACCTGTTTTATCAAGTTTTCAAACTTCAAGCTTGGTTTTAAGTTTTGATCGATAAGGTTAGTTTCACAATAAAGTTTGCTTTTTTCATGTATATATCATCATAGATCTTATACCCATTGATTTCGATTCATTTTATACAGCTAAGTTGTGATGTTGATAAAGATCTAATGAGAGGCAAAGTGTTGGGTTATGTAAGATATGCTGATGATGAAAGCCAAAACCCAAGGGAATCATCATCCGTGCCTCACTGCCTCGTGAAATAAGTTAAAATATAATCACAAGTCTAGCAGTTTCTCTCCCATTGAAAGCTTCTCTAAAACAGCTACCCCAAGTACTACTGCATCAAACTACTTTCTTCAAAGATCAAGATTAGAAAAATAAGTGCTAATTCCCAAAGTGCTGGTCAACAAGTCAATAGTCAAGTCAATAAAAGTCAAGGACTGAAGACTAGAAGGCCAAGTCAACAAGTTAAAAATAGAAGTTCTGGATTTCTAGAAGTGCTGGTTCTCAACCAGCAGTTTTATAAAATCCTGCAGTTCATGTTAACTAACAAAAGAAGCAGCAGTTCAATGCAATAGTGTAACTATCCAGTAGTTTACATAACTGCTGACAGTTACATCATTTAATGAAGTTGTTAAGGGTCCGTTTCATTATTATGTCACTAGTAGTTCACTCCTCCAATGTATAGTTTAGCTTGTTCATTATAATGGTAAACACTTAGAACTGAGAGCATAAAAACTAAGTGAAAGAGTGTTCGCCTCGTCAGGGGGAGTACTGTGTGCATCTTGTGATTGTATTACATCATATGAATTCAATGAAATCAACCTACAATCATTCCCAAATCCAGTAATATTAGATTGATGTGTTTACTTATCACTATTTGATTGAATTTTTAAATTGATTAACTATTTTATCATAAAAACACACACTACACACACTCTCAGATCCAACAATTGGTATTAGAGCTTGTTTCACTGAATTGACTTAACAGTTAATTCAGAAGATAAACTAGATCAAATTAATAACCGGTTGAGTAATCAAAGGACATTGAGAAGAATTAGACCAATCGGGTCAACAAACTGTTTCTGTTACTTTGTTTTCTAAATTAAAATTCGATGGAATACAGAGAGATGTCAATCACTCATGATCCTCATAACACTGGATTGGCAAACAAGCCTTTGATTCTTTTTTGTCATAAATTCAAAATATGGCAACGAAGAATGGGTCACAACTTGTCATAGCAAAAATTGGTTGCTGGAGATTTATGGAAGTCCAAAAGACCATTATAGCCCTGTGTTGCCCCCAGTCTAGTAGAAAACCATGGGTATAATGGTAATTTTAAAGGACTAGACGCCCTGTCTAGGGCTGTTCGCAGCATATAATCTTAGCGGCAAATTTCAAATGTTTAAATTTTTAATAATTAAAAGAGAAATAGTGAATTGCCATTTTACTCCTGAGATACCCCCAGTCTAGTCCTAACTCAGGGGTAAAATGGTAATTAACCATTTGAGAAAGATTCTGCTCAAATGGCTAATTACCATTTTACCCCTGAGTTAGGACTAGACTGGAGTGTCTCAAGGGTAAATTGGTAATTCACCATTATAAATAGACTGGCAGTCTAGTTTTAGACGCCACGTCTTTGGAATTACCATTTTACCCCTAAGATACCCCTAGTATAGGCCTAATTCGGGGGTAAAATGGTAATTAACCATTTGAGCAGAATCTTTCTCAAATGGTTAATTACCAATTTACCCCTGAATTTGGCCTAGACTGAGGGTGTCTCAGGGGTATAATAGCACCATTTGAGAAAGACGTGTCGTTTAAATCTAGACGATGCATCCATGCCTCGTATATATATGTGGGGGAAACCTATACGACCCCTGCGTATGTCCCCCAAATACACACACACAAACATATGTATAACTACCATTTCAATCGTATTTGGACCGTGTTTTATCGAATACAAGTGTCTCAGGTACTTATTTTATCCTATACTTTGATATTCTTCAATTTATTATACATCTAGACCGTAGGTTGTTTGTGTATTTTGAATTTTGAGGGTTTTGGTAGGGTTATGTTAAAGATAGTGGGTTTTGGGTAAAACAGGACGCCCCGTCTACCCCTAGATAAGGCATAGACACCCCATGTTTTTTTTAATTCTTATTATCATTGCTATTATTTGTGTTATTATTACTATTATTTGTGTTATTATTATTATTAATTGTTATTATTATTATTAATTATTATTATTATTATTAAAATTTGTATAATTATTATTATTATTATTAATATTTTTTATCATTATTATAATTATAATTTTAATAACTTTTATAATAATAATAAATATTATTATTTTTAATAATATAATATTATTATTTTTAATACTATAATAATATACGTATACAATTTTTTTTTTTTTTTTTTGCAGATTGATTATGGACGAGGTTGAGGATCAGATCAACGAGGCTCTGCATCCGGAGGGTCCGCAGCGGGCTCCGCCATCGCCGGTGGATCCGCTACACGGTCACGCATACCTGAAGTTTACTCCTGGCACCGACGCCGCCCGTTTTTGCGGGAAGCTTATGAGGCTATTAGTGAGATGCCTAGACTTCGTTATTTCATTCCTGTGGATTCGCCGTGGCATTGTCTATTTGTGTTAGCGCACACGCCGAGCTACAGGGAGCTGCTGGTCAAGTTTTATTGACGTTTACATTTTACCCTCCTCGGGCCAACCAACCGCCTACACAGCTACTGGCACCTCCCCTCCGCCTGAGGTTTCTTTCAGGCTTGCTGGTGTTTTGCGTTCGATGACGCTGGCAGAGTTTGTGGTTCATAGCGGTTTATACTTGCAGGAGGAGATCGCTACAGATGTTTATACGTAGGGGCTAGTAGTGGTTGATAGACCCACTCTTTCAGGATTTTGATAGGTGGTTGCGGGGGTAGATACTTGGGAGCACGGCAATGCGAAGAGGAGGATTTCACATGTTGATGACTCATTGTACAGGCCCGTATGTTTATTACAGTAATTATTGTGATTATTATTACATATTAATTTTTGTATTCCGCTAACACTATCTGCAGGTATAGACATAAGATGCCCTCTCCTTCTGCACCGGCATCTTTTTCTTTTACTGTTTGTTGTACATGAGGCCCTGCGCACTTGCAGACGGTCTGGCCCAGTTTTTCGCCTCCGCCCATCACCGACAGGAGTGCGGATTTTTTATCGCGGCGCGTACATGACCGTCATTGCCCCGTTCATTGGGTCATTTACAGGAGGCGGACCCACACTTACGGTCGGCCATAGCGCCGACGCGGATGGGTTTTTCGACGTTGTGGGGGATGAAGCTCATTAAGATGTTCGACGTCATCGACGAGTGGTTTATGTAACAACCCTCAAAAATATTCCCGACGAAAACTCGTAATGAAAACCAGAAGTGTGCGCGACGAAACTTGTATACCCAACTTAGCGGTTAAGAAAACTTGACGATTGATGAACCAACACGCACAAAAGTACCCTTATTACACTCGTAATTAAAAACCGAACCATTTGGGATCAAGACTCGAGCATAGACGATAAGTATCAGCACGAAAATCAAGAAAAACACGCGATTGGACGAAAAAGGCGGTCAGGGACACGTGTCACAACGTCGCGCCACGTGTCAGACCTATGCTGGACACGTGGCAACCTAGGCCAGGCTGACCCTCCAGGCGACATGCAGAAGAGACCCTGTCTCTTTCCACGACGCTCCTGGGAATCCCAGGTGGGCTATATAAAGACGAGTCTGGGACAGAAGTTTTCGCACCTATTCGATCGAATTCTCTGATCAAACGCTCTCTCGTTCTACTGTTTCACTTCCCGAACCCCTAAACTGTGAATCTCTCCTACGTAAAAGTGTACGTAACCCTGATCACTGGTACGATACCCTGTCCGATCGATTTGAAACCTATCAACGGATGTCAAAGTGCTGCCTGAATAAGGCTATACTTTGTTAACTACGTTAGGTTTTGATCTCAAACCTTTTGAATTTGAGTCCCTGTGGTTTCAATTTTATTGTCATTTTCATCCAAATCAAAACCTGATCAAGTTTTTCAGTTAATATCCATTTTTTTTCCTCTCTTTTAATGAAAGGCAAAATGGTCTTTTAACATTTTATTATAACAAACTAAAAAATCAGACCATTTTGCACTTCATTAAAAGTGAGGAAAAAGACAAAAAAGCTGGACGTTAACTGAAAAATCTGTTCTGATTTTGTTTTTGGATGAAAATAGCAACAAAATTGAAATCAAAAGGAATCCGAATGAAAAGATTTGAATTTTAGACTAAACTGAGAAAAGTGATCAAATCTCAGGGACCAATTTGACAGTTTACTCTATTGGTTATAAAAAAGTTAGAATTAAAATTGAATTTTTCTTCCTCATCATATTAATACGTGTAATTAATGCAATGTTTTCAGGACCGGACCGGAGGTCGACCCGGTCGCCTTACGGGGTCAAAGGTCGGACCGGTCCGACCAGATTTAAAACCCGGATTACGTAATAAATTATATAAAATATTGGACCGGTCCGACCGGATTTAAAACCCGGATTACGTAATAAATTATATAAAATATTTAACCGGAATCTTTTTCCTCTTCTTATAACACACCTTCCCCAATACCTCCGGCAACAGTTCTATCACCCTTAGTGGCGGCGGAACCAAAAACTTTTAACCATAGGGTCAATAAATTCCTACACACAAACATATATGCTAGTGTATAATAATAATAATTATTTTATTATAAAAGAATGATAAATTAAAAAAACTGGACATCTTTTTAGCTAAATGAAATAAACGAAACTAAAAGGAAAATTATTAGATACTGACATTTATTTATATTGTTATTTATTTATTCAATATTGCAATATGAAAAGAAAGATAGCACTGTACGCTACTTTGACTACTGCGGCTACAAATAGGCCATAGGCTTTTTGTATTATATGATTAAATGACAAAAACACCACCACCATCTTCTTCTTCATAGGTTTCACCTTTTAGTATTTTATAATATATAACACAAGATATAGATAAGGTTGCAACTTGCAAAACACATGTGACCGCTAAAAAAAATTAAAAAAAAATAAATAAAAAATATCTCCTTTTTCTACACAGTTTTTATGACACACATTCATTTTTCTTCATCAAATTCAGTCTGACTTCTCTGTCCTTACCGCAAATATGTTAAAACTAGTCTTGGCCACCTTATCAGGGTGGTGGGGAAACGGCGATATAGACGGAGAGGTTACAACCACCATTCTCATAATCACCACTCTCCTTTCTGTATTGTTTCTTGTATGGATGTTAACATCAAAACCTTCCGGCCCACCACTGCCACCCGGCCCACGACCTTTACCACTCGTCGGAAACCTATTATCTCTCGAACCCGAACTCCACACTTACTTTGCCGCGGTAGCTAAAACATACGGCCCGATTTCGAGGCTCTGGCTCGGTAAAAAGCTGGGTATTCTCATCACCTCTCCAGAGTTGGCCCGTGAGGTGCTGAAACAAAACGATACAATCTTTGCCAACCGAGATGTTCCGGTTGCGGGGATAGAGGCAACATACGGTGGAAACGATATCCTTTGGACCCCTTATGGTGATCAGTGGCGGATGTTGAGAAAGATCTGCGTTCGTGAAATGCTTGGCAACCAAGTTTTGGATTCGCTTTACTCACTACGCCGGAAAGAGGTCAGGAACACCGTGAAATACTTGTACAATAATGTCGGGTCGCCGGTGAACATTGGGGAACAGATGTTTTTGACGGTGTTGAACGTGATTACTGGAATGATGTGGGGTGGCACCGTAAAGCCTGAAGATAGGGAGAGAGTAGGAGCAGATTTTCGGCAACTGATAAGTGAGTTGACTGGATACTTGGGGATGCCAAACTTGTCGGATTTTTATCCGGTTTTGGCACGGTTTGATCTGCAAGGAGTTAAAAAGAATATGAAAGTATTGGCGAAGAGATTTGATGGGATTTTTGAGAAACTGATTGATCAAAGGAGGAAAATGGGTGGGGATGAAAACAAGGATTTTTTGCAGTTTTTGTTGCAACTTAAAGACCGTGGAGATTCCAACCCACCATTCACCATCTCTCATCTCAAAGCCGTGCTTATGGTAAATACCAAATACTATGTTAGATAATAAATAAAAGAACAAATGTTACTGTTTGGTTAATGGTTAATTATTATTTTATCTTTATCTTTTCAGGATATGGTGGTTGGAGGGAGTGATACAACCTCAAATACAATTGAGTTTGCCTTGGCCGAGATGATGAGCCACCCCGAAATTCTCAAAAAAGCACAACAAGAATTAGAGACTGTCGTCGGAAAAGACAACATAGTTGAAGAATCCCACATTAGCAATCTACCCTACCTATATGCTATCATGAAAGAAACTCTTCGATTTCATGCTATACTTCCCCTCTTGGTCCCTCATTGTCCGAGTGAATCATGTGTGATTGGCGGCTACACGGTCCCCAAAGGCGCTCGGGTGTTTGTGAATGTGTGGGCAATACATAGAGACCCTACCATTTGGGATAACCCATTGGAATTTCAACCTGAAAGGTTCTTGGATGGGAAGTGGGATCACACTGGTAACGACTTAAGTTATATCCCGTTTGGGTCTGGGCGACGGATTTGTGTAGGGACTGCCATGGCAGAGCGGATGTTTATGTTTTTACTTGGATCCATTATTCATTCATTTGATTGGAAATTGGGCGAGGGAGAAAAACATGATCTGTCTGAAAAGTTTGGCATTGTGATGAAAAAGAAGGTAGCTCTCATTGCAATCCCGACACCAAGATTTTCAAACCCCACACTATACGAGTGATGATTTTAATGGTGATGTATTGTATTATATTATATTTAATCCCAACCACAAATAGTGTGGGAATTGAACTTCCAAAATTTCCTTACTTGTACCGCCACTATAAACTTAATAAAACGTGACAAACCCCACACATATTATTTTGATTGCCACAGTTATTATTTTTATCATAGTTATATGGCTCTGGTTTTACTTATTTTTTACTAGGACGTAATAAAATTACTGTCACCAAACTGACACACACCACATTCACTCCTCTTCCAAACAAATTCAGTAGCGGTACCGGTATTTATTTTTATGGTTTCTAGCATAAATTTCATTCAGGTCCGCCTAAACAATGTTGAAAATAGAGTTTTATTCAAAATAGAGTGTTATTATTATCGTAAGCTATTGGAAGTGCTGATGAAAAGAAATGGTTCATGACTTTTAATTTTTGGGTTTACTCTTTTGATTGATATACCGAGTGCTGGTAATGTAGCGATACTATAATGAATCAAACTGAGACCGACCGTATTCCCGTCGTAATGCGTGAGGAAATTCCACTAGTGTAATTTATGTATAATGATTTGTTTTTGATAATTTTATATAATTGACCATAAGATATTTGAAAACGAATATACCCAAATGTTAATATGGGCGTGCTTTGCCAATGATGACCTAGTAGAGCTAGTCACAACAATGAAACTAGTCCGGAGGTTAGGGTGAGATACCGGATTCGAGTCTCGGAAGAAGCAAGAATTATTGGGAACTTTACAAGACAGCACATGGAATCGAACCTGGATTTGTGGAATGGTGACTGAGTTATGCCTTATTTTGGATAGACACCTCTCCTGTCCTCTTGGTCGTTAATAAAAAATATGGGCATGCTTTCGAGACACGTTATTCTAATAACTAGAAAATGGGAGAAGTTCCAAGTAAAGAACTCTTGAGTAGTTGCAATTTGTTCAAAGATTAAATTACAGCCGGTGTCCTTTATGTTTGTACCATATTACAACCGGTGTCCTTTAACTAAAGATATTACAGGCGTCGTCCTTTATGTTATCAGTTTTTTACACCCTTTGTCCTTTATTGCTAACCTAATTTAATTTTTTGGTTAAGTCTTACAATGTGCCTCTCACATGAGGGCAACATGGTCTTTTCATCTAAATTTTACATTTAAAAACTAAATAAATAATCTATTTCATAAGTCAATTCTCAAATTTAACTCCTTTTGATATGCAATTTAGTGATGTATGTTAATTCTGAATAGTTGGCTACATATTAAATTCATTATTGAAAGCAACTTTTACACCATTTTTGACGCATACTGACCCGTTTTTTGTCATATTTAAACAGCAATTCAACTTCCTTCTTAACAACAATTTGATATCAAATAAACCTCATTTTTAACATCATTTTGACAGCAATTAAAACTATTTTTAACAGCATATATAACAGCACTTTGACTCTATTTTTTACTTAATTTTGCAAGCAATTTTTTACAGCAATTTGACCCATTTTTAACTGCATTTAACACCAATTCAACCCCGTTTTTTACATTACTTTGAGATCAAGAGCATATATAACAACAATTAAACCTATTTTAACAACATATATAACAGCACTTTGACTATGTTTTTTACTTAATTTTGCAAGCAATTTGACCCATTTTTAACTGCATTTAACAGCAATTCAACCCCCCTTTTTTACAGCAATTTGACCCAAAGATAATGAATCTTGAACACATATTTAGAACATATAATCAAGAGTATGGCTAACATCTAATGAAGACTTGGAACTGCTGTTCAAGAGTACAAACATCTGTTGAAGACCAAAGCTCTGATCAAGCAAAGATCTAATGAAGAAAACCAAACATCTGTTTAGGCCAAATAGATGTTTGGACAACTGCAACAGAGGATAGCTTAGACAATGTCTTCTCAATGTAAGAGTACTTATTTCTTCAGTGCTTTGTATAGCCTATATCAGATGATAGGATTTGCTCAGATATTTGCAAACATCTACATCTAAGGAACCTTTTCTATTAGGAATGTTAGATGCCACTATCTAGGTGACGTCAACTGGTCTCTGAACAGAGCTTTCGTAATTGTTAAAATAGATCACACCTGTTAGTGATCTATTCATCGCACATAATTACATTTTCTCTTTTATGAACTGATTTGTTTGTGTGATCAGCTGAAGGGGAGTCTGTAGAGTCAGTCAATTTGTAAAACAATTGAATCTTTGATGATTAATGAAAAGCAACCGTTGATGATGACTTCCGGTTTATGAATATTATTGTGATAATCAATACTTGTTTGCAAATAAAGAAACTCGGTTTCTAACATTTAGTGTTCCCCAATGAACCCTCCCCTATATATTATATATGGTTAGGATCGCGTGAGAAACACTAGGCTAATTGAGAAACTTGAGAAACATTATGGATTACACATTTTACTTAAGCTTTTCGTAATATACACATGTGTATAGTTTAAAATTAACTATATACATATGTGTATAATTCAAGATTCGACTATATACATATATGTATATAGTCAATTTTAAATTATACATATGTGTATATTACGAAAGGCTTAGGGAAATATGTGGTTTAGAACACTTTTCAAGTTTCTTAAATAGAGTGGACTTCTTCTAGGATCTCTACCCAATATACGCATATATAGGGTAGGGTTCATACGAGAACCACCCTTATAGCGAGAACCAATGTGAACACAATAAAATAAACCCACCCCTCCCAAAAACCTAAACACTCACCCTCACCCCACCACAACCCAAAAACCTAAACACCCCCCCCCCCCCCACCACAAAAAAAAAAAAAAAAAAAACCTAATTCCCCACCCAAGTTAAATGTTCAAAACTAAACCACACAACTAAATGTTAAAAACGCTTTTTTTTTTGGTTAAATTATGACTTTAACAAAAAAAAAAAAAAGCTTAAAAAAGTTATTATAAATAAAAGGCTGTGATTTTTAACGAAAAAATTAAAAAAATTTGTGTGGTTTTTAAGCTTTATAAATAGTTTTGGTTATGTTCATATTAGTTCTCGTGGTTCTCGCAATAAAGGGTTGTTCCTAGCAGATCCTTGCTATATATAGACAAAATATCAAATACAAATAACTTTAACGTACAAAACGTACGAACTGAAGGTTTTGCTGAAAAAACGCCGTGGTAATTTCGTAATTATTAGTAATTATCAAAATTACTATACAAATGATCCTGTAGAGTAATTTTGATCTTGTAGAGTAATTTCGTAAAATGTCCTTGTAGAGTAATTTTGATCTTGTAGGGTAATTATCAGAATTAGTCTACAAGTGTATCAAAATTACTTTGCATCAACATTACTCTACATGTGAATCAAAATTACTCTACAAGTTTATCAAACAACATACAATTCAAAATTACTCTACAAATGATCCTGTAGAGTAATTTTGATCTTGTAGAGTAATTTTGTAAAATGATCCTGTAGAGTAATTTTGATCTTGTAGAGTAATTTTGTAAAATGTTCTTGTAGAGTAATTTTGTAAAGTTTTTTTTAGCATTTAGCTATAGGGTTTAGCTTTATAGTTTAGTTTTTAACATTTAGTTTGGGGGGGGGGGGGGGGGTTAGGTTTTTTGGAGTTTTTTTAGTGAGGTATAGTTTTTTGATCAAAATTACTCTATAAGAACATTTTACAAAATTATTCTACAAGATCAAAATTACTCTACAAGAACATTATACAAAATTACTTTACAAGATCAAAATTACTCAATAGGATCATTTGTAGAGAAATTTTGATAATTACCCTTAGAGCAAATAATTACGAAAACGTCACCGTGTTTTTTTGTCTTTTTCATGCTATTCTTACGTTTAGTACGTTAAAGTTATTTGTACGGGAATTTTACTCGCTATATATATATATAGGGAGGAGCTCATGCGAGAACCACCCTTATTGTGAGAACCGCGAGAACCAATGTGAACACAACCTAAATAGCTAAAAAAACCTAACCCCCACCCCCCCAAAAAAAAACCTAACCCCCCCTCCCCCCAAGCTAAATGCTAAAAACTAAAACCTCCAAAAAACCTAACCCCCCCCCCCCCCCAAAAAAAAACCTAAACCCCCCTCCCCCACCCCCCCCCCCCAAGCTAAAATGCTAAAAACTAAACCCCCAAAAAACCTAACAAAATCTAAAAAAAATCTAAAAAAATCTAAAAATTTTTTTTTAATATTTTTTATGTTAAAATCGCTACTTTTAGAAGCAAAAAAAAAAAACAAAATTTAAATTTTTTTTTTTTGCTTCGAAAAGTAGCAATTTTTTTATAAAAAATATTAAAAAAAAAATTTGTGTGATTTTTAGCTATTTTTAGGCATTTTTGGTTGTGTTCACATTGATTCTCGCGGTTCTCGCAATAAGAGATGGTTCTCGCATGATCTTCTCCCTATATATATATATATATATATATATAGGGTTAGGTTCATCAGTGAACAACCCCCTTGATTGTGAACACTAGTGAACTAATCCTAGCTCTTGATTATCAATACACAAGTGTATACATAAGTGTAAATCAATGGCCAGGAGTTTATGATAAAAATACACTAGTGTATTTTACGATTTGATGATGTAATCAATGGTCAGGATTTGTTCACTTAGTTTACAAATACACTAGTGTTCATTTGTGAACAGCCCCATTGATATTGAATTGTGTGAACTAATCTTAGCCATTGATTATAAATACACAAGTGTAAATCAATGGTCATGATTTGATGATGAAAATACACTAGTGTATTTTATGAATACACTAGTGTATTTTACAATTTGATGATGTAAATCAATGGCCAGGATTTGTTCACTCAGTTCACAAATACACTAGTGTTCACTCTAGAACCCCACCCTATATATATATTGGGATTGGGTAAAATGAGAACCACCTTGAGTTGTGAGAACCGTATGAACCAATATTAATCATTGATCAAATGTGTTTTGATGGATGAGATTAAAAGACAATAAAGTAGGGTAATGATTATGCTTTAGTTAATGAGATTTTTGTTTTTTAGTAGGATGAGTGCTAATTGATCTTTTACTATGACCCTTTAATTAATGAGATTTGTGTATTTATGGAACATAAAGTCAACTGCATTTTTTAATAAAAAAACTTAGAAACATGCATGAGTCATTAAAAATAATAAATATCCATATAAAAAAATTACATTGAGGTAAATATTTACATTGCAATAAATCACCAAAAAATATAAAAACACCTAAATTAAAATAAAGCGAAGTCGTCGTTTTCGTTTCTTGTGAATGATAGTTTGCACCTCCGTCGTCTGAGATCTGCACGGACACCACACAAAAACTTGTGAAAACCACAAATTATCATTCTACAACTAATTAAATATCATTTACTCCAAATAGAGCGTTTAACTAGGTGTCGACTGCAAAAATATTTACGTAAGGCGTCAACTACAGGTAATTTTACATGGGGCGTAAAAGTTTGCAAAAAATATTTACGTAAGGCATCGACTATTTAACTAGGCGTCGACTGCAAAAATTTTACGCAGGGCGTAAACTTTGCAAATTATTTACATACAACGTTGCATTTTTGAATTTTTAAAGACGAAAATATTTATGCCAACGTACGCATTGAAGGTGTAATTCTTTTACGTTTTACGACGATTATCCGAGATTTTGTTTGCGCATGGACGTGGGGTGTAAAAAAACGTTATGTTACGTCGGATAAATTAAGTAGAGTCTTAAAAAGGTTTTACGGCGTTTTTTACTTTGAATACACAGTTTTTACGTAAAATGATTTTGACTAAATAATTTTACGCACTGTGTCGTGTGTGAAAAACGTTGAAATTTTTATTTGAGGTGATGTGCTTAAAATACAACATATAAATTATATCAAATACGACGTAAAATCAACCCTTTTTCAGTACTAATGTTGGAAAAAGCTTGGTTTTTTGTTCCTTTTTAATTTACAGGGTCAAAACAGCTTAAATGTGCAAAAGGAGCAAAAAGACAGTAAAAACCAACATAAATGTAGAGAATGAGAAATTGACGCAATTCGCCAAGCCCCAATTCACATCCAAACCACAAAATAGCAAGAATAGAAGACTTGACACGGGGCCGTGTCCACCAGAGACGGGCCGTGCCGAAGGTGGATGCTGTGCAGAAGAAAAGACAACAACAAAGGACAAAACTGGCAGCCAACACGGGGCCGTGCTAAGCCAACACGGGGCATGGTCAACTCAAAGATTTTCAGAATCTGCGATAGTACAACAAGTACTTTTGCCACAGGCCGTGCCATTGACACACGGGGCCGTGTTAGTACAAGACCTGACAAGCAGTTAATGAGGAAGAGAGAGAGATGGCCACGTGGCCGTGCCAGGCGGGCACGAGCCGTGGTGGAGCTTCTGATTTCAGCTATAAATAGATGTGCTTGGTTCCATTCCAAACCATCCCTTGGCAAACCACTTCTCTCTCACTTGCCACCACTCCACCACCACCACAACACCATCATCCACCACCATTTTCCATTTTCCATCTTTAGAGTGTGTGTGTAGTCTCAGGATCCAAGATTTATCGTAAGAGTCTTTGTCAAACAAAGGCCATGTTTGGCTAAACTCTTACATCATTTGGTGAAGACATATCTTTTATGTATTTTCTTTTATGATTTCCAATCTTTGGCAAGTTTTTAATTGGGTATGTATTAATGACTTTAATAAATAGTTTTTTATATTGAAGGCAAATTTATCTAATCATTCTTTATATGTCATTGATTCACATATTCGTATCTTTACGGTCTATATAAAGCGCGTTAATTTCCTGAAAGGGGGGTTAGAAGGGTGGTTGGGTAAATTTTATGTCTCGTTCAGTGTATAGATCCTGCGAGAACCTGGTTCAAGCCTAGTAACACCTCGCGAGTCGGACCAGGCATTACCCACCACGGGAGAGGTGCAAAAAGCTTGAATCCCTTATCTATAAACAACTATTAAAACTTTAAACCAACCTCGCGAGGATTGTATCCCTGCTAACTCAGACCAATGGGTTGAGGGTGATCCCTGCCTGGAAGGGAGCCCACTACTTTTTGCATTAATAACTTACTTAATTATTTTCAATATTCCGACCTAGTGGGATTGTATCCTAGCTGACTCAAACGACTACGTTGAGGGTAACGTCGCCTTCAGAAGAGGGGCCTACTACTATAACTAAGATAATCTCTTAAAATGCCTAAAGTGCGGACATCATTAAAAGGGTACATGCAAGATAAGTCGGATCCAAGTGATTCTTTCTTGTCTATCTGTTTTTAATTTTATTTTATTTTCTAATTTTAGTTTATATTTTATTAGTTTAAAAATCTTTTCTCAAAGTTTGGTTTAATTAGACGTTGACGATAAGCCGGTATTAAAATCTCTTGTGTCCTTGGACGACCTCGGTATCTTGCCATCACTATACTACGTCCGCGATGGGTGCACTTGCCCTAACGTGTGTGTAGAGTGATAGTAGAATATCATGTTTTATAAATTTAAAACTTGAATTGGCGAGTAAAAAGAGCTAAACATATATTAAAAAAATATAAACACACCCGCACACGTCAAGTTTTTGGTGCCGTTGCCGGGGACACAAGAATTTTAAGAAAGCTTAAAATTAACGGCCTAATCCTTTTTATCTTTTTAGGTTTTTCTTCTTTTTCTTCTTTTTATTTTAATTTTTCACTTTCTACAGAATTGACACGGGGTCGTGTTGTTCTAACACGGGGCCGTGTCAACTCTCCAGTATCTTAAAAACTATTTTCTGCCAGATACAGACTACAGCACGGGGTCGTGTTACCCTAACACGGGGCCGTGTCAAGCTAACAGTTTGTAAGAAAATAGTGACCGCCTGATCCCGACGGTCTAAAAATGGATTGTTAGGAAACTTTATTTGTAAGTATTGAAGAAAATCAGATCCAACTTGATCTATGAAGAAGACAACAGTTCTGAAGATCACAACAAGAAGAAGAAGATCGGATAGGACAACTGAAATGAACAACATCTACTTCAAAGAATCACAAGTTGATCAAGAGCTGAAGAAGATTATCAGAGAAGGTCATTTCTGATGGATCTGATGATATTTCTGATGAAATATCATCAGTTTCTGACGATTCTGATCATCAGATTTTCTGATGATTTGTTCACCAGAATTTCTGATGAAGTGGTTTAACAGAAATTCTGATGAAAACCCCACTTGTCTAAAAATCAGCTCTATCCTGCCACACTAACCGAAGCAAGTTGACATTATTGGATCTCATGATGACAAAGGCAACTTGAATGTTGGATTCAATGAATATGTCAAATTGTTACTTTTTGCAGGACTTTTACATGAATAAACAAATGTTTATTCATGTATCCAGCCTTCTATAAATAGAAGGCTCACCAAGCAGAAGACAATGAGTTAAGCTTAGCATTCAATACATACTACAAACTCCATTGCCCTCTCACCCGCATAACTCAAGTATTCATTTGTATTAGATAATAATCTTACAATCACCTTGTAAACCATTTTGTTTCAAAGTGATATAAACTTGATAATTCTGTTGGTCTTGTTTCTTGAAAGTCTGATTTCCATTTCCGCACATCTTTTTCACATCTACTGAAATCACTTGCCATATTACGTGAAAAAAAGTTTTTAAGTCCAAACTGGGACCAACAATTGGTATTAGAGCAGATTGAATAAACCATTTTCAAACGATCAATCGCTCATCTTCTTTTCTCTTAATATGGCTAGCTTTCAATCATAGAATAATGCTTTTAACATTGGTTCTATGTCCAAACCTCCGACTCTGGTCAGAGAGGAATACCCCCCAATGGAAAATCAGGATGATCAATTTCCTTAATGGTAATGACCGAGCTCTGTTTCAATCCATTGAAAGGGGTCCACATATACCAATGACTGAAATACCAGCTATTCCAGCAACTGACCAATCACTTGCAATCCCTGCCTCCCGAGCTCCCAAAAGTGAAATAAACTGGAGCGCGGAAGACAAGGAAAATGTGGTTGGGGATGAAAGGGAAAAGTCACTTTTAATAATGGCTATCCCCAATGACATATTTTCAGTAGTTGATGCATGTGCATCAGCCAAGGAAATATGAGATCAGTTGGAAAATCTTCGTGAAGGAGGAGAAAGGATGAAGAGAAACAAGAGAACAAACAATGTTTCCTCATATGAGAGGTTCAAAAGTTTACCTAATGAAAGATTAAATGAAACTTATCAAAGATTTACAAAACTTTTGAACGAGCTAAAGAAATTTGGTATAACAAAATCAAATGATGAAAGAAACATAAAATTTCTAGATGCTTTACCTAGAGAATGGAGAAGTCTAACCATGACTTTGTCCTCAACCTTAGAACTAGGAAATATGCGTCTTCATGACTTATACAGCATCTTGGTCCCCATAGAGGAAGAAATATTTGAAGAAACCATTCAAAGAGGGGGATTTTTAGCTCTTATCTCAAACTCACAAAGAACACCACCTACCAATGATCCACAACCATCAAACAGCCAAAATCTTGAAATTTCTGATATATCATCAAATTTTTCATCTTTTGCTGAAGCAATAGCACTGCTTACCAAATCATTTGAGCAGAGGTTGAGGGGAGGAGGCCAAAGATACCAGAGAAGTGACAGAGGGAGGATGGATGGAAGATCTAAGGAAGAAGGTAGATCCAAGGATAAAGGGAAGGCTGAAGTTGTGTGTTACAAGTGCATGTAGAGAGGTCACTATGCATCAGAATGCAAGACCAAAAAGCTCAAGGATGTTGCTTATTATGAGAAGAAATTAGAAGAGGCAAAGAAGCAGCAACAAGTCAGCTTAATTGCTGGGACAGATACATGGCTATCTGATGATTCTTCTGATGAAGAAGAAGAAGAAATGGCTAACTTCTGTCTTATGGAACTTTCTGATGACCTATCAAAAACTTCAGGACAAAAGGTAAATTTAGATAATCTTGATCTTGAACACAAGCTAAACAAGCTTATGTCAGATTTTCTAAATCTGCAAGATAAACACCTGTCAGATAGTAAAAAATCTGATGAGTTGCAAAGGAACTTGAATAAAATCATACTTGAAAACCAATTACTCATAGAAGAAAGTTTAGATCACAGAGCTAAAATTGAGTTCTATGAAAATGAAAGAAAAGATCTTTACAAAAAAAATCAATGATAAAGAAATTAATGTAAAAGGTTTTCAACAAGCTAAAGAATTCATAAACTTCATTGAGTCCACACCAAAGAACAAAGCAGAGGGTTTGGGATATGTAAAAACAAGAAATAGCAAACCCACTGTCTTTGTAAAAGCAACCCATCAGATTTCTGATAAATTTTCATCAGAATCTGATTATGAATCTTGCAAGCCAACCTGTTCTGAATACTCTTTTGAAAAACCCAACTTTAAACCAAAAAGAAGTGAATGCAAACAACAATTTTTAAAGAATCCAGAAGTAGTTCACTCATCTTTTCAAAATTATCCACTCATTCCATCACAAGAAAGAATATCAGAAAATTCTGATAAATCTTGTATGTGTGTTGACATACTGAAGCTTGTTCAACACCATCTCCAAAAGAAAAATGAAAAACCTGTTTATGGCTCAGCATATAACAGTGATTCTGATGAAAGGCCATCAAGAGAAAATAATCTGATTAAAATCTCATCAGAAAGAGTACCCAAGCAAGCATGGGTACCAAAAACCCTCTAATTTTTCTATTTCAGGACCATCATGTGCAGAAGATCTGGTACTGCGACTCAGGAAGCTCTAAGCACATGACTGGGGACAGGAGCTTACTCAGCAACTTTGTTCCAAAGCTGGGTAAAATGGTAAATTTTGGAAATGGAGTAAAAGGGAGGATTATAGGATATGGATGCATAAGGTATGGATGCTTGACCATAGAAAAAGTAGCCTATGTAGAAGGCTTAAAGTACAATCTGCTAAGTTGTGGTCAATTCTGTGATAAAGGTCTTTCAGATAACCTTAATACTAGAAAAATGCTTGATAAACTGTTTTAGTGATAATTAAAAAAAATCATATATCTGATAAAACACCAGAAAATCTGATGCATCATCAGAAAATCTAATATATCATCAGAACATCTGATAAATCATCAGAAATTCTGATATTTCATCAGAAAAACATGTTGGATTATCAGAATCATCATTGATCATTAGAACAAATTCATGCATGTCATCATTCTTATTCATATCTCTTGATAGCATATTCATAGATTGTAATTTGGCGTTTTTATTTCTTTTAATTTTTTTATTTTTGCATATTTGTTTTTCTTAGAGTTGATAACGTCATTTAACAGAAAATTTCTGGGAACTCGTTAGTGGATATGAAATTTTCTCTCTCCTTTATTAATTACACCCCATCAATATTAAGGAGATTGAAGTGACATATTGGTAGGCAATCATGATATATTATCAGAAAATGGCCGCCTAAATCATTTAATGCAGGAGAAGTGCAGAAGAAGTTTATCTCTGATATACCTTTTGCCTTCTGATAGTTAATTAAATAACAAAGATTGTGGTGAACAAAATCTATAAGTAGGTAGATATCATTTATGGCAAATTTTAAGTTTACTATAAATGATCACCACTTTTGAGCTGAAACTGTCATCCTCACACAAGAAAAACTCTAGAAATTAAAGCTTCATCTTCTTTTTCACCTCATACATTCTCACACTCACAAAAATGTCTACCATCAAAGCTGAATGCTTCCCATTTCCTTATCATCCTTATCACAACCTCAGATTGAGGACCAACCTGGAGGGTCCTCAATGGGAAGGATGCCAAACTGTGCTGAAGATGATCATGGAGAGTAACTTGAAGTATGCCCTCACTGCCAACATAATTGTTCATCCAGACATTCTTCAAATGTTCTGGAAAAATGCAACATTATCAGAATATGAGAACAGATGGTTATCAAGAGTGTGGTGCTCAATCAAAGAATTCTGTTAAATGAAGTCATCATCAGGACGGTTCTACAACTCAATGATGATAATGAAGTCCTGATGTTCACAAGGGCATAAATAGAAGAAACCTTGGAGAAAATGGGTTACCATACGGTAAACCCACAACGAGCAATCAACAAGCATGGCTTCATTAAGCCATGGCAATATCTGGTCACACAAATGGGTGCATGCTTCTCAAAGAAGATCATCAATCATCATGAAGTATCCCTTAGATTGATGGAACCTGTACGAGCACTCATACTTGGAACACCTTACAACTTCTCTTATTATTTGATAAGAGATTTTGCAAGTAACATGTGGTCTGGCAGGCCGTTCTTGATTTATCCTCGTTTTCTGATGAAGATAATCATGAGCCAGCTAGGCCTTGGGGGTGTTCCTGCAAGTTTTCCAAGAGCAGAGACTTCAACAAAACATGAATCTCAGAATGCTCGTACCCACCGATCAGAATTCTGGATTGGTAACTGATCTGTTGTTGCTACTTGAGATGGATCATGGTGAAGGAATAGACCCTGATTAGGTTATCTTTGTTTAATCTTAGTTTGTGTAGATAGTTTTTTTTTTCTGATAATATAGTATGTTTATTATTCTACTTAGTTTTTTAGCTCATGATGGTTTGGAAAAGAGGAATGGGTAAAGATAAACAAGAGGATAAATATTCAATGAAACATGATCATCAGAAAACAAAATCATTTGACACAAAAATTTAAGTTTCTGATAAAAGAAAACAAAATCTGGTAACACCAACTCAAAATGCCTCTCTAAGTTTTTTAAAACTTTAAAAGTGATGAAAATGTTTTAGAAAATATCAGAAAAGTTAAGAGACTTGGATGCTACCAAAGAATCATATGTAAGTCTTCTGATCTTAACTCATTCCCTCTCATCTCAAAAAAAAAAAAAACTGTTGAATAGGGTCACAAGTTTAGGGGGAATCTCAAGGTGAAAAATTCTGTTGAAAAACTGTTGACTTATGTTGACCATATCTAAGAAGTCAACAAAAGTCAAAACAAAAGAATATACATGCCTTCAACAGAATTTATGATTAAAATTCTGATGACTTTATCAGAATGAAACTTTGACTTATGAAGAAGAAAGGAGGTTAAGAAGAAAGCTAATTGGACCCTTGACAAAATGGGGTCCACAAAGATGAAAAGGTGTCATATAACCGATAGTTTTCTCCAATCAAAATACAGTTTAAAGCTTTTGTGAAAGAATGATTGAAGAAACTACAAGTTGAAAGGACAATTCCACAATTACACGATCAACCGTCATTAAATGTCTTGATACCCACGATCCAACGGTTACATTCTGAACCAAAATTCACATCACACGATCTAACGGTAATAAAGACAATTAATGATATTTTAACCGCCATTACATGGCACGTTCCATATCCCATCAACTTCATAAACCCACAATTCTCTGCTAAAGCCCTCACTATATAACTCACACTTAGCAGAAATTCAAAAATCACTCACCTTCTTCACAAAAACTTCAAACCACAAATCCCCTGTTCTTCACTCAAAATTCAAAAATCCCTAAATTTCAAACTCTAATTCACAAAATTCAAAAATGGCTGAAGTAAACCTCAACATCCCAATTGTTCAACATGATGTACCGTTTGTTGAAGACACACAATTTCTACCAATGAAAGAAAACAATCTGTTGATGAATACAGAGCATTCGGAATATGATGTAAGATGTCAACTTCTAGTAGAATATCTTATGAAATGTCCAATCTCCAGAGCACTAACAAAAGGAATAGAAGTACCAGAAAAATTACTACAGCAATTCATTCATACTTTCAAAGAAGATGAAGAGAATCAGGTATCTGCTCATGTATGGGGAAATGTTTTTGTAACATTAACTCCTGCAAAGGTAAGAGAATGGCTTGAACTTCCAGTTCTTGTAAATTACTTTGAAGCACCAACCAAAGAAGAATTGATAAGATTTATCATTGAGCTTGGTTACAAGAATAAGAAAATCAACAAAATTGGAGCAATAAGAAGAAACGAAATGCCAGCCATCTGGCAAGTGATGATGGAAGTGTTAAACAAATGTCTCACATCAAAGATAGGAAAAACTGATCAAGTCAATCAAGCTATTCTGACAATCATGTATGGACTCATAACTGGGTTCAAAATTGATTATGGAACAGAAATCTTTAACCTATTCAAAAGATCAATTCTCACCAGAAATGGAAGAGTAACCTCACATCTACCATATCCAAGGTTAATCTCAATTTTTATTTCTGAAACATTTGCTGAAAGGGACATAGAAATTCCAATTCTGGAAGATATCTGGAGTTCAAGTATCATGAAAGCTTGGAGTGCCAATCATGGATGGGAATCAGACAAAGATATCCCTGAGTTACCAGAAAGCATGTTGTGCCTCATTACACCAGACTCACAATACAGATTACAACATGAAGAACTTCTTACTAAATCAGATTCTCCAACAGAAGAACCTAGCAGAGAAGTTTTTAACTGTTCATCATCACTAGAAGAGGAAGAAGATGAGAAGTCCTGGTCATCAGAAACAGAGGCTGCAGGAGGAGAAGGAATTAAGAAGATAACTAACTCACCAGAAAACAAGACAGGACATGCTGAGAGCCAACAAATTCATGAAGGTGGAATTCATCATGAGTTTGATATTCATCAAGAGAAAGAACATGAACAATATGCAGAATCTCATATTACTGGAGGAACTCATGAAGATGCTGAAGGTCAACACTATGAAGAAACTCACTTTGTTGGTACAACAATTGAAGCTACTGAAGTTATACATCATGATGAGTCACGGGTTGCTGGTACATCTCTTTCAAAAATAGTTTTAGTTGATACTCATTCAAAAAGAACAAACTCAGAAGATTCAGTAAATGTTTCTTATGACTTAGAATATGGAAAAACTGATTTTGATAAGGAGGTTACTAGTTCTATTCATCTCAACTCTGAATCAAAAAATGAGGAGGAGAATGAGATCTCAACAGATAGAGGTCAGGGAACTGATCAAGGAAATCTGGGAAAAGGTAACTTGTTTACCTCAAAAACTTATGGAGGATCATATGTTGATTTGATTCAAGGACATAAGGAAATCCAGGAAGAAAATGTGTTTTTCACCTCTGGTGGAAATGATTCTGGTACACTTAAGGTTGCACCAAAATCTAGTAAAGCCAAAAGTGACCCTATCATTTCCAAAACAGTAGCAGATGTGTTTGCAGCTAGAATGTTAGAAGGAACATCTGTTGTTCCAAATATCCCTGAAACACCCATGAACCAAGAAAATTTGGAAACTATGCTAGAGAATGTTTTCAAAGCCTGCAAAAGAAATCCAGTAGAAGAAAAGCTTGATTTGTTGCTGTCAGAAATACAAGGTCAAAGGGCAGACATAAAGACTTTATCAGAATCAGTGGAGGTGATAAAGACACAAACTGAAAGAAACACTGAAGCACTAAAGTCTCTTCAAAAGATGAAAGAAAAAGCACCAGAATCCAACATCTCTGCATCATAAATCCAGATGATTCTCACAGGAATAGAAAAGATCAAGACACAAGTTGCAAATGATGTGGAATCAAGACAATCAAGCAGTGCAAATAGAGTTTTGGAGGAAGTCACCATCCTAAGGGCAAGCAACAACAGTATCACAGATGCCCTTGAGAAGCTGTCAAAAGAATGGGCTGCAATACAGATGAAAGCTCAAATTGAATTTACCAAAGTTCAGAAAAGCATAGCTAGAACTCAAATCAGGTAAGAGAGGTGCAACAACTGGTGAAGAAAATGCAATTCAACATTTCAAGATTGGCCAAAGTGGATCCCAAAGAAATCACGAAAGAAATTCCTGTTGAAAGTTCACACCAAGAAGTTCCAAAGTCAACCCCACAACAATCATCAGCCACACCAATCACCAAAGCTGGAACCACAATGATGGGTCCACCTCTAAATGTCTCAAGAAATGAAATGGTGAAAAGGTTAGCAACTTCAAAACCTCAAGTTGTTACAAATTTGAAACTTTTAACTTCTCAAACTGTCCCAAAACCAACGTTGTCTGATGACTCTGCCATAAGTAAATTTATGAATCTACAAACAATGAATGAATGGGAACAAGAAGGTGATTCAAGAAAACCAAAGATTGTTAAAAGAAAAATCTCTGAAACTCAGTCTGTCTTGGTTAGAGAGATTGACAGGGATATAATGATATTCCCTGAATACAAGCTGGTGAAATATTATTTGACAAAAGAAGATGAACCACCAAGACCACTGACTCCTGTCAGACTGGCTTTAAGGGAATAGAGGATAAAAAGAGGTTCAAACAACATTCACTACAAAAATGAGAATCCTGTAAAAAGAATCTTAAAAGTGGATGAAGTAAAAGTTGCAACTGGTGATATTGGAGGAACCTATGTGCAGAACAGATACACACTTCTCAGAGCAAATGGGGAAGAAGAAAAAGTGGCTGATGAAGAAATTGCTGACAAGTTACATCCTTTAGATATCATGTTTATGAAGGATATATATGAAAAGGAAAAGAAAAACAACAAAGAAGTCAGAAGAGCATTAAAGGGCATATCAAAGGCTGGAATACAACTGTTTGAAAGAATGGCTTTTTCAGACTTTGATTTATGCATCAAATATGAACATGTGCACAACAAAAAGGTCTATGTCAGATCACCAAAGAGAAAAGTTCCCTCAGAGATATTGGAAGATGCAAGATCTGGAGACATCATTGAACTGCCAAGTAAAACTGAAAGACATAACTATGGTGTAATCTTCAGAGATAATGAAAGGAACAAAGCCCTGTTCAGAAGTGTTGATATCTGCAAGTACTCAAATTAGACTCTGAAGTTCATCATGAAAGGTATGAACAAGAGACAAGAACATCTTCAGAAGATAGGAAGGAACTTGGAAGGTCACAGAAAAGAGATTGAACAAATGATTGAAGAATGGATCCAAGCAAGAACTTGGTATAAAGACATGTATGACATCTGCAACAAATACATCTTTTACAAGAAACAATTAAAGAAAGGAGATGTGCACAAGAAATTGAAGGTGACTTAAAGAACATTTTCTTTCAATTTTCATTTCTAAATGTAATTTGTTTTTCAGAACATCAGTAACTGGTTTATTTTGCAAATGTTAAGTTTCCACTGTTTGGAAATTTTTTTATTCACGAGATAGTTCATTTTCTTACAATACTTTGGGGGAAACTGTTAGGAAACTTTATTTGTAAGTATTGAAGAAAATCATATCCAACTTGATCTATGAAGAAGACAACAGTTCTGAAGATCACAACAAGAAGAAGAAGATCGGATAGGACAACTGGAATGAACAACATCTACTTCAAAGAATCACAAGTTGATCAAGAGCTGAAGAAGATTATCAGAGAAGGTCATTTCTGATGGTTCTGATGATATTTTCTGACGATTCTGATCATCAGATTTTCTGATGATTTTTTCACCAGAATTTCTGATGAAGTGGTTTATCAGAAATTCTGATGAAAACCCCACTTGTCTAAAAATCAGCTCTATCCTGCAACACTAACCGAAGCAAGTTGACATTATTGGATCTCATGATGACAAAGGCAACTTGAATGTTGTATTCAATGAATATGTCAAATTGTTACTTTTTGCTGGACTTTTGTGACAACTGTCAAGTTTGCATGCATCCGTACAATTTATTTATATTAAATTCGTGCTTAATGACTGTGCTTAATTACAACTGTTGATTAAACAGCTTTCTGATTTCTGTTACATACATACATATGCATCACATTTCATACTGTCACTCCATTTATTTCACACAAACTTTAGTGACATACTTGATGCACAAAGCACAGTTAGCACACTGAGCGGATGACCCAGAAAACATGCTGACAATGCCAGCACAAAGACAGACAATGTTTATGAGGCCAATATGAGCCAGAGACAGGACACTACACTAGTAGGGAGTGTAGGGAAGTGAGGACCATAAAAATGCGTCACTAGGTGATAGTTATAGTGCCGGGAAGTGCCTAAAACATACTTTAACTGCAAAATTCTACACTTTTAAATAAACTTCAGCATTTAAATATGCTAGTAATGTGCAAAAACTTGACAAAATGATCCTGTATATCTTCTAAAGTGTCGGGAATTAATTGTGACACAAAAAGCATTATAAAGGACACTTTACGGAACAATTAAGCACTTTAACGGAACGATACCCAACCGAACAACCGGACATTACCCGGAACACAAAAATATTGCCAAACACATTGTTTTAATGTTTGCAAGCTAGTTATGATCCCCGAGCATCATAACACATGATACAAAATATCTTATAACAGAGACACGTAACTAATACTTAAAATTAGACTAGATTGTAACTAATGGTTTAAACCTAAGCTAATACCCCCCCCCCCTAGTCTACGGCCATTATGGCCCCTACACACTTGGATTTTATTTCATTAGTTTATTAGATCTTGTCCCCTACTACATAAGATATTACACAATGGTTAGAATGATTAAATGGTTTATTTAAGGACACAAGGAGCAAGACCCTCATTTCTCACACACTAAGAAACACACACATCTCCTATCCTCTCTTCTTGATCTCGGTAGCCCCAAGAGCACAACCACCACCATCACTTGATCATCTCCTACCAATTCCTAGAGCATACAAAGGTGTTAGAAGGCATACAACGAAGCTCGGTGTGTTCGGAAGTTGAAAGACCACTCCCATCTTCTTTTATCCACCACATTTCTTCACTTGAACTCTCCTAGCTTTGTGCTAGTGGTAAGCACTTAGATCCTTGTATTTTACTTGTTATTTAAGTGGTTAATGATGTTTAAAGATCAAAAACATAAGAACTCTAAAGAACCTTAAACAAAGTCTTGAACATCAACTAACATATGATGAAGTAATGTTAAAATGATAATGAAATCATGATAAATCTGAATTAAACAAACCATGACCTGCTGTAAATGACTTATGGTCTGATATTAATCATATTAGAAAGTATGGCGATCGTATGTGTGCATTTTAGTAACATTTAACCTATAAATAGCTTGCTGATTTGCATTATTCAGCCGACTTCAACTGGCTATAACCAGATCGTAACTTAATAAAAACTGATTTTCTTGAGTCTATAACGTGTTATTGTGAAATACGGTTCTAATGGCACTGGAATCATAATTTTTGGATTTCGTTTACTATTTTTAAAGTGTCGTTTTGTAACAGCAGCTAGAGCTGCATTTTTACTGCTGAAAATATGCGTTCTGTTTCCGTCATAACTTGAATTCTGTGTATAGTTAGATCATGAAATTTGTACTGTAGATGACCACCGATGTATTTGTAATTATCCCATTGGAATTTCGTAAATCGGACATACGATGAATTTTAAATAAATTATTCCGCGGGCTGCAGTCAGAAAAGGATAAATCTGATTTCAGTCCGGAAAATGATTTTCTATAAAATATTGGTGATGATTTGGACCCCGATATTTTTACACAATAATATTTGGATCGTTTAAGATATTTTGTAAAAATTTGGGAATTTTTGGGATAAGATAAATATTTTATTAAAATGCTCGAAAACAGCCCAGTTTTGTATATTAAAACTGAAACGATATAAGTAGTATTTTGCATGCCTAAATGTCGGGTTGGTTATTTGAAAGCAATCTAACGTGTTATATGTTAAAGAAAATGATACGCTAGTAAGCGTGGACGCCTCCATTTACAAAGGAGACTATGGCGAAATTTTCTGAAAATCCTAGCACTTAGAAAATATTTTCTATATAAGGGTTTACAAGTGTATTTTAGACTATGCTTTTCAAATACAAACCTCGCCATAATTTTTGTAACAAAATACAAAGTGTCGGAGGTGGGTTTTTGTAAACAAAAGCGGATAAATATATATTTAGAATATATATTTATTACTAAAACGCTTGTGTGAATATTTGTTTGATTTGTGAACTAGTTATGTTATTTAGGGCAAGATATACCAATACAAGGATACGAATCCACAAGTATGAAATACTCCCATCCTTGGGAAGGAAATACGAATAACAACACTTGAGAAATATTATTACAAAAATATTGAAGACACTTTAACGTAAGGCACTAATCAATACTAAGACAAGGCACGACCCGTTCGTCTAATAGACGTTAAACCATTGTAGGTAGTCGTGTTTGCCGCGGAGATTTGGGTTACAAGTACGAAGACGTAATACAGTGAGTTCATGTCCCCCTTTTCTCTTTACTGTTTTCAGTTTTATACTTTGGGGGTGAAATACATGCGACAATTATTACAGACTTTTATATACATGGTATGGTTAGCTTAAGGAGGGTTTACTACTTAGATCATGTGAGTGGGTAGGCGGAACTTGAGGCCATTAATCCTCGTTGTAGGACCGAGGGACATTAATGATAGATCTATTTGGGTGTAGTGAGCCCCACTCCTGAGACCGCTGAGTGGGCCAGGTGGTGACTAAGTGCCCGACGCACAAATCCGCTAGGTTTGAGTCTTCCTGCATCACTTCACACATATCATTGGCTTTATAACCCAATGGTGATCTCTTTTTCCTTAATTGCTACATACCAGGGATTTTCAGACATACAGACATATTACAAAGGTTTATACATACTCACTCTTACATGAACACGCTCAACTTTATGTTGATTTTTCAAACTACATGTATTTTAGGAAATTAGTAAATGGATCTGGCGGGCGTTGGAGTTTTTAAGCTGCGTTGTGAATAAAGATGTCATCCAAGTCATTAGGGCTTAGGAGACGTATCTTAATCCTGGACGAGATACGTGGTCCTAAACTCGGGTTTGTTTTAAAACCTTTTGTTGAGTCTTTTTGAACTCCTTAAAATATGTTATGGTTGTAACTTGAATTTGGTATCGACATTTCAGAAAATTATGTTGTACTACTTTTAAACTTAAATTAATGGGTGTACATCTACTGGTTTTATCATATAGTGTTGTTATGATCGTATGCAATGGTATTAAGAAGTCACACCAATAATCACGCTTCCACAAAAGTCAGGGTGTGACAGCTTGGTATCAGAGCTTCGGTCGTAGCGAACTAGGATTCCTTCTTGACTCTAGACTACGATCATTAGGGCTCTCACGAAAATGTTTTCACAACATGTTTTCATTGCATACACAAAACGTCCAGATCCAGGGAACAAACATTTTTACAAAAAAAAAGGCACAAGTACACATTTCAAAAATTTATGTTTATAATTCAGTCTTAGAGACTGAGGGAGGATTGGTCTTAGAGACCAAGGATTTAGTCTTAGAGACTGGGAGGACGGTCTTAGAGACCAGGGATTTAGTCTTAGAGACTGGGATGATGGTCTTAGAGACCATGGATTTAGTCTTAGAGACTGGGAGGATGGTCTTAGAGACCAGGGATTTAGTCTTAGAGTCTGGGAGGATGGTCTTAGAGACCAGGGATTTAGTCTTAGAGACTGGGAGGATGGTCTTAGAGACCAGGGATTTAGTCTTAGAGACGGGGATGATGGTCTTAGAGACCAGGGATTTAGTCTTAGAGACTGGGAGGATGGTCTTAGAGACCAGGGATTTAGTCTTAGAGACTGGAAGGTTGGTCTTAGAGACCAGGGAGTTGGTCTTAGAGACTAGGGAGTTAGTCTGAGAGACTAGGGAGTTTAGTCTGAGAGACTGGGTGGGATAGTCTGGGAAGACTAGGATGAATATGTGGATACATGATTACATTATGAATTGTCTTTATTTGTAATACACAAAGTGTTAAAGATTACTGTAAATATGCATGCTATGACTACTATATACCGGCACACACGTCACCTTCCTCAGGGAACGAATTGTCAGATGATAATGACCCTACGGCCGCCGCCACAGATGATGAGACTGTACCTGCGCCAGAGATGTTTACGTCAGACACTGAAAAGTAACCCTGATATGCCGACCAATGACGAGGACGACTTCCAACAGTCCGCGCTACCAGATTCTGGTGATACTTTACCCTTGCTGATGGCTTCTCCGACAAGAATCCTTCTGTCACTCTTGTTTCGGTCCATGACCACTTCATCACTGGTCATCCCAATGGTGAACACACTATGGCTCCGATCCTCGACGAGCAATTGATGATAACGTAGACATGTTTATTGATGGTCCTCCTGCTGACGCCCATGATAATAGAAAGTTAGACGAGAACATTATTACACATTTCACTTTTGAGACCCCTGTTGTCAAGTTACCCTCTGATTCTAGTATACTCCCGATTTCAGACTCCTTTGAGTCTGTGACATCTGCAGCCTTACAGATAGCCGGATTACAGCTTCCTACTACTGACGCAGACCACGATGACATGACTGCCGCACTATCACCTGCTCAAGGCATCACACCGTTAAACGACCCAGAGCCTGCTCCTGAGCTAGCTTCTGCACCTTTTGGGTCCGCTTGATGTTGCACCTGCTGAACCTGCACCTTTACTTGATCCTGACCCTATTCCTTTTGATTTACCAGACAATGCATCCCTCATACCCGACCCAACACCCGCATCTAAAGATCTTCCTATTAGTTAAGACGTTTGATATTGCAACCACAACCGCTGACATTGCTCCTTTCCCCTATGAAGACCGACGTCCATTGCACCAACGTGCCTATCGCTTTCTTTCAAAAACATACCCGTACCCCGGGAAGGTACTCCAGGTCAGCACCCACATAACGATTCATTTGCTACAGCAGCATTTTCCCGACTGCACAGGTCGCACCATTTACTACTTTCACCTCTACATCGCTGGACGAGCCGATTTGATGGTTCCTATAATACACTATGCTAATTTTAGACCCTTACCATCCCTCACATTATGGAGGCCACACACGAGATGAGTTGCTCCTGTAACACCAACTACAGGTTGAGGATATGAGTCGCAGAATGTTGGAGCTTGAACTGACACCACAATTGGCAACTTCAAATGCAAAACATTACATAACCGAAAACATGATTTAAGTGTCTACATCATAAGACAGCATATTGTCTGAAAAGTTTATGTAAGACACCACGTCCTCCGCCCTGCCTGTTACTAGTATACTTTCGTCCTCCACATCTATCAAAGATTCTTTTGGCACTCTCCCCTGCTACTATTACACTTTTCCTAGGATTTGATGCTCGCTTCTTTACTGCCAAGCGGCAGATCAGCTAATTGCTTCGACGTATATACAAACTCGAGGAGGATTTCACGCATGTTAACAGTTTACTTTTCTTTCCTCCTCCACCTCAGTCACCAGTATAGTTGGTTTCTGGACTATGCGGATTGTATTACATTTGGGTAAAGACACTAATGATGTCCCTTTTGATATGATACACTTTGTAAGACAATGCAATTGCGGTCGGAGAATAATGAGAGCCAATCATCATTAAACATGCGACAACACTTTGTGGCCAATAACCAATGAAAACTCAGTCGCTAGGTCTTCGCTAAGCATGTTATTGATCTATGTGTGTGTGCTATAATTATAATACTACGTGCTTACTTGCTATGCTCTTATTAAACATAATTACCAAATTACTTGGTCATACTATGATTATACTATTGCTTGATTGGTTGGTATGATAACCTAATATGTGTATGTGCACATGATCTTTAAACAACTATATGCACTCCCCGAACGAATAAGACCTGACCTAACCAATCTTCTTCTCAGAAGATGTCGACACAAGGGAACGTCAATGCCAACAACCCTCCGCCCACATCGACAGCACGACTACAAGAACGCATCTCGCAAGCCATCGCATAACTCGAGGCCCTTCGCTCCGAACACGGCGGAGGTACCTCAGGAAATAACCCACCCAGCGGCTGCACTTACGAGCAGTTCTTGAACCACAAACCTCGAGGATTCGACGGCACTGGGTGTGCCTTAGCGTTTGTGCGTTGGGTGGAAAAGACGGATTCTGTCTTACGAATGAGCAAATGTGCCCCAGAACATCAGGTCATGTACGTAGCTGGACTATTCATAGATGAGGCTCTGTCATGGTAGAACCTTCAGGTTCAAACAATGGGCGAAACTGCTGCGATTGCTTTGACGTGGGACGAGGTGAAGGAACTGATGCGTAAAAGATATTGCTCTAGGGCAGAAGTCCAGAAGTCGGAGACTGGATTGTGGAACTTAAAAATGGAAGGTCCAAAGATAGCCGACTATGTGCAGAGATTTGGCGAATTATCACAAGTTGTTTCGCGTTTGGTGGAACCTGAATCTAGGAAGATCGAACGTTTCATCGGGGGACTGGCACCTCAGATTCTAAGCCTGGTAACAACATCTAAACCTTCAACGATCACCGAGGCTGTCAACATAAGCGTGGCGCTCACGGAAGAAGCAATTAGATGAGGAGAATTTTCCACTGCGGAGGAGAAAAAGGGGACTCCTGTAGAGTCATCTGGGGATAACAAGAGAAAGCTCGAAAATTTCAAGAAGGTTACTCGGGTAAGTAACGAGAAAAAGGTCAAGAAGGGAAAAGATTACAAGGGTATCCTACCTAAGTGCGACAATTGTTTACGTTATCATGTCGGGCGATGTAAATATGGAAAGTGTGATAACTGTGGTAAGAGGGGACATCCCAAGGAAACTTGTAGGCAAAGTATTGAACATGGAAATAAAGACCAAGATGATAGCAAGAATCACGGAGGAAACAACGACGACGACAACTATCATGGAAGGATGAGTGACAAACAAAAACGTGCTCAAGGTTGCCTTAACTGTGGGAGCAAGAAACATTTCAGAAAATACTGTCCTAAGAAGAATCAAGCACAAGGATAATAGCTCAATAGCAGAGCTAGGGGAGCACGCCAGGAATCCAAGTTTGGATATCGGTACGTCCCATATTACTCAACATTATGCGTCTGTGCTGCTAGATACTGTTGCAAACTTTAGCTTCGCATCTCTAGAGTTCGAGAGTATACTTGGTTTAGTAACTAGTAAGTTAGATAATCCGTACACGATAGTACTAGCTAACGGGAAGCTAGTGGGAGCCAACGAAGTAATTGGAATCGGCAAGATAGAACCCGGAGAGCGTGAGTTTACGCTTGAGCTACTGCCAGTTGAATTGGGGAGCTTCGACAAGGTAATTGGGATAGATTAGTTGTCGAGCGATCGAGCGGAGATTTATATCCGCACCCCGATGACAAATTAAGGAACGATCGTGACTCACAAAGCCAGATACACCTCTACAGATCACGAATTGCTTGAGGGCATGAAAGTTGTTGCGAAAAGGATGTGTTGTTTTCTGGCTCATGTCGGGGACAAGGGAGCCTAAGAACCAAGACTCGAAGATACCCCCGTGATCAGAGAATATCCTGGAGTCTTCCTCAAAGACTTGCCAGAATTATCTCCTCAACGACAAGTCGAATTTTTGCGTCGATTTGATTCCAGGCATCGCGCCTGCAACCAACGTACCCTAACGGATTACACCTTCGGAAACGCAAGGATTGTCAGTGTAATTTCAGCATTGGATAGAGAAGGAAGATAACATACCAAAATTTACGTTTTGGGTAACCCCAGTTCCGCTCATCAAGAGAAAAGACGATGATTTTCAAACGAACATCAAGCTACCAGGAGCCGAGCGAGCTAGCCAACAAGAGTCAACGACTCTTGCTAAGAACTGACGACTCACTTATTTAATTAACTGCGAGGATCCAACCAGTACCTCCCGACCAATCAATGATCGAGTACCATTAGCTATGGATTCAGGAAGAAAGTATACTGGGGAAAATTGTGGGACAATAACTTGTTTTAAACGTACACAAGAATGGCGTTTGCTACACGATGCACAGAACGATTCTACACCGACTACGAAACTCTGAGAATCTAGGAAACATGTACTTAGGACCATCGGGAACCAGGTCCAAACCCACAAAGGTCGTTATTTAGGGACCACATCCGTTAACTCGAGCAGACACCAGTAACCTGACAAACATGTCATTTCAGTCAACAAAACCAAAAGTACTTAAATTTTCTTTCGTTGAAATCTTCACTTTTGCTTCTAGCAAGTAGATGTTTGCATCTCTACTCCCCTCAAAGTAGTTGCATCACGTTGATTCTCTTCGCTAAGAGCGAACACACGTTTGCTTCGTATGCTTGGTCACTTCTCCATTTTAGCAGTTACACACCGCTTCTTTACTTGAAAACTTATATATAATCCATGCACCTTTTGCTACGCATGCGGTTTCATTTCGAATAAACGCTTCATTAAAGTCCAAATATTACGTTGCTAAATCTAATTACTGGGTTGTGATTCGAATGACCTACATTATTGAAATTGTTGACTCTTTTGCTATCAAGTCAACACACTCTCTTGAAACTTCTTTTATTACAAATTACATTCATGGTTTATTTTGTTGCCATGCCGATTTTCCCTTTGTTGATAGATACATTTATTGCCGGGCTACACTAAAATTAAGTTCGATTGCTTGAACTTATCCACTTCGCATATTCAGTTTCAGACGTCATATGATGTATTGGGAGCATCATATTCAAATATTTTTGCAAAGATTCTTTCATTTCAAGTCATAGCAGGTTCGGTTGGTCTACGACTCCACTAAATCGTTTGATTTGTTTCGATACCTTGCGATGATATTTTCACAGAATTGCAGCTTGTGCTAATTGGGTTACTCACTTCATACACGGATTTAATTGCCTATTTATTTGTTAACAATCCATTTTGATATTCACGATCAAAGCAGTCTCAACACAATTGTGTGTTAAGGCAATGGTACATATATTCATTTCATAAGCACAATGCATCTCCTAACGATTCTTTCATTGACAATCGAATGCCTTACGGTACTTAATACTTTTTCATCCTTCGATAAAAAACAGTGACTCTTTGATGTTCCGTATTCAACTAAAAACTTTGTAACATTGTGTAAATCAAATCTTCAGGCTTGTTTCGGTATACTTTCGTTTGGTTTAATAACACGGTGAACTTGCTCAGTCACCACTATTATTGAATTATGTCATTGCGACACCCTGTGGCGTCATTACAAACTTATAGCTTGTGCTAACCATGGTCAACCGTTTCACGCAAAACTACATATACTTTTGTTGACTTGTCATTTAAACACTTCTGATGAAACTACAAATCAAGGCAAGGATACACCAGATTCGCTTGTATTCACTCGGCGTATTCTCGCAATTCAAAATTTTCAACACGCTAAATCTTACCATTCATCTACTCGAGAGTTGACAGGTCATTTTACTATTTCATTTGAGTAGTTGATTTTGAATTCATATAACGGATGCTAGGGTTCGTGAAAACTCGTTTGCATATTGCAATCGATCATTTGAGAATCTTATTAGTCAAAACCTCTCTTTTGTGGAACCCCCCCTGCTAGCTGGATTACACTAGACTATACGTCAAGTACGTCTTGTACCTTTGACAACCAATGCTAAATGCACACACCTTTTAACCCTAGGATTCGGGTTGTTATATATTCTTGGACTCACCTGATGTGAGTAAGGTTTGATTCGGGTTGGTGATTATCTACCTCAGTATTATTCATATATATACATGTGTGACGTAACCGTAAGGAGTTAAGGTCGTACAAATTTCGAGGACGAAATTTTCTTAACGGGGGGAGAATGTGACAACTGTCAAGTTTGCATGCATCCGTACAATTTATTTATATTAAATTCGTGCTTAATGACTGTGCTTAATTACAACTGTTGATTAAACAGCTTTCTGATTTCTGTTACATACATACATATGCATAACATTTCATACTGTCACTCCATTTATTTCACACAAACTTTAGTGACAAACTTGATGCACAAAGCACAGTTAGCACACTGAGCGGATGACCCAGAAAACATGCTGACAATGCCAGCACAAAGACAGACAATGTTTATGAGGCCAATATGAGCCAGAGACAGGACACTACACTAGTAGGGAGTGTAGGGAAGTGAGGACCATAAAACTGTGTCACTAGGTGATAGTTATAGTGCCGGGAAGTGCCTAAAACATACTTTAACTGCAAAATTCTGCACTTTTAAATAAAATTCAGCATTTAAATATGCTAGTAATGTGCAAAAACTTGACAAAATGATCCTGTATATCTTCTAAAGTGTCGGGAATTAATTGTGACACAAAAAGCATTATAAAGGACACTTTACGGAACAATTAAGCACTTTAACGGAACGATACCCAACCGAACAACCGGACATTACCCGGAACACAAAAATATTGCCAAACACATTGTTTTAATATTTGCAAGCTAGTTATGATCCCCGAGCATCATAACATATCATACAAAATATCTTATAACCGAGACTCGTAACTAATACTTGAAATTAGACTAGATTGTAACTAATGGTTTAAACCTAAGCTAATACCCCGCCCCCCACCTAGTCTACGACCATTATGGCCCCTACACACTTGGATTTTATTTCATTAGTTTATTAGATCTTGTCCCCTACTACATAACATATTACACAATGGTTAGAATGATTAAATGGTTTATATAAGGACACAAGGAGCAAGACCCTCATTTCTCACACACTAAGAAACACACACATCTCCTCTCCTCTCTTCTTGATCTCGGCAGCCCCAAGAGCACCACCACCACCATCACTTGATCATCTCCTACCAATTCCTAGAGCATACAAAGGTGTTAGAAGGCATACAACGAAGCTCGGTGTGTTCGGAAGTTGAAGGACCACTCCCATCTTCTTTTATCCACCACATTTCTTCACTTGAACTCTCCTAGCTTTGTGCTAGTGGTAAGCACTTAGATCCTTGTATTTTACTTGTTATTTAAGTGGTTAATGATGTTTAAATATAAAAAACATAAGAACTCTAAAGAACCTTAAACAAAGTCTTGAACATCAACTAACATATGATGAAGTAATGTTAAAATGATAATGAAATCATGATAAATCTGAATTAAACAAACCATGACCTGCTGTAAATGAATTATGGTCTGATGTTAATCGTATTAGAAAGTATGGCGATCGTATGTGTGCGTTTTAGTAACATTTAACCTATAAACAGCTTGCTGATTTGCATTTTCAGCCGACTTCAACTGGCTATAACCAGATCGTAACTTAACGAAAAACTGATTTTCTTGAGTCTATAACGTGTTATTGTGAAATACGGTTCTAATGGCACTGGAATCATAATTTTTCGATTTCATTTACTATTTTTAAAGTGTCGTTTTGTAACAGCAGCTAGAGCTGCATTTTTACTGCTGAAAATATGCGTTCTGTTTCCGTCATAACTTGAATTCTGTGTAGAGTTAGTTCATGAAATTTGTAATGTGGATGACTACCGATGTATTTGTAATTCTCCCACTGGAATTTCGTAAATCGGATGTACGATGAATTTTAAATAAATTATTCCGTGGGCTGCAGTCAGAAAAAGATAAATCTGTTTTCAGTCCAGAAAATGATTTTCTATAAAATATTGGTGATGATTTCGACCCCGATATTTTTACACAATAATATTTGGATCGTTTAAGACATTTTATAAAAATATGGGAATTTTTGGGATAAGATAAATATTTTATTAAAATGCTCGAAAACAGCCCAGTTTTGTATATTAAAACTGAAACGATATAAGTAGTATTTTGCATGCCTAAATGTCGGGTTGGTTATTTGAAAGCAATCTAACGTGTTATATGTTAAAGAAAATGATACGCTAGTAAGCGTGGACGCCTCCATTTACAAAGGAGACTATGGCGAAATTTTCTGAAAATCCTAGCACTTAGAAAATATTTTCTATATAAGGGTTTACAAGTGTATTTTAGACTATGCTTTTCAAATACAAAACTCGCCATAATTTTTGTAACAAAATACAAAGTGTCGGAGGTGGGTTTTCGTAAACAAAAGCGGATAAATATATATTTAGAATATATATTTATTACTAAAATGCTTGTGTGAATATTTGTTTGATTTGTGAACTAGTTATGTTATTTAGGGCAAGATATACCAATACAAGGATACGAATCCACAAGTATGAAATACTCCCATCCTTGGGAAGGAAATACGAATAACAACACTTGAGAAATATTATTACAAAAATATTGAAGACACTTTAACGTAAGGCACTAATCAATACTAAGACAAGGCACGACCCGTTCGTCTAATAGACGTTAGACCATTGTAGGTAGTCGTGTTTGCCGCGGAGATTTGGGTTACAAGTATGAAGACGCAATACAGTGAGTTCATGTCCCCCTTTTCTCTTTACTGTTTTCAGTTTTATACTTCGGGGGTGAAATACGTGCGACAATTATTACAGACTTTTATATACATGGTATGGTTAGCTTAAGGAGGGTTTACTACTTAGATCATGTGAGTGGGTAGGCGGAACTTGAGGCCATTAATCCTCGTTGTAGGACCGAGGGACATTAGTGATAGATCTATTTGGGTGTAGCGAGCCCCACTCCTGAGTCCGCTGAGTGGGCCAGGTGGTGACTAAGTGCCCGACGCACAAATCCGCTAGGTTTGAGTCTTCCTGCATCACTTCACACATATCATTGGCTTTGCAACCTAATGGTGATCTCTTTTTCCTTAGTTGCTACATACCAGGGATTTTCATACATACAGACATATTACAAAGGTTTATACATACTCACTCTTACATGAACTCGCTCAACTTTATGTTGATTTTTCAAACTACATGTATTTCAGGAAATTAGTAAATGGATCTGGCGGGCGTTGGAGTTTTTAAGCTGCGTTGTGAATAAAGATGTCATCCAAGTCATTAGGGCTTAGGAGACGTATCTTAATCCTGGACGAGATACGTGGTCCTAAACTCGGGTTTGTTTTAAAACCTTTTGTTGAGTCTTTTTGAACTCCTTAAAATATGTTATGGTTGTAACTTGAATTTGGTATCGACATTTCAGAAAATTATGTTGTACTACTTTTAAACTTAAATTAATGGGTGTACATCTACTGGTTTTATCCTATAGTGTTGTTATGATCGTATGCAATGGTATTAAGAAGTCACACCAATAATCACGCTTCCGCAAAAGTCAGGGTGTGACAACTTTTACATGAATAAACAAATGTTTATTCATGTATCCAGCCTTCTATAAATAGAAGGCTCACCAAGCAGAAGACAATGAGTTAAGCTTAGCATTCAACACATACTACAAACTCCATTGCCCTCTCGCCCGAAGAACTCAAGTATTCATTTGTATTAGATAATAATCTTACAATCACCTTGTAAACCATTTTGTTTCAAAGTGATATAAACTTGATAATTCTGTAGGTCTTGTTTCTTGAAAGTCTGATTTCCATTTCTGCACATCTTTTTCACATCTACTGAAATCACTTGCCATATTACGTGAAAAGAAGTTTTTAAGTCCAAACTGGGACCAACATAGATTTCTTTGATTATTTCTATCCCTGCCACTCTTACGGTTTATGGTGCGATTATTGTGGGGAGGAGCAAGAAGAATCGGAATGTGGCGTTCTAAACTTCACTCCTCACTATTTAGCCCCATCGTTTTCCTGTAACGAAAACCGTGAAATAAGCGGGAGTGGAAATAACAATGAAATCCCTCCCCCTGAACTCCATCAAACCTCTCACCTAGATGACTTAGAAGATATAAGTCAAATAGAAGAAAGTATTATCCTAAAGTTCAAAGAACTAGAATCCTTGATGAAGGCGCGATATTCATCAAGGATTCCATCTGAAGGAGAATCGATGGAGGAAAAATCAGGTACATACAACAATACCAAGGTCAACCAACCCTCTACCATAGACGACCGCAAAAACGAGAGCGATAGTCGTCCTATTTCGATTATTCAATGACGGTCCCCTTTACCAAGTGTGAATTTCACACCAACAATGTGGACGAGAGCGAATCGACTCATACCTTCTTTAACAAGAGCCCGGACAAGGTAAATAAGGGATGGTCCCGTGTTCCCATTTTTAAAGAAGCCTTCTACCTTTCTGATAACCTCTTGCATTTTCGTACCTCTTGCCTAAGTCTGTGGTATATCCGACAATACGGTGGTGTTCCAACCACTAAGGAACCACCCAATGTCGGATAATTCTTTAAAAACCTAGAAAATCCTCATAAAAACTCTAAACACGGGGCCGTGTCCCTTGAACACGGGGTCGTGCCCGACATTCTTCTGAAAACATGGGGCATGCCGAACTAACACGGGGACGTGCCCCTCGTACTTTTTTGGCACAGGGCAGTGTCAGCAATGACGTAGGCCGTGTTTTACTAACGGACAACATTCTCTGACACATACAGCTGGCATGGGGCCATGCTCGCGTGTTGTCACTGTCTATAAAGTCAGCCTTTGGGGAGAATGTTTGGAACCATTCCAAAAGGACAAGATCCTAGAGATTCTTCACACATACCCCAAAAGGTATGTTCTTAAAAAGGTCTCATTTGACCTTCTTGTCCTTTCCTCTTTTAGTCCTTTCCCCTTCTTAAATATGAGGGTCATACTCTTGATTCTTAGCTCAAAGTTTTGCAAATTCACTTTAGTGAAACATTATTTTAAGTTATTTACGTTCAGAAAGTTAAAAATCAATAAAATCCAACATAAAATAAAATTTTTAGAGCTAAGAATCTGGAGCAGTTGAAACAGCACAGGGCCATGCTGAACATTCTGATATTCTATATCTTTTTTAACGGTTGGTCATTTTCTCTCAAGATGTCAAGCCAGCAAAGTGGAACGTCATCAACAAGCTCCAGGAACCAGAGAAGGGGAAGAAGGCTCTCCCTCGAGGCCACTCTAGTAAGATATGTGAGTGACTTGAGAGAGAGTCTCGAAGAGATGACCTTAGTGGAGGAAGTTCTAATAGACCGTGTGAACTATCTCACCATGGGACTAGAAGATTATTTCAGAGAAATCAACCTTTTACACCAAAGGTTGAATATCTTGGCCTTGCCTCCAATGGAGCCAATCTTCCCGCAAGAAGATTGGAACCTCGCTAATGAGGTCATACAACCTACGGGATGGGGAGATGAGATTCCGAAACCTCCCCTATCAATTATTCCTTCGAGGTTTCGATAAATCCCACTCCCCTTCAAGAGGAGGTAGAAGAGGAACCCTACATCTTCCTTACGAGGGAGATCAAAGAGACCAAATAATTTTACGCATTGTTTTTACATAAAATGATTTTGAACACACAGTTTTTACGAAAAAAGATTTTGACCAAATAATTCTACGCACTGTTTCGTGTGTGAAAAACGTTGAAATTTTTACATGGGGCGTAAAAGTTTTGCAAAAAATTTATGAAAGGCGTCCACTGCAAAAATTTTGAGAAGGGCGTAAATTTTGCAAATTATTTACATACAACATTGCATTTTCAATTTTTTAGATGGGGCATAAGTTTTTGAAAAAAAAAACGTAAGGCGTCGATTATTTAACTAGGCGTCGAGTGCAAAATTTTGCGGGGTGGGGCATAAAAAACTTTTTACATGGAGCTTTTACGGGTAGCGTGAAGTTTTTACGTGGAGTTTAACAAAGTTTTTACGGGGATAGCGTAAAGGATTGCAAACAGATTTTTTACATGGATGTGGTTGTTTCTGTCACACCTTAACCGATGGCGAAATCATCGGGGCACGGTACTAGGCGAATCAGATTGCTCAAGAGAATCCACAACAACTATTTGGTGACAATATTTAATGCGTTCATTATCCCATACTAATAAACAATATTTCAACAAACAGTCATATAGATTTCATGTCTCTCAAACAATACAAATCCGACAACCTAGATTTAATGTGAGTTTTTAGACTTCCTAATCTGGATTCAAGATAACATGCGATTAACCTGCAACATACGTTAAAATAAAGTCAATTCAAAATGTATTGGCGAGTATACAAGTTTGCATAAGTATAGTATAAAAGCGTTTACGCATAACCAGCATGTAACACATAATAGGCGAATCAAGTAAGCTATCAACAATGATACATCCTAACCACGTGACTGCGATGGAGAGTAAGCGCGACACATGTTCACCGAAGCGAACACGTGAAGCGTGATCCTTAGCAACCCCTGTTCACAACAGGTGCTGAGTCCAAACTATAGTACTATCGTTGCTAATGGCGGTCTAGTGTAACACTGTGTAAGCATAGCAACAAGTAATTCAACTGATCACATATAACATGCGAGTGCGGTTAGCATTTGTAATGCGTTTAAGTGTTGTATTTTTAATAGAGAACGTATGTTACACCCAAAAGTGTGTTTTAAAGCGTAAAAAGGGTGATGTATACTCACAGTGCGCGTTTAACAGTAAAACACAGTCTGGATGGAGTGGAGAGGGCGCCGGATTAGCCTGCATTTGGGAACAGAAGTGCGTAAGTCCTCCAAAGTGCTGAAACGGTCGAATCGGAGGGTTGAGTAGGACACAGTAGCTTCATACGAAGCCAATGCCATCGTACGAAGGTGGTGACTTCGCACATGTTGTAACGACTCGCACCAAAATGTCTTAAAACGCCCCGTAAGTGAAAACCTGAGCCCATAAAACCTTAATTTTTATGAAAAACCAAGAAAATCAAAATTTGGTACTCGCTCATGGGCCGCGAAGGGCTAAGAGAGAGTCTTTGCGGGGCGCGACAGCTCTGCAAGTTTCCGGATAAGCTTGAGGGACACGTGTCGTCCACGTGTCACGACCACGCCATGACTCAGCAACCTTCAGTCCGACCCAGACTCCCTCGCGGGACGCGAAGGAGAAGCCAATGGGCTTCGCGGGCCGCGACGCGCCCTAATATCAGCCTATAAATAGCAGCCGATGGTTTTATTTCAAATAGTTCAATTCTTTTCTTTCTCTTCCTCCCTTGTTTTGTCATTCTAATGTCAGAACTTCTAAACCCCGAAACTCTGCCCGTTATTAGGGTAATAACTCTAATCACTGGTACAATACTATATCCGATTGATTGAAACTGATCCAACGGATGTTTAAGTGCTGCCTGTATACGGCTATACTTTGTCATTCATTGTGAGTTTTGATCTCGTGATTATCGTTAAAGTTGAATTGGGTTAATACGCTAATACGAGTTCCATTGTATCTAGAATTAGAACTCATAATCAGGAAGCTGTTAAACTAAGAATACTTAGCAATTAAGTCAACCTAGTAGTTAAGTAAACTTAATGATTATGTAAAACTTAGAAGTTAAGAAAACTTAGCGGTTAAAGAAAACTTAATAGCTAAGGAAACTTAACAGTTAAGCAAGCTAAGTAAGCTAATTAAGTTAATTAATTAATCGGCTAAGTAAACTACTTAATTAAACAGTTAAGGAAAAGTAATCAGTTAAACAGCTAAGTAAGATTCATTAATTAGTTAAGTAAGATTAATTAATCAGTTAAGCAAGATTAATTAAGCTAAGTAAGATTAATTAATCAGTTAAGCGAGATTAATTAAGTTAAGTAAGATTAGTTAACTAAAGTTAATTAAACACCTAAATAGATATACATGGAAATAGATATACATGGAAATAGATATACATGTTCGACTTCTACATGTTCCGTCTGCCTTACAATATGCTGATATGTTCACAAAGGGACTCTCCAAGCAGTTATTCCAGTCGTTTCGGTCCAGTTTGAGCGTTGGTCCCTACCACGTTCAAACTGCGAGGGAGTCTTAGCCGATGAATATTCCAGAAAGAATATTAGCCAATATTTTAGGAATAGTTTGAAATGTATATATTTTGTATATATCGTTTCCTTATTATTCGAATGTATCATCCCTATATAATGGGGTTTGTAAATCAATACAATTCATTCAGATTCATAAACTTTTACAAGGAAGGTATAAGAAGATATACGTGTGGGTAGGAAGCTTCCTAGAAAATGTATAGGTAACTTCCTAGAAAAGTATATAGGAAACTTCATAGAAATTTCATATTTCCTACCTATAAATAGGAAGCTTAGGATTCATTTTTCTTTGCTCATTTCTTCTATTCTTCTCTCTATACGTTGGTGTTCTAACCAAAAATCACCGATACGATATTCTATCCGATCGATTCGGAAACCAACTAACGAATGCCAAAGTGCTGTCTAAATAAGACTATACTTTGTGAATTTCGTTAAGGTTCTGATCTTGTGACCATCGTTAGGTTTGATTGGCTTTAACACTAATACGTATTCCACTATGTTAAATTAATGTTTAACTAACAGAAGCTCTTCACTATACACTTACAATCAAAATAGATGCTTAGTTATCAGAAGACTTAGAATCAGGAGGCATGTTAAATCAAGACTATATGCTAACAAGGTGAGTCATTCTCTTTTTATCAAAAGTGTTTTACAATACCTAAATGTTTTCCAGTTATATGTTCAAGGGATTAAGTCTTTGTTATCTTAAATTACTGGCAGTAAGTGGGGTATTGTGCACAATGACTACTGTTTAAATCACTTTTAGGTGAAAGGACCTAAATAGTGATATACGTCACTTTTGGGTGAAAGGACCCAATAGTGATATGACCACAGTCATAGATCCGGTCGAGTGACAACTGAACTAGCTAATTATAAGATAGGGGCAATTGTAATCACTCTTAATACTGTAATCTATAACAATGTGTCGCTTTATGAAAATTGAATGACTCGCCAGTATTTCCCCGCTGATAAAATCTTTTTAAACATATTTAAGGTAATTACGGTAGATTGGAATAAGAGTTGTGACACGACACCGAACGGCTTAAAGAAGTGGCTTATTTTATCAAATGAATTAAATGTTATTTTTATATTCGGGTTTATCCCATATTAAAGCTACCTTTGTAAAACATGGGTTTATTCTCATATGTTTAATAAATAAAATCTGGTGTTTCTAAACTCTGGTATTTTCCTAACTCACGGTCCTGATGAAATTTTTCCGCTGCAATATTTTCAAAATAACCACCGGTACCACTAGACTGCTCGCGGCTCCCGTCCAGGGTGTGGTCGGGGGTCGTGACAGAAGTGGTATCAGAGCCACTGGTTTAAGCAATTAGGTGTTGTAATAATACCTAAGCTTAAACGATAAAGTTAGGAAATTGTTATTTTCTGGTAGCACCCAAGATAGTATTTGGACTTGAATCTAAGAAAAATGTCTTAGTATAAGCTTCGAGATAAGCTAATTACTTGCATGAATAAAGTTTGATGGATGTTGGTATGCCGTGAGGATGATAACTAGAACGTTGCAAGTATGGTAAATAAGCGATAACACTTGGCCACTGTTATTTCTTGTTTATTGGTACTACTGGGTTCTGGAATATGATCCGTCATGGGAATACTAATTTCCTTGTTCTTTGATGAAAGCTCAAATAAAAGGTTCATTTTTAAATAATGATTTAAGAAAGATCTATTTATGGGAAATTTAAATTACCTCTCCGGCGAGAACCGGGTAAGATGGGGTATATGATATGTCAAACAAGTGACAAGAATTCCCTAAATAGTATCATGACCTGAGGTCTGACTTGTTTTTGAAAATATGAATCTGTTAAATACATTGACCTTATGAATGGTATGTATATTACAGTATGTGAAATATATGATTATATAGATATGTATATAAGGGAATCCAAAAACCATAAGGATTGACAATTTAGAATAAAGCACGAGCATGTGTATCAATGATAATTCTATATTTCTTTATCAGGAATCTCTTGTGTACATCCATAATTCTAATATCAAACATTCCGTTTGATCACCCTTCTCGTAACTCGCGCGACAAGATAAACGATGTAAACCCTTTAAGTTGGGACGCCATCGAAAGCATAAGAATTCCCCTGCGTTACCTTATATTATCAACGCATTAGGAAACATGTAGCTAAAGTTGCGCTAGGCACAAAACGTCTCAAAACTTATGTTAATAAGAGTAATTCTACTTTCTTTAAGAACTCTTGCGAAGATAAGAGTAACCATGACTAGGTGCACTTACCAAGACTCTCTTCACCTATAATCCTCCTAAGATTTCCAGTAATAGAGAAGCTGTTACGAAATACATGGGCTGCAATGGACTAAAGCTGTCCAACACATTAATATATGTGTTAAGAAGAATGAAGTAATGTATGCTTCAAAATTTAGACATTAAGATAGTGAGACCCGATCTTCGAAACATATGATCAAGACATATGCCATAAAATGGAAAGAATAAAAAGAACTGACAGAGAGGAAATTCTGTCTGCTTCATAAAAAGGAACAAATGACAACAATGATTCCTGAGGTGATTGCTGAATTAGGTTGAGATTTGTAAGCCAACCGGAGAAGTGACCACAAGAAGACAAGACAGACCAGCCGACGAAGTTTGTCTCTGTGATGAAAGCTGCGAGTTATGCACGGAAGTAACACTAGAGGCATGGAACTGAAAGAAATTCCGACCGATGTTTTCCCAGAGAATCTACTTGGACTATCACCCGAGAGTGAGGAGAAACTCAGAATTCATCTGAGACTAGGAACAACACCAATTATTATATCACAAAGTTAAGATTAATGTAGTAGTTGATGCTTTAAGTCATAAGTTTCATAAGAAGCCGAAATAAGTACGTGCTCTTAGATTAAATTACGGATAGATTTAATGAAATAATTAAAGAGTACCCAAGAAACAGCAATCAAGGATGATGCTGAAGGATTATAAATGGATAATGAAGGAATCAGAAAAAGGAATTGATGGAATTTGGAAATTCCATAAGAAAATAATTTGGTTACCTATCTAAGGAAACATACATAATTCTTAGGAAAGCTCATAAAACTAAGTATATGATGCATCGTTGAAGTAATAAGGAGTATCAATGTTAAATAAGAATTACGGATAGATAGGAATGAAGAAAGATGTAGCAAGTTACAAGTATTTAATTTATTTGCAAGTTAAAACTAAACAATAGAATCCTTTAGGTTTACCTCAGCAATTAGAAATGCAAGTATGGATATGAGATTGATAACAATAGATTTTGTTACCAAATTACCCAACATGAGAAAATGTAACAACACCATCTGGAAGATTGTGGATCGACTAACCAAGTCAGTTAAATCTCTACCAAATGAAGGAAACCCTTTAGTATAAGACACTTAGTTAAGTTGTGTGAAGACGAAATAGTCTCATTACATAGAATCTTGTTATCTATTCAAGATAGTCATTTCACTTCTCATTTTTGGGAAAATTTTAACTCGACTTATTTTGAGCAGTGTGAAGGAACACCACAAACATAGAAAGACATGCTAAGTACATGTGCGATAAATATTGGTGAAAGTAGAATTATCATTTATCACTCATAATATTTTTCAATAATTGGCCTACAAGTATTAGTGTTACCCGTTTAAAGCATTTTATGGATGATAGTATCATCCAGTAGGTTAGACATACATATCAGGCTATGAGATCGGCAAACCATTGGAATTTAAATCAGAGAAAGGATACTACTTAAAGTCTCTCTGTGTTTGGAAAGGAATAAGTCCTCTTTAGTAATAAGGAAAGCTAGGCCCAAGATGGGTTAGACCGTCTGAAGTTATTAAAATAAGTGAACCATTAGCTTATTAGCTAAAATTTCTAGGAGAAATGACAAGTATATATAGATATATATATCTAATGTATTTCCTGTGTGCAACTTAAGGACGAATCTTTAGTTATACCTCATTAAGATATGAAGTTAAATGAAAATTTTAAGTCCATTGAGAGACCTTACAAGTCAAATACGAGAATTCCAAAGTATATGAGAATAGTTCTGGTCAAGGTGAAGTAGGATTTAAAATGTGGACAAGAATATACTTGGGAATCGAAGATAAGATGGAAGTAACCACACTTGTTCTAGTAAATCTCGAGGATGAGATTTTAAACAAGGTGGGGAGGATGTAACGACTCGCACCAAAATGTCTTAAAACGCTCCGTAAGTGAAAACCCGAGCCCATAAAACCTTAATATTTATGAAAAACCAAGAAAATCAAAATTTGGTACTCGCTCGCGGGCCGCGAAGGGCTAAGAGAGAGTCTTCGCGAGGCGCGACAACTCTGGAAGTTTTCGGATAAGCTTAAGGGACACGTGTCGTCCACGTGTCACGACCACGCCATGACTCAGCAACCTTCAGTCCGACCCAGACTCCCTCGCGAGCCGCGAAGGAGAAGTCAATGGGCTTCGCGGGTCGTGACGCGCCCTAATGTCAGCCTATAAATAGCAGCCGATGGTTTCATTTCAAATCGTTTAATTCTTTTCTTTCTCTTCCTCCCTTGTTTTGTCATTCTAATGTCAGGACTTCTAAACCCCGAAACGCTGCCCGTTATAAGGGTAATAACTCTAATCACTTGTACGATACTATATCCGATTGATTGAAACTTATCCAACGGATGTTTAAGTGCTGCCTGTATACGGCTATACTTTGTCATTCATTGTGAGTTTTGATCTCGTGATTATCGTTAAAGTTGAATTGGGTTAATACGCTAATACGAGTTCCATTGTATCTAGAATTAGAACTCATAATCAGGAAGCTGTTAAACTAAGAATACTTAGCAATTAAGTCAACCTAGTAGTTAAGTAAACTTAATGATTATGTAAAACTTAGAAGTTAAGAAAACTTAGCGGTTAAAGAAAACTTAATAGCTAAGGAAACTTAACAGTTAAGCAAGCTAAGTAAGCTAATTAAGTTAATTAATTAATCGGCTAAGTAAACTACTTAATTAAACAGTTAAGGAAAAGTAATCAGTTAAACAGCTAAGTAAGATTCATTAATTAGTTAAGTAAGATTAATTAATCAGTTAAGCAAGATTAATTAAGCTAAGTAAGATTAATTAATCAGTTAAGCGAGATTAATTAAGTTAAGTAAGATTAGTTAACTAAAGTTAATTAAACACCTAAATAGATATACATGAAAATAGATATACATGAAAGGAAGGTGCAAGGTCTTAGCCGATGAATATTCCAGAAATAAAATTTAACCAAAATTTTATGAATAGATTAAATTGTATATATTTTGTATATATCGTTTCCTTATTATACGATTGTATCATCCCTATATAATGGGGTCTGTAAATCAGTACAATTCATTCAGATTCATAAACTTTTATGGTATCACAGCCTTAACCATTCTTTTTCTCGATCCTAGGGTTTCGATCCTTTCCTTGCCGGCAACCTTCCTTCTTCGTCCCTGATCACCAATTTTTTTTCTTTGTTTTCTTCTTCTCAGCCATGGATGACAAGCCTGAATCCTCTGCCGCCACCAAACCAAACACCCTTCACCCCGCCTACTCGGTTAATAATATAAATGCTAAAATCCGCACCTTAGATGGCACGAATGTAACCTATTCTAACTGGGTTAAGCTGTTTAACCTTCATGTCACCGCCTACAAAGTTGCAAACCACATTGATGGCCGCCCAGCCCCTGCAAAAAACAGCTCCAGAATACGATTTATGGAAGGAACTTGATGCTCTTGTAATGCAGTGGATCTTCAGCACTGTATCGGATGAGATCCTCAAACGCATCATTGATAACAATGCCTCGGCACAGGATGCTTGGGCCAAGCTGGAAAAGATATACCTCAGTAATAAGAAGGCACGAGCTACTGCACTCGAAACAAAATTATGCAACATGACCCTTGGTGCCTGTGCTTCTTTAGATGATTATTGTCAACAACTTCAAAGTCTTGCTTCCCAACTTGCCGATGTCAACGAACCCATCTCTGACTCTCGGCTGGTCTTACAGCTCGTGCGTGGCCTTCCTCCCGAGTACAACACTATTGCTTCATTTATTAACAACAAAGATGCTGATTGGGACCTTGCCATCTCTCTACTCAATGATGATGCCATTCGTATTGAGGCACAAAAAGGAGCTGCCGCTTTAGTCTTGGTAGCGCCGACCACCAATACATCATCTCCACAGCCGGCTCTCACTACTATTGTCCCTGACCACACACCTGAACCGAACAGCAGTAATCAAAACCGGGGACGCGGCCGCGGCAGAATCAGCTCTAGGGGCGGTGGTCGCTACGGTAACAGGGGCGGTTCATCAGGCTACGGCCGCTCTTTTTGGACTGCTTGCAACCCTTCGGCCTATAATTCTCCATACCCAAATTGGGCCTGGTGGACCACACCTCCATGCCCTTACCCAACACAAAACAACTGGCGGCCTAACCCTCCTCAGCAGTCCCAGGCCCACTTTGCTGGTTCGGGCCATTACTCGTCTCCCCAGTTCGGGCCTAACCAATATGGGTATGATGCTTTGTCCCCCTCTGATTTAGTGCAGCTTTTAATAATTTGCAGATGCACCCGAACGCCTCGTGGAATAATGATATTATGGATACTGGGGCAGGCTCGCATTCGGCATGCGACCCAGGTAAAATTGTAATTCCCAACTCTTGTCCTGTACGCAGTTCAATTATGGTCGGTAATGGCACTTGTATACCAATTAGTAGCACGGGCACTGGCTTCCACACCCTACCCAACCGAACCTATATTTTGCCCAATGTTCTATATAGCCCACACATAATTAGAAACCTTATTTCTGTACGACGTTTTACTCATGATAATAATGTGTCTATCGAATTTGACCCGTTTGGTTTTTCTTTGAAGGATCTCTTCACTAAACGGACTCTTTCAAGACACAACAGTACCGGGGACCTCTATCCTTTCACTCCGCCTGAATTACCTTCACAAGCCTGCTTCATCACCACACCATCCCTCCCTTGTCACGAGCGTCTCGGTCACCCCGGGAATCAAGTTTTAGATTTATTACGTCGTAATTTTAATTTTTCATGTAATAAAGTCACTTTGTCTCATGTTTGCAACTCTTGTCAACTTTTGAATAGTAAACATTTACCTTTTTCCGCATCAAATTCTTTTACTTTTGCCCCATTTGATATTGTGCATTGTGACCTTTGGACATCACCTGTCACAAGCAAAACAGGTTACAAATATTACATGGTACTTGTTGACAATTTTTCCCACTTTATTTGGGTATACCCACTTAAATTTAAATCTGAGGCCTTTCCCACCTTCACTAAATTTCATACACTCATTGAAACACAATTTCAAAGAAAAATCAAAACTTTTCAATGCGATCTTGGAGGTGAATTTGATAATCATGCTTTCAAAAGCTTTGCAAATCACAATGGCTTGCTATTTCGTTTCTCGTGCCCTCAAACATCCTCACAAAATGGACGGGCGGAACGTATGATCCTTCGTCTAAATGACATCATATGTGCCCTCCTCATTCAGGCACACCTACCCCCTGTTTTTTGGGTCGAAGCTCTACACACCGCCTCCTACTTACACAACATCTTACCCACTAAACGCTTAAACTTTTATACACCCACATTTTCCCTATACCTTAGGCACCCCTACTACGATCATTTACGCGTATTCGAGTGTGCTTGCTACCCCAACACCTCCACCACTTCACCACACAAGCTTCACCCTCGTGCAATTCGTTGTATTTTTCTCGGGTATCCACCGGATTTCCGGGGCTACCGGTGCTTGTCACACCCCGACCACGTAAAACAACAAATCGTGGCGGAAACGTCAGGGAGTGTTGTAACAGAATCATTATTTCACAACCATGGATTGAAATAATTTCATTTTATTGAATTAATGAACTCATTGTTTTATTACAAATCAGATAAATACAAATATTGTCTTTCAAGTTTTAAAGTCGCTAAGGCATGAGTCCATCCTATGTATATTATGCATCAACAATCATCACATTGCAGCACCTGAAACATGTGTAAAAATAGGTACGTCAGCATAAAAATGCATGTGAGATACATAGGTTTTATTAATGCAGGATTCATGACTTGTAATGTTTAACAAAAATCGTCATGAACTAAAAATGTTTTCTTTATAAATGATGCGAAAATTTATAAGAATTTTGATGATATAAAAGAATGATGCATAGATAATTAAATAACTAAGTAAAATGAGTTAGTATAAAATGTGTTGTTTGTAAAACAATGTTTTGATAAAAAAGTTTGTAGTATATATAAAAATATACTTTGGTTTTAAGAAAGTCGAATAAGTAATATATTAAAAATATATTTTAGTTCCAAAATAGTTAAACAGATAGTATATTAAATATACTTTAGTTGTCAAAATAATAATTTTCAGTAGTATATCAAAAGTATACTTTGGTTTTATAAATAACATATTAAACTATGCTTTGGTTTTATAAATAACATATTAAACTATGTTTTAGTAATCAAAATATATGTTGTTTTGTACAATATCACATATGAGAGTATATCAAACTATACCTTGGAAGTATAACAAAATATACAAAAAATGTGATTTAGAATTCATTCAAACCTTAGTGTATCAAACTACACCATTGGAGACTATAGAAATACCACAAAGGCAATCTCTATTTGGATAAAAATCGGTTTCTGACATTCCATACAACAGGAATGGGGTGTCAAATCCTATAGCGCTATATCATACTACCAATCGGTCCGGTGAATGTATAAAATAAGTACAATCCAACAATTAATTTTATAATCATTGAAAAATTAGTGTTTAAACCATAAATAATCATTCAGTTTGTCAAAAGATAAGTACTAACATGTATAATTAATTTATACTTTGAAATCATGAACATAACAAATAGGTACACATGTTTCACCCCAAAACTTTGAAAACAGTAAAAGAGGGGACTGTGTACTCACTTGAGAGTGCTTAGAAGTTTTGAATAACATCCAAGCAAGGCTAGAGGGGTCACGGAAATCAAACGGCACCTAATATAGGTAACTCATTAATAAACCGGACCTAAATCGGAAGATCGGATACGATGAGGTTTCGTAAACCAAATGAGTATTGGAACTCATATGATATGGTTTAACAAAGCCTACATACTAAATCGAAACCTAATCTAAGTGCTTACGACCCATTACGACCCGTTTAGGTAGCTTACGCTACTTTAACGCGTCGTTCGCGTAAAACGCGTTCAGACCGCCTAACTAGTCCTATGACAAGTATTATATGCCTTAACAAGTCTAATAATGTTTCCTAATCAGTTTAGATGTCAAAATTTAGGTTACATATGCTTAAAATGAATTTATGCGCAAAAAGGGCATTTTGGTCATTTTCTAAGGTATATAAACTACCTATCATACAAGTAACTAAACGAAGTGACCATAAGGTATAACCTCGGATGGTTATTCCCTATACAACTATGGTCACCTATTATGTTTGGTCGGATCCTAATGATCAACCAAACGGGTCTAGTTCGAAAGTCTAAGCGGTTGTTTAGACTGCTTATCTTACGACCCTACATAAGTACTAAACCTAAAGTGACGAGTTAAACCTGTTAAGACTTGTTTAACGAAGTTTAAAAACATGTTTGATATCAAGACAAAGGGTCTTGATACCCAAAACTAATTTGGTTACAAAATACGCATAAATACGCATTTTGGCCGAAACTATGACTCGTCACTACACCTAATCAAGGTGGTAATCAGTAGGTATAGTCACTAGAGACTATAACCATCGTGATTACGTTCACGTTGCGAAGTTCAAACGAACTTCGTGTTGCCCAAAGACTGGTCAAATCAGAAAGTCAAACACTGTTTGACTTTCGTGCTTGAAAACGCAATAAAAGCTCGAAAGAATACTTACAAAGGGTCCAAGCTAGGAAGTTTTGATTCAAACAACTCAGGTATGAAGTAATAACTCCAACTTAGAGTTGATTGAACCAAAGTGTGAGGAATGAGAATGAAAGCTTGGGGGTATTTATAGATTTTGGTAAACCGTTAGGATCGTTCCTCGTAAACCGTGCTTGAATCTTGACCTTACACTTGGGCCCAAGGTTTTAGAATACCATGGGAACATGTAAAACCATCAAATACCAGCCCATGGGGTGCAAAACCATTGGTTAAAACCATCAAAAACAGGCTGGAAATCCAAATTCAATATTTATGTCTGATGGGCTCTCGCGGACCGCGTAAGAAATAGCACTGGGCTTACGCCCAAGGCCTAAGAAGTTTGGCAGAATTACAATTTTAGTCCCTGCAAGCCTAAAACTTGGTTTTCGATGCATTTTTGACACGTTTAAGTCCTGTTAACCCCATGTCAAGGCTCTAAAATAAAGTTAAAGTATAGGGAACTTGAAATGTGCTCAAAAATATGCCGGATGTCGGTTCGTTTGGTCGTACGGTTGCGTTGTTCGGTTAATTACGACGAAACACGAACGAAAGCGAAAAACGATCCAAATTATGCGACGAATGGAATTTTATCATGCCAACCACTAAAATAAAATATTTTAATGCTTACATAAATTTTTGGATGTCCGGATATATTCAGAACGTAAGATATGCGCGAAAATACAAACTTATGCACTTTTTGACGCTTTTAGTCCCTGTTTGGCCAAAAGGTTTATTTCTTGCACACCAAACACCTCAAAGCCTTTTTATAAGCTATGTAAAGGATATGTAGGGCATGTTTAACTTATGATCAACTTCCGGAATGTTCCTCACAGTACGAATCGGCATACTTTCGTAGTTTGTCGAAATTAGTCCTTGTGATCGAATAAACTTGATTTCGCCACACCAAACCCTCCAAAACTTATTTCTAAGTTATGTAAAGGTTATTTAAGGTATGTTAAGCCTATGTCACTATTTCGAAGTGTTTGTTGCATTAAACTAGTTATATTTACGCATCAGTTCGCGTATAACCTTCTAGAAAGCGATTTAAAGCTCGAAATCGAACAAGAATTTATATGTGAAATTGATACACATATTTTTACAAATCCAATTATAGAATAGTACTTTATAATCCAAGGGTCTTAACTATTACGTAGAAGTCCATTAAGGATTTAAGCTAGTACCTTTGGATATCCTACTATGAATCCCTTATACGAAGATATGGAAGATTCTACAAGGATTTGGACAACGAAAATTCGGATCATACAAAGACACAAGACATAAAGAAGTTACATAAGCACATAATCATATAATTGTTTATCTTGGTTTATAATTTGTTATTATTTTGTTAATTCTCTTGTTAATTGTACACACGAGTATTTAAAGCACACCAGGAATCCAATCCGTGAATTCCATTTGGCACTTTAAACATTTTCAAGAATCTAACTATGAAGATAGGAAGATCTTAATTGGAATTCGGCTTTGTTTCTTAAAAGGAACGAGTATTTATGATTTTTGGGGAGATCACAAGCGATCATAAAAATGACAGAACCACACGAGTAGTTTGTCTTGGTGTCAGCATCGAAGGGTTGTATCAAACATTCACACAATAGCATTAGTTTCGCAAAATAAAATTGAAACAAAAAATTTTATTTATATAACAAATGAGTCGATTCAAACATCAAAAGATAACAACCAAGGAATTACAAAAGACTAATTGTTCACTGCTGCATCATTGTTCGCGTTTGCCTCGTTTATGTTAAACAGTCGTCCACGCGCTAGATTTGCGTTAACAAGTCTTGGGCAATTGTTTCGGTAGTGAGTAAGGACACCACAGTTATAACACGACCCAGGTGGAAACCGTGCTTGAACAGCAGCAGGATTGGCAGCAGCTTGGTTAGCATAATGGCAGGTATTGATCAAATGTCCCAATCGCCCACAGTGGGTACATTTGTGACACTGTTCTTGCCCCAGATGATGACGGTTGCATTTGTTGCACAAAGGTGCGGTACCACCATAGTTTTTCCTAGCACGAGGTTGTGCTGGCTGGTTCGGTGCAACCTGATTGTTCTGAGCAGTTATGGCGCAGTTTTGAGAAGCCTTGCGCTTCTTCTTCTTGCGTGTCTCGGCTTGTTTTTTCCTTTGGTTCATCTTGTGCAATCTTGTCAGATGGTTTCTGGTCTCCCTTTCGAAAAAGCTTTCCTTTCCTGATCTGAGTCTCAGTCAGGGTAGCAGATAATTCAATAGCCTGCCTGACGGTAGTAGGGTTGCTACCAGTAACAATTTCCTGGACTAAGTCTGGAAGACCATCAATATACTTTTCAATCGCTTTTTCCACAGGCGTAACCATGGCAGGACATAACAGGCTTAGTTCTTCACAACGGTCAGTATAGGCTCGATGTTCACCGCTGTCTTGCTTTAGATCGTCAAATTCCCTTTCCAACGCCCTAAGCTCATGATGTGGACAGAACTCCTTCATCATAAGAGCTCGAAGCTCTTCCCAAGTTGAGCTAGTGCCACATCGGCACCCCTATCACGCATCACACCGTTCCACCATGTAAGAGCACGCTTTTCAAATGCACTGGATGCAAACTCAACCTTACGCTCATTCGGACATTGTACATGTCTAAATGTGCTCTCCAAAATTTCGAACCATTGAAGGAGCGCGGTTGCTCCTTGTGACCCAGAAAACTTCAAAGGTTTAGCAGAATTGAAGGTCTTGAAACTACACTGAGCATTGTTGTTGTATAACTGATGGATCTGGGTTACTATGCCCGGAATCACAGCAGCCATTTGCTGAGAGACAAGGGCTGCGACTTCTTCATTGGTTAGAGGTTGTGCATCTTGTCGGGGAGGCATTTTCTAAAAGGAACAAGGAAACATGAGAGAAAACAAGTGAAATGACATTGGGTAAGAACATAATGTTGCAATTTCCGATCAAAAGGACATGGATGATGGTCATTTGTTCGAACTACGAAGCAAACAAACGATGCATAAAAGCTGAATCAAAGTAAATAGATCCTCATAATGTATCACGAATACATGCTTTAGACTATAAGTGGACACTCATCCCAAGAGTTCCCAGGTAAGAGTGACTGGTCCGATTATGTGGATTTGTACAAACACTCTTGCCTTAGACAGAATATTCAGGATACAGGCACCCACCCTTCCAGATTGCACGTGTTCACATTAATAAGACCCAAACTTTGACGAGATTTTGAAAACTTAGAGGGTTCAAAACCTAGTAATCAATCATCCTAGAACAGATGAATGGTTTTCAAAGCAGATTCGAAATTTGTGTTCTTATTTTGGTTGTCACCTAAAGATAGGCGACGATATTGTTTTAAGACTAAACACAAGATAACTTGTGTTAGGGTCCTAGGAAGGTTATAGTCTAGGTCAAAGCATTACTACTAACCTAACTCCCTATAACCATTGGCTCTGATACCAACTTTTCTGTCACACCCCGACCACGTAAAACAACAAATCATGGCGGAAACGTCGGGGAGTGTTGTAACAGAATCATTGTTTCACAACCATGGATTGAAATAATTTCGTTTTATTGAATTAATGAACTCATTGTTTTATTACAAATCAGATAAATACAAATATTGTCTTTCAAGTTTTAAGGTCGCTAAGGCACGAGTCCATCCTATGTATATCATGCATGAACAATCATCACATAGTAGCACCTGAAACATGTGTAAAAATAGGTACGTCAGCATAAAAATGCTTGTGAGATACATAGGTTTTATTAATGCAGGACTCATGACTTGTAAGTTTAAAAGAATGTTTAACAAAAATAGTCATGAACTAAAAATGTTTTCTTTATAAATCATGCGAAAATTTATAAGAATTTTGATGATATAAAAGAATGATGCATAGATAATTAAATAACCAAGTAAAATGAGTTTGTATAAAATGTGTGTTTTGTAAAACATTGTTTTGATAAAAAAGTTTGTAGTATATATAAAAATATACTTTGGTTTTAAGAAAGTCGAATAAGTAATATATTAAAAATATATTTTAGTTCCAAAATAGTTAAACAGATAGTATATTAAATATACTTTAGTTATCAAAATAATAATTTTCAGTAGTATATCAAAAGTATACTTTGGTTTTATAAATAACATATTAAACTATGCTTTGGTTTTATAAATAACATATTAAACTATGTTTTAGTAATCAAAATATATGTTGTTTTGTACAATATCACATATGAGAGTATATCAAACTATACCTTGGAAGTATAACAAAATATACAAAAAATGTGATTTAGAATTCATTCAAACCTTAGTGTATCAAACTACACCATTGGAGACTATAGAAATACCACAAAGGCAATCTCTATTTGGATAAAAATCGGTTTCTGACATTCCATACAACAGGAATGGGGTGTCTAATCCTATAGCGTTATATCATACTACCAATCGGTCTGGTGAATGTATAAAATAAGCACTAAACCTAAAGTGACGAGTTAAACATGTTAAGACTTGTTTAACGAAGTTTAAAAACATGTTTGATATCAAGACAAAGGGTCTTGATACCCAAAAATAGTTTGGTTATAAAATACGCATAAATACGCATTTTGGCCAAAACTATGACTCGTCACTACACCTAATCAACGTGGTAATCAGTAGGTATAGTCACTAGAGACTATAACCATCGTGATTACGCTCACGTTGCGAAGTTCAAACGAACTTCGTGTTGACCAAAGACTGGTCAAAGCAGAAAGTCAAACACTGTTTGACTTCCATGCTTGAAAACGCAATAAAAGCTCGAAAGAATACTTACAAAGGGTCCAAGCTAGGAAGTTTTGATTCAAACAACTCAGGTATGAAGTAATAACTCCAACTTAGAGCTGATTGAACCAAAGTGTGAGGAATGAGAATGAAAGCTTGGGGGTATTTATAGACTTCGGTAAACCGTTAGGATCGTTCCTCGTAAACCGTGTTTGAATCATGACCTTACACTTTGGCCCAAGGTTTTAGAATACCATTGGAACATGTAAAACCATCAAATACCAGCCCATAGGGTGCAAAACCATGGGTTAAAACCATCAAAAACAGGCTGGAAACCCAAATTCAATGTTTCTGTCTGATGGGCTCTCACGGACCGCATAAGAAATAGCACTGGGCTTACGCCCCAGGCCTAAGAAGTTTGGCAGAATTACAATTTTAGTCCCTGCAAGCCTAAAACTTGGTTTTCGATGCATTTTTGACACGTTTAAGTCCCGTTAACCCCATTTCAAGGCTCTAAAATGAAGTTAAAATATAGGGAACTTGAAATGTGCTCAAAAATATGCCGGATGTCGGTTCGTTTGGTCGTACGGTTGCGTTGTTCGGTTAATTACGACGAAACACGAACCGAAGCGAAAAACGATCCAAATTACGCGATGAATGGAATTTTATCATGCCAAACACTAAGATAAAATATTTTAATGCTTACATAAATTTTTGGATGTCCGGATATATTCAGAACGTAAGATATGCGCGAAAATGCAAACTTATGCACTTTTTGACGCTTTTAGTCCCTGTTTGACCAAAAAGTTTATTTCTTGCACACCAAACACCTCAAAGCCTTTTTCTAAGCTATGTAAAGGATATGTAGGGCATGTTTAACTTATGATCAAGTTCCGGAATGTTCGTCACAGTACGAATCGGCATACTTTCACAGTTTGTCGAAATTAGTCCTTGTGATCGAATAAACTTGATTTCGCCACACCAAACCCTCCAAAACTTATTTCTAAGTTATGTAAAGGTTATTTAAGGTATGTTAAGCCTATGTCACTATTTCGGAGTGTTTGTTGCATTAAACTAGTTATATTTACGCATCAGTTCGCGTATAACCTTCTAGAAAGCGATTTAAAGCTCGAAATCGAACAAGAATTTATATGTGAAATTGATACACATATTTATACAAATCCCAAGTATGAAATACAATATTTCATTGGTTTGGTATTCGTATGATGGTTGAAGTGACACAGGTGTCACAGTCTCCCCTACTTTAGGAAATTTCGTCCCGATATTTAATTTTAGAGGAAACCTGTGAAGACAACTATGATTGTTTCGGTTTTGAAAGAATCCTTTGAACCCTAAGTAAAACTTTGGGCCGCGTTTGGATTCATAGTGAATTTTTCAACCGTTAAAGTGAAGTCCTTGTAGTAACAAAACATGGAGTTTCGAACTACGAACAGAAGAATGTTTCTTATGAAAACTATCATAGGAAACTTGTGTGTGCTCGAAATCAGAGTTGGAGAGTGTAAGATAAAATGACATTGGTCAAGGTCCAGGACTTCTAGTAACTTAAATAACGCTACGTTCGCAATGTAATAAGGAACATTTATATATAGGAAGTACCAGCGGCGTATCCACCATGCCTCTTTCTACATTGTTCCCGTTTCGTTATTCTTATCACTATAGGTCTTAGCACATGACAAAACTTGCTGTGGTTTCTGTGCACTGAATTCCGTAATTATGTATGCATCCATAATTACATAATTCCTTGTACAGTCCGCATAGTTCATTTCATAATGCATAGGGGAAAAATCAATCGAATAAACATGACGTGACTTGACTAGACCACCAAAGGATCTTTTTAACTAGATTAACGAACGATCCTTTTAACTAGATCAACACATGATCTTCTTAACTAGACCGTCGTACGATCTCCTTAAATAGACCACTTAAGGGATCTTTTCAGCTATATCATCACATGATATTCCTAACCAGATTTTTGAATCAATCCTTTTTAACTAGACCACTCAAGGGTCCAATTATAGAATAGTACTTTATAATCCAAGGGTCTTAACTATTACGTAGAAGCCCATTAAGGATTTAAGCTAGTACCTTTGGATATCCTACTATGAATCCCTTATACGAAGATATGGAAGATTCTACGAGGATTTGGACAACGAAAATTCGGATCACACAAAGACACAAGACATAAAGAAGTTACATAAGCACATAATCATATAATTGTTTATCTTGGTTTACAATTTGTTATTATTTTGTTAATTCTCTTGTTAATTGTACACACGAGTATTTAAAGCACACCAGGAATCCAATCCGTGAATTCCATTTGGCACTTTAAAAATTTTCAAGAATCTAACTATGAAGATAGGAAGATCTTAATAGGAATTCGGCTTTGTTTCTTAAAAGGAACGAGTATTTATGATTTTTGGGGAGATCACAAGCGATCATAAAAATGACAGAACCACACGAGTAGTTTGTCTTGGTGTCGGCATCGAAGGGTTGTATCAAACATTCACACAAACGCATTAGTTTCGCAAAATAAAATTGAAACAAAAAATTTTATTTATATAACAACTGAGTCGATTCAAACATCAAAAGATAACAACCAAGGAATTACAAAAGACTAATTGTTCACTGCTGCATCATTGTTCGCGTTTGCCTCGTTTATGTTAAACACTCGTCCACGCGCTAGATTTGCGTTAACAAGTCTTGGGCAATTGTTTCGGTAGTGAGTAAGGTCACCACAGTTATAACACGACCCAGGTGGAAACCATGCTTGAACAGCAGCAGGATTGGCAGCAGCTTGGTTAGCATAATGGCATGTATTGATCAAATGTCCCAATCGCCCACAGTGGGTACATTTGTGACACTGTTCTTGCCCCAGATGATGACGGTTGCATTTGTTGCACAAAGGTGCGGTACCAACATAGTTTTTCCTAGCACGAGGTTGTGCTGGCTGGTTCGGTGAAACCTGATTGTTCTGAGCAGTTATGGCGCAGTTTTGAGAAGCCTTGTGCTTCTTCTTCTTGGGTGTCTCGGCTTGTTTTTTCCTTTGGTTCATCTTGTGCAGTCTTGTCAGATGGTTTCTGGTCGCCCTTTCGAAAAAGCTTTCCTTTCCTGGTCTGAGTCTTAGTCAGCGTAGCAGATAATTCAATAGCCTGCCTGACGGTAGTAGGGTTGCTACCAGTAACAATTTCCTGGACTAAGTCAGGAAGACCATCAATATACTTTTCAATCGCTTTCTCCACAGGCGTAACCATGGCAGGACATAACAGGCTCAGTTCTTCATAACATTCAGTATAGGCTCGATGTTCACCGCTGTCTTGCTTTAGATCGTCAAATTCCCTTTCCAACGCCCTAAGCTCATGACGTGGACAGAACTCCTTCATCATAAGAGCTCGAAGCTCTTCCCAAGTTTGAGCTAGAACCACATCGGCACCCCTATCACGCATCACACCGTTCCACCATGTAAGAGCACGCTTTTCGAACGCACTGGATGCAAACTCAACCTTACACTCATTCAGACATTGTACACGTCTGAATGTGCTCTCCAAACTTTTGAACCATTAAAGGAGCGCGGTTGCTCCTTGTGACCCAGAAAACTTCAAAGGTTTAGCAGAATTGAAGGTCTTGAAACTACACTGAGCATTGTTGTTGTATAACTGATGGATCTGGGTTACTATGCCCGGAATCACAGCAGCCATTTGTTGAGAGACAAGGGCTGCGACTTCTTCATTGGTTAGAGGTTGTGCATCTTGTCGGGGAGGCATTTTCTAAAAGGAACAAGGAAACATGAGAGAAAACAAGTGAAATGACATTGGGTAAGAACATAATGTTGCAATTTCCGATCAAAAGGGCATGGATGATGGTCATTTATTTGAACTACGAAGCAAACAAACGATGCATAAAAGCTGAATCAAAGAAAATAGATCCTCATAATGTATCGCGAATACATGATTTAGCCTATAAGTGGACACTCATTCCAAGAATTCCCAGGTAAGAGTGACTGGTCCGATTATGTGGATTTGTACGAACACTCTAGCCTTAAACAGAAAACTCAAGATACAGGCACCCACCCTTCCAGATTGCATGTGTTCACATTAATAAGACCCAAACTTTGACGAGATTTTGAAAACTTTGAGGGTTCAAAACCTAGTAATCAATCATCCTAGAAAAGATGAATGGTTTTCAAAGCGGATTCGAAATTTGTGTTCTTATTTTGGTTGTCACCTAAAGATAGGCGACGGTATTGTTTTAAGACTAAACACAAGATAACTTGTGTTAGGGTCCTAGGAAGGTTATAGTCTAGGTCAAAGCATTACTACTAACCTAATTCCCTATAACCATTGGCTCTGATACCAACTTTTCTGTCACACCCCGACCACGTAAAACAACAAATCGTGGCGGAAACGTCGGGGAGTGTTGTAACAGAATCATTGTTTCACAACCATGGATTGAAATAATTTCGTTTTATTGAATTAATGAACTCATTGTTTTATTACAAATCAGATAAATACAAATATTGTCTTTCAAGTTTTAAAGTCGCTAAGGCACGAGTCCATCCTATGTATATCATGCATCAACAATCATCACATAGCAGCACCTGAAACATGTGTAAAAATAGGTACGTCAGCATAAAAATGCATGTGAGATACATAGGTTTTATTAATGCATGATTCATGACTTGTAAGTTTAAAAGAATGTTTAACAAAAATAGTCATGAACTAAAAATGTTTTCTTTATAAATCATTCAAAAATTTATAAGAATTTTGATGATATAAAAGAATGATGCATAGATAATTAAATAACCAAGTAAAATGAGTTTGTATAAAATGTGTTGTTTGTAAAACAATGTTTTGATAAAAAGGTTTGTAGTATATATAAATATATACTTTGGTTTTAAGAAAGTCGAATAAGTAATATATTAAAAATATATTTTAGTTCCAAAATAGTTAAGCAGATAGTATATTAAATATACTTTAGTTGTCAAAATAATAATTTTCAGTAGTATATCAAAAGTATACTTTGGTTTTATAAATAACATATTAAACTATGTTTTCGTAATCAAAATATATGTTGTTTTGTACAATATCACATATGAGAGTATATCAAACTATACCTTAGAAGTATAACAAAATATACAAAAAATGTGATTTAGAATTCATTCAAACCTTAGTGTATCAAACTACACCATTGGACACTATAGAAATACCACAAAGGCAATCTCTATTTGGATAAAAATCGGTTTCTGACATTCCATACAACAGGAATGGGGTGTCTAATCCTATAGCGCTATATCATACTACCAATCGGTCTGGTGAATGTATAAAATAAGTACAATCCAACAATTAATTTTATAATCTTTGAAAAATTAGTGTTTAAACCATAAATAATCATTCAGTTTGTCAAAAGATAAGTATTAACATGTATAATTAATTTATACTTTGAAATCATGAATATAACAAATAGGTACACATGTTTCACCCCAAAACATTGAAAACAGTAAAAGAGGGGACTATGTACTCACTTGAGAGTGCTTAGAAGTCTTGAATAACAACCAAGCAAGGCAAGAGGGGTCATGGAAATCAAACGGCAACTAATATAGGTAACTACATTAATAAACCGGACCTAAATAAGAAGATCGGATACGATGAGGTTTCGTAAACCAAATGAGTATTGGAACTCATACGATATGGTTTAACAAAGCCTACATACTAAATCGAAACATAATCTAAGTGCTTACGACCCGTTTAGGTAGCTAACACTACTTTAACGCGTCGTTCGCGTAAAACGCATTCAAACCGCCTAACTAGTCCTATGACAAGTATTATATGCCTTAACAAGTCTAATAATGTTTCTTAATCAGTTTAGATGTCAAAATTTAGGTTACATATGCTTAAAATGAATTTATGCGCAAAAAGGGCATTTAGGTCATTTTCCTAAGGCATATAAACTACCTATCATACAACTAACTAAACGAAGTGACCATAAGGTATAACCTCGGATGGTTATTCCCTATACAACTATGGTCACCTATTGTGTTTGGTCGGATCCTAATGATCGACCAAACGGGTCTAGTTCGAAAGTGTAAGCGGTTGTTTAGACCGCTTATCTTACGACCCTACATAAGCACTAAACCTAAAGTGACGAGTTAAACATGTTTAACAAAGTTTAAAAACATGTTTGAAATCAAAAGAAAGGGTCTTGATACCCAAAAATAGTTTGGTTACAAAATACGCATAAATAAGCATTTTGGCCGAAACTATGACTCGTCGCTACACCTAATCAACGTGGTAATCAGTAGGTATAGTCACTAGAGACTATAACCATCGTGATTACGCTCACGTTGCGAAGTTCAAACGAACTTCGTATTGACCAAAGACTGGTCAAAGTAGAAAGTCAAACACTGTTTGACTTTCGTGCTTGAAAACGCAATAAAAGCACGAAAGAATACTTACAAAGGGTCCAAGCTAGGAAGTTTTGATTCAAACAACTCAGGTATGAAGTAATAACTCCAACTTAGAGCTGATTGAACCAAAGTGTGAGGAATGAGAATGAAAACTTAGGGGTATTTATAGATTTCGGTAAACCGTTAGGATCGTTCATCGTAAATCGTGCTTGAATCATGACCTTAAACTTGGGCCCAAGGTTTTAGAATACCATGGGAACATGTAAAACCATCAAATACCAGCCCATAGGGTGCAAAACCATGGGTTAAAACCATAAAAAATAGGCTGGAAATCCAAATTCAATGTTTCTGTCTCAAGGGCTCTCACGGGCCGCGTAAGAAATAGCACTGGGCTTACGCCCCAGGCCTAAGAAGTTTGGCAGAATTACAATTTTATTCCCTGCAAGCCTAAAACTTGGTTTTCGATGCATTTTTGACACATTTAAGTTCCGTTAACCCCATTTCAAGGCTCTAAAATGAAGTTGAAGTATAGGGAACTTGAAATGTGCTAAAAAATATGTGGGATGTTGGTTTGTTTGGTCGTACGGTTGCGTTGTTCGGTTAATTACAACGAAACACGAACGGACGCGAAAAACGATCCAAATTACGCGACGAATGGAATTTTTTCATGCCAAACACTAAAATAATATATTTTAATGCTTACATAAATTTTTGGATGTCCGGATATTTTCAGAACGTAAAATATGCGTGAAAATGCAAACTTATGCACTTTTTGACGCTTTTAGTCCTTGTTTGACCAAAAAGTTTATTTCTTGCACACTAAACACCTCAAAGCCTATTTCTAAGCTATGTAAAGGATATTTAGGGCATGTTTAACTTATGATCAAGTTCCGGAATGTTCGTCATAGTACGAATCGGCATACTTTCGCAGTTTGTCGAAATGAGTCCTTGTGATCGAATAAACTTGATTTCGCCACACCAAACCCTCCAAAACTTATTTCTAAGTTATGTAAAGGTTATTTAAGGTATGTTAAGACTATTTCACTATTTCGGAGTGTTTGTTGCATTAAACTGGTTATATTTACGCATCAGTTCGTGTATAACCTTCCAGAAAGCGATTTAAAGCTCGAAATCGAACAAGAATTAATATGTGAAATTGATACACATATTTATACAAATCCCAAGTATGAAATACAATATTTCATTGGTTTGGTATTCGTATGATGGTTGAAATGACATAGGTTTCACAGTGCTTCGACCCAACCACCGGTAAAGTTCATATCTCTCAACATATAACCTTCGACAAATCAACCTTTCCCTACACCTTGCCACAAACACCCACTACCTACAATTTTTTAGACGATTCATCTCCTCCTGGCTTCTCCTTTATTCCACCACCACCCACTCCACCACCCACACCTCCTCACCAGTCCACCATCACTCCTTTTCCTATTACCTATAGCCGACGCCCGAGACCACCACCTGCCATCGTACCTCCTTCATCATCTACTCCCCACTCCATCGTCCCCCCACCCACAACATCCACTGCCACAGCCCCATCTCCCACTGCCACGGCCCACTACCACAGCCCCGCCTTCGGCCCAACACCCCTTGGCCCCACCTGCAACAAATCATCACCCTATGACTACCCGTTTGAAAGCTCGTTCCTCTACCACGTCCATTCTCTTTACTCCCACCACCCTCTCCCCTATTCCCAAGACCTATGCCAAGGCCTTTGCTGAAACTAATTGGTTAAGTGCTATGAAAACCAAATTTTCTGTCATACAGGATAATGATACATGGGAGTTAGTTCCACGACCCATAGACCGTCCTGTCATACGCTGCATGTGGCTTTTCCGCCATAAATTCTGGTCTGACGGGTCTCTAGAACGCTATAAAGCCCGTTTGGTGGTCAACGGGAACTCACAGACAGTGGGAATTGATTGTGAAGACACATTTAGTCCAGTGGTTAAACCGGCCACTGTCAGGACTATTTTATCTTTGGTAGTCACCAGGTCTTGGCCGATCCATCAACTTGAAGTTAAAAATGATTTTCTACATGGGCATCTTAATGAGACAGTTTACATGCATCAACCTCCGGGTTTTGTTGACAAACGGTGCCCTCAGTTTGTATGTCGCCTTAAAAAGTCGTTGTATGGTCTTAAACAGGCTCCGAGGGCTTGGTATACCCGCTTTGCCACATTCATCAAATCCCAGGGGTTTATCAGCAGTACTTGTGATCAATATTTGTTTATTTTTAAGCGGGATTCAACTAATGTTGCTTATTTACTACTTTATATCGATGACATTGTGTTGACAGCTTCTAAAGACACATTACTTCATGATATCATTAGTGCACTTTCTCGAGAATTCTCCATGACTGATTTAGGATGACTTCATCATTTTCTTGGCATTAAAGTTGATCAATTTTCAGCAGGCCTGTTCCTATCGTAGCAACAGTATGTGTAACACCTCGTAAAATCACGTCCAATGATGTATTGACACGTGTAATAAACCTTAATGAAGTCAAAGGTTGAATTTAAGGGACTAATTTTTCGAAAAATCAAAAAATTTGATTATGAAAGGACTAGAAGTGTTAGCATACCTAAAAATAAGTTTCTAAATAACCTCTCACGATGATTATATTCACAAATGAGCCACTTGTCGATCGAGTGTAGCCGTTTGCGTAATTAATTGAAAGTTTGCGCAGTGAAGGGTTAAAAGCGTCAACATGTTAATTCTTACCTCTGAGTGACCTTTTAACAAATCGGGAGCTTCATGATATTTTATTATACTCTCAGGAATGCCAATTATTGGCCGTCTAAGGTTTCTATGCCTATAAATAAAGTTACGCGCAACTTTGCAAGTTAGAGGGACTAAAAGTGTCAATATGTTTAATTATACCTCTGAATGACCTTTTAGCGAACCCGAAGCATCGTGATGTTTAATAATACTCTCAAGAATACCTAATATGGATTAGATGAGGCTTCAATACTATTAAATAATGAGATGCGCAAGTTTGCGCAATAGAGGGACCTAAAGCGTCAACTTTTGAATCTACGCCTTTCGGTGACCATTTAAGCGAACAGGAGCACAGTAATATTTAAGTATATGCTTGGGAATGATCATTATGGGCCATGAAAGGCTTGGATATATTTAAACAACTTTCCGCGCTACTTTGCGCAATTAAAGGACTAATTGCGTCAAACTGCTAAAGTATGCCGATTCGTATGGTAACGGACCTTTCGGAATATAACCTTGAGTTAAACATACCCTATTTATTCTTTATATAGCTTAGATATAGGCTTGGAGGTGTTTGGTGCGCAAGAATAAACTTTTAAGTCATGCAGGGACTAAAAGTGTCAAAAAGTGCACAAGTTTGCATTTTCGTGCATATCTCACATTCAGAATATCTCCGGACACCCAAAAATTTATGTGACCATTAAAATATTTTATTTTAGTGATCGCCATGATAAAATTTCATTCGTCGCGTAACTTGGATCGTTTTTCGCGTCCGGTCGTGTTTCGTCGTAATTAGACGTACAACGTGACCGTACGGCCAAACGAACCGACATCCGGCATATTTTTGGGCATGTTTTGTGTCCCCTATGTTCAGCCATTATTGTAGAGCCTTAAAAATGGTGTAACGGCCCTCGAATGTATCAGTTATAGCATTTAACATGTACAGGGGCTGATCTGGTCAGTTTTGAAAGTGAAATTATGTTGAAAAGCATAACAGGGACTGTTATGGTCATTTCTGGAACATGAATACACCTGATATAACAGCCCAGGGACCAGTTATGTCATTTCTGCATGAAAATGGGAATTTAAAAACCCAAAAATGAATGCAGGGACCGAACTTGGCAACTGCCAAAGTTGTTTCTAGTCTGGGCCAGCCACACGGGCCGCGTAGCCCACCAGGCCTGCTTACGCGGGCCGCCTAACATGTACAGCAGCAGAAAACAGCTACAGAAACCTGTTTATGTTGCTGGTTTTGTTGAATCTGGGTTCTATACTCACAATTAACAAACTAGGGGCTGTTGTGCGCACCCATAGATTGCCAAATTCAGTGGGCATGATGTGTATGGTCCAGATTTAAGCATGGAAATCCGAGGAACGATCCTAACGGTCCTCAAAAACCTATAAATACCCTTCCCCATTCCTTCATAACCCACACTTGATTTCTAATTCTCTAAGTTGGAGACCTTGCTCTTCATACCTGAGAATTTAGGATCAAAACCTCCTTGCTTGGACCCTTTGTAAGTGTCCTTTCGTGCTTAGTTTAATTGTTTAGCGTTTATAGCCGAAAAGTCAAGCGTTTCGATAAACACTTTGACTTTTAAACGTTTGAGTATCGTGACGTAGTCGATTTTCATGTATTACTGGTGGGCCCGGTGGGGAGTATCGTGACGTAGTCGATTTTCATCATAGTCAAACAACACAATTTAAATGCACAGCGGAAGCAAAAGATAAGATATTACAAACCGATATAAAGTAATATTAAAGTATTACAAACGGAATGTAAAAGATCCATAGGCGGATCAAAAGATAAAAAGAAACTTTGTTCAACAGACTTTAAGGCATCCAAGCTTGCGAGACTCTTATTGATGCTAAGGAGGGGCCAGCCTATTACGAGTAGTACCTGCACTTAGCCTTTTTGGAAAATACGTCAGTTTACACTGGTAAATACAATTAACTGACTCATTTTGAAAAGGTTTAGAAAATTGATTTGAATGCACGTAGCACAAAACATTTTATAACTTGGGATAATTATTTGTATATAATACTTGTAAAAGAATTACATGTTCCTTATACGTTTAGTAGCCCGGATTGATTACCGGGTTATGGATTAATTAACACACCACATTATTTATTTATGCACTGTCGGGTGTACGCCTACACCCCGTGCTTAGGTCGTGGCCATTTCGTAAAATGATGCCAAGGATATCCGGGACATGGTCATTAACCCCCCAAAGGCTTTAAGCAAACAAAACATTTTTAAACAGGACATTTCAATGATTTAACCTTCATACAATTAAAGATTCAATGCCCGACCAAGCGGTATTTTATATACCGTACCCCAAGCCCGTATAGGGAAAATAAGTTAAAAGTATTTACCTGAGCTAAATATAAATTCAATCCCAGCCGTATATCAAATCAGCAAGTACAGATAGCTTTTACTGGGCTCCTAAATCTGGAACGAAGGTTTTTAATAACCTATTAGATTCCTAACGGGTCTTTAATTAAGCTTAAACTTAGACCGGTTAGTTTTAAAAGAAGATACGGTTCAAAACGCATGATTAAGCGAGAACCGGATTAGAATGTGGTTTAGACCCGACAAGCTTGTATACTTGTGTAATAAGGGTAAACTAAACACATTCTGGATTTTGAGATAAAAATGATAAGGTTTGACCCGTTTTGGCTAATTTATGCAAACTAGTTACATAAGCTGATCCGAACGCGAGAAGTGCGTAACGGGTAACCACAGGAGTCATGAACAGGTTTCCTAAGTTAATATGCCTTTAATATGTTGTGATATCAGTAGGATATCTTCCATTATGCCCAAAACGAATTTAAAACCAATTTATGCCCCGTATGGGTATTTTGGTCATTTTAAAGGTTATAAGAGAGGTTAAATATTAATCTGAGGTTTAGGTCTGATATAATCAGTAAAAATACTTAATTTAACAAGTTATATCAGTAGGGTATAGTATATATGTGAAATTTACTATTTATAACCAAACTATGCACCGTAGGGGCATTTTGGTAATTTCACATAAGCTTAAAAGGTCAAAATTTGAGAATCTGAGTTTAAAACTTTTGCCTACTGTTTAATTATGAAAATTTACTTAAAACATCAGTAGGTATCAAACCTTATATGTTAAAAATAGTTTTAACTTATACTATGCGTTAAAAACGCGTAAAAATGCGATTTTAAGCGATTTCCGGGTTTTATAAGAAAGGCTGATATTTTTATTATTCTAGAAAGCTTAATATGTTTTATTTATCGTATAAAGTCAGTAGTAGAAAGTTTGGTATCAAAATATTATGTAAAACTCATTTTATGGCCAAAAGGGCAAAACCGGCAATTACCGAATCAAAGCTAGAACCCTATGTTATGCTCAGCCTAAAAATAAATAAAAATCTTCAAAAATCCCAAAATATTATTTTATATCAGTAGGTAAAAAGTTTGGTATCAAAAATTGGGTTTAGATAGGTTATACGCTAATTATGCCGTTTAATTAATAAAAGCTTTTCATTTACGCTAATGAGCATAACTCCTAATCTAGACCTCAAACTGATGTCAAATTTTAGGGACAAGTTTATAGTTCAATAATAAAGATTATTATCCTCTCACATTTTCAAAATTTTCGTTTTAGGGTCAAAAGGGCATAATGGTCAACATTTAAGCATATAACGGAAACATGCAATGAATAGGACAACTAAGGATCCAAGTTGTATAACCTCATAGGGTTACACTAACCTATAACCTGGTCCTAAAGGAATCCTAAGGCATATCTAAACTAAGCTAAATCGGGTCAGAACTGAAAGTCAAAGCAAAAGTCAACTTTTGCGACTTTCGGTTCAAAACCGAGCCTATACTTAGAATTGTCGGGTTGAACATGCTTAGACATGTTCAACTAATATTTACCAAGTTATTAAAGTGAGAAAACTGATTTTATGGCTTCTATATTAATAGTTATGAATTTTATTTAAAACTAACCCGTTTGACTTTTATTTGACCCGACAATTTAACTAAGTAAACGTGGTAATTAGGAGGTGCCCTTTTGAGGGTTTAACACCTACCTAATTACGGTCACGTAGCCATGTTTATTGCGAACAATGGCTCAACCGTTTAAAAGTCAAAGCGTTTATCGAAACGCTTGACTTTTCGACTATAAACGCTAAACAATTAAACTAAGCATGAAAGGACACTTACAAAGGGTCCAAGCAAGGAGGTTTTGATCCTAAATTCTCAGGTATGAAGAGCAAGGTCTCCAACTTAGAGAATTATAAATCAAGTGTGGGTTATGAAGGAATAGGGAAGGGTATTTATAGGTTTTTGAGAACCGTTAAGATCGTTCCTCGATTTTCGTGCTTAAATCTGGACCGTACACATCATGCCCACTGAATTGGGCAATCTATGGGTGCCCACAACAGCCCCTAGTTTGTTAATTGTGAGTATAGAACCCAGATTCAACAAAACCAGCAACATAAACAGGTTTCTGCAGCTGTTTTCTGCTGCTGTACATGTTAGGCGGCCCGCGTAAGCAGGCCTGGTGGGCTACGCGGCCCGTGTGGCTGGCCCAGACCAAAAACAACTTTGGCAGTTGCCAAGTTCGGTCCCTGCATTCATTTTTGGCTTTTTAAATTCCCATTTTCATGCAGAAATGACATAACTGGTCCCTGGGTTGTTATATCAGGTGTATTCATGTTCCAGAAATGACCATAACAGTCCCTGTTATGTTTTTCAACATAATTTCACTTTCAAAACTGACCAGATCAGCCCCTGTACATGTTAAATGCCATAACTGATACATTCGAGGGCCGTTACACCATTTTTAAGGCTCTACAATAATGCCTGAACATAGGGGACACAAAACATGCCCAAAAATATGTCGGATGTCGGTTCGTTTGGCCGTACGGTCACGTTGTATGTCTAATTACGACGAAACACGACCGGACGCGAAAAACGATCCAAATTACGCGACGAATGAAATTTTATCATGGAGATCACTAAAATAAAATATTTTAATGCTCACATAAATTTTTGGGTGTCCGGAGATATTCAGAATGTGAGATATGCACGAAAATGCAAACTTATGCACTTTTTGACACTTTTAGTCCCTTTTAGTCCCTGCATGACTTAAAAGTTTATTCTTGCGCACCAAACACCTCCAAGCCTATATCTAAGCTATATAAAGAATAAATAGGGTATGTTTAACTCATGGTTATATTCCGGAAGGTCCGTTACCATACGAATCGGCATACTTTAGCAGTTTGACGCAATTAGTCCTTTAATTGCGCAAAGTAGCGCGGAATGTTGTTTAACGATATCCAAGCCTTCCATGGCCCATAATGATCATTCCCAAGCATATACTTAAATATTACTATGCTCTCGTTCGCTTAAATGGTCACCGAAAGGCGTAGATTCAAAAGTTGACGCTTTAGGTCCCTCTATTGCGCAAACTTGCGCATCTCATCATTTAATAGCATTGAAGCCTCATCTAATCCATATTAGGCATTCTTGAGAGTATTATTAAACATCACGATGCTTCGGGTTCGCTAAAAGGTCATTCAGAGGTATAATTAAACTTATTGACACTTTTAGTCCCTCTAACTTGCAAAGTTGCGCTTAATTTTATTTATAGGCATAAAAACCTTAGACGGCCAATAATTGGCATTCCCGAGAGTATAATCAAATATCATGAAGCTCCTGATTTGTTAAAAGGTCACTCAGAGGTAAGAATTAACATGTTGACGCTTTTAACCCTTCATTGCGCAAACTTTCAATTAATTAACGGCTACACTCGATCGACAAGTGGCTCATTTGTAAATATAATCATCGTGAGAGGTTATTTAGAAACTTATTTTTAGGTATGCTAACACTTCCAGTCCTTTCATAATCAAAGTTTTTGATTTTTCGAAAAATTAGTCCCTTAAATTCAACCTTTGACTTCATTTGGGTTTATTACACGTGTCAATACATCATTGGACGTGATTTTACGAGGTGTTACGGTATGCCAAAGAGATTCTTGCTCGTGCAAACATGTCGGCTTGTAAACCTTGCACTACACCTATGGATCTCTCCTCTAAACTTAGCGCGTCTGATGGACCGCCTGTTTCAGATTCGACACTATATCGCAGCCTAGCGGGAGCTTTACAGTACCTAACTGTTACTCGTCCAGATATCTCTTATGCAGTCCAGCAGGTTTGTTTGTTTATGCATGATCCGCGCGAGCCCCATTTTGCCTTCATGAAGCGGATCATACAGTATGTGCAGGGTACTCTTGACTACGAGATTCGCATTGTTCGATCTCCATCTCATGACTTGGTTGCCTACTCAGATGCCGATTGGGGTGTTGTCCGGATTCTAGACGATCTACAAGTGGTTATTGTGTTTTTTTGGGGGATAATTTACTGTCATGGTCCTCAAAATGGCAACCCACTGTTTCGCGTTCAAGTGCTGAAGCTGAGTATCGCGGGGTTGCAAATGCGGTTGCCGAAGCCACTTGGTTACGTAATTTATTACTTGAGCTTCATACCCCTTTGCGCCGGGCCACTATCGTCTATTGTGATAATGTTTCAGCTGTGTATCTCTCTGATAATCCAGTGCAGCATCAACGTACCAAACATGCAGAGATTGATATTCACTTTGTACGGGAAAAGGTTCGCATCGGTCACATTCGAGTTCTACATGTTCCGTCTGCCTTACAATATGCTGATATCTTCACAAAGGGACTCTCCAAGCAGTTATTCCAGTCGTTTCGGTCCAGTTTGAGCGTTTGTCCCTACCACGTTCAAACTGCGGGGGAGTCTTAGCTGATGAATATTCAAGAAAGAATATTAGCCAATATTTTAGGAATATATTGAATTGTATATATTTTTTATATATCGTTTCCTTATTATTCGGTTGTATCATCCCTATATAATGGGGTTTGTAAATCAATACAATTCATTCAGATTCATAAACTTTTACAAGGAAGGTATAAGAAGATATACATGTGGGTCGGAAGCTTCCTAGAAAATGTATAGGTAACTTCCTAGAAAAGTATATAGGTAACTTCCTGGAAATTTCATATTTCCTACCTATAAATAGGAAGCTGAGGATTCATTTTTCTTTGCTCATTTCTTCTATTCTTCTCTCTATACGTTGGTGTTCTAACCAAAAATCACCGATACGATATTCTGTCCGATCGATTCGGAAACCAACTAATGAATGCCAAAGTGCTGTCTAAATAAGACTATACTTTGTGAATTTTGTTAAGGTTCTGATCTCGTGACCATCGTTAAGTTTGATTGGGTTTAACACTGATACGTATTCCACTCTGTTAAACTAAATGTTTAACTACCAGAAGCTCTGCACTATACACTTACAATCAAAATAGATGCTTAGTTATCAGAAGACTTAGAATCAGGAGGCATGTTAAATCAAGACTATATGCTAACAAGGTGAGTCATTCTCTTTTTATCAAAAGTGTTTTACAATACCTAAATGTTTTCCAGTTATATGTTACAGGGATTAAGTCTTTGTTATCTTAAATTACTGGCAGTAAGTGGGGTATTGTGCACAATGACTACTGTTTAAATCACTTTTAGGTGAAAGGACCTAAATAGTGATATACGTCACTTTTGGGTGAAAGGACCCAATAGTGATATGACCACAGTCATAGATCCGGTCGAGTGACAACTGAACCAGCTAATTATAAGATAGGGGCAATTGTAATCGCTCTTAATACTGTAATCTATAACAATGTGTCGCTTTATGCAAATTGAATGACTCGCCAGTATTTCCCCGCTGATAAAATCTTTTTAAACATGTTTCAGGTAATTACGGTAGATTGGAATAAGAGTTGTGACACGACATCGAACGGCTCAAAGAAGTGGCTTATTTCATCAAATGAATTAAATGTTATTTTTATATTCGGGTTTAGCCCATATTAAAGCTACCTTTGTAAAACATGGGTTTATTCCCATCTGTTTAATAAATAAAATCCGGTGTTTCTAAACTCTGGTATTTTCTTAACTCACGGTCCTGATGAAATTTTTCCGCTGTAATATTTTCAAAATAACCACCGGTACACATGTGTTGCTTCCGTTTGTCCAAAATCGAGTGTTCTTCGCGTCTTGTTTTGAGAAATCGAGTATTCATCCCTCCCACCTTAAGCTACTGATCAAACTTAGAGTCGAAGAGGTCTTTGTTCGAGTCACAGATGAGAACTTGGGCTGTGTTGTGTGAAACCAGTGCCTTCGTACGAAGCTAAGGCTTCGCACATAGCAGTCCGGTTTCACAAGTGGCTGCTCTTGCGTTTGGAGCTGTGTTTTCGTCTGAATCAGATGTGTTTTCGAGTCTTATTCATGACGGTTTTGACACCACCTCGCCCCACTATCCAGTGAACGAAATATGTGTCGGTTTGGTCCTTTTTGGTGTAAAATCGAGTTAAAAGCGGCTTCCACTCAGATCTAACACTTAGTGAGTATGAGATCTTCAGATCTACAACTTGGGAAGCCAAAGCTAAACCCAAATCACTCGTTCAATTGTAGACCAGTGGTAAATAAAGAAGATTTGATGAAAAAGATGAAGATTTGCCTCGAAAAGGACTGAGTTTAGATGAAATAGATGAAGTTTTAAGTAAAAAGGTGAAGTTTTGATGAAAACAAGGAAGTTTTGATGAAATCAGAGTGAGTCTTGTGTAAAATTGTAGTGGAAAACATTGTGTAATCGTGTAAAAATGATAGATCTTACTTGAAAACACTTGGACAGCAATTCGGCAGCGTTTCGGTAAGAATGGCAGCAAGTTACAATGAGAGGAGAGGGGCTAGCTATTTATAGAAGAGGCTAGGTTCGCACAGGAGGCTCCGCTCGAAGCTGTCTTCCTTGTGCGAAGGCCGGCAGGGCCTTCGTACGAATCCGGGTGTCTTCGTACGAGGGGGCCAGTTTGGTGTGGAAAACTCCCGTTTCGCGTATAGGATGCTCGTTTAATGCGTTTTCTTGCGTTAGTTAGTATGTGTACTTTATGTATTTTAGCAAGATATTAATTATCGCGTTTCATTACGTTTCAGTGCGATAATTGGAGTTGCGCGTGCGAGCGTTTGCGCGCTTAAGTAAGTATAGATAATACATATTATAATTAGTATTATAATATAATCTATATACATAAGTAATCCGTGTTTCGAGTTTGCATTGAGTTGAGCGACAGCGAGTAGCATGGTTGCAAAAGTCGCTAGGCGCTCCCTAGTCTGTTGATCGGGGAGTTGAGAGTACTCGGTCTAGGCGGAGAGTACACGAGGAGTACTCAGACATGCTAAATTATAAAGAAATTAGTTTTCGAAAATTAAATATATGTCAAATAACATAAATTTACTAATATTTATAACAAAATACGTGAAATTGATATTCATTCTTTCATATGATAGGAATATAAATTATGTTTTATTTTATTTTAAGTCAAACTCGGCCCGAGTTGACCCACTAGATTCAAATTTGGCCGATGTTGATTGCATTTGATCAATTCCGAGTAATTAGTCGGAGTTGAAGAAAGTCGCCTCGGCAGCCTACCTTGAAGCGACTACTCGAGGAGTACTCGGCCTTGGAGACCTTATTTTACAACCATGGAGAGTAGCGTAGTAATAGCGTAATAGTGTATGCGAATAGCGTTTTAAGCGTAAGCACTGTGATATAGCATGTTGTAATAAGTGTTGTAGTGCGAAAATATGCGATGTAGCGTAGTAAGCGATATAGTTTACATTATGATCCGAATCTCGGTGCTAGGCATAATGAGAGTAACGAGCGCGAAAGTGCGGGTTGTTACAGTCTCCCCTGCTTTAGGAAATTTCGTCCCGAAATTTATTCGCAAGGAGGGCTGTGAGAATTGCCACGAATAAGTAGTATTAAAAGCGTTAGGGTAGGCTGAGGATGAACGAGTGATCGATCGAGGATTGACGAGTGAGAGCATCTCGGTGGCATGGAGTAAGTGATGAGTGAAGCGATTCGTTTGAATGAAAGATGGGATCTCACGAGTTGGTGATCCAAAAATGTTTTAAGTTCTCGAAAAGTTTTATTGCAAAAAGATTTTAAGGAAAAACTTGGTTTATGAAAATTTTCTTATGACGTGGTGTTAAACTGAGTCGATGTTTAAACCAGCGTTGTAAGAAAATTTTTTGTTAAGTTATTAAAAGATTTTAAGGAAAGCTTGATTTACTAAAATTTTCTCATGACGTGGTGTTAACCTGAGTCGATTGTTAAACCAGCGTTGTAAGAAAAGTTTTTTGTTAAGTAATTAAAAGATTTTAAGGAAAGCTTGATTTACGAAAATTTTCTCATGACGTGGTGTTAACCTGAGTCGATTGTTAAACCAACGTTGTAAGAAACTTTTGTTTGTCCAAAAAGGTTTTAATTAAAATTAAAAATTTTCAGAAAATTTTTCATTTATTTCTAAAAGTTAGTAGAAAATTTAGTTCGTAAAAATAAGTTCTAACAGTACCAAAAAGTTTTAATTTGTATCGGGCCCCACATGGCACCTTTCCACAAAAGTTTGTCAATATGGCTAAAATACTTATATATAGGAAGTACCAATGGCGTATCCACCATGTTTTAGTCATATTGCCTCCGTCCCGTGGAGCAATGTCATGTGTGTCGACATGGTATGGATAGGTCTTAGTATCCTCGGTCCAAGCGATAGATGGTTGGACCAAGTTCGAGAGGAAGATTGAATAGACTGAGAGGTGAAGTTGTTTGCAAACTTAGTTAGCGATAGGAGCGTGCGCGAATGGCTCAGTGATTGGGATATAGAAATGGCGTGAGTGTTGGATGCGATAAGTGACAACGATAAGCGAGAAGCGATAAGCGGTAAGCGATAAGTGATAAGCGGTAAGCGATAAGCGTCAAAAGCGATGAGAGTATCAAAGTGATGAGATTGATGGATGCGATAAGCGTTAAAGCGTTGAAGCGTTGAGAGGTAAAGTGATAGCGAAGCGAGATAGATTTCAGCGAAGGTAAGATTGCGTTGGTGTAAACCTACGAAAATTCTAGCGATGACGCGTTTGCGATGCGAAGAGATGTTACGCCTTGCGAAGGAGTTTAGCGTGTTGAAAGTAGTCTCAATAGTATAAGAGGTCTAATAACGTTCAACTACACATGGCATTTTCTTCACGAGGATTTGGTTAGTATGGCAAAGCACTTATATATAGGAAGTACCAGCGGCGTATCCACCATGCTTCAACCACACCACTTCCATCCCGTGAATAGATGTCACACTTTGTTGACATGGTTAAGACGCTTATGTATAAGAAGTACCAGGGGTGTATCCACCACGCTTAACCATGCTTTTAACGTTATGGCATCATTAGAACTCACTACAATCTTCATGCACTTACCAAAATAATCCCATGTGCACCCGTCATTAACTTGGTCCTTGCATGTTTATCGTACCTTATTATAAAGACGCATGGTCGGGGTAAAACACATTATATCGTGATATGCTATATAGTGCTAGTAATATAATCTATGTGTGAGCTTAGACTAAGTGTGAGGACGGGGGAGAGGAGAGAAAGAGAAAGAGAGAGAGAGAGTCGATATCGCATATTGTTGTGACATCGAGCAATTGAAGAAGTATAACATATAAGAATTTACGTCGAGAATCATACCATCAACAGCGTCGTTCTACGCCTAGTTGGTGTTGATGTTGAAGACTCTTGTTAGGGTTGTGGTTGATGTTGGAGCTTCTGCTGCTTCTGCTGCTTGTGCTGCAGTTGCTGTTGCTTCTGGTGCGACGGCTGCTAGGAATGCGAGCTGCGCTGGCAATGCAGGGAGTGTTAGTGCGCCTTGATGTCGTGGCCCTGTGTGACAGTGGCTGGTGAAATGACCAAAGCAGTTGCAATTTGTGCAATAGCGACAATTTGCTCCTGCCTGGTGATGATAAGTGCACTTCTAACACAGGGGGAGTGTTCATGTGTAGGCACGCTTTGGGTGGACTGGAACTGCTCGGAGAGGTTTGGGGTTTAAAACTGTTTGGGGTGGAGCTGTTGCTGAGTAATTAAAACTCGAGTTCTTTCGCTTGCGGCTGGCTTGTCGGTGTCTTACGGCTGTGCGGCGTCGTCAGATGACTCGGTGGTAGCTTGGTTTGCCTTCTTGGTGGCATCCTTGGAGAAGAATCCAGCCATGACTCGCTTGTCATTGATTTCTGCGGCTAAGAGATAGGTTTCTTCGATGGTAGCCGGTCTTGCAGCTTCGATAAAATCGCCCACACACTCAGGCAAAGCACGAAGGTACTTCTTGATGGCCTTTTTGGGAGTGTCAACTTGACTTGGGCAAATAATGCTAAGCTGTTTGAACCTTGCTGTCAGGCCGGTGTTGTCACCTTCAACTTGCTTGATTTCCCAAAACTCATTTTCTAGCTTCTTGACTTCGTGGGGAGGGCAGTACTCTTCCTTCATGAGCTCCTTCAGCTCATCCCAGGAGAAAGCGTAAGCTGCATCGTTCCCACGTTTGTTACGCTCGGCTATCCACCAGTCGAGGGCTCTTGATTGAAATACTCCTGTAGCGCATGTAGTGCGAAAATGCTTGGGGCACACACTCTGACGCAGGGTAACCTCGATGGCATCAAACCACTGAAACAGCTGAGATACACCTCCTTCGCCTGAGAAGACCATTGGGTCACATGCTTTGAACTGCTTGTAGGAGAATGTAGACTTCGGCGTGCTGGTCTTGGAGTCTTCTGATGTTTTAGAATTGTTGAGGGATTGAATCTGCGAGACGATTTGAGGAATAACCTTGGCCATTTCCCTGGCCATGAGTGAGGCGATCCTCTTATCGGCGTTTCTTCGAGCTTGATGTCACGAGTTAGAAGCGTTCGAGGACATCTAGACAAAGAGAGAGATTTGGAGTGAGATTCTATCATAATGATTTTTGAGATTGCGATGCGGTTAGGCGCGTTAAAACTTGTCATAGTTGATATAGTAATATGTATTCACATAGGAGACACAAAGTTCCTAGGTTCTCACGTATTCACATAAGTACGTGTAATCATATATACTACATACATATATGCTTACATACTTGTATAGATAGCGCGAGGACACGTTTAAGGGGGAGAGTTGTTAAGGTTTAGTTTTGTTGCAGACATTCGGCTCTTGTTTTAGATTGCAATGGCTGTGCGAGTTGTGCATACGTAAAGCGGGGAAGCGAAAATCGGTAAATCGAGAAATCGACAAAGCGTAAAATTTTCAATCGAAAACACATAATAACGTAATTAATTTGATGACGTGTTAAAATCGGCGATTGCAGGCTAGAAAGTAGATAGAGTGCCTTGGGTTTTAGACATCGACTACCCAAAGTGGTTCAACTATTCTCAACAAGTTTGAGCACGCTTTAGCCTAATAGACTATGCTCTCACCGGGATGCGGCTACGGCATTCATCCTTCCAGTTACTACGCGGCTCGAGTCATTGATACAGTCGAGAATTTGGTGAGAGCTTTTTGAAAACCATTTTAGGGAGTGGAACGGTTATTAAGATGCGGGTTTCACCCCTAGCTTAACAACTTCTCTCCTAGCTGTGGTTGTGCTCACCGGATAAATTCGGGAGTTCCACTAGATGGAAATGGAGATTTCCGTTGAGATGTGGACATCACTCCTAACTCAACGAAAGGTTCTCGTGCTAAGAATAATGCACTGAGTGAGTGATCTTATCGAGAGTTCTTGGTTTTCACACCTAATCTCGACACAATCGCTCGGTTGTGTTATGCGAGTATCGTCAAACGTGTGCGTTGTGTAAGCCTTAGGAAAGGCAAAGTAGATTTTCAGCCTTAGGAAAGGCTCCCTTCGTACGAAGGTGCAATCAGTTTGAGTTCGTACGAAGCCACACTAGGTGGGTTCGCACGAGAGGGTCTGTTTGGTATTTAGACTATAGACTAGGTCTGTTCTACACGACTCGACCTAATTCCCTATAGTTATGGATCTGATACCAATCTGTCACACCCCAACCGATGGCGGAATCATTGGGGCGCGGCACTAGGCGAATCAGATTGCTCAAGAGAATCCACAACAACTATTTGGTGACAATATTTAATGCGTTCATTATCCCATACTAATAAACAGTATTTTAACAAACAGTCATACAGATTTTATGTCCCTCAAACAATACAAATCCGACGACCTAGATTTAATGTGAGTTTCTAGACTTCCTAATCTTGATTCGAGATAACCTGCGATTAACCTGCAACATACGTTAAAATAAAGTCAATACAAAATGTATTGGCGAGTATACAAGTTTGCATAAGTATAGTATAAAAGCGTTGGCGCATAACCAGCTTGTAACACATAATAGGCGAATCAAGTAAGCTATCAACAATGATACATCCTAACCACGTGATTGCGATGGAGAGTATGCACGACACATGTTCACCAAAGTGAACACGTGAAGTTGAGTATGTGATCCTCAGCAACCCCTGTTCACAACAGGTGCTGAGTCCAAACTATAGTACTATCGTTGCTAAAGGCGGTCTAGTGTAACACTGTGTAAGCATAGCAACAAGTAATTCAACTGATCACGTATAACATGCGAGTGCGGTTAGCATTGGTAATGCGTTTAAGTGTTGTGTTTTTTATAGAGAACGTATGTTACACACAAAGTGCTGAAACGGTCGAATCGGAGGGTTGAGTAGGAAACAGTAGCTTCGTACGAAGCCAATGCCTTCGTACGAAGGTGTGCCTTTGTACGAAGGTGTGCCTTCATACAAAGGTGGTGACTTCGCACATGTGTTGCTTCTGTTTGTCCAAAATCGAGTGTTCTTCGCGTCTTGTTTTGGGAAATTGAGTGTTCATCCCTCCCGCCTTAAGCTACTGATCAAACTTAGAGTCAGAGAGGTCTTTGTTCGAGTCACAGATAAGAACTTGGGCTGTGTTGTGTGAAACCAGTGCCTTCGTACGATGCCACCTGCCTTCGTACGAAGGCAGTTCCTTCGTACGAAGCCACCTGCCTTCGCACAGAACAGTCCAGTTTTCACAAGTGGTTGTTCTTGCATTTGGAGCTGTGTTTTCGTCTGAATCGGATGTATTTTTGAGTCCTATTCATGACGGTTTCGAAACCACCTCGTCCCACTATCCAGTGAACGAAATATGTGTCGGTTTGGTCCATTTTTGGTGTAAAAATCAAGTTAAAAGCGGTTTCCACTCAGATCTAACACTTGGTGAGTATGAGATCTTTAGATCTACAACTTGGGAAGCCAAAGCTAAACCCAAATCACTCATTCAAGTGTAGATCAGTGGTAAATAAAGAATATTTGATGAAAAAGATGAAGATTTGCCTCGAAAAGGACTGCGTTTAGATGAAATAGATGAAGTTTTAAGTAAAAAGATGAAGTTTTGATGAAGATAAGGAAGTTTTAATGAAATCGGAGCGAGTCTTGTGTAAAATCGTAGTGGAAAACGTTGTGTAATCGTGTAAAAATGATAGATCTTACTTGAAAACACTTGGACAGCAATTCGACAGCGTTTCAGTAAGAATGGTAGCAAGTTAGAATGAGAGGAGAGGGGCTTGATATTTATAGAAGAAGCTGGGTTCGCAGAGGAGGCTCCGTTCGAAGCTGGCTTCGTTGTGCGAAGGCCCTGCCTTTGCACGAAGCCGGGTGTCTTCGTACGAGGGGGCCAGTTTGGTGTGGAAAACTCCCGTTTCGCGTATAGGATGCTCGTTTAATGCGTCTTGTTGCGTTAGTTAGCATGTGTACTTTAAGGTTTTTAGCAAGATATTAATTATCGCGTTACGTTACGTTTCAGTGCGATAATTGGAGTTGCACGTGCGAGCGCTTGCACGTTTAAGCATGTATAGATAATAACATATTTATAATTAGTATTAATATATATATATATATATATATAAGCAATCCGTTTTTCGAGTTTGCGTTGAGTTGAGCGACAGCGAGTAGCGTAGTAATAGCGTAATAGTGTATGCGAATAGCGTTTTAAGCGTAAGCGCTGTGATATAGCGTGTTGTAATAAGCGTTGTAGTACGAAAATATGCGATGTAGCGTAGTAAGTGATATAGTTTACATTATGATCCGAGTCTCGGTGCTAGTCGTAACGAGAGTAACGAGCGCGAAAGTATGGGTTGTTACATGGTGATTTAATATGTGAGTATAAAAAAGTTTTTACATGGTGATTTAATATGTGAGTATAAAAAAGTTTTTACATGGTGATTTAATATGTGAAGTTTTTACATGGATGCGTAGAGGTTTGCAAACAAAGTTTTTACATGGTGATTTAATATGTGAGTTTTTACCTGGTGATTTAATATGTGATTTAGTATGCGCTTGGGTAAAAAAAGGACATTGACCGTAAAACAAAAACCGATGACCGATTTAGTATGTGAGTGTGCGAGTGTCTGCTTGAAACCTTGGTGATTTAATATGTCAGTGTGCGAGTCGTTCGATCCCAATACCTGAATCATACATATATCATATTACCAAACTGACGCCAATATATCCCGCATATCAAAGCTTAAAAATAACACAACTAACACCAATTTATCTATAAACAACCCTCAAAATATCATAAAAACATATTGAAGCAGGTTGTTTCGGGTCGCCACTTTCTTCGAGTGGCGCGCCGTCTCCCCTAATCTATAAACAACCCTCAAAATATCATAAAAACATGTTGAATAAAAGAAAAAGTCTTCAAAATCCAAACTTTCATCAGGGTTTTCTTAATTTGCGCAAATTCAAACCCTAATTTTCAAGATTTCATTTGGGTTTCCTTGATTTTTGCGAAATCAGGCCAAACCAAAGCCTCTTTTAGTGATCAAATTCATATAAAAACCCCAAAACCAAAACAAAACACAAAAAAATCTTATCAATCTTGTAGCTTAAAAAACCCAAACAAAACAAAACACAAAAATATCTTATCAGTCTTGTAGCTAAAAAACCCAAACGCACAAAAACAAAAAAAAGACCCCAAATGTCAATTTTCACCATCTTTATAAACAAACCCCCAAAAGCTAAATTAACAAGCTTTTCATCAAATTTCCCGCTTAAAAATGAAAATCTTGAAGCTAAAAAACCCAAACCCACAAAAATTTTTCAAAAAAAATACAAGACAGCAGATGTCAATTTTCAAAAATTTCACCAATATCTTTATAAACAAACCCTAAAGATTAAATTTACAAGACTTTTATCAAATCACACCAAAATAAATAAATAAAATCTTCAAGCTAAAAAACCCAAACCCACCACCGGTAGCCACTCTCCTAGCCACCATAACCAGCCTAACACAACCGCAAAACACCTCCAATTGAAAAGAGAACCCATCAAAACTTTGGATCTGAAGATAAACAAGGAAATATCAAAACATACCGGACTAGATTAGGTAGGTTTCGTGGATTTCCAACTCTCGTCGGAGCCCTAACCTCTGACCGCCGCCGACCATTACCATCTTCACCATCTTGCTTCCCGACCGCCGACTGCCGCCGACCATCACCATCTTCAACCCCTAGACAAACCCCATCACCATCTGAACCATCACCATCTTCACCGCTTCACCGCCTCCCGCTCACCACCACCTACATCCACCTTCACAACCTCAACCACCGCCTCCAGCTGACAAACCACCTACCTCCACCTTCACAGCTTGCTGCCGACCACCGACCGCCACCGACCATCACCATCTGCTGCCGACCGCCGCCGCCGACCATTACCATCTTCACCATCTTCAACCCTAGACAAACCCTCATTATTTAGAAAGAGAGAAAGAGAGATAATGACATCGATAGTGCCTCGAAACATCAATCGATTTGGAGGTTATTTTATGAAATGAAAATAAAGAGAGATCTGATAAAAATTGGCTTGTTCTATTTACACCCCACTCTTTACTAATTACACCCCTCTTACAAAAACATCACATTCATCAATAATTTTTATTTTGTTTTTAGTCTTTTTTGTCTTTTAGTTGTCTTTTTTTTAATTATTACTTATTTATTGTTTGTTTATTAGTTATTATTATAACTAAATAGTAAAAGAAGTATGCACTTTTTATTTATTTATTATTATTATTATTATTATTAGTAATAGTAGTAGTAATGATATATTATTTATTATTACTTTTTAATTGTTATAATTTATCAAATTATACTTATAGTTGTAACAAATGCTATATAAAAATAAGTACTTTTTTACAAAACTAATATCATTTAATAACTTACATACCAATCTTTAATCTATAACAGAAAATGTAGCAGGTTGTGTTATCCAAGAATTATACATAGTTTGACGTGATTCAAATATATTCTCCCAGCCAGCTGCATCATTTTCTCTCATTAATTTTCATATGTTGTTTGTGCTGGCAATTGGATACTCTCCTTACAATTCTACCATTATAAAATGGTTACCATTCACGTGTGCAATTGTAATTATCTTTTTTTTTCTGGGAACTCGTGAGGGCCTCTCCAAAGCGAAAAACAAGTAGAACTGTTTCTTTTTTCTTGAGATAAAAAATGAACGATCACATTAAACTTGTTCGCATTCAAGAAAATTGCCTCTGGCATAATCATCCACTGTTTTTCAGGTGCAACCCCCGATCCTGACCAAGCCAAGGACGTGAACACATCTTCGAATGAGCCTAAGAAAGCCTTAGTGTACTTATTTCTAAACTCGAGTAGCTCTTACATCAGTGATCTCCGGATAAATAACCATTCATCTTCACCGTACCCGAGAGCAGAAGCTGTCACTCGACACCCACAATTTCCATCACCTAATACGTTATTTATGTGTGTAACATACGTATGGAAGATTTTTGGAATTAGATGAGTATATTTGTGTATCACTTGTGATGCTTGATCTTGGTTCAACCCCATGAAGTCATAGCCCAGCGCACTTGTAGCGTTGGCGAAAGAACTTTGTCCCACAATATCTTGGTTCAGCCCCATGAAATCATATCCCGGTAAATGAAAAGAAAACAAAGTAACAATAACATGGAATGATAAGTAACAGATAATATCATAATTTTCTTTGAATAGTTTTCTCAAATAACAGAGAATATCATAATTTTCTTTGAATAGCTTTCTCCCTGGTTGAAATTTCTCTGTTCAAAAAAAAAAAAAAAACTAACTGACAATAAAAAGACAAATGACAGGTAGTCAAATAAACAGAAATTCCACATAAACTAGGTACCGGTACCGGTATCGAAATATACGAAGGGTATAGTTAAAAAAAAAAACTAACTAACAATAAAAAGATAAATATTTTTTATTCAAATAAATATTTTTAAAATAATAATAATAATTACTATTATAATAATAATAAATGATTACTACTAGTAAATAATAATAATAACTAAAAAGACAAGAAAAAGACAAAAAAACAATTAAATGTTGATTTGTGATGTAATGATGTGATGTTTTTATAAGGGGTATAGTTAGACTAAGCGGTATGGGGACCGGCTTAGGCCCGGCGAGGCCCGGCGCCGGTCCCCCACACCGCCCCCTCGCTCCGTCCCGGCTTGACCGGCTCCCCACAGACGAACTCGACGGGCCTTGTTTGAAATTCATAGCCGTTACAAACGGCTAGTTTTAATAAAAAAAATATTACTTTTTCACTTTAAATATATATCACTTTCAACCATTTTTTATACAATTCTCATCCATTTCTTCCATTCTTCTCCCATTCTCTCATCCTTTTTTTATAAAAAACAATCCCATTTTTTATACAATCATGAATCCCTTCAACCCGAACAACCCCAACCCGAACAATCCCAACCCGAACAATCCTAACTTTTTTTCGAGTCCCGCTTACACTCCGGCTATGGATCCTTCGTGGGGGAATCCACAATTTACGTTTTCGGGTTTCCAACAATCACCTAACGCCTTCTCCCAAATGTCCCAAGTTCAACAAATGCAACAATACCAAGCACTCCAACAATTCATGCAACGCAACTCGGTTCAACTTGATCAATTCCAATCGCAACCGCCAACTTCCCAACTGCAACCCTCGGTGGAGCTTGACGATGATGATGAAGTCGTCCCCGAATCGCCACATAAAGAACTCAAGCGCAAAAAAAACACGGGGAAGGCGGTTGAAACCGAAGCCGACACCGCAAAAGAAAAGCAGTTCGAGAGCAAAGCCGAGACAGTGGACAAAAGTAGAGGAGGAGGCGCTAGCAATTGCGTATGTTAAGGCCTCAACTGGCCCGATTGTCGGTATGAACCAAAGTTAAATTTTTTTAATATAAATTTAAATTTTTTTTTTTTTTAGTTTTACTAATGAAATTTTTTTTAATTTTAGGGAACAATCAAACGGGTTCTAGTTTTTGGAAGGCATGTACGGATAGATTTAACGAGCTTATAGAGCAAGGCCCGGCCCGTGATCTCGATTCCGTATCGGGCAAGTGGCGGAAAATGAACAAGTGCGTGAATGATTTTATCGGGATTTATAACCCACTTTACATCAATCGTCCTAGTGGGAGTAGCGACGAGGACGTTCTTAACCTTGCGATGGCTAAATGGGAAGCAAAAAATCCGCCTTTCCCGCACCTCCGAGCATGGAACATTTTAAAGAAAGAACCTAAATGGGTGCCGGTTCCAAATGAGGTCGCAACCGCCAAACGGACTAAAACTTCCGAGTCCGGAAGTTATAGTGCGGGAGGCTCCACCGCTCGTTGTCAAATCGACATAAACGACGAACCAGAATATGACGAGGATGCGGTGCCCGCTCACGAGATCGAACGTCCCGGCGGAAGGGACAATGCAAAAAAAGAGGCGGCCGGAAAGCGCAAAGGGGCCGGCTCGAGTGGAGGGGGCGGCTCGGGTGGAGGTGGCGGGAAGGCGTCTTCGAAAATGGACGAGTTGATTTCCGAATTCCGTTCGTTTAAAGACTTTGCGGCCGAAAAATATAGTCACAAGAAAAACGTGTCGGCCGACTATGCTCGAGCGGAGGATTTCAGGATAATGAGGTTGGATCTCGACTCGGTTCCGGAGGATGAACGAGAGGTGTATCGGAGGATGAAGGAAGAGGTGAAGAAAAAATGGACGTCATAGGGTTTTTTTTATTTTTAGGAAATGTAATTTTTTTTTATTTTTCGGAAATGTTTTTTTTATTTTTAGGAAACTTAATTTTTTTATGTTATGAAATGAATTTATTTATGTTGTTTTATGTTGTATTTTTTAATTTTTATAGAGTTTTTATTAAGTTAATAAAAAAAACTTAGAAAATTATAAAATATTAAGGTGGGGTAGCCCCATCCTCCACCCCCTCAAAAGTGAAGAAGGCCCATCCCCCATGAGCCGGTAATGTGGCGCCTACGTGGCGGCCCATCCTCATGGTGATGGGCCTCACCATACCCTCTAGTCTTAGTAATTAGGGGAGATGTATTTAGTAGCACCCTAAAAGTTTTGCAATAAAGATGAGAGAGAAAATGGGATCTGATATGGAAAATGAAAAGAGAGAGGGAGAGAGAGATCGATATGGAAAGAGAGAGAAATGAGATTTAATGGTGTGAATTTACTAGTTTAAAAAGAAAGAGAGAGAAATGATATGACATGTAGAGTAAAATACTAAAATACCTTTATTATTTAAGAGTTAAATGTTTGGTTGGTCCCTGTGATTTGCGAAAATTGCAGACTTGGTCCCAGTTGTTCACTAATTACACACGTGGTCCTAATAGTTGTAATTTTTGCACTCGCGTGGTCCTTAACACTAACCTATATTAAATTTATTAGTTAAGTACGTGTGAAATGACGAGATTACCCTTAACTAAAAACCAAAAATACCAATAAAATCATCCTCATCTTCTTCACTGTGAGTCCCACCCCCTTCTTCCTCATATCACCGTCATCTCTACCCAGATATCTCTCTCTCTCTCTCTTCTCAAACACCACCACCACTGAACACCCACCATCACCACAATCATCCTCTCACAGTTCCCCGTGCCTCCGCCTTTCCATGACTAAACTGATTTGCAGCGTATAAACACTTTTAGCAAATCAACAAATTCCAAACAACTCAAACGAGAATCAATGAATGGACCCTTGTTATGAACAGGCTGTTCAGTTCAGCGGATGAACAAAACAACAAATGGTCTAATCTGCAGTGGATCAAGTTCAGATCTTGCGAATGAAGTTGTTAATTATGCGGACAGATGAACAGTTTCTGCAATATAGCTTATGCTCAATCCAGCGAATGAAAGAGTAATTTCTGCGGATGAAAATAATACTTTTGCAGATATGATTAAAATTTGTTCAGCGAATGAATCTGATTCACGGCGGATAACGTTTTTCCTGCAACAAATGGACAGTTTTGATAAACTCTGCAAATGTAACAGATGAAGGTCTGCGGATGAATGAACTGTTCAGTAGATGAGTCAACACATGAACTCGAAAAATCTGAGTTTGTGCGCGAATAAACGTGATTCTGCTTCACGGATAACTAATATCTGATTTCAAATGAACAGCAAAAATACTCGACCGAATGGGATTTCGTCCGGGTGTGGATTTCCGGATTAAACTGATTCTGCAGTGATTAAATCTGTCGACTGATTCTGTAGTGATTAAATCTGCGGACCGAATGGGATTTCGTCCGCCTTTCCATGCTTGGTTGGTCCCTGTGGGGAAGAAGGGGGTGGGACTCACAGTGAAGAAGATGAGGATGATCATTTTATTGGTATTTTTGTTTTTTAGTTAAGGGTAATCTCGTCATTTCACACGTACTTAACTGATAAATTTAAAATAGATTAGCGTTAAGGACCACCCGAGTGCAAAAATTACAACTATTAGGACCACGTGTGTAATTAGTGAACCACTGGGACCAAGTCTGCAATTTTCGCAAACCACAGGGACCAACCAAGCATTTAACTCATGATTTAATTTGGTTATGTTTCATGTGTAAATATTCTATTGGATGAGAAGAGTTACGACGGTTCTCGCAACTCGGTTTGGTTCTCGCAACAACAACAATAATAATATTTGTCTAATTGAGAATATATAATTCTAACAGATCAAATCGACTGTGTTGGCGTTATGCGTGATTGAGATTATGTCCAGGATTATGTATAAAGTTGTAATTTATATTCAGCTTAAAAATTTTATATTCGGCATGTTCCCCGGCACATGGGTGAAAAGATGCATTGCTTTGGTCAACTTTCTTTGAGAGCACTATTGATTCTCTGGATGTTTATTGTTTAAGGATTAATTTAAAATTTAAAATATCACATGGAATTTAAAATAGCTATTGATTAAAAATTTCTTGAGACGTAGGGACTGAATCTAAATTATTGGCACTCACTCAAGTTATATTTTTCCTATAAAAAAAAACAAATAAACGTCTATATCTAAATATTATTCTTTTTAATCTAAAAAGATATCCGTTTGTGAAGAAAAGTTGCGAATATTTTAATCTAAAAAATTTATTAGTTTAGCTACTAAAATAAAATGGTAGAAAATTTATGTAATCTCAACATAATAAAACATGTAATTTCGCTGTACGGTTTGCTGCTTTTTGAAATCTACAACTTCTATTTATTTAGAGTTAACTGCTTGGTTGGTCCCTGTGGTTTCAAAAAATTGCAGACTTGGTCCTAGCGGTTTACTAATTACATGCGTGGTCCCAAAACTTGTCAAAAATGAACTCGGTTAGTCCCCAGCCCTAACATCAGTTAAATTTCTCAGTTAACTATGTGTGAAATGACTATATTACCCTTGAGTTCATTGTACAAGTTGAAACCTCTGTGTCATCTTCATCACCATCATCATCTTCATCACCAACCCACCCCAGATCTCTGCTCTGCTCTCTCTCTCTCAAAATCTGGTCACCAGATTATTTCTCCGGCGACCTGTCGGCCGTCCGGTTTCTTCCTCGAATCAACCATAGTTAACTGAGAAAATCTGGTCAAAATCTGTTCCGTCGCCGTTGTGAATTGCCTTCGGGGCGTGGAGTTGGATCCGGATATGATGACAGTGACTGTATTGTGGTTTTGGATCCTCCGATTCGATAGGTTACCCGCTCTAACAACGTCAAGTGTCCAGAAATACCATTGCTTCATTCTTTCACCATCTTCTCTTCTACCTCACACCCCCAATTCACCCAAATCCCATTAATCATTTAATCACCACCACCAATGGTTGCCAATTCACCCAAATCCCAATTCACAGCCCTAATTTACACATTCCCATCAAAACCCCCAAAATTCACTGTCAAATCAGCTTCTCAAGATACAGAAAATAGTCAACAACCTTCTTCATCTTCATCTTCAGACAGTAATAAGAAGAACCCACTTGCAGTTGCTGTTGATATCCCTCGAACCATCTGGAAACAGACGCTGCGCCCTTTGAGTGATTTCGGGTTCGGTCGCAGGAGCATTTGGGAAGGTGGGGTGGGGTTGTTTGTGGTGTTGAGTACGGTGTTGTTGGCGTTGAGTTTGGTTTGGTTACGGGAGTTTCAGGTGAAGTCTCGGTTCAGAAAGTATCTTGCCATGTTTGAGCTCTCGCAGGCGTGTGGGATTCACCGGAGCTGAGGAAGAGACATGGAGTTTTGTGTGGTGAGTTAGGGTTTCTCCATAGAAAAGCAGAGAAATGATGGAGAAGATGATGTGCGTGATTATAAAGATGATGCAGATTATAAAGAGAGTTAATAAGAAAGGGTATTTTGGTCATTTAACATTGACTTAACTGAGAAATTTAACTGATGTTAGGGCTAGGGACCAACCGAGTGCATTTTTTGACAAGTTTTGGGACCACGGGTGTAAATAGTGAACCACTAGGACCAAGTCTGCAATTTTTTGAAACCACAGGGACCAACCAAGCATTTAACTCATTTATTTATTAGTTAATGTATAAATTACAAGTTTTGTCTTTTATCTTTCTACCAAATTTCAGGCGGTGTCTTTTTTCCTTTAAAATTGATGAGTTTTGTCCTTAATGTTTGAGATGTTGTATGTTATGTCCTTTAGGCCCACTCAATTAATTTTTTTTTTTTTTTGGGTTGAGTATAGTCATGTGTCTTGCACATGAAGACATTTTTGTCATTTCAAGTATTCAGGAACTATTGTGTAAATAACTATTATTTAGAGGCTGTTGTATAAAATATATATACAGGGGATAGTTCAAGCGAAAACTCCATTTATTGTGAAAACTTAAAAACTAACTAAAAAACCAAAAAAACATACCAATTTTTTTATAATGTTTTTTTAAATTTTCGTTATTTTTCATATATAAAAAAATTCAAAAAAAAATGTAGTGCGCTACACATATAATGCACATGTGCAGTACACGTTTTTTTTTCTGAAAAAAAAGTTTTTTTTATATGTAAAAAGTAGTGAAAATTTGTAAAAAAATATTATCATGTTTTTTAGGCTTTTTTTAGTTAGTTTTCAAGTTTTCACTTTAATTAGTGGTTTTTAATTAAACCCTTTCACACACATATATATATATAGGGAGAAGATCATGCGAGAACCACCTCTTATTGCGAGAACCGCGAGAACCAATGTGAACACAACCAAAAATGCCTAAAAATAGCTAAAAATCACACAATTTTTTTTTAATATTTTTTTATAAAAAATCGCTACTTTTCGAAGCAAAAAAAAAAAAAAAAATTTTTTGGCTTCTAAAAGTAGCGATTTTAACATAAAAAAAAATTTAGATTTTTTTTAGATTTTTTTAGGTTTTTTGGGGGTTTAGTTTTTAGCATTTTAGCTTGGGGGGGGGGGGGTGGGGGGTTAGGTTTTTTTTTTAGGTTTTTTGGGGGTTTTAGTTTTTAGCATTTAGCTTTGGGGGGGTTAGGTTTTTTTTTTTGGGGGGGGGGGGGGGGGGTTGGGGGTTAGGTTTTTTTAGCTATTTTAGGTTGTGTTCACATTGGTTCTCACAACAAGGGTGTTCTCGCATGAGCTCCTCCCTATATATATATACTATTATCATTTTATCTCCTTGATTGACTATTGTTTCTTCTTCGTGATAAATGCCAGCTCACTAAGTTCAACTTTTGCAAACCCATCATCATGGCACAAGTTTACTATATCTTTTTATGATGAAACCCTATATTCATCTTTCTTTAATTCAACAAATCTTAGGTCATTCTTTAATTACCAACAAAGACTAAGCTTCCAAATTCATAAAGTTTCATACTTTCTTTCGCCAAAAAGCTACTTTATTAACATGGTGGGGGCTATTATACAAGATATTATTCAAAATCACCAATTTCCCAAACCTCCAATTACCCGCAATCTCATACCCAACATCTTCACTTTTCATTTAAACCCCTTAAAATGCATCTCAGCATCATCCACCAAGACAATCTGTAACACCTCGTAAAATCACGACCAATGATGTGTTGACATGTGTACTAAACCCTAATGAAATCAAACGTTGACTATAAAGGACTAATTATTCAAAAAATTGAAAACTTTGAATACAAAAAGGACTAAAAGTGTCAACATGCTTAAACTAAGTCTCTGAATGATGTTACACGGTAATCATATTCACAAAAGAGCCACTTGTTGGTGGAGAGGAGCCGTTTTCATAATTGTTTGAAAGTTTGCGCGTCGAAGGGAGTAAAAAGCGTCAACATGTTTAATTATACCTCTTAGTGACCTTTTAACGAACCCGAAGCATCATGATGTTTGATAATACTCTTGAGAATGCCTAACATGGACAACACAGGGCTTTGACGCAATAGAAAGATAATGCGCGCAAATTTGCGCGTTAGAGGGACCAAAAGCGTCAAACTCTAAAACTACACCTTTGAGCGACCATTTAAGCGAACTGGAGTAAACTAGAGTGTCGTAATATCCCATCATACTCTTGGAAATACTTGTTATTGATCTAGAAAGGTTTTTATGCCATTTCGCGTTAAAACGCACAAGTTCGCAAATTAAAGGGTTAAAAGCGTCAACGGGGAGAAACTAGTGTTTTCGTTGATCGTTTAACGAAACCGGACCTAATGGTATTTGGTTATACTTCCTGGATCATCTCCAAACTAACTACAAGGGGCTTTTGTGCCTAAAATGAAAGTTATAAAGCTTATGAAGGTGCAGGGACTAAAAGTGACAAGTTTAAAACTTGTTTGTTGAGATAGGGGGTGGTAGTGCGACGCCACAGCCTAGCCCTTTTGCTGTGGCGTGCGGCGACGACCTCATTTTGATAGAATCTTACTTACAGCTGCAGGTTCTTCCTTGCAGCCCAAATAAACCACTCTAACACTCATAATTCGAAACCTTGAGCTTGTTAATGGTTTTAAACATCTGGTATTACACTTGGATTGATCCTAGAGAGCCCTTAAACACTTGGCATGATCTAGAGGAGGCTCCATGCACTATATATGGTATAACAACCCTCAAAATAAATCTGACACCCTAATATATTTAGAATGTCCCTATATGTCCTAAAATGCACCCCGTATACGAAAACAAGCCCCGAATACCTTTATTTTTATTAAAATTAATTAAAAATCAAAATTTTAAGGCTGCGGCGGGCCGCGAAGACCCACTCTCCATCTTAAGCGGGCCGCGAGTGCCTTGACATGCGGCCAAACCTGGAAGCCGTCACGTGTCAACACGTGGCGAAGCTAGATCGGTGACAAATCAAGGCTAGGCCCTACGGACCCTATGTTGCGGGCCGCGTAGGCCCTCCCTTTCTCTTTCGTGGGCCGCGAGAACTTGGTCGACCAGCCCTATATAATGGGAGCCCAGGCCTTCAGTTTACGTTGTTCATTTCTCAACTTTCTCTCTCGAATTTCTATATAGTATAAGCTATACTCGGGCATTATACCCCCCTAAATAACGAAGTTCTGCCTCGTTGTAAGTATCATAACCCCAGTTACGTATTAGATACGCTGCCCGATTGATCTAGGGTTCTGTAACGGCTGTCGTGGTTTTGCCCGACGTAGTCGTTGGAATGCCGTCTCGGGGAGGGTATTACTAATGTAAATATTGGGTTATTACAATAACGCGTGTGCATTTGTGTAATTAATAGATAATCACCAGGAAATCCTTAAGGAAAACCCTAAGACAACAATGTGAGTAATCTCCTTTTTGTGAACCTTTTTACAAACTATTTTACAAAACCTTAAATAATTTACAATGTGATTAGCAGTGATTGAGTCTTTGTAATTCTTCAATTACTGCCGGTATGTTGGGGTTTTGTATACAAAATGTGGAACACGTTACCATTGGACAACGAGATAGCCAATGTGTAATATGACCCACCAGTCAGGATTGACAGTACTGAATGAGTAATTGTGTAGATATAAACATTGTAATCGCTCTCAATACTGTTAAAAGATAAAACTCTTCTTGATTAAACTAGGATTCACTCACCAGTATTTCCCACTGACAAAATATTTTTAAACGCGTTTCAGGTAACAAAATGTCCTTAGCCACTCTAGTTCAATTTTCATGCAAGGACCTGATGTAAGTGTCCTTAGCCACTCTAGTTTGGTTTTTATGTATTTAAAGACCAAAAGTCAAAGTTGTCATAATAACGCTTTGACTTTCGGTTTAGACCTAAACGGTCCAGCCATCATTCGAGGCAAATATGGCTACGTGATCGTAATTAGGTAGGTGTTAAGCCCTCAAAAGGGCACCTCCTAATTATCACGTTTACTTAGTTAATTGTCGGGTCAAAGTAACTAGTCAAAAAGTCAAACTAGTCAGATTTTCATAAAATAATTAAAACTGATAATGTAGAAGTTATGAACCAAGTTTTATCACTTAAATAACTTGGTAAATATTATTAGAACATGTCTAAACATGTTCAACCCGACAATTCTGAGTATTAGGCTCGGTTCGCAACCGAAAATCGCAAAAGTAGACTTTTGCTTTAACTTTCAGTTCTGACCCGGATTAGCTTAGTTTAGTTATGTCTTAGGGTTCCTTTGTGACCATGTTATATGTTAGTATAACCCTCTGAGGTCATACTACATGGTCCCTTAGAAATCAGAGATCATTTACATGTTACCGTTATTTGCTTAAAAGTTGACCATTATGCCCTTTTATTAAAAAAACAAGATTTTTGAAAATGTGAGAGGACAAAAAGCTTTATTACTGATATATAAGTATGTTCATAAAATTTGACATCAGTTTCTTGTCCCAAACAAAAGTTATGCCAGATAGTGTAAAATGAAACTTTTTGTTAATTAAATGACATTTTTAGCATAAATCATATTTAAACCCAAATTTTAGCACCAAACTCATTACCTACTGTTTTGGTATAATTTTTAGGGAATTTTGGAAATTTTTGTCAAATTTCATACTGACATTAACATAGAGTTCTTGCATGAACTCGGCAATTGACAATAATGTCCTTTTCATTAATAAAATGAGTTTTACACATCATTTACATGTTAAATCTTTTCCTACTAATGTTATATATTAAATAGATTATCTTAAGCATTCAAGACTGATAAAAATCTCAGAATTTTATAAACATCTTAAATATCGTCAAATACCGACTTTTATGCGAATTAGGCGCATAGTATGGTTTAAAACCATATTTAGCACCTAAGACATGATACTTACTGATTTCATAAATAAATTATAATATCTTAACAGTAAGTATAAGTCTTGAACTCAGATTTCCAATTTGGTCCTTAAAACATATGAGAATTTACCAAAATGCCAATCCGGTGCATAATTTGGCCATAAATGGTAAACTTCACATATGTATGATATCTTACTGATGTAACATGATAAAATAATTATTTTTACTGATTATTTTAGACCAGAACCTCAGTTTGCTATTTAACCTCTTTTATAAACTTTAAAATGACCAAAATACCCTTACGGGGCTTAAATTGATTTTAAATTCGTTTTGGGTATATTTGAAGATAACCTTCTGATATCACAATATATTTTAAGCATAATAACTTATGGAACTTGTACTTGTCTCATCCGGTTACCCGTTATGCTTATACACGTTCGGTACGGTTTATGTAACTAGTTTGCATAAATTAGCCGAAACGGGTCAAACCTTATCATTTTTATTTCAAAATCCAGAATGTATTTAGTTCACCCATTTTATACAAGTATTCATACTTGTTGGGTCTAAATCACATTCCAATCCGGTCACCGCTTAATCTAGCGTTTCGTACCGTAAACCTTTCTTTAAAACTAACCGGTCTAAGTTACAACTTAAATAAAACCCGTTAGTAATCTCATAGGTTAATAAAAACCTTCATTCCAGACTAGGATCCCCGGTAAAGCTACTTGCACTAGTTGAGTACATTATACGGCTGAGTAGATAAATCTTGCATTTAAAAGCTCAGGTAAATACTTTTAACTTATTTTCCCTTATACGGGCTTGGGATACGGTAAATTATTACCCCTTGGTCGGGTATTGAATATTTAATCGATTAGTGGTTAAATAATTGAGATAACCCCCGATTTAATCTGTTTTGTTTGATACAAAGCATTTGGGGGTTAATATGACTGTGTCCTGGATATCCTCGGCTCATTCATTTGAAATGGCCATGACTTAAGCACGAGGTGTAGGCATACACCTGACAGTTGCGTATAAAAAAAGGGTATCTCACTCGTGAGGAAACTTCTTGTGGGCTTATACTAGTGGTGTGTCTATTAATCTTGTCCCGGCTCTTCTATTCCGGGCCCTGAATGTACGACAAACATGTAAATCTGTATATAAGATTATTTTATATAATTGTCCCAAGTTATAAAAGAATATTTGTGCCTTGTGCATTTAAATCAATTTTCTTAAATATTTTCAAAAGAGTCAGTTAATTGTATTTACCAGTGTAAACTGACGTATTTTCAAAACGCTAAGTGACAGGTACTACTCGTAATTGGCTGGGAGCTTCTTGGTGTTAATAAAAAATCTTGCAAATCCTTAGGATGCCCTAAAGTCTGCTAAACTTTGTTTTGTACATTTTATGAAAGATCCGCCTGTGGACTTAATATTACAAGCTCGTCTGTACCTAATACTTTTATATTTTCAGACATTTGGGTTTGTAATAATATTTTATATTCCAAGACTTCCGTTGTGCTATTCTGTGTATGTTTGACCATGACGATACCAATCTTACGTCACGATACTCCCCATCGGGCCCACTAGGCTGAGCTGTAAATATCAGGGTGTGACAGGTTGGTATCAGAGCCAACGTTTGAGTGAATTAAACACTTACCTTTAGTGTTTAATCTCAAATGACACAGTAGTATACTCCTTAGACTTTCTGAGTCTAGACTTAACATAGGAATGCTATCATCCCTATTAAGTAAACATTGTTTTTTATTTTATGTATTTTGAATATGTCGCCAGGCAAAGAAGCCGTTGATGGAAATTCTCCACATCCGAAGCCTAGAAATACCAAGCTTCGTACCACGGCTAGGTTAAGCGTGCAACCAGTTGGAGGAAAGACCTTTATGGACCTATTCCCAAAATTAAACCTATTTAAACTCTAAACCAGACTTCGAAGTCCATACCAGAAGGTCCCTGAGGCTCCCATATTGAAGATGAATACATGTGGATGCTATTAATCCCAAATCCCCATTTCCGAGTTTTGGAATTCTGAACTTGGGCTATGCTTGTTAAAACCCAATCCGTGATTCATGTCATTTCCTTAACTATTGAGTCTTTGGATTCTACTTCAGCAACGGATCCTGATTTTTAAATGTTTACTTTATTCACTAAATATTTTCAGTGTCGCTACCGCGTACGATAAATAGAGAAGAAAAATAATCGGAATAAAGTAAGGAAGACATTATAAAACCCTTCTTCTATTATATTTCATTTTCCTTTAAGTCCCTGTATGGACATTTGATTATTGAAGTCATTTGTGGACGTATTATTTCAACATAGTCCTTGTAGACTTACCTCTTTTGATAAGACTCCATATATATATATATATACGTTTATCTATTATAGTCCCTTTGAAGACATTATATTTCAATACAGTCCTTTCGAGGACATTATATTCCAAAATAGTCCCTTCGTGGGCATCATACTTCAAAATAGTCCTTTCGTGGACATTATACTCCATTATATTCCTTACATGGACGTGTTATTCAATAAAATATTTTGTAAACATGATTATTTCATTAAAGATATTTTGTAGACATGTTATTTCATTAAAGCCCCCTGGCGAATATAATAATTCATCATGGTCCTTTCGAGGACATGTCGTTTCACTATAGTTCCAAGGTTGACATACCTTATAGTCCTTATATGCACTTATATTTTCCTTTCAGTTCCCACATGGACTAGTATCACTTCAAAGTCCCTATTAGGACCTATCTTTCCTATATAGTCCCTGTGCGGACATTAGTTTATTATAATTCCCTAATGGACATATTTTAAATTTAAGTCCCTGTGAGGGCATCTGTTCAGCAAAAATCCTTCGTGCGCATGCTGTACCAATATAGTCCTTTTTATGGACACGTTATTTCATTAAAATCCCTTTGGGGATATGTTATCTCTATATAGTCCTTCCGTGGACATGAGATTTCATTAAAGTCCCTTGGTGGACATGATATTTCATTATAACCTCTTTGTAGACATAACATTTTGTTATAGTCCCTTCATGGGCAAACTATTTTAATATAGTCCCTATACGGACTTATGATATTTTATAGTCCCTATACGGAGTTATAGTTTCCTTTTTAATCCTCTATGGACAAATATGATATTAAAAGACCTGTTTAAGGCACTATGGTAAATTTCCTAATGATTTATTGAAAGTTTTGAAAATTTTATATAGGTACTCATTTCGTCCTTTATCAAACATTAGTATCAATTTGATTCGAACTTTATCGGTCTGCTAAATAATTTCAAAAGATCTTCTTAATGGTATAACCTAGCCAATATGTCAATACAGACATGCTATGATGGTAAAACCCTCATAAGACAATTAATCCTTGTTAACATCTAAGAACATACTAACATTCCTGGTAGTGTGACTTGAGAAACCACATCAGCCGTCAAGGTAATTGGACTATGTCCAAGCCTTAAAGCCTATATGATCAATCTAGATCATGGCAAGTAACATCAATGTGATGATCGAAATATAAACATACGTTAGAGATGAAGTGCCTACTGGCTAAACTTATTGTCCTTTAAGACAACGAAAGTTGTGGTCTACGAACCCCTGTCTAAAGATATTAGACTATGTCCAAGCATAATAGTCTATATGATCAATACGATCATGACTAATATCATCTAATACGATGATCACATTATTTAACATCCTTTAGTGATGTTTCGCCTACGGGCTATAAACTATATTGTCCACTAGTGACATTGACAATTGTGACCGTTATGGTTCACCGTCCAAGGTAATGGGCAATGCCCAAGCCTTGTAGTCTACAAGATCGATAAGATCATGACTAATATCCTAAATTACGATAATCATATATATATATATATATATATATGTATAAACATCCGTTAGTAATGTCCATTGATTGGCCTATGTGGCAAAATAAATTGTCTTTCAAGCAATGACAGATGTAGCCTATGACTCTCTGCCCAAAGGTAAAGAACTATGTTTAAACCTTAAAATCCCTGATCAAATGAGATTGCGGCTTATATATTAATGTCCTCTGTGACAAGGCCTTCATGCCATATGGCTATTATATGTCCTTCGAGACGAGCCTATGTACTACATTTTCATATCCTTCATGACGGACTTACGTTCCATATTTAAAAGTCCTTGTGGCAAGCTTTCGAGCTATTCAAAATCGTCAATATGACAAAGAAAATTGTGACACTATGATTCCCTGTCTAAAAGGTAATGGACTCGGTCCAAACCCTAAATGCCATTGATGGTCCTTTTGTGACCTAAGCTAAATGTAATTGATATACATACAAATAACATTCATTGGGAATGTTCTTAACCTATTAGCCTATATGGTTTAATGATACCATGGTTATTGTATGTTAGGTCATCAGGATGATGACTAGCTGTTGTAATGCAACTAAGTAATTGTTTCATTTGGTGTTAGGGACCAAGTCTCGATTATGGCAAACTCGGATAAAACAACCAGCAGTCGCGATATTGATGATGCAACACATACTAAGGATACTACAATTGTGAACCTCAATATTAACAAAGATGATCTCCAAGCTTTGATTGACACAACTGTTGGAAAAGCTATGAGAAAGGTCATGAAAAAGTTCAAGGAGCCCGATGCTACCTGCTCGAAATCCCATTTAAAACCATACTCCTTACTCATGAGAAGAATTTTGTTCATGCCTCGAATGCGAAGGATGAACCGAAAAGGAAAAGGGAAGGGGATAACTCCCAAAAATCTAGGAAAGAAAGGAAAGTCCGGACTTGATACGGACCAACAAAAGTCCAATAAAAAGCCTGTATGCAAGACCTTCTATAAAATACACTGGGGACAGTGTCGATTGGAACAAAGGCTTAAGCGGTTTGGCGTCTGTAAGAGAACTGGTCATCAGTCCCATGAATGTAGAAACTTAAAGAATGCGGTCTGTTTCGGCTGTGGCGAGAAGGGCCACATCAGGACTAACTGCCCTAAAACTGTCAAAAATGGAATAGCTAAGTATAAAGAGACTAAGAATGGAGGCGCTTAAACCCTCCTGATAAATGCCAAAGGCGGTTCTTATCAATAAAGACACTAGGTACATCCCTTATCGTGAATCAATTGCTAAGAATTCTATTTTAGGAACTATTAAGTCTTCCATATATCATAAGCTTAGCAAACTTTTAGAATTTTTCCATAAGAACTTCAGATATTAAGTATAAGGTAAAACTTACCAACGAAAATCTTCGGGACCATTTCTTCTATTCTTGTCGGAAATCCTCATTCATAAAATCTAAAGTACTCTTCCTTCGGATGGAGTACGACAATATATGTTATTTTATTTTGTTATCTCATTGATTTCTATTAACTGCGAATGCTAGAGTATGCTTGATAAAGACACCATATGAGGATTGGTGTATCTTAATGTGTTCCATAGATTGCTTCCATGCCTGATCAGTATGGAGGTTTAATGCATGGGACCACTGAGATATCCCAATGGTCATATTGTACTAAGTCAACTAACGGTATTCAAAGAAGATATCCAGTATAGAAATGTCCAAATAAGTGTCATTAGTTAAGGCATCTATGCATTCGTAAAGAAAATGTGTCATTTTTATGGCACCAATAACGATAGATGAACTGAAGCCTGAGATTTAGAATATCTCTGTAATCTCTCTGTGTGTCTTGATTATCTTCTCCAAGGAACTACCTTGTTTACCTCCTAAGACAAGTAGAGTTAAGATTAACATCCCGCTTAGGGCTGCATTATTGTGAAAGCTCCATATCGATTAGTACCAACAATAATGGAAGAATCGAAACCCTAATTAAATGAACTTTAAGATAAAGGTTCATAAAGCCTAATTCATAATTCTGAGAGCTTCGGTATTATTAATTAAGAAAGACGGTTCATTATGCTTATGCATTGATTACCGCAACCCTATTTAGGCAACAATTAAGAATCGCCATCAGCTGCCCAGGATCGTCGATTTGTTCGACTAACCAAGAGGTTAGCTATTCTTTAAGATTGGTTTAAGCAGTAGTTGGAATAACCATCTCACCTTAAATAAGCTTTCCTATAACTAATAGTTAGTATATAAGCATCAAGGATGCTCCTTTGGAGACCTTGTATAGATGGATATGTCAAACGTCCGTTTATTAGATAGAAGTTTAGTAAGTCCAAATTATCAGGACCTGAAGTTACCCTGGAGACAACGGATAAGATTATACAATCTGTGATCGTCTGAAAGCTGCCAGTAATTGACAGAAAATCCATGTTAATAAGAGTCGCAAACCTCTTGAGTTCTCAACAAGGAACAAGATTCAGCAGAAAGTACCACCCTAGAAAGGTGTGCTGCATTTTGAAGTAACGAACAAGTTAAACTCTAAATATATAGGACCGTTCAAGAAAATCGGATATGTTAAGATCAATATTCTATAAGCTAAAACATACCTAAGGAATTTGATGATGTTCACAATGTGTTTCACACTTGTGATTTCAGGGTAAGTCTAGCCGATAAGTCAATAGCATTATCACATAATGATATGCAGATTAATGAAAATTGTGGTTTGATGAGAAACCAGTATTGATTAAGGATCGACAAGATTAGAAGCTCCGAAAGAAAGCATATACCTATTGGTAAGGTTAAACAAGATGCCGTAGAGGCCCTGATTATCCATGGGAGGTCGTGTTCACAACGTGACAGAAGAACTCCTATCTTTTTGAGCAAATCTCGAGGTTGAGATTTCTTTTAAGGGGGCGAGGATGTAACACCTCGTAAAATCATGACCAATGATGTGTTGACACGTGTACTAAACCCTAATGAAGTCAAACGTTGACTATAAAGGACTAATTTTGCGAAAAATCAAAAACTTTGAATACAAAAAGGACTAAAAGTGTCAACATGCTTAAACTAAGCCTCTGAATGATGTTACACGGTAATCATAATCACAAAAGACCCACTTGTTGGTCGAAGGGACTAAAAAGCGTTAACATGTTTAATTATACCTCTGAGTGACCTTTTAACGAACCCGATGCATCATGATGTTTGATAATACTCTCGAGAATGCCTAACATGGACAACACAGGGCTTTTGACGCAATAGATTGATAATGCGCGCAAATTTGCGCGTTAGAGGGACCAAAAGCGTCAAACTCTAAAACTACACCTTTGAGCGACCATTTAAGTGAACTGGAGTAAACTAGAGTGTCGTAATATCCCATCATACTCTTGGAAATACTTGTTATTGATCTAGAAAGGCTTTTATGCCATTTCACGTTAAAACGCACAAGTTCGCAAATTAAAGGGTTAAAAGCGTCAACGGGGAGAAACTAGTGTTTTCGGTGATCGTTTAACGAAACCGGACCTAAAGGTGTTTGGTTATACTCCCTGGATCATCTCCAAACTAACTACAAGGGGCTTTTGTGCCAAAAATGAAAGTTATAAAGCTTATAAAGGTGCAGGGACTAAAAGTGACAAGTTTAAAACTTATTTGCTGAGATAGGGGGTGGTAGCGCGACGCCACAGCCTACCCCTTTTGCTGTGGCGTGCGGCGATGGCCTCATTTTGACAGAATCTTACTTACAGCTGCAGGTTCTTCCTTGCAGCCCAAATAAACCACTCTAACACTCATAATTCGAAACCTTGAGCTTGTTAATGGTTTTAAACATCTGGTATTACACTTGGATTGATCCTAGAGAGCCCCTAAATACTTGGCATGATCTAGAGGATACTCCATGCATTATATAAAGGCCCTTAGGGCAGCCATAATCCTTGCACCTTCACTCTAAACTCTCACATCTCACTTGCTTGAGCATTCTTGAACATTTCTCTGGGATTCCTGATCAAGAGGGAGCCCACCTTAGTTCAATTTTCATGCAAGGACTTGATGTAAGTGTCCTTAGCCACTCTAGTTTGGTTTTTATGTGTTTAAAGACCAAAAGTCAAAGTTGTCGTAATAACGCTTTGACTTTCGGTTTAGACCTAAACGGTCTAGCCATCGTTCGAGGCAATTATGGCTACGTGATCGTAATTAGGTAGGTGTTAATCCCTCAAAAGGGCACCTCCTAATTATCACGTTTACTTAGTTAATTGTCGGGTCAAAGTAACTAGTCAAAAAGTCAAACTAGTCAAATTTTCATAAAATAATTAAAACTGATAATGTAGAAGTTATGAACCATGTTTTATCACTTAAATAACTTGTTAATATTATTAGAACATGTCAAAGCATGTTCAACCCGACAATTCTGAGTATTAGGCTCGGTTCGCAACCGAAAGTCGCAAAAGTAGACTTTTGCTTTGACTTTTAGTTCTGACCCGAATTGGCTTAGTTTAGTTATGCCTTAGGGTTCCTTTGTGACCATGTTATATGTTAGTATAACCCTCTAAGGTCATACTACATGGTCCCTTAGAAATCAGAGATCATTTACATGTTACCGTTATTTGCTTAAAAGTTGACCATTATGCCCTTATATTATAAAAACGAGATTTTTGAAAATGTGAGAGGACAAAAAGCTTTAATACTGATATATAAGTATGTCCATAAAATTTGACATCAGTTTCTGGTCCCAAACAAAAGTTATGCAAGATAGCATAAAATGAAACTTTTTGTTAATTAAATGACATTTTTAGCATAAATCATATTTAAACCCAAATTTTGGCACCAAACTCATTACCTACTGTTTTGATATAATTTTTAGGGAATTTTGGAAATTCTTGTCAAATTTTATACTGACCATAACATAGAGTTCTTGCATGAACTCGGTAATTGACGATAATGCCATTTTCATTAATAAAATGAGTTTTACACATCATTTACATGTCAAACCTTTTCCTACTGATGTTATATATTAAATAGAGTATTCTAAGCATTCAAGACTGATAAAAATCTAAGAATTTTATATACATCTTAAATATCGTCAAATACCGACTTTTATGCGAATTAGGCGCATAGTATGGTTTAAAACCATATTTAGCACCTAAGACATGATACTTACTGATTTCATAAATAAATTTTATTATCTTAACAGTAAGTATAAGTCTTAAACTCAGATTTCCAATTTGGTCCTTAAAACATATGAGAAAAGGCCAAAATGCCCCTCCTATGCATAATTTGGCCATAAATGGTAAACTTCACATATGTATGATATCTTACTGATGTAACATGATAAAATAATTATTTTTACTAATTATTTTAGACCAGAACCTCAGTTTGCTAACCTCTTTTATAAACTTTAAAATCACCAAAATACCCTTACGGGGCTTAAATTTGGTTTTAAATTCGTTTTGGGCATATTTGAAGATATCCTACTGATATCACAATATATTTTAAGCATAATAACTTATGGAACTTGTACTTGTCTCATCCGGTTACCTGTTATGCTTATACGCGTTCGGTACAGTTTATGTAACTAGTTTGCATAAATTAGCCGAAACGGGTTAAACCTTATCATTTTTATTTCAAAATCCAGAATGTATTTAGTTCACCTATTTTAGACAAGTCTTCATACTTGTCGGGTCTAAATCACATTCCAATCCGGTCACCGCTTAATCTAGCGTTTCATACCGTAAACCTTTCTTTAAAACTAACCGGTCTAAGTTACAACTTAAATAAAACCCGTTAGTAATCTCATAGGTTAATAAAAACCTTCATTCTAGATTAGGAGCCTCGGTAAAAGCTACTTGCACTAGTTGAGTACATTATACGGCTGAGTGGATAAATCTTGCATTTAAAAGCCTAGGCAAATACTTTTAACTTATTTTCCCTTATACGGGCTTGGGATACGGTAAATTATTACAACTTGGTCAGGTATTGAATATTTAATCGATTAGTGGTTAAATCATTGAGATAACCCGCTTTAATCTGTTTTGTTTGATACAAAGCATTTGGGGGTTAATATGACCGTGTCCTGGATATCCTTGGCTCATTCATTTGAAATGGCCACGAATTAAGCACGGGGTGTAGGCATACACCTAACAGTTGCGTATAAAAAAAATTGTATCTCACTCGTGAGGAAACTTCTTGTGGGCTTATACTAGTGCTGTGTCTATTAATCTTGTCCCGGCTCTTCTATTCCGGGCCCTGAATGTACGACAAACATGTAAATCTGTATACAAGATTATTTTATATAATTGTACCAAGTTATAAAAGAATATTTGTGCCTTGTGCATTTAAATCAATTTTCTTAAATATTTTCAAAAGAGTCAGTTAATTGTATTTACCAGTGTAAACTGACGTATTTTCAAAAGGCTAAGTGACAGGTACTACTCGTAATTGGCTGGGAGCTTCTTGGTGTTAATAAAGAATCTTGCAAATCCTTAGGATGCCCTAAAGTCTGCTAAACTTCGTTTTGTACATTTTATGAAAGATCCGCCTGTGGACTTAATATTACATGCTCTTCTGTACCTAATACTTTTATATTTTCAGAAATTTGGGTTTGTAATAATATTTTATATTCCAAGACTTCCGTTGCGCTATTCTGTGTATGTTTGACCATGACGATACCAATCTTACGTCACGATACTCCCCATCAGGCCCACCAGGCTGAGCTGTAAATATCGGGGTGTGACACAATCTCAATCACAGAACCCCAACAACCCAAGAAACCCCATATTCAAGGCACATGGGCGTTGTTAGGCATGTGGGCCGTTGACAATGGGTGGAGGATTTGACGCGACAAAAGATGGTGGAGTGTACATATTGTTAGTGGTTAGGGTTTACCTGATTTGTCGAAAGAACACATCTGATCCCTAGATGTGGATGCCATCATTGCCACTCACCATCAAGCGTTAAACCGCCGCTGTTATTTATCACGGCGGAACCCTAGCACTGCCATCGTTTATATCACCACCATCTTTTATATCACCTCCACGAAGACAAATGTTGGAAGATCATCTGGTGGAGATATCCAAAGGCGTATTATGGTGGAGTTAGGGTTCTGTTGCGGTGGTGGATGGCAACTTGGTGCGGTGTTAGTTGTGGGTTATGCAATCGAATGGTGGTCCGGTGGTAATGGTGGTGGAGGGTAGGTGGTTGCAGAAGGTGGTTGGAGATCTAGGGTTTGGGTGGATATACAATGGGGAAAAAGTAGAAGGGTTGGTGAAATGACCTATTTGCTCTCATGAGCAACTCACACAACATGATTTAACTGAAAAATCTAACTGAGTTAGGGCTAAAGGACAAACCGTGTAACATTTGGAAACATTAAGTACACAACTCATCAATTTTAAAGGCAAAGGACACCGCTTGAAATTTGGCACAAAGATAAAGGACAAAACTTGTAATTTACTTTTATTTATTTTTTTTTGTGACAGGGAATGTTTTATATTTATATAAAAATAGGCATGTAAATGAACTAAATGTTCATGAACTATTTGTGAAATGTTGGCGGAATGTTCGTTTATTTAACGAACATGAACATCTTTTTGTTTATTGACTAAACGAACAAACATGAACACACGTTTTGTCCGTTCATATATGGTATTAACCACTGGGATGGTGACTCGGGTGGGGTATACCCGCTAGGTGGACGTTTAAAAGAAAAATGTAAGCTTATGCTATTTCCCTCCGAAATAGCGACTTGGTGATAATACCCTTTGAGTTGATCATGAATTAAATTGCAAAAGCTCATCATTATCATCCATTCATTCCATCAAAGAAATTTAATTTTGAAAATACATAAGGGCTATTTATATATGATGGTAGATTTTTATCTTTGCCTTATAATCTCGAGACGGGATTAGGTGGATCTGTTGACTTTGAGTGTGAGACCCTCTGAACTTAATGTTAACATGAAAGGGGCTTGACAAGTTGGTGGTTGGGTATAAATGGATAAATATGCTGGTATTCGTGGTTAAACGTTTTGAGTCTTTTAAATAAGAAATCTAAAGTTTTTGAAGTCAGTGATCCTAGTTCTGATTCCATTTGCATAGTTTTTCAGGGATGGAAAGAGGTTAAGTATGGTGATGTTTGATGTGGTATAAAAATACATCTTTTCTCTTGTATTTTGTACATTATATTAGTTAATTTGTTTTTGTTTTTATACATTTTTGGCTTGTACTTAGTTCTATATGGGTTTTACAGGTGTTCGTGTGCAGATGAAGTAAAAACAAGCTGAAACGTTAAAGAAACGAGCACACAGGAGAAGGTTTGGGCTTAGTGAAGAATTCTCATGGAATGGAAATGGATATTTGATAAGATGAGATGATAGAGAATTGAATTACGAAGCCATAGGCAAAAACGATGAATAAAACGGAGCTGAAACGAAGAAGTTATGACGAAAACGAGTTTCTGTGTACGGATGTTGGTTGTGTCGCGCGACCATGAACCTTTATCACGCCCGCGCGACGCGAGTAGGGACCTAGTCAGCACAAAAGGTCCATCTTTGACCCTATTTAAGCCCATAATTAACCCTAAACATATCTTAGACAACCCTATACGAATTAGAGAGGCTTGGGACGAATTTCGGACATCTTTCAGAGCAAAATCTTGAGTTACGAAGCATCGGTTGTAGGTTCGAAGACTTAGGATCGTGTCAGCTTGTGGTTTTACTATCCAGGTTCACTTGTTCTCTTACTATTCAATCTCAAACATGTTTTGCTACTTTGTTATGAAACTTATTTGTTGGTGCATAAATGTCTGTTAACTTCGTCTTGTATCGAGTCTTGTACCTAGATAGGATAAACCAGTGCTCAATAGGCTAGAAATTAGGGTTTTTATGTTGTTTGGCCATTTCGCACGAAATGGACAAAGTCATTTCGCACGAAATGAGACAAAGTCATTTCGCACGAAATGAGACAAAGTCATTTCGCACGAAATGAGTCATGTTTATTTCGTACGAAATGAGATTTCTATATATAGTGGAGCATGGTTTGTCATTTGTAACGATCCGGATTTCAGAGCCGAGGTGCTGCCAAACTATCAAGTGATCTGTATTGCTTTGAAATCAATAAACAAGTAGTTCTAAACGAGAATCAAGCTGTAATCAAGTTCGTATCATCGAATTCAGCCTTTGATATGGATTAAAATTCTTCTGATCGACTCGTTCAGGTCATACAACGATCCAACAAGTGGTATCATAGCTCAGGAGGAAGAGTTCGTACCGATTCAGCTTGTTTTCACCGGAATTTCTGTCTTCTACTCATTTTTCTTCACAATTTTCAAAATTAACTGAGATTTCACGGTTAAAATGGCTTGAATTTCACATATTACACGCGAAATACAGTATTAATCAATCCTTGAAAGAATTAGACCTAAAATCGACCTAAAACCAGATCAATTTGATAAAAATGTGGACGATTGGGTGATGTCATCATCATTTCGCACGGAATAGACATTGAGGACTTCATTTCGCACGGAATAGACATTGAAGACTTCATTTCGCACAGAATAGACATTGAAGACTTCATTTCGCACGGAATAGACATAGTTGACTTCATTTCGTATGAATTGCACCATTTCGTACCAAAGTGCCCATTTCGCTTGAAAGACATTCAATTCATACAAATTGGACATTATTGGATCATTTCGTTTGAAACCTGCCATTTCGTGTGAAAGATACTTCCATTTCGCATGAACCATTTCGCTTGAAGACCATTCCGCTTGAAGCTGTTCATTTCGTTTGAAACTTGACAGCTCGTGTGAAATCCATTTCGTTTGAGTTGTTTTTAAAAATCACAAAAAATTGTCTAAAGTGTTTGTTGATTGTTTCAGGTACTTAAAGATGGGTGATGATTTTCTTCTTGGGACTTCAGGTTGATCAACTGCCCAAGGGAATTTTCATACATCAGACGAAGTATGTTCATGATATCTTAGAGAAATTTGGGATGTCCGGGACTACTCCAGCTTCCACCCCATTAGCGACGAACCATGGGATAAATCCTGATCTCACCGGAGAGAAGGTGGATGAAACGTTTTATCGCTCTATTATAGGATCGCTGATGTATTTGACAGTTTCAAGACCCGATATCATGTATCCAACCTGCCTCGCAGCGTGGTTTCAGTCAAGCCCCAGAGCTCCGCATATGGTGATTGTGAAACGGATATTGCGCTATCTGAAAGGAACTCCATCACCGAGGTTTTGGTATCCAAGAGAAGGCGATTTCACGCTTGAAGGGTATTCTGATTCCGATTTCGGATGCTGCAAAGTTAACGCTAAGTCAACAACTGCGGGATGCCTGTTTTTCGGACCACGATTGGTCACCTGGCAATGCAAGAAGCAGACCTATGTCGCTTTATCCACATGTGAAGCCGAGTATGTATCTGCTAGCAGTTGCTGCTCTCAGATCTTGTGGATCCAGCAACAGATGCGAGACTACGGTTTGCAATTTCTTAACACCCCTATCTTTGTTGATAATGAGGCAGCTATAAACATAACAAAAAATCCTGTTCATCAAGCTAAAACCACATTGAAATTCGTCATCACTTCATCCGAGACTGTTTCGAGAAGAAGTTGATACGAATTGAGAAAATCCACACTGACGAACAAAAATCTGATTTACATACCAAAGCGTTTGATAAAACAATATCTTTTAAAACTGAACAGTAGGAAGCTTTTATCGGTGTCGGAGGAGATTCTTGGCGTAGATGAAGGTACCACTGTAGATGATGTTGAAAAGCAATCTGCAATGGTTTGTCGATTTTTACTTGTTTTGGTATTTAGGGGGAGGTAGGTTATATTTTCAGAAAATACAAAAACAATAAAAAAATTTCAAAAACCAAAAAACATGAGATATTTTAAAATCCAAAAACAGTAGAAAACTGAAAAAGAGTTTGTGTATAAAGGGAAAATGATAGTACATCATCTAGACAGTTACGGTATGCTAAAGATTTGTAAAGTTTAAAAGTGTTAAACAGTCTCGTTGATGATATGCCGATAGGTTTTTACACATTTAGTAAAGTTTGTTCGGGATATAAACCTAAAATCACAACTTGCTTTTACGTGGGGAACATCTCTCGGATATATAGGTAACCCGTGAAATCCTGTTTGAAAGGCTCTATTTCTGACATACTAGATCTTTGTACGTGGTGATATCTGGGGTATTATACCTGGACTTCTGATTTTGCGGGAGCAATAGCCTAGTCCTCGTATAATACTTTGCATTGCGTTAATCTTAAAGCCCCCCCCCCTCAGCATAAAAAATGATGAAACATTGAAAAATGCTAATCATGTGCTGTTGTAAAAGAAGATCCCCAAAGGGGACCCACCTAAAGTCGAACCATCATCTCTCTGATTTTGCGGAAGCAATAGCCTGAGTTCTCATGTTCTCGCATTTAACCCCTTACAGATATTACTAGTGTGCACTCACCTGTAAGACTGAATATAGTGGTCTGGATACGGGATTATATTCTGAGGTGGTACACGTGTAAAACTTAAGATCTTAAAACACTAAATTCGTATCCTGAACAGATTGAAATTTGTGTGAGAATTTAAGAGGATCAGTATATCGGCAATCTAAGTGAATTGTTTAATTCTGAGTATGAAATCAAAGCTTAACGGTACTTGTGACTTGTCGATAGCTGATATGATTCCCTAACACGCTCACCAAAAATATGTCTGTAAATAGTTTACTTTTACTGTATTTCTTTTCTGTTTAGCATTCTAGTCTAGAAACTTTATTCAAAATCCAAAAAGATTTTACATTTCTGCTCTATTTTTTCGACAAACCAAAGTGGAAAGCTGATCTTCAGATTCGCAGTTTGAAGTAGATGCAGGAAGTTTCTGAGCTGGACAGAAGAGTTGGGAGCTTATCATGTTAAACCTGTGAAAATGAAAAGTCAACACAAGTTCATTAATTTGAAACTTGTATTTCTTAAGAATAATGTTTTGAAAAAATGTTGAACAAAAGTCAGTTTTGCTTTGTCTCGGGTCAACCAAGGTCATTAAGTTGGCCTTGGTAGACAAATTAAGGACCCAGGGTCATTAATTTGGATCTGGATACTTAAGTGGATTATTAAAAACTGATAAAAACAACGAAAGAAGTCAAAAAGAGAATATGTTATAATGTCAAGTTAATGTTAAGTTTCTGAGAAGCAGGAAACAGAACCTGTGAAAGCAGCAAAGCGAGATCCCCGTGGTTAAGTATGGACTAATTTTGAACCAAAATATGATCCCAGCTTATTGAAAGGGGGAGTCTAAAGACATAAGAGTCAGATGCAGATTCTGGATCAACATTCAAGGGGGAGTTTGAAGATTGTAAAAGCCAGGTTCGAGTGCTGATTGCTGATGTTGTTAAACTTAAGGAATCAAGAGATCTGATCAAGAGAATAAGAAGATAAAGAGATTGAAGGATGTTTACAGTGTCAAACAGTTTGGAAAGAGGGAAGTTTGATCAAGACTGAAGACTCGATGCCGAAGACTTCGTCAACATCCAAGGGGGAGTCTGTTGGTGCATAAATGTCTGTTAACTTCGTCTTGTATCGAGTCTTGTACCTAGATAGGATAAACCAGTGCTCAATAGGCTAGAAATTAGGGTTTTTATGTTGTTTGGCCATTTCGCACGAAATGGACAAAGTCATTTCGCACGAAATGAGACAAAGTTATTTCGCACGAAATGAGTCATGTTCATTTCGTATGAAATGAGATTTCTATATATAGTGGAGCATGGTTTGTCATTTGTAACGATCCGGATTTCAGAGCCGAGGTGCTGCCAAACTGTCAAGTGATCTGTATTGCTTTGAAATCAATAAACAAGTAGTTCTAAACGTGAATCAAGCTGTAATTAAGTTCGTATCATTGAATTCCGCCTTTGATATGGATTAAAACTCTTCTAATCAACTCGTTCAGGTCATACAACAATCCAACATTATTCTTGATTTCTTCATGATGTTAGGCTAATTTTCCTTGAACTACCTAGGTTTGGATGAACATGTGTTAAAGATTTGATTTTTATCGGGATTATGAACTATTTATGGACTTTTCTATAAAAGTAAAGACTTAGTTTTGTTGAGTCGATGTATAAGCATGCTTTTGCTTGTTTGATAAATGTTCATTAGCTCACATGTTCCTAGTTGAATGTCTTTCATATAATAGGTTCGAGTTAGATCATTGACCGAGTGTTTGTGGTTTTTATGGTTAATTGGCAAATACACCATAGAAGTGATACTTATGAATCTAGTAGATCTAGGTGTTCTACTAATCTTAATAATCATGAGGTGCGAGATTGTCGGTATGTCTAGGTTGGTAAATTGCTTTGTGAGGAGTCCGACTTAGTTGCCTTTCCAATTCTTGCTTATCAAGTCAAATCATATTTCCAAGTTACCCTTGATTTTCAGGCCATGAGGTAGATTGTCGAATAATGGTACTTTATTAGAACAATTAACAAAACCATGAGGGAGTCTAAACAAACCGGTAATTTAACACCCTATTAGAGTTTCATAAGTGTCTTCTTGAGAAGGGTCGAGTGTCCTATTTGGTTTCTCAAGAGGTTTAGTACTTTAAGTACTTTACCATCCCGGTTCCATAACAGTGCATGTTCCATGGAAAGATAACTGACAACACACAGGATTCCAACCTAGGTAGTCCTTTTATCATCATCTGAGTTAAATCCAAGTTTCAAGTTGCGTCTTAGTTTGGTTAAATTAGTTAGTCTTTAATTAATTGCAATTTTAGGATATTAGAACCCCCCCCCCCCCCAATCAACAAAACACATAAGTCGAGTCTGTCTTAGATAAGTTAGTCGAGTCTAGTAAACGTAATTAGAGAGTCTCATGGGTTCGATACTCGGACTTACTTAGTCTATACTGCAGAGTCTCGTGGGTTCGACACTCGGACTTACTTAGTCTATACTGTATTGACAGGTACACTTGCCGGTTGTGTGGTCTAGGTTTTAGAGAGTATGTTTTTACACATTTAAAACTTAGTGTGTCTAGTTTAGGTTAATATTAGTTAGTTTTTATAGACTATATTTAGCACATCATCCCTCTCATTGAAAGCATCTTGAATTTTGTGCGTAATGATTGAAGTCTAGCCTTTTGGACTCAATCAATTCCAACGTGACTTGTCTTTAAGGCTTCCAATATGTTTTTGGTTGTACTATGGGATGCTACCAACATCACTATATCTTCTGGAATTGCTTGAAATAGATAGGCAATCACTGTCCTATCCTTTTTGTAATATACCTTTGTTCCTTCTATGGTTTCTACGGTCTCCCAATGGTTGTTGGCATTCAATACTGTCTTTACACGAACAACCCAAATCTTGTAATTTTTTGATGTTAACATTGGTGTTTGGAGGGTGATTGAGAACGTATCCTTACCAGTCATCTTTTTGTTCTTAGTCTTCATCATCTTGGGTTTTGATGGAGGTTTTGTCGGTGTATTCTTCGTCCTCCCAATTGTTCGGCCTACTACGAACTTCCCAAGGTTTTATACGAACTTGTTTGACTTTCTCATAGTTAAACTTTATTAATTCTAACTTTCCCTATAGTCAAAACTAATGTTTATTGTTTTTTCCTTAAATTAAAACTTATTTGATTTTTCTTTTAAAAATAAAACTCAACATTTTATTCAAATACTAAAATTTGTTTTATACAAAATTATCAAATTCTTATTGTTCCTTTAAAAAAAATTCACCAAATTAAGTAAAGTGTAACATATAGGTGTGGCGCACAGTTATGGGGCGAATTCAGACTCTCGATGAGCTCATCAAGTGGAACTATTATACAGGTGATGGTTTGTGTCTGGTTTGTGAATTTGAGCCCGAGACTGTAGATAATAATTTCTACTCACGTGTCGCGCCTGTTATTGGTGGAACCATGTAAGTGGTTGGTGCAAGATTAATCCTATCTTCACCTTTTTCTACCAAGGACATGTGTCACACCCCGACCCGCAACGAATTGGTACGGGGTGGACTGATTGCCATAGCTCATGACACTATTTAAATTTATAATATTTAAAGCACAACCAAATTAAATTGTCACATAACATATATAAATCATAAAATCTTCATACAAAGTTCAAAACCAAACATAACATAAGTTTTCCAATTTATTTCCTAAGGCCCATGCTACGTGACTTCTTCACTCGGTCATTGACCTTGATTACCTGCATCATGTTAGGAAAATATATTTTGGATCAAAAAACATGTTCGGTGAGTAATTTCCTCGTTTTATTTCAAAAAACATTTTTATATTTAAATTTTAAAATAAATCATTTTAACATGCATTTCAAGGTTAGTTCGGTGATTGTCTAATGATGTTAACTTAGGCAGTAATCACATAAACACCAAACAAGAACACACAATCATTTAACAACACGTAACAATATAAAATAATAGACTCATGACAATAGCGTGCATTAGTCTCAAGCCCCAAGGAGGGAGTCTAATACTGTTGGCGATACTAGGCTACAACCCATGGCCGTAGGGAACCTAGTCAGCCGTGGATCCACAAGACACAATAACATGCAATAGACTTGACATCAGATAGTAAATAGAATGAAAGTGTACACATAAGACCTTCACATAACAACACTTGATCATAGCATGTTAAGTAAATCAATAAGTATAAAATTATACACCGCAAAATTTGAAAAGTTAAAAATGGGAAAATGGAATAGATTACTCATAGGTTGCGTTCCATATATTTCCTTGAATCGACTGAATGAATTTAAGGAAAACTGCACGAAAAGACACTATCCTAGAATATACATTTTCATATATGAAAAGTACTAATCAATAAAAATCAAAAGTAATATACGAATAAATCTAGGGTTTAAGGTGTGGGGTAATTAAATATTACCATCCAAATTTTAAGTCATTATATAACAATTTATAAAGTAATATCCACAATACACTAATTAATATATCTACAAACCAAGACTAAAAGTTTATAAAGTATGGAACTTAATTATGCGATTTTATGATCACCTATATCAATTCATTAATTCACAAGTTTATATCATATGGAATTTAAGTTCATAGTGTTATGGTTACATACATAAATTTAACCAAAATATATAAAATTACATCTCGGTGATTTGACAAGTACTACAAGAAAAGTGACCATTAAAGACTAAACTATTAGGGAATGATATATTAGCCTTGAATAGATATATCTGAGACTAATTTATCAGTTACTGATAATATCGGGGACTGATTTATATACGACATATGTTAACGACTGATAATCAGTTGCTAATATTCATTTGCAATATAAGTTTTTTAAGTGGAATCTTTTTCTTGATTGAATTTCAGTCCCAAATAAGTTCTTTTTGTAATCTTCTATCTTTAATATGGATGGAACATATTAAAGACAAAAAATGTAAGACTCATACATTTTAGAACATCGAATTTATAAAAATTTCTTGCGTTTATATGATTTACACACGAAACATTCATAAAAATGTAGGTTAACAAAAAATTAGTGTCTTAAGGATTTACAAAATAACGTTAACATTGTTCGGTTTGAGTAAACAACTAAACATAAAGCGGAAGCATCATCATCATTTGTGTTCGGTTCTTATATTACTTTATTGCATCCGTCTTCATAGTTGTAATGACCTAAGTAACATTTAACAATGTTAAATGTTAGGAGTATAATACTAAACGCAATTTAATATCACAAGTAACACAATAAAACAAAATAAAATTTTTTAAACAATACCCGCCGTAAGCTACTGTAGGAAACCATAGCCAACAATGGCCTTTAAAGTTTTGGACAGAAGCCCTCAACCGTAACCAAATTTTTATCACTACCGTAGCCTACGGTCTGCGACCGTAGGTTACAGTTCACCTCTGCTGATTTGTTTTTTCCTGTTTTACCCATTTGTACAAAAGCGGCTATAACTTTTAAACCGCTTATCCGTTTAACCTCATGTTTGTTCCTATGTGATTGTACTTTGATCCTTTACGAATTAGACTCAAAATCCACCACCCGGATTAATAAAATTCTTATCCTATAAACTTTCGGCTAAAATTTTATTTAAGAAATTATTTGACCCGTTTGCATTTTAACAAACAAACTCACTTACACACATTACACTTACATGGATGTGATATCTATGATCATTTCCCATTACTCGAGTTACCATCCTTAATCTTTACGCATTTGTTGTCCGGTATGCATTCATAATTATTCAACCTGTTCAACCTCAAAATAGTTGAACGTAAATAACACGAATTCTATTCGCGAATCTCATAATCTTTTAGTCATAACTCATTACTGAGTCTTTCGACGTTTAATCCGCGTTCCCGTTTCTCGGTCTATGCATATTTTTGAAATCCTACCCATCAACCGGGTATTAACCAAGTCATTATTAACGTAACCATTCTAGTTTGCATTGAGACTTCATTTTGACCTGTTTGGTTGATTTAGCGAAGTCCATTGCTTTTATTCAACCAAACCTTTATCAATTCATCATTTTGACCCGTTTGAATGTTTAACTGAAGTCCATCACTTTCAAACAAACAAACCTTCCATAATTATGTTATTTTAACCTAAATTGGATGTTTTAATGAAATCCATCACTTTTCAACAACCAAACTCTTTATAAAATCGTTATTTTGACCCGTTGGATTATTTTAGTGAAATCCATCACTTTTCAACAACCAAACTTTGTATAAAATTGTTATTTTGACCTATTTGATTATTTTAGTGAAATCCATCACTTTTCAACAACTAAACTTTTGTTATTCGTATTTATCGATTCGGTTCATCCGTACGGAATCCACCGCTTAAGAACGATCCGAATTTCTTGAATCTATCTTCATTATTCAACATATATCAATACAAAATATTAACGAAACTCTAGGAAGCATAAAGCCACGTACCTTAAAGCTTTTTCTTTAATCGTGCGTTCGCCCCGGCTTGACTTCCCGAAGTTTCACTCGAGTTGCCTATAATGTGCAACCCAATTATTATTAATACCTCAGTGTCTATACTCATGGCATGTACACTTGCCAAGATTTCAATCATAAGTTCATATCCACATTATTTGTTTACTTATTACAAATGGATGTCTCATTTAAGCGTTTTATCGAACACCTTGTGCGCATAACTTATAATTAGTTATGTCACTCAAATTATGTAAATCTCAAAACATATAATTCCAACTAAACAAGTAGTTATGTTCACTAAAAACGCTTTTATCTCAAATTTCTGTTTATTATGAGTTCATACACTCAACATTAACCTCCTAGATTTCATTGGTTTAATCTATTCATCAAAACCCACTTATTCAAATAGATACATAACATCATAACACTTGTTTCTTGTCCAATTGTGTATAATTTCAGCTAAGTTTAAGGTTCTTAGGTTCATATAACACCTTCTCTAAGCCACATTAACATCAATTTCACCAAGAACTCAATTTCCTAAGTTCACTATATAACATTCATCATTCAAAATGAAATTTGTTACATACCTTATGTTAATCTCGTATGGATGATCTATAATCCACACACATGCATGAGTTCTAGACCACAATTAGCTTTCAATTTGTTGATTTAGGGGCTATTTGTTTACCTCTTAATGAGGCTCTTAATGATTCAGACCTCTTGCTGGTTCAGCACTTAATGGTTCAGACTGTTTGTTTGACGAGCAGATATCCGAATGGTTCAAACATTTACCTCTGAATGGTTAAGCCTTATACATAGTCTGAATGGTTAAGACCACCAATCTGAATTGGTCAAACAGTTGCCTCTAAACGGTTAAGAATTATACAAGCTCTTAATGATTCAGACCTCTTACTGGTTCAACACTTAATGATTCAGACCTCTTACTGGTTCAGCACTTAACCATTCAGATGTTGTCAAACGACCCCTTAGGTTTTGAAGAAGGTTTCACCTTCTTTCTCCCTCTCTCTGGTCAAACCCAACACACACACACACACACACACTGTGTGTTTTATTTTATTTTTCTTTTTAATACTTTAGATATTCTGTTATCCATTTTTAGTCCTTCATGTTATGATGTCATCATAAAACCCACCTTAATAATGTTTATTAAACATAAGCATATTACTAACTGGGTTATTTGTTCCTAGTTATAATACTTCCTAATTTTTATTCAAGGGCATTATTATTTTATCATATAAGTTAATACTTTTGGGGTGTTACAAGCCCACCCCTTAAAGAGGTTTTGTCCTCGAAACCGGAATACGTACCGAATAAGGAAGGGTAAAGTCGTCTCATTTCTTCTTCGGACTCCCAAGTGGTGTCCGATCCCTTCCGATGTTCCGACTTGACTTTTACTTGGTCAATTTCTTTGTTTCTTAAGCCTTTGACTTTTTAGTCAAGGATTGCAATAGGTTTAGCCACGTAATTAAGTTTGTCGTCCACTTCTATGTCGTCATAGCGAACGTAAGCCGTTTCATCGGTCAAACACTTTCGGAGATGTGAAACATGGAATGTGTTACATATACCACTTAATTCTTCAGGTAATTCCAAACGGTATGCAACTTTCCAACTTTGTCAATTATCTTGATAGGCCAAATAAACCTCGGACTCAACTTTCCTCTTTTTCTAGATCGGATGATCCCCTTCCACGGAGATACTTTAAGCATTACCTTATCACCGATTTGCAACTCAATAGGTCTCCGCCTTCGATCCGCATAAGACTTTTGTTGATCTTGGGCCGCTTTCAAATGAGCCTGGACCACATCAATTTTCTCGTTTGTGATGTTTATCACATTCTTATGAGCGAGTTCCCTCGGACCCACTTCACCCCAACATACCAGGGTTCATAATTTTCGGCCATAAAGCATTTCATACGGGGCCATACCAATGCTTGAATGGTAACTATTGTTGTAAGAAAATTCGATCAACAGTAGGTAAACATCCCAACTACTGCCAAAGTCGATAATACATGCCCGAAGCATATCTTCCAGTGTTTGAATTATTCCCTCGTTTTGGCTGTCAGTTTGTGGGTGATATGTGGTGCTAATAAACAACTTGGTACCTTTCTTCTGAAGTCGTGGCAGGAATTTGAAGTGAACCGAGTATCTCGATCGAGCACGATTGATACCGATACCCCGTCGCGCGCAATGATCTCGTTCGTATACACCTTCGACATCTTTGTAACAACCTGCTTTTTGGAAAGCCAAAGTACAAGTCAAAGTCAAAGTCAAAGGAAGAAAAGATTGCTAATTGCGATCTGTCACTCTTTGCTTGACAGATTAAATCGTACTTTTGACTTGTAATCGAATTCTATTATTTAATCGCTTTAGTTGTATTATGTGGAGTATCTATTAATAATCGAGATTTAATCGCATGTTTTATCGACTTGTCGCTAATTGCTATCGCACTCGCAAGTCGAATAATGTGTTCTGGATATTGTTTTACGTGTATGTGCTATTATGTGTTACTTGTGCATGTTATGTTTATGTTGAGGTGTTAATCGCAATCGCAACTCTATCACATCGCAATCTAATCGCAAACGCTAAAAGCAAGTTATTTGCAATATGTACGGCCACTTCCAAAATAAGAACAACCGTCACGAACCAGTAAACTGATCGGATTTGGGTGATTCATGTTCGATCGGACGACTTGGGACTTGACGAGGTTCTATTGTTTAGTACGTTGTCAAACCGTCTCGAACAAACCGCAAACTTCCAAAATAATCAAGTTCAGAATGATCAGATGCGTTGGGACAGATTGTCGTCCGATCGGATTGCCATCCGATCGGATTGCCATCCGATCGAACTGCAATCCAATCGGATTGCACTTGAGGTTCAACACTTAAACAAATTTCAATGCATATGTAGTTCTAACGGATTGTCATCCGATCGGATTGCTATCCAATCGAGTGACCGTCCTGCTGTGAACTTGTTCTCAACTGAGATGCCTCGCCAATCGGATCGCTATCCGATCGAACGACCGTTCGATCGATCGACCTGAAGGGTAGAGATATTTCTCTGTTTTCAAAATGCTACAACGAAAACTTCAAAGTCATCATACACAAACACATCCTTACCAAACGAATGTCAATCCGACCGAATGGCCATCCGATCGGATGACCATCCGAACGGATTGACATCCGATCGAATGACCATCCGATCGGATTGCCATCCGATCGGATTACCATTCGACACTTGGTCACTTTCACCGTTTTACGCACCGCTCTTCGCTTATGCCATCGTTAACTGTTCAGGCTAATCATTCTAGCACTCCCTTCAATGCATTTCCATTGCTGTGAGTATACTCGATCCCTTTTTGCTTATGCACTTTTGGGTGTTACATACGTTACATATTCTAAATCACAATCGAACACACAACGCAAACACTATTTATATGCTGACCGTTATTGCATGCTACTTGTTACTCGATGAATGCTTGTATATTATGTTAACACAGTGATTATTGCCTGACGCCTTAGCAGCGATAGTACTATTTGTTTGGACTCAGCACCTGTCGTGGACAGGGGTTGTTAAGGTTACCTCTCACATGTCACAGTGGTGATATGTGTTGCGCATTCTACAACTCGCAGTCTAGTCTGTGCATATTTCATTGTCGATAACCTACTAGCTTTGCATTATACATGTTACATGCTGGTTATGCTTAAATGCTTTCGAACTCTACTATTACTATTAAACTTGTATGCTCACCTTTACACTATGTGTATTGACTTTATTTTAACGTATGTGGCAGGTGCTTAGAATGCTTGCTTGCTATGTGATGGAATCGAGCTTAGGAGAGTCTAGAAACCAACAAAGACAATTTATTTTTATTTAAATCTGAGTTGTCGGAACATGTTATTCGTCTTTGAGATATTGTTGTCTGTAATAACTGATTTTGCTTAATAGGTTATGGTATGGGACATAATATTAACTATTCGGTGAAGTAGTTGTTATGGAATTTCTCTTGGACAATCTGTTTCGCTTAGTGCCATGCCCCGATGTTTCCGTCATCAGTTGGGGTGTGACAATCTTTTCCGAGGCATAAGTTTCACGAATAGGAATAAAATGAGCGCTCTTTGTCTGTCTATTCATGACTACCCAAATGGTGTCGTATCCACGAGTCGTTCTCAGCAATTTGGTTAATAGATCCATAGTAACATGTTCCCACTTCCAGACTGGTATGTCTAGCGTTTATAGCTTGCCATAAAATTTTTGATGCTCCGCTTTTACTTGTAAACAAGTTAAACATCTTTCGACATACTTTGTCACGTCACTTTTCCTCCCGGGCCACCAATAAAATTGTTTCAAGTTTCAATACATCTTGGTCGCCCCGGGTGAATCGAATATCGGGATTTATGTGCTTCGTCAAGAAGGAGATCCTTAACACCACACGTGTGTGGAACCCATATTCTACCAAATCGGGTCTTTAAACCGTTATCGCCATCTATTAAATCATTTAATTGGCCCATTATTCGTTCCTTTTTCTAGTTCTCTTCTTTTACCGCTTCGATTTGTGCCTCTCGGATTCTTTCAAGTAAACCCGAGGTTACTACAAGTTGCATCGACCGTACTCGAATGTGAGTATATCCCTCTTTTCAGCTTAGCACGTCAGCAACTACATTTGCTCTTCCCGGATGATAATGTATTTCACAATCATAATCCTTCACCGTTTCTATCCGGCGCTTTTGCCTCATATTCAACTTCTTTTGGTCAAAGAAGTATTTAAGGCTTTTAGGGTCGGTAAAAATAGTACATTTCACTCCATAAAAATAATGCCTCCAAAATTTTAAGGCAAAAACCACGGCCGCCAACTTAGGATCATGAGTTGGGTATTTCTTTTCATACGCCTTTAATTGCCTTGAAGCATAAGCAATTACCTTCCCTCTTTGCATAAGTACGCATCCGAGACCAAGTTGGGACGCGTCGGAGTATATGACCATGTCTTAAATTCCATTCGGTAAAGTCAATACTGGTGCACTGGTTAACTTTCCCTTAAGGGTTTGAAAAGCATTTTCTTGATCACTTCCCAAAATAAATTTCTCATCCTTGCGGGTCAATTTAGTCAATGGTGACGCGATTTTGGACAAATCTTGAATAAATCTCCTATTGTAACCCGCAAGTCCTAAGAAGCTTCTAATCTCGGACGGATTCTTCGGGGGTTTCCAATTTGACACTACTTCTATTTTGGTTGGGTCTACTAAAACCCCATCGACACTTATCATGTGTCCAAGAAATTGTACCTTCCGTAGCCAAAAGGCACATTTTGAAAACTTAGCGTAAAGCTTTTCTCGCCTAAGCATTTCCAATTCTTCACGCAAATGGCGCGCATGATCCGCCTCGCTTTTTGAATACACGAGAATATCGTCAATGAACACTACTACCAACTTGTCTAACATTGGCTTGCAAACCCGGTTCAAAAGATCCATGAAGGCCACGGGTGCATTCTTTAGCCCGAAAGGCATTACAAGAAATTCGTAATGCCCGTAACGTGTACGGAACACCGTTTTTGGTATGTCTTCCTCTTTCACCTTCAACTGGTGATAGCCTTACCTTAAGTCAATCCTCGAAAACCAGCTCGCGCCTTGCAATTGATCCAATATATCATCGATCCTCGGAAGCGGGTATCGACTCTTTACCGTAAGTTTGTTTAACTCCCGGTAATCGATACACATTCGCATGCTTCCGTCTTTCTTCTTTACAAATAATACCGGCACTCCCTAAGGAGAGACACTAGGTCGAATGAACCCTTTGTTGAGCAAATCTTGTAGCTGTGATAGTAATTCTTGAAGCTCCGATGGTGCTAGCCAATATGGTGCCTTGGCTATCGGCTTTGCCCCCAGGACTAATTTAATCCCAAACTCCACCTTATGCTCGGGTGGTATCCCTAGTAAATCCTCCGGAAATACGTCTTCGAACTCTCGTACGACAAGTACATCTTTATTCTTTGGTGACTCTTTATCCAAATCACGTATGTAAGTCTGGTAAGCCTTAGATCCGTGTTGAATGAGTTTACGGGCTTTTATCATCGAGCACACAATGGGGTTGCAATTCTTCTCCCCATAAATAATAACATGCCTTCCGCTCGGAGATGTTAGTTGTATCTCCTTACGGAAGCATATCACTTTAGCGTGGTGTCGAGAAAACCAATCCATCCCGATCACCACTTGGGATTCCCCCATCGACATGGGTATCAAATAAACTAAGTAATCCTCTCCATCCACATTCATTTTGCAATCCCGACACATATCACAAACAATAAAACTTTTATTATTACTATTTCTACTTCCAAAGGCATAGGCAATTTTTTTAATGTAAATGTAGGGTGTTGAATAAATCTATGTGAAACAAAAGATCTATTTGCACCCGTATCAAATAAAATGCATGCATGAATGGAATTTAAGGTAAATGTACCTGAAACCACATCGGGTTCAACCTTCGCCTCAGCGGCGGTTATGTGGAAGGATCTCGCCTTTGATTTTGGGACTTCTATTTTTGTGTCAGGCGTTTCCTTCTTTCCAGCCAACTCCGGGTACTCAGATTTCTTGTGTCCCGGTTTGTAACACTTGCAGCATACCGATATCTTACTGGGGCAATTCGAAGCCTCGTGTCCCACTTTCCCGCACGTAACGCATGGTTTGTTCTTGAAATAACATTCACCCCGATGGGCTTTGTCACACCCCGACCCGCAGCGGAATAGATGATCGGGGCATGATTGGGTTGATCCGAAGAACTTATGACTTGCTATTACTTGTTTTAAATAATAATTTATTCATAACAAATGTTTCACGAAGCAAATAATTCAATTACACAATTATAAATACAAGACATTGTTCATAACAAATAAACTACACTAATCTGTTTCTTGTTAACTAAGGACCATCTTATGCCCAATATTCTCTTCATAACTGTTCACCTGTATCATGTGTAAAAATGGTTTTGGGGTCAACAAAAGTTGGCGAGTAGATGTTTATTTGTTTTTATTTAACCTTAAAAGATTAGTTGATTTTATTTAATAAAAATTATGTAACATGCAATAATAAACGTAATAGTGACATCAATAAATAATTCATCAATCAATCCACATCAACAAGTGGTGTGACAAGACATAATGAAACATGATCAGTGAAAAAAAATGATGTGATTCAAGTCCCGAGAGGCGAAAAGCGAAACATCGAAACAATGAGGTGATACCGAGTTCGACCCATGGCCGTGGGGGAACCGGTCAACCAATGGTGGATCCACGCAAAACATGTGACACAAAGCGGTAAACACGTGATACATGTATGTGAAACAGATAGCGAAACAATGCGATACCAATCCTAAACACATATGACATTTAAGTTTGCATGTTGGGAAAATAATATGAAACACTTATGAACACATGATACATGATACACCCCAAAAAGTTAATGTGACAAAAAGGGGATCAAGAAGTAAGATCGACTCACAATTTTGCATATGAAGATTCCTTGAAGATAACGCATGAGGAAAAGAATAGGGAAAAGGATTCCGAATGGACGAAAACAGTTTCCCTAGATGTTTAAAATACCACCCAACGATCTTGTTAACATTTTGGTTAAATAAAATTCCTAATAATTATGGTTTATAAATTAATTATTGAGATATTACAATTTATCTCATTAGATATGTGGTTTAACAGATGAAACAAAATATCAAAAACAAAAATGATTGGAGCAGTTTATTTGGAGTTAACTATATGGCATAATTAGTTTTTTTCTTATAAAAAATTCATATTTTTAAATAAGGATACATAGTAGTTCCTTTATTACATAATACGTGACGTCCTTAATAAAAAAAAAATATGTCATTTACACACATTATGCTGGTCAAATAAAATTATAACAATTAAATATGATGTTAAATTATCCAGTATTACATTTAAAAAAAAATAAATAAAAACAAAGATCTCATGGGAGGGTAAATATTATTTTGAGGTTAAAAGAATTAATATATCAAAAGTTCAATTTTAATATCCTCCAAATTTCTATCATCTCAATAAATACATGACCATTTAGAAATATAGTTAGTTCACTGTTGTAGTTCAAGAAAACCATTTTTTTATAAATTGGTACCATGTTTTATAAATTGGTATATTCCAAATAAGCATAATATAGTTAATTACTATACATCCATCAATGGCTTACTCTATATAATTATTTATTCTACTTTCGGCCATTGAATATACTAAAGCACCATTATTAGTTATAGGTTTCATCTTCTAAATTATTTACATATCGACATCAGTCTTTATATATTATCTCAGAACATAGTATTTTCTACATATGTTGTTTACCATATATTTTTAATCTGTATTTATAAACATTTACAACAATTTTCTTATATCGAAATGACAAAGTAAATGACAAACTAATAAATATGTTTGTAGTTATCAGAATGATATAGTGGACTAATCCTCAAAGCTAGAAACGACCAAATGTAACAAAAATAGAAACCTTCTCAACATTGAACTCAATCTTTTTTTAAACAAACATTGCAGGTGACCCAAAGGGTGACTTCGACTAAAACTAAAAACATTTGCAACTCATGCATTGTTGTCATAAGGTTTAATCCACAAAAGGGCAGGGGTATACCTTGGTTTGCGATGGCTGGTTTTGCAGCGACAACTGTGGTGTTTTATGGCGGACTTCAAGGACGGTGCGTCGAATGTGGTTCGAACCAGCGGCGATAAGCTTCCGGTGTTGCGGCGGTAACAAACGGAATATCTTGTGGCACGCGCGAATTACACGTAACGGAGAGGGCGATGTCGTGAAGAGAAGTTGGTGAATGTATGATGTGTTTCCGGGAGTGTCGAATAGGACACACTTTCGATTTGATTTGTTTCTTAACATAGTAAATTGGTTTCTTCGATTAGAGTTTATCAGATAGAAATAATGTGTAGATTTATATAGCAGAGATCGACATGCTTGATTAGTTTAAAGATGGAAGGAAATCGCATTGAAGATACAAAGTCGATCCGATATTCTACCCGAAATGGGTGGCATCGGAAAGTAAAAGGAGGGAAAAGGTTTGAGCTATTTTTAAATTTTGAGTTTCAACATATTGCAAATTGGTCCCTCAAGTTTAAATGTTGATAGAGACCGTGCATTAACTAATAAACACTTGACTTTCAAATAATGCAACAATATAATAATTGTTCACATTATCTTTTATTACAATTTGAATCCGGTTTACAATGGTTTGGGTCCAATTTTCAAGACGGTCGGACTTTTCTAGTACTCATTTTTACGGATGTTATAGTCTCCCCTACTTTTAGGAATTTCGCCCCCAAATTAAGAGGAAACCATAATCGGTAACTGTTTTAGCTTTTCCCTAGGAGTTTACATTAAAATGGAATTGAGGTAGGGTTTAGGTTCGATTGTGGCAGTGACGTTCCTGATAGAGGAATCGTTCTTTGTTGCCAGAGATGTAGAATTGAAAACGTCATAACACAGAGATGACTTGTAACATGAAAAGGATTTACTACTGAGTCGTCATTATGATGTCTAATTGGAATTTGCATCATGACAAAGGATTTTGAGACAATCGAAACGTCATAATGATATTGTTACATATGAAATCACAAAATGAAACTTCAAACACATCGTTATCAAACTGAGATTGACACTGCTTACACAGAACCTCTCTTGACAATCTAACAATGCTTTTGATCCTTTGACAGGAACACTTATATATAGGAAGTACAAGCGGCGTATCCACCATGTCCTTGTCAAATTTCCATTGGCTGTGTTATCAAGTCATGATTAGTTCTATGCGACTCATCCTAAAATCTACCAAACATAAACAAACACAACAACCAATGCTCAAGTCTCGAATCCTAAGAAAGCAAGAGTAAATAATGGCGGTACCTCTATCTTGTGTTAAAGGAAGTGCTCAATCTATGAAAAAGTGAGACGTGACCCACTTTCCCTAAGTTATGAGATGAGGTCCACCGTGATGTATGATGAAATGAAATGAAATTTTAATCGATGTAAGGTGACATGATATGAAATGTAATGTAAACAACTAGCGTAGCATAATATTAATTACAATGATGGAAATATTATGAAATAACGTTAAATTGAAATGTTAAACCCAAATTGAAAACAATTGTAACTTGAATAGTCAAAACAAGAAATGTAATCGATAATAGTTTGGAATGGAAATATAATAAACAACTAGGGCGGGGCCTTGATTCTTCATGGTGGAATAAGACTAGTTAGGTTGCTCGTTCGCACCGTTGTCGTTGACCTCAGCTGAGTATGCGTTGATGTTTTAGGCTCTACCTCTTGCTGGTAGGGGTGTTGGGTTTGCTTGGTTTGCGTAGTTAACTGGGTTTGCTTAGGCTTGAGCATTGATGATGTTAACCAATCTAGGGCATGTGTTTTTGAAGTGGGTAGGGTCACCACAGTTAAAGCAAGCTCGAACATATGGAACCATGGGATAATGCGGTTGTAGATAGAGTTGGATCATGTTTTGGGCAGGAGGTGGAGCTTGGTTTTGAGGGGTATGACAAGCGTTATTCAAATGACCATGACGTCCACAATTGGCACATAGTCGGCAAGGTACGATGGGTTGATGGTGGTAGTGGCAGGTGTTTCATTGAGGATGAGGACCGGTGTAGGGTTTCTTGTTTGGGTAAGCTGGGTTGGGTGCCACATGGGTAATTAGGAAGGCTTGAAGAGGTACAGTTTGTTGGGCTTGGATCACAATGTTAGGAATCACGGTAGCCATTTGCTTGGCAATTTGGGTAGTCATGCGTGTAACATCTGTCAAAATCGGATCTCCGAAATCCGACCCGGATTTCAAAACGAACCATTTTCAAGTAAATAAAAACAAGAATTTTTAATAATTTTTATTAATTTTAATAATATACTATTAGATTAAACCATCACGTATTTCGTTGGGTTAAAACCGGAATAAAACGGAGGTTAAACGGAGGTTTATAAGCGAAACTCAATTAGTTCGGTTAATAGTCATAAGGGATATAATTAACTACGTTAAATATGGTAGTTAAAACAAGTATTAAACTTAAAAGGGTTAAAGTTGTCAAAACTTCAAAGTTGTAAGTTAAGGGGTTATTTTTGTAATTAATGTAAACTATATATTGAAAACAAGTTAACTAACTAGGTTAGTAAACCTAGTTAAGTTAGTTAGTATTATTTATATAATACAATTAAACTTGGTTAGTTACTTAGCTAGTTATAAGGGATACATACTAACCAAGTTAGTGTAATAAGTTAGGCAAGTTAGTGGATTTCATAAACATCAGGGACCTAAGTGGACAATGCTTGAAGTTATTAAAAGTAGGGATGACAATTGGTCGGGTTCGGGTCGGGTATTGGTAATCTCATACCCATACCCGGTTGTAAAATCGTGTCCCATACCCGACCCAATACCCGTCGGGTATTTGTCGGGTAATTACCCGTCGGGTACCGGGTATACCCGCGGGTATCGGGTATACCCATTAGTTTGTTAAAAGATATATATTGAGATTTCCAAATGCATTTTTTACTATTATAATTATTATATAATTTTATTTATGCAACAACTATTATAAATTAAAAATATACATTACATACATATAAATTTGATCATAAATTAATAATAACTTTATAATATTTAGAGTTAATTGCCAAAATCGTCCCTGAGGTTTGGGCATGTTTGTCATTTTCGTCCAAAATGACACTTTTGTACCAAATTGCCCCCAACGTTTGTAACTTTTTGCCATTTTCATCCAAACTACTAACTTAGTTTATTTTTTCTGTTAAGTTGAGGATATTTGGATGAAACTGACAAATATAAAACCATAGGGACGATTTTGGCAATTTACTCAAACTCTTTTATATTTCTTTTATTTAATTAATTTTGTTGAATATATAATAAAAAAGAATATACATGCAATTTTTATATGAAAATAAATAATAGCTTTTTCACATAATTTTTATAAATTTTCATCCAACCACTAACTAAGTTAATTTTTCTATTAAGGCGAAGGATGTTTATAAACTAAGACAGAAATTAATTTCTAATTTTTTATATAGATCAGTTTTATAAAAATAAAATCTACTTAAATTTCTAAATTTTGTAAAACTAAAATGCTGGCGACCTTATTGAAAAAGGTCAAATAAAAACATCTTATCATATGTACCAAGTTTGTAATTCATCTTCTACTCTTTTAAATTCGCTCCTAAGGAAAAACAGAAGCCAGTGCCCCCTATCAAACAACGTATCGTTACCAAACCTTAAAATTACCCACCAAATTGTAATTATAATGCTATGAACCAAAAGTTTCTTTACTCAAGCCACTCAGAATAAGTGTTAGCTAGTTACCCTCATAATCTTAATTAAATAAATATTTTATTTCTACCAACATATTTCCTATGTGCTCAACACATTTAAAAAATATGTAACGTTTTACAATTTTTTTCTATCTCTACAACTGATAAATACTAAAAGTTGTAATCGATTGTTATGTGTTGCACGCCAATGACGTTTTCTCTTTATACAACTAATTTATATAAAAAAAGTTCAACTCTCACTTGGTGCAGAGTGCGGCATTGGTGGGAAATGATAGGAGACCCAGGGAAACCTGGGTTCGATCCTTGAGCCAAACGGGTTTTACCGGTAATTTCACCGTCGTGCCTACGGGCGGGTGGGTTACCGGGTTTCCCCCAGAATTGGTGGTGGACTCGGGTTACTCTCGGAGTACTCCGTTTGGTCCAGTGGGTGCCCCGAGAATGCTCGGGATTGATTCTGTTGGCCGTTCAAAAAAAAAAAAATAAAGAAGCTGTAAATTAATTTTTGTCTTAATTTATAAAATTTAAAATATCCTTCACCTTAACAGAAAAAATAAACTGAGTTAGTGATTTGGATGAAAATTTATAAAAATTATGTGACAAAACTATTAATTTTTTTTTTCTAAAAACTCTATGTATATTCCTTTTTATTATATATGTAACAAAAATAATTAAATAAAAGATATTAAAAAGGGTTTGAGTAAAATTACCAAAATCGTCCCTGTGGTTTTATTTTTGCCGGTTTCATCCAAATATCCTCAACTTAATAGGAAAAATAAACTAAGTTAGTGGCTTGGATGAAAATGGCAAAAAGTTACAAACGTTGGGGGCAATTTGGTACAAAAGTGTCATTTTGGACGAAAATGACAAACCTGCCCAAACCTCAGGGACGATTTTGGCAATTAACTCTAATATTTATACACTTATATGTATATACTTCACAACATACAAAATATAAATACTATCATCAAATACATATGCTAAAAGAAAATTTATTTTTTCACATTATGAATATATTAAAATAAACGGGACCGCTAAAATGAAAACCACCTCGAGTTGTAAGAACTGTGACAACTACACCGTACGGGGCGAGGTGGACCAAAATTTTTTTACATAAACGTAGATGCGTGTATTATAAACACATGTGTAAAAAAAATTCAAAAAAAATGTCGTGTGTGTAGTTTTGAGCACCACAAGTTTTGAGCACCACAACTTGTGGTGCTCAAAACTACACACACGACATTTTTTTTTTGAATTTTTTTTACACATGTGTTTACAATACACGCATCTACGTTTATGAAAAAAAATTTGGTCCACCTCGCCCGGATCAAAAAGTTCTCACGATTCTTACAACTCGAGGTGGTTTTCATTTTAGCGGTCTCCTTTATTTTAATATATTCATAATGTGAAAAAATAAATTTTCTTTTAGCATATGTATTTGATGATAGTATTTATATTTTGTATGTTGTGAAGTATATACATATAAGTGTATAAATATTAGAGTTAATTGCCAAAATCGTCCCCGAGGTTTGGGCACGTTTGCCATTTTCGTCCAAAATGACACTTTTGTACCAAATGGAAAATAAAATGGAAAAAAAACGGGATTGTGTGAGATTCGAACACGGGCAATCCCACTGAAGAAACGCGCAACAAACCACCAGATCACTGCTCATTTTGTGATTATGTTGCGGAATGTTTAATATATTACAAATCCCGAACGCGGTGCTGTTTATCTTTCTTCTTCGCTGCACTTAACCAACCGCGACCCTTAAACAACCCAATCAAACCCGACCATTTATTGATGTTTCAGTTACATATTGGTACCAATTGGTTTGCATTAACGGAGTTTAGTGAATGGGCCAACGAATCGTTCATTAAACAACCTAAACTAATGAAATTAAAACTAAACTTTATCACCATTAAAGCTCTTCAAGAACACAATTGGGTTTTCACCACTTTCTTAAAACTAACCTCCAGAACTGATATCACATATTATCTTGATCAAACCATGCAAAACCCCATTAGAATTTCTTCATTTCGTCCATTACATTTCGCGAATTTAATCGAAGAACATTCTATGGCTTGTAACTTGTGCAGACGATATCTTCTTCAATTCTCAACCTTTTCAGGTGATTCCAAAGCCCAACTTGCTTAATTTTTCGTTCTCTACAAAAGGCCTCTATCAATTTCAGTGATAGATGGCTAATTTATCCGAATTTAATTTTAGTTGAAATTAGGGTTCTTCATGCATGGAATTTGGGGGTTTTAGATTTAGACTTGTGTTTTGATGAAATTGAAAGTATAAAATTGTTATATATCATACTAGTGTATTGTGTGTAAATTTTGGGAATTTTTAGATATCAATTAGAATTTTGGTGAATTGTTTATGTTTTAATCACTAGATAAATCGAATAAAAATACAAGATAATTTTTAAATAAATTCAATAAATAATTTATTGGGTATTTCAGATTATATAAACATTAGGGAATTCTTTTTTATAATTTTATTTAATTTTTGGGGAATTCACAAATATAAAATGGATATATATATGTTTTAATTATTTAAAATACAAGATTGTCACACATAAAATCTATAAATATTCCTACTAATTTTTAGAGGGTGTATAATTGTTATAGAATTTTTATAGTTATTTCTATAATTTTTGATAACTATTATGCAATTAAATAATGGGTGAAATTGTTATACAAATCATTCCCATTATGAATTATTGTTTTTAAATTAAAATTTGTGACAATCAATAAATCATTAAATCTATTATATATGATAATTAGATGTGTTTATGAACTTATTTAATTATTGGCTTTGTCAAATATTTGAAAACCATTAAAATGGTAATTTTATAATTTTGCCGTTTAATAAAATTCTAAACCATATATAACTATTGCATTGGTTATTTCTTTGTTGAACGAATATGATTTTATATATTTCCAAGTCCCCAAATAGGAGAACCCAATTTACTAAAATCATTAGGTTATCCTTTCGTTTAGTATGTTTGTTATTTACAATACGGTTATTATATTAGATTCCACATAGTCTAGTTCGTGCGGCAATTCTCGTGGAACGTTTCTTCGCAACCTGTGAATAATCTCTTCCACTTCCCCTTTTTAACTTTTCAAATTTTGGGGTGCATCACGTTACACTTTTCGATTTACTTAACATGCTATGATCAAGTGTTATTATGTGAACATCTTATGTGTATTCTATTTCTATTATTATATATGCTATCTGATGTCAAGTCTATTGCATGCTATTGTGTCTAGTGGATCCACGGCTGACTAGGTTCCCCACGGCCATGGGTTGTAGCCTAGTATCGCCAACAGTATTAGACTCGCTCCTCGGGGCTTGAGCCTAATGCACGCTATTGTCAGGAGTCTATTTATTTTGGTTGTTTGTGTTGATATTGGATTGGGTATTATTGTTTGGTGAATTTAGATATATGGATATGTTGACTATGATATGAGACCAATTTCATACTAACGTTGAGGTGCATGTTAAATTTTTTTTTAAAAGGAAATAAATATAAAATTGTTTTCTATAAAAAGAGGAAATTATTCACCAACAAATTTGTTGACCCAAAAATATATTTTTCTATCGTGGTGCAGGTTTTCAAAGTTGATGATCAAGTGATGTGGACACGTAGCATGGGCCTTAGGAAATTAAATTGAAATCTTGATATGTTTGTTTTGAACAATGTATGAACAATTTTGTCTATTATATGTTATGTGACTATTTAAATGGTTATCCTTTAAATATTAAAACAATAATTAGTTGTCATGAGCTATGGGCAATCATCAAGCCCCGTACCTTTCCGCTGCGGGTCGGGGTGTGACAATGCGTTTACCGAAGTTTCTGGAACTAACCATGGTTCTAAAAGTCGCTAGGCGCTCCCTAGTCGGTCGGCCGGGGAGTTGAGAGTACTCGACCTAGGCGGAGAGTACACGGGGAGTACTCAGAGATGCCAAATTCTAAAGAAATTAGTTTTCGGAAATTAAATATATGTCAAATAGCATAAATTTACTAATATTTATAACAAAATACGTGAAATTGATATTCATTCTTTAAAATGACAGGCATAGAAATTATGTTTTATTTTATTTTAAGTCAAACTCTGCCCGAGTTAACCTACTAGATCCGATTTTAGCCAATGTTGACCGCATTTGATCGATTCCGAGTAATTAGTCGGAGTTGAAGAAAGTCGCCTCGGCAGCTTACCTTGTAGCGACTACTCGGGGAGTACTCGGCCTTGGAGACCCTGTTTTACAACCATGGAATTAACTCAAACGAGGTTGTGAGATTTTTGATGGATTTGCTAGCAGATATGCAAAAAATATAAACATATGATAAAATGAAAACGTTTGGAGTGCATTAGAAAAAAATAACTCAGGGTAACACTTTTAAAGTGTTCTTGGGCTTTGCTCGTAATTGGGCCTTGCATGCCGCCATACTTCTCCTTCGTAATCATGTGGTCCCATATGATTACCGGGCTTTCGTATGGTTCGTATGTGTTAGCCTGTTAACGTACAATAAAACCAAGAGAAAATCGAGAAATATGAATGTAATGTATGAAAGTCGGAGCACATCCTGGGTTGGACACGGTGACAACTCAAAGTGGGGTTAGTTAACATGACGTTTGGTGTGGCATGCTTTGGCCTAATAAGTCCTTCGTACTCTCATCGTTAGTTCCCAGGTAGCCAAACTGGTCTGTTAATTCGGATTTATACGAATGCCATTCCAAGACAGGATGTCCTGACTACTGGTACTCGAACCCTTCTAGTTACTACATGCCCATCACATGAACTCACTTTGATGAGATTTGAAAACAACACATCTCAAAAGTTTGAATAACATAAACAAGTATTTGGAAAATGGAGGGAAATGTTTTGAAGGTTTAGTGAAATTGAGAACTTATAAATAAGGGTTTTATAAGTTTTGTATGGTACATTGTAGTTGGAGTGATATATATATAACACAGATGTAGACTTCATGACATAATTATAACACATTTTATGTATCACCTAATCAAGTAGCAAATAGAGTGCTTGCATGCGTTTGTGAGCGAAATGAAAGGAATTAAATTGCGTGAGCAATAGCAAATCATAAGTTAGACATAACATATAATCACATAAACACATAGGTCCTAGTTGACTAAAGTATAGGTTCTAAGGGTCTAATAACCTATCCTATATCCCTAAAGTCAATAGCTCTGATACCAATCTGTCACACCCCGTCCCGGAGCAGAATAGGTGATCGGGGCATGATTAGGTTGATCCCAAGAGCTTATGACTTGCTATTACTTGTTTTAAATAATAATTTATTCATAACAATTGTTTCACCAAGCAAATAATTCAAATACACAATTACAAACACAAGACATTGTTCAAAACAAATAAACTACACTAATCCGTTTCTTGTTAACTAAGGCCCATCCTATGTCCAATCTTCTCTTCGTACTTGTTCACCTGTATCATGTGTAAAAATGGTTTTTGGGTCAACAAAAGTTGGCGAGTAGATATTTATTTGTTTTTATTTAACCTTAAAAGATTAGTTGATTTTATTTAATAAAAATTAGAGTAAATTACAAAAATCGTCCTTTATGTATGTCATTTATTGCAAAGTATGTCCTTTATCTTTAATAAGCTCAGAAAACATACTTAATGTTTGCAAACCCTTACACGTTATGTCCTTTGGGCCTAACTCAGTTAATTTTCATAGTTAAGTATGACCAATTGGACCCCACATGAGGGTATCTTGGTCATTTTACCCTAAATATTAAAATAAATAATCATAAAAAATAAAAATAAAATATATTAATAATCTTTAAAAAAAAATACACAGACATAATCTTTCTCTCTATATATCACATTTCTATTTCTCTCTCTCTTTAACTTCCCTACCACCACCACCACCACCACCATCTCCCCACCACAACCACCGTCACCACCATCCACCTGCCACCTACCACAACCACCACCCCACCAGAGTTCGAAACAGAGTTCATCATCATCAGATTTGGGGGTTTCGAAACAGAGTCATCATCAGATTTGGGGGTTTCGATTTGGTCTTGGGTTTCTTATTGCTTGAGTTTTATTGCACAACATACCTACACCATTAACATCAGCACCATTCAAACCCAAACCATTCAAAGAACAACCATTAAACCCAACCCTTACCATCTCTGCACTTCTGGATATCCAACGACAGCGACCAAGATCTCCGACGACGGCAACCTTTTATCATAAAACATTCAAACCTACTCAAATCATAAAACACTAACAATCAATTATATCTTACAAATCAATCTCCTCACAAGCCTACCTACAGTATCACAGTACCTACACACATATCCGTTCAAAAACTGATAAAAAATCATTCTACAAACATTAACGAAATCGGATACCTTGATCAGTAGCATCAATTGATGTATGAGAGTAACCGGACTCCGATCCGGAGACCGGTCGTGAAGCAGAGCAGCACTTTTTGTCTTCAAACGTCTATGCGGTGGCATTCGGAGCCCTAGAGAACGTTAAACACGGAAAACGACGGAGAATCGAGCGGTTTTGGAACGATGAAGAAGAGAGAGAAGCAGGTGTGAGAGAAACGAAAACCCTAGGATTTTTAGTGGAGATGGAGAGTGTAGGTGATAGAGAGAGGATCGACAGCGGCCAAGATCTCCGAAGATAGTGGTTGAGGTGCGAGTGGTTGTTGCTGAGGGTGGCGATGGACGGTGGTTGAGGTGATAGTGGTGGTGGCTGATGATATATTAGAGAGAGTTAGGTTGGGAGAGAAAGACTCAGACAAAGGTAAGAAAGTTAGAGAGAGAAAGAACTATATCAGTATTTTTTATAATTGTTTATTTTAGTAATTAGAGTAAAATGTCTAAAATACCCTCATGTAGGATTCACCTGGTCAGATTTAACTATAAAAACTAACTCAGTTAGAGCTAAAGGACATAACACGCAAGGGTTTGCAAACATTAAGTATGTTTTCTGAGCTTATTAAAGATAAAGGACATACTTTGTAATAAATGACATACATAAAGGACGAACTTTGTAATTTACTCTAAAAATTATGTTACATGTAATATTAAATGTAATAGTGACATCAATAAATAATTCATCAATCAATCCACCTCAACAACTAGTGTGACTAGACATAATAAAACATGATCAGTGAAACCAATGATGTGATTCAAGCCCCGAGAGGCGAAAAGCGAAACTACAAAACAATGACCTGATACCGAGTTCGACCCATGTCCGTGGGGGAACCGGTCAACCGATGGTGGATCCACGCGAAACATGCGACACAAAGCGGTAAACACGTGATACATGTATGTGAAACAGATAGCGAAACAATGCGATACTAATCATAAACACATATGACATTTAAGTTTGCATGTTGGAAAAAAAATATGAAACACTTATGGACACGTGACACATGATACACCCCAAAATGTTAAAGTGACAAAAAAGGGAAGAAGTAAGATCTACTCACAATTTTGCGTATGAAGATTCCTTGAAGATAACGCACGAGGAAATGAATAGGGAAAAGGATTCCGAATGGACGAAAACGGTTTCCCTAGATGTTTAAAATAACACACAATGATCTTGTTAATATTTTGGTTAAATAAAGTTCCTAATACTTATGGTTTATAAATTAATTATTGAGATATTACAATTTATCACATTAGATATGTGGTTTAACAGATGAAACAAAATATCAAAAATAAAAATGATTGGAGTGTTATAAATCAGACATTTTAGGCCCAACTCATTACTTATTGGCTTCAGGGTTTATGGTTATGTTTATCTCTATATATTGTAATGTTGAATATTGTGAAGGATTGAATGAAGTTTTATCTCTATTTCTCTTTGGTTCTTATCACGTTATCAGCACGATCGCTCTATTCATCAGGGAATTTACCGGCTTGGATTCAGATAATTGCCGTTCATCAAATCCGGGTACACTATCAATTTTTCTGCAATTTTCTTTTGAACTTTAAATCAAACTAGGACTGCCCTGTTTTTGTGTATAGGAAATCTCCGGCAATCCAGAAACGAAATTAATAATCACGGAATCGACATAGGGTTTTTCATTCTTCATTCTGTACTCACAAAAAAACAAAAAAACCACAATCACAAAATCGATTAAATACTTTACCCTATCAATCTGCCGCCAAGAACAACAAACTAAAAAAATAAATAAATAATAATAATAATAATCACAATTAAACGAGCTATAAGACACTAAAAACTTACCCGAAATTGTTTTCACCGCTACCACCACCTCCCAAAACGTCGACGTATTGACGAAATTAGGCTGTAACCTCGCTCTAGTCAACGGACCGTTGTGGATCGGAGAAAACAACACCGGCGACGGTTTCTCTCGCGTTTCACGCTTCGACCATGGTGGCGGAGGTGTTGATGTGTTGTTGTGGAGATTTGACGCTTTCCGTTTCAATCCGACTCTTGGCCGTGACAGTGATGCCTCTGATGACGACGGTGGTTGTTCACCGGCGTTTTCCGGTGAATTGTGGGTAGCCCACCCCCTCCTTCTGTATCCCTCTTTCTTTGTTTTCTTATCTATTGATATATAGATATAAATTCTTGCAGATGTTTTTTTTTTATGTATAAGGTTTTGAATTTTAACCATGGTTTTATTAGGAACATGGTATCTGTGGTATCATGGATTACAACTATTACTTTGGGAACATAGTTACAACTATTTCTATATTATTATTACTAGGTTATCACCCGGGAACATCCCGGGTTAGGAAAATTTAGTAATGAACCAATTACATTGAACGAAGAATGCCAGCTGTCTCATCCTCTTTATGCAACCTTAATGCAGCATCAACATTCTTCTTGAAACACTTTATTGTTTTCATTTTCTAAAATCTGACTGATGATCATCATGTTAGATTATAAGAACCATATTATTAACCATAAAAATCCATTTTTTTAAGAAAATAGTTTATGAGGTTATGTGCATATTGAATACTTTTTTAACAAAACAGTTTATGAGGTTTTGTGTATGTTGACTACATATTAAGTGACTTTCCACTTGTTTGACTCATTCTTCACTTTGCCATCTCAGCACTTTTTTAAGATTTTCCAATTTGATCCGTTAGTAAAAATCTTAATCAATGCATTTACACTTAAAAAAAAATGGAAAGCTAGCTATAACAATATAATTGAAGTGGACCCGCTTTAGATCTTTACTACCTCTAGCCAAAGATGTGAGCGTGATATAATCACGAGGTGTAAACGTAAACGGTGTGCAATAATATGTACTACCTGGTGGAATATAAATCTCTTAGCTACACGTTTGATGGTACCAGCATCAATTGCATTGATTCTTGCAAATAACTCAATAAATGGGATTCTACCCCCCACATATCTAATAAACAGGGGAAAAAAAAACAACCATATGTAAGAATATAAAAAAAAAGTTAGATTTACCACCCACCGTGTTTGTAAAACCAAAGTGTTTGCTACACCTACATGCCATAGTCACCGCTAGAATTAGATTGCGGCGAGCATTAGTTTCATATATCACTAAAGTCGGACATCTGTTACATAACGATTGTTTGTTTCAGTCAAATGGAATAAGCTAGCTAGATAAGCTGTACAAAAGGTTGCTAAATCAAATGTTGTATTTACAACTTATGTTACTAACATCTAGCATGTTAGTTAGATAACTCGAACAAAAGGTTGTTTACTATGCGTTTGATTTGGTAACCTGGTGTGGCTTCTTTATGTGCGGCTTCCAGCTGTTCCTTCATGTTCCGTGGGTGTACATAAATTGTTTTTCGGTTTGATCATTCTTCAAGTCCTTACTTCGCTACGTGGCTCGACTCTGTGTTTAGAGAAGATAATATATGTAAAATTCAGTAATTACTATTAACGTGATGTACATGTTACCAAACTTAATAGTTGATACACATACTATTGGATGCATATAAAACAATCTAAAATACCTTGACAACTCCCCATGTTGAATATCCCAGTACCTAACAGCTCCATCCTTGCCCTGGCTGCAGTTATAGGAATTAACAATCCATATATGTAAGGTTATTCAAAGCATTAGAATAATACATTAATGTGACATGATTGTGCACTCACATATGATTTATAATTACTCTACACACATTTATACTTTCACATGTGTTGTGCTGTAATAAAATAAATATATAGAAACAAAGAGGCATGGCTTCACAGTTCACAGGACTTTAGTCTAGAGATGAGCAAATGGTACCGGAAACCGGTACTGGTACCGAATTTACCGAACTGGGTATGTCATAAGCATTAAAAATCTCAATTAAATAAAAATAATCACATGAATAAGAAAACATCAGTCATAAAAATAGTAATTTAAAATCAAAAATCCAAACACGTGAATAAGAAAGTATAATAGCAATTTAAAATTAAATATCCGCGTGTCAACTACTTGCATTGTGATGAGATCAATTTTTGTTATAAGCCTTACAGATATCAGTTATTTCATCAACATGGTTTGACCACCATTCTTCATCAAAATAGATGTCGGGAGTCTTCCTAAATGATAACCACTAATGGAACAGGTTTTGAATAAAAAACAAATTTCAGTCTCTAGTTCTATCAAAACCATTAATGATATATATTTAGTATAGACATATTAAACCATAATTTTAGATGCTAAATCGATGCCTAGCATATCTTTCAATTTATCTTTGTTTCGTCCATAACATAAAAAGGAATAAGTCGGTATATTGTAAATGATAGATTTGATAAAGGGGACCATGTGTTACCTTTGATTTTCTATTAATGTATTTTTTACTAAATTAAATGACATGTGTATACCATTGATGTCTATAAAGATAACACAAATACCTTTAGAAAACCCATATTGGTTGTTTAACTTATTTAACTTTACATAAAAAGTGTACTTTTTATAACTAAAAGATAAAAACTTGTTATAAGAATACACTAAATACTACCCATATTGATGCGTAATTTTGAAATCTTGAAGTGTTCACTATCAAGAAGTAAATATCTAAAAAACAGAGAGATCAAACTTACTTCATCCCATTCAAGTAAGCTCGAGTAGACCCATTGAATGCACCAGACATAAAAACAATACTTTGCATACATCATACGAAACACATAATTAAATGGTTATGAAAATGCATACCTCGGGTGGATAAAGAACAAAGATGGGGATTAAATAAAAGACTGACATGCAAAAACAACCTGCATCATGAACAACAAATTAAAAACAGAAATCAAAATTGAAAAATAACAAATCAGAACAACCAAAAATGCAACTTAGGGACTTCTTACCATTGGTGAGTTGAATCTCATCATGATTCTTGAATTTATATGATTGGCTTGAATCCACAAAATCTACTCGAACCTCATCGGCTTATTCCTCATCTCTACCTCTCTGGCTTCCTCATCACTGGCTCTACACATGATGGACCATTTAAGGAATCCCAATTTAAAATCTGAAATATGGCCATAGGCTCGGTTTTGGCCCATAATTGAACCAAACCGACCTACGCTCACCCATAAAATGTATGTAATGCAAATATTTTCCTGGTGTGTTGGGAAGTAAAAGTTAATATAATGTATACAAAGAATACAAATTGCTATTAAAATTGTTCCTATACCACTGAACTATGTACTTCGAGAAAAATTATCATAAGAGATAACTACAATGACAATATCTTAAGAGTATGAACCTAGATTATGTGGCAAAGGTTTGAAGTGAAAGACCACTGTGAATTTTTAGTCAGAACTTGGTTTTTAGCGATGAATTTCATTGTAATTGCATCAACTTTGGCACTTAAGCCTAAAAAGTTTTCTCTGCAATGAATAATCAAAATTGAATCAAATAGTTTTACATTTATTTCGATAATTCATTCATCTTTTTAAAACAGGTTATATGACCCTAATATACTAAAAACCCATAATCAAATACAAATATATTCCAGATAATTTTAAAACTTAAAACACATAAAAATATTTAAAAAAAAATGAAGTAATGCATTGCAAAACTAACCGAAAAGCCAGGTCTCTGAAATCAATGTGGGCTTCAAGATCTCATCTTTTATGTCTTTGAGAGACCTAAACCTGCATCCATATCCGATCGATGATGCGGCGTGTGTAGATCGATGAACACCAGATGGTTTTCGCGGCTGGCAAACACTAAACCCATATTGGTTGTTTAACTTGTTGGTGCACTTGTGTCTGTACTTTGTCTGTATTCGGTCGCGATGTAAAACGATGTCTTCGTAGTCCTGTAAGTTTGACCAAGTCAACCATCCTCCGGTTTGACTTGGCCAAACAGTTTGAACTTTGGTTGTAATATGGTTGAGTCGAAGGATGAGCCATCGAAGGATTACTTATATCCTTCGATGGTAAGCTCGATAGATAACTTTCGATAGATGGACCACGAAAGATCCCATCTTTCGTGGTACATATGGATCCTTCGAGCTGTTTCTGGTCGACAGATGATCGTTCGACCAGTCTGCCTGATCCTTCGACCAGACCTGCTGTGTTGGGTATAAATACCCGTGTGTTGTGTTATTTTCAAGAGAGCACTTTAGAGAGAACAAGTAAGACACCTAGACAGATAAGGAACACACACACACTTAGAGAGAGTTTACAGGACTGATTTGTAAACCTTGTGCTTGTAACGGACCGTTCATACGCATTAATACAAGTGGTGTTAATCGTTGAGTCTTGTGTGTTGATTATTTGCGTGTTCTATCTCGGTTTGCTATCTCGGTTGGATTCCGCACAACCGGATTAGTTAGTATACAAGGATTAGGCGACTAGATCCTCCTAGCCGGACCTACAAGTGGTATCAGAGCCTTGGCTCTTCTCCTTGTTAAAACCGAGGTGTTTTCGGGCTGTTTTTCGGGTTTTTGAAAAGTTCATATTTTCTGGAAAAACTCTTTAAATCTGGTCTAATCTTGCTGTTTTTGCTTGGTGTTTTGTTAAAAACCTTATTGTTTATCTTGTTAGTTGTTGGTTTTTCTTAAACATTTTAGCAAAAACTCGTGTTCGGAAAGTTTCGGTTTACCAGAAACTTCGTGAAGTTCATGGTGTTCATCATATTGTTCTTCTAATTTTACACTTTTGATCTTGAAAATTTTGAATTACAAAGTGTTTGTGTGTTGGAAGTTGTATTTTGATTAAAATATTGGACATTACCCGGTTGGTGAAAACCTGCATGTTCAGACCTGAAAGATATGGTCTGAACATACTTTCTGCCGAAAGTTCTCACCAACCCGTCAACTTTTCACCAACCTGTCTCATTTGTCAACTGTGTCAGAGCAAGTTCGAAAGATATCCTTCGAAGTCGAAAGATCATCTTTCGACCAAAGGAGGTTCGACAGATAGTCATCCTTCGAGCATCCTTCGAAGTGTGAAACTTATCTTTCGTTCCAAGGAATATTTTCGAAACATACATCTTTCGGTCTTCTGCTCATTTTCGAAAGACTAGGATCCTTCGATTGGGGAGTCTTTCGAAGTCATCTTTCGTGTTCATCTTTCGGTCTACAGTTCATTTTCGAAAGATAAGGATCCTTCGTTTGGAGAATCTTTCGAAAGCATTGTTCGAAATTCAACAGAGATCTTTCGAACCCTGTTGATCCTTCGAACAGGTGTTGATCTTTCGATCCAGAGTCTGTTTGTGTTTAACAGTTTGTGTTTTTCAAGTCTTTCGAACAGGTATCCTTCAGCTGATCAAAAATGAATCCGGCCTGGGGTACTCCGTCAAATACAGAAAACAAGTATAGAAGCAGTGAGGATTTATTTAGAGAAATGTACTATGGAACTCCGTCTCCCGCACCGGCATCTTCGCAAGCTAATGCTACATCTACCGGTCAATGGGCATTCGCATCAAATCAAGCTCCAAGTGTTCAAAGCATTTTGCTAAGCGAAAGTGAAACGGGAAGTTTGAATAGGCCTCCAAAGTTGATGCACTTAAGTGAATATCAGGGATGGTTTGGTAGATTTCATACATACGTCCTTGGTCAAAATACAGAATTGTGGTTGCGTTTCATCACAGATTTTGATCAAACAATAGAGGTTGCCGCTTCATCTGCTGCTACGTTTGCTGATCTTACGGAAGATCAGAAGAAGGTCTATGACTTAGAGAAGAAAGCGTATGCCATTCTTACTCAGGCGTTAAGCAAAGATATTTATCATCAATTTGTCAGTCACAAGACAACGAAGAGGTTGTGGGACGCATTGAAAACAAGGGGCATAGGAAATGAAGCGACACGTCAATTAAGAAAAGACCTGCTAAAGAAAGAGTTTGATGGTTTTACCTGTATGCAGAATGAATCTTTAGGAGATTTGACAAGTCGATTTACTCATTTGCTGACTGAATTGGGAAATATTGGGGTTGTAACAACTTCAGCAGAGATAGTGAAAAAGTTTGCAGATGCACTGCCACCTCAATGGAATAATTTCTTAGAAATCCTGAAGTACAACGGCACTTTGGATACAACAAACTTCGGTGACTTTGCTCAACTCCTGGAAAACAAGAATCAGGAAGAAACTCTCAAGGCTAAAAGAGTTCCAGTGCCACAAAATCCCGAAATGTATTATGGAGCTTCTAGCACTTCTACAAAACCTTCTTCACACGCTCCAATTCAAACAGCATTTGTGTCTAGCACTAGCTTGTATGACATTCCTCCTCCAACAACAGACATATATGGAAATCCGCTTAATCCAGTTCCTCAACCAGTTCCTCAACCAGTGCCACAACAGCAAAGCCAACAACCTATCAGAGAAACTGATATATTCGGAAATCCACTTCCTCCTCCTCCTCCTCCTCAACAGCAAGCGTGTTATGGAAGCACATCATCTGCTGGTCAGCAATCAAAGCAAAATACAGTACGGCTCGACACCTCAAGCTTTTCTAAAGTCAGTGTTGAAGTAGCAAAAGAACACATGGAGCTGCTAAACACTTTGGTGAGCGCATACTGTGGATTGGTGGAAGGTCAGATTGGTAACATTAATCTGACACAAGAAGACTACCAGCAGATCGATAAAGAGGAGATGGAGATGATGGACATCAAGTGGGCCTTTGCCAGTGCTGTTAGGCGAGCAAAGGATTTCATGGAAAGAACTGGCAGAACCAGCTTGGAAAGCAAGAAAGACACCAAGTATGGGTTTGACAAGCAGGCTGTTAGATGCTTCAATTGTGGTGAACGTGGTCATTTCAAGCGTGAATGTACGAGGCCATCTCAACATGGAAACCAGAATCCTTTTAGAGGTCAAGGCAACCAGCAGAACCAGAACAGAAACAATGTTCGTACGTTGGTGCCTGTCAACAACCAGACTCAAGCAGGACCATCAAATGCCAACCAGGCACTTGTGGTTCAAGTAGATGAAGGCTGTGATTGGTCAATCCAGTTGGGAAATGATGCTCCAGATGGAACAGCTTGTTTTGCTGAAATCGTGAAGGATTTAAATCACGCCAGTGGTGGAGAATCTTCCGCCAATGGTGGTGACTCTTCTGAGGATGAAGACTCTTCTGGTTATAGTAGAAGTTCAGATGAAGAATCCTCCACTTCAGGAAATGATCAGGAAGATGACACATCAAGTGCGTCAGTCGATGCAAATATTGATGAGCTTTTGGAAGACGCTGCAGCAGGAATTCAAAGAAGACCTATTTTGGTGGATCAAGCTGCTTATTCTTCGTCTTCTCTCCATTCAGCCTTTATGGCTAATGTCGACAGTTCATCAAGTCAGGTATGTGTCGATGAACCCACTTCTGTTAGCTGTGATAACTGTGATAGCTTGAATGTTAGATGTGCTGATTTGGAAGCAAACATGTCTGAGTTGCAAGGCAAACACGATGCTCTACAAGCTAGTTTGTTTGACTTGCAAGACAAACATGTTCTAGTGAATGATAAGTGGTGTGAATTGCAAAGCAAACATGAGGCTTTGCAAGAGAAATATGATGTGACTTTTATTCATAATCAGAAATTGACAGTTGATCTTTCAAAGTGCACTGAAGCCAACATGTTTTATGAAAACCATGAAAAGGATTTTAAATCGATGATTGAAAAATTAAAGAAAGATAAAATCGAGTTAACAAAAATGGTTTCCAGAAAACAAACTGACATTAATTTGTATATCACTCGTCTTGAGGTGATGCAAAAGGAAATGGCTTGTGTTAAAACTGAAAGTGAGGCGATCCGACTTAAGTTAGACAGTTATTTGAGTTCTAGCTATGTGTTGGATCACATCATTGATGTTCAAAAAGAGAAAAAGGATATCACATGCATAGGGTATAAGCAATGTCCACCACCTGTCAGACACAATTATGATGCACTGCCTGATGAGGAATATAGAACTCATTTTGAACCATCTGTTCCTCTAGATGTTAAGGAATTTGCAACAGAATGTGCAACAGGTCTCGGATACAAGAAAGAAGTATCATCAGATTCAGATGTGTCAGCAGATACATGTGTGTCCTCTGCTGAACAGAATCAGGATCCTACAGTTGTGATTGAGGATACTGATTCTTCTGATGATGAATCCGATGATACTGATTCGGAAAAGTCTGATGCGGTAATCAAAGAAGAGGACATACCTCTTGAGAATCATATTCTATGTGATCCTCCCGCAAAACCTGCTAAGACTGTTCCAACCGAGTCCACATCTGCAAAAGAGTCGGAGAGTGTGAATTTGCTGTACACTCTTGTTGGTGATGATAAAATTTATTCAGACAAAGATTTTCCTGTTCAAAATGTTAATCCATCTTTAATCAGTAACGTGTTTGAAAATTCGACAAGTAAGTTTTTGGGAAAGACAGGACCAAATGTTACTGTAACACAGTGCCCTCCGATCCCCAAGGCCGAAGTTCGAAAACAATTTGGCAATCAAAAATTACCAACAGTGCAAAAACAGCAAAATCATGCCAAACAAAAGGGAAATTTGCCGGCTCAAACTCAAAAGAAGCCAAATCAAAAGAAGAAAAAGAATGTAAACTTTGTGAAATCTAAGGGAACGGACAAAATTGAAACATTTCAAAATCAATCTAACTTAGATTTTGTCAAGAAAGCAACAGTGATGAAAAAGAATGAACCAAGTTGTTCGAAACCTAGTACCTCGAGATCACAAAGTTCATCTTCATCATCGGCAAGACGATCACATGATACTTCGGGGTTTGTTGAACGAAGATCATGTTTTGAATGTGGTACAATTGGACACATAATTCGAAACTGTCCGTATCTTCATAAATTAAAAGCCAAAGAAGATGATCCCCGTGACAAAACTGACCGAAAACGATCTGTTTCTGTAAAACGAGATCCCCGCCTTGTAAAAGAAAGGGAAAAGAAACAGAAACGCCAACAGGTCAAGAAAATTGAAAAGGTAATTAAAACCGATGTGGTTAACAAACAATCTGTTTCAGTTAAACCAGAAAATTCAAAATTTTCAAAAACTTCAAACAAACAAACTGGTAAAACTCAACAGACATGGAAACCTAAAACTGTTAAAGAATCAGGGGGACCATCACAATTTTCGAATCATCAAAGAATAGAAGTTATTGTTATTGATGAAAATGGAAGACCCAAGACCACAATGGCTTGGGTCCCCATCTCCAACTAATTATGTGAGTTCATGTGCAGGGTGTTCCAGGAGGAACTATCAGTAGTCATTGGATTGTTGATAGTGGGGCATCCAGGCACATGACAGGCGACATGAAGCTTCTCTACGACGTTAAATCTATTAGAGGAGGTTATGTTGCTTTTGCTGGAGATAAGGGCGGATATATCACGGGTGAAGGAATGATTACCAACGGGGTTGTTAGCTTTGATAAGATCAACTTCGTGCAACAACTTGATCACAATCTTCTTAGTGTTTCTCAAATTTGTGATAAGCAGTTCTCAGTTCACTTTGATGCAAATGGATGTTATGTGCTGAAACCCGGCTTCAAAATTCCAAAAGAATGGATTCTCTTGTCGGCTCCAAGGATAAATGATCTGTATGTCCTTGATATGAGCCAAGCTATCACAACGTCTGCACAAGCAACTTGTTTCGTTTCCAAAGCCACAGAAAAAGACACAATCTCTTGGCACAGACGAATGGGTCACATTCACTTACGCAAAATGAATCATTTGGTGTCAAATGAATTGGTGAATGGTGTTCCTCTTAAAAATTTCCATCTTCAAGACGTCTGTGTATCGTGCCAGAAAGGAAAACAAACGAAGAAGCGACATCCTACAAAGAAAGTCAACACGGTGGCTGTTCCTCTTGAACGTTTGCACATGGATTTGTTCGGGCCTGTCAAGCACAAAAGCATTAGGAATGATCAATATTGCCTCGTGATAACTGATGATTATTCAAGATTTTCTTGGGTGGCGTTCATGGCACACAAGAGTGAAACCTTCGGTATTATCAAAAACTTGATCATTCAGATTGAGAATCTATATAAGTTGAAGGTTAGGCGGATACGTAGCGACAATGGTACTGAATTCAAAAATCATGCCATGGCGGAGTTTTGCACATCAAAAGGTATTCTTCACGAATTTAGTGCAGCCTATACTCCTCAACAGAATGGCGTCGCTGAACGTAAGAACCGCACATTGATCGAGACTGCTAGGACTATGTTGGTAGAGTCACAGTTGCCGATTCCATTCTGGACTGAAGCTGTGTCCTCTGCATGCTATACGCTGAACCGAGTCCTTACAGTCAAAAGACACAACAAGACCTGTTTTGAGCTTATTAACAAACGGAAACCAGATTTGTCTTATCTTGAACCGTTTGGAGCTCCGTGCACAATAATCGATCCTAATGGAAAGTTTGGGGCAAGAGCAATTGAAGGATACTTTCTTGGGTATTCCACCCCAAACTTAAGAGTCTGGAATCTAGAGACTAAAAGGGTCGAGGAATGGTCTGAAGTCAGAGTACAAAGGCACACGTTACCAGTCAAAAATCCTGGTCAGCCTTGGATGTTTGAGTACGATGACTTTTTCAATTCGATCAATGTTGAAGCAGTTGAAGAAAATGCTGCGGCAAGGATGTTTTTCGAGAGTGACAATGCAACAGATTCACCGTTGGTTCGTCCAATTATAGTCAATCAAGAACCATCTTCAGTGAACAATAATGCTCTCGACAATGAGGATTTTCACGATGCTACCGAATTGAACGAATCTTCAGAGGATGATGAATTCCTAGATGCAGATCAAGAAGTTCCAATAACAGCAGTTCATGGTATTTCAGAGGGTACACCTCCAGTGGGCGTCCCTGGAACAGCTGAAGCTACTGCATCATCCTCTTCGTCAATACCGGGCATTGAATTAATTGTTGATCTCAATCTCAACAATCTGGGTACAAACATTCCAGTTCAAGAAAATCCAGAAACAAGGATTCACAATACCCATCCTCAACAAAACATCCTCGGAAATGTGCAAAGTGGCGTTCAGACAAGAAACATGTTGCGAAACAACAACAATGCAGGCTTGTATGCAGCTATCCGAGAATCTGGTCAACAAAATGATTGGTCCTTCGCGTGTTATGTTTCACAGGAAGAGCCAAGAACTTGGAAAGATGCTTTGAAAGATAGCTCTTGGGTTGAAGCAATGCAGGAAGAACTGCAACAATTCCAGAAGCTTGGTGTCTGGAAACTCGTAGAGAAACCTGCTGGTTACAAGAAGATTGGTACCCGTTGGGTGTTTAAATGCAAAAAGGATGACCGTGGAATCGTTATTCGAAACAAAGCAAGGCTAGTCGTTCAAGGTTTTCGTCAGATAGAAGGGATCGACTACAACGAAGTTTATGCACCTGTTGCACGTCTAGAAGCAATTCGGATATTTCTGGCTTATGCCTCATTCAAAGGTTTCAAGGTATACCAGATGGACGTGAAAAGTGCATTCTTACATGGTGTAGTGGAAGAAGAGGTGTACGTCGAACAGCCTCCAGGTTTTGAAGATCCTATCCATCCCGATCGGGTTTGGTTGCTCAACAAAGCTCTCTATGGTCTTCATCAAGCACCGCGAGCTTGGTACGCAACCTTATCTAATTATCTGCTGGAGAATGGATTTCGCAGAGGTCTTATCGATTGTACTCTTTTCATCAAAGAACAAGATGGAGATCTTCTACTGGTACAGGTATACGTTGATGATATTATTTTTGGTTCTACTAATGATGTTTTGTGTAGGAATTTCGAGCGCATTATGCAGGATAAATTCGAGATGAGTGCTATGGGGGAAATGACTTTCTTTTTGGGCCTACAAGTACAACAAACTGAGTCTGGGATATTCATCCATCAGACTAAATATGTTGGTGACATCTTGAGCCGGTTCCAGATGTCTGATGCAACGCCCATTGGTACCCCATTGCCACAAAATCACGGAATTACTCCAGACTTGAAGGGTCAAGATGTTAGCCCCTCATACTATCGCGCAATGATCGGATCTCTTATGTACCTCACAGCATCAAGACCAGATATAATGTACCCAACATGCCTGCTTGCCAGATATCAAGTGAACCCGAAGGCCTCACATCTTGCAGCTGTAAAAAGGATTTTTCGTTATTTGAAGGGTTACCCTGACACCGGTCTATGGTACCCTAGGGATAATAACTTTGACTTGATCGCATTCAGTGATTCTGATTTTGGCGGATGCAAAATCGACGGCAAATCCACAACGGCTGGATGTCAGTTTTTGGGAAATCGCCTAGTCACATGGCAGTGCAAGAAGCAGACGTGTGTAGCTACATCAACATGCGAAGCTGAATACATTGCTGCCTCAAGTTGTTGCTCCCAAGTCCTGTGGATACAACAGCAAATGCGTGACTACGGTTTTGAATTCCTAACTACTCCTATTTACGTTGATAATTCTGCTGCATTACAGATCACTAGAAATCCTGTGCAGCATTCAAAGACTAAGCACATCGACATTAAGTATCACTTCATACGTGATTGCTTTGAGAAAAGGCTAATCGATGTTGCTTACGTCCACACCGATGACCAACGTGCCGACCTTTTTACCAAAGCTTTTGACAAATCAAGATTTGACTATTTATTATTGGTAAACGGCGTTAAGGTCAAGCAAGAGTAAAACCAACATCGGAAAATCATTTTTGTAAATACCTTTGTGTTTTAAATTTGTCTTAGTTTCTTGATTTTAGGGGGAGTAAATCCAAAATTTGAAAAATCCAAAAACATCGAAAAATTTCAAAAGCACAAAAACAATAGAAAAACAAAAATGAGTTTCCTGGCGAGAAAAAGAGAAAATGATAGTACATCAGTGGTCTGTCTAAACCTCTTTAAACCTAAATCGAAAAACGATAAGCAGCTCTATATAAGATGTATCGGTAGGCTCACAATCATTTTAAAGTGTGCAGAGTGATATAAACTTAATTCGACTGAAGACTGGGTGGGAACCATTCATTGGCATATGGTCTTAGTACCGAAATTTCGTTTGAGAGATTGCCGAGGTTCTGAGATATTCGGTCTTTATGCTGCTTATCATCTGGGTATCATGGTTGTATCTTTTACCGAAAAATAACGGGGACGCAAGTCTAGATCTTCCATGATACCATACATACGTGTACATATTGCATTCGACCTCAATAAGTGATCAACAATCACATGTCCAAACAAATAAGTGATAAAATATCACAAATTCTTTGCGGGAGTCAAGTTCGTCTCTCTGCTGTACGAAAGTACTGACCTGTTCACGGACTTGCTCCTGTGCCCTCATGCATCGAAAATCAAGTTCCTCATCAATAAGTGATTATATCACATAGGGCTTGTTTTCAAATCAAAATAAGTGAGAATCTCACATCATATACGGTCAAACAGATGATAATCGGTATACTCACCGGTAAGATGAACCCTCGTGCATACCTTGATACGGGAATGTGTCGTGATGTGGATGAACACCGGTCGGTAAGTATAAATCATACCTTAACGTATCCCCTCGCCATGATTACAAATGATAAGTTGAGTTTATGTGGACAACAATACCGATAATCTTTATAGGATGCTTATCTTAATGTTAACTAAAAGAACAACAAGAACGTTTTGGCATGACCGTACACTGATATGATTCTCTTACCCTCGAAACTCACAAAAAGATTGTCTGTATATATTTATTTACTGCTTTCAGTCTTTACATTTGAAATATTAAAAATTCCAAAAAGATTTTAAGTGTGTTTTAACATAAACTTTATAAAAGCCAAAAAGATTTTATTTCTACTTTATTTTTCGATCGTACGATGTTGGAGCTCGAGTCGTCGTTACTTGAAACCTGAACGAAAACCGAAAATGACTAAATCTTCATAAACGGTCGAAATTTGCAAGTGTTGAAAGTTAAAATTGAAATTGATAAAATATTTTAAACTTTCAAACTGTCGGACGGTGTTTGATTGAACAATGGTCACATGTGTGTCGTTTGCTTATGATATTCCAAGCAGTTGTTCTCATTACGCGTTTAGATTTCTTGCATGTGCAGATTCTAAAGGCAAGGAGAACATGGTCGATGACAAAGTCTCGGAATGAAGACACGACGTGAAGGCGCTCAAGTGATGAAGATGATCGAGTTGCCGCTGACCATCATCAACACCATAAGGATCTCATTTCATAAAGAACAAGTATTTCACGAGCATAACTCAAGGGGGAGCTTATGTTAAGGGGGAGTTTGTCAACACACTTTCTACATCAAACGGGGAGTTTGTTGGTACACTTTCTGCTTTCAAGACGTGAAGACTTTAAAGATCCTCCGACATTGAAGAATTGAAAGGACGTCAAAGTTGAAGACACAAAGATCGAGTTATAAAGATTGAGACAAAGCTTCAGCCAGACAAAGCTACAGCCAAGGGGGAGTTTGTTGGTGCACTTGTGTCTGTACTTTGTCTGTATTCGGTCGCGATGTAAAACGATGTCTTCGTAGTCCTGTAAGTTTGACCAAGTCAACCATCCTCCGGTTTGACTTGGCCAAACAGTTTGAACTTTGGTTGTAATATGGTTGAGTCGAAGGATGAGCCATCGAAGGATTACTTATATCCTTCGATGGTAAGCTCGATAGATAACTTTCGATAGATGGACCACGAAAGATCCCATCTTTCGTGGTACATATGGATCCTTCGAGCTGTTTCTGGTCGACAGATGATCGTTCGACCAGTCTGCCTGATCCTTCGACCAGACCTGCTGTGTTGGGTATAAATACCCGTGTGTTGTGTTATTTTCAAGAGAGCACTTTAGAGAGAACAAGTAAGACACCTAGACAGATAAGGAACACACACACACTTAGAGAGAGTTTACAGGACTGATTTGTAAACCTTGTGCTTGTAACGGACCGTTCATACGCATTAATACAAGTGGTGTTAATCGTTGAGTCTTGTGTGTTAATTATTTGCGTGTTCTATCTCGGTTTGCTATCTCGGTTGGATTCCGCACAACCGGATTAGTTAGTATACAAGGATTAGGCGACTAGATCCTCCTAGCCGGACCTACATAACTTATTTAACTTTACATAAAAAGTGTACTTTTTATAACTAAAAGATAAAAACTTGTTATAAGAATACACTAAATACTACCCATATTGATGCGTAATTTTGAAATCTTGAAGTGTTCGCTATCAAGAAGTAAATATCTAAAAAACAGAGAGATCAAACTTACTTCATCCCATTCAAGTAAGCTCGAGTAGACCCATTGAATGCACCAGACATAAAAACAATACTTTGCATACATCATACGAAACACATAATTAAATGGTTATGAAAATGCATACCTCGGGTGGATAAAGAACAAAGATGGGGATTAAATAAAAGACTGACATGCAAAAACAACCTGCATCATGAACAACAAATTAAAAACAGAAATCAAAATTGAAAAATAACAAATCAGAACAACCAAAAATGCAACTTAGGGACTTCTTACCATTGGTGAGTTGAATCTCATCATGATTCTTGAATTTATATGATTGGCTTGAATCCACAAAATCTACTCGAACCTCATCGGCTTATTCCTCATCTCTACCTCTCTGGCTTCCTCATCACTGGCTCTACACATGATGGACCATTTAAGGAATCCCAATTTAAAATCTGAAATATGGCCATAGGCTCGGTTTTGGCCCATAATTGAACCAAACCGACCTACGCTCACCCATAAAATGTATGTAATGCAAATATTTTCCTGGTGTGTTGGGAAGTAAAAGTTAATATAATGTATACAAAGAATACAAATTGCTATTAAAATTGTTCCTATACCACTGAACTATGTACTTCGAGAAAAATTATCATAAGAGATAACTACAATGACAATATCTTAAGAGTATGAACCTAGATTATGTGGCAAAGGTTTGAAGTGAAAGACCACTGTGAATTTTTAGTCAGAACTTGGTTTTTAGCGATGAATTTCATTGTAATTGCATCAACTTTGGCACTTAAGCCTAAAAAGTTTTCTCTGCAATGAATAATCAAAATTGAATCAAATAGTTTTACATTTATTTCGATAATTCATTCATCTTTTTAAAACAGGTTATATGACCCTAATATACTAAAAACCCATAATCAAATACAAATATATTCCAGATAATTTGAAAACTTAAAACACATAAAAATATTTAAAAAAATGAAGTAATGCATTGCAAAACTAACCGAAAAGCCAGGTCTCTGAAATCAATGTGGGCTTCAAGATCTCATCTTTTATGTCTTTGAGAGACCTAAACCTGCATCCATATCCGATCGATGATGCGGCGTGTGTAGATCGATGAACACCAGATGGTTTTCGCGGCTGGCAAACACTAAAGGCATAGTTTTATGGTGGTTCAGGCGGCGGATCATCAACAATCAACTTGGTGGGTATGGTTTGCAAATAAAAGAGAAGAGATCAAGAGAAGAGTACGGGAGAAGATTAAGATTTAGGGTTTAAATCTGATACAATCAGAAAACAAAAACTTAATTGTACCTATCGCCATGAACAAATTTGCTAGTGTTATTGCCGAGCATCACCATGCGTTCGAAAATTCATTTTGAGGCAAGCAAGAAAACCGGGAACCATTTTGTCTTTGTTTGATCAACCTAATGACAAAAGAAACATCAAATTAAATGTGTAAAGCATTCATCATCATAGGGCATAAAAACACCATAGTTTATAAAAAAAAAGATAATGTTTAAAGGTAATAATAGTTCATATCTTCATAGAGATGAATATATGAAAACCCACAAGTAAAAAAACCCATTAAAAGAAGTAATTTATAGTTTTGTGGACCATCAAAATATTGATCTGTACACAGCTCTACTTTAGTGGGGATGTAAATGTATTTGATTAGGGTTACACATGTGAATTACTGAATTACTAATGTATGAACAACAGATTTTGTCAAGTCCATTTTGCTACCACTTTTACTCCAAGTCCTGAATCACGGTAGGCTAGTGGTCCTAGTCCTGATGGTGTTTTAAATGCTAAATGCGTGAAACTATATAAAAAAACTTTCAACAAATGGACCTATTGAATCTATAAAAAAAAATCACCAATAAAGATTAGACAATTTGAGCATCTACTCACTTGTCAAACAAAGAAGACTATCAATCTATTCACTAAATGAGCCGTTGAAAGCTCTTGAATGCCATGATTAGGTGCTTCCGGATAGCAGCGATTTGAAAAACCCGAAACCAATTTGTAGTCTTATTTTAATTTTGAATAGCATAACTTGGAAGGAAAACAATAGATTCAACCTAAGCACACAAATAATATATAAAGAAAAATTGGATTTTGACCTCGCTTAACTATTAGGGCAAGAGAGTGATTGGTCCTTACCTTCTTCGCCGGAAGCCCTAGCTGATAGGAATCACGGCTATAGCTCCAACCACCATCTATGTCATCTTCATCACCCTAAATCATAACAAACCCTAGCTGATAGGAATCACGGCTATTGCTCTCTCTCCCCGCTCTCTCTCTCTCTTCTTTTTCTTTGGTTCTCTCTCTATAGATGAAAGTAGTGAACGTATGGGGATTTGGGGATGAGAGGGGATAAAAGTTCATACCTCAGAGAGATGAAGAACAGAGACGTGGATTATATAGAATATTGATAGGCAAAAACAACCTGCATCATGAACAACTTAAAAACATAAATCAAAATAGCAAATCAGAATAACCAAATATGAAAATGAAAACGCAAATTACCTGAAGCCTCATTCTCAAAATTTAGAACATTGATAGAGTGTAGAAGGTGTGACTTTATTGCAGAGATTTGAAATTTGAATTTAGAAGATTTGAGATTTCATTTGTGCGTCATTTCTATTGTTTGACTGAGGGGGGCTTGCACAAAAACACCATTCTTCCTCCTTAAGAGTAATAGTGGTTCAGAAGGGAAGAAAAGAAGAGGCGATGCCCTTCTTCTTTGGTATGTCTGACTTTATTAAGGGCAAACGTTGTAAAGGAAGGAGGAGCGATTGTTGGGCTCCTGGGGAAGAAAAGAAGGAAGGAACCTTTCCTCTCTGGACAATGAAGCATTGAGGATTTCTTTGTCGGCAACTACTTTGACTTTAGGTTTTATAAAAAAAAAAATTCTCAGAAAATTACACATAGGATTAAATTAAAGAGGGGCATTGTGAGATTGACACCTAGGATTTATAACTCTTCCTTTATTATATAGGAAGATTATTTGATATTTAATATTTGATTTAATTTAATTATAACAAAAACAATGTCTTTTGGGACTTAATGAGTGTGGGGCCTGTTTTAGTAAAACCATAGGAAGCTTGTTATTTGACTTTTTAACTTTTGATTTTTTAAAGGGATCTGATTTCAAATTTCCACGAATGAAAAAAAAAACAAATGTTTACAACACATTCATTCAAAAGATTTTGTCTCAGACAATAAAAAGACATGTTATAAAACCACTTTATCAAATATTATTCTCTCTCTCGAAATTTTTTTTGGTGTGATTTTAATTTTTATGATAATAAAAATCATTAAAGAAATAATACAAATTACAAATCGTAATTAGAGAATACGAATACAAAATTAATAAATGAGTTTGTTTTCCTTCTCTATTTTAGAAACATACTTAAAGTTTAGAACCTGCAGTTCTAGCAAAATAGAACCCAAAGTTCTAATTATAAAGAACCCGAAGTTCTCCTATAGTATCCATTATATACACATGCTTGTTATTAAACGCATGTCTCTTTCCTTTGTAGACAAAATGTCAAACTTATCAAATATTGAATTCACTGCACTTGAAATCTCGGGCAACAACTACCCCTCGTGGGCTTTTGATGCTAAAACTCATCTGGAAGCAATGAGTCTATGGGAGACAATCATTGATGGGAATAAAATGTCCCTTCAAGAAAAAACTAAAGCTATGACATTCCTTCGCCTTCATCATCATGAAGACCTAAAGAGGGAAAACCTTACTGTCGAGGACCCTCTCGAGTTATGGAAAAACATTCAAGAAAGATTTGACCACCTGAAGTTGGTCTTACTCTCTAAAACTCGCTACAAGTGGGTTCATTTAAGGCTATAAAATCATAAGACTGTTAGTGAGTACAACTCTGCCCTACTTCGCATCACCTCTGAGCTTAAATTATGCGGTGAACAAATCACCGACAAAGACATGATTGAGCAAACTATCTCAACGTTCCATTTATCCAACATGCTCCTGGCGCAGCAGTACAGGGAACGTAATTTTACAAAATATTCTGAGCTAATATCATGTTTGTTGGTCGCGGAACAAAACAACAAGCTCATACTACAAAATCATTAAATGCGTGTTATGTGATGATTTTTTTAGACTATTTGAACTATTGTTATGGTTTCATTTAAAACCTAGTGATGTTTGATTTATAGTTGCATGATGTTTTTATCATACTCAAACATGCAATTTCTTATACTTAACGTGTTTTATTATTTCCAGAAGAAATATGTATACTAGCTCCAGTAGAGCTATTATTGGTGATGAATGTCTGGTAGATAGCGGTAGTACTAACACTATTCTCAAAGATATGAAATTTTTCTCTGAGTTGTCTCCGGCAGAGACACCGATTAGTACTATATCTGGTGTTAGTAACCTTGTCGAAGGCTCCGGCAGAGCACACATAATATTATCTTCGAGTACCCAACTAACTATTGATAATGCATTATATTCAAGTAAATCCAGAAGAAATTTACTTAGCTTTAAAGATATTTGAAAAAACGGTTACCACCTAAAAACAATATCTGAAAATAAAATTGAATATCTTCAAATTACTTCAAAAAAAAATGGCCAAGAAACAATTGTCGAACAATTAGAAGCCTTATCCTCTGGATTATATTGTACTAATATCAATCCTATCGAATCATACATGGTGAGTAGCCAAAAGCTATTAGATAGAGACACATTCAATATATGGCATGACCGTCTAGGTCACCCTGGTAGCATAATGATGAGACGAATATTCAAAAGTGCAACCGGGCACCCTCTAAAAAACTTAAAAGTTTTGCTACCACAAGACTTATCATGTGTAGCATGCTCTCTGGGCAAACTTATAACTCGGCCCTCACAAACTAAATTGATACATGAAACCCCATCATTTTTAGAAAGAATCCACGGGGATATTTATGGGCCCATTCATCCTCTGTGTGGACCATTCCGTTATTTCTTGGTCTTAATTGACGCATCCTCAAGATGGTCACATGTGAGCCTTTTAGCTACTCGAAATGTAGCATTTGCCCGACTTTTAGCTCAAATCATACAATTGAGAGCAAATTTCCCGGATAATCAAATTAAAAACATCCAGATGGATAATGCGGGAGAGTTCACATCTCAAGCTTTTAATGACTATTGTATGTCAATTGGGATCAATGTTGAACATTCAGTGCCTCATGTTAACACACAAAATGGTTTAGCTGAATCTCTGATTAAACGATTACAAATAATCGCTAGACCACTCTTAATGAGATGTAAATTACCATCTTCTGCATGGGGTCATGCTATTTTGCATGCCGCTGCACTGATTAGATTGAGACCAACTGCTGATCATGAATACTCCCCATTGCAACTGGTCTCCGGATGAGAACCAAGTTTGTCCCACCTTCGAATTTTTGGTTGTGCGGTATATGTACCAATACCGCCACCTCAACGTACTACAATGGGACCCCAAAGAAGACTGGGTATCTATATTGGTTTTAACTCCCCGTCCATAATTAAATATTTAGAACCAATGACCGGAGACATGTTTACAGCACGGTATGCTGACTGTTATTTTGATGAAACAATGTTCCCAGTCTTAGGGGGAGATAAGGACAAAGAAAGACTGGTAACACAAGAAATAACGTGGAATGCATCATCCCTATCAAATCTCGACCCCCAAAGTGGTCAATGTGAATATGAAGTCCAAAAGATTATACATTTGCAAAGAATAGCGAATGAATTACCAGATGCATTCACAGACACGAATAGAGTGACAAAGTCACATCTACCAGCATCAAATGCACCTGCTCGAATAGAAGTAATCCCAGAAAAGATTACTATACAATGAAAGCGTGGGAGACCAATCGGTTCCAAAGACAAAAACCCACGGAAACGAAAAGAGCAAAGTAACGCAGTTGGTGAAAACTCACAAAAGATTGTAAGTGAAACCCCGGTAGAGGTAAATGTCCTAGAGGAGACAACTATCAATCCAGAGGAAAATGAAGTTTCAGAAGAAACACCGGTACCGAATGAAAATGAGATCTCTATTAATTATGTACAAGATAGTACAATGTGGAACCGGAATAAAACACGTGTTGATGATATATTCGCATATGCTATAGCAACGGATGTAATCAATGAAAATGATTACGTACCTAAAACTTTAGAAGAGTGCATGCACAGAAATGATTGGCCAAGATGGCAAGAAGCCATAAATGCCGAATTAAATTCCCTTAAAAAGCGACATGTTTTCGGACATGCAGTCCGAACGCCCATAGACGTCAAACTAGTAGGTTATAAATGGGTGTTTGCAATAAAGAGAAATGAAAAGAATGAGATTGTACGATATAAGGCTCGACTTGTAGCACAAGGGTTTTCCCAAATCCCAGGAGTTGATTATGAGGAAACGTATTCCCCTGTAGTGGATGCGATAACCCTTAGGTTCCTAATCGGCCTCACAATCTCTGAAGGACTTCATATGAGACTAATGGATGTCGTCACCGCATACTTATACGAGACACTTGAAAATGACATCTACATGAAAATCCCTAAAGGACTAAAATTGCCTGAAGCATTAAAATCAACACCTCGAGATATGTGTTCTATAAAGCTCCAGAGATCTTTATATGGTCTCAAACAATCTGGTCGTATGTGGTACAATCGACTTAGTGAATATCTCGAAAAAGAAGGATACAAGTCTGATGTAATCAGTCCATGTGTTTTTATAAAAAGAACACTCTCAAATTTCACTATAATAGCAGTCTATGTTGATGATATCAACATCATCGGATCTCCTGAAGAGATAGAGAAAGCTGCTCAGTTATTAAAGAAGGAATTTGAGATGAAAGATCTTGGCATGACAAAAGTATGCATCGGACTACAATTTGAGTAGCTGTGCAATGACACATTTGTCCATCAATCAAACTACATCCAGAAGATGTTAGTACGTTTCAATATGGATAAAGCACATCCGTTTAGCGTACCTATGGTTGTCCGACCGCTAGATCCCCACAAGGATCCTTATCGCCCTCAAGAAGAAGGCGAAGAAGTACTTTGTCCAGAAGTACCGTACTTAAGCGCGATCGGTGCCCTTATGTATCTCGCAAATAACACAAGACCTGACATTGCATTGCATTTGCAGTACATGTACTAGCGAGATACAGTTCGAATCCAACACGTAGACACTGGAATGGCGTAAAACATATATGCTGGTATATTTGTGGGACACAAGACTTAGGTCTTTTCTATCAGAGAGATCAAAAGTTCCTGCTTGTTGGGTATGCTGATGCCGGATATCTATCAGATCCTCACAAAGCAAAATCTCCGACAGGTTACGTATTTACATACGGTGGCACAGCAATTTCTTGGAAGTCAACTAAGTACACGTAGCATGGGCCTTAGGAAATTAAATTGAAATCTTGATATGTTTGTTTTGAACAATGTATGAACAATTTTGTCTATTATATGTTATGTGACTATTTAAATGGTTATCCTTTAAATATTAAAACAATAATTAGTTGTCATGAGCTATGGGCAATCATCGTGCCCCGTACCTTTCCGCTGCGGGTCGGGGTGTGACAATGCGTTTACCGAAGTTTCTGGAATTAACTCAAACGAGGTTGTGAGATTTTTGATGGATTTGCTAGCAGCTATGCAAAAAATATAAACATATGATAAAATGAAAACGTTTGGAGTGCATTAGAAAAAAATAACTCAGGGTAACACTTTTAAAGTGTTCTTGGGCTTTGCTCGTAATTGGGCCTTGCATGCCGCCATACTTCTCCTTCGTAATCATGTGGTCCCATATGATTACCGGGCTTTCGTATGGTTCGTATGTGTTAGCCTGGTAACGTACACTAAAACCCAGAGAAAATCGAGAAATATGAATGTAATGTATGAAAATCGAGAAATATGAATGTAATGTATGAAAGTCGGAGCACATCCTGGGTTGGACACGGTGACACTACCACCAACTTGTCTAACATTGGCTTGCAAACCCGGTTCAAAGGATCCATGAAGGCCGCGGGTGCATTCTTTAGCCCGAAAGGCATTACAAGAAATTCGTAATGCCCGTAACGTGTACGGAACACCGTTTTTGGTATGTCTTCCTCTTTCACCTTCAACTGGTGATAGCCCTACCTTAAGTCATTCCTCGAAAACCAGCTCGCGCCTTGCAATTGATCCAATATATCATCGATCCTCAGAAGCGGGTATCGACTCTTTACCGTAAGTTTGTTTAACTCCCGGTAATCGATACACATTCGCATGCTTCCGTCTTTCTTCTTTACAAATAATACCGACACTCCCTAAGGAGTGACACTAGGTCGAATGAACCCTTTGTTGAGCAAATCTTGTAGCTGTGATAGTAACTCTTGAAGCTCCGATGGTGCTAGCCAATATGGTGCCTTGGCTATCGGCTTTGCCCCCAGGACTAATTTAATCCCAAACTCCACCTTATGCTCGGGTGGTATCCCTAGTAAATCCTCCGGAAATACGTCTTCGAACTCTCGTACGACAGGTACATCTTTATTCTTTGGTGACTCTTTATCCAAATCACGTATGTAAGTCAGGTAAGCCTTACATCCGTGTTGAATGAGTTTACGGGCTTTTATCATCGAGCACACAATGGGGTTGCAATTCTTCTCCCCATAAATAATAACATGCCTTCCGCTCGGAGATGTTAGTTGTATCTCCTTACGGAAGCATATCACTTTAGCGTGGTGTCGAGAAAACCAATCCATCCCGATCACCACTTGGGATTCCCCCATCGACATGGGTATCAAATAAACTAAGTAACCCTCTCCATCCACATTCATTTTGCAATCCCGACACATATCACAAACAATAAAACTTTTATTATTACTATTTCTACTTCCAAAGGCATAGGCAATTTTTTTAATGTAAATGTAGGGTGTTGAATAAATCTATGTGAAACAAAAGATCTATTTGCACCCGTATCAAATAAAATGCATGCATGAATGGAATTTAAGGTAAATGTACCTGAAACCACATCGGGTTCAACCTTCGCCTCAGCGGCGGTTATGTGGAAGGATCTCGCCTTTGATTTTGGGACTTCTATTTTTGTGTCAGGCGTTTCCTTCTTTCCAGCCAACTCCGGGTACTCAGATTTCTTGTGTCCCGGTTTGTAACACTTGCAGCATACCGATATCTTACTGGGGCAATTCGAAGCCTCGTGGCCCACTTTCCCGCACGTAACGCATGGTTTGTTCTTGAAATAACATTCACCCCGATGGGCTTTGTCACACCCCGACCCACAGCGGAATAGATGATCGGGGCATGATTGGGTTGATCCGAAGAACTTATGACTTGCTATTACTTGTTTTAAATAATAATTTATTCATAACAAATGTTTCACGAAGCAAATAATTCAATTACACAATTATAAATACAAGACATTGTTCATAACAAATAAACTACACTAATCTGTTTCTTGTTAACTAAGGACCATCTTATGTCCAATATTCTCTTCATAACTGTTCACCTGTATCATGTGTAAAAATGGTTTTGGGGTCAACAAAAGTTGGCGAGTAGATGTTTATTTGTTTTTATTTAACCTTAAAAGATTAGTTGATTTTATTTAATAAAAATTATGTAACATGCAATAATAAATGTAATAGTGACATCAATAAATAATTCATCAATCAATCCACATCAACAAGTGGTGTGACAAGACATAATGAAACATGATCAGTGAAAAAAAATGATGTGATTCAAGTCCCGAGAGGCGAAAAGCGAAACATCGAAACAATGAGGTGATACCGAGTTCGACCCATGGCCGTGGGGGAACCGGTCAACCAATGGTGGATCCACGCAAAACATGTGACACAAAGCGGTAAACACGTGATACATGTATGTGAAACAGATAGCGAAACAATGCGATACCAATCCTAAACACATATGACATTTAAGTTTGCATGTTGGGAAAATAATATGAAACACTTATGAACACATGATACATGATACACCCCAAAAAGTTAATGTGACAAAAAGGGGATCAAGAAGTAAGATCGACTCACAATTTTGCATATGAAGATTCCTTGAAGATAACGCATGAGGAAAAGAATAGGGAAAAGGATTCCGAATGGACGAAAACAGTTTCCCTAGATGTTTAAAATACCACCCAACGATCTTGTTAACATTTTGGTTAAATAAAATTCCTAATAATTATGGTTTATAAATTAATTATTGAGATATTACAATTTATCTCATTAGATATGTGGTTTAACAGATGAAACAAAATATCAAAAACAAAAATGATTGGAGCAGTTTATTTGGAGTTAACTATATGGCATAATTAGTTTTTTCTTATAAAAAATTCCTATTTTTAAATAAGGATACATAGTAGTTCCTTTATTACATAATACGTGACGTCCTTAATAAAAAAAAAAAAAATGTCATTTACACACATTATGCTGGTCAAATAAAATTATAACAATTAAATATGATGTTAAATTATCCAGTATTACATTTAAAAAAATAAAAATAAAAACAAAGATCTCATGGGAGGGTAAATATTATTTTGAGGTTAAAAGAATTAATATATCAAAAGTTCAATTTTAATATCCTCCAAATTTCTATCATCTCAATAAATACATGACCATTTAGAAATATAGTTAGTTCACTGTTGTAGTTCAAGAAAACCATTTTTTTATAAATTGGTACCATGTTTTATAAATTGGTATATTCCAAATAAGCATAATATAGTTAATTACTATACATCCATCAATGGCTTACTCTATATAATTATTTATTCTACTTTCGGCCATTGAATATACTAAAGCACCATTATTAGTTATAGGTTTCATCTTCTAAATTATTTACATATCGACATCAGTCTTTATATATTATCTCAGAACATAGTATTTTCTACATATGTTGTTTACCATATATTTTTAATCTGTATTTATAAACATTTACAACAATTTTCTTATATCGAAATGACAAAGTAAATGACAAACTAATAAATATGTTTGTAGTTATCAGAATGATATAGTGGACTAATCCTCAAAGCTAGAAACGACCAAATGTAACAAAAATAGAAACCTTCTCAACATTGAACTCAATCTTTTTTTAAACAAACATTGCAGGTGACCCAAGGGTGACTTCGACTAAAACTAAAAACATTTGCAACTCATGCATTGTTGTCATAAGGTTTAATCCACAAAAGGGCAGGGGTATACCTTGGTTTGCGATGGCTGGTTTTGCAGCGACAACTGTGGTGTTTTATGGCGGACTTCAAGGACGGTGCGTCGAATGTGGTTCGAACCAGCGGCGATAAGCTTCCGGTGTTGCGGCGGTAACAAACGGAATATCTTGTGGCACGCGCGAATTACACGTAACGGAGAGGGCGATGTCGTGAAGAGAAGTTGGTGAATGTATGATGTGTTTCCGGGAGTGTCGAATAGGACACACTTTCGATTTGATTTGTTTCTTAACATAGTAAATTGGTTTCTTCGATTAGAGTTTATCAGATAGAAATAATGTGTAGATTTATATAGCAGAGATCGACATGCTTGATTAGTTTAAAGATGGAAGGAAATCGCATTGAAGATACAAAGTCGATCCGATATTCTACCCGAAATGGGTGGCATCGGAAAGTAAAAGGAGGGAAAAGGTTTGAGCTATTTTTAAATTTTGAGTTTCAACATATTGCAAATTGGTCCCTCAAGTTTAAATGTTGATAGAGACCGTGCATTAACTAATAAACACTTGACTTTCAAATAATGCAACAATATAATAATTGTTCACATTATCTTTTATTACAATTTGAATCCGGTTTACAATGGTTTGGGTCCAATTTTCAAGACGGTCGGACTTTTCTAGTACTCATTTTTACGGATGTTATAGTCTCCCCTACTTTTAGGAATTTCGCCCCCAAATTAAGAGGAAACCATAATCGGTAACTGTTTTAGCTTTTCCCTAGGAGTTTACATTAAAATGGAATTGAGGTAGGGTTTAGGTTCGATTGTGGCAGTGACGTTCCTGATAGAGGAATCGTTCTTTGTTGCCAGAGATGTAGAATTGAAAACGTCATAACACAGAGATGACTTGTAACATGAAAAGGATTTACTACTGAGTCGTCATTATGATGTCTAATTGGAATTTGCATCATGACAAAGGATTTTGAGACAATCGAAACGTCATAATGATATTGTTACATATGAAATCACAAAATGAAACTTCAAACACATCGTTATCAAACTGAGATTGACACTGCTTACACAGAACCTCTCTTGACAATCTAACAATGCTTTTGATCCTTTGACAGGAACACTTATATATAGGAAGTACAAGCGGCGTATCCACCATGTCCTTGTCAAATTTCCATTGGCTGTGTTATCAAGTCATGATTAGTTCTATGCGACTCATCCTAAAATCTACCAAACATAAACAAACACAACAACCAATGCTCAAGTCTCGAATCCTAAGAAAGCAAGAGTAAATAATGGCGGTACCTCTATCTTGTGTTAAAGGAAGTGCTCAATCTATGAAAAAGTGAGACGTGACCCACTTTCCCTAAGTTATGAGATGAGGTCCACCGTGATGTATGATGAAATGAAATGAAATTTTAATCGATGTAAGGTGACATGATATGAAATGTAATGTAAACAACTAGCGTAGCATAATATTAATTACAATGATGGAAATATTATGAAATAACGTTAAATTGAAATGTTAAACCCAAATTGAAAACAATTGTAACTTGAATAGTCAAAACAAGAAATGTAATCGATAATAGTTTGGAATGGAAATATAATAAACAACTAGGGCGGGGCCTTGATTCTTCATGGTGGAATAAGACTAGTTAGGTTGCTCGTTCGCACCGTTGTCGTTGACCTCAGCTGAGTATGCGTTGATGTTTTAGGCTCTACCTCTTGCTGGTAGGGGTGTTGGGTTTGCTTGGTTTGCGTAGTTAACTGGGTTTGCTTAGGCTTGAGCATTGATGATGTTAACCAATCTAGGGCATGTGTTTCTGAAGTGGGTAGGGTCACCACAGTTAAAGCAAGCTCGAACATATGGAACCATGGGATAATGCGGTTGTAGATAGAGTTGGATCATGTTTTGGGCAGGAGGTGGAGCTTGGTTTTGAGGGGTATGACAAGCGTTATTCAAATGACCATGACGCCCACAATTGGCACATAGTCGGCAAGGTACGATGGGTTGATGGTGGTAGTGGCAGGTGTTTCATTGAGGATGAGGACCGGTGTAGGGTTTCTTGTTTGGGTAAGCTGGGTTGGGTGCCACATGGGTAATTAGGAAGGCTTGAAGAGGTACAGTTTGTTGGGCTTGGATCACAATGTTAGGAATCACGGTAGCCATTTGCTTGGCAATTTGGGTAGTCATGCGTGTAAAATCTGTCAAAATCGGATCTCCGAAATCCGACCCGGATTTCAAAACGAACCATTTTCAAGTAAATAAAAACAAGAATTTTTAATAATTTTTATTAATTTTAATAATATACTATTAGATTAAACCATCACGTATTTCGTTGGGTTAAAACCGGAATAAAACGGAGGTTTATAAGCGAAACTCAATTAGTTCGGTTAATAGTCATAAGGGATATAATTAACTACGTTAAATATGGTAGTTAAAACAAGTATTAAACTTAAAAGGGTTAAAGTTGTCAAAACTTCAAAGTTGTAAGTTAAGGGGTTATTTTTGTAATTAATGGAAACTATATATTGAAAACAAGTTAACTAACTAGGTTAGTAAACCTAGTTAAGTTAGTTAGTATTATTTATATAATACAATTAAACTTGGTTAGTTACTTAGCTAGTTATAAGGGATACATACTAACCAAGTTAGTGTAATAAGTTAGGCAAGTTAGTGGATTTCATAAACATCAGGGACCTAAGTGGACAATTGGTCGGGTTCGGGTCGGGTATTGGTAATCTCATACCCATACCCGGTTGTAAAATCGTGTCCCATACCCGACCCAATACCCGTCGGGTATTTGTCGGGTAATTACCCGTCGGGTACCGGGTATACCCGCGGGTATCGGGTATACCCATTAGTTTGTTAAAAGATATATATTGAGATTTCCAAATGCATTTTTTACTATTATAATTATTATATAATTTTATTTATGCAACAACTATTATAAATTAAAAATATACATTACATACATATAAATTTGATCATAAATTAATAATAACTTTATAATATTTAGAGTTAATTGCCAAAATCGTCCCTGAGGTTTGGGCAGGTTTGTCATTTTCGTCCAAAATGACACTTTTGTACCAAATTGCCCCCAACGTTTGTAACTTTTTGCCATTTTCATCCAAACTACTAACTTAGTTTATTTTTTCTGTTAAGTTGAGGATATTTGGATGAAACTGACAAATATAAAACCATAGGAACGATTTTGGCAATTTACTCAAACTCTTTTATATTTCTTTTGTTTAATTAATTTTGTTGAATATATAATAAAAAAGAATATACATGCAATTTTTATATGAAAATAAATAATAGCTTTTTCACATAATTTTTATAAATTTTCATCCAACCACTAACTAAGTTAATTTTTCTATTAAGGCGAAGGATGTTTATAAACTAAGACATAAATTAATTTCTAATTTTTTATATAGATCAGTTTTATAAAAATAAAATCTACTTAAATTTCTAAATTTTGTAAAACTAAAATGCTGGCGACCTTATTGAAAAAGGTCAAATAAAAACATCTTATCATATGTACCAAGTTTGTAATTCATCTTCTACTCTTTTAAATTCGCTCCTAAGGAAAAACAGAAGCCAGTGCCCCCTATCAAACAACGTATCGTTACCAAACCTTAAAATTACCCATCAAATTGTAATTATAATGCTATGAACCAAAAGTTTCTTTACTCAAGCCACTCAGAATAAGTGTTAGCTAGTTACCCTCATAATCTTAATTAAATAAATATTTTATTTCTACCAACATATTTCCTATGTGCTCAACACATTTAAAAAATATGTAACGTTTTACAATTTTTTTCTATCTCTACAACTGATAAATACTAAAAGTTGTAATCGATTGTTATGTGTTGCACGCCAATGACGTTTTCTCTTTATACAACTAATTTATATAAAAAAGTTCAACTCTCACTTGGTGCAGAGTGCGGCATTGGTGGGAAATGATAGGAGACCCAGGGAAACCTGGGTTCGATCCTTGAGCCAAACGGGTTTTACCGGTAATTTCACCGTCGTGCCTACGGGCGGGTGGGTTACCGGGTTTCCCCCAGAATTGGTGGTGGACTCGGGTTACTCTCGGAGTACTCCGTTTGGTCCAGTGGGTGCCCCGAGAATGCTCGGGATTGATTCTGTTGGCCGTTCAAAGAAAAAATAAAGAAGCTGTAAATTAATTTTTGTCTTAATTTATAAAATTTAAAACATCCTTCACCTTAACAGAAAAAATAAACTGAGTTAGTGATTTGGATGAAAATTTATAAAAATTATGTGACAAAACTATTAATTTTTTTTTCTAAAAACTCTATGTATATTCCTTTTTATTATATATGTAACAAAAATAATTAAATAAAAGATATTAAAAAGGGTTTGAGTAAAATTACCAAAATCGTCCCTGTGGTTTTATTTTTGCCAGTTTCATCCAAATATCCTCAACTTAACAGGCAAAATAAACTAAGTTAGTGGCTTGGATGAAAATGGAAAAAAGTTACAAACGTTGGGGCAATTTGGTACAAAAGTGTCATTTTGGACGAAAATGACAAACCTGCCCAAACCTCAGGGACGATTTTGGCAATTAACTCTAATATTTATACACTTATATGTATATACTTCACAACATACAAAATATAAATACTATCATCAAATACATATGCTAAAAGAAAATTTATTTTTTCACATTATGAATATATTAAAATAAACGGGACCGCTAAAATGAAAACCACCTCGAGTTGTAAGAACTGTGACAACTACACCGTACGGGGCGAGGTGGACCAAATTTTTTTTACATAAACGTAGATACGTGTATTGTAAACACATGTGTAAAAAAAATTCAAAAAAAAATGTCGTGTGTGTAGTTTTGAGCACCACAAGGTTGTGGTGCTCAAAACTACACACACGACATTTTTTTTTTTTATTTTTTTTACACATGTGTTTCAATACACGCGTCTACGTTTATGAAAAAAAATTTGGTCCACCTCGCCCGGATCAAAAAGTTCTCACGATTCTTACAACTCGAGGTGGTTTTCATTTTAGCGGTCCCCTTTATTTTAATATATTCATAATGTGAAAAAATAAATTTTCTTTTAGCATATGTATTTGATGATAGTAATTATATTTTGTATGTTGTGAAGTATATACATATAAGTGTATAAATATTAGAGTTAATTGCCAAAATCGTCCCTGAGGTTTGGGCACGTTTGCCATTTTCGTCCAAAATGACACTTTTGTACCAAATGGAAAATAAAAATATAAACTAAAAACTTCGGGTATAAGATCGGGTATATAGTTCGGGTAAACGGGTATGTGGTTTCGGGTAATCGGGTAGGGTATCACCTAATCCCATACCCGATCCATACCCACGAAAATTTTTAAAACTAATCCGATACCCGGCCCAATACCCGTCCGGTATCGGGTATACCCGCCCCATTTTTGTCGGGTTTCGGGTATACCCGTCGGACTCGGGTATTTTCGCCATCCCTAATTAAAAGGAAATAAATGGACAAAAAAAGGGATTGTGTGAGATTCGAACACGGGCAATCCCACTGACGAAACGCGCAACAAACCACCAGATCACTGCTCATTTTGTGATTATGTTGCGGAATGTTTAATATATTACAAATCCCGAACGCGGTGCTGTTTATCTTTCTTCTTCGCTGCACTTAACCAGCCGCGACCCTTGAACAACCCAATCAAACCCAACCATTTATTGATGTTTCAGTTACATATTGGTACCAATTGGTTTGCATTAACGGAGTTTAATGAATGGGCCAACGAATGGTTCATTAAACAACCTAAACTAATGAAATTAAAACTAAACTTTATCACCATTAAAGCTCTTCAAGAACACAATTGGGTTTTCACCACTTTCTTAAAACTAACCTCCAGAACTGATATCACATATTATCTTGATCAAACCATGCAAAACCCCATTAGAATTTCTTCATTTCGTCCATTACATTTCGCGAATTTAATCGAAGAACATTCTATGGCTTGTAACTTGTGCAGACGATATCTTCTTCAATTCTCAACCTTTTCAGGTGATTCCAAAGCCCAACTTGCTTAATTTTTCGTTCTCTATAAAAGGCCTCAATCAATTTCAATGATAGATGGCTAATTTATCAGAATTTAATTTTAGTTGAAATTAGGGTTCTTCATGCATGGAATTTGGGGGTTTTAGATATAGACTTGTGTTTTGATGAAATTGAAAGTATAAAATTGTTATATATCATACTAGTGTATTGTGTGTAAATTTTGGGAATTTTTAGATATCAATTAGAATTTTGGTGAAATGTTTATGTTTTAATCACTAGAAAAATCGAATAAAAATACAAGATAATTTTTAAATAAATTCAATAAATAATATATTGGGTATTTCAGATTATATAAACATTAGGGAATTCTTTTTTATAATTTTATTTAATTTTTGGGGAATTCACAAATATAAAATGGATATATATATATATATATATATATGTTTTAATTATTTAAAATAGAAGATTGTCACACATAAAATCTATAAATATTCCTACTAATTTTTAGAGGGTGTATAATTGTTATAGAATTTTTATAGTTATTTCTATAATTTTTTATAACTATTATGCAATTAAATAATGGGTGAAATTGTTATACAAATCATTCCCATTATGAATTATTGTTTTTAAATTAAAATTTGTGACAATCAATAAATCATTAAATCTATTATATATGATAATTAGATGTGTTTATGAACTTATTTAATTATTGGCTTTGTCAAATATTTGAAAACCATTAAAATGGTAATTTTATAATTTTGCCGTTTAATAAAATTCTAAACCATATATAACTATTGCATTGGTTATTTCTTTGTTGAACGAATATGATTTTATATATTTCCAAGTCCCCAAATAGGAGAACCCAATTTACTAAAATCATTAGGTTATCCTTTCGTTTAGTATGTTTGTTATTTACAATACGGTTATTATATTAGATTCCACATAGTCTAGTTCGTGCGGCAATTCTCGTGGAACGTTTCTTCGCAACCTGTGAATAATCTCTTCCACTTCCCCTTTTTAACTTTTCAAATTTTGGGGTGCATCACGTTACACTTTTCGATTTACTTAACATGCTATGATCAAGTGTTATTATGTGAACGTATTATGTGTATTCTATTTCTATTATTATATATGCTATCTGATGTCAAGTCTATTGCATGCTATTGTGTCTAGTGGATCCACGGCTGACTAGGTTCCCCACGGCCATGGGTTGTAGCCTAGTATCGCCAACAGTATTAGACTCGCTCCTCGGGGCTTGAGCCTAATGCACGCTATTGTCAGGAGTCTATTTATTTTGGTTGTTTGTGTTGATATTGGATTGGGTATTATTGTTTGGTGAATTTAGATATATGGATATGTTGACTATGATATGAGACCAATTTCATACTAACCTTGAGGTGCATGTTAAATTTTTTTTTTAAAGGAAATAAATATAAAATTGTTTCCTATAAAAAGAGGAAATTATTCACCAACATATTTGTTGACCCAAAAATATATTTTTCTATCGTGGTGCAGGTTTTCAAAGTTGATGATCAAGTGATGTGGACACGTAGCATGGGCCTTAGGAAATTAAATTGAAATCTTGATATGTTTGTTTTGAACAATGTATGAACAATTTTGTCTATTATATGTTATGTGACTATTTAAATGGTTATCCTTTAAATATTAAAACAATAATTAGTTGTCATGAGCTATGGGCAATCATCATGCCCCGTACCTTTCCGCTGCGGGTCGGGGTGTGACAATGCGTTTACCGAAGTTTCTGGAATTAACTCAAACGAGGTTGTGAGATTTTTGATGGATTTGCTAGCAGATATGCAAAAAATATAAACATATGATAAAATGAAAACGTTTGGAGTGCATTAGAAAAAAATAACTCAGGGTAACACTTTTAAAGTGTTCTTGGGCTTTGCTCGTAATTGGGCCTTGCATGCCGCCATACTTCTCCTTCGTAATCATGTGGTCCCATATGATTACCGGGCTTTCGTATGGTTCGTATGTGTTAGCCTGGTAACGTACACTAAAACCCAGAGAAAATCGAGAAATATGAATGTAATGTATGAAAGTCGGAGCACATCCTGGGTTGGACACGGTGACAACTCAAAGTGGGGTTAGTTAACATGACGTTTGGTGTGGCATGCTTTGGCCTAATAAGTCCTTCGTACTCTCATCGTTAGTTCCCAGGTAGCCAAACTGGTCTGTTAATTCGGATTTATACGAATGCCATTCCAAGACAGGACGTCCTGACTACTGGTACTCGAACCCTTCTAGTTACTACATGCCCATCACATGAACTCACTTTGATGAGATTTGAAAACAACACATCTTAAAAGTTTGAATAACATAAACAAGTATTTGGAAAATGGAGGGAAATGTTTTGAAGGTTTAGTGAAATTGAGAACTTATAAATAAGGGTTTTATAAGTTTTGTATGGTACATTGTAGTTGGAGTGATATATATATATAGCACAGATGTAGACTTCATGACATAATTATAACACATTTTATGTATCACCTAATCAAGTAGCAAATAGAGTGCTTGCATGCGTTTGTGAGCGAAATGAAAGGAATTAAATTGCGTGAGCAATAGCAAATCATAAGTTAGACATAACATATAATCACATAAACACATAGGTCCTAGTTGACTAAAGTATAGGTTCTAAGGGTCTAATAACCTATCCTATATCCCTAAAGTCAATAGCTCTGATACCAATCTGTCACACCCCGTCCCGCAGCAGAATAGGTGATCGGGGCATGATTAGGTTGATCCCAAGAGCTTATGACTTGCTATTACTTGTTTTAAATAATAATTTATTCATAACAATTGTTTCACCAAGCAAATAATTCAAATACACAATTACAAACACAAGACATTGTTCAAAACAAATAAACTACACTAATCCGTTTCTTGTTAACTAAGGCCCATCCTATGTCCAATCTTCTCTTCGTACTTGTTCACCTGTATCATGTGTAAAAATGGTTTTTGGGTCAACAAAAGTTGGCGTGTAGACATTTATTTGTTTTTATTTAACCTTAAAAGATTAGTTGATTTTATTTAATAAAAATTAGAGTAAATTACAAAAATCGTCCTTTATGTATGTCATTTATTGCAAAGTATGTCCTTTATCTTTAATAAGCTCAGAAAACATACTTAATGTTTGCAAACCCTTACACGTTATGTCCTTTAGGCCTAACTCAGTTAATTTTCATAGTTAAGTCTGACCAATTGGACCCCACATGAGGGTATCTTGGTCATTTTACCCTAAATATTAAAATAAATAATCATAAAAAATAAAAATAAAATATATTAATAATCTTTAAAAAAAATATACACAGACATAATCTTTCTCTCTATATATCACATTTCTATTTCTCTCTCTCTTTAACTTCCCTACCACCACCACCACCACCTCCCCACCACAACCACAGTCACCACCATCCACCTGCCACCTACCACAACCACCACCCCACCAGAGTTCGAAACAGAGTTCATCATCATCAGATTTGGGGGGTTTCGAAACAGAGTCATCATCAGATTTGGGGGTTTCGATTTGGTCTTGGGTTTCTTATTGCTTGAGTTTTATTGCACAACATACCTACACAATTAACATCAGCACCATTCAAACCCAAACCATTCAAAGAACAACCATTAAACCCAACCCTTACCATATCTGCACTTCTGGATATCCAACGACAGCGGCCAAGATCTCCGACGACGGCAACCTTTTATCATAAAACATTCAAACCTACTCAAATCATAAAACACTAACAATCAATTATATCTTACAAATCAATCTCCTCACAAGCCTACCTACAGTATCACAGTACCTACACACATATCCTTTCAAAAACTGATGCAAAATCATTCTACAAACATTAACGAAATCGGATACCTTGATCAGTAGCATCAATTGATGTATGAGAGTAACCGGACTCCGATCCGGAGACCGGTCGTGAAGCAGAGCAGCACTTTTTGTCTTCAAACGTCTCTGCGGTGGCATTCGGAGCCCTAGAGAACGTTAAACACGGAAAACGACGGAGAATCAAGCGGTTTTGGAACGATGAAGAAGAGAGAGAAGCAGGTGTGAGAGAAACGAAAACCCTAGGATTTTTAGTGGAGATGGAGAGTGTAGGTGATAGAGAGAGGATCGACAGCGGCCAAGATCTCCGAAGATAGTGGTTGTTGCTGAGGGTGGCGATGGACGGTGGTTGAGGTGATAGTGGTGGTGGCTGATGATATATTAGAGAGAGTTAGGTTGGGAGAGAAAGACTCAGACAAAGGTAAGAAAGTTAGAGAGAGAAAGAACTATATCAGTATTTTTTATAATTGTTTATTTTAGTAATTAGAGTAAAATGTCTAAAATACCCTCATGTAGGATTCACCTGGTCAGATTTAACTATAAAAACTAACTCAGTTAGAGCTAAAGGACATAACACGCAAGGGTTTGCAAACATTAAGTATGTTTTCTGAGCTTATTAAAGATAAAGGACATACTTTGTAATAAATGACATACATAAAGGACGAACTTTGTAATTTACTCTAAAAATTATGTAACATGTAATATTAAATGTAATAGTGACATCAATAAATAATTCATCAATCAATCCACCTCAACAACTAGTGTGACTAGACATAATAAAACATGATCAGTGAAACCAATGATGTGATTCAAGCCCCGAGAGGCGAAAAGCGAAACTACAAAACAATGACCTGATACCGAGTTCGACCCATGTCCGTGGGGGAACCGGTCAACCGATGGTGGATCCACGCGAAACATGCGACACAAAGCGGTAAACACGTGATACATGTATGTGAAACAGATAGCGAAACAATGCGATACTAATCATAAACACATATGACATTTAAGTTTGCATGTTGGAAAAAAAATATGAAACACTTATGGACACGTGACACATGATACACCCCAAAATGTTAAAGTGACAAAAAAGGGAAGAAGTAAGATCTACTCACAATTTTGCGTATGAAGATTCCTTGAAGATAACGCACGAGGAAATGAATAGGGAAAAGGATTCCGAATGGACGAAAACGGTTTCCCTAGATGTTTAAAATAACACACAATGATCTTGTTAATATTTTGGTTAAATAAAGTTCCTAATACTTATGGTTTATAAATTAATTATTGAGATATTACAATTTATCACATTAGATATGTGGTTTAACAGATGAAACAAAATATCAAAAATAAAAATGATTGGAGTGTTATAAATCAGACATTTTAGGCCCAACTCATTACTTATTGGCTTCAGGGTTTATGGTTATGTTTATCTCTATATATTGTAATGTTGAATATTGTGAAGGATTGAATGAAGTTTTATCTCTATTTCTCTTTGGTTCTTATCACGTTATCAGCACGATCGCTCTATCCATCAGGGAATTTACCGGCTTGGATTCAGATAATTGCCGTTCATCAAATCCGGGTACACTATCAATTTTTCTGCAATTTTCTTTTGAACTTTAAATCAAACTAGGACTGCCCTGTTTTTGTGTATAGGAAATCTCCGGCAATCCAGAAACGAAATTAATAATCATGGAATCGACATAGGGTTTTTCATTCTTCATTCTGTACTCACAAAAAAACAAAAAAACCACAATCACAAAATCGATTAAATACTTTACCCTATCAATCTGCCGCCAAACTAAAAAAATAAATAAATAATAATAATAATAATCACAATTAAACGAGCTATAAGACACTAAAAACTTACCCGAAATTGTTTTCACCGCTACCACCACCTCCCAAAACGTCGACGTATTGACGAAATTAGGCTGTAACCTCGCTCTAGTCAACGGACCGTTGTGGATCGGAGAAAACAACACCGGCGACGGTTTCTCTCGCGTTTCACGCTTCGACCATGGTGGCGGAGGTGTTGATGTGTTGTTGTTGTGGAGATTTGACGCTTTCCGTTTCAATCCGACTCTTGGCCGTGACGGTGATGCCTCTGATGACGACGGTGGTTGTTCACCGGCGTTTTCCGGTGAATTGTGGGTAGCCCACCCCCTCCTTCTGTATCCCTCTTTCTTTGTTTTCTTATCTATTGATGTATAGATATAAATTCTTGCAGATGTTTTTTTTTTATGTATAAGGTTTTGAATTTTAACCATGGTTTTATTAGGAACATGGTATCTGTGGTATCATGGATTACAGCTATTACTTTGGGAACATAGTTACAACTATTACTATATTATTATTACTAGGTTATCACCCGGGAACATCCCAGGTTAGGAAAATTTAGTAATGAACCAATTACATTGAACGAAGAATGCCAGCTGTCTCATCCTCTTTATGCAACCTTAATGCAGCATCAACATTCTTCTTGAAACACTTTATTGTTTTCATTTTCTAAAATCTGACTGATGATCATCATGTTAGATTATAAGAACCATATTATTAACAATAAAAATCCATTTTTTTAAGAAAATAGTTTATGAGGTTATGTGCATATTGAATACTTTTTTAACAAAACAGTTTATGAGGTTTTGTGTATGTTGACTACATATTAAGTGACTTTCCACTTGTTTGACTCATTCTTCACTTTGCCATCTCAGCACTTTTTTAAGATTTTCCAATTTGATCCGTTAGTAAAAATCTTAATCAATGCATTTACACTTAAAAAAAAATGGAAAGCTAGCTATAACAATATAATTGAAGTGGACCCGCTTTAGATCTTTACTACCTCTAGCCAAAGATGTGAGCGTGATATAATCACGAGGTGTAAACGTAAACGGTGTGCAATAATATGTACTACCTGGTGGAATATAAATCTCTTAGCTACACGTTTGATGGTACCAGCATCAATTGCATTGATTCTTGCAAATAACTCAATAAATGGGATTCTACCCCCCACATATCTAATAAACAGGGGAAAAAAAAACAACCATATGTAAGAATATAAAAAAAAAGTTAGATTTACCACCCACCGTGTTTGTAAAACCAAAGTGTTTGCTACACCTACATGCCATAGTCACCGCTAGAATTAGATTGCGGCGAGCATTAGTTTCATATATCACTAAAGTCGGACATCTGTTACATAACGATTGTTTGTTTCAGTCAAATGGAATAAGCTAGCTAGATAAGCTGTACAAAAGGTTGCTAAATCAAATGTTGTATTTACAACTTATGTTACTAACATCTAGCATGTTAGTTAGATAACTCGAACAAAAGGTTGTTTACTATGCGTTTGATTTGGTAACCTGGTGTGGCTTCTTTATGTGCGGCTTCCAGCTGTTCCTTCATGTTCCGTGGGTGTACATAAATTGTTTTTCGGTTTGATCATTCTTCAAGTCCTTACTTCGCTACGTGGCTCGACTCTGTGTTTAGAGAAGATAATATATGTAAAATTCAGTAATTACTATTAACGTGATGTACATGTTACCAAACTTAATAGTTGATACACATACTATTGGATGCATATAAAACAATCTAAAATACCTTGACAACTCCCCATGTTGAATATCCCAGTACCTAACAGCTCCATCCTTGCCCTGGCTGCAGTTATAGGAATTAACAATCCATATATGTAAGGTTATTCAAAGCATTAGAATAATACATTAATGTGACATGATTGTGCACTCACATATGATTTATAATTACTCTACACACATTTATACTTTCACATGTGTTGTGCTGTAATAAAATAAATATATAGAAACAAAGAGGCATGGCTTCACAGTTCACAGGACTTTAGTCTAGAGATGAGCAAATGGTACCGGAAACCGGTACTGGTACCGAATTTACCGAACTGGGTATGTCATAAGCATTAAAAATCTCAATTAAATAAAAATAATCACATGAATAAGAAAACATCAGTCATAAAAATAGTAATTTAAAATCAAAAATCCAAACACGTGAATAAGAAAGTATAATAGCAATTTAAAATTAAATATCCGCGTGTCAACTACTTGCATTGTGATGAGATCAATTTTTGTTATAAGCCTTACAGATATCAGTTATTTCATCAACATGGTTTGACCACCATTCTTCATCAAAATAGATGTCGGGAGTCTTCCTAAATGATAACCACTAATGGAACAGGTTTTGAATAAAAAACAAATTTCAGTCTCTAGTTCTATCAAAACCATTAATGATATATATTTAGTATAGACATATTAAACCATAATTTTAGATGCTAAATCGATGCCTAGCATATCTTTCAATTTATCTTTGTTTCGTCCATAACATAAAAAGGAATAAGTCGGTATATTGTAAATGATAGATTTGATAAAGGGGACCATGTGTTACCTTTGATTTTCTATTAATGTATTTTTTACTAAATTAAATGACATGTGTATACCATTGATGTCTATAAAGATAACACAAATACTTTAGAAAACCCATATTGGTTGTTTAACTTATTTAACTTTACATAAAAAGTGTACTTTTTATAACTAAAAGATAAAAACTTGTTATAAGAATACACTAAATACTACCCATATTGATGCGTAATTTTGAAATCTTGAAGTGTTCGCTATCAAGAAGTAAATATCTAAAAAACAGAGAGATCAAACTTACTTCATCCCATTCAAGTAAGCTCGAGTAGACCCATTGAATGCACCAGACATAAAAACAATACTTTGCATACATCATACGAAACACATAATTAAATGGTTATGAAAATGCATACCTCGGGTGGATAAAGAACAAAGATGGGGATTAAATAAAAGACTGACATGCAAAAACAACCTGCATCATGAACAACAAATTAAAAACAGAAATCAAAATTGAAAAATAACAAATCAGAACAACCAAAAATGCAACTTAGGGACTTCTTACCATTGGTGAGTTGAATCTCATCATGATTCTTGAATTTATATGATTGGCTTGAATCCACAAAATCTACTCGAACCTCATCGGCTTATTCCTCATCTCTACCTCTCTGGCTTCCTCATCACTGGCTCTACACATGATGGACCATTTAAGGAATCCCAATTTAAAATCTGAAATATGGCCATAGGCTCGGTTTTGGCCCATAATTGAACCAAACCGACCTACGCTCACCCATAAAATGTATGTAATGCAAATATTTTCCTGGTGTGTTGGGAAGTAAAAGTTAATATAATGTATACAAAGAATACAAATTGCTATTAAAATTGTTCCTATACCACTGAACTATGTACTTCGAGAAAAATTATCATAAGAGATAACTACAATGACAATATCTTAAGAGTATGAACCTAGATTATGTGGCAAAGGTTTGAAGTGAAAGACCACTGTGAATTTTTAGTCAGAACTTGGTTTTTAGCGATGAATTTCATTGTAATTGCATCAACTTTGGCACTTAAGCCTAAAAAGTTTTCTCTGCAATGAATAATCAAAATTGAATCAAATAGTTTTACATTTATTTCGATAATTCATTCATCTTTTTAAAACAGGTTATATGACCCTAATATACTAAAAACCCATAATCAAATACAAATATATTCCAGATAATTTTAAAACTTAAAACACATAAAAATATTTAAAAAAAAATGAAGTAATGCATTGCAAAACTAACCGAAAAGCCAGGTCTCTGAAATCAATGTGGGCTTCAAGATCTCATCTTTTATGTCTTTGAGAGACCTAAACCTGCATCCATATCCGATCGATGATGCGGCGTGTGTAGATCGATGAACACCAGATGGTTTTCGCGGCTGGCAAACACTAAAGGCATAGTTTTATGGTGGTTCAGGCGGCGGATCATCAACAATCAACTTGGTGGGTATGGTTTGCAAATAAAAGAGAAGAGATCAAGAGAAGAGTACGGGAGAAGATTAAGATTTAGGGTTTAAATCTGATACAATCAGAAAACAAAAACTTAATTGTACCTATCGCCATGAACAAATTTGCTAGTGTTATTGCCGAGCATCACCATGCGTTCGAAAATTCATTTTGAGGCAAGCAAGAAAACCGGGAACCATTTTGTCTTTGTTTGATCAACCTAACGACAAAAGAAACATCAAATTAAATGTGTAAAGCATTCATCATCATAGGGCATAAAAACACCATAGTTTATAAAAAAAAAGATAATGTTTAAAGGTAATAATAGTTCATATCTTCATAGAGATGAATATATGAAAACCCACAAGTAAAAAAACCCATTAAAAGAAGTAATTTATAGTTTTGTGGACCATCAAAATATTGATCTGTACACAGCTCTACTTTAGTGGGGATGTAAATGTATTTGATTAGGGTTACACATTTGAATTACTGAATTACTAATGTATGAACAACAGATTTTGTCAAGTCCATTTTGCTACCACTTTTACTCCAAGTCCTGAATCACGGTAGGCTAGTGGTCCTAGTCCTGATGGTGTTTTAAATGCTAAATGCGTGAAACTATATAAAAAAACTTTCAACAAATGGACCTATTGAATCTATAAAAAAAAATCACCAATAAAGATTAGACAATTTGAGCATCTACTCACTTGTCAAACAAAGAAGACTATCAATCTATTCACTAAATGAGCCGTTGAAAGCTCTTGAATGCCATGATTAGGTGCTTCCGGATAGCAGCGATTTGAAAAACCCGAAACCAATTTGTAGTCTTATTTTAATTTTGAATAGCATAACTTGGAAGGAAAACAATAGATTCAACCTAAGCACACAAATAATATATAAAGAAAAATTGGATTTTGACCTCGCTTAACTATTAGGGCAAGAGAGTGATTGGTCCTTACCTTCTTCGCCGGAAACCCTAGCTGATAGGAATCACGGCTATAGCTCCAACCACCATCTATGTCATCTTCATCACCCTAAATCATAACAAACCCTAGCTGATAGGAATCACAGCTATTGCTCTCTCTCCCCGCTCTCTCTCTCTCTCTTCTTTTTCTCTGGTTCTCTCTCTATAGATGAAAGTAGTGAACGTATGGGGATTTGGGGATGAGAGGGGATAAAAGTTCATACCTCAGAGAGATGAAGAACAGAGACGTGGATTATATAGAATATTGATTGGCAAAAACAACCTGCATCATGAACAGCTTAAAAACATAAATCAAAATAGCAAATCAGAATAACCAAATATGAAAACGAAAACGCAAATTACCTGAAGCCTCATTCTCAAAATTTAGAACATTGATAGAGTGTAGAAGGTGTGACTTTATTGCAGAGATTTGAAATTTGAATTTAGAAGATTTGAGATTTCATTTGTGCGTCATTTCTATTGTTTGACTGTGGGGGGGGCTTGCACAAAAACACCATTCTTCCTCCTTAAGAGTAATAATGGTTCAGAAGGGAAGAAAAGAAGAGGCGATGCCCTTCTTCTTTGGTATGTCTGACTGTATTAAGGGCAAACGTTGTAAAGGAAGGAGGAGCGATTGTTGGGCTCCTGGGGGAAGAAAAGAAGGAAGGAACCTTTCCTCTCTGGACAATGAAGCATTGAGGATTTCTTTGTCGGCAATTACTTTGACTTTAGGTTTTATAAAAAAAAATTCTCAGAAAATTACACATAGGATTAAATTAAAGAGGGGCATTGTGAGATTGACACCTAGGATTTATAACTCTTCCTTTATTATATAGGAAGATTATTTGATATTTAATATTTGATTTAATTTAATTATAACAAAAACAATGTCTTTTGGGACTTAATGAGTGTGGGGCCTGTTTTAGTAAAACCATAGGAAGCTTGTTATTTGACTTTTTAACTTTTGATTTTTTAAAGGGATCTGATTTCAAATTTCCACGAATGAAAAAAAAAACAAATGTTTACAACACATTCATTCAAAAGATTTTGTCTCAGACAATAAAAAGACATGTTATAAAACCACTTTATCAAATATTATTCTCTCTCTCGAAATTTTTTTTGGTGTGCTTTTAATTTTTATGATAATAAAAATCATTAAAGAAATAATACAAATTACAAATCGTAATTAGAGAATACGAATACAAAATTAATAAATGAGTTTGTTTTCCTTCTCTATTTTAGAAACATACTTAAAGTTTAGAACCTGCAGTTCTAGCAAAATAGAACCCAAAGTTCTAATTATAAAGAACCCGAAGTTCTCCTATAGTATCCATTATATACACATGCTTGTTATTAAACGCATGTCTCTTTCCTTTGTAGACAAAATGTCAAACTTATCAAATATTGAATTCACTGCACTTGAAATCTCGGGCAACAACTACCCCTCGTGGGCTTTTGATGCTAAAACTCATCTGGAAGCAATGAGTCTATGGGAGACAATCATTGATGGGAATAAAATGTCCCTTCAAGAAAAAACTAAAGCTATGACATTCCTTCGCCTTCATCATCATGAAGACCTAAAGAGGGAAAACCTTACTGTCGAGGACCCTCTCGAGTTATGGAAAAACATTCAAGAAAGATTTGACCACCTGAAGTTGGTCTTACTCTCTAAAACTCGCTACAAGTGGGTTCATTTAAGGCTATAAAATCATAAGACTGTTAGTGAGTACAACTCTGCCCTACTTCGCATCACCTCTGAGCTTAAATTATGCGGTGAACAAATCACCGACAAAGACATGATTGAGCAAACTATCTCAACGTTCCATTTATCCAACATGCTCCTGGCGCAGCAGTACAAGGAACGTAATTTTACAAAATATTCTGAGCTAATATCATGTTTGTTGGTCGCGGAACAAAACAACAAGCTCATACTACAAAATCATTAAATGCGTGTTATGTGATGATTTTTTTAGACTATTTGAACTATTGTTATGGTTTCATTTAAAACCTAGTGATGTTTGATTTATAGTTGCATGATGTTTTTATCATACTCAAACATGCAATTTCTTATACTTAACGTGTTTTATTATTTCCAGAAGAAATATGTATACTAGCTCCAGTAGAGCTATTATTGGTGATGAATGTCTGGTAGATAGCGGTAGTACTAACACTATTCTCAAAGATATGAAATTTTTCTCTGAGTTGTCTCCGGCAGAGACACCGATTAGTACTATATCTGGTGTCAGTAACCTTGTCGAAGGCTCCGGCAGAGCACACATAATATTATCTTCGGGTACCCAACTAACTATTGATAATGCATTATATTCAAGTAAATCCAGAAGAAATTTACTTAGCTTTAAAGATATTTGAAAAAATGGTTACCACCTAAAAACAATATCTGAAAATAACATTGAATATCTTCAAAAAAAAAATGGCCAAGAAACAATTGTCGAACAATTAGAAGCCTTATCCTCTGGATTATATTGTACTAATATCAATCCTATCGAATCATACATGGTGAGTAGCCAAAAGCTATTAGATAGAGACACATTCAATATATGGCATGACCGTCTAGGTCACCCTGGTAGCATAATGATGAGACGAATAATCAAAAGTGCAACCGGGCACCCTCTAAAAAACTTAAAAGTTTTGCTACCACAAGACTTATCATGTGCAGCATGCTCTCTGGGCAAACTTATAACTCGGCCCTCACAAACTAAATTGATACATGAAACCCCATCATTTTTAGAAAGAATCCACGGGGATATTTATGGGCCCATTCATCCTCCGTGTGGACCATTCCGTTATTTCTTGGTCTTAATTGACGCATCCTCAAGGTGGTCACATGTGAGCCTTTTAGCTACTCAAAATGTAGCATTTGCCCGACTTTTAGCTCAAATCATACAATTGAGAGCAAAGTTCCCGGATAATCAAATTAAAAACATCCAGATGGATAATGCGGGAGAGTTCACATCTCAAGCTTTTAATGACTATTGTATGTCAATTGGGATCAATGTTGAACATTCAGTGCCTCATGTTCACACACAAAACGGTTTAGCTGAATCTCTGATTAAACGATTACAAATAATCGCTAGACCACTCTTAATGAGATGTAAATTACCATCTTCTGCATGGGGTCATGCTATTTTGCATGCCGCTGCACTGATTAGATTGAGACCAACTGCTGATCATGAATACTCCCCATTGCAACTGGTCTCCGGACGAGAACCAAGTTTGTCCCACCTTCGAATTTTTGGTTGTGCGGTATATGTACCAATACCGCCACCTCAACGTACTACAATGGGACCCCAAAGAAGACTGGGTATCTATATTGGTTTTAACTCCCCGTGCATAATTAAATATTTAGAACCAATGACCGGAGACATGTTTACAGCACGGTATGCTGACTGTTATTTTGATGAAACAATGTTCCCAGTCTTAGGGGGAGATAAGGACAAAGAAAGACTGGTAACACAAGAAATAACGTGGAATGCATCATCCCTATCAAATCTCGACCCCCAAAGTGGTCAATGTGAATATGAAGTCCAAAAGATTATACATTTGCAAAGAATAGCGAATGAATTACCAGATGCATTCACAGACACGAATAGAGTGACAAAGTCACATCTACCAGCATCAAATGCACCTGCTCGAATAGAAGTAATCCCAGAAGAGATTACTATACAATGAAAGCGTGGGAGACCAATCGGTTCCAAAGACAAAAACCCACGGAAACGAAAAGAGCAAAGTAACGCAGTTGGTGAAAACTCACAAAAGATTGTAAGTGAAACCCCGGTAGAGGTAAATGTCCTAGAGGAGACAACTATCAATCCAGAGGAAAATGAAGTTTCAGAAGAAACACCGGTACCGAATGAAAATGAGATCTCTATTAATTATGTACAAGATTGTACAATGTGGAACCGGAATAAAACACGTGTTGATGATATATTCGCATATGCTATAGCAACGGATGTAATCAATGAAAATGATTACGTACCTAAAACTTTAGAAGAGTGCATGCACAGAAATGATTGGCCAAGATGGCAAGAAGCCATAAATGCCGAATTAAATTCCCTTAAAAAGCGACATGTTTTCGGACATGCAGTCCGAACGCCCATAGACGTCAAACTAGTAGGTTATAAATGGGTGTTTGCAATAAAGAGAAATGAAAAGAATGAGATTGTACGATATAAGGCTCGACTTGTAGCACAAGGGTTTTCCCAAATCCCAGGAGTTGATTATGAGGAAACGTATTCCCCTGTAGTGGATGCGATAACCCTTAGGTTCCTAATCGGCCTCACAATCTCTGAAGGACTTCATATGAGACTAATGGATGTCGTCACCGCATACTTATACGAGACACTTGAAAATGACATCTACATGAAAATCCCTAAAGGACTAAAATTGCCTGAAGCATTAAAATCAACACCTCGAGATATGTGTTCTATAAAGCTCCAGAGATCTTTATATGGTCTCAAACAATCTGGTCGTATGTGGTACAATCGACTTAGTGAATATCTCAAAAAAGAAGGATACAAGTCTGATGTAATCAGTCCATGTGTTTTTATAAAAAGAACACTCTCAAATTTCACTATAATAGCAGTCTATGTTGATGATATCAACATCATCGGATCTCCTGAAGAGATAGAGAAAGCTGCTCAGTTATTAAAGAAGGAATTTGAGATGAAAGATCTTGGCATGACAAAAGTATGCATCGGACTACAATTTGAGTAGCTGTGCAATGACACATTTGTCCATCAATCAAACTACATCCAGAAGATGTTAGTACGTTTCAATATGGATAAAGCACATCCGTTTAGCGTACCTATGGTTGTCCGACCGCTAGATCCACACAAGGATCCTTATCGCCCTCAAGAAGAAGGCGAAGAAGTACTTTGTCCAGAAATACCGTACTTAAGCGCGATCGGTGCCCTTATGTATCTCGCAAATAACACAAGACCTGACATTGCATTTGCAGTACATGTACTAGCAAGATACAGTTCGAATCCAACACGTAGACACTGGAATGGCGTAAAACATATATGTTGGTATATTTGTGGGACACAAGACTTAGGTCTTTTCTATCAGAGAGATCAAAAGTTCCTGCTTGTTGGGTATGCTGATGCCGAATATCTATCAGATCCTCACAAAGCAAAATCTCAGACAGGTTACGTATTTACATACGGTGGCACATCAATTTCTTGGAAGTCAACTAAGTAAACACTTACAACAACATCATCAAACCATGCCGAATTGATAGCACTATATGATGCTGGTCGAGAATGCGTGTGGTTGAGATCAATGATTAATCACATACAAGAAGCATGCGGATTAGAACAGATCAAGAAGGAGCCGACAATTATTTATGAAGACAATGTTGCTTGCATAGCTCAGATCAGAGAAGGTTATATCAAGGGTGATCGAACAAAGCACATCTCACCAAAATTTTTCTCAACATATGACTTGCAAAAGGAAGGGGAAATTGATGTTCGCCAGATTAAGTCAAGTGAAAATCTAGCTAACCTGTTCACAAAATCTTTACCTAGAAGCAGTTTCGAGCAGCTATCACACAAGATCGGTCTTCGTAGATTGAAAGATGTTTGTTGAATTCAGGGGGAGAATTATACACGCTGTACTCTTTTTCCCTTAACTAAGTTTTGTCCCACTGGGTTTTCTTAGTAAGGTTTTTAATGAGGCAGCATAGCTGATCCAGTAGTATCAATTTATTTATTCAGGTCCTGAAGTACCTATTTAACATCATCCTGAAGTACGTTGTTAAACTGTGTATAATTTTAAATGTCTGAGAGGGAGTGTTATAAACCAGACATTTTAGGCCCAACCCATTACTTATGGGCTTTAGGGTTTATGGTTATGTTTATCTCTATATATTGTAATGTTGAATATTGTGAATGATTGAATGAAGTTTTATCTCTATTTCTCTTTGGTTCTTATGATGGAGTAGTTTATTTGGAGATAACTATATGGCATAATTAGTTTTTCCTTATTCAAAATTCTTATGTTTAAATAAGGATACATAATAGTTCCTTTATAACATAATACGTGACGTCTTTAATAAAAACAATATGTCATTTACACACATTATGCTGGGCAAATAAAATTATAACAATTAAATGTGATGTTAAATTATCCAGTATTACATTTTAAAAAATAATAAAAATAAATAAATAAAAATAAAGATCTCATGAGAGGGTAAATACTATTTTGAGGTTAAAAGAATTAATATATCAAAAGTTCGATTTTAATATCCTCCAAATTTCTATCATCTCAATAAATTCATCACTATTTAGAAATATAGGTAGTTCAACGTTCTAGTTCAAGAAAACCATTTTTTATAAATTGGTACCATGTTTTATAAATTGGTATATTCCAAACAAGCATAATATAGTTAATTACTATACATCCATCAATGGCTTACTCTGTATAATTATTTATTCTACTTTCGGCCATTGAATATACTAAAGCACCAATATTAGTTATAGGTTTCATCTCCTAAATTATTTACATATCGACATCAGTCCTTATATATTATCTTAGAAAATAGTATTTTCTACATATGTTGTTTACCATATGTTTTTAATCTGTATTTATACACTTATACAATAATTTTAGTATACCGAAATTTCAAAGTAAATGACAAAGTAATGTGAAAAAAGTTCTCACGATTCTTACAACTCGAGGTGGTTTTCATTTTAGCGGTCCCCTTTATTTTAATATATTCATAATGTGAAAAAATAAATTTTCTTTTAGCATATGTATTTGATGATAGTATTTATATTTTGTATGTTGTGAAGTATATACATATAAGTGTATAAATATTAGAGTTAATTGCCAAAATCGTCCCTGAGGTTTGGGCACGTTTGCCATTTTCGTCCAAAATGACATTTTTGTACCAAATGGAAAATAAAAATATAAACTAAAAACTTCGGGTATAAGATCGGGTATATAGTTCGGGTAAACGGGTATGTGGTTTCGGGTAATCGGGTAGGGTATCACCTAATCCCATACCCGATCCATACCCACGAAAATTTTTAAAACTAATCCCATACCCGGCCCAATACCCGTCCAGTATCGGGTATACCCGCCCCATTTTTGTCGGGTTTCGGGTATACCCGTCGGACTCGGGTATTTTCGCCATCCCTAATTAAAAGGAAATAAATGGACAAAAAACGGGATTGTGTGAGATTCGAACACGGGCAATCCCACTGACGAAACGCGCAATAAACCACCAGATCACTGCTCATTTTGTGATTATGTTGCGGAATGTTTAATATATTACAAATCCCGAACGCGGTGCTGTTTATCTTTCTTCTTCGCTGCACTTAACCAGCCGGGACCCTTGAACAACCCAATCAAACCCGACCATTTATTGATGTTTCAGTTACATATTGGTACCAATTGGTTTGCATTAACGGAGTTTAGTGAATGGGCCAACGAATCGTTCATTAAACAACCTAAACTAATGAAATTAAAACTAAACTTTATCACCATTAAAGCTCTTCAAGAACACAATTGGGTTTTCACCACTTTCTTAAAACTAACCTCCAGAACTGATATCACATATTATCTTGATCAAACCATGCAAAACCCCATTAGAATTTCTTCATTTCATCCATTACATTTCGCGAATTTAATCGAAGAACATTCTAGGGCTTGTAACTTGTGCAGACGATATCTTCTTCAATTCTCAACCTTTTCAGGTGATTCCAAAGCCCAACTTGTTTAATTTTTCGTTCTCTACAAAAGGCCTCTATCAATTTCAGTGATAGATGGCTAATTTATCCGAATTTAATTTTAGTTGAAATTAGGGTTCTTCATGCATGGAATTTGGGGGTTTTAGATTTAGACTTGTGTTTTGATGAAATTGAAAGTATAAATTGTTATATATCATACTAGTGTATTGTGTGTAAATTTTGGGAATTTTTAGATATCAATTGGAATTTTGGTGAATTGTTTATGTTTTAATCACTAGATAAATCGAATAAAAATACAAGATAATTTTTAAATAAATTCAATAAATAATTTATTGGGTATTTCAGATTATATAAACATTAGGGAATTCTTTTTTATAATTTTATTTAATTTTTGGGGAATTCACAAATATAAAATGGATATATATACATATATATATGTTTTAATTATTTAAAATAGAAGATTGTCACACATAAAATCTATAAATATTCCTACTAATTTTTAGAGGGTGTATAATTGTTATAGAATTTTTATAGTTATTTTTATAATTTTTGATAACTATTATGCAATTAAATAATGGGTGAAATTGTTATACAAATCATTCCCATTATGAATTATTGTTTTTAAATTAAAATTTGTGACAATCAATAAATCATTAAATCTATTATATATGATAATTAGATGTGTTTATGAACTTATTTAATTATTGGCTTTGTCAAATATTTGAAAACCATTAAAATGGTAATTTTATAATTTTGCCGTTTAATAAAATTCTAAACCATATATAACTATTGCATTGGTTATTTCTTTGTTGAACGAGTATGATTTTATATATTTCCAAGTCCCCAAATAGGAGAACCCAATTTACTAAAATCATTAAGTTATCCTTTCGTTTAGTATGTTTGTTATTTACAATACGGTTATTATATTAGATTCCACATAGTCTAGTTCGTGCGGCAATTCTCGTGGAACGTTTCTTCGCAACCTGTGAATAATCTCTTCCACTTCCCCTTTTTAACTTTTCAAATTTTGGGGTACATCACGTTACACTTTTCGATTTACTTAACATGCTATGATCAAGTGTTATTATGTGAACGTCTTATGTGTATTCTATTTCTATTATTATATATGCTATCTGATGTCAAGTCTATTGCATGCTATAGTGTCTAGTGGATCCACGGCTGACTAGGTTCCCCACGGCCATGGGTTGTAGCCTAGTATCGCCAACAGTATTAGACTCGCTCCTCGGGGCTTGAGCCTAATGCACGCTATTGTCAGGAGTCTATTTATTTTGGTTGTTTGTGTTGATATTGGATTGGGTATTATTGTTTGGTGAATTTGGATATATGGATATGTTGACTATGATATGAGACCAATTTCATACTAACCTTGAGGTGCATGTTAAATTTTTTTTTAAAAGGTAATAAATATAAAATTGTTTTCTATAAAAAGAGGAAATTATTCACCAACATATTTGTTGACCCAAAAATATATTTTTCTATCGTGGTGCAGGTTTTCAAAGTTGATGATCAAGTGATGTGGACACGTAGCATGGGCCTTAGGAAATTAAATTGAAATCTTGATATGTTTGTTTTGAACAATGTATGAACAATTTTGTCTATTATATGTTATGTGACTATTTAAATGGTTATCCTTTAAATATTAAAACAATAATTAGTTGTCATGAGCTATGGGCAATCATCATGCCCCGTACCTTTCCGCTGCGGGTCGGGGTGTGACAATGCGTTTACCGAAGTTTCTGGAATTAACTCAAACGAGGTTGTGAGATTTTTGATGGATTTGCTAGCAGCTATGCAAAAAATATAAACATATGATAAAATGAAAACGTTTGGAGTGCATTAGAAAAAAATAACTCAGGGTAACACTTTTAAAGTGTTCTTGGGCTTTGCTCGTAATTGGGCCTTGCATGCCGCCATACTTCTCCTTCGTAATCATGTGGTCCCATATGATTACCGGGCTTTCGTATGGTTCGTATGTGTTAGCCTGGTAACGTACACTAAAACCCAGAGAAAATCGAGAAATATGAATGTAATGTATGAAAATCGAGAAATATGAATGTAATGTATGAAAGTCGGAGCACATCCTGGGTTGGACACGGTGACACTACCACCAACTTGTCTAACATTGGCTTGCAAACCCGGTTCAAAGGATCCATGAAGGCCGCGGGTGCATTCTTTAGCCCGAAAGGCATTACAAGAAATTCGTAATGCCCGTAACGTGTACGGAACACCGTTTTTGGTATGTCTTCCTCTTTCACCTTCAACTGGTGATAGCCCTACCTTAAGTCATTCCTCGAAAACCAGCTCGCGCCTTGCAATTGATCCAATATATCATCGATCCTCAGAAGCGGGTATCGACTCTTTACCGTAAGTTTGTTTAACTCCCGGTAATCGATACACATTCGCATGATTCCGTCTTTCTTCTTTACAAATAATACCGACACTCCCTAAGGAGTGACACTAGGTCGAATGAACCCTTTGTTGAGCAAATCTTGTAGCTGTGATAGTAACTCTTGAAGCTCCGATGGTGCTAGCCAATATGGTGCCTTGGCTATCGGCTTTGCCCCCAGGACTAATTTAATCCCAAACTCCACCTTATGCTCGGGTGGTATCCCTAGTAAATCCTCCGGAAATACGTCTTCGAACTCTCGTACGACAGGTACATCTTTATTCTTTGGTGACTCTTTATCCAAATCACGTATGTAAGTCAGGTAAGCCTTACATCCGTGTTGAATGAGTTTACGGGCTTTTATCATCGAGCACACAATGGGGTTGCAATTCTTCTCCCCATAAATAATAACATGCCTTCCGCTCGGAGATGTTAGTTGTATCTCCTTACGGAAGCATATCACTTTAGCGTGGTGTCGAGAAAACCAATCCATCCCGATCACCACTTGGGATTCCCCCATCGACATGGGTATCAAATAAACTAAGTAATCCTCTCCATCCACATTCATTTTGCAATCCCGACACATATCACAAACAATAAAACTTTTATTATTACTATTTCTACTTCCAAAGGCATAGGCAATTTTTTTAATGTAAATGTAGGGTGTTGAATAAATCTATGTGAAACAAAAGATCTATTTGCACCCGTATCAAATAAAATGCATGCATGAATGGAATTTAAGGTAAATGTACCTGAAACCACATCGGGTTCAACCTTCGCCTCAGCGGCGGTTATGTGGAAGGATCTCGCCTTTGATTTTGGGACTTCTATTTTTGTGTCAGGCGTTTCCTTCTTTCCAGCCAACTCCGGGTACTCAGATTTCTTGTGTCCCGGTTTGTAACACTTGCAGCATACCGATATCTTACTGGGGCAATTCGAAGCCTCGTGTCCCACTTTCCCGCACGTAACGCATGGTTTGTTCTTGAAATAACATTCACCCCGATGGGCTTTGTCACACCCCGACCCGCGGCGGAATAGATGATCGGGGCATGATTGGGTTGATCCGAAGAACTTATGACTTGCTATTACTTGTTTTAAATAATAATTTATTCATAACAAATGTTTCACGAAGCAAATAATTCAATTACACAATTATAAATACAAGACATTGTTCATAACAAATAAACTACACTAATCTGTTTCTTGTTAACTAAGGACCATCTTATGTCCAATATTCTCTTCATAACTGTTCACCTGTATCATGTGTAAAAATGGTTTTGGGGTCAACAAAAGTTGGCGAGTAGATGTTTATTTGTTTTTATTTAACCTTAAAAGATTAGTTGATTTTATTTAATAAAAATTATGTAACATGCAATAATAAATGTAATAGTGACATCAATAAATAATTCATCAATCAATCCACATCAACAAGTGGTGTGACAAGACATAATGAAACATGATCAGTGAAAAAAAATGATGTGATTCAAGTCCCGAGAGGCGAAAAGCGAAACATCGAAACAATGAGGTGATACCGAGTTCGACCCATGGCCGTGGGGGAACCGGTCAACCAATGGTGGATCCACGCAAAACATGTGACACAAAGCGGTAAACACGTGATACATGTATGTGAAACAGATAGCGAAACAATGCGATACCAATCCTAAACACATATGACATTTAAGTTTGCATGTTGGGAAAATAATATGAAACACTTATGAACACATGATACATGATACACCCCAAAAAGTTAATGTGACAAAAAGGGGATCAAGAAGTAAGATCGACTCACAATTTTGCATATGAAGATTCCTTGAAGATAACGCATGAGGAAAAGAATAGGGAAAAGGATTCCGAATGGACGAAAACAGTTTCCCTAGATGTTTAAAATACCACCCAACGATCTTGTTAACATTTTGGTTAAATAAAATTCCTAATAATTATGGTTTATAAATTAATTATTGAGATATTACAATTTATCTCATTAGATATGTGGTTTAACAGATGAAACAAAATATCAAAAACAAAAATGATTGGAGCAGTTTATTTGGAGTTAACTATATGGCATAATTAGTTTTTTCTTATAAAAAATTCATATTTTTAAATAAGGATACATAGTAGTTCCTTTATTACATAATACGTGACGTCCTTAATAAAAAAAAAAAATGTCATTTACACACATTATGCTGGTCAAATAAAATTATAACAATTAAATATGATGTTAAATTATCCAGTATTACATTTAAAAAAAAATAAATAAAAACAAAGATCTCATGGGAGGGTAAATATTATTTTGAGGTTAAAAGAATTAATATATCAAAAGTTCAATTTTAATATCCTCCAAATTTCTATCATCTCAATAAATACATGACACTACAAGAAAACGGGGCAATAGAGGCGACGGCTGTCGCCTCTAATGATCCAGATTGTCGCTGCTATTGGTAATAGCGGCGACAAATAGTCGCTATTGTAGCGCCTCTATTGATGGGACGCTATTGACAACATGTCGCTGCTATTGGTCCGTGTCGCTGCGCAGCGACACTTAGTCGCTAATAAGACGTCGCTAATGACTTTCGTCGCTATTACCTGATATGTATTAGCAGCGACATGTCGCTGCTAAAAGTCTTTTTTTTTCAATATTTTTTTTGCTTTACAATATTTCCGGCGAGTATACAAAACCTGCTGGTTTCACGTTTTCAAAAACACACAAACTACATAAACACTACAACCTACATAAACACAATAATTATATGTTCGTACAAATACTAACATTCATTACTTAAAAGTTAGTCGTTTAATTCGGACAAAACATCCTAAAATTTCATAAAACATGAAAAACTACATCATGTCGTCGTCCTCTTCTTCGATATCGAAAATGTCATCATCATCGTCCGTGGGTTGCTTTCCCCTTGAACCGAGAAAGTCTTCAAGGTGTCTCAAAAACGACGGGTTTTGGAACAACCCCGAAACAAATTCCTACGATAAAAACACAAGTTTTGTCAGCAAGTCTAAATCTTTAAGAGTCCGTAAATGATCTGAAATGTATAAACTTAAACTGAAATTCAATACAACAGTCCAAAACAATGATACAACAAATTTTACTCACTAATAAACTGACAATTTCACTTAAATTTGAAGTTAATTTATGGCTAATCATTTCAAAACAATAGTTCTAAGAAAACACTTGACCAAACTAAATCATCTTACCAGATGACGAACCAGTTCCTCCATGATTACAGACAATAATGCTAGCAATTATAGAGTATTTAAACCCTAGAAGCAAATACTAAATCAATAAAATATGGCATGCTGTCCCTAATAATTGCACTTAACATAGAAGTTTTGTTTAGATTGCATATTAACATATTAACTAATAATTGCACTTAAGGTTAAAGTTAATTTATACCTAATCATATTAAGAATTTTACTCAGATCTGAAAGGATTCACTTAACACAGAAGTTTTGTTTAGATTGCATATTAACATTCTATTAACAAATATATACCAAAGTTACGAATTTCCTAACAAAACTACTAATATAACCCAACATTTACCAAAGTAAAATATGATAATTTATACCTCAGAATATTGTTGTTGACTTTGAGACTGCGCACTAACATTGGAGGGCGTATTGGAAGGTTTATGCCCAATCCCTCGGAACCATCCCCGCCGATCACCCAGGACCTTTTGAAACGAGGCAAACTCACTCGGTGGTTGACTACCGTCTTCTTCGGCACGTTCATTTTGACACATAATCTCTTGTTCCAAAGCTAGCTGTATTTTACGAAGATGATTAAATAAATATATATATACATATATATATTATGAATATTATACTTTAAATACTTACATAATTCTGCTCAGCTACCGAGTCAAGCCAATTCCCATCTTTATCCGTGTGCGTTTTCCGGTACGTATCGAGTCGTTTCAAACCCTAATTAACATTAAAATTAGATTAGAGACTAAATAAACTCACACATACACACACGCATATATATAAAGCATTACGGTTTTGTAGGCGGTGCTACTGCATGGAGATGTCCCCCCGCGGTATGGGAATTGTTGGCGCTGGCGAACGCGTGCGTTAGCCTCACATCTTGCTATATATTTTGGGTCCAAGAAATGATCAATAGTTCTTTGCCAATTTTCATTAGGCATATCCTCAGGGGGGGGGGGGTGCCCTTGCTCTTTCAACATCATTGTACCCTCCACTTTTAAGAAATTCTTTTTTAGCCAAATTCTTGCGACCAGAGTATCGCTTCATGAGCATATGCTCGATGCCGTCTTTCAAGTTCTGGGCTTCATAATCGCGTTCCACCTCATCAAAATTGAAGTTTTCCTAGAAATTGAAAGAGAAAAGTTAAAAACATTTGTTATAAAAATTTACAGCCCGTTCCCAGCCATTAAACGGCTGAGTTTACGGCCGTAAAACGGTTGCGAACGGTCCGTAAACGCAGCGGTTTAACGGCTGCGAACGCAGCAGTTAACCGCTGCGTTTATGGCCCGTTCGCAGCCGTTATACGGCCGTAAACGCATCAGTTTAACGGTTGCGGATGGGTCGTAAACGCAGCGGATAACCGCTGCGTTTGCAGCCGTTAAAACATGTTTAACCTGCTGTTAATGATTTTGTTTGCTGTTAAAGCTATTTTGAACCTGTTTAGGCTGATGCTAATGCTGTTTAAAACCTGTTTAAGCTGTTTTTAATGATTCTGTTTGTTGTTTAAAGTTGTATTGAACGTGTTTAAGCTGCTGTTAATGATTATGTTTGTTATTAAAGCTGTATTTAACCTGTTAACCAGCTGTTAATGTTGTCTACAATCTGCTGTTTAGTGTTAATCTGTTAAGTGGGAATATGTTTAGTGTTAATCCATTATCCACTGCGTTTACGACCTGTTCGCAGCCGTTAAAGAGCTGCGTTTACAGCCGTTTACTTTATAAAATATGCATTTTAACTTATTTACCTTCAGGTGGTTAAGTATGGCATCCCTATGTGATTGTCTGACATTGCGCCAACCCATTTTTCGAATGGTATGGTGCGCCACATGTGCATACCCGCCTCCCGCTTAAATAGATCATTCTCTTCACCAACAGGGGTATAAGTTGCGTCTCTATCAAACTGAATAGAAATAGGCCCCCCTGCTTTAACCCTATTCCGAAGCTTTTCATTTTTTGCCTTTCCTCTTACTCTCCTAGCAGGAACCGCTGTAATTAAAATTAATTAATAACATTTATAATTAATGAAATAAAATTACTAAAAAATAATTAATAATAATACTTACCATCAGTCTCGTGAGTCCCGCGCCGAAAAGGATCTGGAAATGGTGGATCCCCGGCTCCATCGCCACCATGTCCCCGAGGAACCACATCGGCCATCAAATAAACAAGCACAAACCATAGAGAAAACTTAATTTTTATTTTTTATCAGTAAAATTCAATTTCTTACAAGAATTCTGGTCTTGGTATTGATTTTGATTTATATTTATATTCATATTCGAGCATGATTGTAAGATAATTAAATTTTTAATCATATTATATATAAAATTTAAATTTACAAACTTGTATTAAAAAATAAATCAAATCCAAGAGGGGCGTAAAATACTTCAAAAAAAGAAATAACTTATAGTACGAAATTGATATTGAGTTTATTAATTCTATATAAATATAATATTAACACTAGCTAGTTGGTCACTTGTTGAAAAAAAGAACATTTTATTAAAAAATAAATCAAACCCAAGAGGGGCGTAAATACTTCAAAAAAGAAAACTTATAGTACGTAATTGATATTGAGTTTATTAATTCCATATAAACATAATATTAACACTAGCTAGTTGGTCACTTGTTGAAAAAAAGAACATTTTAACTCTTTAATAGTGACTATTTGTTTTAGCATAAATATATTATATTTCTTTTGCGTGGTCAAAGACTCGAAGTAAATCACCCCCAAAACACAAGAAGAATTAAAACACATACGAGGTCAAATCCCCGTGTTCATATATGTTCCCTAAATCTGACCCAAGACACTTTCAAACTCCTAAATCAAAGTAATAAGTAAATAACACGGTATCTTACTTCATTTCTGAAAAACTATAAATATACCAAAAGCCATAATCTCATCTTCAACCATACAATTTAATCATTTTATTTAATGGAGTTTACAAATATCCCACAACCCACAAGACCCATATCATATTCAAATCTTACATCGTTTAAACAATAATAAAAAGATGGTAAACAATGGGGCATTTGGACAGAAGTTACAGGAAATGGGTAGCATGGAGAAATCACAGGATAAACATACACTAACATATTTGACCCATCTACTATCTTTGAACAATAATAAACATACACTAACCTGATTTTGAAGGAGGAGATCTGGTGGTGACGGTGGAGATGAGGTGGTGGTCGTGGAGACGAGGTGGTGCCGGTGGAGAAATTCTCTAACATTGTCCCGAACATACACCAAGAATCAACAAATTAACAACATATATAACAAGATAAACAAGAAATTTAACATAATACTAACCGATTTGAAAAGATGATGCAGATTAGTGGAAGAACCGAGAGAGATGAAAGGTTTTGGGAAAGTGAAAGGAGGGAAAACTGGCGCCGTTTGCTGCTTTATTCGTCGGACCAATAGAGGCGACAACATGTCGCCTCTATTGCTTAAATTCGTCGCTGCTATTAACCCAGACAAACCCTAGCCGTTGGATGATGAATAGAATCGTGTGGCTAGGGTTTAATGTGGGACACCGGGTGCGGATAAGGCCAATAGAGGCGACTTATTGGCTGTCGCTGCTAATAGTGTCGCCTCTATTGCCCCGTTTTCTTGTAGTGTGACCATTTAGAAATATAGTTAGTTCACTGTTGTAGTTCAAGAAAACCATTTTTTTATAAATTGGTACCATGTTTTATAAATTGGTATATTCCAAATAAGCATAATATAGTTAATTACTATACATCCATCAATGGCTTACTCTATATAATTATTTATTCTACTTTCGGCCATTGAATATACTAAAGCACCATTATTAGTTATAGGTTTCATCTTCTAAATTATTTACATATCGACATCAGTCTTTATATATTATCTCAGAACATAGTATTTTCTACATATGTTGTTTACCATATATTTTTAATCTGTATTTATAAACATTTACAACAATTTTCTTATATCGAAATGACAAAGTAAATGACAAACTAATAAATATGTTTGTAGTTATCAGAATGATATAGTGGACTAATCCTCAAAGCTAGAAACGACCAAATGTAACAAAAATAGAAACCTTCTCAACATTGAACTCAATCTTTTTTTAAACAAACATTGCAGGTGACCCAAGGGTGACTTCGACTAAAACTAAAAACATTTGCAACTCATGCATTGTTGTCATAAGGTTTAATCCACAAAAGGGCAGGGGTATACCTTGGTTTGCGATGGCTGGTTTTGCAGCGACAACTGTGGTGTTTTATGGCGGACTTCAAGGACGGTGCGTCGAATGTGGTTCGAACCAGCGGTGATAAGCTTCCGGTGTTGCGGCGGTAACAAACGGAATATCTTGTGGCACGCGCGAATTACACGTAACGGAGAGGGCGATGTCGTGAAGAGAAGTTGGTGAATGTATAATGTGTTTCCGGGAGTGTCGAATAGGACACACTTTCGATTTGATTTGTTTCTTAACATAGTAAATTGGTTTCTTCGATTAGAGTTTATCAGATAGAAATAATGTGTAGATTTATATAGCAGAGATCGACATGCTTGATTAGTTTAAAGATGGAAGGAAATCGCATTGAAGATACAAAGTCGATCCGATATTCTACCCGAAATGGGTGGCATCGGAAAGTAAAAGGAGGGAAAAGGTTTGAGCTATTTTTAAATTTTGAGTTTCAACATATTGCAAATTGGTCCCTCAAGTTTAAATGTTGATAGAGACCGTGCATTAACTAATAAACACTTGACTTTCAAATAATGCAACAATATAATAATTGTTCACATTATCTTTTATTACAATTTGAATCCGGTTTACAATGGTTTGGGTCCAATTTTCAAGACGGTCGGACTTTTCTAGTACTCATTTTTACGGATGTTATAGTCTCCCCTACTTTTAGGAATTTCGCCCCCAAATTATAAGGAAACCATAATCGGTAACTGTTTTAGCTTTTCCCTAGGAGTTTACATTAAAATGGAATTGAGGTAGGGTTTAGGTTCGATTGTGGCAGTGACGTTCCTGATAGAGGAATCGTTCTTTGTTGCCAGAGATGTAGAATTGAAAACGTCATAACACAGAGATGACTTGTAACATGAAAAGGATTTACTACTGAGTCGTCATTATGATGTCTAATTGGAATTTGCATCATGACAAAGGATTTTGAGACAATCGAAACGTCATAATGATATTGTTACACATGAAATCACAAAATGAAACTTCAAACACATCGTTATCAAACTGAGATTGACACTGCTTACACAGAACCTCTCTTGACAATCTAACAATGCTTTTGATCCTTTGACAGGAACACTTATATATAGGAAGTACAAGCGGCGTATTCACCATGTCCTTGTCAAATTTCCATTGGCTGTGTTATCAAGTCATGATTAGTTCTATGCGACTCATCCTAAAATCTACCAAACATAAACAAACACAACAACCAATGCTCAAGTCTCGAATCCTAAGAAAGCAAGAGTAAATAATGGCGGTACCTCTATCTTGTGTTAAAGGAAGTGCTCAATCTATGAAAAAGTGAGACGTGACCCACTTTCCCTAAGTTATGAGATGAGGTCCACCGTGATGTATGATGAAATGAAATGAAATTTTAATCGATGTAAGGTGACATGATATGAAATGTAATGTAAACAACTAGCGTAGCATAATATTAATTACAATGATGGAAATATTATGAAATAACGTTAAATTGAAATGTTAAACCCAAATTGAAAACAATTGTAACTTGAATAGTCAAAACAAGAAATGTAATCGATAATAGTTTGGAATGGAAATATAATAAACAACTAGGGCGGAGCCTTGATTCTTCATGGTGGAATAAGACTAGTTAGGTTGCTCGTTCGCACCGTTGTCATTGACCTCAGCTGAGTATGCGTTGATGTTTTAGGCTCTACCTCTTGCTGGTAGGGGTGTTGGGTTTGCTTGGTTTGCGTAGTTAACTGGGTTTGCTTAGGCTTGAGCATTGATGATGTTAACCAATCTAGGGCATGTGTTTCTGAAGTGGGTAGGGTCACCACAGTTAAAGCAAGCTCGAACATATGGAACCATGGGATAATGCGGTTGTAGATAGAGTTGGATCATGTTTTGGGCAGGAGGTGGAGCTTGGTTTTGAGGGGTATGACAAGCGTTATTCAAATGACCATGACGCCCACAATTGGCACATAGTCGGCAAGGTACGATGGGTTGATGGTGGTAGTGGCAGGTGTTTCATTGAGGATGAGGACCGGTGTAGGGTTTCTTGTTTGGGTAAGCTGGGTTGGGTGCCACATGGGTAATTAGGAAGGCTTGAAGAGGTACAGTTTGTTGGGCTTGGATCACAATGTTAGGAATCACGGTAGCCATTTGCTTGGCAATTTGGGTAGTCATGCGTGTAAAATCTGTCAAAATCGGATCTCCGAAATCCGACCCGGATTTCAAAACGAACCATTTTCAAGTAAATAAAAACAAGAATTTTTAATAATTTTTATTAATTTTAATAATATACTATTAGATTAAACCATCACGTATTTCGTTGGGTTAAAACCGGAATAAAACGGAGGTTTATAAGCGAAACTCAATTAGTTCGGTTAATAGTCATAAGGGATATAATTAACTACGTTAAATATGGTAGTTAAAACAAGTATTAAACTTAAAAGGGTTAAAGTTGTCAAAACTTCAAAGTTGTAAGTTAAGGGGTTATTTTTGTAATTAATGGAAACTATATATTGAAAACAAGTTAACTAACTAGGTTAGTAAACCTAGTTAAGTTAGTTAGTATTATTTATATAATACAATTAAACTTGGTTAGTTACTTAGCTAGTTATAAGGGATACATACTAACCAAGTTAGTGTAATAAGTTAGGCAAGTTAGTGGATTTCATAAACATCAGGGACCTAAGTGGACAATTGGTCGGGTTCGGGTCGGGTATTGGTAATCTCATACCCATACCCGGTTGTAAAATCGTGTCCCATACCCGACCCAATACCCGTCGGGTATTTGTCGGGTAATTACCCGTCGGGTACCGGGTATACCCGCGGGTATCGGGTATACCCATTAGTTTGTTAAAAGATATATATTGAGATTTCCAAATGCATTTTTTACTATTATAATTATTATATAATTTTATTTATGCAACAACTATTATAAATTAAAAATATACATTACATACATATAAATTTGATCATAAATTAATAATAACTTTATAATATTTAGAGTTAATTGCCAAAATCGTCCCTGAGGTTTGGGCAGGTTTGTCATTTTCGTCCAAAATGACACTTTTGTACCAAATTGCCCCCAACGTTTGTAACTTTTTGCCATTTTCATCCAAACTACTAACTTAGTTTATTTTTTCTGTTAAGTTGAGGATATTTGGATGAAACTGACAAATATAAAACCATAGGGACGATTTTGGCAATTTACTCAAACTCTTTTATATTTCTTTTGTTTAATTAATTTTGTTGAATATATAATAAAAAAGAATATACATGCAATTTTTATATGAAAATAAATAATAGCTTTTTCACATAATTTTTATAAATTTTCATCCAACCACTAACTAAGTTAATTTTTCTATTAAGGCGAAGGATGTTTATAAACTAAGACAGAAATTAATTTCTAATTTTTTATATAGATCAGTTTTATAAAAATAAAATCTACTTAAATTTCTAAATTTTGTAAAACTAAAATGCTGGCGACCTTATTGAAAAAGGTCAAATAAAAACATCTTATCATATGTACCAAGTTTGTAATTCATCTTCTACTCTTTTAAATTCGCTCCTAAGGAAAAACAGAAGCCAGTGCCCCCTATCAAACAACGTATCGTTACCAAACCTTAAAATTACCCATCAAATTGTAATTATAATGCTATGAACCAAAAGTTTCTTTACTCAAGCCACTCAGAATAAGTGTTAGCTAGTTACCCTCATAATCTTAATTAAATAAATATTTTATTTCTACCAACATATTTCCTATGTGCTCAACACATTTAAAAAATATGTAACGTTTTACAATTTTTTTCTATCTCTACAACTGATAAATACTAAAAGTTTGCCTTGTGGTGCTCAAAACTACACACACGACATTTTTTTTTTGAATTTTTTTTACACATGTGTTTACAATACACACATCTACGTTTATGAAAAAAAATTTGGTCCACCTCGCCCGGATCAAAAAGTTCTCACGATTCTTACAACTCGAGGTGGTTTTCATTTTAGCGGTCCCCTTTATTTTAATATATTCATAATGTGAAAAAATAAATTTTCTTTTAGCATATGTATTTGATGATAGTATTTATATTTTGTATGTTGTGAAGTATATACATATACGTGTATAAATATTAGAGTTAATTGCCAAAATCGTCCCTGAGGTTTGGGCACGTTTGCCATTTTCGTCCAAAATGACACTTTTGTACCAAATGGAAAATAAAAATATAAACTAAAAACTTCGGGTATAAGATCGGGTATATAGTTCGGGTAAACGGGTATGTGGTTTCGGGTAATCGGGTAGGGTATCACCTAATCCCATACCCGATCCATACCCACGAAAATTTTTAAAACTAATCCGATACCCGGCCCAATACCCGTCCGGTATCGGGTATACCCGCCCCATTTTTGTCGGGTTTCGGGTATACCCGTCGGACTCGGGTATTTTCGCCATCCCTAATTAAAAGGAAATAAATGGACAAAAAAAGGGATTGTGTGAGATTCGAACACGGGAAATCCCACTGACGAAACGGCAACAAACCACCAGATCACTAGATCACTGCTCATTTTGTGATTATGTTGCGGAATGTTTAATATATTACAAATCCCAAACGCGGTGCTGTTTATCTTTCTTCTTCGCTGCACTTAACCAGCCGCGACCCTTGAACAACCCAATCAAACCCGACCATTTATTGATGTTTCAGTTACATATTGGTACCAATTGGTTTGCATTAACGGAGTTTAGTGAATGGGCCAACGAATCGTTCATTAAACAACCTAAACTAATGAAATTAAAGCTAAACTTTATCACCATTAAAGCTCTTCAAGAACACAATTGGGTTTTCACCACTTTCTTAAAACTAACCTCCAGAACTGATATCACATATTATCTTGATCAAACCATGCAAAACCCCATTAGAATTTCTTCATTTCGTCCATTACATTTCGCGAATTTAATCGAAGAACATTCTATGGCTTGTAACTTGTGCAGACGATATCTTCTTCAATTCTCAACCTTTTCAGGTGATTCCAAAGCCCAACTTGCTTAATTTTTCGTTCTCTACAAAAGGCCTCTATCAATTTCAATGATAGATGGCTAATTTATCAGAATTTAATTTTAGTTGAAATTAGGGTTCTTCATGCATGGAATTTGGGGGTTTTAGATTTAGACTTGTGTTTTGATGAAATTGAAAGTATAAAATTGTTATATATCATACTAGTGTATTGTGTGTAAATTTTGGGAATTTTTAGATATCAATTAGAATTTTGGTGAATTGTTTATGTTTTAATCACTAGAAAAATCGAATAAAAATACAAGATAATTTTTAAATAAATTCAATAAATAATATATTGGGTATTTCAGATTATATAAACATTAGGGAATTCTTTTTTATAATTTTATTTAATTTTTGGGGAATTCACAAATATAAAATGGATATATATATATATATATATATGTTTTAATTATTTAAAATAGAAGATTGTCACACATAAAATCTATAAATATTCCTACTAATTTTTAGAGGGTGTATAATTGTTATAGAATTTTTATAGTTATTTCTATAATTTTTTATAACTATTATGCAATTAAATAATGGGTGAAATTGTTATACAAATCATTCCCATTATGAATTATTGTTTTTAAATTAAAATTTGTGACAATCAATAAATCATTAAATCTATTATATATGATAATTAGATGTGTTTATGAACTTATTTAATTATTGGCTTTGTCAAATATTTGAAAACCATTAAAATGGTAATTTTATAATTTTGCCGTTTAATAAAATTCTAAACCATATATAACTATTGCATTGGTTATTTCTTTGTTGAACGAATATGATTTTATATATTTCCAAGTCCCCAAATAGGAGAACCCAATTTACTAAAATCATTAGGTTATCCTTTCGTTTAGTATGTTTGTTATTTACAATACAGTTATTATATTAGATTCCACATAGTCTAGTTCGTGCGGCAATTCTCGTGGAACGTTTCTTCGCAACCTGTGAATAATCTCTTCCACTTCCCCTTTTTAACTTTTCAAATTTTGGGGTGCATCACGTTACACTTTTCGATTTACTTAACATGCTATGATCAAGTGTTATTATGTGAACGTATTATGTGTATTCTATTTCTATTATTATATATGCTATCTGATGTCAAGTCTATTGCATGCTATTGTGTCTAGTGGATCCACGGCTGACTAGGTTCCCCACGGCCATGGGTTGTAGCCTAGTATCGCCAACAGTATTAGACTCGCTCCTCGGGGCTTGAGCCTAATGCACGCTATTGTCAGGAGTCTATTTATTTTGGTTGTTTGTGTTGATATTGGATTGGGTATTATTGTTTGGTGAATTTAGATATATGGATATGTTGACTATGATATGAGACCAATTTCATACTAACCTTGAGGTGCATGTTAAATTTTTTTTTTAAAAGGAAATAAATATAAAATTGTTTCCTATAAAAAGAGGAAATTATTCACCAACATATTTGTTGACCCAAAAATATATTTTTCTATCGTGGTGCAGGTTTTCAAAGTTGATGATCAAGTGATGTGGACACGTAGCATGGGCCTTAGGAAATTAAATTGAAATCTTGATATGTTTGTTTTGAACAATGTATGAACAATTTTGTCTATTATATGTTATGTGACTATTTAAATGGTTATCCTTTAAATATTAAAACAATAATTAGTTGTCATGAGCTATGGGCAATCATCATGCCCCGTACCTTTCCGCTGCGGGTCGGGGTGTGACAATGCGTTTACCGAAGTTTCTGGAATTAACTCAAACGAGGTTGTGAGATTTTTGATGGATTTGCTAGCAGATATGCAAAAAATATAAACATATGATAAAATGAAAACGTTTGGAGTGCATTAGAAAAAAATAACTCAGGGTAACACTTTTAAAGTGTTCTTGGGCTTTGCTCGTAATTGGGCCTTGCATGCCGCCATACTTCTCCTTCGTAATCATGTGGTCCCATATGATTACCGGGCTTTCGTATGGTTCGTATGTGTTAGCCTGGTAACGTACACTAAAACCCAGAGAAAATCGAGAAATATGAATGTAATGTATGAAAGTCGGAGCACATCCTGGGTTGGACACGGTGACAACTCAAAGTGGGGTTAGTTAACATGACGTTTGGTGTGGCATGCTTTGGCCTAATAAGTCCTTCGTACTCTCATCGTTAGTTCCCAGGTAGCCAAACTGGTCTGTTAATTCGGATTTATACGAATGCCATTCCAAGACAGGACGTCCTGACTACTGGTACTCGAACCCTTCTAGTTACTACATGCCCATCACATGAACTCACTTTGATGAGATTTGAAAACAACACATCTCAAAAGTTTGAATAACATAAACAAGTATTTGGAAAATGGAGGGAAATGTTTTGAAGGTTTAGTGAAATTGAGAACTTATAAATAAGGGTTTTATAAGTTTTGTATGGTACATTGTAGTTGGAGTGATATATATATAACACAGATGTAGACTTCATGACATAATTATAACACATTTTATGTATCACCTAATCAAGTAGCAAATAGAGTGCTTGCATGCGTTTGTGAGCGAAATGAAAGGAATTAAATTGCGTGAGCAATAGCAAATCATAAGTTAGACATAACATATAATCACATAAACACATAGGTCCTAGTTGACTAAAGTATAGGTTCTAAGGGTCTAATAACCTATCCTATATCCCTAAAGTCAATAGCTCTGATACCAATCTGTCACACCCCGTCCCGCAGCAGAATAGGTGATCGGGGCATGATTAGGTTGATCCCAAGAGCTTATGACTTGCTATTACTTGTTTTAAATAATAATTTATTCATAACAATTGTTTCACCAAGCAAATAATTCAAATACACAATTACAAACACAAGACATTGTTCAAAACAAATAAACTACACTAATCCGTTTCTTGTTAACTAAGGCCCATCCTATGTCCAATCTTCTCTTCGTACTTGTTCACCTGTATCATGTGTAAAAATGGTTTTTGGGTCAACAAAAGTTGGCGTGTAGATATTTATTTGTTTTTATTTAACCTTAAAAGATTAGTTGATTTTATTTAATAAAAATTAGAGTAAATTACAAAAATCGTCCTTTATGTATGTCATTTATTGCAAAGTATGTCCTTTATCTTTAATAAACTCAGAAAACATACTTAATGTTTGCAAACCCTTACACGTTATGTCCTTTAGGCCTAACTCAGTTAATTTTCATAGTTAAGTCTGACCAATTGGACCCCACATGAGGGTATCTTGGTCATTTTACCCTAAATATTAAAATAAATAATCATAAAAAATAAAAATAAAATATATTAATAATCTTTAAAAAAAATATACACAGACATAATCTTTCTCTCTATATATCACATTTCTATTTCTCTCTCTCTTTAACTTCCCTACCACCACCACCACCACCTCCCCACCACAACCACCGTCACCACCATCCACCTGCCACCTACCACAACCACCACCCCACCAGAGTTCGAAACAGAGTTCATCATCATCAGATTTGGGGGTTTCGAAACAGAGTCATCATCAGATTTGGGGGTTTCGATTTGGTCTTGGGTTTCTTATTGCTTGAGTTTTATTGCACAACATACCTACACCATTAACATCAGCACCATTCAAACCCAAACCATTCAAAGAACAACCATTAAACCCAACCCTTACCATCTCTGCACTTCTGGATATCCAACGACAGCGGCCAAGATCTCCGACGACGGCAGCCTTTTATCATAAAACATTCAAACCTACTCAAATCATAAAAGACTAACAATCAATTATATCTTACAAATCAATCTCCTCACAAGCCTACCTACAGTATCACAGTACCTACACACATATCCGTTCAAAAACTGATGCAAAATCATTCTACAAACATTAACGAAATCGGATACCTTGATCAGTAGCATCAATTGATGTATGAGAGTAACCGGACTCCGATCCGGAGACCGGTCGTGAAGCAGAGCAGCACTTTTTGTCTTCAAACGTCTCTGCGGTGGCATTCGGAGCCCTAGAGAACGTTAAACACGGAAAACGACGGAGAATCGAGCGGTTTTGGAACGATGAAGAAGAGAGAGAAGCAGGTGTGAGAGAAACGAAAACCCTAGGATTTTTAGTGGAGATGGAGAGTGTAGGTGATAGAGAGAGGATCGACAGCGGCCAAGATCTCCGAAGATAGTGGTTGAGGTGCGAGTGGTTGTTGCTGAGGGTGGCGATGGACGGTGGTTGAGGTGATAGTGGTGGTGGCTGATGATATATTAGAGAGAGTTAGGTTGGGAGAGAAAGACTCAGACAAAGGTAAGAAAGTTAGAGAGAGAAAGAACTATATCAGTATTTTTTATAATTGTTTATTTTAGTAATTAGAGTAAAATGTCTAAAATACCCTCATGTAGGATTCACCTGGTCAGATTTAACTATAAAAACTAACTCAGTTAGAGCTAAAGGACATAACACGCAAGGGTTTGCAAACATTAAGTATGTTTTCTGAGCTTATTAAAGATAAAGGACATACTTTGTAATAAATGACATACATAAAGGACGAACTTTGTAATTTACTCTAAAAATTATGTAACATGTAATATTAAATGTAATAGTGACATCAATAAATAATTCATCAATCAATCCACCTCAACAACTAGTGTGACTAGACATAATAAAACATGATCAGTGAAACCAATGATGTGATTCAAGCCCCGAGAGGCGAAAAGCGAAACTACAAAACAATGACCTGATACCGAGTTCAACCCATGTCCGTGGGGGAACCGGTCAACCGATGGTGGATCCACGCGAAACATGCGACACAAAGCGGTAAACACGTGATACATGTATGTGAAACAGATAGCGAAACAATGCGATACCAATCATAAACACATATGACATTTAAGTTTGCATGTTGGAAAAAAAAATATGAAACACTTATGGACACGTGACACATGATACACCCCAAAATGTTAAAGTGACAAAAAAGGGAAGAAGTAAGATCTACTCACAATTTTGCGTATGAAGATTCCTTGAAGATAACGCACGAGGAAATGAATAGGGAAAAGGATTCCGAATGGACGAACACGGTTTCCCTAGATGTTTAAAATAACACACAATGATCTTGTTAATATTTTGGTTAAATAAAGTTCCTAATACTTATGGTTTATAAATTAATTATTGAGATATTACAATTTATCACATTAGATATGTGGTTTAACAGATGAAACAAAATATCAAAAATAAAAATGATTGAAGTGTTATAAATCAGACATTTTAGGCCTAACTCATTACTTATGGGCTTTAGGGTTTATGGTTATGTTTATCTCTATATATTGTAATGTTGAATATTGTGAAGGATTGAATGAAGTTTTATCTCTATTTCTCTTTGGTTCTTATCACGTTATCAGCACGATCGCTCTATTCATCAGGGAATTTACCGGCTTGGATTCAGATAATTGCCGTTCATCAAATCCGGGTACACTATCAATTTTTCTGCAATTTTCTTTTGAACTTTAAATCAAACTAGGACTGCCCTGTTTTTGTGTATAGGAAATCTCCGGCAATCCAGAAACGAAATTAATAATCACGGAATCGACATAGGGTTTTTCATTCTTCATTCTGTACTCACAAAAAAACAAAAAAACCACAATCACAAAATCGATTAAATACTTTACCCTATCAATCTGCCGCCAAGAACAACAAACTAAAAAAATAAATAAATAATAATAATAATAATCACAATTAAACGAGCTATAAGACACTAAAAACTTACCCGAAATTGTTTTCACCGCTACCACCACCTCCCAAAACGTCGACGTATTGACGAAATTAGGCTGTAACCTCGCTCTAGTCAACGGACCGTTGTGGATCGGAGAAAACAACACCGGCGACGGTTTCTCTCGCGTTTCACGCTTCGACCATGGTGGCGGAGGTGTTGATGTGTTGTTGTTGTGGAGATTTGACGCTTTCCGTTTCAATCCGACTCTTGGCCGTGACGGTGATGCCTCTGATGACGACGGTGGTTGTTCACCGGCGTTTTCCGGTGAATTGTGGGTAGCCCACCCCCTCCTTCTGTATCCCTCTTTCTTTGTTTTCTTATCTATTGATATATAGATATAAATTCTTGCAGATGTTTTTTTTTTATGTATAAGGTTTTGAATTTTAACCATGGTTTTATTAGGAACATGGTATCTGTGGTATCATGGATTACAACTATTACTTTGGGAACATAGTTACAACTATTTCTATATTATTATTACTAGGTTATCACCCGGGAACATCCCGGGTTAGGAAAATTTAGTAATGAACCAATTACATTGAACGAAGAATGCCAGCTGTCTCATCCTCTTTATGCAACCTTAATGCAGCATCAACATTCTTCTTGAAACACTTTATTGTTTTCATTTTCTAAAATCTGACTGATGATCATCATGTTAGATTATAAGAACCATATTATTAACAATAAAAATCCATTTTTTTAAGAAAATAGTTTATGAGGTTATGTGCATATTGAATACTTTTTTAACAAAACAGTTTATGAGGTTTTGTGTATGTTGACTACATATTAAGTGACTTTCCACTTGTTTGACTCATTCTTCACTTTGCCATCTCAGCACTTTTTTAAGATTTTCCAATTTGATCCGTTAGTAAAAATCTTAATCAATGCATTTACACTTAAAAAAAATGGAAAGCTAGCTATAACAATATAATTGAAGTGGACCCGCTTTAGATCTTTACTACCTCTAGCCAAAGATGTGAGCGTGATATAATCACGAGGTGTAAACGTAAACGGTGTGCAATAATATGTACTACCTGGTGGAATATAAATCTCTTAGCTACACGTTTGATGGTACCAGCATCAATTGCATTGATTCTTGCAAATAACTCAATAAATGGGATTCTACCCCCCACATATCTAATAAACAGGGGAAAAAAAACAACCATATGTAAGAATATAAAAAAAAAGTTAGATTTACCACCCACCGTGTTTGTAAAACCAAAGTGTTTGCTACACCTACATGCCATAGTCACCGCTAGAATTAGATTGCGGCGAGCATTAGTTTCATATATCACTAAAGTCGGACATCTGTTACATAACGATTGTTTGTTTCAGTCAAATGGAATAAGCTAGCTAGATAAGCTGTACAAAAGGTTGCTAAATCAAATGTTGTATTTACAACTTATGTTACTAACATCTAGCATGTTAGTTAGATAACTCGAACAAAAGGTTGTTTACTATGCGTTTGATTTGGTAACCTGGTGTGGCTTCTTTATGTGCGGCTTCCAGCTGTTCCTTCATGTTCCGTGGGTGTACATAAATTGTTTTTCGGTTTGATCATTCTTCAAGTCCTTACTTCGCTACGTGGCTCGACTCTGTGTTTAGAGAAGATAATATATGTAAAATTCAGTAATTACTATTAACGTGATGTACATGTTACCAAACTTAATAGTTGATACACATACTATTGGATGCATATAAAACAATCTAAAATACCTTGACAACTCCCCATGTTGAATATCCCAGTACCTAACAGCTCCATCCTTGCCCTGGCTGCAGTTATAGGAATTAACAATCCATATATGTAAGGTTATTCAAAGCATTAGAATAATACATTAATGTGACATGATTGTGCACTCACATATGATTTATAATTACTCTACACACATTTATACTTTCACATGTGTTGTGCTGTAATAAAATAAATATATAGAAACAAAGAGGCATGGCTTCACAGTTCACAGGACTTTAGTCTAGAGATGAGCAAATGGTACCGGAAACCGGTACTGGTACCGAATTTACCGAACTGGGTATGTCATAAGCATTAAAAATCTCAATTAAATAAAAATAATCACATGAATAAGAAAACATCAGTCATAAAAATAGTAATTTAAAATCAAAAATCCAAACACGTGAATAAGAAAGTATAATAGCAATTTAAAATTAAATATCCGCGTGTCAACTACTTGCATTGTGATGAGATCAATTTTTGTTATAAGCCTTACAGATATCAGTTATTTCATCAACATGGTTTGACCACCATTCTTCATCAAAATAGATGTCGGGAGTCTCTTCCTAAATGATAACCACTAATGGAACAGGTTTTGAATAAAAAACAAATTTCAGTCTCTAGTTCTATCAAAACCATTAATGATATATATTTAGTATAGACATATTAAACCATAATTTTAGATGCTAAATCGATGCCTAGCATATCTTTCAATTTATCTTTGTTTCGTCCATAACATAAAAAGGATAAGTCGGTATATTGTAAATGATAGATTTGATAAAGGGGACCATGTGTTACCTTTGATTTTCTATTAATGTATTTTTTACTAAATTAAATGACATGTGTATACCATTGATGTCTATAAAGATAACACAAATACCTTTAGAAAACCCATATTGGTTGTTTAACTTATTTAACTTTACATAAAAAGTGTACTTTTTATAACTAAAAGATAAAAACTTGTTATAAGAATACACTAAATACTACCCATATTGATGCGTAATTTTGAAATCTTGAAGTGTTCGCTATCAAGAAGTAAATATCTAAAAAACAGAGAGATCAAACTTACTTCATCCCATTCAAGTAAGCTCGAGTAGACCCATTGAATGCACCAGACATAAAAACAATACTTTGCATACATCATACGAAACACATAATTAAATGGTTATGAAAATGCATACCTCGGGTGGATAAAGAACAAAGATGGGGATTAAATAAAAGACTGACATGCAAAAACAACCTGCATCATGAACAACAAATTAAAAACAGAAATCAAAATTGAAAAATAACAAATCAGAACAACCAAAAATGCAACTTAGGGACTTCTTACCATTGGTGAGTTGAATCTCATCATGATTCTTGAATTTATATGATTGGCTTGAATCCACAAAATCTACTCGAACCTCATCGGCTTATTCCTCATCTCTACCTCTCTGGCTTCCTCATCACTGGCTCTACACATGATGGACCATTTAAGGAATCCCAATTTAAAATCTGAAATATGGCCATAGGCTCGGTTTTGGCCCATAATTGAACCAAACCGACCTACGCTCACCCATAAAATGTATGTAATGCAAATATTTTCCTGGTGTGTTGGGAAGTAAAAGTTAATATAATGTATACAAAGAATACAAATTGCTATTAAAATTGTTCCTATACCACTGAACTATGTACTTCGAGAAAAATTATCATAAGAGATAACTACAATGACAATATCTTAAGAGTATGAACCTAGATTATGTGGCAAAGGTTTGAAGTGAAAGACCACTGTGAATTTTTAGTCAGAACTTGGTTTTTAGAGATGAATTTCATTGTAATTGCATCAACTTTGGCACTTAAGCCTAAAAAGTTTTCTCTGCAATGAATAATCAAAATTGAATCAAATAGTTTTACATTTATTTCGATAATTCATTCATCTTTTTAAAACAGGTTATATGACCCTAATATACTAAAAACCCATAATCAAACACAAATATATTCCAGATAATTTTAAAACTTAAAACCCATATTGTGAATGATTGAATGAAGTTTTATCTCTATTTCTCTTTGGTTCTTATGATGGAGTAGTTTATTTGGAGATAACTATATGGCATAATTAGTTTTTCCTTATTCAAAATTCTTATGTTTAAATAAGGATACATAATAGTTCCTTTATAACATAATACGTGACGTCTTTAATAAAAACAATATGTCATTTACACACATTATGCTGGGCAAATAAAATTATAACAATTAAATGTGATGTTAAATTATCCAGTATTACATTTTAAAAAATAATAAAAATAAATAAATAAAAATAAAGATCTCATGAGAGGGTAAATACTATTTTGAGGTTAAAAGAATTAATATATCAAAAGTTCGATTTTAATATCCTCCAAATTTCTATCATCTCAATAAATTCATCACTATTTAGAAATATAGGTAGTTCAACGTTCTAGTTCAAGAAAACCATTTTTTTATAAATTGGTACCATGTTTTATAAATTGGTATATTCCAAACAAGCATAATATAGTTAATTACTATACATCCATCAATGGCTTACTCTGTATAATTATTTATTCTACTTTCGGCCATTGAATATACTAAAGCACCAATATTAGTTATAGGTTTCATCTCCTAAATTATTTACATATCGACATCAGTCCTTATATATTATCTTAGAAAATAGTATTTTCTACATATGTTGTTTACCATATGTTTTTAATCTGTATTTATACACTTATACAATAATTTTAGTATACCGAAATTTCAAAGTAAATGACAAAGTAATGAATATGTTTGTAGTTATCAAAATGGTATAGTGGACTAATCCTCAAAGCCAGAAATGACCAAAAGTAACAAAAATAGAAACCTTCTCAACATTGAACTCAATCTTTTTTAAGCAAACATTGCAGGTGCCCCAAGGGTGAGTTCGACTAAAACTAAAAACATTTACAACTCATGCACTATTGTCATAAGGTTTAATCCACAAATGTCACACCCCAACCGATGGCGGAATCATCGGAGTGAGACGAAATAGATTGCTCATACACATAACACTATTTGCGACAATAATTAAATTCAAAACCGATTTCATTAATAATAAAAAATTGTCAAGTACAATGAAAGAAATACAAGTACAACATCAAAATGACAAATACAACAACAATAACATCACAAAATATTCAAATCTAGTATGTTGAGCGTGTTTATAGTCATCCATACTAGATTCGTTACGAGCATCAATCATCAACCTGTAACATGTTTAAAATAAATGTTCAACGCAAAAGCATTGGCGAGTACACAAGTTTGTAATATATAGCGTAAGTATAAAGAATTTACTCGAATCCACATGGCAATTGCATACAAGGTAAACTAGCATGCAATACTAATGTCAAACCCCAAGTGTCCACAATAATTAAGTGTCCCACACCACAAAAGTAACGCGACTAAAATGAATAACAACTTAATAAGACCTCGACGGACGGCGTGCTACTCCTATAACGCTATATATGTTAAGTATGGGCTAGCTAAGTTAAAGACAAAAGCATGTATGAATCTAACATGAACCTAAGCATAGCAATTAAGCATGTATAACAGATTGAGTGTATAAAGCATGTTTAAGTGTGTGTTTGTGCATTTTGTACGATTAACATGTTACAACCCAAAGTGTTTTAAAAAAGAAATGGGTTAAGTGTACTCATGGTTTTGAAGCTTCCACTTGTTATTCCATGAAGAGTTGTTGGTTTGGAGATGGAACATCGAGTTCTCCTATACAAGGAAACATAGGTGTGTGAGTATTCGGATGATAACGGAGGATTAGGAATTTAAATACACCAAAGTATGTATACGAGAAAATAATCATCTAGACTAAATACTCGTTTTTGACACTATAAAGCCCTTATGGGTTGATGTGGTTTCATAGGTTAAGATACCCATTAGAATCGTAACGAGAAGTCAAGTACTTACATGATGTAACTTAGTATCATGACGAATAATCATTTGATTATCATCAAGGGTTCGGTCATTATATATATTTTATATGTTTTATGTATTTTATATAGTATATAGTATAAGTATAAGTCCAACATGTTTATCATGAATTTCATGGAAGTCATGCATAGAGGTAGGAGGATAACCTTCCTTTAAAACCTCTTTCGTAGATTCACCAATGCACAAGTTGTCACAAGGACAACAAGGATGGTCATGAATGAAATAGAAAGCTAATATACATAATAACTAAGAGGGAAATCATCAAGTAAGGTGGTGGATTGAAAGTAGGATGGCCAAGGCCTATAATAATCACACACAACCAAACACAAGTCTTGTTACATGAACAAGCTTGGAAGGATACAACTCTTGTGAGTTAAAACCCTTACAAAACAGAAAGTTTGGAGTGAACAAACACCTCCTAATTTATATGAAACAACCTTGTTTAAGGTCACTAATCATAGACTTGATTAGGAGCATAAGAACATAGGTTTGTTTGAAGAAAACTCAAGATTAAAGAATTTTTATAAAGTTTTCTTCCAAAACACAAAGTTGGACCTCAAAATGGTGATGTTCCATCTTGGTTTTCCATGGAAAACCTTGTGGAAACACTCCTAGAGGTTTTCCATACTTTGTAGAGGAAGAAGAAGTGAAGAAGATAGAAGAAAGGTGAGTATGAACTTACCTTTGCAACTTAGATGTTTCTGCCTTAAATCTGATTTCTCAGCTGATTTAGAGTGTTTTGAGAGTGAGATTGAAGTGTTTGCAAAGTGGAAAATGTGTGGGAATGAGGTTGGATTTATAGGTGAGGTTTAGGGTGAGTTAGGTGGTGTTTAAATGCAAGAAACACACCAAGGAAACACAAAACTGACCAACCATGGAGCTGGGCGCAACTTTCTGTGGATTGTGGGTTGTGGCATCACGCGACTACGAATGGCCATCCCCGTCGCGCGATGCGACGAGTCTTATTTCTGGATTAAAGTTTGGTTTTTGGCAATTTAAGTCCCTCATGTTTAATTAGGTTAGATTTTGATGTGTTTTAGGTAAAAGGCATATTATAAGGGGGTATTATGAAATTTACACACATGCACAAGTAGAAATAAGTATCCTTAAGTTTTCAAGAAGTAAAAGCATGAGTGTAGGCGTACAAATTGCGTATGTATGATATGTATTTGAAAGTTTAACACACTTTTACAAGAATCACGAATAATGTATCATATGTATAATGAATTCAAACGTATGAACATGAATGATTAATTAAAGTAGATTGTATGAAATGTGAATTTTATTACGATCAAAGTCTCAGTTTTACAACGATTCAATGAAATATGATTATAAGGAATATAAGTTTCCAAAAATAGAAATACAAGACAAGTTTTCTAATTAAGGAAAGTCATGAAAAAAGTGGAGCGTTACAACAAAAGGGCAGGGGTTTACATGGGTTTGCGATGGCTGGTTTTGCGGTGGCAACTATGGTGTTTTATGGCGGACTTCAAGGACGGTGCGTCGAATGTGGTTCGAACCAGTGGCGGCAAGCTTCTGGTGTTGCGGTGCTAACAAACGGAATATCTTGTGGCACGCGCGGATTACACGGTAATGGAGAGGGCCAAGTCGTGAAGAGAAGTTGGTGAATGTATGATGTGTTTCCGGGTGCGTCGAATGGGACACACTTTCGATTTGATTTGTTTCTTAACATAGAAAATTGGTTTCTTTGATTAGAGTTTATTAGATAGAAATAACGTGTAGATTAATATAGTAGAGATCGACATGCTTGATTAGTTTAAAGATGAAAGGAAATCGCATTGAAGATACAAAGTCGATCCGATATTCTAGCCGAAATGGGTGGCATTAGAAAGTAAACGGCGGGAAAAGGTTTGAGCTTTTTTTAAATTTTGAGTTTCAACATATTGCAAATTGGTCCCTCAAGTTTAAATGTTGATAGAGAATGTGCATTAACTAACTAACACTTGACTTTCAATTAAGGAAACAATATAATAATTTTTCGCACTATCTTTTATGACAATTTGAATCCGGTTTACAACGGTTCGGATCCAATTTTCAAGACGGGTCGGACTTTTCTAGTACTAATATTTACGGATGTTACAGGCTTTTTCACATATTTTGCAGTTAGGCAATCCCTCTTTTACGTTTTCCTTCTTTGGGAACTCGTTCCCTTTTTTTTTTTTTTTTGTAGGGCTTGGATTTGCATCGAATGCCCTTCTTTCACCCCTTTCTATCTGCTTCTTTAGCTCAATCTCTTTTTCCCTTGCGGCATTTACAATCTCCGTGAGATGTTCGTATTTTGAGGGAGTCATAAACTCCTGGTATTCCGCACTCAACATGTTATAATAATAATAAATCTTTTGCTCTTCAGTTTGCACTAACTCGTCACAAAATCTCATCTTGTCGAGGAATACTCCCGTGATTTTATCAATCGATTCACCTTTTTGTTTTAGCTGAATAAATTCTTCTTTGATTTGTTGATCACGGCCTTTGGGCTATGGTGTTTAAGGAAAGGAAATGTACCTTAACTCCTATTTGATTTGTCGATTCACCTTTTTGTCTTCGCTTTGTCCGTCTGTTTGTGGATGATAAGTTGTGCTTATATTTAACCTGGTTCCCATTGCTTTTTGGAAACTTGTCCAAAAATGAGAAGTAAAACGGCTATCTCTATCGGATACAATAGATAAAGGAATTCCATGTAATGAAGCTATTTCATTTACATATAGCTTGGCTAGCTGTTCCATATTGAAAGTTTCCTTCATTGGTAAGAAATGAGCAGATTTGGTCAATCCGTCTACAATAACCCAGATTGTATCATTTCCTTTTCTTGTCTTAGGTAATTTGGTAACAAAGTCCATTGTTATCAATTCCCATTTCCATATTGGCATTTCTAACTGTTGCAATAACCTGAGGGTTTCCGATGCTCAGCTTTGACTTGTGAACAAGTTAGACATTTAGCAACGTAGTTTGCTATATCCTTTTTCATTCCTATCCACCAGAAATTCTTTCTTAAATCTTGATACATCTTATCACTTTCGGGATGTATCGTATACTTAGATTTATGAGCTTCTTCTAGAATTCTGTGGCATAGGTTTCCTTGTTTAGGTATCCACATCCTTTTCTTATGGAACTTCCAAATTCCATCTATTCCTTGTTCTAATTCCTTAATCATTCCTTTTAAACTTTCAGCATCGTCCTTGATTGCTGTTTCCTATATCCTTCTAATTTGATCATTCAAATCTACTTGTAGATTTAACTTGAGAGAACATACTCGTTTTGGCTTTTCATGATACTTTCGACTTAAAGCATCAGCTACTACATTAGTTTTCCCAGCATGATACTGGATATCACAATCATAATCACTAAGAACTTCCATCCAGCGTCTCTGTCTCATATTTAATTCTTTTTGCCCAAAAATATACCTTAAACTCTTATGATCGGTGAAGACAACAAATTTATTCCCATATAAATAGTGTCTCCAAATCTTAAGGGCAAAAACTATGGCTCCTAACTCTAGATCATGGGTTGTATAATTCTTTTCTTGTTTCTTAAGTTGTCTAGAGGCATAGGCTATAAGCTTTTGATGTTGCATCAACACACATCCATATCCTAACTTAGACGCATCACAATATACTATAAATTCTTCAGTTTCTTCTGGTAATGCGTGTATGGGTGTGTTGGTTAACCTTTGCTTAAGAATCTTAAAAGCTTCTTCCTGTTTCGATCCCCATTCAAACTTAACTGATTTGCAGGTCAGTTTGGTCAATGGAATGGCCATTCTAGAGAAATCTCGGATAAATCGTCTATAATATCCTGCCAGTCCAAGAAAACTTCGTACTTCCGTAGGCGACTCATGGACTTTCCAATTAGTAATCGCCTTGATCTTTGTGGGATCCACATGAATTCCTTCATGATTAAGCAGATGTCCAAGGAATTGCACTTCTTGTAACCAAAATTCACATTTTGAGAATTTAGCATAAAGCTTCTCTTTTCTCAACAATGTCAGAAGTATATGCAGATGCGCTGCATGTTCCTCTTTACTCTTAGAGTAAATTAGAATATCATCTATAAAGACAATTATGAATTTATCCAGGTATGGTTTACATATCCTGTTCATCATGTCCATAAATGCGGCTGGGGCATTGGTTAAACCAAATGGCATGACGGTAAATTCATAATGACCGTACCTTGTTCTAAAAGTAGTTTTAGGAATGTCCTATTCCTGTACTTTCAGTTGATGATATCCTGAGCGTAAATCGATCTTAGAAAAGAATCAAGCTCCTTGAAGTTGATCGAACAGATCATCGATTCTCGGTAGTGGGTACCGATTCTTAATCGTGACTTTGTTCAAATCTCGGTAATCAATGCACATACGCATCGATCCGTCTCTCTTCTTAACAAACAACACCGGTGCTTCCCACGGTGATAAACTTGGCTGTATAAAATCTTTGTCAAGAAGTTCGTCCAATTGTTTCTTCAGTTCCTGCATCTCCGTTGGTGCTAATCGATATGGTGCTTTGGCAATCGGTGTTGTTCCTGGTATTAGGTGAATCCTAAATTCAACTTCTCTTTCAGGTGGTAATCCAGGTAACTCTTCTGGAAAAACGTCTGAAAATTTAGATATTACAGGAATATCTTTTAATTCTTTTCCTTTAGTATTAATGATTACAGAAATCATATATACTACTCCTCCTTTTCTTTCATAACTTGCCGCTTTCATCACCGAGATGAACTTTGTCGATCTGGTTGGCTTATCTCCTTTGATTGTGATCTTTTCACCCCTTGGTGTACTTACTTGCACTGACTTTTGATCACATAAAATTGTAACACCCCGTGTTTTCACAAGTCAAAGTCAAGGTCAAAGTCAACGACCGGTTATACGGATTTGACTTGTAGAAATTTCTTTATTTTATTTGTATTATGTGGAGTAAGTGTTGTTAATTACAAGCCATCGACGTATTATTCAATCGACTAATCGACTGTGAATTATAGGAAGTAACAATGCGATAAAGTTAATCAACTAATAATCAAACTATGCTAATCAAATCGACTCCGAATTGCAACTCGATCTATACTTGTTGGTTATCGTGATACGTGTGTGTGCTTTATGTGTTACTTGTGCATGTTTATTTATGTTATGTTGTGGTAATCAATCGAAACGCAATCTAACTCGAAATGCAATCGAACTCAATCGAAACTCGAAATCGAACTCGAACACGAATCACAATCGAACTATGATATTTAGTTGTTGGGACTGAAAGTAATTTGACTAGGAAACCCTATCGTATCGAACCGCTCGCAATCGAAATCGACTCAGCAAAAATCGTCGCGTCAGACATTCGAACCAGGCGCCATCCGGCCGGATAGCCATTCGACCGGATAGCCCTTTTCGTCACAGGTCAAGTGCCATCCGATCAGGATGTCATCCGACCGGATAGCCATCCGGGCGGTGAGTCATCCGATCGGATCACCCTTTCCTCTTTTGGAATCCTATAAATACCCCTGTCATTGTCATTCTTTCTACTTTTGGAAACCCTCTGTCCGAACAGCTCGTGCTCCCCACCTTTTCTTTGATTTCTCTCGATCAAGGTAAGATCTCGTCCTAAATCTTGTACTTTCTTGATCTACACGCACTCCTACACCTTTCTATCTTTTAAATCTTAACTTTTAACCGTGAAATCACTAGATTTCGGGTGTTCTAGGATGATGTCATCATGTGTTCTTCAAGAACTTCATGTTTTGGCCTCAATCCACCAAGAACAACTTAGATCTAACCGATTTCCACAAAGATCTGGTAAAGATCTCGACACAAGTGTGGTGAAAGAGGATTGAAAGATGGTTTTTAACTTTCTTTCAACTCTTTTGCACTCAATGTACTCAAAGCCGATAGGATCCGACCCAGAACTAGTCTTCTACTCTATCATAGTGTTGTACTAGCTCAAGATCCAGATCCTACCCACGAGACTATCGATTTCGGGTTAATCAAGAACAACCGTCACGAGCCGGTAACCGACCGGACTAGGGTGATTCCTGGTCGGGTTGGCCATCTGGGTCGAACTAGGGGTTCTGTTGGCTAACACGTTGTCAAAGTGTCTCGACATAACGACAAACCATCAAAACGACCAAGTGTAGGACGAACGGAACAACCGGAATGGATTGCTGTCCGACCGGATTGCTATCCGATCGGATAAGTCATCCGAATGGATTGCCATCCGAACGGATCACACTTGGGTCCCACCTCTAAGCAACCTTGTCTGAAGTTTGAGTATCGAACGAATTGCAATCCGATCGGACGACCATCTGACTGGATTACTCTTCGGATCATGAGATACTAAAACTTAAAAAAAAAAAAACTTAAACAATTTTCAACATGTTCATTAACAAGGTTTCCACCCGATCGGATGGACATCCGATCGAGTGACACTTCTGTTGAGAACTTGTCTTCACTAGGTAATCTCACCACTAAGTTGCCGTCCGACCGGACCACCGTCCGACCGGATGACCATCCGAACGGATTGTCATCCGCACGACCCACCATCCGATCGAACGACTTGATGGATAGAGATACTTCAATGCTTTCAAAATACTACAACGAAAACTTCAAAAGTCAAGCCATCATACACAAACACATTCTCCTTATAGGAAGGAACAATCCACTCGAATCGTCATCCGACCGGACAAGTTGTCCGACCGGATGACCATCCGAACGGATTGTCATCCACACGGATTGCTGTCCACTCGGATTACCATCCGAACGAACTACCATCCGATCCATCCGCACTTTGTATCGTTTTACGTGTAACTTATCGTTATGCTATCGAATCCATTCAGGCTAACCTTACTCGCTAAGCGCTCCCTTCAATCCATTCACCGCTGTGAGTATACTCGATTCCTTTTTGCTTTACGCACTTTTAGGCGTTACATACGTTACGAATATTCAAACTACAACAATCACACTACTCAATACTATTTGAACGCTAACCGTTAATGCATGTTATACGTGGCTTATGAATGCTTGTTTGTTATGTTTACACATGGAATGCTGTCTACCTGCCTTAGCAATGATAGTACTATAGTTTGGACTCAGCACCCATTCAGTGCCATGCCCCGATGTTTCGCTCAGTGCCATGCCCCGATGTTTCCGCCATCGGTTGGGGTGTGACAGATTGGTATCAGAGCCATAACTATAGGGAATTAGGCAAGACTCGACCTAGTCCGGGTCGAAGTCTTAGATACCTAGACTATAGTTAAGAACCAACAGACCAACTTGTGCATGTCCGGTAGGGACTATGTAGGAGCTTACTTCTCGATATTCTCGCTTATGCTGCACTTTCACTACACTCGAATTTTCAGCTATAAATGGGCGATAAAGTCGAGATTAGGGGTGAAAACCGCAAACTCTGACTAAATTGCTTGATCAATGATGTTTTATCAACTTATCAATGATTTCTTCATTCTCTTTCAATAACGAACGCTCGTTCAACGAGGAAATTATACCAAATCAGGGGTGAAACCCATATTTTGATGAATAATCTCCTCTATTTTATCAAAACAGGGACGAAGTTGTTAAGCCAGGGGTGAAACCCTAACCTTGACGACTTGTTCCGCACATTTTACAAAACTCTCACCAAGGCCTCGACGGACTCCAATGACCTGAAATCTTGATATGACTAACGGGATGTGTGCCAAACGCCCAAGAATCGAGGCAAAAGCACAGTTCTGAAGGTCAGACATGAATGACAAGTCCTTGTGAATAGTTGAACCACCTTGGTTAGTCCAAGTCTACTAGCCGCAGACAATCTATCTCTCGATTTTATGTGCTTCAAATCCGACCCGCTACTGCTGACTCTGATAATTTGTCGATTGTATGTGTTTTATGTGCTTTTACCTGTTTAAGTGCTTAATTTTGGAAGAATTAATCGATTTGCGTCTTCGCTTTAATCGACACACTCGACTCGCACTGCAATTCTACCCCAAAACGTTAACAAATCGTTAAATTATGGGCGACTATATTACTACGATATACGCTCATGTTAGGTCCCGATTTTCGCTCCGAAACGATTGCGAACCGAACGTGTGACGTGTGGAATCAGCGCATGAACGTGACCGAACACACAAGAACGTAATATAATCAGTGATTCTATTGACAGATCTGAAATCGTACAAGGCACCTGAATCACGTGGAGCACTTTCTCTAGATCTAGAGCTCTTCAATTCTACAAAGTACCAAAAGTGTCAAAAGTTCTAAACCTAACACCTTAGGTTCCTATTTATAAGCCAAGGGATCTAGAGCTCAGTTTTCTGACTGCCTTTAATGATTAATTGCGTATGTGTTTCCTTGCTTCTTTGCTTTACGTGCTTAGGTGTATGTGATTATGTGCTCTACATGCTTATGTGATTTTGTGCTCTATGTGTTATGTGTTTACGTGAACCTGCGTGTTCCTGAGCTTTGATAAGTAGTAGACGTGTGAGGTGAGATTCGAATACAATGTGTTGATTCCTGTGACGATGTCTATTGCAGACAATGTCGTCTGGATCCCATCACACACTTTCTCGTCAAGAAAAGAGGGACAAACGCCTTGCTTCCATCATTGCCAAAAGTTTGGCAAAGGCTGTGAGTGATGTTTACGAGAATACCAGCAAATCATCTGAGGAGTCGAGGACCGAAGCTCCTAAAGCTACCGCCAAGTCCTTCAATTACAAGCAATTCAAGTCGTGTGGGCCAAAGGAATTCACTGGCGAAGGAGGTCCGACTGCACTATTCCAATGGTTTGATTCCATTGAGGTCACTCTGCGACAGAGTGGTTGCCCTGATGACCTTCGAACTCTGAATGCTACCGGCGTTTTCCAGTCTCGTGCACTAGACTGGTGGACGGCCGAGAGGAACAAGCGAGGGAACGATGCAGCCTACGATCTGTCATGGGACGAGCTCAAGGAAGTAATGCTAGAGGAATTCTGCCCTCCTCATGAACGTCAAAAGCTAGAAGACGAATTTTGGCACATACATCAACATGAGGGTGACAACGCTGCTCTCACTGCTCGTTTCAAACAACTCAACATCATCTGTCCCGATCAAGTCAAGACTCCGGAGATCACAATCAAGAAGTACATCCGAACTTTGCCCGACTGCGTCGCAGATTTCGTGCAAGCGGCTAAGACTAAGACGATCGAAGAGACTTACCTACTGGCCGCCGAAATCAACGACAAAAGGGTTAAGGCTGGTGTCTGGGATAAAACTTCAAAGCACCTGCATCAAGCTACCGCCACCGCACCAACTGCTGAACCCACCTCAACGAGCAACAAGAGGAAGAACAAGAGAAAGAACAGCTCTAGCAACAAGAACTGTGCGATCACTGCTGCACCGATTCAAGCTGTACCAGCCCAACAGCGTCAAGTAGTGGCGCCTGTGGCTAATGCACCGCCTGCAAAGCGTGCATACACTGGCCACACCCGCTCTGCCCTACTTGCACCTACCACCACCCAACTGCCATTGCTTGCCGTTTTTGTGCTCATTGCAATGTATACGGCCATTTTACTGCCAACTGCCGTATTCGACAAGCTCCTGCTCATCAAGCTCTACTCACTGCCCCACAGGGTCAACAAGCTCCTCCGGCACCCGCGATCAAAGCCAGAGCCTGCTTCGCATGTGGCGACCCAAACCATTTCGCCAACATGTGCCCAAATAGGGCCGTGAAACAAGAGCCTCAGCAGCAACAACAACAGCAGCAGCAACAATAGGCCGCACGCGCCAGAACTTTCAACCTCAACGTGCGTCAAGCCCAGGCCGACAACAACGTGGTCAATGGTATGTTCCTTGTGAATGGTATTTATGCTTCCTGTTTGTTTGATACTGGAGCGGATAATTGCTTTGTGTCGTTCGAATTCGAGAAACTCCTTAGTCGTAAACGCTCCCAACTCTCCTCGACGTTCGATGTTGAAGTCGCTACCGGAAGAACCATCGCCGTTAATTCTGTTCTTCGTGATTGTACTCTTGAGCTCAACAATCACATCTTCCCAATTGACCTTATTCCGATGCAACTCGGAAGTTTTGACGTCATAGTAGGCATGGACTTTCTTCGAGAAAACAATGCTGAAGTTGTGTGCTTCGACAAGATGATTCGATTTTCGCTCGCGAATGGTGACTTATTATGTGTATACGGTGATACTACTTCAAAGGGTCTTAAGCTCATGTCGTGTGTCCAAGCTAGCAAGTATCTCCGTAAGGAATACAGAGCTTTCTTGGCTAACATTGTAGTAGCGGAGAAGGAAAAGAAAGAGAAGAAGGAAGTGAAAGACGTTCCTGTGGTTCGAGAATTTCCTAATGTTTTTCCAGAGGATCTTCCCGGACTACCGCCAAGTCGTGATATCGACTTTCGTATCGACCTCATTCCTGGAGCCAACCCCATTACCAAAGCTCCCTACCGACTCGCGCCGTGCGAAATGCGCGAACTCTCAAATCAACTCCAGGAATTACTTGAGAAAGGCTTCATTCGCCCGAGCACCTCTCCTTGGGGCGCGCCAGTCCTTTTCGTCAAAAAGAAGGACGGGTCGTTCAGGATGTGCATCGACTATCGGGAATTGAATAAGTTAACTATCAAGAACCGCTATCCCCTACCTCGTATCGACGATTTGTTTGATCAACTACAAGGCGCTACGTGTTTCTCAAAGATCGACCTACGTTCAGGATATCACCAGCTACGTATTCAAGAGGAGGATATATCCAAAACTGCATTTTGCACTCGTTACGGCCATTACGAATTCGTTGTCATGCCTTTTGGTTTAACCAACGCACCAGCGGTTTTCATGGATCTGATGAATCGCGTGTGTAAACCGTATCTCGACTGTTTCGTCATCGTATTCATCGATGATGTCTTGATCTATTCCAAATCGAAAGCCGAACACGCACAACATCTACGTTTGGTTCTCGAGTTACTCCAGGAGAACCGACTCTATGCCAAGTTCTCCAAGTGCGAATTCTGGTTGGAAGAAGTTCAATTTCTGGGTCACATTGTTAATAGTCAAGGCATTCACGTCGATCCTGCGAAGATTGAAGCTGTTAAGAGCTGGGTTACGCCTAAGAACCCGTCTGAAGTCCACTCTTTCCTTGGAGTAGCGGGCTATTATCGACGATTTATCGAGGGATTCTCAAAGATCGCTGTTTCGCTTACCTCCCTCACGCATAAAGACAAGCCTTTTGTTTGGAAAACCGAACAAGAGTCTGCCTTTCGAACCCTCAAGCACTTGCTTTGCAACGCTCCTGTTCTCACATTGCCCGACGAAAACAATGATTTCATTGTCTATTGTGATGCTTCCAACCTTGGTCTTGGTTGTGTTCTCATGCAACGGGACAAGGTCATAGCTTACGCATCTCATCAGCTTAAAGTCCACGAGAAGAACTATACAACCCATGATCTCGAGCTAGGCGCAGTTGTTTTTGCATTAAAGATTTGGCGACACTACCTGTATGGTACCAAGTGTACGATCTTCACCGATCATAGGAGCCTGCAACATATCTTTAATCAGAAGGAACTTAATATGCGTCAACGCCGATGGGTAGAACTTCTCAACGATTATGACTGTGAGATCCGTTATCACCCAGGCAAGGCAAATGTTGTTGCCGACGCACTTAGCAGACGGAGCTATCTGCTTAGCACTCGTAATGTTCAAACCCAACACGATCTCGAAACCCTCATCCGCGACGCTCAACATGCATGTTTTAACGAATGCACCCTGAAGAAAGAAAGAATCTACCACGATGGAGCCCAACTTATGAGCATATCGAATGGGATATTCCACTTTTTGGACCGAATCTGGATTCCCAAACGAACCAATTTGCGACAGATCTTGATGGACGAAGCCCACAAATCCCGGTATTCTATTCATCCCGGTGCCGATAAAATGTACCAGGACCTTCGTTATAAGTACTGGTGGCCGGGTATGAAAAGGGATATCGCTCTCTACGTTGCAAAATGCCTAACTTGTGCTAGAGTCAAGGCTGAACATCAAAGACCCTCTGGCTTACTCGAACAACCACCAATTCCCATGTGGAAGTGGGAAAGTATAGCTATGGACTTTATAACCAAGCTACCGCACACGTCATCAGGTCACGACAGCATTTGGGTTGTGGTCGACCGTTTGACTAAATCAGCTCACTTTTTGCCAATACGAGAAGACTACAAGGTAGAACGATTAGCCCGAATCTACACCGACGAGATCATTTGTAATCATGGGACACCTCGTGACATCATCTCTGATCGTGATGCTCGGTTTACCTCGCGACTGTGGGAAACGTTTCAAACGGCACTCGGTACATCGCTTAATCTAAGTACCGCTTTCCACCCTCAAACCGACGGTCAGACTGAAAGAACGATTCATACTCTTGAAGACATGCTCCGTTCGTGTGTCTTAGACTTCGGTGGTAATTGGGATAAATACCTGCCGTTAGTCGAATTCTCGTATAACAACAGCTATCATTCTAGCATCCAAATGGCACCATTCGAGGCATTATACGGAAGAAGATGTCGATCGCCTATTGTGTGGCACGAGATCGGTCATTCGCAATTAACCGGTCCTGAGTTATTACAAGAAACGACAGACAAAATATTCCAAATTCGAGACAATCTGGTGAAAACTCGGAATCGACAGAAAAGTTAAGCCGATAAACAACGCAAGCCCCGTGAATTTGACGTTGGTGACTACGTACTCCTAAAGGTATCACCTTGGAAGGGTGTGGTCCGATTCGGCAAAAAGGGAAAACTCGCGCCTCGATATGTTGGACCTTTTAAGATTCTGGAAAGGATTGGAAAAGTCGCCTACAGACTCGAACTACCGGAGGAACTTAGTAATGTCCACCCGACTTTCCACGTGTCAAACCTCCGAAAGTGCCTAGCCGACCACGACTTACACGTTTCTCTCGATGACCGACAAGTGAACGAAACATTACACTTCGTGGAAAAGCTCGTCGAAATCATGGATCGCCAAACCAAGCAACTCAGACGCTCTCGCATTCCTATCGTGAAAGTCCGATGGGAAGGCAAACGAGGTGCAGAGTTCACTTGGGAACTTGAAAGCGACATAAAGGCAAAGTACCCGCAGTTGTTCGAAGAGAAAGTCTAGAACGAGAAAGTTCTCAAACGTAAATCACGGCGTTGTACAACTTCCAGCCTAATTTCGGGACGAAATTCCCTAAACAAGGGGAGGCTGTAACACCCCGTGTTTTCACAAGTCAAAGTCAAAGTCAAGGTCAAAGTCAACGACCGGTTATACGGATTTGACTTGTAGAAATTTCTTTATTTTATTTGTATTATGTGGAGTAAGTGTTGTTAATTACAAGCCATTGACGTATTATTCAATCGACTAATCGACTGTGAATTATAGGAAGTAACAATGCGATAAAGTTAATCAACTAATAATCAAACTATGCTAATCAAATCGACTCCGAATCGCAACTCGATCTATACTTGTTGGTTATGGTGATACGTGTGTGTGCTTTATGTGTTACTTATGCATGTTTATTTATGTTGTGTTGTGGTAATCAATTGAAACGCAATCTAACTCGAAATGCAATTGAACTCAATCGAAACTCGAAATCGAACTCGAACACGAATCACAATCGAACTATGATATTTAGTAGTTGGGACTGAAAGTAATTTGACTAGGAAACCCTATCGTATCGAACCGCTCGCAATCGAAATCGACTCAGCAAAAATCGCCGCGTCAGACATTCGAACCAGGCGCCATCCGGCCGGATAGCCATCCGACCGGATAGCCCTTTTGGTCACAGGTCAAGCGCCATCTGATCAGGATGTCATCCGACCGGATAGCCATCCGGGCGGTGAGTCATCCGATCGGATCACCCTTTCCTCTTTTGGAATCCTATAAATACCCCTGTCATTGTCATTCTTTCTACTTTTGGAAACCCTCTGTCCGAACAGCTCGTGCTCCCCACCTTTTCTTCGATTTCTCTCGATCAAGGTAAGATCTCGTCCTAAATCTTGTACTTTCTTGATCTACACGCACTCCTACACCTTTCTATCTTTTAAATCTTAACTTTTAACCGTGAAATCACTAGATTTCGGGTCCCACCTCTAAGCAACCTTGTCTGAAGTTTGAGTATCGAACGAATTGCAATCCGATTGGAGGACCATCTGACTGGATTACTCTTCGGATCATGAGATACTAAGACTTTAAAAAAAAACTTAAACAATTTTCAACATGTTCATTAACAAGGTTGCCACCCGATCGGATGGACATCCGATCGAGTGACACTTCTGTTGAGAACTTGTCTTCACTAGGTAATCTCACCACTAAGTTGTCGTCCGACCGGACCACCGTCCGACCGGATGACCATCCGAACGGATTTTCATCCGCACGATCCAACATCCGATCGAACGACTTGATGGATAGAGATACTTCAATGCTTTCAAAATACTACAACGAAAACTTCAAAAGTCAAGCCGTCATACACAAACACATTCTCCTTATAGGAAGGAACAATCCACTCGAATCGTCATCCGACCGGACAAGCTGTCTGACCGGATAACTATCCGAACGAACTACCATCCGATCCATCCGCACTTTGTATCGTTTTACGTGTCACTTATCGTTATGCTATCGAATCCATTCAGGCTAACCTTACTCGCTAAGCGCTCCCTTCAATCCATTCACCGCTGTGAGTATACTCGATTCCTTTTTGCTTTACGCACTTTTGGGCGTTACATACGTTACGAATATTCAAACTACAACAATCACACTACTCAATACTATTTGAACGCTAACCGTTAATGCATGTTATACGTGGCTTATGAATGCTTGTTTGTTATGTTTACACATGGAATGCTGTCTACCTGCCTTAGCAATGATAGTACTATAGTTTGGACTCAGCACCCGTTCACACGGGGGTTGTTAAGGACCATTACTTGCATGGATTACGGTGGTAATCATGTATTGCGAACTGCCTCGGGCAGTCAACCCGCAGTCATTGGTATCGATGGATCTATATCGATAACTAACGTGCTTCATTTCACTATGTGTACGTGCTGGTTATGCGTAAACGAATTCGAACTCTATATATGCTATTATCAAACTTGTATGCTCACCTTTACATTTTATGTATTGACTTTATTTTAACGTATGTTACAGGTGCTTAGGACGCACACTTGGTAGGAATTTGAAGCTAGAATAAAGCTTTAGAGCCCAACAAATAGTTGTCTGTAGTGGTCAAACTAAGGGTCTCTAGAAGCAGATAAACAATTACTGACTGTTTTAAATCTGAGTTGTCGGAACAGAATATTTGCCTGGATTTTTGTGTGTAATAATTATTTTTCTATTTGAAATACGGTATGGGACGTATTATTTAAATTGAATAGTATTGATAATTGTTATGGAAACTTCTGGACAATCTGTTTCGCTCAGTGCCATGCCCCGATGTTTCCGCCATCGGTTGGGGTGTGACAAAAATACTGGCACGATTGGCTACCAACCAATCCATTCCTAATATAACATCGAATCCGGCCAGATTCATTGGGTAAATGTTAGCAAAGAAATGATAGTTCAGGATTTCTATTCTTGCTCCCTGCAAGATTTCACTAATCTTAATGGATTCTCCGTTTGCTGTCTCTACCAGACAATCTTATTGAAGTTTGGCTAAGGGCTGGTCAAGAAGTTCGTAGAAAGAAGTATTGATAAAACTTTGGTTTGCACCAGAGTCAAACAATACCTTGGAAAATATATTGTTAACTAAGAACGTACTGGCAATCACATCCGGAATCATCTTAGCTTCCTCATCTGTCAGAACAAACGCTCTGGCATTCTTCTTAGGCGCTTCAGTTGTCTTAGGGTTGTTGGTTGTGGCTAGAGCTAGTTTCGAACAGTTCGATTTGATGTGCCCAGTTTCTCCACAATTGAAGCATATCTTATTACTAGGTTTCTTCCTACAGTCTTCTTCCTTGTGTCTAGATATTTTGCAAAAGTTGCAGTAGATAGAACATCTTCCAGAATGCTTTCTTTTGCAATACCTACAGTAAGGTGCCGAAGAACCTGTTCCTTTTCCATGGTAGGAATTACTAGAACGAAATTACTGGGTAAGCTTTTGAGCTAAGTTTTTCCTCTGGTTTTCCTCTTGAGTACGCACCAATTCATCGGTTAGGGTATTGGCTAGTTCTACTGCTTCTTCTATCGTTTGCGGTCTAGCTGCCTTGACTACGTGCCTAATTTCACTAATTAATCCCCAAATATAACGGGAGATTAACACTGGTTCAGGTGAGGCTAAGGTTGGCACTATCCTAGCATATTCGAAGAATATGGTAGTGTAACCTTTGCAGTCTTTTCCAATCATTCTAAGATTTAGGAACTTATTGGCGATTTGTTCCTTTTCATTGGGAGGACATAATTTTCTTTCAACCATTTCCTTAAAGTTGATCCATTCCATATTATAAACTCTGTCACTTCCCCTAGACTGGATAATAGTATTCCACCATTCTAAGGCTGCATTTTTGAAAAGATTAGAAGCAAACATAATCCTATATTCATTTGCACATTTACTTATTTTTGTGACTGCTTCTGTCTGTTCTATTCAACGTAAGGCTGCAATGGCTCCTTCATTGCCTGAGAATTCTATTGGTTTGCAGGCCAATAATTCTTTATAAAAACAACCGTAAGAAGCGGTTCTTCTTCTTTAAGGAATTGGAGCTTGGATTATTGGTCCATTATCGTTCACACTGTGATTTGGCTCAATGTGTTGGCGTTTACTTCCATTTGCAGACTTATTATTTTCTGCCTCTTTAACAGTCTTGATAATATAAGGCATAGCATCTATAATTCCTTGTGCTACTATATGTTGGATGGCACTGTTATCTATTTGATTTCCGTTATTCTCATTATTCTGGTTTTCCTGATTTACTTCGTTGTCCATCTGAATTGTGAATATTTATCAGGTATTAATTATCACAGAATAAATTTAGTACAAATATTTATACACAATCACACAAACAATTTGAGCAAAAACGTCGATCATTGGGACTTTTACTCTTTTCTATATATATATGCATCGGTTACATACTACAACAGGAAATCAAATATACTAGTAGATATGCATCTGTATCTATTTTATTCTATCTATACATTTTTTTTCTTAATCAAAGTACAAAATTACACATATATCTAGGCATTTTCTAGGTATCATGTATCCAATCATGTATATCACCCTCAACATGCTTCCACATAAGCTTTTCTCCTATTTGCCGAATTCTATCTCCTTCCTCTACTAATTCGTCACCCAATGAGCGAAGTTCCTCCAAATTTTCCTGGCTCATAGGTGGCATGGGTGCTAGTACAGGATCAGGGTGTTGAGGGATAGGCTGTCCATAAGGGTATGGGTTTCTTATTACACTCTGCGTCCACCATTCGCTATTCCAAAAGGGATCTAAAGGGTTAAGGTTAGTGTACTGAGCTATGGGGTTTGGTGGGAGAATTCTGGGAATCTCATAGGGATCTACATCTGGAATTGGAAACTGATCTTCCTGGTCGGGTTCTAGCATTTGTTGGTCTGGGAACAAAGGTAACAGTGGCGGTTAAGCTATTTGGTTTAGGTTAGCATCTACTGCTGTAGTGGCTAACATATGCAAATCGGCCAGCTGTCTATCTAGTTTCTCTTCCCAAGGTGGCCTAATGACTGTCTCCTGAGTCTGTGCATTTACTTCCCTATTAACTATGACTATCGTTCTCTGCTGTTGTAACTTCTTCATTCTCTTTCTTCTCTCATGTGCTCCTCTATTAAACCAACCTTTCTTTTTAGTAGTAAAGGGTTCCTCAGACTGTGCCTTAAATATAAATATACATTCCTCAGTATCAGTTGAGTATCCTGAGGGATTAGGTTGAGATGATGTTCCCTCATCTTTTGGTGAACTATCTAAGTGACGATAAGCGTCCGAAGTTCCTTGCTCACTCATACTTTAAACTAACAAATAGTCAAATAACACAAAACAATATTTACACGTAATCACATAAGTTATTTCCTATCACAGAATTTAAAATTTAAGTGTCAGCAAAACACTTCTTTGGCTGAAACCAGTGGCTGTAGCTCTGATACCATCCTCTGTCGCAACTCCCGACCCCTACTCCGGGAGCGAGCGCCGCGATATCCAGATCAGTGGTATCGGTGTTTATTAATTTAGCAGCGGAATACATCATGACCGTAGTTAGGAAATATTTTTATCAGGGTAACACACCAAACTTTTCATAACAAATCATTGGGATAAATCCCAAGTTCATTTGATAGTACATTTGTAGGGATAAACCCTAATTGTTGAAAAACAAAAACTCCTTTTTAGTTAGGTAACTTATATAGCCACTTTTCTAAGACTTCAGTGCTCTCCAGCTGGCTTCTATTGGCTTTCACATTTTGTTACCTGAAACGCGTTTTAAAAATATTTATTAGCAAGAAATACTGGCGAGTGCATCCCAGTTCAATCAAAACAGCTTTTATAATTTCACAGTACTGAGAACGATTACAATGTTTATATCTATACAATTACTCATTCAGTACTATCCACACCAGACTTGTGGGTCATATTACTCATTGGCTAACTCGTTGTCTAATGGTAACGTCTTTCACATTTTGTATACAAAACCCCAACATACCGGCATTAATTGTTGAATACATAGACTCAATCACTATTAATTATATAATTTAAAACATTTGAGGTTTTGGTAAAAAAAAAAAGGTGACAAAAAGTAAGATGTACTTACAAATAGTGAGAAAAAGTGAATGTACTCACATTGTTGATTTAGGTAAAACTAAAGCTTCATGGGAATCTCCTGGTTATTATCTATTAAAATTAAACAATGCACACGTGTTAGTAAAATAACCCAAATCACATTAACCGTACAACTCGAGACAAAATTCCAATGACTGAGTCAGGCAGAGCCTTGACATGCATTACGGAATCCTAGATCAATCGAGTGTAACATGAGACAGAACTCCAACGACTGAGTCAGGCAGATCCTTGACACACGTTACGAAGCCCTAAATCGATCGTGTAGGGTAATAGTAGGGTTATAATACTTACAACGAGGCAGAGCTTCGCTTTATAGTGGGTATTATGCCCGGGTATAATAATATTTATCAGAAATTAAGAGAGAAATTTCATAGATGAACGAATTCAACTGAAGCCGGTCGATCCTATTTATAGGGCAGATTTAAGGCGGCTCGCGGCCCGTGTAGACTTAAGCTGACTCTCACGCGGCCCGTGAGAGAGTAGAGTAGGGTTTAGGATCGGCCAGTCAACGAACCTAGCGTTGCCACGTGTTGACACGTGGCAGCATTGTGTGTCCGGCAAGTATCAACCGTTGTGCCCCGCGAGAGACCAAGGAGGTCTTGGTCGTGGCCCGCGACAATGAACTGAATTTTGTTTTTGTTGTTTTTAATAAGTATAAGGGTATTTCGGGCTCGTTTCTCGCGTATGGGGTATATAAAGAACGTTTTAGGGTCAGGTTAAGGGTTCTAGGAAGATTGTTATATCCTCCCCACGTTGTTTTAGATCTCGTCCTCGAGGTCTACTGGAATAGGGGTGGGTACTTCCTTTGCATCTCTGATTTGAGTTCCCAAGTGTATTTTGGTCCTCTCTTGGAATCCCATTTCACTTTGACCAGAACTAGTCTCTTGTGTTTGAGATTCTTGATCTTTCTATCTTCAATCTGAACGGCTTACTTTGTATATTGGGGACAATTGATTGGTTATATTTTAAGATAGACCCATTCTAAAACCTATGGTTAATCATGATATCATTAGAATGCAATTATATCATAGTCACTCCCTAATTCCTTTCAGTTTGTTGGGCCGACTTAGTTGGGCTGGTTGGGCTCAGATCCAATTCACAACAAGTATTGTGCTTGTTTTAGTAAGCTATTTAAAAAAAAAATTATTTTGTCAATGAGGTAGTGGTGTAGTGGTTGGGGAAAGACTTGATATTCCTTGTGACCCAGGTTCGACTCTCACTCTCCCCATTATTTTCTGCGGCATCCAAGTGAAGGGCGAATACGGTTGGTGCCGGTTCGTCTTGGATGAGAGGCGATGTTTTACCGATTATTCCACTGTCGTGCCTTCGGACGGGTGGAGGTCGGGTTTCCGTGCATCTGGGAGAGCCAAGGGGCTGGCGGCGGTCGAGCAGTCGACCTTGGCCACAGCGCCCGGTATCATAGTGGGCACGCCGTTCCTTGCCGTTCAAAAAAATAAAATAAAAAACTTTTGTAAACTTTGGAAGTTATTGATAGCTTATTGCTATAGGTTAGGTTAGTGTAGTTATTTGAACAACTTTGGAAGTTATTATGTTTAGAACAACTTTTGTAAACATTGGAATTTATTATGTAATCAACAATTTCTATGATATTGGCTGAGTTTTGTTTGTTTTAGTTGGCTGTGTATACATTTTTCTAGCTAGCCATTATTTTGAGCTCTCCAATTAGCTATTATTTTGAGCCAACATTTTTGTTTTAGGCATTATTTTTTCTGGGCGGTTGGGATATCAAACCACCGCTCAAAATCACAAAATCACAAATTATTGACGTGATTTTTTGGCGGAATTTGTTTTATTTTAGGCGGGTTTTTAACCGCTGAAATTAATTAAACATTTTTTCCTGCGACATTTGTTTAGGCAGTCACAAAACCGCTCATAATCCTCATTTACACCGCCTAAACAGATCATTTTTGTAGTAGCATATGTAGCTTCTATTGCTGCAACCTGCTAGGCGATATGGATTTGAAGAATTCTAGAAGAACTTGATCTACAACAATTGAAAGCTACCGTCCTTTTATTGTGACAACAAGTCGGCCATCAATCTGAGTAAAAATCATGTCATGCATAGCAGGTCCAAACACATTGAGGTGAAGTATCACTTTGTGAAGGAAATGGTTGCACAAAAAAAAGGTTACTTTAGAGTTTTGCAAGACTAATGAGCAATTAGCTGATATTTTAACCAAAGCACTGAGCAAGGAAAAGTTTATAAGTTTACGACATTAGTTAGGAGTTTTGGAGTTTGAATCAAGGGGATGTATTGAAGACTAAGGCTAGACGGTATGGGGGAACGTCCCCCTCCGTCTTGGACCGTCGCCGAAGCCAACACCGTGCCGCCCCCTCCCGTCGTCGTCGTGAACGGCGAGTGTAAGACGTTGAGGATGGGGCGCTAGAGGACAAAACAAATGTTGTTTATTATTTTACTTTTTTTTTAATTAAACATATAAAAATGAGAAAGAAAGAAAGAAGCTTAGTGAGAAACCATGGAGAAAATAAGTAGAGGAAGATTTAAAAACAGGTTAAAAACTTTTTTGGCTTGAGTAAGTTGGCTTGAGTTGAAGGAAGGAAGATACCGTCTAGCCTTAGTGCGTATATACAGGTTAAAAACTCAACGTCTCATAGCAACAAGAAAGAAAGAAGCCACTAAATTTTTGGCTTGAGTAAGTTGGAGAAGATGAAGATGAGATAGAGAGAGAAGCACAGTTGGTTGTTTTGTCTCATAGCAACAAAGAAAAAGTCATAAAAACTCAGTTTAATAAAATTCTTGAAGTCCGAAGTTGTTCAATTTGCAAATTGAATTAATTAATTTCTTTGGAACTTAAGATGGAAGATTTAAAAAATAAAAAAAGTAGAAGATTTAAAAAATAAAAAAAAAATAAAAAAGTGGTGAGGTAGGATCATCCTCCCATTTCTACTAAATTTGTGGGATGGACCATCCTCCCAAGGATGGTGATGTGGCGCCTAGGTGGCGGATCATCCTCCAAGGGAGGACCATCCCTATACCATGTAGCCTAATTCAAACTCCTCTTGCATGCACGTGCATGAAGTTGCTGGTTCCTCGTTAAAGTCTCCGGGTCTTTAGATGTTTTCGAATTTAAAGTTGAATAAGGTTATTAACCATAAGTTGTTTACAAGCCCTAGTTTTCAAATGATAGCCGTTGTTCTTTTCCATTATAAACTGTTTTGGGGGTGAAGTTATTCTACAAAAACTCCTAATTGTAAGAAGTGTAAGAAGGATTTATAGAGCGACAAGTGTCCAATAACCTAAAATTTAAACCCACTACATCACCACCTAAAACCCAAACACCCACCCCCACCCCACCCCACCACCACCCAAAAACCTAACCCCCCCCCCCCCCCCCCGGGCAAAAAAAAAAAAACTATACTTCACCAAAAAAACCCCAGAAAAAAACCTAACCCCCCACCCCCCCCCCCCTAAAAAACCTAAAAAAAAATATCTAAACACCCAACCCCACCCCACCCCACCACCACCCAACAACCTAAACCCCCACCCCTCGGCAATTTTTTTTTTGGGGGGGGGGGTTTAGGTTTTTGGGTGGTGGTGGATGTTTAAGGTTTTTTTTTTTTTTTTTTTTTTGTAGTAGGTATTTTTAGGAGCCTTTGTACCCTTCTTACAATTAGGATCATTTGTATTTGATCCTAATCCACTGTTTTGGCCTTTAATGCTTCATTTGTATGCACTTCAATTTTCAGCATTTGAGTCATTCGACTTTTGTTTGTGTTAAGAACTAATATACCAACAATTTTAATGGCATAATAAAAGATGAATTGAGTGTGTTAGCGTTACGGTTTGTTTGAGATTATTGTTGGTATCACAGTTAACGGGTTCCCATGACCAAGAGGACCGAGAACGAAGATGAGAACAATCATTCTTATAATCACAACATACACAGCATCACTTCATCATGATCGAAAATAAACAAACTGAAACTGAATTATATGAACTAACCGAAAAACAATGAACACTTGAATACTTGAACAACCTTCACTAATCTGATTGACTTATAAATCACGAGTACATAACCAAATGTTCTGCAGGGCTATTTATATCTGACGAACAGGCATGTGTGAACTGATGTGTCGATTACAAAAGGGTACGTCGATACCAGTTTAACCGCTCTAGCGGTTATCTTAAGATAACATGCCGGTTCGCTAAAAAGGCCCATTATAACCATCCTGACCCAACGAAAACATTACCTAATGGGCGTCAAGAGTTTGACCCAAATACATAAACAGTTGGCCTACGGCCCAATCCAAATAAAAAACATAAACGAAATTGTTCGACCCATATGAGAAACTAATAAACGTAAATGTAACTGGTTATGCCCCGTACGCGTTGCGGGGCGATGGCCGAATAATTCTCAATCAATTAAAATAAAAACACTACTATAATTTTGCTAGGAAAAAAACTAAAACGATGATAAGACCGTATTTTTCGACTTAGGGGAAAACTGTAATTTTTCAGGATTAATGAGCGAGTGTTAGGCAGCTCCTAGACACGGAAAAAAATTAAATCGAGCCAACCAATTAAAAAAAAAATTTATACTTTTGCAAAAAAAAAAAAAAAAAAAAAAAAAAAAAAAAAAAAAACCTAAAACGATGGAAGAAAAAACTTTTATACTTTTAGGTGATGCCCCGCCCGCGTTGCGGGGCGATGGCTGAATAATTCTCAACCAATTAAAAAAACAGTACTATAGTTTTGATAGAAAGAAAAAGTAAAAAGAGTGGTAAGCAGCTCCTTGATACGATTTTTAGCTGGGGGTAAAGTCATATTTTAATTTTTACTTGGGGGAAAATCAAAAATTCTTCCCGAGGATAAAATCCTAATTTTTAGCTAGAGGAAAACCATATTTTTATTTTGCACTGGGGCTGAAAAACGTAATTTTGAATTGAGGGTGATATCGTAATTTAAAGTGAGTATAAAATAATAAACAGGTGTAAAAAAGTAATTTTGAGCCGGGGGAAATACAAAATTTTATTTTGAACTGGGGCGAAAACGTAATTTTGGCTGAGGGTAAAAGCGTAATTTTTTTACCCAGGGCGAAATCGTATTTTCGGTTTAGCTGGGTGTAAAGTCATATTTTTATTTTGAACTAGTGTTTTTCAATGATGCGCGTTGCGCGAAAGGCATTGGTGTTTCGACCGACATCATCCTGCAACTCTTCTTTTAACTGTTTCACTTCTTGCAAAGACTGAACGTAGACCCTAACTCTTGTTTCACCACTTAATCACTGTAAAAATTACAGGATTCATTATATAATTAGTACAAATTCAAGTAACATTATTCAAACAGAGAAGTATAATTACATGTATACCTTTGTTAGGTTAATCAAAACTAAATCAGATTCAACTAAAACCCCCATACTTTGAGCAGACAAACTCCACAAATCCCACATGGGTTTTGTAGACAAAATTGATTCATCTTTTCAAAACCATGATCGCTGATTTGGATTTTTAACATGTTCTCACAACAGTGGTTCCACGATGTCACCGTCGGCGACCCTGTAACCAGCGCATCTCCAGCAACATAAGGCCCTCGCAATGCAATATTGACATCCTCTGTACTTGGTATAAACCATAGCTCTTTCTGGACATCTCTGGTATCTACATCATCTCACTTTAGTGTAAGATTATTTTTACATTCATTTTATTTTTTTTTTAATATATTTTATGATGATCATTACAAGTTATGAAATAAGTTTAGTTTGAAACAGAAAGTAATTAGCATAGGTTGTCGCATACAGCTAACTAATTACTAATCCTTTTTAGTATTATCATGACAAATATTCATATCCCCTTATTAATTATTGGATATGTCAGTTGCACCAACTATTTAATATACTTCAAATTTTAGCTTACATAAATTCCCCCAAAGCATAAGACCGTGGGGTATGGTGGGGCGGGGGTTTGGGGCATGGGTTGACACTTGGACTTCAAGCCCCCCCGCTGGTGAGTGACGTGTTGGGTCGGTATGACGTGGCGTGGCTAGCCCGCGTGGGTTGGCCAGTTTTATAAAAATTTAAAAAAAACCCAAAATTAAAAAATACACACAGAACTAAAAAAAAAAGCCTAAAATTATTATTAAAAGTTCCTAAAAATTACAAAATTCTACAAAAAGAAAAAAAGATTACAAAATTTAAAAAAAAAAGCATAAAGCGTTAGGTAGATTTCGAACAGGGCGAGCTTGTCAAACGGCTTCCGCTCCTTGCCCCGGAACTCGATGTTGGCCACCGCCACTCGGTCTTCGTGACTTATATCACCGTCCGGGACGCTATCGTAGTAGGCTTTAAAACGGTCGAGCTTCGGTCGTAGCTCGCGCCACTTGTGTTGGCAGGTGTTTAAATTGTGCCGGTCGTTCCCCACGTTGTGCCGGTAGCTAGCAAAAGCTTCCGGCCAGTAACGGGTCTCACCGGGTTGGCGGCCCTTCATCGCGTTGTGCCGGTATCAAGTGTGGGTAGCGGGTTCGGGTAGGTGGAGTGAAGGGTTGGGGTAGCGATGTGGACAGGCGGTGGGGTTGGGGGGTTTTATAGTGACTTGGGTGAACGCCCGGGCTGAAACTCCCACCCAAGAGGCCACGCCGAAACCCAAGCCCACCCGGGGTGGTGACTTGGGCGTTTGTACTCAACCCACGCCTCAACCCTCGCCCCATACCCCATAGTCTAATAAATGAATATAAGGTATTGCTCAATATAAAAAAAAAATCACATAATAAAGAATTTAAAAAAGGTTTTCTTTTTATTATATATAGATTGGGGGAAAATCATAATTTTGAACCGAGTGTAAAATCGTAATTTTGAGGTAGGAGGAAACCATAGTTTTATTTTTATCTGGGGGCAAAAAAGTAATTTTAAACTGAAGGTGAAATCATAATTTTGAACCGAGCGAAAATCGTAATTTTGAGCTGAGGGCAAAAGCATAATTTTATTTTGAACTGGTGGCGAAGACGTAATTTTAAACTGGGGGCAAAACCGTAATTTTAAAGCGGGTATAAAATAAAAAGCTGAGGGTAAAATCGTAATTTTTGAACCGAGTGCAAAATCGTAATTTTGAGCTGCTGGCAAAAGGGTTATTATATGTTTAAGTTGGGAGAAAAGCATAATTTTAAACTGGGGTAAAACCGTAGTTTTAAAACGAGATAAAATCGTAAATTTGTTGGGCCAACAGGGGAGCGCCAGACAGCTGCCTGACACTATTCTCCCCACCGCCCATTTCACCCAATAGGTGAAAGGCACTCTTACCGTCCATAGACTTTGGATGTATGTGATTAATGGTTTCAATTATGCCCAAAGTTAACAAGTCAATTACATATTATGGATAAGGTGTCAAACTTAGATAGCTTTAAGTCTAGTACCTAAACAATATAAGTCAGTGACAGAGCTTGACCAAAAGTTTTGAGGGAGCGGAAAGTCATGAGACCCAATTTATATATTGTATAAATATTTAAACTAAATAATTGGTTGGACGATCTTTTATAATTTTAAAATTTTCAGACGAAAAATCGGAAATTTTACTCTTTTAACCAAAACATTCGGGAGGCGGGTGCATCCTCGGTTTCCACTAAGCTCCTCCCCTGATATAAGTGTTATTTAGAACTATAATTTTCAGCATAAGTAGAAATAATGGCCTTTTTATTCCTTGTTGGGCAGTAACTCGAATTATTTTTCTTACTGAATAAAATGAATGACTGTTTTTAAATGTTTATCTGTTATAAAAAAATCGATTTATTTTTCTTATTGAACAAAATTAATATGTGTTCTAAAATGCTTATCTGTTATATAAAAAAAAAGGAACACACACACACTTAAAGATAGAAAGAATATCTACCACAAACTTAAATAACAAAATGAATTCCTTTTTTTCCCTCATCATATTAGGTTACGGGGTCTGGTTATGATCCTCATAACCACAATGACACTCTACATCAGTGTCATGTACCTTTAATTCATCATCTAAAACCAATACCCTAAGAGTGTAGTCATGACCCAAACAATTATCCTCTTATTTATTATAATTTATCTTTGTTAAAAGAAAAAGGAAATAAGTTTTTTGAAAAATGGAAAGGAGAACCATGTTTACCATAGTTTAATCCATGCAAACCACGGTAAATCATGCAAAGGGGTGGTATAGCCTTTGATTCATGCTCCTACGTTGCGAATCATGTCTCAACCATGACCCCCACACGGTGTAATTATATTGTAAACACGAGACAAGATATGTTATTTGCTCCAACAACTCAAATACAAATACCTTTATCATACAAAATGAGTAGGATGAAAATGTAAAAAAAATGTGTGGCATTTTCGTAATTATTTACTCGTAGATCTTGTATAATAATTTTGATCTTCTAAAGTAATTTTATAGAGTATCATAATTATTCTACAAATGATTTTGTAAAGTAATTTTGGATTGTATGTTATTTGATTAATTTGCAGAGTAATTTTGATACATTTGTAGAGTAATTTTGATAATTACCATACAAGATCAAAGTTACACTACAAGATACACTTGTAGAGTAATTTCGATAATTACCCTACAAGATTAAAATTACTCTACACATCACTTTTAAAGTAATTTTGATAATTAACCAATGAGCAAATATTTACGAATATGCCATCGCGGTTTTTTTTTTTATTTTGTTTTTTTGCGTTTTTCATGTCTTTCGTACGTTCTGTACGATAAGACAATTTGTACAGTACCTTAGTTTTAGGGAGAGGCAAAAGATGCGTGTTAACCATTTAACCGCACCTTTTGGTTTTGTCATACGCATCATTTGCTCAATTGTGTACTAGTGCCTAGATAAGGTTGCAACTTGCAAAAACTTGTGGTCCGTAAACAATCTAAAAATAAAAAATTATAGCTTCTTCTCGTTATTTAAGTAACGTTACAAAAATTATTATGGCACATTTATTGTTGTTCTTTCAATTCAATCTGACTTCTTTGTCCTTACCATAGTTATGTCCAAACTATTCATCGCCACCGTATCAGGGTGGTGGGGAAGCGGCAATGCAGACGTAGAGCTTGCAACCACCATTCTCATAATCACCTTACTTTCTGTATTGCTGCTTGTATGGATGTTAACATCGAAAGCTTCCGGCCCACCACTGCCACCCGGCCCACGACCTTTACCACTCGTCGGAAACCTATTATCTCTCGAACCCGAACTCCACACCTACTTTGCCGCAATAGCTAAAACATACGGCCCGATTTCGAGGCTTTGGCTCGGTAAAAAACTGGGTATTCTTATCACTTCTCCAGAGTTGGCCCGTGAGGTGCTGAAACTAAACGATACAGTCTTTGCCAACCGTGACGTTCCAGTTGCAGGGATAGAGGCGTCATACGGTGGAAACGACATCGTTTGGACCCCTTACGGAGATCAATGGCGGATGTTAAGAAAGATTTGCGTTCGTGAAATGCTTGGCAACCAGGTCTTGGATTCGGTTTATTCCCTACGCCGGAAAGAGGTCAGGAACACCGTGAAATACTTGTACAATAATGTCGGGTCGCCGGTGAACATTGGGGAACAGATGTTTCTGACGATGTTGAATGTGGTTACCGGCATGATGTGGGGTGGCACCGTGAAGTCGGAAGATAGGGAAAGAGTAGGAGCAGAGTTTCGGCAACTGATTAGTGAGTGGACTGGATACTTGGGGATGCCGAATTTATCGGATTTTTATCCGGGTTTGGCACGGTTTGATCTGCAAGGAGTTAAGAAGAATATGAAAGTGTTGGCAAAGAGATTTGATGGGATTTTTGAGACGATGATCGAGCAAAGGAGGAAAATGAGTGGGGATGAAAACAGGGATTTTTTGCAGTGTTTGTTGCAGCTTAAAGACCGTGGAGATTCAAATCCACCATTCACCATTGCTCATCTAAAAGCCTTGCTTATGGTAAATACTAAATATTTATGTTCGAGTATGATAGTTAGATAATAAAAAAGAATAAAATTTACTATTTGGTTAGTTTTTTTTTTATTTTTCAGGATATGGTGTCTGGAGGGACGGATACAACCTCAAATACAGCCGAGTTTGCCATGGCCGAGATGATGAGCCACCCTGAAATTCTAGAAAAAGCACAACAAGAATTAGAGAGGGTCGTCGGGAAAGACAACGTAGTCGAAGAATCCCACGTTAACAATCTACCCTACCTATATGCTATCATGAAAGAAACTCTTCGATTGCATGCTATACTTCCGCTCTTGGTCCCTCATTGTCCGAGTGAGTCCTGTGTGATTGGCGGCTACACCGTACCCAAAGGCGCTCGGGTGTTTGTGAATGTATGGGCAATACATAGAGACCCTACTATTTGGGAAAACCCAATGGAATTTCAACCTGAAAGGTTCTTGGATGGGAAGTGGGATCACACTGGTAACGACTTTCGTTATATCCCGTTTGGGTCTGGGCGAAGGATTTGTGCAGGGACTGCCATGGCAGAGCGGATGTTTATGTTTTTACTTGGATCCATTATTCATTCATTTGATTGGAAATTGGGGGAGGGAGAAAAACTTGATCTATCTGAAAAGTTTGGCATTGTGTTGAAAAAGAAAGTTGCTCTCATTGCAATCCCCACACCAAGATTGACAAACTCCACACTATACGACTAATGACTTTGATGGTGATGTGTTATATTTAGTAGCCACAAATATTCTGGCAATTTTCAAAACTTTACCCATTTGTACCGGCACTATAAATGTTCAATAATCCTAATGAATCGTAATTTTTTTCTGTTTTGATTGTCTTTTGTCTTTTTTTTTCATAGTTAACTTTAGGTCTTTTAAACAAGTTTAGTTTTTTATTGGTTTCTTTTTTTGTTTTTTTTTTAAATGTCGTCGTTTGATTGCTAATTAGTATGGTGTTTGAGGGTCCCGTTTAGTCCATCGAGTTTTTTACCCTCTCAAGACTTTGTCTACTTTGTACGTCACATCAGTCATCTCGTGTTATAAATTCGAGTTTTGTTTTAATTTTTCCTCAATTTGTGGTCATTGTTCGGTTGCTACTTAGCACAATTTTACACCCCAACCGTACAATGCTGGTAGCATGGTTTTACACCCAGCCCCGCAACGCTGGGGACTTAAGACTACTTATTATTATTTATATTGTTATTGTTAAATCTTACAAAATACCTAATATAAAAAGGGAGTTAATATTCTCATATGGTAAAATCTTATTCTCACATGGTGTATACAGGCCGTATAAGGTTATACAACCCGTATAGAATAAAATCAGTTGACTTTATTCTATATTGGTCGTATAACCTTATACGACCTGTATACACCATGTGACAATAAGATTTTTATCTACTCGTATATAATGTACGACACCTTTATACGGGCCGTATAAGGTTATATAGCCTGTATATTTCGAATTTCGAATTTCGTTTTAAATTTTAACTATCTGACTTGACGTAAGATTCTTTGACTTGATGTTATATTCCTCGATTCTCGTGCCAGTTATTTGATTCGACGTTAGATTCCCCGATCTGTGTGTTTTACATTTGAAACGATGTAATATTCCGTAGAAACGTCTATATAAACGGTACTAATTTTATTCATTTGCATTCAACTTCTATTCGTTTCTTCTATATTTCTCTGTATTCAAATTATATTACGTTATCAATGTCGTTTTGGCGAAAATTTTAGGTAGTTACTCGGCTAACGAGTCTGTCACAGCCCCTGGCCCCATCCTGGGAGCAGGAGCCGCGAACCAGTCAGATAGTATCGGTGTTTATTAATTTGGCAGCGGAAATTTTCATCAGGACCGCAGTCAGGAAATATTTTTATCAGAGTTAAACACCAAAATGTTTAAAATACATAAATGGGATAAAATCCAAGTTTTCTTTACAATGCATTTATAGGGATAAACCCTAAGTATTGAAAAGAAGATCTCCTTTTTATTTAGGTAACTTTTATAGCCACTTTTCTAAGCCTTCGATGCTATCCAGCTGGCTTCTAATTGGCTTTCATATTTTGTTACCTGAAACGCGTTTAAAAATATTTTGTCACTGGGAAATACTGGAGAGTGAATCTCAGTTTAATCAAAACAGGTTTTATCATTGTACAGTATTGAGAGCTATTACAATGTTTATATCTACACAATTACTCATTCAGTATTGTCAATCCTAACTGGTGGGTCATATTACACATTGGCTATCTCGTTGTCCAATGGTAACATGTTCCACATTTTGTATACAAAACCCCAACATACCGGCAGTAATTGAAGAACTACAAAGACTCAATCACTGCTAATCACATTGTAAATTAATTAAGGTTTTGTAAAATAGTTTGTAAAAAGGTTCACAAAAAGGAGATTACTCATATTGCTACTTTAGGTTTTTCCTTTGTGACTTCCTGGTTATAATCTATTAATTAAACAATGCACACGTGTTAGTATAATAATCCAATTTACCTTAGTTATACCCTCCCCGACACAGAACTCCAACGGCTACGTCGGGCAGAGCCTCAACAGCCGTTACGGAGCACTAGATCAATCAGGCAGCGTATCTAATACGTAACCGGGGGTTATGATACTTACATCGAGGCATAGCTTCGCTTATTAGGGGGTGTTTGGCTATAGTTTTAGCCTATTAGAAGTTGAGAGGAAATAAAGAAAGTTGAACGATTGAAATGGCTGATTTCTGTTCCTTTTATAGCTGATCCAGGAGGTTCTCACGCCCAGCGAGAGATACACGAATGGCCTTCGCGTCCCGCGAGCGAGGTAGGGTAGGTTATAGGGTTGGTGAGTCATAACTGTAGGGTTGCCGAGTGTTATGCCACGTGGCGGGCTGGGGTGCCGCCTAGTGGTACTGGGTCGCGGCCCGCGACGGCTTACCTTAAGAAAGTCGCGCCCTGCGAGAGCCTCCTATTTCTTGTTTTATTTGATTTTTAATGAAATAAAGGTATTCCGGGCCGTTTTTCGTTTGGGGTGTATTTTAAGACGTATAGGGGTGTTTGTAAGGATTTTAGGAGAGTTGTTATATTTTGGGTATAACTCCTGAATTATTTAATAAAATATATAATGCACTTGCGTTAAGTATAGTAACCCAATCAACTTTATCAATATGTCACGAGACAGAACCCTAACGTACTTAGTCGGGCAGAGCCTTGACATGCGTTGGTGGGTTCTAGATCAATCGGACAGGGTATTGACTCCAGTGATCAGAGGTTACAACACTTAAAACAGGGCAGGGGTTTATTATTATTCTATGTGAAATAAAACTAATAAAAAGATAGAATTTTAGAGAGAGGGAGGTCGAGAGAATGAAAAGGGAACGAACAGTTGAAGTTGAAACCACAACCTTCAATTTATACTAAAATGGGAATGACAAACTTGTTGCCTACGTTCCAAAACTCAATGGACAAGATTCCATCTTATCAAATTTTACACGTACACACATATGTGTAATTTGAAATTCAATGTTAGTTTAAAATATATTATTATTTTATTATTTTATATATATATTATAATTAATTAAACTGTTTCAATTATTTGACGCTTATAACTTTTAAAATATGATGTTTTATAAAATGATGAATATGTTATTAGAACGAGAATATTTGTGTCTACATTTTGAACCAAGTTTCATAAAAAACGGAGCAGGTTCAAATATAATGTATTTTTTTATAATTTAATTATTAAACGGTTCCTAGGCCCGTCTAGTTACTTCATATTTCTAACAATCAACTTACCCGTGATCTATCCGTTTAATAACATAAGTTTTTATATACTTTATTTTAAATTTTATAAATAAAATTTTGGGAATGTTACATCCTCCCCACCTTGTTTTAAATCTCATCCTCAAGATTTACTGAAATGTGGAGGAATACTTTTAGTTCGTCACTGATCCTAGTATATTCTGGTCCTTGCTTTGAATTCTACTTTACTTTGACAAGAACTATTTTCTATGTTTTGGGATTCTTATATTCTTAGGAGTTCTTAATGAAAGTAAAATTACTATTAGCGTAAGTTTTTAGATGTTTTGTGTCTTGGTACAACTTTTAGTTACAGGTTTCCTAATGCATTAATAATCAGAAGGGGAATTCTTACACTTTTGATGCCGTCCCGACTTATAGGGTTCCTGTCGTTCATCTTGTCACACGAGTTACGATACGGATGATCAAACGAAATAGTGTTGATATCGGAATTATAGATGTATACGAGAGATTCCTGATAAATAAATCTAAAATTATCATTGACACGCCTGTTCGTGATTTATCCCTAATTGTCAATCATTACGGCTTTTGGATTTCCTTATAGATATATATATATATATCTATATAATCATATATGTCACATACGGTAATATACATACCATTCATAAGGTCAATGTATTTAACAGATTCATATTTCAAAAATAGGTCAGACATCAGGTCATGGTACTATTTAGGGAATTCCATTAACATAACATATACCCCATCTTACCCGGTCTCGCCGGAGAGGTACCCGCATCTTACCCAGACAAGCTGGAGAGTCTACTACATCATACCCAGTCTTTCCAGAGAGGTAATTGTCATTGTATTTCCAATAAATAGAATTCTCTCAAATCATGATTTTAAAAAAATTCATCATTTATTATGGCTTGCATCAAGAAACAAGTGAATTAGTATTCTCATGATGGATCATATTCTAGAACCGAGTAGTACTAATAAACAAGAAATATCAGTGGCCAGGTGTTATCGCTTATTTATCATACTTACACTGTTCTATTCATCATCCTCACGGCATACCAACACCCATCACACTTTATCTACACAAGTAATTTAGCTTATCTCGAAGCTTATACTAAGGCAGTTTTCTTAGGTTCAAGTCTAAATATTATTCTGGGTGTCATGAGTAAATATGAATATCATAACTCTTTTGTTTAAGCATAGATATTGTTATGGTTGTGACTTTCTTTTGTTTGGAAAATGGAGTTCTGATAAAAATATTATTGTCTCCATTGATACTATGGTTAGGTTCGATGTGATGAGTATGCTTACAACTAACTTTATTAATGCTTATACAATATTAGATTCCGTTGCTAGGAATATTTTATTGAGACAGATGACATTTTTTTTAAACATAACATGTTTTATGATTTATTTTTATATGAATTCATGTTTTCATATGAATCACCAGTGATTTTTATTTTTTATCCTTAGAAGATATTTGATTATTATATTGTGTATACCACCAAGAAATTCTATTATATATGTATATATTTATTATTTAGAAACATAAAATTTCAAATCTCTTGTTAATTTCAAAACTTATATATACACACACACACACACACACACACATATATAATATTAAATTATTTTGTAATATGTTTAATCTATATATATCCGATGGTACCAATTATCAAGCTTATTCCCCTAACTTTATTTACCCTTTTATAAAAGTAATATATTGAAATAAACTTCCGTTTATTGAATATAATATTTTAGAATTAAAGAATGGATAAATAAAAGTTTAAAGAAATAAATTAGTCAATAACTTTCTGGACTTATGGGAAAAATTTTTTTTTTTTTTTTTTTTTTTTTGACCAGTGGGTTGAACCATATTGGGTTAAAATATTAGAACCTTAATTCTTAATTTATGGTATATTATATTATTTATTTAAATAAGTAGTATAGCAAGCGATACAATGTTTTTTTACTAGTGGGTTGAACCATATTGGATTAAAATATTAGAACCTTAATTCTTAATTTATGGTATATTATATTATTTTATTTTATTTTTAATAAAGTAAAGGTATTCCGGGGTCGTTTTTCGTATACATGGTGTATTTTAAGACGTAGGGGTGTTTGTAAGGATTTTAGGAGAGTTGTTATATTTTGGGTATAACTCCTGAATTATTTAATAAAATATATAATGCACTTGCGTTGAGTATAGTAACCCAATCAACTTTATCAATATGTTACGAGACAGAACCCCAACGTACTTAGTCGAGCAGAGCCTTGACATGCGTTGGTGGGTTCTAGATCAATCGAACAGGGTATTGACTCAGTGATCAGGGGTTACAACACTTAAAACAGGGCAGGGGTTTAATATTATTCTATCTGAAATAAAACTAATAAAAAGATAGAATCTTAGAGAGAGGGAGGTCGAGAGAATGAAAAGGAAATGAACAGTTGAAGTTGAAACCACAACCTTCAATTTATACTAAAATGGGAATGACAAACTTGTTGCCTACGTTCCAAAACTCAATGGACAAGATTCCATCTTATCAAATTTTACACGTACACACATATGTGTACTTTGAAATTCAATGTTAGTTTAAAATATATTATTATTTTATTATTTTATATATATTATAATTAATTAAACTGTTTCACTTATTTGACGCTTATAACTTTTAAAATATGATGTTTTATAAAAAGATGAATATGCCATTAGAACGAGAATATTTGTGTCTACATTTTGAACCAAGTTTCATTAAAAACGAAGCAGGTTCAAATATAATGTATTTTTTTATAATTTAATTATTAAACGGTTCTTAGGCCCGTCTAGTTACTTCATATTTCTAACAATCAACTTACCCGTGATCTATCCGTTTAATAACATAAGTTTTTATATACTTTATTTTAAATTTTATAAATAAAATTTTGGGAATGTTACAGAGTCGAATCAGGAGAGTCATCAGAACAATCAAAATAACAACCCAGGTTCGTTTGATCTGAATGTTCCGTTCGATCTCAATCTTGCGTCTGATGCAAGTCAGGATCCTTGGGGTATGGATGCCTTTCAAGCTAATTTTGCTAGTTATTATCCAGTGCCGCTTGTTGGTTTTCAATCCCCTTTTGCTAGTGGTGTACCACTGCCCGGTAGTTTTCAATATCCTCCCGGTAGTGGTGGACCGTCTGAGGGTCCAAACGGTGACCAGGAACCTAGTGAGTTTAAAACCAATCAGGTATAACATTTATTTATACGTTTATTTGTCGTACGTTTGATATTACTCTTTATACGTTTGAAGTCAAATAAACGACCAATTAATAAACATGAAGCAAAAGTAAAGCAAGGTAAGCTTAATCTCGGAACACAAACAGAGTACGATTTCTTCAATTTCACCTATACGAATAAAAAACAAAAAATTTGTTATTGGTATACGGGTCGTATACTATTATGAGGCCCGCATGCGAGACATAAACAGTGCTCGTAAATGAACAAAAGTTATAATTTCTTGATTTAATATATGTGTAAATGTGTATATGTGTGTTTGGATATAGACGTTACGGGTTAGGAAGTTTACATGAACATATCTTCTTGGTCGCACATTACCGATGCCCGCACACCCCCTTTATCCCGTACACTCCTTGTTTGTCTTGGGCGACTGCATACCAAATCATATGGATTCAAGCCCAGCAACACAAGCCCATGTGAAACCCTAGTGACACCGCACACTTAATTATGTGTGTGTGGTATTCTTGGAACTGTATAAAAGCTCCATTTCAGCCGACAAAGAAGAAGGTTGGCAGAAATCCCAAAAACATTCCTTCTCTCTAACTTTCTCTCTTTAAAAACCCTAAAAACACACCAATTTCTCTCCTTCTTCTTCGGGTTGGCATAGCAGCACAGTCATCATTCAGGGGCAGCTAGTGTTCATCACTTAGGAGCTTCTCTTCCTCTGATTCTACACATCTTTCACTCTCGATTAACTGGTTAGCTTATTTCCTCCATACTTGATGATAATACATGATAAAGGTGCAAGCTTGGTTGACGATATGTATGTTAAATGACTGTACATGATTTCATTTGATAGATAATTGATTCTGTGTGATGTTTTGACAAAATCATTGGGTATTAGAAGGTAGATGTTGCTTTTAAAAACTAGGGTTTTGTTGTGCTACCAAAGTTTGGATTCTTATGAATATCTAATGATGATTCTTGTTTAAAAGTCTATTCATGATGCTTGTTAAGGTGTATGCGATATAGGGTAAAGATTGATTTGATGTATGTACATGAATGTTATGATAAATAATGACTCTTTTTCTAAAAAGCTAGTGTCTTGATACATGATAATGAAATAGAACCCTAGATCCATCTTGATAATTCAAGAATGGTTAATCTGTTTATTAAAGGAGGGACTAAATCTATGATCAAATGATTGATGTTATGATAGGCATTTGGCTGAATAGGTTATAGAAACCTGAATGAAAGATGCTTTGATTTATGTTACTGAAGAAACAAATGTTGAAAAGGATGATTACGGTTAGAAAGAATGATGTGAAAGTTATGTTTTGTATTATCTGATTTGATTGTGAAAACTGTGACCAATGTTGTTTGATTTAAGTGCCCCGCACACTCGGGTGATGTACAACTTTATCTGCATACCGTACAAATCAACACAGTGCCCCGCACACCTGTGTGTGCAAGGTACACCACACATTGGATGAGGAACAACTCATGATGCATCTTGTACACCCAAGTATGCTAGGTCGCACACCCTTGAGACCGTACATTCTAGTGTACAAGCTGTGTCTGCACAGCGTACAAGAGAGTTAAGCATGTCGCACACTAGGTGGACCGCACAGTCTTGTACAACACCTAAAACACATGGTACAACTATGGATTGCATGACCGCACACCTTGGACAGGTCGCACACTAGAGTGTGGACCGCACACTCTTTGTGGGTTGTCCAAGGGTGGGTCGCACACTCTAGTCACAGACTGCTTGACGTATTGGGCCGCACACATGTACACTATTTATGTATTGGACCGCACACTCGTGATTGGGCTGAATACATCTGGATCACCCACTTAATTCTGGACCGCACACTAAAGTGTAATGTTATTGGGCTGTTTGTATACCGACCATCTGTTTGGGCTGGTGATATATGTATGATACCTTGTGTGCTACTTGTTAGTTATGTGTACATGTATGTGAACTACTTGCATAATAAAAACATGACTAGTATTGGTAACCGTAATAGGACGTGGTTGACCAACTGTTAAAACAAGTAAACTATCTGCCGAACAAACCAAGGTGAGTTCACACGCTTTACTAAAAGCATGCATTCCCAGTGGTTGGGAAACGAAACAAACGACACTTTCCCAGGTTTGGAATTGCTTACAATTCCTGGTTTGGAATACGATTAGTTCCTATTTATATTAGATGCAACAAGTGTACTAAACGAAACTCTATCATGAAGTCCCTACTTTCTATACCGATTAGTAACCGGTGCCTGGCCAATGGGTTTGTAGTTGATAGTGCTATTTAGGTTTCACCAACCTCACACCATGCCTGGAGAGGACCGGTCCTGAACTAATAGACCTTGGGAAACCGTCAATGATGATAGATATTGACAAACGGGGCAACAATGATATAACATGTCACTATGTATTCGGTATTACACAGTTTAGTAACTTACATATGGGGTAGCTCCCCATGGCATGATATAAATAAGTAACTTAACAAACACAAGTTTTATGGAATTAAAACTGGACAACTCGTGAAATCGCCAACTTTATGTTGATACCCTACTACATGCTTTGCAGGTACCCTGTGATTGCTCAGGAGCTTGCAGCTGGGGAGTGTAGTGGTCGCATTAACCCATGATTGGGTTTCTTATTAATAATTATGAACTTTGAAACTTCTGTTTGAACTGTTTAACTTATACTTCCGCTGTTATCTTTAAACGATGTTTTTAACTTAAACTTTGGACTAAGACATTTATAGTCAACAATCGTATTGGTAGTGATGGAAACTGTTTTATTATTATGTTGTTCAATATGATTGGTGGCTTGATCCCGGTCAGTCACACACCCCGCGGTAGTACTCCACACGTGGAAATTGAGGGTGTGATTGATGTGTGTGAAGTGTGTATATAAGTTTAAGTATATTTTAAGCCCTTTTACACTTTTTAGCCAAGTTTTAAATTTATAAAAAACGATATTTACTAACACTAAACACACATATGGGCAAGTGCACCCATCGTGAGCGTAGTATAGTATTGGTAAGATACTGAGGTCGTCCAAGGACACAAGAGCTTTTAGTACCGGTTTATCCTCAACGTCTAATCAAATCAAAAAGTTAGAAAAAGGTTTTTAACTAGAAAAATAAAAACTAACTAAAATGCTGAAATTAAAATAAAAAGAAAAACAGATAGACAAGATGAATCACTTGGCTCCGACTCGTGTATAGTGTAACCTTTGATTATTTCCGCACTTTTGCACTTTTTAAGAGATTATCTTAGTTATTGTAGTAGGCCCCTCTTTTGAAGGTGACGTTACCCTCAACCCAGTAGTTTGAGTCAGCAAGGATACAATCCTAAAGGGTCGAATTATTGATAGATAATTAATTAAGTTATTAATGCATATTATGGTAGGCCCCTCTTTTGAAGGTGACGTTACCCTCGGCTAAGTAGTCTGAGTCAGCAGGGATACAGTCCTAAGTAGCCGGGTTAAAGTATTAATAGTAGCTTACATATGAGGGGATCAAAGAGTTTGGACCCCCACCATCCAATACCATTAAGTATTGAAGGAGGTCCTACTAAATTTGACCCAGGTCCTTGCAGGATCTATACACTGAACAAGGCAAGACTTTTACCAAACTGTTCCCTTAACCCCCGACCAGGTAGCCAACATACCTCCATATAGACCGTGGAGATATGAATGGTGAAAATCTTTTATTTTATATAGATAGTAAAATAATGCCAAGACACCACAGACAAACGATAAGGAAAAATCACCTTCAACATAAGAAACTAGTTATTAAAGTCATTAATACAAAACCAAGTAAAAAGTACGAAAAGATTAAAAATAAAAAGTATTACACTAGACACTTTGTCTTCACCAAGTGATGTAAGAGACTTAGGAAAACATGGCCTTGATTGTCAAGAACTCTTACGATCAATCTTGGATCCCGAGACGACTCACACACTCTATGATGGACAATGGATGATGGTGGTGGATGATGATGTTATGGTGGTGGTGGGTGGTAGGTGAAGTGTGAGAGAGGTGGTGTGCCAATGGATGGTTTGAGCTTGAGCCAAGCACTCCTATTTATAGGCTGAACAGAAGCTCGGGCACGGCCCCGTGTCCATTGGGCACGGCCCCGTGTCCACATCCTTCTCTGTCTTCATTAATTGCACTTTGTCTGCATTAGTTGACCACGCCTCCGTGTCCGCTGGGAACGGCCCCGTGTGTAGAAGCATATCTGTACTATCAAGATTTGCCTGGATTCTGCGAATCTTATAGTTGACCACGGCCCCGTGTCCCCTGAGCACGGCCCCGTGGTGGGCGATGGAAGCTTCTACAACTTTGTCTTTTCTGCTGAGACTTGGGCACGCCCCCGTGTTCACTGACCACAGGGCGTGTTCAGCCTTCTGTTCTCTTGTTTTGCTTGGGAAGATGCTGTCGTGGGGTCGGGCATGTCACGTTTGTTCCTTTTCTTGTATTTATGTCAGATTTAGCTGTCTTTTTGCTTCTTTTGTTAATTTGAGCTCATTTAATCCTGAAAATACAAAAGGAAGACAAAAGCACACTTTTTCCAACATTAGTACTAAAAAAGGATTAGTTTTATGCCACAATTGATGTAATTTATATGTTGCATTTTGCACACATCAGTGATAATAAACCTTGTATACGATCCGTATGTGACAACCGGTGATTTACGGCTCTTAATTTCGTGATTAACAGGTAATTAACGCGATAATAAATAGTGTTTACAGTGCAAATTAACTTAATTAGGCCTTTGGAATGCCTAGGAACGTTTATCGGACTTTACAGTGCGCGTATGGTGATTTACCAGGAATCTGCTGAATATTAGCGAAAACGAAACGAAACCGTGCAAAATACTGACCACACCGACAAACACGGACTTTCTACGTATATTAAATATTTACGAATATAATGTGGTGAATTTATTTCGCTGCCGTGCATCACAAAACGCAAACAGGAACGAGAAACGGGATTGTAGGGAACGCACCAATAACGAAACGGAAGCAATCGGACACGCGGGTTACCTTCGAAACTTAAATTTTTTGATATATTTAGTTTCGTAATTAAATTTTGATAACCGTAGTCGAAACTGGATTGAAAAGCGATTTAAAACGGCAACAACGCAATTCACTCGCTTTTTACGCAACCAACGAGCGAACGTGTCCAACATTTATAACCAGCGTTATTTTACATACTTATGGACCTAATGTTATAATATACGACATTTTTACAAGCTTGGGTGTGAATACGGGCCTCAAAAACGTGATCGGGCCATTAGAAATGATAGAAACGGGCTTGTGGGCCTTGGGCCCAAGCCCACAAAACTCTCACTATATAAAGAGTTTTAACCTACTCATCCCTCATTTTCTCCTTTCCTTTCTCTCTCTAACACCAAAAATTCTCACAACTCTCTCTCTCTCTCTAGAACAAGTCCAGCAGCAAGCCAGGCGGAGGAGACCGGCGACCGGCTGAGATGCCGGCAACCGGCTGCGGCGGAACAGCGGCGCCGCCGCCGCATGTGGCGGCGGCGGTGGTTTTCCGACGACCTCTTTTCGAGCTAACACCCTACCCCCACTAAACTAAACGCTCCCGACACGATGGCGGTGTCCGATTCTGGAGATTCTGAGTCGTTTGGCCTCACGCGCAACTCCAGCGAAGTTCCAGTCAAGATTCCGACGATCACGTTTTAAACTTTTTCTTCCGTGCATGTTTAGATCGGGCCACTAGGGACTATTCTGCAAGTTTTCAAGACTTTCTATCTTCCGGCGAAATTCCGGTGAGTATTCCGACCGGTTCCTGTTCGTTTTTCCTTATATTTTTCGGGTGTTCGGTTTGGTTCAGTCTTGGCTCATTATAGATGGGGTTGGTTGTGGGTTGTGTTCGTTTCAGGTGGTGGTCGACGACTTTGGTGGGATCCGGTGACGGCGGAGAGCCGACGGCGGTGGTGGGGCCGGCCGACGGCGGTGGTGGCGTCTCAGGTCAAACACGGGACAGTCGGGTTCCGTTTCAAGCTTCGGGTTTTGGTTCGAGTCAACTCGGTTAAACCGAGTTAACTCGGTTCGGGTCGGAAAGCAAACTCAGTCAACATCCGGGTTCGGTCAACTGTGGTCAACGGATTGTTCGGGTCAGGTTTCGGGTCTGGGTGTCGACTCGGTCAACTCACCGAGTCAACTCGGTGAGACTCGGTCAAACTCGGTCAACCGAGTCAACTCGGTCAACATAGCAAGTTAAATAAGTCAACGAAAACGACACGAAGATGGGTAAAGATTTTACGGCACGATTTAGTTCGTTACTTATATAGTTTTCGTTATTTTAGTGAAACGAGCTCGAACCGATCGATTAAAAATGAAGTTTATATCTTTACATATTCAACGAAATCTTATATATTTATTTTATATATTGATTATTGATTGAATTTTTATAAATGTAACGACAACTTGTGTTGTCGGGGCGTCCAAAAACAGAGGAAACTCTGCCCGTTTTTCGAGAAAATACGTAAAACTAAGACGCGTTTTATTATAAAACGAAACTATCGGATCCAAACAACCTTCTATGAAAACCAATACAAATATATAGTTACTTTCGACGACATTACATAACTTACAAAGCATGTGTTTAACCTTTCGGCAAACCGCTTTACGAAATAACAAAACTTGATGGTTTTATAAAATAAATATATTTAGTTATATTTATTTCCAAACAACGAACAATTCGGATTCTTTTCTAAATAAATATAGTTTATATATTTATTTCAAACAAATCCTTTTATAAATAAATATAGTGTTATATATTTATTTCGGATATCATACAAACACGGATTCTTTTAGAAAAATAAATATAGTTATATATTTGTTTTCAAACCTCAAGCAACTCGTACTCGTTTACAAGAATAAATATGGTATATATTTATTTGAAACATACAACGACCCGATAAATCTTTTACAAAATAAATATAACTTTTTATATTTATTTCAAACGCCGAAACGACATATACGTATATGATAGCAAATATATACAAGACGTAAAATATATGATACAAGTTTCTTATATATTATTTTCATATGAATGTTCTTATATACGCAAACAACTTCTCGGGACGACAAGCGATCTTAACGATAAATATTTATATATTTTTGAGATAAATATTTATTCATTGTTACATATCTCGAGAATCGAGTCCTTTCAAGACTTATTAAATTACTACAAATGAATAGACGAACTAAACAAGTATAACTTAATCGTTACTATTAAGTTATTAACTTACCGTCGAATCGTTCGGTCAACGATTCGGTAGAGCTCGGTGACACGTAGTTTAATTACTGCGTTTATTTAGAAACTTATAAGATATTCCGTGTTAGGAATATTGTAGAATGCACGCTAGCGAGCCTCGTCTTGGAAACGACATCACAAAGTCGTATATAGCTAGCTTTGCACAGGAATATCCAGGTGAGTTCATAACCCCACCTTTTACAGTTTTACATTTTTGTAAATGTTTTCGGGGTGGAAAGACATGCACGTTTTTCAGAAACATACAAGGTTATCGATAAACAAAGATTGCATATTTTAGACAAAGCACGTTTTGCAAGAACATACAAAGTTTTCGAATGAATGAAAACTCACATTTCTAAATCATGTTACGAACGGATTTCAAGGAACTCAAACGGTTTATGAATGAACTTTATACTAAATATACCGGTTTTTACAAAACAAATGCGTAATATCGAAATGTGATTGATTTTTATGACTAGGGGAAGTTAGCCTTAGTGGCTGGGGAGGTTCAGCCTTAGAGGCTGGGGAGGTTCAGCCTTAGAGGCTGGGGTAAAATACAAGCGACAATTATTACAGACTTTTATATACATGGTATGGTTAGCTTAGGGAGGGTTTATACTACTAGATCATGTGAAGGGTGGGCACAACACTTGAGGCCATTAATCCTCATTATAGGACCGAGGGACACAAGAGTGATAGATCTATCTGGGTGTAGCGAGCCCACACCCGTGAGGCCGGGGCGGCCCATAGAGGTGACTGTGTCTTCCAGCCGGAAGCCCGGTAACAAATTTGCTAGGTTTGAGTTTCCCTGCACCTTTTCACACATACCAGTGGCTTTGCAACCCATTGGTGATCTCTTTTTTTCCTTAATGCTTCATACCAGGGACTTTTATTCATACATGAAAGGTTTATACATACTCACAGAAATACTTGATTTATACAAATTAAATGTCATGTTTTTATACAAATTCAAAAAGCATAGGATTATGCGGGCATGAAGTCAAAGTCAGGGTGGGCATTGACGGTTATACGAACGTTACAAATACGAGACTTTAAAAATACATGGTTACAAATACAACGTTTCCATATAACTTGGCAAGAAAATGATTTCTAAATTCGTTTTCTCAATATTATTTCACAAACCGGTTATTTAAAAGATTTATTTCAAATCTTTTACAAACAAACTATGAACTCGCTCAACTTTATGTTGATTTTTCGCATGTTTCTTTCTCAGGTTGCATTTCTAAGTCAAGGCACGGTTGGAATAGGAGAACCATTGGAGATTCGAGTACTTAGTGACGTTCAATTTCTACAAGTCTTAACTTATTTTGCTTCCGCTGTGCAATGAAGATACCAGTCCAGTCACGCCAATGCTCTGATAATTTCGGGGTGTGACACCGTATAACGTTATAGGGGTCGCATACATTCATGTATTCGAGAACCATTTTATTCACTTATGGTTAGAGGGGGAATATCCAATGCCTACCCCGTCAAGGTTCTGGCGACAACCCACACGGGGTAGGCCAGCAGCGAGCTGGGCAAGCTTTTACAAGGAACGTATAACTCGATATCAGAATATCGTTGATGAATACAAGACGCAAGAATTCGTGGATATAGGTTGGATGTAATGATGAAAAATTTGAGTTAAGGTGACCAGTTGATAAGAGTTGTTCAGTTTCTGTAGTCGTTGGTTACGATCTTATTTGATGTTTCGACAATTTGTAATGATGAAAAGTTTGAGTTAACGAAAAGTTTGATCTTATTTGATGTTTCGACAATTTGTAATGGTGAAAAGTTTGAGTTAAGGTAACCAGTTGATAAACATAAAGAAAAAGCAAGATAAGCTTGTTCTTATTTCATGTTCTGAACACATACCGACTGCATTTTCGTCAAATCCAACAAACATACTAATTAAAAAAAGCTGGTTAATTGTATACGGGTCGTATAACATTATACGGCTCGTATACAAGACATAAAACAGTGCTCGTATATTGGTTATACGAGTGAATAAAAATTAATAAAAGGTTGTATACAGCATGTATAACGTTATATAGGTCGTATACAATCAAAAAATGGTCGTATAATAACCTAAACGACGACGTAACAACCATACGACCTCAAAATTCACTAAAGTTCTCTCTGTTTTCTCTTGGATTGTTCTTGGATATTGTTCTTCGGCGTTCATGACGTTTTCTTCTCGTTCTTCTATTACGGTACGTTTCTAAGCCTCGTTCGTAGAATAGACTTTCAGATTACGTAACTTCTTAGATTATGGTATCGTATAACATATTGAATAGCGTAGATTAGCGTAACGAAATTGATGTTTGATTGAAATTGAAATAAAAACATAACATTCAAGTGCATACGACTGTATACAATATATACGATCGTATACATCTTGAATGTTCAAGATGTATGCGATCATATACAACTTAAACATTCAAGATGTATATGATCCTATACATGTATACGATTGTATACATCTTGAATTTTCAGTTTTGTTTCTTCTTTTTTTCCTTGATTGTTTTTAGCATATACGGGACGTATAATACGTCCGTATATGAATCGTATACTTGCTGTGCATGGATCGTATACGGGACATATAATACGTCATATACAAGACGTATACGCCCGTTGTACGGATCGTATAAGAGATGTATAATATGTGCGTATGCGAAACGTATATACGAGTTTTGTACAGATCGTATACGCTTCGTATAATATGTGAGTGTTAATCGTATAATCCTTACAGACCTGTTATTTTTATTGTTAACGGACGATATGGTTGAGTCATCAGCGGCTGGAGCACTTCAACGAGGGGCAGGTTGGGGATGCGGACGGGGACGGGGACGAGGTCAGGACGAGGAGAAGGAGGATGTGGATGATTCTGAGGAGACGGCGCAGTTTGTTTGCGTGATAACCCGAGGTACGGTTGCCCACAGGTGTTTGGGTAGTGGTGTGCGTTAAGCGTGATATGATTTTATTAATATTTTAAGTTTGTTTTACACATTAGTCAAGTTTTAAATTTATAAAACACGATATTGTACTAACACTAAACACACACTAGGGCAAGTGCACCCATCGCAAGCATAGTATAGTGTTGGTAGGATACCGAGGTCGTCCAAGGACACAAGAGTTTTTATTACCGGTTTATCGTCAACGTCTAATCGATCTAAATTTTTGATAAAAGTTTTTAAACATGAAAGCAAATCTAATAATTAAGAATAAATTAGAAGTTGTCCTTTATCTTTACATCATATTGCAGACGGTGTCCTTTGCCTTTAAAATTGATGAGTTTTGTACTTAATATTTTCAAACGCTACATGTTTTGTCCTTTAACCCTAACCCAGTTATTTTTTTCTGTTAAATCTAATCATGTGACTTGCACATGAAGGCATTTTTGTCATTTCAGATTTTTACGGACTCTAATGCAAATAACCTAAACATCTCATCATTCTTCTAAGTTTAAAAACCAAAATTAAAATATACCGTAAACCTAAAGGATGAAAACGTCATTTTCAAAGAATCTCTTCACTGGCAACGAGCCATTGATCTCTCCAATCGATCAGATCTTCAAATCCATTTCAATAGCGGACGAACCATTGATCCCTCCACCTCCTCCAATCACCGCAGCGACAATTAGGCCAGCAACAAAACAAGATATTATGAAGATATTTGATTCCGCATGTTCAGATCTGAAATCGCATCTATCTTTCTCTTTCAGTTCTGAAATCGCCATTTAGGCCACCACCTTCATCAAGACCCATCTTTTTCTTAGATCTGAAATCGCAGATCTTCCGTCGCCGGAGGTGGTCGGAACGACCAGAAATAAGTCGGAACTCTCATCCGGTTCCGTTTCTCCCCCCCCCCCCCTCTCTCTCTCTCTCTATATATATATATATAGTGTGAGGTTCATTGGGGAACATTAAAAAAGTGAGGAACAGTGGGGAACATATATATATATATAGGGTTTGAGTTTTCTGGCCGAAACTCTCATCCGCTCCCATCTTACAATGGCCGAACTTGTCTAGTTCAAATCCAGATCCAGAACCTGTCTTAGAATTAAGAGGAATTATTACTCACAGATGCAGTATCTTAAAATTCTAAAACATACCAACTGTAACGGAGTGAAGGTGTAGCAATTAGGAAATATAAAAGTATTAAAATTGGTATAAGATGACATTTTTGTGGGGTTTTTGTTGAACATGATGGACTCTTGTAAGGCTTGGGAGATTCTGGTCTCTACCTTTTTTCATTCCAAGTCAAATAGTGATACATATTTATATCTATTTTCACAGTATGTAAGGGTTAATCTCGATAATTTGTTTATATATACAGGTGTTTCCATTTCGCAAAGGGGTGGGTGGTGGTGGTTTCAGTAGGTGGGGGCAGTGGGTGGTGGTTGAGAGTGGGGAGTTGTGATTGCTGGTGGTAAAGGGTTGGATGGTGGTGGAGTGGTAGAGAGTACTTATTTATTTTATTTAATCTTTTATTTTTAAAGTTTTTTTTTAATAAAATGGTTAGTTATTAAGTTATTTACATAATTAGTACTTGAAAGATGAAATGACAAAATTGCCCTCTTGTGCAAGATATATGACCAGAGTTAACATAAACAATTAAGGGGCTGTTTGGTAGCCTCTGAATGGTCATTAAGAGGTTACCTCTTAATGGAGTCATTAAGAATTTTACCAATGAGAAGGTAGAAGAATGTGACATGTGATTATTTACCATTTAGAGATTACCTCTTAACCGTTCAGACTTGAGGTTACCTCTTATTCATTCAGAGGTTTTAAAACATTAAGAGGTAGCATCTGAATGGTCATTAAGAGGCTACCAAACAGCCCCTAAGTAAGTTAGGGCAAAAGGACAAAACGTGTAGCATTTCAAAACATTATCTATCTATACAAAAAGCAACTTAAGTTGCCTTAACACATCAGCGCACCACTTCAATAGGAGGCACCGTTTCAAAGTGCCTTTACGAAATGTTATCAGATTTTATATATCCAAACTCCAAACACACTGTTTCATCGTTCTCTGATTCTCTGGAACATCAACCCACATTAAAAAAAAACCCCGACAAAAACTTTCGCATGAAGGAAAAACCTAAACAATCAGACATCCAAACCGACCTCCGAACAAAAACGTTCACATGAATGATAAAAACGAACAATCGGACTATACATTTACATCCAACCCGGCGCGTCGGTCCGCCGGACAAGACATTTACATCCAAACTGATGCGTCTTCTCCAACCACTGATTACATGATCAGTGGCGGACCCAGGATTTTGGAACAATGGGGTCCAATTTTTCCGGTGTTCAAAATTTTCAGGTTTAAAAAAAAACACAAAAAAATGAAGCAAACAGGTTTCGAACCTAGGATCTTTTGTATGTAAACAAGGGGTTTTACCACTACACCAGGCTCACTTTCATTGTTATGGGGTCCAACTTAATAATTTTATGGGGTCCATAGCAAATTTTATATACCGCTTCTACTACTTTTTAAAAAAAGATTGGGGTCCGGGGACCCCGTTCCGGTATACATGGGTCCCATGATTCATCCAACCGTTCGAAAAAAACCAAACCTATGTGTCAGCTCCAACCACCGTTTCCCGTTGTTTTCCACCCTTTCACACCATATGTAACCCCCACCACATCCAAAAAACTCCGGCCGGAAGAATTTAAACGCTTACAGAGAGAAGCCACAAAACACCAACGTTTTTGGTACGAGAGCGGCGTGGTAGTGGGGCAGCGGTAGAGATGGTGACGGAGAATTAGAAGAGAGATGATTGAATCGACTGTGGTGGCGGTTCGGTGGGGTGTTGTAGTTGCGGTGGTTGTGGTGTGGTGGCGGTGTGACGGTTAAGTGGTTGTTGTGTTAATTTCTTCTTCTTTGCCTTTGGTGATTGGTGCCATGTTTTAGTGTTTGTTGAGTGTGTGTAGAGATTAGGGGTAGATAACCAAACAAGGTATTATTAGATCTTTGTGGATTCAAAATGGATTTATAGATCATAAAAGTTCTGAGGTACGCATGATTATGTAAATAATAGGAGGTATGGCTATTTTTATATAGATTTAAGATTATTTTAGATCTAGGATTTAAGATGTGTATAATACATATTATAAAAAATCTGGTGTATAGTATAATTAAGTGAATTCAAAATAAACATTGTATTATATATAACTAGGTTATAACCCCGTGTATTACACGGGTTGAATAAATAAATTTTATATACTAAATAATAAAATAATATATCTTTAAAAACCTTCTTTATTGCACAAGTTGAATAAATATAATTTTATATATTAAATAATAAAAAGTTATATCTATAAGAACAATATTGTACAGGTTGAATAAATGTAATATCATTAAAACCACGTGTATTACACGAGTTGAATAAATGTAATATTGTTTACCAAATAATAAAATAATACATCTTTAAAAAACCTCATTTATTACACGGGTGAATAAATGTAATTTTATATACCAAATAATAAAAAAAATACATCTTTAAAAATATGCGTATTACACGGTTTGAATAAATGTAATTTTCTGTACTAAATAATAAAAAATATATATCATTAAAAAACCTCGTGTATTGTACGAATTGAATAAATCTAATTTTTTACATCAAATAATAAAATTACGATTTTGGCCCCTTGGTTATATCACTTTTATCCTTTTAGCCCAAAAAAGAATTTTTTAACATCTAAGCCTCCAAACGTCGTTTTTTCTAACCTTTTTGGCCTCTAACGTCTTTTTTAACCCTTTTGGCCCCTAACATTTAATGGATGAGGTTAGTGTTAAAAAATTCTTTTTTGGGCTAAAAGGGTAAAAGTGATATAACTACAGGGGCCAAAATCGTAATTTTCTCTAAAGAACTTTTAACATCTAAGCCCCCAACGTCTTTTTTCTAACCTTTTGGCCCCTAACGTCTTTTTTAACCCTTTTGGCCCCTAACATTTAATGGACGGGGTTAGTGTTAGGGGCCAAAAGGGTTAGAAAAGAAGACGTTGGGGGCTCAGATATTAAAAAATTCTTTTTGAGCTAAAAGGGTAAAAGTGATATAACTACAGGGGCCAAAATCGTAATTTTCTCTAAATAATATTATAAATGAGAAGAAGATTAAATTAAATAATAATTATCCATAAGATATTAAACTAAATAATATTTAATAGGAGGGTTATCTATAATTAATTAGAAAAAATTAAATTAAAATAATAATTATCTATAAGAGATGCCCTAATATGATGACAAGTGTCCCAAAAGTGGTTTCTTTTATTATATAGTATAGATAGTATTGAAGAATAAAAATAATCGATTAATATTTTTGTATGCTCTTAAATTAAAAAGAGATACCATTTAAAAAAAACCACTTCACTTAACTTAAAAATTTAAATAGAATAATTTATTTATAACGATGCTCTTTATGGTGTCTTAATTATTTATAATGATGCTCTTTATGGTGTTTTATTTTATAGTGAAGGTGTAATCAGGTTTGGGTGAGTTCGTGTTGGGTTTGTAGGTGTTGTGGGTGAGGTGGTGTTGGGTTCGTATGTGAGTGGTGAGATGGTGGTTAAGTTGTAGGGTTGTTAGGTCTTGGCCATGATGAGAGAGGTAGAAGGCTTTAAACATCGATATTCATTGGTACACGAGTGAAGAGAGGGAAGCCGCGTCAAAACACAATAGCTCTAATGATTATTTAGTTAATGATATTGGTTATTTGGTTAATAGTAACGAAACTATACTTCACGAAATAGCCTTTTTATCAACCAAATTTAAAAGTTTCTATAAGAATAACAATTTTTGTAACCAAGTGGTACATATTTTGATAACTTTTTCCTAAATTAAAGATTTTTTTAATCTTATCTTGTGATACTAATGACTTTCATAATCAACATCCGCCGCAACGCGCGGGTAGCGTTAACTTGTTAAGTACAAAACTCATCAATTTTAAAGGTAAATGACACCGCCTGCAATTTGATGTAAAGATAAAGGACAAAACTTTTAATTTACTCAAAAATTAAAAGATAAATAAAATGAAAAACAAATAGACAAGATAGAATCACTTGGATACAACTCCTCTTTAATGTACCCTTTGATGATTTTTGCACTTTCGGACTTTTTAAGAGATTATCTTAGTTATAGTAGTAGGCCCCTCTTTTGAATGTGACGTTACCCTCAACCCAGTGGTTTGAGTCAGTAGAGATACAATCCCAAATGGTCAGAATATTGAAAGATAATTAAATAAGTTATTAATGTGAAAAGTGGTAGGCCCCTCTTTTGAAGGTGAGGTTACCTTCGGCTAAGTGGTTTAAGTCAGCAAGGATACAATCCTAAGAAGTCGGTTTAATGTTTTAATAGTAATTTACATATGACGGGTTCAAGCTATTCGCACCCCCGCCATCCAATACCTTTGGGGCATTGAAGGAGGTCCTAGTAAGCTTGAACCAATTCCTCGCATGATCTATACACTCAACGAGATAAGAACTTTACCAAACCACCCTTCTAACCCCCTTCCAAGTAGTTAACAAGCTTTATATAGACCGTAAAGACAAGAATGAGCAAATCATTGACATCATGAAGAAATGGTAAAGAAAATTCACTTTCAACATAAGAAACTAGTTATTAAAGTCATTAATAAATACCCAATTAAAAAGCGCCGAGAGATTAAAAATCAAAAGTAATACATTAAAGACTTGTCTTCACCAAATGATGTAAGAGATTAGCCAAGCATGGCCTTTGATTGACAAGAACTCTTACTATCAATCTTGGATCCCAAGACTACTACAAACTCTAAAGATGAAAGATGGATGATGGTGGTGGGTGTTAGTGTTGTAGTGGTGGTGGTGGAGTAGTGGCAAAATGAGAGAGAAGTGGTTTGCTAAGGGATGCCTTTGAAGTGAACCAAGCACCCATATTTATAGTTAGAACAGTACCTCGGCCACAACCCCGTGTCCATTGGGCACGGCCCGTGTCCATTGGGCACGGCCCGTGGCCAGCTCCTTATCTTCCTTCATTAATTGCAGCTGTCAGTAGAGGGCCCCACACGACCCCGTGGCTTCTGGACACGGCCCCGTGGTCAACTCTTTGTTGTACTATCAAGATTCTGCAAATCTAAGAGTTGACCACGCCCCATGGTGAGCTAGGCACGGTCTCGTGGTGGGCGTAGAAGCTTCTGCAGTCTTTGTCTTGTTGTGTGAGGTCTGACCACGACCCATGCCTGGCTGGGCATGGCTCCGTGGGCACGGTCAAACATTGATGCGGGCATAAGATTAATGCTAGCCCCAAGGTCGGTTAGTGCATTTCATATGGGTGATCCCTCGATGGAGCAAGGGATGTTAAAGCTTCCGGGGTCGATTTTCTTTTGTGGGAGTTTGTTGAGGAGTACGGCTAACCATTCTTCACTTAGGTTGACCAAGTGCAAAGCTTCAATCTTTCTTTTGTGGGTGAGGAAGTCTCTCATGAATTTTGAGTATTTTAACATTTGAGTGAGGACTTCTACCAATGGGAGATTGATATGCAATTGCTTTAGTAAGCTTATGAATTTTGTAACTGCTCATCGGTCTTTTGGCGAAGTAACCGACCGGGGTAGGATACCGAGTGGTTTTTGGTGGGTTCGGAATTTTGTGGGATAGTTGTTTCTTGGTTGGTTGAGGGTGAGTTTGTGGTTTGGTCTGGTGGATTGTTATTGGTGGGGGGTAGTGGTGTTTCCTCGGGACCTACTTTCCGGTTTCTTAATGTTATAAGGTGTACTTGCACCTTTGGATTGGTTTCGGTATTGCTAGGTAATGCGCCTTGTGGTCTCTCGGAGAAACTTTGGGCTAGTTGGCTTATTTGTTTTTCAATATTTTAAAGACTAGCCCGTTGGTTTCTAATTTCGGATTCCGTTTGTAGGAACCGATCCGAGTACCTTTTGTCGGTCTCTGAGATGAGGCGTGTGATGAGGTCTTCAATCCTCTCCCGGCCCCCTTGTTGTTGAGTGAAATTTTGTGTCGCAATCCCCGATCCCTTATCTGTCCCAGAAACGGGCGGACGCGAGCTCATAGTTTGGTGGTATCAGTTGTTTAAATCTTGCAGCGGAATTTACACCAGGACCATAGTTAGGAAATGTTTATCAGAGTAAAACAACCATATTTGATATTAATAATAACATGGGCAAAACCCAAGTTTCTTATTACAATACATTTATAGGGACAACCCTATTTTATTGAATTTAAAACATCGTTTATTAGGTAACTTTTATAGCCACATTTTTCCCAAGCCTTCAGTGCTCTCCAGCTGGCTTTTCACTAATTGGCTGTTCACATTGTGTTACCTGTAACGCGTTTTAAAAACATTTGTCAGTCGGAAATACTGGTGAGTGAATCCCAGTTTAATCAAGAAACATTTTATCAATTAAAACAGTATTGAGAGCGATCACATTGTTTATTTCTACACAATTACTCATTCAGTATTTGCCACTCGACCGGATCTGTGGCTATGGTCAAGTTACCCATTGGCTAACTCGTCGTCCAATGGTAACGTACTGTCATTCTGACTTACTACTACTACTCGCAGTAATAAATTTTGTATACAAAACCCCATAATACCGGCAGTAATTGAAGAACTACAAAGACTCAATCACCGCTTAATTATATTGTAAAATAATTAAGGTTCTGTAAAATATTCCAAAAAGGTTAACAAAAAGAGGATAAACTCACATTGCTATCTTAGACTTCTTGTAAGGGTTTCCTGGATATAATCTATAATTTATACAAATGTACATTGGTTAGTATCATAACCCTTTGAAAATATTGATGATACCCTCCCCGAGACGACATTCCAACAACTACGTTGGGCAGAACCACGACAGTTGTTACGGAACCCTAAATCAATCGGGCAGCGTAACTGTTACGAAACTGGGGTTATAATACTTACAACGGAGCAGAACCTCGCTAATTAGGGGTGTAATACCCGACTATTATAACTCTTCTATAGAATTTGAGTTTTGAGAATTAATTGTGAGCGACGGAAAACGAAAACTGATGGCCTTCTTATATAGTTGCTGAATCTGGTCTCCACGCGGCCCGCGTAAAGAACAGACAAGGGTTACGCGGCCCGCGTCAACCCTGGTCAACTAACTAGCTTGTCCCGGTCATGATCTAGACCCGCCACGATGTCGACACGTGTCAGCTCAGGATGTCTCCGCGTTTATTGATCTTACGCGGCCCGCGTAAGTGTAAGCTAAGGCTTACGCGGCCCGTTTGAACTAAAGAAACAAGTGGAGTCAGGTTCCAGCCTTGATACCGCCCGCGTAAGCTTGAGGTGAGGTCCTACGCGGCCCGCCTCAGCTTAATATTTCTTGTTTTTAATTTATTTTATATGTTATAACATATTTCGGGCTTGGTTTTCACATACGGGGTGTAATTAAAGACATATTGGGACATACTAGAGTGTCGGAAATATTATAAGGGTGTTGATTTTACCGAGGGTTGTTACATCCTCCCCACCTTGTTTAGAGCTCGTCCTCGAGATCTAGTGGAATAAGTGCGGATATTTTCTTTTTATTTCAGATTCAAGTTCCCATGTGTACTCAGGTCCTCTTTTGGAGTCCCACTTTACTTTGACCAGAACTAGTCTTTTATGTTTGAGATTCTTGATTTTCCTGTCTTCAATCTGTAGAGGCCTTTCTACAAACTTGAGTTGTTCATTTACCTCTATATCCTTAAGAGGAACTATTAGTGATTCATCAGCTAAACACTTTTTGAGATTAGATACATGAAACACATCATGTATTCCTGCCATTTCCTCTGGCAGTTGTAGCTGATAGGCTACAGGTCCTATTCTTCTAATAATCTCAAAAGGTCCAATATACCTGGGACTTAGCTTTCCCCGTTTGATGAATCTTACTATTCCTTTCCAAGGAGAGACTTTTAACAATACTTTATCTCCTACTTGAAATTCTAATGGCTTGCGTCGGTTATCAGCATAGCTCTTTTGTCGATCACGTGCTGCTTTTAGTCGTTCCTTGACTTGAATAATCTTGTCGGTTGTTTCTTGTACTATCTCAGGTCCAGATAGTTGCTTTTCCCCAATTTCTGCCCAACAGACTGGGGTTCGGCACTTTCGTCCATAAAGTGCTTCGAATGGTGCAACATTGATACTTGTGTGATAACTATTATTATAAGAAAATTCTATTAAAGGTAAGTGATCGTCTCAATTACCTCCGAAATCAATTACACAAGATCTAAGCATATCTTCCATTGTTTGAATTGTTCTTTCGCTTTGTCCGTCCGTTTGAGGATGATAAGTTGTACTTAATTTTAACTTGGTTCCCATTGCCATTTGGAAACTTGACCAAAAATGAGAGGTAAATCGGCTATCTCTATCAGAAACAATTGATAAAGGAATGCCATGTAAAGAAACAATTTCATTTACATATAATTTAGCTAATTGTTCCATACTGAAAGTTTCTTTCATTGGTAGGAAATGAGCTGACTTGGTTAGTCTATCTACAATCACCCAGATTGTATCATTACCTTTCTTTGTTTTGGGTAATTTAGTAACAAAATCCATTGTTATCAATTCCCATTTCCACACCGGTATTTCTAATTGCTGTAACAAACCTGAGGGTTTCTAGTGTTCAGCTTTGACTTGTGAACAAGTTAAACAATCAGAAAAATAGGTTGCTATGTCCTTTTTCATTCCTATCCACCAGAAATTTTTCCTTAAATCCTGGTACATTTTGTCATTTCCTGGATGCATCGTATATTTAGACTTATGGGCTTCTTCTAATATACGATTACGCAGGTTTCCTAATTTAGGTATCCGCATTCTCTTTTTATGGAACCTCCAAATTCCATCTATTCCTTGTTCCAATTCTTTTAGCATACCTTTTAATTTTTCAGAATCATCCTTGATTACTGATTCTTATGCTTCTCTTATCTGATCATTTAAATCTACTTGCAGATTTAATTTAAGAGAACGTACCCTTTTTGGCTTTTCATGATACTTTCGACTTAAAGCATCTGCTACTACATTTGCTTTTCCTTCATGATACTGGATATCACAATCATAGTCACTAAGCATCTCCATCCAGCGTCTTTGTCTCATATTCAACTCCTTTTGCTTGAAGATATACCTTAAACTCTTATGATCAATGAATATGGTAAACTTACTACCATAAAGGTAATGTCTCCAAATCTTAAGAGCAAAAATTATGGCTCCTAATTCTAAATCATGAGTTGAATAATTCTCTTCATGATTCTTAAGTTGTCTTGATGCGTAAGCTATAACCTTTTGTCGTTGCATTAATACACATCCATAGCCTAATTTAGAAGCATCACAGTAGACTACAAATGTCACACCCCCAAAATCCACCATGCGGAGTACCACTGCTTGGAGGCGTGACGTGACCAGGATCGAGCCACCAATCATATTGAACATCGTAATTAAGTAAATAAAACCAACCACAATACGATTGGTGACCAATGCTAGTTAACCATGTTTAGTTTAAATAGCGGAAGCATAAAAGTAAATCCAAAAGCATAAGTCCATAGTTTATAAGTTAAAGTTCAAAACGTAAGTTTAATAAGTTCATAAGGATTTAAATAATAAGCACGGAACATAACAGTCCGTACACCACAACGACTCCTTCCTCGTGCAAGCTCCAAGCGTTTAGCGACCTGTAAGGCATGTAACAACGAGTCAACAACAAGGTTGAGTGAGTTCACGTTTGGTTGTTTAGTTTTAAGTTATTTCTGAAAAACGTGGTTTGACTTTCGTTGGCTTAATAGCCATGGGGGTTACCCCGTAGTTGAAAGTATGTTTAACCAGTTCCTTTTTCATTACCCAAACCATAATCAGTGGGGGCTTTCCTCGTGTGAACTACTAGACGGTATGATATCGACTACTACGCAAATAAGTTGTGCCCTATATCAGCGTCTATCATCACTGATAGTCTGCCATAGTCCATTAGTACACGCCCGTTCGACCGGCACGGTGTGAGGTTTGTTAAACCTAATAGCGCTATTAACTAATGACCCGCTCGCCATTGGCCTCGGCGATTAAGTCGATATAATGAAGAGGGACTTATTGATAGAGTTTTGTCTAGCTAGTTTTTAAGGTTGTTGTCCTACACCAGGAGGACGAACGTACGTATTCTGCACCAGGAGAAATCGTAGGATTAATAATGGCATCCTACCTATGGAGGATGGCCGTACATATCTTCCCAAGGGGATATGTAGATTTAGTTTTAAATTCTTTAACCCATTCCCAAACCACCGGGATTCCCATGCCTTGTAGAAAGTGTGAACTCACCTCGGTTTGCTCGGTTAGATTCTCAAATATAGCTAACAGTCAAGGTCGGTCAATCAGGTCCTAATATGATTACCAGTTAGTCATTTAGTGATTTTTAAATAGAGCACAAAGTTCCTACACGTATCTATCACATAACACGCATCACTTTAACGGTTTATGCCCATATAAGTTTCCCATCCATTCCCCACTCATAAACAACCATACGATGATGCACATAACACATATAACATGTTATATCATTCACAGATAACCTACCCAACATTTAGACATGCAAATTACAACTTATGTCGTTTCAGCATTAATATTCAAAACCGGCTGTTTTCGGACATTTTAATAAAATAGTTAAATTATTCCAAAAATTCCCAAATTTTTACAGAATGTCTTAAACGTTCCAAATTCTATTGTGTAAAAATATCGGGGTCCAGTTCATTACTAATATTTTATAAAAATTCATTTTCCGGACTGAACTCAGATTTATCTTTTTCTGACCACAGTCCACGGAATAATTTATTTAGAGTAAAGTCCTTTTTGAGTCCCTGTGATTTGTGTGTTTTAACTATTTGAATCCAAAAACCAAATTTGTCTTGATTTGAGTCCCTGTGGTTTGTAACTTTAACCCTTTGAATCCAAAACACAAACCACATCCAAATTAGAAGTTAACCCCTCACCATGTGCCAGGCACGTGAGGGGCAATTTTGTCCATCTACCCTTTATTTTAATCCCAGCCCATTTAATGCTTTCTTTACCAACCTCTTATGTCATCTTCCCCCAAAAATAAGAACTCTAGACTCCATTGTGTACACACGGGCTACTGAAATAATTCCTGGCTTACTCAGATCCGTCAATGAGCATGAAGAAATTCGTAGGAGAATGGCAAATGAGATGAAGATCCTGAAATGTGTTTTAGTTGTTACCTGGATTTTCTTTGTAATCTACTTTGTGTAAAATAAGATATGGTGTCTAAGACTTTTTTAGTATTTTTATGTGTAATGAAGTAACTTACCAGTTGACCGAATTTTGACTAAAAAATTGTAATGGTCAAATTTTAAGCTTGTATGAACTGTTATGAATGAAAAAAAACTTTTTTAAATTAGCTGTAATATGTTTTGCTTGTGTTTTGAATGGAGTGTGCTGAATTAGGTGAAACTTGTTTTGCGAGTAAGCGAGTAAAACTTGTTTTGCGAGTAAAGCGAGGAAAACTTGTTTTGCGAGTAAAACGAGTAAAACTTGTTTTTACGAGTAAAAAATGTTTTTCGAGTAAGCGAGTAAAACTTGTTTTGCGAGTAAAAAATGATTTGCGAGTAAGCGAATAAACTGGAAAAAAAGTACCAGCTTAAAAAAAGAGTACCAGCTTAAAAAAAAAGATTGGCAGCTTAAATTTCCAAACAATTTACCATGTGCAGACCTGCATAAATGCTTAAATTTCAAACAATTTACCATAAATGCAGACCATGTGCAGACATATCTTAACAAAACACCATGTTCAACATTATATATCTTAACAATACACCATGTTTAAAGTAGCATAACAAAAGACCATCTTCAATATTACATAACCAAATTCAAAAGACAACTAAACTGGTAATGATCTTAACCAGCTTGTGGACCACCATTTTTTGCAGCCTGCCCCTGACCCTTTGCACCCCGACCCTGAACTTGTCTCTTTGCAGCCTTATCCTTTGCACCCTGACCCTTACCCTTTGCACCCTGAACCTTACCCTTTGCAGATTGACCTGTGCAACTCCTTGAATTATGCCCTGGTTCCTTGCACTTACCACAAGTGGTTGTTCCTCCTCTCCTAGTCAGTTTGCCTCTATTATTTATCTCATCAACTTCAAAAGATGATCTCTGCCTCTTTTTTTGGGCCTACCAATTGGTGTGTGATGTTTTGGAGGGGTGATGGTAGTTGGGAATTCAGATGGTAAAGAAAACATTTATATGGGCTGGGATTAAAATAAAGGGTAGATGGATAAAATTGCCCCTCACGTGCCTGGCACATGGTGAGGGGTTAACTTCTAATTTGGATGTGGTTTGTGTTTTGGATTCAAAGGGTTAAAATTACAAACCACAGGGACTCAAATCAAGACAAGTTTGGTTTTTGGATTCAAATAGTTAAAACACACAAACCACAGGGACTCAAAAAGGACTTTACTCTTTAAAATTCATCGTAAGTCTGATTTACGAAATTCCAGTGAGATAATTACAAATACGTCGGTGGTCATCTACAGTACAAGTTTCATGATCTAACTCTACACAGAACTCAAGTTATGACAGAAAATAAAACGCATATTTTCAGCAGAAAAATGCAGCTCTAGCTGCTGTTACAAAATGACGCTTTAAAAATAGTAAACGAAGTCCAAAAATTATGATTCCGGTGCCATTAGAACCGTATTTCATAGTACATAAGTCTAGACTTCAGAAAATACATTTTTCGTTAAGTTACGGTCCTGTTACAGCCAACTGAAGTTGGCTGTAATCATTAAACAGCCTACTGTTTTCAGTCTTTAACACTCTAAAGCGCGTTCGATTGATTCCGTTAGCATGTTTAGTGATCACAACAACGTCAAACATCAATATTACAAGTAGATCAGCAAGTAAATCAGTAACATAATCAAGACAACTTCAGTTTATCATCCCTTCATCATGTTTCATCAATATTTCATTACAAGTTAGTTTATATGCAAGACTTTGTTCATGGTTCTTTAGTGTTCATGGATTTTCATCATCAAACATCTATTAACCACTTAAATAACATAAAGAATGAACGGATCTAAGTTCTTACCACTAGCTCAAGGCTAGGGGAGTTTGAGTGTAGAAAAGTGATGGTTAAAGCGAATAGAGAAGGTCCTTCAACTTCCGAGAACACCAAGCTTCGTTGTATGACCCGTAGCACCTTTGTATGTTCTTAGATTATTGGAAGATGATTGAATGATGATGATGGTGAGGGTGGTTGAGTTCAGCCGAAGCCAAGGAGGGGAAGAGAGAAGGAGTATGTTGGGTGTTTGAATGAGGATGATGAAGCTTAGGACCCTTGGTGCATTCTTATAACCATTCTTGCACATTATCCCTTGTGTAACATGTCCATCATGCCCCAACAAAATCAAATTAAATATTGAAACAAATCAACAAGGTGGGTCCCTTGTTGGATCCGTGAGCATGGGGGGGGGGGGGGTAGTAGTAGATTAGGTGCTAACCAATTTGGTTACAATCTAGTTATAATTCTAGTGTTAGTTACATACTTTAGTTAGTGGATATTTTTAGGGGGGGTTTTATGATGTTCGGGGATCATAACTGGCTCAGAAAATAAGAACAATGTGTTTGACAATATTTTTGTGTTCCGGGTAGAGTCCGGTTGTTCGGTTCGATACTGTTCCGTTAAAGTGCTTAATTAATCCGTAAAGTGTCTTACATATATATTTTTGTAACGTTTTTAATTCTCAACACTCATGAAAGCATAACGGACCATTTAATGACTTTTCTGTACACTATTAGTATGTTAACAAGTACATGTAAGTATAACACAGTTAGGTAATTCCACACAGTCGTCAAGCACTTTAATTATCATTAATAAATTGTACGGAATACATGGAATTTGAGGGTTGTCACAACAAAGTCTTCAGTTCCTTCTGCTAATGCTAATATGGGTGTATGAGTTAATCTTTGCTTAAGAATTCTAAAGGCTTCTTCTTGTTTTACTCCCCATTCAAACTTAACAGATTTACAAGTTAGCTTAGTTAAGGGAATGGCTATTCTAGAGAAATCTCGAATAAATCTTCTATAATAACCGGCCAATCCTAAGAAACTTCTAACCTCGGTTGGTGACTCAGGGGTTTTCCATTTAGTAATTGCCTCGATCTTTGTTGGATCTACATGAATTCCTTCATGGTTAACTAAACGTCCAAGGAATTGTACTTGTTCTAACCAAAATTCGCATTTAGAGAATTTAGCATAAAGCTTTTCCTTTCTTAACAAACTTAAAAGTGCGTGTAAATGCTTTGCATGATCCTCTTTATTCTTAGAAAAAATTAGAATATCATCTATGAAAACAATTATGAATTTATCCAAATATGACTTACATCTTCGGTTCATCATGTCCATAAATGCAGCTGGGGCATTGGTTAAACCAAATGGCATGACAGTAAATTCATAATGGCCATACCTTGTTCTAAAAGCGGTCTTAGGAATGTCCTCTTCCTGTACCTTTAATTGATGATATCCTGACCTTAAATCGATTTTAGAGAAAAATCGAGCTCCTTGCAGTTGATCAAACAGATCATCGATTCTCGGTAATGGGTACCGATTCTTAATCGTGACTTTGTTTAATTCACGGTAGTCAATGCACATACGCATTGATCCGTCCTTCTTTTTAACAAACAGTATCGACGCTCCCCATGGCGACGAACTCGGTTGTATAAATACTTTCTCTAACAATTCATCTAATTGTTTCTTTAATTCTTGCATTTCTGCGAGTGCCAACCAATAAGGTGCTTTGCCAATCAGTGATGTTCCTGGTATTAAATGGATTCTGAATTCAACTTCTCTGTCTGGAGGTTGCCCTGGCAATTCTTCTGGAAATACATCTGAAAACTGCGATACTACTGGTATATCTTTTAAATCCTTTCCTTTAGTGTTAGTGATTATAGAAATCAAATACACTATAGAACCTTTTCTTATATAACTTGCAGTTTTCATCACAGAGATGAACTTTGTGGATCTAGATATTTTATCTCCTTTAATTGTGATCGTTTTACCTTTTGGTGAATTTACTTGGATTGACTTTTGATCACATAAAATACTGGCTTTATTGGCTATTAACCAATCCATTCCTAAAACAACATCGAATCCTGCCAGATTCATGGGATAAAGATTTGCAATAAACTTTTGATTTAAAATTTCTATGCTTGCTCCCTGCAAGATTTTAGAAATTCTAACTGTTTCTCCATTGGCTGTCTCTACTAAACATTCTAGTGGTAGTTTAGTTAATAACTGATTTAGAAATTTGCAAAATGATGTATTAATAAAACTTTGGTTTGCACCAGAGTCAAATAATACTTTAGCAAAAACATCATTAACTAAAAACGTACCAGCTATGACATCTGGAATCATCTTGGCTTCATCTGCAGTCAAAACAAATGCTCTAGCATTTTTAGTATTCTTGTTGTCTGGAGCTGGAGCTAATTTTGGACAATTTAGCTTGATATGACCTTGTTCTCCGCAATTGTAACATACCCTGCTGTTAGCTTTCTTCCTGCAGTTTTCTTCCTTGTGTCCCGATATTTTACAAAAGTTACAATATATGGAGCATCTTCCGGAATGCTTTCTTTTGCAATACCTACAGTAGGGTGCAGAGGTAGAACCTATATTTTTCCCACGGTTAGAATTTCCAGAACGAAATTCTTGTATGAGCTTTTGGGTTAGGTTTCTTCTTTGATTCTCTTCTTGGGTACGGACTAATTCATCTGTCAAGGTATTTGCTAGTTCTACAGCTTCTTCTATAGTGTGAGGTCTAGCTGCCTTGACTACATGTCTTATCTCTCCAATTAATCCCCAAATATAACGGGAAATTAACACTGGTTCTGGTGAAGCAAGGGTTGGCACTATTCTGGCATATTCAAAGAATATTTTAGTGTATCCCTTACTATCCACACCAGTCATCTTAAGGTTTAGGAATTTGTTTGCTATTTGTTCCTTCTCATTGGGTGGGCAGAATTTCCTTTCTACCTTGTCCTTAAATTCTTCTCATTCCATATTGTAGGTTCTATCACTTCCTTTTGTTTGGAGGATTGTGTTCCACCATTCTAGTGCTGCATTCTTAAACAGATTAGAAGCAAACAGTATCTTATCTTCTTCAGCACACTTGCTTATTCTTAAGACTGCCTCAGTCTTCTCTATCCAGCGTAAGGTTGCAATGGCCCCTTCGTTGCCTGAGAATTCCATTGGTTTACAAGACCAGAATTCTTTATAAGAACAACAATAAGGCATGGTTCTTATTCTTTTGGGAATGGGCATTTGAAGTACAGGTCCATTGTTTACGCTGTTTTCTGGTTCGCTTGGTCGCTTACTGCTATGCTTACTTTTATTATCAGCATCCTTAACAGTTTGAAGAATAAATGGCATTGCATCTATAATTCCTTGTGCTACTATGTGTTGGATAGCACTATTATCCACTTGATTGTTATTGTTATTGATGCTTGGATTCTCATTAACCACGTTAATGTTACTCTGGTTATCATTATTCAGATTTCCTTGATTTCCTTCGTCGGCCATCTGAATTTTAAACAATTACCCCATATTAATATCACAATTAATATCTTAATCTAGTTAATCACATGACACACATTTTTGCCAAAAGCGTCGATCATTGCGACTTGTACTCTATTTTCATATACTATGCGTCTATTACACACTAGTACTAAAATAAAGATTACAATACCAACGGAAAGAAAATTACACTAATAGTACTATGCATTCGTACACACATATTTTATTTTATTTTTATTATATTATATTATTATTACTACCATTTTCCTTCATTCTCACATTCACGGATATGGATTTATCCAAAAAACCATATTGCGCTCATCGTATTTCCATACGAGACGCTCTCCCACCTGACGCATTCTCTCACTGCTTTCTAAAATTTTCTCCCCAAAAGTCCTAAGCTCTTGTACGTTTTCTGCACTCATTGGGGGTGCAGGTTCTCAGACTAGGTTTGGAATCTGGGGTGCGGGTTCCTGATATGGGGGTGAAAGTTCCTGAAATTGGTAAGGATCCTCTAAGATCTCCCTAATATATTCATCATGGTAATAGGGATCTAAAGGGTCCATACCTGGGTAGGCTCCTATGTTCTGTATGGGTGTGTCTTCATGAATAGGGTAACGTTGCACAAAATCCCTATTATCGTCCCACCAGGGGTCGTAATTTGGATCTAGGGGGTTTGGTGCAGGTATCCTAGGGATTTATTCTGGGTTAAAGCATGCATCTCCACTTGGTTTTCCGGGTTTTCTATCTCCATGGGTTGATCTTGGATTGGTAGTTGTGGTTGGGGTGCTACTAATTGTTGCAGACTTGGGTCAGCAGCAGTTGTAGCTAGGATATGGAAATTAGCTAGGCTTCTATTAAGCATATCCTGTGTATGGGCATCAGTCTTCCATTTAGCGGCTGCTAAAACTCTTTGCTGTTGTAACTTTCGCATTCTTTTCCTACGAGCAAAGGCTTCCTTACTGAACCATCATCGTTTCTTATGAGGGAATGGCTCTTCTGACTGAGCTCTAAAAGCAAACACTCCTTCTTCCTGATCAGCAGAATACCCAGAAAAGGCAGGCTGTGAAGAAGTACCTTCACTCTTAGGTGAATCAGACAACTGACGACTCATGTCTGAGGGTCCTTGATCACTCATACTGTAACCTAACAAATAGTCAAATAACACATAACAAATAAATACAGTTATGCACGTATTTCCATAATTTATTTCCTAACAAAATATAGATTTTAAGTGTCAGCAGAACACTTCTTTGGCTCAGACCAGTGGCTAGGCTCTGATACCACCTTCTGTCGCAACCCCCGATCCCTTATATGTCCCAAAAACGGGCGGACGCGAGCTCAGAGTTTGGTGGTATCAGTTGTTTAAATCTTGCAGCGGAATTTACATCAGGACCGTAGTTAGGAAATGTTTATGAGAGTAAAACCACCATATTTGATATTAATAATAACATGGGCAAAACCCAAGTTTCTTATTACAATACATTTATAGGGACAAACCCTATTTTATTGAATTTAAAAATCGTTTATTAGGTAACTTTTATAGCCACATTTTTCCAAAGCCTTCAGTGCTCTCCAGCTGGCTTTTCACTAATTGGCTGTTCACATTGTGTTACCTGTAACGCGTTTTAAAAACATTTGTCAGTCGGAAATACTGGTGAGTGAATCCCAGTTTAATCAAGAAACATTTTATCAATTAAAACAGTATTGAGAGCGATCACATTGTTTATTTCTACACAATTACTCATTCAGTATTTGCCACTCGACCGGATCTGTGGCTATGGTCAAGTTACCCATTGGCTAACTCGTCGTCCAATGGTAACGTACTGTCATTCTGACTTACTACTACTACTCGCAGTAATAAATTTTATATACAAAACCCCATAATACCGGCAGTAATTGAAGAACTACAAAGACTCAATCACCGCTTAATCATATTGTAAAATAATTAAGGTTTTGTAAAATATTCCAAAAAGGTTAACAAAAAGAGGATAAACTCACATTGCTATCTTAGACTTCTTGTAAGGTTTCCTGGATATAATCTATAATTTATACAAATGTACATTGGTTAGTATCATAACCCTTTGAAAATATTGATGATACCCTCCCCGAGACGGCATTCCAACAACTACGTCGGGCAGAACCACGACAGTTGTTACGGAACCCTAAATGAATCGGGCAGCGTAACTGTTACGAAACTGGGGTTATAATACTTACAACGGAGCAGAACCTCGCTAATTAGGGGTATAATACCCGACTATTATAACTCTTCTACAGAATTTGAGTTTTGAGAATGAATTGTGAGCGACGGAAAACGAAAACTGATGGCCTTCTTATATAGTTGCTGAATTTGGTCTCCACGCGGCCCGCGTAAAGAACAGACAAGGGTTACGCGGCCCGCGTCAACCCTGGTCAACTAACTAGCTTGTCCCGGTCATGATCTAGACCCGCCACGATGTCGACACGTGTCAGCTCAGGATGTCTCCGCGTTTATTGATCTTACGCGGCCCGCGTAAGTGTAAGCTAAGGCTTACGCGACCCGTTTGAACTAAAGAAATCAGTGGAGTCAGGTTCCAGCCTTGATACCGCCCGCGTAAGCTTGAGGTGAGGTCCTACGCGGCCCGCCTCAGCTTAATATTTCTTGTTTTTAATTTATTTTATATGTTATAACATATTTCGGGCTTGGTTTTCACATACGGGGTGTAATTAAAGACATATTGGGACATACTAGAGTGTCAGAAATATTATAAGGGTGTTGATTTTACCGAGGGTTGTTACATTTTGTGACTCGTTTCTTTGTTGTTGTTGAACGTTTGGTCGTTGATTTTGAGTTTGTTGGTTACTAATATTCTCGGGCTCCCTCCAACCAAGGTTAAGTGGTTACGCCAACCTTGGTTGTAGGTACCCGTTGGCGGACCCGATGGTCTAGGTCGATTATCAATGTAGTTTACCACTTCCGTTTGGTTTCCATTTCTTTCATACAATTCCAATTTTCATGCGGCCCACCACACCCTTCACAAGCCATAACCGAGGCCGTTTTTGTCATTTCTAGTTTTTTTATTTTTGAGGATAGGGCCTCGATTTGGGCTTATAAGGAGGTGTTTTCATCTGCTTTATGGGCACCCAGGTCAATAGACTTTGAGCCTTGGGGGTGTGCCATTGAAAACTGTTTTGAGCAATTTCCTCGATTTGATTATAGATTTCATTTGGGCGTCTATTACCTAGAAGTCCCATGGAGCTTGAGTCGAGTGTTTGTCTCGTATGTGGCAGTAACCCGTTATAGCAAGTGGATACTTGTTGCCACACTGCGAGACCATGATGAGGGCATTTCCTCAATAGCTCCTTGAACCTTTCCCAAGTTTCATATAAGGATTCCCCATCCTCTTGTGAATATGTATTTATTTCAGTCATTAATTTAGCGGTCTAAGAGGGCGGGAAATACTTATATAGAAATTTTTGGGCAAGTTCATCCCAAGTGTTTACCGATCCACTTGGGAAGGTGTTGAGCCAAGCCTTGGCTCGGTCTTTTTGGTGAAAATGGGAACATTCGGAGGCGGACGGCGTCGTTTGATGCTCCGTTGATCCGGAAAGTGTCACATATTTCCAAAAAGTTGGTAATATGTAAATGGGGATCTTCATCGGGTATGCCATGGAATGTTGCGGAATTTTGGAGCATTTCTATCAAATGCGGCCGAAGTTCGAAGTTGTTGGCATCGACGTTCGATGCATTGATGGCGGCTCCGAAGTTACCGACCGTGGTCCGCAGGTAATCCATTTAAGGTACGTTGATCCGCCATCGGGATTCGATCCCCCGAAGCCTTCTCTTGATTCTTGGCTTTTAGTCTTTTTCTTAGAAAGCGTTCGGGTTTGTCTAGAGGTTCTTTTATGTCTTTATCGGAACTGGAGCTCATGCACTGTGTAGAAATTTCAGGCTCTGCAATTGAGTTCTCAGTCCTGCGATCAAAATAAAAAGAATTGTTGGTCAGATCCTTTACCACGACCCTGTGGTCAATGGCCACGGCCTGTGGTTGTATTACAGTTGCTGTTTTCTGGATCCCGGTTACTAGGGAGATCAGCACGGCCCCGTGGTGCACCTCTACGGCCCATGGTCACTCTTCTATAACTCAGAAAACAAAAACTGCCAGTAAGAATGATGGACACGGCCCCGTGTCTGACCGGGCACGACCCGTGCTGAGTTCTGCAGATTTTGAAAAATTAAGAAAAATCCTAAAAAATAAAAAAATGCTAAAAATAATTAGGCCATTGATCTTAAACTTTCCTAAAATCCTTGTGTCCCCGGTAGCGGCGCCAAAAACTTGGTGTGCGTTAAGCGTGATATGATTTTATTAATATTTTAAGTTTGTTTTACACATTAGTCAAGTTTTAATTTTATAAAAGACGATATTGTACTAACACTAAACACACACTAGGGCAAGTGCACCCATCGCGAGCGTAGTATAATGTTGGTAAGATACCGAGGTCGTCCAAGGACACAAGAACTTTTAATACCGGTTTATCGTCAACGTCTAATCGATATAAATTTTTGATAAAAGTTTTTAAACATGAAAGCAAATCTAAAAATTAAAAGATAAATAAAATGAAAAAGAAATAGACAAGATAGAATCACTTGGATCCAACTCCCTTTTAATGTACCCTTTGATGATTTTCACACTTTCGGACTTTTTAAGAGATTATCTTAGTTATAGTAGTAGGCCCCTCTTTTGAAGGTGACGTTACCCTCAACCGAGTGGTTTGAATCAGCAGGGATACAATCCCAAAGGGTCGGAATATTGTAAGATAATTAAATAAGTTATTAATGCGAAAAGTGGTAGGCCCCTCTTTTGAAGGTGATGCTACCCTCGGTTAAGTGGTTTGAGTCAGCAATGATACAATCCCAAGAAGACGGTTTAATGTTTTAATAGTAGTTTACATATGAGGAATTCAAGCTATTCGCACCCCCGCCATCCAATACCTTTGGGGAATTGAAGGAGGTCCTAGTAAGCTTGAACCAATTCCTTGCAGGATCTATACAATGAACAAGACTAGAACTTTACCAAACCACCCTTCTAACCCCCTTCCAAGTAGTTAACGTGCTTTATATAGACCGTAAAGACACGAATGAGCAAACCAATGACATCATGAAGAAATGGTAAAGAAAATTCACTTTCAACATAAGAAACTAGTTATTAAAGACATTAATACATGCCCAATTAATGCCGAAAGATTAAAAATCAAAAGTAATACATTAAAGACTTCTCTTCACCAAGTGATGTAAGAGATTAGCCAAGCATGGCCTTTGATTGACAAGAACTCTTACTATCAATCTTGGATCCCGAGACTACTACACACTCTAAAGATAAAAGATGGATGATGGTGGTGGGTGTTGGTGTTGTAGTGGTGGTGGAATGGTGGCAAAGTGAGAGAGAAGTGGTTTACCAAGGGATACCTTTGAAGTGAACCAAGCACCCCTATTTATAGTCAGAACACTACCCTGGCCACGGCCCCGTGTCCATCCGGCACAGCCCGTGGCCAGCTCCTTCTCTTCCTTCATTAATTGCAACTGTCAGCATAGGGCCCCACACGACCCCGTAGGTTCTAGACACGGCCCTATGGTCAACTCTTTGTTGTACTATCAAGATTCTACAAATCTGAGAGTTGACCACGCCCCATGGTGAGCTGGGCACGACCCCGTGTTGGGCGTAGAAGCTTCTACAGTCTTTGTCTTGTTGTACGAGGTCTGACCACAGCATATGACTGGATGGGCACTGCCCCATGGTCAGCTTCTGTTTTCTTGTTTTTTTCTTGGTAGATGCTGCCGAGGGGTCGGGCATGTCACGTTATTCCTTCTTCTTGTAATTATGTTGATTTTTGGCTGCTTATTTGTTTCTTTTGTTCTTTTAAGCTTATTTGGTCCTGTAAATTCAAAAGGAAGAAAGAAATGCGCTTTTTCCAACATTAGTACTAAAAAGGGTTGCTTTTATGCCTTTATTGCTGTAATTTATATGTTGCATTTTGTACATATCAGTAGATTACCAGAGATGGAGTTAGAGACGCCCCGGACCATTAATATAGATTTTTTGACCGAGATTGGATCGATCGGTTGGGTCCAGAAGTTCATGCCAGCCTCCTTCCCGTGGGCCCGGTTATTTGAGGCCGGCCAAGAGCGGGCCCACAGGGAGATTACATTAGAGTTTTTATGTACACATGGTTTAAGTTGCTTAAAGCCATGTACGGCTTAAAACAGGCATCGAGAGTGTGGTACAGCAAGATAGATGGCTATTTAGTTCAATATGATTATAAACGAAGTCAAAGGGAACCCACTTTGTATGTAAAAGGAAGCGGAACAGGTGATATGATTGTGCTATGTTTATATGTGGAAGATACTGTGTACACTAGTTCGTCGGAGAAACTACTTGCAGAATTTAGACAAAAGATGGTGAATGAATTCGAGATGACAGATATTGGGCAGCTGAACTATTTTCTTAGCTTGGAGGTAACTCAAAGAAAATATGGTGCATTCATTGGGAAGCAGGCATATGCTCGTGATTTGTTAAATCGGTTTGGTATGAGTGCTACCACTCTGATGAATGTAAATAAAACATCACAACTAGAAGATGGAGGAGCGGTTGCAGATGAATATCAGTTTAGAATTCTAGTAGGTGGTCTCATTTACTTGGCTCATTCTCGTCCTAATATTGCGCATGTCGTGGGGGTCATTTCATGGTTTATGCACAAACCTTCTGTAATTCACTTGGGAGAAGCTATAAGGGTACTGAGGTATGTTGTTATTCCATTGATCTTGGTCTTTGGTATGGGAAAACATGAAGTGTTAATCTCACTAGGTACACCGATAGTGATTAGGCGAGTTGTGTGGAAGATAGAAAGAGTACATCAGCAAATTTGTTCTCGATTGGGTCTGGTGTTGTCTCATGGTGCTCAAAGAATCAAGAAGTTGTGGCGCTTTCAACAACGGAGGCTTAATACATTGCTGCCACTGTTGCTGCTTGTCAAGTTACTTGGCGAAGGGAAATTCTAATAGAGCTTGGACAGGAACAAAAAGCTGCTTCACCAATCTTCTGTGATAACATGTCAACAGTTTTCTTAACAAAAAAATCAGGTGTATCATGGCAGGAGTAAACACATTAACTTCAAATTTCATTTTATACAAAATCTGGTTGAAGGAGGGCAGATTGAGTTGAAGTCTTGCTGCACTGAAGAACAAGTAGCTGATCTCTTGACCAAGCCATTGAGTGCTGAACAATTCTATTATCTTCGTGGAAGAATGAGTTTGACGTCTCTTTGAATTACGTGGGGGTGTTAGGAATAATTCAAAATTAGTAATTAGTGTTTATTATCACGTTTTTAATAAGTGGTAAACTTAGGATGTTAAGTTTTACCGAGTCTTAAGGGTTTGTAAGTCTGTTTCGTAGTTTATTTGTTGAAGGAGTCTTTTGAACGTTGTAATCTATGCTATTTAAGCAGCCTTAATCATCGAATAAAGTAACGAGTTCATAAGCTTTGATATCTCCTCTTTTAACAGGAAATGGATACACATGAAAATTTTACTTTAGAGTTTTGCAAGACTAATGAGCAGTTGGCTAATCTTTTAACCAAAGCATTGAGCAAGGAAATGTTTATAAGTTTACGACATCACTTAGGAGTTATGGATTTTGAATCAAAGGGAGGTGTTGAAGACTAATTCAAACTCCTATAGCGGTTGCATGCACATGCTTGAAGTTCTGGTTCCTCCTTAAATTCGCCTGTCGCAACCCCCGACCCCTTGTCCCGGGAGCGGTGTCGCGAGATCCAGAGTAGTGGTATCGGTGTTTATTAATTTGGCAGCGGAAAATTTCATAAAGACCGTAATTAGGAAATAGTTTATCAGAGTAAAACACCACATTTTATAAATAATAAATACATGGGAAAAACCCAAGTTTCCATTTATAATATGTTTATAGAGATAAACCCTAATTTATTGAAATAAAACTTCTTTCTTGTTTAGGTAACTTTTATAGCCAATTTTCCAAGCCTTCAGTGCTCTCCAACTGGCTTCTATTTGGCTTTCACATTTTGTTACCTGAAACGCGTTTTAAAAAGTTTTATTAGCAAGAAATACTGGCGAGTGCATCCCAATTTAATCAAAACAAGTTTTATATATTTAGAGTATTGAGAGCGATTACAATGTTTCTATCTGCCAAATTACCACCCACGGTACTGTCAATCCTGACTTATTGTCATGTTACTATTCACAACATTAGTAACAAGTAATGTATACAAAACCCCAACATACCGGCAGTAATTGTAGAATACATTGACTCAATCACTGTTAATTATAATTTAAAATAATTGAGGTTTGTATAAGAAGGTTTACAAAAATGAATGTATAATGGTTTTAAGAAACCATAGTAAATAATAAATAAGCAACACTTTTTTTATAGAGTTGTGCCCTTAGCATGAAGAGTTTCAAAAAAAATTGATTTTTCACTTTGATGTCCCATACTTTTCATTTTTTTGCAAGTTTTTCGTTTTACGTTTCGTTCTATATTTTGCAAGTTAACACGCCGCAACGTACATGTGGGGTTCAACGTTTTTTCAGCATTTTTTTCCCATTTGACAGACCCATCGCAACACGTCTATTTTTCCCTGTTTGACAAGTTTGTCGCAACGCGCGGGTCCTAGACCATCTTAGTTATTTTTTTCTATATTTTACGTTTCGGTCTAATTTCTTCACATTAACACGCCGCAACAGGCGTACGTGGTTCCAAGATTTTACTTTGCTTTTCGTTCGGTGTTATTTTTTTTCTTTTTATTTATTTTGTTTTCTCGAGCTTTTCTAGTGTTAGTGGTCAACGACAGTGGTGTAGCATTGATGAACTTGGCATGGTTTTACGCCCCCGCCACAACGTGGGGATGGTTTAATACTAGTTTAATTTAATTAGACTTGTAGTCTTGTCACTACGTGATTTCTACATATGATTCAGCTTATCTTATTGCCCACTTTAAATTTAATTAAACTTTACCTAGTTATAATTTTAATTAAGGCTAATATAAAAATAAAATATATTATATGAAGTATTTTCAAAAAATAAATATAATAAATCTTACATTTCCCTCCGATTTATACAGCCGGTTTTTTTTGGTGTGAACCGCAGACCAAATCCTTGCCACAATTGCAATTTTTAAACCGACCGACCGAATATTAAAATTATGAAGATAAACTGACCTTGAAACGAAACTTTGGCGACCATTTGAATAGTTACACGGTATTCCTGAATCATAAATATGGTTTGGATAATTACAATTTTTTGAGTTTTGATTACTTCTTAAGATTAATGGCATAAGGAGGTAAAGTTTAAGGTGAGAGTGAATGTGTGAATTAGTGGCTTATATAACCTAAACAACACTAAAAGTGTGTGTAAAACAAAGATGGCACACAAAAAGTACCACTAAAAACATAAATTAGTGGCTTAAAAACTAAATGCCACTAAAACGTGTGTCAAGCAAATATGGCATACATAAAGTGCCATGAAAAACCTAAATTAGTGGCATAAAAGCTAAATGCCACTAAAAGTGTGTGCCACTAAATGGATTTTTTTTGTAGTGCTTCACATGCAGGGGGACACGTGGCAACATCGGGAGCGGCCTAATGTCCAGCTGTCACGGCCCGTGACTCCTTGGGTTAAACGGGTTGCGCCCCGCGAGAACCCACTAAAATTGATTTTATTTGATTTTTATTAATATAAAGGTATTTCAGGCCCGTTTTTCGTATACGGGGTGTATTTTAGGACGTATGGGGGTGTTTTAAGGGTTTTGGGAGAGTTGCTATATCATTCCCATCTTGTTTTAGATCTCGTCCTCGAGGTCTACAGGTGTGGATATTTCCTTTGCATCTCCCACTCGAGCTCCCAAGTGTATTCTGGTCCTCTCTTGGAATCCCATTTCACTTTGGCCAGAACAAATCTCTTGTGTTTGAGACTCTTGATTTTATATCTTTGATCTGTAGCGGTTTCTCTACAAACTTAAGTTTCTCATTTACCTCTATATATACTTAAGAGGTATCACTAATGATTCATCTACTAAGCATTTCTTGAGATTACATACATGAAATACATCATGTATTCCTGCCATTTCCTCTGGCAGTTGTAGCTGGTAAGCTACTGGCCCTATTCTTTTAATAATCTCAAAAGGTCCAATATACATGGGGCATAGCTTTCCCCTCTTGATGAATCTGACCACTCCTTTCCAAGGAGAAACTTTTAACAATACCTTGTCTCCTACCTGAAATTTCAAAGGTTTTCGCCTGTTATCTGCATAACTCTTTTGACGATCGCGTGTTGTTTTCAGTCTTTCCCTGACTTAAATAATCTTGTCCGTTGTTTATTGTACTATCTCTGGTCCAGACAGTTGTTTTTCTCCAATTTCTCCCCAACAGACTGGAGTTCGGCACTTTCATCCATAGAGTGCTTCAAATGGTGCAGCATTGATACTTGTATGATAGTTGTTATTGTAGGAAAATTCTATTAATGGTAAATGATCGTCCCAATTTCCTCTGAAATCAATTACACAAGCTCTAGGCATATCCTCCATTGTTTGGATTGTCCTTCTGCTTTGTCCGTCCGTTTAAGGATGATAAGCTGTGCTTAGTTGTAACTTGGTTCCCATTGCTTTATGGAAACTAGTCCAAAAATGAGAAGTAAAACGGCTATCTCTATCAGAAAAAAATAGACAAAGGAACTCTGTGTAATGAAACAATTTCATTTACATATAACTTAGCTAATTGTTCCATGCTGAAAGTTTCCTTCATAGGTAAGAAATGGGCAGATTTGGTTAATTTCTCTACAATCACGCAGATTGCATCGTTACCTTTTCTTGTTTTTGGCGATTTAGTAACAAAGTCCATTGTTATCAATTCCCATTTCTATATAGGCATTTCTAATTGCTGCAATAAAACTGAGGGTTTCTGATGTTCAGCTTTAACCTGTGAACAAGTTAGACACTTGGCAACATAGGTTGCTATATCCTTTTTCATTCCTATCCACCAGAAATTCTTTCTTAAGTCTTGATACATTTTATCATTACCAGGATGTATCGTATACTTAGACTTATGGGCTTTTTCTAAAATTCGGTGGCTTAGGTTTCCTTGTGTCACACCCCAACCGATGGCGGAAACATCGGGGCATGGCACTGAGCGAAACAGATTGTCCAGAAGTTTCCATAACAATTATCATTACCATTCAATTTAAAATAACATGTCCCATACCATGTCTCAAACAGTAAACAAATTATTACAGATAAAAACTAGGCAAATAATTCTGTTCCGACAACTCAGATTTATACGTAAGTAGTTTACTTATTGGTTTCTAGGACCTCTTTTCCTAGCTTCGATTTCATCACAGCACAGAGAGCATCCTAGACCTTTCCTAGCCTCAAGTTCACAGCATGCTAAGCATGTAAACTTCCTAAGCACCTGTCACATACGTTAAAATAAAGTCAATACATAAAATGTAAAGGTGAGCATACAATTTTGATAATAGCATATAGAGTTCGAATTCGTTTACGCATAACCAGCACGTACACATAGTGAAATGAAGCACGTTAGTTATCGACATAGATCCATCGATACCAATGATTGCGGGTTGACTGCCAAATGCAGATCGCAAAACATGATTACCACCGTAATCCATGCAAGTAATTGTCCTTAACAACCCCCGTGTGAACGGGTGCTGAGTCCAAAGTATAGTACTATCGTTGCTAAGGCAGGTAGACAACATTCCATGTGTAAACATAACAAACAAGCATTCATAAGCCACGTATAACATGCATTAACGGTTAGCGTTCAAATAGTATTGAGTAGTGTGATTGTTGTAGTTTGAATGGATTAATAGCATAACGATAAGCAACGCGTAAAACGGAAAACATATGTTGGAGAGTCGGACAGCTGGTCGATCGGACGGTAGTTCGATCGGACGGCTGACCGTTCGGTTGACAGTCCGTTCGATCCGCTGTCCGGTCGGTCGGTAGGCCGATCGGATGGCTGTTCGAGTGGATTGCTTCTTCCTTTAAGAAGGATGTGTTTGTGTATGATGGCTTGACTTTTGAAGTTTTCATTGTAGTATTTGAAAACATTGAAGTACCTTTACCCTTCAGGTCGGGCGATCGGACGGCTGTTCGATCGGCCGGCAACCCGGTCGGTTAGGTATTTTAAGGATTGTAGTGATTTGCTTTGGATCGGACAGGTGTTCGATCGATTGGAAAGTCAACAATAGTCAACAACTTTAATGAAATTCAAAGTATGGTGCAGTGGATCGGATAGTTGATCGATCGAACACTAATGCTGTTCGATCGAACAACATGCATAAACACAACGACGAGTTTCTCAGCAGGGTGTCACCTGATCGGACAGCTGTTCGATCGGGTGGCACTCCTAGTGCATCGAACATGTTGAAAATCGATCAAGTGTTGAAGTATAGTATCTCATGATCCGAAGAGTAATCCGATCGGACAGTAGTCCGATCGAACGGAAATTCGTTCGATACTAGTCCTCAAAGTAAATTGATTGTGTGGGACCATGTGTTGACCGTTCGGTTGGCCAGTCGATCGGCTGACTGTCCGATCGGCTGGCTGTCCGTTCGGACAGTAGTCCGATCGGTCAGCATCCTGACCTGATCAGCCTATCGTCCAACACTTGGTTGTTCTGATTGTTTGTCGTTTTATTGAGGTATTTTGACAACGAGTCGAACCTATATTCCTCGTCCTTACTTGGTTCCTTTGGTCGGACAGGAATCACCCAAATCCAGCTGATGAATTGTTCGGAACGGAGTTTATCGTTTAACCCGAAATCGGTTAACCTCATGGATAGAATCCGGACCTTGAGCCATGAAACCACCGGAGTGATTTGTAAACCGGCACAAGCCCCGTTTCTATCGGTTTGAAGGCATTGAGTGAAAAAGAGTTGAAAGAAAGTTGGAAAATCCGTCTTTCAATCCTTTTCATCATGTATATGTTTAGATCCATGAAAGATCTTTGTTTGTTTATGTGGAAATCGGCTAGATCCGAGTTATTCTTGGTGGATTGAGGCCAAAACATTAAGTTCTTCAAGAACCCATGATGACATCATCCTAGAACACTTGAATCTTGATGATTTCACGGTTAAAAGTTAAGATTTGAAAGATAGAAAGGTGTAGGAGTGCGTGTAGATCAAGAAAGTACAAGATTTAGGATGAAATCTTACCGGAATCGAGAGGAATCTGCGAAAAGGATGAACTAAGCGTGCTGGTCGAACAGGGGTTTTCAAAAGTGGAAAGGATGACAATGACAGGGGTATTTATAGGATGCCAAAAAGGGAAAGTGCTGGCCGATCGGCCAGGCAGCTCGATCGGACAGCCTGTCCGATCGGCTGGCTGTTCGATCGGCTGGTAGCCTGATCGATCAGTCTGCACGTCCGAGTGTTCGGCGCGACGATTTTTGATATTTCGATCTCGGTTGAGAGCGGTGCGATACGATAGGGTTTCCTAGTCAAATTACTTTCAATCTCAAGCACTCATATCTCGCGCTATCTCTTCTCCACTAATTATCATAGTTCGATTGTGATTCCAGTTCGATGTCGATTGAGTTCGATTGCATTTCGAGTTCGATTGCGTTTCGATTGATTACCACAACACAACACAACACAACACAACATAAATAAACATTCACAAGTAACACATAAAACACACACACACACGTATAACAATAACCAATAAGTATAGATCGAGTTACGATTCGGTGTCGATTTGATTAGCATAGCTTGATTATCATTTAGTTAACTTTATCGCATTGTTACTTCCTATAGTTCACAGTCGCAGGTCGATTGAATAGCGACTAATATACGTCAATTACTGCAATTATAGACACTTACTCCACATAATAGCTACAATCAAAGAAATTTATTATTAGTCGGTTGCGTGAAATCGGTCGTTGACTCGACCTTGACTTTGACTTTGACTTCTCGAAAACACGGGGTGTTATAGCCTCCCTTGTTTAGGGAATTTCGTCCCGAAATTAGGCTGGAAGTTGTACAACACCGTGAATCGCGTTTGAGAACTTTCTCTCCCTAGACTTTCTCTTTAAATAGCTGCGGGTACTTCGCCTTCATGTCGCTTTCGAGTTCCCAAGTGAACTCTGCGCCTCGTTTGCCTTCCCATCGGATTTTCACAATAGGGAAGCGAGAGCGTCTGAGTTGCTTGGTTTGACGGTCCATGATTTCGACAGGCTTCTCCACGAAGTGTAATGTTTCGTTCACTTGTAAGTCATTGAGAGAGACATGTAAGTCATGGTCGGCTAAGCACTTTCGGAGGTTTGACACGTGGAAAGTCGGGTGGACGTTACTAAGTTCCTCCGGTAGTTCGAGTCTGTAGGCGACTTTTCCGATCCTTTCCAGAATCTTAAAAGGTCTAACATATCGAGGCGTGAGCTTTCCTTTCTTGCCGAATCGGACCACACCCTTCCAAGGTGATACCTTTAGGAGTACGTAGTCACCAACGTCAAATTCAAGGGGCTTGCGTCGTCTATCGGCGTAACTTTTCTGTCGATTCCGAGCTTTTACCAAGTTGTCTCTAATTTGGAAAATTCTGTCTGTCGTTTCTTGTAATAGCTCAGGACCGGTTAATTGCGAATGACCAATCTCATGCCACACAATAGGCGATCGACATCTTCTTCCGTATAAAGCCTCGAATGGTGCCATTTGAATGCTGGAATGATAGCTGTTGTTATACGAGAATTCGACTAACGGCATGTATTTATCCCAATTACCACCGAAGTCTATGACACGTGAATGGAGCATGTCTTCAAGAGTACGAATCGTTCTTTCAGTCTGACCGTCGGTTTGAGGGTGGAAAGCGGTACTTAGATTGAGCGACGTACCGAGTGTCGTTTGAAACGTTTCCCACAGTCGCGAGGTAAACCGAGCATCACGATCGGAGATGATGTCATGAGGCATCCCATGATTACAAATGATCTCGTCAGTGTAGATTCGGGCTAATCGTTCTACCTTGTAGTCTTCCCGTATCGGTAAAAAGTGAGCTGATTTAGTCAAGCGGTCGACCACAACCCAAATGCTGTCGTGACCTGATGACGTGTGTGGTAGCTTTGTTATAAAGTCCATAGCTATACTCTCCCACTTCCACATGGGGATCGGTGGTTGTTCGAGTAAGCCAGAGGGTCTTTGATGTTCAGCCTTGACTCTTGCACAGGTTAGGCATTTTCCAACATAGAGAGCAATATCCCTTTTCATGCCCGGCCACCAGTACTTATAGCGAAGGTCCTAGTACATTTTGTCGGCACCGAGATGAATAGAATACCGGGATTTGTGGGCTTCGTCCATCAAGATCTGTCACAAATTGGTCTGTTTGGGGATCCAAATTCGGTCCAGGAAGTGGAATATTCCATTCGACTTGCTTACAAGTTGGGCTCCATCGTGGTAGATTCTTTCCTTCTTCAGGGTGCGTTCGTTAAAACACGCGTGTTAAGCGTTGCGAATGAGGGTTTCGAGGTCGTGTTGAGCTTGGATGTTACGAGTGCTAAGCAGATAGCTCTGTCTGCTGAGTGCGTCGGCAACAACACTTGCTTTTCCTGGGTGATAACGAATCTCGCAGTCGTAATAGTTGAGAAGTTCTACCCATAGGCGTTGACGCATATTAAGTTCCTTCTGATTAAAGATATGTTGTAGGCTCCTATGATCGGTGAAGATCGTACACTTGGTACCATACAGGTAGTGTCGCCAGATCTTTAACACAAAAACAACCGCGCCTAGCTCGAGATCATGGGTTGTATAGTGTTTCTCGTGGACTTTGAGCTGACGAGATGCGTAAGCTATAACCTTGTCCCGCTGCATGAGGACACAACCAAGGCCAAGGTTGGAAGCATCACAGTAGATAATGAAATCGTTGTTTCCGTCGGGCAATGTGAGGACAGGAGCATTGCAAAGCATGTGCTTAAGGGTTCGAAAGGCAGTCTCTTGTTCAGTTCCCCAAACAAAAGGCTTGTCTTTATGCGTGAGGGCGTTAAGCGGCACAGCGATCTTTGAGAATCCTTCGATAAATCGTCGATAATAGCCCGCTAGTCCGAGAAAAGAACGGACTTCGGACGGGATCTTAGGTGTAATCCAACTCTTGACAGCTTCAGTCTTCGCAGGATCGACGTGAATACCTTGATTATTTACGATGTGACCCAGAAACTGAACTTCCTCCAACCAGAATTCACACTTGGAGAACTTGGCATAGAGTTGGTTCCCCTGGAGTAACTCGAGAACCAAACGTAGATGTTGCGCGTGTTCGGCTTTCAATTTGGAATAGATCAAGACATCGTCGATGAATACGATGACGAAGTGGTCGAGATAAGGTTTACACACGCGATTCATCAGATCCATGAAAACCGCTGGTGCGTTGGTTAAACCAAAAGGCATAACAACGAATTCGTAGTGGCCGTATCGAGTGCGAAAAGCGGTTTTAGGTATATCCTCCTCTTGAATACGTAGCTGGTGATATCCTGAGCGTAGATCGATCTTCGAGAAACACGTAGCACCTTGTAGTTGATCAAACAAATCGCCGATGCAAGGTAGGGGATAGCGGTTCTTGATTTTTTTTCAAACTACACGCATTTATATATCTATATTATTATTATTATTATTATTATTATTATTATTATTATTATTATTACTAAAGGTTGTTCATTCCGAACTGCATCTCTCGCTTGTCGTATTTCCACACGAGCTTCTCTCCTATCTGTCTTATCCTCTCTCATCCTTCTATAAATTCCTCACCATAAATGCGGAGTTCCTACACATTCTCGTCACTCATGGGTGGTCGTGGTTCGGGTACTGGGTTAGGGTACAAAGGTAACGGTTCTCCATATGGATACAGGTTGTTTAATATCTCCCGAACATACTGATCGTTATCCCAATACGGATCTAAAGGATTAAGGTTGGTATATTATGCTATGGGGTTTAGTATTGGTTCCTCCTGAGGATAGAGTTCCTTATAATCCCTATGGTCATCTCTCCATGGATCATATGCTAAAGGGTTCGGGGCTGGGATTCTAGGTATCTCATCAGGGTCAAAGGCTGGTATGGGAAATTAGTTTTCTAGGTTCGGCTCTATTTCCATTGGTTGGGTTGGAAACAGTGGCAATGGTTGTGGTGCAATGATTTGATCAAGGTTTGGATCCGCTGAAGTGGTAGCTAGTATATGAAAGTTTGCCAAACGTCTATTAACTATGTCATGTGTCTGGGCATTGACTTCCCTATAGGCTGCTGCTAAAGCTCTTTGCTAGTGTAACTTTCTCATTCTCTTTCTCCTCTCGTGTGCTCCCCTACTAAACCATCCACTCTTTTTCGAAGGGAATGGTTCCTCGGATTGCGCCTTATATATGAAAATCCCCTCTTTTGTATCAGCAGAATACCCCGAAGGAGTAGGCTGTGACGAGGTTCCTTCACTTTTGGGAGAATTATCTCGCTTCAAGCTTATGAGATTACCATGTTATATAAAAAAAACTCTTATATATTTCTGATTAAACTTATGATGGATAATGGATGATGTTATGAGCTTCGATATGCTTTGCTTATTATCAGCTTAGCAGACATACCCCAACCGAGCACCATCCCAGTGGTTAATGCCATAAGATTCGCATATATATCATTTTTTACTAACTCCACCTAGAGGGTATGTACCATCCGAGTCACCATCCCAGTGGCAATACCATAGGCTTTGTCAATACACAACTAGCTCAGATAAATGGATAGATGTAATATTTTTTTTCGGGCGCTACCAATTTCGAATTTATTTTCATAAAAAGAAACAGATGTGCCATTTAACCGGAATACTTATAAGCTTTTTATTTATAACAGTACCCCTTATACTCTCAAAAGTTTCGGTTTTGCTATAGCTCCTAAGGCGAGAACCCACAATAATCCTAATATTTAAGTATATTATATCGATCCAAAGAAACCTTTCAAGCGGTTGGGCCTACCCACATATCCTAAGTTAGACACATGTTCGACCGTTTCTTTATCTTATATATAATAATCATAAAATCGATGATCTGATTACACCTATCATCTTCCATTTTGTTTGCAAAATCTTTACGGGACATTTTCAATTTTTATAGATTTTGTTTTTGATTTTTTTTTTTTGGTTTTTTTATAAGACCTAACTAAAACACTAGTTCCCCCTCCCCAAGCTTAAAATCTACATTGTCCCCAATGTGGAAGGAAACTAGGACTCAAAGATAAAAAAAAAAAAAAAAAAAAAAAAATTTATGTACAAAAGACTGGAACAGACTCCCCCGGTTAAAGAAGCAAGATCCTCGTGAATGTTCTACAGCGACCGCATAGCATTTCATTCGCGGCCACAACAAAAATGTGGGATACGCTTCTCAAAACATATTCAAATCATCCCCGCCTAAATGGAGATTGAGTATAGACGGAGTGATCGAAATGTGCAACATAAAGCTCAAACACTCCTAACACGTTAAACCGACACGTTGTACAAAAATTGTACAAGAACTACAATTTAGGGCTATTTTAATTAGAAAAAAACTTTTTCAACCTTTCCGTGCCTTGCCCTCGTGAAAACATGTGAATTAGCCTCAGTTGCACTAAAGCTTTACCAAACAACTCTATAAAACTTCCCCACACTTGTCTGTTTCGTACACGAAAACAAAGAACAAATGAAATAAAACCAAAACTTGGGTTGCCTCCCAAGAAGCGCTAAGTTTTAGATCTTCAGCCAGATTATACCTGTCAAATCATGGTGGGCGTGTATGGTGTTTACATTCTCTCATTTTCATCAACCAATTCATCTACAATTTCGAAACACCATCCAGCTTGTTCAATAACCAGCTATTCAACTCACATTTTCCTTCTTTTCCAACCATCTTTTGTGATTTCTTTTCTTTTTTTCTCCTGCTCCTCCTCGGTTTCTTCTTTTTCTTAACCTTTACCAACCTATTAATCATAAAACATTCTTTCTCTTCCACAAGACTCTTCTTTTTAGAAGGTCTACACTTATTAGCCATAGATTTGGTTGAGTTTGAGAATACTTTTAAAGTCAATTTTTGATCCCCAACCCTAAACTTGACTGTTCCCTCAACACAATGAATGATAGCATGAGCAGTAGCTAGGAACGGTCTGCCTAATATAACAGTTGGTTGGTTATTTTTAACACACTCAAGTACCAAGAAATCGACAGGATAATAAAATTCCCCAACTTTCACAATCACATCTTTTACAATCCCCCGAGGACATGTAGGAGTTTGATCAGCCAACACCATTGTGGTTTCAACTTTTTGCAATGGCCAAAAATCATACTGATCATATAAACTCCCTGGTAATATACTTACACATGCTCCAAGATCTAACAAAGCCCGATCTAATTTAAAATCACCTATTTGTATTGAAATAATAGGTGCTCCTGGATCTTGGAGTTTCGGGGGAAGGGTACCCATCAAAACGGCATTCACATGAACGGTTAAATCAAGTTGTTTAGGAAACTTGTGATGTCGTTTTTGGGTACTTAACTCTTCTAAAAATTCAACATGGTCAGTACTTTCTTTAATTTTTTCAAGCAACGGTTTATTTATTTTTTACCTTTTCAAAGCTTTCCCAACTTTCACCCTTAGGTGATTTTCGTTTACTTAAATTTTTGTGTGCAAGTAAAGCCATGGGGAATGGAACCTTTACATTCCCATTATCACTATCATGAAACATTTTAGTTGAACTATGTTTAGACTTTACACAACTTTCAATTTCTTGATCACGTTCACCCTCAGACTCAGTCACATCCTCTACCATGACTTCAACATATTGTGATGACTGAGTTTCAACAGTGGAAATTTTAGAAAGAGGATGAGTACTTACCTCAGATATGTGGACACAACTTTCAATTTATTGATCACGTTCACTCTCACCCTCAGTCTCAGTCTCAGTCACATCCTCTACCATACCTTCAACATATTATGGTGATTGAGTTTCAACAGTAGAAATTTTAGAAAGAGAACGACTACTTACCTCATATATGTGGACACTCGTTGTGTCAGAAGATTTATGAGCTGGGTTTTTCTGAAAATCACTAAGAAGCTTATCTTGATTTCTTCTGATGATAGCCACTTCTTCAGCTAATTGTCCAATCTGCTGTGACAATGCCTTAACCATCCTATCTCTGACCTCGTTGCTTTTCTGAATATCCTTTAGGAGCTCCATAATTGTGTCAAATTTTTCATTGATGCAGTTATCATCCGACTCATGCTGACCCGTTTGCCTATTCTCTTGAGTCTGCCAATTGCTTTCATAGTTATCTTGATCTCCTTGATAGCTCGAATGGTTGTAAAATCCCTTCTGATAATTCCATTGATTCTTGCTGGTGATTCTAATTTGATACCTCGAAAGATCTTCCATAACTATTTTGTTGAGTATCATTATACCTTTGCACACCCAAACTGACCCGATTTTGACCTCTTTGAGTAAACTATTGCGGTGGAGGCACAAAATCATCAAACTCATTATATCCAAACTGGTCATGATACCCATCCTCTTCATCTAGATTATATCTGGAATATCGGTTTTTAGTCAGTGATTGTCTGTTTTGAAAGCTCATTTGTTGTTGCATTGGTTGGCTGTGTTATGAGAATTCAACATCCTCAAATTTATTAAACTAGGGCTGATAAGCTGTATCCATGGTTTGAAGACCTGTACAAGCACAAAGAACACACCCAAGCGTAATATCGAACTAACAAAAATAAAATAAAATAAAATAAAAAGAAAAATATTTTTGGGTTTTTTAGATTTCTTTTAGAAAGCAAGAACTAACTAACTAACTAACTAACTAACTAACTAACACTAAGCTCACTAATTCCCCGGCAACGACGCCATGCAAAAACATAACTAAACTAAGTAGATAGCGTAAGTAGTGTATCGTATCCATGGAGAATTTGTGGTTAGTATTTAACTAAATTACCTAATAAATTAATTAGCTACTAATTTTAATTTTGGGGTTTTGATTGATTTGAGGGAAAACTTTAAACTAATTAAGAGAAAAGATATCAGACTTATAAAACGTAACCTTCTCCAAACTTCAGGTTCTAGGTTTCACAAACTCAGTTTACTCAGTTAATTGGCCACCACATAGCCATGATGCTCGAAAGTTGGTTAATTTAAGATGGTAATAAAAAATAGGTCTTTGTCATCAGATCTTTTATAGTTTGATTAACCCTATTTATAGTGTGAGTCAACCTACTCTATGTCACCAACAAGCTACTAGGTTTTGTCATCAACCGAACAAGTTGTAATGCAAGAACTCAAAACATATGCAAATAGTTTAAAGAAACCAACACATCAATGTATTCATACAACTTTGTCAAGGTCAAGAACACATCCAAAAATGAGTATAAACTGAGAAAAGTAAAACCTAAGGGAGCCGTCCGCCGGGAAAAAGCCGCGGAGAGCCTAGCCGCTCCTAGTTATAGTTCTCATCTCGTTCTGTATTCCCAAAATTCTGCATCAATGTCCTGATGTGCCTCTCTCTCTCTTTCTGCCGTATGCGAAAGATAATCCCTTTTTCTTATGCGATGCCCCATTTTATTCCACAAAGATAGATTTGATTTGAGGGCCATTATGGTTGTGGGCTCCTTCACCGACTCACTGTAACTCAAGTCTCAACATTTAGGGCATGTTTGGTTAAGCTTTTTGAAACAACTTATTGACTTATTGGCTTTTTGGAAAAGTCAGTATGAAGTGACTTATTGGCTTTTTGAAAAAGTCCGTATGGAGTGACTTATTAACTTATTAGTTTTTTCTCCTCACATACACCCTCATTGCCAAACATCATTTTAGATCTTATGACTTTTAAAAAGCCAATAAGTCAATAAGTTGTTTCAAAAAGGCCAAACATGCCCTTAATCCATTGTCTATATTTATTTAGAACTTCATCTCATTTATTTGATAGCCAAATCACGAGACCAACCATATCCCAATTGCTATCCCACATGTAGAGATCAACATAATTTGCATCTTATGATTTGTGATAATGTATTATTCCCTGCAAAACCAAAAGTCAACAAAAATTAATCATTTAATTGTTGTGTCAAATATGGTGAAAGTTTGCCCGGGGTATTTTCCCCGTTTCCCAAAAAAAAAAAAATATGGTGATCTTCAAACTTTACTTTGCAATTCATCATGTCTTTCAATTTCATCACTAAATATTAAATATCAACCATTTTACGTCATTTTTCTTAGTGACATCCAAGATAAAAAAAACAAATTAAAATATTCTATATTGAACCAATATCAGTGCATTTATATTATAATTAACCTAATATAATGTGTAACTAAAATGCACCACCATGTTGACCTCTTTCTTTTTTCGGCTGTAAATTTTCAGAATTCATCTGTTCTACACTTCTACCACACTTAGGACGGCCCGATATGTGTTTGCCAATTTTATATACTTTATCATGGCCCGATAGAATACCATGCTCTGAGATCACAAGGCCTCATCTTAATTTCTACAAGTATGTAACACATTTAGATGGATGATTGCATTTTTTATGTTGTAATACCAGTTTCCAAAACTTTTGTTGATAATGAATGGGTTGTACTTGTATCTTAACCTTATCGCGCTGCAAATTGTAGCCCCCGCGGCAACGGGTGGGTTCCCCACTAGTGACTAATAACCACAATCATCATGCATCATCATTGTGAGATATTTGAAACCATTATTCGAGTAGTACAAATATAAGCTTGATCGTCCCTAAAACACGATCACTCCCATGCTTCCTTTTCTCTCCGACGCACCACCATCGATTTTTTTTCGTTGGTTCTATGTTGGGTTTGCTACTCACCACTGGTCGGAGATAATCGTCATCTCCGCCTGCTCCTATTTGGTCGCCAACCAACAACATAGGATGACCGATGATGTCCTTCTCTTTTCTCTGTTCGCACCGCAAGGTAACATTAGAAACTACAAATTTTCAATGTAAGTGTTTTATTCTGCTACCATTGATCCATCGGAGAAGAAAGACTTTTGTGTTTTGTTTTCTTATTTCATTTTGATAGCTCTCCAAAACCAAATGTGTTTAATATAGTGAGTTGATTGGTGGCCGCTACATCCGATAAATTGTTGCCCAGGATGATCTTTGATCTTTAGAAGGTGAATGATAAACTAAACTTTCATATAACTTGAATTTGAATACAATGGAATGCTTTTAGAAATGAAATCTAAAGCCTATTTATACTAAACTAAAAGATGCGATTGTAGAGACATGTCCCCTTCTTTTCTTTTGAAGCCGTCGATCGAATAGGTGCAACCCAAGGGACACATCGATTCCCTTAGGGGTGTCGGTTACAATCTTCTTATTTGACAACTTTGGTCCCCGAACTTCATAACTACCTTCTAAACTACTTTTTTAAAAGGAAGCTTTCTAAATGTAAATATGGCATCTAAATCTTTCTGTTGCCAGCCATTGAATTAAGTTTTAAATGAAAAAAGATAACAATCTATGTTTTGCTTTAAAATTCAAACTAGCCTAAGACCCCGCGAGTTTCGCGGGTGGCTTAACACACAAATATATAACTTAAAATTGTTGAAATAATCATTTGAAAGAAATAAACGTTCAAGTCAGGAAATCCATATCTCTACCCGCGGGTACGTAATGTATCAAACGAAGTTAGATTCAATCTAACTTTAAAAAATTAAACTAAAAATAAGGTAAGGCATCTAAAGTTTGTTGACTTTCGAATCAAACCATATACCAAGTAAGATGACAGATGTTGAAATAAGAGATTACGGGTTCTATAGCCCAAGGTTCAAACTATGTCATTAAATAAAATAAAAAGACATGTTTTCAAAAGGCAAAAGTCCATTAACGATTTTCGATTATTATAAAGCTATTAAAGATTTATCTATTGACAAAATAAATTATCTGTTTTGTTCTCCATATCTCTACCCGCGGGTACGTAATGTATCAAACGAAGTTAGATTCAATCTAACTTTAAAAAATTATCTGTTTTGTTCTCCAATTCCCCAGCTACCCTTCACCTTATTTCACATTTTGATCCGACCTTACAACACCTGTCACAACAAAAAGTATGACATTTACAACATATCTTCTCAAAATATTAACATTTGCTTTGGACCTGGAACAAACGCCAGTTGTGATGAAAATGATTGCAGTCATCTATCCAATTATATAGGTGAGGGAGAAATTAACATGCATAAACAAACCTGACCATCTCTATTAATTTATAGCAAAAAAAAAAAACAGATTTATCCTGCAAAAACTTTAAGTCTAGATGTATGCTCTGGAAGTTGTATAACAACCCTCCAAAATATTTCCAACACCCTAATATATTTTAAAATGTCCCTATATGTCCTAAATTATACCCCGTACACGAAACCAGAGCCCAAATTACTATATATAATTAAAAATAAAAAAAATCAAGTTTTAGGTGTCGCTCGCGGGCCGCGTAGACCCTTAGGGTCTCTTACGCGGGGCGCGATAGCTCCAAGTCAGGGCGACACCCTGAGCTGCCACGTGTCATCATCGTGTCGAAGCTAAAGTCGACGAATCAGCAACCCTAGCCCCTATTACCCTACTACGCGGGCCGCGTAGCCCTTGGCTACGTCTTATGCGGGCCGCGAGGGAAGGCGAAAGGTCGCCTATATAAGAAGGCCCTCAGCCTTCAGTTTCCGTCGCTCAATCTCTCGATCTCTCTCTCGATATTCTGAATAGCAATTATAATAGCGGGCAAAATACCCCCTAAATAACGAAGTTCTGCCTCGTTGTAAGTATCATAACCCCGGTTACGTATTAGATACGCTGCCCAATTGATCCAGGGTTCCGTAACGGCTGTCGTGGTTCTTCCCGACGTAGTCGTTGGAATGCCATCTCGGGGAGGGTATTACTAATGTAAATATTGGGTTATTATATTAACGCGTGTGCATTTGTGTAAATTATAGATAATCACCAGGAAACCTTTAAGGAAAACCTAAGACAGCAATGTGAGTAATCTCCTTTTTTTAAATTGTTTTTACAAAACCTTAAATATTTTACAATGTGATTAAGCAGTGATTGAGTCTTTGTAATTCTTCAATTACTGTCGGTATGTTGGGGTTTTGTATACAAAATGTGGAAAACGTTACCATTAGAAAAAGAGTTAACCAATGGGTAATATGACCCACCAGTCAGGATTGACGGTACTGAATGAGTAATTGTGTAGATGTAAACATTGTAATCGCTCTCAATACTGTGAAAATTGATAAAACCCTTCTTGATTAAACTGGGATTCACTCACCAGTATTTCCCACTGACAAAATGTTTTTAAAACGCATTTCAGGTAACAAAATGTGAAAGCCAACTAGAAGCCAGCTGGACAGCACCGAAGGCTTGGAAAAAGTGGCTATAAAAGTTACCTAAATAAAAGAAGATGTTTTATTCAATAAAATATGGATTTTCCCTATGAAAATGTTTGTAATAAAACTTGGGTTTTATCCCAATATCTTTATAAAGTATGGTATTTACTCTGATAAAATATTTCCTAACTACGGTCCTAATGTAATTTCCGCTGCCAAATTGATAAACACCGATACCACCGAAACTGATATCTCGCGGCCACCCGTTCCCGGGACAGATAGGGGGCGAGGGTTGCGACAGAAGGTGGTATCAGAGCTAAGCCACTGATTCAGCCACATAAGTGTTCTGCTGACACCAAGAATATTATTCAAATTATTAGGAAATTAATTACGAAAATACGTGTATATCTGTATTTTATTGTTGTGCGTTGTTTGACTATTTGTTAGTTTACAGTATGAGTGATCAAGGACCCTCCGACGCTTATCGTCAGTTGTCCGGCTCACCTAGAAGCGAAGGTACCTCTTCACAGCCTGCCCTCTCAGGGTATTCAGCTGACAATGAAGATGGGATATTCGTGTTTAAGGCTCAGTCTGAAGAGCCATTCCCTCAGAAAAAAGAGAGTATGGTTCAGTAGGGGAGCACAAGAGTGTAGAAAGAGAATGAAAAAGTTGCAAAACCAGCGAGCTTTAGCAGCTATTAAAAGAGAAACAGATGCCCACACACAGGATATGCTTAATAGGAGTTTAGCAAACTTTCATATCCTAGCAACCACAGCTGCTGACCCTAACCTGGAGCAACTCGTAGCACCTCAACCATTACCACTATTCCCCACCCAGCCAATGGAAATCAAGAACAACCCAGAAAACCAAGTTCAGATGTATGATTTTAACCCAGAAGAAATACCTAGGGTACTAGCACCCAATCCCTTAGACCCAGACTATGACCCGTGGTTAGACGACCATAGGGATTATGTGCAACGCTACCCAACACCAGAAGACACACCCATGCCGAATTTAGCAGCCTACCCAGGTTTGGACCCTCTAGATCCCTACTATGATAGCGATCAGTATATCAGGGAAATTTTAGAGAATCCATACCTGTACCAGGAACCCATGCCCCAGTTTCCAAACCTAGTCCCAGCACCTGCACCCCCAATGAGTGCAGAAAATGTGCAAGAGCTCCGAACCTTCGGAGAAAAGATTTTAGAAAGTAGCGAGAGGATGAGGTAGGTCGAAGAGCGACTCGTCTGGAAGTACGATGAGCGCAATATGGAGTTCTGGATGAACCCATATCAGTGAAGGTGATAGTGGAAGTAGTAACAATAATAATAATAATATATAATATGTGTGTATGTTTGAATATATATATATATATATATATATATATATATCTAAATCATAGCTACAGATGCCTACTAGTAGGATAATTTCAATTTCAGTTGTATTGTAATATATATGGATGCATAGTATAAGAAAGAGTAAGTCGCAATGTTCGACGCTTTTGATCAATATGCGTGTCATATGATTGGTTGTGTTAAATATTATTTTATGATATTAATATGTGGTAAATGTTTTAAATTCAGATGGTTGACCAAGTGAATCAAGAGAATCCGGATAATAACCCAGAAAACCAGAATAACGATAACCCGAACAATGATAATAATGGAAACCAAGTGGATAACAGTGCCATCCAACACATAGTGGCATAAGGAATAATAGATGCGATGCCATATATTATTCAAACAGTTAGGGAAGCTGATAATAAAAGTAACCGTGATAGTAAACGACCCACTGAACCAGAAAACAACATAAATAATGGACCTATACTTCAAGCGCTCATTCCCAAAAGAAGGAGAACCATGCCTTACGGTTGTTCTTATAAAGAATTCTTGTCTTGTAAATCAATTGAATTCTCGGGCAATGAAGGGGCCGTTGCATCTCTACGCTGGATAGAAAAGACTGAGGCTGTCTTAAAAATAAGCAAGTGTGTTGACGAGGATAAGATAATGTTTGCCTCCAATTTATTTAAGAATTCAGCACTAGAATGGTGGAACACTATCCTCCAATCTAGGGGAAGTGACAGGATTTACAATATGGAATGGGAAGAATTTAAGAACATGGTGGAAAGGAAATTTTGCCATCCCAATGAAAAAGAACAGATAGCAAATAATTTCCTAAACCTTAGAATGACTGGAGTGGATAGTAAGGGATACACTACGTTATTCTTTGAATATGTTAGAATAGTGCCAACCCTTGCATCACCTGAACCTGTATTGATCTCCCGTTACATTTGGGGATTAATCAGTGAGATTAGATATGTAGTCAAGGCAGCTAGACCTCAAACTATAGAAGAAGCTGTAGAACTAGCAAATACCTCAACATATGAATTAGTACGTACGCAAGAGGAGGACCAGAGAATAAACCTAGCTCAAAGGCTTACCCAAGAACTTCGCTATGGAAATTCTAACCGTGGGAAAAATGTAGGTTCTACTTCTGCACCCTATTGCAAGTATTGCAAAAGGAAGTATTCTGGACGATGCTCTATAACAACCCTCCAAAATAATTTTCGACACCCCTAATATAATTAAAGTATCCCAATATGTCCTAAAATACATCTAGTATACATAAACGGACCCCGAATACCTTTATTTTATCAAAATTAATTAAAAACCAGAATTTATGGTCTCTCACGGGGCGCATAGCCCTTGGCTACCACCTACGCGGGCCGCGACAGCAAGGAGGTCAGGCCGCACCCGGGGCTGCCATGTGGCACAACGCGTGTGAAGGCTAGTGTGATGACTGGGCCAGGCTAGGGCCTACCCAGCCTACGACGCGGGCCGCGTAGACCTTGGCCGGAGTTTACACCGGGCGCGAGGAAGACGAAATCTGGCCCTATAAATGAGATCGATCAGCTTTTACTTTTCGACGCTCACATCTTTCTTTCTCTCTCAATTTCCACATAGTAGGCATAATTCTCGGGCATAATACCCCCTAATTAACGAAGTTCTGCTCCATTTTAAGTATCATAACCCCGGTTACGTATTAGTTACGCTGCCCGATTGATCTAGGGTTCCATAATGGCTGTCGTGGTTCTGCCTGACGTAGTCATTGGAATGTTGTCTCGGGGAGGGTATTACTAATGTAAATATTGGGTTATTATACTAACGCGTATGCATTTGTGTAAATTATAGATAATCACTAGGAAACCCTTAAAGGAAACCTAAGACAGCAATGTGAGTAATCTCTTTTTTGTAAACAGTTTTTACAAAACCTTTAATATTTTACAATGTGATTAAGCAGTGATTGAGTCTTTTTAATTCTTCAATTACTGCCGGTATGTTGGGGTTTTGTATACAAAATGTGGAACACGTTACCATTGGACAAAGAGTTAGCCAATGGATAATATGACCCACCAGTCAGGATTGACAGTGCTGAATGAGTAATTGTGTAGATGTAAACATTGTAATCGCTCTCAATACTGTGTTAATTGATAAAAATCTTCTTGATTAAACTGGGATTCACTCACCAGTATTTCACACTGACAAAATATTTTTAAACGCGTTTCAGGTAACAAAATGTGAGAGCCAACTAGAAGCCAGCTGGACAGCACTGAAGGCTTGGAAAAGTGGCTATAAAAGTTACCTAAATAAAAGAAGATGTTTTATTCAATAAAATAGGGATCTTCCCTATGAAAATGTTTGTAATAAAAGTGTGGTATTTACTCTGATAAAATATTTCCAAACTACGGTCCTGATGAAATTTCCGCTGCCAAAATGATAAATACCGATACCACCAAAACTGGTCTCGCGGCCGCCCGTTCCCAGGACAGATAGGGGGCGGGGGTTGCGACAGAAGGTGGTATCAGAGCTAAGCCACTGATTCAGCCATAGAAGTGTTCTGCTGACACCAAGATATTATTCAAATTGTTAGGAAATTTATTACGGAATTACATGCATATCTGTATTTTATTGTTATGTGTTATTTGACTATTTGTTAGTTTACAGTATGAGTGATCAAGGACCATCCGACGCATATCGTCAGTTATCCGGTTCACCTAGAAGTGAAGGCACCTCTTCACAACCTACCCTCTCAGGGTATTCTGTTGAAAATGAAGACGGGATATTCGTATTTAAGGCTCAGTCTGAAGAGCCATTCCCTCAGAAAAAGAGAGGATGGTTCAGTAAGGGAGCACATGAGCTTAGGAAGAGAATGAAAAAGTTACAAGAGCAACGAGTGCTAGCAGCCGCTAAAAGAGAAACCGATGCCCACACCCAAGATATGCTTAATAGGAGTTTAGCAAACTTCCATATCTTAGCATCCACAGCTTCCGACCCAAACCTGGAACAACTACTAGCCCCTCAACCATTACCCTTGTTGTCACACCCCCAAAATCCACATGCGGAGTATCACCGCTTGGAGGCATGACTGACCAGGATCCAACCACCAATCATATTGAAATATGCAATTAAGTAAATAAAACCAAACACAATATAATTGGTGGTTAAAAGAAACCAAACACGTTTAAGCAATCAACGGAAGCATAGTAATGTTTAAGTAATCAAAACATAGTTAAAGTTCAAATTGTAAGTACGGGACATAACAGTCCATATCCCACAACGACCTCCTCCTCGTGAAGCTCCATAAGCATCTAACGACCTGCAAGGCATGTAACAACGAGTCAACAACAAAGTTGAGCGAGTTCACAGTTGGTTGTTTAGTTGTACCAGTTTGTTTTGAAAACCATAAGTTGTTTCGTAAACCACGAGTTAACCAGTTCCTTTATTTCCCAACCCGTCTCCAAAATCAGTAGGGGCTTCCCCATGTGAACCACTAGACCGTTACCATATCGACAACTGACGAACAATAGTTGTGCCCTACGTCAATGTCTATCATCATTGACAGTTTGCCCAGATCCATTAGTACACGCTCGTCCGAACGGCACGGTGTGAGGCTTGTCAACCCTAATAGCGCTATTAACTAATGCCCCGCTCGCCATTGGTCCGGCGATTAAGTCGATATAAAAATGAGGGACTTCATGATAGAGTTTTGTCTAGTAAGTTTAAGGTTGTTGTCATACCCAAGGAGGACGAACGTACGTATTCTACCCAAGGAGAATACGCAGGTTTAATATTGGCATCCTACCTAAGGAGGATGGCCGTACATATCCTACCCAAGGAGGATATGCAGGTTCCGTTTTAGTTCTTTAACCCATTCCCAACCACCGGGAATCCTATGCCTTAGAAAGTGTGTGAACTCACCTCGGTTTGCTTGGTAAGATTAATTACTCGCTCAATTCAATCAGTCAAAGCCTAATATACGCACGTATACACAATCAGTTTTCATCCACGAAGTTCACGCATAGATACACTCATAGCACATAGCAGTTGTACAAGCTCATGCAAATCATACATCTCATATTTGTATCGTGGCAACACATAACCAACTTAGTTAACCTTTAACAGACTTAAGTTTCCGCGATGCATAAGCAATGACCTTGTCACGTTGCATCAATACGCAACCAAGTCCTTGGATGGAAGCGTCGCAATAAACCACAAAATCGTCTGTGCCTTCAGGCAATGAGAGAATAGGTGCGCTACAAAGTCTATCCTTTAAGTGCTGGAATGCAGATTCCTGTGCATCACCCCAACAATAGGTGACACCCTTCTGAGTTAGTGAGGTGAGAGGTTGCGCAATCTTCGAGAAATCTTTAATGAACCGTCTGTAGTAGCCCGCCAAACCCAAGAATTGGCGGATTTCTGTTGGTGTACTGGGTGCAGGCCAGTTCTTGATTGAGTCTACCTTGGATGGATCAACATGAATCCCATCCTTGTTTACCACGTGGCCTAGAAAATGGACTTTGCGAAGCCAGAAGTCACACTTCGAAAATTTGGCATACAGCTGCTCTGCTCGAAGAAGTTCCAAAATAAGTCTAAGGTGATGCTCGTGTTCCTCCTGACTCTTCAAGTAGATCAAGATGTCATCGATGAAAACTATGACAAACTTATCCAGGTAAGGCTTGCACACTCTGTTCATAAGATCCATGAAGACCGCAGGTGCATTCGTCAATCCAAAAGGCATAACCAGGAACTCGTAATGCCCATACCGAGTCCTGAATGCTGTCTTAGAGATATCCTCGTCTCGGACTCTCAATTGATGGTAACCTGACCTCAGGTCAATCTTGGAGTAGAAACTCGACCCTTGCAACTGATCGAATAAGTCATCAATGCGTGGAAGAGGATAGCGATTCTTCACAGTCACCTTATTGAGTTCGCGGTAGTCAATACACATTCTGAAGGTACCGTCTTTCTTCTTCACAAATAACACTGGAGCTCCCCAAGGCGAAGAGCTAGGACGTATAAAACCCTTTTCCAAAAGTTTTTGTAGTTGCGTAGAAAGTTCTTCCAATTCTGATGGAGCTAAACGATATGGTACGCGAGCTATGGGCGCTGCTCCAGGAGCTAGCTCGATTTAAAATTCGACCTGACGATGAGGCGGTAGACCAGGTAATTCCTCAGGGAACACTTGAGGATAGTCACGAACAACTGGGATATCTTCTATCTTCTTCTCTTTCTTTGAGGTGTCAGTGACGAGGGCTAAAATAGAAGTGTGGCCCTTTCGAAAACACTTTTGGGCCTTAAGGAAAGAGATGATGCCCACAACAGCACCACTCTTATCGCCATGAATCATGAGTGGTTCATCACCAGAACGAGGGATACGGACGATTTTCTCCTTACAAATAATCTCCGCTTGATGTTGGGATAGCCAATCCATACCAATAACGACGTCGAAACTACCAAGTACGATAGGAATAAGATCGATAGAGAAGGTCTGACCAGCCAGAACGAGATTACAACCCTTAACTAAGTGTGTGGCTTCGAGACTTTTACGTTTGCTAATTCTACCGTGTGTTTGGTGTTTAAAAGTGTAGGAGTGCGCTTAAGCATTTGGCTAACTTTTAAGGACACATAACTAGTATCAGCACCCGAATCAAATAATACAGTAACAAAGAAGTCATCCAGTAGAAACTTACCCATCACAACGTTAGGATCGTTCCTTGCATCACCCTGACCCAGCACGAAAACTCGTCCCCTGGCACCATTGCCATCATTGTTACCCCCGTTATTGTTCCTGTTCCCCTGATTATTGTTGTTGTTCTGATTCTGGTTCAGCTGGGGGCAGTTCTTCTTGAAGTGACCTTCAGCACCACACTGATAGCATTCCTGGTTACCCTGCTGTTGCTGCGGCTGATTCTGTGGGGCTGGTGGCTGTTGTTGACGATTCTGATTAGCCGGTCGTGTGCTCCTGCAATCCTTTGCTTCATGACCAAACTTGTTACACCTCAGACAACGACCCTTATTGCACTACCCACTATGATGCTTGTTACATCGGTTGCACTTGGGGTGGTTTCCCTTGTATCCACCCTGCCCTTGACTACCAGAAGATTGCTGACCAGGACTCTGGTAGTCATCAGTCTTTCGCTGCTGAGACTGTGCTGATGTTGAACCTTTGCTTGAGACTCCATCCCATTTGCACTTGTTGTCGCTGGTGGCATCAGAAGTAGTAGTAGTAGTACCAATACGCTTGGCCAGCCTGTTCTGCTCGACTGCCTGATCAGTAAGACGATGAGACAAACGAATAACTTGCTGAATAGTGGCGAGGTTTGCTGCAGTAACATGACTCTGGATCTCTGACACTAAACCTTTAAGGTACAGCTCGATACGCTTAATAGGAGGATCCACCATAGTAAGACACAAGATAGCCAGCTCGTTCGATCTTTTCATGTACACTTCAATTTCCGACCCCGTCATCTTTAAGTTGAAGAATTCTACCTCCAGGTTGTGGATGTCATCACGATTACAGTACTCTTCCTTGATTAATTCCTTGAAATCGTTCCATGGGGTGGCATTAGCAGCAACCAACCCCAGCATCTGAACCTGAGCGTTCCACCACGTGAGCGCTACACCTTCAAGAGTACCAGTAGCATACTTCACCCTACGAGCCTCAGGGCATTCACACATCTCGAAAACAGACTCGAGCTTTTCAAACTAGTGGAGGAGGCCTACAGCTCCCTCAGTGCCGTTGAAAGTAGTAGGTCGGCAGTCCATAAAAGTTTTGAAAGTACAAACAGGAGGCTGAGCATGTTGATCTGTCGCGTGTGTAAGAAGAGACAAGGTTAAGCACAAGTGTTGGTTTATGAGAGTAGGATCTAAAGATCCTAGAGTAAGTTGCTATGGCAGGTTATACCTCCTGCCTGAGCGGCTGCGAGTGCTGCAGTAACTTGTTCATTGATTAAAGCCGTCAGCTGGGCTTGAGTTAAGTTGATACGTCCACTCATGATCTTCATATCAAAGGAAACATGAGTGAGAGAGGTGTCGCGAAAGTGCGATGACAGAATAGAGTAAGCACATATGTGTTTCAAACAACAGTTGCTACATTCATCTAAGCATACCATGAACAATGTACTAAGTAACTAACAGGTAGGTAATATAAACATAAACCATATCACCTAGAATGTTGAGTCTTGCACATGGAGCGAAGCGTCGTTGTGGATCGTTGAGCACTGTACAGGTTATAGTCTGGTTTTATCAAAAAGCTTTTCCCCTTTTTAAAACCAAGTTCACTATAACCAATGGCTCTAATGCCAATCTGTCACACCCCCAAAATCCACATGCGGAGTATCACCGCTTGGAGGCGTGACTGACCAGGATCTAGCCACCAATCATATTGAACTATGCAATTAAGTAAATAAAACCAAACCCAATATAATTGGTGTTTAAAAGAAACCAAACACGTTTAAGCAATCAATGGAAGCATAGTAATGTTTAAGTAATCAAAACATAGTTTAAAGTTCAAATTGTAAGTACGGGACATAACAGTCCATATCCCACAACGACCTCCTCCTCGTGAAGCTCCGTAAGCATCTAACGACCTGCAAGGCATGTAACAACGAGTCAACAACAAAGTTGAGCGAGTTCACAGTTGGTTGTTTAGTTGTACCAGTTTGTTTTGAAAACCATAAGTTGTTTCGTAAACCACGAGTTAACCAGTTCCATTATTTCCCAACCTGTATCCAAAATCAGTGGGGGCTTCCCCATGTGAACCACTAGACCGTTACCATATCGACAACTGACGAACAATAGTTGTGCCCTACGTCAATGTCTATCATCATTGACAGTTTGCCCAGATCCATTAGTACACGCCCGTCCGAACGGCACGGTGTGGGGCTTGTCAACCCTAATAGCGCTATTAACTAATGACCCGCTCACCATTGGCCCGATGATTAAGTCGATATAAAAATAAGGGACTTCATGATAGAGTTTTGTCTAGTAAGTTTAAGGTTGTTTTCCTACCCAAGGAGGACGAACGTACGTATTCTACCCAAGGAGAATACGCAGGTTTAATATTGGCATCCTACCTAAGGAGGATGGCCGTACATATCCTACCCAAGGAGGATATGCAGGTTCCGTTTTAGTTCTTTAACCCATTCCCAACCACCGGGAATCCTATGCCTTAGAAAGTGTGTGAACTCACCTCGGTTTGCTCGGTAAGATTAATTACTCGCTCAATTCAATCAGTCAAAGCCTAATATACGCACGTATACACAATCAGTTTTCATCCACGAAGTTCACGCATAGATACACTCATAGCACATAGCAGTTGTACAAGCTCATGCAAATCATACATCTCATATTTGTATCATGGCAACACATAACCAACTTAGTTAACCTTTAACAGACTTAACTGAGTTTACTGTGCAGTTTACCCACTAGACGAAACTCCCTGTTTCGCCATAACTCTCATTTGACGAAACCCTAAGGTTTCGTCGTATACCCCTTGGCGAAACGCCCCCAGGTTTCGTCGTGGCTTATGCTGACGAAACCCCCAGGTTTTCGTCGACATCAATGTTTCGTCAAAAGCATAAGCTACGTCGCATTAGCAATTATTCACACAGAAACCCTAATCACTAAACAGCAGTTACATAATCCATCATCAAGCAATTGCATACCAAGCATAATCATCTATGGCAGTTTCAATAGCATGAGTTTCTAGTAATTAACTATCATCAACATAACCCTAATGTTCTTATGATTGCAATCATTAGGACGGATCATTCAACCCTAGCCATCATTTAAACATTCAAGATGCACCACATCAAATCGAACATGGACAGCAGACACACCCGTATACCTTTACAAACATCAGTTTAAGTTTCATAGATTAACAATAGGACATCATCGCAAATCAACAATATGCATAGCAACATACATGATCATCAGTCAAATAAAGTGATCTCAAACAGCCAATCATAACATCATGCAAATCAAGTGTATCAACATTTAAGTTAAACCCTAGCAACAATTCTAATCATAAAGAGGGTACACTAACCTCACGATCGGATGGTTGAATCACCAAGAATAGGTTTAGCAAGAGAGAAGAGGTTGCAATAAAGGGAACTGCCGTCGGAGGTTAGGGTTTTCTAAAAGAAAAGGTTCCGTAACCCTTGTGCACGTATTTAAAATAGAAACAGACAACTGGGCCTTAACTGGGCTGATGGCCCATACGGCGAAACTTACCTCCGACGAAACTCTAAGGTTTCGTCGTGTGAGGTTGATGACGAAACATCATGTTTCGTCGAGCATAGGGTAGTGATGAAACTCCAGGTTTCGTCGAGCTTACAAGAGGTGAAACAATTTAAGGTTTTTGACCTTTAAACAGATTACAAGTTTAACTCACTAAGCATATAGACACATTAACACATTGATCACATACTAGCATGTACAAGTTAGAATGAAACAAGTATTGTATAGAGGAAAGACCTTGAAAACTCGAGTTGTCACATCATCCCCAACTTGAAAGAAATTTCGTCCCGAAATTTAGCACGTAGTCACTGAGGAAGCTAGTTAGGTTTACGTGGTTTCCTGTTTTTCCTGGGGTGTCACACTTGTTTCCCACCCGGCCAATGGAGATTGAAAACAACCCAGAAAATCAAGTCGAAATGCATGATTTTAATCCGGAGGAGATACCTAGGGTACCAGCACCCAATCCCTTAGACCCAGACTACGATCCGTGGTTTGATGATTATAAGGATTATGTGCAACGCTACCATTTAACAGACCTACCCATGCCAAACCTACCAGCCTACCCAGGTCTGGACCCTCTAGATCCCTACTACGATAACGATGAATACATTAGGGAAATTTTAGAGAATCCGTATCCCCATGAAGAACCCATGCCACAGTACCCAGATCCCGTACCAGCACCTGCACCCCCAATGAGTGCAGAAAATGTGCAAGAGCTCCGAACTTTCGGAGAAGAACTTTTAGAAAGTAGCGAGAGGATGAGGCAAGTAGGAGAACGACTCGTCTGAAAGTACGACGAGCGTCATATGGATTTCTGGATGAATCCATATCAGTGAAGTTGATGGTGGATGTAGTAGTAATAATAATATAATAATATATATGTTATGTGTATATGAATATATATATATATATATATATATTTATAATAATAATAAATCTATCGTAGTATAGACCACTTTGTGGTTAATGATGCATAGTAGTATTGTAATTTTAAATTCCAGTTCTGGTTTGTATTAAATGCATACTGTATAAGAAAGAGTAAGTCGCAATGCTCGGCGTTTTTGATAAAAATGCGTGTCATGTGATTGATCGTATTAAGATATTATCCTGTGATATTAATATGTGGCAAATGTTTAAAATTCAGATGGCCGACCAAGTGAATCAAGAGAATCCGGATAATAACCCGAAAAACCAGAATAACGATAACCAGAGTAACAATAACCCGGGTAACGAAAACCCAAACAACAACAATAATGGAAACCAAGTGGACAACAGTGTCATCCAACACAAAGTGGCACAAGGGATAATAGATGCGATGCCATATATTATTCAAACAGTTAGGGAAGCTGATAATAAAAGTAACCGTGATAGTAAACGACCCTCCGAACCAGAAAACAACGTTAACAATGGACCTATACTTCAAGCGCTCATTCCCAAAAGAAGAAGAACCATGCCTTATGGTTATCCTTATAAAGAATTCTGGTCTTGTAAACCAATGGAATTCTCGGGCAATGAAGGGGCCGTTGCATCTCTACGCTAGATAGAAAAGACTAAGGCAGTCTTAAGAATAAGCAAACGCGCGGAAGAGGATAAAATAATGTTTGCTTCTAATCTGTTTAAGAATTCAGCCTTAGAATGGTGGAACACTATCCTCCAGTCTAGGGGAAGTGACATGATTTACAGTATGGAATGGGAGGAATTTAAAAACATGGTAGAAAGGAAATTCTGCCCTCCCAATGAAAAGGAACAGATAGCAAATAAATTCCTAAATCTTAGGATGACTGGGGTAGATAGTAAGGGCTATACTACATTATTCTTTGAATATGCTCGAATAGTACCAACCCTTGCATCACCTGAACCAGTATTAATCTCCCGTTACCTCTGGGGATTAATTACTGAGATAAGACATGTAGTCAAGGCAGCTAGACCTCAAACCATAGAAGAAGCAGTAGAACTAGCAAACACCTTGACTGATGAATTAGTTCGTACACGAGAATAGGATCAGAGGATGAACCTAACCCAGAAGCTTACCCAAGAATTTCGTTCTGGAAAGTCTAACTGTGGGAAAAATGTAGGTTCTACCTCTGCACCCTATTGCAAGTATTGCAAAAGGAAGCATTCTGGACGATGCTCCATATACTGTAATTTCTGAAAAATATCTGGACATAAGGAGGAAGACTGCAGGAAGAAACTTAACAACAGGATATGCTACAACTGCGGAGAACAAGGCCACATCAAGCCAAACTGTCCGAAATTAGCTCCTACTAAGAACAACAAGAACACTAAAAATGCTAGAGCATTTGTTCTGACTGCAGAAGAAGCGAAGATGATCCCGGACGAGATAGACGGTACGTTTTTAGTTAATGATGTTTTTGCTAAAGTATTATTTGACTCTGGTGCAAACCAAAGTTTTATTAATACTTCATTTTGCAAACTTCTCAATCAACCATTAACTAAACTCCCACAAGAATGTTTAGTAGAAACAGCAAATGGGGAAACCATTAAGATTTCTGATATCTTGCAGGGAGCAAGAATAGAATTTCTAAATCAGAAATTTATTGCAAACCTTTACCCAATAAATCTGGCAGGATTTGATGTTGTGTTAGGAATGGATTGGTTAATAGCCAATAAAGCCAGTATTTTATGTGATCAAAAGTCAATTCATGTAAATTCACCCAGGGGTGAAAAGATCACAATTAAAGGAAACAAACCCTTTAGATCCACAAAATTCATCTCTGTGATGAAAACGACAAGTTATATAAGAAAATGATCATTAGTGTATTTGATTTCTATAATCATTAACACTAAAGGAAAAGAATTAAAGGATATTCAAGTAGTATCCCAGTTTTTAGATGTATTTCCAGAAGAATTACCAGGACAACCTCCAGACAGAGAAGTTGAATTCAGAATCCAATTGATACCAGGGACAGCACCAATTGCCAAAGCACCTTACCATTTGGCACCCGCAGAAATGCAGGAACTGAAGAAACAGTTAGACGAATTATTAGAAAAAGGATTTATACAGCCAAGTTCATCGCCATGGGGAGTGCCAATCCTATTCGTCAAAAAGAAGGACGGGTCAACGCGTATGTGCATTGACTACCGTGAATTGAACAAGGTCACGATTAAGAATCGGTATCCATTACCAAGAATCGATGATCTGTTCGATCAATTACAAGGAGCTCGATTTTTCTCTAAAATGGATTTAAGATCAGGATATCATCAATTAAAGGTACAGGAAGAGTACATTCCTAAGACCGCTTTTAGAACAAGGTATGGCCATTATGAATTTACTGTCATGCCATTTGGTTTAACCAATGCCCTAGATGCATTTATGGACATGATGAACCGAATATGTAAGCCATATTTGGATAAATTCATAATTGTCTTTATAGATGATATTCTTATTTACTCTAAGAGTAAAGAAGGACATGCAAAGCATTTGCACGCACTTCTAAGTTTATTAAGAAAAGAAAAGCTTTATGCTAAATTTTTGAAGTGTGAGTTTTGGATAGAACAGGTACAATTTCTTGGACATCTAGTCAATCATGAAGGAATTCATGTAGATCCTACCATGATCGAGGCAATTACCAAATGGAAAACACCTGAGTCACCAACTGAGGTTAGAAGTTTCTTAGGACTTGCCGGATATTATAGAAGATGTATTCGAGATTTTTCTAGAATAGCCATTCCCTTAACTAAGTTAACCTGCAAATCTGTTAAGTTTGAATGGGGACCAAAACTGGAAGAAGCCTTTAGAATTCTTAAGCAAAGACTAACCAATGCACCCAAACTAGCGTTACCAGAAGGATCTGAAGACTTTGTAGTCTATTGTGACGCTTCTAAGTTAGGTTATGGATGTGTATTGATGCAAAGTCAAAAGGTTATAGCTTACGTCTCTAGACAACTTAAGAATCATGAAAAGAATTATTCAACCCATGATCTAGAACTAGGAGCCATAATTTTTGCCCTGAAAATTTGGAGACATTACCTATACGGTAGTAAGTTTACCATTTTCACGGATCATAAGAGTTTAAGGTATGTCTTCGGACAAAAGGAATTGAATATGAAACAAAGACGCTGGATGGAGATGCTTAGTGATTATGATTGTGATATCCAGTATCATGCAGGAAAGGAAAATGTAGTAGTTGATGCTTTAAGCCGAAAATATCATGAAAATCCAAAAAGAGTACGTTCTCTTAATTTAAATCTGCAAGAAGATTTAAATAAACAGATTAAAAAGGCACAAGAATCAGTAATCAAGGATGATACTGAAAAATTGAAAGGAATGATAAAGGAAATAGAACAAGGAACAGATGGAATTTGGAGATTCCATAAGGAAAGGATGTGGATACCTAAATTAGGAAACCTACGCCACCGTATATTAGAAGAAGCCCATAAGTCTAAATATACGACGCATCCTGGAAGTGATAAGATGTATCGGGACTTAAGAAAGAATTTTTGGTGGATAGGAATGAAAAAGGATATAGCAGCATATGTTGTAAAGTGTTTAACCTGTTCACAAGTCAAAGTTGAACATCCGAAACCCTCAGGTTTGTTGCAACAGTTAGAAATACTAGTGTGGAAGTGGGAATTGATAACAATGGATTTTGTTACCAAGTTACCCAAAACAAGAAAAGGTAATGATACAATCTGGGTGATTGTAGACAGGCTAACCAAGTCAGCTCATTTCCTACCAATGAAGGAAACTTTTAGTATGGAACAATTAGTTAAATTATATGTAAATGAAATAGTTTCTTTACATAGAATTCCTCTATCAATTGTTTCTGACAGAGATAGTCGTTTTACCTCTCAATTTTGGACAAGTTTTCAAAAAGCAATGGGAACCAAGTTAAATTTAACCACAACTTATCATCCTCAAACGGACGGACAAAGAGAAAGGACAATTCAAACAATGGAGGACATGCTTAGAGCTTGTGTAATTGATTTTGGAGGTAATTGGGACGATCACTTACCATTGATAGAATTTTCTTATAATAACAGTTATCACACAAGTATCAATGCTGCACCGTTGGAATTTCAGGTAGGAGATAAAGTGTTATTGAAAGTCTCTCATTGGAAAGGAGTAGTAAAATTCATCAAAAGGGGAAAGCTAAGTCCCAGGTATGTTGGACCTTTTGAGATTATTAGAAGAATAGGACCTGTAGCCTATCAGCTACAACTGCCAGAGGAAATGGCAGGAATACATGATGTATTTCATGTATCTAATCTCAAGAAATGCTTAGCTGATAAATCACTGATAGTACCTCTTAAGGATATAGAGGTAAATGAGTAGTTAAAATTTGTAGAGAGGCCTCTACAGATTGAAGACAGGAAAGTCAAGAATCTCAAGCACAAGAGATTAGTTCTAGTCAGAGTGAAGTGGGACTCCAAAAGAGGACCATAATACACATGGGAACTCGAATCAGAATTGCAAAGGAAATATCCACACTTGTTCCAGTAGATCTCGAGGACGAGCTCTAAAACAAGGTGGGGAGGATATAACAACCCTCCAAAATAATTTTCAACACCCCTAATATAATTAAAGTATCCCAATATGTCCTAAAATACAACCCGTATACACAAACGGACCCCGAATACCTTTATTTTATCAAAATTAATTAAAAACTAGAATTTATGGTCTCTCACGGGGCGCGACAGCAAGGAGGTCAGGCCGCACCCGGGGCTGCCACGTGGCACAACGCGTGTGAAGGCTAGTGTGATGACTGGGCCAGGCTAGGGCATACCCATCCTACTACGCGGGCCACGTAGACCTTGGCTGGAGTTTAAGCGGGGCGTGAGGAAGACAAAATATGGCCCTATAAATGAGATCGATCAGCTTTCACTTTCCGACGCTCACATCTTTCTTTCTCTCTCAATTTCTACGTAGTAGGCATAATTCTCGGGCATAATACCCCCTAATTAACGAAGTTCTGCTCTGTTGTAAGTATCATAACCCCGGTTACGTATTAGATATGCTGCCCGATTGATCTAGGGTTCAGTAATGGCTGTCGTGGTTCTGCCCGACGTAGTCATTGGAATGCCGTCTCGGGGAGAGTATTACTAATGTAAATATTGGGTTATTATACTAACGTGTGTGCATTTGTGTAAATTATAGATAATCACCCGGAAACCCTTAAAGGAAACCTAAGACAGCAATGTGAGTAATCTCCTTTTTGTAAACATGTTTTTACAAAACCTTAAATATTTTACAATGTGATTAAGCAGTGATTGAATCTTTGTAATTCTTCAACTACTACCGGTATGTTGGGGTTTTGTATACAAAATGTGGAACACGTTACCATTGGACAAAGAGTTAGCCAATGGATAATATGACCCACCAGTCAGGATTGACAGTGCTGAATGAGTAATTGTGTAGATGTAAACATTGTAATCGCTCTCAATACTGTGTTAATTGATAAAAATCTTCTTGATTAAACTGGGATTCACTCACCAGTATTTCACACTGACAAAATATTTTTAAACGCGTTTCAGGTAACAAAATGTGAGAGCCAACTAGAAGCCAGCTGGACAGCACTGAAGGCTTGGAAAAGTGGCTATAAAAGTTACCTAAATAAAAGAAGATGTTTTATTCAATAAAATAGGGATCTTCCCTAGGAAAATGTTTGTAATGAAAACTTGGGTTTTATCCCAATATGTTTAATATTATCAAAGTGTGGTATTTACTCTGATAAAATATTTCCTAACTACGGTCCTGATGAAATTTCCGCTGCCAAAATGATAAATACCGATACCACCAAAACTGGTCTCGCGGTTGCCCGTTCCCGGGACAGATAGGGGGTAGGGGTTACGACATGCTCCATATACTGCGATTTCTGCAAAATATCTGGACACAAAGAAGAAGACTGCAGGAAGAAACCTAACAACAGGATTTGTTACAACTGTGGAGAACAAGGTCATATCAAGCCAAATTGTCCGAAACTAGCTCTAGCCACGAACACCAAGAATACTAAAAATGCTAGGGCATTTGTTTTGACTGCAGAAGAAGCAAAGATGATCCTGGATGTTATAGCCGGTACGTTTTTAGTTAATGATGTTTTTGCTAAAGTATTATTCGACTCTGGTGCGAACCAAAGTTTTATTAATACTTCATTTTGCAAAATTCTCAATCAACCATTAACTAAACTCCCACAAAAATGTCTAGTAGAAACAGCAAATGGGGAAACCGTTCGGATTTCTGAAATCTTGCAGGGAGCAAGAACAGAATTTCTAAATCAGAAATTTATTGCAAACCTTTACCCAATGAATCTGGCAAGATTTGATGTTGTGTTAGGAATGGATTGGTTAATAGCCAATAAAGCCAGTATTTTATGTGATCAAAAGTCAATCCAAGTAAATTCACCAAGGGGTGAAAAGCTCACAATAAAAGGAGATAAACCCTCTAGATCCACAAAATTCATCTCTGTGATGAAAACAGCAAGTTGTATTAGAAAAGGATCATTAGTGTATTTGATTTCTATAATCACTAACACTAAAGGAAAAGAATTAAAGGATATTCCAGTAGTATCCCAGTTTTCAGATGTATTTCTAGAAGAATTACCAGGGCAACCGCCAGACCGAGAAGTTGAATTCAGAATCCATCTACTACCAGGGACAACACCAATTGCCAAGGCACCTTACCGTTTGGCACCTGCAGAAATGCAAGAATTAAAGAAACAGTTAGACGAGTTATTGGAGAAATGATTTATACAGCCAAGTTCATCTCCATGGGGAGCGCCAATCTTATTCGTTAAAAAGAAGGATGGATGAATGCGTATGTGCATTGACTACCATGAATTGAACAAAGTCACGATTAAGAATCGGTATCCATTACCGAGAATCGATGACCTGTTTGATCAATTGCAAGGAGCTCGATTTTTCTCGAAAATCGATTTACAATCAGGATATCATCAATTAAAGGTACACGAAGAGGACATTCCTAAGACCGCTTTCAGAACAAGGTATGGCCATTATGAATTTACTGTCATGCCATTTGGTTTAACCAATTCCCCAGCTGCATTTATGGACATGATGAACCGAATATATAAGCCATATTTGGATAAATTCATTATTGTCTTTATAGATGATATTCTTATTTATTCTAAGAGTAAAGAGGACCATGCAAATCATTTGCACGCACTTTTGAGTTTATTAAGGAAAGAAAGGCTTTATGCTAAGTTTTCAAAGTGTGAATTTTGGTTAGAACAGGTACAATTTCTTGGACATTTAGTCAATCATGAAGGAATTCATGTAGATCCCACCAAGATCGAGGCAATTACCAAATGGAAAACCCCTGAGTCACCAACCGAGGTTAGAAGTTTCTTAGGATTGGCCGGTTATTATAGAAGATTTATTCGAGATTTTTCTAGAATAGCCATTCCTTTAACTAAGTTAATCTGTAAATCCATTAAGTTTGAATGGGGACCAAAACAGGAAGAAGCCTTTAGAATTCTTAAGCAAAAACTAACCAATGCACCCATACTAGCGTTACCAGAAGGATCTGAAGACTTTGTAATCTATTGGGACACTTCTAAGTTAGGTTATGGATGTGTGTTAATGCAACGTCAAAATGTTATAGCTTACGCCTCTAGACAACTTAAGAATCATGAAAAGAATTACTCAACCCATGATCTAGAATTAGGAGCCATAAATTTTGCCCTTAAAATTTGGAGACATTACGGTAGTAAGTTTACCATTTTCACCGATCATAAGAGTTTAAGGTATGTTTTTGGGCAAAAGGAGTTGAATATGAGACAAAGATGCTGGATGGAGACACTTAATGATTTTGATTGTAATATCCAGTACCATGCATGAAAGGAAAATGTAGTAGCTGATGCTTTAAGTCGAAAGTATCATGAAAAACTAAAAAGAGTACGTTCACTTAAATTAAATCTACAAGTAGATTTAAATGAACAGATTAAAAAGGCACAAGAATCAGTAATCAAGGATGATACTGAAAAAATTGAAAGGAATGATTAAGGAATTAGAACAAGGAACAGATGGAATTTGGAGATTCCGTAAGAAAAGAATGTGGATACCTAAATTAGGAAACCTACGCCACCGTATATTAGAAGAAGCCTATAAGTCTAAGTATACGATGCATCCTGGAAGTAATAAGATGTATCAGGACTTAAGAAAGAATTTCTGGTGGATAAGAATGAAAAAGGATATAGCAGCATACGTTGCAAAGTGTTTACCTTGTTTACAAGTCAAAGCTGAACACCAGAAACCCTCAGGTTTGTTGCAACAGTTAGAAATGCCTGTTTGGAAATGGGAATTGATAACAATGGATTTTGTTACCTAATTGCCCAAAACAAGAAAAGGTAATGATACAATTTGGGTGATTGTAGACAGGCTAACTAAGTCAGCTCATTTCTTACCCATGAAGGAAACTTTTAGTATGGAACAATTAGCTAAATTTTATGTAAATGAAATAGTTTCTTTACATGGAATTCCTCTATCAATTGTTTCTGACAGAGATAGTCGTTTTACCTCTGATTTTTTGACAAGTTTCCAAAAAGTAATGGGAACCAAGTTGAATCTAAGCACCGCTTATCATCCTCAAACGGACGGACAAAGTGAAAGGACAATTCAGACAATGGAGGAGATGCTTAGAGCTTGTGTAATTGATTTCGGAGGTAATTGGGAAGATCACTTACCAGTGATAGAATTTTCTTATAATAACAGTTATCACACAAGCATCAATGACGCACCATTCGAAGAACTTTATGGACGAAAGTGCCGAACGCCAGTCTGTTGGGCAAAAATTAGAGAAAAGCAACTATCTGGACCTGAGATAGTCCAAGAAACGACAGACAAGATCATTCAAGTCAAGGAACTACTGAAAGCAGCACGTGACCGACAAAAGAGTTATGCAGATAACAGACAAAAGCCGTTGGAATTTCAGGTAGGAGATAAAGTGTTATTGAAAGTCTCTCCTTGGAAAGGAGTAGTAAAATTCATCAAAAGGGGAAAGCTAAGTCCCAGGTATGTTGGACCTTTTGAGATTATTAGAAGAATAGGACCTGTAGCCTATCAGCTACAACTGCCATAGGAAATGGCAGGAATACATGATGTATTTCATGTATCTAATCTCAAGAAATGCTTAGCTGATAAATCACTGATAGTACCTCTTAAGGATATAGAGGTAAATGAGTAGTTAAAATTTGTAGAGAGGCCTCTACAGGTTGAAGACAGGAAAGTTAAGAACCTCAAGCACAAGAGATTAGTTCTGGTCAAAGTAAAATGGGACTCCAAAAGAGGTTTAGAATACACATGGGAGCTTGAATCAGAAATGCCAAGGAAATACCCGCACCTGTTTCAGTAGATCTCGAGGACGAGCTCTAAAACAAGGTGGGGAGGATATAACAACCCTCCAAAATATTTCCAACACACTAATATATTTTAAAATGTCCATATATGTCCTAAATTATACCCCGTACACGAAAACCGAGCCCAAATTACTGTATATAATTAAAAATAAAATAAAATCAAGTTTTAGGTGTCGCTTGCGGGCTGCGTAGACCCTTAGGGTCTCTTACGCGGGGCGCGACAGCTCCAAGTCAGGGCGACACCCTGAGCTGCCACGTGTCATCATGGTGTTGAAGCTAAACTCGACGAATCAGCAACCCTAGCCCCTATTACCCCACTACGCGGGTCGCGTAGCCCTTGGCTACGTCTTACGCGAGCCACGAGGGAAGGCGAAAGGTCGCCTATATAAGAAGGCCCTCAGCCTTCAGTTTCCGTCGCTCAATCTCTCGATCTCTCTCTCGATATTCTAAATAGCAATTATAATAGCGGGCAAAATACCCCCTAAATAACGAAGTTCTACCTCGTTGTAAGTATCATAACCCCGATTACGTATTAGATACGCTGCCCGATTGATCCAGGGTTCCGTAACGGCTGTCGTGGTTCTACCCGACGTAGTCGTTGGAATGCCGTCTCGGGGAGGGTATTACTAATGTAAATATTGGGTTATTATATTAACGCGTGTGCATTTATGTAAATTATAGATAATCACCCGGAAACCTTTAAGGAAAACCTAAGACAGCAATGTGAGTAATCTCCTTTTTTTAAACTGTTTTTACAAAACCTTAAATATTTTACAATGTGATTAAGCAGTGATTGAGTCTTTTTAATTCTTCAATTACTGCCGGTATGTTGGGGTTTTGTATACAAAATGTGGAAAACGTTATCATTGGACAAAGAGTTAGCCAATGGGTAATATGACCCACCAGTCAGGATTGACAGTACTGAATGAGTAATTGTGTAGATGTAAACATTGTAATCGCTCTCAATACTGTGAAAATTGATAAAACTCTTATTGATTAAACTGGGATTCACTCACCAGTATTTCCCACTGACAAAATGTTTTTAAAACGCGTTTCAGGTAACAAAATGTGAAAGCCAACTAGAAGCCAGCTGGACAGCACTGAAGGCTTGGAAAAAGTGGCTATAAAAGTTACCTAAATAAAAGAAGATGTTTTATTCAATAAAATAGGGATTTTCCCTATGAAAATGTTTGTAATAAAACTTGGGTTTATCCCAATATCTTTATAAAGTGTGGTATTTACTCTGATAAAATATTTCCTAACTACGGTCCTGATGTAATTTCCGCTGCCAAATTGATAAACACCGATACCACCGAAACTGATATCTCGCGGCCGCCCGTTCCCGGGACAGATAGGGGCGGGAGTTGCGGCAAGTTGGAACTTAGAAAGCAAACAAAACATTTTTTTAAATAAAATTATAGCCACTATAATAGTAATTTGTTAAACTGACCAAATCGCTGAACACCTTGTAGCAAGAGAAAAATGTTCATTAGTCGAGTTTACAACCTACACGGTCTACAAATACATACAAAGACAAATTTATTGATTATATGGAGTGTACCATGAATAATAGATGATACAACTTCTAAATTATAGTGTTTGTATTTAGAACAGGTTTCTAGTCTCTTTGATCCATGATCATCGAGACAATCCTTGAGAATAGTCTCTTTGATCCATGATGAAGTTGGGTTCACTTGTGCATTTAAAGTGACAATTAACTAAAATAGTTTCACCATTAGATGTTAAAATGACACAATCTGAGATGTAGTCTAAGTCAACAGATTGATCTAAAATGATCTCAACATTAACTGGATGAACTATGAAGAAGACTCAAATAAACACCAAATCTATGGAAAACTAACCTGCTTGCAATTGATTGGAAGAACGATCAGCTCTCTAAAGGACCTGTTGTCAACAAAGACATCACAATTTTAAGGATTCAAATAGAGAATGATGGATGAAACATTGCCTAAGCGTAAACAATGATCTGTACTATAACCTTTCTGGTATGCCTAATCATCACTCCCAATTCTAGTCTTGTTCAAATTACCTTTGCTAAATGAGACATATGCCTGTATAAACAAAAAAAAAAGATACATGTAGAATAAACTTTTAGAGCATAATTCATTCCAAATTGCATAAACTGTATTTTAAGCATTGCCTTTCAAATAAAATCACCTATATACAAAGAACTATTAAGATTTTATGTTAAACTCACGTGTCGGATATACTACCCAACTCCTTTTGTGGAAGAATAACTTATAATGAATGTGATTCATTGGCATGTGGAATGGGATGACTCATAATGCAAATCCTCTAGCCATCTCGCCCACCATCCTAACTTGTCTCGAACAACCTGTGTGATGTAATGCTTATATGTGCTAAGCTGGAAAGCATTATTAGGCATATGAAAGTATGTTGCTAGATATGCTGAAAGAACTGACTTTCATCGGAGTAGCAATGAGAAGGGGGGCCTCAGGTGAATCATTGACTGCAAATTTCTCATACATAAAACGGCTATCAACGATTGGATTGTCTGTTGGGACTATCTTGTAGCATTAGCAACTCTTCACGCCAACTTGATTTCAGTAGCATTCACGGGACCCATCCTTCTTCACCTGCTAAAACATTATAATTAGAAGCAATAAAAAGCCAAGTATTCGAGCACAAACTGATCGGTGCAGCCACCGATTCCGGGTTTGGTGTGTTTTCAAAACATTGTTTTTTTTACATAAAAACCAAACGCCTATAGTATGAGCAACAAATATCATGGTTAATTACTATTATAAAATCAAATATCAATGTTAATACACACACACACATGATTAGAAATAATTATACATGGTAAAATAATTTATTTACCTTACGAAGAACTTCAGATACATGCCCATCATTTGCATATTAATCTAGTGGGTCATGTGATGGCAATCAAGATTTTGAGGTGCAAATGTTCAAATTGCATGAAATTTTAGAAAGTTACCTTTGAGTCATTCTCATCAAAGATTTCACTAACAATTTGCTCAAAAACATCTTTAAGGGTTGCAATCTGCTCATTGAAAACAAAAGCAAATGTTAAATCCAAAGTCATTTTTTTACTTTGCACTTATTGAAAAATACAAAACAAAGAATCAAGGGTATAAACATACACCCACGGTTCCTCCGTGTTGATTAAGAACAACAGGCATGCGAACCTTCCTAATCTGAAATACCCTGGGATTCCAGACTAACATTGAATCTGCAAAATAAATTATAATTAATTTAAGAGTCATGTTACAACTCTTCCAACTGGATATAAAACCACAGAAAACTAAGCAACCGGACATACCAATGTATTATTTGAAGCAATAATTATGTTTGATTAAACAAAATAAGTATATAATCAGCAACTATAAACAGATTGTGCTTACCACAGCTCTAGCAACGAAGGTAGCATTGTGAACAACTATACTTTTGGGAATGATCTGAGTGAGAAGCCAAACAATAACATCAAATCATGAGCAACCCTAAAATAGCATTAAAAACTATATTTTGGTCTTTGTGAATTTTTAAATGAAAACAAATAAATAATTGTTTGGACTTTGTGAATGCATTGGCCGGGAGTAAAGGTGACCCAGAACAATACAATATCATCATAATGATCATTTTCATTTATAAACACATGTATGTGTAAATAGATAAAGAGATAAAGAGAGACGGATCCCAACTATCACTGGCATCCCCTTATGCGTTAACAAAGCCGACTGATTGTCACACCCTGACTTTTGTGGAAGCATGATTTGGGGTGACTTGCTTAATATCATTGCATTTAACCATAACAAACAACTATATGATAAATCAAGATGTTCATCCATTGATGACTTTCAAAATAATACAACCGTCGTTGTTTAACATCAAACCAAGACTTCAAATTTTAGATCACATGGCAACCAAAGCTAAAAGTTCCATACTGAACTTCTCAAAAGACACAAACTAAATAGGTTTCGAGACATGTATCTTATCCAAGATAAAAAAACACATATCCCAAACCCTTCGACTTCGGATGACACCTTTTATTAGAGACATGACTTTTAAACTCCAGCGCCCGCCAGATCCATACTTAATTTCCTGAAATACATGTAGTTTGAAAACATCAACAAAAGTTGAGCGAGTTCATGTGTGTGTTTATGAATAAACCTTTGAAACATTTGTAAGTATGATTGTATGTACTTGAAAAACCCGGTATGAAAGCAACAAGGAAACAGATCAATTAATGTGTAGCTAATACATTAATATTTGTGACGTGATGCCGGAAACTCAAACCTAGCAAACTTTGTCAATAAGACATAGTCACCACATGGCTCATTCGGTGGGCGCATGGGTGGGGCTTGCTACACCCGAATAGATCTATCACTCATGTCCCTCGGTCCTACAACGAGGATTAATGGCCTTAAGTGTTATGCCCACCATTCACATGATCAAGCAGTACCCTTCCTTAGCTAACCATACCAAATCAAAATGTATGTAAACAGTTTGTAACATGTATTTCACCCCCGAGGTTATGAAACTGAAAACAGTTAAAAGAAAAGGGGGACATGAACTCACAGTTTTGCGTTCTTCGAATCCGCCTGTAACTCAAAGTTTCCTCTGGTGTGCACGACTACCTACAAAGTACTATGGTCTTATTAGACGAGTGGGTCGTGCCTTGACTTAGTATTAATTAGTGCCTTTGAGTTACGTTTCCAAGTGTCTTCATCATTATTCCAAGTTATATAATTATTTGTCAAAATAATAAATATTTTAACTTAATTTATATTTATTAAATTTTGGAATAATTATTAAAATGATATATATCAACTTAATACTTCCCAAGTATTTATACTTATATTTCCTTCCCAAGGATGGAGTATCTTATACGTGTGTATTTTTGCCATGTTTTGGGGTCGTATTCCGGTGTGTATTTATACGTATGAGAATACGTATTTTATTGTATTCATTAAGTATTCATATACTTACATTTATATTAAACTTTCCGGAATATTATTTCTAATAAAAGTCCACCAATATATATATTTAAGAAATATTACTTAGAAAAACTATTTATAATTTTTCTTTCGGTAAAAATATCTGTAGTTCCAGAATAATATATTTTCAAGTCTGACTTAGAAAATATTTAAAAACTTATTTTTATCCAAAAATAATGTATTTTAAGTTTACTCAAAAAAATATATATTTTTTCCAAAAATAATATATTTTCTAATAACTCCAAGGAAAATATACATATTTATACTTGTCAAAAATGCTATATTTTTCCTTTGTCAAAATATGATATACTCTTGTATTAATTGTAAAAATCATATTTTCATTTCTTTGTGTCCAAAATATTATTTACCAAAATATACTTTGTGAATATATTTTCCGGAATATTTTGTAAGTTACATTTCTTATTTGGTTTTGCCTATATTTTGTGTGTAACTTATATACTTATTCCTTGAGATTTTGGTAATATTTTGGATGGTAATCCTTGGTTTATTTGTGAGTTATATTATTTCAAGTCCTAAAATAATATAACTATTACACAAAGTATACAAATAATCACACATGTGTGTCTTCATCATATATATATATTCTAAATATATATTTAGCCACTTTTATTTATAAAAAACCAACCTCCAACACTTATATTTTTGTAACAAAAATTATGGCAAAGTTTATATGGAAAACTCATGGTTAAATTACACTTGTAAATATGGGGGTTTCCATGCTTTCAAGCATATCATTTTCTTTTGTAAAAATCATCACAATCAATTTACAATCAACTCTAAACAACTTACTCTTACCAATCTTGCAAAAAACATGCATTTTCTACTACTTCATGAACTTGGAAGTTTATGAAAATTTGTAGTAACCTGGTAGTGTGTTTAGTAAGTTTAGTTACCCTTTAAAGTGTGGTTGTTTACTTAAAAACTTCATTCTTGAATGATTTAGATGTTTACAACTTGTAATCATGTTTTATAAAAAATGTTTCTTTATGAAATTTTCTTGTTACACAAGTGTTTCTACACTTGGTTAATCACTAAAAAAAAGTCTTGTTTATGTAAGAACCAAGATTATATGAAACTTATGTTTTTAACTTGGTTCCTTTGGAATACCATTTATAAATCTTTAGATCTATATGTTTAACAACTTACTTTGTCCATTAATTTTCAAGAAAACAAAATATTCTTTCAAGTCCATGATCTTTATGTAGATGATCCATCATCCTACAACAATTTCTACTTTCACATCTTGCTAAGCTATGTTTTTAATCATGATCTAGCAAGATATTATGATGATCATCATCTTTTTTTACAAACAATCAAAGATCAACAAGCATAACAACTCATATTCATCAAGATTACTTCACATTTTAAGCTTATGTTCATATTTACTTCTCATGATCTTTAGTGTTCTTCAAGTTTTTTGTTTATGATTCATCATTAACCACTAAAAATAGAAGTAATATGGAGTGTACAAGGATCTTACCACTAGCTCAAGGCTAGGGATGATTCAAGTGAAGAAATGAAGAGGATAAAAGCTAACAAGAGAGGTCCTTCAAGATCCAAAGCCACCAAGCTTCTTTGTATACCTTCTAGCACCCTTGTAAGTGTATGGATTGTATGAGAATGAAGGAATGTATGTGGATGTGTGTGGATGAGGGGTCGGCCGAGAGCATCAAGGAGAGGAGAAGGTTTTGTGTGTGTTTTAGTAGGTGTAAGAATGAGCTCAGGATCTCAAGTGTATTACTTATAACCATTTTAGCACATTAACCCTTGTATAACATGCCATTTAGGGGGAACATGATCTATTAAACAATTGAAATAAAATCCATTGGTGGGGGCCATGTATGGCATTGAACTAGGTGGGGGGGGGGGGTCTAGGTGTAGGTGCTAACCATTTAGTTTCAATCTAGTTGAAGTTCAAGTATCGGTTACGTTTTTCAGTTATTAGATATTTTTAGGAGGTGTTATGATGTTTGGGGATCATAACTAGCTTGGAAACATTAAAACAGTGCTTCTAGTGTAAATTTGATGTTTCAGGTAGTGTCCGGTTGTTCGGTTGGCTACTAGTTCGTTAAGGTGCTAAACTTTGCAGTTTAGTGTGCTTTATGTACCCTTTTGTGACAGTTTCGATTCCCGACACTTAGGAAAGTATTCAGGAGCATTTAATCATATTTCTGCACGATATTAGATTGTTTAAATGTTGTATTTTGCTGAATTTTGCAGAATTCTGCAGTTTATGTGAGTTTTAGACACTTTCCGGCACTTAAACTATCTCTAGGAAGGCAGTTTTATGATCCTTACTTTTCTACACACTACACTAGTGTAAGACTTGGTTTCTAGCTCATTATGTGTCTCAATACAAAGTCTGTCTATCTGCTGAACTCTGTCAGCATTTTTCTGATTTGTCTGATAACTGTGCTAACTGTGTTTTTAATGCATCGTCTAAGTCAATAAAGTCCTTATGCAGTAATGATATAACATTAAGCAATATGTGATGCACATGTATGTATATGGCAGTAATCAGAAAGCAATTCAAGTCATAAATTGTAAATCAGCACAGTCATTAATCATTAATTATTGTCTAATTAATTGTACGGATGCATGCAAATTTGGCAATTGTCACATTCTCCCCCTGTTAAGAAAATTTCGTCCTCGAAATTTATACTACCTTAACTCCTTAGGGTTGCATTATGCATGTATGTATATGAATAATACTGAGGTAGATAACCACAAAACCGAATCAAATCTTATTCACATCAGGTGAATTCAAGGATATATTACAACAACAAGAACCCAATGGTTAAAAGGTATGTGTTCTAGAATTTGATGTTAAAGGACACGAGATGTATAGATGTAACCTCTGGTGTCACTTATTTCACTGGGTCCAATAAAAGAGGAGTTCTGACCAATAGAATTTCAGTGGATCGTTTGCAATATGCAAGTGAGTTTTAGAAACAATAATCATCCGCTAGATGAACTCAAAATTAGTAAGCTCAAATGTAACAGTAACATGAAAATGGTCTGTCAACTTTCGAACAAATAAATGAGTAAAATTTAGTGTGTTAGTATTGAATCGCGAAAATACACCGTAATGAAATGCAAACGAATCTGGTATATCATTGTCTCAATCCGTAGTTGCATTAAGAATGTTTAAAGGACAAGTGAATCAAAAGTATGTGTAGTTTTGTGTGAAACGGGTGACCATGATTAGCACAAGCTACAAGTTTACGCCGACACCACAAGGTGTCGTAATGTCATAATTCAATAATAGCGGTGACCGAACAAACTCACCGTGTTTGAAATCAAATGAAAGTGTAATGAAGTAATCTCGAGAATTTGGTTCAAACGGCATCGTAGGATTTTTCAATTGAATATAGAACACCAAAGAACTACCGTTTCTAATCGAAGGTGAAAAGGCAATAAATACCGCAAGGCATTCGATCGATACTGAAAGAATCGTTAGGAGGTACACTGGAATATATAAAATGAGTTTATGTACCATTGTCTTAACACACAACTGTGTTGAGACTACTTTAATCGTGATAAACAAAACGGATTTAGAGCAAGTCAATAAATAAACAATTAAATCCGTGTATGAGGTACGTAACGGAATTAACGCAAGCTTCAATTTTGTGAAAACATCACCACAAGGTGTCGAAACCAACAAACGATTTAGTGGAGTCGTAGACCAAACAAGTCTACTACGACTCGAAACAAAAGGAACGTTTGCAAAAACGATATTTGAATATGATGCTCTCAATACATCATATGGTGTTTCGAACTGAATATGCGAAATGGACAAGTTCAAGCAATTGAACTCGGTTTCAGCATAACCTGACAATAAATGTATGTATCGACAATGGAATTTCGGCACGGTTACAAAGATAAACCATGTATGTAACTTGAAAGAAAAGAAGTTTCAAGAAAATGTGTTGGCTTGATAACAAAGGAGACAATAATTTCCATATTGTAGGTCATTCGAATCACAAATCAATAATTAGCTTTAGCAACTAATATTTGAACTTTGACGAAACGTTTTTTCCAAAACGAAACCACATGCGTAACAAATGGTGCATGCGTGACATATGAATTCCAAGGAATGAAACAATGAGTATTCGCTATAATGAAGGAATGATCAAGTATCCAGGCAAAGGAGTGTTTGCTCTAGTGAAGAAAATTGACATGATGCAACTATCAATAGGAGAAATAGAGATGCAAAACTCTACTTGGTAGAAGCAAAAGTGGAAATTTCAATATAAGAAATTTGAGTGTTTTACCTGTTTGGTTAACTGAAATAGCATATACGTCAGAATAATTGGGTTTGCTTGAGTTAACAGATGTGGTTCCGAAGTGACAACCTTTACGAGTTTTGACTTAAGTTCCCAAAGGTCCTAAGTACATGTTGTCTAGGTTCTCAAAGTTTCGTATTCTGTGTAAAATTATTTTGTGCATTGTGTAGGAAACACAATTTTTGTGTATGTTTGAAACAAGTTGCTGACTCACTGTTCTTTGGTATGCTTTTATCCTGAATCCATAGTTAATGATACTCAATCAACTATTAGTCTTAGGATAGTAGTGGGGTTTTTACAGTTAGTAAATAAATAATTCGCTAATCCTCAGCAAGAGTTACCGACTCTAGTTGGTTAGCTCGTTCGGTTCCGGGTAGTTGATGCTTATTTGAAAATCATCGTCCTTCACCTTGACGAACAGTACTGAAACTCCTTAGGGCAAAAAGCTTGCCTTATAAATCCCCAATCTTGAAACTTCTGAAGCTGCGTTGACAAATCTTGTATCTCAGGAAGTGCAAGTCGATGGGGTGAATTGGCTACAGACGCGGCGCCTGGAACCAAATCTATGCAACATTCGACTTGTTGTTGAGGAGGTAATCCTGGCAAGTCTTCGGGGAAGACCTCATGATATTCCCTTACCACAGGGGTATCTTCGAGCTTAGGTTCTTCGGCTTCTTTGTCCACGTCATGAGCCAAAAGAAAAAGGCAACACATCCTTTGCGCAAAAACTTCCGTGTCTTCAAGGACTGATAATCCGTAGGGGCGTATCCTGCTTCCTAAATCGCGATCGTCTCTTCGTTCGCCATCGGGATGCGGATAACAATCTCCGCTTGATTAATCGACAACCAATCCATCCCAATTACCATGTCGAAGCTTCTTTTTAGCTAGTTCTATCGAGTCCGGGTTATCTAACTTACTTGCTACTAAACCAAGTATATTTCCAAACTCTAGAGATGCGAAGCTAAAATTGGCAACAGTATCTAGCAGCACAGATGCATAACGTTGGCTATTATGGGACATACCGATGACCACGTTTGGATCCTGACGTGCTTTCCTAGCCTCGCTATTGAACTTTCATCCTTGTGCCTGATTGTTTTTAGGGCAATATTTCCTGAAATGTCTTTTGTCTCCACAGTTAAGCAACCTTGAGCACGTTTTTGTTTGTCACTCTTCCTGCCTTGATAGTCGTTGTTGTCGTTGTTTCCTTCGTGATTCTTGCTACCATCTTGGCCTCCGTTTCCATGTTCAGTTCCTTGCCTACAAGTCTCCTTGACATGCCCCACTTTGCCACAGTTTTCACATTTTCCATATCTGCATCACTCGATATGATAACGTCGACAATTGTCGCACTTAGGTAGGATACCCATGTACTCTTTTCCCTTTTTAGCCCTGTTCTTGCTATTCACCCGAGTACCCTTCTTGAAGTTTGTGAACTTTCTCTTGTTGTCTCCAGATGGCTCTACAGGAGTCTCCTTTTTCTCTTCCGAAGTGGAAATTTTTCCTAGTCTAACCACTTCTTCAGCGAGCGTCACACTTAAGTCGATAGCATCGGTGATCGTTGGAGGTTTAGATGTTGTCACCAGGCTTAGAATCTGAGGTGCCAATACCCCGATGAAGCGTTCGATCCTCTTAAACTCTGATTCCACCAGACGCGAAGCAACTTGTGATAAATCGTGAAATCTCTGCACATACTCAGCTATCTTTGAACCTTCCATTTTCAAGATCCACAGTTCAGTCTCCAACTTCTGGACTTCTGCCCTCGAGCAATATCTCTTACGCATCAGTTCTTTCAGTTCATCCCACGTCAAAGCATACGCAGCAGTCTTACCCAACGTCCGAACCTGAAGGTTCCACAATGACAGAGCCCCATCTAGGAACAATCCAGATGTGTACATGACTTGTTGCTCTGGAGTACATTTGCTCAAACTCAACACATAATCCCTCTTCTCAACCCAACGCACAAAAGCTACGGCACCCCCAGTGTCGTCGAAATCTCGGGGCTTGCAGCTCAAGAACTGCTTGTAGGTGCAGCCTGCGACATACGCAACATCATTCACATAAGGCATTAGCAAAGCACTCTTGGAAATGTCCAAACGTTTTGTAATGCGTCTTAAGTGAATAAACATTACCGTTGGGTGGGTTATTTCCTGAGGTGCCTCTGCTGCGTTCGGAGTGAAGGGCCTCGTGCTGTGCGATGGCCTGTGAAATGCGCTCTTGTAATTCTGCCTCTGCTGTCGACAGAGGGTTGTTGGTATCAGTGTTCCCTTGAATCGACATCTTCTAAGAAGAATATCGGATAGGTCAGGTCTCTTTAAAGACACAAGCACATAAGCATCTACTTAACGAATGAGACCTAGGAGGTGTGTATATATACATATATAAGCAATCGTTATAACAATCAATCACATAACATCACAATTATAGTACACTTGTAGATAGGAACATGTTTAATGAGAACATAACTGGAAATCACGTTGTTGATTTACATGTTTAACAAGAATATGGCGATTGAGTTTTCATAAATTACCGACCATAGTCACAGTGTCTACAAAGTGTATCACATCAAAAGGGACACAGGGTCACCGTACCATTGTCCAATAAGTCTATCAGTGTATCAAAACCACATGGTCAAAAGTGGTCTTCAAAAGTCTCCACAATCTTGGCTTATTAGTAGTGTCTTTACCCAAAAGTAGTGCAATCCGCATAAGACCAAAAGCCAACTATACTGATGACTGAGGTGGAGGAGGGAAGAAAGGCAAACTGCTAACATCTGCGAGCTTCTCCTCGAGCTTGTATACACGTCGAAGTAATTAACTAATCTGTTGCTCGATAGTAAAGAAACGAGTATCAAAACCCAAGAAAGGTGTAATAGCAGCAGGGGAGAGTGCAAAAGGAGACATAGATGAATGTGGAGGATCATAGTATACTGGTATAGACAGGGTGGGGGACGTGGTGTCAGCTCGGGCTCCAAAACTCTGCGACTCAAAACCTCAAACTGTAGCTGAAGTAACAGGGGCAACTCATCCTGTGCGTAGCCTCCATATTGTGAGGGATGGTAGAGGTCTGAAATCAGCATAGTGTATGGTAGGGACCATCGGAATGGCTCGTCCAGCGGTGAAGAAATGAAGGGAGCAAACGGTGCAGCCCGTGAGGTCGTAGGAAATGCTGCTGTAGCAAAAGGGATCGTTATGCGGGTGCTGACCTGGAGTACCTTCCCGGGGTGCGGGTATGTCCTGAAAGAAAGCGATTGGCATGTCGGTGCAATGGACGTTGGTCTCCCTAGGGAAAACGGAGAAACATCAGCGGGTGCAGGCGGGGGAATACATAGCTCAACAAAAAAAAGGATCAATAGGTGCAGGAACCGAATCAGGTATAAGGGGTGCAAGGTCTGGTAAACCAAAAGAAACATGGTCAGAATCAGGATTCGGCTCAAGATCAATAGGCGCAACATCAGGCTGACCCAAAAGGAACATGGGTTGGCTCAGGAGCAGGCTCTGGGTTGTGTGAAGGTGTGGGATCTCGAGCAGGTGATAGTGCAGTAATCATAGCGGTGTCGTCGTCTGGGTTAGTAGTAGAAAGATGCAATCCGGCCGTCTGTAAGTCTGCAGATGTCACAGAATCAAAGGAGTCTGAAATCGAGTGTAAAATGGAAGCAAAGGATACTTCAATGGCAGGAATCTCAGGAGGTAGAATAGCAATGACATCCTCAGCTATCTCCCCATCACCCTGGGCGTCAACAGGAGGATCATCAACAAACAAATCAACGCCATCATCAAACAAATCGTCAGAGGGCAGATCCTCGGGAGAAATGACCATGAGAGGTACGTCATCGAGGATCGGAGCCATGATGGGCTCACCATCGGAATGACCAGTGATGAGGTGGTCATGGACCGAAACAGGAATGACAAAAGGATCCTCGTCAGGGAAGCCATCAGCAAGGGTAAATCATCACCAAAGTCTAGTAGCGCGAACGGTTGGAAGTCGTCCTCGTCCTTGGTCAGCATGTCAGGGTCACTCTCAGTGTCTGACGTAAACATTTCCGGCGCAGGTGCAATCTCATTATCTGTGGCGGTGGCCATAGGGTCGTCAACGTCTGACAACTCGCTCTCTGAAGAAGGTGACATGTGTGCCGGTATATAATAATCATAGCATGTATATCCATAGTAATCACTAACACTTAGTGTATTGCAAGCAAAGACAATTCATCATGTAATCATGTATTCACATTATTCTTCATGAAACTTTTTATCCTTCCTAGTCTCCCAGACTAAACCAACCAGTCTCCCAGACTAAACTACCTAGTTTCCCAGACTAACCACCCAGTCTCCCAGACTGAACTACCTAGTCTCCCAGACTAACCACCCAGTCTCCCAGACTGAACTACCTAGTCTCCCAGACTAACCACCCAGTCTCCCAGACTGAACTACCTAGTCTCCTAGACTAACCACCGAGTCTCCCAGACTGAACTATCTAGTCTCCCAGACTGAACCACAAACATAGACCTGAAAATGTGTTTCGTGTATTTTCTTTATAAAAATGTTTATTTCTTGGAACTGGGCGTTTCGTTTATGCAATGAAAACATGTTGGAAAAATATTTTCGTGGGAGCCCTAATGATTGTAGTCTAGACTCGAGAAAGAATCCTAGTTCGCTACAATCGAAGCTCTGATACCAAACTGTCACACCCTGACTTTTGCGGAAGCGTGATTTGGAGTGACTTGCTTAATATCATTGCATTCAACCATAACAAACAACTATACGGTAAATCAAGATGTTCATCCATTTATAACTTTCAAAATAATACAACCGTCATTGTTTAACATCAAACCAAGACTTCAAATTTTAGATCACATGGCAACCAAAGCTTAAAGTTCCATACTGAACTTCTCAAAAGACACAAACTAAATAGGTTTCGAGACATGTATCTTATCCAAGATAAAACATATATCCCAAACCCTTCGACTTCGGATGACACCTTTTATTAGAGACATGACTTTTAAACTCCAGCGCCCGCCAGATCCATACTTAATTTCCTGAAATACATGTAGTTTGAAAACATCAACAAAAGTTGAGCGAGTTCATGTGTGTGTTTCTAAATAAACCTTTGAAACATTTGTATGTATGATTGTATGTACTTGAAAACCCTGGTATGAAAGCAACAAGGAAACAAATCAATTAATGTGTAGCTAATACATTAATATTTGTGACGTGATGCAGGAAACTCAAACCTAGCAAACTTTGTCAATAAGACATAGTCACCACATGGCCCATTCGACGGGCACATGGGTGGGGCTCGCTACACCCGAATAGATCTATCACTCATGTCCCTCGTTCCTACAATGAGGATTAATGGCCTTAAGTGTTATGCCCACCACTCACATGATCAAGCAGTACCCTTCCTTAGCTAACCATACCAAATCAAAATGTATGTAAACAGTTTGTAACATGTATTTCACACCCGAGGTTATGAAACTGAAAACAGTTAAAAGAAAAGGGGGACATGAACTCACAGTTTTGTGTTCTTCGAATCCGCCTGTAACTCAAAGTTTCCTCTGGTGTACACGACTACCTACAATGTACTATGGTCTTATTAGACGAGCGGGTCGTGCCTTGACTTAGTATTAATTAGTGCCTTTGAGTTACGTTTCCAAGTGTCTTCATCATTATTACAAGTTATATAATTATTTGTCAAAATAATAAATATTTTAACTTAATTTATATTTATTAAATTTCAGAATAATTGTTAAAACGATATATATCAACTTAATACTTCCCAAGTATTTATACTTGTATTTCCTTCCCAAGGATGGGGTATCTTATACATGTGTATTTTTACCATGTTTTGGGGTCGTATTCCGGTGTGTATTTATACGTATGAGAATACGTATTTTATTGTATTCATTAAGTATTCATATACTTACATTTATATTAAACTTTCCGGAATATTATTTCTAATAAAAGTCCACCAATATATATATATATATATATATATACATATATATATATATTTAAGAAATATTACTTAGAAAAACTATTTATAATTTTTCTTTCGACAAAAATATTTGTAGTTCCAGAATAATATATTTTCAAGTCTGACTTAGAAAATATTTATAAACTTATTTTTATCCAAAAATAATGTATTTTAAGTTTAGTCAAGAAAATATATATTTTTACTAAAAATAATATATCTTCTAATAACTCCAAGAAAAATATACATATTTATACTTGTCAAAAATGCTATATTTTTCCTTTGTCAAAATATGATATACTCTTGTAGTAATTGTAAAAATCATATTTTCATTTCTTTGTGTCCAAAATATTATTTACCAAAATATACTTTGTGAATATATTTTCCGGAATATTTTGTAAGTTACATTTCTTGTTTGGTTTTGCCTATATTTTGTGTGTAACTTATATACTTATTCCTTGAGATTTTGGTAATATTTTGGATGGTAATCCTTGGTTTATTTGTGAGTTATATTATTTCAAGTCCTAAAATAATATAACTATTACACAAAGTATACAAATAATCACACATGTGTGTCTTCAGCATATATATATATTCTAAATATATATTTAACCACTTTTATTTATAAAAAACCAACCTCCAACACTTATATTTTTGTAACAAAAATTATGGCAAAGTTTATATGGAAAACTCATGGTTAAAATACACTTGTAAATATTTGTTTAAAATATTTTTCTAAGTGTTAATATTTTTAGAAAATTTTGCCATAGCTTCCCCTAAAAATGGGGGTTTCCATGCTTTCAAGCATATCATTTTCTTTTGTAAAAATCATCACAATCAATTTACAATCAACTCTAAACAACTTACTCGTATCAATCTTGCAAAAAACATGCATTTTCTACTACTTCATGAACTTGAAAGTTTATGAAAATTTGTAGTAACCTGGTAGTGTGTTTAGTAAGTTTAGTTACCCTTTAAAGTATGGTTGTTTATCTAAAAACTTCATTCTTGAATGATTTAGATGTTTACAACTTGTAATCATGTTTTATAAAAATGTTTCTTTATGAAATTTTCGTATTACACAAGTGTTTCTACACTTGGTTAATCACTAAAAACAAGTCTTGTTTATGTAAGAACCAAGATTATATGAAACTTATGTTTTTAACTTGGTTCCTTTGGAATACCATTTATAAATCTTTAGATCTATATGTTTGACAACTTACTTTGTCCATTAATTTTCAAGAAAACAAAGTATTCTTTCAAGTCCATGATCTTTATGTGGATGATCCATCATCCTACAACAATTTCTACATTCACATCTTGCTAAGCTATGTTTTTAATTATGATCTAGCAAAATATTATGATGAGCATCATCTTTTTTTACAAACAATCAAAGATCAACAAGCATAACAACTCATATTCATCAAGATTACTTCACATTTTAAGCTTATGTTCATATTTACTTCTCATGATCTTTAGTGTTCTTCAAGTTTTTTGTTTATGATTCATCATTAACCACTAAAAATAGAAGTAATATGGAGTGTACAAGGATCTTACCACTAGCTCAAGGCTAGGGATGATTCAAGTGAAGAAATAAAGAGGATAAAAGCTAACAAGAGAGGTCCTTCAAGATCCAAAGCCACCAAGCTTCTTTGTATACCTTCTAGCACCCTTGTAAGTGTATGGATTGTATGAGAATGAAGGGATGAAGGTGGATATGTGTGGATGAGGGGTCGGCCGAGAGCATCAAGGAGAGGAGAAGGTTTTGTGTGTGTTTTAGTAGGTGTAAGAATGAGCTCAAGATCTCAAGTGTATTACTTATAACCATTTTAGCACATTAACCCTTGTATAACATGCCATTTAGGGTGGAACAAGATCTATTAAACAATTGAAATAAAATCCATTGGTCGGGGCCATGTATGGCCGCGAACTAAGTGGGGGGGTCTAGGTGTAGGTGCTAACCATTTAGTTTCAATCTAGTTGAAGTTCAAGTATCGGTTACGTTTTTCAGTTATTAGATATTTTTAGGAGGTGTTATGATGTTTGGGGATCATAACTAGCTTGAAAACATTAAAACAATGCTTCTAGTGTAAATTTGATGTTTCGGGTAGTGTCCGGTTGTTCGGTTGGCTACTAGTTCGTTAAGGTGCTAAAGTTTGCAGTTTAGTGTGCTTTATGTACACTTTTGTGACAGTTTCGATTCCCGACACTTAGGAAAGTATTCAGGACCATTTAATCATATTTCTGCATGATATTAGATTGTTTAAAAGTTGTATTTTGCTGAATTTTGCAGAATTCTGCAGTTTATTGAGTTTTAGGCACTTTCCGGCACTTAAACTATCTCTAGGAAGGCAGTTTTATGATCCTTACTTTTCTACACACTACACTAGTGTAAGACTTGGTTTCTGGCTCATTCTGTGTCTCAATACAAAGTCTGTCTATCTGTTGAACTCTGTCAGCATTTTTCTGATTTGTCTGATAACTGTGCTTACTGTGTTTCATGCATCGTCTAAGTCAATAAAGTCCTTATGCAGTAATGATATAACATTAAGCAATATGTGATGCACATGTATGTATATGGCAGTAATCAGAAAGCAATTCAAGTCATAAATTGTAAATCAGCACAGTCATTAATCATTAATTATTGTCTAATTAATTGTACGGATGCATGCAAATTTGGCAGTTGTCACACTGATGATATGAACCACCAATTACACTGTGTGGGGGAAGGGGTAAAACATAAAATAATTAGATCAAGGAAATGTTGGAATTAGTTTAAACAGTATATGACAGAAGCAAACCAAGTTAAATTCATTTTAGTATTAGATTTAACGCAGGGGTCGGCTTGAACAATAATAAGTTCTATTCATTTCAATCATGGTTCGAGTTCTTTCACCATCGTTCCAATAAATAAAAATATTTAAAAAGCAAGTCTTTAAACAGTATTGTGGTTTTTTTAAGTATGTGCTTTTTCCGATTATAACTTGTTGCACTCTTCTTCATCCGCGTTGCGTACACGTGTTATGGAGTAAAATCATCGTCTTCGCTCAAATTTAAATTTATTTATATCAACAAAAATAAAATCAGAAGTGTACCTTGTGAGCCACTGGAAGCCTTCTAAAAGATCTCTCGTATCTTTTCACATAATCCCCCGAGGCTTCTGAATAGCTGCATCAAACGCTTTGAGAAAAATATGAGTTATTTGTACTTACTGGATTTAGGAATGAGTGATATTTAGTTATACATATAATCCAACACAAAACTTGTCATTCGGCTCAGCCATGTTTAGATGGTTATAAGAAGGTTGGGGGTCATACCCCATGCTTTCAGGCGTCTTCATCAAACATAGTTCTATTTCGAGCGAAGGAGTGAAGGTGATTATTACTCATGCTATACCAAATCAAATGAGCTTTCTTTGCATTTACATAATATGGTTTTAAAATGAAACATGACGACCAAATGTTTGTTAAGCCAGTTGTTTAAGATGACAAAACGAATGGTTCGGCTAGTTCTGTAATGGATCAAAACATATTCTTGTATATATCAAAAGAATAGAAATAGGTGAACATGAATATGGTAATACCTATCGAATCTCTTTTTGTTGGCCGCAAAGAGTTTAATGTTGTTCTGTTCAGACACACCGAGAGTTGTTGTGAGATGAGTGAGCGATTGAAACGATCAAGCTAGTAATGTTTCCAAGGAAAAAATATATCATATAGCCTACATATTTTAAGGAAGAAGACACTGAAGCTGGAAGCCCATCAATTTCTCTCCCAAACATATTCTACACAAATAGAAAAGTTAGCTTACATATGAACAAAGACTAAAATATAAAAGTTTCATAACAATTATATGTCAAATTAATTTACATTTCCTTTTTCCTAAAACGGGCATCCAAGTTTTGTATAGATTTAAACGCCAATCAATACTTAACAGGTTATTCAAGTTTTGTAGTGATTCATGGGCCAAATTGATTTAAAAAAGCATGCACTCTATAAACTCTACAACCACGAACAAAAATGGTGTTAGGCTTTTTTAGGGTATCAAAGTAGAAAGACGAAAAAAGGAAAAGCATATGTGTGCAAATAAAAACATTGTTAGGAAAGAGCTTAAATGGCTGGCTCAATCTTTTGGGAGGCCAAAAGCGCATAACAAAGCTGGGGCCTTTTTTGAAAATAATCTACCTTCGATATGCTGTAAGCATAGAACAATACTTAATACATACGGATCATGAATAACATCAAATACTTAAACGTATAAAAATACAAATAAGAAAATACATGTAAATTAGAATGAAAAATAAGCAAAATCAATATTCACATCAGGTACTTCATTTAAGAGGTACTTCATTTAAGTTAATTTGTATACTTGAGAAGAAACTTTTTGATCAATAGAAAGGAATAGCCTTTCAACTCTTATTTAGAACTCAAAAGAAGGGAATATAAAACAGTAAAAAAAAGCTATTTGAAGACTAATATCAAGGTTTAGAGCACTGCAATACTCCAAACAATACGGATTAAAAAACACATTTGTTACAAAAGATAATTCGGTGACAAAAATTATCGTAAAAGAGCAACGATGATGAGAAAAATAAAGGATGATTAAAAAATGTAGGACCTGAAGCCTTCTTGTGCTAACCCCACATTCCCGAATATCTCTCTAATCCGTGTACCTACACTACCAAAATTCACTACCTGTGTCTTAAACTTAATATATCGTGTATCGTAACCGTAACCTAACCTAACCTAAACCTTACCTTTTCTTTCTAATCTATGCAGTCAATCTCGGCGATATATCGGTGATATATCACGGATATCTCGGTTATCGGACCTTGGCTAGCATATCGGTTTGAAATATCGATAATAATATCGGTGGCGATAATATCGGCGATATATACCGATATATCGCCGATAACTTGTAATTCTGATATCGGTCGTCTCGCTGAGAATATCGATTGGCCCAACTAAGAAGTTAAAATTGAACAAATAAGTTGAAAACAGAAGAAGAAACATACCTATTGGCACCTATCGACAACATATCGACCGTATAGCGACCTCCGGCGGCAAATTCCGACGCCTCTGCCGGAATTTCTGCTGTAAACCAGTGAGAATAGCGAGACAGGAAGAAGAAGAAGAAGAAGAAGAAGAAGAAAGTAGCGGCTGATGATGCGTGTGTTAGATTTTTAGGGTTAATTAAGTTTAAGTATTTCAACATTTAACACCTCTACTTTCACTAGTTTATATTTAGTCCTTTAAACTTGTAATATTTTACATAAAAAGCATATTATTAGTTTGTGTATATAAACATTTAACCCCTCTATCTTCACTAGTTTACATTTGGTCCTTAAACTTACAAATCTATGCATAAAAAGTATAAACTTAACATTATATATATATATTTATATAGGTTCTATATGTATATATACGTATATATATATATACGTATATATATATATATATTCCCTAAACATGGGCTAATCCTTATCCTTAAAGATTATCTGGGAAAGGGCTCCGTAACATCTATCTCAAAAGAAGGAAAAATGGCAAGCAGCGAATCTACATCGATTTCAGGAAGTGTGCCTGATGGCTGACCCCTGGAAATAGACTCGGCTTTCTAGTTCATCGGAAGGGTATTGAAATCCGTCAAAATCGAGCTAAAGCTATACAGGAAGCTCGAGCCCCAACAACAAACAACAAATAAGGAGCTGAAGAGATTGCTAGGGCAGGTCCATTTCCTTCTTCGGGATCATATCAAGAATACCGGAGGTCGGGATCAAGGAACTCCTGCTGGATAACTTCTGCTTCAAACAGAACTTTCAATATTGCATTACTTTCATGTGGAACTTCACTTCAGAGAAGTCTCGTTTGCGTCGACAAGCGAGTTATATATATATATATATATATATATATATATATATATATGCACTATATTATAAATTACCGATATCCCACCGATATCCCACAGCAATAACCGATATCTCAAATATCGGTCCTTGACCGATATCCGATATCTCAAATATCGGTCCTTGACCGATATCCGATATTTTTCCGCATTAACTGCATAGTTTCTAATATTCAAAAATATCATATCAATTAGACAAAATAAATAAACATATTTTCTTATACACATTTTTTCCTCAATCCAATACCAAAACAAATCAATTCACCAATCACATTACCCTACAATCATTAACTCATGATTATATCAACCCATCATTTTAAGTCAACATTAATCACTTAACATAACATAGTTATTAGTTAACTGTATATACAACTGAAAGATGCACCTTAAGCAATTCAAAAAGCATGACACAATAATTGAATCTCAAATAAATATATATAACATGAAACAGATAAACGAATGTATACTTTGTTTAATTTTATATTAATAAACTATAAAAACAATATTTAAGTCACTAACATGTTTTTAACATTAAAAAACCCAAATAAGCTCCAAATTAAAATGAAACAGAACAACAGTTTTAAACAAAGAATAGCAAAAAATCCCGAAATTAAAAGAAAACACAAAAAAAAGTTTAAAAAAAATAGAGAAGCCCAAGAAATTAGATATGTGCAAACTGTCATTGAGTAAATTAGCTTTTTTTTATTTTTTACATATTAAAAAATTCAAAATTAGTTGAAAATTATGATTTGAACGAAGACCCAATATGTGAATTTCAACCTTTTCAAACACAAATTCATAGACATACCTTGAGAAAATAAATCTGAAACTGTAATAACTGGATTGGGATGAAACAACCAACTTATACATCTTCAGATCCTTGAATCGGAAAAGCGTCAAAGAGGGAAAACGGGCAACAGCCAAATAGGGTTTATAACATCAATAACATAAACAACAGATTACTTAACAAAATTAATGGAAGAAGAACACAAAATGAATGAGTTAACAACGAATTAAAGAAACAAACCTTAAAGATAATGATTGAGAGATCGATTTAAAACCGAATCGATGAAGAAACAGAGGAATACGTAATTATTAATAGATCTAGGGTTCTTGATACCAATCCTCCTTCATCGATTTTGATTGCCAGTATTCAATTGAAGATGGTGATGGATTGGAGGATGGAGCATTGGTTTTGAAACGGCTTCAATTGAAGATGGTGATGAATTGGAGGATGGAGCATTGGTTTTGAAACGGCTGTATATTAAATAGGTTTTAGAAAATAGGGGAAAAGAAGAGAAGCGTAAGAGGAGAATGGTTTTGGAGGAAAATTAAAAAAAAAAGGTGTCAGCATATGCCACGTGGCAAAAGTTATTTTGCTTTATTAGAAGTAGTAGATTTTTTTTTTCTGAAAGGTGAACTTCTCATTTTTAAGGTTATTCACATCCCCAAATCGGGGACCCTAACCAAGATCTGCCCAGACTACATTGTCTTAACCGGGCCCGCGCTGGGTAGTCAGACTTGGCTACGGCTTTCGCCCGGAAACCGTGCCGCCTCCACACGAGTGACCTCGCTGAAGTAACGGCCGGATGAAAACCGGGGCCGGCTTAGGCTCGAACTTGCGCAACTAATGGCTAACAAGTTCTTACCATCATTGCCTGGTCCTGCCCCTTTCGCCACAAGCAAGAGTCGAACCGGCGCCTCATGAAGAGGACACCGTCCCAACTACCAACTGGGCTATGGGACAAGATATATTAGAAGTAGTAGATTAGTTTTACATGCAAACTATTCAAGGAACCGTATTTCAAGAAAATAATGATTTATAACCGCAAAGACACCAAAGACACCGAATTTTAAATTTTGTGAGCGAATTTTATGAGTTGATAAATTTTCAATTATATTATATTTATACACGTTTGCTATATACTATTTTGGTTCCGCAATAGTAAAATTTATAGTTTTTGGTTACTTTAAGTATTTTCAATTAAATGAAATTATTTCAAGAAAACTAATGATTTTAACCTCAAAGACACCTATTTTAAGAAAAATAATGATTTATAACCGGAAAGACACCGAATTTTGAAAACACATAAACGGATTTTTAACAAACCACCACGAGGATTATCGACATTAAAAACCATGAATTTATTTTTTAACAAAGCCCACCCTTAATAAATAATTAGGAAAAAAAAAAACAATAATAAAGTATTAGGAATCTTTCGACCTACTATTCCATCCAAGGTTCCTAAACTATAAAATTAATTAAGTATATTAGGAATCTTTCCACCTACTATTCCATCCAAGGTTCCTAAACTATAAAATTACCATCATAATATGTCACATCTATTCATATAACATTTTTAAATTTAGAATCCTGACACCGTCTTGAGCACTAAACTCATGTCATTTTCCAAAGCCACTAGAAAAATACCATAAATTTCGTTTTTTTAATTAGGAAATAAACAAAAATAAATAATTAGGAATCTTTCAACCTACTATTCCATCCAAGTTCCCTAAACTATAAAATTATCTTCGGATGTGTATTCCATCCATCACCAACAAAAATGTTCGGAACCTTATCAGAAGAGGCAGAAGTAAAGGTGATGAGACGGAAAGGTTCTAGCCGGGACAACCCTTGAAGCGGTTGATGTGGTAGAAGGTGACGGTGGATCCGGTACCATTCTCAAGCTTACCTTCAAGCCTGGTACGTCTCATCGCCTATAAATAAATGTTAAAAAAAGTAAACGAAAAAAGATGTGATAGTATGGTTATATATGTCCAGGGTCAGGTTTCTCTTATTGCAAAGAGAAGTTCACAACGGTCGATAACACAATTATGGTCAAAGTATCTGAAGCGGTAGAAGGGGGGTTTCTTGATATTGGATTTAATTTTTACCGGGTAAGGATTGAGATCAAAGACAACCCAAAGGATAGCTCTCGCTCATCGTGTCTTTTGAAATTAACACTTGAATACGACGTCAAGGAAGAGTTTGCTGCTAATGCTTCTCTTGTCACAACTGGGCCTCTCCTTGCTGTTATGAGTGTTGCAAGCGAGCATCTTTTGAAATCTAATTGACTAGGAAAACGTTTATTATCATTTCTTTTATATAGCACTTGTTATGAATAAGCTCGTATTACATTCCTTTGTCACTGCTTTTAGTGGTGAACTCATCCCAGTCGCTTTCAATAAGGGAAGAATACCTTGTTAGAAAATTACTATCAATTTATCACTAATGGTGCCACAAAAGACATGTTTGTATGTGAACTCTACGTGGATGTAAACTATGAGGTTAATATTGGTACACAACTTGTTCATTATATAAAACAAATGTGTAAATAGTCTCCCCCTATATAAAACATCAAAAGACTACTGATCCACATGTATCTTGTCTTAAAGTTATTATTTTTAATTAATTATTAAAAATTATAAGGGGGTAAGTTTAATAAAATAGGGTTTGCTTTAAGATTTTTTTATTAAATATTATTAGGGGTTTGCTTCAAGATAATCCATGTGGGATGCTTGGGTCACAATTTTTTTATTTTTTTATTTTTGAAAGATGAGGTGTTATTAATGTTGAGACTTGTACACGGGTTTTTAAAATTTTATCGAGTGGAAATGTGAAAACGTGTACAATAATTTAAAATTGCTTAATATTACCTCACTAGTATTAAGGCCTTGCGTTGCAGCGGTTGTTGTAAAACTGTGTCAAGTAGTACCAATGTTATACCACTGTCAGCGACCACCAACACCGGAAAAGCTCGTAAAAACAAATTTAATAAAAACCAAAAAAATAACGCTGAGCGAAAAGCAGACGTAAAATCTTTGAATCACGAATGCTCGTTGTAGAGAAATTAAACCGAAACGTAAAACATAGAAAAAAATAACTAAGTCAATCCAGGACTCGCGCGTTGGTCGAACTTGTTAAACGTAGAAAAATAGATGTGTTGCGACGGGCTAGTTAGACGGTAAAAATATACGAAAAAATGTTGAACCCCACACGCACGTTGTGGTGCATTAACTTACAAAATTTAGAACGAAACGAAAAAATTGGGAAAGATGATAAGTATGGTGGAGCAAAATTGAAAATAAAAAAGAGTTGGGATTAAATTACAAAAGATGAAAAACTTTGAGGTAAATGTAAAAAAAACAAAGGGTCTAAATTGCAAAATTAAAGTTATTTATTAATCTTAGATAAAGATAAGGATAAAAATAAATCATATCTATATATTAGTTATTAATATTAACTAGTTGATTTTCGTCCGCGCGTTGCGGCGGGGACCCAGTGACTGCAAAACGCGTGTCAGTAACGACAAGCAGATACCGAATATCAAAACATAAATAAAAATGTCGTGAAAAGGATAGTCACTCCTTCCTAAAAAAATGATTTTAAATAACCTAATATATAATAATAGGACCCACACGTCCTACATTTCGGCGGGGACACAATGACTGCAAAACGCGTGTCAGTAACGGCAAGCAGATACCGAATATCAAAACATAAATAAAAATGTCGTGAAAAGGATAGTCACTCCGTCCTAAAAAACGATTTTAAATAACCTAGTATATAATAATAGGACCCACACGTCTTACACATTGGAAATTCGGTTGTTTTCAGTTCAGCTATTACGATGCTAACACGTTAAAATATGGATGAGCTCGGACCGGTAACGGTACCGAAAGTACCGATCAGGAAAATCATCGAAGTTAGGCACCGGCACCGAAAATGCTCGGTACAAAACGATATGGTATTTGAAGGTAAAAATCAATAAATACAGGTATGGTGCTAGACCAGTGTCAAACCGAAAGTAACAATTCTGAAAACACCAAAAGGTAGGTACCAAATTGGTACCGAAAATGATTTGGTATAGTAAATTTGGTACCAATTCGATACCGGTTTGATTACAGGATTTGATACGATTTGCTCATCAATAATCTAAAAATCCAAGTTAATTTTACATGCTACAATTCATTCATTACAGAAAAAAGACAAAAAATAAAGCAAAATAAGTTGTTTTGTATATAAAACCTCATTCAAACGAAATACAGATTACTTACTGTGTGTATGAAAAGTAATATAAACGGTGCAATTACTTGCATTGCTACGTTGCTACATGATTTGATGAGCTCGGTACCAACCGGTACGGAAAATACCGTTACCCAAATCCCCAAAAGTGGGTACCGGTACCGAATATACCTGGTACGGTACGTACCGGTACTGGTACGGCACCGGCATTTGAGCGTAAAAACCGATGAATACCGGTGCCGAACCGGAATCGAAAATACACCCGGTTTGATAAATTTGATACCGATACCCGATACCAGCTCATTCCTTAGTGATATTACAATTCATTTTATTCAATTTTTATTACTATAATATATTCAATAAACTTTGTTTACTGTTCATTCACTCCAGTTTTTAATATATAGGTAAATATTAATATTAAAAGAAATTTATTAAATGATTATAAATAAAATTTATGAGGTTAAAGGAAATAATGTCATGTGGCATTATTTGTAGTCTTTTATTATAACTTAGATTAAATTAGATTAGATTAGATAAGATAGGAATCCAATTCCAAGTATCTTAACAAAATAATATAAAAAAAAAAGAATACGAAAACCAACTAAGCAAGAAAAATAAAGGAAAAGAAAATAAGAAATTCACAAAATTACGTAAATCTTGGCTTTTAAACTTCCATCTTCTTGCACAATCTACCTGCCACCTTTATTTTAATATACTTAAAAGTTGTTCTATATTGATACCAAGCTTGGTGATCCTAAAAAGAGATCTCCTTAAAGATATGGTTATGCGCATAAAGTATATCAGGCCATCTGTAGTGGGGTTATATAGCGTCACATTGGACTATAACGCCTTATGGCATCCCAGAACACCGCCCCGCCCGGCGTTATGAGGGGGGTTATGTGGTCTACCGCGATATCTATAACGGGAAGAGGGGGTTATTGTTTTTGTTTCTCTCACACACACATATATACATACATACATATATATCTATAATTTCTTTCACACACATATATAAACATACATGGTACATAACCCCCTATCCACTACATCCTTAAGTTATATAACACACTTCTCTTGCATATTGTAACAACCCTCAATAAACCGACACCCTCGATTATTTTTCCGACACCCTAGTATATTTTAAAATATCCCATTATGTCCCAAAATACACCCCATACGCGAAAACGGACCTCAAATACATTAAATAGTATTAAAAATAATTAAAAAGTGAAATTTTGGGCTGAGGCGGGCCGCGTAAGCCCCACCCCAACCGTGACGCGGGCCGCGTCAACTTAAGGCCTGGCACGGCCCTGGGCCGCCACGTGGCCCAACATCTGGCGAGGCTACTTGATGACCCAGCTAAGCTACGCATTGACCGGAGGTCAACGCGGGCCGCGTAGGCCCTGTCTGTGTTTTACGCGGGCCGCGAGAGACCCAGATTCAGCAACTATAAATAGATGGCCTCGGATCTTCAGTCTGTTCGTCCCATTTTCATTTCTCAATCTCAAATTCTGAATATTAGGCTTAATACACGGGTATTATACCCCCCTAAATAGCAAAGTTCTGCTCCGTTGTAAGTATTATAACCCCTGGATATGTATTAGATACGCTGCCCGATTGATCTAGGGTTCCGTAATGGCTGTCGTGGTTCTGCCCGATGTAGTCATTGGAATACCGTCTCGGTGAGGGTAGTACTAATGTTAAAATGGGTTATTAATACTAACGCGTGTACATTTGTGTAAATTATAGATTATCACCAGGAAACCCTTACGGAAAATCTAAGACAGCAATGTGAGTTGATCCACTTTTTGTAAACCTTTTGTTAACTGTTTTTACAAAACCTTAAATACTTTTCCATGCGAATAACAGTTATTGAGTATTTGTAAGAATACAATTATGATGAGTATGTTGGGGTTTTGTATACAAAATTTGTTACCACCTGGTCAAGGAGTAACATTTCCACAAGTCAGGTTCGACAGTACCATGGATGTTAATTGTGATATCTTAGAAACAAATATAATTGCGGGATCGCCCTCAATACTGTACAATGGGATTTTTATTTAAACTTGATTAAACTGGGATTCACTCACCAGTATTTCCCACTGACAAATGTTTTTAAAACGCGTTTCAGGTAACAAACTGTGAAAGCCCATAGAAGCCAGCTGGACACCAATGAAGGCTTGGAAAAGTGGCAATAAAGTTACCTAAAATAAAATAGATGTTTTTATTAATAAAATATGATTTATTCCTATGAAAACATGTGTACTATGAACTTGGGTTAATCCCATATGTTTAATGTTATATAAATGGTGGTGTTTTACTCTGATTCAATATTTCCTAACTACGGTCCTGATGAAAATTCCGCTGCCAAATTAGACAATACGAGATACCACCGAAACTGGCTCGCGGCCGCCCGTTCCCCGGGGATATGGGATCGGGGGTTGCGACAGGAGGTGGTATCAGAGCTAAGCCACTGATTCAGCCACAGAGGTGTTCTGCTGACATCAAAATGTAAAGTGTTAGGAAATAAATTACGGAAATATGTGCATAACTGTATTTATTGTTATGTGTTATTTGACTATCTGTTAGTTTACAGTATGAGCGACCAAGGACCATCTGACGCGTATTGTCAATTGTCTGGTTCGCCTAGAAGCGAAGGCACCTCCTCTTCTCAGCCTGCCCTCTCAGGGTACTCTGCTGATACGGAAGAAGGAATCTTTGTGTTTAAGGCTCAGTCAGAAGAGCCATTTCCTCATAAAAAGAGGGGATAGTTCAGTAGAGGGGCACACGAGCGTAGAAAACGTATGAAAAGGTTACAAGATCAGAGGGTACTAGCCGCAGCCAAGAGAGAGACAGATGCCTATGCCCAGGACATGATAAATAGGGGTATAGCCAATATTCACATCCTAGCAACTACTGCAGCTAACCCAAATCTGGAGCAAATAATAGCACCCCAACCACAGCCACCAATCCCTGACCAACCCATGGAAATAGAAAACCCTGAAAACCAAGTAGAAATGCATGACTTCAATCCAGAAGAAATCCTTAGGGTACCAGCACCAAATCCCCTACACCCAAATTACGATCCCTGGTGGGATGACGTTAAGGACTATGTGCAACGTTACCCGATACATGAAGACACACCCATGCAGAACGTAGGAGCCTACCTAGGTTTGGACCCTTTAGATCCCTATTTCCACGATGAATACATTAGGGAGATCTTAGACGATCCTTACCGATTCCAGGCACCTACACCCCCATATCAGGAACCCGCACCCCAGATTCCGAACCCAGTCCTAGAACCTACACCCCCAATGAGTGCAGAAAACGTACAAGAACTTAGGACATTTGGTGAGGAAATTTTAGAAAGCAGTGAGAGAATGAGACAGGTGGGAGAGCGACTCGTCTAGAAGTACGACGAGCGCAATATGGATTTTTGGATGAATCCATATCCGTGAATATGATGGTAGGAGACGGTAATAGTAATAGTAATAATAATAATAATAATAAAATAATAAAATATGTGTGTACGGATGCCTACTATTATTTATTTCTGTTGGTATTGTAATTTTATTTCAGTACTAGTGTGTAATAGATATATGGTAGATGAATAGAGTAAAGTCGCAATGATCGACGCTTTTGGCAAAAATGCGTGTCATGTGATTGATTATATTTTATTTTGTGATATTAATACGGGGTAAATGTTTAAAATTCAGATGGCCGACGAAGGAAATCAAGGAAATCTGAATAACGATAACCAGAGTAACATTAACGTGGTTAATGAGAATCCGAGCATCAATAACAATGGAAACCAAATGGATAATAGTGTCGTTCAACACATAGTGGCACAAGGAATCATATAGATGCAATGCCATTTATTATTCAAACGATTCAAGAAGCGAATAATAAAAGTAAACATAGCAGTAAACGACCAATCGAACCAGAACACAGCGTGAACAATGGACCCGTACTCCAAGTGCCCATTCCCAAAAGAAGAAGAACCGTGTCTTACGGTTGTTCTTACAAAGAATTCTGGTCCTGCAAACCAATAAAATTCTCGGGCAATGAAGGACCCATTGCAGCTCTACTCTGGATAGAGAAGACTGAGGCTGTTTTGAAAATAAGCAAGTATGCTGAAGAAGACAAAATAATGTTTGCTTCTAATCTATTTAAGAACTCAGCCTTAGAATGGTGGAACACTATCCTCCAATCAAGAGGAAGTGATAAAATTTACAACATGGAATGGGAAGAATTTAAGAATATAGTAGAAAGGAAATTCTGCCATCCCAATGAAAAAGAACAGATAGCAAATAAGTTTCTGAACCTTAGGATGACCGGGGTAAATAGTAAGGAGTATACTACTACATTCTTTGAATATGCTAGAATAGTACCAACCCTTGCATCACCTGAGCCAGTATTAATCTCCCGTTACATCTGGGGATTAATCGGAGAGATTAGACATGTAGTCAAGGCAGCTAGACCTCAAACTATAGAAGAAGCTGTAGAACTAGCAAATACCTTGACAGATGAATTAATTCGTACTAGAGAAGAAGAACAGAGGAGAAACCTAACCCAAAGGCTTACTCAAGAATTCCGTTCTGGGAATTACAATCGTAGGAATATGGGTTCTACCTCTGCACCATTCTGCAAGGTCTGCAAGAAAAAGCATTCGGGAAAATGCTCCACTCTTTGCAATTTCTGCAAGATACCAGGACACAAGGAAGAAGATTGCAGGAGAAAATCCAGTAATGGATTATGCTACAATTGTGGAGAAAAGGGTCACATTAAGACAAACTGTCCGAAATTGGCTCCAGCTGTGAACAACATGAACACTAAAAATGCTAGAGCATTTGTTCTAACTGCAGATGAAGCCAAGATGATTCCAGAGGTGATAGCTGGTACGTTTTTAGTTAATGATGTTTTTGCTAAAGTATTATTTGACTCTGGTGCAAACCAAAGTTTTATTAATACTTTGTTTTGCAAACTTCTAAATCAGTCATTAACTAAACTACCACAAGAATGCCTAGTAGAGACAGCTAACGGAGAAACTGTTAGGATTTCTGAAATCTTGCAGGGAGCAAGAATAGAAATTTTAAATCAAGAGTTTATGGCAAACCTTTATCCTATGAATCTGACGGGATTTGATGTCGTTTTAGGAATGGATTGGTTAATAGCCAATAAAGCCAGTATTTTATGTGATCAAAAGTCAATCCAAGTAAATTCACCAAAAGGTAAAACGATCACAATTAAAGGAGATAAACCCTCTAGGTCCACTGAATTCATCTCTGTGATGAAAACTGCAAGTTATATAAGAAAAGGTTCTATAGTGTATTTGATTTCTATAATCACTAACACTAAAGGAAAAGAACTAAAAGATATCCCAGTAGTGTCTCAGTTTTTAGATGTATTTCCAGAAGAATTACCAGGACTACCGCCGGACAGAGAGGTGGAATTCAGAATCCATCTACTACCAGGAACGTCCCCGATTGCCAAAGCACCCTACCGTTTGGCACCCACATAAATGAAGGAATTAAAGAAACAATTAGACGAATTGCTGGAAAAATGATTCATACAGCCAAGTTCGTCGTCATGGGGAGCGCCAATATTATTCGTTAAAAAGAAAGACGGATCAATGCGTATGTGCATTGACTACCGTGAATTAAACAAGGTCACGATTAAGAACCGGTACCCACTACCGAGAATCGATGATCTGTTTGATCAACTGCAAGGAACTCAATTTTTATCTAAAATCGATTTAAGGTCAGGATATCATCAATTAAAGGTACAGGAAGAGGACATTCCTAAGACCGCCTTCAGAACAAGGTATGGTCATTATGAATTTACTGTCATGCCATTTGGTTTAACCAATGCCCCAGCCGCATTTATGGACATGATGAACTGAATGTGTAAGCCATATTTGGATAAATTCATAATTGTTTTCATAGATGATATTCTAATTTATTCTAAGAATAAAGAGGATCATGCAAAGCATTTGCACACACTTTTAAGTCTATTAAGAAAGGAAAAGTTTTATGCTAAATTTTCAAAGTGCGAGTTTTGGCTAGAACAAGTACAATTTCTTGGACACTTAGTAAACCATGAAGGAATTCATGTGGATCCAACAAAGATCGAGGCGATTATCAAATGGAAAACCCCTGAGTCACCAACTGAGGTTAGAAGTTTCTTAGGATTGGCAGGTTATTATAGAAGATTTATTCGAGATTTCTCTAGAATAGCCATTCCTTTAACTAAGTTAACCTGTAAATCCATTAAGTTTGAATGGGGACCAAAACAAGAAGAAGCATTTAGAATTCTTAAGCATAAATTAACCCATACACCCATATTAGCGTTACCAGAAGGAACTGAAGACTTTGTAGTCTATTGTGACGCTTCTAAATTAGGTTATGGATGTGTATTGATGCAACGCCAAAAGGTTATAGCTTACGCATCTAGACAACTTAAGAATCATGAAGAAAATTATTCAACCCATGACTTGGAATTAGGAGCTATAATTTTTGCCCTTAAGATTTGGAGACATTACCTTTATGGTAGTAAGTTTACCATATTCACTGATCATAAAAGTTTAAGGTATGTTTTCGGGCAAAAGGAGTTGAATATGAGGAAAAGACGCTGGACGGAGATGCTTAGTGACTATGATTGTGATATCCAGTATCATGAAGGAAAGGCAAATGTAGTGGCAGATGCTTTAAGTTGAAAGTATCATGAAAAGCCAAAAAGGATACGTTCTCTTAAATTAAATCTACAAGTAGATTTAAATAATCAAATCAGAAAAGCACAAGAATCAGTAATCAAGGATGATACTGAAAAACTAAAAGGTATGGTTAAGGAATTAGAACAAGGAACAGATGGAATTTGGAGATTCTATAAAAAGAGAATGTGGATACCTAAATTAGGAAACCTACGTCATCGTATATTAGAAGAAGCCCATAAGTCTAAGTATACGATGCATCCAGGAAATGATAAAATGTACCAGGATTTAAGGAAAAATTTCTGGTGGATAGGAATGAAGAAGGACATAGCAGCCTATGTTTCTAAATGTTTAACTTGTTCACAAGTTAAAGCTGAACACCAGAAACCCTCGGGTTTGTTACAACAGTTAGAATTGCCAGTATGGAAGTGAGAATTGATAACAATGGATTTTGTTACTAAATTACCCAAAACAAAGAAATGTAATGATACAATCTGGGCGATTGTAGATAGACTAACCAAGTCAGCTCATTTCCTACCAATGAAAGAAACTTTCGGTATGGAACAGCTAGCCAAATTGTATGTAAATGAAATTGTTTCATTACATGGAATTCCTTTATCAATTATTTCTGATAGGGATAGCCGATTTACCTCTCATTTTTGGTTAAGTTTCCAAAAGGCAATGGGAACAAAGTTAAATTTGAGCACAACTTATCACCCTCAAACGGACGGACAAAGCGAAAGAACAATTCAGACAATGGAGGACATGCTTAGAGCTTGTGTAATTGATTTCGGAGGTAATTGGGACGATCATTTACCTTTAATAGAATTTTCTTATAATAATAGTTATCACACAAGTGTCAATGCTGCACCATTCGAAGCACTTTATGGACGAAAGTGCCGAACCCCAGTCTGTTGGGCAGAAATTGGGGAAAAGCAACTATCTGGACCTGAGATAGTACAAGAAACAACCGACAAGATTATTCAAGTCAAGGAACGACTAAAAGCAGCACGTGATCGACATAAGAGCTATGCCGATAACCGACGCAAGCCATTGGAATTTCAAGTAGGAGATAAAGTATTGCTAAAGGTCTCTCCTTGGAAAGGAGTAGTAAGATTCATCAAAAGAGGAAAGCTAAGTCCCAGGTATATTGGACCTTTTGAGATTATTAGAAGAATAGGACCTGTAGCCTATCAGCTACAACTGCCAGAGGAAATGGCAGGAATACATGATGTATTTCATATATCAAATCTCAAGAAATGCTTAGCTGATGAATCACTAGCAATACCTCTTAAAGATATAGAGGTAAATGAACAACTCAAGTTTGTAGAAAGGCCTCTACGGATTGAAGACAGGAAAGTCAAGAATCTCAAGCATAAGAGATTAGTTCTGGTCAAAGTGAAGTGGGACTCCAAAAGAGGACCTGAGTACACATGGGAGCTTGAATCTGAAATGCAAAGGAAATATCCACACTTGTTCAAGTAGATCTCGAGGACGAGCTCTAAAACAAGGTGGGGAGGATGTAACAACCCTCAATAAACCGACACCCTCGATTATTTTTCCGACAGCCTAGTATATTTTAAAATATCCCATTATGTCCCAAAATACACCCCATACGCGAAAACGGAACTCAAATACATTAAATAGTATTAAAAATAATTAAAAAGCGAAATTTTGGCCTGAGGCGGGCCGCGTAAGCCCCACCCCAACCGTGACGCGGGCCGCGTCAACTTAAGGCCTGGCCCGGCCCTGGGCCACCACGTGGCCCAACATCTGGCGAGGCTACTTGATGACCCATCTAAGCTACGCATTGACCGGAGGTCAACGCGGCCGCGTAGGCCCTGTCTGTGTTTTACGCGGGCTGCGAGAGACCCAGATTCAGCAACTATAAATAGATGGCCTCGGATCTTCAGTCTGTTCGTCCTATTTTCATTTCACAATCTCAAATTCTGAATATTAGGCTTAATACGCTGGTATTATACCCCCCTAAATAGAAAATTTCTACTCCGTTGTAAGTATTATAACCCCTGGATACGTATTAGATACGCTGCCCGATTGATCTAGGGTTCCGTAATGGCTGTCGTGGTTCTGCCCGATGTAGTCATTGGAATACCGTCTCGGGGAGGTTAGTACTAATGTTAAAATGGGTTATTAATACTAATGCGTGTACATTTGTGTAAATTATAGATTATCACTAGGAAACCCTTACGGAAAATCTAAGACAGCAATGTGAGTTGATCCACTTTTTGTAAACCTTTTGTTAACTGTTTTTACAAAACCTTAAATACTTTTCCATGCGAATAACAGTTATTGAGTATTTGTAAGAATACAATTATGATGAGTATGTTGGGGTTTTGTATACAAAATTTGTTACCACCTGGTCAAGGAGTAACATTTCCACAAGTCGGGTTCGACAGTACCATGGATGTTAATTGTGATATCTTGGAAACAAATATAATTGCAGGATCGCCCTCAATACTGTACAATAGGATTTTTATTTAAACTTGATTAAACTGGGATTCACTCACCAGTATTTCCCACTGACAAATGTTTTTAAAACGCGTTTCAGGTAACAAACTGTGAAAGCCCATAGAAGCCAGCTGGACAACACTGAAGGCTTGGAAAAGTGGCAATAAAGTTACTTAAAACAAAATAGATGTTTTTATTAATAAAATATGATTTATTCCTATGAAAACATGTGTACTATGAACTTGGGTTAATCCCATATGTTTAATGTTATATAAATGGTGGTGTTTTACTCTGATTCAATATTTCCTAACTACGGTCCTGATGAAAATTCCGCTGCCAAATTAGACAATACGAGATACCACCGAAACTGGCTCGCGACTGCCCGTTCCCCGGGGATATAGGATCGGGGGTTGCGACACATATTTTGCCACTTGTCACATAATCCCCATTATGGAGCTTGACCACAACACATGGGCTCATGCAATACTAAATGCTAAGGCGTGATATCTTCCACCATACATATCAAGTACACTATCATGTATTATATTTAAACTTAAAAGGGCAATTTGATTCCTTGTGGTTTAAAAAAAATGCACGTTAAGCTCTTCAACTTTAAAGCTAACTTCCTGAGCCCCAATGGTTGCAATTTTTATGCATTTTGAGTCCCTTGTGTCACATCCTAATCTATGACGGAAACATGAAAGTGAGATAAAATGAGATTGTTCGAGACTACATAACATACTAATTGTGACAATAATTGAAGTAAACAATATTTCATTACATACTAAATCGAAGTAAATGAAAATACAACATTTTTCAACTTGAACATAAAAAACAAAAGAAATACATAACATAAAGATTGAGCTACTAAGTTGAAAATGGTGCAAAACGGAATAGTAACACTAGTAAGTATTTGACAATTTCATTCTTTATTATAATTTTCCATGTGATTGCTAATTTTTCATACCCTGTTTAATTGAATTATAGGTCAATTATGTGGATAACAATCTTGAATATAAGAACAAAACTAATGCATCATGTAAACCGGTGCAAACATAAGTGATGCAGAAAGAAAAACTAACAGTGATAAGTATTTGATAATTTTATTTTTTTTATAATTTTCCATGTGATTGCTAATTTTTCATAACTACCTTAATTGAATGTTTTTAGAGAAATATGAAACTAAGACCCCACTTCTTAAAAAGCCATCTTATTTGGAATCATAAGAAGATGTTCCACATGTATGAATTGCGAGAAATGCACACATGTATGCCATACATTTTTGTAGACATGTAAGTGTGCTCGGTGTTCTATAATTTACTTTTCCACCGAATAATAAACAATTCATGGAGTTCCACTACAAGATGATTACCATAGTGTTTCTGTTGATCTTGCTATAAAGGAGGTAGTAGTTTTGCCAACACAAACAGGCGATGGCAAAATAGTTAGGGAGGCAGTACATACTTTTGTTCCATGGCCAAAATCCCTTCTCAAATCTGACCTAACGGTTTGTTCCTTAATTAATATCTGATTAAGTAAAACTAGAAATAGGTAGTCATACTTGTTTCTATGTTTTGTTGCTCTAGGTACCCAATCCACCATTCAATAAAACACAAAACACTACAACTAAATTTGCTAAGAAGCAAACGAAATGTTTCACAATGGTAGATGACATCAGAAAACAGACAAGGAACAAGAAGATAAAACCTAGCCAAGAAATATATTTTTTATACTTAAGTTGGAAACTTGTGTACATATTTTGATTCTTATTCTTAAGGTGAATTACAAGTCTTGTCCTTTATCTATATACCAAATTTCAGGCGGTGTCTTTTTTCTTTAAAATTGACGAGTTTTATACTTATTGTATCAAAATCTTGCATGGTATATCATTTGACACTAACCCGGTTAAATTTTGTCATTAAATCATGTCATGTGCCTTGCATATAAGGGTGTATTTGTCATTTCACTCTGTAAGGGCTATTTTGTAAATATTATATATTCAGGGGAATTTTGTACAAAACGAAAATACATATATACAAATAGGAAAATACTTTATAATCTGTCTCTTTGATATCTTTCTCTGTACACTCTCCACAACCCTACACAGACCATTTCTCCGACGGCCACCTGAAACCCTCTCTCTGGCGTCCGCCATCGCATATCCTGACGTGTGACACCTGAACGTTGAAACCTACACGGACCATCTCTCCGGCGGCCACCTGAAACCCTCTCTCCAGCGTCTGTCGCAAATCCCCAGACCCTGTCGCATGGCACCTGAATGTTGAGACCCATAAATTGGTGTTTACAATGAATATTCAATCTGTAAACAACTTCAAGTAATTGATTCGTTGTTTTCTTCTCTCTTGATTTGATATTTTGATTTATATATGTGGAGTTTGGGAAATGATGATAAAATATCGATTCATGTATCATAGGCGTTGTGTTATGTGCTCTTTTGAACGATGTATTATTAAATTTTCACGCCAGTTTGATCTCAAACTCCATTGTTACCAGACCTATATTCTCCGATTTTTGTTTTAATTTAATCTACTGTTATTTTTTTCAATTTGTTTGGTTATTTGCGTTCATATTTTAATATGCCAGTAATTATGCCTGAATGGTCGGTTGGGTGAAATGGGTAACGGAGCATAACGATTTAGGGTCGGGACAGTGGTGGTATTAAGAGTGGTGGTGGGTGGTGGAAATCAGTGGTGGTGTTGGTGATGTTGAGAATGGTGGCTGTTGTTGGTGGTTGATAAAGGTAGGGAGAGGATGAGAGTGATACGATTCTATATACATATACGTATATTGTCTATATATATTATTATATTATATTAGTTTTTTTAATTTTATTTTTATTTTTATTTTAATGTTAAATCTAAATATTTATATATATACATGGGTAAAAAGACTAAATTACCGTTGTGTCACCAGGGTTAAAAAAAATTAACTTAGTTAGGACTAAAGGATGTAATTTGTAGCATTTGGAAATATTAAGTACAAAACTCATCAATTTTAAAGAAAAAGGACATTGTCAGAAATCTGATATATAAATAAAGGACAAAACTTGTAATTCACTCTATTCTTAATATCATTTGTATTTTAGGTTTTCTCATGCTTACTGCTGTTTTTAATTATTTTACAAAAATAAAAAAATGAAAATCAAATTCCTAATTACACATAAATGGTCAGGTAGAACCATAGTATGTGTGACCACAAGTTAGATAATAATCATATTTAAAATTACAAAATTTAATGTGGCTTTACATAACCATTAGCCACATCATCATCATTGTATTTATTTTTGTGATTAAATGATAGCAAACGTCATGGGCAAAAAAAATTATGTATGATCAAAGGTTAGACAATATCCACGCTAAAAATTTCAAATTTTTATATGGCTTTACATAAAGTTCGCATGACTTTAATTATCGAATACTATAATTTTCAAAATGTTTAGGCATAAAGGTATTGTATCTTATGCTTGGTGGAGGGGGGGGGGGGGGGGGGGGGTTCCAAAACAAAAAAAATTGATTTTTTTACTTTTAACCAAAAACTATTTGACTCTTTACTTTTAACCCCAAACTATTTGATTTTTTTACTTTTAACCTCTAAACTTTTAATCTATATTTTTAACCCAAAACCATTTGATTTTTTTTTTACTTTTAACCACAAAACTTTCATGTTTTGCAATTTAACCTCACAACTTTTATCTTCAACTTTGGTCCTTTATGCTTTTCATTTTTCGCAAAATTTTCGTTTTACGTTCCGTTCTAAATTTTGCAAGTTGACACGACGCAATGTACGTCTGTGGTTAAACGTTTTTACGTCGTCCATTTTTCCCGTTTGACAGGTTTATCGTAACGCGCGGGTCCTAGATCGATTTAGTTATTCTTTTATATGTTTTACGTTTCTGTTACTTTATTCGTATTAACACGCCGCAACTGCAGTATTAGTGGTCGCTAACAGTAGTGTGGTATTGGTGTTCGCGGGCACCGCTACACGAGAGTGCTTAAATATAGTTAAATATGAAATTTCAATTTAGTAGAACAAAATTTTACAAACCTTCCTAGTTGACGTCTATTCTAAGTCGCAACAACTTTAATTAAAAACAAAAGAAACTGTTAACCAAAACTTCAACACTTTTAACAAATAATAATAACAATAACAATAATAATAAACGAGATAGATGATTTTGGTCTTCTGAGTGTGTTGGTTCAAAATTTGTTCTTCTGAGTGTGTTGGTTCGAAATTTGTTCTTCAGAAGACCTAGTAAGTTCTTATTCTTTGGTGGATGATTTTGGTCGAATAGTTGATTTAATAACTAAATGCAAAACAATTGCTTAACTTGAAGGATTAACTAAATAGAAAATTATTAATATATATATTATACATATCATAAATAGTTTAATGTTAGTTTACAGCTATACCTTTTATAATATTTGGCTAGGATTTGTTCTTTTAATTTTCAAAAGCCCTTTAGGGTGTGGCAGCACTTGTTGATTCGCGTGACGATTGGGGTTATAGAACCTGATTTAAAAGGTATGTGAGTTGGAGCAAGATAGAGAGAGAAGTATGTAGGGGGAGGGAGTCGTGTAAAAAAGTGGGATCCATAGTTTAGGGTAGAAATAGTGGAATTTTGGGTACATTTGCCTTGTGCCCAACCCCCTTGGATTCTCATTAAAATGTTTTGATTGTTATTTTTCAAGAGTGTACCTATCCACACACTCATCTCACTATCTACACACTCAAAAAGGTGATTTTTGTCTTTACATGCACACCCTGCAGTGTCGAACTGTGGCCAAAACGAGGCGTTTTGGTCCGATTAACCAGACAAAGACTGACGGGTGTCTGACGGGTCTGTTGACCGGACCAAAACGCTGAGCTTTGGCCGCGATTTGGTCCTGTCAACCAGACAAAAGACTGATACCCGGTCTGGTTGACAGGACCAAAACGCGGCCAAAGCTCGGCATTTTGGTCCGGACAACAGACCCGTCAGACACCCGTCAGTCTTTGTCTGGTTAATCGGACCAAAACGCCCCGTTTTGGCCACAGTTCGACACTGCAGGGTGTGCATGTAAAGACAAAAATCACCTTTTAGGTGTGTAGATAGGCAAAATTGGTGTGTGGATAGTTTGGCCCTTTTTCAAAGCTTTTGTGATTTGTTTTTAGTTTCGATTTAGATTTGTCGGTCTATTGACAAATCCAAATAAACTAATTTTTTTCATCCTTTTCTTTGATAACACAAAACAGTATAAAAGAAACCTATAATTATTAATTTGTATGTATAAAAAATTATAGTTAGATTTTTTTAAAAGTTTCCATCTAAAGTACGTACTGATGTTTAAGGTGTCCAGTGAGTTGGAAAAAGCGAAATAATTGCGAACCTGTTGTAAAACAACGGTCTATTAGTAACCAATATATAAGTATATAAACATGAGAACAAAACTATAGAATCATGTAGAGAATAGAACATGGAGAATTCTTATTCATTAATCTATCTACACCATATACAAATGCCTCTATATATTTAGGCACATACATTAATACAAAATAAATTGAAGAGATAGGAGTTATGAGAGTTATGTATGTGGCAAGTCACAATATGAATGATACATTCATAACACTCCCCCTTGACTATCCACACACCTTTAATACGCTTGGTGATGATGCCTCGTTAAAAACCTTGCTAGGAAAACCCAATGGGACAAAACCTCAGCTAAGGGAAAAAGAGTGCAGCGCGTATTTTCTCCTCCTGATACTTTCGGATCAGGTGTGTTGCCTCATTAAAAACCTTACTAAGAAAACCCAATGGGATAAAACTTAGTGAAGGGAAAAAGAGTGCAACTTGTGTAATACTCCCCCTCATTTGAACATGTATTCTTCAAGTGACTAGTGCCCATTTTTATTGAAAGTTGCTCAAAGTTTTTGTAGTCAATGATTTGCCGCTTGATCCCTTAATGTGCAATTCTTTATGTTCGCAATGTTGTATATCTTCATATGAGCTTTCTAATGCCTCTTCTTTTCCATAAATATCATAAGATCCACACCTGTGATTTGTTACATTCCCTGCATTTACAAAACTAACCAAACTTGTTTTGACAGGTTAGTAAAATATAAATTCATATCTTACATACCTTAGATGTATTGAAATAGATGTTTTCCTATTTCAATATTTCGTCGTTTAACACATGCTATATCAAATCGATAAATTCAATAAAGATATATAAAATCATGAATAGATAGCAAGAAATACTAATGCACAATTGCACTTAAAGATGGTACCTCTAGACCAAAAATTTCAATTTCTTTCATATGAAGCTATAACAGCCATTTTATATATCAAGTAATTGAACAACCTTTAACGTAGTTAAAGGATAAACTTTGTCCATGGTAAAACGCGTCAACCTCTAATAGATATAGTTTGGTTGATTACACATATACTCGAACTATAGGTCGAGCGATTACAATGTGTCAAGGTCATTTAAAAATTCTCCCTCTAAAAGCTCGACAGTTTCTCTCGATGGTGCCTAGACATCATCACTGTAAACTGCGATTATAGTGAACTTTTAGGAGAGGGCTTTTGATAAAGATGGATACTATTATCAAGCTCGTATTGCTCTTTATCATATTATCTCATGAGTTGTACAACACTCAATCCAACTATTTTATCCATACTATCTTTTTAAGTTTATAAAGATACATTCATGAGGTTTTGAAATCAATGCTTCAGGCATTTACAATCATTCACTTACTTCTTTCCACTTTGAAAAACAATGTATGTGCATACACTCTTTAGGAGTTCTGTTACATAAACCTCCATATTGATTTCTATATCATATACAAGTATGTCTTGAACACTTGCTTCATTTATATAATACATATTGTACCATGCTTATACATTGTACATTAAGATACCATAATCACCAAGCACGGGTATTCTATGTATGTTTATTGGTGCACAAGAATTACATCCATAAGATGTTTCCACTTAACCTTATAAGCACTTAGATGCTTTAGGATACTCATCAGGAGTTCCAATTATATTCAATGTATTCAAATATGAATCTGTAAACAACGGTCATATCGTTCTCGAGAACTTATTTTTACTTGATTTTAATAAATTAAATCCTTGAGGGACTTTTATGTAAACTTTTAGTATCCAGTGATTCATAACTTTCATAAGACACATATCAATTCTCTCTTTATATTACCAGACTAATTAAATATTGTAAAGCCAATACATCCACCACCAGAGAATGCGTCTCCTCATAATCCGTCATAGGTCTTTGCGAAAATACTTGTGCCACCAATTTTGCCTTATATCACTTTATTTAATTTTCACATAATTCACATAAAAGACCCATTTGTATCCAACATATTTTACAACTTCAGTTGTATGGACTGTTGGTCCAGAAACTTTCCATGTTATTAGAGAATTCAACTCTGCCTTATTTGTGTCTTTCCATTTTGGCCAATCATTTATATGTTTTCATTCATAGGCAGATCTTAAAACTTGATCCTCGTCACTTCATCATTTCAAGCGCTATATTATATACAAAAGTATAACGACGTCCATTTTATTTCGATTCCATACATATCTTAGACATGATACAACTTATCGAGATCTCTTTATTTTCATGTACCTGAGGTTCTTCTTGAACCATCATGTCTATTGTCTCTTCAAGAGACCATTTTAATATAACCTCGACTTGACCATCTTAATTAGTTGCTCCAACTTTCGAGGAATTTTATTGTTGGAATTGACTGGTCTACCACGCTTCAGACGTGCAATAGACTCATTACAAACATGAGGTGAACTGGTCTACCACGCTTCAGACGTGCAATAGACTCATTACAAACATGAGGTGATTGTCCTTCTGGGACACTCATCTTAATTGGAGCATTAGCAGTTGGTATATGTGACATAGTCACCTTTTTAAGGTCAGTGAATGCGTCTGGTAATAGATTCGCTAATCTTTGTAAATGAGTTATTCTTTGAACTTCTGGTTCACACTTTCAGTTTTGAGGATCAATGATAATTCTTAACAACTCATTTCTTTTCCAACTGCTTTTTATCTCCCCTGATGTTGGGAATGTTAATCAATTTAGATGGATATCAATTAATTGAGCCATAAATAAATATCTCATGAAAGACTCTATTCGTTATCATATATTCCCAACCACCTTTTAAGGTCCCATCTTTGTGCGTAGCGCTGGATCAATTTCAATATATACTGCACAACCAAAATCTTAGAAGGGACATATTTGGTTCCTGACTAAAACCAACTATAATGGGGAGAAACTATTACAACATGTTGGCCTGATGTGAATTAATGTTATTGCATGTAAAATTACATGTACTCATATATAAACATAAACTTGCTCTCATGATTATTTGCTTTGCTGTCAATCGTAGACGTTCAGTGATCGTCTTAACAAAAGCACTTATACGAATGTTTTTTTTAAGAACTTAGGAATTAAATTTACCATTATTACCAAAATAAATACGTAATCTGGAATATTGTGCTTGTTATCTCATTAGCTAAGCCACATATCACACAAACTTCAAGTTGTGAATTTGATAACCATTTAGACGATGCATCGATTTAAAACACTAAATGGTATCATGTTTGGATATGTGTATCCTTCAGTCACTCCAGAATATTTAGGGATACACACCCTTCTTTATTTGGCAAATATAAATTTCCGTTGAAAGCAAACATTACATACAAATTATCAACTTGAAGAATCTTCTACTTCTTCATTATGTTTCACATCATCATTGACTTGGTGTGGTCTAACCAGTCATGCCAATTAAGTAAATGATCATGATACATAAACTTCTAGTTTACGATCGTATGTGTAGTAGTTGCATTACGCGAGAGAACAACGTCTTATTATTGCAAACTTTTGTTATATGACTTTTATCTTTTTTCACATTTTGTTCTTGTATAATCACTACCATAATTTGCCACTTATAGTGGTCAATCTCATTATGACCATTATTACAATTCTGAACTTGGCTATCATATCGCTACTGATGACCGATCTCATTATTATTATGATCGTCATTACAAATTTCTCAATTATGTCCATGATCACGATATTTTCAATGATCCTTATATAATCTCATTCAATTCAGGAAATGAAGTAGAACCAGGACAAGTTTTATAGCTTTTCATTCTTCACCGGAGGTTTTATGGATCATACATGTTATACATGTTTCATATATTATATTCTCGTATAATCATTTCCTTAGTGAGTCACTTCTTGTGGTCGATTTCAATATTAACATTGTTGATCTCACTATTAATATATGATCATTATAGTTTTCTCATTTACCATAATCATGACCTTTATAACGATCACCACATAATTAACATAGTTTATCTCATTATTAACATGAGCATAATAACAAACTTTCATGGTGGCATCATTATAATTTCCTTTGGTCATGATCGTGACCTTTACACTGATCATCATCATATTCACTTTTTGCAATGTGATAGAATCCGAAAACATTCATGGATTCTCATTCTTTGTTTAGTCACATAGGTATGAAATCATTTTAAACTCATACTTTGTTAATTGTATCGCTACTTCATGAGCATATCTCAGGTGTGACAAATGAATATCTTTTATCCAGATTTTCACTAAAGACAATCTTCTTTTCATATATTAAAATTGAGAAATCATTACATGACCGAGTCATGTAGTATTATCGGTCTATAAATCTTATGACCTTTTATAAATTAATAATCAGATTCAGAGAGTATGAAACTTCTGATGTCATATTGAAGCATATTTATACCTCAGAAGCATATTTGAGGGACAAACAAAATTTGTTTTATCTGATTTCTCTTCACATAATATCAATCGAGAAGTAATCGTATGTCCGATTATATAATATTATCGGTCTGACATCTTACGTCTTTCATAACTTGATAATGAGATACGTGAGTATGACACTTCGTGTTGTATCTAAGAATAGTTGTATTCTTTCATGATAGTAATAATAGATCATAACTTTGGTTTAGTTGTTCTCTCCGTATCATCTTTGTAAATAAACGATATCAAACCAAATATAAGAGCATACTATAAAATCAAACTATACAACATATCACCATATAATAGAACTTTACATATAAAATGTCTTGCCCATCCACTACAAACAAATATATATTTTATGTATAATATATAAACAATCATTGGTTTATCTTAGATACAAATATATCTCACTCAACTTTGAACATAAATAATTTTCTTTATCAAGTTCTCATACACATGATTATTTATTAGTTTCAAATAAGTCATTTTTTTTTGTAATAATTAATATGTGGATCAAGTTCCACATATAAGACACCATGAGATTATACATAAAGTATAGTTATATAGGAGAAGGTTCATTTGAGAAGAAAATTTTATTGAGAAGAAAAATAATAAAAGGGTATAATTGTAAAACATTAAATAGTTTTTTTTTCTCATCTCATTTATTATTATGTTTGACTAATTAATTAGTCATTAAGACTATAATCCTTCACACTAAATATTTTTTGCCTACACACATCAAAAGTTATCCTACACATTTCGAAATTTATCCTACACATATTGAAATTTATCCTACACAACTCGTAATTTATCCTACACGCCTCGTATTTATCCTACACTTTAAATGAATTTTTATTTTTATTTTTTGTGAAAAATATATATCTTAAAAATAAGTTACAAATTCAATATAGTTAGTTATTAAAGATGAAACTACCAATTAATGATGTATGTAAGTTTACTAATATACCATTATAGTTACATTAAGTACAAATATTAAATGAAGTCTAATGAAGCATTCCTATTGGTTGAAATTTCTTCTTTTTTCTTCTTACAAAGAATTTCTTCTCATTTGAACCCTCCACTAGTTATATATGTACTAATCATATTAATGCAAATGTAATCAAATGACATAAATTTTCGACTTTTCATTTAACAAAAAGGATACATGATTTTTTTTTACTTAAACTAAAAACTCTTAACTTTAGAACCAAAAGATTTTAATTGTTATACTCAACCAAGTAAAGGCAAAACATATATCATGGATATTAAAATGTCAACATTACTATAAATCACTCAGTTTTTTTTAATTAAATTAAACATTTGTCACCAACAAGCTAGTATGCTTTGACAACAAACTGAAAAATGACAATCTCCAAATAAAATGTGTATCTATGCATATACAAGTGTATGTACATATGATAAACTAATAATAATTTCGTATAAGAAATTCAAATATGATTTATACCAACATTAAAAGCAATGGTGTTTCAACTCCAAAGAAAGCATTTTTTTTACAGTTACTATTCATATGTATTTAACCAACCACTTTAATCTAATTTTACTAGCAACCTCACTCAAACAACAAAGCTAAACATGTATATAACCTCCTAAAATCAATAAATCCATTTAAATTAATCAAGTACACAAATTATATATTTTATACTTCATTCCATTGGAGAAATAAGTAGGGAATGCACACTAAACGATGGTAAATAGATCGTTAACCATATCAAATACATAAGGTAAAACATAGATGTAGTTGCCTCACCGGAGACACACAGGTTTGATCATTGGGCGTTTATGGCACAACAGGGTGGTTAGAACCAAAATAGCAAAAGCAATAAGGAAAAACGTTCTTAAAGATTTGAACATGGTATACATATCACTCTTAAATTCAACCAAAATTAAAGATATTAATTTACTAGTTTAGATCTATATTTAAAAGTAATGCAAAAATATACCATATTATATCTAGAATACACAAACAGATCTAACAACAACTAAGTATGTAAAAGTATTTAATTTAAAACTAAAGCAAAAATATACTAAAGGAAACAAATATTTTCCATGAATTCCGTAAATTAAATAAAATTAATAGTTTAATATTAGGACCTGATAAAACCACTAAGTAAAACCTTGTAAACTGAATCAAAATTCATGGATCTCTATTTCTGATTCAGTTTCACATTACTTGGTGATCAACATAATTACAATATCACAATTCATAGTTGTCGTTCAAAAAAAAAATCAATTCATAGTTAATTGAAATAATAAATATACATCTCGAAATAACCCAATATCGTATGAATTACAATATGGTTTATGTGTGAGAGAATAACAAATAATGAAATACATTTACCTCATGCAAGATGATCCAACTCTCAAAGCAATTCGTGCTGATAACGTGTTGTAAAACAACGGTCTATTAGTAACCAATATATAAGTATATAAACATGAGAACAAAACTATAGAATCATGTAGAGAATAGAACATAGAGAATTCTTATTCATTAATCTATCTACACCATATACAAATGCCTCTATATATTTAGGCACATACATTAATACAAAATAAATTGAAGAGATAGGAGTTATGAGAGTTATGTATGTGGAAAGTCATAATATGAATGATACATTCATAACAGAACCTACAATTATTTTGAGTTTAATATAGATTAATTTAAATAATGAGAATGAAAATTATCACGAATGCATATTTATATACTCTTAAAAACAAATGTCGGTGGCTATCACATCAAAAACCACCTAGATTTGTTTGTTTATCACTAAAGCGAAAATGCACACAATGAAATGGTTGGATCAGGTATATTCTCACCTTTACTTTTGTTTTCTTTTTTCTTATTATTATACTTTTTTATTATTTAACTTTAATTCAAAGCAACAAAACATTGTGTAATAAATTCTAAAAATGGTTTTCTCCTTTAACAATATTACGAAAAATCAAATAGACCCGTTCTTTGCATCTTAAGACTATATTATTTTTAGTTTTCTATTTCCTTTACCGCATGCGCACACCAAAAACGATCAAGTTCACATTTAACAATATAACGAAAAAACAAACAAACATGTTCTACGCGTGTTACGACTATATCGTTTTTAGTTATCTATTTCCTTTACTACACGCGCAGACCAAAAACGATCGAGTTCACACCTGCCGCCACATTCGGGTCACACCCTCAACCTTTTGACATTAAACACTATTAATCGTCATCCTTAAGTAAGTTATACATTCACTTCAAACTTTTGGTAATGAACAAATTGACCCGTCAACCTTTTCTACTTAATAACTTGACATCTCATTTTATCTAAATTAGTTTTATGACTTTACACCGTGTGACAAAGTATTATACTTTTTTTCATCTATGCCTAACTGCGTTAATGTCTAAACTACTTTTACGTTTTTACACCGCTGTCTAAATTACCTTTGCAGTTTTACGCCGCAACGTTCAAAACATTATACTCTTTTTATTGTCTATGTCTAATGACATTAATGTGACGAACGTAACTTATATAACAAAGTAAAAAATGCGTAATGTCATTTGCAGGCACCACACGTTAATGTTATCATCGTTATGTGTGTAACAAAATCACAAACACGATGTTGCCGCCGCAACGCGCGACATGGGTCAAAATTCTAGTTATAAATGGTAAATCAATTTGGAATCAATATCAAGGGCATCATTGGGATTTCATTTTTGGACAAGCATGGGTATTATTTTATTGCTTATAAGTCTAAAATATGATTTTATGTATGTGTATATATATATATATATATGTCACACCCTGGCTTTGCGGAAGCGTGGGTTTATTTGGTGTGACTTCTTAATACCATAGCTTAATCACAACAAAGCTATATGAATATAAAACCATGCAGATCATCCATTGATTCAAGTTTGAAAAGTAAAATACCACAACATTGTCTTAAGGCGTTGACACCTGCAACGGAAATTACAACCTGATAACATAAAAACATCGTTTGAAAGACACAACCATAAACTTAATGCAGCGTGAAAACGTAGCATACCGTGCCAGATCCTTAGTTCCCTGAAATACATGTAAGTTGGAAAAATCAACATAAAGTTGAGCGAGTTCATGTGAAAGTGAGTATGTAAAACCTTTAAAGTACGTCCCAATGTAAAAAGGTTTAAGTACGTCCCGATGTAAAAATGTCCCTGGTGTGTAGCAATAAGGAAAAAGAGATCACCATTGGGTTGCAAAGCCAATGATATGTGTGAAGTGATGCAGGAAGACTCAAACCTAGCGGATTTGTGCGTCGGGCACATAGTCACCACCTAGTCCATTAAGCGGGCTCAGGAGTGGGGCTCGCTACACCCAAATAGATCTATCACTAATGTCCCTCGGTCCTACAAAGAGGATTAAAAGCCTCAAGTTGCGCCTACTCACTCACATGATCTGTACGTCCTAACCCTCCTTAAGCTAACCATACCATGTAAAAAGTACTCGTAATCATAGTAACATGTATTTCACCCCCGCAGTTTAGAAAACTGAAAACAGTTAAGAGAAAAGGGGGACATGAACTCACAGTAATGCGTCCTCGATAACAGCAACTCAAACTCGGTCTGTAGCACGACAACCTACAACATGCTAATATCTATTAGACGAACGGCCGTGCCTTAGCTTAGAGTTTTAACGTTCTTGGGGAAATAGTTAGACAACTATTTCGTGTTTATATTTCTTGGTTATCGTATACATAGATTCCTTCCCAAGGATGGGGTATTCGTACATGTATTATGTATTTGGTGACTTAAAGTATTGACAAAATATATTTACAAATCTCATTCCCAACACTTTAAAGTTTTATGTCAAAACTCATGGCGAGGTTTAATTCCGAGAAATAAAGTTAAACATACTTGTTAGAAAAATAGTTTTTCTAAGTCTTGGTATTTTTAGAAAAATTCGCCAGAACTTCCCCTAAAAACGGGAGTGTCCGTGCTAATACGCACATCTCTTTCTTTTTGAAATCAACCCATGATCATCAACAATCAACCCTTACGTTTTAACACGCAAAATACTACCCTTGTCGTTTCAGTTTCAATATGTGAAAAACTGGACTGTTTTCGGACGAGTAAATAAAATACTTAACTTATTCCAAAAATTCCCAAATTTTTGCGGAGCGTCCTAACCGACCTACAAATTATTATGTAAAAATATCGGGGTCTAATTCATTATCAATAATTTATAGAAAATCGTTTACCGAACTGTGATCAGATTTGTTACATTCTGATCACAGTTTACGGAAAAATTCGTCAAAAATTCCTCGTGAGTCCGTTTATCGAAATTCCAGTTCGAGGGTCACAAATACATCCGTGACCATCTTTGATAAAAGTTTCAGGGGCTGGATCGGTTTAGGTTTCAAGTTGTGACTGAAAACGTATGACCCATTTTACTGCAGTTAAAATCAGCCTTAGCTGCTGTCAGGAAAACAGACTTTTAAAATAGTAACCGACCTCAGAAATATACGATTCCAGCGCCATTTTCTTCGTTTTTCGAAAAGACACGATTTAGGCTTTTGAAATTCCGTTTTTCGAGTTTTTAAAGTCCGTTTACAGCCTGTTGAAGGCGGCTAGAAAAGTACATCAGCATGTTATTTATGTCTTAAATGTTACTAAATCGTGTTAAAAAGTGTCCGATTAACGGGTTTAACAAGAAAACAACTTTTAACATCGAGTATGATTTAACCAACCCTCAAACCAACAAGATTCGGCTTCATGATTTAGACATAAGTAAACTTTTATGTAGCTTTTATGTTCATAACACATGTGTCATATTTTTCTAGTATTCTTGTAATTTAGTGATTTAAACAACAATATATCATACTACAAGTCATAATTTCGAACAAGATGAAACCAAGTGTGAAGAAACTTACTACTAGCTTATAGCTAGGGATGATTCTTGTGTGAAAGTGATGAGAAAAAAATGGTGAGAAAAGCTAGAACAAGCTCCTTTGAAGTCCCTTTAAGTTGCACCTTCCATGGATGAACACTAAGCTTTGAATGGACATGTAAAGGAAGAAGATGAAGATGTTGGAAAGGTGGTGGTGATTTCGGTTTGGGGCAGCCGAGACAAGAGGGAGAGAGAAGTGAATGGAGTGTGTAATCTTGGTGAAATGATGTAGATTCATGAACCAAGATCTTATATGATATTTCTAATATTTTGTGTAGATCTACAAGTAAGAAATCAATTAAACAATTGAATTAAAATCTAAACAAATATTGGAAGTATGGAGGGATGATATGGTGGATCCACATGGATCAATTTTCGGTTGGGGGGGGGGGGGGTATAAGGTAACAAAATGTAACTAAATTGGTAATGTGTAAGTTAGGATGTAAGTAATGTGGTGAATTGATTTCTAGCGGGTGTTATGCCATACGGGGATCATGACAAGCCATAATTAGTAAAATAATGTTATCGACAAAAATTTAGTGTCCCGGGTAATGTCCGGTTATACGATTAAATACCGCTCCGTTAAAATGTTTAATTATGCCGAAAAAAAATTCCTTTATGTATATTTTTGTAACATAAATTATTCCCGGTACTTGGGAAAATACACGGGACTGTTCTGCAATGTTTTTGCACTTTATTAGTAATTTAAAATGCTGAGTTTTGTATTAAAGTGCAGAATTTTTGTACTTAAAGTACGTTTTAGGCACATCCGGTCACTATAAACTTCACCTAGTGACGCAGTTCTACGATCCTCACCTCCCTACACTCACTACCAGTGTAGCAATCTATTCCCGGCTCATACTGGCCTTAGAGGCAGTGTCTGCCTGATGCTGGTTATGTCAGCATGTTTAATGGGTATCCCGTATAGTGTGCTCACTGTGCTCTTGTGCAACCAGGTTGTCACTGACGTTTGTGTATAAATAATAGAGTGACAGTATAAAATGTGATGCATGAGCATGTATGTATCAGAAATCAGTAAGCAGTTTAATCACAGTTGTAAGCAAGCACAGTAATTAAGCAGTAATTAAATATAAATAAATTCGTACGGATACCTGGTTTGGTGAGGGTTGTCACATTCTCCCCCCGTTAAAGAAATTTCGTCCCAAAATTTAAGTTCTGCTACTAGATGCAGGGTTCTTAGGAAATAAATGGGGGTATTTCTCTTTCATTCGATCCTCACGTTCCCACGTGAACTCAGGTTCATGCCTAGCATTCCAACGAACTTTGACGAGTTTGACACTGCTCCTGCGAGTTTTATTAACTTTCCAATCCGTGACCTCAACAGGTTCTTCAATAAAGTGGAGCGTTTCATCGATATGAACTTCGTCAGCAGGAATGATCACTGTATCTCGTGTTGGACTTTTTCTCAAATTGGATACATGGAATGTATCGTGAACACCATAGAGTTCAGCAGGTAGGTCCAACTTGTAGGCTACAAGCCCAATCCTTTGCAGAATTCTGAAAGGGTCAATGTTACGCGGATTCAACTTCCCACGCTTTCCGAAGCGTGCCACCCCCTTCCAGGGTGAAACTTTCAATAAAACCATATCTCCAACTTGGAATTCCAAGTGTTTCCGGTTTGGATCTGCATAGGCTTTCTGTCTTTCGCGAGCCGCTTCGATATGTTTTCGAATCTGCGCAATCTTGTCTGTCGTCTCTTGGACGATTTCGGGACCAACAAGCTGCCTATCACCTGCGTCAGCCCAGCATAGGGGTGATCGACACTTACGTCCGTAAAGAGCTTCAAATGGCGCGGCTCCAATACTGGTGTGGTAGCTGTTGTTGTATGAGAATTCGGCCAGTGGTAAATGCTTATCCCAGCTACCACCATGATCCATTACACATGCTCTCAGCATATCCTCCAATGTCTGAATAGTTCTTTTACTTTGGCCATCAGTTTGCGGATGGAATGCAGTGCTCAAATTCAATTGTGAGCCAAAAGCCTCTTGGAAGGATTGCCAAATCCTTGATACAAATCTCCCATCTCTATCAGAGATAATCGAGAGAGGCATTCCATGACGTGCAACGATTTCTCTCATGTATATTTCCGCAAGTTTACTCGTATTGTCTTTCTCTTTAATTGGCAAGAAATGTGCGGACTTCGTTAGGCGGTCAACTATCACCCAAATAGTATCATGACCCCTGGGCGTCCTTGGCAACTTCGTTATAAAATCCATTGAAATCTGTTCCCATTTCCACTTGGGAATTTCAGGTTGCTGTAGAAGACCTGAAGGCTTCTGATATTCAGCCTTTACCTTGGCACACGTTAAACATTTGCTAACATAAACAGCAACGTCGCCCTTCATCCTGGGCCACCAATAATAATCCTTAAGATCTTGGTACATTTTATCCGCACCGGGATGAATAGAGTACCGTGATTTGTGTGCCTCATCAAAATAACTTTTCTCAACCCGCCGAACAGAGGAACCCAAATTCTTTTCATAAAACATAACGTTCCTTCCTCGTTTGGTACTAATTGCTTCTCCATCCCACGGAGATACTCATCTTCAATATTTCTTTCCTTAAGAGCTTCTTTCTGCGCGGCCCGAAAGCGCAGGGAAAGATCTGTCTGGATAATCATCTCCAAAGCCCTAACCCTTATGGGCTTGATCCGTTCTTTACGACTTAGGGCATCGGCGACCACATTCGCCTTCCCAGGATGATACTTGATCTCGCAGTCGTAGTCGTTCAACAATTCGACCCAACGTCTTTGTCTCATATTCAGCTCTTTCTGATTGAATATGTGCTGCAGGCTTTTATGACCTGTGAAGATTGTACATTCCGTACCATATAGGTAGTGTCTCCAGATCTTTAATGCAAATGTCACTGCGCCTAGTTCTAAATCGTGCGTGGTATAATTCTTTTCATGAACTTTCAACTGACGTGACGCGTAAGCTATAACTTTCTGGCGTTGCATCAGTACGCAACCCAATCCTTGGCGCGAAGCGTCACGATATACCACGAAATCGTCTGTCCCTTCTGGTAGTGCTAAGATTGGCGCTTTGCAGAGCTTGTCTTTTAATAGCTGAAATGCTTCCTCCTGTTTGATTCCCCAATCAAACTTCTTGTCCTTTTGCGTGAGGAGTGTCAGTGGTTGAGCAATTTTTTTTTTAAAATCCTCAATGAACCTTCGATAATAGCCAGCCAAGCCTAAGAATTGTCGAATCTCGGTTGGCGTTTTTGGGGTCTCCCAGCTCTTTATCTCCTTGATCTTTGTGGGATCAACATGGATTCCATTTCCATTAACCACGTGTCCAAGAAACTGGACTTCGCGTAGCCAAAACTCGCACTTAGAGAATTTGGCATACAACTGTTCTTTCTTCAGCAGCTCCAAAATAGCTCTTAGATGCTGTTCGTGCTCAGCCTTTATCCTTGAATAAATCAAGATGTCGTCGATAAACACAATCACGAACTTGTCCAAGTACGGCTTGCAAACTCTATTCATCAAATCCATAAAGACTGCAGGTGCGTTTGTCAACCCAAACGGCATAACAAGTAACTCGTAGTGTCCATAACGAGTTCTGAAGGCTGTCTTCGGGGTACTCTCCTCTTGTATCCTTAACTGATGGTATCCAGATCGCAAATCGATCTTTGAGTAAAAGCTTGAACCTTGCAGTTGATCAAACAGATCATCAATTCTTGGCAGAGGATATCTATTCTTGATCGTCAGCTTGTTCAGCTCCCGGTAGTCTATGCACATTCGAAAACTACCGTCCTTCTTTTTGACAAATAAGACTGGAGCTCCCCAAGGCGAGAAGCTTGGTCGGATGAATCCTTTGTCAAGTAACTCCTGGAGTTGTGTCGACAACTCTTGCATCTCAGACGGGGCAAGTCTATAAGGTGCCTTAGCTACAGGCGCGGCGCCTGGAACTAAGTCAATGTGAAATTCCACTTGCCTTTGGGGTGGCAATCCTGGCAAGTCCTCTGGAAAGACTTCCAGATATTCCCTTACGACAGGGATGTCTTCGATTTTCGGCTCAGCGGCTTTCTTATCCACGATGTGTGCCAGAAAGGCAGCACATCCCTTCTGTAGACACTTACGGGCTTTCAGGCAACTGATAATTCTTAAAGGCGTATCCCGCTTTTCACCATGAACCACAATCGTTTCTCCATCTTCGGTTGGGATACGAACGACCTTTTCGTGACAAACAATCTCAGCCTTGTTGCTTGATAACCAATCCATTCCTACTACCACGTCGAAGCTTCCCAGCTGGACTGGTAGTAGATCCAAAGTAAACTCACGCTCCCCCAACTCGATTGCACAACCTCTGACCACTTCATTAGCTTCTACTAACTCTCCATTTGCCCATTTGATTTAGTACGGAATATTTAATTTACTAGCGGCTATCCCAAGCATATTCTTAAATTCTAACGATACGAAGCTATAATCGGCACCAGTATCAAATAAAACGGATGCAAAGCGTTGGTTTATAGGGAACGTACCAGTAACAACATTGGGATCCTGGCGCGCTTCCCTCGCTTCGATATTGAAAACCCTTCCCCGTGCTTGGTTCAAGTCTGGGCAGTTCCTCTTATAGTGCCCAATGTCACCACAGTTAAAACAACCTGGTCTTTGCTCGTTTCCTTTCTTCCCAGCACCGGTTGCAGCTTGGACCGGTGTGCTTGGCTCTCCTTCCTTGCCAACACTGCTTGTACCCTGTTTGAAGTTCGAAAACTTCCTTTTATTACCCCCGGACGACTCTACGTGAGTCTCCTTCTTCTTTGGCTCAACATCCGAAAACTTGTTCAGGCGAATGGCTTCCTCAGTAAGAGACACGCTCAGATCGATAGCCTATGTGATTGTTTCAGGCTTGGAAGTAGTGACCATACTCATGATCTGTGGAGCTGAACCCCAGATAAAGCGCTCGATTCGCTTGAATTCCGGTGTAACCATGTATGGCACAACGTGGGATAGATCATGAAACCTTTGAACGTACTCCGAAATCTTGGGACCGTCCATCCTTAAATGCCAGAACTCACTCTCCAACCTTTGTATCTCAGCACGAGAACAATACTTCCTTCGCATCAACTCTTTTAACTCAGGCCATGTCAATGCGTAAGCAGCAGCTTCTCCTAAAGTCTGTATTGGTAAGTTTCACAAGGACAGGACTCCGTCCAAAAATAGCCCAGAAATGTAAGTCACTTGCAGGTCTGGCGCGCACTTGCTTATTCGGAGAACATAGTCTGTTTTCTCAACCCATCTTACAAAAGCAACAGCACCTCCGGTGCCGTCGAAGTTTACGGGCTTGCAGTCTAGGAACTGCTTGTAAGTGCACCCTGCACATACGTTAGGATATACAATTGGTATTAGCGGACGTGCTATAAATATCCAATGTAACGGTAATATGTCTCAAGTCACTTCGCATTACCATGAGGTGGGTTGTTGTTGCCGTTATTACTTGAATGGCTCCCGCTCGTTCCTCCTTGTGAGGCTGCATACTGCGCTATGATGGCAGCAATGATTCCTTGAAGTTCTGCCTCGTTGGCAGGCATGCGCGTCTCGCGTCTTGGTGGCATCTTCTAAAAGATGATTCACGTATAGTAAGTAGAGTGTACATATGTATACAACAATACCAACACATAACATCTCATGTTATAGAACATAATCAATCAATAATCAACCCAACATATAATGAGATCGCTGGACGTATTCAGGAATCTTTAGTCCGTCCATTTTCCAATTCCAGAACTCCACCTCAAGCTTCTGGATTCCAGCCCTAGAACAGTATTTCTCTTCCATCATTTCTTTGAGCTCGTCCCAGCTCAGTGCATAAGCAGCATCTGTGCCAAGGGTCTGAACCTGGAGGTTCCACCATGAGAGTGTGCCATCTAGAAATAACCCCGAGATATAGGTAACACTCTGTTGGGGCCAACAGTTACTCATTCTTAGAATGGAGTTAGTCTTTTCGGACCAACGAACAAATGCAACGGCACCTCCTGTTCCATCAAAGTTCAAAGGCTTGTAGTTTCAGGAACTGCTTATAGGTGCAGTCAGTTGGAGGGTTATTTTCAGTAGTGCCATCGCTGTGCTTAGAGTGGAGGGCTTCATGTCGTGCAATTGCTTGTGAGATGCATCCTTGCAGCTCGGCTTCTGTTCTTGGCAACGTACTGGTGTTTGTGTCACGCCTGGGTGGCATTCTCTTCTGTCGAAGTGGCATGAAGCGGGTTAGACAACATTTCAATTGTCTATGAGATGCATAGCACCATAAGCCATCATGTAACCACCCAATTTCACACGTAAACATACTCAATGTATGAGTGAGGAAATAACTTCTGAGCCTTCACATAGGCTTGCCAGTTTGGCTCGTTGCTTGTAATAGAATGAACTCGAGGCTACATCGCCTTGGTCATTCGTGTTTTAGTTATTTCCTGCTATATTGGTTTTCATTAGCTTGACCCGCAGAGTCCACCAGGATTTCTGTGCACTACGAGTCGTTATTACGTGGGCCCCCGTAATAAGAAATTGTCTTGCACAGTTACCCCAAATTTTCTCTCGTCCAAGCAGATGATCAATCAAGGAGCAACAGCAGGTGCATCGGCATGAACAGGGTCATGTTCCAATGCGGGGTCAGGAGCAACGCCTGGCTCAGGGGCCACGGTTGGCTCCGGATCAACAAACTACATCACAAAATCAGCTGGATCAACAAATACAGGGGTTACAGGATCCTCCAAGGGCTGATCTAAGTGTATGAACTCAATGTCATGGTCTGGATCAAAACCAGGTGGAAAAACAGGATAATCCTCAATATCGTGATCAAACTCAAAGCTGTGTGCAGGAACCGGTACAGCTGATGACGCCATATCAGGGTCGGCGTCGTGTGAGTGGTGCTGCACTCCCTGTATATGCGAAGATGCGGACGCCACGGACTCAAATGAGTTTGGGACAGGTGAATGAGCATGAGCCTCCTCTGCAGGAGCGTCAGCAAGCAGTAGGCTACCACCAGCAGCAATAGGACCTTGCCCTCAAGTGGGTCCTCCTCTAATAGTTTGACATCGTCGTCAGAGACAACGTCGGGGGGCATATCAACAATGGGATAAGCGGCAAGGGCACAGGAGCAGGGATCACCACGAGTGGCAAATCCCCAACAAGATGGCCATCAGCAGGCTCTGCTACGACATCAGGCAGCGCAAAGGGCTGAAAGTCATCATCGTCTGTGCTGGTAGTATCGGAAATGTACACCTCGTGCTCTGATGAAACTATGTCGCCAGATACTATGGCCATGGGATCTGTAGTGTCTGACTCTCCAGTATCTGATGAAGGCATGACGTTTTGTAATACAACACACATATGCACAAATAATCAATCATATAGTCAGATAAGCACATTAGTCACCAAGTAAGCAATCAAATAATTCTCCTAGTCCCACTAGCCTCCCAGCCTCTCAGACTGCTCTTCCTAGTCCCACTAGCCTATCATCTCAAACTGCTCTTCCTAGTCCCACTAGCCAACTACCTCGGTCTCCTAGACCGAGCCTCGGTCTTCCAGACCGAGCCTCAACCTCCCAGACTGAGCCTATAATAAATAAATGTGCTCAACATTTATTTGTAAAAAGTTTTGGATCTGGACTTAAGTGGTATGCAGTGTAAAAATGTTTTCGTGAGAGCCCTAGTGATCATAGTCTAGACTCGAGGAGGAATCCTAGTTCGCTATGATCAGAGCTCTGATACCAAGCTGTCACACCCTGGCTTTGCGGAAGCGTGGGTTTATTTGGTGTGACTTCTTAATACCATAGCTTAATCACAACAAAGCTATATGAATATAAAACCATGCAGATCATCCATTGATTCAAGTTTGAAAAGTAAAATACCACAACATTGTCTTAAGGCGTTGACACCTGGAACGGAAATTACAACCTGATAACATAAAAACATCGTTTGAAAGACACAACCATAAACTTAAAATAAACGTAGTTTAAGAACTGTGACTCGTCCAGGTAAAAGCCACAACTCCTAAACTTGGATGATCCCATAACTCTAATGCAGCGTGAAAACGTAGCATACCGTGCCAGATCCTTAGTTCCCTGAAATACATGTAAGTTGGAAAAATCAACATAAAGTTGAGCGAGTTCATGTGAAAGTGAGTATGTAAAACCTTTAAAGTACGTCACAATGTAAAAAGGTTTAAGTACGTCCCGATGTAAAAATGTCCCTGGTCTGTAGCAATAAGGAAAAAGAGATCACCATTGGGTTGCAAAGCCAATGATATGTGTGAAGTGATGCAGGAAGACTCAAACCTAGCGGATTTGTGCGTCGGGCACGTAGTCACCACCTGGTCCATTAAGCGGGCTCAGGAGTGGGGCTCGCTACACCCAAATAGATCTATCACTAATGTCCCTCGGTCCTACAAAGAGGATTAATAGCCTCAAGTTGCGCCTACTCACTCACATGATCTGTACGTCCTAACCCTCCTTAAGCTAACCATACCATGTAAAAAGTACTCGTAATCATAGTAACATGTATTTCACCCCCGCAGTTTAGAAAACTGAAAACAGTTAAGAGAAAAGGGGGACATGAACTCACAGTAATGCGTCCTCGATAACAGCAACTCAAACTCGGTCTGTAGCACGACAACCTACAACATGCTAATATCTATTAGACGAACGGCCGTGCCTTAGCTTAGAGTTTTAACGTTCTTGGGGAAATAGTTAGACAACTATTTCGTGTTTATATTTCTTGGTTATCGTATACATAGATTCCTTCCCAAGGATGGGGTATTCGTACATGTATTATGTATTTGGTGACTTAAAGTATTGACAAAATATATTTACAAATCTCATTCCCAACACTTTAAAGTTTTATGTCAAAACTCATGGCGAGGTTTAATTCCGAGAAATAAAGTTAAACATACTTGTTAGAAAAATAGTTTTTCTAAGTCTTGGTATTTTTAGAAAAATTCGCCAGAACTTCCCCTAAAAACGGGAGTGTCCGTGCTAATACGCACATCTCTTTCTTTTTGAAATCAACCCATGATCATCAACAATCAACCCTTACGTTTTAACACGCAAAATACTACCCTTGTCGTTTCAGTTTCAATATGTGAAAAACTGGACTGTTTTCGGACGAGTAAATAAAATACTTAACTTATTCCAAAAATTCCCAAATTTTTGCGGAGCGTCCTAACCGACCTACAAATTATTATGTAAAAATATCGGGGTCTAATTCATTATCAATAATTTATAGAAAATCGTTTACCGAACTGTGATCAGATTTGTTACATTCTGATCACAGTTTACGGAAAAATTCGTCAAAAATTCCTCGTGAGTCCGTTTATCGAAATTCCAGTTCGAGGGTCACAAATACATCCGTGACCATCTTTGATAAAAGTTTCAGGGGCTGGATCGGTTTAGGTTTCAAGTTGTGACTGAAAACGTATGACCCATTTTACTGCAGTTAAAATCAGCCTTAGCTGCTGTCAGGAAAACAGACTTTTAAAATAGTAACCGACCTCAGAAATATACGATTCCAGCGCCATTTTCTTCGTTTTTCGAAAAGACACGATTTAGGCTTTTGAAATTCCGTTTTTCGAGTTTTTAAAGTCCGTTTACAGCCTGTTGAAGGCGGCTAGAAAAGTACATCAGCATGTTATTTATGTCTTAAATGTTACTAAATCGTGTTAAAAAGTGTCCGATTAACGGGTTTAACAAGAAAACAACTTTTAACATCGAGTATGATTTAACCAACCCTCAAACCAACAAGATTCGGCTTCATGATTTAGACATAAGTAAACTTTTATGTAGCTTTTATGTTCATAACACATGTGTCATATTTTTCTAGTATTCTTGTAATTTAGTGATTTAAACAACAATATATCATACTACAAGTCATAATTTCGAACAAGATGAAACCAAGTGTGAAGAAACTTACTACTAGCTTATAGCTAGGGATGATTCTTGTGTGAAAGTGATGAGAAAAAAATGGTGAGAAAAGCTAGAACAAGCTCCTTTGAAGTCCCTTTAAGTTGCACCTTCCATGGATGAACACTAAGCTTTGAATGGACATGTAAAGGAAGAAGATGAAGATGTTGGAAAGGTGGTGGTGATTTTGGTTTGGGGCAGCCGAGACAAGAGGGAGAGAGAAGTGAATGGAGTGTGTAATCCTGGTGAAATGATGTAGATTCATGAACCAAGATCTTATATGATATTTCTAATATTTTGTGTAGATCTACAAGTAAGAAATCAATTAAACAATTGAATTAAAATCTAAACAAATATTGGAAGTATGGAGGGATGATATGGTGGGTCCACATGGATCAATTTTCGGTTGGGGGGGGGGGGGGTATAAGGTAACAAAATGTAACTAAATTGGTAATGTGTAAGTTAGGATGTAAGTAATGTGGTGAATTGATTTCTAGCGGGTGTTATGCCATACGGGGATCATGACAAGCCATAATTAGTAAAATAATGTTATCGACAAAAATTTAGTGTCCCGGGTAATGTCCGGTTATACGATTAAATACCGCTCCGTTAAAATGTTTAATTATGCCGAAAAAAAATTCCTTTATGTATATTTTTGTAACATAAATTATTCCCGGTACTTGGGAAAATATACGGGACCGTTCTGCAATGTTTTTGCACTTTATTAGTAATTTAAAATGCTGAGTTTTGTATTAAAGTGCAGAATTTTTGTACTTAAAGTACGTTTTAGGCACATCCGGTCACTATAAACTTCACCTAGTGACGCAGTTCTACGATCCTCACCTCCCTACACTCACTACCAGTGTAGCAATCTATTCCCGGCTTATACTGGCCTTAGAGGCAGTGTCTGCCTGATGCTGGTTATGTCAGCATGTTTAATGGGTATCCCGTATAGTGTGCTCACTGTGCTCTTGTGCAACCAGGTTGTCACTGACGTTTGTGTATAAATAATAGAGTGACAGTATAAAATGTGATGCATGAGCATGTATGTATCAGAAACCAGTAAGCAGTTTAATCACAGTTGTAAGCAAGCACAGTAATTAAGCAGTAATTAAATATAAATAAATTCGTACGGATACCTGGTTTGGTGAGGGTTGTCACAATATATATATAGGGTCAGGATTTAGAGAAAAAGTATATGGTACATTACGGCTTAACGTACTTCACGTACGACAACGTGCGTGATTTGTTATATAACATGCGTGATTATTGTGTTTCAACATTCGTGATTTTGGATTTTTGAGTTATTACGTGCGTGACTTTAAAATGAACGTGCGTAATTACCTGTCGTACGTGATGTACATTAAGCCGTAATGTACGTTAACCTTCCTATATATATATATAGGGTCAGGATTTAGAGAAAACGGTGGAAAGTGTGAGAACGGTGAGAACGCTTATGGATCGTCCGATCAAAACAATCTATGGACTAGATTGGCGCGGTGACGTTTTCGTAAATAACACGAATTCTATTGAGTGGACGCGCTTCATTAAGGGTAAAAGGGTCTTTACACTTCTATACCAAAACACCAAACTAATGAATAAAACGTCATTACTGGCCAAAACGCATCCCTATATAAACAAAACATTCTCATACATAAAAACACACCTCCCCCAACCTGAAACGCCATATTTTCTACTATATACCATTCATCTTACAACGCCAAAATTCCCAAAACATCAAACACACCTTGATGCGGGGCTATCTTCTTATTTGAATTTTAAAAGTTTGTTTTATGTTTTATGTTTTATCTTTTATATTTATGTTTATCTCTAAGGTTGTTAGGGTCTAGTATAAATAGAGGTGTTGGTGAACATTTATGTTTAGTTTTTGATTGATTTTTAATGATAAGAGCTTTGTTCTTGAACCTTTGTGGTTCTTTTTATCGTCATTGAGTACTAATCGTTCTTGAGCCATTTGATCGCACGCGAAATTGCATCAGGTGGTATCAGAGCTTTGGTTTTCAAATGGCTCTACGTGAAGGCGAGTGTTTTCTTGTTCGAAGAGTCACCGACCGAGGCATCGACAAGAACATTGGTGGTTCACGTGCTCGTGGAGAAGATCGACGCCATGTTCGTAGAACCGCCGACCGAGGCAACGACAGAGTTGATCTTGATTCATGGGATCTAAAGATCAGACGGCTCCGACAACGAGTCCGAGATCTTGAAGAGATTAGACGGCTCCGACAACGAGTCCGAGATCTTGAAGAGATTAGACGGCTCAGACAACGAGTCCGAGATCTTGAAGAGATCAAACGGCTCCGCCAAAGAGTCCGAGATCTTGAGTTGCAACAGGAGATGCGCCAGATGGAAACCGAGTCGAGCACCATCGTCTGGGACGAAGGTGGCGACGGAGAGCAGCAGCCGTTTAGCCGTCATCCACACCGGTTCTTGGAACCAATCTATCTGGAGAGTGAACCCGAAGACGAACCCAAGTTTGATGAGGATGGGATGCTCCCCGATGAAAGGGGATATCATTGGTCGCAACAAGTAGTTAACGGTGCCAATCGAGAGGAAGAAGAGGAAAAAGACAATCATAAACCTTCAAAGGTTTCTCCAGGTATTTTTGCTGCAATTTTTAAAGATGACGTGGTGGCCAATGGTGGTGCTACGGTGGTTACGGGTGACACTATGATGGTTAATGGTGGTGTCACGGGTGATGTTGAATCTGGTTTGAAATTTCAAATCAATAAGCCAACAATTACGGGGAATTTAATGATGTCTTCCCTAAACAAGGGATCTACTATAAAAAATGTTGAAATTCAAATGTGAAAAGATTTTAATTTGGATGGACTAATCCCGGTTTTCATGGATAAATATGCGTTACATGAGATGGATAACCTCATGCCACCTATGCATGAGGATAGCACACGTGGAAGACATATTGCAAATAAGATTTTGCATGTGGAGATGAAAATAAATAGTAAGTCAATGGGATTATATGAAGAAAATGGTTTCTTGCATGGTCACGTATATGATCCATATACTGGATCCACTCTGGTATCGTTTAATCAGTTGGGCGACCATACAAAGTTACAAACTTCCCATCAGATAAATATATTGACGGGGAAAGGGCTATAGAGGGACCCATTAACCCAATAGATCAGAAAGAAGATGACCCAGATGGATTATTTGAGCCGGTCAAATCAGTGGCGAAGCTTGACCATGAAAATGGGGGGTCGAAAACGGATACACCCAAAAATTTCTATAGAACCAGGGGGTCGAAAACGCATATACCCAAAAATTTCTATACGAAAACTACATATATAACACTACTGAGCGAAAAGTTTGAGGGGTCGGGCACCCCTCCCGGCCCCTCTTAAGCTACGCCCTTGGGTCAAATTGAATGCGAACAAGTCACGATTAGATGTTCCTTACGACCCAGGTGGCTTTGAACCGAAGGCAAAACTCGAGGACGCGTTTTTTTCGAAGAGGGGGAGTATGATGCAGGGCTATCTTCTTATTTGAATTTTAAAAGTTTGTTTTATGTTTTATCTTTTATATTTATGTTTATCTCTAAGGTTGTTAGGGTCTAGTATAAATAGAGGTGTTGGTGAACATTTATGTTTAGTTTTTGATTGATTTTTAATGATAAGAACTTTGTTCTTGAACCTTTGTGGTTCTTTTTATCGTCATTGAGTACTAATCGTTCTTGAGCCATTTGATCGCGTGCCAAAACACTCAAATATAAAAAAATATAAAAAATTTACGTTTCTTTCAGATACACCATTTCCTCAATAAAACGCCAAAAAAATGGCAAAAATCGTTTCTTGTATATTCAATATTGTTCTACGTGAAGTTTCGGAGAATGCATTCTTCCCTGAGGTGCTGTGACTCAAATAACATTTTGCTGCATGAGATGGACAAAACTTCAAGAAAAAGATACTGGTGTCAGACTTATGTCATTTTTTATGTTTTGTTATTGATGAATATTATAATGGCATGAATAGACGAATGACACTGATTAGTGGTTTGAAGATACAAATTGAAACAAAAAACTCATGTCACTTTGTCTTTCCAAACGGCCACAAAAACACAAGAATGACAAAGCCAAACCACCGGTGAACATGTTTCAAAGAAGAAAGAGACTGATGACAGTGAAGATTTGGAAGATGAATTGTTTCTATTTTTAGTTTTTTATTTTTTCTTTTCTGTTGTTTGTTATGTATTTTTCGACTAAGAATAAAAAAGTTTAATAAAGAGTCAAAAAGTGATAATGATTGTGAAACGCCATAATGCAGTAAAACGCCATACTACAAGTAAAACGCCAAAAACTCTCAAACTATAATAAAAGTAATTTGGAGAAGTATTATTAAAAGCTAAAAAAAAAAAGGCCAAAAACTACTTAAAGCCATTAAAAAACTCCAAACTTGGAAGATGGAACGTCTATGACCCTAAAAACTCATAAAAAGCTGAACAAAAAGAGTAAAAATACACACAGTAACTGAAAAGACGGCTACTTTATTAATATCATTTATTATAAATAAAAATCCCGTCTAAACTACGCGCAAAAAACATCCTATAAGAGAGACGTCTCTACACAATCAACTGGTCACACACCAAAAACAAACGCCATCTTTCCAAGAAACCATTCACTTTAAAACGCCAAAAAAGATAGTTAAAAAAGCCACAGATGCGGAACTTCATTTCTTATATATTGAGTATTGTTCTGAATGAAGTTTCACTGAATGAATTCTACTCTGAGATGGGTATCTCTATAAGCTTTTGCTGAATGAGATGGACAAATATTCATGAAAAAGAGACTGATGACACAGATATGTCATCATGTCACTTTGTTATTGATGGATATATTGATGGCATGAAGGGATCAATACATTCGAGCAGACGTTAATCTTCAACATGTCACCAAACAATTATATATCAAACCACAATAAAAGGTTGCCCAAAAAAATAAGCATCTTATAAAGACGGGCGGTATATAGGAAAATAAGGATCTACATAAAGTATTCAAAACGCCAAAAAAGGTTAAAGTAGAAGAGGCCGATGACAGTGAAGATTTGGATGAGAAATTATATTATAATTTTTAATTTTTTCTTCATTTTCTATTGTTTGTTATCTAATTCTCTGTTTTTATTATCTAATTCTCTACTAACAAAAAAAAAAAAAAAATTAGTATAAAACGGTAAAAACTACAAACGCCAAAACGCCTGATAGTGTGAAAACTGTGAGAACGGATGCTAGCAAAGCACATTGTTGCTATATAAAACGCCAAAAAAGCCAAACAAAGTATTACTGGAAAAAGCAACAATAATTGACAGATAAAATTGGACGAAACAGTAATTGCAAAAAGTAAAATGAAGAGACGGTAACATTATTGCCAAACATTTATTATATTAAAAGCCACTACATGGAAAATTGAAGTTTATCTTTTCAAAACGCCATAATTTCCTGTCACATTATAGGCCTGCATCCTACTTAGTTAAAACACCAAAATTTTTAATATGATCCTGACCTAAAAACAATAAAAACACCGCGTATTTGTTAAACGCCAAAAAATGGAAAGGTGATGTGACACGCGTTTAAAAAAAAGAATATGAAAGGACAAAAAAGCCCCTCCGCCCTTCTCTATGTCGCGTGACACGTGTTGGGCCATGATGCGTTCTCACCGTTCTCACACTTTGAGCGTTTTCTCCTGATCCCGTTTCTATATATATATATATATATATATATATATATAATTTGTATGATGAATAGTTTAGGGGGTAGGGCGCCCATCACTCACAACACACGCATCACTCACAACATCTAATTAAGTTCCGTCATGTCATCAAACATTATTCCATTACTAGTGATGGATTTTAGTGGAAAAACCCATCACTCACCACACCCAACAATTCCCTCACAACCAAACAATTTCCCTCACACATTGTGCAACTTCTTCACGCGTGATAGTGGCCATGCGTTTTCGGATTCATAGTTTAGGATAGTGGTGCTACCAATAATATGTTTTGAGGTACTTTAGGGTAAAAGTAAATTGACAACGTGTGATTAGTGGAATTCTAGGTACATTTGCCTTGTCCCCCGAACTCCTTGGATTTGCATTAAAATGTTTTGATTGTTATTTTTAAAACTTTTGTTATTTATTTTTTTTCTATTCCCTACTAGAAAACTAAGCAATTGCAACCAAAATTTGCAACCAACACTTGGCGGTCACAAAATTAGCGACAGGTTTGCGACTGAAACTAGAACAGCCATAAAGTTAAAGACCAATTCAGATTTGGTTGCAAACTGTCAAAAATATTGTGACCGTATTTTTTCAGTCGCAAATCAGTCGATAGTGGTCGGAAAACGGTCGCAAATACAAGAAAAATCAAAAACTCAAAAGTTGCGACCGTTTAAAGCGGTCACAAATACAAAAAAGCTAAAAAAAGGATAAGTTGCCACTGTTTAAAGCTATCACAAATACGAGAAAAGAAACAAACTAAAGTTGCGACTATCTAAAACGGTCGCAAATACGAGAAAAATAAATTAAAACAAAAGTTGTCATCGTCTAAAGCGATCGCTCATACGAAAATATGATAAATTATATTTAGATGTTTGTGCAAATATGAGGGGTTAGATTGACCTTAATAAAAGAATAAGGGTAGTAAAGAAACATTTCATTAATCAAACACAACAAATGTCAGTTCTTTTTTAATCTAAAATCCAAAAGACTGTATTTCTAGTGTTTCATAATTTACACACCAAATTGCGATCAAGGTGATTCAGTTCATCCATCCAAAGCTACAATCTCAATACAAAATCTTCCCATAAAGGACAAGATGAGTACGACGGTGACGATTACAGCAGCAGCCACGACAACAGAGGACGATGGGGCGGTAAGAAGCTCATATCATTTTGTTTCTACAAAAGTTATACGGCTTAGATTCCCCATAGCTATTCGCTGCCGTTTCCATTGCGGTATGTATTCGAATTTAGATTGGTTTTCAGTTGATTTTGCTTGGTTTGATATGTTTTCTAACTTGATTTTGTTCTGGATAGAATTGTAGAAACTTCTATGCAATTGGTTATGAATTTTAATAAACAAGTGGTTTAAAAATAAATAATTTTAAAAATGATAGTTTAAAAACAAGGTTAAAAAACAAATGATTTTAAAAATGACGTTTTTAAAAAACAAACATTTAATGAAAATACATATTTATTTGTATATATAAAACATATTTTATTAAATAATAATATGAAAATAACGAAATAATAAAAAAAACTTGAGTAACTGCACTAAATCTCTTAAATATTAAAAGAACTTTGTAATTATCAAAACAGCCCCTAACTTATATAATTACCTAATTACCCTTACACTTAACTGCAAAAAAAAGTAACAAATTTAGTGTTAGGAGTCAAGGACAAAGATCCGTTAGGAACCACCTCTTATTGCGAGAACTGCGAACCAATGTGAACACAACCAAAAATGCCTAAAAATAGCTAAAAATCACACAATTTTTTTTTAAAAATCGCTACTTTTCGAAGAAAAAAAAATATTTTTTTTTGGCTACTAAAAGTAGCGATTTTAACATAAAAAATATTAAATTTTTTTTTTTTTAGATTTTTTAAGATTTTTTTTAGATTTTTTGGGGGTTTAGTTTTTAGCATTTTAGCTTGGGGGGTGGGGGGGTTAGGTTTTTGGGGGTGGGGGAGGGGGGTTTAGGTTTTTTTTTTTTTTTTGGGGGGGGGTTAGGTTTTTTTAGCTATTTTAGGTTGTGTTCACATTGGTTCTCGCGGTTCTCGCAATAAGGGTGGTTCTCGCATGAACCTTACCCTAGGAGTCAAAACCTTTATAAAATGCAACATCAGGGTCTTATATGTTAAAAAAATCTTTTTTGGCTGAAAGGGTTAAACTGGCTAAACCACAGGAGCCAAAACAGTAATTTACTCTTTTCAAAACGGATAACTTTATAATTTTATAAATTATTATATTATATATTTTTCTACAGTAAGCTCAGAGTCATACAGTGTCTTTTTTCAGGTTTAATTATAAAATTCATGAACAGCACGTGGTTTGTTCTTATGAATTCCACAATCATGTGTTTTTTTTTTTTCGCCCTTGCGTAATAGTTTAACACAACACTTGGAGCTTATTGTATCTGATTCACTTGCTAGGACTTCCAAGGAGTTAGGAAAATGTCCAAAACTCTAGCAATATGGCAACCATCCTTAACTGCCACTAAAAGAGGTACCGTATCTCTTTTGTGCTAAATGCTAATCAGCCGCTACTAGTTAATTGTTATTTTTCTCTTTCAATATATTTTTGATTGTATAGTGCATCTCAAATTTTCCAATTCACTTGCTGTATTGAAATAAACAATCGATCTTCATAGATCAATATCCGATATTAGTTGATTATTTTTTCCTTCTGTCATTATGTAGCTCTCACATGGAACATTGATGACTTGATTCTTTCTAGCTAACGATTTATATACAACTTCAGTTCAAAAGAAGAGCTTATGAAGTGACATTTGTCTTCAGATTTTGAATACGGAGGTAGCACAGGGTAATGATACATATTAGTAAATTCAACTTGTCTTAAAAAAATAAAAATCACTTAATACATTATTAATAAATTATTGAATCTGATACAACATGAATGGTGGTTTTAAATTGGCTATTTAAATAAAAAAATAAAGGGTTTGTTTTTGGGTTTATGCTTTACAGGCTTGGAACACAAAAGAATGGCTTGATAAGTCGAAGTGCGGGTCGTCAAAGCGCAGCAACGGCAATATCAATGAGCTTTGATGAGCATGGTGACAATTGGGTAAGTTGATTAATTTATTAGTTTGAAATGTTCTTAGTTTAGGACAAAATAGTAATTAACCCCATTCACTTGTTAGCATCAGTTAGTCAATGACACCATCAACAAGAGGATGTAAACGCTTTTTGAATACTTGCAATCATAGGTCATGTGTTGTCAAGTCATGTTTTTTTTTTTTTTTTTTCTGTTTTTAGTCATATAGTAATTAATTCCATTCACTTGTTAGCATCAGTTAGTCAATAACACCATCAACAAGAGGGATGTAAACGCTTTTTGAATACTTGCAATCAGACTAATGGGTATGGTTAGGATAGGCTTGGATGGGTTGAGCCGCCACGTAGGCGCCACGTAGGCGGCTCGTGGGGGATGAGCCTCCATCATATTTGAGGGGGATGGAGGCTCGTGGGGGATGGGGCCCCACCTCATTATTTTATAATTTTATAAGTTTTAATTTATTAACTTAATAAAAACTTTATAAAAATTAAAAAAATACAACATAAAACAACATAAATAATTTCATTTCATAACATAAAAAAAAATTACATTTCCTAAAAAAAAAAAAAAATTACCGAAAAATAAAAATAAAAAATTAGATTTCCTAAAAATAAAAAAACAACCTATGACGACCATTTTTTCATCACTTCTTCCTTCATCTTCTGATAAACCACTCGTTCCGCCTCCGGAACCGAGTCGAGATCCAACCTCATAATCCTAAAATCTTCCGCTCGAGCTTGGTCGGCCGACACGGTTTTCTTGTGAGTGTATTTTTCGGCCGCGAACTGTTTGAACTCACGGAATTCGTTTATCAAGTCGTCCATTTTCCGCTCGAGCTTGACGCGGTTTCGGGTACGTTTTCAACCTTCTTCCCCTTCCCCTTGTTTTTTTTTCGGTTGAGCTCTTGCGGTGGCGATTCGGGGACGACTTCTTCATCATCATCATCAAGGTTAACCGGTTGGGAAGTTGGCGTTGCGCTTGGAGTTGTTCAAACGAGTTGCGTTGCATCATTTGTTGTAGCGCTTGGTATTGTTGGAGTTGTTGAACTTGAGACATTTGTGAGAATGCGTTGGGTGTTTGTTGGAAACCCGAAAAAGGAAATTGCGGAGCACCCCACGAATTATCCATACTCGGAGTGTAAGCGGGAGTTGAAAAAAAGTTAGGTTGGTTCGGGTTTTGATTATTCGGGTTGGGGTTGTTTGGGTTGAAAGGATTCATGATTTAGAGAAAAAGGTATAAAAAATATGGAGTGTTTTTTTATAAAAGAGAAGATAATTGGAGAAGAATGGGAGTAGAAAGGATAGAAATGTATAAAAATGGTTGAGATATTGGGTATTTAAATTGAAAAATGAATTTTAAAAAAAAAAAAAAAAAAATAGCCGTTTGCAACGGCTAGTATTTGATGTGGGGCCTCGACTGAATCGGCGTGGGGGAGACGAATGAGCCGGGCCGGGGCTAAGGGGGGCGGTGTGGGGGCTCGGCGCCGGAGCTAGCCGGGGCTAGCCGACCCCCATACCCATTAGTCTCATAGGTATGTGTTGTCAAGTCATGTTTTTTTTTATTTTTTTTTTCTGTTTTTAGTCATATTTTTTAGAATGCTTTCTTGAGTTACCTATCTATTTTCTTCCATATCGGGATCTTGCTAATTTGTGTTTCTTTTAATGAAGTAGGTCATCTTTTTACTTATAAGCTAAATAAGTTGTACTTTTATAGTTTTATCCTACAACTGAACTATCAGATCAGGCCAACTTTTGATAATGTACAGTTAAGCAGTATGACACTCTCACGTTTTATTGCTCTCTTGGTGTAGTCGTTCATTACTGTCATCACGAGTTCCATGGCCGAAACCAACATGCTCGGCCATGCATGGTTGGCCTACCTGTTCCATGGACGAAACCATTTTTTCTCAGGTAAAATCCTGTGATACAAATAGTTATGATGCATATGAGAAGATGTAACTTCTTTTAATTATTGAATAACATTTAATTTTTTTTGTCAGCTTCTTTTATTGCCTCAGCCACTATTTAAGCCCATATATTACAAACTTGTCATAATAGACCTTTGTAAGGTATAATAGCTATCTTTTACTTGTTACCTTTTTTTGGGGGTTTTTGATGAATTTATGTAGATAATTATCTTTTTTTTTTCTTGTTTTCATAGTCTCTTCTACGTGCCTTCCCTGCAGTTGTGGCTGGGGCTGGGCATGCCCTATTTGATAGGATAAGTGAGTTAGATATGGAGTGTAGGAAACGTCTCGTTCTTTGGTTCTCTAACCATTTGTGCAGGCGCTTGCAGTTGTGATCACAGCATCTCTCACAGGTTCACTCTATTATGTTGAGCTGCATCTCCAAAAGGTTTGTTTCTCATCCTATCTTCTCATCAGGAGTAAGGTCCAAATTTGCAAGGGAAAATTGTGTAAACAAAGTAACATTAATACATATCTCCGAAATCTATATGAGGTGGTGTTTTGGTCAAAAATTACCGAAGCAATTAAGTGATCAAATTAGTCAAGTGAGGTAGTGTGCTAATAATGTGTGTTGAAAATATTCTGATTATGTTGCTAACAAAGACAGTTTTCAGGATATAGCTCAGGATACCGAGCTATATCAACAATCAAACAATGAGCAAAAAAGTAAAGGGTGACACGAGATATACGAGGAAAGCCCTTAATCAATCTAGATCGCCGGCATAGAACCTTGGGAGCTGACAATCGTAGCTGCCTTGTTCTTCTTATTACTTCAAACTTCAGGATACAGTGGAGGATATGATGCGAATCAACTAAGTGTTACAATGAGATTCGAGTACAAGTGTAAGTGTTTGTGAGTGATTATAGCTAGTAGAGAGCAGAAGTGTACGGAAAAAAATGTGTGTTCCTACTGATCTGATCATTCCCTTATATAGCAAATGAAATAACAACCTATGCTAAAAATGAGAGATGCTTCAAATATTCCTCTACGAACGTTGGAGACCCCTTCTTTGCGGCTTCAACGTTCTCTTTTCAACCACTTAGTGCGAGTCTTCAGGAGAACCAGTCTTCTTGACCGTTATTAGCATGCCTCACCAATCTGCACGTGAAATAATTAGCTATTACTAGGATACTGCATCAGGATGCTACCAATATCCTGATCCGGTATCCTGATCACAATCAAAAGTAATACAGTCAGAATATAATCCGGGATATATGTTCAGAAAATCACCCATAACAATTGTCCCCAAAATATATCTGTTGGGATACTAAATTCCAACGGATATATTTTAAACCTTATCTCTTGGATCGAGGCAATTAAGTAGAAGAGACGGTTGAAGTGACAGCGTGCAACTTCCAACGCGGTTTATACTCGATGGCTATCTATTACGCCCCTATATCTTCTCACTTTCTCGTTGATATTCATCCATCCTTCCCAGAAATCTCAGGTATTTTCTCTCTTCCTCTTCTTTGTTTTTCTTTGTAATACCCCTTCGATCCTTATGGCCAATCGAACTAGATCGCATATGGATGACTCAATTCCGACTTTCGAAGACCAGAATCTTCTCAAAGAACCTGAAAAAGAGGTCTGCTCATTCGACAATGCTGATATTGCCACCCTAAGAGACTCCGGTGCTTTTCCCGCCGGTGCGATTATCCGTCTGTTCGACCAAGAGGTCCGATCGGACGTATCTTCCGATGAATGGGTGTGCTTCCTGGCTTACCCTTTTTCCATAGGGCACCGATATCCTTTTCCAGCTTTCATTTCCCATTTCTTTGAACTCACTGGCCTTAGTTATGCCCAGACTATGCCTATGGTTTGGCGAGTCTTAGTGGTGTTGGACCAAATCAAATCTCGTCACATTCTTGATCTCTGCATCGAGGATCTTCCTATCGCATATCGTCTTCGTTCTCATGGCAACAACCGTTTTCTTCTATTTTCAACTTCCAAAAATCCCCTTATCCTCAAGGCCACAAAGAATGAGGATAAGTGGCAACGAAAGTTTTTTTTTTTTTTTGTAAAAAAAGGATTCCATTGCTAAGGGTTTTGACCTCCCGGTGAAGTGGTTGACCTCTGGTAGGATTTAGCGTTTTAGGAATATCCCCAAATGTATCCTGAAACTATATCCTAAACTGATATCTTTTTTTTTTCTGTGTAGCAAACTTCAAAGAGCTAGCCCCTCCGAGTGCATAATCAGAGCAAAGGATCAAGGACATCTACCGACTCCGGGAGAGTGAAAGAACCTTTTCCCTGTCCTTCGCAAGTTCAAGCCAAAGATCTAATTCCGACATGTCTGGTAAGTACATTCATATATATGAAACTAATTACAATTTATAAGTATTCAAAAGTTAAGTATTTCTCCCTTTTATGTAGCACCAGCCAAGGTTCCAGAAGCCTTCGATCTTGATGAGTTGAAGAGCTATTCTGGCCCGGTCCAAGTGAAGAAAGAGCCAAGCCCTAAAACAATCATGTCATCCAAGCCCACCGGTTCAAAAGCTGTCGCCACCCCGAAACCTTCTCCAGCTACCAAGACACGTGCTTCCAGTGTCCGGAAGAGGAAGGAAACGGACTCTCCTGCTACCTCCGAGACCTTTCCTTACGAGAATCACGGATTCAATGAAGCCAGTGGGTTCATGACTTCATTCCTCAAACAGGTAAAAATTTCTATCATGTATCCTGCACATATATGTTGAACTACTATCCTGAATGGCCTATATATGTTGATACCTGTGTTCTTGATTGCAGGGCCTTGAGTGTCTCATGCACCTATACGAGGAGGCTTGTGGGCTCAACAAAATGATGGAGGTCAAGCTGAAGAAGGCCGAAGTCACCATCGCCGATCAAGGAATGATTGCCGTCGCCAAATCCCAGCACTATGAAGACAAATTCAAGGCGATGACCCAGGAGTATCAAGCTGCTATCAACAAGGCTAACCAAGATGCTCAAGCCAAGCTAGACGCCGCCCATCTTCAATACCAGCAGGATATGAACACTTACCGAGAAGGCCTCAAAGGGTCTGTTGTAATTTCCCTCCTTCAAGCCAGGTTAAAGATGGCTTATAAGGCCAAAGCCATGGGCCTTGAATGCCCCTCTTGGAATGTTAAGGCTTGGGAGGCGAAATTAAAGAATCTCGGAGGTAATCCTGTGGAGTATCCTGCTAAGCCTGCGGGTGAGGAGCCTTCTAAGGCGGCAGAGGAGGCGGCTGATGCTGGTCGGGTGCTGGAGGAGATGCTGCGGTTGAAGAAGGTGCTGCTCCTTAAAAGCAGCGGGGTGGGCGATGATGGATATTCATGCCTAGGCCGGAGCCGACTTTTTAATTTCTGATGGTTGTGGTAGTTGTCGAACAATTTACTTTCCTTGTCTGTTAAACAATTTAATTTCCTACACTTTTAGAACAATTTGATGGCCAAAGCTGGAGGGATCTTGAGTTTCAGGACGAAGCCCTTGGTCATCAATCACTAGTATGCTTTATTTTGAACAATATAACAGTTGAAGGCGGATGGATCTTGGGTTTCAAGATGAAACCTTCAAGTCTTCAATTGTTAAGTAGATATGGTTAAAAACTAATTGTGCTTTTGGTGGATGGGTCTCGGTTTGAGATGAAACCAAAAGCACAACCTTTTGCAATGTTAATAATAAACTAAGCTTTTTTGGCCTTATTCATTGTTGTTCATTCTTATTTTGCAAAGCTTGTTATGTGTTGTTTGATTTGAATGTAGTTTCTATTTTTAGTCTTAGTACAATATTTCAAATATTCTGACCAAATATCCTGAGAATATATCCTGATCAGGATACCTATAAATACTCCATCAAGAGTTTTATCAAACATAGTTTCAAAACCTAGATAATTTGAATAAGGCTTCCAAAGAACAAAAAGGAGAGATCATACCAGAAATAAAATATATCTCAATCCCTAAACTTCAATCCTTTTGCAATTTTTCCATCGAAGATGTCCCCAGTCTAAGAGACTTAGTAAACCAAGTCCAAATTCGATCTTTTAAATTGTTCACAATGCCTTAGTAGGAATGTCCCCTGTACATGTTGTTTTCAAATACTTAGGAATTTTTGTGCATTAATCATAACTGATTTCACACTTGTATACAACTTTAGTATTACAGGGGATAGACCTTAAATATCATGGAGATAGATCCTCAATATTCTGGGGGTAAACCCTAAGTATACTGGGAAAAATCCCAAATTTTCGTGCACTACAGGCGGGAGTGTATAAACTCCAAGACTTAGAAAGGTGAAAACCTTTAAACCTTAGAGAGTATGAAAATACCCTTTCGTGAGAGAGGGTGATCAATCCTAATATAACTTTAGGATCCAGGATATAGCCAATAATAACGAAATTGTCAGCCACTTTTACATGGACTGGTCCCGCTATCTTGAACTACTCCAAGATAACTTGCGCTCCAGGCGGGGTGTTTAAACCCAATTCGAGAGAAAGGTGAATACCTTTAAACCTTTGAAGGGATCAGGATCCCTTAAACGTGAGAGAGGGGGCCAATCCTCTAATCTTTTGGTTCATCTTGAGCATATATCCTAGAGTAATATCCTGAAGCATATCCTACAAAACACCTTCAAACTAAGGTGGGTGTTAGCTTGGCTAACACCCCTCCGATGCTTAAGTCAGTAATGGGTTCAAAAGAATAAATAAAATCAAATAAATTTAAAAGAGATAGAATTCATACCATCCTGAGTTAGAAATTAGATTCTAAACTCACTTGAAATAGGCTTTGAGGTGTATAGCATTCCAGGATCTTGGCAATATACCCCCTCCATATTCTTAAGCCTGTATGCTCCTTTTCCAGATTTCGATTCAATCTTATATGGTCCTTCCCATTTCGGAGCTAACTTTCCATCAGCAGGGTTAGTAGGGTTCTGAAAAGCTTTCCTTAATACCCAATCTCCAACTTGAAACCTTCTAGTCCTTAGGTTTTTGTTATATGCTCTGGATATCCTCTGTTGGTATGCTGCCATCCTTAACCTTGCCGCATCCCTTGTCTCATCGACAGTATCCAATTCTTGGCATAGAGCTTCAGGATTCTTCTCAGGATCCCGGAGGTTGGATCTTGCTGTAGGTATCACCATCTCTGTTGGTGCTATGGGTGGTTTTATGCTCATATATCCTGAATAATATTCTGACTATGTTTCTTCTGTTGTGACCAGGATACCGGATCAGGATATTGGTAACATCCTGATACAATATCCTGGTAGTAACTAATTAACTCACGTGCAGATTGTTGGAACAAGTCTATAACGGTCAGGTGGATTCTTCTCCTTAAGACTCGGGCAAATCTGTTAGATTATGGACATTGAAGCCGGAAGACGTGGACTACACCGTTCACAAAGGGAATATTCGATATATCCCGGATTTATATGCTAGTTAGTTAGTTTTGTTTAACTATAAATAGGAGTGATCGGATCAGATAAGGACACACAATCTCTCGAACTCTCTTTCTCTCTAGCTGCAAACACTCACAACACACTTACACTTGTATCGAAATTACATTGTAACACTTAGTTGATCCGCATCATATCCTGCACTGTATCCTGATATTTGAAGCAATAAGAAGAACAAGGCAGCTGCGATTGTCAGCTCCTGAGGTTTTGTGCCGGCGATCTAGATTGATCAAGGGCTTTCCTCGTACATCATGTGTCACCCTTTACATTTTTGCTCATTGTTTGATTGTAGATACAACTCGATATCCTGAGCCGTATCCTTAAAACTGTTTTTACAAACAACTAAGTTAGCATATTTTTGATACACATTTTTAGCACACTACCTCACTTAACTAATTTGATCACTTAATTGCTTCGGTAATTTTTGACCAAAACAATTTGGCGCCCACCGTGGGGCAAGTGGTGCTATTTCTACTAAAAGCTTTTGCAAAGTCATTACTTGGTTTTCTATTTTCAAAACTTTTTGTTACACTATTTTCAATGGCCTCGAGATCAAACATGAGCTCTTCCACCGTGTCTGCTACTACCTATGCAACAATTGATTCGGTGTTTCCACCACCTCCTCTAAGGACACAAGCCTCTTCACTACCTCAGGATGTCATCCCCGCTCGTAACATTCTGGGATCTGCTCCTGTTTTGGCCTCTAATGAAGAAATTCTAGCTTTGTTTGGTAGTGTACAGGAACAGATGAGGCAACAGCAGGAGACCAACCAAATGCTGATAAGAGAGATACAACTCTTGAAATCCAGCTCAAGCAGGCCCGTTGAGGATACTGTCACTCCCTTGCAACCTAGAGCTTTGAACTTCAGTTCTGCAGTATATACTGAGGATAACATGGGAAATATTGTGCCTAGCCTTTCTCAGAATCATACTCCTGAGATACCCTCTTCGGTCAGGGTGTCAACTGTGAGAAGCTCAGGATATGCTTTAGGATATGGCCAGAATCCTCAGACTAGTAACATATCTAATAATAATAATAATACTCTTGCTACTAACGGTATTGGATCTTTGTAGGATGCAGGTATGACATTAGCACTTTCCAGGGAGCTTCAGAAGTTAAAGGACATGATATCCAGTGTACCTGGAGTAGTCCAGCCAATCCCAGAAGTATCCTAGGATAGCCACAAGATTTCTCGGTTTGCATATCCTATTTGTGATGCTGAAATCCCAAAAAGATTTCAGACCCCTAACATGAAGCTCTATGATGGAACTACGGATCCTGAAGAGCATATTGCCCAGTATCGGGAAAGGATGGAAATCAATCCTATCCCTCCAGATCTCAAGGAAGCATGCCTCTGCAAGGGTTTTGGTTCTACCTTAACAGGATCAGCCTTAAAATGGCTCTTAAACGTTCCTTCTGCACTTAATTACATCATTTCCTCATTTAGTGAATTTATTTAATAGTAAATTTTCTTGCAGTCGAAGTTTTGAAAAACTAACCAGTGATCTCTACAGGATAACTGAAGGACCTCAGGAATCCTTGAGAGATTATGCGAACAAGTTTATCCGGGAATCCTTAGATATCCCGCATCTTGATGTTGCAACACCTGTGCAGGCTTTCAAGATGGGATTGCAGAAAGATTCTCAATTTTACCAGGATCTTGTAATGAATCCCTGCAGGAAACTAGATGAAGCTCAGAACAGGGCTTTAAGATATATTCGACTAGAGGATGACAAAAAGATGCAAGAGAGGATGAATTCATCCACAACCTATGAGTCAACCAACAGGAAATCAGAATCCTTGTATAAACCATATCGCTCTAAGCCATATGGCATGAATGACAGCAAGAAAGTGAATGTTGTTGAAGACGAGGATCCTGAGTTGTCAGAATATTGTTTTTCTGTAAATATACCTGCACTAATGTATGCTATGCAGGGTTTAGGAGACAAGGCTAGGTGGCCCCGGAAGAATCAACAAAAAGCTGATTGGAAGGATAAGTCCAAATGGTGTGCCTTCCATGAGGATTTTGGACATGTTACCGAGGATTGCATTGCTCTGAGGAAAGAAATAAGCTATCACTTGAGCAAAGGATATCTGAAGGACCTCCTGGGAAGAAAGAAGAATAAGGGTCAGAATACTGAGAAGGATCCTGAACGAGCAGCATAACCTCCTGTGGATGCCAAGATAATTAACTTCATTTCAGGAGGATCCGACATTTGCGGGACATCATATTCTGTGGCAAAAAGGCACGCGAAGGAGGCCAAGGAAGAGATGGGAGATAAGCCAACCAGAATGTCAACCCTCACAACTGATAAAGTGATCACGTTCGATAGTGATGACATGGATACTGTCCAGGATCCTCACCATGTTGCTTTGGTAACAACTTTATATGTTGCTAACCATTTTGTGCGCAGGATACTGGTGGATAACGGCAGCTCCGTCAACATAATTCAGCTGGAGACATTGAAGAGGATGTATGTATCCCCGATGGATATTACTTCAAAATCCACTGTGCTCGTTGGGTTCAGTGGAGAAGCCAAGAATAATGTGGGAGAAATAAAGTTGTCTGTGTATGTTGAAGGGGTCAACTCAATGCAACGCTTTTGTGTGATGGACTCCTTATCCTGCTATAATATTATATTGGGTAGGCCGTGGATCCATGATATGAAAGCTGTGTCGTCAACCTATCATCAATGCATCAAGATCCCTACTCCTTGGGGGTAGTCAAGGTGGATAGTGATCAACAGGAGGCAAAGGAATGTTACTCATCCTCGATGAAATCCTCAACCAAGCCCAACGCAACATAGCAATTAAAGATGCGAGCCCAGGATATCGTGGAGGCTTCAGAGCAGGATGTTAAGAAAATTGTCCTAGATCAGGATAATCCAGATATCTCGGTGCTCATAGGAACCGATATCCCTCAGGATATTGAAAATCAATTGACTAACTTTTTGAAATGCAGGATGTCAATATTCGCGTGGAAACATGAGGATATGACAGGTATTTCCAAGGATATCATAACTCACAAACTCGGAATTGATAGGTCTTTTAAGCCTGTCCAACAGAAACGAAGGAAGTTTGCTCCAGAACGGAACATTATCATTCAGGAAGAAGTTGAAAGATTATTAAAGGGCAAGATGATTAGGGAAGTAAAATTCCCCAAATGGTTGGTGTTAGGGGAGGATTTTCCAATCTTAAGGATTATGGATCCTCATGTACTGCCAGGATCATGAATTCTGTTTGAATTAAGGATCCTCAGTAGGTGTTGCAGGATTAGGATTTAGGATCCTTATTGTTATCCTTATACTAACGATTGTCTTCATTATGCGTAAGCTTGTTTTGCAGGAGTATGTGCATGGACTTGGTCTTGCCTATATTCGTGGAGCATATTCCCTCAATATTCCGCACGTGCTTGGCCCTTGTGAACGTTATGGAGATTGTGGGAAGCCAGCGTGATTAGCGGATAGTTAGTTAGTTTAGTTATTTCTAATTTTAAATAGGGGATAACAAGCTTGAGTGAGAACACTTGTCTAATTTGGCAAACACACACACTCTCGAACAACTCTCGACAGTTCACTTGGCGATTTCATACATTTCTTGCACATTGCACACTAGTGATCCTTGTAACAAGCTTGTTATCATCCCGAGTTGTAACAACCTTTTGATTAATCTTAGTTGGTGATCGGTAGTTTCCATCACCCGAGGTTTTTTGTGCCGGAGATCAACTCTTGATCAAGGGCTTTTTCCTCGTATAAATCCTTGTGTCACCTCTTTATTTGATTTGCAAGTTGTTCATACAATTGTTCATAGATTCAAGCATCACACCTCACAACAAAAGATTTGGTTGCATTATCCTTGCTTGATTTTTGACCAAAACAGTTTGGCGCCCACCGTGGGGCAATTGGTGCTTCATTCCTAAGAAGTTTTTGTTTTTGTGATCATTTCGGTTCGTTACAACCAAGCAGATGGCTTCTTCAGCAAAAAACACTTCCAGTTCAATGCCGGCAGTCACCTCTTCACAGGGCGTTCCACCTTTGCCTCCACCACCTTCTGGATCCCAGAAGAATGTTGAAAATGCTGCAAAGAGACAAAGCCCCATTTTTCCAAAACCACCAACTTCTTCTGTTTCTTCTAATCCTACTACTAATGATCTTTTTACTCTGATTTTGCAGATGAGGGATCACATACAAGAGCAGGACAAAACCAACGAAAGGATCCTCCGGGAAATTGGTGACATCAAGAAACAGAAGAGATTGGGGGAGGATCACTCTCCTCTGATACCAAGGTCATTGGATTTCGACACTCCAGCCATAACCACCTTGCAAACTGCAGCTCCGGACATCCAATATTAAACTGAACCATTGGGAAGGCGTTATGGAACAACAACTATGAGTCAGGCTTTTGGGTCTCACTTCCAGCCTTCAGGATCCTGTTTTCAGCCTTCGAGATCCTCTTTCCAGCATCAGGGATCCTTCGTCAGCTCAGGAGGATATTTGGGGACCCACACAGTTCAAGGATCATCTCGAGTTGAAGGATCCTCTCAGGTTCAAGGATCCTCCTTCCAGGTTCAAGGATCCAACATCTTTCAGGATCAAGGATTCTTAAGAAGTGTACAACCCCCTAGCACAGATGTTCATCAAGGAGACTTCATTCCAATGCAGACCATTGCCTCTTCTGGTCCTTCAATCATACCAGAATCCCGTCAATATGGATTCACATCTGCAATTCCAAACTTGAATCCTCTGGGAGGTAACACTTTCAATAATTCTTATAACACTAACCATGGCTCTATGCAAGATACAGGTATCAATCAAGCTATGGCTAGGGAATTACAGAAGCTGAAGTATATGATATCCAGCGTTCCAGGAGTGGTTAAGCCCATTCCTGAAATTGCAGATTGGAGCCATAGGATATCTCGTTTTGCACCACCCATTTGTGATGCTGAGATACCCAAAAGGTTCCAAATACCAACTATGAAGCTATATGATGGTTCAACGGATCCAGAAGAACATGTAGCTCAATATAGAGAAAGGATGGAGATCAACCCCATCCCAGAGAGGTTAAAAGAAGCGTGTCTATGCAAGGGTTTCAGATCCACACTCACATGATCTGCTCTTAAATGGCTGCTAAGTCTTCCCCCTTACTCTATTACTTCATTTGCTAATCTAGTTAATCTGTTTAATAGTCAATTCTCATGTAGCAGAAAATTTGAACGTTTAACTAGTGATCTATATAGGGTAACACAAGGTCAAAATGAATCACTTAGAGATTACATCACCAAGTTTAGTAAAGAATCCTTAGATATCCCTAACCTGGATATAGCTACGGCTGTGGAAGCCTTTAAAATGGATTTGTTTAGGGATTCATTATTCTATAATGATCTTGTTATGACCCCATGCAGGAATCTTGATGAAGTGAGAACCAGGGCCCTTAGATTCATCCGATTAGAGGATGATAAAAGGATCCAGGAGAGATTGTCAGGATCCTCGAAACAGGAAAAACAAGGATCCTACTTCAAGAATAACAAGTTCAAGTCCTATAACAAGTCTGATAACCAGAATGTGCATGCAGTAGAACAAGAAGAGGATGATGAGGATTATCCTCCAATTTCTGAATACTGTTTTTCTGTTCATAACAATGAACTAATTCTTGCAATGCAGAATCTAGGTGAGAAAGCAAGATGGCCAAGGAAAAGTGATAAACCAACCGCAACAAAAGACAAGTCCAAATGGTGTGCATATCATGAGGATTTCGGACATCTCATTGAAGAGTGTATTGCACTTAGAAAAGAAATTGGTTACTTGTTAAGCAAGGGGCACTTGAAGGAGCTTTTGGGACGAAAGAAGTCAAGGACCCAGGATCCTGAGAGAATCCCAGAAAGAGCTCCTGCTCCCCCAGCAGATGCACAAGTTATAAACTTCATATCCGGTGGATCAGACATTTGTGGTACTTCCTTTTCAGCAAAAGACATGCCAAGGAGACCAAGATGGATAATGGAGATAGACCCATCCGGACCTCTACTGTTACACAGGAGAAAGTTATAACTTTTGATGAGGATGATCGTGTTGATGTGCAGGATCCTCATCATGATGGTCTTGTTGTCACTTTGTTTATATCTAACCACTTTGTTCACAGGATCCTGATAGATGGAGGAAGCTCAGTAAACATCATTCAGTTTGATGTCCTCAAGAAGATGAACATCCCTGAATCGGATATTGTACCAAGATCCTCAGTTCTTGTGGGATTCAGTGGAGAAACCAAGAACACATTGGGGGACATCAAACTCCCCATCTATATTGAAGGACTTCATTCTTATAAAAAAATTTGTGTTATAGATTGCTTATCCTGTTGTAATGTTATCCTTGGCAGGCCATGGATACATGACATGAAGGCAGTCCCATCTACCTATCATCAATGTGTAAAGCTTCCTAGCCCGTGGGGAGTGGTGAAAATTGAGAGTGATCAACAAGAAGCTAAGAATTGCTACACGTCATCAATGAAGCCAGCCTCAAGACCAAGGGAGCAATATCAATTAAAGCATCCTTCAAGAGATGTCTTGGAGGCAAGAGAACAGGATGTGAAAGAAATCCTTATGGATCCTCATGATCCTGAATCCATAGTCTTCATAGGATCAGGGATCCTAAGCAACATTGAACAGGATCTAGTATCCTTCCTTAAGAGGAGGAAAACTACCTTTTCCTGGAAGCATGAGGATATGACAGGTATATCTAAAGATATAATTACTCATAAACTTGGCATTAACAGGTCATTCAAGCCAATTCATCAAAAAAGGAGGAAGTTTGCACCTGAAAGGAATGCCATTATCCAGGAGGAGGTAGATAAACTACTTCGGGCAGGTATGATAAGAGAGGTTAAGTATCCAAGGTGGTTAGCCAATGTGGTTGTTGTTCAAAAGAAAAATGGAAAGTGGAGGGTATGTGTCGATTTTACTGATTTAAACAAGGCATGTCCCAAGGATCCTTTCCCATTACCCCACATTGACTCCATGGTGGATGCTACCGCGGGTCATGAGTTGTTGACTTTTATGGATGCTTCATCTGGATTTCAACAAATTCAGATGGAACCATCTGATCAAGAGGATATAGCCTTTATGACCCCAACTGGTATATATTGTTATATTGCTATGCCATTTGGACTGAGGAATGCAGGTGCTACTTATCAAAGGCTAGTCAATATGATGTTCAAGGAACAAATTGGACACACTATGGAAGTCTATATAGACGACAAGGTGGTTAAGTCCAAGAAAGCTGAGGATCACCTTAGAGACTTGGAGGAAGCATTTAATATCCTTGATAAATTTAATATCAAACTAAATCCTTCCAAGTGTCACTTTGGTGTTAAAGCGGGTAAATTCCTAGGTTATATGGTGAGAAAAAGAGGCATTGAAGCAAGTCCAGAGCAAATTAAGGCTATTGTGAATATTAAATCTCCTGCCAATGCCAAGGATGTGCAAAGATTAACAGGCAGGATCGCAGCCTTGAACAGGTTCATATCCAAGTCATCAGAAAAATGCAAGGAATTCTATGACATTTTGAGAAAGAACAAGAAATTTGAATGGACTGAAAAGCATGAAAATTCTCTCAAAGCTCTTAAGGATTACCTATCCTCAGCCCCTGCCTTGATGAAACCAGAAAAAAGGGGATTTATTATCCTTATATTTGGCGGTATCCTCTAAAGCAGTAAGTGCGGTCCTTGTTAAGGATCACGAAGGTACACAACATCCTGTCTATTATGTAAGTAAGAGTTTGCTTGATGCTGAATCCAGGTATTCACATTTAGAAAAACTTATCCTTGCATTAATTATGGCATCTACTAAATTAAGACATTATTTTGAAACTCATGCCATTATTGTTAAGACTAATTTTCCAATTAAGAATGTTCTCAGGAAACCTGAAATGTCAGGAAGGATGGCAAAGTGGGCAGTGAAGCTTAGTGCTTATGATATAAGATATGAACCAAGGACTGCCATCAAATCCCAAGCCTTAGCTGACTTTGTGGCAGATTTTAGTAGTGACTTGCAAAGGGAAGCTGAGTTAGAAGTTCAACAGCTTGAAGAAACTAAGGATCCTTGGATACTCTTCACTGATTGAGCTTCTAATGTCAAAGGAACAAGACTTGGAATACTACTAAAGTCGCCACAGGGGGGGACATAATACCCCACTCCATAGCTTGTGAGTTTCAAACTACTAACAATGAGGCTGAGTATGAAGCCTTGATAGCTGGTTTGCAAATTGCCAAGCATATGAGGATCAGGTATCTTGAGGTACATGTAGATTCATTGTTAATTACTAATCACTTTAATGGATCCTATGCTGTTAAAGGTGAAAAGCTAATCAAATATTTAGAGATAGTCAAAGAATTGGCACTCTCCTTTGTTTCCTTTAGTTTAACACAGGTACCAAGGGAAGAGAATGCAGAGGCTGATGCATTGGCCAATCTAGGATCATCCTTGAAGATTCTAGAGGATATCAGGATCCCTATTATCCACATCTTAACCCCCGCTATTGAGGATCATATAGCTATGGAGATAGGAGAGGATTCTGCAATCATCCCTACTGATGATACACAATCTCATTCAGGATCATGGATCCTTCCAATCAAAAGATATATCCAACATGGAGAGATTCCTACAGGAGAAAACCCCAGGGCTTTCAAAATTAAGGTATCTCAGGTTACAATATTGAATAACATGCTATATAAACGATCTCTTGCAGGACCATATCTAAGATGCATTAAGGATCCTGAAATCCAAGAAGTCCTAAAGGATTTTCATGAAGGAGATTGTGGAAACCACACAGGGGGCAGGGCATTATTATCAAGGATCCCGAGGACGGGATACTATTGGCCTACTATGAAGAAGGATGCTGTGGATTATGCCAGAAAGTGTGATCCTTGTCAGAGACATAGTAATATCCTTCACCAACCAGTAGAGCTCTTACATCCTATATCCTCTTCTTGGCCATTTATGAGATGGGGAATGGATATAGTTGGTGTTAGGGGAGGATTTTCTAAATCCTAAGGATCACGGGTCCTCAACTGCTATCAGGATCATGGGTCCTCAATTCTGTTTGAATTAAGGATCCTCAGCAGGTGCCGCAGGATCAGGATCCAGGATCACTGTTGTTATCCTACTACTAACAATTGTCTTCCTTGTACGTAAACTTGTTTTGCAGGAATGAGAGCATGGACCAAGTCTCACCGAAGTTCCTGGAGAATATTCCCTCAACATTCCGCACGTGCTTGACCATTGTGAACGTTATGGAGATCGTGGGAAGAGTGCACAAATTGCGGATAGTTAGTTATACTAGTTATTTTCTAATTTAAAATGGGGATGACATGTTTGATAGAGACACTTAGCTAATTTTGGCATATACACACACTCGTAACAGCTCTCAGTCAGCTCTCAAGCAATACTTGGCGATTTCATACACATTTTTACACATTACACACTAGTGATCCTTGTAACAAGCTTGTCATCATCCCGAGTTGTAATCTTATTTTGATTAATCTTAGTTGGTGATCGGTAGTTTCCATCACCCAAGGTTTTTTGTGCCGTAGATCAACTCTTGATCAAGGGCTTTTTCCTCGTATAAATCTTTGTGTCACTTGTTCATTACATTTCTGAGTGATCCTTAATATTATTCATTGATTCAAGCATCACACCTCACAACAGAAAGTTTGGTTGTATTATCTTTGCTCGATTTTTGACCAAAACAGTTTGGTGCCCACCGTGGGGCAATTGGTGCTTCGTTCTTGAGAAATTATTGTTCTAGTGATCATTTCGGTTCATTACAACCAAGCAGATGGCTTCTTCAGCAAAGAACACATCAAGCTCTATGCCGGCAATGAGTTCTTCACAGGGCGTTCCTCATTTGCCTCCACCACCTTCTGGATCCCAGAAGAATGCTGAAAATGCTCCAAAGAGACAAACCCCCATTTTTCCAAAACAACCAACTTCTTCTGTTTCCTCTAATCCTACTACTAATGATCTTTTTACTCTGATTTTGCAGATGAGAGATGGCATGCAAGAGCAGGACAAAACCAATGAAAGGATCCTCCAGGAGATTGGCGATATCAAGAAATAGAAGAAATCAGTGGAGGATCACTCTCCTCTGATACCAAGGTCATTGAATTTTGACACTCCAGTTGTAACTACCCTACAATCGGCAGTTTCGGCAGGATATTTGGGAATGCACATAGTCCAAGGATCCTCCCAGGTCCAAGGATCCTCCTAGGTCCAAGGATTCTCTATGGTTCCAGGATCCTTTCAGGTTCAAGAATCCTCTCAGCCCCAAGGATCCTTTCACGTTCAAGGATCCTCTCAGCTTCAAGGATCCAACATCTTTCAGGATCAAGGATTCTTAAGAAGTATGCAGCCTCCAAGCTCAGATGTTCATCATGGAGACTTCATACCAATGCAGACCATTGCTTCCTCTGGTTCTTCAATCATAACGAAATCCCGTCAATATGGATTCACATCGGCAATTCCAAACTCGAATCCCATGGGAGGTAACACTTTCAATAATTCATATAACACTAACCATGGCTCTATGCAGGATACAGGTATCAATCAGGCTATGGCTAGGGAGTTACAGAAGCTTAAGGATATGATATCCAGCGTACCAGGAGTGGTTAAACCCATTCCTGAAATTGCAGATGGTAGCCATAGGATATCTCGCTTTGCACCGCCTATTTGTGATGCTGAGATACCCAAGAGGTTCCAAATACCAACTATGAAGCTATATGATGGTTCAACGGATCCAGAGGAACATGTAGCTCAATACAGGGAGAGGATGGAGATCAATCCAATTCCCGAGAGGTTAAAAGAAGCATGTCTATGCAAGGGTTTTGGATCCACACTCACAGGATCTGCTCTTAAAAGGCTGCTAAGTCTTCCCCCTTACTCTATTACTTCATTTGCTAATCTAGTTAATTTGTTTAATAGTCAATTCTCTTGTAGTAGAAAATTTGAACGATTAACTAGTGATCTGTATAGGGTAACACAAGGTCAAAATGAGTCACTTAGAGATTACATCACTAAGTTTAGTAAAGAATCCTTAGATATCCCTAACCTGGATATAGCTACGGCTGTAGAAGCCTTTAAAATAGGTTTACTTAGGGATTCATTGTTCTATGATGATCTTGTTATGACCCCATGCATGAATCTTGATGAAGTAAGAACCAGGGCCCTTAGGTTCATCCGTCTAGAGGATGACAAAAGGATCCAGGAGAGATTGACAGGATCCTCAAAACAGGAAAAGCAAGGATCCTACTTTAAGAATAACAAGTTCAAGTCCTACAACAAGTCTGACAACAAGAATGTGCATGCAGTAGAGCAAGAAGAGGATGATGAGGATTATCCTCCAATTTCTGACTACTGTTTTTCTGTTGATAACAATGAGCTAATTCTTGCAATGCAGAATCTAGATGAGAAAGCTAGGTGGCCAAGAAAAAGTGATAAACCAGCTGCTACAAAAGACAAATCCAAGTGGTGTGCATATCATAAGGATTTTGGACATCTCACTGAAGAGTGTATTGTACTTAGAAAAGAAATTGGTTACTTGTTAAGCAAGGGGCACTTGAAGGAGCTTTTGGGACGAAAGAAGTCAAGGATCTAGGATCCTGAAAGGATCCCGGAAAAGGCTCCTGCTCCTCCAGTAGATGCATAAGTTATAAACTTCATATCCGGTGGATCAGACATTTGTGGTACCTCCTTTTCAGCAGCCAAAAGACATGCCAAGGAAACCAAGATGGATAATGGAGACAGACCCATTCGGACCTCCACTGTCGCCAAGGATAAGATCATAACTTTTGATGAGGATGATCGTCTTGATGTTCAGGATCCTCATCATGATGGTCTTGTTATTACTCTCTTTATTTCTAACCATTTTGTTCGCAAGACCCTGATAGATGGAGGAAGCTCAGTAAACATCATCCAGCTTGATGTCCTCAAGAAGATGAACATCCCTGAATCAGACATTGTCCCAAGATCCTCAGTACTTGTGGGATTTAGCGGGGAAACCAAAAATACATTGGGGGACATCAAACTCCCCATCTATATTGAAGGACTCCATTCTTATCAAAAATTTTGTGTTATAGATTGCTTATCTTGTTGTAATGTTATCCTTGGCAGGCTATGGATACATGACATGAAGGCAGTCCCATCTACCTATCATCAGTGTGTGAAGCTTCCTAGTCCATGGGGGGTGGTGAAAATTGAAAGTGACCAGCAAGAAGCTAAGAATTGCTACATATCATCAATGAAACCAGCCTCGAAACCAAGGGAGCAATAGCAATTAAAGCATTCTCCAAGAGATGTCTTGGAGGCAAGAGAGCAGGATGTGAAGGAAATCCTTATGGATCCTCATGATCCTGAATCCATAGTCTTCATAGGATAAGGGATCTTTAGCAACATTGAACAGGATCTAGTATCCTTCCTTAAGAGGAGGAAAACAACCTTCGCCTGGAAGCAAGAGGATATGACAGGTATATCTAAGGATATAATTACTCATAAGCTTGGCATTGACAGGTCATTCAAGCCTATACATCAGAAGAGGAGGAAGTTTGCACCTGAAAGAAATGCTATTATCCAGGAAGAGGTAGATAAACTACTTCGGGCAGGTATGATAAGAGAGGTTAAGTATCCAAGGTGGTTAGCCAATGTGGTTGTTGTTCAAAAGAAAAATGGAAAGTGGAGGGTATGTGTCGATTTTACTGATTTAAACAAGGCATGTCCCAAGGATCCTTTCCCATTACCCCACATTGACTCCATGGTGGATGCTACCGCGGGTCATGAGTTGTTGACCTTTATCGATGCTTCTTCTGGATTTCAACAAATTCAGATGGAACCATATGATCAAGAGGATACAGCCTTTATGACCCCAACTGGTATATATTGTTATATTGCTATGCCATTTGGACTAAGAAATGCAGGTGTTACATATCAAAGGCTAGTCAATATGATGTTCAAGGAACAAATCAGACACACTATGGAAGTCTATATAGATGACATGGTGGTTAAGTCCATGAAAGCTGAGGATCACCTTAGAGACTTGGAGGAAGCATTCAATATCCTTGATAAGTTTAATATGAAACTAAATCTTTCCAAGTGTCACTTTGGTGTTAAAGCAGGTAAATTCCTAGGCTATATGGTGACAAAAAGAGGCATTGAAGCAAGTCCAGAGCAAATCAAGGCTATTGTGAATATCAAATCTCCTGCCAATGCTAAGGATGTGCAAAGATTGACAGGCAGGATCACAGCCTTGAACAAGTTCATATCTAAATCCTCAGAAAAATGCAAGGAATTCTTTGACATTTTGAGGAAGAACAAGAAATTTGAGTGGACTGAAAAGCACGAGAATGCTCTCAAAGCTCTTAAAGATTACCTATCCTCAGCCCCTGCCTTGATGAAACCAGAGAAAGGGGATATATTATCCTTGTATTTAGCGGTATCCTCTAAAGCAGTAAGTGCGGTCCTTGTTAAGGATCACGAAGGTACACAACATCCTGTCTATTATGTAAGTAAGAGTTTGCTTGATGCTGAATCCAGGTATTCACATTTAGAAAAACTTATCCTTGCATTAATTATGGCATCTACTAAATTAAGACATTATTTTGAAACTCATGCCATTATTGTTAAAACTAATTTCCCAATTAAGAATGTTCTCAGGAAACCTGAAATGTCAGGAAGGATGGCTAAGTGGGCAGTGAAGCTTACTGCATATGATATAAGATATGAACCAAGGACTGCCATCAAATCCCAAGCCTTAGCTGACTTTGTGGCAGATTTTAGTAGTGACTTGCAAAAGGAAGCTGAGTTAGAAGTCCAACAACTAGAAGAAACTAAGGATCCTTGGATACTCTTCGCTGATGGTGCTTTTAATGTCAAAGGAACAGGGCTTGGAATACTACTAAAATCGCCACAGGGGGATATAATACCCCACTCCATAGCTTGTGAATTTCAAACTACCAACAATGAGGCTGAGTATGAAGCCTTGATAGCTGGTTTGCAATTTGCTAAGCATATGAGGATCAGGTATCTTGAGGTACATGTAGATTCGTTGTTAATTACCAATCACTTTAATGGATCCTATGCTGTTAAAGGTGAAAAGCTAATCAAATATTTAGAGATAGTCAAAGAATTGGCACTCTCTTTTCTTTCCTTTAGTTTGACACAGGTACCAAGGGAAAAGAATGCAGAGGCTGATGCATTAGCCAATCTAGGATCATCCTTGAAGATCCCAGAGGATATCAAGATCCCTATTATCCACATGCTGACCCCTGCTATAGTGATGATACTCAATCTCATTCAGGATCATGGATCCTTCCAATCATGAGATACATACAACATGGAGAGATTCCTACAGGAGAAAACCCTAGGGATTTCAAAATCAAGGTATCTCAATTTACAATATTGAATAATATGTTGTATAAACGATCTCTTGCAGGACCATATCTAAGATGCATTGAGGATCCTGAAATCCAAGAAGTCCTAAAGGATTTCCATGAAGGAGATTGTGGAAACCACACTGGGGGCAGGGCATTATTCTCAAGGATCCTGAGGACAGGATACTATTGGCCTACTATGAAGAAGGATGCTGTGGAATATGCTAAGAAGTGTGATCCTTGTCAGAGACATAGTAATATCCTTCACCAACCAGCAGAACTTTTGCATCCTATATCCTCTTCTTGGCCATTTATGAGATGGGGAATGGATATAGTTGGTAAGCTTCCTAAGGCACCTGGTGGAAAAGTATTCATGCTTTCTATGACTGATTACTTCTCCAAGTGGATAGAGGCTGAAGCCTTTGCTCAAGTCAGAGAAAAGGAAGTGATATCCTTTATTAAAAGAAACATTATTACTAGATTTGGTATCCCTTCTGAAATAGTTTGTGATAATGGATCCCAATTTATTGGGAATAGAACTACTAATTTTTGTGACAGCTGGGGGATTAAGATGATAACATCAACACCAGTCCACCCACAAGCTAATGGCCAGGCAGAATCATCCAACAAGATCATCATCAACAATTTGAAGAAGAAGCTTCGATCTAAGAAAGGGAAATGGGCAGAAGAACTACCGTATGTACTTTGGGCTGATAGGACAACTCCCAAGAATGCTACTGGACAAACTCCATTCTCTTTGGTATTTGGAGCAGAATTAGTGATCCCTACGGAGATGGTGGTTCCTACTGCAAGAATAAGCATTCGTGATCCTGAAGAAAATGCTAAAAACTTGGTTCAAGACTTGGATACTATAGAAGAACTCAGGGATTTGGCAAAGGATAAGGATGGCCAGTTATCAACAAAGGATGGCTGGAGCCTACAACAAGAATGTCAGGATCAGGAAATTCCAAGTTGGTGATATGGTGTTAAGGAAAGCATTTCAGAATACCACCAATCCTGCTGATGGGAAGTTAGCACCAAAGTGGGAAGGCCCCTATTTGATTGAAGCTGAAGCAGGAAAGGGGGCATATTGTTTGCTAACATTGGAAGGTGATTTGCTACCAAGAGCTTGGAATGCTATCCACTTGAAGAAATACTTCATGTAATAAGGATCCATGATCCTTAGCTAACAAGTATCCTTGAAGGATCCTTACAGAACAGAGGATCCTCATTCTGGTAATGATCTAATCTCAAACTATTTCATTCTTTAATTATCCTATATATAAGGATAAGGAACCTGGATCCTTTATCCTCTTTTCACTTGATTCTGAGTTTTGTAGAAGGTTTAGGTATCCTTAACAAAGGATTGAATATCCACAGAAGTATCCAGTTATTTGGGCTTGACCCCAATTATTTTGGGCTTGACCCCAGTTATTTGGGCTAGTCCCCAGTTTTTGGGCCTGTCCCCAGTATCGCCAGCAGCGCACGATGATCCTGGTACAGTTCATGGCAATGGGACCAGTACTCGCTTTAGGGGCTGACAATTTCATTGTACTGGTTGTATCCGGGATCCTACGTATAATGGTAGACGTACCATACATCCGTTCCTAAGGTTTCTAACGTTTTCACGTTAGCTAAGGTTTTGGCATTTTCATGTCACTAAGTTTGGATAGTCGCCAGTGAGGGCCATACTCCAGTTTACACAAGATCCTTTGGACTTGTCCCCAGTTATCCTTTGGGCTTGTCCCCAGTTATCCTTTGGGCTTGTCCCCCAGTATATTGGGCTTGTCCCCAGAATTGTTGGGCTTGTCCCCAGTTACTAACTCTTCTCTTATATTTGGCTTAGTCCCAAGTTATGTTCTGTTTCATGGTTTTGAAGTTAAACAGCCAAGGGTCCTTGATCCTTACCTTTTACTAAGGTTTGTCTTTCGGTTATCTTGATTATGAATGTTAAAGGGTTAGGATCCTAACTTGGATTCTCAGGTATGATCCTTAATCATTTAAATTTTATTCATTATGTTTTGGTCAAAAATCAGACGAGGATAATGCAACCAAACTCTCTGTTACGGGGTATGATGCTTGAATTGGTAACAACAATGAGGATCACTATGAAATGAATTGCACAAGTGACACAATGATTTATACGGGGAAAAAGCCCTTGATCACGAATTGATCTCCAGTATAAAAAACCCCGGGTGATGGAAACTACCGATCACCAACTCAAATTAAACAAGAAAATGTATTACACTTCGGATGGTAGCGAGCTAAGTACAAGGATCACTATCGTGTATTGTGTAAATAATGTGTGAAATTGCTAAGTGTTTCGTCGAGAGCTGGTGAGAGCAGTTGTACGAGTGTGTGTTAGCCAAAATTAGCCAAGAGTGTTGTCTAATTAGCTCGCTACCCCTTTATAATTAGAAAATATCTAGCCTAACAAACTATCCGCAAATGGTGCAAGTCTTCCACGACTCCACAACGTCCATTTCTGGCCAAGCAGGTGCGGAATAGACTTAGAATATTCTCCAGGAATATCGCCAAGACCAAGTCCAAGTTGATACTCCTGCAAAACAATTACGAATTCAAAGTAAACAATCATTAGTATAAGGATCCTTAGGATAATCCATGATCCTGATCCTGAAGTACTTCTGAGGATCACTAATTGTCACAGAAGTAAGGATCACCAAACAGGATAACACTTGAGGATCACAGGTCATTAAGAAATCCTCCCCTAACTGTAGGACCGTTTTCTGGACCGAAACCGTGATTATCATGATTATGTTCATAGACGGGAAGATCATAGACGGATAAACGACTAACCTGTATTGATTTGATAACATAAGAGTACAAGCCGGCCCGATTAACAAGATAATCGAACCTTTACCAGAGCCGTTTGGTTCCGGGGAGAGATCAAGTGGTGATCTCTCCCTGGTGAGGTCTCAAACCTCCTACAATCTACCACTGTTTGAAATGGCAAAGGGTTGCTATTTATAGCTACACCCCTTTGTCTTTCAAACACACACGGTCAACCGAATAACCCTCTCGTTTGACCACTTCAAACGAGCGGGTCTATACAAGTTCGTTAGACCGTTTCACTAACTATTACAAATTCAGCATAAAATAAATCTAATCTATTCGACAAGCATCGGACACAAATCTGCATCAACAATTTCCCCCTTGTCCGTTGCTGTCGAATGCTGAAAATGCAACTGCAATCGATCTTCAGTCAAGTATTCATCTTCTATGTGTTAACAAATTCCCCCTTGACCGATGATCCAGGTAAGTAGTATCTTGACGCTTCTTGTATAATAGTTCCCCCTCAAAGTACGCGTATCCGTGTTGGGCGTTGTGCAATTTCCTCAAAAGGCTCAATTGACCGATCTTCCGCTGATCTTCCAATACTCCAACCGGCATTTGATAAGGGTTCCATTCTTTAAAAACTGCATCAAGTCTTGATCTTCAAGCATACTACATTGATAGAGGTTTTTGGTGAACTGTCTTCTGTAAACCGTCTTTGTGTCACTAGAAAATTACAAACTCTACCACCTGTGATTGCGTTTAGAAATTTACCGAAGAAATTCAACATACAAAAATTTTTATTCCCCCATTTCTTTGGTAAGATCTCTAAACCTTAACAGATTCCCTTCCACTTTAAAGGAACTGTCGTTAAGTTTCAAATGTTCACCAATTCCCTTCACCTAGCGGAACTGTCGTCAATCTTTACTGAACAAACCCTCTCCACTGAGTAGAATCTTTCAAATGTTCTTGGTTTTTCGAAAAATCACGAAAACGGCTTTCTTCTTTGCATATTCTAGTTGAATAAGAACGTCCCCTAATACCCCGTAGGATCCGACTTGTATCCCCCCAAGGTTCTGCTAACACCTAATCTGAAAACTTTCATCATAGGCATATACTCTTCGACCTTTTGGATTCGTTAGGACCGGTATTGACATTCTAGGTTCATACGTTCGTTTTCAAATGCGAAAATATGACAATAAACAAAATGCTTTCGAACATCTTCGAATAACCGATAATAAACATAAATACTGACGTGCGGAAGTGAACATACCGTTTTGTTTTTGGTTTTTTTTTTTTGGCCCATAATAGTCGCGTCACCATTTTTTTTTGACATTTTCATCGGTAACCGTGACTACCCCACATTTTTCAAAAATCAAGTTTTCATCAAGCTTCATCATCTGTTTTCATCATTCCGCATCATCCCGTGCGCTCCCAAATTCGTACGAATTTGATGTTGAAATTTGGAAGCCCGGTTCAATAATCTTCGCGAACACCCGACCTCTAATAATCCATGTTCTTAAATACAGCCCACTTGTACTCCTGGCCCAAATTGAATTATTTGATGTCTTTCAATATTAAAAGCCCAACACATAATAAGTTTGCCAACACTATAAATCCTGGCCCATAATATGTGAGTGGCCCTCCAATAATATTCGAATGCACATGGGAGTAACAAATCTGATGTAATGTGATTTCAATGGCCCAAAGCTGAGTAACATGTGGCCCATCATCTTGTAGTAACAACATTTACATTTGACCCAAATAAAGATTGTCAACTTGCATTTACAGCCCACTACATTTACAATGCATCTAATAAAACCCAACTGCCAATTCATTTGACTTGCAATTCTGCCGACATATTGTGTCTCTCTCCTCTTTTCTCGATAACCAAACATCCACAGCCCTTTTCTAAGTTCAGCCGACATATCTGCCTCTTCGATAAACAATAGCAACAGCCGACAACTTTCAAGTCTCTCTCTCTCTTCGATAAACACATCCAACAATAAAAAATCGATACCCAAAGAACATAACTCCCAAAACCATAAATTCCGGTAACAAATCAACAGTGAACCTGCCATCATCCATTGGTGTAACCGCCGGTACAGTTTCTGGTGTTAACGGTGGGTACGATATCGGGTATAATCGGTACGGCTGACCAGTTGATGTCTGAACGGAGATCAGCATCTGAATCGGAGACCAGTAGATTCACTGGAGACGTCGTCCAACATATTTTCAACCATCGATTCTGGATCTTCCGGGTCTGCGTTGAACGAACTCAAAATCCCTGTTCAATCTATACCTTAGATACACAGACCTCCAAACAACGAACTTTTGTGCAGACATCATCTCTTTCTCTGGTAACATCTGATTCAGCCGACGAAAGTACTCCGGCGAAACACATTTGGGGGACGACGAAACTGATGTTGGCTGACGAAACAGAAGTGTTATAAGGTCCGACGAAACAGAAGTCGACGAAACAGATTTGACGTGTGTAGAACGACGAAACAGATTACTGTTTCGCCAAAGATTTTCGTTTCGTCATGGGACGTGGGGTTTCGTCGGAAACCCTAAAATTTCTTCACCAGCCGCCAAGAACATCTCAAGAACAAGGCCTCTGTTCAATTTTGCAGATTTGAAAAAACATTGTATTTTTGATTTTTGATGATGACAACTTGATTATATAGGTGAAAAACATAAAACCGAACACTTGTTTCAGCACAGATCTGAATATTCGGGTCCAGATCTGAGTTTTTCTCATTTTCACCCAACTTTACATCTTGAACAAAAACCACAAAAATCAAAGATCTAGAGCACATGTGACTTAGTAAACGGTTAGTTTTACTAAATCGGGCACCATGGCTCTGATACCACTTGTAGGACCGTTTTCTTGACCGAAACCGTGATTATCATGATTATGTTCATAGACGGGAAGATCATAGACGGATAAACGACTAACCTGTATTGATTTGATAACATAAGAGTACAAGCCGGCCCGATTAACAAGATAATCGAACCTTTACCAGAGCCGTTTGGTTCCGGGGAGAGATCAAGTGGTGATCTCTCCCTGGTGAGGTCTCAAACCTCCTACAATCTACCACTGTTTGAAATGGCAAAGGGTTGCTATTTATAGCTACACCCCTTTGTCTTTCAAACACACACGGTCAACCGAATAACCCTCTCGTTTGACCACTTCAAACGAGCGGGTCTATACAAGTTCGTTAGACCGTTTCACTAACTATTACAAATTCAGCATAAAATAAATCTAATCTATTCGACAAGCATCGGACACAAATCTGCATCAACACTAACAATTGCCCCCAAAATATAAGGAGTTATATTGTAAATAAACGAGTTGTATTTTGTCGATCTTATCCGTAACAAACTAACGGATATATAGCCGTTAAGATCGAACTAGCCGTTGGAATGCTGATGTCAATGAGGTAACTTATCCTGAAAAATCATCATTATAAATAGGAGTTAGAGATAGAATCAATCAGCATTCAAATTCAAGATAACTCCCTTTAAATTCTCATCCGACGATCAAGCAGGTAACTCTTTTCCTTTTCTTCCTTCTCTTACTCTGTTTTTCTTTCTTTACCATCCTCAAATCAAGACGATGATGAGATCCTTACCTGTCAAGGATCATAAGAAAGAAAGTCCTCTCAAAAGCCAGGGGATCATTGAAGATTCGGTGAAAGAAATATGCTGTTTCTCTGATCCACAAATAGATAGAATTCGTCACTATTTTCCGGCGAACACTGATTTCAAACCGTTTGATTCCACCATTTTGAGCGACTATATCTCTGAAACTTGGATTGCCTTTCCTGTTACCCCATTTACCATAGGATACACCTATCCATTTCCAGACTTTACCCAATCCTTCTTTTCCCTTACCAGCATCTCTTACATCCAAGCTATGCCGATGATTTGGAGGGTCTTATATACCCTTGAAAGGATCATCGAGCAGGAAGGGATTGACCTAGGAATGTCGGAGTTGGCTGAGATGTATGATCTCACAACGTTTGGATCCCACCGATATTTGTTTAAACGAAAACCTGGTGAAGAACACCCTATTTTTAAAGCCACCAAGAACGATACGAACTGGAAACGACGCTTTTTCTTTGTCAGAAGAGACTCTATCCCAAACGGAAAGGATCTACCCAGGAAATGGTCCACCCATGGTAGGATAGGAGGATCCTTAGAAGGATCACCAAGTAAGCTTATTTCTGATAATGATTACTAACATGCTTTTGTTTCTTTTGTACATCTATCACATTCTCGCATATTATCCCTTCAGCTGCCACCAAGGGGAGACTCACTGCTTTTAGAAGACTCAGTCCTGAAACAAGATCATTCAAGACAATCACCCAGGATTCTCAAGAGATATCCTCAGGATCCGTCACCATGTCAAGTAAGTACCCTGTTCTTTTTATATTCAAATATTTAAATAAATAGTTGTATATGAATAAAATAAGGACACTTATCTGTTTTGGGTGTGTAGGTACTAGAAAGTCATCAAAATCTGCTTCTAGATTCGGTGTTACTGAGCTTGACACTGTACGATTCTCCAAGAGGAAGCTTCCTGCCAGCCCAACTGCTTCGATCCCCAAGGCACCCGTCAAAGGAAGGGGTGGCAAGAAAAGAAAAACTTCTGAAGCTGAGGATCTGCAAGGTCTGGCCCTGATCCGCCACCAGTTCCTTGAATACTTCAACAAAGTAAGGATCCTTATCCCTGCCTTAGGTATCCATCTTATTTGAGGATCACCTGTTCTTGAACTGTTCTTTATCTTCTTTGCAGAAATTTGCTGAGATTGAAGACTACGTTGGGCATGTCGAGGAGCAGGACAAGAAGATTGCTGACCTTCAACAAGTCGCATTGCTCAAGGATCTTAAGATTGCTGACCTCCAAAAAGAACTCAAAGACGCCAAAGCTCAGACGACTACACTCCTGATCAACTTTGATTATGAGAAGAACGAGATCACCCATGATGCCAAAGTCTCTGCTGCCATAGCGATGTACAAGACCAAATTGCAGATGGCCTTGGAAGCTCAGGATCCTGACTTCGACAGGAGCAACTGGGATGTGGAAGGCTGGAAGGCAAGGCTGGCTGAGCTGGATGATGAGGAGGAGGCTGAGGAGATCCTGACAATCGAGGCTGGAGGCAGTGGTAAGGATCATGGTGGTGAAGCTAGTGGAGCTGGAGATGGTGATGCAGCGAAGGTGTAGGCTGCATGAGTGGGCGATGAAGGACATTTCTAGACGTAGCCGGAGCCCACTTTTTTAATTTGGTTATGATTTTTGTTTTGATGATGTTTTGATGAACAATGGTTGGTCTGTACTTAAATAATAGTAAATAGGGTTGAGGATCATGGATGATCCTTTGAACAATAGGTAGGATTACAAATGGTGGAGGGATCCTCTGTTTGGGGGATGAAGCCATTGTGATCCTGCCGTCTTTAATTTCCTGCACTTACTTAGCAAGACCTATAGACAATGGACACCCTTTGCCAACCCATGTGGACGGGCCACGTTTTGCTGGTAGAAACGTGGGTTGGCAATTTTGACAACCTTTAAAGGGTTTAATCTTTTGTTAATAAAATAACTTTAACTTTTTGGCTTATCCTGTGTTAATATCCTTGTTAAGATTTTACTTTCCAACTGTTGTGATGTTTATGTTGATTAAACTTATCAAGTAAAGACAAAATTTTTGAAAAATATCCCTCAAGAGTTAAGGATATGATCAAGGATCACATATTACATAATCGATAAGTTATGAAAAATAACATAGTTTAAGGATTATGAATTCAGTTGTCAAAGGATAAGTGTCACTTAAATACATAATGAATAAAATCAAAACAGTTATGGATCATACCTGAGAATCCAAGTTAGGATCCTATCCTTTAACACTTAAAATTAGGATAACCATAAGACAAACCTTAGTAGAAGGTAAGGATCAAGAATCCCTAGTCATTTGTTTCCAAAAACCTGAAACAAAATTCAACTTGGGACTAAGACAATATAAGATAAGGATTAGCAACTGGGGACAAGCCCAAAGGTTAACTGGGGACAAGCCCAAGGATAACTGGGGACAAGCCCAAGGATAACTGGGGACAAGCCCAAGGATCGTGTGTGAACTGGAGTATGGCCCTAACTGGCGACTATCCAAACTTAGTGGCATGAAAATGCCAAAACCTTAGCTAACGTGAAAACGTTAGAAACCTTAAGAACGGATGTATGGTACGTCTACCATTATACGTAGGATCCTAGGTATAGCCAGTACAATGGAATTATCAGCCCCTAAAACGAGTATTGGTCCCACTGCCATGAACTATACTAGGATCATCGTGCGCTGTTGGCGAAACTGGGGTCAAGCCCAAATAACTGGGGTCAAACCCAAGTAACTGGTTGCTTTTGTAGATAATCAACCCTTTGCTAAGGATACCTGAACCTTCAAAACTCAGAATCACGTGAAAGATGGATAAAAGATGCAGGATCCTTATCCTTATGTGGGAAAATAAGTAAATGAAATAGTTTGAGATTAGAATGTTACCAAAATGAGGATCATCTGTGTTCTAAGGATCCTTCAAGGATACTTATCATGTAAGGATCATGGATCACATGAAGTATTTATTCAAATGGACAGCATTCCAGGCTCTAGGTAGCAAATCACCTTCCATTGTTAGCAATCGATATGCCCCCTTTCCTGCCTCTGCTTCAATCAAGTAAGGTCCTTCCCATTTTGGTGCCAACTTTCCATCAGCAAGATTGGTGGTATTTTGAAATGCTTTCCTCAACACCATATCACCAATTTGGAATTTCCTGATCCTAACATTTTTGTTGTAGGCTCCAGCCATTCTTTGCTGATAACTGGCCATCCTTATCCTTGCCAAATCTCTGATTTCTTCTATAGTATCCAGGTCTTGAACCAAGTTCTCATCATTTTCCTCAGGATCACGAATACTTGTTCTAGCAGTTGGAACCACCATTTCCGTAGGGATCTCTGATTCTGCCCCAAATACCAAGGAGAATGGAGTTTGGCCTGTAGCATTCTTAGGAGTTGTCCTATCAGTCCAAAGCACATAAGGTAATTCTTCTGCCCATTTCCCTTTCTTGGATCCAAGCTTCTTCTTCAAATTGTTGATGATGATCTTATTGGATGATTCTGCCTGACCATTAGCTTGTGGGTGGACTGGTGTTGATGTTATCATCTTAATCCCCCAGCTGTCACAAAAGTTAGTAGTTCTGCCCCCAATGAATTGGGAACCATTATCACATATAATTTCAGAAGGAATACCAAATCTAGTTATAATATTTCTTTTAATGAAGGATATAACTTCCTTTTCTCTGACTTGGGCAAAAGCTTCAGCCTCTATCCACTTGGAGAAGTAATCAGTCATAGCAAGCATGAACACTTTTCCACCAGGTGCCTTAGGGAGCTTACCAACTATATCTATACCCCATCTCATAAATGTCCAAAAGGAGGATATAGGATGTAAAAATTCAGCTGGTTGATGAAGGATATTGCTGTGTCTCTGACAAGGATCACATTTCTTAGCATACTCCACAGCATCTCTCTTCATAGTTGGCCAATAGTATCCTGTCCTCAGGATCCTTGAGAATAATGCCCTGCCCCCAGTGTGGTTTCCACAATCTCCTTCATGGAAGTCTTTTAAAACTTCTTGGATTTCAGGATCCTCAATGCATCTTAAGTATGGTCCTGCAAGAGATCGTTTATACAACATATTATTTAAAATTGTGAATTGAGATACCTTAATTTTGAACGCCCTAGGGTTTTCTCCTGTAGGAATCTCCCCATGTTGTAAGTATCTCATGATTGGGAGGATCCATGATTCTGAATGAGATTGAGTATCCTCACTAGGGATAATTGTAGAATCCTCTCCTATTTCCATAGCCATATGATCCTCGATGGCAGGAGCCAGGATATGGATAATGGGGATACTTATATCCTCCGGGATCTTCAAAGATGATCCTAGATTAGCCAATGCATCAGCTTCCGCATTCTCTTCCCTTGGTACCTGTGTCAAACTAAAGGATACAAAAGAGAGTGCCAGTTCTATGACTATCTCCAAATATTTGGTTAGCTTTTCACCTTTAACAACATAGGATCCATTAAAGTGATTAGTGATTAACAAAGAATCTACATGTACCTCAAGATACCTGATTCTCATATGCTTTGCAATTTGCAAACCAGCTATCAAGGCTTCATATTCAGCCTCATTGTTGGTAGTTTGAAATTTACAAGCTATGGAGTGGGGTATTATGTCCCCCTGTGGCGATTTTAGTAGTATTCCAAGCCCTGTTCCTTTCACATTTGAGGATCCATCAGTATAGAGTATCCAAGGATCCTTGGTCTCCTCTAGCTGCTAGACTTCTAGTTCAGCTTCCTTTTGCAAATCACTGCTGAAATCTGCCACAAAGTCAGCTAATGCTTGGGATTTAATGGCTGTCCTGGGCTCATATCTTATATCATATGCACTAAGCTTTACTGCCCACTTAGCCATCCTTCCTGACATTTCAGGTTTCCTGAGGACATTCTTAATTGGAAAATTAGTTTTGACAATAATAGCATGAGTTTCAAAATAATGTCTTAATTTAGTAGATGCCATAATTAATGCAAGGATAAGTTTTTCTAAGTGTGAATACCTGGATTCAGCTTCAAGTAAACTCTTACTTACATAATAGATAGGATGTTGTGTACCTTCGTGATCCTTAACAAGGACGGCACTTACTGCTTTTGAGGATACCGCGAGATATAAGGATAACACATCTCCTTTTTCTGGTTTCATCAAAGCCGGGGCCGAGGATAGGTAATCCTTAAGAGCTCTCAAGGCACTTTCATGCTTCTCTGTCCACTCGAATTTCTTGTTCTTCCTTAGGATATCATAGAATTCCTTGCACTTCTCTGAGGATTTGGATATGAATCTGTTTAAAGCTGCAATCCTGCCTGTTAACCTCTGAACATCCTTAGCATTGGCAGGGGATTTGATGTTCACTATAGCTTTGATTTGTTCTGGACTGGCTTCAATGCCTCTCTTTGTCACCATATATCCTAAGAATTTACCTGCTTTAACACCAAAGTGACATTTTGAAGGATTAAGTTTCATGTTATATTTGTCAAGGATATTGAATGCTTCCTCCAAGTCCCTTAGGTGATCCTCAGCCTTTTTGGATTTTACCACCATATCGTCTATGTAAACCTCCATAGTTTGTCCAATCTGATCCTTGAACATCATATTCACTAGCCTTTGATAAGTTGCACCTGCATTTCTTAGTCCAAATGGCATAGCAATATAACAGTATATACCAGTTGGAGTCATAAAGGCTGTATCCTCTTGATCGGATGGTTCCATCTGAATTTGTTGAAATCCAGATGAAGCATCCATAAAAGTTAACAGTTCATGACCCGCAGTTGCATCCACCATGGAGTCAATGTGGGGTAATGGGAAAGGATCCTTGGGACATGCCTTGTTTAAATCAGTGAAATCGACACATACCCTCCACTTTCCATTTTTCTTTTGAACAACAACCACATTGGCCAGCCATCTTGGATACTTGACCTCTCTAATCATACCTGCTCGAAGTAGCTTATCTACCTCTTCCTGGATAATAGCATTCCTTTCAGGTGCAAACTTCCTCCTCTTTTGATGAATCGGCTTGAATGACCTGTCAATGCCAAGTTTATGAGTAATTACATCTTTAGATATACCTGTCATGTCTTCATGTTTCCAGGCAAAGGTGGATTTCCTTCTTTTAAGGAAGGATACTAGCTCCTGTTCAATATCGCTAAGGATCCCTGACCCAATCAAGATCTTGGATTCAGGATCATCAGGATCCATGAGGATTTCTTTCAAATCCTGTTCTCTTGCCTCCAGGACATCCCTTGGAGGATGCTTTAATTGCTATTGCTCCCTTGACTTTGAGGCTGGTTTCATTGATGAGGTGTAGCAGTTCTTAGCTTCTTGCTGATCACTATCAATCTTCACTATTCCCCAAGGACTAGGAAGCTTCACACATTGATGATAAGTGGATGGGACTGCCTTCATGTCATGTATCCAAGGCCTGCCAAGGATAACATTACAACAAGATAAACAGTCAATAACACAAAATTTTTGGTAAGAATGTAAGCCTTCGATATAGATTGGGAGTTTAATGTCCCCCAGAGTATTCTTAGTCTCGCCACTGAATCCCACGAGCACGGAGGATCTTGGTAGGATATCGGATTCAGGGATATTCATCTTCTTGAGGACATCAAGCTGGTTAATGTTATCAGAGCTTCCTCCGGCTATAAGGATCCTGCGAACAAAATGGTTAGAAATAAAAAGAGTGATAACCAAACCATCGTGATGAGGATCCTGAATGTCAACACGATCATCCTCAGCAAAAGTTATAACTTTTCCTTCGGAGACGCTGGATGTTCGAATGGGTCTATCTCCATTATCTATCTTGGTTTCCTTTGCATGTCTTTTGGCTGCAGAGAAGGATGTTCCACAAATGTCTGATCCACCAGAAATAAAGTTTATAACTTGTGCATCTGCTGGAGGGGCTGGAGCTTTCTCTGGGATCCTTTCACGATCCTGAGTCCTTGACTTCTTTCTCCCCAATAATTCTTTCAAGTGCCCCTTGCTCAACAAGTATCCGATTTCTTTTCTCAATGCAATGCATTCTTCTGTGAGATGCCCAAAATCTTCATGATATGCACACCACTTTGACTTATCTTTGGTTGCAGTTGGTCTGTCATTTTTCCTGGGCCATCTAGCCTTATCACCTAAATTCTGCATCGCAAGGATTAGTTCATTGTTATCAACAGAAAAACAATATTCAGAAATTGGAGGATAATCCTCATCATCCTCTTCTTGTTCAACAGCATGCACATTCTGGTTATCAGATTTGTTATAGGATCTGAACTTGTTGTTCTTGAATGAGGATCCTTGCTTCTCTTGCTTTGAGGATCCTGCTAACCTCTCCTGGATCCTTTTGTCATCCTCTAGCCGGATGAACCTAAGGGCCCGGGTTCTTACCTCATCTAGATTCCTGCATGGTGTCATAACAAGATCATCATAGAATAATGAATCCCTAAGCAATCCCATTTTAAAGGCTTCAACAGCCGTAGCTATATCCAGGTTAGGGATATCTAAGGATTCTTTACTAAATTTAGTGATATAATCCCTTAATGATTCATTATGACCTTGGGTTATCCTATACAGATCACTAGTTAAACGCTCAAATTTTCTACTACAAGAAAACTGGTTATTAAATAGGTTAACTAGATTAGCAAACGAGGTAATAGAGTAAGGGGGAAGACTTAGCAGCCATTTAAGAGCCGATCCAGTAAGAGTGGATCCAAATCCCTTGCACAGACATGCTTCCTTTAGCCTTTCTGGGATGGGATTGATCTCCATCCTTTCCCTGTATTGTGCTATGTGTTCTTCAGGATCTGTTGAACCGTCATACAACTTCATAGTAGGCACATGGAACCTCTTGGGTATCTCAGCATCACAGATTGGTGGTGCAAAACGAGATATCTTGTGGCTCCCATCTGCAATCTCCGGGATAGGCTTGACCACTCCTGGGACACTTGATATCATATCCTTTAACTTTTGCTATTCTCTGGCCATGGCATGATTGATACCTGTATCCTGCATAAGGCCATGGTTAGTGGTATAAGAATTATTAAAGGTGTTACCTCCCATTGGATTCAAATTAGGAAGAGCGGATGTGAATCCATATTGTTGAGGCTCTGGAATGACCGATGGACCAGTAGAAGCAATGGTCTGCATTGGAATGAAATCTCCCTGATGGATGTCGGAACTCCCTGATTGCAAACTCCTTAAGGATCCCGGAATCTGGAAGGATCCCTGAAACTGAGAGGATCCTTGGACCTGGGAGGATCCTGGGACGTATGAAGATCCTTGAACCTGGGAGGATCCTTGAAACTGAGAGGATCCTTGAACCTGGGAGGATCCTTGAAACTGAGAGGATCCTTGAACCTGGGAGGATCCTGGAACATAGGAGGATCCTTGAACTTGGGAGGATCCTTGAAACGGCCAGAATCCTTGAATCTGCTGCGCTCCTGAATATCCTCCTGAGCTTACGAAGGATCCTATATGCTGAGGATGGGATCCTGCTGGTTGGAAGTGTGACCCTGAAGCCTGAGTCATTGCTGATGATCCGTAATGCACTCCTTTTGGCCCTCCCACATATTGTACGTCTGGAACCACTGAAGGCTGAGAAGTTATAACCGGAGTATCGAAATTCAAAGATCTGGGCATCAGTGGGGAATGATCCTCTGCCGATCTCTTCTGTTTCTTGATGTCTCCAATTTCTCTAAGAATCCTTTCATTGGTCTTATCTTGCTACTGTATATGATCCTTCATCTGCAAAATCAGAGTAAACAAGTCACTAGTAGTGGGAGTATAAGAAGCAGAAGAAGTTGGAGGTTTTGAGAAAATAGGAGTTGGTTTCTTCTCGGCATTTTTCTGAGGTCCAGAAGGTGGTGGAGGCAAAGGTGGAATGCCCTGGGACGAATTGACCGCAGACATCGCATTGGAAGTGTTCTTTGATGATGAAGCCATTTGCTCGGATGTAATGAACCGAAATGATCACAAAAATGAGAATCTCTTAGGAATGAAGCACCAATGGCCCCACGGTGGGCGCCAAACTGTTTTGGTAAAAAATCAGACGAGGATAATGCAACCAAACTCTCTGTTACGGGGTATGATGCTTGAATTGGTAACAACAATGAGGATCACTATGAAATGAATTGCACAAATGACACAATGATTTATACGGGGAAAAAGCCCTTGATCACGAATTGATCTCCGGCATAAAAAACCCCGGGTGATGGAAACTACCGATCACCAACTCAAATTAAACAAGAAAATGTATTACACTTCGGATGGTAGCGAGCTAAGTACAAGGATCACTATAGTGTATTGTGTAAATAATGTGTGAAATTGCTAAGTGTTTCGCCGAGAGCTGGTGAGAGCAGTTGTACGAGTGTGTGTTAGCCAAAATTAGCCAAGAGTGTAGCCTAACAAACTATCCGCAAATGGTGCAAGTCTTCCACGACTCCACAACGTCCATTTCTGGCCAAGCACGTGCGGAATAGACTTAGAATATTCTCCAGGAATATCGCCAAGACCAAGTCCAAGTTGATACTCCTGCAAAACAATTACGAATTCAAAGTAAACAATCATTAGTATAAGGATCCTTAGGATAATCCATGATCCTGAAGTACTTCTGAGGATCACTAATTGTCATAGAAGTAAGGATCACCAAACAGGATAACACTTGAGGATCACAGGTCATTAAGAAATCCTCCCCTAACACATTATTCATATAAGTAACCATTATCCTTTGACAACGGAACTAATGACCCTTAAGTTGCATAACTTTTCTGAACTTATGGGATAGTTGATCCTTGATCATATCCTAAAATTTTTAAACATGAATTACTAAACTTGATAAATTCAAACAAAGTGGATAACTATAATAAGAAAATAAAGAATGCACAAGGATAAAAACGCGGGAAATAGCCAAAAAGTTGAAGTTATTTTTATTCACAAAAGTTAACTCTTCGAAGGTTGTCAAAGTTACCTACCCCAAGCATCTACCAGCAATACGTGGCCCGTCCGCTGGGGTAGGTAAAGGGTGTCCATTGTTCATAGGTCTTTGAAGTGCAGGAAATAAAAGATGGCAGGATAACAAGTGGCTTCATCCCCCAAACAGAGGATCCCTCCACCACCTATTATCCTACCTATTGTCTAAGGATCCATGATCCATAACCCTAGATACTATTGTTCAAAATACAACCCAACATTGTTTAAAACACCATAACCAAGAAACTTTCAAATCCTAAAAAAATGGCTCCGGCCACGTCTAGAAATATCCATCATCGCCCATTCCAGCAGCTCAAACCTTGGCTGCATCACCACCAGCATCATCACCATCAGCCTGATCCTTTCCACTGCCACTTGCTTCAATCGCCAACACCTCAGTAGCCTCCTCCTCGTCCTCAAGCTCAGCCAGCTTTGCCTTCCAGGCCTCCTTGTCCCAAGTGGTCCTGTCGAAGTCAGGATCCTCCGCCTCTTGAGCCATTTGAAGCTTAATTTTGTACATGGTGATGGCAGCAGAGACTTTAGCATCCTCCAGCAGGTTGTGCTTCTCGTGATCAGCATTTATCTGGGCCATGACCACCTCCTGCATTACGAGAGCAAGATCCTTCTCAAGGCGGGAGATAGCTTGATCCTTGGCTAGGAAGAACTTTTGGAACTCTCGATGCTTTTGCTCCGCCTCTTCAACGTATGCATCAAACAACATTTCCACCTCAGCAAATTTCTGCAAAGAAGACAAGGTAGAATTCAGGATCACATGATCCTCAAGTGGGCAGGATAATTAAGTAAAGTCAGTGATCCTTACATCAGCAAGTACTCTTGGAACTGGTGGCGGATAAGAGGCAAGCCTTCAAGATTTTTAGTTTCAGAGGCCTTTCTTTTCTTTCCCCCCTTGGAGGTGGTCGGCTTTGGAACCACAGCACTTGGGCTAGCAGCCGTCTTCTTCTTCCCAGACCTGGGACCAACAGTGGTGAGATCGGTGACACTGAAGCGGGAAGCAGATCTTGAGGATTTTCCAGCACCTATCCATCCAAAAAAAAAAAGATAAGTATTCTTGTTATATTCACGTTTTAACATTTAATTATATACAAACATGGATACTTACTCGACATTGTGACAGAGCCTGAGGATACTTCTTGAGAATCCTTGGTACTTGCTTGGAATGATCTTATAGCAGGATCGAGACTCCGAAAAGCGTCAAGCCTTTCCTTCGTTGCAGGTGATGAGATGATGTGTGAAACATAAATAGCTGCAAAATAGAAACAAAGGGGTTAGTGATCCTCAGCGGAGACAGGGTATCCTATGATCCTTCTATAAGGATCCTCTATCCTACTACGAGTAGCCCATGTTCTGGGGAGATCCTTCCCATTAGGGATAGAATCCCTCCTGACGAAGAAAAAACGTTTCTTCCACTTGCTATCGTTCTTGGTGGTTTTCAAGATTGGATGTGGTTCACCGGGTTTATGGTTGAATAGAAAGCGGTGTGAACCATGGCTCACAAGGTTGTAAAGTTCCGACAACTCCGACATTCCTAACTCGATATCCTCCTGATCAATGATCCTCTCAAGGGTAAACAGAACCCTCCACATCATTGGCATAGCCTGGATGTAGGATATGCCGGTAAGGAAGAAGAAGGATTGGGTAAAATCAGGAAAAGGGTAGGAGTATCCTATTGAGAATGGGGTGACTGGAAATGCAACCCAAGTTTCGGAGATGAAATCACCCCGGACGGTAGGATCAAAAGGTTTGAAAACTTTGCTCGCCGGGAAGCAATGGCGGATCCTGTCAATCTCAGGATCAGTAAAGCAGCAACGTTCCTTCGGAGAATCTTCGATGATCCCTTGGCTTTTTAAAGGACTGTCTTTTCGATGATCCTTAGCAGGGGATGATCTTAGCTTCATTGTGGTTCAGAGATTTGGAAGAAAAAGAAACAGAGTAAGAAGGAGAAGAGAAAGAGGAAAGAAAAGTACCTGATTAATCTTCGAATGTGGATTTAAAGGGAGTCTCGCTCGAATTTAAATGCACATTGATCCTTATCTCTAACCTGAATTTATAATGATGATTTGCAGGGATGTCGCTTCAAGTGACGTAAGATCAGTAGCGGCTAGCTAGATTATAACGGCTATATATCCGTTGGTTTGTTACGGATAAGATCAAGAAAATATAACTCGACAATTTACACTTTACTCCTTATATTTTTGGGGCAATTGTTAGGGGAGGATTTTCTAAATCCTAAGGATCACGGGTCCTCAACTGCTATCAGGATCATGGGTCCTCAATTCTGTTTGAATTAAGGATCCTCAGCAGGTGTCGCAGGATCAGGATCCAGGATCACTGTTGTTATCCTACTACTAACAATTGTCTTCCTTGTACGTAAACTTGTTTTGCAGGAATGAGAGCATGGACCAAGTCTCACCGAAGTTCCTGGAGAATATTCCCTCAATATTCCGCATGTGCTTGACCATTGTGAACGTTATGGAGATCGTGGGAAGAGTGCACAAATTGCGGATAGTTAGTTATACTAGTTATTTTCTAATTTAAAATGGGGATGACAAGTTTGATAGAGACACTTAGCTAATTTTGGCATACACACACACTCGTAACAGCTCTCAGTCAGCTCTCAAGCAATACTTGGCGATTTCATACACATTTTTACACATTACACACTAGTGATCCTTGTAACAAGCTTGTCATCATCCCGAGTTGTAATCTTATTTTGATTAATCTTAGTTGGTGATCGGTAGTTTCCATCACCCGAGGTTTTTTATGCCGGAGATCAACTCTTGATCAAGGGCTTTTTCCTCGTATAAATCTTTGTGTCACTTGTTCATTACATTTCTGAGTGATCCTTAATATTATTCATTGATTCAAGCATCACACCTCACAACAGAAAGTTTGGTTGTATTATCTTTGCTCGATTTTTGACCAAAACAGTTGGTAAGCTTCCTAAGGCACCTGGTGGAAAAGTATTCATGCTTGCTATGACTGATTACTTCTCCAAGTGGATAGAGGTTGAAGCCTTTGCTCAAGTCAGAGAAAAGGAAGTGATATCCTTTATTAAAAGAAACATTATTACTAGATTTGGTATTCCTTCTGAAATTGTTTGTGATAATGGATCCCAATTTATTAGGAGTAGAACTACTAACTTTTGTGACAGCTGGGGGATTAAGATGATAACATCAACACCAGTCCACCCACAAGCTAATGGTCAGGCAGAATCATCCAACAAGATCATCATCAACAACTTGAAGAAGAAGCTTGGATCCAAGAAAGGAAAGTGGGCAGAAGAACTACCTTATGTACTATGGGCTGATAGGACAACTCCCAAGAATGCTACTGGCCAAACTCCATTTTCTTTGGTATTTGGAGCAGAATCAGTAATCCCTACAGAAATGGTGGTTCCTACTGCAAGAACAAGTATCCGTGATCCTGAAGAGAATGCTGAAAACTTGATTCAAGATTTGGATACTATAGAAGAACTCAGGGATTTGGCAAGGATAAGGATGGCTAGTTATCAACAAAGGATGGCTGGAGCCTACAATAAGAATGTCAGGATCAGGAAGTTCCAAGTTGGTGATATGGTATTAAGGAAAGCATTTTAGAATACCACAAATCCTGCTGATGGAAAATTGGCACCAAAGTGGGAAGGCCCCTACCTAATTGAAGCTGAGGCTGGAAAGGGGGCATATCGATTGCTAACAATGGAAGGTGATTTGCTACCAAGAGCTTGGAATGCTGTCCACCTGAAGAAATACTTCATGTGTTAAGGATGTGTGATCCTTAGCAATATTCATGATCCACATCCTTGAAGGATCCTTAGAGGATGGATGATCCTCATTTTGGTAATGATCTAATCTGAAACTATTTCATTCTTTAATTATCCTCTATACAAGGAAAAGGATCCTGGATCCTTTATCCTCCTTTCACTTGATTATGAGTTTTGCAGAAGGTTCATGTATCCTTAACGAAGGATTGAGTATCCACAGAAGTCTCCAGTTATTTGGGCTTGACCCCAGTTATTTGGGCTTGAACCTAGTTGTTTGGGCTAGTCCCCAGTTTTTGGGCCCGTCCCCAGTATCGCCAGTAGCGCATGATGATCCTGGTACAGTTTATGGCAATGGGACCAGTACTCGCTTTAGGGGCTGACAATTTCATTGTACTGGCTGTATCCGAGATCCTACGTATAATGGTAGACGTACCATACATCCGTTCCTAAGGTTTCTAACGTTTTCACGTTAGCTAAGGTTTTCGCATGTTCATGTCACTAAGTTTGGATAGTCGCCAGTGAGGGCCATACTCCAGTTTACACAAGATCCTTTGGGCTTGTCCCCAGTTTTTTGGGCTTGTCCCTAGTTTTTTGGGCTTGTCCCCAGTTTTTTTGGGCTTGTCCCCAGTATATTGGGCTTGTCCCCAGAATTGTTTGGCTTGTCCCCAGTTGCTAACTCTTCTCTTATGTTGGCTTAGTCCCAAGTTATGTTCCATTTTAGGTCAAATAGCCAAGGATCCTTGATCCTTTATTAAGGTTTGTCTTTTGGTTATCCTTATTCTAAATGTTTAAGGTTTGGGATCCTAACTTGGATTCTCAGGTATGATCCTTAATTACTTTAATTTTATTCATTGTTTATATAAGTGACCCTTATCCTTTGACAACAGGATTTATGATCCTTAAACTATACTACTTTTTTGAGTTTATCGATTATAGGATATTTGATCCTTGATCATATCCTAAAACTTTTTGACATGATTTATTAAACCTTTATTCTTTACTTATGAATTCAAAGAAAGTGTATAACAACAGTTGAAAAATGAAGAATTAACAAGGATAACAACACAAGAAATAGCCAAAAGATTAAAGTTTTATTTATTCAGCAAAAGTTAAACCCTTAAAGGTTGTCAAAATTGCTAACCCAAGTTTCTACCAGCAATACGTGGCCCGTCCACTTGGGTTGGCAAAGGGTGTCCATTGTTAACAGGTCTTAAAAGTGCAGGAAATAAAAGATGGCAGGATAACAAGTGGTTTCATCCCCCAAACAGAGGATCCCTCCACCACCTATTATCCTACCTATTGTTCAAAGGATCCATGATCCTCAACCCTAATAGCTATTGTTTAGTTATTACAAACCATCATTGTTTAAAACATCACAACCAAAAAACTTTCAAATCCTAAAAAAATGGGCTCCGGCCGCGTCTAGAAATATCCATCATCGCCCATTTCTGCAGCTCACACCTTGGTTGCATCACACCTTGTCTGTGTATGTTGAAGGGGTCAACTCAATGCAACGCTTTTGTGTGATGGACTCCTTATCCTGCTATAATATTATATTGGGTAGGCCGTGGATCCATGATATGAAAGCTGTGTCATCAACCTATCATCAATGCATCAAGATCCCTACTCCTTGGGGGGTAGTCAAGGTGGATAGTGATCAACAGGAGGCAAAGGAATGTTACTCATCCTCGATGAAATCCTCAACCAAGCCCAACGCAACATAGCAATTAAAGATGCGAGCCCAGGATATCGTGGAGGCTTCAGAGCAGGATGTTAAGAAAATTGTCCTAGATCAGGATAATCCAGATATCTCGGTGCTCGTAGGAACCGATATCCCTCAGGATATTGAAAATCAATTGACTAACTTTTTAAAATGCAGGATGTCAATATTCGCGTGGAAACACGAGGATATGACAGGTATTTCCAAGGATATCATAACTCACAAACTCGGAATTGATAGGTCTTTTAAGCCTGTCCAACAGAAACGAAGGAAGTTTGCTCCAGAACGAAACATTATCATTCAGGAAGAGTTGAAAGATTATTAAAGGGCAAGATGATTAGGGAAGTAAAATTCCCCAAATGGTTGGTGTTAGGGGAGGATTTTCCAATCTTAAGGATCATGGATCCTCATGTACTGCCAGGATCATGAATTCTGTTTGAATTAAGGATCCTCAGTAGGTGTTGCAGGATTAGGATTTAGGATCCTTATTGTTATCCTTATACTAACGATTGTCTTCATTATGCGTAAGCTTGTTTTGCAGGAGTATGTGCATGGACTTGGTCTTGCCTATATTCGTGGAGCATATTCCCTCTATATTCGTCGAACAACTCTCGACAGTTCACTTGGCGATTTCATACATTTCTTGCACATTGCACACTAGTGATCCTTGTAACAAGCTTGTTATCATCCCGAGTTGTAACAACCTTTTGATTAATCTTAGTTGGTGATCGGTAGTTTCCATCACCCGAGGTTTTTTGTGCCGGAGATCAACTCTTGATCAATGGCTTTTTCCTCGTATAAATCCTTGTGTCACCTCTTTATTTGATTTGCAAGTTGTTCATACAATTGTTCATAGATTCAAGCATCACACCTCATAACAAAAGATTTGGTTACATTATCCTTGCTTGATTTTTGACCAAAACAATTTGGCGCCCACCGTGGGGCAATTGGTGCTTCATTCCTAAGAAGTTTTTGTTTTTGTGATCATTTCGGTTCGTTACAACCAAGCAGATGGCTTCTTCAGCAAAAAACACTTCCAGTTCAATGCCGGCAGTCACTTCTTCACAGGGCGTTCCACCTTTGCCTCCACCACCTTCTGGATCCCAGAAGAATGCTGAAAATGCTGCAAAGAGACAAAGCCCCATTTTTCCAAAACCACCAACTTCTTCTGTTTCTTCTAATCCTACTACTAATGATCTTTTTACTCTGATTTTGCAGATGAGGGATCACATACAAGAGCAGGACAAAACCAACAAAAGGATCCTCCGGGAAATTGGTGACATCAAGAAACAGAAGAGATCGGGGGAGGATCACTCTCCTCTGATACCAAGGTCATTGGATTTCGACACTCCAGCCATAACCGCCTTGCAAACTGCAGCTCCGGACATCCAATATTAAACTGAACCATTGGGAAGGCGTTATGGAACAACAACTATGAGTCAGGCATTTGGGTCTCACTTCCAGCCTTCAGGATCCTGTTTTCAGCCTTCGAGATCCTCTTTCTAGCATCAGGGATCCTTCATCAGCTCAGGAGGATATTTGGGGACCCACACAGTTCAAGGATCCTCTCGGGTTGAAGGATCCTCTCAGGTTCAAGGATCCTCCTTCCAGGTTCAAGGATCCAACATCTTTCAGGTTCAAGGATTCTTAAGAAGTGTACAACCCCCTAGCACAGATGTTCATCAAGGAGACTTCATTCCAATGCAGACCATTGCCTCTTCTGGTCCTTCAATCATACCAGAATCCCATCAACATGGAGGTGTACATCGATGACATGGTAGTAAAATCTAAAAAAGCTGAGGATCACCTCCAGGATATTAAGGGAGCATTCAATATCCTGGACCAATACAACATGAAACTAAATCCTGCCAAATGCCATTTTGGAGTGGGAGCAAGAAAGTTTCTAGGATACATGTTAACCAAAAGGGGTATAGAAGCAAGCCCGGAGCAGATTAAAGCTATCTTGGACATCAAAATCACCTTCAAATATGAAAGATGTTCAAAGATTAACGGGACGAGTAGCAGCATTAAACAGATTTATCTCAAGATCCTCGAAAAAATGCAAGGAATTCTACGATATCCTGAAGAAGAATAAGAAATTCGAATTGGGATAGAAGCATGAAGCAGCCTTGCAAGATTTGAAGCAGTATCTTTCAACTGCACCTCTATTCATGAAGCCTGAGGATGGGGAACCATTATCCCTGTATCTCGCAGTATCAGGGAATGCTGTAAGTGCTGTTCTTGTAAAGGATCACGAAGGTTAGCAATATCATGTCTATTATGTTAGTAAAAGTTTATTAGATGCTGAAACTAGATATTCTCATTTAGAAAAATTGATATTAGCCTTAGTTAAGGCATCAACAAAGCTTAGACACTATTTCGAGACACATGGGATTCATGTTAAAAGTAATTATCCTATTAAAAACGTGCTTAGGAAACCAGAGATGTCAGGCAGGATGGCTAAGTGGTCAATAAAATTATGCGCCTATGATCTAGTATTTGAACCTAGAAATGCCATAAAGTCTCAGGCTCTAGCTGAATTTGTGGCTGGTTTCAGTAGTGATATTCAAAATGAAGTAGACCTAGAAGTACAACAGCTAGGAGAAAATTTAGAATCCTGGACATTATATACTGATGGTGCATCTAATGTTACAGGTGTAGGATTGGGTATACTACTAAAATCGCCACAGGGGGACATATTACCCCAGGCTATTAGATGTGAATTTCCTGCCACTAATAATGAAGCAGAATATGAAGCTTTGATCGCAGGATTAGAGTTGGCTAGAAACATGAATATTAAGAGTTTGCAAGTATATGTTGATTCCTTGTTAATTACTAATCATTTTAATGGATCCTATGCAGTCAAAGGTGAGAAGTTAATCGAGTATCTCGAAATTCTCAAAAAATTAGCAGGATATTTCGATGTTTTTACGCTTGAACAGGTACCGAGAGAAGGTAATGCTGAAGCAGATGCCTTGGCGAACCTAGGATCATCAGTCAGGATACCTGAAGGAACCCAAATACCAATACTTCACATCCTACATCCTGCTGTGGATCTTTTCAAGACTCAGGATAAGGAGGTGACAAGCATTCAAGATCCTGGTCATGATCCTGATGAGGATCCTAAGTCCTGGAAGACTCCAATCATGAAGAATCTTAAGGAAGGACACATCTTAAAGGATGAAAATCCTAAGACCTTTAGGATGAAGGTATCATGATTCACTATTATAAATAATGTTTTGTATAAGAAATCTCTTGCAGGACCATATCTGAGGTGCTTGGAGGATCCCGAAACCAAAGAAGTGCTTCAGGATATACACGAAGGGGATTGTGGTAACCATGCTGGGGGCAGGTCGTTATTCTCAAAAGTATTAAGAACAAGATACTATTGGCCGACGATGAGAAAAGATGCTGCAGAATATGCTCGAAGATGTGATGCATGTCAAAGACACAGCAATATATTACATCAGCCTGCTGAACCACTGTATCCTATTGCTTCCCCTTGGCCATTCATGAAGTGGGGAATGGATATAGTAGGAAAATTGCCAAAGGCTCCGAGAGGAAAAGTCTTTATGCTGGCCATGACTGATTATTTCTCTAAATGGGTTGAAGCTGAAGCATTTGTTCAAGTTAGAGACCAAGAAGTAGTATCCTTCATAAAAAGGAATATCCTAACTAGATTTGGGGTACTAGCTGAGATAATTTGTGACAACGGTTCTCAGTTTATCAGTAAGAGGACAACCAATTTTTGTAAGAGTTGGGGAATCAAAATGATCACGTCTACTCCAGTACATCCTCAAGCAAATGGACAAGCAGAATTCTCGAACAAGATAATTGTCAACAACTTGAAAAAGAGACTAGGAGCTAAGAAAGGAAGATGGGCAGAAGAATTACCCTTTGTTTTATGGGATGATAGAACAACAATAAAGAGTGTGACTGGCCAAACTCCATTCTCCATAGTATTTGGAGCAGAAGCGGTGATCCCGACAGAAATGGTGATACCTACACCAAGATCTAACCTCCAGGATCCTGAGTAGAATCCTGAAGCCCTGTGCCAAGAATTAGATACTATTGATGAGACAAGAGATGCAGCAAAGCTAAGGGTGGCAGTATATCAACAGAGGATATCCAGGGCATATAACAAGAATATAAGGACTAGAAGGTTTCAGGTTGGAGATTGGGTATTAAGAAAGGCTTTTCAGAATACTACTAATCCTGCTGATGGAAAGTTAGCTCCTAAGTGGGAAGGACCTTATGAGATTGAATCGGAATCAGGGAAAGGAGCATACCAACTCAAGAATATAGAGGGGGATATGCTACCAAGATCCTGGAATGCTATACACCTAAAGCTCTATCTCAAGTGAGTTTAGAATTTAATTTCTAACTCAGGATGGTATGAATTCTATCTCTTTTAATATATTTTACTCTTTTGAACCCAATACTGACTTAAGCATCGGAGGGGTGTTAGCCAGGCTAACACCCACCTTAGTTTATAGTTGTTTTGCAGTATATGCTTTGGGATATAGCTCCAGGATACACACTCAGGATACTTCGAAAGATTAGAGGATTAACTCCCTCTCTCACGTTTAAGGGATCCTGATCCCTTCACAGGTTTAAAGGTATTCACCTTTCTCACGAATTGGGTTTAAACATCCCGCCTGGAGCACAAGTTATCCAGGGATAGTTCAAGGTGGCGGGACCAGTTCATGTAAAAGTGGCTGACAATTTCGTTACTGTTGGCTATATCCTGGATCCTCAAGGTATATGAGGATTGATCACCCTCTCTCACAAAAGGGGATTTTCATACTCTCTAAGGTTTAAAGGTTTTCACCTTTCTAAGTCTTGGAGTTTATACACTCCCGCCTGTAGCGCATGAAAATTTGGGATTTTCCCCAGAATACTTATGGGTTTATCCCCAGAACACTAAGGATTTATCTCCAGTACATTTCAGAGTTTATCCCCTATAATACAAAAATTATTCAAACGATCGCAATTGATATTTCTAAGTGATCAAAGACATAATGCATAGGGGACATTCTTACTGAAGCAATTGTGCAAAGCTCAAAGGATCAAGCTTGGACCCAGTACACTAAGTGTCCCAGACTGGGGACTTCTTCGTTGGAAAGGTTGTAAAATGATTAAAGTTTGAGAATAGGGTTGCACTCTAATTCTGGTATGATCTTTCCTTTAAAAACCTTATCTAAATCGTTTAAGTTTTTAAAATTATGTTTGACAAAAGCTTGATTATAACGCTTGTCATTATCCTGATTAGGATATGTTCTCAGGATATACTTTCAAAATATATTCTTCGAATATGTTTCAGGATATTTGGTAGGAATGTTTGGGACTTGATACTTAGATTGAAAATTAAAATTGTATTCATCTCAAACATCTATTATCAAAACAAGCTTTATAAAATAAAAGTGAAATATCCTTTTTCTTTAAAAACTTTACCTGAATTGTTTGAGTTATAAAAACCCTATTTGACGAAAGTCTTTATAGGATATTTGCGAGTATGTTGATCAAGATATTTTCGTAAGAAATAATTGCACTAAGTTTGGAACATTGAAATTCAAACTAAGCAATGCATAACAGAAGTTAAAAAACAACAATGGGTAAGTCAAAAGAAGGTTATATTATTAACGTAGCAAAAATTGTGCTTTTGGTTTCATCTCAAACCGAGATCCATCCGCTAAAAGCACAGTTAGTTTTTATCATATTTACCTAATAGTTTAAGGTTTCATCTCAAACCGAGACCCATCCACCTCCAACTGTTATATTGTTGAAAATAAACGATACTAATTGATGACTAAGGGCTTCATCCTGAAACTCAGGACCTATCCACCTTTGGCCATCATATTGTTTTAAGTGCAAGAAATGTAAATTGTTTGAAAGACAAGAAATAGAAATTGTTCCAACAGGTACAACCATCAAATTAAAAAAAAAAAATAGGCTCTGGCCTCGGCATCAACATCCATCATCGCCCATTTCTCTGCATTCAAGGGCACCCTCTTCCATGACTTCATCAGCAACATCCTTTCCATTATCCTTCTCAGCCTTACCACCAGCGCCAGTTAGCTTTTCAGTCGCCTTGGAAGACCCCTCAGCTACAGATTTAGTAGGATGGTCTACTGGATTACCGCCAAGACCCCTGAGCTTCATCTCCCAGGCGTCGACATTCCAAGAAGGGCATTCAAAGCCCAGGGCCCTGGCTTCGTAAGCCATTTTTAGCCTAGCCTGAAGAAGGGAGATGACGACGGAGCTTTTCAGGCCTTCCCGGTAAGAGGTCATATCCTGTTCATGTTGAGCCTGGGAGGCGTTGAGATGGACTTGGGCTTCGTGAGTAACTTTCTTGATGGCAGCCTGGTGTTCCTGGGTCATAGCTTTGAACTTGTCCTCATAATGTTGAGATTTAGCAGCAGCGATCATACCTTGATCGGAAATGGTGACCTCGGCTTACTTCAATTTAGACTCGAGCATCTTGTTGAGCCCGCAGGATTCTTCGTACAAGTGAACCAGACGTTCGAGGCCCTACAATGAAAAATGCAGGTATTATCATATAATAACCAAGACACTGGTTTGACATATATGCAGGATATGGAATAAGGATCTATACCTGCTTGAGAAAGGAAGTCATAAACCCGCTTGCCTCGATGAATCCGTGGTTCTCGTAGGGAAACGTCTCGGGAGTGGCAAGCGAATCAATCTCTTTCCTCTTACGAGAACTAGAGGTCCGTGGCTTAGTAGCTGGTGAAGGCTTAGGGATGATGACGGCTTTAGAACTGGTAGGCTTGGATGAAGTAATAGGTTTAGGACTTGGCTCTTTCTTGACCTGGACAGGATCGGAGTAACTGTCCAACTCCTCAAGGTCGAAAACTTCTGGGATTTTGACTGGTGCTGCATAAAGGGAGAAATTCTAAATCTTTTCTACTCTTTCATTATATTACGCTAATCAATTATTTGCAGAGTAACTCTTACCAGACATATCAGACGATGAATATTGGCTGGAACACGGGAGGTGTGTGGAAAAGCTCCTATCACCTTCCGGTAACTGGTAAATTGCTTTGATTCACTTTTCAGATTCTGCGCTTGGAGGGGCTAAATCTCTAAAATTTGCTGCACAAGAAATGAAGATGTTAGTCAAGGATATAGTTTTAAAATGTATTTAGGGATATTCTTAAAACCCTAAATTCTACCGGTGGTTAACCACTCCACCGGAAGGCTAGCACCCTCGTAGATGGAATCTCGCTTTATGAAGAAGAATTTCTGCTGCCATCCATCCTCGTTTTTGGTGGCTTTGAGAATGAGGGGTTTACTGGAAGTGGAAAAGAGTAAAAACCGACTAGAACCGTGTGATCGGAGACGGTAGGCGATCGGAATATCCTCAATGGAGAGGTCAGGAAAGTGAAGTTTTTTGATTTGGTTAAGTACAATCAATACCCTCCAAACCATGGGCATCGTTTGGGCAAAGCAAAGACCGGTGGTTCGAAGAAATTGCATCATGAATTCGTGAAAGGGATACCGAAGGCCTAGCGAAAAAGGACATGCCGGAAAACAAACCCAATCGGCTGACGAAACGTCCGATCGAACTGACCGGTTGAATGGTCTGATAATCGCACTGTCTGGAAAGGCGCCGGAGGCTCTCAACGATGCGATGTCTGCGTTATCGAAGGCGCAGATCTCCTTCTCGGGGTTCTTGAGTAGGTTTTGTTGGATGAAGGTCTCCGTCGATTCACCAGTATGAGAACGGGTTCTGGTAGCTATTGGGGCTAGAATGAAGAGATTAGTAGGAAAAGAAGAAAGAATGAATAATTACCTGGAGATTCTGTTGATGATATTTGGTTTTCAAACAGAAAGAGCGTTGGAAGTTTCCCAATGATATCTCGATCGTCGCTTCAACTTAATAACCTCGATTTAAGAGATAAGTTTTAAAATATATCCGTTAGAATTGGTATACCAACAGATATATTTTGGGGACAATTGTTATGGGTGGTTTTCTGCTCATATATCCTGAATAATATTCTGACTATGTTTCTTCTGTTGTGACCAGGATACCGGATCAGGATATTGGTAACATCCTGATACAATATCCTGGTAGTAACTAATTAACTCACGTGCAGATTGTTGGAACAAGTCTATAAAGATCAGGTGGACTTCTTCTCCTTAAGACTCGGGCAAATCTGTTATTTTATGGACGTTGAAGCCGGAAGACGTGGACTACAACGTTCACATAGGGAATATTCGATATATCCCGGATTTATAGGCTAGTTAGTTAGTTTTGTTTAACTATAAATAGGAATGATCGGATCAGATAAGGACACACAATCTCTCAAACTCTCTTTCTCTCTAGCTGCAAACACTCACAACACACTTACACTTGTATCGAAATTACATTATAACACTTAGTTGATCCGCATCATATCCTGCACTGTATCCTGATATTTGAAGCAATAAGAAGAACAAAGCAGCTGTGATTGTCAGCTCTCGAGGTTTTGTGCCGGTGATCTAGATTGATCAAGGGCTTTCCTCGTACATCCTGTGTCACCCTTTACATTTTTGCTCATTGTTTGATTGTAGATACAGCTCGATATCCTTAGCCGTATCCTGAAAACTGTTTTTACAAACAACTAAGTTAGCATATTTTTTATACACATTTTTAGCACACTATCTCACTTAACTAATTTGATCACTTAATTGCTTCGGTAATTTTTGACCAAAACAGTTGGGATCACTGCTTCTGCTCCAAATACTAAGGAAAATGGGGTTTGCCCAGTTGCACTTTTTACTGTTGTCCTATCAGCACATAAAACAAAGGGTAATTCTTCTGCCCATCTTCCTTTCTTAGCTCCTAATCTTTTCTTCAAATTGTTGACTATTATCTTGTTTGAGGATTCTGCTTGCCCATTTGCTTGAGGATGTACTAGAGTAAATGTGATCATTTTGATTCCCTAACTCATCCAAAATCGGTAGTCCTCTTACTGATAAACTGAGAGCCATTGTCACAAATTATCTCAGATGGTATCCCAAACCTAGTCAGGATATTCCTCTTTATGAAGGATACTACTTCTTGGTCTCTGACTTGAACAAATGCCTCAGCTTCAACCCACTTGGAGAAATAATCTGTCATTGCCAGCATAAAAACATTTCCTCCTGGAGCTTTTGGCAACTTTCCCACTATGTCCATACTCCATTTCATGAATGGCCAAGGGGAAACAATAGGATATAGTGGTTCAGTAGGTTGATGCAGTATATTGTTGTGCCTTTGACACGCATCACGTCTTCGAGCATATTCTGCAGCATTTTTCCTCATCGTCGGCCAATAATATCCTGTCCTTAGCACCTTTGAGAATAACGATCTGCCCCCAGTATGGTTGCCACAATCCCCTTCATGTATATCTTGAAGTACTTCCTTAGTTTCGGGATCCTCCAAGCACCTCAGGTATGGTCCTGCAAGAGACTTCTTTTATAAAACATTATTTATAATAGTGAATCGAGATACCTTCATCCTGAAAGCCTTAGGATTCTCATCCTTTGGGATGTGTCCTTCTTTGAGATATTTCATGATTGGGGCCGTCCAGTACTTAGGATCCTCCTCAGGATACTCATCATCAGGATCCTGGATACTTGCTACTTCCTTATCCTGGGATTTGAAAAAGGTCCACTACAGGATATAGGATATGTAGTATTAGTATTTGAGTTCCTTTCGGTATTCTGACTGATGATCCTAAGTTTGCCAAGGCATCTGCTTCAGCATTATCCTCTCTTGGTACTGGTTCAAGTGTAAAAACATCGAAATATCCTGCTAATTTTTTGAGAATTTCAAGATACTCGATTAACCTTTCACCTTTGACTGCATAGGATCCATTAAAATGGTTAGTAATTAACAAGGAATCAACATATACTTGCAAACTTTTAATATTCATATTCCTGGCTAATTCTAATCCTGCAATCAAAGCTTCATATTCTGCTTCATTATTAGTGGCAGGAAATTCACATCTTATAGCCTGAGGTAATATGTCCCCCTGTGGCGCTTTTAGTAGCATACCCAATCCTACACCTCTCACATTAGATGCACCATCAGTATATAATGTCCAGGATTCTAGGGTTTCTCCTAGTTGTTGTACTTCTAGGTCTACTTCATTTTGAATATCACTACTGAAATCAGCTACAAAATCTACTAGAGCCTGAGACTTTATAGCATTCCTAGGTTCATATACTAGATCATAGGCACTTAGCTTTACTGACCACTTAGCCATTCTACCTGACATCTCAGGTTTTCTAAGTACATTCTTAACAGGATAATTAGTTTTAACATGAATCCTATGTGTCTCAAAATAATGTCTAAGCTTAGTTGATACCATAACTAGGGCTAATATCAATTTCTCTAAGTGTGAATATCTAGTTTCAGCATCCAATAAATTTTGCTAACATAATAAACAGGATACTGCTGACCTTCATGATCCTTTACCAAAACATCCCTTACTACATTTCTTGATACTGCAAGACACAGGGATAATGGTTCACCATCCTCGGGCTTCATCAATAGAGGTGCAGTTGAAAGATATTGCTTTAAATCCTGCAAGGCTGCTTCATGCTTTTCTCCCCACTCGAATTTCTTATTTTTCTTCAGGATATCGTAGAATTCTTTACACTTCTCTGAGGATCTTGATATAAATCTGTTCAAGGCTGCTACTCGTCCTGTTAATCTTTGTACACCTTTCATGTTGGAGGGTGACTTGATATCCAGGATAGCTTTTATTTGTTCCGGGCTTGCTTCTATCCCCCTCTTAGTCACCATATATATCCTGTTTTGGTCAAAAATTACCGAAGCAATTAAGTGATCAAATTAGTTAAGTGAGGTAGTGTGCTAGAAATGTGTGTCGAAAATATGTTAATCAAGTTATTTGCAAAAACAGTTTCAGGATACGGCTCAGGATATAGAGCTGTATCTATGATCAAACAATGAGCAAAAATGTAAAGGGTGACACGAGATGTACGAGGAAAGCTCTTGATCAATCTAGATCGTCGGCACAAAACCTCGGGAGCTGACAATCGCAGCTGCCTTGTTCTTCTATTGCTTCAAATAACAGGATACAGTGCAGGGTATGATGCGGATCGTCTAGGTGTTACAATGTAATTTGAGTACAAGTTTTGTGTGTAGTGATTGCTAGTAGCCAGAGAGTAAAGTGTGCGAAAGAGAGTGTGTGACTTAACCGATCCAATCAATCTATTTATAGTTAAACGAAATCAACTAACTACCCTATTAAACCGGGAATCTTCGAATATTCCTCAAGTGAACGTTGTAGTCCACTTCTTCTGGGTTCAACGTCTATCACATAACTGGTTTGCCCGAGTCTTAAGGAGAAGAGGTCCACTTGACCGTTAGGGACCCGCACCTTCTAATCTGCATGTGGTTAATTCAGTTAATACCAGGATATCGCACCAGGATGTTACCAATATCCTGACCCGGTATCCTGATCACAAATAAACAATCAAAAGCAAAATATTAGTCAGGATATATGTTCAGAAAATGGCCCATAACAATTGTCCCCAAAATATATCTGTTGGTGTACCAATCCAACGGATATATTTTAAAACTTTATCTCACAAACCGAGGTTATTAAATTGAAGCGACGGTCAAGATAGCATTATGTAACTTCCAACGCGTTTTTCACTCGATGGATATCCATTACGCCCCTATATCTTCTCTCTTCTTGTTTGATAACCAGATATCATCAACAGAATCTCTAGGTAATCACTCATCCCTTCCTCAATTCCTGTTAATTTTATTTTTCCTCCAATGGCCACTAGAGTCCACTCTCAAACCGGTGAATCGTCGGACTCCTTCGTTCAGCAAAATCTTCTCAAAAATCCCGAGAAAGAGATCTGCGCTTTTGATAACGCAGACATTGCGGCATTGAGAGCCTCCGACACGTTCCCCGACGACACTATTTTTAGACCATTCGATCGATCAATTCGATCAGATGTTTCTTCTGCCGAATGGGTCTGTTTTCTGGCATACCCTTTCTCGCTAGGTCTTCGGTATCCATTTCCTGAGTTCATGATGCAATTCTTTCGAACTACTGGTATTTCCTTTGCCCAAACCATGGGCATGATTTGGAGAGTATTGATCGTGCTCAATCAAATAAAAAACCTTCACTATCCCGACATCTGCATCGAGGATTTGCCGATTGCTTATCGCCTCCGATCACACAGTTCCAGTCGGTTCTTGCTCTTTTCAACTTCCAGCAAACCCCTTATACTTAAGGCCACCAAAAACGAGGACGGATGGCAACGCAAATTCTTTTTCGTCGAGCGACACTCCATCTATGAGGGTGCTAGTCTTCCGGTGGAGTGGTTAACCACCGGTAGGATCATGAATATCCCCCTGTGTTTTTAGAATCTTATCCTGTGCTAATATCTTCTTACTTGATTCTTTTGTAGTGAACTTTAAGGAAGTAGCTCCCCCTACTGCGGAATCAGAAAAAAGAATCGAAGCAGTTTACCAGTTACCGACAAGTGACAGGAGTTTTACCACACGCATCCCAAGTTCCAGTCAATATTCATCATCTGAAATGTCTGGTAAGAGTTATTTTGGAAATGACTGATTAGGGTAATATAATATAATGAAGGGTAATAAGAATGTAGGACTCTTCCCTCTATGCAGCACCAGCCAAGATCCCTGAGGTTTTCGACCTTGATGAGCTGGATAGTTATTCCGATCACGTCCAGGTCAAGAAGGAGCCCAGTCCCAAGGCCACGGCCTCATCCAAGCCCAGCAGCTCCAAGGCTATCATCATTCCCAAGCCTTCGCCAGCTACTAAGCCCCGGAGTTCAAGTTCTTGTAAAAGGAAAGAGCCTGATTCACCTGCCATCTTTGATACGTTCCCCTATGAGAATCATGGATTCATTGAAGCAAGCGGATTCATGACTTCTTTTCTCAACCAGGTTAGTATCCTTAAGCTATATCCTGCACCTTATGCTGGTTATAAATGTTTATTAAGACTAATACCTATTCTCTTACTTTACAGGGTCTCGAACGTCTGGTTCATTTATACCAGGAATCGTGTGGACTCAACAAGACGTTCGAGTCCAAGTTAAAGAAAGCCGAGGTCACCATCTCTGATCAGGGCCTGATTGCAGCCGCCAAATCTCGGCATTACGAGGACAAGGTCAAGGCTATAATCCAAGAACACCAGGCCGCCCTCAACAAAGCTGCTCTTGAGGCCCAAGCCGATCTTGACGCTGCCCATGCTCAACACGAACGGGATATGATCAGCTACCGGGAAGGCCTTAAAAGTTCCGTCGTTACTTCCCTTCTCCAGGCCAGGTTAAAGATGGCCCACGAAGCCAAGGCATTGGGCTTCGAATGCCCCTCTTGGGATGCCAATGGCTGGGATGTAAATCTAAGGAGTCTCGGCAGCAGCCCTGTTAAACCCGCAGCTGAAGGATCTTCGAAGGCAGTCGAAAAACCAACTAGTGTTAAGAGGGATGTTCAAACTGATCCTGAGAAGGATGCTGTGGAAAATGCCATGAACGAAGAAGGCGCTGCCTCCTAAAACTTATTTCCCTTTTATTTGAGAGTTTCGTTTGTTTGAACAATTTTATTTTTTTGCCTTCTGAACAATTTTATTTCCTTGAATTAAAACAATTTGATAACCAAAGGTGGATGGGTCCTAGGTTTTAGGACGAAGCCTTTAGTTATCGGCTAGTATCGTCCAAATAATACCACCTTTTGACTTATTTGCTGTCGCCTTTTAATTTTTTGTCATGCATTACTTAGTTTAAATTTTAGCTTTGCAAAATTTGTGAAATTATTTTTTCAAAATATCCTGATCAATATACTCAGTGGTATCCTATGAAGACTTTTGTCAAATAGAACTTCTCATAATCCAAACAATTTAGACAAAGTCTCTAAAGAATAAAAGATAGTTTATTTTTCAAAACCCATTTTGATAACACTTGTTTGACCAGAGTATTTATTTTTAACCCAAGTATTATCTCCCAATCAAATATCCTGAAACGTATCCCGAAAACACATTGTAAGAACATATCCTAAAGATATATTCTCATCAGGATATTCGAGCCTTAAACATAGTTTCAAAAGTTTAAACAACTTACAAAGGAAAGATTATACCAGGAATAGGGTGTAACCCTAGTATCGGACTTTAATCCTTTTGCAACTTCTTCAACTAAGATGTCCCCAGTCGGAAATACTTAGTGCATTGAGTTTGATTCTTCGAGCCTTACACAACCTTCTTGGGAGGAATGTCCCCTGTGCATAAAGCCTTCAAACACTTAGTTAATTTATGAAATCAAGTTCTAACTGTTTGGACAGTTCTTGTGTTACTGGGGTAAAACCCAAGAACATACTGGAGATAAAATCCTTAGTATCTTGGGGAAAATCCTATAGGTATCCTGGGGAAAATCCCAAATTTTCATGCGCTGCAGGTGGGAGTGTATAAACTCAAAGACTTAGAAAGGTGATAACCTTTAAACCTTAGAGAGTATGAAAATACCCTTCCGTGAGAGAGGGTGATCAATCCTCATATACCTTGAGAATCCAGGATATAGCCAACAATGACGAAATTGTCAGCCACTTTTACATGAACTGGTCCCGCCACCTTGAACTATTCCTGGATAACTTGCGCTCCAGGCAGGGTGTTTAAACCCAATTCGAGAGAAAGGTGAATACCTTTAAACCTGTGAAAGGATTAGGATCCCTTAAACGTTAGAGGGGGGGGGGCAATCCTCTAATCTTTCAAAGTATCCTGAATGTAGATACTGGAGCTATATCCCGAAGCATATACTGCAAAACAACTGTAAGCTAAGGTGGGTGTTAGCCTGGCTAACACCCCTTCGATGCTTAAGTCAGTATCGGGTTCAAAATAATAAATAATATTAAAACTTAATAAAAGAGATAGAATCCATACCATCCTGAGTTAGAATTTAAATTCCAAACTCACTTGAAATAGAGCTTTAGACGTATAGCATTCCAGGATCTTGGTAGCATATCCCCTCCATATTCTTGAGTCGGTATGCTCCTTTTCCTGATTCTGATTCAATCTCATAGGGTCCTTCCCATTTTGGAGCCAACTTTCCATCAGCAGGATTAGTGGTATTCTGAAAAGCCTTCCTCAATACCCAATCTCCAACCTGGAACCTTCTAGTCCTTATATTCTTGTTATATGCTTTAGATATCCTCTGTTGATATGCCGCCATCCTTAGTCTTGCTGCGTCTTGTTTTGGTAAAAAATTACCGAAGCAATTAAGTGATCAAATTAGTTAAGTGAGGTAGTGTGCTAAAAAGTGTGTTGAAAATATGCTGGTTAAGTTGTTTGGAAAAACAGTATTCAGGATACGGCTCAGGATATTGAGTTGTATCTACGATCAAACAATGAGCAAAAAGTAAAGGAGGTGACACGAGATATACGAGGAAAGCCCTTGATCAATCTAGATCGCCAGCATAAAACCTCGGGAGCTGACAATCGCAGCTGCCTTGTTCTTCTTATTACTTTTAACTTCAGGATACAGTGCAGGATATTGACCAGATCGCAAAGTGTTACAATGCTTTTGTACGAAAGTGAAAATTGCTAGAGAACAAGTGTAAGAGTGTAGTGAATGTTCATGTGATGTCCTATTCGATCTGATATACCCACCTATTTATAGTAACAAATTACAAACGAAAATTCCTATAAATATGGGATGCTCCGAATATTCCATTGTTAACGTTGTAGACCGAGTAATGCGGCTTCAACGTCTTTATTTGAACGACTTGGACTGAGTCTTCCGCTGAATGAGTCCTTGTGAACGTTACTAGCTTCTAACCCACGTACCTGCACATAATCCGTTAGTGATCCTGAGGATACCATTCAGGATGTCACCAATATCCTGAACCAGCATCCCGGATGTGAACAAATATCATATAACCAAGATATAACCCAAGATATTTCTCAGGATATGGGCTCAGAATTTCACCCCTAACAATTGTCCCCAAAAATGTTACCGTTTAGTATCCTGCCACTAACGGTTACATTTTTCACAGAGATCGAGGCAATTAAGAGATAAGACCAATGATGTGACCGTTAGCAACTTACTCAGCCTATATTTACTCATTGCACCCTATATCTTCTCATCCTCATCTCTTTTTTAATCACTACCGATAAAGAAAAAAGGTAAACATTCTCTCTCTAATCTTCATCTTCATCCTCCTTTTCCGGTCAAAAATTCAGGCGGTCAAATGCCGAGACACACGAGATCCAGTTCTGGTGATTCGGCTCCCACATTCATCCAGCAGAATCTTCTCCAAGAACCGGAGAAAGAAATATGTTCTTTTGATAGTGCCCACTTGTCGGCTTTGAAATCCTCTGGTATCTTTCCGAAAGGAACGGTATTTCGTCCGTTCGACCGGGAAATCCGGTCGGATATGGTTTCCAATGAGTGGTTGTGTTTTAGTGCCTTTCCCTTCACCTTAGGGTTACAATTCCCCTTTCCAGACTTCATCACCCAATTCTTCAAGATTACAAAAATTTCTTTCAGTCAAACAATGCCAATGCTTTGGCGTGTTCTGTCCGTTCTTGACCAAATCAAGAAAAACCACATCCCTAATCTTTCTGTTCATGATCTCCCCCTAGCTTACAAGCTTAGATGCCACGGATCATGTAGATTTTTGTTTTACTCCACCTCCGGCGACCCGCTGATACTTCGTGCCACCAGGAACGAGGATAATTGGCAATCTAAGTTCTTCTTTGTAAAAAGAGACTCAATCCCTGGTGGAACGGAATATCCGGTGAAATGGTTGAAAAAGGGTAGGATTTAGGGTTTAAGGATGATCCTGCGCCTTATCCTGTTCCATATCCTGAACTGATCAACTTTCTTTTTTCTGTTGTGCACGCAGCTGATTTTAGGAAGATTGCACCTCCCCTTGCTGATTCAAAGAAAAGGATTGACGCCATCAGACTCCTTCCAGAGGCTGAAAGAAGTTTCAAGCCATCTCCTCCATCTCCAAGTCCTCTTTCTAGTGTAAACATGTCTGGTAAGGATCCTGCAAAATATCCTATACATACATGTTTTTATTTGATATACTTAGGAGAAATTTTACTCCCTGTATGCAGACTCCAGCAAGGTTCCTGTCTACCTTGACCTTGAAGAACTTGACAGCTACCCTACTCCAGTTACGGTCAAGAAAGAGACCTTTGCTGCCACCAGCTCCAAGCCGCTCCCGGCTCCTAAGGCCAATCCGAGGACTCGTGCTTCCACAGCAAAAAAGAGGAAAGCTCCTGAAATCAGTGCTCCAGGTCCAGAAGGGTTCTCCTACGATGAACTCAGCTTTTCTGACTCCTTAGAGCCAATGACATCCTTCCTCAACAAGGTAATATCCTGATACATATCCTGCATATATATCCTGATAGGATATCCTGACAGGATATCCTGGTTAACATATTCTGACTCATACCTGATTTTGATGTGTAGGGCCTCCAGCATTTGCTCCACCTATACAATGATGCATGTGGTACTGTCGTACTCCATGAAGCCAGGATCAAACAGCTTGAAAGCACCGTTGCCGACCAAGGTGCCATTGCTGAAGCAAAGACCCGACACTACGAGGGCATGCTGAAGAAGGTCACCCAAGATGCTGAGCTCAAACTTGCCACTGTCCAAATGGATCACGAACAGGCCATGGTTTCTTTCCGGGAAGGAATCAAAGCCTCTGCTATCGTCTCCCTGTTACAAGCTCGCATCAAGATGGCCTACGAGGCCAAGGAGACAGGCCTTGTATGCCCATCCTGGCCGGTTGAATCCTGGGTGGCCAAGCTGAAGGAGCTTGGAGGCAAAGCTGTGCCACTCCCTGCTGAAGCCGGGGAATCCTCTAAGACAGCAGAGGTGGTAGACAAGGCTGGAGATAAGAAGGATGCTGGAGAGGATGCTGGGACGGATGCTGGTGAGGATGCTGCTCAGGATGCTGAAGCTGGAAAGGCAGAGAAGGTTGGAGAAGATGCTGCTATGTGAGGGCATTCAGGTGGGCAATGATGGATATATGTGCCAAGGCTGGAGCCCACCTTTTTAAATTTGAATGTTGGTCTGTAATCCCCAAAACAATTTACTTTTTCCGCACTTTTTTTCTGCACCTGAACAATTTACATTTCCTGCATGCTTTTTGAACAATACAACAGTTGGAGGTGGATGGGTCTCGGTTTGAGATGAAACCTTCAACTGTTGGGTTAATATGTTTGAAGACTAATTGTGCTTTTGGTGGATGGATCTCGGTTTGAGATGAAACCAAAAGCACAAACTTTTGCTATGTTAATAATATAACTTCTCTTTTGGCTTTACTATTGTTGTTATTAGTGTACAAATTTCACTTATGAAAACTGTTTTGTTTGAACATTTTTGGGAATATTATGGGAACACATTCTGAAAATATCCTGACAAGTATCCTAAAATATATCCTGGTCGGGATATTGTCATATAACTTAGAAAACTTAAGTCATTTGAAAAAGGAAAGATCATACCAAAGACTCTTAGAGAGTCAATTCCAATCTTCCACCTTAGGAATATCCCCAGTGCATACTTACAAACTTGGATCCATCCTTTGAATAGTATAATGTATGTCCCCTGTGTATGACACAGAAATGCAAATGTATTCACACTTTGGCTTGAACAAATTCCGAACACCCCGAGGCAAAACCCTTGATATCCTGGAATGAATCCTCAGCATACTGGGGATAAACCCTTAATATCTTGGGGATAAACCGTGATATCCTGGGGATAAAACCTTCATTTCATGCGCTACAGGTGAGAGTGTATAAACTCCAAATCTTAGAAAGGTGAAAACCTTCAAACCTTAGAGAGTATGAAAATACCCTTTCGTGAGAGAGGGTGATCAATCCTCATATACCTTCAGGATCCAGGATATAGCCAACAGTAACGAAATTGTCAGCCACTTTTACATGAACTGGTCCCGCTACCTTGAACTATACCTAGATAAGCTGCACTCCAGGCGAGGTGTTTAAACCCAATTCGAAAGAAATGTGAATACCTTTAAACCTTTGAAGGGATCAAGATCCCTTAAACGTGAGAGAGGGGGCTAATCCTCTAATCTTTCGAGTTATCCTGAGTGCATATCCTGGAGCTATATCCTGGAACATATGCTGCAAAACAACTGTAAACTAAGGTGGGTGTTAGCTTGGCTAACACCCCTCCGATGCTTAAGTCAGTATTGGGTTCAAGATAATAAACAAATATATTTAAAAGAGATAGAATACATACCCTTTTGAGATAGAAATTAAATTCTATTCTTACTTGAAATAGAGCTTTAAGTGGATTGCATTCCAGGATCTCGGTAGCATATCCCCTTCCATATTCTTGAGTCGATATGCTCCTTTCCCTGCTTCTGACTCAACTTCATATGGTCCTTCCCATTTTGGAGCTAGCTTGCCATCGGCAGGATTAGTGGTATTTTGAAAAGCCTTTCTTAGCACCCAATCACCAACTCGAAATCTCCTAGTCCTTATATTCTTGTTGTATGCTCTGGATATTCTTTGTTGATATGCTGCCATCCTTAGCCTAGCTGCATCTCTTTTTTCGTCTATAGTATCCAAATCTCGACATAAGGCTTCAGGATTCTGTTCAGGATCCTGTAGGATAGATCTTGCAGTAGGTATCACCATTTCCGTTGGAATCACTGCTTCTGCTCCAAATACCAAGGAAAATGGGGTTTGGCTGGTTGTATTCTTTACCATTGTCCTATCAGCCCATAAAACAAAGGGTAATTCTTCTGCCCATCTCCCTTTTTTGGCTCCGAGTCTCTTCTTTAAGTTATTGACAATTATCTTGTTTAAGGATTCAGCTTGCCCATTCGCTTGAGGATGTACCGGAGTAGACGTGATCATTTTGATTCCCCAACTCTTGCAAAAGTCAGTAGTCCTCTTGCTTATAAACTGGGACCCATTATCACAAATGATTTCAGCTGATACCCCAAACCTGGTCAGGATATTCCTCTTTATGAAGGATACTACTTCTTGGTCTCTAACTTGAACAAATGCTTCAGCTTCAACCCACTTAGAGAAATAATCCGTCATTGCTAGCATAAAGACTTTTCCTCCCGGAGCTTTTGGTAACTTCCCTACTATATCCATCCCCCATTTCATAAATGGCCAAGGGGAAGCTACAGGATATAGTGGTTCAGCTGGTTGATGTAGTATGTTACTATGCCTTTGACATGCATCACACCTTCGAGCATATTCTGCATCATCCTTCCTCATCGTTGGCCAATAATATCCTATCCTTAATACTTTCGAGAATAATGACCTGCCCCCAGTGTGGTTACCACAATCCCCTTCATGTATATCCTGAAGTACTTCTTTGGCTTCAGGATCCTCCAAACACCTCAAATATGGTCCTGCAAGAGATTTCTTGTATAAAACATTATTTATGATAGTGAATCGTGATACCTTCATCCTAAATGACTTAGGATTTTCATCTCCGGGGATATGTCCTTCCTTGAGATATCTCATGATTGGAGCCGTCTAGGATTTAGGATCCTTTTCATGATACCCTGCTCCAGGATCCTGAATACTCACTACTTATTTATCCTGAGGATCCGTTGCAGGATACAAGATATGTAATATTGGTATTTGGGTCCCTTCTGGTATCCTGATCGATGATCCCAGATTTGCTAAAGCATCTGCTTCAGCATTATCCTCCCTTGGTACCTGTTCAAGTGTAAAAACATCAAAATATCCTGCTAATTTTTTGAGAATATCGAGGTATTCGATTAATTTCTCACCCTTAACTGCATAGGATCCATTAAAATGGTTAGTAATTAACAAGGAGTCAACATATACCTGCAAATTCTTGATACTCATATTCTTAGCCAACTCTAATCCTGCAATTAAAGCCTCATACTCTGCTTCATTATTAGTAGCAGGGAATTCACACCTAATAGCCTGGGGTAATATGTCCCCCTGTGGCGATTTTAGTAGTATTCCCAATCCTACTCCTCTTACATTAGATGCACCATCAGTATATAATGTCCAGGATCCTGAGGATTCTCCTAACTGTTGGACTTTTAGGTCTACCTCATCCTGAATGTCACTACTAAAATCAGCCACAAAGTCAGCTAAAGCCTGAGACTTTATGGCATTTCTAGGTTCATATACTAAATCATAAGCACTCAACTTTACTGACCACTTGGCCATCCTGCCTGACATCTCTGGTTTCCTAAGCACATTTTTGATAGGATAATTTGTTTTAACATGAATCCTATGTGTCTCAAAGTAATGTCTAAGCTTCGTTGATGCCATAACTAATGCTAGTATCAATTTTTCTAAATGAGAATACCTAGTTTCAGCATTTAACAAACTTTTACTAACATAATAAACAGGATATTGCTGACCTTCATGATCCTTTATAAGGACGGCACTTACAGCATTCCCTGATACTGCGAGGTATAGGGATAGTGGTTCACCATTCTCAGTCTTCATCAGTAGAGGTGCAGTTGAAAGATATTTCTTCAAATCCTGCAGGGCTGCTTCATGCTTCTCACCCCATTCGCATTTCTTATTCTTCTTCAGGATATCATAAAACTCTTTGCATTTCTCTGAGGATCTTGAAATAAATCTGTTTAATGCTGCCACTCGCCCTGTTAATCGTTGGACATCCTTCATATTTGAGGGTGATTTAATATCCAAAATGGCTTTAATCTGCTCCGGGCTCGCCTCTATTCCTCTTTTGGTCACCATATATCCTATAAATTTTCCTGCCCCCACTCCGAAATGACACTTAGCAGGATTTAGCTTCATGTTATATTGATCCAGGATATCAAATGCTCCTTTAATATCCTGCAGGTGATCCTGAGCCTTTCTTGATTTTACCACCATATCGTCAATGTATACCTCCATGGTGTCCCCCAGCTTGTCTTTGAACATCATGTTTACCAATCTCTGGTATGTTGCACCTGCATTTTTCAAACCAAAAGGCATAGCCGTATAACAATAAATACCTGTTGGTGTCATGAAGGCAGTATCCTCCTGGTCAGAAGGCTCCATTTGAATCTGCTGAAATCCTGAGGATGCATCCATGAAGGTCAACATTTCATGCCCGGAAGTAGCATCCACCATTGCATCAATGTGAGGAAGAGAAAATGGGTCTTTAGGACAAGCCTTGTTCAAATCTGTGTAGTCTACACAGACTCTCCATTTCCCATTTTTCTTCTGTACTACGACTATGTTTGCTAACCATCTTGGAAACTTGACTTCTCTGGTCATCCTGGACTTCAACAATCTTTCAACTTCCTCTTGGATAATCGTATTACGCTCTGGAGTAAATTTCCTTCTTTTTTGCTGAACAGGCTTGAATGATCTGTCAATTCCAAGCTTGTGAGTGATAATGTCTTTGGATATACCTGTCATATCCTCATGCTTCCATGCAAATGTTGACATCCTGCATTTCAAAAAGTTAGTTAACTGTTCTTCAATATCCTGAGGGATATTGGTTCCTACGAGCACCGAGATATCAGGATTATCCTGATCCAGGATAATTTTCTTCACATCCTGCTCCGAATCCTCCACGATATCCTGGGCCTGCGTCTTTAATTGCTATGCTGTACTAGGCTTGGTTGAGGATTTCATTGAGGATGAGTAGCATTCTTTTGACTCCTGCTGATCACTATCAACTTTGATGACCCCCCAAGGGGTAGGGATCTTGATGCATTGGTGATATGTTGATGGCACTGCCTTCATATCGTGAATCCATGGTCTTCCCAATATGATGTTATAGCAGGATAGAGAATCCATCACACAGAAACGTTGTATCGAGTTGACTCCTTCAACATATACTGGTAACTTTATCTCTCCCACCGTGTTTCTAGCCTCTCCACTGAACCCAACAAGCACGGTGGACTTCGAAGTGATATCCATCGGAGATACATTCATTCTCTTCAGAGTCTCTAGTTGGATTATGTTGACGGAGCTGCCATTATCAAACAATATCCTGCGTACAAAATGGTTAGCCTCATATAATGTTATTACCAAAGCATCATGATGAGGATCCTGGACAGTATCCCTGTCATCAGCATCAAATGTGATCACTTTGTCAGTTGTGAGGGTGGTCATCCTGACAGGTTTGTCTCCCCTTTCGGCCTTAGCTTCTTTTGCATGTCTCTTTGCCGCCGAATACGAAGTCCCACAAATGTCGGATCCTCCTGAAATAAAGTTGATTATCTTGGCATCCGCGGGAGGTGACGCTGCTCGCTCAGGATCCTTCTCAGTATCCTGACCCTTATTCTTCTTTCTTCCTAAGAGATCTTTCAGATATCCCTTACTTAGAAGATAGCTTATTTCTTTCCTTAAAGCAATGCAATCCTCAGTTACATGTCCGAAATCTTCATGGAAGGCACACCATTTTGACTTATCTTTCCAATCGGCTTTTTGTTGATTCTTTCGAGGCCACCTAGCCTTGTCTCCTAAACCCTGCATGGCATACATCAATTCAGGAATGTTAACAGAAAAGCAATATTCAGATAACTCAGGATATTCTTCAGGATCCTCGTCTTCGATAGCATTCACTTTCTTGTTTTCATTTCTACCATATGGCTTAGGGCGATATGGCTTAAATGAGGATTCTGACTTCCTGTTAGTTGACTCATAGGTGTTGGATGAGTTCATCTTCTCTTGCATCTTTCTATCATCCTCCAATCGAATATATCTTAGGGCCCTGTTTCTAGCTTCATCCAAGTTCCTGCATGGGTTCATTACAAGGTCTTGGTAAAATTGAGAATCTTTTTGCAGCCCCATCTTGAAAGCTTGCACAGCTGTTGCAACATCAAGATGCGGAATGTCTAAGGATTCCCGGCTGAACTTGTTCACATAATCCCTTAGGGATTCTTGAGGCCCCTGTGTTATCCTGTAGAGGTCACTTGTTAGTTTTTCAAAGCTTCTACTGCAAGAAAACTGACTATTAAATAAATTCACTAGGTGAGCAAATGATGTAATCGAATGAGGAGGAACCTTTAGGAGCCATTTCAAGGCTGATCCTGTTAAGGTAGAACCAAAACCCTTGCACAAGCATGCTTCCTTGAGCTCCGGAGGGATAGGGTTAATCTCCATTCTCTCCCTATACTGGGCAATATGCTCTTCAGGATCCGTAGTTCCATCATAAAGTTTCATGTTGGGGGTTTGAAATCTCTTTGGAATCTCAGCATCACAGATAGGATATGCAAAACGAGATATCCTGTGGCTGTCTTGGGACACTTCCGGGATTGGCTGGACCACTCCAGGTACACTGGATATCATGTCCTTCAACTTCTGAAGCTCCCTAGTAAATGCTGATGTTACACCTGTATCCTGCAAAGATCCACTATTGTTAGCAGCATGAGTATTATTATTATTTAACACGTTACCCGTAAGAGGATTCTGCCCATATCCTGAAGCATATCCTAAGCTCCTCATGGTTGACATCCTGACCGAGGAGGGTACTTCAGGAGTATGATTCTGAGGAAGGCTGGGCACAATATTCCCCCAATTATCCTCAGTGTACACAGCCGAACTGAAGTTCAAAGTTCTGGGTTGTAATGGGGTGACGATATCCTCAGCAGATCTGCTCGAGCCAGACTTCAGGAGTTGTATTTCCCTCAACAGCATTTGGTTTGTTTCCTGTTGCTGCCTCATTTGTTCCTGCACACTTCCAAATAAGGTTAGAATTTTATCATTAGAAGCTAAAATGGGAGCAGATCCCTGAATACTCCGAGTAGGAATAATATCCCGAGGTTGTGAAGAAGATTGCATCCTTGGAGGAGGTGGTGGAAGCACCGGACCAGTAGTAGCAGAAGTTGTAGCAGACACAGTGGAGGAGCTCATGTTTGATCTTGAGGCCATTGTAAACAATGTGGCAAAAAGTTTTGAAAACAGAAAACCGATTAATGATTTCACAAAGATTTTTAGTAAAGAGAGCACCACTTGCCCCACGGTGAGTGCCAAATTTTTTTGGTCAAAAATTACCGAAGCAATTAAGTGATCAAATTAGTTAAGTGAGGTAGTGTGCTAAAAAGTGTGTTGAAAATATGCTGGTTAAGTTGTTTGGAAAAACAGTATTCAGGATACGGCTCAGGATATTGAGCTGTATCTACGATCAAACAATGAGTAAAAAGTAAAGGAGGTGACACGAGATATACGAGGAAAGCCCTTGATCAATCTAGATCGCCGGCATAAAACCTCGGGAGCTGACAATCGCAGCTGCCTTGTTCTTCTTATTACTTTGAACTTCAGGATACAGTGCAGGATATTGACCAGATCGCTAAGTGTTACAATGCTTTTGTGCGAAAGTGAAAATTGCTAGAGAACAAGTGTAAGAGTGTAGTGAATGTTCATGTGATATCCTATTTGATCTGATATACCCACCTATTTATAGTAACGAATTACAAACGAAAATTCCTATAAATATGGGATGCTCCAAATATTCCATTGTTAACGTTGTAGACCGAGTAATGCGGCTTCAACGTCTTTATTTGAACGACTTGGACCGAGTCTTCCGCTGAATGAGTCCTTGTGAACGTTACTAGCTTCTAACCCACGTACCTGCACATAATCCGTTAGTGATCCTGAGGATACCATTCAGGATGTCACCAATATCCTGAACCAGCATCCCGGATGTGAACAAATATCATATAACCAAGATATAACCCAAGATATTTCTCAGGATATGGGCTCAGAATTTCACCCTTAACACGTCTCTCGTTTCATCAATAGTATCTAATTCCTGGCATAGGACTTCAGGATTCTGCTCAGGATCCCGGAGGTTGGATCTCGCTGTAGGTATTACCATTTCTGTCGGGATCATCGCTTCTGCTCCAAATACCAAGGAAAATGGGGTTTGGCCAGTTGCACTTTTCACCGTCGTCCTATCAGCCCACAAAACAAAGGGTAGTTCTTCTGCCCATCTTCCTTTTTTTGCCCCTAGTCTCTTTTTCAGGTTGTTGACAATTATCTTGTTTGAGGATTCTGCTTGTCCATTCGCTTGAGGATGTACCGGTGTGGATGTAATCATTTTGATTCCCCAACTCTTGCAAAAGTCAGTAGTCCTCTTACTTATAAGTTGAGATCCATTATCACAAATTATCTCAGCTGGTACTCCAAACCTAGTCAGGATATTCCTTTTTATGAAGGATACCACTTCCTGATCTCTAACTTGAACGAATGCTTCAGCTTCGACCCACTTAGAGAAATAATCGGTCATTGCCAGCATGAAGACCTTTCCTCCTGGAGCCTTTGGCAATTTTCCTACTATATCCATCCCCCACTTCATGAATGGCCAAGGGGAGGCTATAGGATAAAGTTGCTCAGCCGGCTGATGTAATATATTACTATGTCTTTGACATGCATATTCTGCAGCATCTTTTCTCATCGTCGGCCAATAATATCCTATTCTTAATGCCTTTGAGAACAATGACCTGCCCCCAGTATGGTTACCACAATCCCCTTCGTGTATATCTTGAAGCACTTCCTTGGTTTCGGGATCCTCTAAGCACCTCAGATATGGTCCTGCAAGAGATTTCTTATACAAGACATCATTTATAATAGTGAATCATGATACCTTCATTCTAAAGGCCTTAGGAGTTTCATCCTCTAGGACGTGTCCTTCCTTGAGATATCTTATGATTGGAGCCATTCAAGACTTAGGATCCTTCTCAGGATATTCTTCATTAAGATCCTGAACACTCGCTACTTCCTTATCCTGAGGATCCGTTGCAGGATATAGGATATGTAATATCGGTATCTGGGTTCCTTCCGGTATCCTGACTGATGATCCTAGATTTGCCAAGGCGTCAGCTTCAGCATTATCCTCTCTTGGTACCTGTTCAAGTGTGAAAATATCGAAATATCCTGCTAATTTTTTTGAGAATTTCGAGATAGTCGATCAACTTCTCACCTTTAGCTGCATAGGTTCCATTAAAATGATTAGTAATTAACAAAGAATCAACATATACTTGCAAACTCTTGATATTCATACTTTTAGCCAATTCTAATCCTGCAATTAAAGCTTCATATTCCGCTTCATTATTAGTGGCAGGAAACTCACATCTAATAGCCTGGGGTAATATGTCCCTCTGTGACGATTTTAGTAGTATACCCAAACCTACACCTCTTACATTAGATGCACCATCAGTATATAAGGTCCAGGATTCTAAGTTCTCTCCTAGCTGTTGTACTTCTAAGTCTACTTCATTTTGGATATCACTACTGAAATCAGCCACAAAGTCAGCTAAAGCCTGAGACTTTATGGCATTTCTAGGTTCATACACTAGATCATATGCACTTAGTTTTACTGACCACTTAGCCATCCTTCCTGACATCTCTGGTTTCCTAAGCACATTTTTTACAGGATAGTTGGTTTTAACATGAATCCTATGTGTTTCGAAATAATGTCTAAGCTTTGTTGATGCCATAACTAGAGCTAATATCAGCTTCTCTAAGTGAGAATACATAGTTTCAGCATCTAATAAACTTTTACTAACATAATAAACAGGATACTGCTGACCTTCATGATCCTTTACAAGGACAGCACTTACTGCATTCCCTGATACCGCAAGATACAGGGATAATGGTTCACCATCCTCAGGCTTCATCAATAGGGGTGCAGTTGAAAGATACTGCTTCAAATCCTGCAAGGCTGCTGCATGCTTTGCTCCCCATTCAAACTTCTTATTCTTCTTCACGATATCATAAAATTCCTTGCACTTTTCCGAGGATCTTGAAATAAATCTATTCAGTGCTGCTACTCGTCCTGTTAACCGTTGAACATCCTTCATATTTGACGGTGATTTGATATCTAAGATAGCTTTAATCTGCTCCGGGCTTGCCTCTATCCCTCTTTTAGTTACCATATATCCTAGGAACTTTCCTGCACCCACTCCGAAATGGCACTTAGCAGGATTTAGCTTCATGTTATACTGATCCAGGATATCAAATGCTCCCTTAATATCCTGGAGGTGATCCTCAGCCTTTTTAGATTTTACTACCATGTCGTCGATGTACACCTCCATAGTGTCCCCCAGTTTATCTTTGAACATCATGTTCACCAATCTTTGATATGTTGCACCTGCATTTTTTAAACCAAAAGGCATAGCAGTGTAGCAATAAATACCTGTTGGTGTCATGAAGGCAGTATCCTCCTGGTCTGAAGGTTCCATTTGGATTTGTTGGAATCCTGAAGACGCATCCATGAAGGTTAACATCTCATGGCCGATAGTAGCATCCACCATTGAGTCAATGTGAGGAAGAGGAAATGGGTCTTTGGGACAAGCTTTGTTTAAGTCTGTGTAATCTACACAAACTCTCCATTTCCCGGTTTTCTTTGGTACCACAACTACATTCGCCAGCCATTTAGGAAACTTTTCTTCCCTAATCATCTTGCTCCTTAGTAGTCTTTCAACTTCCTCTTGGATAATCATATTTCGCTCCGGAGCAAACTTCATTCTCTTTTGTTGGACAGGCTTGAATGACCTGTCAATACCTAGTTTATGTGTTATAATATCCTTAGAAATACCTGTCATATCCTCGTGCTTCCACGCGAATGTTGACATCCTGCATCTCAAAAAATTAGTCAATTGATCCTCAATATCCTGAGGGATATTGGTTCCCACGAACACCGAGATATCCGGATTATTCTGATCCAGGATCACTTTCTTTACATCCTGCTCTGAAGCCTCCATGATATCCTGGCCTCGAATCTTTAATTGCTATGCTGCACTTGACTTTGTTGAGGATTTCCTCGAAGAAGAATAACACTCCTTTGCTTCCTGTTGATCACTTTCCACCTTGACAACTCCCCAAGGAGTAGGGATCTTGATGCATTGATGGTAGGTTGACGGAACAGCTTTCATATCATGGATCCAAGGCCTACCTAGTATAATATTATAGAAGGATAGAGAGTTAACCCCTTGAATATACACGGGCAACTTTATTTCTCCCACGGTATTCCTAGCTTCTCCGCTGAAACCAACGAGCACAGTGGACTTTGAAGTGATATCCATTGGGGATACATTCATCCTCTTCAATGTTTCCAGCAGAATTATGTTGACTGAGCTGCCATTATCCACCAATATCCTGCGTACAAAAGGGTTAGCAACATATAAGGTTATTACTAAAGCATCATGACGGGGATCCTGGACAATATCCCTGTCATCATTGTCGAAGGTGATGACTTTGTCAGTTGTGAGGGTTGACACTCTCGTTGGCTTATCTCCCCTCTCTGCCTTAGCTTCCTTCGCGTGTCTTTTTGCTGCAGAATACGATGTGCCGCAAATGTCGGATCCTCCTGAAATAAAGTTAATTATTTTTGCATCCGCAGGAGGTGATGCTGCACGCTCAGGATCCTTCTCAGGATCCTGGCCCTTATTCTTCTTTCTTCCCAAGAGGTCCTTCAAATATCCCTTACTCAAGAGATAACTTATTTCCTTTCTCAAAGCGATACAATCTTCAGTAATATTGCCAAAATCCTCATGGAAGGCACACCATTTGGACTTGTCCTTCCAATCAGCCTTTTGTTGATTCTTTCGGGGCCACCTTGCTTTGTCTCCTAAACCCTGCATAGCAAACATTAGTTCAGGTATGTTAACAGAAAAACTATATTCAGACAATTCAGGATACTCCTCAGGATCCTCGTCTTCAACAACATTCACTTTTTTGCCATCATTTCTGCCATACGGCTTAGAACGGTATGGTTTATACAAGGATTCTGATTTCCTGTTGGTTGACTCATCGGTTGTAGACGAATTCATTCTCTCTTGTATCTTTTTATCATCCTCCAGCCGAATGTATCTTAAAGCCCTGTTACGAGTTTCGTCGAGATTTCTGCAAGGATTCATTACAAGATCCTGATAAAATTGAGAATCCTTTTGCAACCCCATCTTGAAGGCTTGCACAGCTGTTGCAACATCAAGATGTGGGATATCTAAGGATTCCCGACTAAACTTGTTCACATAATCCCTCAAGGATTCCTGAGGCCCTTGAGTTATCAGCCATTTTAAGGCTGATCCTGTTAAGGTAGAACCGAAACCCTTGCACAAGCATGCTTCTTTGAGGTCTGGAGGGATAGGGTTGATTTCCATCCTTTCCCTATACTGGGCAATATGCTCCTCAGGATCCGTAGTTCCGTTATAGAGCTTCATGTTGGGGGTTTGAAATCTTTTTGGGATTTCAGCATCACAAATAGGATATGCAAACCGGGATATCCTGTGGCTTTCCTGGGATACTTCATGAATTGGCTGAACCACCCCAGGCACACTGGATATCATGTCCTTCAGTTTTTGAAGCTCCCTGGAAAATGCTGATGTCATACCTGCATCCTGCAAAGATCCAACACCATTAGTAGCAAGAGTATTATTATCATTAGATACATTACCAACTTGGGGGTTCTGGCCATATCCTGAAGCATATCCTGAGCTTCTCACAGTTGATATTCTTACTGAAGAAGGTATCTCAGGAGTATGATTCTGGGAATGGCTAGGCACAATATTCCCCCGGTTATCCTCAGTGTAGACTGCAGAACTGAAGTTCAAAGCCCTGGGTTGCAAGGGAGTGACGGTTTCCTACTGCTGTCTCATCTGTTCCTGTACACTACCAAACAAATTTAGAATCTCTTCGTTAGAAGCTAAAACAGGACCGGATCCCTGGACATTGCGAGCAGGGATAACATCCCGAGCCACATGAGTCTCGGTTCTTTGTGAAGAGGCTTGCATTCCCGGAGGAGGTGGTGGAAGCACCGAACCAACTGTTGCAGAGGTCGTAGCAGACACGGTGGACGAGCTCATGTTTGATCTTGAGGCCATTGAAAATAGTGTGGCAAAAAGTTTTGAAAATAGAAAACCAAGTAATGATTTTGCAAAAGCTTTTAGTAAAAATAGCACCACTTGCCCCACGGTGGGCGCCAAATTGTTTTGGTCAAAAATTACCGAAGCAATTAAGTGATCAAATTAGTTAAGTGAGGTAGTGTGCTAGAAATGTGTGTCGAAAATATGTTAATCAAGTTATTTGCAAAAACAGTTTCAGGATATAGAGCTGTATCTATGATCAAACAATGAGCAAAAATGCAAAGGGTGACACGAGATGTACGAGGAAAGCCCTTGATCAATCTAGATCGCCGGCACAAAACCTCGGGAGCTGACAATCGCAGCTGCCTTGTTCTTCTATTGCTTCAAATAACAGGATACAGTGCAGGATATGATGCGGATCGTCTAGGTGTTACAATGTAATTTGAGTACAAGTGTTTGTGTGTAGTGATTGCTAGTAGCCATAGAGTAAAGTGTGCGAAAGAGAGTGTGTGACTTAACCAATCTGATCAATCTATTTATAGTTAAACGAAATCAACTAACTACCCTATTAAACCGGGAATCTTCGAATATTCCTCAAGTGAACGTTGTAGTCCACTTCTTCCGGGTTCAACGTCTCTCACATAACTGGTTTGCCCGAGTCTTAAGGAGAAGAGGTCCACTTGACCGTTAGGGAACCGCACCTTCTAATTTGCACGTGGTTAATTCAGTTAATACCAGGATATCGCACCAGGATGTTACCAATATCCTGACCCGGTATCCTGATCACAAATAAATAATCAAAAGCAGAATATTAGTCAGGATATATGTTCAGAAAATGGCCCATAACATATCCTAAAAACTTTCCTGCCCCCACTCCAAAATGGCATTTGGCAGGATTTAGTTTCATATTGTACTTGTCCAGGATATCAAATGCTCCTTCAATATCTCAGAGATGATCCTCAGCCTTCTTGGATTTTACCACCATATCATCAATGTATACCTCCATGGTGTCCCCCAGTTTGTCTTTAAACATCATGTTCACCGATCTCTGGTACGTTGCACCTGCATTTTTCAAACCAAAAGGCATAGCAGTATAACAATAAATACCTGTTGGTGTCATGAAAGCAGTATCCTCCTGGTCCGAAGGTTCCATTTGGATATGCTGGAATCCTGAGGATGCATCCATGAAGGTTAACATCTCATGACCGGCAGTTGCATCCACCATTGAGTCTATATGAGGCAGAGGGAATGGGTCTTTAGGACTTGCTTTGTTCAAGTCTGTGTAATCTACACAAACTCTCCATTTCCCATTCTTCTTTTGAACAACGACCACATTTGCTAGCCATTTGGGAAATTTAACTTCCCGGATCATCTTGGATTTCAATAATCTTTCAACCTCTTCTTGAATAATCATGTTTTGTTTTGGAGCAAACTTCCTTCTCTTTTGCTGAACAGGCTTGAAAGACTTGTTAATTCCAAGCTTGTGAGTTATAACATCCTTGGAAATACCTGTCATATCCTCATGCTTCCATGCGAATGTTGACATCCTGCATTTCAAAAAGTTAGTTAACTGATTTTCAATATCCTGAGGGGTATTGGTTCCTACGAGCACCGAGATATCTGGATTATCCTGGTCCGGGATAATTTTCTTAACTTCCTGCTCTGAAGCCTCCACGATATCCTGGGCTCGCATCTTTAATTTCTATCCTGCTTTGGGCTTTGTTGAGGATTTCATCGTGGAAGAATAATATTCTTTTGCCTCTTGTTGATCACTTTCCACCTTGACAACCCCCCAAGGAGTAGGGATCTTGACACACTGATGATAGGTTGATGGCACAACTTTCATATCATGGATTCATGGCCTGCCCAATATGATATTGTAGCAGGATAAGGAGTCCATAACACCGAAACGTTGCATTGAGTTGACTCCTTCAACATATACTGGCAGCTTTATTTCTCCCACAGTATTCTTGGCCTCTCCACTGAACCCAACAAGTACAGTGGATTTTGAAGTGATGTCCATCGGGGAAACATTCATTCTTTTCAGCGTTTCTAACTGAATAATGTTGACGGAGCTACCATTATCCACCAGTATCCTGCGCACAAAATGATTAGCAATATATAAAGTTATTACCAAACCATCATGATGGGGATCCTGGACAGTATCCCTGTCATCACTGTCAAAGGTTATCACTTTATCAGTTGTGAGGGTTGTTATCCTGGTTGGCTTATCTCCCCGTTCTGCCTTAGCCTCCTTTGCATGTCTTTTTACTGCAGAATAAGAGGTTCCACAGATGTCGGATCCTCCTGAAATAAAGTTGATTATCTTGGCATCAGCCGGAGGTGATGCTGCTCGTTCAGGATCTTTCTCAGTATCCTGACCCTTATTCTTCTTTTTTCCCAGAAGATCCTTCAGATATCCTTTGCTTAGCAGGTAGCTTATTTCCTTCCTCAGGGCAATACAATTCTCCGTAACATGTCCGAAATCCTCATGGAAGGCACACCATTTCGATTTATCCATCCAATCAGCTTTTTGTTGGTTTTTCCTATGCCACCTCGCTTTATCTCCCAAACCCTGCATAGCATACATTAGTTCAGGTATATTAACAGAAAAAACAATATTCTAACAATTCGGGATACTCCTCAGGATCCTCGTCTTCAACAGCATTCACTTTCTTGCTGTCATTCTGTAGGACCGTTTTCTGGACCGAAACCGTGATTATCATGATTATGTTCATAGACGGGAAGATCATAGACGGATAGAAGTACTTACTTGTATAGATTTGTAACATAACAAAGCAAGCCGGCCCGATTAACAAGCTAACCGAACCATACCAAAGAAGTATACATCCGGGGAGAGAGCAAGTGGTGATCTCTCCCTGGTGAGGACTTGAACCTCCTAAAATCTCCAAGTGTTTGAAATGGCAAAGGGTTGCTATTTATAGCTACACCCCTTTGTCTTTCAAACACACACGGTCAAACAAATAACCCTCTCGTTTGACCACTTCAAACGAGCGGGTCCATACACGTTCGTTAGACCGTTTCACTAACTATTACAAATTCAGCATAAAATAAATCTAATCTATTCGACAAGCATCGGACACAAATCTGCATCAACAAACTCCCCCTTGTCTGTTACTCGTCTTTGGTCTTCTACTCTTCCTTCAGTGTTGTTCGGACCACGTACTGCCCGAATGAATACCCCTGTAGTAGCAAAAACATGCTACTCTTTGAAACTTTAACGCTTGGCGTGCATCTTGGTCTTCATAGAAAATATCATGACGATATAATCTTCCAATATCAGTTTCAGACATGTTGACGATCCACATCGGATCCAACATTCTGTAGTTAGCACGACCATCTCTAAACACGATAACAGCCTCATGAGTATCCGAGTCGTAGCACCACAATGCCATGTCTTCCAGAAAATCCTGCTTCATTGGCATCAATGGGATTTTATCTACTACCCTCGGTGGCTGATAAACAAGTTTATATCTGCAAGTGTTGGTGTCCGGATCAAGAGTAAACTTGATCGGTTTATAAACAGGAAACTGTGGCTTATAGGATTCATCCTTCCACCCTGATTTCTTGTTTACTTTCACCAGACGCTCAAATAAAGTAGCGCCATCGTATTTTTCACGATTTAGAAGCTGAAGCCTTGTCAACGCAGAGACATCATAAAATGGTAAGGAAAGAATGCTCAGTAATGAATTGAAATACAGAATTCCATATTCACGTTTAATAGCAACGCAGTGAATATCTTGAACATACATCCAGCAAAGAATCCTTCCACTTGGCTTCTTTTCAAATTGCAGATAGTCTACTTGAGCTTTTTCAGGTAACGGCTTGGACACTTTAGATAAAAACTGTTGTCTCCATTCAGCAAAAGCATTTGTGTCTTTTTCAGATGAATTCCGATTCTTCAAGTGCTCGTCTATGTCATCAATGTTTTCTTTCATCCAATTTTCATCAAATGATGCAAATTCAGTACCATCTTCTCTGACATAGGTTGACTTTGGTGCGTCACCTTCAATCACAATTTCATCAATCTCTTCAACATTCGTTGTATCAGTCTCAGTAGACATTTTGTCTATTTCAGCATCATCTACTTCTCTCATAGACTGTAAAATACTTAATTGCTCCGGAGAAAGATCTTCTATCAACTCCCCTTCTTCAAGTAATTCTCCTGTAAATGGATGAACAGCTTGTAGAGCAATATCAGCACTGCTAAATATAGAAGAAGTACCTTCTATCTGTTGTACTTTTCCAGTAGATGTTCCTTGAGATGATTCGACAACGGTAGGTTGAACTTCAACAACTTCAGAAGAAAGTGTGGTTGGCTGTTTCTGTGATGTTCCGGAGGTATCAGGATTTCCTTGATCTTCCGTATCATCATCCTTTTTCTTTAGAACCTCTTGTTGTTTACAGTGATAGTCCCACAGAATAGCAAGCCGTCTCTCTTTCTCTTCATCAATAGCCTTCAAGCGAGCATTTTCAGCTTTAAGCGCATCAATTTCACTTTGTTGTCGCTCTATAACTGTTTGCTGATTACCAACCATTGACTTCAATTTGTTGATTTCCACAGATTGTTTAAGTTGGTCATGCTTCGTGAGATTTCCAAAATGAGATTGCCTTTGAAGACGATCAGCAGCCGCTTCAAGTGTAGAAAACAGATAGTTGATCTTTTCATTTTGAGAAAATCCAGCAAATGTCCTGTGACGTTCAGCACTGATTTCAGAAGTAGTTGCCCTGATTGCTGAAGCCATAGATCTTATAGGAACTTCCTGAGGACCAACAGATGGAGTAGCAGTAGCTGGTGTAACAACTGGAGCAACTGGAGGTTCTGTAGCTGAAGTAACTACAGTAGGAATTTCTTGCACATGCTCCTGAGGAATAGATTGTACAGGTTCCTGAGGAATGGACGAAGACTCCTGAGGCCCAGATTTCCGAGAATAAGTACTCAGATATCTCCTAGACTTCTTCTTTTGTACTTCAACAGCTTTCTCTGCTCTTCTTTTTGTTCTCCTTTCACCTTCAGGATCTTCTGGAACATACTCTGGATCATCCTCTGTTCTAATCTTTCTGTACCTTGTTACTCCACGTATATCAATATACTTTTCATAACCAGGTTCAACGATATGATCACTAGAACTCGAATCAGTTCCATCATCACCACTTGCTGATGAACTACTTTCTGATGTACCAGAAACAGCACCCTTGCTTGATGTTCCAACAGCAGCACTAACAGCACCTGCATCACCTGCATCACTATCTCCACCACTTTCATCATCATCACTACCAGATTCATCTGAATCAACTGGGTCAGGACCAAATTTTTCTATCCTTAACCTTTCCAACTCAGGTTCTTCATTGTCTGATTCGCTGTCTTCATGACGCCATTTGTCATTTGCCGGAGCAACATAATCAGGATTCACTAGAGCTCCAAAAAGTTTCCTTGGAGGAACACTTTCTGTGTATCTTTTGGCAGCCATAGTCTTGATTAGTCGTAAGGAGTTTAAATTCATTGCCTCTATTCTCAACAGATCATTTTCAGCTTTCGGAAGGTCTGGATGCTGAACATTCATTATCATTTGTAGAAACCGTGGATACATCCAAAACTTGTTCCCTGTGGTTCTACTACCAGTCCTTGTCATGTTCTCTTTCATGTTGCTAAAAATGTACTTCGAGATGCTAAACGGTTTGTTTAACACTAAAGCAACCATGAACCCAACAAGATCATCTCCCGCCATATCATATCCAGATCGTCTATTGCTGAGACACTGAATAAGCACATGTAATAAAAACTTGTATCTTAATGGAAGATCACCTTTGTTGATCTGTTTGACGAAAAGATCTCCTTTGCATTTCATCCTTAGTAAACAGCCTCTCGAACACATGATTGGTATTGAATAAGGTGCATTCGTTTGATCTTGTAATTGAAGAACTTCATTCAATATCTCCGGAGTAACAACGACATACTGATCATTAACACGACCTCTGATAATATCCTTTCCATCGATTTGAACAACGTTTGCAGAATCCCAGAACGCTTTAATGAGAGATTTGTAGACGGGTGTCGAATATGTAACAGCATAATTGATACGTGACTCCCTGATCCACTTCGTCATATCTTTAAATTCAACGAGCTTATCTTCCGGATCCAAAAATGCAACTTGATTATGGCGTTTCTCTGACATAATCTCTTCTTCGGTTTTGTTTTCTTTCTTGATCGCCTTCTTGCGTTTTCCCTTTTCTTGCTGTGCTTTAGGAGCCATCTGTACATGAAAATGTCCAGAATAAGTCACAATTTACATAACATAGCATTTAGACATGTATGAATACACTTTCATGTATTCACATAACAGATAACTGATATAAACATGTCTACTGTGAACCAACAGCAACATCAGAAAACTGCTAAGGCATTGACGACGAAACAGAGGTTCAACGACGAAACAGAACATTGAACGACGAAACAGAGGTTTGACCATTGACTGGTTTGATTCGTCGACTTTTGATTCGTCGAGTCTAATTCGTTCCATTCTGATTCGTCATGTTTGATTCGTCGTCTGATTCGTCGTATGTGTTTTGATTCGCCAAAATTAGGGTTAAATCAGATTCGTCAATTTTGGGGGTTTTGTTCAGTTTCGCCGTAATGGGTTTAAACACACATCAGATATGATCATAAACACATTCAATCATCTTTGTTTACCCAACCCATCTATAAACACCCATAAATGTTTTTCCGAACAAAAACCTTTGTAAAAACAGGTAATACCATTTTCAAAAACAAACCCCTGTTTTTATGATAAAAACCATATCCAAATCAAAGCAAATCAAACAATGATAAACATAAATCTATCAGTTTAGAAACAAAAACACAACAACATGCATCAACAACACATATTTAATCAAAGAAAACAACGGTTTCAAAGGAGTTTCTAAGGGTTTTCGGATGAAAAACCCGACGGTTCAGAATGTTCGGAATGAGAATCAGAACATGTTTCTACCTTTGATGTTTGTAAAATTTTGAGTAAATACGATGTTTTGAACGATTTGTGAGAGTAACCGTAGGTTTGGTGTTTTTGTTGTGTGAAGAAGAAGATAACTGTTGTTTTGAAAAAGTGAACAAGTGAGATCTATTTATACACCGCCTTGTCTCGACGAATCAGAGGATTCGACGAAACAGAAATGGGCCTGACGAAACAGAACTTGGGCTTGAACTTGGGCCTAAACTTTTAGCCCATGACGAATCAGAATTGGGCTCCTGTGATTCGTCGTCTGTTATGACGAATCAGATTTGATTCGCCGACTGGTCTGATTCGTCGACTATGTTGATTCGTCAACACTTGTGATTCGTTGACAGGTCTGTTTCACCAACAGATTTTTCAAAACAGCAACACCCAGGCTGGAAATATTTTGCAGACACAATTCCATTCAGTTGCAAGAACGTTTTTATGAAGAAGGTTTCAGGCTTCCGGTAGAAAACACCAAGCAACAACTTCGGCTTAATCAAAAACGAACTTTACACAAATATACTAAAAACAAATTTAAAGTACGGTAAACTAAATGAAAATGCGAAAAACTGTTAAAAAACACTAAACAACTGTACAAGTGCAATCTTTTTGCAAATCTCAAGGACAAGGAATCATACCAGCTTACGGTCTTAGTCAACATGATTTTGATTCTGTTTAAAGCTCTGGATAAGTATACTACCTCGATTATCGGTATTGTGGTCCACATAAGCTCAAACTGATCAGACATAATCATAATTTAAGAGATACGATTAACGGTAAGGATTATACTTACAAGTCGATGTAAATCCACTCACGACACATTCCCGTATCAAGGCATGCACGAGAATTCATCTTACCGGTGAGTATACCGTTTATCATCTGTTTGACCGTATAAAAATGTGAGAGACTCACTTATTTTGATTGAAAACAAGCCCTATGTGATAGAATCACTTATTGATGAGGAACTTGATTTTCGAATGCATGAGGGCACAGGAGCAAGTCCGTGAACAGGTCAGTACTTCCGTACAGCAGAGAGACGAACTTGACTCCCGCAAAGAATCTGTGATAATTTATCACTTATTTTGATTGGACATGTGATTGTTGATCACTTATTGAGGTCGTATGCAATATGTACACGTATGTATAGTATCATGGAAGATCTTAGACTTCGTCTCCGTTATTTTTACGGTTTGATACAACCATGATACCCAGATGATAATCAGCATAAAGACCGAATATTTCAGATCTCGGCAATCTCTCAAACGAGATTTCGGTACTAAGACCATATGCCAATGAGCAGTTCCCACCTGACTTGAAGTCTGTTAGGTTTGTATCATCCTGCACATTTTAGTCTGATTGTGAGCCTACCGATACATCGTTAGTAGAGATACTTATCATTTTTCTTTTTATTTTGCATTTTGAGCACATTGACCGACCACACCAGTTTGTAATTTCATCATTTTCCTTTATCCAAGAAACTCATTTTTGGTTTTTCTATTGTTTTTGAATTTTTAATTTTTCAAACGAAACGACAGAAAGTAAAGACATCTTTTTGGATTTTGAACTTTTGCCATGTTTTTGTATTTTCTTGAAATATCTCCCCCTAAAATTCGCAAAGTTTACGAAAACTAAAATCTTTTTGAATTTTCAAAGTTTATAAAGAAAATATTTACAAAAACGATCAGCCAAAGAAGTTTACTCGGGTATCACCTTAATACCATTGACCAAAAGTAGATAATCAAAACGTGATTTATCAAAAGCTTTTGTAAACAGGTCGGCACGTTGGTGATCAGTGGGGACATGAACGACATCGATTAACCTCTTATCAAAACAGTCACGGATAAAGTGATATTTAATGTCGATGTGTTTAGTCTTAGAATGTTGCACCGGATTTCTAGTGATTTGCAAGGCAGCATTATTATCAACAAAAATACGAGTAGATAGGAATTCTAAACCGTAGTCGCGCATTTGTTGTTGTATCCAAAGAACTTGGGAGCAACAACTCGAGGCAGCAATATATTCTGCTTCACATGTTGATGTAGCAACACACGTTTGCTTCTTGCACTGCCACGTGACGAGTCGATTTCCTAGGAACTGACATCCTGCTGTTGTTGATTTGCCATCGATTTTGCAACCACCGAAATCAGAATCACTGTATGTTCATAGACGGGAAGATCATAGACGGATAAACGACTAACCTGTATTGATTTGATAACATAAGAGTACAAGCCGGCCCGATTAACAAGATAACCGAACCTTTACCAGAGCCGTTTGGTTCCGGGGAGAGATCAAGTGGTGATCTCTCCCTGGTGAGGTCTCAAACCTCCTACAATCTACCAGTGTTTGAAATGGCAAAGGGTTGCTATTTATAGCTACACCCCTTTGTCTTTCAAACACACACGGTCAAACAAATAACCCTCTCGTTTGACCACTTCAAACGAGCGGGTCTATACACGTTCGTTAGACCGTTTCACTAACTATTACAAATTCAGCATAAAATAAATCTAATCTATTCGACAAGCATCGGACACAAAACTGCATCAACAATTTCCCCCTTGTCCGTTGCTGTCGAATGCTGAAAATGCAACTGCAATCGATCTTCAGTCAAGTATTCATCTTCTCTGTGTTAACAAATTCCCCCTTGACCGATGATCCAGGTAAGTAGTATCTTGACGCTTCTTGTATAATAGTTCCCCCTCAAAGTACGCGTATCCGTGTTGGGCGTTGTGCAATTTCCTCAAAAGGCTCAATTGACCGATCTTCCACTGATCTTCCAATACTCCAACCGGCATTGATAAGGGTTCCATTCTTTTAAAAGCTGCATCAAGTCTTGATCTTCAAGCATACTACATTGATAGAGGTTTCTGGTGAACTGTCTTCTGTAAACCGTCTTTGTGTCACTAGAAAATTACAAACTCTACCACCTGTGATTGCGTTTAGAAATTTACCGAAGAAATTCAACATACGAAAATTTTTATTCTTGTAGGACCGTTTTCTGGACCGAAACCGTGATTATCATGATTATGTTCATAGACGGGAAGATCATAGACGGATAAACGACTAACCTGTATTGATTTGATAACATAAGAGTACAAGCCGGCCCGATTAACAAGATAACCGAACCTTTACCAGAGCCGTTTGGTTCCGGGGAGAGATCAAGTGGTGATCTCTCCCTGGTGAGGTCTCAAACCTCCTACAATCTACCAGTGTTTGAAATGGCAAAGGGTTGCTATTTATAGCTACACCCCTTTGTCTTTCAAACACACACGGTCAAACAAATAACCCTCTCGTTTGACCACTTCAAACGAGCGGGTCTATACACGTTCGTTAGACCGTTTCACTAACTATTACAAATTCAGCATAAAATAAATCTAATCTATTCGACAAGCATCGGACACAAAACTGCATCAACAATTTCCCCCTTGTCCGTTGCTGTCGAATGCTGAAAATGCAACTGCAATCGATCTTCAGTCAAGTATTCATCTTCTCTGTGTTAACAAATTCCCCCTTGACCGATGATCCAGGTAAGTAGTATCTTGACGCTTCTTGTATAATAGTTCCCCCTCAAAGTACGCGTATCCGTGTTGGGCGTTGTGCAATTTCCTCAAAAGGCTCAATTGACCGATCTTCCGCTGATCTTCCAATACTCCAACCGGCATTGATAAGGGTTCCATTCTTTTAAAAGCTGCATCAAGTCTTGATCTTCAAGCATACTACATTGATAGAGGTTTCAGGTGAACTGTCTTCTGTAAACCGTCTTTGTGTCACTAGAAAATTACAAACTCTACCACCTGTGATTGCGTTTAGAAATTTACCGAAGAAATTCAACATACGAAAATTTTTATTCCCCCATTTCTTTGGTAAGATCTCTAAACCTTAACAGATTCCCTTCCACTTTAAAGGAACTGTCGTTAAGTTTCAAATGTTCACCAGTTCCCTTCAATTAGCGGAACTGTCGTCAATCTTTACTGAACAAACCCTCTCCACTGAGTAGAATCTTTCAAATGTTCTCGGTTTTTCGAAAAATCACGAAAACGGCTTTCTTCTTTGCATATTCTAGTTGAATAAGAACGTCCCCTAATACCCCGTAGGATCCGACTTGTATCCCCCCAAGGTTCTGCTAACACCTAGTCTGAAAACTTTCATCATAGGCATATACTCTTCGACCTTTTGGATTCGTTAGGACCGGTATTGACATTCTAGGTTCATACGTTCGTTTTCAAATGCGAAAATATGACAATAAACAAAATGATTTCGAACATCTTCGAATAACCGATAACAAACATAAATACTGACGTGCGGAAGTGAACATACCGTTTTGTTTCTGGTTTTTGGCCCATAATAGTCGCGTCACCATTTTTGACATTTGCATCGGTAACCGTGACTACCCCACAATTTTTCAACAATCAAGTTTTCATCATCTCTTGTTTTCATCATGCCGCATCATCCCGCGCGCTCCCAAATTCGTATGAATTTGATGTTGAAATTTGGAAGCCCGGTTCAAATAATCTTCGCGAACACCCGACCCCACTTTGCAACTCATGAAATACACTTGAAAGTTATTAAAACTGTGTAACGGATCCATTATCACAGCCCAATGGACCAGCTCAACAGACCACTTCAAGTGACCCAATCATCAAGGCCCAAAAGACAAATTAAGGCTCCTGCACGAGATGGAATGCACCAAAACTAAAGAAGTCAAAACCACTTTGCATTATCTCCACTTTTCCTTGGAATTTTGTGGCCCCCAAAAAAAAATCTAAATGCTTCCCACAAGTAGATCACGACAAAAACATGTTACACATTCCATGTTCACAATAATTTATTTCAAACCTAAACCCACTAACAAACAACATGCCATTTGCCACCATCAAAGAATAGCCGACATCACCTTCCATCTTTAATTTAGTTTTTTTTTTTTTTTTTTATTTAGATAGCAAACCCTTTCAATACACAACAACTACCAATCCTCTACTAAACCTCATCTTCTTCTTCGATACATAGTACCAAACCCCAAAATATTACTTTACATTGAAGCAGCCGACATCTTCTCTTTTCTTTATGCGATACCTAGCTCAACAATCAAAATCTAAAACCCCAACAATTTCTTAAATCCAGCCGACAACAGATCCAAAACCCCTAAAACAAAACCGTGGTGCTGCCTCCCAAATACTTCAGCCGGCAAACCGTGATCTGCAATCGAATTTGGGTAGTGAATCTTGCCAATAATGTTCAAGAATATTTGCTCGAGGGTCACCGTACAGGCGAATATTATCCCTGTTCGGTTATTCTCTTGTGTTAGAACCAGGTTCAATTGGTGACGAAGGTATGTGGTTGACGAAGGTTGATGACGAAGCTCTGTTTCAATAGTTTTTTTTTTAAAGGTGTGAATGACGACGAAACAGATCTGATTGAGTGACGAAAGTGATGTTAAGCTTTGATGACGAAACTGAGATCCTTTTGTGAATCGACGAAACTGGTTATGATCAACTTGCGACGAAACAGAATGAGATCTGGTCCGACGAAACAGATTGTTTATTGATCGACGACGAAAGTGGAGGTGGTGTTTCGTCATGGTTTCAGTTTCGTCGGGAGTGGGTATGAAGAAACCCTAGTTTCTTTAAGCAGCCGCCAAGAACATCTCAAGAACAAAGTGTACTGTACTTTTGCAGATTTGACGAAAACATTGTATTTTTGATTTTTGATGATGATAACTTGAATATTTAGGTGAAAAACATAAAACCCAACACTCGTTTCAGCACAGATCTGAATATACGGGTCCAGATCTGAGTTTTTCTCATTTTCACCTTTTTAACATCTTGAACAAAAATCATAATAAACTCAGATCTAGAGCACATGTGATTTAGCAAACTGTTAGATTCACTAAATCGGGCACCATGGCTCTGATACCACTTGTAGGACCGTTTTCTGGACCGAAACCGTGATTATCATGATTATGTTCATAGACGGGAAGATCATAGACGGATAAACGACTAACCTGTATTGATTTGATAACATAAGAGTACAAGCCGGCCCGATTAACAAGATAACCGAACCTTTACCAGAGCCGTTTGGTTCCGGGGAGAGATCAAGTGGTGATCTCTCCCTGGTGAGGTCTCAAACCTCCTACAATCTACCAGTGTTTGAAATGGCAAAGGGTTGCTATTTATAGCTACACCCCTTTGTCTTTCAAACACACACGGTCAAACAAATAACCCTCTCGTTTGACCACTTCAAACGAGCGGGTCTATACACGTTCGTTAGACCGTTTCACTAACTATTACAAATTCAGCATAAAATAAATCTAATCTATTCGACAAGCATCGGACACAAAACTGCATCAACACATTCCCGCCATATGGCTTAGAGCGACATGGCTTGTATGAGGATTCTGACTTCCTGTTAGTTGATTCATAGGTTGAGGATGAATTCATCCTCTCTTGCATCTTTTTATCATCTTCCAGTCGAATATATCTCAGAGCCCTGTTCCGAGCTTCATCAAGATTCTTGCATGGATTCATTACAAGATCCTGATAAAACTAGGAATCCTTTTGTAGTCCCATCTTGAATGCTTGGACTGCTGTAGCAACATCAAGGTGTGGGATGTCCAAGGATTCCCTGCTGAATTTGTTCACATAATCCCTTAGGGATTCTTGAGGTCCTTGGGTTATCCTGTAGAGATCACTGGTTAGTTTTTCAAAACTCCGACTGCAAGAAAATTGACTGTTAAATAAATTGACTAAGTGAGCAAATGATGTAATCGAATGAGGTGGAACGTTTAGGAGCCATTTTAAGGCTGATCCTGTTAGAGTAGAACCAAAACCCTTGCAGAGATATGCTTCCTTGAGATCCGGAGGGATGGGGTTAATCTCCATCCTTTCCCTATACTGAGAAATATGCTCTTTAGGATCTGTGGTTCCGTCATAGAGCTTCATGTTATGGGTTTGAAATCTTTTTGGGATTTCAGCATCACAAATAGGATATGCAAACCAGGATATCCTGTGGCTATCCTTGGACACTTCTGGAATGGGCTGAACAACCCCAGGTACACTGGATATCATATCCTTCAACTTCTGAAGCTCCCTAGAGAGTGCCGACATCACACCTGCATCCTGCAAAGATCCAACACTGTTAGTAGCAAGAGTATTAGTATTATTAGACACGTTACCAGCCTGAGGATTCTGTCCATATCCTGGAGCATATCCTGAGCTTCTCACGGTCGATATCCTGATCGATGAGGCTATCTCAGGAGTATGACTTTAGGAATGACTAGGTACAATATTACCCCTATTATCCTTGGTGTATACTGCCGAACTGAAGTTCAATGCTCTGGGCTGCAAGGGAGTGACAGTATCCTCAGCAGGCCTACTTGAGCTGGATTTCAAGAGTTGTATTTCTCTTATCAGCATTTTGTTTATTTCCTGCTGCTGCTTCATCTGATCCTGTATACTACCAAACAAAGTTAAAATTTCATCATTAGAAGCCATAATAGGGGTTCTCCCTGAAGCAGCGGGTCCTTGAACATTCTGAGAGGGAATAATATCCCGAGCCACATGAGTTTCGGTCCTTCTTGGAGGAGCTTGAGGCTGTGAAGAAGCTTGCGTCCTTGGAGGTGGTGGAAGCACCGAACCAATTGTTGCAGAGGTTGAAGCAGACACGGTAGAAGAGCTCATGTTTGATTTTGAGGCCATTGAAAATAGTGTAGCAAAAAGTTTTGAAAACAGAAAACCAAGTAATGATTTTGTTAAAACTTTTAGTAGAAATAGCACCACTTGCCCCACGGTGGGCGGCAAATTGTTTTGTTCAAAAATTACCAAAACAATTAAATGATCAAATTAGTTAAGTGAGGTTGTGTGCTAACAATGTGTGTCGAAAATATTCTGATTATCTTGCTAACAAAGACAGTTTTCAGGATATAGCTCAGGATACCAAGCTATATCAACAATCAAACAATGAGCAAAAAAGTAAAGGGTGACATGAGATATACGAGGAAAGGCCTTGATCAATCTAGATCGTCGGCATAAAACCTCGGGAGTTGACAATCGCAGCTGCCTTGTTCTTCTTATTACTTCAAACTTCAGGATACAGTGCAGGATATGATACGGATCAACTAAGTGTTACAATGAGATTCGAGTACAAGTGTAAGTGTTTGTGAGTGATTATAGCTAGTAGAGAGCAGAAGTGTACGGAAAAAATTATGTGTTCCTACTGATCCGATCATTCCCTTATATAGCAAATGAAATAACAACCTATGCTAAAAATGGGGGATGCTTTGAATATTTCCCTATGAACGTTGGAGACCCCTTCTTTGCGGCTTCAACGTTCTCTTCTCAACCACTTAGTGCGAGTCTTCAGGAGAACCAGTCTTCTTGACCGTTATTAGCATGCCTCACCAATCTGCATGTGAAATAATTAGCTATTACTAGGATACTGCATCAGGATGCTACCAATATCCTGATCCGGTATCCTGATCACAATCAAAAGTAATACAGTCAGAATATAATCCAGGATATATGTTCAGAAAACCACCCATAACAGGTGGTATACCTTGTACTACCTTTCAGAGTAAAGACTTCAAAAAACTTACTATAAATGGTAGTTTTTATCTCCTAAATGTAACATGACTCAAAATTGCACACCGAGCTTCAAAATTATCTGCTTTATAAGTTTGAGCATATCTAAACGAGTCTTGCCTAAGTTGGAGCTCAGCTTCCTTCAAGCTCTAAATCCAAAGCTCGAGATCTACCTGTGAAAAAGTTTCCAAGAGCTCAGCTTCGTTACTATTATCAATTATTATATCAATATGTATATATTCTAAAAAGCTTATATGGTTATATAAACACATTAGGTTTCCGTTCAAATCCTACTTACACTGTGGCACCGATCTTAAGGTCTTATTCTGGTCGTGATGAAATGAAGAAGCTTTTCGGAGTTTCGTACGAGAGGCCGCAAATGAAAGGGAGATATTCTCCATTACTTGAAGCTCTTTATCTTGGATTCGAATGGAACCAACTAACTTTGATCGATATGGCTAAATTATTGTCGATACATTTGATATTAAATACTGACCATATGAATGTGAGTGACAAATAACATTCTATCGCCCATCAGTGATCATCACAGGGGATATACTTTGCAAAGGTAATAGGACACGGGCATTGGAAGACCCACATTATCAGCGACGACAACAAAGAATCCGGATGCTACAACTCAATTGGATGACAAACTTTAAAGAATATGTCTCAAAACGTCCAATTGAGTTAAGATATAAACACTTTATTTTACATAGTTATAAAGTTAGAATATAATCGGGTATTTGACATTTTAATTTGTAATTTTAATTGGAATGATATACATAATTTTTATATTTCGCTACATGCTTGAATTAAAAAATATGAACGGTATTAGCAGGTGTCAAATATAAAAAAATCTGAAGCAAAAAAAAAAAACATCAAAACGATCACAAAAACATCAAGATTGTAAAAGGCAAGCAGTCGCAAAACGATCGCAAGTTTGCAATCACAAAGTGGTCGCAATATGGTGGCAAGAAAACCGTTAAAACTAGAAACGATCACAATATTTTCGACCATTACTATGGTCGCAAAATGCGGTTGCAAAACTTCATTTGCGATCGCAAAAATATCGCAATAGGTCAATTGCGACATGTGTTTTTCCAACCGCAAAACTGTCAATACAAGAAATAACCACTTTTAGCGGCGGCACCATTAGCGGCGACAGGCCAAATGTCGCCGCTATTGGTCGATCCGCGTCCCGGAGGCTGAAACCAAACCCCAGCCGTTGATCAAAATCCTGATCTAACGGTTGGGGATTTAAAAGGTATTAGCGGCGACAAGGTGTGGGCAATAGCGGCCAAATATCGTCTCTGCTAAAAGTATGTGTCAGAATTTTAAACCCTAGCCACACAAACCTTATCTCTGGTCAACCCTTTACCGGCGACAAGCAGCAATACCGGTGACTGTACGTCGCCGCTAATGGTTAACTCTTATCAGTCCTATACAACGCCATTTTCTCCCTCCTTCTTCACTTTTCCCCCAAAAAATTTCCCTCTACCGCCGGTAACACGCGATTTTCGCCCAAATCGGTTAGTTAAACTTTGTTTTTGTTAAATTACTTCTTTATTTTGTTATGTACATGTTATATACTTTAATTTTTGTGTGTTTTTGTGTTTATGGTAGTGAAATCGGATCATCACCATCATTTCTCCGATCACCACCATCACTTCTCCGGTCACCAACTCGTCTACGCGGTCTACATCTCTTTAAAACTTGAAAATACGGTTAGTTTTATATGTATTTTTTTTTCAAAGTTTAGAAATTGTAGAATTTTTTGTTTAGGTATGTAAATTTGTATGCAAGGATGTATGTTTGTATGTCAAATGTATAATGTAGGTGTATTTGGTGAAAATGTGTATATGGAAATCTATGTATTTGTGTATGTAGGTGTATGTAAGCATGTATATGTGTATGTAAGTCTATGAATGTATGTATGTAGGTGTATGTTAGTATGTCAAATGTATAATGTAGGTGTATTTGGTGAAAATGTGTAATTGAAAATCTAAGTATTTGTGTATGTAGGTGTATGTAAGCATGTATATGTGTATGTAAGTCTATGAATGTATGTATGTTAGTATGTAGGTGTAAGTAAATGATGAACAATTGTGCATGTAAATGTTTGCAATTGGTGAAAAATGTGTATGTTAGTATGTATGTTTGTATAAAGTATGCAAATGTGTATGTAAGTATGTATAAATTTTGTGGTTTTGATCAAAATGTGTGTTTGTAAGTATGTATGTATATATGTAAGTATGTACATGTGTTTTATAAGTATGTATAAAGTATGCAAATTTGCGTATGTAAGTATGTATAAAGTATGTGTTAATGTACATAAATTATGATTAAGTTTCATGATTTCTATGTTTATGGTCATGTTTGAAAAAAAATAATATGTTTAAGTTGATAATTTCTATGTTTATGTTTAGGTTTGAAAAAAAATATATTTAAGATGATAATTTGAATGTTGTTTATGTGTAGGTTTGAAAAAAAAAGTTTAAGTTTGATAATTAGTATCTTTGTGTTTAGGTTTGAAAACATTTATATTTAACTTTGAAAAATATATATTAGTTAGAAAATACCCTCCTTAAATTAAAATAATCATTTAAAACATAACGAACATAGAAAATACCCGCCAAAATTGAAATCACCATTTAAAACAAAAGGAGCTAAGAAAATACCCGCCCAAAATTTAAACGATCATGAAGAACATTACAAGTTTAAAAAATCGTGACTGATATTGAATTCATCATTTCAAACATAACGAGCTAAGAAAATACCCAATCGAAATTGAAATCATGATTTAAAACATAACGTACCACCCAAAATTTAAAACAATCATTAAGAACAAAACAAGCTTAAAAAACTGTGCCCGTGTTTGAATTCATCATTTTAAACATAACGAGCTTAGAAATACCCGCCCGAAATTGATTTAGAAATTAATTTCGGGTTGTCCCCGTTTAACTTGGGACTGCTTTTTGAATACTTTCTCTCATTTAGGATGTGAATGTGTATTACATGATTGTTTGTTTAAGAAGGATTCGGTTATCATTTTCTCTTTTCTCCTCGGGTATATATATCATTACATATATACTTGGGAGCTAAGAGGAAATGCTGCCGAATTTTTCTTAAACAAACAATCATGTAATACACATTCACATATGAGATAAAGTGTTCAAAAAGTGGGTTTAGCAGCCTACCCTTGTCTTGTTAATCCTAAATTAGATTTTCTTTCAGTGGCATAATGCCTATCAGTAAAAGCTGGATTGATTCCCCACGTCATTCACCTCACTACAAGCAAGGACTCAAGTCTTTTATCGAGATGTGTGAAAGAGTGATAAAAAACCACGGTGAAGTTAGATGTCCATGTATCCTATGTAAAAATTCCAGCTTAATAAACATGGCAGAAATGAAATACCATTTGCGTATTAACAATTTTTGGAAGGAATACACGAAGTGGACCTATCACGGGGAAATGGCTCCAATTGCAGAAGTAAACGATGTTGCGCCACAAGATGGTATGGGAAACGTTATTGAAGATGTTAGGGGGGAGCGTATGGAAGAAGATACATACCTTAACCAAGAGAACTCGAATGGAGATAGTAGCAGTGTTGGTGATGATTTTGAAGACCTAGTAAAGGAAGTTGAAACAGAATTATATCATGGTTGTACCAAGTTTTCTTCTCTTGACTTTTTAGCAAAGCTTATGAATATAAAGGATATGCACCATTTGACTAATGAAGCATTTGATCATATCCTCTCGTTGTTGCGAGATTCAATGCCAGAAGGCAACAAGATTCCCCTTTCGTATTATGTAGCTAAGAAGACATTTAAGAAGATTGGTTTGGCATATGAGATGATAGATGTGTGCACAAATGATTGTGCTCTCTTTTGGAAAGAAAACGAGTCCTTACAAAATTGTCCCGTTTGTAATGAGAGTCGATGGGTCGATAAAGACACAAAAGGCACGAAGGTGGCTCGTAAGGTGTTACGATACTTTCCTTTGACGCCTAGACTACGACGTTTGTATTGTTCAAGGCACACAGCAAAAAATATGATATGGCATAGTACCGGACGATCGGAAGATGGGACTATGCGTCATCCAGTTGATGGATCTTCATGGCAAGACTTTGATAAAAAGTACCCAAACTTCTCGATGGAGCCACAAAATGTTCGCTTAGGGCTTGCAGCTGACGGTTTTAATCCCTTTAACAACAGTAGTGGATCCTCAACTCATAGCATGTGGCGGGTTATACTCACCACATACAATCTGCCTCCCTGGCTATGCATGCGATAGTCCACATTCATGTTGACCTTGTTGATTCCTGGCCCTAAATCACCTGGGAAAGACATGGACGTTTTCCTTAGACCGTTAGTGGATGAGCTTAAGCATTTGTGGCAGTCAGGTATACGTACTAAAGACGTAGCAACAAACATATACTTCACAATGAAGGCGGCGTTGTTATGGACCATAAATGACTTTCAAGCCCGTAGTAGTTTATCAGGTTGGAACGGACAAGGCTACGTGGCATGCCCAACTTGTAACCAAGACACTCCTTCAATACGTGTAACTGGTAAATGTGCTTATGTTGGTCATCACCGGTTCTTAGATGCCAACCATCCTTGGAGAACAAGTCTCGACTTTAACGGGAGACCCGAGACACGAGACTGTAACACCTCGCAAAATCATGACCAATAAAGTAATGACACGTGTCGTGAAATCCAAGACGAATAATAATAAAATTCCCTTCAAAGAAATATATAAGTCATCATGCAAAACCTTGCCTCTGAATAACCATTTAAATAAATCAGAACTTCATTTTATTAACGTCATGTTCCCTAAATCGACTGATTGAATTATGATAAAAGTTGCATGGTCAAGTGTAAAAAGATTCAAAAATTTTGTCTTCTGGCCAAAGCTTACGGACCGTAAAGGTTCCCGCTTACGGTCCGTAAGGACTGTAACTGGGCGATACAAATTAAAAGCGGTTACGGATCGTAAGGGCTCAGGCTTACGGTCCGTAAAGACTGTATCTGGGCAGTAAAATGGACAGCTGTAGATTTGTCACCTTCTACACCCAATTCTCGAAACCAACTGCATGTTAACAGTTTTAAAATAGCATTTGGGCACTTGTGAGCATCATGAAACATCTGGGGACACTTGGATTGATCATAGTTCACCCTCTTCTTCTATAAATAGGTTCCTCATTCTTCATTTGAGACTTGCACTTTCAAAATCAGAATTCTTCTCTCTTGCTTGCACTCTCTGGAGCATCCTGGTCTTAAAGGAAGCTCTTCTAAGTTCAAATTTTGTGCTAGGACCTTGCGTAAGTGTTCCTAGCTCCTGTAGTTCAGTTTTATTATGTCTAAGGACCGAAAGTCAAAGTTATCGTAATTATGCTTTGACTATTAATTTAAACTTAAACGGTCCAGCCATGATTCTAAACGAATGTGGCTATGTATTGGTAATTAAGTAGGTGTTAATCCCTCAAAGGGGCACCTTCTAATTATCACGTTTATTCAGTCAATTGTCAGGTCAAAGTAACTGTCAAAAAGTCAAAATAGTCAGATTTTCATATAATAATTAAAACTGATAATGTAGAGGTTATGAATCATGTTTTGTCACCTAAATAACTTGGTAAATATTATTAGAACATGTTTATGCATGCTCAACCCGACAATTCTGAGTTTAGGCTCGGTTCGCAACCGAAAGTCGCAAAAGTTGAGTTTTGCTTAGAGTTTCAGTTCTGACCCGAATTAGCTTAGTTTCTTTATGCATTAAGGTTCCTATGTGACCATATTATATGTTAGTATAACCCTCTGAGGTTATACTACATGGTCCCTTAGTAATCCAAGTTATTTGCTTGTTTCCGTTATTATGCTTAAAGTTTGACCATTATGCCCTTATAGTATAAAGACGAGATTTTTGAATATGTAAGCATGCAAATAGCTTTATTACTGATATATAAACATGTCAAAATTATTTTGACATTATTTTCTGGTCTCAAAACAAAGTTATGCAAGATATCGTAAAATTGAACTTTTTATTAATTAAATTACGCTTTTGTGCATAAATCATGTTTAAACCTGAATTTTGGCACCAAACTCATTACCTACTGTTATCATGTTATATTTAAGGATTTTTGGAATGTTGGGTCAGATTATAAACTGACCATATCATTGAGTTCTTGTATAAATTCGATAAATGACGATAATGCCCTTTATTTAATAAAATGAGATTTACATATGATTAACATGCCAAACCTTTTCCTACTGGTTTTATATGAAAAATAAAATATTTTAAACATTCAAGGCTGGTCAAAATCTCAGAATTTCATAAACATCGCAAATATCGTCAATTATCGATTTTTACGCTAATTAGGTGCATAGTATGGTTTAAAACCATATTTAGCACCAAAGACTTGTTACCTACTGATATTATAAATAAATTTTAATACTTTTACAGTAGGTATAAGTCATGAACTCAGACTTCCAATTTTGTCCCTAAAACCATATGCGAAATGACCAAAATGCCCGTACAGTGCATAGTTTGGCCATAAATGGTAAACCACACATATGTATGATATCTTACTATTATAACTTTATAAAATAAATATTTTTATAGAACATTATAGACCAGAACAACAATTTGCTTCAAAACTTCTTATATAATTCTTAAAATGACCAAAATACCCTTACGGGACTTAAATTGGTTTAAAAATCTTTTTGGGCATAATTGTTGATAACCTACTGATATCACAACTTATTTTAAGCATAATAACTCATAGAACTAGTATATAACTCATCCGGTTACCCGTTTATGCCTATACGGGTACAGTTCGGTTTATGTGACTAGTTTACATAAGCTAGCCGAAATGGGTCAAAACTTATCATTTTAGCTTCAAATTCCAGAATGTATTTAGTTTACCCAAATAATACAAGTATCCATGCTTGTCGGGTCTAAATTACATTCCGATCCGGTCATCGCTTAATCTAGCGTTTCGTACCGTAAACCTTTCCTTAAACTAACCGGTCTAAGTTTACTTCTAAAATAAGACCCGTTATTAATCTCATAGGTTAATATAACCTTCGTTCCAGATTTAGGAGCTCGGTAAAAGATACTTGCACTTGTTTGAGTAGAATATACGGCTGAGTATACGAAACTTGCATTTTAAGCTCAGGTAAATACTTTTAACTTATTTTCCCTTATACGGGCTTGGGATACGGTAAAATATTACCGCTTGGTCGGGTGTAGAAACATTTTATCGAATATGGTTAAATTTCATAATCCCGTTTTAATCAGTGTTGCTTGATAACAAATAACATTGGGGGTTAACGACCGTGTCCTGGATATCCTCGGCTCATTTAAGATCGTAAATGGCCACAACTTAAGCACGGGGTTTAGGCATACACCTGACAGTTGCGTATGTAAAAGATATACTCACTTGCTGGGGTTACCCGCCATGGGATTATATTTGTGGTGTGTCGGTTAATCTTGTTCGGCTTTTATCCTGGCCCTATATGTTGGATAAACATGTAAATCTAATACAAGATTATTATTAATATAATTGTCCCAAGTTATAAAAGAATATTTGTGCCTTGTGCATTTAAATCACTTTTCATAAATATTTTCAAATGAGTCAGTTAATTGTATTTACCAGTGAAAACTGACGTATTTTTAAAAAGGCTAAGTGGCAGGTACTTCTGATTACTGGATGGGAGCTCTGGGCGTTAGTTAAAGAATCTTGCAAGTTCTTAATGCTTAAAGTCTGTTGAACAACATTTTGTATTATATTTTGGATCCGCCTGTGGATCCTATCTTACAACCGTCTGTATATTATTTTATTCGTAGTTTACATTTCGGTTTGTAATAGTATTTTCTGCCAAGACTTCCGCTATGCAATGATCTGTGTATATTTGACTATGATGATATCAACTACGTCACGATACTCCCCGCCGGGCCCACCAGTTATATGTGGAAATATCGGGGTGTGACAGGTTGGTATCAGAGCCAACATTGAGTGAATTAAACACTAGCCTTTTTTGTTTAATCTCAATAACACAGTAGCACATTCCTCGACTTCCGAGTCTAGGCAAACGACCTAGGATTAATCCTAATCTTAATCTTTTTGGTTTATATCTTTTGTTTGTTCTTTGTTTTGACAGGTTTTTTACAGGTTACTTTTAATCATGCCGCCAAGAGTACGTGGACGTGGAGGCAGAGGCAAGGCCCCGATGAGGGGAAGAAACAATCATGAAGCAGGGCCGTCACACCGACGCACACCCTCAGCATCCTTCGGCTCCAGCCCGCATGAAGACTGGAGAACTTATCTCGAACCAGCGAGGCGCTCTGTCTCGCTTAGCTCCTCGCCCTCATACCACAACTCCTTCGGGCCACACCAGGAAGACGAGCCCCATGACTCACACCACTCATACATACCCTTGCAACGTTCCGAATCTCACCACTCCTTTCAAAACCCCACACCTTACTTCCAAATCCGTTTCAACCCAATGAACCAAATTGACGAACCAATGGGTCATAACCCATTGGGACCAGCAGACCACTATCCTGAGTTCCAGGACATGGATCTGGACGACAATCCTGATCTCGCCATGCCACCATCTGGGACGCCGACGCATCCCATCGAAATCTCTAGCGGCTCTTCATTCGCAGGGTCGCCATACAGAGGCCCCGGCTTATGGGCCGAAAGGTGAAGCACATACAAGTGTGAGTTTACTCCCCCACATCACGTCTCACCTCCTCACCAGCAGGTTCCCTATGAGGAACCACACTTTCAGGCAGTTACACCACCGCCACCACCAGCGCCAGAGCAGCCGCCGCCTCCAGAACCATCGAGGTGAAGAAGAAGTGCACGGATGTCCGTGCGTGGGGGTTTTCATTTCAGCACCCCCAACACTCCAGCAACTATCCTCCGTTGTATGAAGACCCGCATTTGGGTGGGCCTTCAAACCCTGTTTCTGAAGTCGACTCTGCACCGGTTGCACCTGCACCACCACCACCACCCATGGGTTATAAAAACCCAATCCCTGCTTTCCCAGATGCAGCTGGGTACAACCCGTTTGAGCAACCAGCTTACTCGGGTTATAACTACCATGCACCTTCCGTTGACCCATACGTTGAGGCAGCAAACTACAATGCTCTCTATCCCTCACCCTTTCCACCCGTGTACCCAACTGGGTACCCTGCTTATGGGTATCAATACCCACCACCTCCACAACCTCAGCAGCAGCAGCCACCGCAACCCCCACTCCAACAACCGCAGCAGCAAGAAATTCTTCAAAGGTTGCATGAGGTGGAACAAAGGGTGGAAAAGGGGGATAGAAGCCGCAAAAGTTTTCTTAAGGGTTTAGCAAACCTCCTCAAGGGGTAAAATAAGAAGGACCATTGAAGAACCCTTATTTATTTATTGTGTTGTAATTTCATTTCAATTAAGTCCCTGCGTGGACATTTTATTTAAGTAATTAGTCCCTACGTGGACTTGTTTTCTTATTTAGTCACTGTGTGGACAAGTTTATTGTTTAAAGTCCCGTTTAGGGCAATTATTGTACTTCTTAGGACCCTTTATGAGAAGTTCCTTTTTCAATTACATTTGTCTTTATACATATGTGCATACATTATATTACTAATTAAACTATTATTTTAATTTATAATTGATCTGCCATTAAATCTCAAAAGATAATCTTAAAGGTATAACCTAGCCTATATGTCATCATAGACATGTCCATGATGGTAAGGCCTTTTTAAGATGATAAATCCTTGTTAACACCTAAGAACGTGTTAGCACTCTTGACAAATGTGGTTCGAGAAAATCACACTAGTCATCCTTATATTGGATTTTTCCAAATCCTTATTTAGCTAAATGATATAGTAAATCATGGTTGGTATCACTTTATGAAAACATCCATGTGATGCCATTATTTCGCCTTCAGGGCCAAACTATTTCAAGTACATAACAAAAGACAGTAGTACTCTATGACTTCCTGTCAAGAAAGGTGAAGAACTATGTTCAAACCTAAATGCCTCGATCCAATAAGATCATGGCTTATAAATTAAAATTGTCCTTGTGACAAGGCCTTTTGTGCCACCCTAATACTCTTAGTGTTTGTGTAACTGAGAATAAATATAATGAAAATTTTAAATAAATCTGATTAAACAAATTAACCAATATGGTCTATTTATACCATGGTTAGTGAATCACCGAAAATGATGATTCAATAATAGACCACTAAACTAGTTGTTGTCAATTGTTTTATAGCAATCAAGCTTCACAATGGCCGACTCTGAAGAAGTAAATAGTCATCCAGAATGAACGTAACGGGTGCTGATCTGCAAGCTATGATAGACAATGCGGTAACTAAAGCTATGGACAGGATGTACAAAGATTCAGGTGCTACACGCACCAAAACTCAGACTGTAGCTCATTCTAAGCCTCCTTCCAAAACACACGTATCAAAGAAGGACGATTCTCAGCACTCGTCAAATCAGAAAAGTCAGCTGTCTAAGAAAATAGTGTTCGATCAGGAACCGCGTTCCCAAACTTGTTCTTATAAATAATTCGTCTCTTGCAAACCAAGGAATTTTACAGGCGAAAAAGGTGCCATAGACTGTATGACATGGCTTGATGAAATGGATACCGTTGTGGATATCAGTGGATGTGCTGAGCAGGATGTAGTGAAATTCGTATCGCAGTCATTTAAAGAAGAGTCATTGGCTTGGTGGAAGTCATTGATCCAAGCCACGGGAAAAGTTCCACTCTATAACTTGTCATGGGCGGAATTTGTGACACGGATTAAAGAAAATTTTTGGTGGCCTGGCCCCGAAAATTAAAGGAAATGTCAAAGCTTCCTGGCCTACTACCTATAGGTCAGTGGTGGATCTGTCTTTATCGCTCACGCTTGATGCAATTAGGAATAGGTCTAATAAGGCTTCTGAAGAGGGAAAGAGAAAGAGGGAAGATGAGAGCTCACATCGCTCTGATAAGAAGAGGAAAGGTAATTCTGAGTTTAAGAAAAGTTCCGAATTTAAGAAAAGCTCACATCAGTCGGGTGACAGACCCGTGTGTAAGAACTGTAGGAAGGGCCATTCAGGAAAGTATACAATTGATCCGCAGGCTAAACTCTGTGGAATTTACAAAACGAAGGGTCATAAGACATTAGAGTGCAAGGATCTGAAAAATGCGACCTGTTACAGTTGTAATGAAAAAGGGCACATCAAGACCAACTGCCCAAAACTCGCAAAGAATCCCGAAGAGGCTAAGAAGACCAACGCTCGAGTGTTCCAAATGAATGCAAGAGAGGTAGTGCAGAATGATAATGTTATAACAGGTACCTTCCTCATAAACGAAATTTATGCTAGAGTTTTTTTGACGAAGGCGCGGATAAGTCCTTTGTAGACAATAAATTTTGTAAAAACTGTTAAATCTGCCTATAAAAAATCCAGACATAAAATATGAGGTAGAATTGGCCGATGGTACCTTAGAAACTGCCTCACCAATTTTAGATGGGTGTTTTATATCCATTAGGAATCACTCCTTTCCGTTGTCATTATTACCGATGAAATTGGCAGGTTTTGATGTAGTTATACGCATGGATTGGTTATCCTTGAACCAAGCCCAAATTGCCTGTACCAAGAAGCAAGTTATCATTAAAAATCCTTCGGGTGAATCAATTATTGTTCAAGGAGATACACACCATGGATTGCCCGATCAAGTATCTATGCTTAAGGCGTCCAGATGTTTGGAGAACGGTTGTGTCATTTACATGGCACAAGTGACTGTAGATGCGCCAAAGCCCAAAATTGATGACATCCCTGTTATTTCAGAGTACACAGACGTTTTCCCTGAAGAGCTTCCTGGTTTGCCTGCTGATAGGCAAGTGGAATTCAGAATTGATATTATACCAGGAGCAGTACCAGTTGCACGAGCTCCTTATCGTTTGGCACCGACCGAAATGAAGGAATTAAGGACCTAGTAGGATGATTTGTTGGAGAAAGGTTTTATTCAACCAAGCTCGTCGCCTTGGGGAGCGCCCATTTTATTTGTGAAGAAGAAAGATGGTTCAATACGTCTAAGCATTGATTATCGTGAGCTGAATAAAGTTACAATCAAGAATCGCTATCCATTGCCCATGATCGACGATCTGTTCGATCAGCTGCAAGGGGCAAGTTTCTTCTCAAAAATCGATCTACGGTCGGGGTATCATCAATTGAAGGTCAGAACTGAAGATGTACACAAGACCGTGTTCAGAACAAGATATGGTCACTACGAGTTCTTAGTGATGCCTTTTGGGCTCACTAACGCACCTGCAGCATTCATAGACCTCATGAATCGAGTCTGCAAACCGTATCTGGACAAGTTTGTCATTGTCTTTACTGATGACATACTTATTTATTCAAAGAGCCAAGCTAATCACGAGAAACATCTCTGATGCATCCTTAAACTTCTGCAATAAGAGAAGCTCTACGCGAAATTTTCCAAATGTGAATTCTGGCTTCGAGAAGTCCAATTCCTTGGACATGTGGTAAGTGAGCGTGGCATCCAGGTGGATCCCGCTAAAATAGAAGCGATTATTAATTGGCAAGCACCTAAGACACCCACTGAAATTCGCAGCTTCTTACGTTTGGTAGGTTATTACAGGCGTTTTATCGAAAAATTTTCAAGAATTATTGCACCTTTAACTTCTCTAACTCGCAAGAATGTAAAGTTTGATTGGGGTCCCAAACAACGAGAATCCTTTGATATTCTTAAACAAAAATTGAGCAATAAACCTGTATTAACATTGCCTGAAGGAATAGATGAGTTTGTTGTTTATTGTGATGCATCGCACACAGGTATGGGTTGTGTGCTTATGCAAAGGGGCAAAGTGATTGCCTATGCATGCACATCAACTGAAGGTGCACGAGAAGAATTACACCACCCATGATTTGGAATTGGACACCGTTGTATTTGCACTCAAATTATGGAGGCATTACCTGTATGGAACCAAGTTTGTGATTTACTCAAATCATAAAAGTCTCCAACACTTGTTTAACCAAAAGGATCTCAACATGAGGCAGCGACGCTGGATGGAAACATTAAACGATTATGATTGTGAAATTCGCTACCATCTGGACAAATCGAATGTGGTTGTTGATGCACTAACCAGGAAAGAAAGGATTAAACCTATACGGATTAATGGCAAGAGTATTGAACTAAAGAACAACTTGAATGAAAGGCTGTTAGCTGCACAGAAGGAAGCTATATTGGAAGCTAACTTTCCAAATGAGAAGTTAGGTGTAACCGCTGATCAATTGTCTGTTGGCAAGGATGGAATCCTTAGATTAAATGGTCAAATCTGGGTTCCAATTCAAGGAGAACTTAGAGAGGTGATCCTCCAAGAAGCTCGTAGTTCTAAATATTCAGTTCACCCGGGCAGTGATAAAATGTATCAAGATCTTAAAGCAAATTATTTGTGGATAGCTTTGAAGAAATCCATAGCCACGTATGTAGCCAAATGTCTGACGTGCGCACAGGTTAAAGCCGAGCATCAAAAGCCGTCAGGTTTACTACAACAACCAGAACTGCCCACTTGGAAATGGGAAATGGTAACTATGGACTTCATTACCAAGGACGAAACATGGGAATGATACGATATGGGTTATAGTTGACAGACTGACAAAGTCAGCTCATTTCATACCCATCAAGGAGACGCATAGCTCTGATAAACTAGCCCAACTATACGTGGATGAGATTGTATCTCTCCACGGAGTACCAGTATCAATTATATCTGATAGAGATACTAAATACACATCTCACTTTTAGAAGAGCTTCCAGCAATCTCTAGGCACTCATTTGAATTTCAGTACTACTTATCATCCTCAGACGGATGGACAAAGTGAGCGTATGATTCAAACGCTGAAAGATATGCTACGGGCTTGTGTTATTGACTTAGGTGGAAGTTGGGATGATCACCTTCCTTTGATTGAATTTTCATACAACAACAGTTATCATTCGAGCATCCAAGACACGCCTTTTGAGGCCTTGTATGGAAGGAAGTGCAGAACGCCTGTTTGTTGGGCGGAAGTTGTGGAAACCCAACTATCAGGACCCGAGATAGTCCTGGAAACGACATACAAGATTGTTCAGATCCGTGATCGTTTAAAAGCTGCCAGGGATAGGCAGAAGAGCTACACTGATAAGAAGCGCAAACCTCTAAAATTCGAAGTAGGTGATAAAGTATTACTCAAGGTGTCGCCTTGGAAAGGAGTAATGAGGTTTGGTAAAAAGGGCAAGCTAAGCCCTAGATACATCGGGCCATTCGAGATCATCGAATGTGTCGGAACTGTAGCCTATAAGCTGAATCTGTCACACCCCCAAAATCCACCACGCGGAGTATCACCGCTTGAAGGCGTGACATGACCAGGATTGAGCCACCAATCATATTGAACAACGAAATTAAGTAAGTAAAACCAACCACTATACAATTGGTGACCATAAGACAGTAACCAGTTTTAAGTTAACAGCGGAAGCATAAAACGTAAGTTCATAGTTCATAAGGTTTAAGACCCAAAACATAAGTTTATAAAGTTTAATTAATAAGCATGGGATATAACAGTCCGCATCCCACAACAACCTCCTCCTCGTGCAAGCTCCAAAAGCATCTAGCGACCTGTAAGGCATGTAACAACAAGTCAACAACAAAGTTGAGTGCGTTCACGTTTGGTTGTTTAGTTTTAAGTTATTTCTGAAAAACGTGGTTTGACTTTCGTTGGCTTATTTGCCGTGGGGGTTACCCCGTAGTTGAAAGTATGTTTAACCAGTTCCTTTTCATTACCCAAACCATATCCATAATTAGTGGGGGCTTCCCCATGTGAACTACTAGACGGTATGATATCGACTACTAACGAAAGTAAGTTGTGCCCTAAGTCAATGTCTATCAGCATTGACCCTTTACCTTAGTCCATTAGTACATGCCCGTTCGAACGACACGGTGTGAGGTTTGTTAAACCTAATAGCGCTATTAACTAATGACCCGCTCGCCATCGGCCTCGGCGATTAAGTCGATATAAAATGAGGGACATATGATAGAGTTTTGTCTAGTAAGTTTTAAGGTTGTTGTCCTACCCAAGGAGGACGAACGTACGTAGTTCTCCCAAAGAGAATACGCAGGATTAATATTGGCATCCTACCCAAGGAGGATGGCCGTACATATCCTACCTAAGTAAGATATGTAGATTCCGTTTTAATTCTTTAACCCATTCCCAAACCACCGGGAATCCCATGCCTTAGAAAGTGTGTGAACTCACCTCGGTTTGCTCGGTTAGATTCTCAAATATAGCTAACAGTCAAGGTCGGTCAATCACGTCCTAATATGATTACCAGTTAGTCATTTAGTGGTTTCAAATAGAGCACAAAGTTCCTACACGTATCTATCACATAACATGCATTACTTTAACGGTTTATGACCATATAAACTTCCCATCTATTCCCGTTCATAAATAAACATACGACATTGCACATAACACATATAACATGTTATATCATTCACAGATAACATACTCGACATTTAGACACACAAATTACGACTTATGTCATTTCAGCTTTAATATTCAAAACCGGGCTGTTTTCGGACATTTTAATAAAATAGTTACCTTGTTCCAAAAAATTCCCAAATTTTTACAGAATGTCTGAAACGATCCAAATATTATTGTGTAAAAATATCGGGATCCAGTTCATTACCAATATTTTTTATAAAAAAACATTTTCCGGACTGAAATCAGATTTAACTTTTTCTGACTGTAGTCACGGAATAATTTATTTAAAATTCATCGAGAGTCCGATTTATGAAATTCCAGTGGGAAAATTACAAATACATCGGTGGTCATCTACAGTACAAATTTCATGATCTAACTCTACACAGAATTCAAGTTATGACTGAAAAAAGGACACATATTTTCAGCAGTAAAAATGCAGCTCTAGCTGCTGTTACGAAATGACACTTTAAAAATAGTAAACGAAGTCCAAAAATTATGATTCTGGTGCCATTAGAACCGTATTTCATAATACATAAATCTAGACTTCAGAAAATACATTTTTCGTTAAGTTACGGTCCTGTTACAGCCAACTGAAGTTGGCTGTAATCACTAAACAGCTTTCTGTTTTCAGTCTTTAACTTCCTAACTTGTGTTCGATTGATTCCGTTAACATGTTTAGTGATCACAACAACATCAAACATCAATATTAACAAGCAAATCATCAGATAATCAACAAGAATCATAACAACATCATATTAACATCACTTCATCACTAGACTAGTTTATGTTCAAGACTTGTTTAAGGTTCTTTAGAGTTTCTTATCATTTTGATCACTACACATCTTTAACCACCTAAACAAGATGTAAAAGCAAAGATCTAAGTTCTTACCACTAGTTCAAGACTAGGGAAGTTCAAGAGTAGAAAAGTGGTGGTTAATAGCGAATAGAGAAGGTCTTTCAACTTCCGAGAGCACCAAGCTTCGTTGTATGCCTTCTAACACCAAGAAGTACACTTGGAATGGATGGAGCTTGCAAGAAAATGGTGGTGGTGTGGTGATGAGGGGGCTGCCGAGAACAAGAAGAGGAGAGAGTGGGAGTGTTGGTGTTGATGAGTGAATGGTGAAATGAGAATGAAGGACTAGTGGTTTTATAGCTAAACTTCCCAACATCTTTTTAACCAATAGACTTAGTGCTCCCTAAGTACATAACAATTACAATAAACAATTAAAAGAAATCAAAGTGGTGATCCACTTTCTAGAACCGGTTGGGGGGGGGGTAGGTCTAGTTGGGTTTCAATTGTAAGGTTACTAGTTTAGTTAGGATCAAATGTTCTAGTTAGTGTGTTATGGTGGGTTATATAATATATAGTGTGTTAGGGTGTTTGGGGACCCTAACTAGCTCAGAAAAATAGGAACAATGCTTCTAGCATTATTTTAGTGTTCCGGGTAAAGTCCGATTGTTCGGTTCGGTGTTGTTCCGTTAAAGTGCCTAATTAATCCGTAAAGTGTCCTACATATATATTTTTGTAACGTTTTTAATTCTCAACACTTACGAAAGCACACAAGACTATTTAGTAACTTTTCTGTATACTACTAGTATGTTAACAAGCACATGTAAGTATAACACAGTAATCAGAGAGAAGTTAAATGATTCAGCACAGTCATCAAGTACTTTAATTAACATTAATAGATTGTACGGTTACATGTAAATTTGAGGGTTGTCACAGAATCTACCTGATGAACTTAGCAGAATACACAATGTGTTTCACATCTGCAATTTAAAGAAACGTCTAGCTGATGAGTCGCTAGCAATTTCTCATAAAGACGTGAAGATTGACGAAAGCTTGAAGTTCATTGAGAAACCTTTATCGATCGAGGATCGACAAGTTAAAAAGCTTCGGAGGAAACATGTACCAATTGTGAAGGTAAAATGGGATGCCCGTAGAGGTCAAGAATATACGTGGGAAGTTGAGTCCATGATGCATCAAAAGGGACCTTATTTGTTTCAATAAATCTGGAGGTCGAGATTTCTTTTAAGGGGGTGAGGATGTATGTTGGATCTGAGTTTGGTTTTGATTGTATTTTCTGTTTGAATTGAAATGGAAATGGATGAGTTGTGCAGCGGAATTAATATGGAAACAAACTTTGCATACAATCAAACGAGAGTATTGCTTTGATCAAGACATTTTCAACAAAGAACCGAATGATTGAATTTAATTTCAATAACGATTACAAAGTAATGCTTGAATACAAACTCCCCCTCAGCCAGAGCTCAGTGTTTGTTCGTGCAAAGAAGACGGTGTTGCAAAGAGCTAATAGAACAGTACAGAGCACTGTTCTATTTATAGGCACTAGCAAACCACTGAGCATCTTAAGCTGACGTCACCATGAAAGTGACATTTAACCTCCTAACAAACTCTAACCTCTGATCTATACAAACACTGCTATACTAACTACTGCTTAATACAATACATTACATAAAGATAGAATAAACAACTGCTGCATCCCTCCACTGCTGTGAACCCAGCAGTACTTGTCCGGATCAGCAGTGCTTGAAACAAAGCAGTAGATTGAGCAGCAGGGCTTTAGTCTTCTATCAGACCTTTACTTGAACAGCAGTTGTAGGTCAGCAGTTTGCACGATCAGTAGATAGGAGGTCAACAGATGTTGAAATCACTTTCAAGGGGAGAGACTTGTATGTAAACATCCGCTTATTCTGGATCCACTGCTCTGATCCAGTTTTGGCTTTAATTATCTGTTCCTCTGGTAGGGTTCAATCCCAACAATGTAACACCTCGCAAAATCATGACTAATAAAGTAATGACACGTGTCGTGAAATCCAAGACGAATAATAAGAAAATTACCTTGAAAGAAATATATAAGTCATCATGCAAAACCTTGCCTCTGAATGACCATTTATATAAATCAGAACTTCATTTTATTGACATCATGTTCCCTAAATCGACTGATTGAATTATGATAAAAGTTGCATGGTCACGTGTTAAAGGACTCAAAAATTTTGTCTTCTGGTCAAAGCTTACGGACCGTAAAGGTTCCAACTTACGGTCCATAAGGACCGTAACTGGGCGATACAAATTAAAAGCGGTTACGGACCGTAAGGGCTCAGGCTTACAGTCCGTAAAAAGACTGTATCTTGGCAGTAAAATGGGCAGCTGCAGGTTTGTCACCTTCTACACCCAATTCTCAAAACCAGCTGCATGTTAACGGTTTTGAAATACCATTTGGACACTTGTGAGCATCATGAAACATCTGCGGACACTTAGATTGATCATAGTTCACCCTCTTCTTCTATAAATAGGCTCCTCATTCTTCATTTGAGACTTGCACTTTCAAAATCAGAATTCTTCTCTCTTGCTTGCACTCTATGGAGCATCCTGGTCTTAAAGGAAGCTCTTCTAAGTTCAAATTTTGTGCTAGGACCTTGTGTAAGTGTTCCTAGCTCCTGTAGTTTAGTTTTATTATGTCTAAGGACCGAAAGTCAAAGTTATCGTAATTATGCTTCGACTATTAGTTTAAACTTAAACGGTCCAGCCATGATTCTAAACGAATGTGGCTATGTGTTGGTAATTAAGTAGGTGTTAATCCCACAAAAGGGCACCTCCTAATTATCACGTTTACTCAGTTAATTGTCGAGTCAAAGTAACTAGTCAAAAAGTCAAAATAGTCAGATTTTCATATAATAATTAAAACTGATAATGTAGAGGTTATGAATCATGTTTTGTCACCTAAATAACTTGGTAAATACTATTAGAACATGTTGATGCATGTTCAACCCGACTATTATGAGTTTAGGCTCGGTTCGCAACCGAAAGTCGCAAAAGTGGACTTTTGCTTTGATTTTCAGTTCTGACCCGAATTAGCTTAGTTTCTTTATGCATTAAGGTTCCTATGTGACCATATTATATGTTAGTATAACCCTTTGAGGTTATACTACATGGTCCCTTAGTAATCCGAATTATTTGCTTGTTTCCGTTGTTATGCTTAAAGTTTGACCATTATGCCCTTATAGTATAAAGACGAGATTTTTGAATATGTAAGCATGCAAATAGCTTTATTACTGATATATAAACATGTCAAAATTATTTTGACATTATTTTCTGGTCTCAAAACAAAGTTATGCAAGATATAGTAAAATTAAACTTTTTATTAATTAAATTACGCTTTTGTTCATAAATCATGTTTAAACCCGAATTTTAGCACCAAACTCATTACCTACTATTATGATATTATTTTTAAGGATTTTTGAAATATTGGGTCAGATTATAAACTAACCATATCATTGAGTTCTTGTATAAATTCGATAAATGACGATAATCCCCTATTTGTTAATAAAATGAGATTTACATATGATTAACATGCCAAACCTTTTCCTACTAGTGTTATATGAAAAATAAAATATTTTAAACATTCAAGGCTGATCAAAATCTGTTAGTGCACTATGTCTATTGACTTCGTCTTGTATCGAGTCATGTATAGGATAGGATAAACCAGTGTTCGGTTGCTAGAAACTGATTTTTATGTGTTTGGAGCTAATTCCGCTTGAAACAGCCAAGGCCATTTCAAACGAAATCAGCAACACTATATATAGGGGTTCATGGTTTGTCATTTAAAACGGAATTACATTTTCTGATTCGGTAACGAAGTGCTGCCGAATCGTCTCCAGGTTGTAAATCTTTGTTAGATCAATACAAGAGACATTTAAATTGAATCGAGCGTCCGTTTCATTGATTCCGCCTTTGATTCGGATCCAAAACTCTTCTGAACGACTCATTTAGGTCGCACAACGATCCTACAAGTGGTATCAGAGCTCAGGAGGAAGAGTTTAGCTTGATTTCATCAGTTTTCTGACTTCTACACCTTCTTTTTCAAAATTCACAAGATTTTGCGGACAAAATGGATTGAATTTCATACATTACATGCGAAACAGTGTTTTAACAAAGCCTTGAAAAAATTGGACTTATTATCAACCTAAAACTTGATAAAATGGGTAATTTCGCTTGAAAATCTGTTCAGACATGATGACATCATCGTAATTCCATTTGAAATAGCTTGTTAATTCCGTGTGAAGAGGGTAATTCCGCACCAAAAAGTAATTTTGCTTGAAAAGTTCACCTGATTTCGCTCCAAAGTGTAATTCCGCTTGAGAAGGTTCACACGAAATTAGATAATTCCGTTTCAAAAGGGTATCCCGTTTCAAGTTCTGATTTCGTTTGAAGTGTCATCCAAGTGATTTCGTTTGAACAAGTTATTCTGTTCCAAAGTGATTTCGTACCAAAGTGATTTCGTTTGAAGATCAATATTCCGTTTGAAAGTGGAAATTCCGCGTCAAGATCATTTCACGTCAATCGAGTGTCAGTTTATTACAAGTTGTTTGATATTGTTTAAACTGATTGTGTTTGTGTGATTGTTTTTGTCTCCAGGTAATTCAAGAAATTCACATCATGGCTGAAGAGTTCTACAATACGTTCTACAACGCGTTTACATCCGAGTCTTCCAAAATCTCAACTGTCACACTAAAAACTATTACAAAAGCAATAAATGAGAACATTAAACATGATAACTTTTATGGCACACATTCAAAACCACCAACTCTGGAAAGCATTGAAGATTACACTTGCTGGAAAGATCGGTTCATTAACTGGGCAAAAGCTTATGCTTATGAAAGCTGGTTCTGTTTGGAATTTGGTTATAAAAGGCCGACTGATGATAAAGGAGAAGAGCTTCCACTCAAGAACTTACCCAAAGAAGACAAAGCAGAATTCTCAGCAGAACAGAGAATGATTGCTTTGATTCAATCTTCAATCAGGAATGACATGTTTGCTTTATTGCAACATGATGGAACATCGAAATCTGTCTGGGAAGCTTTACGGGTAAAACCTGAGGGGGGTAAACAAATCAAGAAAAATAAAATTGCATTATTAAAGAAAGAATTTGATTTGTTTGATAGTTTGAAAGATGGATCAGTTAGACAAATGATAGAGAGATTTGGTCATTTAAAAATTGAACTTGATCGGTTTGGTATTGTTAAAACTAGAGAAGAAATAATTGATAAGATCATAGAAGCGTTACCACGAGCTGATCAGTGGCAAACGTTTGTATTCATATTGAAAAATGATGCTTTATATGACACAATTTCTCTTGATGTCTTGCTAGAAAAGATAGAAAGTCATGAGCTTGAATTGCAGAAACAGAACAAGATGAGCAGTTCTTCACATCAACAGAATGTTGGTCTCTACTACAAAGGTAATGTACCTTCAGTGAAAGTTGGAGAAACACCAAAGACAGCATTCAGTGGTGAGAGAACAAAAAAGCCACAGAAAAGTTCATCAAGTTACGATCCGGGTTATCATTCATATTCGTCAAAAGTTAGTTCGGAAGAATCAGATGATATACTGTGCAACATTGCTCTCAAGTTGAAAAATTCTCCTGCAATGAGCATCAATGCAGCTAAGCAGCAAATGAGCTTCCCTGCATCTGTTCTGGAATCGTATGAAGGTCTTGTAGCTGGTAAAATTGGAAACTCAGAGTTAACCAAAGAAGACTACGACCAGATTGATCCGGAAGAAATGGAACTCATTGATATTCAATGGTGTTTGGCAAGTTGCATCCGCAGAGCTCAAAGATACATGGAGATTACTGGGAAACAATCATTAGGTGGTGCATCAACAAAACTTGGATTTGATAAGTCCAAAGTGACCTGCTTCAAATGTAAGAAAAAAGGTCATTTCAAGAGAGAATGCAACAATTCTGCAGTTGGTGGAAATGAACATCCGTTCAATGATGATTATTACCGAAAGGCAATCTACCACAGAAGCAAAGAAGAGCCGAAAATGATCGAAGATAAACCCAGAGAGAAATCTAGAGCTTGTGCTGTAATCCATGATGATGAAGGATATAATTGGAGTCAGATTCTTCCAGAAGAAGATCGTGTTGATAATCGAAATACAGCTCATGGCAGAAAACCATCAAAGAGCAATCATTATGTTTTTGTTGCAGAAATCAAAGAGGAAAACCAAGAAGAAAAAGTTATAGCTGAAATCAAAGAGAAAACCAGAGAAGAGATTCTGAATGAGAAAACATACAGAGAAAAAAGCATGGCTTGGAACAGAATGAATGAAATGCAAGAAGAATATGAAGATGCTATCAGCTACAAAAGATGGGATAAGAAGCAAGAGTGTTATGTCAACAGATATGGTGAACCTGTTGTTCCCAAGAAGGACATAATTTATGATGATGTTCTTTTAGTAATTCCTCGAGCCGGAGAATATTATTCAAATGCTGTGAAAGATAAATCATATGAGAAAAAGCTTGGAAAAGTCATAAGAGATGTTATGACTTCAAGCTTGAGGAAGAGGGATGAAGAAAGAATGAAGAAGAATGTTGAGTGTATGGTTGAAGAGTTGAAGAAGGTCGCTGAGGAAGTCAAAGTCAAAGTAGTTAAAGAGGAAGATGTGAAGGTAGAAGAAGTTGTTGTGAATGAAGAAGTTGTGAAAGAAGCTGTTACTGAAAAACAGCTATTAGAAGAAGAATTGAAGAATGAGAGTTTAGTTACTGGTGATGTTGGTGTTAATGCTTAGGATGAGAAAAGGAGTGATGTTGATCAAAAGCAAACAGAAGAAAACACCAAAGTGCCAATCACTGAGGTAATTTCTGATTCTGAAATCTTAAAAACCATTGAACAGTGCAAGAAATGCATGGAACCATGCAGTGCTTGTACTGAAAAAGATGAAAAGTTCAGAACAAGAGATCTTGAATTTACTAAAATAGAAGAAGTTTTCAAAAATAAATACAAAGAAATGTTTGAAAATGAAAAAGTTTTGAAAGATAACGAGGAAAAACTTTTTGGGAAAATGTAAAAAATTAGAAAAAGAAAATGAAGTTTTGAAAAAAAATGTTTTGAAAAAGACAGAAGAATGTGATGAAAAATAAATTGTTTGTCAAGAAATGAAAAAGGAATATGATTCAATAAAACTGGCATATCACATTACTAAAGAGTCATATGAAAAGGTGAAGAGTGAAATGAAATTTTCTCAATCAAGATTGAATTACTGTTCTGAAACAACTAATGAGCTTAAGCGACAGTATGAAATAAAGCAACATGTTGTAAATTCCTACATTGAGGATGTTGCTAAGCTAAAGCGACAGATTGATGATTTAGAACAGGATAACAACAAGTTAAAAAGTTATCACGTGTCGTCATATGTGCTTGAAAGAATTTTATAAAACCGGATGGTGAGTCTGAGCAAAACAAGAAAGGCATTGGCTCAGAGTTTCATCAAGTTCCACCACCAGAAAAGTTTGTATTTTATGATGATGAAAAGGTCGAAAAAGCTTTCAACATGGTAGATCAATTGCCAGATAACATTGACGTAACCTATTCCAAATCTGATGATTCTAGTGATTCAGAGGTGGTAGGTAAGGTCGTTGAAAGTGTGTTGAAAGAAGAGTCAGTTGAAAAAGGTAAATCTGAATCACAGGATGAAAATGAAGGTAATTTTCATGATGGATATCTGAAAAAATCAAAATCTGAGAAAAATTTGAATGATGATTCAAAAGGATTGGTTTATACCATGATTGGATCAGACAAATTATTCTTAGATGTTGTATTCCCGATTCAGAATGTGATTTCAGAAAAGGTTGATAAAGTTTTCAAGATGGTTGAAATTGAAAAATCTGATATTCCAAAGTTTGCTGGAAAAGGTCACAAAACTTTTTATAACAAACCTGGTTACAAGAAGAGAAATATGAAGGCTGGGTTGGGTTATAAAAAGAAACAAAGTCGAAATAAAAATGAAATGCCGAATTTTCAGACAAAGATGAATTTTGTTCATGGAACAAGTTCCGAGGAAGAGAAAGAACTAAAATTTAGACGACAGTCTAATGAAGAGTTATATGCTCAAAAGATAAAGCAACAACCACATGTCAAAGATGTTTAAAAAAGAACATGTTTCAAATGTGATCAAATAGGACATCTTGCACGCAAGTGTCAAAATCTGAAACCTGTTGATGTTGAGTCGAAAAAGAAGTCTGATAATGTTGAGAAACAGAAATCTGAGGATGTGAAACAAAGGTCAACCAGAGTTGATTCAAAACAAACTTGGAGGTACAACACAAACAAGTTTGTTTCGAACCAACCTTGGAAATCAAACCCAAATAGGTTTGATTCTAGACAGATCTGGAATTCTCAGACACCCAGATTAAGAATAAAACACAGTTGCAAAACAACTGTCGATGCAATGAAACCAAACGAGTTTTGGAAACCTAAAGTTGTTGTTCAAAATCAAAATGTTCAAAAAGAGTCAAATTTTTACAAAAGAGGTAAGAAACAAGTAACTTCGGTAAATGATGAAAAAGATGAAGTTAAAATTGACACCGTCTTTGTTCAGAATGATAAAGATTTTCCGAAATTGAATGAAGCATATTGTGTTGAAATGCCTAAGGTCAAACAGACCTGGGCTAAATTGTTCAAGTGATTAAATCTTTTGAATGTGCAGGTGCTTCTGAAGTCAAATGAATGTCAACCAAAGGAGAATCGAAGCAGCCTGGCATGTGAGGAGGAGGCTATTGAACCCTGGTTTGGTTGAAACAGGGAGTTTGCTTGTTTTTTGTATATAAATAAACAATATTTCAAAAACCCTAAAAATTGAAAATTTTGAAAAATCAAAAATATGTTTGTTTTTAAATTTGTCAAATATTAAAAAATTCAAAAAGATGTTGATTGAATATGCCGAAACCCTCAAGGCGGAACAAACATGATTAATTTCACTAGATTGAAAAACGGTGTTCAAACTGTAAAATATCAATGTGTTGTAAATCATGGGGGTATTTACTGCTTTACATGTTATATATTCTACTTCTCATGTGTATTTTTTCTGCAAATCAGAGCACTTTCTGCAAATCAGTATCGGTTATCAAATTTTCTTTAAATGATTTTGCATTTTAGGGGGAGTATTGTTGTTAGAAAATCCAAAAACATTAGAAAATTTGAAAAAGTCAAAAACATGATAAAATTCAAAATGAGTTTTTGTGTAAAAAGAGGAAATGATAGTACATCAGTAGACAGTTACAGTATGCTAAAGAAATGTAATGATTAAATGGCGTTAAACGGTCTCACTGATGATTTGCCGATAGGTTTTTATACATTTAGTAAACTTTTTCGGGATATAAACCTAAATTCAAACTTGCTTATTTCGTGGGTAACACTACTTGGATATATAGGTAACCCCTAAAATCTTGTTTGAAAGGTCCCTCTTTCTGAGATACTAGGTCTTTATGCTTAGTGATATCTGGGGTATTATTTTGGGACTTCTGATAATGCGGAAGCAATGGCCTAGTCCCCGTATAATACTTTCTGCATGCTTGAAATATAGCAATCGCCCTCAGTACAAAAATGATGAAACATTGAATAATGCTAATCATGTGCTGTTGAAGAAAAGATTCTCTAAAGGGAACATACCTAAAGACGAACCGCCATCTCTTTGTTGAACGAAAGTTCTGACCTGAGCTCTCACGGTCTCGCATTTAACCCTTTACAGATATCATCTAGGTATACTCACCTGTAAGACTGAATATTGGGATCTGGATACAGGAGTATATTCAAGAGGTGGGACACATGAATGAGTTTAAGTTCTTAATACATCTAATTCGTATCCTGAATCACTTGAACTTTGTGTGAAAATTTAAGTGGATCAGTATATCGACAATCTAAGTGAATTGTTTAATTCTTAATGTGTAACTAAGCTCAACGGTACTTGTGACTTGTCAAAAACTGATATGATCCTCTAACGCAAACTCAAACAAAAATATTGTATGTAAATATGTTTGTAAATATTTCTTTATTGCTTTATGTTTCAGAAAAAATACAAAAAGATTTTGATTCTGCTTTATTTTCGACAACCGATGTTTGAAATGCTGAGTTTCAAAATCTGAGTATGCTGATTATGTTTCTGAAAATAAAACGAGTTCATTAATTTGAAACTTGAAGTTTTTAACAAAAATCAAAAACAGTTTGTGATATCTCCAAGGTCATTAATTTGGACTTGGATGATTAACTGTGAGGGATTTGGATGCTTTTATTGTTAAAATCTGTTGAATAAAGCCAGGTTACGATTCCTGGAAAAACGAAATTGCTTTCATTGTAAAATATTTTAGTATATGATTGAGAGAGCCAGGTTTTCAATCCTGGAAGTTCAAAATGTTGTTACTTATAAATGTTTGAGTGATTGCAGATATTGTACCAGACTACGATCCCGACAGGTGAGTCTAAGGGGGAGTCTGAAGACGAGCTCAATGCAAGGGGGAGCTTGTAACCAGAAAGCAAGGTGTCGATCCCTAAAGCACGGAAGCTTGTCGAAAGGGGGAGCCTGAAGAATCTGTTAATGTTAGAGCCAGAGACAGATCCTGGTATACAATTCAAAGAAAGAAGCTGATCAATGAAGAAAGATTGATAGATACTTACACTGTTAGACAATTTGGTAAGAGTGTGAAGACTGATCAAGACTGAAGATGTGTCATGATAAAGACTCGACACTGAAGACTTCGTCAACATCCAAGGGGGAGTCTGTTAGTGCACTATGTCTATTGACTTCGTCTTGTATCGAGTCATGTATAGGATAGGATAAACCAGTGTTCGGGTTGCTAGAAACTGATTTTTATGTGTTTGGAGCTAATTCCGCTTGAAACAGCCAATGGCCATTTCAAACGAAATTAACAAAGTTAATTTCGCTTGAAATGACACTTGGTCATTTCAAACGAAATCAGCAACACTATATATAGGGGTTCATGGTTTGTCATTTAAAACGGAATTACATTTTCTGATTCGGTAACGAAGTGCTGCCGAATCGTCTCCGGGCTGTAAATCTTTGTTAGATCAATACAAGAGACATTTAAATTGAATCGAGCATCCGTTTCATTGATTCCGCCTTTGATTCGGATCCAAAACTCTTCTAAACGACTCATTCAGGTCGCACAACGATCCTACAAAATCTCAGAATTTCATAAACATCGCAAATATCGTCAATTATCGATTTTTATGCTAATTAGGTGCATAGTATGGTTCAAAACCATATTTAGCACCCAAGACTTGTTACCTACTGATTTTATAAATAAATTTTAATACTTTTACAGTAGGTATAAGTCATGAACTCAGACTTCCAATTTTGTCCCTAAAACCATATGCGAAATGACCAAAATGCCCATACGGTGCATAGTTTGGCCATAAATGGTAAACCACACATATGTATGATATCTTACTATTATAACTTTATAAAATAAATATTTTTACAAAATATTATAGACCAGAACATCAGTTTGCTTCAAAACTTCTTTTATAATTCTTAAAATGACCAAAATACCCTTACGGGACTTAAATTGGTTTAAAAATATTTTTGGGCATAACTGTTGATAACCTACTGATATCACAACTTATTTTAAGCATAATAACTTATAGAACTAGTATATGACTCATCCGGTTACCCGTTTATGCTTATACGGGTACGGTGCGGTTTATATGACTAGTTTACATAAGCTAGCCGAAACGGGTCAAAACTTATCATTTTAGCTTCAAATTCCAGAATGTATTTAGTTTACCCATATAATACAAGTATCCATGCTTGTCGGGTCTAAATTACATTCTGATCCGGTCATCGCTTAATCTAGCGTTTCGTACCGTAAACCTTTCCTTAAACTAACCGGTCGAAGTTTACTTCTAAAATAAGACCCGTTAGTAATCTCATTGGTTAATATAACCTTCATTCAGATTTAGGAGCTCAGAAAAAGATACTTGCACTTGTTTGAGTAGAATATACAGCTGAGTATACAAAACTTGCATTTTAAGCTTAGGTAAATACTTTTAACTTATTTTCCCTTATACGGGCTTGGGATACGGTAAAATATTGCCACTTGGTCGGGAGTAGAAACATTTTAATCGAATATGGTTAAATTGCATAATCCCGTTTTAATCAGTGATGCTTGATAACAAATAACATTGGGGGTTAACGACCGTGACCTGGATATCCTCGGCTCATTTAAGATCGTAAATGGCCACGACTTAAGCACGGGGTGTAGGCATACACCTGACAGTTGCATATGTAAAAGATATACTCACTTGCTGGGGTTACCCGCCATGGGATTATATTTGTGGTGTGTCGGTTAATCTTGTTCGGCTTTTATCCCGGCCCTAAATGTTGGATAAACATGTAAATCTAATACAAGATTATTATTAATATAATTGTCCCAAGTTATAAAAGAATATTTGTGCCTTGTGCATTTAAATCACTTTTCATAAATGTTTTCAAATGAGTCAGTTAATTGTATTTACTAGTGAAAACTGACGTGTTTTCAAAAAGGCTAAGTGGCAGGTACTTCTCATTATTGGCTGGGAGCTCTGGGCGTTAGTTAAAGAATCTTGCAAGTTCTTAATGCTTAAATTCTGTTGAACAACATTTTGTATTATATTTTAGATCCGCCTGTGGATCCTATCTTACAACCATCTGTATATTATTTTATTCATACTTTACATTTCGGTTTGTAATAATATTTTCTACCAAGACTTCCGCTGTGCAATGATCTGTGAATATCTGACTATGATGATATCAACTACGTCACGATACTCCCCGCCGGGCCCACCGGTTATATGTGGAAATATCGGGGTGTGACAGAGACCCTCCGAGACAGTTTAGCCCAGCTGACATAGAAGCTCAACTAGGTCGTTTAATTAATCGTCTACCAGGTAAGCATCCAGCTTTTGGAGGTGGGAGGATAACCCGGTCAGATTTCGAGTTGAACTGGTCCAAACGAAGCATATTTTTTGACCTTGAATATTGGTCTTCTCTGCAGCTGAAACATAACTTAGATGTAATGCATATAGAGAAAAATGTGTGCGACAACTTTCTTGGTACTCTTCTAATGAACGATAAGAGCAAAGACACGCCAAATGCGCGGTCCGACTTGGAAAAACTAAACATTCGGCTGACACAATGGCTGAAACAATCGGGTGGCAAGTTCTTAAGTCCCCACCCAAAGTACTCATTCAAGTCCGATGATCGAAAACTTTTTTGTCAGTTTTAAAAAATGTTAAAACTACCAGATGGGTTTGGATCTAATATCAGTAAGAGGGTGACAGATAACAATGCTAACATTACCGGGTTGAAATCTCATGACTGTCATATCCTCATGCAACGTTAGATACCGATTGGGGTTAGAGGGCTTTTGAACAAAGATACATCTACACCGATAGTAGACCTTTGTATGTTCTTTAAGCAACTTTGCTCTAGAACACTATTGATGGATGATATGAAGAAAGCGAAGGATGACATTGTTACCATCTTATGCAAGTTAGAGATGATCTATTCACCTGCCTTTTTTGACATTATGGTTCATTTACTTGTGCATTTACCAGATGAAGCAATTGCGGGAGGTCCAGTAGCTTTTAGATGGATGTATCCATTTGAAAGGTACATGAAAAAACTAAAGAACTATGTCAAAAACCCGGCAAGGCCGAAAGGTTGTATAGCTGAAGGTTATGTGCTTGAAGAAGCTCTAACATTTTGTTCAAGGTACCTAAAAGATGTTCAGACTAAGTTCAATCTTCCAGATAGAAACGAGGATGTCGTTGTTGAAAAAAGAAAGTTATGGGTGTTTGAGTCCAAATGTCGTCCTGTTGGCGCAACAAAGAACAAACATCTATCATTCACCGAAAAAAGTAAGATGGAATGGTTTGTCCTCGAAAACTGTGCAGAAGTCAGGGAGTACATGAAGTGAGTGTTTCTATCTTTAACTTTTCATAATCTGTTAATTAGTATTTTTCATTCCTTTCTTATATTTGTGATCAATGTAGTGAATTCAAACATACACATCCCCAAGATGATCTTAAAACCAAATTTCCGGGATGGTTTCTCCATAAGGTATAATACATATATAACACTCATTACTCTACACTTGTTAGGTAAAACATATATAACAAACATTATTACTCTATATTTGTTAGGTCCATTCGATGAAAACACAAAATTCTCCAGAATTCCACCCAGAGTTGTATGCTCTTTCAATTTGTGCGAAAATGACTGCTTACACTTACACTACTTGCATAGTCAACGGTGTTAGGTTTAAGACACTTGAACATGATGAAAAATGCGCAACGCAAAACTCAGGGGTGGAAGTGGTTGGAGAGAACGGTGTGAAATTTTATGGCCAATTAGAAGAAATTATTGAGTTGCGTTATACAAATGATTATTCAACTGTCCTATTTCGATGCAAGTGGTTTGATACTCGAAGGGGTGTAAACCATGACAATAATATCACCAGTATAAGCACTGAACATGAATGGGACAAAGACGATCAACTCATATTTGCTTCGCAAGCGAAACAAGTGTTCTTCATCCAAGAAACGTCTCGAAACCAAAAAAATAAACATAGGTAGGTAGTCGAAAATGTTAATCATCGAAAAATTTGGGATCGGCCATTAAGTGATGACCGCGTCAAGAAGGTTCAAAATGTTGACAGAGGCTTAGAAGATATTGACGTTGTCGACAACAACTCTTCATCTGACTATCCACTTGTCATTGACTTGACCCAATACTTTCAAATTGGATCTTCTCATATTACTGCGGGTGATCCTTCAATTGAAGTTGATCCCCCAACGGCTACCGTCGATGAAGTGTTTGAGGTCGAGACTGATTGTGATGAGGTCGAGGCTGATTGTGATGAGGACGATCCCGATTATATGGAGTCTGACTAAAAGAAAAGTTATTGTAATTTATATTAATTTGTATTTGATAAACACTTGTTGAAATATTTATTTGAATTTGAGGTACACTTGTTGTACTTTCCCTTAATTTCTATTAGATACACATGCTGTAACATTTGTAACTTTTTAGGGATTATGTTTTCGATATTGCTTATATTTGCGTATCTGATGGCGGATGTGGCCCCATGGGGACATGGGGGTGACGGCGCTGGTGATCCACCGCCTCCTGGTTGTCACACCCCCAAAATACCACTCACGGAAACACCGCAGGGCGTGTGACGTACCAGGATCTTAGGCACCAATCACATTGAACTTATAAAGATAAAATAAAACTTTCATTTATTTAAAGTAAGTGTTACAATACAAGAGTTATTATCCATCGGAAGCATATTACAATTTGTTATGAGTTCCATAAAACAGGTGTTTAAAAACCATCAGACATGTCTTGTGACTCCTTGTGACTTGACCCATGACCACTCCAGTATCCCAGACAGCAAGTTCCAACAATATGTACCTAAAAGTTGAGCGAGTTCACAGTTGATGTTAATTTTAAAGTTGTTCCAAAAAACCGTAAGTTCATTCGTAAACCATGAGTTAACCAATCCTTTGTTTCCCAAACCATAACCAGTGGGGGCTACCCCATGTTAACCACTAGACCGTTAACATATCGACAACTGACTGAGAAAGTTGTGCCCTACGTCAATGTCTATCATCACTGACTAAGTGCCCAGATCCATTAGTCCACGCCGGTCCTCCCAGCACGGTGTGAGGCTTGTCAAACCTAATAGCGCTATTTAACTAATGACCCGCTCGCCATTGGCCCGGTGATTAAGTCGATATAAAAATGAGGGACTTAATGATAGAGTTTTGTCTACTAAGTTAGAGGTTGTCGTCCTTCCAACTGAGGACGTAGGTACGTAATCTATCCAAAGAGAGTACGTAGATTAAATGTTGTCATCCTTCTCAACGAGGATGGAGGTACATATTCTGTTAAAGGTGAATATGTAGGTTTCGTTTTAGTTTCTTAACCCATTCCCAAACCACCGGGAATCCCATGCCTATAGAAAGTGTGAACTCAAATTGGTTTGATCGGTAAGACCAGTTACTCTAATACCAATTGATCAAGCACGTCCTAACATGATTTATAACCGACAATCAGTTTCATACCCATGTATTTCGTCACTCATTGCATAAGTGGTACTCATGACATAAGCACATAATTATTCACGTTATAACCGTTAGCTATGACATACACAATCCAAGTTAACACAGTTGGTCCACACCACGGAGTTCATGCAAGATTACGCATTTACTTCGCTAGTCTAAGTTCCAATTACAGATAACGATCCATTTAAGCTTTCTAAATCAGGTGTGGCCCATTTATTTGGCCCAACGAAGTAGTGTGTGTGCAAATGGGTTTAAAGGGTGCGGCCCAATCACCTATAAATTAGTCCCATTAATCAAACAACCCATTTAACTTATACGGCCCAACTATTAACGTGTGCGGCCCAATGATTTACTTCGTTCAATGCAGCCCGTTAACTATCTTCATGTTTGACCCACCCAACGCAACTTGGCCCAAAACCCAGCCCAGTATGCGTTCCGAATAACTCCACCTGGACTGTGCATCTAGCCTCAACCCGTGGCCCAGTTTTATGTTAGCGGCCCATTGTGTAAGTGCATCCATTTAAACTGCTATGCAGCCCAATCTATCTTTATATGATACCCGATTGGCTCATTAGTCCAAAACAGTTTGCATGATATTAATTCCTTACCCATTACAAATCTCATAACATAACAACTATCCACTAAATTATGTCTATTCAATTAGTCATCATATGTCAGTTACGATAATACAATGTTTGTTACAAGGGCTCCACTAACAAATAACTCATTCCTTTTCAAAATAATTACCGCCCAAGTGTCATTAGGGGATCTTTGTTTACGCAGCCCAGTCATTAATCACAAGGCCCAAACAAGTTTACATGTTACCAACTCACTTCCATAGCCCACAGCCGATTGCATATTATCACAGTTCAATTTCCACATTTATCACAATTATTCTAATCACTATTCTGCTTATCCTAAACATATAGTTATCACCAAGAAATCGTGAAGTCATGAATGAATTCTTGTTATACATCATTATCTTTTATCAACACATAACAACAACCATATCACAGTTTCATCATTGAATTATTGTTAGAACCTATTAATCAAATCCTAATATTCATGCACTATGGTTATTAATTCTAAAACTCACACATATGTATTTATATGTATCATCGAGCAGCAACAGGTAAACGACTAATCACAAGATTCTTATATCATATAATCCACACAAAAGATTAAGGTTTATAGGATTTCCAATGATAATACCCCCTCCCCCACGCACCAAGATTCAAATATAACACATAACATGATAGTTAGACAATGATCCCTAAATCATACACAAGCCTATCATAATAAGAACACTCAATTGGTTTCTAACATGACTAACCTTACAACTCAATAGGTTTCAGTCGATGATCACAGGAACGAGGAGGGTTTTCCTCTTGTTGCCGACGCCGAGAGATAGGAGAGGTTAGCTAGGGTTGTTAATTCTAATGCGTGATTTGAAAAATTATGGGGAAACATCACTTATCTGTACGTATAACATATGGGGGCGCATGTGGGCTTCAAGTGATGTGGGCCGAGAAAGAGGAGATGTGAGAGGGGTGTGGCCTCCGGCCCAAGTGGAGGTGTGTGAGAGTTATTCGGATTCGCGACCTAAATGTATCAAATAACTCGCAGCCCAATAAAGTTAGTTTTCTAAATTAGCCAAACGACAGATACTAGCGTTTAACGGTTTCCTGTATAGTTAATCGATCAACACATATAAACATACTCAATCACGTTTTACATTAAGAAAGTACATTTCATACACGAGTGTTTAATAGTTTTCATCATCGTAAGGAACATGAAAGAGAAATAATAAGAAATAGGATCACGTGACTAAGAGACGCTGACCATGAAAGTTCGGGTTGTCACACTGGTGGTTATTTTAGTGGCACGCATGAGACCGACGGTAAGTCTTTTACTAAATTATTTTTTGGTCCTTATATTTTATATATTATAAATGTTGTTACTAATTATTTTTGTTTTAATTGCAGCGGTTCCCCCGAAGAGGATTAGGGGGAAAGCCAAAAATGAGAAACTACAGCGTCTTGTAAAAGCGGGGGGGGGGGGGTATCGCTTAGGTTTGACAGACAGGTCACGTATACCCCCGTTGGTAAAACAAGAGATATGTTTTCAAGGGAGGCCGGCCTTTATATATGGCGAACCATCCCATTCGATAAAATGGGATGGGAAAACATTTCACCACCGCACAAGGAAGCCATCTTGAACCACTTACGGGTAAATAAGTTATATGCATAAAATTTTATCAAATATTTAAGCACATGCAAATGCGCCGTTAAACGGTAGTGAATTCGCAGCCGTTTAACGACACATTTGCAGCCGTAAGCGGGCCTTTAAACGGCTGCAAACGCGCCATTAAAGGGCTGCGAAATGGCTGCCGTTTGCGGCTGCGTTTACAGCTGTTTAAAGGCCTGTTTCCGGCTGTAAATGCGTCGTTAAACGGCTACGAATTCGCTGCCATTTAACGACGCATTTGCAGCCGTAAACGGGCCTTTAAACGGCTGCAAACACGTTGTTAAAGGGTTGCGAAATCGTTGTCGTTTGTAGCTGCGTTTGCAGCCGTTTAAAGGCCCGTTTACGGCTGCAAATGCGCCGTTAAACGGCTGCGAATTCGCTGCCGTTTAACGGCGCATTTGCAGCCGTAAACGGGCCTTTAAACGGCTGCAAACGATCCATTAAAGGGCTGCGAAATCGTTGCCGTTTATGGCTGCGTTTGCAGCCATTTAAATGCCCGTTTACGGAGATTTTGCAGCCATCGTTAAATCTAATTTATATATAGATTTAGAGGCAAAAAACTTAACGAGTGGTATTAGGAGTGTGCTTATGAAGCGGTACTCTGACCGCAAGCACGAAGCTAAAAAATTATTTAAGAGCAAGGGAGGTTACGACGATATTGAGAGGGCAAGGGCATACCATCCCCCGGATATGCCCTATGATAACTGGTTGAGAACCATCGAAGGTTTTCGGGACCAAAAATATATTAACAGAAGCGAGGCCAACAAACAAGTATGCGGGAAACAACAATTCATATACCGCGGGGGGACAACAACATACGGTAGCACCGCCTATAAAAATGTAATGTTTTATGTATGTGTGCGTGTGTGTAAGCTTTTGTTTATTTAATGTCTAATCTAAGTTTAATGTTAAATAGGATATGGATTGGGTACCTACGTATGCTAAAACCCACACGGATAATCAGGGGAATTGGGTTGATCCAGTTGCTGAACAAAATTACCTAAGTATTTCTTTTAAGTATAATTGTCTATAACAAATATATATATATATATATATATATATATAATCATCTTCGTAAAATACAGCGGAATTTACAGCAGGCCACAACGAATGGAGCGGTGATAGTCCTCCAATTGGCCCGTATCTGGAAGCGTTGGGAGAGCGGCGAGGATGGTACCGGGGGATGGGGCCTAAACCTTCTTCCAACACGTCTTCGAACATGTCGTCTTCGCAACATCGGATGGAAGAACCCTTTTCCGAGGTAAACTACACAATTTATAAAATGACAAACGAACGCATGTTTCCTTGTTAAATATATGTTGGTAGCGTTAATTAATATGCTAATATACGTTTTGATATCTATTATTGTAGGTTTTGTTAACAGCTTGTTCCAAACTCCGGCCTTTTTGAACCAACTTAACAACTATCTTGGTTCAAAAGGAAAAGGAAAGTCAAACGACTACGATTCTGATGACTTATTCGATAGAGAAGATGTGGATGATTCCGACGAGTGACTTGTTGTTTTTAAAGTAGGATGATAATGTATGATTTAATTAAACGTTGTAGGATGATAATGTAGGACTTAAACGTAGTTTGTAATTATATTACCTTTAGTATATGTTCATGGCGTATGTTTGCGTTGTTTGAATTTGGCAGGTTGTGATTTTCGGCCGTAAAACTGGCTGGGTGCAGCTGTATACAGCTGCTGTTTAAAAAAAAAAGTTGACTTTTAGCGGCGACACCTGTCGCCGCTATTGCTCTTAACCTTTACTGACCATTGGTAACACCGGCGACCCTTTAGCGGCCACACGTCGTCGCTAAATGTCTTAGACCAATAGCGGTGACAGTGACTTTTAGCGGCGACAACCAGGCCAATAGCGACCCATCAATACCGGCGACCCTTTAGCGGCGACAGCTGTCGCCGCTAAAGGTGTTCCTTTCTTGTAGTGTGTATAAAACAGCCCTATAATTGTTAATTTGTATGTATATAAAATTACAGTTTGTTTTTTAAAAGTTTCCATCTAAAGTACGATGATGTTTAAGGTGGCCGGTTTGTTGGAAAAAAAAAACTAAATGGGTTGGTTCTGGTACAAACCATATTTATCTTACAAACCTTAAGAACAGATCCTAACACTTAAAAAAGTTAAATTACCACATACCAAAACAATACATACATCAAAGTAGCACTTTCGCATTATATTAGCACATGAAAATTAATCAAGATAATTGATATTAGCACATATTTGAATGATATCAGCATTTTTCTTAATTAGCACATTGAAAACAAAAGAAAGATCCAATTAAAGAATTAATTGCTTGTTAGCATATTTATAGATAATTCAATATAATTGATATTATTTAGGATATTATTTTATCATTTCTCTATAATTGGTTGGATGCTACATGACATTTTTTAAATGGTTCTTAAAGTTTGTATGCGAAATGTGTTTTGTATATGATCCTACTCCATTGTGAACCTACAACTATTTTGAGTTTAATATAGATCAATTTAAATAATCAGAACGCGCGAAAACTATCAACAATGCATATTATAAATGGTAAATCAATTTGGAATCAATATTAAGGGCATCCTTGGGATTCCATTTTTGGACAAGCATGGGTTTTATTTAACTAGTTATAAGTCTAAAATATGGTTTTATATATACATATATATAATATAGAGAAGAAAAAGTTAGGGTTTCTCCGAAAAAATAGGAGGCGACAAGACGGCGGATCGGTTTTTTTTTTTTTAAACGTAAGCATGGCGGCGAGAGATCGTTACAAGGTTGATACGTGGTATGATGCTCCGAGTAGGCATGGCAGAAACAACTACAACAAACAACAATCAAAAGGTCAAGCGGATGCGGTAAAATTCTTCGTTTCTAATCTTCCAGAGAGGTGTTCGTCTTCGGATCTCAAGGAAATTCTGAGGAATTACGGGGATATTCAGGGTGTTTATATTGCTAGGAAGCTTGATCGTTTGGGGAAAAGGTTTGGGTTTGCGTCATTTAAAGTTACTCGTAACAGAACCGACCTTGAAGAGAATCTCAGGGATGTATGGATAGGTAGTTACAAGCTGTTCATAGTCCCGGCGAGATTTGTGGATGGTCAAAGGGTTTTGAATGATAAGGATAAAGGAAAGGCTATCGATAGGACGGTTCATGGCGAGAAAGTTTGGAAGCCAGTTGATGAACCTACTCCTATGGATTCGGTGGAAACAGAAGTTAGGGTGGAGAACCTTCAGGCTGATAATATCCAGAATACGGGTTGTGACAATAGATCGTTTAAAGACACTTTATTAAACAAGCCGGTTGAAGTAACGATTCCTGAAGTTATTGTTGATTCGGAAGGTAAAGCTTTTGATGACTTATATGATGTTGGTTTGGTGGCCAAGGTGAGTTCTTTTGGTATGTTTTCTTCTTTGAGGAAGCTGCTTAAGGAGGTTGCCAAGACTCAATGTGATATTAAGTATGTGGGTGGACTTCATGTTATTTTGTCTTTTGTTTCTCGTGAGGAAAATGAGGTTTTCCTGGGAAATAGAGAGGTTTGGAAGGACTGGTTTTCAGCTATGGAGCCTTGGTCTGGTCAATACTTGGAGGTGGGTAGAATAGCTTGGGTTAAAGTATTCGGTGTACCACTTCATATTGCGGAGGAGAAAGTGTTTGACGGTATTGCAGCTAGGTTTGGGGAAGTGGTTCAATCGGCTCAATTCATGGACGATGGAGACTTATCTTGCGCTTGTGTTGGTATTATTCCTAATGTTTTTAAGCATGTTAGTAGCTATTGCAAGCTGAAGTGGAAGGAGTTGATGTTTGAGGTCTTAGTGGAGGAGGATGCGGGGGAGTGGGTCCCAGATTGTGTTATTGATTTACTGGACGACGAGGAGATCACTCCGACGGAATAGACAGAGATGAATAATGGGAATGGAAATGCGGTACAATCAGGTAATGGTATTGTTGTTGAACCTCATCTCAATGGGGTTTTCAATGATAATGTTCAGGAGCCGATTAGTTCTAAGAGTGGTAAAAGGAAGGGGGGGAAATATTCTAAAAAGAAGGGTGCTTTGAGAAGATCCATGTCCCCGTTAGATAAAGATAGACCGAGGAAGAGGATTCGTGAGGATAACGATATATTTGATATTGACAGGTTGATTTTTGTTAACCAACAACATGTGGATGCTGGTTCTTCTGGTTTGCATCACCAACTTGAGGAGGAGGAGTTTGTTACTCCGGATTTGAATGCGGAAGTCTCTTCGGGTGGGGGTAAATCCTTTTGTAACAATTCGGAGGAGGGTATTTTAGTTAACATGGAAGCTCACGACGAGCCGTGTAGACAGGAGATGGATGAAACTGTTTCTTTTGCGAAAGAGTTAGGAGTTATGAATATAGATAAATTCCAGGATTCTATGTTGAAGGCTGTGATCGATGAAGGTGTTCAAACGGTGATTCAATGAATGTACTATCCACTAATATTACAGGACTGGGAAGAATCGATAAGGGGGAGTGGATTTCAAATATTAGAGTTAGTAATGAGGTTACTTTTGTTATGTTACAAGAGTCGCAATACGCTTCGTTACAAGGTGTAGATGTGGGTAGATTTTGGGGTAGAGGCGCTTTTGAGTATGATTATGTGGATGCAATGGGGAGGTCTGGGGGTCTCCTCTCTCTTTGGGATCAAAAGATTTTTCATAAGTCTTCGGTTCAAAAGAGTTGGTATTTTCTTGCGGTTCACGGATTCATTAAAGGTAGTGGTATGAAAATTGTTTTGGTTAATGTTTATGCCCCCAGAAGAAAGATGAAAAGCGTTTAGTTTGGAGGGAGTTGGAGAGACTTGTGCAACAGGATGATGCTTATTGGATAGTGGGCGGGGATTTTAATTGTGTCCGGGATAGTAGTGAGCGGAAGAATACGAAATTTAATGATGCTTTGTCTAACGAGTTTAATGACTTCTTGGACAAGGGAGAATTGCATAGGTCGCAAGTTTACGTGGGTGACTGGTAATAAATGCAGTAGGATCGATCGGATTTTTATCTCTCTAAAATTTTTAAACGATTGGCCTATGGCGGAGTATAGAGCCTTAGCAAGAGATAAATCGGATCATAGCCCCTTGATTCTTAAAGTGGAATACCGTAATTATGGCCCTAAACCGTTCCGGTTTTTTAATTCGTGGTTAGATCGTTCGGGTTTTGATGAGGTTATAAAGGAGGCAGTGAAATCTTTTCGGGAATCTGGTGCTTATGATGTGTCTCTTTTGCGCAAATTTAAACGTATTCGGAATTGTATTTTGGAGTGGAAAAAAGACAAAATTACTTTGGAGCAGGAGGAGTTTCGATCCATTTTGGTTGACTTGGAGGAGCTTGATAAGGTGGTGGAGAACCGTGATCTTTTAGAAGAGGAGCAGTGGGTTTTTTGTGAAGGCAAGATGAGGATTAAGGAGTTGGAGGATTATAAAAGTAAAGATTTGAGACAAAGGGCTAGGGTTAAATGGGCGAAGGATGGCGATGAAAACTCAAGTTTTTTTCATGGGGTGGTGAACAAAAGAAGAGTTTCTAACTTCATTCCGGGCGTATTTGTTAACGGGGTTTGGTTTTCCAAACCTTCTATTGTTAAACGTGAAGTTTTTTCTATTTTCAGGGAAAAGTTTATTGAAGATATGGTAGAGCGTCCGTTTTTAGAGTGTGGTGACTTGAAGACTCTTTCTGTGGTTGAAGCGGATTCTTTGGTTATTCCTTTTTCGGACAAGGAGATAAAGGAAGCGGTTTTTGATTGCGGTAGTGATAAAGCGCCGGGTCCAGATGGCTTCAACTTTCGGTTTATCAAAAAGTATTGGGATTTATTCGAAGAGGATTTTAAGAAGATTTTTCATCAATTCCACGAGACGGGTAAATTCAGTCGGGGGGTTGGGTCTTCTTTCATTACTTTAGTGCCTAAGGTTAATGATCCGGTGGGTTTGGGAGAGTATCGTCCGATTAACCTAATTGGCATGATAAGCAAAGTGATTTCCAAGGCCCTTGCTAACAGATTGAAGACAGTGATAAACTCGGTTACCCATGAAACCCAATCGGCGTTTATTGCGGGGAGGTATATTTTAGATGGTCCGTTGATTATCAGTGAAGTGATTGCGTGGGCTAAGAGGGTTGGAAAAGAGATGTTTATGTTTAAAATAGACTTTGAAAAAGCATACGATAATGTCAACTGGGAGTTTTTAATTTCTATTATGAGACAGATGAGGTTCCCGAAGTTGTGGTGTGATTGGATTTATGGAGTTTTATCTTCTGCGGCCTCTTCGGTTCTTGTTAATGGTTCCCCGACGTTTGAGTTCTCTTGTAGTAAAGGTATTCGCCAGGGAGATCCGATTTCTCCTTTCCTTTTTATTATTTTCATGGAAGCGTTCTCCAGTATGGTTCGAAAGGCATGTGACATTGGTTCGTTTGACGGGGTACGTCTTCCTAACGGAGGTCCGCTATTATCGCACTTGTTATATGCAGATGACGCGATGGTTATGGGTGAGTGGTCGAAGTCTAACTTTATTGCTTTACGTCGTATCCTTCGTATTTTTATCTGTGTTCGGGTTTGAGGATTAATATCCACAAATCGACTTTGTTTGGTGTTGGGATTAATTTGGATACAGTTAGGGATCAAGCGAGTTGGATGCACTGTAGGTCGGGTGAGATCCCATTTAAATACTTGGGTATTCAAGTGGGTGGGAATATGAACTGTATCAAAAGTTGGGATCCGGTGGTTCAAGTCTTTAAGAAACGGTTGTCCGGTTGGAAAGCGCGCGTCTTATCCATGGGAGGGAGGTTGGTTCTTGCTAAATCGGTTCTAGAAAGCATTCCATCCTATTATTTTTCACTTTTTAAAGCCCCGGTAGCGGTGATTAATAAACTTGAAGGTTTAATTAAAAGATTTCTATGGGGAGGGAATGATGAGGTTGGTAAAATTCATTGGGTGGCATGGGACACGGTTGCTAAACAGAAAAAAGATGGTGGTTTGGGTCTTAGTAAGTTGGCCGACTGTAATCATGCTATGCTTTTAAAATGGTTGTGGAGATTCAAGACAGAAGAGGGGGTCCTTTGGAAGCGTGTCATTTTAGCCTTACATGTTTCTAACCGGAGATGGGATATTTATCCTTGTAATAAACAAGCTACAGGGCCTTGGAGTAAACTAGTGAAGGTGGGTTATGCTACTAAAGTGCAAGGGGTGTCGTTTGTTAACATGATTCGGGGCGTTATTGGTAACGGTTTAGATATCCGGTTTTGGGTTGATGCTTGGATTAATGACGTTACCTTGAAGGATTTATATCCTAATCTCTTTCGGCTTGAAAGCAACAAGTGGTGTAAAGTAGCTGATCGAGTTGGAACTGGTTTAGCGCAAGGGAGTCTCCAATGGGAATGGAAAAGATATCCGGCTACTAGTGTTGAAGTGTTGGAGCTTATTGATTGTCATAGGTTGGTGTCCACTGTTTGTTTAAATGATAGGGAAGATGCATGGAAATGGAATGCTGGATCCAACATTCTATACACAGTTAAAGAGGCTTGTGAATGGCTTAGCAAGCCCGAGTTGGATGGGGACAGTTTCATTTACAGGTGGTGCAAGTGGATACCTACTAAATGTAACGTTTTCATGTGGAGGGCAAATCTGGATAGGCTCCCGACGGCGTCCGCTCTTATTCGCAGAAATATAAATGTCGGAGAAGGCGAGTGTAAATTTTGTGGTGACGTAATGGAAACTACGGAGCATATTTTTACGGCTTGTTTCTTGGCTAATGGCGTTTGGAGTGGTATTGCTTCGTGGCTCAAAATTCCTCCGCTGTTCCTCTTCTCGGTGAAAGATGTCTTGCAGATCGTGAACCATCTGAATGTGTCTAACAGGAAGAAGAATTTGGTGTTCGGTATTTGTGTGATAACATGTTGGAAGATTTGGTCCACCAGGAACGAGGTAGTGTTCGCCCAGGCTAATTCGAGTGTCACCAGGATCGTGGCGGATGTTAAATCCTTAAGTTTCCTTTGGTTTAACAGTCGATCGAAGAAGGGTAGAATAGGTTGGAAAGATTGGTGTAACTTTGATATAACTTGATGTATTGGTTTTGTGGTTATCTCTAGCTTGGAGATAACCCGTTTTTGTTGTTAATGAAGTTCACCTTTCAAAAAAAAAAAAAAATAATATAGAGAAGAAATCAATTTTGTAAGAAGAGAATCAATCAATAAGAATGTCTTATTTAGTGTTGTGTAAGTCAAATTTCAGTATGTGTGGGATACGTTCGATATATGTATGATAAATTTTGGTATGTATAGGTTGAATTTATTTATGTGCATGATTAGTTTCAACAGGTTTTCTATAGAGAAAAGACATGACTTAATTTTGTTTTCATATATATAGGATAAATTTCTATATATGTAAAATGAATGTTTTTAACTAATTACATAAAAGAAAATAATTGATGATTGGAGATATAAATAAACTAAACAATTCTGAATGATTAAATATTTAGTATTTTATATTATATAATATCAGTTTAATTATATTTTTAGTTTTAAGATTTAAAATGAGATTTGTGATCCATGTTTGTTCTTTCTTTTCTCCAATTAAAGTTTCTTCTCAATAGCTTTTTTCATACAATCATGATACATACATATAAGATCAAGATAATTTGAAAAGCAGTTCGAATTAAAAAAAAATTAACAAGTTCTAGCTCCTAACTTTTAAACAGAACAAAAAAAAAAAGTCAAGAAAACAGTTTAAAACAAAACAAACCTATGTATATATCTAAACTTTTGGGATGAACTTTTATTTTAGATTTTGACTTATTATCTTTGGATGGAACCAGTCAACGGTAAAAGACATTTTCTGTAGTGATTTGATTGCTTCCTTTAAAAGCACTGTTTAAAACAAAACAGCCCTATTATTAATTTGCATGACCAAAAAAAAGGTGACTGTTGTGTTGATGAACAAAATATTAATAACATATATCATTATGTTAAAGTAACAAGATATCAACAATGAAATTTATCAACAATGCATGTTATAAATGGAAATATGAATTAAGTTGGTACCGATATTTAGGTCAACCCTTAGATTCGAGTTTTGGACAAGAATGGGCTTTCTTTTTTAAGGAGTTTGTTTTTAGGTCTAAAATATATCCATATGTTATTTTAAACAATTATCTGCATAAGGGTAATAAAATGTGCTATAAAGAGGGGAAAAGTGGTCAATACTAATAGGTCTCACGCCCAAATATTATCAAAGGTGATGGTATCTACACATCCAAACAAATTAAACATTTCCTCTGTCCGACCTTTCCATGCAGGTATGTTATTTTGTTTTATTTCATTTTCTACGAACAATTTTAATGTTATATAATGAGTATTTTGTTTGAATTTTTTATAGGCTCGCTCCAGGCACGTCCTATACACGGCACAGCCCGTCACCCTCTACTAGGCGTGACCCGAACTTTACAGAGGAGGAGCTCGCTGAGTCTGACGAGGAGTCTGACGAGTATTGATGATGATAGTGGTTTTTATTATCATATTTTGTAGTACTGTACGAACAATTGAATTTAATTTTAAGTATTTGTAATATTTGTTTAATGTGGATATGTTTAATTTGTTTGGATTCCTTAATTTCACTACGTCTTTTATAAAATTTATAATAAAAAAACTAACATCATTTTATAACAAAAAAAAACAACTTAATTAATGTTTAAAAAAATAAAGTTCAAAAAGATACTAGTAACAATATGCTGTTCTTGCAAAAAAAATTCCTCCAAGGAACGTATGGCCCTATATGATTCCTTTTGTCTTTTGAAAAAAAAAATCATTAAGGGAGCGTATGGCCCTATACACTTCCTTTTAGCTGACCATCTTTTGAAAAGTTTGGTACACATATAGGAAGTGTATTGCTTAATACGCTTGGACCCAGAGGAACCGTATTGCCCTATACGATTCCTCTGGTCCCCTAATCATTAGCTGACCATCTTCTGAAAAGTTTGTACTTCAAGTACACATATAGGAAGTGTATTGCTCAATACGCTTGGACCCAGAGGAACCGTATTGCCCCATACGCTTCCTATAGGGTTCAAGGGATGTGCAAATAACCAAGGGGGATGTGTGAATAACCAAGCCCTTATCAAAACCATTACTAGCTCTTGAGCATTAATGGATGTTGAGAAAGTCTTCCACATGAATGGTGGGCATGGTGAACAAAGCTATGCCCAGAATTCACATCTTCAGGTAACACGTACATTGTAATATTAATCAAGTGTTTTCTTTAAAACTAGTTTTTATTTTTACATAGCCATATTCATTTGTTTGTAGAAAAAAGCTTCAGATATGGTGAAACACATAACACTCAAAAGCCTTGAAGAAGCCTACATCTCCACAGAACCAGAAAGCTTAGGCATAGCCGATCTTGGCTGTTCTTCTGGCAAAAATACTTTATCAACCATTCGAGAAATGGTGGAAGTCATCGACAAAACCACCTCAAACACCCCACCACCTGAGTATCGTGTCTACCTGAACGATCTTCCCACCAATGACTTCAATGCACTCTTCAAGATTCTGCCAGATTTTTACGAAGAACTGAACAGCGTGAGACATATTTGGTGCCAAAAGCAAGTATCAAGCGTCTTCATCGCTGGTTGCCCCGGCTCCTTTTATGGTAGATTGTTTCCGAACAAATGTCTGCACTTCATTTACTCCGCTAACAGTTTGCATTGGCTCTCCAGGGTAAGTTACCGTCGGGTCTATAGCATCACACAAAAACACATCAAGAACCTAACACAAAGTTCACTGGTTGGGTTGGTCGTCTAAACTTGTTTGACTCAGTTTCAGGTAGAACTTGCGAATACGTTTCGCCAATGCGCTGTGTTGACCTAGCGTGTTCACATGTTGACCCATTTTATCTATTATTTCCATAATATGTGTATTTATGTCGACCTAAATGTTATTTCATCCAAAATCTAAAAAATGATAGATAAAAAGATATATTTTATAATTTAAACCTATATTTAATATACATTTGTAGTTTTTGTTTTGAATTATTAATCTGAAAAAAGAAACTGAAGAAAATCCAATTAGACTGGCCATGTTCGTATCAACCCTCAAATATGGGGTCACGTTGAGAGTTGTGTCAAATGTTCAGTATGTGTTAGATTTGACCTACCAACCCACGAACACGCTTTGTTTAGAACTACTAATCATAAACAACACATGAATGTATACGTTTAGATTCCTCCGGGACTTTATGACAAGGATGGTAAGTCGATTAACAAACGTAGCTTTTACATCTCCAAATCGAGCTCGATACAAGTCGCTAAAGCATATTCCGATCAATTCCAAGAAGACTTTTCACTGTTTCTACAATCAAGGTCGACAGAACTTCTGTCTGGAGGTAGGATGGTACTTATTTTGTTAGGAAGTAGAGATCGAAGCCATGTTGATAGGGGGAACTCATTCCTTTGGGAACTTCTTTCACAATCATTTTCCAGCTTGGTCTCTGAGGTAACTGATTTCCTACCTACATAAGCCAACCTTTGGTTGTTTTGTTGATTATCTACGGATCAATGACGATTATTTAACTTTACTTTAGATGTTTATTTAATTAGGCTTTTCTGTAATAGGTCGTTGATGATCATCGAGGGATATAAAGTGATGTGTGGGTTAATACCGTTACCAACTTAGATCAAATATTAATTTTCTTGACTTGATTTATTATTGTTCATGTAGGGAGAAGTGAAGCAAGAAAGAGTGGACGAGTACAATACCCACTTTTATGCACCCTCGAGGAACGAACTAGAGGACGAAGTAAAGAAAGAAGGGTCTTTCGAAATTGAAAGGTTTGAAATGTTCGAAAACGAACGCTACTCCGGTCCTTATATGAGCCATGGAACCGCGGTGGCGAGGGCCATTCGAGCCATCCAAGAGTCATTGATTTCCAAACACTTTGGTGAAAAAATTCTGGACAAGTTGTTTGACAGTTATGGAAATTTGATAGACGAAGAGATGGCTACAGATGATATTAAGCCCATAAGTTTTATTGTTGTCTTGAAAAAAATATGATTTCAAAGAGTTGGAGATATATTGTTGTGTGTGTCGCATGTTTATTTTTACGGAATATTTTATTTATATTATTCACAGTTAATTAAATAAATGTCGTGGTTTGCTTATAATAACACATGATCGAACTATAATATTGGCACCACTGAGCAAAATAGATTAATATTAGACGAGAAAAACAAAATGGCTGCTTGAATAAAATGTATTCATAGGCCGAGTATAGTTCGAATCCTCTTGAATTATCTTGACTATATTAACCAACTCTCCTTATAAGAATTGGTCCCTAAATAGATTAATCCCTCACCAGGATGGAAATTAGTCTTTCGAACCCTAAGGCCCTTGGCCGGACTCACTGCCTGGTACCCTAATTAAAGCTTACTTTAATAAAGAACCAAAGTTGTATGATACTATGATAGTAGTTCCTATAAGGCTAGGATAGCGATAGAGTAACCTATACAAGTGGATACATAGAACTCCAAGACCCGATGCCTAGCCCCCTAAAACAATCTCATGTTTTTATGGAGTTATATATGAAACTGGGTAAATTGCATGTTTTGTAGAATATAAATGTTAAGGGTGTAGGGAGTGGTTTGACACTTGAAAGTGGTAGACTTCAACATCAACCAATGAGAGTGTGTCATGTCATTCAATGAAAAATGTTTAAACTATGCTCAAAAGTGTTGGCAATGGTTAGATACTTTATAAATATGTAAACTATTAAAAAAAGGAAAAAAATGTGATTGGTTGAGATGGCATGGACCCCACCACACACAACCCCTCTCTCTCCTTCCCTCCTTCTCCCCAATCGGTAATCAATCACCTAAGCTCAAACCTCACCGCGCGGCAAAGGGGGTTGGCGGCGGTGTTCCCGAGCGGCAAACCCAGTTTACCGCCCCCCCCCCCCCCCTTGCCGCCCACACCGTATACCCTACTGACCAAAGGCAGTATTTTGGGAAAGTGTTAGCCACCCATTTCATTTCCTCCTTACAATTTTCGGTGCAAGTTGAAGAAAGAGGTAGTGAGAGAAAGTGCTCCGTTGAGTAATAGTCACTAATTTTGTGTGATTTCCGAAGTTAAGATCAAGTGCTTGTGTTGATATCATCATCAATATCCAAAGAGTGCTGCGTTCGCTTTGTTTCTGGAAGGTTTCAAGCATGGGAAGCTCAGTTTTCATTCATACAAGGAAAAACGTAATATTTTACGTAAAAGTTTACATTTTTGCAAGAGGTTATGCATGGAAATATTATATATTGAATATAACTTCGCTTTCAAATAAAACTAGTTTTATACCCCGCGCGCGTTGCGGCGCGCAACGGTTTGATAACACGGATGTTTGTCCTTGAATCACTTGTACATTTAATACAAAAAACACCATCTCAGGATAAAAGTAAATCATGATTGGTTTCAAAACAACATAAAAACAACCTGATTCTCTCGTCATTTTGGTTCCTCTTCATTTTTTTTTTGTACATCTCTAACGTGGCTTTTATCTGGTAAAAAGAAAGATGGGAACTAATAGCACTTCATGTATTACGATTTTGCCACATGTGATGCACATACCCAAGAACCTAATTATTCCCACCAATATACTAACACTTCAATAAAATGCATAAATCATGAAGAGATGGAGTAGTATAAAGCTTCTAAATTATAAAAACAAACTCACTATATATCTTTGAACCATAACGTGCAATCAAGAAATAAACTGTCTTTGTTCCAGATTAAAAAGAGGTGAAGATCGAAATTAGCATAAACATGTCATCTCAAAGAGCAAAACGCTTAGAACAGGTAGCAAACTAACCATTAATTAAATCAAATTCTCTAAGTTATGAAGTTCCCAATCCAAACAGGAAATAAGTTCTAAAATGAGCAAGACAATCCTCATGCTGCATAAATGTGAAAAATGCTTGATATAGACTGTGAAGAGTGCTACTATCAGATAGCATTCAATTGCATTTTGTATCGTGTGTCCAACCAATCCCATCCCATATTTTCATTCAATTCAATTATTTATACCTATCAACTATGACACCCATCCTGTACTTTCCTTCCGTGCTTCTACTCTTCTTTCAATCATTCTTTTTTTTTATTCGGCCAGCTAAGAGAACAACTTTATTACCATAGAAAACAACCACCCAGCCTTAGCAAGCTGCTAAGGGGAGAAGTACACCAAAACAACAAAAGACAGAGCCAAACTAAAAAAAACAGACCATAAAACAGAAAAAAAAAAAAAAGAAAAAGAAACCCAAGCGCATTAGCCAAAGCCCAGCCCTGTGAGGCGAATTTCATTCATAACGGTACCCAACCAAAAATACGGGCAGCCACTGTAGTTGATTTAAGAAGAAAAGAAAAACATATGATTAAAATCATATAAGCAATTGCTTTAAAAAAACATATAATGGAAATCTTAAAGAATGTGACCAATGGCAATACACAGCAAAGAGATATAATTGTCTAAAATCAAAATCTTAAAACATGTGGATTGACAGCATCCATGATTTTTTTAAATTATCCAAAGCAACCAACAGTAAAAACCAAAAACATACATACATGTCTTTGCATTTCATTAGTCAACAATTGATCATAGTCAAGCCTAGTTAGCCCGTTTTTCAGACCTATTGTTTTGCCTTTTGCCTTTGTATAATATATAAATAAATCAAGTTCAATGAACCTTTGTATAATATATAAATTTTTTTTTTTGAACGGCTATTTCATAAAACAGGGCGACTAGCAAGACGCTAGACCCAAAAAAAACATCCGCAAAAACATTACAGACTAAAGTCACACCAATTTCTCCATGATAACTCCTTACACGAAGACCTATTCTTTATCCATAAGTATCCTAGCGACTTTATATCTTCAATAATCTTCGCGATATTTGTTTCCTTGTTTGAGAAAATTAGCTCGTTTCTCGCTTTCCACATACTCCAACAAGCCGTCATTATGATGCCTTGAACGATCTTTCTTTTGACCCGATCCATCTTTAAAGTCTTGTGATAACATAATAAATCCCGAACCGAGAATGCAAAGATTGGGGGGACATTACACCAATTACTTATCGCCTGCCATATTATAGTGGAAACATAGCATGAAGAAAAAATATGGTCGCTTGTTTCGTCGTATTCTCCACACCACTTACATAAGGCCGACTCCACATTCACATTTCTTCTAGCCAAAGCGCATCGAGTTGGGAGCCGATCCATCTCCGCCTTCCATGCCAGAATGTTTACTTTTTTCGGGATCCAATTGTTCCAGTCCATAATAAAAGGGGGATCGATCAGGCGTTTTTCGAACAGGACCTTCTTCATAGAGGCTACTGAGAACATCCCATCCTTGTTGTTTACCCACACCCAACGATCTGAAGCATCAGAGAGATCTACATTTTGTAAAAGGCTTTGGCACCCATCTAATTCCCTGCTCTCATCAATGGATAAACTTGAATTTTTCCACCTCCATTTCCAAACATAATTCTGCTCATCTTTGATGACACAATCTTCAATCAAGCAACCTTTGTTTCTTTCCTGTTTAAAAATGTTTGGGAAGAGAATTTTTAGCGGCTCTTGAGCTACCCAAGTATCGATCCAGAATCGCATTTTATCACCCCGCCCGACCACCCCTTTCATCAGATTAGAAAAATAAACATTACGGCTAGCCAAATAATTTTCCACTTTTGCAATCGATGTCCAAACACCGGAGCTATTTTTTGCGTGAGGGAGAAAGGGCCACGATCTATTAGAAAGGTGAAAGGACCCAATAACTTTTCTCCAGAGCGCATTTGTTTCGTTCATAAACCGCCACCACCATTTCGAGAGTAGCGCTATGTTTGCGTCTCTAAGAGGCGTGAGCCCTAATCCACCCGCATCCTTCGGCTTTGTAATATTGTCCCAACACACCCAACTCATCTTGTTTTCACCCCAAAAAAAATTTCTTCGCTTTGCTTCCAGTTTATCAAGCACACTTTGAGGAGCCTTATAAAGCGAAAAAAAATATATAGGGATAGTTTCTAGGACAGATTTTAGGATGGTCAACCTTCCTCCCACCGATAAGGTCGACGACTTCCATCCCGACAATCTCTTATCGAAAACATCGAACACCGGATCCCAATTCTGAATACGGTTCATGTTTGAACCGATTCGCAGCCCGAGGTAAACACACGGAAGCGTATCAGCTTTACACTTAATCCCATTAGCCATATCTGACACTTCATTTTGGTGAACTCCAACTCCATACAAGCTAGACTTTGCATAGTTTATACGAAGACCGGAAACTAAGTAAAAACACCTTAGTAACCGAGCCATGTTAACTACATTCCTCCTCGACCACTCACCCACAATAATGTTAACTACATTATTTATTTGTATAATATATAAATAAATCAAGTTCAATGAACCTTTGTATAATATATAACTAAACCAAGTTTATTAAGACCCCCAATAAATCAATAATTAAATAAATATATATGTAGCCATAGTAAGAACATATTAGAACTACACAAACAGAAATAGCATTTTTCACAGCTAATGTATTACTTCGTCGCATTGTAAATTATTTTAGAAAATTAAAACAAACCTTCTAGAATTCAAAAAACCAAAGAGGCTTGCTTTGTCTCCATGACCAAGCCTTCATGATTCTCCTCGACCCTAACTAAAACGTCACCTTTACCTGCAACACATGCCAACCAAAATCAGAATCGAGAGACTCAGAAGAAATCATAAATATTGTACTACTTAGAAGAAAAACTCTATTTATGTTTTCTAACATGTAGCAGCAACAAAATGATCAGAACGCTCCGAAGGCATCCTAATAGAAAAACCATTAAAAAAATCCACTTTAATTGGAATGGAATCACCTTTGAACTCCTCTCTCTCCTTCTCTTGGAACTTCTCCCCTCCCCCTCCTCCTCCTCTCTCTCAATTTTCTTATTCCCTCTTTGACCTGAACATCTTGACATGAATATGCGTGGGTGATGAAATTGGATATGTGTCGTACAAAGCACATAATACCATTACTGGCCGTCGATCTAAAAAGAAACAGAGAAAAAAACACCTATATCTGTTACCAAGTAAAGCGTTTGATACGTGGTTGAAAACCGGTGCTTGTAATCGTATAACTTTATGTTTTTATATGAGTTTTAATCTTGAACGGCCTACTTTTAATTAAATTTGTGTTTATGCAGGTTTGATGGAGTTTAAGGACTTTTCGGGAGCGTTACAAGCCACCGGAGTGAAAACGGAACCACCGGGATGCGAAACGGGTCAACCGGACTGAAGAAATGGAAGAAACAGAAAATCAAACTTCCAGGAACCGTCGCCGACGCCCATAGGGGTCGTCGCCGACGGTTGGTACAAATGTCCGTCGCCTGATTTGACCGTAGACAGCGTGTTAAGCCGTCGGATCAAGTTGAACATCTACACACCGTCGCCGACGGGACATCAAGCCGTCGGCGACGGCTCCCCTATATGCATGTCGCGAATTTTTTATTTCCTTGGTCTTGGAACGAATCAAAATGGGGGATGGTCATCATTATTCGGGAGTTACACATTGTTTTGAGTTTTGAACTTGTTCTTGGAGCCATTACCATCTATCAATCACTTACCATTCCATCTACCATCTAGCAACACAACATCATCAAGAATCATCACAATCATTCTTCACAATCATCATCCAAACCCTAGTTCATCCAATACATCTTTCCTTCCACCATCATCATTCACCAAAACCCTAACCCTCATCCTTCCACCATTTCACAAGATTCAAGATGATTCAATTCGCATTCCAAACTTCCGGTGATCAAGTTGCATCAACCATGAGCGGCTAATCATCTCGGTTTCACCCCGGCGTAGGTAGTTGTTAATTTTAGGGTTTCAATTTGTTCTTGTTTCAACTTAGTGACAATTTGTGTTTGGTTTTTGAAACTTTTGACAATAGTATTTACATTTGTTACGAATTCGTGAATTGTCGAACGATGTTAAAAGTTATGACTTTGCGAAATGGTGATATGTAATTGTGCATGGTCGTTGTTAGGATTTACTTGTGTTGATTACAAAGTGTCTTTTTGTCCGTTCTTCGGGACGTTGATAGCTAGTAGCACCTAAGTCACGGTACACTAAATCCGTTATAATCGAATGCATTTGAGTTGAATCTAAAACTTGTAGAAACCCTAGGTTAGTAATTACCGAAACCGGGTGTGATTCCTTTTTCTTATTATTGTTCTCGTAATCAATTTTCTCGTAATCATTAATCATTAGTTGTTAATCAATTTAATCAATTCAATTAGTCTAAACTCACATCTCTCAATTAAATAAAAATACAAAAACATTCTAGTAAGCTTCATAAATCGTGACATTTGTTATAATTCATTCGAATCCATACACAAACCACATACTCTTCGTGGTTCGACCCCTCACTACCACTAGCTATTTGTTAAGGGTAATTAGGGCATATAAATATTATCTTTGACCGGAGCGCGACACTCCGATCAGCGTTGCGGCAGTTTCTTTTACATGTATAGTGTCTTGTACTTCACTTTATATAGACTCGAGAAAAACAAACTAAATAACAAAGAAACAATGTGATTACCTTCAAAGATAGTGATGAATGTTTAGGGAGATACCAAATTTCAGCCTGAAGTAAATTCAATCAAACATCAGCAAAATCACAATCACAATTAACACAACTTCTCATATAATTAAAAGCATCAGTTCTCTAATCTCAAACAATCAAACAAACTCAACGTACAATAGAAGATTAGTTGATTCACCTACTATGCCATTCTTCCTTGGTATTCAAACCCGGTTGGAGTCGGGAGACCTCCCAACAACATTCCTCCTTAATCGCTCTAAATATCAACTGCTGATTGTAAATCAAAATACACCAAATAAATCAAATTACCTCGAATCAGTTGTTCATCGAGGTTTCAGAGCTTTTCAGCGGCGATACAGAAAAGCAGCAATAAACCCTAATTTACAGGAAAATAAAAAAAATGTAAGCTTAACATATAATTAGTTATACAAGATATGACCAGTTTGGAAACATGCAAACCTTCGTTAGAGTTGCTGGAACCCCCCTTGCCAGACAACCAACCCTTCCAGAAACCCTAGATCAGGTGGCCGGTGTTCCTCTCGCTTGTAAACCATCACTGCTACCTTGAATACACCGACATCGTCCTTATCAGCGCCCACCAGAGCTTGTCCGTTCATGCTCTCTCTCCCGTATGCTCTGTCTCTCTCTCTCCCTGCGGTGGGTTTTTGAGCAATGGGGAAGGGGCGGTGGGTTTTAAGTGAGCTTTTGGATGCGTGGCAATACCTGGTTATGATGAAATTACCCAAATGTCCTCCCTTACTGTTCATTGGCTTTGCTTATTATCATATGTTAATTTATATAGAAATGTTAGAGAAAAAAAATCCAACATGACTATGCATTTAGGATTTTTTTTTTTTAAGTTAACAAAGACAAGTTTTTAGAGAATATAAAAGGGTCGTATTATTGGCACACCTTGGGGGATTAAATCGACACCCTCAATACACATCGTATAGGCCATAAGGTGGGTTCAAACTTCTATGCCTGCCAAAGTCTTCCATTGTCCCCTACCAAAAAGTAATACGCATCGTATAGGCCTATACGATGCGTATTGAGGGTGTCGATTTAATTTTTTAATTTTTGCAAGGTAGCTTCCTGTCACGCGGTAGCTTTCCGTCACGCGAACGAAGAAGCAGCACTTTGGACATTTGTTGGTCTTCAAACATCTAGGAAACATTATTTGAGAATACCCCTGAATTTATCGAAGCTGTCGAATGAGATCCTCCACTGTTGGGTTATCATCTTTCAACCCCATTTTCCCTAAATTTATCGATTATGTTTTTCAACAGGGATGTAATGCAATGATTCCTCTCAATTGAATAGACCGACACTTGCTTCATAGGACTCAGTTGAATCGTCTCGGATGTAATAACAGTACGTTTAGCATCCGTGCCTGCTTGAATTGCAGAAAGCAAAGGATAACGAAGATGAACATTGTATTTATCACGAAAGTACTGAACAACCGAGATAACAGCTCCGGTTTCATCAACTGCAATTGGAATTGATCTTGGAACAACATACTCTTGTTACCATCAATAATCTTGGAATTGATCTTGGAACAACATACTATTATTAACAACGGTTCTCCAATTCCAGATCAATAATGTAAGGAGAAGTGTTGAGATAACGGACATCCATCAAGCTCAAAAAGAAAACTTGTGTTTCCCATAGTCACAAACGATTGCGGTTTGTATTTCGCATAGCCACCGTTTCGGTAGTCAAAAAAGGTTGCGGTTTGCAGATTCAATCTTCATTGCTTCATTAAAATTAACAAGGCGGTCTCTTTGCTTCGTCCACTAGAACTATTTGTGTATGCATTCTTAGGGTTTTTATTATTTGATCAATGGAAGTTGAAATCGACATAAAGGACATCGATGATTCAATCACAAACAAAACCAAACACGATCAGGTATTGGAGAACGTGTACTTCAAAAATTCGGTTACGTTTTTCAACAGAAATAAGACTCACTTGAATCGTCTCGGAAGTACTGAACAACAGAAATAACAGCTTCGGAGAAACAGGACCGAATTTGAAACAAGCATGCCTTGAACGAGTCTAGAACACTCGTAATCCTCAACCGGCTTTGAAACCGGATGGAATCTACGAAGAAACTGTTCGATTTCACGGTTTGTTTGAGAACCTGATTCAGATACACAACGGTCTCTTTGCTTCGTCCACTAGAACTATTTGTGTATGCATTCTTTTGGTAGTTAACAACGCTAATTAGAAAAAGAATCTGTAAAATTAATCATATCGATTGCTATAATAGGATGGATGTGACACACACAGATAGATAAGCTGTCACAGTTGTCAAAGACTGTTTGTCGGGTTTCCAATGCTCACACAGGGTGATAAACAACGCTGATACGAACACATGTGTTTTGAAATAGGCTTTGTTTTTTGTTTAATGAAGTTACATGTAACATCTAGTTATATTCAGATTTAAACAATGCATGCCTCAACTGAGATAACGGACATCCATCAAGCTCAAAAAGAAAACTTGTGTTTCCCATAGTCACAAACGATTGTTGTTTGTATTTAGCATAGCCACCGTTTCCGTAGTAAAAAACGCTTGCGATTTGGACATTCAATCTTCAATACTTCATTAAAATACCACTAGTAGAAGAACCCAACACGTCTTCATGTTACGGAGAATGTTCTCGAAATTGAAGGAAAAGGAGTAAAAAAGATGAATCAGTTGTCAGAGAGAGAAAAGGAAGCTGTTATTTCAGTTATTTCTGTTGATCCACAAATTCCAACAAATTGTGTCTGTCTGAACCAACCGAAATCCACAAATTCCAACAGTTTCTCCGTCGCTAATTTCTCCACTCACCATGAAATCGAACAGTTTCTTCGTAGATTCCGTCCGGTTTCAAAGCCGGTTGAGGATTACGAGTGTTCTAGAGAACTTATCGTGTGTTGCAGTTTGGACATGTGTCTATTCCAGTGGTCCCGGTACTATTTGTGTATGCATTCTTTTGGAGAACTTATCGTGTGTTGCAGTTTGGAAGGATGACCGAATTGATATTTGAATAACAAACTATGTAGAACTTGTTTGCGTTATCCATCAACATAAGTCGGTGAGGCATTTAAGCGTGAATGTTTCGAATCATCATAGAAGACGTGTCGGGTTCTTCTGCTAGTGGTCGGGCTTTCAATGCTCACACAGGGTGATAAACAACGTTGATATCATCATAGAAGCGTTGGGATTCAAGGGTTTATTCTCTTTAATCTATTAGAACGATCCTTGTTTTGTCACGTACATGCGTTTAATTCCCAACATCCTTGTAGGGTTTAGAATGTTTGAAGGAAATGTTGGTTCAATACCACCGGTTTCTAACTTTATGCTTGCAACCACCACAGTGAATATTAACTTTGTTGGAATTTGTGGATCAACAGAAATAACTGAATAAATGTTTCTCAAATATGAATGCACGCAACGAATTTGACAACTTTGGGTATATTCGAAACCAACTAAAATACGTTGGGTATATTCGAAACCAACTAAAATACATTACAATACGTTAAAATACGCTAAAATACCATAAAATACGCTAAAATACGCTAAAATACGTTAAAATATGCTTAAATACGCTAAAATACGTTAAAATACCCTAAAATACGTTAAAATACGCTAAAATACATTAAAATACGCTAAAATAAGTTAAAATACGCTAACTTACGTTAAAATACGCTAACTTACGTTACAATACGTTAAAATACGCTAAAATAAGCTAAAATACGTTAAAATACGCTAAAATACCCTAAAATAGGTTAAAATAAGCTAAAATACGTTAGAATACGCTCAAATACGTCAAAAATACTATTAAATACGCAACAATATTTTAGAATACGTCAAAATACGTAAAAATACGTCAAAGTACGCGACTAACGATATTTCCACACACGTATACATATAATACGGCACTATGGAGTACAAGTGGATTTCAAACAAAACTGTAGGTAATCATAGAATACGATATTCGCACGCAACCGAACGGCACCGAAACGACTTGTGTTGAAGGTATACGTAATAAAACGACAAAATATGCGAAAGTTCGGCAAAAAACGAGACGTATACACGTCAAACCGAGGGAAACACGATAACACTAAATTTGAAATAATGCCATATACGATCGTATAAGCCTAGGTTGTACCGTATAGCAGTTTAATACAAATCGTATAGGGCTATACGATTAGTATTAAACTTTGAATTTTCTCAAAAATACCCTGAATTTTTCAAAAAAACAGGGGTATTTTAGTAAAATCATCGATTAATACGCATCGTATAGGCCTATACGATGCGTATTGAACTATAAATTTCTCAAAAATGTTTTTCAAATCAAGGGTTCCATCATTACAACCACTTGTTTTCAACAGGGATGTAATGCAATGATTCCTCTCAATTGAATAGACAGACACTTGCTTCATAGGACTCACTTGAATTTGTGGATTTCGGTTGGTTTAGAAACTTAACAAGAGAAGCAACTAAAAAAGCGTTTGGTTCAGAAACTTAACAAGAGAAGTAACTAATTCTAAGATCCTTGCGTTAGACACAATTTGTTGGAATTTGTGGATTTCGGTTGGTTCAGTTCTCTATTCGGTCATCTTTCCTCTCAAAGAAGGATGAGATATCGGCAGTTAGCTCGAAGAAGTTTCTCTCAATCAGGTGTTCCATTAGATTTTCCCTTTTAACAATGTCCTGTTAATTGTTGGAAATTTGTGGATTTCGGTTGGTTCAGACAGACACAATTTGTTTTCAACGGGGATGTAATGCAATGATTCCTCTCAATTAAATAGACAGACACTTGCTTCACAGGACTTACTTGAATCAAACAATCATGCCTCAAACACTTAACACACTACAAAAAAAAAAGCCATCTAGTGGCACACATTTTTAATGGCATTTAGGTTTTGTGCCACTAATTTTTGTTTTTAATGGCACTTTAGGTATTTAACACATATATTTAGTGGCATTTAACTTTTATGTCATTAATCAAGGGTTTTAGTGGCATTTTGTATATGCCACCACAATTTTCTATATGTTTTAATGGCACTTTGCATGTGCCACAAAAACTTTTTAAAAACTCATTTAAAATTTTCACAATTTCCCTCTTTGAAACCTAAAAACTTCCGTGGAAATTTCTTCAACTCTTTCACCAAAAATCAATTTCCCTCCCCCTAAATCATTTCATATTCCCGCTCGTTCTCCTAACCGGTCAATCTATTTCCCTCTCATTCTCACCAAAAAACCACATATTTGTAGATCAAAACCCACACACACATCTTCTTAAAATCTCTCAATCGATCCAAAGATTTGCAGATCAGATCTTTGCACCATACAATGGTAATCGTCTCCCTCATACTTCTCAAAGTGTTTTATCTTTTAATCCTCTCATTTTTTCGTATTTAATCTCTTTTAGCCATTAAATTTGTACTCACTAACTGTTGTTTTTGTGTGGAATTAGAGCTTTCGATTTGTTAATATAACGGATTTAATTTGAAATTTGAGCAGATGTGGTTAAAATGGTTCCATCTGTTTGGAAATTTTGATCGATTTTACAGTTTATTTTAGGGTTTCACTTTTTTAGGTCAAATATTGACCTTTTTATTTTATGATTCAATGTTGGTTCTTGTTTTGGCACTTGATATACTGATAATAGGTTGTGTTTTTTTCTTTTTCTTTTGTTTTTTGTAAGAATTTAGTGATAGGATCAATTATGATAAGTCTGTGAAATGAGGTGCATAATTGATGATTCAGATCCAAAATCCATTTCGTTCCAGAATCCAAATCAATCATATCACAGTTCAATTTCGTTCCATAATCCAGTTATGGCTATCTTCTTCTATATTTCAAGGTATGTGAAACTTGCAACTTTAGTATGCTATTGATGATTCATGATTTCTTGAACTTGAATTCACCATGGTATATCGGGATTGAATTGGATTGAAATCATATTCTTTGTTTTGCTGTTATTTATTGAAATTGAATTGAAGCGAAATAATGTTTTTCCTTTCTTACATTGTTTACAATGCACGCATACAAGTTATTCGCTGAAATGTCTGAGTGAATTTAAGAGTTTTTATTAAATGTGACTGTAGTAACCACTGATGTCGTAAATTTAAGAGTGTTCCCTATTGTTTGTTGGTTTGATTACGATACTTGGATCAAAAGCTATTAATATTGTTTGTTGGTTTGACTACGCTAATTTATTCTTTGATTTTCAGCATAGTTTTATCTTCTTAGGTTTTTACCATTTCTAGTTCACCCTTGGTTTACTTTCATTTTTGTTGCACATTCTCATCATTGCCGAAAAAGCTCAACTCGTTTCATCACTTATTTAGGAATACCACACCTCATTAAATTACAATTATTAAGTGCCAGATTGAGGCACTGGTGATTCTACTAAGATCTCGACCTTCTGATATGAAGCCATTGCTTTTTTTTCTCGTTTTTTCTTTCTGCCATAGATCAGTATTACTGTTGAACTAGAGATGTAGGATTTTTCTACTAGAAAAAGCAATTTCGTTCGAAGTGTTTACTCATGGTCAGAAATTGTGCTTATTTATAGAAAGAACAATACTTATTTATCATTTTTTACCTTATCCTAATTGATTTATGATCAACAGGTTTTGTCGATAAATCATATGCTGCTTCAGGAAGACATCTGTTCGAAGAAAACCACTTTCAGAAACTGTACTTGCAATATGACAAATTTTTAACATTATTTCAACCATAAAATCATTTCTCCAATAGTTTGATTAACCTTTTGGTGATTTCTGAATATCCACATTGCAGCAATAATTTAGCTCATGGGTATATGTCTAATTCTGATCTTTAGAAGGCTATCAAGGCATTTCATGGTAGATGTGGTCGTATATCAAAGATATACAGGTGACTTATTATATTCATACACTTTTTTCCTAATTATGTAAAAGATAATAATAACATTGTTATACGGTTCTCATGGGTGTTATTTTTGTTGAAAGAAATAGTTACCTTCATTTAAATGATGTTTGTGTAGTTAGCTGACTCGTTCTTGATTCTCTCTTTGAGACTAGTGGGTATGGAGAGCCTCATCCCCAAGGGGATGGGCCGCCACGTCAGCGCCATGTAGGCTCGGATTGGAGGGGATGGACCTAGGGGGTGGGGGATGAACCCCTTTATATATATATATATATATATATATATATATATATATATATGTATGTATGTATGTATAGATGTGTGTGTGTTAGGAGAGAGGAGAGAGGGGCGTCGAGATCGGCTGGTGGGAGCCGAAGTTCACGGGCTTGGGGCGGCGACGGGCATGGGGGTGGAGACTTTGGGGCGGCGGCGGGAGGACGGGCCGGGGGACGAGCCCCATACCCACTAGTCTAAGGGCATTTAAACATCCACCAGTATTGGGAAAAGTGTCTTTGGAGTTCCAGTGGTAACACAAATTATTTGTTTTTTTTTTAGTAAAATGTCATTTTCGTCCCTGAGGATTGGCCAGTTTTGCGACTTTCATCCAAAGGTTTGTTTTTCGTCATCTGGATCCAAAAGGTTTGATCACCAAACCTCAGGTACGAAAAATGGCATTTTACTCTTTTTTTTTGCTTTTAATAATCACCAGAGTTAAATATCCTCAAACTTTCTTCCGTTTTATCTAACGCAGTGGGCGATCGAAATGTCTAACAAGCCTGGGAAGGAAGAAGCTAAACCCGCTTTCAAGGTTAATAAATTAGTATTTTCACATTTTGTATCAATTAAATTGCAACATATTAATATTAATTGATTCGTATTTTGGATACTATAGTTTATCAGGAATGTGCATGGAGATGAACCTGTTGACTGTTGAAAGTGCTAAACTGACATTACATGCAGTTTTTACAAATGAAGGATGATCTCACAGAAAGACAACCTGAGACAAAAGCGATCATGAATTGGATAAAAAAGATAGTTTCACAGCCTCTGCTAGTCTTCATGGGGTAATCAATCTATAACTTTGAATAACTTTACTGGCCACTGTATCCATATATTATATAGCCTATTTGCATGACAAATATTTTAAAATATACTTTTTTTTTTAATTTCTTAGGGAGCACTTGTTGCAAATTATCCCTGGGACGGGACCCAAGATAAGAGGTGAGCAGTAGGGATGAGCATTTGGTACTGGGTACCGGTCCCGTATCGATACCGCTACCGAATTTCCCGTACCGAATTTTTTCGGTACCGGTACCCACTTTTTGGCATTTTCAGTATCGGTACCGGTTCGGTACGGTACCGGTAAAATACCGAATTTTACCTTCAAATACCGGTACCGTACCGATGCCGGTACCATACCATACCGTACCGAATATTTCGGTACCGGTACCTAGTTTTGGCGAATTTTGGTATTGGTATTTTCAGTGCCGGTTTGGTTCGGTACGGTACGGTATCGGTACCTAGTTTTGGCGAATTTTGGTATCGGTTTTTTTACAGAACAAGTTATTAAGAGCCTACCATGTTTACAGGTATGCGTGTGTTCTATTACTCCATCTAGAGGTGTAACTTCTAGTTAGCGGGTTTTAGTTGATTAAAAAACTACATCGGTACAAAAAATAGAGATTGCATGCTTAAATAATATACTTTGGGCATCTTTTGACCCTATTGACCCATTCACCATATTTTTAGCAATGTTTTAGTTCATCAATTGACATGTCTAAGACAGAAGATAGCTCAATTCGACTCATTATAAACTGAAGGGTAAACATTCTCATCATGAACTCTCTTGTTGTTAGGTGATGACAATTCCGACAACCAAGGGTATTGAAAAAACCACCAAATCTTTTGGCTGAAGAGCTTAATGTGATGTCAAAAGAAGTAAGTTTGCCTTTTATTAACTGCTCTTACATATTTGATAGCTAGGGTTATCAGATCTAATCAATTTAACATGAATTGTGAAACTTCAGGTTGAGTATAGTCAGTTAGTTGGCTGATGTAGCGACAATATGTAGTATGTGCTGGGAACTATGAAGTGGAAGTATGACTACTAAGAAAACGTTAACACGAAGATTATTTAACTCGTATGAAGATTGTGAAAGAGATTCTTAACACAATGAAGTTTTGAGTTTTTATTCATACACTTGTTAGTTTATTTGGGTTATATGTTTGATCATTAGACTTAGATCGACACTTATTAGACATTTGGAATCTTTGGAAGATTGATTGAATTTTTAATTGAAGTGATTATTTTATGATTTCTACATTTTACAATTTTCTTTTTTTTTAATGTAAATAAATGATAATTGTAATTAATTAAAATTAATATGCTAAACGTGGCATTTAATTTGATATGATTTTTGTGGCAAAAAATATGTGCCACTAAAAGCTCAAAAGTTTGTACTGGCAGATAAAAAAGTGCCACTAAAAGCCTAAAAACTTTGTGCGACACATTGAAAAAGTGCCACTAAAAGGCTTTAGCGTCACCGCTTCTTGTGGCACTTTTTTTGTGTGTCGCCCATTCTTACAAGGTTCTTTAGTGGCAGTTTCTTGTTTTTCTGTGGCATTTTTTGCATGCCACTAGATGGCATTTTTTTTGTAGTGACATTTTTAGAAGTTTTCAACAAAATTTCATTCTGTTGTGAATTTGTTCTCTATGAAATGTCTCACTTAACAAGAGAAGCAACTAAAAAAGCGGTGAACGGTATTTAACGTACACACCTTGAAGTACTGAATCAACAGAAATAACTGAAATAACACCTTCGGAATCTATTAACCCACAATTTGTTGGAATTTGTAGATAGACACTTGCTTCATAGGACTCACTTAAATCGTCTCGGAAGTACTGAACACCAGAAGGATGAGATATCGGCAGTTAGCTCGAAGAAGTTTCTCTCAATCAGGTGTTCGATTAGATTTTCCCTTTTAACAATGTCCTGTTAATTGTTGGAAATTTGTGGATTTCGGTTGGTTCAGACAGACACAATTTGTTTTCAACGGGGATGTAATGCAATGATTCCTCTCAATTGAATAGACAGACATTTGCTTCATCGGACTCACTTGAATCGTCTCGGAAGTACTGAACAACAGAAGGATGAGATATCGGTAGTTACGAGATTCTTCGAGAATTAGAAAAGGAGAAAATACGGAACGGCAAGGGTAGTATGAGTCTGAGTCCATTGTGGTTCGTGTTAGGTTTGTATTTCCCATAGCCACCGTTTCCGTAGTAAAAAACGGTTGCGGTTTTCCATATTCTCGATTGAAGATGTAATTGCAAGACTGTTTGTCGGGCTTCCAATGCTCACACAGGGTGATAAACAACGCTGATATTGAACGAATTATTGAACCAAGAAAGTCATTGGATTGCCGCAGATGAAGTCAAATGTGATCAAACTTGGACATCAGACGTAAATCTTGAAGAAACGGAACATAATCCCAGATTGTCTAAAGAAGCGCTTTTATCATGTGTGATCCAGAGAAGACATGTCGGATGGGCATAAGATCCGTGGGCCCTATTGTCGGATATGTGACTCAAGAAAGTCATTGGACTGCCGCCGATGAAGTCAAATGTGATCAAACTTGGACATCAGACGTAAATCTTGAAGAAACGGAACATAATCCCAGATTGTCTAAAAAAGCGCTTTTATCATGTGTGATACAGAGGTCGGTCTCGGGTGGGCATAAGATCCGAGGGCCCTATTGTCAGATATGTGACTCAAGAAAGTCATTGGACTGCCGCAGATGAAGTCAAATGTGATCAAACTTGGACATCAGACGTAAATCTTGAAGAAACGGAACATAATCTCAGATTGTCTAAAGAAGCGCTTTTATCATGTGTGATCCAGAGAAGACGTATCGGGTGAGTTGTGGTTGATTTATAGGAGGAGGTTATGAAACGAATATATGTTTATGCGAATTTAAAGGACAATACTGACAGAGGTGCTGGTCTTTTCTCCCACTGTGCAAACTTGAAAAATCTCACCATAACACATCTAATATGACACATGATAAAAGCGGTTCTTTAGACAATCTGGGATTATGTTCCGCAAATTGGGAACCACATATTCGTGTGTAAAAGCTTAGAAAGATGACCGAATAGAGATCTGTATACACCCTTGGTATTTGTTTACCACATGACACATGATAAAAGCGTTTCTTTAGACAATCTGGGATTATGTTCCGCAAATTGGGAACCACATTGTAGACTGGTTGGCTTGAATGATTTTAATAATACTTGAAAATGGAAATAATCGTGTCAAGATCTTTATCAATCATATCATCGACCAACTGCTCGAAATCCCTTTCGTTTCTCGGGTTCGCATTCGACACAACACAACAAAAAATAAATTCAAAAAAACAGTGGGCTGATACGCATCATATAGGCCTATACGATGCGTATCAAGCCCGCTGCCAGACATAACCTGCACCTGTCAGTCTGCCATGTTTTTTACTTTAATTCAATACGCATCGTATAGGCCTATACAATGCGTATTGAATTGAAAAAGTGTGTAGATAGACTGGATGGTGTGCCATTAAAAAACCCCAAATAAAATTAGTAAAAAGTTTAATGGTTTAAAGATGTAAATTATATGTAGTGTAAGTGTGAAAGTGAAACTTTAAAAGTTGATTACTATTCATCGAAACATTTTTATTGAGAAAAAAAAACGAAACACAAATGTGTATTAAATTATTTAACGCATGCAAGTAATAAGGGAATAATAAAATTATTTATTGTATATGAGGTAAAATTAAAACATACAAATAAAAACAGGAAAAAGCAATATTAGATTTGATTACATATATGATGTACTCGTGTAATTAAAAGATAAAACCTAAAAAATTAAGTTGTGATATTCTCAAAATGATATCAACACATGTTTTACCTTGATTAAAACGCTAAAAAAGAAAACCGATACTGATACCAATGTTGTTCACTAGTATCGGTTCGAAATATTAGCGTGAAAACCCAAAAGGATATCAATATGTGTTTTGCATCAAAAATCATAAAAATAAATATCAATAGAAGTTTCGATAATAATGATACCCATACTGATGTTGATAGGTCGGTATTACATCGGTTTGTTACGACGTTGATAAAAAAAATAATGAATACTGATACCGGTACCAATGATGTTCAGTGGCATTGGTTTAGTTCGGCATATATAATACTTGTAGTTGGTTTAGTTATCGATACCATAAAAAATATTATATTTTAAATAAAATTATGTTCGCGTAAAAGGTTATATCAAAAATGTTGAGACAAAATAATTAAACACAACTACATGTTTAGTTTCTTTTAATAAGTTAACGAATGTAAGTTATTATTAAAAAGAAAATTAGTAAAAATTTAAATGGTTTAAAGCTTTTTATTATTTATAGTACTAGTGGGGAACCCGCGCGTTGCAGCGGAGTCAACAATATGGGGCGGAAACATAACTCAAACCTTAAACCTTAAAATGATGAAAAAAATCATATAGAAGTTGTATATTTTTGTAACTACAACCGCTCATATCCTTATCAACGAGCTCATCAACCATACTATCTTTCATATCTTCCGACCCTGCAATCTCTCGGTACACTTCTTGAGCTAACCGCTCCGGTTTTCTTCCGACCCTACAATCACCTGTTTATAATATAAACATTTTTATTATAACTTTAACATTTTACGCTTAAAAAAGAGGCTGTAACCTTGAGCCATTTACTTATAAATTGGTCAAATTTGTGGGTTTTTTAAGGATAATTTTATATACCGCCCTTAAAACATGGTATAATATTATATTTTCACAACAAGAAATGAATCAAATGATATACCCAATTTATCAAATCTTAGACATTTATACCGAGTTTCAAATATGTGACATTTATAACTCCTAAATTGTATTACTCAATATTGTTTTGCTATCATAATTAATGTAGTAATTATCTTTAAATAAAAAGAGAAACAAAATTCAGGTGAGCGCAACCGATATGGTAAGTTTAGAGACTTAGAAAACTGCATGTTTTATCCCAAACCCATTTTAACCTCTTTATCTTGTGACATCTAGTTCTGTGAAATAACTCAAGGCTACTTTTCGGTCATTAACCATTCACCATTGTCATCTTGTGGGTCCCATGGGACCCACAAAATGAAGAGGTAAATAAATCGGTACCTCTTCTATTCGTTGCCTCAGTCGCATGAAAGTTTCTTTAGAGAAAGCTCTAAAAGTTCCACCAATGGTGACAGAATCTGGAATAACATTAAAAGCACCACCACCATGAAACTTGGCAATGGTAACAACCTGCAAAAGTGTCAATGTTTAGTACAAACAAACAATAATATAGTTTATTGATAAACTGATTTAGTAGGTTGTAAGCATTAACGCGACAATTTGCGCCACTGTCGTAGTTTGACCTGTTCAACCCATTTGACTTTTTCATCTGTATCACCATTCTTTAGTTGGCCTGTTACGGGTTAAAAGATCCGAGTCGACCCGTTTACATAAACGGGTCGAAATTTGAAACAGCAGAAAAGTTACCTGAGAATCAAGAGGATCGGGTTCTCTTGATACAAGATGCTGTAAACTGACAACAACGTTTGAGGCTGCTAAAATAGGGTCGATTGAATGCTGAGGAATGGCGGCATGACCTCCTTTTCCGGTTAAGACCGCTTCAAAAACATCACTACCCGCCAATACAGGACCAGATCGAGAGAAAACTTGACCAAGAGGGTGGTCTGGAGAAACATGCAGACCGAATATGGCTTTCACATTCTCAAGATATCCACTATCTTTTGCACCGCCGCCACCTTCCTCCGCGGGTTGAAATACCAACACCATCATTCCCTACCAACAATAACATATACGCATTTTATGTAAGAATATGTATCTAGTCCTAAATATTGTGTATCCATATGGGATAGAAATGACATCTCAACCCATTTAAGTTGTGATTTATCTCAAAGGTTCAAACGTTGAAAAAGAATGACTAACAAGGGAACATGTCGAACGGGTTAAAATTGATCTAAACTCTAAAGTACGGTTTTGATGCATACAACCACCTGAATCCTGATCACTTTATCAAAATCAATATCCAATATATAAACATACCTTGAGAAGATGAATATGGTGTTTGAGAATCTTGGCAGCACCAAGAAGCATGGTGACATGACCACATGCATGTATCTTTCCCGGAACTCTACTCTTGTGCTCCCATTCCACCATTTCTTAATCATAAAAGTCACACACTTGATTCAACATTATTATCAAGTTTCACAATCCCAGTGTATCTGTTGTCGATATGTGCTTTTAGTGTACACTTTTTTTTAGTAATGGTTTAAAGAATTACATATAATCAACTAATGGTTTAAAGAATTACATATAATCAACAGATCTAATTCCATTAATAAAAAGGAAAAAAACATTTTCTCTAATCTCTCAATACATATAGATGAGTACATCAGCTTGATATAACAATCAACCGCTTTCAAATCCTTGTTTCATAGTTATGAATAAAACTCAAATCACTCTAAACACAATCGATTCAAAAAATATTGAATACTGCGTAGTAGAGGAAAAAGAAACGAACCTCATAGTGCCGATATGCAGACCCGGTTGTGGGCGCAACATCTAGAAATTTAACCATATGAACACATATTTACTGAATCCTAAACCCTAACATAAATTCCACCAAAAAAACACTAAAATTAGGTCTAAAATCGCAAATAAATTTCCAAACCAACACAGACCATTATCATTCATCCATAATTCATCAGTAATCAACAAACACACAACCACACAAGTTCAATTATTCAATCATTCAAATCCCATGAAAAATGTATTGCATGCCCCTTCTGCTTCCAAAAATATTTGGAGACAAATTTAAACAAACCAAATAGAAAGATATTCAAACAGACCTAAAATTTTTGCCATAAAACACAAATTCGGGTTCCACTGATACCTGTGTTGGTTAAGAATCGAATGTCATGACAGAGACGACTGCGGCGTCAGGTGAGACGGTGGCTGTTTTAGGTGGTGAGAACACTGAACCGTGATTCTAATAGTGAGAATGGTTGTAAGCGATTTGGGGCAATTGATTTGAGGGAAAATGTATACATATGCTAAAATTGTAAAAATGCTAAAAAAAACCCTAACAAATCCATTTGGTACCAGTTAAGAAATTAAGAGTAGAAGAATTGGACCTTGGCAAATGAAGAGTCCTCAGGATTGAAGTGGTGAATCTGCTTCGCTTCAAAATGATTGTAGAATCTGCAATTATCAATGAATTAATTGATCATAGAACTAAAATCATCAGAATCCAAATAATATAAACAAAAGCTCATCTATTATAGGATTCAAGGGGAGGTTTCGACTTAATTAAATCTTTAATTCATCATCAATTTTGCGAAACGTATTCCATCGCACTCATCCAGATCCATTCAATTTTGCCATAAAGAAAGAAATTGAAGAGGCGCATTCAATCCCACTATAAAATCCCAATTTTAACCCTCATGCGTCTTAAAAATAAAGGCAGATCCCTATTATGTTAGCTTGCACTCTCTTGTAAATATTGCTTTATAACTTGTACTTGTAGTAAAATTACAATTTTATACATCGCTTCTCCTTTATATAGTATTATAGATAAGGGTTACATTGAAACGTAATGTAAACAATTAATATTCATCAGAATAGTTTTTGAGGAAAAAAGTTATACAGGAATGCGTTATTTGGTTTTTTTATTAACTTAAAGAACGAAATTATGAGCAAAAAAATAAAATTATCAAAACAATAAACAGGTTAAATGTGTATGTTATTATTATTGTTCACACATACAAAAAAGGAAAAGAGAGAACTGTTTATCAAAACTATTTTGTAGTATAAATCGGTGGCGCAACATGTGCGTAGCGAGGGGGTGTTAAAATTTGTACTTCTTGGTTTTTGCGACTTTTACATTATTAGGGGAGTGGGGGTGGTCACTAGTGATAGAATTCTATCACTCACAATATCCAATCAACTCCTGCCATGTCATCGGCTACTATTCTATCACTCACAAGCATTTTGTAGTGGCGGTGGTCATCACTAGTGATAGAATTCCATCACTCACAAATTTTTTTAATTTTTTATTTTAAATTAGAAATTAACAATAAAACACTAAAATTATAAATTTCATTAAAATTAAAACATACTAGTTCAATTTAACATACCAGAAATATTTTAGGTTACAATTTAAAAAAAAAAATACTAAAAAAACTCTACTCCTCGTCCGACTCATTAAACTCCAAACCTAAAGAACCTACTAGTTCGATTAAATCGTATCTCAACCGAAAGTGAGTTTCTTCATCACGCAATTCTTGTTGGATATTTTGTGGAACTTGAATTTGTGTAGGAGGATCCGGCACCCAATCCGGGGATATTGCACGTCCGTCTTCTTTGATAAGCATATTGTGCAATATGATACATGCACCCAATCAGCATTGTAGAGCGGATTTTCCACAAAATAATCGTTCATTAACACTTCGTTGGCACGTATACGATCACGGTCTACCATCTTCTTCTTTGGGCGGGACGAACTAGTATCAAGTTCGTTATACACCAACACAAAATATTTTAGCGTCTCATTGTCGGAAGACGACTCGGTATCGCTATCGCTAGACATCGGAAACGTCGAATCCGTAGGGAACTCCATTTGAGAAAGATGTAGATTGTGTGAAATGTGTTTATGTTTTGGTGTGTGTGAAATGGTTAAAAATGGGGATATATATAGATAAAAGGTTTAAAGGTTTTTTTTTTTTTTAAATAAGTTTACCGTTAGAAAATGGCATCAAACAACGGTCAAAAAGCATCAACCAACGTTCGAATTCATCAAGTTCAACGCGTGATTCCTTCCACGCGTTTATATTATCACGCGTGAAAGTAAGGGTGGCGGCGGTGTGCTTGTGTTGTTTCACGCGTTATGGGACGTCCATAACGGACCGCCCCCAGTGGCCTTATTCACTATACAAAAAAGTTCACATCAAAACTCTGATAGATATAAGGACCTAAAATGACAAATCCACAATTTTGTAAAGACATTAATGTTAAAAGCATTTAGTGGAATAAAAATAGGAACCTTGAAGCAAAATCAGTTTGGTTTGTTATGGTACCAACATAAGCTATAGCAACAAAAAAAAAACAATAAATAAATAGCTAAAATTGTGATACGCCCTCATGGATATTGACACGCGTTTTAAATTGTTTTAAAATGATTAAAAAGAGTATGAGTACTTGTTCCAATAATATCAAAACTAGTACCGATGATGTTTGGTTGGAATCAGTTCGGTTTTTACAATCTTGAAACAGTACCGACACTCATATAGCTTACGAAACCAAAAAATACTCTATTTTAAATCCATCTATAGTTTCAACAACATTTTTACCAGAACGTTAAGGAACAAAACAAAACACATATGTGTATCCTGTTAACGAATGTGAGTTCTTAAAGAAAGATAAAATCATAAGGTAACTAAATGAGTTAAAGGTATATATTATTAGTGGAGGGTTCAAATACAAAGAAAATATCTTGTAAAAAGAGTAAGATTAAATTTAAACCGATAAGAATCTTTAATTTGATATTTGTAATTAATGTTACTGTATGAGAATAAGGGTAAATTTGCATAATTGATTAATTAAATCTATAAATTAGCTAACTTAATTAAACTAATAATTCATTTTTTCAAAATTTATCATTTTAAAACAAACCTAATTTACGGTGAAAGATAAATTATCATATGTATAGGATAAATTAAAAGCTAAATTTTGATATGCATATGATAAAATGTATGATGGATTTTGATATGTGTGGATAAGGTGAGTTTCTAGATCAGTGAACACTAGTGTATTTGTGAACTGGGTGAACAACTCCTAACCATTGATTTACATTATCAAATCATAAAATACACTAGTGTATTTCGTCATCAAATCCTGAACAAATTCTGGTCATTGATTTACACTTGTGTATAAAATAAACTAGTGTATTTTCATCATCAAATCCTGAACAAATCCTCGCCATTGATTTACACTTGTGTATTGATAATCAATGGCTAGGATTAGTTCACTGTCTTATGGGTTGTTCACAAACAAACCTAACCCTGTGTGGATATGTGTAAATTATATATATGATAAATTTTGATCTATGTAAAATAGAGTGTTTTTAACTAATTAGAGAGAGAATAATTCTTGGGGTGGGTTATAAAATATTTAGTGTTTTATGGACCATTATGCCATTTATTATCTCTTTTCTCACATTAATATTACATCTCGAATGATCCTTCCCCGATATTATTAATAATATAAGGGGTGATGTCACGACCCCCGACCCCACCCTGGACGGGAGCCACGAGCAGTCAAGTGGTATCGGTGGTTATTTTAAAAACATTGCAGCGGAATCAGGACCGTGAGTTAGGAAAAATATTAGAGTTTAGAAACACCGGATTTTATTTATTAGACAGATGGAAATAAATCCATGTTTTACAAAGGTAGCTTTAATATGGGATAAACCCGAATATATGAAACAATGTTTGCTTAATTTAATTAAATTGATAAAATAAGCTACTTCTTTAAGCCTTTCGGTGCCGTACCACAACTCTTATTCCGATCTACTGTAATCACCTGAAACACGTTTTAAAAACATTTTATCAGCAGGAAATACTGGTGAGTTCATTCATTTTGTACAAAAACACATTTGTTATAATTCACAACATTAAGAGTTTTTATATTTGCCCCAATCTTATAAATAGCTGGTTCAGTTATCACTCGACCGGATCTATGACTGTGGACATATCACTAAATTAGGCTCGCCCACCTTGTGCACAAAACCCCCACTTACTGCCAGTAATTACAGATTAGCAAAGACTTAATCACTGCAAAGTATAACTGGAAAACATTTAGGGGTTTGTAAAGCAATTTGATAAATAGGAGAATGACTCACCTTGTTAGCATATAGTCTTTGATTATACAAGCTTCCTGATTCTATGCCTTCTGATAACTAAGCATCTACTTTATAGTCCTGAATCTTCTGATGATTAAACATCTTGTTTGATTGTACGTGTATAGTTTGGAGTTTTCTGATAGTTAAACATTCAGTTTAACAGAGTGGAATACGTATTATTGTTAAACCCAAATCAAACCTAACGATGGTCACGAGATCAGAACCTTAATGAAATTCACAAAGTATAGTCTTATTTAGACAGCACTTTGGCATTCGTTAGTTGGTTCCCGAATCGATCGGACAAAATATCGTATTGGTTTTTTTTGAACGGCTCGTATTGGTGATTATTGGTTAGAACACCAACGTATAAAGAGAAGAATAGAAGAAATGAGCAAAGAAAAATGAATCCTAAGCTTCCTATTTATAGGTAGGAAATATGAAATTTCTAGGAAGTTTCCTATATACTTTTCTAGGAAGTTACCTATACATTTTCTAGGAAGCTTCCTACCCACATATATATCCTCTTACACCTTCCTTGCACCTTCCTCATATATATCTATTTAGGTGTTTAATTTACTTAGTTAATTAATCTTACTTAGCTGATTAATTAATCTTACTTAGCTTAATTAATCTTACTTAACTGATTAATTAATCTTACTTATTAAGTTTCTTTAGCTATTAAGTTTTCTTAACTGCTAAGTTTTCTTAATTGCTAAGTTTTACATAACCATTAAGTTTACTTAATTACTAAGTTTTCTTAATTACTAAGCTTACTTAATCATTAAGTATTCTTGTTTAGCAGCCTTCTGGTTATGAGTTCTAATTTCTAGATACACTGGAACTCGTACTAGAGTATTAACTCAATTCAACATTAACGATAATCACGAGCTCAAAACCCTCACAATGAATGACAAAGTATAGCTAGATATAGGCAGCACTTAAACATCCATTGGATCAGTTTTAATCGATCGGATACAGTATCGTATCAGTGATTAGAGTTATTACCCTAATAACGGGCGGAGTTTCGGGTTTAGGGGGTATAATACCGGAGTATTATAGCATTATACGTTTATAGAGTGAGAAAAGAATTGAACGAATTGAAATGAAACCATCGGCTGCCATTTATAGGCTGATATTGGGGCGAGTCACGGCCCGCGAAGTATATCAGCTTCTCCTTCGCGGCCCGCGAGGGAGTCCGGGTCGGAGTGAAGGTTGCTGAGTCATGGTGTGGTCTTGACACGTGTCCCTCAAGCTTATCCGGAAACTCTAGGTCTGTCGCGCCCCGCGAAGACCTTTGCTTAATCTGTCGTGCCCCGCGACCGAGTGAAAATTTTTGTTTTTCTTGGATTTTTATGAAAAGTAAGGTTTTATGGGTTCGGGTGTAACACCCCATGTTTCTGAAGTCAAAGTCAAAGTCAAGGTCTTTGTCAACGACCAATTTCACGCGACTTGACTAGTAGTGAATTTCTTTTATGTGTTTATTTTAGTTGTATTATGTGGAGTACGTGTCAACAATTACAATAATCGACGTATGTTTTCGCTATTCAATCGATTTACGACTGTGAACTATAGGAAGTAACAATGCGATAAAGTCAAATCAATCCAACTTAATCGACATCGAATCACAATCACACTCGCAACTCGAATTACGCATTTTGGTTATTGTTATATGTGTGTGTGTGCCTTATGTGTTACTTGTGCATGTTTAATTTATGTATGTGTGGGAATCAATCGAAATGCAATCGAAACTCGAATCGCAATTGAACTCAATCGAAATCGAACTATGATATTTAGTGGAGAAGAGATAGTGCGATATATGAATGGTTGGAATTAAAAGTAATTTGACTAGGAAACTCTATCGCATCGAATCGTGCTCAATCAAAACAGCAAAAATGGTCACGCCGAACACCCGAACCAAGTGCCATCCGGCCGGATTGCCATCCGACCGGGCTGCCACTTGATCTGGTGTCAGGCCGCCATCCGACCGAGATGACATCCGACTGGATTGCCATCCGACCGACCCACCCTTTCCTCTTTGGGTAACCCTATAAATACCCCATGTCACTCTCAAACTTTCTACTTTTGGCATCTGACGTCCGAACAGCTCGTGTTCCTCAACTTTTCTTCGATTTCTCTCGATTCCGGTAAGATCTCGCCCTAAATCTTGTACTTCCTTGATCTACACGCACTCCTACACCTTTCTATCTTTTGAATATTAACTTTTAACCGTGAAATCACTAGATTTGAGGTGTTCTAGGATGACGTCATCATGGTGTTCTTATGAACTTCATGTTTTGGCTTCAATCCACCAAGAACAACTTATATCTAACTGATTTCCACACAAATAAATAAAGATCTTGCATAGATCTAAACACATTCATGGTGAAAAAGGATTAAAAGATGGTTTCTAACTTTCTTTCAACTCTTTTGCACTTAATACACTCAAAACCGATAGAATCGGACCTTGTTCTAGCCTTCTACTCGTTCGCGGTATTGTGCTAGCTCAAGATCTGGATTCTACTCACGAGACCCTCGATTTCAGGTTAACCAAGAACAAACGTCTCGAACTGGTTAACTGGTCGAAGTAGGGTGATTCCCGGTCGATCGGGTTACTTGGGTCAAGATGGGGTCCTGTTGGTTAACACGTTGTCAAAACGTCTCAATAAAATGACAAACAATCAAAACGACCAAGTGAAAGACGAACGAAACAACCGAGATGGAGTGCTATCCGACCGGACTACTATCCGAACGGATAAGCCATCCGAGCGACCGGCTGTCCGAACGACTGCACCTTGGGTCCCACACTTGACCAACTTTATCTGAAGTTTGAAGTATTGAACGAATTGCTATCCGATCGGACTACCATGCGACCGGATTACTCTTCGAATCATGAGATACTTGGACTTTAACACTCGAACAATTTTCAACATGTTCAATGCACCAAGGATGCAACCCGACCGGACTGCTGTCCGATCGAGTGACAACCTGCTGTGGATTTGTTCTCACTAAGTTACCTCGCCACTAGAGTCACCGTCCGACCGGATAATCATCCGAGCGGATTGTTATCCGCATGACTAACCGTCCGATCGACCGACTTGAAAGGTAGAGATACATTAATGTTTTCAAGATACTACAACGAAAACTTCAAAGGTCAAGCCATCATACATAAACACATTCTTCTCAAAGGAAGAAACAATCCACTCGAATAGTCATCCGACCGGACTACCGTCCGACCGGATGACCATCCGAACGGATTGTCATCCGTACGACCGGACCATCCGATCGGATTACCATCCTACCGAACTACTGTCCGAGCCACTTACACCTTGCATCGTTTTACGCGTCACTTATCGTTATGCTATCAATCTGTTCAGGCTAACCCTACTCTCTAGCGCTCCCTTCAATCCATCAATTGCTATGAGTATACTCGATCCCTTTTTGCTTTACGCACTTTTGGGTGTTACATACGTTACGAATATTCAAATCACAATAAACACACTACTCAATACTATTTGAACGCTAATCGTTAATGCATGTTATACATGGCTTATGAATGCTTGTTTGTTATGTTTACACATGGAATGTTGTCTACCTGCCTTAGCAACGATAGTACTATAGTTTGGACTCAACACCTGTTCGCAGGGGTTGTTAAGGACAATTACTTGCATGGATTACGGTGGTAATCATGTACTGCGAACTGCCTCAGGCAGTCAACCCGCAGTCATTGGTATCGATGGATCTATGTCTATAACTAACGTGCTTCATTTCACTATGTGTACGTGCTGGTTATGCGTAAACGAATTTCGAACTCTATATGCTATTATCAAACTTGTATGCTCACCTTTACATTATATGTATTGACTTTATTTTAACGTATGTGACAGGTGCTTAGGATGCACATCTGCTAGGAAATCGAGGCTAGAATAAGGCTCTAGAGGCCAACAAATAATTGTGTGTACAAATTAAATCAAGGGTCTCTAGAAGCAGATAAACAATTGCTCTATTTGGAAAATCTGAGTTGTCAGAATAGAACTATTTGCCTAGATTTTGTCTGTAATAATTGGTTTACCTTTTGAGACATGGTATGGGACATGTTATTTTAAATTGATTGGTAATGATAATTGTTATGGAAACTTCTGGACAATCTGTTTCGCTCAGTGCCATGCCTCGATGTTTCCGCCATTGGTTGGGGTGTGACAGATTGGTATCAGAGCCATAACTATAGGGAATTAGGCAAGACTCGACCTAGTCCGGGTCAATGTCTTAGAGACCTAGTCTATAGTTAGGAACCAGCCGACCGACTTGTGCATATCCGTTAGGGATCATGTATGAGCTTGCTATTTCTAGCTATTCTCGCCTATGCTACACTATCACCGCACTCGAATTTTCAACTATGACTAAGCAATTAAGACGAGATTAGGTGTGAAAACCGCAAACTCTCGACTAAAATCTGCTTGATCAACCTGCATTTATTTTCCAACGGGGAGAATTATGCCAAATCAGGAGTGAAATCCATATTTTGATGAATAATCTCCTCTATTCTATTTAGAAATAGGAACAAAAGTTATCAAGTCAGGGGTGAAACCCGAACCTTGATAAGCTGTTTCTGACTCACTTTGATTTTACAAAACTCTCACCAAAGTCTCGACGGACTCCAACGACCTGAAGTCACGATATGACTAATGGGATGCGTGCCCAACGCCCAAGAATCGAGGCAAAGGCACTGCCCTGAAGGTCAAAAATGTGCACAACAAGTCCTCATGAATAGTCGAATCACTTTGGGTAGTCGAAGTCTAATAGCCGCAGACGATCTATTTCTCGATTTTTATGTGTTTCGATTCTGAGCCCGTAACTGCTGACTCTGATGATTCGTTGATTTTATGTGTTTTGTGTGAATTTACCTGTTTATGTGTTTAAATTTTGGAAATTTATTCGATTTTTGCTTTCACTTCGATCGATACGCACGACTCGCACTGCATTCTATCTCAAAACGCTGACAAATTGCTAAGTTATGAACGACCTTATGCTACGATATGCGCTTATACTACACTACTCGATATACTAAACACGATCGCTATATTCGAACACTCGCGAATTGTGAATGATAGGTTTCTGCATTCTGACTGCATCTTGTGATTTCGTGCTTATGTGCTTTTGTGGATTCTGTGCTCTATGTGCTTATGTGCCTCTGTGTTATGTGAATCTGTGATTATGTGCCTATGTGTTTATGTGATACATGTTAAATTGCGTGTTCCTAAGCTTTAGTAAGTATTAGACGTGTGAGGTGAGGATCGATTATGACGTGTGTGAGACCTATGACGATGTCTGTTGCAGACAATGTCAACTGGACCATCATCCCGTCACACACCACTTTCTCGTCAAGAAAAGATAGACAAACGTCTTGCTGCTATTATCGCTAAACAAGTAGCAAAAGCTTTGAGTGACGTCTACGAGAACGGCAGCAAATCATCTGAGGAGTCGAGAACCGAAGCTCCTAAAGCTACCCCCAAAGTTGCCTTCAATTTCAAGCAATTCAAGTCTTGTGGGCCAAAGGAATTCACTAGCGAGGAAGGCCCTACAGCGTTTTTCCAATGGTTTGATTCCATTGAGGTCACTCTACGACAGAGTGGTTGCCCAGACGATCTCCACACTCTAAATGCTACCGGCGTCTTCCAGTCCCGCGCACTAGACTGGTGGACGACCGAGAGAAACAAACGAGGGAACGATGCAGCCTACGGTCTGTCGTGGGACGAACTCAAGGAGGTCATGCTGGAAGAATTCTGCCCTCCTCATGAGCGCCAAAAGTTAGAAGATGAATTCTGGCACATAAAGCAGAAGGAAGGTGAAAATGCTGCTCTCACTGCTCGCTTCAAACAACTCAGCATCATCTGCCCTGACCAAGTCAAGACTCCAGACATGGCAATCAAGAAGTATATCTGAGCCCTGCCTGACTGTGTTGCAGATTTCGTGCAAGCGGCTAAGACTAAGACGATCGAAGAGACTTACCTACTGGCCGCTAAAATCAACAACAAGCGGGTCAAGGCTGGTGTCTGGGATAAAACTTCAAAGCACCTGCATCAAGCTACCACCACCGCACCAACTGCTGAAACCGCCACTGCATCGAGCAGCAAGAGGAAGAACAAGAGAAAGAACAGCTCAACAAGAACTGTGCGATCACTGTTGCACCGATACAAGCTGTACTAGCCCAACAGCGTCTAGTAGCGGCGCCTGTGGCAAATGCACCGCCTGCTAAGCGTGCATACACTGGGCCACACCCGCTTTGCCCTACTTGCACCTACAACCACCCGACTACCATCGCTTGCCGTTTTTGTGCTCATTGCAATATGTATGGCCATTTCACTACCAATTGCCGTGCTCGACAAGCTCCTGCTCATCAAGCTCTACTCACCACCCCTCAGGGTCAACAAGCTCCTCCGGCACCCGCGGTCAACGCCAGAGCCTGCTTCGCATGTGGCGATCCTAACCATTTCGCAAACATGTACCCAAACAGGGTTGTGAAGCAAGAGCCCCAGCAGCAGCAGCAACACCAGCAGCAACAGCAACAAGCAGCACGCGCACGAACTTTCAACATCAACGTGCGCCAAGCCCAAGCCGACAACAACGTGGTCAATGGTACGTTCCTTGTGAATGGTATTTATGCTTTGTGTTTATTTGATACTGGAGCCGATAATTGCTTTGTGTCGTTCGAATTCGAGAAGCTCCTTAGTCGTAAGCGCTCCCAACTCTCCTTGACGTTCGATGTTGAAGTCGCTACTGGAAGAACTATCGCCGTTAATTATGTTCTTCGTGATTGTACTCTCGAGCTCAACAATCACGTCTTCCCAATTGACCTTATTCCGATGCAAATCGGAAGTTTTGATGTCATAGTAGGCATGGACTTTCTTCGCGAGAACCATGCTGAAGTTGTGTGCTTCGAAAAGATGATTCGATTCTCGCTCGCGAATGGTGATTTACTGTGTGTCTATGGTGAAACTGCTTCGAAAGGTCTCAAACTCATGTCTTGTGTCCAAGCTAGCAAGTATCTCCGCAAGGAATACAGAGCTTTCTTGGCTAACATTGTAGTAGCGGAGAAGGAAAAGAAAGAAAAGGCGGTAAACCAGGTACCTGTTGTATGTGAATTTCCCAACGTCTTTCCTGAAGATCTTCCAGGTCTTCCGCCAAGTCGTGATATCGACTTTCGTATCGACCTCATTCCTGGAGCAAACCCTGTTGCCAGAGCTCCTTACCGACTCGCACCATCCGAAATGCGTGAACTCTCAAACCAACTCCAGGAATTACTTGAGAAAGGCTTCATTCGCCCGAGCACCTCTCCTTGGGGCGCGCCAGTCCTTTTCATCAAAAAGAAGGATGGGTCGTTCAGAATGTGCATCGACTATGGGAATTGAATAAGTTTACTATAAAAAACCGCTATCCCCTGCCTCGCATTGATGATTTATTTGATCAGCTACAAGGTGCTACGTGTTTCTCGAAGATCGATCTACGCTCAGGTTATCACCAACTACGCATTCAAGAGGATGATATACCCAAAACTGCGTTTCGCACTCGATACGGCCATTACGAATTTGTTGTTATGCCCTTTGGTTTAACCAACGCACCCGTGGTTTTCATGGATCTGATGAATCATGTGTGTAAACCTTATCTCAACCGTTTCGTCATCGTATTCATCGACGATGTCTTGATCTATTCCAAGTCGAAAGCCGAACACGCGCAACATCTACGTTTGGTTCTCGAGCTACTCCAGGGGAATCAACTCTATGCCAAGTTCTCCAAGTGCGAATTCTGGCTGGAGGAGGTTCAGTTTCTGGGTCACATTGTCAATAGTCAGGGTATTCACGTCGATCCAGCGAAGATTGAAGCAGTCAAGAGTTGGATTACACCTAAGAACCCGTCTGAAGTCCGTTCTTTTCTCGGACTAGCGGGCTATTATCGACGATTTATCGAAGGATTCTCAAAGATCGTAGTACCGCTTACCATTCTCACGCATAAAGACAAGCCTTTTGTATGGGGAACTGAACAAGAGTCTGCTTTCCAAACTCTCAAACACATGCTTTGCAATGCTCCTGTTCTCACATTGCCCGACGGAAACGACGACTTCATTGTCTATTGTGATGCTTCCAACCTTGGTCTTGGTTGTGTCCTTATGCAGCGGGACAAGGTTATAGCTTACGCATCTCGTCAGCTCAAAATCCACGAGAAGAACTATACAACCCATGATCTCGAGCTAGGCGCGGTTGTTTTTACGTTAAAGATTTGGCGACATTACCTGTACGGTACAAAGTGTACGATCTTCACCGATCATAGGAGCCTACAACATATCTTTGATAAAAAAGAACTTAATATGCGTCAACGCCGATGGGTAGAACTTCTCAACGATTACGACTGTGAGATTCGCTATCACCCAGGCAAAGCATATGTTGTTGCCGATGCACTCAGCAGACGGAGCTATCTGCTTAGCACTCGTAATGTCCAAGCCCAATACGATCTCGAAACCCTCATCCGCGAAGCTCAGCATGCATGTTTTAATGAATGCACTCTGAAGAATGAAAGAATCTACCACGATGGAGCCCAGCTTGTGAGTAAGTCGAAATGGATATTCCACTTTCTGGACCGAATTTGGATCCCTAAACGGAACGATTTGCGACAGATTTTGATGGACGAAGCCCACAAATCCCGGTATTCTATTCATCCCGGTGCCGACAAAATGTACCAGGATCTTCGCTACAAGTACTGGTGGCCGGGCATGAAAAGGGATATTGCTCTCTACGTTGGAAAGTGCCTGACTTGTGCAAGGGTCAAGGCTGAACACCAAAGACCCTCTGGCTTACTCGAGCAACCACCGATCCCTATGTGGAAGTGGGAGAGTCTAGCTATGGACTTCATAACAAAGCTTCCCTACACGTCATCAGGTCACGACAGCATCTGGGTTGTTAATGACCGACTGACCAAATCAGCTCACTTTTTGCCAATACGGGAAGACTACAAGGTAGAATAATTAGCCCGAATCTACACCAACGAGATCATCTGTAATCATGGGACGCCTCGCGACATCATCTCTGACCGTGATGCTCGGTTTACCTCGCGACTGTGGGAAACATTTTAAACGGCTCTCGGTACATCGCTTAATCTAAGTACCGCATTCCACCCTCAAACCGACGGTCAGACTGAAAGAACGATTCGTACTCTTGAAGACATGCTCCGTTCGTGTGTCATCGACTTCGGTGGTAATTGGGATACATACCTGCCGTTAGTCGAATTCTCGTATACCATCAGTTATCATTCCAGCATTCAAATGGCACCATTCGAGGCTTTATACGGAAGAAGATGTCGATCGCCTATTGTATGGCACGAGATCGGTTACTCGCAATTAACCGGTCCTGAGCTATTACAAGAAACGACTGACAAAGTCCTCCAAATTCGAGACAACTTGTTGAAAGCTCGAAGTCGACATAAAAGTTATGCCGATAGATGATGCAAGCCCCTTGAATTTGACGTTGGCGACTACGTACTCCTAAAGGTATCACCTTGGAAGGGTGTAGTCAGATTCGGCAAGAAAGGGAAACTAGCGCCTCGATATGTTGGACCTTTTCAGATTCTGGAGTGGATCGGAAAAGTCGCCTACAGACTCGAACTACCAGAGGAGCTTAGTAACGTCCACCCGACTTTCCATGTGTAAAACCTCCGAAAGTGCCTGGATGAGCATGATTTAATTGTACCTCTCGATGACCTACAAGTAAATGAAACACTACACTTCGTGGAAAATCCTGTCGAAATCATGGACCGCCAAACCAAGCAACTCAGATGCTCGCGCATTCCCATTGTGAAAGTCCGATGGGAAGGCAAACGAGGCGCAGAGTTCACTTGGGAACTCGAAAGCGACATGAAGGCGAAGTACCCGCAGTTGTTCGTTACGGCTTCGGCCTAATTTCGGGACGAAATTCCCTCAACTAGGGGAGGCTGTAACACCCCGTGTTTCTGAAGTCAAAGTCAAGGTCAAGGTCAACGACCGATTTCGCGCGATTTGAGTAGTAGTGAATTTCTTTTATGTGTTTATTTTAGTTGTATTATGTGGAGTAAGTGTCAACAATTACAATAATCAACGTATGTTTTCGCTATTCAATCGATTTACGACTGTGAACTATAGGAAGTAACAATGCGATAAAGTCAAATCAATCCAACTTAATCGACATCGAATCACAATCACACTCGCAACTCGAATTACGCATTTTGGTTATTGTTATACGTGTGTGTGTGCCTTATGTGTTACTTGTGCATGTTTAATTTATGTATGTGTGGGAATCAATCGAAACGCAATCGAAACTCGAATCGCAATCGAACTCAACCCAAATCGAACTATGATATTTAGTAGAGAAGAGATAGTGCGAGATATGAATGGTTGGGATTAAAAGTAATTTGACTAGGAAACTCTATCGCATCGAATCGCGCGCAATCGAAATCGAAACAGCAAAAATCGTCACGCCGAACACCCGAACCAAGTGCCATCCGGCCGGATTGCCATCAGGCCGGGCTGCCACTTGATCTGGTGTCAGGCCGCCATCCGACCGGATTGCCATCCGGGCGAGGTGCCATCCGACCGACCCACCCTTTCCTCTTTGGGTAACCCTATAAATACCCCATGTCACTCTCAAAACTTATACTTTTGGCATCTGACATCTGAACAGCTCGTGCTCCTCACCTTTTCTTCGATTTCTCTCGATTCCGGTAAGATATCGCCCTAAATCTTGTACTTCCTTGATCTACACGCACTCCTACATCTTTCTATCTTTTGAATCTTAACTTTTAACCGTGAAATCACTAGATTTGAGGTGTTCTAGGATGACGTCATCATGGTGTTCATATGAACTTCATGTTTTGGCTTCAATCCACCAAGAACAACTTAGATCTAACCGATTTCCACACAAATAAACAAAGATCTTGCATAGATCTAAACACATTCATGGTGAAAAAGGATTAAAAGATGGTTTCTAACTTTCTTCAACTCTTTTGCACTTAATACACTCAAAGCCGATAGAATCGGACCTTGTTCTAGCGTTCTACTCATTCGCGGTATTGTGCTAGCTCAAGATCTGGATTCTACTCACGAGACCACCGATTTCGGGTTAACCAAGAACAAACGTCTCGAACCGGTTAACTGGTCGAACTAGGGTGATTCCCGGTCGATCGGGTTACTTGGGTCAAGATGGGGTCCTGTTGGTTAACACGTTGTCAAAACGTCTCGATAAAACGACAAACAATCAAAATGACCAAGTGAAACACGAACGAAACAACCTAGACGGAGTGCTATCCGACCGGACTACTGTCCGAACGGATAAGCCATCCGAGCGACCGGCTGTCCGAACGACTGCACCTTGGGTCCCACACTTGACCAACTTTATCTGAAGTTTGAAGTATTGAACGAATTGCTATCCGATCGGCCTACCATCCGACCGGATTACTCTTCGAATAATGAGATACTTGGACTTTAACACTCGAACAATTTTCAACATGTTCAATGCACTAAGGATGCCACCCGACCGGACTGCTGTCCAATCGAGTGACAACCTGCTGTGGATTTGTTCTCACTGAGTAACCTCGCCACTCGAGTCACCGTCCGACCGGATAATCATCCCAGCGGATTGTCATCCGCATGACTGACCGTCCGATCGACCGACTTGAAAGGTAGAGATACTTCAATGTTTTCAAGATACTACAACGAAAACTTCAAAGGTCAAGCCATCATACATAAACACATTCTTCTCAAAGGAAGAAATGATCCACTCGAATAGTCATCCGACCGGACTACCGTCCGACCGGATGACCATCCGAACGGATTGTCATCCGTACGACCGGACCGTCCGATCGGATTACCATCCGACCGAACTACTGTCTGAGCCACTTACACCTTTCATCGTTTTACGCGTCACTTATCGTTATGCTATCAATCTGTTCAGGCTAACCCTACTCTCTAGCGCTCCCTTCAATCCATCAATTTCTATGAGTATACTCGACCCCTTTTTGCTTTACGCACTTTTGGGTGTTACATACGTTACGAATATTCAAATCACAATAAACACACTACTCAATACTATTTGAACGCTAACCGTTAATGCATGTTATACGTGGCTAATGAATGCTTGTTTGTTATGTTTACACATGGAATGCTGTCTACCTGCCTTAGCAACGATAGTACTATAGTTTGGACTCAGCACCTATTCGCAGGGGTTGTTAGGGACAATTACTTGCATGGATTACGGTGGTAATCATGTATTGCGAACTGCCTCAGGCAGTCAACCCGCAGTCATTGGTATCGATGGATCTATGTCGATAACTAACGTGCTTCATTTCACTATTTGTACGTGCTGGTTATGCGTAAAAGAATTTCGAACTCTATATGCTATTATCAAACTTGTATGCTCACCTTTACATTATATGTATTGACTTTATTTTAACGTATGTGACAGGTGCTTAGGATGCACATCTGCTAGGAAATCGAGGCTAGAATAAGGCTCTAGAGGCCAACAAATAGTTTTCTGTACAAATTAAATCAAGGGTCTCTAGAAGCAGATAAACAATTGCTCTATTTGGAAAATCTGAGTTGTCGGAATAGAACTATTTGTCTAGATTTTGTCTGTAATAATTGGTTTACCTTTTGAGACATGGTATGGGACATGTTATTTTAAATTGATTGGTAATGATAATTGTTATGGAAACTTCTTGACAATCTGTTTCGCTCAGTGCCATTCCCCGATGTTTCCGCCATCGGTTGGGGTGTGACAGATTGGTATCAGAGCCATAACTATAGGGAATTAGGCAAGACTCGACCTAGTCCGGGTCGATGTCTTAGAGACCTAGTCTATAGTTAGGAACCAACAGACCGACTTGTGCATATCCGTTAGGGATCATGTATGAGCTTGCAATTTCTCGTTATTCTCGCCTATGCTACACTATCACCGCACTCGAATTTTCAACTATGACTAAGCAATAAAGTCGAGATTAGGTGTGAAAACCGCAAACTCTCGACTAAAATCTGCTTGATCAACCCGCATTTATTTTCCAACGGGGAGAATTTTGCCAAATCAGGAGTGAAATCCATATTTTGATAAATAATCTCCTCTATTCTATTTAGAAACAGGAACAAAAGTTGTCAAGTCAGGGGTGAAACCCAAACCTTGATAAGCTGTTTCTGACTCATTTTGGTTTTACAAAACTCTCACCAAAGTCTCGACGGACTCCAACGACCTGAAGTCACGATATGACTAACGGGATGCGTGCCCAACGCCCAAGAATCGAGGCAAAGGCACTGCCCTGAAGGTCAAAAATGTGCATAACAAGTCCTCGTGAATAGTCGAATCACTTTGGGTAGGCGAAGTCTAATAGCCGCAGAGAATCTATTTCTCGATGTTTATGTGTTTCGATTCTGAGCCCGCAACTGCTGACTCTGATGATTCGTTGATTTTATGTGTTTTGTGTGAATTTACCTGTTTATGTGTTTAAATTTTGGAAATTTATTCGATTTTTGCTTTCACTTCGATCGACACGCACGACTCGCACTGCATTCTATCTCAAAACGCTGACAAATCGCTAAGTTATGAACGACCTTATGCTACGATATGCGCTTATACTACACTACTCGATATACTAAACGCGATCGCTATATTCGAACACTCGCGAATTAAGAATGATAGGTTTCTGTATTCTGACTGCATCTTGTGATTTTGTGCTTATGTGCTTTTGTGGATTTTGTGCTCTATGTGCTTATGTGCCTCTGTGTTATGTGAATCTGTGATTATGTGCCTATGTGTTTATGTGATACATGTTACATTGCGTGTTCCTAAGCTTTAGTAAGTATTAGACGTGAGAGGTGAGGATCGATTATGATGTGTCTGAGACCTATGACGATGTCTGTTGCAGACAATGTCAACTGGACCATCATCCCATCACACACCACTTTCTCGTCAAGAAAAGAGAGACAAACGTCTTGCTGCTATCATCGCTAAACAAGTAGCAAAAGCCATGAGTGATGTCTACGAGAACGTCAGTAAATCATCTAAGGAGTCGAGAACCGAAGCTCCTAAAGCTACCCCCAAAGCTGCCTTCAATTTCAAGCAATTCAAGTCTTGTGGGCCAAAGGAATTCACTGGCGAGGAAGGCCCTACAGCGTTGTTCCAATGGTTTGATTCCATTGAGGTCACTCTACGACAGAGCGGTTGCCCAGACGATCTCCGCACTCTAAATGCTACCGGCGTCTTCCAGTCCCGCGCACTAGATTGGTGGACGACCGAGAGAAACAAACGAGGGAACGATGCAGCCTACGGTCTGTCGTGGGACGAACTCAAGGAGGTCATGCTGGAAGAATTCTGCCCTCCTCATGAGCGCCAAAAGTTAGAAGATGAATTCTGGCACATAAAGCAAAAGGAAGGTGAAAATGCTGCTCTCACTGCTCGCTTCAAACATCTCAGCTTCATCTGCCCTGACCAAGTCAAGACTCCAGACATGGCAATCAAGAAGTATATCCGAGCCCTGCCTGACTGTGTTGCAGATTTCGTGCAAGCGGCTAACACTAAGACGATCGAAGAGACTTACCTACTGGCCGCTGAAATCAACGACAAACGGGTCAAGTCTGGTGTCTGGGATAAAACTTCAAAGCACCTGCATCAAGCTACCACCTCCGCACCAACTGCTGAAACCGCCACCGCATCGAGCAGCAAGAGGAAGAACAAGAGAAAGAACAGCTCCAGCAACAAGAACTGTGCGATCACTGCTGCACCGATACAAGCTGTACCAGCCCAACAGCGTCAAGTAGCGGCGCTTGTGGCAAATGCACTGCCTGCTAAGCGTGCATACACTGGGCCACACCCGCTTTGCCCTACTTGCACCTACCACCACCCGACTACCATCACTTGCCATTTTTGTTCTCATTGCAATATGTACGGCCATTTCACTACCAACTGCCGTGCTCGACAAGCTCCTGCTCATCAAGCTCTACTCACCGCCCCTCAGGGTCAACAAGCTCCTCCGGCACCCGCGGTCAACGCCAGAGCCTGCTTCGCATGTGGCGATCCTAACCATTTTGCAAACATGTGCCCAAACAGGGTTGTGATGCAAGAGCCCCAGCAGCAGCAGCCTCAGCAACAGCAGTAACACCAGCAGCAACAGCAACAAGCAGGACGCGCACGAACTTTCAACATCAACGTGCGCCAAACCCAAGCTGACAACAACGTGGTCAATGGTACGTTCCTTGTGAATGGTATTTATGCTTCGTGTTTATTTGATACTGGAGCCTATAATTGCTTTATGTCGTTTGAATTCGTGAAGCTCCTTATTCGTTAGCGCTCCCAACTCTCCTCGACGTTCGATGTTGAAGTCGCTACTGGAAGAACTGTCGCCGTTAATTCTGTTCATCAAGATTGTACTCTCGAGCTCAATAATCACATCTTCCCAATCGACCTTATTCCGATGCAACTCGGAAGTTTTGATGTCATAGTAGGCATGGACTTTTTTCGCGAGAACCATGCTGAAGTTGTGTGCTTCAAAAAGATGATTCGATTCTCGCTCGCGAATGGTGATTTACTGTGTGTCAATGGTGAAACTGCTTCGAAAGGTCTCAAACTCATGTCTTGTGTCCAAGCTAGCAAGTATCTCCGCAAGGAATACAGAGCTTTCTTCGCAAACATTGTAGTAGCGGAGAAGGAAAAGAAAGAAAAGGCGGTAAATCAGGTACCTGTTGTATGCGAATTTCCCAACGTCTTTCCTGAAGATCTTCCAGGTCTTCCGCCAAGTCGTGATATCAACTTTCGTATCGACCTCATTCCTGGAGCAAACCCTGTTGCCAAAGCTCCTTACCGACTCGCACCGTCCGAAATGCGTGAACTCTCAAACCAACTCCAGGAATTACTTGAGAAAGGCTTCATTCGCCCGAGTACCTCTCCTTGGGGCGCGCCAGTTCTTTTCGTCAAAAAGAAGGATGGGTCGTTCAGAATGTGCATCGACTATCGGGAATTGAATAAGTTAACTATCAAAAACCGCTATCCCCTGCCTCGCATTGATGATTTGTTTGATCAGCTACAAGGTGCTACGTGTTTCTCGAAGATCGATCTATGCTCTGGTTATAACCAACTACGCATTCAAGAGGATGATATACCCAAAACTGCGTTTCGCACTCGATACGGCCATTACGAATTTGTTGTTATGCCCTTTGGTTTAACCAACGCACCCGTGGTTTTCATGGATCTGATGAATCACATGTGTAAACCTTATCTCTACCGTTTCGTCATCGTATTCATCGACGATGTCTTGATCTATTCCAAGTCGAAAGCCGAACACGCACAACATCTACATTTGGTTCTCGAGCTACTCCAGGGGAATCAACTCTATGCCAAGTTCTCCAAGTGCGGATTCTGGCTGGAGGAGGTCCAGTTTCTGGCTCACATTGTCAATAGTCAGGGTATTCACGTCGATCCAGTGAAGATTGAAGCAGTCAAGAGTTGGATTACACCTAAGAACCCGTCTGAAGTCCGTTCTTTTCTCGGACTAGCGGGCTATTATCGACGATTTATCGAAGGATTCTCAAAGATCGCAGTACCGCTTACCGTTCTCACGCATAAAGACAAGCCTTTTGTTTGGGGAACTGAACAAGAGTCTGCTTTCCAAACTCTCAAACACATGCTTTGCAATGCTCCTGTTCTCACATTTCCCGACGGAAACAACGACTTCATTGTCTATTGTGATGTTTCCAACCTTGGTCTTGGTTGTGTCCTTATGCAGCGGGACAAGGTTATAGCTTACGCATCTCGTCAACTCAAAATCCACGAGAAGAACTATACAACCCATGATCTCGAGCTAGGCGCGGTTGTTTTTGCGTTAAAGATTTGGCGACATTACCTGTACGGTACAAAGTGTACGATCTTCACCGATCATAGGAGCCTACAACATATCTTTGATCCAAAAGAACTTAATATGCGTCAACGCCGATGGGTAGAACTTCACAACGATTACGACTGTGAGATTCGCTATCACCCAGGCAAAGCAAATGTTGTTGCCGACGCACTCAGCAGACGGTGCTATCTGCTTAGCACTCGTAATGTCCAAGCCCAATACGATCTCGAAACCCTCATCCGCGAAGCTCAGCATGCATGTTTTAATGAACGCACTCTGAAGAAGGAAAGAATCTACCACGATGGAGCCCAGCTTGTGAGTAAGTCGAATGGGATATTCCACTTTCTGGACCGAATTTGGATCCCTAAATAGGCTGATTTGCGACAGATTTTGATGGACGAAGCCCACAAATCCCGGTATTCTATTCATCCCGGTGCCGACAAAATGTACCAGGATCTTCGCTACAAGTACTGGTGGCCGGGCATGAAAAGGGATATTGCTCTCTACGTTGGAAAGTGCCTGACTTGTACAAGGGTCAAGGTTGAACACCAAAGACCCTCTGGCTTACTCGAGCAACCACCGATCCCTATGTGGAAGTGGGAGAGTATAGCTATAGACTTCATAACAAAGCTTCCACACACGTCATCAGGTCACGACAGCATCTGGGTTGTTATTACCCGACTGACCAAATCAGCTCACTTTTTGCCAATACGGGAAGACTACAAGGTAGAACGATTAGCCCGAATCTACACCAACGAGATCATCTGTAATCATGGGACGCCTCGCGACATCATCTCTGACCGTGATACTCGGTTTTCCTCGCGACTGTGGGAAACGTTTCAAACGGCTCTCGGTACATTGCTTAATCTAAGTACCGCATTCCACCCTCAAACCGATGGTCAGACTGAAAGAACGATTCGTACTCTTGAAGACATGCTCCGTTCGTGTGTCATCGACTTCGGTGGTAATTGGGATACATACCTGCCTTTAGTCGAATTCTCGTATAACAACAGTTATCATTCCAGCATTCAAATGGCACCATTCGAGGCTTTATACGGAAGAAGATGTCGATCGCCTATTGTATGGCACGAGATCGGTCACTCGCAATTAACCGGTCCTGAGCTATTACAAGAAACGACTGACAAAGTCCTCCAAATTCGAGACAACTTGTTGAAAGCTCGAAGTCGACAGAAAAGTTACGCCGATATACGACGTAAGCCCCTTGAATTTGACGTTGGCGACTACGTACTCCTAAAGGTATCACCTTGGAAGGGTGTGGTCAGATTCGGCAAGAAAGGGAAACTAGCGCCTCGATATGTTGGACCTTTTAAGATTCTGGAGAGGATAGGAAAAGTCGCCTACAGACTCGAACTACCGGAGGAGCTTAGTAACGTCCACCCGACTTTCCATGTGTCAAACCTCCGAAAGTGCCTGGCTGAGCATGATTTAATTGTACCTCTCGATGACCTACAAGTAAACAAAACACTACACTTCATGGAAAAGCCTGTCGAAATCATGGACCGCCAAACCAAGCAACTCAGATGCTCGCGCATTCCCATTGTGAAAGTCCGATGGGAAGGCAAACGAGGCGCAGAGTTCACTTGGGAACTCGAAAGCGACATGAAGGCGAAGTACCCGCAGTTGTTCGTTACGGCTTCGGCCTAATTTCGGGACGAAATTCCCTCAACTAGGGGAGGCTGTAACACCCCGTGTTTCTGAAGTCAAAGTCAAAGTCAAGGTCAAGGTCAACGACCGATTTTGCGTGACTTGACTAGTAGTGAATTTCTTTTATGTGTTTATTTTAGTTGTATTATGTGGCGTAAGTGTCAACAATTACAATAATCGATGTATGTTTTCGCTATTCAATCGATTTACGACTGTGAACTATAGGAAGTAACAATGCGATAAAGTCAAATCAATCCAACTTAATCGACATCGAATCACAATCACACTCGCAACTCGAATTACGCATTTTGGTTATTGTTATACGTGTGTGTGTGTACCTTATGTGTTACTTGTGCATGTTTAATTTATGTATGTGTGGGAATAAATCGAAACGCAATCGAAACTCGAATCGCAATCGAACTCAATCGAAATCAAACTATGATATTTAGTGGAGAAGAGATAGTGCGAGATATGAATGGTTGGGATGAAAAGTAATTTGACTAGGAAACTCTATCGCATCGAATCACGCGCAATCGAAATCGAAACAGCAAAAATCATCGCGACGAACACCCGAACCAAGTGCCATCCGGCCGGATTGCCATCCGACCGGGCTGCCACTTGATCTGGTGTCAGGCCGCCATCCGACCGACCCACCCTTTCCTCTTTGGGTAACCCTATAAATACCCCATGTCACTCTCAAACTTTCTACTTTTGGCATCTAACGTCCGAACAGCTCGTGCTCCTCACCTTTTCTTCGATTTCTCTCGATTCCGGTAAGATCTCGCCCTAAATCTTGTACTTCCTTGATTTACACGCACTCCTACACATTTCTATCTTTTGAATCTTAACTTTTAACCATGAAATCACTAGATTTAAGGTGTTCTAGGATGACGTCATCATGGTGTTCTTATGAACTTCATGTTTTGGCTTCAATCTACCAAGAACAACTTAGATCTAACCGATTTCCACACAAATAAACAAAGATCTTGCATAGATCTAAACACATTCATGGTGAAAAAGGATTAAAAGATGGTTTCTAACTTTCTTTCAACTCTTTTGCACTTAATACACTCAAAACCGATAGAATCGGACATTGTTCTAGCCGTCTACTCGTTCGCGGTATTGTGCTAGCTCAAGATCTGGATTTTACTCACGAGACCACCGATTTCGGGTTAACCAAGAACAAACGTCTCGAACCGGTTAACTGGTCGAACTCGGGTGATTCCCGGACAATCGGGTTACTTGGGTCAAGATGGGATCCTGTTGGTTAACACGTTGTCAAAACGTCTCGATAAAACGACAAAAAATCAAAACGACCAAGTGAAAGACGAACGAAACAACCGAGACGGGATGCTATCCGACCGGACTACTGTCTGAACGGATAAGCCATCCGAGCGACCGGCTGTCCGAACGACTGCACCTTGGGTCCCACACTTGACCAACTTTATCTGAAGTTTGAAGTATTGAACGAATTGCTATCCGATCGGACTACCATCCGACCGGATTACTATTCGAATCATGAGATACTTGGACTTTAACACTCGAACAATTTTCAACATGTTCAATGCACTAAGGATGCCACCCGACCGGACTGCTGTCCGATCGAGTGACAACCTGCTGTGGATTTGTTCTCACTGAGTAACCTCGCCACTCGAGTCGCCGTCCGACCGGATAATCATCCGAGCGGATTGTCATCCGCACGACTGACCGTCCGATCGACCAACTTGAAAGGTAGAGATACTTCAATGTTTTCAAAATACTACAACGAAAATTTCAGAGGTCAAGCCATCATACACAAACACATCCTTCTCAAAGGAAGAAACAATCCACTCGAATAGTCATCCGGTCGGACGGTACCGTCCGACCGGATGACCATCCGAACGGATTGTCATCCGTACGACCGGACCGTCCGATCGGATTACCATCCGACCGAACTACTGTCCGAGCCATTTACACCTTGCATCGTTTTACGCGTCACTTATCGTTATGCTATCAATCTGTTCAGGCTAACCCTACTCTCTAGCGCTCCCTTCAATCCATCAATCGCTGTGAGTATACTCGATCCCTTTTTGCTTTACGCACTTTTGGGTGTTACATACGTTACGAATATTCAAATCACAATAAATACACTACTCAATACTATTTGAACGCTAACCGTTAATGCATGTTATACGTGGCTTATGAATGCTTGTTTGTTATGCTTACACATGAAATGTTGTCTACCTGCCTTAGCAACGATAGTACTATAGTTTGGACTCAGCACCTGTTCGCAGGGGTTGTTAAGGACAATTACTTGCATGGGTTACGGTGGTAATCATGTATTGCGAACTGCCTCAGGCAGTCAACCCGCAGTCATTGGTATCGATGGATCTATGTCGATAACTAACGTGCTTCATTTCACTATGTGTACGTGTTGGTTATGCGTAAACGAATTTCGAACTCTATATGCTATTATCAAACTTGTATGCTCACCTTTACATTATATGTATTGACTTTATTTTAACGTATGTGACAGGTGCTTAGGATGCACATCTGCTAAGAAATCGAGGCTAGAATAAGGCTCTAGAGGCCACCAAATAGTTGTGTGTACAAATTAAATCAAGGGTCTCTAGAAGCAGATAAACAATTGCTCTATTTGGAAAATCTGAGTTGTCGGAATAGAGCTATTTGCCTAGATTTTGTCTGTAATAATTTGTTTACCTTTTGAGACATGGTATGGGACATGTTATTTTAAATTGATTGGTAATGATAATTGTTATGGAAACTTCTGGACAATCTGTTTCGCTCAGTGCCATGCCCCGATGTTTCCGCCATCGGTTGGGGTGTGACATCGGGTTTTCACTTACGGAGCGTTTTAGGACATTTTGGTGCGAGTCGTTACAGGTGAAATTTAAGCTTAAATAAAAATTAAAACCGAGATGCTTTTGATGTAGCTCAGTGGATATATCCGTGCTCCACAACGTGTTTTTGGAGGGTATTGGTTCTTTCGATACGATATCGCCTTGGTTCGATATGATACCTGATACCGGCCCAGTTCGATATGGTATCGGCTCCCAAAATAACAATCGAAAGAGATATGCAAAATATTATATCGGCACATGTTTTATATCGATCGAAAATATAAACGAGTACCGGCCGGTACCACTACGAATGTTGTTCGGTTGGTACCGTTACCATGCTAACACTGACTATAGCTTATGGTGCCAAAAAATACTCAATTGCGAATACAACCATGTATTCAACGCACTTATATTGTCACATTTGATGTTGTTCAAACAAGCTCTGTTTGGTTCCTCGCGATAAAAAAGAAATTTAACTATATTTAACACTTTTGAATAAAGTTAATTATAAACGGAAAATAATATATTGTAATAGTAATTAAATAAAAAATAAATATATTACCATGATAAAGAAAAATTAAAAGGTAAAAATAGAAAAATAATAATATAACAATACAATATTAACAAATTTAAAAGAACAATAACAGTAAAAAATGGTAGGGTACCTAACCTTTCCTTATTAATATATAGGTATATAATTATCCTATATATTAAAAAACCAACGTTATGAATAGTATCAGGGGCATTTCAGGGATTTAACCTCTTCCTTCCTCACTTCACCATCTCTTTTGTAGCCGTAAACCACACAAGAAACATTAGCAAGCAACAGATTACACAGATAGAGATAAGCGGCGGTGCACCTCATCGACCCCTTTCATCTTCTCCACCCTAATTTCATCTGAGATACCCCCAACCTACCATCACCGTTCCACCAACCATCTCCGGCAATAGTATCCTGGGACACGTGACAAGCCGCGTATGGCGGCGACTGCACAAGACGAGAGAAGAGAGAGAAACGAAGAGCGTGAGAGATGAGAAAGAGAAATCAGAGACGGCGACGATCCGCCGTCAGCGGCGGAGCCGCGGCGACGGCAGCGATGTTTGGCCGACGATGTTTACGGTAACACCCCCTGCTACTTCTCATTCTATTCCTTTTTTTATTGAATGTCCGATAATGTTCTGTTGGTTGTTCACTCGGTTCAGGTTTCGGGTTTCCGTTCACTCGAGCCTCGGGTCAGCGATTTCGGTTCAGTTTGTGACGGTATGTCTCACCTCAAATTGCTTTGTATCCGCATATAAACTTAGCGAAAGGGATATATGTTTCAATCCAACCATCATGAATTTCTAAATGGTATGTTCTTTCTTACTCATATTGTAAACGTATTGCTGGTGTTCACAAATCTTGTCTTTTTAATACGTAAAATAATGTCGCTGTGATGAAACAACATATAGAGAAAAATCATTGGAATCTATTTTTTTTCCCAAAAGAGGATGAATTTGGGATAAAAGTGAAGGTTTCGTATTTCAATACATATCAAGTTCACGTTACGGTTCAACTTCATTTCGGTCGACTTAGGTCAACTCAGCTTTGGTTCGGTTCGACAAGTCAACACCGGTGAGCATTGATTCGGGTCAGCTTAGGTCTCAGCTCAAGTGCGGGTCTCGGTGCTGCTCGGTTCAACCCGGTTCGACTCGGTATAACGCGTATGTTAATTTCACTATTTTGTATTTTGCACACAGATTTCAGTTGATTGTTCATAGATCGTTTTCCTCAGTTTGCGGATTATTAAATCCTAGCATTTTATGAAATTATTGAATAATTGGAATTGAATTTGATTGTTGATGTGTTGTTTTGACTTTTGACAGTCTATGGCTTGTGGATTTCAAATTCTGGCGTTGAAGTCTTATTCGTTGTGGTCGGCGATTGTGAATGAGAGTGATGAATGTGCTATTGTGAAGGAGAATTTCGATTCGGTGAGGCACCGGAAAGAGAAACATAGTATGTTTACAAGCGTATCGCCTCTCGGTAGCCGAAGGTAACTAACTACCTTCAACTATATGCTATGCTTGAATGATTACATTTCATATACTATTCTTTGCATCATGTTGAGTAATGTAGAATGTGACTGATAAGCTCTTTGGTACCTGGTTAGAATGGTGCATTTGGTGTTATAGGTATATATTCAGTTTAGTTGAAGAATGTGAATAGAAATTTCAGCTAAGATATGGAAGTTTGTGAGATACAAACATTAAACTGCTGTAGTGGTTGAATATATTACCAGTCACCTAAATGACTTGTTCTGGGTCAATGAATACCATTTATCACACAGGCATTATCACTAAGAAGGGCGTTTGGTCAACACAAGACGTTTCAAAGGGACCTTAACTTAAGAAGCGCGGCGCAACGCGCGCCGGAAAATACCTAGTTAATAATGAATAATGTATCGAAACGCAAAATGATTATTTTGGACATATGTGGTATCTCGTGAATCCAGCATCTTGTTAACAAGAAAAAAACGATTCTCTTTTGAACGCCACACATTTACTATTGAATAAACATTATAAACAATGATTTTTCTTAATAAATTTCAATCTTACTTCTTTGTGCTTACCCAATGATGTCGAAAGATGTATTTGCTCCTATGGCTACTTTAAAAAAAATAAAAAAATAAATAAATAGTATACTATGGCTGGTCAGGGTCGTAGGGACATAGACGGTTCAACCATTATGAGGGTCCAAAATAAGGTAAAAATCCGTAGCACTTTTTAATGCAATCGAAAAGGATAAAATTCAATAAAGTTATATTATGTCAAAAGGATATTGACATATGATATATATTGATTGAAACCTTAAAATGAATACGAATACAAATACAAGTACCAATGTTATTTGATTGAAATTAGTTTACATCATGGCAAGTATGGTACCGGTACTCATTATATCTTACGGTAACAAATAAGCTTTCTGATTTGAATAAAACTTCATTTTCATCATTGTTCGTCTATAATCGGTTTGATTCGTCATGACACCCTTATAGAGTTATAAGTTATAGTAATAGTACCAACACTAGCTACAACTTATGATACAAAAAAAAACACATATACTCAAAACTTTATAAAACATTATATACAAGAAGTTGGAAAGGAAAAACAAAATTGTATGGGAAAACAAAGAACAAAAAAACAAATTACACTTGACATGTTCCACTTTAAATAAGATATTTGTCGTAATGTAAATAAAAATAAACATACCATAACGGTATATGCGGACTTTTATAAAGCATATTATATCATTAATATACAGGAAAGGGAGCAAGGTGTAAAAAATTAAACCGTAGCTTAGCTTTGGTAACATGTATGATTGTACCTTTGTGGTTTGATTACTAACAAATTTTTTATTCACAACTCAGTTTTGAATAAAATTTACATCGAGAAGTAGATAATAAAAGGAATAATGGATTTTAATAATCCAAACTATTAGCCGTTGCCCGGCAACAGTCTCAACTTTAAAAATAACCAGTTGTGGTCCCACCTTTTCACATATTGTAAACTAATAGACTTTTACTAAAGAACCTTAATTTCTTTTTATCCCCTTATTCTTTTCAGTTTAGTAAAGGTTCATTGTTTTATAATATATGAAAAGGTGGGACCACCACCTGTTATATTTTTAAGTCGGGACCGTTGCTGGCCAACAACTAATAGTTAGAATTATTAAAATACATTATTCCATAAAAATAAGGATGTTATGACGCTATACAGAGATTTTTTATTTTAAAAACAATCATATTTTGAAAATTATCAGATTCATAATTAATTAGTGTAACAATATAATAAAGATTAAAAAAATACTCTAAACAACGACACCACATTCAAACTTCGAAAAAGAAAAAAAAAAAAACAGAGAGACACCCTACTTACTATTCATCAGTTGGTATCACAATACAAGTGACTATTTGGAAAAGAGTAAATTACTATTTTGATTCATGTGATTTAACCCGTTTGAAAGGAATCTTTTGACATATCAAACTTTTAGAGGGTGTTTGGAATTACGTTTTAAAGTGTTTATTTGATTATTGCATTCGTAAAACACAATTAATCTAAAAAAGTGTTTGGATAAAAAAATGATTATCTGCCTCCAAAACACAGTTTTCGAGAAGCATGTACCTACATGTTTTTTCAAAACGCAGTTTTGAAAACGCAAAATCTATTTTGAGAACGCATAATTTATTTTGAAAACGCAACACCAAACACCTCCTTGGATTGTATATTGTAACGATTTTGGCTCCTAACGCTAATTCTGTTACTTTTTTCTAGCTAAGTGTAAAGGTATTATAATCTTTTTACACCTTAGGGCTGTTTATGTAAGTTCTAAAGTTCTTTTAATAACTAAGAGACTAATTATGAAATTATTTAAGTTTTTATTTGAGATTATTATTTAACAAAATACATTTTAAATATACAAATTTATTTTTATAAACGTTGTTTTTAAAATAATTTGTTTTTAACCCTATTTTTTTAAAAGTAAATTTTCAACCTTTTTTAAGATTTTTCAATTTTCAATTGTTTGTTTTTAAAAATCATTCTTTTAAAGTTGTATGTTTTTTAACAATTCATTTTTTACCGGTAAACTTCTTTTAATCAGTTCGTTTTTTTAAATCGATTATTTTTAAAACCATTAATAAATTCGATCGTTTTTTTAACAATTTCGTTTTTCACCTTTCTTTGTAAAATTGTTTATTTATCAAACTTCTTTTAACACTTCGTTTTTTTTTTTTTCTAAATTGTGTATCATAAAAAACCGTTCTTTTTAAAATAGTTCCTTTTATAAACTTGGTATTATATAATTTACTTATTTCCATTAGCAAAAGATAAAGTTCAAAAATGTATGGTTTTAAAAATAAACAATTTAAACAAAAACACTTTTTTTTTGAAGATTTAAAAAATGGTTTTTATAAAATACAAAAGGTATTAAAAAATTATGTTAAAATATAAGGCTTTAAAAAACAAATGATTTTAATAAACAAACGGGTTTAAAAAATAAACGAATTTCAAAAAAATGGAAGATTATAAAAAAGATAAACAATTCGAATAACGCTTTTAAAATGAAAGAAACACTTTACAAAAATGGTTCGAAAAGAATCGCTTTAAAAATAAAGAAAAAACTACACAGTTGGTCCTTGTATTTATGTCAAATTTTAATGTAGGATACTAATAGATTTTTATTACAAAATCAGGTATTAACTTTCTATTTGTCATAATGTTGAGTACTAAGATCAAACCTTATTAACTTTTTTGTTAAGTCTTACTAAAATGCCCTTTAATAACTAGAGTGTCTATTTTTTTAATTAATTATATTTGACTAAAATAGTTTAAAGTTTTATTTATTTTTATATGTTTTATATTTTTTTGTTTTATTTATATTTTTTATAAAATTATATGGATTTGAAGTTTATTATTTATAAACTTTAAGTTTATATATAATAAACTTTTAACTTAATCTAAATAATATTATATATATACTCAAAGTTTATAAATAATAAACTTCAAATTCATTTAATTTTATAAAAAATATAAATAAAACAGAAAAATATAAAAATATAAATATAAATAAAATTTTAAATTATTTTAGTCAAATATAATTAATCAAAAAATAGTTTCTCTAAATATTAAAGGGCATTTTAGTCATTTTAGTATGACTTAATAAAAAAAGTTAACAAGGTTTGCCCTTAGTACTCAACATTTTGATAAGATTTGGCCCTAGTACTCAACATTGTGACAAGATTTGACCTTAGTACTCAACATTGTAACAAATTAAAACATTAATACCTGATTTTGCAACAAAAAACTATTAATACCCGACATTGAAATTTGACAGAAACCACAAGAACCAACAGTGTAATTTTTTCAAAAATAAAGGGTTTTAAAAATGAACAACTTTAAAAATAAATCTTTAAAAAAAGATTAAAAAACAAATGATTTTAAAAAATGATAAAAAATGAATTGTTCATCGTTTTTAAAAGGGACTACTTTAAAAAGAACGTTTTTTTTAAACAAACGGTTAAAAAAGAAACGATTTTAAAAACGATAGACGGTTTTAAAATGGTTAAGAAACAAATGTTTTTAAAAATATATTTAAAAAACAAATCATTAAATAAAATACATATTTATTTATATATTTAAAACGTATTTTGTTAAATAACTAGTAAGATTAGACACGCTACGCTATAGGGTTTTGGTCTATATCTATTTTGGTTCAGTATAGCAACCCAAAGAAATATGCTTAAAAGATCATCGACACATGTTTTACATCAACCGAAAACCATAAAAATAAATTTCAATTGGGCAGTGGAACGGGCTGATTTTAAATTAATTATAAATGGAAACGTAAACGTTATCTTAAACATAACTTTAATTAAAAAGCAACGTAAACCTAGAACATTAAACAAAAGAAAAGTAAAAAAATAAAATAATAAAGTCCTGAAAAAAACTCAAGAAAGAAACAAAAAAGCCGATAGGATGAAAACAACATTCACAAAACTTGCTAATTGTAATTTACATCAAAACGTAGAACTGAAAACGTATATAAAAATAAGCACAAAAACTTATTATACTTGACCTGACATATTTAGGAAGAAAATTTACGCCGAAAGATAAACCAACTGAAACGTACCTAATAATAAACATAGGAACATATTATATTTGACTCAACTTATTTCTAGGAAAATTTACGTTGAAACGTAAATCAACTAAAATTTATATCGACACTTACATAAAAAAACACGTAAAACTCGATTACAAAGTCTTTAAAAAGTTAAGGGGTTGGAATTAACAATGCTAAAAATTGAGGGATAAAATCATAAAAACTCTGTAGGTCTGTAAAATTGGATCTAATAATGCTATCAACGAACTTATTGATTGTGCATAATCCAAACAATAAGTGATTAAAGAAAAACACCAAGATCACTTTCTACAACTTGCACACGATTCTATTACTATTGACTAGCAAAATCTTCTGGTACAAGCACATAATAAGCAAATAACCTCCCTCTCAAACTCTAGGAAATTCTGTAACTTATGAGGCTTGTCCCTATGTGGCGAACCATTGCTTATGATATAAAGCATGTTTATATACATTAGGTAAGTCCACATCCCACGTGCTCCCCTTGGACATGTCTGGCCCATATGGCCTTAGGTATGGTCCAAATCACCTATAAAGCGTCCATATCCTAATATAAGCTAACCCGATAAAGCCCAACTCGTAACCATAGCTTTTTGTGTATATTTGATACATCAGTCTCACACTTTTAGGTCAAACAAACTCCAAAAAGAAAACAAAAAAAAGTCAAATGATCAAATCACTCTTCAAAAATTTTGCTAATTGTATTATAGTTAATAATCGTGAATTAACGAAATAAAAAAATAGGTAATTATGCAAAAAAATAATATTAAAAGAGATTTATAACTTATATAAATAACCCCTAAGGTGTAAAAAGACTATAATACCCTTACACTTATCTGAAAAAAAGTACCAGAGTTAGTGTTTAGAGGCCAAAACTATTATAAAATGCATTCTTAAGGTCTAATATGTTAAAAGTTTCCTTTTATGACTAAAAAATTTAAACTGATTAAACCACATGGGTAAAAATAGTAATTTACTATTTAAAAATAATTAAACATGTAGTTAGTTAGCAGTTGGAATAACTAAAATTGTATTATTATTATTATTATTATTATTGTTGTTGTTATTTACTCTATATTATTTTTTAATTTGCGTTATCTGGATGCAACAGAACGACAACCAAGATATCCCCGAATGACTCAACAATATAGAGACTCAAAACCTCAGACGTTGACAGTTTATAAACGTAAGATTTAAGAACATAAAATCATACACAATGACCTTTTACCCACATGATACATAGTTTGTTATGTTTATATCACTTAGTATCTTTTATCACTTTGAGCGTCAAGCTTATTGAGATATAACAATAGATCCTAATCTTTTCAGCTACAACACCTTACATATGTTGATCTAGCCCTTTAACACGAACATTTATTTCACTTCCCATATGATGCGATAAACTCTTTTTTGTTTTTTCTCATTTTCTCCCCCTAAAATAATGCATATATACAACAAACTATTTTTGTCGTTTTCTATTTTCTCCCCCTAAAACAATGCATATTATAAATATCTCCCCCCTAAATTTGAGTATAAATTTTATGCGCAAATTTACCCAATAATGAAAATTTATGTACAAAGACAGAAATGAAGAAAAAAATATTTTTTTTTGTTATTTTTGCTTAACCATTCCATCATCAAATTAAAGACTAATCAATGTCAAAATCAAAGCACGAAATTTAAATTGTACATTTCTTACTAATCTTACATCCCTTATCTCATTCAAAGGAAATATGTCATCTTTAAAAAATTTGAACTTTTTGCAACAGTGAGATGTCACCCGTCATATCCCTGGAACAACCACTATCAATATTCCAGATATTGCCAACAGCTCCTCTTTGGTTGTCCCTAAATGAATAAGGAGATTAGTTAAAAATTGGTACCAAGGCCATTGTGGTTATGGGTATTCCTAAAGCATCTAGATAAGACACTTCATATAAGAACATGTCCCCTTTAGTTTCAAGGATTTGTGATGTTACTTCTTTGGATTTAGGTTTCCATGTCTAGACTTTTCTAATTTCTTAGGTGCCTTTTGCAAAACAGTTGGCTTTTCAACCTTGTTGTTTTTTTAAAACTTGTGTAGGTTTCAAAGCTTGGTTTCTTTTGGTTTTCGCAGCATTCCAATCCCCATCAGATGGTTTAACCTTGGGATTCATATTGTTCATTACCCTAGGTGAAAATACCTTCATTGGTTTGGAATGATAATTATCCTTCGGTGTAACCCTCTGATTTTGCACATAATAGGGTACATACAACGATGTTTGTAGTTTCTTGCTATGTGACCAGCGATGTCACAGTTGTAGTAAGTTTGCTTCTTTGCATAACGGAAATATCCTTTGTCATCAGATCTTGCAGATGATGATGAATTTGGATGCATATGCTTGTCATTTGTGTTAGCCTTTTGTCATGGAGCTTTCTTTTGGTTATATGAATCCTTGTTATGTGAAACTGTCTTTTGATTCTTTGAGTTTTGCTTTGATTTCATGTCCTGTTCCCAGATCTCATCTGTCTGGCCAAAAGCTTTGTTAGTACAATCAAATGCATATTTTTCACATTTCCATCATTGACAGGCTTAACAAGAGCATTTTTCAACCCACAGGCCTTTTGAGATCTATCATAGTTTGTTGATGATCTAGGAGAGCATGATTGTCCTTGATGAGCAGACTTTTCATACCCTCGCCTTTGATCTGCATGTTCTAGCTCTTTTTGTTTACTTTGAACCTACTTACAAACATCAGCACAAGAATGAGCATTGGCACTTTTAACTTTTGGGTTCACCTCTACTATCCTGTCAGTTTTCATTATAAATAGAGAGTTCAGATTTTTCAGATGACGTACCAGAAATCTCATTCAAATCATTTTTCATGTCATTTTTTAACAGAAACAAAGGGTTCTGGTGTATCATATGATATACTAGAAACCTCAGGCAAATCATTTTTCAAATCATTTCTAATGCTAGAGATGTTAGTAGAACCACAACTAGCACTCAATGTTTTAGTATCAACAATCATATCAACAAGACCTGGATACATGTGGTTCAGATAATCTGACATAGAAAGACCGATTTTGAGATAATTATTAGAGGAAGCATCAACACAAGACGATTCCTCATCCTTCTCTATCCAATCCTCAACTATCACTGTATCTGCACATGAGCTGGAAGAGTGAGTATCATTCACACAATTTTGTTTCACATTCACCGGTTTAACAAACGTTTCTTTGATGGGTGCTACTTAAACAGGTTTTCCATACACCATATTTTTCTCCTTTTCAAGTTCCTCATCGGTCCAAGGCATACTTGTATAGTTATGATTATATGCTGGAGGAACCTTTTTGAACCCTAATCCCATCCCTTTTATTATCTTTATACTCTAGTTGCACATTACATATATTTTTAACAACTCTGCTTGCGGTTTAAAAGTTTTTTATATTGATTTCATTTTTTTATTAAAAATTTTCTTTTAAAGCATTTAATTCAGTGGTGTTAGAACGAAGACTATTTCTGGCATCTTTATTCCAACACTGCAAAACACTGATATCTCGTTTTAATTGCAAGATATCTTTCTTTCAAGCTTCAATTTTTTTCATACAATATTTTATTCCTCTGCTTAAAAGTTAGGTTTTCTCTTCTAAGCTCATTGAAATCTTGGCAGTTCAGAGTTGTGATATTTGTAATGAGCAACTTTAGCTTTGCATTCTTCAGTACACATATAGGAGATTAACTCGTATATGGATTGTTGTGTGTCCTTCCTTTGAGCCTAGTAGGCAGACCCAGAATTTGATGCTTGTAGCTTAGAGGTAGATGATTTAAAAGAGGAAGATGTATCTATAGAAGCATCAAAGAGATTTGCCTTAAACGCATGATGGATGCCATGGATGTTGTCACACCCCGATATTTCCACATATTTCCGGTGGGGCCGGTGGGGAGTATCGTGACGTAGTTGATATCATCATAGACAATCAAACACAATTATAGCACAACAGAAGGCTTGGAAGTTATTACTATTACAACCCGAAATGTTCAAAGTTCAAACGAAAGAATATACAGACGGTTGTAATAGAGATCCACAGGCGGACCATAAAAACAAATACATAAAACAAAGTTTAATAGACTTCAGGCATCTAGGGATTTGCAAGATCCACTTAATTTATGCCAAGTAGCTCCAGCCTAGTTTCGAGAGGTACCTGTCACTTAGTCTTTGGAAAATACGTCAATTTTCACTGGTAAATACAATTAACTGACTCATTTGAAAAGAGTTTATGAAAATTGGTTTAGGCGCATAAGGCACAAAATCTTTTATAACTTGGGACAATTTTTATTAAAATCTTGTATACAAATTTACATGTTTGTCATACATTTGGGGCCGGTTTGGAAACCGGACATGATTAACTGACTCACTACTTATAAAACCCATAAATGAGTTATCCCCAACTTGTGGGTAATTTAATATTTAGCATTTGCATCTGTCAGGTGTATGCCTACACCCCGTGCATAGGTTGTGGCCATTAATAATTTAAATGAGCCGATGATATCCAGGACACGGTCGTTAACCCCGAATGTTTATGTTATCAAACAAAACAGATTAAAATGGGTTATGCGGATTTATTAATCACAATCCGACTAAATGATCCCATACCCGACCAAGCGGTAATAGTTTACCGTATCCCAAGCCCTTATAAGGGAATATAAGTTAAAAGTATTTAACTGAGTTAATTATGCAAGGATTGCTACTCAGCCATATATTCCTAAGGCTTTATGCACGTATCTTCTACTGAGGCTACTTAATCTGTAACGAAGGTTATATTAACCTATTAGCTTATTTAAGTCAAAGACTTAGACCGGTTAGTTTTAAGGATACTTTACGGTTCGAAACGTTAGGTTAAGCGGAGACCAGAATAGAATGTAATTTAGACCCAACAAGTTTGAATACTTGTATAATATGGGTAACTAATTAAATTCTAGATTTTGAAGTTTGAATGACAAGGTTAAACCCGTTTCTGACAATTTATGCAAACTAGTTACATAAACCGCATCGAACGCGTATATGCATAACGGGTAACCGAATGAACCATATACAAGTTTCATATATTATTATGATTGAAATATGTTAAGACATCAGTAGGATGTCAACATATATGCCTAAAAAGATTTTAAAACCGAATTAAGCCTCATAAGGGCATTTTGGTCATTTTAGTATTTATAAAAGGGGATTATAGGTGAACTGATGTTCTGGTAAAAAAAATTCTGTAAAAATATTTATTTTATGATGTTATAACAGTAAGATATCATACAAATGTGTGGTTTACCATTTATGGCCAAACTATGCCTTAAAAGGGCATTTTGGTCATTTCACATATGCTTTTAAGGACATAATTGGAATTCTGAGTTCATGACTTATACCTACTGTAAAAATATTTAAAATTATTTATAACATCAGTAGGTAAAAAGTCTTGGGTGCTAAATATGGTTTTAAACCATACTATGCACCTGTTTAGCGTAAAAACCGATAATTGACGATATTTGCAAAGTTTATGTGATTCTGAGAATTTGACCAGCCTTAAATGGTCAAAATATTTTATTTTTCATATTAGATCAGTAGCAAAAAGTTTTGCATGTTAATTATATGTAAAACTCAATTTATTCATACAAGGGCATTATCGTCAATTACAAGCTTTATACACGAACTCAATAATAAGGTCTGTATATAACTTGACCCGACATTCCAAAAATCCCTAAAAATAATATCTCAACAGTAGGTAATGAGTCTAGAGTCAAATTATTGTTTAAAGCATGATTTATACCCCAAAGGGTATTTTAATCTTTATAAAAGCTAAATTTACGATCTTTTGCATAACATCAGTTTAAGACCAGAATTTATATGTCAAAACATTTTAAATATGTTTACTAATCAGTACCTATTTCATTTGCATGCTTATTTATTCAAAAATCTCTTTTTTTATCATAAGGGCATTTTAGTCAACAATGAGCATAATAATGGAAACATGCATATAATTCAGTTTAATAAGTGACCATGTAATATAACCTCAGAGGGTTATACTATAACATTATATGGCCACAATGGAAGCTTAAAACATAAAGGAATTAAGCTAAATTGGGTCAGAACTTAAAGTCAAAGCAAAAGTTAAGCTTTTGCGACTTTCGGTTGCGAACCGAGCTTAAACTTAGAATTGTCGGGTTGAACATGTTTATACATGTTCTAATAATATTTATCAAGTTAGTTAAGTGACAAAATATGATTTATAACCTTTACATTATCAGATTTGATTTTTATTTAAAAAGCTGACCAATTTTACTTTTTATTAACATACTTTGACCCGACAATTAACTATGTAAACGTGATAATTAGGAGGTGCCCTTTTGAGGGATTAACACCTTCCTAATTATGATCACATAACCATATTCTCCTCGAAAAATGGCTGTACCGTTTAGGTCTAACCCGAAGGTCAAAGCCGTTTTGTGGCAACTTTGACTTTCGGTCTTTAAACGTATAAAAACTGAACTAAAGTGGCTAAGGACACTTACAAAGGGTCCTAGCTCGAACTTTAAACTAGAGAGAGCTTCCTTTTTTATCAGGAACCTCAGAGATAGAGAAAAAGATTGATTTTTTTTTGAATGAGCAAGGAATGAGGCACCATAGTGCTCCTATTTATAGTTGAGGAGGATGATTAAGGATCAAGCCAGGTGTTAAGGGGTGTCCAGAGATCATCACAGGTATCCTTGGTGGTTTTGAAAACCATCAAAATGCTCCAGTTTTCGAATTTTGTGAGTGAAGGGCGGTTTAAGGGAGAAACTTGTAGTTGTCCAAAATTTTCTGCCCAGATATAGGCTTTACAGATCGTAAGCCTATACCTCATATGGTCCGTAACCTCTTTTGAATTGTTTCGCCCAGATACAGTTCTTAAGGACCATAAACCTGAACCTTTTACGGTCCGTAAGCGATTGATCAGAGATCCAGAATTTTGAAACTTTACACATAAAGCCCCTCAACTTTTATTTTCAATATCAATCATTCTCGAGAGCATGTTTTAACATTATAAAGCTCCGGTTTGGTACAAGGTCACTCAGAGGCATAAATTAGCATGTTGACACTTTTAGTCCCTCCGCATACGTATTTTTTTTAATGGTTGTCAAGTTTAGTCCTTCGGAATAAATCCTTTACACGTTTAGGGTTTAGGACACGTGTCTTTATATAGTTGGACACGATTTTATGAGATGTTACATCCTCACCCCCTTAAAAGAAATCTCAACCCTGAGATTTACTGAAATAAGTGAGGGTACTTTTGTTGCATAGTGGACTCAACCTCCCAAGTATACTCTAGGCCTTTACGGGCATCCCATTTCACCTTCACGATCGGTACATGCTTCCTTCAGAGCTTTTTAACTTGTCGATCCTCAATCGATAAAGGGCTTTCAACAAACCTCAGGCTTTCATCTATCTGTACGTCTTTATGAGACATTGCTAGCGATTCATCAGCTAGACATTTCTTTAAGTTACAGACGTGGAACACATTGTGAATTCCCCTAAGCTCCTCAGGCAAGTTCAGCTTATAAGCTACACTCCCGACACATTCGATGATCTCGAATGGTCCTATGTACCTTGGACATTGCTTGCCCTTCTTACCAAAATGCATCACACCTTTCCAGGGTGATACATTCAGTAAGACTTTGTCTCCTACCTCAAACTTTACAGGTTTTCGCCTTTTATCTGCGTAGCTTTTCTGCCTATCTCTGGTAGCCTTTAGGCGTTCACGAATCTTGACAATCTTGTCCATTGTTTCAAGGACTATCTCAGGTCCTGATAATTGAGCTTCTCCAACTTCTGCCCAACAGGCGGGCGTTCTGCATTTTCTCCCATATAAAGCCTCGAAAGACGCAGCCTGAATGCTGGTATGGTAACTATTGTTATAGGAGAACTCAATTAAGGGAAGGTGGTCATCCCAGCTACCACCTAAATCAATGACACATGCGCGAAGCATGTCTTCCAACGTTTGAATTATACACTCACTTTGACCATCCGTTTGAGGATTGTAAGCAGTACTTAAATTCAAACAAGTGCCCAATGATTGTTGGAAACTTTTCCAGAAGTGAGAAGTGTATCTAGTATCTCTATCGGATACAATAGATACTGGCACTCCGTGGAGGGATACAATCTCGTCCACATATAACTGAGCTATCTTATCGGAGCTATGAGTCTCCTTGATGGGTAAGAAATGAGCTGACTTAGTCAGTCTGTCAACTATGACCCATATTGTATCATTTCCATGCCTTGTTTTAGGTAACTTGGTAATGAAATCCATGGTTACCATCTGCCACTTCCATGTGGGAAGTTCTAACCGTTGTAGTAATCCTGACGGCTTTTGATGTTCAACTTTCATCTGAGCGCACGTCAGGCATTTAGCTACGTGTGTGGCTATGGACTTCTTCAAACCCATCCACCAATAGTTGGCCTTTAAATCTTGATACATTTTTTCACCCCCAGGGTGAACTGAATATCTGGAGTTGTGAGCTACCTGGAGGATTATATCTCTAAGTCCTCCATGAATAGGAACCCATATTCTACCATTTAATCTAAGGATTCCATCATTGCCTGGTGACAACTAATCAATAGTTGCACCTAATTTCTCGCCTGGAAGGTTGGCTTCTAATACAACTTCTTTCTGAGCAGCTAACAACCTTTCATTCAAGCTGTTCTTCAGTTCGTTACTTTTAGCATTTATCCGTATAGATTTAACTCTTTCTTTTCTGCTCAATGCATCTGCGACTACATTCACTTTGCCAGGAAGGTAGCAAATCTCACAATCGTAGTCGTTCAAGGTTTCCATCCAACGGCGTTGCCTCATGTTAAGATCCTTTTGATTAAACAAGTGTTGGAGACTCTTGTGATCTGAGTACATCACACATTTAGTTCCATAAAAATAGTGTCTCCATAACTTAAGTGCAAATACAACAGCACCCAATTCCAGATCGTGGGTGGTGTAATTCTTTTCATGCACCTTTAGTTGTCGTGATGCGTAGGCAATCACTTTGCCTCTCTGCATGAGCACACAGCCCATGCCAGCGTGTGAAGCATCACAATAAACAACGAAGTCTTCTACTCCTTCAGGCTATGTCAACACAGGAGCATTGCTCAACTTTTGTTTGAGGATCTCGAAGGACTCCTGTTGCTTATTACCCCAATCAAACTTCACATTTTTGTGGGTCAGAGTAGTTAACGGTACAGCTATTCTTGAGAAGTTTTCGACGAACCTTCTGTAGTAACCTGCTAATCCTAGAAAGTTGCGAATCTCTGTAGGTGTCTTAGGTGCTTCCCAATTCATAATTGCTTCTATTTTGGCGGGATCCACTTGGATACCACGCTCGCTTACGACGTGTCCAAGAAATTGGACTTCGCGAAGCCAGAATTCGCACTTGGAGAATTTAGCATAAAGCTTCCCCCTGTTGTAGTAGTCCTAGGATGCACCGAAGGTGTTTCTCGTGATCAGCTTGATTACGAGAGTATATAAGTATGTCATCTACGAAGACGATGACAAACTTATCTAGGTATGGTTTGCAGACTCGATTCATCAGATCCATGAATGCTGGAGGTGCGTTAGTGAGCCCGAAAGGCATCACCAAGAACTCGTAGTGACCATACCTCGTCCTGAACGCGGTTTTGGGTACATCTTCAGTTCTAACTTTAAGTTGATGATACCCTGATCTTAGATCAATCTTTGAGAAGAAACTTACCCCTTGGAATTGATTAAACAAATCGTCGATCCTAGGCAATGAATATCGGTTCTTGATTGTTACTTTGTTCAGCTCGTGGTAATCAATGCACATACGCATTGAACCATCCTTCTTCTTTACAAATAGTATGGGTGCTCCCCAAGGTGACGAGCTGGGTTGTATGAAACCCTTTTTCCAGTAATTCATCCAGTTGGGTTCTCAGCTCCTTCATTTATGTTGGTGCTAAACGGTAAGGAGCTCGTGCAATCGGTGCTGCTACTAGCAGGATGTCAATCCTGAACTCTACTTGCCTCTCAGGAGATAATCCAGGTAGTTCGTCAGGGAAGACATCTGGGTATTCAGAAATGATTGGAATGTCTTCTATCTTGGGTTTCGGATTATCTGCAGTTACCTGTGCCATGTAGATGACACATCCGCCCTTCAGGCACTTGGATGCTTTGAGTATAGATATATTGTCGGGCAATCCGTAGTGCGTATCTCCATGAATGGTGATTGACTCACCAGATGGGGTTTTGATGTTAACTAGTTTCTTGTCACAGGAAATCTGGGCTTGGTTACGTGACAACCAATCCATGCCTAAAACTACATCAAACCCAGCCAATTTCATTGGCAAAAGAGATAGCGGAATTGAATGATTCTTAATGGATATAAAGCATCCATCAAGAAGAGTCGAAGCAGTTTCTAAGATACCATCTGCGAGCTCTACCTCATATTTAATGTCTAGAGTTTTAATAGACAGATTCAGCAATTTACTAAATTTAAGATCTACAAACGACTTATCAGCATCTGAATCAAATAAAACTCTAGCATAAATATCACTAATGAGGAAGTGAAGAAACACTGGTTAAGTGACCGGAATCAGATAAACCAGGGGGTTAGGTTCTGCATAAAAGGGTTGGTTTCTTCTCGTTCGGTTCACGGATGACTGATCTTCTTCTCTTCACTATAACTGCAAAACAACCACCGTTAGACTCGCCACGGGGAGAATGGGGGTTCTCTCCGTGACCACCCTCCGGCGTGAGAATAAGTACAGGTTTATGAAGAAGAAGAAGTGTAAGTGAAGTGAATGTAACTTGAAGATTATACCTGAATTATCCTTCTATTTATAGCCGAAGTTTGGGCGGGAAAACCTGTTATTGAAATATTGACGGAAAATGCTAACTCCGTAGGCGGTTATTTTTTCCCTTCGTTAATCTTTTGACGAATGTGAGCGCACACGGATCACAATCTTTGATCAACGGCTGGGGTATTGCCACGTGGAAAGTGGCCAAGTGAAGATTTCTCCTCAATTCCATGCCATCATTGTGACTTCAAGGGAGCCTGGGATGATGACACATGCCAGACTATTATAACCTTCTGGTGATGCATGATAGAGTCTTCCAGAAGATTACAGCTGTAATCCTATGTGACTCCTTACTGTATGTCATCAGTGAAGTGAATAATATCCTAGTCTGGATATTATTTATGTGGGAGTGTTTATCAGGATTATTATCCTTATCTGTTATGGAGAAAGGCGCAAGGATTCATTAGCCTCCTTTTGGCTCGCAGGTGTTGCTTATTGTTTTCTTTCTAAGTTTTCTTTGTAGGACCAGTGCGCGGCCTCGCAAGGTCTAAAGAAGGTTAGAAAGATGAGGTTGTGGTATGGTCCCAAGCACTCGAAGTGAGGTTTTTGGGATCTTACCCCTTCAAGTCCCCCTAGTCTAGTGTTGCTCTTATGCAAATAAGTGGAGCACTGGACTATGAGAGAGAGTTTCTTTTTGCTGTAGAGTTTTTTGGCGCGAAAGTGGAGAATCTTTTGGAAGAAGATACTCTTGCTCATTATTTTTTATTTTGAAAATTTTGACCTTTAGTCTGTGAAAAGGTGCAGTAATGACTGTTGATGTGTGACAGGCTGTCATTGTCAGCTGTACGTTACTGACCGTGTTTCACACGCGAGCGTGAACTCGCGTTTGTGCTCTTTCCCACTCGCCCCTGACGCTTGGATAACCGTGCTATCCCGAAAAAGGTGCTATCACAGTTATCTATGCTATTTATGTCGGTGAGTATATAAGTGTTTTCAGTTGCCTATTTTCATTAATCATTACTTTCTTGAAAACCCCTTTCTTCTTCGTCTTCTTTGTCAGTTATTAGAAAGAATTTGCAATTTCTCTTTCTTATGTCAACCAGAGATCATCACGAAGACTCTACTGAAGAAATGGCGGCCGAACTTCCACCGTTGAAGTGGTCCAGGGCGTCGTTTGATTGTTTGATTCGGAATTTCAGGTTTCCAAAAAATTTGGGTGCTCGATACCCTGACAAGGGTCAGACGGCGGCGGACCCTCCGGCCGGGTATATAACTTTGTTTTGGGATTTCTTCTCTGCAGGAAATTTCCGATTGCCTGCAATGAAATTCTTTCTTGATATTCTCAATTATTACAAGTTTCATATTTCCCAGATGCACCCTATTGGTATGGTTAGGGTTCGACATTTTGAATTTGTGTGTCGTACGATGCATATTGAACCGACGGTTCCTCGATTTCAAGTTTTCCATCAAATGCACTGTTCTCAGGGGTTTTATTCTTTTGTGCAAAGAGCGTCTGCAAAGAAGATCTTGCTACAACCCCCAAAATCGTTCTGTAACTGGAAGTAGAAATTCTTTTTTATTAAAGTAGGAGTTATTCCGATGAAGATGACGTTCAGGGGAAAAGTGGATGTCCCCACTGAGACTATTCAGACTCCCGTTGATGAAAATTGGTACGAAGATTTAAAAGACGTCCCGTCTATTGCTTTGCCGGAGAAAGCCCTCGTTGGTGCTAGCATGAGTCTGAATTGGAGGATGAACCGGGAAGAGAAGCCGGTGTATATGGAAGGAGACAAAAGTAAGATTTGGGGTTTGCCTTGCTTTTTCCTTTCTTCTTTTTCTTTTTTTTTTCTTGAATTTGGCTTTGCTTCTCTTTCTTTGCAGTTGTCTCGTTGTATGTTGTCGCGTTTGAGAAAGAAGGTGGAAAGATGGCTACAATTGCCAAAAGACCTGATGAGGAGCTTTGGTATCATCGCATCGTGAGGAACTTTGTTCTTCCGTGGGATGATGATTTGGCTGCGCAACCTGCTGCTGGCGTGGGTAAGTTTTTTATCATAATGTTGTTTGCTTGCTGTTTTTTGTGCGCTTGAATTAAGTCATTTTCTGCGCTTCATAGTAGGTGAGCTGTCGAATTTGGGCATAGGCCCTAAGAAGAAAAGGCGTGCACCCACTACTACTGCTGCGCCCAAGAAGAGTGATGCGGAGAAAGCTCAGCCTTCTAAGGCTAAAAATGTTGGAGGAGAGAAGAAAGGTATGCGCCGTTCCTCTGACTCCTGGTGTGATTATGTGGTGGTATCTGATTCATTGGAGGGTCTTGCGCCTGTAGTTATAAGAAGACCGAAGTCGGAACCCAAAGATGCTACTGATATCCCTCCATCGAACCTTGATGATCCTATCTACTTAGAGTCGAGTCCGGAACATTTGTTGAGGAAGAAGGCGGGGAAAAGGAAACAAGCCGATGTTGAGGCTGAAGGTCAACCTGAGAAGAAAGTCCGAAGGAAGAAAATTACCAGAAGGGGCAACCTTGATGCTTTTGTTTCAAAACCTATTTTTGGTAGGTGCTTTCTCTTCGTTTCCCTTTTATATGCCTTGCATGGTCTTTGATTTATATGTTTTTGCAGAAAAACCAAATTCTCCTCTTCTCACAGAGCCATCATCTGTGGTTAACGAGGAGATTCCGCCCTCTCCTCCTCGTGCCTCAGTTACTGATCAATTAGAGAATGCTGATGCACCTGAGAATGAGGCAGAGAAGACTACTGGGGTAGAGGATTTTGGGGCTGAAAATCCTTCTGATGCTGCTGTGGATGCAGGAAAGATTACTAGCCCGAAGGCTGTGGACGTTGATACTGGTAACCCACTTACTCCCGAATTTGTTGCTCAGGATATGGAGAAAGGGAAATCCGCGCAAGAGATCCCTGTAACAGCCTCTCCCTCCGTGGCTTCTGACTCCTTGCCTGAGAATATTGAGAAGGTCTCTGTTGAGGACCAAGGCTCGTTCTTTGATGCTGATAAAACTTCTCCAATCCGCCCAGATGAAACTCCAGGGGATTATTATTATAGAACTTATTCGAAGAAGAACGTTGCTGAAATTCACATCCCTGTCCGGAATCTGAAGAAAGGTGATACCTTTTCAGACTGGCGTGTTTGTCGAGATTGGTTACAGGGAACCTTCCCGCCTGGGGAGATTAAATTCCAGGAAGGACGCCTTCATGACCAAACTTATCATGCCTACCTTGAAGATGCTGCTTCTTATACATCCACTACGCACCGCATAGTGCGCGAGTGGCATAGTATGAATAAGGAGTGGGCTGCCTTTAAGGAATCTAAGAAGAAAGCTGCTGAGGATGAAAACCGCGTTGCCCAGTTGAGGGGTAAACTTGAAGCTGATCAGGCCAAATTTGAGACTGATCGAAAAACTGAAGAGTGGTCCGTTGCGGGCTGGAAGAGAAAGGCGGAAGCTGAGGCTGCCCTTCTTTCCGAGGAGCGCAAAAACTGGAAGAAGATCTGTGAGAAAGATAATGCCGAGAAGATGGGTTTTCGCAATTTTATCAACAATCTCAAGGCTGAGGTTGAGAAGTTGAAGAAACAAGATACGGAGATTGAAAAATTGAAGCAGGAAAAGGCGGATGCTGAAGCCGCGCGAGATGAAGCGCGTTCTCATAGGGAAAGGAGTGGACAGCGAGAGGTACATACCTGCGCTACCCTTGCCCTTAGAGATAAGGAGATAGAAGAACCTATTTCTTTGCTATCTGAACAGGAACAACTCAAAAAAGATCTGGATCTTGCGCACACTGAGAAGGCTGAAACTTCCCGCCGCCTTGCTGAAACCGAAGAAAAGCTAGAAAATTCTGAAACGGCGCGGGCAACGGCGGAGAGTGAACTTGAGCCTTTGAAAAGTGACATGACATGGCTGAAAGAATGCGGAATCGCCAGTGTAAGTTTCTTCCTGTTTGTAATTTTTGTGGAGGTGTTTTGCGCTTTTCCTTATTTTCTTTTCTTGTTTTTATAGGTTGCTGAATCAGTGCTGAATTCTGAAGAGCTAGACAAAACGGTTGCGCGCTTGGTGGTTGCCGCGCGAAATGATGGATACGCTCAAGGATATGCGGAATGCTCGTACCATGTAGTTAATGTTTTGAAGGTTGACTGGGATACTAGTAGATCCACTACTTATGGTGTTAATACTGATGCCGCCCTTGCAGCTATGAAAACAGAATTCAACAACTTACAGCTCCCTGTCATGGATCTTATCCCGTATGGATCGTAACGAGATTGATAATCAATCAAGGGTGCGGAATCCCCTTGATCAATCGAACAAATAGAAACACGAACACGAACACGAAACAATCACTTTCAATCGGGTCTTCTATTGATTATCCAACACAAGCGTTTACAATCAATTCAAGACCACTCGAAATCTCCTAGCCAATCTCTATAGATTTCGAACTCTCTACTAAAATGTCTAACCTAAACCCTAATGCATAATGTTGTTTATATACTACAGCCATATTTGCATACTGGGCTTTGGTCTGGGCTTGGCCATTCTCCTAGCCCATTACAATAATTAACTCCCTAACCAATATGCTAAGCCCATTACAAAATATCCAAAGACTAATTAACCAAACTAATAAGCTGTTGTCACAGAACATGCACTAACAAACTCCCCCTTGACAATAGCTTCATAGTGTAACTTTGTCTTCAAACATCTTGCAGTCTTTTGGTCTTTGGATAGCGTCAGCTACACAGTTTCTGACATCAACAGACTCCCCCTTAGCTGATGCTTCCAATCTCCAAAACTTTCATTCGTTGTAGATCAGTTAGCTAGCAATCTTTGGTTAAGCAAGTAAGCTCCAACTCATTCATATCTCTTTCTCTCTGCAATGTAGTAGAAGGATCCTACCATGCATCTTCACACGTTCTTCACTTCACTCTCAATCTGCACTTTACTTGTATTCTGCACTTCATTTTGATAACTGCATCAATCTGTTTAGCAACACAAGCAAGTATCTCGAAAAACCATTAGCCTTTTTCTCATTTAAAAGATAAACCAATATTTTATCTTATCATGCAAAAACAACTAACTGTCAGTTCAAAATGGGATATCTTTTAAAAAGAAATATTTTTGGTATTTTTGATTTTTCAAAACAAACTAAAAAACTAAACTAAACTAAAAAAAAATATTTACAATACTTCTTTTTGTGAGTATCATGTGCAAGAAGATCATATCAACAAAATCAAACTGTTTTCACACTATTAGATAATTCTTTAAGTAATTTTCCGTGAAAAGCAGTTCAAGACGATTACCAGTATGTTTATCCACTTAAACAAATGCATGAACGTTTCAAGTACCATTACCGTATGATACGTTAAGGTAATTTTATATCTGATATATTAGTGTGTCCCACTTCAGGATATACCCCCACGATCAAGGTATGCACAAAGATTCATCGTAGTAGGTGAGTATACTGATTGCATCCTTGAAGATATCCTGACAATGTCTAGGTCTGTATATAATCTGTTTTATTATGTTTTGATTGCTTAACAATGAACACCCAAATAAATACTAATCAAATCCTGGAAATATAAACAACACACTCTATCATGCAAGTATCTTCCCTACCACATATTTCACAAGTCCAATCCAGATTTCTGAAATCTTAACTGGGAATAGGTTGAGAAGAGAACAGAATAGATCTTTAGCAGAGATGGTATAATATACAGATCAAATGAGTTTTACTCAGTTTGATATAGGTTTATTGGGTTTCATTTGGGCACTAGAGGGCCTCTTTCGGGTGTATTAGATCTATAGCGCGACAACGTACAGCTAGGTCAGCATGTATCTGGATGCAGCAAAAGCTGTCGTTGCCTAGCACCTCCAGGTCAGCATATATCTGGATGCAGCAGAGGAGGTACACGACTTTTTTCAGAGAAGATTTCAGAATCAGACCAAAATTGTGTGTATCGGGACACATACAGACATTCAAATATAAATGTGCTAATTCCAAGTGACTTTCTTTCCTGGGGTTATGTACAATTTTAGTTCTGAACAGATGAACAGCCAAGATATCCCCAGATGAAATAACAGTATAAAGACCCAAAACTTCAGATTTTGGCAATCTATCAACGCAAGATTTAAGGTCATTAAACCATACACCACTGATGTGTTCCCCACTCATACTCAGTGCGTTTATGTTTATATCACTTTGGTAAGTTGATTATTTCATGCTTTTGCCTACTGGTACATCATATGATGAAGCTGCTATCACACTTAAGCAATTTAATTTCATTTTCAGTGTGACAGTCTAACTTGCTGATGTACTATCATATCTCCTTTTTCACACAGTGATAACTCATTTTTAATTTTCTATTTTTTTATGTTTTTGATTTTTTATTGTTTTTGTATTTTTGATTTTTAAGAAAAACAGTAAACTATTTACAAAATTCTTATGAAAAACCAGTTATTCAGGATTCCTCATCCCGTTGAGTTCGACTAAGTGTTCAAAGCGAGCTCGATCAAAAGCTTTTGTGTAAAGATCAGCAAGGTTATCTTCTGTGTCGACTCGGTGCAGTTCAATTAGTCGTTTTTCAGCACAATCCCGTATAAAGTGATGACGTATGTCTATGTGTTTAGTTCTACTGTGCTTAACGGGATTGTTTGTGATTGAAATAGTGGCATTATTATCTATCATAATAGGAGTACGAGTGAAATCCAAACCGTAATCGTGCATCTGCTGTTGAATCCAGAGAACCTGAGAGCAACAGCTACCCGCAACAATATATTCAGCTTCACATGTAGATGTAGACACACAGGATTGCTTCTTGCATTCCCAAGACACGATCCTGCCTCCTAAGAACTGACAACCACCTGTTGTAGACTTCCTGTTTGATTTGCATCCTCCAAAGTCTGAATCAGTGTAAGCAACGAACCTCAAATCAATATCAGCTGGATACCACAACCCAAGTTTAGGTTTCCCCTTCAAGTAACGAAGAATACGTTTCACTGCTTTCATGTGTGACTCTTTCGGATTCGCCTGATATCTGGCACACACGAAAATACGGCAAACATGATGTCAGGTCTTGAAGCAGTCAAGTACATTAGAGAACCAATCATCGCCCTGTATTGAGTAGGATCAACATCTTCAGTGCTTTCATGATCTGGGCCAAGATTGTGATTTTCGCAAATGGGTGTGTTGAAAGTAGAGCAATCATTCATTTTGAACCGATCCAAAATGTCATACACATACTTCGTTTGATGAATAAACATCCCATCCTCCTTCTGTTCAACTTGTAATCCCAGAAAGTAAGACAGCTCACCCATAGCGCTCATTTCAAACTTGCTCTTCATCACCTGTTCAAACTCTTTACACATGTTCACATCAGATGACCCAAAGATGATGTCATCCACGTATACCTGTACCAGCAGAAAATATTCCTTCTTTCTCTTTATGAACAGTGTACTGTCTATCTGACCTCTCTCAAAACCATTCTTGATCAGATGTGTAGACAGTGTCTCGTACCACGCCCTGGGAGCTTGATGTAACCCATACAAAGCCTTATCAAGTTTGTACACTCGATCTGGGTAGTCTGGATCAACGAACCCATCTGGTTGTGAGACATACACCACCTCTTGGACTTTCCCGTAAAGAAATGCACTCTTCACGTCTAGTTGAAAAACTTTAAAGCCCTTGAATGAAGCAAAAGCTAGAAACAAACGAATTGCCTCCAACCTAGCCACTGGTGCAAACACTTCATTGTAATCTATCCCTTCTTGCTGATTGAACCCTTTTACCACTAACCGAGCCTTGTTGCGCGTGACAATACCTCTATCATCCTTCTTGCACTTAAACACCCACTTAGTGCCAATCTCTCTTTCACCTTTAGGAAGGTCCACTAACTCCTAAACCTTCAACTTCGCAAACTGGGCCAATTCCTCTTGCATAGCTTCAACCCATGAATTGTCTTTAAGAGCCATATGAATGTTCTTCGGCTCCTCTTGGGAAATAAAGAAACTATACAAGCATTCATTCACTATCCCAGTCTTCTCAATCGAAACAAATAACCCAGAATTCGCTGCTATGCTTCTTCTCGTCTGAACACCTGCATTAGGATCTCCAAGTATCATGTCAACCGGATGATCTTTATTTGCTCGTGTAGTAGCAACGACATCGACTTCTAGATTATCACCCAGGTTTGATCCAACCTCTCCCTGAATATTTTGATTTGCAAACGGATTAACAAACTCCTCCCCCTGATTGGGTTCAGAGTCACTATCGCTTGAATCAGGATTAGCAGCACCTTGGGAAGTTTCCGGAACATCTGTCACATCAACATTCGATCTAGGCATAAACTCGCCTTCATCGTCTTCACCAATCACTGTTTGAATCAGCTGAGAATCATCTGCATCAGAAACCTCAAGAAAATTAAATGATTTAAACACACTTTCATAATCATATAATATAGCAGGACCACTCGTTGATTGTTGAGGTTTGTAGGAAGTAATTTCCACGTTAAAAACAACCTCAATTTTACCAGTTTTGAGATTAAAAACCCTTTTATTCGGTGTGCCAGGCACGTAACCCAGAAAGTAGCCTTCGTCAGCCACCTCACCGAATTTTTGTTTATCTTTGTTTCGCACAATGGTGTAGGGTAATCCAAATGGTTCAAAGCCTGTTAAGTTTGGTTTCTCGTTAAACATAAGTTAATGACAAGTTTTGTTAAAACGTTTAACGGTCAAAACTTTGTTTAGGACATAGCAAGCTGTATTCACAGCTTCTCCCCAGAAAAGAACTGGTAGCTTTGAATCTGAAAGCATCGTCCTAGCGGCTTCAATCAACGTCCTGTTTTTCCTCTCAGCGACTCCATTTTGTTGAGGTGTATAGGGAGCAGAATATTGATGTTCTATTCCCTTTCGAAGACAGTAGAGATCCAGAATCCGATTCTTGAACTCCGTGCCATTATCACTCCTTATCCTCTTAATCCGTGCATCATGGACGTTTTCCAATTTCGTAAAAAGATCTATCAACATCTCTGCTGTCTCATCTTTTGTACCTAAAAAGAAAACCCATGAATAACGTGAGTAATCATCAGTGACAACCAGACAGTAGTACTTTCCACCTATGCTCCTCACGTTCACTGGACCGAATAAATCCATGTGAAGTAATTCATAAGGGGCATCTATGGAATTTACTGTTTTAGACTTATGAGGTTTCTTGTGTTGTTTTCCCTTTTGACATGGAAGACATTTATCTTCCACTTGAAACCTCAGCAATGGAACCCCTTTCACTAGCTCATTTTTTATGATATAATTCATTTTGCGATAGTGAATGTGGGCCATGCGTCTGTGCCACAACATAGATTCAGCTTCAGATGCTTTTGACAGTAAACACGCCACCGCAGTAGTTGGATCCTTGGCACCCATGTCCATGACATAAGTATCATTTTTCCTCGGTGCACGCATCACTATCCAATCGTCCGGAATAACCAAACCCGGTTTCAACACCAATGCCTCAGTATTTGTAAAATGGACCGAGTGACCCTTGTCGCAGACTTGTGACACGCTCATCAGATTGTGTTTAAGCTGCTCAACATAGTTCACTTTGTCCAAAGTGATCTTCCCATTTGTCACTTTTCCTCGTCCAGTAATCCTACCACCTTTAGCACCAGCAAAATTTACATGTCCACCATCATATTCTTCAAATTCAGAAAACAACCTCGCATCCCCCGTCATGTTCCTGGAGCAGCCACTATCAACATACCATAAGTTGATAATCCTCCTTAGCAGCTCCTGCACCCACCAACCAAAAGATTAGTTAGATTGGGGGACCCAAGCCTTAATGGTCTTGGGTCTTCCAGATTCATCAACTACAGGAACATCCATCCAGTATCCATCACTCCTAGCTGGAGTCTTGGATCTTGGGCTTGTTGATGGAAATGGGGCATGATTTCCATAAGGTCTCTGGTCTTGAGGGTACCTATTTGTGTTTGGACTATGTGACCTTTGAAAATTTTGATTTTGATTCCAAGAGCCTTGATTGTAATTTCTAAAGCCATTGTTATAAAAAGTTCGACCACCATTATTTTGGTATCGATTTTGATATGGACCTTGACTTCTGAAATTATTTGAATTTTGATTTTTCATTCTTGGTGAGTTACTTCTAGGTCTTTCATATCTGCCTGATGTAGAATCAGGCTGATATCTTGGTTGATTTCTTTGAAAACGAGGAACTTGTGGAGTTCCTTTTTCAGCCTTATCTACACCACCAGCAACACCCGGTTGTTGCTTTGGAGCAGATTTCTTTGGAGAATTTGAGACTTTCTCCTCATTATCACCTTGCTTCTCAGGTGATTTCCCTCTTTGTTTCTCATTAACTTGTGCTTCAACCTTTTTGTTAGGACAGCAGCTCGCTACATGTCCCTTTGTGTGACATTTGAAGCATGATCTCTTTTTCGAAGACTTCTCAGCTGAAGCCTTTGGACTAGATTCTGGTGTTGATGATGATGCCTTAGAAGGATTTGATTCAGTTTGCTCAGTTTCAAGATTTTCTATGTTCTTATTTTTTGCAAACTTTAAATTTGATTCGTTTTCAATAACAGCTGTTTCGTTTTTCATGTCACTTCCTTGAACAAAATTAACCTTTTTAACAAAAGTTGGATTTTTATTCTTAGGATTTGAGTTTTTCTTTTTCAAAACAGGTTTGCTGTTATTTTCCTTCTTAGCATCATTAACTTCAGACACATCACCTTGACTAGATGTGAAACTACTTGGTGATGTTGACAGAAAGTCTGTGAACTCATCTTCATCAGGTAAGAAAGAATAGTCATGACTAAGAGGAGGTGGGACTTCATTAAATCCCTTGAATCCCACACTGGTCTTGTCGTTACTCTTCTTTAACCCACCCATCATGTGTTTCATAACAAAAGTAGAATCTCTGAATTGACCTAACTTCTTTTCAAGTTCAACAATTTTAAGTTGTGCATCTGACAACTCTTTGTTTTTATCAGAAATCTCTTTTGTTTTCTCAGCCATCATGTCATGAGCTAAGTCTATGACTTGAAGTTTTTCATTTAATTTGCAAGTTAAAGCTTCAATTTCAGCTTCATAGCCTTTTATCCTTTTCAAATATGATGACTCGTTTCTTTTAGCAAAGAAATTTGATTCTTTTACGTTAGACATTTCGCTCACAAGACTTTTGTTTTGAGTTGACAATTTGTCAACTTCACCCTGTAGTTCACGACACTTTAAACAAACAGAAGTGGCAGAGTTACTTACCTCTCCTGTCGATTTGTCTGAGTTGGCCATGAGAGCAGCAAGTTGAGCTTCCATTCTTTTGATGATTTCATCTTTCTCATTAGCTCCCATTTCATGCTCAGACTGTGGCTTTTTCTCTTCAGCATCTGTTGTCTGATCAGCCTTATCTTCCTCAGCTTCATTCTTCTTCTCAACTTTAGCCTCATCTACTGTAGCTTCACCATCATCAATTTGCACAATCTCTGCCATGAATGCCTGAGTGACATTCTCATCATTTTCCAAGTGAATACTCCAGTCATATGAACCCTCTCTTGCAGTAGAGATCAATGCGCTTGAGTTAGAGTTGTTTGATGAATTTCTATTGTTTGAACTCTGACTCGAAGTCTCATGCTTTTGTTTCTGACATTCCCTAGCGAAGTGACCATAACTCTGACAGTTAAAGCACCTGACTTTGGTCTTGTCAAATCCAACACTCTTCCCTACAAACTTTCTTCCAGTTCTGTTCATGAACCTCTTCACACGTCTTGATATCATGGCCATCTGCCATTGCAAATCCATCTCTTCTAGATCATCAGGGTCAATCTGATCATAATCTTCATCTAAAGTGGCAGGATCAGATATCTTCCCCTGAATATAGTTCTCATAAGAGGCAACAAACGAAGCAAGTAGAGCAAGATGTTCTTCAGCAGACTTCACACTCATTGGCATCGACTTTGTACTACTACTTTGTTTAGCAGCTGATGATCTCTTAACTCCTGTTGATCCTCCTGAAGCAGCAACAAAACACACATCACCATCCTCATTTACTGTGACCTGCTCATTATCACATGAAAGAAACGCAGTAGCAGAGTCGCTAGAAGCATCATGGGATGAAGAAGATTTAAGCCCATTGTAGATCCCTGGATCTTGAACCTGATCATATCCAGTGTCCTTCTTTTTCATGCTGAGCTCATAAGCTCTTAGCTTTCCAACTACTTCTTCCAGTTCCTTTGTTTCATAATCTGCTTCTCCCTTGATCATGAGAGTGTAGATATCCCACTTAGTAGGTAGAGCATCAAGCAGTTTGTCATTTTTCTCTATGTCAGAATAGCAATCTATGTCATAATTGTCCAATTCTGACATCAGATGATAGTATCGAGTGATGATGTCTTCAAGTGACTCATTTTTCATAAACTTGAACACAGCAAACTGCTTCTTTAGAAGATCAACTTTGTTCTTCTTGACATCAGGATTTCCCTCATATCTCTTCTCTAGCGCATCCCACATTTCCTTTGAAGTAGTATACTTCTTAAAGGTATGTTTGATGCTATCAGGTAGGGACATCTTGATAGCAGCCAATGCTTTCTTTTCAGCCTCATACATCCTTTTATCATTATCTTGCATGTTCACATAGGGTGTGACACGCGGTCTGCCTTCAAAATCATGTGTAGGGTTTGTGTACCCATCTTCAATACAAATCCACATGCGTGTGTCCTGATATTCAATGAAAGATTGAAACCTATCCTTCCATGTCAAGTAATTCTCCACCTTCATCATCTTAGGTGGTTTGTTCGTTGTGCCTACCTCATGTTCCATCCTTAAGAGTTCGTTCAATTTGGACATGTTCGACATTTTAACTTAAGCAGACTGGTAAAACCGTACAAATTTTAGTCCGAAACCTGTTTATACTAAGTTATACCGTTAGATTCGTCTCGAGATTACGATTCCAATGATATATAATGTCTAAAACCGTTTTCGGGATTTTCCAGAGTTTTTTTTTTTTTTTTTTTTTTTTTGGTCCTAAAAATCCGAGGAGTCCAACGGTGCAAACGGTTTGTCCAGATGAGTTACGGATAATTCTCTAAACACGAAACAGTGAAATTTTTCATACGATTGCCTAGAAAAATTCCACCACTTTCACTCGTGCAACTACTCAGTCCAGTCGAGACCACAGTTGCGAGTCAAGACCACGGTTGCGAGTCGAGACCACGGTTGCGAGTCGAATCAGCACAAGTCGAGACCACAGTTTCGAGTCGAGACCACGGTTGCGAGTCAAATCAGCACAAGTAGAGACCACAGTTGCGAGTCGAGACCACGGTTGCGAGTCGAGACCACGGTTGCGAGTGAGCAGTACCCTGTCGAGACCAGCAATCTTCCAGTAATAAATACCAAAAAATCAGCACCTTTTACACCGTAGAATCTTCTGATTGATAACCTTCCAACTAAAACTCCAAAAAATCAGCAAACAACTTCCAAATAACAGCAAAACCGATCAAAATCACGAAAATTTTGACTGTTCTTCGATGTTCTTCCTTGTTCTTCACACAAAATCCGAAAATCTTCAAACGAACAAAATCCTTGAATCTGTAATATCAGTTTTGAACCGTACACAAGAGCAAACGCTCTGATACCAATTGTAGGTCCCTATCCCGTATGGATCGTAACGAGATTGATAATCAATTAAGGGTGCGGAATCCCCTTGATCAATCGAACAAATAGAAACAAGAACACGAACACGAACACGAAACAATCACTTTCAATCGGGTCTTCTATTGATTATCCAACACAAGCGTTTACAATCAATTCAAGACCACTCGAAATCTCCTAGCCAATCTCTATAGATTTCGAACTCTCTACTAAAATGTCTAACCTAAACCCTAATGCATAATGTTGTTTATATACTACAGCCATATTTGCATACTGGGCTTTGGTCTGGGCTTGGCCATTCTCCTAGCCCATTACAATAATTAACTCCCTAACCAATATGCTAAGCCCATTACAAAATATCCAAAGACTAATTAACTAAACTATTAAGCTGTTGTCACAGAACATGCACTAACAAGAAGCATCTTATTTGGATTTACATGGTCGACCCAAAACCAGTAAGGTTTGGGTTCTCAAGTCTAACTGAGTTGTTGAGTGAATGCAGGATGACCAAGAAGGACTGTTGATGTGTTCAACAGTGGTTGTTCCTGTAAAGCATCTGAGGTGAATAGTAGGTTAACATGGGTAACGAACTATTTACTTTTGTGATTGTCTTGTTTATTTTAGCCTTTAACATTGAAAAACTGTTGTCAGGTTAAAGTGGGAGTTTGTTTGTGTTTTTAAATTTATGTTTTTAAAACTTACTCCATAAAAACAAAAAGTTTAGGGGGAGTAAGTTAGAAAATTTCAAAAATCCAAAAAAAACTCCCCCTTGACAATAGCTTGCAAAGGTAACTTCAGTCTTCAGAATCTCACAGTCTTTTGGTCTTTGGATAGCTTCAGCTTTAACAGCTTCTGTCAGCAACAGACTCCCCTAAGCTGATGCATCCAATCACCAAATCTTCAACACGTTAGCACTTGAGTAAACTCCAGTTCAGATTTTGTATAGCACTCTTCAAACTCTTCAACTTTGTCTGCAATGTAGAAATGAGGTTCTACTATGCATCCAATCAATCTCTCATCTTCACAGCAACTTCTCAGCAACACACTGCTTCAATCTGTATACTACAAAACAAACATCTCGAGAAACCATAAGAATTTTTCAACCTAAGTTAAACAAATTATTATTATTCAAGAGATAGTTAAATTGTATAACAGATTAAGCACTTTCCAATTCAACACCAACACGCACAAATTTTTTAAACAAACACCTTATAACCTGCATGATTTAAAAATTTTGAACCCACTTTCTAACACTGTCTCCCCCTATCGGTAACAACTCCTCAAAAAATAACAGTTTTCCGTACATTAAGAATTTGAACAGAAAAGACACTATTTTTGTGTTTTTGTATTTTCTGAAAGCAAATAAATACGAAAAGCAATAAACACTCTGTTTTTGTGAGAATCACCGGTAAGAAGATCATATCAGCACAATCAAACTGTTTCACACCATTAGTTAATACTTTATGTAGTTTTTCGTGAAAAGCAGTTCAAGACGATTACCAATATGTTTGTCCACTTAAACAAAATGCATGAACATTTCAAGTACCATTACCGTATGATACGTTAAGGTAATATTAATTATGATATATTAGCGTGTCCCACTTCAGGATATACCCCCGCGATCAAGGTATGCACAAAGATTCATCGTTGTAGGTGAGTATACTGAATTCATCCGTTTTGTTTTTCAACGTTTAGATAATTGGTGAATAGGTCAGTACTTCCGTACAGCAAAGAGACCAAAATATCTAACGAGGGCTAAGACAAATACCATTTTGGTACGATTTATGCATTTTGCACTTTTTGAATGACTCTCTATGAGAGCTTCTTCAATTTCAGGGTTTTGGCATATTTAGCTCTTTTAAGATATCCTGGTTGTGTCTAGGTCAGCATGTATCTGGATGCAGCAGAAGGACAACCCTGATATCCCCAGATGAAAAAACAGTATAAAGACCCAAAACTTCAGATTTTGGCAATCTATCAACGCAAGATTTAAGGTCATTAAACCATACACCACTGATGTGTTCCCCACTCATTCACAGTGCATTTAGGTTTATATCACATAGGTAAGTTGATTATTTCATGCTTTTTGCCTACTGGTACATCATATGATGAAGCTGCTATCACACTTAAGCAATTTAATTCAGTTTGAGTGTGACAGTCTAACATGCTGATGTACTATCATTTCTTCTTTTTCACACAGTGAAACTCATTTTTGATTTTCTATTTTTTTATGTTTTTGATTTTTCAATGTTTTTGTATTTTTGATTTTTAAGAAAGCGGTAAACTATTTACAAAATTCTTATGAAAAACCAGTTATTCAGGATTCCTCATCCCGTTGAGTTCGACTAAGTGTTCAAAGCGAGCTCTATCAAAAGCTTTTGTGTAAAGATCAGCAAGGTTATCTAGTGTGTCGACTCGGTGTAATTCAATTAATCTCTTTTCAGCACAATCCCGTATAAAGTGATGACGTATGTCAATATGTTTAGTTCTACTGTGCTTTACGGGATTGTTTGTGATTGAAATAGTGGCATTATTATCTATCATAATAGTAGTACGAGTGAAATCCAAACCGTAATCATGCATCTGCTGTTGAATCCAGAGAACCTGAGAGCAACAGCTACCCGCAGCAATATATTCCGCTTCACACATAGAGGTAGACACACAAGATTGCTTCTTGCATTGCCAAGACACAATCCTGCCTCCTAAGAACTGACAACCACCTGTTGTAGACTTTCTGTTAGATTTGCATCCTCCAAAGTCTGAATCAGTGTATGCAATGAACCTCAAATCACTATCAGCTGGATACCACAACCCAAGTTTAGGTTTCCCCTTCAAGTAACGAAGAATACGCTTCACTGCTTTTATATGTGACTCTTTTGTATTTGCCTGATATCTGGCACACAAACATACGGAAAACATGATGTCAGGTCTTGAAGCAGTCAAGTACATTAGAGAACCAATCATTGCCCTGTATTGAGTAGGATCAACATCTTCAGTGCTTTCATGATCTGGGCCAAGATTGTGATTTTCACAAATGGGTGTGTTGAAAGTAGAGCAGTCATTCATTTTGAACCGATCCAAAATGTTATACACATACTTCGTTTGATGAATAAACATCCCATCCTCCTTCTGTTCAACTTGTAATCCCAGAAATTAAGACAGCTCACCCATAGCGCTCATTTCAAACTTGCTCTTCATCACCTGTTCAAACTCCTTACACATGTTCTCATCAGATGACCCAAAGATGATATCATCCACGTATACCTGTACCAGCAGAAAATCTTCCTTCTTCCTCTTTATGAACAGTGTACTGTCAATCTGACCTCTTTCAAAACCATTCTTGATCAGATGTGTAGACAGTGTCTCGTACCACTCCCTGGGAGCTTGATGTAATCCATACAAAGCCTTATCAAGTTTGTAAACTCGATCTGGATAGTCTGGATCAACGAACCCATCTGGTTGTGAGACATACACCACCTCTTGGACTTTCCCGTAAAGAAAAGCACTCTTCACGTCTAGTTGGTAAACTTTAAAGCCCTTGAAAGAAGCAAAAGCTAGAAACAAACGAATTGTCTCTAACCTTGCCACTGGTGCAAACACTTCATTGTAATCTATCCCTTCTTGCTGATTGAAACCTTTAACCACCAACCGAGCCTTGTTGTGCGTGACAATTCCTCTTTCATCTTTCTTGCACCTAAATACCCATTTAGTGCCAATCTTTCTTTCACCTTTAGGAAGGTCCACTAACTCCCATACCTTCAACTTCGCAAACTGGGCCAATTCTTCTTGCATAGCTTCAACCCATGAATTGTCTTTAAGAGCCATGTGAATGTTCTTCGGCTCCTCTTGGGAAATAAAGCAACTATACAAGCACTCATTTTCTATCCCAGTCTTCTCAATCGAAACAAATAAACCCGAATTAGCAGCTATGCTTCTTCTCGTCTGAACACCTGCAGTAGGATCTCCAAGTATCATGTCAACTGGATGATCTCTATTTGCTCGTGTAGTAGTAACAGCATCGACTACAAGATTATCACCCAGGTTTGATCCAACCTCCCCCTGAATATTCTGATTTGCAAACGGATTAATGAAATCCTCCCCCTGATTGGGTTCAGGTTCACTATCGCTTGAATCAGGATCAGCAGCACCTTGGGAAGTTTCTGGAGCATCTGACATATCAACATTCGATCTAGGCATGGACTCGCCTTCATCTTCTTCACTAATCACTGTTTGAATCAGCTGAGAATCATCTACATCAGAAAACTCAGGAATATTAAATGATTTAAAAACACTTTCATAATCATATAAAATAGCTGGACCACTCGTTGATTGTTGAGGTTTGTATGTAGTAATTTCCACATTGAAAACAACCTCAATTTTACTAGTTTTGAGATTAAAAACCCTTTTATTCGGTGTGCCAGGCATGTAACCCAGAAAGTAGCCTTCGTCAGCCACCTCACCGAATTTTTGTTTATCTTTGTTTCGCACAATGGTGTAGGGTAATCCAAATGGTTCAAAGCCTGTTAAGTTTGGTTTCTCGTTAAACATAAGTTAATGACAAGTTTTGTTAAAACGTTTAACGGTTAAAACTTTGTTTAGGACGTAGCAAGCTGTATTCACATCTTCTCCCCAGAAAAGAACTGGTAGCTTTGAATCTGAAAGCATCGTCCTAGCGGCTTCAATCAACGCCCTGTTTTTCCTCTTAGCGACTCAATTCTGTTGAGGAGTATAAGGAGCAGAATATTGATGTTCTATTCCCTTTCGAAGATAGTAGAGATCCAGAATCCGATTCTTGAACTCCGTGCCATTATCACTCCTTATCCCCTTGATCCTTGCATCATGGACGTTTTCCAATTTTGTAAAAAGATCTATCAGCATTTCCGCTGTCTCATCTTTTGTACCTAAAAAGAAAACCCATGAATAACGTGAGTAATCATCAGTGACAACAAGACAGTAGTACTTTCCACCTATGCTCCTCACGTTCACTGGACTGAATAAATCCATGTGAAGTAATTCATAAGGGGCATTAATGGAATTTACTGTTTTAGACTTATGAGGTTTCTTGTGTTGTTTTCCCTTTTGACATGGAAGACATTTATCTTCCACGTGAAACCTCTGCAATGGAACCCCTTTCACTAGCTCATTTTTTATGATATAATTCATTTTGTGGTAGTGAATATGAGCCATGCGTCTGTGCCACAACATAGATTCAGCTTCAGATGCTTTTGACAGCAAACACACCACCGCTGCAGTCGGATCCTTGGCACCCATGTCCATGAAATAAGTATCATTTTTCCTTGGTGCACGCATTACTATCCAATCGTCCGGAATGACCAAACCCGGTTTCAACACCAATGCTTCAGACTTAGTAAAATGGACCGAGTGACCCTTGTCGCAGACTTGTGACACGCTCATCAGATTGTGTTTAAGCTGCTCAACATAGTTCACTTTGTCCAAAGTGATCTTCCCATTCGTCACTTTTCCTCGTCCAGTAATCCTACCACCTTTAGCACCCGCAAAATTTACATGTCCACCATCTTATTCTTCAAATTCAGAAAACAACCTCGCATCCCCCGTCATGTGCCTGGAGCAGCCACTATCAACATACCATAAGTTGATAATCCTCCTTAGCAGCTCCTGCACACACCAACCAAAAGATTAGTTAGATTGGGGGACCCAAGCCTTAATGATCTTGGGTCGTCCAGATTCACCAACTACTTGAACATCCATCCAATATCCATCACTCCTAACAAGAGTCTTGGATCTTGGACCTGTTGATGGAAATGGGGCATGATTTCCATAAGGTCTTTGGTCCTGAGGGTACCTATTTGTGTTTGGACTATGTGACTTTTGAAAATTTTGATTTTGATTCCGAGAACCTTGATTGTTGTAATTTCTAAAGCCATTGTTATAAAAAGTTCGAACACCATTATTTTGGTATCTATTTTGATATTGACCTTGGCTTCTGAAATTATTTGAATTTTGATTGTTCATTCTTGGTGAACTACTTCTAGGTCTCTCATATCTGCCTGATGTAGATTCAAGCTGAAATCTTGGTTGATTTCTTTGAAAACGAGGAACTTGTGGAGTTCCTTTCTCAGCCTTATCTACACCACCAGCAACACCCTATTGTTGCTTTTGAACAGATTTCTTTGGAGAATTTGAGACTTTCTCCTCATTATCACCTTTCTTCTCTGGTGATTTCCCTCTCTTTTTCTCACTTAATTGTGCTTCATTCTTTTTGTTAGGACAGCAGCTAGCTACATGTCCCTTTGTGTGACATTTGAAGCACGATCTCTTTTTCGAAGACTTCTCAGCTGAAGCCTTTAAACTAGATTCTGGTTTTGATGATGATGCCTTAGAAGGATTTGGTTCAGTTTGCTTAGTTTCAAGATTTTCTATGTTTTTGTTTTTAGCAAACTCTACATTTGATTCATTTTCTATAACAGCTGTTTCATTTTTCATATCACTTCCTTGAACAAAATTAATATTTTTAACAAAATTTTGATTTTTATTTTTAGGAGGTGTGTTTATCTTTTTCAAAGCAGGTTTGCTGTTATTTACCTTCTTAGCATCATTATCTTCAAACACATCACCTTGACTAGATGTGAGACTACTTGGTGATGTTGACAGAAAGTCTGTGAACTCATCTTCATCAGGTAGGAATGAATAGTCATGACTAAGAGGAGGTAGGACTTCATTAAAGCCCTGGAATCCCACACTGGTCTTGTCATTACTTTTCTTTAACCCACCCATCATGTGTTTCATAACAAAAGTAGAATCCCTGAATTGACCTAATTTCTTTTCAAGTTCAACAATTTTGAGTTGTGCATCTGACAACTCTTTGCATTTTTCAGAAATCTCTTTTGTTTTCTCAGCCATCATGTCATGAGCTAAGTCTATGACTTGAAGTTTTTCGTTTAGTTTGCAGGTTAAAGCTTCAATTTCATTTTCATAACCTTTTATCTTCTTCAAGTATAAAGATTCGTTTCTTTTAGCAAAAAAGTTTGATTCTTTTATGTTCGACATCTCGCTCACCAGACTTTGGTTTTGTTTTGATAACCTGTCAACTTCACCCTGTAATTCATGACATTTTAAACAAACAGAAGTAGCAGAGTTACTTACCTCTCCTGTTGATTTGTCTAAGTTGGCCATGAGAGCAGCAAGTTGAGCTTCCATTCTTTTGTATTTTGCATCTCTCTCTTCAGCTTCTCTTTCATGCTCAGATTTTGGATTTTCTTTTTCAGCTTCTGTTGTCTGATCAGCATTCTTTTCCTCAGCTTCATTTTCCTTCTTAACCTTAGCATCATCTACTGCAACTTCACCATCATCAACTGCCACAATTTCTGCCATGAAAGCCTGAGTGACATTGTCATTATTTTCCAAGTGAACACTCCAGTCATATGAACCTTCTCGAGCAGTAGAGATCAATGCCCTTGAGTTAGAGTTGTTTGAAGCATTCCTGTTGTTTGAATTCTGACCCGACGTCTCTTGCTTTTGTCTTTGACATTCTCTAGCGAAATGTCCATAACTTTGACAGTTAAAGCACCTCACTTTGGTCTTGTCAAAACCAACAGTTTTCCCAACAAACTTCCTTCCAGTTCTGTTCATGAATATCTTCACTCGTCTAGTAATCATGGTCATTTGCCATTGCAAATCCATATCTTCAAGATCATCAGGGTCAATCTAATCGTAATCTTCATCTAAAATGGCAGGATCAGATATCTTCCCCTGAATGTAGTTTTCATAAGAAGCAACAAACGAAGCAAGTAGAGCAAGATGTTCTTCAGCAGACTTCACACTCATTGGCATCGACTTTGCACTGCTACTTTGCTTAGAAGCTGATGTTCTCTTGACTCCTGTTGATCCTCCTGAAGCAGCTACAAAACACACATCACCATCCTCATTCACTGTAACCTGCTCATTTTCACATGAAAGAAAAGCAGTGGCAGAGTCGCTAGAAGCATCATGAGATGAAGAAGATGTAAGCCCATTGTAAATCCCTGGATCTTGAACCTGATCATATCCAGTGTCTTTCTTCTTCATAAGCTCTTAGCTTTCCAACTACTTCTTCCAGTTCCTTTGTCTCATAATCTGCTTCTCCCTTGATCATTAGAGTGTAGATATCCCATTTAGCAGGTAGAGGATCAAGCAGCCTGTCATTTTTCTCTATGTCAGAATAGCAATCTACATCATAATTGTCCAATTCTGACATCAGATGGTAGTATCGAGTGATGATGTACTCAAGTGACTCATTTTTCATGTACTTGAATACAGCAAACTGCTTCTTCAGTAGATCAACTTTGTTCTTCTTGACATCAGGATTTCCCTCATATCTCTTTTCTAATGCATCCCACATTTCCTTTGAAGAAGTATACCTCTTAAAGGTATGTTTGATGCCATCAGGTAAAGACATCTTTATAGCAGCTAAGGCTCTCTTTTCAGCCTCATACATCTTTTTGTCAGCACCCTGCATGTCAACATATGCAGTCACCCTTTGTCTGCCTTCAAACTCATGAGTTGGGTTCACATACCAATCTTCTATACATATCCACATACGGGTGTCCTGGTATTCAACAAAGGATTGAAACCTATCCTTCCATGTCAAATAGTTCTCCACCTTCATCATCTTAGGTGGTTTGTTGGTTGTGCCAACCTCGTGTTCCATCCTTAACAGTTCGTTTAATTTAGACATGTTCGACATTTTAACTTAAGCAGACTGGTTAAACCGTACAATTTTTATTCGAAACCTGTTTTTACCAAATTATACCGTTAGATTCGTCTCGAGATTATGATTCCAATGATATATAATGTCGAAAACCTATTTCAGGATTTTCCAGAGTCTGTTTTTTTTTTGTCCTAAAAATCCAAGGAGTTCAACGGTGCAAACGGTTTCATGTGACGAGTTACGGATGATTTTCTAAACGCGAAACAGTGAAATTTTTCTTACGCAAGCCAAGAAAAATTCCACCTTTTTGTCCGAAATGGTTCTAAGTCCGAAATGGTTATCCGGAATAGTCCTTTATTCGAAATGAGCACCCTCTGGTCCAAAATGGACTAATCTGATCCGAAATGAGACAATCTGATCCGAAATCAAGTCATTCTGATCCGAAATGCTTGTTCTTGATCCGAAGTTGATCCGAAATGATTGATTTCTAGTCCGAAATGCAATCCTTTTGATCCGAAATGCTTAAATGCTGTCCGAAATGCAACTGTTTGATCCGAAATGATCCGAAATCCAGGGTTTCTGGTCCGAAATGATGCTGTTTTATCTGAAATTGATGCTGATTATCCGATATTGATAGCAGAAACCCTAAAACAGCCGTCAAATACGTCCAAAACTTTGATTTTCTGCAGAAAACGATTCTGAACCAAGCCAATCAAGAGCCTAATGCTCTGATACCAATTGTAGGTACCTTAATCCTATGGATCGCAACAGAATCGTCGATCTAACCTAGAGTGCGGAATCCTTTAGATTAGATTTCACAGAAGAACGAGTAGAAACAGAATCAAGAACACGATACACTTTCAATCCGGTCTTCTATTGATTATCCAACACAAAGTTTACAATCAATTCAAGACCCACCAGAAATCTCTCAGCCACTCTCTGTAGATTTCTCTAACTCTCTCTCAATTCCTCTAAATGTCTAACCTCAACCCTAATGCTAAGCCTTGTTTATATAGGACAAGCTTTGCACATGGGCTTTAGTCTAGGCCAGGCCATTCTCCAAACCCATAACACTAATTAACTCCCTAACCAATAATGCTAAGCCCAATACAAAATATCCAAAGACTAAATAATCAAACTATTAAGCTGTAGATTTCTCTAACTCTCTCTCAATTCCTCTAAATGTCTAACCTCAACCCTAATGCTAAGCTTTGTTTATATAGGACAAAGCTTTGCATATGGGCTAGTCCATGGGCAAGGCCCATTTCGCAAACCATCCCCATATATGGGTTTGGTTTGGCCCAATCACTTTTAATTAACTATTACAAAGCTAAACTCGCTAACTGTTTATCGTTTTACTAATTACAAGATATCCAAAGACCAAATCTAAGCTGTTGTCACAAATATGCACCAACAAATGGTCAAATATTGGAGCTGTTTCTTCTGGGGGTGCATGTGCAGTTCCACTAGGACCAGCCTCATGATCATTTGAACCCACAGTGGGCGAAGAAACCACCAACGGTCTCGGCACTTGTTCTTGTGAAAGAGACTGCTGTTGTTGGTATAAGAACGCCAGTTCCTCTTCATTCGGCTATGTCGGTAAATGGAATGACTCCCAGAGATTGTCGTAATCAAATAGCAACCTGTTTCTGGGAAGTTGATTTGGAGCGGTAAACCGTTGACAGTCAACGTGTTGAACTTGTATGATCTTCCCCAAACTCGGAACAAAAACTCTCTTCAACGGACTAGCATATCCTACAAAAAAACCTTCATTAGCTTTTGCCCCAAATTTACCGTCTGGATCAATGAATGTGCTTGGTGATCCAAATGGTTCTAAATATTTCAGATTCGGTTTGTAAAGATGAAGTAATTCAAAACAAGTTTTCTTGTACTTCTTCACTGTAAGAACTCGATTGAGCGTGTAACATGCCGTGGCAACCGCTTCACTCCAAAAATATACCGGTAATTTTGAATCTGCTAACATGGTATGAGCCGTTTCGATCAACGTGCGATTTTTTCATTCTGCGACACCGTTTTGTTAAGGAGTATACGGTGCGCTGAATTCAAGAAGAATGCCCTTATCGTTACAGAATTCGAGCATACAGTTGTTCTTGAATTACGTGCCATTGTCGCTTCGAATACGTCTAATCGGCAGTTTATAAACATTCTCCATCTTTTTGAATAGCTTCATCAAAGAATCAAACGTTTCATCTTTTCTTTCTAGAAACAACACCCAGGAGAATCTTGTAAAGTCGTCAGTAACAACTAAACAATATAGATATCCACTTATGCTTTTCACATTTACCGGTCCAAAAAGATCCATATGGAGTCTTTCGAGCGGTAATCTGATGGAGTTCAAGAGCTTTTTCGGATGCGATTTCTTCGTCTGCTTCCCTTTCTTACATTCAATACAGTCATCGTTAAGACGGAAGATTTTCACATTAACACCCTCTACAAGATCAATATGAACTAAAAAGTTCATCTTTCTCAAGTGAATATGACCCATTTTACGATGCCACATGATGGATTCTTTTTCGGTCGCCTTCGTCTTACTCACAAAGCGTTGAGCCTTTTTATCTGTCGTTGTTTCAACGCTCATGTCTAGTATATAGAGATCGTTTTCACGAGGAGCGCGCATTAACACCATTTCTTCGGGTATTTTAAACCCTGGTTTAAAAATCAGACATTCATCTTTTGTAAAATGAACAGTGAATGACTTATCACAAATCTAAGAAATGCTCAACAGATTGCTTTCTAACTCAGCAATGTAGTTCACTTTATCGAATGTTACGACTCCATTAGTAAGTATTCCTTCTCCAACAATTCTTCCACCTTGAGTTCCAGCAAACCCGACATAACCTCCATTGATTGACTTGACATCGTATAGCAGTGCTAACATCCCTGTCATGTACCGCGAGGCACCACTATCCATTATCCATTTAGAAATGATAGACCTTGGAAGCCCCTACACACATCAAAAGACATTTACTTAAACAATGATACCCAAGATTTTTCAACATTTGGTACACTACGAAAGACAATATCATGAGCTACTATGTCAACTTTTGGAATGTTAAAAACAACATTTGGAACATCAGGTTCTGGTTTTGATTTTAGAGCTCCTTCCTTGATAGGTGGGAATTCTTCAATCAATTTGTCTAACTCAAACTCAAATTTCTCATCAATGGTTGCAAAGATTTTCGGTTCAGATTTTAAAACTTCTTCCATTTTCTTTTCCTCAAAAGAATGTTTAGGTTTCTCCACCCATGATTGACTTTGAGAAGTCTTTGTTTTAGAATAAACCTTTGAAGTCTTTTGTGATTTTGAAGATTCACCAATTTCAAAAGTTGATTTTGGTTTGTCCTTTGACTTCAATGATTCACCGCGTTTAAGAATACGCACAGGGGATACCATAGGTGATTTTCCCTTCTCATCCTTTGAAATTTTTGGTTTTGGTTTATGGAAAACTAGTTTTATTATCTTTTTGACACATTGTTTGGCCATGTGACCAATTTCATTGCATCGATAACAGATTCTTTTGTCATATTCAACAAAAGTGGATCTGTTGGTCTCGTCTCTTATCTTTTTGGCCGCAATAAAATCGTCAATTGCTTGCTTACTAAAGATATAATCCTTTTCAACTTCTGTATTATTACCAACCACAAACACTTCACTCAATTTTTCTTTTGGCTTAACTTCTTTCTTTGCCATTTTCTTCTCAAAACCAATACCTTTCTTTTTGTAATTATTACCCTGTCTCTTGTTATTACCATTGTTACCCACCCATTCATTTTTCTTTCCCGAGTTGTTTGTCGGTTGTTGTTTAACAAAAGATTTTTTTGGTTTTGATAGAAACGAATTGTTGTTAATTTCTGAGATATCAATTTCCACGAGTTTAAAAACTTTTTCAACCTTTTCCAAGTTCACATTCTGAATCGGATACTCAAAATCAGTATACAGTTTGTCAGTTCCGATCATCGTGTAAACCACAATGATCGAATCGTCATCCAAAACTTTATCTGACTTTGGGATAAACTTATTAAGAAAGTTTCCGTCATCTTCAGAATCTGAACTGGATTTCTCAAAATGAGTTTTAACTGTTTCGAAATCAGTGTTATCACTCTCTTCATCCAACACTTGGTCTACAACTGTTTTAACCAGCTGTGACTCGTTGTCGGTGTCAGACGGAGAGAATGTAACGTCTATGTTTTCCGGTAACTCATTCTCTTCTGTTCTCAGTTTGAGATTCAATGCCTCATCCACCCCGTCTGGATATTTATGAGAATAATGATTCCACATTGGGGGTGGAACGTTTTTGAAAGCTGGTTTTACTTCAGTTTGTTGAGGAACGATCTGATCAATCACATATGAAGATGAAACATAACTGATCAACTTTTTGTCAACTCTTTCTCTCTCAATGCGCATCAGTTCAAGTTCCTTCTTTAGAGATGCGATTTTGTCCAGATGGATGTTAATCGACATTTGCTTATCCATGACCGTAGCTTTGAGTAAATTAACAATTTTATCATTTTCTTTTCTCACAGTGTGAATCATTTTAATTGATCGTGACAGAGGGTCATAAGCTTCTTTAACATCATTAAAATCAAATTTTAATTTGTCGTTAAACTTTTTCAACTCTTGAAACTATTTGTCTTTTTCAAGACAATCCATGCATGGTTTCAAACAGTTTTCGCATGGCTTTTCATGAATTGGATCAACTTTTTCAAAACCATTTTCTTGTTTATCATTTTTACTTTCCGATTTACCAAACTTTCCGGACTCAGACTCAGATTTCTCTTCGGATTCAGACTTCACATTTTCTGATTTATCATCGGACTCGGACTTCTCTCCTAGCTCATACGTATCACAAGTCTCGATAATTGACTCCTTTTCAACTGACAGTGACTCTTGAGTTGCATCTTTGGTCTCATTGTTATCAGAAGTTGTTTTAGTTTGTTCTACCTCTTGCAGCTTGACCATAAGAGCTTTGTCGGCTATTTCTTTCAAAGTCTCTTCATTCATTTCCTTTGAGACATCAATGATCTCTTGAACCGGAGTTTGTTCAACTTCATACTGTTGGCAAAAACCCGTAGTCGGTTCACTAAAGAAACCTGTAAAAGAATCAAACACATTAGCTGGCATTATAGATTTAAATGTATTAGTAATAACCTCCGGTTCAGACTAATAATAGTAGACCGTTGCTGCTGCGTCCTCTGGATCTGCAAAACTTTCTTCATTCACCATTTCACTGACTTCTTCAACTTCAGGAACACATTCCTCGATTTCCGGTTCCTGCTCTTCAATAATTTCAGCCATCATTGCAAGACCACCTCCTGGAACGTATTTATCCCAACTGAAACCTTCTGGAATCTTTTCGTCATCTTGATTCACCAAAAGAGCTTTTTCTATTTGTTTGGATGGATTGGTCTCGATTTGTGGTCGTGGATTGAATGGTTGTTGACTGTTTTTATGATAGATGGCATGTCGGTAATAATCGTTGGCGAATGGATTCTGGTGGTTATTAACTTCTCTGTTCTGACATTCGCGCTTGAAGTGTCCCTTCTCTTTACACTTGAAGCAAGTCACCTTCGATTTGTCGAATCCATGTTTAGGATCAGGACCTGCGAGACTACTTCTTCCAGTAATTTCCATGAACCTCTGAGCTCTTCTCACAATGCTCGCCATACCCCATTTTATGTCAATGAGTTCTAGTTCCTCGGGATCAATTTGATCGTAATCTTCTTTAGTTATGTCTGGGTTACCAATTCGTCCTGCTACTAGACTCTCATAAGACTCAAGTACAGAAGCTAGAAGTGCTATATGCTGCTTTGCGGCTGTCTCGGTAAAATCTTGACCGTTTTTTTTATATTAACAGCGATATTGCACAATATCCCATGACTATAATTCTGATTGTTCGAACCTGAAGAACTTTGAGAAGAAACTTGTTCTTGAAAATTCCGAGCCTTAGGATTCGGTTCGTAATTTGAAAACGGTGAAAAGTTGTTGTTAGACATGCTTTGAGGTACTCCCGATGAAGAATCTGCACTGAATGCCATTTGAATCTTTGGACTCGGAGTAGATGTGGCAGATGAGTTTCCTTTATAATAAAGCTGAACATCTTGCTGTACGTTTGCAGATTTCATTTTCCTCATCTTTCGAAGTTCAAGCTCTTGAGCTTCAATTCTCTCGATAAACGTACTCAAATTGAAACCCACGTATTCCAAATTGTTCTTCAAAACCAATAAGAATGTACCCCACTCTTCTTGTGGTAGTGCGTCAGCCAACTTATCAACCCACTCTTCGTCTGTTTTATCTATATTCAAACGTTTCATTTCTAATACCAAGTGACAGTACCTCTCAATCAACTCTTTCGTTGATTCTCCACTGATAGCAGTAAATATGTCGAATTCATTTTTCAGTAGTGCCTTTTTGCTTTTGATCATTGCAGCACTCCCAAGAAATTTGATTTTAAGAGAGTTCCAAATAGATTGCGCGTCACCCTGATGCTGTAACAGTACCAAAATGTCTTCCTTGATTGCCTGTTGCAATATACTGACCATCTTCTTCTCGGCTTTAAAGTTTTCTTGTTCAGCCGGAGTTAATGTGTTAAGTGTTTTCGGAAGACCAGCATCATTCGTAGGAACGACATATTTCGTTTCAACTTTCAGCCAGCATTCAAGGTGATTCGCCTGAACCCAAGTGCGAAATCTATCCTGCTACCCCAAATAATCTTCAATGTTGAGCAGTTTCGATGGTTTTTGCATGGTTCCTAGCTCATTCTCCATATTCACATTCTGGGCTACACTTGCTGGATTTTGAACAGTCATACCTCCTCCGAAAAACTCATTGTAAAATTCTTGATTATCCATTTTTATACTTTGAAAAATGTTTCAAAAAATTTTTAAGTTTTGAAAAATTTCAATTTCAAGCGACCTGGACTTTCAAACAATCTGGACTTTCAGACGACCTGGACCTTTCAAACGACCTGGACTTTTTTAAACGACCCGGATGTTTCAAACGACCTGGACTATCCACATCTGAATACTCAATTCGTGCGGTCTGGTCACACGGTTTGAACTTTTCAAGCGATCTGGTCCAATCTGTGCGATCTGGACAAGAATTTCAAACGGTTTGACAAAAATTCAAACGATCTGGTCAATTTCACACGATTTGAGCATCATTTTCATACGATTTGAAGTTTTTGACATTTTTGGATCAATTTTAGTTTGATTTATGGTCTGCAACTTTGTGTGATTGTTCAAAATGATGTTTTACACATAATATCCATAATTCAATCCATTTTGTTCGTGAATTTGTCTGGAAATCCAAGAAAGAGTAGAAGTTTATGGTTCTAAACCGTTCAAAACACTGATATCAACAGATTTGACTCATCCTGAGCTCTGATACCACTTGTAGGATCGATGAATCGTCCAAACGAGTCAATCAGAGTCAGATCTAGTTTCTAGAAAGGCGGAATCAGACTAGAAACCTTGTAATCAGTGTTAGAACAGGAGTAGAAGAGTAGAAAGTCACTTTAAACATGTTCTTCATTAATATAATACGTTTTGGTACAGAAGAATCGGAGAACACTTCGTTACAAAATTCTCCAGAAAGTTTTAAATGAAGAACACTACTAGCCTATTTATAGGCTCACCAGTCCGCACGAGATAATCATCTCCAGACTGCATGAACTGGACAAGTCCGCTTCGTACGACCTGACCTTATCAGGTCGTGCGACCTGGTAAAACACATAACTTTAACATTTCAATCTATTACATACAACTGACACGACATAGACTGATGATGCAGGCAATAGACATTATGCATCAACAATATGCGTTTGACGTGCCATTGAAGTGGCGAAGTCCATTCGACACTCAAACGGGTCAAAACTTTGGTTAAAATATAGTTTGGCTTGACATTAAAGCGAGGATTTTCACTCGTCAACTAAACGGGTCAAAACTATCTCCTTATATTGATCTTGCGCGTAGAGAGTAGAAAGTCCCATATTACGCTAGTGCTAGATAGCAAATTAGTAATGAATGGTTATACTAAGTTAAGTTTATGAATCCGTGTTATCGGGTTGAATGGTAGAAACTAGTTGCAAGAATTGCATAAAGTGGCAATGCTTGAAATTATAGAAAACAAGCATGAAATTCGAATACGAGCATAATACCATGTAATGGTATGAATACACCAAGAATTACAAGCCCGGGGATGGGTAAAAATGTCTAGAATGCTAAAGGATAGAAGAATAAATAATATGCACATGTAGTTACTGAGTCGAATGATTGAAACAAGGTTTTTGCGAGCCATATGTTCATAAACCAAGTTTCGTTAAGTGAAACCTACATGGTTAGATCCGTAATTTTAATACGGATACATAGGAAAAAGAATCGGCTAAAACGGACGCATAAATCGAAAGTTATGATAGTTTAAAGATTGACATTTGAAAATAACCATGTTGGGCAGATATGCAGCTCCATTTAACGAGCTTACTGCCAAAATGGAGGCCTCGCGCTGCGCGATGCCAAATCACCTTCACCGTCGCGTCACGCGACAGACGTCGCGGGTCGCGAAAGAATTGCTTTGATCTGTCGCGGGGCGCGACAGACCCCAATTGCAGAATTTTGTTTGTTTTTCATTGTTTAAGCAATAGAACTTGTATTTACTTGATATTAAGATGTCAAAACTAACAATCGATGTGGTTTTGACCATAGGTGATGCTCGTTTTGTTGTGGATGTCGATCAAGCAAGGGAATCAAGAACCGAACACAAGTTTTGAATGCTTCCGCGCTAATATAATCTAGTTTAAACCATGTCATTTTGTAAACATTACTGAATGTTGAATATTTTAATCTAGTTAGTTGACTATGTTTAAACACTATATTGAAGTACATCTTAGTTTATTAACTAAGTTTTTGTTAATTATGTATTTCGTCTTAAAAAAATCCGTATTTTATGATTAAACAATGGAATTATAAGACGAGTGTTACATAGATCAATTGAATAAACGTGGGCTGATCAACGATGTTTATAATTTCCTGACACCAATCAGATGACATTAACTAAAGAATTGATCGAGTGAAACTTGGATCGGATGGTCATCCGATCGGATGGCCATCCGATCGGTGAACATCAAGAATATTAACAGCAACAATACACAATATTTTTGGACAGAAAATTCACGATTTCTCGCAAACCGTTTGGAATTAAGTTCTGAAAATTTGTAGGCTTTTAAATCTACTGTTTTCGAACACAATATAAAAAATTCAACGATTTTTAACTGTAAAATCTCGTTTAATTTTGTGTTTTTCAGTTAAAAACGTGAAGAAGAAGAGTAGAGTGAGAAATTTGACAAATCTGATGTATTATTCACTCTGAATCTGATGATTCCTTGTGCGATTTTGTGTGTTTGATCCGTGCAATCGAGCTCCTGCTCTGATACCACTTGTAGGACCGGTTTTTGACTTCTGAACGATTGCGAACCGGTACGTGTGATGTGCGGAATCCGTACACGTACGTGGACTGAACACAAGAACGTACTATAAATGTGATTCTATTGAATATACGACAATTACAAGCACCACGAATCACCTTTGCAACTTTCTCTCTCTAGTTTCTCTCTCTAACCTTTAAAGCTCCCAAAAGTATGCAAATGGCCAAAAGTCCTAAAATGAAACACTAATGCTCCTATTTATAGGCCAAGGCATAAGGGATTTCCCCTTATTTACAAGTTTGCCACCTTGCCTTTTTCCCTACTTATAACACAATAAAATCACGTTATCTACTATTCTCTGCCACGAACTGAATTGACGGAGGCGATAGACATTACTGCACTAACATACTTGCATAGCAATACCGCTTTCTAGCTGAGCAACATCATCTTTCGAACCGCTTGACGTGCCTTGAGGTGTTACAATCTGCTGAGGCAGATATACTATGATTTGAGTTGAAGCAGATGTGAAACGACCCGCAACTTCAGGTTAATGCTTTAACCTAACACAATTAATTTGGTCGCACAATCTTTAGCATTGCATGGAACTATGCATTACTCTATGCATTATTTGACTAACACGAGAACTTTGTGCCTTAACTGTAAATTATATGTGGTGTGTGTGTTTTATGTAAAAGAAGATACTTAGGGGTGAGTAGAGTAGTTAGTGAAACCTTAATAACTCCTAACCCTAAAATCTTCCTCACAAATCATTCTACGGCAGTTCAAATCATTCTCTCTAGTCACCTTCTACAACCATTTCTCTCATCATTCTTGGCTACACAAGTTCTCTTTCATCAATCTTGATCTTCCAATCCATCTAGAATCAATCTAAGGTAAATGTTTAATGATTGTATGTTGTTAATCCTTGATTATTTGATTCATGCAAACCCTAGTTCTCCAAACAATGGTTCTGTGTTATTGATCATCCTGATTATTGTGAAATGGTTTGTGAATAGTTGTGTAATCACTTGCCTAACATTAAGATGCCTGATATGTTAGAATTGTTTGATCGTTGATTAGATTACAGCGTTGCCAATGAATAAAAATAGGGTTTTGATCGTAACCTGTAACTGTTCCATTGAAAACTGTAAATTGGTTTTGGAAATCACGCATGTTGTTAATCCGAAGTTAAGTGTCAGGGTTTTGTGAAGTCACAAGTCTGAGTTTGTAACATGACACTTGCCTCCGAGTTTATTAAAGAAACATGAAGTCCAGATTTATTATAAGGACTCCTTGAGTCCGAGTTTTGACAATGGAAACCCTGAATCCCAGTTTGTTAAGTTGCATGATCCGAGTTTAATATGATTCATAGTGTCCGAGTTTATTGGTGTTTGAGGAGTCCAATTTTTATCCTTCACACATGAGTCCAAGTTTTATCCTTCACACGTGAGTCCAAGTTTTATCTTTCACACATGAGTCCAAGTTTTATCCTCCACACATGAGTCCAAGTTTTATGGATTTTGTTGGGTCCGAGTTTGTAAGGGGATGCCTGGTCTGAGTTTAATAGGTGGGGGTTTGGTTCGAGTTTGCTAAATGTTGCATGAAAAACACCTAACATGCCACTGTGTGCTACTGTATGTATGTTCAGTCTTGTATGATGAAATCTGTGAATGATAATCACAAAGGACCCTGATGTTTGGACACTAAGGGATTACAAACCCTATTTAAACCCTATTTGAACGTAAACACTTACATTGAGTTTTTGTGCAATGTACCTTAGGTCGCGTGTAACGGACCTAACCATTAATTAACGCTAGAAGCACATTAATAAACCGAGCAAACCAAGGTGAGTTCACTGCTCTTTTCCAAGCATGCATCCCGGGAAGGGATATCGGGTAACGTTTTCAGGGACGAAAGTCAGGTTAATGGGATGTTTGTTATTACTCAGTTTCTATCATATAAGACCCCTTACATCTACCGATTGTTGCCGGGAAGGCAACAAGGTATTTAGTTGATAGCGCTATTAGGTTTGGCACCCTCACACCGGGCCGGAATGGACGGGCGTGAACTATTTACCTTGACCACTTGACCAATGCTTTGATAGAGGCATTGGGGTTTGGGCAAACACATCTAGTAGCACATACGGTAATCGAGTTAATAACATCATCAAATCAAACTGTTGAACTGTTTTATACACACAACTGGTAACTAAACGCGTTAACAAAACTTTGAACTCACCAGCGTCGTCTGACACACTTGTCTGCATGCTTGCAGGTCGTTAGATACTTGATATGGACTTGCTATCTGGGAGTGCTGGAGTGGTCGTGGGTCGAGCCTCTTGGATACTTGTTACGTTGACTTTAAACTCATGTTTTGGAAACAATTGACTTACATTTTATGTTATGCTTCCGCTGAATACTTAATTTTGTTTAACTTATGGTTTGGATTTATATTTGAAATGAATGGAATGTTTTATTTAATTTATGAGTTCAAGGTGATTGGTGGCTTGAATCCTGGTACGCCACACGCCTCGCGGGGGTTTCCGCATGTGGTATTTTTGGGGTTTGACAGTTTGGTATCAGAGCCAGGTTATAGTGAACTAGGTTTTAAAACGATTTTATAAAACCAGACTATAACCGAAAAACTTCGAAAATCGACCATGACACTCAGCTCAAGATTGCAAGGTTCGTCTTTTGATTACTTTATGCAATACTTGTTTAGTAGTCACACACTCACCGTTGCATGAAGCAATATACTAGATACTATGGTGACTTGATAGCATGACACTACTCTTCGACTATTGTGAATCGCAATCCTATGATACCTTTAGTTGTGCTATTTGAATGTGGGGGAAACTTCTAGCGCAAGTTAAGAGGTGCTGAGATAAGCATGCAAATTGCCTTATTATTATGGGTGCACACATAATAATAACGTGAGGTGCATGTAAGTCCTAGTGAGGCTTAACGAGTGTGAGAAGGGCTCTGCCCTATTGTGTGTAAACTTGGTAGTCCGTAGATATCAACGTGATACTTGACTTTTACCTCATTTCGACTCCTAAATTTGTTCATTTCCATATATAGAATCATGAGTGGATGAGGACACGGATGTGGTAACATCAACATGACTCAAGCTGAGTTAACAAATCTGATAAACACACGTGTGGCTGAGGCTCTGGCTGCCTACCAAGCTGGTACGAACTGTACCAAATACTTTTAATCCTGGGTCGTGTACACAACTCTTACTCCTGTGTTGTACTTTCTTTCGTTCAGCGCATCCGAACAACACGCCTGCTTGCACGTTTAAAGCATTTATGGATTGTAAGCCGCAGACCTTCAGTGGGACTAAGGGGGCTGTAGGACTACTGCGATAGTTTGAGAAAGCAGAATCAGTGTTTGCAATGTGTAACTGTCCTGCTGGGGACAGAGTGAAGTATGCTACGGGCAAACTCAAGGACGGTGCCCTGACATGGTGGAATGCCCAGGTTCAACTGTTGGGCATCGAAGAGGCTAATGCTACCACTTGGGACAATTTTAAGGAATTGATAAGAGAGGAGTACTGTCCCAGGGATGAAATACAGAAACTTGAGAATGAATATTATGATCTAAAGATGGTGGGATCTGAGATTGAGGCGTACGCGAAACGGTCACATGAGTTGGCGATCATGTGCCCGAACTTGTCCCGACCTCCGCATCGAAGAATAGAATTGTTCATCAAGGGATTAGCTCCACGGGTGAAGGGTTTGGTTACTGCAGCAAACCTCAACAACTTAACTCAGATTATTCGTTTGGCTCACAAAATCACCGATCAGGAGGTGGAGAGTGGTTCTTTACCACCGCGTGTTTCTGCCACTACTGCTGCTACAACCACCGCTACTACGCCTGCTAGTGATAACAAGCAGGAATAGAACGACCCTGACAAAGCAACCAGTGCCAGCCAATCTCAGAAAAGGCCTAACAACAACAACAACAGCAACCGCATTTTCAGTCAGTCGTCCTCAGTAAACCAAGGCCAGGGCAGCAATCAGAACCAAGGTTCCTATGTGGGGAAGAAGCCACAGTGCAACAAGTGTGGCTATCAGCACTACGGGCAGTGTGTCCGGGCTTGCCGTAGGTGCGAGAAAGTGGGCCATGAGGCTAAAGACTGTAGTGCCCCACAGCCAAAGCAGCAGCAGCAAAATCAGCAGTATCAGAGACAGCAAAGGCAGCAACCCCATAAGAATCAAGGTTTCAAGAAAGGGTGTTATCAGTGTGGGGATGAGGGCCACTTTAAGCGAGATTGCCCTCAGTTGAACCAGAACGCCAACGACAACAACCGCCAGAATAACAACAACAATGCTGGAAACAACAACAACAACGGCAACAATAGAGGCAACGGTGCTCGTGGAAGGGTATTCACGATCGGTGCTGGGGATGCTAGGAACGACGGCAATGTCGTGACTGGTACGTTTTCTGTGAACAACCTTATTGCTTCAGTGTTATTTGATTCCGGTGCCGATTGGAGTTATGTGTCCCTAGAGTTTAGGCAGCGATTAGGGTTAACCCCAACACCTTTAGAAGTTAAGCAAGTAGTAGAACTAGCTGATGGTAAGACGATAGAAGCTTCACATGTCTTTTTTGGGTGTAAATTAGATCTCGTGGGTCAAGTGTTTGATATTGACCTCCTTCCTGTTACCCTCGGTAGTTTTGACGTAGTGGTTGGTATGGATTGGTTGTCTAAGCACCAAGCTGAGATTCTATGTAAGGAAAAGATTGTGCGTATCCCTCTCCCTGATGGAGAGTCATTATCAGTTCAAGGGAATCGTAGTGGGACGATGGTTGGTATTATCTCGGCTATGCATGCGCAGAAATGTCTACGAAAGGGGTATCCTGCAATTCTAGCATTAGTTACTGATGCTCCGTCTGAAGAGAGAAAGATCGAGGATCTGTCAGTCGTACGTGAATTTGCCGATGTATTTCCTGAGGAACTTCTGGTTTACCTCCTCACCGTCAAGTGGAATTTCAGATTGATCTTGCACCAGGAGCAGCCCCAATTGCTCGTGCTCCTTATCGTCTAGCACCTGGAGAGTTGCAAGAGCTGTCTAACCAGCTGCAAGAGTTATTGGACAGAGGCTTTATTAGACCCATTTCTTCGCCTTGGGGAGCCCCAGTCTTGTTTGTGAAGAAGAAAGACGGGTCCTTTCGCATGTGCATTGATTATCGGGAACTCAACAAGGTGACTATCAAGAACTGTTATCCATTGCCACGCATCGATGACTTGTTTGACCAGTTGCAAGGGTCAAGTTTTTATTCGAAGATCGACTTAAGATCGGGCTATCATCAGGTGAGAGTCCGAGAGGAGGATGTCCCGAAAACGACTTTTCGAATGCGTTATGGGCACTAGGAGTTTTTGGTTATGCCGTTTGGATTGACGAATGCGCCATCGGTCTTCATGGATCTCATGAACTGCGTATGCAAACCGTATCTCGACGATTTCGTTATAGTATTCATTGACGACATTTTGATCTACTCTAAGAGCAAGGAAGATCACGAGCGGCACCTGCGTCTTATTTTGGAACTTCTAAGGAAGGAGCAGCTCTATGCGAAGTTTTCTAAGTGTGACTTCTGGATTCGAGAGGTACACTTTCTTGGGCACATTGTTAATGAATTGGGGATACACGTGGATCCTGCAAAAGTTGATGCTATTAGAAATTGGGCGGCACCAAAGAATCCTTCGGAGGTGCGGTAATTTCTTGGTCTCGCTGGGTATTATCGAAGATTTATCAAAGACTTTTCGAAGATCGCTCAACCTCTTACTTCATTGACACAGAAAAGCGTTGTATACTCTTGGGGAACGAAACAAGAAGAGGCTTTTCAACTATTGAAACAGAAACTCTGCAGTACGCCAATTTTGTCTCTACCTGAAGGTACCGAAGATTTCACGGTATACTATGATGCATCTATTCAGGGTCTCGGCTGTGTGTTGATGCAACGCAACAAGGTGATAGCTTACGCCTCTCGCCAGTTGAAGGTTCACGAGAGGAATTATACGACGCACGATTTGGGGTTAGGAGCTGTAGTATTTGCGCTCAAAATCTGGAGGCATTACCTGTACGGTACTAAATGCACTATTTATACCGACCACAGGAGCCTTCAACATATTTTCGACCAGAAGGACTTGAATATGCGACAGCGTCGCTGGGTGGAACTTTTAAATGACTACGACTGTCCAATAAAGTATCATCCGGGTAAGGCTAACGTGGTAGCTGACGCTCTCAGTCGAAAGGAATCAAAACCCAAACGTGTTCGCGCCTTGCAGCTTACTATCCATTCAAACCTGTCTGATCAAATTCATTCTGCGTAAACCGAAGCGTTAAAAGAGGAAAACATTGAATCAGAATACTTAAGGGGTATGGAAAAACAACTTGTAGAGAGATCAGATGGTATTCTCTACTTCATGGAGCATGTATGGATTCCCTTGTTTGGTAACCTTAGAGAACTTGTGATGGATGAAGTGCACAAGTCTCGATACTCTGTTCATCTAGGTTCGGATAAGATGTATCAGGATCTCAAGGTCATGTATTGGTGGCTGAAGATGAAAGCCCACATCGCAACGTATGTTAGTAAATGCTTGACGTGTTCAAAAGTTAAAGTGGAATACCAGAAACCGTCTGGATTACTGCAACAACCAGAAATACCCATGTGGAAGTGGGAGCAAATCGCAATGGATTTCGTCACAAGTTTTCCGAGAACTCAAAGCGGGAATGATACAATTTGGGTAATCGTGGATGGTCTCACAAAGACAGCGCACTTTCTCGCGATCAAAGAAACGGATAAGTTCTCACAATTAGCAGCTGTATACCTCAAGGAGGTGGTTTCTAGGCACGGGGTGCCAACTTCTATTATCTCTGACCGTGACCCGCGTTTCATCTCAGATTTATGGCAGTCGATGCACAAATCATTCGGGTCGCGTCTTGATATGAGCACTGCTTATCACCCGCAGACGGATGGTCAAAGTGAGCGAACCATCCAGACACTTGAGGATATGTTACGAGCCTGTGTGATTGACTTTGGCAAGGGTTGGGAGAAACACTTGCCATTGATAGAGTTTTCTTACAACAATAGCTACCATACCAGCATCCAGGCAGCTCCATTCGAAGCATTGTACGGACGAAAATGTCGTTCACCTCTCTGTTGGGCTGAGGTGGGTGAAAGCCAGGTCACAGGCCCTGAGCTTGTGTTGAAATCTTCAGAAAAGATTATACAGATCAGGAAAAGGATGGCAGCAGCGCGCGACCGTCAGAAAAGCTACGCTGATAAGCGTAGAAAACCTTTGGAATTTGAAGTTAATGATCGTGTTATGTTGAAGGTCTCACCCTGGAAGGGTGTATTGCGTTTTGGGAAACGCGGCAAGCTTAACCCACGATATGTTGGGCCATTTAAGATTTTGGAACGAATTGGTAAAGTGGCCAACAAGCTGGAGCTACCTACTGAGTTGGGTAACGTTCATGATGTCTTCCATGTATCGCAGTTAAAGAAGTGTTTATCGGATGAAACACTGGTGGTACCGTTTCAGGAGCTGAAAATCGATGACAAGTTGCAATTTGTCGAGGAACCTATTGAAATCATGGACCGGGAGGTCAAAGTCCGTAAGCACAGTCGTATTCCAATTGTGAGAGTTCGTTGGAACTCAAGGCATGGACCGGAGTTCACGTGGGAACGTGAGGATCAGATGAAGCTCAAGTACCCACATTTATTCCCAAAGGACAAGTCTAAGCCTGGCAAATCTAGATCTAATGCAACTAGTGAATTTCAGGATGAAATTCCCATTCAAGTTGGGGATGATGTGGTACCTGCGGAAAATCCACAGTCATCCTGAGTTAACGTCTTGCAGTTTCGGGTTTGCTTATCAAATTTCGGGACGAAATTTCTTTCAAGTTGGGGATGATATGACAACCCGCAACTTCAGGTTAATGCTTTAACCTAACACAATTAATTTGATCGCACAATCTTTAGCATTGCATGGAACTATTCATCACTCTATGCATTATTTGAGTAACACGAGAACTTTGTGCCTTAACTGTAAATTATATGTGGTGTGTGTGTTTAATGTAAAAGATGATACTTAGGGGTGAGTAGAGTAGTTAGTGAAACCTTAATAACTCCTAACCCTAAAATCTTCCTCACAAATCATTCTACGGCAGTTCAAATCATTCTCTCTTGTCACCTTCTACAACCATTTCTCTCATCATTCTTGGTTACACAAGTTCTCTTTCATCAATCTTGATCTTCCAATCCATCTAGAATCAATCTAAGGTAAATGTTTAATGATTGTATGTTGTTAATCCTTGATTATTTGATTCATGCAAACCCTAGTTCTCCAAACAATGGTTCTGTGTTATTGATCATCCTGATTATTGTGAAGTGGTTTGTGAATAGTTGTGTAATCACTTGCCTGACATTAAGATGCCTGATATGTTAGAATTGTTTGATCGTTGATTAGATTATAGCATTGCCAATGAATAAAAATATGGTTTTGATCGTAACCTGTAACTGTTCCATTGAAAACTGTAAATTGGTTTTGGAAATCATGCATGTTGTTAATCCGAAGCTAAGTGTCAGGGTTTGGTGAAGTCACAAGTCCGAGTTTGTAAAATGACACTTGCCACCTAGTTTATTAAAGAAACATGAAGTCCAGATTTATTATAAGGACTCCTTGAGTCCGAGTTTTGACAATGGAAACCCTGAATCCGAGTTTGTTAAGTTGCATGATCCGAGTTTAATATGATTCATAGTGTCCGAGTTTATTGGTGTTTGCGGAGTCCTAGTTTTATCCTTCACACATGAGTCCAAGTTTTATCTTTCACACATGAGTCCAAGTTTTATCCTCCACACATGAGTCCAAGTTTTATGGATTTTGTTGGGTCCGAGTTTGTAAGGGGATGCCTGGTCCGAGTTTAATAGGTGGGTGTTTGGTTCGAGTTTGCTAAATGTTGCATGAAAAACACCTAACATGCCATTGTGTGCTACTGTATGTATGTTCAGTCTTGTATGATGAAATCTGTGAACGATAATCACAAAGGACTCTGATGTTTGGACACTAAGGGATTGCAAACCCTATTTAAACCCTATTTGAAAGTAAACACTTACATTGAGTTTATGTGCAATGTACCTTAGGTCGCGTGTAGTGGACCTAACCATTAATTAACGCTAGAAGCACATTAATAAACCGAGCAAACCAAGGTGAGTTCACTGCTCTTTTCCAAGCATGCATCCCGGGAAGGGATATCGGGTAACGTTTTCAGGGAAGAACGTCAGGGTAATGGGATGTTTGTTATTACTCAGTTTCTATCATATAAGACCCCTTACATCTACTGATTGTTGCCGGGAAGGAAACGAGGTATTTAGTTGATAGCGCTATTAGGTTTGGCACCCTCACACCGGGCCGGAATGGACGGGCGTGAACTATTTACCTTGACCACTTGACCAATGCTTTGATAGAGGCATTGGGGTTTGGGCAAACACATCTAGTAGCCATATACGGTAATCGAGTTAATAACATCATCAAATCAAAATGTTGAACTGTTTTATACACACAACTGGTAACTAAACGCGTTAACAAAACTTTGAACTCACCAGCGTCATCTAACACACTTGTCTGCATGCCGGTCGTTAGATACTTGATATGGACTTGCTATTTGGGAGTGCTGGAGTGGTTGTGGGTCGAGCCTCTTGGATAATTGTTACGTTGACTTTAAACTCATGTTTTGGAAACAATTGACTTACATTTTATGTTATGCTTCCGCTGAATACTTAATTTGGTTTAACTTATGGTTTGGATTTATATTTGAAATGAATGGAATGTTTTATTTAATTTATGAGTTCAAGGTGACTGGTGGCTTGAATCCTGGTAAGTCACACGCCTCGCGGGGGTTTCCGCATGTGGTATTTTGGGGGTGTGACAAGATGCCCCTTGTGGCTCAGAAGAGGCTGATGTATCAGGGTTGCCTTGATTTTCACTGTCATGATCCCGTTTTCGCTGAACTTCTTGTGCTTTGCATCTATCATTCCACATAATGTTCACCCTTTTTCTGCTAATTTCGAAAGCATCCTTAATCTGCTTGAAACCATCCACAAATGTGGTGTTCCTTGTATCATAACAATTTTTCATAAAGTCATGCCTCTCAGCCAGACGATAAGCCGACTACTTCACAGCAAGGCTTTGTTCTTTCACACGATTCAGCTCAATACCACGAGTGTTATTAGCAGCTCACATTTGTAATAACTGCCTTGCACGCTCATCATCGGCAGCTTTCAATCTTTCATTCTCAGCTTGGAGTTGTATAATCTCAGCCTGTTGATTGCTCACAGTTTCCTTCAGCTTATTAATCTCCACTTGTTGTTTGACCACTGTTTTTCTGTTTGCGGTCATGAACTCCGTATGCCGATTTATATGTTTAGCAGCAGCTTGTAATTGAGATAATAAAAAGTTTACCTTTTCATCCGATCCCATCTCTGAGAACATTCTCCCACGGCGTTCAGAGCTTCGCCGATGAGCTTCAGATCGTTGTTGCTGAACATATGAAGTTCCAGCTTGTTGTGGTTCAACCGGTGGAGGTACAACTGGAGTCTCAATGGCGGATGTCATCGTTGGAGGTGGTTGAGATGTTGCAGAAAGCGAGGCCATCATTGCTGTAGTTTCCTCAGCAGTGAAAGCAAACTGCGGATTGACCTCTTCTTTTTATACAGGTTCAGCAACTGTTTCCTATTATACAGAGGTAGGTGCAGATGAAGAGGTACCAACAGTCTTTCTTATCTTCTTATTTCTTCGAACAGCAGCCTGTTTCTTTTTCCGAAGATCTGCTGCCTCAGTGTCAGAAGGCACATAGTCTTCATCCTGATCGGCCATACGAATTATGCGCACCTGACGAATCCTACGCTCGTCTATATAATGCTCAATACCTGGTTCAGGCGGATTGTCATCTAAATCAGAATCTGCCTTATCACCACCACGAGCACTCGCTGCACTTTCGCCTACATTTCCACCATCACCACCTTCACCACATTCGTATTCACCATCATTTTCAGAATCTGTATCACCAAAAATATCCAATTTCTTTCGCCCAAACTTATCCTCGATCATCTTGACCTTGTAGCGCATCGGCAAGTATATTTTGTTGATTTGCCCTCCGAAGATATTGTCAGTACACTTCATACGCAGCAAACACCCACGCTGACACATAATTGGAACAGAATCTGGAGCTTCTGGATTGTCATTTAGTTGCATGACGGCGTTGAAAATTTCGGCTGAGACATCCACATTCCGTTGCTTCACTTGCCCGCGAATTACTTCTTTTCCGTCAACCTCTATTACATTTTCCGAATCCCATAACTCTTTCACTAATGTCTTGTATACTGGCGTCTGATGAGTAATCGCCTCATTTATCCTTGACTCGCGTAGCCACCTTGTAATTTCCTTGAACTCTGTTATCTTTCCTTCCGGATCCAGGTATGCTACCATATTGTATCGAGGTTCAGACATGATCTGTTCCTCCGTTTTATCCGTCTTCTTAGTAGTGGGTTTCCTTTTCTGTTATTTAGGAGCCATTATGCACAAGAAAACGTCCACAATAAGGAGATAAATAAAGACAATTGCTACTACACTTGAACTTATGGACATTGAACGGTGGACATTTCACTTGGTGAAAAATCAAAATTTCACTAAGTATAGAACCCACGAAGAACCTGTTTTCACTGAGATAGTAGTGGACGAAGAACCAAACCTTGGACGAAGAACCTGTCTTCACGAAAAATTAGGTTCTTCATTGACTAAAGATCCACGAAGAACCTTAGTCAACCCATTTCAATTCTTCGTTGGCCACAAAGAGGTTCTTCGTCACAAAGACAACGAAGAATGGTTCTTCATCACTGTTAGGGGTTCTTCTTCTGTTATTAGTTCTTCGTCTCCATTAACTTTAAAACAGTACATTAAATTCAAGTGCTTAATTCAAACATTTAATCAACTAACATGAACCATTTAAACAAACTGACAAACTAAATCGACACAAAACCCAGTGTATTACCGACATCTTAAGAAACATTCAAAGGTCAAGATCTTATCATCAAGATCCTAAAACCCCTGTTTTAATGGTTATAACCCAAACATTCAATTTCATTCAAAATCTTCAAACTATCAACAAAATATCATCTAACTATTCATCTCATCTTTGATTTTTCGACAAGAACATTGATTTCAAACAACAGAAGACAGTTAAAATTAGGTTTTAATCATGAACATTTGAAGCCTTTTATTCCCTATACTCAATACTTTCAAATAAACTGTTACAAATCTTAATCATTTTCAAAACCAAAGCAAAAACAAGAATAGTTTTGTACAATATCTCATCAAACATCAAAGAACTAAAAAGTTTCAAACATTCATTGGACACAAAAAAAAAACAGAGAATCTGTGAAGATGCGATATTGATTTTTGAGTCGGTTAGGGTTTTCTCGAAGAAGATGAACAGTTGAGCAAAGGATTTGCAGAGAGAGAGAGAGAGAGAGAAAAGTGATGAGTGATTTTTGAAATTATGATAAAGTTAACTAACACCTGACCCCTTTTTATAACCCGTGCCCCACGAAGAACCCATATCCCATGAAGAACCCAAGATGGGGGCCACGAAGAACCTGAGATGGGCTAAAAACAGTTAAGCCCAAATATCATGATCCACGAAGAACCTGTGGTTTTTCGTTAAGGCCCAAAGCAACGAAGAATCCACACGAAGAATGGTTCTTCGTTGGCCAGAGGTTCTTCGTTGAACCTTTGGTTCTTCGTGAACCTTTCCAAACAAAAATCACCAACTTAGAAGTACCATGAACAGATTTAAACAGAAATTGTTTTAATGTTTAGCAATTTTGCAAAACGGATTTTTATGAAGTTGCGATATTAAAGACAAGTTCGTTTTGGGCTTTTTCACGGTAGAAAACATTCGAGTGTCAACTTCGGCTAATCAAGAAAAATCAATTTTAAAATGAATAAAAATTAAAATCCTAAAAATCAAATTGAAAAGAAGTAAACTAAAACAAACATTAACAACATAAACTACCTGTACACTAAGTTACCACCTTTTTCGAGTTTCAAGGTAAGAGAATCATACCAGCTTACGATCTTGTCAAAAACGGATTTTTGTTTCTTGTAAAAATTACGATAAGCATCCTACCACAATTATCGGTATTGTTGTCCACGTAAGCTCAGCTTATCAGATGTAATAATGATTAGGAGATACACTTTTAATGTATGATTTATATTACTCGCCGGTGTTTATCCACTCACGACACATTTCCGTATCAAGACATGCATGAGAATTCATCTTACCGGTGAGTATACCGTTTATCGTCTGTTTTCAACGTATAGATTGTGAGATACTCACATATTCTTGATTGAAAACAAGCCCTATGTTATTAAATAACTTATTGATGAGGAACTTGATTTTCAGATGCATGAGGGCACAGGAGCAAGTCCGTGAACAGGTTAGTACCATCGTACCGACAAAGAGACGAACTTGACTCCCGGATAACTGTGATATTTTATGACTTATTCATTTTGGACATGTGATTGTTTATCACTTATTGAGGTCGTATGCAATATTTACACGTATGTATGGTATCATGGAAGATCTTGACTTACGTCCCCGTTATTTTTCGGTAAAAGATTCAACCATGATACCCAGATGATAAATCAGCATAAAGACCGTATATCTCAGAACCTCGGCATACTATCAAACGAAATTTCGGTACTAAGACCATATGCCAATGAATGGTTCCCACCTGGCTTGCAATTCGTTATTTTTATATCAACCTGCACGTTTTAATCTGATTGTGAGCCTACCGATACATCATTAGTAAAGCTGCTTATCGTTTTTCATTTTGCATATTTAACTGTATTTGACCGACCACTGGTGTATCATCATCTTCTCTTATCTTTCCAAGAAACTCATTTTTGATTTTTTGGATTTTTTAATGTTTTTGTATTTTTGAAAATTTTCAATGTTTTTGGATTTTTCTGAATTTCTCCCTCTTAAATGCAGAAAATAAATAACTAAAAGACATATTTTTGGAATTTTCAATTTTCTGATGTTTTTGTAATTTTTCAATTTTTCAAAAGTAAAGACAGAAAGCGGTAAATAAGTAAAAACATATTTTTGGATTTTTGAAATTTCCAGATGTTTTTGTATTTTCATAAAATTTCTCCCCCTAAAATGCAAAAATTAAATAAATTGAAAATCTTTTTGTATTTTTTAGTTTTTAAGAAAATATTTACAAAAATGATTTGCCGAAGATGATCTACTCGGGTTTCACCTTGATGCGATTGACCAAAAGAAGATAATCAAAACGTGATTTATCAAAAGCTTTTGTAAACAGGTCGGCAAGTTGGTGATCCGTGTGGATTTTCATAACATCGATAAGTTTCTTTTCATAACAATCTCGTATGAAATGATACTTAATCTCGATGTGTTTGGTCTTAGAGTGTTGTACAGGATTACGAGTGATCTATAAAGCAACTTCATTATCAACATAAATAGGAGTAGTTAGGAATTCAAAACCGTAGTTCCGCATTTGCTGCTGGATCCATAAAACCTTGGAGCAGCAACTAGAAGCCAAAATGTACTCAGCCTCGCATGTTGAAGTGGCCACACAGGTCTGCTTTTTACATTACCACGTGACTAGGCGATTCCCCAAGAACTGACATCCCGCTGATGTTGACTTTGCATCAATTTTGCAGCCGCCATGATCAGAATCACTGAATGCAATCAAATCGAAGTTATCATCCTTAGGATACCACAGACCAGTGTCTGGACAACCCTTCAGATAACGAAAATCCTCTTAACAGCCATCATATGAGAAACCTTCGGATTGGACTGGTAACGAGCAAGAAGACACGTTGGATACATAATATTGGGCCTTGAAGCGGTAAGATACATGAGAGATCCAATCATAGCATGATAGAGAGATGGTTCCACATGTTCACCCTTTCCATCAGGAGTAATCCCATGATTTTGAGCCAGAGGAGTTCCCACTGGTTTCGAGTCTTCCATCTGAAATCATTTCAAGATATCCCCAACGTACTTGGTTTGATGAATGAAGATTCCTTTCTCAGACTAATGAACCTGCAAACCCAAAAAGAAATTCATTTCTCCCATTGCGCTCATCTCGAACTTCTCTTGCATCACCCGCTCGAATTCCTTGCATATTTCATCATTTGTAGACCCGAAAATGATGTCATCCACATACACTTGAACCAGTAACAAATCCTCGTTTCTTTCTTTAATGAAGAGAGTATAGTCGATCAAACCACGTCGAAAGCCATTCTGCAACAGATAGGATGGAAACGTTTCGTACCAAGCCATCGGAGCTTGATGAAGACCATAAAGTGCCTTGTTCAGAAGCCAAACTCTGTCAGGATGAATCGGATCTTCAAAACCAAGCGGTTGCTCAACATATACCTCTTCTTCGACCACACCATGAAGAAACGCACTCTTCACTTCCATTTGATAAACCGTAAACTTCTTGAAGGACGCATAAGCTAAGAAAATCCTTATCGCCTCAAGACGTGCCACTGGTGCTTAAACTTCATTATAATCAATACCTTCTACCTGATTAAAGCCCTGGACAACCAATCTCGCTTTGTTTCTTACAACAACACCTCGGTCATCCCTTTTGCACTTATAAACCCATCGAGTACCAATCTTCTTGTAGTTCGGGGGCCTGTCAACTAATTTCCACATGCCCAATTTCTGAAACTGCTGAAGTTCATCTTGCATTGCTTCAACCCATGAATCGTCTTTCATCATCTCCTTCCATGATTTCAGCTCAACTTGACAAACATGGCAGGAGAAAGACCAATCATTTTGTTCCCCGGATTCACTAATTGCCGAATACAACCCAGCATTCTGGTTGTTTCGAAGCTGATTACGTGTCTGCACACCAGTTTGGACATCTCCAATAATATTCTACCGAGGATGAGTATCATGAATTCGAGTTTCAGGAACATCAGGAACTCAAGCATTAATACCCAAATTGTTGATATTCAAATCAACCACCAAATAGATGCCTGGAGACGCGGTAGATGTGGATGCATTCCCTTCAGCGTTGTCTTGATTCTGCACCTGAGAAGTTGCTTCAAAAACACCTTGAACATGAGCATGAACAGGAGCTGAAGTTGCTTCATTTGCATCATGAAACTCCTCATCTTCCGACGAAACATTATAATCAGCTGCATCTTCAAACTCCTCATTTTGAACAACATTATTAACCAAAGTCGACTCTTGTTTGTTAACAATGATCGGTCGCACTAATGATGAGTTAACTGCAGTATCCCTTTCAAGTAACATTTGTGCTGCTGTAGACGCATTATCAAAGTTTGGCAGAATAAAGGAGTCAAACAGTCCATCATAATTAAACATCCACGGAGCACCCGGAGCTCTTACACATTCAGTGTACCTTTGAACCCTGACTTCACCCCATTCCTCAATCTTTTTAGTTGTCAGATTCCACACCCTAAAATTTGGAGTAGCATACCCAAGAAAGAAACCTTCTATAGCCCTCGGACCAAACTTGCCATGTGGATCCATCATAGTGCATGGAGCTCCAAACGGTTCTAAGTACGACACATCCGGTTTCCTTTTGTGCAACAATTCGAAACATGTTTTCCTATGCCTTTTAACAGTAAGAACTATGTTCAAAGTATAACATGCAGTAGCCACAACCTCCCCCTAAAACTGAACAGGAAGCTCCGACTTAACTAACGTAGTTCTTGCCGTCTCGATAAGCATTCTATTCTTCCTCTCAGCGACACCATTTTGTTGAGGAGTATATCGAGAACTGTATTCATGCAAAATTCCCTTAGAAGTATAGAACTCGTCCATCACTTGGTTCTTGAACTCCGTGCCATTGTCACTTCTAATTCACTTTACCTTCAAAGTGTACGAATTTTCAAGTAAAGTGAGAAGATTTTTGAGGATTCCCAGGGTCTCACTCTTTTGTGCCATCACTGCTACCCATGAGAATCTTGAATAGTCATCAGTAACAACCAAACAATAAGCATCTCCAAATGTAGTCTTGTGCTTCATAGGTCCAAAGTGGTCCATATGAAGGCGTTCAAGAGGCATGTTGATAGTGTTGACTTTCTTGATCGGATGGGACTTCTTCGCTTGTTTTCCTTTTTGGCACGATACACAGACATCTTGTAAATGAAAACTCTTGACTGGCACACCTTTCACAAGATTATTTCTCACCAAATGGTTCATTTTCCTCAAGTGAATGTGACCCATACGTCTATGCCAAGATATGGACTCCTTTTCAGTGGCCTTTGAGACAAAACATGTAACTTGTGCAGACGTGGTAATAGCTTAACTCATGTTAAGAATATACAAATCATTAATTCTTGGAGCCGTCTACAGAATCCATTCCTTGGGAATTTTTGAAACCGGGTTTCAGCACACAACAACCGGTATCATCAAAATGAACCGTGAACTTCTTGTCACAGATTTACAAAACACTAAGAAGATTGTGATCAATTTGTCGGACATAATTGATCTTGTCAAAACTAAAAACACCATTTGAAATCATTCCTTCCCCAATGATATAACCACCTTTATCACCCGCAAAGGCAACATAAACTCCCCTAATGCTTTTCACATGGTACAGGACCCTTAAGTCACCTGTCATGTGCCAGGATGCCCCACTATCAACAATCCAAAGACTACTGATAGTTCCTCCTGGAACACCTTGCACAATACACTACATGATCAGTTTAAGATGGGGACCCAAGTCTTAGTGGTCTTGGGTCGACCCTTATCATCAAGAAATGTGATTTCTATTTCTTGATGATCTGGAAATGGTGTGCCTCCCCCTGAAACTGTACCGGTTTTTGGTTTCCAAGTTTGTTGACGTTTACCAGATTAAAAATTATTTACAGGTTTTGACACTTCTGGTTTTAACAAGTTTGATGAACTTGGTTCCTTTTCTACAACATTCGGTTTTAAAGCCTTCTATATTACCTTAACATTTTTGCATCTTTGTTTTGCATCTTGTTCCTTAACAGTATGTTTGTCTTGTTTAGGTGATACAGAACGACGTTGGTAATCCTTTTCAGGAGGGGCTTTTTCAACAAACTTTTCTTTTGGTGGGTTTGTACAATTTCTGATTATATGACCAAATTCCTCACATTTAAAACATGATCTCCTTTCAACAAATTTAGGAGATTCCATTTGATGTCCCGATGTTGAATTCGTAGGCCTTGAGGTACTTGTTTCATTATCACACCCATTTGTATGTTGAGTGTAATTGTTATTATTGTTATGTTTCAAAATTTTGACTTGTTGGACAAAACCAGTATTGGATTTTTTTTTCAAAAGTCTCAACTTCGTCAGTACCGCTTGAGGCCACAAATTTAACCTCCTTTCCCTTTTTCTTCTTTCGAGCTCAGATTTTGGAATAGGATCACACTGAGTTACTGTAACTCTCGGGATCGCCTTACCCAAAAACTTACTGGTAAAATCTTCCAAAACTCTATCAATTATGGATGGATTAACATTTTTAATTGGGAAATCCTTGTTTAAGTAAATTTTATCATCACCAATCGAAGTATCCAACACATTATCGCCCTTAAACGTAGACACATATTCCTCCACAGATTTGATCGAATCAATCTCTTGTTTTGCAACTGATTGTGCAACAGGGGCAACTGGAGTAGGAGGATCACACAAGATGTGATTCTCAACTGGAATTTCTACTCCTTTCTTCTTATCAAGAGATTGATCCTGATAACTCGCCTCTGATTCATCTGATACATCATCTGATGAAGCATAATCCTCAATTCTTGGAGGACTTAGTTCCGCAACACAGGACACATTTTTTGTCTTTTCAGATTTCTTTGATGAATCATCCAGTTTGAACCCTAATCCTGCTGGAAACTCTCCAGGATTAAGAGATGGTTCAAACCGTGGCATTTCCTCCTCTTCAGGTAACTTGGTATAATTGTGCTCAACGGAGGTGGACACGATTTATACCCAATGCACTTAACATCTCCTTTCAGCTTTTGAACCTCGATGATATGATCAAGCACCTCGATGATTTGACATTGGCTAACTCCTTCTTTAATTTTTCAATGATATTAATATACTTATTAATGCCCGTTTGCTTATTGAAAATTGTTTTTGTTAATTCAGATACACTTTGCTTAAGCGTTTCAATAACATATTTGAATTCTTTTTCATTGTGAGTTAGAGCTATATTTGCCTCCATGCATTTCGAAAGGTCAACTACCAATCCCTAATTGTGACTAGTAACTACTTCAAGCTTACGTTTCAATTCTACACAATCATTGCATACACTAGATGTTTCGGTGTGTACCTTACTAGTCGAAATTGCAGCAGTTACCATAAAGGCAGTTTGATAAGAGAAAGATCCATCCTCGGTGAAGAATTTTTCCATTTCCTTGGATGCGACTTTAGCTTTCCTTATCAACACAGATATCTGACTTTTAAGCTCCTCAGCTGCTTTCAGGTCCTCAGCTTCCTTCTGCAAACCGTCAACCTCAGCATCAAGATTTTCCTTTACATATGAATCTGAACCATAACCACCCACATTTGAGCTTTCCTCATCTGAGCTACCGCTGTACCTGAAACTGTCATCATCCTCAGAGAACTCCTCGCTGTGAACATGTTTGATTTACTTGATGATCTTAGCATAACAAGCAGTTCCTCCATTTCCATGATTTCCCAATTGAACTGACCAGTCACATCCTTCATCTGCATGAACTACTAAGGCCCTGTTTGAGTTGGAAGGCCCCAACTGGTTTGAGTTACCTGGGTTCTTAACTGCTATAATGCTCCTTTCATTGTTGACTTGATTGGCATTGGATGAGCTTGACTGGTTTCTGAAAGGATTTTGATTTCCTTGTCTGCTGGGTCGAGTGCATTCCCGCTTGAAGTGACCTTTCTCACCCCAATTGAAGCACGTAACTGCATCCTTATCAAAACCATAGTTAGTATCCCTTTTACTCTCCAAGCTAGTTCTACATGATCTTCTCATGTAGTCTTTAGCTCTTCTAACCGCACTCGCAAATGCCCATTTAATATCCATCAGTTCCATTTCCTCCTTGTCTATTTATTGATAGTCTTCATCTGTCAAATTAATGTTCCCAATTTGACCGGAGACTAATCCACAATAAGCACTCACCATTGTGTTTAGAAGTTCTATATGTTCCCGAGCACCTTCCACAATGACTTTGGTGAAGTTTGAGGTATCAAATCTAATGGTGTTGGGGTTTGATTGTTGAGAATTGTTGTTTCCATAAAAGGCTTGTTGAGGAGCTGGTTGTTAGGTTTGTTGTCGAGCAGTTTGTGTGAAGGGAAAATAGGCTTTAGGATCAAAAGAAGATGGTTGTTGTCGGGTTTGTTGAGGAACAGCAGCTTGTGAAAAAGGAAGATAGGCTTTTGGATCGAATGGTCTCCCATAAGGGTCTGTGAGAGGACCAGAAGGTTGTGCTGGTTTTGGTGGTGGTAGATAGGCTGCTGGGTCGAATGGTCTCCCATAAGGATCTGTATTTGACACAAATGCGGTTTTTAGCTTCGGTTGAGGACTGGTACTAACTCCGGTGTTAATACCTCCAAAGTATATCTCAGGATTTTGGGGAACTGGAATTCGTTTTTCCTTTCGAATTTCTTCTTCATCCTTGTTTTCAAGCTTCTGAATGAATTCATAAATACTAAGCGTATCTAGGACACCAGTATGCTTTAGCAAGTCAATGAATTGACTCCACTTAGGTGGTAAAGCTTCAGCAAAGCGCATGACCATTTCTTATTGTGTAGCAGTAACCTTGTATGAATGCATTTCACTAAGCAAATGATAGTACCGAGTAGCCATTGTTTTGGTCAAAAATCACACAAGGATAATGCAACCAAATCCGATTTTGTGAGGTGTGATGCTAGAATTAATGAACAAATGTATGAACAATGTATGAATGAAATGAATGTTGGACACAAGGATTTATACGAGGAAAAAGCCCTTGATCAATGTATGATCTCCGGCACAAAAAACCTCGGGTGATGGAAACTACCGATCACCAGGTATATTAAACAAACAATGTTTACAAATCGGGATGATAACAAGCTTGTTACAAGGATCACTAGTGTGCAAAAAGTGTGTAATTGCCAATAAGTTACAGAGAGTTCATGAGAGTAGTGTGTGTTGCTAATAATAATCTAATCTAGCTTGTTATCCCCATTTAAAAATAGAAATAAGCTAACAAACTAACAATCTGAAAATGGTGCTAGCTTCCCACGATCTCCACAACGGTCACGAAGGCCTTGCACGTGCAGAATTAGAAGGCATATTCTCCTGGAATCTCGGCAAGACCAAGTCCCACTCGAATACTCCTGCAAAACAAGTTCAAATATAATGGAAACAATTGTTAGTATAAGGATCATAATGAGGATCCTTGATCCTTAATCCTGCAACGTCTTCTGAGGATCCTTAATTCAAACTGAACTGAGGATCCGTGATCCTGGCTGCACTTGAGGATCCTTTATCCACAAACTGTGAAAATCCATCCCTAACAATTGCCCCCAAAATATGAGGAATTAAATACAATAAATGAGTCATATTTTCTGCTTTATCTCGAACGAGTTGGTTAGTGAAAATATAGTCGTTGCGATAGGACTAGCCGTTGCGAGGATGACGTCAACGACAAGACTTCCCTGCACAATCATCATTATATATACATAATTAGAGATAAGGATAAAAATGCATTTAAATTCGAGCATTTCTCTCCTTTAAATCTTCATTCGGAGACTCCAACAGGTGTCTCTCTTTCCTTTCTCTCTAAATTTTCTTCTTCTGATCCTTTATTCTCCGAGCATCCATGGCAAAGATGACCCTCCGATCCTCACCTGCCAAGGATCCTAGGAAGGACAGCCCCCTGAATATCCAGGGTGTAACCAAAAACCCTTCGCTGGAACTCTGCCATTTCACCGATCTTGAGATTGAATCGATGAAGAGCGATTGTATCTCCGATGCCTGGATCACTTTTTCGGCAGCCCCTTTTGTGATAGGGTTCAACTATTCTTTCCCTGCTTTTACACAATCCTTCTTCACACTCACTGGCATGTGCTACATACAAGCCATGCCAATGATGTGGAGAGCTCTTTATACCCTTGAAAACACCATCGAGCAGGAGGGTGTTGAAATAGGGGTGTCTGAGTTGAGTCAAATGTACAACCTTGTTAGCCACGGTTCTCATCGCTTTCTGTTTAAACACAAACCTGGTCAGCCTTATCCAATCCTCAAAACCACCAAAAATGATACCCACTGGAGGAACCAGTTCTTTTTTGTAAGGAGGGACTCAATTCCAGATGGGAAAGACCTTCCCAAAAGATGGATCATCCAGGGTAGGATATGGGATCCTTGGACAAGGATCATAGTAGGACTCTTTTACTTTTAAGGATAACTGATCCTTTTTTTCTGTTTTTGCTGTGCAGCTATTTCGCTTTCTCACATTCAAGAAACACCTGCAACAAAAGATAGGATTTCTGCTTTTTGGAAGCTTGATCCTGTTGTCAGAACGTTTCAAGCTAAAACAAAGGATACACAAGAAGCATCCTCCAGTTCCTACACAATGTCAAGTAAGTATCCAAATCTATGTGTGAATAAATATTTAAATGAATGTAAAAATGAATACTTATCTGTGTTTTGCATTTGTAGGTGCTGGCAAATCCTCTAAATCTGCTTCCAGATTCAGTGTGAGTGACCTTGATGCATTCGCCTCCTCAAAGTCCATAAAAAAGGAGCTGGCTGCAAGCCCAAGCATCCCAAATCCTAAGGGCATGAGCACACGGGGCAAGGGTGCCAAGAAAAGAAAGACCATTGAGCCCACTGAAGGCCTCCCTCTCATCCAACACCAGTTCGAAGAATATGTCTCCGAGGTAAGGATCCTGAATCCTTAAGTCTGAAGCTTCCTTTCTGAGGATAACGGATCCTGATTGTATACTTATTTTATGCAGAAATTTGCTGAGATCCAAATGCTCCTTGATCACAATCTGGTAGAGGCTGAGCAGAAGAACCTAGACTTCCAGCAGATGTTCCTGGCCGAAGACAAGAAGATCTCTTCCCTTGAGAAGGATCTTAACCTGGTGAAGAAGGAGTTGGTCCTGACCCAGATCACAGCCTAGCAGGAGAAGGAAGAGGTGATGGAAGGGGCTAAGCTTTCTGCTACAATTGCCATGCTCAAGATCAAGCTGCAAATGGCTAAGGAGGCTGAGGATCCTGCTTTTGACAGGTCTGCCTTGGACCAAGAGGCTTGGAGGCAGAAGCTGACGGAGCTGGATGATGAAGAGGAAGCTGAGGAGGTCTTGGCAATTGAGGCTGGTAGCAGCGGGGTGAAGGATCCAGTGGAAGAGGTAGCTGGTGGTGATGATGCAGCGAAGGTTTAGGCTGTAACAATGGGCGATGATGGATTTATCTAGACGCAGCCGGGGCCCATTTTTTATGGTTTAATAGTTTTTGTTTAATGGTGTTTTTAAACAATGCTGGTCTGTACTTGAACAATAGTATTTAGGTTTAAGGATTACGGATCCTTGGGACAATAAGTAGGATGATAGCTGGTGGAGGGATCCTCTGTTTGGGGGATGAAGCCACTATTATCCTGCCATCTTTATTTCATGCACCTTAGACTTTGTTAATATGGACACCCTTTACCTACCCCAGCGGACGGGCCACGTATTGCTGGTAGATGCTTGGGGTAGGTAATTTTGACAACCTTTGAAGGGTTTAACTATGGATGAATAAATAAAACATTTAACTTTTGGCTATCTTGTGTTGTTCATTCTGTGTCTATTTACCTTTCAATTATTATTGCATATTCCTTTGAACTTACAAGTTAATAATGAAAGTATAAAAATTAGCTTATATCAAAAAGTTTAGGATATGATCAAGGATCAAATATCCTATAATTGAAAAGTTTAAAAAGTGAGATAATTTTAGGATCACATATCCTTTTGTCAAAGACCAAGGGCAACATAGACAAATCAAGAATAAAATTAGAGTAAATAAAGATCATACCAGAGAATCCAAGTTAGGATCCTAAATCCTTAATACTTACAATCATGATAACCAAAAAACAAACCCTTGTATGAAGTTAGGATCTAGGATCCTTAGCTGTTTAGCTTTAGAAACCTGAAATAAGACATAACTTGGGACTAAGCCAACTGCAAAAGGAAGAGTTAGTATCTGGGGACAAGCCCAATAAACTGGGGACATGCCCAAAAAACTCGGGGCAAGCCCAAAAAACTGGGGATAAGCCCAAAGGATCTTGTTTAAACTGGAGTATGGCCCTTACTGGCGACTATCTAAACTTAGTGACATGAAGATGCCAAAACCTTAGCTAACGTGAAAACGTTAGAAACCTTAGGAACGGATGTATGGTACGTCTACCATTATAATTAGGATCCTGAATACAACCAGTACAATGAAATTGTCAGCCCCTAAAGCGGGTACTGGCCCCATTGCCTTTAACTGCATCAGGATAATTGTGCGCTACTGGCGAAGGTAGTAGATACCTTAAACTGGGGACAAGCCCATAAAACTTAGGAGACTTCTATGGATACTTGATCCTTTGTCAAGGATGCATGAACTTCTGTAAAACTCATAATTTTAGTAAAAAGGATAAAGGATCCTGGATCCTTCTCCTTGTTATTAAATAAATTAAGGGATAATGTAAATTAGAATCAAATCATTTCCAGGATGAGGATCATATACCCTCTAAGGATCCTTTAAGTATACCGGATATGGGGATGACTAAGGATCTTGGATCCTTCTTACATGAAGTATCTCTTCAAATGGACAGCATTCCAAGCTCTTGGTAGAAAATCACCTTCCATTGTTAATAACCAATATGCCCCCTTTCCTGCCTCAAGTTCAATAAGATAGGGGCCTTCCCACTTTGGTGCTAATTTGCCATCAGCAGGATTTGTGGTATTCTGGAATGCTTTCCTTAACACCATGTCACCAACTTGAAACTTTCTGATCCTGACATTTTTGTTACAAGCTCCAGCCATCCTTTGTTGATAGCTAGCCAATCTTATCCTTGCCAAATCACGGATGCTTGTTCTTGCAGTAGGGACTACCATCTCTGTAGGGATCACTGATTCAACTCCAAACACCAAAGAAAATGGAGTTTGGCCAGTAGCATTCTTGGGAGTTGTTCTGTCAGCCCATAGTACATATGGTAGCTCTTCTGCCCATTTTCCTTTCTTGGATCCAAGCTTCTTCTTTAAGTTGTTGATGATGATCTTGTTAGATGATTCTGCTTGACCATTAGCTTGTGGGAGGACTGGTGTTGATGTTATCATCTTAATCCCCAACTGTCACAAAAGTTAGTAGTTCTATTCCCAATAAATTGGGATCCATTATCACAAACAATTTCAGAAGGGATACCAAATCTGGTAATAATGTTTCTTTTAATAAAGGATATCACTTCTTTTTCTCTGACTTGAGCAAAGGCTTCAGCTTCTATCCACTTGGAAAAGTAATCAGTCATAGTAAGCATAAACATTTTTCCTTCTGGTGCCTTGGGAAGTTTGCCAACTATATCCATTCCCTATCTCATGAATGGCCAAGAAGAGGATATAGGATGCAGGAGCTCTGCTGGTTGATGAAGGATATTGCTATGTCTCTGACAAGCATCACATTTCTTGGTATAATCCACAGCATCCTTCTTTATAGTAGGCCAATAATATCCTGTCCTAAGGATCCTTGAGAACAGTGCTCTGCCCCCAGTGTGGTTTCCACAATCTCCTTCATGAAAATCCTTTAGGACTTCTTGAATTTCAGGATCCTCTATACACCTCAAATATGGACCTGTAAGAGATCGTTTATATAACATGTTATTTAATATTGTAAACTGAGATACCTTGACTTTGAAAGCTCTGGGGTTTTCTCCTGTAGGATTCTCTCCATGTTGTATATATCTCATGATTGGGAGGATCCAGGATCCTGGATGTGATTGTGCACCATCACTAGGTATGATTGAAGAATCCTCTACTATTTCCATAGCTGTGTGATCCTCAATAGCAGGAGTCAAGATATGGATTATGGAAATTTTAATATCCTCTGGAATCTTCAATGATGATCCAAGGTTGGCCAAAGCATCAGCTTCTGCATTTTATTCTCTAGGTACCTGTGTCAAACTAAAAGAAGCAAAAGTGTCTGCCAATTTCTTGACTATCTCTAGATATTTGATTAGTCTTTCACCTTTAACAGCATAAGAACTGTTTTGGTCAAAAATCAAGCAAGGATAATGCAACCAAATCGTTTGTTGTGAGGTGTGATGCTTGAATCTATGAACAATTGGATGAATAATTTGCAAATCAAATAAAGAGGTGACACAAGGATTTATACGAGGAAAAAGCCCTTGATCAAGAGTTGATCTCCGGCATAAAAAACCTCAGGTGATGGAAACTACCGATCACCAACTAAGATTAATCAAAAGGTTGTTACAACTCGGGATGATAACAAGCTTGTTACAAGGATCACTAGTGTGCAAAAGTGCAAAAGTGTATGAAATCACCAAGTAAACTGCCGAGAGCTGTTCGAGAGTGTGTGTTTTTGCTAAATTAGCCAAGTGTTTTAACTCAAGCTTGTTATCCCCTTTTTAAAATTAGAAATAACTAAACTAACTAACTATCCGCTAATTATGCAAGCTCCCCACGACCTCCATAACGTTCACAAAGCCATGCACGTGCGGAATATTGAGAGCATATTCCCCAAGAATATCGGTAAGAGGTAGTCCATGCCCATACTCCTGCAAAGCAAGCGCACGCATAATGAAGACAATCGTTAGTATAAGGATAACAATAAGGATCCTGAATCCTGATCCTGCAACTCCTACTGAGGATCCTTAATTCAAACAGAATTCATGATCCTGGCAGTACTTGAGGATCCGTGATCCTTAGGATTGGAAAATCCTCCCCTAACATTTGCCCCCAAAATATAAGGAGTAAAGTGTAAATTAGCGAGTTATATTTTTTGATCTTATCTGCAACTAACTAACGGATATATAGCCGTTACAATCTAACTAGCCGTTGCAAATTATACGTCATTGAAGCGACATCCCTGCAGTCATCATTATATATAGGTTAGAGATAAGGACTAATGTGCATTTAAATTCGAGCAATACTCCCTTTCAATCCTCATTCGAAGATCAAGCAGGTACTTCTCTCTCCTTTCTCTTTTCACCTTCTTACTCTGTTCCTTCTTTCTTTACCATCATCCCTGGCCAAGATGGTTCTAAGATCCTCACCGGCTAAGGATCACCAAAAAGATAGCCCCCTAAAGAGCCAAGGAATTATCAAAGATTCTCCGAAGGAACGCTGCTGCTTTACTGATCCTGAGATTGACAGGATTCGTCATTGCTTTCCGGCGAACACTGTCTTTAAACCTTTCGACCCTACCGCCAAGAGCGATTTTGTTTCTGAAACCTGGGTTGCTTTTCCGGCCACCCCATTCCTGATAGGATACCGCTATCCTTCCCTGCCTTCACCGAATCCTTCTTTTCTCTCACCGGCATGTGCTACATTCAAGCCATGCCAATGATGTGGAGGGTTTTATATACCCTAGAGAGAATTATTGAGCAGGAAGGTACAGAGTTGGGGATGTCAGAATTGGCTGAACTGTATAACCTTGTGTGCCATGGTTCACACCGCTTCTTATTAAAACATAAACCCGGTGATGCACACCCAATCCTTAAAACCAACAAGAATGACACCAACTGGAAGAAGCGTTTTTTCTTCGTTAGGAGGGATTCTATCCCGGATGGGAAGGATCTCCAGAGAGAGTGGACCACCCATGGTAGGATAGAGGATCCTTATAGAAGGATCATAGGATAACCCTGTTTCTATTGAGGATCACTAATCCCTATTTGTATCTTTTGTGCAACTACCTCTGTTTCTCATATTATTCCATCACCTACAACGAAAGAGAGGATCACTGCTTTCTGGAATCTTGATCCTGCAGTAAGATCATTCCAACCAAACACCAAGGATTCTCAAGAAGTATCCTCAGGCTCAGTCACAATGTCAAGTAAGTATCCGAGTTTGTATATAATTAAATGTTTAAATGAAAATAAAACAAGAATACTTATCTGTTGTTTTGGATTGGTAGGCGCTGGAAAATCCTCAAGGTCAGTCACTCGCTTCAGTGTCAGTGATCTTGACACTGTCACTGCCCGCTCCGGGAAGAAGAAAACTGCTGCCAGCCCCATCGTTCCAATGCCAAAGCCCACTACCTCCAAGGGTAAAGGAGGAAAGAAAAGGAAGGCTACCGAGGCTGATGACCTGGAAGGCTTGCCTCTTATCCGCCACCAGTTTGAAGAATACTGTGCTGATGTAAGGATCACCAACTTTGCTTCATTATCCTGCCCACTTGAGGATCAGTGATCCTGAACTTTACCTTGTCTTTTTTTGCAGAAATTCGCTGAGATCCAGATGCTCTTTGATGCATATGTCAAAGAGGCTGAGCAGAAGCATCTGGAGTTCAAAAAGATCTTCCTGGCCAAGGATCAAACCATCTCCTCCCTCGAGAAAGACCTCAATCTGGCAAAGAAGCAGGTGGTCATGACCCAGATAAATGCTGATCATGAGAAGCATGAGCTGCTGGAGGATGCTAAAATCTCTGCCGCCATCACCATGTACAAGATCAAGCTGCAAATGGCCAGGGAGGCTGAGGATCCTGACTTCAACAGGACCACTTGGGACCAGGAGGGCAGGAAGGCGAAGCTGGCTGAGCTAGACAATGAGGAGGAGGCTACATAGGTCTTGGCGATTGAGGTAAGTGGCAGCGGGAAGGATCAAGCTGGTGATGCGGATGCTGGTTGTGATGCAGCCAAGGTTTGAGCTGCAGAAATGGGCGATGATGGACATTTCTAGACGCGGCCGGAGCCCATTTTTTTGGATTTGAAATTTTTTTGGTTGTGATGTTTTAAAAAATGCTGGGTTGTAATAACTAAACAATAGCTATTAGGGTTAAGGATCATGGATCCTTTGAACAATAGGTAGGATAATAGGTGGTGGAGGGATCCTCTGTTTGGGGGATGAAACCACTTGTTGTCCTGCCATCTGTTGTTTCCTGCACTTTCAAGACCTGTTAACAATGGATACCCTTTGCCAACCCAAGTGGACGGGCCACGTATTGCTGGTAGAAACTTGAGTTGGCAATTTTGTCAACCTTTAAGGGTTTAACATTTTGTGAATAAATAAAACTTTGATCTTTTGGCTTATCATGTGTTGTTACATTTGTATACACTTTACCTTTCAGTTGCTATTATACACTTTGTTTGAATTTATTAAGTAAAAAAGAAAAGTTTAATAGATCATATCAACAAGTTTTAGGATATGATCAAGGATCAAATATCCTATAATCGATAAATTCAAAAAGGTAGTATAGTTTAAGGATCATAAATCCTGTTGTCAAAGGATAAGGGTCACTTATATAAATAATGAATAAAATTAAAGTAATTAAGGATCATACCTGAGAATCAAAGTTAGGATCCTAAACCTTTAACATTTACAATCAGGATAACCAAAAGACAAACCTTAGTAGAAGGTAAGGATCAAGGATCCTTAGTTGTCTAACTTCAAAAACCTGAGATGGAACATAACTTTGGACTAAGTCAATATAAGAGAAGAGTTAGCAACTAGGGACAAGCCCAACAATTCTGGGGACAAGCCCAATATACTGGGGACAAGCCCAAAAAACTGGTGACAAGCCCAAAAAACTTGGGACAAGCCCAAAAACTGGGGACAAGCCCAAAGGATCTTGTGTAAACTGGAGTATGGCCCTCACTGGCGACTATCCAAACTGAGTGACATGAAGATGCCAAAACCTTAGCTAACATTAAAACGTTAGAAACCTTAGGAACGGATGTATGGTACGTCTACCATTATATGTAGGATCCCGGATACAGACAGTACAATGAAATTGTCAGCCCCTAAAGTGAGTACTGGTCCCATTGCCATGAACTGTACCAGGATCATCGTGCGCTACTAGCGATACTGGGGACAGGCCCAAATAACTGGGGTCAAGCCCAAAAACTGGAGACTTCTGTGGATACTCAATCCTTTATTAAGGATACATGAACCTTCTGCAAAACTCAAAATCAAGTAAATGGAGGATAAAGGATCCAGGATCCTTCTCCTTGTATATTTGATAATTAAAGAATGAAATAGTTTCAGATTAGATTATTACCAAGATGAGGATCCCTTATCCTGTTAGGATCCTACGAGGATATCAATCATGATAATGGTTGAAGATCCTGGATCCTTACTACATGAAATATTTCTTTAAGTGGACAGCATTCCTTGCTCTTGGTAGCAAATCACCTTCCATTGTTAGCAATCGATATGCCCCCTTTTCTGCTTCAGCTTCAATCAAATAGGGGCCTTCCCACTTTGGCGCCAACTTTCCATCAGCAGGATTGGTGGTATTCTGAAATGCTTTCCTCAACACCATATCACCAACTTGGAATTTCCTGATCCTGACATTCTTATTGTAGGCTCCAGCCATCCATTGTTGATAACTAGCCATCCTTATCCTTGCCAAATCCCTGAGCTCTTCTATAGTATCCAAGTCTTGAAACAAGTTTTCAGCATTCTCTTCAGGATCACGGATGCTTGTTCTTGCAGTAGGAACCACCATTTCTGTAGGGATCACTAATTCTGCTCCAAATACCAAATAGAATGGAGTTTAACTAGTAGCATTCTTGGGAGTTATCCTATCAGCCCATAATACATAAGGTAGTTCTTCTGCCCACTTTCCTTTCTTGGATCCAAGCGTCTTCTTCAAATTGTTGATGATGGTCTTGTTGGATGATTCTGCCTGACCATTAGCTTGTGGGTGGACTGGTGTTGATGTTATCATCTTAATCCCCCAGCTGTCACAAAAGTTAGTAGTTCTACTCCCAATAAATTGGGATCCATTATCACAAACAATTTCAGAAGGAATACCAAATCTAGTAATAATATTTATTTTAATAAAGGATATCACTTCCTTTTCTCTGACTTGAGCAAAGGCTTCAGCCTCTATCCACTTAGAGAAGTAATCAGTCATGGCAAGCATGAACACCTTTCCTCCTGGTGGTTTGGGAAGTTTACAAACTATATCCATTCCCCATCTCATGAATGGCCAAGAAGAGGATATAGGATGCAAGAGCTTTGCTGGTTGATGAAGGATATTACTATGTCTCTGACAAGAATCACACTTTCTGGCATAATCCACAACATCCTTCTTCATAGTAGGCCAATAGTATCCTGTCCTCAGGATCCTTGAGAATAATGCCATGCCCCCAGTGTGGTTTCCACAATCTCCTTCATGAAAATCCTTTAGGACTTCTTGGAATTCAGGATCCTCAATGCATCTTAGATATGGTCCTGCAAGAGATCGTTTATATAACATGTTATTCAATATTGTAAACTGAGATACCTTAATTTTGAAAGCCCTGAGGTTTTCTCCTGTAGGAATCTCTGCATGTTGGATATATCTCATGATTGGAAGGATCCATGATCCTGAATGAGATTGTGTATCATCACTAGGGGTGATTGCAGAATCCTCTCCTATCTCCATTGCTACATGATCCTCAATAGCAGGGGTTAGGATATAGATAATAGGGATCCTGGTATCCTCTGGAATCTTCAAGGATGATCCTAGATTGGCCAATGTATCAACCTCTGCATTCTCTTCTCTGGGTACCTGTGTCAAACTAAAGGAAACAAATGAGAGTGCCAATTCGTTGACTATCTCTAAATATTTGATTAGCTTTTCACCTTTAACAGCATAGGATCCATTAAAGTGATTAGTAATTAACAATGAATCTACATGTACCTCAAGATACCTGATCCTCATATGCTTGGCAATTTGCAAACCAGCTATCAAGGCTTCATACTCTGCCTAATTGTTAGTAGTTTGAAACTCACAAGCTATGGAGTGGGGTATTATGTCCCCCTATGGCGATTTTAGTAGTATTCCGAGCCCAGTTCCTTTGACATTAGAAGCTCCATCAGTGAAGAGTATCCAAGGATCCTTAGTTTCTTCAAGCTGTTGGACTTCTAACTCAGCTTCCCTTTGCAAGTCACTACTGAAATCTGCCACAAAGTCAGCTAAGGCTTGGGATTTAATGGCAGTTCTAGGCTCATATCTTATATCATAAGCACTGAGCTTCACTGCCCACTTAGCCATCCTTCCTGACATTTCAGGTTTCCTGAGAACATTCTTAATTGGAAAGTTAGTCTTAACAATAATGGCATGAGTTTCAAAATAATGTTTTAATTTAGTAGATGCCATAATTAATGCAAGGATAAGTTTTTCTAAATGTGAATACCTGGATTCAGCATCAAGCAAACTCTTACTTACATAATAAACAGGATGTTGTGTACCTTGGTGATCCTTAAAAAGGACTGCACTTACTGCTTTGGAGGATACCGCCAAATATAAGGATAATATATCCCATTTTTCTGGTTTCATCAAGGCAGGAGCTGAGGATAGGTAATATTTAAGAGCTTTGAGAGCATTTTCATGCTTTTCAGTCCATTCAAATTTCTTGTTCTTTCTCAAAATGTCATAGAATTCCTTGCATTTTTCTGATGACTTGGATATGAACCTGTTCAAGGCTGCGATCCTGTCTGTCAATCTTTGCACATCCTTGGCATTGGCAGGAGATTTGATATTCACAATAGCCTTAATTTGCTCTGGACTTGCTTCAATGCCTCTTTTTGTCACCATATAGCCTAGGAATTTACCTGCTTTAACACCAAAGTGACACTTGGAAGGATTTAGTTTCATATTAAACTTATCAAGGATATTGAATGCTTCCTCCAAGTCTCTAAGGTGATCCTCAGCTTTCTTAGACTTAACCACCATGTCATCTATATAGACTTCCATAGTGTGTCCAATTTGTTCCTTGAACATCATATTGACTAGCCTTTGATAAGTAGCACCGACATTTCTTAGTCCAAATGGCATAGCAATATAACAATATATACCAGTTGGGGTCATAAAAGCTGTATCCTCTTGATCAGATGGTTCCATCTGAATCTGTTGAAATCCAGATGAAGCATCCATAAAAGTCAACAATTCATGACCCGCGGTAGCATCCACCTTGGAGTCAATGTGGGGTAATGGGAAAGGATCCTTGGGACATGCCTTGTTTAAATCAGTGAAATCGACACATACCCTCCACTTTCCATTTTTCTTTTGAACAACCACCACATTGGCTAACCACCATGGATACTTGACTTCTCTTATCATACCTGCCGGGAGCAATTTATCTACCTCCTCCTGGATAATGGCATTTCTCTCAGGTGCAAACTTCCTCCTCTTTTGGTGTATTGGATTGAATGACCTGTCAATGCCAAGTTTATGAGTAATTATATCTTTAGATATACCTGTCATTTCTTCATGCTTCCAGGCAAAGGTAGTTTTTCTCCTCTTGAGGAAGGATACCAAATCCTTTTCAATATTACCAAGGATCCCTGATCTTATGTAGATCTTGGATTCAGGTTTATGATGATCCATAAGGATTTCTTTCACGTCCTGCTCTCTTGCCTCCAAGACATCTCTTGAAGGATACTTTAATTGCTATTGCTCCTTTGGTCTTGAGGCTGGCTTCATTGATGGCGTGTAGCAATTCTTAGCTTCTTGTTGATCACTCTCAATTTTCACCACTCCCCATGGACTAGGAAGCTTCACGCATTGATGATAGGTAGATGGGACTGCCTTCATGTCATGTATCCATGGCCTGCCAAGGATAACATTACAAGAGGATAAGCAATCTATAACACAGAATTTTTGATAAGAATGAAGTCCTTCAATATAGATGGGGAGTTTGATGTCCCCCAATGTGTTCTTGGTTTCTCCACTGAATCCGACAAGAACTGAGGATCTTGGTACAATATCCGATTCAGGGATGTTCATTTTCTTGAGGACATCAAGTTGAATGATGTTTACTGAGCTTCCTCCATCTATCAGGATCCTGCGAACAAAGTGGTTAGATATAAACAAAGTAATAACAAGACCATCATGATGAGGATCCTGGATATCAACACGGTCATCGTCATCAAAAGTTATAATTTTATCCTTGGTAACAGTGGAGGTTCAAATGGGTCTATCCCCATTATCCATCTTGGTTTCCTTAGCATGTCTCTTGGCTGCTGAAAAGGAAGTACCACAAATGTCTGATCCACCCGAAATGAAGTTTATAACTTGTGCATCTGCTGGAGGGGCAGGAGCTCTTTCTGGAACCTTTTCAGGATCCTGGATCCTTGACTTTTTTCTTCCTAAAAGTTCCTTCAAGTGCCCCTTGCTTAACAAGTAACCAATTTCTTTTCTAAGTGCAATACACTCTTCAGTGAAATGCCCAAAATCCTCATGATATGCACACCACTTGGACTTATCCTTTGTTGCGGCTGGTTTATCACTTTTCCTTGGCCATCTTGCTTTCTCACCTAGATTCTGCATTGCAAGAATTACTTCATTGTTATCAACAAAAAAATAGTATTCAGAAATGGGAGGATAATCCTCATCATCCTCTTCCTGTTCTACTGCATGCACGTTCTGGTTATCAGACTTATTGTAGGATTTGAACTTGTTGTTCTTGAAGTAGGATCCTTGCTTTTCCTGTTTCGAGGATCCTGCCAGTCTTTCCTGGATCCTTTTATCATCCTCTAACCGGATGAATCTAAGGGCCCTGGTTCTCACTTCATCAAGATTCCTGCATGGGGTCATGACAAGATCATCATAGAATAATGAATCCCTAAGCAAACCCATTTTAAAGGCTTCCACAGCCGTAGCTATATCCAGATTAGGAATGTCTAAGGATTCTTTACTAAACTTAGTGATGTAATCTCTAAGTGATTCATTTTGACCTTGTGTTACCCTATATAGATCACTAGTTAAACGTTCAAATTTTCTACTACATGAGAATTGACTATTAAACAGATTAACTAGATTAGCAAATGAAGTAATAGAGTAAGGGGGAAGACTTAGTAGCCATTTAAGAGCTGATCCTGTGAGTGTGGATCCAAAACCCTTGCATAGACATGCTTCCTTTAACCTCTCAGGAATTGGATTGATCTATATCCTTTCTCTGTATTGAGCTACATGTTCCTCTGGATCCGTCGAACCATCATACAGCTTCATAGTTGGTATCGGGAACCTTTTGGGTATCTCAGCATCACAAATAGGTGGTGCAAAACGAGATATCCTATGGCTACCATCTGCGATTTCAGTAATGGGCTTAACCACCCCTGGAACGCTGGATATCATATCCTTCAGTTTCTGTAATTCTCTAGCCATAGCTTGATTGATACCTGTATCCTGCATAAAGCCATGGTTAGTGTTGTAAGAATTATTCAAAGTGTTACCTCCCGAAGGATTCAGGTTTGGAATCCCAAATGTGAATCCATATTGACGAGATTCTGGTATGATTGAAGGACCAGAAGTAGCAATGGTCTGCATTGGAATGAAGTCTCCTTGATGAACATCTAAACTTGAGGGTTGTACACTTCTTAAGAATCCTTGATCCTGAAAGATGTTGGATCCTTGAACCTGGAAGGAGGATCCTTGAACCTGAGTGGATCCTTGAACCTGTGAGGATCCTAGGACTTGGGAGGATCCTTGAACCTGTGAGGATCCTTGGACCTGAGAGGATCCTTGAACCTGAGAGGATCCTTGAACTGTGGCGTCCCCATATATCCTCCTGAGCTGACGAAGGATCCCTGATGCTGGAAGAGGATCCCAAAGGCTGAAAGTGAGACCCAAAAGCCTGACTCATAGTTGTTTTTCCATAACGCCTTCCCAATGGTCCACCCTGATACTGGATATCCGGAGCTACAGATTGCTGGGTAATCATAGCTGGAGTGTCGAAATCCAGTGACCTTGGTATCAGAGGAGAGTGATCCTCCCCTGATTTCTTCTGTTTCTTGATGTCACCAATTTCCCGGATGATCCTTTCGTTGGTTTTGTCCTACTCTTGTATGTGATCCCTCATCTGCAAAATCAAAGAAAAAAGATCACTAGTAGTAGGGTTAGAAAAAACAACAGAAGTTGGTGGTTTTGGAAAAATGGGGCTTTGTCTCTTTGCAGCATTTTCAGCATTCTTCTGGGATCCAAAAGGTGGTAGAGGCAAAGGTGGAACGCCTTGTGAAGAAGTGACTGCCGGCATTGAACTTGATGTATTTTCGCTGAGGAAGCCATCTGCTTGGTTGTAATGAACCGAAATGATCACAAAAAACAAAAACTTCTTAGGAATGAAGCACCAATTGCCCCACGATGGGCGCCAAACTGTTTTGGTCAAAAATCAAGCAAGGATAATGCAACCAAATCTTTTGTTGTGAGGTGTGATGCTTAAATCTATGAACAATTGTATGAATAATTTGCAAATCAAATAAAGAGGTAACACAAGGATTTATACGAGGAAAAAGCCCTTGATCAAGAGTTGATCTCCGACATAAAAAACCTCGGGTGATGGAAACTACCGATCACCAACTAAGATTAATCAAAAGGTTGTTACAACTCGGGATGATAACAAGCTTGTTACAAGGATCACTAGTGTGCAAAACTGTATGAAATCGCCAAGTAAACTGCCGAGAGCTGTTCGAGAGTGTGTGTTTTTGCTAAATTAGCCAAGTGTTCTAACTCAAGCTTGTTATCCCCTTTTTAAAATTAGAAATAACTAAACTAACTAACTATCCGCTAATTATGCAAGCTCCCCACGACCTCCATAACGTTCACAAAGCCATGCACGTGCGGAATATTGAGAGCATATTCCCCAAGAATATCGGTAAGAGTTAGTCCATGCCCATACTCCTGCAAAACAAGCTCACGCATAATGAAGACAATCGTTAGTATAAGGATAATAATAAGGATCCTGAATCCTGATCCTGCAACACCTACCGAGGATCCTTAATTCAAACAGAATTCATGATCCTGGCAGTACTTGAGGATCCGTGATCCTTAGGATTGGAAAATCCTCCCCTAACAAGAACCATTAAAGTGATTAGTAATTAACAATAAATCTACATGTACCTCAAGATACCTGATCCTCAAGTGCTTGGCAATTTGCAAACCAGCTATTAAGGCTTCATACACAGCCTCATTATTAGTAGTTTGAAACTCACAAGCTATTGAGTGGGGTATTATGTCCCCTTGTGGCGATTTTAGTTGTATTCCTAGTCCAGTTCCCTTGATGTTTGAAGCCCCATCTATGAAGAGTATCCAAGGATCCTTAGTCTCTTCAAGCTGTTGAACTTCCAACTCAGCTTCCCTTTGTAGATCACTACTGAAATCTGCCACAAAGTCAGCTAAGGCTTGGGATTTAATGGCATTTCTAGGTTCATATCTTATATCATAAGCACTAAGCTTTATTGCCCATTTAGCCATCCTTCCTGACATTTCAGGTTTCCTGAGAACATTCTTAATTAGAAAGTTACTCTTAACAATAATAGCATGAGTTTCAAAATAATGGCGTAATTTAGTAGATGCCATAATCAAAACAAGGATAAGTTTTTCTAAATGTGAATACCTGGATTCAGCATCAAGCAAACTTTTACTTACATAATATACAGGATGCTGTGTACCTTCATGATCCTTAACAAGGACTGCACTTACTGCCTTAGAAGAGACTGCCAAATATAAGGATAATATATCCCCTTTTTCTGGTTTCATTAAGGCTGGAGCTGAGGATAGGTAATCCTTAAGGGTCTTGAGAGCATTCTCATGCTTTTCAGTCCATTCAAATTTCTTGTTCTTTCTCAGGATGTCATAGAATGCCTTGCATTTCTCTGATGACTTTGAGATGAACCTGTTCAAGGCTGCGATCCTCCCTGTCAACCTTTTCACATCCCTGGCATTGGCAGGAGACTTAATATTCACAATCGCCTTGATTTTCTTTGGACTTGCCTCTATGCCTCTTTTTGTCACCATGTAACCTAGGAAGTTGCCTGCTTTTATGCCAAAGTGACACTTGGAAGTATTCAATTTCATATTGAATTTATCAAGGATATCAAATGCTTCCTCCAAATCTCTAAGGTGATCCTCAGCTCTCTTGGACTTAACCACCATGTCATCTATATAGACTTCCATCATGTGTCCAATTTGTTCTTTAAACATCATATTGACTAGCCTTTGGTAGGTGGCACCTGCATTTCTTAGTCCAAATGGCATAGCAATATAACAATAGATACCAGTAGGGGTCATAAAGGCTGTATCCTCTTGATCAGATGGTTCCATCTGAATTTTTTGAAATCCAGATAAAGCATCCATGAAAGTCAACAACTCATGACCCGCGGTAGCATCCACCATGGAGTCAATGTGGGGTAATGGGAAAGGATCCTTGGGACATGCCTTGTTTAAATCAGTAAAATCGACACATACCCTCCACTTTCCGTTTTTCTTTTGAACAACAACCACATTGGCTAACCACCTTGGATACTTAACTTCTCTAATCATACCTGCTCTGAGCAGTTTATCTACCTCCTCCTGGATGATGGCATTCCTCTCAGGTGCAAACTTTCTCCTCTTTTGATGTATGGGTTTGAACGACCTGTCAATGCCAAGCTTATGAGTAATAATATCTTTAGAAATACCTGTCATGTCCTCATGCTTCCAAGCAAAGGTAGTTTTTCTTTTCTTGAGGAAGGATACTAGATCTTGTTCAATGTCGTTGAGGATCCCGGATCCTATAAAGACTTTGGATTCAGGATCCTGAGGATCCATCAAGATATCTTTCACATCTTGTTCTCTTGCCTCCAGGACATCCCTTGGGGGATGCTTTAATTGCTATTGCTCCCTAGGTCAAGAGGCTGGCTTCATCGATGAAGTATAGCAATTCTTAGCTTCTTGTTGGTCACTTTCAATCTTCACCACACCCATGGAGTAGGGAGTTTCACACATTGATGGTATGTAGATGGAACTGCTTTCATGTCATGTATCCATGGCCTGCCAAGGATAACATTGCAACAGGATAAGCAATCTATCACACAAAACTTTTGAAAAGAATTAACTCCCTCTATGTAAATGGGAAGTTTAATGTCCCCAAATGTGTTCTTGGTTTCCCCACTGAATCCCACAAGAACTGGTGATCTTGGGATATTTTCTGATTCACGGATGTTCATCTTCTTGAGGATATCAATTTGAATGATGTTCACTGAGCTTCCTCCATCTATCAGAATCCTGCGAACAAAATGATTAGATACAAACAAGAACATCATGATGAGGATCTTGAATATCCACACGATCATCCTCATCAAAGGTTATAACTTTCTCCTGTGTAAGGATCGAGGTTCGAATGCTTCTGTCCCCATTATCCATCTTTGTTTCTTTGGCATGCCTCTTGGCTGCTAAAAAGGAAGTGCCACATATATCTGATCCACCAGATATGAAGTTGATAATTTGTGCATCTGCTGGGGGAGCAGGAGCTCTTTCCGGAACCTTTTCAGGATCCTGGATCCTTGACTTTTTTCTTCCAAGCAGCTCCTTTAAATGCCCTTTGCTTAACAAATAACTAATCTCCTTCCTGAGTGCTATGTATTCTTCAGTGAGATGGCCGAAATCTTTATGATATGCACACCATTTGGATTTGTCTTTTGTTGCAGCTGGCTTAACACTCTTTCTGGGCCATCTTGCTTTTTCACCTAGATTCTGCATTGCAAGGATTAGGTCATTATAATCAACTGAAAAGCAATATTCAGAAACAGGAGGATAATCCTCATCATCCTCTTCTTGCTCCACAGCATGCACGTTCTGATTATCAGACCTTTTGTAGGATTTGGACTTGTTGTTCCTGAAGTAGGATCCTTGCTTTTCCTGCTTTGAGGATCCTGCCAGTCTTTCTTGGATCCTTTTATCATCCTCTAGACGGATGAATCTAAGGGCCCTGGTTCTTACTTCATCAAGATTCCTGCAAGGGGTCATGACAAGATCATCATAGAACTGTGAATCCTTAAGTAAACCCATTTTGAAAGCTTCTACAGCCGTAGCAATGTCCAAATTAGGGATCTCTATGGATTCTCTACTGAATTTAGTGATATAATCTCTAAGTGATTCATTTTGACCTTGTGTTACCTTATATAGATCACTAGTTAAACATTCAAATCTCCTACTGCATGAGAATTGGCTATTAAATAAATTAACTAGATTAGCAAATGAAGTAATAGAGTAAGGGGGAAGACTTAGCAGCCATTTAAGAGCTGATCTTGTCATTGTGGATCCGAAACCCTTGCATAGACATGCTTCTTTTAACCTCTCAAGAATGGGATTGATCTCCATCCTTGCTCTGTACTGAGCTACATGATCTTCTGGATCAGTTGAGCCATCATATAACTTCATCTTTGGTGTTTGAAACCTCTTTGGTATTTCTGCATCACAAATAGGTGGTGAAAATTGAGATATCCTGTGACTCCCATCTGGAATTTCTAGAATGGGTTTGACCACTCCCGAAACACTGGATATCATATCCTTGAGCTTTTGTAACTCTCTAGCCATAGCTTGGTTGATTCCTATATCCTGCACAAAGCCATGGTTAGTATTATAAGTAGTATGTAAAGTGTTACCTCCTGATGGATTCAAGGGTGGAATTCCTAATGTGAATCCATATTGATGTGATTCTGGCATGATCAAGGGACCAGACGAAGCGATGGTCTGCATAGGGATGAAGTCTCCCAAATGAATCTCTGAACTCCTGGGTTGTACACTCCTTAAGGATCGTTGATCCTGAAAAAAGTTGGATCCTTGATACACCGAGACTGGGGGTCTTGGAGGATAATCTATGGATCCGTAAACCTGAGATGAGGATCCCTGAACCTGAGAGGAGGATCCTTGAACCTGAGAGGAGGATCCTTGAACCTGAGAGGATCCCTGAACCTGAGAAGAGGATCCTTGAACCGTCTGCGCTCCCAAATATCCTCCAGAGCTAAAGAATGATCCTTGATGCTGGGAGGAGGATCCTTGAACCTGAAGAGAGGATACTGAAGGCTGAAAGTAGGATCCTTGAGGCTGAGTCATTTCCAATGATCCATAGCATATACTCGATAATCCACCCTAGTATTGAGTGCCTGATGCTGTGGAATGCTGGGCAGTTTTGGCTGGAGAATCAAAATTCAGTGATATGGGCATCAATGGAGAGTGATCCTCCGCTGATCTCTTCAATTACTTGATTTCATCAATCTCTCGAAGGATCCTGTCATTAGTTCTGTCCTGCTGCTGCATGTGATCCTTCATCTGCAAAATCAAATAATAAAGATCATTGTTAGTAGGGCCAGACGTAACAGCAGTAGTTGATTTTGAGAAAATGGGGGTTTGTTTCTTCGCATCATTCTCAGTATTCTTCTGGGATCCAGAAGAAATAGGTGGCAAAGGTGGAATGCCCTATGAAGAGGTAATCGCCGGCATAGAGCTTGAAATGTTCTTCACTTGAGAAGCCATGTGGTTGAAGGTAATGAATCGAAATGAACAAAATTTCTCAGAAATGAAGCACCAATTGCCCCACGGTTGGCGCCAAACTGTTTTGGTCAAAAATCACACAAAGATAATGCAACCAAATCCGATTTTGTGAGGTGTGATGTTTGAATTAATGAACAAATGTATGAACAATGTATGAATGAAATGAATGTTGGACACAAGGATTTATACGAGGAAAAAGCCCTTGATCAATGTATGATCTCCGGCACAAAAAACCTCGGGTGATGGAAACTACCGATCACCAAGTATATTAAACAAACAATGTTTACAAATCGGGATGACAACAAGCTTGTTACAAGGATCACTAGTGTGTGTTGCTAATAATAATCTAATCTAGCTTGTTATCCCCATTTAAAAATAGAAATAAGCTAACAAACTAACAATCCGAAAAAGGTGCTAGCTTCCCACGATCTCCACAACGGTCACGAAGGCCATGCACGTGCAAAATTAGAAGGCATATTCCCCAGGAATCTCGGCAAGACCAAGTCCCACTCGATTACTCCTGCAAAACAAGTTCAAATATAATGGAAACAATTGTTAGTATAAGAATCATAATGAGGATCCTGGATCCTTAATCGTGCAACATCTTCTAAGGATTCTTAATTCAAACTGAACTGAGGATCTGTGATCCTGGCTGCACTTGAGGATCCTTTATCCACAAACTGTGAAAATCCATCCCTAACAGCCATGTCGTACAATGTTTCATTTTCCATGAACAGAAATCCTTCAAATTCCTTCTTCAACAAGTCATGATGAATCTTTCTCGTTGTGGCATTTCCTTCTCCCCTAGCTTCCAAGACGTCCCACAGATTCTTTGTACGTGTACAATATGCGAATTGATGATAAATATCCTTATGAAGTGCTTGCGTAAGGATAGAAAATGCTTTCTTCTCGAGATCATAAGCCTTTTTATCATTATCACTCATTCCCGCCAAAGTAAGTGGATTGGAACCCGCTTCTTCGAGATCTACATTGTACGGTGTAGTAAAGCACATCCACAATTCGGTATTTTGCCCTAGAATGTACGTATGAAAACGACTTTTCCATGATGGATAATCGTTCATATGATTCAATTTTGGTGGACGATTGTTGCTTCCCGTTTCACCCTCGCTCATGAGGAGACTTTGAATGCTATTATTTTGATTTGCGACACATGCCCATTGATGTGCGGTAATTTCTTGTTTGGGCATTAAACCTTTGACCCATTGTGAAGGATCTTGTGGTGTATTTGAGTTATCACTACAATCCCAAGGATTTGAGCTCATTTTGAAAGGTTGTTTTGAGATAAGTACTTAAAAGTTTGAACTAGCTAACAATGAAAGAAATAAAAAGCTTCTGTGAACAATTTTCAAACACTTAAACCACGAAGAACTAATCTTACACGAAGAACTTAAACCACGAAGAATAGGCTTCACGAAGAACCTATTTCAACGAAAAACTGGGGTTCTTTATTGATACTGGTTCTTCGCAAGAGGAGGCTCTTCGTGAGAGGTCAGTCCACGAAGAATAGATTCTTCGTTGAGGTCCAAATCACGAAGAACAGGTTCTTCGTCTCTAGGTTCTTCGTTGAGGAGTATTTTTGAAAACAGGTTCTTCATAGAATGGTAGGTAAAATGTTACCAGAAAAGCTAAAACCTTATCCTTGCACTTTGGAAAGGTATTTGGTGAATGACTATTCCAGGAATATCCTTCAACAAACATTCGACAGATGCAATTTTTTAAAAGGTATAGGAATATCCTTCAACAAAAGGAATATCCTTTTGTTGAAAAGGTACAGGAATATCCTTTTGGTGAATGACTGAAAGCGGTTAAAAGTCAAACATTCGAAAGATGCAATTTTTGAAAAGGTACTGGAATATCCTTCAACAAAAGGAATATTCCAGTGATTTCTCCGGTCAAAAACCTTGCCAGAAAAGTTGTCGAGCCAAAGTTTTGCAAGAAATTTCAAGAAAAACCGTATTTTAGCATGTTACCATGTATTTTAACAAGGTTTTTGTAAAAAATTTCAGCAAAACACAAAGATTTCTTAAGTTTTCAGGCCATTGTTCGACAAAAACTTTAAAAATCTTGTTTTAAGCTCAAGAACACTTCCAAGATTCTTCACAACTTGTTCAAAAACACTACTAAGCTTGGTTTTCAACAAGAAAGAGAGCCAAAGCTCTAATACCACTTGTAGGTCCACTTGGAGGATCAAGAAACCTACTTTCTTATTGTAACAACACAAATACAAGTATGGAATCCTTGTAGATATGCAACCAAACAAAGTAAAACAAACACACGTAACCAAAGATTCACTAACTTTGATTAATGGAAGAGAATATACACAAAACACATACACACAGTGTTTTTACAGACTCACCAGCTCTTTTACCTTGTTCTGCACCAAACATGCTATTATATAAAGGCCCCAGCCCAGCAACCTCACGAAGAAGGATACTAGGCCTACGAAGAACTATTGGCCCATGAAGAACTAGTTCTTCGTTGATGATCACCACGAAGAACCATAGGGGCTACGAAGAAGGTTCTTCATGCAAGCCATACCCCACGAAGAATGGTTCTTCGTGGGAGGCTGCAAACAGCAAAATAACTTAGCAGTTTGTGTAGATAGCAGATAAGAGAGTCCAAACATGTGCAGACTGCATCAACAGCAGTTGCATTACAAACCAACATACATAAACTGTACAATGTCGTACCAAGTCAAGATAGGAGGATATCTTGACTTGGTCCACTCGACCAAAACCCACAGACTCGATTAAACGAAAAGACCGTTTCATTACATTACAACGCATACAAAAATAAGAACAAACGACAGACACCAAAAGTGCATCAACAAATTTCAATCTTATCTCTTTGTACTTACCCAGTAATGTCGAATGGGGTCTTTGTTGCTGAAACATCAAGTCAGCAACTAAATTAAATTAAAAGTCAGTGGGCTTTATTTTTGAGTTGGGGCTTTAGATTTAACATTTAGGCTAATAAGTTTTATATGATTAATTAAATATTTTTATTTTATATAATAATTAATTAAATTAATGATTTATTCGGTTATACAAATAAACCAGATAAACCATATAAAAAATAGTGAAACGAAAAACCGAACCCAAAATCAAATCACAATTCGGTTTGAGTTAAATAACAAGCCAAAAACCACATTCATTATTTGGATCAGTTTTATCAGTTACGGTTTGATTTACAGGTTTTATTTTGTTTCAGTTTTTAGTGAACATCCCTACATTTATTGTCGTTTTATTGTTGAATTTTGATTGATACTAGACGGTTGTAGAGCATCTACAACCGTTAATCCTAGTCCGTCCAACATACCGCTTAGTTAGCATGCCACGTCATTCCAAATTACCACCATTCCAAACCCTTTTTTTTCAACGATAAACCCTTGCAAACCTCCACATCACACCCCACTTTTTACACTTAAAAAATAATAATAAAAATTATTGTGAGCGGGTGGTCCCACTCCTTCCAAACCAATCCGGTCCGCTCCACCAGACCACCCCCTCCAATGATTTTGGACCACTTGCTTTGGTTTGCTTGAGCAGACCACCCGTTAAGGTGTTCTAACTCTTAAAACTGGTATTTATAATTTGATTTTGATTATTTTTTATGATTTTGGAGATTGATTTGCAACTGTGGTGTTCTAGAGCAAACACAACGATGTTTGTTTAATTATTTTACAAGACATAGGTTTAACTACATTAAAGTTAGAAAAAACCTTGGCCACATTAGCTTGATTGAAATTTGCGTTACGTAAAAGAGATTCTCTCTTGTGGCGGCGCAAGCCCCTGCCGCTGGCAGTGGGTTGTATGGTTTCTCGGGCAACGCCGTTAACCAAACTCTGACGTCTGCGTGAACCCGGTTAAGAAAACATAATCTGGCCAGAGTAGAGTTAGGACCCTCTATTTAGTAGGCTGTGAGATCTCTATCACAACAAGTTAAAAATTCTCATGGTAAAAAAAGGGAATTTACTAATTGGTGTGTTTCTCTTTATAAATTATCAATTGAAATTGCGTATATGAATTTATTTAAGACTTTTAGAATACTTAATTCCAACAAGAACCACCAATTACAATAAACTACCAGGTAAAACAAGCTATGTCACAACCCGGTTTCAAATACTAAAACGAATCCTAGCTACTATAATTATAAACTAGTGATTTTCCCCATGCTTTGCGGCGGGAATTCAGTTGGTATATGTTTTGTTCCTTATGGTACCAACACTAGCTATAGTAATCGAAAGAGAAAACCTTAAATCGATCGAAAACAATCAAAAATACATATCGATACCGGTAGCAATGTTGCTTAATTGATATCGATTCAGTTTGTATGCATTCTATGTTTATTTTTTTCAGCATTGCGATATAAACTATTTTGAAAACGACTATTGTATCGTTATCCTACCAAACCGAACCGAAAGCGACTAAATAACATTTGTATCGGTAGCAGTATTTATTTTTATTGTTTTTTCTTTCAATAAACTAAGATTGTATGGCTACCATACCGTACCAAGCTGAACAACATTAGTACCAGTATCTGTTAATTTTTATTGTTTCTTGTTTGATAACATATATCGTGTCGATACCATAGTGAACCGAACGAAAGCGATTGAACAACATTGTATCGATACCATTATTTATTTTTATTGTTTTTTTTCGATAAACTAAGATATTATCGGTACCACACCGTACCAAGTAGAACAACATTGGTATCGACATATGTTAATTTTTATGGTTTCTTGTTTGATAACATATATTTTGTCGATACCGTAGTGAACCGAACGAACAACGTTGGTTCTATATTTGTATTTATTTTTATTATTTTTTCTTTCAATAAACTAACATCGTATCGCTGGCGTAGCGTACCAAACAACATTGGTACTGATACCCGTATTATTCTATGGTTTCCAATTACAAAAAAAATCATATATATATATACATACAACTTTGTCTATGACGATAATTGAATATCGGTACCAGTACCATGACAATTTAAACTTATCGATACCATTAGAACAACAACGGTGTCAACCATGGTGTCCGTTTTTATTGTTTTCGGTCGATGTAAAACACGTGTTGGTTTTTATACCTAGTGCATAATAATACCGGTATTGTAACCAATCGAATCGATACCGATCCAATGCCCGCAGTAAGGTACCCTCACAACGCACGTGCATAAAATTTGGAAAAAAAAAATAAATAAAGGGTAAATTACAATTTTCATCCTTTATGTTTATATCAAATTGCAATGGATAGCCTTTAACTTTAATTATTACAGTCACAATCATTTATTTGGAAAACTCAGTACATTTCTCGTCCTTTAGCACTAACAAGGTTAAAATTTCAAGGCAAATCTATTCACTTAAGGGCAGTTTAGTCATTTTACTTAGTTATTTATAATATAAATAAATAAAATAAGATCAGATATACTTACCCCTTCTCTCTTTCACTCACACTCTCTCGCACAGTATGAACTCTCTCTCTAAACAAACAACAACCACCACCATCAAACCCACCACCAACCACCAACAACCACCTTCACTAGATCAATAGCCTGCTGCCATTCACAACCTACCACTTCTGAATCATCTTCAACCCCATTTCACCATTCCCATCATCCCAATTTCCACCATGGAAGTTTCACTCTGCAGATCACTTATAAACCCCACCAATCGCCACCTCATTATCACACTCCTCTCCAAACGCCACCCACATCCATCACATCTACATATTTGTCACTCCACCCTTTCATTTTCAAACCCCAATTATCACAATCGCACCCATTTCCCCAGTTCAAACCCATCTCTGTTCACTCAATCCCCATCACACTCCACCATCAGTCACAATAACCCATTATGCGTAAACCCTTTTGCTCGAATTTCATCTGATCACAGTGACAACTCGTTTGAGTGGAAGTTGGGTCTGGATGGGGGATATGGTGGAGGGTTAGGGTTTGTTTCAGAGGATAAACGACTGCTTATGATACAAATTACAAATACATACATACACATATAGATACAAATTCTTACGTCATTTCAGAGGTAGAAAGAAATATTCCAAAAAGTTCTCTGCTTTGAATCATCATCACCAAAATCTTTGTGATTAAATATTTGGGGTTCTTGTTCTTCATCATCATCTTATTATTATTGTTAATATCGATCTGGGTCACCGACTGCTTTGTGGGTTCTCTATTTCATTGATGAGAAGATCCATTGGGGGTTAATGGGATTCACCAGTCGTCGAACAACGGTGGAGAGAGGTGGGTGATGGTGGGTAGGGGGGAGAGAGAAGCGGCGGAGAAAGAGGGTGGAGAAGGTGGAGGAGAGAGAGGAAGCCATGGTGGTGATTATGGTGGAACTGTGGAAAAGGATGAAGGAGATGGGTAGATAAGGAGATTGGGTGATTATGGTGGAACTGTGATTACGGTGGAACATCATTGTGGAAGAGTCACAATTTTCATTTATATATACTTTTTAATTTAATTCAATTAATTTAATTTTAGAGTAAAATTACCAACTTACCCTCATGTGCAAGGCACATGTTATACTTAACTGAAAAGTTTGACAAGGTTAGTGCTAAAGGACGTAAGGTGTAATGTGTTTTCCAAATAAAGGACTGTGCCTGTAATTATTGAAGTTAAAGGTCATCCATTACAATTTGATACAAAGATAAAGGACGAAAAGTGTAATTTACCCAAAAATAAATAAACATAGATGGAGATTTAAAATTTTTTAAAAAGTTGACAAACGTAATTTACTATAAAGATCAAATTGAGTGCTAAATAATACTACTAATAAGAAAAATACCTAAGAATTATAATTACAGTTTATTACTAAAACATCACATGAATAATAGATATTAGCAGGAGCACCTGGACTGGAATAACTAATTAAAATTGTATTTTTGTAATCGAGCATCTTCTTGTTAACAAGATAAAGATTCTTTGTTTGGACTCTTCACTCACTATTAAACTAACATCATAACCACTGATTATCTTCATCAAAATTCAACCTTACTCGTTTGTACTTACCTACTGATGTCGAAAGTGTAGGAACCGTTCGCGTAAATAAATAAAATAAACAAATTTTATTAACTGATTACAATACAGAAATAAAGAAAGCTGGAAAAACTAAAGTACTATTACAACTGAAATAAATCAAATACAAGAATTGGTGTAGAAGAAGAAGAAAAACGAAGACTGAGGCACGTGTTCAACACGCTTCCCTTAAAACAAATTCTGAGTCTCCCAGGAGTACTCGTTTTGTTTCCCAGGGTACAACAGCCGGAGCAGTAGTACTGCCGGAGTTCGCCTACAACCCGAAGGTTACCTTGAAACTTGCAGGAAGAATATTATCAGAAGTGAGAAGAAGATTGTTTGCATAAAGCTGTTGTAGCTGGTGTACCTCTGCTGTGGGTATGGAGTTGTATGGTATGGAGCTGTATCTATACAGCTCCAGATTCGAAACAGTCAAAAACGAATTAAAGAGAGGTTTAAATTGCATTAAACGTCTTCAATGCAATTTAATACGTCATTTAATTCTCAGTCAAAGCCCCTTAACTCGTCAGTTACGAAGTTGAACTGAAACTGTACTGTCATTCAATGCTGGAAGCTTCTGGGCGCGCACGCGCGCAAGACACACTGGTGCACGTGCGCCAAGTTCTGCACGCGCATGCGCAGTGCGTCCTCTTGGCTCACTGCCATGCGCGCGTGTGCCACACTGGCCCAGGTCTATGCGCGCGTGCGCCACGTCACCTGTGAGCCTCTACGAGCACGCCACACAGTCGCGCCGTTTTGGCTCACTTCGGTGCGCCGCGCACGTCACATCAGACCCCCATGCACCATGCACACCCGCGCGCCTCCGTGCCATGTGTACTCGCGCGCGCATGAGCATGACTGCCACGTCATGTGCCGCATCACCTACCACTTGGTCCTTGCAACCCTTGTGCTCCACCACGCGCACGCGGTCAAAAATACAAAGGCGGCTCTCAAGCGGCTCGCGGTGATGCGAAGTGCAAAGTGCGCCATCAAAGCGCCACATTGCGCCTCATCGCCCACGCCACGCGCGCGCGAGAGCGTGTGCGAGTGCGGGTGCGAGTTAGGGTGCTCCGCACCCTTCGCGAGGACACTTAGTGTGTGCTTCCATGAAACAATAAGGATGGAGAGTTCCACCTTAAATACCCATTTAAGTTCCAACTCTCCTCCGATGTAGGACAAGGTGCTACTTTCCCTTTTGTTTCAGCATTGAATGTTCCAAACACCCAACTTTGAGCATCGATATCTCATTCATCTTAGCTCCGTTTTGGACGTGGTTTAGTTCGTTGCGAAGCTCTTCCAACATAGAACACAAACCCACAAATAAATATATAAAACCCGCTCATTTTATTATATTTATTTGTAGTCCAAAATAGGAAAAACTCATTTTCCTATATTTGTGAAAAATGCTATTTTCACCTATTTTTCCAACAATCCCCCACATGAAAAATGCTATTTTCATCAAATTTCCAACAATCCCCCACATGTATGGAAATGGATCTTTTCCTTACACTTTTCAACGATAAACTTCGACAGTTGAGTATTACATGATAGGTAGGTTTTAACCTTTGAACCTTCTTTTGTGAAGCGCACTTAGCTTACTAGAGGTGTGTAGACGCGATGTCCTTGAACATACCCCCATTTGTGTAAACGACAATACACTTCACACAATACTCTCCCTGGTTTGGCCAACTCCTCATTGTCGTGTCCTATTATGGTCCTGGAACACTAGCCTGGTTCTGCGAGAGCTGTAGGATTTGCGCACCCCACAAATCCATTCAAAGCGACCCTACTTCTCTCTAACATAGGTGATTCCCTGAATCATTAAAAGCATCATGGTTATTTGATTTCCCAAAATCGTTAACCTTAATATGCTTAGCCTCACTTCAATGTCACTAATTGGAATGGACTAGGAAGTATATATAACTCCCTTTTATTTAGTTTGGGGACTCCCCCACAGTGACTCCATTTGGTAATATGATTAAGTTGTCCTATTGAACTTAGATCTTGGGATCTCCAGTCAACTAAGTTAGGTTTCCCTCATATTCCCATTCATCACGGGCTTTAGTCCCATTCCTCTTAACGACGTTTCTACTAACTCTCTGCTTAAGCCTTTTGTAAACGGGTCCGCAATGTTATCCGCTGATCTCACATAATCAATTGTGATAACACCCGTTGAGAGTAGTTGTCGTATCGTGTTATGTCTACGTCGCATGTGCCTTGATCTGCCATTGTACATCAAGCTTTGAGCTCTACCAATCGCTGATTAGCTATCACAATGTATACATATGGCTGGCAAAGGCTTTGGCCATCTTGGAATATCTTCCACGAATTGACGTAGCCATTCCGCCTCCTCGCCTGACTTATCCAAGGCGATAAATTCGGATTCCATTGTGGATCTTGCTATCACCGTTTGCTTAGAAGACTTCCAAGCAATAGCAGCTCCTCCAAGTGTAAACACGTAACCACTTGTTGATTTGGAATCTTTATTATCCGATATCCAGTTTGCATCAGTGTATCCTTCGATCACTGCTGGTTGTCGGGTATAATGCAGTCCATAATCTCTTGTGTATCTTATGTATTTAAGCACCCTCATGATAGCTTTCCAATGATCCGCGCACGGATTGCTGGTGTATCTACTTAGCCTACTCACCGCGTAAGCCAAGTCGGGTCTAGTACATATCATTAGATACATTAGACTGCCAATAATTCTTGAATACTCTAACTGAGCAACTCCATCTCCTTTATTCTTCTTGAGATGTTGGGAGGTATCAACTGGAGTTCGAGCTACACTTGTATCTCCCGAGTTGAATTTTTCAAGAATTTTATCCACATAGTGAGATTGACTTAACACAAGACCTTCTTGGGTTCTTATGATCTTTACTCCAAGAATCACATCCGCTAAACCAATGTCTTTCATGTCAAATCTACCTTTCAACATGCTTTTAGTAGCTTTGATAATTTTATCATTACTCCCAATGATAAGCATATCGTCTACATAAAGGCATAAGATCACATAACCTTCATTTGTGTCTTTGAAATAAACACATTTGTCGCACTCATTTATTTTGAAACCATTTTCAATCATGACATGATCAAACTTTTGGTGCCATTGTTTTGGCGCTTGCTTCAAGCCATACAAAGACTTGACGAGTTTACATACTTTACCCTCTTGACCTGGGGCGGAGAAACCTTCAGGTTGCTCCATGTAAATCTCTTCTTCTAAATCGCCATTTAGAAATGCGGTTTTAACGTCCATTTGGTGAACTTCCAAATTTCTTAAAGCCGCTATAGCAAGAACCAATCTAATAGAGGTTATGCACGTCACAGGCGAGTAGGTATCAAAGTAATCTAGACCTTCCTTTTGTCTAAATCCTTTAATCACCAACCTAGCCTTGTATTTATCTATACTTCCATCAGTTTTCATCTTCCTTTTGAATATCCAACGATATCCAAGTGGTTTGCAACCAGGTGGAAGATCTACTAACTCCCAAGTATGATTTTACAATATAGATTCTATTTCATTCCTTATTGCTTCTTTCCATTGAGGTCCTTCTGAAGAGGAAACCGCTTCGCGATATGTATTGGGCTCGCCCTCAACCATATAGCTAACGCAGTCTGGACCGAAGGATTTTTCAACCCTTGGCCTTTTACTTCGCCTACGATCACTTTCTTCAACCTCAGGTCGTTCATGTGTCTTATCATGAACTACCTCATCAACGGGTGTAGATAAGCTTTCACCTACTTCAAAATTAGGTGTTGATGACGTTGCATGTGTTTATCTTCTCAAAGGAAACACATTTTCGAAGTAAGACACAACGTTAGGATTCACCTCCATGATAGTGTTTACGTGTACATCAGGATTCTTGGACTCATGTACAAGAAAGCGATGTGCACTACTTTGATGCGCATACCCAATGAATATGCAATCAACAGTTTTGGGTCCTATCCTAAGAGCCTTAGGAGGTGGTACAATCACCTTTGCTAGGCACCCCCATACTTTCAAGTATTTGTATGAAGGCTTCTTCATTTTCCATAACTCATATGGAGTTTCGTCTCTCTTTTTGAGTGGTCTCTTGTTCAAAAGATAATTTGCCGAGAGAATGGCTTCCCCCCACATTTCCTGGCTCACCCCAGAACTTATCAACATGGCGTTCATCATTTCTTTCAATGTGCGGTTCTTTCGTTCCGCCACGCCATTTGATTGTGGAGAATAAGGAGGTGTACACTCATGTACAATGCCACTTTTTTGCGAATAAATCGGCAAAAGGTGCAACATATTCGCCTTCTCGGTCGCTTCGCAAAGCTTTTATCTTCTTTTGAAGTTGATTCTCAACTTCATTTTTATACAAGATAAATTTACTTATTGCTTCATCTTTACTTTTTAGTAAATATACATAGTAATATTTAGTACTATCATCAATAAACGTGATGAAATACTTATTTCCACCTCTTGTGGGTACCGCTTTTAAATCACAAATATCAGTGTGAATTAAATCAAGGGGTTCGGTTATTCGTTCAACCGATTTCGATGATGTTCATGTAAGTTTGGATTCTACACATGTTTCACATTTATAATGTGAGTCAATATGGAATGTTGGTATACAATTCAAATTGATTAAACGGCGTATTGAATTAAAATTTACGTGACCTAATCTACCATGCCATTTATTTGAATCAGAAAACTCAAGCATATAAGTAGAAGTAGTAGCAATTTTAATCATGTCCTTTTTGACAGCCATTACATTCAGTTTGAACATACCATTTTGGGCATAGCCCTTGCCTACATACATTCCTCGTTTAGTTAACACAAATTGATCGCTCTCAAAGACTAAACGAAATCCAAACTTGTTAAGCAACCAACCCGAGACTAGATTCTTGCGCAAGTCAGGGACATACAACACGTTGCTTAGAGTGAGCTCCTTCCTCGAAGTCCACTTCAAGATCACCGTTCCTTCACCCATGATGTCAGCGGTGGCTGCATTTCCCATATACAGCTTCTCTTCTCCAGAAAGCGCCTTGAAGGTGGTAAAGAGGCTTCTGTCTGCGCAAACATGACGGGTCGCGCCCGTATCTACCCACCATACTTTTGGAGTGTTGGTCACAGTATTGACCTCATCCATCATTGTGCTTTTGTCGGAAATCATTGCCACCAAAGGCATTCCGTCTTCATCCACCATGTGCGCACGCTCACGCTTTGGTTTCTTGCATTGGTTAGCCCGATGCCCCGGCTCGTCACAGTTGTAACAAGTCCCTTGGAACGTTGGAGGTTTCTTTTTCACGACCCCTTTCTTCAGTCCAAGTTTGCTAGCCTTTGCTTTCTCCTTGTCCTTCTTCCCCTTACCCTTTGCGCCTTTAGAGGATTGCCCATGCTCAACCAAATTTGCGCTAGCAGAAGTTTGCGCCTGGCTGCCTTTTAGGGCAATTCTATTGCCCTCTTCAATCCGAAGACGAACAATAAGGTCCTCTAAAGTCATCTCCTTTCATTTCTGTTTAAGATAATTCTTAAAATCTAACCAACCAGGAGGTAACTTTTCAATCATCGCTGCCACTTGAAATGTCTCGCTAAGTGTCATGCCTTCCGCAAAGATGTCATGTAGTATAATTTGGAATTCTTGGACTTGATTCATAACACTTTTAGAATCAACCATTTTGAAATCCAAGAAACGGGCTACCACAAATTTCTTTGTGCCAGCATCCTCCGTTTTGTACTTCTTGTCCAAGGCATCCCAAAGATCTTTGGAAGTCTTGACATTGTAGTACACATTATACAATGCATCCGAAAGCCCGTTTAACACGTAGCCTCGACAAATGAAATCCGAGTGCTTCCAAGCCTCTACCGCGCTCAGAGCCTGAGCGCTGGTCTCCCCTTCCGCAGGTTGGGGAGCGGATTCAGTTAAGAACCTCGCAAGGTTCATGGTGGTCAGGTAGAAGAACATCTTCTGCTGCCACCTTTTGAAGTGTAGACCCGAGAACTTCTCGGGTCGTTCAGCGTGATTGGCCACTGTGGACGCTCCCACAGTGGTGGCGTTAAGAGGGGTTCCCGTCACAACATTTGTGGTGTTGTTAACGTTGACATTTTCGTTCGACATTCTGAAAATTAAAATTTAAACTTTTAGTCCAAAAAATTCCGCTTTACGCAAAAAACAGAAGTAAACTAATAAATTATAATTTTACCACAATTTACTGTTTCGGCTTCTAAGTCCAACTTTGAAGACCAAAAAACAGAAAATTTATAAATTTAGAACTTACTGATTGGCTTCTAAGTCCAACTTTGAAGACCAAATCAGAAAGTTTTATCAATTTTTAGGACAACTTCTGAAGTAATCAAAAAATGTTTTCAACCAAAGTCGCTCCTTTGAAGATGAAAACACAAAAAATCTGTTTTTAAAACACAAACTGAGTGAATCAAAACCGGTTTGAATCACCAAACATAATGGTTTTGATTACACGAACGGTTTTAAAAATTTGTTTTAAGATTGTAGGAACCGTTCGCGTAAATAAATAAAATAAACAAATTTTATTAACTGATTACAATACAGAAATAAAGAAAGCTGGAAAAACTAAAGTACTATTACAACTGAAATAAATCAAATACAAGAATTGGTGTAGAAGAAGAAGAAAAACGAAGACTGAGGCACGTGTTCAACACGCTTCCCTTAAAACAAATTCCGAGTCTCCCAGGAGTACTCGTTTTGTTTCCCAGGGTACAACAGCCGGAGTAGTAGTACTGCCGGAGTTCGCCTACAACCCGAAGGTTACCTTGAAACTTGCAGGAAGAATATTATCAGAAGTGAGAAGAAGATTGTTTGCATAAAGCTGTTGTAGCTGGTGTACCTCTGCTGTGGGTATGGAGCTATATTTATACAGCTCCAGATTCAAAACAGTCAAAAACGAATTAAAGAGAGGTTTAAATTGCATTAAACGTCTTCAATGCAATTTAATACGTCATTTAATTCTCAGTCAAAGCCCCTTAACTCGTCAGTTACGAAGTTGAACTGAAACTGTACTGTCATTCAATGTTGGAAGCTTCTTGGCGCGCGCGCGCGCAAGACACACTGGTGCGCGCGCGCCAAGTTCTGCACGCGCATGCGCGGTGCGTCCTCTTGGCTCACTGCCAAGCGCGCGTGCGCCACACTGGCCCAGGTCCATGCGCGCGTGCGCCATGTCACCTGTGAGCCTCTACGAGCACGCCACACAGTCGCGCTGTTTTGGCTCACTTCGGTGCGCCACGCACGTCACATCAGACCCCCATGCACCATGCGCAACCGCGCGCCTCCGTGCCAAGTGTACTCGCGCGCGCATGCGCATGACTGCCACGTCATGTGCCGCGTCACCTACCACTTGGTCCTTGCAACCCTTGTGCTCCACCATGCGCACGCGGTCAAAAATACAAAGGCGGCTCTCAAGCGGCTCGCGGTGATGCGAGTGTGCGAAGTGCAAAGTGCGCCATCAAAGAGCCACATTGCGCCTCATCGCCCACGCCACGCGCGCGCGTGAGCGTGTGCGAGTGCGAGTTAGGGTGCTCCGCACCCTTCGCGAGGACACTTATTGTGTGGTTCCATGAAACAATAAGGATGGAGATTTCCACCTTAAATACCCATTTAAGTTCCAACTCTCCTCCGATGTGGGACAAGGTGCTACTTTCCCTTTTATTTCAGCATTGAATGTTCCAAACACCCAACTTTGAGCATCGATATCTCATTCATCTTAGCTCCGTTTTGGACGTGGTTTAGTTCGTTGCGAAGCTCTTCCAACATAGAACACAAACCCACAAATAAATATATAAAACCCGCTCATTTTATTATATTTATTTGTAGTCCAAAATAGGAAAAACTCATTTTCCTATATTTGTGAAAAATGCTATTTTCACATATTTTTCCAACAGAAAGGAGTCTTCGCCACCGTATCCAATGGTTGATCAGGGTGGTGGGGAAGCGGTAACATAGACGAAGAAGCCGCAACCACTGTGATCGTAATCACCTTTCTGATTTCTATATTCTACCTGGCATGGATGTTCACATCAAAGAAGTCCTACCCGCCACTGCCACCAGGACCACGACCTCTACCGCTACTCGGAAACCTCCTATCCCTTGATCCCGAACTCCACTCCTACTTTGCCTCCTTGGCAAAAACATATGGCCCAATTTCTAGGCTTTGGTTCGGTAAAAAATTGGGTATTCTCATCACCTCCCCGGCATTGGCTCGTGAGGTGCTAAAACTGAATGATGTCACGTTTGCGGACTGAGACGTTCCACTGGCTGGGAAAGTGGGAACATATGGTGGAAACGACATCGTTTCGTTACCATATGGCGATCAATGGCAGATGTTGAGAAAGATTTGCGTTCCTGAAATGCTTGGCAACCAAATTTTGGATTCGGTTTACTATCTACGCAGGAAAGAGGTCAGGAACACCGTGAAATACTTGTACAGTAATGTCGGGTCGCCGGTGAACTTTGGGGAGCAGATGTTTTTGACGACGTTGAATGTGATTACCGGCATGATGTGGGGTGGCACTGTGAGTTCTGATAATAAGGAGAGAGTGGGAGCAGAATTTTGACAACTGATTGGTGAGATGACAGGATACTTGATGGTGCCAAACTTATCGGACTTATATCCGGTTTTGGCTCCGTTTGATCTTCAAGGAAATTGTAAAGAATATGAAGGTGTTGGCGAAGAGATTGGATGGGATTTTTGAGACTATGATTGATCAAAGGAAGAAAATGGGTGGGGAAGGAAACAAGGATTTTTTGCAGTTTTTGTTGGAGCTTAAAGACAGTGAAGATTCGAACCCACCGTTCACCACCACTCATCTCAAAGCCTTGCTTGTGGTAATTGATGTTACAATATCAGTAGTTAGATGACTTTAAAAATGAAATTTACTAATTATGGGTAAATTATGTTTTCAACTTTTCAGGATATGGTGGTTGGAGGGACGGATACAACCTCAAATACCCTCGAGTTTGCCTTGGCCGAGATGATGAGGCAACCCGAAATCCTCAAAAAGGCACAACAAGAATTAGAGACAGTTGTCGGAAAAGACAAAGTAGTCGAAGAATCCCACATCATCAACCTACCCTACCTATATGCCATCATGAAAGAAACTCTTCGATTGCATCCGAACCTTCCACTCTTGGTACCCCATTGTCCTAGTGAGTCATGTGTGATTGGCGGCTATACAATCCCCAAAGGTGCTCGGGTGTTTGTGAATGCGTGGGCAATACAGAGAGACCCAACCATTTGGGAAACCCCGTTGGAATTTCGACCTGAAAGGTTCTTGGATGGGAAGTAGAATTATACTGGCAGTGACTTCAGATATTTCCCGTTGGGATCTGGGCGTAGGATATGTGCAGGGACCGCAATGGCTGAGCAGATGTTTATGTATTTGCTTGGATCCATAATCCATTCTTTTGATTGGGAATTGGAGCACGCAAAAGAACATGACCTATCTGAAAAGTTTGGGATCGTGTTGAAGAAGAAAGTTGCTCTCATGGCAATTCCAACACCAAGGTTGTCAAACCTCAAATTGTACGAGTGACAATCTTGCAGGTGCTGTTACAATCGAAGCCATTAACATCCTTGCACTTGTAAGAATTTACTAATATGTACTCGCATTATCAAAGTAATAAATGTGACATAAACATTATTGGATTCTCACGTCTATTACGTTAAGAAATTTGAAATTTTGTGATATTAATTATTGTTGCATTTCTATCTTGTATGCGATGATAAGCAACACCTTTTCACGGTTCAATAACAAATTTAGCATATCTAACACAATGTTTCTAGAACATGTTAGGACCTATACAACCTGGTCATCACTCTTGAATCAACGAAGTAGGTAAAGGCGGATGCGTGTGGGACCAATAGAACAACATATGAACAATATAGATGAATGTGTTTAGTGAATCAGTCATCATGGATTACATACTCATCTATTATTCTAAGCTCCATGCCAACGTTACGTGAGCTCCCATTAGGATGATCTCACAAGACAAACACTGCGAATTACAAATTATATTATATACTACTATATTTTTCAACAATTGTGTGCTTTATGGTTTGTATATTGTGCTTAGGTTGTTTTCTATGCTATATGGTCAAAGATTGTATATGATTTGTACATTATGGTCAAAGATTGTATATTTTTTGGTTATGAAACCCCTCTCAAAGACCATTTGCATACTATTTATCTCTCTCTCTCTCATCTTCATGCTTTCTTATCTCTCTCTCTCTCTCAAGAAACTTCTGCTGGACCAAAAAAGAAACCTTAGGGTCGGAAAGTGACGTTACTGTTTTAATGCTTCACAGTTTTGGTGAAGATACATGATGCTGTCATTGTTATGGGTGGAATTTTGAACCCATATCCTTACACTATATCTTGATTTTACGTTACTAATTTGAGATCTGGATACCGAACCAGGATATTTGTAACATCCCGCGAAAGTACCTTGATTATTGCTAACGATTTACTTGTAGGCTTCAGCTGCAAGGGGTTAACGTTCACAGGGACCGAGTCACCCTGAAGACCCGCTCAAATTAGTTGGAAGAGGAACGTTGTTGCAGGAAGAAGGGGTCTACAACGGTCTTGAAGGAATATTCAGAGTATCCCGGAATTGTAGGATAATTAGGTGATTTGTAAAATTATATAAATGGGGTGTCGGATCAGTAGAACACACACGCTTTCGAGCAAACAATCTCGTACACTCTTCAACTACTTGCCACAATCACACTCAAACACTCACATTACAAAATCATTGTAACACTAAGAGATTATCCGAGCATTATCCTAACATTGTATCCTTGTTATTCAATCAATAAGAAGAACAAGGGGGCTGGCAGTTGTCAACTCTCGAGGTTTTGTGCTGGCGATCTAGATTGATCAATGGCTTTCCTCGTACATCTCGTGTCCACATTTACTTTTATTGTTCGTTACTTGTTAATTGATACAGTTTGATATCCTCGAACAGTATCCTGAAACTATTCTCATTTTTAATCAACTAAACTCATTTTTACAAATATCAATAGCACACTACCTCACAAACTAAATTTGATCACTTAGTTGCTTCGGTAATTTTTGACCAAAACAATTTGGTGCCCACCATGGGGCAAGTGGTGCTATTTTTATTCAATACTTTGCGAAAATCATTACTCGGGTTTTTATTCTAAAATCTTTTTGCAAAACTGTTTTTAATGGCCTCTCAATCAAACTTGAGCTCTTCTTTAATGCCTACTTTGATCTCTATTGTGACTGGTTCATCGCTTCCTCCACCTCCACCTCCACAAGTTCAAGCTTCTCAAAGGAGGAATGAAAGCCAAACACCTCGAGACACTTCTGCTCAGAATGTTTACAGATCCGGGGTTTTAGGGAGAACTCCTGTCCTTGCTTCTAATGATGAAATTTTGTCTTGTTTGCAATATACAAGATCAAATGAAAAAGCAGCAGGAAACCAACCAGATCATAATGAAGGAGATACAACTCTTGAAGTCCAACTCCAAGAGACCTGCTGAGGATACAGTTACCCCATTGCAGCCCAGGATTTTGAACTTCAGTTCGGCAGAATTCACTGAAGATAATCAGGGCAACATCATATCGAGTCATTCCCGGAGCAATATACCGGAAATATCCCCAACGGCTAGGATATCAACTGTGAGGGATCCAGGATACGGTCCAGGATATGGCCAGAATCGTCAGCCTGATAACATATCTATTAACACCAGTATTCCTGCTACAAACAATCTTGAATCTTTGTAGGATACAGGTGTAACAACAGCATTATCCAGAGGACTTCAAAAATTAAAGGATATGATATCAAGTGTGCCTGGGGTAGTGCAGCCCATAACAGAAGTATCCTAGGATAGCCACATGATATCCTGATTTGCTTACCCCATTTGTGATGCAGAAATCCCAAAAAGATTCCAGACTCCCAACATGAAGCTTTATGATGGGACGACAGATCCTGAAGAGCATGTTGCCCAGTATAGGGAAAGGATGGAAATAAATCCTATCCCACCAGAACTCAAAAAAGCATGCTTATGCAAAGGCTTTGGTTCCACTTTAATAGGATTAGCCGTGAAATGGCTTTTGAATGTTCCACCTCATTTTATTACATCTTTTGCTCATTTAGTTAACTTATTCAACAGTCAATTTTCTTGTAGAATAAGCTTTGAGAAACTAACAAGTAATTTTTATAGAATAACGCAGGGATCACAAGAATCCCAGAGGGATTTTGTTAACAAATTTAGTAGAGAATCCCTGGATATCCCGAACCATGATGTTGCCACGGTAGTACAAGCGTTCAAAATGGGGTTACAGAAGGATTCTCAATTTTACCAAGATCTTCTAATGAATCCTTGCAGGAATCTGGATGAAGCTCGAAATAGGGCCTTGAGATACATAAGGCTCGAGGATGACAAGAAAGTGCAGGAAAGGATGAACGCATCCTCAACATATGAATCGATGAACAGGAAGTCAGAATCCTCATACAAACCATACCGATCTGAGCAATATGCTAAGAATGACAACAAAAGAGTGAATGCTGTTGAGGATGAGGATGGAGAAGAATATCCTGAACTTCCAGAATATTGTTTTTCAGTAAATATTCCTGAACTAATGTATGCCATGCAGGGATTGGGAGACAAAGCAAGATGGCCAAGAAAGAATCCAAAAATTGCTGATCGGAAGGACAAATCAAAGTGGTGTGCCTTTCATGAGGATTTTGGGCACATGACGGAGGATGGTATAGCCTTGATAAAAGAGATAAGTTACTTGCTACGCAACGGTTATCTAAAAAACTTCTTGGCCGGAAGAAGAAGAACAAGAATCAGGATACTGGTAAGAATCCTAAAAGAGCAACATCTCCACCACCAGATGCAAAGATAATCAACTTCATCTCCGGAGGATCTGACAAATGTGAGACTTCTTATTCTGCAGCCAAAAGGCATGCTAAAGAAGCCAAAGCGGAAAGGATAGATAAGCCAACAAGAATGACGATGCTAACGGATAAGTAAGTGATAACATTCAATAGTAATGATCAAGATAACTCCAGGATACCCAACACGATGGGTTGGTAATTACTTTATATGTTGATAACCACTTTGTCCATAGGATACTGGTAGATAATGGCAGCTCAGTCAATATCATCTAGTTGGAGACCTTGAAGAGAATGAATATCCCGGAAGCTGAGATTACTTCAAAATCCACTCTACTTGTAGGATTCAGCGGAGAAGCGAAGAACACTGTCGGGGAAATAAAGCTACTTGTTTATGTTGAAGGGGTAAACTCAGTACAATGTTTCCGTGTTATGGATTCATTATCCTGCTACAACAAAATATTTTTGCAGGCCTTGGATTCATGATATGAAAGTTGTACCCTCCACTTATCACCAATGTGTGAAGATTCCTACTCCTTGTGGAGTAGTGAAAGTTAAAAGCTACCACCAGGAAGCAAAAGAGTGTTACTCTTCCTCGATGAAGGCATCAACAAAATCCCGGGAATGATAGTAATTAAGGATACAAGCACAGGATATTATGGAAGCTTCTGAACAGGATGTCAAGAAAGTTATCCTTGATGAAGATAATCCCGATGTCTCAGTGCTTGTTGGAGTCAATATCCCTAAGGATATTGAAAAACAACTTACTAACTTTTTAAAATGTAGGATGTCTACATTTTCCTGGAAACACGAGGATATGACAGGTATATCAAAGGATATTATAACCTATAAACTTAGAATTGATAAATCTTTCAGGCCTGTTCAACAAAAAAGAAGAAAATTTGCTTCCGAAAGGAATACTATCATCCAAGAAGAGGTGGAAAGGCTGTTAAATCACAGATGATAAGGGAAGTCAAGTTCCCAAAGTGGTTGGCAAATGTGGTAGTAGTACAGAAGAAGAATGGGAACTGGAGAGTCTGTGTTGATGACACAGACCTTAACAAAGCATGCCCGAAGGATTCATTCCCGTTACCTCATATCGACTCCATGGTAGATGCAACAGCTGGACACGAAATGCTGACTTTCATGGATGCATCCTCAGGATTTCAACAAATCCAAATGGAACCGTCTGACCACGAGGATACAACATTTATGACACCAACATGTATATATTGTTATACTGCTATGCCATTTGGTTTGAAAAATGCAGGTGCAACATATTTTGGTCAAAAATCTGATTAAGGATAATGTAACCAAACTTTGATTGTGATGTACAGTGCTTGATGTGTTGAACAATTGAGTGAACAAATATGAAATGTAAACAACGATGAACACAGGGATTTATACGAGGAAAAGCCCTTGATCAATGATTGATCTCCGGCATAAAAAACCTCGGGTGATGAAAACTACCGATAACAACTATATTGCACAAAATATGATTACAACTTTGGATGATATTGAGCTTGTTACAAGAGAATTCTAGTGTGAATGAGAGCAATTTTGAGAGTGTGTTCAGTATGCGAGTATGTGTAATGTTGTATAATTATCTAATCAAGCCCAATATCCCGTTCAAATAACTAGCATATCCTAGCTAAGTAACTATCTTATTTGCATGCAAGCCACCCACGTTCACCACTAACGGCCATTAGCTTCCTGCATATGCTTGAATAAGAGCATATACTCCGATATTCCAGCTTAGAATAAGTCCACCTCATAATGTACCTGCGAAATGAAGCTAATAGCATAGGAAACAATTGTTAGCTAATTAAGATAATAATAAGTATCCGGGATCCTCAGTCTTCCTACACCTAACAATTTCCCCCAAATATGACGAATTTAATGTTAATCGGATTAGTCATATTTCCGTTAGAAAAGGACTAGCCGTTGCAACTTGGATATAGCCGTTACGAGTGTAGATGCAATATGTCTGTAGCTCCCATCTGTACTTAGTCTATATTTTGTCTTGTATTTTTCATTGTATAGTTTTGTTTGTAGTTTATATTATAACTGTGAGAAAACAGAGCGAAATGTATTTTGTAAAGCTCATCCGGTCGGATGGCTTGGGTCATCCGGACGGATGATTATCCAGACGGATGACCATCCTATAGGATGACATATTCTCGCAGCTAGCTCGCCTATAAATAGGAGACTTGGGTCTCATTTGTAAGTAGTTGCTTGGTTTGTCTCTGAGGCGGGGCTCTGTCCAATTCTCACCGGAACCTTGTATTTTCACAATCTTTGAATGAGAATGGAAGCTTTAAACGTTGAACTCGTTATTGATTCTACTTCTACACTGTATATGGATTCCGCACTTCTGGAGTGATCGATCCGACCTGAGTTGTTCCATCTAGAACCGAGTCAACCGGTCCTCACAAGTGGTATCAGAGCTTGGAGGTCGGATTCGGAGAGGATCGATAGCGATTTCACAGAGATTTGACCGTTTTCAGTCGATTTCACCGGAGATTTCATTTGTTTCTTCATCTATTTTCTAATTTCTTCTTAGTTCTACATTCTCTCTTCTCAAAAGGACCTAAAAATCTAAACCTAACGTAGAATTCAGAGTTGAAATGGACTGAAATTGTCATATTGTGTGTGCGACACTTAATTGTACAATCCTACAAAGTTTCACAGCAAAATTCGAACTAAAACACATCAAAATCGAGCAAAAACCATGAACTTTGAGATGAACGTTCCTGACGTCACTCATCCGATCGGATAGTCATCCGATCAGATTGAATTGTTACTGATTCTTGATACTTGCTGACGTCACTACTCATCTGATCGGATAGTCATCCGACTGGATAAGTATTTTGGTTGTTTTGAATTTCAAGTTCTTGGATCGATTGACCATCCGATCGGATAGCCATCCGACCGGATGGTCATCCGATAACTTGACACTTTTTGAAATTATTCATTTGGTTATTTCATCCGGACGATTGACCATCCGATCAACTGTTCGGTGTTTTCCAGTTTGACCTGTTTGACTTTTTCAGGAACGAGCAATCATGGGTGACGAGTTTCTAAACCCATTTGGTGATTTCTTTGCATACAACACTGGAGAAACATCTTCCACTACGAATCTTAAAACTGCTACAAAGGCGATATCAGACTCGCTAAGTGTGGACAACGCCTATGGCACGCACAACAAACCACCGAAGCTTGTGGCCATCGAGGATTATAACCGCTGGGCAAAACGTTTTGATGGTGGTTGAGAGATTTTGGGTATGATAGTTGGAAGTGTATGAAAAATGAATACTCTACTCCAAGAAACGATATTTAGAATCTACGAGATGCTGAGCAGGAAGATTTTGTTGCTGAACAAAAATGCATTGCACTCTTGCACCACTCCGTACGAGACGATATTATTTCATTGATTGATTACGAGAACTTAAAGGATTTGTGGAGTAAATTAGAGAAGAAGTGCACGGGTGGAGAGGAGATTGTTAAAACAAGAAGTCACTATTGAAAAACGAGTTTGATCTATTTGCTTGCATGAAAAATGAAAGTGTTCGCCAAATGTTTGAAAGATTTTGCCATTTAAAAGAGTAATTAGTAAGATTGGGCATTAATAAGGATAAAGAAGAGTTGGTTGATAAGCTGTTCGAAGCACTACCGAACGAACAAGATTGGTAATATTTTGGTTTGGTGCTGAAAAATACAAAGTCCATGACAGATATGACACTTGACTGGCTGATTAAGAAACTAGAGGGGCACGAGTTGGAGATAAAGAAGCTGAACAAGGTGAACAATACACAATATCAACAGAATGTTGATTTGTACTACAAAGGCAGCATGATTCCAAAAGCTTCATCACCAAAGACTGCGTTCAGTCCCGAAAGTGCAAACACTGTTGCAAAAGAAAATTCGAACAGTGGATCTTCGTCGGGCTACGGATATCATGGTACCGGTTCAAGTTCACCAGGATCTTCTACATCAAATACACAGCAACCACAAAATGCTCCAAACGCCAACGTTTTCCAATGCAACATTGCAGTTAATCTGAACAACGCCCATAATTTCAATGAAGAAACTGCCAAACAACAAATGGTGTTTCTTGCATCAATTTTGGAATCTTATGAGAGCCTTGTGGCAAGGAAGATTGGTAATACAAACCTCACAAAGGAAGATTACGATCAAATCGACCCGGAGGAGATGGAGCTCATAGATATCCATTGGTGCATAGCTAGCGTTATTCGAAGGGCACAACGTTTCATGGAGATTACAGGGCGACAGTCGATTGGCGGACCTTCAACAAAGTTGGGATTTGATAAGTCGAATGTGACTTGTTTTAAATGCAAACAAAAGGGTCACTTCAAAAGGAAATGCCGATATTCAGCAGCTGCTGATGAAACTGCGAATCCTTTTCTTGATGACTACTACAGAAAGGCAGTTTAGCATAGGAATCGTTAAGAGCCATCAAAAATGAAACAAATTGAAGATAGTTTGAAAGAAAAATCTAGGGCTCTTGTAGCGATTTAAGACGATGAAGGGTTCGACTGGAGTGAATTTCTTCCAGAAGAGGATGTGGTTAGTTACGCGTTCACAGTTCAAGTCAAAACAGAATCAACGTCCAACAGAGAAAGAAGTCTGGCAATGATAAAATATCAAAAAATATATTAGGCCCTCAAAGAAGCCAAGAAAGCTAAAAGGGGGGATCCAGACAGAGAATGTTACTTGGATCGAAAAGGAAATATCTGCATTGATCCGAAAACACTTGATTTCGAAGCTCTTGTAAAGTCGATTCCTTCAGCTGAAGAGCAGCAAAAACTCAATGCAGAGTTCAGAGCAGACAGGAGAGACTGAAACAGGAGAGATATGAAGAATATATGAGGTCAAAGGAGCCAAAGAAGGTGAATGAAGAGATTATTGATGTTAAAGTCGAGTTAACAGCCGAGAACTTGACAAAGATGGCAGACAAAGTTATGATGGCGAAGGCATTAGAAGTAGATTCCACATCTGCTTCTGAGTCTGAGTCATCAGAAAAGGTCAGTTCTAGTGGTTCAGATAGTGAACCAGGTAAGAGTGAAAATGCTAAATCTGAAGGTGATTGCAGAAATTACATGAAAGAGTGAAAAGTATGTAATACACACGAGTATCTCTCTCGATCGCGGATCCAGAGCTGAGAAATAAAATTAACATGCTAAACAGACAAGTGATTGATCGAGATAACAGATAAAATGTTCAACTGACAGATTAAATGAGTTAACTGAAAAAACTAAAACAGATGAGAATGATGTTGTGAGATTTCGAAAAGAAAATGAAAAATTAATGCTTGAGAACAGAAAAATTTCTAAGGATTTTGACAAATTAAAAAGAAGGATTAAAGACTCAGACGAACGTAATTCTAAAACCTATAAAGAAAACGCACGTATGTCAGGTGTTCTTCAATCTAAAGACAGATTAATAAACGAGCAACTGGATGAAATTGCGAATCTCAAGCTTCAGTATCAGGAAGCTAAAATTGAGAATGAGAGAATCAACTTGAAGCTGAACAGTTACACTTCTGCCAGCTTTGTTCTTCAACATATAGTTCCCAAACCAATCGGAAAGAACAAAGACGGTGAAGATATATATTCTGATGGAATTGGGGTTGGGTATCACAAGGTTCTACCACCCATGGACAATAACTTCACTAAAAAGAAATCTGGGTTGGCTAATAAATCAGAGTTAAAAGAGAAAAGTGATGCTGAGAAGTTACCGGATAACATTGATATCACTTTTGCCTCACAAACCGATGAAGATAGCATTGAATCTGAGGTTGTGAAGGAAGTTGTTGAAAAGGTGTTAAAATCTGACAGTGATTCCACAATTTAAGATGATGATTGTTTCTTGAACAATTACATCCAAAAATCTAAGTCCCAGAACAACTTAGAGGAAGAACCGACTCTTGTGATGTACAAGATGAGTGGTTCGGATAAGTTGTACTTGGATAAAGAGTTTCCAATCGAAAATGTTAATGTGGATAAGCTGAAAAAGGTTTTCAAGTTAGTTGAAATGGATATTTCTAAGGTCAAAGGTTTGTCGAGTTCAAAAAGATTTTTGAACTTCCAACGTGATAAATCTCACTACAACAAACCTAATATGCCACCGCGTTTTCACAATAACAACCAAAACAAAGGGTTTGGTGGGCATCAGGGTGGTAAGAATTATCCGAGAAAGAACTTTCAGAAATCAAAATTTGTGAAAAAGACAACATTCATGAAAAGTTCGAGCTCAATGACCGAACAAGAATCGGAAAATTTCTCAAAAACAAATGAAGAGTTCTTCACCAAAAAGGCCTCACAACCACAGACTAAGGGCCAAAGTCGAGTCGTTGATACTCGAATGTGCTTCAAGTGCAACCAGATTGGTCACACGAAAGTGTACCAATCAGAAGCCTAAGTTAGTGGCTGTTGAGAATCCAAAGAAGCCAAATGATGCTATGGGCAAATCACCCATGTTTTTTGAAAAGAAGATTCCAAAGTCTAAAAACGTTAAAACCCAATCTAAAATAGTTAAACAACCGGTAAAAAGAAATGGTGAATCTTCCAAACAAGTTACTCCTCCAAAACAAACATGGATGCCAAAATCTCAATTGAAGGCATCAACTAAAACAAAACCAAAGGTTCCCGACAGTGCTGTAAAAACAAACATCTTCAACCAAAACGGTTAAGATGGATGTACCTTTGGATTTGTATCAGAAGCTTGAGAAACAAACTTCTTCGACCACACCGGGCAAGAAGTATGTTACAAAGAGGTTGAGGTTGGAACTGAGAAGAACTTGGAAGTGAACGACAAAAACTACCCAACACTTTACACGATGAAAACACACATTAACAAAAAACTATCCGAGTCAAAGGAGACTTGGGTTGCTTCATCATCTAACTAAATTGCATGTGAAATGTGTAGGAGCTCCCGAGATCTATTTCAAAGTGGATTATGGATAACGGAGCATCCCGGTACATGACAGGGCAGAAGACCCTACTGTATGACGTTGGAGGTTTTAATGGTGGTTATGTTGGTTTCGCCGGAAACCAAAGTGGTCGAATTATCGGGGAAGGCACGTTATCTAATGGCGTCATTTTATTCGAACGAGTCAACTACATACCAGAACTGGAGAACAGTTTATTAAGTATCTCTCAAATTTGTGACAGGATGTACACAACGCATTTTACCAACAAGGAATGTTTGGTTTTGAAGCCGGGGTTTGTTATCCCTGAAGAATGGATCATTATGCGAGCAACGAGGGAAAATGTTATGTACATTCTTGACATTAGTGTTGCAACAACCAATACGGGTCATCCACAGTGTTTTGTATCGAAAGCTACCGAGAAGGAGTCAGTGCTGTGGCATCGAAAAATGGGCCACATTCATTTGCGAAAGATGAATCACCTGGTACATAACGATCTTGTCAAAGGTGTGAATGTAAAGAGTTTTCACTTGGAAGGGGAATGTATAAGTTGTCTAAAAGGAAAACAAAAGAAGAAGTCGTATCCCAGAAAAATGGAGAACTCAATCACGAGGCCACTTGAAAGACTTCACATGGATCTCTTTGGTCCTGTGAATGTGAAGAGTATTACTGGTGACTCATACTGCTTGGTGGTTACTGATGACTATTCGAGATTTTCATGGGTATCGTTCTTGAAGTTAAAAGATCAAACATTTGAGAGTTTGATGAGTTTGTTCAAGAAGATAGAGAACTTGTACCAGGCACGCATTTGCCGATTACGAAGTGTTAATGGTACGGAGTTCAAAAACAATCAGATGGAAGAATACTGTGACAGAAAGGGTATATTGCAAGAATTCAGTGCGCCATACACTCCGCGGCAGGATGGAGTTGCAGAAAGGAAAAACCGGACACTAATAGATATGGCATGAACAATGTTAGCTGACGCAAAGATTCCTATAAACTTCTGGGGAGAAGCCGTATCTGCCGCTTGCTATACTCTCAATCGGGTTCTAACTGTGAAGAAGCATAACAAGACGTGCTTCGAGCTGATCAACAACCGAAAGCCTAACTTGGAATATCTAGACCCGTTCGGGTCACCCTGCACAGTTCTGGATCCTGATGGAAAATTTGGTTCTAAGGCTTTGGAAGGAATCTTTGTGGGCTATTCTAGTCCACTTAGACAGGCTTTTGTTCCAAGTCTTGGGAAGATCATTGAAGCTAAGCACGTGGAATGTCAGGGATACACTATGCCTTCACAGAAACCTGCTTACTCATGGCGATTCGATTATGATACATTATGGGAGTCATTCGACTTACTGGAAGAGCCAGATTTCTTCGAGATGATTAGGCTACATCAGGAGTATCAAGCTTTATAAATGGACTCACTGCCTACCAGATCTTCCAAACGTCAACAAAATACAAATGATCATGAAGCTGGTCCTTGTCACAGTGGTTAAGATGAAACTGATTTGCAGCAAACTCAGACTTCAGAACAAGAGCCTGCTCCAGAAAATCAGACAACAGTTATTGATAATTCAAAGTCTGATTCGGATAGCCCGACCTTTGATAGAGGTGATTCAGAACTTGAGGGGGAACAGATCCAATCTTCAGATCAAACAATTCCTGTCGATGAACAAGTTGCAGATCAGAACGTTATAAATTTGGAAAGCGAGGTGAACGTTCCCGGTGAAGTTATGCCGAGGACTCTATCGTATCACCCCGAAGAGCTGATAATTGGAGAATTACAATTAGGAGTTCGAACAAGAAGTCAAATAGACAAAGGCTTTGCATGCTTTTACACTAAAATTGCTCCGTTACAAAATGATTTCTCACTAAGTTGCTTTATCTCACAGGTTGAACCAAGAACGTACAAAGAAGCACTGACAGAAGAATCGTGGGTTAACGCGATGCAAGAGGAGCTTGGTCAATTTGAAAAGCGTGGAGTATGGAAGCTAGTTGATCTTCCTAATGGGCATAGAAAGATTAACAGCAAGTGGGAATTCAAATGTAAGCGAGATGAGAGGGGAGTGATAGTTTGAAACAAAGCTCGCCTAGTCATTTAGGCTTTAGTCAACAGGAGGGGATCGATTTCACTGAAGTATACGCCCCTCTTGCTAGACTCGAAGCTATCTGAATCTTTCTTGCATTCGCTTCATGGAAAGGGTTTAAAGTCTACCAGCTGGATGTCAAATCGACGTTCCTGTACGGCAAAGTGAAAGAGGAGGTCTACGTCAGTCAGCCACCTGGCTTCACTAATCCGATTCACAAAGACAAGATCTACCTCTTGGACAAAGCACTATACGGATTACATCAGGCCCCGAGAGCCTGGTATGAGACACTCTCTCAACACTTGCTTTGCAACGGCTTTATCCGAGGAAAGGTGGATGCGACTCGTTCAAATTTGTGTTGATGATATAATTTTCGAGACCACAAACTGTAGGACCGGTTTTGACTCCGAAATGATTGCGAAACGAACGTGAAACATGCGGAAACCGTACACGAACGAGACCTAACACACACGATGTAATATAAACGTGATTCTATTATAAATCTAACAAGAACAAGCACCTTGAACCACTTTCTCTTTCTAGAATCTCTCTCTAGATCTAGAAAGCTCCAAATGACAAATGAGTAAAAGTCCCTAATCTATGACATAATCTCCTATTTATAGTCCAAGGCATTTAATGAGATTTCTCATTATTACAATTATGCCACCTTGCCTTTTTGTCTAGCTATTACTAATATAACAACTCGTTTTCTTCTGTTTCTCGCTACGGCTCGGATTGACAAAGGCGATAGACATAAATGCACTAACAGACTCCCCCTTGGATATTGCCGCAGTCAATCTCGTAGCGTCTTGTCTTTCTCTTTCTCGAACAGAATCCCCGTGGATCTGTTTTCAGACTCAGTTCCTTCTTTCTGTAGACTCTTTTCTTCATCAGGCTCCCCCTTTCATCAAGCTTCCGTGATTTTGGGATCGACACCTTGATTTCCGTATACAAGCTCCTTTAGAATAGTTACATGGCTTCTTGAATCCACGCTTCCTCTTGCGTTGAGCTTGTCTTCAGACTCCCCCTTAGACTCGGCTTTCGGGATCGTAGTCTGGTATAACATTTGCAACACTCGAACATTTATAAGTAACAACATTTTAAATTTCCAATTATCCAGGAATTGTAACCTAGCAATTCGATATTCTCTATCAACAAATTTCATGATTTGGCAATATTTGAGAATCCAACTCCCTCACAGTTTATCATCCAAGTCCAAACTAATGACCTTGGAGATATCACAAACTGTTTTTGATTTTTTGATTTTAAAATTTCAAGTTTCAAATTAATGAACTTGTTTAATTTTCAGAAACACAATCAGCTTACTTAGATTTTGAAACTTAGCACTCAGACATCGGTTGTCAAAAATAAAGCAGAATCAAAATCTTTTTGTATTTTCTGAAATATAAAGCAGTAAAGAAATATGTATAAACATATTTACAGACAATATTTTTATTTGAGTTTGCGTTAGAGGATCATATCAGTTTATGACAAGTCACAAGTACCGTTGAGCTTAGTTACACATTAAGAATTAAACAATTCACTTAGATTGTCGATATACTGATCCACTTAAATTTTCACACAAATTTCAACTGATTCAGGATACGAATTAGATGTTTTAAGAACTTAAACTCATTCATGTGTCCCACCTCTTGAATATACTCCCGTATCCAGATCCCAATATTCAGTCTTACAGGTGAGTATACCTAGATGATATCTGTAAGGGGTTATAAATTATGAAGAACCGTGAGAGCTCAGGTCAGAACTACCGTTCAGCAGAGAGATCACGACTCGACTTTTGGTGTGTCCCCTTTAGAGGATCTTTTTTACAACAACATTGATTAGCAATTTTATTGTCTCATCATTTTATGCTGAGGGTGGCGCTATATTTCAAGCATGCGGAAAGTATTATTCGAGGACTAGGTCAGAACTTCCATTCAGTAGAAGTCCCGGAATAATACCCCAGATATCACTTAAGCATAAAGACATAGTATTTCAGAAAGAGGGACCTTTCAAACGAGATTTCAGGGGTTACCTATATATCCAAGTAGTGTTCTCCACGAAATAAGCAAGTTTGAATTTATGTTTATATCCCGAAAAAGTTTACTAAATGTATAAAAATCTACCGACACATCCACGGTGAGATCGTTTAACACATTTTGACTTTCCAATTCTTTAGCGTACTGTAACTGTCTACTGATGTACTACCATTTCCTCTTTTTACACAAAAACTCAATTTTTTAATTTTATCATGTTTTTTGCTTTTTCAAATTTTCAAATGTTTTTGGATTTTCTAACAATAATACTCCCCCTAAAATGCAAAATCATTTAAAGAAAATTTGACAACCAACACTGATAGCTTTGTCTCGCCATCCATTTTCTGCTTCATGTGCTCTGTTTTGCAGAAAAACTAATATAAAATACCCCCATGATTTACAACACATTGATTTTCGACAATTTGAAAACCGTTTTTCAATCTTGTGAAAGTAATCATGTTTGTTCCGTCGTGAGGGTTTCGGCGTATTCAAGTAACATATTTTTGTTTTTTTGAATTTTTGGCAAATTTAAAAACAAACAAATTTTTTATTTTTCAAAATTTCGATAAAAGAAAAACATATTTTTGGTTTTTAAATTTTCAATTTTTTAGAATTTTTGAAATATTGTTTATTTATGTACAGAAAAACAAATAAACTCCCTGTTTCAACCAAACCAGGGTTCAGCAGCCTCCTCTCCTCGTGCCAGGCTGCTCCGAAATCCATTTTCACAATCTTCAGTTTTCTTTGGATGCACCTGCACATTCAGACTACTTAATTACTTGAACAATTTAGCCCAGGTCTGTTGAACCTTAGGCATTTCAACACAATATGCATCATTCAATTTTGGAAAATCTTTTTCATTCTGAACAAAGACTTTTTCATCTTTAACTTCAATTTTCTCATCTTTTACCGAAGTCACTTGTTTCTTAACAGACCATGTCTGACCTTTTGGAGTACCTCTTTTGTAAAAATGTGATTCTTTTTTAACATTTTGACTTGGAACAACATTTTTTGGTTTCCAATACTCTTGGGGTTTTGTCATATCAACGGATGTTTTCCAACTTTGAGTTGTTCTGACTCTGGGTGTGTGAGAACTCCAGGTCTGTTTTGAATCGAACCTATTCAGGTTTGATTTCCAAGTTTGGTTCGAAACAAACTTGTTTGTGTTATACCTCCAAGTTTGTTTTGAATCAAATCTGGTTGACCTTTGTTTCACATCCTCAGATTTTTGTTTCTCAACATTATCAGACTTCTTTTTCATTTCAACATCCACAGGTTTCAGATTTGGACACTTTCGTGCAAGATATCCTTTTTGATCGCATTTGAAACATGTTCTCATGGACACATCTTTGACCTGTGGTTGTTGTTTTTTTCTTTTTAGCAAAGAACTCATCATTAGACTGTCTCAATTTGAGTTCTTTTTCTTCTGCTAAACTTTTTCCTTGAACAAAACTCATTTTTCCTTGATAAATTGGCATCTCATTTTTGTTTCGATTCTGTTTTTCTTATAACCCAACCCAGCCTTCATGTTTTTCTTCTTGTAACCAGGTTTGTTATAAGAACTTTTATAACTCTTACCAACAAACTTTGAAATCTCAGACTTCTCAATCTCAACCATTTTGAAAACTTTATCAACCTTTTCTGAAATCACATTCTGAATCGGGAATACAACATCTAAGAACAATTTGTCCGATCCAATCATGGTATAAACCAATCCTTTTGAATCATCATTCAAACTTTTGTCGGATTTTGTGTTTTTCAGATAACTATCATGAAGATTTCCTTCATCTTCATCCTGTGATTCAGATTTACCTATATCAACCGACTCTTCTTTCAACACACTTTCAACGACTTTACCTACCACCTCTGAATCATGAGAATCATCAGATTTGGAATAGGTTATGTCAATGTTGTCTGGTAATTGGTCTACCATGTTGAAAGCTTTTTCAACCTTTTCCTCATCATAAAATGCAAACTTTTTCGGTGGTGGAACTTGATGAAACTCTGAGCCAATGCCTTTCTTGTTTTGCTCAGATTCACCATCTCCCGGTTTTATATTGAAAATTCTTTCAAGCACATATGAAGACACGTGATAACTTTTTAACTTGTTGTTATCCTGTTCTAGATCAGCAATTTGTCGCTTTAGCTTAGCAACATCCTTAATATAGGAATTAACAACATCTTGTTTTATGGAATACATTCGTTTAAGTTCTTTAGTTGTTTCAGAAAAATAATTCATTCTTGATTGAGCAAATTTCATTTCATCTTTCACTTTTTCATATGACTCTTTTGTAATATGATATGCTAATTTCATTGAGTCATATTCTTTCTTCATTTCTTGACAAGCAATTTCTTTTTGTGAATATTCTTCTGTCATTTTAGAAACATTTTCTTTCAAAACTTCATTTTCTGTTTCTAATTTTTTACATTTTTCTGAAAGTTTTTCATCATTTTCTTTTAAAACCTTTTCTTTTTCTAGCATTTCTTTGCATTTTTCTTTAAAAATATTTTCAATTTTAGTGAATTCAAGATCTCTTGTTCTGAATTGCTCATCTTTTTCAGTACAAGCTCTGCACGTTTCCATGCATTTCTTGCACTGTTCAACAGTTTCAGTCAAGATGTTAGCATCAGAATTCACCTCAGTGATTGGCACTTCGGTGTTTATTGCAGTCTCTGTCTGCTTCTGATTAGCATCATTCTGCTTTCTTCAACACTAACTTCATCACCAGCATTACCAGCTTCCAACTTCTCATTCTTTACTTCTTCTTCTGCTTTCTTCACATCTTCTCCAATTTGCTGTTCTTCAGTAACAACTTCTCAACCTCTTCATTCACAACAATTTTTTCTTCAATCTTTTCTATCTCACCAACTTTCAAAACTTCCTCTTTAACAGCTTCAACTTCAACCACTTCAGCTTTAACCTCTTCAGCAGTTTTCTTCAGATTGTTCACCATTTCTTCAACACTCTTTTTCATTCTCTCTTCATCCCTTTTTCTCAGACACGATGTCATGGCATATCTGGTCTCCTTTTCATGCCTTTTAGCATATGTGTCATCTTTCATCACATTTCTATAATATTCGTCTCTCAAAGGAATTATGAGAAGAACATCATAAAAAATTATGTCTTTCTTTGGAACAACTAGTTCACCTTCTCTGTTGAAGTAACATTCTCTCTTCTTATCCCATCTTTTGCTGCTGACAACAATCTCATACTCTTCCTGCATTTCATTCTGTTCAACACAATGTTTCTTTCTTTGTAGGTCTTTTCTTTCAGAATCTCTTCTCTGGTTTTCACTTTGATCTCAGCCATGATGTTATCTCCTTGAATCAAACAAACAAACAAACAATTATTAGTTTAAACACTATCAAATAACTGAATCAAAATAATACTCGAACTGGTGAATATTCTGTGCAAACTGAAGATTGATAGACTGTGCGGACTGCTATGACCCTTTTCCAATGTCCTGGCTAAACCACACGACCTGGAACGAGTTTGAATTCAAACGGACTGAACCACCTCTTGTGAACTGGGATCAAATTCAAACGGTGTGAAACAGAGTTTACTTAGTGTGAACTGATCAAGTATCAAGCCACCTTAGAAAAATTCACAAAATTTCCAAACTTTAAACAAATCACGTTTGAATTCTTTTTGACTTTCAAATTGATAGTGGGCTGATTCGGCCGCAACTTGATATGGACTGCACTTTAGCTAGTTGAATGATCTGATAGAATCACGTGGACTGATAACACAAAATCTATTGGACCGAGAACTTAACAATCCAAATTGTGATTGGACCAAAATTATGAGTTGTCCGATGACTTTTTACATGCACTATATGAGTTCCTTTGTACAGTGGCCGACAACATCAATTGACATTTCAATTTTATTGGGTCTTTCAATAATTAATCTTTGACTTTCAATGTAAAGCTGGCCGACTATAATGTTCACATGTACACCGATTACATCAAGAATAATTGTCTGACAACACTTTAGCAATTCATTAGTGATTGGGCTGATTAGTTTCACATGCAATTCTTTGATTGATGAGGCCGACAACTTCTTTAAATCAACAACTTTTTATTGGACCGCTTATGAAAATTCACGTGAAGACTATTGAACTCCTCAAACGAAATGACAACTTTCAAACAGAAACACCAATTTCAGACGAGAAAGCTAGCTTCAAACGAAATCCTTAAACGGAATACCCGTTTCAAACGGTATAAGCCAATCAGTTCAAACGGACCACATATTTCAAACGTAATCACCATGCATTTTCAAACGGGATAGGATGTTTTCAAACGGAATAGGTGTATTTCAAACGGACTAAGGCACTTTTCAAGCGGGATAGGTCATTTTCAAACGGAATATGGCTGTTTCAAACGGAATCTCGCTGTTTACACGAATTCGGACAGAAAAAATGAGATTTCTCCTAAACGGCTAGGAATTAGGATTTGAAATTTGGTAGGGTTATAGATCAGGTGTTTTCGCACAACATATCCAAAAATCAACTGATTCGGACTGTAAAAACCTGTTCAATTTGACGATTTTCAGTAAAAAACGTGAAAAATATGAAAAAGATGAAGAAATAGATGAAATTCGGATCTGAAATCGATGAAATCACGAGCGGAAATGTGTGTTGGATCAGTGCAAACGAGCTCCTGCTCTGATACCACTTGTAGGACCGGTTTTGACTCCGAAACGATTGCGAAACGAACGTGAAACGTGCGAAAACCGTACATGAACGAGACCTAACACACACGATGTAATATAAACGTGATTCTATTATAAATCTAACAATAACAAGCACCTTGAACCACTTTCTCTCTCTAGAATCTCTCTCTAGATCTAGAAAGCTCCAAATGACAAATGAATAAAAGTCCCTAATCTATGACATAATCTCCTATTTATAGTCAAAGGCATTTAATGAGATTTCTCATTATTACAATTATGCCACCTTGCCTTTTTGTCTAGCTATTACTAATATAACAACTCGTTTTCTTCTGTTTCTCGCTACGGCTCGGATTGACAAAGGCGATAGACATAAATGCACTAACACAAACGAGGAACTCTTCAAAGAATTCGAACAAGTGATGAAGCAGAAGTTCGAGATGTCGTCAATGGGTGAGATGAAGTTTTTCCTTGGGCTACAAGTCGATCAAATGACGGATGGAACCTTCTTACATCAAACAAAGTACGTCCACGACGTTCTGGTGAAATTTGGGATGTCAGAGACTGCACCTATGTCCACCCTGTTAGCAACTAATCACGGTATCAACCCTGATCTCACCGGAGAGAAGGTCGACGAGATGATATAACGTTCGATGATTGGTTCGCTGATGTATCTCACAACATCTCGTCCTGACATAATGTACCCGACCTGCCTCGCAGCCCGTTATCAGTCGAGTCCTAGAACGTCACACATGGTTATCTTCAAGCGGATCCTATGTTACCTGAGAGGAACCCCAAGCTTGGGGTTATGGTATCCAAAAGACAGTGATTTCAAGCTCAAAGGCTACTCTGACTCAGATTTCGGATGCTGCAAGCTCAATTCAAAATCTACTTTAGTAGGATGCCAGTTTTTCGGACCACGTCTGGTAACTTGGCAATGTAAGAAGCAGACAACCGTTGCACTTTCAACGTGTGAAGCAGACTATATCTCAGCAACCAGCTGCTGCTCTCAAATTCTATGGATCCAACAGCAAATGCGGGATTACGGTTTGCAATTTCTTACTACTCCTATGTATGTAGATAATGAGGCAACAATCAACATAACAAAAAACCCGGTACATCATGCTAAAACTAAACATATAGAAATTCGACATCACTTCATCCGAGATTGTTTCGAGAAGAAGTTGATTCGAATAGAAAAGATCCACACCGACGAACAAAAGGCAGATTTACACATAAAACCGTTTGATAAGTCACGTTTTCAATACTTATTTAACTAAACGGTATGAAACTTTTGTCGTCAGGGGGAGCAATAGTTGGCGTTGATGAGAAATCCACAGTAGAGGATGTCGAGAAGCAATCTGCTATGTTTGTCGCATTTTTCATTGTTTTGGTTTTCAGGGGGAGATAGTCATTTTCAGAAAAATCAAAAACATTAAAAATGCAAAAATACGAAAACAACAGAAATTTCAAAATGTAAAAAACAATAAAAAAACCAAAAAGAGTTTGTGTAAAAACAGGAAATGGTAGTACATCAACTAGACTGTCACGGTAAGCTAAAGAATTGTAATGATTTAAAGCGTTAAACGGTCTCACTGATGATGTGTCGATAGGTTTTTGCACATTCAGTAGACTTTTTCGGGATATAAACCTAAAATTCAAAATCATACTTATTTCGTGGGAATATCTCTCGGATATATAGGTAACCCCTGAAATCTTGTTTGAAAGATTACCTGTTTCTGAGATACTAGGTCTATATACTTAGTGATATCTGGGGTATTATACCAGGACTTCTGATATTGCGGAAGCAATGGCCTAGTCCTCGTATAATACTTTATACGCTTTAAAATTTAAAGCGTGCCCTCAGCGTAAAAATTGATGAATATCGAAAGATGTGAAACAAGTGCTGTTGAAAAGAAGATCCCTAAGTGGGACACATCGCAAAGTCGAGCCATCATCTCTTTGACTAAACGAAAGTTCTAACCTGAGCTCTCATGGTCTCGCACTACCCTGAAATAGATATTAGTATAGTATATTCACCTGTAAGACTGAATATAGGGAATCTAGATACGAGAGTATATTCTGAGGTGGGACACGTGAATAAGTTAAGTTCTTAATACACTAATCCGTATCCTGAATTAGTTGAACTTTGTGTGAGAATTTAAAAGGATCAGTATATCGACCGTACAGGTGAACTGTTTAAAAGTTAGTGTGTAATAAGCTCAACGGTGCCTGTGACATGTCGGAAGTTGATATGATCCTCTAACATGACTCACAAAAATATGTTTGTAAATAGTTTACTGTTATTCCATTTTAGCTTAAACCCAAAAAGATTTTCAGTGTGTTTTAACATAAACTTTCTTCAAATCCAAAAGGATTTTATGTCTGCTTTAGTTTAGACAAACCATTGTGGAAAGCTGATCTTCGGAATCTTGCATGCGATGCAGAAAGTTTTTGGCTGATCAACTGGGTTGGGAGCTATCAAAATAGTTGGGAATTTCAAAAGTCAAACAAGTTCATTAATTTAACACTTGTACATTTAAGAAAAGGTTAAAAAAATTTGAACAAAATGTCGGTTGGTTCGTATCGGGTCAACCAAGGTCATTAATTTGGAATTGGTAGGCAAATTGAGTAACCAGGGTCATTAACTTGGACGTGGATACTTGAGTGGATGTCTAAAACTGACCAAAATTGATAAAACTGGGAAATTTGTAAAAGTTAGAAAATTTGAATAAGGTTGACATGATCGAATGATCATCCGATCGGACGACCATCCGATCGGATGACCATCCGAGCGGTGGTCAGATTATATAAAGCGTCAATAGCTCAATCAATGTTATTCGTTCGAATACTCATCCGACACACAATCACTTTCTCTCTCAACTGTTCTTGATCTTGAGCTACTTTCTTGCCATTCCAATCACATAGGATTGTTGGTTAGCACATCACTCACTATGGGAAAGGTAAGTTTCTCAAATTTCACCATCAAATTTCATGTATTTGATGTTTATATGTGTCGATAGTGCCGACATAGGATTCTCCTTAGATCTAGGCCTGATTGGGTGTTATTGGTAGAAATTAAACATAGGTTAGTGTACATCGGCCTTAGATTTACGGATTCACCGGTCTAATTTCCCCAAAAACATCATAGATTTGAACTTAGAAAGATTGAAGGTGTCCGTAGCCGATGGGGTTTTTCTCAAATTAAACCCAAATTAGGAAGTGTTGATAGAAATTAAACATAGGGTTATGTTTATCGGCGAGTACTTTAAGAGAAATTTTGATCAATTTTGGAAAAACTTGATATAATTTGATCTGTGGTGTTTGATATTCATAAGTGTTCTTCATGTCTTCAATCGAATGACCATTCGATCGGATGACCATCCGATCAGATGGCCATCCGATCCAATACACTTCATTGTTAGAACAAGTCTAAATGTTTAACTTGTATCAAACTCAATTGTTTCTCATGATTGATCGAATGATCATTCGATCGGATGATCATCTGATCGGATAGCCATCCGATCCATATCACATTATATTTGAAGGATTCGTTGAGTGTGCCTATTTGTTTCACTCGAATGATCATCTGATCGGATAACCATCCGACCGGATGACCATCCGAGTCAAATCACTTTCATTTAAATCTTTGTGCTTAATAGAATAGGCCCATCCGACAGTCAGTACTGAGTAAGAGTATAGAGTGAAAGTGTTAGAAAATTTTGAAGTTTTTGAAAATTTCTCACTAAACACTTTATATCTTGAAATGCATGCAGGCAAGAGGTTCTGATTTTCATCCTAAGCACAACATTTACTGCATTCTAGAAGAGGATTATCCGAATATCGAGCCATTCAAGGAGATAGTACCGTTTCTGAAAGACAGCAGAATATGTAAAGCAAAGACGGAGAAGCATAAATGCTACAAATCGCATGTTAGAACTTTTTGGAGCGCTGCATGATACGATGAAAAAGATGAGGCAATTAATTATGGCTTTAAAACCAAGGATGCAAAGAATAAGGACATTGATGTGCCTGTAAAGATTACTGTTGGTGATGTAAGGAGGGTACTGAACTTGCAAGACAAAGATGAGGATCCTATCATAATCCCTGAAAGGTTGTGCAAAGGTTTCTGGCTACGAATGGGATATACAGGGCACATTAAAGATAAAGGATACATTAAGTCGAAATTCTGCAGGCCATATAAGTTCCTAGTACATTGTGTTATTCATGCTCTATCGCATAGACTACATTATGAACATCATAGCTTGCTTAGTGCTCAACAGGCCGTATAATATCTCGCAAGTGATTTTCAATCACTTGATAGATAACATAAAGGGTGAGAAGTATATTATGTACCCTAGGTTCATACAGATGTTATTAGATGATCAAATCCCGAACCTTCCAACAGATCCAAAGGATGAACTTCGTCTGCAGCATATGGATAGTGAAACACTCAAGAGATTGGATAAGTATAAAGGAGTGAAACCAGAGATGGAGCCAAGGTATAAGCCTAAATTTGGAAAGATAAAGAAGGCAGATTATGTGGCACCTGAAGGAGATAATTGGAGGCATGCTGAAAGAAATTCTAAAGATGAAATAGATAGATTAAAGGACATGGTTGAAAAGAAGTTGAGGTTTTGGTTTGGTTTGTGAAGGACGAAAAGAAGAGAAATAGAAATACTAAGGCTTCTACACCGAAAGTTATATCAAGGGTAAATTTGGAAAGCAGGAAGCATCAGAAAGGTTCGTAGATATTTCATTTGAATGTTATACTAACAATGACTATTTTTTTGTTGTAGAATCAATGAAAAAGAAGTCGCCACCCAGATTAGTAGATGAGCCGGTCATTCCTCCAACAGAGTTGATGTCTTTTGCTGAATTTGAAAAGCGATCAACTGCTGAAGGTACTAATGTTGAGAAAGAAGTTGAGAAGACAGCAGAAAATGTTGAAGCTGGTGGTGAGAATGTGGAAGGCTTGGTGCATACAGACTCCAGTAATAGTGAAAGAGATGAAATAGATCCTACAAAGATTGCACCAACTTCGTATGTGAGTGGCAAACAAAAGTTGAGAAGATCTCCAAAGAAAAAGAAAGCGTCTGCTGAAGAAGATGCTACATATGAGCCAACTCCAAAAGAGAAAAAGAAAAAGGGAATAAAGAAGCGTAAAGCACATCCAACAGGAGTTGTTCCAAGAAGTGTTAGAGCTAGGAAAGACACAACGTCTATTCCTCAGCAAACAATAGTAGCTCCTGAAGTTCAAAGTGTTGAAAATCCTGAAACTGAAAATGTTGAAGCTCTAGAGTATGAAAGAGTTGATAGGACTGAAGAGAGGAATGAAGAAGTTGAAGTAGAGTTTGTTGGAGTTAGAAAGTCTACACCTCCAGTATCACCTATCAATCCAACAATTCACATTCCTTCTGATCATGAAAAGACACCAGAGCAACAACCGAAAACAGTTGAAGAGCCTTCTTTTGCTAAGAAAGCTACAACATCACAAAGCTCAAGTCATGGATTTCCGAAGATTCCACATGATCTTGGAGCAGGGCCGATAGGGTTAGAAGATGTTGGTGATTTGTTCAATGAAGGAAAGATCAATGCTTTGAAAAGAAAAGTTAGTATTCTGGAGAAAGCAAAAGCTAAAGTCAAAGAAGAGTTAGAAGTTGTTAAGGCAGAGAATGTTGAATTAAAGAAAGAGATTGAAGATCATGCTAAAGTGATTAATCAGTTGGGAGATGAGCTTGAGGAAATAAATATTCGATACAAAACTGTTGATAATTCTAACAATTTGCTGCATGAAATGTTGGGTGATGTGAGCAAACATGCTTCAAGTGAAAATGAAGCGTTGAAAAAAGAAATTAAAGCACTAAGGGCTGGCAAGATAATAAAAGACGAACAGTTGAACATGCTTTACACTTTCGTTGAACATAAGTTGGGTATCAATGTTCAGGCTGTGTTTGATGAAATAAAGATTCAGAATGTTGAGGCTAGAAGGGTACAAAGAGAGAGAAGGCTAGCCGAAGAAGCTAAGGAAAAGAGGAAGGGTTTGGTAGTCGATATTGAAGAAGTTGCTGGATCTTCAAGTCATCGTGAAGGTATTCAAGTTGATAATTCACTTGCTCTTGTTCCTATTGGTGAAGTAATAGATGTGACTACTGAAGAAATAAGGCTTGATAGAAGAAATATTATTGAGAAATGTCATAAAGAAAAAGAAGATGATGATGATGAAGAAGATGAGGAGTTGAAAGATCTGTACAAAGATATAGATGATTATAATGGTAATGATGATGGTGATAATGATGATGATAATGATGATCAAGGAGCTACAGGGTTGATGATTGTGAAGCGTTCAGGCCCTAATACTCTTGAAGACTTCTTGAATGACGAGCTGAATGAACAACAAGAAGACCATCATCAAGAAGCTTCTTCTTCTTCTGGAAAACAACATGCCGGTGATTAGGTATTCCTTAAAATTCCAAAAGTTATTTACTTACATGCTGAGGTTGAGGGGGAGTTGAAAGAGAACAGGACCAGAGAGTCAATGTTAGAGGAGTTAGGGATGGATGATGGTAATATAAAGTTTGATATTGAAGACGAGATACCACCTTCTCCTGAAAGAGAATATTCTTTCAAATTCGTAAATGAAGCTGATAATTTTAAAGATGTGATTATTGAAGAAGGTTATGATATTTTTTACGAAGACACTCCATTTCACTATTCTGGAGTGGACGATGACTTTCCTACTTTGACCGAATTATTTTAATCTCACAATGAAAACGAAGTGAGAAGGAAAGTTGTAGAAAGGATTAGTATTGAAGGGGTTCTTGAGACTGTACCACAGGAAGATCTACTTGAGGAACGAAAGCGTTGGTTTAAAGTGATGCCAAAGGAAAAAAGTTCAAACGGCCGCTACAATACTTCACTGATCATCCAGATAAATCTCTGGGTGATATTCTCTCGTGGGGCTACTTGGAAGACTTAAAAGTTTATGCAATCAGAAGAGAGCATGGAGTGCAATACTTTGAATTCTTATCTGACATCAAGACACTTCCATGGTGGGATGTAGAAGAGCTGGTGCAAACGAAGAATATAAAGCAGTTTTACTATGTTCTAGATGTTAAAATGCATGATCAAAAGCTATGGAACTACATAAAGCTGCAAGCGAATGACAATTTTCCAGACTGGAAGCCATATAAGCCTGAGCAGATAGTAAAAATGGATCTTTTAACGGGCGAGAAAGACATTACTTTGAAGATCAAACCTCCAAGATGTCTAAGGAATATGTCGCTCAGAGCCATGGAATAAGACTTCTATGAAGATTTCAAAGGTTGGCTCTACAATCAAAGCACAGCGGAAGCAGTAATATCATTGCTTAATAAGAAGACAGGAGAAACCAGACGCAACAATGTGTTAGATCCGATGTGGCTGGTTAACTGCTCAAAGAAAGATATTGACTGCCGGTTCTTCAACAAGATAGTGTACAATGAGCCTGACAGAGTACGAGCACAACAGTGTCAGAAAATGGTGAATTTGTGCTTCGCGAAAGACATAAACTCTGGAAGATATTGGGAAACAAAGTTCAGGGATCTATAGTTAGAAGAATTTCTAAAGCTGAGAAAAGAAGTGAAAGATTCAAGAAGATTGCTGAAAGAGCTGCTCAATTGGGTAGAAGAAATTTTGAAAGACCGCCTGATACTGATCAAACGCCTATAGAATCCCAAGAAAACAAGATTCCTAGGTGGCAAAAATCAAGAGATGGAGATCTAGAATATCGCAAGTGGTGGAATGAAACAGGGAGACCTTTGAGAAGACAAATGTTAGAAGAAAGGAAAGAAAAGAGAAGACAAAAAGCTAGAGAGAGCAGGCGCAACATGAAGACGCATTCAAGACTATACAAGAAGGAAGACTGCAGCTACATCCAAGGGGGAGTCTGTAGATGCAATATGTCTGTAGCTTCCGTCTGTATTTAGTCTATATTTTGTCCTGTATGTGTCATTGTATAGTTTTGTTTGTAGTTTATATTATAACTGGGAGAAAACGGAGCGAAACGTTGTAAAGCTCATCCGGTCAGATGGCTTGGGTCATCCGAATGGATGACCATCCGATCGGGTGACATATTCTCCCAGCTAGCTCGCCTATAAATAGGAGACTTGGGTCTCATTTGTAAGTAGTTGCTTTGTTTGTCTCTGAGGCGGAGCTCTGTCCAATTCTCACCAGAACCTTGTATTTGCAAAATCTTTGAATGAGAATTGAAGCTTTAAACGTTGAACTCGTTGTTGATTCGACTTCTACACTGTATATGGATTCCGAACTTCTACAGTGATCGATCCGACCTGAGTTGTTCAATCTTAAACCGAGTCAACTGGTCCTCACAACGAGCCTTGATGTCATCGTAGTGACAACCTGCAACAAACATCATTATATATAGGGTAGAGATAGAGATGAGACTCCCATTTAAGATTAAGATTTTTCATTTAAATCCACATCCCGGAGACTATTTAGGTATCCTTTCTCTCCCTTTTTGATCTTTATTCTCTATCACCATCTTCTTCTCACAATTCCTCATGACCAAGATGATGATCCGTTCTTCCCCAAACAAGGATCATGAGCGAAACAGCCCACCCAAGAGCCAAAATTTACAGAAAGAGCCTTCCTTTGAACTATGTCGTTTCACTGATCCTGAAATTGATCAGTTACACCCTTGTTTCCTGGAGGGAACTATCTTTAGACCCTTCGACTCTTCATTGAGGAGCGTTTGTGAATCCAATGTCTGGATTTGCTTTATTGCTGCCCCTTTTCAAATTAGTTACACTTACCCATTCCCGGCATTCAGCCAAAGTTTTTTCACTCATACCAGTTTGTGTTATAGCCAGGGGATGCACATGTTGTGGAGAGTCTTATACACTCTTGATCAAATCATCAGCAAAGAGTGTCTAAGCTTTGTCCTTACCGAGCTTCATCACCTATACAATCATGTTAGTCATGGATCCCACTGGTTCCTCTTTAAAGCAAAGCCTCAGCATCCCCTTCCACTTCTTAAAACCACCAAAAATGACACAAACTGGAAAAACTAGTTCTTCTTTGTGAGGAGAGACTCTATTCCTAATGGGAATTGTTTTCCTAAAAAGTGGAAATTGAAGGGTAGGATGTAGGATCCTTAGGATAGGGCTCTAGAAAATTCTTTTCTTTCTTGAAGAGGATATCTGATCCTGTTTTGTTTATTTGTGCAGTCACCAGCTTTGCTACTTTGAGAGACACTCCAACCACTGCTGAAAGGGTAGCTACTTTCTGGGCCCTAGACACAACAGTTAGAACATTCCAGCCAAGAGTTAAAGATTTAGAAGAGACCACCTCTGCCTCCTACACCATGCTAAGTAAGTATCCATGCATATATATATAGGTGTTAAATTAAATTAATAGGTTATGGACAATTATCTGAGTTTTATCCTTGTAGGTGCTGCTAAATCTTCGTCCAAATCTGCTTCCAAGTTCATCCTTGGAGATGTTGAAGGCATCATGTCCCCCCGATCCATTAAGAAAGAGCTGGCCACAGGCCCAAGCCAATCGGAGACTAAGAGCATGACCACCCATGCCAAAGTTGGGTCTAAGAGGAAGAAGCCAAGTGAACCATCAGGAGACGCCTCCCAGCTCGAACAGCAGATCCACGAGTTCATCTCTGAGGTTAGGATCACTGATCCTCAAATTTGGAATTCACTTTAAGGATCACCGATTCTCATCGTTATCCCTAGCTGTTTGCAGAAACTTGCTCAAATCCAAGCCATCCAGGGCAAGTGCTTAGCTGAAGCTGAAAAGGGTCTACTTGACTTCCATGGCATTGCTACTACTAAGGACAAGAGGATCTCCCAACTGGAGAAGGAGGTGAAGGCTCTGGAAAAGCAGGTCATGGTGGCTGAAATCCAGGCTAGCAAGGATCGGTTGGAGGTTGCTGAGGAGGCCAAAGTCTCTGCTGCCATAGTCATTCTGATGGCAAAGATCAAAATGGTCCGAGAGGCTATGGATCATGCCTTCAACAGGGCGGAATAGGATGTTGTTGGTTGGAAGTAGAGGCTTCCGGAGCTTAGTGATGAAGAGGACCCTGAACCGATGCTGTTGCTGGATGTTGAGCCAAGCGGCACGAAGGAAACGGTTGAGGCAGGGCTGGTGGAGACGGTGAAGGTGGTGAAGCAAAGTTTGACGATGCAACGGCTGTGTAGGCTGCTGAAGTGGATGATGAAGGATAATGTATACGAGGCCTGAATCCACTTTTTTAGGATTTGTGGTTTGTTTTTTGGTTTATGATGTTTTGATTCAAACAATATGGTCTATAATTAAACAATAGCTCTAGGGTTAAGGATCACTAATCCTTCAGACAATAGGGGGTGGCAAAGGTGGATGGGTCCTTCTATTTGTGGAGGATGAAGCCTTTGACACCCCTCAATTTTAATTTCCTGCACTTATCGAACAGTTAGTATGGACACCCTATACCAACCCAAGTGGACGGGCCACGTATTGCTAGTAGAAACTTGGGTTGGTAATTTTGACAACCTTTTAAAGGGTTCTTTATAAATAAAACTTAATATTTTGACTATACTTGGTGTTGTGTATTTATTTTATATTTGGGATATTGTTTTGTTGGATTCATGTTGATTGACTTTGTTCCATAAAACTTAGAAAAACTCAAATTGTTAAAAAGGATACTAAGTATTTACCATAACAATTTCCTTGAAAGGCTGAATATTATATGATCAAGGATCACATATTCTCAATTTAAAGGTTGAGGGTAGCATAAATATACCAAAATAAACTAAGAGTAAATCATACTAGGAAATCCAAGTTAGGATTATATATCCTTAAAACTTACTGTTGTATCAATAGAGTATGGAAATTAGTTAAAGTTTGAGCATCCAAGATCCTTACTTGCAAAACTTTGAGGACCTGTAATGAGCAACTTGGGACTAAGCCAAACACCAATTGAATAAATCATTAACAACTGGGGACGAGCCCAAATAAGCTGGGGACAAGCCAAATAAACTGGGAACAAGCCCAACAAACCGGGGACAAGTCCAAATAAACTGGGGACAAACCCAAATAAACTTGAGCTAACAGGAAAACGTTAGAAACCTTAGAATACTAGGGATGGCCCACACTTGCGACTAACCCATCGTGAGTGACATGAAAATGCCAAAACCTTAGGAACAGATGTATGGTACATCTACTATTATACTTAGGATCCTACATATAGCCAACAACAATGAAATTGTCTGCCCCTAAAGCGGGTACGGGTCCTAGGCACCTCGAAGTATACTTGGATAACGTGCGCTACTGGCGGGGTGACGAAACCCAATTCGTTTGAAAGGTGAAAACCTTTAAACCTTAGAAGGTAATAGATACCTTAAACTGGGGACAAGCCCAAAAACCTTAGAGAGGTGGCCAAACGCTTGAACCTTTGTCAAAGATGTTAAAAATTCTTCAAGAACTTAAAAGTTGATAAAATTGGATGTTAAAAATCTAACACCCTTTCCTTATAATGAATAAAGAAAATATATTATGAAATAATTAGTAAAACATTACCAAAGTAAGGATCATATATCCTTTGAGGATCTTTCAGCCTGAACGGGGTATTAAGATCTCTAAGGATCTTTAATCCTTTCTACATAAAGTATTTCTGTAGGTGAATAGTATTCCAAGCTCTTGGTAGGGGATCACCATCCATTCTTAATAAACAATATGCCCCATTTCTGGCTTCAGCTTCAATCAAATAGGGGCCTTCCCACTTTGGTAACCTGACATTTTTGTTGTATGCTCCAGCTACTCTCTGTTGATAGCTAGCCAACCTTATTCTTGCCAAATCCCTGAGCTCTTCTATGGTATCCAGATCTTGAGTTAGGCTCTCAGTATTTCTTTCAGGATCACGGATGCTTGGTCTGGTTGTAGGGACTACTATTTCTGTGGGGATCACTAATTCAGCTCCAAAGACTAGGGAGGATGGAGTTTGACCTGTAGCATTCTTTGGGGTTGTTCTATCTGCCCACAGGACATATGGCAACTCTTCAGCCTATTTTCCTTTCTTGGATCCAAGCTTCTTCTTCAGGTTGTTGATGATGATCTTGTTAGATGATTCTGCCTAACCATTAGCTTGTGGGTGGACTGGTGTTGATGTTATCATCCTAATCCCCCAGCTGTCACAAAGGTTAGTAGTTCAACTCCCAATAAATTGGGATCCATTATCACAAACAATTTCAGAAGGGATTCCAAATCTAGTAATGATATTTCTTTTAATAAATGATATAACTTCCATTTCTCTGACTTAGGCAAAGGCTTCTGCTTCTATCCATTTAGAGAAATAGTATGTCAAGGCTAACATGAACACTTTTCCTCCTAGTGCCTTGGGAATCTTGCCTACTATATCCATTCCCCATCTCATGAATGGCCAAGAAGAGGATATTGGATGTAAAGGCTCCGCCGGTTGATGTAGAATGTTACTGTGTCTTTGGCAAGCATCATATCTTTTCACATATTCCACACCATCCTTCTTCATTGTAGGATAGTAGTATCCTGTTCCGAGGATCCTTGAAAATAGTGCTCTGCCCCCAATGTGATTTCCACAGTCTCCCTCATGAAAATCCTTCCTGACTTCTTGAATCTCTGGATCCTCGATGCATCGAAAATAGGGACTTGCAAGAGACCTTTTATATAACATGTTATTCAATAAGGTGAATTGAGATACCTTAATCTTGAAGGCTCTAGGATTTTCCCAATGGGAATTTCCCCATTCTAAATACATTTCAGAATTTGAAGGATCCAGGGTCCTGAATTTTACTACACACCATCATTGGGTATAATTGCAGCATCTTCTACTTTCTCCATGGCTACGTTTTCCTCAATTGAAGGAGTTAGAACATGGATGATAGGTATCTTCACATCCTAGGGCATTTTTAGTGATGATCCAAGGTTAGCTAAAGCATCTGCTTCTACATTTTCTTCCCTAGGTACCTGTGTTAAACAGGAAAAAAAAACAAAAGAATCTGCCAGTTTCCTGACTATCTCTAAATATTTGATTAGGTTTCACCTTTAAGAGTGTAAGAACCATTATAATGATTAGTAATTAATAAAGAATCTACATATACTTTAAGATACCTGATCTTCATATGCTTGGCTAGTTGCAAACCTGCTATCAAGGCCTCATATTCTGCCTCATTATTAGTGGTTTGAAATTCACATGCAATAGATTGGGGTATAGTCTCCCCCTGTGGCAATTTTAGTAGTAAGCCTAACCCAGTTCCTTTGACATTTGAAGCTCCATCCATGAAAAGTGTCCAAGGATCCTTGGTCTCTTCAAGTTGTTGAACTTCCAATTCAGCTTCCCTTTGTAGATCACTACTAAAATCAGCCACAAAGTCAGCTAAAGCTTGGGACTTGATGACAGTATTGGGTTCATACTTAATGTCGTATGCACTAAGCTTGATTGCCCACTTCGCCATCCTACCTGACATTTCAGGCTTCCTAAGAACATTCTTAAAAGGGAAATTAGTTTTGAAAATAGTAGGGCGAGTTTCAAAATAATATCTAAGTTTAGTAGAATCCATAATTAGAGCAAGAATTAGTTTCTCTAAATGAGAATACCTGTCCTCAGCATTAGGTAGACTTTTACTTACATAATTGTTAGGGATAGAATTTCAAAGCATATGGATCATGGATCCTCAAGTGCAGCCAGGATCACGGATCCTCAGTTCAGTTTGAATTAAGGATCCTCAGAAGACGTTGCAAGATTAAGAATCCAGGATCCTCGTTATTATCGTAATACTAATAATTGTTTCCATCATTTTTAACTTGTTTTGCAGGGGTATTCGAATAGGACTTGGTCTAACCGAGATTCTAGGGGAATATGCTTCATTATTCTGCATGTGCATAAGCTCTTCGACCGTTATGGTGATCGTGGGGGACTTGCATCTTTTTCGGATTGTTAGTTAGCTTAGCTAGTTTCTATTTTTAATGGGGATAACAAGCTTGATTAGATTATTATTAGCAACACACACTACTCTCGAGAACTCTCTGCAAGTTATTAGCGATTATACACTTTTTGCACACTAGTGATCCTTATACCAAGCTTGTTATCATCCCGATTTATAAACATTGTTTGTTTAATATACTTGGTGATCGGTAGTTTCCATCACCCGAGGTTTTTTATGCCGGAGATCATACATTGATCAAGGGTTTTTTCCTTGTATAAATCCTCGTGTTCAACATTCATTTCATTCTTTCATTGTTTATACATTTGATTATATAATCAAGCATCACACCTCACAAAATCGGATTTGGTTGCATTATCCTTGTGTGATTTTTGACCAAAACAGTTTGGCGCCCACCGTGGGGAAATTGGTGCTTCAATTCTGAGAAATTTTGTTCATTTCATTCATTTCTCTTCATTGTCTTCAACTACATGGCTTCTTAAGCGAAGAACACTTCAAGCTCTATGACGGTGATCACCTCTTCACATGGCATTCCACCTTTGCCTCCTGCACCTTCTGGATCCCAGAAGAATGCTGAGAATGCTGCGAAGAAACAAACCCCCGTTTTCTCAAAACAAACTACTGCTGCTTCTTCTGGTCCTACTAACAATGATCTTTATTCTTTGATTTTGCAGATGAAGGATTACATGCAGCAGCAGGACATAACTAATGACATGATCCTTCAAGAGATTATGAAATCAAGAAATTGAAGAGATCAGCGGAGGATCACTCTCCATTGATGCCTAGATCACTGAATTTTGATTCTCCAGTCATAACTACCCAGCACTCCACAACATCAGGCGTTCAATACCAAGGTGGACCAACGAGTATACGCTATGGATCATCGGCAATGACACAGACTCCAGGATCCTACTTTCAGCCTTCAGGATCCTCTCTTCAGCCTCAAGGATCCTCCTTCCAGCATCAAGGATCCTTTTTTAGTTCTGGAGGATATATGGGAACGTAGACGGTTCAAGGATCCTCATCTCAGGGTCAAGGATCCTCCTCTCAGGGTCAAGGATCCTCCTCTCAGGTTCAAGGATCCTCATCACAGGTTCACGGATCCAAGGATTATCCTCCAAGACCCCCAGCCTCGGTGTATCAAGGATCCGACATCTTTCAGGATCAAGGATCCTTAAGGAATGTATTACCCAGAAGTTCAGAAATTCACCTGGGAAACTTCATCCCAATGCAGACTATTGCTTCGTCTGGTCCCTCAATCATGCCAGAATCACATCAATATGGATTCACATCAGGAATTCCACCCTTGAATCCATCAGGAGGTAACACTTTAAATACTACTTATAATACTAACCATGGCTTTGTGCAGGATACAGGAATCAACCAAGCTATGGCTAGAGAGTTACAAAAGCTCAAGGATATGATATCCAGTGTTCCAGGAGTGGTTAAACCCATTCCAGGAATTCCAGATGGGAGTCACAGGATATCTCGATTTACACCACCTATTTGTGATGCAGAGATACCAAAGAGGTTTCAAACACCAAACATGAAGTGATATGACAGCTCAACTGATCCCGAGGAGCATGTATCTCAATACAGGGAGAGAATGGAAATCAACCCCATTCCTGAAAGGTTAAAAGAAGCATGTCTATGCAAGGGTTTCGGATCCACAATGACAGGATCAGCTCTTAAATGGCTGCTAAGTCTTCTCCCTTACTCTATTACTTCATTTTCTAATCTTGTTAATTTGTTTAATAGCCAATTCTCATGTAGTAGGAGATTTGAACTATTAACTATTGATCTATATAGGGTAACACAAGGTCAATATGAATCACTTAGAGATTATATCACTAAATTCAGTAGAGAATCCTTAGAAATTCCTAATTTGGATATCGCTACAGTTGTAGAAACTTTCAAGATGGGTTTACGTAAGGATTCATTATTCTATGATGATCTTGTCATGACCCCATGTAGGAATCTTGATGAAGTAAGAACCAGGGCCCTTAGATTCATCTGATTAGAGGATGATAAAAGGATCCAAGAAAGGCTGTCAGGATCCTCAAAGTAGGAAAAGCAAGGATCCTATTTCAGGAACAAGAAGTCATAATCGTATAACAAGTCTGATAATCAAAATGTGCATGCAGTGGAGCAAGAAGAGGATGATGAAGATTATCCACCCATTTCTGAATATTGCTTTGCTGTTGATAATAATGAACTAATCCTTGCGATGCAGAATCTAGGTGAAAAAGCAAGATGGCCCAGAAAGAATGATAAGCCAGCTGCCACAAAAGACAAATCCAAATGGTGTGCTTATCATGAAGATTTCGGTCATCTCACTAATGAATGCATAGCACTCAGGAAAGAGATTGGTTATTTATTAAGCAAATGGCATTTGAAGGAGCTGTTTGGAAGGAAAAAGTCAAGGATCCAGGATCCTGAAAAGGTTCCAGAAAGAGCTCCTGCTCCTCCTGCTGATGCACAAATTATCAACTTCATATCTGGTGGATCAGACATATGTTGTACTTCCTTTTCAGCAGCCAAGAGACATGCTAAAGAGACAAAGATGGATAATGGGGATAGACCCATTCAAACCTCAATCCTTACACAGGAGAAAGTTATATCCTTTGATGAGGATGATCGTGTGGATATTCAGGATCCTCATCATGATGGTCTTGTTATTACTTTGTTTATATCTAACCATTTTGTTCGCAGGATTCTCATAGACAGAGGGAGTTCAGTGAACATCATTCAGCTTGATGTCCTCAAGAAAATGAATATCCCTGAATCAGAAATCATTCCAATATCATCGGTTCTTGTAGGATTCAGTGGAGAAACCAGGAACACATTGGGGGACATTAAACTTCCCATTTACATAGAGGGAGTTAATTCTTTTCAAAAGTTTTGTGTTATAGATTGCTTATCCTGTTGCAATGTTATCCTTGGCAGGCCAAGGATACATGACATGAAAGCGGTTCCATCTACATACCATCAGTGTGTGAAACTCCCTACTCCATGGGGTGTGGTGAAGATCGAAAGTGACCAACAAGAAGCTAAAAATTGTTACACTTCATCAATGAAGCCATCCTCAAGACCCAGGGAACAATAGCAATTAAAGTATCCTCCAAGAGATGTCCTGGAGGCAAGAGAACAAGATGTGAAAGATATACTGATGGATCCTCCGGATCCTGAATCCAAGGTTTTCATAGGATCGGGGATCCTCAATGACATTGAACAGGATCTAGTATCCTTCCTAAAGAGAAGAAAAGCTACCTTTGCCTGGAAGCATGAGGACATGACAGGTATTTCTAAAGATATTATCACTCATAAACTTAGCATTGACAGGTCATTCAAACCGATACATCAAAAGAGGAGAAAGTTTGCACCTGAGAGGAATGCCATCATCCAGGAGGAGGTAGATAAACTACTCAGAGCAGGTATGATTAGAGAGGTTAAGTATCCAAGATGGTTAGCCAATGTGGTTGTTGTTCAAAAGAAAAATGGAAAGTGGAGTGTATGTGTCGATTTCAATGATTTAAACAAGGCATGTCCCAAGGATCCTTTCTCATTACCCCACATTGACTCCATGGTGGATGCTACCGCGGGTCATGAGTCGTTGAATTTCATGGATGCTTCATCAAGATTTCAACAAATTCAGATGGAACCATCTGATCAAGAGGATACAGCCTTTATAACCGCTACTGGTAACTATTGTTATATTGCTATGCCCTTTGGACTAAGAAATGCAGGTGCTACATACCAAAGGCTAGTTAATATGATGTTTAAAGAACAAATTGGACACACAATGGAAGTCTATATAGATGACATGGTGGTTAAGTCCAAGAGAGCTGAGGATCACCTTAGAGATTTGGAGGAAGCATTTGATATGCTTGATAGATACAATATGAAATTGAATCCTTCCAAGTGCCACTTTGGTGTAAAGGCTAGCAAGTTTCTAGGGTATATGGTGACAAAAAGAGGCAAAGAGGCAAGTCCAGAACAAATCAAGGTGATTGTGAATATCAAGTCTCCTGCAAATGCCAAGGATGTGCAAAGATTGACAGGAAGGATCGCAGCCTTGAACAGCTTCATCTCAAAATCATCAGAGAAATGCAAGGAACTCTATGACATTCTGCGAAAGAACAAGAAATTTGAGGGGACTGAAAAGCATGAAAATGCTCTCATGGCCCTTAAGGATTACCTATCTTCAACCCTAGTATTAATGAAACCAGAAAAAGGGGATATATTATCCTTATATTTCACAGTCTCTTCTAAGGCAGTAAGTGCAGTCCTTGTTAAGGATCATGAAGGTACACAACATCTTGTATATTATATAAGTAAAAGTTTGCTTGCTGCTGAATCCAGGTATTCTCATTTAGAAAAACTTATCCTTGCTTTAATTATGGCATCTACTAAACTACGCCATTATTTTGAAACTCATGCAATTATTGTTAAAACTAACTTTCCAATTAAGAATGTTCTCATGAAACCTGAAATGTCAGGAAGGATGGCAAAATGGGCAGTCAAGATTAGTGCTTATGATATCAGATATGAACCAAGAACTGCCATTAAATATCAGGCCTTGGCTGACTTTGTGGCTGATTTCAGTAGTGATCTACAAAAGGAAGCTGAATTGGAAGTTCAACAGCTTGAAGAGACTAAGGATCCTTGGATATTCTTCACAGATGGAGCCTCTAATGTCAAAGGAACTAGACCAGGCATACTACTAAAATCTCCACAGGGGGACATACTACCCCACTCAATTGCTTGTGAGTTTCAAACTACTAACAATGAGGCTGAATATGAAGTCTTAATAGCTAGTTTGCAAATTGCCAAGCATATGAGGATCAGGTAGGTATCTTGAGGTACATTTAGATTCTTTATTAATCACTAACCACTTTAATGGTTCTTATGCTGTTAAAGGTGAAAGACTAATCAAATATCTGGAGATAGTCAAGAAATTGGCAGACTCTTTTGCTTCTTTTAGTTTGACACAGGTGCCTAGGGAAGAAAATGCAGAAGCTGATGCTTTAGCCAACCTTGGATCATCATTGAAGATTCCAGAGGATATTAGAATTCCCAGCATCCACATCCTGGCTCCTGCTATTGAGGATCGTACAGCTATGGAAATAGTGGAGGATTCTGCAATCATACCTAGTGATGGTACACAGTCACATTGAGGATCCTGGATCCTTCCAATCCTAAGATATATACAACATGGAGAGATCCCTACCGGAGAAAATCCTAGAGCTTTCAAAGTCAAGGTATCTCAATTTACAATAATAAATAACATGTTATACAAACGATCTCTTGCAGGTCCATATCTAAGGTGCATCGAGGATCCAGAGATTCAGGAAGTCCTGAAGGATTTCCATGAAGGAGATTGTAGAAACCACACTGGGGGCAGAGCACTGTTCTCAAGGATCCTTAGGACAGGATACTATTGGCCTACTATGAAGAAGGATGCTGTGGATTATGCCAAGAAATGTGATGCTTGTTAAAGACATAGCAATATCCTTCATCAACCAGCAGAGCTCCAACATCCTATATCCTCTTCTTGGCCATTCATGAGATGGGGAATGGATATAATTGGCAAACTTCCCAAAGCACCAGGAGGAAAAGTGTTTATGCTTGCCATGGCTGATTACTTTTCCAAATGGATAGAAGCTGAAGCATTTACACAAGTTAGAGAAAAGGAAGTTATATCCTTTATTAAGAGAAGCATTATTACCAGATTTAGTATTCCTTCTGAAATTGTTTGTGATAATGGATCCCAATTTATTGTGAGTAGAACTACTAACTTTTGTGATAGTTGGGGGATTAAGATGATAACATCAACACCAGTCCATCCACAAGCCAATGGTCAAGCAGAATCATCCAACAAGATCATCATCAACAAATTGAAAAAGAAGCTTGGATCCAAAAAGGGGAAATGGGCAGAAGAGCTACCATATGTACTATGGGCTGACAGAACAACTCCCAAGAATGCTACTGGCCAAACTCCACTTTCTTTAGTGTTTGGAGCAGAATCGATGATCCCTACAGAGATGGTAGTCCCTACTGCAAGAACAAGCATCTGTGATCCTAAAGGAAATGCTGAAAACTTGGTTCAAGACTTGGATACCATAGAAGAACTCAGGGATTTGGCAAGGATAAGATTGGCTAGCTATCAACAAAGGATGGCTGGAGCTTACAATAAGAATGTTAGGATCAGAAAGTTTCAAGTTGGTGATATGGTACTAAGGAAAGCATTTCAAAATACCACAAATCCTGCTGATGGCAAGTTAGCACCAAAGTGGGAAGGCCCCTATTTTATTGAAGCTGAAGCAGGAAAGGGGGCATATCGGTTATTAACAGTGGAAGGTGATTTGCTACCAAAAGCTTGGAATGCTGTCCATTTAAAGAGATACTTCATGTAAGAAGGGTCCAGGATCCTTAGTCATCCTCATATCCGGTATACATAAAGGATCCTTAGAGGATATATGATCCTCATTCTGGTAATGATTTGATTCTAATTTACCTAATCCTTTAAACTATTTGTTTACAAGGAAAAGGATCCAGGATCCTTTATCCTTTTTCACTAAGTTCTGAGTTTTGCAGAAGTGGGTGCATCTTTGACAAATGATCAAGTATCCACAGAAGTCTCCTAAGTTTTATGGGCTTGTCCCCAGTTTTATGGGTTTATCCCCAGTTTTTGGGTTTGTCCCCAGTTTAAGGTATCTACTACCTTCGCCAGTAGCGTACGATTATCCTGGTGTAGTTAAAGGCAATGGGACCAGTACCCGCTTTGGGGCTGACAATTTCATTGTACTGGCTGTATTCAGGATCCTAAGTATAATGGTAGACGTACCATACATCCGTTCCTAAGGTTTCTAACATTTTCACGTTAGCTAAGGTTTTGGCATCTTCATGTCACTAAGTTTGGATAGTCGCCAGTAAGGGCCATACTCTAGTTTACACAAGATCCTTTGGGATTGTCCCTAGTTTATTGGGCTTGTCCCCAGTTTTTGGGCTTGTCCCCAGTATTTTGGGCTTGTCCCCAGTTTATTGGGCTTGTCCCCAGATTGTTGGGCTTGTCCCCAGATACTAACAGGATTCTAAGGAAAAACTGTTAAGGATCCTGGATCCTAACTTTCCACAAGGGTTTGTCTTATAATTGTTACAAATGTGTGCTTTAAGGATATAGGATCCTAACTTGGATTCTCTGGTATGATCCTTATTTACTTTAATTTTATTCTTGCTTTATCAATCGTACCCTATTCTTTGACAACGGGATATATGATCCCAAACTTATCTCACTTTTTAAACTTTTCGGTTATAGGATATTTGATCGTTGATCATATCCTAAACTTATGGAATTCAATTATTGTTCCATTTTATTGGTTTCATATGTAATTAGTATTTAGTCAATTTATATTTGTAGCCTAATGTTCACGAAGAAGAAGTTAAAATTACTACTTTAGGTTTTCTTATAAGTATGATTATGAATGATTTCTGATTGCTACCACTACCTCAATGGCAGCATCCCATATATAGTTCATTGTTACAAACTTAATGGTTTCAGGACTTCAAAATTTCAAATCTCACAAAAACATGAATTAATTACATTTGAATTAGACTTTAATGTATTTAGATAGCTACTATATGATGATTTGTATTAGTCCTTGATGTAATTTAGATGGCTACTTTATGATCATGACTGTTAGTCTCTGAAGCAATTTATGGTTTTACTGAACCTTCAGATAATTGTTCGATTTGTTAATCACTGAATTTCTAATTGAGTACTGTTGTTATCACCTTTTACCTGTAGTTATTAGTTTTGTGGGAAATAATATGTGGCGTTAAACATTGACAACAAGTTGGGTTAATTGTTATGTGTGGAGTGCAAAGTTGCCCATCATACAGACAAATGAATGTGCTGAGGAGTGGGATTCTATTACTTTCTCATGTAATGCGTTTGAAGTTGCGTTACTCAAATATTGTATTAGGGGTGTAAAAGCGCCGAGCCGCCCGAGCTTATTTAACTTATGAAGTGTTCGAGCTGAAGCTCGGCTTGGTTCAAGACTTGTTTCAAAAAATTGAGTTTGGCTCGTGGGTAATCTTTCAAGCTCGAGATCGGCTCAGGCTCAACTCGTTTAAGCTCGAATCGTTTCAACTTTTTTTTCAAGCCGGTCTCAAGTAGCTCGGCTCGTTTACCCCTAAACATATCTTTTTCTTATGTTGAATGTAGTTTGTGCATTTGGATTTGAATGAAGTGTGAACTGAAGGTGTATTTCTTGTACTTATATGTTACTAATGTTTAGTGGATATCTGTTACTTGCTAAAGTATGTATATCTATGACTAAACTTGTTATTAACTCCAGGATATGAGAGACATGGGGAATGTTAGATGGTTACCTGAATTTGAAGCCGGAGTTATTGAATTCCTTAATGCTTCATTTGCTAAGGCGACAAAAGGATCTCATATATGTTGTCCTTGTAAACGGGGTATGAACCGTTACTAGTGTCGAAGAGATGAAGTATTTGATCATTTAAAAGGACACAGATTTGTGGAAGACTACTATGTGTGTGTTTTCTATGGAGAAACCCCCTCATAAACAAATGGCATGCAAGATAATTTTGATGAATTATTACATGATAGGTTTAGAGATACTATGGAGGAAACAAGTACAGTACAAGGAGGTTTAAATGAAGATGCCAAAAAGTTCTATGGGCTGGTAGAAGATGGAAAGCAAGAGTTATTCCCTGGGTGTAAAAGTTTTTCGAAGCTATCTTTTATCGTCAGACTTCTTCTCTACAAGACCCTTCATGGGCTTAGTAATGTAGCATTTGATGATCTTCTACAACTTTTACAAGAGATGATTCCAGAGGCAAAACTTCCAACTGGTTTTACTCAAGCTAGAAAAATTGTCAGGGATTTAGGGCTTGATTATAAGAAGATTCCTACATGTCCAAATGATTGGATGCTTTATTGGAAAGAAGACGAACATATTGAAGTGTGTCGTATTTGCCACACCTCTAAGTGGAAACAATCGAACGAGAAACAACATAACGAACATAATAGTGAACATTCTAAAGAATGTTCAAAAGTTCCAGCTAGGTATGGCATTTTCCTTTAAAACCGAGGCTTCAAAGACTTTTCATGTGTTTAGATACAGCTAAACCTATGACATGGCATGATGAAGAACGTCCTAAAGATGGAAATTTACGACATCCTGCAGATGGGGAAAGCCGGAAGGAATTTGATTCCTTGTATCCAGATTTTGCAAAAGAACCAAGAAATGTTAGGTTAGCGTTGTCAAGTGATGGATTTAATCCATTTGGAACAATGAGCGTTTCTCATAGTACTTGGCCTATGGTGTTGATTAACTATAATTTGCCTCCATGGATGTCATTGAAACCATAATACTTTATGTTGTCTTTGTTAATTCCTGGACCCGAATCTCCAGGTAATAACATAGATGTTTATTTACAACCTTTAGTTGAGGAGCTTAAAGAGTTGTGGATTAATGGGTTGGAAACATACGATAAATTTAAAGATGAGATCTTTAAAATGCATGCAGCCTTAACATGGACAATTAGTGATTTTCCCGGTTACTCAATGTTGTCGGGGTGGAAAACAAAGGGAAAATTTGCATGCCCATATTGTAATCGTGAGACTAGCTCACTTTACTTGAAGCATAGTAAGAAAACATGCTATATGGATCACCACAGATTTTTAGATGCTCAACACCCGTGGCGACGGAATAAGAGTGCTTTTAATGGGAAGATTGAGAAGAGGCTTGCTCCAAAACCTCTATCAGGTGATACAGCTTTGACTGAGTTATCTACCTTTAAAAATCAATTTGGAAAGACACAAAAGAAGAACAATGATAGCACTTGCCCATGGAAGAAAAGGTCAATATTTTTTGACTTGTCGTACTGGCAATTCAATAAATGTCGACATAATCTTGATGTGATGCACATTGAAAAAAAATATGTGATAACGTGATAGGGACTTTGTTGGATATTAGTGGGAAGTCAAAAGATCACCCAAAAGCTCGATTTGACATTTTAGACCTCGGCATTAAAGAAAAGCTTCAACCAATACTTTCTGATGACGGTAAGCATGTTATAATCAAGAACGCAAGTTTTTCAATGTCTTCAAAGGAGAAAGTTAATTTATGTCGTGTTTTGAAGCAAACAAAATTACCTTATGGGTGCGCGTCTAATATTGCACGTTGTGTTCATCCTTCAGAAAAGAAATTCTCGGGTTACAAGAGTCATGATGCTCACATCTTTTTGCATTACCTGCTTCAATTTGCTGTCAGAAAATCATTGCTAAAGCATGTTGCTATCCCTTTGATTAGGTTGGGTGTCTTTTTTCGGAGCTTGTGTAGCAAGGTAATTAAGCCTGACGACCTTGACAGATTACAATTGGAAATTACAGAAACTTTGTGTGAACTTGAGAAAATATTCTTGCCAACTTTTTTTGACATAATGGTGCATTTACCTATTCATTTAGTAGAAGAAGTTAGGCTTGGACGACCTATTCAATATAGATGGATGTTTTTTTTTTTATGGAGAGATACTTGTGCAAGTTGAAGTCATATGTGCGGAACAAGGGCCGACCAGAGGGATCCATAGCAGAAGAGTATGTGATTGAAGAATGTTTGAATTTTTGCTCACGTTATATGCATGGAGAAAATGCTAGTTTTAAAAAGGGTACAAAAGATAATGATGATTTGGAGGGAGAAAATGAATCAAATGAACCAATTTTTTTGAATGGTGGACATCCTTTGGGAGGAAAAAAACGAAGACGTGGCACATTTTTCACTTTAGATGGTCATTTAATGGAACAAGCACATTGTTATGCCTTGTTTAATTCTGATTGTGAACAAGTAAATGATTATGTCATGTAAGTAACCAATTAATAGCTTCTATATCCTTCAAATTAGAATAAATTACAAGTTTTGTCCTTTATGTTTACATCAAATTGCAGGCGCTGTCCTTTAACGCAAAAGTTAACGAGTTTCATCCTTAAAGTTTCAAAATTCTGCACGTTATGTCCTTTAGGCCAAACCCAGTTAGATTTTTTGGTTAAATCTGGTCATGTGCCTTGCACATGGGGGCATTGTTGTCATTTCACCTTCTCAAGGGCTATTGTGTAAAGAACTTTTACTGAGTGACTATTTTGTAACAAACTAAAATATAAAAGGGTTTTATAATCCCTATCACATCTGAAATATCTCTCTATCTCTCTCATGTGATACTTGTGGCTAGATCTTTCCGTTTCTCTTATTCATCTCTCTCTACAGCAAACACTGCCACCTCAAACCGCCTTGGCCAGCAACCACCACATAAAACCGACACCATTTTCGGCCACAATGGACCAACCGATGTTTTCCAGCGGTCCAAATCTCCTACATCTCCTGATTTAGCTAGATCTCTGATGAACAAACATCATCCAACCGTTTTTATCTTCCAGATCTAGCAATCGACAGCCATGGGTAGGTACCGACGGTAGCTTTAACCTGGTTTAATGTGTGGTTGTAGGTCGGTCATGCCCTAGTTCGACGGCCATGAAAAATCCGGCGACAATTGGTTCCGATCAGCTACATGGGATGAAATATGAGGATAAGAGTAAGCTTACATTAAGTAAAGAAGGGGGAATTATTGGTAGCGGCGTGGCGGTGGGTTAGGTGCATCGGTGGTGGTGGGTTAGGTCCGCTTTTGCTGCAGATCGTATTCTCTGTTTCCTAGCTTATCTTTTATTGTTCTATCTTTATTCAACAACTTCAATTCTTGTTTCAACTTGATTAATAAAGGTATGAACAGCTTGATTATTAGATTAATTTTATACAACTTGATTAATAAAGGTATGAACAGAGGCAAGGGTATCATTATGCAGTTTTGCGGGCAAATCCTTCTTGGATTTCTTGTGTCTTTATTAATTGAACTGTCTAGGGTTGTGTTTTTATTAATTGAACCAGCTCATGGACAAAAATTAATTTTGAACTTGGCTTTACACAAATCAGAGATGAAAGTTCATGCTAGTGATGATTTTCCATGTTGTCTTGATTCACTAAAAGGGAACAGAGATGCATACAGTTATAGCATTATCTTCTCGTCTCTTGGAAACCGATTATCTAGACAGTGAAAGGGTTATACTGAGGAACAAATTAATTCTTGATCTGATGACGGTTGGAAATGCATTTCAAGGGGTGCAAAATTGTTTGAAGAAAAGGGAACTGTTAGAGAGAAAAGAGAGAGATTGTGTGTTTATATAGTGTTTTATTTTTAAGTTTTGTACAAAAAGCCCCTTAATAAAAGTTCTTTATAAAATAACCCCTGGAAATGTGAAATGACAAGAATACCCTCATGTGCAAGGCACATGACCAGATTTAACCAAAAAATCTAACTGGGTTTGGCCTAAAGGACATAACGTGCAGGATTTTGAAACGTTAAGGACACCGCCTGTAAAATTTTGGAAAAAAGGACAGCGCCTGCAATTTGGTGTAAACATAAAGGACAAAACTTGTAATTTACTCTTCAAATTATATGCATGTATTAGTTATTTCATATTCATCACATATTTGTCTAAATGATGTTGCAGGGAGCATGAAGCTTATATTGAAAATCAACCCCGAAAAAAAAATTCGATCGGCACAAGCACAAAACCATAGTCATGAGTTCGCCGGTTGGTTGAAAGACAAAGTAATAAATAATAATGTTCCAGATTATATTTTTTGGCTTGCTAAGGGTCCTAGTCCTTCATCCAAGAGATATTATGGGTATTATGCCAATGGATATAGGTTCCATACCAATTCAAGAGATGTTCAATGTAAAACTCAAAATAGCGGTGTTTCAATTACAGCTTTAACTCCTAGCTTTGTGAGTTCTCAAGACAAGAATCCAGCCGTTGGGTGTGTTAACTACTATGGTAGAATTTTGGACATAATTGAACTTGACTATTGGTCAAAGTTTAGAGTTGTACTGTTTCATTGTGAGTGGTACCAAGTTGAGAAAGATGAGTATGGTTTAATATGCATTAATTTAAAGAAGCTTTGCTATTCAGATGATCCCTTTGTCATGCCTTCCCAAGTGAAACAAGTGTTCTATGTGCCGGACCCTATAGTTGATGGTTTGCATTATGCTGTAAATATGGTTCCAAGGGATGTATATGACTTTGATAATGAAAATACTGGAACTAATGAGGACTCCTATTGGTGTGAGCCTAATGAAGACAGGTTGGGTTCTTTTACACAAGGTAGAGAGCACGAGAATATTGTGTCAAGTACAAAATTGGCTGACACAGATGTTGTTGATTGTGAGAATGGCGATGATTCTGATTATGATGATACATTATGGGATTGGATGCATGCGGATGAAGAGAACGAGAATTGAGTTATTATGGTACAAAATAATGTTCAGGGTTAACTTAAGTATAGATAAGTAAGTAATAATTTTGCAAGTTTCATGCTATTAACTTATTACAGACTGATGGGTTTCTTAATGCATGCCAGTTATGTATAGCAATTATGAATCATTGTTTCTGATCATATTAATTAACTTATCTTGATGTTGTATATGTGTTGACTATAGCTTACAAACTTCCTTATTTTCATCTGATTAGGTCACAAGAATTGTGGGGGAGAGATTGATAACCCATATGATGTTGTTGGAGTCAATAGGAATATGGCAGTTGATTGCATTAAGAAAAGGCAAGTTTTTCTCAGCATTGTTGCAATTGTGGTGCTTAATCGGTTGTTACGGGTCACACGGATCAAATTGTAGGTCCAACTAGCGAAGGATCTAGTCGCCTAATCCTTGTATACAAACAGACCCGGTTGTGCGGAATCCAACCGGGAAAGCAAACCGAGATCGAGATAAATACAAGACACAGAGATTCAAAGATTAACACACACACTTGTATATATTCAGAAGAGTTTTGATACAGTATTACACAATATTACATTCACACACTAAACTCTCCTGTGTTCTCTCAGTTATCTTGTGTTCTATCTCTCGTTCTTGGATCCTTGTTCTGTCTTCTGTCTGCTGCTGTTTATATAGGGGTAGGTTCGACGAAACATGTTGAGTCGACGAAACCTCATGGCGAAACACCAACAGTGACGAAACAAGGAGAGTTTCGTCACACCCTTATATACGACGAAACATGAGTTTCCTCAACAAGTTTCGTCAAGTTCATATGCAGGAAGAGTTTCGTCAATAGCAAGAGTTTCGTCAACCAGTTGCTGGGCTGGAACTTTCATCATATGTGATCAGGTGTAGTACTTTCGTCAACAGGAGCTCATGCTGGGAACAGACAAAACAATTAGAATTTCAATAAGAAATATCCATGTATTCACGTATTATGCATTTAAATGTCATCACATGACATGATCATGGTGATGTCATTGTGATGTGGCGTCGAGAAAGGGTTCGCGGCTCTTCGTGCTTCGCGTGTCGAACTCTAGGGCGCACGACGGAGGAATGTCGCGACGTCGGGCTTGAGCCGAACCTAACCGAGTCAAACCGGACCGAGTCGAACCGAACCGAGTCGCGCCACATAATATGTATCAACAAACTCCCCCTTGGACGCTACTCGAAAGGTTCATCTTCCATGTCTTCCATGTCGGAGGATCTTCAAAGTTTTCATGCGTCGTAAGTAGAAAGTGTATCAACAAACTCCCCCTTAAAATAAACTCCATTTTTGAGTTATGCTCGTGAATCTGTTGATCTTCAATTCTTTAGATCCTTGTGGTGTTGATGATAGGTCAGCGGCAACTCGATCATCTTTATCTTTTGAGTGCCTCCACGTCGTGTCTTCATTCCAAAGCTCGTCTTCTAACACGTTCTCTTTGCCTTTAGCTGGTCCTGATGCCGCATCTGCACATACAAGAAAGCTAAACGCGTAATGAGAACAAACGATTGGAATATAATTACATAAACAAATGACACACATGTGACCATTTTTCAATCAACTACCGTCCGACAGTTTGAAAGTTAAACAAATTGTTCAATTTTGGTTTTTTTAACTTTCAAAAACTTGTAAATTTCGACCGTTTATGAAGAATCAGTTGTTTTGGTTTCGATCAGATTTCAGGTAACGAAGACTCGAGATCCAACATCGGGTAATCAATAGAAATTAGAAATAAAATCTTTTTGGCTTTTATAAAGTTTATGTTAAAACACACCTAAAATCTTTTTGGAATTTTGAATATTTCAAACGTAAAGACTGAAAGCAGTAAATAAATATATACAAAGATGCAGAAACTGAAAGCATTAAATAAATATTTACAGACAATCTTTTTGCGAGTTTCAAGGGTAAGAGAATCATATCAGTGTATGGTCACACCAAAACGCTCTTGTTGTTCAGTTAGTTAACATTTAGATAAGCATCCTATAACGATTATCGGTATAGTTGTCCACATAAGCTCAACTTATCAGATGTAATCATGGCGAGGGGATAGGATTAGTGTATTATTATACTTACCGACCGGTGTTCATCCACACACGACACATTCCCGTATCAAGGTATGCACGAGAGTTCATCTTACTTGTGAGTATACCATTTATCATCTGTTTTGATGTATATGAAAATGTGAGATACTCACTTATTTTGGTTGAAAACAAGCCCTATGTGATAGAATCACTTATTGATAAGGAACTTGATTTTCAGATGCATGAGGGCACAGGAGCAAGTCCGTGAACAGGTCAGTACAAACGTACATCAAAGAGACGAACTTGACTCCCGGATCAATGTGATATATTATCACTTATTTTGTTTAGACATGTGATTGTTGATCACTTTTTAATGAGGTAGAATGCAGTATGTACACGTATGTATGGTATCATGGAAGATCTAGACTTCGTCTCCGTTATATTTCAGTAAAAGAAACAACCATGATACCCAGATGATAAACAGCATAAAGACCACATATCTCAGAACCTCGGCAATCTCTCAAACGAAATTTTAGTACTAAGACCATATGCCAATGAGCGGTTCCCACCTGGTCTTCAGTCGATTAAAGATTTATATCACCCTGCACACTTTAAAATGATTGTGAGCCTACCGATACATCTTATATAGAGCTGCTTATCGTTTTTCATTTTAAGTTCAATTCGAAGAGGTTTGGACAGACCACTGATGTACTATCATTTTCTCTTTTACTCGCCAGGAAACTCATTTTTTTTTTCTATTGTTTTTGTGTTTTTGAAATTTTTTGATGTTTTTGAATTTTTCAAATTTGGATTTACTCCCCCTAAAATGTAAAAACTATGATAAATTAAAAACACAAAGATATTTACAAAAATGATTTTCCGATGTTGGTTTTAGACTTGCTTGACCTTAATGCCGTTTACCATTAATAAAAAGTCAAATCTTGATTTGTCAAATGCATTGGTAAAAAGGTCGGCACGTTGGTCATCGGTGTGGACCTTAACAACATCGATTAGTCTTTTATCAAAGCAATCACGTATGAAGTGATATTTGATTTCGATGTGTTTGGTCTTTGAGTGCTGCACAGGATTTCTAGTGATCTGTGAGGCAGCAGAATTATCAACAAAAATAGGAGTAGTTAGGAATTCAAAACCGTAGTCGCGCATTTGTTGTTGGATCCACAGGACTTGGGAGCAACAACTTGAGGCAGCAATGTATTTAGCTTCGCATGTTGATGTAGCGACACAAGTCTGCTTCTTGCACTGCCATGTGACTAGGCGATTTCCTAAAAACTGACATCCAGCCGTTGTGGATTTGCCGTAGATTTTGCATCCGCCAAAATCAGAATCACTGAAAGCGATCAAGTCAAAGCTATCATCCCTAGGGTACCATAGACCGGTGTCTGGGCATCCCTTCAAATAGCGAAAAATCCTTTTCACAGCTGCAAGATGTGAGGCCTTCGAGTTGACTTGATATCTGGCAAGCAAGCACGTTGGGTACATTATATCTGGTCTTGATGCTGTGAGGTACATAAGAGATCCGATCATCGCGCGATAATATGAAGAGCTAACAACTTCACCCTTCAAGTCTGGATGAATTCCATGATTTTGCTGCAGTGGGGTACCAATGGGCGATGTGTCGAACATCTGAAATTGGTTCAGGATGTCATTGACATACTTAGTCTGATGGATGAATATCCCAGACTTCGTTTGCTGAACTTAGAGGCCCAAAAAGAAATACATTTCCCCCATTGCGCTCATCTCGAATTTATCCTGCATAACACGCTCAAAGTTCCTACACAAAACATCGTTAGTAGAACCAAATATAATATCATCTACGTATACTCGTACCAGTAGAATATTTCCATTAGGATCGATCATTGTGCAAGGAGCTCCAAACGGTTCAAGATATGACAAATCTGGTTTCCGTTTGTGAAGAAGCTCGAAGCAGGTCTTGTTGTGCCTTTTGACTGTAAGGACTCGGTTCAATGTATAACAAGCAGAGGACACAGCTTCAGTCCAGAAGGGAATCGGCAATTGTGACTCTACCAACATCGTCCTAGCAGTCTTGATCAATGTACGATTTTTACGTTCAGCGACGCCGTTCTGTTGAGGAGTGTAAGCCACACTAAATTCGTGAAGAATACCCTTTGAAGTATAGAACTCCTTCATGGCTTGATTCTTAAACTCAGTTCCGTTGTTGCTGCGAATCCGTTTAACCTTCAAAGTATACAAATTCTCAATCTGAATGATCAAGATTTTGATAATACCAAATGTATCACTCTTGTGAGCCATGAACGCCACCCAAGAAAATATTGAATAATCATCTGCTATCACGAGGCAGTATTGAACATTCCGAATGCTTTTATGCTTGACAGGACCGAACAAATCCATGTGCAAACGTTCAAGCGGAACGGCCACCATGTTGATCTTCTTTGTAGGGTGCGACTTCTTTTTCTGCTTTCCTTTCTGGCATGAAACACAGACGTCTTGAAGATGGAAGTTTTTAAGGGGAACACCATTCACTAATTCATTCGACACCAAATGATTCATTTTGCGTAAGTGAATGTGACCCATCCGTCTATGCCAAGAGATTGAGTCTTTTTCTGTGGCTTTGAAAACGAAACAGGTTGCTTGTACAGACGTAGTAATAGCTTGGCTCATATCAAGGATATACAAATCATTTATCCTTGGAGCAGATAAGAGAATCCATTCTTTCGGAATCTTGAAGCCAGGTTTCAGCACATAACATCCATTTGCATCAAAGTGTACTGAAAACTACTTATCACAAATTTGTGAAACGCTTAGAAGATTGTGATCAAGTTGTTGCACAAAGTTGATCTTATCAAAGCTTACAACCCCGTTGGATATCATTCCTTCACCAGTAATATATCCGCCTTTATCTCCAGCAAAAGAAACATAACCTCCTCTAATAGATTTAACGTCGTAGAGAAGCTTTATGTCGCCTGTCATGTGCCTGGATGCCCCACTATCAACAATCCAATGACTGCTGAAAGTTCCTCCTGGAACACCCTGCACATGAACTCATATGATTAGCTGGAGATGGGGACCCAAGCCTTTGTGGTCTTGGGTCTTGCGCTTTCATCGACAAAAGTTATTTCAATTTCTCGATGGTTTGGAAATTGTGATGTTCCCCCTGAATTCGTAACCGTTTTTGGTTTCTAAGTCTGCTATGTTTTACCAGTTTGAATTTTTGAAATGTTAACTTCGTGATTATTAGAAGTTTTAGAAATTTCTGGTTTAACGGAAACAGGTTGTTTGTGAACCACATCGGTTTTAATTGCCTTTTCAATTACCTTGACTTGTTGGTGTTTTTGTTTCTTTTCCCTTTCTTTTACAAGGTGGGGATCTTGTTTTGTAGAAACAGGTCGCTTTCGGTAATTTTGTTCACGGGGATCATCAACTTTAGCCTTTAATTTATGAAGATATGGACAATTTCGAATGATATGTCCAATTTCACCACATTCAAAACATGATCTTCGTTCAACAAACCCCGAAGTAACATGTGACTGTCTTGTTGATGAACTTTGTGATCCCGAGGTACTTGGTTTTGAACTGTTTTGTTCATTTCTTTTCAAAGATTTAACTTGATTGACATGATCTAAGTTAGATTTATTTGAAAAAGTTTCCAATTTGTCCATTCCCTTTGATTTCACAAAGTTCACCTTTTTGTTCTTCTTTTGGTTCGCTTCCTTTCGACCTTGAGTTGTTGATTTACCATTTGGTTTGGTATGATTTTGCTGCTTTTTCACTGTTGGTAATTTCTGATTGCCATATTGTTTTCGAATTTCAGCCTTTGGAATCGGAGGGCACTGTGTTACCACAACGTGTGAACCCGACTTTCCCAAAAACCTACTTGTCGAATCTTCTAAAACTTTACTGATTAAAGATTGATTTGCATTCTTAATCGGAAAATCTTTGTCAGAATAGATTTTATCATCACCAACAAGAGTGTACAGCAAATTCACACTCTCTGGCTCTTTTGCAGACGTGGACTCGACCAGAACAGTCTTAGCCGGTTTTGCGAGAGGATCACATAGAATATGATTCTCAAGAGGTATGTCCTCTTCTTTGATTACTGCATCAGACTGTGCTGAGTCAGTATCATTGGATTCATCATCTGAAGAATCAGCATCCTCAACAATGACCGGAGGATCCTGATTTTGTTCAACAGTTGATACTTTCGTATCTTCTGACACATCCGAGTCTGATGATACTTCTGTTTTGTATCCGAGTCCTGTTGCAAATTCCTCAATGTCTAAAGGAACTGATTGCTCAAAATAAGTTCTATTCTCCTCATCAGGCAATGCATCATAATTGTGTCTAACAGGTGGTGGACATTTCTTATATCCAATGCACGTGACATCCTTTTTCTCTTTTTGTATGTCAATGATGTGATCCAGCACATACCTAGAGTTTGAATAACTATCTAGCTTAAGCTGGATCGCCTCACTTTCACACTTTACACAGGCTAACTATTTTTGCATGATCTCGAGACGATTGATATAACAGTTTATGTCAGTTTGTTTTCTTGAAACCATTTTTGTTAGCTCGGTTTTGTCTTTTCTTAAATTTTCAACCACCTTTTTAAACTCTTTTTCATGGTTTTCATAAAACATGTTAGCCTCTTTGCATTTCGAAAGATCCACTATCAACTTTTGATTGTGGATATATGTCACGTCATACTTGCTTTGCAAATCATCATATTTGCTTTGCAAATCCGACAATTTATCACCTAAACTAACACATTTATCACATTTATCAGAAGTTGGATCATCGACACATACCTGGTTTGATGAACTGCCGATATTAGCCATAAAGGCTGAATGAATAGAAGAAGAAGAAGAAGAAGAAGAAGAAGAATAAGCAGCTTTATCCACCAGAATTGATCTTCTGTTATTCCTTGTTGCAGCTTCTCCTAACAATTCATAAACATCTGCGTCGACTGACACACTTGACGTTTCATCCAAATGATCATCGCCTGAAGTTGAGGATTATTCATCTGAGCTTCTACTGTAACCAGAACTGTCTTCATCTTCAGATGATTCTCCACCACTGGCGGAAGATTCTCCACCATTGGTGGGTTTCAGATCCTTGACAACTTCAGCAAAACAAGTTGTTCTATCCTGAACATCACTTCCCAATTGAATCAACCAGTCACAACCTTCATCGACTTGTACCACAAGAGCCTGGTTGGCATTTGATGCTCCTGCTTTATTTGGATTGTTCACAGGCATCAACGTACGCTCGTTATTCCTGTTTTGATCCTGATTCTGATTCTGCTAGTTGCCTTGATTCCCTTGATTCCTAAAGGGATTCTGGTTCCCATGCTGAGCTGGTTTGGTACATTCTCTCTTGAAGTGACCACGTTCACCACAATTGAAGCACTTGACTGATTGTTTGTCGAACCCATACTTGGTATCTCTCTTGCTTTCCAAGCTGGTTCTACCAGTCCTTTCCATGAAGTCTTTAGGTCGCCTAACCGCACTAGCAAAAGCCCACTTGATGTCCATCATATCCATTTCCTCCTTATCGATCTGCTGATAATCTTCTTGTGTCAGATTGATGTTTCCAATCTGACCTGCTATCAACCCACAATACGCGCTCACCAATGTGTTTAGTAGCTCCATATGATGCTTAGCTACTTCAACACTTACTTTCGAGAAATTCAAGGTGTCGAGCCGAACAGTATTTGGATTAGATGGCTGACCAGCAGATGAAGTACTTCAATAACAAGCTTGTTGTGGAACCGGAAGTGGATTTCGGTACAAATCAGTTGCTACAAAAGACCTTTGGGCTTGCTGCTGGGGAACTGGCTGTAGTGGATTTCCATACAAGTCTGTTATTCTTTGTTGTTGAGGAACTGATTGTATTGGATTTCCATACAAGTCAGTGCTTGAGATAAAAGCCGTTTGTAGCGGAGCATGTGTAACAGGTCTTGCAACAGTGCTAGAACCTCCATAGTTACCATAATATATATCAGGATTTTGTTGCATTGGAATCCGTTTCGCCTTCCTGATTTCTTCTTGATCTTTGTTCTCCAAAAGCTGAACGAAATCATTGATGTTTGTCGTAGCCAGTGTGCCATTATATTTCAAGATTTCCAAGAAACCATTCTATTGAGGTGGCAGTGCATCGGCAAACTTTGTGACAACCTGTGCTGGAGTTATTGCTACCCCATAAGTATTCAACTCAGTAAGCAAGTGATAATATCTACTTGTCAAATATGCCAAAGATTCTTTTTCCATACATGTGAAGCCATCAAACTCCTTCTTGAGTAAATCATGTCGCAATTGGCGTGACGCTTCATTTCCTAGACCTCTCGTCTTTAATGCATCCCATAACCGCTTTGACGTCTTGAAGCTGATAAACGGATGATATATATCCTTGCTCAATGCCTGAGTTAGAATAGCATATGCTTTCTTTTCTAAATCATATGCCTTTTTCTCGTCTTCCGTAAGATCCGCAAATGTCGCGGCAGTTGAAGCGGCAACATCAAGAGCTTGATCGAAATTTGTACTAAAACATAACCCCAGTTCCGTGTTTTTCCCAAGGACATACGTATGGAATCTTTCTTCGCATCCAGGATATTCATTCATGTGCATTAGCTTCGGTGGATGGTTAAGGCTTCCGATTTCGCTTTCGCTTAAAAGTATACTTTAAATACTTTGAGTTTGATTTGAAACAAACGCCCATTGACCTGTCGAAATTGGATTCGCTTGCGATGAAATAGATGAAGATGCGGGTGCGGGAGATTCGGCCCATGATGGCGACAAACCCGTGCTTCTATACTTTCTCTCTGTATTAGATGCGGGTGCGGGAGATTCGGCCCATGATGGCGATAAACCCGTGCTTCTATATTTGCTCTCCGTATTGGATGAAATACCCCACCAGTCTGGATTCATTTTGAATATATAATACTGAATACCTGCTAAAATCACTTAAACTAAACTGTTAAAATAGCTTTTGTAAGCTTCTGTTAAAAAGTTCTAAGTGAAAGCCCACTAAAAACACTTGGTTTTTGGCGAAACTCCTTAGTTTCGTCAAAACCAATTTTGGAAAAGAAAATGGAGTTTCATTGACTTAAAGGGACACAAAAAGATAAGATGTTTTCAAAATGAGGAAATCTTATCTTCTGACACAAGTTGGTGACAAAATTCAAACTCTATGCCTTTTGAACCTATTTTTCAAACCAAAGACATCATTTTCTTACCAACTTCTACAGTGACAATAATATTATAATAATTTTCAACAATAATTCAGTCTTCAAATCTTCAAATAAGAAACCCAGAACATGAAGATGAATGATGAACTCCGATGAATTTATGATGATTCCGGTCAAACTTATGAGTTTTCCGGTGAACCAAAAAATTTTTGAACACAATTTTTGCAATAAAACTTCAATAAAAACCTTGACACAACATATATGACAGAGATTTAACAAGGTTTTGTAAGAACTAATCAGCAAAAACACCAAGATCTTCAAGTTATAAACTGATTTTTCCCAGAAAGTATGAATTTCAAACACCCGAAAAACACTCGGTTTTAACAAGGAAGAGAGCCCGAGCCAAGGCTCCGATACCACTTGTAGGTCCAACTAGCAGAGGATCTAGTCGCCTAATCCTTGTATACGAACAGACCCGGTTGTGCGGAATCCAACCGGGAAAGCAAACCGAGATCGAGATAAATACAAGACACAGAGATTCAAAGATTAACACACACACTTGTATATATTCAGAAGAGTTTTGAAACAGGATTACACAATATTACATTCACACACTAAACTCTCCTGTGTTCTCTCACTTAATTTTGTGTTCTCTCTCTCGTTCTTGGATCCTTGTTCTGTCTTCTGTCTGCTGCTGTTTATATAGGGGTAGGTTCGACGAAACATGTTGAGTCGACGAAACCTCATGGCGAAACACCAACAGTGACGAAACAAGGAGAGTTTCGTCACACCCTTATATACGACGAAACATGAGTTTCCTCAACAAGTTTCGTCAAGTTCATATGCAGGAAGAGTTTCGTCAACAGCAAGAGTTTCGTCAACCAGTTGCTGGGCTGGAACTTTCGTCATATGTGATCAGGTGTAGTACTTTCGTCAACAGGAGCTCATGCTGGGAACAGACAAAACAATTAGAATTTCAATAAGAAATATCCATGCATTCACGTATTATGCATTTAAATGTCATCACATGACATCATCATGGTGATGTGGCGTCGGGAAAGGGTTCGCGGCTCTTCGTGCTTCGCGTGTCGAACTCTGGGGCGCAAGACGGAGGAATATCGCGACGTCGGGCTTGAGCCGAACCTAACCGAGTCGAACCTAACCGAGTCGAACCGGACCGAGTCGAACCGAACCGAGTCGCGTCCACATAATATGTATCAACACAAATGAGTCACGGGTCAACAGTTCAAATGGGTCAATGGGTCAGAATTATGTTTAACTTGCAGCAGGAGTTATGTTTATTTTTCTGTTAATAGGTCAACTAGTGGGCTTTTAGTCGTGGGTCACTTTTTTTTCTTTTTTATGGTAGTTTTTGAGTTATTCCCAATCATGATCGGGAAGTGGAGTCTAGATCCAGGTTGCTATTTAATTCGCTGCAAAATCTTTCAACTATAATCATTGTTTTAGTTTTTTCAATCAATGAAAATAGTCGATCAATCAGTTTGATCAAATACTGTGTATTATCTACTATTATCCTTTAGTTCTCCAAATCACTTCGTAAGTTTCTTGTATCTATTATGTGTTTGTTGTATATTAACGAAATGACTAGTCAATCACATGCTTTAGGTATGTTTAATAATATTGATAAAAGGGTATCTGTTAATTGTCTGTTGACTTTTGAGTTTAATGAATTGACGGATCTTGGTTTTTTGAAGGATTAGGCTTTCACGTTTGTTAATTTGCTAAAAAATATGCCTTGTACATGCTTGTCGCTTGATAAATTATATCAACAAATGAAATGAAATTTTATGATTTTGTGTAACATTCATAATTACTTTTCATTTTTGTACCAGATTGTATAGCTTTACCATAAAATTTCATATTTGGAGTTCCTTAATAATGAATGTTCTTCACCAGTGATATTGGGTTTGTATAGCATAGATAATACTGAATCTAAAAGATGCATTTCAGATATCCATATTACAAATAAGATAATCTTTCCAGAAACATGAAGCAAAAATCAAGCCTACTATTGCAGTGTTTTACTTTAAGCAGGTCTAATGGCAAAGAAAAGAAAAGCAAACAAAATCAAAGCGTACAAAGACAAGACAATGAGTATTTGATAGTTACGGACTTGAGGGTTCAAGAAAACAATAGAAAAATGCAAGAATTGGGATTGAAGACCATTACAAATTCTTTGACAAGCTTGACAGGAAGTCAAAAGATGAAGAACAAGAAAGTGAAACCAGCATACCATAATGCGAGAGACGAAGACTATAACCCTGGTTATAGTGATGATAATGAGGAAGAATACTATGAAGTTAATACAAATGTTGAAGCATCTAAAAAGGTAATTAGATTGTTATTTTTTAGTTTTATATTATAAAAACTCGTTTCTAATAAAGACGACATTCATTATAGCAACATCGTCCACGATATATTGCACCAATGTCCTTGAATAAAATTGCTAAATTAGCAAAGCAACATCGAGTGATCGCTCCAAAAGTCTCGGATTCAACACAATGAAAGCGAATCATTCTAAAGCAACACTTAGCATGGGTGAATTAATTTCATGTAATAAAGGGACAAAGCAAAGGGAGATATTCACACAAAATTTGGAAAAAGCCCACTTGTATTAAACACGGATTAAAGAAACATTTGGTTCTGCTTGATGAGGATGATGACGAGGATGATGACGTATTTCAAGGTATCGTTTTTGAGTCGTAAAGTTCATTTAATCATTCAGTAATTACAAATTTAGTCATACAACTACTTTCTATATTAATGTACTTCTATATGCTTTTAAATGTTTATGAATTAGATATGGAACCAACAGGTTTGGAGGATAATGGAAATGAGCGGTATAATTTGAGTCTCAAGGTACTTGTGTTCATTGACATTGAGTAGTAAGCTGGTTCATTTTTTTTTTTTTTTTGTAATATATGTATAGTGTTGCATATAACAATGACAAGTTTATGTAGACCAAGATGATGAGTATGATGACATGGACCTTACTGAATCTGCAAATAATGATGATGAGATACAAGAGGATAATAGCCATGATGATTTGGAAGGCGAGGACAATGCACTAGTTCAAAATCAATTACATCGCCCCGAATTAGAAAAAAACAATAGGTTCGGTTTAACTGCATATACCATGATTTTAGATTATTATTGGTTACATATACACATATATATATTTAATGTATACTTGATTTCAGATATATCCAAAACCAATAAAAGAGGACCGACAATGCTGCATCTTGTGCACACACGAAAAGTCGATGAACCAGAGGTCATTATATGTAATGAATTTGGACAACCAGTGGGACCAGCAACAAAGGAGAAGGATATAGTCGGAAAATTCTCTCGATTTTTGGGTACAATAGCTCGTAATCATAGTTATGCACCGTTGACCTATAGTTCACGGCATAAGGTTCCACATAAAGATAAAATATGGGAGTACGTCTTGGTAAGGTTTTAATTAGTTTTATTTCTTTTATTTGTTATATATCATTTTTATTTAAACCAAATTCTAATCTTTTTAAGGAAAAATATGATGTACCCTATGCTGCTAAAACATGGGTAAAGACCATTGGAAACGACTACAAGGTACACAAATGTAGGTTCAAGAAAAAACACTTCTATCGATATAAGGACAACAAAACAAGATTGATGAACCGACCTAAAAACATTCCGGCTGATGATTTCTCACAATTGTTGAGGTTGTGGAGTAATAATATTCTAGGCAATTTATATATTACTAGTATTTGTTATTTAGAGTTCTATTGGCTAATTCGTTTATGTTAATGTGTCTTCAGAAGCGTTGTTTGCGGGCTAAGGAAATTCACATGTCTCAAAAGAATATGCACACAGCTGGCCCAAAAAGTTTCGCTAGAGTTCGTGAAGAGATGGTAATATGTCTTGGTGTTGCTGGTGATTAGTGTTTTCTAATGTTCAAGATGCTGATTTTTTTAAATGTGTATGTTACCATGAATACAGAGAAACGACGACCCAAACAAGGAATTACCTAGCTTAACCAAAGTGTTTGAACGTACACGGAAAAGGACCGAAGGACGTTCATATCTTGATACATATGACGATACGGCAACGAAAATTGTAAGTTCTTTCTAGTTTTTCGTTATGAGGGTTTTAAATGAAGAATCTTTTATGTGTTGACTTTTAAAAGTCAGGTGCTTGTTCTGATTTTGTTGTTTGGTCTGGTTTATTATTGGCTGATTTTTTTTCTTGCTTTATAATTTTTAATTTCCTTATTCTCTTTTAAAGGAACAAATGAAAAATTACAAACCTCCCGAAGATGGAAGTGCTTTGGTGGATCCTTTTACGGTTGTAATGAACAAGGAGCATGATGGCTACCTTCGACTTTATGGTAGGGGTGTTACTAAAAAAATGTTGAAAAAAATGGATGGTGGTGAAGAACCATACATGATTCCGGGTGGGCTTATGGAATCATTCCAAGCAAGCCTTGAAGTTGAAAAAACCCAATTGTTTGAAATGAGAAAAGAAATCGAAGATGATCATCAATGGAAAAAACTGAGATAGAAGCTATGAAGAAAGATTTTCACAGCCAACAAGCACACTTTGAATCTAGGATACAAAGTATTTTAAAAAAGCTACCCGTTGAAGTACTTCAAGATCTTCAAGATGAGTATAAAGTTTTTGTTGCTTTTTATCATTGTAATCGACAAATTTGTTTTCATTACGTTGTTTTTTTAGTTTGGACATATGTTAAACTACTATATAAGATATTTATGTTATTATTACATTGCTGGAATTATCTAATAGAAAATTTAGTATTTTAAACAATGATGGTATATAGTTGCATTTGACTTTTTAAAAAGGTTGCATTTACTGCAACTAAAATCTTTAAAAAAATGTTGCATTTGATATAAAAAAAAAAGTTGCATTTTACCACTGAAAATTATAAAAATGGTTGCAATTTAGAGTAGCAAAAGTTGCATTTAAGGTAGCAAAGGTTGCATTTGAGTGTTAAGAAAGTTGCAAATAATAATATAAAAGTTGCATTAGAATGTAAAAAGGTTACATCTTAAGGGAGAGGATCATGAGAAAACTACATCTAAATGAGAAAACTAGAAAACTAACTAAAAAAACCTAAAAAAAGGTTATAGAGTGAACACTAGGTTGAGAGTGAACTGTGTGAACTAATCTAGGTCATTAGATTACAACTGGGGGTGGTTTTCATTTTAAGGGTCCAATATATATATATATATATATATAGGGTATGGTTATAGAGTGAACACTAGGTTGAGAGTGAACTGTGTGAACTAATCTAGGCCATTAGATTACATCATCTAGAGATATTTAAACAATGGCAAGATTGTAATTATAATGTTGTAACTTCCCTTTAAAATAATTGACAGAAGGGTATTTGCGTCTTTTGTAAATTGCATTTATTAAACAATATAATCAAAATCCCTAAAATCTTGCTAGTTTCCGTATATACAAGATACACAGCTGTTACTGTATACACATGTGTACAGTCTCGCTAGTATTAGTTTATACAAGATACACAAATGTTAGTTTGTACACATGTGTATAGTCTCGCTAACTATCAGTTTATACAAGATACACAACTGTTAGTTTATACACTTGTGTACAGTCTCGCTAGTATTAGTTTATACAAGATACACAAATGTTAGTTTATACACATGTGTACCGTCTCGCTAACTATTAGTTTATACAAACTACACAGCTGTTTGTTTATACACTTGTGTACAGTCTTTTATACATCTGTGTATTGTATTCAGGAATGGTTGCATATGCATGCACACGAGTAAATTCATATAAAAATTATGAAATTAATGAAAACAAAACATATCACATGTATGCAAAAATAAATAACTTCATCACATATTCAAAAAAAAAAGTTAATGCCCAAAAATAATTACAATTTCAATCTCAGAGAAATTTTTCAATATTTATTGAAAATTATAAAAAGTTAAAAACAATATATTATGATATCGATATATATGGATAATAAAAGAAAAACAATATTAAAGTTGAAACTAAAACAAAATCTAAGGCTAAAGAAATGATAGAGAAATAATTAAAAATGAGAGAGAGAGTTGAGAGAGTTAACAGAGGAGAAAATTAAGGAATTTTAATTAAACATACTTGGCTAATGTCAATCTTACCATTTTAATATAAAAAATGATCAAAGGTCAAGATTAGTTCACTGAGTTCACTCTTAAGAAGTTGTTCACTCTTGAACCTAATCCTATATATATATATAGGGGGCGCTAAAATGAAAACCACCTCCAGTTGTAAGAATCGAGAGAACCACTTTCTAGCCACTAGATCAACAAGATGGATGGATAAGACTAAAAGTAACTAAAATTAATATTAAATACATTTTGTCTTATTATGTCTTTAATATTTTAATTTAAAAGGGTAGTTTAGTATAATTACTCTTTTTTGTCTTTTTGTCTTTATTATTTTTTTATTATTTTTTTTGTTTTATTATATTACTTTTTTATTTTTTAAACAGAATTTTTTTATTAAAAGCATTTTTAAATTCAAAATTTTCTTACAAAACAAATTTTTTTGCGCGCCGGTCTTTGCACGCCGTTTTTACGTCCGGCTTTTTCACGCATCATTTTTTAACGCTTCGTTTTTGCACGCCGTTTTTTACGCTCGGCTTTTTCAAGCGTCGTTTTTTTAACGCGCCGTTATTTACGTCCCATTTTAACGCGGCGTTGTTTACGTCCCGTTTTTTTCGGGGCGTTTTTATGCCCCGTATTCACGCCCCTTATTTAGGCGCCGTTTTATCACACGGTTTTTTACGTTTTACAATTTACGTAGAAAATTTTTTACCTTTTACGTTAAATAGTTTTTACATAAAAGTTTACGTTTTGCGTTTTACGTTAAAAAGTTTACGTTTTACGTTTTACGTAAAACTTTTTACGTTTTACGTTTTACGTTCAAATTTATACGTTTTATGTTAAACTTTTTACGTTTTACGTTAAACTTTTTACATTTTTACGTTTTACGTTTTATGTTAAACTATTTACGTTTTACGGTTTTACGAAAAACAGACAGAGTTTCCTCTGTTTTTTGGGATAAGCCGACAACTCAAGTTGTCGTTATCTTTTCAAAACTCAACAATTTTCAACAATATAAACACAATATATAAAATTTCTATCAAAATGCCAAACGTAACAAGTCACTAAAGTATCAGTTCGAGCTCGGTGCGCGTTAACTAAATAAAATCTAAATTGACGTAATAATAACTCGCTACGTTTAAACTTTACCAGTCCTCAGTTGACCATCTTTGACTTGTTTGACTGCTGCTGACCCGAACCGGGTCCGTTGAGTGCTTTCGACCCAAACCAAAACCAAAACCCGAAACTGACCCGAGTTGCACCACGTCGAGCCGAAACTGAACTGTGTTACCCCCATGTTTTCTTGTCGAACCGAACTTGAACAGAGTGAACCGTAACTCAACTATGTCGAACCGAAAATGAACCAAGATCCGAGCCGAAACTGAACTGGGCAAACCCGAACCCAAAATAATCCCCAAAGCCAAATCTGAATCTGGACTGAATGAACCCAGACTTGTACCGAATCTCAATCCTGAAACCTAAACCGATTCCAACCTGAAATCGGAGCTCTGCTGCAAAAATTCCCACAGCCGCCGTCAGAAGGTCATCGATCAACCACGATCATCTTCACCTGCGTGTCATCATCATCTTCAGCATATCCTCATCATCATCATCATTGACATTTTCAGTCAACACCATCCGAAAAAGTAAAAGAAACAGGTGAAGAGAGATGAGCGAGGAGATGGGGCTTACCAGTAACTCGTCGAAGAGAATGGAGGTACCACAGCCGCCGTGATAACCTGTCGGAGAGTCAAGCCAGCTCCATCGGATCTCTCTGCTTCGAGACTCCACCCAACCCCACTATACCCCCCCCCCCCCCCGACGTCGCCTAATACGGCTGCTGCCGTTGTTTGTGGTGCACCGCCGCCCAAAGTGGTGGTCGGCCGTTCATTTGAGAGAATGAACAGGCGGTGTTAGTGGCACAAAAAAAATTAAAGAGATGAGAGAGGTATTTAAAGTGACTTTAATGAAGAGAGATGGAAGATTTGACATTTGGTGTAAATTACTAAAATACCCTTTAGGTTGGCATAATCTGATTGGTTGAGAGTGGTTCTCATGGTTCTTACAACTGGGGGTGGATGGATGAGATTAAAAGTTATATAGGGGGCCGCTAAAATGAAAATCACCCCAGTTAAGAGAACCACGAGAACCCCTTTCCAACCATTAATCTTTGGAGATGGATGGATGAGATTAAAAGTTATAAAAACAATATTAATTTTTTTTCATATTATGTTTTTAATATTTTAATGTTAAAAGGGCAGTTTAGTAAATTTGTTTGTTTTGTCTTATTGTATATATTGTTTTCTATTATTTTTTTTGTCTTATTAAATTAATTATTTTTTTATTAAAATCAGATTTTTAATTAAAAAACTTTTTAAATCTAAATTTTTTTACAAAAAACATTTTTTTGTCAGGATTTTTTTACAAAAAATGTTTTAAGAGCCGTTTACGCCCCGGTTTTACGCGCCGTTTTTCGACCGGTTTTACACGCCGTTTTTTTACGCCCGGTTTTACGCGCCGTTTTTTACGCCCTGTTTTTACGCGCCGTTTTACGCCCCCGTATTTACGCGTCGTTTTTGTCACCATTTTTTTTACGAGCCGTTTTATACGACCTGTTTTTACGCGCTATTTTTTACACCCCGTTTTTTACATGCTGTTTTTTTACGCGCCGTTTTTTACACACGTTTTTCAACTTTTTTTTATGGTTTTAAACTTTTTGTTATGAAAACTCTTTTTACGGTTTTAAACTTTTTTTTACAAAAAAACTTTTTTACAAAAAAACTTTTTTACAAAAAACTTTATTATCATTCAAAAAATCATTCACAAGCACGCCTTCATCATCAAGCTCACCAGATGCAATGTCCCCAACAATGTCAACTATCTGTACCGCACTTTGTGTCCACGTTGATGCAACTTGCGGTGTTGAGAAGATGATTTAGTCATCAATTTCATTTCTGTCGCCCTCTTGGTTACTTTTTATCACTAGTACATAAGTGATCAAAAGATGCTTTGGTATTTTCAAAAGTTGCGGTTATCATCTTTAAACCGCATCTTATCGTTGTTTTGAAAAAACATGGGCCAAAAGATGTGGTTTTTACGTAACCGCATCTTATAGGTGTTTTGAAAAAAAATCAAGAGTCAAAAGATGCGGTTCTTTAACCGCACCTCTTGATATAACAATAAATTATCATCAAGAGCCAAAAGATGCGGTTATTATTTAATTAAAATTACATAAACACATATTATTATTTAATTGAAATTATATAATGTTAGCATAAAAACTTCCAAATTTACCAAAAAAAAATGAATTTACCTCCAACAGTTTTTCTCAAAATTTTAAATCTCCCTCCACCCTCCTTGGCTCTCAGTTTGAAGTTGTTCCCTTATAAAAAATTGAAACTGTAAATCGTTCAGTTGAGTATTCATTGCAAAGGGTTCCAAAATCTTGGCTGAAGTTTCATCTTTTGGAAAGTTGTAGGTTCCATCGCAGCAGGTTTTGATAACTTGAAATCGCAAGTATAGCCTGAGCAATCAAACCCTTTTCGACATAGATGACAGAAAACTTGGTATCTTTATTTTTCTTTTTAATTCGGTAGATTTTGAAATCGACGGTTCCATCATGACATCTTCCATAGTAGATATACAGAAGTTTCCGTTACAGAGAGTCTGAGCCTCAATTTGGGGTTATAGTTATGTTCTAAGTAAGCCTCTAGCATTTAGGCTCTTGTAGATTGGTAGCCTAACATTAAGTTTTTTGGAACTGATTTTAGTTTGTAAATTCGATTTAAAAGCAAATTGAGTGTTCATTGGTTTGGTCATGTTTAAAGATGCACATCAATTGCTTGATGAAATGCTTCAACCACTAATGATATCTAAGTTTTGTGACCTGGAAAGATGATGACCGATACTATGTAGTATAAAGACATGTATATATGTGTATGTGGCTTATATATTACTCTCTCCGTCCCATTAAAAGTGTCATATTTTGAATTTTCAAAGTCTTTATTTGTAAACTTTGACCTTAAATAATTTTGTTTGTGTTAGATAATACTTGATGAAAGTTATATGATTTGAGTGTGTTTTACAAGTGTTTTTATCGGGTTAATTTTCATCAAGTTTTATATAACACAAAAAATATATATTTAAAGTCAAAATTTATAAATAAAGACTTTGAAAATTCAAAATAAGACACATTTAATGGGACGGAGGGAGTATATCTTTGCATTTGATGTATGCTTTTTGCGTGGTTTGATAAATGTTTTTTGTATGGTTTGTGATTTATGATTTGGTAGATTTATTGGTCAATTGTAGTATGGTCGGACTTGTTGGTCGTGGATTTGGATCATCATGTCTTTTGTGCATATGTAAGGTAGATTTGGAACTAGATGTCTTATGTGTAGGCATGTATGATGGTATATTAACATTTAAATTTAAATTTGCATTTTATACATATGTGCATTTTATTAATGTAAAGTTATGTTTTTAGGCAATTTGTATGATTCCGGTTGCAAGTATGAATTGAAGACATCGGATTTGGTGGCAACTATGAAGAAATAGGTTTTTCGTGGCAACTATGAGGACATCGGTTTGGAAAAATTTTATTGTATGTATCATTTTCATCTTTAGAGATGTATGTATTTGTGTAACTTTGTAACTTTTGTTATTTTGTAATACTTTGAAACCTTTGTAATTAATATTCTTTTATATTGGTTTTATTTGATTTTGTTTTTTGTATATTTTATTTTTAGATAATTTGCTTAAAATGATTATTTATTGGGAAATTTTAATGAAATTTCCTGGAAATTGAGCCAAAATAAAAAAAAAATATTTTTTAGGTTAAACACCAAGAGATGCGGTTCTCAAACCGCACCTCTTAAATATCTTGGAAAAACTGTTTTTGCTTAACTTATCAAAAGATTCGGGTTTAGAACCGCATTTCTTGGACCCGCATCTTTTGCCTTATAGCAATAAGATGGTACGCCATTTGATGTGGGTCTAAAACCGCATCTTATAGCCAATATAACCGCATTATTTGATCAATTCTGTACTAGTGTATACTTACACCTACAAACATATATTATAAAAAAGTGATGTCTACACAGGATTAACCGCAAACCACGATACGTAATTATATCATGTTATAGTTTTATATCACTGATTATTAGAAACAATAGATACCTGTCTTTAGTAGATACTTTAGGTTTCCCCACTGTTTCCTTAACTCCGACATCAACACTGTTGTTGTATATAGATTTGTATCATTCCACCATTGTTAATACCTCTGCTGTATTCGGATGACAGCGTGCAAACTTTGATATTTCTCGATCCAACTTGCCTTTGACAGCCTCTGCCCCAGCACACAATGTATCTAGCCCATTCCACAACAACATGACCTAACACATATTTAATTTCCTCAATCTTCAGCTTAAGAATCTTACCGAATCCCATTCGTCTAACAATATTCTGGTGTGTCATAGTCATCTTATTAATAGCTTCACACAATTTGTTTGGCGACGTTCGCGTCCTAATACCGGGCAGTTGATTATTTTTTTTGGATCTTCGACGCTTTTCAGTTTTCACTTTTCTACGCTTTTCTTCTTTTTTCGGCCTCCGGGTTCTATACTTAAACAACTCCTCTAGTACACTGTTTTTTCCGTCTCCTTTCTCCGCTGTTCAATATACCCGTACCCATCTTTACGTTCAAAGAATATACAAAACACTAATGTCGTAAAAATCTGAATTTTTCCCAACAAGGAATTACCTCGTTTTTTGTCATCCTTGTCACTCCTCTTACGTTTGCCTAACCCACCAGATCTTGTTTTACGCCGAGTTGAACAAGATTCATCTTCCCCTGTCAATAAAAAATAACAAAGCATAAAGGTCGCAAAAGTAGTAAACATACATTTCATCTAAATTTTCTCAATAAAAAGGTATACATACCATTAATTTCGCTTGCAACAGAATCTAATTTTCTTTTCCTCTTTGCATCATTCTCATTGGCACATTCCCCTAAGTTAAAACATGAAATGAGCAACCAAATTAAACTACAAATTAATTGATACTAGTGTTCTACTGACGATCACCAAAAATAGTAGAAACATGTTATACATATATGTATTTACCTTTCTTTTCACTTTCTTCGTCATTGTCGCCTAAGTAAAGAATCATGAAATTTAAAATCAATTCCACAAAAACCAATCAGAATCTTGTCGTAGAGTTATCAATAGACCTCGAATGCTTACCTACTGATTTCTCCATAATCGACACACGTATTGGCATAACCTTGAACTCCTTTGTTCGTTTTCCTCGTCTTCTTTTTTGTTCTAATGGTTGATTATCTTCTTTGTTTGGTACCTTTCTGTTTTGTGCAGCACATTCTTCAAGTTTCTCTCTTGGCTCACCTTCTGTTCATGTAAAACAACAAACTTAGAAGGTACACATACCAATCCTCACATTTTACACAAAGTAGATATCTGAAACATGCAACATTTTTTGTACGAACCTTCACTAACAGACTTACTGTCGTCGCTTGTCTTACTTTTCTTATGCCTTGTTGAGTTGTCATCTTCACCATGAATAACAGACTCTGCTTTACCCCCACTCATGTCGAACTCTTCGTTAACCGATCTAATCGTAAATTTCTCCACTTTATTCTTTTGGTCATCTACATGTAACAAAAAAAGAAACACATAAGATGTTTGGAAATTAAGTTTGACTTTTGGATCGTACACAAACATAACATATGAACTTCTTGTACCCTCTTTATTACACCATTTCTCTTTTACTCTCCTAAAGTACTCGGCTCTTTGTAAATTAACCTCCTGTTTTTCTTCCATACTCTCCCCTACGAAACAAGTATAAAAGTTATATAGTTAACAATAACAGTCAACCAAAAAAAAAACATAAAAAACAAACCAACTTTCAGTCTTGTGTATATTATTATTACTTGTTTCAAAATCATCATCAGACTCCGTATTTGTAGACTGGGCATTGTCAATCTTACGGACAACTCCCTTCTTCATCTTGCCAGCAGTACATAACGGGATTCATTTAGATGATGCACATGGCATAGAACACACGTACACCTTTTTATTATTAGCTAACCCTATAAATAGCATAACATAACAACAAGGACCCCAAGAATTATACTTTCTTCATCATCAGAGCATATAAAAGAGTCTTCTGGCTTGTTAATAAATCTTTATTTCCATCTACCAGCTATCCATTCGCTTTTTCACCCTACGTATTTACATTAACAACCTGATTTAACAAAATACCTGCTCGTTTATTGATGCAATTTAATGTTTATAAATAAATCCACTTACTAGTCCTCATTTTGATCTTTATACGTCACCTAAAATAAACCATTAAAATAATCAACTCAAAAAGTAATAGAAACAAATAAGTTTACACATTTACTTCATGAGAATTAAGTAGACAACACTATGACAACTAAAGAGAATGTATCACATTACCAACATATATGTTCTTTTCAGTCTATTTAATATTTAAACACATGTGTATTTCCATCACTTAAACATGTGTATTAGCATAACAGTTAAGCCACCAGTTTACATGATTTTGAACAACCTTAAGTTGAAATCCATTTTTTCACACCAATTAAATCAATAGATCGTATAGTTCGTGTAAACCAAATTCAAAATATGTGTATTTAGTCACCAACACTTATCCTATGTACCCAACAGTCTCCATAACGTGTATACACATGTGTATTCATAGCACTTACACATGTGTATTACTATAGTAGTTAAGCTAAGAGGTTAAACCATTTCAAAGAACATCAGCTCAAAACATTTTTAGGTACAAAACAATGCCATTGAACTAAAAGATTCTACTAAACCGACACAAATACATAAAAAATTAGTTTGTTACAATATGTAATCCGACCAAATACATAAATACTTGTATTTTATAGACAACAAAATATACCCAAATTTTAAACAATGATTGTATTTCGCAATCCACCAAAATATCAAGATGAATAATTGATATAGACTCAAGCAAGATACACAGGTCGGAACTGAAATACAACATATCTTAATGGTATATGATAAAGTTTCAACAAGTACACACCTAATCGGTTTACCTGTCCCAACAAACTAAGCCCTAGCTCTTGGATTAAGAGGATTCGAAGACATTAGAGAAGAATCATTCATAATCGTTTGTGAGAAAACTTTAATCGGCCAAAACATATGAACAAATACCAACAATATACTACAAAATCAATACACATATTGTTGAAAAGGAGCTTCAGTTGATGTTTTGGTGTGATGGAGTTTCAAAAACAAATTATCAAGCTTTTGGCGATGTAGTGGCATTTGATGCAACGTATCACATAGACACGTAATGTTTTTAAAGTGTTTTCCGCATTTAGTATCTGCTTTTTTCTACGTTTCTAAAATAAATATTATATATGGTCATCATTTATGTGTAGGTACGATATGATATTTGTCCCCTTTACCGGGGTTGATCATCATAAGAAGTGTACAATTTTCGAGGCTGGATTGATTCACAACGAAACCATTGAATCGTACTCATGGCTTTTACAAAAGTTTCTTGAAGTGCATGGTGGAAAACAACCTCTTATGATATTAACCGATCAAGATTATGCCATGAATCAAGCCCTGAATAATGTATTTGACAAGGCTGTATACAGACTATGTATGTGGCACATCACCAATAGAATACCAGCTAAGGTATGTTAAATGGATTTCAAATATGTGTCTGTGTATACGTTAGATATGTGTCATGTATATGGATAAAAAAAACTTTGACGTTCTGATATACAAATATGTACAGTTATGTATGATGAATGACGGGTCTTTCTATTACGAAACTAGTGTAATGACTTATCTATATCCTGTGTGTTGACAAAGGGCAGTGATGAAACGAATAATGAGCTAAAGAAACAGATCCACAAACTGGTGTGGAATGTTTACATAGGACCACACAGGTTTGAAAAGAGGTGGAACTTACTCATGATTGAGTACGGTTTGGAAGATCATGCATGGATGAATGAAATGTACGCTATAAGGGAACAGTGGATTCCATGTTATTTTCGTGATGTACCTATGTGTTGCCTTATGAAGACCACTTCTAGATGCGAAAGTGCTAATCATATGTTTAAAGCAAATTCCAGTCCCCATAATACATTGGTCCAGTTTATGCTTTGTTATGATACATCAGTGGACAAGATACATAACAGACAACGTAAACTGTCTTATGAGACAGACACAACCAATCCGGAGTCGTACAAAACATCATTTCTGATAGAACGCCATGCCAATGAAATATATACGTGCACGTTCTTCTGGGAAGTTCAAAAGGAGATTAACAAGTCTAACACTTTGTGTTACGTTGCTGAAAGAGAAATGGTTGATGGAGTTAATACGTATCTAGTTGCTCATCAAGATCACACGAAAGAAATTGTGAATGAGTATATGGTTAGTTTGGCTATTAGCATCTATAGTTCTTACAATCGTAACAACTTTGTTTTTATTGAAAATTGTCTAATTGTCTTTGTTAATATTGTAGGTAACTGTCAACAAAAGTGATTTTACAGTTTCATGTGTTTGCATGGGTTTTACCCGGGTTGGATATCTTTGCCGACACGTTTTTTTGCATATTCAGACATCATAATGTTTTTCAGATTCCAGCTAGATACATACATCCGAGATGGTGTAGAGTTGCTATCCCGTCAAGTGTACACTTCCTGGAGAATAGGTTATGTGACGAACAAAGTAGGAGTGGTGTGTTGTGGCATGCGATTTACGATAACATGAACATGTGTAGAGATAGAGTGCGTGGCAATATTGAGAAACTACAAGAGTTAAGTGACCAGATACAAGCTATTAAAGATAAACTTTTCAGCGAGATATCATACGACCATGCAATGAATAAAAAAGGTGTTGTGATCGAGGAAGTAATTGCGTATAAACAACCAGTTGATGTTTCTTGCACGACACCGTGGAAAATATGCAATAAAGGATGTGGTAAGCATAAACGAACAGTTGGTCCAGGGAGAAAGCAATTAAGATGAGCAAAAAACCGATAAGGAAATGCAATTTCTGCAAAAAACGTGTTAGGGATCATGATTAGAGGAACTGTCCGCTCAAAAAGGGAGATCTGGTTAAGGAAGAGTCGACAACCGACGAAGAAGATGAGATTTACGATGATGATGAAACTGAAGAGTCTGGGTCCGATGATTTTGAAAGTGAAGAATAGTTTACGTAAAGCTTATCAACATTTGCCTTTTTTTCTAGACATTCTGTTGGTTGATGTTTTAGATTACATGTTCTGGTAGTTTGTTTGCATATGTGTTTAACACATACAAGTGAAGTATTTGACTTTTTTTAAGTTTTATCATTTATCCATGCCTTTTTATTGACGATATTCACGTGTACTATACTGACTTGCGATATATGCTATAGTTACATTAACATGTAGTCCAGTAGGTTATAATGGTACACCTGCAGATGAGTATTTGGAGCCCAATAGGATAGCATTTTTTAGAGGTGTACATGTATATGTGTTGTTTGTGTTGCCAGTAGTAGCTACATTTTGCAGATGCCTTGTGTAAATGATTCTTATAAACGCTACGCATTAGCTAAGAAATCAGCAGGGTATACTTTTTTGTCATCCCAGTTTTAAGTTTTAAAAAAATTTAGCATGTGTCGGGCTAGCCGGTTTTGAATGAAACTAAAGCCGGTTTCACCCATTTATGACGGAATACGCCTGATAAGTTTATGCTCCAACTTAGCGCCTAACAAACACAACGAAAATGTCAAAACAGCCCAGGAAGAACCAACCAGCAGCAGTCTAGAAGCCGGGGTGACTAATAGGAGACCCAACCTGAAAAAAAAAACCGATAATCGAAGCGAATAGTAGCCGAAGCAGACCCTAATACAGTAATTCCATTATTTCTTCGGTTCCTATTACTGTAGTCATTTGGGTATCGGGTCGGTTCGGAGTCCGGAATTATGAAGAACCGAATTACACAGTCTGGACCGAAAAACACATAGTTTACTAACTATATTGGGTCGAATCCCAGCATCATACCATAACCTAAAGTCTTAAACAACAATGTATAGCTTCTGTATATGAGACTTACAAGCATAGTTGAGAGTTTGATCATTAAGCATTGCACTTTTTCGTTAAACAGATGCAGTATTTTAATATGTTTTATTCCAAAAAAATGATGCTGGATGGTATTGGACAAATGCTGGAGGTCAAAACACCCTTTACTGGAGTTGAAGATTTCATTTAGATTTAGGTTCGGGTAGTGACCGATACGTAACCAAAACCGAGTCTAAAATGGGTCGGAATCGACCCTTTTATGTTGGGTATTATTTCAGGTAATAATCTACAAGATGTTCGGTTATCCGGTCGGTTCGATTCGTTACCGGGTCAGGGTGGGATATTGATAAAGCGCTCAACACTACAAGAAGCTTTTTTTTATAAAAAACTGAGACCCAATTGAAATTATATGAATACAACTGTGCAATTCGATACTCCATGACAATTGACAAACCATATATATTTTCATCGATTATTAGTTCATTAGGTTATTATTTTCTACCGTAACTCATGTGTATTTGGTTTTTCTATTACTATAAGTAATTACAATGTTTTGGGTTGCACACGTGTACGGAATAAGGTTCTAATTAATCAGAATTTGAACGAGCTATACTATCTTGTCATTTCAAGAATGCACATTCGCGCGACCGTACAACCAACAACTATATCTACAGAAAACGAACATTATGCTGATGGTAAACGTTATCCCATACATGAGAGGTCCACATAACATGATTAACACCAAGTGAAACTAAGGATAGTAACGAGTCTGTTGAGCAAAACGAGCGAAACGAAAGTAAAGTTATTGTTTAAACACCAGCATAATTAAACTACAAGACATAAAATCCAGAAGCCTTCTTTTGATCTATTTCTTTCTGTTGATGCCGGCAAATTGGTAGGCTTCTTCCAAAATACGTTTGCGATGTTTGTTCGCTTCCGATGTTATCAATTTCATGGCATACTTCCTCCTTAGTTGTGCAATTTTCATCTTTGCTTTAGCTATTTCGGTTGGGAAGCCAACGTCCCAGCGATCTTCAATGATCCCCATCCAGGTTTCCATGTGACGCCTTGCGTATATTCCGCAGTCTACATAGTTTCCTATTGTCGCCCAACCAATCTCCGAACAAACAGGATGCCGAGCTGAAATATCATAACAACGTGGATGACGAACACGCTTCAGGTACCTAACGACGATATCTTTCTGCACGTAAAAGAACTTGGTGAATTAAACCCGAGGTACACATGTGTATTTTATATATATATATATATATATGTCAACAATCACCTACCACTTTTAACGGAGTCGACTTTAGGAAAAAATCATCATTGTCAAATACTTTAACTGGACTTTCAGATGGATGCATATTATCGATTACAGTTATCGCCAGATTCTTCAAGTCAAAGCAAACTTAATAAAAATGTGCACTTTCAAGAATTGGGAAAATAAGGTTCCCGCATTCTTTCAGGCCGATTAAGTCCTCCTTTTCCTCCAACACAACCAACAAGGCACTAGAAAATATCTTTAACCGTTTGTTGTCATCATAACTTGAGTTGGTCAGCGTGTCCTCGATCTGGCGTTAGAAACCCAAAAAAAAATATATACATACATAAGATATATGTACTAATTATGTACAAAAGCCATTAACTGGAGCTGGTTAACATGATAAAATTTTCTTACAGAAAGGGTGGTGTGACCAAACAGCCTCGACATTGTACCCTCTCTTCTTTTGACTTCTTCATGATTGAGCATAGTAGCCCAACAGTCTATGATCCCAGAACTTAGACACACATTTGGTAGCAGATCCAGTATACAAAAGTGCATCAGATGGGTGCCATAGGTAGTACAGAATATGTCATTCCTGTACACATGCGTGTTTCAAACCAAACATTACAATATCTATACTATATTATAATGCATGAGGGATGGGTATTTTAAGATACCAAAAATAAGAATTTCTTCCCTCTTTATTTATAAAAACACCCCTAAAATGAGGGTAACTTGGTCTTTTAAACACTAATTATATTTTAGTCCCTCGTATTATTACACTTAAATCCCTTTATTTTAACAAAATAATGGCTAATTAGTTACACTTATCCCTTTTCACAACAAACTTATAATTATTTTACGTATTCTTGTCATATTTTATAAACTATAATATCTAAAAAAAATCCAAAGCTACCGTGATGACCTACTCATTTTTGTCGACATTTCGATAGTTGTCTTGGTCAGTATTGTTGTGCGGATTAAAATGTACACATAGATGATGCATTAGTGTACAAGTGATTAAAGCAATGTGTCCTATCACATTTCAAATGCTCAAGACACCCTACGTTGTTGTCATTAGCCTCAATTTAATAATCTTCTAACCCTTTTCACTCCTATTTTCATTCGATTAAGATTGTTCACCAATTGTTCTAGCGATTAGATTAAATTTCGAAACCTTGCACATACGGGTTTGATATTAGCTTTGTTCGTATTCTGTATGTTTGTGTATTTACTTGGTTGGGTACAAACACATACATGGGTTAGCAGATAGTAGATTGACATCAAACAAGCTCACTTGTTTTATCTAATTGGTTGTATTAAAAAACTTTATATAATACCATATTCAACAAAATGGAATTTTAGTTTTCATCAAAAAATTATAAAAATGTTTTTAGAAGCATTTTCGTTTTTATAAAACCTTTTTTTTATAAAAACTTTTTTTAGAAGTTTGGTAAATAAGTTTTCCACCAACAAACTTTTAGGAAAAAACTCCATAATCTAAACATAATACATCTTCAAAAAATGAATATCAGATTCTGTTGCATCTTTTTAAGGATTATAAGTACAAAAATACTCTTATAGATAATATTAGTTAGTTGAAAAAAGCTACAGGTTATTCAATTCGTTGGTTTGTTGGTTGTATATATAGTATAATTCATTAATTTTTTTCACTTCAAGAAATTTCTTGTTCTTTAGAATTTTTGGTTTACAGGTATTTTAATTTTCTGTTGTGTATAACTTTGATTTATTTTTCTATGCTCACACTTAACATTTATCTTATTTATTATTAAGTGGTTTTGGAGCTTCAATATTCATCCTTTCAGATCTTTACACAGGTATGTACGTTTCTAAAACATGATATATTGTTTGTTTTTATATTATGTTTAACTGTGAACGTCATTTTTTATCCTATATTATTTATAACGGTAACATGATATAATATGTAACTAAAATACTTAACATTTTTTTTCAGTTCCCCAAACTACTCCAGCTACAACTAATGTATCAGTTAAATAGGAGAACAAAGAAGAAACTCATCATCCAAAGGATGTAATAATCAAACAGGAAGAGATACAAGAAATTGCGGAGGATGTTGATCTCGATTACTGCAAATGGTGGTGTGACAATATAGATGACATCCTTGAGATGTTTAAGCCGTATGATTACTAAATTGATCTCATCATGATGCAAAATACTTGACACTTGAGCTTTTAGTTTTCAACTTTTATATTTAATACTTATATTTCCTTATCTGTGTACTACTTTATATAACTTTTATTTATGTTTAAGACTTATTTTTTTTATTCATGTGTTACTGTATTGCGTCAATGGTTTCTTGAAGTACTTGATAATTTAAATTCTAAATTTAACAATTACTAGAGAAATGTAATACTTATGACATATATCTATCATAATAAGGCTACCATAAATATTATACGAATAAGAAAACTATCAGAAACGAGTGCCGCAATGCAAAGTGTTACCCCCGTCGCATCGCACGGGCACCCTACTAGTATATATATATATATATATATATATATATATATATATATATATATATATATATATATATATATATATATATATAGGGCAACACTATATAGGAAACCCTATCTATATGAAAAACCCTAGAAAACCCAACCTCCCGACATTTTTTTTTTTTTTGAAAAAATTAACACATGTAATATACATGTTTTTAAGAGTTTTGGGCCAAAAAAATCAAAAAAGCGCCGAAGGGATCTTTTTAAAAAAAAAAAAAAAAATTTCAGCAACTTTCAGCATTTTTGACTAACACATGTTAGGCACAGAATTTTGTTTATTTTTTTTTAAAATATCCCTTCGGCGCTTTTTTGTTTTTTTTGGCCCAAAACACTCTAAAACATGTATATAACATGTGTAATTTTTTTCAAAAAAAAAAAATGTCGGGAGGTTGGGTAAAAATGGGTTCCCTTTTGGGTTTCCAGAGTTTTCTAAGAATTTGAGGGTTTTTTATCTAATATTATCCTATATATATATATATATATATATATATATATATATATCATGTAATTACATAAACCTTATACGTTTGAGTTAACCACTAACCCCATAGTTCTTCGCACCTCATTTTCCTCCTTATCCCGGGCATATTTAGCTTGATTTTTTTCTTTTATCAGATCTTCCAATGGTCTGCATCAACAATAAAGCAGGGAAAAAACATGAACATAATTAATCAGTATTCAACTATTAACTATTTAATCATCTAATTCAAAAACGATGTTTTACAAAAGATGACAGATTCTGTCACACCCCAACCGATGGCGAAAACATCGGAGTGAGACGAAATAGATTGCTCGAGACATCATAACACTAATAATTGGGACAAGTATTTAAAATAAAAAATTTCATTCCATTTCTAAGAGTCAATTACAAGGATTTGAAACAAATACAACAACATGAATAATGAAATACAATACAATAAGAGTACAAAATTTAAAGTGTGTATCTATGCATCCTACTAGATTCCATGCATCATCAATGTCATCACTAAACCTGCAACATGTTTTAAAAATGTAGTTCAATACAAAGGTATTTGTGAGCATACAAGTTTGGTGCGTAGTATATAAGTATAAAAATGATAGGAAACAATCCACATGGCAAACCTAGTTATCAAGATTAACGTATAAACTGGCATGCGATTTACAAGTCAACCCTCTGTTTACGCAAGTATGAATGAATAAACCTAACATGACCTCTCGTTCACGGGTGGTACGTTACTCCTATAGCATTAAACATGTTAAGTGGAGGCTTGTACGAAGCTAATGACAAGTTCATCACATAAGAATCACCTAGAAAACACGAATCAAGCATAACAAATAGTAAGCATGTTTTGGATTGTTTGTTTATGTATTTGAATAAGAATATATATAATAAGTGTGTTTTGTTGTAAAACATGTTACACCGAAAACTGTGAAAACGAAAAAATGGGTCAAGTATACTCACAAAATTTGCATATGCTTTCCGATTATCCAATTGTTGACGAGCAATGATATTAGGAGATCGAATGTATAAAGGTTAAAGTTCAAGTTTGTTTAGAGTCGAGATTCGGAATTTAAAACAATATGAAAATAACATATGAAAATAATCACCTATTATATAAGATACTTGTTCTTGACACTAGGAAACTCAAATGAGTTTAAATGTTTTCATGGAACAAGGTTCCATTAGAATCGTGACAAGTTATCAAAGTCTAGGACGATATAATCTAGTACCTTGACATATGAACACTAGTTCATCATCAAAGATTCGATTATTCGAATAATATGTTTATGTATTATATAGGTTATGTAATATATATATTAATAAGTCCAATAGTCAAGCAATGAGGTTGAAGATTAAATCTTCATTTATGTACCTCTAAGTTTCATGGAAATCATGTAGGAGGTAGGAAGAGAAGTCTTCCATTTAGGTACCTCTAAGTGTTCACCACTACACTTGATGTAAAAACATACAAGGAGGGTCATGAACTACGAATAATACAAGAATATAAACAATTACTCTATGAGAAATCATCAAGTAATATGGGGATTTTATGTTGGACAACCCAAGTTAGTCCATAATCACACCTACATCAAGTCTTGGACTTAAACATTACTTGTGGGTTAAAAAAAACCCTAAACAAAACACAATGTATATGAGGTTTAACCTCTGATCTTGAATGTCTCAACCTTGTTTTTAAGCCTAACTAACTATAGAAGTGGTTATAAGCATAAGGACATAGGTTTGAGATGAGTTAGATTCAAGTTAAACAAGTTTAGTAAAGATTAGATGAAATCATAAATGAACAGTGAACTTTGGAGCTTTTTTTCCGGAGTACCAGGGACTTATTTACTGTGAAAAACCCATGGAATCAAAGCTTGGATCAATCCAAGCACATAGGAAAAAGAATGGACTAAATCGGACAAGTATTGAGTGAGTTATGATCACTTTTGTGAAGCTTGAAGAATCTGCTCGAACACTGAATTGCAGCTGCGTTTTTTAGAGTTTTAGAGTGATTTGGATGAGTTTGCAAAGTGAAAATGGCTTGGAGTATGCTTGGTATTTATAGGGGATGGATTTGGGTTAACGTGGTTGGCAATAAATATGATTAGTTGGAAGATACACATTAAAAACAAGCAATAAAAAAAGACAATCAGCCAAGCTGATTAGCCTTCTCGGCTGTTGAGTTTATTGGCACCATTTGTAGACCATTTTCAGCTATCACCCTTTTCTTTGATTAGTCATAAGTCACTAAAATTTTTATTTACACACTAGAAAAAAAAATGGGCCAATGATTAACTTATTATAGTAATAATAATTAGTGGATTAATATGAAACCACCAAAAACAAATGCCCGTGACTTTGGGCTGTGATATTCGAATGGCCACAAAGCCATTTGTTATGTTGCCCTTTTTTTTGTTTGAGAGTATTTTATGTATCACTAAAATTATTTTATTAATTAATATATATATATATATATATATATATATATATATATTAATGTTTAAATTTATACATAAAACATGAAATTAAATAAGTTTGTTATGAAATAAAGTATAGATTATGTGCCGTGAATGTAGAATTAAGTGCTTGCACGTATAGGATATCTAGAATCACGTATTGACTATAAGGCACGAGTATGTGTCAAATGTATAAAATGTTTAAGCATGTAAAAGATAAACGAAGTATAATTCATATGAAATAATTAATTTTATTACGATCGAAGTCTCGGATTACAATGATACGGAACGAAATACGATAACGAGAATTTCAAGTTTCAAAATAAAATAAATAAATAAATAAATACAAGACACGTTTTCTAATTAAGGAAAGTTACGAAAAAGTGGAGCGTTATAGTCTCCCATCCTTTGGGAAATTTCGTCCCGAAATTTAGGAAGAAGTAACGAAGAGTTTTGGCAAAAAGGTGATTATTCAAAACTGAGACTTGAAAATTCCGAACCGTAAAAAGTAAGAAATTTCGAAGAACGACAAGATAATTTTTTTAAAGGAGTTCGTTTGTCTAAATTGGTTTGAGGTACCAAACATAATTGAAAACGTATAGGTGTGTATATAGGTAAGGCGAGTTTAAACAATTTTGAGTAGCTTAAATTGGAGATGTATTAAAATGTATCATATTTACGAAGGAGATCTTTGTATCAAAAACGGTTTGTATTCGACGTGAGAAGTTTTAAGGATAGTATAAAACCACATATTCATAAAAATTGTCTTTTAAGAGGAACGAGAAAGTTTGGTACTTTACATAAAGTGTTAAGGGTCTACTAAGTATGTTAGTACAAGAATATGGAGATAGTTTTTAAGGTAGGGAGATAAGTGAGGATTCGAATATTTAAACAGACTTATTGTGAATGAGGTTCGTATAAAAGGAAAGGATAATGGAGAATAATCGGAGTATGGAAGTGAACGATTGACTCTTAATGAATGCAAGTATAAAAATGGCATAAGTATTTGATAGACGAAGGTGTCGTGTTAAGAATGAGGTCTCATCGTGGATAATCGGATATAATGCGTTTGTGAGTTGTTTAAAGTTTGAGTTAGGTCTGAGAGGTCTGTAAAACACTGAATTTCTCATGGCGCATCTTACGAAAGTTTAGTAACATGGTGAAAACACTTATATATAGGAAGTACCAGCGGTGTATTCACCATGTTTTGACCACTTTACGTCCGTTTCGTATTCGGTGTCATGTTACGTTCCGTGTCTTACCATACACAGTAGTACATTCTATGGTTCTCATACGCCTATCACTATAATCCCGTGTGCACCCGCGATTATATTGATCATCGCATGATCCGCATAGCTTGTACTAGTTGTGTATGAATCAGGATATACACAAATTTGAAAATAAGATCGCATACGTATAAGAATGTAGTATATAAGCAAGTCCATGCTTAAGTACGTAAGGGACCCACGCAAGCGAATCCCTCGGATTACACTCGCGTACGGGTACGAATGTATGAGTATGAATGAAAGTATGAGCATAGATATAAGTTTAAATATGATCATTCACGTAAGTACGAGTAGAGACATAAAACGTATGAGTAGTACGTGTATAAGTATAAGCATATAACGTATGAGTATGAATGTAGGCACGATTAATAAAAACTACGTATATAATGTATGTTGAATTATAACGAATTCGGCCATATACAATGCTCGAGAATTTGAAAATGTAAAACGAATGATATGAGCGAACTCGTCGCGAGGTAACGATTAAAACGTGTATGATGATATACATGTATGGTTGTTTAAGCGAAATGTTGAGTTTATCGAATCAAAATAGATTGAGTTGAATTGGAAGGTAGAATATAGTTTGTAAATGTAAAAGTATTCATTGGTTATGCATAACGTATTTTGTAATGAATGAAATGCTACTTTTGTTTTAAAAAGAGTTTACGTATGTTGAAGATTGTCGGTCCCCATGAAGTCTTCTAGCCCACGTGTTTTTGAAATTTGAATGACGGATTAAGCGGTGTAGAAAAAGGTTTTTGAAAATAACGTGTTTGTTTCATTTGCATCAAAACAAGAAATTTTGAATTTTGAAGGTTCTTGTGAAAACGTCGATCCTTAGAAAAGAAATTTATAAAAAGAACTTAGTGATTGTTTAAGAAAAAAAAAATTTAACAAATGATTTGTTGATGTTGAAAAGCGTCTTTGGTAAAGTGATCGTATAATATAATTATAAGATCTTATAAGTATATGAGAAAGTTGGTTTGAATTCCGATTGAGAATGAAAGTCTTTAGTATGGTGATATAACGTGAGTGTGTGTTTTAGTGATTAAGTCGAATATGAAGTTCATGGGCAAGAGATTCATTGGACCGATTGAATTGATAGGTAGCATTTCGTAAGGTTTTGAAATTCGGGTAATAAAACGTTTTAAGACATGATTAAGAATCTCGTGTATATGAGTTGAGTGAAAATAGGTTGTAGAATAAGAAGTACGTTTGATAAAACAATGTATTTTGAAATCGGTACAAGTAGGTATTTCGAATAATGATAAATGATTTAGGTACAAAACAGGATCGGGTTTGCATAATAAAATATTTTGAAGGAAAGTTTTGGTAACGCTCACCTAGGTAAGGGAATCACCCCTAACTCGTTGGTGAGGTCGTTTTAAGGAAAAATGAGTGGAGTTAATCGTCAAGGTAAGGAAATCACTCCTATCTCGATGATATGTCTCCATTTGTCGCTACAAGAAATATGAATTTAAATTATATGAAATCATGCATATGTATAAACGTATGAAAAGATTTAATATGTTGTGTGTGTGAGAAGAAAATATCGAAAGTAAATTTTGAATTTGAAAGGTTGCATTGTATAAGATAAATAATAGAAACACATGTTTGATTAAAATTTGGATGGTTCCAAAACGGAACTTTGACTAACCAAAGTGGTCGAAAAGTCTTTCGTATTTGAGGAGCATGCTTTGGCCTAACAGGTGGAATACTCTCGCCGACAAGTCGGTTAACGGTATTTACCCTTCCGGTTACTACATGTCCCAAATCAATCGAAATTTCGAGACATGGCGGGATTTAAAAAAAATCAGGGAGTGGAACTAGTCGACAAGGTGCGGGTTTCACCCCTAACTTGGCGATTTCGTATCCTAAGTGTGGTTGGTACTCGTCGGGTCAAAATTTAATTTCAACACTTTGACGAGGGTCCACTAGAATTTGAAAAAAAAAGAAATTCTCCATCGAGATGAGGATCTCACTCCTAACTTGGTGGCGAATTTCGTGTGAAGAGAATAGGTGGATTGAGAGTCGTTCACCAAATTGTGGGTTTCGTGCCTATTTTGGTGAAGTCGTCTCGTCGGCATGGTGCGAGTGTTGTCGGATTTAATATAATGAAATAAGCGAACAAGTATAAACACATAAGGAGGCTTGTCGAGTATAACACATAAAGAGTAGAACAATAAAGCAAGTATCAACACAAAATAAAGCAAGTATTAACACAAAAGTGACATATATGTTTAAAAGGTCAAAAGAAAATAAATAAGGGGCAAATAAAGTATCATGCAAGTGGTTCAATCAAAACATAAGAATAAAGCTCTAGAACTATAGACTAGGTAAAAGCTTGGCAATTTTCCTAATTCCCTATAGTTATGGCTCTGATACCAATCTGTCACACCCCAACCGATGGCGGAAACATCGGAGTGAGACGAAATAGATTGCTCGAGACATCATAACACTAATAATTGTGACAAGTATTTAAAATAATAAATTTCATTCCATTTCTAAGAGTCAATTACAAGGATTTGAAACAAATACAACAACATGAACAATGAAATACAATACAATAAGAGTACAAAATTTAAAGTGTGTATCTATGCATCCTACTAGATTTCATGCATCATCAATATGATCACTAAACCTGCAACATGTTTTAAAAGTGTAGTTCAATACAAAGGTATTGGCAAGCATACAAGTTTGGTGCGTAGTATATAAGTATAAAAATGATAGGGAACAATCCATATGGCAAACCTAGTTATCAAGATTAACGTATAAACTAGCATGCGATTTACAAGTCAACCCTCTGTTTACGCAAGTATGAATGAATAAACCTAACATGAGCTCTCGTTCACGGGTGGTGCGTTACTCCTATAGCACTATACATGTTAAGTGGAGGCTTGTACGAAGCTAATGACAAGTTCATCACATAAGAATCACCCAGAAAACACGAATCAAGCATAACAAATTGTAAGCATGTATTGGATTGTTTGTTTATGTATTTGAATAAGAATATGTATAATAAGTGTCTTTTGTTGTAAAACATGTTACACCGAAAAGTGTGAAAACGGTAAAATGGGTCAAGTATACTCACAAAATTTGCATATGCTTTCCGATTATCCAATAATTGACGAGCAATGATATTAGGAGATCGAATGTATATGGGTTAAAGTTCAAGTATGTTTAGAGTCGAGATTCGGAATTTAAAACAACATGAAAATAACATATGAAAATAATCACCTAGTACATATGATACTTGTTCTTGACACTAGGAAACTCTAATGAGTTTAAATGTTTTCATGGAACAAGGTTCCATTAGAATAATGACAAGTTATCAAAGTTTAGGACGATATAATCTAGTACCTTGGCATATGAACACTAGTTCGTCATCAAAGATTCGATTATTCGAATAATATGTTTATGTATTATATAGGTTATGTAATATATATTAATAAGTCCAATAGTGAAGCCATGACGTAGAAGATTAAATATTCATTTAGGTACCTCTAAGTTTCATGGAAACCATGTAGGAGGTAGGAAGAGAAGTCTTCCATTTAGGTACCTCTAAGTGTTCACCACTACACTTGATATAAAAACATACAAGGAGGGTCATGAACTACGAATAATACAAGAATATAAACAACTACTCTATGAGAAATCATCAAGTAATGTGGGAATTTTATGTTAGACAACCCAAGTTAGTCCATAATCACACCTACATCAAGTCTTGGACTTAAACATTACTTGTGGGTTAAAAAAAACCCTAAACAAAACACAATGTATATGAGGTTTAACCTCTGATCTTGAATGTCTCAACCTTGTTTTTAAGCCTAACTAACCATAGAAGTGGTTATAAGCATAAGGACATAGGATTGAGATGAGTTAGACTCAAGTTGAACAAGTTTAGTAAAGATTAGATGAAATTATAAATGAACAGTGAACTTTGGAGCCTTTTTGCCAGAGTTCCAGGGACTTATTTGCTGTGAAAACCATGGAATCGAAGCTAAGGTCAATCCAAGCACATAGGAACAAGAATGGACTAAATCGGATAAGTGACAAGTATTGAGTGAGTTATGCTCACTTTTGTGAAGCTTGAAGAATCTGCTCGAACACTGAATTGCAGCTGCGTTTTTTGATAGTTTTAGAGTGATTTGGATGAGTTTGCAAAGTGAAAATGACTTGGAGTATGCTTGGTATTTATAGGGGATGGATTAGGGTTAAGGTGGTTGGCAATAAATATGATTAGTTGGAAGATACACATTAAAAACAAGCAATAAAAAAAGACAATCAGCCAAGCTGATTAGCCTTCTCGGCTGTTGAGTTTATTGGCGCCATTTGTAGACCATTTTCAGCTATCACCCTTTTCTTTTATTAGTCATAAGTCACTAAGATTTTTATTTACACATTAGAAAAAAAAATGGGCCAATGATTAACTTATTATAGTAATAATAATTAGTGGATTAATATGAAACCACCAAAAACAAATGCCCGTGACTTTGGGCTGTGATATTCGAATGGCCACAAAGCCATTTGTTATGTTGCCCCCCCCCCCCTTTTTTTGTTTGAGAGTATTTTATGTATCACTAAAATTAATTTATTAATTAATAATATATATATATATATATATATATATATATATTAATGTTTAAATTTATACATAAAACATGAAATTAAATAAGTTTGTTATGAAATAAAGCATAGGTTATGTACCGTGAATGTATAATTAAGTGCTTTTGCACGTATAGGATTATCTAGAATCACGTATTGACTATAAGGCACGAGTATGTGTCAAATGTATAAAATGTTTAAGCATGTAAAAGATAAACGAAGTATAATTCATATGAAATAATTAATTTTATTACCATCGAAGTCTCGGATTACAATGATACGGAATGAAATACGATAACGAGAATTACAAGTTTAAAAAAAATACAAGACACGTTTTCTAATTAAGGAAAGTTACGAAAAAGCGGAGCGTTACAGATTCAATATACGATGTTTTACAAAAGATGACAGATTCAATGCATACCTTTCATCATCTTTATCATTGTCTTTTTTCTATATTCCCTTGGTTTTGCGACCTTACGTTTGGATATAAAAACAAGTTAACAACAATCTATACATATATCTATTGTACAAGAGTATTAGACACTCACTGTGTATCTACATCACCCTCGAGGATATAATTCCATAAAATCCTTTCTTCCTTCGTGAGACCCTTAGAGATATTAACTGCTCTCTCCAGCCAAGGCGATCTCCCAAATGCAGATATTTTATGTATTCTCTTTTCCTTCCCCTTGTTGTCTTCATATGCTTGTGGTAATTTTTTTATTTATCGCCGGCACTTCCAGGGGTGGCGCATCTTGTGCGCTTCCGGTTCTTGACGAAGGTACTTTATTATCATTCAAAAAATCATTCACAGGGACGCCTTCATCATCAAGCTCACCAGACGCAATGTCCCCAACAATGCCAGCTATCTGCACCGCACTTTGTGTCCATGTTGATGCAACATGCGGTGTTGAGAAGATGATTGAGTCGTCAATTTCACTTCTGTCGCCCTCTTGGTTACTTTTTATACTTACACCTACAAACATATAATATAAAAAAGTGATGTCTACACAGGATTAACCATAAACCACGGTACGTAATTATACCATGTTATAGTTTTATATCACTGATTATTAGAAACAATAGATACCTGTCTTCTTTTCTCCCATTTTGACAGTAGATACTTCAGGTTTCCCTAACTCCGACATCAACGTTGTTGTTGTATATAGATTTGTATCATTCCACCATGGTTAATACCTCTGATGTATTCGGCTGACAGCGTGCAAACTTTGATATTGCTCGATCCAACTTGCCTTTGACAGCCTCTGCCTGAGCACACAATGTATTGATACTAGATACATATGCCTAACAATCGAAAGATTCAATGACATGTAATAAATTATCAAGAACATTCTTTATTGATGTGAAAACAAATTTAAACAAAATATTGTAACCGTTACCTGCATCTCACGTCTATCATCATACTCAGCTGAGATCCTTTCATCATTCCTGGTTAAATCAACTACCTCATCCTCACTTTTAGTATCATATTCGTTTTCATCGTCAAACAGATCTTTGACAGCAACAGACCCTAATCCTCCATTCTTAATCTCCATTTGTTGTCTCAGCCTTATCCTTTCTGTGTTCTAGTAACAAATTGGTGGCTTGGTTCTTTCAACATCCAAACCATTGCAACTTGTTCTGTCTAGATATAGCAACTACAAAACAGGAATAAAGTGGTATATGCCAGCGAGGGTGATAACCGGTGCCTATGCAGCAACAATAATGAAGCATGTATGGGTATACGGTTATATACACAGATTTATTACGGAGAAATACACATGTGTTTTTGTTGTGGGTGCATGCCTTGTTTGCATTGCAACGTTACCACTAAGCCTTGTTATTGATTAACTGTACAAAATCAAAGTTTCTGTCTGCATTATATCAGTTAATATAACTCATGGCTACTATTATTACTAATAACTACGAAAATAAAAGGTTTTAGTAATACGTACCACTAGGAAGGTTAAGGGTCCTCGGAACCACGATTGTCTGTCACACCGTTTCTAGTGGTTTTTGCACACTTTGACGACGTCAATGATAAACCGGCACCAATCATGCTCCATATTGAACATGTACAACAAAGTGTACATTGCGATGCCATTTTGTGTGCAGCCAACCATCGTCGATATGAACAACATCACAAAATCCAGTCGGAACATCTCCTCATCGTCATATTCATTCTCTGTTATTTTGTCTAATATGTTTTTGCAACTGATGACAAAGCTACTAAACCGTCCTTTCCACCGGATAACCAACGGATGCTTTCCAGCTTCCTTGTTGTCAAAGTTGACTCTAATACCCCCACATGGTAAGCCCAACAATTACCGTACCGCTTCTTTATCTAACTTTATTGTTTGTTCACCTAGTCTAATAACCATGTTTCTTGTATCTAGCCTATCCACATCAAAATGACCTAACACAGATTTAATTTCCTCAATCTTCAGCTTAAGAATCTTACCGAATCCCATTCGTCTAACAATATTCCACTGTGTCGTAGTCATCTTATTAGTAGCTTCACACAATTTGTTTGTCCACGTTCGCGTCCTAATACCGGGTAGTTGATTATTTTTTTGGGATCTTCGACGCTTTTCAGTTTTCACTTTTCTACGCTTTTCTTCTTTTTTCGGCCTCCGGGTTCTATACTTAAACAACTCCTCTAGTACACTGTTTTTTCCATCTCCTTTCTCAGCTGCTCAATATACACGTACCATCTTTACGCTAAAAGAATATACAAAACACTAATGTCATAAAAATATGAATTTTTCCCAACAAGGAATTACCTCCTTTTTCTCATCCTTGTCACTCCTCTTACGTTTGCCTAACCCACAGGATCTTGTTTTACGCCGAGTTGAACAAGATTCATCTTCCCCTGTCAATAAAAAAATAACAAAGCATAAGGGTCGCTAAAGTAGTAAACATACATTACATCTGAATTTTCTCAATAAAAAGGTGTACATACCATTAATTTCGCTTGCAACAGAACCTAATTTTCTTTTCCTCTTTGCATCATTCTCATTGACACATTCCCCTAAGTTAAAACATGAAATGAGCAACCAAATTAAACTACAAATTAATTGATACTAATGTTCTACTGACGATCAGCAAAAATAGTAGAAACACATTATAAATATATGTATTTACCTTTCTTTTCACTTTCTTCGTCATTGTCGCCTAAGTAAAGAATCAAGCAATTTAAAATCAAATCCACAAAAACCAATCAGAATATTGCCGTAAAGTTATCAATAAACCTCGAATGCTTACCTACTGATTTCTCCATAAATGACACACGTATTGGCTTAACCTTAAACTCCTTTGTTCGTTCTCCTCGTCTTCTTTTTCGTTCTAATGGTTGATTATCTTCTTTGTTTGGTACCTTTCTGTTTTGTGCAGCACATGTAAAACAACAAACTTAGAAGGTACACATACCAATCCTCACATTTTACCCAAAGTAGATATCTGAAACATGCAACATTTTTTGTACGAACCTTCACTAACAGACTTACTGCCGTCGCCTGGCTTACTTTTCTTATGCCTTGTTGAGTTGTCATCGTCACCACGAATAACAGATTCTGCTTTACCCCCACTCATGTCGAACTCTTCGTTAACCGATCTAATCGTAAATTTCTCCACTTTATTCTTTCGGTCAGCTACATGTAAGAAAAAGAAAACACATAAGATGTTTGGAAATTAAGTTTGACTTCTAGTTCGTACACAAACATAACATGTTAACTTCTTGTACCCTCTTTGCTAAGCCATTTCTCTTTTAATCTCCTAAAGTACTCGGCTCTTTGTAAATTAACCTCCTATTTTTCTTCCATACTCTCCCCTACGAAACAAATATAAGAGTTATACACTTAACAATAACAGTCAACCAAAAAACAACATAAAAAACAAACCAACTTTCAGTCTTGTGTATATTATTATTACTTGTTTCAAAATCATCATCAGACTCCTTATTTGTAGACTGGGCATTGTCAATCTTACGGACAACTCCCTTCTTCATCTTGTCAGTTGTACATAACGGGAGTCAGTTAGATGACGCACATGGCATAGAACACACGTACACCTTTTTATTATTAGCTAACCCTATAAATAACATAACAAAACAACAAGGACCCCAAGAATTATACTTTCTTCATCATCATTGTTGGCCCAAACTTGGATCTTGATCTCTAAATGAGCGTGGATAACTTTGAATAACAACAACTTGAATAACTTGATAATAACCGAATGTATACAATATCGAATTGAGAGTATATACAATTGATTTCGAATGTAATGAACAAGTACAAATGAATATAACTATCCCTATTTATAGTTTCCTACGGGTACGAGTGAATAGACGCGTCTCTTCGTGAAAGGTCGTGTCTCTTGGATGTGTGGTTGAGATTGGATCTTGAAGAGGTGTGTTGATTCTCGTCCGCATGATCAACAGTCGCGTCCCTTGATGTTTTGCCTTGTATTGATTCGAAATGGTGTGTGTGTAGAGACACACCCATTCGGTTAGTGAGGGTAGTTTCAAACTTCCATCTTGTCAACTTTGGTCCTCGTACTTTGTAACCGCTATGTAACCGCCACTCTTCTCTTTAATTACCATAACACCCTTGTAGTTTAGGATGTGTAGTGATTATAACTTTCATTCACCCCCCTAATCACGAACATCCTAAAGTTGCAGATCTTGAACTCCGAGTAGCTTTATCATCTCAAGTCTTCTCGGTATCTAACACTTCACATGTATCTTCTTATTTGTTGGTACACTTTATGTGGACACGACTCGGCTCGGTTCGACTCGGCTCAGTTCGACTTGGTTAGGTCCGACTCCTGCCCGACGTCACGACATTCCTCAGTCGTGCGCCCCAGAGTTCGACACGCGAGGCACGGAGCGCCGTAAGCCATTCCCGCAAAACACATCACCATGACATCACCTTAGTGATGTCATAATGATGTCAAGCACTTTGTCTCATATGTTGAATTAGTAGAAGATTATAACAGAACAATGCATCGGGCTGTAACTTCACATGTGGGCCGAATACTTTAAGTGGGCTTTGGACTTCTCTTGGGCTTATACAACAAACGACGAAACAGATTGAATTAATTGTGTAAACGACGAAACAGAGTGTTTCGTCGACTTTGTTTTGTTTCGCCGAGTTCAGGTTTAGTTTCGTCGAGTCTGTGTCTATTTTAGTATAAATACTCATCATTTGTTTCTGTGTGAGGCAGATGAGTGTGAGAGAAACAGAGAGACTTAGTGAAACTCTGTAAAAACATTGTTTGTATATGTTTCTGGGTGTACTCATCCTAATCAATAGATATTGAATCTTTGGTTACCCGTGTGTTTTACACTTTGTTTGGTTTGCACCGTCACGGGGATTCCGCACCCGTTACCGTGTTCGTGATAAACAAGGATAGGTTTACGTTATCGATCCACCGGAAAAACGGACCAACAATTGGTATCAGAGCATTGGCTCTTTTCCTTGTTTAAAACCAAACATTTTCGTGTTTGAAACAAGTGTGTTCTTGTGTTTTTCAGATTTTTGTTCTTAAAAAAATTCATATTTTCTGGAAAAATAGTTCAAAAATCAGTTGACATTGTGTTGTTTTTGCTGTAAGTTTTAGTAAAAACCCTGTTTATTTGAATGTTTGCATGTTAGGAACTGGTTTTTATTGAAAATTTATGCAAAATTTAGGTTCCGAAAGTTTGTCAGTTGATGCTTTGGCTGAGATCTTCAAAAAGTTCATATTTGTTCTTCATATTTCCACTTTTTGATCTATTGTAAAGTCACTCTATTAGTTGTTAGTGATTTTGAATTTAAAAGAAAAAGGAAATTTGATTAAAAAAAATTATATACACCATGCTGAGATAAGTATGGTAAGGTTGAATATTGGGTCTTTGTGTCAGAAAAAGAAAAGGATGAGATAGGCATGTGGGTGGTTTGAAAATTGTGGTGCATGTCAGACTTCTTTTGAAAATTGGTGACAATTATCATAAACGACAAAATCACATAGATTTCATCAAAAGACTTTCTCCAAAGTTTAATTGACCACCAGTCAAAAGTTTCGGCTCTATTATTTACATCAGTTATCCAGTTTCGTCGAACTCAACTTAGCATTTCGTTTCGTCAAAAACAACATTCAAAATCAGTTTCGTCGTGGATTAATTTACATCAGCTTCGTCGAGTGTCATTAGATCAGAACAGTTTCGCATATCATATAAAAGTGTTTCGTCGATCATTCATTTCACATCAGTTTCGTCGATATTAATCTCTTTTCTGTTTCGTCGAGTGTGATTAGACAACTGTTTCGTCGACAACAAGAATCAATTCTGTTTCGTCGACAAGGTTACACTTCTGTTTCGTTGACCAGTTTACAGTTCTGTTTCGTCAACAATGGTTTCATTTCTGTTTCGTCGACACATCAAAGCATAATCAGTTTCGTCAACCTGAACATAATTCGGTTTCGTCGAGTGGTCAACATCACAACTGTTTCGTCGATACTTGTATTATTTTAAACAGAAGACTTGCAATAGTGTGATAACAGTCTGTTTTAAAGAGTGTGATCAGTTCTTCACATACATATATCAATCATGAGTTGTACTAGTCCATGGGATTGGAGTATGGACTCGAGACCACGTGAAGATCCGACTTCCGCAGCAGCGTGGGTGAAAAATGTTTTTGGTCAACCTACTATAAGTGCCGGTCAATGGGCTTTGGTGTTGAATCAAAATCAAAGCATTCAGAATCTTTTGCTTAGCGAGAGTGAAACGGGAAGCAACAATTGCCCGCCAAAGTTAAATCACATAAACGAATATCCGTCATGGAAGGGTCGTTTTCACACATATGTTTTAGGGCAAAACACAGAACTTTGGACGTGTTTCACTACTGAATGCAACCTTGCCCTCGAAGCAGCAGCATCAACTGAAGCGGGTTTTACTAATATGCTTGAAGACGACAAGAAAGCGTATGATCTTGAGAAGAAGGCGTTTGCAATTCTTACACAAGCACTTCACAAAGACATCTATCATCAATTCGGCTATTGTACAAGCACGAAAGCGTTATGGGATGCCTTGGTAGCAAGAGGTGAAGGAAATGCAGCGAAAAGAAAGACACAACATGATATGTTGAAGAAGAAATTCGAATCATTTCAGTTCTTGGAAAATGAAACTCTAAATGATATGACTACACGTTTTTATCATTTGATTAGTGAAATGTTTGCCTATGCTGTTACTGCAACTCAAAAGGAAGTCGTTGCACGGTTTGCTGATGCTCTACCTCCAAAGTGGAGTCCATTCATTGAGCTTCTAAAGCATGTGGGCGTTCTGGATACGGTTAATATCTATGAATTCGTACAGAAGCTGGAACACAAGAATGATGAAGAAATTCGGAAAGCAAAACGAATTGCTACTACTCAACCTCAGGCGTATTCTGGAGGAGGTTTTGACCCGTCAGCTAGTCTGCGGCAACCAAAGTTACAAACGGCGTTTGTATCAAATACAAACTCTTCTCCGTTTCCTCAATCAGCTCCACCACCGGTTTTCGATCCAAGTGCCTATTTTCCTAAACCTACTGTCGATTGTGGTCCGGCCATACAGTTGGGAAACAGTGATCAAACAAGAACTGCGTTTTATGCTGAAATTGTCAAGAATGTCAGCGATGGTGAATCTTCAGGAAGTTATTACAGTTCAGAATCGGACGTCAAGGAGGGAATGGATTCTGAAGCTGATAATTTGTCGAATGATGCTAACGAGAAATCTGACTTGATCAAGAAAGCTGATGCGACATCAAAAGAAATGGAGAAGATTCTCACTGAAGATGGATCTTTCTCTTCTCAGACTGCCTTCATGGCAAATGTTTCAGCCTCTTCGAGTCAGGTAACATCTGAAACTCCTAGAATATGTAATGATTGTGATTATATGAAACAGGAATGTGAAAGAACAAAACTTGAATGTGACACAATTCATAGTCACAATCAGAGTTTGGTTATTGAACTGTCAAAGTGCAAAGAGGCAAACATGGCTTTAGTTCGAAACGAAAAGGATTTTAAATCTTTAATTGAAAACTTAAAGAAAAGTGTTTCCGAAGTGACAAAAACTGTTTATCATAAACAAGTTAGTATTAACGATTATATTAACATTGTTGAGGAAACTAAAAAGGAACTAGCCATTGCCAAATGAGAGCATGATGCAATCAAGCAAAAGTTGGAGAGTTATTCTAACTTCCGATTTGTGCTCGATCACATAATTGACGTTCAACAACTGAAAGGGAACGTGAAAGGCGTTGGGTATAGGAAGTGTCCGCCCCCTTTGAGAGACAACTATACTCGAATGCCCGATGAAGAGGATATGCCTCGGTTCGAACCAAGTGTGCCTCTCGATTATGAGGAAGTTACTACAGGATTAGGGTTCAAACCGGACAGTTCCTCGGAGGGCTCATCTGGAACAACCGAAAATTCAACATCTGTTGGTACGGAACAAAGTCCTCCCACAGTTGAGGACTATGATTCATCAGATGATGAACCAGATGTGAGTGATGAGGATAAATCTCTTAAAAGGAACAAAGGAGTAGAAGTGCCTTTTGAGAATCACATTCTGTGTGATCCTCCTACTCCTGTTGTGCAATCATCTGCTGTTAAACAAGAGATAGATCCTATCACTAAGACAGTGTCTACTGTTAAAAGTGATAACGTGTTGTACACTTTAGTCGGTGATGACAAAATGTATTCAAACACAGCTTTTCAAATTAAAAATGTCAATCAATCTTTGATTGATAAAGTGTTTGAAGATACTACCAGTAAGTTTTTGGAAAAGGGCATCCCGAGAGTTTCAGTAACTCAGTGTGATCCGATTCCAAAAGCTGAAGTTAGAAGAAAATTTGGAAATAAAAAATCACCAACGAAGCAACAACCTATCGCTTTTAAGGGTAAACAGCAACAACAATGAGCTCAAAAGCCTAAGGTTACACAACCAAAGGCTGAAACAAAAGGAGCTCGTTACAAGAAGAAATGCAAAGACGTTAAGTTTGTGGCCTCCAAAGGTACTGATAAAGTGGAGACTTTTGAAAATAAGTCAAATACTGATTTTGTTCAAAAAGTCAACATTTTGAAACGTAATAATGATAACAATTACACTCAACACACAAATGGGTGTGAAGCTAGTACCTCTGGGTCTACAACTTCAACGTCAGGCCGTCGATCAAATTCTCCTAAGTTTGTTGAAAGGAGAACTTGTTTCAAATGTGGGAAGTTTGGGCATATCATTAAAGACTGCACAAACTCGCCCAAACCAAATTTTGTAGAAAGAGCACCACCTGAAAAGGTTCACCCACAACGTCGTCCTGTTTCACGAAAACATGATAAAAGAACTGTTAAAGAACAAGAAACAAAACAACGACGTCAAAACGTCAAAAAGGTTGAAAAGGCGTTAAAACCGGAGGTTGTCCTAACAAAATCTGTTGAATCAAATGTTAAATATGAAAAACAAAAACAGATTTGGATACCAAAATCGGTAAATGTTTCAGGGGGAGCTCATTCTATTCCGAATCATCGGGAAATGGATGTCACAATCCTCGATGATGACGGACGACCCAAGTCTGTTAAGGCTTGGGTCCCCCTCTCCAACTAATCTCTAAGTGAGTGTGCAGGATGTTCCAGGAGGAACTATCGATAGTCATCGGATTGTTGATAGTGGAGTGTCCATGCACAAGATAGGCGATAGAAGAAATTGTTGCCTTTGATGGAGAGAAAAAGAAGAGAAGACAGAATTGTCTGTCGAAAGAATTTGAAAAGCTTCGACAAATTGAAAATCATTTCAATAGTTTGATTGTTCAAGGCTTTAATCGGGTCCCCGGGATAGATTCAAACAAAATGTACGCACCTGCAGCACGTCTGAAGATTCATAATCCACAAGCTGAACGTGCAGTGTACATTTCTTCGCGGTAAAAGTGAAGAAAATGTGTTTGTTGAACAAATCAACCGGGTGTGCGGATGCCTTGGCGTGGATTGAACAACCGCACACTACTTCTCAAAGAGAAAGACAAAGACCTTCGCTGGTGCAATGTGGAAGACCAGCCGGACTCAAAGGTTTCTGATCTTGTTGCTGTGAAGAGATTTCTAAGTAGCTACAAAGAATCGACTTTGAAAATCCACACCGGGTGGATATCCAGTTTGGGAGAGCACTCAGATTCCTTGCAATGCACGAAGCAGTTGCAGGATACGGTTTTAAAATTATAATCTCTCTTTTACTTGTCGATATTTAAGCTGCTTTATGAATTATTATTATCTCGTACAACACTCTTTGGCCAGACAATGTTGTCATGGTCCACACTGCTTACCGACATGCCAACTGATTTTTCCAAAATTCGATAAATCATTTCTGATTCAAAATTAATTTTGGTAAACGGCATTGAGGTAAAACATGAGTTAACCGACATCGGGAAATCGTTTTTGTATATATCTTTGTGTCTTTTTAAATTTATCTTAGTTTGTTGATTTTAGGGGGAGTAAATCCAAATTTGAAAATTTCAAAAACAGTGAAAAATTTCAAAACTCAAAAACATGGAAAAACAAAAATGAGTTTCCTGGCGAGAAAAAGAGAAAATGATAGTAGATCAGTGGTCTGTCTAAACCTCTTCGAACTGAAATACAAAATGAAAAATGTTAAGCAGCTCTATATAAGATGTATCGGTAGGCTCACAATCATTTTAAAGTGTGCAGGGTGATATAAATCTTAAATCGACTGAAGACCAGGTGGGAACCACACATTGGCATATGGTCTTAGTACCGAAATCTCGTTTGAGAGATTGCCGAGATCTGAAATATTCGGTCTTTATGCTGCTTATCATCTGCGTATCATGGTTGTATCAAACCGTAAAAATAACGGAGACGAAGTCTAAGATCTTCCATGATACTATACATACGTGTACATACTGCATTCGACCTCAATAAGTGATCAACAATCACATGTCCAAACAAAATAAGTGATTATATATCACAGATTCTTTGCGGGAGTCAAGTTCGTCTCTCTGCTGTACGAAAGTACTGACCTGTTCACGGACTTGCTCCTGTGCCCTCATGCATCTGAAAATCAAGTTCCTCATCAATAAGTGATTCTATCACATAGGACTTGTTTTCAATCAAATAAGTGAGTTTCTCACATTTTTATACGGTCAAACAGATGATAAACGGTATACTCACCGGTAAGATGAACTCTCGTGCATGCCTTGATACGGGAATGTGTCATGTGTGGATGAACACCTGTCGGTAAGTATAAATCATACCTTAACGTATCCCCTCGCCATGATTACATCTGATAAGTTGAGCTTAAGTGGACAACAATACCGATAATTGTTATAGGATGCTTATCTAAATGTTAACTAAATGAACAAACAAGAGCGTTTTGGCGTGACCGTACACTGATATGATTCTCTTACCCTCGAAACTCGCAAAAAGAATGTCTGTAGATATTTATTTACTGTTTTCAGTTTCTGCATCTTTGTATATATTTATTTATTGCTTTCCGTCTTTACATTTGAAAAATGAAAATTCCAAAAAGATTTTAGGTGTGTTTTAATATAAACTTTATAAAATCCAAAAAGATTTTGATTCTAGTTTATTTTTGATTGACCGATGTTAGAACTCGAGTCTATCCTACCCAAAATCCTGATCGTAAGCCGGAAAACAATTGCATCTTCATAATCTGTCGAAGTTAACAAGTTTTGAAAGTTAAAGGATTAAAATTGATCATTTTCTAAACTTTCAAACTGTTGTCGGTCGGTGTTTGATTGAGATTTGATCTCATATGTGTCGTTTGTTTATGTAAACTATATTCCAAGCGGTTATTCTCATTATGCGTTTAGCTTTCTTGCATGTGCAGATGCTAAAGGCAAGGAGAACATGTTCGATGACAAGCTTTGGAATGAAGACACGAAGTGGAGGCACTCAAAAGATAAAATGATCGAGTTGCCGCTGACCCTTCATCAACACCACAAGGATCTGAAGATTTGACAAGTCAAAAGATTCACGAGCATAACTCAATGGAGAGTTCAATCTAAGGGGGAGTTTGTTAACACACAACCTAAATGAAAAGGGAGTTTGTTGATACACTTTCTTCTTACGACGCGTGAAGACTTTGAAGATCCTCCGACATGAAAGACACAGAAGACGAACCATCACAAAAGACGAACCTCACGAGTAGCGTCCAAGGGGGAGATTGTTGGTACACTTTATGTGGACACGACTCGGCTCGGTTCGACTCGGCTCAGTTCGACTTGGTTAGGTCCGACTCCTGCCCGACGTCACGACATTCCTCAGTCGTGCGCCCCAGAGTTCGACACGCGAGGCACGGAGCGCCGTAAGCCATTCCCGCAAAACACATCACCATGACATCACCTTAGTGATGTCATAATGATGTCAAGCACTTTGTCTCATATGTTGAATTAGTAGAAGATTATAACAGAACAATGCATCGGGCTGTAACTTCACATGTGGGCCGAATACTTTAAGTGGGCTTTGGACTTCTCTTGGGCTTATACAACAAACGACGAAACAGATTGAATTAATTGTGTAAACGACGAAACAGAGTGTTTCGTCGACTTTGTTTTGTTTCGCCGAGTTCAGGTTTAGTTTCGTCGAGTCTGTGTCTATTTTAGTATAAATACTCATCATTTGTTTCTGTGTGAGGCAGATGAGTGTGAGAGAAACAGAGAGACTTAGTGAAACTCTGTAAAAACATTGTTTGTATATGTTTCTGGGTGTACTCATCCTAATCAATAGATATTGAATCTTTGGTTACCCGTGTGTTTTACACTTTGTTTGGTTTGCACCGTCACGGGGATTCCGCACCCGTTACCGTGTTCGTGATAAACAAGGATAGGTTTACGTTATCGATCCACCGGAAAAACGGACCTACATTATTCACGAACCTTGCTCCTCACAAACCTTGTTTCTCTTGAACTTGTTTCACACGAACATTTTTTGCTTCACACTTGTCTTGACCGCACTTGATTTGTATCACACGAATCTTTTCTTGTGTAGTTGTCTCAACACGAACTCCACCGGTCTTGATTAACTTGCGCACTATCATATCACATGACTTGCATCCATCTCGCATAGATTTGGATAATCTAACTCACTTAGATTTCTCTTGCGGTTGTATCACACAATAATCCATCTTCTGACCCAGTCACAGGATACTTCTTTCTTTCACACGCGTGCCTTCTTCTTGGTCTATCACAGATTTAATCTTGTCATCACGGTTGTCTCTCACAACGGGTTCTTCATCATTGATTGGTTGCTTCCCTCACGGATTCTTTGCTTTGATCCGATCCACTCACTGGACTGTTTTGTTATACCTTTCACAGGTTATCTCCGCATCACACGATTCTTCTTTCCTTCGACTCCTCACAAATCGACTACACTTTTCCACACGGTTTCGAATCACACAAACCTTTTTTGATGTCTCACCAATAGTATTCATTGTTTCAATAACTTCAACTTTTTCTGCATTCACTGCACTTTTTTTACACTCACTGTAACAATTTTTCTTCTTGTTTCCTGTATTCACTACATCACATTTCCCTTTTCTGCATTCGCTGCATCACCGTGTTTCTTTGCATAGTACTTTGTTTCTTCATGAGCCTTCTATCGCTTCACTCGACATTCATTTGGTTCATCACGAAAAAAGCACCAGTTTCTTTCCAAATAACGATCACCGCTTTTCGTCGAATCACTCGAATGCTTTTCTTAACATATCATAATCACAATTCCCTTGCGATTTGCTAGTCTTCAATTTCGATGATAACACTCCAAACGAAAAACATAACAACCCTTGTTTTGCGCTCCTGTACTCGGTTCAATACACTCACAAACCCTAGTCTGATTGCTAACTTAGAATTCTCACAACCCTTAGTTTCTTGTTTCTAAAATTTCCTCACCACCAATACGAACCACTGTACTGGTAAATTCAATTCCCTTGAATTCAACAAACTCTCAAATCTTTAAACCCCCCGCGTATAACCCAACGCGTAATAAACAATCAATCTAATTCGCACTAAACCCCCGGAATCAAACAAACCCTAGATTCCTAACCAACCCTTCGGTTCAACCGATTATCCTAGAACCGAAAATAAAATTCTGAAATAAACTTTTGCGAATTAAAACGAAATTGAAACCTGATCGCGAATGACTTCCCGCCGATTCGTTGCCTTGCGATTCCCACGCCTAGAGCCTGACGCTCTGATACCAATTGTTGGCCCAAACTTGGATCTTGATCTCTAAATGAGCGTGGATAACTTTGAATAACAACAACTTGAATAACTTGATAATAACCGAATGTATACAATATCGAATTGAGAGTATATACAATTGATTTCGAATGTAATGAACAAGTACAAATGAATATAACTATCCCTATTTATAGTTTCCTACGGGTACGAGTGAATAGACGCGTCTCTTCGTGAAAGGTCGTGTCTCTTGGATGTGTGGTTGAGATTGGATCTTGAAGAGGTGTGTTGATTCTCGTCCGCATGATCAACAGTCGCGTCCCTTGATGTTTTGCCTTGTATTGATTCGAAATGGTGTGTGTGTAGAGACACACCCATTCGGTTAGTGAGGGTAGTTTCAAACTTCCATCTTGTCAACTTTGGTCCTCGTACTTTGTAACCGCTATGTAACCGCCACTCTTCTCTTTAATTACCATAACACCCTTGTAGTTTAGGATGTGTAGTGATTATAACTTTCAATCAGAGCATATAACAGGGTCTTCTTGCTTGTTTATGAATCCTGATTTCCATTTACCAGCTATCCGTTCGCTTTTTCGCCCTACGTATTTACATTAACAACCCGATTTAACAAAATACCTGCTCGTTTAATGATGCAATTTAATATTTACCAATAAATCCACTTACTAGTCCTCATTTTGATATTTATACGACACCTAAAACAAACCATTCAAACAATCAACTCAAAAAGTAATAGAAATAAATAGGTTTACATATTTACTTCATGAGAATTAAGTAGACAACACTATGACAACTAAAAAGAATGTATCACATTACCAACATATATGTTCTTTTCAGTCTGTTCAATATTTAAACACATGTATATTTCCATCACTTACACATGCGTGTTATCATAATAGTTAAGCCACCAGTTTACATGATTTTGAACAACCTTAAGTTGAAATCCATTTTTTCACACTAATTAAATCGATAGATCGTATAGTTCGTGTAAACCAAATTCAAAATATGTGTATTTTGTCACCAACACTTATCCTATGTACCCAACATCAGGTCAAAACATTTTTTGGTAAAAAACAATGCCATTGAACTAAAAGATTCTACTAAACCGACACAAATACATAAAAAATTAGTTTGTTACAATATGTAATCCGACCAAATATACAAATACTTGTTTCTTAATAGACGATAAAATATAGCCAAATTTTAAACAATGATTGTATTTCGCAATCCCCCAAAATACCAAGATGAATAATTGATATAGACTCAAGCAAGATACATAGGTCGGAACTGAAATACAACATATCTTAATGGTATATGATAAAGTTTCAACAAGTACACACCTAATTGGTTTACCTGTCCCAGCAAACTAAGCCCTAGCTCTTGGATTAAGAGGATTCGGAGACATTAGGGAGGAATCATTCATAATCGTTTGTGAGAAAACTTTAATCGGCCAAAACATATGAACAAATACCAACAATATACTACAAAATCGGTAGAACAATACACTACTAAACGACTTATTTCATAGACCCAATTAAACCCTAGATTAAGAGATGTGAACATTCGTGTGTATAATGACGGGACATTCACAATCATTTAATGAAAAATACACTGTGTAACGATACCTTGTTTTACTGATTCTTCTTGATGTTAATCGCCTTTGAGGGAGAGAGGATGTAGATGATTCTTCTTTCTGAGTTGATACAGGTTATTGATTGAGGTTGAGGTGGTTTTGTTTGTATAAAGCTACACAAAACCTATAACTGAATAGCCTATGATTACGGGTTTTCAATTTCTATGTTAAATCATGACATTTTACGCGGGCTTCAATGTGATTTCAGAAACTAAAATTTACAAAAAAGCCCTTGTACGGTTATTATATATGAATTTATTTTTTAATTAATTTAAAATTTATTTAAATCCTATAATCAAGATCTCATCATCCAATGGTCAGGAGGGGACCGCTAAAATGAAAACCACCCGCAGTTGTAAGAAACGAGAGAACCACTTTACAACCATTAGATCTTCAAGATGGATGGATGAGATTAAAAGTAGTTAAAATTAATATTAAATACTTTTTATCTTATTATATTTTTAATATTTTAATGCAAAATGGCAGTTTAGTATATTTACTCTTTTTTATCTTTTTTTCTTTATTGTTTTTATTACTTTTTTTGCATTATTATATTAGTTGTTTTTTTAAACGTATATTTTTTTTATTAAAACCATTTTAAATTCAGGGTTTTTAACAAAACAATCTTTTTTACGCGACGATTTTTGCACACCGTTTTTACGCCCGTCTTTTTCACGCGTCGTTTTTTAACGCTCCGTTTTTGCACGTCGTTTTTACGCCCGGCTTTTTAAGGCGTCGTTTTTTTAACGCGCCGTTTTTTACGCCCCGTTTTAACGCCCCGTTTTTTTACGTTCCGTTTTTTACGCGGCGTTTTTATGCCCCGTATAAACGCCCATTGTTTTAGGCGCCGTTTTATCACAAGGTTTTTTACGTTTTACAATTTACGTTAAAAAAGTTTTACGTTTTAAGTTTAAAAGTTTTTACATAAAAGTTTACGTTTTACATTTTACGTTAAAAAGTTTACGTTGTACGTTAAAAAGTTTAATTTCTACGTTTTACGTTAAAAAGTTTTGCGTTTTACGTTTTAAGTTAAAAAGTTACATTTTACGTTAAAAAGTTTACGTTTTACGTTAAAAATTTACGTTTTACGTTTTACATTATAAAGTTTACGGTTTGAAGTTTTATTTTTACAAAAACTTTTTTACACAATATGAGCGCACCCAGAAATCGCAACTCGGTAGGTGTGTCAGATAGATTGTTATAATCATCGACTGGGAAAAAAATATAAAAAACCAACAACAAAAATCATAACAATGTGTGGATTCTTGAAAAAAACGGGGTTTGGCTCATATTTTCCAATAATCAAAGGCTGCAAAGTGGGGTTGCAGGTTCAAAAACCCACCCTCCACCATCCTTGCCGCGCCATCGTCATCAAAATATACGTATTTTTTTTTTTGCATCATCACCGCCCAATCCAACAGACCAAAACCCACAGAATCAAGAATACAAATCAACAGAAATCAAGAACACAAATCAACCCCCCAACATACCAAAATACCAACAGAATCAAGAACACAACTCAATCCCCAACATCAAAAAACGAATAAACACAGATCAACACCCACCATTTTTCTAGAGAGAGAAACACAAATCAACACAGATCACCCCCCAACATCAAAAACGAATCAACATAGATCAACCCCCAACATCAAAAATGAATCACCACAAATCAAAGAACACAAATCAACCTCCCAACATACCAAAATACCAACAGAATCAAGAACACAAATCAACACCCACCATTTCTAGAGAGAGAAACCCACAAGAGAGAGAAGGTGATGACCGTGGACCTCCACCCCCGGTAAGTGATGCTCCGGCTACTGTCGGAGCCGTTGGCAACACCCACCTCTACCCCACCGTCGGCATCCCCTACCTCTTCGGATGAATTCTGCACATTCAGTTGAATTTGCAGCTGTCGCACGGCCATGCGTCCCAACCGCACGACCGTGCGGATCCTACGACGTCGGGGGCACTGGTAGTGCACAAGCTAGTGCACTTGTTTTACTCGGAAACGCACGACCGTGCGACCAGGCGCACGACCGTGCGCCACCTGGCGTCGGGTCATTTCGCGTAGACAGTCATTTAAGGCGTCGGGCCAACTTAGAAAATGCACGGGGCGTCGGCGACGGCCATAGGGGCGTCGTCGACGGCCCCTAGAACTTCCATTTTGCTGCAGATCCGTTTCGTCGTCCGAAAACGCTAAAACTTGCGTAACTTTTAAACCGTTTATCCGTTTAACCTCCCGTTTCTTCCTACATGCTTGTAAATTCACATTCTATCATATGAACTTAAAATCCCACATACGGATTAAGGAAAATTCTTAACTTACACGCATTCGGCTTATTGTCATTCTCTAATTATTTGACCTGTTCGTGCATTTATCAACAGAATCTGTTTAATTGACCTCAAACTCATATGAACTTAATAATTTCATTGACGCCTATCATAAAAGATTAAATTTTCGGATGCCTTGCATCCTCTTAACCCATTTCACTCAAAAGCTTATTTTTGACCCGTTATGGGTATTTGCGCATTAAATGGTCTATGACATACAAAACCATACTCTTCGCTTACACACTTGTCCAAAACATTACACTAATCGAATAACTTGTTTCTAAACCACTTTTAAGATCGTTTCCCCCAAAATACCCATCAAGGGCATTTTGGTCAACTTTATCCCATCATTTACGACGAAAGACTTTAACACATATTCGACCTCAAACATCATGTTCAATTAATTACAACACTTTATTACTTACTTGAACTAAGAAGTGATTACGGAAATCACTTACCTTATGCGTCCGTGCTCGTATCCGATTCCTTGCCTCTTCTTGACCCGTTAACACCTCATGCCTGTGTCCGTCTCGACGTGATTCCTATACTTTCATTTCATCGAAATCACGCTCTTATTAGCATACACCTTTGTACATGTAACAATCATATCACTCGCATAATTCACACTCAACTTTCCTTAGTCATTTCTAACAAGCATTAAAATACATAATCAACTTCATATAATCATATCCGTATACGTTACACTCATGTAACTCATCATGTCATTACATTTAACACGGATTGCTATAACATGTACCATACGACTTCCCATCAACCTACATTTACGACAACGAGTCAAATCATGTTTCTTACACTTAGTTGACTTTCAAAAGTCAACTATTAACCATACTTAACTATCGACTTATCATCATATACCCGTAACATCATAATCGACTATACGGACGACACTATATACATTTCATCATACACTTGATGTGAGTACTACCTTTTAAGCATAACGTACAACTATTTCATGCACAATTCTTCTAAACTCATACATAACCCATCAAAACCAACTACTAATCATCATGTATCATTCCAAATGAACATTAAACATAACATCATCATATTCCTATACTTTCATCTAACAATAATTCATCATACCCACATAATACATCAATCATTCAACAAGACTTGAACATAAGAGGTGATTCTAGTCATCATCTTCACCCAAACCAACGGGTGTCACCTCTAAACATCAAATTAACGCAAACCATCCATAACCCATGTTCTACACGAGGATTCTAACCCTTGTACATGATCAATTTCATATTAACTCACGGATTAGAACATAACCCACTTCACCCATGATCACCAATCTTAGATTTAAGACATACCTTATGATCCCCTCGTGTTGGTGATCATTAATCCATGCTCGGTTATGGATTTTAGCTTCATCTTGCCTTCCAATTTGAGCTTAAAGGCGATTTAGGGTTTGAGGCTCCATGGGAGCCTCCTGATCTTTCTCGAACACACACGTATGTGTGTTTTTGTGTGTGTTTAGTTATTTTATAACTTAACTTTCATTTGTTCCATTTTAGCCCCTCGGGTTTACTTTTAAAACATAACTGACACTACCTTAATCATTTAAGACTTTTGACCATACCCTTAACTAGATTAAATAGCCTAGTTATTTATTTCCTGACGTGTCACATAATAACATACAACAAATATTAACATTCAGATTTTTTTGGGGCGTTACAAGTCTACCACCCTTAAACAAGGTTTCGTCCCCGAAACCTTTCTCACTTTCATCGAACACACATTATCTTTTCTTCCCGCCCATCCATACGACCACTAGCCCATACTTTCCTGATCATTCTTTCCTATTTCATTTGCATTTTCATTTACTTGGCCTGTCAATAACTGGTCAATACACATACTCTTCCGTCCTTTAATATGATCCATTCTTAATGGATCTAATATTTCCATCTCACCTCTAAAAATTTACATTCTCTACATACTCTGTATAACATTTAACTTTTGTTTTGTTACCACCACAAAACTTACTATTTCATAGTCACACCTACGTGCTTAACTCTAACGTTAACCTTACTCTACGTTTTCTACAGTTACGTATACCTTGCATACCTTTATATTATCTTTAAATCATTTCGTTCATTTCACATTACTATTGCTTTCACTTCATGCATTACTTAATTCACGTGTATAAATAGTTCATATCTCTCCAATCATGAGTTAAACATTTTACTAACCTCTTTTTCATTTTCCCAAACCACGATCCGCAACCCAGATCGATCATCTTCTCCTCGAGTACTAACCGTATAGGCCAGCTTTCATTCCTTCGTGTAATGAGCTTCCGCTCGTGCACGTCCTTTCATCAACACGATTGGTTTCATCACATCAATAGTTCTAACATTATCATCAACAACATCGGCGGTTAACATATGTCATTCAAACATTCATTACACTAGGTGATTACCCACCTATAACTCTTCTACAATTTCCTACGTGCCTGCTATAACGTGCCACACATTCTATTTCTTACATACAATCCTTTCATTCAATTTATCATTTCGCCAACTGAAGTACACGCTCGTACTTCTTTCCATTCATGCTTACTTGCGAAGACCTTATTACATCGTTTCAATATTTCTTACTAAGCTTACCATTCCCGCCCATACTCAAGTTATTGTCCGGGTCACAGCCCGTCATCATTCTGACTTCTAAGAGTCAATTACTAACACATCTAACACGTAACTTATACAAAACTTTGTCTATTATACTATCACTTTTTACTTTATACTTATTTCTATGACCCGTTCGACTCAATCATGGTCAAACTATCGACACCTTCTTATGCGGATTAATTTCATCTTTTTATATTCTTAATCCCGTCTCACGGATTCAGACGCATCATTCATTCTTTTTCCTTCATTGAATCCGCCTTACGGGTTCAAACATTACATTCATGCCTTTCATTACTTCTGCATTTTGAATCCTTCTCGCGGATTCAAACATATTATCCATGCCTTTCATCCTTGAATCCGTCTCGCAGATTCAAACATATCATACATGCCTTTCATCCTTGAATCCGTCTCGCAGATTCAAACATATCATACATGCCTTTCATCCTTGAATCCGTCTCGCGGATTCAAACATATTATACATGCCTTTCATCCTTGAATCCGTCTCGCGGATTCAATCATTTCATTCATACATTTCATTCCTTGAATCCGTCTCGTGGATTCAAATATTTCATTCATACCTTGTTGATCCGCACTTTCTTACGGATTCAACATTCTTCATTCTTAACAGGCATGTTTTTCATTCTTACATAGTACTCTCATTTTCCCGAGAGTCTTACTTCCCATTTCACCCACACGCCCGCCTGCTACCCAACTCTACCGGACATACCTGTAACAATTATCATGATCTCACGAACGTCGTACGTTTCTCGTGTACTGGCCAGGTACACAATACACATAGTAGTTTCGTGCCTTCATGTAATTGCCACCTCATGTCCGTAGACTTAGGTTTCGGCGCGTGTATCACTTTCGGTACTTCATTACATACAATCCTTGTCTTTCATTCAAAATTTTCCTTCCTTTAATGAGTTTTACCATTACATATACCCACATATTAAATTCACGTACCTGGGGCTCATTTGCCTATTTGTCACTTGACGGTTCTAGTTATTCATCTTAAACTGCATTCACGGATCATCCTCTTGAAACACTTATGCTTACCTTGCACATACAAAACCGTCAGTTTCTTTATACGCATACATAAGTACATACTTACATTAGCTTCTATCTTTGGATCTTGATCGAGTCTTAGATTGTACGGGTTTCTTATCTCAAGAGCACACAAGTTTGAGTTCAAGTACTTACTTTCTCGTACTTGATTCCCTCAAACCAGGGCTCTGATACCAACTTGTAAGACCCTAAATCGTACATGACAAAAGTCGCAGCGGAAACACGAACCATAAAATTTCTTTCATTACAAACGTCTTGACTTACTTGAAAGTTCGTTTTATTAATATCTCTTTTTCAAAACAAAAGCATAACTCCCGTTTACTAAAGTACATACTCGATTATTCCCGTACAATCTATCTTGTGACTCGGTCTTAGATCTCTATTCCTTGTGATATTTGCCCGTGATCCGTACAACCTGCACTCACCACATACATTCATAACATTAGCACACATTATATAATCAAGATTCATTCACGTACACTTCACATTTCGTCATTTTTCAAACTTTAAGCATTTCATCTGCGTATCCGTTTGCTGGTGAGGCTTCAATAATGCACCTGCATTACTTTTCATTCTCAAGGTACACCATTAATAACGTTAACACTCAACGTGTCTAAATCATGCATACATACGTACTTACATACATACATTCATACACATCTACATACGTACATACCTTTCCTACATCTTTACATACATGCATACGCTCGTACATATCTTTATACATACATACATACACATCTACGTACGTACATACCTTTCCTACATCATTACATACATGCATACACTCGTACATATCTTTATACATACATACATACACATCTACATTCGTACATACCTTTCCTACATCATTACATACATGCATACACTCGTACATATCTTTATACCTACATACATACACATCTACATTTGTACACGCATCCATAAAACAATCATAACTATAAACTTGCATACCTTTACTCACATGTTCACATACTTACATACGTTCAAACGTGCTTACGATTCTTGTTTAACTCATTTATATACACATATCATACTCGTGCGTTAGTTTCATGAGCTTAAACTGGGATTTAAAGCATTTAAACTTTCATCGTATCTCGTAAACATTCTACAATGAGTTTAGAATACATTTTGGGACCACTTATAGGTTACGGGGCTGATTCGGATGAATTCTGCACATTCAGTTGAATTTGCAGCTGTCGCACGGCCATGCGTCCCAACCGCACGACCGTGCGGATCCTACGACGTCGGGGGCACTGGTAGTGCACAAGCTAGTGCACTTGTTTTACTCGGAAACGCACGACCGTGCGACCAGGCGCACGACCGTGCGCCACCTGGCGTCGGGTCATTTCGCGTAGACAGTCATTTAAGGCGTCGGGCCAACTTAGAAAATGCACGGGGCGTCGGCGACGGCCATAGGGGCGTCGGCGACGGCCCCTAGAACTTCCATTTTGCTGCAGATCCGTTTCGTCGTCCGAAAACGCTAAAACTTGCGTAACTTTTAAACCGTTTATCCGTTTAACCTCCCGTTTCTTCCTACATGCTTGTAAATTCACATTCTATCATATGAACTTAAAATCCCACATACGGATTAAGGAAAATTCTTAACTTACACGCATTCGGCTTATTGTCATTCTCTAATTATTTGACCCGTTCGTGCATTTATCAACAGAATCTGTTTAATTGACCTCAAACTCATATGAACTTAATAATTTCATTGACGCCTATCATAAAAGATTAAATTTTCGGATGCCTTGCATCCTCTTAACCCATTTCACTCAAAAGCTTATTTTTGACCCGTTATGGGTATTTGCGCATTAAATGGTCTATGACATACAAAACCATACTCTTCGCTTACACACTTGTCCAAAACATTACACTAATCGAATAACTTGTTTCTAAACCACTTTTAAGATCGTTTCCCCCAAAATACCCATCAAGGGCATTTTGGTCAACTTTATCCCATCATTTACGACGAAAGACTTTAACATATATTCGACCTCAAACATCATGTTCAATTAATTACAACACTTTATTACTTACTTGAACTAAGAAGTGATTACGGAAATCACTTACCTTATGCGTCCGTGCTCGTATCCGATTCCTTGCCTCTTCTTGACCCGTTAACACCTCATGCTTGTGTCCGTCTCGACGTGATTCCTATACTTTCATTTCATCGAAATCACGCTCTTATTAGCATACACCTTTGTACATGTAACAATCATATCACTCGCATAATTCACACTCAACTTTCCTTAGTCATTTCTAACAAGCATTAAAATACATAATCAACTTCATATAATCATATCCGTATACGTTACACTCATGTAACTCATCATGTCATTACATTTAACACGGATTGCTATAACATGTACCATACGACTTCCCATCAACCTACATTTACGACAACGAGTCAAATCATGTTTCTTACACTTAGTTGACTTTCAAAAGTCAACTATTAACCATACTTAACTATCGACTTATCATCATATACCCGTAACATCATAATCGACTATACGGACGACACTATATACATTTCATCATACACTTGATGTGAGTACTACCTTTTAAGCATAACGTACAACTATTTCATGCACAATTCTTCTAAACTCATACATAACCCATCAAAACCAACTACTAATCATCATGTATCATTCCAAATGAACATTAAACATAACATCATCATATTCCTATACTTTCATCTAACAATAATTCATCATACCCACATAATACATCAATCATTCAACAAGACTTGAACATAGGAGGTGATTCTAGTCATCATCTTCACCCTAACCAACGGGTGTCACCTCTAAACATCAAATTAACGCAAACCATCCATAACCCATGTTCTACACGAGGATTCTAACCCTTATACATGATTAATTTCATATTAACTCACGGATTAGAACATAACCCACTTCACCCATGATCACCAATCTTAGATTTAAGACATACCTTATGATCCCCTCGTGTTGGTGATCATTAATCCATGCTCGGTTATGGATTTTAGCTTCATCTTGCCTTCCAATTTGAGCTTAAATGCGATTTAGGGTTTGAGGCTCCATGGGAGCCTCCTGATCTTTCTCGAACACACACGTATGTGTGTGTTTGTGTGTGTTTAGTTATTTTATAACTTAACTTTCATTTGTTCCATTTTAGCCCCTCGGGTTTACTTTTAAAACATAACTGACACTACCTTAATCATTTAAGACTTTTGACCATACCCTTAACTAGATTAAATAGCCTAGTTATTTATTTCCTGACGTGTCACATAATAACATACAACAAATATTAACATTCAGATTTTTTTGGGGCGTTACAGTTTAGCCTTTAGGGTTTAGCTTTTAGGGTTTATAGTTTAGATTTTATGGTTTAGCTTAGGTTTTATCCTTATTTTTTAGCTTTAGGGTTTAGAGTTTAAGAGTTAGGATTTAGGGTTTAGGGTTAAGAGATCTTAGTTAGGGTTCGACGAGTCGCTTCCAACGCCACTGGAATAATTCCAATCGGAGTTCGTTTGAGTCGGTTCCCCGCTGTTCCCCACTTTTTTAGTGTTTCCCAATGAACCTTCCCCTATATATATATATGGTGGGAGTTGGCTACAAAGTCCAATTTTCTTACAAAGTGTAAAAAGTCATAAAAAACCATAATGTCAACCATAAAACATATTCAAAACCCACAAATTATAAAGTGAATATTACTAAAACACCATATTTGTATGTTTTGTGATGTGTTTTAGATTACAAGACTTTGATTATTGAATGACAAACATTAGTGTGTTTTATGTTGATTATCATGTTGTGTTTTATATTCATAGTTCTATGATTGTGTGTTTGAAGTTTTTATGGATTGTTAGGGTTCATATATTGTGTTTTATTGATCTTCACTTTGTTATTTGTTGGTTTTGAGTGTGTTTTATGCCTGATATTGTGGTGTTTTATGGCTTTGTACACTTTGTCGGAGAAATGGACTTTGTAGCCGAACCCCACCCTATATATATATATATATATATAAAGAAGTTGTACCCGAGGTAAAATAGATTTTTGTATCGTGAACTATATGATCGTCACTATTGTATCGATATCGCGACTAACGACAAACCAAAACACATTCGATTGTGCAACATTGGTATAGGAATCAGTATTACCGAAACCGGTATTCATTTTTATGATTTTCGATTAAAGTATAAGACGTGTCGAAGGCATATCTCGACTTTATTTTTGAAGTTTCTTTTTCCTTTTCTATAGCACGTATTGGTATCATAACGAAGCGAATCGATAACGACTGAGTTCCCGTCGGGAAGCTAAGGAAAACCCCACTTGTTTTGTGAATCAAGCATCTTGTTGTTAATAGGGAAAACGATTCTTTCTTTAGAATCTACATATTCATCATTGAACAAACATTATAATAATGAATTTTCTTCATCAATTTTCAATCTTATTTCTTTGTACTTACCCAGTAATGTTGAACGGGTCTTTGTTGTTGAAACATCAAGTCAGCAACTAAATTAAATTAAAAGTGAGTGGGCTTTAGATTTAACATTTAGGCTAATAAGTTTTATATGATTTATTAAATATTTTTATTTTTATATAATAATTAATTAAATTAACAGTTTATTCGAATAAACCGGATAAACCATATAAAAAATAATGAAACGAAAAATCGAACCTAAAACCAAATTCACAATTCGGTTTGAATTAAAAACCAAACCAAAAACCAAATTCATTATTTGGATCGGTTTTATCAGTTACAGTTACGGTTCGGTTTACAGGTTTTATTTGGTTTCGATTTTTCGTGAACATCCCTACATTTATTGTCATTTTATTGTTGAATTTTGATTGAAACTAGACGGTTGTAAGAGCATCTACAACCGTTAATCCTAGTCCGTCCAACAGACCGCTTAGTTAGCATGCAAACCTCCACCTCATACCCCACTTTTTACACTTAAAAAAATAATAAAAAAAATTATTGTGAGCGGGTGGTACCACTCTTTCCAAACCAAACCGGTCCGCTCCACCGGACCACCTTCTCCAATTATTTTGGACCACTTGATTTGGTTTGCTTAAGCAGACCACCCCAACGGACCACCCGTTAGGGTGCTCTAACTTTTAAAACTGGTATTTATAATTTGATTTTGATTATTTTTTATGATTTTTGAGATTGAGTTGCAACTGTGGTGTTCTAGAGCAAACACAACGATGTTTGTTTAATTATTTTACAAGACATAGGTTTAACTACATTAAAAAGTTACACAGTTACAAAAAAACTTTGGCCACATTAGCTTGATTCAAATGTATTTACGATAAAGAGATATTAAACAATAAAACTAAACCTAGCTAAAAGAAGTCTAAAAATACCATTGATTTGTAGATTTTCACGCTTGCTTGATTTACACAATTGAACTTGCGTATATGAATTTTTTTTAAGACTTTTAGAATACTAAAACAAATCCTAGTTGCTAAAACAAGCCCTACTTATGTCGAAAATTGTGTCGCAACCCTGTTTTAAATACTAAAACAAATCCTAGTTGCTATAATTAGCAGTAGCACCTGGACTGGAATAACTAACTAAATTGTATTTTTGCAATCGAGCATCTTCTTGTTAAGAAGATAAAGATTCTTTGTTCGGACTCTACATTCACTATAAAACTAACATCATAACCACTGATTATCTTCATCAAAATTCAACCTTACTCGTTTGTACTTACCTACTGATGTCGAAAGGAGTCTTCACCACCGTATCCAACGGCTGGTCAGGGTGGTGGGGAAGCGGTAACAAAGACGAAGAGGCCGCCGCAACCACCGTGATCATAATCACCTCTCTGATTTCTATATTCTATCTTGCATGGAGGTTCACATCAAAGAAGTCCCACCCGCCACTGCCACCAGGCCCACGACCTCTTCCACTAGTCGGAAACCTCCTATCTCTTGATTCCGAACTCCACTCCTACTTTGCCGCGTTGGCAAAAACATACGGCCCGATTTCGAGGCTTTGGTTTGGTAAAAAACTGGGTATTCTCATCACCTCCCCGGCATTGGCCCGTGAGGTGCTAAAACTGAATGATGTCACGTTTGCGAACCGAGACGTTCCACTGGCTGGGAAAGTGGGAACATATGGTGGAAACGACATCGTTTCGTTACCATATGGCGATCAATGGCGGATGTTGAGAAAGATTTGCGTTCGTGAAATGCTTGGCAGCCAAATTTTGGATTCGGTTTACTATCTACGCAGGAAAGAGGTCAGGGACACCGTGAAATATTTCTACAGTAATGTCGGGTCGCCGGTGAACGTTGGGGAGCAGATGTTTTTGACGGTGTTGAATGTAATTACCGGCATGATGTGGGGTGGCACTGTGAGTTCTGATAATAAGGAGAGAGTGGGAGCAGAATTCCGGCAACTGATAGGTTAGATGACAGGATACTTGATGATGCCAAACTTGTCAGACTTATATCCGGCTTTGGCTCCGTTTGATCTTCAAGGAATTGTAAAGAATATGAAGGTGTTGGCGAAGAGATTGGATGGAATTTTTGAGACGATGATTGATCAAAGGAGGAAAATGGGTGGGGAAGGAAACAAGGATTTTTTGCAGTTATTGTTGGAGCTTAAAGACAGTGGAGATTCGAACCCACCGTTCACCACCACTCATCTCAAAGCCTTGCTTGTGGTAATTGATGTTACAATATCAGTAGTTAGCTGACTTTAAAAATGAAATTTACTAATTATGATTAAATTATTTTTTCAAATTTTCAGGATATGGTGGTTGGAGGGACGGATACAACCTCAAATGCACTCGAGTTTGCCTTGGCCGAGATGATGAGGCAACCCGAAATCCTCAAAAAGGCACAACAAGAATTAGAGACGGTGGTCGGAAAAGACAAAGCAGTCGAAGAATCCAACATCAACAAACTACCCTACCTATATGCCATCATGAAAGAAACTCTTCAATTGCACCCGGTTACTCCACTCTTGGTACCCCATTGTCCTAGTGAGTCATGTGTGATTGGCGGCTATACAATCCCCAAAGGTGCTCGGGTGTTTGTGAATGTGTGGGCAATACATAGAGACCCAACCATTTGGGAAACCCCGTTGGAATTTCGACCTGAAAGGTTCTTGGATGGGAAGTGGGATTATACTGGCAATGACTTCAGATATTTCCCATTTGGATCTGGGCGTAGGATATGTGTAGGGACAGCATTGGCTGAGCGGATTTTTATGTATTTGCTTGGATCCATAATCCATTCTTTTGATTGGGAATTGGAGCACGGAAAAGAACATGACCTATCTGAAAAGTTTGGGATCGTGTTGAAGAAGAAAGTTGCTCTCATGGCAATTCCAACACCAAGGTTGGCAAACCTCAAATTGTACGAGTGACAATCTTGCAGGTGATGTTACATTCGAAGCCATTAACATCCTTGCACTTTTAAGAATTTACTAATATGTACTCGCATTATCAATGTAATAAATGTGACATAAACATTATTGGATTCTCACGTCTATTACGTTAAGAAATTTGAATTTTGTGATATTAATTATTGTTGCATTTCTATCTTGTATACCATGATAAAAACACCTTTTCAAGGTTCAATAACCAATTTAACATATCTCACACAAACTTTCTAGAACATGTTAGGACCTATACAACCTGGTCATCGCTCTAGATTCAACGAAGTAGGTAAAGGCGGATGCGTGTGGGTCCAATAGAACAACATATGAATCGATACATAAGAACAAGATAGATGAATGTGTTTAGTGAATCATGGATTACATACTCATCTATTATTCTAAGCTTTATTCCAACCTTACGTGAGCTCCCATTAGGATGACCTCACAAGACAAACACTGCAAATTACAAATTATATACTACTATAATATAATTTTCAACAATTGTGCGCTTTATGGTTTGCATATTATGCTTAGGTTGTTTTCTATGCTATATAGATTTGTACAGTACGCTCAAAGATTTTATATTTTTTTGGTTATGAAACCCCTCTCAAAGACCATTTGCCTACTCTCTCTCTCTCTCTCTCTCTTTCTCATCTTCATGCTTTCTTATCTCTCTCTCTCAAGAAACTTTTGCCGGACCAAAAAAGAAACCTTAGGGTCGGAAAGTGACGTTATTGTTTTAATGCTTCACAGTTTTGGCAAAGATTCATGATGACGTCATCATGAAGTTAATAGTTTTCCGGCGAGTCCACGAGGTTGATTGTGTGGTTGGATCGTTAGATCTAACTTATTGAATGAGGTGGTTGTTGGACTTGTTGCCGAAAAGTTTTTTTCTTAGCTGAAAATTGTGTTTGCCGGTGGGTTTGCCGATGGTTTTGCCATGGTTGGTGTTTTTGTTGCCGGAAATTGTTGCATTTTTACCGGAAAGTGTGGTTTGGTGGTGGGTTTGTGGTTACCACCACCAATATTGTTGTTCTTTGTTTTGTAGGTACCACCGACGATATAGTAGTTTGTGGATTTGCTAGTTTGTTGCTCTTTATTTATTGAGGGTTTCTTACATCCGACGATGATGGTGGCTTGCTTCTTGGCATGGCAACTTCGGTTGCAGTTGTGGCGGCAGTGAGCCGTAAGGACGATGATGATCTCTTAGATCTGAGTCTATTGTTTTGGTGTTTATTTCTTAAGGGTTTTGTACATCGGCGATGATGGTAGCACGCTTCTTGGCATAGCAACTTCGGTTGGAGTCGTGGTGACACTGAGCCGTAAGGGCGATGATGTTCTCTTAGATCTGAGTCTGTTACTTTAATTATTTCTTGTTAGAGGTGGTGGTTTTGTGATAGTGACCAGTTCCGAGAGATCGATGGTGGTTGTGGTGGCTAACATCAATGCATAAACATCACATGTATAAGCATTAATGTTCATTACCATCATCACTCATCAGAAACCGTAGTAGGCTGGATTTGATGGATGGAATGTAGAGAGAGATAAAAAAAAAGGCGTTGGTGGTTGTGAGGGCGGTGGGGAAATAAAGATGAAAAAGTGTCGACATTTTCCAACTTACGTCACATTTCGTCGCTTGACTTGCATTTCATTTTTGAAACAAGCATTTAAATAGTTATGTTTTAGCAAAGATATGTGCTTAAATTTATATATTTGGCGGCGTTGACGATGGTCTTATTCCAATTGTCGTTTCGTTTGTTACTTGTCGTCGCAGGTAGCCTTCTGGCCGTCTATGGTGGCGGCAGTGATGATCGATACTGTTTTTAATTTAAACCTTTGGCGGTAACCTCTTGGTGGCCGCCGGTTAAAGTTGATTTGATGCTTCACGAGTTGTACTTCTTTTCTTATTAAGTTATTCGTCGGTTACCACACAATTTAAGTTGTAACCGTGTGCTACTCACCTTTTAAGTTGGTATCTTACATGTGGTCGTTTCGTCAGTAACTTGCCAGTTTCAACGGCCTTCTTGTCATCTATGATGGCAATGATATGGTAGCTAAGCGGTTGCAAATTTTCGTCAGTAACTTGCCAGTTTCAAAGGCCGTTGGTAGCTAAGCGGTAGCAATCTAGCAAATTAAGCGTGCTTATAGGATATGACAGCTAAGCGGTTGCAAATTTTGCCACCATTTTTTTCCCATCACACATTCGTGGGAAAGAAATTGCCCTTATTTATATTTGGTCTTAAAATTGTGCCAAACGAAATTCTTATGCCGGATTTTCGTAGTTGTGACCATGAGAGTGGTAGCAACATTAAAATTTAATTTGGTGAGCCTTTTTCTATCTAGTCAGCTCTTTTTAGAATTGCTAAGGTTTTATACAAATTAACCTCTCCCCAAAATTAACCTCCCACATTGATCAACTAGTTGGATTTCTCTCTGGGACGTCTCTCCACAATGACTTGGTTTTAAAGAACTGATGGTGTTTCCGTGATTGCCATAAATCCAGGTTCATAAATGCTATTCTCACTTTTTGTTTGAAACTATTCGGTTTTTAAGTTTTGTTCATATGTTACTTGATTGCTTAGTTGATTGATTTTGAATTCAATTTCTCTGTGTAATTAGGATTGGGGATTTGATTTGTTTTTATCTTTTGATTTCTAATTATCTAGATTTACACCATATACATAGTTTGAATGATATGTAATTAAGGTTAGGGGTTTTTTATTCCAATTTTGCTTCTTTAAATTCAGTTTGAATAATTTAAGATAAAAATATCAGTGTTGATTTTCCATAGTGTTTGAATATGCACAATGTTGAAACAAACTGTTTTGGTTTATGATAAAGTCAAAGTTAGTTCTCTTTTGGCTTAGGCTTCATACGTATATTTGATCTTTATATGTTGTTGATATTTAAATCTATATAATAATGTTAGAGTAATTGTTGTACTCGGTAAATTATTTATACTAAGATTGCTTTCCCTTGAAATTTCTGCCATTTGAACTTTTAGTAGTTTTTCATGACAATGATCTCATATATATATATATATAGAGAGAGAGAGAGAGAGATTAAAAAAAGCTTTTTTAAGTGGATGTAATTGAATTAACTATAAACGCATGCTTTTGTTTCTGACCCGACCTTCAATGCACTTGAGCTTTATCTACACATACTATTAAATTAAATTTACATAGGATACAAGAAATCAAAAACTAAATTACAAAACAAGCCGCATCGCTTAGCGTAATACAAAAAAGTTCCAACGTAGCCCATCTAGCCAGCATACGCTACGTTGGTCCTGTATAATTCTAAACAACTTATATGGCGTTTGACTTGACCCGTTACTTCAATACACTATGATTTTTTTTTTCTTTTGAACGACAAACAAAACTTTATTATATACAATGCTAACATTGAGGTAGCCCAAAGATTACAGCACCAATCATGCGCAAATCCCAAACATTACATCAAATACACCATATATCCCAAGTAAGCGTATGGGCCTTCGCTTGATTTTAAATACTAAAATGAAGCCTAGCTACTATAATTATAAATACAAGTGGGAGGCTTCAATTAGCAGTAGCACATGGACTGGAATAACTAATTAAAATTGTATTTTTGTAATCGAGCATCTTCTTGTTAACAAGATAAAGATTCTTTGTTTGGACTCTACATTCACTATTAAACTAACATCATAACCACTGATTATCTTCATCAAAATTCAACCTTATTCGTTTGTACTTACCTACTGATGTCGAAAGGAGTCTTCGCCACCGTATCCAACGGTTGGTCAGGGTGGTGGGGAAGCGGCAACACAGACGAAGAGGCCGCAACCACCGTGATGGTAATCACCTCTCTGATTTCTATATTTTACCTGGCTTGGATGTTCACATCAAACAAGTCCCACCCGCCACTGCCACCAGGCCCACGACCTCTACCGCTACTCGGAAACCTCCTATCTCTTGATCCCGAACTCCACTCCTACTTTGCCGCCTTGGCGAAAACATATGGCCCGATTTCTAGGCTTTGGTTCGGTAAAAAATTGGGTATTCTCATATTAGACGGACAAGAATTATAAGCTAGATTAGGTTACATAAGTTTATTATTATTATTATTATGTATCATTTTATTATTATTCGATAACATAGGTTGAGGCGGTTATTATATGTAAACCCCTCGTGTACATATATACTCTTATGTGTAACGATTTCAATTTACCAATTCAATCAAGAACATCATTCAATCTCTCGAATACGGAATCAAATCTGATAGTGTGATTCGTTCCAATATAGTGGTATCAGAGCCACCTATCAACAAATACGAGATCTGCAAACCTTTATCAAATACAAAAAAACCTTATGTCATACATGGCGAACAACGGAGGAATTCAAACCCAGATTCCTAAATTACTGGGACAGAATTACTATCATTGGCACATTCAAATGAGAGTATTACTAGAATCACATGATTTATGGACGATAGTGGAAGAGGGATACTCAGATCTTCCGGCAAACACATCAGAAAACGATCAGAATATCCAGAGGGAAAAGATCAAGAAGGATAGAAAAGCGCTGCATATTATGTTTCAGGCCGTCAGCGAAACAGTGTTCGAACGAATAGCAACATGTAAGACTTCAAAGGAAGCGTGGGAAATTCTGCATAAGGCATACAGAGGAGAAAATAGATAAAAATGGTAAGGTTACAAACCCTTAGATGTGAATTCGATGCCTTAAAAATGAAGGATAGTGAATCTATCGAAGATTATGTTAACCGTATAACAATAATTGTTAATCAATTGCGTCTGAATGAAGAAAGAATAGAGGAGCAACGGATTGTAGAAAAAATTCTTAGAAGTTTAACAAGAAAATATGAATCGGTGGTGGTTCCTATAGAAGAATCTAAGGATTTGAATGCAATCTCCACTGAAGAATTACTCGGAATTCTGCAATCGCATGAATTACGATTAAAACAATACGATGAGGCTCCGACAGAACAGGCCTTTCAAGTACAAAGCAATTACTATGATAGATCGAAATCAACAAGGTCAGAAAATAACGGCAGAGGTCCACATTATGCTGATGGTAAACGTTATCCCATACATGAGAGGTCCACATAACATGATTAACACCAAGTGAAACTAAGGATAGTAACGAGTCTGTTGAGCAAAACGAGCGAAACGAAAGTAAAGTTATTGTTTAAACACCAGCATAATTAAACTACAAGACATAAAATCCAGAAGCCTTCTTTTGATCTATTTCTTTCTGTTGATGCCGGCAAATTGGTAGGCTTCTTCCAAAATACGTTTGCGATGTTTGTTCGCTTCCGATGTTATCAATTTCATGGCATACTTCCTCCTTAGTTGTGCAATTTTCATCTTTGCTTTAGCTATTTCGGTTGGGAAGCCAACGTCCCAGCGATCTTCAATGATCCCCATCCAGGTTTCCATGTGACGCCTTGCGTATATTCCGCAGTCTACATAGTTTCCTATTGTCGCCCAACCAATCTCCGAACAAACAGGATGCCGAGCTGAAATATCATAACAACGTGGATGACGAACACGCTTCAGGTACCTAACGACGATATCTTTCTGCACGTAAAAGAACTTGGTGAATTAAACCCGAGGTACACATGTGTATTTTATATATATATATATATATATATATATATATATATGTCAACAATCACCTACCACTTTTAACGTAGTCGACTTTAGGAAAAAATCATCATTGTCAAATACTTTAACTGGACTTTCAGATGGATGCATATTATCGATTACAGTTATCGCCAGATTCTTCAAGTCAAAGCAAACTTAATAAAAATGTGCACTTTCAAGAATTGGGAAAATAAGGTTCCCGCATTCTTTCAGGCCGATTAAGTCCTCCTTTTCCTCCAACACAACCAACAAGGCACTAGAAAATATCTTTAACCGTTTGTTGTCATCATAACTTGAGTTGGTCAGCGTGTCCTCGATCTGGCGTTAGAAACCCAAAAAAAAATATATACATACATAAGATATATGCACTAATTATGTACAAAAGCCATTAACTGGAGCTGGTTAACATGATAAAATTTTCTTACAGAAAGGGTGGTGTGACCAAACAGCCTCGACATTGTACCCTCTCTTCTTTTGACTTCTTCATGATTGAGCATAGTAGCCCAACAGTCTATGATCCCAGAACTTAGACACACATTTGGTAGCAGATCCAGTATACAAAAGTGCATCAGATGGGTGCCATAGGTAGTACAGAATATGTCATTCCTGTACACATGCGTGTTTCAAACCAAACATTACAATATCTATACTATATTATAATGCATGAGGGATGGGTATTTTAAGATACCAAAAATAAGAATTTCTTCCCTCTTTATTTATAAAAACACCCCTAAAATGAGGGTAACTTGGTCTTTTAAACACTAATTATATTTTAGTCCCTCGTATTATTACACTTAAATCCCTTTATTTTAACAAAATAATGGCTAATTAGTTACACTTATCCCTTTTCACAACAAACTTATAATTATTTTACGTATTCTTGTCATATTTTATAAACTATAATATCTAAAAAAAATCCAAAGCTACCGTGATGACCTACTCATTTTTGTCGACATTTCGATAGTTGTCTTGGTCAGTATTGTTGTGCAGATTAAAATGTACACATAGATGATGCATTAGTGTACAAGTGATTAAAGCAATGTGTCCTATCACATTTCAAATGCTCAAGACACCCTACGTTGTTGTCATTAGCCTCAATTTAATAATCTTCTAACCCTTTTCACTCCTATTTTCATTCGATTATGTTGATACATATGTTGTGGACACGACTCGGCTCGGTTCAACTCAGCTCAGTTGAAAGGACGTCAGAGACTTGAAGACACGAAGATCGAGACAAAGCTACTTGTGTCTGTACTTTGTCTGTATTTTGTCATGATACAAAACGATGTTTTGTGTTAGTCTGAGTTACGTCTTAGGTTTGTTATGTGCGTTTGATGTAAGTTTGACCAAGTCAACCATCCTCCGGTTTGACTTGGCCAAACAGTTAGCACATTGTGTGTAAGTTGTATGCTTCGAAGGATGTCATCGAAGGATGGTTTGTATCCTTCGATGACCTCGAAAGATAAACATTCGATAGATACAGATGGACCTCGAAGGATATCATCCTTCGAGGTATGTATGGATCCTTCGGTAGATTTCTGGTCGATAGATGATCCTTCGACCAGATTTCCTTATCCTTCGAGCATGTTAGCTGTGATGAGTATATATACTCATGTAGTGTGTTGTGTTTCGGGGGAGAACACAAGTGTGAAAGAACACACACGAGAGAGTTTGAGAGAGTTTACAGAATACATTTGTAAACCTTGTACTGTAACTGATCCGTTCATAGTATTAATACATTGGTGTTAATCGGTGACTCTTGTGTGTCGTTATATTGCGTGTTCTATCTCGGTTTGCTATCTCGGTTGGATTCCGCACAACCGGGTTGGTTCGATAACAAGGATTAGGCGACTAGATCCTCCCCTAGCCGGACCTACAAGTGGTATCAGAGCCATGGTGCCTGATTTAGTGAATCTAACAGTTTACTAAATCGCATGTGCTCTAGATCTGTGATTTTTGTGCTTTTTGTTCAAGATGTAAAAATGGTGAAAATCAAGAAAAACTCAGATCTGGACCCGAATATTCAGATCTGTGCTGAAACGAGTGTTGGGTTTTATGTTTTTCACCTAAACATTCAAGTTATCATCATCAAAAATCAAATATACAAAGTTTTTTTTCAAATCTGCAGATTTACACAGTGGCTGTGTTCTTGATGTTCTTGGCAGCTTCATATTTCGAAGGATGCTGTTTGGCCATCGAAAGATTGAACAGACTTCGAAGGATGTTAAGGTGCTCGAAAGATGTAAGGAACTTCGAAAGATCATCAGTTCTATCGAAGGGTCATCCTTCCATTTTTCGAAGGATCAGTCGAAGGATCCAGATCGAAGGATCCAGATCGAAGGATCCAGATCGAAGGATCCAGATCGAAGGATCCAGATCGAAGGATCCACTTCGAAGGATCCAGATCGAAGGATCCAGCATATTTCGAAGAAATTTGTTAACCGAAAGATCCAGATGTTTCGAAGGAGCTAGATGATGTGGAATGATGAAAACATTTTGTTAAAAAAAAAAAAAAAAAAAAAAAAAAAAAAGGAAGAAGAAGATGATGAGAACTTGATTTTATTTGAAAAATGTGGGGTAGTCACGGTTACCGATGCAAATGTCAAAAATGGTGACGCGACTATTATGGGCCAAAAACGGAATGGTATGTTCACTTCCGCACGTCAATGTTTATGATTGTTACCGGTTATTCGTAAATGTTCGAAAGCATTTTGTTTATTGTCATATTCTCGCATTTGAAGACGAACGTATGAACCTTGAACGCCAACACCGGTCCTAACGAGTTCACAAAGTCTTTGGAGGGATACAAGTCGGATCCGATGGGGTACTAGGCGACATTGCTTTATCAACTAGAATATGCAACGAAGAAATCTTTTTTGTTTATTGTCATATTCTCGCATTTGGTAACGAATGAATGAACCTGGAATGTCAACACCGGTCCTAACGAGTTCACAAAGTCTTTGGAGGGATACAAGTCGGATCCTACGGGGTACTAGGGGACGTTCTTATTCAACTAGAATATGCAAAGAAGAAAGTCGTTTTCGTGATTTTTCGGAACCGAGAACATTCAATGAAGATTGACGACAGTTCCGCTCAGTGGAGGGAATTGGTGAACATTTGACGACAGTTTCTTTGAAGTGGAAAGAATCTGTTAAGGTTTAGAGATTTTACCAAAGAAATGGGGGGATAAAAATGTTGAATTTCTTCGGTAAATTTCTAAACGCAATCACAGGTGGTAGAGTTTGTGATTTTCTGGTGATACAAACGGTTCGGCGTGGAATGTTTTGCACATACACATATTTGAGGATTTTAATTAATTCTCCAGCCAGCGTGAAGGGTTTTGCACGGAAAAATACAGGTTTCTGAAGTCTACAGTAGTTACAAAAGCGCTGTTCACTGAAGACCTGGGGAATCTTAATGAAAGCTGATAGTTCAAGGCTGAAGACCTGCAGGATTCGGTTTTGGGTTTGATGTTTCTTTGGGATTTTACAGGGATCTGGGGGTAACTCAATTCGTTGAGTTTGCAAACGATGTACTTGGTCTAGCTGACTTCCTGAGTACTGATGCTGAAGATCCGTAGTGCATTACGTGGTCAACTTCACAAAGGCGAGACAATGAGATCTGGATGTAGTTCAACTAAGCATGCTGGTTGAGCTTGCAAGGGATACACTTGGTCTAGCTGACTTTCCTGAGTGTTGATGCTGAAGATTAAAGTGCATTACTTGGTCGATTCCACAAAGACGGTTTACAGAAGACAGTTCACCAGAAATCTCTATCAATGTAGTATGCTTGTATGAAATAGAGTTCTTATGACAAGATCAAGACTTGATGCAGTTCTTAAAGATTGGAACCCTTATCAAATGCCGGTTGGAGTATTGGAAGATCAGCGGAAGATCGGTCAATTGAAGAAATTGCACAACACCCAACACGGATACGCGTACTTTAAGGGGGAAATATTTTACAAGGAGCGTCAAGATACTACTTACCTGGATCATCGGTCAAGGGGGAATTTGTTAACACAGAGAAGATGAATACTTGACTGAAGATCGATTGCAGTTGCATTTTCAGCATTCGACAGCAACGGACAAGGGGGAATTTGTTGATGCAGATTTGTGTCCGATGCTTGTCGAATAGATTAGTTTTATTTTACGCTGAATTTGTAATAGTTAGTGAAACGGTCTATCAAACGTGTATAGACCCGCTCGTTTGAAGTGGTCAAACGAGAGGGTTATTCGGTTGACCGTGTGGGTTTTGCTAGACAAACAGTTAGATTATGGTTGTACAATGTTTGGTGTCGAAGGATAAGGCATCGAAGGATTGTGTATATCCTTCGATGAGCTCGAAAGATATCCATCGATAGATGAAGATGGACCTCGAAGGATATGTCATCCTTCGAGGTATATGTGTATCTTTCGATAGCTGGATGATCGACAGATGATCTATCGATCAATCAGTTAGATCCTTCGACCATACAACCTGTGTTGGGTATAAATACCAACACTTTGTCATTTGCAAGACCAAGAGAGTCAGAGGAGGTTTGAGACCTCACCCGGGGAGAGATCACCACTTGATCTCTCCCGGAATGTATACTCCTTTGGTATTAGTTCGGTTATCATGTAATCGGGCCGACTTGTAACGTTTTACTACCGGATTAATACAAAGTTGTTTGTTTATAATTGCTAATCTCTTCCGTCTTTGAACATAATCACAAGAATCACGGTTTCGGTCCCCAAACCCGGTCCTACATAGAGTTTCAGTAACTCAGTGTGATCCTATTCCAAAAGCAGAAGTGAGGAAACAATTTGGAAACCAAAAATTACCGACTAAGCAACAACCTGTCGCTTTTAAGGGTAAACAACAGCAACAACGAGCTCCAAAGCCAAAGGCTAAGGTTGAATCAAAAGGAGCTCGTTTCAAGAAGAAAAACAAAGATATCAAGTTTGTAGCATCAAGGGGTACTGATAAAATTGAGACATTTGAAAATAAATCAAACACCGATTTTATTCAACAAGTCAAGATTTTAAAACGTAACAGCCAAAACAATTACACCCAGCACACAAACGGGTGTAAAGCTAGTACCTCTGGGTCTACAGATTCAACACGTGAAAGTCGAACCGGTTCTCCTAAGTTTGTTGAAAGGAGAATTTGTTTCAAATGTGGGAAGGTTGGGCACATCATTAAAGATTGCAAAAACTCGCCCAAACCAAATTTTGTTGAAAGACCCCCCTCTGAACAAGGTCACCCACAACTTCGTCCTGTTTATCCAAAACATGATAAACGCACCGTTAAAGAACAGGAAACAAAACAACGACGTAAAAATGTGAAGGTGATTGAAAAGGCGTTAAAACCAGAGGTTGTCCAAACGCAGTCTGTTAAGTTAGAAATTAAAAATGAAAAACAAAAACAGATTTGGAAACCAAAAACGGTAACTGTTTCAGGGGGAGCTGCTGTGTTTGAGAATCATCAGGAAATTGAAGTCACAATCCTCGATGATGAAGGACGACCCAAGTCTGTTAAGGCTTGGGTCCCCCTCTCCAACTAATCTCTGAGTGAGTGTGCAGGATGTTCCAGGAGGAACTATCGATAGTCGTAAGATTGTTGATAGTGGAGTGTCCATGCACAAAAATAGGCGACAGAAGGAGTTGTTGCCTGTGTTGGAGAGAAGAAAAGAAAATGAAAAGGAAAACAGAAGTGTCTGTTGAAAGAGTTTGAAAAGCTTCGACAAAAATGCAATGCCTTTTACAATCAAGTTTTTGATCGGGTCCTCAGGAAAGATTCCAATGAAAAGTACGCGCCTGTAGCACGTCTGAAACTTTTCGAAGATTCATGGATTTTTCTTCCACAAGAAGTTCAAAGTCCACAAGATGAACGTGTAGGGTACTTTTCTCTATGGTGTGATTGAAGAAAATGTGTTTGTTGAACAAACCAACCGGGTGTGCGGATGCCTTGGCGTGGATTGAACAACCGCACACTACTTCTCAAAGAGGAAGACAAAGACCTTCGCTGGTACAATGTGGAAGACCAGCCGGACCCAGAGGTTTCTGATCTTGTTGCTGTGAAGAGATTTCTAAGTAGCTACAAAATCGACTTTGAAATCCACACCGGGTGGATATCCAGTTTGGGAGAACACTCAGATTCCTTGCAATGCACGAAGCAGTTGCAGGATACGGTTTTAAATTTCTAATCTCTCCTATACTTGTCGATATTTAAGCTGCTTTATGAATTATTATCATCTCGTACAGCACTCCTTGACCTGACACATTGATCTCAAATATCACCTCACACGTGATTGTTTCATTATGAAACTCATCAATGTTGTCATGGTCCACACCGATGACCAACGTGCCGATTTTTTTTTTACCAAAGCATTTGACAAATCAAGATTTGACTTTTTTATTATTGGTAAACGGCATTAAGGTCAAGCAAGAGTAATCCACATCGGAAAATCATTTTTGTAAATATCTTTGTGTCTTTTAAATTTGTCTTAGTTTATTGATTTTAGGGGGAGTAAATCCAAAATTTGAAAATCCAAAAACATCGAAAAATTTCAAAAACACAAAAACAATAGAAAAACAAAAATGAGTTTCCTGGCGAGCAAAAGAGAAAATGATAGTACATCAGTGGTCTGTCTAAACCTCTTTAAACCTTAAATGAAAAACGATAAGCAGCTCTATATAAGATGTATCGGTAGGCTCACAATCATTTTAAAGTGTGCAGGGTGATATAAACCTTAATCGACTGAAGACCAGGTGGGAACCACTCATTGGCATATGGTCTTAGTACCGAAATTTCGTTTGAGAGATTGCTGAGGTTCTGAGATATTCGGTCTTTATGCTGCTTATCATCTGGGTATCATGGTTGTATCTTTTACCGAAAAATAACGGGGACGCAAGTCTAGATCTTCCATGATACTATACATACGTGTACATATTGCATTCGACCTCAATAAGTGATCAACAATCACATGTCCAAACAAATAAGTGATAATATATCACAAATTTTTTATCCGGGAGTCAAGTTCGTCTCTCTGCTGTACGAAAGTACTGACCTGTTCACGGACTTGCTCCTGTGCCCTCATGCATCGAAAATCAAGTTCCTCATCAATAAGTGATTATATCACATAGGGCTTGTTTTCAAACCAAAATAAGTGAGAATCTCACATCATATACGGTCAAACAGATGATAATCGGTATACTCACCGGTAAGATGAACCCTCGTGCATACCTTGATACGGGAATGTGTCGTGATGTGGATGAACACCGGTCGGTAAGTATAAATCATACCTTAACGTATCCCCTCGCCATGATTACAAATGATAAGTTGAGTTTATGTGGACAACAATACCGATAATTGTTATAGGATGCTTATCTTAATGTTAACTAAAAGTACAACAAGAGCGTTTTTGACATGACCGTACACTGATATGATTCTCTTACCCTCGAAACTCGCAAAAAGAATGTCTGTAGATATTTATTTACTGTGTTCAGTTTATGTATCTTGTATATATTTATTTATTGCTTTCCGTCTTTACATTTGAAAAATGAAAAATTCCAAAAGGATTTTAGGTGTGTTTTAATATAAACTTTATAAAATCCAAAAAGATTTTGCTTCTAGTTTATTTTTGATTGACTGATGTTGGAACTCGAGTCTATCCTACCCAAAATCCTGATCGTAAGCCGGAAAACAATTGCATCTTCATAAACAGTCGAAGTTAACAAGTTTTGAAAGTTAAAGGATTAAGATTGTACATTTTCTAAACTTTTAAACTGTTGTCGGTTGGTGTTTAATTGAGATTTGATCTCATATGTGTCGTTTGTTTAAATGTTAACTATATTCCAAGCGGTTGTTCTCATTATGCGTTTAGCTTTCTTGCATGTGCAGATGCTAAAGGCGAGGAGAACATGGTCGATGACAAGCTTCGGAATGAAGACACGAAGTGGAGGCACTCAAAGGATAAAGTGATCGAGTTGCCGCTGACACTTCATCAACACCACAAGGATCTGAAGAATTGACAAGTCAAAAGATTCACGAGCATGACTCAATGGAGAGTTCAATCTAAGGGGGAGTTTATTGACACACTACCTAAATGAAAAGGGGAGTTTGTTGATACACTTTCTACTTTCGACACGTGAAGACTTTGAAGATCCTCCGACGTGGAAGACATCGAAGTTGAACCTCACGAGTAGTGTCCAAGGGGGAGTTTGTTGATACATATGTTGTGGACACGACTCGGCTCGGTTCAACTCAGCTCAGTTGAAAGGACGTCAGAGACTTGAAGACACGAAGATCGAGACAAAGCTACTTGTGTCTGTACTTTGTCTGTATTTTGTCATGATACAAAACGATGTTTTGTGTTAGTCTGAGTTACGTCTTAGGTTTGTTATGTGCGTTTGATGTAAGTTTGACCAAGTCAACCATCCTCCGGTTTGACTTGGCCAAACAGTTAGCACATTGTGTGTAAGTTGTATGCTTCGAAGGATGTCATCGAAGGATGGTTTGTATCTTTCGATGACCTCGAAAGATAAACATTCGATAGATACAGATGGACCTCGAAGGATATCATCCTTCGAGGTATGTATGGATCCTTCGGTAGATTTCTGGTCGATAGATGATCCTTCGACCAGATTTCCTTATCCTTTGAGCATGTTAGCTGTGATGAGTATATATACTCATGTAGTGTGTTGTGTTTCGGGGGAGAACACAAGTGTGAAAGAACACACACGAGAGAGTTTGAGAGAGTTTACAGAATACATTTGTAAACCTTGTACTGTAACTGATCCGTTCATAGTATTAATACATTGGTGTTAATCGGTGACTCTTGTGTGTCGTTATATTGCGTGTTCTATCTCGGTTTGCTATCTCGGTTGGATTCCGCACAACCGGGTTGGTTCGATAACAAGGATTAGGCGACTAGATCCTCCCCTAGCCGGACCTACAGATTAAGATTGTTCACCAATTGTTCTAGCGATTAGATTAAATTTCGAAACCTTGCACATACGGGTTTGATATTAGCTTTGTTCGTATTCTGTATGTTTGTGTATTTACTTGGTTGGGTACAAACACATACATGGGTTAGCAGATAGTAGATTGACATCAAACAAGCTCACTTGTTTTATCTAATTGGTTGTATTAAAAAACTTTATATAATACCATATTCAACAAAATGGAATTTTAGTTTTCATCAAAAAATTATAAAAATGTTTTTAGAAGCATTTTCGTTTTTATAAAACCTTTTTTTTATAAAAACTTTTTTTAGAAGTTTGGTAAATAAGTTTTCCACCAACAAACTTTTAGGAAAAAACTCCATAATCTAAACATAATACATCTTCAAAAAATGAATATCAGATTCTGTTGCATCTTTTTAAGGATTATAAGTACAAAAATACTCTTATAGATAATATTAGTTAGTTGAAAAAAGCTACAGGTTATTCAATTCGTTGGTTTGTTGGTTGTATATATAGTATAATTCATTAATTTTTTTCACTTCAAGAAATTTCTTGTTCTTTAGAATTTTTGGTTTACAGGTATTTCAATTTTCTGTTGTGTATAACTTTGATTTATTTTTCTATGCTCACACTTAACATTTATCTTATTTATTATTAAGTGGTTTTGGAGCTTCAATATTCATCCTTTCAGATCTTTACACAGGTATGTACGTTTCTAAAACATGATATATTGTTTGTTTTTATATTATGTTTAACTGTGAACGTCATTTTGTATCCTATATTATTTATAACGGTAACATGATATAATATGTAACTAAAATACTTAACATTTTTTTTTCAGTTCCCCAAACTACTCCAGCTACAACTAATGTATCAGTTAAATAGGAGAACAAAGAAGAAACTCATCATCCAAAGGATGTAATAATCAAACAGGAAGAGATACAAGAAATTGCGGAGGATGTTGATCTCGATTACTGCAAATGGTGGTGTGACAATATAGATGACATCCTTGAGATGTTTAAGCCGTATGATTACTAAATTGATCTCATCATGATGCAAAATACTTGACACTTGAGCTTTTAGTTTTCAACTTTTATATTTAATACTTATATTTCCTTATCTGTGTACTACTTTATATAACTTTTATTTATGTTTAAGACTTATTTTTTTTATTCATGTGTTACTGTATTGCGTCAATGGTTTCTTGAAGTACTTGATAATTTAAATTCTAAATTTAACAATTACTAGAGAAATGTAATACTTATGACATATATCTATCACAATAAGGCTACCATAAATATTATACGAATAAGAAAACTATCAGAAACGAGTGCCGCAATGCAAAGTGTTACCCCCGTCGCATCGCACGGGCACCCTACTAGTATATATATATATATATATATATATATATATATATATATCATGTAATTACATAAACCTTATACGTTTGAGTTAACCACTAACCCCATAGTTCTTCGCACCTCATTTTCCTCCTTATCCCGGGCAGATTTAGCTTGATATTTTTTCTTTTATCAGATCTTCCAATGGTCTGCATCAACAATAAAGCAGGGAAAAAACATGAACATAATTAATCAGTATTCAACTATTAACTATTTAATCATCTAATTCAAAAACGATGTTTTACAAAAGATGACAGATTCTGTCACACCCCAACCGATGGCGAAAACATCGGAGTGAGACGAAATAGATTGCTCGAGACATCATAACACTAATAATTGGGACAAGTATTTAAAATAATAAATTTCATTCCATTTCTAAGAGTCAATTACAAGGATTTGAAACAAATACAACAACATGAATAATGAAATACAATACAATAAGAGTACAAAATTTAAAGTGTGTATCTATGCATCCTACTAGATTCCATGCATCATCAATGTCATCACTAAACCTGCAACATGTTTTAAAAATGTAGTTCAATACAAAGGTATTTGTGAGCATACAAGTTTGGTGCGTAGTATATAAGTATAAAAATGATAGGAAACAATCCACATGGCAAACCTAGTTATCAAGATTAACGTATAAACTGGCATGCGATTTACAAGTCAACCCTCTGTTTACGCAAGTATGAATGAATAAACCTAACATGACCTCTCGTTCACGGGTGGTACGTTACTCCTATAGCACTAAACATGTTAAGTGGAGGCTTGTACGAAGCTAATGACAAGTTCATCACATAAGAATCACCTAGAAAACACGAATCAAGCATAACAAATAGTAAGCATGTTTTGGATTGTTTGTTTATGTATTTGAATAAGAATATATATAATAAGTGTGTTTTGTTGTAAAACATGTTACACCGAAAACTGTGAAAACGAAAAAATGGGTCAAGTATACTCACAAAATTTGCATATGCTTTCCGATTATCCAATTGTTGACGAGCAATGATATTAGGAGATCGAATGTATAAAGGTTAAAGTTCAAGTTTGTTTAGAGTCGAGATTCGGAATTTAAAAGAATATGAAAATAACATATGAAAATAATCACCTATTATATAAGATACTTGTTCTTGACACTAGGAAACTCAAATGAGTTTAAATGTTTTCAAGGAACAAGGTTCCATTAGAATCGTGACAAGTTATCAAAGTCTAGGACGATATAATCTAGTACCTTGACATATGAACACTAGTTCATCATCAAAGATTCGATTATTCGAATAATATGTTTATGTATTATATAGGTTATGTAATATATATTAATAAGTCCAATAGTCAAGCAATGAGGTAGAAGATTAAATCTTCATTTACGTACCTCTAAGTTTCATGGAAATCATGTAGGAGGTAGGAAGAGAAGTCTTCCATTTAGATACCTCTAAGTGTTCACCACTACACTTGATGTAAAAACATACAAGGAGGGTCATGAACTACGAATAATACAAGAATATAAACAATTACTCTATGAGAAATCATCAAGTAATGTGGGGATTTTATGTTGGACAACCCAAGTTAGTCCATAATCACACCTACATCAAGTCTTGGACTTAAACATTACTTGTGGGTTAAAAAAAACCCTAAACAAAACACAATGTATATGAGGTTTAACCTCTGATCTTGAATGTCTCAACCTTGTTTTTAAGCCTAACTAACTATAGAAGTGGTTATAAGCATAAGGACATAGGTTTGAGATGAGTTAGATTCAAGTTAAACAAGTTTAGTAAAGATTAGATGAAATCATAAATGAACAGTGAACTTTGGAGCCTTTTTTCCGGAGTACCAGGGACTTATTTACTGTGAAAAACCCATGGAATCAAAGCTTGGATCAATCCAAGCACAAAGGAAAAAGAATGGACTAAATCGGACAAGTATTGAGTGAGTTATGATCACTTTTGTGAAGCTTGAAGAATCTGCTCGAACACTGAATTGCTGCTGCGTTTTTTAGAGTTTTAGAGTGATTTGGATGAGTTTGCAAAGTGAAAATGGCTTGGAGTATGCTTGGTATTTATAGGGGATGGATTTGGGTTAACGTGGTTGGCAATAAATATGATTAGTTGGAAGATACACATTAAAAACAAGCAATAAAAAAAGACAATCAGCCAAGCTGATTAGCCTTCTCGGCTGTTGAGTTTATTGGCGCCATTTGTAGACCATTTTCAGCTATCACCCTTTTCTTTGATTAGTCATAAGTCACTAAAATTTTTATTTACACACTAGAAAAAAAAAATGGGCCAATGATTAACTTATTATAGTAATAATAATTAGTGGATTAATATGAAACCACCAAAAACAAATGCCCGTGACTTTGGGCTGTGATATTCGAATGGCCACAAAGCCATTTGTTATGTTGCCCTTTTTTTTGTTTGAGAGTATTTCATGTATCACTAGAATTATTTTATTAATTAATAATATATATATATATATATATATATATTAATGTTTAAATTTATACATAAAACATGAAATTAAATAAGTTTGTTATGAAATAAAGTATAGATTATGTACCGTGAATGTAGAATTAAGTGCTTGCACGTATAGGATATCTAGAATCACGTATTGACTATAAGGCACGAGTATGTGTCAAATGTATAAAATGTTTAAGCATGTAAAAGATAAACGAAGTATAATTCATATGAAATAATTAATTTTATTACGATCGAAGTCTCGGATTACAATGATACGGAACGAAATACGATAACGAGAATTACAAGTTTCAAAATAAAATAAATAAATAAATAAATAAAAACAAGACACGTTTTCTAATTAAGGAAAGTTACGAAAAAGTGGAGCGTTATAGTCTCCCATCCTTTGGGAAATTTCGTCCCGAAATTTAGGAAGAAGTAACGAAGAGTTTTGGCAAAAAGGTGATTATTCAAAACTGAGACTTGAAAATTCCGAACCGTAAAAAGTAAGAAATTTCGAAGAACGACAAGATAATTTTTTTAAAGGAGTTCGTTTGTCTAAATTGGTTTGAGGTACCAAACATAATTGAAAACGTATAGGTGTGTATATAGGTAAGGCGAGTTTAAACAATTTCGAGTAACTTAAATTGGAGATGTATTAAAATGTATCATATTTACGAAGGAGATCTTTGTATCAAAAACGGTTTGTATTCGACGTGAGAAGTTTTAAGGATAGTATAAAACCACATATTCATAAAAATTGTCTTTTAAGAGGAACGAGAAAGTTTGGTACTTTACATAAAGTGTTAAGGGTCTACTAAGTATGTTAGTACAAGAATATGGAGATAGTTTTTAAGGTAGGGAGATAAGTGAGGATTCGAATATTTAAACAGACTTATTGTGAATGAGGTTCGTATAAAAGGAAAGGATAATGGAGAATAATCGGAGTATGGAAGTGAACGATTGACTCTTAATGAATGCAAGTATAAAAATGGCATAAGTATTTGATAGACGAAGGTGTCGTGTTAAGAATGAGGTCTCATCGTGGATAATCGGATATAATGCGTTTGTGAGTTGTTTAAAGTTTGAGTTAGGTCTGAGAGGTCTGTAAAACACTGAATTTCTCATGGCGCATCTTACGAAAGTTTAGTAACATGGTGAAAACACTTATATATAGGAAGTACCAGCGGTGTATTCACCATGTTTTGACCACTTTACGTCCGTTTCGTATTCGGTGTCATGTTACGTTCCGTGTCTTACCATACACAGTAGTACATTCTATGGTTCTCATACGCCTATCACTATAATCCCGTGTGCACCCGCGATTATATTGATCATCGCATGATCCGCATAGCTTGTACTAGTTGTGTATGAATCAGGGTATACACAAATTTGAAAATAAGATCGCATACGTATAAGAATGTAGTATATAAGCAAGTCCATGCTTAAGTACGTAAGGGACCCACGCAAGCGAATCCCTCGGATTACACTCGCGTACGGGTACGAATGTATGAGTATGAATGAAAGTATGAGCATAGATATAAGTTTAAATATGATCATTCACGTAAGTACGAGTATAGACATAAAACGTATGAGTAGTACGTGTATAAGTATAAGCATATAACGTATGAGTATGAATGTAGGCACGATTAATAAAAACTACGTATATAATGTATGTTGAATTATAACGAATTCGGCCATATACAATGCTCGAGAATTTGAAAATGTAAAACGAATGATATGAGCGAACTCGTCGCGAGGTAACGATTAAAACGTGTATGATGATATACATGTATAGTTGTTTAAGCGAAATGTTGAGTTTATCAAATCAAAATAGATTGAGTTGAATTGGAAGGTAGAATATAGTTTGTAAATGTAAAAGTATTCATTGGTTATGCATAACGTATTTTGTAATGAATGAAATGCTACTTTTGTTTTAAAAAGAGTTTACGTATGTTGAAGATTGTCGGTCCCCATGAAGTCTTCTAGCCCACGTGTTTTTGAAATTTGAATGACGGATTAAGCGGTGTAGAAAAAGGTTTTTGAAAATAACGTGTTTGTTTCATTTGCATCAAAACAAGAAATTTTGAATTTTGAAGGTTCTTGTGAAAACGTCGATCCTTAGAAAAGAAATTTAGAAAAAGAACTTAGTGATTGTTTAAGAAAAAAAAAATTTAACAAATGATTTGTTGATGTTGAAAAGCGTCTTTGGTAAACTGATCGTATAATATAATTATAAGATCTTATAAGTATATGAGAAAGTTGGTTTGAATTCCGATTGAGAATGAAAGTCTTTAGTATGGTGATATAACGTGAGTGTGTGTTTTAGTGATTAAGTCGAATATGAAGTTCATGGGCAAGAGATTCATTGGACCGATTGAATTGATAGGTAGCATTTCGTAAGGTTTTGAAATTCGGGTAATAAAACGTTTTAAGACATGATTAAGAATCTCGTGTATATGAGTTGAGTGAAAATAGGTTGTAGAATAAGAAGTACGTTTGATAAAACAATGTATTTTGAAATCGGTACAAGCAGGTATTTCGAATAATGATAAATGATTTAGGTACAAAACAGGATCGGGTTTGCATAATAAAATATTTTGAAGGAAAGTTTTGGTAACGCTCACCTAGGTAAGGGAATCACCCCTAACTCGTTGGTGAGGTCGTTTTAAGGGAAAAATGAGTGGAGTTAATCGTCAAGGTAAGGAAATCACTCCTATCTCGATGATATGTCTCCATTTGTCGCTACAAGGAATATGAATTTAAATTATATGAAATCATGCATATGTATAAACGTATGAAAAGATTTAATATGTTGTGTGTGTGAGAAGAAAATATCGAAAGTAAATTTTGAATTTGAAAGGTTGCATTGTATAAGATAAATAATAGAAACACATGTTTGATTAAAATTTGGATGGTTCCAAAACGGAACTTTGACTAACCAAAGTGGTCGAAAAGTCTTTCGTATTTGAGGAGCATGCTTTGGCCTAACAGGTGGAATACTCTCGCCGACAGGTCGGTTAACGGTATTTACCCTTCCGGTTACTACATGTCCCAAATCAATCGAAATTTCGAGACATGGCGGGATTTAAAAAAAATCAGGGAGTGGAACTAGTCGACAAGGTGCGGGTTTCACCCCTAACTTGGCGATTTCGTATCCTAAGTGTGGTTGGTACTCGTCGGGTCAAAATTTAATTTCAACACTTTGACGAGGGTCCACTAGAATTTGAAAAAAAAAAAGAAATTCTCCATCGAGAGGAGGATCTCACTCCTAACTTGGTGGCGAATTTCGTGTGAAGAGAATAGGTGGATTGAGAGTCGTTCACCAAATTGTGGGTTTCGTGCCTATTTTGGTGAAGTCGTCTCGTCGGCATGGTGCGAGTGTTGTCGGATTTAATATAATGAAATAAGCGAACAAGTATAAACACATAAGGAGGCTTGTCGAGTATAACACATAAAGAGTAGAACAATAAAGCAAGTATCAACACAAAATAAAGCAAGTATTAACACAAAAGTGACATATATGTTTAAAAGGTCAAAAGAAAATAAATAAGGGGCAAATAAAGTATCATGCAAGTGGTTCAATCAAAACATAAGAATAAAGCTCTAGAACTATAGACTAGGTAAAAGCTTGGCAATTTTCCTAATTCCCTATAGTTATGGCTCTGATACCAATCTGTCACACCCCAACCGATGGCGGAAACATCGGAGTGAGACGAAATAGATTGCTCGAGACATCATAACACTAATAATTGTGACAAGTATTTAAAATAATAAATTTCATTCCATTTCTAAGAGTCAATTACAAGGATTTGAAACAAATACAACAACATGAACAATGAAATACAATACAATAAGAGTACAAAATTTAAAGTGCGTATCTATGCATCCTACTAGATTTCATGCATCATCAATATGATCACTAAACCTGCAACATGTTTTAAAAGTGTAGTTCAATACAAAGGTATTGGCAAGCATACATGTTTGGTGCGTAGTATATAAGTATAAAAATGATAGGGAACAATCCATATGGCAAACCTAGTTATCAAGATTAACGTATAAACTAGCATGCGATTTACAAGTCAACCCTCTGTTTACGCAAGTATGAATGAATAAACCTAACATGAGCTCTCGTTCACGGGTGGTGCGTTACTCCTATAGCACTATACATGTTAAGTGGAGGCTTGTACGAAGCTAATGACAAGTTCATCACATAAGAATCACCCAGAAAACACGAATCAAGCATAACAAATTGTAAGCATGTATTGGATTGTTTGTTTATGTATTTGAATAAGAATATGTATAATAAGTGTCTTTTGTTGTAAAACATGTTACACCGAAAAGTGTGAAAACGGTAAAATGGGTCAAGTATACTCACAAAATTTGCATATGCTTTCCGATTATCCAATAATTGACTAGCAATGATATTAGGAGATCGAATGTATATGGGTTAAAGTTCAAGTATGTTTAGAGTCGAGATTCGGAATTTAAAACAACATGAAAATAACATATGAAAATAATCACCTAGTACATATGATACTTGTTCTTGACACTAGGAAACTCTAATGAGTTTAAATGTTTTCATGGAACAAGGTTCCATTAGAATAGTGACAAGTTATCAAAGTTTAGGACGATATAATCTAGTACCTTGGCATATGAACACTAGTTCGTCATCAAAGATTCGATTATTCGAATAATATGTTTATGTATTATATAGGTTATGTAATATAAATTAATAAGTCCAATAGTGAAGCAATGACGTAGAAGATTAAATATTCATTTAGGTACCTCTAAGTTTCATGGAAACCATGTAGGAGGTAGGAAGAGAAGTCTTCCATTTAGGTACCTCTAAGTGTTCACCACTACACTTGATATAAAAACATACAAGGAGGGTCATGAACTACGAATAATACAAGAATATAAACAACTACTCTATGAGAAATCATCAAGTAATGTGGGAATTTTATGTTGGACAACCCAAGTTAGTCCATAATCACACCTACATCAAGTCTTGGACTTAAACATTACTTGTGGGTTAAAAAAAAACCCTAAACAAAACACAATGTATATGAGGTTTAACCTCTGATCTTGAATGTCTCAACCTTGTTTTTAAGCCTAACTAACTATAGAAGTGGTTATAAGCATAAGGACATAGGATTGAGATGAGTTAGACTCAAGTTGAACAAGTTTAGTAAAGATTAGATGAAATTATAAATGAACAGTGAACTTTGGAGCCTTTTTGCCAGAGTTCCAGGGACTTATTTGCTGTGAAAACCATGGAATCGAAGCTAAGGTCAATCCAAGCACATAGGAACAAGAATGGACTAAATCGGACAAGTATTGAGTGAGTTATGCTCACTTTTGTGAAGCTTGAAGAATCTGCTCGAACACTGAATTGCAGCTGCGTTTTTTGATAGTTTTAGAGTGATTTGGATGAGTTTGCAAAGTGAAAATGACTTGGAGTATGCTTGGTATTTATAGGGGATGGATTAGGGTTAAGGTGGTTGGCAATAAATATGATTAGTTGGAAGATACACATTAAAAACAAGCAATAAAAAAAGACAATCAGCCAAGCTGATTAGCCTTCTCGGCTGTTGAGTTTATTGGCGCCATTTGTAGACCATTTTCAGCTATCACCCTTTTCTTTTATTAGTCATAAGTCACTAAGATTTTTATTTACATATTAGAAAAAAAAATGGGCCAATGATTAACTTATTATAGTAATAATAATTAGTGGATTAATATGAAACCACCAAAAACAAATGCCCGTGACTTTGGGCTGTGATATTCGAATGGCCACAAAGCCATTTGTTATGTTGCCCCCCCCCCCCTTTTTTTGTTTGAGAGTATTTTATGTATCACTAAAATTAATTTATTAATTAATAATATATATATATATATATATATATATATTAATGTTTAAATTTATACATAAAACATGAAATTAAATAAGTTTGTTATGAAATAAAGCATAGGTTATGTACCGTGAATGTATAATTAAGTGCTTTTGCACGTATAGGATTATCTAGAATCACGTATTGACTATAAGGCACGAGTATGTGTCAAATGTATAAAATGTTTAAGCATGTAAAAGATAAACGAAGTATAATTCATATGAAATAATTAATTTTATTACCATCGAAGTCTCGGATTACAATGATACGGAATGAAATACGATAACGAGAATTACAAGTTTAAAAAAAATACAAGACACGTTTTCTAATTAAGGAAAGTTACGAAAAAGCGGAGCGTTACAGATTCAATATACGATGTTTTACAAAAGATGACAGATTCAATGCATACCTTTCATCATCTTTATCATTGTCTTTTTTCTATATTCCCTTGGTTTTGCGACCTTACGTTTGGATATAAAAACAAGTTAACAACAATCTATACATATATCTATTGTACAAGAGTATTAGACACTCACTGTGTATCTACAGCACCCTCGAGGATATAATTCCATAAAATCCTTTCTTCCTTCGTGAGACCCTTAGAGATATCAACTGCTCTCTCCAGCCAAGGCGATCTCCCAAATGCAGATATTTTATGTATTCTCTTTTCCTTCCCCTTGTTGTCTTCATATGCTTGTGGTAATTTTTTTATTTATCGCCGGCACTTCCAGGGGTGGCGCATCTTGTGCGCTTCCGGTTCTTGACGAAGGTACTTTATTATCATTCAAAAAATCATTCACAGGGACGCCTTCATCATCAAGCTCACCAGACGCAATGTCCCCAACAATGCCAGCTATCTGCACCGCACTTTGTGTCCATGTTGATGCAACATGCGGTGTTGAGAAGATGATTGAGTCGTCAATTTCACTTCTGTCGCCCTCTTGGTTACTTTTTATACTTACACCTACAAACATATAATATAAAAAAGTGATGTCTACACAGGATTAACCATAAACCACGGTACGTAATTATACCATGTTATAGTTTTATATCACTGATTATTAGAAACAATAGATACCTGTCTTCTTTTCTCCCATTTTGACAGTAGATACTTCAGGTTTCCCCACAGTTTCCCTAACTCCGACATCAACGTTGTTGTTGTATATAGATTTGTATCATTCCACCATGGTTAATACCTCTGTTGTATTCGGCTTACAGCGTGCAAACTTTGATATTGCTCGATCCAACTTGCCTTTGACAGCCTCTGCCTGAGCACACAATGTATTGATACTAGATACATATGCCTAACAATCGAAAGATTCAATGACATGTAATAAATTATCAAGAACATTCTTTATTGATGTGAAAACAAATTTAAACAAAATATTGTAACCGTTACCTGCATCTCACGTCTATCATCATACTCAGCTGAGATCCTTTCATCATTCCTGGTTAAATCAACTACCTCATCCTCACTTTTAGTATCATATTCGTTTTCATCGTCAAACAGATCTTTGACAGCAACAGACCCTAATCCTCCATTCTTAATCTCCATTTGTTGTCTCAGCCTTATCCTTTCTGTGTTCCAGTAACAAATTGGTGGCTTGGTTCTTTCAACATCCAAACCATTGCAACTTGTTCCGTCTAGATATAGCAACTACAAAACAGGAATAAAGTGGTATATGCCAGCGAGGGTGATAACCGGTGCCTATGCAGCAACAATAATGAAGCATGTATGGGTATACGGTTATATACACAGATTTATTACGGAGAAATACACATGTGTTTTTGTTGTGGGTGCATGCCTTGTTTGCATTGCAACGTTACCACTAAGCCTTGTTATTGATTAACTGTACAAAATCAAAGTTTCTGTCTGCATTATATCAGTTAATATAACTCATGGCTACTATTATTACTAATAACTACGAAAATAAAAGGTTTTAGTAATACGTACCACTAGGAAGGTTAAGGGTCCTCGGAACCACGATTGTCTGTCACACCGTTTCTAGTGGTTTTTGCACACTTTGACGACGTCAATGATAAACCGGCACCAATCATGCTCCATATTGAACATGTACAACAAAGTGTACATTGCGATGCCATTTTGTGTGCAGCCAACCATCGTCGATATGAACAACATCACAAAATCCAGTCGGAACATCTCCTCATCGTCATATTCATTCTCTGTTATTTTGTCTAATATGTTTTTGCAACTGATGACAAAGCTACTAAACCGTCCTTTCCACCGGATAACCAACGGATGCTTTCCAGCTTCCTTGTTGTCAAAGTTGACTCTAATACCCCCACATGGTAAGCCCAACAATTACCGTACCGCTTCTTTATCTAACTTTATTGTTTGTTCACCTAGTCTAATAACCATGTTTCTTGTATCTAGCCTATCCACATCAAAATGACCTAACACAGATTTAATTTCCTCAATCTTCAGCTTAAGAATCTTACCGAATCCCATTCGTCTAACAATATTCCACTGTGTCGTAGTCATCTTATTAGTAGCTTCACACAATTTGTTTGGCCACGTTCGCGTCCTAATACCGGGTAGTTGATTATTTTTTTTGGATCTTCGACGCTTTTCAGTTTTCACTTTTCTACGCTTTTCTTCTTTTTTCGGCCTCCGGGTTCTATACTTAAACAACTCCTCTAGTACACTGTTTTTTCCATCTCCTTTCTCAGCTGCTCAATATACACGTACCATCTTTACGCTAAAAGAATATACAAAACACTAATGTCATAAAAATATGAATTTTTCCCAACAAGGAATTACCTCCTTTTTCTCATCCTTGTCACTCCTCTTACGTTTGCCTAACCCACAGGATCTTGTTTTACGCCGAGTTGAACAAGATTCATCTTCCCCTGTCAATAAAAAAATAACAAAGCATAAGGGTCGCTAAAGTAGTAAACATACATTACATCTGAATTTTCTCAATAAAAAGGTGTACATACCATTAATTTCGCTTGCAACAGAACCTAATTTTCTTTTCCTCTTTGCATCATTCTCATTGACACATTCCCCTAAGTTAAAACATGAAATGAGCAACCAAATTAAACTACAAATTAATTGATACTAATGTTCTACTGACGATCAGCAAAAATAGTAGAAACACATTATAAATATATGTATTTACCTTTCTTTTCACTTTCTTCGTCATTGTCGCCTAAGTAAAGAATCAAGCAATTTAAAATCAAATCCACAAAAACCAATCAGAATATTGCCGTAAAGTTATCAATAAACCTCGAATGCTTACCTACTGATTTCTCCATAAATGACACACGTATTGGCTTAACCTTAAACTCCTTTGTTCGTTCTCCTCGTCTTCTTTTTCGTCCTAATGGTTGATTATCTTCTTTGTTTGGTACCTTTCTGTTTTGTGCAGCACATGTAAAACAACAAACTTAGAAGGTACACATACCAATCCTCACATTTTACCCAAAGTAGATATCTGAAACATGCAACATTTTTTGTACGAACCTTCACTAACAGACTTACTGCCGTCGCCTGGCTTACTTTTCTTATGCCTTGTTGAGTTGTCATCGTCACCACGAATAACAGATTCTGCTTTACCCCCACTCATGTCGAACTCTTCGTTAACCGATCTAATCGTAAATTTCTCCACTTTATTCTTTCGGTCAGCTACATGTAAGAAAAAGAAAACACATAAGATGTTTGGAAGTTAAGTTTGACTTCTAGTTCGTACACAAACATAACATGTTAACTTCTTGTACCCTCTTTGCTAAGCCATTTCTCTTTTAATCTCCTAAAGTACTCGGCTCTTTGTAAATTAACCTCCTATTTTTCTTCCATGCTCTCCCCTACGAAACAAATATAAGAGTTATACACTTAACAATAACAGTCAACCAAAAAAAAAAACATAAAAAACAAACCAACTTTTAGTCTTGTGTATATTATTATTACTTGTTTCAAAATCATCATCAGACTCCTTATTTGTAGACTGGGCATTGTCAATCTTACGGACAACTCCCTTCTTCATCTTGTCAGTTGTACATAACGGGAGTCAGTTAGATGACGCACATGGCATAGAACACACGTACACCTTTTTATTATTAGCTAACCCTATAAATAACATAACAAAACAACAAGGACCCCAAGAATTATACTTTCTTCATCATCAGAGCATATAACAGGGTCTTCTTGCTTGTTTATGAATCCTGATTTCCATTTACCAGCTATCCGTTCGCTTTTTCGCCCTACGTATTTACATTAACAACCCGATTTAACAAAATACCTGCTCGTTTAATGATGCAATTTAATATTTACCAATAAATCCACTTACTAGTCCTCATTTTGATATTTATACGACACCTAAAACAAACCATTCAAACAATCAACTCAAAAAGTAATAGAAATAAATAGGTTTACATATTTACTTCATGAGAATTAAGTAGACAACACTATGACGACTAAAAAGAATGTATCACATTACCAACATATATGTTCTTTTCAGTCTGTTCAATATTTAAACACATGTATATTTCCATCACTTACACATGTGTGTTATCATAATAGTTAAGCCACCAGTTTACATGATTTTGAACAACCTTAAGTTGAAATCCATTTTTTCACACTAATTAAATCGATAGATCGTATAGTTCGTGTAAACCAAATTCAAAATATGTGTATTTTGTCACCAACACTTATCCTATGTACCCAACAGTCTCCACAACGTGTATACACATGTGTATTCATAGCACTTACACATGTGTATTACTATAGTAGTTAAGCTAAGAGGTTAAACCATTTCAAAGAACATCAGGTCAAAACATTTTTTGGTAAAAAACAATGCCATTGAACTAAAAGATTCTACTAAACCGACACAAATACATAAAAAATTAGTTTGTTACAATATGTAATCCGACCAAATATACAAATACTTGTTTCTTAATAGACGACAAAATATAGCCAAATTTTAAACAATGATTGTATTTCGCAATCCCCCAAAATACCAAGATGAATAATTGATATAGACTCAAGCAAGATACATAGGTCGGAACTGAAATACAACATATCTTAATGGTATATGATAAAGTTTCAACAAGTACACACCTAATTGGTTTACCTGTCCCAGCAAACTAAGCCCTAGCTCTTGGATTAAGAGGATTCAGAGACATTAGGGAGGAATCATTCATAATCGTTTGTGAGAAAACTTTAATCGGCCAAAACATATGAACAAATACCAACAATATACTACAAAATCGGTAGAACAATACACTACTAAACGACTTATTTCATAGACCCAATTAAACCCTAGATTAAGAGATGTGAACATTCGTGTGTATAATGACGGGACATTCACAATCATTTAATGAAAAATACATTGTGTAACGATACCTTGTTTTACTGATTCTTCTTGATGTTAATCGCCTTTGAGGGAGAGAGGATGTAGATGATTCTTCTTTCTGAGTTGATACAGGTTATTGATTGAGGTTGAGGTGGTTTTGTTTGTATAAAGCTCACTACGTCAAAACTAGGCTTTAGCCACATTTTTTCAAAAATAAGCATGCCACAGTTTTGATTAAATTTGTGGCTAAATGTTATTTATAACATTTTAAAATACTTTTAGCCACACAATTTATTATTAATGTGACCATTGTATAGCAACTCAAAACATATAGCCACACTTTTTGAAAAAAGTGTGACATTTACTAGCCAATCTAGCCACATCTCGAAAAGTGTGGCCAATTGTGACCTGCTGCCACGGTATTTGTATAATTTTTTAGATCATGTGACAAAAACACATTTTTTAAGCCTATAGTCACACTTTCAATAAAAAATGTGACAATCACTAGCCTCAGTAGAAAATGTGTGACTAGCTTTTACTAACTGCCACAATATGGTTTTTATGATGTGGCTAAAAGATATAACATATGACCGCTTACGAATTTGTGTGACAAAAAATAGTGCTTATTAGCTACTTATAAGTTTTTTATGTGTGACTAAAACTTACCAATGATTATGCCAAAACAAAAAACGTGACTACAAGTAGCCTATCATCACACTTTAATTATTTCATGTGACCATTCGTTACCCACAAAATACACCCAAAATTTTCAATTCTCTGCTCTTCCCTCCATCAAGCTCCATCCGTTTCAATCTTCCTACTCATCCCTCCCGTTCTAGTGCCTTCGTCTGCAACCAGGTAACTCTCCCCTGCAGAATAGTCCTAATTTTGAAATTAAAACCCTAGGTTTACAGAGGAAGGATGTAGAACATTTTTTATTTCTCTAAGACCAGCGATTCAGGACGATTTCATTTGCTAAGAATCTGAAGACGCAGACGATGAATTATTGTTGCATTACCAGATGCTCTTTTGAGGTACACCGGTATTGTATAGGTTAAGCTACTGATAAATCTTGCTTCATATCATATATTTGAGGATTCTGTCACATTTCAACAAATTTAAGGGTAAGGTAGTTAGAATATGGTTGATTGCGTTGAGTTTTTGTTATAAACTTATAATGTCGTACAATGATTTCATCTGGTAGATTCCAATTCGGTTTATGTTCGATTAGATTTTTCGCACCTGGATCATACCGAATCCAGATCCGAATCTGTTACAGGATTCGCGAACGTTTCAAGATGATGGCTGGTGCTGAAATTGTTTGCAGTGAGGTGGTTTGTAAGGTGGAGGAGGAGAGGTGTGGTTCTGGTGTGAATGCAGTCGGTGGTGTTGCTACTGTTGATTGTAATGTAGTGGTAATGGTAATTGTGATGGTAACGGGGATTCTGCCTGTGTGTTTGTGAGTGTCGAGGTGAGTGCTGGTGAGTTTGGTGATGCAGGTGGTGTTAATGTTGATGGTGAAGTTGAGTAGTTTAAGAAGGAAGGGTTGACTGTTGATCCGTTGGTGTCAGAGACTAATGGCGTTGTTCACGGGGCTACGGCAGTAAGTGTTATTGAGGTAAGTGCGGTAAAGACGATGTGAATTTCGAGAACGGATCCGTTATTGATCCTCTTGTGGTCCTGGTGAGTAATGGTATTGCTATGGATGTTAATGGTCATCTTGACTAGGTCTAGGGGTAGCTGAAGACAGATGTTAAGAGCACTGAAGAAGTGGATGATACTGGTTAGGGGCTTACCGAGTCAACTCTGAACAATGTATAAAGCTCTCAAGTGACTGATTCTGAGTTTGAGTATGCTATTAAGCCATCTGATGTGACAGTTACTACGCTTGATGTAACCAACAGAACAAAGTAAAACTTAAACAGGTCGAATAAAACATTTAGCTAAAAGAGTAATAGGTCAAATGTGTTGAAATCTCATCAAGGTTTATTTTTAGCGCACAACGTTGTAAATCGCTATATTAAGAAAGTGGATTATTATTGTAACTATTTTTTTTAATCATAAATAAGTAAAAAAAAAGTAAAGTACACAAGTGTTTGTGGGTCAATCCAACCCGACCTGACCTATTTTTGAACGATTATGCAGGTAGTTGTTCTTTGCCAAGTAGAAAAGGCTAAAGAAGATATATGTTCGATAAACTCCACAGTTCTGTAAGTTTAGCTGGTATATCTCGTCCTCGTCTTTTAGAGTATTAATACAGAATTTAGCAAAGGCTGATTGAAATTGACCCATTTATAAGGAAATGGGTCAAAATTGACCCACCTGGTGCTAATTTTGATTGTTTTGGTCAACAGTTCCCAAAGTACAGTGAGAATATAGGAGCTGCTTCAAGAGGACGGTAATGTAAAGCGAAAAAGAGAGAAAATAAAGAAGCAATCCTCCCTGCTTTCTAAACTCACCAGGCAACTCAGCATTCATGATAACCGAGCAACTGCTGCTTCAGCCATGTCAAATGATAGTCCTGCAGGTAATAGAGTGTAAGTTCAAGCTGGTAAATTTCTTCTTCTGTTCATGAGTTTTCATTTGTGTGATTAAGCCTGAACGTCTGAACCAACAATATATTTTACAAAAAAAAAGAAAGGAATATAAAAACACGTCAAGTATACTCGATAAAGGGTTCGACTATTTGGTAAACAACTTCTGATGAAAACTAATTGATAATGTGACACGAAAGGCGTTTCGGTTGCCATAAATACACATGTAGAATGTGGTGGTCTGAATGTGACAACATCCAATGATCAGTAAGTTCACGTATGTAACAGTTCACGTATGTAACACGGTTGTGACAAGCAGCTAAAACCGCTACAACACCAGCAAAAACCAAACATTAGGCCTAATGGACCTATGGTTTCATAGATGTTTGTTAATCATGTTTCGGTTTCCTCTTTGTGTTCATGGGATGTATTGGACCTATGGTTTCATAGATGTTTGTTAATCATACATAGGAAGTATTTAAAAAACCTCAGTTGTCAATGGAAAAGCAATATATATACCAGATATAGAAATTTAATATGGCTTGGGTATTTTGGGAATTTTTTTGAAATGAAAATCAACCAGCAAATTGTTGAATTTGATGAGGTATGTTTGTTGGCTGCAACAAATGATAAATTTGAAAACTAATTTTATAATTATAATAACTTGATACAAGTCAACCCAGCCGCGTTTTGCTCCAACATTACATATAAAGCAGAACAATAAACTACAGAAACAGAGAACTTCCCTGAGCAAAGCTAACTGACCAGTGATGTGAGATTGTAGCCTTCAAGTTTTTCTTCCTTTTAGTCACCAACTACCAACCTTTTTTTACCTTGAACATGGATGGTAAGAAACCTAAATTCTCATAATCATGGAAGATATGATGTTTAAATTGTACTCAATATATGGGCCAATGATGTTTAAATAGGTTATAGGCAAGATTTTCGCTTAAGACTGATGTGCGTTAAAGTTACTAATGTACTTGCTTATTTTTCCGTAATTGAGATTGTAGCTTACTCCGCCTATACTGTAGCAGATAAAAGTGGAACGAAAGAAAGCCTGGCTAAATCTCCAGCTGAAACTAAACCTCAAGCTGCTGCTGAAATAACGCCCGGGCTTATGTGGTTTGAACTTAGAACACGCTCAAAAAAAATCCTCAGTACTTGCAACCTTTTTTTCATCTGGTTTATCAAATTTACACTTGAATGTTGATCAAAGTTTGACTTTTAATGGTTAAATGTTCACTTTTAAATACATAATTATTGTTAACTATAGAGTGATTGTCATAGAATTTGTTGGATTCATTGATATTTCATCTCAAAGTTAAGATCTTAATCAACACAAAAGGTATGCACCTGATGTTGAAAAGTCAAGAATGTTAAAACTTTGACAATTTGGTGTTATGTTACCAGTGTTTTGATCTGCCCATAATATTTGCATAAATTTGGTGGCTGGTATCAATTTCTAGGTTTATTGACTTTATAAAAAGTCAAATATAATAATGTCAATGGTATCAATTTTGAATATGAAATCAAATATGACAGAAGTTAATTATGTAGATGTCCACACATGAGTACTTGTTGGGTCGACATGCCAGAGTAAAGTTTAAAAACCTCATGATAGGGGCTTGCTCGAAGTTCGCCTGGGTTTTAAATGAGTCATCCGCTCGACTCGGTTAGTAAATGAGTCGGGCTGCCCGACTTGGTTTGTAAACGAGTCTGGCCGCTCGGTTTGTAAACTATTTGAACCCCAACCAAGGTAGGTTCGGTTCGTGGCTCGCTATATATATATATATATAGGACAAAGATCCGTTAGGAACCACTCTTTATTGCGAAAACCGCGAGAACCAATGTGAACACAACAAAAAATGCCTAAAAATAGCTAAAAAACACACACAAATTTTTTTTTAAATATTTTTTATAAAAAAATCGCTACTTATAGTAGCAAAAAAAAAACAATTTTAAATTTTTTTTTGCTACTAAAAGTAGCGATTTTAACATAAAAAATATTTAAAAAAAAATTTAGATTTTTTTAGGTTTTTTGGGGGTTTAGTTTTTAGCATTTTAGCTTCCGGGGGTGGGGGGGTTTAGGTTAGGTTTTTTTGGGGTTTTAGTTTTTAGCATTTAGCTTGGGGGTAAGGTTTAATTAGTAAAATTTTTAGCATATAGGGTAAGGTTCATTTGAGAATAAAATTTTATTGAGAAGAAAAAGAACAAAAGGGTACAATTGTAAAACATTAAATAGTTTTTTTCTCATCTCATTTATTATTATGTTTGACTAATTAATTAGTCATAAAGACTATCATCCCCCACACTAAAAATTTCTGCCTCCACACTATATATATATATTCTGCATTATATTAAAATTACCGATATCTCACCGAGATAACCTATATCTCAAATATCGGTCTTTGACCAATATTCGATATTTTACCGCATTAACGGTATATATATATATATAACCTAAACTGTAATATATTTTTAAGCAATGGTGTTTAATTAGTAATATGGTTATTTTTTATTGAAAGAAATAGACTGTTAAAAATATAGTTTTAATTTGTATAGTGATTTAAAAAAATATAGATTAAAGTAACCTTCTTTCTTCTCTTGGTCGTCTTTTTAGTTTGCCCAAAATTACTTTTCTATCCCCTAATTACTCTACTATTAATTGTTTTTTAGTTTTATGTTTATCGTTATGTGTAAAAAAATATCATAATTACAATGGACAAGAGTAGATCATAATTATCTTAATAGATTATATTAGGCCTTAATGGACCACCATGGGCAATACTAAATCATAAATATATTGATGGGCCATATTAGGCTTTAATGGATCAGAATACACAATAGTAGATCATACATACTTTAACGGACCGTATAGGGCTTTATTGGATCACAATGGACAATAATACATCATAGATGTCTTAATTGACCATATGGGGCCCTAACGGATCACAATGGACAATAATAGATCTTACATGTCTTAATGGACCATATTAGGCCTTAATAGTTCAAAATATACAATAGTAGACCATACATGTTTTTATGGAACATATTGGGCCTTAATGGATCACAAAGGACAATAATAGATCACAGTTGTCTTACTAGACCATATTGGGACTTAATGAACCATATTGGGACTTAATGAATTACAATAGACAATAGTAGACCATAGATGTCTTAATAGACCATATTGGACCTTAATGGATCACAATGAGCAATAATGAATCAAATTGTAACGAATATTACACAACATATAAGGGACAATAATAGATCATATATGTTTTAATGGACTACGTTGAGCGTTAGTAGTCACAGTAACTTTAATGGACTATGATACTTTTAATGGACCATGATAGGCTTTATGATGTCATGTTAAGTATTAAATGGTTACGTGTTACTTAGTAGGGGTGTGCATGGTTCGGTTCGGTTATTAACATTATCCGTAACCGTAACCGAAGTCATCGGTTAATCAGTTCGGTTTATTCGGTTAATTTGTCGGTTTTTGGGTTGGTTCGGTTAATAATCAAACCAAACATTGGCTAAAATTTTTGTTTAGAAATACATCTAATGGAGTTATAAATACATGAAATAAATATATAAATAGATGAATTGGATGTATAAATAAATAAAATGGACGAAAGTATAAAACATGATATGGATGTATAAAAACTAGAAATATATGAAGATTTAAATGATTCGGTTTCGGTTTGATTTTAGCTAACGGTTCAGTTATCACTCACCCTTCTTGTTTAGTGTTAGTTGTTGCGATAAGTTTTATTTGATTTTTTTTTTTTCAATCTGAAAGTTTTAATTTACTTTTTATACATAACATGTACTTTTATATATCTTAAAAAATGTATAATTTCTATTTACTTTCTATAACTTTATATTATTAAAAAAATTAAAAATAATTTTCCTTCTAAAATTCACCACCAATAATTTCCCTCCCAACCCAAATACTGAAATACCCATTCCCTCTCTCAATTTCAACTCCTCCAAAAATTTCAAACAAATACCAAACCCTAGCTTCCAATTTCACATTCCTCCACCAGGACCATCACATCCAACTCTCCGAACACCATCGTTCCCCCGCCCCTTCGTCGCCTCTCTCCTCGTCATGGGATTCTATAACGGCTCCCAAATCCATAAATTAAAGTTCTCAAATTGAAGACCCCAAATCCTCCCGATGGTGCGTCTGGTGCTAAGGGTTCTCAATCGGGTTCGTTGGCTTCTGGATCCTGGAGATTTGGGTCCTGATTCGTTGTCTTCTGATTCGTTGGGTGTGATTGAGCAAAGGTCTGTACTCTTCAAATGCAATGCATTAATTTTTTAGACATTTTTTTGCTTAGTATGTTAAGTTTTTCTAGAGTCTTTATATGTAGTTTCCCAAATAAGTCTTAATGGACATGTGTAGTCTTCTTCACCTTCAATCTATTTATGCTTTCTTTATGATTTCTATTTGTCTAGTTTATCAGATCTATTTTGGATGTAAGGATATAGTTCCTTTTCGGTATTGATTTTTTGTTGTATATAAATGAATTCTATGATATTAAAGTGTTAAAGTGTCATTTTATATGAGGATAAAGGAATATGTTTGTCCTGTATGTATATATGTCTAGGATTTGCTTGTATTTTGGAATTTTTTAGTTATATCCGTTTTATGTTTGCAACTGTGCTTAACTTTTTTTTTGTGCTTGTCTTAGGAAATCTTTTGTAAGTAAAGCTACTTCATTTGAGATACATTTACGTGTTAGCTAAGAACCTCCATATGTTAAATATGGGGCGGGGGTTGGGGTCTGGGTTGGGTACAAACGCCCACGTCACCACCCCAGGTGGGCTTGGGTTTCGGCGTGGCCCCTTGGACGGAGGTTTTAGCCCGGGCATTGGGCGGGGCTACGAACATGACATGGCGGAACCTCGTTGGCCAAGAGCACTAGCCCTTTGAAATTGGCTTTTTTTTCCACGCCACCCCAGCCACGCCCCACCATACCCCTTTGAAATTGGCTTTTGGTCTTGGGTGCCCCATACTCCACGTGTCGCACCATGCCTCCAACCCATGCCCCACCATACCCCATGGTTTATTAGCTTAGTCATTTGTTTGTTACATCTCATCACACACCTTGTTGGTGCACTTGTGTCTGTACTTTGTCTGTATTCGGTCACGATGTAAAACGATGTCTTTGTAGTCCTGTAAGTTTGACCAAGTCAACCATCCTCCGGTTTGACTTGGTCAAACAGTTAGAAAATGTTTGTAAGTTGTCTGAGTCGAAGGCTGTGTCATCGAAGGATTGTTCGAATCCTTCGATGTGCTCGAAAGATAACCTTCGATGGATGGACCTCGAAAGATCCCATCCTTCGAGGTACATGTTGATCGTTCGAGCTGTTTCTGGTCGATAGATGATCCTTCGATCATCTATCTGATCCTTCGACCAGACCATGCTGTGTTCGGGTATATATATACCCATGTGTTGTGTTCATTTCTGTAGAGCACTTCAGAGAGACAGTTTGGAGAGTTTGAAAGTTAGACACGAGAGAAGCATTCTGCTGAGAGCATTCTGTCAAAACACACACACACTTAGAGAGTTTGCAAAACAGATTTGTAAACATTGAGCTTGTAACCGAACCTTTCATACGTTTAATACAAGTGGTGTTAATCGGTGAATATTGTGTGTCTTGTGTTTGTGCTTGTTCTTACTTGTTCATCCCGGTTTGCATGCTAGCTTGGATTCCGCACTCGCTAGTGTGTTAGATATAACAAGGAATAGGTTAAACCTCAACCTCCGAGGGACCTACAAGTGGTATCAGAGCCGTGGCTCTTTTCCTTGTTAAAAACCGGGTTTTTACAAGCTTTGGAGTGTTTTTGGACAAAAACTCTCCTGGTTTTGCTGTTGTTTTCTGTGTTTTCTCGCATTTTCAGACGTTTAAACGTGGTCTAAACTTATTGTATGTGTTAAAGGAAGGGTTGGGTAACTTAAAAAAAAAAAAAAACTTTTTTTTTTTTTTTAGGTATTCGGTGATTTCCGGCCATAATTCCGGCTTCTCCGGTGACCGGTTTCTGGGTTCAAACCTTCGATTTTTGGGTAATATTTTATGTGTTCAAATCTGCTTTTGCAGAAAATGATGGTCTGAACCATACTTTCTGCGAAAGATTTCACCAACCCATCACCTTTTTCACCAACCTGTCACTCATTTGTCAACTGTGTCAGAATCGATCGAAGGATATCGTTCGAAATCGAAAGGTCATCTTTCGATCAAAGGAAGTTCGACAGATTATCATCTTTCGAGCATCCTTCGAAGCCTGTGATTTATCCTTCGATTCAAGGAATCTTTTCGAAACTTACATCTTTCGGTCTTCAGTTCTTTTTCGAAAGACAAGGATCCTTCGATTGGAGAGTCTTTCGAAATCATTGTTCGAAACTCAACAGTGATCTTTCGAACACTGTTGATCCTTCGAACAAGTGTCTATCTTTCGGACAAGTCTTGATCTTTCGATCCTTAGCCAGTTTATGTTTAACAAGTTGTGATTTTCAGGTATTATTTTTCTTGATCAAAAATGAATTCGATGTGGGGTATTCCCTTACCTGCATCTCCTGCATGGGCCGAATCTCCCGTACCTGTATCTTTGCAAGCTAATGCTACATCTACCGGTCAATGGGCATTCGTATCTAATCAAGCTCCAAGTGTTCAAAGCATTTTGCTAAGCGAAAGTGAAACGGGAAGTTTGAATAGGCCTCTAAAGTTGATGCACTTAAGTGAATATCCGGGATGGTTTGGTAGATTTCATACATACGTCCTTGGTCAAAATACAGAATTGTGGTTGCGTTTCATCACAGATTTTGATCAAACAATAGAGGTTGCCGCTTCATCTGCTGCTACGTTTGCCGATCTTACGGAAGATCAGAAGAAGGTGTATGACTTAGAGAAGAAAGCGTATGCCATTCTTACTCAGGCGTTAAGCAAAGATATTTATCATCAATTTGTCAGTCACAAGACAACGAAGAGGTTGTGGGACGCATTGAAAACAAGGGGCGTAGGAAATGAAGCGACACGTCAATTAAGAAAAGACCTGCTAAAGAAAGAGTTTGATGGTTTTACTTGTATGCAGAATGAATCTTTAGGAGATTTGACAAGTCGATTTACTCATTTGCTGACTGAATTGGGAAATATTGGGGTTGTAACAACTTCAGCAGAGATAGTGAAGAAGTTTGCAGATGCACTGCCACCTCAATGGAATAATTTCTTAGAAATCCTGAAGTACAATGGCACTTTGGATACAACAAACTTCGGTGACTTTGCTCAACTCCTGGAAAACAAGAATCAGGAAGAAACTCTCAAGGCTAAAAGAGTTTCAGTGCCACAAAATCCTGAAATGTATTATGGAGCTTCTAGCACTTCTACAAAACCGTCTTCACACGCTCCAATTCAAACAGCATTTGTGTCTAGCACTAGCTTGTGTGGCACTCCTCCTCCAACAACAGACATATATGGAAATCCGCTTAATCCAGTTCCTCAACCAGTGCCACAACAGCAAAGCCAACAACCTATCAGAGAAACTGATATATTCGGAAATCCACTTCCTCCTCCTCCTCAACAGCAAGCGTGTTATGGAAGCACATCATCTGCTGGTCAACAATCAAAGCCAAATACAGTACGGCTCGACACCTCAAGTTTTTCTAAAGTTAGTGTGGAAGTAGCAAAGGAACACATGGAGCTGCTAAACACTTTGGTGAGCGCATACTGTGGATTAGTTGAAGGTCAGATTGGTAACATTAATCTGACACAAGAAGACTATCAGCAGATAGATAAAGAGGAGATGGAAATGATGGACATCAAGTGGGCCTTTGCCAGTGCTGTTAGGCGAGCAAAGGATTTCATGGAAAGAACGGGCAGAACCAGCTTGGAAAGTAAGAAAGACACCAAGTATGGGTTTGATAAACAGGCTGTGAAATGCTTCAATTGTGGGGAACGTGGTCATTTCAAGCGTGAATGTACGAGGCCATCTCAACATGGAAACCAGAATCCTTTCAGAGGTCAAGGCAACCAGCAGAACCAGAACAGGAACAATGTTCGCACATTGGTGCCTGTCAACAACCAGACTCAAGCAGGACCATCAAATGCCAACCAGGCACTTGTGGTTCAAGTAGATGAAGGTTGTGATTGGTCAATCCAGTTGGGAAATGACGCTCCAGATGGCACAGCTTGTTTTGCTGAAATCGTGAAGGATTTAAATCACGCCAGTGGTGGAGAATCTTCCGCCAATGGTGGTGACTCTTCTGAGGATGAAGACTCTTCTGGTTATAGTAGAAGTTCAGATGAAGAATCCTCCACTTCAGGCAATGATCAGGAAGATGACACATCAAGTGCGTCGGTCGATGCAAATATTGATGAACTTTTGGAAGAAGATGCACCAGGAATTCAAAGAAGATCTATTTTGGTGGATCAAGCAGCTTATTCTTCGTCTTCTCTCCATTCAGCCTTTATGGCTAATGTCGACAGTTCATCAAGTCAGGTATGTGTCGATGAACCCACTTCTGTTAGCTGTGATAACTGTGATAGTTTGCATGTTAAATGTGCTGATTTAGAAGCAAACATGTCTGAGTTGCAAGGCAAACATGATGCTGTACAAGCTAGTTTGTTTGACTTGCAAGACAAACATGTTTCACTGAATGATAAGTGGTGTGAATTGCAAGGCAAACACGAGGCTTTGCAAGAGAAATATGATGTGACATTCATTCATAATCAGAAATTGACTGTTGATCTTTCAAAGTGCACTGAAGCCAACATGTTTTATGAAAACCATGAAAAAGAGTTTAAATCGATGATTGAAAAATTAAAGAAAGATAAAACTGAGTTAACAAAAATGGTTTCCAGAAAACAAACTGACATTAACTTGTATATAACTCGCCTTGAGGTAATGCAAAAAGAAATGGCTTGTGTTAAAACCGAAAGTGAGGCGATCCGACTCAAGTTAGACAGCTATTTAAGCTCTAGCTATGTGTTGGATCACATCATTGATGTGCAGAAAGAGAAAAAGGATGTCACATGCATTGGATATAAGCAATGTCCACCACCTGTCAGACACAATTATGATGCACTGCCTGATGAGGAGTATAGAACTCATTTTGAACCATCTGTTCCTCTAGATGTTAAGGAATTTGCAACAGAATGTGCAACAGGTCTCGGATACAAGAAAGAAGTATCATCAGATTCAGATGTGTCAGCAGATACATGTGTGTCCTCTGCTGAACAGAATCAGGATCCTACAGTTGTGATTGAGGATACTGATTCTTCTGATGATGAATCCGATGATACTGATTCGGAAAAGTCTGATGCGGTAATCAAAGAAGAGGACATACCTCTTGAGAATCATATTCTATGTGATCCTCCCGCAAAACCTGCTAAGACTATTTCAACCGAGTCCACATCTGCAAAAGAGTCGGAGAGTGTGGATTTGCTGTACACTCTTGTTGGTGATGATAAAGTTTATTCAGACAAAGATTTTCCTATTAAGAATGTTAATCAATCATTAATCAGTAAAGTCTTTGAAAATTCAACAAGTAAGTTTTTGGGAAAGACAGGATCACGTGTTACTGTAACACAATGCCCTCCTATCCCAAAGGCCGAAGTTCGAAAACAATTTGGCAATCAAAAATTACCAACAGTACAAAAACAGCAAAATCATGCCAAACCAAGAGGTAAAACACCGACTCAAAGTCAAAGGAAGCCGAATAAGAAGAAGAACAAGAATGTGAACTTTGTGAAATCTAAGGGAACGGACAAAATTGAAACATTTCAAAATCAATCTAACTTAGATTTTGTCAAGAAAGCTACAGTGATGAAAAGGAATGAACTAAACAGTTCAAAACCTAGTACCTCGGGATCACAAAGTTCATCATCGGCAAGACGATCACATGATACTTCGGGGTTTGTTGAACGAAGATCGTGTTTTGAATGTGGTACAATTGGGCATATCATTCGAAATTGCCCGTATCTTCATAAATTGAAAGCCAAAGAAGATGATCCCCGTGACAAAACTGACCCCAAACGATCTGTTTCTGTAAAACAAAATCCCCGCCTTGTAAAAGAAAGGGAAAAGAAACAGAAACGACAACAGGTCAAGAAAATTGAAAAGGCAATTAAAACCGATGTGGTAAACAAACCATCTGTTTCTGTCAAACCAGAAAATTCAAAAACTTTTGACAACCATGAAGTTAAAATTTTAAAGAATGACACTGGTAAACCAAAACAGACCTGGAAACCAAAAACGGTTAAAAATTCAGGGGGACCATCACAATTTTCAAATCATCAAAGAATAGAAGTTATTGTCATTGATGAAAATGGAAGACCCAAGACCACAATGGCTTGGGTCCCCATCTCCAACTAATTGTGTGAGTTCATGTGCAGGGTGTTCCAGGAGGAACTATCAGTAGTCATTGGATTGTTGATAGTGGGGCATCCAGGCACATGACAGGCGACATGAAGCTTCTCTACGACGTCAAATCTATTAGAGGAGGTTATGTTGCTTTTGCTGGAGATAAAGGCGGATATATTACGGGTGAAGGAATGATTTCCAACGGAGTTGTTAGCTTTGATAAGATCAACTTCGTACAACAACTTGATCACAATCTTCTTAGTGTTTCTCAAATTTGTGATAAGCAGTTCTCAGTACACTTTGATGCAAACGGATGTTATGTGCTGAAACCCGGCTTCAAGATTCCAAAAGAATGGATTCTCTTGTCGGCTCCAAGGATAAATGATCTGTATGTCCTTGATATGAGCCAAGCTATTACAACGTCTGCACAAGCAACTTGTTTCGTTTCTAAAGCCACAGAAAAAGACTCAATCTCTTGGCACAGACGAATGGGTCACATTCACTTACGCAAAATGAATCATTTGGTGTCAAATGAATTAGTGAATGGTGTTCCTCTTAAAAACTTCCATCTTCAAGACATCTGTGTCTCGTGCCAGAAAGGAAAACAAACGAAGAAGCGACACCCTACAAAGAAAATCAACACGGTGGCTATTCCTCTTGAACGTTTGCACATGGATTTGTTCGGTCCTGTCAAGCACAAAAGTATTAGGAATGATCAATACTGCCTCGTGATAACTGATGATTATTCACGATTTTCTTGGGTGGCGTTCATGGCACATAAGAGTGAAACCTTCGGTATTATCAAAAACTTGATCATTCAGATTGAGAATCTATATAAGTTGAAGGTTAGGCGGATACGTAGCGACAATGGTACTGAATTTAAAAATCATGCCATGGCGGAGTTTTGCACTTCAAAAGGTATTCTTCACGAATTTAGTGCAGCTTATACTCCTCAACAGAATGGCGTCGCTGAATGTAAGAACCGCACATTGATCGAGACTGCTAGGACAATGTTGGTAGAGTCACAATTGCCGATTCCATTCTGGACTGAAGCTGTGTCCTCTGCATGTTATACGTTGAATCGAGTCCTTACAGTCAAAAGGCACAATAAGACCTGCTTTGAGCTTATTAACAAACGGAAACCAGATTTGTCTTATCTTGAACCGTTTGGAGCTCCGTGCACAATTATCGATCCTAATGGAAAGTTTGGGGCAAGAGCCATTGAGGGATACTTTCTCGGGTATTCCACCCCAAACTTAAGAGTCTGGAATCTAGAGACTAAAAGGGTCGAGGAATGGTCTGAAGTCAGAGTACAAAGGCACACGTTACCAGTCAAAAATCCTGGTCAGCCTTGGATGTTTGAGTACGATGACTTTTTCAATTCGATCAATGTTGAAGCAGTTGAAGAAAATGCTGCAGCAAGGATGTTTTTCGAGAGTGACAATGCAACAGATTCACCGTTGGTTCGTCCCATTATTGTCAATCAAGAACCATCTTCAGTGAACAATAATGCTCTCGACAATGAGGATTTTCACGATGCTACAGAATTGAACGAATCTTCAGAGGATGATGAATTCCTAGATGCAGATCAAGAAGCTCCAATAACAGCTGTTCATGGTATTTCAGAGGGTACTCCTCCGGTGGGCGTTCCTGGAACAGCTGAAGCTACTGCATCATCCTCTTCGGCAATTCCGGGCATTGAATTAATTGTTGATCTCAATCTCAACAATTTGGGTATAAATATTCCAGTTCAAGATAATCCAGAAACAAGGATTCACAATACTCATCCTCAACAAAACATCATCGGAAATGTGCAAAGTGGCGTTCAAACAAGAAACATGTTGCGGAACAACAACAATGCAGGCTTGTATGCAACTATTAGAGAATCTGGGCAACAAAATGATTGGTCTTTCGCGTGTTATGTCTCACAGGAAGAGCCAAGAACTTGGAAAGAAGCTTTGAAAGATAGTTCATGGGTTGAAGCAATGCAGGAAGAACTGCAACAATTCCAGAAGCTTGGTGTCTGGAAACTCGTAGAGAAACCTGCTGGTTACAAGAAGATTGGTACCCGTTGGGTGTTTAAATGCAAAAAGGATGACCGTGGAATCGTTATTCGCAACAAAGCAAGGCTAGTCGTTCAAGGTTTTCGTCAGATAGAAGGGATCGACTACAACGAAGTTTATGCACCTGTTGCACGTCTAGAAGCAATTCGGATATTTCTGGCTTATGCCTCATTCAAAGGTTTCAAGGTATACCAGATGGACGTGAAAAGTGCATTCTTACATGGTGTGGTGGAAGAAGAGGTGTACGTCGAACAGCCTCCAGGTTTTGAAGATCCTATCCATCCCGATCGGGTTTGGTTGCTCAACAAAGCTCTCTATGGTCTTCATCAAGCACCGCGAGCTTGGTACGCAACCTTATCTAATTATCTGCTGGAGAATGGATTTCGAAGAGGTCTTATCGATTGTACTCTTTTCATCAAAGAACAAGATGGAGATCTTCTACTGGTACAGGTATACGTTGATGATATTATATTTGGTTCTACTAACGATGTTTTGTGTAGGAATTTCGAGCGCATCATGCAGGATAAATTCGAGATGAGTGCTATGGGGGAAATGACTTTCTTTTTGGGCCTACAAGTACAACAAACTGAGTCTGGGATATTCATCCATCAGACTAAATATGTTGGTGACATCTTGAGCCGGTTCCAGATGTCAGATGCAACGCCCATCGGTACCCCATTGCCGCAAAATCACGGAATTACTCCAGACTTGAAGGGTCAAGATGTTAGCCCCTCACACTATCGCGCGATGATCGGATCTCTTATGTACCTCACAGCATCAAGACCAGATATAATGTACCCAACGTGCCTGCTTGCCAGATATCAAGTCAACCCGAAGGCCTCACATCTTGCAGCTGTAAAAAGGATTTTTCGTTATTTGAAGGGTTGCCCTGACACCGGTCTGTGGTACCCTAGGGATAATAACTTTGACTTGATCGCATTCAGTGATTCTGATTTTGGCGGATGCAAAATCGACGGCAAATCCACAACGGCTGGATGTCAGTTTTTGGGAAATCGCCTAGTCACATGGCAGTGCAAGAAGCAGACGTGCGTCGCTACATCAACATGCGAAGCTGAATACATTGCTGCCTCAAGTTGTTGCTCCCAAGTCCTATGGATCCAACAACAAATGCGCGACTACGGTTTTGAATTCCTAACTACTCCTATTTACGTTGATAATTCTGCTGCTTTACAGATCACTAGAAATCCTGTGCAGCATTCAAAGACTAAGCACATCGACATTAAGTATCACTTCATACGTGATTGCTTTGAGAAAAGGCTAATCGATGTTGCTTACGTCCACACCGATGACCAACGTGCCGACCTTTTTACCAAAGCATTTGACAAATCAAGATTTGACTATTTATTACTGGTAAACGGCATTAAGGTCAAGCAAGAGTAAAACCAACATCGGAAAATCATTTTTGTAAATACCTTTGTGTTTTAAATTTTCTCTTAGTTTATTGATTTTAGGGGGAGTAAATCCAAAAATTTGAAAAATCCAAAAACATTGAAAAATTTCAAAAGCACAAAAACAATAGAAAAGCAAAAATGAGTTTCCTGGCGAGAAAAAGAGAAAATGATAGTACATCGGTGGTCTGTCTAAACCTCTTTTAAACCTTAAATGAAAAACGATAAGCAGCTCTATATAAGATGTATCGGTAGGCTCACAATCATTTTAAAGTGTGCAGGGTGATATAAACTTAAATCCGACTGAAGACTGGGTGGGAACCATTCATTGGCATATGGTCTTGGTACCGAAATTTCGTTTGAGAGATTGCCGAGGTTCTGAGATATTCGGTCTTTATGCTGCTTATCATCTGGGTATCATGGTTGTTTCTATAAAAGACGAAGTCTAAGATCTTCCATGATACCATACATACGTGTACATATTGCATTCGACCTCAATAAGTGATAATCAATCACATGTCCCTCAAAATAAGTGATATTATATCACATCTATCCGGGAGTCAAGTTCGTCTCTCTGCTGTACGAAAGTACTGACCTGTTCACGGACTTGCTCCTGTGCCCTTCATGCATCTGAAAATCAAGTTCCTCATCAATAAGTGATTCTATCACATAGGGCTTGTTTTCAAAACAAAATAAGTGAGAATCTCACATCATATACGGTCAAACAGATGATAATCGGTATACTCACCGGTAAGATGAACACTCGTGCATACCTTGATACGGGAATGTGTCGTGATGTGGATGAACACCGGTCGGTAAGTATAAATCATACCTTAACGTATCCCCTCGCCATGATTACAAATGATAAGTTGAGCTTATGTGGACAACAATACCGATAATTGTTATAGGATGCTTATCTAAATGTTAACTAAAAGAACAACAAGAGCGTTTTGGCATGACCGTACACTGATATGATTCTCTTACCCTCGAAACTCGCAAAAAGAATGTCTGTAAATATTTATTTAATGTTTTCAGTTTCTGCATCTTTGTATATATTTATTTACTGCTTTCAGTCTTTAAATTTTAAATATTCTAAAAGCCAAAAAGATTTTATTTCTATTTTATTTTCGATCGTACGATGTTGGAGCTCGAGTCTTCGTTACCTGAAACCTGAACGAAAACCGAAACGACTAAATCTTCATAAACGGTCGAAATTTGCAAGTTTTGAAAGTTAATAACCTAAAATTGATAAATTTATTAAACTTTCAAACTGTCGGACGGTGTTTGACTGAACAATGGTCACATGTGTGTCGTTTGCTTATGATATTCCAAGCGGTTGTTCTCATTACGCGTTTAGATTTCTTGCATGTGCAGATTCTAAAGGCAAGGAGAACATGGTCGATGACAAAGCCTCGGAATGAAGACACGACGTGAAGGCGGTCAAGTGATGAAGATGATCGAGTTGCCGCTGGCCATCATCAATACCACAAGGATCTCACTTCATAACGAACAAGTATTTCACGAGCATAACTCAAGGGGGAGCTTATGTTAAGGGGGAGTTTGTCAACACACTTCCTACATCAAACGGGGAGTTTGTTGGTACACTTTCTGCCTTCAAGACGTGAAGACTTTAAAGATCCTCCGACATTGAAGACATGAAAGGACATCAAAGTTGAAGACACAAAGATCGAGACAAAGATCAAGTTATAAAGATCAAGACAAAGCTACAGCCAAGGGGGAGTTTGTTGGTGCACTTGTGTCTGTACTTTGTCTGTATTCGGTCACGATGTAAAACGATGTCTTTGTAGTCCTGTAAGTTTGACCAAGTCAACCATCCTCCGGTTTGACTTGGTCAAACAGTTAGAAAATGTTTGTAAGTTGTCTGAGTCGAAGGCTGTGTCATCGAAGGATTGTTCGAATCCTTCGATGTGCTCGAAAGATAACCTTCGATGGATGGACCTCGAAAGATCCCATCCTTCGAGGTACATGTTGATCGTTCGAGCTGTTTCTGGTCGATAGATGATCCTTCGATCATCTATCTGATCCTTCGACCAGACCATGCTGTGTTCGGGTATATATATACCCATGTGTTGTGTTCATTTCTGTAGAGCACTTCAGAGAGACAGTTTGGAGAGTTTGAAAGTTAGACACGAGAGAAGCATTCTGCTGAGAGCATTCTGTCAAAACACACACACACTTAGAGAGTTTGCAAAACAGATTTGTAAACATTGAGCTTGTAACCGAACCTTTCATACATTTAATACAAGTGGTGTTAATCGGTGAATATTGTGTGTCTTGTGTTTGTGCTTGTTCTTACTTGTTCATCCCGGTTTGCATGCTAGCTTGGATTCCGCACTCGCTAGTGTGTTAGATATAACAAGGAATAGGTTAAACCTCAACCTCCGAGGGACCTACACACCTACATAGACATATAGTATGGTGTTCCTGTGTGGTTGGCACCGTATTCTTTTGCACAAGTTGTACCTTTGATGGATTTTTGTTTGGCACGTTAAAGATTGAAGTCGTACTAAAGTACTTTATATGTATACCGAAATGGATCTACTAACCCATTCTCTTATGTTCAACCTGAAGTGGATACACCAGCTGCGTTAGCTGGAATAAAATCTTGGTGAGGCCCAACCTCGGCAAAAGCAAAACCATAATGAATAAAATAGGAGCTCTACAGGCACAAGTGTGTTGGACCAAGAACAATCACAAGTAGAAGATGCAAATCTTTGTTCTAAATTAGCAGTTTGTGCTTTTCCACTTTGTAGACAATTTTGGAAGGTGGTGGTTGACAGTGATGATCTTACTCCAAAGTCCACAACTACATGTATTATCTTTCTTTTTTACTATTGTATTATTTCACTTACATATATATTATTCGATTTTAATGATTGGTAATGTATATGACAGTGGGTTCTACTTATCTACACATACACCCGGAGTTTCCTCATTCGAATGCTACTTCTTACAAATGGGCATTTGGTGGTATGCTGAACTTAACTTATCTTTTTTATTTGACTGGAAGTTTAACATGTCTAATGAATTTTGTTAATTTTCATCCCTTGCTAAAATGGAGGAAAGGCTTGCTATGGCAGAATCGATGTTGGAGGCTACCTTGCAGTACCAATCTGGCCAACATAAAGCACTGCCTTCCCCAAGGTATTTCCGTTTATAACTTAGGTTAGGGCTGAAATGGTAAAAAAAAAAAAAAACTAAATTGTACTATGTAAATTCTGAGAGGTGGTGTCGTTGTCACCGAAAATCTTGCTTGAATCAGATCAATACGCATGTGAGATCTATAACCAAGGGTTATAAAGAGATCAAAATCTACAGATGCATCTTAGAGACGACACAAGATGACACAATTACCAACTTTGCAAATCTTGATAGAAATAGGATTTATTAAACCCAGAACATGCCTGTTAGTTTCAGTTATTCAAACTTAATATGTATTTTATGCAAGTCATTATGGTTACTGTGCTATGCCTTCTGATATATATACTCATATAGATTTTAAATCAGATTCTCAATTTTTTATAGTGAGTGGACTTCGCTTGTGGAGCGATTTCTGCCAAGACAGATCGCTACAACTCCTGACACGATAAAGTGGGATTTGAATATACATGAGTGTTATCTTTTGATGGTAAGACTTACGTGTCATTGTATTTTATGGAACTTCATCATTTTCTTTTATTTGATTGATTATTAAGAATTGATTCTTGATGCCTGATACAAACTTGTAATGCTGACTATGTAGGAAACGCTGACAAAAGAAGATGCCAGCAATTCGAGCATGTGGGTTTGCTGGTGTTGCAAGTGCTGTTAGGGGTGTTGTAGGTTCTTTTGCAGTTGTTGTATCATTTGTGGATATTTTTTATTAGTAATTTATTTTTTTAGTATTTAAATTGCAAACTTATGTATGGATTTTGGTTTCTTATCGCTAATATTCTTTGCTTTTAGTTTTTTCTCATATTTACTGCTTACTGCTGTTTTTATTTCACAAAATAATGAAAATAAAAGGCTAAATATATGAAAATGGCCACATACAATAATAATAAATGTGTGACCAAAAGTTAGACAATAGTCACATTTATAATTACAAATGTGTGTCTGGAAATAGTTTTTAGCCACACTTATTGTAAATTCGTGTGACATTTGTGATGGAAATGGCCGCACTTCCAGTAAAATCTTGTGGCCGTCGCTACTCTTTAGCCACACAAATGCTTGATTTCAACAACATTTTTGTCACAACTTTTGAAAATTGATGTGGCTAAAGCAAACTTTTTAGTGACAATATAATGGAAAAGGACACACTTATACTAATTTCACGTGACTATACAATAGAAATAGCCACACTTATAGTAAATTTGTGTGGCTGTTGATACCATTTAGCCACACATAATGGACCATTTGCTTGATTACAACAACCTTTTTGCCATAGTTTTTTAAAATTCACGTGGCTAAAACAAACTTTTAAGTGACTATATAATAGAAACGGCCACACTTACAGTGACTTCATGTGACTACATAATCCAAACACCCACACTTACAATAAAGTAATGTGACCATTGATACTATTTAGCCACACTTAATGGACCATTTGCTTGATTACAACAACCTTTTTGCCTCAATTTTTCAAAATTAATGTGGCTAAAACAAATTATTCGTGACTATATAATAGAAATGGCCACACTTATGGTAAATTTATGTGGCCGTTGCTATCCCTTTAGCCACACTTATTAGACAAAATGATTGATTACAACAAGACCTTTTAGCCACAGTTTAAGTTGCTACGGCCACACATAAGTGAATGTGGCCGTATCATGCCTACGATGACTCGACCTTTGGTTACACTTGGGGTGAAAAAAATTCGTGTGGCGGTTGCCATATGGTCACAGTTTTTATGTGTGGCGGTAACCAAATTTTGACGTAGTGGCTACACAAAACCTATAACTGAATAGCCTATGATTACGGGTTTTCAATTTCTATGTTAAATCATGACATTTTACGCGGGCTTCAATGTGATTTCAGAAACTAAAATTTACAAAAAAGCCCTTGTACGGTTATTATATATGAATTTATTTTTTAATTAATTTAAAATTTATTTAAATCCTATAATCAAGATCTCATCATCCAATGGTCAGGAGGGGACCGCTAAAATGAAAACCACCCGCAGTTGTAAGAAACGAGAGAACCACTTTACAACCATTAGATCTTCAAGATGGATGGATGAGATTAAAAGTAGTTAAAATTAATATTAAATACTTTTTATCTTATTATATTTTTAATATTTTAATGCAAAATGGCAGTTTAGTAAATTTACTCTTTTTTATCTTTTTGTCTTTATTATTTTTATTACTTTTTTTGCATTATTATATTAGTTGTTTTTTTAAACGTATATTTTTTTTATTAAAACCATTTTAAATTCAGGGTTTTTAACAAAAAAATCTTTTTTGCGCGACGATTTTTGCACACCGTTTTTACGCCCGTCTTTTTCACGCGTCGTTTTTTAACGCTCCGTTTTTGCACGCCGTTTTTACGCCCGGCTTTTTAACGCGTCGTTTTTTTTAACGCGCCGTTTTTTACGCCCCGTTTTAACGCACCGTTTTTTTACGTTCCGTTTTTTACGCGGCGTTTTTATGCCCCGTATAAACGCCCATTGTTTTAGGCGCCGTTTTATCACAAGGTTTTTTACGTTTTACAATTTACGTTAAAAAAGTTTTACGTTTTAAGTTTAAAAGTTTTTACATAAAAGTTTACGTTTTACATTTTACGTTAAAAAGTTTACGTTGTACGTTAAAAAGTTTAATTTCTACGTTTTACGTTAAAAAGTTTTGCGTTTTACGTTTTAAGTTTAAAAGTTACATTTTACGTTAAAAAGTTTACGTTTTACGTTAAAAATTTACGTTTTACATTATAAAGTTTACGGTTTGAAGTTTTATTTTTACAAAAACTTTTTTACACAATATGAGCGCACCCAGAAATCGCAACTCGGTAGGTGTGTCAGATAGATTGTTATAATCATCGACTGGGAAAAAAACATAAAAAACCAACAACAAAAATCATAACAATGTGTGGATTCTTGAAAAAAACGGGGTTTGGCTCATATTTTCCAATAATCAAAGGCTGCAAAGTGGGGTTGCAGGTTCAAAAACCCACCCTCCACCATCCTTGCCGCGCCATCGTCATCAAAATATACGTATTTTTTTTTTTTGCATCATCACCACCCAATCCAACAGACCTAAACCCACAGAATCAAGAATACAAATCAACAGAAATCAAGAACACAAATCAACCCCCCAACATACCAAAATACCAACAGAATCAAGAACACAACTCAATCCCCAACATCAAAAAACGAATAAACACAGATCAACACCCACCATTTTTCTAGAGAGAGAAACACAAATCAACACAGATCACCCCCCAACATCAAAAACGAATCAACACAGATCAACCCCCAACATCAAAAACGAATCACCACAAATCAAAGAACACAAATCAACCTCCCAACATATCAAAATACCAACAGAATCAAGAACACAAATCAACACCCACCATTTCTAGAGAGAGAAACCCACAAGAGAGAGAAGGTGATGACCGTGGACCTCCACCCCCGGTAAGTGATGCTCCGGCTACTGTCAGAGCCGTTGGCAACACCCACCTCTACCCCACCGTCGGCATCCCCTACCTCTTCATTATGAACAGAAAATATGACGAACTCAAATGCCGCCGTCAACACCCGCCACCACCATCGGCGTCAAAACCCACCACCATCACTGTTACAACACATTTCCCCAACCCCACCGCCGCCCTTCACCCACCGTCGACATCAACCCCACCACCACAAACCGCCCTTCACCCACCATCGATATCAACCCCACCACCGCAACCGCCCTTCACCCACCGTTCACCACCACACCGCTGCAAAAATCAACCACCGCATTAGAAAGAGAGAGAGAGAGAGAGAGAGAGAGAAAGAGCATATCTGAGTTCTGTGTGTGTGTGTTTGGTTTGAGTTTTGGTTTGGGTTTGTTCCCTGGTGCACAAAATCCCAAACGTGACAATAGAGAGAGAGAGCAGCTGACTTGCTGATACGATGGTGCCGGATGTAGGCGGCGGTGGTGCCGGTAAGTGATGGAGGAGGGGATTTCAGATTTTGCTATATTAAGAGAGAGAGTGATGAGATGTAGTTGTGAGATGAAATAGTCTGTGAAAACAGACTTTAAAGACAGACAAGACAGAGAGAGATGATTTGAAATGTTGAGTAAATTACCAAATTATCCTTTAGATATTAAAATAATGGTACACACGTGTCATTATCTGATTGGTGGATATGAGTTCTCGTGGTTCTCTTAACTGGGGGTGGTTTTCATTTTAACGGCTCCCTATATATATAGGGTAGGGTTCTAGAGTGAACACTAGGTTGAGAGTGAACTGTGTGAACTAATCTGGGCCATTGGATTACATCATCTAGAGATTTTTAAATAATGACAAGATTGTAATTATAATGTTGTAACTCCCCTTTAAAATAAATGACAGAAGGGTATTTGTGTCTTTTGTAAATTGCATTTATTAAACAATATAATCAAATCCCTAAAATCTCGCTAGTTTTCGTATATACAAGATACATAGTTGTTAGTGTATACACATGTGTACAGTCTCGCTAGTATCAGTTTATACAATATACACAGCTGTTAGTTTACACACATGTGTACAGTCTCGCTAACTATCAGTTTATACAAGATACACAACTGTTAGTTTATACACATGTGTACAGTCTTTTATACATCTGTGTATTATATTCAGAAATGGTTACATATGTGTATATTAACAACATATAATATATTAGGCATGCACACGAGTAGATTCATATAAAAATTATGAAATTAATGAAAATGAAACATATCACATGTATGCAAAAATAAATTACTTCATCACATATTCAAAAAAAAAAATTAATGCCCAAAAATAATTACAATTTCAATCTCAGAGAAATTTTTTAATGTTTATTGAAAATTATAAAAAGTTAAAAACAATGTATTATGATATCTATATATACGGATAATAAAAGAAAAAACAAAATCTATGTATAAAGAAATAATGGAGAAATAATTAAAAATGAGAGAGAGAGAGAGAGAGAGAGAGTTAAGGGATAAGAAAAATAAGGGATTTTAATTAAACATACTTAGGTAATGTTAATCTTACCCTTTTAATCTAAAAAATGATCAAGGGCCAAGATTAGTTCACACTCAAAAAGTTGTTCACTTTTGATCCTAATCATATATATATATATATATATATATATATATATATATATATATATATAGTGTGAGGTTCATTGGGGAACACTAAAAAAGTGGGGAACAATGGGGAACCAACTCAAACGAACTCCGATTGGACTCATTCCACCGGCGTTGGAACCAGATTGTCGAACCCTAACTAGGATCTCTTAACCCTAAACCCTAAACCCTAAATCATAACCCCTAAACCCTAAATATATTAAACCACTTGGGCTAGCTCAAATGGCCACCGACATCCTTGCGAAGTCTCTCGTGGCCTCCCATTGCGTGGAGGTCTTGGGTTCAATTCCGAGCGAGTATGGCATGAGGATATTTACAGCCAGGAAGCTTTGTCGGGTAGTGACCTGGGAAGGGAGATCCCTTCCGCGGTTGGGGATACCGTGCAAATTATCCTTTTTTTAAACCCTAAATATATTAGGGTTTGGCTTTTAGGGTTTAACTTTAGGGTTTAGCTTTAGGGTTTAGCTTTAGGGTTTTGGGTTAGCTTTAGGGTTTAGCTTTTGGGTTTAGCTTTAAGGTTTAGCTTTAGGTTTATGTAAGACCCTAAATCGTACATGACAAAAGTCGCAGAGGAAACACGAACCATAAAATTTCTTTCATTACAAACGTCTTGACTTACTTGAAAGTTCGTTTTATTAATATCTCTTTTTCAAAACAAAAGCATAACTCCCGTTTACTAAAATACATACTCGATTATTCCCGTACAATCTATCTTGTGACTCGGTCTTCGATCTCTATTCCTTGTGATATTTGCCCGTGATCCGTACAACCTGCACTCACCACATACATTCATAACATTAGCACACTTTATATAATCAAGATTCATTCACGTACACTTCACATTTCGTCATTTTTCAAACTTTAAGCATTTCATCTGCGTATCCGTTTGCTGGTGAAGCTTCAATAATGCACCTGCATTACTTTTCATTCTCAAGGTACACCATTAATAACGTTAACACTCAACGTGTCTAAATCATGCATACATACGTACTTACATACATACATTCATACACATCTACATACGTACATACCTTTCCTACATCTTTACATACATGCATACGCTCGTACATATCTTTATACATACATACATACACATCTACGTACGTACATACCTTTCCTACATCATTACATACATGCATACACTCGTACATATCTTTATACATACATACATACACATCTACATTCGTACATACCTTTCCTACATCATTACATACATGCATACACTCGTACATATCTTTATACCTACATACATACACATCTACATTTGTACACGCATCCATAAAACAATCATAACTATAAACTTGCATACCTTCACTCACATGTTCACATACTTACATACGTTCAAACGTGCTTACGATTCTTGTTTAACTCATTTATATACACATATCATACTCGTGCGTTAGTTTCATGAGCTTAAACTGGGATTTAAAGCATTTAAACTTTCATCGGATCTCGTAAACATTCTACAATGAGTTTAGAATACATTTTGGGACCCCTTATAGGTTACGGGGCTGATTCGGATGAATTCTGCACATTCAGTTGAATTTGCAGCTGTCGCACGGCCATGCGTCCCAACCGCACGACCGTGCGGATCCTACGACGTCGGGGGCACTGGTAGTGCACAAGCTAGTGCACTTGTTTTACTCGGAAACGCACGACCGTGCGACCAGGCGCACGACCGTGCGCCACCTGGCGTCGGGTCATTTCGCGTAGACAGTCATTTAAGGCGTCGGGCCAACTTAGAAAATGCACGGGGCGTCGGCGACGGCCATAGGGGCATCGGCGACGGCCCCTAGAACTTCCATTTTGCTGCAGATCCGTTTCGTCGTCCGAAAACGCTAAAACTTGCGTAACTTTTAAACCGTTTATCCGTTTAACTTCCCGTTTCTTCCTACATGCTTGTAAATTCACATTCTATCATATGAACTTAAAATCCCACATACGGATTAAGGAAAATTCTTAACTTACACGCATTCGGCTTATTGTCATTCTCTAATTATTTGACCTGTTCGTGCATTTATCAACAGAATCTGTTTAATTGACCTCAAACTCATATGAACTTAATAATTTCATTGACGCCTATCATAAAAGATTAAATTTTCGGATGCCTTGCATCCTCTTAACCCATTTCACTCAAAAGCTTATTTTTGACCCGTTATGGGTATTTGCGCATTAAATGGTCTATGACATACAAAACCATACTCTTCGCTTACACACTTGTCCAAAACATTACACTAATCGAATAACTTGTTTCTAAACCACTTTTAAGATCGTTTCCCCCAAAATACCCATCAAGGACATTTTGGTCAACTTTATCCCATCATTTACGACGAAAGACTTTAACACATATTCGACCTCAAACATCATGTTCAATTAATTACAACACTTTATTACTTACTTGAACTAAGAAGTGATTACGGAAATCACTTACCTTATGCGTCCGTGCTCGTATCCGATTCCTTGCCTCTTCTTGACCCGTTAACACCTCATGCTTGTGTCCGTCTCGACGTGATTCCTATACTTTCATTTCATCGAAATCACGCTCTTATTAGCATACACCTTTGTACATGTAACAATCATATCACTCGCATAATTCACACTCAACTTTCCTTAGTCATTTCTAACAAGCATTAAAATACATAATCAACTTCATATAATCATATCCGTATACGTTACACTCATGTAACTCATCATGTCATTACATTTAACACGGATTGCTATAACATGTACCATACGACTTCCCATCAACCTACATTTACGACAACGAGTCAAATCATGTTTCTTACACTTAGTTGACTTTCAAAAGTCAACTATTAACCATACTTAACTATCGACTTATCATCATATACCCGTAACATCATAATCGACTATACGGACGACACTATATACATTTCATCATACACTTGATGTGAGTACTACCTTTTAAGCATAACGTACAACTATTTCATGCACAATTCTTCTAAACTCATACATAACCCATCAAAACCAACTACTAATCATCATGTATCATTCCAAATGAACATTAAACATAACATCATCATATTCCTATACTTTCATCTAACAATAATTCATCATACCCACATAATACATCAATCATTCAACAAGACTTGAACATAGGTGGTGATTCTAGTCATCATCTTCACCCAAACCAACGGGTGTCACCTCTAAACATCAAATTAACGCAAACCATCCATAACCCATGTTCTACATGAGGATTCTAACCCTTGTACATGATCAATTTCATATTAACTCACGGATTAGAACATAACCCACTTCACCCATGATCACCAATCTTAGATTTAAAACATACCTTATGATCCCCTCGTGTTGGTAATCATTAATCCATGCTCGGTTATGGATTTTAGCTTCATCTTGCCTTCCAATTTGAGCTTAAAGGCGATTTAGGGTTTGAGGCTCCATGGGAGCCTCCTGATCTTTCTCGAACACACACGTATGTGTGTTTTTGTGTGTGTTTAGTTATTTTATAACTTAACTTTCATTTGTTCCATTTTAGCCCCTCGGGTTTACTTTTAAAACATAACTGACACTACCTTAATCATTTAAGACTTTTGACCATACCCTTAACTAGATTAAATAGCCTAGTTATTTATTTCCTGACGTGTCACATAATAACATACAACAAATATTAACATTCAGATTTTTTTGGGGCGTTACAAGTCTACCACCCTTAAACAAGGTTTCGTCCCCGAAACCTTTCTCACTTTCATCGAACACACATTATCTTTTCTTCCCGCCCATCCATACGACCACTAGCCCATACTTTCCTGATCATTCTTTCCTATTTCATTTGCATTTTCATTTACTTGGCCTGTCAATAACTGGTCAATACACATACTCTTCCGTCCTTTAATATGATCCATTCTTAATGGATCTAATATTTCCATCTCACCTCTAAAAATTTACATTCTCTACATACTCTGTATAACATTTAACTTTTGTTTTGTTACCACCACAAAACTTACTATTTCATAGTCACACCTACGTGCTTAACTCTAACGTTAACCTTACTCTACGTTTTCTACAGTTACGTATACCTTGCATACCTTTATATTATCTTTAAATCATTTCGTTCATTTCACATTACTATTGCTTTCACTTCATGCATTACTTAATTCACGTGTATAAATAGTTCATATCTCTCCAATCATGAGTTAAACATTTTACTAACCTCTTTTTCATTTTCCCAAACCACGATCCGCAACCCAGATCGATCATCTTCTCCTCGAGTACTAACCGTATAGGCCAGCTTTCATTCCTTCGTGTAATGAGCTTCCGCTCGTGCACGTCCTTTCATCAACACGATTGGTTTCATCACATCAATAGTTCTAACATTATCATCAACAACATCGGCGGTTAACATATGTCATTCAAACATTCATTACACTAGGTGATTACCCACCTATAACTCTTCTACAATTTCCTACGTGCCTGCTATAACGTGCCACACATTCTATTTCTTACATACAATCCTTTCATTCAATTTATCATTTCGCCAAATGAAGTACACGCTCGTACTTCCTTCCATTCATGCTTACTTGCGAAGACCTTATTACATCGTTTCAATATTTCTTACTAAGCTTACCATTCCCGCCCATACTCAAGTTATGGTCCGGGTCACAGCCCGTCATCATTCTGACTTCTAAGAGTCAATTACTAACACATCTAACACGTAACTTATACAAAACTTTGTCTATTATACTATCACTTTTTACTTTATACTTATTTCTATGACCCGTTCGACTCAATCATGGTCAAACTGTCGACACCTTCTTATGCGGATTAATTTCATCTTTTTATATTCTTAAACCCGTCTCACGGATTCAGACGCATCATTCATTCTTTTTCCTTCATTGAATCCGCCTTACGGGTTCAAACATTACATTCATGCCTTTCATTACTTCTGCATTTTGAATCCTTCTCGCGGATTCAAACATATTATCCATGCCTTTCATCCTTGAATCCGTCTCGCAGATTCAAACATATCATACATGCCTTTCATCCTTGAATCCGTCTCGCGGATTCAAACATATTATACATGCCTTTCATCCTTGAATCCGTCTCGCGGATTCAATCATTTCATTCCTTGAATCCGTCTCGCGGATTCAAACATTTCATTCATACCTTGTTGATCCGCACTTTCTTACGGATTCAACATTCTTCATTCTTAACAGGCATGTTTTTCATTCTTACATAGTACTCTCATTTTCCCGAGAGTCTTACTTCCCATTTCACCCACACGCCCGCCTGCTACCCAACTCTACCGGACATACCTGTAACAATTATCATGATCTCACGAACGTCGTACGTTTCTCGTGTACTGGCCAGGTACACAATACACATAGTAGTTTCGTGCCTTCATGTAATTGCCACCTCATGTCCGTAGACTTAGGTTTCGGCGCGTGTATCACTTTCGGTACTTCATTACATACAATCCTTGTCTTTCATTCAAAATTTTCCTTCCTTTAATGAGTTTTACCATTTCATATACCCACATATTAAATTCACGTACCTGGGGCTCATTTACCTATTTGTCACTTGACGGTTCTAGTTATTCATCTTAAACTGCATTCACGGATCATCCTCTTGAAACACTTATGCTTACCTTGCACATACAAAACCGTCAGTTTCTTTATACGCATACATAAGTACATACTTACATTAGCTTCTATCTTTGGATCTTGATCGAGTCTTAGATTGTACGGGTTTCTTATCTCAAGAGCACACAAGTTTGAGTTCAAGTACTTACTTTCTCGTACTTGATTCCCTCAAACCAGGGCTCTGATACCAACTTGTAAGACCCTAAATCGTACATGACAAAAGTCGCAGCGGAAACACGAACCATAAAATTTCTTTCATTACAAACGTCTTGACTTACTTGAAAGTTCGTTTTATTAATATCTCTTTTTCAAAACAAAAGCATAACTCCCGTTTACTAAAGTACATACTCGATTATTCCCGTACAATCTATCTTGTGACTCGGTCTTAGATCTCTATTCCTTGTGATATTTGCCCGTGATCCGTACAACCTGCACTCACCACATACATTCATAACATTAGCACACATTATATAATCAAGATTCATTCACGTACACTTCACATTTCGTCATTTTTCAAACTTTAAGCATTTCATCTGCGTATCCGTTTGCTGGTGAGGCTTCAATAATGCACCTGCATTACTTTTCATTCTCAAGGTACACCATTAATAACGTTAACACTCAACGTGTCTAAATCATGCATACATACGTACTTACATACATACATTCATACACATCTACATACGTACATACCTTTCCTACATCTTTACATACATGCATACGCTTGTACATATCTTTATACATACATACATACACATCTACGTACGTACATACCTTTCCTACATCATTACATACATGCATACACTCGTACATATCTTTATACATACATACATACACATCTACATTCGTACATACCTTTCCTACATCATTACATACATGCATACACTCGTACATATCTTTATACCTACATACATACACATCTACATTTGTACACGCATCCATAAAACAATCATAACTATAAACTTGCATACCTTCACTCACATGTTCACATACTTACATACGTTCAAACGTGCTTACGATTCTTGTTTAACTCATTTATATACACATATCATACTCGTGCGTTAGTTTCATGAGCTTAAACTGGGATTTAAAGCATTTAAACTTTCATCGGATCTCGTAAACATTCTACAATGAGTTTAGAATACATTTTGGGACCCCTTATAGGTTACGGGGCTGATTCGGATGAATTCTGCACATTCAGTTGAATTTGCAGCTGTCGCACGGCCATGCGTCCCAACCGCACGGCCGTGCGGATCCTACGACGTCGGGGGCACTGGTAGTGCACAAGCTAGTGCACTTGTTTTACTCGGAAACGCACGACCGTGCGACCAGGCGCACGACCGTGCGCCACCTGGCGTCGGGTCATTTCGCGTAGACAGTCATTTAAGGCGTCGGGCCAACTTAGAAAATGCACGGGGCGTCGGCGACGGCCATAGGGGCGTCGGCGACGGCCCCTAGAACTTCCATTTTGCTGCAGATCCGTTTCGTCGTCCGAAAACGCTAAAACTTGCGTAACTTTTAAACCGTTTATCCGTTTAACCTCCCGTTTCTTCCTACATGCTTGTAAATTCACATTCTATCATATGAACTTAAAATCCCACATACGGATTAAGGAAAATTCTTAACTTACACGCATTCGGCTTATTGTCATTCTCTAATTATTTGACCCGTTCGTGCATTTATCAACAGAATCTGTTTAATTGACCTCAAACTCATATGAACTTAATAATTTCATTGACGCCTATCATAAAAGATTAAATTTTCGGATGCCTTGCATCCTCTTAACCCATTTCACTCAAAAGCTTATTTTTGACCCGTTATGGGTATTTGCGCATTAAATGGTCTATGACATACAAAACCATACTCTTCGCTTACACACTTGTCCAAAACATTACACTAATCGAATAACTTGTTTCTAAACCACTTTTAAGATCGTTTCCCCCAAAATACCCATCAAGGGCATTTTGGTCAACTTTATCCCATCATTTACGACGAAAGACTTTAACATATATTCGACCTCAAACATCATGTTCAATTAATTACAACACTTTATTACTTACTTGAACTAAGAAGTGATTACGGAAATCACTTACCTTATGCGTCCGTGCTCGTATCCGATTCCTTGCCTCTTCTTGACCCGTTAACACCTCATGCTTGTGTCCGTCTCGACGTGATTCCTATACTTTCATTTCATCGAAATCACGCTCTTATTAGCATACACCTTTGTACATGTAACAATCATATCACTCGCATAATTCACACTCAACTTTCCTTAGTCATTTCTAACAAGCATTAAAATACATAATCAACTTCATATAATCATATCCGTATACGTTACACTCATGTAACTCATCATGTCATTACATTTAACACGGATTGCTATAACATGTACCATACGACTTCCCATCAACCTACATTTACGACAACGAGTCAAATCATGTTTCTTACACTTAGTTGACTTTCAAAAGTCAACTATTAACCATACTTAACTATCGACTTATCATCATATACCCGTAACATCATAATCGACTATACGGACGACACTATATACATTTCATCATACACTTGATGTGAGTACTACCTTTTAAGCATAACGTACAACTATTTCATGCACAATTCTTCTAAACTCATACATAACCCATCAAAACCAACTACTAATCATCATGTATCATTCCAAATGAACATTAAACATAACATCATCATATTCTTATACTTTCATCTAACAATAGTTCATCATACCCACATAATACATCAATCATTCAACAAGACTTGAACATAGGAGGTGATTCTAGTCATCATCTTCACCCTAACCAACGGGTGTCACCTCTAAACATCAAATTAACGCAAACCATCCATAACCCATGTTCTACACGAGGATTCTAACCCTTATACATGATCAATTTCATATTAACTCACAGATTAGAACATAACCCACTTCACCCATGATCACCAATCTTAGATTTAAGACATACCTTATGATCCCCTCGTGTTGGTGATCATTAATCCATGCTCAGTTATGGATTTTAGCTTCATCTTGCCTTCCAATTTGAGCTTAAAGGCGATTTAGGGTTTGAGGCTCCATGGGAGCCTCCTGATCTTTCTCGAACACACACGTATGTGTGTGTTTGTGTGTGTTTAGTTATTTTATAACTTAACTTTCATTTGTTCCATTTTAGCCCCTCGGGTTTACTTTTAAAACATAACTGACACTACCTTAATCATTTAAGACTTTTGACCATACCCTTAACTAGATTAAATAGCCTAGTTATTTATTTCCTGACGTGTCACATAATAACATACAACAAATATTAACATTCAGATTTTTTTGGGGCGTTACAGTTTAGCCTTTAGGGTTTAGCTTTTAGGGTTTATAGTTTAGATTTTATGGTTTAGCTTAGGTTTTATCCTTATTTTTTAGCTTTAGGGTTTAGAGTTTAAGAGTTAGGATTTAGGGTTTAGGGTTAAGAGATCTTAGTTAGGGTTCGACGAGTCGCTTCCAACGCCACTGGAATAATTCCAATCGGAGTTCGTTTGAGTCGGTTCCCCGCTGTTCCCCACTTTTTTAGTGTTTCCCAATGAACCTTCCCCTATATATATATATGGTGGGAGTTGGCTACAAAGTCCAATTTTCTTACAAAGTGTAAAAAGTCATAAAAAACCATAATGTCAACCATAAAACATATTCAAAACCCACAAATTATAAAGTGAATATTACTAAAACACCATATTTGTATGTTTTGTGATGTGTTTTAGATTACAAGACTTTGATTATTGAATGACAAACATTAGTGTGTTTTATGTTGATTATCATGTTGTGTTTTATATTCATAGTTCTATGATTGTGTGTTTGAAGTTTTTATGGATTGTTAGGGTTCATATATTGTGTTTTATTGATCTTCACTTTGTTATTTGTTGGTTTTGAGTGTGTTTTATGCCTGATATTGTGGTGTTTTATGGCTTTGTACACTTTGTAGGAGAAATGGACTTTGTAGCCGAACCCCACCCTATATATATATATATATAAAGAAGTTGTACCCGAGGTAAAATAGATTTTTGTATCGTGAACTATATGATCGTCACTATTGTATCGATATCGCGACTAACGACAAACCAAAACACATTCGATTGTGCAACATTGGTATAGGAATCAGTATTACCGAAACCGGTATTCATTTTTATGATTTTCGATTAAAGTATAAGACGTGTCGAAGGCATATCTCGACTTTATTTTTGAAGTTTCTTTTTCCTTTTCTATAGCATGTATTGGTATCATAACGAAGCGAATCGATAACGACTGAGTTCCCGTCGGGAAGCTAAGGAAAACCCCACTTGTTTTGTGAATCAAGCATCTTGTTGTTAATAGGGAAAACGATTCTTTCTTTAGAATCTACATATTCATCATTGAACAAACATTATAATAATGAATTTTCTTCATCAAATTTCAATCTTATTTCTTTGTACTTACCCAGTAATGTTGAACGGGTCTTTGTTGTTGAAACATCAAGTCAGCAACTAAATTAAATTAAAAGTGAGTGGGCTTTAGATTTAACATTTAGGCTAATAAGTTTTATATGATTTATTAAATATTTTTATTTTTATATAATAATTAATTAAATTAACAGTTTATTCGAATAAACCGGATAAACCATATAAAAAATAATGAAACGAAAAATCGAACCTAAAACCAAATTCACAATTCGGTTTGAATTAAAAACCAAACCAAAAACCAAATTCATTATTTGGATCGGTTTTATCAGTTACAGTTACGGTTCGGTTTACAGGTTTTATTTGGTTTCGATTTTTCGTGAACATCCCTACATTTATTGTCGTTTTATTGTTGAATTTTGATTGAAACTAGACGGTTGTAAGAGCATCTACAACCGTTAATCCTAGTCCGTCCAACAGACCGCTTAGTTAGCATGCAAACCTCCACCTCATACCCCACTTTTTACACTTAAAAAAATAATAAAAAAAATTATTGTGAGCGGGTGGTACCACTCTTTCCAAACCAAACCGGTCCGCTCCACCGGACCACCTTCTCCAATTATTTTGGACCACTTGATTTGGTTTGCTTAAGCAGACCACCCCAACGGACCACCCGTTAGGGTGCTCTAACTTTTAAAACTGGTATTTATAATTTGATTTTGATTATTTTTTATGATTTTTGAGATTGAGTTGCAACTGTGGTGTTCTAGAGCAAACACAACGATGTTTGTTTAATTATTTTACAAGACATAGGTTTAACTACATTAAAAAGTTACACAGTTACAAAAAAACCTTGGCCACATTAGCTTGATTCAAATGTATTTACGATAAAGAGATATTAAACAATAAAACTAAACCTAGCTAAAAGAAGTCTAAAAATACCATTGATTTGTAGATTTTCACGCTTGCTTGATTTACACTAACGAATTCAACATATCTTAAAATTAAGGAATTTACTAATTAGTGTTTCTCTTTATAAATTATCAATTGAACTTGCGTATATTGTAGGTCCCTCGGAGGTTGAGGTTTAACCTATTCCTTGTTATATCTAACACACTAGCGAGTGCGGAATCCAAGCTAGCATGCAAACCGGGATGAACAAGCAAGAACAAGCACAAACACAACACAAGAACTTCACCGATTAACACCACTTGTATTAAACGTATGAAAGGTTCGGTTACAAGCACAAGGTTTACAAATGTATTCTGCAAACTCTCTCTAACTTTCGTGTGTGTGTGTTTCTGGACAGAATGCTCTCTATGTGTCTCCAATGTCTAAACTGAAATGAACACACTACATGGGTATTTATACCCGTAACACAGCTGGTCTGGTCGAAGGATCAGGATTACTGATCGAAACATCATCTTTCGATCATACACCCATCGAAGGATCAACATGTACCTCGAAGGATGGGATCTTTCGAGGTCCATCCATCGAAGGCTACCTTACGAGCTCATCGAAGGATCTGAACAATCCTTCGATGATACACATCCTTCGACACAGCCATCTTTCAACCAATGTTCTAACTGTTTGACCAAGTCAAACCGGAGGATGGTTGACCTGGTCAAACTTACAGGACTAACAAAGACAACGTTTTATATCGTTACAAAATACAGACAAAGTACAGACACAAGTGCACCAACAAACTCCCCCTTGGCTGTAGCTTTGTCTTTATCTTTATAACTTGATCTTTGTCTCGATCTTTGTGTCTTCAAGTCTTTGACGTCCTTTCAAGTCTTCAATGTCGGAGGATCTTTAACGTCTTCACGTCTTGAAAGCAGAAAGTGTACCAACAAACTCCCCGTTTCATGTAGGAAGTGTGTTGACAAACTCCCCCTTAACATAAGCTCCCCCTTGAGTTATGCTCGTGAAATACTTGTTCTTTATGAATTGAGATCCTTGTGGTGTTGATGATGGTCAGCGGCAACTCGATCATCTTCATCACTTGAGTGCCTTCACGTCGTGCCTTCATTCCGAAGCTTGTCATCGACCATGTTCTCCCTGCCTTTAGAATCTGCACATGCAAGAAATCTAAACACGTAATGAGAACAACTGCCTGGAATATCATAAGCATACGACACACATGTGACCATTGTTCAATCAAACACCGTCCGACAGTTTGAAAGTTTAATAAATTTATCAATTTTAGGTTTTTAACTTTCAAAACTTGCACATTTCGACCGTTTATGAAGATTTAGTCATTTTCGGTTTTCGTTCAGGTTTCAGGTAACGAAGACTCGAGATCCAACATCGTACGATCGAAAATAAAATAGAAATAAAATCTTTTTGGCTTTTATAAAGTTTACATTAAAACAGATTTTAGGTGTGTTTTAATATTTGAAATGTAAAGACTGAAAGCAGTAAATAAAATATATACAAAGATGCAGAAACTGAAAGCATTAAATAAATATTTACAGACATTCTTTTTGTGAGTTTCGAGGGTAAGAGAATCATATCAGTGTACGGTCATGTCAAAACGCTCTTGTTGTTCTATTAGTTAACATTTAGATAAGCATCCTATAACAATTATCGGTATTGTTGTCCACATAAGCTCAACTTATCATTTGTAATCATGGCGAGGGGATATGTTAAGGTATGATTTATACTTACCGACCGGTGTTCATCCACATCACGACACATTCCCGTATCAAGGTATGCACGAGGGTTCATCTTACCGGTGAGTATACCGATTATCATCTGTTTGACCATATATGATGTGAGATTCTCACTTATTTTGATTTGAAAACAAGCCCTGTGTGATTTAATCACTTATTGATGAGGAACTTGATTTTCGATGCATGAGGGCACAGGAGCAAGTCCGTGAACAGGTCAGTACTTTCGTACAGCAGAGAGACGAACTTGACTCCTAGATAAAGAATTTGTGATATATTATCACTTATTTTGAGGGACATGTGATTGTTTATCACTTATTGAGGTCGTATGCAGTATGTACACGTATGTATGGTATCATGGAAGATCTAGACTTGCGTCCCCGTTATTTTTCGGTAAAAGAAACAACCATGATACCCAGATGATAGGCAGCATAAAGACCGAATATCTCAGAACCTCGGCAATCTCTCAAACGAAATTTCGGTACTAAGACCATATGCCAATGAATGGTTCCCACCTGGTCTTCAGTCGATTTAAGTTTATATCACCCTGCACACTTTAAAATGATTGTGAGCCTACCGATACATCTTATATAGAGCTGTTTATCGTTTTGCATTTTAGGTTTAAAGAGGTTTAGACAGACCACTAATGTACTATCATTTTCTCTTTTGCTCGCCAGGAAACTCATTTTTGTTTTTCTATTGTTTTTGTGTTTTTGAAATTTTTCGATGTTTTTGGATTTTTCAAATTTTGGATTTACTCCCCCTAAAATCAACAAACTAAGACAAATTTAAAAACACAAAGGTATTTACAAAAATGATTTTCCGATGTTGGTTACTCTTGCTTGACCTTAATGCCGTTTACCAATAATAAATAGTCAAATCTTGATATGTCAAATGCTTTGGTAAAAAGGTCGGCACGTTGGTCATCGGTGTGGACGTAAGCTACATCGATTAGCCTTTTCTCAAAGCAATCACATATGAAGTGATACTTAATGTCGATGTGCTTAGTCTTTGAATGCTGCACAGGATTTTTAGTGATCTGCAAAGCAGCAGAATTATCAACGTAAATAGGAGTAGTTAGGAATTCAAAACCGTAGTCGCGCATTTGTTGTTGGATCCATAGGACTTGGGAGCAACAACTTGAGGCAGCAATTTATTCAGCTTCGCATGTTGATGTAGCGACGCACGTCTGCTTCTTGCACTGCCATGTGACTAGGCGATTTCCCAAAAACTGACATCCAGCCGTTGTGGATTTGCCGTCGATTTTGCATCCGCCAAAATCAGAATCACTGAATGCGATCAAGTCAAAGTTATTATCCCTAGGGTACCATAGACCGGTGTCAGGGCAACCCTTCAAATAACGAAAAATCCTTTTTACAGCTGCAAGATGTGAGGCATTCGGGTTGACTTGATATCTGGCAAGCAGGCACGTTGGGTACATTATATCTGGTCTTGATGCTGTGAGGTACATAAGAGATCCGATCATCGCGCGGTAGTATGAAGGGCTAACATCTTGACCCTTCAAGTCTGGAGTAATTCCGTGATTTTGTGGCAATGGGGTACCGATGGGCGTTGCATCAGACATCTGGAACCGGCTCAAGATGTCACCAACATATTTAGTCTGATGGATGAATATCCCAGACTCAGTTTGTTGAACTTGTAGGCCCAAAAAGAAGGTCATTTCCCCCATAGCACTCATCTCGAATTTATCCTGCATAATGCGCTCGAAATTCCTACACAAAACATCGTTAGTAGAACCAAAAATAATATCATCAACGTATACCTGAACCAGTAGAAGATCTCCATCTTGTTCTTTGATGAAAAGAGTACAATCGATAAGACCTCTGCGAAATCCATGCTCCAGCAGATAATTAGATAAGGTTGCGTACCAAGCTCGCGGTGCTTGATGAAGACCATAGAGAGCTTTGTTGAGCAACCAAACCCAATCGGGATGGATAGGATCTTCAAAACCTGGAGGCTGTTCGACGTACACCTCTTCTTCCACTACACCATGTAAGAATGCACTTTTCACGTCCATCTGGTATACCTTGAAACCTTTGAATGAGGCATAAGCCAGAAAGATCCGAATTGCTTCTAGACGTGCAACAGGTGCATACACTTCGTTGTAGTCGATCCCTTCTATCTGACGAAAACCTTGAACGACTAGCCTTGCTTTGTTTCGAATAACAATCCCACGGTCATCCTTTTTGCATTTAAACACCCAACGGGTACCAATCTTCTTGTAACCAGCAGGTTTCTCTACGAGTTTCCAGACACAAAGCTTCTGGAATTGTTGCAGTTCTTTCTGCATTGCTTCAACCCAAGAGTTATCTTTCAAAGCTTCTTTCCAAGTTCTTGGCTCTTCTTGTGAGACATAACACGCGAAGGACCAATCATTTTGTTGACCAGATTCTCTAATCGCCGCATACAAGCCTGCATTGTTGTTGTTTCGCAACATGTTTCTTGTTTGAACGCCACTTTGCACATTTCCGATGATGTTTTGTTGAGGATGGGTATTGTGAATCCTTGTTTCTGGATTACCTTGAACTGGAATGTTTGTACCCAGATTGTTGAGATTGAGATCAACAATCAATTCAATGCCCGGAATTGACGAAGAGGATGATGCAGTAGCTTCAGCTGTTCTAGGAACGCCCACTGGAGGTGTACCCTCTGAAATACCATGAACTGCTGTTATGGGAACTTCTTGATCTGCATCGAGAAATTCATCATCCTCTGAAGATTCGTTCAAGTCGGTAGCATCGTGAATATCCTCATTGTCGAGAGCATTATTGTTCACTGAAGATGGTTCTTGATTGACTATTATTGGACGAACCAACGGTGAATCTGTTGCATTGTCACTCTCGAAAAACATCCTTGCTGCAGCATTTTCTTCAACTGCTTCAACATTGATCGAATTGAAAAAGTCATCGTACTCGAACATCCAAGGCTGACCAGGATTTTTAACTGGCAAAGTGTGCCTTTGTACTCTGACTTCAGACCATTCCTCGACCCTTTTAGTCTCTAGATTCCAGACTCGTAAGTTCGGGGTGGAATACCCAAGAAAGTATCCATCAATAGCTCTTGCCCCAAACTTTCCATTAGGATCGATTATTGTGCACGGAGCTCCAAACGGTTCAAGATATGACAAATCTGGTTTCCGTTTGTTAATAAGCTCAAAACAGGTCTTGTTGTGTCTTTTGACTGTAAGGACTCGGTTCAACGTATAACATGCAGAGGCCACAGCTTCAGTCCAGAATGGAATCGGCAATTGTGACTCTACCAACATTGTCCTAGCAGTCTCGATCAATGTGCGGTTCTTACGTTCAGCGACGCCATTCTGTTGAGGAGTATAAGCTGCACTAAATTCGTGAAGAATACCTTTTGAAGTGCAAAACTCCGCCATGGCATGATTTTTGAATTCAGTACCATTGTCGCTACGTATCCGCCTAACCTTCAACTTATATAGATTCTCAATCTGAATGATCAAGTTTTTGATAATACCGAAGGTTTCACTCTTATGTGCCATGAACGCCACCCAAGAAAATCTTGAATAATCATCAGTAATCACGAGGCAGTATTGATCATTCCTAATACTTTTGTGCTTGACAGGACCGAACAAATCCATGTGCAAACGCTCAAGAGGAACAGCCACCGTGTTGATTTTCTTAGTAGGGTGTCGCTTCTTCGTTTGTTTTCCTTTCTGGCACGAGACACAGATGTCTTGAAGATGAAAGTTTTTAAGAGGAACACCATTCACCAGTTCATTTGACACCAAATGATTCATTTTGCGTAAGTGAATGTGACCCATTCGTCTGTGCCAAGAGATTGTGTCTTTTTCTGTGGCTTTGGAAATGAAACAAGTTGCTTGTGCAGACGTAGTAATAGCTTGGCTCATATCAAGGACATACAGATCATTTATCCTTGGAGCCGACAAGAGAATCCATTCTTTTGGAATTTTGAAGCCGGGTTTCAGCACATAACATCCATTTGCATCAAAGTGTACTGAGAACTGCTTATCACAAATTTGAGAAACACTAAGAAGATTGTGATCAAGTTGTTGTACGAAGTTGATCTTGTCAAAGCTAACAACCCCGTTGGAAATCATTCCTTCACCCGTAATATATCCGCCTTTATCTCCAGCAAAAGCAACATAACCTCCTCTAATAGATTTAACGTCGTAGAGAAGTTTCATGTCGCCTGTCATGTGCCTGGATGCCCCACTATCAACAATCCAATGACTACTGATAGTTCCTCCTGGAACACCCTGCACATGAACTCACACAATTAGTTGGAGATGGGGACCCAAGCCATTGTGGTCTTGGGTCTTCCATTTTCATCAATAACAATAACTTCTATTCTTTGATGATTTGAAAATTGTGATGGTCCCCCTGATTCTTTAACCGTTTTTGGTTTCCAGGTCTGTTTTGGTTTACCAGTGTCATTCTTTAAAATTTTAACTTCATGGTTGTCAGAAGTTCTTGAATTTTCTAGTTTGACAGAAACAGATAGTTTGTTAACCACATCGGTTTTAATTGCATTTTCAATTTTCTTGACCTGTTGGCGTTTCTGTTTCTTTTCCCTTTCTTTTACAAGGCGGGGATCTTGTTTTACAGACACAGATCGTTTGCGGTCAGTTTTGTCACGGGGATCATCTTCTTTGGCTTTTAATTTATGAAGATACGGGCAATTTCTAATGATATGCCCAATTGTTCCACATTCAAAACATGATCTTCGTTCAACAAACCCCGAAGTATCATGTGGTCGTCTTGCCGATGATGAAGATGAACTTTGTGATCTTGAGGTACTAGGTTTCGAACAACTTGGTTCATTCCTTTTCATCACTGTTGCTTTCTTGACAAAATCTAAGTTAGATTGATTTTGAAATGTTTCAATTTTGTCTGTTCCCTTAGATTTCACAAAGTTCACATTCTTTTTCTTCTTCTGAATCGGCTTCCTTGGATTTTGAGTCGGTGTTTTACCTTTTGATTTGGCATGATTTTGCTGTTTTTGCACTGTTGGTAATTTTTTATTGCCAAATTGTTTTCGAACTTCGGCCTTTGGGATAGGAGGACATTGTGTTACCGTAACACGTGATCCTGTCTTTCCCAAAAACTTACTTGTTGAATTTTCAAAGACTTTACTGATTAAAGATTGATTAACATTCTTGATAGGAAAATCTTTGTCTGAATAAACTTTATCATCACCAACAAGAGTGTACAGCAAATCCACACTCTCCGACTCTTTGGCAGATGTGGACTCGGTTGGAACAGTCTTAGCAGGTTTTGCGGGAGGATCACATAGAATATGATTCTCAAGAGGTATGTCCTCTTCTTTGCTTACCGCATCAGACTTTTCCGAATCAGTATCATCGGATTCATCATCAGAAGAATCAGTATCCTCAATCACAACTAAAGGAGCCTGATTCGGTTCGGCAGAAGACACACATGTATCTGCTGACACATCTGAATCTGATGATACCTCTTTCTTGTATCTGAGTCCTGCTGCAAATTCATTAACATCTAGAGGAACAGATGGTTCAAAGAAAGTTCTATTCTCCTCGTCAGGCATGGCATCATAATTTTGTCTAACAGGTGGTGGACATTGCTTATATCCAATGCATGTGACATCCTTTTTCTCTTTCTGAACATCAATGATGTGATCCAACACATAGCTAGAGCTTAAATAGCTATCTAACTTGAGTCGGATCGCCTCACTTTCGGTTTTGACACAAGCCATTTCCTTTTGCATTACCTCAAGACGAGTTATATACAAATTAATGTCAGTATGTTTTCTGGAAACCATTTTTGTTAACTCGACTTTATCTTTCTTTAATTTTTCAATCATTGATTTAAACTCCTTTTCATGGTTTTCATAAAACATGTTGGCTTCAGTGCACTTTGAAAGATCAACAGTTAATTTCTGATTATGAATAAATGTCACATCATATTTCTCTTGCAAAGCCTCGTGTTTGCCTTGCAATTCACACCACTTATCATTCAATGACACATGTTTGTCTTGCAAGTCAAACAAACTAGCTTGTACAGCATCATGTTTGCCTTGCAACTCAGACATGTTTGCTTCTAAATCAGCACATTTAACATGCAAACTATCACAGTTATCACAACTAACAGAAGTGGGTTCATCGACACATACCTGACTTGATGAACTGTCGACATTCGCCATAAAGGCTGAATGGAGAGAAGACGAAGAATAAGCAGCTTGATCCACCAAAATAGATCTTCTTTGAATTCCTGCTGCAGCTTCATCCAATAGCTCATCAATATCTGCATCGACTGACGCACTTGATGTGTCATCTTCCTGATCATTCCCTGAACCCGAGGACATTTCATCTGAACTTCCACTGTAACCGGAAGAGTCTTCATCCTCAGAATAGTCACCACCATTGGCGGAAGATTCTCCACCACTGGCGTGATTTAAATCCTTGACAATTTCAGCAAAACAAGCTATTCCATCTGGAGCATCATTTCCCAATTGGATTGACCAATCACAGCCTTCATCTACTTGAACCACAAGTGCCTGGTTGGCATTTGATGGTCCTGCTTGGCTTTGGTTATTGACAGGTACCAACGTACGAACATTGTTCCTGTTCTGGTTCTGCTGGTTGCCTTGACCTCTGAAAGGATTCTGGTTTCCATGTTGAGATGGCCTCGTACATTCACGTTTGAAATGACCACGCTCACCATAATTGAAGCATTTAACAGCCTGTTTATCAAACCCATACTTGGTGTCTTTCTTACTTTCCAAGCTGGTTCTGCCCGTTCTTTCCATGAAATCCTTTGCTCGCCTAACAGCACTGGCAAAGGCCCACTTGATGTCCATCATTTCCATCTCCTCTTTATCTATCTGCTGATAGTCTTCTTGTGTCAGATTAATGTTGCCAATCTGACCTTCAACTAATCCACAGTATGCGCTCACCAAAGTATTTAGCAGCTCCATGTGTTCCTTGGCTACTTCCACACTAACTTTAGAAAAACTTGAGGTGTCGAGCCGTACTGTATTTGGCTTTGATTGTTGACCAGCAGATGATGTGCTTCCATAACACGCTTGCTGTTGAGGAGGAGGAGGAGGAGGAAGTGGATTTCCGAATATATCAGTTTCTCTGATAGGTTGTTGGCTTTGCTGTTGTGGCACTGGTTGAGGAACTGGATTAAGCGGATTTCCATATATGTCTGTTGTTGGAGGAGGAGTGCCATACAAGTTAGTGCTAGACACAAATGCTGTTTGAATTGGAGCGTGTGAAGAAGGTTTTGTAGAAGTGCTAGAAGCTCCATAATACATTTCAGGATTTTGTGGCACTGGAACTCTTTTAGCCTTGAGAGTTTCTTCCTGATTCTTGTTTTCCAGGAGTTGAGCAAAGTCACCGAAGTTTGTTGTATCCAAAGTGCCATTGTACTTCAGGATTTCTAAGAAATTATTCCATTGAGGTGGCAGTGCATCTGCAAACTTCTTCACTATCTCTGCTGAAGTTGTTACAACCCCAATATTTCCCAATTCAGTCAGCAAATGAGTAAATCGACTTGTCAAATCTCCTAAAGATTCATTCTGCATACAAGTAAAACCATCAAACTCTTTCTTTAGCAGGTCTTTTCTTAATTGACGTGTCGCTTCATTTCCTACGCCCCTTGTTTTCAATGCGTCCCACAACCTCTTCGTTGTCTTGTGACTGACAAATTGATGATAAATATCTTTGCTTAACGCCTGAGTAAGAATGGCATACGCTTTCTTCTCTAAGTCATACACCTTCTTCTGATCTTCCGTAAGATCGGCAAACGTAGCAGCAGATGAAGCGGCAACCTCTATTGTTTGATCAAAATCTGTGATGAAACGCAACCACAATTCTGTATTTTGACCAAGGACGTATGTATGAAATCTACCAAACCATCCCGGATATTCACTTAAATGCATCAACTTTGGAGGCCTATTCAAACTTCCCGTTTCACTTTCGCTTAGCAAAATGCTTTGAACACTTGGAGCTTGATTTGATACGAATGCCCATTGACCGGTAGATGTAGCATTAGCTTGCGAAGATACAGGTACGGAAGATTCGGCCCATGCAGGAGATGCAGGTAAGGGAATACCCCACATCGAATTCATTTTTGATCAAGAAAAAGAATACCTGAAAATCACAAACTTGTTAAACATAAACAGATTATATGATCGAAGGATCAAGACTTGTTCGAAGGATCAACAGTGTTCGAAAGATCACTGTTGAATCTCGAACAATGATTTCGAAAGATTCACAAACTCGAAAGATTCACAATTTGAAAGATCCTTATCTTTCGAGTATATATCCTTATCTTTCGAATAACTATCCTTCGAATAGATTCCCTTGATCGAAGGATAAGCCTCTGACTTCGAAGGATGGGTCGAAAGATGATTATCTATCGAGCCTTTCTTGGTCGACAGATCTTTCGATGTCGAAAGATATCCTTCGATTGCAACTGACACAACTGACACAAGAGTGACAGGTTGGTGAAAAAGGGTGACAAGTTGGTAGAAACTTTCGGCAGACAGTATGGTTCAGACCATCATTTTTCAACAAAACAGATTTGAACAATAAAATATTGCATAAAAATCGAAAGTTCAACCCAGAATCCGGTCACCGGAGTAAGCCGGAAATTGGCCGGAGAAGACCAAATACCTTAAAAACAAGTTTTTAAGTTACCCAACCCGTTTCTTAACACACCCGAAGAGTTTAGAACCGTTTTAACGTCAAGAAAAGCGAGAAAAACAGTAAAAACGGCTGCCAAACCACGTGAGTTTTTGTCCAAAACACTCCAAACACTTGTATAAACCCGGTTTTTAACAAGGAAAAGAGCCACGGCTCTGATACCACTTGTAGGTCCCTCGGAGGTTGAGGTTTAACCTATTCCTTGTTATATCTAACACACTAGCGAGTGCGGAATCCAAGCTAGCATGCAAACCGGGATGAACAAGCAAGAACAAGCACAAACACAACACAAGAACTTCACCGATTAACACCACTTGTATTAAACGTATGAAAGGTTCGGTTACAAGCACAAGGTTTACAAATGTAATCTGCAAACTCTCTCTAACTTTCGTGTGTGTGTGTTTCTGGACAGAATGCTCTCTATGTGTCTCCAATGTCTAAACTGAAATGAACACACTACATGGGGATTTATACCCGTAACACAGCTGGTCTGGTCGAAGGATCAGGATTACTGATCGAAACATCATCTTTCGATCATACACCCATCGAAGGATCAACATGTACCTCGAAGGATGGGATCTTTCGAGGTCCATCCATCGAAGGCTACCTTACGAGCTCATCGAAGGATCTGAACAATCCTTCGATGATACACATCCTTCGACACAGCCATCTTTCAACCAATGTTCTAACTGTTTGACCAAGTCAAACCGGAGGATGGTTGACCTGGTCAAACTTACAGGACTAACAAAGACAACGTTTTATATCGTTACAAAATACAGACAAAGTACAGACACAAGTGCACCAACATATATGAATTTTTTTTTAGACTTTTAGAATACTAAAACAAATCCTAGTTGCTAAAACAAGCCCTACTTATGTCGAAAATTGTGTCGCAACCCTGTTTTAAATACTAAAACAAATCCTAGTTGCTATAATTAGCAGTAGCACCTGGACTGGAATAACTAACTAAATTGTATTTTTGCAATCGAGCATCTTCTTGTTAAGAAGATAAAGATTCTTTGTTCGGACTCTACATTCACTATAAAACTAACATCATAACCACTGATTATCTTCATCAAAATTCAACCTTACTCGTTTGTACTTACCTACTGATGTCGAAAGGAGTCTTCACCACCGTATCCAACGGCTGGTCAGGGTGGTGGGGAAGCGGTAACAAAGACGAAGAGGCCGCCGCAACCACCGTGATCATAATCACCTCTCTGATTTCTATATTCTATCTTGCATGGAGGTTCACATCAAAGAAGTCCCACCCGCCACTGCCACCAGGCCCACGACCTCTTCCACTAGTCGGAAACCTCCTATCTCTTGATTCCGAACTCCACTCCTACTTTGCCGCGTTGGCAAAAACATACGGCCCGATTTCGAGGCTTTGGTTTGGTAAAAAACTGGGTATTCTCATCACCTCCCCGGCATTGGCCCGTGAGGTGCTAAAACTGAATGATGTCACGTTTGCGAACCGAGACGTTCCACTGGCTGGGAAAGTGGGAACATATGGTGGAAACGACATCGTTTCGTTACCATATGGCGATCAATGGCGGATGTTGAGAAAGATTTGCGTTCGTGAAATGCTTGGCAGCCAAATTTTGGATTCGGTTTACTATCTACGCAGGAAAGAGGTCAGGGACACCGTGAAATATTTCTACAGTAATGTCGGGTCGCCGGTGAACGTTGGGGAGCAGATGTTTTTGACGGTGTTGAATGTAATTACCGGCATGATGTGGGGTGGCACTGTGAGTTCTGATAATAAGGAGAGAGTGGGAGCAGAATTCCGGCAACTGATAGGTTAGATGACAGGATACTTGATGATGCCAAACTTGTCAGACTTATATCCGGCTTTGTCTCCGTTTGATCTTCAAGGAATTGTAAAGAATATGAAGGTGTTGGCGAAGAGATTGGATGGAATTTTTGAGACGGTGATTGATCAAAGGAGGAAAATGGGTGGGGAAGGAAACAAGGATTTTTTGCAGTTATTGTTGGAGCTTAAAGACAGTGGAGATTCGAACCCACCGTTCACCACCACTCATCTCAAAGCCTTGCTTGTGGTAATTGATGTTACAATATCAGTAGTTAGCTGACTTTAAAAATGAAATTTACTAATTATGATTAAATTATTTTTTCAAATTTTCAGGATATGGTGGTTGGAGGGACGGATACAACCTCAAATGCACTCGAGTTTGCCTTGGCCGAGATGATGAGGCAACCCGAAATCCTCAAAAAGGCACAACAAGAATTAGAGACGGTGGTCGGAAAAGACAAAGCAGTCGAAGAATCCAACATCAACAAACTACCCTACCTATATGCCATCATGAAAGAAACTCTTCAATTGCACCCGGTTACTCCACTCTTGGTACCCCATTGTCCTAGTGAGTCATGTGTGATTGGCGGCTATACAATCCCCAAAGGTGCTCGGGTGTTTGTGAATGTGTGGGCAATACATAGAGACCCAACCATTTGGGAAACCCCGTTGGAATTTCGACCTGAAAGGTTCTTGGATGGGAAGTGGGATTATACTGGCAATGACTTCAGATATTTCCCATTTGGATCTGGGCGTAGGATATGTGTAGGGACAGCATTGGCTGAGCGGATGTTTATGTATTTGCTTGGATCCATAATCCATTCTTTTGATTGGGAATTGGAGCACGGAAAAGAACATGACCTATCTGAAAAGTTTGGGATCGTGTTGAAGAAGAAAGTTGCTCTCATGGCAATTCCAACACCAAGGTTGGCAAACCTCAAATTGTACGAGTGACAATCTTGCAGGTGATGTTACATTCGAAGCCATTAACATCCTTGCACTTTTAAGAATTTACTAATATGTACTCGCATTATCAATGTAATAAATGTGACATAAACATTATTGGATTCTCACGTCTATTACGTTAAGAAATTTGAATTTTGTGATATTAATTATTGTTGCATTTCTATCTTGTATACCATGATAAACAACACCTTTTCAAGGTTCAATAACCAATTTAACATATCTCACACAAACTTTCTAGAACATGTTAGGACCTATACAACCTGGTCATCGCTCTAGATTCAACGAAGTAGGTAAAGGCGGATGCGTGTGGGTCCAATAGAACAACATATGAATCGATACATAAGAACAAGATAGATGAATGTGTTTAGTGAATCATGGATTACATACTCATCTATTATTCTAAGCTTTATTCCAACCTTACGTGAGCTCCCATTAGGATGACCTCACAAGACAAACACTGCAAATTACAAATTATATACTACTATAATATAATTTTCAACAATTGTGCGCTTTATGGTTTGCATATTATGCTTAGGTTGTTTTCTATGCTATATAGATTTGTACAGTACGCTCAAAGATTTTATATTTTTTTGGTTATGAAACCCCTCTCAAAGACCATTTGCCTACTCTCTCTCTCTCTCTCTTTCTCATCTTCATGCTTTCTTATCTCTCTCTCTCAAGAAACTTTTGCCGGACCAAAAAAGAAACCTTAGGGTCGGAAAGTGACGTTATTGTTTTAATGCTTCACAGTTTTGGCAAAGATTCATGATGACGTCATCATGAAGTTAATAGTTTTCCGGCGAGTCCATGAGGTTGATTGTGTGGTTGGATCGTTAGATCTAACTTATTGAATGAGGTGGTTGTTGGACTTGTTGCCGAAAAGTTTTTTTCTTAGCTGAAAATTGTGTTTGCCGGTGGGTTTGCCGATGGTTTTGCCATGGTTGGTGTTTTTGTTGCCGGAAATTGTTGCATTTTTACCGGAAAGTGTGGTTTGGTGGTGGGTTTGTGGTTACCACCACCAATATTGTTGTTCTTTGTTTTGTAGGTACCACCGACGATATAGTAGTTTGTGGATTTGCTAGTTTGTTGCTCTTTATTTATTGAGGGTTTCTTACATCCGACGATGATGGTGGCTTGCTTCTTGGCATGGCAACTTCGGTTGCAGCTGTGGCGGCAGTGAGCCGTAAGGACGATGATGATCTCTTAGATCTGAGTCTATTGTTTTGGTGTTTATTTCTTAAGGGTTTTGTACATCGGCGATGATGGTAGCACGCTTCTTGGCATAGCAACTTCGGTTGGAGTCGTGGTGACACTGAGCCGTAAGGGCGATGATGTTCTCTTAGATCTGAGTCTGTTACTTTAATTATTTCTTGTTAGAGGTGGTGGTTTTGTGATAGTGACCAGTTCCGAGCGATCGATGGTGGTTGTGGTGGCTAACATCAATGCATAAACATCACATGTATAAGCATTTATGTTCATTACCATCATCACTCATCAGAAACCGTAGTAGGCTGGATTTGATGGATGGAATGTAGAGAGAGATAAAAAAAAAGGCGTTGGTGGTTGTGAGGGCGGTGGGGAAATAAAGATGAAAAAGTGTCGACATTTTCCAACTTACGTCACATTTCGTCGCTTGACTTGCATTTCATTTTTGAAACAAGCATTTAAATAGTTATGTTTTAGCAAAGATATGTGCTTAAATTTATATATTTGGCGGCGTTGACGATGGTCTTATTCCAATTGTCGTTTCGTTTGTTACTTGTCGTCGCAGGCAGCCTTCTGGCCGTCTATGGTGGCGGCAGTGATGATCGATACTGTTTTTAATTTAAACCTTTGGCGGTAACCTCTTGGTGGCCGCCGGTTAAAGTTGATTTGATGCTTCACGAGTTGTACTTCTTTTCTTATTAAGTTATTCGTCGGTTACCACACAATTTAAGTTGTAACCGTGTGCTACTCACCTTTTAAGTTGGTATCTTACATGTGGTCGTTTAGTCAGTAACTTGCCAGCTTCAACGGCCTTCTTGTCATCTATGATGGCAATGATATGGTAGCTAAGCGGTTGCAAATTTTCGTCAGTAACTTGCCAGTTTCAAAGGCCGTTGGTAGCTAAGCGGTAGCAATCTAGCAAATTAAGCGTGCTTATAGGATATGGTAGCTAAGCGGTTGCAAATTTTGCCACCATTTTTTTCCCATCACACATTCGTGGGAAAGAAATTGCCCTTATTTATATTTGGTCTTAAAATTGTGCCAAACGAAATTCTTAGGCCGGATTTTCGTAGTTGTGACCATGAGAGTGGTAGCAACATTAAAATTTAATTTGGTGAGCCTTTTTCTATCTAGTCAGCTCTTTTTAGAATTGCTAGGGTTTTATACAAATTAACCTCTCCCCAAAATTAACCTCCCACATTGATCAACTAGTTGGATTTCTCTCTGGGACGTCTCTCTACAATGACTTGGTTTTAAAGAACTGATGGTGTTTCCATGATTGCCATAAATCCAGGTTCATAAATGCTATTCTCACTTTTTGTTTGAAACTATTCGGTTTTTAAGTTTTGTTCATATGTTACTTGATTGCTTAGTTGATTGATTTTGAATTCAATTTCGATGTGTAATTAGGATTGGGGATTTGATTTGTTTTTATCTTTTGATTTCTAATTATCTAGATTTACACCATATACATAGTTTGAATGATATGTAATTAAGGTTAGGGGTTTTTTATTCCAATTTTGCTTCTTTAAATTCAGTTTGAATAATTTAAGATAAAAATATCAGTGTTGATTTTCCATAGTGTTTGAATATGCACAATGTTGAAACAAACGGTTTTGGTTTATGATAAAGTCAAAGTTAGTTCTCTTTTGGCTTAGGCTTCATACGTATATTTGATCTTTATGTGTTGTTGATATTTAAATCTATATAATAATGTTAGAGTAATTGTTGTACTCGGTAAATTATTTATACTAAGATTGCTTTCCCTTGAAATTTCTGCCATTTGAACTTTTAGTAGTTTTTCATGACAATGATCTCATATATATATATATAGAGAGAGAGAGAGAGAGATTAAAAAAAGCTTTTTTAAGTGGATGTAATTGAATTAACTATAAACGCATGCTTTTGTTTCTGACCCGACCTTCAATGCACTTGAGCTTTATCTACACATACTATTAAATTAAATTTACATAGGATACAAGAAATCAAAAACTAAATTACAAAACAAGCCGCATGGCTTAGCGTAATACAAAAAAGTTCCAACGTAGCCCATCTAGCCAGCATACGCTACGTTGGTCCTGTATAATTCTAAACAACTTATATGGCGTTTGACTTGACCCGTTACTTCAATACACTATGATTTTTTTTTCTTTTGAACGACAAACAAAACTTTATTATATACAATGCTAACATTGAGGTAGCCCAAAGATTACAGCACCAATCATGCGCAAATCCCAAACATTACATCAAATACACCATATATCCCAAGTAAGCGTATGGGCCTTCGCTTGATTTTAAATACTAAAATGAAGCCTAGCTACTATAATTATAAATACAAGTGGGAGGCTTCAATTAGCAGTAGCACATGGACTGGAATAACTAATTAAAATTGTATTTTTGTAATCGAGCATCTTCTTGTTAACAAGATAAAGATTCTTTGTTTGGACTCTACATTCACTATTAAACTAACATCATAACCACTGATTATCTTCATCAAAATTCAACCTTATTCGTTTGTACTTACCTACTGATGTCGAAAGGAGTCTTCGCCACCGTATCCAACGGTTGGTCAGGGTGGTGGGGAAGCGACAACACAGACGAAGAGGCCGCAACCACCGTGATGGTAATCACCTCTCTGATTTCTATATTCTACCTGGCTTGGATGTTCACATCAAACAAGTCCCACCCGCCACTGCCACCAGGCCCACGACCTCTACCGCTACTCGGAAACCTCCTATCTCTTGATCCCGAACTCCATTCCTACTTTGCCGCCTTGGCGAAAACATATGGCCCGATTTCTAGGCTTTGGTTCGGTAAAAAATTGGGTATTCTCATATTAGACGGACAAGAATTATAAGCTAGATTAGGTTACATAAGTTTATTATTATTATTATTCTTATGTATCATTTTATTATTATTCGATAACATAGGTTGAGGCGGTTATTATATGTAAACCCCTCGTGTACATATATACTCTTATGTGTAACGATTTCAATTTACCAATTCAATCAAGAACATCATTCAATCTCTCGAATACGGAATCAAATCTGATAGTGTGATTCGTTCCAATATAGTGGTATCAGAGCCACCTATCAACAAATACGAGATCTGCAAACCTTTATCAAATACAAAAAAACCTTATGTCATACATGGCGAACAACGGAGGAATTCAAACCCAGATTCCTAAATTACTGGGACAGAATTACTATCATTGGCACATTCAAATGAGAGTATTACTAGAATCACATGATTTATGGACGATAGTGGAAGAGGGATACTCAGATCTTCCGGCAAACGCATCAGAAAACGATCAGAATATCCAGAGGGAAAAGATCAAGAAGGATAGAAAAGCGCTGCATATTATGTTTCAGGCCGTCAGCGAAACAGTGTTCGAACGAATAGCAACATGTAAGACTTCAAAGGAAGCGTGGGAAATTATGCATAAGGCATACAGAGGAGAAAATAGATAAAAACGGTAAGGTTACAAACCCTTAGATGTGAATTCGATGCCTTAAAAATGAAGGATAGTGAATCTATCGAAGATTATGTTAACCGTATAACAATAATTGTTAATCAATTGCGTCTGAATGAAGAAAGAATAGAGGAGCAACGGATTGTAGAAAAAATTCTTAGAAGTTTAACAAGAAAATATGAATCGGTGGTGGTTGCTATAGAAGAATCTAAGGATTTGAATGCAATCTCCACTGAAGAATTACTCGGAATTCTGCAATCGCATGAATTACGATTAAAACAATACGACGAGGCTCCGACAGAACAGGCCTTTCAAGTACAAAGCAATTACTATGATAGATCAAAATCAACAAGGTCAGAAAATAACGGCAGAGGACGAAGTAAGGGAAGAGGAAGGTTTAATAGTTCAATCCGGTGTTTTAATAGGGCATATGGCACGGTCTTGCAACAGGAAGAATGAGAATGACAAATATAACAATGCACTCATGCACACTGATGATGTCGAAGATGAGAATGAAGATACCATGTTCATGATATTTAATGTAGAAGAAGTCGTAAAGAATGATTGTTGGTATCTAGATAGTGGGTGCAGTAATCACATGGCGGGGGATAAAAATCTGTTTATTACGTTAAATGAATCCGAACGACGGGAAGTGAGAACCGGAGATGATAAGCGTTTAGAAGTACTCGGCTGTGGAGATGTAATGATAAAAGTTAGAGGGGTAGAGAGACGAGTTCCTAATGTATTTTATGTGGAAGGGTTAAAACATAACCTATTAAGTATCGGTCAATTGATACAAAAGGGTTATGATGTAAGATTCAATGATCAGGAATGCACTATTAAAGACTCATCCGGAACATGCATCGGTACTGTGAAGATGACTGGAAACAAGATGTTTCCGTTAAATATGAAACAAGACCTGATCCCTCGGGTATGTAATGTGATAACTTCTGACTCTTCAGAATTATGGCATAGGAGGTTTGGACACTTGAACTTTGAAACGCTATATGAAATGGGTGTGAATGAGATTGTAAGGGGCTTACCGAAAATCACTAAAACACACAATGTGTGTGAAGGTTGCATTTTTGGTAAACATGCTAGAAAGCCTTTTGCCAAACAAGCAACATGGCATGCAAAGGAACCATTACAACTCGTTCACTCAGACATATGTGGGCCGATGAAAACTCAATCTATAGGAGGGTGTAAGTATTTTATTACCTTTATAGATGATTTTACGAGAAAGACATGGGTATATTTTTTAAAGTTCAAGTCTGAAGCTTTGAGTTATTTCAAGATATTCAAAGCACTCGTTGAAAATCAGAGTGATCATAAAATAAAGTGTATACGAACAGACAGAGGCGGAGAATATTGTGGTCATGAATTTCAAGAGTTTCTTAAGGATAGTGGAATATGTCATCAACTTACCACAAGCTATACACCTCAGCAAAACGGTATAGCCGAAAGGAAAAACAGGACCCTAATGGAATTGAGTAGAAGCATGTTAAAGACGAAGGGATTACCAAATATGTATTGGGCCGAGGCAGTTTCATGTGCAACCTACTTGCTGAACCGAACAACAACTAAAAGCATACCTAATAAAACACCACAAGAAGCATGGAGTGGAAGAAAGCCAAGTGTTGAACATCTTAGGATTTTTGGTTGTGTTGCCTATGCACACGTTCCGAAACAACAAAGAAGTAAGTTGGATGATAAGACTAAGAAAACTATTTTCCTCGGATACAGTGAAAATAGTAAGGCTTACAAACTATACAACCCAATAACTTAGAAGACTGTCATAAGCAGAGACGTCATTTTTAATGAAAACCAACACTGGATTGCTGACAAAGGGAACCAAGATACATCACACTTAGATATTAATAATTCCAATGAAGATACTCTAAGAGAAACGGTTGAGGATCAAGATCAACCTATAACACTGCAGGAGAATGTTAATGCACAGGAACATTCAAGTCCCAACATTCAGAATGAAGATTTGAACAACAGTAATTATGAGGAGATGAGTACAGCCGAAAACTCGAATGAAGAAATGAACACAGCCGAGAACTCAAACAATGGAGTTGAGGATGCAGATTCATCCTCATCATCATCAGAAAACGAAGTTATAAGGACAAGAAGAGTAACTAGTGTCTACCGCAGAACATAACCTTTTACACAAGCTCAGGTTGATACTCTATACAAGTGTAGGTCCGGCTAGGGGAGGATCTAGTCTCCTAATCCTTGTTGTCAAACACACCCGGTTGTGCGGAATCCAACCGGAGATGCAAACCGAGATCGAACACGCAAATACACGACACGCAATATTCACCGATTAACACCTCTGTATTAATACGTATGAAAGGTTCAGTTACAAAGCAATGTTTACAAATATATTCTGCAAACTCTCTCAAGCTCTCGTGTGTGTGTGTGTTTGCTCTCTGTGTGTTCTTTTTTGAATTCTAACTGAGACTGTCTATTTATACCCACACATCACGAAACAGAACAGAACTCGGCGAATCAGACCATATTCGACGAATCACATGTGAAAGACGACGAAACTGAATTGATGTTGACGAAACAAGTCTGTTTCGTCAACCATATCCTTGTTTCATCGACATGAATTGAGTCCGGCCCAGTTTAAGATTTAAGCCCAAATTCATTTTGTCTTGATGATGATTGGCCCAAGCATAAGGGATCATGCACGTAACTTCTTCAAACATATGCAGATTTGAAGATTTGTAATGTTTAGTCAACTGATGACATCATCATGACATCATCATGATGATGTCATGATGATGTGGCAGGCGGGAAACGTTCTCGGCTCTCCGTGCTTCGCGTGTCGAACTCTGGGGCGCACAACGGAGGAATGTCGTGACGTCGCGCTTGAGCCGAACCTAACCGGGTCGAACCGGACCGAGTTGAACCGAACCGAGTCGCGACCACTTAAAATGTATCAACAAACTCCCCCTTGGACGCTACTCGTGAGGTTCATCTTCCATGTCTTCCATGTCGGAGGATCTTCAAAGTCTTCACGTCTTGAAAGCAGAAAGTGTATCAACAAACTCCCCGTTTCATGTAGGAAGTGTGTTGACAAACTCCCCCTTAACATAAGCTCCCCCTTGAGTTATGCTCGTGAATGACTTGATCTTCAGTACTTGAGATCCTTGTGGTGTTGATGATGGTCAGCGGCAACTCGATCATTTTATCCTTTGAGTGCCTCCACTTCGTGTCTTCATTCCGAAGCTTGTCATCGACCATGTTCTCCTCGCCTTTAGCATCTGCACATGCAAGAAAGCTAAACGCATAATGAGAACAACCGCTGGGAATATAGTTAACATTTAAACAAACGACACATATGAGATCAAATCTCAATCAAACACCGACCGACGATATTTTGAAAGTTTAGAAAAATATTCAATTTTAATCCTTTAACTTTCAAAACTTGTTAACTTCGACAGTTTATGAAGATGCAATTGTTTTCCGGCTTACGATCAGGATTTTGGGTAGGATAGACTCGAGTTCCAACATCAGTCAATCAAAAATAAACTAGAAGCAAAATCTTTTTGGATTTTATAAAGTTTATATTAAAACACACCTAAAATCTTTTTGGAATTTTTTTCATAATTTTTTTTAAAAGTAAAGACGGAAAGCAATAAATAAATATATACAAAGATACAAAAACTGAAAGCAGTAAATAAATATTTACAGACATTCTTTTTGCGAGTTTCGAGGGTAAGAGAATCATATCAGTGTACGGTCATGTCAAAACGCTCTTGTTGTTCAGTTAGTTAACATTAAGATAAGCATCCTATAACAATTATCGGTATTGTTGTCCACATAAGCTCAACTTATCATTTGTAATCATGGCGAGGGGATACGTTAAGGTATAATTTATACTTACCGACCGGTGTTCATCCACATCACGACACATTCCCGTATCAAGGTATGCACGAGGGTTCATCTTACCGGTGAGTATACCGATTATCATCTGTTTGACCGTATATGATGTGAGATTCTCACTTATTTTGATTTGAAAACAAGCCCTATGTGATATAATCACTTATTGATGAGGAACTTGATTTTCATATGCATGAGGGTACAGGAGCAAGTCCGTGAACAGGTCAGTACTTTCGTACAGCAGAGAGACGAACTTGACTCCCGGATAAATGTGATATTTTATCACTTATTTTGTTTGGACATGTGATTGTTGATCACTTATTGAGGTCGAATGCAGTATGTACACGTATGTATGGTATCATGGAAGATCTAGACTTGCGTCCCCGTTATTTTTCGGTAAAAGATACAACCATGATACCCAGATGATAAGCAGCATAAAGACCGAATATCTCAGAACCTCGGCAATCTCTCAAACGAAATTTCGGTACCAAGACCATATGCCAATGAATGGTTCCCACCCAATCTTCAGTCGATTTAAGTTTATATCACCCTGCACACTTTAAAATGATTGTGAGCCTACCGATACATCTTATATAGAGCTGCTTATCGCTTTTCAATTTGTATTTCAATTTAAAAAAAAAATTTCAACAGACCACTGATGTACTATCATTTTCTCTTTTTCTCGCCAGGAAACTCATTTTTGCTTTTCTATTGTTTTTGAGCTTTTGAAATTTTTTTTTTGATGTTTTTGGATTTTCAAATTTGGATTTACTCCCCCTAAAATCAATAAACTAAGATAAAATTTAAAAACACAAAGGTATTTACAAAAATGACTTTCCGATGTTGGTTAACTCATGTTTTACCTCAATGCCGTTTACCAAAATTAGTTTTTAATCTGAAAAGATTTATCAAATTTTGGAAAAATCAGTTGGCATGTCGGTTAGCGGTGCGGACCATGACAACATTGTCTGGCCAAAGAGTGCTGTACGAGATAATACAAATTCATAAAGCAGCTTAAATATCGACAAGTAAAGGAGAGATTAGAAATTTAAAACCGTATCCTGCAACTGCTTCGTGCATTGCAAGGAATCTGAGTGCTCTCCCAAACTGGATATCCACCCGGTGTGGATTTCAAAGTCGATTCTTTGTAGCTACTGAGAAGTCTCTTGACAGCAACAAGATCATAAACCTTTGGGTCCGGCTGGTCTTCCACATTGCACCAGCGAAGGTTTTTGTCTTTCTCTTTCAGAAGTAGTGTGCGGTTGTTTAATCCAAGCCAAGGCATCCGCACACCCGGTTGGTTTGTTCAACAAACACATTTTCTTCAATCACACCGCGAAGAAATGTACACTGCACGTTCATCTTGTTGATTTTGAACTTCAAACGTGCTGCAGGTGCGTACATTTTGATTGAATCTATCCTGGGGACCCGATTAAAGCCTTTAACAATCAACCTTTTAATGATTTGCATTTTTGTCGAAGCTTTTCAAACTCTTTCAACAGACACTTCTGTCTTCTCTTTTCCTTTTCTTTTCTTCTCTCCATCAAAGGCAACAATTTCTTCTGTCGCCTATTTTGTGCATGGACACTCCACTATCAACAATCTTACGACTATTGAAAGTTCCTCCTGGAATATCCTACACACTCATTCAAAGATTAGACGGAGAGTGGGACCCAAGCCTTTGTGGACTTGGGTCGTCCTTGATCATCAATAAAAGTGATTTCAATCACTTGATGATTAGGAAACAGAACCTGTGGTGCTCCCCCTGATTGAATTACCTGTTTTTGCTTCCAAGCTGTTTTACCAGTATTTGTATTAATTGTTTTTGCATTTACTGGTTTTACCGTTGTAGATTTTGCTTGAACAGATTTTTCTTCTTTGACCTCTGATTTTAAGGCCTTCTCAATTACCTTTTGATTCTTTTGTTTTAACTTCTTTTCCCTTTCTTTCAAGACACGTGGGTCTTGTTTCGGGGAAACTGATCGTTTTTGGTAATTGGTTTCTTGGGGAGCCTTCAACTTTTGCAGGTATGGGCAGTATCTTACAATATGCCCAATTGTGCCACACTCAAAACACATTCTCCGCTCTACAAACCTCGGAGAAACATGTTGATGACCAGACAGAGAACCAGACAATGAACTTTGTGATCTAGACGTGCTTGGACCTAAATCACATCCTTTTGTGTGTTGGGTGTAATTATTCTGATCATTTCGTTTCAAAATTCTAACTTGTTTTACAAAATCAACGTTAGATTTATCCTGAAATGTTTCAGGTTTGTCTGAACCCGTGGATCCAACAAAGTTCACTTTCTGTTCTCTTTTCTTAACAGAAGCTCTTTTGTTTTTCACCTTTTGTTGAGTAGCCTTAGACTGTTCAACTTTAGATTGTTGAACCTTTGGTTGTTGAGTCTTAGGCTGCTGAACTTTTGGTGCTTGAGCATTCTTGTTTTGAGCCTTCTTTCCTTGTACCTGGCTCTTACCCTTTCCAGAATTGATTTGTTGTTTTCGCTCAACTGGTAGTTTTTGGTTTCCGTATTGTTTTCTAACTTGTTCACACGGAATTGGATCACATTGAGTGACGGTAACTTTGCCATTTTTGTTCCCCAAAAACTTATCAGTACATCCTTCAAAAATTTGCTCAATTAAATCTTGATTTACATTTTTAATTGGAAAATCTTTGTTAGAGTAGATTTTGTCATCTCCTTTGAGCGTGTACAACAAGTTTTTCCCTTCAAGGCTAGGTACACTTGACTTCATTGTTTTTGGCTCTTCAGTCTTACTCGGTTTCACTTGTGGATCACATAGGATGTGATTCTCGATTGGGATGTCTGGTGTAACCGAGTTTGACTGAGGTTTCACAATTTCTTCAGATTCATCGTCCGAGGAATCAGGATCCTCAATAATGGGAGGACTCTGTTCCTTATCACACGATGAGTCTTTCACTTTCTCAGACTCAGATTGCCCCGAGGATGATGTACCAGTTGTGAACCCGAGGCCTACTGCAAAGTCATCAAGACAGAGTGGCACTGTAGGTTCAAAACGGGGCATATCATCGTCATCAGGCAACTTGGAGTAATTGTGATTCATTGGGGGAGGACATGATTTGAATCCTATACACTTGACATCCCCCTTTAACTTCTGAGCGTTGATGATGTGATCCAATACATAGCGGGAATTGGAATAGCTTTCCAATTTCTGCTTGATTGTTTCACATTCACACCGAGCTGTTGCTAACTCAACCATTTGCTTTTCAATTGTGTCAATTAAGTTGTTATTAGCATGTTGTTTTCTCAAAACAGCTTTTTGTAATTCTGAAACATCATGTCTTAATGACGCAATTGTTGCTTTAAATTCCTTTTCATTTCTGGTCAAAAACAAGTTAGCTTCAGTTGCTTTAGAAAGATCAACAATCAATTGTTGATTGTGTTTGTTTGTGATTTCAAACTGACTTTCCTTTTCAGCATATTCTAAGCACTTTGCACATTCAACAGGATCAGAATTAGAGTCAGAATTAGTATCACATATCTGAGAAGTTTGACCTTCTACGTGAGCCATAACGGCTGTATGAAAAGAAAAAGATCCATCTTCAGTGAGAATCTTCTCCATTTCTTCTGATGTAGCATCAGCTTTCTTGATCAAGTCAGATTTCTCATTAGCATCATTCGACAAATTATCACCTTCAGAGTCCACTCCCTCCTTCACGTCCGATTCTGAACTGTAATCACTCACACCTGAGCTATCTTCATCAGTGCCACTACATCCTGAACTGTCATCTTTTCCTGAAGATTCACCATCATTGACATTCTTGACAACTTCAGCATAAAACGCAGTTCCTCCTTGATTTCCACCTCCACATTGTACAGACCAGTCACACCCATCATCGGCTTTATTTGAGTTGGACGTGGATGTACTTGTTTGATTTATGAAAGGATTTTGGTTGCCTTGTTGAGGTTGGGCTTGAGGTGGTTTCCAAAAATAGGCAGTTGGATCAAATTTGGGTTGAGGTGTGGCAAGTGCTCGCATCCATGCAGTTTTGTCGAAATCTGGCTCAGATTGCGTAGCTGATGATTGTGGAGTCGAAGTCAATTGAGTCCACCACTCACCGTTTGTTCCCATTTTATAAAAATTAATATATTAAGTGAAAATTGATTTTTTTTTTTTTTTTTTTTTAATTTTCACAAACTATATTAAAATGTTGAAGAGAAACAAACAGCCGAAAGATCTCTGATCGAAAGACCTGAAACACACAAACAGTTAAACAACTAGTGCAAACCTTCTGTTTAAAAATTACAACTTTCACGACGAAACAGAATGTTGACGAAACTGAATTTTTGTAAACACTTTTGGCGAAACAAAAGTTTTGGTTTGGGGTTTGGGCTTTTTGACGAAACTGAATTATGCTTGTTGGGCTTTCAAGTTTACGAAACAAAAAGGAATTTTTTTTTTGATGTTTGGGCTTTAAAACTGACGAAGGGAAACCCAATAAGGAGATCTTTGGGCTTCACAGTTTGACGAAACAGGGAGCTTTTCTTGGGCTTTCGGCGTAACAGAAATATTATATATTTTGGCGAAACATAAATTTAAGCCCAATAACTAATTTAAGCCCACTGATGATGACGAAACAGAAATTCTAAGACACCTGTTTCGCCGAGAAGATATTTGGCGAAAAGAATCTGTTTCGTTGAATCTGTGTTTCGTCAAAAAGATGTCAGGGAGTTGGTAAAACTTTTCAACTCTATCCTCTACTGACACAACACAGAGTCACTTTCGGCTAAGGACATCCCCTTTCACCAAACAAGGTATGGCTGTGATTATTTTAATATGATAACAACTTCCAACGCACAAACACCTTATCACTTAAATTTTTAGGATCAAAAAGTGTAGACTGCGAAGAACAAAATGAAGAACACCATGAACCTCATGGAGATTTCGATAAACCAAAACTTCCCGAACACATGATTTTGCTTGCAATGTTTAATAAAAACCAATATTTAGCATGTAGACACGAGTTTAACAAGGTTTTTAACAAAACACAAAGCAAAACAACAAGATTAAACCCGATTTTTAGAATATTTTTCCAGAAAATATGAATTTTGAAAACCCGAAAAACAACCCGAAAACACCTCGGTTTTAACAAGGAGAAGAGCCAAGGCTCTGATACCACTTGTAGGTCCGGCTAGGGGAGGATCTAGTCTCCTAATCCTTTTTGTCAAACACACCCGGTTGTGCGGAATCCAACCGGAGATGCAAACCGAGATCGAACACGCAAATACACGACACGCAATATTCACCGATTAACACCTCTGTATTAATACGTATGAAAGGTTCAGTTACAAAGCAATGTTTACAAATATATTCTGCAAACTCTCTCAAGCTCTCGTGTGTGTGTGTGTTTGCTCTCTGTGTGTTCTTTTTTGAATTCTAACTGAGACTGTCTATTTATACCCACACATCACGAAACAGAACAGAACTCGGCGAATCAGACCATATTCGACGAATCACATGTGAAAGACGACGAAACTGAATTGATGTTGACGAAACAAGTCTGTTTCGTCAACCATATCCTTGTTTCATCGACATGAATTGAGTCCGGCCCAGTTTAAGATTTAAGCCCAAATTCATTTTGTCTTGATGATGATTGGCCCAAGCATAAGGGATCATGCACGTAACTTCTTCAAACATATGCAGATTTGAAGATTTGTAATGTTTAGTCAACTGATGACATCATCATGACATCATCATGATGATGTCATGATGATGTGGCAGGCGGGAAACGTTCTCGGCTCTCCGTGCTTCGCGTGTCGAACTCTGGGGCGCACAACGGAGGAATGTCGTGACGTCGCGCTTGAGCCGAACCTAACCGGGTCGAACCGGACCGAGTTGAACCGAACCGAGTCGCGACCACTTAAAATGTATCAACAACAAGAATGAAGGTAGCAAACCTAATGATGTGGTGAACTTTGTTCTCTTTGCTGATACGGATCCGACGACGTATGAGGAAGCATGCAAACAAGTCAAGTGGAAGGATGCTATGGACAAAGAGATGGACTCCATAATTAAAAATGAAACCTGGGAGTTGGTTGAACCTCCAAAAGGTCAAGCACCGATTGGTGTGAAGTGGATATACAAAACCAAGTACGACGAGCATGGGAAGGTGAGCAAACATAAAGCAAGATTGGTGGTAAAAGGCCATAAACAAAAATACGGTATAGATTATCAAGACGTTTTCGCTCCGGTGATAAGATTTGACACAGTTAGATTAGTGTTGGCATTAGCAGCACATCACGGATGGTGTTTACATCAAATGGATGTAAAGACAGCCTTTCTAAACGGAAACTTAAAGGAACAGGTATTCATTGAACAACCAAAAGGGTACATTGTTAAAGGAGAGGAAGGAAAGGTGTGTAAACTGAAAAAGGCACTTAACGGATTAAAACAAGCACTGGGGGCGTGGTATAGTAGAATAGAAGGGTTTTCATATCAAGTGGGTTCAAAAAATGCATCTATGAACATACTTTATTCATTAAAACAACCGAGAAAGCAAAGATCATAATCTGTCTCTATGTAGACGATTTAATTATAACAAGTGATTCCTCACAAGTGTTAAACAAGTTTAAAGAATCAATGAAAGAGGAGTTCGAGATGACTGATATGGGAGTTCTGCACTACTTCCTCGGAATGGAGGTGACATTTATGAATGGAGATATTATACTTTCTCAACATCAATATGCAAGAGGGCTGTTGGAAAGATTCAACATGATAAACTGCACGAGCATCTCCACTCCAATGGAGTACGGGTTACGGCTGTCCAAACTGGATCCAGATGACGACGAAATTGAGCCCAACATCTTCAGGAGACTAGTTGGCAGCCTCATGTATTTAACAAATACGAGACCGGATATAATGTTTGCAGTTAATAAGATCAGCCAATTCATGGAACAACCAAAGAGAAGCCATTGGGAGGCTGGAAAGAGAATTCTAAGATATATAAAGGGAATAATAAATCAAGGACTAGTATACTCAAAAGGAAGTAAAGACTTGTTACTCGGATTCAGTGATAGTGACTATGCAGGAAACATTGATGATAGTAAGAGCACATCAGGATACGTCTTCTACTTCGGATCTGGAGTAGTAGCTTGGCAATCGAAGAAACAAAAAGTGGTAGCTCTCTTATCAACGGAAACGGAATACATCGCACTGTCAATGGCTGGATGCCAAGCACTTTGGCTCAAAGGAATCCTGAACGAGTTAGAAGAAAAGTTCAAACAACCTCTGGTAATCTACTGTGATAACAAATCGACGATATGTTTAGCCAAAGACCCGGTGTATCACGGTAAGAGCAAACATATAAGGATCAAATACCATTTCATTCGGGATTTGATCAAGAATGATGAGATTGAAGTGCGGTACTGTTCAACTAAAAAACAAGTCGCTGATATCCTCACTAAGGCAGTACAATCCAAAGACTTCCAGCGATTAAAAGAGTTCATCCACTTCAGAGAAATCTAGCTTACGGGAGGGTATTAGACGGACAAGAATTATAAGCTAGATTAGGTTACATAAGTTTATTATTATTATTATGTATCATTTTATTATTATTCAATAACATAGGTTGAGGTGGTTATTTTATGTAAACCCCTCGTGTACATATATACTCTTATGTGTAACGATTTCAATTTACCAATTCAATCAAGAACATCATTCAATCTCTCGAATACGGAATCAAATCTGATAATGTGATTCGTTCCGATATCTCATCACCTCCCCCGGCATTGGCCAGTGAGGTGCTAAAACTGAATGATGTCACGTTTGCGGACCGAGACGTTCCACTGGCTGGGAAAGTGGGAACATATGGTGGAAACGACATCGTTTCGTTACCATATGGCGATCAATGGCAGATTTTGAGAAAGATTTGCGTTCGTGAAATGCTCAGCAACCAAATTTTGGATTCGGTTTACTATCTACGCAGGAAAGAAGTCAGGAACACCGTGAAATACTTGTACAGTAATGTCGGGTCGCCGGTGAATGTTGGGGAGCAGATGTTTTTGACGACGTTGAATGTGATTACCGGCATGATGTGGGGTGGCACTGTAAGTTCTGATAATAAGGGGAGAGTGGGAGCAGAATTCCGGCAACTGATAGGTGAGATGACAGGATACTTGATGATGCCAAACCTGTCAGATTTATATCCGGCTTTGGCTCCGTTTGATCTTCAAGGAATTGTAAAGAATATGAAGGTGTTGGCGAAGAGACTGGATGGGATTTTTGAGACGATGATTGATCAAAGGAGGAAAATGGGTGGGGAAGGAAACAAGGATTTTTTGCAGTTTTTGTTGGAGCTTAAAGACAGTGGAGATTCGAACCCACCGTTCACCACCACTCATCTCAAAGCCTTGCTTGTGGTAATTGATGTTACAATATCAATAGTTAAATAACTTTAAAAATGAAATTTACTAATTATCGCTAAATTATTTTTTTAAATTTTCAGGATATGGTGGTTGGAGGGACGGATACAACCTCAAATACACTCGAGTTTGCCTTGGCCGAGATGATGAGGCAACCCGAAATCCTCAAAAAGGCACAACAAGAATTAGAGACGGTGGTCGGAAAAGACAAAGTAATAGAAGAATCCCACATCAACAAACTACCCTACCTATATGCCATCATGAAAGAAACTCTTCGATTGCATCTGATACTTCCACTCTTGGTACCCCACTGTCCTAGTGAGTCATGTGTGATTGGCGGCTATACAATCCCCAATGGTGCTCGGGTGTTTGTGAATGCGTGGGCTATACATAGAGACCCAACCATTTGGGAAACCCCGTTGGAATTTCAACCTGAAAGGTTCTTGGATGGGAAGTGGGATTATACTGGCAATGACTTCAGATATTTCCCATTTGGATCTGGGCGTAGGATATGTGCAGGGACCGCAATGGCTGAGCGGATATTTATGTATTTGCTTGGATCCATAATCCATTCTTTTGATTGGGGATTGGAGCACGGAAAAGAACATGACCTATGTGAAAAGTTTGGGATCGTGTTGAAGAAGAAAGTTGCTCTCTTGGCAATTCCAACACCAAGGTTGTTGATGTGCGTTAGGTGTAATATAAGTTTAAGTATATTTTAAGCCCTTTTACACTTTTATTAGTCAAGTTTTAAATTTATAAAACACTATATTTACTAACACTAAACACACATATGGGCAAATGCACCCATCGTGAGCGTAGTATAGTGTTGGTAAGATACCGAGGTCATCCAAGGACACAAGAGCTTTTAGTATCGGTTTATCCTCAACGTCTAATCAAATCAAAAAGTTAGAAAAAGGTTTTAAACTAAGAAAATTAAAACTAACTAAAATGTTGAAAATAAAATAAAAAAAAACAGATAGACAAGATGAATCACTTGGCTCCGACTCGTGTGTAGTGTAACCTTTGATTATTTCTGCACTTTTGCACTTATTTAAGAGATTATCTTAGTTATTGTAGTCGGCCTCTCTTTTGAAGGTGATGTTACCCTCAACCCAGTAGTTTGAGTCAGCAAGGATACAATCCTAAAGGGTCAGATTATTGAAAGATAATTAATTAAGTTATTAATGCATATTATGGTAGGCCCCTCTTTTGAAGGTGACGTTACCCTCGGCTAAGTAGTCTGAGTCAGCAGGGATACAGTCCTAAGTAGCCGGGTTATAGTATTAATAGTAGTTTAACTTATGAGGGGATCAAAGAGTTTGGACCCCCGCCATCAAATACCGTTAAGTATTGAAAGAGGTCCTACTAAATTTGACCCAGGTCCTTTGCAGGATCTATACACTGAACAATGGCAAGACTCTTACCAAACCGTTCCCTTAACCCCCGACCAGGTAGCCAACATACCTCCATATAGACCGTAAAATAATGCCTAGACACCACGGACAAATGATAAGGAAGAATCACATTCAACATAAGAAACTAGTTATTAAAGTCATTAATACATAACCAATTAAAAAGTGCGAAAGATTAAAAATAAAAAGTATTACACTAGACACTTGTCTTCACCAAGTGATGTAAGAGACTTAGGAAAACATGGCCTTGATTGTCAAGAACTCTTACGATCAATCTTGGATCCCGAGACGACTCACACACTCTATGATGGACAATGGATGATGGTGGTGGATGATGGTGTTATGGTGGTGGTGGGTGGTGGGTGAAGTGTGAGAGAGGTGGTGTGCCAAGGGATGAGTTGCAAGAGATCCAAGCACTCCTATTTATAGGCTGAACAGGAGCTTGGGCACGGCCCCGTGTCCGCTGGGCACGGCCCCATGTCCATCCTTCTATCTTTCTTCATTAATTGCAGTTTGGCTGTATTAGTTGACCACGCCCCCGTGTCCGCTGAGCACGACCCCGTGTGCAGAAGCATATCTGTACTATCAAGATTTGCCTGGATTCTGCGAATCTTATAGTTGACCACGGCCCCGTGTCCGCTGAGCACGGCCCCGTGGTGGGCAATAGAAGATTCTACAACTTTGTCTTGTCTGCTGGCACTTGGGCACGCCCCCGTGTTCAGTGAACACGCGGCATGTTCAGCCTTCTATTCTCTTGTTTTGCTTGGGAAGATGCTGTCGTGGGGTCGGGCATGCCACGTTTCTTCCTTTTCTTGTATTTATGTTAGATTTAGCTGCCTTTTTGCTTCTTTTGTTAATTTGAGCTCATTTAATCCTGAAAATACAAAAGGAAGACAAAAACACACTTTTTCCAACATCAGTACTAAAAAAGGGTTAGTTTTATGTCACAATTGATGAAATTTATATGTTGCATTTTGCACACATCAAATACCCCCACACTTGAATCTTTGCTTGTCCTCAAGCAAAACTCTTTATAATGTGGCTTTACACTCCCAAATGGAATGGGTAGAAGAGAAGGTTTTTGGGCTTGTCATAGAGTGTCGGGATTTCCAAGATTCTTTATTAAGTTTTATTTTTATTTGTTTACAATCCTATTCGTCATGATTTATTTAAAACTTTTCATGAGATAAATTACTTATTAGGGCATAACATGCCTCTTTAAAATTCTATTTATATACAAGTTCACATACCTCACGGGGGATCACTCAACACTCGGCCGAAGGTGTATTTTTTAGTGAATCACTCGAGAGCGGCATGGAACTTACTCCTACCATAGGCTTGCCAAGCAATCAATCCTCCTCCTTTTTAACTATATACATGGTTAGGCTTTGGTTAAAGGTAGGTGGTTGGGTTAGTGGTTAGTAGAAAAGGGCGAAAGGCGTAAAAGCGACGGTTTTCGTAAGACTTTTTATTTTTGAACTTTTTATTTTGATGAAGCCTTTATTCAAACAAAGTTATTTTTGATAAACTTGTTTGTTTATTTCTTTTGCTTCATCTTCATCATTCCTTTTTTTTTTTTTGAAAAGTCATACGAAAAACCGGGCTTGTTACTAAAACAAAGGGTTAAAAATAAAAAAGGTTTTGGTGGGTGAAAGGGTGTTTGGTTTGGGTTATGAAATGAAAATGTTTAGGCTGAAAGGGGTTAACTAGGGGGATTTTGGGTAGGTGGTAAAAAAAAAAGAAAAAATAATGGTGTAGAAATAAAAAGGGTTAGTCCTAATGCCTCCATCATTTACTTACTCGGGTTTAAGTTGGTAAGGACCGGGAATGTATCGTCGTGGCAAGTTCTAGAGTTGTAAGAACCAAGCGGCTATTCACACAAGAAACGAAAGATGAGCATTTAGTTTAAAGATATGTATTTGTATGCTCAATAAAGGCTCAAAACTCACTTTTGTGGGAATGGGTTTTATGTGATCAAGTATATATAATCAAATTTTAACTAAGCTTGTCATGTCGTTTCATAATTTTCTTATGTTGGTTCTTTTTATCACGACGCTATCGGTTGTAAATTTGTAAAAATATAACATTTTTAGAACTTGAATTTCCCGAGTTAAACCTAAACAAGTAGAAAAAAATGAAAATTTTTGAAAAAAAAATTGGGGTGATTAGCGGTTCCAATAGAGTTTTGTGTAAGGCTTGTTATTAGGACTTGCAAGATTCAAGGTTTTAGCATCCCCCCACACTTAAATTACACATTGTCCTCAATGTGTCCCAAAAGTAAGTTTTTAGGTTGATTGAATGTGTAAAAAGGTGTTAAAAGCAAAAATTTATGTTACTGGACGCCTGGACACGACCCCGTGTTCAGGTGCCAGTAAAGAAAACTTACAGAAGGTGGACACGGGGGCATGTCCGATGGGCACGACCCCGTGTCTGGCTAAGGTCTGCAGGTTTTCAGACAAACAGCAGGTATGGGGAGTGGGCACGGGGGCGTGTCGACTGAACACGGCCCCGTGTAGACAAACTGCAAGGTTGAAAAACAGGTTTCTGGCTTCGGTTCTCCTGTCCCGGCTTTAGTAGCACTAATGTTTAGTGCTCTAAGCCTCGTATGTACCTGTTTTATCAATAAACACTACACCAAACCATAGCAAACAACCTAATTTACCAAGTTCAACATCCACATCAACAAAGTTAAAAGAAAAATAAATGCAGAAAATAAAAAGAAGTTAGGGAAAGTAAATTGTTCAACACTCGGCACGCAGGCCGGAAATTGTTCAAGAAAAAGTGGGGTTAACCTCTGGGATCTTCAACCATATGCTCCTTCCTCCGCTCCACCCGCCTAGTCCATGTCCTCGTCTTCATCGTCATCATCTTCTCCACCGTGCCTCGCCATGTACCCCCGGATGCTCCCAATGTCATCCTGAATGTCGGATATGTTTCTTTCAATAGCTCCGACCCGGTTGTACGTGTTGTTGGCGAGGTTGTAGGTGTTCCTAGTGCACATGAGGTTTTCCTGCAACAAATCATGCAAACTTTGGAAGTTAGGAAAACCGCCTCCTTGTGAGGAGGATTGCCCCGAATCACCTTGGTGTTGGTATTGGTACTGATGATGATGTGGAGCGTGAAGGACAAGTGCTTCTTGCAGGTTCCATGCATGACCTTGCATCCTTTGAAAACCCGTCTTCAGCCTCATAGATTAGGTTCATGGAGCGGCAGATGTGTATATCCACCCTTCCCGACCATGGGCTCCTTTCGAAGGACCTAGGAATGTTGGCGAAGTGCTTGAAGAGACGGTATATCCATCCCCCGAAGAAGATAGGGGTTGGTGCAGTTGCAAGCCTGTTCAAATGCATATTTCGGAGCAAGAGAAACGAAACATCGAGGTGTCTGCGGGTATGGATGCAGTGAAGGACTATCAAATCTTTTAACCCAACAACGCCACCGCTATCATGCCTTTGGCTAAGAGAATAACCGAGGAGCCTATGGATGTATCGATAGAGCGGGTTCCTCAGCTTAGTACTCTTAGTGCTGCTCGGATTGTAGTACCCTTCACCAATCTGAGCCCATGCGGCTTGACGTTCATTATCGTCCAACTCTCGCATCCATCCGGTGTTTTCTTCATTACCCGCATCTTCCTCCGCAAACAGCCCAACTATCGACCCAAACTGTGCCATTGAAATCGAATACCTAGTTCCACCACATCGTAATTGCACCCCATCATTGTCGAATGGGTCACATCTTGAATTGAATGTGAAGGTGCTATAAAACTCCATAGTGCATTCGTGGACGGAACGAAGTCGAGTGGTTAGGGCGACTCTTAGTGGGCCGGTTACGAGATTGTTGAACTGGTCAAGTTGATTCACCATGGTTAAAAGATCCGTGCATGCCTGTCTTGGGTATTCTTCTGGTCTTGTCTGAAGTATTTCATATCTTGCCCTTGCATCGAGCTCATTTGCGTTAAACCTTGTGAATTTCCTCGACATCTGAAAGAATACATCAAAAGTTAGCACGAAATAGTGAAATTTTCGGACAAAACAGCAAACAGCAAGCTGGACACGACCCCGTGTTCAGCGGACACGGCCCCGTGTCCAGGCATCTGTTACACAAAAATCTCATTTTTCGACCCGCTTTCGAAAACTTGAAAATTTTTGGTCCAATAGGTGCGGTTTTCCTCGGAAATGAAACCCCAAGTGTCGTTTTTCCCAAAACAACCCGTTTACCCTATCAATTTTATCTTTTTCGGTTCAAAAACAAGGGTTTGTGGTTTTTGTGAGAAATCGGGCGAATCTATGAACAATACAAGTGGATTTACTTCCTTTAACACTAATCTAACTAAATGCTAACAGATTAAAGCAAAAATTTGAAGTTCGATCCGGGTGTAGTTCAAGAACCCTAGATTTTCCCCAAATTTTCAAAGTTTTAACTACATGCAAATGCTAAATCTAACTAATGATAGTGATAGAATCATACCTTGATGTTGTTAGAATGATAGGAGACATCGAAAATCTGCGGAAAATCGCCTGGAACCAGAGCGTTTTCGGGGAAACGGGGCGTGTGGAATGAAGTAACTGTTATGAAAAAAGGTTTTTATCCCGACAATCGCGCGGACACGGCCCCGTGTCCAGCGGACACGGCCTCGTGCCGAGCAAGGTTTTGAAAAAAAAAATTTAGTGCTCGTGTGAGTGCCCTTATTTCCCAAAGACTTTGGTTAGAAAACTTACCGATTTAGATGTCGTCCCAATCGTTCGTAACTTACCAGGTATGATGTTGATGCTTTCATTCTTCGACCGTCTGAAGCGAGATCTCCTCCTCTTCATCCTCAATGAATCCTTGATAGAGTTTCAGCCATTGGCCATTGACTTTGAATGGAATTCTATTCCGAGATTTAATTTCTATTACACCGTGTGGGTAAATATGGGTGATGGAAAAAGGTCCTGACCACCTAGACTTTAGTTTACCAGGAAATAATCGAAGTCGTGAATTAAACAAAAGAACTTGATCTCCTACCCGAAATTCATTAGGTTTAATATGTTTGTCATGCAAGTTTTTCATTCTTTCCTTATAAATTTCGGAGTTTGAGTATGCATAATTCCTAAGTTCGTCTAATTCATTTAATTGAAACAATCGATTTCTACCAGCGAATTCTAAATCTAAGTTTACATTTTTTATTGCCCAGTAGGCTTTGTGTGCAATTTCTACTGGCAAATGACAGTTTTTTCCATAGACGAGCTTATATGGGGTTGTACCTATTGTTGTTTTATAAGTAGTTCGAAATGCCCATAAAGCATCATCTAATTTATCGGCCCATTCTTTTTTATCTAACCCTACGGTTTTTTCTAGTATTCGTTTTAAACCTCTATTAGTCACTTCGGCTTGCCCGTTTGTTTGAGGGTGATATGTTGTTGAGACCCGGTGATAGACCCCATACCTTGTTAAGATTTTTTCAAGTTGATGGTTGCAAAAATGGGTACCTCTATCACTTATTAATGCTTTAGGTGTTCCAAAACGAGAGAATATTTTTTTAGAAATCTTACCACAACTCTTCCATCATTTGTTGGAAGTGCCTTGGCCTCGGCCCATTTAGACAAGTAATCTACTGCCACAAGTATATATTTGTTTCCTTTTGACGGTGGGAAAGGTCCCATAAAGTCGAGTCCCCACACATCAAAAATTTCACAAACAAGAATGCCATTTTGTGGCATTTCGTTTTTGGAAGAAATATTACCTGTTCTTTGGCAAGCATCACATGTCTTGACAAGACTTTGAACGTCTTTGTATGTCACACCCCGACCACGTAGAACATACAAAACGTGGCGGAAATGTCGGGGAGTGTTGTAACAGAATTAATTGTTTCAAATCCATGGCAATTGAAGTTTCGTTTAATTGATTAAAAGTGTTACAATGTCTTAACAAACAAGGAAATACAACAAAATTAACTAGTCTTGCATCTTTTATTGTCACTAAAGCCCAAGTCTGCCTATGTGTATCTTGATCATCTTATGCAACAGCTCCTGAAAAACACATGTGAAAATAGGTACGTCAGCATAAAAATGCCTGTGAGATACATAGGTTTTGTGAAAATGAGATTCATGACTTATGTTTAAGAAAACGTTTAGTCATTAACCTTTTTGTTTGCTTTGTTTTGTAAATTGTTTAAAAAGCAATAAGATCAGATGATATGTATAAGTAAGAGAATTATGTATGGTTAAATGAATAACCAAGTAAAATGAGTTTGTAAAAGATAAGTTGTTTTGTAAAACAATGTCTTGTGAAAAGTATGTTATTTGTATAAAATGTTATATATCTCAAATTGAAATGATTCAAATAACGCTACAATATGTGATATCATACAAACACTTATATATAGGAAGTACCAGCGGCGTATCCACCATGCTTGTATCATATTACACACGCATCGTTACTTAATCACTAAATCAAACCAAACTAACAATGTAATAAGTCTATGTTTAAACCAATAGTCAAAAGTCCTTGTATAAACCATGTCAAATGTTTATAGTCCAAAAGTAGTCAAGTAATGTATAACCAAAATGATATGTATGGTAAGTAAAATTTAGACTACTTAAACCATAAGTAAAAATGTACAAAACAAAGTATTGAAGTAAAACTTGGTTTAAATCAAAGTTATGTTTTGTAAGATATATGCATGCTATACTGAATATGAACATTTATGCGGTGTTGTGAAAATTCATACATCCAAGCCTTGAGACAGTCGGATAACTATGTAAAAGTGAGTTATCAAAAGAAGTATGTATTCGGATTCGGTCATTCCTTACGTCCAAACAAACCCGAGATTTCAGGAATGGGATTTGTCAAGTCCTATGGTACCACTACCTACTACCGAGCGGCATGATCGGTGTTAATGAATGTACATTGTCTCATTTAAACAAACCAAAAGTCATACCAAAATGTAAGCATGTGATGAAGATAATGTACCTAGTATGCTAGAGTAAACATACAAGGTAGAGCTGTAAAACAATGTGTCCATATGTTACTGGAACATATGCAATAGAGATGCAATGTAAAATGATGTACTAAGTATGCTAAGTTAACATACAAAGTAGAAAAGTCATGTAAATCAATGTGCTAGCATGCTATCAGTCAACATACATAGCAGAAATGTAATGTAAATCATGTACTAATAGTGTACTAATGAACATAACAAGTATATGATGTGAAAACAGGAAAGCATGAAAGTAACAAGTAGGCACATGTTTTCCACCCCAAAACAGTTTGGAAAACAGTAAAAGAGGGGTCTATGTACTCACTTGAGATTGCTCAGAAGTCCTTGAGTAACAACCAAACACTGCTAGAGATCGCGGATATCAAACGGCACCTAATATAGGTAACTATGTTAATTAACCGGACCTAGATCGGAAGATCGGGTAGCATTAGGGTTTGTAAACCAAACGAGTGTAGAGACTCGTGTCATTTGGTTTAACAAAGCCTACATACTAAATGAAACTTAACCTAAGTGTTTACGACCCATTATGGCCCGTTTAGGTAGCTTATGCTACTTTAACGCGTCGTTTGCGTGAAACGCGTTCGGACCGCCTAACTAGCCCTATGACAAGTGTTATATGCCTAAACATATTACATAATCAGTTATGTGACAAAGGTTTAGGTTACATATGCTTAATTACCAATTATACATGAAAAGGGTATTCTGGTAATTTACCTAAGGCATATAAACTACCTATCATACAACTACTTAAACGATGCGACCATAGGGTATAACCTCGGAAGGTTATTCCCTACCTACTATGGTCACCTAATGTGTTTGGTCGGATCCTAATGATCGACCAAATGGGTCGGGTTCGAGGTATAAGCGATTCATCAGATCGCTTACCCTACGACCCTAGACAACGTGGTAATCAGTGGGCATAGTCCCAAGGGACTATGACCAACGTGATTACACTCACGTTGCGAAGTTCAAAAGAACTTCGCATTGACCATTACTGGTCAATGCTGAAAGTCAAACAAAGTTTGACTTTCTGACTCGAAAAGCAGTAAAATAAGGAAAAGAACGAAAGAATACTTACGAAGGGTCCCCGAATGCTAATCCCGATTCAAGAATCTCAGGTATGAAACAATGGTTTCAACTTAGAGGTTCTCAAATCAGAATTCTAGTGATTTTAGCAATGGGGGGTATGGGGTATTTATAGGAATACCCGAACCGTTAAGATCGTTTCATGGAAAACGTGCCTTAATCCCATTCGTACATGTGTTGCAAAGTTATGGTGTTTAGGTGTTTAAATTCCATCCATACATATGTTGCAAAGTTATGGTGTTTAGGTGTTTAAATTCCATCCATACATGTGTTGCAAAGTCATGGTGCCTAAATTCCATCCTTATCCGCTGACTAAGCATGTTAGAATGTGTGGTTGTGAATTAAACAGCTGTTTATACATCGAATCTGGTCCCGAAAGTGCAAAACTGATATTTCTGCATGTTTTCTGTCCAGAATAGGCAGTCGCGTAGCGCGACGGGTAAGCCCATAGGGCTCGCGCTACGCTAGCACCCCCCTGAATCAGAAAAGTTTCAGAATTGGCAGGAATGGTCCCTGCACGTGTTTAAGGCCTTTTTCGATGCGTTTGAACCCCGTTAACCTCATTTCAAGGCTCTAAAATGAAGTTAAAGTATAGGGGACTCAAAAAATGCTCAAAAATATCTCGGATGTTGGTTCGTTTGGTCGTACGAACGCGATGTTCGCTTAATTACGACGGAATGCGCATAAGCGCGAAAAACGATCCAAATGACGCGACGCATGGATTTTTCTTAAGGCGAACACTAAAATATAATATAGTCATGCTTACATAAATTTTTGGATGTCCGGATGTATTCAGAACGTAAGTTATGCGCGAAAATGCAAACTTGTGCACTTTTTGACACTTTTAGTCCCTGAATGACCCTAAAGTTTATTTTAGCACACCGAACCCCTCAAAGCCTATTTCTAAGCTATGTGAAGGATATATATATGGTATGTTTAACTTATGGTCATGTTCTGGAATGTCTGTTACAGTTTAAATTGGCATACTTTCGCAGTTTGTCAAATTTAGTCCCTGTAAGCGATTTAACTCGATTTTGCCATACCAAAGCCTTCAAAACTTATTTCTAAGTTATGTAAAGGTTATTTAAGGTATGTTAAGCCTATGTCACTATTCCGGAGTGTTTGTTGCCTTAAACTGGTTATATTTACGCATCGGTGCGCGTATAACCTTCCAGAAAGCGATTTAGAGTTTGAAATTGAACAAGAATTGGTATGTGCAAATGATACACATATTTTTACAAATCCCAAGTATGAAATATAATATTTCATTGGTTCGGTATTTGTTTGATGGCCGTGAAGGCACAGGTGTTACAGTCTCCCCTACTTTAGGAAATTTCGTCCCGAAATTTATTTAGAGGAAACTTGTGAGAGCTTGAAAGCATGAAGTTGAAAAGATCGAACAACATTGGTTTGGGTTCTGAACTTCTAGTAACTTTAATAACATCATGATTGCAATGTAAGAGGGATACTTATATACAAGTATATGAAGTGTCATTGGTGCGTCCACCGTACCTCCATTACATCGTTGTCCTTTCGTTATTGTTGTCACTATCGGTTCTTACACATAACAAATCTTACTGGGTTTCTGTGCACTAAATTTCATAATTATGTACGCGTCCATAATCAGACAATTCCTTGCACAGTTCACACGGTCTATTTTATAATGTGTAATGTAAAACCAAATGAACAATCCTGTAATGAGTGTGACTAGACCGCCATAGAGTCCTTTTAATTAAATCAATAAATGATCTAAATAGACTATCAAGGAGTCTGTCCAACTACATCACTAGATGTCGTTCTTTAACCAAATTGTGAATCAATCTTTTTTATTAGACCACTAAAGGGTCTATTATGAATCATGGAGCAGTACTATATAATCCAAGGGTCTTAACTATTACATAGAAGCCCATTAAGGATTGAAGGTAGTACCTTTTGAATATCCTGCTACGAATCTCTCATATTAAGATATGAAAGATCCTGCGAGGATTTGGATAACGGATATCCAGAGTATTAAAAACACAAAAAATGCATAAAAGAAAACATAAGATGAATAAACACATAGTCACATAACCACAAAATTGTTTAACTAGAAGTTTGTTCTGCTAACAGAGTACATGTATTTAAAGTACAATAGGAATCCATCTCGTGGATTTCATTTAGCACTTTAAACATTATCAAGAATCTAACTATAAAGATAGAAAGATTCAAAAAGAAAATTCGATTTCGATTACTAGAACCCGAAATGTTCGAATTTAGGTATATAAGGAATCCAATTAAGGACTCTGATTTGAATGATGATCATCCACAAGGGTCTAAATATCAAGATAAAAAGACCCCATGTGTATTTTTTTGAAGTTTGAAGATGTTTTGAAATCTTGCACTGGATGTGCTTAAGTCAAAACATGAAGTAAAAATGCTTATGAAGTTGTGATGCTAGATATGTCAAGGCGACATATGAAGCAGAATTTGAAGGTTAAGTTAATGTATGAGGAAAATATTTTTGAAAAACTATGCATGGGGTTCTTTTAAGAAAAATGGGTTTATCGTTTTTGAAACCTTATATATAATACTTTTTGAAATCATAAAGTAGGTGTATTAGGTAGATATATTTACAAAAATGTTTTAAAATCATGCGAGATGAATTTTGAAATTATGTATAAGGTTTTTTTTTTTTTTTTGAAAGACATGAATGATGCTTTTCGAAATCATGCACTTGATCAGAAAATGTATTGTGTTAATATTGTCTTCAGACTATATGAAATATTTTGAAATTAGAAAGGTTGGTTTTGATAACATGGCCAATGTTTTTGAAATAACATAGACAATGTATCTAGAAAAATTGTTTTCGAACTATATGGAATGTTTTGAGATCATGAAGATTGTGTTGAAATACTTGTACTGTGTATGTTGAAAAATCAAAACGTAATGGGTATGAGATTTGAAAATATCCTTAGTTATCCAACCAAGGATTCAAAAGTACAGATGTGCAAAAAGCACGATTACTCATAATTTCACTTTATTTCCTGTACTTCGTTTCTTAGAATGAAACGAGTACTTAGAACTTTCGAGGAAATTATGAGCGATCACTTGAAAGAGAGAATCACAAGAGTAGTTTGTAAGGAACATAGTTCCTTAGTGCAGGTATTATAGGGAAAAGCCATAAACACATGTAATGATACTTGTATAGCAGAATTGTGAACAACAACTTTTATTTATGAACAAGACATATTGTTTCACAATACACGAGAACAAAAGAAACAAAGGCATAAGACAGCAACATCCTTTGTTCAGCCGAATGCTCATCCAAGGGTTGGATTTGCATTAGCAAGCTTTGGGCAGTTGTTCCTGAAATGGCTCGTATCGCCACAGTTGTAACAAGTACCACGCGGGAAACGAGCTTGAGTAGGGTTGACTTGGAGTTGGGTAGTAGCAAGATTTGCAACAGCTTTGTTCTGGATAGCAAAGCGGCATGTGTTGACCAAATGTCCCCGCCGTCCACAGTAGGTACAATTTAAGCAGGGTATGAGGTTTGAATGATGACCGTTGCATCGCTTGCACCTAGGAGCAGTTCCTAAGTACGGCTTCCTAGCTGGTGGCCTTGCCACTTGGCTAGGTCCAGCTTGATTAGGTGTAACCGCTGCGGGTTTCCTTGAAGCCTTACGCTTCCTTGATGTTGGTGCAAGCTTGACTTCTGCTTCCTTTGGTGGCTCTTGAATGGCTTCATTGTCGAGACGAGAGGCTTCATTGTTAAGACGAGCCATGGCAATGCCTAGATCCACAGTCTTCTGAATCACTTCGCCTATTTGTTGGACAAATTTGGCTGTTCGCTCAGACGTTTGACCAGTGCCAAGAGGAAGAGACATTCTAGAAGAAAATGAAAGACATAGGAAGAAGCAAGTGAAAGGTTATTGGATATTCAATACAGAATGGTAACGAATGAAAATTGTGATCATTTGTTTGTTACCTAAGGCAAACAAATGAGATGGTGACAATTCAAAGTAAATGGGTCAAAAATAATGTATCGCGAAGACATGCTCGCCTATAAGTGAACACTCATCCCAAGAATTCCCAGGTAAGCACAACTGGTCTCGCGTCTGATGAGATGTATACGAAGTGCTTGCCTAGCCAGAAAACCCAGAATACAGGCATTCACCCTTCCAGTTTGCACGTGTTCACATTATTTAAAACCCAAAACCTTGACGAGATTTTTTTTTTTGAAAACTCAAAGGGGGTTCAAAACCATATAACAGAGAGTTCAAAACCTTACAATAGAGGGTTCAAAACCTAGTAATCAATCATCCTAGAACAGATGATTAGTTTTCAAAGCGGTTTTGAAATTCATGTTCTTGTTGCGGTTGTCGCCTAAGGATAGGCGACAGTATTGTTTTATGGCTAAACGCAAGTAAACTCGCGTTAGGGTCCTAAGAAGGTTATAGACTAGGTCAAAGCATTACTAATAACCTAATTCCCTATAACCATTGGCTCTGATACCAACTTTTCTGTCACACCCCGACCACGTAGAACATACAAAACGTGGCGGAAATGTCGGGGAGTGTTGTAACAGAATTAATTGTTTCAAATCCATGGCAATTGAAGTTTCGTTTAATTGATTAAAAGTGTTACAATGTCTTAACAAACAAGGAAATACAACAAAATTAACTAGTCTTGCATCTTTTATTGTCACTAAAGCCCAAGTCTGCCTATGTGTATCTTGATCATCTTATGCAACAGCTCCTAAAAAACACATGTGAAAATAGGTACGTCAGCATAAAAATGCCTGTGAGATACATAGGTTTTGTGAAAATGAGATTCATGACTTATGTTTAAGAAAATGTTTAGTCATGAACCTTTTTGTTTGCTTTGTTTTGTAAATTGTTTAAAAAGCAATAAGATCAGATGATATGTATAAGTAAGAGAATTATGTATGGTTAAATGAATAACCAAGTAAAATGAGTTTGTAAAAGATAAGTTGTTTTGTAAAACAATGTCTTGTGAAAAGTATGTTATTTGTATAAAATGTTATATATCTCAAATTGAAATGATTCAAATAACGCTACAATATGTGATATCATACAAACACTTATATATAGGAAGTACCAGCGGCGTATCCACCATGCTTGTATCATATTACACACGCATCGTTACTTAATCACTAAATCAAACCAAACTAACAATGTAATAAGTCTATGTTTAAACCAATAGTCAAAAGTCCTTGTATAAACCATGTCAAATGTTTATAGTCCAAAAGTAGTCAAGTAATGTATAACCAAAATGATATGTATGGTAAGTAAAATTTAGACTACTTAAACCATAAGTAAAAATGTACAAAACAAAGTATTGAAGTAAAACTTGGTTTAAATCAAAGTTATGTTTTGTAAGATATATGCATGCTATACTGAATATGAACATTTATGCGGTGTTGTGAAAATTCATACATCCAAGCCTTGAGACAGTCGGATAACTATGTAAAAGTGAGTTATCAAAAGAAGTATGTATTCGGATTCGGTCATTCCTTACGTCCAAACAAACCCGAGATTTCAGGAATGGGATTTGTCAAGTCCTATGGTACCACTACCTACTACCGAGCGGCATGATCGGTGTTAATGAATGTACATTGTCTCATTTAAACAAACCAAAAGTCATACCAAAATGTAAGCATGTGATGAAGATAATGTACCTAGTATGCTAGAGTAAACATACAAGGTAGAGCTGTAAAACAATGTGTCCATATGTTACTGGAACATATGCAACAGAGATGCAATGTAAAATGATGTACTAAGTATGCTAAGTTAACATACAAAGTAGAAAAGTCATGTAAATCAATGTGCTAGCATGCTATCAGTCAACATACATAGCAGAAATGTAATGTAAATCATGTACTAATAGTGTACTAATGAACATAACAAGTATATGATGTGAAAACAGGAAAGCATGAAAGTAACAAGTAGGCACATGTTTTCCACCCCAAAACAGTTTGGAAAACAGTAAAAGAGGGGTCTATGTACTCACTTGAGATTGCTCAGAAGTCCTTGAGTAACAACCAAACACTGCTAGAGATCGCGGATATCAAACGGCACCTAATATAGGTAACTATGTTAATTAACCGGACCTAGATCGGAAGATCGGGTAGCATTAGGGTTTGTAAACCAAACGAGTGTAGAGACTCGTGTCATTTGGTTTAACAAAGCCTACATACTAAATGAAACTTAACCTAAGTGTTTACGACCCATTATGACCCGTTTAGGTAGCTTATGCTACTTTAACGCGTCGTTTGCGTGAAACGCGTTCGGACCGCCTAACTAGCCCTATGACAAGTGTTATATGCCTAAACATATTACATAATCAGTTATGTGACAAAGGTTTAGGTTACATATGCTTAATTACCAATTATACATGAAAAGGGTATTCTGGTAATTTACCTAAGGCATATAAACTACCTATCATACAACTACTTAAACGTTGCGACCATAGGGTATAACCTCGGAAGGTTATTCCCTACCTACTATGGTCACCTAATGTGTTTGGTCGGATCCTAATGATCAACCAAATGGGTCGGGTTCGAGGTATAAGCGATTCATCAGATCGCTTACCTTACGACCCTAGACAACGTGGTAATCAGTGGGCATAGTCCCAAGGGACTATGACCAACGTGATTACACTCACGTTGCGAAGTTCAAAAGAACTTCGCATTGACCATTACTGGTCAATGCTGAAAGTCAAACAAAGTTTGACTTTCTGACTCGAAAAGCAGTAAAATAAGGAAAAGAACGAAAGAATACTTACGAAGGGTCCCCGAATGCTAATCCCGATTCAAGAATCTCAGGTATGAAACAATGGTTTCAACTTAGAGGTTCTCAAATCAGAATTCTAGTGATTTTAGCAATGGGGGGTATGGGGTATTTATAGGAATACCCGAACCGTTAAGATCGTTTCATGGAAAACGTGCCTTAATCCCATCCGTACATGTGTTGCAAAGTTATGGTGTTTAGGTGTTTAAATTCCATCCATACATATGTTGCAAAGTTATGGTGTTTAGGTGTTTAAATTCCATCCATACATGTGTTGCAAAGTCATGGTGCCTAAATTCCATCCTTATCCGCTGACTAAGCATGTTAGAATGTGTGGTTGTGAATTAAACAGCTGTTTATACATCGAATCTGGTCCCGAAAGTGCAAAACTGATATTTCTGCATGTTTTCTGTCCAGAATAGGCAGTCGCGTAGCGCGACGGGTAAGCCCATAGGGCTCGCGCTACGCTAGCACCCCCCTGAATCAGAAAAGTTTCAGAATTGGCAGGAATGGTCCCTGCACGTGTTTAAGGCCTTTTTCGATGCGTTTGAACCCCGTTAACCTCATTTCAAGGCTCTAAAATGAAGTTAAAGTATAGGGGACTCAAAACATGCTCAAAAATATCTCGGATGTTGGTTCGTTTGGTCGTACGAACGCGATGTTCGCTTAATTACGACGGAATGCGCATAAGCGCGAAAAACGATCCAAATGACGCGACGCATGGATTTTTCTTAAGGCGAACACTAAAATATAATATAGTCATGCTTACATAAATTTTTGGATGTCCGGATGTATTCAGAACGTAAGTTATGCGCGAAAATGCAAACTTGTGCACTTTTTGACACTTTTAGTCCCTGAATGACCCTAAAGTTTATTTTAGCACACCGAACCCCTCAAAGCCTATTTCTAAGCTATGTGAAGGATATATATATGGTATGTTTAACTTATGGTCATGTTCCGGAATGTCTGTTACAGTTTAAATTGGCATACTTTCGCAGTTTGTCAAATTTAGTCCCTGTAAGCGATTTAACTCGATTTTGCCATACCAAAGCCTTCAAAACTTATTTCTAAGTTATGTAAAGGTTATTTAAGGTATGTTAAGCCTATGTCACTATTCCGGAGTGTTTGTTGCCTTAAACTGGTTATATTTACGCATCGGTGCGCGTATAACCTTCCAGAAAGCGATTTAGAGTTTGAAATTGAACAAGAATTGGTATGTGCAAATGATACACATATTTTTACAAATCCCAAGTATGAAATATAATATTTCATTGGTTCGGTATTTGTTTGATGGCCGTGAAGGCACAGGTGTTACATTGTAAATGGTTGGCCAATAAAATCCTGAATCAAATACCTTTCGTGCGGTACTAGCGACACCATGATGCCCTCCGTATGGACCTTCATGACAATGGCGGAGAATTCTTCGTGCTTCGCTACCATGTACGCATCGTCGGATGAGTTGGTCGGCACATATTTTGAAAAGATATGGATCCTCCCAAAAATAATGTTTCACATTAGCGAAGAATTTTTTTCTTTGATGATGTGGCCAACCTTTTGTGACTATACCGCTAGCTAGGTAGTTAGCATAGTCGGCGTACCGTGGTTCTTCTTTGTATTCCACCATTTCTAGGGACTCTGTTGGGAATTTTTCGTTGATTTGCTCGTCCCTGGTAGCCTCCAAAGCTGGGTCTTCTAAGCGCGAAAGATGATCTGTCACGGTATTTTCTGCTCCTCTTTTGTCTTTGATTTCAATATCAAATTCTTGGAGGAGTAAAATCCACCGAATCAAACGTGGTTTTGCGTCCAGCTTTTTGAACAGGTATCGAATGGCTGCATGATCTGTATAGACTATAGTTTTAGAAAGAACAAGATAAGAACGAAATTTATCAAAAGCAAATACCACAGCTAGTAATTCTTTTTCAGTTGTTGTGTAATTTTCTTGTGCATCGTTAAGCGTTTTACTAGCATAATAAATTGGGTGGAAGTGCTTTTCTTTTCTTTGTCCCAAGACAGCTCCAACTGCAAAGTCACTTGCATCACACATGATTTCGAAAGGAAATTTCCAATCAGGCGCTATCATGATAGGTGCATTGACTAGCATTTCCTTTAGGGTTAGAAATGCTTGATTACAATCCTTGTCAAAGATGAAAGGGGCATATTTTTCAAGTAATTTTGTTAGAGGTCTTGAAATTTTTGAAAAGTCATTGATAAACCGCCTATAAAATCCGGCATGCCCTAGGAAACTTCTGATAGCTCTAACGGAGGATGGGGGCGGTAATCGAGAAATAGTGTTTATTTTGGCTCGATCAACCTCCATTCCTTCGCTTGAGATTTTGTGACCGAGTACTATTCCCTCAGTTACCATGAAATGGCATTTTTCCCAGTTAAGGGCGAGGTTAGTTTCCTCACATCGGGATAGCATTCGTTCAAGGTTATCGAGGCATTGGTCGTATGAATCCCCAAAGATAGAAAAGTCGTCCATGAAGACTTCCATTGTCTTTTCTATCATATCATGAAAGATAGCTACCATGCAACGTTGGAATGTTGCAGGGGCATTACATAGACCGAATGGCATGCGTCGATAAGCAAAAGTTCCATAGGGACATGTGAAAGTTGTCTTTTCTTGGTCTTCGGGTGCTATCGGGATTTGAAAGTAACCTGAAAAACCATCCAAGAAACAGTAAAATTTATGACCGGATAATCTTTCTAACATTTGATCAATGAAGGGAAAAGGAAAGTGATCTTTTCTTGTTTCTTCATTTAATCGTCTATAATCTATACATACTCTCCATCCTGTGACGGTTCTCGTTGGTATTAATTCATTCTTTTCGTTAGTTATTACCGTCATACCTCCTTTCTTTGGAACTACTTGGACGGGACTTACCCAAGGACTATCGGAGATAGGATAAATAAGTCCGGCGTCAAGTAATTTGATGACTTCATTTTTAACCATTTCTTGAACATTTGGATTTACTCGACGTTGTGGTTGTATTACCGATTTGTAGTCATCATTCATTAAAATTTTGTGCGTGCACATGGAAGGACTTATTCCTTTAATATCTACAAGCTTCCAAGCGATCGCATTTTTGTGTTTTTTCAAAAGACTAATTAATTTTTCTTTTTCTAAACTATCTAATTTAGATGAAATAATTACAGGTAATTTACCATCTTTGTCTAGAAAAGCATATTCCAAACCTTTCGGAAGTTCTTTGAGCTCAAGAGGTGGGTCTTTAGGAGACTCCTTATTTGGTTGCTCATTTTGATCAAGAACTTTAAAAGTTTGTTCTATGGCGACCTCTTCTTCAACAAAGTGGTCAAACTTTTCACTTGTATCGGGTGGTTCATCTTCATCTTCAATTAGGGGGTCATTATTGCCGAATGGATATTTCATTGACCGCTCAAGACCGACACTCTTTTTAAATGCCCCTAATTGAAGAGGTAGATTGTTGTACTTCCGGTTTTTCAAAGCTTCGTGAGTTTTTACAAATGGTCGCCCCAACACTAGAGGAGCGTCATCGAGGATGACAAAGTCGGTTGGGATTACCATTTGATTTGTTTGAACCAAGATATCCTCAACTACACCGATTGATTTTATTACTTTCCGATTAGATAGAAAAATGGGTATTTGAAGTGGAGAAAAATCACTAATACTTAATTTTTCGAAAATGTAGTTAGGCATTATGTTAACACAAAGATCTTTATCAATTGTGACATTACTAATAAACGAATTTTGAAAGAAACATGGAACCGGTATAATGTTAATTTCAAATGGGTCTTCTTTTATTAGTGCAGTTTGATCATTAGTTAACTTAATACTTACCGTTTTGTCAATTTTTGTGTTAGTGTTTAACTCTTTTAAAAACTTAGCATTAGTGGAAACTAAACAATAATTTTCAAAAGAAGGTGACAAGAGATTAATTTCTTCAAAATTAGACTCTTCTTGAATTTTAACGTTGTTGGACTCACCTTTTTCGTTGTTTAACTCATGTGTCGGTTCTTCACTTATTTGTTCTTCCATTTTTACACTTTCAGATATCTCTTCTTTATTTAATTCTTCTCTTGCGCGGGACTCCTTTTCCCTTGCGCGAGATTCTTTTATATAGCGCTCGATAACTTTAAGGTGTTCTAATATCCTATTGGTCACTTCGGTTATAGAAAAAGGATCGGGATTTTCAAAGCTTGAATCCGGTTGTTCGATCCTTTGTTCCTCATAATACCCATATGAAGTAGATGGTTCACACCATTGTTCTTCATTGTAAGCATATGATGGATAAGGGTCGTAATTTTGTTCTTCATAATACTCATATGAGGTGGGTTTTTCACGCCATGGCTCCTCATAGTAAGCATATGAAGGTGGTGGCTCATATCTTGGTTCCTCAAAGTATGAGTATGAAGGCTCATACCTTGGTTCATCAAAATATGAGTATGAGGGAGGAGGTTCATACCTTTGGTCTTCATAGGATGTGTATGAACTTGATGGCTCGTACCTGGGCTCCTTATAGTGGGTGTATGAATTGGATGGTTGATAAGAGTTATAATATTGAACCGGGTGCGGGTCACCATAATTAGTGCAATAATTATTCCTATAATCATCCTCCTCATAGGTGTAGTTGTAACCTCCTGAGTATTGATCCATAAGAATCACTCAGCAGACCACAACCAAGTCTCGAGATCAGAAAACAAAAATAAAAACGGAAACAGAGGCTGGACACGGCCCTGTGTTCAGTGGACACGGCCCCGTGTACAGAATCTGTATCTGGGCGTTTTAATTAAAGTTACTGATTTCGTTGAGCACGGGGCATGTTCAGTGAGCACGGCCCGTGTTCAGGCTACTGTATCTGGGTGTTTTATGAAAAATGTTGAGCACGGCCCCGTGTTCAGTGAGCACGGCCCGTGTTCAACTTACTGTAAATGCAAAACTAAACTAAAATGCAGAAAAATGTGCGCGCGTTTTGAAAAAGTTTTGAAAACAGATTAGGCCGTCGATTTTAAGCTTTCTTAAAATACTTGTGTCCCCGGCAACGGCGCCAAAAACTTGATGTGCGTTAGGTGTAATATAAGTTTAAGTATATTTTAAGCCCTTTTACACTTTTATTAGTCAAGTTTTAAATTTATAAAACACGATATTTACTAACACTAAACACACATATGGGCAAGTGCACCCATCGTGAGCGTAGTATAGTGTTGGTAAGATACCGAGGTCGTCCAAGGACACAAGAGCTTTTAGTACCAGTTTATCCTCAACGTCTAATCAAATCAAAAAGTTAGAAAAAGGTTTTAAACTAAGAAAATTAAAACTAACTAAAATGCTGAAAATAAAATAAAAATAAAAACAGATAGACAAGATGAATCACTTGGCTCCGACTCGTGTATAGTGTAACCTTTTATTATTTCCGCACTTTTGCACTTATTTAAGAGATTATCTTAGTTATTGTAGTAGGCCCCTCTTTTGAAGGTAACGTTACCCTCAACCCAGTAGTTTGAGTCAGCAAGGATACAATCCTAAAGGGTCGGATTATTGAAAGATAATTAATTAAGTTATTAATGCATATTATGGTAGGCCCCTCTTTTGAAGGTGACGTTACCCTCGGCTAATTAGTCTGAGTCAGCAGGGATACAGTCCTAAGTAGCCGGGTTATAGTATTAATAGTAGTTTAACTTATGAGGGGATCAAAGAGTTTGGACCCCCGCCATCCAATACCGTTAAGTATTGAAGGAGGTCCTACTAAATTTGACCCAGGTCCTTTGCAGGATCTATACACTGAACAATGGCAAGACTCTTACCAAACTGTTCCCTTAACCCCCGACCAGGTAGCCAACATACCTCCATATAGACCGTGGAGATATGAATGGTGAAAATCTTTTATTTTATATAGACAGTAAAATAATGCCAAGACACCACGGACAAATGATAAGGAAGAATCACCTTCAACATAAGAAACTAGTTATTAAAGTCATTAATACATAACCAATTAAAAAGTGCGAAAAGATTAAAAATAAAAAGTATTACACTAGACACTTGTCTTCACCAAGTGATGTAAGAGACTTAGGCAAACATGGCCTTGATTGTCAAGAACTCTTACGATCAATCTTGGATCCCGAGAACTCTCACACACTCTATGATGGACAATGGATGATGGTGGTGGATGATGGTGTTATGGTGGTGGTGGGTGGTGGGTGGTGGGTGAAGTGTGAGAGAGGTGGTGTGCCAAGGGATGAGTTGCAAGAGATCCAAGCACTCCTATTTATAGGCTGAACAGGAGCTCGGGCACGGCCCCGTGTCCGCTGGGCACGGCCCCGTGTCCATCCTTCTCTCTTTCTTCATTAATTGCAGTTTGGCTGTATTAGTTGACCACGCCCCCGTGTCCGCTGAGCACGACCCCGTGTGCAGAATCATATCTGTACTATCAAGATTTGCCTGGATTCTGCGAATCTTATAGTTGACCACGGCCCCGTGTCCGCTGAGCACGGCCCCGTGGTGGGCAATAGAAGCTTCTACAACTTTGTCTTGTCTGCTGGCACTTGGGCACGCCCCCGTGTTCAGTGAACACGGGGCGTGTTCAGCCTTCTGTTCTCTTGTTTTTCTTGGGAAGATGCTGTCGTGGGGTCGGGCATGCCACGTTTGTTCCTTTTCTTGTATTTATGTTAGATTTAGCTGCCTTTTTGCTTCTTTTGTTAATTTGAGCTCATTTAATCCTGAAAATACAAAAGGAAGACAAAAACACACTTTTTCCAACATTAGTACTAAAAAAGGGTTAGTTTTATGCCACAATTGATGAAATTTATATGTTGCATTTTGCACACATCTGTTGTCAAACCTCAAATTGTACGAGTGACAATCTTGCAGGTGATGTTACATTCGAAGCCATTAACATCCTTGCACTTTTAAGAATTTACTAATATGTACTCGCATTATCAATGTAATAAATGTGACATAAACATTATTGGATTCTCACGTCTATTACGTTAAGAAATTTGAATTTTGTGATATTAATTATTGTTGCATTTCTATCTTGTATACCATGATAAACAACACCTTTTCAAGGTTCAATAACCCATTTAACATATCTCACACAAAGTTTCTAGAACATCTTAGGACCTATACAACCTGGTCATCGCTCTTGAATCAACGAAGTAGGTAAAGGCGGGTGCGTGTGGGTCCAATAGAACAACATTTGAATCGATACATAAGAACAAGATAGATGAATGTGTTTAGTGAATCATGGATTACATACTCATCTATTATTCTAAGCTCCATGCTAATCCTAGGTGAGCTCCAATTAGGATTATCTCACAAGACAAACACTGCAAATTACAAATTAATTACTTATTTATAGTCTAAGGGTAAGTTCTTCCAAAGTCGTCTCTTTGAAAGAACATTGTGTTGAGTGTGAGCCCAAGCCACTTGACAACTTGATCAGCCTGATGTCAGCAAAGCTGATCAAGTTGATAAGGCAATAATAGTCTTGGTGATCATATTTCAGGGATCATGTTTTGGTACTTTCTTCTCTTTCCTCAATCTTATATATATGAGATTGTTATGTATCTGTAAATTGTACCAAGCTTAACTAATACAAATACTCCTAGTTACCGAGAGTGGATGTAGGTCAGAACCAGACTGAACTACTATAAATCTTTGTGTTCTTCAACATAAAAGTATGTGTGTGTGAGTTCTGAACCTAACAACTGGTATCAGAGCTCGGGCTCTTGTTGTTAAACCGTACAGAAACCGAACAGAAACGAAGGTGTAGAAGAAGAAGAAGATACCTGATAGTGCAGAAATCTGAACTAGGGTTACGATTTGCATCGGTTTCAGCCGTCTCTTCACAGCAGCCGCTTTCTGTTCAGAACCAGCAGCCGTCGCCGCTGCCAGAACCGCCACCGCCGCTGCCAGAACCGCCGGTCATCTTCGCCGCAGCCGTCGCCGCTGTCTAAGGTTCCTATTGAACCCAGCCTGCTCTTGTTTGACACACGAACAGAAGAGGAGAGCTTGAGTTTTTTTTATTCTGTGAAGTGGAGAAGAAACTCTGTGTAGAAGAAGGAACGAGGAGAAGGAACCAGAGGTCTTTTTTTTTGTTCTGGTGAAATTGGGGAAGAAGGAGAACACGTCTGTGTTTTATTCTGGTGGAGAAATTAAAGTTTTCAATTTAATCAGAAAGGCCCCTCATCTTTTATTTCTGGTGGTGGAGAAATTGAAGTTCTCAATTTATCAGAAAAGCCCCTCAACTTTTATTTCTGGTGAAGAAAATTGAATTTCTCAATTTTATCAAGAAAGGTCCCTCAACTTTGAACAAGATCTCATTATCCATCAATACTTGTCCCTTGCCATTAAAGATTGAAACAGATAAGTTATTTGTTTCTAATTATTGCTTTCGCTCGTATAAATTACCACTTAGCAGTACAAACTCGTTTGGTTAGTAGTAATTTGGTAATTTTTTTTATGGCAGAAGATAGTAAAATCAAGATTGATAAGTTCGATGGAAGTGATTATGGATTTTGGAAAATGCAAATTGAAGATTTATTGTATCAGAAAAGTTGCATTTGCCTATGTCAGGTGAACAACCGGATGACATGTATGATGAAGAATGGAAGTTGTTGGATAGACAAGCTTTGGGTGTGGTTAGGATTTCTTTGGCAAAGAGTGTTGCTTACAACATTGTCAATGAAACAACCACATATGGTGTATTGAAAGCTTTGTCCAACATGTATGAAAAACCATCCGCTTCAAACAAAGTATTCCTCATCCGACAATTGGTTAACACCAAGATGAAGGAAGGCATGTCGGTTACCGCTCACATAAATGAGTTTAACTCGATTATCTCTCGTTTAGCCTCAGTTGAAATAAAGTTTGAAGATGAAGTTCAAGCACTACTCCTTTTATCATCATTTCCCGACAATTGGTCAGGCACAGTCACAGCTGTTAGTAGTGCATCCGGCACTACCAAACTCACTTTCGATAGTATTTGTGACTTGATAGTAAACGAAGATATCAGACGGAGAAGCAATGGTGAGACTTCTAATTCTAGTTCTTTATTGCATACAGAAAGTAGAGGAAGAAGAAACGAAAGAGGACATAGTCGAGGCAGGTCCAAGTCCAGAAGAAAAGGACAGTCTAAGAACAGAAAAGACGTTGAATGTTGGAATTGCAAAGAAAAAGGTCACTTTAGAAGCCAATGTACAAAACCCGCTTCAAAGAAAGAAGTAAACAGTGTATCCTCAGAAGAATTAGGTGATGTTCTCATCTATTCTGTTGAAGATTCAGTTGAATCTTGGATTATGGATTCGGGTGCTTCTTTCCATGTTATCTCATGCCCAGATATGGTCAAGAATCTACGAACAGGTAACTTTGGTAAAGTTCGTTTAGCAGATGATCAAATGCTTGATATCACAGGTATTGGAGATGTAGACTTGAAGACCTCATTAGGAACTATAAGGACATTGAAAAATGTCAGGGTTATTCCTAATTTGAGGAGAAAGTTGATTTCAGTTGGTAATTGGATGATGAAGGGTTTAATGTTCACTTTGGGGGTGGACAATGGAAAGTGATCAAAGGAAATTTAGTGATTGCCAAAGGAAAGAAGCAAGGTACTCTATACATGGCAGAAGTTTCTGCTGAAGGTGTTCATGCAATGACCACCGGTCCGAGTCCATCAAATTTATGGCACAACCGACTCGGACACATGAGCGAGAAGGGATTGAAGATGTTGGCTCAGAAAGGTAAGTTTCCAGACTTGAAGAAAGTGGAAACTGAATTCTGTGAATCTTGTGTTCTTGGAAAACAAAAGAGGGTTACTTTTGTGAAGACATGGAGGACACCGAAAGCTAAGAAGTTAGAGCTTGTTCACTCGGATGTATATGGACCAACCTCAGTTTTATCTCTAGGAGGCTCAAGATATTATGTTACTTTCATCGATGATTCAACACGAAAGGTATGGGTATATTTTCTTAAGCATAAATCTGCCGTATTTGATGCTTTTAAGATATGGAAATCTGCTGTTGAAAATGAAACTAACTTGAAGGTAAAGTGCTTAAAGTCTGATAATGGTGGTGAATACATAAGCAAGCAGTTCACTGACTATTGCGCCAAGGAAGGGATAAAGATGATCATGACAGTTCCCGGAACTCCTCAGCAGAATGGTGTAGCTGAGAGAATGAATAGAACTCTAAATGAGAGGGCTAGAAGCATGAGGCTAAATGTCGGGATGCCCAAGACATTCTGGGCCAATGCAGTTAGCACTGCAGCCTACTTGATCAACCGTTCACCAACCGGTCCCTTAGATTTCAAGTTGCCTGAAGAAATGTGGCAAGGAAAGGAGGTAAGTCTCGAACACTTACGAGTCTTTGGTTGTAGTGCTTACGATTTGTTAGAAGCTGGTGACAGGGATAAGTTAGACTCAAAATCCAAGAAGTGCACATTCATTGGTTATGGGTCAGAACAAATGGGTTACAGGCTTTGGGATAATGAAGGCAGAAAAATAATCAGAAGCAAGAATGTCGTCTACAATGAAAACGAATTGTATAAAGACAGAAACACCAAAGGACCAGAAGTTCAGAAAGACTATGTTGAATTTGAAAGTGGTGAAACAAGAAAGGAAGCTTCAGTCGACATTCCAGAAAATGGGAATGAGTCAATCGATAGTGGGAGCTCAGAGGATGATTCTAATAATGATTCTGCAGAAGAAGAAGAAGAAGAAGAAGAAGAAGAGGTAGCTCCTCAAATTCCAGAATCCCCAGAAACTCCTCAGTTTCAACCAAGAAGATCCTCCAGAGTCATTAGACCACCAGACAGATATTCACCATCCGTCAATTACATACTTTTAACAGAAAATGGTGAACCCCAGTGTTACTCAGAAGCCATGGGGTTGAAAGATTCATTGCAGTGGGAGTTAGCAATGAAAGATGAGATGAAGTCGCTTGAGAAGAACAAGACCTGGCACTTAACAAAGCTTTCAGTTAGGAAGAAGGCTCTTCAGAACAAGTGGGTTTTCAGGGTCAAAGATGAACATGATGGTACCAAACGGTACAAAGCAAGATTAGTGGTCAAGGGATTTCAGCAGAAAGAGGGAATTGATTTCAATGAAATATTTTCTCCAGTGGTGAAGATGACTACTATCAGACTTGTTCTCAGTATTGTAGCGGCAGAAGGTTTGCATCTAGAGCAGCTAGATGTCAAGACAACTTTTCTACATGGTTACCTAGAAGAAGATATCTACATGACACACCCAGAAGGTTTTCAGGTTAAAGGCAAAGAAAACTTGGTGTGCAAGTTGAAGAAGAGTTTGTATGGTCTGAAACAAGCGCCCAGACAATGGTATTTGAAGTTTGATAACTTCATGGGAAGAGTCGGATATAAGAGATGTGACAATGACCATTGTTGTTACATCAAGAGGTTCAAGGGTTCTTATATCATTCTATTACTATATGTGGATGATATATTGATTGCAGGTTCAGACATGACAGAGATCAAGAAGCTAAAGAAGCAGATGTCTGAAGAGTTTGAGATGAAAGACTTGGGAGCTGCAAACCAAATACTTGGGATGAGTATTTTCAGAAACAAAGAAGATGGTTCTTTGACACTCTCTCAAGAGAAGTACATTGAGAAAGTGTTAGAAAGATTCAGCCTTAAAGATGCCAAGATTCGAAGCACACCTTTGGGAAGTCATTTTAATGTCACGGGGTTACTTTTCGACCCCCTTGTGCCGTCCCCAAGTCCCCAGGGACAAGCCAATCCATCCCGCTTCTTTGTGTGGGTCACTGGTTTCGTCCTGCCTTTAACTCATCAGGAGAGCGGCGCCAGCTCTCGACCAGTGGTGTGTTCGTCGTTTGCATGACTAGGCACGTACACCTCTTCATTGACACTGACTCCGTTCCCTGATAAAGTCCAGGACTAGCCAGTAACCCAAGCGTTCAAGCACAACCCATAGCATTGCGATCTTCAAACATTTGGCCCATGACAGTCTCCCACCACCATTTCATGCACGTCCTCGTGCATGCTCGCCGTCCCATACCAGCTCGCATACTTGACAATGCATGATCCCCTTATGTTGAGCATGATTCACTTTGGAAGGGTAGGACACCCGAAAGCACAGCAACAATGATCTTCTGTCGTACATGTTCAATATAGTACGTCAGTTCTGGTTTTTTTGTGGCGCGGACATCCGCCGCATCGGATTATGTGCCGATGATTCACCTTGTTCCAGGAATACGGGGACCTGAATAGCTGTAGCAGCTTTCACAAAACTTCCTTTTTTACGGCGCTGCTTGAACCGTAGATTTTTTAACATAACACGGAGGGCTTCACTGCAACTATACTTGAGCGGCTCTCACGATCCCATACTCGCGGAGTACAAAGACCTTTGCCGAAGCAAACCCATATTTGGTCTTCTCCCACCACTATTGCGCAGCCATACTCTAAATGTTAAGCTCATTTAGTTAAGAGTCACGTTCCAACATATCCGAGAATCGTTCTGCTCTGATACCAAGTTGTCACAGGGTTACTTTTCGACCACCGTGTGGCGTCCCCAAGTCCCCGGGGACAAGCCAATCCATCCCGCTTCTTTGTGTGGGTCACTAGTTTCGTCCTGCCTTGGACTCATCAGGAGAGCGGCACCAGCTCTCGACCAGTGGTGCGTTCGTCGTTTGCACGGCTAGGCATGTACACCTCTTCATTGACACTGACTCCGTCCCTTGATAAAGTCCAGGACTAGCCAGTAACCCAAGCGTTCAAGCACAGCCCATAGCATTGCGATCTTCAAACATTTGGCCCGTGACATTAAGCTTTCTAAAGTTCAGTCACCCAGATCAGATGAAGACAAAGCAGAAATGGCTAAAGTTCCGTATGCATCGGCAGTTGGTAGCCTCATGTATGCAATGGTATGCACGAGACCAGATATAGCTCATGCAGTGGGAGTTGTTAGTCGGTTTATGTCCAATCCAGGGAGAGAACATTGGGAGGCAGTTAAATGGCTGCTAAGATATTTGAAGGGGACTTCAAAAGTGGCATTACAGTTTAAGGGGAAAATGTTATTCTGATGGGTTTTGCGGATGCTGACCTTGGTGGTTGTAAAGAATCTTACAAAAGCACCACTGGATATGTCTTTACAGTGGGAGGAACTGCAGTAAGCTGGATGTTCAGACTGCAGAAAAGTGTTGCCCTTTCAACCACAGAAGCAGAGTATATGGCAGTTGCTGAAGCAAGCAAAGAGCTTATATGGTTGAAGAATTTTCTCAAAGAGCTCGGCAAGGAACAAGTTGATTGTGCACTATTCTGTGACAATCAAAGTGCAATTCATCTTGCAAAGAATCCTGTCTTCCATTCGAAGACAAAGCACATACAGCTGAGATATCACTTCATCAGAGAGCAAGTTAGTGAAGGCACTCTGAAGTTGAAGAAGATCAAAGGAAGTGAAAATCCATCTGATATGTTGACTAAGGTTGTCACCTTAGAGAAGTTGAAGCTTTGCATAGCTTCAACTGGCCTTCAGGTTAATTGAAGAGAAGGCCAGGTAACTATGAATGTATGAAGATCAAAGTTTTTTACAGAGATACTAATGCACAGTTGAAGCACAGGTGAAGATTATTCCGTGGCTTCAAGTGGGAGATTGTTGAGTGTGAAGCCAAGCCAAGCCACTTGACAACTTGATCAGCCTGAGGTCAGCAAAGCTGATCAAGTTGATAAGGCAATAATAGTCTTGGTGATCAGATTTCAGGGATCATGTTTTGGCACTTTCTTCTCTTTCCTCAATCTTATATATATGAGATTGTTATGTATCTGTAAATTGTACCAAGCTTAACTAATACAAATACTCCTAGTTACCGAGAGTGGATGTAGGTCAGAACCAGACCGAACCACTATAAATCTTTGTGTTCTTCAATAGAAAAGTGTGTGTGTGTGAGTTCTGTGATCGTGTGTGTATCCTGAACCTAACACATTGAACTCGCACAATCACATAGATGGTGCTCGCACATTCCCTGCATTATGCTTACATGATTTTTATATTGCTCACTACATTGTGTTCCCTCACACAAATTATGCTCATTCAAACACGTAGTCTACGCGTAATCTTCACTTTGCACACTAAGTACATTTGACTTGCATCAAATACCTTAGTCAGATACCTACATAACAAAATTAGAGTAATCCTAGCACGGTTATGCTGAAATTAAACTTAACTCATTGTTTTCTATAGTAGGGTTAGAATATCATTATTATAAATAAGATTTAGTGGTTTAAAGTGACATTGTAAATTCTTAGGGGTTAGTTTGTAAAGGTAATTATTTTATAACCGGTTCTTCACCAATCGACGACATATCATTTGGGAGGCACCAGTTTAGATCATATAAGTAGGACCGATGTTAAACAAATCATATTGTATGATTGCATAATCAAGTTTCAGTTGGTGTAATGGATATCTTGTTCTTTTCTATTTGAATTTCATTCTTGATTACCAACGGTGGTATTAGAGTTGTTATCGCTCTTGGGAAGGAGAAGAAGTCGAAGATTGTTTAATCAAAAGGGCAGAAGCAACTGGTTGAATAAACGAACAAAGGGAGAAAAACGAATGTAGTGACAATGTTTTCAACGATCGCTCAAAGTTGTTTGTTGGAGGTTGTGTCGACTATTCCAAAGTGTATGCAAACTATTATTTCTTAAAGTATGAAGTTGCCTTATTAGACTAAAACTAATTTAGCGCATTGACTTTTATTATGCACATCAACTTGAATGTAAGACGGACTGGTTTGCGTGCGCAAAGGCCCCTTGGCAACTGGCATACCATTTTGTTATTGAATATTTTAAAGGAAGTGTTTATTTTTAGCATATAAAGACTTAATATTTTCTACTACGTTGAATGAAATTTTATTTATGAACTATTTGCCGAAGAGTAAATCCAGCAGACGAAACCCCCGGGTTTGGGGCGTTCCGTAATACAATTCAAGTGGTCCAATTTTGATTAATAAGTTATGCAACATACTATAATAAATACTATAAAATCCTATGTGTAGAATAAGATCACTTTGCTAACATGTGTGTAGCCGAAGATAGAATAAGATCACTCACTAGAAGACAATTTGATTGGCGGTCCCCACTCTTCCTTGTGTCCAGTTCACCACGCCCACATGCCAACTCACCCTGCCTCCGTGCCGTAGTCAACCACACCTCTGTACCGGCCAAATATGAACAACACTACAACCAAGTTAGTAGAACCAAACCTAGTTGCAGCATCGGATCGTGCTCCCACCTATTGACTTGCCTGTATATTGAGGCCTAGTTAAGCCTCTATTCAAGACATCACTTCCTAGAAACCACTACCACTTTGCATTTTCATATTTTTTTGGTAGTTTAATTAGTAGTTAGATTATCTTCCTTTGATCTAAGTTGTAAGAACAATCATGTTAAATTCAAGTCTTGTTATCTTTTTGATGAATATGTCAAGTTTAGATTTTTTTTATCCATTTTCCATGATTGACTATGTTCTTGAATCACTTGGGGATGATGAGCCTGATTGAATCTTTTGATTTTGGTTATATATGGATTTTCTAATTGGTTTGTGTTAGTGACCTTGAGTGATGAACTTTCTTCAATGAAATTGAACTCTTTAAAAACTTTGAAACTAGTCACTAACATCGTGTTTGTCGATTTAATCGTGCATGTTCTTTATGTTTAGGCAGAATAAAACTTGTTAACTACTTGGGAGAGGGTTAGAAGTTATGGTTTATAGATATAGTTTAAAATTTCTTGCTTTACAATGAGAGGTTGTATACTTAATTGTAGCGACTTGATTTAATTCATTGTCAGTATCCTTGGGGAGATAAAACCAAACTAAGGGGTTATAATGGTTAGTGAGTTAATCCTTTGCCTAAATTCATCATTTTATATTCTAATTCAAACATTGCGCGCGATGCTTGTCACGTGACAGATCATGGCAACTTCCTTAAGAAGCGTATGATTTGATAACCTTAATCGGAGCCTTTTCTACTTTAGGATAGCGGTCTTTTAAGAATCTATAACCCATGGTTGATTGCATCATTGGTGAGTAGTCCGACCCAAGTGACTCATTATGATTGATTCTTTTATCTTTATTTGCTTTGTTATTTATTTACTTCTTTAGAAATCATTCCAAAACCCACTTTGGGATTTAACTGCACGTTGACCGAATTCTGATATTGAGAGCCTTTTGTGTCCTTGGACGATACTCTATCTTACGGAAGCTATATTACTCGTACAACGGGTCAAGTTGCCATGCGTGTATCATAGCAAGTGGACGTATTATATCATGTTTATTCAATTTAAAGCTTGTCCATGTGTTAAAAATTGATCGATTTTATATACCACATAGAACAAACTTATTACGATATGGTTAACGTTTAAGAGAACCAATACAAGATAAGAACAATGAAAAGTAAATGTCAACATAACCCAAAACGGTACGGATCACAATATGAATTTTGTTTGACAAAGTGACCAAAAACAAGTAAATCGAACCTTGTAGTTTTACCCATACAATAAACAAAATGAGAGCATGAGAGAACTCAAACAAGCAACGCGTGTTGATTACTTGTTGTAAAACTACAACGTATTAGCATTGTAGAAACAAAAATAATAAAATTAGAGAATGAGATAACTCTTTTTATTGAGATGTATAATATCAAATAAAAGAAACCAGTATTAATAAAGCCATAATATTAATACGAACTTAATGGTATATGGGAGTTAGAACATGGAAAGAAACCGTAATATATTTTTTATAACATGCATTAAATGTTTAAAGTATTATTTCAAGCCCAAACAAATGGAAATAAATAGTAGTTTCTATTTGGTTTTAACTGGGCTGCAAATTAAACTCAAAGAAAGTCCAAATACTATTATAAAAATATGGCAAGGACCATTTTGTTTCTCTCTTCCGTCGTCATCTTCCAACCTTAATATCAGCAGCCAACAAAGATCCCTAAATCGTCGTCGTCATCTTGTTGCTCTCTTTCGTCACTGATGAAACACTAATCTAATCGGAGAGACTAGACAAATGCTCAATTGTGTATGAAGGGATCCGATCTTCACATTCTCTATGAATCTGCAAAACTAAAGATACCGAGAGACTCATCATAAGAAGGAAATGTGGGGGTTCTTTTTGTAACCACACTCCGGCGTGAGAAGAAGTATTGCTCTTGAGAGAGAATAAGTTACAAGTGAGAGTGAGAGTAGAGATCCTAGAGTAATCTCACCTTGATGGAGTGTGGTATTTATAGCCGGAAGGATGGAAGAAGATTGGACGAAACGTTGCTATCAGGAATATCCATTTAGTCCCCTTCGTGCTAATAGTTAGTGTCCGCAGAGCTGGGTGTACGTTCGCAGGGTTTCATTGGCTATACGCCGCTTTCAAAATGTCCTTCTTGTCTCTTCTTTGTCAACCATTAGTGGAGGTTTAGGGGGATGTGAACCCATAGCGTGTGATTGGCGAGATGTCGCTGTCACATGTACCTCTTGTCTCCTTTGTGATAACCGCTGGTGGAGATCAGCTGGTACAACAATTTGCGGACTGTTATTGGCTACACATCCCCGTCCGGATGTCTTTTTGCCTCTTCGTGTTGAAAATCAACACATGGCGGGTGAGACCCCAGGTTGACTTGTCAAGCCAGATGGTTGTTTTTCAGGCTGGATATAGGTTTTGTTTATACCCTTGAGGTCCGGGACCATATCTCGTCAAGTTCTCCCAGACTAGTGTTTCTCCCATGCTTGTGGACGTGCGGGTAAAGTACTAGACTTTTGTGTTTTTGGATTTTTCGCGAATGATATTATGAAGGAAGAGACCCGCCATTGAAAGGCACTTGTTTTATTATTCATCATTTGGTTACGGGTTGTTTATTTGCAAGCAGAGGGTGGTCGTTTGAAATTTCTGAAAATATTCCCTTAGGATAGGGTTGGTGAGACTGGTGGGAAGCCAAACAGTGTAGCGTCGCAGGACATACGTCCCATCAGCATGTTTTCTCGCTTTTTACTGGTACGCATGGGTCACGCACACCACTTGGGTCGTCTTTTTTGTTTCCCGCCCAATGTGGCTTCAACCGAGTGGGCCTTCAAAACACTCTAGTATGCATGTTTCCCCATCACATTAAATGTGATAGATAGAAAAAGTGGAGGAAAGGTTACGATTAGCATATCGTTTCCACTTTCTATTTGTTTTTTTCTTCTTGTTATCTCTAAAAAAAACCCAAATCTTCATCTTCTTCCTTTTAATTTCTTAAGAATGGCTTCATCCTCTATCCCTGAACCGGAAGTCGAGAAAAGTGTCCTTCGAAAGGTACCACCACAAACTATCGAGCGAGCAAATTCAGATTAAATGGAAACATGAGGAACTTGGTGTTTTGCGCGAAGCAGGGGGTTTCTAGATGAATGAGATGTTGAATTTCTTGGCGAATGGAATATAGCATAGAAACCTCTTGTCGGCAAGATAACATTATTAGCACAGTTCTTTCTTGCTCAAAAAATCGGGTTGCCGATGAACAAGTTTATTTGGGTCCTTACTAACCCATTAGGGAGTAGACATCTAACAGATGAACCCTATGGGTGTTTTGCAGGTGACCCATTTTGAGTTTTATTGCAAGGTGTAGCACACAATCCCACATGTGAAATGTTTAACATCTTCTACAAGTTGACCTTAAGGACAAGTTGGTTCTCTTTTGCGCAATTTTTCGAAGTTTTTCTATATCCGCACGGGAGTCATCTTTATTAAAATGACTTCCCGCCTGCTTGACTTGAAGATTTATGATTCGCATTTGATCCCATATGAGAACACTCATTGGTTTGAGGCGTTAACCCATCAGCCAGGGCCCAGGAGGCCCATTAAAGAGATGACGCTTTAGTTAGTTGGGATGAGCAGGAATAGAAGAAAAAACAACAAAGTTCCAATGTATTATGTGGATGGTGTAGGTATGCCGCTTCTGACTTACTTCCTACTTTATAATTGCTTGTTTTTTGCATTATTGAGAAATTGTTTTTACAAAGTTCGATATTTATGCCACGCTGCTTGATGATGCGCCAGGCAAGTTGAACTCCCACGCTTATATCAGGGCGAGCCGCCTTTTATGGAACAGGCAAAGGATCTCTTCTTCCCAAGGCTTCAAGCCTTTACAGATGATCCGTCAACCACATCAGGTGTGCTCCCTGTTGTCACCATTGAAGAAACACAATTCAAATCGAGAAGACTAGACAAATGCTCAACCGGGTATGGAGATATCTAATCTTCACAAGCTGTGCAACCTTGATGAACACTACTAGAAAATTTTAAATTTCTGACACCATTTTCCGTAGGAAATGCGTCACAACTCGTGATTTTCTACGAATTTGTGACAAAATGCATATGTAGGAAAACCACTCGTAGGAAACTGGTTTCTTACGCATTTTCTACGCATTTTCCTACCAATTTCTGACAGAAAAGGGCTGTCACAAATTGCTACACATTTTCTACGCATTTTTCCTACCCATTTAACGGAAGTTAATTTTTAATTTTTGCTACACAATTGTCACGAAATTTAATTTTCTACGAATTTGTGACGAAATGCATATGTAGTTAAACCACTCGTAGGAAACTGGTTTCTTTACGCATTTTCTACGCATTTTCCTACCCATTTCTGACAGAAAAGGGCTGTCACAAATTGCTACACATTTTCTACGCATTTTCCTACCCATTTAACGGAAGTTAATTTTTTATTTTTGCTACACAATTGTCACGAAATTTAATGTTTTTTCTAGTTTTACTCTATTTATAAAACATCCGAGAGATCGGATACAAAAGCAAATAAAACTAAAAACTATAAAAATTCAATAACATTAATCATAAATTTATACAAATTTACAAACAAAAAATGTATAAAATCTACGAGCATAAAGAAAATAAAATTACATATTCATCGGAAGCTTGTTTTGTCTTCATCTTTTCTCTAAATTTTTGTGATGCCTTCACTATCTTAGTGTATGTGAACCTTTTGAATCCGGTAGCAATTGCCAGGTAGGTTTGGGTTGTTGCCTCCACTAAGTCTGAACCAAACCACTATTTGGTTGGCACATGCTTCCAAGAAAAATTAAAACAAGAACACCAGTCACTCACTGTGTATCACTTCATTGCAAAATAACCACTGTTCTAGTAGTGGAATTTGCAAAACTAAAAATACCGTGAGACTCGTAACGAGAAGGAAATGTAAGGGGTTTTTCTCATAACCACCCTCCGGTGTGACGAAGTGTGGAATTTATAGCCAGAATGATGGAAGAGGATTGGATGAGACTTCGCTATCAATAATATCCATGTGCTCCCCTCTGTGCTCACAGTTATTGTCTGCAGCGGCGGGTATATGTTTGCGGGCTTTCATTGGCTATACGTCGCTTTCAAAATGTCCTTATTGTCTCTTTTGTGTCAACCGTTACTACTAGAAAAAAGGGCAATTGCCACCAAAATTTGCCACCAAAAAATAAGATAGCAAATTTAGGGACCGATTTCTCACCAAAATGAAAATTAAACACGCTTGGTATAATATGGTAGCTAAGCGGTGACAATTTTTGCCACCGTTTATTTTCGGTCACAAATTCATAAGAAACATACAATTTTGGTGGCTAAAGCATGACAAATTCATAGGTTTAAAAGATATGATTGAGTTGCCACTGTTTTCGCGGTGATAACATATGAAAATTAATTAAGTGGGTTACAATTTGAATGGGCGGTCAAATATTTCCGCTGTCCACATTTTGGGGTTTTGAATAGAGTCTCAAAATTGCTCTCTGATTCATATTCCACCTTCCTTTTCTCCCTTCCTTCATTCACTTCCCAAACCCTAATTTCATATCCCTCCCTCTAATTTCATTAATCGTGTGGTTAGGGTTTTGTGTTTGCTTGTGACGGGGAAGGAGTGAGCGATAGAGAGAAACGACACTCATGGCGGAAGCATAGGATGGAGAAACATTCCTTGAGGTTAATTTCTGACAAAATCAATGCCATCAAAGACAGGTACTCCACCTTCTTGACGTTAGTTTCTACATTAGGTTAATTAAATGAGTTGTTGATAATGAATTATTGTCTATTTTGTCCATGGCAATGATTGGATCTTTGGAGTTGGTGTCTTTTTGTATGTGTTCTTTGAATTTATTCTAACATTGGATTCAAATCACAAATTTTGATGAATCTGAGAACAATGAGCTAATTATGATAGATTTGCAACAACGATGTATTGGTATAGAAGGGGGTATTTTTTCTATGGCATATAGAGGGGGCAATCTTGACCCAAAGCCTTCCAAGTGGGTTAGTGTGGGTTGCTTTTAAAATTATATGGGTTAGTTTGGGTAAAATATTTTAACTAAATGGTCACAATGGGTCACTTGAAATTCCATCTTGTTATTTTTTGGTCAAAGCGAGTCGACAACATTAAAGAATTGGCTCAATGTGGGTTAGTGTCTTAAAGAAACGGGGCAGGTTTCGGATCGGAATGGGTTTCGAGCCGGCACAAGTATCCGCACGAGACGTGTTACGGCACGAAACGGGTTTTGGATCAAAACGGGTTAAGTTTAAATTGAGTTTCGGGCCGAGACGGGTTTCGGCACGACACTGGTTTTGGATCGAAACGGGGCCGGTTAGGGTCGGGTTTCGGGCCGACACGGGTTTCTGCACGGGACGGGTTTCGGATCGCAACGGGTTTTGGGCCGACACGAGTTTCCGCACGAGACGAGTTTCGGGTCGGGACGAGTTTCGTGCCGTTTTGACCCGTACCATTTCCACACATAACTAGGTTTGGAAAAAAAGGTCTTAGGTTCAAGTCTCACAGACAATGGAGATTAAAAGAAATTTGTCGTTAAAATAAACTCAAACACATTGATATGCATAAATGTTCGAAATGTATAACTAACTAGTCTATTTACACAGTGAATGCAGACAAATATATTTCTATGGTATGTGCTTGAGAATTTAAAACTGAAAGCTAAAACTTATATGCACACTATTGGCTGACATCACAATGAATTCAGACAAAAATATTTCTATGGTATGTGCTTGAGAATTTGAATTTGAAAGCTAAAACTTATATGCACACATGTGTATTGGACTACTGGCTGACATATACATTACAAATAAAAGGATCAACAAATGTTAAACGTTAAAAATTACATACCAAAAGGCATGTGTCGCTGAAAACACAAAAGTTGAGTAAGTATTAATCTCGTTGTTAGTAACATAAACTTGCATTATTAGCTTAAATGATATCATCGACGCGTACCGTTTCGACGCGAACCATTTCGACCCGTACCGTTTCGACTCGTACCATTTCGACCAGTACCGTTTCGAATCGAACCGTTTTATAAGAGCCCGTTTCGACGCGTACCATTTCTTAACGCGAACCTTAAATGGCATACCAAGCACAAGTTTTGCCGCTAGTGATCTATAGAAGAGTTCAGGTGTCTGGAAAAAGAGAACGCAAAAGTTTATAACAGATACTAAATGGTAATAAAATGTTTACAGAACTGAGAGTTTAAAATTTAATAAACCTTGAGTTGATTGAGGGAAACAGACATGAGAACAGAACCGTCACGGTGGAGTACACCTCTATAATCTGGTGGATCCACCCAAGGTTGAAGAGAAGCTTGGTGCTGTTCCACATGGTTTATCTACTGATTCCGATATGGTCAAGAGGTTTGCTAAACCTTTATGCATGATCCGAGATATAACTAATTTCATTCATGTAGTTTTTGAGAGCATTATGCCCAACGATTGACTATAAAAGAAACTCACAGACAAATTTGAATTTTTAGCCAGGAGTTGGTACTCTTGAATATTGAGCATATCATTGCTTTTATTATTTCATATAAAGAATTCATTTTGTTAATGTTAGTTATTCTAAGAGGTTTCATTGTCATGATTCAGAGAAGCCGAGTCAATGTCCAAAAAATGTCTTCGCAGCAATGCAGAGAAGTTTGAGTTCCAGGCTAAAGTATCGCGGCTTATGGACATCATCATCAACTCTCTTTACAGCAACAAGGACATTTGCTTGCGAGAATTAATCTCCAATGCATCTGATGTAAGTTACTATTCCTTTCTGTTCTTTACAGCCTAATTTGAAGCTTGCATAAATATTATTTTCCAAATTTCTTATTCTTTCTTCGTAAGTTACAATTTTCAGGCTTTGGACAAAATTAGATTCCTTTCTCTTACCGATAAGGAGATACTCGGTGAAGGTGATGATACCAAGCTTGAGATCAAGGTTTGTATATACTGTGTCAAACTTTCGGTTTTGAAATGACATACAGATTAAATTAGACAAAGAAAAAAAATACTTTCGATTCGTGACAGAGGTGTGGGTATGACAAAGGAGGATCTGATCAACAACTTAGGAACGCTTGCCAAGTCTGGAACTTCAGGTATCGCGTCTCAGCATCCCAGAGTTTACAGAATAGTTTTTTTTTTTACTCAAATTCTTTAATAATATGTTTTGCTCTTTGTTCTTGTTTCCAGCTTTTATGGATAAAATGCAGACAGGAGACGATCTTAACCTCATCGGACAGTTTGGTGTTGGATTTTATTCTGTATATCTTGTTGCCGACTATGTGGAAGTGATCAGCAAACACAACGACGACAAACAGTATGTCTTCTGGTTTTATTCCACTATATATAATTGCATTATATTTGAAGGAGTCCATTTTAGCTTTACTAATTAACCTGCTTCAACTTGTAACTATTTAGGTATGTGTGGGAGTCGAAGGCTGATGGTGCATTTGCAATCTTGGAAGATACATACAATGAGCCACTCGGTCGTGGCTCATTGAATTTAGGCATGGATTGGATTATGAGAAGAGCAAGGTGGACCATGAGGGTCTGAAACTAAAACTAAAATCCTTAAAGCTACAGGTCAATAGTTGAAAGATCTTTTTTTTTTACAAAAAAAGTGAAAGCTGAATATGGTATCATTGTTTTCTCATGTTTTTGCCTCACAGTTTGAAGTGGAACTGCTGGAGATGCAAATACCATTGCAAAGAGATTACAAAGAAAGTGATGAAAAACACGGGATTCTTCGAAAGAGGCTATCTGATGATCATTCTAAGATTGTTTATTGCATTGATGAATTGGGTCTTGTATGTGCTTATGAGGTCTGTTTTTAAGATTAAATTAAGGATCTTGTTTATTTTTGGCACCTTCGAGCTAGGGGTCTTGACATTATTTGGGTTCGGGTTATTTGTTTTCGCTTATTGACATTGATTTTGTTCATTGTTTGTTTTGTAGATTGAAAAGTCGAACTTGGTTATTAAGGAGCTCGTTAAGAAAAATAATGAAGAAAAAGAAAGGTTAAATGAAGTTATTGCGGGCTTGTTGGCTGAAAAAGAAAAAGATAAGGTGGACAAAGATGTCTTGCTCAATAGGATGTCACAAATTGAAGCTATGTTAACCGCTGTGGTTCGAAGATAGACTATAAACACTTGGTTTTGAATGTTTTGATGTTTATCATGTTAGGATAATTTCGGTAATTTGATGTTTTAGTTGGCATTTATATTAGAATGTTTTATAATTTTATATATCTTTTGGGATTTTGTAATTTTATTTGATTATTTTATATAAATTTGTAATATTATAGAAATGTATTATGATGAAAAAAGCATGAAAAAATGGAAAATCTGGAAATAGAGAAACCGCTATGGTAGCAATTTTTTTAATGAAATGGTAGAAAATGTCACTAAATGGTAGCAAATTTTCAATGAAAATGGTGACTAAATGGAGGCAACATTTGTAGGTCCGGCTAGGGGAGGATCTAGTCGCCTAATCCTTGTGTACAAACCAACCCGGTTGTGCGGAATCCAACCGAGATAGCAAACCGAGATAGAACACGCAAATACACGACACACAATATTCACCGATTAACACCTCTGTATTAATACTATGAAAAGTCTGTTACAAATCAACGTTTACAGATGTATTCTGTAAACTCTCACTCTCTCGTATGTGTGTGTGCTCTCTGTTCTTGTGTCTCCTATGTTCTCTTCTGTCTTCAGTCTATATATATAGACACACAGCACCACGAAACAGAATAATCTCGACGAATCAAAACTGTTGTCGACTAAACACATGAAACATATATTAAAGTCGACGAAACACAATTCACTTTCGTCGACATGAATTGAGTCCGGCCCAGTTGTCATGTTTCAGCCCATGTGAGATAAATCGATGAAGTTGATTGGCCCATAACATGCAATTCACGTTCATGAATTCTCAACATGCATATTGTAAAGATTAGACAAATTATGACATCTATGACATCATCATCATGATGTCATGATGATGTGTAAACGGGAAACGGCTCACGGCTCTCCGTGCTTCGCGTGACGAACTCTGGGGCGCACGACGGAGGAATGTCGTGACGTCGGGCTTGAGCCGAACCTAACCGGGTCGAACCAAACCAAGTCGCGTCGAGTCGAGTCGCGTCCACATATATGTATCAACAAACTCCCCCTTGGACGCTACTCGCGAGATTCGCCTTTCATGTCTTCTAAGTCGGAGGATCTTCAAAGTCTTCACGTCTTCAAAGCAGAAAGTGTATCAACAAACTCCCCGTTTCATGTAGGAAGTGTGTTGACAAACTCCCCCTTAACATAAGCTCCCCCTTGAGTTATGCTCGTGAATGTCTTGATCTTTAGAACTTGAGATCCTTGTGATGTTGATGATGGCCAGCGGCAACTCGATCATCTTTGTCTTTTGAGTGCCTTCACGTTGTGTCTTCATTCCGAAGCTTTGTCATCGACCATGTTCTCCTTGCCTTTAGAATCTGCACATGCAAGAAATCTAAACGCGTAATGAGAACAACTGCTTGGAATAAAGTTAACATAAACAAATGACACACATGTGACCATTGTTCAATCAAACACCGTCCGACAGTTTGAAAGTTTAATAAAATTTATCAATTTCAATTTTAACTTTCAACACTTTGCAAATTTCGACCGTTTATGAAGATTTAGTCGTTTTCGGTTTTCGTTCAGGTTTCAGGTAACGAAGACTCGAGCTCCAACATCGTACGATCGAAAATAAAATAGAAATAAAATCTTTTTGGCTTTTTGAATATTTCAAATTTAAAGACTGAAAGCAGTAAATAAATATATACAGACAATCTTTTTGCGAGTTTCGAGGGTAAGAGAATCATATCAGTGTACGGTCATGCCAAAACGTTCTTGTTGTTCTTTTAGTTAACATTAAGATAAGCATCCTATAAAGATTATCGGTATTGTTGTCCACATAAACTCAACTTATCATTTGTAATCATGGCGAGGGGATACGTTAAGGTATGATTTATACTTACCGACCGGTGTTCATCCACATCACGACACATTCCCGTATCAAGGTATGCACGAGGGTTCATCTTACCGGTGAGTATACCGATTATCATCTGTTTGACCGTATATGATGTGAGATTCTCACTTATTTTGATTTGAAAACAAGCCCTATGTAATAGAATCACTTATTGATGAGGAACTTGATTTTCATATGCATGAGGGCACAAGAGCAAGTCCGTGAACAGGTCAGTACTTTCGTACAGCAGAGAGACGAACTTGACTCCCGGAAATAATTTGTGATGTATTATCACTTATTTGTTTGGACATGTGATTGTTGATCACTTATTGAGGTCGTATGCAGTATGTACACGTATGTATAGTATCATGGAAGATCTAGACTTGCGTCCCCGTTATTTTTCGGTAAAAGATACAACCATGATACCCAGATGATAAGCAGCATAAAGACCGAATATCTCAGAACCTCGGCAATCTCTCAAACGAAATTTCGGTACTAAGACCATATGCCAATGAATGGTTCCCACCCAGTCTTCAGTCGATTTAAGTTTATATCACCCTGCACACTTTAAAATGATTGTGAGCCTACCGATACATCTTATATAGAGCTGCTTAACATATTTTGCATTTAAGGTTTAAAGAGGTTTAGACATACCACTGATGTACTATCATTTTCTCTTTTGCTCGCCAGGAAACTCATTTTTGTTTTTCTAATGTTTTTGTGTTTTTGAAATTTTTCGATGTTTTTGGATTTTCAAATTTTGGATTTACTCCCCCTAAAAACAATAAACTAAGACAAATTTAAAACACAAGGTATTTACAAAAATGATTTTCCGATGTTGGTTTTACTCTTGCTTGACCTTAATGCCGTTTACCAATAATAAAAAGTCAAATCTTGATTTGTCAAATGCTTTGGTAAAAAGGTCGGCACGTTGGTCATCGGTGCGGACCATGACAACATTGATGAGTTTCATAGTGAAACAATCACGTGTGAGGTGATATTCGAGATCAACGTGTCTGGTCAAAGAGTGCTGTATGAGATGATAATAATTCATAAAGCAGCTAAAATATCGACAAGTAAAGGAGAGATTAGAAATTCAAAACCGTATCCTGCAACTGCTTTGTGCATTGCAAAGAATCTGAGCGCTCTCCCAAACTGGATATCCACCCGGTGTGGACTTCAAACTCGATTCTTTGTAGCTACTGAGAAGTCTTTTCACAGCAACAAGATCACAGACCTCTGGGTCCGGCTGGTTTTCCAAATTGCACCAGCGAAGGTCTTTGTCTTTCTCTTTCAGAAGTAGTGTGCGGTTGTTCAATCCACGCCAAGGCATCCGCACACCCGGTTGGTTTGTTCAACAAACACATTTTCTTCAATCACACCGTAGAGAAAAGTACCCTACACGTTCATCTTGTGGACTTTGAGCTTCTTGTGGAAGAAAAATCCATGAATCTTCGAAAAGCTTTAGACGTGCTGCAGGCGCGTACTTTTCATTTGAATCTTTCCTGATGACCCGATCAAAAACCATAACAACCAAATTTTGGCACATATTTCATCTGGTCGAATTTTTCAACTTCATTCAACCACATTCTTTCACCATCATTCCTTCATCGGAATGTTTGTCTTCTTATCTTTTTCCTTTCCTCTCTCTCCATCAATGGCAACAATATTCTCCTTGGATACAACAATGTTTCGGAGCCTTATGTCGCCGATCTTGTGCATGGACGCTCCACTATCAACAATCCTAAGACTATCAATAGTTCCTCCTGGACATCCTGCACACTCATTCAGAGATTAGTTGGAGAGGGGGACCCAAGCCTTCACAGACTTGGGTCGTCCGTCATCATCGAGGATTGTGACATCCATTTCCCGATGATTCGGAATTGATGTAGCTCCCCCTGAAACAATTTCCGATTTTGGTTTCCAAATCTGTTTTTGTTTTTCATTTTTAACATTTGATTTAACAGACTGCGTTTGGACAACCTCCGGTTTTAAAACCTTTTCAACATTTTTCCGTTGTTTTTTTCTCTGTTTCACTTCTTGTTGTTTAACAAGACGAGGGTCCTGTTTTGGTGAAACAAATCTTTTATGGTAATTGTTACCATGGGGGGCATCAACCTTTGCTTTCAACTTATGAAGATATGGGCAATTTCGAATGATATGCCCGATTGTACCACATTCAAAACATGATCTTCGTTCAACAAAACCCGAAGTATCATGTGGTCGTCTTGCCGATGATGATGAACTTTGTGATCTCGAGGTACTAGGTTTCGAACAGTTTGCTTCATTTCTTTTCAACACTGTTGCTTGTTTAACAAAATCTAAGTTAGATTTGTTTTCAAACGTTTCAATTTTGTCCGTTCCCTTTGATTTCACAAAGTTTACCTTCTTGTCCTTTTTCTTGTTTTGGCTCTGTTTGCCTTTTCCATTTCCTTGGGCAGCGTGATTTTGCTTTCGTTGATTGTTTTGTTTTTGCAATTTTTGATTCCCATATTTCTTTCTAACTTCGGATTTTGGGATAGGAGCACACTGAGTTACTACAACTCCTGGGCTCGACTTTCCCAAAAACTTACTGGTAGAATCTTCGAAAACTTTATCAATCAAAGATTGATTGACATTTTTGATAGGGAAATCCTTGTCTGAATATATTTTGTCAGATCCAATCAACGTGTAAAGCAAGTTCACGCTTTCACATCTTCCAGATGAGGATTCAACAGTCTTGGCTGTAGCAGTCACAAACGGTTTTGCAGGTGGATCACAAAGAATGTGATTCTCAAGAGGTATGTCCTCTTCTTTGATCACCGCATCAGACTTTGCTGAATCGGTATCATCAGATTCATCATCAGAAGAATCAGTATCCTCAATCACAACTGGAGGATTCTGACTCGGGTCAGCAGAAGACACACATGTATCTGCTGACACATCCGATTCTGATGATACTTCCTTCTTGTATCCGAGTCCTGCTGCAAATTCCTTAATGTCTAGAGGAACAGATGGTTCAAAGTGAGTTCTATACTCCTCATCAGGCAGGGCATCATAATTGTTTCTCACGGGTGGTGGACATTTCTTGTAGCCTATGCATGTGACATCCCGTTTCTCTTTCTGTACATCAATGATGTGATCCAACACATAGCTAGAGCTCAAATAACTGTCTAACTTGAGTCGGATCGCCTCACTTTCAGTTTTGACACAAGCCATTTCTTTTTGCATTATCTCAAGACGTGTGATATACAAGTTTATGTCAGTTTGTTTTCTTGAAACCATTTTTGTCAGTTCTGTTTTATCTTTCTTTAATGTCTCAATCATCGACTTAAAGTTCTTTTCATGGTTTTCATAAAACATGTTGGCTTCAGTGCATTTAGAAAGATCCACGGTCAACTTCTGGTTGTGAATGAATGTCACATCATACTTGTCTTGCAAAGCCTCGTGTTTGCCTTGCAACTCACACCACTTAGCATCTAAATCAACATGTTTGTTTTGCAAGTCAAACAAACTAGCTTGTAAAGCATCATGTTTGCCTTGCAACTCAGACATGTTTGCTTCTAAATCAGAACATTTAACTTTTAATCTAGCACAACTATCACAAATAACAGCAGTTGGTTCATTGACACATACCTGACTTGGATCACTCTCAGATGTTGACCTTTCTGCATCAGAATCAACAACCTCCCTTGATGATTCATATTCAGATCCAACCTCGCTTGAACTTGAAGTAGTATCATCCTCAACTGAAGTTGAAACATCTTCATCTGAACTACTGTCATGTTCAGAACTGTCATTATTTCCCGAGGATTCACCATTGCTGGCATCTTTGACAACTTCAGCAAAACAAGCTGTTCCAACTGGAGCATCACTACTCAACCTGATTGACCAATCACCACTTTCATATACTTGAACCACAAGTGCCTGGTTAGCATTTGATGGTCCTGCTTGGCTTTGGTTGTTGACAGGTATCAATGTACGCTCATCGTTCCTGTTCTGATTCTGCTGGTCTCCTTGATCTCTGAAAGGGTTCTGGTTCCCATGCTGAGCTGGCTTAACAGGAACTTGAATGGGATTGCCATGTAGATCAGATGTCACAGGAGGCCTTTGGGTTTGCTGTTGAGGCACTGGTTGAGGAACTGGTTGAAGCGGATTTCCATACAAGTCTGTTGTTGGAGGAGGAGTGCCATACAAGCTAGTGCTAGACACACTTGTTGGTCCTGTAGATTGAACAGGTAATGGATTTCCGAACATATCAGTTTTTGGAGGGACCGGAACTTGGAAAGTATTGCCAAACATGTCAGTGTGAGACACAAACGCTGTTTGATTTGGATCTGTATTTATCGGTCTATTCCATCTTGGATTCATTTTTGATCAAGACTAATAATACCTGAAAATCACACCTCAAACAAACAGTTAAATCACTTTGACAAACCTTCTGTTTAAATTTACATGCGCGACTACGGTTTTGAAAAAAAATTCAAGTGATGATTGACGAAATGCCTTTTGGCCCTTTTTGGGCTTTTAATTCAACGAAACACAAAATGTCTTTTAATTAATGAAACAAAGGTCCACTAAATGGATTTTAGACTTGGTTTTTGTTGACTTTTCAAAGCAAAATGGTCATATGTGTGTTTTAAATAAATGTTGACGGAACAGGGGGCTCTTGGGCTTTTAAGTTTACGAAAACAAAAGGCCACTTAATGTGAATCGGTGAAACAAAAAAAAATCCTTTTTTTTTTTTTTTGATCTTGACGAAACTGATAATGTGTAAATGGGCTTTGACGAAATACAAAGGAGGCCCAAACAATGTGTTTCGTCAACTTAATTTTGATGAAAAGGATTTTTCAGTTTCGTCGATACCCTTTTTGGCGAATCAGACTTGTTTCGTCAAATGTCTGATTCGTCAAAAAGATGTCAGGGGTTGGTGAACTGTTTGACTTTTTCTTCCTGACACAACAGACCCCCTTTCGGCTTACCCACACTGCTTTTCACCAAACAAGATATGGGTTGATTATTTTAATCAGTTATCCCTTCCCAATACACAAACAACTTTCAAACCTTATCTGGAAGATCAAAAAGGCAATTTTATCAAGAACCCTTTGAATGAACAGATGAACTTTTTGAATTTCTGGAAAACCTTTGATATTTCAAACACAAACTTTTGCTAAAATGTTAACAAAACCAACAAAATAATCATGCAAACATGAGTAATACAGGGTTTTGATAAAAACAATCAGCAAAACAACAAGATTTAACCAGATTTAAAGAGTTTTTCCAGAAAATATGAATTTTGAAAATCCCGAAAAACGCAAGAACACCTCGGTTTTAACAAGGAGAAGAGCCAAGGCTCTGATACCACTTGTAGGTCCGGCTAGGGGAGGATCTAGTCGCCTAATCCTTGTGTACAAACCAACCCGGTTGTGCGGAATCCAACCGAGATAGCAAACCGAGATAGAACACGCAAATACACGACACACAATATTCACCGATTAACACCTCTGTATTAATACTATGAAAAGTCTGTTACAAATCAACGTTTACAGATGTATTCTGTAAACTCTCACTCTCTCGTATGTGTGTGTGCTCTCTGTTCTTGTGTCTCCTATGTTCTCTTCTGTCTTCAGTCTATATATATAGACACACAGCACCACGAAACAGAATAATCTCGACGAATCAAAACTGTTGTCGACTAAACACATGAAACATATATTAAAGTCGACGAAACACAATTCACTTTCGTCGACATGAATTGAGTCCGGCCCAGTTGTCATGTTTCAGCCCATGTGAGATAAATCGATGAAGTTGATTGGCCCATAACATGCAATTCACGTTCATGAATTCTCAACATGCATATTGTAAAGATTAGACAAATTATGACATCTATGACATCATCATCATGATGTCATGATGATGTGTAAACGGGAAACGGCTCACGGCTCTCCGTGCTTCGCGTGACGAACTCTGGGGCGCACGACGGAGGAATGTCGTGACGTCGGGCTTGAGCCGAACCTAACCGGGTCGAACCAAACCAAGTCGCGTCGAGTCGAGTCGCGTCCACATATATGTATCAACAACATTGGTGGCTAAATGGTACCAAAACGGTGACAAAAAAACGTCACAACTTGGTAGCAAACAAGGCTATCGAGTAGCAAACATGGAGTGGTCACAAATAATTTTGACCGTTTTTGTGGTGGCAAAAATTTGGTAGCAAAATATAAAAATAATGGCTATTTGATGACAATAGGGCAATTGACACGGGTGTTTTTGCCACCGCATATTAGGTTACAAAATGGTGGCAATAAGGCAATTGCTACCATTTTGCTACCCAATATGCGTGGTTGGCCAGATGTCCTGTCACATAGACCTCTTGTCTCCTCTACGATAACCATTAGTAGAGATCACCTAGTACAAAGATCCGCGGACAACCATTGGCTACACGTCGCTTTCCGGATGTGCTTGTTGTCTCTTTGTGCCTGTGGATGACTTGTCAAGGCCAGCTGGTTGTTTTTCGGGCTAGATATGCGTTTTGTCCGGACCCGTAGGGGTCCGAGACCATATCTCTTCAATTACCTTCTTTCTTTTGTTTTTCCTTTAACTAGGACTATACTAGAAGGGTCAAAGTATCAATAATGGCATAACTACAGGGAGGTCAGGACTCCTTTGTAGTTCCGCCAATGTTTTTCAGTCTATCAAATTTGTTAAAACTTGAGGAACAAATACATTATTAATACTGTAATTCTTAAATTTCTGTTTTTTATACATTTTCTTTCTTCTTATTTCTAAAAAACTAAAAATTGATAAAAGTAGAGTTTTAAGTAGTTTATTTAATGTATTTGTTTTTTAGAGTCTAAAAACTATAGAAACAATTTAAAAAGTGTTATTTGATATTCAACTAATTATAGAGAGTAGGTAAAATGATAACTTAAACAGTATCAATTATATCGAATTTTTTATAATTATGCTAACGCGCAATCAATTTTATTTTTTTATCCTTCTTTTGTTTTCAATAAGCTGATATAATTCCCCACAAAGAAAAGTGCTAATATAATTCACATATGTGCTAAAATTAATTATCTTGTGTAATTTACATGTGATAATATAATTTAAAAATGTTACTTTTATGTATGTATTATTTTAATATGTGCTAGTTTAACATTTTTAAGTACTAGTATCTACTCTTATGATAAATGTGATTTGTACCACAATCATCACACACATACTGGTTTCTTAACCGGTTTAGAGCATTCACATCTATTCACATCCACACCACATCACATTAGTTTGGGTTTTCATATACCTCAAACCTCTTCTTGAACCGAACTGTTCCTCCACAAACAAATTTTTACCGACCTGGCCCAATATGAAACCGGTTTTAAACCAACTCGGTATTTGGGCGAAAACCATTTTGTGCACCTAAACCCATATATTGATGAAAAATAAAGTCTTTAAAAGTTATAGCAAGCCCATATTATATTGGTAGCTCAATCCAATAGGTTGTGACAAGACAAGATAAGAAAACCCATTATCAAATCCACTTTAACATAACGGATAACATTTCTGCAAACGGATATCCTCCAACCACGTCATCAGTCATCATCACAACCACCGTTCGTTCGTTATGGCCGGTACTCTGTCTCTGGGTTTCGTTACAGCCTCCACAACCGCCTTTACTTCCGTATCTATCAAGCGTGTCAGAACTTCCACCTGTTTCAGAACTAAAATTCGCTGTATAGGATGGGTACATACATTCATTCATTCTTTTGGTTCAGTAGTAACAAGTTCCAATCTGTTTTAATTGTAACATTTGTTGTCTGGTTTTATTAAGGAAGGATCCGGAAGGGATACTGGGGCCACCAACCACCGGCCACTTAGCCAGACGTGAGTTCCAGAGACGCCTTGAGAAAGACGCCGATGCTCGAGAACAGTTCCAACGTCAAGTACAAGAAGAAAACGAACGTCGACGTGCTCTGCGTGAGGTCAATTTTAATTTATTTTTTGTTAAATTGTATCCACGTTGAACTAGGGATGACAATGAAACCCGAACTCAATGGATGACAATGAAACCCGAACTTAATGGGAATAATGAAACGTTATGAGACATCCGGGACGGGTTATCGGGTATCAGATTAGTTATTATTTTTTTTTAGCGGGTGTGGAACCGGTATTAGATTTGGTGAGATACCTTTTTACCATACTCGATTACCTGATAACATATGCCCGTTTACCCAAGTATATACTATTTTAATTATGTCATGTATATGTCTAGTTGTCTACCCGGGTACCGGTTCCAAACTCGCCCCATCGCCTTCCCTACGTAAAACTGAGTTGCAATATGTAGTGTACATAGTTGTCAATAGCGATTGTAGCGATCACTATAGTTCACTACGTAGCGTATAGGTCTAGTGTCGCTATTAGGGTTGTAGCGATAGCAAAAATAGCGACACTTTATTTATTCTTTTGTTTTTTTAATATAAATAGCAATTAAATATTGCTATAAAATAGCTGGATTTTAGGTTTTTGTTAAATATACATATAAAATAGCATATATATACCAAGGTATTTTGATATACATATAAAATTTTTAAAATTTATTATCTAGTGTATCGGTATTTATAAAATAGCCGTCTGCTATTTATCGCTATTCGCTATGTAGCATATATGTACCATACCACTATTTGTCGCTATTCGCCATTAATAACTATGGTAGTGTATCATACGAGATGGAAGCGAAAATAGTAAACATAAGAGGAAAGTTGATATATTATTTTGAGTAATTAAAGAATGACATGAGGTGTCCAAAGAATTCTTAATTTGGCAGACATTGTTAATTTTTGGAATTTTGAATTTATAAGCAAGTGATTAATCGGAATACTAAAGAGAGAAATAAAGGGCGAATAAATTGCATGAGTCGGTAACAACTCATGATTTTCTTGTTAAATGAAAATCTAGAAAATATATAAGATTTGTTGTTGTTTTAGATACGTTGGTTCGTGTATAATTTCGTTGACTGGGTTATTTGTCCCTCATCAATCGTTCACTTGATGTATACAAAGTTAATACGGGTGCATGAATGTAGTCAGATTGTTGAACCTCATCAATGCTGGATGTTTGATTTTTTTTTTTCTTAAATTTAGTGAGAGTTCTATGATCCGAACAGGGGAACAGTTTTAAGGTTTGCAATATGTTGTGAAGTTCATGCTATACGTTGTTGTAAATAGATTTGCTATAAACATGGAAGTAGTTGTTGATATTCATTACAAATGATCAATTCAGGACTTTGTGTTTAGGTTTGAAAGATTTTTTATGTTTGTGTGACAATGTGTTTTACAGTCTCGGCGTGAACCGAATAACATTGAGGAGTTGGTTGAATATTTTCTTGATACTGAAGCTCAGGAGCTTGAATTTGAGATTGCTAGAATGCGGCCTAAGTAAGTTCTTTCCTTTGTCACATTGTTTATACTTGTTACCATTCTTGCACGTATTTAAATTACATAATCAATTCGAAATTAGAACTTGTCTGTTACTCTTTAGAAAAATCCTACATGGTTCCGTCTGAAGAGATAGTCATACCCCAGGCCCAAAAATCGTAGCCCAGATGATAACCCAAAAGCCCATTAAAGGGAAAATTCAAAAATGCCCGACTTCAAATACCACCAACGCACCTTGTGAATATTAAGTACAAATTATAGAAAACTCCATAGTTAGACTATGTGTTATGAGTGGCTCCAAAGGGGCTTCAAGTGAAAAAAAAAAGTGTTGCCACACGGACGCGCTTTTTTATTCACCCTTCACATCACTAAGGTATGTTGTGGGGGGGTTTATATGAAATGTTGTATTGCTGGAGGTGACTGTATATGATTGGTTAGTATATTATTTATATATTAAAAAACTAAAATATCAAGAAGGGAAAGCCCCTTTTGCAGCCCATGGTGTCCACACCCGCTTTGCTGATGTGGCCACCTCTTACACCCCCAATAAAGCCCCATAACACATAGCCTTATGCGTGCTTACTATTGATAGTAATTGTAGGATGGGTGACCTCCTAGAATGTCTTCACTTAGGCAAAACAAAAACAAAAACAAAAACGTGAGCTTGTTATGGGCAAGACACATAATATTGGTTGTTATGAGGGGTGGATATTACAATATGACCTCAAAGGTCCTAGGACTCCTAGCTTTTCTGATGAAACAAGTAATTGTATTGTATTTGTTGTATGTTGCATATAATCACATGGCTTTTCAACAAAACTCATGGTTGGAATACTATAACTTTCTAATGTCACCCTCACAACCATATTAACAATGGTATTTTCAGGTTAACCGATGAATTTTTTACTCACTTAAAGTTTGAACTAGGACAGATTCGTTTTGCTGTTCAAAAAACTGAGGTTTGTTTTCTTATTCTACTACAAGCTTAAAACAAATTTATTGATCTCAGATTAATTAACTGTTCATCATAATGTGAGTACCAATGATCATTGTAGGATATGGAAGATAGAGTGATTGAGTTGGAAGCGCTACAAAAAGCCCTTCTTGAAGGAATAGGTTATTATCTTTATAATAACATATTTGAAATTAGTTCCTCTAGACATTGTTTTTGTAAACCAGTAACATATATGTTTTGTCTGTTTTAATTTTGCAGGAGCTTATGATAAACTGCAAGCTAACATAGTGAAGGCAAAGGATAACCTAAACAAAATCTTTACATCAAAGGATGTGCAAGCAACTGTAAGTGAAATTCGGCTATTTCTGTTACAAAGTAATTCATCTAACGGATACTAATTTTTTCCGACATTTGTTACACAGTTACTGGAAATGGTGGAGAAGAACGAGATTAATAAATCTTTATTGGCACTTCTTGATGAAAATATAGTGAGTGCTCGCAGGAGTAATCAGGCAAGTGATGTTACCTAAAAGAATTTGAAGTAGACTTGGTTAAAATACGAAAGCATTGAACCTCTTGATGCAGAGCGAAGGCACAAACGATTAAACATAATACTCTTTAAAGGAAAAGTTCATAAGTTTCTGAATAAATAAAACCGCTACATCAAGCCACTTTTGTAGAGAAATGCTAATTTTGGCAAGTATTTTCAATTCTTGGGAAGTTAAAATTGACAGCCTGGGCATGAAACTAAATGACTAAATAAACCCGTGAATTAACCGTTTTATAATTAAAATGGCATGACATAAATCGTTAAAACCAGGGAAAGTACAACGTCTAAATTGGGGCTCCGGATGATGTAATTTGGGTCCGAGAGTAAGCCAAACCTCCTATGGCCGTTTGTTACAACATCCAGCCTGTTACACTCTTTACATCCATATTTCATGGGGTTAGACGGGTCAAAGAGTAATGCCCCTTTTAAGTTAGAACTTTTTCCACTTGCTTTTATCCGGCTGATCCAGTGTTAATGTGCCCGCTATCGGATCAACTTTGTATCACCCTTTATCTGTCACATGCAACGTGTTCTAGTTAAATACAAAACGTGTAATCATAATTATAAGGAAATCCTCATAACCCGGAATGGATGGTTTTCTCCATGATGCAGTTACAAGCAGCAGAATACATGGAGAAGGTTCGCGGGGCTGTGCGCAAGTACTATACCGTCTAGTTTTGAGGTAGACAATATGTATAATATCATATTATTTGATTATTCGTATCATGTGCAAGTGATGTAGTTGAACAACAACTCCTATAAATTTTTTGAATACTATAATATGGTTTCATGGTTGTACCTTGTTCTTTGGTGGCATGGCAGCAGTCTACGAAATCAATATGGCCTTAAATTCAGGAAGTATCATGTGGTGGTTGTAAATTATTGATTCATGCCCATATGCATTGAGACCTCAGGAGAGAAACTTGATTATTTTTATTTGAATTTTAATAATTAAATCTTTCTTTGATCACCTAGATGATTCCCTACTCTGTAATTTCATATTTAATAATAATAATAATAATAATAATAATAATAATAATAATAATAATAATAATAATCAGTTTGATTCTTTCATCTGTTTTGAGGGTCCACCTATACTGCGTTAGGGTAGGAGGGGCGTACTACGGGTAGCGCTTTTGTACACTGTGCTGATGGCTCGGGTGGTGCTTGCGGGTATTGTATAGTGGTTGGGTATTGTTTACGAATGCGGGTAGGTGATAAGGATGAGTTTTTTTGACCGTTGGGATTTAAAAAAAGAAAAGAAAAATTGCTTATGGTGTACCTAAAAGAAGTGGTGCCACTAATTAGGATAGTTCAGCCATTCAGGGTAAAACTGATGTGCCAATGCAAAATTAGTGGAAATCTTAAGGTAGTGTAAGATAAGAATTGAGTGCCCCTCCCACCCTTAGCAGTGGCGAAGCTTGAGATTTCCGACCGAGGGGTCGAAAACGTATATACCAAAAAATTTCTATAAAACGGGGGGTTGAAAATGTATATACCCAAAAATTTGTATACGAAAACTACATACTCTCCACTACTGAATGAAAAGTTCGGGGGGTCGGCCGTCCCCTTCCGCCCCCACTATGCTTAGCCAATGACCCTTAGACTGTGTTCCTGTGATTAATAATCGAAAGAAAAGAAGAGAAAGAGAATTAAAGAGAGAAAACAAAGGGAAAGAAAAGATTAATGTAATTTGGAAGGATAGAAAACGCAAGATAGGAGAAATCTTCCTTTATGTCTAAATCTCTCCAATTTAAGAAGATTATTAAAAATCTTTCTTTCTTTTCTTTCCATTTTCTTTCGTTAAAAACTCGGGAACAAAAACATTTTCTAGCTTCATTCCATTAAAAACTCGAGAAAACAAATCTTTTCCAGGTGCTTCCTTTTAGTTCTCTCCTTGGAAAAACTAAAAGAAGATCCTACTTGATCGGAGTGGGAAGATTACAATGGGTTGGTTAGGTTATGTGTTAGAATCGAATCTACAAATGTGCATATGTAGGAGCGTTGTTCATACAATGATATAAAACACTATAATAATATTATAATAACATAAATGAATTACAATACACGAGGAATTACAATACTGGTTACAACAGAAAGTAATGAAGAATAACAAGAAACAACGATGAAAAGTTTTTCCATGGATTCGTGTTCAATAGGATCTATAAAATAAATTGTTTTTCCACCCTAAGAGATCACATTTGCATCCTAGGGTAGAACAAACGAATGAAGAATAACTAGAAACCAGGATGAAAAGTTTGTCCATGGATTCGTGTTCAATAGGATCCATAAAATAAATTGTTTTTCCGCCCTAAGAGATCAAATTTGTATCCTAGGGTAAAACATCGAAGCAGTATGTACTGTCGGAAACACTCGAAAATCTGTAATAACACCCAAAACAAGTAGACAGATCAAACTCTTGATCACTAGAAAACGATTTGTGTGTTTGAAAGGATTCTTCTGTATTCATGAGTCTTTTGATGTTTTATATGTGTTTCTAACAAAGGTTGTAACACCTTAGGCAAATCTAACATCGGTCGTGGCGAGGAGAGATGTTGGGTTCATAACGAATGCGCCGCTTCTTAAATTACTAATGCATTTATTGCTTAATGCTAGTGGATGAGAGGAGAACTCCACCTCTAAGCGTACTAAAGTAGGGGTACTATCAGGATGGGTAACCTACTAGAAAGTCTCCACTTAGGCGACTAAAACAAATTCATTAGCTCTTCTAGGGGCAAAGCAGATAATATTGGTTGTACGAGAATAAGGGTGTTACAAATAGTATCAGAGCCACTCATGTGTTTCTCGGTATAGTGAGGCGAACCTTATCGATGATGGTTGAGTCCTCGAGGGTCTTAAGGAAAACAGCTTAAGCAAATCTCACATCCATGACTAGGATGGTCAAGCAAACCTTATCAAGGACGATAGGTCCATAAGGGGGATGATTGTAACACCCTAGACAAATCTTACATCAGTTGTGGTCAGGAGAGATGTGGTGTTCATAATGATTGCACTGCCTCCTTGATCACCGATGTGTTTGGACTCAATACTAGTGGATGAAAGGAGAACTCCACAATTAAATATGCTCAAGTGAGAGTGGTATTATGATGGGTAAGCTTTTGGAAGTCTCTACTTGAGCAACAAAAAACAAATAAGTGAGCTCTTCATGGACAAAACAGATGATGTGGTACGAGAGACGATCCCTTTGGTTTTATACTCAAAATAAAAACCATAAAGTTGCCCAGTCATTTAACTATATAAAACCAAAAATTAAATTGTATTAAATGTTTTAATGAAAATTTAATTGCTTCATAGTAGTATCAGAGCCACTCATGTGTTTCTCGGTATAGTGTGGCAAACTTTAACGATGACGGTTGAGTCATCGAGGGTCTTCAGGAAAACAGCTTAAGCAGGTCTCACATCCATGACTTGGATGGTCAGGCAAACCTTATCAAGGAAGATAGGTCGATAAGGGGGATGATTGTAACACCCTAGACAAATCTTACATCGGTTGTGGTCAGTAAAGATGTGGCGTTCATAATGATTGAACTGCCTCCTTAATTACTAATATGTTTGGACTCAATACTAGTGGATGAAAAGAGAACTCCACAATTAAATATGCTCAAGTGGGAGTGGTATCATGATGGGTAAGCTCTAGGAAGTCTCCACTTGAGCAACAAAAAACAAATATGTGAGCTCTTCGTGGGCAAAACAGACGATGCTGGTTGTACGAGAGACAATCCCTTTCGTTTTATACTCAAAATAAAAACGTTAAAGTTGCCAAGTCATTTAACTATATAAAGCCAAAAATTAAATTGTATTAAATGTATTTAATGACAATTTAATTCCTTCATAATTAGTTATGCATTGATTCTAACTGAAAGACCTTTTAGTTCGGGTCTACATATTCACATACCCAAGGGCCTATTACCACACCTTCAAGACGCCTAGTTAGGCATAGATAGGGGGTCTATGGTTTAAGTCTCCAACCAGTTGATCAACCTCGTATCATGTCAAATCAATCACTCCATACGTCACGTACAGGGCTAGACTCCTCGTCTTAAAGAAAATGAGAAAACAAAAAAAATAAAAATATACGCCGCGTACAGGGCAAGACTGGGCGTCTAGGGTGGTCCAAATGACCATTATAGCCCTATATTGCCCCTAGTCTAGCCTTAACTCACGGGTATAATAATCTTTTAAACAACTCTAGACGCTCAGCCTAGCCCTGTACGCGGTGTCTAGCCCTTCAAGTATAAAAATTTAAAAAAAAAAAAAGATAATGAGAAATTACCATTTTAGCCCTGAGACACCCTGAGTCTAGGCCTAACTCAGGGCTAAAAAAATTAACTATTTGAGAACTATTATGCTTAAATGGTTAATTACCATTTTAGCCCTCATTTAGGCCTAGACTGGGGGTGTCTCAAGGCTAAAATGGTAATTTGTCATTTTGTTTTTTTCAAATTTTTAAAACTTTTATACTTCAGGGGCTAGATGTCGTATACAGGGCTAGACTGGGTGTCTAGGATTGTTTAAAAGACTATTAGACCCCTGAGTTAGGACTAGAATGGGGCAACACAGGGCTTTAATGGTTTTTTGGACCACACTAGATGCCAAGTCATGCCCCGTATGTGGCGTATATTTTACTTTTTTTTCACTTTTTAGTATCAATAACACTAATATTAATTATAAAAAACTCATATTAAAATCAATAACAGTAATATTAATTATAAAAAAATTGATACTAATTATAATAACACTAATATTAATTATACAAAAAGCATTCTTCCGATTCACTATCGATAAAATTACTACTCTGGTTTGGGTTTGGTTTCGACATTAACTATAATAACACTAATAATGTTTATACAAAAAATACAACTTTTCATCAAAAACACACCAAATTACCCTACCAAAACACCCAATTCCTCACTCAAAAAAACATCACCCTTCAAGATGCCGCGTCTAGGCCTGTATTATGCGTATACATCCCGTACAGGTCTATGTGCCTAGAATAGGCCTCGTATAGGCCAATGGTGTACTATAGGTCCCGTATAAGCCTATGGGTGTGGTATAGGTCTATTGGTGTAGTATAGGTCTCGTATAGGACTATAAGTGTAGTATAATATACTATGTATGGTATCGTGTAGGTGTAGTATAGTTCACGAATTGGACTATAGGTGTAGACGTGTAGTATAGGTCCCGTATAAGGTTCGTATAGGCCTTTGGGTGTAGTATAGGTCTCGTATAGGCCTATGTGTCACACCCCAACCGATGGCGGAAACATCGGGGCGTGGCACTGAGCGAAACAGATTGTCCAAGAGAATCCATAACAACTATTAATGACGATATATTTAACGTTAATATCCCATACTACTAACATATAAAGTAAAAACCGTTATTACAGATAGTGTTTTTCCTAAACAAAACTATTCCGACAACTCAGATTTATTTAGTGGAGTTTCTAGACTTCCTAGCTTGTTTTCCAGCAAATATAGCATCCTATCAACCTGTCACATACGTTAAAATAAAGTCAATGCATATAATGTAAAGGTGAGTACACAAGTTTGCATAGCATATAGTATAGAAAAGCGTTTACGCATAACCAGCATGTATCACGTAACAGGAGAAGCATGTAACTATCAAACAATGTCTACAACTTAACCACGAGACTGCGTTTTGAGTGTGCACGACACATGTTCAGCGAACATGTGAAGTAAAGTAAAGTGATCCCTAGCAACCCCCGTCCACGACAGGTGCTGAGTCCAAACTATAGTACTATCGTTGCTAGAGGCGGTATAGTGTAACACTGTATAACATAGTACAAGCATTCAAAGTACACGTATAGCATGCGGGAGCGGTTAGCGTTTATAAAGTTTTTGCGTTGTGTGTTGTTGTGTTTTGATAGAGAACGCATGTAACACCCAAAGTGCGTTAAAAGAAAATGGGTTCGAGTATACTCATAGTATGTGTTTAACAAATAAACACAGTCTTGGATTGAAGGGAGCGCGTTGGAGTTAGCCTGAGCATAGAACAATTGCGTAAGTGTTGAGCAGCGTGTAACAGAATGCGTTGAATGTGATCTGAACGAATGGGGATAACCCATCCGAGCGGATGGTCATTCGGTCGGATGGTCATCCGAGCGGATGGCCATTTGAACGGATGGCCATTCGAGTGGGCATGTGGGTGTTTGTAAAATTGTTAAAATTCGAAGTTTAATCAAATCGTTTTGAACAATCATTTAGTATGAGTGACAGGTCACCTGGTCGAATGGTCATTCGATCGGATGGTCATTCGATCGGATGGTCATCCGATCGGATGGTCATCCGATCGGATGGCCTTTCAAGTGGGTGATCTGATATTTGAAAACTTTACAAGTTTTCTTAAGTAAAAGTTTGGAATTTTAACGGAGATGGCTTGATGACGTGTCAAACCACGGAACCGCCCGAAGTCCAGCTCGTTCGATTGGATGGGAATCACCCCATTCGACCAAAATCGCTGTTCTTGTCGAGGTTTCATGTCTGACCCGTTAATCGGTCATCTCTCCGGTGGAAATCCGTTTTCAAGCCGGTTCTAGACTCAGGAACGAGCCTAAAGTCTGGTTGAGTCCAGATTCCATCAGTTTTGAGAAGAAAAGTGAAGAAAAGTTGAAAAAAAGATGTAATCAGTTGAAAAGTGTTGAAATCTTGTAAAACTTAGTTGAATCATGGTGGAAATCTCTTAGACCTGAACAAATCTTGATGAGTTGGTGCTTCACAATAGCTTGCATAAGCAAAATGAGTGAAGAACACCTTTAAGAGGTCCAAATCAGTCATTTCAGAGAAAAAGAAGTATTTGTGTGTGATCTTGATGAAGAAGATGATGTAGAAGTGTTTAGTGGTGATGATTGTACAAGATTTGAGGAGAAATACTTACGAAATAGGCTTGAATCGAGAGAAAGAGTGCCTGAGAGCGTCTTGAGTGTGTGTGGTCGGATGAGAGTGTCAAATCAGTGAAAGGGACGTGTACGACAGTATTTATAGACGAGTGGGAGAGAGTGAGGCGGTGGAGAGTGGCGTGTGGTCAGATGGCCTGTCGATCGGATGGCCATCCGGTCGGATGGTCATCCGAGCGGATCTCCATTCACGACTGGTGGTCCATTCGATCAGCCAAGTGGTGCGAGTTAGTTTTCCAACTTTCGTTTCGTGCGTTAAGCGTTGGGTTGCGTTTAAGCGAGTTGCGAGTAAGCGTTGAGTGTTTAAGTGTTGCTTTGATCACCACATAACGTTTAAACAAATAATCACACATAACACATATAACAGCTAGAATGCATAAAAGTAAATATGCGTTTCGAGTTTGCGTTGCGATAGCGTTTAGTCTAAATAAGCTATAAAATGCGATAAAATGCGTCTAGATAGTAAGCGTTATAAACAGCGTTAAATGCGTTAACTATGTTGTTATATGCGTGTAGTAAGCTTTTAAAATGCGTTGTAAAAATATAGTTTAAACCCTTTAGCGTCAATCGAAATCTCGGGAGTACAAGCAATTAAGCAAGAAATGACAGATACAAGTAATGACCCGGAAAGTCGGGTTGTTACACTATGGGTGTATTATTGACCATGTATAGGCTTATCGGTGTAGTATAGGTTGCGTATAGGCCTCGTATAGGCCTATGAGTGTAGTATAGGTCCCTTAAAGGCCTATGGTTGTACTATTAGCCTCGTATAGGCCTACTAGTGTAGTATAGGTCTCGTATAGGCCTATAAGTGTAGTATAGTATATTATAGTATCTTATCATATAGGTGTAGTATAGGTCTCGTATAGGGCTCCTATAGGCCTATGCATGTAGTATAGGTCCCGTATAGGCCTATGGGTGTAGTATAGACCTCGTATAGATCTATTGGTGTAGCATAGGTCCCGTATAGGCCTATAAGTGTACTATTATACTATAGTATCTTATTGGTGTAGTATAGGTCTCGTATAGGCCTATGAGTGTAGTATAGGTTCCGCATAGGCCTATGGGTGTAGTATAGGTCTCGTATATGCCTATAGGTATACTATAGGTTCCGTATAAGGCTATATGTGTACTATTGGTCCAGTATGGGGTTATATTGTAAGGACCTGCAAAATTGTCCTTAAACGACTCGTAAGTGAAAACCCGGACCCCTGAAACCCAAATACGCATGAAGAACCAAGAAAATCAGATTTTTGATTTTCGCGCGGGCCGCGTAAGCAATAAGGTAAGGCTACGCGGGCCGTGTCAACTTAAAAAGTCTCCGAATAAGCATTCAGGCCACGTGTCGTACGCGTGGCGGACCTACTGTCACGGCCCCCGACCCGGTTTGACCCGTTTCAGGAGCCGCGGGACAGAAATCCCGTGGTATTTAATTAATTGAGTTTGACAGCAGAAGTTTTCATCAGGATCTTTTTAAATGCAAAAATATTTCCCGATTATTTTATTTCACAACTCGGGATAAAACCCGGTAATTTACAATCATTTGATTTTACAAAGAAACCTTTTATTTTACAAAACATGTTTCTTTATTTTATACTGAGCCACTTCCTTGAGCTTGTAGTGCTTTATGGCACTTTTCCTAGATCATAACAGATCACCTGAAACATGTTTGAAAAAGGTTTTGTCAGCGGGAAATACTGAGTGAATCATTCTACTTTGCATAATGATGCATAGTTATTAATTACAGCATAAGAGCGATTACAATGGCTTCTATCTTATTTTTATCTGGCGCTCTATCACAATGGTGACAAGTCACAATGGTGACGATGGTCATACCACTATTAGATCAATGAACCTAAATAGCGATGATTATCCCTAGTAGGTCAATGAACCTAACTGGGAGAAAATTAGTAATGTGCACAATACCCCACTAGCCAGTGATTCAAGATATCCACGACTTAGTCCATGTAATTATAACCCTTGAAAATAATTTGAGGTATTGTAAAATAGTTGATAAAAAGAGAATGACTCACATTGCAGATTTATACGGGCAGAGTTTAGCCTACTGATTTAGCCTTTTCAACCTAATTTAATAACATGCACACAATTCTGGTTAGAAATCAATACAGCATTTACGATAACTCACGAGATCAAACCCTCACAACGAATGACAAAGTGCGATACTTAAACATCCATCGGATTCACAACGAATGACAAAGTGTAATCACTTAAACATTCATCGGAATCACGACTAATGACAAAGCATAACCCTAATGTGGGCAGCACTTAAACATCCATTGGATATATTGATCGATCGGACAATGAATCGTAATAGCGATCGAGTTAATACCCTGATTGCGGCGTCGATTAGTGATCCGTGTGTGTTAATTGTGATAAACAGAGCATAACTCAGTGTATATTTCGAAGTTTTACGTCGTTCTGAAGCCAGGAATCAAGTCCCAAGCCCCTGTATTTATACCCAAATTTGACATCCCCCGCGTGTCGCGAAGGAATCCCTGATTCCTGTCGCGTGTCGCCTGAGGTGACTTTCTAGAGTAGAGTAGGCACGTGTCCAACTAGCTCAGGTGAGTCGACGTTGCGTGAATTTTCCAATTTGACAGCGTTTTATAAAGATAATCGTAACTAGGGTTTTACCCCCCCTGAGTTTTAGGGGCCCTAATCCTGATTCCAACTATTCTGAAAACTTTAGGGATTATGTAGAATCACTTGGGTTTCTCAATTAGGGTTTCCTATTGGTCCAATTAATTTAATAATTATGACTTTTGATGAGAGTTGTTACATTCTCCCTACCTTAATAAAAATCTCGTCCTCGATATTTACTGGAGTAATTGAGGATACCTTCGCTTCTTTTCTGATTCCAGTTTCCAAATGTATTATGGTCCTATCTTTGAATCCTACTTTATTTGAACTAACACTACTCATTTGTGTTTTGATCTTTCTATCTTCTATCTGAAGAGGTTTCTCAACAAATTTTAACTTTTCGTTTACCTCTATATCTTGGAGAGGTACTACCAAAATTTGTCTGATATACATTTCTTGAGATTGGATACATGAAATACATCATGTACTCCAGCTAACTCTTCTGGTAGTTGTAAACGATAAGCAACTGGTCCTATATGTTGGATCACTGGAAATGGTCCTACGTACCTTGAACTTAGCTGTCCTTTCTTACCGAATCTAACAACTCCTTTCCAAAAAGATACTTTCAATAGCATTTTGTCTCCCACTTGAATTCCAACGGCTCTCTTCTATTATTTGTATAACTCTTCTGGCGATCTCTAGCCGTCTTCAGCCTTTTCTTCGTGATACTGAATATCACAGTCGTAGTCACTTAGGATTTTCATCCATCTCTTTTGCCTCATGTTAATTCTTTTTGCCCAAATATATATCTTAAATTCTTATGATCCGTATAGACAGTAAACTTACTTTCATACAGATAATGTTTCCAAATCTTTAAAGGCAAAAATTATGGCTCCTAAATCTAAGTCATGAGTGGTATAGTTTTCTTCGTGCTTTTTCAATTGCCTTGATGCATACGTAATTTACCTTTTTGCGTTGCATTAACACACATCCAAATCCTAGCTTTGAAGCATCACCGTATACTTTAAAATCTTCTGTTCCTTCTGGTAAGGTTATGATTGAGGCATTTGTTAATTTATGCTTTAAGATCCTAAAGGCTTCTTCTTGTTTAGGTCCCCATTCAAACTTAACTGTTTTACAGGTTAACTTATTTAATGGTATAACTATCTTGGACAAATCCTTAATAAACCGTCTATAGTATCCGGCTAAACCTACAAAACTCCTAATTTCCATTGTGGATTGCGGAACCTTCCATTTGGTAATTGCTGCTATCTTATCAGGATTTACGTGAATACCTTCATGATTCACCATATGACCTAGAAATTGCACTTCTGGCAGCCAAAATTCATACTTCGAAAATTTGGCGTAAAGTTTTTCTTTTCTTAACAAAGTTAAGAGTGCATGCAAGTGCTGACAATGTTCTTCCTGACTTTTGGAATAAATAAGTATATTGTCGATGAAGACAGTTACAAATTTATCCAAATATGGTTTATAGATCCTATTTATCATGTCCATGAATGCTACAGGTGCATTCGTTAACCCGAAGGGCATAACTGTAAACTCGTAATGACCATACCTAGTTCTGATAACAGTCTTAGGTATGTCTTCTTCTTGTACCTTCCATTGAGGATATCCGGAACGTAAGTCGATATTAGAAAATATCTATTTCCCTGGAATTGATCGAATAAATCATCAAGTAATGGGTATCGATTCTTAATTGTAACCTTATTCAATTCCCTATAATCAATACACTTTCTCATCGAACCATCCTTTTATCTTAACAAACAATAATGGTGCCTCCCGCGAGGATAAACTAGGTTGTATGAAACCTTTACTTAGTAATTTGCTTTTTCAATTTTAATATTTCTGTGGATGCTAACTGATAAGGTGCCTTATCTATCGGTATAGTTCCTGAAATTAGATGAATCCTAAATTCCATCTCCCTATCAGATGGTAACCCTGGTAACTCTTTTGGGAATACATCTGAGTATTCTGAAACTACAGAAATTTCCTTAAGTTCTTTATTTTTAGTATTAATGATTACTGAAATCATATATACTATTTCTTGCTTTCGTTCATAATTAGCAACTTTCATTACTGATATGAACTTTATGGGTTTACATAGCTTATTTCCTGTAATCATTATTACTTCTCTAGTGGTTGCAAAATTTTCTATAGAATTCTTATCATAGATAATTCAAGCATAGTTGTTTACTAATCAATTTCATTCCTAACATAACATCGAATTCAACCAATATGGTTGCAGAAATTTTATGACTTAAAAGTTCTATTTCCATGTTTTGCAGAACCTTATTTATTTTAACTAAATTCCCATATGTTGTTTCTACTGTAGAAATTTGCCTAATGCTGGTTAAAGGTAAGTTAAGAGTTTGGCAGAATGAAGTATTTATAAAACTTTGGTTTGCACCAGAGTCAAATAATACTTTTGTGTAAACATTGTGAACTAAGAACGTACCGGCTATCACATCTGGAATCATCTCTGCTTCTTGAGTAGTCAGTTGGAAGGCTCTTACATTCCTTTTTGCTCCTTCTGTAGGTTTAGCTTTATTGTCAGATGGTTTATTCAATTTTGGACAATCTGGCCTAAGATGTCCAGCTTCTCCACAGTTGTAGCAAACTGAAAATTTCTTCCTCCTGCAGTCTTCTTCTTGATGCCCCGGAATTTTGCAAAAATTGCAATATCCTTTGCATCTTCCAAAATGGTTCCTTTTGCAAGAATTGCAAAATGGACTAGTGGTAGATTGCCCATTCCTTCCTTTCTTGAAATTGTTATGGTTACCCGGACGGAATCCTTGGGTAATCTTTTCGGCTACTTCCTTCCTTCTATTTTCTTCTCTTGTCCGTACTAGTTCGTCACTCAGAGTATTGGCTAAATCCACCGCATCATCGATTGTGCGAGGTTTCGCAGCCTTGACGATATTACGGATTTCGGAAATCAATCCCCAAATATAACGAGAAATAAGTACCGGCTCTGGCGAAGCCAGCGTTGGTACCACTCTAGCATATTCGAAAAATGTCGAAGTATACCCTCGACAATCTACATCCACCATCCGGTGGGTTAGGAACTTATTTGTCATTTGTTCCTTTTCATACTCGGGACAAAAATTTCTTTCTACAAGGCTCTTATATTCTTCCCAATTCATAGCATACGCCATCCTTCTTCCTTTTGCTTGTAACACCGTATTCCACCATTCTAGCGCCCCTTCTTTGAAAAGATTTGATGCGTACATGACCTGATCATCCTGAGCACATTTACTTATGGCAATTACTGCCTCGGTTTTCTCTAACCAACGCAGTGCCGCAGTAGCTCCTTCATTGCCTGCAAACTCAGTGGGTTTACAAGCAAGAAATTCTTTGTAAGTGCAACCAGGCGTTGCAGCTTTCATTTTCTTAGGAGGAGGAGCTTGCCGTGGTTCATTATCATGATTAACATGATTACCGCCTCCATTTACGCTATTACTGAAGTTATCTTCAGAAATGCCTTTGCTAGGAACGATTTGTTGCGGTTCGATTGGATTTTTAATAGCAGCAACAATTGCTGGAATAGCGTTGGCTATCCCTTGAGTAACTATTGCTGGAATAGCGTTAGCTATCCCTTGAGCAACGATATTTTCTATATCTTGCCTAGTCATATATTGATCCCCCGGTTGTTGCTCAGATTGATTAGCCTCATTAACTGGTTCATTATTAGCGTTTTCCATCTGATATCTAATTTATAGATAAATAATTAGTATAAAAGAAATAATCTAATGTCATAATTAATTGCACATAATCACGTAAATGAATATACAAACAAAATTGTAAATTTTCTAAAATTTCATTTGTTTTATAGATTATGCTTCTATATACACCCGTTTTATTATTTATTTTACACATACTGATTTTACTATTACATAACCACAGTTCCATAAATCCCCTATCCTTTGTCAAATGATATTCTAGTAACGGTGTTCCCTCTCATCATATTTCCAGGAGATCTGTCCCCCAATCTCTTGAATCCTATTCCCAGTATCCATTAGTTCTTCACCAAAATGACGGAGTTCAGACATATTCTCGGTACTCATTGGTAAATTTGGTAAAGGTTCTGGATTGAACTGAGGAAAAAGCTTATAGGGATTGTTTTGTAACTGTATTTCCTTAGTCAACCATTCGTCTATTTGCGAGTGGATTGAAGGGTTTGGAATAGCTGGTTCTAAGTTCATTGGTAGTTGTGTTTCAAGAGAATTATTTTCATTAATAGGCTTAATAGTCTTATAGCTTGCCATTATAAAATCTAACTCTTCCTGAGATGGTAAACCCTCAATTTGCCTAGAGCTTTCCCCAATTTCCATTTTCTTATACTTGGGTTTCTTGGGAGGTAACGCGTTGAATTCTATAGGGTCTTCTATGTCTGGTATATACCTATTGAAATCTCTGGAAACTTCTATTCTTACTGGATAGAGATTTAAATTCTGAAGGGCGTCAGACAAGTCACTCATGCTGTTTAGCAAAATACACACAATTACTAAGTTAAAATCATAACAAAATTTTATATAAAACCTTTAAATATTATTTTACATTGGGTAACTACGAAACAACCAAATATTAAAACATACTAGGTTTTATTTATGAATTTATTTATTTACTGAATAAGGTTTCTAAACTGTAAATAAATAAAGGTGCTAAACTTTGAGTCAGAATATTTAAAGATTTATATTTACTGCTACAGTAGCTAACATATAAAGATCTGCCCATACTGTTCAAAATTAGTCAGTTAATAAAACACATAATCACAAAATAGCAATTAATATACATTATTAAGTATTTCTAAATACTTAATTGGCTTAAATCAGTGGCTCGATAAGTGGCTCTGATACCACCTTTTTCTGTCACGGCCCCCGACCCGGTTTGACCCGTTTCAGGAGCCGCGGGACAGAAATCCCGTGGTATTTAATTAATTGAGTTTGACAGCGGAAGTTTTCATCAGGATCTTTTTAAATGCAAAAATATTTCCCGATTATTTTATTTCACAACTCGGGATAAAACCCGGTAATTTACAATCATTTGATTTTACGAAGAAACCTTTTATTTTACAAAACATGTTTCTTTATTTTATACTGAGCCACTTCCTTGAGCTTGTAGTGCTTTATGGCACTTTTCCTAGATCATAACAGATCACCTGAAACATGTTTGAAAAAGGTTTTGTCAGCGGGAAATACTGAGTGAATCATTCTATTTTGCATAATGATGCATAGTTATTAATTACAGCATAAGAGCGATTACAATGGCTTCTATCTTATTTTTATCTGGCGCTCTGTCACAATGGTGACAAGTCACAATGGTGACGATGGTCATACCACTATTAGATCAATGAACCTAAATAGCGATGATTATCCCTAGTAGGTCAATGAACCTAACTGGGAGAAAATTAGTAATGTGCACAATACCCCACTAGCCAGTGATTCAAGATATCCACGACTTAGTCCCTGTAATTATAACCCTTGAAAATAATTTGAGGTATTGTAAAATAGTTGATAAAAAGAGAATGACTCACATTGCAGATTTATACGGGCAGAGTTTAGCCTACTGATTTAGCCTTTTCAACCTAATTTAATAACATGCACACAATTCTGGTTAGAAATCAATACAGCATTTACGATAACTCACGAGATCAAACCCTCACAACGAATGACAAAGTGCGATACTTAAACATCCATCGGATTCACAACGAATGACAAAGTGTAATCACTTAAACATTCATCGGAATCACGACTAATGACAAAGCATAACCCTAATGTGGGCAGCACTTAAACATCCATTGGATATATTGATCGATCGGACAATGAATCGTAATAGCGATCGAATTAATACCCTGATTGCGGCGTCGATTAGTGATCCGTGTGTGTTAATTGTGATAAACTATGCATAACTCAGTGTATATTTCGAAGTTTTACGTTGTTCTAAAGCCAGGAATCAAGTCCCAAGCCCCTGTATTTATACCCAAATTTGACATCCCGCGCGTGTCGCGAAGGAATCCCTGATTCCTGTCGCGTGTCGCCTGAGGTGACTTTCTAGAGTAGAGTAGGCACGTGTCCAACTAGCTCAGGTGAGTCGACGTTGCGTGAATTTTCCAATTTGACAGCGTTTTATAAAGATAATCGTAACTAGGGTTTTACCCCCCCCCCCCCCTGAGTTTTAGGGGCCCTAATCCTGATTCCAACTATTCTCAAAATTTTAGGGATTATGTAGAATCACTTGGGTTTCTCAATTAGGGTTTCCTATTGGTCCAATTAATTTAATAATTATGACTTTTGATGAGAGTTGTTACACCTACTGATGACACGCTAGCCCTACACGTAGACTGGGGGCTCTCGCGGGCCGCGTAAGACCCATGTTAAGGTTTACGCGGGCCGCATAAAACTCAAAATGTTGCTATAAATTACTGGTGCATGGGACTTGCTTTTGTGCTCGAAAACTTCATTCAAAAACGAAGAAAACTGCTTAAATTCGAATTTCTGAGTAGGGAAACGCTGCTACGATTACAGGGTATTAACTCGATCACTGCTACGATATAATGTCCGATTGATTGAAACTTATCTGATGGATGTTTAAGTGCTACCCGAACCCGGGCTATACTTTGTCATTCATCGTGAGGGTTTTGATTTCGTGAGTTATCGTAAAAAGTTGTATTAAGTTACTGACCTAGTTTCGTGTGCATTGTCGTTTAAATTAGGTTACAAGGTTTATCAGTAGGCTAAACTCTGGCCAACTAAACTTGCAATGTGAGTCATTCTCTTTTTATCAAAAGTGTTTTACAATATCCAAATGTTTTCCAGTTATAATTACAGGGATTAAGTCATGGTTATCTTGAATCACTCGCAAGTGGGGTATTGTGCATATTACTAATTTCTCACGGTTAGGTTCACCAACCTAACAGTGATAATCATCACTACTTGGGTGAAAGGACCCAATAGTGGTATGACCATCGTCACCAGGGTGTGACACGGCGCCAGATAAAAATAAGATAGTAGCCATTGTAATCGCTCTTATGCTGTAATTTATAACTAATGTGTCGTTTTGTTTAACCTGAATGACTCGCCAGTATTTCCCCGCTGAAAAAAATATTTTTAAAACATGTTTCAGGTGACCTACTGTGAATCAAGGAAAACGTGCTACGGATCACTAACAAGGTTGAAGTGGTGGCTCAGTAAAATAAATAAACATGTTTTGTAAAACCAGGGATTTCCAAGTAAAATACCCTTTGCTGTAAATTATGGGGTTTGTCCCAAATTATGAAATAAAATAATTGGGCATTTTCAAGTTTCAAAAGATCCTGTTAAACTTCCGCTGTCAACTCAAATAATAAATACCACGGGTTTCTGTCCCGCGACTCTTGGACCGGGTAACACCGGAACGGGGGCCGTGACAGAAAAAGGTGGTATCAGAGCCACTGATTTAAGCCAATTAAGTATTTAGAAATACTTAATTTTTCTGTTTACCATTCTATGATTCTATTAAAATTTAATTTAAATTTGTGTGTTTCTTCATATATGCTAAAGAATGAATGAACTATCAGAAGAACTTCAAAACTTTACTATCCATACCACAGATATGGACACCACCGGACCTTCACTGGCTACCAGGCTGATACGGAAGAGCCAATGGTATTCCAAGCCCAACCTCAGGATAAACCAAAACCGAAAAAGAGAAGAAGACTTGTAGGCTGGAGGCGTATACGTAGGAAGAAACCAGCGACACAGAAAGTTAAAAAGACTGAGGATCCCAATGATAAAGGAAAAGGAAAAGAAATCGGGGAAGGTTCCGGGCAAGCCCAGGAAATGCCATCATGGGAGGAGCTGGATCGTAAACTGGCACTTAGTGACCTCATCGAACCTGCCGATGAAAACCTCTTCAATTACCCAGTTGAATCACAACTTCCAGTTAATCTGGAACCTGCTATCCCAGATCCTATTATCCACCCCCGACCTCTACCAGGAGAGCTAGAAGAATGGTGGACAACTGACTGGCAATTTCAGAATCTCTTGAATAACCCTAACACATTTTTCCCCCAGTTGGACCCTAAGCCTGCACCAAACCCACCTATGAGCACAGAAAATCTGGCTAAACTCTGCCACTATGGCGAGGAGTTGGTGGACGCAAGAAATAGAATCCGAGAAGTGGGGGAGAGGATATCATGGAAATACGACGAGAGGGAACGTCATTTCTGAAGTTCCAGCTGACAGGGATCGTTTGTGGTTATGTGGCTATATGTTTAATAATAATAAAATAATATTAAATATTAATAAAAATATAATCATGTAAAATGACTTAAAATAAAACTTTTGTAAGATAGTTGGTATGTACGAATGCATACTAAAATATATAAAAATATGAAAGTCGCAAAGTCGACAATTTTGGCTATACGTATTGACATGATTATGTGCGATTGTTTTATTATATTTGATTGTTATTTATTTTGTACTAATAACTTATATATATTAATTACCAGATGGAACACGCTGGTAATGAGCCACTTAACGAGGTTAACCAATCCGAGCAAAACAATGAGGATCACTTTCTTAATAGGCAAGATATAGAAAATATTGTTGCTCAAGGAATAGCCAATGCTATTCCAGCAATCCTTGCTGCTGCCCGAAATCCAGTTGAACCTCAACCAATTATTCCCAGCAAACGTACTCACGGCGACAATTTCAGTAATAGTGTAAATGGAGGCGGCAACAACATTAATAATAATGATAATGATGGGATGCAAACCCCATTTCTTAAGAAAATGAAAGCTGCAACGCCTGGTTGCACTTACAAGGAATTTCTTGCCTGTAAACCAATTGAATTTGCAGGCAATGAAGGGGCAACTACAGCACTGCGTTGGTTAGAGAAAACAAAAGCAGTAATTAAAATAAGTAAATGTGCTGAGGAAGACAAGGTCATGTACGCGTCGCATCTTTTTAAAGAAGGGGCACTAGAATGGTGGAATACGGTCCTACAAGCCAAGGGAAGCGATGTGACTTATGCCATGAATTGGAAAGAATTTAAAAGTCTGGTGGAAAGAAAATTTTGTCCCGAATATGAAAAGGAACAAATGACAAATAAGTTCCTTAATCACCGGATGGTAGACATTGATTGTCGAGGGTATACTTCGACATTTTTCGAGTATGCTAGAGTTGTACCAACTCTGGCTTCGCCAGAACCGGTACTTATATCTCGCTATATTTAGGGTTTGATTGGCGAAATCCGTGATATCGCTAAAGCTGCGAGACCTCGCACAACTGACGATGCAGTGGAATTAGCCGACACTTTGACGGACGGGCTGGTACGCACAAGAGAAGAAACTCGGAAGAAGGAAGTGGCCCAAAAGATTACCCAAGGATTCCGTGTAGGTAATAGTAGTAATTTCAAGAACAAGGGAACCGGGCAACCTTCCACTACTCCATTCTGCGGTACCTGTAAAATAAAACATTTTGGAAGATGCAAAGGATATTGCAATTTCTGTAAAATTCCAGGGCATCAAGAAGAAGATTGCAGAAGGAAGAAATCAACAATCTGCTTCAACTGTGTAGAAGCTGGACATTTTAGACCAGACTGCCCTAAATTGGTCAAACCAGCTGACAACAAAGCCAAACCTGCAGAAGGAACTACCAAAACGAATGCAAGAGCATTCCAGTTGACTCCTCAAGAAGCAGAACTCATTCCAGATGTAATAGCTGGTACATTCCTAGTTCATGACATTTATGCAAAAGTATTATTTGACTCTGGTGCAAACCAAAGTTTTATAAATACTTCATTCTGCCAAGCTCTTAACCTACCCTTATCCAACTTTAGACAAATTTTTACGGTAGAAACCGCAGATGGTAATTCTGTTCACATAGATAAGGTTTTGCAAGAAGGAAAGATAGAACTCTTAGGCCATAAATTTTCTGCAACCCTGTTACCTATGAATTTAGCTGGATTCGATGTGGTGTTAGGAATGGATTGGTTAGTAGCCAACCATGCTCGAAGTCTTTGTGATAAGAATTCCATAGAAATTCATACATCCACAGGAGAAATAGTGGTGATTACAGGAGACAAGCCACGTAAGCCAATAAAGATCATTTCTGTAATGAAAGTTGCTAGTTATTCAAGAAAACAAGAAATAGTGTATCTGATTTCGGTAATCATTAACACTAAAGGTAAGAAACTTAAGGAAATTCCAGTAGTATCAGAATACTCAGATGTATTCCCAGAAGAACTACCTGGATTACCACCCGATAGGGAAGTAGAATTTAGAATTCATCTCATTCCTGGAACTACACCGATAGCCAAGGCACCTTATCGGTTAGCACCCAACGAAATGTTAGAATTGAAAAAGCAATTAGATGAATTATTAAGCAAAGGATTCATACAACCTAGTTCATCCCCGTGGGGAGCACCAGTGCTGTTTGTGAAAAAGAAAGATGGTTCGATGCGAATGTATATCGATTATAGGGAATTGAATAAGGTTACAATTAAGAATCAATACCCATTACCTAGGATTGATGATCTTTTTGATCAACTTCAGGGAGCTAGATATTTTTCTAAAATAGATTTACGCTCCGGATACCATCAGTTGAAAGTACAAGAAGAAGACATACCTAAAATTGCCTTCAGAACTAGGTATGGTCATTACGAGTTTACAGTCATGCCCTTTGGATTAACAAATGCTCCTGCAGCATTTATGGACATGATGAATAGGATCTGTAAACCGTACTTGGATAAATTTGTAATTATCTTTATCGACGATATACTTATTTATTCCAAAAGTCAGGACGAGCATGGTAAGCACCTACATGCACTCTTAACTTTGTTAAGAAAAAAAGCTTTACGCCAAATTCCCGAAGTGTGAATTTTGGCTTCAAGAGGTACAATTTTTAGGACACATGGTGAATCACGAAGGTATTCACGTAGATCCCTCCAAAATAGAAGCAATCACCAAATGGAAGGTCCCGCAATCAGCCATGGAAGTTAGAAGTTTTCTAGGGTTAGCCGGAAACTATAGACGGTTTATTAAAGATTTTTCTAAAATAGCTGTGCCATTAACTAAGCTAACATGTAAGGTAGTGAAGTTTGAATGGGGATCTAAACAAGAAGAGGCTTTTAAGATTTTAAAGCAAAGGTTAACAAACACCCCAATTCTTACCTTACCAGAAGGGACAGAAGATTTTGAAGTTTATTGTGATGCCTCTAAGTTGGGATTAGGATGTGTGCTGATGCAACGCAAGAAGGTAATTGCGTACGCCTCAAGGCAATTGAAGAAGCATGAGGAAAATTATACGACTCATGACTTAGAATTAGGATCAATAATTTTTGCCCTTAAGATTTGGAGACACTATCTGTATGGCAGTAAGTTTACAGTCTATACAGACCATAAGAGTTTAAGATATATATTTGGACAAAAGGAATTAAAACATGAGGCAAAGAAGATGGATGGAAATTCTAAGTGATTACGACTGTGATATTAAATATCACGAAGGAAAAGCAAATGTAGTAGCAGATGCCCTAAGTCGTAAGTATCATGAAAAGCAAAAGCGAGTTCGTGCTCTTAGATTGAATCTACAGTTAGATTTAATGGAACAACTGAAAAACATTCAAGAAACAACAATCAAGGATGATGCTGAAGGAATGAAGGGAAGAATAAAGGAACTAGAGCAATGGACTGATGGAATTTGGAGATTCCACAAGAAAAGGATTTGGGTACCTAAGCAGGAAGAGTTAAGAAATAAGATTTTAGAAGAAGCCCATAAATCTAGGTATACCATGCATCCTGGTAATAATAAGATGTACCAAGATTTAAGAAATAATTTCTGGTGGATAGGAATGAAAAATGACATAGCTAGATATGTATCTAAGTGTCTTACTTGTTCACAAGTTAAGGCAGAACACGAGAAACCTTCAGGTTTATTACAATAATTAGAAATACCTGTATGGAAATGAGAACTCATAACCATGGACTTTGTTACTAAGTTGCCCAAAACCAGAAAAGGTAATGACGCGATTTGGGTAATTGTGGATCGATTGACCAAATCAGCTTATTTTCTACCCATGAAAGAAACCTTTAGCATGGAAAGGTTGGCGAAGTTGTATGTAGATGAGGTAGTATCCTTACATGGAGTTCCACTCTCCATTGTATCGGATAGGGATAGTCACTTCACTTCTCATTTCTGGACAAGTTTCCAAGAAGCCATGGGGACGCGGTTAAAATTAAGTACAACTTACCATCCCCAAACAGATGGACAAAGTGAAAGAACGATCCAAACCCTCGAGGACATGCTTAGGGCATGTGTGATAGATTTTGGTGGAAACTGTGATGACCACCTACCCTGAATCGAATTCTCCTATAATAATAGTTATCATTCAAGCATTGAAGCTGCCCCGTTCGAAGCACTGTAAGGGCGAAAATGCAGAACTCCAGTTTGTTGGGCAGAAATAGGAGAAAGTCAATTATCAGGTCCTGAAATCGTACAAGAAACCACCAACAAGATAACTCAAATCAAAGAAAGACTAAAGACGGCCCAAGATCGCCAGAAGAGTTATGCAGACAACCGACGCAAGCCGTTAGAATTTCAAGTCGGAGACAAGGTACTCTTGAAAGTTTCTCCTTGGAAATGAGTAGTTCGGTTCGGTAAGAAAGGAAAGCTAAGTCCAAGGTACATAGGACCATTCCCAGTAATCCAGAGAATAGGACCGGTCGCCTATCGCTTACAATTACCAGAAGAGTTAGCTGGGATACATGATGTATTTCATGTATATAACCTCAAGAAATGTCTATCTGATGAATCGCTAGTAGTCCCTCTTCAAGACATATAGGTGAATGAAAAGTTAAAGTTCGTAGAGAAACCGCTTCAAATAGAAGACAGAAAGATCAAGTTTCACAAATACAAAAGATTGATACTTGTCAAAGTCAAGTGGGATTCGAAAAGAGGACCCGAGTATACCTGGGAACTGGAATCGGAGATGAAGCGAAAATATCCTCACTTATTTCAATAAATCTCGAGGACGAGATTTTAAATAAGGTGGAGAGGATGTAAGGACCTGCAAAATTGTCCTTAAACGACTCGTAAGTGAAAACCCGGACCCCTAAAACCCTAATATGCATGAAAAACCAAGAAAATCAGATTTTTGGTTTTCATGCGGGCCGCGTAAGCCATAAGGTAAGGCTACGCGGGCCGCGTCAACTTAAAAAGTCTCCGGATAAGCATTCAGGCCACGTGTCGTACGCGTGGCGGACCCACTGATGACACGCTAGCCCTACACGTAGACTAGGGGCTCTCGCGGGCCGCGTAAGACCCATGTTAAGGGTTACGCGGGCCGCGTAAAACTCAAAATGTTTCTATAAATTGCTGGTGCATGGGACTTGCCTCTGTGCTCGAAAACTTCATTCAAAAACGAAGAAAACTGCTTAAATTCGAATTTTTGAGTAGGGAAACGCTGCTATGATTACAGGGTATTAACTCGATCACTGCTACGATATAATGTCCGATTGATTGAAACCGATCCGATGGATGTTTAAGTGCTACCCGAACTCGGGCTATACGTTGTCATTCATCGTGAGGGTTTTGATTTCGTGAGTTATCGTAAAAAGTTGTATTAAGTTACTGACCTAGTTTTGTGTGCATTGTCGTTTAAATTAGGTTACAAGGGTTATCAATAGGCTAAACTCTGCCCGACTAAATTTGCAATGTGAGTCATTCTCAAAAGTGTTTTACAATACCCAAATGTTTTCCAGTTATAATTACAGGGATTAAGTCTTGGTTATCTTGAATCACTCGCAAGTGGGGTATTGTGCATATTACTAATTTCTCACTGTTAGGTTCACCAACCTAACAGTAATAATCATCACTACTTGGGTGAAAGGACCCAATAGTGGTATGACCATCGTCACCAGGGTGTGACACGGCGTCAGATAAAAATAAGATAGTAGCCATTGTAATCGCTCTTATGCTGTAATTTATAACTAATGTGTCGTTTTGTTTAACCTGAATGACTGGCCAGTATTTCCCCGCTGATAAAATATTTTTAAAACATGTTTCAGGTGACCTACTGTGAATCAAGGAAAACGTGCTACGGAGCACTAACAAGCTTGAAGTGGTGGCTCAGTAAAATAAATAAACATGTTTTGTAAAACCAGGGATTTCCTAGTAAAATACCCTTTGCTGTAAATTATGGGGTTTGTCCCAAATTATGAAATAAAATAATTGGGCATTTTCAAGTTTCAAAAGATCATGTTAAACTTTCGCTGTCAACTCAAATAATAAATATCACGGGTTTCTGTCTCGCGACTCCTGGACCGGGTCACACCGGAACGGGGGCCGTGACATATATGGTGTAGTATAGGTCCCATATAGGCCCATAGGCTAATACGAGACTTATAGTACACTATACGATACTACATCCACAGGTTTATACAACAACTACACGATATTATACCATTTCACCCCTAGTTTAGGGGCCATATGCAACCCAAACTATATTTTACGATACGATATCACACTTATAGGCTTATACGAGGCTAATACGGTACCTATATTACTACTATACGATACGATAGGTGTAGTATCGTGTAAAAACGATTAATATTGTATACAAATATTTGTAGTTTATTTAAAAAAAATACTTATTTTTATTAAGCAATGCTAAAACGATTAATATTGTATAAGATGTTTGTAAAAAACCTTAGATACGCCCCACATAAAGCTATACGAGGCATTTACGATACTACATCCACAGGTTTATACAACAACTACACGATATTATACCATTTCACCCCTAGTTTAGGGGCCATATGCAACCCAAACTATATTTTACGATACGATATCACACTTATAGGCTTATACGAGGCTAATACGGTACCTATATTACTACTATACGATACGATAGGTGTAGTATCGTGTAAAAACGATTAATATTGTATACAAATATTTGTAGTTTATTTAAAAAAAATACTTATTTCTATTAAGCAATGCTAAAACGATTAATATTGTATAAGATGTTTGTAAAAAACCTTATATACGCCCCACATAAAGCTATACGAGGCATTTAAAGGGCAGTGGTCATATATGAGACTTGTACGAGGGGTTCTATATGCCCCGTATAGGCCTATACGCGGCGTATAGGAGCAGCCATACCAGAAGTGAAACTAGTCAGACACTGATTTTGATGTAACCCTACACACCCTATATAAATCTATACGAGGCAAAGGGTGTGCAAATAGACAAATGAGGTGTGTGGATAGTTTGAGCCTTTAATTTCTACCTCTCAATAGTAATCAACTTTTAGCAATATCTAATCTAGTAACTCGTTAAAACGTATAGACTTGCTGTCAGCGGTAGCTTGTCAACCGAAACTCGCCAAGTAACCTATCAGCGGTAACTCAAATTAATCGATAAAACATCTTAAATATTCTCATCAGCGGTAACTCAAATTAATCAATAAAACATCTTAAACAATCTCTTTATTCTTGGGTAGCTTCATATACAACGTAGTGGATAGGTTTTTAAGACAGCCAAAGAAACGTGGATAGTTTTGTGTTAGTTTACAACAAACGAAGCGTGGACTTGTGAATCCCACTTGAAAACGAAGCGTGGACTTGTGAATCCCACTTGAAATTAGGTATGTTTCTTTCAACAAATCTATCTTGCGAACCTTCGTCATCGTCACCACAACGTTTGATAAATTTATTTGATACCAATACGACAAATATGCACAATTGTTTATAAACCAGCTGTCCAAACTAGTATATATTAGTTGTAATTAATGATCCCTTAGAAGGATATCTTTGACTATTATTCAACACTTATCTCATCAATAATCATGCCCACTTGGCATGTCATATTTGATTCCGTTTTGGAGGTCGGTCTTTCTCGGTAACACCCCGGGCCAAGCTGTGGTTGTCATAAATGGTTAAAATTAAATTTAAAGACTTTTCAGGAAGGTTGACATTTTTTGGAGTTTGTTAGAAGGTCAACCACTTTTGTTGTTTTACTATGGACTGGTAAAGTTTGATACTTACGTATCCCAAGTCAACAAAAGATGAGAAAGCATTTAAAGATATATAGATTAAAGAATTACACGTGAAGAGTTTTTGGTGAAGACAGAGAGTAAGGTTGAGGAGAGACTGTGTTAATAACTCTTAGGCTACCCGTTGTAGGAGGAGGGCAGTGCTTAAAGGATGTTTTGTCACGTAGGATTGGTATGAGAATAAGGTAAAGGGGATAGACCTAAGGAAATGGAGAGTGTGTGTGTGTGTGTATGTGTGTGTGTGTGTGTGAGAAGGAGCCCCGTCCTCGACGTCTCCCCTCTGCCGCTGAAGACGACACCGCCTCCTCGGAAATGGTGTTGGGAGGCGTCGTCAGGCCAGGCAGGTCCTGGACGACCCCCCACACCAAGTGGCCTTAATACCGAGTGTAGGGAGTAGATAAGATGTTTTTGTGTATTCTAAGAGGGTAGTTTTTGAGGATTTTAGGCACTTGTTTACTACACACGTTTTTAGCTTTTTTTTTTCGTACCCCATCCATAAAAACATAAATTACGTTCTTTTTGTCTGTGTGAAAATATGAGAATACCGCTTATTTGACCAATTGAAAATATGAGTGTATTTGTGTGTTGTGAAAGGGTACTTTGTGAGAGGGTGTGTTTTGTGTATCGTGAGAAAGCAGTTACTGAGAGCATTCACATCCAAATAATCAAATTGTGTGTGTGGTGTTTTTAAAGTATAAAAAGTGATTGTGTGTAGAGGAGAGAGAAAATGTTACTGTTCATCTGTATATTTGGGGGGACACTGTTCACCTCCTATAATTTTTTAATATATTTTGAAAGTGGTTGTGAGTGAAGGAGAGAGAAAAGGTAATGATAAAGGTATAAAAAATATTATTTAATTGAAAATGAGAGAAAAAATATAGTGTTTTTTAGTGTAATTTAGGGTGAAAATATGGTGGATTGGATGTGAATGCTCTGAGGGCATTTGTTTACCAACGTTATCCTTTTGTTAGAGATGCTTTGAATTTAATCGTGCCCCATTCATGAAAATATAAAATTAGTTTTTTCTTGTATTATTTGTGTGGAAATATGAGAATAGTACTTATTTATAAAAATTGAATGGTGAGTGCACTAATACATAATTGAGCAAAAGATGCTACGTGTGTTTTCAAAAGATGCAATTCCCCTCTCTAACCGCATCTTATAGGTGTTTGGAAAAAGATTTATGTATGTTTAGAAAAAAACATGAGTCAAAAGATGCGGTTCTTATATAACCACATCTTATGGGTGTTTAAAAAAATCAAAAGCTAAAAGATGCGGTTCTAGAACGGCATCTCTTGATATAATGGTAATATATAGAAACTAATAATAAAAAATAAGTATTAAGTAAATACTAATATTGATTAATAAATTAAAAATTAATAATAAAAATAAGTAAATACTAATTGTATATGTATGGTATTTTTTTTTTTTTTTTTTGTTATTAGTACCAAGTAAAAAATATAAGAAAAAGGTTTTCATATATAGTATTAATAATAATAAATAAATAATTTTCTTAAGATAAAAAATTACTTTTTTCATGACTACAAATATTTATTTTTTTACTTACTGATTTATTATGTATACAAGTATGCACTTATTTATTTATATGTATTATACATGTACTAGAGTTGTTCATATTCCATTATTGTTCATGCTACATTTTTGTTAATGAAGGTCGTTTAGGATGATTAGTGGTCCATTAGGATGTTTGATAGGTCAATTAGAGTCAATGGTGGTTAACTAGGGTTGTACATATTCCATTATTGCTAACGAAGGGTGCTTAGGACAATTAATGATCCATTAGGATGGTTAATGGGCCAATTAGGTCCATTTTTGGTTAACTATAGTTGTTCATGTTCCATTATTGTCAACAAAGGGCGATCAGGATGATCAATGGTCCAAAAGAATGGTTAATGGGCCAATTAGGGCTAGTGATGGTAAAGTAGGGTTGTTCATGTCCATTCTTGTCAATGAAGGACGTTAAGGGTGATCAATAATCCATTAAAGTGTTTTATTTAAAAATTAAGGTCATCGATGGTCAACCATTGTCATATATATTCTACAAGAGTTATTGATGGTAATTTAGGATCGTTAAATCTATTAGATTTAATGATTGTCAATTAGAGACATTGATGGTCCATTAGGACCGCTAATGTTCAATTGGGTCATCATGGTTAATACTTGCCAAAGACTACCAATGGTGGTTAATCAAGGTTCATAAGGATCAATGGTGGTCGACATGGATCATACATAGGCATAAGTGGCATATTACCCGTTTCGATATTTTAGCAATATATTTTTTTATAAATTTTGAATATATGTTAGCAATATATATTTTTTAATAGTTTACAATAAAAGTAGTTGTTTTTAGATAAAACTATGATCAGTTACATAAATTCTAGATAGGATTGGATTGTTTTTTGAGATGAATTTGTATTTTATGGAATTTATAGGGTTAACTAGTAACCCGGTTCAACCGCCCGATACAACCCGGTTCAACCGGTTGAACCATTTTAGAGCACAACCCGATATGACTTAAAAATCGGTTTTTAAAACATTGCATATATTGCTTAGCACATACTAAAACATTGCATATATTGCTTAGCACATACCTTTAGTGGCATTTACCTCTTTATACCACTAATTTAGATTTTAATCGTTAGACTATGGGGTATGTGTCACAACCCCCGATCCCTGATCCCCGGGAACGGGCGGACGTGAGCTCATAGTTTGGTGGTATCAGCTTATTAAATCTCGCAACGGAATTTACATCAGGACCGTAGTTAGGAAATGTTTATCAGAGTAAAACCACCTTATTTTATATTAATAATTACATGGGTAAAACCCAAGTTTCTTATTACAATACATTTATAGGGACAAACCCTATTTTATTGAATTTAAAACATCGTTTATTAGGTAACTTTTATAGCCACATTTTTCCCAAGCCTTCAGTGCTCTCCAGCTGGCTTTTCACTTAATTGGCTGTTCACATTGTGTTACCTGTAACGTGTTTTAAAAACATTTGTCAGTCGGAAATACTGGTGAGTGAATCTCAGTTTAATCAAGAAACATTTTATCAATTAAAACAGTATTGAGAGCGATCACATTGTTTATTTCTACACAATTACTCATTCAGTATTTGCCACTCGACCGAATCTATGGCTATGGTCAAATTACCCATTGGCTAACTCGTCGTCCAATGGTAATGAACTGTCATTCCTGACTTACTACTACTCGTAGTAATAAATTTTGTATACAAAACCCCATAATACCGGCAGTAATTGAAGAACTACAAAGACTCAATCACCGCTTAATTTCATAGTAAAACATTTAAGGTTTGGTAAAACATTACCAAAAACATTATCAAAAAGAGGATAAACTCACATTGTTGTCTTAGTCTTTTCGTAAGGATTTCCTGGATATAATCTATAATTTATACAAATGTACATTGGTTAGTATCATAACCCTTTGAAATTATTAATAATACCCTCCCCGAGACGGCATTCCAACAACTACGTCGGGCAGAACCACGACAGTTGTTACGGAACCCTAAATCAATCGGGCAGTGTAACTATTACGAAACTGGGATTATAATACTTACAACAGAGCAGAACTTCGCTAATTAGGGGTATAGTACCCGACTATAATGCTTCTACTACAGAAAATGAGATTTAGAATTGAAATGTGAGCGACAAAAAACGTAGACTAATGGCCTTCTTATATAGTTGCTGATTCTAGTCCTGTCGCGGCCCGCGTAAAAGACAAGGGACCCTTACGCGGCCCGCGTCAACATTGGTCAACTCTGTAGCTTAGCTGGGTCAGCTACTAGACTCGCCATGATGTTGACACGTGTCAGCACCGGATGCTTCCGCGTTTCATGATCTGTCGCGGCCCGCGTCAACTTAGACGAGGTCTTACGCGGCCCGCTTGAACTAAAGAAATCAGCGGAGTCAAGTCTGGTCTTGATACGGCCCGCGTGAGAGTTTGGGGTGGGTCTACGCGGCCCGCCTCAGCTCTAATTTCAGATTTTTATTTTATTTTTATAAACTATAACATAATTTGGGTTATGTTTTCACATACGGGGTGTAATATAAAACATATTGAGACATTTTAAGATATAATAGAGGGTCGGAAATATTATGAGGACATTGGTTTTACCGAGGGTTGTTACAGTATGGGGCGGGGGTTGGGGCGTGGGTTGGGTACAAACGCCCAAGTCACCACTCTGGGTGGGCTTGGGTTTCGGCGTGGCCCCTTTGGCAGGGGTTTCAGCCCGGGCGTTGGGCGGGACTACGAACCTGACATGGCGGGATCTCATTGGCAAAGAAAAGTAGCCGTTTGGGCTAGCCGTTTGGCATGAAACTTATAAAAAAACAAAAACTTTTTTCCTATATAAATACCCTACCATATTTAATTTTCTCATACAATATCAAACACATAAAACACAATCTTGCCATGAGTTCTTCAAGTTCAAGTGAATCGTCATCATCATCTGACGATGGTGCGGAAATATTTCTACAAACGATCGCGACGGTGGTGAAAGCTATCGTGGAAGACGATGAGGAAGAGACTTCGAAACCTAAACGGAGGAGGTACATCGCTCGTGAACGGCACACCGCTAACAATTTGTTGGTAAGCGATTATTTCTCAGCCGAACCTAAGTATGATGAAAAAATGTTTAGGCGTCGTTTTCGTATGAGTAGAAACTTATTTTTAAGGATATCTAAGGATCTTGAGGAGAAGTATGTTTTTTTCCAACAAAAACCGGATGTAACAAGGCAATTAGGATTTAGTACGCGGCAAAAGATCACGGCTGCACTTAGACAGTTAGCGTACGGAAATAGTTCGGAGATTATGGATGACTATTTAAAAATGTCTACACGTGTAGCTAGAGAAAGTCTTCACAACTTTTGTTCGTGTATTTTAGAACTTTATAGGAAAAGATATTTGAGAAAGCCGTCATTCGGTGACATGCAACAAATATTGGAACATCACGCCGATTATCATGGGCTACCCGGGATCCTAGGTAGTTTAGACTGTATGAAATGGCCTTGGGAACTTTGTCCAACCGCATGGCAAGGCGCTCACACGAGTAGATATCACGGGATGCCAGCCATCATGCTTTAAGTGGTTGCGTCCCAAGATCTTTGGATATGGCATGCGTTCTTTGGTATGACAGGTTCACATAACGATATTACCATCATAAACCACTCACCCCTTTTCAATGATCGGGTAAATGGTATAGGACCCAAAGGAAGTTTCTTTGTAAACAGGGTTGAGTACGTGTATGGGTACTACCTAGTTGATGGGATTTACCCGGAGTGGGGGGTTTTCGTAAAATCGTTCACAAGACACGGTACCGTAGATCTAAAGAGATTAAAGTTTAACAGGGTCCAAATGGCTGCACGTAAAGACATCGAGCGAGCGTTCGGTGTTTTGAAGAAAAGGTGGCGAATATTGGCAATGCCTTGACGACTATGGGACAAGGATCAGATTGGAAACGTGATGTACGCATGTATCATTCTTCACAACATGATTTTGGAGGATGAAGGTAGAGCGGTCGTTACCTAGTTACCTACTATGATGACGATGACCCCCAACCAGATAACGTAACAGTTACAAACGAAGATAAATCAATAAATGAATTTTTGATAAAGTCAAGGGATATACATCACAACCTTCGATCTGATTTGGTGGATCATGTTTCAACGATTCCTGTGTTCAAAACCGACGAAGACGAGGAAGAATGATTGTTTTTATTTTGATACTATGTTTTTTGTAATTATTATTTATGTTTATGTAGTTTTTAATGGTTTATATATATATATATATATATATATATATATATATATTAAAAAAATGTTGTGGCTTGGCCACGCCACCCCAGCCACGCCCACCATACCCCTATGAACTTGGGTTTAGGTATTGAGTGTCCTATAATCCACGTGTCAACCCATGCCCCAAACCCCCGCCCCACCATACCCCACGTTCTTAACCCTTTAAAATTTTTGATTTCCCTCCGGTATTCTAATTATTTTCGCCCCTAAATTTATTTTCCCTCCCTTGTTTTGAAACCCTAATTAACCGTGTCCCTTCCTCCACTCAAATCGCATACCCCCAAATCTAATGGTTCTTCTTCTCATTTCTCTCACCCTGTCAATATGGTTCGATTTCTAAATCTGCCAGCTTCTCAACGACTACACATAGGCCCTTGTGCGAGAATGGCATTTCGAACCAGCTCTTAAACATTATTCTGGGACGTCATCATGATGAGGCGATTCAGTTATTCTTATGGGGAAGAATACGATGATGAAGAAGTCTATTAGAATCAATATGAGAAGACCAGAACAAGGCCTATTTGAATCTCATCCCTCTCCTTGTTGTGAGTAGAGGCCTTTTTTTTTCATTTTTACTTGACGTTTTTAATTAGATGGTTATAACATATAACATTGCTAATTGTTGTAGTTATTTTGTATATACGAGGTATTTAAGTTTGGTTATGTGTGATTGAGTGATATTTAAGTTGTCTGTGATGCTTTGTTTGTTGTTCTGATGTATGAACATCATGAATCTGATAATTTTGCTATTGGATACAAGTATTTTTTTTTATCTTTAACATAATTAAATATGCTTTTGGGGGTGGGGTGCGTTATATTTAAGTTCATTGTGGTATGTTATTGTCTTGATAAATGAGCATTATTAAATTGATAGATTTGATAGTTATATAATATGAGGCTATTACTTAATGAAGCCACTTTGTAAATTAGACCTGTACGGCTTGTTTTTAACTCATTTGTGCTTTGTTGTTACTGTTATAATGTATAAAAATGATGCAACTTATATATATATTTGCTGATGATAACGTTAACAATCTATAACTGAGTAAAATCTATTAGTACTTGACATACTTAAGTTTGTTTATCGTTGAGCTTTATGCAGTTCTGTTTGTGTATGATCAGTGTCACATACGTCTTTGGTTGCTATCCAAAGTGATGCATGGCTACTTTATGTGGCATTTTAAACTGGTCTCAAAGTTGGTTTTGAACTCCAAAAAATCTTTGTTGTTGTGAGCAAGTCTGTCTCAAATTCTCAAAGGCAAGTTAAGTAAAGCTCTTGCTTTTGGGCCCCCACTTATCTAGGCTCCTAATGAGAGTTGTGACATTGCTTGTTTTTGTTTTCAGTTTTGGGCTAGGTATAAGAAACTAAGCATCGAGGAACGACTCTACGGCAATGAAGCACTTGGAGCCTTGGGGAACTTTAGCAAAACTAGGGCTTTCGATTGGTGGTGGAACTCAGGAACACTAGAGTCTCGTGGATGCATGAAACGTCAGCCATGGAAAAGATGAATCGACAAAGGGCTTTGGAAACCAACTTATATATGTTGAGGTTTGTGATTTGTTTTATAGATTCAATCATAAATATGGTGCAGTTGTATGTGTTTTCTATGGCATGTATGTTTTCATGTTGTTGCTTTTGGCATTTATTACTTCAGGAATGGCAGGAAGTCTGATCCACAAAAGTGTAACCAGCAAATCAGTGTATTTAAAACCTGTAGGTCCCGTTTTTCCGGTGAGGATCGATAACGAGAAACCTATTCCCTGTTTATAACAAACACGGTAACGGGTGCGGAATCCCCGAGACGGTGCAAACCAAACACAGATAGTAAATAACACGGATTAACCAATGAAACACACTCTATTGATTAAACGGGATGAGAACCGATCACAAACTGATACAAACACAGTTTAGACGGAATTTTGACAGAGTTTCTTTACATGTATTTTCTCATCTCTGTTTCACACAGAAACAGAGAAGGGTATTTATACTAGACACAGACATGACATAACGAAACACAACTAACTCTTGGCGAAACACACAAAGTCGACGAAACACACTTTGTTTCGTTGACATACATATAAATTCTATCTGTTTCGTCGTTTGTTGTTATAAGCCCAATCCAAGTCCAAGGTCCACGTGAAGTCTTAGGCCCATGTGAAGTATTCACGGCCCAGACAAGGTTACGTTCAAGACTTTCACCATATGAGACAAATGTTGACATCATCATGACATCACAGAGATGATGTCATGGTGATGTTTCACCTGGGACTTGTTCGCGGCGCTCCGTTCTTGCGTGTCGAACTCTGGGGCGCACGACGGAGGAATGTCGTGACGTCAGGCAGGAGCCGGACCTAACCGAGTCGAAACCAAGTCGAACCAAGCCGAGTCGAACCGAACCGAGTCGTGTCCACATAAAGTGTACCAACAAACTCCCCCTTGGACGCTACTCGTGATGTTCGTCTTCTGTGATGGTTCGTCTTCTGTGTCTTTCATGTCGGAGGATCTTCAAAGTCTTCACGCGTCGTAAGTAGAAAGTGTATCAACAAACTCCCTTTTCATTTAGGTAGTGTGTTAACAAACTCCCCCTTAAAATAAACTCTCCATTGAGTTATGCTTGTGAATCTTTTGACTTATCAAATCTTCAGATCCTTGTGGTGTTGATGAAGGGTCAGCGGCAACTCGATCATTTTATCCTTTGAGTGCCTCCACTTCGTGTCTTCGTTTTAAAGCTTGTCATCGAACATGTTCTCCTTGCCTTTAGCATCTGCACATGCAAGAAAGCTAAACGCATAATGAGAACAACCGCTTGGAATATAGTTAACATAAACAAACGACACAAATGAGATCAATTCTCAATCAAACACCGACCGACAACAGTTTGAAAGTTTAGAAAATGTTCAGTTTTCATCCTTTAACTTTCAAAACTCGTTAACTTCGACTGTTTATGAAGATGCAATTGTTTTCCGGCTAACAATCAGGATTTTGGGTAGGATAGACTCGAGTTCCAACATCAGTCAATCAAAAATAAACTAGAAGCAAAATCTTTTTGGATTTTTAAAAAGTTTATATTAAAACACACCTAAAATCTTTTTGGAATTTTGAATTTTTCAAATGTAAAGACGGAAAGCAATAAATAAATATATATACAAAGATGTATAAACAAAAAGCAGTAAACAAATATTTACAGACATTTTTTTTTTGCGAGTTTCGAGGGTAAGAGAATCATATCAGTGTACGGTCATGCCAAAACGCTCTCTTTGTTCATTTAGTTAACATTAAGATAAGCATCCTATAACGATTATCGGTATTGTTGTCCACATAAGCTCAACTTATCATTTGTAATCATGGCGAGGGGATACGATAAGGTATGAATTAGACTTACAGACCGGTGTTCATCCACATCACGACACATTCCCGTATCAAGGTATGCACGAGAGTTCATCTTACCGGTGAGTATACTGCTTATCATCCGTTTGACCGTATAAAAGATGTGAGAAACTCACTTATTTGATTGAAAACAAGCCCTATGTGATAAAATCACTTATTGATGAGGAACTTGATTTTCAGATGCATGAGGGCACAGGAGCAAGTCCGTGAACAGGTCAGTACTTCCGTACAGCAGAGAGACGAACTTGACTCCCGCAAAGAATCTGTGATATATTATCACTTATTTTGATTGGACATGTGATTGTTGATCACTTATTGAGGTCGTATGCAATATGTACACGTATGTATAGTATCATGGAAGATCTTAGACTTCGTCTCCGTTATTTTTACGATTTGATACAACCATGATACCCAGATGATAAAACAGCATAAAGACCGAATATCTCAGAACCTCGGCAATCTCTCAAACGAAATTTCGGTACTAAGACCATATGCCAATGTGCGGTTCCCACCTGGTCTTCAGTCGATTAAGATTTATATCACCCTGCACACTTTAAAATGATTGTGAGCCTACCGATACATCTTATATAGAGCTGCTTAACATTTTTCATTTTGCATTTCAGTTTAAAGTGGTTTCAACAGACCACTGATCTATTATCATTTTCTCTTTTTCTCGCCAGGAAACTCATTTTTGTTTTTCCAATGTTTTTGGGTTTTGAAATTTTTCGATGTTTTTGAATTTTCAAATTTGGATTTACTCCCCCTAAAATCAACAAACTAAGATAAATTTAATAGACACAAAGATATTTACAAAAACGATTTCCCGATGTCGGTTAACTCATGTTTTACCTTAATGCCGTTTACCAAATTAATTTTAATCAGAAATGATGTATCGAATTTTGGAAAAATCAGTTGGCACGTCGGTAAGCGGTGTGGACCATGACAACATTGACGAGTTTCATAGTGAAACAATCACGTGTGAGGTGATATTCGAGTTCAACGTGTCAGGCCAAAGAGTGCTATAAGAGTATAACAATTCATTAAGCAGCTTTAATATCGACAAGTAAAGGAGAGATTAGAAATTCAAAACCGTATCCTGCAACTGCTTCGTGCATTGCAAGGAATCTGAGCGCTCTCCCAAACTGGATATCCACCCGATGTGGATTTCAAAGTCGATTTTGTAGCTACTTAGAAATCTCTTCACAGCAACAAGATCAGAAACCTTTGGGTCCGGCTGGTCTTCCACATTGCACCAGCGAAGGTCTTTGTCTTTCTCTTGAGAAGTAGTGTGCGGTTGTTCAATCCAAGCCAAGGCATCCGCACACCCGGTTGGTTTGTTCAACAAACACATTTTCTTCAATAACACCGCGAAGAAATGTACACTGCACGTTCATCTTGTTGATTTTGAACTTCAAACGTGCTGCAGGTGCGTACATTTTGATTTGAATCTATCATGGGGACCCGATCAAAACCTTGAACAATCAAACTTTGGAATGATTTTCATTTTGTCGAAGTTTTCAATCTCTTTCGACAGACAGTTCTGTCTTCCTTTCTTTTTCTCTCCACCAAAGGCAACAATTTCTTTTGTCGCCGATCTTGTGCATGGACACTCCACTATCAACAATCTTAAGACTATCAATAGTTCCTCCTGGAACGTCCTACACACTCACTCAGAGATTAGTTGGAGAGGGGGACCCAAGCCTTAACAGACTTGGGTCGTCCGTCATCATCGAGGATTGTGACATCCATTTCCCGATGATTCGGAATAGAGTGAGCTTCCCCTGAAACAGTTACCGATTTTGGTTTCCAAATCTGTTTTTGTTTTTCATTTTTAATTTCTAACTTAACAGACTTTGTTTGGACAACCTCCGGTTTTAACGCCTTTTCAATCACCTTCACATTTTTATGTCGTTGTTTTGTTTCCTGTTCTTTAACAGTGCGTTTATCATGTTTTGGAAAAACAGGACGACGTTGTGAGTGACCTTGTTCAGAAGGGGCTCTTTCCACAAATTTCTCTTTAGGAGTGTTTGAGCAGTTCTTAATGATATGCCCAAACTCCCCGCATTTAAAACACGTTCTCCTTTCCACAAACTTAGGAGAATTTGATCGACCAGCAGATGTCGAACCCGTAGAACCTGAGGTACTTGCTCTTTCATCACACCCGTTTGTGTGTTGAGTGTAATTGTTTTGACTGTTACGTTTTAAAATCTTGACTTGTTGGATAAAATCGGTGTTTGATTTGTTTTCAAAAGTCTCAATTTTATCAGTACCCCTTGATGCTACAAACTTGACATCTTTTGTTTTCTTCTTGTAACGAGCTCCTTTTGATTCAACCTTAGCCTTTGGCTTTGGAGCTCGTTGTTGCTGTTGTTTACCCTTAGAAGCAACAGGTTGTTGTTTAGTCGGTAATTTTTGGTTTCCAAATGGTTTCCAAAGCTCTGATACCACTTGTAGGTCCCGTTTTTCCGGTGAGGATCGATAACGAGAAACCTATTCCCTGTTTATAACAAACACGGTAACGGGTGCGGAATCCCCGAGACGGTGCAAACCAAACACAGATAGTAAATAACACGGATTAACCAATGAAACACACTCTATTGATTAAACGGGATGAGAACCGATCACAAACTGATACAAACACAGTTTAGACGGAATTTTGACAGAGTTTCTTTACATGTATTTTCTCATCTCTGTTTCACACAGAAACAGAGAAGGGTATTTATACTAGACACAGACATGACATGACGAAACACAACTAACTCTTGGCGAAACACACAAAGTCGACGAAACACACTTTGTTTCGTCGACATACATATAAATTCTATCTGTTTCGTCGTTTGTTGTTATAAGCCCAATCCAAGTCCAAGGTCCACGTGAAGTCTTAGGCCCATGTGAAGTATTCACGGCCCAGACAAGGTTACGTTCAAGACTTTCACCATATGAGACAATTGTTGACATCATCATGACATCACAGAGATGATGTCATGGTGATGTTTCACCTGGGACTTGTTCGCGGCGCTCCGTGCTTCGCATGTCGAACTCTGGGGCGCACGACGGAGGAATGTCGTGTCTTCGGGCTTGAGCCGGACCTAACCGAGTCGACCCGAACCGAATCGAAACGAGTCGAACCGAACCGAGTCGTGTCCACATAAAGTGTACCAACAATCTCCCCCTTGGACGCTACTCGTGAAGTTCGTCTTCTGTGTCTTTTGTGTCTTTCATGTCGGAGGATCTTCAAAGTCTTCACGCGTCGTAAGAAGAAAGTGTATCAACAAACCCCCTTTTCATTTAGGTAGTGTGTTAACAAACTCCCCCTTAGAATGAACTCTCCATTGAGTCATGCTCGTGAATCTTTTAATCTTCAATTCTTTAGATCCTTGTGGTGTTGATGAAGGGTCAGCGGCAACTCGATCATTTTTATCTTTTGAGTGCCACCACTTCGTGTCTTCATTCCAAAGCTTGTCATCAAACATGTTCTCCTTGCCTTTAGCATCTGCACATGCAAGAAAGCTAAACGCATAATGAGAACAACCGCTTGGAATATAGTTAACATTTAAACAAATGACACATATGAGATCAAATCTCAATCAAACACCGACCGACAACAGTTTGAAAGTTTAACAAATTATTCATTTTTAGTCATTTAACTTTCAAAACTTGTTAACTTCGACTGTTTATGAAGTTGCAATTGTTTTCCGGCTTACGATCAGGATTTTGGGTAGGATAGACTCGAGTTCCAACATCAGTCAATCAAAAATAAACTAGAAGCAAAATCTTTTTGGATTTTATAAAGTTTATATTAAAACACACCTAAAATCTTTTTGAAATTTTTCATTTTTCAAGTGTAAAGACGGAAAGCAATAAATAAATATATATACAAAGATGTATAAACGAAAGCAGTAAACAAATATTTACAGACATTCTTTTTGCGAGTTTCGAGGGTAAGAGAATCATATCAGTGTACGGTCACGCCAAAACGCTCTTTTTGTTCAAATTAGTTTACATTTAGATAAGCATCCTATAACAATTATCGGTATTGTTGTCCACATAAGCTCAACTTATCAGATGTAATCATGGCGAGGGGATACATTAAGGTATGATTTATACTTACCGACCGGTGTTCATCCACACACGACACATTCCCGTATCAAGGTATGTACGAGAGTTCATCTTACCGGTGAGTATACCGTTTATCATCCGTTTGACCGTATAAAAGATGTGAGAAACTCACTTATTTGATTGAAAACAAGCCCTATGTGATAGAATCACTTATTGATGAGGAACTTGATTTTCAGATGCATGAAGGGCACAAGAGCAAGTCCGTGAACAGGTCAGTACTTTCGTACAACAGAGAGACGAACTTGACTCCCGCAAAGAATCTGTGATATATTATCACTTATTTTGTTTGGACATGTGATTGTTGATCACTTATTAAGGTCGAATGCAATATGTACACGTATGTATAGTATCATGGAAGATCTAGACTTCGTCTCCGTTTTGTTTCGGTAAAAGAAACAACCATGATACCCAGATGATAAGACAGCATAAAGACCGAATATTTCAGAACCTCGGCAATCTCTCAAACGAAATTTCGGTACTAAGACCATATGCCAATGAGTGGTTCCCACCTGGTCTTCAGTCGATTTAGGATTTATATCACCCTGCACACTTTAAAATGATTGTGAGCCTACCGATACATCTTATATAGAGCTGCTTATCGTTTTTCATTTTGCATTTCAGTTCAAAAAGGTTTCGACAGACCACTGATGTACTATCATTTTCTCTTTTTCTCGCCAGGAAACTCATTTTTGTTTTTCCAATGTTTTTGGGTTTTGAAATTTTTCACTGTTTTTGAATTTTCACATTTTCTTCAATAACACCGCGAAGAAATGTACACTGCACGTTCACCTGGGACTTGTTCGCGGCGCTCCGTTCTTGCGTGTCGAACTCTGGGGCGCACGACGGAGGAATGTCGTGACGTCGGGCAGGAGCCGGACCTAACCGAGTCGAAACCAAGTCAAACCGAATCGAGTCGTGTCCACATAAAGTGTACCAACAAAACCAAAAAAGCTAATGCGTTAATAGATGAAGCCAAAAAAATGTATCTATTTTCTCTAATTTTTTATGTAATTTAATTCTTATTAATCTAGAAATATTTGTTCAAGATTTAGTTGATAAGATTTAACTATTTGCATTTTTTTTTTTTTGCAGATTATGGGTATTAATCATATGTTTAGTATGCCTTGTTGTCAAATATGGTTTCGTCACCAAATGTTCTATCTTCCTTTTTAGTTAAGCTGGGTGTTTTAGTTAAGCTGGGTGAAGCTGTACAAGAGGTATTATTTTTAAAAGTTTTTTCTTACTATGGGTTTCACTTAGTAGTGATAAGTTTGACCCATTCCCTATTTATTTTATATTTATTTGGGTAAGAATTTGTTTACCCATTTAACACGGTCAATTCATTTGCATTTTTGTTTTAAATTTTTGTGTTTTGTGTTGTTGATGCTTTGTTCGAAGTAGTAATTTACTTGTGATTATAGAAGTTGTTTTGTTGTATTTGTGTTTCGAGAAGTTCTTACACCTGACCTACTTCAACTCTTCAAGGACAAATAGCCTACCCTCTAAAAAGACTAGCAGGTATGCAATTTTTTTGGCTTTTCTTGGATGATTCTTTACACCAACATGTTAATCATCATTTTTTAGTTATTAATTCTATTAATTAAACATATTGTTTTGTTAGGCAATTTATACAGTTCCGATTGCAAATACGAATTAAAGATGTCGATTTGGATTGCAAGTATAAAGACATTGGTTCGGAAAGTTATTGTATATCACTTTCATCTTAGAGATATATGTATTTGCGTTACTTTGAAAATTTTGTAATTTTGTGTTACTTTCAAATCTTTGTAATTTATATTTTTGGGTTATATTGGTTTTAATTTAATTTTGTTTTTTGTATTTTTTTATTTCCATTTTTAGATGATTTGTTTATAATGGGAATTTATGAAGGATTTTTAATAAAATTTACTGAAAATTATACCAAAATAAAAAAAACATATATTTTTAGCTTAAACACCAAAAGATGCGGTTATAGAACCGCATCTCTTGAATATATTGGGAAAATATAGTTTTTCCTTGAATTATCAAAAGATGCGGGTCTAGAACCGCATCTTATAGCCAATTTAACCGCATCATTTGATATTTTTGTACTAGTGGTGCAAGAAAGAGAAGAGGTGTGGTACGTTTATCAGAACCCTTAGTGACTGTAACTAACTGATAACCTAATTTGTTTTTTTCTCAATTCTAATCCTAATCCAAGAGAGGTGGTCAACCGGTCCCAAAAGATGCTTTAGCAAGGGACTCAAATATCTTTTTTTTAAAGGTGTTAATTATTCGCTAATGTCGGGATGTCTAGCATACTTTGTCTTAACCGGGTCTGCGCTAGAGAGCCACTCGCACAATAGATCCCCAATTTAAACCCTTTAATGAGAAACCCCTATCATACAGACTCGAACTTTAGACCTGGAATAGAAAACTCACCCGAGCTCACCACCATAGACATTGGCGAAGCTTCCCCCCCCCCCCCCCCATTTTTCCGAAACCGGGGGGGTGGAAACATATATACCTAAAAATTTTCTATACGAAATTACTATTCATAACACTACGCATCGAAAAGTTCGAGGGGTCAGGCGCCCCCTCGGAGTAACACTAAGCTGCGCCCCTGACCATAGATGTAATTTAAATACCTATCGCAACCACTAGAGCATTAGTAATGATTAAGGTACTCAAATATCTAGGTCTCCAATGTCACTATATAAAGCTCCCTACCCTTCTCATTCAACTTCATCCCTTCTTTCGCAATCATAACTAAATATATCAATCACCACCTTTTTGCACGCACTCCCAACCAAAGCTTTCACATAAAACTCTTTCCACATGTTAAAACTAAGGATTTACTTGCTAGTCCTTGCTACCATCCTCGGGTACCCCCGCGGCCCGTGGCGCCACCTCACCCACCACAGACTTCATCAAAGCCTCATGCAAAACCACCTTGCACCCGCCTCTTTGTGTCCGCTGTCTCTCAACCTATGCCAACTCAATCCAAGGAAGCGATCACCGCCTCGCCAAAGCAGCCATTACAATCAGCCTAAACGACGCCAAGTCAGCAGCCGCATTCATTTCTAAACTAGCTCGACTCTCCGGGATGAAACCCCGAGAGCATCAAGCTGTTAGAGACTGCATCAGCACCATGACCAACAGTGTGACAAGTCTTAGCCAGTCGGTTCAGGAACTCGAGCTGATGGCTCGCGCCAAGGGTGAAGACTTCGACTGGCACATGAGCAACGTGGAGACTTGGGTGGGCTCGGCTCTTACTAATGAAAACATATGTAGCAGGGGATTAACTATGAATGGACATGTGAAGGATGTTGTGACCAAGAGGATGGATTATGTGTCACAAGTCACTAGTAATGCACTGGCTTTGGTCAACAGGTTTGCGGTCAGGCATAGAAAGGGTATTCATAAGCCATGAGTCTATAAGATGTGCCCCATAAGAATACCAAGAAATGTACAATACTGAATAGATATTAGTTTGTCACATGTACCACTAATCGTTTTATGTTGAACTGTATAAACATAGTAGCATGTTTTTCATATAAATGAAGCCATCACTTCTTTATGTTTTTAAGTTTTGTTAAGTTTGGATCAATACAAGGAAGATGGTTACAAATTTCCGAAGTGCAACTGCATAAGAAAGCAAATCATTTTTTATGTATTATTAAAATTTAGAGTGGGGGGACAAAAGCTAGATTCTGCCGCACCCTATTTTTTTAAGGAATACAACGATAATAAAAGAAATTATACAAAAGAACGGAAAATCAGCTTTCTGAAATGATGCAGCTAGAAATAATAGCAAAACGTTATAAAAAAACTGAAAACATGTGCAACCAAGCTCACCAAAAACAACATAATTGGATCCCTCCCACTTCATTTGTTTGAAAGATTACAAACTAACTTTTTAAATTATATATTTAAGTGCTTTAAAATATGGAAAGCGAAAATCAACAAATTAACCTTTTTTACCAAGGTAGTTAAATGTCATTAAGTCACTGTGGTTTTGTTCATTTTAACAGTTTAGTCTAAAGGTTTGAAACGTTCTCATTTTAGTTCAAAAAGTTTCAAACGTTGCCATTTTGGTGTTATTTTAGTCTACTTGGTTAACTTCATCCATTTTTTCTGTTAACGAGAAGGAAAATTCTGTCATTTTATATGTAATTCTTTTAACTAAAAGGGCAATTCGGGTATATAAAATGACCGAATTGCCCTTCTCATTAACAGAAAAAATAGATGAAGTTAACTAAGTGGACTAAAATGACAACGTTTGAAACTGTTTGGACTAAAATGGCAGCATTTCAAACCTTTGGACTAAACTGGCAAAACGGCCAAACCATAGGGACTAAATTGGCATTTAACTCTTAAGATAATAACCTTGACATTTTAGAATTACCAAAATAGCCATCATGCGCCAACCAACTTTCTCTCCGCGCCAAAACCGTTTTATCCTGTGCCAATCATCTAGACTTCCTGCAACATTAAATTTCATCTACCGCGCCATATGGAGAAGCACACCTTCTTCATGCGTCGTAGCCTGCTCCTGTGCCACCTTCTAATCTTCTACGCCATTCAAAAATTCCAAATTTGCTTCCATCTTCACTTAGCCAGCCTTCTCCTGTGCCACAACATCTTGCGCCACCCTTTTCTATTGCGCCATTGTTGTCCTCCTGCGCTGATAATCTAACAAATTTGATGGCTACTTTGGTAATCTTTGTAGTCAAATTAGCTAATTTGGTGATTTTCCCTGGCGCCCGTATATAGTAGTAGTGTGAGGAGGATGACGACATGCCTGTTATGTTAGTATGATGAGATACGTATAAAATCAAACATACGTTACAAGTGATGTCATGTGTTTGTGTTCGTGCCGGTTAGTACTAGTGTCGTGTCTGTGGCTATAGTCTAGGTCTACTACTAATGCAAACCTAATTCTCTATAACCAGTGGCTCTGATACCAATCTGTCACACCCTCAAAATCCACATGCGTGGTTTTACCGCGAGGAGCGTGACAAACTAGGATCTAAGACACCAGTTATATAAAACGACCTCTATATGAGGAAAATACATTCTAAACCAAACAACTAAAAATAAGTTAACAAAAATGCGAAACAGTAAATGAAACGTAAAGTAAAGTGTGTGCCAACACAAACACCCAAAAACCAATAGTAAACAAAGTGATAATGCATCATTCAGAAAAATGTTTTGATATCCATCTTGGGCAACTAACCATGAGTACCTTAGCGACCTGAGAAAACATGCAAGAAACAAGTGTCAACAATTATGATGAGTGAGTTCACAGGTTTAGTTTACAGTTATAAAATAAGTCGTTTTCACTAGTTTCCGTTGTTTCAATCCAAACAATTATGATGCAGGAACATGACCAAGTTTTAATTCGATTGGAGTCAGAGGGCAGTAACAGTGGTTTCAGATCATAGAATAGGGGATGCGATTTTGAATTGTGAGTTAGGGCATGCATGATTAACGTGCGGGATTTATGTTTCCAACATGCATGATTAGGTTTTTTGAGGTTTATAACGTGCGTGATTTTCAAAATAATGTGCGTAATTTGGGTCGCATACTGGTCGTACGTTAAGTCGTAATGTACGTTAACTGGTCTCTCTCTCTCTCTCTCTATATATATATATATATAGGGTAGGGTTCATGCGAGAACCACCTTTATTGCGAGAACCATGAGAACCAATGTGAACACAACAAAATAAACCCATTACACCACAAAAAAATCTAAAATAACCTAACCCCCCACCCCCTACTCCCCCACCCCCCCCCCCCCAAAAAAAAAAAAAAAAACTAACCCCCCCCCCCCATTCTAAATGCTATAAACTAAACCATAAAGCTAAACCCCAAAAAAACCTAAAAAAATCTAAAAAAACCTAAAAAACACACAATTTTTTTTTATAAAAATCGCTACTTTTAGTATTAAAAAAAGTATTAATGAAAAGTAGCAATTTTTATAAAAAAAATGTGGTTCTAACGGATCCTTCTCCTATATATATATATATATATAGGATTAGGTTCAATGGTGAAAACTAGTGTAGTTTGCGAACTGAGCGAACTAATCTTGGCCATACATGTTTGTAGATCAATGGCCATGATTTGATGATGAAATACACTAGTGTATTTTATGATTTGATGATTAAATCCTAGCCATCCACGTGTGTAAATCAATGGCCAAGATTTGCTCACTCAGTTCGCAAATACATTAGTGTTCACTCTAGAACCCCATCCTATATATATTGTATTTAACATTTGTTTGTATATTTGGTAGGGATTATCTAGTCCTTGATTACAAGATTAATTATTGTATTTTCTAACCCTATATAATGAGTTGTTACAATGAAAAATGCGATTTATCAATTACAATTACTTAGGGAGGCCGAGCACCTCACGGGTAGAGGTACAAGGGTTCCAACCATTGCTAAAATACTGCTGCCACCCCCCAGGGGTAAGGGATAAGGGTATGTTCCACGGGTACATCTACCCATGAGGGTTTGGACTATAGAGAGAAGGGGTTTAAGGGTGGGGTCCGTCTCTTGAATGGTGTATGTGTGATTGGTGGGTGAGATAAATTAGTGGGATCCATTGTTCAAGGGTATTTTGTGGCGTAAGGGTCAGGCTTTGGCAATATTTGTAGTGCAAGGGTACTCTGTAACAAGTTTAACATGACGCCGGTTGATTGATCGAGACAAAGGTAGCACCCCCTTAACACTTTTACTAGATTGGTTAATATTAAAGACAGCCAACGAAACACAGAGCCAGCCCTGAAGGAGGGCGGGGAGGACAATCGGCAAGGGCCCGTGATTTCGTAGGGCACGTAATTTATAAAAAAAATCCGATATTATATATGTAAAAAAAAATTAATATGGTATAACCAAAAAAATATTAACATAGGCCAACTAAAAAAATCATATTGTTTAAACGATTTAGCCCATTAGATTAGCGAGCCCAATACCCAAATATTTCTAAAAAATTATAAAAAATAAAAAAAGAATTCTGGGCGGCAACTCTTTCATCCGTGGGACTGGGTAATGAAACGTCGCATAGGAACAGGATAATCGAGATCAGAGACACACTGCAGGCCTTCGATCATCATTATTTTGCAGTTTTTTAGGTGTTGTTCGATCAGAGACACAGCCAGCAGGCCTTTGATTTCACAGTCACAGCACATGCTTCGATCACTGAGTGTCTGAGTCGGATCAGTTCACAGGTAAACAACTAAACATCAATTGTCGAATTCAGTTTACTTATGATTTAGGATTGATTTACGATTTCAGTTATTATGTAGAATTTAGTTAACTTATGTCGAATTCACTTAACTTATGATTTAGGATTGATTTATGATTTTAGTTATTATATCGGATTCTTTTGTTCAGTTAACTTATGTCGATTTCAGTTAACTTATGTTGATTTCAGTTAAGTTATGTCGAATTCAGTTAATTTATGTTTTCGAACATTATTTAGGCGTTAACTTAATTTGATACAAACTTTGTCGATTCATGATTATTTAGGCGTTAATGGCTCCTAAATAAGCATCCGGATGGCAAAAACGTCAAAAGAGGAAATGAGTTGATGAATTGGTGAAGTCACAAAAGGGTGCTATGCAAAAAATTTTGATGCCTAATCCGCCTATTGTTGATGTGGAAAAACCACAAGAGCATGTTGAAGTAGAACAGGAACACGAGAAAGTAGAACAAGAGCAAGAACGTGTGGAAGTAGAAGACGAGCAAGACGAAGAACATGTTAAAAAACAACAAGAACAATAACATGTTGAAGAGCGACAACAAAAAGAACATGTTGATTGTATATTTGATCCAAGAAGGTGGGAAGGACTAAATGCGAATGAGATTAAACTATTGGTCGCGAAAGGTTCTAAAAGAGTTACTAGTATTGAATTTGGTCCATATGATAAATTTAATAGACGATTTTCGGCAACTATTTATACAAGAACATTATCAAACTTGGAGAAGTGTGATAGAGAATGGCTAGTATATTCGAAAGAGCTAGATAAGATGTTTTGTTTTTATTGCAAAGTGTTTTGAAATGGGGTGCCAAAAGGTAGATTGGGAGGTGTAGGTTTTGATGATTGGCACCATGCTACCGGTAGAGTGAGAGAACATGAAGTTTCTTTAGATCATCTCAGAGATATGAAAAAGTGGTTTGATTTGCGTAAAAGATTGAAATCGGACGACACAATTGATAAATTTCAACATGAGCAATTCAAGAAGGAAACAGATTATTGGAAAACAAGTCCTTTTTAGAATCATTGCGCTAGTCAAGTTTCTTGCTAAGCATAATTTAGCATTTCGTGGAAATAAGGAAAAGTTGTATGAAAAAGGTAATTGAAATTGTTTTATTTTAGTTCCATTTATTCTTACTTAATTGTTATAACTGAGTTCACTTCATTTTTTGTTTATTGTATTTAACAGGTAACGAAAATTTCTTGGATCTAGTTGAGATGTTGGAAGAGTTTGATCCGGTTATCAAAGAGCATGTTCGGCGGATCATTAGTGACAATATTCATGTGCATTATCTTGGATACAAGATCCAAAATGAGATAATAGTTATGCTTGCTGATGAAATTAAAAAAGAACTCATTAAGAACATAAAAGAAGCAAAGTACTACTCAATCATACAAGATTGTACCCCCGATTCTAGTCACCAAGAACAGATGACTATAATTGTGAGGTATGTAAAGTTCTCATCTAATTCTGTTATTGTTGAGGAGTCATTTTTGGGGTTTTTAAATGCTAATGATACCACTGGAAAGGGACTATTTGATGTAACTTATGCGGAGTTACAAAATCTTGGTCTTGAAATTGATGACATGTGTGGCCAAGGATATGACAATGGGTCAAATATGAAAGGGTCACATCAAGGAGTCCAAACGAGATTTTTAAAAGAAAATCCAAGAGCATTTTACACTCTTTGTGGTAGCCATTCACTTAGCCTTACATTATGTGATATGGCTTATAGTTGTGTTAAAGGAAAGAATTTTTTTGGACACGTCCAACGGATATATACTATTTTTACAAATTCTATCAATCGTTGGCAAATTTTAAAAGATAATGTGAAAAACTAGAGTCTAAAGTCATTGTCTCAAACACGTTGGGAAAGTCGTTTTGAGAGTGTTAAGGCAATCAAATTGCAACTTGATGATGTGCGGGAAGCTTTGGTTGAAGTTGGAGAGACTGATAGTGATGCTGCAATTGCAGAGGAAGCATTAGCTTTAGCAGAAAATCAACTTAGTGGATTTGATTTTTTGGTATCAATTGTCATTTGGTATGAAGTGTTAAACCGGGTGATATTGTGAGCAAAAAATTACAAGCAAAGGATATGCATCTTGAAATTACTATTCTACAAATAAACAATTTGATTGAGTACTTTAAGGATTATAGAGAAACAGGTATTCCTAAAGCGATTGATGAAGCTACGGAGATTGCTAGTGAAATGGAAATTGATCCCACATTTAAAGAAAAATGTAAGATTAAAAGGAAAAAAAAGAAAAGATGAGATTTCTAGTAGCGAAGAAATTGCATTTACGGTAGAAGAGAATTTCAGAGTAAACTTTTTCTTATATATTGTGGATCAAGCTATTGCTTCTTTAGAGAAAAGATTTAAACAATTTAAATGATACGAGGATTTATTTGGTTTTTTGTTTCCACGTACGTTGAGGATTATTAAAGATGAAGATCTTAAGTCGTTTTGTCATCATCTTGAAAATGCACTCAGGTTTAAAGAAAAATCGGTTATTGATTGCGAGGCACTTTATACAGAGCTTAATTTATTTCGTGAATCACTAACCAATAAATTTAGCAGTCCTGTAGATGTTTTGGAGTATATGAAAGAAGACGATTATTCCCCGAAAGCATGCATTGCATATAGAATATTGTTGACTATTCCAGTCACTGTGGCATCTGCAGAAAGAAGTTTTTCGAAGTTGAAGTTATTGAAATCTTACATACGATCTTCAATGTCCCAAGAAAGACCTAGTGGGTTGGCGATGATTGCTATCGAGAACGAAGTCTTAGATGATATAAACTGTGAAGAGTTTATTCACCAATTTGCTATAAAGAATGCAAGGAGAGCTTCACGAGTCATTGGTTAACTATTAGCTTATTAGTTTTTTCGGTATGTAATTCATTCGAATACTATATTTTGTATTTTGTTAAGGCTTTGGTTATCCACACATCCCCCTCAATTTATCCACACATCCCCTAACCCTATACACCACTCATTACCCTATACGCCTGAAAATGGACCCACCTGATAAGCCCCTCATTGCCTATACGTTTACTTTTTGGTTAGTTTTTCACACATCCTATTAATTGTCAATGATTGGGTGTCAACCAATGATTGCCCAATCATTGGCTCTTTTGTGTGGAATAAATTTGAAGGGTATGGAGGGTTTTCAAGTGGGTGAAATATTATTTAAAAAAACTTTATATATTTTTTGTTAAATTGTTGTTAAAATAAAAAAATATAAACATTTATATTTATTATTATTTATTGTCATAAAAGGAAGGTATATAAATGTCATTTTTTTATTTAATATATTTAGAAAAATGGCAACATTTTTATTTATTAATTATTATTATAAAACGTCAACATTTTTTTAATTAGTATTATAAAACTTCTACATTTTTTATCAAGTGTTAGTATAAAACGTCAACATTTTTTTTTAATTAGTATTATAAAATGTCAACATTTTTTTTTATTAGTATTATAAAACTTCTACATTTTTTTATCAAGTGTTAGTATAAAACGTCAACATTTTTTTTAATTAATATTATAAAACTTCTACATTTTTTTATCAAGTGTTATTATAAAACGTCAAATTCTCTATAATCCATAACGCAAATGTAAGTGAACATTGTTTGATAAAATAACACAAAACACAACACTTTCATACAAAATGTAATACAATACATAGCCGAAACCCTAAACCCTACACACTAAATCGCTAACTATTACATATTATTACTTAGATTCACACGAACCCGTTATGTATCTGAATCAGGTTCTCAGACAAACCGTGAAATCGAACAATTTCTTCGTACAACTGTGGCTAATGGAAATGCATGAAAAATATGATGAAGAAGTTGATTCACGATTTGATGAACCTGTTCTTATGACAAACCCTTCATCAATTGAGATTTTAAATACAAGGCAATGTCGTGAGTTGGGAATAGAATCGGTTAGTTCATCACGCGTCTGAACCGGCTTTTAAACCGGACGGAATCTACCAAGAAGCTGTTTGATTTCACGGTTTGTTTGAGAACCTGATTCAGATACACAACGGTCTCTTTGCTTCGTCCACTAGAACTATTTGTGTATGCATTCTTTTGGTAGTAACCAAAAGAATTCATACACAAATAGTTCTAGTGGACGAAGCAAAGAGACCGTTGTGTATCTGAATCAGGTTCTCAAACAAACCGTGAAATCGAACAGTTTCTTCGTAGATTCCGTCCGGTTTAAAAGCCGGTTCAGACGCGTGATGGTATATGGTGGTCATGGAACTACCAGGCGTCGGTAGATGCCGGTGATGGAACTACCGCGCGTCGGTAGATGCTATCAAGAGTGCACCCGAAATCGACAATATGAGAGTTCCGTGCTATTTACACGGTAACATCTGACAATATCGGAGTTCCGGGTGACTTGGCAATTGATGTTGGATTATGCATCCCCCACCGCCAAGCACCTCACCCTAGACCGACGTCCCGGCGCATGAATCTGAAATATGAACGCAGTGCACTTCTCCATAAGAATTACGTTTCCACCACCGTCAAAACACCGACTTTCAATATCCTGTTAAAAAACATAGAATTATAGTGTTAGACTCGATATTAGAAATTATATTGTAAAATATAATAAACAAACAACACCACCACCACCACCACAGCCGACCACCCACCACCACCATAGCCGACCACCCACTACCACCACAGCCGACCACCACCACCAGTCGGACGCCCACCACCGCCCACCCACAACCTAACCACCACCATCCCAACTACCACAACACACCACCACCACAACCTACCACCCTCAACCACCTCAATAACCACCACAGCCTACCACCCACAACACAACACCACCTCACCACCGTCAACCACCACAACCCACCACCTCAACCACCACAACCCACCACCTCACCACCGTCAACCTTAACAAACCAACAACACAGTCCACCACCCACAAACACCACAAGCTACCACCCACAACACAACACCACCACAGCCACCACCGTCAACCACCACAACCCACCACCTCAACCACCACAACCCACCACCTCTCTACCGTCAATCTTAACAAACCAACACCACAGCCCACCACCCACAAACACCACAGCCTACCACCGACTACACAACACCACCACCACCGTCAACCACCACCTAACCACCCACAAACACCACAGCCCACCACCCACAAAACAACACAACCACAACCGTCAACCACAAAAACGCACCATCCCAACACCAATATACCCGACCAAAATAAACCATAAAAATCAGAGAAAAAATGAAAATTAAACATAAAAATACAAAATACGAACTAACCTTAAATACTCCGAGCGTATGAAGCGATACGAGAGCGATAACAATACGAGAGACAAAGAATCCATGGGTGTGTGTACTTCCGGATCTTCATCGTGTGGTCCAACGTTGGTCTCGTGTGGTCCAAGACCTTTTTGGGGATCTAGTTGGGTGAATATCCGTCAAAGAGCTGGCTCCTCGGTAAATAAGTCAAACAAAACGCGTAAGTATGTACTTTTTCTGAAAAGGTGTCAGCGTATACGACCGTATAGGTCAATGTGAGGCATATACACCACCTAACTTTTTGTTACAGACCTCATAGCACTATGTGAGGCATATGTATTTACTTTTTCTGAAAAAGTGGTTAGATTTTGTACTTTATACGCATCTCATTGTGCTATGAGTGGCGTATTGAGTCTTTTTTTTTTCTAATATTACGTACGAGAAAGTGTAATCCATATCCATTTTTACATTCACAATGGTTATTTGTAGATGTGGAAGGCAAGCTGGGATAAAAACATCTTGGACGGATATTAATCTCGGGCGTCAATTTTACACCTGCTCTCAATTGGTATGTACTTTAAGCACTACTACCTCCGTCCCATTAAAATTGTCATATTTTGAATTTTCAAAGTCTTTATTTATAAACTTTGATCTTAAATAATTGTGTTTGTGTTAGATAATACTTGATGAAAGTTATATGATTTGAGTGTGTTTTACAAGTGTTTTTATCGGGTTAATTTTCATCAAGTTTTATATAACACAAAAAAAAATCGATAATTAAAGTCAAAGTTTATAAATAAATACTTTGAAAATTCAAAATATGACACTTTTAATGGGATGTAATTTTTACACTTAGAAACACTAATTCGCCTTCGGTTTCAGCGTTCTCGGTGCAAATTCTTTGCGTGGATCGACCCCCCCCCCCATGTGTCCTCGGGCAGTTCAAGTCATCCGAGGTTTGCTGGATACGAAAGCAGTACTTGAAGACGAAGTCAAGCATTTGAAAGAGGAGGTTCTAATGTATAAAGAGCGAGTAGCAGAAATAGAAAATAAAAATTCAAGGGTCGTTCGTAAGAGGGACACCTGTTTGATAATCTGTTGGATTTTGTTTTTTTGTCCGTATTTGTATTTGTCGTTAGCCATATTTAAGTTTATGCAAGTTATGTAAACGAATGTAATGACTCTCGTATTTTGGTGATTTAGCGGAATGTTATGTCTTGAGAGTTTATGCAACTTATAATAATAAAACATATGCACATTTAAAAAAACGATGTTATATCTAGTCCCGGCAAACGGGTCGGGCCGGGGGTCGGGTAGGGTTTTTGACCCATGACGATATTTTATGAAATGAATTTTGTGTATTATAAAATGTCAAATTTTTTATTTTTCAATTATTATTATGTCATTAATTATTTTTCACTTGTCATTTATTAACCATAATGCAATAAATACACGAAACATCGTTTTATATTAATACACAAAACATGTCATTTTAATACAAAATGTAACGACTAAACCCTGAACCCTAATCCCTAAATCGCTAACTGTTACATATTATTAAATTCTTGCAAACTGTATCGGTTATTCAGATCTCTATTCGGTCACCATATTGTTGCTATCAAGTTTAAGGATGCGTTCCACGGTAAACGTGTTTTCCGCTTCCCCAATACCACATGAAGAACCTCCGACCTAATCTGGCGCTCCCTCGTTGCAGAAGAATTCTCAGTAACCGGTTCCACAACATGAAGAACCAATCCATACAGAAGGAGTTCTCCCTCGAGGTTGCTGACGCAGAAGCATTGTAGTTGGTGGAGGTTCCAGGACATTCCAGTTAACCCTCATAGTCACCGGTAAATATCTACTTCCACCGTCACAGATTGTGAGTGCAGAAGCATTGCCGTTGGTGGACGTTCTGGTGCTTGAATCTGGAATACGAACGCAGTTAAGCGTTTGAATCTGAAATACGAACGCAGTGTACTTCTCCATAAGGATTACGCTACCACCACAGTCAAAACACCGACTTTCGATATCCTGTTAATAAAACATACAATTATAGCATTAGACCCGACATCCGAAAATATATTGTTAAAAATAATAAATATAAGAATAAAATTAACATATACACATTTATAAAAAAACAGTGATATAAGTCTAGACCCGACAAACGTGTCGGGCCGGGAGTCGGGTAGGGTTACGCTACCACCACCACCACCACAGTCGTCAATCTCCACCACCACCACAACCACCACCACCACCACAGCCGTCAATCACCACCACCACCACAACCACCACCACCACAGCCATAACCACTACCACCACCAACACCACAACCACCACCACCACCACAACCATCAATCACCACCACCACCACCACAACCACCACCACCACCACAGCCGTCAATCACCACCACCACCACCACAACCACCACCACCACCACCACCACAACCGTCAATCACCACCGTCGTCATTCCCCACCACAGTCAATCCCCCACCTTCGTCAATCCCCACCGCCACCAATCCCCCACCGCCGTCAATCCCCCACCACCGTCAAACCCAACACCACCACAAACGGCGGAAATAAAACCAAAAAATAAAAAAAAGGTTGAAGATTAAGCAATAAAATTTGGAATACAAACTAACCTTCATCGTGTGGTCCAGAGTTTGTCTTGTGAAAATCGTGTGGTCCAAAGCGTTTGTGTGTGTGTTCTTGGTGTTTTAGTGTGTGAGTTTTCAAATTTTAGATCTAGTTTACCCCTTTATTGAAGTTAGGAAAGTGTTTGTGTTCAATGAGAGTCGTATGGTTCAATGAGCACCTTATAGGATATACTATAACCAAATTATCAGCTCCTGTACAGGAGGATAAACTGGTTAAGGCTTGTGTGTTCTATGCGAGATGTGCGAGTTCGAAACCCTGGGGAGGCCGGTCCGATACAGAAGGACTCCTCTTTTTTTTAATTTGTGTACTTTTTCAAATCTAAGTGTATAAAGGATATACTATAACTAGTTTATCAGCTCCTGTACAGGAGGATAAACTGGTTAAGGCTTGTGTGTTCTATGCGATCCAGTAGCTCTTGGCGGACCCACATCCAAGCATTCTGGTCCAACCCCAAACCCATAGCCACCGATCAAAACCCACAGTCACCGTCAGGCTGGGCATCTTCCATATGTGTTATGTATCTCCGATACATAGATGGAAGCCAGTCCTTAAAACGATCGATCATGTTTTTGTACCTGTAATTGGAAAATATATTGTGGAAAATCTTTATCAGGGAAAATGTATGTATGGAAATACGTAGGATATTATATAGGTCAATGATTGTTGACGTACCGATCCCCCACCAACAGTGGAAAATCTTCATCTATAATTTCAACTGTCTTTTTAGCCTTATTTTTCTTTGAACGATTGCGTTGCACTGCTGTCTTTTGAGCGTCCTCGTCCTTCTTTTGGCTTTTGCCTTTTGCTTCAGACCGGGTATCTTTACGTCTCGCAACCTCCTCCTTCTTTTTTTGTTGTGCTTTAGAGGTTGGGCGCCCCCGAGTATCTTGTTGTACCTCAGGCGGTTGATGGTCAGTCATACTTGGATTCACCACCTCCTTTATCTTCGACAACATACTTTTTAACACTATCGGTGGTTGCGCCTTCAGTTGTTGCATGACTCTGTCCATTTCCTCCCGAAGTTTATTATCGTCTTCCTTAAGTTCTTCAGCATTGAAATCTAGTTTTGTCCAGAATTTGTCTACGACGGCAAGAGGAATTTTGCAATCTGTATTTTAAAAACAATAGTTAGAAATGAGGGGGGTGGGTATTCATATGAAGTAGAATAAGCGGTTGAAGCCTGTTTTTATTACTTGTATTTTCTCACCACTCCATCCGACAAGCACATGGCAACCCACAACTCGTAAAAAGCTGGTGACCACAAGTCCCCCCTGCTGCGAGCAACATACGTATCTTTTTCTTCTCCACAAGCAACAAATCTAATGCTTTCAGGGAAACATTACCACGTAGGTTATCAAAGAATGATATCATGTGGTCCCCCATTTTCGTGGACCGACTTTCCTGAAAAGTGAGGTTTATTTGTATGCGTTGTGACTCTACAACTTTGTCAACAAGCCACGCAAGTCTATGGAGCGAGCTGTTTGGCCCCTTAAGGTATCTCTTAAACTTCGCATGTTGGCTTTCAACTCTGTTGTTTGTATGTTGACCAAAGTTAGGGCTTGTGTTAGTCCAGGCTGAAACAAACTTTTCTTTATATGGTAGTAGCCAGACAGTATACAAATAGTCCAAAACTCCTGAAAAAAAAAACAGAATATAACGATTTGAAATGTTTGTATTGTAAAACCCCGACCAAAGGCTGAAACAAAAGTTTTCTGATAAATTAACTATTTTTAAATAATTAATTAAACAAGTAAAACTATGTAATTATTGGATTAAATTGGTTAAAAATTAAATTTTGGGAAAAATATCAATTTTATATTTTCGAACATCATTCTGATGTTAAAATAATTATATAAAAATTTTTAGGTTTTATAAAATTAGTTTACTATTTTTATTGAATTTAATAAGATTAAAACTAACTTAATTCATAATAATTAGATAAAACCGGAAATATTTATAGTTTATATTTTTAGTATATCAGGTTTGATGTATATGAGTTTATAAAAATGTTAGTTTTTATAAAAGTGATAAAAAACGTAAAAGTAAAATAAAAGGTGTGTGTCCGGATGGATTTTAAGAAGTGTATAAAACAACTAATGTTAGGGTATCAATCAACTCCTGTACAGGAGGATAAACTGGTAAAGAAGGGGTGCTTTTACACGAGTGGTCCGGGTTCGATCCTTGCTAAGGGGCGGGTTATACAAGAAACCCCCTTTTTTTGTTATTCTAATTAACATAGTTAACTAAGTTAATTTTTTTAAAGTATAAAACAACTAATGTTAGGGTATCAATCAGCTCCTGTACAGGAGGATAAACTGGTAAAGAAGGGGTGCTTTTACACGAGTGGTTCGGGTTCAATCCTTGCTAAGGGGCGGGTTATACAAGAAACTTCCCTTTTTTGTTATTCTAATTAACATAGTTAACTAAGTTAATTTTTTTAAAGTATAAAACAACTAATGTTAGGGTATCAATCAGCTCCTGTACAGGAAGATAAACTGGTAAAGAAGGGGTGCTTTTACACGAGTGGTCCGGGTTCGATCCTTGCTAAGGGGCGGGTTATACAAGAAACTCCTATTTTTTGTTATTTTAAGAGTTAATTACATAGTTAGTCCATGTGGTTTGCACAAAATAACATACTTAGGTACTAATAGTTTAAAATCACCTTCTAGAGTATTAACTTTTCATTTTGTAACGTTTGGAGGTATTAACTTCTAGAGTAGTAACATAGGTAGTCCCTGTGATTTGCACAAAATAACATACTTAGGTACTAACAGAATGTGATTTTAAGCCTACAAATAACCTTAATACCCCAAAACGTTACAAAATGAAAAGTTAATACCCTAGAATGTGATTTTAAACTATTAGTACCTAAGTATGTTACTTTGTGCAAACCACAGGGACTAACTATGTAATTAACTCTTATTTTAATTAACGTAGTTAACTAAGTTAACTTTTTTTTAAAGGATTTCTTATTCAACATTTAACTTGGTTAAGATTTTAGAGTTAAAATAAGTTTCAAACAAGGCAATTTCAACCCTTATACTTTAGATTTCAATAATTACATTTTATGCCCAATACTTTGTCCTTTTAAATAATGTCAAAATAATCCCTAGACTATAACTTTCAATAAATGACAGTTTAGTCCCTGGACTTGGTTTTAACCATTTTTAAAGCAAATTTTAAACAATGACAAACAAGTCCCTCAACTTATAGTTTCACCAAATGTAAAAATAGGCCCCTATAGTTTGTAAAATATAATTGCGTATATAAAATTCAGGGAGGTTACATGTATGTGTGTATACATGAATGAAAGTGAAGTAATATAATACGTACCTGATCCATGATCGTTAGTCAGTCGCGTAAATAGCCGCTCAAAGTTATAATTGTATAGCGTCTCAGTGGGAGAATTACACAATCGAGACCAAGAAAGCTTGAATATTTTCCATTCTTCAGCCGTTGCAAATTTTGCCTTGGTGTGTTTTAGAATATTTTGTGAGATGTGCCACCTACATAGCAATTTGGATGCTTTTGGGAATACTTTATCGCAAGCATTCATCAAAGCTTTATCGTAATCTGTTACTATCACGCGCGGTTCCATACCCTCTACCAACAATCCTTTGAGCTTCTGTAGGACCCACAAGAAGTTATCCTGTTTTTCTTTAGAGATAAAAGCATGAGCGACACAAAACGACTTGTGTATCGATGTCACACCCACAATTTGAACAAACGGAAGTCTATACTCATTCGTTTTGTAAGTGGTATCAATCATCAACACATGTGGGAAAGCACGCCACAATATGTACGAGTACCGATGAACAAAAAAAACTCCTCGACCACATTTGTTTCGGGATTCACCCGGGTGTGGTAAACATACCTTCCTTCATGCAACATTTGCTCCAATATCTACATTGGAGTCCGATCACCGTACGTTTTGATTTTAATCCTTTTTATCAAGTTTTGTATGTCTAGTAGAATGCACACGCTCTGTGGGTTTTGTTTTCTTATGGTTAAATGTATGTTCGTAGGCTCCATGTTTTGAATATAAAGTCTTTCTACCAATGATTCTTCGTCTGGGGTCAACCTTCTCGCAAACGCGTGACCCTCGAGAAATACCGCAGGCTCATGGTTATGATCCTTTTGCTTCACCACTAAGCTCCAATTGCCACTACTTGCGTCTAGTTTCCCGATCATTTTAAAAGGACACCCAATCTTCTTGCTACCAGAACGCCGAACTGTTGCTTTACTTTTGCATGTGCCTCCACGGTCGCATTGCAACCATATCTTCACTGTCGTTGCTGACGAATCTTCGCCTTTTGTTACCGTTCGTTGGGTCACAGTGACGTAACCTTTCGCAATTTCTGTTTTGTAAGCCCAATTCTTTAACTCGTGAAGTGTCGCAAATACCAGAAACAACGGTAATTTAAAACTATATTTGTTTAAAATCTAATAAACCTCATACATAACGAATAACACGTATACAAAATCAACATTGTCTAAAATCTAATAAAAATTATACATAACGAATAACACGTAAACAAAATCAACTTTGTCTAAATTCTAATAGGCACCCTTCTAATAAACCTATACAAAACGAATAACACGTATACAAAATCAAAATTGTCTAAAATTTAATAAACATTATACATAACGAATAACACGTAAGTGACGGTTATGTTATACCTTTCCTTGTTTTTTCGGGTCAGTAGCACCATCGTCACCGCCACCACCATCGTCCCCGCCACCACCATCGTCCCAGCCACCACCATCGTCCTCGTCTTGATCACTTTCCTCGAAGTGTGTAACACCTTTCTCGATTTCGTTATCGTCTTCCTCGAAGTCAAAAGCATCTTCCTCGGACTTTTTCTTGCGTTGTTTTTCCTGATGGGAATGGTAAGTCCTGTATGCGTGTTGCGGATAGCTTTGAGCCACGTAAGATGGTCCCGCCTCCTCTACGACCTGAAACAACTTAATGGTTAGACTAAAATAACCAAAAGGACAATATGAATTTTTTACCTGGTTCAAATCAGGCATCACGGACCGCACACTCCCTTCCTGATGCGAATGGTAAGTTCCGGCGTGTTGCGGATAGCTTTGAGCCACGTAAGATGGTCCCGCCTCCTCTACGACCTAAAACAACTTAATGGTTAGACTTTAATAACCATAACGCCAATATGAATTTTTTACCTGGTTCAAATCAGGCATCACCTCATCACAACGACGCACGGAAACCACCTCCTCCTCACCTTGATCAACGCCAAGTAACCAAACGCTTTCGGAGACGTATGACTCATTCGACCTTTCACCAAAAAAATATTCAAAGTCCCAATTTGACATCGTGATTCGAATCTAATTTAACCAGACCGTTTATTTGAAAATTTTTATCATTTTCATCACTTTTTTGGGATTTTTGAACATTTGTATTACATGAATCCCGTAAGCTTGGGGTAAAGGGAAAAAATGCAAAACAATACGCAGCGTATAGGGCCATGAGCGCGTATATGCGGATCACCTTTTCAGCCTTTTCAGTCTGAACTCCGTTGTCTTGTCAACAATATACCTTAAATTCAGATATTATAGTACCAATGAGCAGCGTATAAAGCAATGAGAGGCGTATAGGGTTTAATGCTCCAACTACCACATTTCTAATACACCGCTCATAGGGCAATGAGGGACGTATAACTTTACTTTTCTGACATAATTAATGCACTCAACCCTTATACAACCCTCATTGCCTTATACAGGGCTGCTGGGGGGGGGGGGGGGGTGTCACTACTTTTGGGGGATGTACCAATACCCTCACCCTTTGTTAATTGCATTGTTTATCGAATGCTATATTTTTGTTAACGGTTCAAAGTTGTATGAAAAACTAGTCTAAATTTTTTATTTAGTTAAAACCTAAGGACACGTTTTTTCGAGCTTAAACAGGATACATGAATATTCAGAGCCGGCCCTGAAGAAACGATAATAGTTTTCTCACTTTCGTGTTAGTTTACAGCTAACGAAGCGTGGACTTGTGAATCCCACTTGAGATTAAAGTATATTTATATTAACAGATTAACGTTGCGAACTCTCGTCTTTGCTTCTCCAACATTTGATAGATTTGAATTTGATACCAATACCAACAAATATGCACAATTATTTACAAACCAGCTGTCCAAACAAGCATATGTTTGTTGTAATTAATAATCTATTACACCAAATCTTTGACTATAGTCCAACACTTATCTTTTCTTTTTTTTAACGGACAACAGAATCAATCCCGAGGACTCTCGGGACACCCACTGGACAAACGGAGTACTCCGAGAGTAACCCGACTCCACCACCAATTCCGGGGAAAACCCGGTAACCCACCCACCCGTAGGCACGACAGTGAAATTACCGGTAAAACCTGTTTGGCTCAAGGATCCAACCAAAGTTTCGCTGGGTCTCCTACCATTGCCCACCAGTGCCTCACTCTGCACCAAGTGGAAGTCAAACCTGCATCTCTCAAGAGAAATGCAAGCCCTCCACCACTTGATCTAGAGATCATTGGCAGTCCAACACTTATCTCGTCATGAGCAGTTGGCATGCCACATTGCCATTCATCATGCATTTTGATTTGTTTTTTTATATAGTTAAAACGATGGTCTTATTGATAATTGATCCATGATGACTTGTAATAAGAAGATAGCTTTAAAAAAAAAAAACAACATACGATTGTCTGAAACAGTAATAAGATTTTGAAAAGAAAAAATATATATATGTTGTATGATCACCCGATCTGGTTTGCCAGTTTAATAGGTCCGGCCAGCTAAAATAAAGACTGTTTGAGTAAACTCAACAAGATTAGTTATGTAGTTGGTTTCGGTTTGGGCCGGATTTAAATTGGTCTTCGACTCTTCCTCAGTGCCACCCCCAAGCTGTGTTTGTCTCATAGTGGCTTAACACTTAATTAGATGTTTGACTTTGTTTAGGGTCTTTAAGAAAGTCAACCAACTTTGATATTTTACTATGGACCCGTAAGTTTGTACGTATCCGAAGTCAACAAGAGATTAGAGTGCATTTAAAGCTATAACGATTAAACAAGTGCACGTGATACATGGTTCTAGAACCGTGTAATCGACATTGTTTGGGTCTGTCCACAAGGTTTATACAATGCCACACACACATTGGTTTGTTTTTTAGCCTAATCCAAGAAAAGTGGTCAACCCGTCCTAAAAGATGCTTGAGTGACTCAAACAGCTAGCTAGATGGTTAAACCTCTCAAATGTCACTATATAAACCCCCATACCCTACTCATTCAACCTCACCCCTTCTTCTCTTAGAATCATACCTAAAGCTTTCAACAACATTCTTTCCATATGGAAAAAATAGGGTTTTACTTCCTAGTTCTCGCTACCATCGTCAGGTGCACCGCAGCCGCCCGTGGCACCACCTCACCCACCACAGACTTCGTCAAAGCCTCATGCAAAACCACCCTGCACCCTCCTCTATGTGTCCGTTGTCTCTCAACCTATGCTAACTCTATCCAAGGAAGCGATCACCGCCTCGCCAAAGCAGCTGTTACAGTCAGCCTAAACGACGCCAAGTCAGCAGCTGCATTCATTTCTAAACTAGCTCGACTCTCCGGGATAAAACCCCGAGAGCATCAAGCCGTTAGAGACTGTATCAGCACCATGACCAACAGTGTGACAAGTCTAAGCCAGTCGGTTCAGGAGCTCGAGCGGATGGCTCGCGCCAAGGGTGGAGACTTCAACTGGCACATGAGCAACGTGGAGACTTGGGTGGGCGCGGCTCTTACTAATCAAAACATATGTAGCAGGGGGTTTACTATGAATGGACATGTGAAGGATGTTGTGACCAAAAGGATGGTTTATGTGTCACAAGTCACTAGTAATGCACTGGCTTTGGTCAACAGGTTTGCGGTCAGGCATAGAAAGGGTATTCATAAGCCATGAGTCTATAAGATGTGCACCATAAGAATACCAAGAAATGTACAATACTGAATAGAAATTAGTTTGTGTCGAATGTACCACTCATCGTTTTATGTCGAAACTGTATAAACATAGTATCATCTTTTTCATATATGTGAAGCTATCATATATCTGTATGTTTTTAAGTTTTGTTATTCTTGGATCAATACAAGGAAGATGGTTACAAGTTCACGAAGGGCAACTGTTTAAGAAAAACAAATCATTTTTAAAGTATTGTTAAAATATAGGGTCTGGGGGACAAAAGCAAGATTCGGCCACCGACCTTACGTAGCATCCTATTTTGTAAAGGAATATAATATTTTGAAAACTATAAAACCATTGATAATAATTATACAAAAGAACACAAAAACACACTTAAATAACACTCCCTACTCTTTTTTTATAATTCCATCCACTCAAAAAAAAAAGTAAATAAATAAAAACATTTAGGTAGTGTTTGGTATGCAGGAATGAGAGGTAGAATGGAATGGATGATTACGATGGAATGAAGAAAAGGTTGTTTGGTTGGTCAATGGAATGGAATCACTCATTCCAAAAGGCATTCCATTCCCTCAAAAGCATTCATTCCACCCCCTATGTTTTTTTTCCATTTCATCCCTTTTGCACCATTCATCAACAACACCACAACCCATCACCTTTGCCACAACACACCACCACCACTACCCACCACCGGCGCCATCGCCGCCACCCGCCACCACCTCACCCCGACGGCCACTGTCGTCGCCACCACCTACTCGCCACCGTTATCACCCACAGCCGCGACCAACCGCCAACGCTACTCGCAGCCGCCGCCCACCACCATCGTCGACGCCATCACCACCGTCACCACCAACAGCCGCCGTCGCCACCCACCGCCACCTCTGCTGCCACCCACCACCAACGGCCACCTTGTCGCCACCACCACTCGTCGTCACCGTCGCACCGCCACTCGCCGCCACCACCACCACCCATCGCCGCCGCCGACACCCACCACCGCCACCTATAACCACCCACAATTACTACCACCGACCACCACCACCACCACTCACCGCTTATTTTATTACTCTGTTTTTCTTGCCTACCGAACAATACACAATAATAATTCATTCAATTCACACATGGTAACCAAACAAGACATGGAATGGTAATGATCCATTGCATTCCCTCGTCCATTCCATTACGCCGTCCATTCTATTCCTTCGTCCATTCCATTACCCCATACCAAACAGACCCTTAAGGTCATCCTTTCATAAAAAAAAAACGATGGTTTCTCCTTTAATCACGCACTCTTCTACTCTTCTCACACTCTTTAAAAAGTGGCCTACCCCATTTGGGAATCCTCAATTGATCAAAAGTATGTGTCACCATAGTCACAAAAGTTTCTTAGCGCACCCCAGTCAGAGTTGAGAGTACTCTGAGAGTAGTCCCCTTAGGTGAGTATTCGACCTAGGCGGCGAGTACTTAGGCATCGACAGCATACTTTGTAGCGATTACTCGGGGGTTACTCGACCTCCGAGACCTTGTTTTACAACATTAAGTAGAGCTGTTCAAATAGCTTATGGCTCGTAGCTCACTCAAAAATAGCTCGTTTTGTAAACGAGTTGAGCACGAACCAGGGTCGTTGCTCGTTTGATAATTAGCTTGTTGACACGCTTGATTTGGTCATTTAGATAATACATATGTGTAGACGAAATTAACGAGTCGGCTCCTCCAAGTTGGCTTGAGATTTCAACAAGTCACGAGCCGAGCTTGAGCTCGACTTTGCAGCTCGATATAATAAATAATTCGAGCCGAGTTTACTCTTTTCGGTTGGTATAAGATCCCATCTCAACCTGACTTCGACTAACCTGGACTCATTCATATACACTCCACATAACCAATGCCCAAGCAGGCCCATAGCCTACTACAAATATATATATTCTTATTGTATACAATCTTAATTGACAAAGTCGGTGGATTTTCCACCGGCTTTGCCTTCCTGCCTCTGTATTTTAATGATATTGCAATTTTAGCCCCTTGAATTTGGTACCTTTAAAGTTTCATAAAATGGCAAATTTAGTCCCTAAACCTTCTACTTTGAATTCCCAAAACCACAACCTCATCTTTCAAACTTTGTCAGCATCAACCCTCTACTTTGGTTTTCCACCATCACCCCCTTAGCTCTTACACAGTTACGCCACCAACCCTATTCTTTTATATTTCCACCAACACCCTCTCATCTTTTACACATTTCTGGCACCACCCCTATACTTTTACACTGTCTTTTTAGACTTTGTTTTTTTTACCCCTTGCACTATTACTCTATTTTTATACCCGCCCAACTTTAAAAAAAATTGCAATTGTAAACCCTAGACTACAACTCTACTTTTGCAAATGTCAATGCATTGTGTTTTACGAAATGTCTTAGGTATTGTGTTTTACACTTTGTGTCTACCTATGTGTTTTACACTTTTTTGTAAGTTTATTTTACGCACTGCGTTTTACGAATTGTGTTTTGCCTTACTATATGTTTTCACCCGTCGCGCGCCGCCGCAACGCGCGACGGACAAAATACTAGTACTAACTAAAAGGACAAAGGTACGTTGGTAAATACTTTGTGTGTAAAATAATCTTCTATACTATATAATAAAAGAAACCAATGAAGATACATGTTATTTATTGGAGCCATTTATTTTTTAGTTGTTTCATCTCTATCTCCTATTTAATTATAGATAACTAGGTTATAATCCCGTGTATTACACGGGGTTGAATAAACAAATTTTATATACTAAATAATAAATCAATATATCTTAAAAAACTCATTTATTTTACAGGTTGAATAAATATAATTTTATATATTAAATAATAAAAAATTATATCTTTAAGAATCATATTGTTCGGATTGAATAAATGTAATTTTATATACCAAATAAAAAAAGTTATATCTTTAAAACCACCTATCTTACACGAGTTGAATAAATGTAATATAGTTTACCGAATAATAAAATAATACATCTTAAAAAAACCTCATTTATTACACGAGTTGAATAAATGTAATTCTATATACCATATAATAAAAATTTCATCTTTAAAAATATGCGCATTACACGGTTTGAATAAATGTAATTTTCTGTACTAAATAACAAAAACATATATATCCTTCAAAAAACCCAGTGTATTGTACAAATTGAATAAATATAATTTTATATAACAAATAATAAAAAGTTATATTTTAAAAAACTCATGTATTACATGGGTCAAGTAAATGTAATTTTGTATAGTGAAAATAAAAATATTTAATATATTAATACAAAGTTTGGTTTTAGTGATAAAAAATATATTATTCTGTTGTTGCAAAATTTGTTAACTAAGTCTCAATAAATTTAACCATTTATTTAAAACTCCGTAAATGTATAAATGATAAATAATATTAGTTAATTTTATTTTAAGTTTCGTAAAATCTATTTGATACCAAACTAAAAAAAAAACGTTCAAATATAATTAATTCAAATAAATAATATTATAAATGAGATGGAGATTAAACTAAATACTAATTATCCATAAGATATTAAACTAATAATATTTAGTAGGAGGGTTATCTATAATATAAGATATTAAATTAAATATTCAAATAAATAATATTATAAATGAGATGGAGATTATTAAACTAAATACTAATTATCCATAAGATATTAAACTAATAATATTTAGTAGGAGGGTTATCTATAATATAAGATATTAAATTAAATAATATTTAGTAAAAAGGTTATCTATAACTAATTAAAAGAGATTAAACTAAAATAATAATTTTCTATAAGAGATAGTCTAATATGATGACAAGTGTCCCTAAAGTGGTTTCTTTTATTATATAGTATAGATTAATATTAATTAAAAGATAATTATAAAATCAAATTTAATATAAATTAAAACAATTCGTATAGAAGATAATAAATCTTTTGAAATATTTATTAGATTTCAAAATTATTTATCTTGAAATTAACAAAAGACGTACCCTAAATATAAATTAATATAATGTAAATAGTTAAATGTAATTTTAGTCACTATGGTTTGGCCCATTTTATCAATTTAGATCAAAGGTTTTATAATACACAGGGTTTGTAAAGGAGTAAACTGTCAAAATGGTCCCTGAGGATTGGTCACTTTTGCTACTTTAATCCAAAATACAAACATATTGAATTTGAGTCCATGTGGTTTCAATTTTGTTGTCATTTTCATCCAAAATCTAATCAGATTTTTCAGTTAACATCCAGTTTTTTTTCTTTTTTCTCATTTTTAATGAAGTGCAAAATTGTCAAATTTTTTTATTAATTTGTTATAATAAAACCTTAAAAGACCATTTTTCCCTTCATTAAAAAGGAGGAAAAAATATAAAAAAAACTAGATGTTAACTGAAAAATCTGACCAGGTTTTGATTTTGGATGAAAATGGAAACAAAATTGAAACCACAGAGACCCAAAATTCAAAAGGTTTAAGTTTTGGACTAAAATGACAAAACCTCAAGGACAATTTTGGAAGTTTACTCTTTATAAAGATATAACAAGATATAACTTTTTATTTCCCATACAATATACGGGGTTCTTAAAGATATAACTTTTTTTATTATTGACATATAAAATTACATTTATTCAACCCATGTAATAAACGAGATTTTTAAAGATATATTGTTTTATTAGTTAGTATATAAAATTACATTTATTCAACCCGTGTAATAAACGAGGTTGTTAAAGATATATTATTTTTCTTTGGTATATAAAATTACATTTATTCAACCCGTGTATTACACGGGGTTCTAACCTAGTACCTCTTAAAACAGAAAGTCGGCAATACACTTACCACCTAAGTCCCTCCATTTTAAAAACATTTAATTTTCACCCTTGTAATATTACTTTATATTTACTCCCTTCAACTTTTAAAACAACAATTTTAAACCCTAAACCATTGCTTAATTTTACGACTTTTAAAATTTGCATTTTAACCCGCGCACTATTACTTCATTTTACACCCCTCTACCTTTGAATTTTGTCATTTTAACCCTCAAGTTTGAATTACGACACCAATCTCTCAACTTTTAAACTTTGTGATTTTAACTTTTGCACTGTTACTCTATTTTTAACGCCACAACCCCCTCAATTTTAAATAGTGATTTCACTCCTTGCACTATTACCCCCCCCCCCCCCTCTCCTCAAATTTTAAACTTTGCTTTTTACGCCCTTGCACTATTACTTCATTTTTAACGCCACTACCCCCCCCCCCCCCAAGTTTTCAACTTTCCATTTTTACTCCTTGCACTATTACTCCAATTTTTACTGGCACCACCCCGTCAAGTTTTAAACTTTGCGTTTTTTATCGTATTATTACTCTATTTTTATACCTCCTTAACTTTGAATCCATTTGATGTTTCCAATATACCCGCGCCACAACGCGCGCGGGTTTAATAACTAGTTTTATAAGAAACGAGATATTAACTTTGTCTTTATGTCATCAATAATTATTTTATCATCAATAACTATATTATAAAATGAGAAAAATGCCCGAATATTCCCTGTGGTTTGTCCTTTTTTTACCTTTAGTCCCTAACTTTCTAAAATTACAGGTATAGTTCTCAACTTTTGCAATTTCGTTCCCGGATAGTCCCTAGGCCTAACATCAGTTACCTTTCTTAGTTAAGAGGGTTGAAATGACAAAAATACCCTTACTAAATTGCCCTTAATAATAAATAAATAACCTAAGCCTTTTACCCACCCCTCTCCCCTTTTCTTCTCTTTTTCTGGTTCTGCTCTATACAACCAAACCACCATCACCACCTCCACACCGTCACCCCCAAATCCCAACCGCCATAACACCCAACCCCTTTTCTTTCTCTATTTCGTTCTCTTTCTTCTCTGCCGGAAAAACGAACCACTAGCGGCGGATGGAATAATGGCAGCTTCCGTACCGCCAGCAAGCATCATATCAGCTTTACCTCTACGGATGTGATTTCCAGCAGCCTGAAAGCAATAGTTTGAGGTATGGGACTCTCCGATTTGAAGAGTGTAATAACCTTATACCTAAAGTTCACTGTTTTAAATATATATAGGGTCAGGATCATTTCAGAACCATAAATATTTACAGAACTCGCAGAACTCCTAATAAACAATCTTTTTATTTATATATTTTTATGTTTAGCATAATTTTATCATTTATTATGTGTATTTTTACGATTACATACATGTTAAAGAGTAATTTTATCATTTTTTAGATGTAATTTTATAATTACACATATGTAAACTAGTTTTTTTACATATATGTAATTAGTTATGACACATATATATAATTTTGGCAATTAAACATATGTAAACTACTTTTAACATGTATGTAATCAAAGAAATACATATAATAGATGATAAAAAGATCCTAAATACAAAAACTTATATATAAAATGATTGTTTATTAGGAGTTCTGAAAGTTCTGTAGTTATTTAGAGTTCTGAAATGAACTCAACCCTATATATATATATATATATATATATATATATATATATATATATATATATATATATATATAGGGGATGGTTCAAATGAAAACCACTTTTATTGTGAAAACTCGAAAACTAACTAAAAGAGCATAAAAAACACACAAAAAAGTTTTTTTTTTCAATTTTTTTTATAAAAAATCGCAGGTTTTTGTATATAAAAAAACTTTTTTTCAAAAAAAAAAAAAAAATTTTTTGTATTACGCACACATGTGCACTACAAAAAAAGTTTTTTTTTTTTGGAAATTTTTTTTTATATACTAAAAGTAGCGAAAATTACTATGAAAAAAAAATTGGTATGTTTTTTTGGCTTTTTAAATTAGTTTCGAGTTTTCACAATAACTAGTGGTTTTCATTTGAAACTTCCCCTATATATATATATATATATACCACAAAACTACTTAAATTAAACTTTAAACCAGGACACTAGGACTCCTTAGTTTAGTTTAGTTTGATCTTTGTTGTAAAACTTTTAAGGGATAGGCTAAATGTACCCCCTCTTATTACTTTTTATACCCCCTTCCGTAAAATCACATTAAAACTTGTAACATTTACCCCCTATATAAATTATCATTTAAAAAAAAAAAATATTCTCTTTGTTACAAAACAAATTCACAAGTGTAAAAAAAGATTACAGACGTTTTTTAAATTGTTTTTTAATTTTATTTAAAAAACATATTTTTTTAAAAGTTCTCAGATATTGTTTTTAAAGACACATTCTCAAATCGTATTTTGATTATGTTTTTTTATTGAACATCTTTATAAATAAATACTAACATTTTTTATAAAAACAGTTTTGAACTCTCTTTTAAAAAAAAAGTCTATATTATGTTTTTCCCTCGTCTAGTTTATATTTTAAAAATCTTACTTTTATAATTTTTAATACTTTAAGTGCGTTTATAAAATAATTAACAATTTTTATTTATTAAAAAGTAATAAAGTTTTTTTCTTTTAAAATAGTGTTTATAGCCCTAGTACATATTAATCATTCAAACCATCTATGTAAGTGAACAAATAAACAATAGGTAGTAAAATAATTTTATCAAACTATAAATTAACAATCTATATAAGTTCAAATTTAATTAGTGTAAAAAAAAGGGTAATTGCACGGTACCTCTGACCGCGGAAGGGATCTCCCTTCCCAGTTCACCACCCGACAAGGATCCCTGGCGGCAAATACCCATAGCCATCAAAGAGGGGTAAGAAACATGTTTCGAACCCGAGACCTCGAGTGTCCTCGGTCCGGCTTAAAGCGGGTGTCGGTGGCCACCAAAGTGGCACTAGTGGGAATTGAACTTGGGTCTCCATTGGAGAACCCAAGTCACTCCACCACTAGGCCACTTGTGGTGGTTAAATTTTTTTTAATTAGTGTAAGGAGTATGTTATAAGGAAGTTAAAAACAGTTTAGGACTTTCGATTGAAGTGAACACTTTAAAAAAAATATGTTTTTTAAATTAATATAAAAAACAAACAAAAATTTTGAAAAAAAAACGTCTACAATATTTCTTTTACACTTTTGAATTTGTTTTGTAACAAAAAGAATACTTTTAAAAAATATGACATGTATAGAGGGTAAATATGATCAGTTTTTTTTTTGAACGGCCAACAAAATTTTTATTCATCAATAGAACTAACAACTCGTTAGTTCACACCATCATACAAAACAAATAAAATAAAAAGGCCACCATTACAGATATTACAAATTCATACAAGACAAATCGAATTCGCACCACTGTTCCCATGTAATCACTTGTGCCTTTGCTCCATTCCGGATCCAGATATACCCCAAATGTCTTATTTATTCTTTCACACCAATGATATTAGGCTGTTTGTTATTAAATATCATGTCGTTACGGCATTTCCATATGCACCACACAGCGATCTGAATAACCGAGCAGACTGCCATCTTCCATCTCCGAGTACCGACTTCATGTTTATAAGCTTCGAAAAGGTCCTTAATCCCAAAGATAAAGAACCTCGGGCACCTGGTCCAGCTAGCCACAAAGTCCCAAACCGACTGAGCAAACTCGCATGCTACGAACAAATGCTCGACAAATTCATCTTGACAGTTACAAAAACGACAATGAACTGAATCAATCTGCACATTTCTTCTTACCAATGCATCCATGGTTGGGACCCTATTAATAATAACTCTCCAGCAAAAAAAAATTCACCTTAATAGGCGTCCACTTGTTCCACACGTAATCGATACCGGAATCCAAAAATCTTTCAGATTGAAGTCGGTGTCTAAGACTCCCCACAGTGTACACCCCGGAACCTTCAAGCGACCAGTTCCAGACGTCTTCTCCTTCGCCAATCTGGATATCCCATAGCACCTCCATGAGGTCTTCAAATTGTATCAGTTCTTCTACTGAATTTAGTTCTCTTGACCACTGAAACTTGATTGTTATGATGCCGTTCACCTCACAAACTCTATCTGCCACAATAGCCTTTTTATTCTGATCCAAGTTATACAACAAAGGAAATTTTGTGTTCAACGAGTCCTCCAGCAGCCACTTATCCCTCCAAAAGTGAATACTTTTTCCGTCTCCCAGCTTACATTTGAATAAAGACACAATATCCACGGCGTACGACTCCAAATCTTGAGATACTTTAGCTATCTGTTTCCATGGACCTGCAAGAGACAATTTGACCGGGATAAAATTCCACGCCCGCGACCCGTGATGTACACTCCAAATGACCTTCCACCATAAGTTGTTACGTTCCGATTTGAACCTCCACCGCCATTTTGCTAACATGGCAAGGTTCGCCTCTCTTAACGAACAAATCCCCAACCCGCCCCGGTCCTTTGGAGCCATAGCGTTATGCCAAGCGACCCAGTTTATCTTCGATTGCTCCTGATTTGCTCCCCATAAAAAGTCTCTTCTGATCCGTTCCAGCTGGTCGATGATTTGAACTGGCGACCTATATATAGAGAAAAAATATGTCGGGAGGGAGTTCAAAACTGATTTAATCAGTGTGATTTTCCCCCCAAACGAGACTGTATTCGCCTTCCAGTTAGACAACCTTTGCTTGAAGGTATCCACCACTAGCTTCCAATTCCTGCTCAGATTCATGTTGGCGCCGACTATGAGCCCCAAATGTTTGAAAGGAAGATTACCTGCTCTACATCCAAGTATTGCAGCCATGTCTTGTAGTTGGGAGTCTCCCACACCAATGCCGAAAACACTACTCTTCGAGAGATTTACATTTAACCCGGATGCCAAGTAAAAGCACTGGAGTAACCGTTTAAGGTTACGGGCGTTAGACGTTGACCATTTCCCCATAAAAACTGCGTCGTCAGCGAAGAAGAAGTGAGACAAACAAGGACCCTGATTCCCTACCTGGATACCATCATACAATCCCACCGAGCACGCCTTATTTATGACGCCCGACAATGCCTCCATCACAATGAGGAAGAGGAAAGGTGAGAGAGGATCACCTTGCCTTAGACCTCGATGACAATAAAATTCTTGTGTTGGAGACCCGTATACTAGAACCGAAGCGCGCGTGTCCGTCACTGTTGCCATAATCCATCTTCTCCATATCAACGGAAAATTCATTTGTTCCATCACCGAGTTAAGGAACGCCCAGTTAACCGTATCGTACGCTTTCTCTAAATCCACTTTAAACAACATAGCCGACTTCTTAGAATACCTTAGCCAAGAGATGAGCTCGTTTAAAACCAATGGCCCGTCGAGAATGCTTCTATTTGATAGAAAAGCATATTGCTCCTCGGATATCAGCTTATGCATCACCAATTTTAACCTATTAGCCAGTACCTTTGAAATCACCTTACTAATGCACCCAATGAGGCTAATCGGACGGTAATCTTTCAGACCCCCGGGGTCAGTACACTTCGGAATAAGGGCCAAAAAAGAGGACTTACAACCTTGATTGATAGTGGCGTTGTTGAAAAATTCCTCAAATAATTTGAAAAAATCATTCTGCAACAGGCCCCAGGATCTCTTAAGGAAGCGAAAATTAATGCCGTCTGGCCCTGGGGCCTTGTCGCCCCCACAATCCCAAATCGCTTGTTTGATCTCCATGATGGAAAAGGGCTTCACAAGGGTATCGGCCTCTTCTCCTGGAATTTGAGTCAAGTTTGGGCACATCAGCCCCGGCCTAGAACTCAACGGCTCCAAAAACTTCTCGGCAAAAAAATTATAGATGGAGTCTTTAATCATAGCAGGCGCTGTTTCCCAAACCCCGTCTATCATCAACCCATTGATGCGGTTACTCTTCAGGTTGCTATTAAAAATCCCATGGAAGTACGCAGAATTCTCGTCACCGTCGACCGCCCATTTCACTCTTGATTTCTGCATTACATCCATGGATTTCAGCCTATCCGCCTCAATAATAAAATCCCTACAAAGAGCCCTTAGTCCTAACTCTTGAGGATTCAAAGATCTTTCTTCAGCCGCTACCTCGAGAGCCTCCAGTTTATTCAAATTAGCAACATATTCAACATTTTTTGTTGCCTTTATATCTGCCACCCAACCCTTAATTTTAAATTTTAACCATTTCAACTTGACAGCCAAGCATAGGTCCGCAGGCCCCTCAAATCGAAACCCCAAGCAAATATGTTCAACAAAGTTCCAACAACCTGGAAATTCGAACCAGGAATTGAATAACCTACACGGAACTGGACCAAAGTCCGTTGGGTTGATAGACAATAAAATTGGGCAATGATCTGTGACATAGTTTGAAAGTGCCACCAAGGAAGCTAATGGCCATGAGTTCATGAAATTACGGCATACAAGATACCTGTCCAATTTGCTCATACCAATTCCGTTGTCGGCGTGGTACGTAAACTTCCTCCCCCCATACTATACTCCAAGAGGTCAGCGGATGCAATAAAATGGTTAAAATAGGATGCATTTAAGGCGATAAATTCCGAGTTAAATCTTTCGCCCGGCTCCCGAACGTCATTAAAATCGCCTACCATAACCCATAAACCGACCATAGACCTCTTAAAAAACAAAAGTTCTAACCAAAGTGTCCTTCTTTGCACCTGATCATTTGGGGCGTGTACATTGACCACATTAAGCAACTCGCCCGTTGGTATCAATTCCCCACTAACTATTAAAAAACTCTGCCTTTTTACCTCCCCAAGTTTCCTAAAGAGAGCCGGATTCCACAAGCTTAATAAACCACCGGAACGGCCGACTGCTTCAACTGAATCAAATTCAAGCACAGACCGGCCCCAAAAATTATTAACCTTGAAATTATTGTTAACCCCCATTTTAGTTTCCTGGATTGCTAGAAACTGTACACCATGAGTAGTTTTAAGCCATCTTACCAACTCCACCTTCCTTTGGTCCTTGACCCCACGTAAATTGATAGACATAAAATTCATTGATGGATAATTTGATCACGCTCGCCAAAAATAACATCACTGACCTGATCGTGGAAGCCATTTAATTGGAAACCCACTGTCGTTCCAACCTGAACTGTAGCCGTCACCTCGTTCCGGATAGGAGACTCCGGCGCCGGTCTCTGGTGACCATGTTCTTCCGTGGTCGGCGCTACCTCCGAACTTCGCTGGTTATCTCGGAGCTCTGGTTGAGTCTCTAGTATAGAAGAGATATTTTGAAAAGTGAAACATTCGTTGTTTGCCCTCTCCAGATTTTGTTCAGATGTGGGTACTTCACCAGAGTGTGAAGTATTAAAAGAATTATTAAGGTCAAGAGGCTGGGCCCCACTCGAATCCATCATAACACAATTAACCCCAGCAAACTTACGAACTGGACTAAATTGTCCTGGGCTACGCACACGCCTGGGCCTTTTCCTGGAAGACTGGCCCACTCCACCATTTAGATCTAATTTATTTGTCTGGCCCACACACAGCTCTACTGGAGACCCCACCCCGACCCCACACACATCAACATCATCCTGGATATGTGTGTCTAACGGTCTGGAACACGACACCGCCGCCATGCCATCATTACCTGGCATTTCCCCATGCACAAGAGGTGTCAGCTCGCCTTCCTCTCTCACCTCTTCGACTCCCATACCGGTGTCGACCATATTCCGATCGCCGGCACCAACCTCAAATTCTTCTCCTCGAATTTCGCCTTCTTCAAAATCTTCAGGAGCATTCACTTCGGACCCAACCGATCTAGACGGAGAGGACTGTTTTACTAAAGATAGTTCTTCAATGATCGAACTTAGATTCGAATTCTCTACCTCATCAATATTTTTTCCTACCTCTGAAAGAATCCAGCACCTGCCACAAGAGTTGTCTGATGCTGACCAAGAGAACTCCGAACCCCCAAGCACCCTCCCGAAACATTTGCCAATGTTGTCGAATAAATTATTATCACGGAGATGGATCGGCACACCTTCCATCTTCAGCCAGACTAGTCTATCATAAGTAAACTCCTGCCCTTTCCACAAACTGCTGAACTAATGATGCTACTCCATGCTGTAGCTACTTTTTCTATAAAATCAATCGCCAATCTTTTGTCTTTAAACACAACCATACACTTTAATCCTCCTATGTAACATACCGGATTCTCCGTGTAGCCGCCCAGGTCTAATAAGGTTCGCATTTCTTCCAAGGCCGTAATATCTTTGACTTCGACGATCACCGAGCGCATCAAACAGTGATCTAGATACACCGCAATCCTCTCGTCAGCCACCACAATCTTCTTCAAGCCATTCTTAGCTGCACCACCTGAGACAACGTCACTGAAGGACGCCACGTTGCCTCCTGGAACATACTTGGGTAGCCAGCTGGCTTGGGCTACTGGTTTGTTTGCAGCGACTGAAGGTTTGTATGCACCAATCACCGCCTTGGCCTGTTCTTGAACTATTTTGTTGTGGTGCTTGTCAAACTTGGCAAGTGAAACAGAAAGTTTGGCCTCATAAATTTTCACGGTGTTCATGCATTCCAACGTTTTCTCCACATTAGTCACCCCTACGTATCTAACGAATCCAAAGAAATTTCCTCTAGAGTCCTTTTTCCGAGCGACATACGCGTCCTTGATCTTGCCGTGTGGTTTGCAAAGCCTTCCGCAACAATGACTGAGAAATCTCACCAGGTAGATTTGAAACGAAGAATGTTGTCACCGGCAACCTCGGGTCATCTTCACCTCGCCGTTTCCGATACATATGATCAATTTAGATGTGATTTTATGAAAAGAGGGGTATGAAAAGTAACAAGAGGGGGTACATTTAGTAGCCCCCAACTTTTAATCTAAAAATTGTAGAAAAATAAAATGGCATCAACGAACCTTTTACAGTTAATCATGCACACAGTCACATGTCAAAATATAACAACGACATCAACAATTTTTTTCCTCGATATTTCGGTATAAATTTGATTGAAAATGAAGTTATGTTCGAAATAGAGTATTCTTTTGGTACCATAGGCTCGAGTACAGATGTCGTACAGTGACGAACGAAACCGATACCGACCCAACAACACAAGTACCAGTATTAGTATTCATGTTTGTGGTTTTTTTTAATATGTAAAAGACGACTTCATTTTTTGGATTATGATGAGTTATGTCAAACAACTTTTATGTTATAAAACTATTGTATATAAGGTTTTTTTTATTGTAAACTATATCAAGTAGTGTACCATAACGAACCAAGTTGAGTTTAGAATAATGTGTTTTTCGTATTGTATGCTATAACGATTGCCGATATGGTACCCGGTAATGAAATACCAACCAAACAACATCGATATCAGTATTATTGGAAAAAGTATTATTGTTCATTTTATGGTTTTTTTATTGGTATAACATAGAGTAATTAGTTATTGTACAAATGAGCTTAACATACTGAACGTGAGAAGTGAATGGGTGAATTATGGTTTTCTTTTTTTAATTTCCCACCATATTTTCAAGCACGTATTAAAGTCCCATAATCTAAAAAAGAATTCGTGTGTGTATATTGGTAGAGTAATTATGTAATTACTCTACTGTAATTTATAACTAGGGTTTAACCCCGCGTTGCGGGTGCTGGAGTTGTAAAATAAAACCAATGTAAGTAGTAAGTAAACAAACAACACTCAAAACCGGAAAAAATCGTAAAAAAAAAACGAATTTATACCACCGCTAGACAAAGACAAACACGGACTTATACCTTGAGTTGGCATAAAATGTAGACAAACTCGAATTTATAGAGAAAACTTTAACTTCGAGACTCAAAAGAAAAAACATATAGGTCTAAAAATAAAACATACAAACCCGAGGGACTAAAATTGTAAATCACACTATAAAACAAAAAAAGAAAGAAAAATTACATCTATGGCAATTTTTTTATATATGTTTAATTGTATTATATAATAATTATTCTACTTGAACAAATAAACGGATTTTTTTTTCTTTTTATTTATTTATTTATTTTTTTACATTTTTCAACTAAATATTATCCTTAAGTTGATGGAAAAAAAAATTCAAAACAAAAAAAAACCTTCTCCATTTTTCATTTTTAAGAAAAAAACATATAGGTCTAAAAATGAAACATACAAATCTTTGGGACTAAAATTGTAAATCACACTATAAAACAAAAAAGAAAGAAAAATTACATCTATGGCAATTTTTTAAATATGCTTAATTGTATTATATAATAATTACTCTACTTGAACAAATAAACGGATTTTTTTTCTTTTTATTTATTTATTCTTTTACATTTTTTAACTAAATATTATCTTAAGGGGCTGTTTGGTAGCCTCTTAATGACCATTCAGATGCTATCTCTTAATGGTTTAAAACCTCTGAATGAATAAGAGGTAACCTCAAGTCTGAATGGTTAAGAGGTAACATCTGAATGGTAAATCATCCCATGTCAAATTCTTCTACCTTCTCATTGGTAAAATTCTTAATAGTTCCATTAAGAGGTAGCCTCTTAATAACCATTCAGAGGCTACCAAACAGCCCCTAAGTCGATGGAAAAAAATTCAAAACCAAGAAAAAACTTCTCCGTATATGAAGACCCGTTTAAATTTTACTCCTTTGTTTTATTCCAAAAAGAGAAAAATGCCCGGATAGTCCCTGTGGTTTCACCTTTTTTCACCTATAGTCCCTATCTTTCTAAAACTACTTGAATAGTCCCTGTGGTTTTCTGTTTTGTTATCGGATAGTCCCTGGGTCTAACTTCAGTTACTTTTCTCTGTTAAAATGATGTGAAATGACAAAAATACCATTTCCTTTAAAAGGCCAAACCACAGGGACTATCCGAGCATCTTCTTCATTTTTGTTTATAAAACCCCACCACCACACCCTCCTCCACCCTCCACCGTGCCGCCGCCGGTCTCCGCCGCGCAGAACCACCGTCGTTGACTGGTTTGACTTTGTTTGACCCGAACTCTGTTGAGACCCAACCTGAATATTGAACAAAATAACCACCATCATCACCACTGCCATCATCCTACAACATTTTCAAGTAAACAAGGAGTACCGATTGATTACCCGATAAACCACCCATTACCACCATTGATGAACAAGAACTTCGCGTTGTCGCAAAGATTTAAACAGATCCAAGCTTTGCCCATAACTCTTCTGGTATTTCGGACTCCTCACACCCGGACAACATTTCTGCCACCGGTTGTAATGACATTCAAGAAACACTTCATCGATCAAACAGATCGCACCCGTTTCAATCAGTCTCGGGATCAAATCAAACTCAGTCCCTTCAACATCCATCTTCATCACAACAAAATCATTCTCTGTCACTGTGTTTTTCAACCAGTCAGAGATTTCGATTGCGTGTTCAGGAAGCCATCGGTGATTCAGATCTCGAAAGCAGCGGTCGAATCGATGCCGGAGATGCCGACGGTCACGTGTGATGCCGGTGATTCAGATCTCGAAAGCAGCGGTCGAATCTTACTTTCTCTGCATGTTTAGAATCCAAACTGCCTTTTTTAACGGACGAATTAATGAACGATCGGAGCATTTTGATATTCGAATCGAGAGCTAGGGCTCGTTGTCGTAACGACGCATCCTCCTGCGAGTTTCTTGCAATTAACGTCGACGCTGATTCCTGCAACTCTTTACTTTGTTCCACAAGTCTAGAAACTTCTTCACCGGCGTTTCTTCTGTTATCGCCGCCGTCTGCGGCGGCGGAATCGCCCATGTTAAACAGATCGGTTGGTTGAGAAATTGCACGATGTTAATTGATGAAATGCGTGAGCGTGTGTAGGATTAACATACAATTGTGTGTGTGTGTTGGTGTAATTGGTGATAAGAGGAATTGAATGTGATCGGAGAAAATGAATTCCGGTGGGGAGACGGTGGCGGGTGGCGGAGGATTCGACCGCTGCTTTCGGTGATGCCGACGGTGGTTATAAATAAAAATGAAGAAGACGCCCGGATAGTCCCTATGGTTTGGCCTTTTAAGGAAAGGGTATTTTTGTCATTTCACATCATTTTAACAGAGAAAAGTAACTGAAGTTAGACCCAGGGACTATCCGAGAACAAAACGGAAAACGACAGGGACTATTCAAGTAGTTTTAGAAAGATAGGGACTATAGGTGAAAAAAGGTGAAACCACAGGGACTATCCGGGCATTTTTCTCTTCCAAAAATAATGTTTTTGTAAAACTACAAATATATCATTTCTTCACGTTCTTTTTTATCTATATTTCAATATAAATTTTATTTAAATCGACCGTCGCAACACACTCGAACGTAACCGAGTATTTATAACTCAAATTCTATCTAAATTGAGTTTAAAAAACACAAATTCATTACTTACAATTACTTACAAATAATATATCACATTTGATTTAAGTTTTAATTTTTCGAAATCTACAACACGATGAAAACAATCCAAAAATTATGTGTACTAGTGCTATTAAATCCTCGCGTTGCGTCGTGGGTGGGTATTAATTCGTTTAACTTCGGTACTAACACTTGTTATAGCAACCAATAGAGAAAAAACTAAAAAAAAATCATGATATGACCAAAAATATACCAACATAGCAGGAATTTGATCGGTATTGGTTTGTTTTTTTACGCCACCTACACTCGTTATTACAACCCATAGAGAAAAAATCTTGATATGACCAATGAATATCGACACGTGATTTACATGGATAAAAAACAAACGCAAATTATATAAGATATATAAAAAACCAAATAATACATATAAAAAACCACTAAACAACACATATAAAAAAGCCTTTAAAAACACATAATTACTTTTCATTTAGTTTCTTTATTAATAGTATACAAGCTATTAAATCTGCGCGTTGCGCCGGAAATCCTCGCGTTGCGTCGTGTGTGGGTATTATTTCGTTTAACTTCGGTACTGACACTTGTTATAGCAACCAATAGAGAAAAAATTTAAAAAATCATGATACGACCAAAAATATACCAACACAGCGGGAATTTGATCGGTATTGGTTTGTTTTTTTACGCCACCTACACTCGTTACAACAACCCATAAAGAAAAAATCTTGATATGACCAAAGAATACGAACACGTGATTTACATGGATAAAATACAAACGCAAGTTATATAAGATATATAGAAAACCAAATAATACATATAAAAAACCACTAAACAACACATATAAAAAAGCTTTTAAAATAAAAAATTAGTAAGTATACAAATAAGTACTGTTCATTTAGTTCAATTATTAATAGTATACAATACAATATACAATTTTATACAATCTTATCTCACCATGCCCAACCCCATGTATTGCTATAACGGGTCAAAGAATTGTTGATCCCACCTGGCGTCAACCTATGGTTCGAGGGCCCACATGGTTACACGTGTTATCTTCTCGCTTTGCATGCTGTATGCCCTCTTTCTATATACCCTTAAACCAAGTACTCCAAGCAGTCAAGCACCTTCGATATTCTCGTTATCTAATACTCAGCTATACAGCTAAGGATGGTCTCTCGTATCATATGCTTCACTCTTGTATTGGTGACTGTGGTTGCTCTATCTTATGGAGCTGCCGGAAGAGGGGGTTCTGGTGGTCAAAAGTGGCGGTGGGGGTGGGACCCGTTGATCCGGTCGCCGGTGGATGCGGAAGAAGAGGTGGATGAACAGATGGCTAACGGCACAAGGTGGGCAGTACTTGTTGCCGGTTCGAAAGGATATGGAAATTACCGGCATCAGGTGAGTTATAAGAGGTCATATATCTTTGCATAGTTCTACTTTTAAATTAAACTAGTTAAATTTCCGCCCGCTCGTTGCGGCTGGGACCCAATGACTGTAAAACGCGTGTCAGTAATGGCAAGTAGATATAAAATATCAAAACATAAATAAAAATGTCGTGAAAATGATAGTCAATCCGTCCTAAAAAGTCGATTTTAAATAAACTAATATATAATAATAGGAGTAGGACCCACACGTTCTACCCGTTGGAAATTCGGTTGTTTTCAGTTCAGATATTACGGCGCTAACACGTTAAAATATGGATGAGCTCGGTACCTGTAACGGCACCGAAAGTGCCGATCCGGAAAATCATCGAAATTAGGTACCGGCACCGAAAATGCTCGGTACAATACGGTATGGTATTTGAAGGTAAAAATCAATAAATATAGGTATGGTGCTAGACCGGTGTCGAACCGAAAGTAACGATTCTGAAAACGCCAAAAGGTGGGTATCAAATTGGTACCGAAAATGATTTGGTATAGCAAATTTGGTACCGATACGATACCGGTTTGATTACAGGATTTGATACGATTTGCTCATCAATAATCTAAATATCCAAGTTAATTTTACATGCTACAATTCATTCATGGCGTAAAAAGACAAAAAAATAAAGAAAAATAAGTTGTTGTGTATATAAAACATCATTCAAACGAAATACAGTTTACTTACCGTGTGTATGAAAAGTAATCTAAATTGTGCAATTACTTGCATTGGTACGTTAATACAGGATTTGATTTGATGAGCTCGGTACCAACCGGTACCGAAATCCCCAAAAATGGGTACCGGTACCGAATATACCTGATACAGTACGGCTTGATACGGACGGTACTGGTACGGCACCGGTATTTGAGGGTAAAACCCGATGAATACCGGTGCCGAACGGATACCGAAAATACAATCAGTTTGGTAAATTTGATATCAGTACCGGTACCCGATACTATTCAGTCATTTATATTTTTATTACTTTTCATTGAAAACTCTTTTTAATATTTATATTTATTATGACTGTTCATTTCGTTGTCTTTTTAATATATAGGTCAATGTTTAGTGTAACTTTTGCATTTTTATTCTTTTTTGCACTGGTTCAGTGTGGTTTGAACCGTTTAAGTCTTTGGTGCGTCCAGTTTTGACTTTTTTTTTTTTTTTTTTTTTTTTTTGTTCAACTGGTTCACACAGTTGCTAAAAACAAAACCACTTCAAGGCCTCTTCCTGTCCGGTCTGATTTTCAAAACTAACCCAATCCTTTAGCTTTCTTAACAGGCCTTTTAATGAGTAATACGGGGCTAGCCCAGGTAGAGGCACATCCCTGTTATAGGGAGGTTTTGTAGTTTAGGATTATTGGTGTAAGTAGAATAACAGTAACATTCGCAATTAAGGGAAAAAATAATAATAAACTAAAGCTAGGCTTTTAAAGGAGCAAACATATATTTTTGAGGCACGTGAGATCAACTCGTTAAAAAAGCCAAGCGCTTCAAACTACTTGATATCGACTCTAGAGCAGTGGTGGAACTAGAACATTAACTCAGGGGTATCCTAAAAAAAATTTCACCGTACAACCATACAATATTAAAAAAAAAACGATAATAAATAAATAAAGTAAAACAAATACAAAAAAAAACGACAATAAATAAATAAAGTAAAACATCTTTCAACGGTTGCGGTTGCAACCGGTAAAAGCAAAGCTAGCTTCACTACCCGATAAACTGAAGGACAAGAACTATGCGTTCCCGTTTCACAATCACAACCCTCCGAGTCGACGTTTGGTATCCCTGCGACATATAACATTATAACTGGGCTAATATATAACACTATAACTGGTTTGGGCTAACATATAACATTATAACTGGGCTTTAATAACAATTGGTTGGGCTTATTATATACTATCTTCATTATTGAATGCTTACTCTTCATAACTGGGTTTTAATAAACTTATTTGGGCTTATTATTTACAACTGCAATTTGGGTTTACAATTTTTTTAGGGGTGTTCTCGTAGTTGTTTAGGGGGGTCATTTGTATAAAAATCTAAAAAAAATATTTTTTTTTACACTACCGGTACAAAGTTGAGCCGTAGCCCATACTACGTCTAATAACTTCCGCCCCTGCTCTAGAGGCACGTGAGATCAACTCGTTAAAAAGCGAAACGCTTCAAACTACTTGAGATCGACTCTAGCTAAAGAGCCAAAGCAAGCTTGAGCTAGAACTCGATCCTAAGAGCTAGAATTCGATCCTAAGTAGCCTAAGCCCAACATCACTTGCCTGCTTGGCTGGGCTGCTTGACTAGGTTTGAAGTCTAGCTATTATATAATAACAATAGTTTAAGTCTATGTAATAGATAATATATATGTAATTACTTAAATAAATGTTATTTTAGTTTTATTATATTTAAAACTCTACAAGTATATATAAATGTAACATTCAAATATTTTATAAATAAAGCAATTGAGTCCAAGCTAAACAAATATATACGCTCCTCCGAGTCAAGCTTGAACTCTTAAATGAAATGATTTTGTAAACTCAAGCTTGAACTCTTAAATGATTGGCTGATCACGGGTTACCCTATGAAAATGATGACCAAATTTTACTAGTAAGGTTTTTTTGTTAATCGAAAGTTTCAGATAATAGTAGTAACATTACAATTTATAAGTAACTATTATAAGAGATGATTTGTGAATATATATAAAAAGTAATTTGTTTAAATTCTGAATAACACGTGAATCAAATTCCAATCTATAAAAAACTAATTTATATAAAGTTCCAGTTTATATATAGTTACTATTAGATTAATAGATTAAATTAAAATATGTATCAAAAGTGAATAACTGGCTTGTATAGTAATAATTATCAAGTATAAATTGTTATCCGTTTGTGTAATCGAATATAATAAAGCATTGTTGCACTGCAGGCAGATGTCTGTCATGCTTATCAAGTACTTAAAAAGGGAGGTTTGAAAGATGAAAACATAGTTGTATTCATGTACGACGATATTGCAAAAAGTGATATGAATCCGAGGCCCGGCATCATTATCAATAACCCAAAAGGTGAAGACGTCTATGCCGGTGTGCCGAAGGTACGTTGCTATTTTTCTAAGAAACATAAAGAAATGTTACATGGGATATTTGCAAACAATCTGTTTGCTATGTGACCATATCCATCAATCAACTAAGAAGGTGTTATTATATATGTAGGATTACACTGGAAAGAATGTCACGGTAGATAATTTGTTTGCCGTGCTTCTTGGTGACAAAAGTGCTGTAAAAGGTGGAAGTGGGAAGGTTGTTGATAGCAAACCGGAGGACCGGATCTTTCTTTTCTACTCTGATCATGGTGGTCCTGGAGTGCTTGGTAAGTGTGCACAAATTTTCATTTAGGAGTACCAACTTATAATATGTCTCATTGGTATAACTTTGGTTGTAGGAATGCCTAACGAGCCTCATCTTGTAGCAAAAGACTTGGTAGATGTCTTGAAAAAGAAACATGCCATGGGTACATATAAGGAAATGGTAACTTAATTATATGGAGATGTCCCTATATACATTATGTTAGAAAAGGAACACTTACAAATACGTATGCAAACCAAAGGTTAAATTGTTGCTTTCCTAAAAAAATTTAATCAATGTAGGTTATATACTTGGAAGCATGTGAGAGTGGAAGCATCTTCGAAGGCATACTTCCGGAAGACCTTAACATATATGCCACGACTGCATCGGGGGCTCAAGAGAATAGTTATGGAACATATTGTCCCGGGACCGAACCTTCTCCGCCGCCCGAGTATATAACTTGCTTAGGAGATCTATATAGCGTTGCTTGGATGGAAGATAGGTACTTTTGTTTCATGCATCCATTTAAGTGTCCTAGTGTGTGTTTAAATTTGCATATACTTGTTTGTGTTTCATTTGATGGTATATGGTTTGTTTAAGATTTAAGAATCCTGCTTGAACTTTTTATGGGTTATTCTCACCAGCGAGACTCACAACCTGAAGAAAGAATCTCTCGAACAACAATTCAACAAGGTTAAGCCAAGACAAAGTGTTCTTTTTTATCGTGAACTTGCACACGCTCGTAAGAATTTTTATTAAAGCAGTGCATTTTCATATACAGGTGAAGAAAAGGACATCTAATTCCAATACTTACAATACTGGTTCACATGTCATGGAATATGGATCCAAAGACATTAAACCCGAGAAGGTCTATTTGTATCTAGGATTTGATCCAGCAACATTAAACCTCCCTGCAAATCAGATTCACTTTGATAAGCTTGATGGTGTAAATCAAAGAGATGCCGATCTTATATTCTTGTGGCAAAGAGTACGTATGCGCGTTCATTTCGTTGTTTTCTAGGTACAAAAGTAAGCAAGCTTTCGTTGTATTATTTAGTAACTTTTGCTTTGTTTTCATTACTTGTAGTACAAGAAATCATCCGAATCAAGAAGACCTGAAATTCTGAGAGAGATCACAGAGACGTTGACACATAGGGGGCATTTAGATAGTAGCATTGACATGATCGGGGTGCTTCTTTTTGGACCTCAAAATGGCCGTTCAATCCTCCACTCGGCTAGAGCTCCTGGGTTGCCTCTAGTGGATGACTGGGAATGTTTTAAATCTACGGTAAGTTTTACGCTTGTAGCATAAACTACAAACTTTTCCACTTTTTGTTATATTATATGACCGCTTTGCTAAATGAGATTGGTGTTTGTTCAAAGGCTCGGTTATTTGAGAAGCATTGTGGGTTGCTAACTCAATACGGCATGAAGCACATGAGAGCCTTTGCAAACATTTGCAATAGCTCGGTTGAGAAGTCGAAGGTCGAGGAAGTGTTTATTGCCACCTGTGGCGGGAAAAACATCGGACCATATGGTACTTTTGGGGCTTATAGTGTTTGATTTCAACACGTTCCATCTCTTGTCATGTTTATTTATATCATCACAGTGCTTGCTGGTGTTTGTTTCTAGTATATGTTTTTGCATGTTTCGTTTGAAAATAAATGTATAATGTGAATATTCTTATAAAGTTGTGTATGGGTGAAAAGAAAGTGTCAAGTTTATTATTACTTAATTATTAGTTTGAATGCTTAGAAGTATCTGTTAGTTAAATTTATTTTGCATGCTTATCTAGTTTGTGTTTTGAGTATACAAAAGGTAGGACTTTAGTAGGATAAAGTGTGGTTTAGTATAAATTAATGATTGTGAACGTATTTTGCAAATGTTAAGGGATTTATGATTTGGTAATAAAGTGTCGGAACAGACTGTTTTGTTTATATTTCCTGTTCGTTTATATTTTGTATCTGCAATAGCTTGGCCGACATAAGGGGGTGCGGTCTAGTTCAGAATTTATCTTGGACTACAAACCTTTTTTAACCGAATTCCTGTAAGGGCCCAATTTGGCCGCTAGATGTTTCCACCTATCGTTTTCAATTACAAAATCCAATTAGAGTTGCATTAGTTCGTTACGAAATCGAATTAGAGTTGCATTAGTTTGCGACACATGACAAGGATTCTCTCTAGAGAAAAAAAATCCACTTTTTTTTTTTTTTAAGAAAACTTCGTTAAAACACGTCTCCGATCCAACTGTGGAACAACACAAACACCCTCGACCCAAATGGGTGAAGGGCAAACAAATTATAACATATAAAACGAGTATTTACACCATTCCACCCAACTAATATATTTACAGAAAGATCTATTTTTAATCCAACCGAAACCCCTCGATTTAAGCTCCTATATAATATCTTGCGGAATTCGATTAATTTGTTTAAATATTAGCTCGTTCCTTTCTTTTCAAATACACCAGCAGGAGAGAGCACTAATTCGTAGATGATCTTCTTCGCTTTCTTATCCAATCTAGAAAAAAATATGAATTTCCAATACGTTTTTGAAATCGAAGGAATAAATTGGTGGGATGTTGCACCAGACACTGAAAATCAACCACACCCGATTTGCCACCAAGCATGCAGTAAATAGGTGCTCTACCGTTTCCTCATACTCATCGCAGAAAGTACACATAACCGATGTGATGTCTATGTTCCTTCTTTTTAAATTAACTCTTGTAGCTAACCTATCTAAATTAGCTCTTCAGGCCATAATATTGCATTTAGGAGGCACCCATACCCATTTGCACCGAACGAAATCAGTGCAATTCCATTTAGTTTTTCTATTTTTCGTTCCTATTCTCCTTTCTCATAAAAAAAGTTCCTAGTTTTTTTTTCCGTTCCTATCGGTGAAAGGGGTCAAGGCACAAGCTAAATGGGAACCGGGTAACTCCTACTCGACCGGCAACACCGGTGCCGATGGCACTGGCCAAACATTGGTGATAGTTTTGTATTATTGTAATGGTCAATTAACCGTTTGAAATGATTAAAAAAACAAAATTTCAATTAAACAAAATCAATTTAAACCATTTCACACTCACTATATAAACCATTTCATCATCTCTTTCGTTTCACAACTTTTTACAACCATTTCTCTTCTTATTTTTATTTAATTTCACTTCTTTTGTTCACTATGAGGGTTTATCCATTTTCGCTTGAACCGGTGGGACTTTCATACCGTCAGAATCTCAAGATCAAACGAACAAACTCAAAAAAAATTAATAAAAAATTCAAGAATCAAATGCAAGAATCTGTGATAACGAACACGAACTAATAACAAATGAGAATCATCAAAACAATGATCTCTAAGAACATCAAAAATCAAAACAATGATCTCTGAGTACATAACTGAAGATAAGTATTACAGTGAAAAGGATCGATGCCCCTGTTTCTCTTTCATTCCATATTATATAATGGCCACTGTACAATATCTCATATTTTTGTGTGATATGACAGATCATGAGCTAAACTAGGCAAATATATTAATACTAAATATACATGTGTTATTACACCCCCGCAGTCGAAGAGGGAGGAGACCGTAAGTTGAGACTGGAGCGAAAATCTTCAAAGAGAACGCGTGGAAGGCCTTTAGTAAAGATATCAGCGATCTGATAGCGCGAAGGGACATGAAGTACACGTACCTGTCCGCGTTGAACCTGTTCTCTGACGAAGTGAATGTCAAGCTCTATGTGTTTGGTTCGTTGATGCTGTATGGGGTTGCCTGTGATGTAAATTGCGCTTACGTTGTCGCAGTAGACGAGGGTAACACGAGAAAGCGGACGTCGAAGTTCCAACAGTAAATTCCGCAACAAACATATTTCAGCGACTACGTTTGCCACGCCACGGTACTCTGCTTCGGCACTCGAGCGGGAGACGGTGGCTTGTCTTTTAGACGACCATGAAATGAGGTTGTCTCCGAAGTATACGCAATAGCCGCTTGTGGAACGGCGTGTGTCCGGGCAACCTGCCCAATCAGCGTCGGTGTATGCAAGGAGGGAAGGATCTTTGCTACGGCCAAGAGTGAGACCAAATGACGTTGTTCCTTGGATATAACGTATAATTATTTTCAAAGCATTCCAATGGTCAACCTTGGGGGCATGCATATGCATACACACTTGTTGAACTGCATAGCTTATGTCCGGTCTGGTGAACGTCAGATACTGTATTGCCCCAGCTAAGCTGCGAAAAAGAGTAGGATTATCAAAGTCCTCGCCGGTGGCGCTGAGCTTAGCATGGGAGTCCACTGGCGTTGCAACCGGGTTGCATGAAGTCATACTCGCCATTGCAATAATGTCATGTGCATAACCTTGTTGGGACAAAAATATTGAATCTTTGTGTTGCGTGACCGAAATGCGAAGGAAAAAACTAAGCGGACCGAGGTCCTTCATAGCGAACTCACTTGAAAGATGTGCCATTAGTTGATGACGAAGATGGTACGAAGATGTTACCAAGAGAATATCATCAACATAAAGGAGCAAAAATGCCACGTCCCGACCATGGTGAAGGATAAATAGAGAAGCGTCACACCGGCTGTGTTTAAATCCCAATGTGAGGACGTAGTCGGTGAAGCGTTGGTACCAAGCCTGTGGGGCTTGCTTTAATCCGTAAAGTGAATTCTTTAGTCGACACACATGGTCCAGAAAATTTTTTATTGCGAAAAACCATCGGTTGATACATATATACCGTCTCATGAAGTGTCCCGTGAAGAAAGGCGTTTGTGACATCAAGTTGATGCACGGCCCATGATTATGAGATTGCAATAGACAGAACTGTGCGAATTGTTGCCGGCTTGACAACGGGACTAAATGTATCACCACAGTCTATACCTACTTGTTGCAACCGACCGTCACATACCAACCGAGCTTTGTACCGTTCCAAACTACCATCTGATTTAAATTTGTGCTTAAATAACCACATACTGCGAATTATATTCATGTTTTGTTGACGAGGTACCAATTCCCAAGTCTAGTTTCTAATAAGAGCATGAAATTCGTTGGTCATGGCGTCGTACCATTCCGGTATGGACAAGGCATCGGTTGGGTTCTTGGGAATGGGAATGATAGAGGATGTGTGAAGGTTAAGATGTCGTTTGGGTTTGACAATACCATCCATGACACAGGTACGCATGGTTCGGTTTGTCGGAGCTTGTGAGACAGAAGTGGGTATGGGAACAGTAGATGTGTTTGGAGGTGGTATGGTGGAGGAGGGTATTTGGTTGAGTGACGTAGGAGTTGGGCTGGACGATGTCGGAGTGGAAGGTAGGTTGTGGGGCGGTGGCGTTGAGTTTAACGGGCTGGTGGGGTTGGAAGGAGGGGAGGGTGGTAGCTGGGCTGGAGTGTCGTGGGCTGTGGAGGTGTTATGGGTAGGAGTGGAGGGGTTGTTGTGGGCCGTTGAGTTTGAGGATGGAGGAGCTGGGCCCGAAGTTTGTACAAAGGGCCAAAGTGAGGTGGGAAATGTAGTGTTAAGAAAATCATAAGAGGTGGACAGACTGGGAGTTATGGTGGTAGAGAACGGAAATGTGGTCTCGTCGAAAACGACGTGCCGTGAAATTATGATTTGTTTTGTTTTGTTTTTAAATTGAAGCACTTGTACCCTCTATGAGTAGGCGGGTAACCGAGGAAAACACACGGGTGAGACCGATTCTCAAGTTTATGAATTGTGGTGGATGGGATGAGGGGGTAGCAAAGGCAACCGAAAACTCGAAGATGATCATAAGACGGTGTGCGGTGATATAAGAGTTCGGTTGGGGTATTGTTGTTTTGATGTGTGTTTGGGAGAATGTTTAGGAGGTATGTAGCAGTTTCGAGGGCATGATGCCAAAAGGTGTTGGGGAGAGATGCATGAACTAATAAGGTCCGAATTACGTTGTTTATTGTTCTTATTTTTCATTCGGCCTTTCCGTTTTCAGAGGAGGTGTGGGGACAAGAAAGTCGAAATTGCATCCCATGTTGGAGAAAAAATTGGTGAAATTGAGTATTGACATATTCTTTTCCATTGTCACATTGAAAAGTTTTATTTGTTTCTCAAATTGGGTTTGTATATGCTTGTGAAAGTGACAAAAAATGGAATATACTTGTGACTTTTTAGAGATGGGAAAAGTCCATAAGAAGTTGGTCAAGTCATCCAAAAATAGGATGTAGTATCGATGTCCCGTGGTGCTTAGGACGGGGGATGTCCATAGGTCACTATGTATAATATCAAATGGTTGATAAATATGAGTGTTAGAATGTGCAAATGGCAATCTAACGCTTTTACCAAACACACACGATTCACAAAAATGTTTATTAAATTTCTAAAAATCAATAGAACAAGATTGTTTCAACGAATGCAATAAAGGTTGTCCCGGATGCCCGAGACGTTGGTGCCATAAGCGAGACGAAATGGCTGCAAAGGTGGATGGTGTGGTAGTGCTCCCGGTCCCTGGTAGTAAAGGATATAAGTCACCGCTGCTGTTGCACCGGAGGATAGGGATCCGGGTCTTGTAGTCCTTCACAAGAAAACCAAATGGGTCAAATTCAACAGAGACAGAATTGTCGGTGGTGAACCGACGGACCGAGATTAAATTTTTAATTAATTTTGGTGCATATAAAACATCTTTTAGGATGAGAGGTGGAAAAGGGGCGGGTAAGGTTTGTGTGCCATGTCCAACAACTGGAATTTTAGAGCCATCACCAACTATTATATTTTGAGGCATGCTATTATTAGAAAAAGACTGGAAATTACTTGAGTTGTGTGTCATATTACCTGTGGCACCGGTATCCATGTAGAGTGTCGGGTCTGGCTGGTTGAGAAACATGGTGTAGAGGGCCTGTTCGATGTCAGTTGGGGCGTAGGCGGTGTGGTGGGCCTGGTTGGGTCGTGGGCCTAGTAAACCATTTCCAGTAGTATGATTATTGGGCCTTGGGTTAATAGTGGGGTAGGGACAAGGTGGGGAGACCCAAGGCTGCCAATGAGATTGTTGTGGGTCGGCCCACTGTTGTTGGGTATTCCATTGGTTTGGCCAATTCGACCAGGCCTGTTGATGCTGGTAACCATGTTGAGCACCCCACTGACCACCTCTGCCGCGACCCCATGTGTTCCGTCCACGCCCCCTGCCGCCGCGTGAACGTCCCCTACCGCGACCACGATCATTGGAGGAGTCAGACCGGTAGTCATGATTACTATTCTGTGTTGTCGGTGGCTGCGAAACCGCGGTATTAAGGGCTGTACCGGCGTTTTTAGCGGCATGTAGGGCTTGTTCCGCCTTACGTGTTTCAACCATAACCAGCTTGGAGCGGGCATCGTAGAAGGTCGGCAATGGGTCTTGTTGTTGGAGGATAGTGGCGATACCCTCATATTGTTCGTTGAGGCCGGAGATGAGTTGGAGTACTAACCGTTCGTTGTCTACCGGAGATCCCATATTTGCTAACTGATCAGCCAAAACCTTAAGTTCTTGACAATAGGCCGAGATACTTGAGAAACTATCCAATCTTGTATTTGAGAATTTCTGGAGAAGATGAATTGCACGCGAACTTTTGTTGTCTTGAAAAATATTTTCGAGTGACGTCCAGGCTTCATATGCGGTGGTATTAGGCTTAAGTATGGTGTGTAGCAAATCATTGGAGATCGTACTGTAAATCCATTGCAATACAATGGCATCCAGACGATCCTAAGAAGCATCATCAGGTGTCTGAGTTTTATCTTTGTCCTTGTCGGCTTCTTTGGAAGATGATGAAGCTGCAGCAACAGGTCTAGGGGATAGATGGTCAATAACAAGAGATGCTCTGCACTGAATTTTGAAGAGTTCAGACCAAGAAGCATACTGGCCTGTTTCCATCTCCAGTGTAATCGGGATTAGGCTTTTGATGTTAGTGATTGTGGAGGCTGGATGGAGTTTAGAGTCCATCGTATAGGGTTATGGGAGGATGGGATTGAGAGAGAGTGAAAGTATGATCGAAGAAGAGAGGGGTTGGAGATGAAAGGAAAAGAAAAAAAAAGAGGCGCTAGGGTTCCTGCGCTCTTGATACCATGAAGATATGTATTACAGTGAAAAGGATCGATGCCCCTGTTTCTCTTTCATTCCATATTATATAATGGCCACTGTACAATATCTCATATTTTTGTGTGATATAACAGATCATGAGCTAAACTAGGCAAATATATTAATACTAAATATACATGTGTTATTAATAACAAAACTACGGAAACCCTAATCTCTCGAAGAAGATGAGAGAGAAAGTTTAATGTGTAAATAAGTGTGTAGAATGTGTGATAATGTAATGCAATGAACAAGAATTAGGGTACAAGGCTTATGATTAAAACAAATAAGAACAAACAATTTTGTATTGTAAAGAAGATAAAATAATCACAAGCAAAGAATTATCATTGACTGTTTTTCGTTAATCTGAATTTCATATTTATGTATGTGAAAAGAAATATAAATATCTTCATATACTAAGCGCTCACTAATGATTTCAAAATTGTAAACTTCCCATGGCATATAAGCTACTAATACGTTTTTCCCCAAAGCGAGTGCGCCATCAACTGTAGCAGCACCATACGCTAAAATTTGTCTCTTTTTAATGCATTTGATTGCAGTACAATTGACTTTACAAACTCCCTCTCAGCATGATCACAAAACAAATTTGTTCGCACAAAAGAGAATGTGATCAATAGATCTCTAACAGGTGAGATCTACTTAAATACAAAAGGTCTGTTTGTGATTGGCTGACATCACCATAATAGTGACATATAACATTCCTAACAGAAAAGATTCCACAGATGTTTGCAAATATATGTAGGAATCTAACATCCGATCTAATATACTAAACATCTGTTACAAAGCAAAATAATGTTACATAGATGAAACCTCTAATCTTCAAAAAATTTTATTGAAAATTCTTCATCTGGGTATAATTTTTTAGATCCAAACTGTTTATACAAAATTTTGATATTCGGATCTGTCGGAAGTTTACTAACCCGCTTTGGTTTTGGAGGTTCACACAAAATATAATTTTCGAATGGAATATTCTCGTTTTTTGCCATGTTTTTCTCAGGAAGCTTAACCACATCATTTTCGATAATTATTGTGTTAAAATTGTTAGATTTAGACTTGACTGTCTCTTCCACATTCTTTACATCCCCTACCTCAACTACTTTTTTGGACACATTCTTATACACTTTTTCACCGGGTGGACCAAGATCATTAACTATTGGATCGACAACCAATGACGTCGTTGGTTCGAAACTTTAATAGTTCATATTCTTCAGGCAACATGGCATAATTATCATTCATTGGAGGAGGACATGTATTATATCTGATGCCTTTGGAAGTTGATCCTTGAGATTTCCTTTTCGCTTTGATCCAAAATCCGATGTAGTTATTAATATCACGTTGTTTTTGTAAAATAATTTTTTTTAAGATTAGAGAAACATTAGTTAAAGTTGTAATTTTCTCATTAAAAGTCTTTCCATTTTTTAAAAAGTTTTAACGTTTGCTGTAGAATGGTCAAATCATTAATCTATTTTTGGTTGTATTCTTCAAATTTTGACACTTTTGTTTCTAATTTTCCATAAATTTCACATTTAGATACACCCAAGTCAGAACATACCTCGGTTGCATCAAAGATGTCAACTAAAAGCAAAATGATCAAATACAGAATCCCTTGAAATATCTTTGACTAGCATCGATCTTTGAATCTGTACCAGTTTTGAAACATATTCCAGAATATTGATGATGTTTCAGCAATTAAAGCAGCTATAGGGTTTTTTTCAAAGTGAAAAGCCCAGTCATAACCTTCGTCATTTTGACTTACCAATGCTCGACTTGATGAAGAACCCTGATTTATTGGAGTTAAGTTAGACACTTGATTTCTTGGTGTTGTGCCAGATGATGGATTGGATAGTTGATATCTTGGACTTTGAAATGAGTGCTTTGGAAAGTCGGTTACTTATTATTGTTATTTTGTCTACATGGTTATAAACACTCCTTAGCGAAATGACCAAAATTTTGGCAGTTATAACATTGAACTTTGCTTTTATCAAATCCTAAGAGAGTTCCTGGTCCACCGTTTAACGTATTTCTTCTCGTTTTCAGCATGAACCGCTTTTCCCTTTGCACAATCATAGCCACATTCCAATTTATATCCATATCCTCAAGCTCATTAGGATGCACTTAAGAATTATCAACAGCAGAAATGTTCATATTTCCCAATTTTCCTCAAATCAACCTTTCGTACGATTGAACAAATGCTGCAAACAAAGCCACATGCCCTTCAACAACTTTAATCGAAATGGTCTTTGAAGCAGCTTCCATATTGTTTGAGTTTGGAGTATTGTTTACATTTTGGTTTAAAGATCAAAGAAAAGCACTTGAACCATTCACACTACCTGATCCTCCAAAATCAATTATTAATCCGTATATACCACTCTCTACCTTATTCTGCATCAGTTGTTGTTCGCCTGAATAAAGTGCAGTTATTGGTGTTCCAAACATTGCTAAGGATGGTACACATCAAAAATAAATTCTCGGGTTTTGTAGTTGAGCAGTTGAAAGGGATGCATTTAAATGTTTCTTCTTTATAACAAGCTCTTGCGCTTGTACTTTTATGAATAACGATGTAACAGTCAACATACGGAAATTTTCTTCCATTCTCCTTAATCACATTGAAGTAATTGCTCCATTCTATCAGTAATTGTAACACCGCGAAAAAATTTCGTCCAATTATGTGACGACACATATCCAATTATCCAACTAATCCCGACTACGTGGAAGGAGGAAGGACACACACTGTACGTTCACTGAAATGTATCTCCGACTCATCCTGACTGTGGGAAGGAGAGGGACTATTATTGTGCGTTAACTGAAACGCGTCCCGGATATCCAACTAATCCCCACTGTGAGGAGGGATAGGGACTAATATTGCAAATATCAATAATTAGCTATTTTGACCACATAATCTGACTTTGGAACAGAATATATATCAACTAAAAATATATTTTAATACTTGGACTTGTCACATGCTCATCCGACCTTCCGAACCCTTCTTTACGCATGTAACTAGTTGTGCGAACTTAGTTCGCATAAACAAGGCGTAACGGGTCGAAATCTCTCAAAACCTTTCAAAATCGGAATGTTGGTCTAATAAACCTTTATCCAATGAGTCTTTGCACTTGGATAGGTCTAAACCACATTATCCGGTCTACGCTTAATCTAGCGAACCGATCCTATTCTTAATTAGCGGGTCGTGTCTAAGGAACTAACCTATGACCCGTATACATTCTAACAGATAACTAATTATGTTCACTCTAGACTATAGAACCTCCAGATATTCTGACTTGAGTTTTAATCCTTTGACTTACGGCTTTTGCTATATTAAAACCGTTATCGGTTGGAAGCTAGCAAAAAGGTAAATACTCTTAACTTGTTTTGTTTATGAACTTGGGGTATGGAAGGAAGGGTGCTAACGAGCAAGAAAACGGATGCGCTAACGCTCAACGGCTTTCCTTTCTCTGATAGAGGCTCGTTTCTTCAATTCAAGTTCAGCTTCTTTTCATTTTGATAGGGGAACCGGGGCCTGGCTATCCTTCGTTTGCGGTCGATGTTCTGGCAAAGTGTGTCCGTCGACAGCCGTATGTTTCGATCTGGTTCGATTACACTAGTTGGAGCGGATATTATATAAATGAGCCGTCTATGATTGCTCATAAATATAAGAACTCAGTTTAATCCATTTTACTTGATAACTGAAACAATTGGCGGTTATTGGTACCATGACCGGGCGTCCCGACTCATCAATTATTATGGCTATACTGAATAACGTGTTGGGGTAGGCATACTGACTGTAATAAGCGTTATTCAACTTTTTTGTGTACCTTAATCATTATAGAACTGAAAATGACCGGCTTTGATCTCTGGTTCCCATTGTATGACAAGTATGTAAATCTGGTGACATGATAAAATCCCAAGAAATATTAAATGATTACCTACGGGTTTAATCTATGTGTAAAATTCTTTTTGAAAAACTATTTTCAAAATGAGTCAATTAATTGTATTTACTAGCGAAAGCTGACGTATTTTCAAAAGATTGAATTGCAGGTACCGAACCTTGATATTAGGCTGGCAATCAGGGTCGGCTATGATAAAGGCTATGGAATTTGCAACTCCTAGCTTAGGGCCTATGATGTTTAAACATTTTTTTAAATAGGTTATACCTTTAACTACTTTAGTTTAATAAAATAAAAAAAATCATTTACATTATATTAATTTATATTTCGGGTACATCTTTTGTTAATTCCAGGATAAATAATTTAGAAATCTCATAAATATTTTAAAATATTAGATTATCTACTTTGCGAATTGTTTAAATTTATATTAAATTTAATTTTATAATTATCTTTTAATTGATATTAATTATTTATAAAAAATAGATTACTTTAATGAATTATATGTGTCTAACCATTGATTTCTTTTATTATTATATAGTATAGATTTATGCCATAACAAGTGATTTAGGTGTTAGTGGCTTATGTTTGATGATATGTCTATTAATATCTGATATTAAACCTTATCATGCGTCAGTGAATTCTATTATTATAACCAAGTCATTTTCATGCCCAACTAACATTACATGATAACGAACCTTATCAACACGCATAGGTTGGAAAAGAAGAATGTTACAATAATAGAGGGCTTGGGAGCATATGTATAATTTTAATTTTCGACAGATTTAGCACAATCAGATTTAATCGATGAAAGATATTTCCTAACAAATTCCTATATAATCTTTAAGAAAAATTTATCCAAAGTCTTGTATTCAAATTTTGCAACAGGTTAATGAAAGATTTTCCCTAGTAAATATGTCTACACCTAAAACAAATATGAAAAGTCTAATGAAAAGTATTGAATTGAATCTTATCTAAATTCTAAGATTGAAAAGGTCACTGATAATCTATCGATCGGTAATATTTACCAACGAGCCCAACAAATTTTACTCTTCTCTTATACTTTTAATTTTTTTAGAATTTCTCCGGATTTCTATTAGTGATTCGCTTAAGGTTTCAATCCTAAAACGAAGTTGAAGGAAAGTCGAAGGGATCAAAGTAGCAAGTTTAATTAATTAGTATTCAATTGATTGTTTGAATAATTTGAATAATCTTTTAGGTTTTTAATTAGTATAGATAGTGTTTAGCGATAATGATTTAAGATGGTATTAGATTATAATTGAGAAAAGTATTTGAGTAGGATTACTATGGTTTTATTTTAGTATAAATAGATGGTTAGAACCTATGTAATGTTGTGTGTCAACAAAATTATAATAGTTTGTGTTCATATTCTTGTGTCTGATTGCCAAGATTCCCTTCATATATTTAAAAAAAAAAAACACACATTTTTTTCTAGTTGTCAGGTAAGATGTTTGCTATCACGGTCACATTTTCGTTGGTCGTTTTTCTATGACATGTTTAGTATACTTTTGATTGGTTATAGCATTTCACTTTCATTTCCTTTACATCAATTACATCATCATATTTGGCAATGGCATGTCAAGATTTTGTCCACATGTACGTTGATGTGGAATCTTATAAAAGACTAATAATGAATCTTATGTGGAATCTTACAAAAAAAAAAAAAAAAAAAAAAAAAAAAAAAAAAAAAAAAAAATAATAATAATAATAATAATAATAATAATAATAATAATAATAACAAAGAGTTACATTTTAAGTTAACTATTTCAAATTGTCATTTGGCTGATTCTTATCACCCCACCCCACCCTGTTAACAAGCTAAACATTTAACACTTTGGGTGGACGGGGTTTACTACCCTCCAACAATGTCCTTTGTTTATTTTTTAGTTAAAATATAATGCGTTTGTTAAAAGATAAATTAGTTAAATCTCAGTACTTGACGATATTATACTTTTTAGTTAAACCAAAAGATATAACCTCAGATAAAACTGCATGAGATTAATTTTAAATTTTAAAGTTTGTTGGCATATACGTTGATGCCTCAGATAAAACTGCATGAAATTAATTTTAAATTTAAAAGTTTGCTTATAACATAAAATTCAGGAGCCAATCAAAGGAAGACACGTGGATATGATAACAATCGCCATTAATAAACATATAGATTTGGTGTCAATTAATGTCACCAACAGTATTTAGATTGTATTATACACATCGCCTTCAAGTTTGAATTTAGACGTTAGGATATAAACTAAAATTAGTTCACGATGTGCACGAAACATACATGCATATTATTAGCAAATATCTAATTAGAATCATTATTGTTTTGATTTATATTTTCGTAACACTTTTTTGTAGTCGTGATCCAGTTAGTTAGATAATTTAAAAAAATTATTTGTTTATTTTTTTAATAAAATAAGTAATGAGAAGAGTTAGAATCTCTCATTCTTCCACAATTGTTGTCGAGCCGTCACCACTCCTTACTTAAACGTTAAACACATACGATCTCATGCCCAAGACAAATATTAATATTGGTTATATACGACTAGCAGGGTGCCCGCGCGATACAGCGGGTGTGACACTTTATATTGTTGTTCGCGTTCTTGTTAATTTTCTTATTCATATAATATTTATTGTAGCATCTACAAATACATTATAAGCGAAAAAACATATGTTAATCCATTTCATTGTGGTGTGCATGAATCGGTTGGTTCGGTTATTATCTTCAACCATAGCCAAAACTGAAGTAATCGATTAGCTTATTTTATTAACCAATCGTTCATGATTAATCAATTCGATTTATTCAGCTAGGTTGACGGTTTTTTGTTTGATTCCTTTAACTTTGGTTAATAGTCAAAACAAAACTTGGGGTAAACTTTTGCTTAGAAATACATGAAATTGAGTTGTAAATACAAGAAATAAAATTATAAATACATGAAATGATGGTATAATATATAAAATACATGAACTAGAGGTATAAAAGCTAGAAATATATGAATCTATGAACGCTTTAGATCAAGTCGATTAATCTTCGTTAAACGATGGTACAAAAAAATTGATAACCGGTTTTTGGTTAATTCGATTTTCAGTTAATTCAAATTTTGGTTGATGTTAGTTCGATTTTGTCTAATTTCGATTTGGTTTTGGTTAACAAATCAGTTATTACTCACACCTTTTATTACTCACACCTAGACACTACAAATATGCATGGTTCAATTGGTCCGTTTCCTCAACCGAATCCGATACTGAAGTAATAGGTTAGTCTATTTTATTAAACCATTTGCTTTTAGTTAAGCAGTTTGATTTATTCTGTTAAACTGATGTTTTTTTTTTACTTTAAAAAAAACTAATGTTTTTCTACTCGGTTCATTTATTCGCGATGAATTATCAAAACCAAACTTGGGCTAAAACGTTTTTTTTAAGAAATAAACGAAATTTAGATATAAATACAAGAAACGTATGTATAAATAAATGAAATGGAGATATAAAATATGAAATAATGATCTGGACGTATAAAAGCTAGATATATATAAAAATATGAAATGTTCGGTTAAGTTCCTTTAATTTTGATTAAATGTGGGTAAAAAAAACGATAATTGCTTTATGGTTAATTCGGTTTTCGATTAATGGGTTTCAGTTAATTTAGTTTTTGATTGATTTTGATTTGTTTTCCTCTATTTTCGGTTCGGTTTCTGTTAACGTTTCTGCTATTGCTCACCCCTAGACGTAGTTAATCACGTAATATATCATTTTTTCAGTTAAAACAATTATAGAAATACAATACTCAAATTAAAGAAAATAAAATGCTTTTTTTTATAGTGTAACTGTTTTTTTTTTAATCTTAACATATATATATATATATATATAGGGGACCGCTAAAATGAAAACCACATCCAGTTGTAAGAACCGAGAGAACCACTTTCTAGCCACTAATGGACAAGATTAACAGTAATTAAAAATAATATTATAAAATTTTTGTCTTATTACGTTTTTAATATTTTAATGCAAAAGGGCAATTTAGTAAAATTACTCTTTTTTGTATTTTTGTCTTTATTATTTTTATTACTTTTTTTGTATTATTATAATAGTTGGTTTTTTTAAACAAATTTTTTTATTAAAACCCATTTTAAATTCAGATTTTTTAACAAAAACAAATTTTTGTTCGCGCCGGTTTTTTTTGTGCGTCGTTTTTGCACGCCGTTTTTTCGCCCCGTTAAGCCCTGTTTTTTACGCGCCGTTTTTTACGTTCCGTAATTTACGACCCTTTTTTTCAAAAAAATTTTTACGGTTTACGGGATCAAATTTTTACGTTTTACGTTTGTACGTTTTACGTTTGTACGTTTTGCATTTTATGTTATTACGTTTTACGTTTTACATTGACCCGAAACCAAGCCGAGCCTTCCGTTGACCGGAAACTAAGCCGAGTCTTCCGTTGACTAGCGTTGATCCGAAGCCGAGACTGGATCGAACCAAACCAAACCCAAAGCTGATCCGAATGTGAATCCGAAACAAAGTGTGAACCGTGTGACCCATAACTGAGCCCAGATGACCATCACCCTACTGTCGCCGCGTTTTTACGCCCCGTTTACTCCCAATTTTTTTACGCCCCGTTTAGCCCCGTTTTTTACGCGCCGTTTTTTACGTTCCGTATTTTACGAACCGTTTTTTTTTTCAAAAAAAAAAATTACGGTTTACTGGATAAAAAATTTTTACCTCAAATTTTTACGTTTTACGTTTTATTTAAGTTTTACGTTTTTACGTTTTACATTTTACATTGAACCCAAACCAAGTCGAGCTTTCCGTTGACCCTCTTTGGGATAAATAGCCCCAAACTCCTGGGGCATCTGGGTGCTGGTCATCAGTTGGTTGAACGACACCTTCGACCACTTCAATATTGGTAGACCACCCCCAGGGGGACTACCACCGTCTTCCTCTTCTTCCCCGGCCACCGGCGAAGAATGTTCAGGGTTTTCACCCTCAGAATGGTGTGGATCGGATGGTTCAGCCATCATGAATAAAGAAGATAGAAGAATGAGTTTACAAAGAACTCAGAAACTTGACCAGAATTTCAGAAAGTTTATCGGAGAAGACAAAGAGAACACCCTCTTTCACCGGAAAATTTTTTGAAAATTTTGAAGAAGTGGGGAAACCACAAACGGTTTCCCCATATATACTCATCGCAATTAATGCGATGCAGTAAACCGACTCAACACGTTCAAAAAGGGCCAATTACGTGTCGCCACGTGTTCAGCGACAGTTCCGCTGACGGTTATCACGCGAGTGTAGCCATCCACGCGCCTGACAGAAGAGACTTTTACACTACTTGCTACAGTGCATTTATGACCTCGGGCAGTGCAAACGTCCTTTCGGATCAGCACATGACAGAAATCCTACCAACTTTCACCAACCCACACGTGCGTTTAGCCACGTATGCAACATAAAAGCGACAACATTATCCAAACATAAGAGGCATGCGGTTTCTCTGGTATACCGCACCATAACCCATACCGCATGTCATTTTTTACATACCCCTCAAAAAAGGCAAAAATATATATCTCTACATTATATAAAGGGGTATAAACAATAACCACACATACCCATGAGCACACGTGGAATATGCGGAGATGACACACACGAACCCGCACAGGTGTGTCAGATACTCAGAACCAGCATGGTTCTTTGAACTGCGAAAACCGCTTCTCAGGATGCGGCCAACCGCGTTCCATACAAGTTTCTCCAAGATTCAAATCCCTCGTGTCCGGTTCACAACCGCGGAGGGAACGCAAACAGCTTCTCCTTAGGATAAAGGACAAATATGCTGAGCAACCGTACATCAGCAACCCTGACTCATGATCCTTCAAGAGCCACATCCAAGCTTCAAACCCTCTAGAAGCGAGTTCTTTGATGCAAACCTCAGACACTCACGAGTAGCCGCGACGGAATATAGTTACCCTAACGGTAGCTACGGAAGAGCCACGACTAAACCGCCACGCGGTTTATCAAAGCTACTTCTAGGAAAACTGCTTTTCAACTAAGCGTGAAGGAAAGTGGCTACATAACGAATGCGGAAGAGTTTCACCCAACTTCCCAAGTATCTAAGGTGATCTCCTCCGGCAACACTACTTAAAGGAAAACTACTTTCCACCAAAGCATGAAGGAAAGTAGCTCCAGAACAGTGGTAACAAGTCTGCTTATGACTGGTTACCCACCTATGGACCACATAGAATAAACAATGGTGGGCACAACCATGCCTATGACCATGTTTATCTGCCCATAGTCCAGATTCACATTGTTCGACCAAACACAGCCAACAATGACGCAACTACCCCACGTAGCTCAAACACACATGGACAACAAGGTGCAGCAACGAGGTAACCACAAAGGACGTGCGGTTACTTGAGAGCTAAACCTCAGAGGACGTGCAGTTACTAGAGAGCTAAACCGGAGAACACGGACACCCCACAAAGCAGGGATCATCGTTGAATGTCCAGTTGAACATAGAGCTTGAGCAAAGTGCTTACAAACATTGCATCAGCTGACGCAGAGGTTACAACTAGAGTGGCGATTACGGACATCTTCCGTCACCATCTCAAAGGTTGGTTCGAACCCTGCTAACATCCTCAGTCACCGTCTCAAAGGTTGGTTCGAAACACCAACAGGTGGCTGATGACATCAGAAAACGGTAGACCATATCACCGCATCAAATCCTTGGCTGAGAATTCCGCATCAGACGAAACTTGCTCACCGGTGCGGAATCCAATGTTTTCAAATGCTGCAACGAAGACTTCAAAAGTCAAACCATCATACATAAACACATCCTTCTCAAAGGAAGAAACAATCCACTCGACCGGACAGCGGTCCGAACGAACTGTCAACCGAACGGTCAGCAGTTTGATTTACTGAAAGAAGGAGCCATCTGCATGGCCCATATTCTACCTTCTAGACACCATAGTCCAGTATCCCTCCCACATGCAACTTTCATAAGGAAGGAACACTAGACTGGGGGGACTTGAAGGGGTATGGTCCCAGATCTCGCGTCAGCACGACCGCGAGTGACCATTACCCTTATCAAAAACCCCCACCAGCAGGAACTTACCTGTGTCCGTGTGGGCACGCGCGAACACAGCGGTCTAATCTGTCCAGTGATGAGAAGACTTACCTTAAGAGCGAGAACGAATGTTAAACATAGCGATGCGGCCTAGCACCGCATCCTATGAACATTTTCGTCACGACAAGGGATCTGGACAACAGTAACAGTCATCAAGCGGTGATGCGGCCCGGCACCGCATCCCACATGCATCTTGGATTGAACAAAGAACGCGGGAACAACATCAGTGACCGCAAGCAGCGATGCGGCGTGGCACCGCATCCTGCCTACAAAACAAGTGGGTCTGACACCACAGTGCAAGTGGCATTGTGAACAGTCGCCTATCAGCCCATATGTGTGCAACAGTCTGACACCACAGCAGGACGTGGCATCACTACCGTAACCGACAGGTCTGACACACCTGCAAGTAGCTGTGCGATGTCAGGCTAGCTACTCAACTACCCTCCTTCACTCCTCGGCTATAAATATCCACCCCAGACCAGGTTTGAGGTATCACTTCTCAACTCTCTCACTACTACTACCATCACACTTTGCTTCCTAAGCAAACTATTGATTCTCACGCCGGAGAGTGGTAACAAGGAGCACCCCCACCCCATCCTCCTTGTTACGAGTCACGGCTTGTTTCCTTGTGCAGGAAACCAACCAGCGGACGATCCAGCCAGCGATCCTCGGAAAGAAGGGATTAACCCTACTTGACGAGACCAATGAGTTAACCCCACCCGGTTAACCATTGTTTCACCAGCCATAAAAAACATTTGGTCTTATTGTAATCTTATGAAAATATTAATGACTAGTAGTGAATTATTATACAACGCCACAAAACGCCAAAAAAATTGACCAGAAAACGCTATAACGCTAAAAAATTATCTATGTGACACAAAAACAATTAATTCAACGCCAAAAAGTTTAATGAATACAATTAACGCCAAAATAATCTTAGACGCCAGAAATGTTATAGCGTGTTGGGAAAATAAAAGAAGATTGAAAAGACAAAAAAAACCCTCACGCCTTGAGCATATCCCACGCCACGTGTTGGGCCAGGATGCGTTCTCACCGTTCTCACACTTTTGGGAGTTTTCTCCTGATCCTGTTATGAACCACACTCTCTCTCTGTTGGGATTGAACCCTGCCAGAGGAACAGATAATGAAAGCCAAAACCGGATCATGACAGTGGATTCACAATAAGCAGCAGTTTACACTTTGTCTTCTCCCTTGAAAGAGATTATAACATCTGATGGTCTTGCATCCACTATCCGGATAAAACTGTTGCTGTTCTTCTAGCTAATGATGAAGCCAAAAGACTGCTGAGAACTAAGCACTGCTGATGACAAAGCACTGCCCAATCAAGGACTGATCAACCTTAAGGAAAACACTGACATAAAGAGAGAGCAGTAGTTTAGTATATCAACTGTTTTATGTATAGTCAGTGGTTAGGTTTAGCAGTGTTTGTATAAGGACAGTAGATACAGGTTGTTAGGCTGTTAGACGTCGCTTTCATGGTGACGTCAACTGAGATGCCTCAGCGGTTTGGATTGTCTATAAATGAAACAGTACTCTGTACTGTGACATTTGATTTTGTCCTGAGAGAGTTCTTCTCCTCAGTTCAATCCTTTCATCTTGTGCAAACCAACCGATGTAGTATCAGGCTGAGGGGGAGCTTAGTTTGTAAGCTTGTTATGTAATCTTTTGCTTTAAATTGTAATCTTTCGACTCTATGAAAAGAAAATGTTTATCAAACTATTTTCTCCTTAGATTGTGTTTACAAAGTTTGTTATTCATTTCCGCTGCACTTTACATTGTTTCATATTCATTCATTGTTCAAATTACACAAACAAACACAATCATGAGAGCCTCCGGTCCTAAAAATTGGTATCAGAGCCTGGACAGTCAAATTCGATCTAACAATCAATTTGACATAACAGTTCGGCTCAAAATTCATTGATACTAAGGTTGGTTGTATTTTGTTGAAAAACAGAGTAACATATGATCACGCATAAAGCTGTTGTTCAAATTCTCTGTAAAACAACCAAGATGTCATAAGACACACAAATTTCACACAACTAGTGATATCATGCACTAGTCAATCATAATTTTCAGATCTGAACACATATCTGTTAAACTATGGGATTATTTCTTATTTTCAAAATTGATTTCAACTGCTGTGATGAAAACTTGTGATGTCACTACATTAAGATGATAAAGTTGAACCTCAGATTAACAAAAGCCTATGTTCATAAAAACATCAGTGTTTTTGCTAATGTACAAAGAGGGAAATTAAAACTTTAGTCATTAGATCTTATGTGTTGAAAACAGGTTGAGATCCTCAAAAGGAACAAATTAACTCTGTTGAAATACTTTAAGAAAACAGGAGTCAAGATAGTCCGTATCATATGTAATGTGAGATTGGTCAAAAAGTTGTATAAATATGGCTAAACCTCTTAAAACATTACTGCAAAATGATTCTGGATTAAGTATTCCTCCCTTAGAACCTCCCAGTTTACTTATGAATGGGAAGGGTAAAAAGGGAAGAAGAAAATTCACAAAAACTCAGAAGTGTGTTTATCTCAAAACTTTTGAAGTCAGAAGAAAAGAGTATAAACATAAAACACTTTAGAGCCAAAAAGTTGGGGTAAAAATGGTCATCAAAGCAACTGTGTGCAATTACTGTTTCAAGAAAAGGTTCAGGTGACTATGGTATTTCCAGTGAATAAACTTTTAAAAAAGGACTAGACTTATTTACAGAATCATCACATAGTAACAAAGTCTATAACAGTATTTTGGAAAAACTCATGTGAGCATGTGTCCTCATTTCTGTTTGTCAATAATTCAACAAGAAAATGGTACCAAACAGTGGACAAAATGCAGTTAAAATTCATACCACTGTCTTCAACCACTGACCATTCTCATAAACTTGAGCATGAGATGATTATGTGCTTTATTATTGTTTTACCAGGTTCTTTTGGTACTGTTTTTAGAAAATCCTTTAATTTTTTTCCTAAGAAGGATTTTCTCGAATAAAGCAGGATATATTATTCTCTATTTTTTTGAATGATATATTTTGAACTTTTACTAGTTTTTGATAGTAAAAGTTTCAAATCTCCTGTCAGGATAGATAACCTTTATTTTTGTTGGTTAATTTATCCTCAAGCAGATCAAATGAAAATGGTATTGTTGTCAGGTCATGACAAACTCAAGTTTGTTCTTACTTTATGAAAAGGATTGATTGTCAACAGATCTTAAAATACTTAGGCACTCATGTTTTAATTCAAATATTATAACAAGGATGAGTTGCCTTGGTAAAAAGTCTACATCATCTGGGGTACTAAACCACTGTCAGAAATTTGAAAAAGCTTCAAAATGTGCAAATGACTTGTGGTAAAACCTTGAATGAAAATTCCTGTAAAAGTTGCTGATAAAATGTGTTTTCAAATCATCACCATTATTTTATCTCTAACCACTGTCTTGTTCAAACATCTGTTTACTAAATACTGTCCACTGCTGAAAGTCAGCCACTGATCCTTCATTTCTCTTGGCAAGCACTGATGCTCAAAATCAGTGTCTTATCCACTGATATACTATCTACTGATAGTAAAAATCATCCGCTGATGTCACATTATTACCGTTGTAACTACTGATGCTTGGTACATCAGTGGCTCTCAAAACAACTGTTCTCCATTTTTCATCTCTATCCTCATCAGCGATCATTTTTTTCCCTAAATAACCGTTGCCACATCAGCGATCATTTTTTTCCCTAAATAAAACCCTGATCAAAACCCCAAACAGGGTTTTACACTGTCGAATTGAATTCTAAAATTCTCTTCTCAAAGCAATTTCCAAACCTTCCTTCTCAAAGCATTCTTCGATCTTCCTCATAAAAAATGACGAAATCATAATCGAAATCAAAATCACCATCATCTTCAAAAGAGGTCGCTCAAACGGGCGCTGAATCCATTGAGATACCATACAAATCCCCTCACAACTATTTGGGTCTACTTACAAAACCCTCAAACAACCACACCTTCGATTCCGTCATCGACACACTATCTGAATCAAAGTACAAAACTTTGTTGACAGCAGACGCTCCCATTTATCTGCAAACCCAGAGAGAGTTCTAGAAAAATGCTATGCTTGAGAAACAAGACGATAAAGTAGTAGCCATCAACTCCTCGATACAGGGTAAAGCGATCCAAATCACTCCACAAACAATCTCAGAAGTCTTTAAACTCGATGATCAGAAAGGTAAAACTTCTTTTGACAAAACCGAGTTGAAAACTGACTTTTTGAAAAGAGGGTATGCAGAACAATCAAAGGTAGATACCTTACAAAAAGGTTATTTTCCGTCTGCACCCAGATTTTTATTCCACACACTTTTGTCGTGTGTTTCAAATAAAGCAACAGCGTTAAACGAAATACCATTAAAGTTACAATGCCTGGGCTATGCTATTTTAAATAATAAAGATTACAACTACTCCCAGGAGATCTTTAATGACTTGGTAAAAAACGTTGATAGCAAAGCATTTTTACCTTTTCCAAGGTTTCTAAGCTACTATCTTAAACAAAAATTTGAAAAAGAAAATGAAAATTTGCTCAAATAAGGTGTCTATTTTCAAATAAAAAGTTTAACACCTGAAACATTCACCAGAATGTTGGCACCAATAAAAACAAAAGCAGAGGTGTCTGAGCAGAATTTAGCAGTTACCACTGCTCCTCAGACATCTGCTGCTGAGCCCACTGCTCCAGGTGATCATAGCAGCACTACCACTGCTTTGAAACCCACACCTGCCACTACCAAAAAGACCAAAAAGAAAACATCCAGAAAACCCACCAAACCCAAAACAAAGGAAACTCTGGAAGATGAGATCCCAGAGCAACTGCCAGTGATAAAACAAATGTCACCACAAACCACTGCTGCTACTTCCTCACAGCAGTTGGTAGAAAGATCTCCACCATTGCCTAAAACTCCTCCTGCATCCTCACAAAAGGATCAAGTTGTAAACACAGGGACCCCACAATATGAAGCTCTGGACCCAATCGGATCTATCTTCCTCAGTCCTGATCCCAAGGACATGTCTCTTTCAACTCCCTTACCCTCACCAATAATATTACCACAATCCATGCTACCTTTGTTGCATGCAGTTGATATAGTTCAGACAAAAACCAGTTCCTCTCAATCACTCATCAAAGAGAGCACACTCCAATAAGTGACTGGGTCTGATGCTTATACCTCTGCTATCCAAGAAACAACTGAGGAGGTTACACCCCCTGAGTTACAAGTAACTCTCGGTGGTAGTTCAAGTGGAGCAGCAACTACAACTGATGGATCAACAGATCTTCAGTTGGACAGTTGTTTCATTAGTAAGCATCCCTTGAAGGCAATTTCTTCCATAGCACCATCGGTAACCACCAGTGAGTTGGTTCTAACCACTGGTACCATCAAAGGTTTATCGAGTGCTGAAGAAAGAAGTCCCCAGTACCAAGAACAAGGGGCATCAATGGGTGATTTTTGGGACTCAGTTCCTAAGTCGCACATTGGTACAACCACTGCTGGTGGGGATTCAGATGATCCCATTAAAGTGGGTGATGATTCAAAATATCAGGAATTGACGGGCAGAGTTGAAAAACTCGAAACATCAGTTGCTGAGATAAAGGATATGGTGCAGCAGCTGCTAAAAGCTCAAAAAGCACAATCCACTGCTGCTCCAGCTCAAGCTTCTACACAACCTGCACTTGTTCCAAATGAGTTGTGGAATATTTTCCAGCCCTTACTTGAAAAACAAAAATAGATGGCTGATCAGCAGCATGAGATACATGTGAAAATGTTGACAAACATGGTGGAGTCGAGATTTAAAGATACTCAAGCAGACATCAAAGCTATCAAGGCTCATCTCCAAAGCACTTCTGGAAAAGTTCCCTCTACTATCCTTTTTATGGATAACCCCCTTGCAGATAATGCCAAAAAGGGGGAGAATGTCAAACAGATGAAGAAAAAGGGAATTGAAGATGGTCTGTATGTTGAACCAGAACAAGGAAAACAGCCATCTAAAATCTCAAAAGATTCAACATCTGAAACTTCCATCCAAACAGCTGATACAGCAGTGGTTACAAAAACTGCTGTCAGTAGCCAAACAGCTGCCATCTCATCAACACACACAACTTCAACACACACCACCACAACCACTGTTCTACCACAATCATCATCTACAATCATATCACCACCATTGCCTCCTTCCATAAAGCAGAAGACAACAGATGTTACAACATCTGCTGTAATGACAACAGTGGTTGAGACACCAGTTGTTTCAACAACTGTTTGTCAGACACTTTCCACCATTCAAACCACTGATCCACCAACGACATCATCAGCCTCTCCTACAATAAAAAGGAGAAGGGTTTTCATTCCTGATGATGAGTCACCACCACCATCACCACCATCAAAAACCACTTCACCACCTTCAACCCCTGCTCAAAAGCAAAAGACATCTACTGACACATCAGTAGATGTAATGACAACAGAGGTTGAAACACCAGTTGTTTCAACAGCTGCTAGTCAACCATCCACTGCTCTCATCATTCCTACATCACAATCAAAATCCTTTTCATCCGCAAAGCTCTACACCAGAAAAAGAAAACTTACTCAGTCAAATGAGGATAAGTATGATCCCACTGCTGCAAAATATCCGTTGGAACTAGAAGCTATAAAAAATGAGATGAGGCAATTTTACACTGATGATGATCCTTCAAACAGAAGATTTCCTTCACTCGTTGGCTTCCTAGTTCCAGAAGACATGGATGAATATCTTGAGCTCAAAGCAAGACAAGCAAAGATAAGAGCAAAGGTTGAATGTGAAGGTCAAGGTGATGAAGCCATTGCTGAAAGATTGGAATTTCTGCTCACAAAAGTCAAACAAATAAAAGATTTTGCACAAGAGCTGAGCAAAGAAAAGGCAGATAAACGAAAAGAGATGAGAAGAAAACTTCTTGCATACATCATGCAAGAAAAATTTTATCCTGCTGAAGAAAACCAATTTGAAGAATGGCCAATAGTGGCGTTAAAGCATGAGGCTGATAGGATTGATAGAATCAAGAACGATCCTAGAAAGAAGAAAAATGCTCCAAATTGGAGCAAATACAAAAGGCTCATCGCTGACCTAACAACTGAGTACAAAAGAAAGAAACAGGAGTTGATAGATGCAAAAGTGGACACTGCCAATGCCATATCAAAATGGTCAAAGCAGCATACTGATGAAGCCTATGAAAGGCTGAAGAAAAGGAAGATAACTGTTTCAGGCACTTCAAAGAAACATGAACAAATGATGAAACTTGAACAACAGATTGAAAACCTCAAAACACTGTTCAAGTCAACAGAAAATCCTACTCTTATGACAAACCGAGAAGAAGGAAAACAGCTGACTAGTGAAGAGGTAAAAGAAAAGGAAGTTGAGTTCTTCACAGAAACCATCATGAAAATGGGACTAAAAGAAGAGAGCTCAGAAAAACTTCAAAACCTTTTTAAGAAGGTGTTAACTAAGCCTGCATTACCAAATACTTCAGAAGTTTCAGATATTGAGCCAAATCAACAAAAGAGACAAGAGCTGATAGAAAAGGAGACTGCAGAAGACATAGCTGCATCAAACAATGTCATTGAAATGGCCTTCAAACGAATGTCTGAAAGTCTGCAAGTTTTCACAAGGCCAACATCTCTCAACTCATCTACAAATAAATCTCTCCCAAGAAAGCCATTTGGTTTAAAAATACTAAAGTGGCTCTCTGATCAAAAGACACACGTATTGACTCTGGTCAGAATCAATGGTGAAGTGAAGCATATATCAAGGAATCAAGCACTAGGCCTGGGTGTTGAAGATCTACAAGATCTCCTTGAGCTTACACTGTGTCGGGATGAAGATGATACAAGTTCTCAGGATTTTGAGCTAAAATTTAAAGAACAAGTCAAAGAACTTCTGATGAGGAATAAAGATCCAGAATAATGAAGGGTTTTGGCATTATCTGTTCCAGGGGGAGATTGTTGGGATTGAACCCTATCAGAGGAACAGATAATGAAAGCCAAAACCGGATCATGACAGTGGATTCACAATAAGCAGCAGTTTACACTTTGTCTTCTCCCTTAAAAGAGATTATAACATCTGATGGTCTTGCATCCACTGTCTGGATACAACTGCTGCTGTTCTTCTAGCTAATGATGAAGCCAAAAGACTGCTGAGAACTAAGCACTGCTGATGACAAAGCACTGCCCAATCAAGGACTGATCAACCTTAAGGAAAACACTGACATAAAGAGAGAGCAGTAGTTTAGTGTATCAACTGTTTTATGTATAGTCAGAGGTTAGGTTTAGCAGTGTTTGTATAAGGACAGTAGATACAGGTTGTTAGGCTGTTAGACGTCGCTTTCATGGTGACGTCAGCTGAGATGCCTCAGCGGTTTGGATTGTCTATAAATGAAACAGTACTTTGTACTGTGACATTTGATTTTGTCCTGAGAGAGTTCTTCTCCTCAGTTCAATCCTTTCATCTTGTGCAAACCAACCGCTGTAGTATCAGGCTGAGGGGGAGCTTAGTTTGTAAGCTTGTTATGTAATCTTTTGCTTTGAATTGTTATCTTTCGACTCTATGAAAAGCAAATGTTTATCAAACTATTTTCTCCTTAGATTGTGTTTACAAAGTTTGTTATTCATTTCCGCTGCACTTTACATTGTTTCATATTCATTCATTGTTCAAATTACACAAACAAACACAATCATGGGAGCCTCCGGTCCTAACACACTCTCTCTCTCTCTCTCTCTCTCTATATATATATATATATATATATATAAGTGACCGCTAAAATGAGAACCACCTCGAGTTGTAAGAACCGTGAGAACTTGTTGATCCGGGGCGAGGTGGACCAAATTTTTTTTTCATAAACGTAGATGCGTGTATTATAAACACATTTGTAAAAAAAATTCAAAAAAAATGTCATGTGTGTAGTTTTGAGCACCACAAGTTTGTGTTTACGGGTACCGTAAATTTTCCGGTTAAATTTACGGTACCCGTAAACACAAACTTGTGGTGCTCAAAACTACACACACGACTTTTTTTTTTTTTTTTTTTTACAAATGTGTTTATAATACACACATCTACGTTTATGAAAAAAATTTTGGTCCACCTCGCCCCGTACGGTATAGTTCTCACGGTTCTTACAACTCGAGGTGGTTCCCATTTTAGCGGTCCCCTATATATATATATATATAATAAGGATCGGTTATGAACCACACTCTATTGCGAGAACCGCGAGAACCAATGTGGATACAAGCAAAAATACTTAAAAATATCTAAAAAACACACAAATTTTTTTTATTATTTTTTATATAAAAATCACTACTTTTACTTTCTAATATATATATATATACATATACATATATATATTCGAGTAACAATTATGGATGCACATGTGCATATATATCATTTCTTTGACAAATTCCGTAATACATTATCAGTATTAAACAATTGCACTTTCATTTACACTACCATCCGTAATACAATATTTTTTACATTACTAATATTAGAAATGCAAATGTGCATCTATATGTATGAACGTGATATAATGTGTTTTTGGTACACTACTTTGAATGCACTCACCTTTTCATGTATTATATCATCCATAATACACTACCATTACCTCCTACTATCGATAATACACTACAATTACCAATATGTATAGTATTTTTCACTTTATGCACATGTGCATCAACACCCTTCATACCATACCAAACAACATATTAAATCATAAAGTGACAAATATAACCAAACCATCAACCTCTAGATATAACTAACCAAAACATACATATTGGCCTACTTCATAATTCAAAATCACAAACTTTTTGTAACAAAACACGTTATATCATGTTCATACATATAGATGCACATGTATATTTTATATATTGCTAATGTAAAAAGTCGTATGTTATGGATTGTAGTGTAAATAAAAGTGCAATTATCTAATACCGGTAATATATTACGGAATTTGTCAAAGAAATGATATATATGCACATTTGCATTGATAGGTGTTGCTCGAAAAAAAATTATTTTTTAAATATTTTTTGGTAACAAAAAATAGGGATTTTTAATTAAAAATAATAATAAAAATCTTGTGTGTTTTTTTAGGTATTTTTAGGTTTTTTTTTTGTGTTCATATTGATTCTCATGGTTCTCGCAATAAGAGTGGTTCTCAAAAGAACCCTATCCTATATATATATATATATATAGAGAGAGAGAGAGAGAGAGAGTGAGAGAGAGAGAGAGAAAGAGAAAGAAAGGGAAAGAGAGGATAATAAGCCAACTCTTTTTTCGTGAGGAAACTCTATTAAACGATTGATTTTGTGTTGAATTGTTTCTTGGCTTTAGTTTTATAATTTAATTTTTAAAGGTTAGGGGTTTGTTTTTAGTAGTTTAGCTGTTTTAGTTTTTGTCTTTTACCTTTTTACCTTTTAAGATTTGGCTTTTAGAGTTTAGTTTTTTTTTTTTTTTTAGAGACTAGAGTTTAGGATCTAGTAATAGTTAGATAAATTTTTTTCAAACTTTCTTACATAGAAGAGTTTTCTCATAATTCCTCCCCAACATACACACACACAAAGTTAGGTTTATTTCAAAACTCTAAAGAAATGAAGAAATTTGAGAACTCCTAACAATCAACCATTTTATTATACACATATTAGGTTATAGGATGTGGTCATGACCCTCATGACCATCATTACCCTCCACGTCAGTGTCATGTAACCCACCTCTAATCCACCATCCAAAACTACTACCCTAAGGATGTGGTCATGACCCAAACCACTAGCCCATTATTTATTTTGATTTATCTTTGTCTAAAGAAAAAGGAAATGATTTGTTGAAAAATGGATAGAAGGACCATGGTTGCCATGGTTTAATCCATGCAAACCATGGTGGATCAAACAAGGGGGGTGGTGTAGCCTTCCATTCATGTTCCTAAACGGCAAATTATGTCCCAACCATGACCCCCACACCCTTTAGCCTTATACATTTAACATTATTTAAGAATAGTTTTATCGTTTTATTATATGCAATTTTATAATTACATACATGTAAATTAGTTTTACACATATGTAATAGTTAAAATGACCCTTAAATAATGTTAAATGTATAAAAATATATAAATAATATGATTGGTTGTTAGGAGTTCTCAAAGTTCTTTATTTTTTTAGATTTTCGAAGTGAGCCCAACCAAACACACATATAGGGCTAGGATTATGTGAAAACATCTAGGATAATTGAGAACTTTGAAAACAATTCTAGACCATACATATTTCTTAAGCAAGATTGCTGATTTTTTTTTTTAAAAAAATTATACACATGTGTATATTGTCAATCTTTAATTATATACGTGTGTGTATATACGTGTTTAAAATTGAAAAACAAGTATCGTACGTATATATTTGATAATATATATATATGTATAATTTAAACATTGACAATATACACACATATATATATATAAAGTGACAATATTCATATGTGTATAATTAAAATAAAAAAAACTCTTTAAAAGTTGCGATTAATAGCAATTTTTTTTTAATTTAGAGAAAATATATGGTTTAAAATGGTTTCAATTAACTTGGGCTTCTTTTAGGATCCTACCATATATACATACATATTATATATATATATATACATATTATATATATATATATATATATATATATATAAACATGATTGTGAAGCTTCTTTGAAAATTAATAGAGAACATATATTATATACACAAACATGATTGTGAAGCTTCTTTGAAAATGAATAGAAAGGAGGATAATGAGATCACATTGCAAGATGCACGTCAAAGCCTCTTTTGTATCAATGAATGTCATTTTCTAGAGATATAAAATGCTACCACTTTTGGCATTATAGACTCCACAAATTATGTGATGTGAACTCCCTTGGCTATCTTTTTCAATCTTGTGGTGGACGCAATCAAGAGCAAACATGACCTAAGCCAATACCCCACATTTCTTGTATATTCATGCAAATTACAATATTTGTTTTTGTAAAACAACTAGTTTTTGCCCCGCCCGCGTTGCGGGGCAATAAGCCGAATATTACTCTCTCATAACATGTGTGTCTGTACAGAGGGCAAAATCGTAACTATATTTTGAACTGGAGGCGAAATCATAATTTTAAACTGAGAGCAAAATCATTATTTTGAGCTAGGGGGAAAACATAATTTTATTTTGAACTGTGGGCAAAAACGTAATTTTGAGCTGAGGCCAGAATCGTAATTTTGAGCTAGAGGAAAAAACAACATTTTATTTTGAACTGGGGGCAAAAACGTAATTTTAAACGGAGGGCGAAACTGTAATTTTAAACTGGGAACAAAATTAAAAGTGAGTTTTTGAACCGAGGGCAAAAGCGTAATTTTAAGCTAGGGGCGAATTTATAATTTTATTTTGAGCTGGGGGCAAAAACGTAATTTTAAACGAAGGACGAAAGCGTAATTTTAAACTGAGAATAAAATTAAATTAAAATTAGTTTGGTCCAATAAGGAAGTTCCAGGCTTAAAATTAGTTTGGTCCAATAGGGAAGTGCCAGGCAGCTGCCTGGCACTATTCCCCCAATCTTCTAAATGTATATGTAGTATAACTAGGAAGAGTCCCTGCGCGTTGCAGCGGGAATTCAGTAGACATCGGTTTAATTCCTTACGATACTGATACGGTACCCACTCGGTATAGCAATAGAAAGAGTCATTATATACTGACGATACGTGTTTTACATTGATGAAAATTGTAAAAACGAATATTACTAACAACTCGCATTGTATTGATACCGATACTAATGTTGTTCCAGTGGAATCGCCGTGATACCGATATTGTTAAGACAATATTAGTTTGGTTGGTCACGATTTCTATACCATACCCACACTCGCTATAACTTACGATCCCAAAAACACTTTGTTGTGAATAAAACTTCATTATCAATGAGACATATATTTAAATAAATAAAAATAAGCACGTCGCAATCTGTGTATCAGTAACGGTTCTAATAGTACCGACAATAACATCGATATTGTTTAGTCGAAATCCACGTGGTATCGATATTCTTGGTAAGGAATCAGTTTCGTTCGTCACGGTACTGGTACAATGCTAACATTCGCAATAGCTTACGATATAAAAAACATACTCTGTTGTGTATACTATTTCGTTTTCAACGAAAGTTGTACGAAAAACCATAAAAACGAATAAATATATTGTAAAAAATAATATTTATAATTACAAAATATAAGTATAAATAGATTAAATGGAGTAAAAGGAATAATAAAATAAATTTAGAAGGATTAACATATGGATATAATATAATTTTATAGAACGAATTATTTATTTAAGTTGAAACTTTACATCAGACAAAAACATAAAAAATGGGAAAAGAATTGTCTAGCTAACATGAATCGAACACAAATCATAATAAACCGAGCTCGAGTGAATTTCAAAATTCATTCGGAAGAAGATAAAAGCATTTTTATTAAAATATTATTATAGGTAATGTATAGATTTATGACTTTAAAAATATTTTGAATATAATAATAAATCACTTTACAACTCCTTTGAAATTGTAAGGATATAGAATTAGAGGTGCATATATTATTAAAATAATAATCTTTGAACATGATAAAAGTTCTATGTTGAAAAGCACCTATCGTATGAATGTAAGAAAGTTGTTTTCTTACATTCATAAGAGTAGGTTTAGGTTTAGAAACAATATTGTTATAAGAATAGTGGCGAAACTTAAGGTTTCCGATCGGAAGGGTCGAAAACGTATATACTCAAAACTTTCTATAAAACCTGGGGGGAAGAAAACGTATATACACAAAAATTTCTATATGAAAACTGTTGGAAATTTTATAAATAATATTATATTAGGAGTTAATATAATAATTATTTAATAATTAATCCAAGATGAATGAGAGATCTCGTGCATTGAGTTTGTGTGTTGGAACCATAAACATGTAGGAAATTGAGCTTGTCCAACATAGGTGGAGAGATAAATCTTTAGTGGATTTATAATTAGAATTCTCTACAGGAATGTATTCTTATGTGACAACTCACACCCAGTGGTAGCCAAGAGGGTGCAAAGCACCCGACACGTGCCCTGGCCCGGGACCGGGACGAGGGTGATGGGCGCAATGTGGCGCTTTGATGGTTTGCACTTTGCACTTCGCACGCTCGCATCGCCGCGAGCCGCTTGGAGCCGCCTTTAGTATTTTTTTTGATGTGGTTTGGCCTGGTGTTGTCAGCTAGAGACTTTTCAAATTCCACCAGTCAAATGATAAGTTAGAGAATTCATTGTGCTATTGGATTCTAGAATTGAAATCGCATTCTATATACAGTTATCATTTCGAATTCTAACCAGTATATATACAAAGCTTTGTGCTTTGTTTTAGACACACAATACTGAAATCGCATGGTTCATACAACACAGCATCAAACGAATTTCCTAACTTTGCATCTCTGCGCACTCTTGTTTCAGGTATCCTTTTAGTTACTAGGCTAATCCCGACAGTACAATCTGCTTAGGCTGTTATACCCTGGGAAACAGACGGGTTCACCTGGGTGACCCGAAATCTGTTTTAAGGGAAGCGTGATCTTCACGTGCCTCAGTCAACGTTGTTTTATGTTTTCTTTCTTTTTCCTTTTGTAATATGTTCTTAGTTTCCTTTACATTTCTTGTACTGTATTATCTTTCAGTTTGCTTCTGTTCTTACTTATGAGTTGTAATTATAAAATTGATTAATAATATTGTTATCTTATTTATTTTGTGAACGATTGTCCTACAAGCTTAAAACAGATTTTAAAACCCGTTCACTGTTTTGGTTTTAATTTTTTTTGTTACAAACAGTTTCTTTTGTTTATTAGCAAACTTGTGTAGTTTGCATTGGTTTTTTGTAAACCAATTTGTTTCTGCCATAAACTAATTGTATTTTTATTCTTGTTTCAGAAATGGCTACTGCTTTAGCAACCACATCAACCACTGTTGGATCCACATCCACTACCATGGGACCATTGGTTGGTACCCAAGCGGCTCAAGCGGTTGCTAACCATGCTGAAAAACCAGAAAAGGTCACTGGTTTGAATTTTAAGAGATGGCAACAAAAGATGTTCTATCTGACCACTCTAAACCTTGCGAGGTTTTTGAAGGAGTCCCCTCCTGTTCTCGCAGAAGGGACAACTGATGTCCAATCTGTGAGTGCTGTTGAGGCTTGGAAACATTTTGAGTACCTATGCCGCAACTATGTGTTGAATGGCCTCTCAGATGCCTTGTATAACGTGTATCTCAAGGTTGAAACTTCCAAAGAATTATGGGAGTCATTGGAACGTAAATACAAGACTGAGGATGCGGGTACTAAAAAGTAAGTTGTGGCTACGTTTTTGGACTATAAAATGATTGATTCAAAAACTGTGATGAGTCAAGTCCAAGAACTGCAGAATATTCTTAGTGACATTCTATCGGAAGGAATGAATTTGAGTGAAACATTCCAGGTGGCAGCAATTCTTGAAAAGTTGCCACCTAGTTGGGTGGACTTCAAGAATTACCTTAAGCATAAGCGAAAGGAAATGACTATTGAAGACCTTGTGGTTCGTCTTCGTATTGAGGAGGACAACAGACTGTCACACAAAGGAAGTCAAGTTAAAGCTTCTGCAAAAGCAAACCTTGTGGAACACGGTCAATCCTCAAGGGGTTACAAGGGTAACAAAGGCCACAAGTTTAAAGGCAAAGGGAAAAACAAAGTTGTTGACCTTGGGCCAAAGAAAGGTGGTGCGAAAAAGAAGGTTGGTCCTTTCAAAGGGAAATGTTACAACTGTGGACAAACTGGTCACGTTGCTAACCAGTGCAAAGAGATTAAACGTTACACGGCTCTTATGGTTGATGATGATGATGGTATGCCCTTAGTGGCCATGATTTCAGACCTCACTGCCGTGACGGAGGAGGTAAATTTGGTGGCTAATGAGTCAAAAGGGTGGTGGGTTGATACTGGGGCAACCCGCCATGTGTGCCCAGATAGGACCCTCTTTAATACGTTTAAAGATGTGGTGGGAGAAAAGCTGTACATGGGTAATGCTGCTATAGCTGATATCAAGGGAGAAGGTGATGTGATCTTGAAGTGGACTTCTGGGAAAGAGCTCAGTTTGAAGAATGTGCTTTATGTTCCAGACCTGCGCAAGAGTCTTGTGTCGGGTTGGATGCTTAACAAGCATGGCTTTCGTTTGTTTTTTGAAAGTGATAATTTTGTTTTAACTAAGCATGGTATGTTTGTTGGAAAGGGCTATGCCCATAATGGCATGTTTAAACTTAATGTAATTGCTGTCAAGAAAAACATGAATAAAAGTGCTAGTACTTCTGCTTACTTGGTTGAGTCTCCTAATGTTTGGCATGGACGTCTTGATCATGTAAATTTTAATTCGATGCGTTGTTTAATTAAATTAGATTACATGCCAACTATTGCCATTGACTCTAAAACAAAATGTAAAACTTATGTTGAAGCCAAACAAACAAGATCATCCTTCAAATCAGTTGAAAGAATAACTGAACCCCTTGATCTGATTCACACTGATGTGTGTGACTTAAAATCAATTCCCACCAGAGGTGGTAATAAATATTTTATTACCTTTATCGATGACAATACAAGATATTGTTATGTTTACTTACTTAAGAGTAAGGATGAAGCAATTGACAAGTTTATCTTGTATAAAGCTGAAGTTGAGAATCAACTCAACAAGAAAATAAAACGTGTGAGAAGTGATAGAGGATGTGAATATGTTTCACCATTTGAGGAAGTATGTGCAAAAAGTGGCATATTACATGAGTGTACCACTCCTTATACACTACAATCAAATCGCATCGCGAAGCGAAAGAATCGTACACCAAAAGAAATGATGAATGCCATGTTGATAAGTTCTAGAAAGAGCCAGGACATGTGGGGGGGAGGCCATTTTGTCGGGCAATTTTTTGTTAAATAAAATACCTTTCAAGAATAAGGATGTAACACCTTATGAGTTGTGGTGGGGACATAAATCATCCTATAAATACTTGAAAGTGTGGGGGTGCCTGGACAAGGTGATTGTTACACCCCCTAAGGCACTTAGAATAGGGCCAAAAACAGTTAATTGCATTTTCATTGGATATGCTAAAAACGGTAGCTCACATCGTTTTCTTGTATATGAATCCAAGAATCCTGATGTGCACAAGGACTCTATCATAGAGACAAGGCCAGGAAATGTGACTTACTTTGAAGAAGAGTTTCCAATGTTAGAACAAACTCATGCGAGTTCTTCAACAACCAATCATACAAGTTCATCTACAATGCTTGATGAGACTGTTCAAGAGGAAACTCAAGAACAATTAGAGGTTGAAGAGGGTTAGCCAAGAAGAAGTAAAAGGCAAAGGACTGAGAAATCCTTTGGGCATGACTTTCTTACATTCATGGTTGAGAGTGAGCCTTAAACCTATCGAGAAGCAGTCACCTCTTCAGATGGACCTCAATGGAAAGAAGCCATCAAGAGTGAAATTGATTATATCTTGTAGAATCTTACTTAGGAGCTAGTAGATCTTCCACCAGGGTACAAGCCACTTGGATATCGATGGATATTCAAGAAAAAGATTAAAGCTGATGGCTCTGTCGACAAGTATAAGGCAAGGCTTGTGATCAAAGGGTCTAGACAAAAGGAAGGTCTTGACTATTTTGACACATACTTGCCTGTGACTTGAATAACCTCTATTAGATTGGTGCTTGCAATTGCAGCTTTGAGAAATTTGGAAATACATCAAATGGATGTAAAAACTGAATTACTCAATGGGGAATTAGAGGAAGAGATTTACATGGAGCAACCAGGGGGTTTCTCTGCTCCTGGCCAAGACGGCAAAGTGTGTAAACTCGTCAAGTCATTATATGGCTTGAAGCAAGCTCCAAAACAATGACATCAAAAGTTTGACCCAGTTATGCTTAACAGTGGTTTCAAAATAAATGAATGCGACAAATATGTCTATGTGAAAGACACTTCTAAAGGTTTTATGATCTTATGCCTTTATGTAGATGATATGCTTATCATTGGGAGTGATGATAAGTTGACCAGATCTACTAAAGACATGTTGAAAGCGAGATTTGACATGAAAGATATGCGTCTAGCTGATGTGATTATTGGAGTAAAGATCATTAGAGCCCAAGCTGGTTTGGTGCTAAGTCAATCTCATTATGTGGATAAGATCCTTGATAAGTTCAATCCTAGGGACACGAGTGTAGCTCAAACTCCAATTGATACCTCTCAACATTTGTCAAAGAATAGATGTGAGAGTGTTGCTCAATTGGAGTACTCAAGGATCATTGGCAGTCTTATGTATCTCATGTCATGTACTCGACCAGACTTAGCATATGCTGTGAGTAGGCTAAGTAGATATACTAGTAATCCTAGTTCAGGGCACTGGAAAGGTATAACAAGATTGTTAAGGTATTTGAGATACACGAGAAATTATGGACTGCATTATGGCCAAAATCTAGCTGTTATGGAAGGATTCAGTGATGCCAATTGGATATCCGATATGAAAGATTCTAGATCTACATGTGGTTATGTGTTTACCCTTGGAGGAGGAGCTATATCTTGGAAGTCGTCCAAACTAACTCTTATAGCTAGATCCGCGATAGAATCTGAGTTTATCGTGTTAGATAAAGCTGGAAAAGAGGCAGAATAGTTGCGACAATTCTTGGAATATGTTCCAAGATGGCGTAAGCCTGTGACTGCTATTTGCATACATTGTGATTGCCAATTAGCTATTGGAAGAGCTCAAAATACAATGTATAATGGCAGATCCAGGCACATACGACATCGGCATAACACGATACGACAAATACTCTCAACTGGAGTTATCACGATTAACTATGTGAGGTCAAAGGATAACATTGCGGATCCGCTTACAAAAGGCTTAAGCAGAGAGGTAGTACATAATTCATCGATGGGAATGGGACTAAAGCCCTTGGAGTAAGTTTGTACAACGGAAAACCTATCCTATAAGGTTGGAGATCCCATGATCTAGGCTCAATAGGACCAACTAAGTGTACGAACTGAGGTCACTGTGGGGGAGTACCTCAACATACAAAAGGAGTTACAAACTTCCTAGTCCATTCCTACTTAAAAACAATGATATTAAGAGAGGTTAAGCATATGGCTTTTAATGATTTATAAATCACCTATGTTAGAAAGAAGTAGGGTTGCTTCGAATGGAATTGGGGGCACAATTCCAAGAGCTCTCGCAAAACCAGACTAGGAAGAGTAATGTGTGATGTGTAATAACGTCTAAGTAAAAAGGGGTTGGTTCAAGGACATCACGTCTACTAACCACTAGGAGACTAAGTATATGTCACAAAGGAGGGTTCAAAGGGAAACCTACCTATCCTGCATTACTTATTCACTGAAATTTTATCATGATACTTGAGTGTATGGGACGATCTCCATTCGTATGCCGGATTGTTGGAAATTTTATAAATAATATTATATTATGAATTAATATAATGATTATTTAATAATTAAGCCAAGATGAATGAGAGATCTTGTGCATTAAGTTTGTGTGTTGGAACCATAAACATGTGGGAAATTGAGCTTGTCCCACATAGGTGGAGAGATAAATATTTTGTGGATTTATAATTAGAATTCTCTACACAAATATATTCTTGTGTGACAACTCACACCCAGTGGTAGCCAGAAGGGTGCGAAGCACCCGACTTCACACCCGACACGCGCCCAGGCCCGGGGCTGGGACGAGGGCGATGGGCGCAATGTGGCGCTTTGATGGTGCACTTTGCACTTCGCACACTCGCATCGCCGTGAGCCGCCTGGAGCCGCCTTTAGTATTTTTTAGATGCGTCTTGGCCTGGTGTTGTCAGCTAGAGACTTTTCAAATTCCACCAGTCAAATGATAAGTTACAGAATTCATTGTGCCTTTGAATTCTAAAATTTATTTTTATACGTTTCAGAATTCATTGTGATATTGGATTCTAGAATTGAATGGTGCATTCAATATACAGTTATCATTTCGAATTCTAACCGGTATATATACAAAGCTTTGTGCTTTGTTTTAGACACACAATACTGAAATCGCATGGTTCATACAACATACACATCAAACGAATTTCCTAACTTTGCATCTCTGCGCACTCTTGTTTCAGGTATCCTTTCAGGTGCTAGGCTAATCTTGGCAGTACAATCTGCTTAGGCTGTTGTACCCTGGGAAACTGACGGGTTCACCTGGGTGGCCCGAAATCTGTTTTAAGTGAAGGGTGATCTTCACATGCCTCAGTCACTGTTGTTTTATGTTTTATTTCTTTTTCCTTTTGTGATTTGTTCTTAGTTTCCTTTACATTTCTTGTACTATATTATCTTTCAATTTGCTTCTGTTCTTACTTATGAGTTGTAATTATAAAATTGATTAATAAGATTGTTATCTTATTTATTTTGTGAACGGTTGTCCTACAAAAACTACATACTTTCTACTACTTAGCGAAAAGTTCGGGGGGTCGGTTGCCCTATCCCGCCCCCACTATGTTGCGCCCCTGTATAAGGCCACATAGTGTGGAGGGCTTGAGGATGGGTCGTTATGCGACATGTGGACGTCATGTAAGCACGCATCAGAAAAGTGGCGTGGTGGAAAAAAAGTGTGTGTAAAGGGGCGTTATTCGACACGTGTCACCTATTAATATTAATGTTCTTAAAGTAAATTTAATTGATTTTATATAAATTTTAAATAGAAAATAAAAATGTTAAATAAAAAAATCTCCCAGATCTGGATCATTAAAAAAAGTTATGAACCTCCAAGTCAGAATTCTCGCAAAAACCCACTACACTCTCCAGCAAATCACTCTTCAAGACCTTGATTTTTTATTGTTTTGGGGTATTTGGTGGTTGGCGAAGGTGGTTTACCTTTTCTCATATGAAAACATAATATATGAACATAATCATAACACATTTTTTAGGGTGAATCTTTAGATGGATTGTGTTTTTAAAGCCTTCGAGCTGTATAAGAGAGATATATAGATACATAGATTGAAAGAGAGAGATGGATATATATATATATATATATATATATAGAGAGAGAGAGAGAGAGAGAGGTGAACATGAATGTGCAAAATGAAATTTTAAGTTGTATAAGAGAGATTATAATGAACATGAGAGAGATAGTTAAGATAATCCTTTTCAAAAAGTAAAGTACGAATGTTCTGTCAGATGAAAGTTGTAACACTCAATAATCTGTCTAGGGTAAAGTTACGAAACTACCCTTCAGAGAGTCTATAACATAAGCATATGGTAGCATGGTGTCCATCCACCTGGTTTCATGAGTTTTTAATTCATATGAGATTTCTCCCTAAAATTTTCCTATATACATACACACATATATATAGGGGAAGGATAAAACGAAAACTCACTCTAATTGAAAGACCCTTTCTAGATTTTAACACACTAGAGTTTTTATCAGCATCATCATCATCTCCCAGACTAATTAAATTCAACCATGTTTATCATCATCTACACGACCCACCACCACTATCTTCACCATCTCCACCCATTTAACAAAAATCACATTGATTGTTCATATATGAAACCCATATGAGAAAACCAAGCAGATTATTCAGATCTGAAACCGGATTCTATGGTCGACGGAGTTAAAACCCCTAAAATTGTCCAATAGATCTTAATAAAGAAACGGTATTGTGGTTGCGGTGTCATAGAGTAGATGATTTCTTTTATCTAATGAAAACATCGAAAGATAAGAAAGCAATAGACAAACATGGATGGATCTTGAGAGAGATGTTTGTTTTTTTAGATGGAGAATAAATGTAAAGTAGTTAGATCTTGAATGTAGGTAAAGGAAAATGGAAAGAAAATAAATAAATCCTCATGTGAGGTACTATAAAAGAAAAAGTGGATTTCTTTTGTCAAATGAAAATGTCAACTAGTCAAAAGTTTGTCAAGGTTTTAGTTACAAAAATGCCTTTTTGAAATCTATAATAGAATGTAGGTGGCACCATCTTGGCCACACATTGGGTTTCATGAGTTTTTTAAACTTATATGAGATGTCTCCCTGTATTTACCTATATAGGTTGTTTGCGCGATGCAACAGGAAACACGGAGACTGGTAATCACGTAACACGTTCCTTTTTTTAAATTAAAAAATAATATTTCAATACCATATTCAAGTTTAAGTGAATAAAATACTAGTTTTTATGTGTAAATTTTTAGGAAAAAAATATTAACATATGAAAAAAGTTATGACTACTTAAAAATCATAAGCTAATTTGGTTTAAAAGTCAACAACAACAACAACCAACTACAACCATACCAAGTAATTTACATTAATAACAAAGCTATTCGTGAGTTATGTGGTGGATGTAGGTAAACCTTACCACTATCTCTGGTAATAGAGAGACTGCTTCCAAATAGACCCTCGGCTCCAAACAAAAGCAGACAAACAAACAAAATTAAATACATAAAAAAGAAAGCCACTAATAACAAAGGTAGTGATGAAATAGTAACATAGTCCAAATAGAAACGACAACATCATGATACTCAACAAATAGACATGCAAAGTCACAAAACATATGCAAAATCCACCTAGAGTGTTTGGACATCTAAGTCTCTAATCCATATGTAAGACAAATTTGTATCCTCCCCTAGAAATTATTAACCAAACTCTTACGCCTCCATAGCCACTCCTTTGTCTAACATACATTATCATCTTTCTCTTCCTAACATATCCAAACCATCTCAATCTCCCCTCCTTAGTCTTATCTGAAATACTAGCCACTCCTAACCTTTCACTACAAACCTCATTTCTTATCGGGTCGAACATTGTGTGCACACACATCCACCTCAGCATCCTTATATTTACTACATCCAGCTTACGTGCTTGTGTCCTCTTAGTGGCCTAACATTCTGTCTTATATAACAAAGTCGGTTAACTGCAATCTTATAGGATTTCCCCTTTAATTTATTTGGGAACCTTCTGTTGCACAATACCACAATGGCTACTCTCCAGCTACACCGGGCAGCTTGGATGATGTAAGATACATCTCTATCTATCTCCCCATAATTTTCTCTAAAAGATCCTAAATACTTGAACCTAGTTGCATGTGGAATCACTTGACCACAAATGGTGATCGGCGTGTCGTATTCATCGCTTGTATATTAGAAGGTACACAGTCTTAGAGCAGCTAATCGTTAAACCTTGTCATCCAAAGCTGCTTGCCATTCCTCTTATAACAACCCTGGAAAACACCCGAGAAATAACACGTACGTCCAAAAACGAACCCATATAACCGTATTTTATTTAAAACCAAATAAAATAATTATTTTTATGTGGCTGACGGGCCACGACAGGATCAAGGGGGCTGGTCGCGGGGCACGACACACCCTTGACTTGCCGGACACCTGGAGTGCTACGTGTCGGGACAGCTGCTTGACCTATTTGATGAGTGGTTAAACCTAGCCATAGCTAGGTAACCCTTGTGGGCCGCAAGAGGCAGACCCTCAACGTCTCACAGGGCGCGAGCGACCTCCGGAGAAACTATATAAGGAGCCTTAGTCTGCCTTTTCAATTCGTTCAACTTCTTTATTTCTCTATGTCTCTATTATAGCCCGAAAACACCAGATAAAATACCCCCTAAAACATGAAGCTCTGCCCCGTTGTAAGTATAAAAACCCCCGATCACTAATTCGTTACCCTGCCAAATTAATTTTGGACCCACCAACACATGTCGAGGCTCTGCATGACTAAGTTCGTTGGGGTTCTGTCTCGTGTTGTATGGCTAAAGTGACTTTGGTTATTTTACTAACACGCGTGCATTGTATGTTTTCATTAGAAACTCAAGAAATAGTTAAGAAATATTACCAGGAAGCCCGTAGAAATACATAAGTCTACAATGTGAGTCATTCTCTTTTTCTCACAGTTTGTGAGCCATTATTTCAAATGTTTTCCAAAACTCTAAATGTTTATCTGTTCTAATTACAGTGATTAAGTCTTTGTATTCTACAATTACTGCCAGTATTATGGGGTTTGTATACAGTACTTGATAACCTTCATAATTGGGCACGGGTATCCAATGTGTGATATGACCATAGTCACAGATCTGTCGAGTGACAAGTACTGAACGAGTAGTTGTATAGATATAAACATTGTAATCGCTCTTAATATTGTAAATTTATAACAACTGATGTTTTTATAAATTGGAATGTACTCGCCAGTATTTCTTGCTGATAAAATGTTTTTAAAACGCATTTCAGGTAACTTAATGTGAAGCTATAAGAAGCCAGCTATGGAGCACTGAAGGCTTAAAGAAAGTGGCTATAAAGTTACCTAAGTAAAAGTTTATGTTTTTAGCAACTAGGGTTTATCCCTATAAATATATTATGAATGAAACATGAGTTTTATCCCATTTGTTTATTATAAAAGTTTGATGTTCTGAAACTCTGAAATTTCTTTCCTAACTACGATCCTGATGGATCATTTCCGCAGCCAAATTAATAAACACCGATACCACTTGACTGGTTCGCGGCTCCTGCTCCCGGGGTAGGGGTCAGGGGTTGCGATAGAATGTGGTATCAGACCACTGGTTTAAGCCATTTAGGTGTTCTTTTAATACCTAAATTTTAGCCAATTATGCTAGGAAATAACTTATGTGTTATTTTCTCTGTGTGTGTGTAGATATATATATATATATATATTATTTTATTGTTATTTTGACAATTTTCTAGTTTACAATATGAGTGATCAGGGTACTTCTGATGCTTACCGTCATCTACCTCATTCACCAATGGATGAAGGAACATCCCAGCCAACTCCCGGATACACCGCCGATGCCGAGGATATCTTTGTTTTCAAAGCCAAATCCGAAGAACCTTTTCCCCCTAAAAAGAGAGGTTGGTTTAGTAGAGCAAAATCGGAGAGGAGAAAAAGGATGAGAAATTTTCAACAACAAAGAATAGTGAATAGAGAGAGAAATACCCAAAATCCAGAAGCTAGACCTTTATAGGAAGAAGAATTAGATAGGCAACTAGTTGACTTTCACATGTTTGGAAATGTTGAAGGAGGATTTGATCTCAACCAAGTAGCAATGCCAGAACCACAATTACTTCCTTTATATCCTGACCAACCCATGAATCTAGAATAGAATAAGAAAAACCAACTTCCAATCCCAGCCTTTTATCCAAATGAGATACCTAAGATTCCAGCACCGAACCCTTTAGATCAGTGGTGGGAGGACAACCGATCATTTCGGGAATTACTGAATAATCCATACCCCTACGAAGAACTAGAACCACTTTACCCTAAACTAGTGCCAGCCTTAGTACCACCGATGAGCTGTGAGAATGTAGCAGAACTTCGCCAGTACGGTGAAGAGTTGGTTGAGGAAGGAAATCAAATTCGCCAATTGGAGAAAAACTCGTCTGGAAGTACGACGAGAACGAGATGCTATACTAGAAACAAGTCGCCTAATATATATATATATACACATATATATACACATGTGTGTAGTTTTATTACTTTGATAAAAAAACTACTAAAATATATTATATATATATATATATATATAACTATGCATAATTACTAATGTTTAAATTCCAGTTGTAGTTGTAATAGATGCATATATCTATATAAAAAGAGTAAAGTCGCAATGATCGACTTTTTTGGTTCTATGTGCTTGAGTGTTTGTTGTTTAAATTATTATTATGTGATATTAATACCTGATAATGTTTACAATTCAGATGTCAAATGAAGTAAATCAGGAAATCTAGAATAACAATAATAACGGAAACCAAGTGGATAAAAGTGTTATCGAACATATAGCAGCTTAAGGAATCATAGATGCCATGCCATATATTATCAACACAATTAAAAAGGCAGAAAATAATTTCATAATAGGCAGTAAACGTGCACCCACTGAACCAAGTCACAGTGTGAATGGAAATCATGGACCACTTATTCAAGCATTAATTCCAAAAAGAAGAAGGACCATCTCATATGGTTGTTCTTATAAAGAATTCTTAGCCTGTAAACTGATAGAATTCTCAGGCAATGAAGGAGCCATTTCAGTCTTGCGCTGGATAGAAAAGACAGAAGCAGTTTTAAAGATAAGTAAATGTGCAGATGAAGATAAGATCATGTATGCTTCTAATCTCTTTAAGAACGCAGCCTCAGAGTGGTAGAATACCATTCTTCAGTCCAGAGGAAGTGACAGGGTTTACAACATGGAATGGAACAACTTTAAGGAATTAGTTGAAAGGAAATCTGTCCTCCTAATGAAAAGGAATAGATTGCCAATAAGTTCCTAAATCATAGAATGATTGGGGTAGATTGCAGGGACTATACTACCATATTCTTTGAATATGCAAGGATAGTACCAACACTAGCCTCACCAGAACCAGTGTTAATCTCTCGTTACATCTGGGGATTAATCAGTAAGATCAAACATGTAGTCAAGGCAATTAGACCCCAAACCATAGAAGAAGCACTAGAACTTGCTAACACGTTGACAGATGAATTGGTACGTACGCAAGAGGAAAACCAGAAAAAGAACCTAGCCCAAAAGATTACCCAGGAACTATGTTATGGTAATTCCTATTGTAAAAAAGGAACAGGTTCTTCCTCTGCACCCTACTGCAAGTTTTGTAAGAAGAAGCACTCAGGAAAGTGTGTTGTGTCCTACAACAACTGCAAGTTCCCAGGACATAAGGAAGAAGATTGTAGGAAGAAAACTAGTTCCAGAGTATGCTACAACTGCGGAGAAGCTGGTCATATCAAACCGAACTGTCCAAAACTAGCTCTAGCGGCAACCAACAAAGCAAAGGCAACCAAATGACCTAAGAAGAATGCCAGAGCATTTGTTCTGATAGCCGAAGAAGCCAGGATGATCCCGGATGTGATTGTCGGTACGTTTTTAGTCATTGATATTGATGCTAAAGTATTATTTGACTCTGGTGCGAACCAACGTTTCATAAATACTTCTTTCTGCAAACTTCTCCATCAACCATTAGCTAAACTTCAACAAGACTGTCTAGTGGAGACGACAAATGGAAACTCTATCAAAATAAGTGAAATCCTGCAGGGAGCAAGGATAAAATTTTTAAACCATAACTTTACCGCTAATCTTTTACCAATGGATCTAGCTGGATTTGACATCGTATTAGGAATAGATTGGCTGGTAGCCAATCAGGCGCGAATATTATGTGACCACAAAATTTGTACAAGTAAGTACGCCAACTGGTGAATGGTTCATAATTAAAAGAGATAAGCCAACAAGGTCAACAAAGTTCATCTCTATGATGAAAGCTGCAAGTTACGCGCGGAAAGGAGGAATGGCGTATATGATTTTAGTAATCGTTAAAACTAAATGAAAAAAATTAAAAGATATTCCCGTAGTATCTAAATTCTCAGACGTTTTTCCAGAAGAGCTGCCTGGATTACTGCCAGATCGAGAGGTTGAATTTAGAATTCACCTAATACCAGGAACGGCACCGATTGCCAAAGCACTCTATCGACTAGCACCAACGGAGATGCAAGAATTGAAGAAACAGCTTGATGAATTACTAGAGAAAGGTTTCACAACCTAGCTCATCACCATGGGGAGCACCGGTGTTATTTATCAAGAAGAAAGACGGATCAATGTGCATTGATTACCGAGAATTGAATAAGGTTACGATTAAAAATTGGTACCCATTACCGAGAATCGATGATCTGTTCGATCAACTTCAAGGAGCCCGATTGTTTTCCAAGATCGATTTACGCTCCGGATTTCATCAATTGAAAATACAGGAAGAAGACATTCCTAAAACTGCTTTCAGAACAAGGTACGGTCATTATGAATTTACAGTCATGCCATTTGGTTTAACCAATGCCCCAGCCGCATTTATGGATATGATGAACAAGATATGTAAACCATACCTGGATAAATCAATAATTGTCTTTATAGATGATATTGTAATTTACTCTAAGAATAAGGAGGAACATGCGGAGCATTTGCATATACTCCTGACATTGTTGAGAAAAGAAAAGCTTTATGCTAAATTCTCAAAATGTGAATTTTAGTTACAAGAAGTGCAATTCCTTGGACACTTGGTAAATCATGAAGGGATTCATGTGGATCCCACAAAGATCGAGGCGATTACCAAATTGACAGTCCCTGAGTCACCAACAGAAGTAAGAAGATTTCTTGGATTGACCAGATATTATAGACGTTTTATTCAAGATTTCTCTAGAATAGCCATTTCATTAACCAAACTAACTTGCAAATCAGTTAAGTTTGAATGGGGACCAAGACAAGAGGAAGCATTTAGGATTTTGAAATAAAGGTTAACCAATGCATCAATACTCACTTTACTAGAAGGAACTGAAGACTTTATAGTTTATTGTGATGCGTCTAAGTTAGGATATGGATGTGTGCTGATGCAACGTCAAAAGGTAAATGCTTATGCCTCTAGACGGCTTAAGAAACATGAAGAGAATTATAGAACCCATGATCTAGAGTTAGGAGCAATAATTTTTTCCCTTAAGATTTGGAGACACTATCTTTACGGTAGTAGGTTTGTTATTTTCACGAATCATAAGATTTTAAGATATGTCTTCGGACAGAAGGAATTAAACATGAGGTAAAGACGTTGGATGGAAATTCTTAGTGATTATGATTGTGATATCCAGTATCATGCAGGAAAAACTAATGTAGTAGCTGATGCTTTAAGTCGAAAGTATCATGAAAAGCCAAAAAGAGTACGCTCTCTTAGACTAAACCTGCAGGTAGATTTAAATGAACAAGTGAAATAGATACAGGAAACAGCAATCAAGGATGATGCTGAAGGTTTGAAAGGAATGATTAAGGAATTAGAAAAGGATCAGATGGAATTTGAAGATTCCATAAGAAAAGAATCTGGATACCTATCCAAGGAAACCTATGAAACCGAATTCTAGAAGAAGCCCATAAGTCTAAATATACGATGCATCACGGAAGTGACAAGATGTATCAAGACTTATGAAATAATTTCTGGTGGATATGAATGAAAAAGCATATAGCAAATTATGATGCTAAATGTTTGACCTGTTCCTAGGTTAAAGCTGAACATCAAAAACCTTCAGGATTACTACAGCAATTAGAGATGCCAATTTAGAAGTGGAATTGATAACAATGGACTTTGTTACCAAATTACCCAAGACACGAAAAAGTAATGATACAATTTGGGTGATTGTAGACAGATTGACTAAATCTGCTCATTTATTACCAATGAAGGAAACTTTCAGTATGGAACAATTATCCAAGTTATATGTAAATGAAATAGTTTCATTACATTGAATTCCTTTATCTATTGTGTCTGACAGAGACAGCCGTTTTACTTCTCATTTTTGGACAAGTTTCCAAAAAGCAATGGGAACCAGATTAAATCTAAGCACAACTTATCATCCTCAAACAGACGGACAAAGTGAAACAACAATCCAAACAATGGAAGATATGCTTAGAGCATGTGTAATTGATTTTGGAGGAAATTGGGATGATCATTTACCTTTAATAGAATTTTCTTACAATAACATTTATCATACCAGCATCAATGCTGCACCATTTGAAGCACTCTATGGACGAAAATGCCGAACCCCAGTCTATTGGGCAGAGATCGGAGAAAAGCAATTATCAGGTCCTGAGATTGTACAAGAATTTTAAGAGTTATGCAGATAACAGACGAAAACCACTAGAATTTTAAGTTGGAGACAAGGTACTGTTAAAGGTTTCTCCATGGAAAAGAGTTGTCGGATTCGTTAAAAGAGGAAAGCTAAGCCCAAGGTATGTTGGACCTTTTGAGATTATCAAAAGAATAGGACCAGTAGCTTATCAGCTACAGTTACCAGAAGAAATGGCAGGAATACATGATGTATTTTATGTATGTAACCTCAAGAAATGCTGAGCTGATGAATCATTGGTAATACCTCTTCAAGATATAGAGGTAAATGAGAAACTTAAGTTTGTAGAGAAGCCTATTCAAATTGAAGATAGAAAGGTCAAGAATCTCAAACACAAGAGATTAGTTCTAGTCAAAGTAAAATAGGATACGAAGAGAGGACCAAAATACACATGGGAGCTTGAATCAGAAATGCAATGGAAATATCCACACCTGTTCAGTGAATCTAGAGGACGAGATTTAAAACAAGGTGGGAAGGATATAACAACCCTCGAAAACACCATAGAAATACCCCCTATGTCCAAAAATGAACCTGTATAACCTTATTTTATTTAAAAACAAATAAAATAATTATTTTTATGTGGCTCGTGGGCCGCGACAGGATCAAGGGGGCTGGTCGCGGGGCGCGACAGACCCTTGACTTGCCGGACACCCGGAGTGCCACGTGTCGGGACAACTGCGTGACCTACTTGATGAGTGGTCAAACCTAGCCGTAGCTAGGTGACCCTCGCGGCCCGCGAGAGGCGGATCCTCAATGGGTGGCGGGGCGCGAGAGACCTTCAGAGAAACTATATAAGGAGCCTCGGTCTGCCTTTTCAATTCATTCAACTTCTTTCTTTCTCCTTGTCTCTATTATAGACCAAAAATACAAGATAAAATACCCCCTAAAACATGAAGCTCTGTCCCGTTGTAAGTATTTTAACCCCCGATCACTAATTCGTTACCCTACTTGATTGATTTAGGACCCACTAACGTATGTCGAGGCTCTGCCTGACTAAGTTTGTTGGGGTTCTGTCTTGTGTTGTATGGCTAAAGTGATTTGAGTTATTTTACTAACACGCGTGTATTATATGTTTTTATTAGAAACTCAAGAAAATAATCAAGAAATATTACCAGGAATCCGTATAAATACCTAAGTCTACAATGTGAGCCATTCTCTTTTTCTCACAGTTTGTGAGCCATTATTTCAAATGTTTTCCAAAACTCTAAATGTTTATCAGTTATAATTACAATGATTAAATCTTTGTATTCTACAATTGCTGCCAATATTATGGGGTTTGTATACAGTACTTGATTCACAATTGGGTATGAGTATCCAATGTGTGATATGACCATAGTCACAGATCCGTCGAGTGACAAGTACTGAACGAGTAGTTGGGTAGATATAAACATTGTAATCGCTCTTAATACTGTAAAGTTATAACAACTGATGTTTTTATAAATTGGAATGTACTCGCCAGTATTTCTTGCTGATAAAATGTTTTTAAAATGCGTTCCAGGTAACTTACTATGAAGCTATAAGAAGCCAGCTATGGAGCACTGAAGGCTTAAAGAAAGTGGCTATAAAGTTACGTAAATAAAAGTTTATGTTTTCAGCAACTAGGGTTTATCCCTATAAAGATATTATGAATGAAACATGGGTTTTATCCCATTTGTTTATTATAAAAGTTTGGTGTTTTGAAACTCTGAAATTTATTTCCTAACTACGATCCTGATGTCTCATTTCCGCTGCCAAATTAATAAACACCGATACCACTTGACTGGTTCGCGGTTCCCGCTCCCTGGGTAGAGGTCGGGGTTTGCGACACCTCTACCCTCACATTTAGGCTTTGTTTTATCTCAACAACTAACACGATATCTTTGGTAAAGAGCATTCATCACGGGACAATCTCATGCATCGACTTGGACAATTCATCCAAAAGAACCACAGAAAGAAATGGGCTCCATGCAGACCCTTGATGTAGTCCTATCTCCATCGAAAAGGATTCAATATCCTCTACAGGCGCTCACACACTAGTTTTATTCCTAACATACATATCCATTATATGTTTTATATGATTGTACACTAGTTTTATTCCTACCATACATATCCATTATATGTTTTATATGATTGTATAATGTGTTTTAAAATCTGTATCATTGAAGGTCTTAAAGTAAATACTTTTTTATACTCCTCATATATATTATATAATATAGTGTGTGTATATATAGGATTCAGATAAAATAAAAACTACTCTGACTTACGAAAACCATAACAACTCTTACTTTATAAGCAATTTTATATATTTTGCTTTCTCCTAAAACATGTATCTACCACTAACTTAAAGTTAGAGATGTAAAAAAACATGCATTGCGGAATTTTACACTTGTTTTTTGGGTTTCATAAGTGTAAGAAAAATTACGTAATCAAATTACCTTCAAAATTATGTAAATGTTTTTTTTTTCGTTTACTCATATGTAATTTTTTGCATACATATTTTTTCATAAAGATTAACTATCTATACTATATTATAATGCATGAGGGAGGGATTCCCAAAAGTTAAGAACTTCTTCCCCCCTTATTTATAAATAAACCCCTAAAATGAGGGTAAAATGGTCTTTTAAACCATAATTATTTTTTACTCCCTCAATCTATTACATTTAAATCCTTGATATTTATAACATAATTATAGGTAATTAGTTAGACTTCCTCCCTCTTTATAATTCAAAAGAATCTTTACGTGTCTTCATTTTGGACTAAAATAAGTTTTTCAAATACGTTTTTATTAACTAATGTCACAATTAATTTGTAAATTAATACCATTTAAAATTGTTATACAAGTAAACTTGTTAACTAAATTTAACACAATTTTAATATCCTTTAATTATTAATCAGTTAAAATGATAATTAATACTTTTTAAAGGTGAATTATTAATACTTTTTACTATTACAAAACAAACATCTTAATTTTCAACTCAGTGCTAACACTTATATAATTCCCTTTACTATAACTATTGCTATAACTTTCTAATACAAAATTTAACATCTTTATTGTATCAAAAATTTGTACCGTATAATATACTGTGTATTATTCTGTTTTATAAAACAAATTTTTAATGCATACGAAAAAAAAGGGAGACAACATATCTCGATATTTTTAATGCATACGAAAAAAAAAAACTGAAAATGACAACTGAAAGCCAAGTAATAGCAACATCATTTCTTATATTTTAGTTTCCTTTATCTTTTTTTTTTCCTTCGATATTTTCTATTCAGCTCAACTCCAAGATGATAAATCGGCACCGCGGTACGTCATTAATCTGCAAGACGAAAACCGTTAATATGAATTTTTAACAAATCAAAGTATATATAATTATTTTGTTCAAAGTAACAATACATATAATTATTATTTCATAGTTAGTTGTAACTTGTACATATAGAGATGTATGTTGTATGTTTCCGGTTAACACAAAATGAAATCAAAATACCTTTCTGAGCTTGATACTTGAGTCGTCGTTTGATTGTTTGAATCCCCCACTATTTAAGACTCATAACCATAAGCATTTGGGGCCATTTGTAGATATAGAAGAAAGGATTCACAACTTTATAGGTACCAGTTTCTTATTATTTTTTTTAACTATAGATAATAGAAAATCTAAGACATAAAATACACACTAAAGGAAATAACAACGGAATGATAACTTAATATTTAAATCTTAACTAAAAATATAAACATAAAGACTTCAAATGGGCTGCCCATAAATTCTAAATAAATAGCTAATCGTTTGTTTTTTTTTAAAGATTGGTAGATTCAAAATTAAATAGATGCAACTAACTTTCTAAACAAAAGGGTGCCAGATTATGCAACTAACTTTCTAAACAAAAGGGTGCCAGATTTCAAAATAACCCTAATTCACCTCTATATTCCTACTATAAATACTATTATAGTAGGGCACCCATTTCTATTGCTTAACATTTGATTATGGATCCCATTTCGAATCCAGTGATTGCGAAAAAACAATCATATGATGTTGTACTTTCAAAGGTTAGATTGTTAATTCGTATCAATTTATAAATTCTGTTTTAATTTTATAATATATGTTATTTTTTCGTTTCAGTTGGAAGGTGAACGCGCCGATTTAAACAATCCAGTTGCAGCTCCCGCTTCTAAGGTTTCGATTTTGATTGTTTTATTAATTTTTTATGTTCAAACATCGATTAAATAACGAGCTGTTATGTTATTTTTTCGTTTCAGTTGGTAGGTGAATGCGCCGATTTAAACAATCCAGTTGCAGCTCCCGCTTCTAAGGTTTCGATTTTGATTGTTTTATTAATTTTTTCTGTTCAAACATCGATTAAATAATGAGCTGTTCATATTAACGGGTTTTTGCAGGATGACGGTGATAAATCTGTTGAGATAATCAGTTACGGTCACATGTTCAGCCCGTACAAGTCTCATCTTCAACGTGAATTTACTGAAGAGGTAATTTTAGGGTTTATTTAATCTTTTTTTAACTTTTTTATTCATTGTCTTTTTTTTTAAGGATCGAATTTATTCAGTTTTTGTCTTTTTTTAAGGATCGAACATGTGAAGCTCAAAGGAAGAGATACAAGAGACTATCGGAATGGAAATGGAGTCAAGTTATCAATTTAGATGATTCTGAAGAAGATGACAAAGAAGAAGAACTAGAAGACACAGCCGATTCAAGCGCAAAGAAGAAAACCGAATTAAAAATTACTCAAGTGTCAATTCAGAAGAGGAATAGATTTCATTCAGCATAATATGAAATCTTTCAAGTGCTTTTTTTTTTTTTTTTTTTTCATTTTTAGTTATGTTTGATCTAGACAATTTCATTTTCACTTGTTTTGTTTTCATTTTCAGTTTTTTTAGAATTAATGCAGTCTAATAAAGTTTATTTTATATTTTAAATTTTCAGTGTTTGAATTCCCACATCCTCTTAAATCCAGTGAACAATTATTGCAGTTACAGTAATAAAAAAAAAAAAAAAACCAATCAGCAAAAAGGTATCCAGCTCCATTTGCATAGCTATATTTTCATAATAATAAATATATATTAAACTTCAATTTATTTATATATTTTTACTGCATTAGAGACCATATATATTCTTTGTAAAACTTTACCTTCTCGTAATGTGTATCTATGTGCCATTCGAAAAGGAAAACGGTGATAACAATTCATATAGGTTACAATACACATGTCTGTCGTTTGAAAAGAAAAGATATACAATTAAATAATCTGGTAGTGATGAGATGATGATAAGTTTAAAATTTTAAAAATAGTTATATACAATTAAATAATCTGGTAGTGGGTAAATATCATATTCTACCAAATTTTAGAAGTCCTGTATACATCTTCCTTATATTATAACGTAATTTTGTAAATTTATACTCATAAATTTCTCTTTAACACAAATCCATAAACTTACTAAAATCTAAATCAATTAATGATTCAATCAGTAAACATTTACTGGATTAATGTGAAAATTTAACACCTTTATTGCATTGAAAATTTGTACTTATATAGATGTACCGTATAACAACATATATCTACTCCACACAACACAAAAGTTATATAAAACTATTGCTATAACTTTCTAATACAAAATTTAACATCTTTATTGTATCAAAAATTTGTACCGTATAATAAACTGTGTATTATTCTGTTTTATAAAACAAATTTTTAATGCATACGAAAAAAAGGGAGACAGCATATCTCGACCCTACCTAAAAGTTTTATAAAAACAATTGCTATAACTTTATAGTACCAAGTTTATTAATAATAATAAAAAATATAGGAGATTGACAAAATAATATTTAACTATATAAATACTAAATTTTGTTGCAAGGTTTTAGGGATTATAAGTTAACTATGTTCTTATAGATTAGATTAGCAAGTTTCAAAAAAACTCTTATATGTTGACTAGATACATCTTTTATGGATTCTAACTTATAACTAGATTGTGTTTACATTTTTTCAGGGATTATTAGTTAAAATTAAACTCATAATAGATAAGATTAGTTAGTTGAAACAAACTAAAGGTTGTTAAGAATTCGTTGGTTTAAAAGTGCTATATATACAGCTCATTTTCATTAGTTTTTTTTTTTTACTTCAAAAAATCTTGTTCTTCAGAATTCGTTGGTTTAGCAGGTAATCTTTATTTAAGTTTTTCTACAACAGTGACCTTTATTTAAGTTTCTATACATCAATGACTTTTGTAAAAAAATAATTTAAAAGTTCATCCTTTCAGTGGTTTTGGTTGATCGGTACATCCATTCAGATCTTACACAGGTATGTATTATTCCAAAACATGAATATGATGTTTGTTATTTGCTTTCATACTATTATGTTTTTAATATCATCTTTCTGTAATATGATAAAAATGTATGATGTTTATATTGTCATATTATGTTTAGTAAATAAGTAACAATCCTATCTAATCCACATAAATAAACACAAAACTGAACTAAATCAATGATTCTATAAACCCAATAAAAAATTAGACAAATTGGTTTGTTTCGTTATAAAACCGGTGAACTGAAAGATCTAGAGGAAAAGAAAGCAAAAAAAAAAAAAAGTGGTATGGTTCTAGAACCAACTATAACTTTTTTTATTTATTCAGTAATATTTTAAATAAAGGATTCAAATTATAGAAATAAATACTCTTAATAATATTAAAGTTTCACTCACAAATAATACTACTTGATAAAAAAGATGGGGAAAGAATAGTATTATTTAATATAAGTTTCAATTTTATTCGTGAAATTTTATATAATATATGATTTTTAATGTAGTTTTGAATTCACTTTGACCTCCTTTTTAGATTAAATGTTCGATTATTAATGTAGTTTTTATTTATACATTTTGTATTGGTGTTTTGGTTATTTTTACATTTATATATAGTATGGATACATTACTACATTGCGAATAATTATTATTGATATTTCTTACAAATTTAATCTAAGATAATGTTGGGATGTTAATTAGATGCACAAAATAGGTAAATGAAATAAAGAAACGTCCAAATCAACCTCCAACAAATAAAAAAATAACACACAACTATAAAAATTATATATGATTTACAATTTTAAAACTAAGCAAAAATAAAAATTAGAGTATGTGAAAAAAAAAATATAATGGTATGTTCCATATTTTTACACTTACCTTTATTTAGAAAGAAGAAGATGGTAGCCAGTTTTAAGTTTTATATTATTTTCTTTTTTCATGAATGTACATGATTAGTTATTTAAATGGTTGTTAAAAATGTTTGTAGTATCTTATATAATCTCTACTAATATTCACAACGTTATTATTTATACAAAAGGTAGTCATCATTCTACTACTATGAGTAACAATCAACAAAACCATTGTACTGGCGCATCGGCCTCAACTGCATCAACGTCACGTGGAAAACGAAAAGAGTACAATAGACGATACTACTTACAGAAAGAGAATACCAAAGAAGCAAGATTTTGTAACGGCAATGCCTCTCAAAGCAATTCATCTGTACCATTTAGGACTAATCAGTCAAATGAGAGGACGCCGCTAAGCACATTACAAACTAATAATCGTGGTCACGCTATACGAATGAGAAATGAGCCTGTCTCATGTACTTTGGTCGATACAAGAAACGAGTCTAATAGACAACGTATTTCAAATGGTGGCCCGAGTACACAGATTTCGACCGGTGATCAACCACCCATACGAGACGATACTGTAGAACATGATCCATATAATTTTGTGTACGATGGTGCAAGAGGAGTACGGGATAGTTGTGGAACCTGAACACTTATCTGCCATAGATGAACTTAATTCAGACCAAAGAAGAGTGTTTGATGAGATCATGGCACATGTGGATAATAATCGTCCAGGTGTGTTTTTTATAGATGGTCTGGGTGGAACGGGAAAAACATTTCTGTACAAAGCTTTGCTTGCTCAAGTACGTTCACGTGGTCTTATTGCTCTTGCGACATCTTCATCAGGTGCCGCCGCTAATAATATGCCAGGTGGGAGAACGGCTCACTCGAGATTCAAGATTCCCATTTGTGTCAATAACAATTCGATGTGCAACATAAAAAACAAAGTGGGGTAGCTGAACTAATTAGGCCCTCAAGGTTAATCATATGGGATGAGGCATCGATGGCAAAACGTCAGGCGATAGAGGCAGTCGATCGAACATTGAAAGACATTATAGGTGTTAATCTCCCATTTGGTGGAAATATAATGGTTATGGGGGGAGATTTTAGACAAGTGTTGCTGGTTGTTAAACGCAGAACTAGAGCACAGATTGTAGACTCCAGCCTGCGGATGTCGCCTCTTTGGCATTTGACTAAAAAGATGCGGTTGACGATAAACATGAGAGCGTTAAATGATCCGTGGTATTCTGATTTTCTTTTAAGAGTCGGTGATGGGTCTGAAGAATCGATCGAAGGAAGCTATATTCGTATACCAGACGACATGACAATTCCTTTCAGTAATCCAGAAAACTCTATAAAAGAATTGATCAATGCAGTCTTTCCGTCAATTCAAAGTAATGTATATTCTTCTGATTATATAATCTCTAGAGCAATATTGTCCACTAAAAATGACAGTGTTGACGAGATCAATGATCAAATGATTGACATGTTTCAAGGGGATGAAAAGGTTTACTATAGTTTCGATGAAGTCGAAGACGATCGCAACAACTTCTATCCGGTCGAGTTCTTAAACTCACTAACTGTTAGTGGTTTGCCGCCTCATAAGCTTCGTTTAAAAATCGGTTGCCCTATAATATTGTTGCGGAATATCGATCCATCACATGGTTTATGTAATGGCACAAGATTGATATGTAAAGGCTTCCAGCGTAATGTTATTGATGCAGAGATAGTTGTCGGGCAACATGCCGGAAAAAGAGTATTTTTGCCAAGAATCCCTTTGTGTCTTTCTGAAGACGACATGTTCCCGTTCAAGCTAAAAAGAAAACAATTCCCCATTCGACTTAGCTTTTCCATGACAATCAACAAAGCTCAAGGTCAAACAATTCCGCATGTTGGTGTTTATCTTCCGGATTCAGTATTTTCACATGAACAACTTTATGTCGCTTTATCAAGAGGGATATCACGTGCTAATACAAAGGTATTAGTACATCCTGCCAAAGACTTCAGACGAGAAGGGGTATACACCTCAAATGTTGTCTATCGAGAGGTGTTACATGACGAATGAAATACTTGTGAGTGAGAATGTGATGATTTTTTTATGCATTTGGTGGTTTACGCAATTACATTCTAAATATAGTATAGATGATGTTATTATTTTACACACTTTGGTCTCTTTTACTCACTTATTTATTTTTCTCTTGCAGATTGATTAAGAATTTGTTATGGATAAGACAGAGAGCAAAATGGAAGATGTGTCAGGTATCTACCTATCTATCATATCTTATAACTGACAATTACATGATAAAACATATGTAACTAAAATACTTAACATTTCTTTCAGTTTCCCAAACTGCTCCAGCAGCTACTACTGATGTATCAGTAAAAGAGGAGATCAAAGAAGAAACTCATCCTCCAAAAGATGTAACAATCAAACAGGAAGAGATACAAGAAATTCCAGAGGACGTTGATCTCGATGATGAGAAATGGTGGCGTGACAATATGGATGAGATCCTTGAGATGTTTAAGCCATATGATCACTAAATTTTTAACCTCGTCATGCAAGTACTTGACATTTGAGCTTTTAGTTTTCAACATTTATGTTTAAGACTTATCTTTCCTTATTTGTGTGCTACTTTATATAACTTTTAATTATGTTTAAGATTTTTTTTTTCTTATTCGTGTGTTACTTTATTACACCAATGGTTTCTTGAATTAGGGTATAATTAAAATTCTAGACATATGTAACACCTATGACATATATCCACCACAATAATAAAAATCTTATACGAATAAGAAAACTACCAGAAATGAGTGCCGCAATGCAAAGTGTCGCCCCCGCCGCATCGCGCGGGCACCCTACTAGTATAAGAAATATTAGCAAAAAAACATTATATGAGATTCTTACGAGTTTTTTCAACTCAAGTAAGTTTTTTACAGATCTATTAGGGTAAAAGGAAAACTCCACGAGTTGTGTGAACTTAGAAAACTCGACTAAAACAAAGGTTTTGTTCAATAAAAAATTATCATAAAATCCTAAAAAAACAACTTTTCCCAAAAAAAAAAGTTTTTATTGATTTACACCATCGTAAAAAACCCTTACAGTGGATGTAAATGTTGATGTCAATAGCTTTTTACAGCAGGGTAAAGAGACTGAATACACTACTCAGAATTTTTTTACAATTGTGTTTGTAACATTTTCATTTACATGTGTGAAAAAAATGGTGGCAAAACTTACGTAAAGTCGGAGTTCTCTAAGTTCTTACAGCTTATGGGGGTGTTTCTCTTGATCCGAAGCCCCCTCTCCTCTCTCTCTCTCTCTCTCTATATATATATATATATATATATATATAGGGGGCCGCTAGAATGAGAACCACCTCGAGTTATGAGAACCGCGAGAACCACACCGTACGGGGCGAGGTGGACCAAACTTTTTTTTCAAAAATGTAGATGCATGTATTATAAACACATTCGTAAAATTTTTTTTAAAAAAAAAGCCGTGTGTGTAGTTTTTTACACCACAAAGTTGTGGTTTACGAGTTCCGTAACCCGGATCAAGTAGTTCTCGCGGTTCTCATAACTCGAGGTGGTTCTCATTCTAGCGGTCCCCTATATATATATATATATTTGAAGAATTTGGGTCTAAGGTCTAATAATGCTGGTGGTGGAAGTAGAGTCATGGAGGTGGACCGGTGGCTGTCGATTTTAATAAAAATATAACACTAATTATATTAAATAATAGTTGTAGTCAAATGTAAATATGATTATGATTTAAAATTTAATTTATAATAAATCATTTTGTTATTAAAATGTTTTCTATAATTGAAATACATGAACTATTCTTTTAAATAGAAACCAAAATAATGGTTTCACCGCCCAAGTGATGCATGGTTTTGTTTTAGATACTCGGTCATAAATTAAGAAGTTACAAGACTTCATTCTTTTAGAATCAATAATATGTTATCTACGTAGATGTAATTTAGCCATATTATAAATTAATATTCACAACAATTCATTCTTTTAGAACCAACAATATGTTAGGGTGAACGGGGGCGCCCTTGGGGTGGCGTGCGGTGAGTGAGTTCCCCGCTCGGGAACACCGCCGCCGACCCCTCGGGGAGGCTAAGCGGGGACAGGTCTGCGGCATTGATTCACCGCACAACTTTTCAAACTTTTTGATTTTTTGAACGTTTGGCAACGGCTATTCCTTAAAAAAGAAAAAATCTAATTTTAACCTATAAATACCCCATTAAATCTAATTTTTTACCACACAAATTTTCAATCTTATTCCTCTAAAATTCTTTCAAATACAACACAAAGCCAAACCGAGCAATGGAGAACCAACCCCGCGAAGCTAAGAAAAAGTCCGTCGGCTCTAACACTAAGGGACGCGGCTCGCAACCGTCTCGTGGTGGTTCGAGCGGTGCAAGTGCACAACCACAACCACCTTTCGGATATACTACACAACCCCCGTTTTTTTACCCACAACCTTCACATCCCTCCTTTTACAACACCTAACCACAACCCCCTTTCGGCTATTTCCAAAATTTGTTATCAATGGATCCTCAAGCCCCCACCTTCGACCCGTTTGGTTTTCGTTCCCCACAAGTTCCATCTCCACGAGAAAATGTTGAACCATCCTCTACCTATTTACGAGGACGAGGAAGTAGTGCCCGAAACTCAAAATTTGGGCGACTATGAAGATGACACCGGCGACGATCAAGATAATGTGAATGAAGACGCCGGCAACGAAGAAGATGATGCTCGGGGTAAAAAGGCAAAAATGGAGCGCCAATCTAGGTCAAAATACCAAGAAGAGGCGACGAAGGCGTGGGTACATTGCTCTACCGACAAAAAGAAGGGCAATCAACAAACCCACGAGGGTTTTTGGCGTAGGATTTTAGATCATTATAACGCCACCGTTGGTGGAAGTAACCGGACCGTGCATCAAGTACGGTCTAAATGGCTACCGATGATGACGAAAATAAACCATTTCAACGGCCTATACCAACAAGCGGTAAAAATTATATTTTTTAACGTTGTATATTTTTTAAATTTGTTTACTAAGTTCATATGTTTTTAACACTTGTTATTTTATAATATGTAGGATCGCACACGAGATAGCGGGGGTGACGATCTCGACGTGATGAAAATCGCTTTAAAGGATTTTCAAAATAAATATCCGAGCGGTTTTCAACATGTCGAGGCATGGGAGGTCGTTCGAAAACACGACAAATGGGCCCAAGTCCCATTGTTGGGTGAGGAAGGGAAAGGTTCGGCACAAAAAGAAAGTCCGTTGACACGGACCCTTCCATACCCGATATGAACGAAGACCCCTCGCCACAAAGAACACAACGACGAGACAAGCGTCAAGCGACATCGTCTGAGGGCTCGGCTGAGTTGGCGGCACAATTCAAAGAGTACACCGCCATGAAAGAAGCGAAACACGTTAGCTCTATGGAGGCGATTGAATTGAGGAAGAAAAGAGAGTCGGAGGCTTGCGATCTCATAACGGAACAACGCGAGACGATGAGAAACTACGCGCACGATTGAGATATGAAAACATTCCTCAAGCCGCACGACGATGTTCCGCCGGAAATGTTGCCGTTCATCCTCACCCGAAAGCGCGAGATCGCTAACAAGTACGGGTGGCCGTGCAATTTCTAAAATTTTTATGTAGTATTGTGATGTAATTTTTATTTTATTAAATTAAATGTAATTTTTTATTTTATGTAAATTATGTTTTACTTTTTATAAAAATATTTTCTTAATTAAAAAAATAAAAAAACAAGTCCCCCAAGAGAGGAGTGTCGCCATCAAATTGAGGGTGTGGGGGGAGTTAAGTGGGGAGTTGACGTGGCGCGTGCTGATTGGCTGTGGGTAAGAGATGTCACTCCCCACTTAGAGGAGTGCCCCTTACACCCTTAATATGATGTGTTATAACTCTATTTGATATAAATTTATCTAGACCGCTCATGGCATTATAGTACAGTGGCATTTTTGGGGTGAGATAAAACATAGGGACCATTAGATTCTGGGTTCGATTCCCATATAGGAGTTTTCCCATATTTGTTCCATCAGTGATTCGAATTTACCATTAATTTTTTTTTATCTAGACCATATATCAAATTAAATGTTTTTATACATGTGTCTACGAGAAACAAAATAATTAATGAGACTCAATTATGACTTTGATCTATAAAATTATACCAATATTTCATCACTAAAAAAGTTAGAAAAAAATGCACTTATCTCATGTAAAGTAACAAGCATTATAAGGTGCAATGATTGCAAATTGTGAAGCTTTGTGGAGCAATCACCTTCTACATCATGGATGACAATTCACATTTGGAGCCGACCTTAATTGCCCATTTACATATTCCATTTCCTTTTGTTGCCTTGCACTAACATTTTATACAAAACAAAATCCGAAAGCTAAACCTTGTATGTTTATATATTAACGTGTTGTTAACAACTTAGTGAGTTGTCCTAAAATAGTTCTCAACAACTTGAGGATTGCCAATATAAAGCTCAATTGTTCCCCTTATTTTCTCCATCTCTAAGTCATTCTTTCTTTTTCACAATGGTGTCTTGGCATTTAGTTCTTAAACTCAACCTTTTGCTGCTAATCTTGACTCCACCATCGTTGGAAAGTGCTCGGCTGTCATGCCAACTAAAAGGGTCGTGCTTAGTTAATGACGAGATACAAGAAGGAGAAAAGGATAGTACAACATGGGCGGTTCTTGTGGCTGGTTCAAATGGGTACTATAATTATAGACATCAGGTAAACACGTCTTTATAAATATCTATGTTATGCCATATTTATTCCATACCAAGTTTCGTTATTTTTGTGTTATGTTATGTAGGCCGATATCTGTCACGCGTATCAAATACTAAAAAGAGGAGGATTAAAAGACGAGAATATCATAGTATTCATGTATGATGATATTGCAAACCATGAGAGTAACCCGAAGCCCGGGGTTATTATCAACAATCCTAAAGGTCATGATGTCTATGCTGGAGTGCCTAAGGTGATGCTTCACTTTCTTCTTTTTTCTTTTACGACTATTAAAACTATTATCTGGTGACGAATTGATTATATGGTTTTGTTTTCAGTATTTGCTCCTACAGGTTTGGTTGGCTAAACTTTTGGCATTGTTAGGAATAAAATTACACAAACACAAAATATAAGACATGTTAAAAACAGAATCTTTTTCAAACAATTCTTAATTATCGATTGGTGATTTTAATTTTTCGAAATATTACCTAAATCACATAAATATCTATTAAAGTATCTATATCCAAAATACTATAGAATTTATTGTGCATCGCATCATTAATTTAATAGTTTGCTTTTTCCCATACGTTTCGTTATTTTATAAAAAAAAATGTTAGGTTGGTGACTATACTGTAATACAATTTAATTAAGTGATCCTTTTCTGCAAAATTAGATTCCTAAAGATAAAAAGTTATGTTAAATTTAGTTATATATATTTCAAATTCTAAGGTTTTTTACTACTTACATGCTTGGTATTCAATGTAATTTTACTAGAATATGTCACATCAAATTACAAGAAGAGCAAAACATGTATCCAAAAAAACTTATTGCTCAAAATAAATTTTACAGAAGAGTCAATAAAACTAATATAATAATGCTTTATTGAAGTTAATTTAATTTTATTAAATTCACGCTTCATAGCGTCATATGAAAGGGATATGGTCTGGGCACATTGCAAATATTTCAATTTTGTTTTTGTAATAAACTAATCCTTACATTATTATAATAAATATATGCACTCGTAAAGGATGAATTAAATTAATGTCCACCAAAATAATTTTGCACCAAGTAAGATACTATTGTTAATAACACCAAAATTTGGATTTTACAAACCTTAAATTACATAGTATCCAAGATAAAGACCCACAAGTGATAAGAGGCCCACCAAAGCAAAGGAAAACAAGTTAAAACCCACTTAAAATATTATATCATCAAGAAAGCCTAATCTTGCCCGTTTATAACTTGTAATATATTTGGTATATATAACTTATAATCCTTATTAATGGCCCAATCAGAATAAAATACATAATTATCTCAGGTTTATTTTCTTAAATGTTTTCACCATAAATTTTCAAAAGAGTTTATAGTTTATCTTGTAATATATTTGATATCAACCATTAATATCTAAAAGTCTTTTTTATCATAACATAGTAGTTCAAGTAAATTCTTTTACAGGATTACACTGGGGATAGTGTGACATCAGCCAATCTCTATGCTGTGTTGCTTGGTGACAAAGAATCTGTTAAAGGCGGAAGCGGGAAGATCGTTGATAGTAAACCGAATGATAGGATCTTCGTATATTACTCGGATCATGGCGGCCCTGGAACACTTGGTCTCTACATTTATCATCCTATTTCTTTTGAGTTCACCTTTTATGAAATATATTCAACCAAAAGTAGCCTACAATTTATATGACTATTATTTATTTATTACATAAATATTCATAACAGGAATGCCAAACTTGCCCAATGTTTATGCAAAGGACCTCATAGAGGTTTTGGAAAAGAAACATGCTGCTGGGACATACAAAGAAATGGTGATCAGCTTGTACTTAACTAAATTTTCGCAAAACAAACGTTTAAGCTTTTACAAAATATATAATCAAATTCAGATTCTACCAGGTTATATATGTTGAATCTTGTGAGAGTGGGAGTATCTTCGAAGGTTTGTTGAAAGATAATATGAACATTTTTGTCACCACTGCTTCAAACGCGGACGAAAACAGTTGGGGAACTTATTGCCCCGATATGGATCCTCCTCCTCCACCCGAATATGACACTTGTTTGGGTGATTTGTATAGCGTTGCTTGGATGGAAGATAGGTATATTCGCATGTTTATTCATCTTGTTCTTTATAAAATTTAAAAGTTCATGTGTTTGATTTATGTTGGGTTTTTATTTGTTGTTAGTGACCAACAAGATACAAAGGGAGAAACATTAGAGCAACAATACAAAAAGGTTAGTGAGTTAGTGACCAAATTTACTAGAAGAAAAAGTTGATTGTGAAGTAACAGGTTTTTGTTAACTTTAAGAATTTATTAAAACAATAAAATAAACATGTAGGTAAAAGTGAGGACTTACAATCACAATAGCTCTCAAGGATCCCATGTAATGGAGTATGGTACTAAAGACATTAAGGTGGAGAGCATTTCCCTTTATCAAGGTTTCGGTGCATCTACTGTAGCTGATAACGCGCTTGTTAATGGCGCCCCTATGGGTGTCGTAAACCAAAGAGATGCAGATCTTGTGTTCTTCCAGCGGAAGGTAGGAGATGAAGCTTTTGGTATAAGTTAATGGAATCTTTAGGTAATGGAAACTCATCGACTTTTCTGTTGTTGTAGTATGACAAAATGATAGAAGGGTCACAAGAAAAAGCAGACATGCTAAAGCAGATCAATGACATAAAGAATCATCGTGCACATTTGGATAGTAGTGTGGATGCGATAGGGGCGCAGCTATTTGGCTCGGGCTCTAGTTTTATGATCCTCAACTCTCTTCGGGCTCAAGGGAAGCCAATTGTAGATGATTGGGGATGCCTAAAGTCCATGGTAAGTACCATTTGTCTCTTTAGGTGAGATCTAAAACTGTTAAAAAAGTTGTGAGATATGATGTTGGTTTTATATTATTAGGTTCGAGTGTTTGAGACGCATTGTGGAGCGCTGACGGAATACGGGATGAAACACATGCGGGCGTTTGCCAACATTTGTAACAACAAGGTTACCGAGGCCGCAATGGTTGCGGCCTCGGCAGATGTTTGTGGCGAACATGATGTTGGGCAGTGGAGTCCTTTGAAGATGGGATATAGTGCATGATTAAAGACAATTGTGCTCCAAAGAAAACAAGTTGTGCATACTAGTGTCTAAACTTGCAATTTGAATAATAATGGTAGTCTAAAATCTCTATAGTTTCCTTTTGATTTGTATCTAGTAGTCGTAACTCGTAAATAAAGGTTTCCTAAATTACAAAGTGTATATTATATGTGGTGCTAAATAGTTATAACAATACAAAAACAAACTATTTCTAGTTGTATATTATATCGTGCTAAATAATTATAAGTTTATAACAGTATTAAGTGATTTTATTATCGATTAACTATTTAGTAAGACAGACAACGCAGGTAGACCAATTGGATTGAGGAACAGGTCAAAGTGAGTTGGGATTAAAACGAGTTTTGACAAAAAAGAAAAAATGATCCGGACTAAAACGATTTTCGACCAAAGAAATGATCCTGGGGCTATTTGTTTACTTTTTAATGTGGCTCTTAATGATTCAGACCTCTTACTGGTTCAGCACTTAATGGTTCAGACTGTTTGTTTCACGAGCAGATGTCTGAATGATTAAGACAATTGCCTCTAAATGGTTAAGCATTATACTTAGTCTGAATGGTTAAGACCTCTAATATGAATTGGTCAGACATTTGCCTCTGAACGGTTAAGTTTTATACTAGCTCTTAATGGTTCAGACCTCTTACTGATCAGCACTTAATGGTTCAGACCTATTACTAGTTCAGCACTTAACCATTCAAATGTTGCTAAACAGCCACCAGAGAAGGGGAAGTGTTTTAATTGCATATTTACCCATCTAAAAACTAAAATTACATATTTCTCCCCTCTTATTAAAAGAAATTACACATGTACCTATTTTAATTTATTTGATTGAAAATTAATTACACGATCATTTACCCTTATTTAACTAAAAGTTATAACTCCCAAATTAACATATTTATACACTTTAAGACACGGATCATTAGGCCATTGGGTGTACTCTAACATTTAGAGTGTTAATAATGACATGATATGTTAACTAACATTGCAAACCACTCCCTCCTTGGGTTAAAGTGCATTAAATGAGTTATATGTTAACATGTTAACCCAATGTTAAGAGATTAAATTAATTATTATTTTCTTTTAGGCAAAAACCCAATGTTAAAGTGCATTAAATGAGTTATGTGCTAACATCTTAAACCATTTCCTTAGATTGAGACAAAGTGAATTGAGAAAAAAAAGTTGATGTGTCACTTAGGTGGAGTTAAGCTAGGTTAAAGTATACCCAAAGGCCTTATGTTACCCTTATTTTACTAAAAGTTATAACTCCCAAATTAACATATTTATCCATTTTAACATTTTTTTTATGTTTCGTTTTTCCATTATCCTATATATTAATAAACCAAGTTTATAAATAGTAGTTGTCACATCATGATGAATAGTAACGAATAGTAAATTTTCCTTATTGGTTGGTTGCCTTTGTTGACTTCTTTATAGTGAGTTCCATCTTTTGATGTTATTGTTTATATACTTTTGGTTTCTTTAATATGATCTATTTGTATGTTTGGTAAAGTGGTTTGTGTGGTGTTTTAGTTTGCAAAGGGGATGGGTTCAAGTCCCACTCTTTACTTTTTTTTTTATATCTATTATATTAACTATTACCTATTACCTATATAGGGGATGGATCATGAGAAAACTAGTTTAAATGAGAAAACCAAAAAACTAACCAAAAAGCCTAAAAAAAACCTAAAAACATACCAAATTTTTTTTTTTTTTTTTTACAATTTTTTTTTAAAAATCGCTACTTTTTATGTATGAAAAAAAAATTCAAAAAAAAAATTTTTTTTTTTTGGTTGTACTGCACATGTGCACTAATACATAAAGCTTAACCCACCCCCCACCGACACCCCCCAAAAACCTAAACCCCCCACCCCCGCCCCCCAAAAACCTAAATTCACCCTCCCGCCAAAAGCCTAACCACCCCCCACCCCCCAAAAACCTAAACCCCCCCCCCCCACCCCCACCCTCCCGAAAACCTAAAACTAAACCCTAAACATAAACCCGAAAAAACCTAAACCCCCCCCCCACCCCCACCCCCACCCCCCAAAAACCTAAACCCCCCTTCCCCCCACACCCAAAAACCTAATCCTAATCCTAAACCTCCAAAAAAACTAACCCTAAAAGCTAAACTAGACTCAAAAAGCTAATTTTAAGCATGTAATGCAATAAAAAAACCTAAACCCCCCACCCCCACCCCCCAAAAACCTAAACCCCCTCCCCCTCACACCCAAAAACCTAATCCTAATCCTAAACCTCCAAAAAAACTAACCCTAAAAGCTAAACTAGACTCAAAAAGCTAATTTTAAGCATGTAATGCAATTGTAGTACATGTTATATTGCACATGTGCACTACTATAATAATAGTATTGAAAACAAGACGACACCATAAATTTTTTTTTATGTCATAAAAAATATGCTCGAATATACTTGAATGAAAGATACAAAAATTTGTGATCTTATGGTGCCATTTTTGTTTTAAAATGATAACGTATGGAGAAATGAGAAATGTTTGAAAAGTTATATATTTTTTTTTCCAATTTTACCCCTCCTTCATTAAAAGTCCTCCCCTCCTTCATTAAAAGTCTCCCCCCTCCTTTTTAGTGTTTTTTTGGTTAGTTTTTTGGTTTTCTCATTTATATCTGGTTTTCTCATGATCCTCTCCCTACCTATATATTACCTATATAAACAAAGTTAATGAATAGTGTTTTAATGCAACATGGTATCGTTGTTTCATCGTTAATCACGAGTACCGTATGATTGTACGAACAATAACGCTATCGCACAACTTTTTGTTGGTTTTCTTTAACTTTTAATGATTTATTTATTTTAGTTTCAGGGGTAGGGATGAGCACGGTGCCAACCGATACCGAATCCGAATCGGTACTTGTACCAAAAATGCTGGTTACGGTACCGGTTTATGAAGGTAAAACCGGTGGCGAACCGGTACCATGAACGCCAAAAGTCGGTACCGAATTGTTACTTAATATATTTCTGGAAATTCGATACCGATACCCAATACCATTGGCTCATATCTGACCATGAGTTTCATACGAACATCATTACCATATAACTTTTTTGGTTGATTTTCTTCAGGTTCTCTTTTAGTGTTTTTTTTTTTACATTTTTTTGATTTTTGTCAGTGGTTCCATGCGCAAGGCTCTCGCAGTGATTTCAAAATAGATATAAACACAGACTAAATCACAAAAGAAGTACGCCGCAACGCGGCGACCATAATAAACCTAGTTTTGTTAAAATTATAACTCACAATTAACATATTTATCCATTTTAATTTTTAACGTTATTTTTTATGTTTCCTTTATGCGTTTTTGTTATATGAAAATCTAAAAGTCTATAATTTAGCCCGTTGACTTTCTTATTTATATATATTAGTAAAGTAATTAGTAATTGATAACATGTTGAGAAATAGCAAACTTAATTTCTTTTACACGTTGACCATTACTCGCTCTTTTGTTTTAGTCACATCCTCAGCTTCCTTGTCTTCATTTTACATGTCTTCTCATTTATTTTTACTAAATTAAAATTTAACTTTAGTAATGATAAGTCGGTGTTTTTGAAATTTTTTTAACGACCAACTAAATCACTGAATAAGCATTCTGGAATGCCCTCAATCGATCAAATGCATCCCCTCCTTCATAACGGTCAGAGTTAGATGCATATCCGAGCCACCAAGCCACTAGTTTCAGGGAAAACCCGCCCGTCCGAAGGCCCACTGCGGTAAAACCCGGTTCGGCTTGGTTTCAAACTGGCAACCTCCAGATAGGTCTGGTTCTAAATTTCATTGACACCACCAATGTTCTTCAAAGTGATGCTGGTGGGGGAGTTGAGGTTGGGACCTTAAAGAGAGAAACCAAATAATTAGCCATTAGACCAATTTGACAGTTCAATTTTTTAATAAAATTCAATTTAGTGATGATTAAGTCAATGGCTCAGCTTTTTTCTCTTGTTTTTTAGAATAATTACTTCATAAATTTTTATACAATTTTATTGATTTATTGATATGTTTAGTAACATAACCAAAATTGAAAATTCTTGTAGTACGTGTTTTGAAATTTCTATACGCACAAATAACACCTAAAAAACCAAATAAAATTAAAAAAAAAACGGTCACAACAAATAAAGATAACACAAGAAAAGGTAAGTAATTCTTATAATTAGGTTTTTTAATTTTGAAAGGGTGTCATCTTATAATAAGGTTTTTTTAATTTTGAAAGGGTGTCAATATTTAAATTTTATAGGTGGATATATGCAATTTTATTTTTGGATTACATAATATGTAATTAAGGAGATTTATAAGTAAATATATGCAATTATCCCTTTATAACGTATAAATTTGGTTTTGATTAAAACAAGATCTAACCAAAAAGGGTTGGAACTAAAATAAGTCGATTTAGAAATAAAAATTGGCGATAATGGGGACGACGACAAAAAGGGTCATGGGGCGACATTGGCCGCGACACACAATGGTGGTAGGTGGTGCTCACCATTCTGACTAATTTAAACTTAAGAAGTTTAATAATAGTGACTAAAACTGATAAATTGTTTAATTTAAATAAATCAAATTGTCCAGTGTAATCATTATTCAATTGTTGCCACAAATGTTTCAATGGCGGATTAAGAGCTTTGTAGCATTGTGGGAAAAGGTGAACAAGTGGCTAGGTCTTCGTTTAAGGAGTGTACAAGTAGTAATTGTTAGTCTTATGATAGTGACAGTGTATTCTCTTTGTGTCTAGACTTCGTTGTGAAAGTGAGTGTCGGGCTAATATGAGAGTAAGCAAGAGTTTCAAGAGAGTGTGTATTTGTATGAACGTCTAACCCTCCTGTTGTGCTAGGTGGGAGCGCATTTATACATGAGAACTTTTTTCAAACTTTTCGTCAACGTAGCACCTAGTTCCAATTAACCTTGTCTCGTAATTGTATGAAGGATTGTATGCTTTGTAAAACTTGGAGCAATACCAACTTGAAGTAATCGGACGGTTAATGTGGAATGTATAAGGGTGGTTCAATTTTGGTCTCAAGGGTGGCTTGAAGGAGATCAAGAATTATTATTATCTAACTATCTTATGTTTATCTATAGTTTATTATAATTAATTTGGTTAGAGTTCGAATAGACTTAGGTTAGTATTGGAATATGAATAGAATTAATAGGTCGGTCTGATTTAGTATATATTGCATATCTTTTGTTTTCATGTGTGCGCGTGAGTTACATTTACCTATATATTTACCTTTACCTATATATTAAAAACTCAATTGAATGAACAGTATTGAATGAATATATAGTAATAAAAATATAATTGAATGAATAGTAACATCACTAGCGAATGAGCAAATGGTATTGGGTACCGATACTGGTATCAAATTTACCAAACCGGGTGTATTTTCGATGTCGGTTCGGCACCGGTATTCATCGGTTTTTACCCTCAAATACTGGTGCCGTACCAGTACCGAACGGTACTGAGCCATGCCGTACCAGGTATATTCGGTACCGGTACCCACTTTTGGGGATTTCGGTAACGGTATTTTCGGTACCGGTTGGTACTGAGCTCATCAAATCCTGTAGCAACGTAGCAATGCAAGTAATTGCACCGTTTAAATTACTTTTCATACACACAGTAAGTAAACTGTATTTCGTTTGAATGAGGTTTTATATACACAACTATTTTGCTTTATTTTTTGTTTTTTTCTGTAATGAATGAATTGTAGCATGTAAATTAACTTGGATATTTAGATTATTGATGAGCAAATCGTATCAAATCCTGTAATCAAACCGGTATTATATCGGTACCAAATTTACTATACCAAATCATTTTCGGTACCAATTTGGTACCCACCTACTTTCGGTTCGACACCAGTCTAGCACCATACCTGTATTTATTGATTTTTACCTTCAAATACCATACTGTATCGTACCGAGCATTTTCGGTGCCGGTACCTAATTTCGATGATTTTCCTGATCGATACTTTCGGTGCCGTTACCGGTACCGAGCTCATCCATATTTTAACGTATTAGCACCGTAATAACTGAACTGAAAACAACCGAATTTCCAACGTGTAAGACATGTGGGTCCTATTATTATATATTATGTTATTTAAAATCGCTTTTTTAGGACGGAGTGACTATCCTTTTCATGACATTTTTATTTATATTTTGATATTCGGTATCTGCTTGCCGTTACTGACATACGTTTTGCAGTTATTGGGTCCCCGCCGCAACGCGCGGATAGAAAATCAACTAGTTAATAAAAAAATTGTGTCTTTTTCTATTTGAAGTTCAAATCATATTTTCTTGTTTACGAATTAGAAAAAGAGTCGACTTTGTTCATAAACTTTTTTCATAAACTTTGTTCTTGACTCATTTCGTTAAAACAACCTCAAGTTTAACATTCTTATCGTTTATGTGTCAAGTTACATGTTGCTCTGTCGTGGTTTACTATTGGTCCAAGGCATTAGTAGTTGGATGGGGCAACCCCACTATTATTTTCTTAGATGACAAAATTTTCTCATGTTATAATCTGTACATTTTAGATACACTCTTATTTTATTTTAATTATATTTTAAATGCATTAATTTTAGTATATATCATGTAATTTATTTTTGTTTTTATGTTTTTTAGATTTATATATACATAAGTTTAAAATTTGTAATTAAGGTATCTAAACGAGGGAAAATGAGAAATTCATGAATGCAATTAAGTGTGTTAAGACTTTGAATTAAATTAGTAGTCAAATTCAAGTTTGCTCGTGGAACTACATGGATATCTAAAATAGGCTTTTCAAGTTGTTTTAAATGGGCTAAATTACTATTTTAATTCATTGATTTATTCTGATGTGCAGCCCACTAATTGGACCAAAGGCCCATGAGAATGTGTTGTGGAACAATGTTAAATTAACAAGAGGTTACGTGGACTTCACTTTAGACTTCTGTGAACATAACCAAAGTTTATGTTATCAATGGGCCGATCCACATCACAAAAGAAAAGAAACAAATGTTCTTAACAAAAGAATGAACTCATGGAAAGCCACAACTTTATCTTTCTTTTTTGAAAGGCTATTTACCTATAGTCTTAAAGTACAAAGTCGGTGGCTACGGCCACTGACAAATCACTCGAAATTACCAATTTGTCCTATAATAAGTAATAGCCATTTTTGTTCACCGTGCTCTTCTTCTTAATTCGATGGCTGGGCCGCAATTTGTGTCCTTCTTTGGCCCAATTCTCTTTTTGGATACAACTTGGATTATACATATATTTATTTATTATATTCTATTCTCTTAAAATAGAAATCACCGAACACTACATTATCTTACAAAATAAAAATCTGCATTAATTACTAATAATGGCAACATATGTTTGACAAGGGAACTTCTAATTCCATAATTCAGAGGCGGCGTATAAAAAAATATAATTTTCATATGGATTACAACTATTTATATACGACTTAGTATACAAGATATTCCGTATTTTTTGATATTTCAAAATACCCATATTCTATTCTATACTCTCTTAAAATAGAAAGTCGGTGGCAAAAGCCACCAACCACTACTAAGTTATATAATTTACATTTCTGTTACACACTCAAATGTATTCCTATAATAGTTGGTTGTGTGCTTTGGTTGAGTGTTGGAATGACCTATGTTCGATCCATGTTGTTTGCAAATAATTTTCTTTTTTCTTTTTTTTTCCACCGCCCACCACTAAGTAATATAGTTTACATTTATAATAGTTGGTTGTCTGCTTTGGTTGAGTGTTGGAAGGATCTATGTTCGATCCATGTTGTTTGCAAATATTTTTTTTTCTTTTTGAATTTCATTATAAATTTTTATGTTAAACTACTTTCTTTAAACTATATTACGTATCGTTCCTTTACGTTAAAAAAAACTATTTTAACGTACATCTTCGTATAAATTTGAGTTTTCTACGTTTCGACGTAAACATTTTTAATAAAAATCGAGTGGGGTTAAATATAATACCTTTCCGTTAAAAAAATCATTTTACGTGCGTATTTTTACGTTCCTGTCGGTCTAAATTCGAGTTATTCTACATTTCGGCGTAAATTTTTTGGAAAACAAGTCACGTAAAATATAATATGTTTTTATACTTATTTTATGATTGTTAATTGCTTCGTAAATTTTGTTCTTAATCGAGTGAAATTTAATTGTGGTTTTTTCCTTTTTTAAAAGCTCTAATTAATATCTTTTTGTTACACGTATATGTTTTTCCTCTATACCTGCTATGTTTACTATGTATGAGTCGAGTCACCTATAATACGTTATAATTGTACGGTATACATTCGATTTATTTTACTTGACTTTACATTTTTATCCAATCGCAATGCTTATGTGGGTTACATTAAGTTTAATCGGATACGTCGAAACACACGTTTTTGTGTGGTTCACGCAACACATAACATTTGAACTAATTCATTCGATGTTTACGATATACGAAATGTGCGATGTACCCGAGCCGTAACGCGCGCGGGCAATATTACTAGTTTTACTAAAAGCACATATATACATTATAATACATACAAACCACGCGAGCAAACGGCCAGAACCTTATTTACATATAAACCTTAGAAGCTAAAACTATACCATTGATCCCATTCAAGCGATTCTATCTTCGATCGATGCTTGTCCCACGAATAACCCAGTGTTTTTAGCTCCGCCAGTAGCTTCCCCACGTCCTGGTTTTTAGAGTTGAAAATATGTTATCTATTAAACTTAGTGACTAACGCTTGTTGTAGTGATTCTTTACCTACATATATTGTCTCTTTAGAAAGCCCCCGCTAGGGCAATTAAGCAACATCTAGCTATATTTTTGACCAACTGGAATAACATACTAAACGAACGATCAGTTGGTTGGCAGAAGCATGGTTACTGTACGAAATTGGCTATCACCTCCTCGAGGTCTCTTAGCCACTAATCACCATACCTTGATTGATGCCCTAAAATCAAATACAATGCTCACACACATACATATGCACACCCACATAGCCCACATCAACTGAAATGACTTTAATGAACTGTCGCTCGTATTCATGAAAAGTTATTAACCATTTACAGTGGAAAATAGTTATTTTTCGAGTAAGAATAGATAACATAAAAGACACTCTTTGTTTCGTGGGAACTGGGAAGTAGTACAGCGTATACAAAAGGAAGAAATGAACGGTCAAAATTGTTAGCACTGGATGAGCCTTCTTGTTTGCTATCTCATGAGGTACAACAGCTAGAACAGTAGTTGTACCAGATGAAATGGTTCTTGTGCCTAAGATAGCACAATATTTTTTATGTTTTATTTTTGTAAACAAATAAGTGTTAGCAGTGGAATGAATAGATAGTAGTACTTCTCTCTATTATTTGTGAAAGTTTTCACAATAGCTTTCAGCTCTAAATTTTCAAGTTGCATGATATCATTTTTTCATCATCAAAAAATGAAGTCACCAGTACATTTCACGCAAGTGAAACAAAAATGCACATTTATCTTCTAAAACAAAATTTATTTGAATTAAGATAGATTTAAGATTACAACTGAAACTATAAATTTAATTCATGACAAACTTTATAAGAGCAGGCGGGGTGGTCCGTGATACCACCCCATCACGCGTTAATCGACCACAGAACACCGCCGCCGCCCACCCCATCACGCGTTCTTTTTGTAACGCGTTGATTGTATAACGCGTTGAAATTGGATAAGGCTCTGCATGTTTGGCGACGAACCTTCATGAATATGGAAGAAAATGCTGACGAAGACTATGGGTGTTCGACGAACCTTCATGAATATGGAAGACTATGGTGACGAACCTTCATGAACCTTCATTCTGTTTGACGAACCCTTCTTGTTTGACGAACCCTTTCACTTGTTTTTTTTTTTTTTTTTTTTGAAAAGAACCCTTTCACTTGTTTGAGGAACCTTTAAATTGGTTTTAATTTAATTGAAATTTATAATTTTAGTGTTTTATTGTTAATTTCTAATTTAAAATAAAAAATTTTAAAAATATGTGAGTGATGGAATTCTATCACTAGTGACCACCCCCCCTACATTTCTATCATTAGTGATAGAATAGTGGGTGATGACATGGCATAAGTTGATTGGATGTTAGGAGTGATAGAATTCTATCACTAGTAACCACCCCTTCTCCCCTAAGTACTTATTAAATGAGCCACAACAACTAGTAATTGCATGCCTTTAGTAGTATTCGAGTTACCACTGCCCATTAGGCCACCCGGGGTGGTATATATTTGAGCATGATGAAATTCTTCCACGCGTGGAAGTTGGCAAAATACCACTGCCACACCCTCTCCATCACGCATAAACATTAAATCCCGTTAACTTTTTGACGCGTTGAATTTTATCCGTTTGTATATGGTGGGTTGTACTCTAGTGTTGAGGAGTTGTACGTTTTTAATTGTTGATGGAATAAAAAAAAGTTGTGAGTAGGAGTGGCAAAATGGGTGGGTTGGGTAGGTTTGGGTAATGGGTTAGAATGGGTATGAATTAGGATGAGTTTGGGTTAGGATGGGTTTATTAAGAAATGGGTTAGAATAGGTTTTTGTCAAGATAGATATGGGCATGATAAAAAATCAAAAAAATTCTAAAATATCTAAAAAATTATATAAAATAAAAAAAAATAATAAAAAATTCTAAAAAAAATCTAAAAAATCAAAAAAATAATAAAAAATAAAAAAAAATTCAAAAAAAATAATAAAAAATAAAAAAATCTAAAACAATCAAAAAATTCTAAAAAAATCCAAAATTTCAAAAAATTAAAAATATAATAAAAAAATCCAAAAAATTCTAAAAAAATCCTAAAAATCCTAAAAAATTATAAAAATAAAAAAAAATTTATAAAAAATCCAAAAAATTATAAAAAATACAAAAAAATCAAAAATATCAAAAAATTAAAAAAGCAAAAAAATTCTAAAAATTAAAAAAAATCAAAAAATAATAAAAAATCAAAAAAATCAAAAAATAATAAAAAATCAAAAAAATTCTAAAAAAATCAAAAAATTCTAAAAAATCCAAAAAATTAAAAAAATCCAAAAATCATAAAATATTTTTGGATTTTTTATTATTTTTTTGATTTTTAAAATAGTATAATATTGCGATATAAAAATAAAATATTATTTTTTATTTTTAATTTTTTTTATTATTCTAATTTTTTAGAAATATTTATTATTTTTAAAATTTTTATTATTTGTGGAGCCAACATCTACGAACACTCGAATAAGATGAAAAATTTGCCTGTAATGCTCTTTTTTGAGTCACCCATTTACCTTGCGTAATATCAATCCTTACCCACGAATTATTTTAAATAGATATTATATAACCCATCCTTAGTTATTTCTTAACCCATCCTGACCCATTCTCATTTTTAAGATTGAAGAAGAGCATGAAACAGTAATCTCTCATAGAACTCAGAATCAATCAATCTTTACAAGATAAACCTCACCTCTATATATAACAAACTAGAGGTGTAACTAACTGACCATCCTACCAGTAACTAACTCACTCAACTAACTCTATGCAATATATACAATCTAATATGCCCCCTCAAGCTGAACGGGGAGCATCCACGTGAAGCTTGGATCGCAGAGTGTCAAAACGAACCAAAGACAACCCTTTGGTCAAAATGTCTGCAATCTGAAATATAGTAGAAACATACCGAATATACAAAACACCTGCCAATACCATGTCACGAATAAAATGTAAGTCAATCTCCAAGTGTTTCGTACGCTGATGAAACACCGGGTTGACTGCAAGATATGTAGCTCCAATATTGTCACACCAAAGAGATGGTGGACAAGTCATCGTAATATGTAGCTCATGCAATATAGATATAATCCAACGTAACTCAGCAGCGGTATGAGCAAGAGCACGATACTCAGCCTCTGTGCTCGATCTAGCAACCGTATGTTGTTTCTTGGAGCTCTAACTAATGAGGTTGGGCTCAAGAAAAACACAATAACCTGTGGTGGACCGTCGATCATCAGGACATCCAGCCCAGTCAGCATCACTATACGCATGTAAATCAACACAAGTAGACCGACGTATTCATAGTCCATGAGAGATGGTACCCTTAAGATACCGCAAAATCCGCTTGACAGCGACCCAGTGTCGATCAGTAGGTGTCTGAAGAAACTGCGACACCTTACTGACCGCATAAGCAATCTCTGGTCGTGTCAACACAAGATACTGTAATGCACCAACAGTGCTCCGATACATAGTAGGATCAGACAAAGGATCACCAGTGTGCCGAGAAAGCTGTCTACCAGAAGAGACAGGTGTAGATAATGGACGACACTCGGCAAGACCCGTGCGCTGTAACAAATCAAGTAAGTAGCGCTGCTGTGATAAATGTAAGACATCCTCAGAAAATGTAGCCTGAATACCTAGAAAATATGATAACTGTCCCAAATCCTTGAGCGCAAACTGAGAGTGCAAGTGCCCAATCAAACCAATAACAAAATCAGATGAGCTCCCAGTAATAATGATGTCATCAACATAGATCAAGACATAAAAGAGTACCGAATCTCGACTGTAAACAAAGAGAGATACATCTGAAAGACACTGGGTAAAACCATCAGCAAGCAGAGAGGTGGATAGCTTGGAAAACCAAGCTCTAGGAGCCTGCTTTAGGCCATAAAGAGCCTTCTGCAGGCGACAAACATAATGTGGTCTAGATGAGTCAACAAAGCCTGGGGGTTGGGTCATATACACAGTCTCAGAAAGATCCCCATGTAAGAACACATTGTTGACATCAACCTGACGAATAGACCACCCTCGAGAGAAAGCGACTGAAAGAACTAGACGAATAGTAGTAGGTTTGACCACAGGAATAAAAGTCTCAGTGTAGTTAATACCCTCAGTCTGATGAAAGCCCTTGGCAACAAGCCTTTATAACGACTCACTGATCCATCAGGATTATGTTTAATCCTGTAAACCCACTTACAACCAACAATGTTGGCGTCAGTGGGAGCCTGAACCAGACGCCAAGTCTGGTTGGCATGAAGAGCATCAATCTCAGCACGCATCGCATCCCACCAAACAGAATACTGCTGAGCCTGCCGAAATATGGAAGGCTCAGTGGTGGAAGTAGTAGAGACATGAAAAAGAACATGATCAGGAAACTGACGCGGCTGCCGTGTATGATCACGAGATCGTGTAACCATCGGGTGAGTCGGAACAAGAGTAGTAGTAGTAGGAGGAGGAGGAGGAGGAGAATGAGGACAAGGAGGAAAAGAAGGTGAAGTAATATCAGGAGAGGGAATAACATGAGAAGATGATGAAGGAATAATAGGAGAAGATGAAGAAGAAAGAGAAGAAACAGAAGTAGAAAGCGAAGGAGGAGGAATGGAGAAAGGAATAGAATCTGAAGAAGCTGTGGGAGTAGTAGAACTCCTCGGAATGTTAAAAATCAACTCATGGAATCGAACATGTCGAGAAGTATACGTACGAGACGTATGAGGATCATAACAAAGATAACCAAGATGAGATGGAGCATAGCCAACAAAGATACAAGGAGTAGACTTGGGTGAAAGTTTATCCGCTTGAGTATCACCTAGAAACGGATAACACAAACACCCAAAAGTACGAAGAAGAGAGTAATCGGGACGAGATCCAAAAAGAACCTCATAAGGAGATGAGTGAAAAAGAACCGGTGATGGTAACCGGTTAATAAGGAAGGCAGCAGTGGCATATGCATCATACCATAATTTCTTTGGTAACCGAGCATAAAACAATAAAGCTCGAGCTACCTCAGAAAGATGGCGGTTTTTCCGCTCAGCAATCCCATTTTGTTGGGGAGTATAGGGACATGAAATGCGATAAGTGATGCCAGAATCTGAAAGAAAACGAGCCATAGATCCACGAATGAGCTCAGGAGCACCATCACACTGAAGATGCTTGATGGTGCAGGAGAAAAGATTCTCAACAAGCGGTTTGAAATGCCGAAAGCAATCAACCGCTTGAGAACGACAAGTCAAAGGATACATCCATGTAAATCGACTGAAATCATCAATGAAAGTAATGAAATATCTGTATCCATCTCTAGACATAACATGCGAGGCACCCCAAATGTCACAATGTATAACATGTAAAGGTGAAGTAGAATGAGATACAACTGATGTAAAAGGCAATCTAGTTGATTTTGAAACACTACAAGCGGTACAATGTGTGTGTTGGGTTTTGTTTGTCAGATGTAAAAACGAACATCTAGACAAAACATCATCAGACGGATGACCCAACCGAGAATGCCAAGTCTCACGACAAACAGAAGTGAAAGCAGCAAGTGAATATAGCTGATGTAGACTACCACGTGTGTGATGGAGGAGCTGTCCATCAAGAGTCTGAATGGACAGACCTAGATGTGAAAAAATAACAGCTATAGGATGATCAATCACTAACTGCGTAATCGATAAAAGGTTCTTGGCTAAACCAGGAACCACAAGAACATGTCTAAGAACTAGACTACGGTCGGATAAATGCAGTAAGGCAGTGCCAATATGTGAAATAGTAAGAGACATACCGTTTCCAACGACAACTTTCTCAGAACCAGTATATGGAACTGAGTCGAAAACGATAGAAAAATCAACAGTCATGTGTGCGGTGGCGCCAGAATCGGGAATCCATGAATCAACTTTCTCGCAAAAGTGAGATACATCAGCCATCATACCAAAATGTGGTGAACTCGTTTGGGCAGCCCGACAAGCAAAATGTGTGTGCCCAAATCCAGAAACATCATAAGGCCCACTAGAAAAAGAACTTGTAGCCATGCTAGGGTATGGGCCAAGGCCCAAAATAGAAGCCCGATCACAAATAGAAGCCTGATCAAAAGTCTGAGTATGGTCCGAATTCTTCAACTCCTCCTAATAGTCTATTGTATTCACTTTATTTAGCAGAACCCTAGCCTCAAACTGAATACACTGCCATCCTTGACAATTTGTTGTGTTTGCTTCATATGGCAGAACCCTAGCCTCAAACTCAATACTATTCTGCCATAGAGAAGATGATTTATTTGGGGTAAAATGATTTTCAATTCGTTTCCACAGATCTGATGCAAATAGGATATCTTTTGTAAGATGAAAAAGAGAAGAAGACAGGTTTGTTGTGATAATCGCCAATACATAACTATTGAACCTGTTCCACATATCTTGTGCTTCAAAATCAACCGGATGTGAAGCAATTTCAGAGTTCAAGAACTGTAGTAATCCAAGATTCTTCAGAGTAGTTAAAATCTGATGTTTCCAGCAGAGGCGAAGATTACTTGGTGCCCGGGGGTGCACCCGCCCACCCCAATATTTCGGTTAGAAGTGTATAAGTTCTGATTTTTCGTCCAGAAATTTTAAAAATTATATAGGATCGCCTCCCCCCAATTATTTTTTCTAAATATTTAAACGATATATAAGTTAAAGTAAAGTTTGTTACCACTTTGTATATCCTAAATATTTATACAATATATAAATTAAAGTAAAGTTTGTTACCACTTTTTATATAAGTGATGGGTAGTTTTGTAAATATATTTTAACTCTTATTTGTTTAACTCTAGATTACCCACCACACAATAAAATCGCAAGTTTTTATGTGTAAGAACGGGTCCTTTGAATGAATGAATTTTTTTAGTTTTATTTGGAACTATTATTATTTGACTTGACCCGAATCGATAGCCGACCCGACCCGAAACATAACAATAGGAAAAAAAAATATGGGACCCATCACTTTACGCCCCATCGGAATTTTTGGTCAAGCTCCGCCACTGGTTTCCAGGTCAGGAAGTTATCATTATCCAATTTGGTTGTCATAAAATTTTTGATACTTTGTAGATTATTGTTTGAATCTGATGTAAAATTGAGTGTTGTATCAGATGAATCCATTACAGAAGCTTCAAAACAACAGAAGAAAAATGCCAGAATTGATGAATCAGAAAGATGAATTGATGGCCGGAATTGTAACAGAAAGATGAATCAGAGGATAAGAAAGAATGAGAAAAAAAATACAAAGAAGAAAGAGTAGCAGAAAGACTATAGAGCAGAATAGTAAAAAAAATTCTCGCCGGAGAAAATAGGATTTCACCGGAGAAGATGGAACTCACCGGAAAATCAACCGTCGATGAAGGTATGCTCTGATACCATGAAGAAGAGCATGAAACAGTAATCTCTCATAGAACTCAGAATCAATCAATCTTTACAAGATAAACCTCACCTCTATATATAACAAACTAGAGGTGTAACTAACTAACCATCCTACCAGTAACTAACTAAGTCACTCAACTAACTCTATGCAATATATACAATCTAATAAAGATGACCCAAAATAACCCACACGTCAACATGTTACTTTAGTTCGTTGTGAAGCTATGATCATTAAATAATTAATCGTATAACTTAGACATAATTATATTTATGTGTGTCCATTGTTAATATTTCTGAAAATGACATTTTCATATTTTTTTTCCCAAAAGTTGCAACATTTAATGAAAACCGGGGAAATTAGTTGATCACTGGTCTTTAAATCTTATAAATCGAGAGTGAAGAAGCTACACTATAAGGAGCTTTGTTTGTGATGTGAATTGCAGATGAAAATCAATCCTTTTCAATTTTTAAAAGCATTGTGAATTTATGGACGAACAAAATCAAGTGGTGGAAAGTGGTGTGAATTTTTAAATATCCATTCGAATTAAGTGGTGGAAAGTATGTGACTGTGATATGTGTTATGCGTGTGTCGTGCGCACACTAGAATCTCACGATCGTGATTACATACGTGAATACATATACAAGCAATTTTTCATAGTGTTTTCGTGAAGTTCTGATTCAAGTTTGTTTTTTTAGGTAGATTAAGAAATTAGGGTTAAGTTCCCGTAAAAATAAAATTAACGTACTAAGCGTACGAATTGGGGGAAAAAACAAAAAGTGGTTGTGGCATTTTTGTAATTATCAGCAACTTCAAAGAGTAATTTTGAGCTTCTAAAGAGTAATTTTGTAAATGTTCATGTAGAGTAATTTTGGTCGTGTGATATGTGTTATGCGTGTGTCGTGCGCACACTAGAATCTCACGATCGTGATTACATACGTGAATACATATACAAGCAATTTTTCATAGTGTTTTCGTGAAGTTCTGATTCAAGTTTGTTTTTTAGGTAGATTAAGAAATTAGGGTTAAGTTCCCGTAAAAATAAAATTAACGTACTAAGCGTACGAATTGGGGGAAAAAGTAAAAAGTGGCTGTGGCATTTTGGTAATTATCAGCAACTTTAAAATTACTCTAGTAGAGTAATTTTGAGCTTCTAAAGAGTAATTTTGTAAATGTTCATGTAGAGTAATTTTGGTCGTGTAGGGTAATTATCAAAATTACACTAACCCCCCCCCCCCCCCCCAACTAAAAGCAAAAAACTAAATCATAAAGCTAAACCCCATAACTAAATGCTAACAAAATTACTCTACAAGACATTTTCCAAAATTACTCTACAGAAGTCAAAATTACTCTACTAGAGTAATTTGATAATTACCATACATTTCCCAAAATTACTCTAGTAGAGTAAGTTTGAAGTTGCTGATAATTACCAGATTGTCACCGCCACTTTTTGCTTTTTCCCCCAATTCGTACGTTTAGTACGTTAATTTTATTTTTATTTGATCCTTTACCTAATTAATAATAGGGACCGAAATTAAAAGTTCGTAAAATTTTTGGAGGGTTATAGAAATGATAAAAAAAAATATATAGTTTGATATCACCCTCTTAACATGTTATAATATCATATGTGTCAAATACAAATACAGATATTTAATATGAAATATATACATTTTCAAAAATAATTATGACATTATTATTCGATCTCTTGAAAATTATATTAGAATATGAGAGTGTAAAAACAAAGAAAACTGTGAAATAAACGTCTGTATTATGACCGGTATGTATCTAAAGTATTTATCAAAACAGTATTATTATTAAAAAAATAATAATAAAGGAGAATATAAGATGCACAAACCATCCATTTGTTCCACCACCAAATCATTAGTTCCGTTGATTGCAAATCCTAGAAGTTCATACAGGTATCGAATTAAAGTTTTATAAGGCTGGAGGGTGTGGGGCGTCACCCTTCGCCACCTGGACACCTATAGCGCCCCCCTCCGCCATCGACCACACCCCTCCGCCATAGCCGGGGCGCCATTGAAGCTCCGCCACCGCTATGGCGAGCGGCAACGCACAGGGACCGAGAAACATTTAATTTTTTGGACCGTTGAAACGGTCAAAAATTTAAAAAAAAAGTACTTTTGATTTTATTTATAAATCTATTATATATAATAAATGTGTTAATTTTTGCTGATGTGTCAAGCTAGGAGGCCTCTAGATTTTGCTTTTTGGCGGAAAAATCCCGGGTCCGCTTTTTTCATTAGTGAAGCCCCGTTTTGCTAATCCGACCCGTTTTATGACCCATGTATATAAATCATCTAAAAACCCTAAATCTCTCAGACGCCTCATTCTTCTCCTTCACGCCAGAACCCTCTTTATCAATTCCGCAGCAATCTTCGTTGATATCTTATTTACAATCATTAGGTAATTTCTATCATTTTGCTAATTGTTAATACACCTTCTAATCGGTTCTTTTTTCTTTGTTTTTTTCCATACGATTTATTGTAGAACAACTTCATTGCAGATTTATATCCTTTGTAAAACCCTAGGTTTCACATTCTCGATCCCTGTCGATTAATTGATGGAAGACTTCAACAAGGTTATGAATCTTTCATTTTATATTGGCGATTACACTTGATTATGGTTGCTTAGTTCATTACATAGATCTGTCTTAATTGCAGGAAAATGTAATTTAGGGTCTTGAAGAACATGATACTGATATAGGTGTGGTTCAACAGCGTAAACCGCAACAGGGTTAATCCGCTGATTATGGAGCTGATTTATTTCAACCTTTTGACCTGGTAACTGTTATTGCTTTTGTTGATTAGATTGTTTGTGATTGTGGATTTTAGGAATTAGAGTTTTGTTATTGGAGCTTTTTTTGATTAATTTGGTTTGAGTTATTCGTTTATGTGTGTGTATAAATGTAGAAGGTTGTGATTGTTAATTTGTTTTTTATTGTGTTCAAGAGAATATTGTCTTATACATAAACAGAAGAATGGTCACTTAGATGGCACTATTCAATGGGCCATATAAGTATATAATTTTGTTTTAGTCTATTATAGTTGTTGTCTTTTTTATGTTGTTCTAAAATTGTTATGTTTATTTCCATTAACGACTAATATTCTATGATTACGATTCACAGGTATATTATAACTATGGAAGCTGTAACTTCTTTCTACTCGATATTGATGGGTTCACTGTTGCCTCAGGTATTTGAACACATGTGAGAAGCTAATTATTCGTTTAGACATAGTATTATATCTTATGAAATGGCAATCAAGTCATAATATGTACATTTATGCAATGTATTTTTTTAGACTAACTATATGTAGGCTAGCTGTTGCAAATGAATATAAGTTCTCTTCTTCTCATGAATAAAAGGCAACTTAAAATATAATATAATGTTTTCCGGTTTTCATGTACATACAAACCATCTTTTAATGCCGGCAGAAGTCATTTAGGATTTTTTAAAGTTTTATATTCCAGATCATGAGTTTGATTTTTTGTTTATTTAAACTGTTGATGTATGAATTGGGAATAAGTAAGATGTGTATTCATAGTTTCACACACTTCTTTTCTTTGACTATTATTTGTCTGCAGCATAGAAGTTTCTAAATTGTCAAAAAGGCTTCAGTCCAGTCATGTAAGAAGTTTCTACATACAAACCATCTTTTAATGTCGGCAGAAGTCATTTAGGATTTTTAAAGTTTTATATTCCAGGTCATGAGTTTGATTTTTTGTTTATTTAAACTGTTCATGTATGAATTGGGAAGAAGTAAGATGTTTTTTCATAGATTCACACACTTCTTTTCTTTGACTATTATTTGTTTGCAGCATAAAAGTTTCTAAATGGTCAAAAAGGCTTCAGTCCAGTTATGTAAGAAGTTTTGCACAAAATTTTTGTGACTGTGATGTAGATGGATCAGGCAATGCTTAAAGATATGGAGGTAAACCATCTCAATATCTACGAATTAATCGCTTAACTCAGGGTGTTCGATTTTCGAGTTATAGATGTAAAATGAAAGTAAATGTTTTTTTTACAAAATATAATCAAAATTCATATTGCTACTTTAAAAATATCATCAAAGTAATTATGATATTTAAAAGTTTCAAAACTTAATGTTCTATATATTAAAGAGTCCATAGCAAAAGATTTCTATAAGAAAAAACGCTAAATAGTCTCAAAACTTAATGTTCCATATATTAAAGACTCCATACCAAAAGATTTCTACAAGAAAAAAAACAATAAATGTTTGGTTTTTTTTCGGGTTTTATGTTTCGGTTCCGGTTTTTCGCTAATTCTGGTTCGGATAAAAATGAAGAGCCCTATTCATAGGTAATGATATTTCATCAAATTTATTGTATTCAGTGTATAAAATATATATATGTACAGAAATTTTAATTTATCATACAAGTAGGATAAGGGCTTCATGAAACCATCAAATTTATCATACAAGATGACAACTTTTGGGGTGTTGGATCACTTTTATTTGCAGTTTACGTTTCTGTTGAGTTTCGGTTCACCTTTTTTTTTTCTAACAACGATTGGTTTTCATAGTGGTCTAAGATGATGACGAACCGGTGATGTTTGAAGTTGCTAAAGGGACTACGAGACAGAAAATGGAGATGCCAGGTTCAGAGTCAAGGGACTTCGAGACAGAATCGAAGATGGCGAGTTCCGGCCAACTCGGGTAAGTTCGGTGATTGAATATTAAATATTAATTTTTTATATAAAAAATTCTTTATTTGATTGTATATTTATTTATTTTTGTTTTCAGTTCTTTAACCTTGTAATAATATATTTACTTTATTGACTTGCTTGGTTTTAAAAAGCATGAGGCGCACACATAATTTATTGTCATTGCATATTACTGAACTAATTTGTTCATTCCCCACAGTCTGTATTTAGAGACTTGAGAAATCACCAAACGGATTTTGTAAGCTGGTGTAGAGAATGCCAACGGGAGATGAGAGAACATGTTTATCATGTTGTCATGGCAAAAAGAGTGGTACCGTTTGTTTTCTTAATCTTCTATGCCCTTTTAATATTTTATCTAAAAACAATAAAAAAGAGGTACAATAATTTTGTTTTCATTTTGCAGGAGTTGTTTAGAGATTCGAGAAGAATTTGCTTCTTGAAAAGGTAGTGGAATCAGTTTACTATTGTTTTGTTGCTAGATCTATGTACTTTTAGATTATTTCTCTAAATTATTAAAAGCTTATTCTTCAAGATCGTGATTGTGATGAATGTGACAATCACATCGGGATCCAGTATCTGATGCTAGACATTTCGATGATTACTCGATAAACAAGTCTCTCCGTGCGAAACTTAGAGTACGTACTTCTTTTCTTTATCGAACTTTTAGTCTAACAATTCCCATGTTTTAATATCTATTATATTATTATGTAATCAACAGAGTCAAAAGAAAAGAGTTGCTGAAGAAGAGGTGGCTGCAAGGAAGATGGGACTTGGGATACGATTATTACCAGCGTCAGAAGAAGACACGACGGCTGCTAAATGTGTCAAATTTTCTTCGAACTTTGTCATTAACTTATCTAATACGTCACATTATTTAAGTTTATTTTAATTATACAGTTGTGAGTATTTTTAAAATTAAATTTTCCAAAAGATACTAAATTACAGGTACATATACTGCTCTAAGAGCCGGTGTTTACCTTAAATCCGATATTTTACCACATCGTGAGGTCCGTTTTTCAACATTTTTTAAACAACCTTTTACTCATCTTATTCCATATAACCAAGTTGATGTAATTGAATATGCTACTGATTGATGCGGTTGACCCTAAAAGCCGACACAAGGGGAATCTCGAGACCGAGGCCTTACTAGAGTCAAAAGGTGTCAACTACACTTCTATAAGACCCGTTTAAATCTACGGCCCGTTGAACTACAACCTTGTCGAAGAGTGGTTTTTCCATAGGTTGAAAGCGGGCCGACCCATCTCCAATCACAAATCAGGTTTGCAAGTAACCCAATTCGGTCACGTAAAGGTTAGTAAAAGTGTAAAACTAATAATTATTTTGTGACTTCAAAAGTCAAACGGTCTTGATGTTTCAATGTTGACCAAATGGAGGAATTGGCTACATCTTTTATAAAAGTCTTGGGGAATGAAAAAGCAAGCAAACAAGTGTACAACATTTTAGGAGATAGATATGTTTCTTTCGATGGATTAGCAAGAGCTTGCGCTAAGGTAAATTTCGTTATAATTTTTGAAGTTTTAATCGAAAAATTTATAACAAGATATCTTACGATTTAATCTTGCAGGCTGGTGGATTCCCTGAGCCCGAGATCATTCACTATAATCCTAAGGAGTTCCATTACGGTAAAAAGAAAGCATTTCCATTCCAGGACTAGGTAAACACCAATTTATATATACGTGCGGAAAGTCAATCTTGTGTTTGACTTTTGTTATAGATATAAACATTGTTCGAACCTAATCATTCATTGGCAAGTTCTAAAATTTGAAACACGATAATCAATTTGCAAACACGATCGAAAGACACGGGACACCCCTATACAATTTCGCAACATCATAATCCGGGGCTTATAAACGGGTCAATTCAAGTTTGACCAACCGGTCCTATAAGGTTTGGTGGCAGTTCGACCCATTTACTTTTCTATGAGTCACTTTGGTTGATTTTAATCTCAAACTAATCAAACACGACAAATAAAAAAATTAACTAAAAAGAGTTGAGCGAGTCAAAAGTAACCCAAAGTGTTTTTAATGCATACTAACTCATTTTTTTAAACTAGGATTTCCCAATGATTGGCTTCATGGGATGCACAATTCCAACGGGAACTTTTTGTTATGGAAGATCATGTACTATATGAATTTCTAGGGCTTGCACGAGATGAAAATGAAGTACATGGGAGGCTATTTTTAGAGCGATTTAATATTGTTTTCTCTAAACAATGTATTAATTTTTTTAAATCGTCTTATTTTAAGTAATTTGATGTAATTGAAACTTAGAGTCTCTTTTATTGCCGAATGCACTTTTATATAAGATAACTTATTTTTATCTTTCAAATATGTGAACACATGGTTCAAACAAAGTATAGCTTGCAGTCATTCAAAAATTGTAAAAAGTTAACAATTTGGGTTTGCAAAAGTCTAAGTACAATTTGGGTCATTCAAATATGTGATACATTGATTAAAAGGCTTTTGCAAACCCAAAATTGTAACAAGTTAACAATTTGTCGACCACAAATCACAATTGCCAAGTGATAGCCTATACGGCAACATACGTCATTACGTTGGACAAAACACCTAGAGGTAGCTGATTGTGTTACTTTTATTTTTTGCTTATCATTACCAAAACTAAAAAAACAAAATTTCTCATTGTTTTTCTTGGTTGTAAGCTGGCTGCTAATATCATTTTTGTTTATATGATTATTATATTATTAAAGTTATTTTTAAATTTTATTACAGCTTCAAATACGGCCATTGCGAAGATCGATAGTAAAGAGTGGACTAATCTCAGGTTACTTTTAGTAAATTGTAAATGTAAAATTATTTGTCTTTTTGTTGATGTTTTTATACACGGCTTATAAAGAAAACTTCATATCTAATAACATTCTATTTGCATTACTTTTATTGATACACTTATAATTAATGTAATTTAAATTTTCCAGCCCGATTGATCTAAGCATCTTTTGATTGTAATTTAAATTTTCCTACCCGGGTATCTACCCGGGGAATAACCTAGTTCACACTATAAATATCCACTTCTACCTCTTTTTAAATCATTCGTTTCACTCTCTACCTCAATTTTTATACAACTCTCTTCATTTTTTTTAAAACTTCCAACAATGTTTCCCAACAACCCAAACAACCCATGGGATCCGACCAATCCGTTTTGGCAAAATTTGCAAAACAACGAGCAAGAGGACCGCTATCGCCGAGACCCGCGTACGGGGGAGGTTGGATATTATCGAATGCCACCAAATTCTCCTCATCCCACCACTCAACCGATGCCTCCTCCATATTTCGGGTATTATTCTCAACCCCCTTTTTTCCGCCAAACATGCCACCACCAAACATACACGCCCAAGACACAAGCGAACCGGAATTCGTTCCCGAAACCCAAGTCGAATCCTCTTGTATGAAAAAAAGAAGCCATAAAAAGAAGGATGAGACCGAAAAACGTGCGACAAAGAAGGTAGAATTTTGGTCGCCTAAGGAAGAGTTCGAGTTGGCAAAAGCTTGGCTCGACGTGTCGGAGGACGAGATTGTTGGTAAATAATTTTTTTATGCTTTTGTAAATAATATTTTTTATGCTTGTGTAAATAATTTTTTATGCTTTTGTAAATAATATTTTTTATGCTTGTCTAAATACTATTTTTTTATGCTTTTGTAAATAATATTTTTTAGGAGATGACCAAGACATAAAGGTATTTTGGGGTTGTATACGCGATAAGTTTTTCGCCGCAATGGGTCGTGGCGTGTATCGAACCCCCGACTCTTTTTCGGGAAAGTGGGGGGCTTTGAGGACAAAGGTTAGCAACTTCAACAGCATATACAATAACCTCGTCAATAACACTCGAAGGAGAAGTGGTGCGAGCAATGTCGATATCTTGACTGAAGCCCACACCGAGTATAGAATGCACCATGGGCATATGTTTACGCTGGTAACCACATGGGAGCTTCTTCGCAAATCTCCAAAGTGGCACCTTGTGCCACCGTTCGACCCAACCCGCCCTAGATCCAAACGGTCCAAATCGACATCCACCACCGAACCTTCTGGGTCAGATGCTCGTACAGTAATTAATCTAAACGAGGATGCTGACGAGTTTGAAGAACCATAAGAGCTGCCTCGTCCAACTGGTAGGGATAAAAGTAAAGCCAAGGCAAAGGCACGTGGAAAGTCTACTAAATCAGATGGCCCGTCAAAGATTAGCGAGTTCCAGGCAGATCTAAAGCAAATAATCTCTATTAGGGAAAAAGAACAAGAACTGAGAATGGAGAAACAAATTGCGAGAGACATGGACTTTCTCGCAAGGGATCTGTCACATCTACCAGAGGAGGACCGAGTCATTTTGGAGGCTCGTAAGACACCAATTCGGGCCAAATATATGTAGTTTTTTTTAAGTATGTTGTCTTTTTTTTTTCTAGTATGTTATGTTTTTTTATGACTTTGTTGTATTTTTTTTTTATAGTATGTTATGTTTTTTTTTTTTTTGACTTTGTAGTTTTCTTTAATGAAATTATGTTTTTATTTTTGATTTTGTAGTTATTAAAATTGCCATTTAATTTAAAAAAAATAAATATTTAAATAAATAATTACTTAATCATTACACGGGGCTCCATCCACACCATCCAAATTAAAGGGGGGAATGATAAAGCCCCTTTGCTGACATGGCGATGACATGGATCCTACATGGCATGATAAAGCCCAAAGGGGCTCCATCCACACCTCATAGCCTAATAAACAGATAGGCAAAACCCACGTTTTAGAATTGCATATAATATATAATTTATGCATATATTATATCCTTATGTTTTGAAGTTCATTTTGCAGGCCCCATCTGTGGCTAGAGCCAGTGTTGTAAAAATCGGTATTAATCGGCGTCTAGGTGGCACCAAAGCGCTAGTCGGCCGTTGGCTGATTAATTTTGAGCTAGTCGGACAATTAGTCGGTAGTCGGTCCAAGTCGGTCCTAGTCGGTGCAAGGCGGCCCAAATCGGCCCAAGTCGGCCAAATCGTTTCTAGTTGGCCCAATATTTTTTAGTTTAAATTTGGCCCAAACAAATGTTTTTAACCATTAAATACATGGCCCAAGTTGTTTAGTTACAATCTAGCCAAAAAAAACATGTTTCTAACCCATTAAAACATATTCCATGAGGTCATGATTGATATGTTAATGTTTGAATGTTTAAATACTTAAATTTCTATGTATTAAACTTCATTGTTTGAATTTTGAACTATTTTTAAGTATTATATTGATATTAATGTGTGTATTGAATGTTTAAATACTTGATTTGCTATATTTTAAACTTAGTTGTTTGAATTTTAAACTATTTTTAAGCATTATATTGATATTAATGTACGTGTGTATATATAAATTTAAAAATTATATATAAAAATTCCGATCCGATTAATCCCGATTAATCCTGCTTAATCCCGATTAATCCCTAGTCAGTACTCCACCGCCCGACTAGCGTCTAGCGATCTCTACAACACTGGCTAGAGCTATGCCATTTTATTGAATTTCAAATGGTAGGGAGAGGCCAAACCTCAAGAATGTCTTCAACATTTACCATGAAAGCCTCTGGATGAAAATCCACAAGTTTGCCATGACTTTGTGTGGTTTAATCGGCCAAGCAGTTGATATAGACATGCAAGAGATGGTGGATGTCTTTGAGGATGGAATGCAATCCCTACGGATGACCTACCAAGTACTATCCTCCTTGTTCACAACCAGGTCTGGTTATTGGACTGACGCCGCACTTTAATGCAGCTGGAGTTACCATTTTTCTCCAAGTTAAGAAACAAGGTGTTTGGATTCCAAATTACTCAGTGTTCAAAACGTCATGTTTCTTAACTTGGAGGTAATTCCAGCAGCGTCAAAGTGTGGGGTTAGACCTATAACCAGATCCGATTAGGCACACAAAAGATAGTAAGTCATACACTGTTTGCATTCCGTCATCAAAGACATCCGTCATAAAGTCATGGCAAGCATTGCAGTTCATGCAAGTAGTTTTGCATCGTATCTCTTTTGAAAAAAATGAGGATTGATAATATTAGAGATACATGTGGATATGATCAGGGGCGGACCTACCTCATTGGTAGGGGTAACCCCCGCTACCCCTTGGTCGGAAAAAATTGAAAAAATTAGTGTAAATTTTGGAAAAATTTGACGTTTTTTCGATTTCGTTACGGCTTTTTTATAACACGTTACCCCTTGGTCGGAATCCTTGATCCGCCACTGGATATGATTGCATTATATATATGTGGATATGATTAGGTTCATTTGTGAATCTCCTCTCTATTTGTGAACTAAATGAACTAATCTAGACCACTTATCTTGCTAGCGTTTCCTTTTTATTTTTTTTATTCAAAAGGGTATTATAGGAAGTAAAAAATATTATCTTTCCTTAATTGTTTTTTGACATTTAAATAAACTACCCCCATAATTTTTAAATGACCATAAGCTTTTCATACGTTTATATTTTTTAAAACAATTACATCATAGCATTTTCGTCTCTTTAATTTGAGTATAGTCTTGCTATAGTTTTCTTAATTTAAAAAATTAAAGGTGTCGATGGTGTATAGTGACTGTTTTTTATACATATGTGTATAGCCAGTGTTGATTGTTCACTGAACAATTTGGGTTTTATACACATATGTGTAGTGACTATTTGTTTTTATACACATATGCATAATTGTTGTTAGCTGAGTAATTGGTTTTTATACAGATGTGTATAGTGATTGTTTGTTTTTTATACATAACAACCAAGACACACTATTATTGTATATATATTTTTCATAAATATGTGTATAATTGAAGAAAGAAAAATTTAATTCTAATTGGAGAAAGAAAATATTTAAACAATTACTATTTTATCTTTTATATTTATTTTTAATCTATAAAAAATGAATAGTCTAAATTGGTACATTTTGTTCCCAGAAAACCACTAGGTTCATTATTGAACCCTACTATTTATATATATATATATATATATAGGGCTGCAAACGAACCAAACGTTCGGCGAACAGTTCGTGAACCGTTCGGGGGGAAGTTCGTTTGTGTTCGTTCGTTTATTAAACAAACGAACACGAACAAAAAATTTCGTCCATTTAGTTAAATGAACAAACATGAACAGAGGTCGTGTTCATTTGTTTATGTTCGTGAACGTTCGGTAACGTGTTCGTTTGTGTTCGTTTGTGTTCGATAGTTCATTAGTGTTATTAGTTTTTATATTTATTTAACTACTTCAAAATTCCGACAAATTAAATATCTAATAAGTGTCGATGTATTATATATTCTGTTCATGAACGATTGTTTGTGTCTGTTTGTTTCCATTTGTGTTCATGAACATTAGTTTGTGCCCATTTGTGTTTGTTAACGTTCACTTTTGTTCGTTCCCTAAAATTAACAAACAAATACAAACGAACACGAACAAGTTCATTTCCTTCACAAACGAACACGAACACAAAATCTCGTTCGATAAGTGTTTGTGAACGGTTCGCGAACACATATATTTCTTAACAAATGAACACGAACATAGTCTTGTTCGTGTTCGTTCGGTTCGTTTGCAGCCCTATATATATACACACACATCAGTTTAACATTCACAAACTTTATTTGTTCTGATCTTAAGCATAATTCAGGTATTAATTTTAATTCGATGAATTGCAAAAAACTTAAAATTAAAAAAAAATTAGGCCGGTGGGTGTGGCTTAACGCCACCCCGCCACCTCAGCCCCTTTAGCGCCCCGGGGCGCCATCGTCCACACCGAGCAAAGTAAGGGCGTGGGTGGGTGGGTGGGGGGGGGGGGCTATGTGCTCGCCAGGGTGTAACGAGCCTTAAAGGTGTGTGAAGGTGAGGCCCACCTATTTTCAACCAATATTTTTTTTTTAATTTTGTTTAATAGGGGGCTTTATACCACACATGCAAGTTAAAGGGAGCGGCTTTAAAGCCCCCAATATGACGTGGCGTCTAGATAGATCTAACGTGACATGATAAAGCCCTAGGAACTTTATACTACACCCTCCGGCCTAAGATAAGGATTAGGAGGTAAGAAAGATTTTGGTTTATTGATCTAAGATTTTGAGGGTTTAGTTTAGTTTTAAAGAAAAGAAGATAATAGAAGGGTATAAAGGGAATACTACAATTATTTACTTTCTCTCTCCACATGCAAGACACATGTTAATTTCTCCATCAATATAAAACGTGCATAACTTTTTCATACGACATTTAAAAAAAAGTTCACCATAATAGCAAGCGTTTTTTATCTTTAATATGAGTATAATATTGCGATATAAAAATAAAATAAAAAATTTCATTTTTACTGGGTTTTTTTTTGCATTATGTAAAAGGTTCAGATCATTGTATCTTTTAATTGGGTTTTATTCATTACGTTTTTACTAGGACTTCAATACATTGTGTTATTATCAAAACTTATAACACAATGCTAATTTTGGTTCAGGCCACTGCGTTTTTATCGAAACTTATAACACAAATTATGACACAATAAAGATTGTGTTATATTTGGGTACTCTATATATTGTGTTATAGGTTCTGGTCATTGTGTTTATTCTGCTATCTATTGTGTTTTAATATATTGTTCATTGTGTATTAGTTTGTTGTTTATTGTGTTTTAGTTTGTTGTCCATTGTGTCTTTTATTTGATCGCACTTATTTTGTCTCTTATCTGTCGTCATCAATTGTGTTTTTAGTCTACTTTTCATTGTGTTTTTAGTTTGATACTCATTGTGTTTTAGTTTGCTGTCCATTGTGTCTTTTATTTGATCTCACTTATTCTGTCTTTTATCTGTCGTCATCAATTGTGTTTTTAGTGTACTTTCCATTGTGTCTTTTATATGTTGTCATCGATTGTGTTTGGTCTACTTTCCATTGTGTTTTTAGTTTAATAGTCATTGTGTTTTACGTTATGTCCATTGTGTCTTTTATTTGTTATCATCGATTGTGTTTTTAGTCTACTTTCCATTGTGTTTTATGTTATGTCCATTGTGTAATACGTAACTGGGTTTTCTCATTGTCTTTTACGTTATGTCCATTGTGTAATACGTAACTGGGTTTTCGAATTTTTTTTCTAAATATAACAATATGGTTCTCATATTAAAGATAAAAAGACGCTCGATTTTATGGTATAATTTTTTTTTAAAATAAATGACGTATAAAAAAAGTTATGGACGTTCAAAAAATATGAGGACATTGCATGTGCCTTGCATGTGCATCACCTTTTTATTCTTTTTGACCAAATTACCCTTTCAACTTGATCTAAACTTAATCTAACATTATGATAAAGCCATTCAGTAAGGCTGAAAGGGTGTGGGATGTAACCCTAGGGGCTTTATCAAGACATATCAGCGCTACCTAGGATCCACCTCAGCAATGGGGCTTTATCACGCCCCCTTTAACTTGCATAGTGTGGGATGAAACCCCCTATTAAACAAAATTAAAAAAGAATTATTGGCTGAAATGATGTGTGCCCCACCTGATAAAGCCCTTCTCCCTCGTTACCATGATGGAGCCCCATCAATGGTGCCCCTGTTTAATTTGCATGGTGTGGATGGTGGCGCCGAGGGGGGCGCTGTAGGCAGTGAGGTGGCATGATGGAGCCCCCCACACCCTCCGGCCTAATAAAAACAACTAGAAAATATATTTAATATAATCTTATTTTTCATAATTTTATATAATCTATAAAATAACGATTGCAAAAACTTAAGAGTGACAAACAACAACAATAATAATAGTTAACTCTATTTATGAATTAACAATCGATCTAAAATATTTCATATAATCCTTGTCGATCGTAAGAAGTTTTATGGAAAATCTATTATATATAATTAATGAAAGTTTTTTGGGCTACGTGTCAGTAGATGAGGGCTACCATTCTTTCGTTTTCCCGCCCAAACTCACGTCCACTTTTTTTCTTTTGTCTGATGGTATGAGAAACCCTAAATCATTCTTCAACATACGTCTCTCTCTTCCCATCGCCTCCTCAAACCCTAGATTCTCTACTCCTCCATCGATGGTCCATCTCTTGCGGTTGCTCTCTCCCTTGGATTTCCCAGGTATGATTCAAATCTCTACATCTTTTATGAATCCTAATCTGATTCTAACCATCGTTCTTGATTTCTTCTTTCCTGTTGAATTGTTTATGCAGGAGCTAAACGAAGAACAATGTGAAAAGCCTACTGTGTGTCCACCTAAATTCCCTGTAAATACTCAATTATTGTTTAATCGGATTTTATGAATATTGGTTTGTTGCGTCGATTTGTGACTGGCTATTATTGATAAGAAGGGGGATGGCCGATTATGTTGTATTGTATCCGGCTAATTCGATATGGTGTTTTTAAACCTTCAACTAAATCTCCCTAAACCTGTTTGCAGCTTTACTTGGTAATCAGGGTGTTGTTGCTGCTAATACTCCTTCGGTGACAGGTTCTGAGACAACCTCAGGTTCTGCAGGTTTTAATACTAACTCACTTCATTGCATCGATTTGTGACTGGCTGTTATTGATAAGAAGGGGGAAGGCCGATTATGTTGTATTGTATCCGGCTAATTCGATTTGGGGTTTTTAAACCTTCAACTAAATCTCCCTAAACCTGTTTGCAGCTTTACTTGGTAATCAGGGTGTTTCTGCTGCTAATACTCCTTCGGTGACAGGTTCTGAGACAACCTCGGGTTTTGCAGGTTTTAATACTAACTCACTTCATTGCGTCGATTTGTGACTGGCTATTATTGATAAGAAGGGGATGGTCGATTATGTTGTACTATATCCGGCTAATTCGATTTGGGGTTTTTAAACCTTCAACTAAATCCCCTTAAACATGTTTGCAGCTTTACTTGGTAATCAGGGTGTTGCTGCTGCTATTACTCCTTCGGTGACAGGTTCTGAGACAACCTCGGGTTCTGCAGGTTTTGATACTAACTCACTTCATAACCCATTGGGTGGTACTGCATATATGTACATATGCTTCTGATACTTTAATCTTAACATGTGGACAATATGTTCGACAGTTAAGATACATGATGCAAAATCCAGAATTAGTGCGTCAGTTAACTTTACCTCAAATGATGCAGGTATACAGTTTGTGGGGCAGTTTATGTGTTTGGTTAAAAGGTTGGTTTGGCTCTAACCATGTTTCATTTCCAATTCATTTTTACAACAAGTGATGTCTTTCAGCAACTTCTACCTTAGCTTAACCAACAACAATCCACTTTGTAGGTGTAAGTTAATTTATTGGTAATTTAACTATCGTGTGAAATTGAAATTTAGATTCATGATTGACTCAAACAACAAACCATTATCAGTTTTTTTTTGCATTAAAAATGCCACTGTTGGGTTTCAGGGGTCTTACCCAGACAGGTGTAGCTACAAGTACAAACATATTTCTGTTAACTTTATCACAGTCACATTTATATGTAATACTGTTTCGTGCTTATAATCTGCAGGAACACATAATATTATGGGGTTGGACATGTTGATGGATATGTTTGGTGGACTTTGGAGCTGGTGGTTTAATTGTTCCAAATGTGCCTGATGGTAAGCCATAATTTCTATTAAGGTTTGTATATGAGTTGATGTGTTTGATGTTTTGGATGATTATTAGTTTATGTAATTTGAATTTGATTTTGTGTTGATGTGTTTGATGTTTTGGATGATTATTATTTTAGGTAATTTGAATTTGCATATCATTAGGTTTCGACAATTAGTTATGTCCAGGCCGATTCTGTTAGTCATGTAGCTTTTGTTGATGGTGTTGACTTCAAGTAGGGAGAATTGCTTGAGGGTATTAGTAGAGGCTAACTAATTATATAAAAGAATATTATATCATATGTTGTTTGCCATTGTACAAAACAAAAGTGAGGGTTAAACACTTTAATCGCTAACCAACTAGGGTAGCCCAGTTGGCCACCGACACCCACCTCTTCCCAGAGGTACTGGGTTCAAGTCTTGGGAGTGGCATATGTCGCCCAGGGTAAGAACTCGGCATGGGGAAGTCACCGCGGAGCTAGCTTGGTCGGGTAGCGGCTCCCGGAGTGAGATCACTCCGGCGGTTGGGAGGACCGTGCACTATCCCCCCCCCACTTTAATCGCTGGGCAAATACTTTGTTTCAAAATCGACTAGGAAAACAATTTAGTGAAGGGTAGTTTTATTGTTGGTTTTTATAAGTACAGTCAATGTCTTTTCGTGGTGCTTTAGATGCCACACATGTCATAATTTGTTTTAGTCACCATGCAAGTTTGATCCACGTTTTTGGTTATTTATAACACATAAGAGAACGAACCTGAATAGAAGACTACTCACTAACCATTTAAACCACGAGATCAAAATCAATCTGGTGCAAACTAAAGGTGGTGGATTATTTATAAAGTTTTATGTCAATTTCTTTTTTAAAGTTATAGTTATTGCATAAAATACACACTCAAATTAATGTATGACATAAATTATATGTAAAAAAGTAAAATATTTAATAAATGGTTTAAACGGGTCAACCCGCCAACCCGACCCACTTAGCTAAACGAATTTGTGGGTTCAACGTGAAATTAACCCGAACCCAATTAAACTAAACCCAAACCTGCAAATTTCGAGTTAGGTTCGTGTCTGATTTTTCTGTTCAAACCAAATATTTTGACATCCCTATATTTTGACTTTTTGAAGTCATGCTAGAAATTCACATCCCTATATTTTGACTTTTTGAAGTCAAAGTAGAAAAAACAAACATGAAGTTCAATTGAAGCTTTTGATCAACATACTATATCACAGTCTGATTTTTCTGTTCAAACCAAATACTCACCGGTAGTTTTTTTTTTGTTTATAGGACATATGATATCTTGAGTGGAGTAAAAACTCTTGCATGTACTGCTATGTGTGGAGCTATCTGTTCACTTTTTGATGGACAACCTTTTTTATCTTAGGTGTTGATGAACCCAGTGTTATAATGTACAATTACTTGTATATTTTTGCCAAAAAAAAAATAAATGCTATTATTTTTATTAAGAAAACAAATACCTCTGTAAAGAGAAATTTTACTCAGCTCCGAGTCAACGGACCCGTTCAATCCATGCTTAAAGTTGTGAACTGTTGGGAATAGTTTTGTGGGAATTAATATTAATTTAATTAGCCGATCGTTTCGGTCCATGTTTATAATTGTGAAATGTTAGTATTCTCTATATATAGTGTCAGGGTAGTTTATTTTAGACGCATCATACTATGTAACCTCTATTTTGTTACAATTATCTTGTGATCTCAGGGAGTGTGTTAAGTGGTGGAGGGAGTGTTCCATCCAAACAAGCAACCCATGAGGCATGCGTCAACATTGTTAACGATTTTCGAAAGGGTTCTGTAAGTTCAGAATACTTTGTTATAGGAATACAGAATGAATCATATGACATTCGGCACATTCTTTTAGCCGAGTTTTACTTTTTAAGCCATTTGAGCCACTAGATATATAATATACAAATTTGAATCGACCCATTCAAGTAAGTAACTGGCGATAGATTGTTTTCATGATAAAAATTTTAATGCCAGTTTTCATGTTTTTAATATAGGCTAACATTAGTTTTATAAAAATGTGGTTGGTTATCAGTACGAGTATGCTAAATGTTATACTACCCAGTTCCTGATAGCTTAGCCACTGCATTACTTTCTGCGACATCAAACTCAAATCATAGACTAACTTTGGATCTCTTGCCTCTTGGATCAGGTGGACGTTCTTAGTTGAAGATTTTTTAATAGCTACATATTTTTGGAGGTTGAAAGGGTGGCAATAATTAGCTATAATTTGTATCACCACAAAGTCAGCCCCTCACTACCCTTTTCAAGGTAAACACTATTTTGATCAGTATTAGGCATTATACGCGCCATGTGCGTTATATCGAACAATATATGTTTTACTTGGCTCCTGTGATTTCTCTCTTGAAATGCTAGGCATGGTTTTTGAAATAGATTTCCTCATATGGGTTTGCTTGTCTTTTGTTTCTCATGTAAGTCAATTAATCGTTCAAATCTGTGCATTTTTTTATTAGAAATCCTTAGAAGTCTACGGTTGTGACCTCGGATTAAAGTCTCTGACAAAGTCAAAGGCGTGGATAGGAAGGATCACGTGGTGGTGACATTATGACGGGAAGTATCTGCCACACACTGAACATGTAATATGGGTGTTTAACATTATATTCTAAACATTCATATTTCTGGCACATCTATTTCATGCTATTAGTAAACAACTTTTTGATAAGGGATGATGATGATGCATTTATTCAGTTTTCATGTCATCATAAATGCATGCCTTCTGATTCTTTTACCCTTGCTTATAAGCTCATGCCTTCTTCAGTTGAGTCTCTCTGTACTGTTACTTTGACTTTATCATTCTCTTTTATTTTGACCTTTTAGCCTTATGCACCAGTGATTTTAACTTTGGCTTAATATTTTGACTTTGTACATAGTAATGTTTAATTTTGCTTTATTATGAATTTGAATTTGAATACTATAGTTTTGATTAAGAATTATTTAGAGAAGTGAGTCTGTTGAATTAATAATTTTAATTGAAGACATGATATATATGCGGTTTGATGATGAGAAATCGTGAATTATTTCGCCTTTTGCTATTAGATTATGTGAACATCCGTTAAACAGACGTCCATTGACACGAGCCCACATATGTTATAGCTAGCCGGCCACTAATCTAAGTTAAAAATTGTACGGATTATTTGAAGATGGATGGTGAGATGCATCATAGATGCACCTATCTCAATCAAGGTTTTACTTTCTATCTCTTAATTTCTATTCTATTGACATTTGAAAGCCAAATGCACTACTGGTCAAAGTTAAAGTTCACACTATTTGTTTAAATTTCAACTCCATTGTTAGCATAGTTCTGTCTTAGTATACCACCTAGCTTACCTACTAACTTTACTAAAAAAATTTGGTCTATTTGTTTCCTTATTTCTTTTTTAGGAAAATCGTCCATTTGACGTCAAAGGTATTCAAGGAGGAAGTGCACTTTTGTTAAGAGAAATTTTATTCGGCTTTGAGTCAACAGGCCCATTCAATCCATGCGTATAATTGTGTACTGTTGGGAATATTTTTGTGGGAATTAATATTAACTTTATTAACGTACCATTTCAGTCCATGTTTATAATTGTGAAATGTTATTATTGTCTGTATAGTGTCAGTGAAGTTCATCCACGCACCCTACTATATAACCTCTATTCTCTTACAAGCAACCCTTGAGGCATAAGTCAACATGGTTAATGATTTGCAAACATATTTAGGGGTACTTTTAATAGATGAGATTCATGTTCATGGTCATAATAATGTTTAAAAGGCTACAATCTATCCTCATAATGTGGGTCTTGGATTTACCGGTTAGATTACAAATAACCATTGTTAGAAAACAATATAAACATGTGTAGAGTACAACCATTTTTATACACCGCATTTGAACTGGGATCTCGTATTAGTTAAGAAGATACGGGGTGCTACAACACTTAAAGTTAGAGCAACTAGTATACGAAATATCAGTATACAATATAATTTTAATTATGTATTAATCATAAATAGTTTTTAATATAAGTAACTTTCTTGAGCCCGGGAAGCAATCAAAGGTAATAACCTAGTTATATTATAAATAATGTTGATGAAACTAATAATAGTAGGTCGTAACTTTAGAGAACTAAAAAAATATAAATATAAAACATGTTCTAAATAACTTTAGGAGTTTTTTTAGTTATCACAAAGCTAAAAGACCCCGTGTCCACATGCTCTCTTTAGTTTTGGCAACTAAGGTTGTCTGGGGTGTAAGCGGCGAGGGGTGCGGTGAGAGGGGTTTACCGTCCCATTGGAGAGCGGTGAACAATCTTAAACGGGGAGTAGTCATCGCAAAGAATGCATGCTTTTTTCTACCGTCGTTCCTCTCCAATTTACTACTCCCGACGAGGAGAGCAGGCCTTACGTTTAAGGCAAAATGAAGAGTAGAGAGGAGAGTTAACATATCATGTTGTGATTGGCTGTGATGAAGAAGCTATCACTTCCCACGAGGTGAGTATCACTTACACCCTAAATAGGGAAGAAAAAAAGTGATGAGATTTAACGGTTTTGAGTCATTTTACACATGATCAATTATTTATTCTTTTTTAAAGTTTATCATATACTAATCACATCAATTATTTATAAACCAGTAGGATTTACTCATACGTCAGACAATACGACAAAAATTCGCACGATATCAGTTTGATTCATTAAAGTAAAACCATAAAGCTAAATATTGATTATGATAATACCGACCCCAAGGCCAATATAGGTATGGGTTCGGTTTGTCATGTTAACAACATTCACTGTAGATTACGATAAATAATAAACACCAACTTGAATACAACTATATCTTCAAAAAAATTTATACAGGAATGTTAAGAAAAAAAACCTAAACACAACCAATTCGGTCGGTATGGTTTGTATTGGCACTTGGTAATAGCAACCAATATAGAAAAGCCACAAAACAAACATGCTATATGCCAAAAGATATGTACATGTGTTTTACATCTATTGATAATATCAACGAATACTGGTACCAAATCCGATAATATCGATACCAGTACTTACATTGTTCGGATGATATTAGTCGAATTTTCACGGCACTGTACGGTACAGCCAGTCACTATAACATATAACTCTTTTTAAATAAAATTTATTTGTATCGGAATGTTGAGAAAAATTTAAGCACAACTGTGTATTCATTTTTTTTTTAAATAAAAAGTTAACAAAAGCAAGTTATTAAAGAATAAAACAAATCAAATGAGAAACAAATGGGTTAAAAACATATATGTAATTTATAATATAACGAGTGAAATTGAAACTTAAATGTTTTAAATCGTGGAGTGTTCAAATGAGAAGAATTTTTTTCTAAGAAGAAAAAAGAAGAAGTTTCAACCAATGAGAATGCTTCTTATACTTCATTTAATATTTGTATTTAATTTTAATATAAGAGTATATTGGTAAACTTACATAAATCATTAATTTGTATTCTTTCCATTTAATAACTAGCTAAATTAAATTTGTAACTCATTTTCAAAATATATACTTTTTCCAAATGAAAATTAAAAAAACAACTTAATTTAAAATGTAGAATAAATTACTAGTTGTGTAGGATAAATTACGAGTTGTATATGATATATTTTGAGTTGTGTAGGATAAATTTCGACTGTGTAGGATACAATTCTATAATGTGTAGGGTATATGTAGGAAAATTTTGATATGTTTAGGTTTTGTAGATTATATGTAGAATAATTAATGATTTGTTGACTAATTAATTAAAGAGAGAAAAATTAATGATATGAGTTATAAATGAAATAACATTTTACTAATATGTTCTTTTTTCTTTTTCTTCTCAAATTAATTTTCTTTTCAAATGAACCTTCCCCTTAAGTCCTAACCCTCTTCATTGAACAATTATTCTTACCTTCTTAGTAATTAAAAATTGATAAAAAATGTGAATTGTATCGTTTGGAACATAAGATTTGATAGAAGGATACAATTGATAATTGATAAATAACAACAGAAAGTGTGTAAATACAACGAAAATATATAAACATAAATCAAACGCAAGAAGCAAATAAAGACATATTAGCCAGAAGAAGATATTTAATAATTGAGTGATGTAAAACCATTAAAACAAATTTTACGTCTATAACCAAAACTTGCCTGAATATCGCACATTAATATCTAAGTTATTTTGTGTTTATACACAGGAGTCAAAGAATGTTGCACGCAATGGCGGAACCAGAAATTTAGAACCGAGGGGTCATAGTGTAACTTTACTTAATCCATTAGCATACAATTATTTTTACCAAATGTAATAGGCCACTTGCATGTGTTTTCTCAATGTGTTATTCATGTTACTGAACAAGAGTTGCAAAGGTTTTTTTTTTTTTTTTTTTTTAATTTCTTTTTCGTATCCGGGAACCAAACCCGAAAAACGAATTATATCATTAAACTTGTATTAAACAATGGGCTGTAATAGAGCCGAGCCAAGTTAGGTTGAGCTTGAGCTTGAAGTTAAACGAGCCAACTCGACTTAACTTATTTATTTTAGAGTAAATTACAAAGTTCGTCCTTTATGTATGTCATTTATTAGAAAGTATGTCCTTTATCTTTAATAAGCTCAGAAAACATACTTAATGTTTGCAAACCCTTGCGTGTTATGTCCTTTAGCCCTAACTGAGTTAGTTTTTATAGTTAAATCTGACCAGGTGGATCCTACATGAGGGTATTTTAGACATTTTACCCTAATTAATATATTAAAATCTATTTAATGATTTATTAATTTACTCTTTATTTAATAAATAAAACAAAAAAAGATTTGTTATATTAAAAATACATAGATCAATCTCTCAGTACTCTCTTTCTCTCTCTCTCCCTTAGCTCTCTCTCTCTCTCTAGTTCTTCTCACCACCACCACCCACCCTACCACTACCACACACCTTCCGCCACCACCACCTAACCACACCGCCACCTACCCAACACCGCCACCACCGCCTTACTCTCTCTCCTCTCTCTACACTTTCTCTCTCTAAAAAACCCACTTCAAAACACCCCAAAAACACATTGCTGACACAAATCTTGAACATTTAACTCCTCAAAGCCCATGTGTCGCCGGCTGCATCACCTACTTTGCTCCGGCCACTTTCTTCCTCGCCTCCGCTGTACGCCGCCGCCTCTCCGCCGGCCGCACCAACACTGAAAAACCGACAAAACCGGTTCAAGATTCTACCTTTTTATAAAAATATTTCACTGGGTGTCAATAATATTATTAATCTGAGAAATTTTTGCTTATTACAAAGGCTGGCATTTCGGGGCTCCAGATCTTGATTTGATTCGGTTTATTTTTGCTTATTACAAAGATGGTTTTTTTGGTAAAGGGGTTGTTTGATTCGGTTTATTCGGTTTATTGGAGATGGGTTGTATTTATCTATTCTTGATACAGAGTTTGGATAGATTGGTGCTTTGTTTGGGGTGGTGGCGGTGTTGGGTAGGTGGCGGCGACAGGTGGGTGGTAGTAGGGGGAGGGTGTTAATGGTTGTGGGGGAAGGTGGTGATGGCCGGTGGGTGGTAGTGGTGGTGGTAGGGTGGGTGGTGGCGGTGAGAACAAGAACTAGAGAGAGAGTTAAGAGAGAGAGAGAGAGAGAGAGAGAGAAAGAGAGTTGAGGGTCTTCGATCTCGATTACACTCTCTGGCCCTTTTACTGGTATATCCCTTTCCCACTACCACCATATTCATTCAATGATTTTTCTTCCCATAAAAATCACCTTTCATCTATGAATTCGGAGTTTTCTTTTTCTGAGTATTCATAATTGCATACCAATTCTGATGTAAGAATCTCTCCTTAGTACAATTAAATGTTTATTTTTCTTCATAAAGTTATCGATATTGGAACAGAGGTGGGTAAACCTGACTTTTAGTAGCATTAGAATTGACCTAACTCTAATGGTTTATAACACAAGATTTGGTCAGTGTATGCTTCCCTAAATTTAGAGAGAGAGAGAAAGAGGAGACTGTAGAGAGAGATTGAGAGAGAGCAGGTAGAGTAAGAGAGTGAAAGTGGTGGTGGTGGCAGATCGGTGGTGGTGGTGATGGTGGTGGCAGGTGAGTTGTGGTGGTGGTGGGGGTAGGTGAGAGAGAGAAGGAGAAGGGGTTAATAATGTCTGTATGTATATATTTACATATATAATTCTAAAATTGTTTTATTTATTGGGTTTATGATTATTTATTATAATATTTAAGATAAAATGACTAAAATACCCTTATGTGGGGTTGACTTAGTCAACTTTAACCATGAAAACTAATTGTGTTATGACTAAAGGACATAACTTGTAAGGGTTTACAAACATTGAGTATGTTTTCTGAGCTTATTAAAGATAAAGGACATACTTTGTAATATATGATATACATAAAGGACGAACTTTGTAATTTACTCTTTATTTTATCGAGCTCGAGTTTGGTTCGTAAAATGTTCGAGCCATCTCGAGTCGGCTCGTTAATTTTTTATTTTTTAATATTTTTATTTTTTATTTTACAAATATTGATAACATAAAAAAAGTACACATATTTAAAGAACAAAATATTTTTTTTCATTTTTCTAATATTTTAAAGAACGAAAGGCATATTAAAAGTATTATATGTATAATTTTTATTTATTTTTTTGTATTTTTATATGTTATTGATTAATTAAACTTAAAATGTTCACTTTTCACTCCCCTCACACATATTTTTTACTTGAGTAAACTGCCATTTTGGTCCTTGTGGTTTCGGCATTTTTGCCATTTTAGTTCAAATCTCAAACTTTTTAAATCTGGGTCCCTGTGGTTTCATCTTTATTGCCATTTTAGTCCAAAATTCAAAATCCCCCTTTTTTTGACTGTTCCAAAAAGTTTGAGATTTGGACTAAAATGACAATAAAAGTGAAACCACAGGAACCAAAATGACAGTTTACTCTTAATTTTGGACTAAAATGGCAATAAAAGTGAAACCAAAGGGACCCAGATTTAAAAAGTTTGAGATTTGGACTAAAATGGCAAAAGTGCCCAAACCACAGGGACCAAAATGGCAGTTTACTCTTTTTACTTTAATACATTTAAAACTAAAACTAATCTATATAAAATAGAATAATTTGAGCCGGCTCACGAGCCAAGCCAAACCTAGCTTGAGCTCGGCCAAACCAGCTCGTTTACAAATCTATATGAGCTTGTGGGAGCTTAACAAATTTTGGTCTAACATTCCTATCTGAGTGTCGGGGGCATATACACAACTACACAAGTTCAAATTTCCCAACGTGTAAGGTAAAACCTAAGTAATTAGTGTTGTAGTAATCGCTAGTCGTTAGTCGGGCGGCGAGGTGGGGACTAGCGATTAATCGGGGATTAATCGGAATTTACAGGGATTAATTTGATTAATCGGGGATTAATCGGCACCTAGTCGGGATTTTTTACAACCATGGACTAATTACCAATAAACTTAGTTCGTTTACAGACCCTTCAATATATGATCAACCAATTACCTAGGACAAAACACATCGTTTCTCCTTTTAATTTTTATATCTAAACTACCCAACTTTGATAACAAAAATTACTTTAGCCGTAGCTTTATATCTAAACTTCCCAACTTTGAGCACAAAAATTACTTTAGCCATTATAATTTCATGTTTGTAAAAAAACTAACATGATCATTCTACCGGTCCACATGAGGTTCATGGAATCCTTATCCTCATGATTAGACTTAAGTGGAGGTGATTCAGTCACTGGTACAAGACTTTGAACCATTCTTTTATGTTTTATAGCGTTAGGATATGAAAAATCCATCTTTTTCATATTAAACCACATCCAATTAAATCTAAATGAAACCCTATCACTCTATCACAAAACACACACCACCCCTTTCTTCTTTAGCACAACGAATCTCTATCTTCATTTCCATCTTTGACATCGTCACCACACCCATTTCCATCTTTACGGACAAAGGCAACTGAAAAGCTGACCTCGCTTAATCGGTTTTATACAAAAGATACCCCTGATCCCAATTTTTTCTGGGATACCTCTAATTTTTTGAGCTAGATCAGCGGCTCGCCTAGAGGGGAATCAACCGCTTAACACTTACCAGTTAACAGTACCCCACCCGCGTGATTATATTTATATTTTATACGAAAAAAATAAATTGTTTTTTATACTAATCACCACTTATTTTATTTCTCATTATAATAGATATACTACTACCAGTGAGGTGTGTAGGTGGTCTATTGGTAAAAACCAAGCCTTTAAACACATTAAGGACGAGGTATTGAGTTCAAATCTCACAAACGACAGGTTTAAAAACAAATTTTCCGTTAAAAAAATAGATATACTCCTATTTACTACTACCACCAAACTGTCAATATATAAAAGAAAGATAAATTCAAATATATACAACTAGCAAAAAAGATGGAAAGACATTCGAGTTTAGCAACCTCACAATGATCACTATCTCAATAATCAATATTGTTATATTGGTCCTAACTAGACTTTTTCAATTTTGACAACTCACACCACCACTCACAAAGTAAGCCGCCAGCTCCACCGTGAACGAAACCTATCGCCACCACAACCACCGGCAGCGTTAATTTTGGTCTTCACATTCTCAAACTCAGATATACGGCAAGGTACATGAATCCCACCATCATAATTAAACCCATAAACCTTCTCAGTTTCCCTTAACAAATCCCCAAATAACGGATGATTAAAATAAATAACCGGCACCAAAACCCTACGTGCATCATGTTCCTTTTCACCAACGTACACTGCCAAATGCCCTTTTGGAACCGGATTCTTATTCTTTTCTTTCGTCCCGAGACGAATGTAACTTGAACTCTTGTGAAAACATATGTCTTTCGCGCTTTTCTTCAACGAACAAGCGAACGCACGAAGCTTGTACATGGCTCGGGATGTGTAGTTGGGCTTGTTTAATCTTAGGCAAGTTGAATCTTTACGTCGTCGATGAAGTCCCCATCCGACGAGCTTTACGAGCTTGTGACCGATTCTAAAGCCTCTAATCCGTTGCATGTCTGATAAAATGAAAAGGGTTTTGTGGGATTTTGATGACTTGAAATGGGTTGGTTTTAGAATTGTGAATGAGGATGAATTGAGGTGATGTGTTTATATGGTGGGTAGTGGGAGATTCTAACGGGTATGTGGGGCGACATAAGTGGGGTGCGGTCGGTAGATGGTCTGGTGGGATTTGGAAGCACGGAATTAATTAAAACAGAAAACGAAATAAACTAAACAAACTAGAAATGTCAATCCTCGGCACGTATGCCATTGTGGCTTCCTGGAAATGTCTTGATGGTTTTATTTTCAAATTCTTTTTTTGGGTCAAACTAATTTCACTCTTATTTGCGTACTTAAACAATTGGAGTTGAGTTTGAATTCATTTTAACTTTAACTCCACTCCTTTAGTCTAATTGAGCTAAAGTTAAGTTAATGCTGACTCGGATTCGAGCTATTTGTATAAAGTATGTGTTTGACTCGTTAAAGATGTTTAAGCTCAGATATGATATAGATTCAAATGGTTTACTACTTGTTAAATATTTAAGTATTTTTACTGAAGAAGAAGTAGAGAACATGGCGGGGGTAGTAAAGTGTAAGCCGGGTACGTTTCCCTTTACGTACTTGGGATTTAAAGTAGGCGCAAATATGAACCTAATTGGAAGTTGGAAGGAAGTGATTGATAAATTCAATAAGCGTCTATCTAATTGGAACGCGAAGCTTCTTACGTTTGCGGGGAGACTAACACTTATAAAATAAGTATTGGGAAGTATTCCCATTTATTTTCCGTCATTATACAAAGCACCGAAACGTTTATAAAAACTTTGGAGGGTATTGGGAGGCTTTTTCTATGGGGTGGGAGTGAGGGTGTAAATAAGATTCGATGGGTAAAATAGGAGAGAAATGTGGGGGCAAAGAATTTGGGTACCAGGTCAACTTTGGACAAAGTCCATTGTTTCGCTACACTACAATCAAAGGGTTGTACAAAATGTTCCAGTGAAAAATCGGTGTCTAGAATATGGAAATCAATCGTTAGGGTCGAAGAAGATTTTAAAAGAATGGGTATTGATGTCCAACTAAGTCTTAAGAGCAAAGTCAGGAGAGGCGTCAAGACTTTTTTTGGTGGGATGACATATAAACCTCTAAAAGAGGAGTTTCCGATTTTGTAACAGATGGCGAAAAATAAAAAGAATTTAGTGTCAAATAATTACAAAAAAGTAGTGGGGATTTACTATGGGATTTTCAATGGTGTAGGCTTCCTAATTGTGAAGAGGAAAACGACGAGCTCATTAATTTGAACGCTTTACTAATGCAGCAATCTTTGGGTTATGGGGAAGATTAATGGAGATGGAAGGAAAATGTGGAGCAGGGCTTCCCAGTAAAGGAAGTTAGAAAAGATTTGGATGGGATAATAGACATAAACAGTCTGCTGATTTGTTTGGACTGGTGCGTTCTTATGTTGTCGGACAAGGCGTGGCCCAAGGTAATACTTTGCTCAGGGTACTTTGCGTTAAGTACCAATTTCTCTGGCTCGGTTCTTGGGGTCAGCCTTGCGGTTTTGGCCGGACGTAGTTCGTCCGTCGACATGATCTCCCGACGTGCATATATAATCGCAATCCCTGTTTTGGTTGGGAAACCGATTGCGAAATAGGGAGTGGATGTTATCATATTGAAATCGCCTTGTGCTTCTCTGGCGAGAAGCACGTCATATTTGGAGGTGTGCGGTAAGACCATAAAGTTTACCTCCTCCGTCTGTGTATGCCTACCAGCTGTAAGCATCATTTGAAAAGTTATTTGGCCAAGGGGGAACCCCGTTTCCCCTGTGAATCCGGCCAAAGGGTATTCCACCAGCTGCAATCTATCTTTATCTGTTTGATCGAATTGATTGAAGCACTGCTCGTAGATTATGTCGGAGGTGCTGCCCGGGTCTATGAAGACGTAATCGGTGCAGTAGTGCCCCAAACAACCGGTGACTATGACGACGTGCCTGTCATGCGGTCCGCGTCTAACGCGTGGGAAGAGGACTTAATCATCACGCCAATCGTCGTCTTGTACCCTCTTAACTGCTTTATTCGGTTGCATGCGCACCCCGGTGATCATATGGGTGCTGAGGTATTTCATCTTTTTGTCAGAAGGGTCCTCATCTTGGCGATTTACGAGCTTGGTTTCCTTTCGCGCATATGACAACAAATGTTGCAGCTTCCCGCTCTTTAGGGCTTTCTCAATCTCCTGCCGAAGACTGATGCAATTGTTGGTGATGTGACCACTATCTTTATGGTACTCACAGTATAAGTCGAAGTCTTGGCCCATCTTGTTTTTCATCACGGTAGTGGGTTTAAGATTACACTCTTTAGTTAGAAGATTGTCTTTTGACGATTTGGTAAGATTGGTCCATTACCGGTCTCGATTCTCCTTTTTTGTTGCCATCTGGTCCAGTTGGTTATTGATCGTAGATCTGGCATCCGCCTGGGACCCATGCGAAACATACGATCTGGACTTGTGGTCGCGCGTCCACGAGTTCTTATTGTGCCTGTTATTGTTGTTGTGCTGTGACGATTCCTGGCGAGAAGAATGCATTTCTGTATAAGAAGTGTGATCTTTGTCTTTAGTTGGCAGTAATGAGCGCTCGGTTGGGCAAACGTTTTGACTGCCGCCTTAACGTCATCCCATTTTTTGGGTAAGCCTTCCACTGGAATTTTTTTTTATCATTTCTTCGTTCTTGACAGCCTTAACGAAATGCGCGTGTGCAAGCGCATCTGGTACCCCTCCGATTTCGAGGCACTCTTTATTGAACCGGGTGATGAAGGCTTCCAGGCCTTCGTTATTCACACACCAAATGTTCAATACGTCCGTAGTATCACGGGCGTGTCGTCGTTGCTGGCTAAAATGGGCAAGAAATTTCTCTTGCAAATCTTCGTATGACACCAGTGAGCCCACTGGTAAGCTATCGAACCTGGCCCTTGCGGTTCCCGTAAGGGTCTGGACTAAAAGTTGGCACCATAGTGGTTGCGTCCAGCTGCCAACGAGGCCGGCTCTGGTGAATACACAGATGTGGTCATCGGGGTCTGACAACCCGTTGTAGTTGCCCACACTAGGTGGAAGTTTTGACCGCATGAGTGGTGCCAGGACAATTTCCTTTATGAATTTGAAATTGCCCGCATCAAATTTTGGTATGTAGACCAATCTGTAATCGTGCTTCGCAACACGAACATAGGTTGTGCACGGATGCACAGGTGTGTATACGTCCCGGTCATCTAACCGGGTGAAGACGTTGTGGGACTTCCCGTAGTAAGTGGAGTCTTCAGGGTCGATCCTGTCATTGATGTCGTCATTGGGGTGCGCCCCAAGACAGCTATATATGCCCGACCCTTGGCGGTTATCAGATTCCCGACATTGTAATCTGGGTAGCCCCAGCCTATTGTGTGCTGAGGCTCTTGCCTGGGATGCGTATGTTGAATCCCCTTCATCTAACGTATGTTGACTCATATATGAGTCACCATATTGTCCGCGTCTGTTCCTAGACGTTGGCTGCTGTTAGGGTAGTAGCTCATATTGAAGAACACGAGGCGCCAGTGTGATTGGTGCAGGTGTATGTTTTACAGTATACTGTGTGCTCGCGCATATATGGTCATAGATTGCACTTCGAGTAGCTTGTTGTTGTAAAAACCAGGAGTGGGGATCTACCCATTCCGGTATGGTGGGTGTAACATGGGGGATATCTGGCATATTTGCCGAGATGTTTCCCATTTGAGCGAATCAGAATTGGTATCGTATTATTGAAACTTAAAAATAATGAAGGATTACATCCAAATATAAAGAACAACTATTTACACTTTAATACCCTAGACAATAATAATAATTAACAAATAGTCTAAACTGACTAAGGCTAATATTCCCCCGCAAGTTCAGGGCGGTTAGCAATCTGCAACTTGGAACGCAAAAACTCAAACTTCTGGGATGACAAGGGCTTTGTAAAGATATCAGCGATTTGATCGTCAGTAGAGATGAACTTGACATTTAACTTTCCTTGAGTTACTTGTTCACGAACAAAGTGGTAGTCAACTTCAACATGCTTGGTACGAGCGTGAAATACTGGATTAGCCGTGAGGTATGTAGCGCCAAGATTATCACACCAAAGTGTAGGTGCCATGCTATCCAATCCAAGTTCTCGAAGCAAGGACTTCAACCAAATCAATTCAGCAACAGTGTCTGCAATAGCCTTGTACTCGGACTCTGTGGAGGATCGAGATACAGTTTTCTGTTTGCGAGCAGACCAAGAAATGAGATTCGAGCCTAAATAGATAGCAAATCCCCTCGTGGATCGACGATCAACTGGGCAACCAGCCCAGTCAGAGTCTGAGAATGCATGAAGATTGGAGTTCCAATTAGAGTCCGAAAAAGCTTGAAGGTGATAACCCGTATTATGTCGAATCCATAATCCCAAATCTATGGTGCCCTTAAGATAACGTAGGATGCGCTTGACACCAGCCCAATGATTCTCAGTAGGAGCGTGCATGAACTGGCAGACTTTATTAACTGCAAATGCAATGTCTGGGCGAGAAAGCGTAGCGTACTGAAGAGCTCCGGTTGTCTGCCTGTAGCGAGAGGGATCATCGAGTAAGGGACTATCATCGGGTAACAGCACATGAGAGGTGCTCATGGGAGTTGATATCGCCTTGCAATCGGCAAGACCAGCACGGTGTAGTATCTCACAAACATATTTCCTTTGGGAAAGAACCAAGTCAGAACCTTTGTGAACAACTTCGACCCCCAAAAAATAATGTAATTGACCCATATCCTTAAGTGCAAATAGAGAGTTAAGTTGCTGAATGATTGATGCAACAACAGTGGAGTTGTTGCCGGTGATGATAATGTCATCCACATAAACTAGAAGATAGACAAGGCAGTCCGAGGAGTTCCGTATAAAAAGTGAGGGATCTGTTTTGGACCCATAAAATCCTAACTGATGAAGTGCAGTAGATAACTTTGTGAACTAGGCACGAGGAGCCTGTTTGAGGCCATACAATGACTTGTGCAACAAGCAGATGTGATCAGGTTTGGTTTGATTGATAAAGCCCGGAGGTTGGCGCATGTACACCGTTTCCTCAAGATATCCATGGAGAAAGGCTGTTTGAATGTCTAACTGTCGAAGAGGCCATTTGTAGCTGACAGCTAGAGATAGGACGGTACGAATAGTGGCAGGATTAATGACCGGACTAAAGGTCTTATGATAGTCCACGCCATGCTGTTGATTGAAGCCTTTTGCCACGAGTCGGGCTTTGTGCCTGGTAATCTTTCCATGTTCATCAGTCTTTAACCTGTAAACCCATTTACAATCAACAACATTAGCATTGGAAATAGGGGGCATAAGTGTCCACGTGCCATTCCTATGAAGAGCAGATAGCTCTTCGGCCATTGCTTGGCGCCATTCTAAAGACTTGTTAGCAACGGTAAAGGTAGTGGGTTCAATGGGAGGAGATGTGGAGGTGGTGGCAGTGTAGGCAGTGGGGTTGTATCGATCTGGTTGTTTAGGATTATGACGTAGGTTTGATGGTCGAGGCCGAGGAGGTGGTCGTGGGGGTGGGGGTGGGGGTGGGGGTGGGGGTGGTGATGGTATGTTGGTATTAGCGGCCGGAGCAGGTGATAGGGGTGGAGATTGTGGAGGAGATTGAGGAGGTGGTGATGGGTGGGTTGGTGATTGTGGTGGTTCGGGTGGAAAGCCGGGTGGTGGGTCGGGAAAAATAGAGATGTAAGGAGGGGTATAGGGTGGTGGTGGTGTTGGTGAAGGCTGATAGGGAAAAACATGTTCGTTGAAGCGAACATGCCGAGTAATGTAGATCCGATCAGTGGATGGGTCAAGGCAGCGATAACCATGGTGAGTAGGACTGTAACCTAGGAAAACACAAGGAGTAGACCGGAATTCAATTTTGTGACGATTGTACGGACGAAGGTAAGGAAAAGACTGACAGCCAAAGACTCTTAAGAATGAGTAATCCGGTTTTCGTTTGAATACATGTTCAAAGGGAGTTTTGTTAGATGAAACACGAGAGGGGAGGCGATTTATGAGGTAAACTGTTTCAAAAGCAAAGTTCCAGAAGCGTTGAGGAAGACTAGATTGAGACAAGAGGGTGAGTCCAGTTTTCACAACATGACGATGACGACGTTCAACAAATCCATTTTGTTCACTGGTGTGAGGACAAGACCGTCGATGGACAATGCCAAGGTTGCGACAAAGATTGGTGAGAGGTCGAAATTCTCCCCCCCCAGTCAGATTGAATACATTTAAGCTTGGTGTTAAATTGACGTTCAGTCATGGTGATAAAATTAGTGAGGATGGTGTAAACATCTGATTTTTGATTTAAGGGATAAATCCACATATAACGAGTACAATGATCAACACACAAAAGAAAGTACCGATGACCATCAAAGGATGGTTCGGGAGAAGGGCCCCAAACATCACAATAAACAAGATCTAAAATATTATTGCTATGAAAAGTAGAATCAGGTAAAGATAACTTGGAGGATTTTCCACATTGACAAGAAGAACATAAATTATTTGATAATTTGTCAGAAACAGGTAAAGAACAATAAGAAACAATAGAACAAAAAACTTGAGCATGAGGATGTCCTAAGCATTGATGCCAAATGTTTGAAGAGGCTTTGACAGCAGTGAAAGCAACCTTGGGCAAAGACTTGAGTTGTGGAAGACGAATGGAGTACAATCCCTGCTCACTAGGGCCCGAAAGGAGGGTAGTGCGTGTAGTCTCGTCTTTCACAACAAAATAAGAATAGTGAAATTCAAAGAAAACATTGTTGTAAAGAAAAAAATTTTGAACAGATAAAAGATTTTGTTTTAGTTGAGGAACATGAAGGATATCAGATAGGGTAAAGGTTTTGTTTGGTGAGTAAATTTTGGATGAACCAATGTGAAAAATGGGTACTGAGTTACCGTTACCAACAAGTAAAGAATCATTACCATAGTAGGCCTCAGAGTTATCCATGCTAGCCAGGTCTGGAGTGGCATGATGAGTTGCACCAGTGTCGGGCTTCCAAGTAGGTCCAGAAGATGGGCCGACCTCTGAGCGTGTTGTAAAGTTGGCCTGTGGAGCAGGTTGAGACTGGTTCGATTGAGTTGGACATTGAGATGGTAAATGTCCTATACCACACCTGTTGCAATGACCATAAACAGTGTTTTGGGTGGAAGCCCAAGAAAACTGTCGTGTGCTACTACTATCCCGAGGGCGGTTGTTAAAACCACTACGTGAGTTGCCACGAGATCCACGACCGCCTCGATTGTTATTGAAGGACCGAGAACTAAAGTAAGCTTGAGGCCGTGGAGATTGAATGGGTTTTAGTTGATAACCTAATTGAGTAGCCATTAGTTGAATGTTATGTAGTTGTTGTTGAAGTTGATCAATATTCGGTTGTTGAACCGAAGGGGCAGCAGTCGATGATGATTGTTGAATCGAAGGAGCATTTGCCATGAAAGCATGGGGGGTAGTAGTCATCATTTTTGTAAAGACATAATCATGGTCACACAGAAGACCATGTAATTCATGGAAGGAAACGGGAGGAACACGAGCTAATAAGTTGGCCTTGAGGCCATTGTATTCCTCTCTAAGTCCTGTAAGAGTGAGTATGACAAGATCCTTTTCTTTAATCGGCTCTCCAATGTTAGCAAGGGCAGTGGCATACTCTTGAGCCCTGCTAAGATATTCTGTCGATTTTTCATCACCTTTCATGGTGATTCTCAGAAGTTGACTTTTAAGGGTAAATTCATGGGACAATGTAACAGGGGCATAAGCCCGTTCAAGAGACAACCATACCTCACGTGATGATTTTCCTTGAATGTGCTGATAGGAATCTTCAAAAACTGTTGAGATGATCAGCATACGGATGTGAGCATCATTGCAGATCCACGGGGTGTAGCTTGGATTATTGGTAGTTACAGACTCATTTGTAATTTTCTGTTCTGGACATGGTATGGTTCCGTCAACATAACCAAAGAGATTATGAGATGTGAGAAAGGATTCGATCATAGATCTCATATAACCATAGTTGGTAGGTTTGAGAGAGAAGGAGAACTTGTGAGAGTTATGAATAGTTTTCTCCTGATGTGAGAACTGGATGATTGTTGCCATTAGGGACTGCTACTATTTAAAAAAAACTGCTGTAGAAATCAAACCACTGCTGTTGTTGAATCAGACACTTCTATTGTTGAAATTGCTATTGCTGAATCGAACTGCAACTGTTGTTGCTGAAATATAAATTGTTGATGTTGCAGTCGGAACTGGTTTTCCAGCCAGAAAAGAGCGGGTTTTTTTTTTCCGTAGTTGAAATTTAGGGTTAGAGAAAAAAAGGAAGCTCTGATACCAAATCAGAATTGGTATCGTATTATTGAAACTTAAAAATAATGAAGGATTAGATCCAAATATAAAGAACAACTATTTACACTTTAATACCCTAGACAATAATAATTAACAAAAAGTCTAAACTGACTAAGGCTAATAGAGCGGATGGGCCGACGTGGCCTATAGGTTGGTTTATGGGAGTATGCCCCTCTTGTCCAACCACTCTCAGGACAAAGCGTTCCCTCTCTAAGTTGGTGATGTTTTGATGATTAGACATGATCTTTGAAAAGAAGAGATGATTATGCTAGAAGTAGCGGTGCGCGCCAATGAAGAAACAGTGGTTAACCAGCAGGTTATTCCACGGGTCGAGTCTCGTTAGATAGGGTTAGTCCCTTCTTTCCTTGATCGATGGCTGGATCGTCTCTAATCTGTCACCTGCACAGTGAAACACGTCATGACTCGCAACAAGGAGAATAGGGTGGGGGTTGCTCCTTGTTACCACCCTACAGCGTGAGAATAAGTATTTGCTTTGGAAGCAAGATAAACATTTAAGTAGTAAGTGGGAGTGAGTAGATTAGCATTACCTCAAACCTGGTTTGAAGTTGGTATTTATAGCCGAAAAGTGAAGGAGAAGGGCCAATGGTCCGCTTGATGGGCCTTGGGCCGGACTGAAAACTTGCAACTTTCCACAGGCCTAGCAATCGCGTAGGCTGCAGATGTGTCAGGCCCGCGGTGGAGGTGTCGCCATGTATCCTGCTGTATCAGTCGCATGAAGGGACGACTGCCACGTGGCCTGGTGGGGTTGTCAATCTGTTCAACAGCTTTATGCAAGTGGGTTGGGTAGCCGCGTATTGGACGGTCAGCTGACCGCTGTTGTCAGTGTCAAGGCATACCGCTCACTAGTTGGTCACAGAAGTCAAAGTGACAGTTCCACTTGCAATATAATAAGATGTCGTTCTTGCGGGTGTGTTTTGCAGGCTTGAGCAGGACCACATCATGCAGTGGGTTAATCGTACATGTACAGATTAACACAAGTACACGTTACTCTGCACTTCCTTCACTGCCCACGCACGCGCCCGCGCGAGACTGTTTATGGCAATGTGCGGAATGTAGTAACATGACAGTTGTAGAAGATGTGTATTAAGATGATAGTAAGAACTACCATCTTTAGTAGCAACCATCGCATTCTGTGTATGTTGTCCAAAACAACCATTTTCATATACAAGATGAGATTCTCATCTTTGTCCGAGGGGGAAAGCAAACCGGGTCTGCACGTGCCCGCACGAACAGAGGCATTTTCCTTAGTTGAGTGGGATAGTAATCCGAGTGATGGTCACTTGCTCCCAAGCCTGGTTCAGGACCATACCCCTTCACCACTTCACCATAACCTAAAAACCGAAACACCCCCACCCACCCCCACCCCCACTAAGAAAAAAACTACATCTCACTAAAAAAACCGAAAAAAAGCCCAAACCCCCACATCCCTCAAAAACCTAAAAAACCTAACTCCTCCACCTCCCAGCCACCAAAAATCTAATAAAACCTTACCGCCCACCCCTCAAAAACCTAAACCCCTCCACCCACCCCACTTAAGCTAAATGCTAAAACCTAAAACATAAAGCTAAACCCCACAACTAAATTCTAAAAAAGTTTTTTTTTATATTTTTATAAAAAATGCTAAATTTCGTCACTAAAAAATTTGAACAAAAGAACCGATGCGCATATGCATACGCATGCACATTTGCAACGGTACTTTTTGTTCAATTTTTTTTATAAAAAACAATCGCTAAATTTTGTCATTAAAAAAAGAACAACAGTACCGGTGCATATCTGCATCGCCATTGTTCAATTTTTTTAATGATGAAATGTAGCGTTTTTTTATAAAAAAAAATATTTTTGTGTGTTTTGTTATGAAACTAACCTAATAGCACAACAATATATATGAGATATAGGGAGAAAGAGATTAATCTTTCATTGATAGGTATGTCTTACAATGATATACAAGAGAGGTATATATAGGAGTACAAAACTTAAAGAAGAAGCTAATCTATTTTTAGTGTTGATAACCATATAATAATATATGTTTATAACACTCCCCCTTGGTTATCAACCTAATACGCATGGAGATGCTGCCTCATTAAAAACCTTGCTAGGAAAACCCATTGGGACAAAACCATAGCTAAGGGAAAAAGAGTGCAGTGTGTATTGTCTCCCCCTGATAATCTTGTCTTATTAAAAACCTTACTACAAATGGAATAAAACCCAGTGAAGAGAAAAAAGTGCAACTTGTATGATACTCCCCCTCATTTGAATAAATATCCTTTAAGTAACGTGTGCCGATCTTCCCTGAAAGTTGCTCAAAGATTTTGTATCCAATAGAATGTCGCTTGATCCCTTAAAGTACAATCCCTTATGCTAAGCAATGTTGTCTGATCTTCAGATGAGACTCTTGGTGCTTCCTTTCGAAAATAAATATCATACGATCCACGATTGTGCTATGTTACATTCTCAAATCTACAAGACTAACCAAACTTGTTTTCATGGGTTAGTAAAATATAATCAAATATCGTTCATATCTGAAATGTTTGTTTCAACTCATTTCAATGTCTCCTAGCTTGACACAGACTATATCATGACAATAAGTTCAAGTGAAAGATATTATGATCATCATAACTAGCAATACATGTTAATGCATAAATGTATTTAACTATGGTACTCTAGAATGAGAATCTCTACTTTGGTAGAGAGATGATCATATTTATTTCTTATAACAAGTGATTGAATAACTTTTAACGTACTCAAAAGATAATCTTTCTAATAATAAAATGACCCGATATATGCTCGAACTGTAGGTCAAGCAATAATTACATTATGCCAAGGTATTTAATAGAAATCTCCCTCTATGAGCTCGATAATTTCTCTCGATAATGCGTAGACATCATCACTATAAACTGTGATATAAAAGAAAATTGTTGATAAAATATGCCTATTTTTATCAAACTTATATCCCTCTTATCTAAATATCTCGAGTTATACAATACTCGACCCGACTATTTTAGTCCATACATATTTGTCAACCTCATATAGTACGTTTTTTTAGGTTTTGATACCAGTGCTTCTAGCATTACCAATGCATGAGGAAATTCTTTTCATCTTATCCAAATATGCATGTGCATTCACTCTTTAGGAGTTTTGCTACATAAACTTGCTTATTTAACACATAGATTTCTATATCATATGCAAGGATATCTTTAACACTTGCTTCGTTTGTAAAATCCATATTGTACAATGCTCTTACATTGTACATTGAGATGCCATAAACACCAGACACAAGTTTTCTATGTATGTTTATTGGTGCACAAGAATTACATCCATAAGATGTTTCAATTAACATTTTAAGCACTCAAATACTTTGGGATACTCATGCGGAATTCCAATTGTATACAACGTATGCAAATATGAATCTGTATACAACAATCATATTGTTCTCGAGAACTTGAGTTACATGATTATGATTATTTAAAATCCTTCAAGGACTTTCATGTAAACTTTAAGTATCAAGTAACATAACATTAATAAGACGCATATCAATTCCCTCTCTATATTACCAGACAAATAAAATATTGAAAAGTCATTGCATCCACCAATAGAGAATGTGTCTCTTTATAATCAATCATGGGTTTTGCAAAAATCCTTGTGCCACCAATTTTGCCTTATATCACTCATTTTGATTTTCACATAATTCGAATAAAAAAAACCGTTTATATCCAACATATTTCACAACTTCAGTTGTATAGATGTTGGTCCGAAAACTTTCCATTTCATTAGAGAATTCAACCCTGCCTTATTTGCGTCTTTTCTCTTTTGGCCAATCATTTCTAATAGGCAGATCTTAAATTTTGATCCTTATCATTTATCATTTCAAGCGCTATTTTATATACAGAAGTATTACGACGTTGATTTTAATTTGATTCCACACATATATATATATATATATATATATATATTTAGACATGATATAAATTAATGAGATCTCTTTAATTTCAGGTACCTGAGGTTCTTCTTGAACCATCATGTCTACTGTCTCTTCAGGAGATCTTATTACTATAACCTCGACTTGACCATCTTAATTACTTGCTCCAATTTTCGAGGAATTTTATTATTGGAATCAACTAGTCTATCACGCTTTAGGCGTGCAATAGACTCATTACAGAAATATTTGGTTGTCCTCTTGGGACACAAATATGACTGGAGCATAAGCAGTTGATTATGTGACTTAGTCACTCTATTTAGGTCATTGAACTTGTCTGGTAACTTGTTCTTTAATATTGGTAAATGAATTATCCTTTACACTTCCGATTCACCGTTTATAGTCTGAGGATTAAAATGACATGATAATTCATTCCACTTTTCACTTTCCAACTGCTTGTTATCTCCCCCTAATGTTGGGAACATTCATTCACTAAAGTGAAAACGAATGAGCCGTAATCAAGTCTTTAAGTATTTAATTATAGACAATTAATTTTTTTTACCCAACATAAATTCTCAACCCTTTTAGAGGTCACAACATTGTGCTAGTGGTGGATCAATATTATATATACCACACAACTAAATTCTTAGAAGGGACGTATTTGGTTCCTGACCAAAAACCAACTATAACGGGGGAAGTATGATGACATATTGGCTTGATGTGAATTAATGGTGTACATGTAAAATCATATGTACCCAAATACAAATATGAACTCTTGCTCTTATGCTCATTGGCTTTGCAATCAATTGTGAACATTTAGTGATCGTCTCAACAAAACAATTCTTGTATAAACATAAGCTATATGAAGTTCAACATTTATTCCAATATCATTAATAACTTGAGAATTGAATTCACCGTTATTACCAAAATAAATATACCAATCTAGATTAATATGCTTGCTATCACATTAGCTAAGCCACAATCACACAAACTCCAGGTTGTGGATTTGATAACCATTTAGACGATGCATCGATTTAAAAACACTAAATGGTATCATGTTTGGATATACGTATCCTTTCTTTATTCCAAAATATTTAGGGATTCACACCCTATCTTGGTTGGTAAATAATTATTTCTTTTTGAGAGCAAAGACATCTTTAATTGTTAGGAAGAATCTTCCAGTTCTTCATTATGTTTCACATCATCATTGACTCGGCGTGGTCTAACCGGTCATGCCAATCAAATATCATGATCCATAACCTTCTAGTTTATGACCGTAGATGTATTACTTGTTGTTTGTATAATAAACATATAAAATATGAGAAAAAGTCGTATTATCATCCCAAACTTTCAATGATATATTCTCATATGATTACTCCCTTTATGTGCCACCTTTGGTGGTCTATCTCATTATTACCAGGACCATTATTACAATTCTCATGGTCGATCTTATCATTAGAATTTTCTTAACTATATCCATGATCACAATGATCAAATATATATTCACCTCATGGATCAGAGTAAAACTAAACAAGTTTCATGATTTTCAATTATTTTCTCGAACATACGAATATACAGTCACTACAAACCTTTAATAGCCTTTTAATGATATTGCTACTTCGGGAGCATATCTAAGGTTTGACCAACAAAATTTGTTTCATCCGATTTTCCCTAATAAATAAAGTTCTCTTCACATAACATCAATTCAGAAGTAATTACAATGCCGAGTCATATAAGATTTGTCAATATAAAATATCATGACCTTATACAAGCTGATAATGAGATTTAAGGAGTATCACATTTCGGGTGACATGTCTAAGCGTATTTATACTCTTTTCATGTGAGATATTATAAACCACAACTTTGGTTTAATTGTTCTATTGGATACGTCTTTCTATATATAAATTATCGTTACGTATAGAACACAAAATATACCATTGAATTATATAATTATACAAAAAGCAACTGACACCCATTCTACACATATCGAAACGCATGGGCGGCTATGATGGTGTGCAGGGAGGACCTCCGCACAAGGTCCGTGATTTCGAGGGGCACGCGATTTTAAAAAAATCCGATATATATATGTTATTTTTTTTAAATAGTGAACAAACACATACCAACTCCAATATAGACCCATTTACAAATCATTTTTTTATGGTTTAGAATTTAGCCACTTGGCATTAGGTTTATTGAGTTCAATACTAATTTGATTTTTTTTAAACACTAATAAAACATTATGGAAGGGCACATTTTTTCGAGCTTGAACAGGGTACGTGAATTCTTAGAGACGCCTCTATCGAAACGACGCCATGGCTATGAATTGGCCGGAAGTTGTAAATGCGAAACGGAGTCGAGGAGGTACGACGGTTAACCTAGATTGTATTTCCCTTTAAAATCAAAACTTATTTTTGATATTTTCTTTCTAAAACAAAACTTAATATTTTAAAATTCTAATTGAAAGTTTTCATCGTATTTTAAAATTCTGATTGAAAGTATTCATCAAAAACAACGGTTCCTTTAAAATAACTTTTCCTCCAATGAACGACTTTCTACATCTGAATCGTTTGACTCCTTTGTTTTAACTCCTTTAAGCAAATATGCTTGAGTCTGATTTCCTTCTCAAATTGAATATGTGTTTAACGTGAAAACTTAATTTCGTTTTCTATTTGAAACCTTAATTTTCTTATAAACTTTTTTTTTTTTTGGTTTTGAAAATCAAAGATGTTTCTGATGTTGTTTCGAATCAGAGTACTTCAACGTTTTATGAAGTTTTTATCTTGGTTTGAATATTTCTCAAAAAAAAAAAATAATAATGGATTAAAAAAAAACAGTGGCCGACAACAACTGTGATTTTGATTTTCAAACAACGATTTCGTGTATTTGACTCTTTAAAGACGTTAAGGATTATGATTTAACTATTAATTTTTTATTAATTCCGTTTCTGACTCGCCGGAATTTCTCACTAGAAAAAGATTATCTTCAATTTAGTCCTTTAATTTGCAATGGCTCTGGTATCAATATACAAAAAGCTACTACCACCCAAAACCCTACAAAATTCAAAAACAATATATATTACGATTGAAGTTAAAAAAAAATCGGGATTACCTTTGTGAGTGACGGTGGCGTCGACTGTCTCAGCTTTCCCGTTTGTCGGGCTGCTCAATGTCTGATCACCCGTAATGTTAAAACTTCTTGATCATCGGTGCCTATCACAACTTTACAACGCAGGTAACAAGAATAGGTTCTTTTTTTTGGGGTGCGGGATAACATGGAAGCGAATATAGGGTTTTTGGAGAGAGCACTTTGTGTGCTGATAACGTGTTATGAAACTAACCTAATAGCACAACAATATATATGAGATATAGGGAGAAAGAGATTAATCTTTCATTGATAGGTATGTCTTACAATGATATACAAGAGAGGTATATATAGGAGTACAAAACTTAGAGAAGAAGCTAATATATTTTTAGTGTTGATAACCATATAATAATATATGTTTATAACATGTTTTAATTTTTTATGTATTTTTGTTTGTGTTCACATTGGTTCTCGCGATTTTCGCAATAAAGAGTAGTTTCTAACAGATTTTTTACACACATTCATTGTTTTTTATATATAAGTATATTTTTTACTTTTCTTAAATTTGGACTCCACACTTAATTTAATTATCAAAGAATGTTATCTTTTGAAAGACTTAAATGTCCGGATGGTCCCTATGATTTTGTAAAAGTACACCTATAGTTCTCAAATTTTAGAAATTGCATCGGTGGTCCCTGTGATTCACAATTTGTTACTTGGATAGTCTCTGGAGTAGATGGGGGTTAGTTTTCTCCGTTAAGTCCATCTAAACACACACTCACTGTCTCTAAAACACACACACTCTGACTCTCTCTACTCTTTCTTTCTCTCTTTCTCAGGAAAACCACCACCACCTACCGCCACCAGCATCACTACTTACCACCACCCACCCCCACACCACTACCACCTTCTTCAAATCCGGCAATCACCAACTCTACTGTAGTCGTCACCACTACCAACACAAATCTAGCAACCCCGCACCACTGGTTGTCGAGATCTAAAACCATATTTGAATATGGGTTTTAGGGCTTCAATTTTAGGTTTGAATTTAGGGATTTGATACTTTGATTTGGAATTACAATGATCGGAATTACTTTGATATGGGTTTAATCGGAATTACTTTGATATGGGTTTGAATTTGGGGTTTTGATATGGTGGTTGTGGTGGTCGAGTGAAGGCGGTTGTTGTGGTGGTCGAATGATGGCAGTGGTGGTGAGGGTGTTTGTAGATGAATGTGGTGGTGGTGTGGGTGTTTGTAGGTGAAGATGAGGGAGATGGCGGAGAAGAACGAGGTGGTTCTGGTCGTCAAGTGAAGGCATTGGTAGGTTTAGGTTGGAGGTGGTGCGGCTGTGGTGGGATCAGGTTGGAGGTGGTGCTGCGATGGTGAGTTCAGGGTGGCGGTGGAGGTAGGTAGCTATGGTGGAGGTGGAGGTGGGTGGCTATGGTGATGGTGGACAATTATTTATAAGGGATGGGTGAATAAGGTGGGCCCACACTTTTAATAATCCATGTTGGTTTTTTAATTTTTATAGGGATGGGTAGATAAGTAATTTCAGATAGACTTAACAAAGAAAACTAACCTCCATCCACTTCAGGAACTATCCGAGTAACAAACTGTCGAACCACAGAGACCACCGGTGTAATTTCCAAAAGTTGAAGACTAGATGTGTTATTTTACAAAACCACAGGGACCATCCGAGCATTTAACTAAGGAAATTGACATATTAGAGGAATCCAAAGTAGAATGTAAAGTAGGCTGGAATTTCATTATTACTTGAGGTTATGTTTTTCTACGAATTGAAGGAAATAAAACAAGAGCTAAATGTTGAAGGGTTTGAACAAAAATGATATAAAGGAAATGTGTGTGTGTGTTTTTCTTCTTCTTTTTTTTTTTTTTTTTTTTTTGTGATATAGAATTTTTCAGAAGTATTTATAACATCAATCGCAATATGTCGCGACATGTTTGTGTCTAGAGATATCCAAATGATGACAAAAATATTCTTCAACTGAGGCTACGAAAATCAATGATCATACTTTCATTACCACCATTTTAGAAAGTTGGAGGTTAAAATCAGAAAATAGCAACAAAAGAAATGCAACAAGATTGTCAATTTTAATTTGGCATCTACTGAGATTTGACATATATGGGTTTTTTCGTATTAGGCAACGTTAGTCGCCATCATTTCTTTTGTAATAACGCCCCCACTAGGCATGCATGCATTTACATTTTTTAACAACAAACGAAATAAGATTATATTATGAAATTTTTTATGTTTTCTTTTAGCCACACTTTTTTTTTTATCTTTTTTGTTTTACCACTAAACTAACATGTTTCCTTTGGTCTCAATTTTGCTTTTAATTAAAATAATGTCATCTACCCTCATATATTTAACTTTTTTTTTATAGCATTTATGTAATTTACTCAGTTTTTGTGGCATTTGTAACCATCCTACACGACAATATATTTTTTCTATGTTTTGACCATAAAGGTTTTGGTTCTTACACTTTGACCCTTTCAAATTTTGTTAAGTTTTTTAAACAAATTTACATTCTTACCCCTGAGTTTTAATAAATTTATCACACGTTCCATGAACTTTAATAAAGTTATTTTTACTCTTTTAAACACGTAGTACATTACAACCCTGGAATTTTAAAATAATTACCGCTTTAAATTTTTAACGAATTTTCGTTGTGACGTCATGATTTACTTACATGAAATTCATCTTTTTATATATAGTTGCAGATAATATTGATTTATGTTATTGTACTGGAAATTTGTAGCCGAAACATAAATCTTTATCAATAACTAGACTTTTAATTACTATAATTATTTTTGCTTTAAAAAAAAGGTTAGTTTCCTGCCGTAACACGCGGGTGGAAACAACCTAGTTCAAAACAAACCGCATCACCCCTCAAGCAACAGCAAGTATGAGGCACCAACTAAAGTAATCACCATAATGACTCTTGGCTGTTAATCATACACAGCCACGTTAGGCGTGCATAGGGGTGTAAACGAGTCGAGCCGAGCCCGAGCTCGAGCAGGCTCGAGCTCGGCTCGTTAGGTTTATATGAAGCTCGAGCTCGGCTCGGTTCGAGCCTACTTCTTTGAGCTCGAGCTCGGCTCGCGAGTGAAACCCAAAGCTCGAGTTCGGCTCGACTCGGCTCGAACTATTTTGAGAACAACCTTAAACGAGCTAAAAGCTCGGCTCGAGCTCACTTCAACATCACTTAAATGAGCCAAAGCTCGGCTCTACCTCGGCTCATCAATTTTATCATCATTATTAATATATTATATATAAAAAAAATAAAATTTTATATGGGCTCGTTTAGGCTTGCGAGCCTAAACAAGCTTTGTATTTCAGGCTCGAGCTAGGGCTCGATAACAAAACGAGCTCTATTTCAGGCTCGAGCTCGAGCTCGGGCTCGTTAAGACTCGGCTCGTTCGAGCTATTAACCGAGCCGATCACGAGTAGCTCTCGAGCCTCTGGGCTTGTTTACACACCTAGGCGTGCATGTACTTCACTAAGCTATTTTTTTGGATTAACATCAATATAAAAGAGTTATGGATAAATTATTGTACAAATGGATTCTACCATACAAAATATCCTATATAAGAAGTGAATGAGATAATTTTTTTTTGAAGTTTTTTACCTCTACTTATTAAGCACGTATTTTAGTCTTAGAATAAAAACAAATCATGATTTTACACTAGTAGAGTAATTCTAGAGTAATTATAATTACTTTACTATTGTAAAATAATTTTTTTTTATATTTTGCAATTAAACGTCATTCTTACGTTAAAAGTATTTCGTATGTTAAAACCCATTTGTATTTGATCTTTACGCTATAAAATTTTTGCACCAATTATTTTGTTTCAAAAAAGTTACGATAATTTTTAAAAATTATAGTGATTTATAGTTTTCCAGGAAGAGTTTTATATCTTGCGATTTCACGTAGAAAAACAAATTTCAATTTTTGTATATATATCATTCATGACGTGAAAAGATGCAACTTATTTTACATGGTTGAAATATAAAATATTTTGTAGCTATGAGACCAGGAAAGATTTGAACTATGAAGTGCTAAACCAATAAGATGTCTAAATCATTAAAAACCTCGTTAAGAGGTAAACAAACAGTCACTAGGTCTTATTTTATCCTAAAATGTCAGTAGGCTATAACACTAATATTTTATTCTACCTTTTAATATTCATAAATTTTGCTTTGGAAACTTCTTTCATTCTATTCATTTTTTCTAATCTAAAATCTTAGCCAACAAATAATTAATTCCATACGATTTTATTTTATCCATATAATAAACTTTCTTATTTTTTTATCTTTTATTTCATTCAACCTATTTATATATATATATATATATATATATTCAAAATTCCAAATTAAGTTGTAGTTAGTAAGTTAAAAATGAAATATTCGTAACAGAGTATCTTTCTTGTATTGTAAATTAAAACGAGTGTCGGTAATAGACTACATATTAAAGTATATATTTAGTATTGATTTTAGTCATGAGCTGTATATATTCTGTCATCATTCATCCCAAAAATATGGGATTGTAACATCTCTATAGACTAATACATGAATGAGAAGGCGACGATTTAAAAGATAATTTCCTATTGGCCAACATGGTATCATACAAATAAAAATAGCCGCCACCTCCTTTTCACTTAATTAATTAAAACATTTTAACTTAATTAAAACATAAGTCTTAAAGTACGTCAGAACCACATCACAGTTAAGTTGTCTTGATCCTTATGGATCTTATTACATTTGTCCCAAATAGTTTTAAAAGTTTGTCCAACACATTATCAAACCAAACATGCATCAACAACCACAAGATACGCCATAATTCCCGAAGCCGAACTCAAGTACCTGAAGAACACGTTAAAATCAAGTGTCAATACAACGGAGGGTGAGTTCACATATTCAAATTTAAAATAATTTGACCCAAGGAAAAACTTTCTAATTATGTGTTTATTATAAAAACATCCATATAATTTTTCAAGAAAGTTAATTCGTTTCCTTGTAAAAATAACTCAAGGGTCAGCCGTCGCAAGCATTTTCATAGAACTTTCCGACCATAGACATCTTCCTGAGTTTACATATTAAATTGATAGAATCAAATGTTCGGACTCGTAAGTTAGCAAGACATTACGAACTATATATTAACAATGAAGTTATAATCAATGATAGACTATGAACATGATATCAATTCGTCATTTGACTTGACACGGGCCGACCGGTCACGATGCGGTTCTCAACCCGATAGATCTACTGTAACACTCGTCAGAAATTTCTATTATTTTAATCATAAAATACGGGTCTTTTTAAACAAAATGCATATTTAGTAAAACTTAGTTAAAAGTTAAGATGTACATTGTTTAGCGAGTTAACATAAGGACTTTCTAGTCCAAGTATTCACAACTAATAATGTTTACAAAACAACATAGTCTTGACAAGTTTAGATTAGTGTGGAAGCTTCAAAAATGGTGTTCGGTTCTTGATTTTATGCTTGATCACCATCCGAAGCTAACGAGCATCACCTAGGGTCAAAACCACATAATTAATTAGTTTTGACAATGTTAACCGAGCCTAGACAAGTCCCAATGACATAAATATAACGAAACTCGAAAAATTCTGGTTTTTAGACTGTCGCGCCACGCGCCAGACTTAGTCCAGCCCTTCGCGTGCCGCGGGAGGCCCCGCGTGTCGCGCCAGTTCCTTATGCCCCCGTCGCATGGCGCGGGGGAGTGCATTTTCCAGCAGGTCCAGTTTCTGGACCTGCATTTTGCCCACCTTCGAAAATTTACAAGAAAAATCTAACTTTAAACGATCATAACTGTTTACTCGGTTGTCCGTTTTAGTCCATTCTTTTTCCTATGAGTCCGTAATAAAATTACGGAACCAACCATGTAAATTTCACATCACGGAAACCGAGTTACGAACAAATGATTCATAAAATCCTTGTTTCGATTGTCCAACCCATTAGCAATAAGTGCAAAATACCATTTTTCAGTTCTAAGACTTTTTGGACATAATTACCCAAATCCCCGGGCTTATAAACCTTGGCGTATTCGCGCCATTCCATGGCTTTACGCTCAAATTAGAACTTAATGCTTGTTCCTCAAAATTCAAGCATTCCGCTTCAAGCGACACTTACGATTTATTTCTATTGTTTGGCCCGATATCACGGATTCGTAAACTTAAATTAACATGACCAATTCATTGGCGTAGTACTATCCAACACTTAACGCAATGTGAGACTTTCAAGTCTCAATGCATATGATTCTTTTAAAAGCATCATTTTGACCCGTTTGGTTGTCGAGTGAAAACCATCACTTTGATGAAAAGACAAACCCTTTTCCAAAACCATTTCCAACCATTATTTTGACCCGTTTGATGTGTCGAGTGAGCTTCGTCACTTCAAGGACATACCAAACGCATACATTACACTACGACACCATTTATACACTAGAACCAAACATTTATGCATAATGTAACGGAACTAAGGTCACGTACCTTTAGAGCACACCCTTCAAACGCGTATCCCCTCCGGCTTGTCCGCTTGACGATCCAGATTCTTTGCCTAAAGAGTTCAATTCACAATCAATTTAGAACTCTTTTCATAATCATTAACGCTTAATTCTCTATAATAATCAAATCTGCGTTTTCACCCGATTTTTAACATTTTAATCCTCACTTAGGCATTTTAACAAACACCTAGCGGGTCAGATTTTTACATAATCGAAACCAAGTTCATGACTTGAAATTCTCATCTAAATCAACATCAATTAGGCAAATTTACACATGTTTTAACATCAATATTTCAGGAATACTTCATAAATTCAAATTACACTAGAACAAGAATCATAATCCTAGTGTTTATCAAGTTTCTACAAAACCCATTAATCACCTTCAATGGTGTCTATGGAATTTACTAGAGTTAAATATGATTCCATCAAATACTTGTCTAGGGTTTACTCTTAGACACTATATTGTTCTTATTCCATCCTCATAACAAACATACAACCATCAATTTCGAATTCCCTAAGTTTACTCAGAATTTCAACCAGAGATTCCTCATGAAATTCACATTCCTTATGACTCCCCTTTCGATGGAGATCACGAATTTGTGTTTGAAACTTGGTTTGGAACACATTTGAACTCCCAATTTGGTGAATTTTTGGAAGAACTAGGGTTTGTGGGAGTCCTTGTGTCGCCCCCTGTGTTTGATCGACCATACACACCTTTGTGTGTGTGTTATTTTGTTTTTGTTAAATGAAGTTTCAATTTCTACAACATAAGCCCCTCAACTTTTGTTTAGTTATTATTTTAGGCATTTTAATTCATTCATGCTTTACTACAAGACAACTAACTAACTGGGTTATTTATTTCCTAGTTAGCTTATTCTCGTGTATTTTGTACTTTAGAATTCTAATATAAAGTTTTATAAATTTCGGGGTGTTACAAGTCCATCCCCCTTAAAAGGGGTTTTGTCCTCGAAACCAGAATACGAACCGAAAAGTGTAGGGTAGTGACGTCTCATCTCCTCCTCGGACTCCCATGTGGTATCCGAGCCTTTCCTGTGCTCCCATTTGACTTTTACTTGGTCAATCTCTTTGCTTCTTAAACTCTTCACTTTACGATCTAAAATTGCAATCGGCTTTACTGCATAATTGAGACTGTTATCCACCTCGATGTCATCGTAGTGGATATATGCAGTTTCGTCGACTAGACATTTTCGGAGATGTGACACGTGGAATGTGCTATGTATCCCACTCAACTCCTCGGGCAGTTCGAGACGGTATGCTACCTTACCGACCCGTTCGATAATCCTGAATGGCCCAATAAACCTCGGGCTTAACTTTCCCTTTTTTCTGAACCGGATAATTCCCTTCCACGGCGATACCTTTAACATAACCTTGTCACCGACTTGGAACTCAGTTGGTCTTCTCATTTTGTCTGCATACGATTTTTTTCGATCTTGAGCCGCTTTCAAGTGAGCTCGGATCATGTCAATTTTCTCATTCGTGATTCGGACTACGTCTTTATGAGCAAGTTCTAGTGGGCCAACCTCACCCCAACATACTGGGGTCCGGCATTTTCTACCATAAAGCATCTCGTACGGTGCCATACCAATGCTTGCGTGGTAACTATTATTATATGAAAATTCGACCAATGGTAGATAGACATCCTAGCTACCCCCGAAATCGATAGTGCATGCTCGTAACATATCCTCCAACGTCTGTATTGTTCTTTCACTTTGTCCATCCGTTTGTGGATGGTACGCGGTGCTAATGAACAATTTAGTTCCCATCTATTCTTGGAATTCGCCCCAAAATTTCGAAGTAAACCGAGTATCTCTATCGGACACAATAGACATCGGTACCCCGTAACGTGCCACTATTTCATTGGTATATACCTCTGACATCTTTTCGGATGTATAAGTCTCACGAATCGGAATGAAGTGAGCACTTTTCGTCAATATATCCACAACTACCCATATAGCATCGAAACCACGGTTGGTTTTGGGCAGTTTGGTCAATAAGTCCATTGTAATTTGTTCCCATTTCCAGACTGGGATTTCTAACGGCTGCAGTTTACCATACGGCTTTTGGTGTTCTGCTTTGACTTGTAAACATGTCATGCATTTCTCCATGTATTTAACAACATCTCTTTCATCCCGGGACACCAATAGTTTTGCTTTAAATCGTTATACATCTTGGTTGCCCCCGGATGAATTGAATAACGGGATTTATGGGCTTCATCGAGTAGGAATGCCTTGACTCCACACGAATTTGGGACCCATATCATCCCAAAACGCGTCTTTAACCCTTGGTTACCATCCGCCAACTCTTTCAATTGGCACACTATCCTTTCCTTCTTTACATTTTCCTCCTTCAATGCTTCAAGTTGAGATTTCCGGATTTGTTCAAGTAATCCCGATGTTACAATTAGTTGCATTGATCACACTCGAATGGGCGTATAATCTACCTTTCGGCTCAACGCATCCACCACCACATTAGTCTTCCCCGGGTGGTAATGTATATCACAATCGAAATCTTTGACAGTTTCTAACCACCGCCTCTGCCTCATATTTAATTCCTTCTGATCGAAGAAATATTTCAAACTTTTATGGTCGGTAAAGATAGTGCATTTTACCCCATATAAATAATGCCTCCATATCTTTAAGGCAAATACCACCGCTGCCAACTCGAGGTCGTGTGTAAGATAATTCTTTTTGTGAGTCTTTAGCTGTCTCGAGGCATAAGCTATAACCTTGCCCCGTTGCATCAAAACGCACCCAAGGCCCGAATGCGAGGCATCCGAGTAAACCACCATATCGTCAACTCCATCTGGCAATGCCAATACCGGTGCATGGGTCAATTTCTCTTTAAGCGTTTGGAACGCCTTTTCTTGATCTTCGCCCCAAATAAACTTTTCGTCTTTACGGGTTAGTTTGGTCAATGGCATAACAATCTTGGAAAGAACTTGTCTGAATCTCCTATAATAACCCGCAAGCCCCAAGAAGCTTCTGATTTCCGAAGGATTCTTCGGTGGATTCCATCTCGCCACTGCTTCTATTTTTGACGGGTCTACTAACACCCCATTTGCACTAATGATGTGCCCGAGAAACTGCACCTCTCGTAACCAGAAGGCACATTTCGAGAACTTTGCATACAACTTCTCCCTTCTGAGCGTCTCCAATACTTCACGTAAATGACTTGCGTGTTCTGCTTCATTTTTCGAATATACTAAGATATCGTCGATGAACACTATCACCGACTTATCCAACATTGGTTTGCAAACCCGGTTCATGAGATCCATGAAAGCCGCGGGTGCATTGGTTAACCCGAAGGACATCACGAGGAACTCGTAATGTCCGTACCATGTACGGAAGGCCGTCTTCGGTACATCCTCTTCCTTGACTTTCAACTGATGATACCCCGATCTAAGGTCGATTTTGGAGAACCAACTTGCACATTGCAATTGGTCAAATAGGTTATCAATTCTTGGGAGCGGATATATATTTTTCACCGTGAGCTTGTTTAACTCCCGGTAATCGATACACATGCGCATGCTCCCATCCTTCTTCTTCACAAATAGTACCGGTGCGCCCCACGGAGACACACTTGGCCGAATAAATCCTTTGTCGAGCAGGTCTTGGATTTGAGACATCAATTCTTATAGCTTTGATGGCGCGAGCCGCTACGGCGCCTTGGCTACTGGTTTTGCGCCCAGAATCAATTTGATTCTGAATTCTACCTCCCGTTCTGGCGGTATTCCGGGTAGATCTTCCGGAAATGCATCGACGTATTCACGTACCACCGGTACGTCTTCAATATTTAGTGTTTCTTTATATGGTTCATTTGTGTATATCATGAATGCTCTACACCCACGCCTCATGAGTTTGTGAGCTTTTAGCATTGAGCACATAACGGGATTACCCCATTTTTTGCCATAGATGGTAACGTGTTTTCCACTTAGAGATGTTAACTTAATCTCCTTGCGAAAACACACGACCTTCGCGTGATGTCGGGATAGCCAATCCATCCCGACCACAACTTGGAATTCTTCCATCGACACTGGAATAAAGTCTATCGAGTTTTCTTCACCATCGATACTCATCTTACAATTTTGGCATACGTCACATACAATAAAACTTTTGTTATCACCTATTTCAACTTCTAAAGGCATTGGTAATTTCGTCAGTTCGAATGAAGGATGTCGAATAAATCCATGTGAAATAAAGGATTTATTCGCACCCGTATCAAATAACACATGTGCGGGAATTGAATTTATGGTGAATATACCTGAGACGACATCGGGTTCCACCTTCGCCTCAGCTGCCATTAACTGGAAGGATCTGGCTTTTGCTTTTGGAATCTCCGTATGTGAATCCTTGCCATCCTTTTTCCCCACTAGCTCCGAGCACTCTAATTTCTTGTGACCCGGTTGATAGCATTTGTAACACACTGATACCTTCCCGGGGCATAATGCAGCCATGTGCCCTGTCTTCCCACATATGGGGCATGGTTTATCTTTAAACCGGCACTCACCTTTGTGCCCTTTCCCTCATACCTTGCAGCTTGGCGACCCGCTTTTTCCCTCCTGTTTCTTTGACGACTTCGTCGTACGTGCCTTTTTCGTGGGGCTTGGATTAACAACCTGTGCCCTTCTTTCACCCTTTTCAATTTGCTTCTTCAGCTCAATCTCCCTCTCTCGAGCAGTGTTAATGATTTCGGTGAGAGTCTCGTATTTTGAGGGAGTCATGAACTCCCGATACTCTGCGCTTAGCATATTATAATAATAATACACCTTCTGTTCTTCAGATGTCACCAACTCATCACAAAACCTCAGTTTGTCGAGAAAGATCCCCGTGATCTTATCAATAGATTCGCCTTTCTGCCTAAGCTGAATGAATTCCTCTTTGATTCGATTGATAACCGCTTTGGGACTGTGGTATTTAAGGAACGGTACCTTAAACTCGTCCCATGTCATCGCCTTCGCCGCTTCACTTCCAATCTCCTTTTTCTTATTATCCCACCAGTCTTTTGCTTGACCTTTCAGCTGACCCGTGCCATAAGCTACGAAGTCATTCGTGTCACAGTGGGTTCTCTCAAACACCCCTTCGATATCACTCAACCATCTTTGGCATACTATCAGATCCACCTCTCCGTTGTAGAGTGGCGGTTTACATGCCATAAATTCTTTGAACGAGCAGCCCTTGCGCTCTCCAGATTTCTCCTTAGCTACGTTGGCACTATCTTCCAATTTCTTGATTATATCATCAACAACCGATAGTACCGTATTTTGGATCTTATCAATAAAACCGGATAAGCTATTTTCGATTGCCTTTCCTACCTCCTCGGCAATCACTTCTCTCATTTGCTCGGTGACTCTCGGCACCGCATCATCATTACCTTTATCTGTCATCTTTAAAACTGAAATGCTTACATCAAGCGTTAAACATTTCATCTATGGCATATGGTTTATTTACTTCGGTTTAATCAAGTTCATAACTTGTTTTAACCGTTCTTATTTAATGCACTTTCCGGGTTTAAGTGTGTTAACACACTCTTCTCGTGCACGTTAATTCATGTTTCCTTTCCATACTTAATAAATCTGCTTAAAACAATTAGCTCTTACCGGATACTTGATCAAGCTTGAACCGAACACACTTTGTTAAGAACCTTGAGCTCTGATAACCAACTTGTAACACTCGTCAGAAATTTCTATTATTATAATCATAAAATACGGGCCTTTTTAAACAAAATGCATATTTAGTAAAACTTAGTTAAAAGTTAAGATGTACATTGTTTAGCGAGTTAACATAAGGACTTTCTAGTCCAAGTATTCACAACTAATAATGTTTACAAAACAACATAGTCTTGACAAGTTTAGATTAGTGCAGAAGCTTCAAAAATGGTGTTCGGTTCTTAATTTCCTGCTTGATCGGCATCAGAAGCTAACGAGCATCACCTGGGGTCAAAACCACATAATTAATTAGTTTTGACAATGTTAACCGAGCCTAGACAAGTCCCAATGACATAAATATAACGAAAATCGAAAAATTCTGGTTTTTAGTCTGTCGCACCACGCGCCAGACTTAGTCCAGCCCTTCGCGTGCCGCGGGAGGCCCCGCGTGTCGCGCCAGTTCCTTATGCCCCCGTCGCGTGGCGCGTGGGAGTGCATTTTCCAGCAGGTCCAGTTTCTGGACCTGCATTTTGTCCAGCTCCGAAAATTTACAAAAAAATATAACTTTAAACGATCATAACTTTTTACTCGGTTGTCCGTTTTAGTCCATTCTTTTTCCTATGAGTCCGTAATAAAATTACGGAACCAACCAACCCATTAGCAATAAGTGCAAAATACCATTTTTCACTTCTAAGACTTTTTGGACATAATTACCCGAATCCCCGGGCTTATAAACCTTGGCGTATCCGCGCCATTCCATGGCTTTATGCTCAAATTAGAACTTAATGCTTGTTCCTCAAAATTCAAGCATTCCGCTTCAAGCGACACTTACGTTTTATTTCTATTGTTTGACCCGATATCACGGATTTGTAAACTTAAATTAACATGACCAATTCATTAGCGTAGTACTATCCAACACTTAACGCAATGTAAGACTTTCAAGTCTCAACGCATACGATTCTTTTAAAAGCATCATTTTGACCCGTTTGGTTGTCGAGTGAAAACCATCACTTTGAAGACAAGCCAAACCCTTTTCCAAAACCATTTCCAACCATTATTTTGACCCGTTTGATGTGTCAAGTGAGCTTCGTCACTTCAAGGACACACCAAACGCATACATTACACTACGACACCATTTATACACTAGAACCAAACATTTATGCATAATGTAATGGAACTAAGGTCACGTAGCTTTAGAGAACACCCTTCAAACGCGTATCCCCTCCAGCTTGTCCGCTTGACGATCTGGATTCTTTGCCTAAAGAGTTCAATTAACAATCAATTTAGAACTCTTTTCATAATCATTAACGCATAATTCTCTAAAATAATCAAATCTGCGTTTTCACCCGATTTTTAACATTTTAATCCCCACTTACGCATTTTAACAAAAACCTAGTGGGTCGTATTTTTACATAATCGAAACCAAGTTCATGACTTGAAAGTCTCATCTAAATCAACATCCATTAGGCAAATTTACACATGTTTTAACATCAATATTTCAGGAATACTTCATAAATTCAAATTACACTAGAACAAGAATCATAATCCTAGTGTTTATCAAGTTTCTACAAAACCCATTAATCACCTTCAATGGTGTCCATGGAATTTACTAGAGTTAAGCATGATTTCATCAAATACTTGTCTAGGGTTTACTCCTAGATACTATATTGTTCGTATTCTATCCTCATAACAAACATGCAACCATCAATTTCGAATTCCCTAAGTTTATTCAGAATTTCAACTAGAGATTCCTCATGAATTTCACATACCTTATGACTCCCCTTTCGATGGAGATCACGAATTTGTGTTTAAAACTTGGTTTGGAACAGATTTGAACTCCCAATTTGGTGAATTTTTGGAAGAACTAGGGTTTGTGGGAGCCCTTGTGTCGTCCCCTGTGTTTGATCGACCAGGCACACCTTTGTGTGTGTTTGGTGTGTGTGTTATTTTGTTTTTATTAAATTAAGTTTCAATTTCTACAACATAAGCCCCTCCACTTTTGTTCAGTTAATATTTTAGGCATTTTAATTCATTCATGCTTTACTATAAGACAACTAACTAACTGGGTTATTTATTTCCTAGTTAGCTTATTCTCGTTTATTTTGTACTTTATAATTCTAATATAAAGTTTTATAAATTTTGGGGTGTTACATCTACCAACAATTCCTTGCGTACAATACTTAAATGATTAAATGATATCACTTGCGTGTGGCCCATATCGAGGCCATCTATGATGCCTGCCTCACGTACAAATATATATCATACTAATAATGATAAATTTAATATATGATCTTCTACGAATTTACTGAAATCCCTGGGATCAAGCAAATTCGTCCCAACTACACGGTCGTTTTCTCTGAAACACCGTACCAATCCCCGTTTCTCTCTGAAACATATATATTCAACAAAAACCGTTTCTCCCAGAAACATATATATTCACCAAAACCGTTTCTTCCCGAAACATATATATTTAACAAATCCATATATTTTCAATGAAAATATACATTTTATATATCAAAAGGTATGTTTTATTAAAAAACATTATTAAACCCTTTTTAAGGCGTGTTCTTCCCCCAAAACAGTATATAAAACAGTAAAAAGAGGGGATTTAGTGACCAAAACACCTTTGGGTGCTTATTTTAAATAATGCAATCCCACAAATTGATTTCTACATGTCCTAATATACGTAGGAATGATTTATCAATCAATATATCACAAAAATTCATAAGTTTCTCCCTACCTTAGAATTTTCACATAACTTTGAGATTTTCTCAAAAAGTTATTATTTTTTATTATGTTGGCACGTTAATATATATATATATATAAACCTAGAAGACGAAGATTGTGAACACGAAGATTGTTCGAGTCCACAGTCAATAGACAGTACACACAGGGACTTCTAGAAGATGACGCAAGAAATGACGACAGAAGACACAAGACAAAACATATGACGAAAGCAATGACGTTCTATAATTTCAATTATTTACAGAAAGTGGTCGACAGAGGGCAATAATTTCAAACCTAACTTTGGAATCTAACTTTGTAATCAATCGTTTATTTTACTTTCTAGACTTGGCTTTTGAATTTTGTGAATCGTTTATTTTCTTTGATTAGACTAGATGCTTTGTTGCTTTATTCTTGCCTATATATAGAGGCATTGTAGATCGTTGTAAATAGGAAGAACCATTACAAGTAATAAAAATACTACTTCAATGGAACATTAAACTCTCTCCACATCTCTTTAGCTCCATTCCCTTACCATCCCAAATTTTCTCCAGATCTTCACATTATATTCTAACACACATATAAAAAAAAAACCCTTCTTCTGCAACCTTCTACTCCGCTGTGCATATTCTCATCCATCATCATCATCCGTTGTGCTTGTCCGCATCAAAGTAAGTTTTAATTTTCCTTTTACTTTTATTATCATCATCATCAATACCCTCTCTGATATATATATATATATATATATATTAAGATTTTGCGACTTGGACGATTTTATTAGTGACCATTATCATGTAAATCCGTTAACACTCCCGTTTATACGTAATATATCTACGATTTGCGCGTCGTAATATATATACATAAACGTACACATAAACTAAATATCATAACACGCGAAATCTCGTTAACTTATTTATTGTATCATTTTTAAAGCATGTATACATAAAATAACTTATATGTATCAATTTTCATGCTTGACAAACAAGTTACACATTTAACGCGATTTTACTGATTCTACCGCTTTAAGCGCACAAGTGTACATACATAGTCTAAACTCCCACTATCATGTCAACACTTAACATATTATCATATACACATATCTAAATCACATACCACATTTTAACACATAAGGTTCACTCATAAATAACCCATGCTAGTGTACATTGTAAAACACGTATTTTATTGATTCGGTAACGTTTTCGGGCGTCGAAAGTCACGTATGACTAACCAAACAGCAAGTAAACTTAATATTAGTTAAAATACTTATATTTAAACTAAAAATATCAGTTTACTTACTGAGTTAAAACAGTTTTATAAAAATCCTTCGAAAAGCTGATTTTTAACCGTTTTACCGCATAGTTTTGCGCTAAACGTTACCATAACGATCCCAACTCAAAATGACTTGATATTTTAACACAATACATGTTATTTACTGATTAAAATGATGGTTATAATCAGATTAGTGTAGTTTTTGTGTAAGTCACATAAATCATGTGATTTCACGTATTTTACAACACATAAAGCACCAAGTACAACATGGAAAGCTAGTAAACTTTATGACAAAGTTTTATATCATTTTAACACTTCAAATATTCATGTTTTTAGTTTTTAGGGCCTGATTAAAAATTATCTTTATCAAATCATATTCAAATCATCATTTCATGATCATAAACCAACATGCATGTCCAAGTATGTGCATCTAGTGCACCCATATCATATCATCATCATCCTTCATGATCTTAAATGCATCCACGAACATATTTATTTCATGTTCATATAAACCACAACATGTTCATCACATTATCAACTAATCATATTTACATAAATGCAAACTTTCTTACATTTATGAATATGTGACAAAAACCTACATGCATGCATATATATATATATATATATACACACACAACATACATACATGCATATATGAACTTCCAAAAGTTCACTTTTTCAAATCTCAATCTCAAATCACAATACCCTTTTTAGAACATCCTTTTATGACACCTTTTTGATTCATGCATGTAACCATATTTCTAAAATCATGTTGAACAAGAATCATTCATTAAAATCAAAACACAACTATATACACACATACACATAACCTTCAGCCATATATACATACATATACATACCCATTTTTACTTTATTTAAAATCTCATTCATTATTAGTTTCAAGTTTGTGATTAATTCCAAGTTCAAGAGAAACCTTCCAACATCACTATCATCACTAAAAATTCAAGAATATGATTTTGAAAATAAGTTTATACCTTTCAAGATTTTAGTGGGTTTTGACAAGATTTTTGATGTTTGGAGCTTGTTTCACCTTGAAAACACCTTTGGATCTTCAAAACACCTTGAAACCTTCTTGGAATGGACTTGGTTCTTCAAGATCAAGATTTAAAATTCAAAAATTGTTGAGAGAAGGGGGTGGTCGCCTGTAGCTTTTAGAGAGAGAGAGTGAGTGATTGTTTTGATTATGTTTCTTGAATTTGAGGAGATTTTTAGAAGATTTGATAAAGTATAATCATCATCTTGAGCCTTCCAATGTTAACAAGTGTAAGAGAGAGAATATGGAGACTCTCTAGGGCCTCCACCTCCTTCATGCACACAAACACACCATCATATACAGACATATTATATATATAAGCTCAAAAACTGGTATTTTACTGGATACCGGGTATTTTATCTAGCGTTTTAATCCCGTTTTAGTGCGTTTTAAATTATTTTTATCATTCTATAAAACTAATCTCACTAAAATATTACTGAAATAATTACTAGTTGCCTTGACTAGTTGTTTTGACAGTATTTTGTCAGATACACGCAGTATCGCGCGGTACGCGCTTAAACTCAAAAAATAGAGTTTCTTAGTGTTTTAATTTATTTTTCCTTCCGAACTTGATTAAAACTACCATTCTAATCATAACAGATTATTTTTAGGATTTTAACATTGATTGGGTGGTCACCGACGTTCGTTTCGCATTTTGTCCGTTACGCGATAAGCGTTTTTCTTATTGTTGTAAACATAATTTTTACCAAATTTGGATTTACAAACACATCAAATATCATATATAAACATCAATATCAGTCAAATACATCCCTTTTATTTATTCATGACATGTGTTACATTTGTACGGTACAGCCTAAATAGCCAGGTGTCACAGTCTCCCCCTGTTTAGGAAATTTCGTCCCCGAAATTCTACTTTACATGTTTTATTTTCGCACTAGGTGGGAAGAGATGAGGATATTTCTGTTGCATCTGGTCCTAGCAAACCTTGACCAACTTAATCCTACTCCTCCTAAGTTTCTGAATTTTCCAATCCAGAACTTCCATTGGTTCTTCGATAAATCTCAGTTTATCGTCCACTCGAACCTCACCAGGGGGTATAATCAGTGTCTCATCAGATAAACACTTCTTCAAATTGTAGACATGAAACACGTCATGAAATCCGCTCAACTCCTGTGGCAGCTTGAGCCTATACGCGACTGATCCAACTCGAGATGCAGTTTCGAAAGGACCTATATAACGCGGGCTCAGCTTTCCTCCTTTTCCAAACCTCACAATGCCTTTCCAAGGCGATACCTTCAACATAACCCGATCACCAATCTGAAACTCCAACGGTTTCCTCCGGTTATTGGCATAACTTTTCTGTCGATCTGCAGCAGCTTTCAACCTTCCCTTAATCCGGACAACCTTGTCAGTGGTTTCCTGGATAAGCTCGGGTCCGGTCAATTTCTTCTTGCCGACTTCAGCCCAATAAAGCGGTGATCGGCACTTCCTTCCATACAAGGCTTCAAACGAAGCGGCCTTAATCCTAGCGTGGTAACTATTGTTGTAAGAAAACTCAACCAATGGTAAATGAGTATCCCAACTTCCACCGAAATCAATCGCACACGCTCACAGCATATCCTCTAACGTCTGAATGGTTCTCTCTCTTTGACCATCCGTTTGAGGATGATATGCAGTACACATGTCTAAATGAGAACCCATCGACTCCTGAAGAGATCGCCAAAACCTGGAGTCAAACCGACTGTCGCTATCCGAGATAATTGACATTGGTACTCCATGACAGGCTACAATCTCGTTAAAGTACAACTACGATATCTTCTCCGTATTGTCTATTTCCTTAAGCGCTAAGAAATGAGCAGACTTTGTTAATCGATCCACAATTACCCATATCGTATCATGTCCACACGACATACGGGGTAACTTGGTGATAAAGTCCATCGTAAGATGCTCTCATTTCCACTTAGGAATCTTTGGTTGCTGCAGAAGCCCATACAGCTTCTAGTGTTCAGCCTTAACCTTTGAGCACATCAGACATTTACTCACGTAAACCGCAATATCTTTCTTCATATTCGGCCACCAGTATAACTCCTTAATATCATGATACATCTTGGTAGAACCTGGGTGAATAGAATATCTGGATTTATGAGGTTCGTTCATAACCAATTCACGTAGGTTACCTCTAAGCGGAACCCAAACCCGGTTCATGAAGTACATCACTTCATTCGCTTTTGGCATCAGTTCACATTCTAAACCTCTCAAACCTTCTCTTCTCAGGTTCTCATCCTTCAAAGCTTCTCGTTGCGCATTACGAATTCTATCGGTCAAGCCTAAAGTACGTACACGCAGAGGCTTCTCCCGCTCCTTCCTACTGAGCGCATCCGCAACAACATTTGCTTTACCAGGGTGATAACGAATATCACACTAGTAATCGTTGAGTAGCTCTACCCAACGTCGTTGTCGCATGTTGAGCTCCTTCTGATCAAAGATATGCTGGAGGCTCTTATGGTCTGTGTATATCGTACACTTCGTACCATACAAGTAATGTCTCCAGATATTCTAGGCAAATACAACAGCTCCTAACTCCAAATCATGTGTCATGTAATTCTTCTCGTGCACTTTCAATTGTCTGGATGCATAGGCTATCACTTTGTCCTTCTGCATAAGCACGCATCCGAGGCCCAAACGTGACGCATCACAATATACAACGAAATCATCATTTCCCTCAGGAAGGGAAAGAATAGGTGCACTACACAACTTTTCCTTCAATAGCTGAAAAGCTTTCTCCTTCTTTTTTGTCCAATCAAACTTCCTCTCCTTCTGGGTTAATAGCGTCAAAGGCTGCACTAATCTTGAGAAATTCTTTATGAATCTCCGATAATACCCAGCAAGTCCTAAGAATTGTCGCACCTCCGACGGAGTCTTTGGCGCTTCCCAATTCTTAATCTCCTCTATCTTCGACGGATCCACGTGTTTACCTTTCTCATTTATGACGTGTCCGAGAAAATGAACTTCTCGAATCCAGAATTCGCACTTAGAGAACTTGGCATACAACTTCTCTTCATTTAGCAGCTCCAAAATCAACTTCAGATGTTCCTTATGATCTTCTTTGGTTCGCGAATAGATAAGTATATCGTCGATGAATACTATCACGAACTTATCCAAATAAGGTTTGTATGCCCTGTTCATGAGATCCATGAACACAGCTGGCGCATTAAGTAAACCAAAAGGCATGACTAAAAACTCGTAATGGCCATATCGTGTTCGAAAAATAGTCTTCAGAACATCTTCGTCAGCAACCTTCAACTGATGATATCCTGAACGCAGATCAATCTTCGAGTAGTAGTTGGATCCCTGTAGCTGGTCAAACAAATCGTCAATTCTCGGTAAAGGGTACCGATTCTTGATAGTCAACTTGTTCAGCTCTCTATAGTCAATACACATCCTGAAGGAGCCATCCTTCTTCTTCACAAACAAAACAGGTGCACCCCATGGCGAAAAGCTTGGTCGAATGAAACCTTTGTCTAGTAGCTCTTGAAGTTGATTCGACAATTCCTTCATTTCTGACGGTGCTAATCTATAAGGAGATTTTGCAATTGGTGCAGCACCGGGTACCAGATCAATTCTAAACTCGATCTGTCTCGCAGGGGGCAATCCAGGTAAGTCTTTAGGGAAAACTTCTGGATAGTCGCGAACTATAGGAATTTCTTCGATCTTCCTACCTTCAGCCTTCGTATCCACTACGTTAACTAAGAACGCAGGATAACCCTTACGCAACATCTTAAGCATCTTCATAACACTAATAACACTCGACACTCGACTCGATCGGTCTCTGTGAACAACTGTAGCTTCACCACCACCAGGACGAGGTATTCTCACTTGCTTCTCTGAGCAAATAATCTCAGCTTTATTCTTGGATAGCCAACCCATCCCCACAACTACATCAAAACTACCCAGCTCCACTGATAATAAATCGATACTAAAACTACGACAGTCTAACTGAATACTACAACCACGAACGACTTCACTAGTCTCTATCAGTTTACCATTTGCTAGTTCTATCGAGTACTTTTTACTTAGCTTAATTGTCGGAGAACACAGAAATGGATCAAAGTTTTTCGAAACAAAACTCAAGTCAGCCCCAATATCAAAGAGTACGAACGCAGAATGGTTATTGATCAAGAACATACTGGTAACAACAGCAGGATCGTCACGTGCCTTTCCAGCGTTTAGCTCGAACGTCGTGCCCCTGGCATACTGACCCTTTGCTTTAGGACAATCCCTCTTGAAATGTCCCTGTTCACCGCACTGGAAGCATCCCTCTAGCTTTGCTCCCTCCGAACTACTTTTAGCATAGCACTCGCGGGTAACATGCCCAGTTCGACCACACCTGGCGCACTTTCTCCTGCCATCCCTGGCATTATCGATTCTAGATCTGCTAGAATTTGCTACATACACCTTCCCCGAAGTATGTTTCCTGTCACGCTTCTCATCGGTTTCCTTCCTCGAGCTCTCGGACTTGTGCTTTCTAGAATCTCCAGATTTAGGCTCAAAACACTCCGACCGTTTAGATTTCAAGTCCGTATTGGCCTTGCCCGATGACTTCCTGATTTCCTCCTTCTTGTTACGGCTACCTTTGCGAGCAGCGTCATCCGCGAACGATTTCGCCAATGTGGTAGCTTCTAGATAGGTAGTGGGTTTCGCTGATGTGACCATGCTGCGAATTCATGGCTATAGCCCCCAAATGTACCTTTCTATCTTAACATACTCAGGAGTGACCATCCGTGGAACCAACCTTGCCAAATCGTTGAACCGAGATGTGTAAGCTCTGACATTAAGACCTTCCATGGTTAAATTCTAGAAGTCGGTCTCGATCTTCTGTATCTCACTATGCGGGCAGTATTCCTTTAGGAGCATTGTCTTAATTTCGTTCCAGGTTAGACCATAGGACGTGTCTTCACCCATAATTTGAAATTACACGTTCCACCAGGATAAAGCTCCATTAAGAAAAAAAACAAGAAGCATACCTAACTCGCTGATCAGCAGCACAACCACTGATTGCCATGACGGATTCCATCTTATACGTACATCCGTGCACCGGTAAATGATCGTGGGTTGCAGGCCTGGAATGTTTTATACGTACATCCGTGCACTGTTCACAAGGTTAATGAAAATCAGGAATACGTTCCGATTATATCATAACACATGAACTACTAAAACTTTCCGATCATTATATTACCTTAAGGGTTTCCGATCTGTGGTCCACAAAAACCATGCCCATGAGCACCATGTCCGCGTCCCTGGCCATTATTCTGGTTAGCATCACGCTGTTCCATGGCAGTATTAACGTGTTGGGCTATGAGTTGTGCCAACTCTTCTGGGGTGGTAGGTAGTCCAGAACCCTGTCTCGCTTTTGGCGGCATTTCGCCGTTTCTATTATTATAACAATAATAACAACAGAAGACGATATCCCAAAAATAATTCAATCATTAAATGCTAGTGGACCAAACATTGCGCATGTATAATATCCACATATTAATGAGAACACTTTTTTAATCAAAATCAATCCATCCGATATTCATCATAGAAATTATAAAACTTGTTTTTAGTACATAACTAACCACATTTTAGCATGTCTACGTCAACACCCACAACAAGTTCATATAAAAATTCCAACATAACATCCAAAAATCTGGCACGCATGCCATAAATAGAGTGTATCTGTAACAACCCTCGGTAAAACCAACACTCTCATAATATGTTTGACACTCTATTATATTATAAAATGTCCCAATATGTTTTATATTATACCCCGTATGTGAAAAACGAGCCCTAGTTATGTTATAGTATATAAAATAAAATAAAAATCTGAATTATAAGCTGATGCGGGCCGCGTACGAGTTTTGGTTAGTTCATGCAGGCTGCGCGGACTCATAACACGCGATCGCACCAGAGGACGACACGTGTCGTAATCGTGTCGAACCTAGTGATGACCCAGCTAAGCTACTGAGTTGACTAGAGTCAACGCGGGCCGCGTAAGGCTTAGCCTTATCTTACGCGGGCCGCCTGGAAGTCTGATATCACAACTATAAATAGCAGGCATCAGTTTTCAGTTTCCGTCGCTCATTCACACTTCTCAATCTCGAATTCTGAAAGTATAGGCATAATATTTTGGGTATTATACCCCTAATTAGCGAGGTTCTGCTCCGTTGTAAGTATTATAACCCCGGTTTCATAATAGTTACGCTGCCCGATTGATTTAGGGTTCCGTAACAACTGTCATGGTTTTGCCCGACGTAGTTGTTGGAATGCCGTCTCGGGGAGGGTATTATTAATAATTTCAAAGGGTTATGATACTAACCAATGTACATTTGTATAAATTATAGATTATAGCCAGGAAACCCTTACGAAAAGCCTAAGACAGCAATGTGAGTTTATCCTCTTTTTGATAATGTTTTTGGTAATGTTTTACCAAACCTTAAATGTTTTACTATGAAATTAAGCGGTGAATGAGTCTTTGTAGTTCTTCAATTACTGCCGGTATTATGGGGTTTTGTATACAAAATTTATTACTACGAGTAGTAGTAAGTCAGGAAGGACAGTACATTACCATTGGACAACGAGTTAGCCAATGGGTAATTTGACCATAGCCATAGATCCGGTCGAGTGGCAAATACTGAATGAGTAATTGTGTAGAAAGAAACAATGTGATTGCTCTCAATACTGTTTTAATTGATAAAATGTTTCTTGATTAAACTGGGATTCACTCACCAGTATTTCCGACTGACAAATGGTTTTAAAACGCGTTACAGGTAACACAATGTGAACAGCCAATTAGTGAAAAGCCAGCTGGAGAGCACTGAAGGCTTGGGAAAAATGTGGCTATAAAAGTTACCTAATAAACGATGTTTTAAATTCAATAAAATAGGGTTTATCCCTATAATGTATTGTAATAAGAAACTTGGGTTTTTGCTCATGTTATTATTAATATAAAAGAAGGTGGTTTTACTCTGATAAACATTTCCTAACTACGGTCCTGATGTAAATTCCGCTGCGAGACTAAACAAACTGATACCACCAAACTCTGTGATCACGTCCGCCCGTTTCCGGGGATCAGGGATCCGGGGTTGTGACAGAAGGTGGTATCAGAGCCTAGCCACTGGTCTGAGCCAAAGAAGTGTTCTGCTGACACTTAAATTCTAAATTTTGTGTTAGGAAATAATTACGGAAATACGTGCATAACTGTATTTATTGGTTATGTGTTATTTGACTATCTGTTAGTTTTCAGTATGAGTGATCAAGGACCATCAGACGTGAATCGTCAGTTAGTTGATTCACCTAGGAGTGAAGGTACATCATCACAGCCTGCCCTCTCTGGGTATACTGCTGATCAGGAAGACGGAATATTTTCCTTTAGAGCTCAATCTGAAGAACCATTTCCTACTAAGAAACGAGGATGGTTCAGTAAAGAAGCTTTTGCTCGTAGGAAGAGAATGCGAAAAATGCAACAGCAAAGAGCTTTAGCAGCTATTAAGAGAGAGACAGATGCTCATACTCAAGATATGCTAAATAGAAGCCTAGCAAATTTCCATATCTTAGCTACAACTGCTGCTGAACCAGGTCTGGAACAACTAGTAGCCCCACAACCACAAAACCCAGAACAGCCCATGGAAATAGAAAATCAGGAAAACTAAGTGGAGATGCACGACTTTAACCCAGAAGAAATCCCTCGGGTACCTGCACCAAACCCACTAGACCCGAATTATGACCCCTGGTGGGACGACAATAGAGACTTTATGCAACGTTACCCTGTCCAGGATTATCCACCCATACAGAACATAGAAGTTTACCCAGGTATGGACCCTTTAGATCCCTATTACCAAGATGATTATATTAGGGAGATATAAGAGGACCCTTACCAATTTCAGGAATTGTCACCCCCATATCAGGAAAATGCACCCCAGATTCCAAACACAGTCCGAGAACCTGCACCCCCAATGAGTGCAGAAAACGTTCAAGAACTTAGGACTTTCGGGGAGGAAATTTTAGAAAGCAGTGATAGGATGCGTCAGGTGGGAGAACGTCTCGTATGGAAGTACGATGAACGTAATATGGATTTTTGGATAAATCCATATCCGTGAATGATAAAGAAGTGGTAGTAATACTAATATAATAAAAATAAAATAAAAATATGTGTGTACGGATGCATATTACTATTTTATTTCTGTTGGTATTGTAATCTTTATTTCTGTACTAGTGTGTAATAGACGCATAAGTATATGAAAAGAGTAAGTAGCAATGATCTACGTTTTTGGTTAAATTGCGTGTCATGTGAATTGTGATCAACTATATTACTTACTATTTTGTGATATTAATATGGGATAAATGTTTAAAATTCAGATGGCCGACGAAGGAAATCAAGAAAATCTGAATAACGATAACCAGAGTAACATTAACGTGGTTAATGATAATCCGAGTGTCAATAACAATGGAAACCAAGTGGACAATAGTGCTATCCAACACATAGTAGCACAGGGAATTATAGATGCAATGCCATTTATACTTCAAACTCTTAAGGATGCTGATAACAAAAGTAGACATAGTAGTAAGCGACCACTTGAACCAGAAAACAGCATGAACAATGGACCGGTACTTCAAATGCCTATTCCCAAAAGAAGAAGAACCATGCCTTATGGTTGTTCTTATAAAGAATTCTGGTCTTGTAAACCAATGGAATTCTCAGTCAATGAAGGGGCCATTGCAACTTTACGCTGGATAGAAAAGACTGAGGCAGTCTTAAGGATAAGTAAGTGTGCTGAAAAAGATAGAATATTGTTTGCTTCTAATCTGTTTAAGAATGCAGCACTAGAATGGTGGAACACTATCCTCCAGACAAGAGGAAGTGATCAAACCTATAATATGGAATGGGAAGAATTTAAAAACAAGGTAGAAAGGAAATTCTGCCCACCCAATGAGAAAGAACAGATAGCAAACAAATTCCTAAACCTTAGGATGACTGGTGTGGATAGCAAGGGGTACACAAAGTTATTTTTCGAATATGCTAGGATAGTGCCAACTCTTGCTTCACCAGAACCAGTGTTAATTTGCCGTTATATTTGGGGATTAATTGGGGAGACAAGACATGTAGTCAAGGCAGCTAGACCACAAACCATAGAAGAAGCTATAGAATTAGCCAATACCTTGACTGATGAGTTAGTCCGTACCAGAGAAGATGATCAAAGGAAAAACCTAACCCAGAAATTGACTCAAGAATTTCGTTCTGGAAATTCTAACCGTGGAAGAAATGTAGGATCTACCTCTACGCCCTACTGTAGGTATTGCAAAAGAAAGCATTCAGGAAGGTGCTCCATATATTGTAACTTTTGCAAAATATCAGGACACAAGGAAGAAAACTGCAGGAAGAAAGCTAAAAGCATGGTATGTTACAATTGCGGAGAACCAGGTCATATCAAGCTAAATTGTCCAAAATTAGCTCCAGCTCCAGATAACAAGAATACTAAAAATGCTAGAGCATTTGTTCTGACTTCAGATGAAGCCAAGATGATTCCAGATGTCATTGCTGGTACATTTTTAGTTAATGATGTCTTTGCTAAAGTATTATTTGACTCTGGTGCAAACCAAAGTTTTATTAATACATCGTTTTGCAAATTTCTAAATCAGTCATTAACTAAACTACCACATGAATTTTTAGTAGAGACAGTCAATGGAGAAACTGTTAGAATTTCTGAAATCTTGCAGGGAGCAAGCATAGAAATTTTAAATCAGAAATTTATTGCAAACCTGTATCCCATGGATCTGGTAGGATTTGATGTTGTTTTAGGAATGGATTGGTTAATAGCCAATAAAGCCAGTATTTTATGTGATCAAAAGTTAATCCAAGTAAATTCACCAAAAGGTAAAACGATAACAATTAAAGGAGATAAACCATCTAGAACTACAAAATTCATATATGTGATAAAAACTGCAAGTTGTATAAGAAAAGGTTCTATAGTGTATTTGATTTCTATAATCACTAACACTAAAGGAAAAGAACTAAAAGATATTCCAGTAGTATCTCAGTTTTTAGATGTCTTTCCAGAAGAATTACCAGGACTACCTCCAAATTGAGAAGTTGAATTCAGAATCCATTTAATACCAGGAACGTCACCAATTGCCAAAGCACCTTACCGTTTAGCACCTGCAGAAATGCAAGAATTAAAGAAACAATTAGACGAATTGTTAGAAAAAGGATTTATACAACCAAGTTCGTCGCCATGGGGAGCGCCGATACTGTTTGTTAAAAAGAAGGACGGATCAATGCGAATGTGCATTGATTATCGTGAATTAAACAAGGTCACGATTAAGAATCGGTATCCATTACCGAGAATCGATGATTTGTTTGATCAACTGCAAGGAGCTCGATTTTTCTCTAAGATCGATTTAAGGTCAGGATATCATCAATTAAAGGTACAGGAAGAGGACATTCCTAAGACCGCATTCAGAACAAGGTATGGTCATTATGAATTTACTGTCATGCCATTTGGTTTAACCAATGCCCCAGCTGCATTTATGGACATGATGAACCGAGTATGTAAGCCATATTTGGATAAATTCATAATTGTATTCATAGATGATATTCTAATTTATTCTAAGAATAAAGAGGATCATGCAAGGCATTTGCACGCACTTTTAAGTTTGTTAAGAAAGGAAAAGCTTTATGCTAAATTTTCAAAGTGTGAATTTTGGTTAGAACAAGTACAATTCCTTGGACACTTAGTCAATCATGAAGGAATTCATGTAGATCCAACAAAGATTGAGGCAATTACAAAATGGAAAACCCCTGAATCACCAACTGAGGTTAGAAGTTTCTTAGGATTGGCCGGTTATTATAGAAGATTTATTAAAGATTTTTCTAGAATAGCTATTCCCTTAACTAAGCTAACCTGAAAATCTGTTAAGTTTGAATGGGGAATAAAACAAGAAGAAGCATTTAGAATTCTTAAGCAAAGATTAACCCATACACCTATATTAGCATTACCAGAAGGAACTGAAGACTTTGTAGTCTATTGTGATGCTTCTAAATTAGGTTATGGATGTGTATTGATGCAACGACAGAAGGTTATAGCTTATGCATCTAGACAACTTAAGAATCATGAAGAGAATTATTCAACCCATGATTTAGAATTAGGAGCTATAATTTTTGCTCTTAAGATCTGGAGACATTACCTTTATGGTAGTAAGTTTACCATATTAACTGATCATAAAAGTTTAAGGTATATCTTCAAGCAAAAGGAGTTGAATATGAGGCAAAGACGCTGGATGGAATTTCTTAGCGATTATGATTGTAATATCCAGTATCATGAAGGAAAAGCAAATGTAGTGGCAGATGCTTTAAGCCGAAAGTATCATGAAAAGCTAAAAAGGGTACGTTCTCTTAAATTAAATCTTCAAGTAGATTTAAATGATCAAATAAGAGAAGCCCAAGAGTCAGTAATCAAGGATGATTCTGAAAAATTAAAAGGTATGTTAAAAGAATTAAAACAAGGAACAGATGGAATTTGGAGATTCCATGAAAAGAGAATGTGGATACCTAAATTAGGAAATCTACGTCATCGTATATTAGAAGAAGCCCATAAGTCTAAATACACGATGCATCCAGGAAGTGATAAAATGTACCAGGATTTAAGGAAAAATTTCTGGTGGATAGGAATGAAAAAGGATGTAGCAGTTTATGTTTCTAAATGTTTAACTTGTTCACAAGTTAAAGCTGAACACCAGAAACCCTCAGGTTTATTACAGCAATTAGAAATGCCAGTTTGGAAATGAGAATTAATAACAATGGATTTTGTTACTAAATTACCCAAAACTAAGAAAGGAAATGATACAATCTGGGTGATTGTAGATAGACTAACTAAGTCAGCTCATTTTCTACCAATGAAGGAAACAATTAGTATGGAACAATTATCCAAATTATATGTAAATAAAATTGTTTCTTTACATGGCATTCCTTTATCAATTGTTTCTGATAGGGATAGTCGATTTACCTCTCGTTTTTTGTCAAGTTTCCAAAAGGCAATGGGAACCAAATTAAGGTTAAGCACAGCTTATCATCCTCAAACAGATGGACAAAGTGAAAGGACAATTCAGACAATGGAGGACATGCTTAGAGCTTGTGTAATTGATTTTGGAGGTAATTGGGATGATCACTTACCTTTAATAGAATTTTCTTATAATAATAGTTATCACACAAGTATCAATGCTGCACCATTCGAAGCACTTTATGGAAGAAAGTGTCGAACCCCAGTCTGTTGGGCAGAAATTGGGGAACAGCAACTATCTGGACCTGAGATTGTACAAGAAACAACCGATAAGATTATTCAAGTCAAGGAACGACTGAAAGCTGCACGTGATCGACAAAAGAGTTATGCTGATAACCGATGCAAGCCATTGGAATTTCAGGTAGGAGATATACTATTGTTAAAAGTCTCTCCTTGGAAAGGAGTGGTAAGATTCATCAAAAGAGGAAAGCTAAGTCCCAGGTATGTTGGACCTTTCAAGATTATTAGAAAAATAGGGCCTGTAGCCTATCAGTTACAAATGCCAGAGGAAATGGCAGGAATACATGATGTGTTTCATGTATCTAATCTCAAAAAGTGTTTAGCTGATGAATCACTTATAGTTCCTCTTAAGGATATAGAGGTAAATGAACAGCTTAAATTTGTAGAAAGACCTCTACAAATTGAAGACAGGAAAATCAAGAATCTCAAGCATAAAAGACTAGTTCTAGTCAAAGTAAAGTGGGACTCCAAAAGAGGACCTGAATACACGTGGGAGCTCGAGTCAGAAATGAAAAGGAAATATCCGCATTTATTTCAGTAGATCTCGAGGACGAGCTCTAAAGTAAGGTGGGGAGAATGTAACAACCCTCGGTAAAACCAACACTCTCATAATATGTTTGACACCCTATTATATTATAAAATGTCCCAATATGTTTTATATTATACCCCGTATGTGAAAACCGAGCCCTAGTTATGTTATAGTATATAAAATAAAATAAAAATCTGAATTATAAGTTGATGCGGGCCGCGCGGACTCATAACACGCGATCGCACCAGAGGACGACACGTGTCATAATCGTGTCGAACCTAGTGATGACCCAGCTAAGCTACTGAGTTGACTAGAGTCAACGCGGGCCGCGTAAGGCTTAGCCTTATCTTACGCGGGCCGCCTGGAAGTCTGATATCACAACTATAAATAGCAGGCATCGGTTTTCAGTTTCCGTCGCTCATTCACACTTCTCAATCTCGAATTCTGAAAGTATAGGCATAATATTTTGGGTATTATACCCCTAATTAGCGAGGTTCTGCTCCGTTGTAAGTATTATAACCCCGGTTTCATAATAGTTACGCTGCCCGATTGATTTAGGGTTCCGTAACAGCTGTCGTGGTTCTGCCCGACGTAGTTGTTGGAATGCCGTCTCGGGGAGGGTATTATTAATAATTTCAAAGGGTTATGATACTAACCAATGTACATTTGTATAAATTATAGATTATAGCCAGGAAACCCTTACGAAAAGCCTAAGACAGCAATGTGAGTTTATCCTCTTTTTGATAATGTTTTTTGTAATGTTTTACCAAACCTTAAATGTTTTACTATGAAATTAAGCGGTAATTGAGTCTTTGTAGTTCTTCAATTACTGCCGGTATTATGGGGTTTTGTATACAAAATTTATTACTACGAGTAGTAGTAAGTCAGGAAGGACAGTACATTACCATTGGACAACGAGTTAGCCAATGGGTAATTTGACCATAGCCATAGATTCGGTCGAGTGGCAAATACTGAATGAGTAATTGTGTAGAAAGAAACAATGTGATTGCTCTCAATACTGTTTTAATTGATAAAATGTTTCTTGATTAAACTGGGATTCACTCACCAGTATTTCCGACTGACAAATGTTTTTAAAACGCGTTACAGGTAACACAATGTGAACAGCCAATTAGTGAAAAGCCAGCTGGAGAGCACTGAAGGCTTGGGAAAAATGTGGCTATAAAAGTTACCTAATAAACGATGTTTTAAATTCAATAAAATAGGGTTTATCCCTATAATGTATTGTAATAAGAAACTTGGGTTTTTGCTCATGTTATTATTAATATAAAAGAAGGTGGTTTTACTCTGATAAACATTTGCTAACTACGGTCCTGATGTAAATTCCGCTGCGAGACTAAACAAACTGATACCACCAAACTCTGTGATCACGTCCGCCCGTTTCCGGGGATCAGGGATCGGGGGTTGTGACAGTATCAGAAAGAGTCATAGAAAACAACCACAATAATAATAAGCATCTAACGCTTCGAACCCAGGAAATCTAACATCCTCCTAACAAGCACCTCCAGATCCACTATCCTCCAGTGCATATGGTCCATCGCACTGTCATCTAGATCCTTCAACTCGTCGTACCAATCCATCTGTCCCTCAAGATCCTTCATCTTACCCATAGCTGAGTCCAGGTCTCCGCGCAGAGTGGCAAACTATCGATCACATTGGCAACATCGATCAACCCATACTCCTTTCTGCTTCTTGGAAGCATATGCTGTCTCAGCGCGTGACGTCGATGCGATCTCTCCAACAGGCCTACCTCTTTCTACGTCGATAATAAACCAAAAGAGGTGTAGTAGGAGCGCGTGACTCGATCAATAGTAAAGATGACTCAGTAGTAACAGGTGAAGGGATCTTAGTACTAGGCTCGACAATAGCAGCAGGTGGGACTACTGATGGCTCTAATGGTTGAGCCGTGACAATAGTGGCGTCCACCACTGGTGCAGTACTGAAAGATCCTCCGATCATAGGGACACCTCTAATCACATCATCGATAACTAGTACAGTGCCTGACGATTGTCACATCTCATGAATCGAGGGAGGAACATCATCATCGTCGTCTATCCACCCGTTGCTTGTAAAAGCATATTGGGAGTCTACCTGGCAGGTAAAAGCAGCAGGATCAACATGGAATGACGAAGCGAATTCGGCTATACCAACCATCTGTGGAGTCGTGAGGGGTATCTCTGGTAGAATGAATCTGGGTGAAGTCTCGAATTCTGGCTTGCTACCTGAGTCGTGAATCTCGATAACCTCGTGCTCGTGCGACATCTGTGACATATATAACCGTACAAAGTAAGTGTGTGTTCAAATGAAAAATATCACATAAGGCCCAAATAAACATAAGGCCCAAATAAACAGATAATCACGTATGCACATAAACACGCAATGGTTTTCATACATGATAAAATTTCCATGTTTATTTAAAAATTTTGGCTTCACGAATTTTGGACTTTAATCTCAAAATTCTTTGGTTGAAGTCTAGAGTTTTCCCAGAAAACATCTAGTTCGCTAACAACCATTGGCTCTGATACCAACTTCTATCACACCCCAAAAACGTCGCAGCGGAATATAAAACGTAGTGGTGACGGAAGTTGGTACCCATTAATATCTTGTTGAACGATGCATCGAATTGTTGGACATTTGAACTTAATTAAAACATAGATTTTTAAAACATAAGTCTTAAAGTACGTCACAACCACATCACAGTTAAGTTGTCTTTATCCTTATGGATATTATTACATTTATCCCAAATAATTTTAAAAGTTTGTCCAACACATTATCAAACCAAACATGCATCAACATCCACAAGATACGCCATACTTCCCGAAGCCAAACTCAAGCACCTGAAGAACACGTTAAAATCAAATGTCAACACAAAGGAGGGTGAGTTCACATATTCAAATTTAAAACAATTTGACCCAAGGAAAAACTTTCTAGTTATGTGTTTATTATAAAAACATCCATATAATTTTTCAAGAAAGTTAATTCGTTTCCTTGTAAAAATAACTCAAGGGTCAGCCATCGCAAGCATTTCCGTAGAACCTTCCGACCATAGACATCTTCCCGAGTTTACATATTAAATTGATAGAATCAAATGTTCGGACTCGTAAGTTAGCAAGACATTACGAACTATATATTAACAATGAAGGTATATTCAATGCTAGACTATGAACAGAATATCAATTCGTCGTTTGACTTGACACGGGGCGACCGGTCACGATGGGGTTTTCAACCCGATAGATCTACCAACAATTCCTTGCGTGCAATACTTAAATGATTAAACGACATCACTTGTGTGTGGCCCATATCGAGGCCATCTATGATGCCTGCCTCACGTACAATATATATATGCTACTTATAACGATAAATTTAATATATGATGTTGTACGAATTTACTGAAATCCCTGGGATCAAGCAAATTCATCCCAACTACACGGTCGTTTTCTCTGAAACACCGTACCAATCCCCCTTTCTCCCCGAAACATATATATTCAACAAAAAACGTTTCTCCCCGAAACATATATATTAACAAAAACCGTTTCTTCCCAAAACATATATTTTTAACAAATCCATATATTTTCAATGAAAATATACATTTTATATATCAAAAGGTATGTTTTATTCAAAAACATTATTAAACCCTTTTTAAGGCGTATTCTTCCCCCAAAATAGTATATAAAACAGTAAAAAGAGGGGGTATAGTGTCACTCACCTTTGGGTGCGTATTTTAAATAGAAAAATCCCACAAATTGATTTCTACATGTCCTAATAAACGTAGGAACGATTTATCAATCAATATATCACAAAAATTCCTAAGTTTCTCCGTATCTTAGAATTTTCACATAACTTCGAGATTTTCTCAAAAAGTTATTATTTTTTATTATGTTGACACGTTAATAGATATATATATATATATACATGCTTTAAAAATGATACAATATATATATATATATATATATATATATATATTTTAAGATTTTGTGACTTGAACGATTTTATTGGTGACCATTATCATGTAAATCCTTTAACACTCCCGTTTATACGTAATATATCTACGATTTGCGCGTCGTAATATATATACATAAACATACACATAAACTAAATATCATAACACGGGAAATCTCGTTAACTTATCTATTGTATCATTTTTAAAGCATGTATACATAAAATAACTTATATGTATCAATTTTCATGCTCGACAAACAAGTTACACATTTAACGCGATTTTACCGATTCTACCGCTTTAAGCACACAAGTGTACATGCATAGTCTAAACTTCCGCTACCATGTCAACAGTTAACATATTATCATATACACATATCTAAACAACATAACACATTTTAAAAGATAAGGTTCACTCATAAATAACCCATGCTAGTGTACATTGTAAAACGCGTATTTTAGTTATTCGATAACGTTTTCGGGCGTCGGAAGGCACGCATGACTAACCGAACACCTAGTAAACTTACTATTAGTTAAAATACTTATATTTAAACTAAAAATATCAGTTTACATACTGATTTAGAACAGTTTTATAATAATCCTTCGAAAAGCCGATTTTTAACCGTTTTACTGCATAGTTTTGCGTTAAACGTTACCATAACCATCCCAACTCGAAATGACTTGATATTTTAACACAGTACATGTTATTTACTGATTAAAATGATGGTGATAATCATATTAGTTCAGTTTTTGTGTGTGTCACATAAATCATGCGATTTCACGTATTTTACAACACATAAAGCACCAAGTAAAACATGCAAATCTAGAAAACTTTATGACAAAGTTTTATATCATTTTAACTCTTCAAATATTCATGTTTTTAGTTTTTAGGGCCTGATTAAAAAGTATCTTTATCAAATCATATTCAAATCATCATTTCATTATTATAAACCAACATACGTGTCCAAGTATGTGCATTTAATGCACCCATATCATATCATCATCATCCTTCATGATCTTAAATGCATCCAAGAACATATTTATTTCAAGTGCATATAAACCACAACATGTTCATCACATTATCAACTAATCATATTTACATAAATGCAAACATTCTTACATTTATGAATATGTGACAAAAACCTACATGCATGCATACATACATATACATACACGACATATATACATACATATATGAACTTTCAAAAGTTCACTTTTTCACATCTCAATCTCAAATCTTAAGACCATTTTTAGAACATCCTTTTATGACACCTTTTTGATCATTCATATAACCATCTTTCTAGAATCATGTTAAACAAGAATCATTCAACAAAATCAAAACACAACTATATACACACATACACATAACCTTCGGCCATATATACATACATATACACACCCATTTTTACTTTATTTAAAATCTTATTCATTATTAGTTTCAAGTTTGTGATTAATTCCAAGTTCGCGAGAAACCTTCCAACATCATTATCATCACTAAAAATTCAAGAATATGATTTTGAAAATAAGTTTATACCTTTCAAGATTTTAGTTGGTTTTGACAAGATTTTTTATGTTTGGTGTTTGTTTCACCTTGAAAACACCTTTGGATCTTCAAAACACCTTGAAACCTTCTTGGAATGGACTTGGTTCTTCAAGATCAAGATTGAAAATTCAAAAATTGGTGAGAGAAGGGGGTGTTCGGCCGTAGCTTTTAGAGAGAGATAGTGAGTGATTGTTTTGATTATGCTTCTTGGATTTGAGTAGATTTTTAGAAGATTTGATAACGTATAATCATCATCTTGAGCCTTCCAATGTTAACAAGTGTATAAGAGAGAAGGTGGAGAATCCCTAGGGCCGCCACCTCCTTCATGCACACACACACCATCATATACATACATGTTATATATATATATATATATATATATATATAAGCTCAAAAACTGGAATTTTACTGGATACCAGGTATTTTATCTAGCATTTTAATCCCGTTTTAGTGCATTTTAAATTATTTTTATCATTCTATAAAAATAATCTCACTAAAATATTACTAAAATAATTGACTCGCTGTGTTGACAGTATTTTGTCAGATACACGCAGTATCGCGCGGTACGCGCTCAAACTCGAAAAATAGAGTTTCTTAGCGTTTTAATTTATTTTTCCTTCCGGACATCATTAAAATTACCATTCTAATCATAACAGATTATTTTTAGGATTTTAACATTGATCGGGTGATCACCGACGTTCGTTTCGCATTTTGTTCGTTACGCGATAAGCGTTTATCTTATTGTTGCCAACATAATTTTTACCAAAGTTTGGATTTACCAAGACATAAAATATCACATATAAACATCAATATCTGTCAAATACTGTTGGTGCATCCGTCTGTCGCCTACGTCTTGTATCGAGTCTTGTTTAGAGATAGATATAATAGGGCACGAAATCCAAGAATTTGGTATTTAGGAGTGATTCCGCTTGAAATGACATCTTATCATTTCAAGCGAAACCCCTTAACTTTCTGATTCCACTCGAATGTAATATTCTGATTCCGCTCGAAAGTGTTAGTCCTGATTTCGCTCGAGATGTCATATGTTGGCCTATAAATAGGTTGCTTGGAGCGAGATCAGTAGTAGTTATCTTCCGGTTTGCCACGAAGTGCTTCCGAAGTGTTGTCGTGCTTGTAAAAGGATTCTATATCAATAAAATCAACAGTTTAAAGTGAATACGGCTGAAATAACACTAATTCATTAGTTTCCGCCTCTTGAATTGGTGAAAAACTCTTCTGATCGACTCATTCGGGTCTGAAAACGATCCTACAAGTGGTATCAGAGCTCAGGAGGAAGAGTTCTTGTCGTTTCAGCTGTATTTTCTACACTTTCTTCTTCAAATTTGAAAATTTTTCTTGGTAAAATTGACTCAATTTTTCACAGAACACTCGCAATCATGTTTTGATAAATCCTTGAAAGTTTCAGAAGTAAAATAGACCTAAAACTTCATATTTTTGAGGTTCCGCTTGAAAATCAACGTGCACATGATGACATCAGCAGCATTTCTTGCTGATTACGCTTGAAATCCAGGGTTCCGCTTGAGATTTCTTGATGTTTCCGCTTGAAAACAGAGGTTCCGCTTGGATGACTAATTTCACTTTAATCAACTTGATTGTTGATTCCGCTTGAACTTTCGTATTGATTCCGCTTCAGTTGATCATTCCGCTTGAATTGATCCGTCTGATTCCGCTTGAAAAAGTTTAGTGATTCCACTTCAAAACTTCAAAGAGATTCCGCTTGAACAGCTATTGATATTCCGCTTGAAAGTATATAGTTGTTTGATTTCGCTTGAAAGAATACATTTGCTATTTCGTTTGAACTTGAGAGTTTGTGAATTTTGGAAACTTGAACAATGGACAACGAGTTCTACAATGCCTTTGCTAGTCCTATCACAATTACTCAGAATGCTTTGCTTGAAAATGAAACCGGGACATCACATAAACCGCCTAAGCTCTTGGATATTGATGATTACAATGGTTGGTCCGAACGCTTTGGAAATTGGGTTGAAGCTTATCACTTGGATGCTTGGGAACACACTAAAGTCCCATATGAAAGGCACACAAGGAATGGTATTCAGTTAACAATCAGAGAAATGAGTACTGATGAGAAAAAGAAGTATAGAGATGAGAAATTGATGGTGAGTCTGCTTCAGCAAGCAATTAAAGAGGACATTTTGATTTTGCTTCAACATGAAGGAAGTGCATATTCAATCTGGACTGAATTGGAAGCAAAGTCTATAGGAAGTGATGATATGCTTAAAAACAAGATGTCTCTAATGAAGATAGAATTTGATCTATTTCGTGGGTTGAAATCTGAAAATACCAAACAAATTATTGAGAGATATTGTAACGTGGTGAGAAATATGACGAAATTAGGGATCAAAAAGGATACTGATGAGCTGATTGAGAAACTTGCTGATGCGTTACCACATGATACTTGGGGAACATTCCTGATGATGTTGAGAAACAATTGGAAGGAATATAAAAAGCTAACATTGGGAGATTTTATCAAACATTTGGAAGCTCTAGAGATGGAGCAAAGAAAGATTGCCAGGATGAAGAACTATGATGGAGAACAGGATATTGGTTTGTATTTTAAGAGTGGTGTTAGTGAAAAAACAAATCTCTCTCCAAAGGTTGAAACTGCTTTTAATGCAAAAGGTTCTTTTGATAGTTCATCTCAGGGATCAAATAGCACTACCAGATTTTCTTCATTTCCAACCTATGATCCACAGTTTTCTACGACAAAAAGTGGCAAAGTTCTTCAATGCAACATTGCTTTAAAGCTTGAGAATGATCAGAATTATACTGAGGAAGTTGCAAAAAGTCACTTGTGTTTGTTGGTGACCGTGCTTGAATCCTCTGGAGGCTTAGTTGCAGGGAGGATTGGAAATCCAATGCTCACGAAAGAGGATTACGATCAAATTGATGCCGAGGAAATGGAATTGATGGATATTAAATGGTGCATGGCTAGTGTGTTGAGGCGGGCTGAAAAGTTTAAACAAATCACAGGCAGAGATGATTTTCACGAGGCACATGTTTCAACTTTAGGTTTTGATAAGTCTAAAGTTACTTGTTTTCGTTGCAGGGAAAAGGGGCAATTCAAGAGAGAGTGCACAAATCGAGAAGCGAGTGGAGCTCAAAACCCTTTCGGAAACAACGATTACTACAAAAAGGTGATTTATCATCAAGTCACACAACAGCCATATCAACAACAACAGGCACCACATCAGGCTCAAACTGCACATGGTAGAAAAGAAATTGAAGATTCAAATAGAGCATGTCTGGTTAATCAGGGCAAGGATGGTGGATTCAGTTGGAATAAATACATTCCAACAGACAGCAAAGTGTGTTTGGCAGATCAAGATGATGAAAGATTGCCTGAATGTTTCAGTTGGGACAATTTTTGCCCAGACCAAGAATTCATGGCCAAAGAGATGTCCAAAGAGATGTCAAATGTTAAAGCCTTTGTTGCTAATGCTTATGATGAATATTGGGCTGCAAAATACAGAAAAGTCAGGGAAGCTGAAGAGGAAAAATGGAGAAAAATTGAAGAAGAGGAAGAAGAAGAAGAAAGGTTAAAAGCTGAAGCTGAAGCCGAGAAAAATAAAAGAGCTAAGTTTTTCCAAGCGAGAAGAACAGTCAAAGATGTTCCGGAATTTGAAATCAAAGTTGATACTGAAGCAGTCAAAGTTCCTGAAAAGTGTTTGAATTGTGATTCTTTGATCATGCAAAACAATGAGCTGCTACACAACATAAAAAGATTGATAGAATCTTATGATACTTTGAACAGAGAGATTAACAAGTAAACTGAGTCGAACAGTGAACAAGCCGTTGCATTGAATACACTCAAAGGAGCTTAGATGAGACAGCTTGATGACGTCAACTATTACACAGAGAAGTGTGCTGAGCTGGAATTGAAGCTGGCAACACAAAAGATTGAAACTGAAAGAGTCAACAATTTATTGAAAAGTTACTCATGTTCTATTTTGTTGTTGACAGGATTTACCCAATTGTTGAAAGAATGAAGACATTTGAAGAAGAGAAGACTTCGGAAGAAAAGAATTCCGAGACAAAAGAAGGGGATGAAGTAGAAATTTCTGGTAAGAAACCAAGTGTTGTCTACAATAGATGTCCGCCCCCGGTCGAAAATGGATATTTGTCTCGAAATCCAAATTTCGAAAGAGTCAAAAAGGCAATTAACTTACAGTGGGAGTCAGGGTCGTCGGATAATTTGCCAGAAAATATTGATGTTACGTTCACATCGTCTGGCACTGATCATGAGTCCGAGTTGATTAAACGTGTGGTCAATCAGGTGTTAGATAAAGATGACATAGAGGAGTAAAAACGGAGTCCAAATCTGAATCAAAGTCTGAATCCGACAAGTCAAAGTCAACAATCAAAAAGGACAAACGGGTTTATGATAAGGAATTTTTGCTATCAAAATCTAATTTGAATGAGGAACCAGTCAAAGTAGCATATACTTTGAAAGATTCTGACAAATTATATTCTGATGAGATTTTTCCAATAAGAAGTGTTAGAATTGAAATGATCAAAAAGGTTTTCAAAATTACAGAAATTAATATTTCTGAAATAAAAGATTTAAATCTTTCTGGAAAACCTAAACAATACACTTCAAGAGATAAACAGAGAATTAACAAGAAAATGGGTTACAATTATGGTTATAGTTTTCAAAAGAAACCAAACCATAATAGTAATGTCAAAAAGAAAGGTCTTGGATTTAATCAACTAGAAAATCATAAAAATGAAAAAGTTTATAAACCAAAAACTGTATTTGTTTCAGGAAAATCTTTAGAAGATGAGAAAGAGCAAGCGTTCAGAAAGCAGACAAACAAAGAATTCCTTGCCAAAAAGCAAGAAGAAGTGAAGAAAAGTGTTGCTCAGAAGACTACAGAGACGAGAACCTGTTTTCAATGTAAAACAGTCGGTCATATTGCAAGGAATTGTCCAAAGGCAATCCAAACAAAACAGGGAGTCTCTGGTAAACTCAAAGAAAAAGTTGTTGAGAAAACTGAACTTTCAACCAGAAAATTTACAGGCTTTGAAAATTCAACTTTTGAGATTGGAGAATGTTCAAAGAATGTGATGAAAAGAAAAGAAAATCTGAAAAACCAAATATGGGTGATTAAGGGTTCAGGAAACAGTTCTGGTGATGAATTTGATTCCACAAAATCAGAGGAGCCACGTGTTGAAGAAAAAAAATTAAGAAATTAGTTCCAAAAGTGGATGATGTGAATTTTCCACCTTTGCGGGCTGAAAATTTTAAGAAGAAAGTTGGAAACGTTGAAATTTCAAATCAATTTTATTTTGACAAGAAGAAATTTGATGTTGATAAAGTTTTCAACAGAAACGTGAAACACATTTTTGGAAAAATGGTCGATGGTAAGGCCAAAGGAGTTAAAGAATTCTATGCTTCCAAAATGAATGTTCACAAGTCTGTTGAAAGTAAAGATGAAGAAGAGGTTGTTACACCCAAGGAAGGTAAGGCTTGGGTGGATATATTTTTCAAAGAGTAAAAACCTGACTTGCCGGAGCTCCCAAGTTGGTAATCGCGGAGCATGAATCGGCATTTTTCTTGAAAATGTTTTTAAAAATTTTAAATTGAGAAGTGTGAATTGCCGGAACTCCCAGGTTGGTAAGTGTGGAGTAGGAATCGGCACTTTGAGACTTCAACCAACAGATGATGATTGGTTGAAAATGTTTGATATTTGATCTTACAAGTGGTTAATTAAGGTCATTAAGTTGAACTTGATTTAACTATCATTTAAAAGTGTTGGTAAACAATGTGATGAGTTTTCCCCGAACCTACAAATGGTAAAATCAACAAAACTAATTTTCCGGAAAAACCATTTTGATTAAAACAAACTTAAGTGTTTTGAAATCATAATGGGAAAATAGTTTGTTGTGAGGGGGAGTTCTGATTGTTTATGCCAAGTGGATGGAGAATTGAGGCAATTCGATATCAGTTGTCATGTTCTTGTATAGTTTGTTTTCAATTTTCTTTAGATGTATTTGTATTTTAGGGGGAGTAAGATTTTCAGAAAATCCAAAAACATTTGAAAATTTGAAAAATCCAAAAACATGATAAAATAAAAAATGAGTTTTTGTTGCATAAAAGAGGAAATGATAGTACATCAGTGGACTGTCACAACACGCTAAAGAAATGGAAAGTTAAAATGTGATAAACGGTCTCACTAAGGATGTGATGGTAGGCTCAGCTAGACTAGTAGATTTGCGATAACGATACAAACTTAAATGAAAAGGCCTAGTTCTAGTGGGAAACATGGTCAAAAGCATAGTACTTAGTTTTGTCCTTCTTGACTGTGTGCCTACTCAGTAATCGCTGATTGTCGAAAGACATAAAAATGGTTAAGTTTGTGAACTTTCACAACTTTGCTGAAAAGTCACTGTGATTGTGCATTTCATTTTGCAAAGATTTAAACTTGTTTTATTTCTTTATTTTGTTTAAGCATTGGACATCCTCTGCGTATACGTGAGTATCGACCTGGATGTTATTGCCTAAACATTCTGCTTTATTTTCTTTGGTGTTTCGTTTAAGCTTTGGACCTCCTGTGCGTATATGGAAGTATCGACCTGGTGGTTAAAGCCTAAACAACTTCAACTTGTTTTATTTTTTATTATTTTGTTTAAACATTGGACTTTCTCTGCGTATACGGAAGTATCGACCTGATTGTTAATGTTTAAACATTCTGCTTTATTTTCGCACAAATCACAGTTGATAAAAGTTTAAAGGCATTACTTGAGTCAGTGTATTGCATGATGAGGGGATATGTTGAGATCGTGGGGTCCATAAGAATTTAGTACAAATTAATATACCTTAACGTATCGGTAAGCATTTCGAAAGTTTTTAGATTGAGTTTAAGTGGACAACAATATCGTCAATCTACGTGAATCGTTTAGAGCTTAAAATGTTTAAAGCATAACGGTGTTGATGATTTCTCTCAAAAACTGATATGATCCTCTTTCACAAACTCACAAAAATATTGTCTGTAAATATTTCTTTACTGCATTCTATTACTTTTAAAAATCCAAAAAGATTTTAGTGTGTTTTAGCATAAATTTTGTAAAAATCCAAAAAGATTTTCGACAACTGTTGTTGGAAGGCTGACGTTCAAAATTCCAAGTGCTAAACTTGATGAACAGGTTTGGATAAAGAGTGTGTGAAAATTATTGTATTTTTTAAGAGATTTTCGGAAGATAAATCATTTTTTTGAATGTTTCGTGCAAATGGTTTCTAAATTTTAAAGATTTAATCTTTGAGAAACTTATGTGTGTGGAAGAGAATTGCAGATATGAAGATTGACCAAAGCTAGATTCCGATATCTGAGAAGATGGTGATTTCCAGACTGCGATCCCAGCTTAGTGAAAGGGGGAGTCTGAGGACATCAAGAGAGAGCTTAGAGCTAGGTTGAGATTCTGGAAGAAAGAGAAAGAGATTGATTGAGGATGCTTACAATGGAGAATATTCGAAGAGGAGCTCAAAGACTGATAAAGACTGAAGGTTTGACAACCGAAGACTCGACACTGAAGACTCCGTCAACATCCGAGGGGGAGTTTGTTGGTGCATCCGTCTGTCGCCTACGTCTTGTATCGAGTCTTGTTTAGAGATAGATAGAATAGGGCACGGAATCCAAGAATTTAGTATTTAGGAGTGATTCCGCTTGAAATGACATCTTGTCATTTCAAGCGAAACCCCTTAACTTTCTTATTCCGCTCGAATGTAATATTCTGATTCCGCTCGAAAGTGTTAGTCCTGATTTCGCTCGAGATGTCATATGTTGGCCTATAAATAGGTTGCTTGGAGCGAGATCAGTAGTAGTTGTCTTCCGGTTTGCCACGAAGTGCTGCCGAAGTGTTGTCGTGCTTGTAAAAGGATTCTATCTCAATAAAATCAACAGTTTAAAGTGAATACGGCTGAAATAACACTAATTCATTAGTTTCTGCCTCTTGAATTGGTGAAAAACTCTTCTGATCGACTCATTCGGGTCTGAAAACGATCCTACAAATACAGCCTTTTTATTTATTCATGACACGTGTTACATTTGTACGGTACAACCTAAATAGCCTTGTGTCACATACTGCCTTTCTTTTTCCACCCATGGATTCCAAGCGACACCCGGTCGCCACGGTCACACACTTCAAAAACTTCATCACTGTCACCCTTGATATGGACACCGCTCAATATTCCGCGTCGTCAGAACTCTTCCGCATCCACTGCCACACCTATCTAGTCAGTGATCATCTCACTCAGCGCAAACCACCCACCATAGCCTCTACTTCCAAAGACGGCGACAAAGACAACGACACCGCTCCAAAGACTACTGACTCATGGGAACGGATTAACGCCATAGTCCTTCAATGGATCTATAGTACAATCTCAAGTGATCTTTTACACACCATTCTTAAGACCAACACTACTGTCTATGATGCATGGCATGCTCTTCAATCCATCTTTCAAGACAACAAGGCCACTCGTGCCATTCATCTTAAGAATAAGTTCTCAAACACACGTCTCAAAAACTTCCCTAATGTCTCGGCCTATTGCCAAGAGTTGAAAGTCCTTGCGGATCAACTCTCCAAAGTCCTTGCAAGTCATTACTGGGCTAACCGAGCAATTTGACGGGATTGCTACAATCCTCCAACAAACCAAACCGTTACTTTCTTTTTATAAAGCTCGGTCTCAGATATGCCTCGAAGAAATCCGTAAGGCCAACCAAGCCATGCACGTTACCTCTGCCGCCGCAACGGCTCTTGCTGCCTCCACCAGCAAACAGCCGCCGAACTTTTCGGCACCAAACCAAGACTACCGCTCCGGTCACTATTCTGATCATAATCGAGGGCGCGGTAATCGACAAGGAAGAGGTTGCGGCAGATCCTTTGGGGGACACGGACGTGGTCAACCATCTCAGCAGACCTATGGGTACCCACAATGGGGCACACATCCGACCCAATGGGCAGGCCCACCTCCATTTCAAGCTTGGCAACAGTGGCCCTCGCCACCCTGTCCATACCCATCAACTCAATCAGGCACTAACAACTATTCTGGCAATGGGATTCTCGAACCGGGACCAACACAAGCATACACAGCCTACACGCCTACTAACATCAAACAGGCGATGTATTACATGTCTCTCAACCCTCCTCAGTGGATCCCAAACTCGGTAATGGACACCGGCGTAACCGGTCACATGTCCCAACCTCAAGGTAATTCCCACTCTCCTGTTAATAATTGCATTAATAAACATATTGTTGTTGGAAATGGTGAAACCATTCCGGTTACTGGACAAGGCAATCTCACACTCCCACCACATTACCCTCCTCTAAAATTAAACAATGTACTTTTTGCACCCAAACTAATAAAAAATCTCATTTATGTTCCTCGGCTAACAATCGACAACTCTATTTCTATCAAGTTTGACCCCTTTGGCTTTCTTGTGAAGGACCTCAAGACTCGAATCCCTATCCTGCGATGCAACAACACTGGTTATCTCTATCCCCTTGTGCCTCCTGATGCATCACAACAAACATCACCATCCGCATTTGCTGCTCTGTCTCATTAACTTTGGCATCAATGTCTTGGTCACCTGGGACCTAGTTTATTACATTCCTTGAAAAACAATAATTCTATTTCTTATAGACGTTTGAATAAAACTATTTGTCAATCTTGCGTTTTGGGTAGAAGTGTACGCTTACCATTTATGCCTTCTAATACTCGCACTACTTTACCGTTTGACATAATTCACAACGACCTTTGGACACCACCCATCCTTAGCACCGGTGGTCATCGATATTACATACTGTTTTTGGATGAACGAACCAATTTTTTTATGGACCTTCCCAATTGCAATGAAGTCACAAGTATATTCGATATTTTGTACCTTCTATAATCAAACCTATACACAATTTGAGCGAAATATAAAAACTTTCCAATGTGATAATGGCATCGAATATGTTAATAATGCGTTTAAACAATTTTGTGACCAACATGGAATGCTTTTTCTCCTCCCTTGCCCTCACACCTCCTCCTAAAATGGCAAAGCGGAACGCAAAATCCGTCACATTAACAACACCATTCGCACTCTCATTGCCCATTCATCCGCTACTCCATCTTTTTGGCATCATGCTCTCGAAATGGCCACCTACTTACACAACATCCTACCAAGCAAAAACCATCAATACCACACACCCACACATCTTCTCTACAAATTCATACCACATATGACCATTTATGTGTATTCTGTTCCCTTTGCTATCCACTCCTACCATCCACCACCATACATGAGTTAGCACAATGGTCCAATCCATGCGTTTTCCTCGGTTATCCACCCAATCATCAAGGATACAAGTGCTTCGATCTCACCAACAAACAACTCACCATATCGCGACTTGTCATTTTCGACGAAAGACACTTCCATTTTAACAACGTTCACTCACCTCGGCCTTCCTACGAGTTTCTCGACACTACTGTGCATCCACACCTTTGGAACTCAATAAACTCAGCAAGCCCAACACAAGACACTCCACACACCCTACCTACAACGTCTCAACAACAAACCACCCAACCCTCGGCCCAATCCATGACCACCCCTTACCCAATGGCCTAACCCACTTCTGTCCTTAGTCCACCGACCAATTCCTAAGCCCAATTAGCTCCTCCTTCTTCACCATCCACATCTCCCTCCCCTTTCTCACCTGCCCAACACCAACTATCAGCCCACTCCTCACCACCCACATCTACTCCTACCTCCCATGCCCAACACCAATCGGCCCAACCGACTACCCTCTTCAATCTTCGGGCTCAAGTCATCCCGCCCTTCCATACCACCAATCCCACTCCCAACTCTCAACCCCCTGCTGTCAACCCTTCTCAACCCATTCCATCTGAAACAGTTCGCACTATGAGGACCCGTGCGATGGATGGGATTCTTAAACCAAAGAAACTATTCAATCTTCACTCCTCTACCATTATCCCTATACCCAAAAACACGACATACGCCTTGTCCATTCCGGAGTGGCACAAAGCCATGACCGGCGAGTTTAATGCTTTTCTTAAGAACGAGGGTAGGGAGTTAGTTCCTCGGCACCCACAAATGAATGTTATTCGTAGTATGTGGCTTTTTTAAACATAAGTTCAAGTCCGATGGCAGCCTGGAATAGTACAAGGCTCAGTTAATATGTGATGGACGGTTACAATAGGTAGGCATGGATTGTGGTGAAACTTTTAGCCCGGTTGTCAAACCGGCTACAATACGGACTGTTTTGTCTATAGCCCTCTCAATGTCATGGGTCGTCCATCAACTAGACGTCACCAACACCTTTTTTCATGGTAAACTGAATGAAACAGTATACATGTACCAACCCATGGGGTTTGGACACAAAGACTATCCGAATCATGTGTGCTCGTTGAAGAAATCATTAGACTTAAACAAGCACCACAGGCGTGGTATCAACGGTTCACCGATTTTGTTCTCAGTTTGGCATTTCGACAAAGCGGATGTGATAATTCGTTATTCATACTTCGCCAAGCTTAACACTTCTCTATGTTGATGACATCTTTCTCACTACGTCTTCAGATCAGCTTCGGCAACAACTCATGTCCCGACTGTCGGCTGAATTTGCCATGAAAGACCTCGGGCCCCTCAGCTACTTTCTTGGAATCTCGGTTAAACGAGAGAAAGACCACATGTTTCTTTCATAGCAAACTTATGCTCACGACATTATCCAGCGCGCCGGTATGCTTTCATGCAAACCAGTAGACACCCCAGTTGACACAAATGCTAAGCTGAGTGTTGCCTATAATTCACCTTTTGATGACCCAACCCTGTACCGCTGCCTTGTCGGTGCCCTTCAGTACATCACATTCACACGCCCAGACAGTAGTTATGCCGTACAACAAGTGTGCATGCACATGCATGCGCCAATGACCAGTCATTGGCATGCTCGGAAACGCATCATTCGTTATCTCAAAGGTACAGCTTCTTTCGGTCTTCATCTTGGAAAAACGGCATCCGTATCCTTAATCGCGTATACCGACGCCGATTGGGTGGGGTGCACGGATACCCGTGGATCTACATCCGGATGTTGCGTATACTATGGTGATAATCTCATCTCTTGGTCATCGAAGCGTCAATGTACTGTCTCACGCTCGAGTGCGGAAGCTGAATACCGGGGTGTTGAAAATGTGGTCGCCGAAATATGTTGGCTTCGAAATCTATTGCTCGAGCTACATTGACCTCCCCCTCACGCCACATTAGTCTACTGTGACAATGTGAGCGCTATTTACCTCTCCGGGAATCCTGTCCTACATCAACGCACTAAACACATTGAACTAGACATTCACTTCGTTCGTGAGCAGGTTCAACGTGGTCATGTTCGGGTCTTTCATGTGCCATCTCATTATCAGATTGCAGACATCTTCACCAAAGGTCTCCCACGAGTTTTGTTTGAAGATTTTCACACCAATCTCAGCATCTGTTCCCCTCCCGCTTTAACTACGGGGGTATAATAGACTAGATATTAAAGTATAAATTTAGTATTTACTTTAGTCATGAATTGTACACATGAGCTGTACATATTCTGTCATCATTCATCCCAAAAATATAGGATTGTAACATCTCTATATATTGACCAATACATGAATGAGAAGGCAACGATTTGAAATATATTTTCCTATTGTCCAACAGTCGGTAATGTATTAGTACCGTAACGAACCAAACTAATAGATTTCCAACAATATCGCTATCACGTCGATTCCGACCAAACAACATCTACACTGGCATCGGTACTATCGAAACGGTTGTGATATTTTTTGTATGGTTTACGATCGATGTAAAACGCGTATCAATATCCTTTTCGGCTTATTACAACTTTATATCTTGTGTTTTATCTTTCGGTTGCAATACCGAGTGCCAGTACGTTACCAGTACCATATTGAACAGAATCAATACCGAACGAATTACCGTTGCAACGCGCGGGTAATTCTACACAATGACAATGAATAGGAAATTAATATTAGTTTATTATTAATATTTTTCTAGATTTTTTTGTTATTTTGTTATATTAGTTAATTTTAAACAGATTTTGTTATTCTATTATAACTTATGAGATACAATGTTTTACAACATTTCGAGTATATTGTTGCAACATATATATTTACCTCTACATCTCGACAAAATTAAATCAAAATCGAACTCTAATTTTTAGTTGGAATATAAATAAGTAATCAAAGTAAAAACGTACATGTAATTAAAGCTACCTCACATTAAGTTTTTTTATAAACCGATGTCGTTTACTATTTTCCGTCTTTCTAATAATATAGTGTTACTTAATAAACCCCGAATGTACACTTGCGACATACTTATTTTTATCTACTTTTCAATAAAAGTTTTGTTTAAAATCGGACAAGTTAAATATAATTTATTCTTTTGTTCTCTATTGTGCGAAACCGAACCAATAGCTTCCAAACAAATTCGGTAGCTGTATAGAGTATGGTTCATATATCTTACGCTTTAGATGGTGTTGACACCGTAATGGTACTATGATGAACCAAACTGATATCATCTAGCAACATCTATGCCATGTCAATTTTGGCCGCACAACAGTGGTACGAATATCGGAACCACTAGTGATATTGATTTTTTTTTTACCGATGTAAAACACATTTTGATATCATTTTGGCAGTATCTTGACTTTATTTTTTGGGGTTTATCTTTCGGTTAATATACCGAGTGTTGATACCGTACCGATATTGAGCAAATACCCACCTAAACGCGCAAGAGAATTATACTAGTTCATATATCATAATAATAACACATGTTTTAGATAACTTTATTTATGTATATGACCAGTTGCAAAACAAGAAAATAAAATACTTACGCTTGTCTAGAATTTGTGAGATTGACTGGGTTACCCCTGAATCTCTCTACATACATGAGTTGCGTTGCTTTGGAATGTTTTTACGACTTGAACAATTACAACATTCCATGTAAATCCAACCTCCACAAGATAGGAAGCAAGATCCTCTATTAACACCCGTGATTCATATAACAACCCTAGACCAAATTCCTCCATATCACCATACTGCATGACCCAAGAGTGTTGGCAGTCCCCAAGGTGTTTGATGGACACTAGATGACCTCAAAATAGCATTAAACAGCATGGAAAATTATACTGATGAACAATACTCACCTACATATGACCTGGGAGAACATCATGAAGGCTAAAGAAGATGGGGGATGGGGTTGTGTCCATTGAAAACCGCAAACATGGCTCTCTTTCCAAAATGGTGGTGGAGGTACAAGGTGGAGGAAAATAGTATGCAGAGGAGGTTTATTAAGGCTTGATATACCACCCCGAGAACTTGTTCAACTTTGCCATGGAATAAAATATTGGCTGGAACATGGGGATCGATAACAAGGTTCGAAAAGGCTCATTCTATACGCACCACCCCTTCCTGATTACACCCCCCTTAGACTATTGGGTATGGGGGAGGATAGTCTCCAAAGGACTACCCGCCACGTAGGCGCCACGTAATCACGGGAGGAGGATAGTCTCTTTGGTGACTACCCAAGGGTGTGGGGACTAGCCAAGACTACCCCACCATTAATAATATATTAATATATATATATAAAGGATGAGAGAGAAGTTGCCATGGGGGGCCCACCACCAGCCTCGTCTCCATCGTCACATATCCGACGGAAGTGCCGGGACCTCCCTAAGGGGGGTGGTGTTTGACGGAGCTAAAGGGTGGGGACGGGCCTTTGACGGTGCCCATACCCAACCGCCTTATGAGAGGAAAACTGTCGGTCCCACGCAGGCCCCACCTGTAAGTATGTAAGAGGAGGGGGTGAAAAAAGTAAATAGGGGGGTGTAGATAGTAGCACCCTTAAATTAAATTATTTATTAGTCTCAAACGTGTCAATGGAAAAAATGATTAGTGGCAAGGTTGGGGATGGTAAAAAAACATATTCTGGAAAGACTGCTGGTTAGATGGTATCCCGCTGAAAAATAACTATCCTACCATGTTTGCGACTGAAAAAAGTAAAGAATTGTGTGATCAGTGATAGATGCACCTAAAATGATACGGGAATCTTACTTAAATGGGAGTGGAAGCCGCAAATTCCAGGAAACAATTTCGACATGGAGCTAGCTGATCTGGTGATCAAACTGAACCAAATGTGGTTTGGTAGGGGTGAAGATAAGTGGTTTTGGGCAGAAGAGAAATCGGGTTTTTCATGGTTGCTTCGGTCAAGGGGCTGTTGAACTTCAAATCCACCAATATCAACAATTCCGCTTTCAAGTGGAAGGGTACAGGAAGAAGATGTTCCAGGTGATTATTCTGGTGGCTTGCTGGCGGATCTGGCAAGCAAGAAATAAAAACTTGTTCGAGGGAGTTCCGGTTAAGTTTGAAAAGATCTTGGGCGACATAAAATCATTAAGCTATCTTTGGATCTCAAAATAGGTCTAAGGCTATTAGTATAAAATGGGAGAAGTGGAAATGTTTTGTTGTTTTACTGGAGTGTTGTTGCGCCTTCCTAGCGGCTTGCTAGAGGCTCGATCAGAGGCGAAACCACAATATAAGCAGCCGTAGCACGGGCCACGGCTCAACCCTGTATTCGCAGTGTTACTTTTTTCGTTTTTATACAAAGAATACCCCTAAAAAAATACGAGGATACCCCTAACCATAAAAATAAGATAGTATAAAAGTGTAAATCTAATTCTTTTTACAAGCCCAAACATAATTGTTAATAGCCTATTAAGCTAGCCCATTAGCCCAAGACCCAAAATAATAATAAAACATCTAACAACCCTCCAAAATATTTTCCGACACCCCTAAAATATTTAAAATGTCCCTATATGTCTTAAAATACACCCCGTATGCGAGAAATAGCCCTAAATACCCTTACATAATTAAAAATAAAATAAAAATCAAGTTTTTGAGTCTCTCGCGGGGCGCGAAGACCTAGCCTTGGTCTTACGCGGGCCGCGAGCAAGTGGACATGAGGCGAAGCCCGGTGCCGCCATGTGTCGGACTCGTGTTGAGGCTAGCATCTGAGTCAGCAAAGCTAGGGCCTACCCTAGCTGGCGTCGCGGGCCGCGAAGCCCTTCGTGGTTTCCATCGCGGGGCGCGACAAGGTCGACGAACAGCCCTATAAATTGCCTTGATCGGCCTTCAGTCCAACTCGTTCAATATTTCAACTTTCTCTCTCAATTTCTATATAGTATAAGCTATACTCGGGCATTATACCCCCTAAATAGCGAAGCCCTGCCTCGTTGTAAGTATCATAACCCCTGGTTGCGTATTAGATACGCTGCCCGATTGATCTAGGGTTCCGTAACGGCTGTTGTGATTCTGCCCGACGTAGTCGTTGGAATACCGTCTCGGGGAGGGTATTACTAATGTAAATATTGAGTTATTATACTAACGCGTGTACATTTGTGTAATTAATAGATAATCACTAGGAAATCCTAAAGGAAAACCCTAAGATAGCAATGTGAGTTAATCCTTCTTTTATAAATTGTTTTTACAAAACCTCAATTATTTATAATATATTAAACAGTGATTGAGTATTTGTATCTACAATTATCGTCGGTATGTTGGGGTTTTGTATACAAAATTTGTTACTACATTGTGAGTAGTAACATGACCACAAGTCGGGTTGACAGTACTGTGGGTGGTAATTAAAGTAGATGGAAACAAATGTAATTGCGAGATCGCCCTCAATACTGTAAAACGGTTTTACCTGTCTTTTATTGAACTAGGATTCACTCACCAGTATTTCCCACTGACAAAATGTTTTTAAACGCGTTTCAGGTAACAAATTGTGAAAGCCAAATAGAAGCCAGCTCACTGAAGGCTTGGAAAAATGGCTATAAAGTTACCTAAAATAAAGAGATGTTTTATTTAAATAAAATAAGGTTTATCCCTATAAAAATGTGTGTACTTGAAACTAGGGATTTTCCCATGTATTTAATATTATAAAAGCGTGGTATTTTACTCTGATAAAATATTTCCTAACTATGGTCCTGATGTAAATTCCGCTGCCAAAAATGATAAACACCGATAGCACCGAAGCTGGCCGCGGCCGCCTGTTCCCGGGTAGAATAGGGGACGGGGGTTGCGACAGAAGGTGGTATCAGAGCTAAGCCACTGATTCAGCCACAGAGGTGTTCTGCTGACACCAAAATTTATTCAATTTGTTAGGAAATTAATTACGGAACTACGTGCATATCTGTATATTATTGTTGTGTGTTATTTGACTATTTGTTAGTTTACAGTATGAGCGACCAAGGACCATCTGACGCCTATCGTCAGTTGTCCAGCTCACCTAGGAATGAAGGCACCTCTTCACAGCCTACCCTCTCAGGGTATTCAGCTAACAACGAAGATGGGATATTCGTGTTCAAGGCCCAATCTGAAGAACCATTCCCTCCTAAGAAAAGAGGATGGTTCAGCAGAGGCGCGCATGAACGTAGGAAGAGAATGAAAAAGTTACAACAACAGCGAGCCTTTGCAGCCGTTAAGAGAAAAACAGATGCTAACACCCAGGATATGCTCAATAGGAGTCTAGCAAATTTTCATATCTTAGCAACTACAGCTGCAGACCCTAATCTAGAGCAACTTCTAGCACCCCAGCCGTTACCACTGTTTCCCACACAGCCAATGGAAATTGAAGCCAACCCAGAAAACTAAATCCCAATGCCTGACATTGACCCAGCTGAGATACCTAGAATACCAGTACCCCATCCCTCTGACCCAGATTATGACCCGTGGTTTGACGACCATATGGATTACCAACAACGCTACCCAATACAAGAAGACGAACCCATGCCAAACCTAGCAACTTACCCAGACCTGGACCCTCTAGATCCCTATTATGATAACGATTAATACATCAGGGAGATTCTAGAAAACCCTTACCCTTACCAAGAACCCATGCCCCAGTTCCCAAACCCAGTACCAGCCCCTGCACCCCCCATGAGCGCTGAAAATGTGCAAGATCTCCGAACCTTTGGTGAGGAGATTTTAGAAGGAAGTGAGAGGATGAGACAGATAGGAGAACGTCTCGTCTGGAAGTATGACGAGCGTAATATGGAGTTCTGGATGAACCCATACCAGTAATAATAATAATAATAATAATAATAATAATAATAATAATAATAAATAATAATAAAATAATAATATATAATATGTGTGTATGTTTGAAAAAAAATATCTAGACAATAGCTACGGATGCCTAATAGTATTATAATTTCAATTTCAGTTGTATTGTAATATATATGGATGCATAATATATAAAATAGAGTAAGTCGCAATGTTCGACGATTTTGATCAATATGTTGTTTGTGGGATTGCTTACATTAATTACTATCTTGTGATATTAATACGTGGTAAATGTTTAAAATTCAGATGGACAACGAAGTAAACCAGAATAACGATAACCAGAATAACAATAATAATGGAAACCAAGTGGATAACAGTGTCATCCAACACATAGTGGCACAAGGGATTATAGATGTGATGCCATATATTATTAAAACCGTTAAGGAAGCGGATAATAATAAAAGTAATCATGGCAGTAAACGAACTACTGAACCTGCACACAGCGTAAACAATGGACCCATACTTCAAGTGCTCATTCCCAAAAGATGAAGAACCATGTCTTATGGTTGTTCTTATAAATAATTTTGGTCTTGTAAACCAATGGAATTCTCGGGCAATGAAGGGGCCGTTGCAGCTCTACGCTGGATAGAAAAGACTGAGGCAGTCTTGAAAATAAGCAAGTGTGCGGAAGAGGATACGATAATGTTTGCCTTCAATCTGTTTAAGAATTCAGCCTTGGAATGGTGGAACACTATCCTCCAATCCAGGGGAAGTGACAAGGTGTATAATATGGAATGGGAGGAATTTAAAAACATGGAAGAAAGAAAATTCTGCCCTCCCAATGAAAATGAACAAATAGAAAATAAGTTCCTAAACCTTAGAATGACTGGAGTGGATAGTAAGGGTTACACTAAATTATTTTCGAATATGCTAGAATAGTGCCAACCCTTGCATCACCTGAACCAGTATTAATCTCTCGTTACATCTGGGGATTAATCAGTGAAATTAGGCATGTAGTCAAGGCGGCTAGACCTCAAACTATAGAAGAAGCTGTAGAACTAGCAAACACCTTGACTGATGAATTAGTACGTACCCGAGAAGAGGACCAGAGGAGGAACCTAGCTCAAAGGCTTACCCAAGAATTTCGTTATGGAAATTCCAACCGTGGGAAAAATATAGGTTCTACCTCTGTACCTTATTGTAAGGCCTGCAAGAAAAAACATTCAGGAAGATGCTCCACTTAATGCAATTTCTGTAAGATACCAGGACACAAGGAAGAAGATTGTAGGAAGAAACCTAATAATGGAATGTGCTTCAACTGTAGAGAAAAGGGTCACATCAAGCCGAACTGTCCGAAACTAGCTCCAGCCATGAACAACAAGACTACTAAAAATGCTAGAGCATTTATTCTGACTGTAGAAGAAGCAAAGATGATTCCGGACGTGATAGTCGATACGTTTTTAGTTAATGATGTTTTTGCTAAAGTATTATTTGACTCTGGTGCAAACCAAAGTTTTATTAATACTTCATTTTGCAAACTTCTTAATCAACCATTAACTAAACTCCCACAAGAATGTTGAGTAGAAACAGCAAATGGGGGAACCATTAAGATTTCTGAAATCTTGCAGGGTGCAAGAATATAATTTTTAAATCAAAAGTTTATTGCAAACCTGTATCCAATGGATCTGGCAGGATTTGATGTTGTATTAGGAATGGATTGGTTAGTAGCCAATAAAGCCAGTATTCTATGTGATCAAAACTCAATCCAAGTAAAGTCACCAAATGGTGAAAAGGGCACAATTAAAGGAGATAAACCATCTAGATCCATAAAATTCATCTTTGTGATGAAAACAGCTAGTTATATAAGGAAATGATCATTAGTGTATTTGATTTCTATAATCACTAACACTAAAGGAAAAGAATTGAAAGATATTCCTGTAGTATCTCAGTTTCCAAATGTGTTTCCAGAAGAATTACAAGGACTACCGCTGGACAGAGAAGTTGAATTCAGAATCCACCTACTACCAGGAACAGCACCAATTGCCAAAGCACCCTACCGCTTGGCACCAGCAGAAATGCAAGAGTTAAAGAAACAATTAGACGAACTGCTAGAAAAGGGATTCATACAGCCAAGTTCATCACCATAGGGAGCACCAATATTGTTTGTCAAAAAGAAAGACGGATCGATGCGTATGTGCATTGATTACCGTGAATTGAACAAAGTCAGGATTAAGAATCGATATCCATTACCAAGGAGCTCGATTTTTCTCAAAAATAGATTTACGCTCAGGATATCATCAATTAAAGGTGCAGGAAGAGGACATTCCTAAGACCGCTTTTAAAACAAGGTATGGCCATTATGAATTTACTGTCATGCCATTTGGTTTAACCAATGCCCCAGCATCATTTATAGACATGATGAACCGAATATGTAAGCCATATTTGGATAAATTCATAATTGTTTTTATAGATGATATTCTCATTTACTCTAAGAATAAAGAGGAAGATGCAGAGCATTTGCACGCACTTCTAAGTTTATTGAGAAAAGAAAAGCTTTATGAAAAGTTTTCGAAATGCGAGATTTGGTTAGAACAGGTACAGTTTCTTGGACATCTAGTCAATCATGAAGGAATTCATGTGGATCCCACCAAGATCGAGGCGATTACCAAATGGAAAACCCATGAGTCACCAACCGAGGTTAGAAGTTTCCTAGGATTGGCCGGTTATTATAGGAGATTTATTCGAGATTTTTCTAGAATAGCCATTACCTTAACTAAGCTAACCTGTAAATCTGTTAAGTTTGAATGGGAACCAAAATAAGAAGAAGCCTTTAGAATTCTTAAGCAAAGATTAACCAACGCACCCATAGTAGCGTTACCAGAAGGAACAGAAGACTTTGTAGTCTATTGTGACGCTTCTAAATTAGGTTATGGATTTGTGTTGATGCAACGACAAAAGGTTATAGCCTATGCATCTAGACAACTTAAGAATCATGAAGAGAATTATTCAACCCATGATCTAGAATTAGGAGCAATAATTATTTCCCTGAAAATTTGGACACATTACCTTTACGTTAGTAAGTTTACCATTTTCACAGATCATAAGAGTTTAAGGTATGTTTTCGGGCAAGAGGAGTTGAATATGAGGCAAAGACGCTGGATGGAGATACTTAGTGATTATGATTGTAATATCCAATATCATGCAGGACAGGCTAATGTAGTAGCCGATGCTTTAAGTCGAAAGTATCATGAAAAGCCAAAAAGAGTACGTTCTCTTAAATTAAATCTACAAGTAGATTTAAGTGAACAAATTAGAAAGACACAAGAATCAGTAATCAAGGACGATACTGAAAAACTGAAAGGAATAATTAAGGAACTAGAACAAGGAACAGATGGAATTTGGAGATTCCATCAGAAAAGAATATGGATACCTAAATTAGGAAACCTATGCCACCGTATATTAGAAGAAGCTTATAAATCTAAGTATACGATGCATCCTGGAAGTGGTAAGATGTATCAAGACTTAAGAAAGAACTCCTGGTGGATAGGAATGAAAAAGGATATAGCAACCTATGTTGTTAAGTGTTTAACATATTCACAAGTTAAAGTTGAACATCAGAAACCCTCAGGTTTGTTGCAATAGTTAGAAATGCCGGTGTGGAAGTGGGAATTGATAACAATGGATTATGTTACCAAATTACCCAAAACAAGAAAAGGTAATGATACAATCTGGGTGATTGTAGACAGGCTAACTAAGTCAGCTCATTTCCTACCAATGAAGGAAACTTTCAGTATGGAACAATTAGCTAAGCTATATGTAAATGAAATAGTTTCATTACATGGAATTCCTTTATCAATTATTTCTGATAGAGATAGCCATTTTACCTCTCATTTTTGGACAAGTTTCCAAAAAGCCATGGGAACAAAGTTGAATCTAAGCACAGCTTATCATCCTTAAACGGACGGACAAGGCGAAAGGACAATTCTGACAATGGAAGATATGCTTAGAGCTTGTGTAATTGATTTCGGAGGTAATTGGGATGATCACTTACCGTTAATAGAATTCTCTTACAATAACAGTTATCACGCAAGTATCAATGCTGCACCATTCGAAGCACTTTATGGATGAAAGTGCCGAACTCCAGTCTGTTGGGCAGAGATTGGAGAAAAGCAACTATCCGGACCTGAGATAGTGCAAGAAACAACCGACAAGATCATTCAAGATAAGGAACGACTGAAAGCAGCACGTGATCGACAGAAAAGTTACGCTGATAACAGACGAAAGCCACTGGAATTTCAGATAGGTGACAAGGTGTTATTGAAAGTCTCTCCGTGGAAATGAGTGGTAAGATTCATCAAAAGAGGAAAGCTAAGCCCCATGTATGTTGGACCATTTGAGATTACTAGAATAATAGGACCTGTAGCCTATCAGCTACAACTGCCAGAGGAAATGGCAGGAATATTAGATATATTTCATGTATCTAACCTCCAGAAATGCTTAGCCGATGAATCACTAGTAGTGCCTCTTAAGGATATAGAGGTAAATGAGCAGTTAAAGTTTGTAGAGAAGCCCCTACAGATAGAACACAGGAAAGTCAAGAATCTCAAACACTAGAGATTAGTTATGTTCAAAGTAAAATGGGATTCCAAGAGAGGACCAGAGTACACATGGGAGCTTGAATCAAAGATGCAAAGGAAATATCCACACTTATTCCAGTAGACCTCGAGGACAAGTTCTAAAACAAGGTGGGGAGGATATAACAACCCTCCAAAATATTTTCCGACACCCCTAAAATATTTAAAATGTCCCTATATGTCTTAAAATACACCCCGTATGCGAGAAATAGCCCTAAATACCCTTAAATAATTAAAAATAAAAGAAAATTCCAGTTTTTGAGTCTCTCGCGGGCAGCGAAGACCTAGCCCTGGTCTTACGCGGGCCGCGAGCGAGTGGACATGAGGCGAAGCCCGGTGCCACCATGTGTCGGACTCGTGTTGAGGCTAGCATCTGAGTCAGCCAAGCTAGGGCCTACCCTAGTTGGCGTCGCGGGTCGCGAAGCCCTTCGTGGTTTCCGTCGCGGGGCGCGACAAGGTCGATGAACAGCGCTATAAATTGCCTTGATCGGCCTTCAGTCCAACTCGTTCAATCTTTCAACTTTCTCTCTCAATTTCTATATAGTATAAGCTATACTCGGGCATTATACCCCCCTAAATAGCGAAGCCCTGCCTCGCTGTAAGTATCATAACCCCCGGTTACGTATTAGATACGCTGCCCGATTGATCTAGGGTTCCGTAACGGCTGTCGTGGTTCTGCCTGACGTAGTCGTTGGAATACCATCTCGGGGAGGGTATTACTAATGTAAATATTTGGTTATTATACTAACGCGTGTGCATTTGTGTAATTAATAGATAATCACCAGGAAATCCTAAAGGAAAACCCTAAGACAGCAATGTGAGTTAATCCTTCTTTTATAAATTGTTTTTACAAAACCTTAATTAATTTATTATATATTAAACAGTGATTGGGTATTTGTATTATACAATTATCATCGGTATGTTGGGGTTTTGTATACAAAATTTGTTACTACATTGTGAGTAGTAACATGACCACAAGTCGGGTTGACAGTACCGTGGGTGGTAATTAAAGTAGTTGGAAACAAATGTAATTGCGAGATCATCTTCAATACTGTAAAACAGTTTTACCTGTCTTGATTGAACTAGGATTCACTCACCAGTATTTCTAATTGACAAAATGTTTTTAAACGCGTTTCAGGTAACAAAATGTGAAAGCCAAATAGAAGCCAGCTGGACAGCACTGGAGGCTTGGAAAAGTGGCTATAAAGTTACCTAAAATAAAGAGATGTTTTATTTAAATAAAATAGAGTTTATCCCTATAAAAATATGTGTACTTGAAACTTGGGATTTTCCCATGTATTTAATATTATAAAAGCGTGGTATTTTACTCTGATAAAATATTTCCTAACTACGGTCCTAATGTAAATTCCGCTGCCAAAAATGATAAACACCGATACCACCGAAGCTGGCCACGGCCGCCCGTTCCCGGGTAGAATAGGGGACGGGGGTTGTGACAAACAGACCCATTTATATGTTGTTTATGGGGGGCGGCAATGGGCCTGTTTTATACGCAATCGAATGGGTAAGGAATTTTTGAACAATGCCATGGTTTCTGCAGTCGAAAATGATTTTTTTCATAAAGTAAAAGTCGACGACATGATGGAACGATTTAAGCTATGAAAAAAGAAGAGGACAAATCTATTAGCTATTTGCTTTACTTTATTTATTTATTTATTGTCGTTTTTTTAATATTGTATAAATACACGGTAAAAAAAAAAATTTTGGATACCCCTGATTTAATAGAATGGTTTCCCCACTGGGCTCGATTCAATGAAAGTCGTTCAAAAAAAAAATTACATAGGACATCGTGGTCAATACCTGAACCAACCGGGTAATGCCTAATGCCCCTATCATCCCTGATATCGTTGCATTCATCACCGCATCGAGTGAGATGCCCACATTGTGCACAATCCCTCTCCAAGTACATGAGAATGCATTCGATTCCCAAAAACTACTTCACATTCACCACACTCCCCTCTCCCATTATTTGCTATAAACAATAAATATATCTTTAAATGTAATAGAGCCAGTTTCTTAATATATAATGGGTTTTATTTATTTGTGAGGCTGAGTTGTTAATAAAGTACGATCTGATTAAACTTTTTTTTTTTTATATTTGATCAAGCTAGATATTTGTAATTTGGCAATTGTGTTCGGACATAAAATGAATTAGTGTAGGAAAATATCTCTAATTTACGAATTTCTCAAATAGATTAGATGAAAGCATATGACATCGCATCACACTTATGATTGCAAACAATTTAACGAAAGTGTTATGTTAACATCAATGGATCGTGTGTACGTACCTTAATTTATGTAAGCTAATCTTAATAAGACCATACGTAGTGGTTATGGTGAATAATGCCCCACCTTCGGGCGTTGTCCGCCACATGTCGTTCTAGTCAGCAAAGGGGCGTTTTGAAGAAATGAGCGTAGTGGGATAAGACCGTGGGGTATGGTGGGGCGGGGGTTTGGGGCATGGGTTGACACGTGGACTTCGACCCCCCCCCCCCGGTGAGTGACGTGTTGGGTCGGTCTGGCGGGGCGTGACTAGCCCGCGTGGGTTGGCCAGTTTTATAAAAATTAAAAAAAGCCTAAAATTAAAAAATACACACAAAATTAAAAAAAAAAAAAGCCTAAAATTATTATTAAAATTTCCTAAAAATTACAAAATTCTACCAAAAAAAGGATTACAAAATAAAAAAAAAAAAGACTAAAGCGTTAGGTAGATTTCGAACAGGGCGAGCTTGTCAAACGGCTTTCGCTCCTTGCCCCGGAACTCGATGTTGGCCACCGCCACCCGGTCTTCGTGACTTATATCACCGCCCGGGACGCTGTCGTAGTAGGCTTTAAAACGGTCGAGCTTCGGTCGTAGCTCACGCCACTTGTGTTGGCACGCGTTTAAATTGTGCCAGTCGTTCCCCACGTTGTGCCGGTAGCTAGAGAAAGCTTCCGGCCAGTAACGGGTCTCACCGGGTTGGCGGCCCTTCATCGCATCCACGACGCTCATGACAAGTGCTAGCTCTTCCTCGTGCATCCAAGAGGCCATTTATCAAATGTGGGTAGCGGGTTCGGGTAGTTGGAGTGAAGGGTTGGGGTAGCGATGTGGACAGGCGGTGGGGTGGGGGGTTTTATAGTGACTTGGGTGAACCGTTTGGCTTGGCCAAACGGTTATTTTTTAAATTTTAAACATAGAGGCTATGACCTAGCCAACCCAGCCAATGAGAGCCGGCAACGGAAGACCACTAGGCATGCCCAACGCCCGGGCTGAAACCCCCGCCCAAGAGGCCACGCCGAAACCCAAGCCCACCCGAGGTGGTGACTTGGGCGTTTGTACAGAACCCACGCCCCAACCTAGAGGTGCACAAATCGGTTATTTTCAATAACCGGTTACGGTTAATAACCGGTCCGGTTAAAAAGGAAAAAAACCGGTTAATTAAAAACCGGTTACGGTTAATAACCAGTTTTAAGTATGAAAAACTGTAACCGATCCTAACCGATTATAACCGGTTGTAACCGGTTTTACAAAAAACCGGTTTTTTAAATTGAATAATATAACCGGTTAAAAAACCGATTCATAAAAACCGGTAAAATAACCGGTCTGCAGAAATGTTCACAGAATGCATGTTTGCTGTTTTTCTTTCTGTTTTTTTGCTGTTTTTTCTGTTTTTAAGCAGTTTTTGATCTTTTTTTAACTATAAATGCAGTTTTTTTTATATAAAAACTTCACAATAATATATAAAAAGTTAAACATAATAAATATCAAGTCTTGGAACGAACGGTTTTACATAACAATGAAAATACGAACGATACACGTAACAAACGAAATACATAAACTTAAAATATTAATCCGCAAGAAGGTCCACTAATATATATATATATATATTTTTTAGTGGAACTACAATATTGAGAAGCCTCGTTTAATCTTTTTCGGCCGAACCCGAACCCGAACTATTGTGTAGGAATTCATCTAATTCGGCTTCTTCGTCGGTCATTGGGGTTGTCAATTCGGCTTCGACCTCGTCCTCGTAAACTTCTTCTTCGTAATCTAATTCTTCCTCGAGTGAACGTTTGTCTTGAACTCTCTCCGCCGCATCCAAGTAATCTTTTAAGCAAATCGACATCTCAACCGCCTTAGGTGTTAGTCGAGTCCTCCTTATCGAAATCACCCTACCACTAATAGAAAAAGCACTTTCCAAAGCTTCCGTGGAAGCTTGGAATGTTAGTAAATCTCGGGCCATCGTGGCTAAGATCGGAAATTGATTTTCGTTACTTTTCCACCAAGCCAACAAATCAAAATTTTTAAACTCTTGTGAACTCATCATTTGTAGAAAGTTCGACCCACCATACCGACCGAGTTCACTACTACTAGTGTTACCACGATGCATTTGACTCGACTCATCATACAATTGGTTATAAACATACAAATCGGTATCTTCCATTTGACTTGAACCTTCACCGAAAGCGGCGTTTCTTATTGACGCGTGAATGTGTGACGAGGTTGAACCATATTTTGTTACATAAACATCAAACAATTTTGAAAGTTGATCGTTGAAACGAGATTTTGCGACTTCACCAAAGTTTGGTTCTTGAGTGGTGTTTAAATTCAATTGGTGTGCAATTTTTTCAATCAAAGACCCGGTTCCAAAAATATTAAAACAATGGTTTAGAGCGGCGGCACAAGTGAAAACCGCCGGTAGTTCTTTAAAATATTTTCTTAATTTTTCCTTCATTGTATCCGCTATGTCACAATATGGTCTACCTCTAACCGACAACTCGTTTACTTTCAAACACATTTTAAACAAATTGTGAAGTACCAATGAACTTGTTGGATAATAAACCCCCGATAAAGTCTTTGTTGATGTTTTGAAAACTTGAAGCACTTGTGTAACAGTTTCAATAGCTTCCCAACCCGATGGGTGGTAAGGCGAACACTTTCCACGACTAGCCAAAAGGTTATGAAATTCTTGTAAACTTTCCTTTTGCAAAATAGCTTTTTCAAACATAATGCAAGTCGAGTTCCACCTATGAGCAACGTCCCAATTGGGTCCTAAGCATATTCGACCCGCTTCCTTACAAGTTTTAATATATTTTGAATGTCTTTGCGTGTTACTAAATATACTTCGTAACATTCTTTTGAAAGCTTCTTTTTGTGTTTCAATAACCCTTAAACCGTCTTGAACGGCCAAATTTATGATGTGTGCAACGCATCGGCTATGGAAAAAAGTACCCTCACAAATCGGATTGTATTTTAATTTTAAACGCATTACCGCGCTCGTGTTGTTTGAGGCGTTATTAAAAGATATTGAAAAAACTTTATTTTCCAATTTGTATGTTGTAATACATTTGTCAATTACTTTATATATAGCTTCACCGGTGTGAGGGTAATCGAACAATTTAAACAAAATCGTGCGTTTCATCATTTGCCACGTCGCCGGTTCAATCCAATGGGCGGTGACACAAATATACGAATCGGGTGAACCGTGCGGTGCGGACCAAACGTCGCTAGTCAAGTTATCACCGGTTTCTAATTTTTCAAAATAAGAAATTAATTCTAGTTTAGCTTCTTTCCACAATTTTAAACAATCCCTCCTAAGAGTAGCACGACTTACATGGGTGTATCGTGGATGGAGAGTTCGTTGAACCATCTTTGTATAGCGTTGGTTGTCGAAGTGGTTGAACGGCAAACTTTCTTGGATTACAAACTTCGCCATTTCATCCCTAACCATATTGAAATTGTAGTTGAAAATATTAGCGCCATCACTTGCCATGGAAGCTTGACCACCAACATTTTGTTGTTTCAACGCCTTGCAAAACGGTTTTTCGATGTGTTGCTTCAACGTGGAGTTTGCGGATTCGGAGTAAAAGCCTTGACAATGATGACAACGCGCTTTCTTTTTACCGTTGGCCATCTCGCACAAATCAAAATGTGACTAAACCTCGGGGTTGCGTTTCGTTGGAACAACACGAATCACCGTGTCGGTTGTAGACTCGCCAACATGGACCGAATCATGGGCACTAGAGGTTGCCATTGCGTTTTGAGAGTTATCGAACAAGAATAAGAGACTTTTTAAGATTCTTTGAGAGTTCTCAAGTGTTGTGATTGAACCTAAACACCCACAAACCTTTTATACTAAGTTTGTGATGAGTTTTGGTAAAAACAAAAAAACAAAAAAAAACGGCTATAACAGCCTCTAACGGTCATATGACCGTTTTTTTTATCGCTGGGCACAAAAAACCGGATTAACCGGTTATTTTAACCGGTTTTTTTATAACGTTATCGGTTAACCGGTTATTAACGTTATCGGTTAACCGGTTAGTAACCGGTTTTTCTAATTAATCGATTTATTAACCGGTTTTTTATAAACCGGTTTAAAAACCGAACCAGGCAAGAAAAAGTGTAACTGATTAATAACCGGCCAAACCGGTTGTAACCGAACCGGTTATAAAAAAAACCGGCTTTTAGAAAAACCGGTTACGGTTTTTTTTCCGGTTTCGATTGCGTAATCAGTTTTTTTGTACACCTCTACCCCAACCCCTGCCCCATACACCATAGTCTAATACCCTTGGGCGTTGTTCAACACGTGGCACTCCTATAATTACACAATTATTTTTTTTTAATGTTTAAAACAAATAATATTCTATGGGCCAAATGCTTTTCATCTTGCGCGTTGATATAAGAACGCCTGATACCATTTTGTCCAAAACAACGACTAGGGGGGCCGAATGTGTGGCGTTTTGGGGCGTTAATTTCCAAAAAAAAACGCCCAATTTTGATACTAGTACGGGTGGTCTAACAAGTGTGGCAAATGAGTGAGAAACTTCATCAATGTGTGGAAAGACAAATAGCCATGAAAAAAACCTTGGCAAGTAATTTAGAGAACAGCACGAGAATTGATGTCTTCCTTCCACTACACAAAGATCTTGATTTCCGGATGCAATGGCACTTATAAGCAATGTTTTAAAATCCGGTTTTTTAATCATACCGGAATAGATACAAAAATAGTTTAACCGGTTGAACCGGGTTGTACCGGGCGGTTCAACCGGGTTGACTAGTTAACTGTATAATTCCATAAATTATAACATCAACTCAAAAAATAATCCAAATCGGATGAAGATGTAAATCTGGAACAAATGATGGAATGATGGAAGTCTGGAACAAGCCACGAATGATGGAGTGGAGTGACGCAAGTTTTGAATTTTGATCGATTGAGATAAAATATTAAAAGTCGTTAGGTTAAAGTTGATAGTAAATATGGAGATGGGCCGATAAAAAGTAAAATCCTAACCCAAAAACAGACCTGAGCCAGTACCGGTATAACGGTTCAAACCGGTATACCGGATTTTACCGGTGGTACAAAGTTGATGCCGTTTCTCCTACTTACCGGGGTGTTTCGGAGCGGATTTACATCCAAAAATGGTAATACCGGTATTACCGTCCGGTATTTACCGGTTTTTAAAACATTGCTTATAAAGGGTACCCGCTTCTAATTATTAAACATAAAAAATATACTTAATAATAAAATATATATAAGTAGGTGAAAGTTATTGTACAAATAATCTTAACATACTAAACATACAAATTGAAGGAAAAGTCAAAAAGACAAGGTAACATTATCAAATGGACACAGATTAAACATATAGGGGAAAATTCTTGTACAAATAATCTTAACATACTAAACATACAAATTGAAGGAAAAGTCAAAAAGACAAGGTGACATTTTTATAATTATCAATAACTATCAAAGTTACTCTACAAATGTATCTAAAAAACCTAACCTCCCCCCCCCCCCCCCCCCCACCCTCAAAAACCTAAAAAAAAACCTAACACCCCCCCCCCCCCCCAAAAAAAAAAAAAAAAAAAAAAAAAACCTAAACCCACCACCCCCACCCCCCAAAACCTAACCCCCCCCCCCCACCCAAGCTAAAAACTAAACCCCCAAAAAACCTTAAAAAAAAACACACACACACACACAAAATATATATATTTTTTTAATATTTTTTATAAAAAAATCGCTACTTTTAGTAGCAAAAAAAAATTGTAACAAAATGTAGCGATTTTTTATAAAAATATTAAAAAAAAATTTTGTGTTTTTTATGTATTTTTGGTTGAGTTCACATTTGTATAGTAACTTTGATAGTTGGTGGTAATTACAAAAATGCCACCTTGTCTTTTTGACTTTTCCTTCAATTTGTATGTTTAATAGATTAAGTAAAAGTTTATTTGTATTTGATCTTTTGCCTATATAAGTATTAACCTTTTATGCACGGATGTTTTTATTGTTTATGAAGAAAACTAATGGTAGGTACACTCGTAAATCTCAGGAGGAAACATCGAAGAAATACACATATATTCATGCACTTTTAAATTACCTTACATGATTAGTTTTTATAATTTTCCAAGATAATTATTGTATAAAATGTAATAACAATCACTTATTTAATTTTCCCATTTTGACATATTGTATTAAATTATTTTCTGACATGTAACATCCAATCCAAAACGTTATATAATGATGATGAATCTTCGCAGGAACTTGGTGAAATATCCGGATCTAGAATTAAAATAATAGACCGAGAGAACAACTACGTAACTACTAAAAGTTTATTTACTTCCGTGTTACGTCTAGTTACACAAGAGTTGTCGTTGAAAGGATATTGATATTTGTTTTACATTGATTGAAATACTTAAAAAATTAAATAATATGGTACTAATTTTCGGTTTATTACGATATCAATATTCGGTATAGTTTATCATACCAAATTTTATTTTATTTTGAATAAAAGTCGGTCTTCAATAAAATTTAAATTGGAATATTAACAAAAAAAAAAAAAAAAAACTATTCGATATTGTTATCGAAACCAAAACTAAGTAAAAACACAAACCTAACACCGGCCAAACAACATTGTTACCTGTACCAGTACTTTATTTTGAATACGTCCCTATATTTAATAAAGTTCAAATTGGAACAATGACAAAAACAAAATAAATGCACTTGTGTATTCATCAACATTGCTTTTTAATACTAAAAAATAATTTAATAAAAATTATTTGGTCGGTATTGGTTCATTTCATTATGGTACTGACACTCAGTATTGCAACCGAAAGAAAAAAAACCCAAAATACAAACTCTTGATATGGCGAAAAAGATATCAACACATGTGTTACATCGATCGAAAAAAAAAGAATATTAAGAAGGATTCCAACAGTACCAATACAGCAACGATGTTGTTCGGTCGGAATCGACATAGCATCAATATTGTTGGGACAGTATTAGTTCAATTAATTACGATATCGGCACTCTTTATAACTTATGATACACAAAAGATACTTTATCGTGAATACAACTCCGTTACAGTATAAGAATACTACCAATGTTGTCCAGACGATATTAGTTGGATTTGTCATGGTAAAAACAACAAACTCAATAGTATTTGACCGGTCGTATTAGGACCGTTTGAGACCGTTGGTATATGAGATTACATGTTTGGATGTTTTGTTATAGCTTTAGAAGTGCAGGGGGTAAAAAATCTAGATTAGATTTCTCATCTCTAGAAAAAATTGCACGTTTTAATTAATTGGTTTTAATAATTATTAAACCTGAATTAGATTTATCACTTTCAAGGTCTAGACTGAAAGGTTAACAACCTAGACTTACTCCCAGCTCGGCGGCTCTAAAGTATATTTCTAAATATCTAGAGCAATGGAACAAACAAATTTATTATTAAGCCAATCAATACCAACACACAAATAATTAGAATCGGGTTCTAAAGTTATAACATATAAATCATCATATTCATTGAAAACCAAAAATTAATCATTCAAACCATTCGTCTAGTTCATCAATCCTAAACATCCATAACAAGTTCAGCTACTCATAGTTAACAATGAATCAAAAACAAACTCAAAGTCATGCAATTCAGAAAACATATTTAGATATTCAAATCTTAACAAACCGAAAATTATTAAACAAAGTCTAACCGAAAAGCAATCATCTTTAAGCTATTTTTCTTGAAGTCTTCATTTTTTTTCTTCAAAGATGCCCCCAACCGTCCCTTTTGATGCCTCTGTATTCAGCCGTCGAATGCCTCCCCTTAAAAAAAATTATATCTCCAGTCGTAGGTTTTTTTTAAATGATGTTATCTTGCCCAACTTTTTCCTTGCGTCACAATCCACTAGTAGGTTTTGTCCAAAAAATTCAGCCTTCATCTAATTCTTGATAAAAGGCCCATATGGACTTTCAGTTAGTGACCGGCCCAAACAATTGCACTCTATGCCTCTCATAATCTTCTATTTAACTCCTTAAAATAAAAGATGGCAGCCCAAGTTAAATTATAAAATAAAGATAGTGGGCTTTATCCACTCAAAGAAAATGACTGCGATTTTGATTCGGTCACTAGCGTTTTACTCTGCTCAACTGGCTGATTATTTCCTTCTTACTCGTTTTCGCTTCATTTGCACCAGGACCTGGCAAAACACAAACTACTCAAATACAAACATATAAAGACTAAAAATGACTCAAAAGCTATAAAAAATAAAATACAAAATACACGGTAAATGACGGTGTTTTTCAACACATCAGTGCTCTTTATTGATTGCCATTTTTTAAGAGTTTTAAGTTTTTGTGGGTTTTTCAAAATATTTAAAGTTTTTAAAAAGTTTGGTTGAAAATGGCTTGATTTGGTGTGTTTAATGATTTGGTGTTGTTAATCAGTGTTTACAAGTAATTTAGAATCACTTTTACACAAATGAGTATGGATTTCGGGTTGTTTTTGAAGTTTTAGGTGTTTTTGGTTGGTTTAAAAACCCTCTGGGCATTTTTATTTCATATTTCATAATCTGTGAAATTGTTCATTCTGTGGTGAAAATTACTCCTGCGTAGTTGTTCTGCCTGTTTTGTTATAGGTCTGTGTTCTTATTCCAAAGGAGACTTTGTGGACAGTGATTAAGTTTGTTGCGACTTTATCATGATGTTTTTGTTCAAGTACTCTACGTTATAATGTTTGTTCAGTGTCTACCTTCATATTTGTCCACATTGGTAGCCAAAGTTGCGCTTTTGTTACTAGTACCATATAAATCTGCGTTTTGTTACCAGTGTTCCTACGAATTGTGTATTTGCTACGCTTTTAATTATCAGAACTTAAAACCAATTAAAATCAATCGTAATGTCATTTATTCAGTTAACCCCTATCGCATAAGCTGAACTTGAGCCTGGTACTGCAATGCGTCTTCCAAAACACAAAGGATCTCATGATTTCGGAAGTTGGAAAAACCGCATGAAGGCGTTTTACTTCTTTACTAACTACACTCAATGGATCTTAGTCTTTATTGGACCACATATTCCTGTCAGAACAACTGAAAACAGTCAGGAGATCAATCATGATCCATCCACCTACACTGATGAAGTTAAGGCATTGATTCAGCGTGACCACCGGGCTCATGCAGCGCTTACAATGGCCTTGACAACAGATGATTGTAATATGTTTGAAGAACATACAATTGCTCATGATCTTTGGAATGCTCTCATCGATTACTATGAAGGTAACGAAGAAATGGTTCAACATAAGATGGACATGGTTCAGAGAGAATACGACATGTTTGGCAATATTCGTGGGGAGAGTTTATCTGAGCACATCGTCACTTTTTGAACAAGTTGATGAAGATGAAGAAGCAGGAAATCACATCACTAATCGTGCTGTTTAGGGCTGCAAATGAACCGAACGAACACGAACAACACCTTGTTCATGTTCGTTTGTTAAGAAATATATGTGTTCGCGAAGCGCTCACGAACACTTATCGAACGAGATTTTATGTTCGTGTTCGTTTGTTAAGGAAATGAACTTGTTCGTGTTCATTTGTGTTTGTTTGTTAATTTTAGGCAACGAACAAAAACGAACGTTGATGAACACAAATGGAAACAAACAAACACAAACAATCATTCAAGAACATAATATATAATACACTAACACTTATTAGATATTTAATTTATTGGAATTTTGAATGTATTTAAATAAATATAAACACTAAAAACACTAATCAACTATCGAACACAAACAAACACGTTACTGAATGTTCACGAACATAAACGAACGACCACGACCTCTGTTCATATTTGTTCATTTAACTAAACGAACAAAATTTTTGTTCGTGTTCGTTTGTTTAATAAACGAACGAACACAAACAAACTTCGCGCCGAATGGTTCACGAACTGTTCGCCAAACGTTTTGTTCGTTTGCAGCCCTAGTGCTGTTATTAAGAAGCTTCTCAACTCGCTCCCAAAAAAGTGAAGTTTTCAATATATGATGATCAAGAAAGATTTTCTGAACAACCAGAATCCTACTACGTATCTGTTTAAATTAACACTCTGAAGACCTTTGAGATGGACATGGTTAAAATAGAAATGAATCAGGTGGGATATTCTCCAAAGTTTATTCAATATGTTGCTCCTAAGAACATGGTATTTGTCGCTCTAATCAACGTGTCCGGATCCATCTCTCAAGCAATCCCTGTGTCAAGCCCTCACAATGGCTCATCAAGTTCGGGAGAAACTCCATCTTCAAGTGATAAGGCTCCAACTGGTGGTGGTTTGCAAGCTCTTAAGATCTCCACTGAACAAGTTGCTTTATTCAACACATTTTTGAGCAGTTACGAACCCCTAATGTCAGGAGAGTTGAAGAAAGAGATATTCACTCCTCAAGATATGTATTAGGTTGACCCTGATAACATGGAAGAAATGGATCTGAAGTGGCAGATGGCTATGATTACCTTGACGTTGAAGAAATTTTATGACAAAATAGGAAAAAAGACTTCTCTTAGGTAAGGTTGGATTCCATAAGTCTAAACTAAGGTGCTACAACTTTAAGAACCTTGGTCATTTAAAAAGGGAATGTCCTCTTCTTATAAATGAAACACTTGAAGTTGCACCTGCTAGAAGGCCAATCGTTATTGAAGGAACCGATGCTGAAACAATTGAAGGACCAAAAGTCTTGGTGGTTGAAGACTAAGTGTCGCAACCCCCGACCCCTCCCCGCCGCGGCCTACTTAGAGATGGTGGTATCGGATGTTATCATTATTTGGCAGCGGAAATTTCATCAGGACCGTAGTTAGGAAATATTTTATCAGAGTAAAATACCACACTTTTATAATATTAAACACATGGGAAATTCCCAAGTTTACATTACAAACATTTTATAGGGATAAACCCTATTTTATTGGATAAAAATATCTTCTTTATTTAGGTAACTTTTATAGCTACTTTTCAAGCCTTCAGTGCTCTCCAGTTGGCTTCTATTTGGCTTTCACATTTTGTTACCTGAAACACGTTTAAAAACATTTTGTCAGTGGGAAATACTGGTGAGTGAATCCCAATTTAATCAAGAAGAGTTTTATCAATTTACAGTATTGAGAGCGATTACAATTAGGGGTGAGCATGGTGCGGTTTGGTGCGGTTTTAGCATAAAACCGCAACTCATACCGCGAGGTGCGGTTTTTATTTTTTTAAAACCACATGTTGCGGTTTTTTTGCGGTACGGTTTTTGCGGTTTATTTGCGGTTGCGGTTCGGTTTCGGTGCGGTTTCGGTTTTAATAGTTGAATACATCTAAAAAAAACTCTCAGCAATACTTCAACTTTGGCTTATTTTCTTCTCCGGGTACTTTAACCTCATCATCATTTTGATCATCCACATCAATTACAGTTTCATTAGTAGCCATTCTGAAAACATAAAAGAACTAAAATCAAACAAAAGCCATACATTGAGATGAAACTTATCGATAAGCAACAACAGGGGCTATCACATTTGATGATAACTCATAAATGTATAGACATAACTTATGTGTTTCATATACAAGCGATGAAAAAAGAACCAAAAACATGAACCTAGCTATAACACATACAAGCGATGAAACAGTACACAAGAACCAAAACCAAAAACATGAACCAAAAATCACATACAAGCGATTATACTAGAAAGTCTTGTACTTAGAAATCAAAAATCACATACAAGCGATGAAACAAGAACCAAAAACATGAACCTAGCTCAAACATGAACCAACACATACGTACCAGATGAAGATGATCGCACCGGCTGAAGATGATCGCACCAGATGAAGAAAAGATTGTCGGCTGGATGTTAAATTAGGGAAATGAAGGGAAAGGTACGTAGGTTTCTTTTTTATCAAAAGGTTGTTGGGTTGAAAGTTGGGCTGTTTGGAGTGCTAATTTAATGGGCTTGTAACTAGTAGGTTAACATCATTTTTTTTTTAGAGGGAGCAGACGATAGTTAACTTAACAAAGTCAAGTCTGTACTTTTTTTTTTAACAAACACAGATTATATAATATATAGGGAATTTTATATTTAAATCTTTAAGTATATTATATAATATATATATATATATATATATATATATATATATATATATATATATATATATAATAATAATTTTGCGGTGCGGTTTCGGTTTTTTGGTGCGGTTTTTAAAGCTAAAACCGAACCGCACCATACCTTTGCGGTTTCGGTTTTTGCGGTTTCGGTTTTTGCGGTTTTTGTGTCGGTTGCGGTTTTGCGGTTTCGGTTTTTACGGTTTTTGGTGCGGTTTCGGTTTTCGGTTCGGTTTTTGCTCACCCCTAATTACAATGTTTATATCTACACAATTACTTATTCAGTACTGTCAATCCATGACTGGTGGGTCATATTACACATTGGCTATCTCGTTGTCCAATGGTAACACGTTCCACATTTTGTATACAAAACCCCAACATACCGGCAGTAATTGAAGAATTACAAAGACTCAATCACTGCTAATCACATTGTAAAAATATTTAAGGTTTTGTAAAAACAGTTTGCAAAAAGGAGATTACTCACATTGCTATTTTAGGGTTTTTCCTGTAATTTTCCTGGTTATAATCTATTAATTAAACAATGCACACGCGTTAGTATAATAACCCAATATTTACATTAGTTATACCATCCCCGAGACAGAACTCCAACGACTACGTCGGGCAGAACCCCGACAGCCGTTACGGAGCACTAGATCAATCAGGCAGCGTATCTAATACATAACCGGGGGTTATGATACTTACAACGAGGCAAAGCTTCGCTAATTTAGTGGGTATAATGCCCGGGTATAGTGTTTACACTACATAAATTAGAGAGAGAATTCGTGATTTAAGTGATTGACAATTGAAGGCCGATCCCCTCTTCTTATAGGGTCTGATCTGGTTTTTCTCGAGCCCCGTGAAAGAGGCCAAAGGGGCCTTCGCGGCCCGCGACGTAGGGGTGTAGGGTGTAGGCTTGCCGATTCGTCGGTTCTAGCTTTGACACGGGGCTGCCACGTGGCAGCTCAGAGTGCCGCCTCGTAGTTAAGCTCTCGTGACCCGTGTAAGACTTATGTGTGGTCTGTCGCGGCCCGCCAGGGACTATTAAAAATTGTTTTTATTGAATTTTTATAAAAATAAAGGTATTTAGGGCCATTTTACGTATACGGGGTGTATTTTAAGGCATATAGGGATGTTATAAATATTTTAGGAGAGTCGGAAATAATTTAGGAGGGTTGTTATATCCTCCCCACCTTGTTTTAGAACTCGTCCTCGAGGTCTACTTGAATAGGTGTGTATATTTCCTCTGTATCTCTGATTCAAGCTCCCACGTATACTCTGGTCCTCTCTTGGAATCCCATTTCACTTTGACTAGAACTAGTCTCTTGTGTTTGAGATTCTTGATTTTCCTGTCTTCAATCTGTAGAGGCTTTTCTACGAACTTAAGCTTTTCATTTACCTCTATATCCTTAAGAGGTACCACTAGTGATTCAACGGCTAAGCACTTTTTGAGATTGCATACATGAAATACATCATGTATTCCTGCCATTTCCTCTGGCAGTTGTAGCTGATATGCTACAAGTCCTATTCTTCTAATAATCTCAAAGGGTCCAACATACCTGGGGCTTAGCTTTCCCCTTTTGATGAATCTGACAACTCCCTTCCAAGGAGAGACTTTTAATAACACCTTGTCACCTACCTGAAATTCTAACGGCTTTCGCCTGTTATCAGCATAACTCTTTTGTTGATCGCGTGTTGCTTTTAGTCGTTCCTTGACTTAAATAATCTTGTCTGTTGTCTCTTGCACTATCTCTGGTCTAGATAGTTGCTTTTCTCTAATTTCTGCCCAACAAACTGGGGTTCGGCACTTTCGTCCATAAAGTGATTTGAACAGCATTGATACTGGTATGATAGCTATTATTATAAGAAAATTCTATTAATGGTAGATGATCGTCCCAATTTCCTCCGAAATCAATTACACAAGCTCTAGGCATATCTTCCATTGTCTGAATTGTCCTCTCGCTTTGTCCATCCATTTGAGGATGATAAGCGGTGCTTAGATTTAGCTTGGTTCCTATTGCTTTTTGAAAACTTGTCCAAAAATGAGAGGTAAAACGGCTATCTCTATCAGAAACAATAGATAAAGGAATACCGTGTAATGAAACTATTTCATTGACATACAACTTGGCTAACTGTTCCATGCTGAAGGTTTCCTTCATCGACAAGAAATGAGCAGATTTAGTTAATCTATCTACAATTACCCAGATTGTATCATTACCTTTTCTCGTTTTGGGTAATTTGGTAACAAAGTCCATTGTTATCAATTCCTACTTCCATACAGGTATTTCCAATAGCTGCAACAAACCTGAGCGTTTCTGATGTTTAGCTTTAACTTGGGAACATGTTAGACACTTAGAAACCTAAGCTGCTATATCCTTTTTCATTCCTATCCACCAGAAATTCTTTCTTAAATCTTGATACATCTTATCATTTCTAGGATGCATCATATATTTAGACTTATGGGCTTCTTCTAATATTCGGTGGCGTAGTTTTCCTAGTTTGGGTATCCACATTCTCTTTTTATGGAATCTCCAAATTCCATCTATTCCTTGTTCTAGTTCCTTAATCATTCCTTTTAATTTTTCAGTATCATTCTTGATTACTGATTCTTGTGCTACTCTAATTTGTTCATTTAAATCTATCTGTAGATTTAATTTAAGAGAACGTACTTTTTTTGGCTTTTCATGATACTTTCGACTTAAAGCATCAGCTACTACGTTAGCTTTTCCTGCATGATACTGGATATTACAATCATAATCACCTAGAATTTCCATCCAGCGTCTTTGTCTCATATTTAACTCTTTTTGCCCCAAAAATGTACCTTAAACTCTTATGATCAGTGGAGACAACGAATTTATTTCCATATAAATAGTGTCTCCAAATCTTAAGGGCAAAAATTATAGCTCCTAATTCTAAATCATGGGTTGAATAATTTTCTTCATGATTCTTAAGTTGTCTAGATGCATAGGCTATAACCTTTTGACATTGCATCAACACACATCCATATCCTAACTTAGAAGCGTCACAATAGACTACAAAATCTTCAGTTCCTTCTGGTAACGCTAGTATGGGTGCGTTGGTTAATCTTTGCTTAAGAATTTTAAAGGCTTCTTCTTGTTTTGGTCCCCATTCAAACTTAACAGACTTACTGGTTAACTTAGTTAAGGGGATGGCTATTCTAGAAAAAATCGGATAAATCGTCTATAATAACCGGCTAATCCTAGAAAACTTCTAACCTCGGTTGGTGATTCAGGGGTTTTCCATTTAGTAATTGCCTCAATCTTTGTAGGATCCATATGGATTCCTTCATGGTTGACTAAATGTCCAAGAAACTGTACCTGTTCTAACCAAAATTCGCATTTCGAAAATTTAGCAAATAGCTTTTCTTTTCTCAGCAAATTTAGGAGTGCATGCAGATGTGCTGCATGTTCCTCTTTACTATTAGAGTAAATGAGAATATCATCTATAAAGACAATTATGAATTTATCCAAATATGGCTTACATATTCGGTTCATCATGTTCATAAATGCGGCTGGGGCATTGGTTAAACCAAATGGCATGACAGTAAATTCATAACGGCCATACCTTGTCCTGAAAGCGGTCTTAGGAATGTCTTCTTCCTGTACCTTTAATTGATGATATCCTGAGTGTAAATCGATCTTAGAAAAGAATCGAGCTCCTTGCAATTGATCAAACAGATCATCGATTCTCGGTAATGGGTACTGATTTTTAATCGTGACTTTATTCAATTCATGGTAATCAATGCACATATGCATTGACCCGTCTTTCTTTTTGACAAACAAGATCGGTGCTCCCTACGGCGATGAACTGGGTTGTATGAATCCTTTCTCCAACAGTTCGTCTAACTGTTTCTTTAGCTCTTGCATTTCTGCTGGTGCTAAACGGCAAGGTGCTTTGGCAATTGGTGCAGTTCCTGGTAGCAGATGAATTCTGAATTCGACTTCTCTGTCCGGTGGTTGTCCTGGTAGCTCTTCTGGAAACACATCTGGAAATTGAGATACTACAGGAATATCTTTCAATTCCTTTCCTTTAGTGTTAATGATTATGGAAATCATATACACTAATGATCCTTTTCTAGCATAACTTGCTGTTTTCATCACATAGATGATTTTCTTAGATCTGGTTGGCTTATCTCCTTTAATTGTGATCTTTTCACCCTTTGTTGAATTTACTTGTATTGACTTTTGATCACATAGAATACTGGCTTTATTGGCTATTAACCAATCCATTCCTAATACAATATCAAATCCTGCCAAATTCATTGGATAAACGTTTGCAATAAACTTTTGATTTAAAAAGTCTATTCTTGCTCCCTGTAAGATTTCGGTAATCTTAATGGTTTCTCCATTTGCTCTCTCTACTAGACATTCTTGTTGGAGTTTAGTTAATGGTTGGTTGAGAATTTTGCAAAATGAAGTATTAATAAAACTTTGGTTCGCACCAGAGTCAAATAATACTTTGGCAAAAACATCATTAACTAAAAACGTACTGGCAATCATGTCTGGAATCATGTTGGCTTCTTCTGCTGTCAGAACAAATGCTCTAGCATTCTTAGTAGTCTTGTTGTTCATGGCTGGAGCTGGTTTCGGATAATTCGGCTTAATATGGCCTTGTTCTCCACAATTGTAGCATATCTTATTGTTAGGTTTCTTCCTGCAGTCTTCTTCCTTGTGTCCAGATATTTTGCAAAAATTGCAGTATATGGAGCATCTCCCAGAATGTTTTCTTTTGCAATACTTGTAGTAAGGAGTAGAAGTAGAACCTACGTTTTTCCCACGGTTGGAATTACTGTAGCGAAATTCCTGAGTAAGCTTTTGAGCTAGGATCTTCCTCTGGTTCTCTTCTTGCGTACGCACTAATTCATCAGTCAAGGTATTGGCTAGTTTTACGGTTTCTTCTATAGTTGGTGGTCTAGCTGCCTTGATTACATGCCTAATCTCACTGATTAATCCCCAGATGTAACGGGAGATTAATACTGGTTCTGGTGATGCAAGGGTTGGTACTATTCTAGCATATTCGAAGAATACAGTAGTGTAGCCCTTACAGTCTGCTCCAGTCATTCTAAGGTTTAAGAACTTATTAGCTATCTGTTCCTTTTCATTAGGAGGACATAATTTCCTTTCTACCATGTTCTTAAACTCATTCCATTCCATATTATATGTTCTGTCACTTCCCCTAGCCTGGAGGATAGTGTTCCACCATTCTAGTGCTGCATTCTTAAACAGATTGGAAGCAAACATTATCTTATCCTCTTCTGCACACTTGCTTATTTTTAAGACTGCTTCCGTCTTTTCTATCCAGCGTAAAGCTGCAATGGCCCCTTCATTGCCCGATAATTCTATTGGTTTACAAGACCAGAATTCTTTATAAGAACAACCATAAGACATGGTTCTTCTTCTTTTTGGAATGGGCACTTGAAGTATTGGTCCATTGTTTACGCTGTGATTAGGTTCAGTAGGCGGTCGCTTACTTCCGCTATTACTGTTATTATTATCCGCTTCTCTAACATGTTGGATAATAGATGGCAGAGCATCTCTAATTCCTTGGGTTACTATGTGTCAAATGGCACTATTATTTATCTGATTTTCATTATTCTGATTTTCCCGATTTGCATCGTTGGCCATCTTGATTTTAAACATTTACCAAGTATTAATATCACGAAACAATATTGAATGCGAATAATTACACGAAAACACATTGATCCAAAATTGTCCTCATTGAGACCTTTACTCTATTTTATATTATGCATCTATATCTATTACAAATACAACTGAAAATTAAATTACAATACTAGTATGCATCAATAACTATAGGATTATCTATTCTAGTTTGATTTTATTATTATTATTATTATTATTATTGTTATTATTATTATTATTATTATTATTATTATTATATATTTATATATTTTTTTTTCAGACATACACACATACATATATTTAATTATTATTATTATTATTATTATTATTATTATTATTATTATTATTATTATTATTATTATTACTACTGATAGGGGTTCATCCCGTATTGCATGTTGCGCTCGTCATATTTACAGACGAGTCTTTCCCCTATCTGTCTCATCCTCTCACTTCCTTCTAATATCTCCTCACCAAAGGTGCGGAGCTCTTGCACATTCTCAGTGCTAATGGATGGTGCGAGTGCTGGTATTGGGTCTGGTGACTGTGGCATTGGTTCTTCGTAAGGTTACGGGTTTTCTAGAATCTCCCTGATGTATTGGTCATTATCAAAATAGGGGTCTAGAGGGTCAAGGTCTGGGTAGGGTCCTACTAGGTTTTGCATAGGTTCATCTTGTGGGTAGAGGGCTGAGTAACTCCTATTGTCATCAAACCATGGGATGGGGTGCTGGTACTCTAGGGATTTCAGCTGGGTCAAAAGTAGGTGCTGGAATTTGGTCTACTGGGTTTGGCTCAATTTCCATAGGTTGTGTGGGAAACAGTGGTAACGGCTGGGGTGCTATGATTTGTTCTAGGTTAGGGTCGGCGGCTGTGGTTGCTAGTATGTGGAAGTTTACAAGTCTGCTATTGATTATATCCTGTGTTTGAGTATTCATTTCTCTATTCGCGGCTGCTAAAGCTCGCTGCTGCTGAAGTTTTCTCATCCTTTTTCTATGCTCGTGAGCTCCTCTGCTGAACCATCCTCTCTTCTTGGGAGGGAATGGTTCTTCAAATTGTGCCTTGAATACGAAAATCCCTTCTTCGGTGTCAGCCGAATACCCCGAGGGGGTAGGCTACGAAGAGGTTCCTTCGTCCCTATGAGAGTTGGACAACTGACGGTAAGTGTCTGAAGGTCCTTGATCACTCATACTGTAAACTAACAAATTGTCAAATAACACAAAATAATAATCTACACGTATGCACATATTTTCATGGATTATTTCCAAACAAAATTAATAATTTCAATGTCAGCATAACACTTCCTTGGCTGAAATCAGTGCCTTAGCTCTGATACCACCTTCTGTCTCAACCCCCGACCCCTTCCCAGGGAGGCGGGTGGCCGCGGCCTACTCAGAGATGGTGGTATCAGTATTTATCATTATTTGGCAGCGGAAATTTCATCAGGACCGTAGTTAGGAAATATTTTATCAGAGTAAAATAGAACACTTTTATAATATTAAACACATGGGAAATTCCCAAGTTTACATTACAAACATTTTATAGGGATAAACCAGATTTTATTAGATAAAAACATCTTCTTTATTTATGTAACTTTTGTAGCCACTTTTCCAAGCCTTCAGTGCTGACCAACTGGCTTCTATTTGGCTTTCACATTTTGTTACCTGAAACGCGTTTATAAACATTTTGTCAGTGGGAAATACTGGTGAGTGAATCCCAATTTAATCAAGAAGAGTTTTATCAATTTACAGTATTGAGAGCGATTACAATGTTTATATCAACACAATTACTCATTCAGTACTGTCAATCCATGACTGGTGGGTCATATTACACATTGGCTATCTCGTTGTCCAATGGTAACGTGTTCCACATTTTGTATACAAAACCCCAACATACCGGCAGTAATTGAAGAATTACAAAGACTCAATCACTGCTAATCACTTTGTAAAAATATTTAAGGTTTTGTAAAAACAGTTTGCAAAAAGAAGATTACTCACATTGCTATTTTAGGGTTTTTCCTGTGATTTTCCTGATTATAATCTATTAATTAAACAATGCACACGCGTTAGTATAATAACCCAATATTTACATTAGTTATACCCTCCCCGAGACAGAACTCCAACGACTACGTCGGGCAGAACCCCGACAGCCGTTACGGAGCACTAGATCAATCAGGCAGCGTATCTAATACGTAACCGGGGGTTATGATACTTACAACGAGGCAAAGCTTCGCTAATTTAGTGGGTATAATGCCCGAGTATAGTGTCTACACTACAGAAATTAGAGAGAGAATTCGTGATTTAAGCGATTGACAACTGAAGGCCGATCCCCTCTTCTTATAGGGTCTGATCTGGTTTTTCTCGAGCCCCGTGAAAGAGGCCAAAGGGGCCTTCGCGGCCCACGACGTAGGGGTGTAGGGTGTAGGCTTGCTGATTCGTCGGTTCTAGCTTTGACACGGGGCTGCCACGTGGCAGCTCAGAGTGTCGCCTCGTAGTTAAGCTCTCGCGGCCCGCGTAAGACTTATGTGTGGTCTGTCACGGCCCGCCAGGGACTATTAAAAATTGTTTTTATTGAATTTTTTTAAAAATAAAGGTATTTAGGGCCATTTTACGTATACGGAGTGTATTTTAAGGTGTATAGGGATGTTATAAATATTTTAGGAGTGTCGGAAATAATTTAGGAGGGTTGGTATACTAAGGTTGGGCAGATGAGATTACCGAAGCTGGAGCTGATGTCAACAAAGCCCTCATGGCCAAGATAGCACTAGGTTCAGCTCCTCTTCTCTCGAGCTTTCTTAGTAACAAAAATGCATGTATTCCCAAAGGTGCAGAAGCTACGGCCAATGAGTTGAAAGGAATGTTCACTAAAAACAAATCAACTGCTGACAAGGGAAAGAGAGTTGTTATTGAGGTCTAAGAGCAGAAAGTGATGGAAAAGTCCAAGGCTAGAATCAGTGGTGAGGGTGGAGGAAAGAATGATAAGGTTCTTGTTGAAGCAATGAAGGTAGAGTCGAGCAAGGATAAGGAAGATATGGAATTTGTAAATAACATACCCTATGAATTTAAAAACAAACTATGCACATCTTAGTGTGTCAGTGTTGTGACTCACTAAGAATCCATCAACCGATTACTCATTAGAGAAAAGGAAGATGTTTTACAATTTACTAAGAAACTTAAATAAAATGAAGCCGCATATCAGAGAAAGTTGGCTGAAATGCTGACATTAAAAGAATTTGTTTATAGAAAAGATTTTCTTATAAATGTTTAACTGAAAATTAGAAAAAGCAAGAATGAAAAAAACAAAATACAAATAATAATCGACAAATGGAACGTGAATAAAAAGGAATTGGTGGATATTGAACATTGTCAGAGACTAACATATGTTAAGGATGACATTGGTTACAAGGACAAACTCGAAATCGAAAGAAAGTTTTTTCCTCCTCCTCATTGCAAAAATTATGTGCCAGTGCCATCTCCTTATCCAGACAATGATCTAATCGATAAAGATGATCAAATTTTTGAAAAGATATTCCTAAATTCGATCCAAATACTAATTATGTTGAAAGCAATGCAGATTTGAATGTATGGGTGGAAGAGGTGGATGATGATGGTTGTGGTGGCAAGACATTAGGTCTAGGATTTCCTGGAACCAATTATTCCACCGTGAATTGGTTTATCTGGTATAACGATAAAATGAACAAAACTTATATTCAGGATGAATTAAAGAATAGTTTAACTAGGACGGAAAACTATAATAGACTTAATTAAATTTGACGGACGACTATACTAGGCTTAAGCCTAAACCTTTATTTTCAGGCCACGAGAATGTAGTGGTTAATTGTGTTGATTTAGATTCTGCATTTTGTGATGATAATACTGTGCATGAACCAACTGTATTTATGCCAGAATTGAAACATAACAGGATTGAGAAGTTCTTCATTGAGGAAATTCCATAATTTATACCATCACAAATAGGTACTTAAGGTTCTGAGAAGGATCAAAGTGAAGTTTGTAGTGAAGAATCAAGCACAACCACCATTGAAAAAACTGAAAAATTTGAAGACAATTTTAAAGAAGAATGCAGACTTGACAAGAAATTAAAGAAAATCAAGAGTTCAAGCTCGATTACTTCATGAGACAGTTTCTCAAGCTCATCATCACAAAAAAAATATCTAAAGCCTCAAACACTAAGAAGAATAAGAATCATTTCTCTCACTGTTTTAGATGTGGTAATTTAAGACACATTTTCAAACAGTGTACCATGAAAAGTTTTCACAAACACAATCAAAAGTTTGCCAAAAATATTACAGAATCTTTAGATACATCGCTGGCGATTTCGTATCTTATTGTATTTACTAAATAAGTTATAAAAATGGCCGAGGGCTGAATATATCTAGCATATTAACAACGGGTGTTCGAGGCACGTGACTGGATTGAAGGAATTGCTCAAAAAATTTAGATACATCGATGGCGATTTCGTATCTTTTGCAGGTGATGTAAAAGAAGGGAAGATTTTTGGTCGAGGAGATGTTGTATCTGAAGCACTCACCTTAGAAGATGTGAACTATGTCCTAGAACTGTGCTACAATCTAATGAGGGTATCATAAGTCTGCGACAAAGGAATATCAGTTCTTTTCAATGACGTGGAAAGCTTATTTCTAAAACCAGAATATTCTGTACCAGCTGAAATGATTATGCTCACTGCTCCTCGTGAAAATAATACTTACATGTTAAACATGAAGAATTCTAAAACTAACAGTCAAATGACTTGTTGAATTTCAAAAGCATTCAAATCAAGGTCACTGTTTTGGCACATGCGATTGGTGCATGTAAATTTCAAAAAGCATAAATAAGATTTTAAAATTAAATCTTGTAGGTTTGCCGATCAAAGAATTCCCTTTTTTTCGAAAAATGCATTGCATGTGCCTAAGGGAACACAATTAGTGGTCCTCTTCAGTTGATGCATATGGATGTCTTTGGTCCAATAAGGGGATTTTTGGCAAGTTCTGAATAGTTAAGTGCTGAATTAGTAAGAGGTCTGAACCATTAAGAGCCAGTATAATGCTTAACTGTTAAGAGGCAAATGTCTGACCAATTCAGATTAAAGGTCTTATCCATTCAGACTCAGTATGATGCTTAACCATTCAGACGAAAATGTCTGAACCATTCAGACATTTGTTTTGCTCAGGAAACAAACAGTCTAAACCATTAAGAGGTAAACAAACAGCCCCTAAGTGTTAAAAGTTTATGTAAAAGTTCCTATTTTTTGGTGATCACATATGATTATTCTCGCTTCATATAGGTCTATTTTCTAGAAACAAAAAGTGAAACAACTAAGATTTTGAAAAAAACGATTACTCTAATGATCGAGAATATCATCAAACTCAAAGTTAAGTCAATCAGAAATGATCATGGCACGAAATTTAAGAATCATACATTCATCTCATTTTGTGAAGATAAAAGAATTTGTCTTCAATACAGTGCTGCAAGAACTCCTCAACAAAACGGAGTAGCTAAAAGAAAGAACCGAACTCTTATCGAAGTAGTTAGGACCATTCTTGTTAATTCAAAGTTACTTTTAATCTTTTGGGCGGAAGCAGTTAACATTGTCTATTATGTGTTAAACAAAGGTCTAATTGTCAGGCCTCATAGCAAGACAACTTATGAACTTATGTTCCACAGAAAGCCCTTGATCGACTATTTCAGACCATTCAGGTGCTCGTGCACTTTATTGAACATCGATAACAATATGATCAAATTCCATGCATTTGCAGACATATGTTATTTCATGGGAAACTTATCAACTTAGAAAGCTTACCATATTTATAAAAAAGGACCAAAATGATTGTTGAATCATACTATGTCGATTTCCAAGAAAGTAACGCAACAAATACGGAAAGTAGTACAGACTGGTTCTATTACGTAGATGTGATTTTCAATAACTTTAACATTCAAATTCCTGAATCTACTCCACATGAAGCTCCTCAACCTGATGAATTTTTTTGAGACATCTGACCTTGATTTCACACCATTTACCACTCGTCTCACACCCCTGACTGCGGATCCGATAATTCCTCAAGAAGAGATCAATGATGACACTTCGACTGAGAACGCATTCTCAAATAATGTTTTTCTTCACAGTTGAATGTGAATGATCCACCCATTATCGACATTTATGATATCTTCCGCCAATCTTATTCCCAACGAACATCTCACTAACATGCCTCAACATGTTAAATCCTAGCCACAACAAGGTTACAAGATAAACAAAAATCATCCCTTAGAAAACGTCATTCGTCTGGTGGGAGAAGGAGTTCTTACTCATAGCCAGATCATAAATCAAGGGTTGTATGCTGCATCTCTTTCTCAATCTAGTGACATCGAAGACGTAATTGACGTGCTTGTCGTGGTACACGCAAATTTAATCCCAATAACAACTATAGATAGTGGTAAATGGGTATCGAACTCAGGGAGTATGTGGAAAATATGTCGATTATATAGCTTTGCGATTAAACTACACTTAACCTAATTTGCAGAAAATAAAGATCAATGATTTGGATTGTTGTTTTAGAAAACTAAATTAATAACTGATTGCAAATCAAAATTGGTTGTTTAACAGATTAAGAGAACAATGACCATCTTAGGATTCAGTTTCTTTTAACAATTGTGTGAAATTCCAACTAGAAAGAGTTACATAGACATAACTCGTGCATAAATAATTGAAGTGATAAAAGGGAACAAAGTACTTGGATTATATAAACGCGAGGTTGTTTCCCGATGATCAATTAATCAATAACCAACCCTAACCCTTCCCGTGATATCTCGATTGCAAACGGCACCAAGAACGTACGATTGAGACTAGAAATTGCACTATCAATTAACAAGCTACAAACAATTATGCGTACACCATGATAATCAAGGAAACACAAGTTATCATTCTAGAAATTCAGAAATAAACACACAAAAGTTCAAGAGAAACCTTCACCTAAGATGATCACCGAAAGTTTTAGCCAGACATAGCTTGGTGAATCATCATAACCATAATTTCAATGTTCATACGAATCAAAATCACAAAACGAATGTTAGAAATTGTTTTCCCCTAGTGTGTTCCCAAACCGTCCAATCATGAGAATATCCCAAAAGACACCATAAAACTGATTTAATAAAGCAGTTACAAATTTTCGCGTCGCCTCCACCGTAATTTACGGTACCACCGTAAATTACGGTGGCTATCAAAGTGTTATGGTAACAGTTTCCTGAGTTACGGTGAGACAAAGGCAATTTTCAGGGCCACCGTAAATTACGGTGGCCACCATAATTTACGGTGGCACCCTGAATGTTGTGCTTTGTTTCCTCTTTCGTTCCACGCACGACCCATTCATCTCTAATCCTTCCAAAGCTGCGTTTTCTCCTCTTTTAGCTTCCAAAACATACCTGAAACATAAGCAACCGTAGTCATCTAATTCAAGATAATTACACGATTAAGTGAAGGATTAATTCGTCTTTTAACATACTTAAGGGTTGTCCAACGGACCACCCGTCACATCCCCACACTTAACCATTGCTTGTCCCAAGCAACTCATCAAACCGTTTTCTCAACAAGTGATCAATGTAAACCAAGCAAAAACATGCAATCCTTTTACTAACCCCTTTTTAACACCCAACTAATGCACCCCTCACTATATCTCTCCTCTCGGTAACAAGTAAGCATTAGCAATATGAGCTAGACACACAAAGGCTAACGGGCGGTTGCACAACTATAGGCTTGTACCTAAATCGATCCTTCTCCTAACAAGTGCCAAACATGAATGCAAATCAAAGGGACTTTCAAGGTTGTAACGTGGCTAGGTGTATGGGTAAGAAATTGAATATATATGAAGTAGCGAAACTTAACCCGGTCTTTTTATTACATAATCAAATAAACAAACAACTACTAACTTAACTAATATATACAAGACAACTAAACATCAATTTTTTTTTTCATTTTTCATTGCTTTTTCTCCTTTTTTTTCTGATTTTTTTTTCAATATCAAACAATAAAGCATTAAACATACCTACATTATACTACTAAAACTATTACTACTAACATTATAAGACCGGGTCAAATTGGGTAAATTTTTAAGTAAGTAGCTAGGGGTAACAAACGATAGGCTTTTAGGCACAAAATTGGCAACAAAATGTCCAAACCCCCGCCCCTCTCGCAACCATGCTCATATATATAACTTATGAGGTCCAACCCCCCAAATCCCACACTCACACACACTATGACGAGGTTACCTAAATGCCCTTATCCTTTCTACATTCATGTTCAACTAAGGCCTCGAACCGTATTCAAGCACAAGAACTAACGCACCCCCACCCGTTGCCACTCTCATCAAAGACAATCATTATTTATGTACAAGTGTGGCTTCAACTCTCACCAAGAATGAAAGGGTATCAAGGGTTGCCGGTGCACCATTTGGGGTTAATCTAAGATGTTCAAATTCTCACAATGTTTTGCTTAACTCAAAATTTTTCAAGATCTTCAAAAATCCCCCCCCCCCCCCATCCCCACACTTGGGATACATTGACCCCAATGTATGGTTTTAGGAGGCTTTGATCACTAAAATTCATTCAACATCAACAACCACTTAAACACTCAAACCCCAAATTTCTTTTTGGATTTTTCATTTTATAACAAATTTTTTTTATTTTTTCTTCTTTTTTTTAACACCAACACACCACCGACTAGCACCAACCCAAACACAACATAACAACTAACAACTACCCAACCACCCGACCATAAACAAAACAAACTAACAAAAATGCACAAAATATACAAAGGGGGAACACAACCTGACTAATAATAGCGCGGTCCCGGAGGCCCAAAAATGGAAGACATCATGTCGTTCCATTCTCCAAACGCACATGAGCCGCTACTACTCCCACCTTGTTGTTGTTGAGCTCCTTCTTGTTGGCGTGGGTCAATCCATTGTGAATGATGGAGCGGCGGGGTCGGATACGAAATACTACCATCACAAGGTGGTAGTGACGCATAATCCACATGTTGTGGATCCACAACCACCGGCCGCCCAGCGTGCCAATCTGCGTGCATTCTCCTTTCTTGATCATCATGGTATCGATTATTCATTTCTACTTCACGGGAATACGCATGTGTGCGATTCCATGCCTCTTGACGGTCAAGGTTTTGTTTCAAGGACCGCTCTATGCTTGCACTCATCATCATGTTTTGGTCAAATAACGTCCGCTCCGAACCCGACCATGTCTCAAAAATGGGTGCCGGAGGACGTTGATTCTCGATCACTTCTTGCATTGTGCCTTCATAAGCCCAACCCGGCACGTAGGACCGCTCCGTAAAATCGTAGAGGGTACCACCATAACCTCTACCATAACCCCCTTGACCTACATTCTCACCACCGTGCGGTTCGTCCGCATAATCCTCGTCACCACTTGGAGCTGCTTCCTCATCACTTTCCGGCTCATCCGGCTCACCCGGTAAAAGATCTCTTGCACCCACCTTTAGTGCTCTCCATCGCTGCCCCTCCGACTTAAGTTTATGGTACCGCTCCGACTGCGTGTACGTCCAACCAATCCCCATCTTGTCTAAAGTAAAAGGCTGATGCCTTTTTGTTGCTCCTCTATCTTCAGACGTTATTGCCTTTTGCTGTTTCATCAGTCCCGTGATTATTCGACAATACGGGACGATATCTCTTCCTAACTTATTTCGGCAAATCCATAAGTGGTTCATGATTAGATATCTGATTGGAAACCGCGGAGACCCATGAAGTAGCGAATAGAGGACGGGTACTTCCGGGTACCTCACTTGCTCCTTGTCCCCCCTTCGCGGAATGACATTGAGAATACAGATTGCTAACAACAACTTTGCTTCAATTCTCAAGTTCCTCCGGTACAAGATTCCACTGTATGTACCGGGTAAAAACAGTGTCGCCAACATATCATTCCACCGGGGATGCTTTTCCGGCTTTACCAAAAGGTTATCTAGAGTGGGAATCATGTAGTCACGAGCTGGAAGACTATCATATTTCCCAAGCTTCTTCAACGTGTCAAAAGACATCTCCACCGGAATCCCATGCACTATACCCGTTAGCTTCATTTGTGATGGCTTTTCATACGTGTTGCACTTAAGAGTTGCCATCCATTCTTGTATTTCAGTTATGAACAAGTTGTTTTTATCCTTATCAAAGCAACTCAGCGCCCCCTCCCATCCTAGAGCGCGGAATTTATCAAACACACCAAACAGGCTGAATTGAACCTCATTAACTTCTCTCTCACAAATGAATGCGGCAGCCTTGTTTTTCAATTTATTCATACTGTCGTGGTAGAGTGTTGGTTGCCAATGCTCCGGTTGGTCATCCAATGGACCCGAATCCCATTTTGGCTTTTCAACCGGGTCCAACTCCATTTCCTCGACCCATGTATTGTCTCTTCCTTGGTTGTTGTTCCGGCTGTTTGCCCTTTCCCTTCGATGACGAAGATGAAATAGCTCCGGTCTTTTCTTTTGTTCGTGCCATTTCCTACACACATTAGAGTAAACAACACAACCAAACGCAATAAATTAGACCCTTTTCACCAAAGTATCCCCACACTTGCTTGTTACTATGGTTGTAGATGTTAGCGAACCAAGAGTTTATAAATTTTTCAAAAATTGGGCATGGTGTCTCTACAATGTAGAGATTCCCAAAAGTTCACTACTTTACTATCAATCCTACATCTACAAACCATAATTGTCACACCCCAAATTACCACCTAGGGATTGTCCCTGTTAGGCGTGTGACCACTAGCAACGAGCCACTAATTACATAGAATCATAAGTTTAAAATAAAGTTCCTTCAATAATAGTAATAAAATCCCAATCATAAGTTATTCCAAAAACCACAAGGTCAGCGGAAGCATAAAGAGACCATAAAGTAATTACTAAACGATCACAATAAATAAGTGTTTGATAAATAAGTTCATCAGCATGACCATGAACACTATAGCTCTCCAGCCAGCAAGCTCCTGCTTCAATCACCTAACAACCTGCGAGCATGTAACAAGTGTATCAGACAAAGATGGCGAGTTCACAGTTTTAGAAAACGTTTGTTACCAGTTGTATGTAAAACAGTTCAATAACCAATGCAAGTAATATTGTTAATATCTCAATTCCGAACAAGACGGCTCCTGATGTACATGACTGCCCTATCCCACGTACTCCTATCTAGTACTGGGCCCGACTGGGTCATTAGTTCACATCCGTCCTATCTAGGAGCGGTGTGAGGGTGCCAAACCTAAGTAGCGCTACCAACTAATACCCGTTACCCTCCAGGTGACATAATAAGGGACTTACAAAAATGATAGGTGAGAATATTAACCAATATACCCGTTTTTACCCAAACCACTGACTGTCCCCAACCACTGGGACGCATGCTCGAATGTAGTGAACTCACCTTTGTTTTCTCGGTAAGACCGGTTTCTTGACCACAATAGTTAGTTTAAGCCTATGATGTTTACATGTATACAGTAATTAGTTTGTGCCCAAGTATATCACATTGTCACGCAATACAATTACCATCAAACATATACAATGTAGTCTAACATAATCATACGCACAAATATTACACACATGCTTATTGGGCTCGACTCCCATTCACAATTCACCCCTACCATCCGATATGTGTGGCCCAACAATGTACGGTTCAATTTACAATGTATTAAAGTGACTCGATGAAGCCCGAGATAACAACCCAAACCCAAACCCAAACCGTAACCAACCCTTACCCGACTAGCACATACTTTAACTCAGTCATTAAGCGTTTACGGCCCAAAGGCAAAACATGTATTTATCACAATTACAATGAATCTAACCATTCTAGGTCCGGTCCAGTTGTGTTATGTGCGGTCCAAACCCTTCTGGCCCAAATCCGTTCATGTGGTTCAGTGAGTTCCGACCCAACTGGTAAACATTTTAATCTTATAGTTGTTGCAACCCAGTTAGCTTGTTTCAGCCCATTGAATAAATACCATTACCTAGTATACATTTATCATTATCAATTCCACTAGTCAATTAACATATAACCTATCCTCATACTAGAAGTCTGTGCAACCGAACAACATCATCATTATCACCATCAATAGTATACATTTATCATTATCAATTCCACTAGTCAATTAACATATAACCTATCCTCATACTAGAAGTCTGTGCAACCGAACAACATCATCATTATCACCATCAATAATTATCTAATTAAAGCAAACATTCCATTCATCCATCACATACACATCCATATTATGTACCGACAATATAATCAAACAATAATCATATACAATATTTATGAATTGCTAGTGTATTGTATCATGTTTTCACAGTTCCGATTAGTAATCCGAGGATAGATACCCCCTGATCACTCAGTTACTTGAACAATCATCCGGCACGTTACATGTATACACTAACTAGCTACTTGCCACACATATTGATTCGATCGATTCAGGAAACACTAATCATATTGACACATAATCGGGTATTAGCACATAATCATGAAACAATTAAACAAAGATTACTAACCAGGTATGCTACTCGACCCAAGTGAAACCGAACAGGAATATCAAGATGCAAATGGTACAGAATAAGGGAACTCGTTGCTGCTGTCGCTCAAGAACAAGGGTAGGGTTTTCTAATACAAACTCTTGTTACGTAACCCCCATAACCGTCCCTTATTATGTTCCTATAATGATTATTGTGGGCCAAAGTATTGTGGGCCGGATCACTTATGTTTGGTGTGGGCCGGATAGTTTGTGATCGACTTAAACCAAATCGACATAAGTGCAGTCCATGGATATTTTCGGCCCATCTCAATTGTTTAAGACTTAGAGTAGCACAAGAATTCATTTGATCCAACACAATTCACGTTTTCGTTTAATATCAATTAAAACGTCTAACCAATCTATCATAGAAGGAAACGTTTGCGATGAATAGCGAAAAATTAAGATTAAGAAACAAAACGACACTAACCTTGGAAGTCAGGTTGTCACATCATCCCCAACTTGAAAGAAATTTCGTCCCGAAATTTAACAAGTGAACACGAAAGAATGAAATGAGGAATCAAGGTTGTTGCGGATTTTGCTCGGGTGTCACATCATCCCCAACTTGAAGAGGAATCTCGTCCCGAGATTCACCAGCTTTACTAGATTCTGGTTTGTCTTTAGGAAAAAGGTGAGGATACTTGAGCTTCATTTGATCTTCTCGTTCCCATGTGAACTCCGGTCCTCGCCGCGAGTTCCAACGGACTCGAACAATCGGAATACGACTATGCTTGCGTACTTTGACCTCTCGATCCATAATCTCAACGGGCTCCTCGACAAACTGTAGCTTGTCGTCAATCTTCAGCTCTTGGAATGGTACAGCCAGTGGGTCTTCAGCATAGCACTTCTTCAGTTGCGATACATGAAAAACATCGTGAACATTACCCAATTCAGTAGGTAATTCCAATCTATAAGCCACCTTACCAATGCGTTCAAGAACTCTAAACGGTCCAACGTAGCGTGGATTAAGTTTGCCACGCTTTCCAAAATGTACAACGCCCTTCCATGGTGAAACTTTCAATATAACGCGATCATTCACCTCGAACACTACTTCTTTGCTACGTTTGTCAGCATAGGCTTTCTGACGATCACGAGCTGCTGCCATACATTCCCTGATTTTCACAATCATCTCTGATGTCTCTAATACCAACTCGGGGCCTGAAATCTGACTGTCACCCACTTCAGCCCAACAGAGGGGTGAACGACATTTCCTCCCATACAATGCTTCAAACGGGGCTGCCTTGATGCTAGTGTGATAGCTGTTGTTGTAGGAGAATTCTACTAATGGCAAATGTCTCTCCCAGCCCCTCCCAAAATCAACAACACACGCCCGCAACATGTCTTCAAGTGTCTGAATAGTGCGCTCACTCTGACCGTCGGTCTGTGGGTGATACGCAGTACTCATATCGAGACGCGAGCCAAACGACCTGTGCATAGCCTGCCACAACTCCGAAGTGAAACGCGGATCCCGGTCCGAAATGATAGAAGTTGGCACCCCGTGCCTAGAAACCACATCCTTAAGGTATATCGCTGCGAGCTGGGAGTGCTTGTCTGTTTCTTTAATTGGTAGAAAGTGCGCTGACTTCGTAAGTCGATCGACAATTACCCATATCGTGTCGTTCCCCGCCTGTGTTCTCGGTAACCCCGTAACAAAATCCATGGAGATCTGTTCCCACTTCCACATCGGTATCTCTGGTTGCTGGAGTAGACCCGAGGGTTTCTGGTACTCTGCCTTGACCCTGGCACAAGTCAAGCACTTGCTTACATACGTGGCTATGATAGCTTTCATATTCGGCCACCAATACAAAACTTCGAGATCGTGATACATCTTATCAGATCCCGGGTGTACGGAGTATCGTGACTTGTGCGCTTCATCCATCACAAGTTCTTGAAGGTTGCCAAGCAGAGGAACCCATAATCTCCCCATAAAATAGTAAATGCCATCAGATTTTTGCTCGAACTTCTTTTGCATACCACGTAAACCCTCTGTTTCAATGTTTTCATCCTTTAAGGCCTCAGCTTGAGCTGAACGAATCCGTGTAGGTAGATTAGAGTGAATAGTAAGCTGTAAAGCACGAACACGCTTCGGCTTTGGATCCTTGCGACTAAGAGCATCTGCTACAATGTTAGCTTTACCTGGGTGATACTTGATGGCACACTCGTAATCATTGAACAGTTCTACCCAGCGACGCTGACGCATATTCAGTTGTTTCTGGTCGAAGATATGCTGAAGGCTCTTGTGATCGGTGTAGATAGTGCATTTCGTGCCATACAGATAATGCCTCCAAATCTTCAGTGCAAAGACCACTGCCCCTAACTCCAAGTCGTGGGTCGTGTAGTTCTTCTCGTGTACCTTCAACTGTCGAGAAGCATAGGCTATCACCTTGTTGCGTTGCATCAACACGCAACCCAGACCCTGAATCGATGCATCACAATGGACTTCGAAGTCCTCTGTACCCTCTGGTAAAGACAGAATCGGCGCGCTACATAATTTCTGTTTCAAAAGTTGGAAGGCATCCTCCTGTTTCGCTCCCCAAGAATAGACTACCTTCTTCTGCGTTAATGAGGTGAGTGGCTGAGCAATCTTCGAGAAGTCCCGAATAAAACGACGATAATACCCTGCTAGACCGAGAAATTGTCGCACCTCCGAAGGATTCTTTGGTGCCGCCCAATTTCTAATGGCATCGATCTTGGCAGGATCTACGTGTATACCCATCTCATTAACGATGTGACCCAGAAAATGTACCTCTCGAATCCAAAAATCACATTTAGAAAACTTCGCATATAGTTGCTCCCTCCTCAGAAGTTCTAAGATAAGATGTAGATGCCGCTCATGATCCTCCTTGCTCTTGGAATAAATCAGGATGTCGTCGATGAAGACGATAACAAAGTCGTCAAGATACGGCTTGCACATGCGGTTCATGAGATCCATGAAGACCGCTGGTGCGTTGGTCAACCCAAATGGCATGACCAAGAACTCATAGTGGCCATACCGTGTTCGAAATGCCGTTCTAGGTACATCATCTTCCCTGACCCGCACTTGATGATAACCCGACCTTAAGTCGATTTTGGAATAGAAACTTGACCCTTGCAACTGGTCAAACAGGTCGTCAATACGTGGTAAAGGATAACGATTCTTGACCGTCACCTTATTAAGCTCGCGGTAATCTATACACATGCGGAAAGACCCGTCTTTCTTCTTCACAAATAGAACTAGGGCTCCCTAAGGCGAAGAGCTAGGTCGGATAAAACCCCTATCCAACAGTTCCTGAAGTTGGTTTGACAATTCCTGCAACTCCCCTGGTGCAAGACGGTATGGCGCATGAGCAATCGGGGCTGCTCCTGGAGCGAGATCGATCTGAAACTCCACCTGTCAATGTGGAGGTAGACCAGGGAGTTCCTCAGGAAATACATCAGGAAACTCACGAACAACTGGAAGATCCTCAATCTTCCTCTCGTCAGTCTGCGAATTAGTGACAAGGGCTAGAATAGCAGGATAGCCCTTACGGAGATACTCCTGAGCCTTCATTGACGAAACAATACTAATCGGGGTCCCACTGCGATGACCCTGAACCGATAAGAATTCTCCGCTAGGGAGAGGAACACGCACGATTTTCTCCTTGCAGAGAATTTCCGCCTGATACTTGGACAACCAATCCATGCCGATAACTACGTCGAAACTTCCAAGAGTAATGGGAAGTAGGTCAATGTCGAATGCTTGACCCAGAAGATCGAGTTTACACCCAACCAGAACATGTGAAGCTTCGATTGTTTTACCATTTGCTATCTCCACTATGTGTTTCGTTACCAGAGGTGTAGGACTTAACCCTAACTGACGACTGAACCCCAAAGATACGTAACTCCAATCGGCACCAGAATCAAACAAGATAGAAGCAAATACACCATTTACTGAAAAAGTACCAGTAACTACATTACCGTCGTTTCGTGCTTCCCCAGCTCCCAGAACAAATCCGCGTCCACGTGCCACATTGCCCCCATTGTTCCCAGCATTGTTGTTTCCATTATTATTGCCCCCTGTATTCTGTCTTAGCTGAGGGCAGTCTCTCTTGAAATGCCCATCAGCCCCACACTGGAAGCACCCTTTCTGTACACCCTGATTCGGCTGATTCTGTTGCCTACCCTGCTGCTGTGCTGGCTGCTGCTGAGCTGGAAGTGTAGCCCTACAATCCTTAGCCATGTGCCCTGATCGGTTACACCTATGACAAACCCGATTACACTGACCCTTGTGATGATAGTTACACTTGTTGCACAAAGGTAACTTCCCCGCATAAGATCCCTGCCCCGAACTGTTACTCTGGTTTTGATTCATTGACGATGTCTGGCTGAAACTGCGATTACTGCCAGTATCTGCTTTCTTCTGAGACTGTACCGAGTTGGACCCCTTGTCCATATCGCTCCACTTACGTTTGCTATTGGTAGCAGGAGTAGTGGAAGTAGTAGCAGCTGTCGTAGTACTAGAGATACGTGGTGGTAGTGAATTACTTTCCACCTCCTGATCAACAATCTTGTGAGTCAAACGGAAAATCTCAGTTATGTTATTGAGGTTTGCTGCAGTAACCAAACCCTTCACTCGTGGAGGTAATCCCTTGATGAACAACTCAATTCTTCGAGACATAGGTCGGGACAAATTCGGACACAAGTCAGCCAACTCATACCACCGCTTCACGTATGCTTCAACTTCAGATCCCACCAATTTCAGATTATAATACTCGTTTTCTAGCTTCTGTATCTCATCACGAGGACAATATTCTTCCCTCATCAATTCCTTAAAGGCTTCCCATATAGTGGCGTTCGCCGCCTCGATGCCTAACAGCTGAACCTGGGCATTCCACCATGTCAGGGCACCATCCTCGAGCGTACCCGTAGCATACTTCACTCTATCCCCAATAGGGCAGTTACACATCGCGAATACGGACTCCGCCTTTTCAAACCAGCGCAGAAGTCCTACAGCCCCTTCCGTCCCGCTGAAGGTCTGTGGCTTGCAATCCATAAAATTTTTAAACGTGCAAACAGGTGGGTGAGGCGGATGTTGTGGCGCCGGCTGACCTATTAACAAGAGAAAATATAACAAACAAGTAAGACTCAAGTACACGGCTCAAAGAGAAAGAGTGTCTGGTACATGTCGTACCAGCCTGATAAGCTGCCAAGGCTGCAGCCACCTGGGCATTGATTAAATTCGTTAACTCATCTTGTGTCATATTGATTTGGCCACGTCCACCACCGCGGCCTCCATTACATCCACCCCGACGGCCTCCACCACGTCCGTTCATGATTCTATAAGTATGGGGAAAGGAACGAATTAACAGACAAGTTCAAATAGATATCAAGTATTGCTATGATATTCACAGTTTTCAAGGTTCTAATACAAGATCGACTAGCAACGCGGAATTCCTTTTTCACACTCGTCGAGATTCATTGGGACTCACATGCACCCCACATTATTATTATGTGTGCACCCACAATAATAATCTAATTTGCATGTTCATCTCAATTCCTCCCAACTCATGTTAAAAGGCATCCTAACTTCAAGCAACATGAACAAGAGCGTCATAACACGAAACATGTAAGTTCAAGAAGAGTCCCACTCCTAACATACGTAACATAAACTGATTGTATAGAAACTCGTGCTGTAGTGTCATTTATGCATTTAAGTGCAATACGAATCATAAGTAAGTACTAAACATGCTATGCAATAGAAAATAAAAGACGAACCTTGCTGTCTGGAGCTGAGTGTCATGGTCGATGTCGGATCAGTTCAGTTATAGTCTGGTTTTATACAACATTTTAAAACCAAGTTCACTATAACCAGTGGCTCTGATACCAAACTGTCACACCCCAAATTACCACCTAGGGATTGTCCCTGTTAGGCGTGTGACCACTAGCAATGAGCCACTAATTGCATTGAATCATAAGTTTAAAATAAAGTTCCTTCAATAATAGTAATAAAATCCCAATCATAAGTTATTCCAAAAACCACAAGGTCAGCGGAAGCATAAAGAGACCATAAAGTAATTACTAAACGATCACAATAAATAAGTGTTTGATAAATAAGTTCATCAGCATGACCATGACCACTATAGCTCTCCAGCCAGCAAGCTCCTGCTTCAATCACCTAACAACCTGCGAGCATGTAACAAGTGTATCAGACAAAGCTGGCGAGTTCACAGTTTTAGAAAACGTTTGTTACCAGTTGTATGTAAAACAGTTCAATAACCAATGCAAGTAATATTGTTAATATCTCAATTCCGAACAAGACGGCTCCTGATGTACATGACTGCCCTATCCCACGTACTCCTATCTAGTACTGGGCCCGACTGGGTCATTAGTTCACATCCGTCCTATCTAGGAGCGGTGTGGGGGTGCCAAACCTAAGTAGCGCTACCAACTAATACCCGTTACCCTCCAGGTAACATAATAAGGGACTTACAAAAATGATAGGTGAGAATATTAACCAATATACCCGTTTTTACCCAAACCACTGACTGTCCCCAACCACTGGGACGCATGCTCGAATGTAGTGAACTCACCTTTGTTTGCTCGGTAGGACCGGTTTCTTGACCACAATAGTTAGTTTAAGCCTATGATGTTTACATGTATACAGTAATTAGTTTGTGCCCAAGTATATCACATTGTCACGCAATACAATTACCATCAAACATATACAATGTAGTCTAACATAATCATACGCACAAATATTACACACATGCTTATTGGGCTCGACTCCCATTCACAATTCACCCCTACCATCCGATATGTGTGGCCCAACAATGTTCGGTTCAATTTACAATGTATTAAAGTGACTCGATGAAGCCCGAGATAACAACCCAAACCGTAACCAACCCTTACCCGACTAGCACATACTTTAACTCAGTCATTAAGCGTTTACGGCCCAAAGGCAAAACATGTATTTATCACAATTACAATGAATCTAACCATTCTAGGTCCGGTCCAGTTGTGTTATGTGCGGTCCAAACCCTTCTGGCCCAAATCCGTTCATGTGGTTCAGTGAGTTCCGACCCAACTGGTAAACATTTTAATCTTATAGTTGTTGCAACCCAGTTAGCTTGTTTCAGCCCATTGAATAAATACCATTACCTAGTATACATTTATCATTATCAATTCCACTAGTCAATTAACATATAACCTATCCTCATACTAGAAGTCTGTGCAACCGAACAACATCATCATTATCACCATCAATAGTATACAATTATCATTATCAATTCCACTAGTCAATTAACATATAACCTATCCTCATACTAGAAGTCTGTGCAACCGAACAACATCATCATTATCACCATCAATAATTATCTAATTAAAGCAAACATTCCATTCATCCATCACATACACATCCATATTATGTACCGACAATATAATCAAACAATAATCATATACAATATTTATGAATTGCTAGTGTATTGTATCACGTTTTCACAGTTCCGATTAGTAATCCGAGGATAGATACCCCCTGATCACTCAGTTACTTGAACAATCATCCGACACGTTACATGTATACACTAACTAGCTACTTGCCACACATATTGATACGATCGATTCAGGCAACACTAATCATATTGACACATAATCGGGTATTATCACATAATCATGAAACAATTAAATAAAGATTATTAACCAGGTATGCTACTCGACCCAAGTGAAACCGAACAGGAATATCAAGATGCAAACGGTACAGAATAAGGGAACTCGTTGCTGCTGTCGCTCAAGAACAAGGGTAGGGTTTTCTAATACAAACTCTTGTTACGTAACCCCCATAACCGTCCCTTATTATGTGCCTATAATGATTATTGTGGGCCAAAGTATTGTGGGCCGGATCACTTATGTTTGGTGTGGGCCGGATAGTTTGTGATCGACTTAAACCAAATCGACATAAGTGCAGTCCATGGATATTTTTGGCCCATCTCAATTGTTTAAGACTTAGAGTAGCACAAGAATTCATTTGATCCAACACAATTCACGTTTTCGTTTAATATCAATTAAAACGTCTAACCAATCTATCATAGAAGGAAACGTTTGCGATGAATAGCGAAAAATTAAGATTAAGAAACAAAACGACACTAACCTTGGAAGTCAGGTTGTCACAATAACCATGTTCAAATCACAAGTAACAAGTCAAAACTATGAACAAGCAAGTGGGTATGGACAAATAACACCATTAACCTACTTTCTCATAATGCATCAACTAAACATAGTAAATAAACTTCCGTACCTTGTTTGAAGATGTAAGAAACACAAATGAGGCAAGAACTTCAGAAAGTCCCAAAATTTTCGAGCTTAGGGTTTGTGATTCAGACCCGAAAACTTTGTTTTCTCGTAAATTTCTTGGCAAAATCAGAAACTACGTGAAAAATTAGTCAAGATAGACCAAGATTTCACTTAGTTTGAACAAGAATTGAGTGAGATTTGGAGGATTGAAGGTTGAAGAAGAATGTGGATCTTGTGGGTCTTGATGAAAGTGATAGATGATAATGTTTGGAGGATAAAAGTGAAAGAATTCGTGTGGCTGGGGAGTATTCACGAAACCATTTGTTTATTATATTTTTTTTTAAATGCGGAACCCGGAACGACCCATCTGACTTCCAGGTCTACCGTAATTTACGGTATCACCGTAACTTACGGTAGAACCTGGAGCAATATCCTTACCGTAACTCAGTGGCTTTATACCGTAAAAGCAAAAAATTTTACTGGCCACCGTAAATTACGGTGGCATCTGGGCACATCTGATTCGCTGCAAAATGCAATTTTAAGGTATATTTTTTTATATTTTTCAAGTGTTTTCGATTTTTTTATGCTTTTAAATTTTTCAAAAACATGTAAAAATCACCCTACCCCCTCGAAAATCCCATGTTGTCCTTAACACAATGTTAGAGTAATTCGTGACCCGAATGTCCCCACACTTGTTTCAAACACGGGTTTCAAGGATATACGGTAATTGTGCAAACTATACAAAACAAAATGAAATGCTACTATTTACACTACCAAACCTGGGCCTCTCACGGTTGTTCCTCATCGACCGGGCGTAAGATGTATCCCGCTTTGTCAAGCTCCAAGTTGTTGATGTCGTTCCCCTCCAAGTATGGCTTTAACCGGTGACTGTTCACCGTTTGTTGTTTAAGTGTTTGCTCGTCTTGGATGTCTACGTCACCAAACCTTCCAACTCGCCGAACAACATACGGGCCCATCCATTTACTTTTAAGCTTGCCCGCAAACATCTTGAGTCTTGAGTTGTACAACCAAACTTTTTGACCCACTTCAAACGTTTTCTTCCGCAATTTTGCATCATGCACCTTCTTGAGTTTGTCTTTATACGCTGATGCACATTCATACGCCTCGTCTCTAAGCTCTTCAATTTCACACAATTGTAACTTCCTCATCTTCCCCGCTTCGTTGTAGTCCGCATTAACCGTAGTGATTGCCCAATAAGCCTGATGCGCTAACTCCATTGGCAAATGACAACCCTTTCCATACACCATCCGGTAAGGTGTTGTGCCAATCGGAGTCTTAAAGGCCGTTCGGTATGCCCATAATGCATCATCCAATTTACTCGACCAATCCTTCCTATCCGTTCTTACCGTCTTCATGAGAATCTCCTTGATTTGACGGTTGGACACCTCGACTTGTCCACTCATTTGCGGATGGTAAGGTGTGGCAATTTGGTGATTCACGCCATACCTCTTCAACAATTTCCCAAAATTGAAGTTCTTGAAATGCGAACCACCATCACTTATAATAACACGCGGAATGCCAAAACGAGAGAAGATGTTGGATTGAACAAATTTACAAACAACCGAATGGTCGTTTGTTCGTGTTGCAATGGCTTCAATCCACTTCGAGACGTAATCCACCGCTACCAAGATATATAGAAAACCATTTGAATTCGGGAAGGGACCCATAAAATCTATACCCCATACATCAAATATCTCTACAACCAAGATTGGTTGTAATGGCATCTCATCTCTCTTCGATATGCTTCCCATCTTTTGACAATTCACGTAATTCCTTGCAAACTCACATGCGTCTTTGAAAATTGTGGGCCAATAAAACCCACATGAGAGAACCCGATAGCATGTTTTGTGCCCACTAAAATGACCTCCACACGCGGACGAATGAGCATGGGTAAAAATTTCCAACACTTCCGTTTCGGGCACACACCTCCTAATCACTTGATCCGGCCCAATCTTGAAAAGATCCGGTTCATCCCAAATGTATTGCTTCACTTGGACCATAAATTGTTGTCGTCGCTTCTTAGTCCAATGACTTGGGATGGCACCCGTGGCTAAGTAATTAACATAATGAGCATACCACGGTGCAAGAAAGGTGGAAACGGCTAAGAGTTGCTCGTCGGGAAACGTTTCATTTATTTCACTATCATCGTCGATCCCTTCCACCGAAATCCGAGACAAGTGATCCGCCACTACGTTCTCACTTCCCTTTTTGTCTCGGATCTCTAAATCGAACTCTTATAATAACAACACCCACCTAATTAAGCGGGGCTTCGCATCCTTTTTCTCCATCAAATATCGGACCGCACTATGATCCGAATAAACCACCACCTTGCTCCAAATATAAGCACGAAACTTATCCAAAGCATACACCACCGCTAATAACTCCTTTTCGGTTGTGGTGTAATTGAGTTGCGCTTCAGATAAAGTTTTGCTTGCATAGTAAATCACCACCGGTTTTTTATTAACCCGTTGACCCAAAACTGCACCAATAGTGGTGTCGCTTGCATCACACATTATCTCGAATGGCTTTGACTAATCCGGTGGTTGCAAGATAGGAGCTTTGACCAAGTGTTCCTTCAAAACAGTGAAAGCTTGCATACACACGTTAGTAAAATCAAATGGGACATCTTTTAATAACAAGTTGCATAAAGGTTTGGTGATAACACTAAAACCTTTTATGAAACGTCTATAGAAACCCGCATGTCCCAAAAATGACCTTACACCCTTAACATTTTTTGGAGGTGGCAAAGATGCTATTACCCGTATTTTTGCCTTATCCACCTCCATTCCCCTTTCAGAAATTACGTGACCCAACACAATGCCCTCTGTTGGTGCACTTGTGTCTGTACTTTGTCTGTATTTTGTAATGTATAAAACGATGTCTTTTGTCTGTCATGTTTACGTCTTTTGTTGTGTTGTATATGTGTTTGAATGTGAGTTTGACCAAGTCAACCATCCTCCTGGTTTGACTTGGCCAAACAGTCAACACTATGTATGTAAGTTTGTATGCTTCGAAGGATGTCATCGAAGGATGGTTTGTATCCTTCGATGACCTCGAAAGACAACCTTCGATGGATACATATGGACCTCGAAGGATATATCATCCTTCGAGGTATGTATGGATCCTTCGGTAGATTTCTGGTCGATAGATGATCCTTCGACCAGATTACCTTATCCTTCGAGCATGTTATCTGATTATGGGTATATATATCCCATACATGGTTCAGTTCACAGAGAGTCTTGAAAGTCTTGGATAGTGCATGTGAGTGAACCAGGTCTTGTAGAGAGCATTTCAGTTTGGTCAAGGGCTGTAACCGTGTCCACTGAAATACAAGAGAAAACTTTGATATATTGCGTGTCTACTCTTTCTCTTTGTAACTTGTGCTTTCATCTAAACTATCGGTTTGCATTCTAGCTTGGATTCCGCACTTGCTAGAGTGTTAAACATAACAAGGATTAGGTTTAACCTCAACCTCCGAGGGACCTACAAGTGGTATCAGAGCCGTGGCTCTTTTCCTTGTTAAAAACCGAGTTTATACAAGACTTTGGAGTGTTTGGACAAAAACTCACTTGGTTTAGCATCTGTTTTTAGTGTTTTTGTCACATTTCTAGACATAAAAACGTGTTCTAAACTAACCGGGTGTGTTAAAGGACGGGTTGGGTAACTTAAAAACTTGTTTTTAAGAAGTTTGGTAATTTCCGGCCAAATTCCGGCTTACTCCGGTGACCGGTTTCTGGATAAGAACCTTCTTTTTAGGCAAATCTGGGTTGGCAGAACGTATGGTCTGAACATACCTTCTGCCGAAAGTTTTTACCAACCAATCACCTTTTCACCAACCTGTCAATTTTTGTCAACTTTTATCAACTGTGTCAGTGCAGATCGAAGGATATCCTTCGAAGTCGAAAGATCATCTTTCGATCAAAGGAGGTTCGATAGATAATCATCTTTCGAACATCCTTCGAAGTCTGTGACTTATCTTTCGATCCAAGGAATCTTTTCGAAGGATATATATGTCGATCTACAGGTCTTATTCGAAAGACAAGGATCCTTCGATTGGAGAGTCTTTCGAAATCATTGTTCGAAACTCAACAGTGATCTTTCGAACACTGTTGATCTTTCGAACAAGTTCTGTTCTTTCGATCCTAATCTGTTTAAGCTTAACAGTTTGTGTTTTCAGGTCTTTCGATCAAAGATCCTTCGGCTGTTTGTTATCCTTCGAGATTTTAACATAGTTTGTGAAAAATAACTTGTTTCTCAAATTTTTAAATATATTTTTCACTTAATATATTAATTGTCTTTATAAAATGGGAACAAACGGTCAGTGGGATCCAACAGCGTGGACTCAAACAACTTTGACTCCACAATCATCAGCTACGCAATCATCAGCTACGCAATCTCAGTCAGATTTCAACAAAAATGCATGGATGCAGGCTATTGCCCCACCTCAAGCTGCAATGATAACTGCAAATCAATGGGCATTGGTCACAAATCAAAGCAACAGCATTCAAGCTATGATGCAGAACGACAGTGAAACTGGTACAAGCACAAAACCGCCAAAGCTAAATCACATCAATGATTGGGGATGGTGGAAAGAAAGGCTGAGAACTTATGTTCAGGGGCAAGGTCAAGATCTATGGATGTGCTTCTTCACCGCATTTGACAATGACTTGGAAGTTGCAGGATCTAATCCAGAAACTTACAGCACTATGTCTGATGATGATAAGAAGAAATTTGAGTTAGAAAAGAAGGCATTCATGATTCTCACACAAGCTCTTCATAAAGACATTTACCACCAGTTTGTTTACTGCACGACTACTAAAAGCTTGTGGGATATGCTCACGTTACGATGTGAAGGAAATGCTCAATCTAGAAAGATCAAGCAAGAATTACTGAAGAAAGAGTTTGAAGGATTCACGTGTATGGAGAATGAGACTTTGGCAGATTTATCTACAAGGTTCCATCACTTGTTGAGCGAGATGTTTGCTTTCAGAGTCACTGCCACTCCACAAGAAATGGTGAAGAGATTCGCTGATAGTTTACCAGCAAAGTGGAGCAGTTATCTTGAAATTCTCAAAGAAAATGGTGTTCTAGACACAATCACCGTTTATGAGTTAATTCAAAGATTGGAAAACAAGGATGTAGAAGAAAAGCTTAAGGCAAAAAGAACACTAACTCCTCAAAATCCAGAGATGTACTATGGGATTGCAGGAGGTATCAGTGGAGAAAAACCAGCCTCTCAACATGCGAAGCTTCAAACAGCTTTCATCTCAAACACCGGGCCTTCCACAACAAATCAGTTTGATCCTTCAGCATACACGATGATGTATTCAAGACCAGATTCTTCTTCTCTACAACAGAATGTGCAACCGACAGCTCAGCAATTTACACCACCGCCTTTCTTAGATCCAAGCAGAGCACAGCAGCAACAACCGCAACAGCAAGGGTTTTATGGAAGCTCGTCAAACTTTCAAGCCACTTCCAATCCGAACACAGTCAGATTAGACACTTCCAGCTTTTCCAAAGTCAGTGTCGAAGTAGCCAAGGAGCATATGGAGATGTTGAACACCTTGGTTAGTGCTTATTGTGGATTGGTTGCAGGTCAGATTGGGAATATCAATCTAACCAATGAAGATTATCAGCAAGTGGATAGGGAAGAGTTTGAAATGATGGATATCAAATGGGCTCTTGCTAGTGCAATTCGAAGAGCAAAGGAGTTTATGGAAAGGACGGGGAGAACCAACTTGAATAGCAACAACAACACCAAGTATGGTTTTGATAAGAATGCTGTCACTTGCTTCAATTGTGGTGAAAAGGGTCACTTCAAGCGGGAGTGTCAGAAGCCTCCTAAGCAAGGAAATCAGAATCCCTTCAGGAATCAAGGACAGCCACAACAGCAACAGAACAATAATGACAGATCAATAGTGTCGGTTGGAGGAAATGCATCTGGATCCACAAACACTAATCCCCACAGAGGATTAGTTGTTCAAGCTGATGAAATCTGCAATTGGAACCTTCAGCTTGGAGAAGGAGGAAATGGTGGAACAACATGTTATGCTAAAGTGATTGAGAAGGTCGTAGAACCTGTGTCTGCTGGTGAATCTTCAGAAGATGAAGATAGTTCGGGTTATAGTGGGAGCATGGATGGGGAATCACTTGATGCTGGTGATTTATCAAGTGATGCTTTAGATTTGGAAGTTGATGAGCTTTTGGCTGAAGCTGAAGCATTATGCAAGAGGAGATCTATTCTTTACCAGAAATCTGCTGGAACTTCCGAGAAGCTTGCTCAGTTCTTCTCTGAAGATGGATCTTTTTCTTTCCATTCAGCCTTTATGGCTAATGTCGACAGTTCATCAAGTCAGGTATGTGTCGATGAACCCACTGTAGTTAGTTGTGAAAATTGTGATAGCTTAAATGTTAAATATGCTGAAAAGGAAAGTCAGTTTGAAATCACATACAAACACAATCAAGAATTGATTGTAGATCTTTCTAAAGCAACTGAAGCTAACTTGTTTTTAACCAGAAATGAAAAGGAATTTAAAGCAACAATTGCGTCATTAAAACATGATGTTTCAGAATTACAAAAGGCTGTTTTGCGAAAACAACATGCTAACAACAATCTTATTGACACAATTGAAAAGCAAATGGTAGAGTTGGCAACAGCTCGATGTGAATGTGAAACAATTAAGCAGAAACTGGAAAGCTATTCCAATTCCCGCTTTGTATTGGATCACATCATTGACGTTCAAGAGACAAAGAAAAAGGGGGATAAACCATGTATTGGATTCAAATCATGTCCTCCCCCAATGAATCACAATTACTCCAAATTGCCTGATGACGAGGATATGCCCCGTTTTGAACCTACTGTGCCACTCGATCTAGATGACTTTGCAGCAGGCCTCGGGTTCACAACTGGTGCATCATCCTCGGGTCAATCAGAATCTGAGAATGTGACAGATTCATCGTGTGTTAAGGAACAGAGTTCTCCCATTATTGAGGATGCTGATTCTTCGGATGATGAATCTGAAGAAATTGTGAAACAACAGTCTAACTCGGTTACAACAGATATTCCAATTGAGAATCACATCCTGTGTGATCCACCAGTGAAACCGAGTAAGACTGAAACGTCAAAAGCAATGGAGTCCCTTGTATCTAGCCGTGAAGAGAATAACTTGTTATACACGCTCAAAGGAGATAGCAAAATCTACTCTAACAAAGATTTTCCACTTAAAAATGTAAATCAAGATTTAATTGAGCAAATTTTTGAAGGATGCACTGATAAGTTTTTGGGGAACAAAAGTGGCAAAGTTACCGTCACTCAATGTGATCCAATTCCATGTGAACAAATTAGAAAACAATACGGAAACCAAAAACTACCAATTGAGCGGAAACAACAAGTCAACTCCGGAAAGGGTAAGGTACAGGGAAAGAAGGCTCAGAACAAGAATGTTCAAGCACCTAAAGTTCAGCAGCCTAAGACTGAACAACCAAAGGTTCAACAACCTAAAGTTGAACAGTCTAAGGCTACTCAACCTAAGGCTGCACAACCTAAAATTCAACAATCAAGGGTTGAGCAACCTAAGGTTCAACAACAAAAGGTGCAAAACAAAAGAGCTCCTGTTAAGAAGCGAGGACCGAAAATGAACTTTGTTGGATCCACGGGTTCAGACAAACTTGAAACATTTCAGGATAAATCTAACCTTGAGTTTATACAACAGTTTAGAATTTTAAAACGAAATGATCAGAATAATTACACCCAACACACCAACGGATGTGATTTAGGCCCAAGCACGTCTAGATCACAAAGTTCATTGTCTGGTTCTCCGTCTGGTCATCAACATGTTTCTCCGAAGTTTGTAGAGCGGAGAACATGTTTTGAATGTGGGACAGTTGGGCATATTGTAAGATATTGCCCACACGTGCAAAAGCTGAAGTCAACAACGAGTGCTCCCCAAGAAATCGATTACCGAAAACGATCAGTTTCCCCGAAACAAGACCCACGTGTCTTGAAAGAAAGGGAAAAGAAGTTAAAGCAAAAGAATCAAAAGGTAATTGAAAAGGCCCTAAAATCAGAGGTCAAGGAAGAAAAACCTGTACAAGCAAAATCTGAAACTGTAAAACCAGTAAATGCTAAAACAATAAATTCAAATACTGGTAAAGGACAAACAGCTTGGAAGCAAAAACAGGTAATTCAATCAGGGGGAGCACCACAGGTTCTGTTTCCTAATCATCAAGTGATTGAAATCACTTTCCTTGATGATCAAGGACGACCCAAGTCCACAAAGGCTTGGGTCCCCCTCTCAAACTGATAAGTTAATTGCATGTGCAGGCGGCTCCAGGAGGAACTATTAATAGTCATTGGATTGTTGATAGTGGGGCTTCCAGGCATATGACGGGCGACTATCGTCTTCTTTTCGATGTGCGAAGTATAAGAGGAGGGTATGTTGCATTTGCTGGAGACAAAGGAGGGTATATCACCGGCGAGGGAATGATCTCAAATGGAATTGTGAGTTTCGATAAAATCAATTATGTGCAACAGTTGGATCACAATCTCCTAAGTGTTTCTCAGATCTGCGACAAGAAGTTCACCGTGCATTTTGATGATGCCGGTTGTTATGTACTGAAGCCAGGATTCAAGATTCCCGAAGAATGGATTCTCTTATCAGCTCCAAGAGTTAATGATTTGTATGTCCTCGATATGAGCCAAGCTATAACCAAGTCCAAACAAGTTACTTGCTTTATTTCAAAAGCCACTGAAAAGGAGACGATCTCTTGGCACAGACGGATGGGTCATATTCACCTCAGAAAAATGAATCACCTTGTCAAAAACAATCTGGTGAGAGGTGTCAATGTGAAGAATTTTCAACTTCAAGATGTCTGTGTGCCGTGTCAGAAAGGGAAGCAAATCAAGAAATCACATCCATTGAAAAAGGTTAACACTGTAAACATGCCACTCGAACGTCTGCATATGGACCTTTTCGGCCCAGTCAAACACAAGAGTGTGCACGGGGAGGTTTTCTGCTTGGTAGTTACTGATGACTATTCAAGATTTTCATGGGTTGACTTCATGGTTCACAAGAGTGAGACTCCAGAAATTCTAAAGAATTTGATCACCTTGTTGGAAAATCTTTATAATCTAAAGGTGAGGCGAATTCGAAGCGACAACGGAACCGAGTTCAAAAACAGGGTTATGGATGAATTTTGCGCTGCTAAAGGAATCCTTCATGAATATAGCTCTCGGTACACGCCACAACAAAACGGAGTCGCTGAAAGAAAGAACAGAACCTTAATTGAGACTGCAAGAACCATGTTGGTTGAGTCTCAGCTTCCAGTTCGATTCTGGACTGAAGCTGTTGCCTCGGCTTGCTACACGTTAAACAGGGTTCTCACAGTGAAAAGACATGGCAAAACGTGCTTCGAACTCCTACACAAGAAGACTCCTGACTTGGAATATCTAGAACCTTTTGGTGCACCATGTACCATGATTGAGCCTGACGGGAAGTTTGGTGCCAAAGCTATCGAAGGTTACTTCCTTGGGTATGCTACTCCTAATCTGCGAGTATGGAACCTAACTACCAAGAAGATTGAAGAATGGGGTGAAGTAAGAGTTCAAAGATATTCTAATCCTCCGAAGCCTTCTGGAGATCCATGGATGTTCGATTATGATGGTCTTTTCGACTCATTCAATCTGCCGACATTTGATGATGACAATGCAATTGCTCAAATGTTGTCTGAAAGCGAGAATGCGACTGGCTCTCAGTTAGCTCGCCCAATCATTGTTGACTCACAAGCATCTTCTTCTGTCAACAATCTCGCTTCAGATGAGGTGTTTAATGATGCTGTAGACTACAATTTGTCTTCGGAAGATGAGGAGTATGTTGATGCAGATGATGGTGAATCACGGGGTCCGGTTCAAGGTACTTCAGAAGCAACGGATCCAGTGTCTGCGCCAATTGTCCAAGAAGAAAATGCATCATCTTCTATAACTCAACAGCTTCAGAATGATATCGGGAATTTAAATATCAATAACTTGAGGACCAATGTTGACATTCCTCTAGTACCTGAAACCCGAATTCATAACATTCATCCTCAGCAGAATATTATAGGTGATGTTCTCAGTGGTGTAAGGACAAGAAATCAAATCAGAAATAATGAAAATGCTGGCTTGTATGCTGAGATACGAGAATCGGGACAACAAAATGATTGGTCTTTCGCCTGCTATGTTAGCCAAGAAGAGCCTAGATCTTGGAAGGATGCATTGAAAGATGATTCCTGGGTGGAAGCCATGCAAGAAGAACTTCAGCAGTTCGAGAAGTTGGGCGTATAGAAATTGGTTGATAGGCCCGACAACTACAAGAAGATCGGAACTCGTTGGGTGTTTAAGTGCAAAAAGGACGACCGTGGGATTGTTGTCCGAAACAAAGCAAGGTTAGTTGTTCAAGGCTTCAGTCAGATCGAAGGTATTGACTACAATGAAGTGTATGCACCTGTTGCTCGTCTGGAGGCTATTAGAATCTTTCTAGCCTACGCATCCTTCAAGAAATTCAAGGTGTACCAGATGGATGTTAAAAGTGCTTTTCTACACGGAGTAGTCGAAGAGGAAGTATATGTCGAGCAACCACCGGGGTTTGAAGATCCATTACATCCTGACAGAGTTTTATTACTTAACAAGGCGTTATATGGTCTTCATCAAGCACCCCGGGCCTGGTATGAGACACTGTCTACTTACCTGCTGAGCAATGGGTTTAGACGGGGTTTGATCGATTGTACCCTCTTCATCAAGGAAAAAGGTGAAGATCTTCTGTTGGTACAGGTGTATGTCGATGACATTATCTTTGGTTCTACCGATGATAAGTTATGCAAGGAATTTGAAAAGGTGATGCAAGATCGATTCGAGATGAGTGCGATGGGTGAAATGACGTTCTTCTTGGGTTTGCAAGTTAATCAGTCCGAATCTGGAATTTTTATCCATCAAACCAAGTACGTCGGAGACATCTTGAGCCGTTTCCAGATGTCCGATTCGAAGCCAATTTCTACTCCTCTTCCGCAGAATCACGGGATTACTCCGGATGAAAAAGGGGATGCTGTGGATTCTTCACTTTATCGTGCTATGATTGGATCCTTAATGTATCTCACCGCATCAAGACCCGACATTATGTATCCAACTTGTCTTCTCGCTAGGTACCAAGCGAATCCGAAGGTCTCTCACTATGCTGCTGTCAAAAGGATTTTTCGTTATCTGAAGGGTTGCCCTGACACCGGGTTATGGTATCCTAAGGATGATAACTTCGATCTCAAGGCTTACAGTGATTCTGATTTCGGCGGCTGCAAGAAAGATGGCAAATCAACAACAGCAGGATGTCAGTTCTTAGGCAATCGCCTAGTCACTTGGCAGTGCAAGAAGCAGACATGTGTGGCTACATCTACATGTGAAGCAGAATACATTGCTGCGTCTAGTTGCTGCTCCCAGGTTCTATGGATCCAACAACAGATGCAGGACTACGGTTTTGAATTCCTAACTACTCCTATTTTTGTTGATAATGAAGCTGCTTTACAGATCACTAGAAATCCTGTACAGCACTAAAAAACGAAGCACATCGATATTAAATATCACTTCATACGTGATTGCTTTGAAAAGAAACTTATCGATGTGGTTCACATTCATACCGATCACCAACGTGCCGACCTTTTTACCAAAGCATTTGATAAATCAAGATTTGATTATTTACTTTTGGTAAACGGCATAAAGGTGAAGCAAGAGTAACCGACATCAGGAAATCGTTTTTGTAAATATTTTTTCTAAAACCAAAAATCCAAAAATATGTTTTTACTTTATTTTATTTTTGAATTTTAGGGGGAGAAAGTTTCAAGAAAAATACAAAAACATTGAAAAACCAAAAATCCAAAAATATGGCTTTAATTTATTTACTTTCTGCATTTAAGGGGGAGAAAATTCAGAAAAACACAAAAACAATAGAAAAACAAAAATGAGTTTCTTGGTAATATAAGAGAAAATGATATTACATCAGAGGTCGATTGAAATATGTTTCTAGAAATCAAAAGAAAAAGAAAATGATAAGTAGCTCTACTAATGATGTACCGGTAGACTCACGATCATTTTAAAGTATGCAGGAGATATAAACATAACGAACTGAAAACCGCGTGGGAACCGCTCATTGGCATATGGTCTTGGTACCGAAATTTCGTTTGATAGATTGCCGAGGTTCTGAGATATTCGGGGTTTATGCTGTTTATCATCTGGGTATCATGGTTGTTTCTATAAAAGACAAAGTCTAAGTTCTTCCATGATACCATACATACGTGTACATATCTCATACTGCATTCGACCTCAATAAGTGATAAAATATCACATTTATCCGGGGGTCAAGTTCATCTCTCTGCTGTACGGAAGTACTGACCTGTTCACGGACTTGCTCCTGTGCCCTCATGCATCGAAAATCAAGTTCCTCATCAATAAGTGATTCTATCACATAGGGCTTGTTTTCAACTCAAATAAGTGACTTGTTCACATGTTATATACGTTAAAAACGGATGATAAATGGTATACTCCCCAGTAAGATGAACTCTCGTGCATACCTTGATACGGGAATGTGTCGTGAGTGGATGAACACCGGTCGGTAAGTATAAATCATACCTTAAATGTATCTCATTGTATTATGATTACACTTGATCGCTGAGTTTAAGTGGACAACAATATCGGTAATTGTGGTAGAATACTTATCCACTTCTGTAAAAGAATTTTAAAAGGAAATGTGTTTTGACAAAAGACCGCAAGCTGATATGATTCTCTTCGCCAGAAACTCGCAAAAATATTGTTGTGTTTGTACATATTTATTTACTGCTTAGTTTTATTGTCTTATTTTAAACAGTTTTGTCGTTTGGTGCATATCAGCACGACATTAGCGGTGATGTCGTTTGATAACATTCAAAGGATATTAAAATTGTTGTCTTTTATTTTATCAAAAAAAAAAAAAAAAAAAAAAAAGGATTTTCAATTTAATATTATTTTTGATTAACTGATGTTGGTGCTCGATCCGATACCTGACAAGCCGAGATACTTCATAAAACTAACCTTTGCAGAACTTCATAACGGACAACTTTTCAAAATGGTCATTTCTGAAAAACCTCCAAAATTTGAAGGGTTTGATTTGAAAATTCCCAAAAAAAAAAAAAAAAAAAAAAAAAAATAAATAAATCCAAAGTGTTTGTGGAAATCTGATCCTTCGAGGAAGCAATGGCCCTCGAAAGATCAGATGGTCAAAGAAAGTCAACGAAAGTCAATCATCTCAGTCGAAAGATGATTTGGTCAACGAAGGATTTGAACAATTGATCTTTCAAGCTGATCAGATCCTTTTGAAAGATGGTTAAGATCGAAAGATATCTTTCGAAGGATAACAACAAATATCTGGTATCCTTCGATCCAGATCTTTCAAATATCTGGTATCCTTCGACCCAAAGGTGATCTTTCGGGACACCTTTACATCTTTCGAAAGGTCATGGATCTTTCGAGATGGTTCGACTTTCGAGGTCAGACTATATAAAGGTATCATCTTCTTCATTTGCACTTAACAGTTTCAAAATTCATCACACAAAACCTCTCATTACCCCGAAACTCTGCCAAAATTTTTTTCATCAAGTTAAAGTATCAGGATTTTTACACAACACTCGGTAGGATAATCATTTTCATCTTAACATACAAAGGCTCAATCATCAACATGATCATGTGTTCTTATTTTTCTAATGATAGGATAAAATGTGAAACATGAATATGGTGTAAATGAATCAATGATAGTTTTGATGATCATATGGTGTTCTTTTATCTGTTTGTTTGTGTCCAGAATGTTGTTTTGAATCTTGATGTCAATGGTGGTTGTATTGGGTTAAACAGGGTAATGGTTAGGGTTTAAGGGCTAAATTGATACATGTGCGTATGTTTTGTGTCCGATGTGGTCTAAATAGTTGATGTTTTTGAATGGTATTTTAGTGTAGTGTTTACCTGGTATAAAATGCACTTGAAAACCACTTGAAACTGTCACCGGAACTTAACTTAAAAATGACCGCCGGAAAATATTCCGATTAACAGTTGCCGGAAGTCAACACGAAGGATGTTGACTCTCAACCTCGAAAGCTGTGATGTAAAGTATCTTTCGAATAGAGACTCGAAAGATGATAAGGTTCTCGAAAGATTCATCCTTCGACTGATCAAACCTTTCGAATGATCAAGACATCTTTCAAATTCTTGATTCTTCGAAAGATGATCCTTCGATAAGGCTTTCATCCTTCGAGGAAAGTATCATCTTTCGATCAGTCAGTCATCCTTCGATGTCATGTTTCAATCCTTCGATGGGTAAATAATATCCTTCGAGGACTCAACACTTAGTAATTTTTCAAGAAATTGAAATTTCTCTAAGTGTGGAATTCTTGTTGACTGTTTGACTTTTCCTCATTACGTGTCAATGTTTTGATGTACAGAAATGGCACCAAAGGTGAAAAAGGAACGGGCAAAGCCAACAAAGAAGGAGAAATCTGAGGTTGAATCTATGTTTGAATCTAGACATAACATGGCTGCTTATTTACAACCGGAAGGCAAGATCAGTCCGGAATTCACAGGAATTATGGAGTACCTTCATCGCGCTCGTATCAACTATGCAATCACTACACAGCACACTGCCTATCAGTCGCACATCAAGGAGTTCTGGAATTCGGCTGTGGTTGAAACAGTGGAGAATAATGAAGTGATTAATGGATCAGTTGCTAGGAGACCCGTGGTAATTACAGAGAACACCATCAGAGCACGTCTACAGCTTGGAGATCAACCAGAAGATCCTACTTCAATTGATTTACAATGTCAGCGGGGTCTACTGATGAGGCTACGGTACAGCGACAACGTTCTTGCAAATCAGATCAACAAGAAGTATATGCCGCTTCGATACAAGTTCTTGTTGCATATCCTTATTCATTGCCTGAGCAACAAGCGTTCTGGATATGATCTGTCGCCGATTGATTTAACTGGATTGTTTACGGCTTTGATTCTGAACAAGCCGTTCAACATATCTCGCTATATCTTCGACAATCTGAAAGAAAATGCTCGAAGGCCCCTCCCATCTGCAACCCAATGAACATCTACCAAATTCTGGCTATATCCCAGATTTCTGCAGATGATGATTGATGATCAGATTCCTGATCTTCCAAAGGCTGAAGCAGATGTTCTACCTGTCAATCCAATGAATGAGCGTACACTGCTGATATTCAAGTCCATGTCCGCCTATACGGAATCGGATCCAATTAGAAAGCTTATTGGTCATCTCGATGTTCCGAACTACGAGGCACCGCAGAACAACAAATGGCGTCGAGACGCGAGTGATTCTGATAATGAAGAGCCAAGGTTGATCGCTTTGGCTAACACACAGCTCGGGGCTAAACATGGAATCAAAGCAACAAGGAAGTCTGCTGACAGTTCAAGTGCTGCAGCACGTGTTGAGGTTGATGTTAATGTTGCTGCTGAAGAAGTTCAGGGAGAGTTTGTAGATCCTGATGCTCGTATTGGTGCAGGTGGTGATGGTGGTATTGTAGTTGTTGAAACAGGCGGTAATGCAGGTGGAGATGGTGATCCTGCGAGTCAGTCAGGTACTGTTGCGACTGACAAAGGCAAAGGAAAGGTAGATGAGCCGAGGAGACAAGCGGATGATAGTAGTTCGTCTTCTGAAAAGGAAGGAGGTTCTGGTGACGATGGTTCATCTTCTGAGGACGATAATCCTCCTCCTCCAGGAATGAAAAAGGTCTATGATAGTCGCGGGAATCCTCGTTTTGAGCAAATAGAGAAGACGGTTAGAACTGGAGAATCTGACAAGGATGAGGATTATGTTCTTACTTCTCCGGGTTTTATCCGAAAGAGGAAAGCAAAACGACAGGGTATTCATACGTCAAAGAAAACTGCTGGTGATTCCTCTGTTCCTGCTTCTGTTCAGCATTCTACTGCTCCAGAGCAATAGCTGCCTCCTGTTAGTGATCAACTAACTGCATCAGAGACGCTGGATCTTATGTCTTCTCCTCAGAGGTCTTCTGGGACACGCACGGTGACTGTTGATCAACAGCCGCCTGCAACTCCCGCCTCAGGTACACATGTCCGACCTACTCTTGTTATTACTGGACCTACAGGTGCTTCTGGTCAGGCTGGTCAGGCTGGCTCCTCAGGACCTGAGCCTTCGCGACCGACTCTGGCAGAGACTTTGTCTGGTTTATCTGAATCTGAAAAGATTAAATTCCTGATTGAACAAGTCAGTGAATTGGGTTCCATAGTCGGTCGGCATACAAGAACAATTGAAGAGTATCGTGTGCAACGAAAACAGGATGTGGTGGCACACAACACGCTGTGTTCAATTGTTAATGCTCAGATTATTAAGATCAAGGAACAGGCTGAGGAAATTGAAAGGTTGAAGGAAGCGAACAGGGCACGTGACAGGGAGGTCGAGATAATGAAAAGGCATAGTACTGTGTTGGAGAATGAGGCAAAAGCACTAAGGCAGAAGCATGAAGAGCTGTCAGAGCACTATAAAAAACGCGATGATCGATTATCAGAAAGCTTCAAGCCTGTGTTCGCAAACTTCAAGAAGACTAATCAGAAAGTGGGTATGCTGTGGAATGAAAGATGCAATGCATTAGGCATTGTACCCTCAAGGCATGAGGATGACAAGGATGATGATGCAGCAAATCCAGATCAACCAGCTGTCTCAGGTTCCGGTGCAACTGCATCCGGGGCTGCAGGTGGGTCTGGTACATCTCAAGATGCTCCTTCTGCTCCTTCCACAGCTACTACTGGCCCATCTGAGCAGACAGAAACACTGGGAACTTCTACAGGGCTTGAGCATGTTAGTCTGGAACCAGAAATGTTTGCAGATCTCCCTGAATCCTCAGGTGTTCTTCAGTATCATCCAGTCACGGGTGAACTGTTAGAAGAGGGAGAACATGTTACCGAAATGTCTGATGAACAGATACTGGCTCTGACGGAATTGGATGAGGTTGCTGTAAGCATGATTGATGCTACTCCGTTGGTTCAGGACCAAACCGATTTCTCTACAATTGATGAAATCTTCATCGATTCGGATCCTGAACGTCCTGTCTATGTTGGGAAAGACAATGCGGAGGTGAATGCTCTTGATGATGATTATGTGGCAGAAAAGACAGCAGAATTTGCCAATCTTTCTTCAGATTCTCCGACAGCTCAAGAAAACCGTGAGAAGACAGTGAAAGAATGGCGAGCGGATTTCCTTGCTAGGAATCCTCCTCCGCCCGCTCCGTTGGATCAGGCTAATTATATGAGACTGGAAAAGAATCGGGCTCGGGGTCGCATTATTAGTTGGATGTTTGTTAAGGAACTTCACTGCATGGTCGTGAAACGAGAAAATGGTCTTCAGTATTTCAGAACTCTTCTCAGTATTCTTTCACTTCCGTACTATGATGTTGCAGTGTTAGCTCAACTAGATGTTATCAATCGAGTCGAAGATAAGATGGTGGATCTGTTTGCTAAGAAAATCAGGTTGGAAAGAAGAAGGGGCTGGAAGGATCCTCTATACAAGCCACAGTTTCCTAGATACGAGCAGATCAGATTTACACTTGATCCAGAAACAAACACTGCTCGCTATCGTTTGGTGTATGATCCTCCAAAAGTGATGAAGAAGATACCTTTGCTGAAAATGAAGACTGACTTTCTAGGAAACTTTCGTTGCTGGGTCTATGATGCGGATACTGGAGAAGCCGTGATCCTATTCAGAGATAGTCAGGAGAACTTTAGAATAATAGATCCGATGTGGATTACTAACATGTCCAGATCGGATATTATTGTTCTGAAGGATCATGAGATAAACTACTTGGTGCGGGATCGAGATCAAGCAATGAAGTTTCAGAAGATGGCCCGGTACTGCTTCAATCTACTGGTCAATGCGGGAAGTACATGGTCATCACATCATTTGACAGTTGAAAGGACGTCCGAGACTTAAAGACACGGAGATCGAGACAAAGCTACAGCCAAGGGGGAGTTTGTTGGTGCACTTGTGTCTGTACTTTGTCTGTATTTTGTAATGTATAAAACGATGTCTTTTGTCTGTCATGTTTACGTCTTTTGTTGTGTTGTATATGTGTTTGAATGTGAGTTTGACCAAGTCAACCATCCTCCTGGTTTGACTTGGCCAAACAGTCAACACTATGTATGTAAGTTTGTATGCTTCGAAGGATGTCATCGAAGGATGGTTTGTATCCTTCGATGACCTCGAAAGACAACCTTCGATGGATACATATGGACCTCGAAGGATATATCATCCTTCGAGGTATGTATGGATCCTTCGGTAGATTTCTGGTCGATAGATGATCCTTCGACCAGATTACCTTATCCTTCGAGCATGTTATCTGATTATGGGTATATATATCCCATACATGGTTCAGTTCACAGAGAGTCTTGAAAGTCTTGGATAGTGCATGTGAGTGAACCAGGTCTTGTAGAGAGCATTTCAGTTTGGTCAAGGGCTGTAACCGTGTCCACTGAAATACAAGAGAAAACTTTGATATATTGCGTGTCTACTCTTTCTCTTTGTAACTTGTGCTTTCATCTAAACTATCGGTTTGCATTCTAGCTTGGATTCCGCACTTGCTAGAGTGTTAAACATAACAAGGATTAGGTTTAACCTCAACCTCCGAGGGACCTACACCCTCTTGCACCATGAAATGACTTTTCTCCCAACTAAGCACTAAATTTTTCTCAACACATCTTTTTAAAACTTTTTGTAATTCGTTGAGACAAGATTCAAAACTAGTGCCAAAGATTGAGAAGTCATCCATAAACACTTCAAGCGACTCTCCAACCATGTCCGAGAAGATACTCATCATACATCGTTGGAAATTTGCCGGTGCATTGCACAAGCCAAATGGCATTCGCCGAAAGGCAAAGGTGCCATATGGACAAGTGAAGGTGGTCTTGTGTTGGTCATCCGGGTGTATTGCTATTTGATTGTAACCCGAATACCCGTCCAAAAAGCAGTAATATTTTTGACCCGATAATTTTTCAATAATTTGGTCAATGAAAGGTAACGGGAAATGGTCCTTAGAAGTGGCGGCATTCAATTTTCGGTAGTCAATACATACACGCCACCCGGTGACCGGTCGGGTGGCAATTTGTTCACCACTTTCATCTTTGACTACTTGAATGCCGGCCTTCTTAGGCACAACTTGGGTGGGACTCACCCAAGCACTATCCGAAATCGGATAGATGATTCCCGCGTCCAACCATTTGATTACCTCCTTTTATACTACCTCCCTTAGGTTCGGATTTAATTGCCTTTGAGCTTCTCGTGTCGGTTTGGCATCTTCGGTGGTAATAATCTTATGCATGACAATTGATGGACTAATTCCTATGAGATCGGAAATTGTCCATCCAATAGCTCCCTTGTTCTCCTTTAACACTTCCAATAAAGCTTGCTCTTGTGCCAACTCCAAATTAGAGGCAATAATGACCGGTAGAGTGTCATTATCCCCTAGAAAAGCATACTTCAAGTGGCTCGGCAAGTCTTTAAGTTCCAACTTTGGCGGTTCCTCTAACGATGGTTTAGTACCCGAATCTATTTCCGCCAGTAAGCCCTCGAATTGATGAGTCCATGGCGGTCGACCCTCTTTCAAGGCCATGGCATCTTGTTTTTCCTCTTCAACCCGTAGTGCATAAGCATGTACCTGTTCAGAAAAATCACAAAAACAAATATCCATGCCATCCTCCTCATACTCATGCGGGTTGCATCCATCAACTATATCTGCCATGAAACACTCATCCACACCATTAGCATTAGAATTGTTAGTAAAAACATTCAAACGCATTTTTCGATTCCCAAAAGTCATATCGACTGTACCAAATCTACAATCGATCACGGCATGTGCGGTGCTAAAAAATGGCCGACCCAAAATTACATTTTGAACCATACCCCGGGGTAGCTTATGAGACAAATCGGCCAAAACAACCGTTGTCTCCACCCTTGCTAACGGACCAAAGTCATATTGGTCATATAAGCCTCCCGGTAAAATACTAACTCCGGCTCCAAGATCTAGCAACGCCTTATCCATTTGAAAATTACCAACTTGTATGTTAATCAATGGCGTGCCCGGATCTTGGAGCTTAGGAGGAAGCTCCCCATTTAAAACTGCACTTACTTGCCCGGTTAAGTCTACCCGCTTAGGCATTTTCTTCTTTTGTTGTCTCTTTTGTGTACATAATTCTTTTATAAATTTTGCATAAGCGGGTACTTGTTTTATTGCATCAAGGAGTGGAAGGTTAATTTTCACTTGTTTAAACATGTCCCATAACTCTTCTTTTTGGGGACCTCTTGGTGCAATAAAGTTTTTTCTACCCGGGTCAAGTAAGGCCGATGGAAACGGGACTTGACTCGGTTCACCCTCAACTTTTTCATCTTTTTCATTTTCACCCAGCCCCGGTTTGTTAACATTTGTTTCTTTAGGTTTAACCGGTGAAACTTCATCATCACTATCATTACCCGTGATGTCCTCAACTACCCCCCCAACCAATTCGGGTGACAAATTGGCTTTAAATTCTTTTCCACTTCTTAAAACACTAACATGACTAATATTAATATTACCTCGTGACGAACCGTGTGAAGGATTTACCTTGGTATCACTAGGAAGTTGACCCTTGTTTTTCTTCAATTCCGCCACATCGGTTGCCAATTGACCCATTTGGGTTGTTAGTGATTGGATGCTTTTGTCACGAACCTCATCTTTTTGCATTCGAACTTCATCGAGTTGGTTCCGTTTATGCATCTCCGCTTGCATGCTTTTTAGCATGTCCATCATCTCATTTCCACTCGAAGACCCCCCTTGTTCTTGACCCGTTTGATATTGCTTTTGATACCCTTGGTTGTTCCCACCTCGATATCCACTTTGATTGTTGTAAGGTTGGCGCGAACCAAAGTTACCTTGGCTACCTTGAAAGTTCGGGTTAGCTTGATTTGAAGGGTTCCCATACCGAAAATTTGGGTGGTTCCTCAACCCGGGGTGGTAGGCATTAGAATTCATGTTGTTGTAATTTCTACCACCCCCTCCTTGACCTTGAACCGCATGAACTTCTTCATATTGCCCTTCCAGCATTCCTTGGCAATTTTCAGCCGCATGACCTATTTCATTACACAAGGCACAAACATCATAAATTTGGTTAGTAGTTTGAACATTACCATCATCTATTGCGTGCACTTGAGGTCGGGCAATGGCCGGTCGTGCTCTCCTCGATGCTTGAGCTTTTCTTTTTGATGTAATTGCCATGTTCTCCAAAAAATCCCAATCATCATTCTCATAGTTTGTACCAAAAGTCCCACCGGTAATGGACATTAAATCACGAGCATCTTCGGCACTCAGCCCCTCGTGGAAAGCATTCATCAACTCCCAAAGTTCAATCCCATGGTGAGGGCAATTTTTAATCATCATATTAAAACGCTCAAATGCCTCATGGAACATTTCACCATGTTGTTGTTGAAAACTCCTTAACCCCTTCCTAGCATCGTTGGTCTTTTGAGCGGTGTAAAATTCATCTAAGAAAATTTGTTGCATCCCCGCCCAAGTATAAATAGATGCTGAAGGCAAAGTGTAGAACCACTTCTTTGCCTTGTCCTCCAAAGAAAATTGAAACAGGACTAACTTGACATCATCAGCCGAAAAACCTTGACTCCCAAGAGTATTGCAAATTGAGTCATAGGCCTCTAAGTGGAAATACGGTTCCTCCGTTGCTAGCCCTTTATATTTCGGCAAACTTTGCAAAGAATTTCTTCTCACTTCAAAGGTCCTCCCTTGATCATTGTGAGGAATAACTACCGGTGAGGGATTTTGAGTGATTACCGGCCTAAAATGCGCTTCAATTCCTCTCGCATGTTCTCTAAGATGCCTTCTTGGCACCCCCAACCTAACCCTTGGTCGAATAGGACCCATTGGCCTTGGTATATGCCCTTGTGGTGCGAATGGTTGTTGAAATTGTTGTTGTGGCATTGGTTGGTGTTGAATCGGCCTTTGGAATTGTGGTTGTACATTTTGCGGTCGGACTTGTTGCAATGGTATAGGGCGTTGCATTTGTGTCCCTTGTGGTCTTGGTCGAATGTGTTGTGGTATAATTTGTTGTTGTTGTGGCATTCCACCTACACTTGCCATCCCTTGAGATTGACTTTGCACGTAACCGAACTCTCCTTGATCACCATAACTACCATAAGCATACCCGTCTTCATCATAGCCCTCAAAATCTTCGTAGCCTTCTTCATATCCATCTCCCCCTATACCTGAAGTTTGCCCAAATGGAATGGTCGAGTATGGAAAACCCGACTGGTTTGATGGTCTAAATGTAGAGGTAGTATGGACAACAGTTGAACCTTGTGGTACTGTATAGGTTGAGGATGATTGCCCTGAAACTGGGAAGAAATGAGTGAGAGGTGGAATCGTAGTAGATGGGCTAAAAGTAAGACTGGGTTCGACTTGAGTAGTGTTTGGTGGTGTGGTGTTGGTTGGTGTAGTGTCATGAGGTGGAGTAGGAATTGTAGTGGTATTAGGTATGGTTGTGTTTGGTGATGGGTGTGTGGAAGTATGTATAAATGATGAGGTCGTTTGACCCGTTGTGGGTGGTAATTGAGATTCTTGCATGATGTTTCGTGGTGTGATGGGTGATGTAGGTGAACCAGCAATTCTGTTTTCTCTTACTAAAACACGATTTTGCCTTAATGTTCTTTCGATCTCCGGATCAAATGACAATGGTAACGCTTTGTGAGAGCCTCTAGTATGCATGCACCTGTAGAACCTGCACACTAAACACACCAGTGTAAACCCGAAAATAACAAAGCAAAACTAACAAACTGACACACGTTGCGCACAACTCCCCGGCAACGGCGCCAAAATTTGACGTGCTTGTCGTGGTACACGCAAATTTAATCCCAATAACAACTATAGATAGTGGTAAATGGGTATCGAACTCAGGGAGTATGTGGAAAATATGTCGATTATATAGCTTTGCGATTAAACTACACTTAACCTAATTTGCAGAAAATAAAGATCAATGATTTGGATTGTTGTTTTAGAAAACTAAATTAATAACTGATTGCAAATCAAAATTGGTTGTTTAACAGATTAAGAGAACAATGACCATCTTAGGATTCAGTTTCTTTTAACAATTGTGTGAAATTCCAACTAGAAAGAGTTACATAGACATAACTCGTGCATAAATAATTGAAGTGATAAAAGGGAACAAAGTACTCGGATTATATAAACGCGAGGTTGTTTCCCGATGATCAATTAATCAATAACCAACCCTAACCCTTCCCGTGATATCTCGATTGCCAACGGCACCAAGAACGTACGATTGAGACTAGAAATTGCACTATCAATTAACAAGCTACAAACAATTATGCATACACCATGATAATCAAGCAAACACAAGTTATCATTCTAGAAATTCAGAAATAAACACACAAAAGTTCAAGAGAAACCTTCACCTAAGATGATCACCGAAAGTTTTAGCCAGACATAGCTTGGTGAATCATCATAACCATAATTTCAATGTTCATACGAATCAAAATCACAAAACGAGTGTTAGAAATTGTTTTCCACCAAGCAAGAACAGCCAAATTCGCCCCTAGTGTGTTCCCAAACCGTCCAATCATGAGAATATCCCAAAAGACACCATAAAACTGATTTAATAAAGCAGTTACAAATTTTCGCGTCGCCTCCACCGTAATTTACGGTACCACCATAAATTACGGTGGCTATCAAAGTGTTACGGTAACAGTTTCCTGAGTTACGGTGAGACAAAGGCAATTTTTAGGGCCACCGTAAATTACGGTGGCACCCTGAATGTTGTGCTTTGTTTCCTCTTTCGTTCCACGCACGACCCGTTCATCTCTAATCCTTCCAAAGCTGCGTTTTCTCCTCTTTTAGCTTCCAAAACATACCTGAAACATAAGCAATCGTAGTCATCTAATTCAAGATAATTACACGATTAAGTGAAGGATTAATTCGTCTTTTAACATACTTAAGGGTTGTCCAACGGACCACCCGTCAGTAATTCAAGATGCCAGCTGGATAGAAGCGATGCAAGATGAATTATGACAATTCATAAAAGCTTAAAGTCTGTGAGCTAGTCGATCTTCCTAAAGGAAAAGTCCCTATTGGTACAAAATGGGTCTTCAAAAATAAGATGGATGATCATGGTGTGGTAATCAAGAACATTGCTAGATTGGTGGTACAAGGATTTCGTCAAGAAGATGGGATAGATTACGAAGAAGTTTTTACTCCAGTGGCACATCTAAAAGCCATCAGAATCTTTTTTTAGCTTATGCTTCTTACAAAAACTTCAAGGTCTTTTGAATAGATGTAAAAAGTGCATTTCTCTATGGAAAGGTGAAAGCAGAAGTATATGTCTACCAACCTCCTGGATTTGAAGATCCACACTTTCCTAAAAGATATTATAAGTTGGATAAAACTCTATACGAACTTCACCAAGCTCCACGTGTTTGGTATGAACTTTGTCAACCTATCTTCTCGAATGTGGGTATATTAGAGGTCAAATCTACATGACATTATTCAAGAAAAGAAATAGAGATGATATAATGTTTGTCCAAACTTTTGTCGATGATATCATCTTTGGATCCACAAATGAGAACCTCTGGAAAGAATTTGAAGGAGTTAGTTATAAAGGCAAAATTTGAAATGAGCATGATGGGAAAAATTACATTCTTCCTTGGTCTAGAGGTGCAGCCATGACAGGACAGTATTCTCATTCATCAAGCAAAGTACATCATATATTTTCTTGCAAAGTGTAATAAGACCGATTGCATACCAGTAAGTACAAGATACTCACCAACTGACTTTCATTCTTAGTTTTCAAAGTCAGGATAACGGTGAGAAGGTATGTACTTTCGCACAATCAAAGGGACCAATGGTTATATGATTAAGGTTAGGCAGATACCACATTATGGAGCGTTTTAAATTTGAATAACTCTTTGGAAGAGTTTCTTCATTTCTCAGGATTTAGCTTTTTTAGTTCTCTTTAAAGTGATATCATGACTATGTGTAGGTCTACATATAACTGGATGTAACAGAAGGCTAGACATGATATACCGAATGAGAAACAACATAAAGACCCGAATCGGATTTTGGCAATCTGTCAACGTAAGATTTAAGGCCATTAAGTCGTATGTTTCAACGTGTTACCAACTAGATGCACAGCATTCTGGGTTTCCAGAATTTTGTGTGAACGTTATTTTTATCTCCTAGTCGCAGTTTACTCGACTGTGTATTTGAACATACTGACATGGCGTTACTTGGCACCGCGAGGTCCTCCAGATCCTATTCACATGACGACAAAGCATTAGCAGTTCCTATCATTTATCAAAATAAGAATCAAATAATCAAATTTTCTTCAAATTTTCTAGACGCTTTTCATTTTCTGATAATACTTGTTTCATATTTTCCTCAAAATTTTCAAATTTTAACAGTTTTTTGATTTTCTAATTTTCTCCCCCCCCCCCCCCCCCAAATTTATTTTCATATTTCCATTTACCATAAAATGAAATTTTAATATTCAGAAAATGTTTTTGGTGAGCGCAAATTTCATAACCTTTTATTATGAAAATATTTTTTGTTTGTTGTTTTTGCTATTTTTAAAAAATAAAAAAGATAGAGTATGTACAGAATGTACTTTTAAAGACTTTCGTGAATATGTCATTTCCAACTGGTTGAAATGTGATTTTTCTGCTGAGTTGAATCTGCTAGAACCACTTGTATGTGACGTGTTTCGTAGGCATCTCGAATAGCATGAATTCGAATCTCAATGTGCTTTGTTTTCGAGTGGTGGATGGGATTCTTTATGATTTCAAGACAAGCTTCGTCGTTGATAAAGATAGGAGTCTTCATGCTAGTGATTCCATAATCCAATAATTGATGTTGTAAACTAAGAATGAAAACAACATAGTCACCACTGAATCGTAAAGGACGAAACGTGCAAGGTTTATCTGATAATAAGGGTATTTAGGTCATTTCGCACCAATTTAACACAAAAAACTAACCCACATCTACGCTAGGGACTATCCGAGAACGAATGTGTAAAAGTTGGGACTATAGCTGTAACTTTAGAAATGTAGGGACTAGAGGTGAAAATGGAGCAAACTACAAGGACTATCCAGACAGTTTTCTCTATAAATAATTCATTTTGTTTTTCAGTCAATTTCAATGATTCCCAAAGAATTCATTGCAAGAGAGAGCGAGTCATCGACCTACGTTATATCCAAAATAATTCATGCCCACAGATGAAGAAACATCTAATTTGCCAATGAGCATCGATATATTCTAGTCGATGTCGATGGCTTGACATTAAGCCCGTAGTAAGTTTAGTTATGGGCTTTTACGTTCGCAAAAATTGGGCTTATATAAACCCACTGTTTCGAAATTCCAAAGCAAGCCCATTTACGATATTGAGTATTTATATCTTTGTATTTATTTTATATCATTATTAATTTATATATTATAAAATAACCAATCACCATATGATCATTTTTCCGAATGGTTTGTTGGACATCAACTTCAGTCAATTCTACCAGATGACGTGACATTCTATTATCTATATTTGTTTTCTAAAGTTTCTGGTTTTTATAATTTTACTATCATTCTTTATATATGTCCTCATGATAAAAAAAATATTATACCACCCGTATTTATACCATCTTTTTGTATTTTATATATGTCCTCATAATAAAAATATATTAAACCACCCGTATTTATTCCATCTTTTTGTATTTTATATTTTCAACTTTCACTGTCGGTATGAATAGCAAATAAAATATAGTGTATTTCATTTAGACGGTTACATCTAAAAAATAATTATTAAAATGTGTTCAAAATAAATCTAACATTTTTCTCTGTTTATGTTTTATAGTTTTTCTTTGAAAAATATATATTTACAAAAAAAAAAATGTAAAACAAATTATTAGTTAAATTTCTTTATTTTACATTTTCAAAATTAACAATTTTAACAATTTATGATGCAGATATAAGTAATATTTAATTCTAAACTACGTACGTAGTATAACGTGAACTTTCTGAGATTGATTTTCATTTGATTCATTTATCATTTGAGAGGTCTATATGTTAAATTTTAACATATAGTTCTTTTTTTTTTTTTTAAACTAGTAAGTAAGAGAAAGGCTATCAAACATACTTCGATTGAACTTGTTTTCTAGTGGTAATGAAACATTTCGTCGAGCTCTACGATCCTAGATTTTAGGTTTTCGCTTTGAATCTTTAGCTTGTAGATTTAGAATTTTTGTTCAGATCATCGTGTCTTTTTATTTGACCTTTTTCGTCATTGTGTCTTTTTTGGAATCCGTTGAATCTTTCTTGCATAGCATTGTGTTATATTTTACAATCTATTGTGTCTTTTTAACATTTATAGATCTAAGAGACTGTTAGGATAACTCAACCTTTATTCATACATCTAAATTTATACGAGAAGATAACACAATTATTTAAATTAATTAAGGGGCTGTTTGGCAACTTCTGAATGAGTAAGTGTCGAACCAGTAAGAGAACTGAACCATTAAGTGCTGAACCAGTAAGTGGTCTAAACTGAACCATTAAGTGCTAACCATTAAGAACTAGTATAATGCTTAACCGTTCAGAGGCAAATGTCTGACTAATTCAGATAAAAGATTTTAACCATCCAGATTCAGTATAAAGCTTAACCATTCAGAGGCAAATGTCTGAACCATTAGACATCTGCTCGTGAAACAAACAGTCTGAACCATTAAGCGTTGAACCAGTAAGAGATCTTAACCATTAAGACTATCTGTAGTCACAACACCCCATAACTCTCTATACTCAGACATAACCTCTCATAACCCCGTTCATTTATGTTTGTAGTGGATAACCCCCATAATCCCGCTTCAATTATAGTATATATGTATGTATATATATGTGTGAGAGAGAAACCAAAACAATAATCCCGCCATCACCATGACGCCCAACCCATAACTCCCTAATATAACCCCCCTATAATGCCCATGGGGCGGTGTTCTGGGAGATATGAGGCATTATAACGCCCTTTCACCTCTACGCATAGCCTAAAAGCTGAAACAAATAGCTCCTAAGTTTATGTAATATTATAACTTAATAGCTGTCAACTATTATTTTACCATTATTTTTAATTTTTTCATGGCTTGCGTGTGTAACATAAAAGTAAAAAAAAACATGTATCTATATCTATCTATATAATAAAAGAAAACAATAGGGACACGTGTCATATTCGCTAGTGCAATTATGATCTAAATTCGATAAGAGAAAAGTGTTCGAATCTATTACGACATAGCCATGAGGCGCTCAACAGGCCTTTTGGATCTTATAAAACCCTTTCTAACCTTAGAATGATACAAAAACTTGTGCAACCTAGTATATTTTAGATGTCTTGTACAACCTAGATATTTCAAATATGAATTACAAGTTCTTAGATGGATATGCTTGATGGTTTTTAGATAAAGTAATATTATTATATTCCAAATCACGCTAGTAAACATTAGTTGTAACTTAAAATTTTTAATAGATTCAGTGGTTCGAAGTCTTTTTGATTAGTTTTAATTTTAATAGTATTTTTTTTAATAGAAAAAGACACAAGAGAAAATGATTTTCTAAGCTAAACATGTATTATTAATTAGTCCTACAAAATACCATATGAAATGAAACGCTTAAAAGAGATATAAAGAAGTTCTTTGATTGGTTCTTCCCAAATGAATGACCATTGGAGCCATCTATTTTTGGTTTTTCCGTCTTTCTGTTAAACTTAATTATGGATACTTATTTTTTAATTAAATATATTTATGATATCATTAAGAAAATGAATTAAATATAAAATTAAACATTAATTTTTAAATAAGGTTATATTTTTTTACTTAAAAGTTATATCAAGCTCACAATTATCTTGGTTAAAAAACGAAGAATAATGATTATAATTGTTTTTACGAGTGATTATAATTTTTTAATTAGGTTGGATGGTAAGAATGGTAACAATGCAAAATTTTGAATAATAAAAAAATAGGTGATATTGAAAAATCAAAGTTAATATCCAGTCGAAAGAAATAATGTCTTAAAAATTAACTTAAAAAACTTATAATTGTCATGCTAGTTTTAATTTTTTAAATACATATCTTGACAAACATATATGTTAACAAATTATATTATATTTATTCAAATAGTATAATATATAGGTTTATTCAGTCATCCAATGCATATATTTTTCTTTAATATAAGTTTTTATTACTAGTCATAGTCTCATAGAACATTTCATTTATCAACATGTTTAATGTAGGATTGTAACATTGTACATAAGATACACAAGTATTATCTCGTTACTCTTCAAGTAAATTATTGTCCAAGTAAAATTGGCCAACATGAATACAATTTATGCATTTATTCGTGTTGTAGCTGTTGATACATATTATGTGGACGCGACTTGGTTCGGTTCAACTCGGTTCGGTTCGACCCGGTTAGGTTCGGCTCAAGCCCGACGTCACGACATTCCTCCGTCGTGCGTCCCAGAGTTCGTCACGCGAAGCACGGAGCGCCGCGAGCCGGTTCCCGCTGCCACATCATCATGACATCATCATGATGATGTCATGATGATGTCACTTGTTGACTACTCTTTACAACTTGAATTCTGAATTCATGCACGTACAAGTTTGGACCAATCAGATTTATTTGTGGGCCAATTAACTCAATGTTGGGCTTTTATTACCCACATGGGCCAAGTCCAATCGCACAACATGTGCAGATCATATATATATCGAAAACACTTGTTTTCGGTGGTGGGTGGGTGTGTAAAGAGCGAACAAGGATTCGGTGGGTGTCGAAGGATGAGCTCGAAGGATAATCCTTCGATGGATATGGATGGACCTCGAAGGATATCATCCTTCGAGGTATATGTGGATCCTTCGATGGCTGTATGATCGAAAGATGATGTCTCGATCAGTAATCCTGATCCTTCGACCAGATGATCTAGTGCTGGGTATATAAACCCATGCAGTGTGTTCATTTAAGCTGGAGATGAACACTAGACAAGTGTGAGAGCATACTGTAAACACAGAGAGCACACGAGAGGTTGAGAGAGTTTACATATTACGTTTGTAAACATTGTTCTGTAACTGATTCCGCGTTTAATACAAGATGTGTTAATCGTTGATACCGCGTGTGTTATCTTTACTTGTTTTCGTCTCTATCTCGGTTTGCTGATCTTGTTGGATTCCGCACAACAAGATCGGTTCGTATACAAGGAAGTAGGCGGTTAGATCCGTATCCGGACACGGGGACCTACAAGTGGTATCAGAGCCGTGGCTCTTTTCCTTGTTAAAAACCGGGTTTTTACAAGCTTTGGAGTGTTTTTTTTGGACAAAAACTTCTTGGTTTTGCAACCCGTTTTTACTGATTTTCTCGCTGTTTTTGTCGTTAAAAACGTGTTCAAAACTTCTGCATGTGTTAAAGGAAGGGTTGGGTAAGATAAAGACTTGTTTTTAAGGCTTTTGGTGATTTCCGGCCAAATTTCCGGCTTCTCCGGTGACCGGATTCTGGGTTCGAACCTTCGATTTTTGGGTAATATTTTATGTGTTCAAATCTGCTTTTGCAGAAAATGATGGTCTGAACCATACTTTCTGCGAAAGATCTCACCAACCTATCACCTTTTTCACCAACCTGTCACTCATTTGTCAACTGTGTCAGAATCGGTCGAAGGATATCCTTCGGAATCGAAAGGTCATCTTTCGATCAAAGGAAGTTCGACAGATTATCATCTTTCGAGCATCCTTCGAAGCCTGTGATTTATCCTTCGATTCAAGGAATCTTTTCGAAACTTACATCTTTCGGTCTATTGTTCTGTTTCGAAAGACAAGGATCCTTCGATTGGAGAGTCTTTCGAAATCACAGCTCTTTTTCGAAAGACAAGGATCTTTCGATTGGAGAGTCTTTCGAAATCTTTGTTCGAAACTCAACAGTGATCTTTCGAACACTGTTGATCCTTCGAACAAGTGTTGATCGTTCGATTGTGGTCTGTTTAGTTTAACAAGTTTCTGTTTTTCAGATCTTTCGAGCTTGGATCCTTCGGCTGTTTGTCATCTTTCGGGTTATTCATATAAAATATTATTTTTCTTGATCAACAATGAATCCGGCCTGGGGTACTCCGTCAAATACAGAAAACAAGTATAGAAGCAGTGAGGATTTATTTACAGAAATGTATTATGGAACTCCGTCTCCGGATACAGCTTCCTCAAGACAAACAGCGTTTGTGTCTAGCACTAGCCTGTATGGCATTCCTCCTCCAAAAACAGACATGTATGGAAATCCGCTTGAACCAGTTCCTCAACCAGTGCCTCAACAGCAAACCCAAAGGCCTCCTGTGACAACTGATCTATATGGCAATCCGATACAAGTTCCTATTAAGCCAGCTCAGCATGGGAACCAGAACCCTTTCAGAAATCAAGGCAACCAGCAGAATCAGAACAGGAACAATGAGCGTACGTTGATACCTGTCAACAACCAAAGCCAAGCAGGACCATCAAATGCTAACCAGGCACTTGTGGTTCAAATAGACGAAGGTGGTGATTGGTCAATCCGGTTGAGTAGTGATGCTCCAAATGGAACAGCTTGTTTTGCTGAGGTTGTCAAGGATCTTAAACACGCCAGTGGTGAAGAATCTTCCACCAATGGTGGTGAATCCTCGGGAAATAATGACAGTTCTGAACATGACAGTAGTTCAGATGAAGATGTTTCAACTTCAGTTGAGGATGATACAACTTCAAGTTCAAGCAAGGATGGATCTGAATATGAATCATCAAGGGAGGTTGTTGATTCTGATGCAGAAAGGTCAACATCTGAGAGTGATTCCAGTCAGGTATGTGTCAATGAACCCACTGCTGTAAATTGTGATAACTGTGATAGATTAAGTGTTAAATGTGCCGATTTAGAGGCAAACATGTCTGAGTTGCAAGGCAAACATGATGCTTTACAAGCTAGTTTGTTTGACTTGCAAGACAAACATGTTTCATTGAATGATAAGTGGTGTGAATTGCAAAGCAAACACGAGGCTTTGCAAGAGAAATATGATGTGACATTCCTCCACAATCAGAAATTGACCGTGGATCTTTCGAAGTGCACTGAAGCCAACATGTTTTATGAAAACCATGAAAAGGAATTTAAATCGATGATTGAAAAATTAAAGAAAGATAAAACTGAGTTGACAAAAATGGTTTCCAGAAAACAAACTGACATAAATTTGTATATCACTCGTCTTGAGATAATGCAAAAAGAGATGGCTTGTGTTAAAACTGAAAGTGAGGCGATCCGACTCAAGTTAGACAGTTATTTGAGCTCTAGCTACGTGTTGGATCACATCATTGACGTACAGAAAGAGAAACGGGATGTCACATGCATAGGTTACAAGAAATGTCCACCACCCGTGAGAAATAATTATGATGCCATGCCTGATGAGGAATATAGAACTCACTTTGAACCATCTGTTCCTCTAGATGTTAATGAATTTGCAGCAGGACTCGGATACAAGAAAGAAGCATCATCAGATTCAGATGTGTCAGCAGATACAGTTACATTTGTGTCTTCTGCTGAACCGAATCAGGCTCCTCCAGTTGTGATTGAGGATGCTGATTCTTCTGATGATGAATCTGATGATACTGATTCAGCAAAGTCTGATGCGGTGATAAAAGAAGAGGACATACCTCTTGAGAATCATATTCTGTGTGATCCTCCTGCAAAACCCGCTAAGACTGTTGCAATCGAGTCCTCGTCTGCAAAAGAGTCGGAGAGTGTGGATTTGCTATACACTCTTGTTGGTGATGATAAAATTTATTCAGACAAAGATTTTCCTATTAAAAATGTTAATCAATCTTTAATCAGTAAAGTCTTTGAAAATTCGACAAATAAGTTTTTGGGAAAGACAGGATCACATGTTACTGTAACACAGTGCCCTCCTATCCCTAAGGCCGAAGTTCGAAAACAATTTGGTAATCAGAAATTACCAACAGAGAAAAGGCAGCAAAATCATAACAACCAAAAAGGAAATTTGCCGGCTCAAAGTCAAAAGAAGCCAAATCAAAAGAAGAAAAAGAATGTAAACTTTGTGAAATCAAAGGGAACGGACAAAATTGAAACGTTTGAAAACAAATCTAACTTAGATTTTGTTAAACAAGCAACAGTGTTGAAAAGAAATGAACCAAACTGTTCGAAACCTAGTACCTCGAGATCACAAAGTTCATCATCAAGCTCCTACAGTTATGATACTCCGAGGTTTGTTGAGCGGAGATCATGTTTTGAATGTGGCACAATTGGACATATCATTCGAAATTGTCCATATCTTCATAAACAAAAAGCCAAAGTTGATTCCCTCCATGGTAACAGTTACCATAAAAGATCTGTTTCACCAAAACAGTACCCTCGTCTTGTTAAACAACAAGAAGTGAAACAGAGAAAGAAACAACGGAAAAATGTTGAAAAGATTTTAAAACCGGAGGTTGTCCAAACACAGTCTGTTAAGTTAGAAATTAAAAATGAAAAACAAAAACAGATTTGGAAACCAAAACCAGTAACTGTTTCAGGGGGAGCTAGATCAATTCCGAATCATCGGGAAATGGATGTCACAATCCTCGATGATGACGGACGACCCAAGTCTGTGAAGGCTTGGGTCCCCCTCTCCAACTAATCTCTGAATGAGTGTGCAGGATGTTCCAGGAGGAACTATTGATAGTCTTAGGATTGTTGATAGTGGAGCGTCCATGCACAAGATCGGCGACATAAGACTCCGAAACATCATTATATCTAGGAGTTGTTGCCTTTGATGGAGAGAAATGAGAAAAGAAAAGAAAAAGATAAGAAGACAAACATTCCGATGAAGGAATGATGGTGAAAGAATGTTGTTGAATGAAGTTGAAAAATTCGACATGATGAGATATGTGCCAAAATGTGGTTGTTATGGTTTTTGATCGGGTCAACATGATCGATTCAATGAAAAGTACGCGCATGCAGCACGTTTGAAGTTCAAATCCAACAAGATGAACGTGCAGTGTACTTTTCTCCACGGTGTGTTTGAAGAAAATGTGTTTGTTGATCAAACCAACCGGGTGTGCGGATGCCTTGGCATGGGTTGAACAACCGCACACTATTTCTCAAGAGAAAGATAAAGACCTTCGCTGGTGCAATTTTGGAAAACCAGCCGGACCCAGAGGTCTATGATCTTGTTGCTGTGAAGAGATTTCTCAGTAGCTACAAAATCGACTTTGAAATCCACATCGGGTGGATATCCAGTCTGGGAGAGCACTCAGATTCCTTGCAATGCACGAAACAGTTGCAGGATACGGTTTTGAACTTCTAATCTCTCCTTTACTTGTCGATATTTAAGCTGCTTTATGAATTTGTATTATCTCGTACAACACTCTTTGGCCAGACAATGCTGTCTTGGTCTGCACCGCTTACCGACATGCCAACTGATTTTCCCAAAATTCGATAAATCTTTTCAGATTAAAAATTAATTTTGGTAAACGGCATTGAGGTAAAACATGAGTAAAACTAACATCGGAAAATCATTTTTGTAAATACCTTTGTGTTTTAAATTTATCTTAGTTTGTTGATTTTAGGGGGAGTAAATCCAAAATTTGAAAATCCAAAAACATTGAAAAATTTCAAAAACTCAAAAACAATAGAAAAACAAAAATGAGTTTCCTGGCGAGCAAAAGAGAAAATGATAGTACATCAGTGGTCTGTCTAAACCTCTTTAAACCTTAAATGAAAAACGATAAGCAGCTCTATATAAGATGTATCGGTAGGCTCACAATCATTTTAAAGTGTGCAGGGTGATATAAACTTAAATTGACTGAAGACTGGGTGGGAACCATTCATTGGGATATGGTCTTAGTACCGAAATTTCGTTTGATAGATTGCCGAGGTTCTGAGATATTCGGTCTTTATGCTGCTTATCATCTGGGTATCATGGTTGTTTCTTTTTCTGAAAAATAACGGGGACGCAAGTCTAGATCTTCCATGATACCATACATACGTGTACATACTGCATTCGACCTCAATAAGTGATAAACAATCACATGTCCAAACAAAATAAGTGATAATATATCACAAATTATTTATCCGGGAGTCAAGTTCGTCTCTCTGCTGTACGAAAGTACTGACCTGTTCACGGACTTGCTCCTGTGCCCTCATGCATACGAAAACCAAGTTCCTCATCAATAAGTGACTATATCACATAGGACTTGTTTTCAAATCAAAATAAGTGAGAATCTCACATCATATACGGTCAAACAGATGATAATCGGTATACTCATCGGTAAGATGAACCCTCGTGCATACCTTGATACGGGAATGTGTCGTGATGTGGATGAACACCGCTCGGTAAGTATAAATCATACCTTAACGTATCCCCTCGCCATGATTACAAATGATAAGTTGAGTTTATGTGGACAACAATACCGATAATCTTTATAGGATGCCTATCTTAATGTTAACTAAAAGAACAACAAGAACGTTTTGGCATGACCGTACACTGATATGATTCTCTTACCCTCGAAACTCGCAAAAAGATTGTCTGTAAATATTTATTTAATGCTTTCATTTTCTGCATCTTTGTATATATTTATTTACTGCTTTCAGTCTTTACATTTCAAATATTAAAACACACCTAAAATCTGTTTTAATATAAACTTTATAAAAGTCAAAAAGATTTTATTTCTATTTTTTATTTTCGATCGTACGATGTTGGAGCTCAAGTCTTCGTTACCTGAAACCTGAACGAAAACCGAAACGACTAAATCTTCATAAACGGTCGAAATTTGCAAGTTTTGAAAGTTAAAAAAAAAAAAAAAAAAAAAAAAAAAAAAACTGAAATTGATAAATTTTATTGAACTTTCAAACTGTCGGACGGTGTTTGATTGAACAATGGTCACATGTGTGTTGTTTGCTTACTATATTCCAAGCAGTTGTTCTCATTACGCGTTTAGATTTCTTGCATGTGCAGATTCTAAAGGCAAGGAGAACATGTTCGTTGACAAGCTTCGGAATGAAGACACGACGTGAAGGCACTCAAGTGATGAAGATGATCGAGTTGCCGCTGACCATCATCAATACCACAAGGATCTCAAGCTATAAAGATCAAGTCGTTCACGAGCATAACTCAAGGGGGAGCTTATGTTAAGGGGGAGTTTGTCAACACACTTCCTACATGAAACGGGGAGTTTGTTGATACACTTTCTACTTTCAATACGTGAAGACTTTGAAGATCCTCCGACTTAGAAGACATGGAAGTTGAACCTCACGAGTAGCGTCCAAGGGGGAGTTTGTTGATACATATTATGTGGACGCGACTTGGTTCGGTTCAACTCGGTTCGGTTCGACCCGGTTAGGTTCGGCTCAAGCCCGACGTCACGACATTCCTCCGTCGTGCGTCCCAGAGTTCGTCACGCGAAGCACGGAGCGCCGCGAGCCGGTTCCCGCTGCCACATCATCATGACATCATCATGATGATGTCATGATGATGTCACTTGTTGACTACTCTTTACAACTTGAATTCTGAATTCATGCACGTACAAGTTTGGACCAATCAGATTTATTTGTGGGCCAATTAACTCAATGTTGGGCTTTTATTACCCACATGGGCCAAGTCCAATCGCACAACATGTGCAGATCATATATATATCGAAAACACTTGTTTTCGGTGGTGGGTGGGTGTGTAAAGAGCGAACAAGGATTCGGTGGGTGTCGAAGGATGAGCTCGAAGGATAATCCTTCGATGGATATGGATGGACCTCGAAGGATATCATCCTTCGAGGTATATGTGGATCCTTCGATGGCTGTATGATCGAAAGATGATGTCTCGATCAGTAATCCTGATCCTTCGACCAGATGATCTAGTGCTGGGTATATAAACCCATGCAGTGTGTTCATTTAAGCTGGAGATGAACACTAGACAAGTGTGAGAGCATACTGTAAACACAGAGAGCACACGAGAGGTTGAGAGAGTTTACATATTACGTTTGTAAACATTGTTCTGTAACTGATTCCGCGTTTAATACAAGATGTGTTAATCGTTGATACCGCGTGTGTTATTTTTACTTGTTTTCGTCTCTATCTCGGTTTGCTGATCTTGTTGGATTCCGCACAACAAGATCGGTTCGTATACAAGGAAGTAGGCGGTTAGATCCGTATCCGGACACGGGGACCTACAAGGTAGCACAAGGAGTTGAGATTCTGTACAAACAGTGCTAACCTGAAGACGAACAATAGATTGAATACTAACAAGCTGTTGTGCGTTCAACCTCGAAGCGAACGTCCAGCGATATTCAACAATCAACATCATCACTAAATATTTGGTAGGTAAAGTCTTCTATAATGCGTTTTTGTATGGGTGTATAATGTTTGAGGGTTTTTGTGCTTCGTCAGATTGTGGGTTTTGTGCTGATAAATTGTTAATTACCATAGGGTTTTGTAATATTTGATATATTAGGAATTTTCGGTGGTCTGTAAGGTGTTTTTCTGATGAGTTTAATGTTGGTTTGGTGCTGTTAAAGTGTTAATTACCGTAGATGAGTGATAGATGAGTTGTTTGCTGATGTGCTGACATAGTACATGGGTGTGTGCTGATGATGTGTTAATTACAATAAAATACAAATAAAACACCAAAAATAGATATAATCAGCACATCTATGTTAAATCTGAAAACCAAAACTAGTTACAATCAGCACATCGGATGTGCTGATAATGGAGAATGATTGAGGATGTTCTGCTAATGTCATTTATGTTAATAATGGAGAACGATTGAGAATATTATGTTAATTATATAGTGTAGTGCTAATTGTATTTTTTGATGGTGCTACAGGTTTGTTAGATCATGAAGAGTTACGAAATTATCGATATGTTAAAAAAATCAAACTTTAATTTGAATTAAATTTGCATGAATTAAGGGGTATTTTAATAATCATTTTTTATTAGCTATAAATAAAGAGGGTCAAAAAGTCCAAATTACCCCTAAACTAATATTTTATTGATAAACACTTGTCAATTATATGTTGATTTTTAAAATTTTTACAATGTATTTGATCTCATTCTGTACCACAAGAACACACCCTTCCTATTTACTTGTTCTTAAATAAATGAAGAACTTTTTTCTTTCTTTTGAGGATATGAAATAATATGGTAGGGATGACGAAATGATGGACGGTAGTTTGGATGGGACCCAAGAATGGTGTTTTGTTGGTTTGTAGAGTGAGCTTGTCCTGCTTTCCAAAGATGACCATAAAATAATGTATAATGAATGACCTTTGAAGCTATGACCCTTCAAGTTTTGTCCTTTCTCTGCCCTACCCCCTATACTTTGTACATCTTTTCAATTAATTTTGTGCTGCTATTGCTCTGCTGTGCTGGCCGCCCTTTTTAATTTCTCATTACAATTTCTTCTAACCAGAAAGGGTTCGTAACATTAAACATCAAAATGTTTGTATATGTTTGTTTTGAATTAAATGTATACTTTTCTCTTCTCAAGGACACAGCAGAGTTATAAATGATTAAAGTTTAAAATTTGAAACTAGTTTTCAAACGCGTGTACTCATCATGAATTCTGTGAACAATAGAGTTGTTGCATATCGTCTTTTACGAACCTAAGAGACTTTAGTTCTATTAGTATTTATTGTATAGGTCATGCATATATTAGGTTCTATATATTATACATGAATCTATTGTTGTATACCATCTTTCATCAGTATGTTGGAGTTTTTCGATCGTAAAACTAAGATACCGTTGAGCATTCACATCCTATCAACTATCTCAAACCATATAATTTAATTAATTTTTCTAAATTTATCTCTCATTTTACAAAATCTCCCATATCCCATAACTGATTTTTTTTTCTTTATCTTACTTATAAAAGCTAATTTTATTATTTTTATCGTTTTAATACACTCACAATAATTTGATAGGGGAAGAATAGTAGCTTTTCGTATATCAAAAGTTACAGTAGGGTTTTTTTTTTAAGTTTAGGGTTGGGGTAGAAAAATAAGGGATGGGTGAGTTTTTAGAAGACTTTTAAATTTTTTTAAAGACATGAGAGAGGATGATGAATATGGGATGTGAATGTTCTCATTTTTAACAATAAATACGTAAAATAATATATACTTTTTGAATAAATAAATACAAAGATTGAAGTTAAATAATGATAAAATCTCTCATCAATTAAATAATTTTTATATATTTTCTTTGTTGATTTCCATATAATACAATAGAAATATGGGGAAAACAATACATAACACTATCGATTATTACATGACATATTCCTTTCCTTGTAAGATAGATTTATAATCACAACTTCAGGTTTAACTTTTTTTGTAAGCATCACTATGAACAATTTACGTTGAATCTATTATTAATGGCAAATGGTCAAATATCCCCACCTTATGTAAGCTGATCGCGTCTAGAACTTGTTATGAACCTATTAATTTATTGTTTGATTTTAACAATAGGCCGGCCCTGAGAATTCGTGTACCCTATTTGAGTTCGAAAAAACGTGCCCTTACGCCTTAACGAAATTGAGTATTGGGCTCACTAAAGGTCTAAACCTAATGCCAACGGGCTTATAACTAATCTAAATCATAAGAATAGGTTTGTAAGTGGGGCTATGTTGGTGTTTGTATGGGTATACCCTATTAAAAATATATTTTATATATGCATACCGGGTTTTTCATAAAATAAAGTGTCATTCGAAATATCAGACCCTGGCCGGTGGTCCTCCCCGCCCACCCCACGGCGGGCATATAGTATGACATTGGTATCACAATACCAAAAGAAGCATGGTGGGACATGATCCGGAGTAAGCATTTTAATAGGTGTTTATGTCATTGAATTATTTCAATGTATAAACTCTCAATAAAGTTATCCTTTCGAGCTTCTTCAAGGGCATCTATTTATTAGGAAAGATGTACTACAAACAAATACGGTATGATAACAATGCCCTATTATCATATATCACTAAACTAACAAGGTGGAAACTATTAGATGCTTTCAGGTTAACAAAAAGCAAGAAAATACAACTGTCACGACAAGAATGTTGAGTAATAGCGGCAACACCAATAGCGGCGACATGTTGGTCGATCCGGAACACGATGTTTGAGATTAAACCCCAGCCACTCATTCCTTATCGATCTCGATCCAACCGCTGGGTTTTAACCTAGTTAATAGCAGCGACATGTATAAACTACTAGAAGTGTATTGTGGTTGCATGCAAACATGTTCCGTGAAAATCTGTTGAAAATGTATTAGGTGGTTGGTTTGCTGTGCATGTTGTTAATTGTCATCAAGTGATAAAAGTGCAAATAGAACGTTTGGCCACCGGTCCTGCATCTTTGTATGATGTAGTAGCCAATTCTCTGGGTTTATGTATGAGAACAAATTAAAAAAGGTCAAAAAGATTCAACCCTATGTAAGCGAGCACCAACTGAATGAAGGCCTTGGGTGTCATAAGAAATTGTAGGTACGGTGTGGCACCAATTGTGCTATGATTTTCGAACATAACAAAAATGTTTCATAACACCACTCACATGGTTCATCATTGAAAACATCCACATATTGCTATTCTTGTGACTATAAAGATCTCAGGTATGTTTTTATTATCGCCATCAATAGAAAATAAGGGGCCGTTTGTTTACCTCTTAATGAGTCTCTTAATGGTTCAGACCTTTTACTGGTTCAGCACTTAATGGTTCAGACTGTTTGTTTTGTGAGCAGATGTCTGAATGGTTCAGACATTTGCCTCTGAATGGTTAAACATTATACTGAGTCTCAATGGTTAAGACCTCTAACCTGAATTGGGTCATACATTTGCCTTTGAATGATTAAGTATTATACTGACTATTAATGGTTCAGATCTCTTATTGATTCAGTACTTAATGATTCAGATCTCTTACTGGTTCAGCACTTAACCATTCAGAAGTTGTTAAAGAGCCCCTAAGTATGCATAACAATAGCTTTGTATGTGTGTTAAAATGGGTTATTAGTCTGGGTTTATATGCGTCTTAGCTTAGTGCATTCAATAGCAATAAAACGGGCACAATGCACACAAGTTTTTTTTTTTTTTTTGCATATGTACTAACATACGGTTTACTTATGATATACGTGATCAAATGATATACACGAGTGGTTAATCGTGTACGCCATAATATTTACCCGAAGGTGATGAGAATAAGCTCGAATACGTGAGCAAAAGAAGAGAAACAAATGGATTTGTGCCGTATATCAGACGTGAATATTTGTTTGACATATTCATAGACGTGTAAAACATCCGAAGAAATAATCGTTTTTTTTGGGATAAAAGAAATTAAATACCAATTAAAAAATGTGGGGTAGCAGGCTTTATACATGAGCCTTCACAGCAGCAAAGGTACATGTATTACATCCAAGTATGGATGCATGCATGCCATTGCTGATGCATAATTTCACCTCAATAAAATACATTTATTTATGAGCATTGAAAAATACAATGATTTTTTTATCTGGTTTCTTTACATTATGCAATTTTATATACTGCAAATTTGATATGGTTTAGTTGGGTTTTAAATATATGTTACCATTTATGGCTTTCTCATAATGTCAATAGCTAGTTGATGCACTCTCCGTGTTTGGAGTGGTAGCCCAAATATTTCTTAACCAATTAAAAAAATATTATTATAGTTTTGTTAGAAAAAAAAACTAAAATGATGGTAAAACCGTAATTTTAAGCTTGGGGCAAAACAGTAATTTGTTAGGATTAATGAGTGAGTGTTAGGCAGCTCTTTGACATGAAAAAAATAAATCGAGTCAACCAATTAAAACAAAACAATTCTATAGTTTTGCTAAAAAAACTAAAACGGTAGCAATACTGTAATTTTGAACTGAGGGCAAAATTGTATTTTTTGACCGGAGGTAAAATCGTAATTTGCTAAATGCTAAAGCGATGACAATATTGTAATTTTGAACCAGGGCAAAACTGTATTTTTTTAATAGGGACAAATTCGTAATTTTTAACTGGGGATAAAATCGTAACATACCCGGGCTAATGGGAGAGTGTCATGCAGCAGCCTGACACTATTCCCTCACACACCTTTAAAAAAAGTAAGACGATAACAATACTTTAATTTTTAACTAGAGGCAAAATTGTAATTTTGGGATGAGGTAAAATCGTTATTTGCCAAAAGCTAAAGCGATGGTAATATTTTAATTTTTAACCAGGGGCAAAATTCTAACTTTGAACATGGGGCAAACTCGTAATTTTGAATTGGGGGAAAAATCGTAAATACCCAGACTAATGGGAGAGTGTCAAACAACAGCCATTGGTGATCGCCTATCACAACCAATTAAAAAGAACTATTTCCCCTCATTCTAAATGTAAATAAAGGAAATTTCTACCAGTCACTAAAGACTATACCAAACTATAACAATACATTTTAGCAATGCATTCGATTCAAAGGTAGCGGTTCTCATTGATGAGTCAGATGTTAAAAGGGCCGTAAGTTTAAATTTTCCTACTTTTGTTGTCTACGATATATACACATATATATTATTGCACAATAAATATAACAATATTTTTAAAAAAAATTTGTAGCCTCAAGATCATTCTGTAAAATTAGTTGTTGATATTAACGATCATCAAGTTCGGTCTAAAGATTTTTTGGTTCATGACACTCCTACCTCTCCAAGTGCACTACAAGAAACAGGCATCAATACTAGCGACACCAATAGCGGCGACACCGTGCAATAGCAGCGACGACATCAACTGTCGCCGCTATTGCACGACGTCTCCGTTATTGGTGTCGTCGGTAATAGATCGATCCGTGTGCTGCAATAAAGATGTTGTCACATGTTTCCGCTAGAAGAATCCATTCTTAGGTGGGTAGTTTAACCTTGTTCCTGTAATTCGAATCCTAGCAAGGTATATCTCGTTTTAGTTTTACACCATTTTGAACCTTACACCTTTTTACTCTCTGATTGAGGTTCTCAGTATTGAAAAATCTTGGTAAACTAAATCACACGTATATATGTTGACATTTAAGAGATATACAATCAAGAAAATCAAGAGCAATGGTGATATATATGCGGATTAGACACAAAAATAAACACTAAATAAATGGCTACAATTTAAGGAATGTGTTTAGTGATGGAATCAGATTCCTAATTGATGGAGAAAGGTTTAGTGGCAAACTCTTGGCCCTTGATGAATACATGATCAAAGCGCTGGTGTTCTTCCTAAACAAACACACACTTCATATTCAAAACTTTTTCATTCTCCTCAAAACAAACACAAAGCACTTCAATAGAGCATCACCGGAGCACCTGCATCTTAACCGGAGCATCGTTGGAGCACCTTCATCTTCACCAGAGCATCACCGGAGCACCTTCATCTTCACCGGAGCATCACGGGAGCACCTACATCTTCACCGGAGCATCACCGGAGCACCTACATCTTCACCGGAGCATCATCGGAGCACCTTCATCTTCACCGGAGCATCTTCATCGTCATCGGAGATTTGAATGGATTAAATATATGAGATTGGTTTGATTAAATATATGAGATTTGTAGTTTTATGTAAAAAACATCTTTGTTTTGTTTGATTGTACGGATTAAATATATGAGATTTGAATGATGATATAATGCTCCTTTATCTTCCATCTTTGTTTGAGGTTTTGGATATAATCGCAATACTGGAGTATCTTCTCCGGTGAAGTTTTAGGCATTTCTCTGGCAGAAGCATTAGCGGCGACACGTTTAATAGCGACGACAAAAAGGGCACTATCGGCCGATCTATACCGGCGACCTTTAGCGGCGACATGTCGCCACTAAAACCAATAGCTGTGACAAAAAGGGCTTTTTGACACATGGCGCCGCTAAAGGTACCCATTTCTTGTAGTGGTGTTGTATCTAATGTAAGTGTTTATTAGTTTTACACTTCCTATTTTATTATTATTTCGATATGTCGATGTCCTTCAGTATGATTGAGTCATAAACTTCAAACCTAACTTAAAAACATAGTTTGTATTGATAAAGAACCTTAGAAAATTTCAAAAATTCAGAGTTGTTATAGTCTAAATTAATTTACTTTGGTTGAAAAGAAGCGCAATCTTCATGGCAAGACCATTGCGCAGGGTAAAAAAGCTGTTCATAGACCGTCTAAAGTTCAAAAGCTTGATTCAGTACCATCCATTCCAATGCCAGTCTTACACTTCACCAAACAAGCTGAACAAAGGCTTGTAAGGTTTTGCAGTCCTTAGTTTGTTTCATTATTTCAACAATTTCAGTTATATATCAATATTTTATAAAATTCATTATTCAATTTTCTGTTTTTCAGCGTCTGCCATCAGATGTATCATATGCCTTGGGTCTTCGTACTGATAATCTTAAGTCTGTCATGATCCAAAACCTGAAAGGTGAAGTCCAGGAGATGTTGATAATATCTGAAAAAGCCAATACTGGATTCAGGTACGGATTTGTTGGATTGCCTGCTTATCTGAGATCTTCCAATATTGTGTTTGGTGATGAACTTTCGTTTAAGTTTCACAACTCTACTTAGTTGCCGAAGCTGACAAAAGTTGTGCATATCGTGAAAAAGACAAAGTCGTCTTCATGAATGTTGCTTTGGTTGGAGATTTATAAACAATGTTTGATGTAATAGTTTTTTTATGGTTGTGCATTTGGTTCCTCGGTGGTAGTAATTTAGCTTCTTAGACATGTTTTGTATGTAGTTATGTCTATAAATATATTACATTATCAATAGGTGGCTAATCTTTTTTTTTTTTTGTCTAGGACAAGGGAAGTAGACATATGTAAGGGATGTATTAACTTATAATCTAAGTTTGTAGTTGTCTATAATAGATAACAAGTTTTGGTACCATCTCATTTTGGTTTAGCATGCCGTTTCCATGGCTTTATAATCCTTTTTTAGTTAAATCTTAAAAAATGTATGATCATTCATTGTTTAATAAATGTGGTATGCATGGTTTCTAAACACCACCCGTATTTACACACGGAGTTCACATCTAGTAATAAATAAATGGAGCATTAATATGACTTCTCGTAGAAATATTAAATCTTAAATTTCAAAAAGCATATAATTTTTCAAGTAAAAGAGATACCGTCACCAATGCAGTAAAAGATACACACACACACACACACACACACACATATAGGTACGAGATCGGGAGAAAACGCCCTAAAGTGTGAGAACGGATCCTGGCCCAACACGTGGCACGCGATATAGTGAAGGGCGGAAGGGCTTTTTTGTCCTTTATATTCTTTTTTTCAATGCGTCTCACAACACCGCTTCATTTTTTTGGGGGATTAAGATTTTTGTGGCGTTTAGTTAGATTCAACAACTACATGGCTTTTTATTGTTTTTCTAGATCACGTGCATAGTAAATATTTTGGCATTTATGACGTCCCCAAATATTGAATAAAATCAATTAGTAATTATAACTTCTTTTCGTTCATGGCGTTCCCAAATTCATTAGGCATTTTTGTAGACTTCAACAGTTCATATATGTTATCAAGGTAAATTTCTTGGCGTTCATGGCGTTTTTAAATTCATTAGTAATTTAAAAGAGTACAACTAAGATGAAATCAAACAAAAACTAATATTCTTCTGTAGATGGTATTACATCAGAGATGTACCTATCGTTTTGTTCATCACTCTCATCAAACTCATCATCATCATCATCATCTTGTTCATTGGATTATAACGCCATAATCTCATCTCTTCTTTGTTACATCCTATACTTGAATGTATTCACAACGTTGGATTTTGCGTCATTCGAAGGTGCTAAATCACAGAGCTGTTCAAGAAGATGTAGTCTATTTGTGTTCAGCACTTCGTCCATTGTCAATGAGTAATCCACCCCGTGTTGATAGCTTAAGTTCACCGTTCTTGATTGTTCATCCAGAATCCAACTGGTAACTTTTTGTAGATCAGTATCGTCAACATCATCATCATCTTCTAGAATTTTTCTCTTTAATCTTCTTATTACCGTTCGAGTCCTTTCATAATCGTAGGCGACTGGAATCCCAAGGGCTAGAATATCCATCTGAATGGCTTCATCCATACTAAGTATGACCTTGATTGTTTTGACTTTCACCCTTCTCCTGTCAGAGAACTTTAGGACGAAACATCCCTCTGACCTCTCAAACCTCCATGCAATAACCTGAGCCATTTTTTTAAATTGTATGGCGTTTTAGACAACGTGTGGCGTGTTTAGTGAATGTGTGGAGTGTTAAGCTTTGTTTAGCTGTTGTACTTATATAATGAGTTTTTTTTTTGCGCCAGGTAGATATATGTTTTTGGCGGTAAAAACATTAGTAATTTTTTTGATGTGTATTTTGTGTATCAATTGTTGTACCATGTAGGATGCAGGCCTATAATGTGACAGATAATTATGGCGTTTTGGAAAGATAAATAAATTCAATTACGATGGCGTGGCTATTAATATAATAAATGTTAGTAATAAAGTTTTCCGCCATTTCAGTTACTGTTTGCAGTTACTGTTTTGTTCAGAGTCATCTGTTAAGGCTGTAATACTTCCCATCTTTTAAGGGTTTGGTGTTTTGTTTTTAATCGAGATTAGATAAAGATGGCACGTTGTTTTATACATTGTTTTAATGACGTTTAGTCAATTATTGGTGTTTTTAATAATAAAACTAGTAGTAAAACCCGTGTGCAAACACGGGTGGTTTTTAGCAAATCATGCATAATACATTTTAATAGAAAGTATAGACAGGTATATAGATATTGTACCAAAACGTATTATCTATTATAGATAATAGACAACTATAAACATAGATCATAGGTTAATATATCAGTTACATACAACTATTTCCATTCTCATGTCCAAAAAAAGGAGTACCCACCCATTGACAATGTAAACTCTTTATAGACATAAGTACATATAAAAGATGTCTACGAATCTAAATTAATACCACCGAGCAACCAAATGTACAACCATAAACAACCATCACATCAAACATTGTTTATATACCCCCAATCAACACAACACTCATGAAGAGGGCTTAATCTTTGTCACGAAATGCAAAATTTTTCTTAGCTTCAATAACTGAGCAGACTTGTGAAATTAAAACGAAAGTTCATCAATAAAAACAATATTTTGGTTCTTCAGATAACCAGGCCATCTACCAATATCTTAGCTCAATCCAGTATTGGTTTTTTGAGATCTTGTAAATAGTTCCTGGACTTCACCTTTTAGATTTTGGATCTTAACAGGCTTAAGATTATCGGTATCCAGATCCAATGCAGATGATACATCTGATGGCAGATGCTAAAAAACAGAAAATTGAATAATGAATTTTATAAAATATTGATATATAACTGAAATTGTTGAAATAACGAAACAAAGTAAGAACTGCAAAAACTTACAAGCCTGTGTTCAGCTTGTGTGATGAAGTGTAAAACTGGCTCTGAAGTGGATGATGCTAAATGACCCTTTTGAACTTTACACGGTCTATCAACAGCTTGTTTATCCTCTACAATGGTCTTGCTACGAACATTGTGCATCTTTTCAACCTAAGTAAATTAATTTACTCTATAACAACTCTGAATTCTTGAAATTTTGTAACTTTCTTTATCAACAAAAAAATATCTTGTCAACTAAGCTTTGAAGTTTAAGACTCAATATCATACAGAAGAATATCAATATATCGAGACAATAATAAAATGGGCAGATTAAAACTAATAAACGCTTACATTAGATACAACACTTGAAGAGGCAGGAGTGTCATCAATATCAATATCTTTAGAGTGAAGTTGACGATCATTAACATCAGCAACTATTTTTATAGAATGATCTTGAGGCTACAATTTTTTTTAAAAAACCTTGTTATACTTATTGTACAATCAAATATATCTGTATACGTTTATATACAATAGATAAGAAAAGTAAGAAATTTTAAACTTACAACATTTTTAACATCTGACTCATCAACTAGAGTCGCTACCTTTGCATCGAATATGCCATCATCAACAGACTATATTTACAGGAATGATCATATATAAGAAACCGTATTTTAAATCATAATAAAAAGTAAATATTACATGTGTATATATACATTAAAATATCTTCAAAACTCGTAAACTGCGTAGAATTACCAACTGTGGCTCCAGTCTCAGCATCATCTAAAGCAACTTTATAAGAATCCAGATCTTGTTTGTGTTTAGTCTACAATATGTCATTTCAATAGTTATTAGCATAATATAATTAAAGTTACTTATCAACGTCATGTTATCATATAGATGTATATTAACATCGAATTTTTATACCGCAACCAATGAATCAAACCCATCATCTCCATAAACCGAATCATCCAAAACAACAACATCATCTTTCTTGAAAGAAATTTCAGTTCCAGTTTCGGGATGGAAAAGAGAAAGCTCAAACGTTTTAGATGCAATCATGGTGAAAACCAACCAAGATTCAACTGCTATCGGAACTTCTTCAATCACTTTTAACCATCCATCAGTAAAACCGCATCCATGGGTCCATCTTTTCATCATCACATTCCAAACCTTTCGCCAATATAGATAGTTGCCTTCCCATACTTGTAATTTTTACCATAGAATTGTTTCCAGAATTTGTCAGCAATTAGCTATAGAAGAAGTAAAAAAATAATTAGTGTAGACTTACAAAATTGATATGAACTAATGATCAACAGAGGTTAAAACGGGTTAGTCAACAGAAGTTAAAAGGAGGGTTAGTCAACAGGATTAGTCAACAACGTTCCAGTATTTACACACAACCTAACCACTGTTGTCTATCAACTGTTACATACCTCTGTTGCTTTCCAACAGAGGTTTCCTAGCAACTATCATCCATTATACCCAACAGAGGTTGCAACATGGACATATGTTAACTATCAGATGTTAGTCAACCGATGTTAAAAGAGTTAGTCAACAGAAGTTAAAAAGGTTAGTCAACAGACGTTAAGAGGATAAGGAAACAGACGTTAAACGGGCAAACACATGTTAGAAAGTTGTTGAGCTAGCAAAGTCAACAGAAGTTAAAAAGGTTAGTCAACAGACGTTAAAAGGATAAGGAAACAGGCGTTAAAAGGGCAAACACATGTTAGCAAGTTGTTGAGCTAGCAAAAAAAATGTTTATAGTAAGTAACAAAATAATATATAGTTACTTACAGTCTTGCCAAGTTCAGGTCTAATATTTGCTGAAATGTAAGAATTTTCGTAGACATTTTCTTTAAAACATGAGACAACGAATGACAAACTTCCAATAGCTTTTACCAATAAAACATCTTTGGTTTTCAAACAACAATCTCTAACCACATTTGTCCATCCATCCGTAAATATACAATGATCATCTCTCTTCCTTACTCGTACTAACCATGTTTTGTCACCATCAAGCAGTTCTACAATTTGACTGCAGGGGACCTCCTTCACCCACAAGGAATTCTCAAAATCAAGTTGTATAGTCTGCGACAGTAATTAGCAAACATCTAACATCAAAAATTAAGGTACAATCCTAATAGTAGCAAGAAAGTAACAAAGATACCAAAAATATAAAATCATCTTCATTAAGAAATTTTTAAAAGGATGGTGTTTAGTTGGATGGATTCATATCTGCAATAAAGGATTTAAACTTACAAGTTATAAAGACGAACAACATACAAGAAAACTTATAGAAAAACAACATCATAAAAAAATCACTAAGTTCAGTTAAACTAAATTAGCACTTAAAAAACAAAAGTATGAAATATTAACAGGACTATTTGTATAATCACACACTAAGGGTTTTATAAAAATAAAGCACAAAAAGAAAATCATCATCTCTCACAACAGTTAAGCAAATCAATAACAACAAAAAATTAAATAGTTGATTTATCAATCGTAATGTAGAAGACAACATCAAGAAGATGCATGCACAAATTGTCACAGAGAATGCTATCAATAACTTCATTTAAGTTAATGCAGTACTTAATCAATAAAAGTACAACAGATTACAACAACTATTATGAGCGAAACAAAGAATATGAAATGCCATTTATGAAGAATACATACTCATAACATCAAAGAATGATAATGTAACGTTTATAATACAAACAATATCATCAAAGAAACAATACTTGGTTTTATAGTGTCTAATCTATATTATCCAATAGACCCTTTCCGATTTTGATAAGAAGCTTATGTGACAAAACTTCCGAAGGTGTTTTGTGATGCTTATGTTCAATAATGGAGTTGAAAAGAATATTAAATGGAGTTAATACAGATGCTCCATTTACACTGGTTGGATGCAATTAAGTTTTGTAAAATTTATACTTTACCCCATTTTCTTTAAAATAATGTAATTTTAGCATATTTTACACTACTTTAATATAAATTTAATGTTAAATAAGAAAAGCTTATGTATTAATTAATTATTTACATAATTAAAAATAGATTTTTAAAATCCCCATATTAAAGATTATTTTAAATCAAATAAATAAATAATTACATAATGGATAAGAATATTACTTTTAACAATCTCAATACAATCTTTTCTCTTCTTCTTCTCCGGCGATAAAACTATTCAGTCTCTTCTTCTTCAGACTTGACAATCAGAAGTTTAAAGTTTTGGATCATGTATTTTTTTTCTTGTGTATTTTACAGTTATGTTTTGACAGTTCGTTTCAGTTTCTTCATTTCAAATTATATAGACATCAAAATCATAATCTGCTGATGTTAAAATAGATAACTTTATATAAACTTGTTTTCTTTGTTTTATAATAAGATTTATATGAACTTATTTAGTTACATTTCGATACATTCCATCTAAATAAGAATTTGAGATAATGTTGTTTCATAAATATTTGATGGTATATTTTACAAATGGTTTTAGAATTATTATATGAACTTTGATGTAGTATTTATATATTTCTTCTATCAAACTTAATTTTGGTAAAATATTCTGCAATCGGTTTATAATACTCATATTTCTGATTTGTCAGCGAATATAGTGTTGATTGCTGAAAAATTTGAAGTTTGAAGTTGACACCAACATGGATCTTTGGAAAGTTTAGTGTCATATAATATTTTTTTTATTATACAACAATATAAATTTGGTCCTATAGGGTGTTAGACTCATATTGTTGGTTGTAGGGACCTAATTGAAGTACACGACATAAAACTTTAGTCCTACAAGGTGTTAGATATTTTTTATGGCTTAAATATCATGCTTTTCAGATACAATTGATTTTATGTTTAAGTATTTAATTGTTGTTGTATTTTTTATTTTCAGATGGAGTTTATGATAATTATCAATATCTCTGATTTGACAGGGCCAAGTGAGGGATTGGTAAGCTATATTCTTAGAACAACTTAACTTAAATCACGATTGTATGCTAAAAAGTATGTTTATAATGAAAATATAAAATTAAATGTTAATAATATTTTATATACGTAGGTACTTCCGATGATAATGAGTAACCAATTACCAAGAGACTGTCAAGTAATAAAGCTTGTTGATTATATGGGGTTTAAGTATAAGGTTACGGTACAAAGGATGGGTCGTAAAAGTAAAAGGATAAACGGGCGAGAATGGATTCAGTTTGTTGAATCTTACAAAAATAAGAATATAGAGAAGCTGTGTTTAAAAAAATTGAAAGAAGTAAAATTTGAGATAAGTGTTTTGAACAATGAGGGTTTGGAGGTTAGAAAGGATGCCTCGGGGAGAGATTATGTTCATGGTTTCTTGATACAAGCTGAAGAAGAAACATCCAAAAAGCAGGTTAAAAATTGCTACATTGTTTTTATATATTGCCAGTGTCTATTTTTTGGAAGAAAAACTTCTAATTTATATTTTGTATTTTGTATAGGATTTATCACATGATTTGTTGCGGCTGTTGTTAGAGAGGAGGTTAAAAATTGATAACTTGGTTGCAAAAGTACACGGACTAAAGCAGAGTTGTAAAGTTGATGTTCTTATGTTTTCCCTCCTAAAAATGAAAAGGGATTGACTGCTGGTTTTATGGGGTCAGGATGGATAACTTTTTGCTTTGAAAATGACATTGAGGACAATTGCCAACTGTTGTTTCATTGGATGGGAAGTACTCCTAAAGACCACTTTAACTTCACTGTCAAGATTTTTAACAAAGACGGGATTGGACTTCACGTGGGGACTAAACATCACTGCAGCCATAGCAACCACCGACACCGCAAAAGGCGTCCACATTATAAGAAACAGTTTGAATACCATTGTTGGTGCATACGTCTGTCGACTTCGTCTTGTATTGAGTTTTGTGTTGTATTAGATAGATCAGGGCACGCAAAACGAGAAAAGTGTGTTTGTGGGTATTTCGCACGAAATTAGATTTCGCATGAATCTAATTCCGTTTGTGCTATTCCGTGCGAAATTACTTTGCCTATAAATACTAGGTGTGCCAAGTCATTTGTAACTTTTCGGTTTCAGTACCGGACTGCTGCCGAAGTGTCTACTCGCTGTAATTCTTTGCAAATCAATCAAAAGACAATTTAAAGTGTATATCTAGCTGAATTGAACTCGATAAGTTTATTTCCGCCACTCGTATTGAGTAAAAACTCTTCTGATCGACTCATTCGGGTCAGAAAACGATCCTACAAGTGGTATCAGAGCTCAGGAGGAAGAGTTCATACCAATTCAGCTGAAAAATCTGATTTCTACACCTTCTTTTTCAAAATTTACAAGTTTTAACGGTCAAAATGTCTTGAATTTCACACATTATACGCGAAATAGTGTTTTAACAAACCCTTGAAAGTTTCAGACTTAAAATCGGACAAAAACATAATCAATTTTGGCAAAAACAGCTCGAGATGATGACATCAGCAGTATTTCGCACGAAATTAGATTCTTATTTCGCTTGAAATAGCCTTATTTCGCACCAGTTTGGTATTTCGTTTGAGTATTTCACACGAAATCACTTATTTCGTTTTAAAGGGTGTTATTTCGCACGAAATCAGTGATTTCGCACAGGATTTGTTATTTCGCTTGAAAGTATTATTTCGCATCAAAGGCTATTCCGCTTGAAAGTTAATTTCATTTGAACAGGGTAATTTCGCTCCAAAGGGTATTTCGTTTGAAGGAGTTATTTCGTTTGAAAGTGTCTGATTTGTGAAAATTTTAAAACTGAAACATGGAAGAGGAATTTTACAATGCCTTTGCTACTCCAATAAGTAATGTTCAGAACAAATGTTAGAAAATGAAACAGGAACTATGCAAAAACCGCCAAAGCTCATGAACATCGAGGAGTATAAATGATGGGAAGAACAATTTGAAAATTGGGTTCAAGCAAATTACCTGGATGCTTGGGAATGTGTTGAGACAAAATATGATAGACCGATGACTGATGATGAGGAGGTGATTGCAATTAAAGATCTTAGTGCTGAAGATAAAAAGAAATACAAAGATGAAAAGATGATGACGAGTTTATTGCATCAAGCTGTTAAGGAAGATATCTTGGTTTTATTGCAACACAATGGAACTGCTTATTCTATCTGGAAAGCATTAAAATCAAAGTTTGTCAGAAGTAAAGAAATGATCAAGAACAAAAAAACACTTTTGAAGAAAGAATTCGATCTATTTCGTGGTTTGAGAACTGGGAGCACAAAACAGATCATCAAAAGATATTGCAATTTGTTAGTCAACATGAAGAGGGTGAGCATCACAAAAGATAATGAAGAGTTGATTGAAAAATTAGTCGATGCTTTGCCACATGAAACTTGGGGCACATATCTTATGATGCTGAGAAATAAGAAAGATTTTGGGAATTTGACACTGAGCAAGTTCATTGAAAAGATTGAAGCTCAAGAGATGGAACAGAGGAAGATCTCAAGAATGAAGGATTTTGATGGTGAACAAGATATCAGTCTTTATTACAAAGGAGGTATCAGTGACAAAACCAATATGTCACCAAAGGTTGAAACTGCATTCAATGCTAAAAGTTCACCAGGAGGGTCATCTAAAGGATCAAACAGCAAAACTGAATTTTCTTCATATCCATCATATGATCCAAACTTTTCAACAACCAAGAATGGAAAGAAGCTACAATGGAACATGGTATTAGACCTTGAAAATGGTCAAAATTACACAGAGGAGGTTGCAAAAAGTCACATGTCTTTGTTGGTGACCGTGTTAGAATCATATGGAAGTCTAGTAGCAGGAAGGATAGGGAATCCAATGTTGACAAAAGAGGATTACGATCAAATTGATGCTGAGGAGATGGAATTAATGGATATAAAGTGGTGTTTGGCGAGTGTGTTGAGAAGAGCTGAGAAATTCAAACAGATCACAGGAAGAGATGACTTCCGTGATGCTAATGTTTCTACTTTAGGTTTTGATTAATCTAAAGTTACTTGTTTTCGTTGCAGGGAAAAAGGACACTTCAAGAGGGAGTGCACAAACCGCGAAGCAAGTGGAGCTTAAATCCGTTCAACAACAATGATTATTATCGGAAAGCAATCTATCATCAAGTTGCTCAACAACAACAACAACAACCACAAACTGCTCATGCCACGAAGGAGATTGAAGAATCATCAAAGAGAGCCTGTATGGTGAATCAAGAAGATAAAAAATCATCAAAAGGATTCAGTTGGGACAAATATGTTTCAGCTGATAGTAAAGCATGTCTGATAAATCAAGATGATGAAAAATTACCAGAAGGTTTTAGCTAGAAAAATTTCAGTTGGGATGATCATGATCCTAACAAAACTTCAAATCATAAAGCTTGTGTTGCTCGAGTTGCTGAAGATAGTTATAATGATGATGATTATTATGCAAGGAAAATGGAAGAGCACTTAAGAATGATGGAAGAGAGTGACAGCGATGATGAAAAAGCTAAAAAGAAAAAGAAGAAAGTTAAAAAACCTGTCAGTAGTGATGATGAAGAAGTTCCCGTGATAAGGAAGAAAATAAAAGACATTCCAGCTTTCAAAGTTAATGCAGAAGCTGATGCACACAAGATTCCTGTGAAATGCGAAAACTGTGAAGCAGTGAAGAAGCAAAACAGTACTTTGATTCATAACATGAATAGATTGAAAGAATCCTATGATGTTCTAAACAAAGCAATGAATCAGTACAATCAAATAAGTAGTGAACAAGCAACAGCCATGAAAACACTTCAAGGAGCTTTCATGACAAAGCAGAGAATTGTCAACAATTATATTGAGAAATGTGCTGTGCTTGAATAGAAATTGGAAACCCAAAGGATTGAAATAGAAAGAGTTAATAGATTGTTAAAAAGTTACTCATGTACTTCTTATGTTATTGACAGGATTTATCCAACCGTTGAAGGCATGAAGGCGTTTGATGAAGATGAAGTATCTGAAGACAAGAGCTCTGAAAAGAAGAAGGATACTGAAATGAAAGATTATGGTAAGAAACATAGTGCCAGTTACAACAAGTGTCCACCCCCGCTTGAAAATGGATATTCTCCACAAAATCCAAATTCATAAAGAGTTAAAAAGGCAACCAATTTACAGTGGGAGTCTGAGTCTTCAGAAAATTTGCCAGACAACATTGATGTTACTTTCACATCGTCTGACACTGATCATGAGTCCGAATTAATAAATAAAGTGGTCGATCGGGTGTTGGATAACGATGATAGCGAGGAATCAAATTCGGAGTCAAACTCAGAGTCAAAGTCTGAAAAGTCAAGTTCAACAATCAAAAAGGGCAAACGGGTTTACAATAAAGAATTTCTGTTATCAAAGTCTAATTTGAATGACGAAACGTTCAAAGTAGCTTATACTTTGAATGATTCTGACAAATTATATTCTGATGAAGAATTTCCAATAAGAGGTGTTAAAACTGAAATGATTAAAAAGGTTTTTAAACTAACATAAATTAATATTTCTGAAATAAAAGATGTAAATCTTACTGAAAAACCTAAACCTTACTCCTCAAGAGTTCAACAACGTTTAAACAAGAAAAAAGGTTACAATTCTGGTTCTGGTTTTCAAAAGAAACCAAACCATAATGGTAATTTCAAAAGAAAAGGTCTTGGTTTTATTCCACAGAAAAATCATAAAATGAAAAAACTTATAAACCAAAAACTGTTTTTGTTTCAGGAATATCATCTGAAGAAGAAAAGGAGCAGTTGTTCAGGAATCAATCAAACAAAGAATTCCTTGCAAAGAAGCAAGAGGAAATGGAGAAGGAAGTTGCTTAGAAAAAGGAAACGAGAACCTGTTTTCAATGCAAAACAATTGGTCATATTGCCAGGAATTGTCCAAAGGCAATCCAAACAAAACAGGGAGTTTCTGAAAAACTGAAAGAAAAGATAGTTGAGAATGAATCACCAACGAAACAATTCAAAGTTTTCAAAAATTTGAAGTTTGAGGTTGGTGAATGTTCAAATTGGTTTTATAAGAGAAAAGCAAATCTTGACAACCAAAAGTGGGTTGTTAAGAAATCTGATGATAGTTCTTGCAATGATTCTGATTCATCAAAATCAGAGGAGCTATTTTCAGGCGATGAATCTGATTCCATAAAGTCAGAGGAGCCACGTGTTGAGTTAAAATTGGAAACATCAGTTTTGCCAATGGATGATGTCAATTTTCCACCATTGAGGGCTGAGAATTTTAAACAAAAAGTTGGTAAAATTGCGATTTCAAATCAATTTTTCCCAGAAAAGAAATAATTTGATATTGAAAAAGTTTTTAACTCCAAAATACAACATATTTTTGGAAAAATGGTTGATAGAAAGGTCAAAGGAGTGAAATAATTTTATGAGAAGAAAACGAAGAAACCAGGTAAAGATGGATCATCCCAGGTCTGTGACTGGGATGGAACCTATTATGATTGAAAATCAGGACTTGCCGGAGCTCCCAAGTTGGTAATAGTGGAGCAGGAATGGGCATCTTTCTTGAGAAATTCACTCTGGTGATATTTCGACTTATAAGTGGTAAATCAGGGACATTAAATTGTACTTGATTTTCTACAAGTGGTATTTGTTGATTGAATCTAAAATTGTTAAATTTTTATAAATTGGTTGAAGAACAAGGTGATGAATTGATCCCCTATTCTACAAGAGGTTTTATGAAATCAACAAAACTAATTTTCCGGAAAAACCATTTGATTAAAACAAACTTAAGAGTTTTGAAATCACAATGGGAAAATAGTTTGTTGAAAGAGGGAGCTCTGATTGTTTATGCCAAGTGGATGACGATTTGAAGCGATTTGATATCAGTTGTCACTTTGCTTGTATAGTTTGTTTTCAAATTTTCTTAAAAAATGTTTTTGAATTTTAGGGGGAGTAAGAAATTTCAGAAAATATAAAAACATTTAAAAATTTGAAAAAGCCAAAAACTTGATAAAAGCAAAAATGAGTTTTGTTGTGAAAAAGAGGAAATTATAGTACATCAGTGGACTATCACAGCATGCTAAAGAATTGGAAAGTCAAACGTGATAAACGGTCTCACTGATGATGTGCCAGTAGGTTTTTATACATTTAGTAGATTGTGACGAGATATAAACCTAAATTTCAAACTTACTTATATCGTGGGGAACATCTCTCGGATATATGGGTAACCCCCGAAATCTTCTTTGAAAGGTCCCTCTTTCTGAGATACTAAGTCTTTATACTCAGTGATATCTGGGGTATTATCCCGGGACTTCTGATTTTGCGGAAGCAATGGCCTAGTCCCCGTATAATACTTTCTGCTTGCTTGAAATATAGCACCACCCTCAGCATAAAAAATGATGAAACATTGCAAAATGCTAATCATGTGCTGTTGAAGAAAAGATTCTCTAAAGGGAACACACCTAAAGTCGAAGCCATCATCTCTCTGATTTTGCGGAAGCAATAGCCTGAGCTCTCATGGCCCTCGCATTTAACCCCTTACAGGTATCATCTAGGTATACTCACCTGTAAGACTGAATATTGGGATCTGGATACGGGAGTATATTCTGAGGTGGGACACGCGAATAAGTTTTAGTGCTTAAAACATTAATCTCGTATCTCGAAACAGTTGAACTTTGTGTGAAAATTTAAGTGGATCAGTATACTGACAATCTAAGTGAATCGTTTAGAACTTAAAATGTATAAAGGTTAACGGTGTTGGTGATTTGTCTCATAAACTGATATGATCCTCTTACACAAACTCACAAAAATACCTATCATACAACAAATCAAACGAAGTGATCATAAGGTATAACCTCGGAAGGTTATTCCCTATACAACTATGGTCACAAAATATGTTTGGTCGGATCCTAATGATCGACCAAATGGGTCGGCTTCGAAAGTCTAAGCAGTTGTCGAGACCGCTTGACTTATGACCCTAAATAAGCACTAAACTAGAAGTGATGAGTTAAACATGTTAAAACATGTTTAACTAAGGTAGAAAACAGATTTGATATCAAAACAAACCCGAAAATGGTTTCGTCGCAAAATGCACATAATCGTGCATTTTGACCGAAACTTTGACTCGTCACTTCGACTAGTCAACGTGCTAATCAGTAGGTATAGTCGCGAGAGACTATAACCATCGTGATTACGCTCACGTTGCAAAGTTTAAACAAACTTTGTCTTGACCAATTCATAGTCAAAGCTGAAAGTCAAACACTGTTTGACTTTTTAGCTTGAAATAAATAAACAAGACTTGAAAGAACACTTACAAGTGCTCTAGGATGGAAAAATGACTAAGAAAACTCAGGTATGAAGCCTCCAACAAAGTGTGGTAGCCTCAATTCAGAGCTAGAGAGAAGAGAATGAGAAATGAGCAAATTGGAATGAAGTGAAGCTTGCTATTTATAGGAGTTCATGGAATTATAGGATGATGACAAGTGTTAATGTGTTGTCTAAGGCATGATCTCCACCCTACAAGTGTTAAGGACTGATTAGGGGACTTGGAGAATACTTAACTTGGTTCTCAAACAAAGAAACAACTAGCTAAAACCATCAATTCAGCAGTTTTAACCAGAACACGACACACACAACGCTTAAACTCATTTTAAACGCTGACCGCACTCGCATGTTATACGTGAATCATTGAATGCTTGTTTGCTATGTTTACACATTGATAGCTCGCCCTACCGCCCTTAGCAACGATAGTACTATAGTTTGGACTCAACACCTATTTATTCAAGGGTTGCTAGGGATCTCATACTCACTTTACGTGTGTGCTCACTACGGTGAACACGTATCGCGCACACTCCAGCTCGCAGTCATGTGGTTAGCTTGTATCATTGTTGATAGCTTACTTGATTCACCTCTCTACGTGTTACATGCTGGTTATGCGTAAAACGCTTTATTACTATACTTATGCTAAACTTGTGTACTCACCTTTACATTATTGTATTGACTTTTATTTTAGCGTATGTGACAGGTTGATGATTATCATATGCTGCAAACAGATAGGATCCCTAGAAACTCACATGAAAATCTAGGTTTTCGGATTTTGATTTGTTTGAGAAACATGAAATCGGTTATGACTTTTGTTGAAATATTTGTTTGATTGTATGGGAAATTGAACCTTGTTAAATATTGTCACTAAATTAGTCGTTATGGATTCTCTCGAACAATCTGATTCGCCTAGTGCCGCATCCCAATGATTCCGCCATCGGTTGGGGTGTGACATATGAACTGTTGCTGAACAATAACTCACATAATCTTAAAAAAAACAAAATCGTATTCCTATAATAAAGGGTGGCGGTTATGGAAGGGTGTGAATTAATTGAATCAATGAGAAAATTACTTGTTTACCCTTTTGAATTAATTTATATTTGAGTACACATGTCATCTCCACAGTATCTCTCACACTTTTCACATTTTAACCTTTTTTTACAGGATCCTATATATATACATATATATATATATATATATATAGAAACGCGATCGGGAGAAAACGCTCAAAAGTGTGAGAACGGTGAGAACGCTTCCAGGCCCAACACGTGTCACGTCGCTTAGAAAAGGGCGGAGAGGCTTTTTTGTGCTTTCATCTTCTACTTTTCCAGTTCCGCTTTTCCTAATATTGTTCGTTTTGAAGATTTTTGGCGTTAACTAAATTCAATATTTAATGGCGTTTAATGGTTTCATTGTATTAACATTTTGGCGTTTATGGCGTTTATTCAAATCTTATGCCATTATCTATTTGAATGACGTTTTCCAAGGCGTTTTAAACAAGATGGCCCATTGTTCTATTATCTTTTATAAACATTTTGGCGTTTGTGTTATCTTGGCGTTTTACTATTGTTATATTATATTTCAACCACAGGAAAAAAAAATACAAGCGAAGAAAATAAATTAAAAATCCTAATCGGATCTCTCTTCCCAATCTTCACTGTCATCAGTCTCTCTCTTCTTTAATAGTACTAGAACTGTCACCAAATATATGGCGTTTTATGTAAAATTTAACAAACCCATTGGTTTGATTTTTTTGCCTGCTCGTCTGTTGATCTGGCTTTTTATGTGAATGTTTGGGGACATAGATCTATGTCGTGTGAGTGGGTTTTTCGCTTTTTCTTTATCTTGATCTTCATCTTTATAATCAACCCACTCTTCATTATCATTGATATCTTCTCTTCATCCAAGCTTTCTTCAAGAACAAAAAATAAAAAATACCTTATGACTGGCATCAACATCTTTTTCTTGAATTTTTGTCCATCTCATGCAGCAAAAGCTTTCTGAGTTACTCCCTTCTGATAATAATTCATCAGTGAAACTTCACGAAGAACAATTATGAATATCCAAGAAAGCATATTAGCCATCTTTGATTTTTTTTTTTGGCGTTTTTCAGTGAGTGGTATTTAGTAGTATTGGCGTTTGTTTTTTTTTGTTTGATCAAATGGAAGTTGCTGAGACGTATCATTTTATAGGATGTCTTTTTGGCGGCTAAGTTAGGCGGTGCATTATTATAAAAAAAATATTTGTCTTTTCAGTTACTGTTTGTAATTATTGTTTTTGATAAGCTTTATCTCTGAAGTCTGTAACACGTCCCATATTTCAAGTTTGGCGTTTTAGATTCTAATATAATAAATTTTCCCTATCTTCAGTATTACTGATTTGTATTTTTTGTTTCTTGTTACATTTTCAAGTTTGCTTTTTATTTATTTTTTTTTGGGTTTTTTATAATACTTTTTCAAAGTAATTTTATTATAGTTTGGGAGTTTTAGTGGTGTTTAACGGGATGATATCGTTTAAACAAGCATTTTGGCTGTTTTGGCGTTTTTTATTATATATGACGTTTTTATTATATAACAATCAACTGAAAAGGAAAATAAAAAAAAGAATACATAAGCAATTGATCTTCCAAATCTTCACTGTCACCAGTCTCTTTCTTCTTTTTTGAATCATGTTAACTGGTTGGTTCGACTTTCGTATGATTCCTTTTGTTTTTTTTTTTTTGTTTTTCAAGTAGTTTTATGTGTGGCTGTTTGGAAGCACACAGTCTGACATCAGCATCTTTTTCTTGAAGATTTGTCTATCTCATGCAGCAAAATGTTATTGAGTTTAGACCCTTCAGCCAACAATCTTGAATTTCACAATGAACGATGTTTGATTTTTTAAACTTTTTTGGCGTTTTACCGATAAAAAGAACGCCACGAAATAAGAGCACCTTAAACCTCAAAATTTTGATCATGCTAAAATCAATAATGTTTTGCTGTATGACATGGACAACACTGTTAATCCTCTATTAAGAAAGATAACTGACAATGTTGTCCACCCCATACAACTAAACTTTATTGACAACAAGGCTCAATAATGTTTTTGTATGTTTTGGCGTTATAAATTGGATGGAAGTTGAGGATTAGTCAATAAGATTTTACTCAATGAAATGGACAACATTCTCACTTAAGGATTTTGTCCATTTCATTGAGCGAAATCTTACAGACAACCAAACTAAATTTCAAAAAAACGTTTTGGGTTAGAAGGTATTTGATGTTTGGGTTTTTTGGCGTTTATTAGTCGAATCGGATATATGAAATATGGCGTTTGGGTTTTTGTGTGTGTTTTTAATTAAAGGTCTGAGATGTTGTACATATAGGATTTTTTGGCGGTTTTTTTAGGCAGGATTTTACTCTAATTAAGTTTGGCGTTTTATATATAATGGCGTTTTTACTAGGAATGGTCTGTGATTTTTGTTTTTGGCGTTTTATTTCATGAGATGGCGCTTTGTGTGGAGAAGTCAAAAGAACCTTTTACCCTTAATTAAGCGCGTCCACGTAATAAAATTGATGTTATTTACGAAAACGCCACCGCGCCAATCTAGTCCATAGATTGTTTTGATCGGACGATCGATAAGCGTTCTCACCGTTCTCACACTTTCTACCGTTTTCTCTAAATCCCGACCCTATATATATATATATATATATATATACTTGTGAAACTTGAGAAACATTCTGAACCATACATTTTCCCTAAGAAAAAAAAATACAATAAAAAGTTAAAAAAGGCAAATTTTTTTTTGGAAAAATCGGAGCTTTTTCTTTAAAGGTTTTTTTAGGGATTTATACACATGTGTATATTGTTAATCTTTTAACTATACATATGTGTATATTGCCAATTATATATATATATATATGTATATACATGTTTAAAATTGAAAAATAAGTGTTATAAACCCTAAACCTAAACTCTAAACCCTAAAGCTAAACCCTAATCCCTAAAGCTAAACCCTAATGCTAAACCCTAAAACTAAACCCTAATGCTAAACTCTAATGCAAACCCTAAAGCTAAAGCTAAAGCTAAACCCTAAAGCTAAACCCCAATGCTAAACCCAAAAGCTAAACCATAATGCAAAACTCTAATGCTAAATCCTAAATACTAATGCTAAACCCTAAAGCTAAACCCTAAATACTAATTCTAAACCATAAAGCTAAACCCTAATGCTAAACCATAAATACTAATGCTAAATTCTAAAGCTAAAACTAAATCATTCACCTCAATCAAAGATTTATAACACTTATTTTCCAATTTTAAACATGTATATACATATATGTATAATTGACAATATACACATATATATAGTTGAAAGATAAACAATATACACATGTGTATAAATCCCTAAAAAAAGAGTTAAATGGCATTTTAGTCCTTGTGGTTTGGGCCATTTTGACAGTTTAGTCCAAAGGTTTCATTTTTCGTATGTGGGTTCAAAAAGGTTTCACAGTTTTCAGTTTAGTCTACTAGGTTAACTTCATCCATTTTTTCTGTTAACTAGAAGGGCAACTCAGTCATTTTATATGTAATTCTGTTAACTAGAAGGGCAATTCGGTCATATAAAATGACTGAATTGCCCTTCTCGTTAACAAAAAAAAAAAATGGAAGAAGTTAACCCAATGGACTAAAATGACACCAGTGAAAACTTTTTGGACCCACATGCGAAAAATGAAACCTTTTGTAGGATCGTTTCCAGACCCGAACGAGTCGATCAGAAGAGTTTTACTCAGTACGAAAGGCGGAAACAGACGTACTGAGGTCAATTCAGCTAGAATATCAATTTAAACCGTCGTATTATTGATATGAAATCAATTTACAGCGAGACGACACTTCTGCAGCACTTCGTTGCTCTAACCGGAATTGTTCCATCTGATTTCGCTTGGACACCTATTTATAGGGTTCTGATTTCGCTTGAAGTGATTCCAAGCGAAATAACATTCCAAGCGAAATGTAATTTTGAGCGGAATTACATGGTTCACTTTCAAGCGAAATCACCATGTTTCAACTATATCTCGAAATACGTGCCCTGATCTAACATTCTACTTACAAGACTCGATACAAGACGAAGTCGACAGACGTATGCACTAACAGACTCCCCCTCGAATGTTGACGAATCTTCAGTGTCGAGTCTTTGCATCTTCAGTCTTTATCAGTCCTCTCTAACTCTTTGAAGTATCTGACACTGTAAGCATCCTCAAATCTTCTATCTTCTCTTTTCATCAGCACCAACACACTCCTTCCTTTAGGTGTCTTCAGACTTCCCCTTTCGATATTCTGGGATCTCAGCCTGACTTGTTAAAATCACAGAGTCTTCAGGTATCGGAACCTGACTATCTACTCTTTCCCAAAATCACCTAGCTCTTATCCTGCACATTCTCTACAGGTTCAGGTTCAGGTTCAGGATCGATTCCTGACTCTTACCTGCACAAATCTCTACCCAACAATAAATTTTCTAATGATCACTTGTAAAAACAATCTCACCATCTAATAAACACCTGCAGGAATTATACAATCAAAGAATGATTTTACAATGTTAATCTTTGATGAACCACTCGTTTTTATGTTAAAAACAAACATTCTCCCAACCCTAATTGTCATCATATTTAGCACTTGGAATTTTGAAAATCAGCTATTCAACATCAGTTGTCGAAAATGTTTTTGTATTTTTCAAAAACTATGCTAAAACACACTAAAATCTTTTTGGATTTTTAAAATTAACGAAATGCAGATAAGAAATATTTACAAACAAAATTTTTGTGAGTTTGTGTAAGAGGATCATATCAGTTTATGAGACAAATCACCAACACCGTTAAGCTTTAATCATTTTAAGTTCTAAACGATTCACTTAGATTGTCAGTATACTGATCCACTTAAATTTTCACACAAACTTCAACTGTTTCGAGATATGATATTAATGTCTTAAACACTTAAACTCAATCGCGTGTCCCACCTCAGAATATACTCCCGTATCCAGATCCCAATATTCAGTCTTACAGGTGAGTATACCACAGATGACATCTGTATGGGGTTAAATTGCGAAAAACCATGAGAGCTCAGGTCAGAACTTCCGTTCAGCAGAGAGATGACGGCTTCGACTTTTGGTGTGTCCCCTTTAGAGGATCTTTTGTTTCAACAGCATGATTAGCAATTTTTTTGTTTCATCATTTTTGCTGAGGGCGGCACTATATTTCAAGCAAGCATTAAAGTATTCTCCGGGGACTAGGCCATTGCTTCCGCATTATCAGAAGTCCCGGGATAATACCCCAGATATCATTGAGTATAAAGACCTAGTATCTCAAAAAGAGGGACCTTTCAAACAAAATTTCGGGGGTTACCTATATATCCGAGAGATGTTCCCCACGATATAAGTAAGTTTGAATTTAGGTTTATATCTCGTCACAATCTACTAAATGTATAAAAACCTACTGGCATATCATCAGTGAGACCGTTTAACACATATTAAACTTTCCAATTCTTTAGCATGTTGTGATCGTCTACTGATGTACTATCATTTCCTCTTTTATGACACAAAAACTCATTTTGCATTTTATCATGTTTTTGACTTTTTCAAATTTTCAAATGTTTTTGGATTTTCAAGAATTTTTACTCCCCCTAAAATACAAACACATTTCAGGAAATTTAAAAAACAAACTGTACAAACAATGTGACAACTGATATCAAATCGCTTCAATTCGCCATCCACTTGGCATAAACAATCAGAACTCCCCCTCACAACAAACTATTTTCCCATTGTGATTTCAAAACACTTAAGTTTGTTTTAATCAAATGGTTTTTTCAAAAAAATAAGTTTTGTTGATTTTATAAACCTCTTGTAGGTTAGGGGTTCATCATTTTGTTTTTCAAAATACCACTTGTAAGAAATCAGATACAACTTAATGTCCCTGATTTACCACTTGTAAGTATAGTCCAATCAAGTTCAACCTAATGACCTTGATTATCCTTCTTATAAAAACATAACCTCTTTTTCAACCACATGGCTTATCAACCAATATTACATGTAGGTTGAATTCTCAAAATACCGATTCCTACTCCTCACTTACCAACCTGGGAGTTCCGGCAACTCGTACTTGTGACCAATTTTCAATTTTTTAACAAACAATATAAGGAAGATGCCGATTCATGCTCCGTGATTACCAACTTGGGAGCTCCGGCAAGTTCAGGATTTTACTGTTCGTAGTATGTACCATCCCAGTCACAACCAGGGATGGTTCAACTTTACCTTTCTTTGTTTTCTTCTCGTAAAATTCCTTGACCCCTTTTACTTTCCTGTCAACCATTTTTCCAAAAATATTATGAACAGTAGAACTAAACGCTTTTTCAACATCAAAATCTTTCTTTTCAGAAAAAAATTGATTTGAAATCTCAATTTTCCCAATTTTTTGTTTAAAGTTTTCAGCCCTCAATGGTGGAAAATGAACATCATCCATTGGAGGAACTGATTTTTTACATTTAATCTCAACCTGTGGCTCCTCTGACTTTATGGAATCAGATTCATCGCCAGAAGATAGCTCCTCTGATTTTGAAAAATCAGAATCATTGCTAGAACTATCAGCTGATTTCTTAACAACCCATTTCTGGTTGTCAAGGTTTGCCCTTTTCTTGTAAAATCTGTTTGAACATTCACCAATCTCAAAAATTGAATTTTTGAAAAGTTTAGTTCTCTCTATTGGCGGTTCAAACACAACTTCTTTATCTTTCAGTTTACGAGAAACTCCCTGTTTTGATTTTATTGCCTTTGAACAATCTTTGGCAATATGTCCAACAGTGTTGATTGGAAACAGGTTCTCGTTTCTATCATCTTATCAACACTCTTCATTTCTTGTTGCTTCTTCGTAAGAAATTCTCTGTTTGACTGCTTTCTGAACAGATTTTCTTTTTCTTCTTCAGTAGTTGTACCTGAAACAAATATCATTTTTGATTTAAAATCTCGAACATATTTTTCATTTTTTTGTTTTTCTGATGGAATAAATCCAAGACCTTTCTTTTTGAAATTACCGTTATGGTTTGGTTTCTTTCGATAACCAGAACTAGAACTGTAACCCTTTTTCTTGTTTTCTCTTTGTTGAACTCTTGAGGTGTACTTTTTAGGTTTATCATTAAGATTTACATCTTTTATTTCAGAAATATTAATTTCTGTTAATTTGAAAACCTTTTTGATCATGTCAGGTTTGACACCTCTGATTGGAAATTCCTCATCAGAATATAATTTGTCAGAATCATTCAATGTATATGCGACTTTGAATGTTTCGTCATTCAAATTAGATTTTGATAACATGAATTCTTTATTGTATATTCTTTTGCCCTGTTTGTCGGTTTGACTCGGAGTGCTGGACTCAGACTTTGACTCTGACATAGACTCCGACTTTGACTCCTCGGATTCATCTTTATCCAACACCTGATCGACCACTTTCTTTATTAACTCGGACTCATGATCGGTGTCAGATGATGTAAACGTGACATCAATATTTTCTGGCAAATTAACTGTAGACTCCGACTCCCACTGTAAATTTGTTGCCTCTTCGACTCTTTCTGAATTTGGATTTCTCGGAGAATATCCATTTTCAAGCGGGGGTGGACACTTGTTGTAACTGAAACCTTGTTTCTTACCAGATTTCTTTTCTTTAGTAGCCTTCTTCTTATCTTTCTTCTTTTCAGAAGTGTTTTCTTCAGAAGTCTTCTGTTCTTCAGTTACCTCATTATCTTCAAATGCCTTCATGCCTTCAACAGTTGGATAAATCCTGTCAGTGACATAAGAAGTACATGAGTAACTTTTTAACAAACAGTTTACTCTTTCAGTTTCAATTCTTTGGGTTTCCAGTTTTTGCTCAAGCACAACACACTTTTCAATATAATTATTCACACTTTTCTGCTTTATCATGAAAGCTCCCTGAAGTGTCTTTATTGCTGTTGCTTGTTCTTCACTTGATTGATTGTATTGATTCAAGGCTTTGTTCAGAACATCGTAAGATTCCTTCAACTGGTTTATGTTGCTAATCAGTTCACTGTTTTTCTTCTTGATAATCTCACAATTCTCACAAATCACTGGAACATTTTTAGCATTAACTTCTGCATCAACTTTGAACTTTGGAATATCCATCTTTTTCCTTATCACTGGAACAGCTTCATCATCACTGCTGACCGGCGTTTTGACCTTTTTCTTTTTGGCTTTTTCATCTTCACTATCACTTTCTGCTATCAATTTCAAATCAGCTGCCAATCTTCTTGCATGATACTCTCTATCATCATCACTATCTTCTTCAACTCGAGCGACATATGCTTTGTGATTTGAATCTTTGTTTGGATCATAATCATCCCAATTGAAATTTGCCCAGCTAAAACCTTCAGGCAATTTTTCATCATCTTGGTTTATCAGGCATGCTTTGTTATCAGCTGAGATATATTTGTCCCAACTGAATCCATTTGTTGTCTCTTTGTCATCCTGATTCACCATACAAGCTCTCTTTGATGATTCTTCAATCACTTTCCTACCATGTGCCACTTGCGGTTCTTGTTGTTGTGCAACTTGATGATAAATGGCCGTCCGATAGTAATCATTGTTGTTGTTGAACATATTCTGAACTACACTTGCTTCGCGGTTTTTGCACTCCCTCTTGAAGTGTCCTTTTTCCCTGCAACGAAAACAATTGACTTTAGATTTATCAAAACCTAGAGTAGAAACATTAGCCTCATGTAAATCATCTCTTCCTGTAATCTGCTTAAACTTCTCAGCTCGTCATAACACACTTGCTAAACACCACTTTATGTCCATTAACTCCATCTCTTCAGCATCTATTTGATCGTAATCCTCTTTTGTCAACATTGGATTCCTGATCCGACCTGCAACAAAACTACCATATGATTCCAACACGGTTCCCAACAAAGACATATGACTCTTAGCAATTTCTGCTGAATAATCCTCATCATTCTCCAGATTCAGTACAATGTTGCATTGTAGCTTTTTGCCATTCTTTGTTGCTGAAATGTTTGGATCAAACGATAGATATGATGAAAAACTTGTGTTGCTGTTTGATCCTTTGGAAGAACCTCCTGAAGAATTCTTGGCATTGAATGTTGTCCCAATCTTCGGTGACAGGTTGGTGGTTTTATCACTGACACCACCTTTGTAATAAAGCCCAATGTCTTGTTCACCGTCAAAATCTTTCATTCTTAACACTTTTCTCTGTTCCATCTCCTGAGCCTCAATTTTTTCAATAAACTTGCTCAGTGTCAAATTGCTAAAACCTTTCTTGTTTCTCAACATCATGAGATATGTACCCCAAGTCTCATATCGCAAAGCATCAGCTAATTTGTCAATCAACTCTTCATTATCTTTCTCGATGCTTAATCTCCTCATGTTGGCTAGCAAATTGCAGTATCTTTCAATGATTTGCTTTGTGCTTTCATTTTTCAACCTACGAAACAGATCGAATTCTTTCTTTAAAAGCGACTTTTTGTTCTTGACCATCTCTTAGCTTCCCTGAAACTTTGATTTTAATGCTTTCCAAATCGAATAAGAAGTTCCATTGTGTTGCAATAGAACCAAGATATCTTCCTTAACAACTTGTTGTAGTAAACTTAGCATCATTTTCTCATCTTTATATTTCTTTCTATTATCAGCACTCAGATCCTTGATTGCAATAATCTCTTCGTCATCATTCATCGGTCTAACGTATTTCGTCTCAACACATTCCCAAGCATCCAGATAATTTGCTTGTACCCGGTTTTCAAAACGTCCTTCCCAACCCTTATATTCCTCGATGTTCATGAGCTTAGGCGGTTTTTGCATCGTCCCTGTTTCATTTTCCAACATCGTGTTCTGTGTGAGAGTAATCGGGGTAACTGGAGTAGCGAATGCGTTGTTGAATTCCTCTTCCATGATTCGGTTTTCAAGAAATTTTCAAACAGTGTTTTCAAGCGGAATCACAATCTCAAGCGAAATCAGCTCTGAAGCGAAATATCTTTTCAAGCGATACCTTATTTCGCTTCAACTAACACCTTTTCAAGAGAAATCACACTGTTCTCAAGCGAAATACCGTTTCGAGCGAAATCACCCAGTAGACGCGGAATAGCAAGTTTCAAGCGAAATCAACACAATTTCTCAAGCGAAATCAACCTGTACAAGCGGAATAAGAGACTAATTTCGTTTGAAATGCTGCTGATGTCATCATTCTCAAGCTGTTTTCAAGCGAAATTACAGATTCTACCAGTTTTAGATCGATTTTAAATCTGAAACTCTCAAGGATTTGTTAAAACAGTATTGCGTACATTCTGTGAGAATTTTAGCCGATTTTAACCGTGAAAAGTTGTTAAATTTGAAAAAGAAGGTGTAGAAATCAGAAATTTCAGCTGAATTGGTAAGAATTCTTCCTCCTGAGCTCTGATACCACTTGTAGGATCGTTTCCAGACCCGAACGAGTCGATCAGAAGAGTTTTACTCAGTACGAAAGGCGAAAACAGACGTACTGAGGTCAATTCAGCTAGAATATCAATTTAAACTGTCGTATTATTGATATGAAATCAATTTACAGCGAGACGACACTTCGGCAGCACTTCGTTGCTCTGACCGGAATTGTTCCATCTGATTTCGCTTGGACACCTATTTATAGGGTTCTGATTTCACTTGAAGTGATTCCAAGCGAAATAACATTCCAAGCGAAATCACCATGTTTCAACTATATCTCGAAATACGTGCCCTGATCTAACATTCTACGTACAAGACTCGATACAAGACGAAGTCGACAGACGCATGCACTAACACCTTTGAACTAAACTGGCAAAATGGCCCAAACCACGGGGACTAAAATGACATTTACTCAAAAAAAAATCCCTAATAGAAAAAGCTCCGATTTTTCAAAAAAATAAATTGCATTTGTTTACATTTTTTTTGCATTTTTTCTCTTAGGGAAAATGTGTGGTACAGAATGCTTCTCAAGTTTCTCAATTAGCTTACTACTTCTCATATGATCTTAATCATATATATATATATATATAAGTTGGGTGCCCGCGCGATGCGGCGGGGGTGACATTTTGCATTGTGGCATTCGTTTCTAGTAGTTTTCTTATTCGTATAATATTTATGATAACATTATTGTGGTGGATATATGTCATAAGTATTACACATTTGTAAAAGTTTTATTTTTTATAAAAACTAGGATTGAGACCCGTCGCAATGCGGCGGGGATTCTTTAGTTATAACTAAGTCGATCTAGGACCCGTACGTTATGTGAAACCTGTCAAACGGTGAAAAATCGACGATGTAAAAACGTTCACCCACAGACACACGTTGCGTCGTGTTAACTCGCAAAATTTAGAACAAAACGTAAAATCGTTAAACCAAAGACGCAGTCGATTTAGGACCCGCACGATATGTTAAACCTGTCAAATGGGGAAAAAATATAAGATGTAAAAACATTCATCCACACACGCACGTTGCGTCGTGTTAAGTCGCAAAATTTAGAACGAAACGTAAAAACGTTAAACAAAAGACGGACGTTGCGATGTGTTAAGTCAAAAATTTTAGTACCAAGCATAAAGAAAAAAATTTGCGGAACATGAAAACTATAAATGACCAAAGTTGAAAGTAAAAAAAGTTGTGAGGATAGATTGCAAAAGATAAAAAGTTTTGGGTTAAAAGTAAAAAACAAATAGTTTTGAGTTAAAAGTAAATTATGAAATACTTTTAGGTGAAAAGTAAAAAAAAATCATTTTTTATGGAAAATCCCCCAAAGCCAAGGTTACGACAACTATATACATAACTATTTTTTCTATGGAAAACCCCAAAAGCACACCCCGTGTTGTGGTGGGGCGTAAAACTGTCACACCCCGATATTTTCACATATTACCGGTGGGGAGTAATTTAAAAAGATCATTGTTCAACAGATTTATAACATCTAAGCTTGCAAGACTCTTTTTTGATGCTAGGAGTAGCCATCCTATTCCGTTTAGTACCTGCACTTAGGCTTTTTGGAAAATACGTCAGTTTACACTGGTAAATACAATTAACCGACTCATTTTGAAAATGTTTAAGAAAATTGGTTTGAATGCACATGGCACAAAATATCATTTATAACTTGGGATAATTATTTATATATAAACTTATAAAAGAATTACATGTTCGTTATACGTTCAGTAGCCCGGGTTGAACATCGGGTTAAAGATTAATTGACACACCACATAATATAATCCCGTGTCGAGTTATTCTAGAACAGGCGGTTATATCTTTTTATATACGCACCTGCAGGTGTATGCCTACACCCCGTGCTTAGGTCGTGACCATTTCAATGAATGATGCCAAGGATATCCGGGACATAGTCATTAACCCCCCAAAGGCTTTAAGCAAACAAAACAGATTAAACGGGTCATCTCAATAAATTAACCTTCACATGATTAACAATTCAATGCCCGACTAAGAGGTATTTTATATACCGTACCCCAAGCCCGTATAAGGGAAAATAAGTTAAAAGTATTTACCTGAGCAAGTATAAATCTCAATCAGCGAGTGCAACTATCTTTTACTGGTCTCCTAATCTGGAACGACGGTTTTAATAACCTATTAGATTTCTAACGGGTTTAACTCATACTATGTGCTTAAAACGCGTAAAAGTCGGTTTTAAGCGATTTTCGGTTTTAAATAGGAAATCTGAGTTTCGGATCAGTTTATAAAGTTCAAAATGTTTTATTTATGATATAAAATCAGTAGCAAAAAGTTTGGTATTAATATGTTATGTAAAACTCATTTTATGCAAGAAAAGGGCATAACCGACAATTACCGAATTATAGCAAGAACCCAATGTTATGCTCAACTTAAAAATAAATAAAAATCTTCAAAAATCCCAAAATATTATATTATATCAGTGGGTAAAAAGTTTGGTGTCAAAATTTGGGTTTAGGGAGGCTTTATGCTAATTACGCCGTTTAATTAATAAAAAGCTTCTTAATTACGATATTAAGCATAACTCCTAATCTAAACCTCAAACTGATGTCAAATTTTTAGGACAAGTTTATAAATTAGTAAAAAAGATTTTTGTCCTCTCACATTTTCAAAAATCTCGTTTTAAGGTCAAAAGGGCATTATAGTCAACATTTAGGCATATAACGGAAACATGCACATGAATAGAATAACTAATGAACCAAGTTGTATAACCTCAGAGGGTTACACTAATCTATAACCTGGTCCTAATAGAGCTTTTAGGGCATGTCTAAACTATGCTACATTGGGTCAGAACTGAAAGTCAAAGCAAAAGTCTACTTTTGCGACTTTCGGTTGCGGACCGAGCTTAAACTGAAAATTGTCGGGTTGAACATGTTTAGACATGTTCTTACATTAATTACCAAGTTATATGAGTGATAAAACAGGTTCCATGGCTTCTACATTGTTAATTATGTGTTTATTTGAAATTTAGCTTTCTGTTGACTTTTTACAATCAAGTTTGACCCGACAATTGACCTAGTTAGACTGGGAATCAGAGGGTGCCCTTTTAAGGGTTTATTACCCATATAATTACCAACTCATAGGTACTTTCAATTCGAGAATTGACTGGACCGTTAGTGATTAATCACTTAGTCAAACCTTAATTACGACGGGTTTGACTTTAGTCCATAAAACTAATTATAAACGAAGTTTGGAGGTTAAGGACACTTACAATAGTCCTAAGCACGATTATGGAACTTAAGGAAACTTGTTTGATGAACAGAGAGCTCCAGAGAATGCCTTGAATGATTTTCAAAAGTGCAAGTTCATAATGTTGCAACTAGAACTCTTTATATAGGGACTTTAATCTCATAAGATGATGCCAACAAGGTCTATGGGTGATTCCTGATCATCCCCAAGTGTCCCTATGCATGAAAACTTGTTGGTGCAGCCCCTGGTTTCGAAAAATGGTATTCTAAGGCGGTGCAACAGCTGATACATGCATCTGCCCAAAGAAATGGAGCTGGCAGGTTTTAGGCGGTCCGCGTAAGGTTTGATTAACCTTTACGCAGCCCGCGAGGATCTCGGTTTCCGGTTTAAAACTTTTAAGAGTTAACATTTCTGTCCCTGGTCCTTATAAACTCGTTTTTTACTTTCATTTATTGCGATATGGACCCCTATAATTATCTTTTGAGGACCTTGAGTCATAAACTAACTCTGTTAGGCTTCCGGTTAGTTGTACGGTCACCCGAAGCGTCTTGTATTCATCGGAACTTCACAAAATCAGTATATAATATTCTTGTGATTGAAATATTGATTTATTTACAATGTTTTAGGGTTCGTTAAAGGTCACTCAGAGGTAACTTTCAACATATTGACACTTTTAACCCTTATGTTTCACAAGATCCTTATTTTAAGCACAAACGACTTCGAATGTTCGTTAATTTATTCTTTATAGAATACGAACGTCGTGTGACGTAAATCAGAAGCACAAGTTAGGCATGTTGACACTTCGGATCCTTTTATTCACATATTTACATTGTTTGACAACTTTCGTCCTTCAAGATTAATCTATTACACGTTTAAGTCCACGACACGTGTCTTCATTATATTGGTCGTGAATTTACGAGGTGTTACATCCTCACCCCCTTAAAAGAAATCTTGACCTCGAGATTTACTGAAATAAATGAGGGTACTTCTCTTTCATCGTGGACTCTACCTCCCACGTGTACTCGGGACCTCTACGGGCATCCCATTTAACCTTTACAATTGGTACATGCTTCTTTCGAAGCTTCTTGACCTGTCGATCCTTGATCGACAAAGGTTTCTCGACAAACTTTAAGCTCTCATCGATATGCACATCCGCATGTGGCATGACTAGTGATTCATCAGCTAGACAGAAATGACATGCCCATGCAGGGGCTAAAAAGAAACTACAAGTCCTTGTAGGAACTGGTTACAGAAACAGATGTCCACGCAGGGACTTGATTGAAAATTTAAGAAATACAAAAAAATAAAGGATTGAATGATCCTTTTTGCTCTTCCCCTTGATTAAACTTGCCAAACCCTTGAGAAATCCCCGGTTGTTCCTACGCTCTTCTTGAACCTCCCGCTCTACCTGGCTCAACCTTTGGAGAATCTCCTGTTGTTGTGTTGGCGGTATCAATGGCGGCTGCGGCGGCTGCTGATGTGGAGGTTGAGGAGGTGGCAGGTGTTGGTACCCATAAGCTGGGTATCCAACTCCCCAGGGAGCTCCATAGGGCCCATCGGGATTAAAAGCATTGTAGTTCGCCGCTACAAGATAAGGGTCAACGTTGGCGTAGTTGTAGTTAGTATGGGTTGGCTGCTCAAAAGGGTTGTACGCCGCTGAACCGGCGTATGCAGGAATCGGGTTATCATAACCCATTGGTGGCGGTGTGACTGGCGTAGACTCCACCTCATAAACTGGGTTCGAAGGCCCACCTATCTGCGGGTCTTCGTATAGTGGCGGGTAATAACTGCTACTGGAAGGTTGAGGAGTGCTGATACGTACACCCCCTCATACGGACATCCGTGCGTTTGATCTTCTCCGCCTCGGTGGCTCCGGAGGCGGCTGCTGCACTGATGGTGGTGGCGGTGGAGTAACCGCGACAAAACGCGAATCCTCCGACGGATCCTGCTGCTGCTGTGAGTGATAACTGGGAGTAAACACCCAGTCGTATTGGGCAAACCTTGCCTGATAACTGTCTGGACCACGATAAGGTGATCCATGATATGAAGACCCATCCGAAATCTCGATGGGGTGAGTAGGTGTTCCGGTTGGCGGCTCGGTAGGTTCCGGATCCTCTTCCATGTCCATGGAGAAATGGTCCTCCGGTCCCAACGGGTTATAACCCATTGGCTCTTCAATTTGGTTTGCTGGGTTGAACCGGCTTTGAGAGTAGGGTGTTGGGTCGTTGAAGGAATGGTGTGAGTTGGGGCTTTGAAGGGGTATAAAAGAGTGATGTGAGTTGTGGGGCTCGTTCTCTGATTGAGGCCTGAAAGAGTTGAGGTAGGAAGGTGAGGAGATCAGCGAGATTGAACGCCTCGCGGGTTCTAAATGGGTCCTCCAGTTTTCTTGAGGACTAGTGCTTAAAGTGTCTGATGGAGTTCGCTGGTGTGAAGGCCCGACCTCGTGATCGTTGGGGGCGATGAATGGCCCCTTGCCTCTTCCTCTTCCCCGGATTCTTGGCGGCATTGTTGTAGGTCCTGCAAAACAAACAAAAGAAATAACCAAAGAAACAATAAAGGACAAAACAAAATAAGTCAGAATTAGTTCTAAGTTCTTTGTCTAGACTCGAAAGTCGAGGAATGTGCAAACTGTGTCATTGAGATTAAACACAACGTTGGCTCTGATACCAACCTGTCACACCCCGATATTTCCATGTATTACCAGTGGGCCAGGTGGGGAGTATCGTGACGTAGTCGATATCATCATAGACAATTTATCATAGTTTATATACACAGCGGAAGTCGAAAGATAAAATCATTACAAACCGAATTAAAAGTAATATCAAGTGTATTACAATAACGGTTGCAAAGGATCCATAGGCGGATCAAAATTTAAAAAGATCATTGTTCAACAGATTTATAACATATAAGCTTGCAAGAGTCTTTATTGATGCTAGGAGTAGCCAGCCTATTTCGTTTAGTACCTGCACTTAGCCTTTTTGGAAAATACGTCAGTTTACACTACTAAATACAATTAACCGACTCATTTTGAAAATGTTTAAGAAAATTGGTTTGAATGCACATGGCACAAAATATCATTTATAACTTGGGATAATTATTTATATATAAACTTGTAAAAGAATTACATGTTCGTTATACGTTCAGCAGCCCGGGTTGAACACCGGGTTAAAGATTAATTGACACACCACATAATATAATCCCGCGTCGAGTTATTCTCGAACAGGCGGTTATATCTTTTTATATACGCACCGGCAGGTGTATGCCTACACCCCGTGCTTAGGTCATGGCCATTTCAATGAATGATGCCAAGGATATCCGGGACATGGTCATTAACCCCCAAAGGCTTTAAGCAAACAAAACAGATTAGACGGGTCATCTCAATAAATTAACCTTCATATGATTAACATTTCAATGCCCGACCAAGCGGGATTTTATATACCGTACACCAAGCCCGTATAAGGGAAAATAAGTTAAAAGTATTTACCTGAGCAAGTATAAATCTCAATCAGCGAGTGCAAGTATCTTTTACTGGTCTCCTAATCTGGAACGAAGGTTTTAATAACCTATTAAATTCCTAACGGCTCTTAATTAAGCCTAAACTTAGACCGGTTAGTTTTAAAAGAAGATATACGGTTCAAAATGCACGATTAAGCGAAGACCGAATTACAATGTGGTTTAGACCTGACAAGTTTGTATACTTATATAATATGGGTAAACTAAACACATTATGGATTTTGAGATAAAAATGATAAGGTTTGACCCGTTTCGGTTAATTTATGCAAACTAGTTACATAAACCGTACCGAGCGTGAAAAATGCATAACGGCAAACAAATGAGTCATGAACAGGTTTCCTAAGTTAATATGCCCTAAATATGTTGTGATATCAGTAGGATACCTTCCATTATGCTCAAAATGGATTTAAACTCAAATTATGCCCCGTAGGGGTATTTTGGTCATTTAAAGGCTTATAAAAGAGTTTAAATATTAATCTGAGTTTCAATTCTGATATAATCAGTAAAAATATTTATTTTTATAAGTCTTAATAGTAGGGTATTGCATATATGTGAAATTTACCTTTTATAACCAAACTATGCACCGTAGGGGCATTTTGGTAATTTCACATAAGCTTTAAAGATCAAAATTAGAATTCAGGGTTCAAAACTTTTGCTTACTATTTAATTATAAAAATTTACTTAAAACATCAGTAGGTATTAAGTTTTATATGCCAAAAATAGTTTTAACTCATACTATGTGCTTAAAACGCGTAAAAGTCGGTTTTAAGCGATTTTCGGTTTTAAATAGGAAATCTTAGTTTCTGATCAGTTTATAAAGTTCAAAATGTTTTTTTTATGGTATAAAATCAGTAGCAAAAAGTTTGGTATTAATATGTTATGTAAAACTCATTTTATGCAAGAAAAGGGCATAACCGACAATTACCGAATTATAGCAAGAACCCTATGTTATGCTCAACTTAAAAATAAATAAAAATCTTCAAAAGTCCCAAAATATTATATTACATCAGTGGGTAAAAATTTTGGTGTCAAAAGTTGGGTTTAGGTAGGCTTTATGCTAATTACGCCATTTAATTAATAAAAAGCTTCTTAATTACGATATTGAGCATAACTCCTAATCTAAACCTCAAACTGATGTCAAAATTTTAGGACAAGTTTATAAATTAGTAAAAAAGGTTTTTGTACTCTCACATTTTCAAAAATCTCATTTTAAGGTCAATAGGGCATTATAGTCAACATTTAGGCATATAACGGAAACATGCACATGAATCGAATAACTATTGAACCAAGTTGTATAACCACAGAGGGTTACACTAATCTATAACCTGGTCCTAATAGAGCTTTTAGGGCATGTCTAAACTATGCTACATTGGTTGAACATGTTTAGACATGTTCTTACATTAATTACCAAGTTATATGAGTGATAAAACAGGTTCCATGGCTTCTACATTGTTAATTATGTGTTTATTTGAAATTTAGCTTTCTGTTGACTTTTTACAATCAAGTTTGACCCGACAATTGACCTAGTTAGACTCGGAATCAGAGGGTGCCCTTTTAAGGGTTAATTACCCATATAATTACCAACTCATAGGTACTTTCAATTCGAGAATTGACTGGACCGTTAGTGATTAATCACTTAGTCAAACCTTAATTACGACGGGTTTGACTTTAGTCCATAAAACTAATTGTAAACGAAGTTTGGAGGTTAAGGACACTTACAATAGTCCTAAGCACGATTATGGAACTTAAGGAAACTTTTTTGATGACCAGAGAGCTCCAGAGAATGCCTTGAATGATTTTCAAATGTACAAGTTCATAATGTTGCAACCAGAACTCTTTATATAGGGACTTTAATCTCATAAGATGATGCCAACAAGGTCTATGGGTGATTCCTGATCATCCCCAAGTGTCCCTATGCATGAAAACTTGTTGGTGCAGCCCCTGGGTTTGAAAAATGGTATTCTATGGTGGTGCAACAGCTGATACAGGCATCTGTCCAAAGAAATGGAGCTGGCAGGTTTTACGCGACCCGCGTAAGGTTTGATTAACCTTTACGCGGCCCGCGAGGATCTCGTTTTCTGGTTTAAAACTTTTAAAAGTTAACATTTCAGTCCCTGGTCCTTATAAACTCGTTTTTACTTTCATTTATTGCGATATGGACCCCTATAATTAACTTTTGAGGACCTTGAGTCATAAACTAACTCTGTTAGGCTTCATGTTAGTTGTACGGTCACCCGAAGCGTCTTGTATTCATCGGAACTTCGCAACATCAATATCTAATATTCTTGTGAATGAAATATTGATTTATTTACAATGTTTTAGGGTTCGTTAAAGGTCACTCAGAGGTAACTTTCAACATGTTGACACTTTTAACCCTTATGTTTCACAAGATCCTTATTTTAAGCACAAACGACTTCGAATGTTCGTTAATTTATTCTTTAAAGAATACGAACGTCGTGTGAGGTCAATCAGAGGCACAAGTTAGGCATGTTGACACTTCGGATCCTTTTATTCACATATTTACATTGTTTGACAACTTTCATCCTTCAAGATTAATCTATTACACGTTTAAGTCCACGACACATGTCTTCATTATATTGGTCGTGAATTTACGAGGTGTTACATCCTCACGCCCTTAAAAGAAATCTCAACCTCGAGATTTACTGAAATAAATGAGGGTACTTCTCTTTCATCGTGGACTCTACCTCCCACGTGTACTCGGGACCTCTACGGGCATCCCATTTAACCTTTACAATTAGTACATGCTTCTTTCGAAGCTTCTTGACCTGTCGATCCTTGATCGACAAAGGTTTCTCGACAAACTTTAAGCTCTCATCGATATGCACATCCGCATGTGGCATGACTAGTGATTCATCAGCTAGACATTTCTTCAGGTTGCAGTTGTGAAACACATTATGAATTCCACTGAGATCTTCAGGAAGTTTTAACTTGTAAGCCACTGTTCCGACACATTCGATGATCTCGAATGGTCCTATGTATCTTGGGCTTAACTTGCCTTTCTTACCAAAACGCATCACCCCTTTCCAGGGTGATACCTTAAGAAACACTTTGTCACCAACCTCGAACTTTAGAGGTTTACGCCTTTTATCTGCGTAGCTTTTCTGCCTATCCCTGACAGCTTTGAGATGATCTCGTATCTATACAATCTTATATGTCGTCTCCAGGACTATATCAGGTCCTATTAGTTGGACATCTCCAACTTCTGCCCAACAAACGGGCGTTCTGCACGTTCTTCCATACAAAGCTTCAAAAGGTGCAGCTTGAATACTGGAATGATAGCTATTGTTGTATGAGAATTCAATCAATGGAAGATGATCATCCCAACTTCCTCCTAAGTCAATAACACAAGCTCGTAGCATATCCTCGAGTGTCTGTATAGTACGTTCACTTTGACCATCCGTCTGAGGTTGATATGCAGTGCTGAAATTTAATCGAGTGCCTAGGGATTGTTGGAAGCTTTTCCAGAAATGCGATGTATACCTCGTATCCCTATCAGAGATGATAGACACTGGCACTCCGTGGAGAGATACAATCTCATCCACGTACAGCTGAGCTAACTTATCTGAGCTGTGTGTTTCCTTAATAGGTAAGAAGTGGGCTGACTTAGTCAGTCTATCCACTATAACCCAAATTGTATCATTTCCTCTCTTCGTCTTTGGTAACTTGGTGATAAAATCCATAGTCACCATTTCCCACTTCCAGGTGGGAAGTTCAGGCTGTTGTAGCAAATCTGACGACTTCTGGTGTTCTGCTTTAACTTGAGCACATGTCAGACATTTGGCCACATAAGTGGCTATAGACTTTTTCAAGCCTATCCACCAATAATTCGCTTTTAAATCCTGGTGCATCTTGTCACTTCCACGATGAACAAAATATTTAGAACTATGGGCTTCCTGAAGGATCACTTCCCTCAGTCCTCCATAAATTGGAACCCATATTCGTCCATTTAATCTAAGGATTCCATCCTTACCATATGATAACTGTTCCACAGTGACTCCCAGTTTTTCATTTGGGTAGTTAGCTTCTAACATGGCTTCTTTCTGCGCGGCAAACAGTCTATCACTCAAACTGTTCTTTAATTCAATGCTCTTGGCATTGATTCTTATGGGCTTCACCCTTTCCTTCCTACTCAAGGCATCAGCAACCACATTTGCCTTGCCTGGATGGTATCTGATTTCACAATCATAGTCATTTAACGTCTCCATCCATCGACGCTGTCTCATGTTTAAATCCTTCTGATTAAACAAATGTTGAAGGCTCTTGTGATCAGAATAGATTACACACTTGGTACCATATAGATAATGCCTCCAAAGTTTTAGTGCAAACACAACGGCACCCAACTCCAAATCGTGGGTGGTATAATTCTTCTCGTGCACTTTTAGTTGTCGGGAAGCATAGGCAATAACCTTGCCTTTCTGCATGAGCACACATCCCATACCAGCGTGTGATGTGTCGTAGTATACTACAAATTCTTCTATTCCATCAGGCAATGTCAACACAGGTGCATTGCTCAACTTCTGCTTAAGAATGTCAAAAGATTCTTGCTGCTTAGGACCCCAATGAAACTTGATATTCTTGCGGGTTAGTGAAATTAGGGGTGCATAAATCCTTGAGAAGTTCTCAATAAAACGTCTGTAATATCCTGCCAGACCCAAAAAGCTACGAATCTCTGTGGGCGTCTTCTGCTCTTGCCAATTCATGATAGCTTCAATCTTAGCGGGATCTACCTGGATACCACGCTCACTAACCACATGCCCAAGGAATTGGACTTCACGAAGCCAAAATTCATAATTTGAAAACTTGGCGTAGAGCTTCTCATGTTGAAGAAGTTTAAGAATACAAAGAAGATGCTTCTCATGGCCAGCTTGATTCTTTGAGTAAATAAGAATGTCATCGATGAAGACGATGACAAATTTATCCAAGTAGGGCTTGCATACGCGATTCATGAGATCCATGAACTCTGCTGGTACATTAGTGAGCCCAAAAGGCATCACCAAGAACTCGTAGTGACCACAACGAGTTCTAAATGCAATCTTGTGCACATCTTCATCTCTAACCTTCAACTGATGGTAACCTGACCTCAAGTCAATCTTGGAGAAGTAACTTGCTCCTTGGAGCTAATCGAACAGATCGTCGATCCTGGGTAATGGATATCTGTTTTTTAATTGTAACCTTGTTCAGCTCTCGATAATCGATGCATAGATGCATCGATCCATCTTTCTTCTTTACAAACAGAATTGGTGCTCCCCAGATGAGCTAGGTCTAATAAATCCTTTTGCCAACAAATCATCCAACTGAGTTCTCAACTCTTTCATCTCAGTTGGGGCTAACCGGTAAGGTGCTCTTGCAACAGGTGCTGCTCCAGGTATAATGTTGATTCTGAACTCCACTTGCCTATCTGGTGGTAAACCAGGTAGTTCTTCAGGGAATACTTCTGGATATTCAGAAATGACATGGATGTCTTTAACCTTGGGTTTTGGTTCAACGATAGTTACTTGTGCCATGTAGATGACACGACCTTTCCTTAAACACTTTGATGCCTTAAGCATGGACACTTGCTTAGGCAACCCATACTGAGTGTCTCCCTGTATGGTAAGTAGCTCACCATACAGAGTCTTGATCACCACTTGTTTCTTGTCACAAACAATCTGGGCTTGTTTATGAGATAACCAATCCATACCTATCACTATGTCGAAACCAGCTAATTTCAAAGGAAGCAAGGATAACGGAAAAGAGTGGTTCCTAATGGATATAAAGCATCCATCTAATATAGTTGAGGCAGTTTCTATGGTACCATCGGCCAACTCTACTTCATATTTCATGCTTAGGGTTTTAACAGGCAGATTTAGCAACTTACAAAACTTATCATCGACAAATGACTTATCTGCACCCGAATCAAATAATACCCTTACATAAACATCATTTATAAGGAAGGTACCTGTTATCACTTTATCATCCTGAACTTCTTCCCGTGCATCCATTCGAAAGACCCTAGCGTTGGTCTTTTTGGCTTCTTCAGGCTTTTTGGCATACTTAGGGCAGTTGGACTTGATGTGCCCCTTCTCATTACAGTTATAGCACGTTGCATCCTTTATCTTCTTGCACTCTATCGTCTTGTGCTCACTTGACTTACAAATCCCACAAGCCCTCGGCTGTGATTGGGATTTTGACTCGTATCTTCACCTCCCCAAATGGCGCTTCTTACAGATTTTTCATTTGGGCTTCTCGCCCGACTGTTGGTCATCTTTCTTGAACCCTGAACTCTTCCTGTGGTCAGAGTTCCCTTTGTGCTTCTTGTCTGAACGGTGTGAGTTTTCATCCTCAAATTTCCTCTTAACTATATCAGAATTTCTCAGCGATCTTTGCCCGAACGCATCAAGGGTAAGTGATAGTTCCAGATCGGCTACAGACCTAAAGGTAGTAGGTCGGGATGCCTTCACGCTTGCTTTGATCTCCGGGGCTAAACCCCCAATGAAACGGGCAATCCGTTTTGGTTCCGGTGTCACCAAATATGGAACCAATCGAGACATAGTATTAAAACTCGTGAGATATGCCTGACAATCTAAATTATTCATGACCAATGTCAGGAAGTCAGTCTCGATCTTCTCAACCTCATGTTGAGGACAGAAGGTATCCTTGATTAAGGCAACAAACTGAGCCCATGTCAAATTGTATAACGGAATCTTTCTGGTAGCTTGGATCAAAGACCTCCACCAAGCTAGTGCTTCACCTTTAAATGACTGTGATACAAATTTCACAACATCCCTATCAGCGCAACCACTGATATCAACCACGGTGTCCATCTCGTCTAGCCACGTCATGCAGTCAATAGCTCCCTTTTCCCCAGTGAAATCTCGGGGTTTACAGGATACGAAATACTTATAGGAACAACCCCTAATACGTGGCTCTTGATCGAGTACAATCTTATTCGACGGAACACTATGCAGATTTGATGAGTGTCGGTCATCATCCTTCTTTGACCCTTGCTGTTTAGGAGGTGGCTTACTATGAGCCTCAGAGTGAGTCTTAGGTTGAGATTTAGAATGAGGTGTAGATAGGGTCTTACTTCGAGTACCACTAGATTCATTAAACTGCGTATACATGGCCTTGGTAACAGCATTATCAATTAATGCTTGAAGTTCCGCACCAGTTACGTTGATCCTGGTAGTATCATGATTTTCCATTGGATGACTGTTGACTTCTCAGACTCTGCCATGTAGCTTGATTGCTACATAAAAATGATGACAATGATTTCTTAGAGGTTTATAATAGATTTGTCATCTTATTAATTTATTAGCCATGGTATTAAAGAACAATATTGGTTAATTTGTTAAGTATTTCTTTCAGGATTTTCATTTATAACCCTTAGTTATAATTAAATATTATAATGGCATAAAAGGCCAAGTCACGTGGACACATTTAAATTATAAGTCAAGATCTTATATGATCGAGGTACTAAGGTTTGAATCATAGTTCATTACCTTTCTTGACAGGGAGTTATAGGCTACAACTGTCTTTTGTCTTATATGACAATGATTTTGGCTGGTAGGCATTACATCACAAATGGATGTTAAAATAATAAAGAAGGAATTGGAATAATCCAATATAAGGATGACACGTGTGATTTTACGAATCACATTAGCCGGAAATGTTAACATGTTTTTAGATGTTAACAAGGATCTGAATCTTTTTAAACAGGTTTTACCATCATGGCCAGGTCTTAAAATGACATGCAGGCTAGGTTATACCCTTTATGATTCTTATTTAATATTTAAAGGCAGATCTTATAAAAGGAATGACATATTTTAGATTTATTTATTTATTTCATACATATTACATTTATGCATATAATGACAAAATAAATTTAAATGATAACATGCCACTAATAATTTAAAAAGAGTACATATTGCCCTAAACGGGACTTTAACTGAAATAACTTGCCCACGCAGGGGCTAAATAGAAATGACATGCCTATGCAGGGGCTAAACAGAAACTACAAGTCCTCGTAGGGACTGGTTACAGAAACAGATGTCCACGCAGGGACTTGATTGAAAATTTAAGAAATACAAACAAATAAAGGATTTAATGATCCTTTTTGCTCTTCCCCTTGATTAAACTTGCCAAACCCTTGAGAAAACCTCGGTTGTTCCTACGCTCTTCTTGAACCTCCCGCTCTACCTGGCTCAACCTTTGGAGAATCTCCTGTTGTTGTGTTGGAGGTATCAATGGCGGCTGTGGCGACTGCTGATGTGGAGGTTGAGGAGGTGGCGGGTGTTGGTACCCATAAGCTGGGTATCCAACTCCCCAGGGAGCTCCATAGGGTCCATCAGGATTAAAAGCATTGTAGTTCGCCGCTACAAGATAAGGGTCAACGTTGGCGTAGTTGTAGTTAGTATGGGTTGGCTGCTCAAAAGGGTTGTACGCCGCTGAACCGGCGTATGCAGGAATCGGGTTATCATAACCCATTGGTGGCGGTGCGACTGGCGTAGACTCCACCTCAGAAACTGGGTTCGAAGGCCCACCTATCTGCGGGTCTTCGTATAGTGGCGGGTAATAACTGCCACTGGGAGGTTGAGGAGTGCTGATACGTACACCCCCTCGTACAGACATCCGTGCGTTTGATCTTCTCCGCCTCGGTGGCTCCGGAGGCGGCTGCTGCACTGGTGGTGGTGGCGGTGGAGTGACCGCTACAAAACGCGAATCCTCCGACGGATCCTGCTCCTGCTGTGAGTGATAACTGGGAGTAAACACCCAGTCGTATTGGGCAAACCTTGCCTGATAACTGTCTGGACCACGATAAGGTGATCCATGATATGACGACCCATCCGAAATCTCGATGGGGTGAGTAGGTGTTCCGGTTGGCAGCTCGGTAGGTTTCGGATCCTCTTCCATGTCCATGGAGAAAGGGTCCTCCGGTCCCAACGGGTTATAACCCATTGGCTCTTCAATTTGGTTTGCCGGGTTGAACAGGCTTTGAAAGTAGGGTGTTGGGTCGTTGAAGGAATGGTGTGAGTTGGGGCTTTGAAGGGGTATAAAAGAGTGATGTGAGTTGTGGGGCTCGTTCTCCGATTGAGGCCTGAAAGAGTTGACGTAGGAAGGTGAGGAGCTCAGCGCGATTGAACGCATCGCAAGTTCTAAATGGGTCCTCCAGTTTTCTTGAGGACTAGTGCTTAAAGTGTCTGATGGAATTCGCTGGTGTGAAGGCCCGGCCTCGTGATCGTTGGGGGCGATGAATGGCCCCTTGCCTCGTCCTCTTCCCCGGATTCTTGGCGGCATTGTTGTAGGTCCTGTAAAACAAACAAAAGAAACAACCAAAGAAACAATAAAGGACAAAACAAAATAAGTCAGAATTAGTCCTAAGTTCTTTGTCTAGACTCGAAAGTCGAGGAATGTGAAAACTGTGTCATTGAGATTAAACACAACGTTGGCTCTGATACCAACCTGTCACACCCCGATATTTCCACGTATTACCGGTGGGCCCGGTGGGGAGTATCGTGACGTAGTCGATATCATCATAGACAATTTATAACAGTTTATATACACAGCGAAAGTCGAAAGATAAAATCATTACAAACCGAATTAAAAGTAATATCAAGTGTATTACAATAACGGTTGCAAGGGATCCATAGGCGGATCAAAATTTAAAAAGATCATTGTTCAACAGATTTATAACATCTAAGCTTGCAAGACTCTTTATTGATTGTTGGATCTGAGTTTGTTTTTGATTGTATTTTCGTTTGAAATTAAGATGAAAATGAAAGAGTTGTGTAGCGGAATTATGATGAAAACAAACTTTGCATACAATCAAACGAGAGTAATACTTTAATCAAACATCTTTTCACAATGAATTTGTTTCAACAACGATTACAATGATTGATGAATGAATGCAAACTCCCCCTCAGCCAGAGCTCAGTAGTTTGTTCGTGCAAAGAAGACGATGTTGCAAAAGAGCTAATAGAACAGTACGAAGTACTGAACTATTTATAGGCACTTGCAAACCACTGAGCATCTTAGCTGACGTCACCATGAAAGCGACATCTAACCTCCTAACAAACTCTAACCTCTGATCTATACAAACACTGATGTACTAACTACTGCTATTACATTTTATTACATAAAAGACACTTAAACAGCTGCTGCATCCTTCCACTGCTGTGAACCCAGCAGTGCTTGTCCGGATCAGCAGTACTTGACTCAAGGCAGTAGATTGAACCAGCAGAGCTTTGGTCTTCCATCAGTCTTTGACATTGGGCAGTAGATGCAAGGCAGCAGTTGTAGGTCAGCACTTAGTAAAATCAGCAGATAGGAGGTCACTAGATATGAAACCACTTTCAAGGGGAGAGATTTGTATGAACCAACTGTAATCGTCTGCTTATTCTAGATCCACTGCTCTGATCCAGTTTTGGCTTTAATTATCTATTCCTATGATAGGGTTCAATCCCAACAATCTCCCCCTGGAACAGATAATGCCAAAACTTTTCATTATTTGTGGAAGACTTTATTGCCTCATCAACAGTTCCCTTATCTGACCTTTAAATTGTAATTCAAAGTCTAGGGCATCTGTATCTTCATCATCCCTGCTAAGTGGAAGATCAAGGAGATCCTGCAAATCTTCAAGACTCAAGCCAAGAGCTTGTTCCCTTGATATTTTCTCCACTTCTCCACCAGACCTGAGCAAAGTCAATACGCAGGTCTGTTTGTCAGTTTCCCACTTTTGTATTTTTGAGCCTGGTGGGTTTCTTGGGAGATGTTTATTTGCAGAAGTATTTGGTGAGGCTGGCCTGTTAATGACTGGATGAGCAGCACTTGCAGATTGTTCCAATTCAAGATCTTCTTTTATCATTACTTTCGTGCCTGCTTTTATAATGGCATCTCCAGCTAATAGATCTTGAATTGTTTCCATACTAAACTGGTTTTTGCTCTTTCTTTTGTAGATGGCAGCACCAGCTGGAGCAGTGGTTCTTTTAACTTGCAGCTTTGGTGGTCTTTTAGAAACCTCTGCTTTAGAATAGTCAGGCTTTTGAGGAACATTTGGGTCTTTCTTTCTTAGTTCCTCCAACCTTTTGCAGGTGGCCCTGACTACATCTTCTTTCCATCTGGCAATTTGTCTTTTGTTTCCATATTCAGCAGCAACCAGTTCCTCTTTCATTCTTTGCAGTTCTACCTGTTTGTCAGGTACATTCTTTCTAAACTTTGCCCAATCAGGAGGAGTGTGAGTGACCTTCCTTTTTATCATGTCTTGAATTCTTGCAGCTTCATCTTCAAGCTCAGGAACAGTCCACTCTTTGTACATGTATCTCTCTCCTTTATACTTTTTGTGATCCATGATTCTTTCAATGTAGTCTTTCTTCAAAGTTTCACCTGCTCTTTCTGAAATTTGTTGACTAACATTTTTTGCAAATTGTTCTAGGGATCTGACTTGTGTGAGCAGATATTGATAATTTCTTGAAATTTCTTTGTCAGATTTCCCTTGTGTGTTTCTTTTTGAGATATCCTCTGCTTGCTTGGCCTTGATTTCCAAATATTCATCAACTTTTTTAGGCCAGGGATATCCCTTTATTGATGGCAAACTCCTTTTGGCAGGGTCATCCTCATAGTAAAAGGATTTTATTTCATCTCTAACAGCTGCTAGTTCAAGAGGAAATTGAACACCTGCAGGAGGTAAGGGCTTGTATATTGGAACTGAAGAGAGAGGAACAGGTTTTGGTATTGTGACAAGAGCTGAAGATTTTGAAGATGTTTGTGGTGGTGAAGTGTCATCATCTTTGAGAATTAGCCTTCTCCTTTTTGTTTGAGGAGGGGCTGATGATGTTTTGGATGGAACAGTGGTGGTGGATGTGGTGACAGTGGTTTGTGATTGACTAACAGTTGTTGAAACAACTGGTGTTCCAACCACTGTTGTCATTACAACAGATGTTGTAACAACCACTGTCTTCTGCTTTTTGGCAGGAGGTGATTTTATTTTTGGTGGTAATGGTGGTAAAGCAGTGGATTTGGTGTATTTTGAAGTGGTGTGTGTTGAAGTGAGGACAGATGTTGAAACTACTGAGGTACCAGCAGTAGTTGATACAGCAGGAGTTACAACAGCTGTTTGGGTGGAGGTTTGATGCTGATGACTTTTGGATGGTGGTTTTGGAATATGCTTTGGAATTCTGGATGAGGTGGACTTAGGCTTCCTTTTTTTCTTAGGATTTTTAGTATCCTTTGAACCAGAACAACCCTGCTCATACAGCTCCATGAAAGCTCTTTTCTCCTCATTCCACCTTGAAATATCCTTTGCCATTCTATCTCTTTTTACACTTGCTACTCCTTCATCAAGTGCTTCTTGAGTAGCATCAACCTTCTTACTACCATCTGGCACAGGAATTTTTCTGGTCATGGCATCCTTTTCAGGTTCAATGTAGAGACCATCATCTATTCCTTTCTTCTTCCACTCCTGAATTTTCTCCCCCTTTTTGGCATTATCGTCTGGGAGTTGATCAATGAAAAGTACTGTTGGAGGAGTAGTGCCAGTGGTTTGCAAGAGCTGAGTTTTGAGAGCCTTCAGATCAGCCTGAGTGTTCTTGAACCTTGACTCCATTGCATTTCGCAGCTGTTGGACATGTTTTTCATGTTGCTGATCTGCTAGTTTTGCTTGTTGATGGAGAAAAGGTTGAAATAAATCCCAGAGCTCATTTGTAGCAGGTGCCCTTTGTGGAGCAGGTGCTTGAGGTGGAATAGCAGGTGATTGTACCTTTTGTACTTGTAACACCTGTTGTAGCATATCTTTGAGTTCTGCAACAGAGTTATCAAGTTTTTCAATGCGATCCGTCAATTTCTGGTACTTTAGATCATCACCCAAGTGAATGAGATCATCTGATTTCCCACTAGCAGTGGTTTTATCAGTGGTAGTTGTAGGGAGTATACTCCAAACATTAACCACTGATGCCCCTTTTTCTTGGTACTGGGGTCTTCTTCCTTCAACAGTTGACAACCTTTTGATGTTGCCAGTAGGATAAATAAATCCACTGGTGGTTGGCAGAGGTGCTATAAAAGGAATTGCCTCCAAGGAAGTCTTATTAATATAACCACTGTCCAACTGTAAACCAGAGGGTTCAATAGTTGTAGTGGCTGCTTCACTTGGACTACCACCAAGAGTTACTTGTAACTCAAGGGGTCTAACCTCCTCAGGTTGTGTTGGTGGGTTAGTAGAGATTGATACATCAGACCCAGTCAGTTGTTGAGGTATATTCTCTTTGATAGGTGATTGAGAAGGACTGGTTAATGCCTGGTTCAAATCAATTGCATCCAACAGCAGTTTTGTTGGTGGGGGAATTGTGGATGTGAAGGGTGGTGTAGAAAGTGGATTTGCCCCGGGTATTGAGCTGTGGATGATAGAAACGAGTGTTTCCAGAGCATCATGATGTGGAGACCCTATTTGTACAACCTGTTCTTTTTGTGAAGAAGCAGGAGGAGTTTCGGTTATGGGTTGAGATATTTGTACCAACTGCTGTGAGGAAGTAGCAGCAGTGGTTTCTTGTGACTTTTGTGTTGTCACTGGCAGAAGCTCTGGTATCTCATCCTCCAGAGATGCCTTTTTGATGGTTTTGGGGGGTTTTTGTGTTTTTCGTTTTGTTGGCTTTTTGGTGATTTTAGGTGTGGGTTTCAAAACAGTTGTGCTGCTGCTTTGATCACCTTGAGCAGTGGGCTCAACAGCAGATACCTGAGGAGCAGTTGTAACTGCTAAAATCTGCTCAGGCACCTCTGCTTGTGTTTTGCAAGGTGCTAACATTCTTGAAAAAGTTTCAGTTGTTAAACTGTTTATTTGAGTAGAATCACCTTGGTTTATTACAGCTAAATCATCCTTACTGAATTTCTTTGCAAAATAGTAACTTAAAAACCTTGGAAACAGTAAGAAAGATTTTGTTTCAACATTATTAATCAAATCTTTAAAAATTTCCCGAGAATAATTAAAATTTTCTCCTTGAAGAATTGCATATCCCAGATTTTGAATCTTTAAAGGGATTTCATTGAAAGAAGTGGTTTTGTTTGAAACACATAGTAGGAGGGTATGAAATAAAAATCTGGTTGCAGAAGGAAAATAACTTTTTTGTAAGGTAAGTTTCTTCATCATTGTGGCTTCATACCCTCTCTCAATAAAGTCAGTTTGCAACTCGTTTTTAGTGAAAGAAATTTTACCTTCTTGATCATCGAGTTGAAAGACCTCTGAAATGGATTGTGGCGTGATTTGGACAGCTTTACCCTTTATAGAAGAGTGTATGGTGGTTGCAGTGTCTCCTTGTTTTTCAAGGGTTGCATTCTTCCAAAACTCCCTTTGGGTTTCCAAATAGATTGGTGCATCGACAGTGAACAAAGTTTTGTACTTTGATTTTGCCATGGTGTCAATGATGGAATCGAAAACATTTGTGGTTCCTGGTTTTGTGAGAAGACCCAGGAGATTGTGAGATGGTTTACGTGGAATTTCAGTGGAGATTGCCTTTTGAGAGGCTGTTTTCGATGATGATTTGGATGAGGGTTTTGAAGATGACTTCGATTTTGTCATTTTGAAGATGAATGATCGAAGAAATTTGTGAGAGATGAGAAGAAAAACTGCTTTGAGAAGAGAATTTTTAAGAATTCAATTCGACAGTAAAACCCTGTTTTGGTGGTGAATGGGGGATTTTATAGGGAAGAAAGTGAATGCTGAGGTGGCAGCCGTTACAAAAAATCTGACCAATATGTACTGCCCACGTGACAACCACTGGTGAAAGTGAAGGACAGTACTTTTGTGAAAGTGACTGATGAAGGCAGTGGTAGTAGAGCAGTGGATGATTTTCACTATCAGTGGATAGTATATCAGTGGATAAGACACTGCTTTTGAACAACAGAGTTTATCAAAGGAATGAGAGAACAGTGGTTGACTTTCAGCAGGGGACAGACTTTTGAAGTAAAGCAGACTTTTGAACAATCAGTTGTTAATGGCAGACTTTTAAGGATTTTAAAGAAAAATTTCATTTTAGCTATTTTTAAGGATGGAGTTTTGATTTTCTGAAAACATTTTGTTGCCTTTATTCATAGAAAACAAGATGTTGCTTGTTATTCCATGTTCAGCATCCCAATTCTAGAGACCAAACTTTCAAAAGTGGTTGTATCAAGTGCTTTTGTGAGCACATCAGCCAGCTGGTCTTTAGTTGGGACATGATGCAGAGAAATCAAACCTTTTTCATAGCAATCCCTCACAAAGTGATGTCTGATGTCGATGTGTTTGGTGGTTGAATGGGAAACTGGATTTTTGATGATATTTTCTGCTGCCTTACTGTCCAACATGAGTGGTGTCTTTAAGGCAGTGATACCAAAATCCAGCAACTGATTTTGAAGCCACAGGAGTTGGGCTGTACAGCTTGCAGCAGCAATGTATTCAGCTTCAGCAGTGGATGTTGAAACAGCTGCTTGCTTTTTGCTTTGCCATGAAACTAAGCAATCACCTAGAAATTGGCACCCTCCTGATGTGGACTTCCTTGTGGTGTGACATCCAGCAAAGTCACTGTCTGAGAAACCTGAAAGCTTGATGTTCCCATTAGCTGGATACCAGATACCAAGTGTGGGAGCACCTTTTATGTATCTGAAGATCCTTTTTACAGCAATGAGATTTGATTTTCTGGGAGCTGATTGACTTCTTGCACAGACACATGTTGCAAACATGATGTCTGGTCTAGATGCAGTTAGGTACAATAAAGACCCAATCATGCTTCTATAAAGTGTTTGGTCAATCAGCTTATCCTTTTCATCAGACATGACCAGCTTATTTGTTGCCATGGGTGTGCTGCATGGTTTACAATCATTCATATCAAATTTGATTAAAAGTTCTTTAGCTATTTGCTTTGATGAATGAAAGTTCCATTTTGCAATTGCTGTACTTGGAGACCAAGAAAGCATTGCAGCTCACCCATTGCACTCATTTCAAACTCAGCTGTCATGAGTTCTCTAAACTCTTCACACATTGAGTTACATGTGCTTCCAAAAATAATGTCATCCACATAGATCTGGACAATCATTAAATCCTTCCCTCTCCATTTTAAAAACAATGTTTTATCAATGGTACATCTTTTGAAACCATTTGAGAGTAGGAAGTTGGAAAGAGTTTCGTACCAGGCCCTTGGTGCTTGTTTCAGGCCATACAAGGCTTTGTTTAGCCTGTAGACATGATCTGGATAAAATGGATCCTCAAAACCTGGAGGTTGACAAACATATACCTCTTCTTGAATTGTACCATAGAGGAAAGCACTTTTGATATCCATTTGAAACACCTTCATATTGTGGTTGACAGCAAAGGCCAGGAACAGTCTAATGGCTTCCAATCTTGCAACAGGGGCAAATGTTTCATCATAATCAATCCCCTCTTCCTGTCTGTAACCTTGAACCACAAGCCTGGCTTTATTCTTGACAACAATACCCCTTTCATCAGTTTTGTTCTTGAAGACCCACTTTGTGCCAATGGGACTAACCTCTTCTGGCAGTGGTACAAGCTCCCATACTTGTTGTCTTTTAAACTGTTGGAGCTCCTCTTGCATGGCTTCTACCCAGCTGTTGTCTTTCAGTGCCTCTTGGTACTTGACTGGCTGATGGAGTGATAGAAAACCAGCAAAAAGACAAATGTTTTGGGTTTGGCTTCTTGTGAGCACCCCTTCATTTATGTTGCCAATGATTTGATCAGGTGGATGAGATCTCAAGAAGATTAAATCTCCTTGGTATGGTATGATGGCATTTGTTGGTGAAGGCTGCAAATGTGTATCATCTGAGCTAACCACTGCTGGGGACTTTGATGATCCAGCAGTGGCTTCAAAAGGTGGTGGAATAGGAGGTAATGAAGTGGACACCTGCTGACTTTTATCCACTGTTTGAGGACTTTTGTCAGCAGTGTTTGAAGATGTGGAAGCAGTGGTTGATGGGCTACTTTGGTCAACAACTGTTGAGGTAGCAATGGTTGAGCTTTGACAACTGTTTTGAACAGCTGGTGCTTTTCCTTTTGTGGCAGACCTTTGAGGGATGATGATTTCATACCCATAGTCTGGTGTTGTATCCTCTGATGAACCTGCGCTGTTAGTCTTCACAGCAGTATTTTCAAAAGTAAACTTTTCAAGATCAAACAGATCTGCAGGGTTTGCTGGGATTTTCATTGATGAAAGTTCATTGAACTTAACATTCAAAGTCTCCTCCACTGCCTTGGTCCGTGTATTGAACACTTTGTAGGCCTTGGCAGTGGTTGAGTATCCCAGATGATAACCACAATCAATTTTGGCTGCAAATTTTGAAATGGAATCTTTTAAGTTCAAAATGAAGCATGGACAGCCAAACACCTTGAAGTATGAAATCAGTGGTTTAATTTTATACAGAATTTCATAGGCAGTCTTTTTGTGCCTGGGGTTTATTAAAACTCTGTTCTGAACATAGCAAGCAGTCTTTACTGCCTCTGCCCAGAAAGTTAATGGCAAACCTGAATCTGCAAGCATGGTTCTGGCAGCCTCAATCAGAGTTCTGTTCTTCCTTTCCACTACCCCATTCTGCTCTGGTGTTCCAGGGATGCTGTACTGCCTTACAATCCCTTTCTTCACAAAGAAGGCATCCAACTCCCTATTTTTGAATTATGTGCCATTGTCACTCCTGAAGCTTTTCACTGGAAGGTCAAATTGCTTTTCAACCTGTGTTACAAAGTCTTGCAAAATGCCTGCAGTCTCATCTTTTGAGTGTAAAAAGAAAGTCCATGTGAACCTAGAAAAGTCATCAACAATAACCAAACAATATCTTTTCTTTTTGAGGCTCATGACTTGAACTGGGCCAAACAAATCCATGTGTAGCATTTGCAAACACTGGGTTGTTTTGGACTCTTCAATGGACTTGAAAGAACTTTTATGTTGTTTTCCTTTTGAACAGGAAATGCAATGTTCAGGACATGAAAACAATTTTTGTGGTAGGCCTCTCACCAAACCAATTTTTGAAATTTCTGTGATTGTCTTAAGATTTGTGTGCCCCAGCCTTCTGTGCCAAAGTTTTGTCTCTTTGTTAGAGGCAGCTAAGAACAGACAGGCATCAGCTCTGGGACACTCTTTTGACATGTCAACAACATAAACATTGCCACTTCTTTGAGCAACAAGTTTAGTTTGACCATTTTTGATTATTACTTCAATCTTTTTGACCATTTCTGGTCCAACAATCCTACAACAGTCTTTTGTGAAGAATGACCCAAATCCCTTGTCACTCATTTGGGACACACTCAGAAGGTTGAATTTTAGATTGTCTATTAGATTGACATTTTCAAATTTTACATTTCCAGATTGTACTGTACCAGACCCCAGAACTTTCCCTTTACTATTATTCCCAAAGGATATATCACCCCCTCCATGGATTTTAAAGTCTTTGAGGAGGGCTTTACATCCTGTCATGTGCCTGGAGCCTCCACTATCTACATACCAAAGACTATCAAAGGATGCAGAAGCTCCCTGCACATGAAGTAAACGGATTAGTTCATTAAGGTCTCCAAAGCCAACAAGGCTTTGGATGGGGTCTCAACAGTGTCTGGGATGGATGCAGAATGGTGGACAGTGGTTAGGTCAGGGGTTTTAATTGTTTTAGGACAGTGTTTCTCTAACCACTGTTGTGGGTCCTGACCAATCATCTGCTGGTAACCAAAAGGATGCCTGTTCACTTTGGGTTTAGAGGGCCTTTTGTAGGCCTCATAAACGTGTGGAATCCTTTGGTAAGACTATTTTTCTCTGCCTTTTCTGAACTGATTGGCAGGGGGTGCATCAGTAACCTGAACATCTCTTTTGACAGATGTTTGGTTCAGCTGTTTTGTAACAGCTGTTTGAACTGGCACAAACAGTGGTTGTTTCTTGGTGAATTTGACAGATGTTGATGATGATGATGGACTCAAGGATGTTTTAGCAATGTACTCATTCTTTTTCACATCAAAGTTTTTGAGATACACACATGCTTGAGTTTTGTGGTTTGTTTTACCACAGACAATGCAACCTTCAGCTGAAACAATGACACTTGTTCTGTTTAAATCATAAGCTTTTAAGTGGAAACAATCTTTTGTTAGATGATTCCTTTTCTCACAGAATTCACAAAACAAGTTATCAATTTTTTCTTTCTTCTTTCTCTTTTCAGACTCCTTTGCAGCAGAGGTTTTAACCACTGCTGGGATGTCCTTGAGAGGTATGACTTTAGCTTTTGGAGCCTTGACACCATCAGTTGATGTAAAGTCCATTGGCTTGAAATTTTCAAGAATGTCACACTCATCAGACCATTTTGGTTTAAACTGGTATTCTTCAAGCTCCTCAAAAGTAGAGGATCCCATTGGTCTGTCAAGTGTGATTTTGTTACCAAGTTTGTCAGTGATTTTCACTTCTTGGCCATTCTTGTTTGTGGGGATGAACTCAGTGGTTACATCAGTGGTTTGAACAGATTTTCCAAAAGCAGTGTTTTCATCATCATGTTTTCTATAGCCAACCCCAAATTTCACATTGCTTTTTATCTGTTTTTCAAGCATAACCTCATATCCTCTGCAGGATTCCACCCATCTTTCACAAGTAATCTGGGTGGATTCCAACTCCTTTTTGCAAACTTGGTATTTTTCTACCATAGTTTGAAGTTGGGTTTTGGTTATGCTTTGCTCTTCTTTTAGACAGCTGATCTCTTTTTCTTTTTCAGTCAATTTGTTTTTAAGTTCTTTTAAAGACTTTTCAAATTTAACCTCATCAGTCAAGATTTTATCCCGAAGGTTTTCATTCACCTCTTTAATGTTAGCAAAAGCAATTATGCAATTGTCAGAACACAGTTTTTCAAGAACTTGAGGAGATACCTTGGCAGCTGCCATCATTGCACAATCACATTGATGATCTTCTTCATCAACAGCTTTCACCTTCTTTTCACCAGCCTTTTCTTCTTTCTCTTCTTCTTTGTCCTCTTTGGACCATGGATCTGTCATTGGTTCAATCAGGGTACCTGAACTTTCTCCTAACAGTAGTTCATCAGCCACAGCAGTAACCACTGCTTCAGTCACCTCTTCCACTGTTTCAAAGCTCTGCTGTTCCTCCTCAGTTTCAACCCCCTCTTGTATTTACTCTAATGCCATCAAACAAAACTCATCATGAGAAGAATCATTAGAAGCATAGAGTGCAAAATTTTCATCACTAAGGTCTTCAGGCATACTGCTCCAGTCAACAAACCCTTGAGTGAAGAAACTTTGTTGATCTGGTTGTGCTGCTGTTGGAGCAGTGGTTTGAGGTGCAACAGGTTGCACTTGTACCTGTGGAGCAGGGGTTTGAACATATTGGATTTGTGGAACAGTAGTTTGGACATAGTGTACTGGCACAGGGGCAGCAGGATAGTGAGCAGTGCTCACTTGAGCTGCTGGAGTATACTGGGCATAGTGCACAGTGCTTTGGTTTTGAGGTCTAGGATTTGAGCTAGGATGAGTAATTATGGGACCAGTAGTTTGACTCCTACATTCCCTAGCGAAATGTCCCAACCTATTACACTTGTAGCACTTGATTTTTGATTTATCCAACCCAACCCTTAGATTCCCATGCAAACCTGGGAATTTTCGCCCTGTTCTCTTGTAAAATTTGCTAGTTCTAACACTTAGCAAAGCCAGTTGGTGCAGGATGTCCATTTCCTCTAAGTCAGTGGGATCGAAATGTTGTAAATCATTGAGTTCAAAGCTTAGATTATCTGACATCTGGTTTTCGTTTGCAATGAATGCATAACTCGCAGAGTGAGGATCAGGGTTGTTGAAATTTGCACCAGCAGTTATGTCAATGAAGTGATCATAACCCTGATCCTTACCACTGCTCCCAGATTCTTCTTGACCCAGAAGAGCAGTATTACCGAAAGTGTAATCATTGGTAACTTTTCCTGACTCTTGTAACCTCCTTTTCTGGTTCAACTCCCTTTCGTAGGTCAGGAGTCGGCCGTGGAGTTGGGTCAAGGTCAGATCCTTGAATTCAGGTGAATTTCGGGTGACAAAAGCTATGGTGTCCCATTTTTCTGGCAGTGACCTGAGGAACCTGCTATTTTGAGTTGAGTTTGTAAAAGTGGTGTTAACAAGCCTCAGTTCACTGATGAGACAACTGAAACGTTCAAATTGTTGCGTTAGTGATTCACCTTTAACGTAACAAAATGTTTCATACTGATGGTTCAAGATTTCCCTGTTGTTTTCTATGACTTTTTCAGTTCCCCCAAACTGTTCCTTAAGTGCATCCCATAATTCTTTGGCACTGTTACAGTGTAACAGTCCAGCATATATCTCATTGGGCAGCGCTGATGCTATGATACTAAATGCTTTAGCATCTAGTTCGATCTTTTGAAAGTCGGTTTCGGTATAATTTTCAACTGGTTTTGGAACGAACTTTTTAGCATCTTCAGCGCTTGGCACTGAAGGAACATGGGGACCATAAATGACAAACCTCCAACAACCTGTGCTTTGTTGAGCAAGGATGTGACCCATCATTCTCTGCCAGATGTTGTACTCATTTCTTTTTAGCATATGTGGTTTAAAAAGTGAGCCGATGTTGTTTTTATCATCCTGAGATTGTGACGTCATTCTTGTTGTTTTACAGACACTGAGAAATCAACTTTAATGGTGATTAATCCTTGCTCTGTTTTTCAACGGACGAACAAACGATCAGTATCAACTGTTATGAGCTGAACTATTTACGTCAAAATGATTGTTAAATCAAATTTGACTGTCCAAGCTCTGATACCAATTGTTGGATCTGAGTTTGTTTTTTATTGTATTTTCGTTTGAAATTAAGATGAAAATGAAAGAGTTGTGCAGCGGAATTATGATGAAAACAAACTTTGCATACAATCAAACGAGAGTAATACTTTAATCAAACATCTTTTCACAATGAATCGAAAGATTGAATTTGTTTCAACAACGATTACAATGATTGATGAATGAATGCAAACTCCCCCTCAGCCAGAGCTCAGTAGTTTGTTCATGCAAAGAAGACGATGTTGCAAAAGAGCTAATAGAACAGTACAAAGTACTGAACTATTTATAGGCACTTGCAAACCACTAAGCATCTTAGCTGACGTCACCATGAAAATGACATCTAACCTCCTAACAAACTCTAACCTCTGATCTGTACAAACACTGATGTACTAACTACTGCTATTACATTTTATTACATAAAAGACACTTAAACAGCTGCTGCATCCTTCCACTGCTGTGAACCAAGCAGTGATTGTCCGGATCAGCAGTACTTGAGTCAAGGCAGTAGATTGAATCAGCAGAGCTTTGGTCTTCCATCAGTCTTTGACATTGGGCAGTAGATGCAAGGCAGCAGTTGTAGGTCAGCACTTAGTAAAATCAGCAGATAGGAGGTCAGTAGATATGAAACCACTTTCAAGGGGAGAGATTTGTATGAACCAACTGTAATCGTCTGCTTATTCTGGATCCACTGCTCTGATCCAGTTTTGGCTTTAATTATCTGTTCCTCTGATAGGGTTCAATCCCAACATTGATGTTAGGAGTAGCCAGCCTATTTCGTTTAGTACCTGCACTTTGCCATTTTGGAAAATACGTCAGTTTACACTGGTAAATACAATTAACCGACTCATTTTGAAAATGTCTAAGAAAATTGGTTTGAATGCACATGGCACAAAATATCATTTATAACTTGGGATAATTATTTATATATAAACTTGTAAAAGAATTACATGTTCGTTATACGTTCAGCAGCCCGGGTTGAACACCGGGTTAAAGATTAATTGACACACCACATAATATAATCCCGCGTCGAGTTATTCTCGAACAGGCGGTTATATCTTTTTATATACGCACCGGCAGGTGTATGCCTACACCCCGTGCTTAGGTCATGGCCATTTCAATGAATGATGCCAAGGATATCCGGGACATGGTCATTAACCCCTCAAAGGCTTTAAGCAAACAAAACAGATTAAACGGGTCATCTCAATAAATTAACCTTCATATGATTAACAATTCAATGCCCGACCAAGCGGTATTTTATATACCGTACACCATGCCCGTATAAGGGAAAATAAGTTAAAAGTATTTACCTGAGCAAGTATAAATCTCAATCAGCGAGTGCAAGTATCTTTTACTGGTCTCCTAATCGGGAACGAAGGTTTTAATAACCTATTAGATTCCTAACGAGTATTAATTAAACCTAAACTTAGACCAGTTAGTTTTAAAAGAAGATATACGGTTCAAAACGCACGATTAAGCGAAGACCGAATTACAATGTGGTTTAGACCCGACAAGTTTGTATACTTGTATAATATGGGTAAACTAAACACATTCTGGATTTTGAGATAAAAATGATAAGGTTTGACCCGTTTCGGTTAATTTATGCAAAACTAGTTACATAAACCGTACCGAGCGTGAAAAATGCATAACGGCAAACAAATGAGTCATAAACAGGTTTCCTAAGTTAATATGCCCTAAATATGTTGTGATATCAGTAGGATACCTTCCATTATGCCCAAAATGGATTTAAACTCAAATTATGCCCCGTAGGGGTATTTTGGTCATTTAAAGGCTTATAAAAGAGTTTAAATATTAATCTGAGTTTCAAGTCTGATATAATCAGTAAAAATATTTATTTTTATAAGTCTTAACAGTAGGGTATTGCATATATGTGAAATTTACCTTTTATAACCAAACTATGCACCGTAGGGGCATTTTGGTAATTTCACATAAGCTTTAAAGATCAAAATTAGAATTCTGAGTTCAAAACTTTTGCTTACTATTTAATTATAAAAATTTACTTAAAACATCAGTAGGTATTAAGTTTTATATGCCAAAAATAGTTTTAACTCATACTATGTGCTTAAAACGCGTAAAAGTCGGTTTTAAGCGATTTTCGGTTTTAAATAGGAAATCTGAGTTTCTGATCAGTTTATGATGTTCAAAATGTTTTATTTATGCTATAAAATCAGTAGCAAAAAGTTTGGTATTAATATGTTATGTAAAACTCATTTTATGCAAGAAAAGGGCATAACCGACAATTACCGATTTATAGCAAGAACCCTATGTTATGCTCAACTTAAAAATAATAAAAATCTTTAAAAGTCCCAAAATATTATATTACATCAGTGGGTAAAAAGTTTGGTGTCAAAATTTGGGTTTAGGTAGGCTTTATGCTAATTACGCCGTTTAATTAATAAAAAGCTTCTTAATTACGATATTAAGCATAACTCCTAATCTAAACCTCAAACTGATGTCAAATTTTTAGGACAAGTTTATAAATTAGTAAAAAAGGTTTTTGTCCTCTCACATTTTCAAAAATCTCGTTTTAAGGTCAAAAGGGCATTATAGTCAACATTTAGGCATATAACGGAAACATGCACATGAATCGAATAACTAATGAACCAAGTTGTATAACCTCAGAGGGTTACACTAATCTATAACTTGGTCCTAATAGAGCTTTTAGGGCACGTCTAAACTATGCTACATTGGGTCAGAACTGAAAGTCAAAGCAAAAGTCTACTTTTGTGACTTTCGGTTCCGGACCGAGCTTAAACTGAAAATTGTCGGGTTGAACATGTTTAGACATGTTCTTACATTAATTACCAAGTTATATGAGTGATAAAATAGGTTCCATGGCTTCTACATTGTCAATTATGTGTTTATTTGAAATTTAGCTTTCAGTCAAACTTTTTACAATCAAGTTTGACCCGACAATTGACCTAGTTAGAGTGGGAATCAGAGGGTGCCCTTTTAAGGGTTTATTACCCATATAATTACCAACTCATAGGTACTTTCAATTCAAGAATTGACTGGACCGTTAGTGATTAATCACTAAGTCAAACCTTAATTACGACGGATTTGACTTTAGGCCATAAAACTAATTATAAACGAAATTAGGAGGTTAAGGACACTTACAATAGTCCTAAGCACGATTATGGAACTTAAGGAAACTTGTTTGATGACCAGAGAGCTCCAGAGAATGCCTTGAATGATTTTCAAAAGTGCAAGTTCATAATGTTGCAACTAGAACTCTTTATATAGGGACTTTAATCTCATAAGATGATGCCAACAAGGTCTATGGGTGATTCCTGATCATCCCCAAGTGTCCCTATGCATGAAAAGTTGTTGGCGCAACCCCTGGGTTCGAAAAATGGTATTCTAAGACGGTGCAACAGCTGATACAAGCATCTGTCCAAAGAAATGGAGCTGGCAGGTTTTAGGCGGCCCGCGTAAGGTTTGATTAACCTTTATGCGGCCCGCGAGGATCTCGGTTTCTGGTTTAAAACTTTTAAAAGTTAACATTTCAGTTCCTGGTCCTTATAAACTCGTTTTTACTTTCATTTATTGCGATATGGACCCCTATAATTAACTTTTGAGAACCTTGAGTCATAAACTAACTCCGTTAGGCTTCAAGTTAGTTGTACGGTCACCCGAAACATCTTGTATTCATCGGAACTTCGCAAAATCAGTATCTAATATTCTTGTGAACGAAATATTGATTTATTTACAATGTTTTTGGGTTCGTTAAAGGTCACTCAGAGGTAACTTTCAACATGTTGACACTTTTAACCCTTATGTTTCACAAGATCCTTATTTTAAGCACAAACGACTTCCAATGTTCGTTAATTTATTCTTTAAAGAATATGAACGTCGTGTGAGGTCAATCAGAGGCACAAGTTAGGCATGTTGACACTTCGGATCCTTTTATTCACATATTTACATTGTTTGACAACTTTCGTCCTTCAAGATTAACCTATTACACGTTTAAGTCCACGACACGTGTCTTTATTATATTGGTCGTGAATTTACGAGGTGTTACAAAAACGGTGTCAAATAGTTCTAATGTCACACAATCGTTATCGACCACCAACACTGACTCGACCTAGGATCTGCGTGTTGCGACTAACCTGTCAAACATGAAAAAATATAGGTAAAAAAGTTGAACCACACATGCACGTTGCGTCATGTTAACTTGCAAAATTTGAAACAAAACATAAAAAAGTTGAACCACACTCGTACGTTGCGTCATATTAACTCGAAAAATTTAGAACTATACGTAAATCGAAAATTTGCCAAAGATGAAAAGTATAAGTGACAAAAGTTGTGAAGTTAAATTGCAAATAATGAAGAGTTTTAGGTTAAAGTTAAAAAAACAAATTATGTGGGGTTAAAATTATAAAAGGTAAAAACCTTTAGGTTAAAAGTAATGAAAAGTTTTGGGTTAAAGTTAAAAAAATAAATTATGTAGGGTTAAAATTACAAAAGGTAAAAACCTTTGGGTTAAAACAAAAAATCAAGTTTTTTTTTTTGAAAAAAAAACCCCAAAGCATAATGTACAAGTTCCAATGCATATTTTTGTTGCTTATTTAGAGTAATAAAATAAAATTAATAATCAAAAGACAAAAATATTGTTTTTTTATAAAAATTAATAATCAAAAGACAAAAAATAAAAGATAAGTTGTTACAATTGTAAAGTATTTTTATTTTATTGGTTAAATTATATAGTATAATTTTATTCTTTAACGTTCATAACTTTTTTCTAAATATCCACATAGTACTCATCCAATAAACTTTAAGTTTAAAATTATTGTTTTTATAAAAATAAAAAATAGTATTTGACTCGTAAGTACATTTTAGAGCTTTAACTTAAATTGTTAAATTTCGGTTTTTTTACAGATATAAAAAAATTTATGTTTTTATAAAATTTTAATAGCTGTTTTTATAAAAAAAAAAATAGGATGTTAAGAGTTTATATCTTTATTAACTTTATATCATACTAAGTTCAAATTTTTAATTCCTAACTAATCTTATCTATATGAGTCTATTTTTAACTTATAATCCCTAAAAATATGCAATACAATCAACTATGTATCTAGTCAAGTTGGTAAAGAATTCTTTTAGTACCGACTAATATTATTTATAACAATATAGTTGAATTTATAATTCCTAAAAATTTGCAACACAATTTAGTATTTATCTAGTAAAGATTGTAAATTTCTGTAGTATTTTATTTATATTACTTGTTATAACAATGTTTATAAAATAATTATTTTTTTATAAAAAAATGTTTTGTTTATAAATAAAGTAAAAAACCTATTTTACACATGTAAAGTTTTGTTTTTTAATAAAAAAATATCAAATGTCAAAAAATAAAAGATAAGTTGTTATAGTTGTAAAGTAAGTTTTTAATTTGTTGGTTAAATAATAAAGTTTATAATTTTATTCTTTAAAGTTCATAATTTTTTTTAAATATCCACATGATACTCATCCAATAAACTTTAAGTTTAAATTTTGGTTTTTATAAAAATAAAAAAATAAAAAAAAGTAGTTGAGTCATAAGTACGTTTTACACCTTTAACTTTAATTGTTAAATTTCGTTTTTATATATATAAAAAATTATATTTTATAAAAATTAAAATTTTTTTTTATAAAAAATAGGATGTCAAGAGGTTATATATTTATTAACTTTATATCATAGTAAGTTCAGTTTTTTAGTTTAGCTTTAAAGTTTATTACTTTTTAATTAAGAAATATAAATTATTAGATTTATATCCAAGAATAACTGAAATATTTTATAATTTCAGCTTGGCTATATATAACTGCAATATCTATTCATTGCAACGTTAGGATATTAACTTATATAAGTTCACTTGACTTGTAAATTTATGATACTAACTTTATTTTAAATTTATTAATATGGTCAATAACTGCATTATATTAACACAAAAAATAAATTTCAAATATAAAATAAACTTTATTCATACGTCTAGGTCAAACATAACAACTGAAAATGAAAAAAAAAACATAAAAACACTTGATAGATTTCATATTAGACTGCACGAAATCGGTTCCGCTTCTGAATTGACACTCGAGGTATTTTTAATCGTGTTTTATGGTTTGTGCTTGAATCGACGGTATTTTCTAATTCCTCTTCTTTGTCATTGTCCTTAGAATCATTTAAATTAATAACTTCACTCTATTTCCATTCAGATAGTACCTTGGATCTCTTCCTTTGAGTCTCAAATTTCCGATCCTTAAATAGGACAAAAATTGAATACAAAAGTTAAAAAAAGATTAATTAAAACTTAAAATTACATTTTCACCAAATTCACGTTGAAGATTATACTTGTATAGACTAATCATTGCACCATAAGAAATAATATCAATACTTTTATCACCATCATCCTGTTAATATGAAAGATATACGTAAAAATAATACTTAAAAACCAGCAAAATCAATACCTTAGAAGCTTGTTCGAAAAATGGGTTGTTTAAATTGGCATGTTCATCATGCAACTGAATCTAAAAAATCAAATAAGTTAATATTCACATAAAAGTAAATAAAAGAAAATAATTATTCACTACTGCGATATAATAGAACTGACCTTAGAATTTTTAATCTCGCATGCTTGCTTTTTCCCAACAATTGAATTCAGAACTGGAACCATTTTTTAAACTTTGTTTAGCAATAGACATAGGGGTGTCATGCTATGTATTTATGTAGTAACTATAGAAGTGCATTAGGGTTTAATTTTAGATTTGCTACCCCTTTATTTAGGAAGTTTGTTGTTGTTAGTTTTAAGTTTTTATAAGAAATATCTAAGTATAGATATTAGGCAGTTTTAATTAAAAAAAAAAAATATGACACATACTATCTTCATTTTATGTTACAATACTTTTAATTCTTTTTGTTTTTGTCTGCATAGATAGAGCTCATCTTTGTAGATTAGGCACATTAGATTACAAGTATAAATTACTTGTACATTAAAGCATTATCGACTTGTACCTTTTAATCCGTGTGTCGATATTGAACAAGACAACTACCGAAACGTCGACAAAAATGTATAGGTTGCCATGCTATCGTTAGCTTTTTTTAAACAATATAGTTTATAAGATATGTCAAGAATACGTAAAAAAATTATAAGGTTGTTATGGAGGGATGAATTGTAACTAATCATCTATAATTTTGTTAAAACCTTAGGGATTTAAATGTAATAAGTTTAGGGACTAAAAAATAAATAGTGTTTAAAAGACCAAACTACCCTCATTTTAGGGGTCTTTCTATAAATAAGAGGGGGGGGGGGAAGTTCTTATTTTTTGTGTATCTTAAAATACCCTTCCCTCGTACATTATAATATAGTATAGATATATATGGTAAGGTTCATTTGAGAACCACCCTTATTGTGAGAACCGCAAGAAACAATGTGAACACAAAATAAAATCTAAAAAAAATAAAAAAAAACAATCAATTTTTTTAATATTTAAAAAAAATCGCTATATTTTGTTACCAATTTTTTTTTTTCGAGTAACAGTTATTCATGTACATGTGCATATGTATCATTACTTCGACAAATTTCGTAATACATTATCATTAATAGACAATTGCACTTTAATTTACAACACCATCCGTAATACACTACTTTTTACATTACCAATATTCAAAATGCACATGTGCATCATTATGTATGACTATGATATAATGTGTTTTGGTACAAAAAGTTTGTGATTTTGAATGGAGAAGTAGGCCCATAAGCATGTTTTTTGGTTAGTTATATCTAGTGATTGATGGTTTGGTTATAGTTGTCACTTTATGATGTAATATATTGATTGGATGGTATAAATGGTGTTGATATACATGTAAATATTGGTAATGGTATTGTATTATGGATGGTAGGATGTAATGGTAGTGTATTATGGATGGTATGATAGATGAAAGGGAAAGTGTATTCAAAGTAGTGTACCAAAACACCTTATTTCATGTTGATACATATAGATGCACATGTGAATTTCTAATATTGGTAATGTAAAATGTAGTGTATTACATATGGTACTGTAAATGAAAGTGCAATTGTCTAATATTTGTAATGAATTACGGAAATTGTCAAAGAAATGATACATATGCACATGTGCATGGATAACTGTTACTCGAAAAAAAAATTGTTTGATTTTTTTTTATTTTTTTTATTATTGACGAAATATAGCGATTTTTCCAAAAAAAAATTGGGTGTTTTTAAGATTTTTTTAGGTATTTTTGGTTGTGTTCACATTGTTTCTCGCAGTTCTCGCAATAAAGGGTGGTTCCTAACGGATCCTTCTCATATATATATATATTTAGAAACGGGTTCTGGAGAAAACGGCAAAAAGTGTGAGAACGGTGAGAACGCATCCTGGCCCAACACGTGGCGCGGGACATGATCAGGGTCCGAGGGGTTTTTTAGTCATTTTATCTTCCGCTTTTCCAATTTCTTTTTTCACAATATTGATTTATTTTTCACGTTTAAGATTTTTTGGCGTTAATCGAATTCAATAATTATATGGCGTTTTTCATGGTTTCATTGTATCAATATTTTGGCGTTTATGGCGTTATTCAAATCCTATGCCATTGGAACCCCAAGGGGTCATAATTTCTCTATGAATGTCTTCATCCATACCAAGTATGGCCAGGACTTGTTTGTTCTTATATTCAAAGGAGTTTTAGACAAGATGACCCATTGTTCTATTATTTTTTATATACATTTTGGCGTTTTGTGGTATCTTGGTGTTTTACGATCGGAAGATTATATTACAACCATAGGGAAAAAATAGATGCGAAAAAAAATAAAAAATCCTAATCGGATCTCTCTTCACAATCTTCACTGTCATTAGTCTATCTCTTCACAATCTTCACCAGATATATGACGTTTTATGTAAAACTTAACAAACCCATCGATTTGATTATTTTTGTCTGCTCGTCTGTTGAAGCGGCTTTTGTGGATGTGTTTTGGGGATATAGATCTTTGAAGATGAAGATCAAGTTGAAGAACCAAACGAAAAACCCACCCACACGTCATCCAAGCCTTCTTCAAGAACAAAGAACACAAAATGACATTGACTGTCATCAGTATCTTTTTCTTGAATTTTTATCCATCTCATGCAGCAAAATCCATTCAGTGAAAACTTCACGAAGAACAATACTGAATATCCAAGAAAGCATATTAGCCATCTTTGATTTTTTTTTTAATTTTTTGGCGTTTTACAGTGAGTGGTATTTAGTAGTATTGGCATTTGTTTTTTTGTTTGATCAAATGGAAGTTGTTGATTGGTATCATTTTATAGGATGTCATTTTGGCGCGTAGGTTAGGCGGTGCATTATTATAATAAAGTATTCGTCATATTCAATTACTGTTTGTAATTATTGTTTTTGATAAGCTTTATCTCTGAAGTCTGTAACACGTCCCATCTTTCAAGTTTGGCGTTTTAGTTTTACTGTTTGTAGTTACTGTTTTTAGTTACCATTTCAAGTTTGGTTTTTAATTTTTTAATTTATGGGTTTTTTATAATACTTGTTCAAACTAATTTTATTATAGCTTGAGAGTTTTTGGGGCGTTTTATGGCATTATGGCGTTTTGACAAACATTTGTCTGTATGACGTTTTTATTATAAATGGCGTTGTTATTTATATAACAATCAACTGAAAAAGAAAAATAGAAAAAAAATATAAACAATTGATCTTCCAAATCTTCCCTGTCAGCAGTCTCTTTCTTCTTTTGAAGTATTTTCACTGGCTGTTTCGACTTTCGTATGATTCATTTTAATTTTTATTTATCTTCAGCCTCTTTTTCTTGAAGATTTGTCCATCTGATGCAGCAAAATTTTATTGAGCTAACAATCCATTCGGCGAAAGTTTTCCCCGTAGAAGAATATTGAATTTTCCAATGAACGATGTTTGATTTTTTAATTTTGGCGTTTTACCGATAAAAAGAACGCCACCAAATAAAAGCACTTTTAAACCTCAAAATTTGATCATGCTAAGATCAATAATGTTTTGCTGTATGAGATGGACAACATTGTTAATCCTCGGTTAAGAAAGATAAATGACAATGTTGTCCACCCCATACAGCTAAACTTTATTGATAACAAACCTTAATAATGTTTTTGTATGTTTTGCCATTATAAATTGGATGGAAGTTGATGATAAGTCAATAAGATTTTACTCAATGAAATGGACAATATCCTCACTTAAGGATTTTGTCCATTACATTGATCGAAGGCTTACAGACAACCAAACTGAATTTCAAATAAACGTTTTGGTTTAGAAGATATTTGATGTTTGAGTTTTTTGGCGTTTCTAAGATGAATGATGTATATTAAATATGACGTTTGGGGTTTTGTGTGTGTTTTTAATTGAAGGTCTGAGATGTATATATAGGATTATTTTGGCGGTTTTTTAGGCGGGATTTTATTATAATTAAGTTTGGCGTTTTATATCTAATGACGCTTTATTTAGAATGGTGTGTACTATTTGTATGGCGTTTTATTTCATGATATGGCGTTTTGTGTGGAGAAGTCAAAAGACCCTTTTACCCTTAATGAAGCGCGTCCACGTAATAAAATTGATGTTATTTACGAAAACGCCACTGCGCCAATCTAGTTCATAGATTGTTTTGATCGGACGATCCATAAGCGTTTTCACCGTTCTCACACTTTCTACCGTTTTCTCTAATTCCCGACCCTATATATATATAGGGGAAGGTTCATTTGAGAAGAAATTTTATTAAGAATAAAAAGAACAAAAGGGTACAATTGTAAAACATTAAATAGTTTTTTTCTCATCTCATTTATTATTATGTTTGACTAATTAATTAGTCATTAAGACTATCAATCTCCACACTAAAAAAATTTGCCTACACACATCAAAAGTTATCCTACACATTTCGAAATTTATCCTACACATATTGAAATTTATCCTACACAACTCGTAATTTATCCTACACGCCTCGTATTTATCCTACACCATAAATGAATTTTTATTTTTTAAGAAAAATATATATCTTAAAAATAAGTTACAAATTTAATATAGTTAGTTATTAAAGATGAAACTACCAATTAATGATGTATGTATATTTACCAATATACCCTTATAGTTACATTAAGTACAAATATTAAATGAAGTCTAATGAAGCATTACTATTGGTTGAAATTTCTTCTTTTTTCTTCTTACAAAGAATTTATTCTCATTTGAACTCTCCACTATATATATATATATATATATATATATATATATATATATGTATATATGTATATATAGGATTAGGTTCAAACGTGAACAAAATCCTAAGAGTGAACTGCGTGAACTGATCTGGGCCCTTGATTTTTATGATCTTGAGATTAAAGTGAGTGGCATGATGGTAATTATTTGGTTAATTTTTTCCATTTAATTAAATACAAAAAGGGTATATGTGTAATTTCAATCTTAAATTGATTGCATAAATCTCTCACAAATCAAGTAATCAATTATCATCTTAAATTGATTGCATAAATCTCTCACAAATCAAATCAAGGATTAGGAAAGATGTAACTTAATTCAATTATTAAAATAATTATTTGTTTAAATGCGATGTACACATGTGTATTCTGATTTTACCCTCTTTTTAATGCGATGTACGCATGTGTATATCGTCTGTTTTAGTGATATCTCATAATTTTTTTTTTGTATTGAATGTTGATGTACACCCGTGAATTACAATACACATGTGTACTGTTCTATTTATATCCAAGTACACATGTGTATACCGTTGAAATATGAAGGTTACGTGGATCTTAAAAATCAAAATTTGAATTCTGGTGATGAAATCTGAAATAAAAATTAAAATTGAAATTTGTTGATTTGTTGTTTGTTTTGATAATTATCTTATTAATAAATAAACATAATGTGGATAATGAATTTAAATTAGGAAAGATTTAACTTAATTCAATCATTAAAATAATGATTTAAATCTAATTTTTTATATAATTACAATCCTACCCTTAACAACTACAAAGGAAATCAAGGGTCCATATCTGTTCACGCAGTTCACTCTTGGGAGGTTGTTCACGCTGGAACCCTACCCTGTATATATATATGTATATATATATGTATATATATATATGTATATATACATATATATACATATATAGGGAGGATCTCATGCGAGAACCACCTTTATTGTGAGAACCGCGAGAACCAATGTGAACACAACCTAAAATAGCTAAAAAAATCTAACCCCCACCCCCCCCCAAAAAAAACCTAACCCCCCCCCCCCCCAAGCTAAATGCTAAAAAAAACCTAAACCCCCCCCCCCCCCACCCCAAGCTAAAATGCTAAAAACTAAACCCCCAAAAAACCTAAAAAAATCTAAAAAAAATCTAAATTTTTTTTTTTGAATTTTTTAATATTTTTTATAAAAAAATCGCTACTTTTCGAAGCAAAAAAAATCTAAAAAAAATCTAAAATTTTTTTTTTGAATTTTTTATGTTAAAATCGCTACTTTTAGAAGCCAAAAAAAAAAAAAAAATTTTTTTTTAGCTTCGAAAAGTAGCGATTTTTTTATAAAAAATATTAAAAAATTCAAAAAAAAATTTTTTGTGTGATTTTTAACTATTTTTAGGCATTTTTGGTTGTGTTCACATTGGTTCTCGCGGTTCTCCGCAATAAGAGGTGGTTCTCGCATGATCTTCTCCCTATATATATATATATATATATATATATATATATATAACCAAGTTTTCTGTATATTCATCTATTTGTTACTTTGTAAGCAGTTTTTTAGTTATTTATTTCTTCATTTTATAAATGGTTGAGTCATTTACATACTATATACACTGATTTAGTTTCGGCCATTAAATTAGTTTTTTTTGCAGTTGTTGCTTGAATTAAAAAATAAATGAAAAGCAAATACGCCATTCATATATATTGATCAATAGCCCCACATTTCCTTATCATCTTTTATTAAATATATTTTTTATGTCCTGAGGATGTGAAAAAGTACAACCATATGTTTGTTTATGAGTAGATATAGATTAAAAAGAAATTCAAATTAAGTTGAAAAAAAATACACATGTTACATTACATCAAACAAAAGGAAATATTAGGAATGTACTTTGGTAGCATCCATTAATAATGTCTCTTATGAAAATTTGACTTTGGATCTACTGACCCATGCTTGTGTTTCTTAGATCACCTAACCTGTGTGGTCTTTAGTTTTTGAATCTGCCATTTTCATAGTCTATAAAGCATTAAAAGCCACAAAACACAACTCCAACTTTTTTCATTCAACAGCAAACACAATTAATATTTCAATAGGATTGTCACAGTAAATTTGTGCCCCACAGGCATGTGGCTCATCATCAATGACTGCACTATACCTCTAAGCAACACTACAATTTTTACTAGTAAAATCTAATATATTTGGTTGTAATATACTACATTTATTAAGTTGTCCATCCAAAGAAATCTTGGAGACATCATCTCTAGGAAATCATTAGTATTTCTGAAGTTGTCCATCTAACTGTTAATTAAGCTACATATCAAGAATTTTTTTTTTTTTTTTTTTGATCTAAAATATATTTTATATATAAGGTCAAACAAATTACACCAAGATAGCCGGTAAGCGGGCAACAAGCTGCGCCGCTACCCCCTTTTGAATAGCGAAACCTAACCTAGTAAAAACGAAACCCCGGTCTCTAGGAGACGAAATGTTGCTGTGAACAACCCGTTGGACCCGTTCAAGAAATCTGATGGCTTCTGGGGCTAGCGAGCCAAAGGTATCAAAGGCAAAAGGGATAAAGGAATGTTGATTATCCTCGCAGGCTTTGACATGTTTGTCCATTTTCTTTGCTGCCGCCTTTGCAATCGCCTGACCAGGGACAAAACCTGTATCCCGAAAGCCTACAAGGGGGGAAACCCCGGTAAGATCAACACAAGCGTGTTTACCTGCATCCCACCCGAAAACTAAAACGTCCGCGGGGCGCAATGTGGATCTTCCTTCCCTCGGATCTGTCAAAAAGTTTACGGGGGCTTCTTTCTTCACCGAGATCCCCGCCCGTTTGAGGATGTCCCCCAAGACATCCCGCACCCAGTCGTGCCTATACTTAAAACCTGGCAGTTCTTTACAGTGCAGAGCATGCTCCCCAAATTGGTCTAAGCAAGCTTTCCGGCAAATCGGGCATTGCTCATCATCAGGGAACATAGGAATCATGAGCCGATATTTTAAGATAGCACGATATTCAACGGCTGACATCTTTTGGCCTAAGCCCTCGATGGGGATGACCGATAGAAAATCTTGGGCGTGGGGGCCCCGCAAGCATTCTAGGACGGCGTTCTGACGAGGGGTCGTACAGAAAAATATGTTTTTTTAGCTACATATATATTTTTTTAACGGAAAAATATGTTATATATTAATCAACCACCCGAAAGATGAACATACACTAGCAAGGGGCCAGAGAAATCTTACAACCAATTAAGGCACATATGACTGGCAAATCCAAATTATCATGATAAAACACAGACCATGTAACTAAGATCAATACCGATACTCAAATTACCCGACAAATATTTAAGGCTTACGCATTAATGAAAACAAATATACATCGATGAAAATTTTCACATTTTTTGCTACACTTTTATTTTCTAGAGCTTGAAACCATCAAAACATAAGTTAAGATGTGTATGACTCATATTCATATCATCATGTATATACAGGCAATGGCGCAGCGTTGAAGGGGCCGGGGGGGGGGGGGGGGCCCGACCAGCCGAACTTTTCGCTCAGTAGTGTTATATATGTAGTTTTCGTATAAAATTTTTGGGTATATACGTTTTCGACCACTCGGTTCTATAGAAATTTTTGTGTATATACGTTTTCGACCCCACTGTTGAAAACGTCAAGCTTCCCCACTGAAAACGTCAAGCCCGACCAGCCGAACTTTTCGCTCAGTAGTGTTATATATGTAGTTTTCGTATAAAATTTTTGGGTATATACGTTTTCGACCACTCGGTTCTATAGAAATTTTTGTGTATATACGTTTTCGACCCCACTGTTGAAAACGTCAAGCTTCGCCACTGTATATAGGAAGTAATATGATCATTAATTGGAAGACGTGATACATAAAAGTGAGACACGATAAAAAGAAATTATGAGTATTAATAAATAGAAAGGGTTAAAGTTCAAGATCAGACTTGAATAAATAAGGTAATTAAAGGACTATCATCTTGAACAAAAGCTTCGGGTGTTATGCATAAAAGAAGAAAAGGAAACCTGGAAATGCGTGAAATTAACTATCTGCAAGTAATTCTAAACCACCTAACATTAGCTCAAAAGAAAATAGAAATACCACTTTATAATTTGTATTCTAGTATTTTTAAAAATTAAACACACATTTAATTGAACGAAACAAAACTAATTTATCGACATCGTTAACGACACTATCTGATACCTAACACGTTAACATCCAACAGACTCTTCCCCGTATTTTTCACATGAAAAGGTAGGCCTTGTTGGAGCTATTGAACCAGAACATGTTGATAACTAATGAGATGATAAATGACCCAACCCGTGATGGTTAAAATATGACAAAATTTAAGGTGGTAAAAAGTGGGTTATTTAATTCGGAGTCTGGCTGAATTCATTGATTCGTATAATAGACTGACAACTGCAAAATGTTTCTACTGAGCTTAATTGGATCTTCTCTCTTTGTGTGTAAGAGGGTGAGACCTTGAATGGTCATGTCATATAAAGGTAGACCTTTTTTGTTCATGTCTTCTAGGGACACAATTATGTTCAAAAATTTACATTACATGCTTTCATTTTTAGAAACGTTTTATGTTAATTCTGATATTTTTTGCTAAATTCTATGAATAATATGACTATTTATAGGGACACAATTATCCTACACCGTTTTCAATCGGCCGTTTAAGCTTCGTTTAAAGGTTAGGGTTTGCGTCATAGCATTCTACTTATAGACGGCCGTTTGGGTATTCGTCGAACAACTATTTGAAGGATAGGACTTGCGTTACATCCACATTACCTCTTTAACAGCCGTTTGAGTTTGGGATTGACATATTAGAGTTTGTTTTATGGGAGGCCTAGGATTAGTAGGGGCCTTATAATTTTGTTCATAAAACTAACTAGTTTCCTTAACATAGTTACAGTTTGACTGAGCTTAAACATATACTTTAATATATATAAACACAGCCAATGAGGTAATGGTGGCGTGCTTCGGGAAAGAGTTAGTGTTCCTTGTGACCCAGGTTTGACTCCCACTCTCATCATTATTTTCTGCGGCATCCAGGTGAAGGGCGAATACGGGTGCCGCTGGTTCGTCTTGGATGTGAGGCAAAGTTTTACCGATTATTCCACTGTCGTGCCTTCGGGCGGGTGGAGGTCGGGTTTCCATGCATCTGGGAGACAGGGCCGTTCCTACATTTTTGGAGACCCTAAGCGAACTATAAAGTAGGGGCCCTAATTTCGCCGACAAACTCTCCTCCAATCCCGACGCAATGGGTGATTACCCTTCAATGAAAAACCAGATTAGTTTTGAAATAAACGTATTTATTTGGGCCTAATACATATACTATATATAAAAATTTTCTAAAAACTTGGAGACCCTTATTTTTTGGTGGCCCTAGGCCCGTGCCTAGATTGACAAGCCTATAGAGTCGGCCCTGCTGGGAGAGCCAAGGGGCTGGCGGCGGTCGAGTAGTCGACCTTGGTCACAACGCTCAGTGTCATGGTGGTTGGCACGTCGTTCTTTGCCGTTCAAAAAAAAAAAAATATATATATATATATATATATAAACACACACTTTATATAACTATTAATAGAGATAATTTGAATATCAGAACAACAAATAAGAAAACTTAAACGTGTATGATGTAAGTCACATCTGTTAATTTTTTATAGAATAAATAACACATCTATCACAAAAATGAGTTAATTATGAGAGAGAGAGAAAAGCTGATGATAGCTGTTAGAACCCAAAAGAACCGGAGCCGGAGACGGAGGGTGGGGATGAATGGTGGCCTGAATACCCCCGTGGTGGGTGGGGTTTACTTCTAACTAAAATATTTTAAAGAATATTTTAAAAAAGTTTTATTTACAAACCATAAAAAACGAGTAATTGAAAATCTAAAAGTTAATTTTTTCCATATTAATAAAAGTTACTTAACACAACCACAAAAAGAATAATTACGTTAATCTTTTAAAGCAAAGTTTTGAAGAAGAAAACGAAGAATTCTCATATTAAATAAAGTTTGGTGTATATATTTGAATTTTGAGTAATCAGAAAGAATTGAATGGTAAAGTAGTTATTAATTGATTAATAAAAATAAATTCAGAAGAAAGCAACATATGATCACTAATGAGATATTTGATCCCATGCAAACGTCCCTTTCTGGCTCCTTTCTCCAACAAATCTCAGTTTCTGCACTTGTGATATATAGCTGTATACATACACAAATATATGTATCCATGTACATATGTCGTATGTTGATACCAGTGTCCTTTACTTACAAAACTGGCATCTGTTAATTAATTGTAAAACTTGCATGCGATCTAAACCACTACCGAAAGGTTACAACTTACTCCATCTACATACATAATGTTAAATCATTTTTCTTTAGTTATTATAGTTTGGGCACCATCATTTACGGTCATCCACCATCGTTTATTTTGCTGGCATCATTTACCGTTATCCACCATAGTTTATTTTGTCACAATAGCACTCATATCATTCATGCTTTTGAATCAAGCAATGCCTTTATGAAAAAAAATCGTTAAATATGTCTAGTTTACTTGAACCTGGGGTTAGGACCGTCTCTGAGAATTCTGGGCCCTAAGCGAATAGAAAAAATGGGCCATAAAATAGAATCGTACCCATTGAAAATTTGCTGTCCAACTTGCTTCGCTAAATTGCTGAGTTCAAAGTTCGTACAACTTTAAGTCTTCAATCGTTGGTTTTTTTTTTCCAGCAAAGGAGAAAATATAATAAAAGAATTCGATAAAAGAAAGCTAACCAGGCAAAGAAAATTCATAAATACATTAGGGGGGTTTCAACCACTCGACTCACTTCAAACAACAACTATGTTGCCTACTAGAATACCTGCCACACTCTGATTTCCTGATTTCCTGGTGGACCTAGACTTGAGGTTTATGCATGACGATTGATATAGATATTCACATTTAGTACATGGGTAGTCTTGGGATTATAAAATAATTATTACGAAGTGCAAATATTCAAAGTTCAAAATACACAATTATTACATAAAGACTACTAGGCTTTTGCGTGGAGTCGCAAATTCCAATATGCAATTACCGAGCAGCTCCAGCCTATTCCGTACTTGCTAACATGCGCTTAGTCTTTTGGAAATACGTCAGTTTTCATGGGTAAATACAATTAACCGACACGTTTTGAAAATCATTTTAAAACCATTTTTATACCATTTGATATATCATTGTCATAAATAACTTGGGACAAACTATATATCTTGTTACAAGTATTACATGCTTGTCAATACATATGGGGTCTGGAACTAAACTTCGATACATGATTAACCAACACGCCACTTTTATCCCCATATTGGGTAAGAAAAATATTTTGTTAAAGCATTAGCATCTATCAGGTGTATGCCTATACACCGTGCTTATGTCGTGACCACTTGCAATTAAGTGAGTCGTAGATATCCAGGACACGGTGTCATTAACCCCTAATGTTTGAGTTATCAAGCATAATGGACTAAAATGGGTTATTTGAATTTTGGACACATTAGTCATTGATCCTATACCCGACCAAATGGTAAATAATTTCACCGTATCCCAAGCCCGTATTGGGAAAATAGATTAAAAGTATTTACCTGAACTTAATCTTTACAATCCAAAGATATATTAAGCACAACCGTCTAGACAAAACAACTAACACAAGTGCAACTTACTGGACGCTCTTAGTCTGGAATGGAAGGTGTTGGTGCATGCGTCTGTCGACTTCGTCTTATATCGAGTCTTGAATTCGTTGCGGATCTGAACAAGAATGATGTCAAGTTCGCATGAATGTTCAAACGAAGTGAATGTTCAAACGAAGTGGATGTTCAAACGAAGTGGATGTTCAAACGAAGTGGAAGTTCAAACGAAGTGGTCACTTCATACGAACTGGGGTTTGTCCAGTTCGTATGAAGCTCAGACGACCTGGTCTCCCTATAAATAGGTCATGTTGTCGTTTCATTTGTAATTTTTTGGCATTTCCGGTAGCGAAGCTCTGCCGAGGTATCTCCAGACCGTGTAAAGCTTTCATATCAATACAAGAGATAGTTAAACTACTTTCTAGTGCAAATCAAGCTGATTCGAAACCGAAACGTCTGTTTCCGCCTTTCGTTTTGGGTCTAGAACACTTCTGATCGACTCGTTTTGGTTGTTACTCGATCCTACAATATAAAGGAGAGAAAATGATGATAAGTCTTTTACAGCAAGCGGTTAAAGAGGATATATTTGTTTTGCTTCAGCATGATGGGAGTGCGTTTTTGATTTGGGAAGCACTTAAGAAAAAGTTTGAAGGAAGCACATAAATGCTCAAGAGTAAAGCATCTTTGCTGAAAAAGGAGTTTGAGTTGTTTACCAGTATGCCAGGGGAGACTACAAAGAGTCTCATTGAGAGATATTGTCATCTTGTGTGTACCATGTCTCAGTTGAAAATTACTAAAACTCCAGCAAAATGGGTTGAAAAATTAGCTGACGCATTACCGCAAAAAGAATGGGGTACTTATCTCATGATCTTAAAGAATTCAGGAGAGTTTAGTAGATTGTCAATTGGACAGTTTATTGAAAAACTTGAGGCATTGCCAGAATGAACAATTCGAGCAATCAACAAGACATCAAATTGTACTACAAAGGAAATGTTCAAACTGTTGAAGCAAGTCCAAAGATCCAAACTGCCTTTAGTGCAGGGAATTCATCCGAATCAGTCAGTCAAAGTTCAATCAACACTAGTGGATTTTCAAATGTTAATCCTCTAACTGTTCAAAGTGCAAATGTGGGTAATGGAAGTATGATTCAATGCAATGTTGCAATACATCTTCAAAATGGTCAAAATTTTTCTGATGAGATTGTTAAAAGTCATATGGGATTACTAGTTACTGCTTTGGAATCTTATGAAGGATTGATCGCTGGAAAGATTGGTAATCCTATGTTAACCAAGGAAGATTATGACCAAATTGATGCAAAAGAATTGGAGCTTATGGATATAAAATGGTGCTTAGCAAGTGTTCTGAGAAGGCTGAAAAGTTCAAAATGATTACAGGAAGAAATGATTTCTTGGATGCACATCTTTCTGCTTTAGGTTTTGATAAATCTAAAGTTACTTGTTTTAAATGCAGGGAGAAAGGACATTTTAAACGAGAATGCAAGAATCAGGAAGCTAGTGGAGCAAAGAATCCATTTGGTGGTCATGATTACTATCGAAAAGCCATATATCAACAAGTTGCTCATCAACCGCATCAATATAAAGATTCACAAACTGCTCATGGGAAAATGATCGAAGATGCAAACAAGAAAGCTTATTATGGTTTCATTGATCAAGACGATGAGAAAATGGCTCCAGGATTTAGTTGGGATAGGTTTGCGGATGAAAATGAGAATTTTTAAGCTTTCATTGCTCAAATTGTTCAAAAGCCAGAATTGCTCAAAGAATGGATAACTATGTTATCTGATGATGAGAAAAGTGAAGATGAAGAATCTGTTTCTTCTGAAAATAGTTCAACAGATACTAGTGATGATGATGAAGAAGTTGAACAGATAAACATTGGAAAAACTCATTTATCTTCTGACAGTTTTGAATTCTATTTTGCAGAAAAATTGAAGAAACTTAAAGAGAGAAAAGCTGCAAAAGAAACGAAAGAAGTTAAGGCTGAGAAGATTGTTGAAGTAGAAAAGGTAGTTGAAGTCGAGAAAATTGTTGAAGTAGAAAAGGTAGTTGAAGTCGAAAAGACTGTGGAGATTGAAAAGATTGTTGAAGTCACAAAACCTTGTCTTTCATGTTTGGAACCTTGCAAACAATGTGAAGATAAAGATGAAAGGTTTAGTGAGCTTGAAAAGTTGAAAGAGAAGTTGTTGTTTGATGTTAAGAATGTGAAAGAGTCGTACAATGTATTGAACAAAACTGTGAATAGTTTGCAGAAGACAAACTCTGAAAGAGAAGATGCATTGAAAATGGTGAATGCAACAATGATGTCCAAGCAAAAAGAGATCAATTACTACATTGAAGAGTGTGCTAAGTTGAAGCAGGAGTTGGAAGTTGAAAATGAAAGAATCAGACGATTACTAAAAAGTTATTCAAGTTCTGATTACTTAATTGACAGAATTTATCCAACTGTTGCAGGTTTTGAAGCTTTTGAAGACAAAAAGCCGAAGAAAAAGGATACTGGTAAGAAACAGAGTGTTAGTTATAACAAGTGTCCGTCTCCAATTTGGGAAGGGTATTCGTCTAGAAAACCGAATGAGGAACAAGTAAAAAAGGCAGTCAATATAAAGTTGGAGTCCGAGATAACCGACGTATTACCAGACAATATTGATATCACGTCCACAGCATCCGACATAGATCATGAGTCTGAGTTAATAAAAAGGATGGTCGATCAGGTGTTAGATAAGGATGCGGAGTCCGAGTCCAGGAGTTCGAGTTCGTCTGTCAGGAGTTCAAAGTCGTCGGGAAAACGGGTGTATAGTAAAGAATTTTTGTTGTCAAAATCTAATTTGAATGATGAAACATTTGAAGTTGCATATACTTTGAATGGTTCTGACAAATTATATTTTGATAAAGAATTTCCAATAAGAGGTGTTAAAACTGAAATGATCAAAAAGGTTTTCAAACTGACAGAAATTAATATTTCTGAAATAAAAGATGTAAATCTTTCGGGAAAACCTAGACTTTACACCTCAAGAATAAAACAAAAATTAAACAAGAAAATGGGTTACAGTTCTGGTTCAGGTTATCGAAAGAAACCAAACCATAACGGTAATTTCAAAAGGAAAGGTCTTGGATTTATCCCACCAGAAAATTATAAAAATGAGAAAATTTCTAAAAATACAAAATTTGTGTCAAGTCCTTCTGCTGAGGAAGAAAAGAAGAGCTCATTCTGGAGACAGTCAAATCAGGAATTTCTTGATGAAAAGAAGAAAACTGAAGCTCATCAGAGAAAAGAGACTAGAACCTGTTACAGGTGTCAAGAAGTTGGTCACATCGCTTGGAACTGTCCTAAAGCAACCAACACAAAACAGGGAGTCTCAGAAAAACTCAAAGAAATAGTTGTTGATAAAACTGAACCACCAACCGAAAGGTTTAAAAATTCTACATATGAAGTTGGTGAGTGTTCAAAAAGATTTTACAAGAAACGGCGAAATCTTGACAACCAAGCTTGGGTTGTTAAGAAATCAGATGTAAAATCTGGCGATGAATCTGATTCCACAAAGTTAGATGAGCCACAGGTTGAGATTAAAGCAGAAAACTCAGTGCCTCCAATGGATGATGTTCATTTTCCACCATTGATGGCTGAGAATTTTAAATCAAAGATTGGAAAAGTTGAAATCTCAAATCAATTTTATTCTGAAAAGAATGAATTTGATGTCGAGAAAGCATTTAATGGAAATGTTAAAAATATTTTTGATAAAATGGTAAATGGGAAGGCCAAAGGGGTAAAGGAATTTTACGAATCAAAGAAGGCTAATTACAGCCCAACCCTTAGTGAAGTTGAGAAGGTCACATCCAAGTTCAGTCAGGCTTGGATGGAAGTTTTTCACAAGTAAAAATCTGACTTGCCGGAGCTTCCAGGTTGGTAAGAGTGGAGCAGGAATCGGCATCATTTTTTATATGTTTGATTGGTAAATTTACAGGTGATATCTTTATATTGTTATAATTTGATTTACATGAGGTTATAGTTGGTGAGTGAACCTACAAGTGGTTGAAGAAGCTTTTCAACTTACAAGTGGTAAATCAGGGACATTAAGTTGTACTTGATTTTCTACAAATGATTGAGGAACGATATGATGAACCCCTAACTTACAAGTGATAAAATCAACAAAACTTATTTTCAGGAAAAACCATTTGATTAAAACAAACTTAAGTGTTTTGAAATCACAATGAGAAAATAGTTTTGTGTAAGGGGGAGTTCTGATTGTTTATGCCAAGTGGATGGCGAAGTGAAGTGATTCGATATTAGTTGTCAATTTACTTGTATAGTTTGTTTTCAAATTTCCGTTAAATGTGTTTGCATTTTAGGGGGAGTAATTTTTTCAGAAAATCCAAAAACATTAGAAAATTTGAAAATGTAAAAAACATGATAAAATCAAAAATGAGTTTTGGTGTCAAAGAAGTGGAAATGATAGTACATCAGTAGACAGTTACAGTATGCTAAAGAAATGTAATGTTTAAATGGCGTTAAACGGTCTCACTGATGATATGTCGATAGGTTTTTACACACTTAGTAAGCTTTTTCGGGATATAAACTTAAATTCAAACTTGCTTATTTCGTGGGGAACACTACTTGGATATATAGGTAACCCTTGAAATTTTATTTGAAAGGTCCTCTTTCTGAGATACTAGGTCTTTATGCTCAGTGATATCTGGAGTATTATTCCGGGACTTCTGTTGAATGGAAGTTCTGACCTAGTCCTTGAATAATACTTTCTGCATGCTTGAAAAATAGCGCCGCCCTCAGCATAAATGATAAGACAATAAAATTGCTAATCAATGCTGTTGTAAAAAAGATCCTCTAAAGGGGACACACCAAAAGTTGAGTCATGATCTCTCTGCAGAACGATAGTTCTGACCTGAGCTCTCATGGTTCTTCATAATTTATAATCCCTTACAGATATCATCTGCGGTATACTCACCTGTAAGACTGAATATTGGGATCTGGATACGGGAGTATATTCAAGAGGTGGGACACATGAATGAGTTTAAGTTCTTAATTCACCTAATTCATATCCTGAATCAGTTGAAATTTGTGTGAGAATTTAAGTGGATCAGTATATTGGCAATCTAAGTGAATTGTTTAATTCTTAATGTGTATCTAAGCTCAACGGTACTTGTGACTTGTCAAAAGCTGATATGATCCTCTTACACAAACTCACAAAAATATTGTCTGTAAATATTTCTTTACTGCATTTCATTTCATTAAAAAAATCCAAAAAGATTTTCAGTGTGTTTTAGCATAAATTTTGAAAAATCCAAAAGGATTTTCGACAACTGATATTGGAGAACTGATTTTCAAAATTCCAAGTGCTAAACATGATGAGCATGTGGTGAGGGGGAGTGTGTGCATAAATGTGAAAAGATTTTTATTTTTTATCTTCATATGGTTCATCAGTTATTAACATTGTTCAATCATCCTGGATAAATTTGAGGGAGAGTTTGGTTGTATAAATTTTGTAAAATGTTAAATGTGGGAAAAATTTACTGTTGGGTAGAGGATCTGCAGGATAGCCTGGATTCTGAAGTCTGAGTATAGAGCCAGGTCATGATCCTGATTCTGTGAAAGTCAAATTGCAATCAACATCCAAGGAAAGATTGTTCGAGGGGAGTCTGTTGATGCTGAAGAGGAGAAAGAGATAAAGTTTGAGGATGCTTACACGTTCAGACTGATAAAGACTGAAGACGTTGAAGACTCGACACTTAAGACTCGTCAACATCCGAGGGGGAGTCTGTTGGTGCATGCGTCTGTCGACTTCGTCTTATATCGAGTCTTGAATTCGTTGCGGATCTGAACAAGAATGATGTCAAGTTCGCATGAATGTTCAAACGAAGTGGATGTTCAAACGAAGTGGATGTTCAAACGAAGTGGAAGTTCAAACGAAGTGGTCACTTCATACGAACTGGGGTTTGTCCAGTTCGTATGAAGCTCAGACGACCTGGTCTCCCAATAAATAGGTCATGTTGTCATTTCATTTGTAATTTTGGCATTTCCGGTAGTGAAGCTCTGCCGAGGTATCTCCAGACCGTGTAAAACTTTCATATCAATACAAGAGATAGTTAAACTACTTTCTAGTGCAAATCAAGCTGATTCGAAACCGAAACGTCTCTTTCCGCCTTTCGTTTTGGGTCTAGAACACTTCTGATCGACTCGTTTTGGTCGTTACTCGATTCTACAGAAGGAATTATTATCCGATAGAATGTTAACGGGTCTTATTCAAGTCATACGACTTGGACCGGTTAACTTATAATAAATAGATACGGTTCGCTAGATTAAGCGATGACCGGATAGAATGTGGTTTACACCTACACGAGTACTATGACTCGTATAATACGGGTCAAAAAATCATACATTCTGATTAGAACTCATTTGGAAATGTTTTAACCCAATTCGGCTAACTTATATAAACTGGGTTATATAAGTCAACCGTACGCACATAGACGACAATGGGTGATCGGATGGGTCTATGTCAAGTCCAATATGCCAAAACATGTTTAATATGTTGTTACATCAGTTTCAAACTCAGTTTACATGTTCATTATGTTTCAAAAACATTATATGCACAAAAAGGGCGTTTTGGTCATTATTTATGCATATTATACAGACTTGCATAAAAACCCGAAAAATGATATGATCAAATGGTATAACCTCAGAGGGTTATTCGTTACAATAATATAATCATAATACAACTTCAAATCAGCAGCTAACTTAACTCAAACGGGTCAGAATCAAAAGTCAAAGTAGAAGTCAAACAATTTGATTTTTGGTTGCGAACCTAGCTCTAAGCAGGAAATGACGGGTTGAACATTATCTAACATGTCCTAATATGTTATACAAACTGATATAATGCCAAAAATTAAGGTTTCGACATTTATAAGTTCATTTAACTTGAATTACGAAAATTTGGGGTTTTGACTTTTATTTAATAAAACTCTGACCGGTCATTTGACCAATTTAACGTGATCTTCAGAAGGTGCCCTCATAGGGGATTAACACCTACATTATTATGATCACGTAGCCATGTTCGATTTGAACATTGGCTTGACCAAAATGGTTATAACCGAAAGTTAAAGAAAAGTCAATTTGGTTGACTTTCGGCCATTATCTAGCCGATAAATGAAAAAGAACTGGGGAAGAACACTTACAAGTGTTCAAGGAAGTTGGAACTTCAAGTAGGAGGCCTCTATATGAGTAGAAGCACTCCAATAGAAGAGAGAAAGATTTAAGAAGGTGCAAGTCTTGATAATGCAAGAACAAGCCTATTTATAGTTGAGTTTGATCCTCTGAATCAAGATAAGTGGCTACTTAGGTGTTGTGAAGGAGATTAATGGCACCCCAGATGTAACAACCCGACTTTTTGAAGTCAAAGTCAAAGGAAGAAAAGATTGCTAGTTGGAATCTTTCATTCCTTGTCTAAATCATTACTTGTGCCTTCCGAAACGTTAATTAATATTTGGAATTATGATAACTTAGTTGTATTATGTGGAGTTATTATGCAATAATCGAAGTTTATCGCTAATCGACTTATCGCAGCGCTATCGCGTCTCGACCCGAATTATGTGTTATGGATATTGTTTTACGTGTGTATGCCTTTATGTGTTACTTGTGCATGTTTATATTGTTTGAAGTGATGTTAATCGCAAACGCAATCGCAACTCTATCACAACGTAATCTCATCGCAACACAAAACGCAGAATGGGTATGTTTAGGTTTATGACTGTTAGTTATGGTAATTGTGTAATTAACGTGTAATACTATCGCACCGCTTACTCGCAACGCATCGCAATGCTCAACGCATGAAACAAAACGCCGAAACTAAACTCGCCGGAGACGTCCGACCGAATGACCATTCGATCGAATGGCCATCCGATCGGACTGCCCTCCGATCCGCACACCTGCACCGCCGTTCCTCTTTTGGAATCCTATAAATACCCCCTGTCACATCACAAACAGTGATGTGACAGCTCTCTCTTCGACCAGAACGCTCAAGCCCTCTTTTCTCTCGATTTCTCATGATTCCCGTAAGTTTTCAACCCGAATCTTGTACATCTTTGATCTACACGCACTTCTTCATCATCTTCACCTTTGAATCTTAACTTTTCACCATGAAATCCATTGATTTGAGGTGTTCTAAGATAATGTCATCATGGAGTTCTTATGAAGTTCAAGTTGTGGCCTCATTCCACTAAGAACAACTCAGATCTAGAGGATTTCAACATGATTCAACACTAATTTCACATAAATCTAAATGTTTTCAAGAAGTGAAGATTGAAAGATGTTTTCATAACATTCTTTCAACTCTTTTACACTCAATGCACTCAAAACCGATAGAATTGGGACTCATTCAGACCTTCTACTCATTTCTAGTGAAGTGTCAGTCCAAGATCTGATTCTTACCAAGAGACAACCGAATCCGGGTTGAACGTGAACAACCGTCAAGGAACAGTTGACTGGTCAGATTGGGGTGATTCCCGTCTGATCGGGTAACTCGGCCTTGATGGAGTTCCTGTTGTTTAACTCGTTGTCATACCGTCTCGATCAAACTGCAAACGTTTCAAAATTTAGAAAAATATTTCAAGTTCCAAACAATCATACTGTCGAACGGATTGCCGTCCAATCAGATTGCCATCCGATCGAACGAAAATCCGATCGGATGACATATGATCTCCAACACTATTATTTACTGAGAAATGCCTCGCTGGACGGATCGCCATCCGATCGAACGACCATTCGACCGGACGACCTAAAAGGTAGAGATACTTCTCTGATTTTAAAATGCTACAACGAAAACTTCAAAGCCATCATACACAAACACATGCATCCCAAATGAAGGACAATCCGACCGAATGGCCATCCGACCGGATGACCATCTGAACGGATTGTCATCCGATCGAATGACCATCCGTTCGGATTGTCTTCCGACCAGATGACCCTTCGTTACTCTGACACTTGCATCGTTTAAACGCGTCGTTCATCGCTTATGCTATCGTACTATAATCAGGCTTACTCTAGCGCTCCCTTCAATCCAACCACAGATTGTGTTTCGTCGCTACTATCTCTGTGAGTATACTCGATCCCTTTTTGCTTTTAGCACTTTTGGGTGTTACATACGTTACTTATACAAAATCGCATCGATCACACAACACAAACACTTTATATACGCTAACCGCTCTCGTATGTTATATGTGTTACTCGATGAATGCTTGTATGTTATGTTTACACAGTGATTGTTGCCTGACACCTTAGCAGCGATAGTACTATAGTTTGGACTCAGCACCAGTCGAGGACGGGGGTTGCTAAGGGTATTTCTTCACGTATCACGTTGGTGATATGTGTTGCGCACTCTACAACTCGCAATCACATCTGTGCATATTTCATTGCCGATAACTTACTAGCTTCGCATTATTATGTGTTACATGCTGGTTGCGTGTAAACTCGCTTTCGCTACTATTATACTATCAAACTTGTATGCTCACCTTTACATTATGTGTATTGACCTCTATTTTAACGTATGTGACAAGTGTTTAGGATGCCTGCTTGTTATTTGCTGGAATCAAGCTAGGATGGAGTATAGAAACAAACTAAATAAAAATCTGAGTTGTCGGAATGGATATTTGTCTTTGAGAACAATGTCTGTAATAACTGTTTTTATTTTATATGTTTGTGGTATGGGACATGAACCTTTAATATATTATAACTAATAGTTTTTATGGACTCTATTGGACAATCTGTTTCGCTCAGTGTCGCGCCCTGATGTTTCGGCCATCGGTTAGGGTGTGACACCAGAATGGCAGGGAAGCAGGCTGCTGCCATGCCATCTGAATTCTGCCAGCGCACCCCTTACGGACCGTAAGGGGTGGTGGCTTACGGTCCGCAAGGACCTCAGCGCGCCCACAATTTACTTAAATACTTTACGGTCCTTAAGGAACCATCAGATATTAAAATAATAACAAATTCCTTACGGTCCGTAAGGATCTTTCAGAAGCTAAAATTTGGCATTTTGTCATAAATGACCCCTCCACATTCAAACTTCCACATTTACATATAAAGTCCATCTCGTCCAAATTGGCATATTTGAGAGTTGATTGGACACGTGTTGCCATATTATTCGCTTATGAATTTCCGAGGTGTTACATCCTCACCCCCTTAATAGAAATCTCGTCCTCAAAATTTATTCAAATAGATAGGGGTACTTTTATCTCATATGTGCTTCAACCTCCCATGTATATTCTGGGCCACGACGGGAATCCCATTTGACTTTCACAACGGGGATCTGTTTCTTACGGAGCTTTTTTAACTGTCGATCCTCGATCAAAATCGATTTCTCAATGAACCTCCTGTTTTCATCAATTTACACATCATGATGCGGCATTGCTAGCGTCTCATCGGCTAGACATTTCTTTAAATTAGAAATGCGGAACACATCATGCATTCCACTGAGTTCCTCAGGTAGCTTAAGTCTATAAGCTACGGAAACGGCACATTCAATTATTTCGAATGGTCTAATATATCTTGGCCTCAACTTGCCCTTCTTTCCAAGTTCATAACACCTTTCCATGGTGATACTTTCAATAATACTTTGTCCCTAATTTGGAACTTAAGAGGTTTCCGCCTCTTATCGGCATAGCTCTTCTTCTTATCACAAGCAGCTTTGATCCTATCATGGATCTGTATAATCTTGTCCTTGGTTTCAAGGACTATCTCAGGTCCTGTCAGTTGGCTTTCTCCAACTTTAGCCCAACAAATGGACGTTCTGCATTTTCTCCTATACAAGGCTTCAAATGGAGTGGGCCTTGATACTTGTATGATAACTATTATTGTAGGAGAATTCAATTAGGGGTAGGCGGTCATCCTAACTACCACCTAGATCAATGACACGTGCTCTCAGCATGTCCTCTAATATTTGAATTGTAAGCTCATTCTGACCATCAGTCTGTGGATGGTAAGTAGTACTAAAATTAAATCGTGTGCCAAAAGAATGATGGAAACTTTTCCAGAAATGAGATGTATACCTAGTATCTCTATCAGATACTATGGATAATGACACTCCATGTAAGGACACAATATTGTCCATATATAATTGAGCCAATTTGTTGGAACTAAAAGTTTCCTTAATATGCAGAAAATGGGCCGACTTTGTCACTCTGTCGATTATCACACAAATAGTGTGATTGCTACGTTTGGTCTTTGGTAACATGGTAATCAGGTCCATAGTTACCATTTCCCATTTCTAAGTGGGAATTTCGAGTTGTTGAAGTAGTCCTGACGACTTCTGATGTTTAGCTTTAACTTGCGAACACGTCAGACATTTAGCTAGATAGGTGGCTATAGATTTCTTCATACCTATCCATAAATAATTTCTTTTTAGATCCTGGTACATTTTATCTCCTCCAAGATGTACCGAATATCTAGAATTATGTGATTCCTGGAGAATCAGATCTATGAGTCCTCCATAGATAGGAACCCATATGCAATTATTTAATCTCAAGATTCCATCTTTTCCAGGTGTTAACTGCTCAACAGTTCCACCTAATCCTTCATTAGAAACATTTGCCTATAACAATGCTTGCTTTTGAGCCTCTAATGGCTTTTCAATCATGCTAGTCTGTAGCTCAATGCTTTTGGCATTAACCCTAATTGGTTTAATTCTTTCCTTGCGACTCAAGGCGTTAGCAACAACATTTGCCTTACCGGGATGGTAACGAATCTCACATTCGTAATTGTTTAAAGTTTCCATCCAACGTTGTTGCATGTTAAGATCTTTTTGATTAAACTAATGTTGGAGGCTTTTATGATCAGTGTATATCACACACTTCGTACCATAAAGGTAATGTCTCCATAATTTTAGTGCAAATACAACGACACCCAATTCTAAATCACGGGTGGTGTAATTCTTTTCGTGCACCTTAAGTTGTCGTAATGCATAGGGAATCACCTTGCCTCTTTGTATGAGCACTATAACACCACGTAAAATTGTGTCGAATTATTTGATGACACATGTCCACTTTCAAATATGCCTATTAATTTGGGCGAGAAGGACTAATTTTATCAATTTATGAAAGTATAAATGTGGATAGACTAAAAGTGTCAACATGCCATTTTATGGCCTCTAAGTGACCCTTTGCGGACCATAAGCCTATGTGCTTACGGACCGCTAGCATGTATTATTATTGTTTTTGAGTAGCGGATACGGACCACAAAGCTTTATAGCTTACGGTCCGTAAGGATGTTGAAAACTGTGTGCGCTTACAAGGCTTACGGACCGTAAGCCAGAAGGCCATATTGTCCATAAGGGACTGCCAGTGGCAGTTTTGTTTGGAGGCCAAGAAACTATGCCCTTGTGTCACCTTTGTCGCACAATTCCACCCATCCTCAGCTTCTTACACGACAACGATCACCTGGGATGATCCTACAACATCCCTAACACTGTCTTAATCTCCATTCAACCTCTTCAACAATAAATAGGACACTAACTCAACCCATTTCCTTGCTCATTCATAATTTCTATTTTCATCTGCTTATTTGGAGGTTCCTAATCTTCAAAGGAGCTTCCCATGAGTTCTAAACATTCTAAGGATCACAAGTAAGTGTTCCTTTCCAGCTCTTTCCTTTTGTAGGCTAAGAATTTTGCCGAAAGTCAAGCAAATTTACTTTTACTTTGACTTTCAGTTCAGACCATTATGGTCCAGCCATTGTTCAAATCGAACATGCTACATGATTGTAAAAGGGCACCTCATGGAAATCACGTTAAGTTGGTCAAATGATGGGTCAAAGTTAAGTTCAATAAAAAGTCATACGAAAAATTTTCTAGAAAATTATAAAATGAATTTGTAAATGTTATAACACATCTTTTTGACACTAAATCAGTTAGTAACTAATATTAGAACATATATAAATATGTTCAGCCCGTCATTTCCAGTTTACATGTCGGTTTGCAACCGAAACTAAAGCAGTTTGACTTCTGCTTTGACTATCGATTCTGACCCGATTTAGCAACTTTAGCTACTAATTCTAAGTTACATTATGATCATATTATAGTGTAGAATAACCCTCGTCAGTTATGCTACCTGATCATTGATCGGAGTGTCGTGCTCCGGTCAAAGATAGTATTTATAATCCTGAATTACCCTTAACAATGTGTTAGTGGTAGTAAGGGGTCGAACCACGAAGAGTTTGTGGTTTGCGACTGGACTTGATTGATTAAAAAGGTTTGTCACTTAGATTATGAAGGTTGCTAAAAGATTTGTTAATTGGTTTATTAGAAAGCGTGTCGGAATGGCCCGACAATTTGGTTTTAATTATTAACTAAAAATAACTTTGAACAATGAACAACAACTTAATGATTGGTTTAAAACAATATATATAAAAACAAGGTTCACACCCGGTTCAACAATTGGAAAGCCTAGGGTTACTAAATGTTTTAACTTGGTTTAGATGAATTAGTTCATTAACGGTTTTATAATCACAAGACTCAGGTGCCAAATGCTTTCGACATTCAAGACGGACCACAATGCACTTCGTTACCTCGGACAATTAAATCCTAACACAAGACAAGACAAGACATAAATACGCATATTCATTTCACAAAGTCAAATTTCATAATTCATTCGACAATTTGCAAATTCAACACAAACGTAAGACAATTATCTAATGTTTCAAATGCAATTCAAATTGTCACAAACCAAGTATCAAACAAATAATAAACCCTAAATCTTACAAAAGTCTACACCGAGGTGAAACCCATAAGAATCTAGCCGCTCATGGAAGGATGAACTTGATCACCGGATGCTGAGAGCTTGAACATCATCATCTTGAAGCTTTGAAGTTGTGGAAATGGTGATTAGGGTTTGGAATGATTGATGGTGATGAATGGATAGAAGGGTGAATGGTGATTAGGGTTGTATGATGGAGATGATGATGAATTCAATTGATGATTGGAAGGATTGGGGATGGTTTTTAAATGAATTCTAGGCTCCAAGAATGTTATTCCAACTCAAAATGGAGTGCAACCCCCGATAATATGGTCAAAAGTGGTGTTATACCCATCCCCGAGTGTTTGAAAATGAAAATTCGCGTAACAGAAAAGTAAGGGTCGTCAAAGACGACCAATATGTGGCGTCGGCGACGCCATGTGCAATTGATGGTTTCTACTGACAGCTTTTTCCCTGTCTACGCACTTTTTCTCCGATGGGAACATCTGGGATGCGTCGCCGACGATGCCTGCAATTTGGGACTTCTGTTTTGACCGTTTCTCTCTCCCGGTTAAACCGTTTCTGGTCCCGATGCTCCGTTTAGCTCCCTAATAGCTCCTAAACTCCGTTAGACCTGCAAAACACAATTCCAATAAAAAGTAGGCTATTCAAAACTAAAAGTCATTTAAAAACATCAACTTAAACATAAACGAACATCGGTTTTCGACCACGCATCACATCCCCACACTTGTCTTTTGCTTGCCCTCAAGCAAATCTGTTTTTCACTTTCACGTGGGTCGAACGAGAAACACACATCCCATTCTTGAGACTATAGTTAAGGTCTAATGTCATAGCCGTTCATGATTTTTACAAATGTCAAAACATTTATCGGTAAAGTGAATAATCAAATAAGAAATGGTTACCCAAGATTAAACCGCCCTTGAAACTTACAAACCATGCACATCCCTCACAATGTTCTCTCCACTCGGTTTAAAATTTGACTAATAGATAATGAATTAGCACTTTTTAAATAATCACTCAAACCGATTACAACACGTACCCGCATATTCTTGCAACTCAATCATTTTCCACCACCGAACACAAATACTAAGCACACGTCAAAAGGTCTTTGAAGGTTTGTAACGAGGCTAGGCTAAGGGTATGGAATAGGATGTTTTTAAAGTGCTAAGGTGATGAAAATTCGATTGTTATTACAAAACGACTATTCTATGCACAACTAACTACCAACATTGAACTAGAAGGTAACAATTTTCGCCTTTTATTCCACGAACTAGAAACACATATTTTTGGTATTCTTCTTAACAATTTTCTGCTCTTTTTCACAACATTTTCTGTATTTTCGATTTTTTTTCACAAATATAAACCACAACTATATAAACAAATAAACCGACATCGAATTTTTATCACACGGGTTTAAAAAGAAAAGGTTTAACGGTCGTGGCCTAAATGGGTTGGTCAAATGAAATGTTTAGGCTCAAAGTGGGCGACTAAGGGATTTATTTGGGTAATGATAGATAAATGGTGTAAAGGGAAAAGGTTTACCTAATGCCTTAATCATTCTTGTGCTTGTATTCGGTCTATGGTCTGAAACGTATTAAAAGTTGCAAGTTCTACAATACGCGACTAATGGTCCACTCAAACAAAGAAACATATATATATGTATATGTATGATGTAAAAGTGGCTCAAAACCTCACGTATAAAGGGTATGGTATATGATATGCATAACGTACTAGTTTCTTAGGCGGATTATTCCCAAATAACCCCCCGTTAAATACCCTTCATGTTAATCGTTTTAACTTGACCATGACAAACGACCAAATGGGTGTGTCATCCCTCATTAACTTAGTTACTTGTGCTTTTTCGATTGCTTCAAACAAAGACATTTTTGAAAATTTTTTGAAATTTTCCCCCTATCCCCACGCTTGAGGTCAACATTCTCCTCAATGTGTAGTGTTTAAATGAAAGGGATCAAAAACGCAAACTTTTTCTCCCCATCCACACACTTGAGGTAAACATTGTCCTCAATGTGCAAGAATGGAGCCTTTAAAACGCACAAGGGATGTGCCACGACCAAACTCCCAAAGATTTCACCCCGGTCAATAATATACAATTTACAATCCACTTATTAAATAAATAAAAATAAAAGAAAGGAAACGAATGCACCGGGTTGTTTCTTGTTCCTCATGTGGTCTTCATTCTTCGATAAAAATGGTTGTCTCTTGAACATTTGTACCTACAAATCTAAATCCTTGTGTAGAAGCATTCTTCTCACAACCATCAACATTTGTTAGTTACTTGTTCTACCATTTTTACAAAAGATTTACCATGCCATTCGTTACTTTAATTTGAAATTTTGTGGAAAAGATAATTTACAACAATAACAATAATCTAACTCACTTTTGTAGGAATCAGAATTGCAATTAGCTTATGCAACAAGCCCTTTTAAACCTCCTGATAGCATGGGAGGACGAGTAGGTCTCGTGAGGGTTATATAGTGAATACACCCACAACATTCATTTATCTACTAAATAAAAATACTAGAAATAAAACGAAATAATAAGAATTATACAACAACACAAAACATACCTCACCACTATCGTTGGTAATGCTCGTTAGGATCAACCGTTGGTATGGGTGGTACGGGTATCCGGTGAGAGACTCGAACATCTCACGGTAGTCTTCGAGGGGACCTCTTTCCCCCTCAGCCGGTTGCTGAAACTTCGGCATGATGAAACTGGAGCCAACCCCTTTGGGCCAATCAGGAGATGGATCAGAAGGGTTAGCAAGCAAGGGAAGATTCTCATAACGCGTCCAAGGGGTGTGCTCTTGGAATGGAAGGTCTGCCATGTAGTCACGATGGTGCCTCTCTTGGTCGTAGAGGTGCTTGGCATTGTTTACTGCCAGTCCTTGAGCCATAGCCAAAGCCCCCCATCGGCGGTATTCCATCGCCTTCCGCTCGAGTCGGAGCCGAACCTGTTCCTGTTCCCATGCTTGTCTCTGGGACAACTCTTGCACCCGGTGCATTTCCTGTTGGTCCCAGTGAGACTGTTGCATAGCCCAGAAAGATTGTTGCTGCTGCCAATGTTCTTGCTCTTTGGCTCTGTGAGCAGCTTCTTCAGCCCAATGAGGTTCTTGTTGGGCTTGCCAATCTAGTTCCCATGTTCTCCTTTTTGTTCTCATATTCCTGGTTTTCCCCAATAGCGGCTGGGACATTATCAAAGACCACTTTCTGCCCATGGTTATAGTTACAATGACCCAGGTTACGCCTAAAGGTCACAAAATTTGCCACACCTGCCGATATCTCATGGTGTGGCCGGGCATACCTTTGACTTGGCCCCCTTGGACGTTGAGGCTCATCCTCCTCCTGTTATTCTACCATTTCGTCCTCCCTTGCAGCTTCTAGTGCCGCACTCGGATCAACAAACTGGAAACGGTGCCATTGATCATCAGTCACCGTGTATTGGTGGCCATAAACTTGAACTTGAATTTTCCAGTGTTTCTTCATAGATGCGAAGCAAATTTGCTCCACAGGTTTTGATACCCATAGTGATTCCGGCGGTAAACTATTTTGTTGCAAGTTCATGGCGCTGATTAACCGTACATACGGTATCATCTTCCGAGTACAAGCCTCCCGAGTATCCCAAGTATTCATCATCACTATATATCGCCACGACAACGTCGGTGACCCAAACATCAACGCGTGTAAAACCCGCCAATCCGGCCCCTTTATCTTCCACGGTCTTCAAACTGCACCATCACATTTTCTAATGAGATGCCTTGAAGGATTTTCCCTTCAACTGATAAGTGACTCCTCAAGGCTGCCCCGCCGTTAGAAAAAGGTAGCACCGACCCCATCATACCCTCGGGGTCCGCGGTGTTCATTTTGTTATCTAAGAATCGATCAATGGTGTAATAATCATATGCATCGGCCCCCAAGGAGTCAAAACCTACAATACAATTCATGGTCTTGAAAGACATGACCATCTGACCTCTCCCCGTGTCACCGACTAACTTTCATGTGTTCGCTGGACCGTCTCTATTATTGAACCTCAAAGATGCTAGGCACTTATACACCGCCGTCAAAGACACCCAGGGTGTGGCATCCTCACACCAGTCTAAAACCCGCTCCCAACTGAGCCTTTCAAACATTTGGACGGTCCCAATCATCCAGAACTCTTCCATGTTAACCGTCCGTTCTAGAACAAATCTTTTCAGAATAGTGGTAGACACACCCGTCACCATCTACCACTTCCACAATTTCACTTCAAGCTTCTTGTCATTAAATCTTGAAAGTGCTTTCTTTTTGTTTTCATCCCATATGGAAGCTCCATGATTATCTCGGAATTTTTCCTACACCCAATCTTGTCTATACAATCTTCCATCACCTTCTTCCACACTACTTAATTGTTCCCATTTCCTTTGCAATAACCCCGAAGACGAATCGGCCCCCAAAGATGATCCTTGGCCCGTAGTCTTATGCCTCTTTCGACTTGCCATGACTACGACCAACAAAATAAAGAGGACAATCAATATACCTCAAACTTCAAAATGACTCAAACTTAGAACATAGCATTGGATGTTGAACCACAATTATTCATTAGATGTAAATTAGCCAATTTAAACTTCCAAAGTTGCAAACTTTATCATCTAAAAATTAATTTCTCATGTTTAATCCTAAATTCAAACGATTTCAACAAAATTCAACATCTTGCTAATGTTCAATCATGCGAACAACCAAGTGTAATCACACTACTATGCTTGTTGCATGTTCAATCTAAAGCAAATTAAATGTTTACCTATAAATTCAAGCTACCATATCATACATTAAAATAAACAACCTACTCTTAAACATAAAGATTAAATTTTTGGAAGAAATCAACAAACCGTATCATAATAATGCTTAAATTCAAGTAAAGTTCATACCTTTGATGTTGAACATTAAGAAGAACTAAGAAATGATGAAAATCAAAGCTTGAAGAACACCCTTGCTAAAAACCCAAAAAATCAAGTTTAGTAATCTTGTAAACTAGCAAGAATTGATGAAAATCGTGTTAGGGGTTTTGTTCCTCTCGGAAATCTACACACAATGGGCTCAAGAATCACTGGAATTGGTTTAGAATTGAAGAAGTTATGGATGCTTGAAGTTTTAGGGTTCTTGGGAGTTTTTGTGGAGAAGATGAAGTGAATTTTTGGGTTATCAGAGATGTGATGCCGAGATTTTGTGGTGTAATAAGATTTAGAATGAAGTTGGGTCGAATTCGGGTTAGATGTAAGGTTAAAAACGAGTTCGGGTCAAGTTTAATTGGGTTTGGATGTGATTTGGGTCGATATTACATGGCTGGGAACGAGTGATGTCGGCCAGAGTTCGAGAGACTGTCAGCGAAGGCCTGCCCCCCCCCGGTCGTCGACGCCACATGCTTTTTGAGACTTGGTCCGACGACCTATTTGGCTGGTTATGGATGAAATACCCCGACGACCATTATGCGCATACCGTCGGTGACGACATGATGCCCCGTCGCCGACGCCTCACTGTTTTCCCATTTTTAATTTTTTAAATTTTTCATCTTTTTTTTTTTTTGAAAAATATGGGAAAAATTATGCGCTTTTTACAAAAGGATTCTAGGCTAGAAAAATCCTAAAAATGATTAAAAATATTTTTGTGAATTTTTATAAGTTTAAAACTAAAACTAAACTATCGTTTAACGATTCTACCACCCCCGAAAAGTCGTGTATTAACCCCAATACACGCAACAAGTCTAAAACATACCTCACATCTTCATGACCCGTTTCCGATGTCCGGAACTTCACACATCAAAGGGATTAGTACGAACGAAAACGATTATAGTGATAAACAATACGACATAAAAATAGAAAATATACAAAACTCTACAACAAATGTTACCGATCCTTAATTGACTTCATATGTTGGGACGTTTACTAAGAATCTTACCAACTCCACGTTCGCATCGTTTTCTCTTCGTTACCATCAAGAAATGGTTTAAGGTGGTGACCGTTGACCATTTGCTTTGACCTATCCTTCGGGTTCTCGATGGTAACATCTCATAGCTTCCCGACCCGTGTAATCACATACGGGCCCATGCACTTGCTTTTGAGCTTACTGGGAAAGTATTTGAGTTGTGAATTGTAGAGCCACACCTTTTGACCCACCACGAACTCCTTCAACTTCAACTTGGCATTGTTTGCTCTCTTCATGCCATCTTGTATTTTAACGCACACTCATATGCCTCCTCCCGAAGCTCTTCCAACTCGACAACTTTAGCTTGCGTTTTTTATCTGCATCATTGTATTTGATATTAACCTCTTTAATATCCCACAAAGCACGATGTAGAAGTTCCACCGGTAAGTGACAATTCTTACCGTAAACCAAGCGGTAAGGTGTACTGCCAATAGGAGTTTTATGTGCCATTCGATAGGCCCATAAGGCATCGTTGAGCCATCTCCTTCGCAAGTTGACCAACTTGTTTTGCCAATGCCTCATGAGATTTATCCCTCATCTCATTAACTCTCTTCATCTCCTTGATGTCCCTACTAGAATTCTTCACCACATTCAAAAGCGCGTCAATCTTGGCACCTAAGTCATCATCACCACTTTGATTGTTCCCCGACCCACTACTATTACCTCCTTGTTTGTAACATCTTTGGTAGTTTTCTCGACTTTGATACCCTTGGTTGGAATTGTTGCGTTGGTAACCCCCATGGTTACCACCTTATCGGTTCTGATACGAATAGCCACTTTGACCACCGCCTTTGCCAATTCTTTCCAGAATTTTAAAGAGTCCAACATATCGAGGCGCGAGCTTTCCTTTCTTGTTGAATCTGATCACCCCCTTCCAAGGTGATACCTTTAAGAGTACGTGATCGCCAACGTCAAATTCAAGGGGCTTGCAGCGTCTATCGGCGTAACTTTTCTGACGACTCCGAGCATTCAGCAGATTGTCTCATATCTGGATGATCTTGTCAGTCGTTTCTTGCAACAACCCAAGACCGGTAATTTACGGATCCCCGATCTCTTGCCATACAATAGGCGATCGACATTTTCTTCCGTATAATGCCTCAAATGGTGCCATTTGGATTCTAGAGTGATAACTGTTATTGTATGAGAATTCGACTAAAGGTAAGTGCGTGTCCTAATTACCACCGAAATCTTTGACACACGATCGAAGCATGTCTTCAAGGGTATGGATCGTTCGTTCAGTCTGACAGTCGGTTTGGGGATGGAAAGCGGTACTTAGATTAAGAGTAGTACCGAGAGCAGATTGAAACATCTCCCAAAGGCGCGAGGTAAACCGACCATTGCTGTCAGAGATGATATCATGAGGCGTCCCGTGTCGACATATAATTTTGTCGGTGTAGATTCGTGCTAATCGTTCCACCTTAAAGTCTTCTCATATCGGCAGAAAATGGGTAGATTTAGTAAGACGATCAACGACAACCCAGATGCTGTCGTGACCTGATGGCGTGCGCGGAAGTTTCGTTATAAAGTCCATAGCTATACTCTCCCATTTCCACATAGGGATCTCGGGTTGCACGAGTAAGCCAGAGGGGCGTTGATGCTCGGCATTGACTTTCGAACAAGTCAGGAACTTCGAAACATAGATAGCGATATCCTTCTTCATGCTCGGCCACTAGTACTTGTAGCGTAGGTCCTGGTACATCTGGTCTGCACCGGGATGAATAGAATATCTGGACTTGTGAGCTTCGTCTAGTAGAATCTGTCGTAAGTTGGTGCGTATGGGAATCCATATTTGGTCTAGGTAGTGGAATATACCATTTGATTTATTCACCAACTGTTCACCGTTGTTGTTAATCCTTTCTTTCTTCAAAGTGCGTTCGGTAAAACAAGCATGTTGCGCATTACGGATGAGAGCTTCGAGATTAAGCTGGGCTTAAGTATGAAGAATGCTATGCAGATAGCTTCGTCGACTGACAGCATCGGCAACGACATTTGCTTTGCCAGGGTGGTAACGAATCTCACAGTCGTGATCGTTAAGAAGTTCAACCCAGCGGCGTTGGCGTAAATTTAGTTCCTTTTGGTGGAAAATGTGTTGTAGGCTCTTGTGGTCGGTGAAGACCGTACACTTGGTACCATACAGGTAGTGTCGCCAAATCTTCAGCGCAAAAACAACTGCACCAAGCTCGAGATCGTGGGTTGTATAGTTCTTCTCCTGGATCTTGAGCTAACGAGAGGCGTACGCGATAACCTTGTCTCGTTGCATAAGAACACAACCGAGTCCGAGGTTAGAGGCATCGCAATAGACTACAAAGTCATCATTTTCGTCGGGTAACGCGAGTATGGGAGCATTGCAGAGGATAAGTTTGAAAGTTTGATAGGCAGTCTCTTGTTCAGTTCCCAAAACAAAAGGTTTGTCTTTTTGCGTGAGAGAGGTAATCGGTACAGTGATTTTAGAGAATCCTTCGATAAATCGGCGATAGTAGCCCGCTAGTCCGAGAAAAGAACGGACTTCAGACGGGTTCCTTGGTGTAACCCAACTCTTAACTGCTTCTATCTTCGCCGGATCGACATGAATACCTTGACTATTGATAATGTGACCGAGCAATTGAACCTCCTCGAGCCAGAATTCACACTTGGAGAACTTGGCATAAAGGCGGTTTCCTTGGACCAATTCAAGAACCAAACTGAGATGTTGTGCGTGTTTGGCTTTTGATTTGGAATAGATTAGGATATCATCGATAAACACGATGACGAAGCGGTCTAGATAGGGTTTGCACACGCGATTCATTAGGTCCATGAAAACTGCGGGAGCGTTAGTTAGACCAAAGGGCATAACAACAAATTCATAATGGCCATAACGGGTTCAGAACGCGGTTTTGGGTATATCTTCTTCTTGAATTCGTAACTGGTGATAACCTGAATGTAAATTGATCTTGGAAAAAACGTAGCACCTGGTAATTGATCAAACAAATCATCGATTCGAGGTAAGGGTTAGCGATCTTGATGGTAAGCTTATTCAATTCCTTTTAGTCGATGCGCATCCGGAACGATTCGTCCTTCTTTTTTACGAAGAGGACAGGCGCTCCCCACGGAGAGGTGCTAGGGTGAATAAAGCCTTTATCAAGAAATTCCTAGAGCTGACTCGAGAGTTCACGTATTTCGGAGGGAGCTAAACGATAAGGTGCTCTGGCGACAGGGTTTACTCCAGGGACGAGGTCGATTCGGAAGTCGATATCACGAGAGGGCGGTAAACCAGGTAATTCGTTAGAAAATACGGTAGGAAAATCATGAACCACAGGTACTTCTCCCATTTTCTTTCCTTTCTTTTCCTTCTCCGCTACTACGATGTGTGCCAAGAAAGCTTGGTATTCCTTGCGGAGATACTTGCTCGCTTGGACAAACGCCATGAGTTGTAATTTCTTCAAAGCAAGTTCACCATAAACGCACAATTGATCACCGTTTGCGAGGGAAAAGCGAAGCATCTTATCGAAACAAACAACTTCAGCAAGATTTTCGCGAAGAAAATCCATGCTTACTATGATGTCAAAACTACCAAGCTGCATCGGAATAAGGTCGATTGGGAAAACGTGATTGTTGAGTTCAAGCGTACAATCACGGAGAACAGAATGGACGGCGACGGTTCTTCCAGTGGCAATTTCAACGTCGAAGGTCTTAGGGAGATGGGTGCGCTTACGATTCAGGAGCTTTTCGAATTCAAACGATACAAAACTGTTATCCACTCCAGTATCAAATAAACACGAAGCATATATACCATTGACAAGGAACGTACCATTAACCACATTGTTATCCGCTTCAGCCTGGCGGGAGTTGATGTTGAAGGCACGTCCGTGGGCAGCTGGCTGCTGCTGTTGCTTAGGCTGCTGCTATTGATATTGTTGCGGCTACTGTTGTGGCTCTTGCTTCACCACTCGATTGGGGCACATGTTTGCAAAGTAGTTGGGATCACCACATGCATTGCAGGCTCTTGCATTGGCAGCGGGGGCAGGAGCTGCTTGTTGACGCTGTGGAGCAGGAAGAGGAGCTGGCAGAGCAGGTGCTTGAGCTTGAGCTTGGCGGGGACCGGTACGACAGTTGGCATTAAAGTGGCCGTACAGGTTACAGTGAACACAAAACCGGCATGCGATTCCAACCTGGTGATGATAGGTATTGGTAGGGCAGAGTGGGTGTGGACCAGTATATGCACGCTTGGGTTGCGGTGCATTAGTCACTGGGGCCGCTAATTGGCAGTTCTGGGGTTGTGGTTGAGCAGGCACGGCGTTTAGTGGTGCGGTGGTGACTGCACAGTTCTTGTTGCTGGTGTTGTTGTTCTTTCTCTTGTGACGTGAGAGCTTTGAAGACTGTGGTGCGGCGATTTCAGCGGTGGGAGCAGCGGTAACTTGGTGAAGACTTTTGGCAGCTTTATCGAAATAACCCACCCTAACTCGCTTATCATTGATCTCGGCAGTGAGTAAGTAAGTTTCCTCAATAGTTTTCGTTTTGGCGGCCTGCACAAAGTCTGCAACACAATCCGGCAAAGCACAGATGTATTTCTTGATGGTAACATCTGGGGTAGAAACTTGACCAGGACAATAGATACTCAGCTGCTTAAAGGGGGCAGTTAAACCAGCGTTGTCGCCACCCTCTTGTTTGATGTGCCAAAACTCATCCTCCAACTTCTGGAGCTCGTGGGGAGGGCAGAACTCCTTCATCATAATGTCCTTCAACTCATCCCACGTAAGCCCATAGGCTGCATCATTTCCGCGCTTGTTTCTTTTGGTAGTCCACCAGTCCAGAGCCCTGTACTGGAAAACGCCGGTGGCGTTAACAGTGCGAAGATTATCAAGACAGCCGCTCTCGCGTAGGGTGACTTTGATTGAATCGAACCATTGAAACATGGCAGTAGGCCCATCTTCTCCGGTGAATTCTTTAGGGGCGCAGGCTTTAAACTGCTTGAAGCTAAAAGTAGCTCAAGGTGAGTCAGTCCTTGATTCCTCTGAGGACTTGCTAGCGTCTTCATTTAACTCGCTGAGAATTTGCGGAATTACTTTAGGGATTTGACTTGCGACGAGAGAAGCGATTCGCTTGTCAGCGTGTTTGCGTCTAGCAACGCGGGAGTGGTGTCATCCAAATGACGACATTGTCTGCAACAGACATCGCCACAGGACTCAAACACAATTTTGATTAAATCTAGTATAATCTATTATCTCTCCCAAAGCGACTTATATTGTCACACCCCCAAAATACCACATGCGGAAACCCCCGCGAGGCGTGTGACGTACCAGGATCTAGCCACCAATCACATTGAACTCATAACAATTTTTGAAATAAAAGTTTTCATTAACATAAAGCGTTACAAAACATTAAATGTAATACATCGTGTTCAGCGGAAGCATAATATATGTTTAACTAAAACCCAAGTGTATGAAATCATTGTGTCTCGTTTCAAGTTTCCATGTTCCTTGACCCATGACCACTCCAGCATCCCGGACAGCAAGTTCCACATCCATACGTATGAATAACCTACGAGCATGCACACACGTGTATCAGACAACGGTGGTGAGTTCATAGTTTTACGAAAACGTTAGTTACCAAGTGTTTAGTTCCGTTCATTGATTACAATGTTGATAATACCTCGGATACAAGACGGCTCCTGATGTATGTTTTGCCCGTTCCCCAGTGCTCCTATCAAAGCACTGGGCATGACTGGGTCATTAGTTCACACCCGTCCTCTCCGGTACGGGGCGAGGGTGCCAAACCTAAGTTGCGCTACCAACTAATATCCCCATACCTCTCCGGTAACAAAAAGATGGGACTTAAAGGTGATAGGACGAGTGTATTATCCAACATACCAGATTTTACCCACGAGACATATTCATCTAAGGAATACCCAATTGCTTTACCCAAAAACTTATCCCTCTCAGGGATACCCAATGACTGTCCCAACCACCGGGACGCATGCTCAAGAGGAATGAACTCACCTTGGTTTGCTCGGTATGACTAGTTACTCGTTTACCGTTGGTCAACCAAATCCTAGTAGGGTTATCGATGACAGTCAGTTTCATAAACACATTCTCAAGTCACATATTCAACAAGTCATACGTAATACCATTGTCACATAGCACATAGCAAGTGTTTAGATTTCATACGCATTTACATCACAAGTTCATGTTTCCAACAGTAGTCACTGATGACACCAGTTTCATAATAATCGATTCACGTGTTGTTACAGATTACATTTGGTTAAGATCATAGTATAACACATATCAAGTACTTAGTTTCCAAACAAGTCTACATCCTGTGTTCATGACACATAACAATGTTTTACAGATAAGTTGGCTACCCACAACAGTTAAGTCAAGACTTCTCATTTCTGGTTATCATTATCATCATACAACAGACTAAGTTCCACAAACACCAGTGTACAACATCATAAACAACCTAACTGTTCAGCTCATTTACCTACACGACGAAACACCCCATGTTTCGTCGAGATGAGGGGTAACGAAACACCTAGTGTTTCGTCGGGAATATGGGTGACGAAAGACCCGTGATTCGTCAACAGGAGTTTCGTCGATATTGATTGTTTGGATATAGTCTTTCGTCGCTAACCCTAACAGTTTCATTATTAACACATCGCATCATTAGCAGCAGTTTTCAATCTATTCAAACTATATTAATGTAGCATAACAGTTTCAAGAGTCTTTCATCATCTTTGTGAACATCATGCATCATGATAAACCAAATATAAACATCATGCATCAGAACGATCTAACAAACCGTTTCCTATCATCATTGTCTACTAAGCTTTCGTAAAAGTCACATAAAACCCTAATTGATTTATCAGTTTACCATAGCAGAAATCAATATCACATTGGTACCATGAACTCTAATTTCGTTGATCAGTCATCGTGAATATTCCTAGATTGTTCCCATGATTATGTCATATCTTTGCTAATCTGTTATTCTACGAAACAAATACAAGAGAGGTTTCATAAGCTACCTAACCATCATTAGACTATCATCATATTCTATGAAAACAATTGTGAACACAACCATGATTAATGAATCAACAACATAAACACACTAACCTGAAATATAGGGCCGACAAGTATGCTAGGATAAAAGAGGCATGGCTTCGATGGATGAAGAGAGGCTACTAAGAGGATGGCACGATAAGATGAAGGAGGAGAAACTGCCGTCGAGTAATATGAGGGTCTAGGGTTTTAGTTTACGTCTTATAATATTACATAACGGTAGACAGTTGGGCCACGAAATGGATTGGACCGAAGCCCTTACTGGGGAAAAACTCTCCTGGCGAAAGACCTCCTGATGAAACACATCCTGGCGAAACACCTCCTGGGGAAACACCTCCTGGCGAAACACCTCCTGGCGAAACACCTCCTGGTGAAACACCTCCTGATGAAAAACCTCTTAAGATCTCAGGTTGTCACATCATCCCCAACTTGAAAGAAATTTCGTCCCGAAATTTGATAAGCTAAGTGGTCGGAGAGGGAAAAGAAGTGATGAGTATATCAGGATGACTGTGGGTTTTTCCCGGGTACCACATCATCCCCAACTTGAAAGGGAATTTCATCCCGAAATTCGCCAATGATATCAAAAGTTGACACAACCGTTTGAACAACTGAGGATACTAGAGCTTATTCCTATCATCCCTTTCCCATGTGAACTTCGGTCCACGTCTTGAGTTCCTCAACAACTGCAACTTGTCATTAACCTCAGACTCTAATAAGGGTATCACAAGCGTTTCATCGGAAAAACACTGCCTTAGATTCGAGACATAAATGATATCATGCACGTTACCCAATTCGTCGGGTAACTCGAGTTTGTAGGCGACGTGACAGATTCTTTCCAGAATTCTGAATAACTTAACGCAACGTAGATTAAGCTTGCCACGCTTCCCAAGCATACCACACCCTCCCAGGGTGAGCTTTTCAACATGATACGACCGCTTGCAACGAACTCTCAGTGTTTCCTAATCTTTTCAACTTTCCTGACGGTCCTCGTTGCCACCAAACGAGTTCCGATCCAAGCAATCTTCCCAAGTAGTTCGAGTACAATAGGTTGTCACCCACCTTAATCCAACAGGGAGATTAGCATTACTATCCATGCAATGTCTCAAACAGAGTTGTGTTACTACTAGATTGGTGACTGCTTATGTAGAACTCAGCCAAAGGTATGTGTCCTTGCCAATTTTTACTAAGTCAATCACACACATGCTCGCAGCATGTCTTCGAGTGTCAGGGAGGGGCGGTTCGTTTACTCTGACCGTTGGTCCAACGATGATAAGCAATGCTCATGTTTAGAAGGTAATAGGAGTTGGCACCTCGTGCCTAAATAGCCACCTCTCTAAGAGGAATATCCACAAGCTGTGAAGACTCGTCAGTTTCCTTGATTGCAATAAAGTGTGCTGGTTCCATCTCGAGTTGTAAGTAGACTAGCGACAAAATCCATGACAGTCTGTTCTCACTTCCATATGGGTGTTGGTGGTTGCTGATGCTCCATCTTGACGTTCCCACAAGTCAAACATCATTCACATACATTTCTGGGTAGGCCTTCTTGCCCGATCACCAGTACAAGGTTAATGGATTCTAGTATCTCTTATCAAAACCCAGACGACTAGAATGTCGAGGCCGGTGTGCTTCGCTCAACACAAATTCCCTACAGTTGCTGCGTAATGAGATCCACATTCGTTCCATGAGGTAACGAATATCATCCAACCTGCCAAAGGTTGCTTCTCCATGCCCCGCATGGGTTTAACTCGAAAATTCTCTTTCTGCAGTTCTTCAGTTTGAACAGAGCGAGTCTGATCAGGTAGGTTTGAGTCGATAGTGAGTCGCAAGGCTCGCTCGCGCTTAGGTTTCACAGTCGTAATCATTCAAAAGTTCCATCCAGCGATGTCGTTACACGTTCAACTCTTTCGAAACAAGGGTACACGGGAGGCCCTTGTGATCGATCTAGGTAGTGCATTTGGTACCGTCCAAGTAATGACTCCAACTTAAGTTCCAAGACTACGGTTTCCCACCGCAAGTTATGACTCGTGCAACTATTCTTGTAAATCCACTAACGTAAGCCATCCATTTTTCGTGTTGCATCCGTGTAGCTGGGGTTCTGATTCAAACCTTCATGGTATACCACTAAATCATCCGTACTCTTGGATAAAGACAATACCAAGTGCGTTGTAGAATTGGGTTTCAGAAGCCAAAAACATGTCCTCCTGTTTGTCTCCCACGAATACACAACACCCTGTTGTGCTAAAGAGATTAAAGCTGCGAAATCCTCGAAAATCCTGTGATAAACCTACGATAGTATCTAGCTGGACCAAGAAATTACTGTATCCCCTAATGGACTATTTGGTGACGATCCATATCTGATAAAAAGGGTCTTTAGCGAGATCTGCATGTATCCCCACTTCGTTGACTACGTGACCAAGAAAGCGTGCCTCCCAAATCCTGAAGTCGCACTTAGGTAAACTTAGCGTGGAGTTGCTCCTCCCCTAGGAGCTCTAGGACGAAATACAGGTGTCGTTCATGGTGTTCCTTTCTCCTAGAAATGATCCAAAACGTCATCAATAAGCACGGTCGGTTCATGTGGTCCAAAAAGCTGATGGTGTGTTGATTAACCCAAAGGTCATGGAATACAAAGTTGCAACGGACGCATCGCATTCGATATGCCGTTTCAGGAACATTCTCCCATTGTACTTCCATCCGATGTTGGTTCGTTCGTCAATCAATCTTCGAATAGGAGCTTACGCCTTGCAAATGGTCAACAGGTTGTCAATACATGGTCGAGGCGAACGGTTCTTGTCTATCACTTTGCTGAGTTCTCGATAGTCAGTACACATACCAAAAGGCTTATCTTCACAGATATCACCGGGGCTCCTCAAAGCGAAAAACTAGGTCTGACCAAACTCCTGTTCAACAGTTCCTGTAGTTGATTAGACAGCTCTTGCAACCCTCCTGGTGCAAGACGGTAAGAGTACGAGTAATCAGAGCTGCCTCTAGCGTGAGGTCAAACTGAGATTCCGTCTAACAGTTGTGGAAGTAAACCTGAAAGTTCCACGGGTAGCACACCGAGAGGAATCACAAATAATTGGTGGATCCTTGATCCTCTTTTCCTTAGCCTTAACATCAGTAACAGTCGCTAACATAGCGGGGTAATCCCTCCGTAGACACTTCTGGGCCCTTATAGCTGAAATGGCGCTAACCTTTGCACCACTCTGACGCTTTAGAGCAGATAATGATTCTCCACTAGGGAGAAGAATACGCAAAATTTTCTTCTCACATGGTACATCTGCGCGATCTCTGGATAACCAATCCACACTAACTACTGCATCGAAACCATCAAGGATAGTAGAAGGAAGGTCTATGTCGAACACTTGTCCCATAAGGTTGAGTTTGCATCCCAACGAACATATGAGGTTTCAATCGCCTTGCCATTAGCCGAGTCCTCAACAGGTTTGGTTTCAAGTAGCATCAGGATTATACAAAGCTGAGGCGAAACGATTAGCTACCAAGAACGTGCAGGCCACCATGTTGCTATAATCCTAGCGTCTCCCACGCCAATCCTAAATTCCCTTCCACGAGCATCACTTCTAGTGTTGTTGTTTTCGTTATGAGGATTTCCGATTCTGTCATTGCTCCCTTGGTTTTTGGCATTTCGACTTAACAACAGTCAATCCTTGTCGAAGTCACCTTCGTTTCCATACCATAGGCTATGATTACGAGTACCTTGATGTCCCCGTATCTGTTGCCTCTAATGTCTTTGCTTGAAACGGATCCCTACAATCCTTCACCTACAGAGTTTATCATGTCACATCTCGTGTCATATCCTAAGGTGTTATTCATCGTACTGGCAGTTTCACATTCCACACTATAGTCAATTGTCATCGCTCATGTCCCGATTGATTCGTAAGAGTTAACTCTCATAAGTCTTTGACTAGGGTTAGGGATTCAGTTGAAGTCGATTTGCTGGAGTTTCGTTGCCGGTAATCAGGGTCGTTCTAATACTGAGGTTGGTAAGGCACTACACTCATCCTCTTGTCCATCGTTCTTGCAAGTTGACTGAGCAATACACGGTATGTTTCTAGAGTGTTGATGAAGTGATCGCACTTCGGGGTCTAATGCGTCAGTACATTGAGTTCTAGCAAACAAAGAGGAGTGGGAGAGGTGTAGACCAATCATTCAACGCTGTGACACCCAACTCTGGGACGTTCGTACAAGCACCTAACATTCTACACAGTTCGTTAGGTGTGTAGATAGGTGTTCAGGTAATACTCGATAGCATCGAGATTCGAAAGGATTCAGAAAGGAGTGAAAATATCATGTTCAAGTAGGAGACAATTATTGCTACGACTCCTATAGACTGTTGTGTTTCACATTGATCAAATAAAGGAATGGAACCCCTTTTTCACTTGTTAAGCCTCACTGGGACTTGCATGCACCCCACATTATTATTATGTGTGCACACACAATAATATTATGATTCATGCTCATCTCAGTTCCTCCTAACTCATGTCAAATGGTTCCTCAAACTCGAATGCCAAACAGAGGTTATCAATACGTTAAGTCACAAGAGCCTAAGGACTATGACATGCTATCAACTCATCATATTGTAAGCAAGCAATTCATGTATTCATGCTATAGTGACGAGTGTGTGTTTGTACGCTACATCATATACAAATGTACACTACTCATGTAATGTATACCACATATGAAAAGACGAACCTTTCAATCTGGAGCTAAGTGTCATGGTCGTATTCTCGTTTTTAGAACTGTTCGGTTATAGTCTGGTTTTATAAAAACGTTTTTAAAACCAAGTTCACTATAACCAGTGGCTCTAATACCAAACTGTCACACCACCAAAATACCACATGCGGAAACCCCCGCGAGGCGTGTGACGTACCAGGATCTAGCCACCAATCACATTGAACTCCAAACAATTTTTGAAATAAAAGTTTTCATTAACATAAAGCGTTACAAAACATTAAATGTAATACATCGTGTTCAGTGGAAGTATAATACATGTTTAACTAAAACCCAAGTGTAAGAAATCATCGTGTCTCGTTTCAAGTTTCCAGGTTCCTTGACCCATGAGCACTCCAGCATCCCAGACAGCAAGTTCCACATCCATACGTATCAATAACCTGCGATCATGCACACACATGTATCAGACACCGCTGGTGAGTTCATAGTTTTACAAAAACGTTAGTTACCAAGTGTTTAGTTCCGTTCATTGATTACAATGTTGATAATACCTCGGATACAAGACGGCTCCTGATGTATGTTTTGCCCGTTCCCTAGTGCTCCTATCAAAGCACTGGGCATGACTGGGTCATTAGTTCACACACGTCCTCTCCGGTACAGGGTGAGGGTGCCAAACCTAAGTAGCGCTACCAACTAATACCCCGTTACCTCTCCGGTAACAAAAATATTGGACTTAAAGGTGATAGGACGAGTGTATTATTCAACATACCAGATTTTACCCACGAGACGTATTCCTCTCAGGAATACCCAATTGCTTTACCCAAAAACCTATCCCTCTCAGGGATGCCCAATGACTGTCCCCAACCAACGGGACGCATGCTCAAGAGGAATGAACTCACCTTGGTTTGCTCGGTATAACTAGTTACTCGTTTGTCGGTGGTCAACCAAATCCTAGTAGGGTTATCGATGACAGTCAGTTTCGTAAACACATTCTCAAGTCACATATTCAACAAGTCACACGTAATACCATTGTCACATAGCACATAGCAAATGTTTAGATTTCATACGCATTTACATCACAAGTTCATGTTTCCAACAGTAGTCACTGATGACACCAGTTTCATAATAATCGATTCACTTGTTGACACAGATTGCATTTGGTTAAGATCACAGTATAACACATATCAAGTACTCAGTTTCCAAACAAGTCTACATCTTGTGTTTATGACACATAACAATGTTTTACAGATAAGTTGGCTACCAACAACAGTTAAGTCAAGACTTCTCATTTCTGGTTATCATTATCATCATACAACAAACTAAGTTCCACAAACACCAGTGTACAACATCATAAACAACCTAACTGTTCAGCTCATTTACCTACACGACGAAACACCACATGTTTCGTCGAGATGAGGGGTAACGAAACACCTAGTGTTTCGTCGGGAATATGGGTGACGAAAGACCCATGATTCGTCAACAGGAGTTTCGTCGACATTGATTGTTTGGCAATAGTCTTTCATCACTAACCCTAACAGTTTCACTGTTAACACATCGCATCATTAGCAGCAGTTTTCAATCTATTCAATCTACTAAGATGATGGCACGAAAAGATGGAGGAGGAGAAACTGCCGTCGAGTAATATGAGGGTCTAGGGTTTTAGTTTACGTCTTGTAATATTAGATAACGGTAGATAGTTGGGCCACGAAATGGATTGGGCCGAAGCCCTTACTGGGGAAAAACTCTCCTGGTGAAAGAACTCCTGCAACCTCCTGGCGAAACTCCTCCTGGCTAAACACCTCCTGATGAAAAACCTCTTGAGATCTCAGGTTGTCACATATATACGTATAAAGCTCAGGAACACGTAAACACAAAATCAAGTAGGCACATAATACACAGAAGTACGTAAGCACATAAGCACGTAGTCCATGTAAGCACAGAAGCACATAATCCACATAACCTACCATATTTTTCACATATTCATCTACATATATTGCATGTATTAACCTATCTTTCACAGCGACGTATGCGATCGAGTATTGCGAGCGAGCAGCGATTGCGAGTAACATAGGCGATTTGTTAGATTGTTGAGATATATGTGCAGTGTGAGCAGTGCGTGTCGTTCGAAGCGAACAGCGAAAAGTGTATAAATCACCAAAATCGAAACACATAACACATAAAATCACATAAAATTCCCATAAAATCGAACATAAAAGTGGTGAGCCTCAGAGTTAGCGGCCTGCGAATCCAGAATCGAAAGATATAAAATCGAATAGAATGTCTCGGGTGTGCTAGACTTTGACTTCCCAAAGTGATTTGATTATTCACAAGGACTTTAAATACGCACTTGGCCTTCTGGACTGTACTCTCGCCTCGATCTGGGCAAACGGCACGCGTCCCTCCAGTTACAATGCGTTTCAAGTCGTTGGAGTCCGTCGAGACCTTGGTGAGAGTATTGTAAAACCCAAAATAGAGATTAGAACTAGTCATTCAGATACGGGTTTCACCCCTAACTTAATGACCTTGTTCCTGTGTGTGTAGTAAAAACCATGTGATAGAGCTGGGGATGTTTCGCTCTCTATTTATCGTAGATTACTGTCGAGGTATGGATTTCACTCCTAACTCAACGCAGATTATCGTGTTTGTAGTAAAAAGTTGCGTTAGGCGAGGGATTTAATCGAGAGTTTATGGATTTCACACCTAATATTGACTCAATCACCTTGCCCTACGTGGGAAATTTTGAAAATTGTGTGAGTTTCCAGTCTTAGGAAAGACTGACCTCGCGCGAAGCGGTAGTATGCGATGTTCGTGCAAGAGTGTGTGTAGTGTTTAGCGAGTGTAAGCGAGAATAGTAAGTAGGCTCGTATAAAACCCCTACCGGGTATGCACAAGTCGGTCTGTTGGTACTTAGACTATAGACTAGGTCTTTTCTAAGACATCGACCCGGACTAGGTCGAGTCTTTCCTAATTCCCTATAGTTATGGCTCTGATACCAATCTGTCACACCCCAACCGATGACGGAAACATCAGGGCGTGGCACTGAGAGGCTCTTTGGGTTGACAATTATAGTTGCTTGATAGTATTGCCATGTTCGGTACTTAGTATCTGAATTTTGCCATTTGGATTTGTTTAAACTTTTATACTTATGCTAGTATTTAAACTTGTACGCTCACCAATACTTTATGTATTGATCTATACTTTAACACGTATTGCAGGAAATTGATGATGATGAATGAAATCTAGTAGGAAGACTAGAATCGCTCCTTAAATTTTAGTATTTATGTTGTATTTGTTTCTTTATTGCGTTGTTGTATTTGCTTCGAAACGATGTACTTTGATTTAGTAATAAAAAGAAATTGTGATTTTATTAAGTATTGTCACAAATAGTGTTATGAAGTCTCTTGCAATCTCGTTTTCGTCTCACTCTGATGTTTCTGCCATCGGTTGGGGTGTGCCAAACGATACCAACTGAATTCTCCCCGCATTGTCCGCGTTCATTTTAATAGTTTTTTTAATTATAATATGATGTTGCACGTACGTATAAGATAGAGATCAAAGAACTCTAAGAGACTTAGCTAATTGGCTTACGACTAACCCTATATATATATATATATGTGTGTGTGTGTGTGTGTGCCTGTGTATTCATCATGATGACCTCTAATAGATTTTGTAAGCACATTCACTAATTGATGATCAAACTTGACCGTCTCACTTCCAATGATCACATCGGTAAGCTTTTCACTAACATAATGAAATTATTTACAATATATTTTGTCCTCTCATGAAATTCTGAGTTAGAGATGATATGTAAGATCTTGCAAATTTTTAAATTCCTTAGAGAAGTTGCTTGTCATATGCATGTTAATGACATATTGAATTTAGCAATACTCGATACTTGGACCATGTGCTTGACCTTGACCTTGCTACCACGGTGTATTTATTACTTTTCTAGGAAACCAAATTTCCTCCAAATAAGATAAATAATTATAAACTGATCGAAAACTAAAGAAAACCCTTCATAATCCTTCATAATCTGCATATGATTAACACTTAACCTTCGTATAGCTTCCCAATGAATGTCACATGGAGATCTCAACAACAGAAAAATGACAGATCAAATGAGATATTTGGTCGAGATATCGTAAGACAGTCAAGCCTTTTAACTAATCTCTAACTTACTTTAATCAACAAAAGGCTTTGCTTGCCTAAGTAGGCGTTTAACTAAAAGATCCATAAGAGTGTCTTTTGTTTGTAATCAATGAAATCTACTTCCTCGAGGATATCTAGGGCACACTTACAAATTGCCCATCTTTTGATTTTGCAGCATTAATTCCAAGAAAGTTTCTAAGTCTCCTAATATCCTTAATCTGGAAATGTTAGAAGACATGATACTCTTATTTGTTAGATACCAATAAGAACATTCCCGGTAACTACTATATCATCAACATAGGCTATTGTAACACCTCGAAAATTCACGTCCTATAATGTATTGACACGTGTCATAAGCTTGAACGTGTGAAAGTATACTCTAAAGGGACTAAAGTTGACAAACATGGAAAGTATGTGAATATAAGGGTTCAAAATGTCAACAAGGGATAAATATACTTTACAGTAACAATACATGATGCTCATACCGTCAAATGAATAAATCATGGATCATACGAAGCTAAATATGAAAGAAAGTGAGAGATTACAAACTACAGGGGTTAAATGTGTCAACATGTTTAAAGTATACCTCTGAGTGACCTTTTAGCAAACCCGAAGCTTTGTAACGGTAAATTATGCTCACTAGAATGTGTGATAAAAATTTCATAAAGTTTCGTTATCGTATGAGAAAGTTATGATCAAATTCGTATACGAGGGGTTAAAAGCGTCAACGTTGGAAATTATGACTTTTCGAGTAAGCACAAAGTTAACCAAGGACTTGCCAATGTTTAAAAAAGTCTTGAAGCCCTTATAAGTCAATTAGAGGGGATCAAAATGCAAAGAATAATGGTAAAATGACCTTTCGAAGGACCAAGAGCCAAGTGCAAACGGTTGAAAACCTTTTAGCCCTGATGAATGGCTTACGGACCGTAACGGTTTACCCTTACGGTCCGTAAGGGATGCCCAGATGCAGAAAGTTGGCTGTTGGCTGTTTTAAACGTTGCAACCGACTTAAAAATGATTTTTCACATCCATGGGCGACCCCTAATAGTTCCTAGGACTTAGGGGAACTTGTTAATGATCTGGATCACCCCTTAGACTTAGTTGTCATCATCAAAATGGATCAAGAACACTATAAAAGGCCCTCATAGTTGCAACATTGTGATCATTCATTCCATCTGCATTTGGGGAGCTTCCTGGAGCATAAGAGCAGACCCTAAGCAACCCAAATCGTGCAAAGGACTTCTGTAAGTATGCTTAACCTTTCTTAGTTGATTTTTTACTTAGTTTTAGCTTAAAAGTCAAACAGTCGTAATTACCGTTTGACTTAGCGATTAATCACTAATGGTCCAGTGATTATTCGAATTGAAAGTAGTTATAAGTTGGTAATTATGTGGGCAATAAACCCTTAAAAGGGCACCCTCTGATTCCCACTCTAACTAGACCATTTGTCGGGTCAAAGTTGATTAGAAAAAGTCAACAAAACTATAATTTGCAAATTAACATGTGATTAGCAATGTAGAAGGCATGTAACCTATTTTATCATTCATATAACTTGATAATAAGTATAAGAACTGGTCTAAGCTTGTTTGATCCGACAATTTTCTGTTTAGACCCGGTTCGGAACTGAAAGTCGTAAAACTTTGACTTTTGCTTTGACTTCAGTTCTGACCTGGTTTAGATAGGTTTAGAAATGCCTTAGGGCTTCCTTAGGACCAGGTTACATGTTGGTATAACCCTCTGTGCTTGGTTCATTGTTTGCCCCTTTCGTTTACACATTTCCGTTAATTGCCTAATGTTGAACAATATGCCCTTTTGACCATAAAACGAGAATTTTGGTTATGTGAAAGAACAATAATCTTTGTTACTGATTTATAAACATGTCCCTAAAATTTCACATCAGTTGGACGTCTAGATTAGGAGTTATGCTCATTAGCGTAATTATAACGCCTTTTAGTAATTAAACGACGCATTTAGCATAAAGCCTATCTAAACCCAATTTTTGACACCAACCTTTTACCCACTGATGTAATATAATATTTTGGGATTTTTAAAGATTTTTAATTATTTTTAACCTGCTCATAACCTAAGGTTATGGCATTGATTCGGTAAACACTGATTATACCCTTTTCGGTCATAAAATGAGTTCTACATAATATTTTGACACCAATCCAATTGATACTAATTTTATATAATAAATAAGGTATTTTTAAATTTATAACCTGATCAGAAAACTCAGATTTCCGGTATAACCCGGAAATCGCTTAAAATGGCTTTTTACGCGTATTAAACGCCTAGATTGGGTTTAAAAACCATTTTACCATATAAGACTTATTACCAACTGATATGACCTATTAAAATAAATTATTTTACTAGTGTATTCGGACCCGAATCTCTGAACTTTATATAATATCTTTTATAATCTTTAAAATGACCAAAATACCCCTACGGGGCTTAAATTGAGATTAAACTCGTTTTGGGCATAATGGAAGGTATCCTACTGATATCACAACATATTTAAGGCATATTAACTTAGGAAATCGTATATGACTCTTTTGGTTAATCGTTACGCACTTGTCGCGTTCGGATCGGCTTATGTAACTAGTTTACATATATTAGCCGAAACTAGTCAAACCATATAGTTTTTATCTCAAAATTCAGAATGTGTTCAAGTTACCCATATTAAACAAGCATACAAGCTTGTCAGGTCAAAACCACATTCTAAACCGGTATTCGCTTTAACATGCGTTTGAACTGTGTCTTCCGTTTGAAAACTAACCGGTCTAAGTCAAGGCTTAATTAAAGACCCGTTAGGATTCTAATAGGTTATTATAAAACCTTCGTTCCAGATTAGGAGCCCTGTAAAAGCTACGCGCACTTGCTGTATTTGATTTATACTTTGCTCAGGTAAATACTTTTAACTTATTTTCCCTATACGGGCTTGGGGTACGGTATTATAATACCGCTTGGTCGGGTATGAAGTCGTATAATCATATGTTGATTAAAAAGATGCATAACCCGTTTTATTCTGTCTTGTTTGATGCAATGCCTTTGGGGGGTTAATGACCGTGTCCTGGATATCCTCGGCTCATTCATTAGGGATGGCCACGGCTTAAGCACGGGGTGTAGGCATACACCTGACAGCTGCGTATGTAAAAAGGGTAGTTCACAAGAAGGGTATCTTCTTGTGGAATCATACCGCGTGGTGTGTCTATTAATCTTGTTAAACCGGCTCTTCTAACCGGGTCCTAAATGGACGACAAACATGTAAAACTGTATACAAGTTTATTTCTACATAATTATCCCAAGTTAAAAAGATATCTTGTGCCATGTGCATTCAAATCAATTTTCTAAACCATTTTCAAAATGAGTCAGTTAATTGTATTTACCAGTGTAAACAGACGTATTTTCCAAAAAGGTTAAGTGCAGGTACTATACGAAATAGGCTGGCTACTCCAGACATCAATAAGCAAGTCTTGCAAGCTCTAGATGTCAAAGTCTGTTGAACAGTTTTCTTTTTATTTGATCCGCCTGTGGATCCTTTACTTCCGTTGTAATACTTTGATATTGCTTATTATCGGATTGTAATATATTTTATCTTTTGCTTCCACTGTGCATTTATATATATTGTGTTGTTTGACTATGATGATATCAACTACGTCACGATACTGCCCACCGGGCCCACCGGTAATACGTGGAAATATCGGGGTGTGACAGGTTGGTATCAGAGCTAACACTGAGTGAATTAAACGCTAACCTTTTGTGTTTAATCTCAATTACACAGTTTCACATTCTTGAGTCTAGACAAGAACATAGGAGTAATCCTAATTCGTTTCATTGTCTTTAGATTGCTTCTTTTGTTATTTTCTGATTAGACCTTGCATGGGCAAGTCATTTTCTATTAAGAAGTCCCGTTTAGGGCAACCATATACTTGTTTAAATTTTAATGGAACAATTATGTTTAAAATATCATTCCTATATTATGAGATCTACCATTATAATAAAATGGCAAAATCTAAAAAGGACAAGACCTAGCCCATGTGTCACGTTAAGACAAGGCCAAGATGGTAGTTCCACAATTAGATTCAGATCCTTGTTAACATTTCAATTTAGAAATTGTTCTGCATTAATTATTAAAAAAATCTAAAGGGTAAAACCTAGCCTAAATGTCATTATAGACATGGCCAAGATGGTAAAACTTATTCAAGAGATTCAAATCTTTGTTAATTATCTGAAAGCATATTATCATGCTTGACAAAATGTGATACGATGAAATCACATAAGTCATTCTTAAATGGGTTATTCTAAATTCCCTTATTTATATAATCATCCCTTAAGGATGAAGTGCCCACGGGCTATAATTAACGTCCTCTGGACTAAAGACAGTGGTAGCCTACAACTCCCTGTCAAGAAAAGGTAATGAAGTTTGATTCAAACCTTAATGCCTCGATTCCGGAAAAAAATCATGGCATATAAATTAAACTTGTCTACGTGACTAGGCCTTTTGTGCTATTAATAACTTATAATTTTGGATAATGATAAAGATCCTGAACAAATATATATTTATCAAATTAACTAAAATGTGTATTAAAAACATGGTTAATAAATCGTTCAAAACGATAGTACTGTATGGGCTTCTAAATAAACTTTGCCCTTATCTTATTTTTGTAGTAATTAAGACTACATGGCCGACTCTGACGAGATGAACAGTCATCCTCTGGAAAACCACGATGATGACAAGATTAATATAACCAGAGGAGAACTTCGTACACTGATTGATACAGCTGTATCTAAAGCTGTAGAGGAGCAATTCAATGAGTATAGTGGGACTCATAGTAAAGCCTCATCTGTACCCAACTCTAAGTCTGTCCCTAAGACTCATTCTGAGGCTCATAGCAAGCCACCCTCAAAGAAAGACGAGCCAAAGAAAGATGATGATCGACGTTCATCTAATCAACTCAGTGTTCCATCCAAGAGGACAGTGTTTGATAATGAACCGCATACCAAGTCCTGTACCTATAAATACTTTGTTTCCTGCAAACCCCGGGTTTTCACTGGGGAGAAAGGGGCAATTGATTGTATGACCTGGTTGGATGAAATGGACACAGTTGTCGATATCAGCGGTTGTGCTGAAAAGGATGTGGTGAAGTATGTATCACAATCGTTCAAAGGAGAGGCACTGGCATGGTGGAAGTCTCTCATTCAAGCTGCTGGGAAGATCCCGCTCTATAACATGTCATAGGAACAGTTTGTTACTCTCATTATGGAGAAGTACTGCCCTCAACACGAGGTTGAGAGGATTGAGTCGGATTTCTTATCGTTGGTCATGACAAACTTAGATTGTCAAGCTTACCTCACCAGTTTCAATACCCTGTCCAGACTGGTTCCTTACCTAGTAACACCGGAACCCAAGCGACTTGCTCGCTTCATTGGGGGTTTAGCCCCAGAAATCAAAGCCAGTGTTAAGGCTTCAAGACCTGCCACTTTTAGGTCGGCAGTCGATCTATCTTTGTCCCTTACTTTAGATGCGGTCAGGTTGAGATCGCTAAAGAATTCTGAAGAAAGTAAGAGGAAGCGTGAGGATGATAACTCACGAGGGTCAGAGAAGAAGCACAAGGGAAACACTGATTCTAAGAAGTTTGGGTCTGAAAGTAATAGTCAGCGAACTTGCCGAAAGTGCAAGACTTGCCGAAAACATCACTTTGGAAAGTGTAGGCTTGAATTGAACCCGCTGATACAGTCCAGGACTTTTGCATGTGGGATCTGCAATTCCAAGGAACACAAGACCTTGGATTGCAAATAGTTGAAGGATGCAACCTGCTATCACTGCAACGAGAAAGGGCACGCTAAGTCGAACTGCCCAAAATATGCCAAGAAACCAGAAGAAGGTAAAAATACCAACGCTAGGGTCTTCAGAATGGATGCTAAGGAGGCAGTGCAAGATGATAACGTGATCACAGGTACCTTCCTCAAAAATGATGTTTATGCAAGAGTACTTTTCGATTCAGGTGCTGATAAGTCGTTCGTAGATAATAAGTTTTGTGAGTTGTTGAAATTGCCTGTTAAAACATTAAGTGTGAAATATGAGGTGGAATTAGCTGATGGTACCTTAGAAACCGCGTCAACAATGTTAGATGGATGTGTTATATCCATTAAGAACCACTCTTTTCCATTAACCTTACTTCCTTTGAAGTTAGCCGGTTTCGACATAGTTTTAGGCATGGACTGGTTATCTCATAACCAGGCCCAGATTGTCTGCAATAAGAAGCAAGTGGTGATCAAGACTCCGTCTGGTGAATCACTTACCATTCAAGGAGATACCCAGTATGGACTGCCTGAGTAAGTGTCTATGCTCAAGGCCTCTAGGTGTTTGAAGAAGGGTTGTGTCATCTACATGGCACAAGTGACTATTGATGAACCGAAACCTAAGATTGAAGATATCCCCGTCATTTCTGAATACCCCGAAGTTTTTCCTGAAGAACTACCTGGTTTACCACAAGATAGGCAAGTGGAATTCAGAATTGACATCATCCCTGGAGCAGCACCCGTAGCAAGGGCGCCTTATAGGTTGGCACCAACAGAGATGAAGGAATTAAGGACGCAGCTAGATGATTTGCTAGCCAAGGGTTTCATTAGACCTAGTTCGTCTCCTTGGGGAGCGCCAATCCTATTTGTCAAGAAGAAGGATGGATCGATGCGTCTATGCAACGATTACCGCAAACTTAACAAAGTCACTATCAAGAATAGGTATCCATTGCCCAGGATCGACGATCTGTTCGATCAACTGGAAGGGGAAAGTTACTTCTCCAAGATCGATTTGAGGTCAGGCTATCATCAATTGAAAGTTAGAGATGAAGATGTACACAAGACTGCATTTAGGACTCGTTATGGTCATTACGAGTTCCTAGTGATGCCTTTTGGGCTCACTAATGCACCTGCCGCATTCATGGATCTCATGAATCGCGTCTGCAAGCCCTACTTGGATAAATTCGTCATCGTCTTCATTGATGACATTCTCATTTACTCGAAGAGCCAAGCTGATCACGAGAAGCATCTCCGTTGCATTCTGAAGCTACTTCATCAAGAGAAGTTCTATGCCAAGTTCTCGAAGTGTGAATTCTGGCTTCGAGAAGTCCAATTTCTTGGACACATTGTTAGTGAGTGTGGTATTCAAGTGGATCCCACTAAAGTTGAAGCTGTCATGAATTGGCAAGAGCCAAAGACGCCTACAGAGATTCGTAGCTTTCTAGGTTTGGCAGGATATTATAGGCGATTTATTGAAAACTTCTCAAGGATTGCTGCACCCCTGACTTCGCTGACGCGTAAGAAGATTAAATTTGACTGGGGTCCTAAGCAGCAGGAATCCTTCGATATTCTGAAACAGAAATTGAGCAATGCTCCAGTACTGACATTGCCTGATGGAATCGATGAGTTCGTAGTATATTGTGATGCATCACACATCGGGATGGGATGTGTGCTTATGCAGAAAGGCAAAGTCATTGCCTATGCTTCACGCCAGTTAAAGGTGCACGAGAAGAATTACACCACCCATGACTTGGAGTTGGGTGTCTTTGTATTTGCACTAAAACTCTGGAGGCATTATTTTTATGGAACTAAGTATGTGATCTATTCTGATCACAAGAGCCTCCAGCACCTGTTTAACCAGAAAGATTTGAACATGAGGCAACGACGTTGGATGGAAACCTTAAATGATTATGATTGTGAGATAAGATACCATCCTGGCAAGGCGAATGTGGTCGCCGACGCCTTAAGTCGAAAAGAAAGAGTGAAGCCTATAAGAATCAATGCCAAGAGCATTGAGATAAAGAACAGTCTGAATGAAAGGTTGTTAGCTGCACATAAGGAAGTTGTGTTGGAAGCTAACTATCCTAATGAAAAGCTAGGGGTAACTGAGGAGCAGTTATCCTATGGCAAGGACGGAACCCTGAGATTGAATGGACGAATATGGGTTCCAGTTTATGGAGGACTTCGAGATGTTATTCTCCAGGAAGCCCACAGTTATAAATATTCCGTTCATCCTCGAGCTGATAAAATGTACCAGGGCCTAAAGGCAAATTTTTGGTGGATAGGCTTGCAGAAGTCTATAGCTGCTTATGTAGCTAAATGTTTGACGTGCGCGCAAGTCAAAGCTGAACATCAAAAGCCGTCAGGTTTACTACAACAACCTGAACTTCCCACATGGAAATGGGAGATGGTAACAATGGATTTCATCACCAAGTTGCCGAAGACAAGGAAAGGAAATGACACAATATGGGTGATAGTAGACAGACTGACTAAGTCAGCACATTTCCTACCCATAAAGGAGACTTATAGCTCCGACATGTTAGCCTAATTGTACGTAGATAAGATTGTATCACTACATGGCGTACCTGTGTCTATCATCTCTGACAGAGATACCAAATATACGTCACATTTTTGGAAAAGTTTCCAACAATCTTTGGGCACGCGCTTAAATTTTAGTACAGCTTACCATCCTCAGACGGACGGACAGAGTGAGCGTACCATCCAAACATTGGAAGACATGCTTCGTGCATGTGTAATTGATTTAGGTGGTAGTTGGGATAACCACCTGCCATTGGTTGAGTTCTCCTATAACAATAGCTACCATGCGAGCATTAAGGCTGCGCCTTTTGAGGCATTATATGGTAGAAAGTGCAGAACGCCCATTTGTTGGGCAGAAGTAGGAGAAGTACAATTATCAGGACCTGACTTAGTCTTTGAAACAACGGACAAGATTGTCCAGATTCGTGATCTCCTAAAAGCTGCCAGAGATAGGCAGAAAAGCTACGCCGATTTAAAGCGTAAACCTCTGAAATTCGAAGTAGGCGATAAATTGTTGCTCAAAGTATCACCCTGGAAGGGAGTGATGCGAATTGGTAAGGAAGGTAAGTTAAGCCCGAGATACATAGGACCATTCGAGGTCATCGAATGTGTCGGATCAGTTGCTTACAAGTTAAAATTACCTGAAGAGCTCAGTGGTATTCATAATGTATTCCACATCTGCAATCTGAAGAAGTGTTTCGCTGATGAATCACTAGTCATACCACATACATATGTGCACATTGACGAGAGCTTAAATTTTGTTGAAAAAACCTTTGTCGATTGAGGATCGACGGGTTAAGAAGCTTCGGAGGAAGCATGTACCTATCGTAAACGTTAAATGGGATGCCCGTAGAGGTCCCGAGTACACGTGGGAGGTAGAGTCCACAATAAAAGAAAAGTACCCTCATTTGTTTCAGTAAATCTCAAGGTCGAGATTTCTTTTAAGGGGGTGTGGATGTAACACCTCGAAAATTCACGTCCTATAATGTATTGACACGTGTCATAAGCTTGAACGTGTGAAAGTATACTCTAGAGGGACTAAAGTTGACAAACATGGAAAGTATGCAAATATAAGGGTTCAAAATGTCAACAAGGGATAAATATAATTTACAGTAACCCTACATGATGCTCATACCTTCAAACGAATAAATCATGGATCATACGAAGCTAAATATGAAAGAAAGTGAGAGATTACAAACTACAGGGGTTAAATGTGTCAACATGTTTAAAGTATACCTCTGAGTGACCTTCTAGCAAACCCGAAGCTTTGTAATGGTAAATTATGCTCACTAGAATGTGTGATAAAAATTTCACAAAGTTTCGTTATCGTATGAGAAAGTTATGATCAAAATCGTATACGAAGGGTTAAAAGCGTCAACGTTGGAAATTATGACTTTTCGGGTAAGCACAAAGTTAACCAAGGACTTGAAAATGTTTAAACAAGTCTTGAAGCCCTTATAAGTCAATTAGAGGGGCTCAAAATGCAAAGAAAAATGATAAAATGACCTTTCGAAGGACCAAGAGCCAAGTGCAAAAAGGTCTACCCTAACGGTCCGTAAGGGATGCCCGGATGTAGAAACTTGGCTGTTGGCTGTTTTAAACGTTGCAACCTACTTAAAAACGATTTTTCACATCCATGGGAGACCCCTAATAGTTCCTAGGACATAGGGGCACTTGTTAATGATCTGGATCACCCTTAGACTTAGTTGTCATCATCAAAATGAATCAAGAACACTATAAAAGGCCCTCATAGTTGCAACATTGTGATCACTCATTCCATCTGCATTTGGGGAGCTTCCTGGAGCATAAGATCAGACCCTAAGCATCCCAAATCGTGCATAGGACTTCTGTAAGTATGCTTAACCTTTCTTAGTTGAGTTTTTACTTAGTTTTAGCTTAAAAGTCAAACCGTCGTAATTACCGTTTGACTTAGCGATTAATCATTAATGGTCCAGTGATTAGTCGAATTGAAAGTAGTTATAAGTTGGTAATTATGTGGGCAATAAACCCTTAAAAGGGCACCCTCTGATTCCCACTCTAACTAGACCATTTGTCGGGTCAAAGTTGATTAGAAAAAGTCAACAGAACTATAATTTGTGAATTAACATGTGATTAGCAATGTAGAAGGCATGTAACCTATTTTATCATTCATATAACTTGATAATAAGTATAAGAACTGGTCTAAGCTTGTTTGATCCGACAATTTTCTGTTTAGACCCGGTTCTTAACCGAAAGTTGCAAAACTTTGACTTTTGCTTTGACTTCAGTTCTGACCTGATTTAGATAGGTTTAGAAATTCCTTTGGGCTTCCTTAGGACCAGGTTACATGTTGGTATAACCCTCTGTGCTTGGTTCATTGTTTGCCCCTTTCGTTTACACATTTCCGTTAATTGCCTAATGTTGACCAATATGCCCTTTTGACCATAAAACGAGAATTTTGGTTATGTGAAAGAATGATGTGTGTAAAATGCAACATATAAATTACATCAAATGAGGCATAAAACTAACCCTTTTTTAGTACTAATATTGGAAAAAGAGTGTTTTTGTTTTCCTTTTGTATTTTCAGGATTAAATGAGCTCAAAAACGCAAAAGAAGCAAAAAGACAGCTAAATCCAACATAAATACAAGAAAAGGAACATTAGTGGACTGCCCGAACCCTCAACGGCACCTTCCAAAGCAAAATAGAGAAAACAGAAGGCTGAACACGCCCCGTGCTCAGCCAGCATGGGGCCGTGCCCAAGAAGCAGCAGAAAAGACAAACCTATAGAAGCTTTTATTGCCCATCACGGGGCCGTGCTCAGCGGACACGGGGGCGTGTCGAAAGTACAGCAGGCGCATTTATTGTAATTGCGAATTACAATTAATGAGGAGAGAGAGTGTCAGACGGACACGGGGCCGTGCCCAGCGGACACGGGGCCGTGCCCAGCGGACACGGGGCCGTGTCCAGCTCTCTGTTCAGCCTATAAATAGGAGTGCTTGGATTCATTTCATCTCATCCCTTGGCACACCACCTCTCTCACACTTCATCCACCACCCACCACCATCACAACACCATCATCCACCACCATCATCCATTGTCCATCATAGAGTGTGTGAGTCGTCTCGGGATCCAAGATTGATCGTAAGAGTTCTTGACAATCAAGGCCATGTTTGCCTAAGTCTCTTACATCACTTGGTGAAGACAAAGTGTCTAGTATAATACTTTTTATTTCTAATCTTTTTCACTTTTTATTTGGTTTTGTATTAATGACTTTAATAACTAGTTACTTATGTTGAAGGTGATCTTTCCTTATCGTTTGTCCGTGGTGTCTTGGCATTATTTTACTGTCTATATAAAATAAAGGATTTTCACCATTCATATCTCCACGGTCTATATGGAGGTATGTTGGCTACCTGGTAGGGGGTTAAGGGAACGGTTTGGTAAAGGTCTTGCCATTGTTCAGCGTTTAGAGGTCCTGCAATGGACCTGGGTCAAATTTAGTAGGACCTCCTTCAATACTTCACGGTATTGGATGGCGGGGGTCCAAACTCTTTGATCCCCTCATAAGTTAACTACTATTAATACTATAACCCGGCTATTTAGGACTGTATCCCTGCTGACTCAGACTACTTAGCCGAGGGTAACGTCACCGCCAAAAGCGGGGCCTACCACAATACTGCATTAATAACTTAATTCATTATCTTCCAATAATCCACCCCTTTAGGATTGTATCCCTGCTGACTCAAACTACTGGGGTGAGGGTAACGTCACCTTCAAAAGAGGGGCCTACTACAATAACTAAGATAATCTCTTAATTATGTGCAAAAGTGCGGAAATAATCAAAGGTTATATTAGATACGAGTCGGAACCAAGTGATTCATCTTGTCTATCTGTTTTTATTTTATTTTTATTTTCAACATTTTAGTTAGTTTTATTTTTCTTAGTTTAAAACATTTTTCTAAACTTTTGTTTTGGTTAGACGTTGAGGATAAACCGGTACTAAAAGCTCTTGTGTCCTTGGACGACCTCGGTATCTTACCAACGCTATACTACACTCAACGATGGGTGCACTTGCCCATATGTGTGTTTAGTGTTAGTGAAATATCGTGTTTTATAAATTTAAAACTTGGCTAAAATAAGTGTTAAAAAGGGCTTAAAATACACACCTAATATATACGACACTTCACGCGCATCAAGTTTTTGGCGCCGCTGCCGGGGACACAAGGATTTTAAGAAAGTTAGGAATCAACGGCCTAATCATCTTTTATTTTTCTTTTTATTTTTTAGGATTTTCTTAGTTTTTCAGCTTCTGCAGCTCTCAGCACGGGCCGTGCCCGGTCAGACACGGGCCGTGCCCAGCAATCATCACTGGCAGTTTTTATTTTCTGAGTTACAGAGAGCTGAACACGGGGCCGTGTCGGTGCAACACGGGGTCGTGTCCAACTCCCAGTAACAGGGATCCAGAAATTAATTACTGTGCTTCTGAACACGGGCCGTGTTCATTGAGCACGGGGCCGTGGTGAACATTCTGACCAGCGTTCTTTTCTGTTTTTGTTGCAGGACTTGGAACCCAGGCGCCCCAATTGAACCTCCTACGTAGTGCATGAGCTCCAGTTCTAGTAGAGACATAAAAGAACCCCTAGAAGAACCCGAGCGCTTTCTCAGAAAAAGACTAAAAGCTAAAAATCAAGAGAAAGCTTCGGGGGACCCACTTCCAATGGCGGACCAACGTACCCTCATGGATTACCTACGGCCGACCGTAGGCAATCTTGGCGCCGCTATCAATGCCCCGAATGTCGAGGCCAACAACTTCGAACTTCGGCCGCATTTGATACAAATGCTCCAAAACTCCGCAACCTTCCACGGGCTTGCGGACGAGGATCCCCATCTACATATTACTAACTTCTTAGAAATATGTGATACCTTTCGGATCAATGGAGCATCAAATGACGCCATCCGCCTTCGAATGTTCCCTTTTTCACTAAAAGACCGAGCTAAGGCTTGGCTTAACACCCTCCCAGCTGGATCGGTAAACACCTGGGATGAACTCGCCCAAAAGTTTTTGTATAAGTATTTCCCTCCTGCTAAAACGGCTAAATTAATGACTGAAATTAATACATACTCACAAGAGGATGGGGAATCCTTATATGAAACTTGGGAAAGGTTCAAGGAGCTTCTAAGAAAGTGTCCTCACCATGGTCTAGCGGTATGGCAACAAGTATCCACTTTCTACAATGGATTGTTGCCACACACAAGACAAACACTTGATTCAAGCTCCGGGGGACTCTTAGGTAATCGTCGCCCAAATGAAATATATAACCAAATTGAGGAAATTGCTCAAACCAATTTTCAATGCCACACTCCCCGAGGTAATAAATCTATTGCCCCGGGCGCCCATAAGGTTGATGAAAGCACCTCTTTACAAGCCCAAATCGAGGCCCTCTCTTCAAAAATCAAGAGGCTAGAAATGACAAAAACGGCCTCAGTTATGGCTTGTGAAGGGTGTGGTGGGTCACATGAAAATTGGAGTTGTATGAAAGAATTAGATGAACAAACTGAAACGGTAAACTACATGGATAATAGACCTAGGCCGTCAGGTCCTCCAACGGGTACCTACAACCAAGGATGGCGTAACCACCCAAATCTTGGTTGGAGAGATCCCGGAAATAGTAGTAACCAACAAAACCAAAGAACTAATTTTCAACAACCACAAAATTTTCCTCAACAACAAGGTGGAAGAGAAAGGCTTGAAGATACTGTATCTCGCCTCATCTCTGACACTGAAAAGAAGAACTCGGATCGATTTCAACAACTGGAATCGAATTTCAGAAATCAACAAGCTAGCATTCAAAACGTTGAAAAACAATTAAATCAACTAGCTCAAAATTTCTCCGAGAGACCACCAGGCGCATTACCCAGTAATACCGAACCAAACCCAAAGGCACAAGTCCACCTCATCACATTAAGGAATCGAACCGTGGGTCCCGAGGATGCTCCAGTGCCGCCAAATGAAAGAATCCATTCTAGCCAGCCTGTGACTCCTCCTGCGCCAGAAAAGGCTTCTACACCAATTCAAGAGCCCACCAAGACTCCTCCAATCCCGTACCCCGGTAGGTTAAATCGTCAAAAGACTGATGAGCAATTCGCAAAGTTCGAAAGTTTACTAAAACAATTGCATGTTAATATTCCTTTTATTGAGGTCCTAACCCAAATGCCTAAATATGCAAAGTTCATGAGGGATTTCCTCACTCACAAAAGGAAAATTGAATCATTGCAATTAGTTAACTTAGGCGAAGAATGCTCAGCTCTAGTACTCAACAAACTTCCACAAAAGAAAATCGACCCCGGGAGCTTCACAATCCCTTGTTCGATTGGGAAGTCCCCCGTCCGAAATGCTTTAGCCGATCTTGGGGCTAGCATCAACCTCATGCCCACCTCAATGTTCAAGCGACTCGGCCTAGGAACAACAAGCCCTACAAAGATGAGCATACAACTCGCCGACAGGTCCGTCAAATTCCCCCATGGTGTCGCCGAAAATCTGCTAGTCAAGGTCGACAAATTCGTCTTTCCAACCGACTTTGTCATCCTAGACATGGAAGAAGACACCGAGGTCCCTCTCATCCTCGGGAGGCCATTCTTAGCCACCGCTCAAGCATTGGTGGATATGAATGACGGAACTCTAACATTGAAGTTTGGGGATGAGGAAGTGAAATTTGAATGTGGAAAGCGAGTAGAGGAAGAAGATCCGGTCAACTACATGAAGGTCATAGACTCAAGCTTGGATGACGCTCTCCGACGGTGTAACATGGGATGCAACACATCCCACTTGGGTAACATATGACCAGGTTTTGGGTCTAGCCAAGGACCCTTATAAACGTGGCGCACCATGGAGGCATTCCACGGAACTATCCTTAGTTTAATTTAGATTAGTTTTTATATTTTCTAGTTAGTTTAATTTTCAGGAATAAAACACACTCATGGTGGTAAAGGATGAAAAGGGGAACGAGAAAAATGATCCCATGCACAAGAACGAGGCAACCCGACAATTTTCTCCATTTCAGAAGGTTCAACACGGGCCGTGCCCAACCAACACGGCCCCGTGTCGAACCATCTGCAGAAAAACGCCCAGTACAGGTAACTAGACACGGGCCGTGTCCAACCAACACGCCCCCGTGTCCAGACTTCTGTTTCTCTTATTTCAATTTTGTTACTGGCACTTGAACACGGGGCCGTGCCCGGATAACACGGGGCCGTGTTCAGTGCCCAGTAACACAAAGTTTTGCTTTTTAAACACTATTTTATACATCTAATCAACCTAAAAATTTATTTTTGGGACACATTGAGGACAATGTGTAATTTAAGTGTGGGGGGGATGCTAAAACCTTGAATTTTGCAAGTCCTAAATACAAGCCTTACACAAAACTCTATTGGAACCGCTAATCACCCCAAATTTTTTCAAAAATTTCATTTTTTTCTTACTTGTCTAGGTTTAACTCGGGAAATTCAAGTTCTCAAAAAAGTTATATTTTTACAAATTTACAACCAATAGCGTAGTGATAAAAAGAACCAACATAAGAAAATTATGAAAAGGCATGACAAACTTATTTAAAATTTGATTATAAATACTTGATCACATAAAAACCCATTCCCACAAAAGTGAGTTTTGAGCCTTTATTGAGCACACAATTACATATCATTTGACTAAATGCTCATTTTTCGTTTCTTGTGTGAATAGCTGCTTGGTTCTTACGACTCTAGAACTTGCCATGACAATACATTCCCGGTCCTTATCAACTTAAACTAGAGTAAGTAAATGATGGAGGCATTAGGACTAACCTTTTTCATTTCTACACCATTATTTTTTTCTTTTTCTTTTACCACCTACCCAAAAATCCCCCTAGTTAGCCCCTTTGAGCCTAAACCTTTTCGTTTCATCACCCAAACAAAAAACCCTTTCACCCACCAAAACCTTTTTCATTTTTAGCCCTTTATTTTAGTAACAAGTTCGGTTCTTCGTGAAAAAAAAAATATATATATATATATATATATTTGATAATAATGAAGCAAAAAGAAAATAAACAAACAAAGTAATCAAAAATAACTTTGTTTGAATAAAAGCTTCATAAAAAAAAAAAAAAGTACGAAAACCGACACTTGTTACGCTTTTAGCCCTTTTTCCACTAACCACTAACCCAACCACCTACCTTTAACCCTAGCCAACCCTTAACCCACAAAGTCCTCTTGATATCTACAAAGGTATAAAAGTTAAAAAGGAGGAGGATTGATTTCTTGGCAAGCCTATGGTAGGAATAAGTTCCATGCCGCTCTCGAGTGATTCAGTAAAAATACACCTTCGGCCGAGTGTGAGTGATTTCCCCGCGAGGTATGTGAACTTGTATATAAACAGAATTTTAAAAAGGCATGTTATGCCCAAATAAGTAATTTCTTTTATGAACAGTTCTAAATAAATCATTACGAATAGGAGTGTAAATAAATAAAAATAAAACCCAAAAAGATCTTGGAAATCCCGACACTCTACGACAAGCCCAAAACCTTCTCTTCTACCTATTCCATTTGGGAGTGTAAGCCACATATTAAAGAGTTTTGCTTGAGGATAAGCAAAAGTTCAAGTGTGGGGGTATTTGATGTGTGTAAAATGCAACATATAAATTACATCAAATGAGGCATAAAACTAACCCTTTTTTAGTACTAATATTGGAAAAAGAGTGTTTTTGTTTTCCTTTTGTATTTTCAGGATTAAATGAGCTCAAAAACGCAAAAGAAGCAAAAAGACAGCTAAATCCAACATAAATACAAGAAAAGGAACATTAGTGGACTGCCCGAACCCTCAACGGCACCTTCCAAAGCAAAATAGAGAAAACAGAAGGCTGAACACGCCCCGTGCTCAGCCAGCACGGGGCCGTGCCCAAGAAGCAGCAGAAAAGACAAACCTATAGAAGCTTCTATTGCCCATCACGGGGCCGTGCTCAGCGGACACGGGGGCGTGTCGAAAGTACAGCAGGCGCATTTATTGTAATTGCGAATTACAATTAATGAGGAGAGAGAGTGTCAGACGGACACGGGGCCGTGCCCAGCGGACACGGGGCCGTGTCCAGCTCTCTGTTCAGCCTATAAATAGGAGTGCTTGGATTCATTTCATCTCATCCCTTGGCACACCACCTCTCTCACACTTCATCCACCACCCACCACCATCACAACACCATCATCCACCACCATCATCCATTGTCCATCATAGAGTGTGTGAGTCGTCTCGGGATCCAAGATTGATCGTAAGAGTTCTTGACAATCAAGGCCATGTTTGCCTAAGTCTCTTACATCACTTGGTGAAGACAAAGTGTCTAGTATAATACTTTTTATTTCTAATCTTTTTCACTTTTTATTTGGTTTTGTATTAATGACTTTAATAACTAGTTACTTATGTTGAAGGTGATCTTTCCTTATCGTTTGTCCGTGGTGTCTTGGCATTATTTTACTGTCTATATAAAATAAAGGATTTTCACCATTCATATCTCCACGGTCTATATGGAGGTATGTTGGCTACCTGGTAGGGGGTTAAGGGAACGGTTTGGTAAAGGTCTTGCCATTGTTCAGCGTTTAGAGGTCCTGCAATGGACCTGGGTCAAATTTAGTAGGACCTCCTTCAATACTTCACGGTATTGGATGGCGGGGGTCCAAACTCTTTGATCCCCTCATAAGTTAACTACTATTAATACTATAACCCGGCTATTTAGGACTGTATCCCTGCTGACTCAGACTACTTAGCCGAGGGTAACGTCACCGCCAAAAGCGGGGCCTACCACAATACTGCATTAATAACTTAATTCATTATCTTCCAATAATCCACCCCTTTAAGATTGTATCCCTGCTGACTCAAACTACTGGGGTGAGGGTAACGTCACATTCAAAAGAGGGGCCTACTACAATAACTAAGATAATCTCTTAATTATGTGCAAAAGTGCGGAAATAATCAAAGGTTATATTAGATACGAGTCGGAACCAAGTGATTCATCTTGTCTATCTGTTTTTATTTTATTTTTATTTTCAGCATTTTAGTTAGTTTTATTTTTCTTAGTTTAAAACATTTTTCTAAACTTTTGTTTTGGTTAGACGTTGAGGATAAACCGGTACTAAAAGCTCTTGTGTCCTTGGACGACCTCGGTATCTTACCAACGCTATACTACACTCAACGATGGGTGCACTTGCCCATATGTGTGTTTAGTGTTAGTGAAATATCGTGTTTTATAAATTTAAAACTTGGCTAAAATAAGTGTTAAAAAGGGCTTAAAATACACACCTAATATATACGACACTTCACGCGCATCAAAGAACAATAATCTTTGTTACTGATTTATAAACATGTCCCTAAAATTTCACATCAGTTGGAGGTCTAGATTAGGAGTTATGCTCATTAGCGTAATTATAACGCCTTTTAGTAATTAAACGGCGCAATTAGCATAAAGCCTATCTAAACCCAATTTTTGACACCAAAACTTTTACCCACAAATGTAATATAATATTTTGGGATTTTTAAAGATTTTTAATTATTTTTAACCTGCTCATAACCTAAGGTTATGGCATTGATTCGGTAAATACCGATTATACCCTTTTCGGTCATAAAATGAGTTCTACATAATATTTTGACACCAATCCAATTGCTACTGATTTTATGTAATAAATAAAGTATTTTTAACTTTATAACCTGATCAGAAAACTCAGATTTCCGGTATAACCCGGAAATCACTTAAAATGGCTTTTTACGCGTATTAAACGCCTAGATTGGGTATAAAAACCATTTTACCATATAAGACTTATTACCAACTGATATGACCTATTAAAATAAATTATTTTACTAGTGTATTCGTACCCGAATCTCAGAACTTTATATAATCTCTTTTATAATCTTTAAAATGACCAAAATACCCCTACGGGGCTTAAATTGAGACTAAACTCGTTTTGGGCATAATGGAAGGTATCCTACTGATATCACAACATATTTAAGGCATATTAACTTAGGAAACCGTATACGACTCTTTTGGTTACTCGTTACGCACTCGTCGCGTTCGGATCGACTTATGTAACTAGTTTACATATATTAGCCGAAACGGGTCAAACCATATAGTTTTTATCTCAAAATCCAGAATGTGTTCAAGTTACCCATATTAAACAAGCATACAAGCTTGTCGGGTCAAAACCACATTCTAAACCGGTCTTCGCTTTAACATGCGTTTGAACCGTGTCTTCTTTTTGAAAACTAACCGGTCTAAGTCAAGGCTTAATTAAAGACCCGTTAGGATTCTAATAGGTTATTTATAAAACCTTCGTTCCAGATTAGGAGCCCAGTAAAAGCTACGCGCACTTGCTGTATTTGATTTATAATTTGCTCAGGTAAATACTTTTAACTTATTTTCCCTATACGGGCTTGGGGTACGGTATTATAATACCGCTTGGTCGGGTATGAAGTCGTACAATCATATGTTGATTAAAAAGATGCATAACCCGTTTTATTCTATCTTGTTTGATGCAATGCCTTTGGGGGGTTAATGACCGTGTCCTGGATATCCTCGGCTCATTCATTAGGGATGACCACGACTTAAGCACGGGGTGTCGGCATACACCTGACAGCTGCGTATGTAAAAAGGGTAGTTCACAAGAAGGGTATCTTCTTGTGGAATCATATCGCGTGGTGTGTCTATTAATCTTGTTAAACCGGCTCTTCTAACCGGGTCCTAAATGGACGACAAACATGTAAAACTGTATACAAGTTTATTTCTACATAATTATCCCAATTTAAAAAGATATCTTGTGCCATGTGCATTCAAATCAGTTTTCTAAACCATTTTCAAAATGAGTCAGTTAATTGTATTTACCAGTGTAAACTGACGTATTTTCCAAAAAGGTTAAGTGCAGGTACTATACGAAATAGACTGGCTACTCCAGACATCAATAAGCAAGTCTTGCAGGCTCTAGATGTCAAAGTTGGTTGAACAACTTTCTTTTTATTTGATCCGCCTGTGGATCCTTTACTTCCGTTGTAATACTTTGATATTGCTTATTATCGGATTGTATTTATCTTTTGCTTCCGCTGTGCATTTATATATATTGTGTTGTTTGACTATGATGATATCAACTACGTCACGATACTCCCCACCGGGCCCACCGGTAATACGTGGAAATATCGGGGTGTGACAGGTTGGTATCAGAGCCAAAACTGAGTGAATTAAATGCTAACCTTTTGTGTTTAATCTCAGTTACACAGTTGCACATTCTTGAGTCTAGACAAGAACATAGGACTAATCCTAATTCGTTTCATTGTCTTTTGATTGCTTCTTTTGTTATTTTCTGATTAGCCCTTGCATGGGCAAGTCATTTTCTATTAAGAAGTCCCGTTTAGGGCAACCATATACTTGTTTAAATTTTAATGGAACAATTATGTTTAAAATATCATTCCTATATTATGAGATCTACCATTATAATAAAATGGCAAAATCTAAAAAGGACAAGACCTAGCCCATGTATCACGTTAAGACAAGGCCAAGATGGTAGCTCCACAATTAGATTCAGGTCCTTGTTAACATTTCAATTTAGAAATTGTTCTGCATTAATTATTAAAAAGAATCTAAAGGGTAAAACCTAGCCTAAATGTCATTATAGACATGGCCAAGATGGTAAAACTTATTCAAGTGATTCAAATCTTTGTTAATTATCTGAAAGCATATTATCATGCTTGACAAAATGTGATACGATGAAATCACATAAGTCATTCTTAAATGGGTTATTCTAAATTCCCTTATTTATATAATCATCCCTTAAGGATGAAGTGCCCACGGGCTATAATTAGCGTCCTCTGGACTAAAGACAGTGGTAGCCTACAACTCCCTGTCAAGAAAAGGTAATGAACTTTGATTCAAACCTTAATGCCACGATTCCGAAAAAAAAATCAAGGCCTATAAATTAAACTTGTCTACGTGACTAGGCCTTTTGTGCTATTAATAACTTATAATTTAGGATTATGATAAAGATCCTGAACAAATATATATTTATCAAATTAACTAAAATGTGTATTAAAAACATGGTTAATAAATCGTTCAAAACGATAGTACTGTATGGGCTTCTAAATAAACTTTGCCCTTATCTTATTTTTGTAGTAATTAAGACTACATGGCCGACTCTGATGAGATGAACAGTCATCCTCTGGAAAACCACGATGATGACAAGATTAATATAACCAGAGGAGAACTTCGTACACTGATTGATACAGCTGTATCTAAAGCTGTAGAGGATCAATTCAAGGAGTATAGTGGGACTCATAGTAAATCCTCATCTGTACCCCACTCTAAGTCTGTCCCTAAGACTCATTCTGAGGCTCATAGCAAGCCACCCTCAAAGAAAGATGAGCCAAAGAAAGATGATGATCGGCGTTCATCTAATCAACTCAGTGTTCCATCCAAGAGGATAGTGTTCGATAATGAACTGCATACCAAGTCCGTAAATAACCAAATAATCTATATTAAATTAATCTAAGTCCAAAGCTGATATGTGAAGTAAATCTTGGAAAACAGCTCAAACATTGTTACATGAAACTAGTGATGAGCATGGTACCGATACCAAAAAACGCTAAAAGTGAGTATTTGTATCGAAATGTTCGGTACGGTACGGTACCGGTATTTGAAGGTAAAAATCGGTATTTTACATGTACCATACTGAAAGTACCGGTATTGAAAACTCCAAAAAGATGGTATCGAATCGGTACCGAAAATAATTCGGTATAGGAAATTCGGTACCGGTTCGATACCAGTACCAAGTACCACATGCTCATCCCTACTTGGAAAATGTGTAATAATTCATATGGCAATGTATTTATCTAAGCAATTTGTAACACAAGACATGGCAAAACAAATGTACACTCAAACCTTAATTGACTGGTATGGAATCCAAAGGGTTCCCAAAAGGCTAAGGAGTGCGGATGCATTGTTAAGCTAGTAGATCTATCATGTACTCATGTTCGGCTTGTTCAAAGTTAATGAATGTACTAGTATGGTCCAGTAATGTGGAAAACCAAACAAGTATACGTGCACAAAAAAGAAACAAGACGTCATACAAGCCATTAAGTAATTGAATTGTATATGGTATAAGTAATGGAAAACTGTATATGAATAATGACGAATATAACACCCTAAAAAGTAAAAATGAAAAAGGGGATATGTAAACTCACTTTGACAAACAAATGAGCACACAAGTTGTTTGTATTGAAGATATTGGGAGAATCCTAAAGTATTACCATCTCATGATCAAGTGATAGAGTTTAACAAATAATGAATTTATATTAAAGTATAAGGTATTGTAGCACTATAGGAACTTAGGAATTCTAGATTTAGTTTAGGAATAATTAGGGATTGGATTTTAAAAGATTAGTATTTACTTAATTTTTATTAAGATGTATTTAAGGGTTATATATTACAAATCTTGAAAATGATTCATCTCATTTATCATAACAAAATAATTATGAAAGGCTTTAGTGTGTTAGATATAGAATACAAATGATTTATTATTTATATACCATACCAAGAATGATTAATCAAACAATTATTTTTTAGGGTTAATACAAAAAAAATAATTAAATTAATTACTTTAGGGTCTAATAATTTATATTTATTCAAGATAGTTAAATAAAATAATTGTAATGAATAGAGTGTACAAATGTATCTAATTATGTTAATATGAATTTATATGTATAGAATGTGTCTAATAATTAAAGAAAATTTTAAACTTATAAATTGTTAAAATAATATCTATTTTAAATAATGAATCTTGTTTTATTAGAAAATGTATAAAACAGATTTATATAAATTTGTTTATATAGAATCTATTATTTATATATTTGTCAAATTGAATTTTTACAAATGGCAATATTTGTTAATCGAACTTATTCTACCCAACTTTTTTATAAACATATTATTTATCTAACATAGTTAGATAAATTTACCAATGTTCCTTTTATAAATAAGATCTTATTTATCTAATGCAATTAGATAAATTTTCACATGCATCTTTTAAAAAAAATTATTTATCCAATTTAATCAGATAAAATTACCTGTTCTTCTTTTATAAAACTTGTTTATCTAATTTAGCTAGATACACTTATCAGTATTTATTAAACTTGCTCTTATCCCATTGCTTTTAGATTTCATACCACTCATACAAATCCATAGAGTTTATCAAATTTAAATTATAATGCCACCTTACAACTATCATTTAAACAATAACCCTTTACATTTTTCATAAAACACCTTAAAAAAGAAACAATGTTTGAAAACCTCCTGTTTACTTACCCCTATACACATACCTTATCCCATATGTGTACGTCTTCTTCCATCTGACATTTTGTAAGGTCTCCTACCTAAGGATCTCACTCAGATAAGAATCACTAGGTGTGCGGAATCCACCTAGCAATCACTATTGTATTGTATTGGATCAAGAAAGTGTAGAATAAGAATGATGAAAATGATGAATGACGTCACACACAGTAGCCGTCAATTCACACACAGTGACAATGATTAGTTTTTATTGAAAAACAAACTTTCCACAAAAGAAATCGCCATGTATAACATTTTACTAAGAGTTTATATACAATGGGAAGTCCTGACTACAAAAGTCAGGACATAGAAAGGCCCAATGCCCAACACAATGCAAACCCTGACTAAATAAATGCCTAAATTCGGACTATAGTAGAGGAACTAAGTCCAGACCATGAAACCCTCATAAATTCTGACCAACATGAAACCATGTTGATATCCTTGGATATTTTTATTTTGCAGGCTCGTATTGATTCCTTAAAGGTTGCATCTTCCCAAAATGCAGATGTTCAAAAACAACGCTTGATGTGGAAATTACCATAACATGGGGTTTACAAGTAGCATGAATAAAACACTTGGAGAATCATACAACTTCAGAACTGGCCACTAGTTACAAATTTTCTCCCCACCACAACAACAGTAATGTGGCCACAAACCCATGGATGCAAATTTGCAGCACTTTCAAATCTAAAACAGTGAGTATATGGACTTGAAGAAAAACAGTCTTGAAATAGTTGTTAGTTTATGTGTAAAGTCGTTTTCCTTTGTAACTTTTGTAGATAGGTTTTGATTAGAAGTTAATGTTTATAATTAGTATTACTATTTAAATTAAAAACTTATGTATGGATTTTGGGTTATTATTGTTAATAGCATTTGGTTTTTAGTTTTCTCATTTTACTATAGTTTTTATTTGACAAGAATGGGAAAATAAAATGGGTAATTACACAAAAATGGTCACGTAAAACCACATAAAAAGTGTGACCAAAGTTTAGACAACCACACATAGAATTACAAAATTTCATGTGACTATAAATAAACATTAGCCACATCATAGTCATTTTGTTTCTTGTTTGTGTGGCGGAATGATACCATACGTAATGGAAAAAAAGTTACGTGTGATCAAAGGTTAGACAATAGCCACACTTAAAATTACAAAATTTTGTGTGACTATAAATAACCATTACCCACATCATAATTACTTTGCTTTTTATCGTGTGATGAAATAATACCAAACGTCATGGGAAAAGAAAATTATGTGTGACCAAAGGTTAGATAATAGCCACACTTAAAATTGAAAAATTTCATGGCTATAAATAACCACTAGCCGTACCATAGTCACTTTGTTTCTTGTTTGTGTGACGGAATGATACCAAACGTCATGGGAAAAGAAGATTATGTGTGACCAAATGTTAGACAATAGCCACATCTAAAATTACAATATTTGGTATGACTATAAATAACCACTAGTCACGCCATCGTTACTTTGTTTTTTGGTGTGACAAAATGATACCAAACATCATGGGAAAGAAAGTTATCTGTGACCAAATCTTAGATAATAGCCATAATTATAATTACAAAATCTAATGTGGCTATACATAACCATTAGCCACACTTTAATCACTTTGTTTTTTCTTTGTGTGACGGAATGATATTAAACGTCATGGGAAAAACAAATACGTGTGACAAAATGTTAGACAATAGCCACATCATCATAACTTTGTTTTTATTGTGTGACGAACTAATAACAAATGTCATAGGAAAAACATATATATGTGACCAAAAGTTAGACAATAGCCATACTTACAATAAATTCATGTGACAATGTAATAGAACCGGCCACACTTACAATAAATTCATGTGTCCGTTGCTACCTTTTAGCCATACTTAATAGATAAAATGTTTTACCACTCTTTTTGTCACACTTTTATTTAGTTGATATGGCTAAAACATACTTTTTAGTAAATATATGTGACTATATAATACAAAGAGACACACTTTAATTGAATTTCTGTGGCTATTGCAACCCTTTAGCCACACTTAATTGAGGAAATGCTGGATTTTAACCAAAAATGTTGTTACCTTTTAGCCACACTTTTAAGTTCTAAGGCCACTAAAAAGTGTATGTGGCCGTATGATACCTACGATGACTCGAGCTTTGGTCACACTTGATATGAAAAAAATATGTGTGGCGAAAGACATATAGTCACACTTTTTTGGTGTGGCTATATCCCTATTTTGGCGTAGTGTTAGCACGCTTTCGAACACTGTTTTAGAGATATGCGATAAAGTGTATTAATAACTGATTATAACTATGTTTACCCACCTCAGAATATACTCCCGTATCAAGACTACCAAACATTACATCTTACAGGTGAGTATATCTGAAAAATCTCTGTATCCGGCTAAAATGCAATGCCTTGAGAGCTCAGGTTAGTGCCACCGCACAGACAAAGAGATGAAGGCTTGAATTTAAAGGTGGTGTACCATCAGTTGGTATCTTTTTCTGCATAATTTAGCAGTTTTTGCTATGTACCTGGGGGTAACATAGAATTGTAGTTTGTACATCTGGTGATGACAATTTTGAACAAATCATCGGTGATGATTGTTGTGGCAGAAAAGAAATCCACCAAGGGGGTTTGCGCACAAACGAAGTGCATAACAAAGCATTATACGAGGTCTAGGCTATTGCTCACGCAATATCAGAAGACCAAGTATAATACCCCAAAGATATAACAAACATAAAGACCTAGTATCTCAGAAGTTTGGCAAAATATCAAACGAAATTATGGTACCAATACCATATATCCGAGAGATGTACCTCACAAGTTACATAGTTCATTATGTTTATATACCAAAAACAGGTTCTTTTTTACGCATAAAACCTACCGAAGCAACGTATAATGAAGTTGTGACAGTTAACGGTTAATTTTATATATTACTATAATCCTGCACCAGATACGACTAACCGATGTACTATCATTTCCCTTATATCTTAACATGACTTCATTTTATATTTTTCAAATGTTTTTGTACTTTTTTTTAAATTTGTCCCACAACTAAGTAAAATATTTTTGGAGTTTTTCAATTTTTGAAAAGCGGTAAGAAGTGTACAGTAAACATAAAATAAAGTTTCTATGCGAGTTTTGAAAAGCATTTTTACTCGGGGATCATCATGTCGATCATTCGGACCAGATTTTCAAATCTAGCCCGATCGAATGTCTTCGTAAACAGGTCAGCAAGATTATCCAAAGTATCTACCCTAACCACTTCTATTAAACCCTTCTCAACACAGTCGCGAATGAAGTGATGCTTAACATCTAAGTGCTTAGTGCGTGAGTCATTAACTGGATTTTTAGTTATGGAAATGGCAGAGTTGTTATCGACAAGAATAGGTGTTCGAGTAAAATTCAAACCGTAGTCCCTCATTTGCTGCTGAATCCACAAGACCTGTGCACAACAGCTTGATGTAGCAATGAACTCGGCCTCGCACGTGGTTAAAGAAACGCCAACTTGCTTTTTGCATTGCCAAGAGACAAGACGGTTCCCAAGAAGTTGTGCGCCGCCAGAGGTTGACTTTCTGTTCACCGGGCACCCTCCAAAGTCTGCGTCAACATATGCCAGCATATCCAAACCACCTTCAACTAGATACCACAATCCAAGCTTAGGCGTCCCTTTCAGATATCTAAAGATACGCTTGACCGCTTTCATGTGAGACCCTTTCGGAGTTGATTGGAACCTAGCACATAAACAAACGGAAAACATAATATCTGGTCTTGAAGCAGTAAGATACATTCGTGAACCTATCATTGCTCGATATAGAGTCAGATCCAGTTCAGGATCTTTCTCCTTATCGGTTGTAAGCTTGTGATTTGTCGGCAAATGCGTGTCATAGGGTAAGCTATCTTCCAATCCAAATTTTTTGAGAGTCTCATGGACATACTTCGTCTGATGCATGTATTTCCTCACTTTTCCTTAACTCACTTGAAGACCAAGAAAGAACGATAACTCGCCTATCACGCTCATTTCAAATTTTGAGTTCATCACCGCCTCGAACTCACGACACAATTCTTCATTTGAAGAACCAAAAATTATGTCATCAACGTAAATTTGCATAATCAGAAAATCTCCCCCTTTCTTCAATATGAATAGTGTAGAGTCGATCGTGCCACGCAAGAACCCGTGCTCCAATAGATGTCTTCATAAAGTCTAGTACCACGCCCGAGGGGCCTGATGTAGACCATAGAGAGCTTTGTCCAACATATAGACTTTTTTCTCAGACCCTGGAGCTTCGAAACTCGGTGGTTGGGATACATACACAGTTTCATATAATTTCCCATAAAGGAACGCGCTTTTCACATCCAACTGATAGACTTTGAAACACATGTGTGCAGCAAAAGCTAGAAACAGACGAATGGCTCCCAATCTTGCCACTGGTGTATAAACTTCTGTATAATTAATCCTTTCCTCTTAATCAAAGCCTTGAACAACCAACCGTGCTTTGTTTCTGACGACAACACCCTTATCATCATTCTTGCACTTGAAAACCCACTTCATGTTGATTGCATGTTTGCCCTTTGGAAGATCGACCAAATTCCACACCTTTAACTTGTCGAACTGAGCTAACTCTTCTTGCATCGCCTCACGCCAAGAATTATCCTTTAGAGCCATCTGATAGTTCTTCGGCTCTGTTTGAGAGATAAAACATTCATGTAGGCTAAGAGTGTATATTTCTTCCTTCTTGACAGCAGAGAACAGACACTGAACCTCTGAAATGCTCCTTCGCGTTTGCACTCCCGCATTTGGATTCCTAATAATATTATCAGATGATGAAAATTTGTTCTTCGAACTGGGATTGCCAGAGCTTCAAGATTTTTTTCCAAATTCGATTGAATATGCCCCTCAGCATTTGCATTACTACTAGAAGCTTGGTCATTTCCAGAAGACGTATTAACATTTGGATATGTTGAAAAATCAACGTAAAGATCACCACTTGTAGTTTGAGCAGCTGCATTAGGGATTTGCTCAGCAACAACTTCGTTTAAGATCGAAGAATCAGCGAATGGAACATTCGAGGTCACATTAGTAGGAATACTAGCTCTCCAGCTAGCATCCACTTAATCTTTGTTCACGAGATGTGTGTATACAACCTCCGAATCTTCTTCTAAAACATCAGTAAGATCAAATGAATCAAATAGTTTATCATAATCGTATCCACTTTTAGGACCATATTCGGACGGTGGAGGATCGTAACTCAAAGCAATTATATCAAACAAGATCTCCACTGTACGCTTCTGAATGTTATAAACGTGTTGGTTTGGAGTTCCATTGCCATAACCCAAAAAGAACCCAACTTCTCCAACTTCCCCCATTTTAGGAGTATCCTTGGTGCGTTTGATAACACACTTGATCCAAAAAGGTTGAAAACCCGATACGTTCGGTTTCTTGTTTTCAAGCAATTCATAACACGTTTTATCTTCTCTTTTGACCGTAAGCACATGATTTAACACATAACATGCAGTGTTTACCGCCTCGGCCCAGAAGAAAATAGGCAATTTGATTCAGAAAGCATAGTTAGGGCCACCTCAATTAGCGTACGATTCTTCCGTTCTGCAACTCCGTTCTATTGAGGAACATATGGAGCGCTAAACTGATGAACTATTCCCATTTCTCGACATAACTCATCCATATAATGATTTTAAAACTCAGTGCCGTTGTCACTTTGGATTTTCTTATTAGGAGGTGAATAATTTTTCTCAAGTTGTTTGAACAAGTCTCTTAAAATACCAGCAATTTGGTCCTTTGTTTTTAAGAAAAATACCCATGAGTATCATGAGAAATCGTCAGTGACAACTAGGCAATAAGAAATCCCACCAATGCTAGCAACATGGATTGGGCCGAAAAGATCCATGTGAAGCAATTCAAGTGGTTTTTGGATTGAGTTAACAGTTTTCGGTGTGTGAGGCTTTCATTTGATTTTTTATTTTTCACACGATTCACATTTGTTGTGCATATTGAAACTACGTAAAGGAACCCCCAACACTAAGTTGTTTTTCACTAAGTGGTTCATTTTTTTGCAGATGCACGTGGCCCATTCTCATATGCCAGAGATACGATTGATCTTCAGTTGCCTTCGAAAGTAAACATGTCACTGGAGCAGATGAGTTAACCAACGGACGCATGTCCATGACATATGCGTTATTCACCCTTGGAGCCCTTATAATGATCCAATCTTCGGGTACAACAGATCCGAGACACAAAACAAAGCAAGCTTTATCAGTGAACAACGTCATGTACTTGTTATCACAGATTTGAGAACCGACATCAAGTTATGCTTTTGTTCTTCAATGTAGTTCTCTTTATGCAGCGTAATTTTTCCATTTGACACCGAACCTTCACGGGTGATGTATCTACCCTTCTCACCGGCAAAGTTAACATAACCACCTCGATTTTGTTTGAAATTACGCAATAACTCTTTATTTCCTATCATGTGTCTGGAACAGCCACTATCGATATACAAAATATAGATAGCCTTCTTCAGCTACTCCTACACTCCCCAACAAGAAAATTTAGTTAGAATGCGGGACCCAAGCCATGATGGTCTTGGGTCGTCCTGATTCGTCAACATAAGAAAACTCTTTGAAATAACCATCATCGCCTCTGTGTCCTCCATTTCCATTTCGAAAATTGTTGGAATGACTACCCGCAAATCGTGGATTATATGGAGTTGACGACCTGTTGGTATAACTAGAGTTTCCATAACCTCGGCTTCCATAGTTTTGGTAACCGTAATTTTGATTCTTGGATGGCTCAATATTCCTACCAAATCTAGGAACATCATCGTGTCTTGAGAATGATCGTGCATGGTTATCCGAATGCTGTCTTTGAATTGGAAATCTTGGGGTGACGCATTTCGGCCATTCATGAATCTGTTCTGTGCATGAGGTCTAAGATAGTTGTTGTTCGAACCTCCAGAACATTGGTCATTCTCATTTGTTTGGAAAGTAACATGATTTTGTCGTTTGTGAGGGGTTTTCACTCGAGTATCATGTCTTTGAGATGAACTTTCTGATCCTTCACCATGATTAATAACAACTGGTTTCTCCCCATTATCCTGATTTTATTGTGATTTAACATTTGTTTTGACAACTGGCTTTACCTCTTGTTTAATCACTTTGTTTTTCTCAACCTTCTCATTTTTACCTTTTTTTCTTTTCAACATTAACTGTTTCAGTTTGCGGTTTTTCAACAAAAGGTTTCTTTTGATCAGGATCAACATGGGATTTACCCTTGTCATCTGGACAATCTGTTGCCAAGTGTCCTTTCCCACAACACTTATAACACTTGCGAACTTTCACAACATTCTTTGGACATTCCTCTTAACTGGTCGAAGATAATGAGGCGTTAGTGGGATTTTTCAAAATTTGGTTAACAAATTGAGAGTTTGAACCTGTTTCGATTTTCCCTTATTCTTTCACAAAATCTTCCCCTTTAACAAACTTGGATTTAGGGATATTTTTCAAATTCCTTTTAGGTTTCCCACGTGACTTAGGTTTTGATTTAGCATTTTGAACTTGATTAAAAATTTCCAAAATTTTGTTGTTTATCAAATTCCCAATGTTATCAAAATTTAGCTCATTTTTCTTTATGGCTTCGCTCATCTTCGACTGTTCTGAGTCAGAAGCCTCATCAGGCTAAGATTCTGACTCACTTTGCAGTTCAACTGTCAGAGGGGTCTTTGGCAAAATTTTTGCCAATTTAGTATCAATGCTTGGCATCGATGTATAATTATGGTTTACCGGTGGAGGCACTTTCTTATAACCGATGCTGAACATTTCTTCCTCAGATTCTTTGAGACGTTGGCTGTTAATACAGAAATTCATCACTTCAGATGAATCCCCAAATATTTCAATTTTTCGTTGCAAGTCTAAAATCAGATTAACTTTTTCCAAAATGATTTTGTTCTTTTCCAAAATATAATTTTGGTTTATTTGAAGTTCAGATTATAATTCCTGATTTTTAAGAGTTGCCTGTTCCACAAGTCTCTCAAATTCAGAGATATCATTTTTCAGCGCTTTTATCTTAATTCGGTGTTCTTTATCCAAATTAGACAAAACAGCAATGAGTTCTCTGGATTTTTCTAAATCTGCAATCAAATTTATGTTGTGAAGTGCATATGTGTCAATCTTGGTGATGAACTGTAAAAATCTTGCACACCGCTTATCTATAGAAGTTGACTTTACCTCAATGCCAGCCATGAATGCACATGCTTCATTTCCTTTTGAATCTTCTTCCAACCTTTTAGCTTCTGCATCCCCAAATTGCTGCATTTTGGCTGTGGAGATCTTGAACTCAAAGCATTCTCCTTTTTCTTCATTTTCTGTTTTGTTAGACTTTTCAACAGACTCTTCATTCAGGTTATCTTCATTCTCTGCAACATCACCCGAATCCAAGTCTTCCCCAAAAACCTCGGCTACAACTACAAGTTCTTCAATGCTAGCCTCTTCGATAACATCTCCACACACTTCTTCATCGATAATTTCAGCCATAAAGGCTTGTGAAACAATAGCTCCTGAAATTTCTTCCAATGCACAACCCTAGTCATAAGGCTCAGTCACATTTTGTAGAGGTTGAGCCACCATAGCATTGTTTGTCGAAGGTGTAAGGTTTTTAGAAACACTTGGAAGAGCACTTGAGTTTGAAGTGGTTGCTACATTGTTGTGAGGTCTTGAGTTGTTTCCTTGAGAATTGCTTTCTCTGTTAGATCTTTCCGTCTTCGGCTTTCGACAACCGCGTACGAAATGGCCGAAGATGCTGCAGTTGTAACATTTCACCTTCGACATGTCGACTCCCATTCGAGTCTTCGTCTGACGTCTGATGAACTTTCTACCCGTTCTCAACAGAAATTTATTCGCTCTTTGGACAAAGAGTGCCATATTGAGTTGTAGATCAAGTTCTTCCATTTCGTCTTGGTCTATCTGGTCAAAGCCCACATCGAGACTTGACGATTCAACGAGCTTTCCAGGACAGAAGTTCTTGTAGGCAGTCATGAAGGATGCCAAAAAGCTCATGTTTTCTTCTATCAACTTTAAGCAGCTTGCATCTAACTTTGGAATGTTCAAGTTTGTCGCTTGAGATTTCAGAGCTCCACTAGAAGAGTACATTCCTTGATTGGAATTTGTTGTTCCACTTGAACTGACATTGTTTCTTATAAAGGCATATTCACTTGCAGGAACTTCATTCTCTGCATATAGGGCAACACCGGCTCCTCCATTATTACCCTTATCCGTCGGTTTTGAAGCTTTATATAACTGAGGATCTTGGATCTTCTCAAAATTAGATGCTTGATCTTCCATATTCCAAGCATAACCCTTCAGGTTTTGTACGACTTCTTCCACAGAGAGCTCCTCATAGAGAACACCTTTTCTAATCAATGCGGTGTACATATTCCATTCTCTGGGAAGGCAATTTAGAAATTTCTCAACTCTCTCAAATTCAGTGTAGATACCTTCTTGACTACGATCAAGTTCGCTCACCAGATGATAAAATTAATTTACCGTGTCATCGAATGATTCATTTCTTAATGCTTTAAACACAACGAATTCATTCTTTAGTCGTTCAAGACATCGTTTCTTAATGCTATCCCACAACTCCTTCAAATTACTTCTCCTACGGAAAGTATGGAGTATAGATTGCGTCATCGCCATTGTAATCATCGACATTTCTTTCTCTTCAGAATCATAGAATTTTCTTTGATCGTCGGTGAGTGCCAAATAAGTATCAATCATTAACGTTCTTACTGGTGAGGCTCCACATCCTTTAACAACACACAACCAGATCTTGATGTCTTTCGCTCTTACATACCTTTCGAAACGCTCCTTCCACTTAGGAAAATCAAGCTCGTTTATCAACAAAGGTGGTTTGTTTTTACTTCCTACCTCAGCATTGTGCTTGAGATTTTGCATCATTGTGGTCAGATTGTTGTTTGCCATTTCGAATGAATTGAGAAAGAAACATAGAGTGTTTGTGAAAGAAACAATGAGTTTAAACGGAAAGTTTGATTTGAAAAAGTTTCTATGTTCACAAAATCCGAAGACACAAGTGAAACTTGGAAATACTGAGTGAAAACTTGGAGAAAATCAGAGTGGTATAACCCGGATCACAATCACAACCTGAATGAAACTGAAACCCTGACAACACTCTAACCTCTGATCCAAAGAAAAACTTGTTAACTCGGAATCTTTGAAAATTTAAACTCCGAAGACCTTAAATTTGGAAACTAACAAAGAAACTCGGATCACTTAAAAACTCTGATAAAAGACTATACTCTAAAAAACTCTGATAAAAATCCTGAATGAAACTCGGACTCACTTTAAAAACTCTGATGATAAAAGACTATACTAAACTCTAACCAACTTTGATGGAATAACTCGGGTCTAAAAACAAATTTTAAACTCTGAATTTCTAAACTTTGAATTACTAAACTTCTTGAAAAACTCAGACACTAGGATCAGACCTTACAACTAAACTCGGATGAGGGAAACTCAGACCAGAGAACAATGAATAAACTCGGAGATTGTGAGGTTTAAAAACTCGGAAATCCCTTTTAAACAAGAAACTAGGAATAAACTTAATTTTTTTTTTAACTCGGACACCTTATCAAAGGTTAAAAACTCGGACAATATCCAAAGCTCGGACTCTACTAAAACTCTTAAACTCTGATCTATTTAAAATTTCTTTAAGAAACCTGGATCTATATAGAGTTTGTCAAAACTAAACTCTAAAGAAAAATTAACTCGTAAAACTCTAAACTATTAAAAGCAAATAAACTTTATTGCATGAGATATTAAGCTCTGATGTATTATGAGTCAAACTCGGATCTTCTGTTGATAAGAAACTCAGAATATAATTCCAACTAAACTCTGACAAAGCTATTCAACACTTAAACTTGGACTCTTTTACTTGCGTAAACTCTGACAACTTCTAAGACTAAACTCGGAAGTAATTAGAAATAAGTTTGGAAACTTTATAAAGCAGTAAACTCTGAAGTGTAAACCCTGATGTATATTGAATTACTAAACTCGGATGTTAAACTCTGAACTATTAAAAATATAAACCCTAAAGATTTAAAATTGTAAACTCTGATGTTTTAAGGTAAGAAACTTGGACTAAACCTTAAAAAAAAACTCTAAATACTAGTAAGTAAACCCTGACCTTAGAAAGATAAACCCTAACCTTTCTAATGTAAACCCTGAAAGGTGTAAACCCTGACCTTTGAAAGATAAACCCTGAAGTAGAAACTCTGAATATAAACCTTGATTTTTCAATGGTAAATCCTGGCCTCTAAAGCCTGAATTCTCAAAGAAGTAAATCCTGACTTCTAAGTTAGTCCGGAAAAGAGAAAACCTACTTCAGGATATCTCACAAGTGTGACTTCACACTAGTTCATCAATAATCCTGAAGCACAAACACTGAAGGAAAAACCTGAAGGAAAACTCTGAAGGAAAAACACTAAAGTAAAACCCTGAACAAATTAAAATGGATTAAACAGGGAATCTTTACTAACCTCCAAAAACCCTTCAAAAACCTTTTATGAAGATCTTCAAGCTCTGTAAAAACCCAGATGAATGTTTATCCTAAAAAGCTCTTTTCTAATCACAAACCATCATCCAAAATGAATAAACACATGAATGATTAATGAAAAACACTTAAAACCCAGCAAACATCACCAAACACCCAATCAAAATGTGATCTTTCTCAACTAAACCTCTAAACCCAAACCTATAGTAGTATGAGCACACTGCTCTGATACCACTTGTAAGGTCTCCTACCCAAGGATCTCACTCAGACAACAATCACCAGATGTGTGGAATCCACATAGCAATCACTACTATATGGTATTGGATCAAGAAAGTGTAGAACAAGAATGATGAAGAAGATGAATGACGTCACACACAGTACCCGTCAATTCACACACAGTGACAATGATTAGGGTTTCTTGAAGAACAAACTTTCCACAAAAGAAATCACCACGTATAACATTTCACTAAGAGTTTATATACAATGGGAAGTCCTGACTACTAAAGTCAGGACATAGAAAGGCTCAAAGCCTAAGATAATATAAACCCTAACTAAACCAATATCTAAAATCGGACTAGGGAAAATCCCTAAGTCCTGACCAAAACATAAGAGTAAATTCGGACATCATATAATACTTTTAACAAATTACATAAAAGACCCTAGAGTCTGAGAGCCTGCACTTATCACCCAAAGTGCCTTTAGACATTTTGTGTACGACACGCGCCTAGCCTCAAATTTATGATCTAGCATCTGATTCAACAAATAATCTTTATAAGCTATCAGTAAATCTTTATGTACAGTGGCAAGTTTACAAAATGATCCTTTTTGTGACAAATAATCTTCATTAAAAATTAAAATTTCAAAAATTTTGAAAGGATCCAGTATTGCTAAAATTTTCAAAAATAATCAAAATGTCAGAAGACATCCTCAAACTTTTCTCAAAGATTCATAACCTACCCTATACTTGTATTTCCCAATTCACATAACTAACCAACCTAAGCCAAGTAAGACTACATTACCCATCCTCAACAATCAACCACTCTTGCATAACTCAATATCTATTTCTAACAAACCCTTCTAAGTATGGGATAAGATTATGAGAAACTTGTCATACCCTTCTATTTATGGGATTAAAAATTTCAAATTCTCATACGTGTTTATTTTCCTTTCAGGACCTCGTCCTAGAAACATTATACCTCATAACCTTGAAATATAAGATTTTGAGAATCTTGCCAAACTCTTTGTCACATCCATGAAATTTTGTAATTCTAGTAAACATGATTACCTATGAATGCGATTACTTATGACCTTTACTTTCCATGAACATGATTGCATATGTATTTGGTTATTCTATAAACATGATTACCTACTTGAATTTTCCATGAACCTGGTTACCTATGAACATGATTACATACAAATTTGACTTTCCATGAACATGATTACACATAACTTGATTATCTTTGAATATTAGCTATCCTTGAACATTAGTTACATTTAGACATTGTTTATTCATTAAAGAATTGGGTAGTTATGAACTTTGCTATCCATAAATCTTGGTTGTCTATGACCTTGATTATCTGTAAACACGGCCACCTTTGAACATGGTCTCTTAGTAGAAACCGGGAATTATGAACTTGGTTACCAGTAGTAAACCTGGTTACCTATGGACATGGTTATAAAATAGAAGTTGTACATACGTGAAGCAAATACTATGATTTTGAAGTTTTTGAGTTTTATTTTGACCCACCCTCAACAAGATGAACTACGCGGAGTATACGACGAATTGAGTAATTAGGGCACATGTGATTATAAAGTTCGACGCATGGAAATCATGGTAAGTCTGTCGTGTGTTATAACATAGAGCCTATAGTGAGTTAAGATAACGAGGCGAATGTGTTATGATAAAGGCATGGAGGATACACTGCTGGTACCTCCTATATATAAGTGTTCCTATTATATTGACAAGCATAGCGTTATTCGAGTCACTTAATGTTCTGTGTTATTTTTTACCTTGACCAATGTTAGTAGCATTTATCATCTAGTAGTACCTAGTAGACATGTTAAACCCAATTTTAAACTATTAGAGCAAATGAGACCGTTGATATATGAGAATAACATGATAGAACCTTTTGTTTATGTTTTGATAGTCTAGGGGGTTAATATTTAACAATGATTAGGGTTTTGTAATGAATTGGCGTCGTAATTAACTACCTACGTAATTAAAATTACACAGATAGGCCGCAAGTATAATGAATTAACCACACTAGGGTTTCCAAGCTTCCTGGATTAGTGTGTGTTTCTTTGGTGTTTTCAATCATTTGTGTGTTTGATTATTGTGCTAAAACAGAATATCCAGGCTTTTTTAGTTTTAAATCATATGGGATTACATAATTTTGTTGGTTGATTCACAATTGTTTTCCAAGATTCTTCATATTCAACTTGTTTTTCTTAGTTTACACACTCAAACAGCTAATCAATAGGTGTTTGCGTATTCATCAATTAATATCACTGTGATTCGCAGTGTTTGGGATCTTCTCAAACTAATTCTAAACATCAATTTGTCACTGTTTCAAATTCAAATGATGCTTCCCTCACCCCGTACCTGAGAGGACGGGTGTGAACTAATGACCTAGTCATGACCAATGCTTTGATAGGAGCATTGGAGAAAGGGCAATGTAAATCAGGAGCCGTCTTGTATTCGGGATATTATCAACATTAAATTCAATGGATTAACTAAACACTTGGTAACCAACATTTTCATAAAACTATGAGCTCACCAGCGTTGTCTGATACACTTGTTGCATGCTCACAGGTCGTTAGATGTCTTGGATTTGGAACTTCCTGTCTGGAGTAGCTGGAGTGGTCATGGGTCGACTGGAGTGATTCATGTGATTAGATTCTTGATACTATACATTGGTTTTGAAACACTTTAACTTTGGTTTACTATTTGCTTCCGCTGAACATGTTGGTTGTCATTTAAAACTTGTCGATGGTATGTTTCATTAATAATTGAGGATTTTATCTATAAACTTGTATGGGTTCAATGTAATTAGTGGCTCGTTGTTGGTACGTCACACGCCTAGCAGGGACATTCCCTGGGTGGTATTTTGGGGGTGTGACAGTTTGGTATCAGAGCCACTGGTTATAGTGAACTTGGTTTTAAAACGTTTTTATATAACCAAACTATAACTGAACAGATCCGAAATCAACCATGACACTCGGCTTCAGATTGCAAGGTCCGTCTCTTGTTTACAATTGTATAGTATCTCTTGTGTTTTCTTATGAATGACATCACAAGTGAGTACACACTTGGCACTACAGTATGAGTTTATATGTTACCAACCCATGTTATGTGTGACACTTCTTGAACTTTCATGATCTATGTTGTGATGTCATCTGTCTTATTGCTCGAGTTTGGGGAACCTTTTTAACACGAATTGAGAGGAGCTGAGATAAACATGCAAATTGGATTATTATTATTATGGGTGCACACATAATAATAATGTGGGGTGCATGTGATCCCAGTGAAACTTGACAAGTGCAAAAGGGGTTCCGCTCGGCTAATTGGCGTTATGTTAGAACTCAGTAGTCTATGGAGGTCATAGTAATGCTTGACTCCTACTTGAACTCACATTTTAAATCCTTCCTCTTCTTGTATAGAAACATGAGCAGACGAGGCCATGGACGCGGCCACATTGCTATGACTCATGCCGAACTAACCAACTTGATCAACACTCGTGTTGCAGAAGCCCTAGTGGCTTACCAGGCTGGTACGATATGTGCCAATTACTTTCTACCCTTGTGTCGTATACTCGAATCTTACTTGTGTGTTGTACATTCTTTCGTCTTAGGTCAACCTGCGAATCAAAACAATCCACCTGCTTGTACATTCAAGACGTTCATGGATTGTAAGCCACAGACCTTCAGTGGGACAGAGTGAAGTATGCAATGTGTAACTGTCATGCTGGGGACAGAGTGAAGTATGCTACAGGCACACTCGAGGATGGTGCCTTAACTTGGTGGAATGCCCAGGTGCAGATGTTCGGAATCGAGATGGCTAATGCAACTACTTGGGATGATTTTAAGGAGTTAATGCAGGAAGAGTACTGTCCTCGTGACAAGATTGAGAAGCTCGAGAACGAGTTCTATGATTTGAAGATGGAAGGATCCGAGATCGAGGCTTATACGAAACGATCTCATGAACTAGCAATTTTATGCCCTAACCTGTCTCGACCACCACATCGACGAATTGAGTTGTATCTCAAGTGCCTAGAACCAGCTGTAAAGGGGTATGTCACTGCTACGAACCATAACAATCTGCCCCAGATCATCCGGTTGGCACATAAGATTACTGATCAAGAGGTGGAGCGTGGCACATTGCTCTCCCTAGTGGAGAATCCTTATCGGTTCAGGGTCATCGTAGTGGCACTACAGTTAGTATTATTTCAGCGATGAAGGCTCAGAAGTGTCTGCGTAAGGGCTACCCTGCTATTTTAGCTCTTGTTACTGATTCGCAATCTGATGAGAGAAGGATCGAGGACCTTCCAGTTGTTCATGAGTTTCCCGATGTATTTCCTGAAGAACTCCCTGGTTTACCTCCACATCGTCAGGTAGAATTTCAGATTGACCTCGCTCCAGGAGCAACCCCGATTGCTCGTGCTCCTTATCGTCTTGCACCAGGAGAGTTACAGGAGTTGTCTAATCAACTCCAAGAGCTGTTGGATAGAGGTCTTATCCGACCTAGCTCTTCACCTTGGGAAGCCCCCGTACTATTTGTGAAGAAGAAGGATGGGTCCTTCCGGATGTGTATAGTTTATCACGAGCTCGACAAGGTGACAGTCAAGAACTGTTATCCTTTACCCCGTATCGACAACCTGTTTGACCAGCTGCAAGGGTCAAGTTTTTATTCTAAGATCGACTTAAGGTCGGGTTATCATCAGATATGAGTCCGCGAGGAGGATGTTCCCAGGACGGCTTTTTGGATGCGGTATGGCCACTATGAGTTTTTCGTTATGCCGTTTGGATTGACTAACGCACCAGTGGTCTTCATGGATCTCATGAACCGCGTGTGTAAACCATATCTCGACGACTTTGTTATTGTTTTCATCGACGACATCTTGATATACTCCAAGAGTGAGGAAGACCACGAGTAACACTTACGTCTTATCTTGGAGCTCCTGAGGAAGGAGCAGCTCTACGCGAAGTTCTCAAAGTGTGATTTCTGGATTCGGGAAGTACATTTTGTTTGCCACATTGTTAACGAATTGGGAATACACGTGGATCCTGCTAAAATCGATGCTATTAGGATTTGGGCGACACCGAAGAATCCTTCGGAGGTGCGACAATTTCTTGGTCTTGCGGGGTACTATCGTCGGTTTATTCAGGATTTCTCGAATATCGCTCAGCCCCTCACCTCCTTGACACAGAAGAACGTTGTTTATTCTTGGGGAACGAAACCGGAGGATGCTTTCCAACTCCTGAAATAGAAACTCTGCAGTGCACCGATCTTGTCTCTATCGGAGGGTACCGAGGATTTTGTGGTTTATTGTGATGCTTCGATTCAGGGTCTCGGTTGCATGTTGATGCAACGTGAGAAGGTGATAGCATATGCTTCTCGACAGTTGAAGGTACACGAGAAGAATTATACGACTCACGACTTGGAGTTGGGGGCTGTGGTTTTTTGCGTTGAGGATTTGGAGGCATTATCTGTATGGTACCAAATGCACTATTTACACCGATCACAGGAGTCTCCAGCATATCTTCGACCAGAAGGAATTGAATATGCAACATCATCGTTGGATAGAGCTGTTGAACGACTATGAGTGTGCCATCAAGTATCACCCGGTTAAAGCTAACGTTTTAGCTGATGCCCTTAGCCGAAAGGTGACGAAGCCTAAGCGTGTTCGCGCTTTACAGCTTACTATTCACTCTAGTTTACCTGATCAGATTCGTTACGCTCAGATCGAGGCATTGAAGGAAGAAAACATCAAGGCTGAGTACTTGCGGGGGATGGAAAAGCGACTTGTGGAGAGATCTGACGGCATTCATTATTTTATGGAGCGAGTATGGGTTCCTCTATATGGTAATCTTAGAGAGCTTGTGATGGACGAAGCACACAAGTCTCGGTATTCTGTTCACCCGGGCTCAGATAAAATGTATCAGGATCTCAGGGTTATGTATTGGTGGCCAAAGATGAAGGCTCACATAGCGACATACGTGAGTAAGTGCTTGACTTGTGCTAAAGTCAAAGTAGAATATCAGAAACCCTCAGGTTTACTTCAGCAGCCAGATATACCCCCATGGAAATGGGAGCAGATTGCCATGGATTTCGTCACAGGTTTACCCAGGACCCAGGCCGGAAACGATACTATTTGGGTGATTGTTGATCGTCTCACGAAGTCAGCGCATTTTCTGGCAGTCAAGGAAATAGATAAGTTCTCACAGCTTGTAGCAGTTTATCTTAAGGAAGTGGTTTCTAGGCACGGGGTGCCAACTTCTATCATCTCAGATCGGGATCCGTGTTTCATTTCTGATTTATGGCAGTCGATGCATAAGTCGTTCAGGTCACGTCTCGATATGAGTATTGCTTATCACCCACAGACGGATGGTCATAGTGAGCCCACCATCCAAACACTTGAAGACATGCTTCGGCCCTGTGTGATCGATTTTGGCAAAGGCTGGGAGAGACATTTGTCGTTGATAGAGTTTTCGTACAACAACAACTATCACACTAGTATTCAGGCAGCTCCATTCGAGGCACTGTATGGGTGAAAGTGTCGTTCTCCTCTTTGTTGGGCTGAGGTAGGTGACAGCCAGATCACGGGTCCTGAGCTTGTACTTGAAACTTCAGAAAAGATTGTTCAGATCAGAAACCGTATGGCAGCTGCGCGTGATCGTCAGAAAAGCTACGCTAATAAGTGTAGGAAACCGTTAGAGTTTGCGGTGGGTGATCGTGTTATGTTGAAAGTTTCGCCGTGGAAGGGTGTTGTACGCTTTGGGAAGCGCGGCAAGCTTAACCCGCGTTACGTTGGGCCATTTAAAATCCTGGAGCGGATCGGTAAAGTGGCTTACAAGCTTGAGTTACCTGCTGAGTTGGGTAATGTTCACGATGTCTTTCACATTTCGCTATTGAAGAAGTGCTTGTTTGATGAAACACTGATTGAGCCGTTTCAAGAACTCAAGATAGACGACAAGTTACAGTTTGTCGAAGAACCTATAGAGATCATGGATCGGGAAGTCAAGGTGTGTAAACATAGTCGAATTCCGATTGTGAGAGTTCGTTGGAACTCAAGATCCGGACCGGAGTTCACGTGGGAGCGAGAGGATCAGATGAAGCTCAAGTATCCTCAACTTTTTCCTGCTGATAAATCAAATTCTGATATCACTGGTGAATTTCGGGATGAAATTTCACTTCAAGTTGGCGATGATGTGGCACCTGAGGAAAATCCGCAACAATCTTGATTTACCACTTCACTTCACTGTGCTTACTTATCAAATTTTGGGAAGAAATTTATTTCAAGTTGGGGATGATGTGACAACCCGAACTTTCAAGGTTAGTCTTGTTTAACCTCGTGGCACTTGACTTATATCACTATTGTTCATGTTTCGCTACACGACGTCACTACGTATATGTTGCAAACCCATTAAACCTGTTTAAATTACATTGGATCACTAGGATTAATTGGTTACGAGTTTATAAATGTTAGTACTAAATGCCTATATTGTGACCACACTATTATTATACACCTTTGGCCCCAAATCTCTAATTATTGGGTTAAGATGCTCGGCCCAAAAGAAGCCACCCCTGGCCCGATTAACAATCTGTATGTATTTACGCATGGAATGTGTTTCAATATTCATTATTTAGCAATCATCACACAAAAGAAAAACCCTAACAACCTTCCCTTCTCCTGTGCGATCATCGACAAGCCATCCCCTGTCACCCGAAGCACTTTCACCTCTCGGATTAGGCACTTCACATCTTGGTTAGTATATTAATTCCTTGTTTTAAGTTGATTGTTCTCGGTGATCTTGGGTTGTGTTATAGTTGTTGTTATGATTATGTTACACACACGAAAGTAGATTGTGATCTTAGTATTGGTTCGTGAATGGTAATATGTTTGAGCATAGGTTTTGTGATGTTAAATGAATGGTATGGTTTGACATAAGTGAGTTGCACACAATTGATGTATGACAATGATCTGTTTTGAATAATGGGGAATTTGCTAGTAATAATTAGTCGATAATCTGTCATGGCATGCTACAATTTCATGACTGCTAGCGTAATGTACGAATGATATGTTTAGATGGTGATTTCAAAGTTAAGCTATATTGATGTTGGTTGATCTCTATGATACTTAGGTTGTGATTAAACAATAGTTTGACATGGTATGTGTAGATATGTGATCTTGCTTGATGATGCTCAATTATGAATTAAGATGTAAATTAGTGCCATACAACTAAACGAATTTGTAATGACTCTGATTTGTTAAACAGACTTGGTATGAATTGAACATAATTAAAATTGGGTCTCACTTGAGTGGGCCGCTCGCTGTTTAGCGGGTTGCGGGTGAGGACGGAGTCCATGTGTGGACTAGGCTCAATCGGGTTTGGGCTGGGAAATAATAACTGTGCCGCACATTAGAATGGGGTTGGTAAGGTTGGGCCGCATAACACTTCGGCTAGGCTTAGTATGCAACATCAGTTAATGGGCCACACAATGTTACCGAATTATTAATAATTGGGCCACAATCTTTAATTAAATCACATCATTGGGCCGGGTGTGGCGGCCCAGTGAGTATTCGGGTGAGAAGGTTATAAATCGTAAAGTCGTATGCAAACAGTAAGGGGTGTGATATAATTTCCATGTGACTCAAGTGTGTAGTACATGTAATGATTTCGATGTATGCTATGGTTAAGTGTGCTACAAGATCAACTATTACTTGTCGCATGATATTATGTGTATATATCTCATTAATGCAACTTGTGACGAAATACGTGGTTAGACGTGAATACTAAACTGATTGTTACTGGTAAACCATGATAGGACGTATTTAATCAACTGATAAACAAGTAACATAATCTACCGAGCACTCTAAGGTGAGTTCATCTCTCTTAGGCATGCGTCCCGGTGGTTGGGACAGTCTTTGGGTATCCCTGAGAGGGATTGGTTTTTGGTAAATCATGGGTATTCCTGAGAGGAATATGTCTTTTGGGTAAATCTAGAATGTTGGATAATATACTCATCCTATCACCATTAAAGTCCCTCCGTGTTGTTTGGTTACCTGATAGGTAACAAGGTATTAGTTAGTAGCGCCACTTAGGTTTGGCACCCTCACCCCGTACCTGAGAGGACAGGTGTGAACTAATGACCTAGTCATGACTAATGCTTTGATAGGAGCATTGGAGAAAGGGCAATGTAAATCAGGAGCCATCTTGTATTCGGGATATTATCAACATTAAATTCAATGGATTAACTAAACACTTGGTAACCAACATTTTCGTAAAACTATGAACTCACCAGCATTGTCTGATACACTTGTTGCATGCTCGCAGGTCGTTAGATGTCTTGGATTTGGAACTTGCTGTCAGGAGTAGCTGGAGTGGTCATGGGTCGATTGGAGGGATTCATGTGATTGGATTCTTGATACTATACATTGGTTTTGAAATAGTTTAACTTTGGTTTACTATTTGCTTCCGTTGAACATGTTGGTTTTCATTTAAAATTTGTTGATGGTATGTTTCATTAATAATTGTGGATTTTATCTACAAACTTGTATGGGTTCAATGTAATTAGTGGCTCGTTGTTGGTACGTCACAAGCCTAGCAGGGACATTCCCTTGGTGGTATTTTGGGGGTGTGACACAGTGTCTACTGTTAAAAGTGATAACGTGTTGTACACTATGGTCGGGGATAGTAAAATATATTCAAACAAAGATTTTCCAATCAAAAACGTCAATCAATCTCTGATTGATAAAGTGTTTGAAGCTACTACCAGTAAGTTTTTGGGAAAAGCGGTCCCGAGAGTTTCAGTAACTCAGTGTGATCCTATTCCAAAAGCTGAAGTTAGGAAACAATGTGAAAACCAACGATTACCGATAAAGCAACAACCGATTACTTTTAAGGGTAAACAGAAGGAACAACGAGCTTCAAAACCCAAGGTCTCACAACCAAAGGTAGAACCAAAAGGAGTTCGTTTCAAAAAGAAGGACAATGCTGCCAAATTTGTAGCATCAAAGGGTACTAACAAGGTGGAAACTTTTGAAAATAAATCAAACACCGATTTTGTTCAAAAGGTTAGAATCTTAAAACGTAATAATCAAAATAATTACACCCAACACACAAATGGGTGTGATGAAGGCACAAGTACCTCAGATTCTACAAGTTCGACATCGGGTTGTCAAGATGGATCTCCTAAGTTTGTTGAAAGGAGATCCTGTTTCAAATGTGGAGAGTTTGGACATATCATAAAAAATTGTGCAAACTCGCCCAAAGAAAAATTTGTTGAGAGAGCCCCTCCTGAAAAGGATAACCCTCAACGATGTTCTGTTTCCCCAAAACAAGATAAACGAACTAGTAAAGAACAGGAAACGAAACAACGACGCAAAAATATAAACGTGATCGAAAGGGCTTTAAAACCAGATGTAAAATCTGTTAAACGGGAACCAAGTTCATCTCAACCAATAAAACCAGAAATTTCAAAAACTGTTAATATTACACAATTTGGTAGATGGAAAACTTGGAAATCTAAGACAGGTGACGTTTCGGGTGGAGGCTTACAATTTCAGAACCATCAAGAAATTGAAACTACATTTCTTGATTCTTAGGGAAGACCCAACACCACTAGGCACATGAATGCATTGTGAAGGGTGTTCCAGGAGGAACTATTAATATTCATTGGATTTTTGATAGTGGAGCATCTAGGCACATGACTGGCGACTTACGACTTCTGTATGATGTGAAAACATTAGAGGAGGTTATGTCGTGTTTGCTGGAGACAAGGGCGGATACATCAATGGAGAAGGAATGATCTCCAATGGTGTTGTGTGTTTCGATAAGATCAACTATGTTCGACAAATTGATCACAATCTACTGAGTGTTTCGCAAATCTGCGATAAGAAGTTCACTGTGCATTTTGATGATGTCGGTTGTTATGTGCTGAAGCCTGGGTTTAAAATTCCAAAAGAATGGATTCTCTTGAAGGTTCCAAGGATTAATGATCTTTATATTCTTGATATGAGCCAAGCGATTACAACTTCTACATAAGTCACTTGTATTGTCTCAAAAGCCACAGAAAAAGAGTCAATATCTTGGCACAGACGAATGGGGCATATTCACCTGAGAAAAATGAACCATTTGGTGAAGAACAATCTGGTGAATGGTGTACCTGTCAAAAATTTCCATTTACAAGATGTCTGTGTTTCGTGCTAGAAGGGGAAGCAAACGAAGAAATCCCACCCGATTAAGAAAGTCAACACTGTTAGCATACCTTTGGAACGTCTTCATATGGACCTTTTTGGACCTATGAAACACAAGACAACCTTTGGAGATGCTTATTGTCTGGTAGTTACTGATGACTACCCCATATTTTCTTGGGTATCGGTTGTGGCACACAAGAGTGAAACTCCAGAAATCCTCAAGAATTTTCTTACTTTGCTAGAAAATTTGTACACATTGAAAGTAAAGAGGATCCGAAGCGACAATGGCACTGAGTTAAAAAAATCGAATAATGGATGAGTTCTGTACTTCAAAGGGCATTCTTCATGAGTACAGTTCTCGCTACACTCCACAACAAAACCGTGTCGCAGAGAGGAAGAATCGAACGATAATAGAGACTGCGAGAACGATGTTGGTAGAGTCGGAGCTTCCTGTTCAGTTCTGGGGGGGTTGTGGCTACTGTATGCTATACATTAAAAAGAGTTCTTACAGTCAAAAGGCATGACAAGACTTGTTTCGAACTACTTCACAAAAGGAAACCGAACGTTTCTTACTTAGAACCTTTTGGAGGCCCATGTACTATAATTGTTCCAGACGGTAATTTTGGCGCAAAGGCTATCGAGGGATTCTTCCTTGGATATGTTACTCTGAATTTTCGCGTGTGGAATTTAACAACCAAAAAGATTGAGTTATGGGGTGAAGTTAGGTTTCAAAGGTATACTAATTCTGTAAGAGCTCCGGGTGATCCTTGGATGTTCGATTATGATGGACTATTCGACTCCTTTAATCAGCCAACCTTTGATGAAGAATCTGCAGCTACTCAATTGTTATTAGAAAGTGATACTGCAGCTAATTCATCCTTGGTTCGACCAATTGTTGTTAGCCCTCAAGCTTCTACTTCGGTTAACAACGCTGCTCAAATGAAGAAGTTGAAGGTGCCGCTGATTACAATGTGTCATCGGAAGGTGATATACATGATACGACTGAAGGCTCTTCAGCTCCAGCTGTTCCTGTTGAGGGTACTTCTGAAGAAACTTCTCATGTGCAGAATGTGGACACTGCGGAAGGAAATGCATCTACATCTACGTCTATGCCAGGCGTGGATTTAGTTGTCGATCTTAATCTCAACAATTTGGGTATCAACGCTCATGTTTCTGATAATCCTCAAACGAGAAATCATGATACTCACCCGCAGCAGAACATTATAGGAGATGTCCTGTTGGTGCACTAAATGTTTGCTGATTACGTCATAATCAAGTCTTGTGTCTAGAATTGTTAGAATGATCACACATTAGAGTTAAATTAGGGTTTGTTTAGGTTAAACTTGAAGATTTCGCTTGAAACATCTTCAAGCGAAATCAACAACACATGATTTCGCTTCAGACTGTTTCAAGCGAAATCATCCTCCTATATATATGTGTTGTGTGTTTCATTTGTGTGAGGGAGGTCATAGTGTGAAACACGAAGTGCTGTCGGATTTGTATCAGAAAACGTTGTACAAGCACTCAAATCAATCAGAAAAGAAAGATTAAAAGGATTAGAGCTGTTATGACTTTGTTTACGTTGATTCCGCCTTCGTATGCAAAGATGAACTGCCTTAACTGACGGTTAACGGTCATAGAACGGTCCAACAAGTGGTATCAGAGCTCAGGACGAGGAGTTCATACCATAGCAGCGGATTTTCTTCTTTCTACTCATTTCTTTTTACATTTTTCAGATCTGAACAAGTTTCAACGGTCGAAATGGTCTGATTTTCGAGTATAACGTGTAAAACTGAGTTTTAACAAAGCCTACAAAGATTCAGACTAAAATTCAGACTAAAACATGTTAAAATAGACCTAAAACTAGATTTCGCTTGAAAGTATTCGAAGATAACAGGTTGTTTTCGCTTCAAGTCAGACTTTTTGGACTATTTCGCTTGAAACTTCTGAAGCGAACTTGATTCTGCTGGATTTCGCTTGAAACTATCTGAAGCGAAATAGTTGGTCTCGCTTGAAACTGTTTGATTTGAAACTTATATTGTTGAAGCGAAATAGAGAATTTCGCTTGAATCAGTTTTGCTGACAGAATTTCGCTTGAAATTAATAATCAGGATTTCGCTTGAAGCGAAATAGTTCATATCAGATTTCGCTTGAACAGTTTTATTAAGCTGATTTCGCTTGAAGCTGATTACTTCAAGTATTTCGCTTGAACTTGCTAATTTTTCAAAACCTAAAATTTTCTAAGTGTTTGACTGATTTTTCAGGTACGTTCAAGATGGATGATATTTTCATGAACCCGTTTAGCGATATGTACGCATTCGCAGGAAACTCGGGAGATGATACTTCTACAAACAACAACAATACGAATGAGAACGAGAATACTCCGAAAGAAAAGAAAAAGGAAGCTTGGGAATCTGAAAGTGCATTCGGAACGTTCAATAAACCCCCAAAGCTAATGGCTATTGAGGAGTACAGTAGGTGGTCCAGAAAGTTCGAAGACTGGTTGATGGCATTCGCATTTCCTAGCTGGAAGAGTTTGAAAAACGGTTATGAACATGGAAAGAAATATGGTGAAACTTTAAGAGCAGCTGAGGAGATTGAATCGTTTGTAGCTGAACAAAAGTGTGTGGCATTGTTATTTCAGTCAGTCCGGGAAGACATAATCTCACTTATCGACTATTCAAATGCAAAAGATCTTTGGGAAAAGTTAGAAAAGAAATGTATAGGTAGTCAAGAAATTAAGAAAAACAAAAAGAAACTTCTTAGGAAAGAGTTTGATCTGTTTGGTTGTCTTAAGAATGAGTCGGTATGTAAAATGATAGAAAGGTTCGGTCATCTGAAGCTGGAATTAGTAAGACATGATATCGACATTCCTGAAGAAGATCTTATCGACAAATTGTTCGATTCGTTGCCTGACGAGATGGATTGGAGATATTATGCGCTGATGCTGAAGAATACCATCAAAGAACCAGAAAAGTTGACATTAGATTTGCTGATTGAGAAACTTGAAAGCCATGAGTTGGAGTTGAAGAAGACGTACAAAGTCAATCACTCATCTTACCATCAGAATTTGGATTTGTATTATCCAAAGAGCATGATGCCGAAAGCTACTTCTCCAAAAACTGCGTTCTCTGTTGGAAATGTGTCGACTGCTGGCAAAGAAAATCAAAGTGGTCAAAGCAGTGGAAGTCATAGTGGTTTTCACAGTGGATCTTCATTTTCTGAAAGTCATTCTGATGCAAAGAATCGTTTTCAATGCAACATCGCAATAGACTTGAAGAATGCTCAGAACTTTGACGAAGAATCGGCCAAGCAGCAGATGATCTTTCTAGCATCGGTGTTGGAATCGTATGAAGGATTGGTAGCTGGGAAGATTGGCAATACAAATCTGACGAAAGAAGATTACGATCAGATTGATCCAGAGGAAATGGAACTGATCGATATTCGTTGGGCTATGGCAAGTGCTGTTCGTCGTGCACAAAGATTCATGGAAATCACTGGCAGAAAAACAATTGGTGGTGCTTCTACTAAGCTGGGGTTCGATAAATCGAAGGTGACTTGTTTCAAGTGTAAGCAGAAGGGTCACTTCAAACGAGAATGCCGAAACGCTTATGCTGATGAGTCGGAGAACCCTTTCAGAGATGATTACTACAAGAAGGCAATTTATCATCAGAATAAATACGAGCCGCCTAGATTGAAGCAAGTTGAAGACAACAAACATAAATCTAGAGCTCTTGCGGTGATTTACGATGATGAGGGTTATGACTGGAGTCAAGAGGTTCTACCGGAAGAAGATGCGGTTGGTTACGCATTCATGGCGAAAAATGATGATCCTAAGCCATGGAAAGACGATCGAACTGAAGACCAAAAGTATAGATATAGAAAAATGATAGCTGAAAACAAAATCATTAGAATTTCTCATATCTTTCTGGAAGCAAGAAGAGCCAATAGATGGGATCCAGACAGAGAGTGCCATCTTGATGAGTATGGAAATATTGCAATTGATGATAGTACACTTGATATCGAAGCAATAATTCAGCAATACAAAGAAGATGATGAGTACTGGCAACACAAATGGTGGGGAACTCCAACTTCGAAAATGATTGAAGAAGAGAAAGAGAAAGAGAAAGAGAGAAAGGAGAAAGAAGAGATCGAGAAAGCAAAGAAGATTGATACTGGAGTTATTGACACAACGCAGGAGTTGACTGCTGAAAATCTTGGAAGAATGGCTGATAAAGTGCTAGCTGCTAAGGCACTTGAGGTAGACTCTAACTCCGTGTCTGAGTCAAAAAGCCAGGTCAGTTCAGATGTGTCAACGGATGTGTCAGGTAAGAAAATCGATGGAAATGCTGATTGCAAAAATTGCAACAAAGATTGCAAATTTTGTAGCACAGTCACGTATCTCAACGGAAAGAAAGTTCATGATCTGACAGCTAAAGTCAGAAGCGTTGAGAATCAGATTCTTAATCGTGACAAAACAGTTAAAGCTTCAACTGAACGGATAAGAGAATTAACTAAACAAATTGAAAATGATAAAATTGATCATGACAAAATTAAACAAGAAAATGAAAAGTTGATTCTTGAAAACCGTCAGATTTCTGAAAAATTTGAAAAACTCAAAAGCACATTGAAAGATTGTGATGATCGTAATGGTAAAACTTTTAAAGAAAATGAACATCTAAGAGCAGTGCTTAGAGTCAAAGAAGAATCAATCAATCAACAACTGGATGAAATCGCTAAATTGAAACTTAAAGTTCAAGAGGCTGTTATCGAAAATGAGCGAATCCAGTTGAAGCTTAACAGTTACAGCTCCGCAAGCTTTGTTTTGCAACATATCATTCCCAAACCCATTGGGAAAGACAAAGCGGGCGAAGATGTGTATTGTGATGGAACTGGGGTGGGGTTTCATCAAGTTCCACCACCTGTTCTTGATAATTACACGAAAAAGCAATCTGGGTTGGTTGAAATTGAGGAAGAAAAAGAAGTTAAACTTCCGGAGAACATTGATGTTACTTTTTCTACATCATCTGATGATAGTGTTCAGACAGAGATTGTTAAGAGCACAGCTGAAAGTGTTTTAAATAGTGATTCAGCTGAAGATGATGGGTGTTTCTTGAACAAATACATTCAGAAATCAAAGTCCAAAAACAATTTAAGTGATGAACCGGGTCTTGTGATGTACAAGATGGCTGGATCTGATAAGTTGTATTCGGATTCTGATTTTCCAATTGAGAATGTTAACGTGAAAAAGTTGACAAATGTTTTCAAGTTAGTTGAAGTTGAGTTGTCGGAAGTGAACAGTTTGAAACAAACAAAAAGGCAAATGAATTTTGAAAAAGATAAAGTGTATTACAAAAAGCCTGTTTTGCCACCACGTTTTTATAATAACAATCGAAACAATTGGTCAGGTGGTTATCGGGGTGGTAATAGTTATCAGAAGAAGAGTTTTCAAAACAAGAGGTTTGCTGAAAAGAAGGTGTTTGTGAACAGCTCGAGTTCATTGTCTGATGAGGAAAATGAAATTTTTTCAAAATCAAATAAAGAGTTCTTTGAGAAAAGAGCTTCACATTATCGGTCTGAAGGCACAAGTCGAGTCGTTGATACTCGAACATGTTTCAGATGTAATCAAGTTGGTCACATTGCACGAATGTGTACCAATGAGAAGTCTAAGACTGAAAATGTGAAGTTTCAACAGAAGAAAGTTGATGAGAAGGGTAAAGCACCAATCATTGTTGAGAAAAAGAATGTGAAAAATGACAACATTAAAGTGAAAAATGAACCTGTAAAGAACGTGGTAACTAAAAACAACAAGTTTTATAAACAGGTTGCATTATCTCAACAAGTTTGGAAACCAAAAACTGAAATGAAAATTTCAACTTCTGTAGTGAAAAAGGCTGAAGAATCAATTTCGGTTGATTACGATGCAAATTTTCCAACTTTGAAGGCTGAAAATTTCAAAATTCAAGTTGCTAGAGTCAAGGTTACACCTAAGGCTGATGAAGCCTGGGTGGACACCATGTTCGAATAAGCAGTTTGAATTGCCGGAGCTTCCTGGATCGCGAAGCATGAATCGGCATTTTTATTGAAGTGTTTTAAAATCAACTTGTGGTATATGCAGGATCTTCCAAGAGCCATTTCAAGATGGATCATGGATAGTGGCGCATCTCGACATATGACAGGAAAAACTGCATTACTGTATGATGTAAGGAACATTAATGGTGGTTATGTGGGATTTGCTGGTCATGAAGGTGGTAGAATTGTTGGTGAAGGAACGTTATCCAATGGGATTGTAACGTTTGAGAGAGTTAACTACATCACTGAGCTGGAGAACAATCTGCTTAGTATCTCGTAGATTTGTGACAATCAGTATACTACTCACTTCACTGATAAGGAATGTTTGATTTTGAAACCTGGTTTTGTTATCCCTGAAGAATGGATTATTATGAGGGCACCTAGAGTGAATGATTTATATGTGTTAGATATGTCTGTAGCAACTACAACTACTGGTCAAGCACATTGTTTCGTGTCTAGAGCAACTGAGAAAGAATCGAGATTGTGGCACCGAAAGATGGGGCATATACACCTTAGAAAAATGAATCATTTGGTGCACAATGATTTGGTATTGGGTGTTAATATCAAAGGTTTTCATCTGGAAGGGGAGTGTATTAGCTGTATCAAAGGCAAGCAGAAGAAAAAGTCACACCCTACAAAACAAGTTAATTCAGTTTCGAGACCTCTGGAAAGACTTCATATGGATTTGTTTGGTCCGGTGAATGTCAAGAGTATTACAGGAGATTACTATTGTTTGGTCGTTACTGATGATTATTCCAGATTTTCATGGGTTTCTTTCTTGAAGACAAAAGATGAAACATTTGACAGTTTGATGGGGCTGTTCAGGAAGATTGAGAATTTGTACCAAAGGCGTGTTAAGAGGATTCGAAGTGATAATGGTACTGAATTCAAGAACAGCAAGATGGAAGAATTTTGTGATGAAAGAGGTATTTTGCATGAGTTTAGTGCTCCGTACACTCCGCAGCAGAATGGAGTCGCAGAACGCAAAAACCGGACACTAATCGAGACGGCTAGAACTATGCTCGCAGATTCAAAGTTACCGATTAATTTTTGGGCTGAAGCTGTTTCTGCCGCATGCTATACGCTCAACAGGGTTCTTACTGTCAAGAAGTTTAACAAAACATGCTTTGAGCTAATCAATAATCGCAAACCGAATTTGAAGTATCTAGAACCATTTGGGTCACCCTGTACGGTTATAGAGCCTCATGGAAAGTTTGGTCCGAAGAGCATTGAGGGAATATTTGTTGGTTATTCAAATCCGTTGAGACGTGTCTTCGTTCCAAGTGAGAAGCGGATTATTGAAGCTGCAAATGTTGAATGTCAAGGTTATACTATGCCGCCGCAGAATCCTGGTGATTCATGGCGTTATCATTATGACAAACTTTGGGATTCGTTTGACATGAGAAAAGAATCAGAGGATGATGAAGATTTCTGTGCTGAGTTGGATATTTTGCGTGAATATGAGTCACAGTTAAGATTCCCAGCTGAGTATTCTAGAAGACCACGAGAAACTTCAAATGATGATGAAGCAGGTCCAAGTAATGCTGGTGAACATGATGATGTCCAACAGAATGAAGTTGCTCAGGATAATCAGTCGGCTAAGAATGATAATCTAGAAGCTGAAAACATGCCAGTATTTGATCATGGTGATTCAGATTCAGATTCTGAGGGGGAGCAAATTCAGATTTCAAGTCAAACAAACCAAGTTGGTGAACAAGATGCAGAGCAGAATGTTACTAATCTGGAGGGAAATGTAGATGTTCAAAGTGAAGTGATGCCGCGAACTTTTTCATATCATCCAGAGGAGTTGATCATAGGAGAATTACAAGCTGGAGTTCGCACTCGAAATCAGATTGATAAAGGGCTTACATGTTTTTATACAAAAGTTGCTCCTTTGCAAACTGAATTCAAATTAAGTTGTTTTATCTCGCAGATTGAACCAAGAACTTACAAAGAGGCGCTTACTGAAGACTCTTGGGTCAATGCTATGCAGGAGGAACTTAGTCAATTCGAGAAATTGGGAGTGTGGAAGTTAGTTGATTTGCCGGATGGTCATAGGAAAATTAACACTAAGTGGGTGTTTAAGTGTAAGAGGGACGATAGAGGAGTTGTCGTAAGGAACAAAGCTCAACTTGTTGTTCAGGGATTTAGTCAACAGGAGGGGATTGATTTTACTGAAGTCTATGCTCCTGTAGCTCGACTAGAGGCAATCAGAATTTTCCTAGCATTTGCATCTTGGAAGAACTTTAAAGTATATCAGTTAGATGTTAAATCGGCGTTTCTTTACGGGAAGGTTAAAGAGGAGGTTTATGTCGGTCAGCCGCCGGGCTTCACCGATCCAATCCACAAAAACAAGGTCTACTTATTGGACAAAGCGCTGTATGGTTTACACCAGGCCCCGAGAGCTTGGTACGAGACTTTGTCTCAACACCTACTAGCCAACAAGTTTATTCGTGGAAAAGTGGATGCCACTCTCTTCACTAAAGTCGTTGATGGTCATTTTCTGATAGTTCAGATTTATGTGGACGATATAATCTTTGGGTCGACAAATGAAAATCTATGTAAAGATTTTGAATCAGTGATGAAGCAGAAGTTTGAAATGTCATCAATGGGGGAGATGAAATTCTTTCTGGGATTACAAGTTGAACAACTTCCTGAGGGAATTTTCATTCATCAGTCAAAGTACGTTCATGATATTCTAGAGAAATTTGGGATGTCAAGTTCTACTCCAGCTGCTACCCCACTTGCAACAAATCATGGGATTCACCCAGATCTCACCGGAGACAGGGCTGATGAAACTTTTTATCGATCCATGATAGGTTCTTTAATGTACCTAACTGCTTCACGTCCTGATATCATGTACCCAACGTGCCTCGCAGCAAGATTTCAGTCTAACCCGAGAGCATCGCACATGATCATTGTGAAGAGGATATTGCGCTACCTGAAAGGAACTCCTTCATTGGGGTTGTGGTATCCTAGAAAAGGCGATTTTACGCTCGAAGGGTATTCCGATTCGGATTTCGGATGCTGCAAAGTTAATTCAAAATCAACAACTGCAGGATGCCAGTTCTTTGGTCCTAGATTGGTTACCTGGCAGTGTAAGAAACAAACGTCTGTGGCGTTATCTACATGTGAAGCGGAGTACGTATCTGCTAGCAGTTGCTGCTCTCAGATCTTGTGGATACAGCAACAGATGCGCGACTACGGTTTGCAGTTTCTTAACACACCTCTTTTTGTTGATAATGAGGCCGCAATTAATATAACAAAGAATCCAGTACATCACGCTAAAACTAAACACATAGAAATTCGTCATCACTTTATTCGTGATTGCTTTGAGAAAAAGTTGATACGAATTGAGAAAATCCACACAGACGAACAGAAAGCTGATTTACATACCAAAGCTTTTGATAAAAATCGGTTTAATTTTTTGTTAAAATTGAATGGTATGAAGCTTCTGTCGGTGTCGGATGGCATAATTGGCGTTGATGAGAGTACTGTTGCGGATGAAGACGAGAAACAATCTGCAATGGTTTGTCAAATTTTTACTTGTTTTGGTATTTAGGGGGAGTAGATGTTTGTACATAGTTTATTTTTCAGAAAATACAAAAACAGTAAAAAAATGATAAAAATACAAAAACATGATAAAATGAAAAAGAGCTTGTGTATATAGGGAAAATGATAGTACATCAGCTAGACGATCACAGTATGCTAAAGATTTGGAAAGTTTAAAAGAGTTAAACAATCTTACTGATGATGTGTCGATAGGTTTTCGTACATTTAGTAGATTTATTCGGGATATAAACCTAAAATTCAAACTGGTGAATTCGTGGGGAACACTACTTGGATATATAGGTAACCCCTGAAATCTTGTTTGAAAGGTCTCGTAATCTGATATACTAGGTCTTTATACTCTATGATGTCTGGGGTATTATTCCGGGACTTCTGCTGAACGGTGGTTCTGACCTAGTCCCTGGCTAATACTTGCTGCAATGCTTGAAACACAGCATTAAACCCTCAGCATGCTGAAACAATAAAATTGATAAATGCTGCTGTTGTAAGCAAAAAGATCCTCTAAAGGGGACACACCGAAAAGTCGAAGCTGATATCTCTCTGCGTATACGGAAGTATCGATCTGAGATCCCTCGGCCCTCACATACCTAAATTATATACAGATATCATTGTAGTATTCTCACCTGTAAGACTGATTATTGAGATTCTGGATACGGGAGTATATTCAAGAGGTGGGACACATGAATGATCTAAGTTCTTAAAACATCTAAATCGTATCCTGAGTAAATTGAAATTTGTGTGAGAATTTAAGATGGATCAGTATATCGACAATCGAGGTAAATTGTTTAAATCTGAGTATGTATTGTAGCTTAACGGTACTTGTGATTTGTCTGAAAAGCTGATATGATTCCCTGACACGCTCGCCAAAAATATGTTTGTAAATAGTTTACTTTGTTTACTTTCTGCAATTTAAGTTTTCTGTATTTCATTTCTTAGTTTAGAATACTTTGATAAAATCCAAAAAGATTTTATTTCTGCTTTATTTTAGACAAACCAAAGTGGAAAGTTGATTGTTGAATTCTCAGTTGTTTGAAGCAGATGCAGGAGATTCTGGACTGAAGAATGAGGAGAGCTTACTTTGAAGAAGTTTGAATTGTTTGAAAAGTCAAAAACAAGTTCATTAACTTGATACTTGTTATTTTCAGAAAATGTTTGAAAATGTTGTTTTAAAATCAGTATTGATTTGTCAAATGATCAACCAAGGTCATTAATTTGAACTTGGTAGATTAATTGAGTAATCAGGGTCATTAACTTGAACTTGAATACTTGAGTGGATTGTTAAAACTGATTGAGTTTGTGTTTTATTGATTGAAAAGATAGAATGGTTATGTTTGTTGGTTGAGTAACAGGATTGGACTTTATCATTCCCATGGAAGCTAAATATTAAAGCTTGAACCAGATTTCTCAGATTCTAGCATATCGAGAGGGGGAGTCTGTGAAAGGGGGAGTCTGGATCAATAGTCAAAGGGAAGATTGAAGTTTAAAGGTTAAAGCTTGAAGATAAAGATTGAAGAGAGTTTTTACAATGTTTGAAGATTGTTAAAGACAAAGACTTGAAGCGAAAGACTTCATCAACATCCAAGGGGGAGTCTGTTGGTGCACTAAATGTTTGCTGATTACGTCATAATCAAGTCTTGTGTCTAGAATTGTTAGAATGATCACACATTAGAGTTAAATTAGGGTTTGTTTAGGTTAAACTTGAAGATTTCGCTTGAAACATCTTCAAGCGAAATCAACAACACATGATTTCGCTTCAGACTGTTTCAAGCGAAATCATCCTCCTATATATATGTGTTGTGTGTTTCATTTGTGTGAGGGAGGTCATAGTGTGAAACACGAAGTGCTGTCGGATTTGTATCAGAAAACGTTGTACAAGCACTCAAATCAATCAGAAAAGAAAGATTAAAAGGATTAGAGCTGTTATGACTTTGTTTACGTTGATTCCGCCTTCGTATGCAAAGATGAACTGCCTTAACTGACGGTTAACGGTCATAGAACGGTCCAACATGTCCAAACTGGAGTGCAGACGCGTAATCAGCTGAGAAACAACCAGAATCTTGGTTTGTATTCAGCTATCAGAGAATCAGGACAGCAAAATGATTGGTCCTTCGCATGTTATGTTTCACAGGAAGAACCAAAATCTTGGAAAGAAGCTTTAAAGGAAAATTCTTGGGTGGAAGCGATGCAAGAAGAACTTCAGCATTTCTAGAAACTGGGTGTCTGGAGACTTGTTGAAAAACCCTACGATTACAAGAAAATCGGTACTCGTTGGGTATACAAAGGCAAAAAGGATGATTGTGGAGTGGTCATTCGCAACAAGGCTAGATTAGTTGTTCAAGGCTTTCGACAAATCGAAGGAATTGACTACAATGAGGTTTATGCACCTGTTGCACGTCTGGAGGCTATTCGGATCTTTCTAGCTTATGCTTCTTTCAAGGGATTCAAAGTCTATTAGATGGACGTCAAAAGTGCATTCCTTCATGGTATCGTTGAAGAAGAGGTGTATGTCGAACAACCTCCTGGTTTTGAAGATCCTATCCATCCCGATCGGGTTTGGTTGCTCAACAAAGCTCTCTATGGTTTACATCAAGCACAGAGGGCTTGGTACGCAACCTTATCTACTTATCTGCTGGAGAATGGTTTTCGATGAGGTCTTATCGACTGTACTCTTTTCATCAAGGAAACAGATAGAGATCTTCTGCTGGTACAGGTATACGTTGATGATATCATTTTTGGTTCAACTAACGATGACTTGTGCAGGCAATTCGAGCGTGTTATGCAAGAAAAATTCAAAATGAGCCCAATGGGGGAGATGAATTTCTTTTTAAGTCTATAAGTTCAACAAACTAAGTCTGGGATATTCATCCATCAGACTAAGTATGTCGGTGACATCTTGAGTCGATTCCAGATGTCAGAAGCGACGCCCATTGGTACCCCACTTCCGACTAATCACGGGATTACTTCGGACTTGAAGGGTGAAAGTGTCAACTCTTCTTATTATCACGCTATGATCGGATCTTTAATGTATCTCACTGCCTCGAGGCCTGATATAATGTATCCAACGTGCCTGCTCATAAGATATCAAGCCAACCCGAAGGCATCTCATCTGGCTGCTGTGAAAAGGATCTTTCGCTTTTGAAGGGTTGCCCGGACACCGGTCTCTGGTACCCTAAGGATGATAGTTTTGACTTGGTTGCATTCAATGATTCTGATTTTGGTGGATGTAAAATCGATGGCAAATCAACAACTGCTGGTTGTCAGTTCTTAGGAAATCGCCTAGTCATATGGCAATGCAAGAAGCAAACTTGTGTAGCTACATCAACTTGTGAGGCTGAATACATTGCTGCCTCAAGCTGTTGCGGTCAAGTTCTATGGATTCAACAACAAATGCGTGACTACGGTTTTGAATTTCATAATGACTTCTATTTTTGTTGATAATAATGCTGCATTATAGATTACTAGAAATCATGTGCAACACTCCAAGACCAAACACATCGAAATTAAGTATCACTTCATACGTGATTGTTTTGCCAAAAGACTTATCGATGTTGTAAAAATCCACACCGATGAACAATGTGCAGACCTTTTTACAAAAGCCTTTGACAAATCTCGTTTTAGCTATCTTTTGTTGGTTAATGGGATTAAGGTGAAACAAGAGTAAAACTTCTTTCGGCAGATCGGTTTTCGTGAATATTTTCTTTAAAAAAACTCAAAAATAAAAAAAGATTTTCAGATTATTTATCTTTTCGCATTTTAGGGGGATAAATTTCATAAAATACAAAAACATGTGAAAAATTCAAAAATCCAAAAATATGTCTTTACTTTATGTTTTTAAGTTTGAAAATTTTGAAAAATTCAAAAACAATAGAAAATCAAAAATCAGTTTCTTGCATAAAAGAAGGGAAAGTGATGATATACACTGGTGTGGTCTGTCAATATGATCAAAAACAAAAAGAAAAATTGAAAAATGATAAGTAGCTCTACTAACGATGTATCGGTAGGCTCACAATCAGACTAAGATGTGCAGGATGATATAAACCTAACAGACTTCTGCGGTGGGAACCATTCATTGGTATATGGTCTTAGTACCGAAATTTCGTTTGAGAGATTGCCGAGGTTCTGAGATATGCGGTCTTAATGATGTCTTATCATCGGGGTATCATAGTTATATCAAACCGATAATTAACGGAGACGAAGTCTAGATCTTCCATGATATTATACATACGTGTACATATTGCATACGACCTCAATAAGTGATCAACAATCAAATGTCCAAACAATATAAGTGATAATATATCACAGATTCTTTGCGGGAGTGAAGTTCGTCTCTTTGTCTGTACGTTGGTACTAACCTGTTCACGGACTTGCTCCTGTGCCCTCATGCATCTGAAAATCAAGTTCCTCATCAATAAGTTATTATATCACATAGGGCTTGTTTTTCAATCAAAATAAGTGAGTTTCTCACATCTTTTATACGGTCAAACGGATGATAAGCGGTATACTCCCTGGTAAGATAAACTCTCGTGCATAACTTGATACGGGAATGTGTCGTGAGTGGATGAACACCGACAAGTAAGTATAATTCTACCGTAAATCATATCTCCTAATTATGATTACATCTGATAAGTTGAGCTTATGTGGATAAAAATACCGATAATTATGGTAGGATACTTATCTAAAGCTTTAAACAGAAATCGTAAACCGTTTTGACAAAGACCGTAAACTGGTAATGATTCTCTTACCTTGAAACTCGCAAAATGTTTGCTTTTGTACAGTGTCCTTATGCTTTTTATTGCTTCTCGTTAGTTTACCGCTTTTTAAATTATGTTTTAGTGTAAGTTTTAAAGTTCGTTTTTGGTTAGCCGAAGTTGAAACTCGAAGTTTTCTGCCGAAAAGCCCGAAACCGACTTGTTAGTGATTTTACTTCTTCATAAAAATGTCCTTTTGCATTTGGTAAATCTAACACAAATCAAAATGAGTTCAATCTTGTTAAATCTGTTCAAAATCAACATTTGTGTTTTTGTGTTGACTGGTCAACGAAGACTCCTTAAGGTCTTCCACGAACTTCTTTGTCGACGAAGTTTCAATCTTCATCAAAGATAAAAAGTGGGCTAATTCATTTTGGCCAAAACCAATCTTCGTCGAGCCCAATTCAGTCTTCGTCAAGATCAGAGATGGGCTAATTCACCTTGGCCCAACAAGCAAACTTCGTCGAGCCCAACCTATCTTCGTCGCATTTAGATCTTCGTCAAGGGGGTCCAGATATAAAAAGGGGGACCCTGTGCATTTTTGGTCTCACTTTTCAAAATCACAATAAAAAAACACCCACTGTTCATCTTCTCTTTCACCGATAAACCTTCAACCGACTTAAAACCTCTTTGTTTTATCAGTTGTTTTTAAACAATCCAAGGTATCATCACGGATCAAAATCTCGATTGAAACCATTTAAACCAACTGATTTTGATCATTGATTGCTGGAAACCCTCATTAACTCATTGATGCTTGTTTATTCAATATACGTATCTGCTTATGTTCTTTGATTACTTGTTTCATAATGACTTGATATGATAGAATGTAACAGGTTTGTGTGATTGTTTTGAGCATATGTTTTGGTTATTCATAACCTAGGTTTCTTTTTGGGTTTATAGTAGGGTTAATCAGGGGTGGTTGTTATTGAATCGGTTTTTTTAATGATTATGTGTTTAGTCTTGAATCATAAAGGGGTGTGGGTTAATGTTGGTTAAAATTATGGGTTCTGGGGTCCTTATATTGGCTATTTGGATGATGATTGATGTTGAATCAACTGGAACTCAACCTGTTTCGGCGAAGAATTCCCTATGACAAAACCCCCAAATTGAATTTTGGAATGGCGAGCCCTAAATTGACGAACTTTAAAATGATGAACCTTAAAAATGACAAAGTTTCAATCTTCGACATAATAGATTGACTTTAATTGACTTTTGTTGACCAATGAATCTTCATTTTTAAGGAATCAATCTTCGTCAAAGGGACCATTCTTCGTCTGTTCAACACTTAGAAAATTTTCATGTGTGTCCATGTTTAACACTTTATACAGTATGTATATCTATACATAATTAATGTTCACAAAGTACATTAAAAGTGTATACATGTATGTATTCTATAAGTGTTATGTATTTTTGTCTTATTGCGGTTATTTGTCGTATGCAAAATGGCTCTGAAAGAATGAAAACGTAAACCTGCCACCAAGAAAACCAATAAAACGGAAGAAGAAATCATGTCCGAACCCCGACACAATATGGTAGCGTTCTTAGATCCTGAAGGAAAGCTTGATGATTACAAGGAAATTACTCAATGGCTACGAGAATCAAGGATAAACAAAGCAGTTACATTCTTAACACCGGTATACAAGTCGTTGATTAAGGGCTTCTGGGAGACTGCTAATATCATAGAAATTGATGGAAAGGAGCTGATTCAGGGACAGGCTCACAAGATGATGAAAGTGCCCCAGATACTATTCCGATCATGTGCACGCGTGGCTGTCTATTAGAATGAAGTGCACCGGTGATATATTCGCCAATCAGATCAATAAAGCTTATTTGCCACTGCGATACAAGTTCTTACTTCACGTACGTGTTCAGTGTTTAAGCAAAAGCCGTGCTGGATATGATATGGCTGGGAATGATCTTGTTGGTTTGATGGTCGCGTTACTTTTAAACAAGTCGTTCAACATTTCAAAGTTCATCTTCACAAACATGAAAGAAAACTTAAGAAGAACAGGTTCTCGTACCTCCGGCAACAAATTATGGATGTATCCCAGATTCATGCAGATGATTATGAATGTTCAACATCCAGGGCTTCCAAAGGCGGATAATGATATTCTCAAAATTAATGCTATGTTCGAACATTCTTTACGGATATTCAAGGGTTTTTCTGCAAAAAGATATACAGAATCTGATCCTCCAAGGAAGATGTTTGGTACTTTAGCAAATACAGAATACGTCGCTCCTGCAAACGATAAATAGCGTCACGACGACAGCCAGTCAGATAACGAAGAGCCAAAATTGGAAAAGATGATAGAAGATAAGTTTGGTCACAAGAAGTTGGATTCTTCTGAAAGCGATAGTGACGGTGATGTTGAAGATGATGATGGTGGAGATGCTGGTGCTACAGCAGCTAGTGCACCTGGTACTACTAGTGCATCTGCTGCTGGTACAATTGGAGCTAGTTCAGCTGGAGGTAATAAAGAGAGTCCGGATTCTGACGATAATCAGCCAGAGCCAGGATATGAGTTCTATCTTGATGATCGTGGTGTAAGGCAAGTAAGAAAGATTAGACAGAAGGAGGATGCTGAGTATGTTCCGTCTGATACTGAGGCTGAACGTTTAAAGAAAAAGGAAACTACTGCTCGAAGGAAGAGAAAGAGGAGAAAGTATATTGGTACTTCATCTGTACAGCCGACTATGTCACAACAAGAAACTGCTCACGAGGCATAAATGGATCCAAATCTTGGTCTCACGGTCGAAGAAGCTACCACTATGGTATCTTCTCCTCCGCGATCAACTGAACAACCTCCTATGGTTTCTTCAGCTTCTGAAACGCCAATTGTCACTCCACAAGCCGAACCTGCGCACAAAATGGCATCCACCATTCGAGCAACTACATCTCAGCATACCTCAGACACAGAAGATTTTCTGAAATGCAGCCAGACGAAAAGGTAGATTTCTTATTCTCTCAATTACAAGCCGCTGCAGGTCAGATCGATAGGAAATCAGCGTTCATGAACATTACAAAGAGCGATGTTGTCAAGCAACAGTTGGAGATGAATACGGTAAAGTCCACTATTCAGCGTCAACAAGCTGAGATTACGCGCCAACAAGCTGAGATTGAACTACTTAAAGCTAAGGCTGGCAAATCGTGTCTTAACAGGTTTAACAGGTTTCTGACGGCGCGCACAACATAAGTTTCAAACATGATTACGACTCGTTTAACTACTTTCTACCTCATGTTTATAAAACAGTTTTATGTTTTATATATAAAGATGAATAAATGATAGATCCTAACATTGTAATTTTAATTATTTTAAAAATTAAAAAAGTCAAAGGGTGTATTTTTCAGTCAAACAGGCCTAATCGTGTCTTAACAGGTACCCAATTGCCAGCTCTACTTAAAGCTGAGAATGCACGCTTGAAGGATGCTGATGCAGAAAGGGAACGTCAATTACAGCAGATGCGAGCTGCTGATAACACTCATGGTATTGAGATGAATCGTTTGAAAGAAAGAAGCACTGTTTTTCAAAGGTTGGCCGAAGCTCTTAAAGCAAAGCATGAAGATATGAGAGAGTGGTATAACAGTCGCAATACCAAGATAAAGAATGGGGTTAAGAAAATCACTGATGGTTTCGAGATTGTCAGAAAGCATGTTAACATTTTGTGGGGTGACCGATGCAAACAACAAGAAAGCTTGAAGAAACGTGATCATGATTCTGAAGATCCGGGTAACCTAGACCCTTCTACAACATCTAAGCAACCGCCAGCCACTGCATCTACACAGATTGTTCCTTTCGAGCCTCCACAGTTCGAATCTACTGAAGGAACTTCCGGTGGAGCTGTAGAAGAAAAACAACAGCTAGAGAGCAGCTCTTACGTTGAAAGCTCCTTGGCTGGTACATCCTCTGTTCTTAGCTCTGCTGACCTTGCTTTACAGGTTGTACATCCTGTGACTGGAGAAATTCTGGAGGAAGGAGAGTTTGTTGCTGAACTCTCGAACGAGCAGTTGCAAGCGTTGAATGAAATGAAAGAAATCGATGATGCTTCTATTGATAATATTCCAAGTGAACCTAAAACGACAGACATAGAAAATCTTGACGAAATCGTTTTTGAAGGCGAATCAAGGAAGTCGACTTATGTACGTGAAGATGGAACAGAGTTCAATCCATTTGATGAAGACTGGTTGAAAGATCATTTAGACGATATCGACGAAAAACTAAAGAATCGTGATTCAACCGACTCATTCAAAGAATGGAGAAGACAGTTTCTTTCCAAGATTGCAAAGCCTACACCTCCTGAAGCACAAGTTGATTATATGAAGTTTGAAAAGGTTAAGCCTAATGGGAAGATACTGAGCTGGATTTTCTTGAAAGAAATTCACTGTGTGGCAATCAAGCGGGAACACGGAATCCAGTATTTCAATTCGTTTTTGAGTATTCTATCCCTACCATTCTATGATGCTGCAGCATTATCAAAGTTGGACCTGATCAATCGTTCAAAATATGAAGGAGCAACGCTGTTTGCTCGAGAGTTGAAGATAAATCGGAGGATAGGCTGGAAAGACGAGTTGTACAAGCCACAGTTTCCGATGTATCAGCAGATCAAGTATACTTTGGATCCGTCGACCAACATGGCAAGATACAAGCTTGTTTATAAGCCGGCGAAGGTTATGGATAAAATCCCTTTGATGCCGATGAAGCAAAATTTCTTGGAAAACATGGCGTTATGGTGTTACGACTGTGATACGCACGAGGCTGTTATTGTGTTCAAAGACGATCAAGAGAATTTCCGCATGCTAGATCCGATGTGGATAGTGAATATGTCTGCGGCCGACATCCACAAGTTATTTCGACATGATATCTTTTATGAAGACAAGGATGCACATCAAGCTTTACAATTTCAACGCGTCGCTTGTTTCTGTTTTTATCGAGGGATACACGCCGGAAGCCCCTGGTCGGTACAACACTGAAGACTCAAAGATCGAAGACCAAGTAACAGACAAGGGGGAGTTTGTTGGTGCATTTATGTGTCTGTAACTTTGTCTTGTTTACGTTGTATGTTATTTAGTCTTTTGTTATCGAGTCTGTAAGTTCCATCAAATCTACCTAGTCAGATATCCTCCAATCCTACTTGGTATGATATTTGTCTCTGTATTTGTAATGTATGTTAAACACATGCTAGTGTGCATTGTGTTTAACTATAGTTAGTCTTATCTTATGTCTTCTGTTAACTTAGTAATATATTCTGTCCTTGTTTAGTGTTTGACGAAGAGTCAATCTTCGTCGAACCCATGCCTGGCGAACCTTCAATCTTCGTCATTGTTTGTGTGTGACGAAGGTTCTATCTTCGTCACACATGAACCTTCGTCAATCAAGGTTCGTCTAAGGACAGTATATATAGCTTAGTGTGTTTAACAGTTAAAGGTATGAGAGCATAGAGAGACTACTGAGAGTTTATCGTTCAAGCATTGTGTGTATATGTTTGATGTTTTTCTCGTCCTTTTAATCTAAAGTGAATCTTTGGTTATCTGTTGTGTTCCTCGGATTACTTTGTTTGGTTTGCACCGTCACGTGGATTCAACACTCGTGACCGTGTTTATGATAAACATGATTAGGTTTCGTAATAGATCCTCTGAGAAAAACGGACCTACATAAATGAATAGGGTTTTGTTGTGAATAACAACACTATGGTCTTGCATTGATTTTAAGATGATAAAGAGTAAATTATATCACAGGCTAATAAGCCAAGATATATATAAGTATCCATAACATGCAAAGTTGCAAACCATGCATGGGTAAATACCCAACCCACTAATTCCATTAAGCACCAAAAGAAAAGGCTAACTGCCAATTGTGCCCTTATATTTCTCTCTCTACTGCACCCACGTCTCTTTACCACTTATCTGCTCCCCCTTTCTTGCTCAACTTAACTCATGAGCCCCCAAAAGCAGATCCAAGGTGGTTGTTAATCTGTCAATTCAATACCATCAATCTACTCAACTCAAATCAATCAATCAATCATATCATATCACCCCCCACATAAAGCTCCAAACAAACCAAAACATGTCTCTCTCATCCAGTTCCTCAACCTCTCCTACTGTAGCACAGCTTCTCCACCACTTCCCCCCTCCCCCTTCATGCTCCGATCAGCTCTACTATGTTCACTGCACCCACTGTGACACTGTCCTCGCGGTATTCTCAACTTTGAACTAAACTTTCCCTCTATCTTCTCAAGTAGGGTTTTGTTGTCAACCCTTTTTTTTCTAACTGTTTTCATGAACTTCAGGTGAGTGTTCCTTGCACCAGCATGTTCAAGACGGTGACAGTCCGTTGTGGTCACTGCACTACTCTCCTGCCAATGAACATGGTGCTGCCACCATCAGTGAACCAGTTTCATTTTGGTCACAATAACTTCTTTGCGCCTTCTAGTCATACACTTCTGGTAATTTATATCATTGGGTTTATTTTTCTTCAAGATTTTATTATCTATGTGGGTATAATTGTATAAACAGAAGTAATCTAAAAGTTTAGTTCTATTGTTAGGATGATCAAGTATCAAATGGGAGTCCCAACTTTCTGGTCAATCAGAACTACCCGAATGATTTTTCGCTTACTTCCCGGGGTGGATTTAAGGAGCTTCCAAAGCCCCAAGTGACAAACAGACGTAAGTAAAATTTCTTCTCATATTTTTGGTTTCTGAACTTTAATGAAAATACTGCTGATCATGAATGGAAGTTTGAATTACATTCTTGAAAAGTCTAGAAAAATATGAATGGTTTTATTTAATTACCCCTTGAATTGTCCAAATTTAGTCTTTGAAATTTGAGTTTTGCTGTTTCTTTCTATTATTAGAACCGATAAAAACAATGTGGATTCAAACAAAACATTGGTAACTATATTTCACTAAGTACAAAAATGAAAACCTTTTAAGCAGAAAAACAATAAATCTTGTCACTTTTGGATAAAACAAAAAGAGTGACGTTAAATATTTAGATCACACTGTGAATATTCGTCTTGAGTAGATGTTATTATGTTTTTTTGATAGATTTTTTATGCTGCTTTTACCAACATTTTACATATCGTAAGTGTTTAAATAGTAATTTACTTCTTATAACAAGACAGGGGAGATAATTTAAAGTTTTGGTGCCACCACAATCTCATGCATATGAACTACAAAAAGTAGAATACAAGAGTAACACATAGGCGCAATTTTTAGTTATTTTCTGCATGAGTTCTCTTTTAAATATGATCGCTTTTTAGCATTTTGCGCAAAATTCACTTCAAAGGTTAGAATTATTAATTACTTCTGGATCTCGTTCTTAATTGAAAAGTTGTAAATCAGGTATATTAATTGTTTTATTTTTACTTTTAACAGAATTAATTGTTTGATAGATTAGTGATGTTTAAAGGGAGCAATAAAAGCTTCCGTTTCTCATTCTTCCATACTCCTAGATCAAGTTTAAAATCAAAAGCCACTTTTATGCTCTCTTTCTCTCTCTCTCTCACTAGTCATTTTCTTTTACTTCCAATTCATGTCCAGCCCTATTAACTGCATTCACATATACTAAAATACACCTAACAAACCTTTAATCTGTTATCTTTTTCTTTTAAAGATATTTTTGAAATAAAATGACTTGTACATACTATGATTTATTTATTCATTACAAAAAGTAACTATAGTAAAGACTTTCTCCCCCAAAAGAGATATACAATTATCCTATTATGATTTTTACTAATTAGTAGAAATAAAGAGACAGTGTAAACAAACTAGATACGTTGACGTCGACAAATTTATTTAGCTTTGTTTTGATATATATAAAGGGATTAGAGACCTAGACAAGGGTAAAAAAAAGACAACATACCGTTACATAAAGATCATGAGGTATGTTTATTAGTAAATTTGTTTGTATGCTATCTATTATTTTCATACATATATGATCAAGTATATAATTTCACACAGTAATACTTATATATCTATATTAAATATTACCAAATAAAACTAAGTGAAGGCCTTTCAATATTTTAAAATTATAACAATATACAAGTCTATTTGAACATCCATTTTTTGGTTAGGGGGACGAGGAGTCAAAGCTCACTTGTGAACCCTAATCATCAACTAATTATACTCTGACATCTCATTTGCCTCACTTAAACCCTAAATGAGATCAAATTAGTTGTGGCAGTGTTCTAGTAAACCCTTACGCTTCCCAATGCATATCTTTTTTTTCTTTTTGAAAGGAAAACTTCATTAACACACAACCAAACCCGACGAAAAAAACAGACGGACGGCGAACCAACTACGACAAGCTATACAAAATTACACCAATCCACCCAAGACATATCTTTATACTTCGATCTACTTCTAAACCAAAGAAAACCTATAGATTTAACAACATTAAAGACTTCCCCCACCTTCGGCACCTTACCCGAAAAAAGAAGCTTGTTCCTAGCCTTCCAAATCATCCAAGGCATATCTACTTTGTCTTTTCCCTTCAACTCTCATATCCACTCCATCTAGGAACTGATTCGTGAACCCTTGGAACCACCCATCTAGCTAGATCAAAATGGTTGCGGCGGTGTTCAAGTTGAACCCACCAAACCCTTTGCTCCATCTTGCGAATGCCCTGACCCCCACTTGGAGATTAAATAGTTACCATAAAATATTTTAATGATCATGTGAATTACAATCTATCATATGGCCTAGTTAATAAAACAAAGTTTTCTTATTAATTATTTGTTTCATTAACGTATGCTTCATAAACTTAAAAATCAACCTAGTAGATCAGATTAAATTTGCTTCATAAACTTGATTAATACCTTTTTTTGTATATATACCTTTTAAGTTTTATCATTTCTCAAAATGTATTTCCTTTTACACAACCTTTAAAATAAATGAAGTATAATTATAACAAGGGGCGTCTTATTCCCACATCCTTAAATCTTATTCCCACATCATTTTCACTCTATCTCTCTCTAAACAATCATATCTTTTTCTTTATTTGTATAGGAAGTAACTTAGGGAATGCACACAACTTGAACAGATTTGACATTGATAGTTTGTAGGAAAATAAGAAAGGATGGATGAGATGACAGTATAGATACCCCCATCATTCCTTATATATTTTTCTTAAATTATTATAAAATGACAGAACACAAAGAAAATTATTATAAAATGACAAAACACAAAGAAAGAGTGATGGAAGGTGAACATAGTCAAACACACAGTAGAAAGTGAAATTTGATGTTTTTGTTTTTGTTCATGTCAGCTCCAGAGAAGAGACAAAGAGTCCCCTCTGCCTACAATCGATTCATCAAGTCAGCTTTCGATATCTCCTTTTCTTTTTCTAGAAATACCCATATTCAAAGATATACATCCTAATAATAGGAGATAAAAATATGAATATAACGTAGTCAGGTGCTTAAATTGTAGGGAAGAGATTCAAAGGATCAAAGCTGGGAATCCTGACATTAGTCATCGAGAAGCCTTCAGTGCTGCTGCTAAGAATGTAACTTCTCTCTCCTCTTTAGGGTTTTTACCTTCATTATAAATATATACAACTTTTAGGCTTCATTTTCTTTCTTTTTTCTTCATTTTTTATGTATACAAAGCAAGAGTCGTTGATTGTTAACCTCGCTAGTAATCAGTGCCGATCCCATAATTTATATTCTGGAAGGATAACTGGGGGATTTAAGGAAACTTTTAGACCATGTGTAGTGGGCAATATTCACATTTGGGCGTTTTACGCCATGTGACAACTCAGTCAGCAATAAGGCATTACTGGGCGTTTTCTAAAATGGGTGTAGTGGGATAGGGGAAATATGTTTTGTAGTAAAATAAAATAAAAAAAAACATTTAAAAATATTATTGGCCAAACAAATGGAAGCTCAAATGTGATTGGCCAACAATCCCCTCATTCTGCGTTTTCCAAACCACGCCAAGGGGCTTTTTTTTGCAAGATAACGCCCAATCACGCCCAGGGGCGGTGAAGGGGCGGTTTTGGGCATGATTGGGCAATTTAAAAAAAAAACGCCCCACTACGCTTGGTCTTAATAAGTGCAATCGAGATTTTTGTTTAAAAATTACACTAATATCTTTTAGGAGGGCCGTGTAATTGGCAAGAAAAACTAGGGTTTCATGATTTGTTTAATTATATTAAATTAAATAGGTTAAATAGTGTAAAGTAGGGTTTAAGGATTTGTTTAATTATATTAAATAGGTTAAATAGTGTAAAGAAAAGCTTTTTTGTGAGAAATAATTGTTTTTTTGTTCCACCAGTGGGCCCACTTTCCACACATTCACTTTGGTCTGATGCCTGATCAGATGAGTGCTGTGAACAAGAGCAGCATGCGTCAACAGGTACACTATTCATATCATTTCTCTATTATATGATCCCACGTTCCAATGACTCTTGAAATGCAAAAATAAAAAATAAATAAATAAGAAATACAAAAAAAATACATATATAACATTTGCAAGCAACATTAACTAAGATACTTGTAATGCATGTAGGATCACACAGATGGTGGTTTCATGAAAGATGGTTTCTTTGCTTCTGCAAATGTGGGCGTCTCTCCTTACTAGTTACCCAAATCCCTACTTAATTAATTAGCTTTATCAGCACATGAAGCTTATCTACCTTGTACCTTCAAATTTTAATTTAGTAACTGTTTCCAAGATCACACTCCTTTATGCTTCAGATAGATGTCTTTCTCTCCAATTGGTGTAATGTAGATGTTCTTTGGTGTAATCCCGTTTCTAGTTTCTTGCTAGGCCGCTCCTTCGTTAATATAATGTAGTTTGCCGTTCAGAAAATATATATATCGACCTTATTACCTTAACCAATTAACAGAACTAACTAAAACATATGGTATATTGTTATATACCATATAAGCGAATATAAATTGATGGTCATTACTAAGAACATGAACTATTACTCAGAGTTAATCAGGGAATCGCTTCAATCCGCATGTAAGCAACTTTTATCATGATTTTAGCACTCTAGGAATTACCTAAAAGCTATTCTCTTCTTCCCCACCACAAAGTAAATTACTGAAAAAGATTGCCTAAAAAAGCATGAAAAAGAACACCCAAGAAGAGAATTTGATTTTTTTTTTGCCAATATCTGTTTCAACATGTTCAGCATGGTGTCATCATTTGAGTCTTTTGCGGATTCAAAACATCTTTTTAGAAGTTAACGAAGAAACAAAGATTTGAAATATACGGTCAGATATATTTCATACTTTTCATAAATTTGACATCAATATGATCATGTGGTGCAATTACCAGTTAGTGACCACGGACACATAACTCAAATAACCAACTGTATGTGGAAGGAACGTGAAAAATAGTTTGAGTAAACGGTTTATAAGTCACAAAAATAACCATTATAAAATCTTTTTAATAGTTTTAGTTTTATTTTAGATTGTTGATTGTTTAAGTTACTTTAACTAGATCTAGTATACTAATCATTTTGACCGAATATAATAACTCAGTTACAATTTTCTTTTCTAGTTTCACCTAGCTAGCTCTATAGTCAATATGTTTACTTTGACCGGAGTTAAGACTTTGATAATAAGGGGGCATTTGTAATAATTATGATATTGTTGATTAGACAAAAAACTTTCTTCCATTTTGGATTTATTTATTCGCCAATGATCTCTAGATTTACAAGTGATGGAAAACTTGAATTTCTTTTGAGAGATACAGGTTCAACATTCATTTGGTGCAAAGTGAGACACTAGTGGGTAATCATAGGAGACTCAGGGAAACATAGGTTCGATTCTTGAGTCAAACGGGTTTTACCGGTAATTTCACCGTCGTGCCTAGAGGCGGGTGGGTTACCATGTTTTCCCCGAAATTGGTGGTGGACTAGGGTTACTCTCGGAGAATTCCATTTGATCCAGTGGTGCCCCAAAAGTGCTCGGGATACATTTTATTGGCCATTAAAAAAAACTATAAATAAGGCCACATTTGTAAATGGTAAGAACTATGATAGTGTTGATATGACTGTAAACTTTCTTCTATTTTGGATTTATTTATATATTTCGTAGAAAGTATCTTTCATTTTTCGCTCATGCCTAGCGTATACACGAAAGTTTGAGTATATGTCTTGCCTCAAATCTCGTTAATTAGTATTGTGATGAAACCTCAATTAAATAAGTCAAAATCCCTTTTCGTATGGTGGATACTCGGTGGACTGTGGTTAATGTCATGGGACCAAAAATAGGCAAAAATTTATGAATGCTGACATAGATGTTCCTGGCACCAATTCCAATTCTCACTACAAGAATGGACCACCTTTAGCGGCGACACGTGTCGTCGCTAAATGGTCGCCGGTATTGACGTCGGTAAAGGGTTTATGGCAATAGCGGCGACAAGTCTTTTTTTTTTTAATACAGCTACTATATATACAGCACCCAGCCATTTTTTCGGCCGAAAAAACATAACCTGCCTATTTGAAACAACGCAAACATACGCCATGAACATATACTAAAGGTAATATAATTAAAAACTACGTTTAAGTCGTACATTATAATCTTACAACGTTTAATTAAGTCATACATTAAAAACAAGTCAATCGTCGTCGGAATCATTATCGAATAAGTCATCAGAATCGTAGTCGTTTGACTTTCCTTTTCCTTTTCCTTTTCCTGGTGAAGCAAGATAGTTGTTAAGTTGGTTCAAAAAGGACGGGGTTTGGAACAAGCTGTTAACAAAATCCTACAATAATAGATATCAAAACGTATATTAGCATATTAATTAACGCAACCAACATATATTTAACAGGGAAACATGCGTTCGTTTGTCATTTTATAAATTGCGTAGTTTACCTCGGAAAAGGGTTCTTGCGTCCGAGCTTGCGAAGACGACATGTTCGAGGACGTGTTCGAGGACGTGTTGGAAGAAGGTTTAGGCCCCATCCCGCGGTACCATCCTCGCCGCTCTCCCAATACTTCCTGATACGGGGCAATTGGAGGACCATCACCGCTCCATTCATTTGTGGTCTGTTGTATGTTCCGCTGTATTATACGAAGATGATTAAATATATATGTGTGTGTGTGTCTCTATATATATATATATGTTATAGAAAATAATACTTAAAAGAAATACTTACGTAATTTTGTTCTGCAACCGGATCAACCCAATTCCCTTGATTGTCCGTGTGGGTTTTAGCATACGTAGGCACCCAATCCATACCTTGTTTAACATTAAACTTAGATTAGACATTAAATAAACCAAAGCTTACACACACGCACACATACATAAAACATTACATTTTTATAGGCGATGCTACCATACGACGATGCCCCCCACGGTATGGGAATTGTTGTTTCTCGCGTACTAGTTTGTTGGCCTTGCTTCTTTTAATATATTTTTCTTGCCAGAAACCTTCGATGGTTCTCAACCAGTTTTCATAGGGCATATCCGCGGATGGTATGCCCATGCCCTCTCAAGATTATCGTAACCTCCCTCGCTCTCAAATAATTTTCTAGCTTCGTACTTGCGGTCAGTGTACTACTTCATAAGCACAATCCTAATACCACCCGTCAAGTTTCTCGCCTCATAATCACTGTAGGTCCGGCTAGGAGGATCTAGTCGCCTAATCCTTGTATACTAACTAATCCGGTTGTGCGGAATCCAACCGAGATAGCAAACCGAGATAGAACACGCAAATAATCAACACACAAGACTCAACGATTAACACCACTTGTATTAATGCGTATGAACGGTCCGTTACAAGCACAAGGTTTACAAATCAGTCCTGTAAACTCTCTCTAAGTGTGTGTGTGTTCCTTATCTGTCTAGGTGTCTTACTTGTTCTCTCTAAAGTGCTCTACTGAAAATAACACAACACACGGGTATTTATACCCAACACAGCAGGTCTGGTCGAAGGATCAGGCAGACTGGTCGAACGATCATCTGTCGACCAGAAACAGCTCGAAGGATCCATATGTACCACGAAAGATGGGATCTTTCGTGGTCCATCTATCGAAAGTTATCTATCGAGCTTACCATCGAAGGATATAAGTAATCCTTCGATGGCTCATCCTTCGACTCAACCATATTACAACCAAAGTTCAAACTGTTTGGCCAAGTCAAACCGGAGGATGGTTGACTTGGTCAAACTTACAGGACTACGAAGACATCGTTTTACATCGCGACCGAATACAGACAAAGTACAGACACAAGTGCACCAACAAACTCCCCCTTGGCTGTAGCTTTGTCTGGCTGAAGCTTTGTCTCGATCTTTATAACTCGATCTTTGTGTCTTCAACTTTGACGTCCTTTCAATTCTTCAATGTCGGAGGATCTTTAAAGTCTTCACGTCTTGAAAGCAGAAAGTGTACCAACAAACTCCCCATTTGATGTAGAAAGTGTGTTGACAAACTCCCCCTTAACATAAGCTCCCCCTTGAGTTATGCTCGTGAAATACTTGTTCTTTATGAAATGAGATCCTTGTGGTGTTGATGATGGTCAGCGGCAACTCGATCATCTTCATCACTTGAGCGCCTTCACGTCGTGTCTTCATTCCGAGGCTTTGTCATCGACCATGTTCTCCTTTCCTTTAGAATCTGCACATGCAAGAAATCTAAACGCGTAATGAGAACAACTGCTTGGAATATCATAAGCAAACGACACACATGTGACCATTGTTCAATCAAACACCGTCCGACAGTTTGAAAGTTTAAAATATTTTATCAATTTCAATTTTAACTTTCAACACTTGCAAATTTCGACCGTTTATGAAGATTTAGTCATTTTCGATTTTCGTTCAGGTTTCAAGTAACGACGACTCGAGCTCCAACATCGTACGATCGAAAAATAAAGTAGAAATAAAATCTTTTTGGCTTTTATAAAGTTTATGTTAAAACACACTTAAAATCTTTTTGGAATTTTTAATATTTCAAATGTAAAGACTGAAAGCAGTAAATAAATATATACAGACAATCTTTTTGTGAGTTTCGAGGGTAAGAGAATCATATCAGTGTACGGTCATGCCAAAACGTTCTTGTTGTTCTTTTAGTTAACATTAAGATAAGCATCCTATAAAGATTATCGGTATTGTTGTCCACATAAACTCAACTTATCATTTGTAATCATGGCGAGGGGATACGTTAAGGTATGATTTATACTTACCGACCGGTGTTCATCCACATCACGACACATTCCCGTATCAAGGTATGCACGAGGGTTCATCTTACCGGTGAGTATACCGATTATCATCTGTTTGACCGTATATGATGTGAGATTCTCACTTATTTTGATTTGAAAACAAGCCCTATGTGATATAATCACTTATTGATGAGGAACTTGATTTTCGATGCATGAGGGCACAGGAGCAAGTCCGTGAACAGGTCAGTACTTTCGTACAGCAGAGAGACGAACTTGACTCCCGCAAAGAATTTGTGATATTTTATCACTTATTTGTTTGGACATGTGATTGTTGATCACTTATTGAGGTCGAATGCAATATGTACACGTATGTATGGTATCATGGAAGATCTAGACTTGCGTCCCCGTTATTTTTTTCGGTAAAAGATACAACCATGATACCCAGATGATAAGCAGCATAAAGACCGAATATCTCAGAACCTCGGCAATCTCTCAAACGAAATTTCGGTACCAAGACCATATGCCAATGAATGGTTCCCACCCAGTTTTCAGTCGATTTAAGTTTATATCACCCTGCACACTTTAAAATGATTGTGAGCCTACCGATACATCTTATATAGAGCTGCTTATCGTTTTTCAATTTAGGTTTAAAGAGGTTTAGACAGACCACCGATGTACTATCATTTTCTCTTTTTCTCGCCAGGAAACTCATTTTTGTTTTTCTATTGTTTTTGTGCTTTTGAAATTTTTCGATGTTTTTGGATTTTTCAAATTTTGGATTTACTCCCCCTAAAATCAAGAAACTAAGACAAATTTAAAACACAAAGGTATTTACAAAAATGATTTTCCGATGTTGGTTTTACTCTTGCTTGACCTTAACGCCGTTTACCAATAATAAATAGTCAAATCTTGATTTGTCAAAAGCTTTGGTAAAAAGGTCGGCACGTTGGTCATCGGTGTGGACGTAAGCAACATCGATTAGCCTTTTCTCAAAGCAATCACGTATGAAGTGATACTTAATGTCGATGTGCTTAGTCTTTGAATGCTGCACAGGATTTCTAGTGATCTGTAATGCAGCAGAATTATCAACGTAAATAGGAGTAGTTAGGAATTCAAAACCGTAGTCACGCATTTGCTGTTGTATCCACAGGACTTGGGAGCAACAACTTGAGGCAGCAATGTATTCAGCTTCGCATGTTGATGTAGCTACACACGTCTGCTTCTTGCACTGCCATGTGACTAGGCGATTTCCCAAAAACTGACATCCAGCCGTTGTGGATTTGCCGTCGATTTTGCATCCGCCAAAATCAGAATCACTGAATGCGATCAAGTCAAAGTTATTATCCCTAGGGTACCATAGACCGGTGTCAGGGTAACCCTTCAAATAACGAAAAATCCTTTTTACAGCTGCAAGATGTGAGGCCTTCGGGTTCACTTGATATCTGGCAAGCAGGCATGTTGGGTACATTATATCTGGTCTTGATGCTGTGAGGTACATAAGAGATCCGATCATTGCGCGATAGTATGAGGGGCTAACATCTTGACCCTTCAAGTCTGGAGTAATTCCGTGATTTTGTGGCAATGGGGTACCAATGGGCGTTGCATCAGACATCTGGAACCGGCTCAAGATGTCACCAACATATTTAGTCTGATGGATGAATATCCCAGACTCAGTTTGTTGTACTTGTAGGCCCAAAAAGAAAGTCATTTCCCCCATAGCACTCATCTCGAATTTATCCTGCATAATGCGCTCGAAATTCCTACACAAAACATCATTAGTAGAACCAAAAATAATATCATCAACGTATACCTGTACCAGTAGAAGATCTCCATCTTGTTCTTTGATGAAAAGAGTACAATCGATAAGACCTCTGCGAAATCCATTCTCCAGCAGATAATTAGATAAGGTTGCGTACCAAGCTCGCGGTGCTTGATGAAGACCATAGAGAGCTTTGTTGAGCAACCAAACCCGGTCGGGATGGATAGGATCTTCAAAACCTGGAGGCTGTTCGACGTACACCTCTTCTTCCACTACACCATGTAAGAATGCACTTTTCACGTCCATCTGGTATACCTTGAAACCTTTGAATGAGGCATAAGCCAGAAATATCCGAATTGCTTCTAGACGTGCAACAGGTGCATAAACTTCGTTGTAGTCGATCCCTTCTATCTGACGAAAACCTTGAACGACTAGCCTTGCTTTGTTTCGAATAACGATTCCACGGTCATCCTTTTTGCATTTAAACACCCAACGGGTACCAATCTTCTTGTAACCAGCAGGTTTCTCTACGAGTTTCCAGACACCAAGCTTCTGGAATTGTTGCAGTTCTTCCTGCATTGCTTCAACCCAAGAGCTATCTTTCAAAGCATCTTTCCAAGTTCTTGGCTCTTCCTGTGAAACATAACACGCGAAGGACCAATCATTTTGTTGACCAGATTCTCGGATAGCTGCATACAAGCCTGCATTGTTGTTGTTTCGCAACATGTTTCTTGTCTGAACGCCACTTTGCACATTTCCGAGGATGTTTTGTTGAGGATGGGTATTGTGAATCCTTGTTTCTGGATTTTCTTGAACTGGAATGTTTGTACCCAGATTGTTGAGATTGAGATCAACAATTAATTCAATGCCCGGTATTGACGAAGAGGATGATGCAGTAGCTTCAGCTGTTCCAGGGACGCCCACTGGAGGTGTACCCTCTGAAATACCATGAACTGCTGTTATTGGAACTTCTTGATCTGCATCTAGGAATTCATCATCCTCTGAAGATTCGTTCAATTGGGTAGCATCGTGAAAATCCTCATTGTCGAGAGCATTATTGTTCACTGAAGATGGTTCTTGATTGACTATAATTGGACGAACCAACGGTGAATCTGTTGCATTGTCACTCTCGAAAAACATCCTTGCCGCAGCATTTTCTTCAACTGCTTCAACATTGATCGAATTGAAAAAGTCATCGTACTCAAACATCCAAGGCTGACCAGGATTTTTGACTGGTAACGTGTGCCTTTGTACTCTGACTTCAGACCATTCCTCGACCCTTTTAGTCTCTAGATTCCAGACTCTTAAGTTTGGGGTGGAATACCCAAGAAAGTATCCTTCAATTGCTCTTGCCCCAAACTTTCCATTAGGATCGATTATTGTGTACGGAGCTCCAAACGGTTCAAGATAAGACAAATCTGGTTTCCGTTTGTTAATAAGCTCAAAACAGGTCTTGTTGTGTCTTTTGACTGTAAGGACTCGGTTCAGCGTATAGCATGCAGAGGACACAGCTTCAGTCCAGAATGGAATCGGCAACTGTGACTCTACCAACATAGTCCTAGCAGTCTCGATCAATGTGCGGTTCTTACGTTCAGCGACGCCATTCTGTTGAGGAGTATAGGCTGCACTAAATTCGTGAAGAATACCTTTTGAAGTGCAAAACTCCGCCATGGCATGATTTTTGAATTCAGTACCATTGTCGCTACGTATCCGCCTAACCTTCAACTTATATAGATTCTCAATCTGAATGATCAAGTTTTTGATAATACCGAAGGTTTCACTCTTGTGTGCCATGAACGCCACCCAAGAAAATCTTGAATAATCATCAGTTATCACGAGGCAATATTGATCATTCCTAATGCTTTTGTGCTTGACAGGCCCGAACAAATCCATGTGCAAACGTTCAAGAGGAACAGCCACCGTGTTGACTTTCTTTGTAGGATGTCGCTTCTTCGTTTGTTTTCCTTTCTGGCACGATACACAGACGTCTTGAAGATGGAAATTTTTAAGAGGAACACCATTCACCAATTCATTTGACACCAAATGATTCATTTTGCGTAAGTGAATGTGACCCATTCGTCTGTGCCAAGAGATTGTGTCTTTTTCTGTGGCTTTGGAAACGAAACAAGTTGCTTGTGCAGACGTTGTGATAGCTTGGCTCATATCAAGGACATACAGATCATTTATCCTTGGAGCCGACAAGAGAATCCATTCTTTTGGAATTTTGAAGCCGGGTTTCAGCACATAACATCCATTTGCATCAAAGTGAACTGAGAACTGCTTATCACAAATTTGAGAAACACTAAGAAGATTGTGATCAAGTTGTTGCACGAAGTTGATCTTATCAAAGCTAACAACCCCGTTGGTAATCATTCCTTCACCCGTGATATATCCGCCCTTATCTCCAGCAAAAGCAACATAACCTCCTCTAATAGATTTAACGTCGTAGAGAAGCTTCATGTCGCCTGTCATGTGCCTGGATGCCCCACTATCAACAATCCAATGACTACTGATAGTTCCTCCTGGAACACCCTGCACATGAACTCACATAATTAGTTGGAGATGGGGACCCAAGCCATTGTGGTCTTGGTTCTTCCATTTTCATCAATAACAATAACTTCTATTCTTTGATGATTCGAAAATTGTGATGGTCCCCCTGATTCTTTAACAGTTTTAGGTTTCCATGTCTGTTGAGTTTTACCAGTTTGTTTGTTTGAAGTTTTTGAAAAATTTGAATTTTCTGGTTTAACTGAAACAGATTGTTTGTTAACCACATCGGTTTTAATTACCTTTTCAATTTTCTTGACCTGTTGGCGTTTCTGTTTCTTTTCCCTTTCTTTTATAAGGCGGGGATCTCGTTTTACAGAAACAGATCGTTTTCGGTCAGTTTTGTCACGGGGATCATCTTCTTTGGCTTTTAATTTATGAAGATACGGACAGTTTCGAATTATGTGTCCAATTGTACCACATTCAAAACATGATCTTCGTTCAACAAACCCCGAAGTATCATGTGATCGTCTTGCCGATGATGAAGATGAACTTTGTGATCTCGAGGTACTAGGTTTCGAACAACTTGGTTCATTCTTTTTCATCACTGTTGCTTTCTTGACAAAATCTAAGTTAGATTGATTTTGAAATGTTTCAATTTTGTCCGTTCCCTTAGATTTCACAAAGTTTACATTCTTTTTCTTCTTTTGATTTGGCTTCTTTTGAGTTTGAGCCGGCAAATTTCCCTTTTGTTTGGCATGATTTTGCTGTTTTTGCACTGTTGGTAATTTTTGATTGCCAAATTGTTTTCGAACTTCGGCCTTGGGGATCGGAGGGCACTGTGTTACAGTAACATTTGGTCCTGTCTTTCCCAAAAACTTACTTGTCGAATTTTCAAACACGTTACTGATTAAAGATGGATTAACATTTTTAACAGGAAAATCTTTGTCCGAATAAATTTTATCATCACCAACAAGAGTGTACAGCAAATTCACACTCTCCGACTCTTTTGCAGATGTGGACTCGGTTGGAACAGTCTTAGCAGGTTTTGCGGGAGGATCACATAGAATATGATTCTCAAGAGGTATGTCCTCTTCTTTGATTACCGCATCAGACTTTTCCGAATCAGTATCATCGGATTCATCATCAGAAGAATCAGTATCCTCAATCACAACTGTAGGATCCTGATTCTGTTCAGCAGAGGACACACATGTATCTGCTGACACATCTGAATCTGATGATACTTCTTTCTTGTATCCGAGACCTGTTGCACATTCTGTTGCAAATTCCTTAACATCTAGAGGAACAGATGGTTCAAAATGAGTTCTATATTCCTCATCAGGCAGTGCATCATAATTGTGTCTGACAGGTGGTGGACATTGCTTATACCCTATGCATGTGACATCCTTTTTCTCTTTTTGAACATCAATGATGTGATCCAACACATAGCTAGAACTCAAATAACTGTCTAACTTAAGTCGGATCGCCTCACTTTCAGTTTTAACACAAGCCATTTCCTTTTGCATCACCTCAAGACGAGTGATATACAAATTAATGTCAGTTTGTTTTCTGGAAACCATTTTTGTTAACTCGATTTTATCTTTCTTTAATTTTTCAATCATCGATTTAAAATCCTTTTCATGGTTTTCATAAAACATGTTGGCTTTAGTGCACTTTGAAAGATCAACTGTCAATTTCTGATTATGAATAAAAGTCACATCATATTTCTCTTGCAAAGCCTCATGTTTGCATTGCAATTCACACCACTTATCATTCACTAGAACATGTTTGTCTTGCAAGTCAAACAAACTAGCTTGTAGAGCATCGTGTTTGCCTTGCAACTCAGACATGTTTGCTTCCAAATCAGCACATCTAACATTCAAGCTATCACAGTTATCACAGCTAACAGAAGTGGGTTCATCGACACATACCTGACTTGATGAACTGTCGACATTAGCCATAAAGGCTGAATGGAGAGAAGACGAAGAATAAGCAGCTTGATCCACCAAAATAGGTCTTCTTTGAATTCCTGCTGCAGCGTCTTCCAAAAGCTCATCAATATTTGCATCGACTGACGCACTTTATGTGTCATCTTCCTGATCATTGCCTGAAGTGGAGGATTCTTCATCTGAACTTCTACTATAACCAGAAGAGTCTTCATCCTCAGAAGAGTCACCACCATTGGCGGAAGATTCTCCACCACTGGCGTGATTTAAATCCTTCACGATTTCAGCAAAACAAGCTGTTCCATCTGGAGCATCATTTCCCAACTGGATTGACCAATCACAGCCTTCATCTACTTGAACCACAAGTGCCTGGTTGGCATTTGATGGTCCTGCTTGAGTCTGGTTGTTGACAGGCACCAACGTACGAACATTGTTTCTGTTCTGGTTCTGCTGGTTGCCTTGACCTCTAAAAGGATTCTGGTTTCCATGTTGAGATGGCCTCGTACATTCACGCTTGAAATGACCACGTTCACCACAATTGAAGCATCTAACAGCCTGCTTGTCAAACCCATACTTGGTGTCTTTCTTGCTTTCCAAGCTGGTTCTGCCAGTTCTTTCCATGAAATCCTTTGCTCGCCTAACAGCACTAGCAAAGGCCCACTTGATGTCCATCATCTCCATCTCCTCTTTATCGATCTGCTGGTAGTCTTCTTGTGTCAGATTAATGTTACCAATCTGACCTTCCACCAATCCACAGTATGCGCTCACCAAAGTGTTTAGCAGCTCCATGTGTTCTTTTGCTACTTCAACACTGACTTTAGAAAAGCTTGAGGTGTCGAGCCGTACTGTATTTTGCTTTGATTGCTGACCAGCAGATGATGTGCTTCCATAACACGCTTGCTGTTGAGGAGGAGGAGGAGGAGGAGGAAGTGGATTTCCGAATATATCAGTTTCTCTGATAGGTTGTTGGCTTTGCTGTTGTGGCACTGGTTGAGGAACTGGTTGAGGAACTGGATTAAGCGGATTTCCATATATGTCTGTTGTTGGAGGAGGAATGTCATACAAGCTAGTGCTAGACACAAATGCTGTTTGAATTGGAGCGTGTGAAGAAGGTTTTGTAGAAGTGCTAGAAGCTCCATAATACATTTCGGGATTTTGTGGCACTGGAACTCTTTTAGCCTTGAGAGTTTCTTCCTGATTCTTGTTTTCCAGGAGTTGAGCAAAGTCACCGAAGTTTGTTGTATCCAAAGTGCCGTTGTACTTCAGGATTTCTAAGAAATTATTCCATTGAGGTGGCAGTGCATCTGCAAACTTTTTCACTATCTCTGCTGAAGTTGTTACAACCCCAATATTTCCCAATTCAGTCAGCAAATGAGTAAATCGACTTGTCAAATCTCCTAAAGATTCATTCTGCATACAAGTAAAACCATCAAACTCTTTCTTTAGCAGGTCTTTTCTTAATTGACGTGTCGCTTCATTTCCTATGCCCCTTGTTTTCAATGCGTCCCACAACCTCTTCGTTGTCTTGTGACTGACAAATTGATGATAAATATCTTTGCTTAACGCCTGAGTAAGAATGGCATACGCTTTCTTCTCTAAGTCATAGACCTTCTTCTGATCTTCCGTAAGATCAGCAAACGTAGCAGCAGATGAAGTGGCAACCTCTATTGTTTGATCAAAATCTGTGATGAAACGCAACCACAATTCTGTATTTTGACCAAGGACGTATGTATGAAATCTACCAAACCATCCCTGATATTCACTTAAGTGCATCAACTTTGGAGGCCTATTCAAACTTCCCGTTTCACTTTCGCTTAGCAAAATGCTTTGAACACTTGGAGCTTGATTTGATGCGAATGCCCATTGACCGGTAGATGTAGCATTAGCTTGCGAAGATGCCGGTGCGGGAGACGGAGTTCCATAGTACATTTCTCTAAATAAATCCTCACTGCTTCTATACTTGTTTTCTGTATTTGACGGAGTACCCCAGGCCGGATTCATTTTTGATCAGCTGAAGGATACCTGTTCGAAAGACTTGAAAAACACAAACTGTTAAACACAAACAGACTCTGGATCGAAAGATCAACACCTGTTCGAAGGATCAACAGGGTTCGAAAGATCTCTGTTGAATTTCGAACAATGCTTTCGAAAGATTCTCCAAACGAAGGATCCTTATCTTTCGAAAATGAACTGTAGACCGAAAGATGAACACGAAAGATGACTTCGAAAGACTCCCCAATCGAAGGATCCTAGTCTTTCGAAAATGAGCAGAAGACCGAAAGATGTATGTTTTGAAAATATTCCTTGGAACGAAAGATAAGTTTCACACTTCGAAGGATGCTCGAAGGATGACTATCTGTCGAACCTCCTTTGGTCGAAAGATGATCTTTCGACTTCGAAGGATATCTTTCGAACTTGCTCTGACACAGTTGACAAATGAGACAGGTTGGTGAAAAGTTGACGGGTTGGTGAGAACTTTCGGCAGAAAGTATGTTCAGACCATATCTTTCAGGTCTGAACATGCAGGTTTTCACCAACCGGGTAATGTCCAATATTTTAATCAAAATACAACTTCCAACACACAAACACTTTGTAATTCAAAATTTTCAAGATCAAAAGTGTAAAATTAGAAGAACAATATGATGAACACCATGAACTTCACGAAGTTTCTGGTAAACCGAAACTTTCCGAACACGAGTTTTTGCTAAAATGTTTAAGAAAAACCAACAACTAACAAGATAAACAATAAGGTTTTTAACAAAACACCAAGCAAAAACAGCAAGATTAGACCAGATTTAAAGAGTTTTTCCAGAAAATATGAACTTTTCAAAAACCCGAAAAACAGCCCGAAAACACCTCGGTTTTAACAAGGAGAAGAGCCAAGGCTCTGATACCACTTGTAGGTCCGGCTAGGAGGATCTAGTCGCCTAATCCTTGTATACTAACTAATCCGGTTGTGCGGAATCCAACCGAGATAGCAAACCGAGATAGAACACGCAAATAATCAACACACAAGACTCAACGATTAACACCACTTGTATTAATGCGTATGAACGGTCCGTTACAAGCACAAGGTTTACAAATCAGTCCTGTAAACTCTCTCTAAGTGTGTGTGTGTTCCTTATCTGTCTAGGTGTCTTACTTGTTCTCTCTAAAGTGCTCTACTGAAAATAACACAACACACGGGTATTTATACCCAACACAGCAGGTCTGGTCGAAGGATCAGGCAGACTGGTCGAACGATCATCTGTCGACCAGAAACAGCTCGAAGGATCCATAAGTACCACGAAAGATGGGATCTTTCGTGGTCCATCTATCGAAAGTTATCTATCGAGCTTACCATCGAAGGATATAAGTAATCCTTCGATGGCTCATCCTTCGACTCAACCATATTACAACCAAAGTTCAAACTGTTTGGCCAAGTCAAACCGGAGGATGGTTGACTTGGTCAAACTTACAGGACTACGAAGACATCGTTTACATCGCGACCGAATACAGACAAAGTACAGACACAAGTGCACCAACAATCACGTTCCACTTCATCAAAATTGAAATTTTCCTACAAATTAAATAAAAAGTTAAAATATCATATATAAATTAGATTTGCATGTGCTTAAATATTTGATAAAATTTTATGCATATAACTTATTTACCCGTAAGTGGTTCATGACGGCATCCTTGTAGTGTTGTTCAACGTTATCCCATCCAATTTTATCAAACGGGATGGTCCGCTACATATACATGCTGGCCTCCCTTGAAAACATATATCTTGATTTGCCAACAGGGGTAAACGTGACCTGTCTATCAAACGTAAGCGATACAGCCCCCCCCCCCCTCTTTTACTAGACGTCGTAGTTTCTCGTTTTTGGCTTTCCCCCTAACCTTCTTTGGGGGAACCGCTGCAATTAAAAAAAAATAATTAGTAACAACATTTATAATATATAAAATATAAAGACTACAAAATAATTTAGTAAAAGACTTACCGTCAGTCTCGTGCGTGCCACGAAATCCACCAGGAGGCGGTGGATCACCAACGCCGTCACTCCCATGTCCCCAGGGGCCACATCCGCCATCAGATAAGCGAATATAAGCAATACCGAAAACATAATCCCTATAAAGTTACAAATGTTACAGCATGTGTATCTAATAGAAATTAAGGGAAAGTACAACAAGTGTAACTCAAATTCAAATAAATATTTGAAACGAGTGTTTATCAAATACAAATCAATATAAATTACAATAACTTTTCTTTTAGTCAGACTCCACATAATCGGGATCATCCTCATCACAATCAGCCTCGACCTCATCACAATCAGTCTCGACCTCAAACACTTCATCGACGGTAGCCGTTGGGGGATCAACTTCAATTGAAGGCTCACCCGCAGTAACATGAGAATATCCAATTTCAAAGTATTGGGTTAAGTCAATGACAAGTGGACAGTCAGATGAAGAGTTGTTGTCGACAACATCAATATCTTCTAAGCCTTTGTCAACATTTTGAACCTTATTGACGCGGTCATCACTTAATGGCCGATCCCAAATTCTTCGATGATTAACATTTTTGACTACCCACCTATGTTTATTTTTTTGGTTTCGAGACGTTTCTTGGATGAAGAACACTTGGTTGGCTTGCGAAGCAAATATGAGTTGATCGTCTTTGTCCCATTCATGTTCAGTGCTTATACTGGTGATACTATTGTCATGGTTTACACCCGTTCGAGAATCAAACCACTTGCACTGAAATAGGACAGTGGAATAATCATTTGTATAACGCAACTCAATAATTTCTTCTAATTGGCCATAAAATTTCACACCGTTCTCTCCAACCACTTCCACCCCAGAGTTTTGCGTTGCGCATTTTGCATCACGTTCAAGTGTCTTAAACCTAACACTGTTGACTATGCAAGCAGTGTAAGTTAAGCAGTCATTTTCGCACAAATTGAAAGAGCATACAACTCCGGGTGGAATTCTGGAGAATTTTGTGTTTTCATCGAATGGACCTAACAAATATAGAGTAATAATGTTTGTTATATATGTATTACCTAGCAAGTGTAGAGTAATGAGTGTTATATATGTATTATACCTTATGGAGAAACCATCCCGGAAATTTGGTTTTAAGATCATCTTGGAGATATATATGTTTGAATTCACTACATTGGTGACAAATATAAGAAAGGAATGAAAAATATCAATTAACAGATTATGAAAAGTTAAAGATAGAAACACTCAATTCATGTACTCCCTAACTTCTGCGCAGTTTTCGAGGACAAACCATTCCATCTTGCTTTTTTCGATGAATGATAGATGTTTGTTCTTTGTTGCGCCAACAGGACGACATTTGGACTCAAACACCCATAACTTTCTTTTTTCAACAACGTCATCATCGTTTCTATCTGGGCGATTGAACTTAGTCTGAACATCTTTAAGGTACATTGAACAAAATGTTAGAGCTTCTTCAAACACATAACCTTCAGCTATACAACCTTCAGGCCTTGCCGGGTTTTTGACACAGTTCTTTAGTTTTTTCATGTACCTTTCAAATGGATACATCCATCTAAAAGCTATTGGACCTCCCGCAATCGCTTCATCAGGTAAATGCACAAGTAAATGAACCATAATGTCAAAAAACACAGGTGGATAGATCATCTCTAACTTGCATAAGATGGTAACAATGTCATCCTTTGCTTTCTTCATATCATCCACCGATAGTGTTCTAGAGCAAAGTTGCTTAAAGAACATACAAAGGTTTACTATTGGTGTAGATGTATCTTTAGTCAAAAGCCCTCTAACCCCAATCGGTATCAAACGTTGCATGAGGATATGAGAGTCATGAGATTTCAACCTGGTAATGTTAGCATTGTTATCTGTCACCCTCTTACTGATATTAGATCCAAACCCATCTGGTAATTTAACATTTTTTTATAAACTGACATAAAAGTTTTCGATCATCGGACTTGAATGAGTACTTTGGGTGGGGACTTAAGAACTTGCCACCCGATTGTTTCAGCCATTGTGTCGGTCGAATGTTTAGTTTTTCCTAGTCGGACCGCGCATTTGGCGTGTCTTTGCTCTTATCGTTCATTAGAAGAGTACCGAGCAAGCTGTCGCACACATTTTTCTCTATATGCATTACATCTAAGTTATGTTTCAGCTGCAGAGAAGACCAATACTCAAGGTCAAAAAATATGCTTCTTTTGGACCAGTTCAACTCGAAATCTGACCGGGTTATCCTCCCACCTCCAAAAGTTGGATGCTTGCCTGGTAGACGGTTAATTAAACGACTGAGTTGAGCTTCTATGTCAGCTGGGCTAAACTGTCTCGGAGGGTCTCGTGTCTCGGGTCTCCCGTTAAAGTCGAGACTTGTTCTCCAAGGATGGTTGGCATCTAAGAACCGGCGATGACCAACATAAGCACATTTACCAGTTACACGTATTGAAGGAGTGTCTTGGTTACAAGTTGAGCATGCCATGTAGCCTTGTCCGCTCAACCTGATAGACTACTACGGGCTGGAAAGTCATTTATGGTCCATAACAACGCCGCCTTCATTGTGAAGTATGTGTTTGTTGCTGCGTCTTTAGTACGTACACCTTTCTGCCACAATTGCTTAAGCTCATCCACTAACGGTCTAAGGAAAACGTCCATGTCTTTCCCAGGTGATTTAGGGCCAAGAATCAACAAGGTCAACATGAATGTGGACTCTCACATGCATAAACAGAGAGGCATATTATATGTGGTGAGTATAACCGGCCACGTGCTATGAGTTGAGGATCCACTACCATTGTTAAAGGGATTAAAACCGTCAGCTGCAAGCCCTAAGCGAACATTTCGTGGCTCCATCACGAAGTTTTGGTACTTTTTATCAAAGTCTTGCCATGTAGATCCATCAACTGGATAACGCATAGTCCCATCTTCTGATCGTCCGGTACTATGCCATATCATATCTTTCGCCGTGTGGCTTGAACAATACAAACGTCATAGTCTAGGCGTCAAAGGAAAGTATCGTAACACCTTACGAGCCACCTTCGTGCCTTTTGTGTCTTTATCGACCCATCGACTCTCATTACAAACGGGACAATTTTGCAAGGACTCGTTTTCTTTCCAAAAGAGAGCACAATCATTTGTGCACACATCTATCATCTCATATGCCAAACCAATCTTCTTAAATGTCGTCTTAGCAACATAATACGAAGGGGGAATCTTGTTGCCTTCTGGCATTGACTGTCGCAACAACGAGAGGATTCGATCTACTGCTTCATTTTGCAAATGGTACGTATCCTTTATATTCAAAAGCTTTGCTAAAAAGTCGATAAAAGAAAACTTGGTACAACCAGGATATAATTCTGTTTCAACTTCCTTTACCAGGTCATCAAAATCATCAACAACACCGCTACTATCTCCATTCGAGTTCTCTTGGTTAAGGTATGTATCTTCTTCCATACGCTCCCCCCTAATGTCTTCAATAACGTTTCCCATACCGTCTTGTGGTGCAACATCGTTTACTTCTGCAATTGGAGTCGTGTCCCCGTGATAGGTCCACTTCGTGTATTCCTTCCAAAAACTGTTAATACGCAAATGGTATTTCATTTATGCCATATTTTTTTAGCCAGAATTTTTACATTGGGTACACGGACATCTAACTTCATCGTGGTTTTTTATCACTCTTTCACACATCTCGATAAATGACTTGAGTCCTTGCTTGTAGTGAGGTGAATGACGTGGGGAATCAATCCAACCTTTATCGATAGGCATTATGCAACTGAAAGAAAATCTAATTTAGGATTAACAAGACAAGGGTAGGCTGCAAAACCCACTTTTTGAACACTTTATCTCATATGTGAATGTGTATTACATGATTGTTTGTTTAAGAAAAATTCGGCAGCATTTCCTCTTAGCTCCCAAGTATATATGTAATGATATATATACCCGAGGAGCAAAGAGAAAATGATAACTGAATCCTTCTTAAACAAACAATCATGTAATACAAATTCACATCCTAAATGAGATAAAGTATTCAAAAATCAGTCCCAAGATAAATGGGGACAACCCGAAATTAATTTCAAAATCAATTTCGGGTGGGTATTTCTAAGCTCGTTATGTTTAAAATGATTAATTCAAACACGGGCACAGTTTTTTAAGCTTGTTATGTTCTTAATGATTGTTTTAAATTTTGGGCGGAACGTTATGCTTTAAATCATGATTTCAATTTCGATTGGGTATTTTCTTAGCTCGTTATGTTTTAAATGATGAATTCAATATCAGGCACGATTTTTAAAATATGTAATGTTCTTCATGATGGTTTAAATTTTGGCGGGTATTTTCTTAGCTCCTTTTGTTTTAAATGGTGATTTCAATTTTGGCGGGTATTTTTTATGTTCGTTATGTTTTAAATGATAATTTTAATTCAAGGAGGGTATTTCCTAAGTAATATATATCTTTCAAAGTTAAATATAAATGTTTTTAAACCTAAACACAAACATACTAATAAAGACACATTTACATAAACATACTACCAACACACATACATACTTATAAAGACACATTTACATACGTACACATACATACCTACAAACACACATTTTGAACAAAAACACAAAATTTATACTTACTTACATATACATTTGCATATTTTATACAAACATACATAATAACATACACATTTCTCACCAATTACAAACATTTACATGCACAATTGTTCATCATTTATATACACCTACATACTAACATACACCTACATACATACATTCATAGACTTACATACACACATACATGCTTACATACACCTACATACACAAATCAATAGATTTTCATATACACATTTTCATCAAATACACCTACATTATACATTTGACATACTAACATACACCTACATACATATATTAATTCATAGACTTACATACACACATACATGCTTACATACACCTAGATACAAAAATACATAGATTTCTATATACACATTTTCACCAAATACACCTACATTATACATTTGACATACAAACATTCATCCTTACATGCACATTTACATACCTAAACCAAAAATTATACAATTTCTAAACTTAAAAAAATACATATAAAACTAACCGTATTTTTCAAGTTTCAAGGAGACGAGGATCGAGGAGATGAAGTGGTGCCGGAGAAGTGATGGTGGTGACCGGAGAAGAGATGGTGGTGATCCGAATTTTCTTCCACAAACACAAAAATACACAAAAAAGAGCAAAAATTAAAGCCTATAACATCTATATAACAAATGTAGAGAAGATATTTAACATAAAACAAGTTAAACTAACCGATTGGGCAAAAAACGAGTGTCTCCGGCGGTAAGATGAAGAAATTTGGGGGGAAAGTGAAGGAAGAGGGAAGAAATGGCGCTGTATAGGCTGTTTACGGAACGATTTTTACCAGCGACGATGTGTCGCCGCTACTGAGGTATGTGTCGCCGCTATTAGGTTAACCAGGGTTAACCAGGATAAGATATGTGTGGCTGGGGATTAAAGTGGGACACCTACCTTTAGCGGAGAAAGGGTGTCACCGCTATTGATCCTAACCTGTCGCCAGTATTGCCTCTTTATTCCCCAACCTTTTGATCAGAATAATGATCAACGGCTGGGGTTTGGGTTTGACACGGATCGACCAATAGCGGCGACAGCTGGCCTGTCGCCGCTAAAGGCGTCACCGCTAATAGTGGTCTTTTCTTGTAGTGTCTTACGGTAAATATTGTGTGGTAGATGGTTTGTATTGTGTGCAATTGACGGCTACTATGTGGCGAGATCATAGGTGATAGAAACGTCCACATAAATTATGAAGGTCGTTAATTTGGTGTTATTCAACATCCCTTGTGAGCAAGAGAGATGCCAGTAGAGTTGGTCGTAACTATCGACCTCTTACTAACATCACGCCGTCATGATGAGCCACATAAGATACCAAGGTTGATAACAAAAGAAATGAAATCCTAAACAAAACATTAGTGGTGATAAATGAAGTTCGCATGATGAAAAGATGTATATTTAAGCAACAAATTTTGAAAAGAGCGTAGGCATAGAAGTTCTTCGCATCAACTGTGTTCTCATAGCACAACTACAAAAGTAATAATCGACTAAGGTAGAAATCCATACTACTCAAGCATAAAGGCTCAACTACCTTTACGTTTTTTTCTTCTAAAAACAATATTTTACACTTAAATACCACTTATTGTAACACCCTTACTACTATTTAACGGTTTACATGTAAATACCAACAATTAGATGTGTAGTTAAGACTACACATACTATAAAAATATGGGCTTGTTAAAAACTTTTACAATATTAAGTGATACAACATAATGTGATTTTTAATTCGCCGTTATAGAATAACGACGAGACAACATTGCGGAAGCTTTGTTTAACGTGTGTTCGGTTCTTGCTCGATGCTTGATCTTCATCCGGGACTCTCGACATTCACCTGAGATCAAAACCAACTTAAAGGTCAGTTTTGATAATTAAATAACCGATATAACAAGGAAATTAGGAAAATCCAACATTGATATCTTGAACCAAAAATAATCATTTGAATCCGGCCTCCACCGTAACTTACGGTGGTCACCGTAAGTTACGGTGGCTCCTGAATGTTAAATTCCCCCACCGTAAATCAGGGGTATCCTACCGTAACGATTTTAGCTCCACCGTAACTTACGGTGGCACCGTAAGTTACGGTGGCCCCTGCATCCAACCTTTCCATTTTTGTCGTTATTTGACACGAAAACTTTCGTATCTTTCAATCCGCTTATCCATTTGACCTACCGTTTCTTCCTACATGATTGTAATTTAATCCTCCATCACATGGAGTTAAAATCCTACATCCAACATAAGAAATTTTGAGACTTCTAAGCCTTCGACTCGTTACCTTTTTACCGAATTTTAACCCGTTTATGCATTTTATCAAACAAACGTATTTATTTGATTCCTATATGTCATACACTTCTTCAAATTAATGTTACCTACTATATTAGGTTCTAATCGTAGGTTTATTACACAATTTAAACCCGTTTTCGCTCGTATGCTTATTTTGACCCGTTAAGTGTATTTTAAGCACTTTAAAGCTTGAAATCGCTTTCATTCCTTTCTAGCATTGTAGTTCTACATTTCTTATCTAGAAATCTCCCACTACAACTATATATGTATTGGGTTTAATGTGAATATCTATATGTTCCGAGTTTTACCCCTCGGATTACCATTTTACGGCAAAGACTCATATAAAGCCCTTCGACCCAAGAATTTATGTTTTTCACTATCTAACTTATCCTAAGCATTTATATAATCATAAAACTTATTTCCGAACCACCTTTAAGGGTCGTTCATCCGAATTAGCTTACAAGGGCAATTTGGTCAATTTTCATCCTTCTTTAACTACAAGGGTCCTTTAAATACTTGATTGACCCAAAATCCGACCCTTTTAACTATAATCTTATTTATAAACCCATGTGCTTCTAAAAGACCATGAACATAATTCAATTTATTCGGTTTACCTTAAAGATAACCGAATATCTACACTTTAACATTGTCTAACTCTTATAGAACTCCAAATTCTACATGATGAGTTGTGTTATTATACATACCTGGCTCGGATCAATATATTGACCTGTTTCAATACCTTGCCTTCGTAAACGCTAAGCAATAGCGATGTACTTATCCATTTGCTATTTATTCCTATAACATGTAACTCGGCAAACCATTAGATAATATTGTCAAAGGGTGATAATTTCACCTTTTGACCCGTTTATTTACCTAGGGATGTTCATCACTTCAAGTAAATGCCAATTTTATGTATTATGCTAATTTAAAGTCTACTAGCTAGAATACGGAATCAAGCATAACGTAACGGAATCGTAGTTACGTACCTTTTAAGCACTCTTTTTAAACGTGTATTTCCACCGGCTTGTCCATTTGATGATCCGGATTCCTTGCCTAAAGAGTTCAATTCACAATCCGTTTAGAACCCCTTTTTTTATAAGTCTTTACGCACAATTTCTTAACATATTCAAATCTGCGTTTTACCCAACCTTTACATTTTAACCTTCATTTAGGCGTTTTATGAAACACCTAGCGGGTCAGATTTCTACATAATCTAAACCAAGTTCATGACTTGAGTTTATCACCCCAATTAACTTCAATTAGACTATATACACATATTTTAACATCAACAATTCATAGATTTCCTCATAATTTCAGTTTACACTAGAACAACACCCAATCTCCTAGTGTTTATTAAATTCTACATAACCCACTAATCACCTACAATGGTGTTCATGGATTTTACTAAAACTTTACATGATTTCAACTTGTATTTGTCTAGGGTTTGTCCCTAGACACTATAGTGTTCCTAAATCATCATAAAACACACATGCAACCATAAAATTCAGGTTCTTCCAATTTCATGAGAATTTCAAGTTGAGAGTTTTCATCAAACTTTACATACCTTGTAATCCTCTTGTGATGAGGATCAAAATTCTATGTTCAGATTTTGATTTTGGGCTGAATTGAACCTTCAATTGATCAATTTTTTGTGAGAGTTAGGGTTTGGTGAAGAACCCTTGTCGCCCTCCTGCTTCTTGTACAACCAGACACACTCAAAGTGTGTTTGGTGTGTTTTAATTTTTTGTTTTTATGAAATTAAGTTTCAAGTTTAGCAACATAGGCCCTCATCTTTTGTTTGACATATAGTTTTGGTTGTTTTAACCCTATTGCAAGTTATTTCTAGACTTGTAGTTAACTAGGTTATAATTTTCCTAGTTATTCATCTTGTTCAAAACTCCGTTTTATTTTAAGTCCCGTTAAATCTCGGGCCTTTTTATATACTTTGCTTTCTCAAAGTATTTCCCATCCTTTTAATAAATATTAGATTTATTTATTTAAATCCTAATATTCACCGGGTTAATTTTACCACTAACGGTATTTTACCCGTTTTTACTATTAACGAGGTTTGATTACCAAACCCGTTTTCGGGGTGTTACACTTATCCTTTCACATTAAGGATTTGAGTCCTTAGAGGAGCAAATACCTATACTTTAAAATGATATCTATGTTAAAAAAAACTCTAACATCGTCTAGAAAATCTTATAACCTAAGGTAATCATTCGAATTAGCGCTGTGAATTAATATTGTGTGTAGGTAGTTTATGTGTTTTGGTATATTAAGTGTCATTGTTGGAAAGGTTAGTTCTTTGATCATAAATTGGGTCATTTTGGATTCTACTTACTTCAAGTGTTTAGGACCGTTTGTACAAAAGGATTAGAAGATAGATAGTGATGTTTGTAGGTCCGTTTTTCGGAGGATCGATAACAAAACCAAATCCCTGTTTATAACAAACACGGTCACAAGTGCGGAATCCCCGTGACAATGCAAACCAAACACAGAAATAGCAAGAACACGAAATAACCAAAGATTCACAGTCTATTGATTAAATGGATGAGAACAATCATCAAACATATACACACAATGCTTGAACGTAAACTCACAGTAGTGTATGCTCTCATGACTTCACACAGAAGTCCAAGTGTTGTTTATATAGACAGCCCAGCCCAATGTCGACGAAAGACATAAAGGGCCTGACAAAAAACCATGGTCGACGAATAACCAGGTTATTCGTCACTGGTCACAACGAAACATAGAGTGAGGAATAACTAGGTTTTTCGTCACACATATGAACGATGAAAGATGGTCTTTCGTCGAGGGCTGCACAAGCAGAACTTGAATAAACACACAGACAACCATAAACTACTGACCAAATGCAACATGCATCAGTTTATAACATACAAACCAAAGAGACAACTGTCGGACCAAAGTTAGATATGAGGATATCCGACTTGGTCGACTGACGAATACAGACTCGATAAATAAAAGACCGTAAAATAACAACGCTACTAAAGAACAAGTTACAAACACAAAATATGCACCAACAAACTACCCCTTGTCTGTTACTTGGCCTTCGGTCTTCAATCTTCAGTCTTCAGTGTTTCTCGGACCAGGAACTGCCAGCGTGGATCCCACGATAGTAACAAAAGCAAGCGACTCGTTGAAATCGTAACGCTTGATGCGCGTCCTTGTCTTCGTAAAATATATCGTGTCGGAACAATTTGTTGATATCGGCCGTAGATATGTTCACAGTCCACATCGGGTCGAGCAAGCGGAAGTTTTCTCTGTCGTCTTTGAACACTATAACGACCTCGTGCGTATCCGGGTCGTAACACCATAAAGCCATGTCTTCCAAAAAGTTATGTTTCATTGGCATCAACGGAATCTTGTCCATGACCTTCGCCGGCTGGTAAACAAGCTTGTATCGCGCCGTGTTGGTCGATGGGTCCAAGGTGAACTTGATTTGCTGATAGATTGGAAACTGAGGCTTGTACAACTTCTCTTTCCAGCCTGTCCTTTTGTTCATCTTCATCTTGCGAGCAAACAACGTTGCTCCTTCAAAGTTTGAGCGATTAATGAGCTCAAGCTTTGTTAAGGCTGCAACGTCATAAAATGGTAAGGACAAAATGCTCAGCAGCGACCTGAAATATTGAATAACGTATTCACGCTTGATGGTCATGCAGTGGATCTCTTTGACAAACATCCAGCAAAGAAGTTTCCCGTGCAAATTCTCTTTCTCATATTGCAGGTAGTCGACTTGAACTTCAGCTGGCATAGGCTTGGAAACTTTGGATAGGAACTGCTTTCGCCACTCTGTGAACGCATCCGTGGCATTTTCAGAAGTATCACGATTTTTCAATTGTTCATCGATGACGTCCACGTTTTCCTTCAACCATTCTTCATTAAAAAGAGTAAACTCAGTTCCATCTTCTCGCACATAAGAGGACTTCTTATCATCGCCCTCAAAGACAATCTCTTCAATGTTTTCTAAATTTGTTGTTTCCGGCTCACTCGGAATATCATCAATCACAACATCATCAATTTCTTTCATCTCATTCAAAGCAAGAAACTGCTCATGTGAAAGATCCGCAACAAACTCTCCCTCTTCTAGAATTTCTCCTGTAATAGGATGCACGGCCTATAAAGCAAGATCAGCAGTGCTAGGAACAGAGGATGTACCAGCCATAGAGCTTTCAATGTAAGAACTGCTCTCCAGTTTTTGTATCTCTTCTACGGTTCCACCAGAGGTTCCTTGTGTAGATTCAAGCTGTAAAGGCTTGAAGACAACAATTTGAGTAGAGGCAGTGGCTGGCGGTTGCTCAAATGTTGCAGAAGGGTCTGGATTACCAGGATCCTCAGAATCATGATCCCTGTTCTTCCAGACTTCTTGTTGTTTGCATCGATCGCCCCACAAAATGTTAACACGCTTTCTTACAAACTCAAAGCCATCCGTGATTTTCTTGACCCCATCGGTTATCTTGGTATTGCGAGAATTGTACCACCTGTTATATCGTCATGCTTTTCTTTAAGAGTATCGGCCAACCTTTGAACCTAGATGCTTCTTTCTTTCAAGCGGTTCAAGTCAATACCACGAGCATTATCTACAGCTCGCATTTGTTGCAGCTGACGTTTTCTTTTTTTCATCAGCAGCTTTCAAGCGTGCATTCTCAGCCTTTAGTTGCTCAATCTCTGCTTGTTGGCATGTGATATCTGCTTGTTGACGCCCAACAGTGGAATTCAACGTGTTTATCTCCAACAGTTGCTTGATCATGTCGCTTCTTGTAACGTTGATGTTGGGATTGAACCCTATCAGAGGAATAGATAACTAAAGCCAAAACTGGATCAGAGTAGTGGATCCGAAATAAGCAGATGTTATGTATACAAGTCTCTCCCCTTGAAAGTGGTTTCAACATCTGCTGACCTCCTATCTACTGATCTGCACAACTGCTAACTTACAACTGCTGATCAAGTCAAAAGTTGATAAAGACTAAAGTCTTGATGTTCAATCTATTGCCTTGAGTCAAGCACTGCTGGGTTATATCAAGTGCTGCTGGGTTCACATCAGTGGAAGGCTTCAGCAGTAGTTTAGCTTGTCTTTATGTAATGAATTGTAATAACAGTTGTTAGGAGAGCAGTACTTGTATAGATCAGAGGTTAGAGTTTGTTAGGAGGTTAGATGTCACTTTCATGGTGACGTCAGCTTAGATGCTTCAGTTGTTTGCTCGTGCCTATAAATAGAATAGTACCCTGTACTATTCTATTAGCTCTTCACCATCTTCTTCCTGCACGAACAAATCACAGTGAGCTCAGGCTGAGGGGGAGTTTTTTACATACTTGCAATTGTAATTGAATCTTGTAATAAATTCAAGCATTCGGTTCGATGTTAAACTTGTATGTTAAAAGCAATTCTCCTGTTTGATTGTGAAAAGTTTGCTTCCATTATACTCCGCTGCACTACTCATTCATTGTTCATTATAATTCAAACGTAAAACATAATCAAAACCAAACTCAGATCCTAACATTTGGTATCAGAGCTTGGACAGTAAAATTTGATTTAACAATCATTTTGACATAAATAGTTCAGCTCACAATCGTTGATACTGATAGTTTGTTCGTTTTGTTGAAAAACAGAGCAAGGTTTAATCACCATCAAAGTTGATTAATCAGTGCCTGTAAAACAACCAGGATGACGTCACAATCACAAGACGATAAGAATAACATTGGCTCTCTTTTCAAACCACCCATGCTTAAACGTAATGAATACAACATCTGGGAGAGAAGGATGGGTCACATCCTTGCTCAACAGAACACTGGATGTTGGAGCTCTGTTGTCTTTGGTCCCCATGTTCCTATGGTGCCAAGTGCTGAGGATGCAAAGAAGTTCGTACCTAAACCAACTGAAAACTATACTGAAACTGACTTTCAAAAGTTCGAACTCGATGCCAAACCATTTAGCATCATAGCATCTGCATTACCCAATGAGATCTATGCTGGACTGTTACATTGTAACAGTGCCAAAGAGCTATGGGATGCACTGAAGGAACAGTTTGGGGGAACAGAAGAAGTTATTGAAAACAATAGGGAAATTCTGAATCAGTAGTATGAAACATTCCGTCATATCAAGGGTGAATTATTGACACAACAGTTTGAGTGATTCAGTTGTCTCATTAGTGAACTAAGGCTTGTTAAAGTAACATTTCCAAATTCAACTCAAAATAGCAGGTTCCTTAGATCACTACCAGAAAAATGGGATACCATTGCATTTGTTACCAGAAACTCTGCTGAGTTCAAAGATCTGACCCTGACCCAACTTCATGGTAGACTCCTGACCTATGAAAGGGAGTTAAACCAGAAAAAGAAGTTGCAAGAGTCTGGCAAAGTTGCTGGTGATTATTCATTTGGCAGCACAACTCTTTTTGGTCAGGAAGAATCTGGTAGCAGTAGTAAGGATCAGGGTTATGATCACCTTATTGATATAACTGCTGGTGGAAATTTCAACAACCCTGATCCTCACTCTGCAAATTATGCTTTTACTGCAAATTGTGAAAACCAGATGTCAGATAACTTGTGTTTTGAACTCAATGATTTGCAACACTTTGATCCCACTGACTTAGAAGAGATGGACATTTGGCATCAATTGGCTTTGCTTAGTGTAAGAACAAGCAAATTCTACAAAAGAACAGGGAGAAAATTCCCAGGGTTACATGGGAATTTAAAAGTGGGGTTGGATAAGTCAAAAATTAAGTGCTATAAGTGCAATAGGCTAGGTTATTTTGCTAGGGAATGCAGGAGTCAAGCCACTGGTCCAATAATAACTCATCCTAGCTCAAACCCTAGACCACAAAATCAAAGCACTGTGCACTATACCTAATATACCCCTACAACCCATATTAACACTGCTCACTATGCTGCAACTCTTGTGCCTGTGCATTATGTTCAAACCACTGTTCCACAAATTCAGTATGTTCAAACCCCTGTCCCTCAGGCACAAGTGCAACCTATTGCACCTCAACAAGCTGCTCCAACAGTGGTACAACCAAATCCACAAAGCTTTTTCACCCAAGGCTTTGTTGACTGGAGCAGCATGCTTGATGAGCTTAGTGATGAAAATTTTGCACTCTATGCTTTTAATGATCCTTCTAATGATGAATTTTGCTTGATGGCTTTAGAGTCAATACCAGAGGGGGTGGAAACTGAAGGTGAATAGCTAAGTGCTGAAACAGTGGATGAAGTGGCTGAAGCAGTGGTTACTGCAGTTGCTGGTGAACTACTGCTGGGTGAAAATTCAGAAACCCTGATTGAACCACTGTCTGACCCCTGGTCCAAAGATGACAAAGAAGAAAAGGAAGAAAAAAAGTAGGTGAGAAATAAGTTAGAGCTGATGATGAAGATGATCATCAATGTGATTTTGCCATGATGGCTGCTGCTAAGGTATCACCTCAAGTTCTTGAAAAACTGTGTTCAAACAAATGCATTATTGCATTTGCTAACATCAAAGAGGTAAATGAAAACCTTAGGGATAAAGTCTTAACTGATGAAGTCAAATTTGAAAAGTCATTAAAAGAACTTAGAAACAAATTGGCTGAAAAAGATAAAGAAATCAGCAGTCTCAAAGAAGAGTAGAGCATAACCAAAACTCAACTCCAAACTATGGTAGAAAAATACCAAGTTTGCAAAAAGGAGTTGGAGTCTACCCAGATCACCTGTGAAAGATGGGTAGAATCTTGTAAAGGGTATGAGGTTATGCTTGAGAAACAGCTTGAAAGCAATGTCAAATTTGGTATAGGATATAGAAAATAAGATGATCTTGAAAACACTGCTGTCAAACAAGCTGGTTCAACTGAAATAATACCAACCAACAAGAATGGCCAAGAAGTAAAGATTACTGACAAACTTGGTAACAAAATCACTCTGGAAAGATCATCAGTGGGGTCCTCAACTTTTGATGAAATTGAGAAATACCAATTTAAACCCACATGGTCTGATGAGTGTGACATTCTTGAAAATTTCAATCCTATGGACTTTACAACCACTGATGGTGTCATAGCTCCAAAATCAAAGGTCATTCCTATCATATACATCCCAACAGTAGTTCAAAACTCTGTTGCTAAGGAGTCTGAGAAAAGGAATAAAAGAGAGAAGGTCAAAAACCTGTTTTGTGATTTTTGTGAAAAGAGAAACCATCTAACAAAAGACTGTTTTCATCTAAAAGAATATGATCTAAACAAAACAAGTATCATTGTACCTGCTGAAAGCTGCACCATCTGTGGTAAAACAAACCACAAAACTCAAGCATGGGTATATCTTAAAAACTTTGATGTAAAGAAGAATGAGTACACTCCTAAAACATCCTTGAGTCCATCAACATCATCTGTCAAATTCACCACGACTCAACCACTGTTTGTGCCAGTCCAAACAGCTGTTACAAAACAGCTGAATCAAACATCTGTCCAAAGAGATGTTCAAGTGACTGATGCACCCCCTGCCAACCAATTCAGAAAAGGCAAGGGACAATCATCTTACCAAAGGATTCCACATGTTTATGAGACCTATAAAAGGCCCTCTAAACCAAGAGTGAACATGCATCCTTTTGGGTATCAGCAGGGGTTTGGTCAAAACCCACAACAGTGGTTAGAGAGAAGCAGTCCTAAAACTGACCAAGCCCCTGACCTAACCATTACCCATCCATCAGCACTCATTCCAGACATTGTTAAGACCCCATCCAAAGCCTTATTGGCTTTGGAGACCCTAATGAACTAATCCTTTTACTTCATGTGCAGGGAGCTTCTGCATGCTTAGATAGCCATTTCAAAACAGGGGTTAGTAAGAGGTTTACCTCAAAAACTGTTCAACTGTCCTGAGCATTGTGTTTCCTGCCTAAAAGGAAAACAACATAAAAGCTCCTACAAATCAATTGATGAGTCCAAAACAACCAAATGTTTTCAAATGCTTCATATGGATTTGTTTGGCCCAGTTAAAGTCATGAATCTTAAGAAAAAGAGGTATTGCTTGGTTATTGTTGATGACTTTTCTAGGTTTACATGGACTTACTTTTTACACTCAAAAGATGAGACTGCAGGCATTCAGCAAGACTTTGTGAAACAAGTTGAAAAGCAGTTTGACCTCCCAGTAAAAATCTTCAGAAGTGACAATGGCACAGAGTTCAGGAACAAGGAGTTGGATGATTTCTGTCTGTCAAAAGGAATTGTGAGACAATACAGCGTTCCAAGAACACCAGAACAAAATGGGGTTGTTGAAAGAAAGAACAGGACTCTGATTGAGGCAGCCAGAACCATGCTTGCTGATTCAGGTTTGCCATTAACTTTTTGGGCAGAGGCAGTAAACACTGCTTGCTATGTCCAAAATAGAGTTTTAATCAGCCCCAGGCATCAAAAGACTACCTATGAACTGCTGTATAAAATAAAGCCATTGATTTCAAACTTCAAAGTTTTTGGCTGCCCATGTTTCATTTTAAACTCCTCCTGCTTCTTCTAAAAAAGAATAGGTTGTACATATAGGGACACCACAATATGATGCTCTAGAATCACTTGCTTCCATCATTCACAGCCCAATGGCCGGGGCAAATTCTCTTTCTACACCCAACCTCACCTCCACAATTCCCCCACCAACAAAGTTATTGTTGGATGCTATTGATTTGAACCAGGCACAAACCAGTCCTTCTCACTCACCTATTAATGAGAATATACTTCAACAAACGACTGGGTCTGATTTGTCAATCATAGCTAACCCACCAACAAGACCTGAGGAGGTTACACCCCCTGAGTTACAAGTAACTCTTGGTGGTAATCCAAGTGAAGCAGCCACTAAAAGTGTTGAACCCACTGGTTTGCATTTTGACAGTGGTTACATCAATAAGACTTCCTTGGAGGCAATTCCTTCCATAGCACCTCTGATAACCACTAGTGAGTATGTTTTTACCACTGGTACCATCAAAAGGTTATCAAGTGTTGAGGGAAGAAGTCCCCAGTACCAAGAAAAAGGGGCAGCAGTGGATGACTATTGGAATATATTTCCTATGCCAAACCATTGTTCAAACCACTGTTAGTGGGAAATCAGATAATCCCATTAAGTTGGGTGATGGTTTAAAGTACCAAGAATTAACGGAGAGAATCGATAAACTGGATACCTCTGTTGCAGAAATCAAAACAATGTTGCAGCAGTTGTTGACAGTACAAAAGGTGCAATCCACTGTTGTTCCACCTCAAGCACCTGCTCCACCACAAGCACCTGCTGCACATGAGCTATGGAACCTATTTCAACCTTTTCTCCAACAACAAAAACAAATGGTTGATCAGCAACATGCAATACATGTAAAAGAGCTGAGAAACACAATGGAGTCTAGGTTCAAGAACACACAAGCAGATATTAATGCTATCAAGGCCCATATATTGAACACCACTGGCACTGCTCTTCCAACTGTTCTCTTCATTGATCAATTACGCCCAGATAATGCCAAAAAGGGGGAGAAAATTCAGGAGTGGAAGAAGAAGGGAATAGATGATGGTCTCTACATTGAACAAGAAAAGGATGCCATGACTAGAAAGATTCCCTTGCCAAATGGCAGCAAAAAGGTTGATGTTACCCAAAATGCACTTGATGAAGCTGTAGCAAGTGTAAAAAAGGACAGAGCGTCAAAGGATATGTCAAGGTGGAATGAGGAAAAAAGAGCTTATATGGAGCTGAATGCGCAGGGTTGTTCTGAGCCAAAGGATGTTAAAAATACTGAGCTAAAAAGAAAGAATCCCACTAGAAAAGTGAGGGAACCCAAATCCATACCATCCAGACCCACAAAGCATATTCCAAAACCACCGTCCAAAAGCCCCCAACATCAAACTTCCACCCAAAACAGTTGTTGTAACTTCTGCTGTATTAACAACTGCTGATACTTCAGTAGGTTCAACAACTGCCATCACTTCAACACACACCACCTCAACACACACCACTACCACTGCCTTACCACCATCACCACCAAAAATCACTTCACCTCCAAAAACAGCCACTCCATCATCACCCCCCTGCTAAAAAGCAGAAGACACCAGATGTTACAACATCTGGTGTAATGGCAACAATGGTTGAAACACCAGTTGTTTCAACAACTGTTAGTCAGCCACTTTCTACCACTAAAATCACCACCACTGATCCACCCAAAACATCATCAGCCTCTCCTACAATAAAAAGGAGAAGGATTTTCATACCTGATGATGACTCTCCATCACCACCACCAACATCTTCACAATCTCTTACACTTATTCCAAAGCCTGTTCCTTTCTCATCAGCTCCAGTACAACAACCAATCCCTGTCATCACTCCTGCAGGTTTCCAATATCCTCTTGAACTCATTGCAGTCAGAGAAGAGATTAAATCCTTCTACTATGAGGATGATCCTGCTAAAAGGAAGTTGCCATCAGTTGAAGGATATCCTAGGCCTAACAACATTGAAGAGTACTTGAAAATTAAGGCTCAACAGGCAGAGGATATCTCCAAAAGAAGCTCTCAAGGGAAAACTAACAAAGAAATTCAAAGGCATTATCAATTTCTATTCACTCAAGTCAAATCCTTAGAGCAATTTGCAAAAAATGTTTGTCAACAAATCTCAGAAAAAGCAGATGAAACTTTGAGAAAAGACTACATTGAAAGCATCATGGCAACCAAGAAGTACAAGGGAGAAAAGCATATGTACAAGGAGTGGACCATTCCTGAGCTTAAACAAGAAGCAGCCAGGATTCAAGAAATGATAAAGAATAAGGTCAAACACACTCCTCTAGATTGGTCAAAGTACAAAAAGAATGTGCCTGAAAAGACACTAGAGCTGAAGAGAATGAAAGAGGAATTAGTTGCTGCTAACTATGGGTCTAAAAATCAAGTGGCAAGATGGAAAGAAGACATAGTCAGGACCACCTACAAAAGGTTGGAGGAATTAAGGAAGAAAGATCCCACGGTTCCACAAAAACCTGATTACCCTGAAGCAGAGGTTTCAAAAAGACCACCAAAGCTGCAAATCAGGAGAGCTACTGCTCCAACTGGTGCTGCCATCTATAAAAGAAAGCAACAAAAACAGTTGGATACTGAAACAGTGGCAAAATAATTGGCAGGAGATAAACTTGTAAAAGAAGGTATTAAGCAGATGATAGCTGAAACTCTTGGCCTAAACCAACCTGCAAGCACTGCTCAAACAGTCATCACAAGGCCTGCATCACCAAACTCCTCATCTAATAAAAAACTCCCAAGAAACCCACCAGACTCAAAAGTACTAAACTGGAAAACTGACAAACAGACCCATGTACTGACAGTGTTCAAGTCTAGTGGAGAAGTGAAGAAAATAACAAGGGAACAAGCACTTGGCCTAAGTCTTGAAGATTTGCAGGATCTCCTTGATCTTCCACTGTGCAGGGATGATGATGACACAGATGCCTTAGCTTTTGAGTTACAACTCAAAGGGCAAATAAGGGAACTGCTGATGAGGTAATAAAGATCTACCAATAATGAAGGGTTTTGGCATTATCTGTTCCAGGGGGAGATTGTTGGGATTGAACCCTATCAGAGGAACACATAATTAAAGCCAAAAATGGATCAGAGCAGTGTTTCCAAAATAAGCAGATGTTATGTATACAAGTCTCTTCCGTTGAAAATGGTTTCAACATCTGCTGACCTCCTATCTACTGATCTGCACAACTGCTGATCAAGTCAAAAGCTGATAAAGACTAAAGTCCTGCTGTTCAATCTACTGCCTTGAGTCAAGCACTACTGGGTTATATCAAGTGCTGCTGGGTTATATCAAGTGTTGCTGGGTTCACATCACTGGAAGGCTTCAGCAGTAGTTTAGCTTGTCTTTATGTAATGAATTGTAATAACAGTTGCTAGGAGAGCAGTACTTGTATAGATCAGAGGTTAGAGTTTGTTAGGAGGTTAGATGTCACTTTCATGGTGACGTCAGCTTAGATGCTTCAGTGGTTTGCTCGTGCCTATAAATAGAACAGTACCCTGTAGTGTTCTTTTAGCTCTTCACCATCTTCTTCCTGCACGAACAAATCACAGTGAGCTCAGGCTGAGGGGGAGTTTGTTACATACTTGCAATTGTAATTGAATCTTGTAATAAATTCAAGCATTCGGTTCAATGTTAAACTTGTATGTTAAAAGCAATTCTCCTGTTTGATTGTGAAAAGTTTGCTTCCATTATACTCCGCTGCACTACTCATTCATTGTTCATTATAATTCAAACGTAAAACACAATCAAAACCAAACTCAGATCCGAACAATTGGTATCAGAGCTTGGACAGTCAAATTTGATTTAACAATCATTTTGACATAAATAGTTCAGCTCACAATCGTTGATACTGATAGTTTGTTCGTTTTGTTGAAAAACAAAGCATGGTTTAATCACCATCAAAGTTGATTAATCAGTGCCTGTAAAACACAATCAAAACCAAACTCAGATCCTTTTCATCCTGCTGTATTTTAGAGAATCTACTTTGTCTTCGCTCTGATCTTGGGTGAGAAGTAGTTGTTTGAATAGTCGATGCAATTGAGCGTGCTGGTTCTTGAGGTGTCACTGCAGGAGTTTCAGGAGCTGAAGTCACTACAGGAGTTGGTTCGGAGGATCTTGGAGGAGACGACACCATAGCAGTAGCTTCATCGGCTATGAATCCAAGGTTTGGATTCATTTCTGCTTCTTGAGAATGTTCTTGCTGTGCAACAGACTACTGCATAGACGAGGAACCGATGTACTTTCTTGCCTTCTTCTTATGACGGGCAGCGGTTTGTTTCCTCTTTAAACGTTCAGCTTCGGTATCCGAAGGAACGTAATCAGTATCTTCATCTTGTCTAATCTTCCAGACCTTTCTCATACCACGTTCATCAAGATAGAACTCGTATCTGGGCTCAGGATGATTATCATCTGATTCAGTATCTTCTTCATCACCTCCAGCTGAAGTAGCATCAGCTGTAACAGCAGCAGATGCACCAGCAGCACCAGCATCTCCACCATCACCACCTTCATCATCACCATCACCATCATCATCACTGTAGGAAGAGTCCAAATCCTTTCGTCCAAACTTATCTTCCATCATCTTTTTCAATTTCGGCTCCTCATCGTCAGATTGGCTGTCATTGTGACGCCATTTATCATTTTCTGGAGCGATGTAGTTTGTCTTATCAAGAGCACCAAACAACTTCCTTGGCGTCTTGCTTTCTTTGTATCTATTCGCTGCAATGCCCCTGAATATTTTTAGTGAATGCTCGATCATCGTATCTATCTTCAGAATATCATTATCAGCCTTTGGAAGATCGGGATGCTGGACATTCATGATCATTTTGCAAAAATCGAGGATACATCCAAAATTTATTCCCTGTTGTACGACCACCGGTTCTTTTCATATTCCCTTTCATGTTGGCATAAATGTACTTCGAAATTCTAAACGGTTTGTTTAGCACTAAAGCCACCATGAGTCCCACGAGATCATTGCCTGCCATGTCGTAGCCAGCTCGTCTGTTGCTAAGACATTGAATAAGTACGTGTAGTAGAAACTTGTAGCGCATTGGCAAATCTCCTTTGTTGATTTGACTACTGAAAATATCATCGGTACATTTCATCCTAAGCAAACAACCGCGAGTGCACATAATTGGAATAGAATACGGTGCATTCAGATCATCTTGAAGTTCCAGTACGGTGTTTAGGATATCCGGAGAGACATTCACATTCAGTTCATTAACTCGCCCTTGTATAAGCTCAGTTCCATCAACTTCGATAACACTTGCTGAATTCCAGAAATCTTTGATGAGCGACTTGTACACCGGTGTTGAAAAAGTAACGGCCTTGTTTATCCGAGATTCCCTTATCCATTGAGTGATCTCCTTTAGTTCCGTGATCTTCCCTTCAGGATCAAGGTATGCAACCATGTTGTGACGTTTTTCGGACATGACTTTTTCTTCCGGTTTGTCCATTTTCTTAGTCGCGGGCTTGCGTTTCTTTTCTTTTGGTGCCATTCTGTATTCGAAAACATCCACAGTAAGTCACAATGTCATAATATGTTCATTAGACACATGTATATACATGTTAATGTATGAAGTGGATAGTCAACATGCATATAAACATCTTCTGTGAAAGTGCACAATAATGATCAAACTGAAAATTTTTCTAAGTGTGGGACGACGAAAGACCAGCACTGCGACAAAAAACATGCTTTGTGGTGAAAAACCCCTTGGTCAAACATAGTCAACATTGACCTTTGACCCTGGGTTTTTCATCGATAGGCTTTCGACGAAAAACAATCCTTTTTTAAACAGGTATTTCGTCGCAGGTAGTATGAAGAAAGATGCATTTCGTCGTCAGTTAGTGTTTTTCAACATAACTGAAATTGGGGGTTTTTCGAACAGAGGGTGTTTCACCAATTGAAGTTAAATCGACAATTGATTCAGTAAATCACAAACAATGGACACTTTGTTTAAACTCAAACAAGAAGGAAACAACCCCAGATATTTAACCGACACGAGTTTGACCGGAAAATACCCAAACCTGTTTAAACAACAATCAACAACCCATCCCTTGTTTTGGTACCCGAAAACATAAACCCACATCAATGTACAAATCTACATATACACCCTATTTTTATCAGATTTGATGAAAAACAAAGGCAATAAACAGAGTATAATGAGCAGAAATCGAACATAACGGGGTGTTCGAGGGTTTGTGAAACATTCGAGCAAAACACAACGGTCCTAAAGATTCGAAACATTTAAAATATCCCTTTGAATACCTTGATTAGATGAAAAATTTCAGAGAAAATAAAGGGGTTTTGAAGTCGGTGAACATGGTGTTTGGTTTGAAAAAGTGAAATCTCTGATGCACTGGGTCCCCTTATATACTCTGACCCTCGACGAAAAACCAGCTTCGACGAAAAACATTTTGGGCTCGACGAAAAACCTTATTGGGCTTGAACAGTAAGCCCATGACGAAAGTCCATAAGGTCCAAGGGTTTTTCATCATAACCTCGACGAAAAAACAGGTTTTTCGCCGTGAACAAATTTGATTTTGACCAAAGACTGAACACCGTTGACCTGAAATGGTTTTTCGTTGACTTTTAGGTCTTTTGTGGACCTTAGGTTTTTTCGTGAAATATTTTACCCAAAATTACCAAGTCTTTGAAATTGCACATTTTGAACATATTTTACTAATTTGAACCGAATTTTTCCTTGTGATTAAGTTTACCAAATGCAAAGGACATTTTATGAAGTCGGTTTCAGGCTTTTCGGCAGAAAACTCCAAGTTTCAACTTTGGCTAATCAAAAACGAACTTTACAACTTACACTAGAACAAAATTTAAAGTGTGGTAAACTAACGACAAGCAATAAAAAGCAGTAAACGACTGTAAAATGTCAAACTTTTTGCGAGTTTCAAGGAAAAAGAATCATACCACCTTACGGTCTTTGTCAAGAAGGTTTTTCCTTCGGTTTAAAGCATTGGTCACAGAATTTTTTTTTCTCTTGTAGGTCCCGATACGGATCGTCGGACTACGATGATTTCTTGTTTCGGGTGTCGAAACGAGTTCGGAATCCCCGATACGACACAAACCGAGCGAGAGAGTAAACACAATAAAAGGATTCAACGTTTAACAAGATGTATATTGATTTCAACAAAGTTTCGGTACAAGATTCGATAAAAAAACAAAGCATACCGGAACTTTCTCTCACTATTCTCTCTCTAAGCTCATTCAAGCTCCCTTTTGTTTTTGTGTTCTGTTCTGTATATATAGGCACAACAGTTCCAACGAAGAACCATTACCGACGAAGAAGGTTCTTCGTCGAACTCATTATCAGCGAATAACTGCTTGACGAAACATGTTCTTCGTCGTACGTAATACATGGGTTCTTCGTCAAGGGTTCTTCGTCAAGGGTTCTTCAATTCTTTGTCATGAGGGTAGTCTTCGTCCAAAATGGTTCTTCATCCAAGTAGTCTTCGTCACAAAAAAGTAGTCTTCGCTAGAATGCAAGCCCAAACAAAAGACAACTTGATCCATTAAAGTGATGGTGGCCTAATAAGCATGCACATATACGTTGAGATATATGGCAGTTTCTTTAGAAACTTGTATTTCGTCAAAGTTCATGACATCATCATGATGATGTCATGGTGATGTTAGCTTGCGGCGCTCCGTGCTTCGTGTGTCGAACTCTGGGGCGCACGACGGAGGAATGTCGTGACGTCGGGCTTGAGCCGAACCGAACCGAGTCGAACTGAACCGAGTCGCGTCCACATAAAATGTATCAACAAACTCCCCCATGGATTTATACTCGAGATGGTTCGTTCTTCACATTGTTGTCGAATCATTAAAGAGTCTTCACGCGTCACAAACAGGGAGTGTATCAACAAACTCCCCCCTTGAATGATGCTTGCGAATCTTTTTATCACAAATACTTTTGATCCTTTTGGTGTTGAAGAGTGATCAGCTGCAACTCGATCATCATGATCTTCTGATTACATCAATGTCATGTCTTCACTTTACGGTTTGTCATCTGAAACGTTCTCTTCACTTTTAGCTGGTTTGAATGCCACATCTACACACGTAACAGAGCTAAACACGTAATGAGAACAACCGCTTAGAATATAGTTAACATAAACAAACGATACATATGAGACCAACTCTCAGTCAAACACCGACCGACAACAGTTTGAAAGTTTAAAAATTTATCAAATTTAATCCTTTAACTTTTTGAAAACGCATTAACTTTGACCGTTTATGAAGATGTAATTGTTTTTCGGCTTATAATCAGGATTTTAGGTAGGATAGACTCGAGTTTCAACATCGGACAATCAAAAATAAAATCTTTTTGGATTTTATAAAGTTTATATTAAAACACACCTAAAATCTTTTTTGAATTTTTCATTCTTCAAATGTAAAGACGGAAAGCAATAAATAAATATATGCAGAGATGCAGAAACAAAAGAAAAAAATGTAAATAAATATTTACAGACATTCTTTTTTCGAGTTTCGAGGGTAAGAGAATCATATCAGTGTACGGTCACGCCAAAACGCTCTTGTTGTTCAATTAGTTAACATTCAGATAAGCATCCTATAACGATTATCGGTATTGTTTTCCACATAAGCTCAACTTATCAGATGTAATCATGGCGAGGGAATACATTAAGGTATGATTTATACTTACCGACCGGTGTTCATCTACACACGACACATTCACGTATCAAGGTATACACGAGAGTTCATCTTACCGGTGAGTATACCGTTTATCATCTGTTTTGACCACTGTTGCAGAAATCGGCCTAGGCGGCCGATTAATCGCCGCCTAGGCGCTAGGCGGTAGTCTACTGACTAATTTTAGCCTAGTCGGTCCAATTAATCGGTTTTAGTCAAAGTCGGTCAAAGTCGGAATTAATCGGTGAAAATCGGTCTTAGTCGGAATTAATCGGACTAATCGGTCCAGTCTTTTGCAGCCCATTAAACCGATTAGTCAGAATTAATCGGAATTAATCGGTCTTAGTCGGAATTAATCGGACTTAGGGTATATTAAGTTTAGGTATTTTGATATTTAGCCCCTCTATCTTGCACTAGTTTACATATGGTTCCTAAACTTGTAAAATTATATATAAAAAGTATAAAATTAACTACATATTTATAAAAAAAATGTAAAATTATATATAAAAGTCCAATCCGATTAATCCCGATTAATCCCTATTAATCCCGATTAATCCCTAGGCGGTACCTCACCGCCCGACTAGCGCCTAGCGCCTTCTACAACATTGGTTTTGACGTATATGAAAATGTGAGAAACTCACTTATTTTTGTATTGAAAAACAAGCCCTATGTGATAAAATCACTTGTTGATGAGGAACTTGATTTTCATATGCATGAGGGCACAGGAGCAAGTCCGTGAACAGGTTAGTACCATCGTACAGACAAAGAGACGAACTTGACTCCCGCAAGAAAGTTGTGATATATTATCACTTATTTTGTTTGGACATGTGATTGTTGATCACTTATTGAGGTCGTATGCAATATGTACACATATGTATGGTATCATGGAAGATCTAGACTTCGTCTCCGTTATTTTTCGGTAAAAGAAACAACCATGATACCCAGATGATAAACAGCATAAAGACCACATATCTCAGAACCTCGGCAATCTATCAAACGAAATTTCGGTACTAAGACCATATGCCAATGAGCGGTTCCCACACAGTCTTCAGTCGATTTAAGATTTATATCACCTTACACACTTTAAAATGATTGTGAGCCTACCGATACATCTTAAATAGAGCTGCTTAACATATTTTTCATTTTAAGTCCAGTTTAAAGAGGTTTAGACAGACCACTGATGTACTATCATTTTCTCTTTTACTCGCCAGGAAACTCATTTTTGTTTTTCCAATATTTTTGCGTTTTTGACATTTTTCGATGTTTTTGAATTTTCAAACTTTTTCATTTTTCAAATTTGGATTTACTCCCCCTAAAATCAACAAACTATGATAAATTTTAAAAACACAAAGGTTTTTACAAAAAGGATTTCCCGATGTTGGTTAACTCATGTTTTACCTCAATGCCGTTTACCAAAATTAAGTTAATCAGAAATGATTTATCAAATTTTGGAAAAATGAGTTGGCACTCTGGTAATCGGTGTGGACCATGACAACATTGACGAGTTTTATAGTGAAACAATCACGTGTGAGGTGATATTCGAGTTCAACGTGTCAGGTCAAATAGTGTTGTACGAGAGGATAATAATTCATAAAGCAGCTTAAATATCGACAAGTATAGGAGAGATTAGAAATTTAAAACCGTATCCTGCAACTGCTTCGTGCATTGCCAGGAATCTGAGCGCTCTTCCAAACTGGATAATCACCCAGTGTGAATTTCAAGGACGATTATGCAGCTACTGTAATGAACCGAGAAACCTTTCACAGCAATAAGATCAGAAATCTCCAGGCCCGGCTGGTCTTCCACATTGCACCAGCGAAGGTCTTTGTCTTTCTCTTTGAGAAGTAGTGTGCAGTTGTTCAATCCACGCCAAGGCATCCGCACACCCGGTTGGTTTGTTCAACAAACACATTTTCTTCAATCACACCGTGGAGAAATGTACACTGCACGGTCATTTTGTAGATTTTGAACTTCTGACGTGCTGCAGGTGCGTACATTTTAATTGAGTCTATCCCGGGGACCCGATCATAGCCATTAACAATCAAACTTTGGTATGATTTTCATTTTGTCGAAGCTTTCAATCTCTTTCATTAGACATTCTTTCACCATCATATTCTTCTTTTATTTTTCTCTCTCCATCAAAGGCAACAACTCCTAGATATGATGATGTTTCGGAGCCGCATGTCGCCGATCTTGTGCATGGACGCTATACTATCAACAATCCTAGGACTATCAATAGTTCCTCCTTGAACATCCTGCATACTCATTCAGAGATTAGTTGGAGAGGGGGACCCAAGCCTTCATAGACTTGGGTCGTCCGTCATCATCGAGGATTGTGACTTCGATTTCCTGGTGATTCGGAATTGATTGAGCTCCCCCTGAAACAGTTACCATTTTTGGTTTCCAAATTTGTTTCTGTTTTTCATGTTTAACATCCGATTTAATAGATTTTGTTTGGACAACCTCCGGTTTTAACGCCTTTTCAACTTCTTTTCATTGTTTCTTTTTCTGTTTCACTTCTCGTTGTTTAACAAGACGAGGGTCCTGTTTTGGTGAAACAGATCTTTTATAGTAATTGTTACCACGGGGGGCATCAACTTTTGCCTTTCCTTTTGTGAGATATGGACAGTTTCTAACAATGTGTCCATTCTCACCGCATTCAAAGCATGATCTCCGCTCAACAAACCTCGGAGTATCATAACTGTAAGAGCTTGATGATGAACTTCGTGATCTTGAGGTACTTGGTCCTACATCACAACCGTTTGTGTGTTGTGTGTAGTTGTTTTAACTGTTTCTTTTCAAAATTTTAATTTGTTTAACAAAATCCGTGTTGGATTTGTTTACGAAAGTTTCAATTTTATCAGTCCCTCTTGATTTCACGAAATTCACCTTCTGAACCTTTTTCTTATAATGAGCTCCCTTTGCTTCCACCCTCGGTTGTGAAACCTTGGGCTTTTGAACTCGTTGTTCCTTTTGTTTACCTTTAAAGGCGATAGGTTGTTGATTTATTGGTAATCTTTGATTTCTAAATTGTCTTCTAACTTCAGCTTTTGGAATAGGATCACACTGAGTTACAGAAACTCTCGGGATCGCTTTTCCCAAAAACTTACTGGTAGTATCTTCAAACACTTTATCAATCAAAGATTGATTGACGTTTTTGATTGGAAAATCTTTGTCTGAATATAGTTTACAATCACCGACTAAAGTGTACAACAAGTTATCACTTTTAATAGTAGACATTGTTTCCTTGATGGGATCTATCTCTTGTTTAACAGTTGAGTGCACAACAGGAGTAGGAGGATCACACAGAATATGATTCTCAATAGGCACTTCTACTCCTTTCCTATAATCATGAGATTTATCCTCATCACTGACATCTAATTCATCATCTAACGAATCATAGTCCTCAACAGTTGGAGGACTTTGTTCCATAGATGTTGAGCCCACTAAGGAACTGTCCGATTTGAACCCGAATCCTATAGTTACTTCCTCATAATCAAGAGGTACACTTGGTTTAAAACGAGGCATTTCCTCTTCTTCGGGCATTCTGGTATAGTTGTGTCTCAAAGGAGGCGGACACGACTTATACCCAACGCCTTTCATGTTCCCTTTCAGCTTTTGAACGTCTATGATGTGATCAAGCACATATCGGGAGTTTGAGTAACTCTCCAATTTGAGCTTGATCGCATCATGCTCACACTTTGCCATGGCTAGCTCCTTCTTTGTTTCCTCAATGATATTAATGTAGTTATTAATACCAATTTGTTTATTAAAAACAGTCTTTGTTAATTAGGAAAGGCTTTTCTTTAAAGTTTCAATTACTGATTTGAAATCTTTTTCATTACGAGCTAAGTCCATGTTTGCCTCTTTGCATTTTGACAGTTCAATAACTAAACTCTGATTGTGACTATGAATCGTTTCAGATTCATGTTTTAATTTAGCACATTCATGTTTCATAACAGCACAATCACTACATATGCTAGGAGTTTCAGATTTTACCTGACTTGTAGAAGCTGCGACATTATTCGTACTGTCATTCTGGAAAGAGAAAGATCCATCTTCAGATAAGAACTTCTCCATGTCATTCGATGCAGCAGCAGCAGCTTTTTTGATCAAGTCAGAATTTTGACATTTCATCTCCTTGGCATCATTCAACAAACTATCAGCTTCAGAATCCATTCCCTCCTTGGCGTCCGATTCTGAACTGTAATCACTCACACCTGAGCCATCTTCATCAGTACTGCCACTATATCCTGAACTGTCATCATTTCCTAAATATTTACCATCATTGACATTCTTGACAATTTCAGCATAAAACGCAGTTCCTCCTTGATCTCCACCTCCACATTGTATGGACGGACCATAATCGACAGTAGGTTTAGGAAAATAGGCACTTGGATCGAATTGAGGTTGAGATGTGGAAACTTTAGGTTGAGGTTGGGGTTTAGGGAACCAGGCACTTGGATCGAATTGGGGTTTAGGTGTAGCAACTTGTGGCATAAAAGGGTTTGCATTCGATACATATGTTGTCTGAAGCTTCAGTTGCTGACTTGTACTCGCACCTGTGTTAAAACCTCCAAAATACATCTCTGGATTTTGTAGAACTAGAATTCGTTTGGCTTTTCGGATTTTTCTTCATCTTTGTTCTCTAGCTTCTGAAGGAATTCATAAATGCTACTCACATTCAAAACACCAGTGTGCTTCAGCAACTCAATGAATTGATTCCACTTAGGAGGTAAAGCATCAGCAAAACGCATCTCCATCTCTTGTTGTGTAGCATTAACCCTGTATGAGTGCATCGTACTAAGCAAATGATAGAATCGAGTAGCCATGTCATTTAATGTTTCATTTTCCTTGAACATAAAACATTCAAACTCATTCTTTAAAAGATCATGAGGGATCTTTCTTGTTGCAGCATTTCCTTCTCCCCTAGCTTCCAAGACGTCCCATAAATTCTTTGTACTTGTACAATACGCGAATTGATGATAGATATCCTTATGAAGTGCTTGCGTAAGGATAGAAAATGCTTTCTTCTCGAGATCATAAGCCTTCTTATCACCTTCGGCCATTTTCGCCAAGGTAACTGGATTGGAAACTGCTACTTCGAGAGCTTCATTGAATGGCGTAGTAAAACACGTCCACAGCTCGGTATTTTGCCCTAGAACATAAGTATTAAAACGATTTTTTCATGATGGATAATCGTTCATATGATTTAGTTTTGGCTGACGATTGTTACTTCCAGCTTCACTCTCGCTAATGAGAAGATTTTGAATACTATGACTTTGATTAGCAACACATGCCCATTTACTGGCTGTAATCATTTGTTTGGGCATTAAAGATTTTACCCATTGTGAAGGATCTTGACTTAATTCTGAGCTATCACTCCAATCCCACGGATTTGTACTCATATTTGGTTCTGGTATAAAGACAAATACTTGAAAAATCAAATTAAACAAGTTTAATATGAAATGTAAACCTTCTGTTGAAAAGCTCAAATGTGAATCTCCATGAAAAACTGGTTTTTCGCGAAAAACCAAATTAGACGAAAAATGGTTTTTTGTAAAAAAACAACTTGCTACGAAAAACAAGGTTTTTCGCCGAGAGCAATTTGATGAAAGACTATGTTATTCGTCGCCTGTGTTTTTCGTCAAAGATGGTCACAGACACAGAGAGTTGGTGAGATTTTTCAAAAAGCAAATCTTATCTGGTGTACTGACAGACACACGTTCAACCTAACAACACACCTTGCCTTACCAAACCAACATCGTCTACCAATATTTTAATCAGTTATCCATTATCTTTTAATTTTAAAATCAAGAACACTTTGAAGAACACTTTGAATACATGAAGTTTCCGGCCAAGTTTTTCACCGGAGAAATTCTCGAAACACAAATTTGCTTAAAACCTTCAATGAAAACCCAGTTTTACCATGTAAACATACAATCTAACAAGGTTTTTGATAAAAATTTTAGCAAACAACAAGATCTTGACAGATCTTTAAGGCCTTTTTCAGAAAATTATGAAAGTTTTTCAAGAACACAAATCTGAAAAATTCACAAACAACACTTGATAAAAACACAACTATGTTTGGTTTTAAACAAGGATAAGAGCCAATGCTCTGATACCACTTGTAGGTCCCGATACGGATCGTCGAACTACGATGATTTCTTCTTTCGGGTGTCGAAACGAGTGCGGAATCCCCGATACGACACAAACCGAGCGAGAGAGTAAACACAATAAAACGATTCAACGTTTAACAAGTTGTATATTGATTTTGACAAAGTTTCGGTATAAGATTCGACAAAATACAAAGCACACCAGAACTTTCTCTCACAACTCTCTCTCTAAGCTCATTCAAGCTCCCTTTTTTTCTGTGTTCTGTTCTATATATATAGGCGCAGCAGGTCCGACGAAGAACCATTACCGGCGAAGAAGGTTCTTCGTCGAACTCATTATCAGCGAATAACTGCTTGACGAAACATGTTCTTCGTCGTACATAATACATGGGTTCTTCGTCAAGGGTTCTTGAATTCTTCGTCTTGAGTTGTCTTCGTCTAACATGGTTTTTCATCCAAGTAGTCTTTGTCACACACAAGTACTCTTCGTTGGAATGCAAGCCCAAACAAAAGACAGATTGATCCATTGATGGGATGGTGGCCCAATAAGCATGCACATATACATTGAGATATATGGCAGTTTCTTTAGAAACTTGTATTTGATCAAAGTTCATGACATCATCATGAGATCATCATGATGATGTCATGGTGATGTTAGCTTGCGGCGCTCCGTGCTTCGTGTGTCGAACACTGGGGCGCACGGCGGAGGAATGTCGTGACGTCGGGCTTGAGCCGAACCGAACCGAGTCACGTCCTCATAAAATGTATCAACAATGTTGCCCACTATATTCATATTGGCTTGAATATATAGAGAACAACCACCAATGTATTGTGTAACAAGAGGTTTTCAACTAAGTTAAATGGAAAATTTTGTAGGGTTGCGGTTAGGGCGGATATCTGGGCACACAAAGTTAGACCAAATAAAAGATGAGGTTTTAGGGAAAGGTTAGAAGTGACTAGCATATTGCATAATATTAGAGGGTGAGAGATTGAGATGTTTTAGGCTTGTGAAGAGGAGGAAAACTATTACGCTAGTTAGAGTACTGGAAACCCTCAATGTGTAGGGAGAAGCAGTAGAGGCAGGTCAAAATTAAGTTGGGTTGAGCGGATTAGGCAAGATTTGTTAAAGTTCTATCTCTCTGAGAATATGGTATATGATAGGAGTTCATGAAGACTTTGGATAAATGTTAAAGACTTCTAAAGGATTGTACATTTGCGTCTTAACTTCGTCGTACGAGCTTAAATTTTCCTATACAGCCTATGTGAACTTAGCATGACATTGTGTAATTGTATATACGTAGTTTTATAATGTTATATATGTTTCTATTTCATTGTGTTTCTTTTCCACCACTTGTTCTATTTGTAACATACTTTTTCTATATCTTTAGTTTTGTTGTTAGTTTGCTGTTGTATTTTGGAGCCAAGGGTCTCTCTATAATGAGCCTCTATACTCCAAAGGATTGAGGTAAAGTTTGCATACATATCCCACTCTCCCTAGAACTTGCAAACAGTTTGTTATTGATACGATTCACTGAGTACGATTACTTTTGTATTCAAATTAGATATATGTAGTTATCTTAAAAGTTTTCAATGAGAACGTTAAATATTGCGAGAACCGTGAGAACGAATGAAAAAATCACGAGAACTTGGTCATTGTTGGGTTAATCGGTTTCTTTCCGGGTCGGTTCAGGTCGGGTACGAGCAGAATAATTATACGGGTCAGAAGGGTTGTGGAAGAAGTGGTCTTGGTTGACTAGAAAAAAAAGGAACTGAAACGGGGATAATGTGAACGTTGGATAGTTGCTGATTTTATGGGATACATGGACTGAGTAATTTAGCATGTGCATTTATTTTTTTCTTATAAATAGCAGGTGATAGCATTGGCTTGTTTTGTACTCCCATTTCTAAATAATTAGAAAGTTTAAGCAGTAAATATTTTCCTTCTTAGTGAGTTTTAAAGTGTGTGTTTGTGGGCATGAACCAACATTTGGTATCAGAGCAAGGTGAGATTGGAGGGTCGTTTTGAGGGTCGGTGTCGAGAAAGAGAGCAACCCTTTTGCTTTAGGGTTGAAGAGGCAACAGTAGGAGAGGACCGAAAAGAAAAGGGCTGATTGAAATCAGCAAGAAGACCGAAGAAAGAAAGACCGTCACCGGAAAGGAGATTCTAGCGAAGACCAAAGTCGGAGAAGCACCAGCAAGAAGAGAGAAGACCACGCCAAACTGGCGTGAGAGAGAGCGTTGCATGAGAAGAAGAACAAAAGCCGAGACCGAACGGCCAAAACCGAAGCAGTTCTTCTTGCCGGAATGAAAGACCAAGATCGTATTTTTGCTGAAAGCGAAAGACTGTAGACCAAAATTGTGAACCAAAGACCGAGGTGTTACATTAGGAAGAGAAAGGACTGTTTCTATATCTCGCCAGTGACCGGAAGGAAGACTGACGCTGCCGCAAGAAAGAAAGGTTACCGGTGATGGTGCTGTTTTTTGTCAACACGGAAAGAAAGGGGAAGGAAGCAAGGAAGTGATAACAAGCAAGATTCCACAGAAAGTTTCAATACGTTAGCAATTTTGAACCTTTATGGTTCATGTAGAAAGAAAATCCAAGTTGGATTAGGCAAGCAAGTAAGATAGAAAAGGCGCCAGAAGAAAGAAGAAGAAAAAAGGAGGTTGGCGTCCCCTCGTGAGAAAGACAGATGGCCTCGTAAGAAAGAAAGAGACTGGCGGTGTTGCAAGAAAGTAAGAAAGTATCAAGCCACAAGAAAGAAAGAACGGGTGTCGATGAGAAAGAAGAAAGAATATTCGACAACCGAAAGAAAGAAACAGACACGTGTTTGTTCGTAAAGAAAGAGAGTGATCGAATCTTTGTGATTCGGATAGCAAGAGAGCAAGAACGAATGTGAGGAAGATACGAGCAAGTAGCAAGAACGGAAACCGATTAAGGGGGTGATTGTTGGGTTATCAGTTAGTTTCCGGGTCTGTTCGGGTCAAGTACGAGTAGAATAATTATACGGGTCAGAAGGGTTGTGGAAGAAATGGTCTTGGTTGACCAGAAAAGAAGGAACTTAAACATGGATAATGTGAACATTGGATGGTGGCTCATTTTATAGGATACATGGACTGAGTAATTTAGCATGTGCATTTATTTTTTCTCTTATAAATAGCAGGTGATAGCATTAGCTTGTTTTGTAATCCCATTTCTAAATAATTAGAAGAGTAAACTGCAACTTTACGCCCTGGGGTTATATGCGATTGGCACTGTTACCCCCTCCCAGGAAAATTTTGCTGTCTTACCCCTCAACTATTGAAAAACGCTGCAATATTACCACTTGAAACGTGAAAAGACTTTCTTTGCCCCTAATAATAATAATAAGAAAATAGAAGTAAATAAAACATTAACACCCTGTGTTTTACCTTCACAAACACGTTTACACCCTGTTTATTATAGTGTCTTCTCCGGCGATGTTCCGACCACCGGAGCACTTAACTCCGGCCTTCTCCGGCGATGATCCGACCACCGGAGCACTTAACTCCGCGCGATAGTAGTTCCGGATTGACACTTTTTATATACTACATACATACATAATATGGAAACTCACCAATTTCACCTTTTTCCCCCCTTTCTCTCACGATAATCCGGCCATCGGTGTCTGATACGTGGTCGAAAACCGGTGATCATTATGCTTAAGTTGATGTTTTTACGTAGCTTTTAATCGTGAATAGCCTACTTTTAATGGGATTTGTGTTTCACAGGTTTAAAAGAGTTTAAGAAGCTAATCGGGAGCTAAACGGAGCACCGGGACGCGAATCAGCTCAACCGGGATCAAGAAATGGAAAAACAGAAAACAAGTTGGTGTTAACCATGAAGATTGGTTGTGTTTTAGGGGATATTAATGGATTGAAAATGAAAATATTGGAATATGGCATGACAGAGGGCTGAATTACGAAGACGTGGGCGAAAACGGTGAAAAACGGAGCTAAAACGAAAGCATTATGAAGAAAACAAGAAATCCATAAATCTGCACCTACAGGGGGTGTCGGGGACGCCCTATATGGCCGTTGGCGACGTCCTCCCTGTATGTGTGTCACGAATTTTGTTATTTAAAGAGTTAGGGATGGTTTTTAGGTGAGGTTTTGACCAATTTACGGGGGTTTCGAGTTGGGGACGATAAAACACACATCTTAGACCATTCCCTATCATCTTTTTCATATCTCTTCATCTCCAATCATCCCTAACACCCACCTTCACCTCTAACCTCTAACCTAAAACCTGAACCAATTCTCCATCACCCCTAACCCTAATCGATTCCACCATCATCTTCATCCTTCCACCTTCACCTTCAAACCCTAACCTCCACTACTTCTCAAAGACTCAAAGGTCATGGCTCGGTGTTCGGGCTCGTCGCACGGTGATCGCATCCATTCAACCATGAGCGGCTAGTCTCTTTGGTTTCACCCCGGTGTAGATTGTTGTAAGATTTTCTAGGGTTTATGCATTTGTATTTTTATTTGATTTTGTGAGAAATTGTTTAGTATTTGAAACCTTTGATAATTGTCTTGCATTTGTTTCGAATTCGTAAATTGTCAAGTGATGAGAAAATTTGACTTTGCGAAATGGTTATGTGCAATCATGCCTTATCTTAGGATAGGATTTACATGTCCGAAGTAATAAAGTGCATTACGGTCCGTTGCTTATGACGTTGATAGCAATTGGCACCTAAGCTTCGTGATAGAAATTCGTTAATCACTATATACAATTGAATCAAGTTAAAACATGTAGGAACCCTAAGTCTTTCAATTATCGAACCGGGTGTCATCCGTTTTCCCAATTCTCGTTTTCAATTTAGTTGTTTAGTCTTGCAATCTTAGTTAATAAACTGTGGTTTTAGATAACATCAAATTGTTGGTTCACGCCGACTTCTTTTCAAATCAAACAACCAAATAAAATTAACAAGCTTCATAATCATTTTGTACATTTTTGTAAATAGTCTACTAATCGAACAGGTTGTGTGATATTGACCACATGCTCTTCGTGGATACGATACCATCACCCTAGCTACCTAGGTTTAATTGTGTTTTTGACTGATCGGGACGACACGGTCACGTCAGTGTCGGAATTCCGGTTTAACCTATCTTTTGAAGCAAATGCTGATTATTCAGATTCAAATGCCGAATCAGATGCCGTAAAGCTCCGTTACGCACCAGAAGACAAAAGTTTCTTATGCTCCACTATAAAACTTTGATATGCATATTATATTGTTAAAAGATTTATGTAATATTTTCTTATTGTTTGCAGATAGAGGATTCATTTCCTTACTCAATAGTAATTGCTACACCAAAAAGAGAAGTTATGGTCTTTCCAAAAGGCCGTCCTTTTCCAAACGAGCAGGCGATGAAGCGTAAAGGACCCACTTCATTTGATATTCAGGTCGCATACACCAAAGAGAGGGATTTCTCTGCAGGAATATCACATGTGGTCGGTCGTTTCGATGTAAGAATCTCGTATGTGTGTGCTCGTTCATGTTATAATTTTGCATGTTCTTTAGTCATCTGTACTTACATTTGCTCATTCATACCTTGAGATGATTGTTAATTGTTCTTTCAGATCGGTTCATTTGAACCCTCTGAAGAAACTGCGAAGGTTTAAGTTAGAGTGAAGCTTAACGAGCATGGAATTGTTGAAATAGATTCTGCCACAGTAAGATTTTGAGGCTTCTCCGATGGTCAGAATATCGCCGGAGTGTCGGAATACGCTTCTCCGGTGGTTGGAATATCGCCGGAGAAGACACTTTAATAAAACAGGGTTTAAACGTGTCGGCTTAGGCAAAGCACAAGGGGTAATATTGAAGTTTACTATATAAATATGGGTAAGATTACGAAAATACCCTTTTGGTAATGTTACAGTTTTACCCCTCAGGGGGTAATATTGCAGCGTTTTTCAATAGTTGAGGGGTAAGACAACAAAATTTTACTAGGAGGGGGTAAGAGTGCCAATCGCATCTAACCATATGGGGTAAAATTGCAGTTTCCTCTAATTAGAAAGTTCAAGCAGTAAATATTTTCCATCTTAGGGAGTTTTAAAGTGTGTGTTTTTGGGCCTGAACCAACGGTCATAAACAAATCAAATTCAAAATTTCTTTTCATATTTATCATCATTATTCGAATACAATTCAAATTCAAAATTTCTTATTATACAATTCAAATTCAAAATTTCTTGTTATACTTATCACCAGATTTAAATGTATTTGAAAATAAAAAAATTTACACATGTGTAAGTTTGCTATTTACACATCTGTAAATTTGTTGTATTTACACATATGTAAAAAAAACTTATTAAGAGTGATTTTAAAAGAAGAGATGAATTATTTAAAGAGTAGAATATTTTTTTAATGTTGTATTGTAATTAAAATGAGGTTTGTGTTTAAAAAAATGATTTTTATTGGTTTTCTCATTCCTTCTTACAGTTCTTGCAATATTTAGGATTCTCAAGACAATCATCCCATATACACACACACACACACACACACATATATATATATAGGGGGCCGCTAGAATGAGAACCACCCCGAGTTATGAGAACCGCGAGAACCACACCGTACGGGGCGAGGTGGACCAATTTTTTTTTCGAAAACGTAGATTAGTGTATCACAAACACAATCGTAAAAAAAAATTAAAAAAAAAACGTCGTGTGTGTAGTTTTTTACACCACAAAAACGTGGTTTACGAGTTCCGTAAATTTACGGAACTCGTAAACCACGTTTTTTTGGTGTAAAAAACTACCCACACGGCGTTTTTTTTTTAATTTTTTTTTTTACGAATGTGTTTCTAATACATGCACCTACGTTTTTGAAAAAAAAAATTGGTCCACCTCGCCCGGAATCAAGTGGTTCTCGCGGTTCTCATAACTCGGGGTGGTTCTCATTCTAGCGGTCCCCTATATATATATATATATAACAATTATATATGTATATTAATTAAAATAATCAAATATATGATAAGTATAAAAGATACGACCCTGAGCAAGTTTGAAAAATTATTAACGAGCCAAACTCGAGCTTTAGGCAAAAAGATCAATGTGAGATAAAACTCAAGCTTTAGACATAGCTAGAGTACAAAATGAGTCGGACATGAGCTCGAGATTTCATAAGTTTAATTGAGTTGTGCCATGATTAACCTAGAGCAGAATCAAATTACTTACACACCAATCATCTAATCTTTAACCAAACTAACATGGGTCTACATGTCATGATCAGGTGTCGTTACTATACTCACGATTTGTCACATTAAAATGAGTTTAATCAAATGTGTATATTTATACGTGTAATTTCTTAATATGAAACGAAAATAATTAGGTTTGGGATTGACGCATCTAACCTTTTCTTTAAACGGATCGTGCTAAAGTTGACTTATTTAACCCGTTTAATTAAATCCATTCACTCGTTTATGGCATGTTTAACCAATCTTTTAAGAACCGCCCACCCTTTAACAAGTTTACATCTAAGTTATTACACGCCAACATGTTTGACATGTTTAGATAATGTGGTTGAAATGTTATAGTGTCGTGTTCGGGGAAGCACTTTTTAAGTGTGCGGATTGGATTGATCTTTTTTACAAAACTAAAGATATAGGTCATGTTAGGGTGAACTAAGGGGGATTACAACCAGTTATGTCGATGTTTGATATAAATATTTAATTGGTTAAATAGACATAACTTACATTGATTGATTGACTAAATTTAGACACAAATTATTACAAACCACATTTAGAGACAAATCATAACAAACCACACCAATGGGACATCTACGTCACGAGAAAAGATATGAATCTAACTTGTACAAATCGATAAACATTCATACGTATCTAAGGACGGCAATGGGTCGGGTTCGGGTCGGGTATAGGTAATCACATACCCATACCCGGTTGTAAAATCATGTCCTATACCCGGCCCAATACCCGTCGGGTATTGGGCATACCCGCAGGTTTCAGGTATACCTGCAAATTTGTTAAAAGATGCCGATTTGGATTTCCAATACATTTCCTTTTTAGTGTTATAAATTAAAATATTCACTACATACATATAAGTTTATCATAAATAAATGATAATATCATATTTTTTATTTAGTTTTATTTATATACTTTACAACACACAAAATATAAATAATATTCACAAATACATATTTCAAAAGAATAATTTTTTTTTTTCATATAATGAATCTACTAAAATAAGTCAGTAAGTCACTAATGGATAAGAATTAAAGAAAATAAAAATATGAATAAAAACGATTCAGGTAAATAGTTCTTATATCCAGCCCATATCCGTCAAGTTTCGAATATACCTGTTCCATACGTTTTGGATTTCAGGTATAGCTGTAGGGTTCATGTACTTTTCCATCCTTATGGGTGTCAAATATAGAGATGATACACCAAAGTTGAATAAAGTAAACCAAACCCTAGTCTGGATTATGATGATTAGGAAAAACTAGTTTGCACAACGTCTTTTCCTTTTTGCCTCCCGATTTAAGCAAGCCTTGCCAAAACTACACGAAAACTGCTCTCGTCCAAAACTGTCGACCGGTCTTTTTTTCGTGGTGAGCTAAAACATTTTTTTGGGCCACAAAGGTTCTACCATGTGGGCTGGAACATGAGGCTAAATATCAATTAAAACAGTTGGATTTCTTTTGTACAGCTCGCCAGCTCGGTCCATTTTAATTCTTTTTTTCTTTCATTTGAGCCATCATTTAAGAATTTGATATTAGAATTTGAACTTGATAAGATTTGTTATCTTGTTGATTTAAATTCATTGTAGTAGATCAATTTCCTTTGAAACCGGCCAATTATAAAGAAATGTAATATATAATATAATAATATCAATGCATTTCTTAATCAACCAGTACATATAAAGTGTAAAAGAATCACTAATCAGTCACATATCACCAATTATTACCCATATTTTACAAATTATGTAACCTCTATTAGCAATGGGGTGGTGACCTATTGGCTAAGACAAAACGTTTAAACACCTAGGTTTGAGAGGAAGAGGTTTTGCGTTCAAGTACCACAGATAACAAGGATTAAAATGAAATTTGCCGTTCAAAAAAAAAATGTAACCTCTATTGGTTGCATATTTTACAAGTTGGTATTAATTATTTAGGAAAAAAATGCATGCTTTGGTTATGGAGTTTATGAGAGAGTTCTTTACGCTAGGATTTATACAACCAATAGAGTTTGTAGACGCCAATGTGGGGCTAACCCACTTGGCGTCTCTTAGCCGCCTAGGGTGAGGCCTCTAGTTTAAACCCGGGCAAGGAGTGTTATTTAAATAAATGGTGAAAAATAGCGTGGAAGCAAGCTTTGCCGTTAAAAAATAGGGTGTGTAGATGTGCATAGAGAAACTAGATACTTATTTGTAAAAACATATCATAACTGTAATAAAATGATAACAGTACTTGTCTTAGTAAAATAAGTATCGAGCAAATTCCTAAAAATTGTCTGCTGCGATTCTATTGTTCCAGCCGAACTTCCTCTCCTGTGGGCCTCCTATTTCTTCATTTCCTATCACGTTTACTTTGCTGCAGCCCAAGACTTGCCCACTTAGATTTAGTAATTAATTTGATGTTGAAGCCAATAACTCTTTAGCCAATTTAATTTAAGATTGAATCATGTTCGCAAACTCAGCAAAATATAATTAGTTGCTTTTGAATTCTTTATCTATACTATATCATAATACGTACATATCATAATACGTACATATAAGGAAAAAGAACAAAAAATAATTTATCATAATTATAAAACTTTAGCTATTACAACTTTTAAAATATATGATACAGCTTCTTAAAATAAATTGTTGACTTTTCAACCAACTTTTAAATCTTTGTATTTTTTTTTTTCATATGTTAATATTTATTTTAACAAAATTATACCATAAAACGATTATTTTATTCTTTTTAACTTGAGTGTGGTATTGATATAGTTTTTTTTTTTATTTTAAAAATCAAAATTCAACGTGATGAACAGTGGTTGTGTGAGCAAGACACAACCCCGTGCTTACATGAGGTACAACCATGTGCTTCACTTTTAACTACTTTTTCAGCTTCGTATAATCGAACTAAACAAGATTCATATAATATGGTTCCAATAACTCATTTCCTATCCCGGGATATGCATATAGATAGGGGCGTGCCTTAGTGCATTCTGTTGAAAAAACTTGATTTTTAGTACATGAATGTTATCATTGTCATTTTGTGTCCTGTTTATTCTTGAGAATTATAAGTAAACAATGAAATAACTTATTCACTGAACGACTAAAATCGAGCCCCGATTAATATGAAATATACATACATACACACAAATATATATACACGCCTTTTTATTTGTAAACCAACTTTATGTTGGGAACTTTGAGAATGTAGAAGCACATACACATATTGCTTCAATGAAAAGGGTAAAACTGTAAAAATTATTTATATATTTTTTTTTTTTTTGTGATTTTATCTTATATCTCTTAATTTTTATAAAGAAAGTATATCAATATGTACATATGCATATAGTGTACATGCGTATATGTATTTAGGCCAAAATTATATTTATATAATATAAATTTGCAACATTTTGTTGCATTAGTGTTTATACATTTGTGGGTTTATTCTCATAGCTTAACTAACTAGAAAATCATTTATGCATTGAAGGTTGTATCCTATGTTTTGTAAATATATCTTGTTTTTTTTTAATTTAGTTTTTTACTAACCACTGTACTTTTTATCTTTTATAATTTAACCTAACGCTTTTTTACTTTCAACTTTGACCCTATAATTTTCATTTTTATAAACTTTTTGTTTTATATTTCAGTTTAAATTTTGCGAGTTAACACGCCGCAACGTGCGCATTTGTTTTAAAATTTTTACGTTTACTTTTTTCCGTTTATCGGCCCTGTTGTAACGCCCGGGTCCTCGATCGACTAAGTTATTTTTTTACGTTTCACGTTGCGCATTACACGCTGCAACGGCCGTACATGGTTCAACTTTTTTACGTCTACTTTTCGTTATTTTTTTTGTTTTACGAGTTTTTTCAGTGTTGGTGGTTACTGACGGGGATATGACGTTGAAGTTATTTGGCACGTGTAACAACCCGCACTTTTGTGCGTTGTTACTACTCGTTATACTCGTTACGCCTAGCACCAGAGATTCGAATCATAATGTAACTATATTGCATATATCGCTATTCGAAGGATAATCGCATATTTTCGAAATACAATACCACTATACTACACTATTATCACAAACACTAACACTCACGGAGACATCAAGTGAGGACCTATTCTACCCTCCTCGGTGGCCGTGATGTGTCGTAACGCAGACAATTAACGCTAACAAGGACTCTCGGGTGAGTGTTGTAGCTCCAGTCGTCATGACGATGATGACAATACGAGTAAACGGTACCCCGCCAGTCTTTGTGGCACAAAACACAATAATGTTCACGATGACATCAAGAAAGGACCTATACTACCCTCCTTGATGGCCGCGAAACGTCGCTAATAGTCGCATACTCGAAACGAAAACCGATTGTTAATTATCGAAACTGTGGATTATGGATACGTAAATACGACCCTTAGTGATATATATATATATATATATATATATGTGTGTGTGTGTGTGTGTAATAATAATATAACGCAACTATAGAAGCACGCACCTCAAAACTATTAAAATCGAAGAAATTCATCGCGTCAGGATAGCCATCCGGACGGACAGCAATCCGGACGGATGGGCAATCCGGATTTGTGACTCCTTCCTCCTCTTTTTCGCCTATAAATAGCCTGCCACACCACTGTTCAAGTGATGTGACAGCTCCCACTCGACCAGACACGCTTCAAGACCCTTTTCTCTCGATTCCTCGCGGTTCCGGTAAGATTTCAACCTAGAAACTTGTACTTCTATGATCTACCCTCCATTCTACATCATTCTAACTTTTAAAACTCGATTTCTAACCGTAAAATCTGCTGATTTGAGGCGTTTTGAGGTGATGTCACCAAGAGTTCTTATGAACTTCAAGTTGTGGCCTCATTCCACTACAAATGACTCAGATCTGGGTGATTTCCACATGTTTTGATAACAAATCTCACCTAAATCTATGTATTCAACCAAGGAACTGTGCGATTCGAGCTAAACCGGAGAAACCGTCAAAAGCGGCCAGTTCTGATGGAGCGGGGTGATTCCCGGCCGTCAGAGCGGGTCGGAACTGATGGAATTCCAAATGTTAGTGCGAAATTACACTGTCCCGGTAACTCTACACGTATTCCTTCCGATAAACACTCAGAGACAATATTTAGAATGCGAAACAGACGTGTTGTCCGCACGAATCACATGTAACCCGCACGGATAACATGTCAATCCGCACGGATAACATGTCAATCCGCACGGATAACATGTCAATCCGCACGGATAACATGTAATCCACACGGATAACATGTCATCCGGACGGAACACATGTCAATCCGCACGGATAACCTGTCGACCACACGAGTTAACACTTACAATCCGCACGAGTCAACACTAGTCCGACCGGATAGTCTGTCACCCGACCGGATGACAGCCATCCGACTCAGACCCATATGCCATCCGATCGGATGAGCCCATCCGAATGAGTGAGCACCATCCGACCAGATGACCGACTTTTCAATGATATTCTCGCTTAACCGTGCATCGTTTACTATATCCTTCAATGATTAATGCAGACGTACTCGCAACCACTCCAACCAAGTTGTATTCCCGCTAAATACGCACTGTGAGTATACTTGAACCCTTTTTAATCGTATTTTGGGTGTAACATACGTTTCTAACAAATCGAACTTATCAAACGAATTATTCAATCAATCGAATTATTACTTGCGAATAACTGTTATGCATAGATATACGTGACGCTAGTTGCATATGTGCTAGGGCTTATACTCGCGACGTCCCACCATGACTAGTATAGTACTATTGCGCCCGACGGGGTCTAGTTTGCCATCGCATATTCGAGCATCGAGGACTTAGTTGGTAGTATCAGCTTTGTGAGTATATATGTTGTGTGTTACGTTTATGCATGTGGAAATTCGCTACACTTTTTATCTATTACGCTATACATATCAAACCTGTATACTCGCCAATACTTTTGTATTGACAAATATTTTAACGTATGTTGCAGGTTAGATCGCAGACTATATCAAATCAAGCTAGGGAGTCTAGAAACTCAACTAAAATCTAGGTTGTCGGATTTGTATAGTTCGAGAGGGCAAGAAATCTGTGATAACTTATGTGATTGTATTATTTGTTAGTATGGGATAACGAATGTATTAAATATTATCGCAATATAGTTGTTATGGATTCTCTTGAGCAATCTGATTCGCCTAGTGCCGCGCCCCGATGATTCCGCAATCGATTGGGGTGTGACAGCACGGTTTTACCCCACCGCAACACAAGGGTGCTTTATACTAGTTAGTATCATTTTTAAACAAAAATTTAAATTAACTGAAACATACATGTATTATAATTGATTTATATAATAAACTAGGTTATCACCCGGGTGCTAACCCGGGTAGGAAAATTTAAATTACATCAATCATAAGTGTATCATTAAAAGTAATGCAAATAAAGTGACACGGCATAAATTAGTAACAAAGTGAATTGCATCATTAGGTATTAGGTATGAAGTTTTCTTTATAAACCGTGTACAAAAATATAAAGAAAAACACAAATAATGTTACATTTATAATTTACTAAAAGTAACATGAGCTGAGTCCGGCTCGGCTGGTGTAGAACGCCTTGCCACATCCAATGTTATAGATTCAAGTCCTCTTTGATTTAACAAACGCCTAAAATTTGATATCCTTCACTTCATAAATCATAAACAAAGTGACATCCATATATCATTGAGAGTGGGGCAACATGAAAAAGCCATTTTGAGCTCAAGTTCATCCTTCAACATTTCTTCTAACTCCATACTCTCCCTTTGCGGCCAACCCATACAGAGTTGGTCTGCCAATCTACAATTGCATATGATATCTTGAGTAGGATAGTTATAAGAGATAGCAAGAGATATGATCGCATTAATAAGTAGTTCCATAGGAACACAAATGACTCTCAATCACTAATCTTTGTCATGTTGTAAGCAGATGCCTTTGCGGTTAACTTGTAAATACCCATGTTGCCCTTGATACGTATGAGAATAAAATGACATTAACGTCTCCATCGACCGACAAAAACTGGAAAAAAATGAGTCATGTTGGGTTATCTATTAAAATCGAACGATGTTTTGGTTTTATATCAAACAGATCAATGTGGTCAAATAAAAAAAATGCTAAAGCATGTACAGGTCAATCGGGTTGAAAAGCCCATAATCAGCATTGAAACTTTTTTACCACTCTTTGCTCAAAGATATAGATAATTAATGTCATAATACTTTGGTAATTGTTGTTAACCCACTAACTATGGATTTAAATATATTAAAAAACGTAGGAAAAGGATTAGTGGGTCAACCTATCCCTCCCATGTTTTGATCCGTTAAATTTTTTTTGAACAAAAAACGGAATTCCAATTAGCACCAAAAACCCAGCAGTTGCTGAAAGACCAAAGAAAATACAAAGTTTAACACACCAGAAATAAATAACAACCTATGTTCTATACATCCATATAAAAAAATACGCCATAATTCCCAATTAGTACCGGTGATTTTAGACCTATGATTCAGCCACAAAAAGGACATCTCTCTAACGTTTTCCACCGTCGAAAACCAACGCTCAATCCTTCCGAAAGCCCTAACACAGAACCCTATCTTAAACCAAAAGTCAATATCAAAGCTGCTGAAGGTTAGTCTACATTAGAAAATAACTACAGCTATATACAGCAAACAACGAAAAACACGATCTTATATATATTTAACATAATCTTAGAGGAAGGGTAAGAAAACAAACCCAAATAGTTACACAGCCAGCAAAAGTCAAAAACAATGCCCGTGAACCAAGGTAAACACACCTGCAACCAGTTAAACAAAAATAATAAAATGGAATGTTCTAGAATACTTATAACAAAAACAATAAAAGATAAAAGTCCAACTTAGGCAATTTCATCAAACAGTTGGCGAATGCAATTATGTATGGTCACTTTATCATAGAAATTAACATCTAAATAAGTCGATAACATTTAGAAACCATTTTGCCACCTTAAAACATTAAACTGTTACAATGGCGTTTCAATTATTTCAAAAGGTTAATCAAAGAACTAACAAAAGTAAAAGTTTGTGATCCATATACACACCAACGCCTTCTGCAACGAAGGGATATTAATCTCTAACAATCTTCAAGACAAACGTGATTTGACTTAATAATAAGAAGAACAATAACATGGAAAATTGAACAAAATAAGTGAAATGAGTACAATAATGGGAAAGAAAAGTTACAAGTATTTAAAATAAAGGAAATATGTGAACAATAAGGTAGATGAAATAAGCATCGAAGTTATATTCTACAATCCTTTCGTTGCCCATAGATTAGAGTTTTAGACTATTATATTTTTTAAATGCAATTTTAGCTACCATAAATTTGTCTAGGTTTAATTATTTACCCCAATCAGTTTCAAATTTCAAATTCAAAGTACTCCACTAATTTCTCCAGAATAATTGCAAAGAAATTATGATGAAACAATCGAACGTGTATGACCCGATCCATTAACATGATCCGGATAGTAATTGCACTCACGTCGGATCAAATCAAAAACACTAATGTAAAACTTCTAAACCACACGGTAACCCACCATAATATATTCAGTTAAAAGGATTTGAGCTCACCTTGCCATTTGATACAGAAGCCAATTCAATACATCAAAATTTTAAAATCTACACTCCCAAAAAGCCAAAAAAGACTATAAAATTTGAAGAATTTATCAAACTAAAATCATTAAATAATAAGAAATCCGGAAAATAAAATATATAGAAACATGAAAAGATAATTTTCTTTTAAATCAACCACTGTTTTTGAGGAATCACCTTGAAAATTCAGTTGTAATATCATCTATAACATACAATACTCAAATCCAAAAAACACAAACAATTCAATAATGAAGAAAATGAGATTCATTCAACATAATCATGATTTTTTTTTTTTTTTGTTAAAAACTACCTAGAATATGCAAACTTTAAAATAAAAGTGGCTTTTTGAGCTATGAAATCAGAAACAACGGGGCAAACAAAGAACAATAAATTAACCTCCATGTAAAGAGGCAAAGGCTAAATTAAGTAACCGTAGAATGTCATATGAATCTGTATTGAAATTTAAAACTTTTAAACCAAAAAAAAATAACCTCTTGAATTTCGAATTCACATATCCATACAATGCAAACTGACTAACATAACGATCTGAGACCGTATCAACTAACATAAAAAGTGAACAACAAATAAGCTAAAGAAAACTCAAAAACTTACCATTAAAACTGAACTGACTCAGGATCAAGTTGTCGGAACCCTAGCCTTCGGCGGTGGCTAGGAAAACTGATAAATCATATAAGCTTGTTGCTCCTATGGGGTATTATCCACCACCGCCTGCCTCATTCAACAGAGATGAAATTTAATTTCTTGATGAAATCGAAGAAGAAATCTTGTAAAAACATTAAAAATAACAAAATAAGAATACCTTTCCTAATCGTTGGGGAAGATACTATTTGTCAAACAGAAGAAAAAATCTCACGAAGAAGAAGAAAGACGGTGTTATGCGATGGTGGATAGTAGTGATCGAATGAATTATCGAACAACGAAGAAGAAGAAGAAAGCGGTGTTGATAGATAAAGAAACTACAAAAAACACAGATTAATTATCTGTACCTTTAAAATTGACCGAGATGATAGTGATGAAGATAGGAAGTTAGAGATTAGAATGGTTGAAGATAAAAGGGTTTCTGGGGGATTGTGAAGAGAGATTTCAAGAGAGAGAAAGTAAATGAGATATGGTGAATAATGTTCTATATAAAAAGTTTTTAAAGGATCCAGATTGGTGGGTCGGATTTACAATTTGGGGCTTCACCAAACGAAAAAAAAAGTAGCCGGAAATTTTGGAGCCAAAAATCAATTTTTTGATGGCCTTATCAATCGACACGTCAGCAAAATTATTTACGTTTATTATATATAACAGATAATAGATAATAGATATATACATTAACAACATCACCTGACCTTGTTTATTAAAACAAATCTTTAGAATGCAAAGTTAAAAGAGTTGATTTGCTACCATATTTAAACGAACATGTAATGCACTAACCTGGACCAACTTATTTCTACCAGTTGCATAAACGCGGCTAAAAATGTTTCCACGATCTGCAAAGAATACAATAAATTGATCTGCTTCATCCTTTTCATCATCCGAATCAAGAAGCCTCTTCCATCCTAAATCCCAACAATAAATGCAATTATTGGCTTATTGCGCAGATAAATAAGTTTAAATTCGAATGCAAACACCCCATGAAAATACGACTGCAATATCAGAAAAATAAAATAATAAAGGAAAGATCAGACCTTTGATAAACATGTTCTGCTACTTATATACATGATGACTAAAACACCTTTCATGATTACTGCACCCTTTAAAAAAGTTATTGTTTAGATTTCTTAATCTTATAAGCATGGTTTTTACATTAAATTTGCATTCAAAGACATGATCAAACACCAGACCCAACCTTAGCTTTGCTATTGGTGGGATATACTGAGTGTGATGATGATGATGATATCTGTATTCAAAGACCTGATCAAACACCAGAATTAGCAAGATATCCATGAATCATCAAATTAACAAAAACCATTTGAAAAAAAATCTGAATAAAGCAAACTGATTTTTACAAGTTATTTCAACATTCAAGCAACCATTCTTATAAAACGCATTCAAACAAACCCAAATCTGAATTGATGGTCATCTGTTTTGAGTCTTATTTTCATCTAATTTAGAGCCAAAAAGTCAAAAGACGATGAATTGTTGAAAAATACGAATCGAGTTCATAACAACATATATAACAAAAGATCAAATCATTTCTGAGCTCTATTCTATACGAAAATGCCATTTGTCGATAAATTGCTGAAAACACACACTACAAAAAAAATGAGTATTAGAGACTAAAAAATCAGTATTTGATACATAAAAATCAGTCCCTAATGTTTATCAAGGATTGATTTGCCAGTCCCCAGCTAGTCCCAGATACCTAGTACTAGATAGTGTTTTTAGTAACTGAAAATCGGTCCCGATTGTATGACACCAACTGTGACTAACGGTTAGTCTCTGATAAATAAAAATTCAGTCCTCAATTTGTCCCCTGTTACCACGTCATTTCAGTCCCCGATACATGTCTTTGGTGACTGCAAATTAGTCTCAAATACTATGATATTTCAGTCCCCAAAACATAACTTTAGCGACTGAAAATCAGTTGTTTAAATTGTGTATATATTGTTTTTAATACATTTCATTATGTTCATAATTCCATATCGATTCAGTCCTTAATAAGATGTTTCCGAGACTGAGAATCCGTCTCTAATTATCAAGCCATTTTAGTTCTTGAAAATAAATCTCAAATACATTTTAATTGTAGTCCCAAAAGTCTGAAATCAGTCTATGATAACATTTGTTGTTCTCGAAGATAATACAAAAAAAGGTATCCATTCCAGACAAATGAAACCAAATGTATCTATAATATCATAGATAAATAATTTCAAATACAAATGAATTCAAAATATATACAAATGAAAATCTCTCTATTCATTTAACTTGTGACCTTTTTCTGTTTCCCCAAACAGCAATAAGTTTTCAAGGCATCTTTCCATTTAGTCTCCTCTGCAATTGCACAAGAACACTTGATTGCTTCTTGATTGTTTGGTTTACCATTTTTCAACCAAATACCTTATAAACCTTAACAATCAACTGCACAACATACATGTGGCCATCTGATTCAAAGCATAATACGAAAAAAAAAATCATCAGTATATAACAATTAGAAATTTATGTAATCAAATGTTAACTTTAAGATATACAAAACTACAGATAATTATAATTTACCCAATGATTAACAAAGTATACCTAAACAACAAGCATCAATCCACTCTTAAAACAAATCAAGCACAGTAATCAACAGAATAGATCAATAAACAACAATAAGTATTCAAAAGACATAAAACTACGGCTGATTGCAATTTACCCGTGATTAACGAAGAGGATAGTAATCAATCGAGATGATGTTTCAAAACTCTGACCATAACGGAGAACTAATCCGGCGGAAGCAACTCTAAAATTGTCAAAATAGTTTGCTTTATTAAATCCTTCGCAGAATATGAAACACCTTTGAAGATTCTCGAGTGCTAATGTGAACTGCCAGAACACAAAAGGCAAGTCAAGAGCCAGCAAAACTTTTTCAAAATTCAATCATAGACTGAGATATGAAATCAGATACATACAATATCAAGAGCACAACTAAAATGAAACTTTAATACTAATTTTCCATTGACCAATTGCGTTGTTTTAACTCACATCTTGTATCATATGTACCTAAGCTTTTAAATATGGGAGTTCTACGTAAACAAAACTCTTAACTTGGAAGCACAAAAAGCATATCACATGCTTTCATTCTTAATACTATAAGCTCATCATATCTTCAAACACATTAACATGGTACCAGAAAAAAACATGTCTCCTGCTTATCACATGCTTTCATTCTTAATACTATAAGCTCATCATATCTTTAGACACATTATCATATATTCTAGCAATTTTCATTTTTCATGCCTCATTACTTCCATTTTTACACTTCTGGAAAAAAATTAGCTAAAAAACGGGTCAAACCAGTTAAAAGTTGCCCATGGCACCCATGTTAACTTTTAGCTTGTTTGACCCATTTTGTGTATTCAAATGTTGACCAAAGTATATTCAAATGCGTAAAATTTCATAGATCAAGTTTTGTGAAATCCACTTTTGGTAATCATATCAAGCACATTATATATTTATAAAATAAAAAAAAATTGTGTTTTCAGGTTAGTCAAACCCAACGTCTTTCGACCCATAGTCCCACACTTCAAATGTATTGGCTTGGCTATAGTTAACTTTTGAGTGTTGCTATTCAGCATCAAGCATCAATGTAAGTCTTCTGTAACAGAATGGATCAACATAATTATACACATGGCACTAATGTAATAACAATTTCAAGATGAAATTGACTAGAAGGACACACATCATGTATCATATTATTAAGAACTATGACTTAGAAATCACAAGTACAGCTAGAGACTTAGGGTTTAATGGTTTACCAGATTGGTTCGTCTAGAATCAGAGGTTAAAGGGTGGTCCGGATTATATCAGAAGAGGTCGGACGGCTGCTGGATTTGTACCACACGTTCATTTAAACCTTCAACAATACATCAGATAACAACTAACTAAAACTCAAACAAAATCAATTAGAATGCCAATAAAAACGAAAACGATTGAAAGAAGAAGCTGAGGATTAGATCGATCATACCAGATTCAAGTTATCGGCAATGCCTATTTCCATAAAAACACCTGATGTTGGGGGCAATTTATCAAACAGTTGGTAGGTATGTTCTTCATAAACAAAGAATTACTTCACAAATAAACTTTTTCAAAGATATTCATACCAATAACACAAATAAACACACAAACAAGATAATGTTAGCAACAAAACATGTAATTCATACAAAAATAAAAGAAGCAATTGGGGTAAAGGCATACTCAGATTATTGACATTAATCAAATTGACAATCATGGAGTAATAAAATTACCAGCAATTTTTAATCGACGTTGGTCTCCCCTCCATACGATCACGTCGGTGCTTTGGTGGATGAGTAGAAGATATGAACGAGGTTGTTATCTGAGGGTTTAAAACCCTAATGGTACGTGGAGAAGTTATGAAAAATTGAAAATAGGCCCGCGCACTTGAAAAGAAAAGAAACCGCTTAAATTCACTGTTGTGACCGCCAAATGGTTGCAATTCAAACATACATTTTTATTTTTCGTGTTTTACAATGATTTAGGGTGTTATTTTATAAATGATTTTTATTTTATCATTATTTAGCTTTTTTTTTTCCTATGAGTTTGCTACCGAAAATGAATGGTAGTAAAATTTCCCACCGCTTAGACTGCGGGGTATGGGGCGGGAGTTTGGGCGTGGGTAGGGGGAAAACGCCCAAGCCACCACCCCGGGTGGGCATGGGTTTCGGCGTGGCCCTTGGGGCATGGGTTTCAAGCCGGGCGTGGGGCGGTCTGGCCAAGCTGACATTGCGGACTCTAATTGGACAAACCAAAGAAGCCGTTGGGCTAGCCGTTGCACTTAAAAAAAATTTATTTTTCCACTATAAACCTCACAATTTCTTCCATTTTTTTACCACATTCATCTTCAATTCTCCATCTACAAAACGAAAAAATGCATCCTCATAACCGACCCACCCGTATGCACTCCAAGAAAATAATCCTAGCCCACCACCCATTCGTCCAATGCCTCGTCCATTTATGATACACTCTTCTATGCCCCAAGAAGCGAGTTATGCATCGTATCTTGGGAATTGTTTGTTTACTAACTTCCCACACTCCGATGATGCGATACCTACACCGTTTACACAAACGTCCATCAACCTTTCACCAACCTCCATCGACCTTTCACAAAACGATTGATCACCTAAAGGGTGACGAGTTGGAAATAGTCTTGGAGATGAGAGAAGAGATAAAAAACAAATATAAACATTAGGAAATTTTTTTATGTAATTTTTTTTATGTAATTTTCTTTAATTTTTATGTAATTTTCTTTAATTAAAAACAAATACAAAGAGCCCAGCCGGGGCAGCCCAGCGAAGCCCACCAAACCCACGCCCCCAACACCCGCCCCACCATACCCTGTTTAAATGTGGGTCGCCCCATGTCTGCCACCCCAAGCCACGTGTCAACAAATGCCCCAACCCAAGCCCAACCCCCGCCCCACCATACCCCGCAGTCTTAGCTACTATGTGATACTAATTATACGTATTTACCTTTTTGGTGGGAAATTGGTGGCTAAATTTGCTACAATCTTTTTTGGTAGCAAATTTTGGTGCTTCCCAATAGATGGTAGAATATGCATAACATAATTGGACACCGAAAATTAGTCACCAATCATTTTCTATACCAAAAGGCGTTCAAAACTGAATATTAGTCCCTAATTTTGTATGTCTTCAAAATATAAAGAACTGATATTCAGTCTCTAATATATTCCATCTACATTAGAGACTAAAGATTAGTCACCAACACGTATACACCATTTTTCATTATAAAGGGAACATATTTGAGACTGAAATTCAGTAGCCAATAAGTGTCCCTCCATAAATCTATATGGCGCAAACATATCTGCGAATGAAATTTAGTCTCAAATAACGTGTCAAAATATTAGAGACTAATTTTTAGTAACTAATATATGTCGCGTAGAAATCAGTCCCCAATATTATTAGTGACTGATAAATCAGTCTTAGATATTACGTATTAGAGACTGATATATCAGTCCCTAATAGTTTAGTCTCTAATGGCCACTTTTCTTGTAGTGACAACGGTTCGATAACAAAGATAGAGACTACGGTCTCGGTGTAGATCAACTCGTCGGAAACCTAGCTGTCATCGCTGGAGGCGGCGACTACGGCATTCTATCTTTGAGTCACTTAAAAACGGATTAAGATTCAACATATTAACAAAGTGATTAAAAAACCGAAGAAAACATTTCTTACCTGTTGCTTTAATCATATGGATCGTAGATGACAACTGTGTGGTGGTTGTAGATGATTAAAATGGTCTGAAACTCTTGAATAAATGGATCTCGAATCATAGATATGGAGAAAACGGCCTGGGGGCCGCTTGAGTTTCACCGAAGAAAAGGGTTACATAAGAAAAGAAATGTTTGGAAGGTTTTTATATCTGGGTCATAACACGGGTATTCGGGTCTTCACTAAAGAAAAAAGCGGACCCGACATTTTGGAGCCAAAAGTGAAATTGAGAGGCTCTAATATTGTGCCACATCAATAAATTTATTCATGTTTATTATATATAATAGATAATAGATAGTTAAAGGGTTATAATGCGTTTTGAGGTTCTCAACACATATAGTGGTTTTGAAATGTATGTGATTATTTGGTGCTCCCAATTCTATACTAAAAAATGGTTTGTAGTATCTATGTATCTAGTTCTTGTGAGAATATGAGCAAGAGAAAATGTTTGAATGATTATATGTGATTATATAACAACTATAAATATAACTAGTTTTTTATATCGCGCGTTGCGGCAAAACCGAGCAAATGATAATGTAAAACAAACGTGATTTGAAAATAAAGCATGTTGTTTAGAAAGTCAAACCATTAGAACGATTTAGTTTATCATCGTACTGTTTTATGATACCAAATAAATATTTTATTTTGAGTAAAACCTCGTTTTAACAAAACTTATAACGGAATGTCAGAGAAAGAAATCAAACACAACTACGTACTTAAGTATTTAGAAAAAAGTTATAAACGTAACTTATTAAAGAAGTATCAAATTAATCGATAAATTAATAAATGTTAAAAAAAGAAAAATACAATTATTAAAAAAAGGTAAAGGAAATAGATGTTTAAAAAAATAAAGAAAAATATGTTATTAAAAATAAATATAATAATAAACTATTATAATATATTAAATAATAAAAAACTATATATTATCAAAAAAATAAAGTTACTATTTATCGTCTCTTGAAATCAATATATATATATATATATATAATAGTTAAATCAAATGGCATAAAGTGTTTAGAAGACTATTGTAGATTTCTACTTAAATCCGTTGCTCTTTGAATTTATATACCTAACCAACTATGTTAAACATGGATACAATTCATCAGCCATCTGTCAAGTAATATGGTCGTTAACTTTTCGTTCTTCTTCTTCACCTCCTGCCATGTTTCTATCTCCCTGCAATTCAGCCGTCAACTCCCCCAATGGCGGCACTTGCCCGCCTTCTCAAACCCTCTTCAATCTCCTTCCAATGTGTGTTTCTCGGCTGCCCTGGTGTCGGAAAGGGCACATACGCTAGCCGCCTTTCCAATCTCCTCGGCGTCCCTCACATCGCCACTGGTGATCTCGTCTGTGAAGAGTTATCTTCCTCTGGACCTCTTTCTCATCAGGTACATATTATATTCATCCATCCTAACCCTTTGTTTATTATGCACTCTGATTTGTGAATTTATTGGATCATAGATGTGATTGATTTGGCATTTATTGAATAAAGTTTGCTGCTTGATTCGGTGGGTTAGTGTTTTTTGGGGGTTTAGCAGGTGGTTGAAGGAAGACGATGATCGGCGGTTAGGATGTTCGATAGTGAATGGTTTTTGTGGCTAATGATTAATGGGGGAGGAAGGTCGCCGGTGGTGGTGGCGGCAGTGTTCCTGAAGAAGAAAGGCTTTTGGGAGGGGTGGGATTGTTATTTTATTATTTTTAAGAAGTGGGTCCCACAAATAAATATATATTTATTTAATAGTTTACTTTTTTATTGAAGGGTAGTTTTGTCATTTCACACTTACTTAACTATGAAAACTAACTGATGTTAGGCCTAGGGACTATCCGGGAACGAAAATTGAAAAGTTGGGGAAGATAGAGGTAATTTTAGAAAGTTAGGGACTAAAGGTGAAAAAGGCGAAACCACAGGACTATCCGGGCATTTAACTCTAAATTTAATTTCCATCTTATAATTGTATTAATTATATTATGTTTTAATTATGAAATTTTGTAATCACATGCTTTGGCGTCTATACCACATAATATGTTTATAGTTAGAACTCCGTAACCATCATTAGTTATTGGAATAATGCAAACAACCATTTCATGTGGCTAAGCTTTTCTAAGTTAAGAAAAACCTTGTGTTTAGGCTGGTTTAATTCTGCAGGTTTAATTGCAGTTCGTTAGATCTACATTAAATACACACTTAGGCTACGATGTTTGTCTTCACCTAAGTTTCTGTTAGCCACTACAATCATACCTACGTATTAAATAATCTTCTATTAATTTTTAGTTTATATATATTTTATATTTTTATTTTCAGTTTTAAAAAGAATAAACATGCATACCCGAGAATCCTAAAAACAAATTGGGCGTAGTGACATCGAGCATTAAATTATAGATTTTTTTACAAAAATATATAAAAAGCTTTAAATATATAGAGTAAATTACAAAAAAAAAAAAAAAAAAAACGTCCTTTATGTTGACAATCCAATTAACAGACACTGATGTGTGTAAAATGCAACATATAAATTACATCAAATAAGGCATAAAACTAACCCTTTTTAAGTACTAATATTGGAAAAAGAGTGTTTTTGTCTTCCTTTTGTATTTTCAGGATTAAATGAGCTCAAAAACGCAAAAGAAGCAAAAAGACAGCTAAATCCAACATAAATACAAGAAAATGAATATTAGTGGACTGCCTGACCCCTCAACGGCACCTTCCAAAGCAAAGTAGAGAAATCGGAAGACTGAACACGCCCCGTGCTCAGCCAGCACGGGGCCGTGCCCAAGAAGCAGCAGAAAAGACAAATCTATAGAAGCTTCTATTGCCCATCACGGGGCTGTGCTCAGCGGACACGGGGGCGTGTCGAAAGTACAGCAGGCGCATTTATTGTAATTGCGAATTACAATTAATGAGGAGAGAGATTGTCAGACGGACACGGGGCCGTGCCCAGCGGACACGGGGCCGTGCCCAGCTCTCTGTTCAGCCTATAAATAGGAGTGCTTGGATTCATTTCATCTCATCCCTTGGCACACCACCTCTCTCACACTTCATCCACCACCCACCACCATCACAACACCATCATCCACCACCATCATCCATTGTCCATCGTAGAGTGTGTGAGTCGTCTCGGGATCCAAGATTGATCGTAAGAGTTCTTGACAATCAAGGCCATGTTTGCCTAAGTCTCTTACATCACTTGGTGAAGACAAAGTGTCTAGTATAATACTTTTTATTTCTAATCTTTTGCACTTTTTATTTGGTTTTGTATTAATGACTTTAATAACTAGTTACTTATGTTGAAGGTGATCTTTCCTTATCGTTTGTCCGTGGTGTCTTGGCATTATTTTACTGTCTATATAAAATAAAGGATTTTCACCATTCATATCTCCACGGTCTATATGGAGATATGTTGGCTACCTGGTCGGGGGTTAAGGGAACGGTTTGGTAAAGGTCTTGCCATTGTTCAGCGTTTAGAGGTCCTGCAATGGACCTGGGTCAAATTTAGTAGGACCCCCTTCAATACTTCACGGTATTGGATGGCGGGGGTCCAAACTCTTTGATCCCCTCATAAGTTAACTACTATTAATACTATAACCCGGCTATTTAGGACTGTATCCCTGCTGACTCAGACTACTTAGCCGAGGGTAACGTCACCGCCAAAAGCGGGGCCTACCACAATACTGCATTAATAACTTAATTCATTATATTCCAATAATCCACCCTTTTAGGATTGTATCCCTGCTGACTCAAACTACTGGGGTGAGGGTAACGTCACCTTCAAAAGAGGGGCCTACTACAATAACTAAGATAATCTCTTAATTATGTGCAAAAGTGCGGAAATAATCAAAGGTTATACTAGATACGAGTCGGAACCAAGTGATTCATCTTGTCTATCTGTTTTTCTTTTATTTTTATTTTCAGCATTTTAGTTAGTTTTTAATTTTCTTAGTTTAAAACATTTTCCTAACTTTTTATTTTGGTTAGACGTTGAGGATAAACCGGTACTAAAAGCTCTTGTGTCCTTGGACGACCTCGGTATCTTACCAACGCTATACTACACTCAACGATGGGTGCACTTGCCCATATGTGTGTTTAGTGTTAGTGAAATATCGTGTTTTATAAATTTAAAACTTGGCTAAAATAAGTGTTAAAAGGGGCTTAAAATATACACCTAATTTATATAACACTTCACACGCATCAAGTTTTTGGCGCCGCTGCCGGGGACACAAGGATTTTAAGAAAGTTAGGAATCAACGGCCTAATCATTTTTTATTTTTTTAGTTTTTTCTTAGTTTTTCAGCCTCTGCAGAGCTCAGCACGGGCCGTGCCCGCTGAACACGCCCCCGTGCTCAATCATTGGAACTGGCAATCCTGTTTTACATCAGACAGTAAGCTGAACACGGGGCCGTGCCCACTCAACACGCCCCCGTGCCCAAGTTTCAGTTACTGAAAACAGAACCGTTAGATCCCGGCGGTTGGTAATTTCTGACATAAACATGAGTGATAGTAATTATTTTTACTTTCGGCACTCTTATGGTACGTGGTGTCAATTATGTGGTGGCGAACATGAAGAAGTAAAATGCTACTTCCTAAGTTATAGGCCCCACTACATGGACCCACCAACTTCTCACAACCTTAAGAGGGGCGAAAGTAAAAAATAAGCACTATTTCTCCCTCGAATGCGCCCAGCCGGATATTCTAGGGGAAATGCTCCTTGACGAGTTATTTCAACTAGAAGAGCTAATTCTAAAATGGTTAGAAGAGCTTGGGAAGGATTTTATTGATCCACCCCAAGACGATACCCATGAAGAAATGTTGGAACCGCATTCCGACAACCTCGTTGCTCCCGAAAATACCTTCGTACCTAGCAAAGACTTGGACGATAGTCGTCCCTGTGTCGATTGTGCCGTGAAGGACTCTCCATCGACTTCGTTCGGTGCATACATAGACCTGAGCGATTCGGCATACACCTTCTTTAACAAGAGCCCGGGAAAGGGTTGGACTTGTCCACCTAGAATGAAAATAGGAATTACCCTCACCGACAACCTCTTGCGTTCTCGCCTTAGTCTAGGACAATTAAGGTATCTTAGGCACTTTGGGGTTGTTCCAACCAGTCAGGAGCCACCCGATACTAACAAGTTCCTTAAAAAACTAGACAACTTCATAAAACAGTCCCTAGACACGGGGCCGTGCCCAGCCAACACGCCCCCGTGTCCATCGAAAGATTCCATTCTGATCAGTACGTCAGAATACGGACAAACTGTGTCAGAACTCCACCTGCACACGGGGCCGTGTCCAGGATGCTGTCGTTTTCTATAAATGCAGCCAAGAATTCTGCACATTTGGACCAACTTGGGACAGAGATTTGCAGGAATCTTCTCTCAAACTATCCTAGGTAAGTCTAAAAGAAGGTTCCAACAACCCATCTTGTCCTTTCCTCTTTTAGCCATTTCCTTCTTCTCCATCTTTCTCCAAGAGCTACCATTGAAAGTTTGGAATTCCTCCAACTCTATGGTAGGGATAAATGAGTTTTGTTCAAAGAATCTTGGTAAAAACATGTTATGAAACATTGTTTTAAGTTATTAGTAGCTAAAAAGGCCCCACAAGTTCAGAAAATAACTTAAAAATCCAAGTTTCCTTGTTCCGAAACTCTGCAGAAAGATGAACACGGGGCCGTGCTCAGTGAGCACGGGGCCGTGTCCGGTCACTGTTTCATTAAATAAACTATTTTTAGTTTATTTTTCGTAGGATGTCGAGTGAAAACAGCGAAACATCTTCTGTGCATTCGTCAAACAGCCGAAGAGGAAGAAGACCCTCCATTAAAGCTACACTTGTGCACTATGTGATAGTATTAAGGGAGGCTCTCGACGAAATGACTTCAGTAGAGGAGGTCCTAATCGACCGTATTAACGATCTTACGATGGGACTTGAAAGCAGCTTCCAAGAAATTAACCTCTTGCACCAGAGGTTAAATATTTTTGTAGCACCTCCAATGGAACCAGTCCTTCCTCAACAGGATTGGAACCTGGCACTCGGAATCAACAACCCTACCGGGTGGGAAGACTTTCCGGCGGAACCTCCCGTGGAACACCAACAAGAGATCCCGGTGGAAGTTGAAACTCCTCAAACTAATGCCAATGAGCCTTCTTTTCTCCTTCCAAGGGAGGTGGAAGAATGGCTCGCCGACATTTGAGGAGAACCGCACGCGGAAGAAGGAGTTCAAAAAGGCCTTGTTTAACCAAGATTTATTACTTCTTGGAAATTTTGCTAATTAAAATAAAGAAAGGCTAGGACTCCATGGTTTGTTATTTCTTTGTTTTATCTAGTTTAATTTAGGACTATGTAAGTTCTCTCTATGATGAAATGAAATGATGGTTTTAAGGTTTGGATGGTTTGTAATGAATAAAACACACTCATGGTGGTAAAGGATGAAAAGGGGAACGAGAAAAATGAACCCATGCACAAGAACAAGGCAACCCGACAATTCTCACCATTTCAGAAGGTTCAACACGGGCCGTGCCCAACCAACACGGCCCCGTGCTGAGCACCCTGCAGAAAACGCCCAGTTCAGGTAACTGGACACGGGCCGTGTTCACCCAACACGCCCCCGTGTCCAGGCTTCTGTTTCTCTTGTTTTAATTCTGTTACTGGCACTTGAACACGGGGCCGTGCCCGGACAACACGGGGCCGTGTTCAGTGCCCAGTAACACAAATTTTTGCTTTTTAAACACTATTTTACACATCTAATCAACCTAAAAATTTATTTTTGGGACACATTGAGGACAATGTGTAATTTAAGTGTGGGGGGATGCTAAAACCTTGAATTTTGCAAGTCCTAAATACAAGCCTTACACAAAACTCTATTGGAACCGCTAATCACCCCAAATTTTTTTCAAAAATTTCATTTTTTTCAAAAATTTCATTTTTTTTTACTTGTCTAGGTTTAACTCGGGAAATTCAAGTTCTCAAAAAGGTTATATTTTTAAGAATTTACAACCAATAGCGTAGTGATAAAAAGAACCAACATAAGAAAATTATGAAAAGGCATAGCAAACTTATTTAAAATTTGATTATATATACTTGATCACATAAAAACTCATTCCCACAAAAGTGAGTTTTGAGCCTTTATTGAGCACACAATTACATATCATTTGACTAAATGCTCATTTTTCGTTTCTTGTGTGAATAGCCGCTTGGTTCTTACGACTCTAGAACTTGCCATGACAATACATTCCCGGTCCTTATCAACTTAAACCCGAGTAAGTAAATGATGGAGGCATTAGGACTAACCCTTTTTATTTCTACACCATTATTTTTCTTTTTCTTTTACCACCTACCCAAAAATCCCCCTACTTAGCCCCTTTGAGCCTAAACCTTTTCGTTTCATCACCCAAACAAAAACCCTTTTACCCACCAAAACCTTTTTCATTTTTAACCCTTTATTTTAGTAACAAGTTCGGTTCTTCGTAAAAAAAAAAAAAATGTGTGATAATGATGAAGCAAAAAGAAAATAAACAAACAAGTTAATCAAAAATAACTTAGTTTGAATAAAAGCTTCATCAAAATAAAAAGTTGCAAAATACGAAAACCGACACTTGTTACGCTTTTAGCCCTTTTTCTACTAACCACTAACCCAACCACCTACCTTTAACCCTAGCCTAACCCTTAACCCACAAAGTCCTCTTGATATCTACAAAGGTATAAAAGTTAAAAAGGAGGAGGATTGATTTCTTGGCAAGCCTATGGTAGGAATAAGTTCCATGCCGCTCTCGAGTGATTCACTAAAAATACACCTTCGGCCGAGTGTGAGTGATTTCCCCGTGAGGTATGTGAACTTGTATATAAATAGAATTTAAAAAAAAAGGCATGTTATGCCCAAATAAGTAATTTCTTTTATGAAAAGTTCTAAATAAATCATTACGAATAGGAGTGTAAATAAATAAAAATTAAAACTAAAAAGATCTTGGATATCCCGACACTCTACGACAAGCCCAAAACCTTCTCTTCTACCTATTCCAATTGGGAGTGTAAGCCACATATTAAAGAGTTTTGCTTGAGGACAAGCAAAAGTTCAAGTGTGGGGGTATTTGATGTGTGTAAAATGCAACATATAAATTACATCAAATAAGGCATAAAACTAACCCTTTTTAAGTACTAATATTGGAAAAAGAGTGTTTTTGTCTTCCTTTTGTATTTTCAGGATTAAATGAGCTCAAAAACGCAAAAGAAGCAAAAAGACAGCTAAATCCAACATAAATACAAGAAAAGGAATATTAGTGGACTGCCCGACCCCTCAACGGCACCTTCCAAAGCAAAGTAGAGAAATCAGAAGACTGAACACGCCCCGTGCTCAGCCAGCACGGGGCCGTGCCCAAGAAGCAGCAGAAAAGACAAATCTATAGAAGCTTCTATTGCCCATCACGGGGCCGTGCTCAGCGGACACGGGGGCGTGTCGAAAGTACAGCAGGCGCATTTATTGTAATTGCGAATTACAATTAATGAGGAGAGAGATTGTCAGACGGACACGGGGCCGTGCCCAGCGGACACGGGGCCGTGCCCAGCTCTCTGTTCAGCCTATAAATAGGAGTGCTTGGATTCATTTCATCTCATCCCTTGGCACACCACCTCTCTCACACTTCATCCACCACCCACCACCATCACAACACCATCATCCACCACCATCATCCATTGTCCATCGTAGAGTGTGTGAGTCGTCTCGGGATCCAAGATTGATCGTAAGAGTTCTTGACAATCAAGGCCATGTTTGCCTAAGTCTCTTACATCACTTGGTGAAGACAAAGTGTCTAGTATAATACTTTTTATTTCTAATCTTTTGCACTTTTTATTTGGTTTTGTATTAATGACTTTAATAACTAGTTACTTATGTTGAAGGTGATCTTTCCTTATCGTTTGTCCGTGGTGTCTTGGCATTATTTTACTGTCTATATAAAATAAAGGATTTTCACCATTCATATCTCCACGGTCTATATGGAGATATGTTGGCTACCTGGTCGGGGGTTAAGGGAACGGTTTGGTAAAGGTCTTGCCATTGTTCAGCGTTTAGAGGTCCTGCAATGGACCTGGGTCAAATTTAGTAGGACCTCCTTCAATACTTCACGGTATTGGATGGCGGGGGTCCAAACTCTTTGATCCCCTCATAAGTTAACTACTATTAATACTATAACCCGGCTATTTAGGACTGTATCCCTGCTGACTCAGACTACTTAGCCGAGGGTAACGTCACCGCCAAAAGCGGGGCCTACCACAATACTGCATTAATAACTTAATTCATTATCTTCCAATAATCCACCCTTTTAGGATTGTATCCCTGCTGACTCAAACTACTGGGGTGAGGGTAACGTCACCTTCAAAAGAGGGGCCTACTACAATAACTAAGATAATCTCTTAATTATGTGCAAAAGTGCGGAAATAATCAAAGGTTATACTAGATACGAGTCGGAACCAAGTGATTCATCTTGTCTATCTGTTTTTCTTTTATTTTTATTTTCAGCATTTTAGTTAGTTTTTAATTTTCTTAGTTTAAAACATTTTCCTAACTTTTTATTTTGGTTAGACGTTGAGGATAAACCGGTACTAAAAGCTCTTGTGTCCTTGGACGACCTCGGTATCTTACCAACGCTATACTACACTCAACGATGGGTGCACTTGCCCATATGTGTGTTTAGTGTTAGTGAAATATCGTGTTTTATAAATTTAAAACTTGGTTAAAATAAGTGTTAAAAAGGGCTTAAAATATACACCTAATATATATAACACTTCACACGCATCAACACCAAAAAAATATACTCGATGTTGGCAAACCCTTGCAAGTTATATCCTTTAATCCTAACAAAGTTAGTTTTCATGGTTAAATTTTACTAAGTCAATCCCATATAAGGGTATTTTGGTCATTTTATCCTAAATTCTAAAATAAGTAATCATAAAAAACAATAAATAAAATAATTTAAAATTATACACGTATATGTATTTATAAATATATACAGAGACCCCTCTTGTCCTTCTCTATCTCTCTAACTATCCTGCCTTCACAACCTACCCCCACCACCACCACAACCACCACCGATCTGCCACCACCACCACCACCGATCTGTCTCCTCTCTCTTCTCTCTTCACGCACACTTTCTCCCTCTGGAACCACCACCACCCACCCTACTACCATCCACCTCTTATTTAACCAACACCATCACGACCTCCACCGTTGCGGTGGTGGTTCTGAACCACCTGCAATCGTGCCCCAACCACTCCCGCCACCACCCACCCCACTAAAATCGAGCCCCAACTAAGAGACGAACAGATCTAGGAATTTGAGATCTGAAAGTGAAGGTGGATAGGGTTGTAGACGACGAATGAAGGGGGTTTTGTTGCGACGGGGGTGTTCCGAGGTTGGGGTTCTATTGCGATGGCTCCGATTGGAGTCCGATTGGGCTTGCAGACTTTGAGGTGGAGTATTACTGCTGAAGCCATTTTGGGTTCTAGTAGTAGATTTGCTTTAGAATGGAATGACTTTGTGGCCTATACTTGTACTTGGTTGCAACAAAAAGATAAATTGTGAAATTGATCAAACTCAATATATCTAGCAACCAGTAAAACTTTTTCCAAATGATTTCGATTTAGGTTGTTTCCAGCCAACCATCCTCCACTTTTTGTGACCCCTGTTGTTGCCCGGTTCATTATTTTCACGGTGATACTGCTCAAGTAAAACCCGAATGCCATTGAGCTCCAAAGAAAGCAAGAAGAGATATATTTGATTGATTGAGGTGCTTGTGAGTAGAAAATGACTAAAATACCCTTATGTGAGGTCCATTAAGTCAGATTTAACTATAAAAAATAAATGAGTTAAGGCTAAAGGACATAACTAGCAAGAGTTTGCAAACATCGAGTACTTTTCTTATATAAATTGAAGATAAAGGACATAGTTTGCAATATAGTGTCAACATAAAGGACAAATTTTGTAATTTACTCAAATATTTATATAGGGTAAGGTTATTGTAAAAAAAAGGTTAAAAGTGTGAGAAGTGTGAGAAATATTGTGGAGATGACATGTGTCTTCAATCTAAATTAATTCAAAAGGGTAAACAAGTAATTTTATCATTGATTCAATTCATTCAAAATCTTCCATAACCGTCACCTTATTTATAGGAACACGATTTTTTTTAAAAGATCTCTATAAAAACACTACGAATAACACTGCAACCACCATTCAGCACATATATAACACCATTCAATAATTATATAACACCATTCAATAAGTATATAACACCATTCAATAGCTATATAACACCATTTTAAAGATCTCTATAAAAACACTACGAATAACACTCCAAATCACCATTCAGCACATATATAACGTCATTCAATAATTATATAACACCATTCAATATGTCTATAACACCATTCAATAATTGTATAACACCATTCAATAAGTATATAACACTATTCAATAAGTATATAACACTATTAAAAACACTGCATAACACCATTCAACAGTTCAAAACATTGTAATAAGTACATAACACTATAAAATAGATATAACACTACAAATCACTATAACACACTATGAGTAATATATAACACCATATTACCCTATTATAACTCTGTATAACATTACAACCCCGTAATGGTGGCGTCTGAAACAGCAACGACACGATGGAGGGGTGGTCGGACCGGTGGCGGAGGTGCGACAACTTGAGTGGTTCTCAGTGGGAACAGATTTGAGCAGGTGGGTGGCTTGCGATGGTTGGTCGGTGGTGTCCAACAAGTCTGATTCGGAGATATCGATGTTGTTGTATCGATGATGATGATGATGATGATGATGATTCGAGAAATAAACTGATGATGATGATGATTCAAGATGGATTGATGATGATGATGATGATTCGAGATCTTTGATCTGGAGAAGAAGGAGAAGGGGGATTCAAATTCACAGATCTAGAAGAAGAAACACATCAAATTTTAAAAGAACTGTTTTTGATGTGTTTGTGCCAAAGATGAAAAGTATACGAAAAACATTCAAACGAGCGGGTCTATACACGTTCTTTTGACCATTTCACTAACTATTACATAATCAACATAAAATTTAATCTAATCTATTCGAACAGCATGGGACACAAAAACTGCACCAACACAAGCACAAACCACTAAGATCTTGTGGCTAATAATCATTCTCACCGTTTTCACACTTTGAGGCGTTTTCTTCTGATCCCGTTCCTATATATATATATAGGGTAAGGTTCATTTAAGAACCACCCTTACTGCGAGAACCGCGAGAACCAATGTGAACACAAAATATAATCTAAAAAAAATCAAAAAAGCACTCAAAAAAAAATTTAATATTTTTTAACAAAAATCGCTATATTTAGTTACCAAAAAAAAAATCTTCAAGTAACAGTTATCCATGCACATGTGCATATGTATCATTGCTTCAACAAATTCCGTATACATTAGCAGTAATAGACAATTGCACTTTAATTTACAATACCATCTGTAATACACTACTTTTTACATTACCAGTATTCAAAATGCACATGTGCATCATTAGGTATAACCATGATATAACATGTTTTGGTACAAAAAGTTTGTGATTTTGAATGGAGAAGTAAGCCCATATACTTGTTTTTTAGTTAGTTATATCTAGTGGTTGATGGTTGGGCTATAATTGTTACTTTATGATGTAATATGATGATTGGATGGTATAAATGGTGTTGATATACATGTAATAAAGTCAAAATATTGGTAATGGTATTGTATTATAGATGGTAGGAGGTAATGATATTGTATTATGGATGGTAGGAGGTAATGGTAGTGTATTATGGATGGTATGATATATGAAAGGGAAAGTGTATTCAAAGTAGTGTACCAAAACACCTTATTTCATGTTGATACATATAGATGCACGTGTGCATTTCTAATATTGGTAATGTAGAGAGTAGTGTATTACATATGGTAGTGTAAATGAAAGTGCAATTGTCTGATATTTGTAATGAGTTACGAAATTTGTCAAAGAAATTATACATATGCACATGTGCATGTTTGTGTATTATGGATGTAATGATAGATGAAAGAGAAAGTGTATTCAAAGTAGTGTAACAAAACACCTTATTTCATGTTGATACATATAGATGCACATGTGCATTTCTAATATTGTTAACGTGGTAGTGTAAATGAAAGTGCAATTGACTAATATTTGTAATGAATTACGAAATTTGACAAAGAAATGATACATATGCATATGTGCATGGTTAACTGTTACTCGAAAATATTTTTTTTTGAAAAAAGTTTTTATTTTTTTATTAACAAAATATAGCGATTTTTCCAAAAAAAAAAAATAGTAAAAAAATAAAAAAAAAATTTGGGTGTTTTTTAGATTTTTTAGGAATTACTGTTTGTGTTCACACTGGTTCTCGCGGTTCACGCAATAAAGGGTGGTTCCTAACGGATCCTTCTCCTATATATATATATATATATATAGGAATGGGATAAGGAGAAAATGCTCAAAAGTGTGAGAACGGCGAGAACGCATGCTGACCCAACACGTGGCGCGCGGAAAAATTAGGGCGTATGGGCTTGTTTGTCATTTTATCTTCTGCTTTTCCAGTTCCGCTTTTCACAATATTGTTTTATTTTTGGGGTTTAAGATTTTTGGCATTAACCAAATTCAATAATTAATGGTGTTTAATGGTTTCATTATATTAAAATTTTGGTGTTTATGGCGTTTTTTCAAATCGTATGCCATTGGAACCCCAGGGGGTCAGGAAATCTATCTAAATGGCGTTTTTCAAGGTGTTTTAAACAAGATGGCCCATTGTTCTATTATTTTTTACACATTTTGGCATTTGTGGTATCTTGGCGTTTTACAATTGTAAAATTATATTACAACCACAGGGAAAAAAATAGAAGCGAAGAAAATAAATTAAAAATCCTAATCGGATCTCTCTTCACAATCTTCACTGTCATCAGTATCTCTCTTCTTTAATAGTACAAGAACTGTCACCAAATATATGGCATTTTATGTAAAAAATTAACAAACCCATCGGTTTGATTATTTTGCCTGTTTGTCTGTTGAAGTGACTTTTTGTGGATGTTTGGGGACATAGATCTATGACGTGTGGGTGGGTTTTTCTCTTTTTCTTCATCTTTATAATCATCTCACTCTTAAGTGTCATTGATTTCTTCCCCTCATCCAAGCCTTATTCAAGAACAAAGAACATAAAATGACATTCGATTGTCATCAGTATCTTTTTCTTGAAGATTTGTCCATCTAATGCAGTAAAATCTTATTGAGTTACTCCCCTCACCTAACAATCTATTCAGTGAAACTTCAGGAAGAACAATACTGAATATCCAAGAAAGCATATTAGCTATCTTTGATTTTTTTTAATTTTTTGGCGTTTTACAGTGATTGGTATTTAGTAGTATTAGCGTTTGTTTTTTTGGTTTGATTAAATGGAAGTTGCTAAGAAGTATTATTTTATAGGATTTCTTTAGACGACGTAGGTTAGGCGGTGCATTAGTATAATAAACTATTTTTCGTTTCAATTACTGTTTGTAATTACTGTGATAAGCTTTTATCTCTGAATTCTGTAACACGTCCCGTCTTTCAAGTTTGGCGTTTTAGATTCTAAAATAATAAATTATCCGTCTCTTCATTTTTACTGTTTTGTAGTTACTGCTTCTAGTTACATTTTCAAGTTTGGTTTTTATTTTTTGGGTTTTTTATAATACTTTTCCAAAGTAATTTCATTATAGTTTGTGAGTTTTTTGGGCGTTTTACGGCATGATAGCGTTTTAACAAGCATTTGGCTGTCTGACGTTTTTATTATATATGACGTTTTTATTATATAACAATCAACTAAAAAAGAAAATTTAAAAGAAGAATATATAAACAATTGATCTTCCAAATCTTCCCAGTCACCAGTCTATTTCTTCTTTTTTGAATCATCTTAACTGGCTTAACTGGCTGGTTCGACTTTCGTATGATTCATTTTGTTTTTTTTTTTTTCAAGTAGTTTTTTGTCGCCGTTTGTCAGCACAAGGTCTGACATCAACATCTTTTTCTTGAAGATTTGTCCATCTCATGCATCAAAATGTTATTGAGTTTACGCCCTTTAGCCAACAATCTTAAATTTTTCAATGAACGATGTTTGATTTTTTAATTTTGGCGCTTTACCGATAAAAAGAATGCCACTAAATAAAAGAACCTTAAACCTCAAAATTTGATCATGCTAAAATCAATAATGTTTTGCTGTATGAGATAGACAACATTGTTAATCATCGGTTAAGAAAGATAACTGACAATGTTGTCCACCCCATACAGCTAAACTTTATTGACAACAAACCTCAATAATGTTTTTGTATGCTTTGGCGTTATAAATTGGATGGAAGTTGAGGATAAAGTTAATAAGATTTTACTCAATGAAATGGACAATATCCTCACTTAAGGATTTTTGTCCATTACATTGAGTGGAACCTAACAGACAACCAAACTGAATTTCAAATAAACGTTTTGGTTTAGAAGATATTTGATGTTTGGGTTTTTTGACATTTCTAAGACGAATGGTATATATTAAATATGGCGCTTGAGGTTTTGTGTGTGGTTTTAACTGAAGGTCTGAGATGTTGTATATATAGGATTTTTTTGGCAATTTTTTTAGGCGGGATTTTATTATAATTAAGTTTGGTGTTTTATATCTAATGGCGTTTTTATTTGTTTGGCGTTTTATTTCATGAGATGGTGTTTTGTGTGGAGAAGTCAAAAGACTTTTTTACCCTTAATGAAGCGCGTCCACGTAATAAAATTGATGTTATTTACGAAAACGCCACCATGCCAATCTAGTCCATAGATTGTTTTGATCGGATGATTCATAAGCGTTCTCACACTTTCCACCGTTTTCTCTAAATCCTGACCCTATATATATATAGGGGGCCCCAAAATGAAAACCACCCCTAGTTGTAAGAACCGAGAGAACCACTTTTCAACCATTAGATCTTCATAATGGATGAATGAGATTAAAAGTAACTAAAACTAATATTAAATACTTTTTATCTTATTATGTCTTTAATATTTTAATCCAAAGGGTCAGTTTAGTAAATTTACTCTTTTTTGTCTTTATTGTTTTTATTACTTTTTTGTATTATTATATTACTTGTTTTTTTAAACATAATTTTTTTATTAAAAAACCATTTAAGATCCAGATTTTTAAACTGAAACAATTTTATTTTTACGTTAAAAGATTTACGTTTTACGTTAAAAAGTTTACGTTAAAAAGTTTACGTTTTACTTTTTACGTTAAAAAACTTTATGTTTTACCTTACAAAATTTACGTTTTACGTTAAAAAGTTTACGGTTTTAACTTTTTTTTACAAAAACTTTTTTACACAAAACGAAAGCACCCAGAAATTGCAACTCGATAGGTGTCTCAGATAAATTGTTATCAACATCGACTGGGAAAAAATTATAAAAAAACCAACAACAAAAATCAAAACAATGTGTGGATTCTTGAAAAAAACGGGGTTTGGCTCAGATTATTTTCTGATAATCAAAGGCTACAAAGTGGGTTGCAGGTTCAAAAACCTACCATCCACCATCCTTGCCACGCCATCATCATCAAAATATACGTTTTTTTTTTTTTTTTTTTTTTTTTTTTGCATCATCACAACCCCAAATTCAACATATCAAAACCCATATAGCTCACTGTTCAATCTACTAAAAAAACACCCAAAATCCTGCAAATCCATACCAAACATAAAAAATCATACAAAAATCAAGAAACCCCCATTTTTACAAAAGATCAAACCCACATAGTTCACTGTTCAAATACACAAAAAATTAAGAAACCCCCATTTTTCACAACAGATCAAACCCACAAAAATCAAGAAACCCCCAAGAAACTCAAAATTATTGTTTCCAGATTCAAAACTTTCAAAAGCACCAGCAAACCCTTACCAAACAAGCGCAGCAACATCATCAGCCGTAAAACAACCGACGAGGATTTATGCCACATCCACCCCCCCCCCCTGTGCGGCGGCGTCGTCCAAGGATTCATCCACCGCCGCTCACATAGCTACCGCCTCCAACACCAGCACCGCGAACATCGTCGGGCCACCCCCACCACCGGAAGAAACCCCCCTAGAAAAACCCTAAAAAAACCCACTACACCGTCTTTCAAGCTGGCTCTGATCCTCTAATAAATTATTAGCTTGAACTACAGCCATGGAGAAAGATAGAGGGTCGCCGGAGAAGGAGTGTGTCACCGGAGAAGGAGAGGGGTCGCCTGTAATTAGATGAAGATAATGAAGATTTGATTCTTCTTCATCAGTGAGGATTTTGAAAGATGAGAGAACAAGAGAAACAAAGGTTCTTCTTCATCAGATATGAAATTGGAAGAGAGAGGGTTTTTAATTTAAAAGAGAGAAAAATGAGACATGTTTTAAAAAAGCTGGTTGCTTTAAATGAAGAGAGAATACAAATATGACATTTGGGGTAAATGACCAAAATAACCTTTATGGTGGCAGAACCTAATTGGTTGAGAGTGGTTCTCACGGTTCTCGCAACTGGGTATGGTTTTCATTTTAGCGGCTCCGTATATATATATATATATATATATATATATATATATATAGGATTAGGTTCAAGAGTGAACACTAGTGTAGCTTGCGAACTGAGTGAACTAATCCTAGCCATACACATGTGTAGATCAATGGTCAGGATTTTGATGTTGAAATACACTAGTGTATTTTACGATTTGATGATGAGATCCTGACCATACACGTGTGTAGATCAATGGCTATGATTGTTCACTCAGTTCGCAAATACACTAGTGTTCACTCTAGAACCCCACCCTATATAGAGAGAGAGAGAGGGTGAGAGAAAGAGAGAGGCTTAAAGTGAATTAAAAAATATACAATAAAAATAACATTATTCCATATATAAATAAGCAAGTTTTTTGTGCATAACCACTTGTACCTTGTGCTTTGTGATTTTTTTCAAAAAAAAAAAAAAAACTTGATTTTTTTTTACTTTTAACCCAAATGTTTTTACCTTTTGCAATTTTAACCCTACATAATTTTTTAACTTTAACCCAAAATTTTTCATTATTTGCGATTTAACTTCACAATTTTTGTCACTAATACTTTTCATCTTTGGCAAATTTTCGTTTTACGTATAGTTCTAAAATTTTCAAGTTAATACGACGCAACGTACGAGTGTGGTTCAACTTTTTTATGTTTTGTTTCAAATTTTGCAAGTTAACACAGCTCAACGTGCATGTGTGGTTCAATGTTTTTACCTCTATTTTTTCATGTTTGACAGGTTCGTCGCAACACGCACATCCTAGGTCGAGTCAGTGTTGGTGGTCGATGACGGTTGTGTGACATGAGTACTATTTGACATCGTTTTATGCCCCGCCGCAACGCAGGGTGTGCTTTGGGATTTTCCAAAAAAAATGGTTATGCATATGGTTGTCGTAACCTTGGCTTTGGGGGTTTTGATCGGAGTGTCGTGCTCCGGTCAAAGATAATATTTATAAAAAGTTCCTAAATACCTTAACTAGTTAGGGTAAGTAGGGTGTCGAACCACGAAGAGTATGTGGTTTGTGTGTGGATTCGAATGAATTAAAACAATTGTCACAATTTATGAAGCTTGCTAAAGTATTTTTGTATTTTTGTTTAATTGGAAGATATGATTTTAAACTAGATGATGTGATGAAAATGAGTAACAACTACTAATTAACGATTGCAAGAATTTTGGATACTAGAACAATTATAATAAAAAGGAATCACACCCGGTTTTGGTAATTATTAACCTAGGATTTCTACAAGTTTTAGTTTCAACTCAAATGCATTCGATTAACGGATTTAGTGTACCGTGACTTAGGTGCTACTAGCTATCAATGCCCCGAAGAATGGACAAAAAGACACTTTGTAATCAACACAAGTAAATCCTAACAACGACAACGTACAATTACATATCACCGTTTCGCAAAGTCATAACTTTTAACATCGTTCGACAATTCACGAATTCGTAACAAATGTAATACTATTGTCAAAAGTTTCAAAAACCAAATACAAATTGTCACTAAGATGAAACAAGAACAAATTGAAACCCTAAAATTAACAACTACCTACACCGGGGTGAAACCGAGATGATTAGCCGCTCATGGTTGATGCAACTTGATCACCGGATGCTTGGAATGCGGATGGAGTCATCTTGAAGCTTGTAGGATGAAGGAATGATGGAGAATTAGGGTTTATGGAATGGTGATGATGAGAAGGATGATGGATTGGTGAACTAGGGTTTGATGATTGATCGTGTGTTGGATGATGATGATTCGGGTTGTAGCTATGAAGATGATGGAATGGTTCGTGAATGATAGATGGTAATGGCTCCAAGATCAAGTTTCAAACTCAAAACAAGTGTAACTCCCGTTTTTTGGTCAAAATTGATGTTATAACTCGTCCCCAACTCAAAAATCAAGTTTTTTCGCGATATGAGAATGCAGGTGGCGTCGCCGACGGCCATTTAGGGCGTCCCCGACGGCCCTTGGAAGTCTCAGTTTCGCCCGACGGCGTAATTAGCTGTTTACGGAGGTTTCTGACCGACGGAACAATCCAGAGGGCGTCGCCGACGGCCCTTTTGGGCGTCCCCGACGCTGCCTGGTTTTGTCAGTTTCGTCCAAAACTGTTTTCTTCATAACTTCTTCGTTATAGCTCCGTTTTACTCACCGTTTTCGCCCACGTTCTCGTAATTCAGCCCTCTATCATGCCATCTTCCAATATACTCATTTTAAATCCATGAAAATTCCCCAAAATACATCCAATCTTAGTGATTAACCCGGTTTTCTTCATTTCACATCCCCGGTTGATCCGTTTCGCGTCCCGGTGCTCCGTTTAGCTCCCGATTAGCTTCTTAAACTCTTTTAGACCTGTAAAACACAAATCCCATTAAAAGTAGGCTATTCAAGATTAAAATCTACGTAAAAACATCAACTTAAGCATAAACGATCACCGGATTTCAACCACGTATCAGGTTTTCCAAAAAAAAAAAAAGATTTTTTTTTACTTTTCAACCAAAAGTATTTCGTAAATTACTTTTAACACAAAACTATTTGTTTTTTTTACTTTTAACCCAAAACTTTTTATATTTTGCAATCTATCCTCACAATTTTTTTTACTTTCAACTTTGGTCTTTTATAGTTTTCATTTTCCCCAAATTTTTCGCTTTATGTTTGGTTCTAATGGTTCTAAATTTTGTGACTTAACACATCACAATGTGCGTCTTTAGTTTAACGTTTTTACGTTTTGTTCTAAATTTTGTGAGTTAACACGACGCAACGTGCGTGTGTGGGTGAAGATTTTTACATCGTCTATTTTTTCCTGTTTGACAGGCTTAACATAACGTGCGGGTCCTAAATCGACTTATTTATAACTAAAGAATTACCGCCGCATTGCGGCGGGTCTCAATTCTAGCTTTTTTTTAATTTCGGGTCCTTCATATATTTGGGCCTTAGACGGTTGCTTCTGCTTTCTCGTTTATCTCAATCTCTCTTAACAAGTTTCTAGTAGATTACAAGTGTGGATCATAAAGTTATAGCTAATAAATCTATACATGTGTAGATGTTTTTAATATGTGAATGCATATATATATATAGGATAGGGATCATGAGTGAATAACATCCTTGTTTGTGAACTAAATGAACTAATCTTGACCCTTGATTAGTTTTTAAGATCAAAAGGGTAGGATTGTAAATGGACAATTAAATTTAATTTTTAAACTACTTATAATTTGCATTCAAAATAATGTCCAGCCATTAGTCGATCGCACATGTACACTTGTGTATACTCATAGATACACTTGTGTATTAAAGTCTATACATTGGTATAACCATAAAAACTACATAACTTTTACATTGTACACATAATAAAAATAAAAAACCATACCCAAAATTAAATTAAACCAACCAAACAAAAATCCGGTTTACGTCATAAGAAAAAAAAAACTAACCATGTGCCAACATTACGAAAAAACAAAAACCATAGTCATAAACATATTATTGTCTACATTGAACATTCTAAACATTAAGCCTATTCACCACGTTGTATGCAACCGCTTCAGCCATTACTCGATCGCGGAGCGTGTTAGCATTGGAGCACACAATCTTCACAACATACTTTTTCTTTAACTGAGTCAAACACACCTTTTTTGGCGTGTGTGCAAGCAGAAACCCGTTATCCCATTTTAATTCCATTTGTCTGTTCCCTCAATGTCAGAAAACTGAATAGGATCATCCATTGAATTTTTAAATTTAGACCGTGCTTTACGTGAAATCCTTTCGCTTTTCCTTCCTACATAATTAAATTAGTAGGTTCTTATAAATCCTAACTGACTTGTTACCAATAATCCAATTTAAACTTATAACATGTTTACAGACCTGTATACATAAACATATGGAAGCTAAACATTACAATAGAGCTGAGTACACCTGTATGATATCAATAATAATCCATAAAAACCACAAAAAACAACAAAAATTCATATGCAACTTAAAAAACAATTATACACATGGAAGCTAAACATTACAATAGAGCTGAGTACACCTATATGATATCAATAATAATCCATAAAAACCACAAAAACAACAAAAAGTCATATGCGGCATAAAAAAACAATTATACATATGTGTACAAGCCATCAAGTGCAAAACCTAATACATAAGAGCATCATATTTGCAAAATACTTATACAGCGATGTACATCAACCTTGAAACCTACTGGTAATTCACAAATATACTTCATATTGAACGCTCCTCGTACACTAATGTACATCAACCTTGAAAACCACTGGTTATTTAGAAATGTACATCATATTGACGCTCCTTATACACTGACGTACATCGAACTTCAAAAACACTTTTTATTCACAAATGTAAATCATATTGAATGCTCATTGTACACCGGTGCACATCGAACCTCAAATACATACCACTTAACAATTATATACAAAAAAAATTCACATCAGCCATTGACAAACCAAGCATATCAAGTTTTTTTCAAAACATATGTTTTATACATACACCACATCTGAAATACACATCCTATAAACAAATGTATACTACAAACAACCACATCAAAGTTATAATCCAACTTTATAAAACAAGTTACACTGACTAATTGAAGCTATTATAGAAAAAAAAATCCTAACCCTAGCTTTCACCAAACAGAAAACGAAGAGCAGGGAGCATATGTCAAACCCTAGCTCAATCAACGAAGACTACATAAGAAGAATAAATAGATTTGTGGATTATAATGTACCTTGATCAGTTTCAAAAAGGGGAAACACACATTTGACAGATTTCTTCGCCGGAGTCGCCTTACCTTCGTCTGTCGTCTGTCTTTCTTAGAGAGAGAGAAAAGAGATTTCTAAACAAATGAAAATTGATCATTTGTGTACTGATATGTGCTACAATTTGGGGAATCAAATTTCTTTTCAAATGTATGAAACGATTACAATTCCATAATTATGAGGAGAAAGAATATTTCTAATGTCTAATATACCCTTTCAGTTTTTTTTAAAAAGGAAATTACTTACAAAAAAATTACAATCATGCCATTGGTATTAAACTATAGATTAACAAAATCAAATGCCCTGATTAGTTCACACAGTTCACTCTCAACCTAGTGTTCACTCTAGAACCCTACCCTATATATATATATATAGAGAGAGAGAAAGTATAATGTACAAAAAGGCTTATCATACATTATCGTACGCGACAAACAAAAACAACGTGCGTGATTATTTTTTTTACCATCATAACGTGCGTAATTATACATCCCATGCGTGATTATCACCAAAAAATGGATCCCATGCGTTATTTTGTGTCTTATGCGTGATTAGGGCAATGATCGGACGGTTAAGCGTGTCACGTATTTTTGTACGATAAGCCTTTTTGTATGTTAACCTTTCCCTATATATATATATATATATATATATATATATATATATATATATATATATAGGGGAAGGTTCATTTGAGAAGAAATTTTATTAAGAATAAAAAGAACAAAAGGGTACAATTGTAAAACATTAAATAGTTTTTTTCTCATCTCATTTATTATTATGCTTGACTAATTAATTAGTCATTAAGACTATCATCCTCCACACTAAAAAAATTTGCCTACAAACATCAAAAGTTATCCTACACATTTCGAAATTTATCCTACACATATTGAAATTTATCCTACACAACTCGTAATTTATCCTACACGCCTCGTATTTATCCTACACTATAAATGAATTTTTATTTTTATTTTTTGAGAAAAATATATATCTTAAAAATAAGTTACAAATTTAATATAGTTAGTTATTAAAGATGAAACTACCAATTAATGATGTATGTAAGTTTACCAATATACCCTTATAGTTACATTAAGTACAAATATTAAATGAAGTCTAATGAAGCATTACTATTGGTTGAAATTTCTTCTTTTTTCTTCTTACAAAGAATTCCTTCTCATTTGAACTCTCCACTATATATATATATATATATATATATATATATATAGGAAAATTGGTTTTTAATAAACCAACCTTTATCATGTTGGTAAATAATAATCTTACCTACGTAATTGGTATAAAATAATCCTCCCTATCGACATGTTGGTACTCAATGAAATTTCGTTAATTTTTTTTAACTGAAGTTAGTTTTTAAGTTTTATTTATTACATAAATAGTCCCTGTAGTTGTAATTTACTAGTTTTAACTATTTTATAAGTTTTATTTATTACACAAAGGAGTAAATTCTTGATGTTTTTTTTTTTGTTTTACAAAATAGTTAAAACTAGTAAATTATAACTACATGGTTGTTTGTGTAATAAATAAAACTTAAAAACTAACTTCAGTTAAAACTAATTAACGGAAGTTCATTAAGAACCAACATGTTGATAGGTAGTATTATTGTATACAAATTACGTAGGTAGGATTATTATTTACCAATGAGACAAAAGTTGGTTTATTAAAAACCAATTTTCCATATATATATATATATATATATAAGTAGGGTAGAGTTAGGCTAGATAGGTTGTTTCGTCTAAGAAGGCTAAAAAGTCTTACGAGTCATTGAAATTGTAATTTTTCTAAGAAGGCTTAAGAAGACTTATGGGCCAATGCATTAAAATTTTGGATGAATAGATTGATTAGTCGCAATTTGATAAAAAAATGTTTTTAGTAATTGGTCTGATAGCATAGGAGTACAACTGTAATGTTGGGATGTCTAAAATTTAGAAAACCACATGGAAAACACTTACAAGTTCCCCCGTCTTTTTTAAATATGAATAACTTTTTTTACGTAGTTGTTTTTTCTAAAAAAAAGTATACCATAGTAACAACAAGCGTATTATTATCTTTATTATGAGTAGCATATTGCTATGTATAAAAACACGTTTCAACTTGATGTTTATAGTCCATTGTGTTTTTTATTTTGTTTATCCAACTGTATTTTTTTGTAGTATCTAAATGGTGCTTTATTTTTGTAGGTAAAAATGAGTTCATTATGTAGTGTTTTATTATAGCAGATACATGATATTATCTTTTTCATACAACAAATGATATATGGTGTTTTATTTTGTAGGAACATGGTGTTGTTACCATAATTGAATATTTTCCATCTAACTCTTATGATCTCTTAGCTTTCTTAGAATTCTAACCCTTCTTAGACAAAACTTTACATATATAAACATACAAGATTAGAAACCCTTGTGATACATGTCCTTGGGTTAATAAAAATTTTAAATGAAAACATAATAAACAATACAAATTATATTTTATAACTGATTGTAGGAATCAACGGCTTGTTTAACTGCATTTTATTACGGATGATGGCACTAGCAACTGAAACAAATCCCACAACAAAATTTCAACTTGGATTTGGACCTATTCTTCAGCCAAATGAACACATCCTCTTTTATTACATCCACCAATTTCGTAACCGAAACCTATCTCCCGTTAAACCCTTTATCGTTCCTTCTCTGCCACCGCCTTTTCCCTAACATGTTACTTAAGCCAATAAAAGTACACCAAAAAATTTGACAGTGAAACAATACAGTTTAAATCACACCTGATCATATCATTTTTACCTAAAAACCTAAACACACCAATGGTTGTATATTTTTTCATCTCTAGTTTAGTACTACACCAATTAAGTAATCAAAATATAAAAAGTGAAAATATTTCATATTATATTTTTCCATATTTGGAACCGTAAATGGGAAAGATAGGAACACAAAAGCGTCTATTAACATCAACACTCATCTTAATTTAGAAAAGTGGTATTAATGTTGTGGAGATTACAAATGAAACGACCAAAGATGTAAGTTTACTTATTTCATGACCAATGGTGGTAAAAACCACTCTTCCTTCTATGCGAGATGCTAACCGAGTTCCTCCGGCAGTTTGTGATTTAACAAAGGCTCGAGTTCTTACGGTGTATTTGACTATTCACAAAAATATAACAGTTATAAGTAATATTCAAATAAAAAATGAAACCCTAAGAGTGCTCTATGTTTGTAAAAATCAATAATAAAAAGAAGGAAGAAGTAAGGAAGTTGAAACCTTAAAGCTAGTTTCCATTTTCAATTGAAATATTATACATATTATAAATTGGAAAACAATACAACAACCCAAATCAAATAGGGTATCGGAGTTTAAATTAATCAAAATAAAACATATGAGATTACCTTTACTTGATGAAGATCATACTAGTTGATTCTCTAACTACAATTTACGGTGCTATTGAAATCAATACCTGAAAACAAAAACATCTATACATCATAAACTTTATAAAAACTCAAGCTTCACGTAAGTAGAGAATGATGATCCGGTAAAGAGCGAGGATGGATATGCATATTAAGGTTTTGCAAATAAGGTTCTTCTCCCCTAATTCAAACTTCATAACCTAATTTCTACATCATCTAAGTAATCTCATAACCACTAAACTGAACTGAATTACATACTATACAAATCGAAATCAATAAATTGAATACGAAAACTACTTTAGAGAGAAAGTAGAGAGAGAATGAACGAACCTCGGAAGCGGAAATTATGCGAGAGAACTTTTTGGCCGAACTGAAGCCGATTTGTCTATTGAAAACCTCTTAATTCTCATGATGTGAAGAACTTTTGTTGTAATGTATGCCAGTATCCTTCATTATCGATTCAGTAGTGGAAGATTTGGAAGATTGAAAGGTGTAGAATCATGGAAAAACACCGATTGTTCTGAGGAAGTATGGAAATTAGGGTTTACCATTGAGATCTTTTAATTTATAGTATATATCTGAATAGGGGAGGATGATCTGAATCAAATAGTCCGACCCAAATAACACAATCGGATCCCGCCTCCAAGATGTGTAGAATTCATTCCCTCCCAAAATCAGCCTGAGGCTCCACCATGACATGCCAACTTTCCCAAAATGCATCTCATATATTATATTATATAGATATAGATTTTCTATATATCTTTCTAGATTTTATCAAAAAAACATAGTTGTGTAAATGAACTGAACCAATATTGATAGAGTCATTGTAATCAATCATTATGTTTGTTTATATATATTAAAAGAACATTAATAAAGACAAATAAATATAGACCAACACAAACGAACTTCAATTAGAATTATGAAATATGCTGAATAGACCGAAGAAACAGGAATTAACGATTAAGCAAGAGATTACAGTTGACGAATTAGGGAGAACATAAATTGATTGATGATGCCTTTGAAATGGGTTGGACTCGACTTTTTTGAACGGATATATAAACGAACATAAACAAACATAAATGAATCTAAAGGAATGGGAATTAAACAAACATTCACGCATGTAAACGATTGAATGTTAATTAACAAACTTAAATAGGCAGACGTAATTGAATGTGCACAGACGTAAGTGAACGAACAAGATGTGCTTCCATCTTTTTTAATTTAATAAATTAACTAAGTTTTGTTCATAAACATACACAAACTTACCACTTTACCAGTCAAACTGTTTAATTCCGAACAATTCACTTCACTTTTATTTGTTTACATCTTTTATTTTTTGAAGTCTAATTATTACTCCTAAAACACACAATGAAATAAAACATTTAAAAAAAAAGGATTTCATTTACTCAAATCTAATTTACAACTGACTCCATTATTTGAAGTCCATGATTTTCCATGTGCAACAATGAGGAATCTTCAAAACAATAATAACAACAATCAAAATAAAAAATAAAAGAAAATTGGGGACTCCTTTTTCCACCTCTAGGAGTAATAAGGACTTTAAACAACATTGCCGAAAACATAACAACTAAATATCGGTCGACTTCATTTGCCAAACATTGACTGAAGCACTAACTGTTGCTGCTGTAGCATTGTTGAACAAGAACAACCGAGCATTATTGTATATAGCCTTTGTTGGATAAACTCGTGAAGTAATACATGTTCGTCCTTCTTGTGCAAAGCTTTCTACAATCGAATGATCCACCAAAATTCTCATCGATAGTTTTTCGCCTTTCAGTACGGGGACAATGTTTCCATAGATCGACTTATCGACATCTGTAGCAGTGGATGATCTGCATATCAACACATTAATAATTAATCATCAGTAACTACTTGTTAGGACACATTTGTTTAGAAGTGATAATAATTAACAAATAGAATAGAAAGAGTTAGAAACCTTGATTGGTCTGCACAAAAGAAAGTTTTAAGATTTCCATCAACGGCTTTGGCAACGAAGAAATAGATAGGAGTGTGCTCGACGAGGCCATCGTGTGCAAGGACACTAAGACCGAAAGGTCCTAACGCGCCTCGTGTTGCTGCTCCACCGTTTTGGGCACACTCGTATGCGACATCAGCTCCATTTAGTCGTTGCACGGTCGTCTCATCAAGTTCGAACTCAGCAACAATGTCTAGTTGGGATGCTGCAGGCAGGTTCAGTGGTACGAGTGCGCCGGCTTCCAGTACTAGATTCTTGAAAACTGTTGCATCGGTTCGCAATGCGGTGATCTCTTCAACCGGCCATTGGATTATGTTGCTTTTAGTTTTTTTGTCCAGTAGAATTGTTCTTGGAACACCCTATGAACAAAGTGGCGGAAACAGAACGTTTTAGCCGAAGGTATTATAAGGTTTTGTTCCCTATCTATTAAACTAGGGGGCCAAACTATTTTATTTATTTATTAATTTCTTTTTGTTATAAGGAAAGACTTTGATTTAATATATAAAAATTCAACAAATTCTAGTGACAAGAGAAGGTCGAAAAAAACAACTAAGGTTTGTTAACTTACCATGAGAGAAGCCCAACCCTTACTAATGTCCGAGGCTTCGGTATCGGTCTCCTTGATCCAACTCCACAAAACTCTTCTATTTTTGTTTTGGTCGTAGAATGTCTTGGAGGCATAGTATATTCCGTAATCATATCTCAACCCGATCCCAACGTCTAATGTAGGATTATCCGGTGTCCATTTTCCCTTATACGCGTCATAAGTACCAATCGCGTAGTAGTCGTGCCTATCATCATCCATGCTTGCTTTAACTATATGTTTGACCCCCGGTCCATCTACGGATGTATCAAGACCATTTTCGGCTTGTTTCGAAATGGGGTAAAAGTCAACGCATTCCCACATACCCGTGCCCGGGACAGCATGGAGCACTCCATCTAATAGCTCAAATGTTTTAAAGTCTTCGGTGTCGTAAACCAGAGAGATACCGGTTTTGTTGATCTTTGAACCAATCGTGATTCGCCATTTTCCCTCTGGGGTCTTCCATGCGGTTGTGGGGTCACGGAAGTCCTTGTCGTCAATACCGGGTGGTGGGACAAGGACCGGGTTTCCAGGGTACTTGACCCAATTGATTAAAAGTGGGTCATTTGGGTCAGCTGGATACGCGAGGTTTTGAACTTGGACCGATTCGTTGGTGGATCCAGTGTAGAGAACGACAAGTTGACCGTCTGGAAGGATGGTGGCCGAACCTGTCCACACACCTTGCTCGTCATACCATTCGTCGGTTTCCATCGCGATTGGAAGGTGGCGCCAGTTGATTAGATCTTTCGAGACCGCATGACCCCAAACAATTTTTCCCCACACTGGAGCATCCGGATGATATTGGTAAAACAAGTGGTACCATCCTTTGTAGAAAACAGGACCTAAAATATATTTTCAACACAATATTATTAGAAAAATTGTACCAAAAACAACTTAAGACTTGAAGTAAAAGAAAACAATTTTGAGTAATTGATGATTAAAAACACATATTTTACCCGTTTATCAAGATTACTATAATATTATATATGTTGGACGGTGACCGTCTCCCCAATATTCCAGTGTTTTTTTAACGTATGGGGCTTATAAAAAACAATACTTTAACACCTAAAAAGTGTGCTCTATTTCTTCTTTTTCAACTATAAAAGTGTATATTTAAAATTAATATTTTCAACTATAAAAGTGTATATTTAAAATTAAATATTAGCTTGCTGAAAGTGGATCTCAATAATTAGTTACTTGCTATATTGGGCTGCCAAAAAGTATTAGGATTTATTTTCAATTTTATTATTTTACTTTTTTTTTGAAGAAAATATGTTTATTTTTAAAAGCATTTATCAAAACCTCTGTTTTTATTCTATTTCTAATATCGACAAGGGCGGACCTACTATGTAATAAGGGGTAGCGTAACGCTTCGGTAGTAGTGTAAATTTTGAAAAATTTTGACGTTTTTTCGATTTCGTTACCCATTTTTTTTAAATGTTGTCCTTATACGAACTTTCTAGATCCGCCACTAAATATTGAATTATTTACTTATTTTTAAAAGTATGCTCATCTTAAGAGGTAAATTGGACTATTATTTTATAAGTGGACGTTTTTCTTAAAACAACGGAATTGTATTTATATTGAATTTTTTGAAAACAAAGGAATTGTATTTAAATTGAATATTCATTTAAATATTTTAAACATTTAAGAGATTCACATAGTGATCAAATATTGATTAGTAGTTATACGTTGAAAATTCTCATATTAAATAAATTAAAAACAATAATACAATTGAGGTTATTATTACTTAGATTGGTCAATCTGGAATTGTTTGTCTGGTTTTGTGAACTAGCTAGGAAGGATGCATGATGAATCAGCAAAAACGTGTGTGGGCCAAACGAATATTAGTTGGAATTACCACAGGATAAGATCTTGTGTGATTATTATTAATTAATTTTTTTCTAAAAGAAATTTGGCATTAAGAAATAAGATGTTACCCTATATATCAATACAAGAAATCATTCAAATTACTCATAATTTTTAGGCATATCTTCACAATTAAATGTGTCCATAACTGAGAACAATCGTTAAATATATATGAGGCCAAAAATTTAAATCAAATCACACATATAAACATGTTTATATATTCATGCTTTTAAATGTGATCATACATAACTTTTGAACAATTATAGCGGTTCGAAATTTAATTATCTATACACACTTATAAACGTGAAGTTTTAATTATAACCGCTTTAACACGAGACAAAAGTTTGTTATCAATACGCGATACATCCAATCGTGTGCCAATTTAACGATTATTTCTTTAGCGAATAGACGAGCAAAACGTTAGGTGCATCAAATGAACAATAGTTTGAGACGTACCATTAGGATCTGTAGACAAATTCGCCATCACCAGCAATGCCAACCCAAAACATAAACAACAAATTATTAGACATTACACAAAACATAAATCACAAGATTCATAGTATAAAATAAAAGACAGCACAACCAACCAATAATGTCGGTAACAACTAACAACATGCATCATGTGAGATATTTACTTTAATAATAAAACATTTCATGTGCAAAAAAAATGTAGTCGAATAAACAAACATACCATTCATCCAGTTCTTCTCGGGTTGAAAATGAAAACCAGTTCTCTGCCAATCCAACATGTTAGAGCTCCATGGAAACGAATTATCCGCACCCAACAAAGGCCGGAAAGCTTTCTCAGACACACCTTTATCCACTCCACGAGACAATGGAGTCATTTTCGCGGGTGTGGCCACCGTTGAAGGTGCACCATTTGTGTTTAAGTTCTTAGGAACTAATGGTCCGTTGTTTCCTATAAGGGCCACTAGAAAACCTACAGACAAAAATGCACACACTAGAAAGGCAACTGCCTTTTTGGGGTGGAGGACAACGGCGGGTTCGGTGGTTTGTTCGCCGTCAGGCAATGGGGTGTAGGAGTAAGGAAGGGGAGATGAGGCATTTGGGTTTTCAAGATCTGAGGAAGAAGCCATGTTTGTGAACGTGAGTTGGAGGAAAGGCTAGCAACGGTATATATAACCGAAATTTTGGTGTGGATAGAGAAAGATTAAAATTATTGGTGCTTACGTGGAATTTGGTGTATACACGTGGTTATCATCAAGAGGTGAGATAATAATGAGGTGTTTATTATTTTGATATTGCTTATAAGTACAAAAATTATTCAAATTAAAACTAATTACAATTTAAATTCATTAGTTTCTTTGTACATGTGATTTTTTTTTTAAATTTTTTTATTATCATATATATGATATATTTTTCATTTAAGTTTCATATGAAATGTTATAATGCGTTAAACTCGGGTGTGGTCGTATATAATTGTTATCTTTTGGATTGTAAACAACCAAATACCTGTCAGTTATATTAATCTTATTTAATATAAAACTGAAAGAGCGTAAATAGTTAAAGAAATGATCGTAAAACATCATATACCCTCATTGATACCATCTTAAATAACGGAATAGCGTTATTAACAACAATCCTTAACTATCATCATATTGAAAGTTAAAAAAAACTACAAGTATATGAAAAAAGGTTCTAAAAATTTATCTCACCAGCTTCAAATTAAAGAGTATAAAACAATAATTTTCTTACGTATTTGAATTAAAAGAAGTTATTGTTTTGAAGACAACTTCATATAAAATACACGAGCTAAAGACAAATCAACAAACCCCAAGACTTTGTCAAATTACATTTTTCATGATCGTGAAAACAAGAAAATTACATAGAAAGTAAAGGAAAATAAGTAAAATGAAAAGTGAAAGATAAATATGTTTTATATATATTTTATGTTTTTAAGTCTTTGTTGATATTAAAGGTAACAATGAAGAATCAAATATTATGTTATACATATTTGAACACATGAAAAGTGGATAAACTTGAGTCTTATCTAGTGTTGATGGAAAAATTATTTACTATTTTGTTGTTTCTTAAAAACTATTTACTAAAATAGTGTTTTTATTAATTTTGTGTTCTCCTTTTCTTTTAATCAATGTAGTAAACTTTTAATTATTTTTTCTATTCAATCAATCTATTATCTGCATTTTATTTCTTTTATTATATCATTTCTTCGAATTAACCCTATACTTTTTTTATTTATTTTCTACGTACTTTTTCTTTTAATCAACATAAAAAAAACTTATTGAAAACTATTTATCAAAGATGGATGTGGTGACCAAAGTTAGGCCATATATGAAGACATGCAGGGGCGGACGTGGCTCTATTTGCAGGCGTAGCACGGGTTACAGCTCAACTTTTTACCAGTAGTGTATTTTTTTCGATTTTTATACAAAAGACACCCCTTAACAACTATGGGGACTCCACTCAAATTTTTTTTTACAAACCAATAATAAGCCCAGCTGGTGATGATGAATACAAACCAATAATAATCCCAATAAGAAACTAAATAATAAGCCTAAATAACTAAATAAAGCACATTAGATTAGCCTAAAAAACTAAATAATAGCGCAGCCTTTGAAGATTGAATGGGCGGCACATTAATCAGGGGATATCAAACGTCGACTAGACGTCCAAAGGGATTGTTTGATCGCTGATGATCATCTTCGAACGAACAGAGACAGAACAGAAGATTGTTTGATTAGTTTGATTGGCAGCAGCAGCAGAAGAGAATTGGCAGCAGCACATCATCGAACAGGCTGCGATTGTTTGATTAGTTTTATGGGCTGTGCGTATTCTTAATTTCTGTTCTTGTTTGATGACTTCTATTCTTAGTTGAAGCTTGAAAGATGTTTTTCGAAATTCAAGTTTGTCCAGACGGATTTACGCAATCGAATGGGCCCGTAACTTTTGAACAATGTTATGGTTTGTGCGGTCGAAAATGATTTTTTACGTGAAGTAAAAGAAGACGATATGATGGAACGATTTCAAGCTATGAAGAAAATGAAGAGGACAAATCTATTATGTATTTGTTTTACATTATTTATTTATCGTCGTTTTTTAATATAGTATGACTAAACGGTGAAATTTTTTGGTATACCCCTAAATTAATGTTGTAGTTCCGCCATCGAACACATAAAGTCATCGTCATGAAATATGAGCTAAGGGTGAAGGGAGTGGTTAGACACTTGAAAGTGACAAACTTTAAAATGGACCAATCAGAGTGTGCCATGTCAGCAGGTGTGAAGAGTTTAAACTTTGATGAAAAGTGTTGGCATTGGTTAAACACTTGAAAGTGGTAAACTTTTTTTTTTCCATTTAAAAAAAATATATATATATGTGTTAAAGTCAACAATACACACACACATCACTTTTGTTTGTCGATCGGTGTGGGTATGCCGCACATCAATTTTGCCGATCGGTGAAAGTGGGGTGGGGGCGGTGTTACCGCGCGGCAAAGGGAGTTTGCCGACCCTTTTGCCGCCCACTCCCTTCACCCTAATAAGATTGGTGGTCTACATTTTTCCTCTATAAATTATAGTAATAATTGTGTTTGAATACGTGGACATTATTTTAAGGAACCAAAGGAAGCTATCACATGTACCACGGAATTTAAAATTGCATTATTGTCTCTAAAATAATTTCATTATTGAAGTTAATTTAAAATCCACGTAGGTTAGCCGGTGTGCTAATAATTTATCCAACATACAACCCTTCTAAAATAATTTCATTATTGAGGTTAATTTCAAGTCCACGTAGGTTAGCCGGTGTGCTAATAATGTATCAAGTTAAATGTCATTTTATTCTTTGTGTTTTGTGTCATTTTGTAAGTTTCTTTCAAAGGTTTTATTTTTCGTTTATGGATTCATTAAAAAGGTTTCATCGTTGCCATTTTAGTCCACCAGGTTAACTTAATCTATTTTTTTGTTAACGAGAAGAGCAATTCGGTTATTTTATATGTAATTTTGTTAACTAGAAAGGCAATTCGGTCATATAAAATGACCGAATTGCTCTTCTTATTAACAGAAAAAATGGATAAAGTTAACCTAATTGACTAAAATGATAACGGTGAAACCTTTTGAACCCGCAGGCAAAAAACAAAACCTTTGAACTAAAATGTCAAAATGGCTCAAACCACAGGAACTAAAATGACATTTAACTCTAATTTATCCTACAACCCTTATAAAAATTGCATCGAGATTATAGTATCGTATTTCAAATTAGTTACGACAATCCGATTAACCACTACATACAGGGTTTATGTGTATCCAATCTGTATAGTATTTCAAAAATTGCATCGAGATTATAGTATCGTATTAGAAAAAACTGAGTTATTTTGGCCGACATGCAACGGGGTAAAGGTACGGCCAGGGCTTTTCCCCAGTGAGATTGGGAGGCCGGAGAGAGGTGTCAAACTGCTAGGAGGGGCAGCCAGCCGTGATGCCAGTTTCATTAGTGGTCTAGTGGCTAAAAGGGCAACACGAACTGTTGATATTATGGGACACCTTCCTTTGTTGCGGGATCCTCAAAGTGAACTCCTCTTGCTTAGATCTTGTATGGGGGTTGCAAAGTTGCTATTTGGTTTGCGAACTTGCCAGCCCCCCTTTGTGGATGATGCTATTTCATGTTTTGATAAAGGTCTTCGAGAGGCAATAGAAGACATTGTCGTATGTGGGGGGCCTTTTTTTGGTGAGGTCCAGTGGCGGATCGCGACCTTGCTGATGCAGCTTGGTGGGTTAAGCCTTCTTTCGGCCCAAGATGTGGCTGCCTATGCCTTTGTGGCTTCCAGGTCTCAATCTTGGGAGTTGCAGGACCACATCTTACGTAACAGTGGGGTTGCTAACACTGACCCGGATTATGCCAGCGCCTTGGAACGCTTGCATGAATCTCTCCTGGACTTTGATCTCGGCGGTTTCTCTAACAAGGACACCGCCCCCAAAACGCCACAGAAAACTTTGGCGAATGTCCTTTATTGTCGAATCGCACAGAGTTTGGGAGAAGATTTTCATTTGTCCCCTCGACAGAAAGCCGTCATTGAATGCCTACAGAGGCCTCACGCCCAGGATTTCTTAACTGTTATTCCTATCGAAGGTCTGGGTCAACGTATGTCAGCGGTGGAGTATCGGCCAATCCTTAAGTACCGTCTGATGATCCCCATGTTCTTGAATGATCAAACATGCCCAATCTGTCGTAAAGCATGTCTGGATAAATACGGGGAGCATGCGTTACACTGTAGAGAGTTGCCGGGGTTTAAGTATCGCCATGACTTTGTTCGAGACGCATTAATGGATATTCTCAGACGAGCAGGGATCTCGGCAAAGAAAGAGGCACCAGTTAATTTTCTTACGGACCCAGCGGAAGGGAGGTCCACCCTACGACGTGCTAGTTTTTGGTTGGGAGGGCGGGAAACATGCTTGTGTCGATCTCACAGGTGTATCCCCCTTAGCCGGGTTTCGGGAAAATGGGTTTGTGGCGGGGCAAGCGGTACTAAAAGCAGAGTCAAAGAAGGTGGAAAAGCACGCGAAAGCTTGTGAGGATAATCAGCATGCCTTTGTCCCTCTGGCGTTTGACACGTTCGGCTCCTTGGCGCCGGAGGCGGTTCGATTCTTGGCTAGAGTTCAGCGTGTGGTCCACATTAACTTTTCGACCCCTCAGGGGCGAGGCTTTGTTTTTAGTAGATTAGGGTTTTCTATTCAGAAGGGGATGGCGGCGCAGTTTGTTGCCCGTCTACCTGTTGTCCTTATGTAATTTGCCCCATGATTAATTTAAAATCAAGTTACATTTTAAATCTGTATATATTAATATCGAAATTCAAATTTTTCAAATTGTTATTTAAAAAAAAAAAAACATATACTAGTATATTCTGTATTTCTATTTTAAAGCAATTGAACGGATTTGGTGTAGTTTTTGGGTAATTGACATATAATACCATATCATTACTCAAAGTCTCGAACACACAAAAGTATATTATAATCAATCTTATAACCTGTCTAGTTTAGGAATAAACATCTTTAGCTTTTAGGTTAGTCATTGGACTCATGTTTTTCCACCATGTTTATTAAATATAACGTAAAATGAAAGTTATACCCATCGAATACTCTCCTACTCTCTAATGTAAATAATGTAAGATCACTTGAATACTCCAGTACAAAAATTCTCAAGATCGGTAACGTATTATTACTTTGTTTATCACAAACAAAAATTTCTGTAACTTCCGGTTACAATGTTTTTTCTCGCGTTCCTTTCCATATAAGAAGTAGAAGATTACAACAAATATAAACGCATAAGTTTAAATGTATTTTATTACTTTTAGGGTTTGTTTGGTATAAGATAATGGAATGAACGAAAGAATGAATGAACAACGGATAATAGAATGGACAACGGAATAAAATGGATCATTCCATTCCAATGTGATGTTTGAATAGTCATATATGTGAATAGAATGACTTATTAATTTGTATAGTTTTATAGAAAAAAAAATAGATGAAGTACCGAAACACAATTTATTAAAAACAACAAAAATATACACGTCTCAATAATAATAATAATAATAATAATAATAATAATAATAATAATAATAATAATAATAATAATAATGATGATGGTAAAAAAGGTAATAATAAAGATATTGATATTAATATAATAATAATAATAATAATAATAATAATAATAATAATATATTATCATTCCTTGGTAAAGAGTGTTTTTTTAATTCCTTCAAGTAATTGAAAGTCTTTGAAGGAATAAAAAAACACTATTTACCAAAAAATGAAAATTGTTATTTTTTGAAGGAGTTGCATTAATTGTTAAATGTTTCATTCCATTACCACATGATAACTAAACATGTTTTTTTTCATTCAATTAGAATGATCCATTTCATTCCGTTTTTTTTTCCTTCGTACCAAACGCTACCTTATATAATATTTATAAAGCTCTAAGTTATATGCAAAATAAAAGTAATACTTAAACTATAATACATAGGAATAATTTCGCTCAATTGGAATTGGATGGGAACTAAAGATTAGGGCCGAAAATTACACCTCTCAAGTTCGAATATAATCTCAACCATGTTTTATGACTATGAGTCTTCGGGCGGCGGGTTTTCCCTAGAACTGAAGATGTTGGGCTTGCCCAGCACTTTCTGCGATCGCAATTGTATTGGGCCGCATTTTGTTATTTGATTATCCCCGATAGTCGGACTTTTATTTGTTAACCGTTTCAAAAAAGGCATACTAATGATAAGTGTAATAATGTCTATATTATATCAGTTTTGTCACACCCTGACCTTTGGGGAAGCGTGGTTATTGGTGTGACTTTCTTAATACCATAGCATTCAATCATAACAACGCTATATGATAAAACCATTAGTTGTTCTTCCATAAATTAAGTTTGAAAATAGCACAACATAATTGTTTGAAACATCGATACCAAATTCAAATTACAAACCACAACAAGTTTTAAGGAGTTCACTAAGACTCGACAAAAGACCTTAAACAAACTCGAGTTTAGAACCATGTATCTAGTCCATGAGTAAGATACATCTCCTAAACCCTAAAGACTTGGATGACATCTTTTATTTATAACCCAGCTTGAAAACATGCAAACACCTGCCAGATCCACTTAGTTCCCTGAAATACATGTAATTTGAATACATCAACAAAAGTTGAGCGAGTTCATGTGTTTGTATATATGTATGTATAAACTTTGTAAACACTGTAAGTATGTATGTTTGTAAATCCCGGTATGAAAGCAAACAAGGAAAAGATCACCAATGGTTTGCAAGGCCACTGATATGTGTGACGGCGTAGGAAGGCTCAAACCTAGCAAATTTGTATCGGGCTTCCGACTGGAAGACATAGTCACCCTATGGGCCACCCTGGTCCTCATGGGTGTGGGCTCGCTACACCCAAATAGATCTATCACTCATGCCCCTCGATCCTTATACGAGGATTGATGGTCTCAAGTATGCGCCTACCCATTCACATAATCTATGGTACTTTCCTAGGCTAACCATACCAATTGTATTTGTATGTAATCCTTTTATAACATGTATTTCACCCCCGGAGTTAATAAACAAAACAGTTTAAAGAAAAGGGAGACATGAACTCACTGTCTTGTGTCTTCAGTACTCCCAACTCGAATCCCTTCAGCAAACACGACTACCTACAATGTACTAACGTCTATTAGACGAACGGGTCGTGCCTTGCCTTAGTATCTACGTTTTTGAGTTACGTTTCTTTTAATATTATCCCAAATTATAATTACTTGTTAAAATAATAATTATTTTAACTTTAAATTATATTTCATTTTTGAAATAATTGTATAAATAATATTTTTGTGACAATACTTCTCAAGTATTTCCTTCCCAAGGATGGGGGTATCTCATACATGTATCTTCGTATTCATGTATTTGTTAAGTATACTTATACTTAATTTTTAATTGATAATTCCGGAATAAATATCCAAATTAATGTATTTTCAAGTCTAAATTTAGAAAATACATGTAAACTTATTTTTATCCCAAAAATAATGTATTCCAACTTTATCCAAGAAAATATATATTTTTCCAAAAATCATATATCTTCTAAAAATTCCAAGAAAATATATTTTTACTTCCCAAAAAGAATATATTTTCTCCTTGTCGAAAATATGATATAACTTGGTAATATTTACAAAAATCATATTTTCATTTCTTGCATCCAAAATATTATTTACCAAAAATATATTTATAAAGGTATTTTCCGGAATATTTTGTAAGTGACGTTCTTTCGTTCGGTTTCACAATATTATGTAGGTAACTTGTATTTAATCCTTGAGATTTTTGGTAACATTTTGGATTGTAAATTTCTTGGTATATGTTAAGTTATATTATTTCAAATCCTAAAATTATATAACTATTACACAAGGTATACAAATATTTACACATATCATGTCTTTAATGTATATATATTCTAAATATATATTTACCCATTTTTATTTATAAAAACCAATCTCCAATATTTGTATTTGTGTAACAAAAATTATGGCAAAGTTTATATTGAAAACCATAGTTAAAATACACTTGTAAATATTTGTTAGAAAGTATTTTTCTAAGTGTTTATATTTTTAGAAAATTTTGCCATAGTTTCCCCTAAAAATGGAGGTGTCCATGCTATCAAAGCATATCATTTTCTTATTGAAATCATCACAAACAATCAACAATCAATCTATACTTACCAAGTGCCAAAACAATGCTATTTACATAACAACCATGAACTTGAACTTTCATAAAAACTTGTAGTAACTTGGTAGTGTGTTTAGTATGTTTAGTTACCCTCCAAAATGTATTTACTTCTTTACAAACTTCATTCTTGAAAGATTTGGGTGTTTACAACTTGTATACATGTTTTACAAAAACGTTTCTTTATGAAATCTTCTTGTTTCACAAGTGTTTCTACACTTGTTTTACCACCAAAAATAGTGTATGTTTAAGTAAGAACCAAGATCTTCTAAAAATCATATTTTGAACTTGGTTCCTTTGGAAAAACCATTCATAAATCTTAGATCTATATGGTTATTAACTCACTTTGATTATTATTTTTCAAGAAATCAAGTATTCTTTTCAAGTTTACGATTTAGGGGTGGATGATCTTTCATCCTACAACTTCTTACATTTCTCATCTTGCTAAACTATGTTTCTAATCATGATTTAGCAAGATGCTATGATGATCAACATCATCTTTACAAACAAATCAATGATCAACAAGCATTAATAACATAAACAACTTAGTTTCATCAAGATTACTTTTTATGTTAAGCTTATGTTCATGTTTCATGATCATGTTCTTTAGTGTTCTTCAAGATTAACAATGTTCATCATCTTTTAACCAACAAAATTAGAAGTAACAAGGGATTATAAGGGCCTTACTACTAGCTCTATGGCTAGGGATGAACACAAGAAGTTGAAGGTGACAAATGTGGTGGATAATAGCAAATGAGAGAGGTCCTTCAATCTCCAAGACCACCAAACCTCCTTATCTTGCTTCTAGCTCCTTGTGATCAACTTGGAATGTATGAGAATGAGATGGAAATGATGGTGGTGTGGGTGGTTTGCTACGGCCGTGAGGGGGGAAGAAGAAAGGAAGAAAGATGAAGGTGAAGTGTGTGAGATTATGATCCTTCATGTCTTACTTATAACTAAGTTTAAGTGTTTATCCAATGGTTAATGTATCCCCCAAAGTACTAATCAAGATCTCTAACAAATCAAGGTGAATCAAGGAAAATCAAGGGTGGGGCCACATTGGTGACCGTCCATCATGGGGGGGGGGGGGTTATTAGTTGTGTTTTAATGACAAGTTAGGAGATCTAGTTAGGATTTAAGTGTAATGTTTAGGTGTTATGCATATGATGTGTTATATAGTGTGTTAGAGTGTTCGGGGATCATAACTAGCTCAGAAACATTAAAACAATGCTTCTAGTATAATTTTGGTGTTTCGGGTAGTGTCCGGTTGTTCGGTTAGATACCGGTTCGTTAAAGTGTCAAACTATACCGTTTAGTGATCTTTATGTACCCTTTTGTGACACTTTTAATTCCCGACACTTAGGAAAGCATTCAAGACCATTTAGTCATATTATTGCATGTTACTAGCTTGTTAAAAAGCTGATTTTTGCTGAAATATGCTGAATTCAGCACTTTATGTGGGTTTTAAGCACTTCTCGGCACTTAAACTATCACTTAGGAATGCAGTTTTGTAGTCCTTACTTCCCTACACACTATACTAGTGTAGTACTAAGTCTCTGGCCCATACTGGGTATCAAAACACTGTTTGTCTATGTACTGAACCTCGTCAGCATTCTTCTGAGTTATCCGCTATCTGTTCTAGTTGTGCTTTGTGCATCATTTATGTCAATATGGTTTGTATTTAAATATGATGTTACATTATGCAATATGTGATGCACATGTAAGTGTGATGCAGTAATCAGAGAGTAGTCATTTTAATTCTGCACAGTCATTAAGCACTAATCATGGTTAATTAAATTGTACGGATACCTGGATTTTTGACGGTTGTCAAAAGTTTCAACTACTAAAATAACCACAGATGTTCCCACCTTTTAACCTATTGTCCACCAACGGACCTTTTCTAAATGAGGTCTAAAAAGTTGGTTTTTTTGGTGACGTGGCGTTGACATGGCACATGCCTTAATTATTTGATGAGACGGTTGCATATGTGGCATTCTCATCACCACCTCACCTCCACCACCACCATCACCATCAACCACCACTTACCTTACCTCCGCCACCATCAACCACTAACACCACCACCTCACCTCCACCACCACCACCACCATTCGCCACCACCCACCACCCAACTAATCCGGAAACCCCTAAACTTCTTCCTAGATTCCCGTGTCATCATCCCCAAATCACTCTAAAATCCTTAATCTTCATGAAAGTTGTAAATCAAATACCTCATCTAACACAAACAACAATTTCAAACATCACAAACATGTTTCAGACCCAAGTCAACAAAGATTATTGAACCCAAATACAGAATATCCAATTAAAACTCTGATTTTCCTGCTCGAAACAATCTACTGAACCCAAATTAACAAATCATAATGACAAATAGTTGGGATTATTAAAATTCATTATTTTTTTTATTATAATATAGAGATTATTACACTTGTCATTAGTATTCCATTTTTAGAGGTCAACAAATAAAAGCCCGGCTACCCGGGGTAACCAAATGGTAAAAAGCGACCTCATACGCTAACGATCGCAGACACTACTGGGTAGCCCAAGCCCACCATTTTCAACTTCGGGGAAAACCAGTCGCCTGAAGGCCCACTACGGCAAAACCCCGTAGAGATTATTAAAATCCTTTAATTCTAAATAATAATCTTAAGAGGACACATGTTAAAATTCTAGACCACTTCATTTTTTATTTATTTTCCCTCATCTCTTTTCCATAAAATAATAATGTTAAAATATTTTTTGTTTAGATAATTAATATAAATTTAATATTTAATTACAAATACTTATAAAACTGCATATTAAATTATTATTGTTATATTATATTTTATTCAATTCAATTCAATTCATGTAGTACACGTGATTATTTAACAAGTACAATACACAAATGTTTTTAAAATACAAATTTTATAATATTTCATTTATTCAACGCGTATAATACACAAGATTCTAAACTACCAGTTATTATAACAAATTAACAAAATGGGAATACATGTACAAATTAAGACATCATTGGTATTTTCATAAAATTTTGTATTTGTTTGTTCATCACATTGCTATATAACTACTGATCCATAAAAATATTGTTGGTGCATACGTCTGTCGACTTCGTCTTGTATCGAGTCATGTAATAGATTAGATGAAACAAGTCACACAGTTCGAGATTAACAGGATACAGAGGTGAACAAGCCAGTTCAAACGAAGTGGCCAGTTCAAACGAACTGGACCAGTTCGTACGAACTGGAAAGGTTTGTTCAAATGAACTGGAAATAGTATAAATAGGTGACTTGTGATTTTCATTTGTAACTTGGTCATTCCGGTAGCGAAGCTCTGCCGAAGTATCTCCAGGTCTGTAATTGTCATCAAATCAATACAAGAGATAGATTAAGTGATTCTAGTGTGTATACAGCTGAAATATCACCGATACGTTTGATTCCGCCTCTCGTATTGGACGAGATCTCTTCTGAACGACTCGTTTGGTCATGCAAACGATCCTACAAGTGGTATCAGAGCTCAGGAGGAAGAGCTCTTGCTATTTCAACCGATATTCGCCGATAAATTCTGCTTCTACACCTTTCTGTCACATATTTTCAGAATTAAAACTGAATTTTATAGATAAAATGGTTTGATTTTGAAATATTTTGCGCGAAATTGTGATTTAGATAATCTGTGAAAGTATCAAACTATAAAACAAAGTAAAACTCAATCAATTTGCATAAAAACTGACCAGTTCGTTTGAGAGTTATTCAATTCACACGAAAGGAACTTCAAACTCAGATTTACGGCGTTTCAGTGGACGATATTGAACAAATTATACATCATTGTGTTCGGAATTTATAGTAGAACAATCCTTGAACATATCAGATTCTAATTCAACCGAAAACGTGATAATATTTGAGAAAATTACATCAGATCGTTTGAACAATGGTTCAGTTCGTTTGAGATTTTGAATCCAGTTCGTCTGAAAGGTCACACTGAGTGGCCAGTTCGTATGAAAAAGGATCCGTTTACGTGGTATTATCAGTTCACTTCGCTTCAAAATCCAGTCCGCATAAGAGTCAAGTCCGTCTGAACTTACCTCGTTTGAACCTTAGATCGTTTAAGTCTCAGTTCGTCTGGATCGCTAGTTCGTGTGTACTTCAAATCGTTTGAATCTTAGGTCGTCTGAATCACAGTTCGTCTGAAGTCGTCAGTCCGTTTGAAAGCTTTTCAGTTCAGTTTGTTTGAACTTCAGTTCGTTTAAGAGATTCAGTTTGTTTGTTCTTCGTTCAGGTCGTCTGAAACAGTTGATCAGGTCGTTTGTATAATCACAGTTCGTTTGAGGTTGTTTAGTTCGTTTGAAAAGGTCATCAGTTCGTTTCAAAGGTTCAATTGAATCAAAAAGGGTTGTCGGCCACATAACATCATTACATGTGATCATTTCAGTTCACTATATGTGTTGGTCCAATGAGAATTGAGTGGTGAATCAAAGTATGTCGGCCATTAATGTTTGCATGTGAAAAGGTTGCGCACTACTCAATTTAAATGAGGTCAAATTAAGAGTATATTGAGTGTTCGGTCCAGTAAGATTGTGTTTAGTCTAAGTGTTTGGCAGCTCACTATAAAAACAATTCTCGTACCCGAAATACATTGAACGAGTCCGCAAATCTTCGACACGAGTCCTAGATCGATTCAACCGTCACACACCTTTACATATTCAGTTCTTTTAAACTGATCATTTGTTTTTGTATTCTCCAGGTGTTTTACGGGGTGAACCAATTTGTTTGAAAGCTTGTTTGAGAAATTATTCGATATCGAATCATGGAGAACGAGTTTTATAACGCTTTTGCTAGTCCGATGACTGTTACTCAGAACACGATGCTTGAAAATGAAACTGGAACAACACAAAAACCGCCTAAGCTTTTGGATATTGATGATTTTAGTGGATGGGCTGAACGATTTGGTAACTGGGTTGAAGCTTATCATTTAGATGCATGGGAACATACTGAAGTTCAATATTTTAGACCAGTTGGTAGCGATCGAGAGAAAATACCAGTTAGAGATTTGAGTGCTGAGGAGAAAAAGAAATACAAAGATGAGAAGTTGATGGTTAGTTTGTTGCAGCAGGCGATTAAAGAAGATATCTTGATTTTACTTCAACATAATGGAACTGCACATTCGATATGGACATAATTAGAAGCAAAGTTTCTTGGTAGTGATGACATGCTTAAGAACAAAAAGTCGTTGATGAAGAAGGAATTTGATTTGTTTCGAGGTTTAAGAAATGAAAGCACCAAGCAGATCATTGAAAGATACTGCAATTTATTGAAAAACATGAATAGATTGAGTATCAGAAAGGATAAAGATGAGTTGATTGAAAAGTTAGCTGATGCGTTGCCACATGATGAGTGGGGCACGTATCTTATGATGTTGAAAAACAAACCGGGTTTTAATGATCTAACATTGAGTGATTTTATTAAACAACTTGAAGCTCAAGAAATGGAGCAACGAAAGATAGCGAGAATGAAGAATTATGATGGAGAGCAAGACATTGGTTTGTACTACAAAAGTGGTGTTAATGACAAAACCAAGTTTTCGCCAAAAGTTGAAACTGCTTACAATGCAAAACGTTCTTCAGAAAGTTCATCTCAGGGATCAAGCAGCAAAACTGGATTCACTTCATTTCCAACATTTGATCCACATTTTTCTACAACAAAAAGTGGCAAAGTTCTTCAATGCAACATTGCTTTGAATCTTGAAAATGATCAGAATTATACCGAGGTAGTTGCTAAAAGCCACATGTCTTTGTTGGTGACTGTGCTTGAATCCTATGGAGGATTAGTTGCAGGAAGGATCGGGAATCCAATGCTAATAAAAGAGGATTACGATCAAATTGATGCTGAAGAGATGGAATTGTTGGATATAAAATGGTGCATGGCTAGCGTTTTGAGACAAGCTGAAAAGTTTAAAGAAATTACAGGCAGAGATGATTTTCGCGATGCACATGTTTCAGCTTTAGGATTTGATAAGTCTAAAGTTACTTGTTTTCGATGCAGGGAAAAAGGGCATTTCAAGAGGGAGTGCACAAATCGTGAAGCAAGTGGAACTCAAAATCCCTTTGGAAACAATGATTACTATCGAAAAGCGTTATATCATCAAGTTGCTCAACAGCCACATCAACAACAACAGCCACAAACAGCTCTGGTAGGAAAGAGATTGAAGATTCAAATAGAGCATGTCTTGGAAATCAAGAAAATGGAAAAGGTTTCAGTTGGGATAAATACATTCCAACAAATAGTAAAGTATGTGTGGCAGAACAAGAAGATGAAAAATTGGCAGAAGGTTTCAGTTGGGACGATTATTGTCCGGACAAAGAATTCTTGAAGAAAGGATTTGTTGCTCAGGTTATCAATGATTATACTGATGATTATTGGGCAGAAAAAGTCAGAAAACGTTTAAATGGTGAAGTTGAGAAAAAGAAAGTAGTTGCAGAAGAAGTTCAAGTGAAAGTAGTTAAAGAAGTTCCAGCATTTGAAATCAAAATAGATGATGAGGTAGTCAAGGTTGCTGGGAAGTGTATGAATTGTGATTCTTTGATAATGCAGAACAATGAATTGCTGCACAACATAAAAAGGTTAAAAGAATCATATGATACTTTGAACAGAGAGATGAATAAGTATAACGAGTCAAGTAGTGAACAAGCTGTAGCAATGAATACACTCAGAGGAGCTTACATGAGACAGCTTGATGATGTCAATTACTACACAGAGAAGTGTGCTGAGCTTGAATTGAAGTTGGCAACACAAAGAATTGAAACTGAAAGAGTTAACAATTTATTAAAAAGTTACTCATGTTCTACTTTTGTTGTTGACAGGATTTACCCCATAGTGGAAAAATTGAAGACATTTGAAGAAGAGAAGACTTCGGAAGAAGAAAAATCTGTGACAAAAGAAGATGATGAAGTGAATACATCTGGTAAGAAATCAAGTGTGGTTTATAACAAATGTCCACCTCCTGTTGAAAATGCATATTCTCCGCGAAATGCTAATTCTGAAAGAGTCAAAAAGGCAACGAACTTACAGTGGGAGTCTAAGTCGTCAGATAATTTGCCAGAAAGTATAGATGTCACTTTCACGTCATCTGATACTGATCATGAGTCCGAGTTAATAAAAAAGGTGGTCGATCAGGTGTTGGATAAGGATGAAACAGAGGAGTCAATGTCGGAGTCCAAACCAGAGTCAAAGTCTGAGTCCAAACCATCAAAGTCAACATTAAAAAAGGACAAACAGGTGTATAATAAAGAGTTTTTGTTATCAAAATCTAATTTGAATGACGAACCGGTCAAAGTAGCATATACTTTGAAAGATTCTGACAAATTATATTCTGATGAGATTTTTCCAATAAGAGGTGTTAAACCAGAAATGATTAAAAAGGTTTTCAAACTGACAGAAATTAATATTTCTGAAATAAAAGATGTAAATCTTTCTGAAAAACCTAAACCTTACACCTTGAGAGTTCAACAATGTTTAAACAAGAAAAAAGGTTACAGTTCTGGTTCGAGTTTTCAAAAGAAACCAAACCATAACGGTAATTTCAAAAAGAATGGATTAGGTTTTATTCCACCGAAAAATTATAAAAATGAGAAAACTTATAAATCTAAAAGTGTTTTTGTTTCACGAACAAGTGCTGAGAAAGAACAAAAGAGTTCATTCTGGAAGGAGACGAAAAAAGAATTCCTTGCAAAGAAGCAAGAATAGATAAAGAAAAGTGTTATTCAGAAGAAGACCGAGACAAGAACCTGTTTTCAATGTAAAACAGTTGGCCACATTGCCAGAAATTGTCCAAAGACAATACAGACAAAACAGGAAGTCTCTGGTAAACTGAAAGAAAAAGTTGTTAAGAAAACTGAACTTACAACCAGAAAATTTACAGGTTTTGAAAACTCAACGTTTGAGGTTGGTGAATGTTCAAGGAATGTTTTAAAAAGAAAAGAAAATCTGAAAAATCAAAAATGGGTGGTTAAGGGTTCAGGGAATAGTTCTGGTGATGAATCTGATTCCACAAAATCAGAGGAGCCAAAAGTTGTTATGAAAGAAAAGAATTCAGTTCCGATTGTGGATGATGCAAACTTTCCACCACTGCGGGTTGAAAATTTTAAGAAGAAAGTTGGAAAAGTCGAAATCTCAAATCAATTCTATTATGAAAAGAAAGAATTTGATGTTGAGAAAGTGTTTAATGGAAATGTTAAAAAGATATTTGGTAAAATGGTTGATGGGAAGGTAAAAGGGGTGAAAGAATTTTATGAAACAAAAAGAAGTGTTCAAACCCTTGAAGAAGTTGAGAAGGTTACACCTAAAGCTGGTCAGGCTTGGGTGTCTGTATTCTTTACTTAAAATCCTGACTTGCCGGAGCTCCCAAGTAGGTAATCGCGGAGCATGAATCGGCATCATTCTTTGTATATGAAAATTTGTTTTTGTAGAAGTGTGTCTTGCCGGAACTCCCAGGTTGGTAAGCGAGGAGTAGGAATTGGCATCTTGAGAATTCAACCCATATATGGTAACTTACAAGTGGTATTGGTTGGTAAGCCATGTGGTTGAAAAAGAGATTGTGTTTTTTTTAATTGAAGGTTAATCAAGGTCATTAGGTTGAACTTGATTGAACTATTCTTACAAGTGGTAAATCAGGGACATTAAGTTGTATCTGATTTTCTACAAGTGATTGAGAAACAAAATGATGAGTTTATCCCCTAACTTATAAATGGTTAAAATCAATCAACAAAACTTATTTTCCGGAAAAACCATTTGATTAAAACAAATTTAAGTGTTTTGAAATCAATGGGAAAATAGTTTGTTGTAAGGGGAAGTTCTGATTGTTTATGCCAAGTGGATGGCGAATTGATACGATTTGATATCAGTTGTCACATTTATTGTACAGTTTGTGTTCAAATTTCCTAAAATGTGTTTGCATTTTAGGTGGAGTAAGAATTTTCAGAAAATCCAAAAACATTTGAAAATTTGAAAAAGACAAAAACATGATAAAATCAAAAATCGAGTGTTGTTGTATAAAAGAGGAAATGATAGTACATCAGTGGACTGTCACGACATGCTAAAGAATTGGAAAGTTAAAATATGATAAACGGTCTCACTGATGATGTGTCAGTAGGTTTTTGTACATTTAGTAGATTGTGACGAGATATAAACCTAAATTTCAAACTTGCTTATATCGTGGGGAAACATCTCTCGGATATATGGGTAACCCCCGAAATCTTGTTTGAAAGGTCCCTCTTTCTGAGATACTAGGTCTTTATGCTCAGTGATATCTGGGGTATTATCCCGGGACTTCTGATTTTGCGGAAGCAATGGCCTAGTCCCCGGAGAATACTTTCTGCTTGCTTGAAATATAGCGCCGCCCTCAGCAAAAATGATGAAACAATAAAATTGATAATCATTGCTGTTGTAAAAAAGATCCTCTAAAGGGGACCCACCCAAGTCGAACCGTCATCTCTCTGCTGAACGGAAGTTTTGACCTGAGCTCTCACGGTTTCGCAATTTAACCCCTTACAGATATCATCTGTGGTATATTCACCTGTAAGACTGAATATTGGGATCTGGATACGGGAGTATATTCTTAGGTGGGACACATGATTAAGTTTAAGTACTTAAGACATTAATATCGTATCTCGAAGCAATTGAACTTTGTGTAAGAATTTAAATGGATCAGTATACTGACAATCTAAGTGAATCGTTTAAAACTTAAAATGTTTAAAGCTTAACGTTGTTGGTGATTTGTCTCATAAACTGATATGATCCTCTTGCACAAGCTCACAAAAATATTGTCTGTAAATATTTCTTTACTGCATTCCTTTACATTAAAAAAATCCAAAAAGATTTTTTGTGTGTTTTAGCATAAATTTTTGAAAAATACAAAAAGATTTTTGACAATTGGTGTTGGAGAGCTGTTTTTCAAAATTCCGAGTGCTAAACTTGGTGAATAGGTTTGGGAAAGAATGTATGAAGAAATTGTGTTTTCAAATGATTATCAAAGATTAAATCATTTTTTGAATGGTACCTGCAAGTGGTTTCTAAATTTGCAAAAGTTTAAAATTTGTGAAACTTATTTTTGGGTAGAGTTGTGCAGGTTAGCCAGGTTCCGAAACCTGAGCTAGATGAGTGCCAGGTTATGATCTAAGAACCTGTGGAAAGTGAATTCTAGACTACGATCCCAGCTTAGCGAAAAGGGGAGTCTGAAGACATCAAGAGGGAGTCTGAAGATTGTAGAGACAGTTTCGGATCCTGAAGATTACGAGAAAGAAAAAGAGATTGATTGAAGATGCTTATAATGGAGAATATTTGGAGATAGTGAACAGACTGATAAAGACTGAAGGTTTGACAACCGAAGACTCGACACTAAAGACTCGTCAACATTCGAGGGGGAGTCTGTTGGTGCATACGTCTGTCGACTTCGTCTTGTATCGAGTCATGTAATAGATTAGATGAAACAAGTCACACAGTTCGAGATTAACAGGATACAGAGGTGAACAAGCCAGTTCAAACGAAGTGGCCAGTTCGTACGAACTGGAAAGGTTTGTTCAAACGAACTGGAAATAGTATAAATAGGTGACTTGTGATTTTCATTTGTAACTTGGTCATTCCGGTAGCGAAGCTCTGCCGAAGTATCTCCAGGTCTGTAATTGTCATCAAATCAATACAAGAGATAGATTAAGTGATTCTAGTGTGTATACAGCTGAAATATCACCGATACGTTTGATTCCGCCTCTCGTATTAGACGAGATCTCTTCTGAACGACTCGTTTGGTCGTGCAAACGATCCTACAAATGTAAGTATTTCACCTAGGTAGAATTGATAATAAATTATTTAAAAAATTATAATAATTCCTCACTTTTAAAAATCAGTGTCTTTTTAGTCTTTTTTTACAACAACAAACTTTCATTTAAAACTAATACAGATCCAGCAAATTACACAACTACATCATGAACATTAATTGTCATACCGTCAATTATCACATACGGAGTAGCACCGCGAGGCGTGTGACTGACCAAGCTCAAGCCACCAATCATATTGAACAATCATACAAATAAAACAGTTTTATCAAGACTGACGTGACCGTGTCATCCCGATCAGTCAAAAACCCAATTAAACCTAGGTAGCTATGGTAAGTCGGGTATCGAATCCACGAAGAGCATGTGGTCAGTATCGCACGACCTGTTCGACTAGTTAGACTATTTACAAAAATGTACAATGTGATTATGAAGATTGCTATATTTTATTAGTTTATTTGGTTGGAAAATAAATCGGAGTGACCCGACAATTGGTATTATCTAAAACACTTGTGATTAACTAAAATTGCAACTAAATTACTAAATGATTAAAACAAGAAATTAGAGACAAGTTCCACACCCGGTTCGATTATTGCAAGACCTAGGGTTCCTACATGTTTTAACTTGATTCAACTGCATACAGTGATTAACGGATTACTATCACGAAGCTTAGGTGCCAATTGCTATCGACGTCATAGACAACAGACCGTAATGCACTTCTTTACCTCAGACATGTAAATCCTAACCTACGATAAGGCATAAGTGCACAAATTCATTTCGCAAAGTCAAATTTTATAATCATTCGACAATTCACAAATTCAATTCAAATGCACGACAATTATCAAAGGTTTCAAATACTAAACAATTTATCACAAAATCAAATGAAAATAAAAATGCATAAACCCTAGAAATTCTTACAACAATCTATACCGGGGTGAAACCGAAGAGACTAGCCGTTCATGGTCGAAGAGGCGCGATCACCGGAGGATGAATACGAGCACCGAACCATAATCTTGAGTCTGGAAGGAGGGTTGAGGGTTAGGGGTTAGGGTTTGGATGGTGGAGAATGGATGAAGATGAAGTGGTGGTGGAATGATGAGGATGAAGGTGATTCGGTTAGGGTTAGAGGTGAAGGATAAAAGTGAGGGTGTTAGGGATGATTAGGGATGAGTTAGAGATGATAGGTTATGGCTCCAAGAAGTGGTTTCAAACTCAAAAACATGTGTAACTCCCCCTTTTCCAAAATTGACTTTTTCTCTAAAAAATCCCGTTTTTACCAATCAGCCGGTGTGCAGCAGATAATGCGTCAATTTCTGGCCTTTCAAAATCTTAAATTTTGATTCGTCTCGTCGAGCTACCCTAAATGCATATATTATATGCCCCGAAACTCATTTTCTAGCTCAGGATAAGCCAAAATGAAGTTTGGACTGTTTCTGGCTCAGAGTTTAGCTCAGTTTTGCCTCTTTTTACATTTTCTTCAATTATGTTCTCTCTAGCATCCGCCCAAAGCTTCAGTAAATCTCTAAAATGCACCTTAAACCCGTCAATGCCTGCAAAACATAAACCATATCAAAGTAGTGTATTCTAGAAAGTAACTTCGTGTAATTAACCGAAATTAAAACCATTAAGCTATGGAATTTTACCAACCCATCACATCCTCACACTTGTCTTTTGCTTGCCGTCAAGCAAATTTGTTTTTCACTTTCACGTGGGTCGAACGAAAAACACACTCCCCATTCCTGAGACAAAGGTTAAGGTCTATTGTCATGCCCGATTCAAACTTTTTACAATTTTCGACATATTTAGCAATAAATGATTAATCATGTAAAAATGATTATTCAAGATTAACCCGCCCTTAAAACTCGCAATTCATACATATCCCTCACAATTTTCACTCCACTCGGTTTACAAGTTGGCTAATTTTAATGATGTATTAGCACATTTTAAAGTAATCACTCAAAACCGATTAGAATACGTACCCGCATAGGCTTGCAACTCAATCATTCTCCACCACCGAACACAAATACTAAGCACAAGTCAAAAGGTATTTGTAAGGGTTGTAATGGGGCTAGGCGAAGGGTAGGAAATAGGATATTTTTAAAGTGGCTAAGGAGATGAAAATTCGATTTTTATTACAAACTACTATACTAAACAATACTAACTATAATTATAAACTATGAGGCAACAACTTTCGCCTTTTATTCAATAACTACTACTCATATTTTTGTATTTTTCTCAACAATTTTCCTCTTCTTTTTTCACAACTTTTCTGAATTTTTTGATTTTTTTTTCGCAAAATGTAAAGCACAACTATACAAACAAATAGACCTACAATCGAATTTCCATCACACGGGTTTAAAAGAAAAGGTTTAAGGTTATGGGCTAAATGGGTTGTCAAACGAAAGGATTATGCTCAAAGTGGGCGACTAGGGGATTTATTTGGGTAAAGGTAAGCAAATGGTGTAAAAGGAAAATGTTTACCTAATGCCTTAATCATTCTTGTGCTTGTATTCGGTCTATGATCTCAAACGTATCAAAAGTCGCAAGTTCTACAATACATGACTAATGATCCACTCATGTGACACCCCAGGAAAGCCAGGAAACCAACGCAACTTAACTAGCTTCCTCAGTAACCACGAGCTAAATTTCGGGACAAAATTTTCTTAACAGGGGGAGAATGTGACAACCCTCATAATTTCATGTATTCGTACAATTTATTAATGACAATTAAAGCGCTTGATGACTGTGCTGAATCACTTAACTGCTTTCTGATTACTGTGTTATACTTACATGTGCTTGTTAACATACTAGTAGTGTACAGAAAAGTGACTAAATAATCATGTATGCTTTCCGAAGTGTTTGGGAATTAAAAATGTTACAAAAATATATATATAGAACACATTACGGATTAATTAAGCACTTTAACGGAACGATACCCAACCGAACAACCGGACATTACCCGGAACACAAAAATATTGCCAAACATGTTGTTTTATTTTTTTTTCTGAGCTAGTTAGAGTCCCCGAACACCCTATATATTACATGACACACCTAAAGCACTAACTTAACATTTGATTTCAACCTAGATCACCAACTAACTAGTTGAAACCTAACTAGAACACCCCCCTTCTTACGGTTACAAGGGTGTACCTCCACCCTTGATTTTCCTTCAATTGTTTATTATACATGTTATGTACTAATGAAACATATAGACTAATGGTTAATGGTGTGTTGGAAGTAAGTTTATTTAAACCACAAGTCCCTCATTCATAACATCCTCACATCACCAACACCCTCAAACTCTCCCTCCCTCTTCTCTTGGTCACGGCTGCAAACCACCACCACCATACCATCACCTTCAATCTTGTTTCATCCATTCTAAGAGCATACATAGGTGTTAGAAGGCATACAACGAAGCTCGGTGTGTTCGGAAGTTGAAGGACCACTCTTATCTTCTTTTATCCACCACATTTCCTCACTTGAACTCTCCTAGCTTTAAGCTAGTGGTAAGTCTCTTAGATCTACTCATTTCACATTCTATGGAGGTGGTTAAAGTATGAAACATGATGGTATATGTGAAGAACTTCAAGAACACTAAAGAACATAAAGTTAAAACTTAAACATAAGCTTTAAACATGAAGAAATAATGTTAATATGAAGTTGTTTTGATTCTTGTTGATTATCTTATGATTTGCTTGTTAATATTGATGTTTGATGTTGTTGTGATCACTAAACATGTTAACGGAATCAATCGAACACGAGTTAGAAAGCTAAAAGCTGAAAACAGGAGTCTGATTGGTGATTAAAGCCAACTTCAGTTGGCTGTAACAGGACATTAATAAAACGAAAAATATATTTTCTGAAGTCTAGATTTATGTATTATGAAATACGGTTCTAATGGCACTGGAATCATAATTTTTGGAGTTCGTTTACTATTTTTAAAGTGTCGTTTTGTAACAGCAGCTAGAGCTGCATTTTTACTGCTGAAAATATGCGTTCTGTTTTCAGTCATAACTTGAATTCTGTGTAGAGTTAGATCATGAAATTTGTACTGTAGATGACCACCGATGTATTTGTAATTCTCTCACTGGAATTTTGTAAATCGGACTTTCGATGAATTTTAAATAAATTATTCCGTGGACTGCAGTCAGAAAAAGATAAATCTGATTTCAGTCCGGAAAATGATTTTTTTTATAAAATATTGGTAATGAACTGGACCCCGATATTTTTACACAATAATATTTGGATCGTTTAAGATATTTTGTAAAAATTTGGGAATTTTTGGAATAAGTTAACTATTTTATTAAAATTCCCAAAAACAGCCCAGTTTTGGATATTTAAGTTGAAATGACATAAGTAGTAATTTGCGTGTCTAGTCGGGTATGTTATCTGTGAATGATCTAACATATTATATGTCAATAAAAGTGTTATGTGCAATATCGTATGCTTGTTCCTGAGTAGCTATAGGTGGAATGTTTATATGAACGTGAACTATTAAAGTGAATGCATGTTATGTAGTAGATACGTGTAAGAATTTTGTGCTCTATTTGAAACCACTAAATGACTAACTGGTAATCATATTAGGACGTGATTGACCAACCTTGACTGTTAGCTATATTTGAGAATCTAACCGAGCAAACCAAGGTGAGTCCACACACTTTCTAAGGCATGGGATTCCCGGTGGTTGGGAATGGGTTAAAGAAATTAAAACGGAATATACATATCCTCCTTGGGTAGGATATGTACGGCCATCCTCCATAGGTAGGATGCCAATAATAATTCTGCGTATTCTCCTTGGGTAGAATACGTACGTTCGTCCTCTTTGGGTAGGACAACAACCTTAAAACTTACTAGACAAAACTCTATCATGAAGTCCCTCATTTTATATCGACTTAATCGCCGAGGCTAATGGCGAGCGGTTCATTAGTAATAGCGCTATTAGGTTTAACAAACCTCACACCGTGTCGTTCGAACGGGCGTGTACTAATGGACTATGGCAAACTGTCAGTGATGATAGACACTGATGTAGGGCACAACTATTGTTCGTCAGTTGTCGATATGTATGGTCTAGTAGTTCACATGGGGAAGCCCCCCACTGATTATGGATATGGTTTGGGTAATGAAAAGGAACTGGTTAAACATACTTTCAACTACAGGGTAACCCCCATGGAAAATAAGCCAATGAAAGTCAAACCACGTTTTTCAGAAACAACTTAAAACTAAACAACCAAACGTGAACTCACTCAACTTTGTTGTTGACTCGTTGTTACATGCCTTACAGGTCGCTAGATGCTTAAGGAGCTTGCACGAGGAGGAGGTTGTTGTGGGATGCGGACTGTTATGTCCGATGCTTATTAATTAAACTTTATAAACTGATGGAACTTATGTTTTGAACTAACGTTTTATGCTTCCGCTGTTAACTTAAAACTGGTTACTGTCTTATGGTCACCAATTGTATTGTGGTTGGTTTTATTTACTTAATTGTGTTGTTCAATATGATTGGTGGCTCGATCCTGGTCATGTCACGCCTCCAAGCGGTGATACTCCGCATGGTGGATTTTGGGGGTGTGACAGATTGGTATCAGAGCCATTGGTTATAGTGAACTTGGTTTTAAAAAGGGAAAAGCTTTTGACAAACCAGACTATAACCTGTATAGTGCTCAACGATCCACAACGACGCTTCGCTCCACGTGCAAGACTCGACACAATAGGTGGTATGATTTATATTATATTGTCGGTTAGATAGTTCACACTGTGCATTAATTAACGTGATAATTACTATTTGAACCTTGTGTGCTTACTCTCTACTATCGTCCCACACTTAGGCACTTTCGTGACACTTTGCTCATTTACGTTGCCTCGTTGTGAAGATCATGAACGGACGCGGAGGACGTATCAACCTAACTCAAGCCCAGTTGACGGCTTTGATCAATGAACGAGTTGCTGAGGCACTCGCAGCTATCCCTGCAGGAGGTATAACCTGCCATATCAACCCATCTTAGGACGTTTAGATCCTACCTACGCAAACCAACCCTCGTGCTTAACCTTGTCTTTTATTCTTGCGTCACAGGTCAACATGCTCAGCCTCCCGTATGTACGTTCAAAACGTTCATGGTCTGCCGACCTACTACTTTCAGTGGCACAGAAGGAGCTATAGGCCTTCTTCACTAGTTCGAGAAGCTTGTGTCTGTTTTCGAGATGTGCGAATGCCCTGAAGATCGTAGAGTGAAATATGCTACTGGAACGCTTGAAGGTGCTGCGTTAACTTGGTGGAAAGCACAGGTTCAACTACTAGGGCTGGCGGTTGCTAATGCCACCCCATGGAATGGTTTCAAAGAACTGATCAATGAAGAGTACTGCAGTCGGGACGACATCCACAAGCTAGAGGTGGAATTTTTCAATCTGAAGATGACGGGGTCTGAGATTGAGGCATATACTAAGAGGTCAAACGAGCTGGCCATCTTGTGCCCTACTATGGTAGAACCTCGCATCAAACGAATTGAGTTGTACCTCAAGGGTCTTGTACCAGAGATTCAGAGTCATGTGACTTCAGCTAACCTGGGTACCATTCAGCAAATCATTAAGTTGGCCCATCGTCTCACCGATCAAGCAGTTGAACAAAACAAACTGCCCAAGCGTATTGGTGCTGCTACTACTGACGCTCCCAATGATAACAAGAAAAAATTGGATGGGAATTCCAGTAAGGGTTCTACTTCGGTTCAGTCACAGCAGCGAAAGACTGATGACTACCAGAGTCCTGGTCAGCAATCTTCCGGTAATCAAGGACATGGTGGATATCGAGGGAACCACCCCAAGTGCAACCAGTGCAACAAGCATCACAGCGGACAGTGCAACAAAGGTCGTTGTCAGAGATGTCACAAACTGGGTCATGAAGCTAAGGATTGCAGGAGCCCGTGTCCTGTGAATCAGAATCACCAACAACAACAACAAGCTCCATAGAATCACCAGCAGCAGCAACAACAGGGCAATAAAGGATGCTTTCAGTGTGGCACTGAAGGCCACTTTAAGAGGAACTGCCCCCAACTGAACCAGAAACAGAACAACAACAACCAAGGAAACGGGAACCACAATGGGAACAACAATGGAGTCAACAATGGAGGTAATAACAGGGGTAACAATAATGGCAACGGTGCCAGAGAACGTGTTTTCGAGCTAGGTCAGGGTGATGCAAGGAACGATCCCAACGTTGTGATGGGTAAGTTTCTTTTGGACAACTTCTTTGTTACTGTTGTATTTGATTCGGGTGCCGATACTAGTTATGTGTCCTTAAAAGCTAGCCAAATGCTTAAGCGCACACCAACACTTTTGAACACCAAACACACAGTAGAACTAGCAAACGGTAAAAGTCTTGAAGCCACACACGTAGTTAAAGGTTATAATCTCGTCTTAGCTGGTTAGACCTTCTCTATCAATCTTATTCCTATCGTTCTGGGTAGTTTTGACGTTGTTATTGGGATGGATTGGCTATCTCATCATCAAGCGGAAATTGTTTGCAAGGAGAAAATCATCCGCATTCCTCGTTCTGGTGAAGAACCTCTCGCGATTCATGGCGACAAGAGTGGTGCTGTCATAGGCATTATCTCTTTCCTTAAGGCCCAGAAGTGTTTGCGAAAGGGCCACACCGCTATTCTAGCCCTCGTTACTGACACATCAACGGAAGAGAAGAGAATTGAAGACATTCCTATTGTGCGCGATTTTCCTGAGGTATTTCCTGAGGAATTACCTGGTCTTCCGCCTCATTGTCAAGTTGAGTTTCAAATCGAGCTAGCTCCTGGAGCAGCACCAGTAGCTCGAGCACCATATCGTCTAGCTCCGTCAGAACTTGAAGAACTGTCCACACAACTACAAGAACTCTTGGAAAAGGGTTTCATACATCCTAGCTCTTCGCCTTGGGGAGCTCCGGTGTTATTTGTGAAGAAGAAGGATGGTACTTTCAGAATGTGTATTGACTACCGCGAACTCAACAAGGTGACTGTGAAGAATCGCTATCCCCTTCCACGTATTGACGACTTGTTCGACCAGTTGCAATGGTCGAGTTACTACTCCAAGATTGATTTGAGATCGGGATACCATCAGCTGAGAGTCCGAGAGGAGGACGTCTCCAAAACAGCGTTCATAACTCGCTACGACCATTACGAGTTTCTGGTCATGCCTTTCGGGTTGACGAATGCACCAACGGTCTTCATGGACCTCATGAACCGAGTGTACAAGCCTTACCTGGATAAGTTTGTCATAGTGTTCATCGACGACATTCTGATCTATTCTAAGAGTCAGGAGGAACACGAGCAACATCTGAGGCTTATTCTGGAACTTCTTCGAAAAGAGCAGTTGTATGCCAAGTTTTCGAAATGTGACTTCTGGCTTCGCGAAGTCCACTTTCTAGGCCATGTGGTAAACAAGGATGGGATTCATGTAGATCCATCCAAGGTTGACTCGAACAAGAACTGGCCTGCACCCCGTACACCAACAGAAATCCACCAATTTTTGGGTTTGGCAGGATATTACAGAAGATTTATAAAGGATTTCTCAAAGATTGCGCAACCTCTCACATCGCTGACTCAGAAGGGTGTCACCTATCCTTGGGGTGATGCACAGGAATCTGCTTTTCAGCACTTAAAGGATAGACTTTGTAGCGCGCCGATCCTCTCATTGCCTGAAGGCACAGATGATTTTGTGGTTTATTGCGACGCTTCCATCCAAGGACTTGGTTGCGTGTTGATGCAACGTGACAAGGTCATTACCTACGCATCGCGCCAACTTAAGGTTCACGAAAGGAACTACACTACGCACGACTTGGAATTGGGAGCAGTTGTTTTTGCGCTATAGATATGGAGACATTACCTGTACGGTACCAAGTGCACCATTTACACCGATAACAGGAGTCTCGAGCATATCTTCAAGCAAAAGGAGTTAAATATGCGACAACGCCGATGGGTCAAACTCTTGAATGATTATGAATCCGCTAGCAAATACCATCCGGGCAAGGCCAATGTTGTGGCCGACGCCCTCAGTCGAAAGGATACTATACCGAAGCGTGTACGTGCGTTACAGCTTACCATCCAATCTAACCTTCCCGCTCAGATTTGTGATGCTCAGGTTGAAGCATTGAAAGTAGAAAACATCAGGGCTGAGTCCCTACGAGGATCGAGGCAACGACTAGAACAAAAGGAAAACGACGCCTACTATGTAAACAGATGCATCTGGGTTCCACTGTATGGAGACCTATGCGAGCTTGTGATGGATGAAGCACACAAGTCTCGTTATTCAGTACATCCTGGTTCAGACACGATGTACCATGATCTCAAGACTACATACTGGTGGCCTGGTATGAAAGCCAGCATAGCAACCTACGTCAGTAAATGCTTGACTTGTGCTAGGGTCAAGGTCGAGTACCAAAAACCATCAGGCCTAATTCAACAACCAGAGATACCTAAATGGAAATGGGAGCAAATCTCCATGGATTTCGTTACTGGCCTGCCTAGATCTCAACGCGGAAATGACACCATTTGGGTGATCGTGGATCGACTGACCAAGTCTGCACATTTTCTGGCTATCAAGGAAACAGATAAGTTTTCTACTCTAGCAGACATTTACCTAAAGGAAGTGGTATCAAGGAACGGAGTGCCAACCTCCATCATTTCTGATCGTGACGGGCGTTTTACTTCTGAACTATGGCAAGCCATGCATAAGTCTTTCGGCTCACGTTTAGATATGAGCACCGCTTATCACCCACAGACGGATGGGCAATCTGAACGCACCATCCAAACCCTTGAAGACATGCTCAGGGCATGTGTAATCGATTTTGGTAATGGCTGGGAAAAACACCTCCCGTTAGTGGAGTTTTCGTATAACAACAGCTACCACACCAGCATCCAGGCCGCTCCGTTTGAGGCTTTGTACGGACGGAAGTGTCGATCACCTCTTTGTTGGGCAGAAGTTGGTGACAGTCAAATCACTGGCCCAGAACTTGTAGTAGATACAACCCAGAGAATTGCTCAGATACGACAGCGAATGGCGGCAGCTCGTGACCGTCAGAAAAGCTATGCCGATAAGCGAAGGAAACCACTCGAGTTCCAGGTTGGGGATTGAGTGCTACTCAAAGTCTCACCTTGGAAAGGTGTAGTTTGTTTTGGCAAACGAGGCAAGCTCAATCCGCGCTATGTTGGACCGTTCGAAATCATTGAGAAAATTGGCAAAGTCGCCTACAGGTTGAATCTACCTGAAGAACTCAGCGGAGTTCACAATGTTTTCCATGTGTCGAATCTGAAGAAGTGTCTGTCAGATGAGACCCTCATAGTTCCTCTCAAAGAGCACACTATCGATGACCAGCTGCGATTCGTCGAAGAACCAGTAGAGATTACGGATCGGGATGTTAAGATTCTCAAACGTACCAGGATACCTCTCGTTCGAGTCCGTTGGGATTCCCGTCGTGGCCCAGAGTATACCTGGGAACGAGAAGACCAAATGAAACTCAAGTATCCCCAGCTGTTTAAGAAAAACGCAACCACTACTGTGGCTGAAGCTACTGCAGAATTTCGGGACGAAATTCCAAATCAACGGGGGGATGATGTGACACCCCAGGAAAACCAGGAAACCAACGCAACTTAACTAGCTTCCTCAGTAACCACGAGCTAAATTTCAGGACGAAATTTTTCTTAACATGGGGAGAATGTGACAACCCTCATAATTCCATGTATCCGTACAATTTATTAATGACAATTAAAGCGCTTGATGAAAGTGCTGAATCACTTAGCTGCTTCCTGATTACTGTGTTATACTTACATGTGCTTGTTAACATACTAGTAGTGTACAGAAAAGTGACTAAATAATCATGTATGCTTTCCCAAGTGTTGGGAATTAAAAATGTTACAAAAATATATATATATAGAACACATTACGGATTAATTAAGAACTTTAACGGAACGATACCCAACCGAACAACCGGACATTACCCGGAACACAAAAATATTGCCAAACATATTGTTTTATTTTTTTCTGAGCTAGTTAGGGTCCCCGAACACCCTAACACACTATATATTACATGACACACCTAAAGCACTAACTTAACATTTGATTTCAACCTAGATCACCAACTAACTAGTTGAAACCTAACTAGAACACCCCCTTCTTACGGTTACAAGGGTGTACCTCCACCCTTGATTTTCCTTCAATTGTTTATTATATATGTTATGTACTAATGAAACATATAGACTAATGGTTAATGGTATGTTGGAAGTAAGTTTATTTAAACCACAAGTCCCTCATTCATAACATCCTCACATCACCAACACCCTCAAACTCTCCCTCCCTCTTCTCTTGGTCACGGCTGCAAACCACCACCACCATACCATCACCTTCAATCTTGTTTCATCCATTCTAAGAGCATACATAGGTGTTAGAAGGCATACAAAGAAGCTCGGTGTGTTCGGAAGTTGAAGGACCACTCTCATCTTCTTTTATTCACCACATTTCCTCACTTGAACTCTCCTAGCTTTAAGCTAGTGGTAAGTCTCTTAGATCTACTCATTTCACATTCTATGGAGGTGGTTAAAGTATGAAACATGATGGTATATGTGAAGAACTTCAAGAACACTAAAGAACATAAAGTTAAAACTTAAACATAAGCTTTAAACAAGAAGAAATAATGTTAATATGAAGTTGTTTTGATTCTTGTTGATTATCTGATGATTTTCTTGTTAATATTGATGTTTGATGTTGTTGTGATCACTAAACATGTTAACGGAATCAATCGAACACGAGTTAGAAAGCTAAAAGCTGAAAACAGGAGTCTGATTGGTGATTAGAGCCAACTTCTGTCGGCTGTAACAGGACCTTAATAAAACAAAAAATGTATTTTCTGAAGTCTAGATTTATGTATTATGAAATACGGTTCTAATGGCACTGGAATCATAATTTTTGAACTTCGTTTACTATTTTTAAAGTGTCGTTTTGTAACAGCAGCTAGAGCTGCATTTTTACTGCTGAAAATATGTGTTCTGTTTTCAGTCATAACTTGAATTCTGTGTAGAGTTAGATCATGAAATTTGAACTATAGATGACCACCGATGTATTTGTAATTCTCTCGCTGGAATTTTGTAAATCGGACTCTCGATGAATTTTAAATAAATTATTCCGTGGACTGCAGTCAGAAAAAGATAAATCTGATTTCAGTCCAGAAAATGATTTTTTTATAAAATATTGGCAATGAACTGGACCCCGATATTTTTACACAATAATATTTGGATCGTTTAAGATATTCTTTAAAAATTTGGGAATTTTTGGAATAAGTTAACTATTTTATTAAAATGCCCGAAAACAGCCCAGTTTTGGATATTTAAGTTGAAATGACATAAGTAGTAATTTGCGTGTCTAAATGTCGGGTATGTTATCTGTGAATGATCTAACATGTTATATGTCAATAAAAGTGTTATGTGCAATATCGTATGCTTGTTCCTGAGTAGCTATAGGTGGAATGTTTATATGAACGTGAACTATTAAAGTGAATGCATGTTATGTAGTAGATACGTGTAGGAACTTTGTGCTCTATTTGAAACCACTAAATGACTAACTGGTAATCATATTAGGACGTGATTGACCAACCTTGACTGTTAGCTATATTTGAGAATCTAACCGAGCAAACCAAGGTGAGTTCACACACTTTCTAAGGCATGGGATTCCCGGTGGTTGGGAATGGGTTAAAGAAATTAAAACGGAATCTACATATCCTCCTTGGGTAGGATATGTACGGCCATCCTCCATAGGTAGGATGCCAATAATAATTATGCGTATTCTCCTTGGGTAGAATACGTACGTTCGTCCTCCTTGGGTAGGACAACAACCTTAAAACTTACTAGACAAAACTCTATCATGAAATCCCTCACTTTATATCGACTTAATCGCCGTCGCCAATGGCGAGCGGGTCATTAGTTAATAGCGCTATTAGGTTTAACAAACCTCACACCGTGTCGTTTGAACGGGCGTGTACTAATGGACTATGGCAAACTATCAGTGATAATAGACACTGATGTAGGGCACAACTATTGTTCGCCAGTTGTCGATATGTATGGTCTAGTAGTTCACATGGGGAAGCCCCCCACTGATTATGGATATGGTTTGGGTAATGAAAAGGAACTGGTTAAACATACTTTCAACTACGGGGTAACCCCCACGGCAAATAAGCCAACGAAAGTCAAACCACGTTTTTCAGAAACAACTTAAAACTAAACAACCAAACGTGAACTCACTCAACTTTGTTGTTGACTCGTTGTTACATGCCTTACAGGTCGCTAGATGCTTATGGAGCTTGCACGAGGAGGAGGTTGTTGTGGGATGCGGACTGTTATGTCCCATCCTTATTACTTAAACTTTATAAACTTATGGAACTTATGTTTTGGGTTTTAAAAATTATAAACTATGAACTTATGTTTTGAACTTACGTTTTATGCTTCCGCTGTTAACTTAAAACTGGTTACTGTCTTATGGTCACCAATTGTATTGTGGTTGGTTTTATTTACTTAATTGTGTTGTTCAATATGATTGGTGGCTCGATCCTGGTCATGTCACGCCTCCAGGCGGTGATACTCCGCATGGTGGATTTTGGGGATGTGACAACTCAAACAAAGAAACATGAAGATGTAATCCTATGATGTAAAAGTGGCTCAAAACCTCACATATATAAAGGGTATGGTATGTGATATGCATGATGTGCTAGTTTCTTAGGCGAATTATTCCCAAATAACCACCCGCTAAATACCCGTCATGCTATTAATTTGAACTTGACCATGACAAAAGACCAAATGGGTTGTGCTATCCCTCGTTGACTTAGTTACTTGTGCTTTTGAGATCGCTTTCGAAACAAGACATTTTTAAATTTTTTTTTGAAATTTTCCCCCATCCCCACACTTGAGGTAAATATTGTCCTCAATGTGTAGTGTTTAAACGAAAGGGTCAAAATTGAAAAACTTTTACTACTCCCCCATCCCCACACTTGAGGTAAACATTGTCCTCAATGTGTAAGAACTAGAGTTTTTAAATCACACAAGGGATGTGACACGGCTAATTTCCCAAAAATTCCACCCCGAAAACTAAAATACAATTACAATCCACTTATTACTAACTAAGAATCAAGGTAAAAGGAAACGCGTGCACCTGATTTTTCTCGCTAGATGCTCATGTCTTCTTCTTCTCTTCACAAAAACAGTCGTCCCTTGAACACAATGTACCTACAAATCTTAACCCTTGTGTAGAAGCATGCTTCTCACAACCATTGAAATTTGTTAGCTACTTAGTTCTAGCACTTTTATGAAAATATTACCAAGTTATACGTTAGTTTACCTTGATTTATGTGGAAAATTAATTTACAACAACAACAAGCCTAACTCACTTTCGTAGGAATCACGGTTGCATTTAGCGTATGCAACAAGCCTTTAAAACCTCCCGATAGCTCGGGATGACGTGTAGGTCTCGTGAGGGTTATATAGGGAACACACCCACAAAGTTCATTTAACTAAGAAAATAAAATAAAACGAAAATAATACAAACTCTACAACAATTATACCTGATTTGCCCTTCATGGTGGTCGAAGTGCACATTTGCCTACCGAGTTTCCAACATACACTCGATAGTTGGCATGCCGGATCCATTCTCTTTTTATTTTACGCGACATGCGTAGTAAGCTACTTTGGGGTTGTTTCTTGACGAATTGTTCAATGTCTTGCAAGACTACCCTTCGAATCCTTATACCCGAACCCGCATCCCCAACTTTGTTGGTTGGGGTGATAAGTATGGGAGAAGGATGAATATGAACGTAGGCTTCTTTCGGATCCGAATCGTCTCGCGGTGTCATGTCTTCCGCTCGGTTCAAACACTCAACTTCTTGCCCAGGAAGATTTATAACCTCTTCCACCACATCACCATCAACCATGGCACCATTAGCCAACACCTCTTGGTCTTGTCTAAGTTGAGCTAGTTCTTCGGCAAGTTGACCCACTTTCTTTGCCAAGGCTTCATGAGCTTTATCACTCACCTCAAATTCCTTTTTCAGTTCCATTTTAATCTCTTGATTTGAAATGATGATGGCATTCATGGCATTCATGATTGCATCGAGCTTGGAACTTATTAAATCTTGAGGTTCCTCGAATGCCAGTTGAGGGTATTCATTATAATAATCATCATACTCCTCCCGATAACTTGAGAAATTTGGCAATTCAGTTTCATATTTGTTATAACCCCGCTCTTGCTCATAATGGTAATCCATATCTGAATAGTAATAGTCTTGATAATTTGGTGGTGGTGGTGGTCTAGTGTATGGATAATGTGAGGATGGACCATTGAAATCTTCATAATCTGCCCTCCTATATTCATACAATCCGCTGAGGTAGTCTTCCCGATCCTTGTAGGCTTGAACTTTTTCGTAGAAAACAGAGCAATTTTCTAAATAATGCTCTCCGCTTCCACAACACTCACACGGATCATCATCTACCCAATTCATATTGAAGGATGGTACCTGCAAAACATGTACCTACACAAACCTTGACCACCCAAAGTAAAATAACAAAAATACAAGAAAGAAAACTAACGCTAAAATCGAACAAGCAATGAAATACTAAGTGCACTAGCTCCCCGGCAACGGCGCCATTTTAACATGACCGTGTCATCCCGATCAGTCAAAGACCCAATTAAACCTAGGTAGCTATGGTAAGTCGGGTATCGAATCCACGAAGAGCATGTGGTCAGTATCGCACGACCTGTTCGACTAGTTAGACTATTTACAAAAATGTACAATGTGATTATGAAGATTGCTAATTTTTTTATAAGTTTATTTGGTTGGAAAATAAATCGGAGTGACTAGATAATTGGTATTATCTAAAACACTTGTGATTAACTAAAATTGCAACTAAATTACTAAATGATTAAAACAAGAAATTAGAGAGAAGTGCCACACCCAGTTCGATTATTGCAAGACCTAGGGTTCCAACATGTTTTAACTTGATTCAATTGCATATAGTGATTAACGGATTACTATCACGAAGCTTAGGTGCCAATTGCTATCGACGTCATAGACAACGGACCGTAATGCACTTCGTTACCTCGGACATGTAAATCCTAACCTACGATAAGGCATAAGTTCACAAATTCATTTTGCAAAGTCAAATTTTATAATCATTCGACAATTAACAAATTCAATTCAAATGCACGACAATTATCAAAGGTTTCAAATACTAAACAATTTGTCACAAAATCAAATGAAAATACAAATGCATAAACCCTAGAAATTCTTACAACAATCTATACCGGGGTGAAACCGAAGAGACTAGCCGTTCATGGTCGAAGAGGCGCGATCACCGGAGGATGAATACGAGCACCGAACCATAATCTTGAGTCTTGAAGGAGAGTTGGCTCCAAGATAAAAGTGGTGGTGTTAGAGATGATTAGGGATGAGTTAGAGATGACAGGTTATGGCTCCAAGAAGTGATTTCAAACTCAAAAACATGTGTAACTCCCCTTTTTCCAAAATTGACTTTTTCTCTAAAAAATCTCGTTTTTACCAATCAGCCGGTATGCAGCAGATAATGCGTCAATTTCTGGCCTTTCAAAACCTTATATTTTGATTCGTCTCGTCGAGCTACCCCAAATGCATATATTTTAAGCCCCGAAACTCATTTTCTAGCTCAGGATAAGCCAAAATGAAGTTTGGACTGTTTCTGGGGCAGAGTTCAGCTCAATTTTGCCTCGTTTTGCATTTTCTTCAATTATGTTCTCTCTAGCATCCGCCCAAAGCTTCAGTAAATCTCTAAAATGCACCTTAAACCCGTCAATGCCTGTGAAACACAAACCATATCAAAGTAGTGTATTCTAGAAAGTAACTTCGTGTAATTAACCGAAATTAAAACCATTAAGCTATGGAATTTTACCAACCCATCAAAGACCAATACGATTAGTGACTAATAAAGTCCAAGACCAAAGTCTTAAGTTTTAAAAACAACGTTTGAAGTTAGCAGCGGAAGCATAAGTTAAATAGTTCAAACAAAGGTTCAAAGTTTATAATTATTAAAAACCCAGCACGGGTTAATGCGACCACTACACTTCCCAAGCTGCAAGCTCCTGCCATCACTGAGTACCTGTAATGCATGCAATAGGGTATCAACATAAAGTTGGCGAGTTCACGAGTTGTCCAGTTTTAATTCCATAAAACTTGTTTGTTGTTAAGTTACTCGTTTATATCATGTCATGGGGAACTACCGCATTTGTAAGCTACTAAACTGCGTAATACCGAATACTTAGTGACCTCATGTTTCGTTGTTTGCCCCGTTTGTCAATGTCTATCATCATTGACGATTTGCTAGAGTCTTTTAGTTCACGCTTGATCCTATCCAAGCACGGTCTGAGGTTGGTGAGACCTAATAGCGCTATCAACTAATAACCCGTTCGCCAGGCCAGGCGACTAATCATTATAGTATGTGGGGACTTCCGTGATAGAGTTTCATTTAGTACACTTGTTGCATCTAATATAAATAGTAATTAACCGTATTCCAAACCAGGAATAGCAAGCAATCCCAAACCAGGGAAAGTGTTTTTCGTTCTGTTTCCCAACCACCGGGAACGCATGATTTTAGAAAAGTGTGTGAACTAACCTTGGTTTGCTCGGCAGGTTATTTACCTGTCAAAACAACTTTGGTCAATCACGTCCTATTATAGTTACCATGTCTGATTAGATTCGTATACAAGCATTCATATATTCATGCAGTTATTCACACAATTATCACATATTGGTCTCATACAGTTTCATATAAACAGTCTAATCAGTTAAACAGTAATATAGACAGCTCAAAATACAGTACATCGGCCCCATTTATACGAGTGTGCGGTCCGGCTGAAGGTGTGCGGCATAAATTTAAGTGTGTGGTCCGTTAACATACAACCCACTTGTTTCAAGTGTGCGGCCAAATAGCTGAATGGTCCAATGGAGAATGTGTGGCCCACTGCCTAGTGTGCGACATCTAGGTAGTGTGCGATCAGGCAGATCTTAGTTGTATCATGTGTACTACTTGCTTGTACGATAGTGTGCGGTGTGCATTGTTTGGTTACACATTCTGCCCGACAAGTTGTACCTCACATGAGTGTACGGTACAAAATGTGAGGTCTGCAGTACTTGTGTGTAAAAAGTGCATTACAAATTGTACCTTCCCTAGTGTGCGACACACCTCGCACACGCAAGTGTGCGATGTGTTGTGCGAGTTTGTACAGTACGCTGGGAAGGTTGTACCCTTTGTAATTGCACAGTAACAACTAGTATTCAAACATCTTTCATCATTCCATTCTATCAATTACTACCACCCATGTACTTCATATAATTTATCAAAACAGATTTAACAACGAGCATCAATAGATCCACCTTCCTATGTTCATTTGGAATCATCAAACAGTCATCATCATTGCATCAAGAACAAGCACCCAAACATGAATTCGAATCTATCTTTCATTATGATATCATCAAATCAATCTAGCAATTAAACTCATCATGTTAACAGTTTATCTTCTAATCATTTTTATGAATCGATCATGAGCAAGAATCATCACCATTATTCACAAGGTCCTAAACTTAAATAGCATAACAGCTCCCTAGTCTTTTTCTTGTCAAATCATTAATCATAATTATAATCATTTTACAGAAACATCATCAAACAACATCGACCCATCAAGCATATTTCACTATCCTATCATGCAAACAAGTCATCATACTATCATGAAAAACATTATCTAAATCATCAAACAAGTAAGCACCTTTATCATGTATGTTCATCAAACTATAGTTGACATACTAACCGGATAGTGTGGAGTGCAAGAGTGTGTAGAAATATCAAGAGGTAAAACTCCCAAGATTGACGAATGATGATTATCTTCAAGGAATGAAGGCTGCCGTCAAAATCAGAAAGAAAGGAGCAGGTTTTTGTGTGTTTTTAGGGTTTTTAGAGGGAGAAAGTTAGAGAGGGAGGGAAGGAATGTTCTAGGGATTTATGCCCTAATGATTGCTGCCAAATCCTTCTAATCGTCGGATGAATGAAGCCTTATATAGCAGTCCAAAGATACCGCACACACAAGTAAGTCTACGGTGACACTAGGGTTCCACACGGGCCCTTGTTGTTGGGCATGAATCCTTATGGTGGGGTGTACGGTGGCCCAAGACAATTAAAGGGTGTGCGGGAATAGGGAGGTGTGTGGTGCACCATCTGGTCGCACACTTTGTGTTACATGTACGGTTTGACTAATGTTACTAATACTAATAAATATTAATGGACTCTTTAATCACATAACACACATAAACATATAACCACAGAGTCATCAGTTAAATACGTCCCGTTTTTTATAATCAACTTCACATAACTACCTTCGCATAATTACAACATAAAATATATAGGACAACTCAAAGTGTCACATTAATGTCGCATCATCTATTCTAATTTATAACATGGAATTTAGATCTATAAGAATGTCTCATCCTTTATTAACTCGACTATTTTTAAGGATGGGAATGCATCTTTGGTTGAACTCTTTCTTGTTTCTTGCTTTTCCAATGTGCCACCATGTCGCGAAAAAAACCGCCCTTGTGACCTTTTTCCATTCAATATTGGAACCTGTTTGGTTTCTAAGAATTTACAGCAGCCCCATGATGGAGTTGAACGAGTCCGGTATTTGGAATTTGAGCCAAACGAAATGTGCTCCAATTCATCCTCTATGAGACCAGCAAATGTTCGGCGGTTTCATTAGCTATGCTGCACCACAATCCGACAAAGTAGTTTTAGATGGAATTTTGTCGAGGAATATTTTGCATCTTACTGAGAGAATATAGAGAAAGAGAAACTTAGAAGACAAATTAGTTACTATATCACTTATAAAATTTGAATCATGTATCATTGACTTCATTGTATTTAGTTCATAAGTCATTCGCAATAATTATTTTTATGTTTGGTAATCAATTTTCTTATTTATAATGGCTCAAATTGATATGCAGGATAACAAAAACCATTAAAATAGTAAATACTAGTATATCTATTATCTATTATCTATTATACATAATAAATGAAAATAAATGTGGAACACGTGTAATGTTTTTAGGGCCTCTAGATTTGGTTTTTGGCGGGAAAATAATATTCATTATTTTAAGAAAGTAATTGAATACTTAATAATTTCTTTTTTTAAGTTTCATTTACAATTACAATAATTTCCTTTTTCTAATTTTCGTTTACAACTTTTCCCTATATGATTTTTTTTATTTATGGTATAATTCATTTGTATCTTTGAAATTTAGGCCGTGACTGATTTTTTTAATCATTTCACAATTATACTTTCCTTTATTCCTATATAATCAATTACACACTAATTAAGCAATATGTCTATATAATAGATTCAAAATTAAAACCAAAATTGTTAATCAAAATATATAGTTTCCTTGTAAATGTAGTTGGAAAAATAATATGGGGGTGAAAGAGTAGTTGAAAAACATTTTTCTACTAGATTTTACGTAAGTCAACATTTCTTTAACATAAACAACAATTGTTTTCACATATTTTATTAATACATTTTCATCGTATTAAATTATTACGTATATTATCACTTAAACTTTACTTTGTAGTGGACATGTGATAAAATGGAGTTGTATGACATGATACATATCTGCTCGCTTGAATATTGAAAAGAAATCTGTAATATATACGGCAGGTGTAAAGTTGGTTAATTTAAACTCAAGTAAGTTGTTAGCATACTGGTTTACATAAATTATCCATTAGTTTTCTAACAATTATACCTTGTATCTTACATAATTAAACTTTTATGTTATATGGGAAGCATTTTAAGGTCAACAGATTTGACTAGCATCGTATATCACCCTAATGTCCCCGAATCACACATTATTATTTTTAAAATTTTGTCATGCATTCCATTCCATTGTATTCTAACATGATTATCAAATTATTCTTTCTTTATTATTTGAATTTTTAATTTAACGTTATCTTCAATCAATATTCATTATATGTTTACGTAAACTTTTTTTAAATATTTTAAAATTCTAATACTTATAAATTTTAAAATGATATATGCAATTGTTTTGGTATATATATCTAGTCATAACCAACTCTAAAAAAATATTTAAATAATAAAGCAATAATAACATTCAAAAAATAATATAATTTGAAAGATACAGTAATTTTCGACAATTTGAAATTCAAATCATTAACTTGAAATGAAAGTATTCAAAATTCATAATCAAGGTAACCATTTAAGTTCTTTGTTTCTATTTTTTGATCATGGTTTCTTGATATATTTCTCATCTTTAGTATCTATGAATAACTTTATTTAATAATACAAATTGTTTGTTTATATAACATGTTTTAAGTACTCTTTTTTTATGGTGTCGTTTTCTATGCCACTAATTATTGTGTAGTATATATTTTTTTTACGAATTTCATAACCATTTTAATGAAATATTAAATGATAAATTATTATATAAATGATTCCATATATCTAATCTCATAATTCATTGAATAAATTTAAAAAATAATAAGTGTGTACACATTAATAAATATTTATATCATACAAAATTACCCAAATTTAAAAAAAAATACGTGACAGTTACTTTTGTTTCATAGATGGCTGAAGTAATTTGTGTATAAACTTAAGTTGGCCTTTGGTGATATTCTCTATTTCCAAATGCAAAATACGACATTTTTTAAAAGTACAACTTTTAATAAAGATGACTGTGAAATATTTTTGAGGAAATCAACCTCAGATGTCATTGATCTTGAAGATACCTATGACTCATACAACTTTATTGAGCTTCCTAATGATTCAAAGTACCATGTTTTTTAAAAAGTTGTTTAGTCGATACCTTGGTAAATGACTTGCATTAATATTTTTTATATTGTTTTTATTAACAATTTGCATTCTAATATTGTGACACCCCGTGAAAATATTTTAAAACACTAGCTTGTCAGTGGCTGCGCTCTAAATTTCGGGACGAAATTTCTCTGAACTTCGGGATAATGTGACACTTCGGGTTTTCCTGCGCAATTTTATTGTACGTGATGATTATGTGAATTTATTAAATGAAATCTAATTGACAATTATGTGGTTAAAGTGTAGGTTATATTAATTATGTGTGGTTTCTGTGTGATTTATTATTGTGATAAATATCATAAAAATCAGCCGAACACTTAAAGTGTGCCCAAGCCGCATACCCCCATCCACCTCGTACACCCCTCTAATTTGGGCTGCCACCACTCGCACAGTTCTTGGACCAGGCCCAACACCAGCCCACCAGAAAGCCTAAAAGGGGGTCGCACACCTTAGGAGTGCACACTTAAAGTGTGAGGCATTCTCAGGTATAAAAGGAGCATATCAGCCAACATTAGGAATGTTGGCAGCCTTCATCATTGGCAGCAATCCCTAGAACAATCTCTCATTCTCCCCCCCTCTCTATAACTTTCTCTCTCTAAAAATCCTAAAATACACCATCATCCTCCCTCTCTTCTTGAAGATCCAACGGCGACATCATTGCTCATCGACGACAGCCTTCACATTTCGGAGATAATCATCGACCATCATTTTTGAAGCTTCAATCTCTTGATATTTCTACACCTATTCACTCTCATTCTAACCGGTTAGTTTACTACCCTTATAATTGATGATTAATACATGGTAAAGGTGCTAACTTGATTAAGTGATTTGTATGCTAATTGGTTGAACATGAATGATGCTTGTTTTAGTGAATAATGACCTCGAGTCGGTTAACGTTTGAATAATGAGGGTTCTGAATAATGAACGTGATATATATGAACAAGATGAGCTTAGGGATTGTTTAATCAATGTTGAAATCTGTCCATGATGATGATTAAATTAGAACAGAGTTAAGGTGTGCTTCGGTGAATGATGAAATAACTTGTTTAGGAATTGTTTGAGAATATAGTAATCTAAGAACTATAAGGAATGGTTGATAAAACTGTACATAAATTTGATTATGTGATGATGATTTCCCGATGAAATGATGATAGACAAGATGTTAGGTTGAAAAGATTGATAAGATATGTGTTTGATCTAGGCGTAGATGAAAAACTGATAGTTCTACTGTTTTTCTGATTGATACCGTACACCCAAAGATTGTACAACACATTTTGCACATCGTACTACACGCAAACAAGTCGCACATCTAAGTGTGCGACGTATACTACACACTCCCTGGGGTACAAACATCGGAATTACATAACACAAACACAAACACAAGTCTACATGACCGCACACTTTGGGATGCCACACATTTAGTTAATGGACTGAACTACCTTGGACCGCACACACATACATGGGTTAGTGAAATGTGGGTCGCACACCCCTAGACTCGTACCCTCTGATTTGAACAACTGTTGATGCACAACGGATAACTTGACTGTGCATACTTTCACACTCCGTATGGTACACATCTAGGTAGCACACGGTACAACTACACATTGCATGACCGGATATTGTTCAGTCACCGCACACCCTCATATGGGCCGTACACAGGACAGTGGGCCGCACACTCACATTGGGCCCTTAATTATTTGGGTCGCACACCCTGTGTGGGCTAATTTAATGGTCGGCCGCACACTGTTATCTAATGGACCGCACACCCCCCCTTTGGGCCATTCAATTATTGGGTCGCACACTATCCATGGGCTAACATATTTGTAATGTATTTTGGGCTGCTCGTGTCACTGTTTAAACTACCTGATATGTGTGTTTTATGTGCGATACATGATACTTATGTGCTACTTGTTAAGTTATTCAAAATACGTGCTACAACCTGCATACAAATCTGACTAGCATCGGTAACCATAATAGGACGTGATTAACCAAAAATGCTAAACAAGTAAAAATTACCTGCCGAGCAAACTAAGGTGAGTTCACACACTTTTCTAAAATCATGCATTCCTGGTGGTTGGGAAATGGAACGATAAACACTTTCCCTGGTTTGGGATTGCTTTAACGGTACAAACAATACTTTTCCTGGTTTGGGATTATGACAACTGTCAAATTTCCATGTAATTCCGTACATGTTAAACAGTAATTTATGCTTTAATGACTGTGCTTGATTTAAATTAATGACATGAGTGATTCCTGATTATTGTCATATACATACAAGTGATTCACATATTGCATGGTTTTATCTCATTATTGCATGCAACACTTTATGATTCAAATGATGCACGAAACAAAGTTAGCACAGTTATCAGACAAACTAGAAGTACTGACGGGAGTTCAGTACTCAGACAGACATGATGTTAAGACACAGAAGGAGCCAGAAACCAAGAGTTACACTAGTATGGTGTGTAGGAAAGTAAGGATCATAAAACTGCCTTCCTAGTGATAGTTTAAGTGCCGGAAAGTGTCTAAAACTCACCCAAACTATAGAATTCTGCAATTTTCAGCAAAAATCAGCTTTCTAACAACATAATATTATGCAGAATTATGGTTTAATGGTCCAGAATACCTTCCTAGGTGTCGGGAATCAAAACTGTCATAAAAGGGAACATAAAGCACACTAAACTGCATAATTTAGCACCTTAACGAACCGGTAACCAACCGAACAACCAGACACTACCCGAAACGCCAAATTTTCACTAGAAGCATTGTTTTATCATTTCTGAGCTAGTAATGGTCACCGAACATCATAACACACCTTATAATTGCACAACATCTAAAAACACTAACTTACACTTAGAATCTAACCAACTTCACTAACTAACTAGTTGAAACCTAACCCTATACCCCCTCCCCCCCCCCCCCCGCGTTGGCGACGGTCACCATGGGTGGCCCACCCATGGATTTTCTTTAATTATTTCATAGATCATGTTTAAACCTTTAGGAGTATATTATACAAAGGTCATTAGAATGTTGGAAGATCTTGATTCAAACCACAAGTAGCAACACATAACTTCATTTCACAAGTTCAAACTCAGCTTCATTTCTCTCCCTCTATTCTCCTTGGCTACGGCCGTGAGCCACCACACCACCACCACCATCACCATTTGCATCTCAACTTAATGCATTCTAAGGTGTTACAAAGGTGCTAGGAGCTTAACTAAGGAGCTTGGTGCCATTGGAAGTTGAAGGACCTTTCTCAAGAGCTATTAACCACCTAGTTTATCACCTTCATCATCTTTGATCTCTTCCCTAGCCTTGTGCTAGTAGTATGACTCTCATAACCTCATTTTACTTCTCATTATGTTGGTTAAAAGAATATGTAAGATGTTAAACATGAAGATCATGAAAGAACAAAAAGATAACTCTTCACATAAAGCTTAAAATCATAATAATCTTTGTTGTTTTAGTATGTGTATGAATCTTGATTATTGATTACTTGTGTTTATGATGTTAAACATCATAAGAGAATTGCTAGATTGTGATTAAACACATGATCTAGCAAGTGAGAGGATGAATCTTGTGTAAATCAAGATGCTCATCCTTTATGTTTCTCATGAACTTGAAAATGAAGATGATTTTCTGTATGATGATGATGAACACATGTTATTAGTCTTGTACATGGATGATTTCAAAGATGATTTTCTCAAGAAACCAAGTTTATATATAAGATTTACATAGTTATGATTTTTAAAGAAAGTAACCATGTTTTTAGTGTTAAATCAAGTATAGAAATATGTTGTTAACAAGAAAAATTCAAAAGAATGATTTTTGGAAAAATCATCTTATAAGTTGTGAAAGACTAAATTCTTCAAGAATGTGATTTATAAACAAATAACCATGTTTTAAAGGGTAACTAAACCTATTAAATGACATACTAAGTTACTACAAGTTTTTACAAAATTTCAAGTTCATGATGTAGTGTAAACTTGCATGATTTTGGCTCATGGTAAGTAATGAATGAATTGTTGTTGATTGGTGATGATTTTAAAAAAGAAAATGATATGCATTGAAAGCATGGAAACCTCCATTTTTAAGGGGAAACTATGGCAAAATTTTTCTAGAATTTAAACACTTAGAAAAATATTCATAAACAAGTGTTTACAAGTAGATTTTAACCATGGTTTTTCATATAGAGTTTGCCATAATTTTTTTTACAAAAATTACAAATGTTGGAGGTTGTTTTTGATAAATAAAAATGACTAAGTATATATTTAGGAAAATATATATTTAGATGTCACAATTTGTGTGATTACTTGTATATTATATGTATTAGTTATATTATTTTAGGACTTGAAATAATATAACTTACCAAAATACCAAGAATTATAATACAAAATATTACCAAAATTCCAAGGAAATGAATGTATAACTTATACCCAAAAATTGAACAAAACGAACAAGGAATATGGATTATATATATATATATATATATATATATATTCCGGAATTAAGTTCATATATATATTTTGACAAATAAATTAAACGGTATTTTAGAAACCAAAGAAACAAAAATTATGATTTTTACAAGTGTTACAAAAATATATTATATTTTTGTCAAGTAGAAAATACATTATTTTTTAATAAAGAAAGGATATATAAATTTTCTTGAATTATTAGAATATATATTATCTTGAAGAAATTATATTTTCTTAAACAAATTTAGAATATATTATTTTTGGGGTGAAAAATGGATTTATAAGTATTTTCTAAGTTAATCTTGAAAATATATTATATTGAGGTTTATATGAAAATATAAACATTTTTGCGAAGGAAGAATTATAAATAATTTTCTATAATTGGTTAAAAATAATATTCTGGAAAGTATAAATACAAAATTTAGTATAAGAATACTTAATAAAGACAATAAAAATACGTATTCTCATACGTATAAGTACACACCGGAATACACCACCAATACTTGGCAAAAATACACAAGTATAAGTATACCCATCCTTGGGAAAATATTTATGAAGGAATACAAAACAAATAAGTTAAAATATATTATTTTAACAAATATTCCAATAAATAATAAATATAATTTAAGTTAAAATATTATTATTTTAACAAATAATTGTATACTTTGGAATAATATTTATTACATAAAAAACGTAACTCAAAGATACTAAGTCATAACAATTAAGACTAAAAGCTAAGGTACGACCCATCCGTCTAATAAACCATAACACGTGTGTAGGTAGTTTCACGACTTCGGTACAAGATCTTTGAGTTATACCAGCTTGTGGGACGCAAGATTGTGAGTTCATGTCCCCCTTTTTTCTTTTAATTGTTTTCAGTTTTATAACTTCGGGGGTGAAATACATGTTACATTTGTTTACAAACGTTTACATATGGTATGGATAGCTAAGGAATGGACTATTAGATCATGTGAGTGGTGGGTACAATGCTTAAGACCATTAATCCTCGTATAAGGACCGAGGGACATGAGTGATAGATCTATCTGGGTGTAGCGAGCCCTACTCCTGGGCATGAAGTGGCCGAAGGTGGTGACTATGTCTTCCAGCCAGAAGCCCGGTACAAAATCTGCTAGGTTTGAGCCTTCCTGCACCATGGCACACATATTAATGACCTTGCAAATCATTAATTGACCTGTTCATAGACGCTTTCATACCGGGTTTACAAATACATACTTACAGTGATTACAAGTTTATTACGAGCTCACATACAAAACACATGAACTCGCTCAACTTTTGTTGATGTTTTCAAACTGCATGTATTTCAGGAAATTGAAAATGGATCTGGCGGCCGTTCAAGGTTGTCAAGATGTGTCTACAATAAACGATGTCATCCAGTTTTGGAGGGTTTGAATCGTGTATTTTATCTTTGATAGGATACATGGTTCAAAGCTTCGTTTTATTAGTATCTTTTGTTAAAGTCCATTATGGAACCCGAAACATTTGGTTGGTTTCTATTTTGAACTTGAAGTCTTTGTATGGTGTTAAACAATATGGTTTGTATTATTTTGAAACTCAGTAATGGTTGAACATCATGATTTCTAGCATACAGTTGTTTGGTATAATTGAATGCAATGATATTAAGCAAGTCACACATAACACGCTTCCGCAAAAGTCAGGGTGTGACAGGGATTGCTTACTATTCCTGGTTTGGAACACGGTTAATTACTATTTATATTAGATGCAACAAGTGTACTAAATAAAACTCTATCACGAAGTCCCTACTTACTATACCGATTAGTCGCCGGTGCCTGGCGAACGGGTTATTAGTTGATAGCGCTATTTAGGTTTCACCAATAGACTCAGGCAAACCGTCAATGACGATAGACATTAACAAACGGGGCAAACAACGAAACATGAGGTCGCAGAGTATTCGGTATGACGCAGTTTAGTAGCTTACATATGGGGTAGCTGCCCATGGCATGATATAAATGAGTAACTTAAAAACTTAAACAATTTTTATGGAATTAAAACTGGACAACTCGTGAACTCGCCAACTTTATGTTGACACCCTACTGCATGCTTTGTAGGTACTCAGTGATGGCAAGAGCTTGCAGCTTGGGAAGTGTAGTGGTCGCATTAACATGTGTTGGGTATTCAGTAATTTTAAACTTTGAACTTTTGACTAAACAGTTTAACTTATGCTTCCGCTATTTCCTTTAAACGTTGTTTTTAAACTTGAGACTTTGGATGTGAACTTTATTAGTCACTAATTGTATTTTGATAAAACTGCTTTATTACTATGAATGTTCCATATGATTGGTGGCTGGATCCTGGTCGGTCACACGCCTCGCGATAGTACTTCGCATGTGGAATTCGAGGGTGTGACAAATATTGCTAACAATTTGTTCTTATTTTGTAGTGGCCACCTGAACACATCGGAATTTTCACTGGTTTCACAATATTTCCAAAATAATTATAATGATGATTGGTGGATCTGAATGAGAATTGAAAATATCAATAGAAGAAGGGTTTTTCGAAAATACAAAGTTTATAATCTGTTTATAATTTACTACCGTTTGTAATCAATTTATATATAATCAATTGGAAACAATTGTATGCATGTTTTGTTATAATTTATGCATAAGTGGTTGTACCTTAATCAAATATTGGTTGTAAGTTGTGCTTAAGTGATTGTACCTTAACCAGATAATTCAATTTGAAACAACTGTATGCATGTTTGGTTGTAAGTTGTGCTTAAGTGGTTGTACCTTAATCAAATATTGGTTGTAAGTTGTGCTTAAGTAATTGTACCTTAATCAAATAATGGTTTCATTACCTTACCAAATTCAATCTGTTTTGTATGCATGTATGATTGTAAATTGTGCTTAAGTGGTTGTACCCTAATCAAATAATGGTTTCATTATCTAACCATATTTCAATCGGTTTGATCCGTTCAAAGTTGTGTTGTTTTATTTGTAAATTATTATTATTTATAATAATCTAATTAATTTAGCCAAAATCTTGTATAAATATAATTTGCAACATATTGATGCAATGGTTGTTGTAATGTATGCATTATGGTTTGTATAGTGGTAATGATATATATTATATATAGATTACGATGAACCTGTCAAACGGGAAAAAATAGATGCAGGTTCATCGTAACGCGCAAGTCCTAGATCAATTTAGTTATTTCATTCTATGTTTTACGTTTCGGTTTAATTTCTTCGCATTAACACCGCAACTTCAAGGTCGGTGGTCCCTGGCAGTAGTGTGGCATTAGTGCTCGCCCCCGCCGCAACGCGAGGGGTGCTTAATACTAGTTTATAATATACTACATCTGTTTTTTATTTTGATATCTACATGTATTAATTGTTGTTTCTTACAGGTATAATGTTGTCGGTTGACATGATTTGATAAAATATGGGGGAATCCATGGGGCAAGATGGGTATTTTCAAATGGTCAACGAGCTAAGGAAAGCTTTTGCTTGGAATAGACAAAGACCTTTAATATTTCATAATATCGTGTTTATCAAAATCATCTTCGCATAACATTGTTTTTTTATATTCAGTGTGTTTATTTGTTGGTTGAATTATTTAAACATTATCATTTGTCTTTTTTTAATCATAAGTCATTAGTATGATTTTAATATTGTGCTATATGTTCAAAAACCCATGTTTAATTATACCAAAACTTTAAAATTCGTTTATATAAACTTATTAGATTATTTTAAATACGATGTTACTCATCTATACTTTCTATAAAAGGAGAAATCTCAATGACATAAGAAAAGCTTACTTGGCAGCCATAGAGGCTGTCCAACAAGGCTTTTCTTATGTCTTCAATGATGAGGTGGCAGCCATAGAGGAGCCATAGTGACATCATTCAAAACCACTGCCCTATCTTCAAATTTCAAAGGTCTGGCCCACATTGTTCAAACATCTGCCTTCCATTCATGTTTCAAACCTCTGCCTTCCATTCATGCTTCAAACATCTGGCCATGTTCAAATTTCAAAAATTCTGGCTCCAGATTTAAAATTCAAACGATATAGGTATATAAAGCTCTTTTTAATTTCAAATTCTCATAACAAACATAAACGCTAATTCTCTCTCTCTACGGTTTGAATTTTCCCTCTCTCTCTCTCTCTCTCTCTCTGTTTCTCATCGGAGCTTGAGGTCATTTCACAGCCTACATTGCTAATCTCGACCCTCAGGTATTGTTTATTCAACATGTTTAACATCGATTTGAATATTATGCAGAGCTGAAGGTAGTTTGAAAAATATATACTTTTTTGATCTTTTCTTTTTATCACAAACTGAAGGTTTGTATGCTAATTGTTCTTCAGGTAGATCTTGCTGGATTTGTTATATGGTGTGGAAGTCTTGAGTTCGTTGGACGAACTTAGGAATGTAATCAAGGTTATAAAATGTATTTCAACTTTATTGATGAAGAGGTAATGTCTGTTTGTGTTTAAAAATAGATGTATATGTGTGTATTCTTGATTTATCACGTTTTACCATTGATTTGAATATTATGCAGAGCTGAAGGTAGTTTAAAAATAGATATTTTTTGATTTTTTCTTTTTATCATAAACTGAAGGTTTGTATGCTAAATGTTCTTCGGGTAGATCTTGCTGGATTTGTTATTTGGTGTGGAAGTGTTGAGTTCGTTGGCCGAACTTCCAAATGTAATCAAGGTTATAAAATGGATCTCAACTTTATTGATGAAGAGGTAATGTCTGTTTATGTTTAAAAATAGATATATATGTGTTTAAAATAAATCAGGTAATTGTTATTTTTTTGCTAATTGTTAATACACTTTGTAATCAGTTCTTCTTATTCTTCGTTATTTCTTGAGCTTTATTACATCTTTTCCAGATTGAAGTTTCTTCAAATCGTCATCTTTTCCAATGCTTCCATCTATTCTTCTCTCGCTAAATCTGGTAACAATCTATGACCTAATTTCTTTCATGATTCTATGATATTGTAAGATATGTTTGTAGCTTTTGATTTGTTATTGTTTATTCAGATGCTTGCATTGGTGTACCATGTGATTACAAGTAGATTGATTTTGATATGTTTGCAGTTTTTGTTTTTGACAATCTATTTTGTTTGTTTATTCACCCATGTTTCATTCATAGATCTCTATAATCTATATTTTTGGTTTCAAATATGTTTCCTGAGTTATTTACACTTGTAGCACACCAAATATTTGTTATTTGTATTGAGTTGGTATATTGGGATTAAATACTGAACTGGTGGAATGACAGCAAGTCCAGGTTATGCTTCAAGCTGTTCGATCTCTTTAGAGGCGGATAGGTGGCTTTGTGAGGTCTGAAAAACAGAATTGATAAATTTAAAGAAAATGGGGTTGAAAGATGATAACCCAACAGTTGAGGATCTCATTCTACAGCTTCGATAAATTCAAGGGTATTCTCAAATAATGATTCCTTGATTTTTGAAGACCAACAAATGTCTAAAGAAGCAGCAATGTGGACATTTGTCGGTCTTTGTCGGTCTTTAAACATCTAGGAACCATTATTTGAGAATACCATTGAATTTATCGGAGCTGTAGAATGAGATCCTCCACTGTTGGGTTATCATCTTTCAAACCCATTTTCCCTAAATTTATTGATTTTGTCTTCCAATAGGGATGTAATGCAATGATTCCTCTCAAAGGGTTATGGAGTGGTTATAAGAGCTGATCATGTTAAGGACTGTTATAACTAACCACTGTTCCTTATAAAGACTGATGGACTTAAAGACTGATGAGACCTATCTACTGTTGAAGATAAAGCCCTGTTAAAGATAAGCACTTATGTACTTAAGGCCTGATCAACAAAAGGAAAACCACTGGTCAGTAACAGTAGTGGTTTAGCATCTACAACCATGTTTCATTCATAGATCTCTATATTCTATATTTTTGGTTTCAAATCTGTTTCCTGAGTTATTTACAGTTGTAGCACACCAAATATTTGTTATTTGTATTGAGTTGGTATATTGGGATTAAATACTGAACTGGTGGAATGACAACAAGTCCAGGTTATGCTTCAAGCTGTCTCGATCTCTTTGGAGGCGGATAGGTGGCTTTGGGAGGTCTGAAAAACATAATTGATAAATTTAGAGAAAATGGGGTTGAAAGATAATAACCCAACAGTTGAGGATCTCATTCTACAGCTTCGATAAATTCAAGGGTATTCTCAAATAATGCTTCCTAGATTTTTGAAGACCGACAAATGTCCAAAGAAGCAGCACTGTGGACATTTGTCGGTCTTTGTCGGTCTTCAAACATCTAGGAACTATTATTTGAGAATACCATTGAATTTATCGGAGATGTAGAATGAGATCCTCCACTGTTGGGTTATCATCTTTCAAACCCATTTTCCCTAAATTTATTGATTCTGTTTTTCAACAGGGATGTAATGCACTGATTCCTCTCAAAGGGTTATGGAGTGGTTATAACAGCTGATCATGGTAAGGACTGTTATAACTAACCACTGTTCCTTATAAAGACTGATGGACTTAAAGACTGATGAGACCTATCTACTGTTGAAGATAAAGCCCTGTTAAAGACAAGCACTTATGTACCTAAGGCCTGATCAACCAAAGGAAAACAATTGGTCAGTAACAACAGTGGTTCAGCATCTACAGCGGATTCAACATTAGTATTTATGTATCAGTTTTTCTTATGTAACAGTATTTAGTGTATGAGTGTTTAGATTTTGTTACAGCTTCGATAATGGTTGTTAGATTTATGAAAATGTCTAACAATTTTGAAGACTAAAATTTTGGTTTTTAGTTATGTGTGTCTTTGTCACACCCAGACCGCATAAAACAACAAACCGCGGCGGAAACGTCGGGGAGTGGAGCGAAAAAATTATTGTTTCAACAACCATGGTAATTAAAGTTTTGTATTATTAAGTAAAGTGTTTACGTTGTCTTAGAATTTAACAGAAACATAACATAATTAACTGTCTTTTAAGTCACTAAGGCCCAAGTCCGCCTAAGTGTAGCACAAACATCATCATGCATTAGCACTAGAAACACATGCGAAAATAGGTACGTCAGCATAAAAATGCCTGTGAGATACATAGGTTTTGTTTATGCAGGATTCATGACTTGTAGTTAAAAGAAGTGTTTAACAAAAAAGTAGTCATGAACCTTGTAAAATGTTTTCTTTTATAAAATCATGTGAAAATCGATAAGAAAATCAAATGATATAAAATAACAATGCATGGTTAAATAAATAACCAAGTGGAAATGAATTTGTATAAAATATGTGATTTGTAAAACAATGTCGTGTTTTTGAATAAAATGTATCATGTCTTTGTTCCTGTCAAAGTGGCTTAGATAACGCTACACTATGTAATATAATAAAAGCACTTATATATAGGAAGTACCAGCGGCGTATCCATCATGCTTTTATCACATTACAAATAGCCTCGTTATATAAGTCACTTATCAATAATCAACCAACATGTCTTGTTTAAACCAATGTCAAAATGTTTATGTGTAAACAATGTCCAATGTCATGTGTAAACTGTGTCATGTATAACCAAATGTAGTGTATGGCAAGTAGAAAGTATCTACTCAAACCATATGATAATGTCAATGTGAAAACAAATGTCATGTATGGTGAATAAATAGTATTTACTCAACCCCATAAGAAGATGTACAAAACAATGTTTTTGAATAAACCTAAGTTTAAATCAAAGGTTATGTTTTGCAGAAAACAATGCTTTATGGATACAAACATTTATGCAGTAATGTTTATCGCATACATTCAAGCCTTGCGACTGTTTGGACAAACCCTTAAACGAATTAAAGGTTTATCAATTTATCTATATCGGATTCTGCCATTCCCTACTTCCAAACAAACCTAGGAAGTCGGAAACGGGATTTGTCAAGTCCTATGGTACCATTACATACTACCGAACGGCGTGATCAATGTTAATGAATGTATTATTGTCCCGATTAAACATACCAAATGTCATAACCAATGTAGCATGTGAAAACCATGTACTAAGTAGGCTAAGTAAGCATACATAGTAGAAATGTTCATGAAATCAATGGTGCTAGCATGCTCAGTAAACATACATAGTAGAAATGTGATGTAAATCAATGTGTCCTTATGCTGAGTAAACATATGCAACAAAAGTGTCTTATGAAATCAATGTGCTAGCATGCTCAGTCAACATACATAGCAAAACACAGTTGAAATCATGTACTATATGTGTACTAAGTGAAACTAGCATGTTTACGTCATAAAAACAATGAAAAGCACGAAAGTAACAAGTATGTACATGTGTATCACCCCAAAATATTTGAAAACGGTAAAAGAGGGGACTAAGTACTCACTTGGGATTGCCTATTAGTCTTGGAAATAAGACCAAATAAAGCTTCAAGGATCACGGAATCAAACGGCACCTAATATAGGTAACTACGTCAATAATCGGATCCTAAATCGGTAGATAGGATAGAATGAGGTTCTATAAATCAAATGAGTATTTGAACTCATATGGCATGATTTAATAGAGCTAACATTCTGATTTGGAAGTCTACCTAAGTGCTTTTGACCCGTTTCGACCTGTTACGGTAGTCTAAGCTACTTTAACGCGTCGTTTGCGTAAAACTAAGGTCGGATGGTTATCTAAGTCCTATGTCAAGTCTTACATGCCCAATTAGGCCTAAATATGTTACTAGATCAGATTATATGTCAAAAACTTGATCACATATGCAAAGTATGAATTTATGGTTCAAAAGGGCATTTTGGTAATTTTCTATGGGCATATAATCTATTTAACAAATAACTAACCAACCTATGTGATCATAAGGTATAACCTCAGTAGGTTATTCCCTATGCAACTATGATCACTAAACATGCTTGGTCGGATCCTAATGATCGACCAAAAGGGTCGGATTCAAAAGTCTAAGCGGTTGTCGAGACCGCTTAACTTACGACCCTAAACAAGCACTAAACTAGTAGTGACGAGTTAAACATGTCAAAACATGTTTAACTAACTTAGAAAACTGATTTGGTATCAAAACAAAGTGTTTTGATACCTAAAAGTAGTTCCGTTGCAAAATGCACGTAAATACGCATTTTGACCGAAACTTTGACTCGTCACTACACCTAGTCAACGTGGTAATCAGTAGGTATAATCGCTAAGGATTATAACCATCGTGATTACAATCACGTTGCAAAGTTCAATTGAACTTTGACTTGACCAATAGAGGGTTAAAACCGAAAGTCAAACTGTTGGTCAAAACTTGTTTGACTTTCAGCTCTAAATGGCTGAAAATAACTACTAAGCCATGAAAGAACACTTACAAGGTGTTCATAGGCTGGAAAGAAGGTATTAGAACTAAGGTAGGTGGCTCCTTAGCAGGAATTCCTCCACTTAGAGTTCAAATATGAGAAATGAGCAATGAACAAGGAAAGGATAAGGGGTATTTATACTTGTGGTGAAGAAAGAAGATCATGCCATGTGTTTATTTGGCCACCAAGCAATAAATACCAGCCATACATTTGTTTAGGGACAGCTAACATACTTGGAGAGGTGTTAACTTGTTCCTCAAAACATTAGAAATTGCCTAAAAGTCCCTGATTTGCAAATAGTTTGCTTGTAACGCCCCAAAATCCGAATGATTATATTCGTGAAATGCTTTTATAAGATATATCACGAAATAAATAACTAGACTATTTAACCTAGTTAAGTGTATGGTAAAAGCTATTAAAAGATGAAGGTTATGCCAATTATGTTTAGTGGCAAACACGAGGGGGCTAAATGAAATAGGATGAAAGTTGATTTATTAAATAACAAAACTCACACACAAACACACACACATCGTGTGTGTTCGAGAAGATCAGGAGCCCCCATTTGAGCCAAACCCTAGCTCAACCTTATATGATCAAATTGAAGGATAAATCGAAGCTCAAATTCATAAATGAATATGGATTAATGATCACCTTCACAAGGGGATCATAAGGTATGTCTAAAAATTAAGATTGGTGGCCTTGTATGAAGTGGGTTATGTTTTAATCCGTGAATCGGGATGAAATTTAGTATGAGTATGTGTTAGTATCATGATATAGAACATAGACTATGAATGGTTTAGGTTAATTTTATGTTTAGAGGTGAAACCCATTTGTTTTGGTGAAGATGATGACTTGAATGATCATCCATGTGCAATTCTTGTTGATTGTTGATGTATTATGATGGATATGATGAATTCTGGTGAGTTGAATGGAAAGAAATGTGATGTTAATATGTTTGGTGCTTATATGCGAATGATGCATGATGATTAGTAGTAGGATTTGATGAATTACATATGAACTAGGAAGAATGTGCTTTAATTAGTTGTACAATGTGCATTAAATGGTGTACACACACCAAGTGTATGATGAAATGTATATAGTGTCGTCCGTATAGTTTGTTATGATGTTACGAGTATATGATGATAAGTCGAAAGTTAAATTAATGAACTGTTGACTTTCTGAAAGTCAACTACGCATATGAAGTACGATTTAACTAGTTACCATAAGGGTAGGATTATAGGAAGTGGTATGGTACCTGTTATGTCGATACGTATTAAATGGACTGACACGATGAATTACATGCGTTTAAAGGGATGTGAATTTGGTTATATGTTTGTGTTAGCTAGAATCGACTAACGAAAGTCAAATGTGAAACATGTGATTAATATGATCGTTAACATGTACTATGTCGTATGCTAACAAGAATGTAAATTGGTGACATGAAAGAATAGGAATCATGTCATGACGGACTCGAAGCATGCATGGCTAACGGGTCAAGAGGAGGCAAGGAGTAGATACGAACACGGATGCACAAGGTAAGTGATTTCCGTAATCACTTCTTAGTTTGTTTAAGTAATATAGTGTTTAATTAAATTAAACAGGATGATTGAAGTCAAATATGTGCTGAAGTCTTACGTCGTGAATGATAGGATAAAATTTGACTAAAACGCCCTTGATGGGTATATTGAGCAAACAATTTTAAAAGTAGTATAGGAAACAAGTTATGCGACTAGAGTAATGTTTTAGACAAGTATGATAGTGAGAAGTAGGGTTTTTGTAAGTCATAGACCTTTTTATGCGCATATACCCTTAACGGGTCAAAATGAGCTTTTGAGCGATATTGGGTAGAATAAGGTGTAAGGTATCCGGAAATGAATCTTTTATGGTAAGTGACCTTGAAATTATTAGGTTCATATGAAGTTAAGGTCAAACAAACAAGTTATGATGATAGATGCATGAAAGGGGCAAAAGTGGGAAAAAGGGTAAAGAGTCGAAGACTTAATAATCATAAATTTCGGTAACCCCAATATTGTATTATCACTCCATGGGATGGAGAATTAAATTACGATCACGTAGGAAAAAGAATCGAGTAAAACGGATAATAAACGAGAGAGTTATGCTCGTTTCCGTAAAATCCGAACGTGCTGGGAATATGCAGCAAACAGCTGCAACTCTTCTGCTGAAATGGGGGCGTCCCGCCACGCGACGGGGGGTCGCACGACGCGACGGGTCTTGATTCTGCGAAAATTATTTTCGTGTCCTGTTTTGTCTTGGGAACTCGTTTAAACGCGTTTTAAGTTACGTACGACTAGTTTAACTTACGTTTTTCTGAATTTAAGTGTATGCACATAATTGATAGGTATGTACGTATGTTTATAAGTACGTAAGTAAGAATACGTGGATATATGAGGGTATGTTTTGAGAGTAGGCGTGTAAGAGTTCGGTATGTTGCAATTGGAGATTATGTATGTATATAGGTATAATATCATGAGTGTACGTAATGATGTAGATATGTGTGGATGTAGATACGTATATAATGATAAAGATGTGGTTATATGTAGGTATGCATGTAGGTTGGCAGGAATGTGTGTGTGTATGTATGCAAGTAGGTGTATGCGCGTGTGTACGTAAGTATGCATGGAAATAATATGTATGAAGTTTAGGTATGTATGTAAGTTATTCAATATGATTTAGTTTTCACGATGTTAACGAGAACCAGGAGATTTAGGTGTAATGCAGGTACAGTATCGAAGACTCACCAGAGACGAGATACTCAGAAGGAACGTTTAATGTATAGGAATAAAGAAACGGAAAATAAACCAAGGCTAAGCATCGTTTATATTTATAAAAGTAATTAATGTTTTGTATGTGTTTGGTGAGTGCAGGTTGTCCAAGCCAGCTTATCAATCTAAAGAGGAGCGATCAAAGACCGAGTCACCAGATAGATTGTACGGGGGTGTTGAGTACGTAACGGGTGAAGCTAGGTTATGTTGCATTACTGTAAATGAGTATAATAAATGTATTTATTGTAAAAGAGTTCACTTCAAAAATGAATTTAAGTACGTCAAGAGGGGTTATAAAGTAAGAAAAATTTTTATGTACGTATTTCCGCTGCGACTTTTGTCACTTACAGTTTAGGGTCTTACAAGTTGGTATCAGAGCCCTGGTTTGAGGGAATCAAGTACGAGAAGGTAAGTACTTGGACTCAAACTTGTGTGCTCTTGAGATAAGAAACCCGTACAATCTAAGACTCGATCAAGATCCAAGGGTAAAAGTTAATGAAATTATGTACTTATGTATACGTATAAAGAAACTGACGGTTTTGTATGTGCAAGGTAGGCATAAGTGTTTGAAGAGGACGATATGTGAATGCAGTTTAGGATGAATACTAAGCAGGCAAAGAGGTAATAAGCCAAAGTTGAATCCAGGTACGTAAATTCGTTATGTGGGTATATGTAATAGTAAAATTCATTAAGAGGAGGAAAATGTTAAATGAAGGATAATGATAGTATAGTAATGAAGTACTGAAAGGGATACACGCGCCGAAATCTAAGTCTACGGACATAAGGTGACAATTTCATGAAGGCACGAAACTACTATGTGGATTGTGTACCTGGCCAGTACACGAGAAACGTATGACTTTCGTGAGATCATGATAATTGTTACAGGTATGTCCGGTAGAGTTGGGTAGCAGGCGGGCGTGTGGGTGAAATGGGAAGTAAGACTCTCGGGAAATTGAGAGTACGATGTAAGAATGAAAAACATGCCTGATAAGAATGAAGAATGTTGAATCTGTAATTAAGTACGGATCAACAAGATATGAATAATATGTTTGAATCCGGGAGACGGATTCAGGGAATGAAAAGTATGAATGCAATGTTTGAATCCGTGAGACGGATTCAAGGATGAAAGGCATGGATGATATGTTTGAATCCGTGAGACGGATTCAAGGGATGAAAAGCATGAATGGAATGTTTGAATCCGTAAAACGGATTCAAGGAAATGAAATGTAGAAATGATATGTCTGAATCTGCGAAACAGATTCAACACATGTAAGGAATGAAAGATGTGAATGATATGATTGAAATCCGTTAGATGGATTCGATCATAGAAGGAAGAAAAGGTATAAATGGTATGGTTGGAACCGCTAGACGGATTCGAAACCTAGAAGTAATGAAAGGTATGAACGTTACGTTTGAATCCGCAAGACGGATTTAAAATAATAAAAAGGATGGAATTAGTCCACATCAGAACATGTTGATAGTTTGACCGTGGTTGTGTCAAACGAGTCATATGGGTAAATGTAAAGTAAATAAACAAAAGAATGATAGTAATAGGCATGCGAAACCTAAGTTGTGAAAGGAAAGAAAGGAGTTTTGAACCAGTTAGGTGTTAAATGTGTTAGTAATAGACCCTTAGAAGTCATAATAAATGACGGGCTACAACCCGGACAATAAATTAAGTACGAGCAGAAATGATAAGTTTTGCTAACAATACCGAAATGATGCAATGAAAAATTTTGCAAGAAAGCATGCGAGGAAAGTGGTACGAACGCGTACTTCAATAAATATACGATAAGTAAGAAATGTCAGTTGACCTTGAAAAGTCAAACTGCAAAGTTTGACGAAATAAGTGACCAGAATACAAGAATTGCAGGTAAGGTGATGGAATGTGTGATATGTTATAGAATGTATATAGGAAATTGTAAAGGAATTATAGGTAAGTAGTCACCTAGTATAATGAATGCTCGTATGCATGGTTTGTAGATGTTAATGGTAGAACTATTAAGGTGATGAAGCCAAGTGGATTGGTGAAGGAATGTACTAGAATGAAAGCTTATTACATGGATGACTGAAATTTTTGGTCTGGTACGGTATGTAACCGTGAAGGAGCCGGTCGATCTGGTATACGGATCGCTGATTTATGAAGTAAAGTAGAGGATAATGAAATGTTTAACTCATGCTAGTAAATCTCAAAAGTTGTGAGTGAAAGTTTCGAGTATTGATTAAACTCTAGTATGATTAACTTGCACGACACGCTTAATTGTGTAGATTCAGTAATATATGAGATGAGAGTAATAGTAATGTAACATGAATAAGATGATTTAAAAGTAACGCAAAGGTATGCGTGGTACAAGTAGCTATAGAAAGCGTAGGATAATGTTAATTTTTGAGTTAAGCGCGTATATGCGACTATGAAATAGTAGTTTTGTTGCGATAACGAAACAAGAACTAAATATTATAAAATGTATATGTATATATGAAATATGACCTTAAGAGACAAGATGAAGGTAATGGACCTGTTATAAACGGGTCAATGAAATGAGAATGTTATGTGAAAGTATGGTATGAAGAGTATAGACTTATTAGGAAGAAGTAAATTGTATAAATAAATGATGAACCAAGAATGGAAAGTTAACTACTACTATGATAAAGTACCAGTTAATGTTAAAAATATAGGTGCAGGTGTAAATTACGAAATAAGATCGTATAGTGACGAAAATAACATGAGTAGTTTCAAGTAAACCACATATGGTGCACAGGATATACGAATAGTAGAATGATGAATGAAGCACTAGCTATGTAGTGCGTTAGAAATTAGCGCTATCAGGGAAAGTGACATCAATAAGAACTCTGGGATGGGTTCTTGAAGGTAGAAGCTTGCCATTAAGATGGGCTTGTGGTCGTACCGATAAACAGGAAGAAAAGACAATTAGTGTTAAATGGAAGCGAGGAAGGTTTCGGGGACGAAACCTTGTTTAAGGGTGGTAGACTTGTAACGCCCCAAAATCCGAATGATTATATTCGTGAAATGCTTTTATAAGATATATCACGAAATAAATAACTAGACTATTTAACCTAGTTAAGTGTATGGTAAAAGCTATTAAAAGATGAAGGTTGTGCCAATTATGTTTAGTGGCAAACACGAGGGGGCTAAATGAAATAGGATGAAAGTTGATTTATTAAATAACAAAACTCACACACAAACACACACACATCGTGTGTGTTCGAGAAGATCAGGAGCCCCCATTTGAGCCAAACCCTAGCTCAACCTTATATGATCAAATTGAAGGATAAATCGAAGCTCAAATTCATAAATGAACATGGATTAATGATCACCTTCACAAGGGGATCATAAGGTATGTCTAAAAATTAAGATTGGTGACCTTGTATGAAGTGGGTTATGTTTTAATCCGTGAATCGGGATGAAATTTAGTATGAGTATGTGTTAGTATCATGATATAGAACATAGACTATGAATGGTTTAGGTTAATTTTATGTTTAGAGGTGAAACCCATTTGTTTTGGTGAAGATGATGACTTGAATGATCATCCATGTGCAATTCTTGTTGATTGTTGATGTATTATGATGGATATGATGAATTCTGGTGAGTTGAATGGAAAGAAATGTGATGTTAATATGTTTGGTGCTTATATGCGAATGATGCATGATGATTAGTAGTAGAATTTGATGAATTACATATGAACTAGGAAGAATGTGCTTTAATTAGTTGTACAATGTGCATTAAATGGTGTACACACACCAAGTGTATGATGAAATGTATATAGTGTCGTCCGTATAGTTTGTTATGATGTTACGAGTATATGATGATAAGTCGAAAGTTAAATTAATGAACTGTTGACTTTCTGAAAGTCAACTACTCATATGAAGTACGATTTAACTAGTTACCATAAGGGTAGGATTATAGGAAGTGGTATGGTACCTGTTATGTCGATACGTATTAAACGGACTGACACGATGAATTACATGCGTTTAAAGGGATGTGAATTTGGTTATATGTTTGTGTTAGCTAGAATCGACTAACGAAAGTCAAATGTGAAACATGTGATTAATATGATCGTTAACATGTACTATGTCGTATGCTAACGAGAATGTAAATTGGTGACATGAAAGAATAGGAATCATGTCGTGACGGACTCGAAGCATGGATGGCTAACGGGTCAAGAGGAGGCAAGGAGTAGATACGAACACGGATGCACAAGGTAAGTGGTTTCCGTAATCACTTCTTAGTTTGTTTAAGTAATATAGTGTTTAATTAAATTAAACAGGATGATTGAAGTCAAATATGTGCTGAAGTCTTACGTCGTGAATGATAGGATAAAATTTGACTAAAACGCCCTTGATGGGTATATTGAGCAAACAATTTTAAAAGTAGTCTAGGAAACAAGTTATGCGACTAGAGTAATGTTTTAGACAAGTATAATAGTGAGAAGTAGGGTTTTTGTAAGTCATAGACCTTTTTATGCGCATATACCCTTAACGGGTCAAAATGAGCTTTTGAGCGATATTGGGTAGAATAAGGTGTAAGGTATCCGGAAATGAATCTTTTATGGTAAGTGACCTTGAAATTATTAGGTTCATATGAAGTTAAGGTCAAACAAACAAGTTATGATGATAGATGCATGAAAGGGGCAAAAGTGGGAAAAAGGGCAACGAGTCGAAGGCTTAATAGTCATAAATTTCGGTAACCCCAATATTGTATTATCACTCCATGGGATGGAGAATTAAATTACGATCACGTAGGAAAAAGAATCGAGTAAAACGGATAAGAAACGAGAGAGTTATGCTCGTTTCCGTAAAATCCGAACGTGCTGGGAATATGCAGCAAACAGCTGCAACTCTTCTGCTGAAATGGGGGCGTCGCGCCACGCGACGGGGGGTCGCGCGACGCGACGGGGGGTCGCGCGACGCGACGGGTCTTGATTCTGCGAAAATTATTTTCGTGTCCTGTTTTGTCTTGGGAACTCGTTTAAACGCGTTTTAAGTTACGTACGACTAGTTTAACTTACGTTTTTCTGAATTTAAGTGTATGCACATAATTGATAGGTATGTACGTATGTTTATAAGTACGTAAGTAAGAATACGTGGATATATGAGGGTATGTTTTAAGAGTAGGCGTGTAAGAGTTCGGTACGTTGCAATTGGAGATTATGTATGTATATAGGTATAATATCATGAGTGTACGTAATGATGTAGATATGTGTGGATGTAGATACGTATATAATGATAAAGATGTGGTTATATGTAGGTATGCATGTAGGTTGGCAGGAATGTGTGTGTGTATGTATGCAAGTAGGTGTATGCGCGTGTGTACGTAAGTATGCATGGAAATAATATGTATGAAGTTTAGGTATGTATGTAAGTTATTCAATATGATTTAGTTTTCACGATGTTAACGAGAACCAGGAGATTTAGGTGTAATGCAGGTACAGTATCGAAGACTCACCAGAGACGAGATACTCAGAAGGAACGTTTAATGTACAGGAATAAAGAAACGGAAAATAAACCAAGGCTAAGCATCGTTTATATTTATAAAAGTAATTAATGTTTTGTATGTGTTTGGTGAGTGCAGGTTGTCCAAGCCAGCTTATTAATCTAAAGAGGAGCGATCAAAGACCGAGTCACCAGATAGATTATACGGGGGTGTTGAGTACGTAACGGGTGAAGCTAGGTTATGTTGCATTACTGTAAATGAGTATAATAAATGTATTTATTGTAAAAGAGTTCACTTCAAAAATGAATTTAAGTACGTCAAGAGGGGTTATAAAGTATGAAAAAATTTTATGTACGTATCTCCGCTGCGACTTTTGTCACTTACAGTTTAGGGTCTTACATTGCTGAAAATCAGTTTCTGCACATCTGAGCTTTCTGTCGCGCCCCGCATAAGAGATGAGGCTGGCTTACGCGGCCCGCGACCTCAGGTTCGTTCAGCAAAAGTTTCATTTTTGTCACATTTCGTCCTTGCATGCATATAATGGCACTTTTGATGTATTTGACCCCAGTTAAGCCATTTTTAAGGCTCTACAAGGTCGTCAAAGTATAGGGGACTCAAAATATGCTCGGAAATATCACGGATGTCGTTTCGTTTGGTCGTACGGTCGCGTTATTCGGTGAATTACGACGAAACTCGAACGGACGCGAAAACGATCAAAATTAAGCGACGAATGGTATTTTTTCATTCCGATCACTAAAATAAAATATTTTAGTGTCTACAAAAATTTTTGGATGTCCGGATGTGGTCATAACGTAAGATATGCGCGTAAATGCAAACTTACGCAGTTTTTTTACGCTTTTAGTCCCTGTATGATCAAATAAGCGTATTTTCGCACACCGAACCACTCAAAGCTTATTTCTAAGCTGTGTTAAGGTTATATATGGTATGTTTAGCTTTTGATCATGTTCCGGAATGTACGTTGTCATACGAAACGACAGACTTTTGCAGTTTGACGCAAATAGTCCATGTGATCGCATAAACTTGTTTTTGCCATACCAAACCCTTCAAAACTTATTTCTAAGTTATGTAAAGGTTATTTAAGGTATGTTAAGCTTATGTTGTTGTTCCGGAGTGTTTGTCACGTTAAACTGATTACGTTTATGCATCAGTTTGCGTACAACTTTCCAGAAAGCGATATAGAGTTTAAAATCGATCAAATATCAAAATGTGCAAAATGTCAAACATAAATAACAAACATTGGGATCAAAACACATTGTTTTATTGATATTGAATTGTTCAGAGTTTGTACAAAGATTACACAAGCACAGATGTCACAGTCTCCCCTACTTTAGGAAATTTCGTCCCGAAATTTATTTAGAGGAAACTTGTGAGAATAGATGTGGATATTTCGCTTTCATTTGATCTTCACATTCCCAAGTAAATTCTGGTCCACGCTCAGATTCCCAGTGAACTTTGACAATAGGTATGCGCTTGCGTTTGAGCTTTTTGACTTCACGGTGTAGGATCGTTTCCGGCCCTGATTGAGTCGATCAGAAGAATTCCTATCCAAAACAAGAGGCGAAAACTAATGCTTTGGTGCGATCTCAGCCATATTCACTCTTAACTGTTGTTGTATTGATCAATAATGCGATTACACGTTCTGACAACACTTCGGCAGCACTTCGTGGCTTACCGGAAGAGAACACCTACAACTATGTATGTGGTTTCGCTCATACACCCTATATATAGGTCAACAGGTTTTGCTCTTACATACATGACATATAAGCAAAACCCCAAGACTGACATATGAGCAAAATCATGCTTTGACACATGAGCGAAATCAGATCTTGACACATAAACGAAATCACTAACTAACACAAATTTCACATGCACATGCAACCTATTTTCTCTCATATGTAGTGATGTAATGATGACATCACTATTATGATGTCATTATCAAAGATGGTGACATCATCCTCTTTCATATCCGCAACGAGACTGAGACTCGACATAAGACGAAGACGACAGATGAATGCACCAACAGACTCCCCCTCAGATGTTGACGAGTCTTAAGTGTCGAGTCTTTGCATCTTCAGTCTTTATCAGTCTGAACACTCTCTGAAATATCTCACTGTGAAAGCATCCTCAAACTTTATCTCTTTCTCGTAATCTTCAGGATCTGAATCTATCTCTACAATCTTCAGACTCGCTCTAGATGTCTTCAGACTCCCCCTTTCACTAAGCTGGGATCGTAATCTGGAATTCACAAGATCATAACCTGGCTTTCATCCTGCTCTGGATCGAAACCTGGCCAACCTGCATAAACTCTACCCAAAAATAAATTTTCTGATAACCATTTGTGGATAAGATTTTCAAATCTAATTTACCACTTGCATGAATAACGTTTTTATTGCAAAAACTTTTCTCATTTCATTTCAACATTCCTCAAACACTTTCACCCAAACCATTTGTTCATCATGTTTAGCACTCGGAATTTTGAAAATCAGCTTTCCAAAACCAGTTGTCAAAAATCTTTTTGAATTTTACAAACTTTATGCTAAAACACACTAAAATCTTTTTGAATTTTCTGAAAGAAAATAACTGACACCACTTGTAGAATCAAGAAAATGCAGAAATGAAATATTTACAAACAATATTTTTGTGAGTTCATGCAAGAGGATCATATCAGTTTTTGAGACAAATCACCAACACCGTTAAGCTTCATTTCATTTTAAGTTTTAATTGATTCACTTAGATTGTCAGTATACTGGCCCACATAAATTTTCACACAAAATTCAACTGCTTCGAGATATGCAATTAGTGTCTTAAGCACTTAAACTCAATCGCGTGTCCCACCTCAGAATATACTCCCTTATCCAGATCCCAATATTCAGTCTTACATGTAATTATGACACAAATGATATCTGTAGGGGTTAATAAATTATGAAGAATCATGAGAGCTCAGGTCAGAACTACCGTTCAGCAGAGAGATCATGACTCAACTTTTGGGTGTGTCCCCCTTAGAGGATCTTTTTTACAACAGCATTGCTAAGCAATTTTATTGTCTTATCATATATGTTGAGGGTGATGCTATGTTTCAAGCATTTGCAGAAAGTATTATTCGAGGACTAGGCAGAACTTCCATTCAGCAGAAGTCCCAGAATAATACCCCAGATATCACTGAGTATAAAGACCTAGTATATCAGAAAAAGGAATCCTTCAAACGAGATTTCGGGGGTTACCCATATATCCGAGAGATGTTTCCCCACGATATAAGCAAGTTTGAAATTTAGGTTTATATCTCGTCACAATCTACTAAATGTGCAAAAATTTACTGGCACATCATCAGTGAGACCGTTTATCATATTTTTACTTTCCATTTCTTTAGCATGTTGTGACAGTCCACTGATGTACTATCATTTCCTCTTTTATGCAACAAAACTCATTTTTCATTTTATCATGTTTTTGGCTTTTTCAAATTTTCAAATGTTTTTGGATTTTCTGAAATTTCTACTCCCCCTAAAATGCAAACACATTTTAGGAAATTTGAAAACAAACTGTACAAGAAATGACAACTGATATCGAATTGCCTTAATTCTCCATCCACTTGGCATAAACAATCAAAACTCCCCCTCACAACAAACTATTTTCCCATTATGATCTCAAAACACTAAAGTTTGTTTTAATCAAAATGGTTTTTCCGGAAAATAAGTTGTGTTGATTTTGTAAAACCATTAGTAGGTTAGGGATTTGATTCATCACATTGTTTTTCAATCACTTGTAGAAAATCAGATACAACTTAATGTCCCTGATTTACCACTTGTAAGATCAATCCAATCAAGCATTTTCAACCAAACATCATCTGTTGGTTGAATTCTCAAGGTGCCGATTCCTACTCCTCGCTTACCCACCTGGGAGTTCCGCCAAATCGCACTTATACAAAAACAATTTTCAAACACAATATAAGAAGGATGCCGATTCATGATCCACGATTACCAACTTGGGATCTCCGGCAAGTCAGGTTTTTACTGTTTGAAAAATATATCCACCCAAGCCTGACCTTCCTTGGGTGTAACAACCTCTTCTTCATCTTTACTTTTAACCAACTTGTGAACATTTCTTTTGGAAGCATAAAATTCTTTCACTCCTTTGGCCTTACCATCGACCATTTTTCCAAAAATGTGTTTCACAGTTCCGTTAAAAGCCTTATCAACATCAAATTTTTTCTTATCAGAATAAAATTGATTTGAGATTTCAATTTTCCCAACTTTCTTTTTAAAATTTTCAGCCCGCAGAGGTGGAAAATTCATATCATCCACATTCGGAACTGATTTCTCAACCTTTTCTTTAACAACTTTTGGCTCCTCTGATTTTGTGGAATCAGATTCATCACCAGAACTGTTTCCTGAACCCTTAACAACCCATTTTTGATTTATCAGATTTTCTTTTCTTTTAACCACATTCTTTGAACATTCACCAATTTCAAAGGTTGAATTTTCAAAGCCTGTAAATTTTCTGGTTGTTAGTTCAGTTTTCTCAACAACTTTTTCTTTCATTTTACCAGAGACTTCCTGTTTTGGTTTGAATATTTTCGGACAATTTCTAGCAATATGACCAGCAGTTTTGCACTGAAAACAGGTTCCCGTCTCTGTCTTCTTCTGAGCAATACTCTTCTTCATGTCTTCTTGCTTCTTTGCAAGGAATTCTTGATTTGTCTGCTTTCTGAATGCTTGCTCTTTCTCATCATCTAAAGATTTTCCTGAAACAAAAACAGTTTTTTGGTTTAGAAAATTTTTCATTTTTATGATTTTTCGGTTGATTAAATCCTAATCCTTTCTTTTTGAAATTACAATTATGGTTTGGTTTTTTATGAATACCAGAACCAGAACTGTAACCCTTTTTCTTGTTTAGTCTTTGTTGCACTCTTGTGGTGTAAAGTTTAGGTTTTCCAGAAAGATTAATATCTTTTATTTCAGAAATGTTGATTTCTGTTAGTTTGAAAACCTTTTTAATCATTTCAGTTTTAACACCTCTTATTGGAAAAATCTCATCAGAATATAATTTGTCAGAATCTTTCAAAGTATATGCTACTTTGACCGGTTCATCATTCAAATTAGATTTTGATAGCGAAAATTTCTTATCATAAACCCGTTTGTCCTTTTTGAATGTTGACTTTGACGTATCGGACTCAGACTTTGACTTGGATTTGGACTCCGGTTTTGACTCCTCTATGTCATCTTTATCTAACACCTGATCGACCACACTTTTTATCAACTTTGACTCATGATCAGTGTCGGACGACGTGTGCGTGACATCAATATTTTCTGGCAAGTTATCCGACGGCCCAGACTCCCATTGTAAGTTTATTGCCTTATCGACTCTTTCGGAATTTGGATTTCGAGGTGAATATCCATTTTCGACCGGGGGCGGACATCTACTGTAGACCACACTTGGTTTCTTACCAGAAATTTTCACTTTATCTTTGTCTTCTATCACAGATTTCTCTTCTTCTGAAGTCTTTATTTCTTCAAAAGTCTTCAAATTCTCCACAACCGGATAAATCCTATCAACAACAAAAGTAGAACATGAGTAACTTTCTAATAACTTGTTGACTCTTTCAGTTTCGATTCTTTGTGTTTCTAGCTTTAATTCCAGCTCAGCACACTTCTTTATGTGAAAATTAACATTATCAAGTTGTCCTAAGTAAGCTCTCTTCAGTGTATTCATTGCCACAGCTTGTTCACCATTTGAATCAGTATACTTGTTGATTTCTCTGTTCATTGTATCATAGGATTCTTTCAATCTGTTTATGTTATGCAGCAACTCATTGTTCTGCTTGATTAAAGAATCACAGTTCATGCACTTTTCAGGAACTTTGACAGGTTCTGCATCAACTTTGACTTCAAATTCAGGAACCTCTTTGACTGTTCTGTTTGATCATAAAAATTCAGCTCTTCTCTTTTTCTCGGCTTCTGCCTCAGCTTTTAATCTCTCTTCCTCTTCTTCCTCTTCTTCAAGTTTTCTCCGTCTTGCTTCAGCAGCTTCCATTACTTTTCTGCACTTTTCGCCACATTTCAAATCGTAGGCATTTGCAATGAAAGCTTTAGCATATGAAGTGTCTTTGGACATCTCTTTGGCCATAAGTTCTTGATCTGGGCAAAAATTGTCCCAACAGAAATCTTCAGCCAATTTTTCATCATCTTGTTCTGCCAAACACACTTTGCTGTTTGTTGGAAGATATTTATCCCAGCTAAAATTATCATATTTGCCCTGATTAACTAGACACGCTCTTTTTGAACCTTCAATCACATCTCTTCCGTGTGCAGTTTGTGCCTGATGCGGTGTTGGTGGTGTGACTTGATGATAAATCGCCTTTTTGTGATAATCGTTGTTTCCAAAAGGATTCTGGGCTCCACTAGCTTCACGATTTTTGCACTCCCTCTTGAAATGCCTTTTTTCCCTGCAACGAAAACATGTAACTTTAGATTTATCAAAGCCTAAAGTTGAAACATTTGCATCACGAAAATCATCTCGGCCTGTAATTTGTTTAAACTTTTCAGCTCTTCTCAATACGCTGTCCATGCACCATTTAATATACATCAATTCCATTTCCTCAGCATCGATTTGATCATAATCTTCTTTCGTGAGCATTGGATTACCGATCTTTCTGGCCACAAAACTACTATAGGATTCCAACACCATTCCCAACAAAGACATTTGATTTTTAGCTACTTCTTTAGAATAATCTTGATCACTTTCAAGATTTAATACAATATTGCATTGGAGTTTTCTTCCGTTCTTTGTTGCAGAAATGTTTGGATCGAATGATGAAAATCTAGTGCTGCTTGATCCCTGGGATGATTTCTTTTCAGAAGAATCTTTCGCACTGTAAGCAGTTTCGACTTTTGGAGAAAAAATTGACTTTTCGTTGACACCACCTTTGTAATACAAGCTGATATCTTGTTCTCCATCGTAGTTCTTCATCCTGGCAATCTTTCTTTGCTCCATCTCTTGAGCTTCCAGGTGTTTGATGAAATCTCCCAGTGTCATATTTTTATAATCTTTTCTGTTGGATCTTAGCATCATCAGAAACGTTCCCCAAGTTTCATATGGTAGCGCATCTGCAAGTTTTTCAATCAATTCATCAGTATCTTTTTTAATTCCAAGTTTTGTCATATTTCTCACCAAGTTACAATATCTATCAATTATTTGCTTGGTGTTTTCAGATTTCAAACAACGGAATAAATCGAATTCTTTCTTCATGAGTGACATTTTGTTTTTGAGCATATCATCACTTCCAACAAATTTTGCTTCCAATTCTGTCCAGATTGAGTAAGCAGTTCCATCATGTTGAAGCAGTATCAAGATATCTTCTTTTATTGCTTGCTGAAGCAGGCTCACCATCAATTTCTCATCTCGATATTTCTTTTTATCTTCCGTACTCATTTCTCGAATTGTTAACTGCACACCATTTGTTGTGGGTCTAACATATGGTTCCTCAGTGTGTTCCCACGCGTCCAAATGATAAGCTTTAACCCAATTCCCAAACCGTTCGGACCATGCATTGTAATCATCAATATCCATGAGTTTAGGCGGTTTCTGAGACGTTCCGGTTTCGTTCTCATGCAAAGCATTCTGTGTGATTGTAATCGGGCTAGCAAATGCGTTATAGAATTCAGTGTCCATTGTTCAAAGTTCACAAATTTCCAAGTTTAGGCAAAAATTGACTTTGGAGCGAAATCTTTGAATTGTCACAAACTCGAAATATCAAGGTGACACAATAAGCAAAACTTCTAAGTGTCACAAGAACGAAATACCAAAGTGTCTGTATGAGCGAAACTAACTTGACTGTCCACAAAAGCGAAATCAGATAACTTGTTCACAAGAGCGAAATCAACACTTGGTCTTATAAGCGAAATCACCTAATTCCTTTTGAGCGAAATCAAACCTTGAACCCTTGGAGAAAAATCAGACGAAAAATGACTGTATTAGCGAAATGAAGTGTGAACTATGAGCAAAATCAGCTGATGACATCATCATTTTCACGAGTCACTAAAAGCGAAACCTCAAAAATACTAAGATTTAGGTCGATTTTAGCTTTGAAACTTTCAAGGGTTTATTATTACATGATTATGAGTGTTGTGTGTGAATTTGAGCTTGTTTTACCGTGAAAAATTTTCAAAAATGACAAAGAAGGTGTAAAAAATCAGAATATGCAGCTGAAATGGCAAGAACTCTTCCTCCTGAGCTCTGATACCACTTGTAGGATCATTTTCGGCCCTGATTGAGTCGATCAGAAGAATTCCTATCAAAAACAAGAGGCGGAAACTAATGCTTTGGTGCGATCTCAGTCATATTCACTTTTAACTGTTGTTGTATTGATCAATAATGCGATTACACGTTCTGACAACACTTCGGCAGCACTTCGTGGCTTACCGGAAGAGAACACCTACAACTATGTATGTGGTTTCGCTCATACACCCTATATATAGGTCAACAGGTTTTGCTCTTACATACATGACATATAAGCAAAACCCCAAGACTGACATATGAGCAAAATCATGCTTTGACACATGAGCGAAATCAGATCTTGACACATAAACGAAATCACTAACTAACACAAATTTCACATGCACATGCAACCTATTTTCTCTCATATGTAGTGATGTAATGATGACATCACTATTATGATGTCATTATCAAAGATGGTGACATCATCCTCTTTCATATCCGCAACGAGACTGAGACTCGACATAAGACGAAGACGACAGATGAATGCACCAACAGACTCCCCCTCAGATGTTGACGAGTCTTAAGTGTCGAGTCTTTGCATCTTCAGTCTTTATCAGTCTGAACACTCTCTGAAATATCTCACTGTGAAAGCATCCTCAAACTTTATCTCTTTCTCGTAATCTTCAGGATCTGAATCTATCTCTACAATCTTCAGACTCGCTCTAGATGTCTTCAGACTCCCCCTTTCACTAAGCTGGGATCGTAATCTGGAATTCACAAGATCATAACCTGGCTTTCATCCTGCTCTGGATCGAAACCTGGCCAACCTGCATAAACTCTACCCAAAAATAAATTTTCTGATAACCATTTGTGGATAAGATTTTCAAATCTAATTTACCACTTGCATGAATAACGTTTTTATTGCAAAAACTTTTCTCATTTCATTTCAACATTCCTCAAACACTTTCACCCAAACCATTTGTTCATCATGTTTAGCACTCGGAATTTTGAAAATCAGCTTTCCAAAACCAGTTGTCAAAAATCTTTTTGAATTTTACAAACTTTATGCTAAAACACACTAAAATCTTTTTGAATTTTCTGAAAGAAAATAACTGACACCACTTGTAGAATCAAGAAAATGCAGAAATGAAATATTTACAAACAATATTTTTGTGAGTTCATGCAAGAGGATCATATCAGTTTTTGAGACAAATCACCAACACCGTTAAGCTTCATTTCATTTTAAGTTTTAATTGATTCACTTAGATTGTCAGTATACTGGTCCACATAAATTTTCACACAAAATTCAACTGCTTCGAGATATGCAATTAGTGTCTTAAGCACTTAAACTCAATCGCGTGTCCCACCTCAGAATATACTCCCTTATCCAGATCCCAATATTCAGTCTTACATGTAATTATGACACAAATGATATCTGTAGGGGTTAATAAATTATGAAGAATCATGAGAGCTCAGGTCAGAACTACCGTTCAGCAGAGAGATCATGACTCAACTTTTGGGTGTGTCCCCCTTAGAGGATCTTTTTTACAACAGCATTGCTAAGCAATTTTATTGTCTTATCATATATGTTGAGGGTGATGCTATGTTTCAAGCATTTGCAGAAAGTATTATTCGAGGACTAGGTCAGAACTTCCATTCAGCAGAAGTCCCAGAATAATACCCCATATATCACTGAGTATAAAGACCTAGTATATCAGAAAAAGGAATCCTTCAAACGAGATTTCGGGGGTTACCCATATATCCGAGAGATGTTTCCCCACGATATAAGCAAGTTTGAAATTTAGGTTTATATCTCGTCACAATCTACTAAATGTGCAAAAATTTACTGGCACATCATCAGTGAGACCGTTTATCATATTTTTACTTTCCATTTCTTTAGCATGTTGTGACAGTCCACTGATGTACTATCATTTCCTCTTTTATGCAACAAAACTCATTTTTCATTTTATCATGTTTTTGGCTTTTTCAAATTTTCAAATGTTTTTGGATTTTCTGAAATTTCTACTCCCCCTAAAATGCAAACACATTTTAGGAAATTTGAAAACAAACTGTACAAGAAATGACAACTGATATCGAATTGCCTTAATTCTCCATCCAGCAGATAGATCCTCACGGATAGGCAAGAAATGTGCTGACTTTGTAAGACGATCGACAACTACCCAAATGGCGTCATGACCTCTTTTAGTGTGTGGCAGCTTGGTAATTAGATCCATAGCAATGTTTTCCCATTTCCAAACCGGAATCTATGGTTGCTCCAATAATCCCGAGGAATGTTGGTGTTCTGCCTTAACCTTAAGACAAGTAAGGCATTTGGAAACATATAAGGCAATGTCTTTCTTCATACCCGGCCACCAGTACTGGGTTCGAATATCCTTATACATTTTATCTGCACCAGGATGAATAGAATAACGAGACTTATGAGCTTCATCCATTAGCAAGGTGCGGAGATTGTCTTGACTTGGGACCCACAAACGACCCATGAAATAAAATAGTCCAAAGTCTTTCAGTTCAAGCTCAGGTTTAATATGATACGGTAATTCCTTACCCATCAAACCTTGTGAAACCCAAGTATGTTGAGCCTGAGAAATGTGGGTTTGAATATCAGATCAAACCTGAACACAATGAAGCTTAACACGTTCCTTACGACTCAATGTGTCAGCCACGATATTCGCCTTACCAGGATGGTAGCGAATTTCGCAATCGTTGTCGTTTAGAAGTTCAACCCAACGTCGTTGCCTCATGTTTAGTTCTTTCTAATTGAAAATATACTGGAGACTTTTATGGTCAGTAAACACTACACACTTTGTACCATACAGGTAGTGTCTCCAGATTTTGAGAGCAAAAACTATTCCACCTAACTCAAGATCATGAGTCGTGTAGTTTTTCTCGTGTACCATCAATTGTCTTGATGCATAGGATATGACTTTGTTTCTTTGCATGAGAACATAGCCAACGCCTAAGTTGGATGCATCACAATATACGACAAAGTCGTCGTTGCCCTCAGGTAAAGTTAAGATAGGTGCATTGCAGAGCTTTTGTTTCAAGGTCTAGAAAGCTTTTTCCTGTTTAGGTCCCCACTCAAAAGGTTTATTCTTTTGAGTTAAAACAGTGAGAGGAACCGCAATTTTGGAGAAGTTTTCAATCAAATGGCGGTAATAACCCGCTAGACCAAGAAACGAACGAACCTCAGTAGGAGTAGTAGGTGTATCCCAATCCCTAATCGCACTGATTTTGGCGGGATCTACATGTATACCTTGTTCGTTAACGATGTGTCCCAAAAATTGAACTTCCTTAAGCCAAAATTCGCACTTGGAGAATTTGGCAAAAAGTAGTTCTTTCTTTAGGAATTCCATAGTAAGACGGAGATGTTGCTTATTATCAGCTCGTGTCTTTGAATAGATCCGATTGTCATCGATGAAAACGATGATGAACTTGTCCAAATAAAGCTTACAAACCCTATTCATCAAGTCCATGAAAACAGCAAGAGAATTTGTTAAACCAAAAGGCATAACAGTAAACTCGTAATGACCATATCTTGTGCGAAAGGTTGTCTTGGGTATTAACAGTAAACGAAGAATTTAGTCACATTATGTGGTGTACTTGAAAATTGTAAAAGATTTAATTAATCCGTATTTTCCAATGTACTTGTAATTATAATTACATGTTTATGTTCGTAAATTTTAAACGAAATCCGCTTAAAAATAGTAAGGGTGTTACAAGTTGGTAATCAGAGCTCATGGTTAAAGAGTAAAGTGTGTTCGGTTTGAGGCTTGACCGCAAATCCGGTAAGTACATGTATATTAATGGTTTAGCATGTTAAAGTGTTATGAACAACACATAGGGTTATCGTGTAATATACGTTACCCCAATTAATGGGTAGATATAGTTAATGAAATTACGTGCGTTGACACGTATAGTAGAAAAGCCTTGTATTATGATACGGGTGTTTAGTGAAGTTGACATTACTAATCTTTGTAAATGTTTAATTGAAGGATACTCGCATCTGAAGATGGCGAGGGGGTAACAAGTGACATATATGATAGAGGAACGGTCTGAAGTATGACAAGAGGAGCATGCTCACCAAAGACCAAATTGCGTAACAATCGCGAATAAGAGTAATGGCAAGGAAAGCCCGCCAGGGCAAGCATTACCAGGTGCACACTTTTAAATTTAATTGCACAAGTAGTAATATGCAACAAACACGTAGGGAATGGCGGTTTCATATATCTGATAAAACCTGAAAACCTGAATATGATATCTATTCAGGATGATGTTTCCAAGAAAAGTTTAATAGAAACACGTGTTATTCACGATGATGAATAACAAAAAAAATAATAGGATTAGTGCATATGGAAACTTAGGGGGGTAATTATCCAAGTGGAAAACTCTCAATATAATGCTAATGAGAAAAGTAGTGATCACATTAACGAATGTGATTATATAATAGTTCGATAGAAACGAAAAACATTATATATGTTCGAATGTAAAACTCGTAAAACTATTGATTGTTGTTTAGCAACTAAATAAAGTTTTACTAAATGAAATCAGAGATTTGAAATAAATAGAGGCGTTACTTACATAGGGCGTGATGTGAAAACTATAAAAAGGTCATGTGTGTCATGTGTTAATCGCTTACTCAGGCCAAATAAGTAGTGGCATATGATACCATGAACTTCTTGTAGTGGACTCATTTACGTTCAATGTAGTAAGGACGGGGTGAATGGGAAGAACTAAAAAGGTACCCAAATGAATAAAACAGGCAAGATGTTTGATAATAAACGTAAACACAAGTCGGATGACGGAAGCGTATTACATTAGAGTAACAAGCCCGAGAGAAGGGACAAGGATCAAAGTAAATGAAAATACAGACCGATTAATAGGAATGCTAAGGCATAGAGATAAAAGTTTGACTGTCACAAGTGATGAAATTCACACGGACAAGTCAAATAAATAAAAAAAAAATAAATAAAAATATATTGATAAACCTATGCAAAGGGTTATAAGCGCTAAAAACATTAAGATAAAAGAACCCTGGGTACGGGTTGTAAAGAAGTATAGGTATGAACCGGGTAACGGTAAACATAGAACAAACCGACATGTAGACGACGTAAGAAGTCATAGAGTCGGAAGGTTAATCCAAGAGGAACCAAAGGTAGCCTTAGACCACGGTCAAGGTCCATAAAATTCAAGAATGAAAATGAACGATTCTAAACTTAAAATGGTGAAAAGACCTACGGGTCAATAGCGTAAAGCGAGGGAACTGCTTACGATTCTCCGTGTAAAACGAGAATGGAAAAAGAATAAATTATGAGTTGTCAAATTCCTTGATATGAGTAATTGACATAGTTAAAAAAAACGTTAAACTAAAATTCAGTTTTAGTAAGAAACAACGTTTTAACAAATATGAATACTATGAGACGAATCCGGAAATGATTAATATCAAAGAATATAGGTCTCAACACCATTAGGTGCGAGACGATACATTCGAAAAGAAGAAGTATGATAAAGAAAAGTCGAACTAAACTCAAACGTGACGTGACATGCTCACGGTCAAGAAAAGTAATATAGAAAATGATCACGTTGTAACGTGGGTTACGAGATAAGGAGTCATAAAGTCGGATGATGAGTTCGAAAGTAAATATATGTACATTAAATAAAGACATGAATAAAAGATGATCTACGAGATCATCATAACCTACGGGATTCTAAGAAGTGTTATGGTCCACGGGACCAAAAGACCATTGGGTCACAAATAGAAAGAAATGAACTATTAAGGTCTCACCTTGAAAAGGTAAAAGGGTGAAAATTTAAAGAAATAGCCTACGAGGCTAAATAAAGGAACCTACGGGTCACTTGGGTAAAGCATGGAAAACTGGTTACAATTCTCCGTGTAAAATAATAACGGTCAGGAATAAAAAACTTAGAACGGAAATTCCTAGACACGAGAAAAAGACGTGAGACAAGAGAGAGCGTAAACTAAAATTTTAGGTTTTAGTCAAAAGCAATGTTTTAACAAACATAAGTAGCATAAGGAGGTTTAGAAAATCTTAAACATACATAAGGCCGGAGATGGAAAAATAGTATACCCGGGTGACGGAGTATGTAGCGACGGCGACTAATTAGTCTAGCCGGTAAAACTATTCAAAGTTAAGAAAAATGTCATGACAAATACAAAGCGCTTGTTAATTTAAGACAAGCGCTGGATAAACATATTAACAGAAGGATAAGACTAAGTGGTCAAGTGACAACTCGGCCAATAAAGATAAAAGATATAAGCTGAAAGTAACGGCCCGCGAGGCCTTAGACATAAAAGACGTACGCGTCAAAATAAATAAAACGTTAGATCGAAAGGAACAAAAGAATGTCTTGAAAACGAAACTAAGTTCGTTTAGTCTAAATTAAAAAGAACTACGTAAATAAGGTTTTGGGGACGAAACCTCTTTAAGAGGGGTAGACTTGTAACACCCCGAAAACGGGTTTGGTAACCAAACCACGTTAATACTAAAAGACGGGTAAAATACCGTTAGTGGTAAAATTTACCCGGTGAATATTAGGACTTAAACAAATAATCATAATATTAATTAAAAAGGAAAACAAATGCTTTGAGAAAACAAAGTCATAAGAAGCCCGAGTTAACGGGACTTAAAATAAGACGGGTTATAACCCCCCGGAACCTATTAAGATACTAGGAGTAATTAACTTAGTTATTAATGGGTAATTAAGTGAATGACTAAAAATAAAAATAAAAAACTCAAGACTTTTAACCCTCTTTATAAAATCTCTAAACATGAGGGACTAAACATGGGCAACTAGTGAAGTGTTTTAATTAAAAGACTTATATAAAAAAAGAAATAAAAAACACACACATGTGTGTGTACGTATGCGACCAGGATAAGCTCCATGGGAGCTCAAACCCTAACTTCAACAAAATCAACAAATTCAGGCTCGATTCAAGCCCTAAATCAACGCATGAACACGTAAAATGATCACCTAGTCATGGGGATCACAAGGTATGTTGAATTTTGTTATCTGATGATACTTTGAAATTATGATGAACACCAATAATCAAAATTCTGGAATGGATGATGAATCTATGAGTATTGTTGTGATGAAATACATGTTTACGCACAACCCTAGTTAATAATTCGATAAACTAGTGTTGAAAAATAGAAATTTGATGATTACCCATATGTGTGCTAAGTGGATTTTATATTATTGTGATGAACATATGATCATGTATGTTAAATTGTGAGAAAACTGATGTTATGATGTAAGATAGTGATAATGTTCATGTATACTAGACCAAGGGCTTGATTTTGATAATATAAACTTGGTTAAAAGCTAGTAATGAACTAGATAAAAGTGGTATAAAAATATTGCCCGTAAGGTGTTTGTTAAAATGCTTAAATGAATATTCATATGTTGAAATTGTGAATGAATCGCGTAATTGTCTAATTTGATTAATCCCGTATGAAATGGGATAATACGAGTTCTAATCATGAAGATGATTTAATTTAAATGGTGCATGTCATATGAATAATGGTAGTTAACTTTTAGAAATTTAAACTAACCAATGATGAAGTCGAAGAGTAGTTTCGACATAAAATTCGTAAGATGGAATAGTCATAAGTAATGATGACTAATCTAACCGTCTTATGAATTATGATGATAGTTTGACGCTTGACAAGCTAGGTGGAGGCTTGGAAAGGTGGTGGGTCAAACAAATCAAGTATGAAGAAAGGCGTAGTTTGGATGCAAGGTAAGTTAAGCTTACACCCTCTTTTATTATAATTCACATACATGTGAGTATTGACTTCGAGTTATGCTAAGTAATTGATTATGATATTCCGACATGATACATTGCAAGTCAGAATAAGTAAAAAGGGCAAGAAACCATAAGTTATGATAAAAAGGGTAAAAATAGAAAAGTAGTCGGGTAAAGACTAATAAACGAGAAATTTTGAACATCGTGTTATGGGGTGAACTATAATGGGTAAAAGTGGTCAAATGATAACCCGAACATGAGTTGACGGATAGACAAAAGATTTGAAAAAGATATCTTTTGGTGAAAGTTATAACGGGTCGAACAATTTAAGAAAATGTCTTTTAAGTAATAAGAACTCATGGTGCAAACCGGGATAGGTTCAAGGGGCGGGATGGTATTAAGATGCCATCATATTTTGGTAAATGGTCATCTTGACTAAAGGGGTTAAATGGTGTGTTAACACCATTGACAACAATAATTGATAATCGCTTATTGAGCTTTGTGGTCACAGGAAATATCACGCGGACTTTGTTGCTTTTAACTACAAGGTTTATAAGCAAAAAGGTATTTGAATGGGTCAAAGCTATGATCCGAGCCAGGTATGTATAAGTAGGTTTATGAGTAAAAGGTGTGAATTTGGTCAAACACATCGTTAATGGTCCTTCGTCGTGCAAGAGGAGACTAAGGTTGACCAAAATGCCCATGAACGCTAAACGGGTTAAACGACCCTTACGAGTCATTTAGAAACAAGTATTATGCTAAGGTAAGATTTGTCAAGTGTTAAAGTATGGGCAAAAACCTTAATTGGATCAAATGCATTAAAGCGGTTAACTGGATCACATAAAAATCCACCACAATAATTATTGTGGCGGAATACCACTTGATAGAAATGTGAAATTTTGATGATAGAAATGAATGTGTGAGTCTATGCGTAAAAGCGCGTAAATACCCTTAGCGGGTCAAATTAAGAATATAAGCATAAACGGGTTCATGAGGCGTAATAACCCGTAATTTGAGGCTAACATGATAGACAATATTTAATTTAAGAGGTTCATGTGAATTAGGGGTCAAACAAACTTGTTTGTTTGATAAATACATGAACGGGTCAAAATTTAGTAACTATATTTTAAGCCGAAAGCTTAAAAGTCCATAATTTTGTTAATCTGGATGTCGGATGTTAACTCCATATGATGGAGAATCAAATTACGGTCGCGTAGGAAAAAGAATCGCGTAAAACGGATCAATAACGAATAAGTTAGGGTCGTTTCCGTAAAAACTGGCATAGCTGGCAGAGTGCAGGTTCCAGAAACGAACCTGCTGAAAAAGGGTCTCCCTCGCGCCACGCTAAGGAGCAAGTTAGTTCTGGCGCGTGGCATGACGGAGTCAGTTTCTGAAAATTTGTTTTTTTCAATTATTTCGCTTCGCGAAATCGTTTAAACACGTTCTAAACTACGTATGACTAATTCAATTCATGTTTTATGAATTGTAGGGATAATATACAATACCGGAGGATGATCAAGCTCAACGAAGAACCGAACACGATCAAGTTACAAGCTTCCGCACATTGTTAATCGTTATTTTTAAACGACGAATTTAGTCAGATTATGTGGTGTACTTGAAAATTGTAAAAAATTTAATTAATCCGTATTTTCCAATGTACTTGTAATTATAATTACATGTTTATGTTCGTAAATTTTAAACGAAATCCGCTTAAAACTAGTAAGGGTGTTACAGGAAGCCTTTTAAGAAAAGCCTTTTAAGTGTCGATGACTGTCCATAAATTTGTTGAAGCCTTTTAAGTATCGATGACTGGCCATAAATTTACAGAGTATAATTCAAGTTGTAATGTATCATGAAGAGCTAATTAAAATATATGGAGAATGTACAACAAAGGTTTAAGTTAATATAAATAACAAGATAAGCATAGATGATTATAATTTAAATATTCGTAAGTCGTAAGTTTTCAAAATATAGAAGTTTGATACATCACCATCCCATAATTTATCTCAAATGAGATAATACCAACAACCACAAATATCTGTAGACTTTCTTTAAGATCAGCTTGGCTTTTTCTTCAGAGTAGTCAAATTTGCATCTCATATTTCTATGGATACCATTGGGCTTCGTGAACTTCTTGGTGAATTGACAAGCCGAGTATCTAAATCCCTTGCCATGCTTCTCCCGTCGAAAGTCAATTACAGTGTCAACTCCATTCAGATTTTCAACTGTCATCTTCAGTGTTCTATAAATCCTTGATAAAGACGCTACTTTCACATTCAGACGCTTAAAAATAAATATAAAATACCAATAATTAATAAGAAATAAATAATGTATTTAAGGAGAGTAACAAAAAAACAGCTTAATTGTAACAAACATTTAACATCCAAAGAATGAGGAATAATATATTAACAGAATAAAATAACAAAATGTTTGCTGCAGTACCATACGAATTGTAAGGGGTATACATCAGGATCAGCTTCATAATCTGAGACAGCGGTGTAATAATCCTCAAGAAAACCGACTCCCTCGAATATTTTTCCGACACCCCAAAATATTTTAAAATATCTCTATATGTCTTTTAATACATCCAGTATGTGAAAACCGAGCCCGAAATACAATATATTATAAAAAATAAATAAAAAACAAGAAAATATAAGTTTAGGAGGGCGGCGACAACCCTCGCCCTTAGTTTACGCGGGCGGTTTAAAGGTTAAAGGTAAAAACCTGATTTTTGAAGTTGAGGCGGGCCGCGTAAACCTTAGTTAACATCTACGCGGGCCGCGTGAACTTAAAACTTAGCGCGACCCTGGGCCGCCACGTGGCCCAACACCCGGCAGACCTATACATTGACTCAGCCCAGCTACGCATTGACCCGGGTTTAACGCGGGCCATGTAAACCCTGGTCTTGTGTTACGCGGGCCGCGAGAGAACCAGACTCAGCAACTATATAAATAGGCCATCGGGTTTCATTCAGAATTCGTTCAAAGTTTCTTTCTCAATCTCAATTTCTGATATTAGGCAACATAATCGAGTATTATACCCCCCTAAATAGCGAAGTTCTGCTCCGTTGTAAGTATTATAACCCCTGGATACGTATTAGATACGCTGCCCGATTGATCTAGGGTTGCGTAACGGCTGACGTGGTTCTGCCCTGCGTAGTCGTTGGAATGCCGTCTCGGGGAGGGTATTACTAATGTTAAAATGGGTTATTATACTAACGCGTGTGCATTTGTGTAAATTATAGATTATCACCAGGAAACCCTTACGGAACATCTAAGACAGCAATGTGAGTTGATCCGCTTTTTGTGAACTGTTTTACAAAACCTCACTTAATTAATTATATCTAAAGCAGTTATTGAGTATTTGTAAGAATACAATTATCATGAGTATGTTGGGGTTTTGTATACAAAATTTGTTACCACCTGGTCAAGGAGTAACATTTCAACAAATCGGGTTTGACAGTACCATGGATGTTAATTGTTATGTCTTGGAAACAAATGTAATTGCGAGATCGCCCTCAATACTGTACACTGGGTTTTTATTAAACTTGATTAAACTAGGATTCACTCACCAGTATTTTCCACTGACAAATGTTTTTAAAATGCGTTTCAGGTAAAAAATTGTGAAAGCCAAATAGAAGCCAGTTGGACAGTACTGAAGGCTTGGAAAAGTGGCAGTAAAGTTACCTAAAATAAAATAAATGTTTTTATTAAATAAAATAGGATTTATTCCTATAAAAACGTGTGTACTATGAACTTGGGTTTATCCCATGTGTTTAATATTATGGAAATGTGGTATTTTACTCTAATCAAATATTCCTAACTACGGTCCTGATGAAAATTTCCACTGCCAAATTAGACAATACACGATACCACCGAAACTGGCTCGCGGCCGCCCGTTCCCGAGGATCAGGGATCGGGGGTTGCGACAGGAGGTGGTATCAGAGCTAAGCCACTGATTCAGCCACAGAAGTGTTCTGCTGACATCAAAATTTAATCTGTTAGGAAATAAATTACGGGAATACATGCATAATTGTATTTAATTATTATGTGTTATTTGACTATTTGTTAGTTTACAGTATGAGCGACCAAGGACCATCTGACGCGTACCGTCAATTGTCTGGTTCGCCTAGAAGCGAAGGCACCTCCTCTTCTCAGTCTGCCATCTCAGGGTACTCTGCTGATACGGAAGAAGGAATCTTTGTGTTTAAGGCTCAGTCAGAAGAGCCATTTCCTCAGAAAAAGAGGGGATGGTTTAGTAGAGGGGCACACGAGCGTAGAAAACGTATGAAAAAGTTACAAGACCAGAGAGTACTAGCCGCAGCCAATAGAGAGACAGATGCCTATGCCCAGGATATTACAAATAGGGGTATAGCCAACATCCACATCTTAGCAACCACTGCAGCTGACCCTAATTTGGAGCAAATAATAGCACCCCAACCACAACCACCAATCCCTGATCAACCCATGGAGATACAAAACCCTGAAAACCAGGTAGAGATGCATGACTTCAATCCGGAGGAAATACCTAGGGTACCAGCACCAAAACCCCTAGACCCAAATTACGATCCCTGGTGGGATGAAGTTAGGGAGTATGTGCAACGCTACCCGATACATGAAGACACACCCATGCAGAACCTAGGAGCCTATCCAGGTATGGACCCTTTAGATCCCTATTACCACGACGAATACATTAGGGAAATTTTAGAAGATCCTTACCGATTTCAGGCACCTACACCGCCATACCAGGAACCCGTACACCAGATTCCGAACCCAGTCCTAGAACCTGCACCCCCAATGAGTGCAGAAAACGTACAAGAACTTAGGACATTTGGTGAGGAAATTCTAGAAAATAGTGAGAGAATGCGACAGGTGGGAGAGCGACTCGTCTGGAAGTATGACGAGCGCAATATGGATTTTTGGATGAATCCATATCCGTGAATGTGATGGTGGAGACGATAATAGTAATAATAATAACATAAAAATAAAATAAAATAAAATATGTGTGTACAGATGCCTACTATTATTTATTTCAGTTAGTATTGTAATTTTTATTTCAGTACTGGTGTGCAATAGATGCATAGTAGATGAATAGAGTAAAGTCGCAATGATCGATGCTTTTGGCTAAATTGCGTGTCATGTGATTGACTATATTAAATATTATTTTGTGATATTAATATGGGGTAAATGTTTAAAATTCAGATGGCCGACGAAGGAAATCAAGGAAATCTGAATAACGATAACCAGAGTAACATTAACGTGGTTAATGAGAATCCAAGAATCAATAACAATGGAAACCAAATGGATAATAGTGTCGTTCAACACATAGTGGTACAAGGAATTATAGATGCAATGCCATTTATTATTCAAATGGTTCAAGAAGCGAATAATAAAAGTAAACATAGCAATAAGCGACCAATTGAACCAGAAAACAGCGTGAACAATGGACCCGTACTTCAAGCGCCCATTCCCAAAAGAAGAAGAACCATGCCTTATGGTTGTTCTTATAAGGAATTCTGGTCTTGCAAACCAATAGAATTCTCGGGCAATGAAGGAACCATTGCAGCTCTACGTTGGATAGAAAAGACTGAGGCTGTTTTAAAAATAAGCAAGTGTGCTGAAGAAGATAAGATAATGTTTGCTTCTAACTTGTTTAAAAATTCAGCCTTAGAATGGTGGAACACTATCCTCCAGTCAAGAGGAAGTGATAAGATATACAACATGGAATTGGAAGAATTTAAAAATATGGTAGAAAGGAAATTCTGCCCTCCCAATGAAAAAGAACAGATAGCAAATAAGTTTCTGAACTTAAGGATGACCGGGGTAGATAGTAAGGGTTATACTACTACATTCTTTGAATATGCTAGAATAGTACCAACTCTTGCATCACCAAAGCCAGTATTAATCTCCCGTTACATTTGGGGATTAATTAGAGAGATTAGACATATAGTCAAGGAAGCTAGACCTCAAACTATAGAAGAAGCTGTAGAACTAGCTAATACCTTGACAGATGAGTTAATCCGTACTAGAGAAGAAGACCAGAGGAGGAACCTAACCCAAAGGCTTACCCAAGAATTATGTTCTGGGAATTACAACCGTAGGAATATGGGTTCTACCTCTGCACCATTCTACAAGGTCTGCAAGAAAAAGCATTCGGGAAAATGTTCCACTCTTTGTAATTTCTGCAAGATGCCAGGACACAAGGAAGAAGATTGCAGGAGGAAAACCAGTAATGGACTGTGCTTTAACTGTGGAGAGAAAGGTCACATCAAGCCAAATTGTCCGAAATTGACTCCAGTTGCGAAAAACAGGAACACTAAAAATGCTAGAGCATTCGTTTTGACTGCAGATGAAGCCAAGATGATTCCAGACGTGATAGCTGGTACGTTTTTAGTTAGTGATGTTTTTGCTAAAGTATTATTTAACTCTGGTGCAAACCAAAGTTTTATTAATACTTCGTTTTGCAAACTTCTAAATCAGTCATTAACGAAACTACCACAAGAATGTCTAGTAGAGACAGCTAATGGAGAAACAGTTAGGATTTCTGAATTCTTGCAGGGAGCAAGAGTAGAAATTTTAAATCAAAAGTTTATTACAAACCTTTACCCAATGAATCTGGCAGGATTTGATATCGTTTTAGGAATGGATTGGTTAATTGCAAATAAAGCGAGTATTTTATGTGATCAAAAGTCAATCCAAGTGAATTCACCAAAAGGTGAAAATATCACAATTAAAGGGGATAAACCCTTTAGATCCACTAAATTCATCTCTGTGATGAAAACTGCAAGGTATATAAGAAAAGGATCTATAGTGTATTTGATTTCCATAATCACTAACACTAAAGGAAAAGAATTAAAAGACATTCCAGTAGTGTCTCAGTTTTCAGATGTATTTCCAGAAGAATTACCAGGACTGCCGCTGGACAGAGAAGTTGAGTTCAGAATTCATGTGTTACCTGGAACAGCACTGATTGTCAAAGCACCCTACCGTTTGGCACCCGCAGAAATGCAGGAATTAAAGAAACAATTGGATGAATTGCTTGAAAAAGGATTCATACAGCCAAGATCATCACCATGGGGAGCACCGATTTTATTTGTTAAAAAGAAGGACAGATCAATGCTTATGTGCATTGACTACCGTGAATTAAACAAGATCATGATTAAGAATCGGTACCCACTACCGAGAATTGATGATCTGTTTGATCAATTGCAAGGAGCTCGATTTTTCTCTAAAATTGATTTAAGGTCAGGATATCATCAATTAAAGGTACAGGAAGAGGATATTCCTAAGACCGCATTCAGAACAAGGTATGGCCATTATGAATTTACTGTCATGCCATTTGGTTTAACCAATGCCCCAGCCACATTTATGGACATGATGAATCGAATATGTAAGCCATATTTGTATAAATTCATAATTGTCTTTATAGATGATATTCTCATTTATTCTAAGAGTAAAGAAGATCATGCAGATCATTTGCATGCACTTTTGAGTCTATTAAGAAAGGAAAAGCTTTATGCTAAGTTTTCGAAGTACGAATTTTGGTTAGAGCGGGTACAGTTTCTTGGACATTTAGTGAATCATGAAGGAATTCATGTGGATCCAACAAAGATCGAGGCAATTACTAAATGGAAAACCCCTGAGTCACCAACCGAAGTTAGAAGTTTCTTAGGATTGGCCGGTTATTATAGAAGATTTATTCAAGATTTTTCTAGAATAGCCATTCCTTTAACTAAGTTAACCTATAAATCCATTAAGTTTGAATTGGGACCAAAACAGGAAGAAGTTTTTAGAATTCTTAAGCAAAGATTAACCCATACATCCATACTAGCGTTACCAAAAGGAACTGAAGATTTTGTAATCTATTGTGACTCTTCTAATTTAGGTTACGGATGTGTATTAATGCAACGCCAAAAGGTTATAGCATATGCGTCTAGACAACTTAAGAATCATGAAGAAAATTATTCCACACATGATTTGGAATTAGGAGCTATAATTTTTGCTCTTAAGATTTGGAGACATTACCTTTATGGTAGTAAGTTTACCATATTCACTGATCATAAGAGTTTAAGGTATGTTTTCAGGCAAAAAGAATTGAATATGAGACAAAGACGCTGGATGGAGATGCTCAGTGATTATGATTGTGATATTCAGTATCATGAAGGAAAAGCAAATGTAGGGGCAGATGCTTTAAGCCGAAAGTATCATGAAAAGCCAAAAAGGGTACGTTCTCTTAAATTAAATCTGGAGGTAGATTTAAATGATCAAATTAGAAAAGCACAAGAATCAGTAATCAAGGATGATACTGAAAAATTAAAAGGTATGATTAAGGGAATAGAACAAGGAACAGATGGAATTTGGAGATTCCATAAAAAGAGAATGTGGATACCTAAATTAGGAAACCTACGTCATCGTATATTAGAAGAAGCCCATAAGTCTAAGTATACGATGCACCCAGGAAATGATAAAATGTACCAGGATTTAAGAAAGAATTTCTGGTGGATAGGAATGAAAAAGGACATAGCAACTTATGTTTCTAAATGTCTAACCTGTTCACAAGTTAAAGCTGAACACCAAAAACCCTCAGGGCTATTGCAACAGCTAGAAATGCCAGTATGGAAATGGGAATTGATAACAATGGATTTTGTTACTAAATTACCCAAAACAAAGAAAGGAAATGATACAATATGGGTGATTGTAGATAGGTTAACCAAATCGGCTCATTTCCTAGCAATGAAATAAACTTTCAGTATGGAAGAGTTAGCTAAATTATATGTAAATGAAATAGGTTCTTTACATGGAATACCTTTATCGATTGTTTCTGATAGAGATAGCCGCTTTACCTCTCATTTTTTGTCAAGTTTCCAAAAGGCAATGGGAACCAAGTTGAATCTAAGCACAGCTTATCATTCTCAAACAGACGGACAAAGCGAAAGGACAATTCAGACGATGGAAGACATGCTTAGAGCTTGTGTAATTGATTTCGGAGGTAATTGGGACGATCACTTACCTTTAATAGAATTTTCTTATAATAATAGTTATCACACAAGTATCAATGCTACCCCATTCGAAGCACTTTATGGACAAAAGTGCAGAACCCCAGTCTGTTGGGTAGAAATTGGGGAAAAGCAACTATCTGGACCTGAGATAGTGCAAGAAACAACTGACAAGATTATTCAAGTCAAGGAACGACTGAAAGCAGCACGAGATTAACAGAAGAGCTATGCTGATAACCGACGCAAACCATTGGAATTTCAAGTAGGAGATAAAGTATTGTTAAAGGTCTCTCCTTGGAAAGGAGTGGTAAGATTCATCAAACGGGGAAAGCTAAGTACCATGTATGTTGGACCTTTTGAGATTATTAGAAGAATAGGACCTGTAGCCTATCAACTACAACTGCCAGAGGAAATGGCAGGAATACATGATGTATTTCATGTATCTAATCTCAAAAAGTGTGTTTAGCTGATGAATCACTGGTAGTACCTCTTAAGGATATAGAGGTAAATGAACAACTTAAGTTTGTAGAAAGGCCTCTACAGATTGAAGACAGGAAAGTTAAAAATCTCAAGCATAAGAGACTAGTTCTGGTCAAAGTGAAGTGGGACTCCAAAAGAGGACCTGAGTATACATGGGAGCTTGAATCTGAAATGCAAAGGAAATATCCACATTTGTTCCAGTAGATCTCGAGGAAGAGCTCTAAAACAAGGTGGGGAGGATGTAACAATCCTCAAGAAAACCAACTCCCTCGAATATTTTTCTGACACCCCAAAATATTTTAAAATATCTCTATATGTCTTTAAATACACCCCGTATGTGAAAACCGAGCCCGAAATACAATATATTATTAAAAATAAATAAAAAACAAGAAAATATAAGTTTAGGCGGGCGGCGACAACCCTCGCCCTTAGTTTACGCGGGCGGTTTAAAGGTTAAAGGTAAAAACCTGATTTTTGAAGTTGAGGCGGGCCGCGTAAACCTTAGTTAACATCTACGCAGGCCGCGTGAACTTAAAACTTAGCGCGACCCTGGGCCGCCACGTGGCCCAACACCCGGCAGACCTATACATTGACTCAGCCCAGCTAGGCATTGACCCGGGTTTGACGCGGGCAGCATAAACCCTAGTCTTGTGTTACGCGGGCCGCGAGAGAACCAGACTCAGCAACTATATAAACAGGCCATCGGGTTTCATTCAGAATTCGTTCAAAGTTTCTTTCTCAATCTCAATTTCTGATATTAGACAATATAATCGCGTATTATACCCCCCTAAATAGCGAAGTTCTGCTCCGTTGTAAGTATTATAACCCCTGGATACGTATTAGATACGCTGCCCAATTGATCTAGGGTTCCGTAACGGCTGCCGTGGTTCTGCCCGACGTAGTCGTTGGAATGTCGTCTCGGTGAGGGTATTACTAATGTTAAAATGGGTTATTATACTAACGCGTGTGCATTTGTGTAAATTATAGATTATCACCAGGAAACCCTTACGGAACATCTAAGACAGCAATGTGAGTTGATCCGTTTTTTGTGAACTGTTTTACAAAACCTCACTTAATTAATTATATCTAAAGCAATTATTGAGTATTTTTAAGAATACAATTATCATGAGTATGTTGGGGTTTTGTATACAAAATTTGTTACCACCTGGTCAAGGAGTAACATTTCCACAAGTCGGGTTTGACAGTACCATGGATGTTAATTGTTATGTCTTGGAAACAAATGTAATTGCGAGATCGCCCTCAATACTGTACACTGGGTTTTTATTAAACTTGATTAAACTGGGATTCACTCACCAGTATTTTCCACTGACAAATGTTTTTAAAACGCGTTTCAGTTAACAAATTGTGAAAGCCAAATAGAAGCCAGCTGGACAGCACTGAAGGCTTGGAAAAGTGGCAATAAAGTTAACTAAAATAAAATAAATGTTTTTACTAAATAAAATAGGATTTATTCCTATAAAAACGTGTGTACTATGAACTTGGGTTTATCCCATATGTTTAATATTATGGAAATGTGGTATTTTACTCTGATCAAATATTTCCACAATACACGATACCACCGAAACTGGCTCGCGGCCGCCCGTTCCCGGGGATCAGGGATCGGGGGTTGTGACAAGCGGCATCAAAATCTGTGTCGTCGATATCATCGGATGATTCATTCGATACAAGATAATCACTGTCAGAATCTGTGTCATTGGATTCTTCAACATCCGACTGGTGATCCAAATCCTCGGTAATTGGAGCAACTTCAAAATTGGGTGAGGAAGTATCGTCTATCAGACTGTCATTGGATTTGGGAGCAACAATCTCACATCCATTCAAATCAAAGGCAGTAAGCAGAAAGATGTAATCCGCTACGTATCTTAAAACAAGTACAATTCCTGTTTGCATGCCCATGTAGTGTACAACCTTTTCCCATCCATCGGTTATAAAGTAACAATTCTGAAGAGGATCACGTTGAAGTACTACATCAAAAGAGTCCCACTGATTCACATAGATCTTAAATGTCTCTTTAAGTTTACCAACTCCAATACTGATGTTAACTAACTCCTTGGGTATTAGTTGAACAAAAAGATATAAAATTATGAAATCAACAAAGGTACAATAAAAGTAACAACTATATCACTAATTACTATAGTAACATTTAAGTATTGGATTCAAATACCAAAACTTACCAACACGTCCTTACAAACATCAGTAAAACTATGGGAGAATGAATCCATACATCCAAAGTTCCTCTCAAACGATATTGATGTGAACATAGAAATCATTAGGAGTTTTGTTGGATAATGATGAACTTTTTCAAAAGGTGTCAGCAGATACGTATATGGTGCAGTTTTTTTAAATACCAACAGACATCCTTCTTTCAATGAAAGGTCAGAGAGAACTGAGGACCATCCTTCTTTTAGAGCAAAACTTCCATTGTGTTTTGAGAATCGGTAATCCCATCTCATACCGTTTACACACTCTATAACGCCAACGTTACCAGGAACCTCTTTGAGTAAATGATTGTTTGCAAAGTTTTGTGGTATTATCTGTTGAGTTCAAGTATTTAAGTATTGGCAAGTGTTTTATGTGAATTAATTGTTAACAATAAAACTGTAGAAAATGGTTTTAATGTAATAATCTTACCAAGATTTTGGAATTAAGAGAGTCTAAATATTTATAAAAAGACATCTTCCAAGATATGATGTTTCTGGTTAAAAATCAAAGAAAAAATGAGACAATGTATTTTATCAGATAAATCATTATTTATAACAAATATGAACCAACAATGTTTAACATATCTATGTCATTCAGATAACGCATTTAATATTTATCGATTTATCTAGAGTATATCAATAAATAAAGATTCCTCTAAAAAATGTAGAATCGAGTACCACTGTCAATAAATTTTTTTTCTGCAAGTCCATAACTAAAAGATTTTTCATTTAATCATATTCTTTAATATCAAGTAAGAAAAAACAACAAAATATACCTTATCGATTGCTTTCAAGAATCCAAATGTAACACCATATCAAAGAAAACTTCAAATCGAAAACATTATAAAAAAATAAAAAAGCTTGTAAAATTAAATTGATATATCATCTAAAACATGCAATACATTGAGAACAGTCTTCATAACAGTTGTTAATCATGTGCATATGAAACTAATGTACATACAATTTTTAATAAATATTATTATACCTTGATCGAAGTTGTTGATGATGTCAAAAGTAAGAAGTATTCAAGTGGAGTGATTTAATATTGAAATGGACATCGGTGATTAAAACTTGAAGCACTTTTTATGAGATCAGACAAACAATTTTGTAAAGGGGATTTGGAGAGTCGCTAAAAAGGTAAAGTATGTTTTTATCTGCCTCTATGTAAAAAAGTAAACCGCCATTGGAATAATAAATTACATTTTACCGCCATTGAGATAAGGAAGTTACATTTTACCCCCTAATAATACAGCTGTCATTTTCAAATAATTCAAATCATTTTCAAATAATTCAAACCATTTTCAAAATACTTTGAAAGTCTTTTTCTTGAGTGCTGAACAATCTTCTTCATTCAGATGTTTGACATTATGGATACAAATAATAGAATTTCAAGTAAGTATGAACTGTTCTTTCAACCAAGTCAAAGTCAAGTCTGTGCTAAAGCAAGGAAAAAAGGAAGCGTGTTCTGCAACAAAAGCGAAACAACAGTGGTTTTCATCATACATCAACATCCGATTCTTTTAAAAGGATTCCATTATTAAACACTCCAAGTGGTATGTCTTATAGGTTTGCAAACAAAATTTTACAAGAAATACATATTTATATGTTATATTTTGGGAATCCTTACACATGTTTCGTATTTTACAAGTTTCAACAACCAATGTTGAAAGAAGGAATGTGTATCATTTTCCTGCGTATGCTACTCCAAATATTAGTAGTAATTTGTTTCACCCATCTACAGAAGTAAAAGGTATACTTACTGCAGATATTTTTTGGTAATTTCAAAAAAATTTCACAATACGTTCAAAGTTCTTTTCTTGTGTGGTCAACAATCTTCTTCATTCAAGTATTTTAAATTATGGATACATATAACACAATTTCAAGTAAGTATGAAGTGCTCATTCAAGCAAGTCAAAGCTGTGCTGAAGAAAGAGAAAAAAGGAAGTATGTTCTTCAACAAAAGAGAAACAAGACAGGTTGTCATCCTACATCAACATCTGATTCTGTTGAAAGGATTCCATTTTTAAATACTTCAAGTGGTATGTTCTATAGTTTTGCAAACAAAATTTAAAAGAAATATGTATGTATATTTTATGTTTTTGGAACCCTTACATATGTTCTATTTTACAAGTTTAAACCACCAATGTTGAAAGAAGGAATGTGTATCATCTTCCTGGTTATGCTACTCCAAATATTAGTAGTAATTTGTTTCACTCATCTACAAAAGTAAAAGGTATACTTACTGCAGATATTTTTTGGTAATTTCAAATAATTTTCACAATACTTTCAAAGTTCTTTTCTGGAGTGGTCAACAATCTTCTTCATTCAAGTATTTTAAATTATGGATACAGATAACACAATTTCAAGTAAGTATGAAGTTGACATTCAAGCAAGTGAACGTCAAAGGTGTGCTGAAGAAAGAGAAAAAAGGAAGTATGTTCTTCAACAAAAGAGAAACAACAAAGGTTGTCATCCTGCATCAACATCTGATTCTGTTGAAAGGATTCCATTTTCAAATGCTTCAAGTGGTATGTGTTATAGTTTTGCAAACAAAATTTAAAAGAAATATGTATGTATATGTTATGTTTTTGGAATCCTTACATATGTTCGATTTTACAAGCTTCAACCACCAATGTCGAAAGAAGGAATGTGTATCACCTTCCTACTTATGCTACCCCAGATATTAGTAGTAATGTGTGTCACTCATCTACAAAAGAAAAAGGTAAACTTACTGAAGATATTTTTTTCTAATTTAATTATGAATTTTAGTTTTGTTCATTTATTTTGTATACTTTTGTCTTATAAGATTCATCAAGAAAAATCTCATCAAGGAATGTACATCACACTCCTTTTGGAAGTACTAACCAAACATCCTATTTTGTTGAGAGGACTCCATTATCAGATATTACAAATTGTATGTTTTAAATTTTTGAAACAAAATATTTGTTCAATCTTAGTTTTTATGAATTGTTATATGTGTCTTATTTTACAAGCTTCAATATAGGTGTAATATCTAAAATTGAATTACCAATGAGTGCAGAGATGTTAGCAGATTCTGTGGTTAAGAAGATTCATGGAATTTCTAAAGGTATAAGATACGAATGTAAATTCCTGTTAAGTTTTCAATATGTAGATAACTTATGTTGACTTATAAATTTGCTAAGTCTGTAGATTATATTGATCATGGAGATGCCATCTTTGTGTGTTCTAAATGTGATGCAATGTTATGGGAAGATGAAATGCTTAGGGGAAATAAAAAACTTAAGAAAACATCCTATTCTCTTTGTTGTTCAAATGGAGATGTCGAGCAACCACCACCGCCTACACCTCCTCCATTACTACGTCATTTATATAAAAGTCATACCTCACAGTCTCGCAATTTCATGGATAATATTCGAGCATATAACATGGTGTTTTCCTTCACATCTCTTAGTAGGAAGGTTGATAAAAGTTATCAGAGAGGTAAAGGTCCATATGTATTTAGACTACAAGGTTAGAATTATCATCGAATGGGTAGTCTACTTCCGGAGAATGGGGAAGAACCCAAATTCTCACAGCTTTACATATATGATTCACAAAACGAAGTGGTAAATCGTCAAAAAGCTGTAAGGTAATTTCTTTATGATAATTGTGGTATTTATGAATATATATTTTGCTTCTCAGTATATTTACATTCATTATCATTTGAAATGAATGTAAAGTTTAACATTTTATATGTCTGGAAGTTCTCAGATAGAATCCAAAACTACAAGAAACAACCAGCTTGATAGTACAACCATCAAGGGTCTTAAATATATGTTGGATTCATGCAACCCTCTTGTCCAGTCCTTCAGAATGGTAAGAGATTGTTTTCAAGAAAATGAGTTTCAAGATGTAAGCTTGAAGCTTATTGGAACAAGAGATAAGGATGGAAGAGTTCACAATTTGCCAACAACATCAGAAATTGTTGCGTTAATAACTGGTGATTTTGATGGTGCATTTGATAAACGGGACATTATTGTTCGAAAGAAGTCTGGTGGTCTTCAAAGAATTAGTGAGCTTCATCCCTCTTACCTTGCTTTGCAATATCCACTTATTTTCCCATATGCAGAAGATGGTTATAGAGTTGGTATTAAACATAGAGGGATTGCGATTGATAATGAGGTACTTAGAACCAATCTTACAATTAGAGAATTCGTTTGTTTCAAAATTCAAGATAGACAGAATCAGTTTTCATTGTTACTTAATACGAAAAAACTATTTCAGCAGTTTTTGGTTGATGGATACACGATAATAGAATCTGCCAGGTTGAATTATATAAGGACACAACAACCTAAACTTAGAACGCAAAGTCTTAAGAACTTGAATGCTACAGTTGAAATTGGAGAGAATAATGCCTCAAGTTGTGGTAAACCTATACTTTTACCTTCATCATTTACTGGTGGTTCTAGATATATGATGCAAAAGTACTTGGATGCTATGCAATTTGCAAGTCTGTTGGATATCCCGATTTATTCATAACGGTGACTTGTAATCCAAACTGGCCTGAGATTTATAGGTGTTTGCACGATAAAACTCTTAACGCTGAAGACAGACCGGATATTATCTCTAGATTATTCAAGTGTAAATTGGATCATCTTATAAAAGATTTCAAGAAAGATAAATTCTTTGGTGATATACAAGCAAGTACCCTTTAGTTATATTTTTTTTACTTTGAACATCTAATTATATTTATCTAACAGCTCACTGTTGAAAATTTTTAGTTATGTATACAGTGGAATTTCATAAGCGTGGACTCCCACATGCTCACATATGTTTGTTCTTGAGTGCTGAAAGCAAATTTCCAACCGCATCTGATATTGATCGTGTTATTAGTGCTGAGATACCAGATAAAGAAAGAGATCCTGAATTATATGAGCTTGTTAACCAATTTATGATTCATGGACCATGTGGTACAGACAACCCACTTTGTCCAAGTATGGTTCAGCAAAAATGTTCTAAAATGTTTCCCAAAAAATATGTAGATGAGACTTGTGTTGATTCTGAAGGATATCATGTCTATCGTCGTCGTCAAACAAGTAATACAGTAGTAAAGAATGGTGTGACACTTGATAATAGATTTGTAGTTCCTTACAATGCTCTCCTGCTCATAAAGTATCAGTGCCACGTTAACGTAGAATGGTGCAACCAGTCAGGTTCTATCAAATATTTGTTTAAATATATTAATAAGGGGCCTGATAGAGTCACGGCTTCTGTTTTTCAAGCCAATAGCACCATGAATAATACGGAACAGAATGTAGTTGTAGATGAGATAAAAGCATACTGTGATTGTAGATATATCTCTGCTTGTGAAGCTGCTTGGAGAATATTCATGTATGATATACATTATAGATCTCCAGCTGTTGAAGTATTAGCTTTTCATTGTGAAGATGGTCAGAGTATTGTGTATAACGATCATGATAATTTGTGTGATATTGTTACTGATCCAACTGTGAAAATGACAATGTTCACAGAGTGGATGAATTGTAATAAAGTCGATGAATTTGCCAGGACATTGAGGTATGTTCAGTTTCCGGGATATTATGTATGGAATTCTAAAAATCGCAAATGGAATCGAAGAAAGCATCCGTATGGATCAATTGGGAGGATACATTATGTCCCACCATCACTTGGTGATTGTTATTACCTAAGGATTTTACCGAATCATATTAAGGGACCAACTCATTTTGAAGATATAAAAACAGTTGATGGGCAGGTTTTTCAAACATTTAAAGATGCATGTTTTGCACGTGGAATGTTGGATGATGATAAGGAATATGTTAATGCTGTCAAAGAAGCTAGCACATGGTCAACCGGAGATTTCTTGAGGACTTTTTTTGTAATGTTGTTGCTGTCAAATTCGATATCTCGTCCTGGTGCTTTTTGGTCGGAAACGAAGTCCCTGTTATGTGAAGACATTCTGTATCAGCAACGAAAGATAATTGGTATTGCAGGTAAAGTGATTATTTTATTAAAGTTATATACAACTACATTAAAATTATGCAATAGCTCTGTTATTGGCAATAAACTAATACTTTTTTCAACATTTGTTTTAGATTTGGATCTTCAACAAGGAGAACTTGAAAATATCTATCTATCTGAAATTGAAAAGTTGCTACTTACCAATGGAAGTACAGTGAGAAATTTTGATGATATGCCAAGTGTTCCGGACAATTATGTTTCATCGTCGAACAATCGATTGATAATGAAAGAATTATCGTATGACAGACTAGCTCTTCAAAGGGAACATGACGGTTATGTAAAGTGTTTAACTGCCGAACATGAAAGAATATATAAAATTGTTATAGAAGCGATTAAAAAAGGTGATGGGGTGTGTTTTTTGTATATGGTTATGGTGGAACTGGAAAGACATTTCTTTGGAAGACATTCTCAGCTGCATTACGATCAAAAGGTGAAGTTGTATTGAATGTTGCATCCAGTGGAATTGCTTCACTTTTGCTGGATGGTGGTAGAACTGCTCATTCAAGGTTTGTAATTCCAATCAACATTAATGAGAATTCAATATGTTCGATAGAGCCTATTACTGAGTTAGGTGATTTAATTAAAAGAGCAACATTGATTATTTGGGATGAAGCACCTATGACTCACAAGCATTGTTTCGAGGCTCTTGATAGAACAATGAGAGACATATCACGTTCCAGTCAACCGAACATGCAATCCAAGCCGTTTGGGGGAAAGGTCATTCTATTTGGTAGTGATTTTAGACAAATTCTTCCGGTCATCGCTGAAGGTACCAGAACAATGATAGTCAATGCTTCTTTGAATTCTTCTTATATATGGTGGCACTGTCAAGTACTAAAGCCAGCTGAGAATATGAGATTAAGAGTTGGTTGTCAGGAAGCAGATTTGAAAGAAATAAAGGAATTTGGAGAATGGATTTTAAAGCTTGGTGATGGTCTGCTTGGTGAAGAAAATGATGGTGAGATTGATATTGAAATACCAGATGATTTACTTGTTCATAACCAAGTCAATCCTATTTCTTCTCTCATTCAATTTATATATCCGGACATGAATAAGTTTTTGTGAGATTTAACGTATTTCCAACAAAGAGCGATTCTTGCTCCAACTAATGAAGTAGTGGATTCAATAAATAAATAGTTGTTAGAGAGTCTGCCTGGTGAAGAAAAGGTTTATTTTAGTTCAGATAGTTTATGCCAATCGGGGGAAGAATCAGAGCTTAATATAGCATTGTTTCCTCCTGATGTGTTAAACAATCTTCGTTTATCTGGTTTACCTAACCATAAATTAGTACTGAAACTTGGTGCTCCAGTGATGTTACTCAGAAACATTGATCAGGCAAATGGATTGTGTAATGGTACACGTTTACAAGTCACGAACTTCGGAAAAGTTGTTATTGAAGCAAAAATTATCACAGGGACTAATATAGGTCATCATACTTTGATTTCAAGACTGAAGATGACACCTTCTGATAAAAGAATACCAGTGAAGATTTCTCGAAGACAATTCTCACTTTCACTGTGTTTTGCTATGACAATAAATAAAGTCAAGGACAATCATTGGAGCGTGTTGGTTTATATCTTCCACGTCCAGTGTTTAGTCATGGCCAGCTCTATGTTGCTGTATCTAGAGTAAAAAGTAAGAAGGGGTTGAAAATTTTGATTTGTGATAAAAGAGAAACGAGTCTGTACAACCACTACTAATGTGGTTTACAAAGTTGTTTTAAAAAATCTATGATGATACTAAACATCTGTCAACCTGGCAACGTCTGTTGTGTATAATGGAGGAACTGTTGTTAGGAAATGTTTGTTGGAAAGCAATACAACTTTTTGAAAGCATCTGATACTTGCTCAACATTAAGCCTATCCTGAGAACACATGTGATGAAAAATGTTTATATCTGGCGTTGAAGTAACAAGTTTGCAGCTCTCATTTTTAATGAGAGTACTAAATTCTTTGTTAATAACATTCTTCTCTTAACATCTGTTTACTAACCTTTGTAATTTCTGTTGACGGGCCTTTTTAACATGGGTTGACTAACATCTGATAGTTACTATCTATCCATCTGGCAATCTCTGTTAGAGATAATAGATGACAGTTCTTAGGAAAGTCTGTTGAAAAGCAACATAAGTTTTTAACAGGTAATAGACAACAGTGGTTTGCTATCAATATAATGGAATTGCTGTTGAATAAACCTATTGATCATTAATTTATATCAATTTTGTAAGTCTGCACTAATTATTTTTTTATTCTCTGTCAATATGTCTTATACATGGTTTTCTAAGAATCGACCCGTGTTTGCACATGGGTCTTACCGCTAGTAAAATTAGAATCTAAAAAACTTACTCGAGCCCGAAAAACAGTACCGGTTGATAACATAATAAATGTATATTATTAAATATAGTCCTTAAATTATAGGTAGTATAAATGGATGGATTCTTGATTTATTAAATAATTTATTTTACTAAGAACCATGTAGCATCACATCACATCCATGACAAATTTGATACCAATAATTAATAATTAATTTAGTGGAAGTGGACAGCAAACCAACGTGGAATTGGTTGCCACCAAGTTACACTTCTTTTTGTTTGCCCCATATTTTTGGGTATTATTAGGCTGTTTTTCTTATGCTGATTTGCATTTTTCAATTATTTTTTACAGGTTAGTATATATTAACTTTATATTAATTATCAAGTTTGATTTGTGAATAAGAATTACTATTCAGTTTTGCTAAATTTTTTAAGCTTACACTTTTCTTCTTTTTACAATTTTGTGAAAAACCATTTTTCATTTTATACCTCAATACTGTTTCACTCTCAACTTTAGTCTCTTATACTTTTTATTTGACAAATTTTTCGTTTTACGTTTAGTTTAAATTTTACGAGTTAACATGCTGCAACGCGCATGTGTAATTATTAAAGTAAATATGTTAACTAAAGCTTATTATCATTATACATATGAAAAGAAAGTTAGCATGAATAGTAAATAATTTTTTTTAAAGATATGTTTTTTAGTAATATTTTATTTAGTGTTCATTTGATTTTTTTATTAATAATATTTATATATTAAAGTAGAGGGATCATGAATAATAAATCTATTTTTTAAAGTATTTGTTTTAGGTATTGTTCATTTAATATAACTTTTTTAAATAATTTGTGTACGTTAATTTTTTAAAAATAATCTAAATACACATCTATGTATTTTTTCCAACATTCCAATATAAATCTTATTGAAGATGGATATCGTGTTGCCAACATACTGAAAAGAAAACCGACTAAACAACATAAGTGTTGGTATTTATATATATATGGTTTTCAGTAAATCTTATTGAAAGTAGATGAAAGTAGACACTATGTCGCTACTGTACCGAACGTAAAACTGAACGAACAATATCGATATTTGGTACCGGTATTTATATTTTTACTTTTAGTTTTAGTTTCAATAAACTGATAGTATCATTATTAACTGTATTGTACTGCCAATGAGCTTGTGGTGGAGTGGTAAGGGAGAGACTTGGGTTTCCAAGATACCCAAGTTCAATTCCTGCTTCTCCCCATTAGTTTTCAGTGACACCTGGTGATGATGGGAGACTAGGCGAGTAGACGGTGTCGCTAGTTCGATCCTTGAACTGAATGGGTTTTACCTCACCGCACTGTCGTGCCTTTGGGCGAGTGTTCACGGACTTCTACCCCAGGTGAGGGTTTTCCCCAGTTCGGAGACGAGTGTATCCCGATGTGGTGAATTTCGCCAGTAGCCTATTTGGAGGATTCGTTGACCGTTCAAAAAAAAAACTGTATTGTACCATATTGAGCCGGACCCAACAACATCGGTATTGACACCGGGTTCGTTTTATGGTTTTCGGTCGATGTAGAGCAGATGTTGATTGCTACACCGAATGCATGTATTGTGTCAGTACGAATAAACCGAATCAATACCGATCAAGACCCCGCCATGAAGCACTGGGAAATCAACTAGTTACCATTAAAATAAAAGACATACGACTTGTCTAGAATTCTGTTTTAATGATCATTATGGTATTTTTTTTTTTTTTTTTTTTGTATTTTGTTGGTTAATAATATACAGTAACTTGGTGTTTTTCATTATTTATCCTGAGTTCTTTTTGGAATCAAATTTTGTTAACTATAAGAAATGTATAATGTACTTGTACGTAGTTTATTGATATTTTACACTTTTTGTATTATACTTAAATTGTTAGTTATATGAACGCCCCTCTCTTGTTACATACATATACGTGTCTATGGTGAATTTTAGAGGCTAATATCAGGTCAAAAGTATACATAATTTGGCTAGATTAGTAATAAACGTATAACTTTCGCATCTTCTGGACTTTGACATGTCACCATGTTAAATTATTCGACAAATTACAACGAATTCAAAACCCAATAGTAATAACCATGTTAAATTATTAGATTAATTAAGACGAATTCAAACCAAATAGTAAACATTAACAAGTTTAAAGATTCATTATTTAAAACATGTTTATTATAATTTATGAGATAAAAATTATGTGAAGGAATATTATAGGGAGTTAATATTCACATACCCCTCCCCTCTATCTCTCTCTCTCTCTCTCTGTATGTATAAATATATATAGAGAGAGATAGAGTAAAAAGGAAGTGGAAATAAGATATTAGTGGGGACGGGGCGCCCCGTTTTTGTCCATCTATCACACGTTGAACGGCGTGGAACACCAACGTCGGTGGCTTTTATAACTCGTGGTGAATTTTAAGCCTGATAGTGAGCACATGTGGTGATGTTTGTGGTGGTGAGTTGTTTTTCAATGGTAGATGTTTGTGTGGTGAGTGATGGACATTTCCACTAAAATCTATCATTAGTGATGGAATAAAGCTCGATGACATGGCGAAAATTGATTGGATGTTGTGAGTGATGAGTGTGTGGTGAGTGATGGGCGCCCCTACCCCCTTAGGGTGTAGGAATGGTGGGAGCCATATTATACTGTTAACGTCCAATTAAATCAATGGTTATAATCAAATCAAGGGAAACAGCAACGGTTACCGTTAAAGTGAGTTTAATGATTAACGTGTAATTTTAAGGAAATGTAGATTTTAATAACCTTAACTTTGACACATTGGCCGACATTAATCCCTAGCTTAAGAAATTCCTTAGGATAGTCTCAACTTTAAAACTATTTTCCTTTATCGAGCCTTTTCTAACTAGGGTCTAACCTAGTTAGCATTTTTCTAGCATGGTTGCGTATAACACATCATCACCACCACCGACCACCCCCACCACCAGCAGCCACCGACCACCATACCATTCCTACCATCGTCACAAGCCCTAAACAACCCTAAACTGCTACCACTACCACCTTCCACTGTTTGCCACCACCATTCTGCAACTTACCCACACCAAACTCGAGACCCAACCATTCCACAACCATTGGCTACCACTCGGAAACCCTAATCCTCATTCAACATCCTTCGTAAGCCACCACAAATAGCCTCGACCACCTGTTGCCATCATCTACCACCCATTGAAACCTTAGCAACCACCTGTGAATCCCACCATTCACCCAACCAGTGGTGGATCAGGAAAATAGAAGGGCTTTGTGGTTTCAGGTTATGATGATGGTGTCTGGGGTGGGGTTTGATTAAGCTTTTGGTTTGGGGATGTGATACGTGGTTGAAAACTGGTATTTGTTATTGCATAACTTGATGTTTTTACATAAGTTTTAATTTCGGATAGCCTACTTTTAATCAAAAATGTGTTTTGCAGGTTTGATGGAGTTTAAGGGCTTTTCGGGAGCTTTACGAGTCATCGGGTCGAAAACGGAGCACCGGGACACGTTACGGATCAACCGGGAGTGCGAGAAGTGAAAAATGGAAAGTTGGTGTTCAAGAGGCCGTCGGCGACGGGGTATAACCCATCCCGAACGGGCTCTAGATAACCCCGTCGGCCAAAAACTTCGTATCCAGCAATATAGAGCGTCGGCAGAAAAGCACACAAGGGGAACCCGTCGCCGACGACCCCATACCCGTCGCCGACGGGTTGTAGTTTCTCAGAACACGAACTTTTGTATTTTTTGGGTCAAACTCGATTTCCATTGGTCCTTTTTGCATTCAAGACGGGAGTTACACACTCTTTTGAGGTTGGAACTTGACCTTGGAGCAAAGTCTGAGAATCATTCACCTACCATTCCATTGCACTTCATCTCTACAACCCGAAATCATCATCGAAGAATCACCATCACCATCTTCACAATCAATCATTCCACAAACCCTAATCCTTCTACCATCATCATCTTTCACCAAACCTCATCATTCACCTTTCTCAAGGTTTCAAGATGTTCAATTTCGAGTTCTCAGCATCCGGTGATCAAGCTTCTTCAACCATGAGCTGCTAATCATCTCGGTTTCACCCCGGTGTAGGTAGTTGTTAATTTTAGGGTTTCGAATTGTTCTTGTTTCAACTTAGTGACAATTTGTGTTTGATTTTTGAAACCATTGACAATAGTTTACATTTGTTTCGTATTCGTAAATTGTCGAGCGATGTTAAAAGTTATGACTTTACGAAATGTTTATGTGTAGTATGCATTGTCTTGGTTAGGTTTTACTTGTGTTGATCATAAAGTGTATTCTTGTCCGTTTCTCGAAACGTTGATAGTCGAGACCGCATGGTCTCGAGTCGGGTCCTTGTGTCTTGGGTTCCGGTTCACTACATACATGCTAGTTTAAAAACTATTCTTTATACGTACATGTTAATAGCACAAAGCACATCAAGATAATCACGAACTTTCATTTACTAGTATATATAAACACATAACGTTCAAGCATGTTACACCAATATACGAATGAAGGGTTCTAAATATCGAGTTGTCACATTATCCCCAAGTTGAAAGAAATTTCGTCCCGAAATTTGGTAAGTACTCACTGAGGAAGCTAGTTAAGTTGTATGGTTTTCCTGGGGTGTCACATCCTCCCCCCGTTGATCTGGAATTTCGTCCCGAAATTCCGTAGCTTCAGCCTCAGTAGTGGTTGTACTGTTTGCGAATAGTTGGGGATACTTTTGTTTCATCTGATCTTCGCGTTCCCAGGTGAACTCTGGGCCGCGACGTGAGTTCCAACGAACTCGAACGAGAGGTATTCTAGTGTTCTTGAGGACCTTAACATCCCGGTCCGTGATTTCAACTGGTTCCTCGATGAATCGTAACTGCTCGTCGATAGTGAGTTCCTTTAGAGGAACTATGTGGGTCTCATCTGACAGACACTTCTTCAGATTCGACACGTGGAAAACGTTGTGAACTGCACTGAGTTCTGCTGGTAAGTTCAGTTTGTAGGCCACCTTGCCTATTTTCTCAATGATTTCGAAAGGTCTGACGTATCGTGGGTTAAGTTTGCCTCGTTTACCAAAATGAACCACACCCTTCCAGGGTGAAACCTTGAGTAGTACCCGCTCCCCAACCTGGAGCTCTAGTGGTTTCCTGCCCTTATCGGCGTAGACTTTCTGACGGTCACGAGCTGCCGCCATGCATTGTCGAATTTGAGCAATTCGTTCGGTTGTGTCTACCACATGTTCTGGACCAGTGATCTGACTATCCCCCACCTCTGCCCAGCAAAGAGGTTACCGGCATTTACGCCCGTACAATGCCTCAAACGGAGTAGCTTTAATGCTGGTGTGGTAGCTGTTATTGTACGAGAATTCCATGAGTGGCAGATGCTTTTCCCAGCTGTTGCCAAAGTCGATTACACATGCACGAAGCATGTCTTCTAAGGTTTGAATAGTGCGCTCGGACTGCCCGTCCGTCTGAGGGTGATACGCCGTGCTCATGTCTAATCGTGAGCCAAAGGATTTGTGCATTGTTTGCCACAGCTCTGAAGTAAAACATGCATCACGATCCGAGATAATAGACGTGGGCACCCCGTGCCTCGAAACAACTTCCTTGAGATATACTTCTGCTAGAGTGGAGAATTTATCCGTTTCTTTGATAGCCAAGAAGTGTGCAGACTTGGTGAGTCGATCCACGATCACCCAAATAGTATCATTCCCGCGCTGGGATCTAGGCAGGCCAGTAACGAAATCCATGGAAATTTGCTCCCATTTCCATTGTGGTATCTCTGGTTGTTGGAGTAGGCCTGAGGGTTTTTGGTATTCAGTCTTGACTCTTGCACAAGTCAAACACTTGCTGACGTAAGTTGCTATGTGGGCCTTCATGCTAGGCCACCAATACGTAGTTTTGATATCGTGGTACATCTTATCCGAACCAGGGTGTACCGAGTAACGAGACTTGTGTGCCTCATCCATCACAAGCTCTCGTAGGTTGCCATAGAGTGGGACCCAAATGCGTCATGTTACGTAGTAAGCACCGTCTTCCTTCTGTTCTAAGCGTTGCCTTGAGCCGCGTAGGGCTTCAGCCCTGACGATTTCTGGTTTCAACGCTTCTACCTGAGCATCTCGTATTTGGGAAGGAAGACTAGAATGTATAGTGAGTTACAAAGCTCGTACGCGCTTAGGCGCAGTGTCCTTTCGACTGAGGGCGTCAGCCACAACATTGGCTTTGCCTGGGTGGTACCTAATCGAGCACTCGTAGTCATTGTAACAAATCTCATTAAAAGTTATATTTATTTAATCAAATTGTTCAATAGGAAACCCTAATTGAGAAACCCAAGTGATTCTGTATAATCCCTAAAATTTTCAGAACATTTGGAATTAGAATCAGGGCCCCTAAAAATCAAGGGGGGTAAACCCTAATTGACGATTATCTCTAAAATGCGTTGTCTAAACTGAAAATTCTAAGAATAGCGATTCAGCAGGCCTATACTAGTGACAAGGCTACCCTAGGGTAGGTTGTTACCCCAGGCGTGTCGTGACAGAACCAGGGACATCTTCCGCGACACGCGGGAGATGTCAATTTCACGTATAAATACAGGGGCTTGGGACTTGATTTATGGCTTCAGTTCGACGTTAAAACTCTTTACGTACACAAAGTTAGACACTGTTAACTACAAAAACACACACTGATCACGAAGTGCTGCCACAATTCAGGGTAATAACTCGATCGCTGCTACGATTCAATGTCCGATTGATTAAACTATCCAATGGATGTTTAAGTGCTGCCCACATTAGGGTTTATGCATTGTCATTCGTCGTTAAATCGATGGATGTTTAAGTATCGCACTTTGTCATTCGTTGTGAAGGTTTTAATCTCGTGAGTTATCGTAAATGCTGTATTAAGTTACTAACCTAGTTTGTGTGCCTGATTATTTAAACTAGGTTATCAAGGCTAATCAGTAGAATAAGCTCTGTTAAATCTGCAAAGTGAGTCATTCTCTTTTTATCAAATCTGTTTATCAAAAAGTATGTTTATTTTCAAGATTATAATTACAGTGATTAAGTTTATGTAGTCACCAAATTACAGCCGGTATGTGGGGTATTGTGCACATTACTGTTTTTATCAAGTTAGGTGGGCGAACCTAAATTATGATACTCGTTACTATTGGGTGAACGGACTCAATAGTAATATGACCACAGTCACCGAAACAAGTCGATGACAAGTACTATGGGTATTTGGTTGAAATAAACATTGTAATCTCTCTTAATACTGTGAATTATAACAAAAGAGTCATTTTAGCAAAATGAATGATTCACTCAGTATTTCCCGCTGACAAAACCTTTTTCAAACATGTTTCAGGTGATCTGTTGTGATCCAGGAAAAGTGCCGTGAAGCACTATCAGCTTAAGGAAGTGGCTCAGTATAAAATAAAGAAACATGTTTTGTAAAATAAAAGATTTCTTCGTGAAATCTCAATATTGTAAATTTACCGGGTTTTATCCCGAATTGTGAAATAAAATAATCGGGAAATATTTCAGTTTTAAAAAGATCCTGAAGAAACTTCCGCTGTTAATTAAATACCTCGGGATTTCTGTCCCGCGGCTCCTGAAACGGGTCAAACCGGGTCGGGGCCGTGACAGAAATAAGGTGGTATCAGAGCCACTGATCTAAGCCTATTAAGTATTTAGAAATACTTAATTGTACTGATTGCCAAGTATGTGATTATGTGTTTTATTAACTGATTATTTGTTAATTACAGTATGGGTAAACAAAAGCTGTCAAATATCTATCTTAAACTAGATAGGTCATCCAACGAGAAGGGAAGTTCATCCCAAACAAAACCTTATGTAATTCCTGAAGAAGGAATATTTGTCCGTAAGGCACATTACGAGGAACCACTTTCTCCTAATAAAAGAAGTTTGATTATTAGGAAAAGTCAGGAGGAAATAAGGAAAAACCGAGAGAAGAAAGTTAAACAAGAAACCCAGGATTTAATCAATAAATCACCTTAGGAAGAGAAATTAGATGAGAAATGGGCAAATCTTTATATGCTAGCCACAGTAGCAGAAAATGCAAACCTCTAAATACTCAAAAGTTTTAACACTTTTATTTTCCAGAAACCTTATTTAGTAAATAAATAAGTTACAATAAATGGTAGTATAATTTACTTGTCAGTTGTTTTATGTATGCAATAATATTTACAGGTTATCTATAAAATTTTGTTATTTTATTTTAACATTTGGTATGTATTTTGCATATATGCTAAACAGCATGAATGAGATATCAGAAGGTTTAGAAAATCTTAACCTCTATCCTGTTAAGATAGAAGTTTCAAAGGAATTCACTGGTTACTTCGCTGATAAAGAAGAACCCATGGAATTTCAATCCAAACCACTGGCAAAACCTAAACCCAAGAAAAGAAGCAGATTTGTGGGATGGAGGCGTGTACGTAGGAAAAAGCCAGCAACAAGAAAGGTTACCAAAACTGAAGATTCAAAAGACAAAGGAAAAGGGGTAGAAATTGAGGAAAATGTTAATCAAGTAGACATAGAAGTTGAAAAGAGTTTTAAACAAACAGAAAGAGAAATCGGAGAAAGTTCTAGCCAGAAACAGAAAATGACTCCTTGGGAAGTTTTAGATCATAAACTAGTAATGAGTGACCTTATCGGACCTGCCGATGGAAACCTTGAACCAGCTAATCCAAACCTTATATTTACTGAAGAAGATCTTTTTAGCTACCCACTAGAAGTTCCAATCCCAATCAATCTGGAACCTGCTATTCCAGATCCTATTGTCCAACCTCAACCACTACCAGTAGAATTAGATGAATGGTGGACAACTGATTGGCAATACCAAAATCTTTTAAACAACCCTGATACCTTTTTCCCACAAGTTGACCCAGAACCTCCACTATACCCAACTATGAGCCCGGAAAATCTGGCTGAACTTTGTCTTTGGGGCGAAGAGTTAATTGATGCAGGAAATTGGATTTGGGATTTGGGAGAAAGAGTTACTTGGAAGTATGACGAAAGGGAGCGTCATTTTTAAGAAATTAGCTGACCAGATAATGGGAGTTTGCAGGAATATTTGTTAATAAATAATCATAATAACCAGTATGTATAATAACTTAACAATAAAACTTTGTATGATAATCGTGTGTATGAGGCATAATATAATATATAGAAATGAAACTTGCGAATCAATAAATTTTGATTATACATGTTAATGTGATTATGTGCAAACTGTTTTATTATATTTGTATTTATACTAATTATTTATATAAAATTAATTATCAGATGGCAAACATTGGTAACGAACCCGTAAATGAGGTTAATCAGTCTGAGCAACATCCAGGAGATCAATATATGACTAGACAAGATATCGAAAATATTGTTGCTCAAGGGATAGCCAATGCTATTCCAGCCATCGTTGCTGCTGTAAAGAATCCAATCGAACCACAACAAATCGTTCCTAGTAAACGTATTTCTGAAGATAACTTCAGTAATAGTGTAAACGGAGGCAATGATCATGTCAATCATAATGCAGAACCACATCAAGCTCCATTTCCTAAGAAAATGAAAACTGCAACGCCTGGTTGCACTTTCAAAGAATTCCTTGCTTGTAAACCCACTGAATTTTCAGGCAATGAAGGAGCAACTGCATCACTGCGTTGGTTAGAGAAAACCGAAGCAGTAATTGCAATAAGTAAATGTGCTAAAGATAATCAGGTCATGTACGCATCAAATCTCTTCAAGGAAGGAGCACTTGAATGGTGGAACACTGTGTTACAATCAAAAGGAAGAATAATAGCTTATGCTATGACTTGGGAAGAATTTAAGCGTTTTGTAAAAAGAAAATTTTGTCCCGAGTATGAAAAGGAACAGATGACGAATAAGTTTCTAAATCATCGGATGATGGGTGTATATTGTCGCGGTTATACTTCAACATTCTTTGAATATGCTAGAGTGGTACCAACGCTGGCTTCGCCAGAACCGGTACTCATTTCTCGCTACATTTGGGGACTAATTAGTGAAATCCGCAACATCGTTAAAGCTGCGAGACCTCGCACTATTGATGATGCTGTGGAATTAGCTAATACCCTAACATACGAATTAGTACGCACCCAGGATGAAAACAGGAAGAAGGAATTAGCTTAGAAAATTACCCAAGGATTTCATACGGGTAATAATAGGAATTTCAAAAGACGAGGAACAGGGCAAACCTCAACTCCACCGTTCTGCAGGAATTGCAAAAAGAAACATTTTGGAAGATGTAGTGTAACCTGCAATTTTTGTAAAATGGTAGGACATCGTGAAGAAAACTGCAGGAAGAAAACAACAATCTGCTATAACTGTGGAGAAAAGGGACATTTTAAACCAGAATGTCCTAAATTAATCAAACGAGCAGACAACAAAACCAAGACGACAGACGGAACTATTAAGAAGAATGCCAGGGCATTTCAGCTAACCACTCAAGAAGCAGAACTCATCCCAGATGTGATAGCGGGTACGTTCTTAGTTCCCAACATTTACGCCAAAGTATTATTTGACTCTGGTGCAAACCAAAGTTTTATAAATACTTCATTCTGCCAAGCTCTTAATTTACCTTTAACCAATATTAGGCAGATTTTTACAGTTAAAACGGCAGACGGAAATTCAGTTAAAATAGATAAAGTTTTGCAAGAAGAAAACATAGAACTTTTAGGACATAAATTCTCTGCAAAACTATTGCCGATGAATTTAGCTGAATTTGATGTTGTATTAGGAATGGATTGGTTAGTAGCCAACGATGCTAGAATCCTTTGTGATCAAAATTCCATAGAAATTCAATCACCCACAGGAGAAGTGATTAGGATTACAGGGGATAAACCACGTAAGCCCATGAAGTTTATATCAGTAATGAAAATTGCTAATTATGAACGAAAACAAGGAATAGTGTATATGATTTCGGTAATCATTAGTACTAAGGGAAAAGATCTTAAGGAAATACCAGTAGTCTCAGAATACCCAGATGTATTTCCAGAAGAATTACCAGGGTTACCACCAAATAGGGAGGTAGAGTTTAGGATTCATCTAATTCCAGGAACTACACCGATAGCCAAGGCACCTTATCGGTTAGCACCTATAGAAATGTTAGAACTGAAAAAGCAATTCGATGAATTACTAAATAAAGGTTTCATACAACCTAGTTCATCTCCTTGGGGAGCACCGGTATTATTTGTTAAGAAAAAGGATGGTTCAATGAGAATGTGTATCGATTATAGAGAATTGAATAAGGTTACAATTAAGAATCGATATCCATTACCTAGGATTGATGATCTGTTTGATCAACTTCAGGGGGCTAGATATTTTTCTAAGATAGATTTACGCTCTGGATATCATCAATTGAAGGTACAAGAAGAAGACATACCTAAAACTGCTTTCAGAACTAGGTATGGTCATTATGAGTTTACAGTCATGCCCTTTGGGTTAACGAATGCACCTGCTGCATTCATGGACATGATGAATAGGATATGTAAACCATATTTGGATAAATTTGTAATTGTCTTCATAGACGATATACTTATTTATTCCAAAAGTCAGACAGAGCATTGTAAACACCTTCATGCACTCTTAACTTTGTTAAGAAAAGAAAAGTTTTATGCCAAATTCTCGAAGTGTGAATTTTGGTTGCAAGAAGTGCAATTCTTAGGACACATGGTGAATCACGAAGGTATTCACGTAGATCCTGCTAAGATAGAGGCAATTACCAAATGGAAGGTTCCACAAACAGCAATGGAAATAAGAAGTTTTATAGGTTTAGCTGGATATTATAGACGGTTTATTTAGGATTTTTCCAAGATAGCCGTACCATTAACTAAGTTAACCTGTAAAGCCATTAAGTATGAATGGGGACCTAAGCAAGAAGAAGCCTTTAGAATATTGAAGCAGAAATTAACAAATGCACCAATCTTAGCCTTACCAGAAGGAACTGAAGATTTTGAAGTATATTGTGATGCTTCAAAACTAGGATTTGGATGTGTGCTTATGCAACGCAAGAAGGTAATTGCGTATGCTTCAAGGCAATTGAAAAAGCACGAAGAAAACTATACGACTCATGATTTAGAATTAGGAGCCGTAATTTTTGCCCTTAAGATTTGGAGACATTATCTTTACGGAAGTAAATTTACTGTCTACACAGACCACAAAAGTTTAAGATATATATTTGGGCAAAAAGAGTTAAACATGAGGCAAAGGAGATGGATGGAAATCCTAAGTGACTACGACTGTGATATTCAGTATCATGAAGGTAAGGCAAATGTAGTTGCAGATGCCTTAAGTCGTAAATATTATGAGAAACAACGACGAGTTCGTGCTCTCAGATTAAATCTACAAATAGATTTAATGGAACAATTGAAGAATGTTCAAACTACAGCAATCAAGGATGATGATGAAGGAATGAAAGGACGAATAAAGGAATTAGAACAAGGAGCAGATGGAATTTGGAGATTCCACAAAAGTAGAATTTGGGTACCTAAGCAAGGAGATTTAAGACCTAAGATTTTAGAAGAAGCCCATAAATCTAGGTATACTATGCACCCAGGAAACAATAAGATGTACCAAGATTTAAGAAAGAACTTTTGGTGGATAGGAATGAAAAAGGATATAGCGCGATATGTTTCTAAATGTCTCACTTGTTCATAAGTAAAGGCAGAACATCAGAAACCTTCAGGTCTACTACAACAATTAGAAATGCCTGTATGGAAATGGGAACTTATAACAATGGATTTTGTTACTAAGTTACCCAAAACCAGAAAAGGTAATGATGCGATTTGGGTAATTGTGGATCGATTAACCAAATCAGCTCACTTTTTACCAATGAAAGAAACCTTTAGTATGGAAAGGTTGGCAAAATTGTATGTAGATGAAGTTGTATCCTTACATGGAGTTCCACTCTCCATTGTTTCGGATAGGGATAGTCGTTTTACTTCTCATTTCTGGAAAAGTTTCCAGCAAGCTATGGGAACTCGATTAAATCTGAGCACTTCATATCATCCCCAAACAGACGGACAAAGTGAAAGGACAATCCAAACTCTAGAAGACATGCTCCGAGCATGTGTAATAGATTTTGGTGGAAATTGGGATGATCATTTACCATTAATTGAATTCTCCTATAACAATAGCAATCATTCAAGTATTGAAACCGCCCCATTTGAAGCACTGTATGGAAGAAAGTGCAGAACTCCAGTCTGTTGGGCAGAAATAGGAGAAAGTCAATTATCAGGTCCTGAAATAGTGCAAGAGACGACTGATAAGATTACTCAAATCAAGGAAAGACTGAAGATGGCTCGTGATCGTCAAAAGAGTTATGCAGACAATAGATGCAAGCCGTTAGAATTCCAAGTGGGAGACAAAGTACTATTGAAATTTTCTCCTTGGAAAGGAGTAGTTAGATTCGGAAAGAAAGGAAAGCTAAGTCCAAGGTACGTAGGACCATTTTCAGTGATCCAACGTATAGGACCAGTTGCTTATCGTTTACAACTACCAGAAGAATTAGCAGGAGTACATGATGTATTTCATGTATCCAATCTCAAGAAGTGCTTATCAGATGAATCACTGGTAGTACCTCTTCGAGATATAAAGGTAAACGAAAAGTTGAAATTTGTTGAGAAACCTCTTCAAATTGAGGATCGAAAGATCAAGTTTCTCAAACACAAACGACTAGTTTTAGTCAAATTCAGATGGGATTCAAAGAGAGGAGCTGAATACACTTGGGAGCTGGAATCAGAAATGAAGCGAAAGTATCCTCACTTATTCCAGTAAATCTCGAGGACGAGATTTTTATTAAGGTTGGGAGAATGTAACAACTCTCATTAAAAGTTATATTTATTTAATCAAATTGTTCAATGGGAAACCCTAATTGAGAAACCCAAGTGATTCTGTATAATCCCTAAAATTTTCAGAACATTTGGAATTAGAATCAGGGCCCCTAAAAATCAAGGGGGGTAAACCCTAATTGACGATTATCTCTAAAATGCGTTGTCTAAACTGAAAATTCTCAGAATAGCGATTCAGCAGGCCTATACTAGTGACAAGGCTACCCTAGGGTAGGTTGTTACCCCAGGCGTGTCGCGACAGAACCAGGGACATCTTCCGCGACACTCGGGAGATGTCAATTTCACGTATAAATACAGGGGCTTGGGACTTGATTTCTGGCTTCAGTTCGACGTTAAAACTCTTTACGTACACAAAGTTAGACACTGTTTACTACAAAAACACACACTGATCACGAAGTGCTGCCACAATTCAGGGTAATAACTCGATCGCTGCTACGATTCAATGTCCGATTGATTAAACTATCCAATGGATGTTTAAGTGCTGCCCACATTAGGGTTTATGCTTTGTCATTCGTCGTTAAATCGATGGATGTTTAAGTATCGCACTTTGTCATTCGTTGTGAAGGTTTTAATCTCGTGAGTTATCGTAAATGCTGTATTAAGTTACTAACCTAGTTTGTGTGCCTGATTATTTAAACTAGGTTATCAAGGCTAATCAGTAGAATAAGCTCTGTTAAATCTGCAATGTGAGTCATTCTTTTTTTTCAAATCTGTTTATCAAAAAGTATGTTTATTTTCAAGATTATAATTACAGTGATTAAGTTTATGTAGTCACCAAATTACAGCCGGTATGTGGGGTATTGTGCACATTACTGTTTTTATCAAGTTAGGTGGGCGAACCTAAATAATGATACTCGTTACTATTGGGTGAACGGACTCAATAGTAATATGACCACAGTCACCGAAACAAGTCGATGACAAGTACTGTGGGTATTTGGTTGAAATAAACATTGTAATCTCTCTTAATACTGTGAATTATAACAAAAGAGTCATTTTAGCAAAATGAATGATTCACTCAGTATTTCTCGCTGAGAAAACCTTTTTCAAACATGTTTCAGGTGATCTGTTGTGATCCAGGAAAAGTGTCGTGAAGCACTATCAGCTTAAGGAAGTGGCTCAGTATAAAATAAAGAAACATGTTTTGTAAAATAAAAGATTTCTTCGTGAAATCTCAATATTGTAAATTACCGGGTTTTATCCCGAATTGTGAAATAAAATAATCGGGAAATATTTCAGTTTTAAAAAGATCCTGAAGAAACTTCCGCTGTTAATTAAATACCACGGGATTTCTATCCCGTGGCTCCTGAAACGGGTCAAACCGGGTCGGGGTCGTGACAGTCATTCAGCAGCTCGACCCATCGTCGTTGTCGCATGTTCAGTTCCTTCTGTTTGAAGATATGCTCGAGGCTCCTGTGGTCGGTGTAGATGGCGCACTTGGTACCGTACAGGTAATGTCGCCATATCTTAAGTGCAAAAACAACAGCTCCCAGCTCTAAATCGTGAGTAGTGTAGTTCTTCTCATGAACTTTAAGTTGGCGTGAGGCGCAGGCTATAACTTTATCTCGTTGCATCAATACACAACCAAGACCCTGAATTGATGCGTCGCAGTAGACTACGAAGTCGTCTGTGCCCTCTGGCAATGAAAGGATAGGTGCGCTGCAAAGTCTATCCTTTAAATGCTGAAATGCTAATTCCTGTGCATTTCCCCATCGATAAATAACGCCTTTCTATGTTAGTGAGGTGAGGGGCTGTGCAATCTTAGAAAAATCCTTTATGAATCTCCTGTAGTAACCTGCCAAACCCAAGAATTGGCGAATTTCCGTTGGTGTACGAGGTGCAGGCCAGTTCTTAATCGAGTCTACTTTGGATGGATCAACATGGATCCCATCCTTGTTCACCACATGGCCTAAGAAATGGACTTCACGAAGCCAGAAGTCACATTTTGAAAACTTGGCGTATAGCTGTTCTGCTCGAAGAAGTTCCAAAATAAGTCGTAGATGTTGCTCGTGTTCCTCCTGACTCTTAGAATAGATCAGGATGTCGTCGATGGAGACTATAACGAACTTGTCCAGGTAAGGCTTGCACACTCGATTCATCAAGTCCATGAAAACCGCAGGTGCGTTTGTCTGCCCAAATGGCATGACCAAAAACTCATAGTGGCCATATCGAGTTCTAAAGGCCGTTTTGGAGACGTCCTCTTCTCGGACTCTCAGCTGGTGATAACCCGATCTCAAATCAATCTTTGAATAGTAGCTCGACCCTTGCAGTTGGTCGAACAAGTCGTCAATACGTGGTAGAGGATAACGATTCTTCACGGTCACCTTGTTGAGTTCCCGGTAGTCGATGCACATTCTGAAGGTACCGTCTTTCTTCTTCACAAATAGCACTGGAGCTCCCCAGGGCGATGAGCTAGGACGAATAAAACCCTTATCCAAGAGTTCTTGCAGTTGCGTAGAGAGTTCTTCCAACTCTGATGGAGCTAAACGATAAGGTGCACGGGCTATAGGCGCAGCTCCGGGAGCTAGTTCAATCTGAAACTCGACTTGGCGATGAGGCGGAAGACCAGGTAATTCCTCAGGAAATACCTCAGAATAGTCGCGTACAATTGGAAAATCTTCTTTCTTCTTCTCTTTCTCCGAGGTGTCAGTAACGAGAGTCAAAATGGCAGTGTGGCCCTTTCGCAAGCACTTCTGGGCCTTAAGGAGAGAGATGATGTTCTCAACAGTAGCCCTCTTGTCGCCACGAATCATGAGAGGTTCACCACCGGAACCAGGAATACGAACAATTTTCTCGTTGCAAAGAATCTCTGCTCGGTGTTGGGATAACCAATCCATCCCAATGACAACGTCGAAACTACCCAAGATGATAGGAATAAGGTCGATAGAGAAGGTCTGGTTAGCGAGAATAAGTTTACAACCCTTGACTACGTGTGCGGCCTCTAAACTCTTACCATTTGCTAGCTCTACGGTGTGCTTGTTGTTCAAGGGTGTTGGAATACGCTTGAGCATTTGACTAACTTCTAGTGACACGTAGCTAGTATCGGCACCCGAATCAAATAAAACTGTAACATAAAAGTCGTCGAGAAGGAACTTACCCGTCACAACGTTGGGGTCATTCCTTACTTCGCCTTGGCCAATCACGAACACCCGCCCCCTGGCACCATTGTTGTTGTTGTTGTTCCCATTGTTACCATTCCCCTAATTATTGTTGTTGTTGTTGTTCTGGTTCCTGTTCAGTTGGGGACAATCTTTCTTGAAGTGGCCTTCAGCTCCACACTGAAAGCACCATTTGTTGATACCTTGCTGCTGCTACTGGCGTTGATTCTGTTGAGCTTGTTGTTGCTGATGATTCTAGTTTGCGGGGTATAAGCTTCTGCAGTCCTTGGCGGCGTGACCTGGCTTGTTACACCGGTGACAGTTACCCCTGGTGCATGGCCCGCTGTGGTGTAGGTTGCAGCGATTGCATTTGGGGTGATTCCCCTTGTACCCACCATGACTTTGACCACCAGACGATTGCTGACTGGGGCTCTTGTAGTCATCAGTCTTTCTCTGCTGAGACTGAGATTGCACAGAAGTTGAACCTTTGCTTGAAGCTCCATCCCATTTTCTCTTGTTGTCACTAGGAGCATTCGAAGTAGCTGTAGCACTTATACGTTTTGGTAACCTGTTCTGCTCCACCGCCTGATCAGTGAGATGGTGAGCCAACTGAACAACCTGCTGGATGGTGGCGAGGTTTGCTGACGTCACATGACTTTGGATTTCTGGCACTAAGCCCTTGAGAAAGAGTTCAATACGCTTAATTGGAGGGTCCACCATAGTAGGACACAATAATGCAAGCTCATTCGATCTCTTAGTATACGCCTCAATTTCTGACCCCGTCATCTTGAGGTTGTAGAACTCGACTTCCAGCTTATGAATGTCATCCCGACTGCAGTATTCTTCCTTGATCATCTCTTTAAAATTTTCCCATGGGGTGGCGTTGGCAGCAACCAATCCCAGCATTTGGACCTGAGCGTTCCACCGGGTGAGGGCTAAACCCTCGAGAGTACCGGTAGCATACTTCACCCTGCGTGCCTCAGGGCATTCGCACATTTCGAACACAGATTCTAGTTTCTCAAACCAGTGGAGGAGGCCTACGGCTCCTTCAGTGCCGCTAAAAGTAGTTGGTCGGCAGTCCATGAAAGTTTTAAAGGTGCACACAGGTGGCTGAGCATGTTGACCTATTGTGGGCGAAAGAAAAGACAGAGTTTAACACAAAGGTTGGTTCACGAGAGTAAGATCTAAAGATCCTGGAATGAGTTTGGACTGCAGGATATACCTCCTGCGTGTGCAGCTGCAAGTGCCGCAGCAACTCGTTCGTTAATCAGAGCCGTCAACTGGGCTTGAGTCATGTTAACGCGTCCACTCATGATCTTCATATAAGAGGGAAACATGAGTGAGAGAGGTTCACGAAAGTGCGATGACAGAAGGGAGTAAGCACACACGTGTTCAAGCAATAGTAGTTATACTAACCAAGCATACCATGAGCAATGTACTATGTAACTAACAAGTAGGCAATATATACACAGATCATATCACCTAGAATGTCGAGCCTTGCATGTGGAGTGAAGCGTCGTTGTGGACCGTTGAGCACTGTACAGGTTATAGTCTGGTTTTAACAAAAACGTTTTTCCTTTATTAAAACCAAGTTCACTATAACCAATGGCTCTGATACCAATCTGTCACACCCCCAAAATCCACCTGCGGAATACTACCGCTTGGAGGCGTGACTGACCAGGATCCAGCCACCAATCATATTGAACAAGCATGTAAGTGATTATAAAAATCCAACCAATACAATTGGTGTCCAAACAAAACATAGTTTAAGATGCAAGCGAAAGCATAATGTTTAAAACCAAAACATAAGTTTAATTGTTTCAAAGTTTAACATGGCACACAGCTGTCCATGTCCCACAACGACTCTCTTCCATGCAAGCTCCAGCTAAGTACCTATTGACCTGCAAAGCATGTAGTAACGAGTCAACAACAAGTTGAGTGAGTTCACGGTTGGGTGTTCATTTTTAAGTTGTTCCAAAAACAGTTTCCTTTGACTGGCATCCTGCCGTGGGGGTTACCCCATAGTTAAAAACGTGTTTTGTTTACCCAATTATTCTGGCAATACCATGGGGGCTACCCCATGTTAGTTATCTGGCATTTCGGCCTTGGGGGCTACCCCATGTATACACTAGACTCGTTACCATATCGACTGCTGACTGTAGTCATGTTTATGTGCCCTGAACTATCAATGTCTATCATCATTGACGTGCCCAGATCCATTAGTTCACGCCCGTCCTCTGCGGCACGGTGTGAGGCTTGTCAGACCTAAATAGCGCTATCTAACTAATGACCCGCTCGCCATTGGCCCGACGATTAAGTCGATATAAAAAGGAGGGACTTCGTGATAGAGTTTTGGTCTAGTACGAGTTATCTGTCCATGAGGACGAGGAATTATATTCCTGAACCAATATTGTCCTACCCAAGAAAGGACGAGGAATCCATGTTCCTTAACCCCATTCCCAACCCCTGGGAATCCCATGCTTTGTATAGGGTGTGAACTCACCTTGGTTTGCTTGGCAGATACACAGAATGGTCAATCAAGCTATATTGTGGTCAACCACGTCCTAACATAGTTGTACCACACAAGTCAGGTTCGAATTCAGGTAGTGCACGTATGTTTTCTACACACATTTGCATACACGTATTGATCATGGCACACACGTATAAATACTTCAGTTAATCAATAGGGCTCAAACACATCCAATAGCCTCATCTACGTAAATAAGCAAGGTCCAAGTATGCGGCCCAAATAGTTGGGCTCGTAATAGCATGCAAGTCCAAAACAGGGTGCACGTGTATATGGTCTCGAGTCGAGACTAGAGGTCCCGAGTCGAGACTGTGCGGTCTCGAGTTGTAGCCTACAACTTCTCGAGTCGCAACTGAGGAGGTCTCGGGTCATACGTTCATCACTCGAAACTAGGCGGTCTCGGGTCATGTCTCGAGTCGCAACAAGACTCGCAACCATGATCTCGAGTTATGCTATTTTTGTGCCGATGTGGTGTGGTCTCGAGTCGAGACTGTGGGTCTCGACTCCCATCATCTGCTGATTCTACACAATGTACTATCCAATAGAATTTCCATTTCATGATATGGTGTACTAGCCAATGACAATGCACAAACATGTTTCTTTGTCTAACAATTAACCGAAATGGATAAAACTACAAGTTTTTCAAATATTCAAGGCACCTTCAACTCATATTCATGTTGTTCATCATACATTCAAGTAGTTCATCATTTTAGGGTTTTTACCATAACATGCTTTATCAAGAAAATCTATCCTAGCATGAACTCAAGTTAACAACATCATCGGCTCCTACATCTAGCACATTCAATCAATACAATAGCATACTTACATAAGATTTATCATCAACATGCTAATCTGATTTCATTGAACACAAACCTCCTCATTCATACCTAAACATAACCCAACCATTCGGATTCAAACCCATATAGAGCCGATTACAACCATCCGTGATCAATCACATGTTATATATACCAAGACAACATTTCATCATCATATATAACATCATCATCCGAAATAAAAACACATAACATGCATCACTAATCTATATCATCACACATCAACACCTTTATCATGTATGTCATTTACTAACCAAGCATTGTAACATCTAGAAACATAAAACACTAACCGGATGGTGTTTGGGTTTGAAGAATCAATGAACCAAATGCCGAGTGATGATCCCGAGTTTGATCCGACAGTTTTGGGGCTACCGGTTGAATCCGAGAGAGGTGAGGAGAGGTTTGTGGTGGTGTTCTAGAGTTTTAGAGAGAGAGAGAGAGAGAGAGAAAGTGTGTGTAGGAGAGTGTGGGAGTGAGATGTGGATGATGGCCTGGTTTCCTCATCAAATGGTGCACCTTATGGGCTTTCGGGTGGGCTAAGGGAGGTGCGGCCCAACTGTTCACTGTTCACTCGAGACCGCATGGTCTCGAGTCGGGTCCTTGTGTCTTGGGTTCCGGTTCACTACATACATGCTAGTTTAAAAACTATTCTTTATACGTACATGTTAATAGCACACAGCACATCAAGATAATCACGAACTTTCATTTACTAGTATATATAAACACATAACGTTCAAGCATGTTACACCAATATACGAATGAAGGGTTCTAAATATCGAGTTGTCACAGTAAAGGCCTCAACAATTCAAGTTGTACTTACTCTCGCCACCATTCATGGTTGGAATCTTCGACAACTCGATGTCCACAACGCCTTTCTAAACGGGCATTTAATTGAAACTGTTTGCATGGAACAACCACCGAGTTGCATAGATCCTAAATTTCCAAATCATGTGTGTTGTCCCAAAGGTGCTCTATATAGTCTCAAACAAGCTCCAAGAGCGTGGTTTCAACGTTTAAGCACATTCCTCATCTCTCTTGGGTTTATATGTAGCCGGGCCGACCCGTCACTTTTTGTCTACAAAACTGATAAGGTTTTATTTTTTCTCCTTATGTACGTTGATGATGTCATAATTACCAGTAACAATTCTTAGTTGATAAATGACTTCACAACTTGTTTACACAAGGAAATCAAAATCAAGGATCTTGGAAGTTTGAATTATTTTCTGGGCCTTGAAGTCACTTAAAACCATTCGGGTCTATTGTTAAGCCAAGCTAAATATGGCACCGACATTCTTTCAAGTGTAGGCCTTCTTGATGCCAAACCAGTTGCTACCCCACTCAACACTACCGATACTTTTACTTCAACTGGCACTCCATTTCATGATCCAACGTTTTGTCGTTCCTTAGTGGGCGCTCTTTAGTATCTCACCATCATAAGACCAAATTTATCGTTTGTAGTAAATCAAGCAAGTAAATATCTCCAAAACCCAACCACTGCCCACTTTAAACTTGTTAAAAGAATACTTCGGTATGCTAAAGGGACTTTCTCCTTTGGTTTAACTTTTGATCACCCAATCAAAACGACTTTTGTCGGTTACTCAGATGCTGATTGGGCACGATGTATCGAGACAAGACGGTCAACTTATGGATACTCTATATACCTAGGAGGCAATCTAGTATCTAGGAGTGCAAAGAAACAACCAACAGTTTCCCGCTCAAGCTGCGAGTTAGAGTATCGTGCCATGCCATGTCTAACACCACTATAGAAATTGTTTGGCTAACCCAACTGTTACGAGAACTATATGCTCTCCCACCAGACCGACCCACCCTATTATGCGACAACAAAAGTGCATTATTTCTCAGTCAAATCTGATGTCACATAAATGAGCCAAACACATTGATATTGACTACCACTTTATTATGGAATTGGTCTCTGTAAGAAAGTTACACACCAAGTGTGTTCCTACCACGCTCCAGGTATCCGATATCTTCACAAAGAGCCTCCCAATATCACTTTTTGAATGATTTCGTACAAAGCTTCGCGTAGAACCGCTACCTGTTCCCTTGCTCCATCTCCCGTCATGAAAAAAACACCGCTTCATTTTGGTAATCTTTAAAGTACTTACTGGCAGGGGTAATAGCAATTAAAATCAAGGCAATCAACATTGAATTTAAATATTTATAGAATAGTCAAAGATTGCCTTTTTTGTATATTTTAGTAAGGAGCCATCATTTCCTTAATCCATGCCATGCTCTCTGTATATATTTGTGTTGTATTCGGCAATTGAAAATACATACAAAAGATATTTTTCCTTACACATAGGACAGCATCACGAATATTAAGTTAGCCATTACTATATGTAATTCTATTAGTCTAATATAATATTTTTGCTACGTTTATTGTTATAATGTAAATTGTCATTTAAAAATCTATCTATTCTAATATACTAAAGCTAATTTTGCTTATGTTTCATTTATACATAAAGCTACCCTATTATATTGACAAGTGTCATCCTTCACCTTTCATTATATAAACAAGATTTACCCTATTATATTCAACTAAATTTTTAAAAACCATGATTTTAGGATCTTAGTTTTTCCACATTAATCCAAAATGAGTAATTTGCAGCTTTTAAACTTTTTAATTACGTTTCATTTAAAGAATAAAACCATTTTTTCTTGAGAGTAAAATTCTGGAAAAGTAATTTTACAAAAGTAATTACCTATGAATTTAGCCGGATTCGATATTGTGTTAGGAATGGATTGGTTAGTAGCCAACCATGATCGAATTCTTTGTGATAAGAATTCCATAGAAATTCATACGCCCACAGGAGAAATAGTGATGATTACAGGAGATAAGCCACGTAAGCCAATGAAGTTCATTTCAGTGATGAAAGTTGCTAGTTATGAACGAAAGCAAGGAATAGTGTATATGATTTCAGTAATCATTAGCACTAAGGGTAAGAAATGTCACACCCCGACCACGTAAAACAACAAAACGTTGCGGAAACGTCGGGGAGTGTTGTAACAGAATCATTGTTTCACAACCATGGATCAAATGATTTCGTTTTATTAAATTATTGAACTCATTGTTTATTTCAATCCAAATAAATACAATTATTATCTTTCAAGTTTTAAAGTCGCTAAGGCACGAGTCCATCCTATGTATAGCATGTATCAACAATCATCACAAAGCAGTACCTGAAACAAGTGTAAAAATAGGTACGTCAGCATAAAAATGCCTGTGAGATACATAGGTTTTGTTTATACATGATTCATGACTTATAAGTTTAAAAGAATGTTTTAACAAAAAGTAGTCATGAATCTAAAAATTTTTTCTTTATAAAATCATGTGAAAACTTATGAGAAATTTGATGATATAAAAGAATGATGCATAATAAATAATCAAGTAAAATGAGTTTATAAAATAATGTTTTGGATAAAATGTTTGAAGTATATATAAGCATATATTTTTTAAGAAAGTCGATTAGGTAATATATCAAAATATATTTATGTTCCAAAATCGTTAAACAGATAGTATATTAAATATACTTTAGTAGTCAAAATAATCGTTTTGGTAGTATATCAAAAGTATACTTTGGATTTATAAATAACATATTAAACTATGTTTTGGTTGAATAAATAACATATTTAAAATATGTTTTGGTAGTTTAATAAAATATATGTTGTTTTGTACAATATCACACATGAGAGTATATCAAACTATACTTTTGGGAGTATAATAAAATATACAAATAAAATGTGATTTAAGAATTCAGTCAGACCTAGTGCATCAAAATACACCTTTGAGATTATAGGGATACCACAAAGGCAATCCCTATTTGGATGGAGAAACAAATTGGTTTCAGACATTCCATGACAACAGGAATGGGGTGTCAAATCCTATAGCGCTATATCATACTACCAATCGGTCTGGTGAACAAAATAAGTACTATCCAACAATTAATTTTATACTCTTTGGAAAAATTAGAGTTTAAACCATAAATAATCAGTCGGTTTATCAAAAGATAAGTACTAATATGTATAATCAATTATACTTTGAAATCGTGAACATAACAAATAGGTACACATGCTTCACCCCAAAACATTTGAAAGCAGTAAAAGAGGGGACTATGTACTCACTTGAGATTGCTTATTAATCTTGAGAATAAGACCAAATTAAGCTCCAAGGATCACGGAATCAACAAGGCACCTAGTATAGGTAACTATGTTAATAAACGGATCCTAAATCGGGAGATAGGATAGAATGAGGTTCCATAAATCAAATGAGTATTTGAACTCATATGGTATGATTTAATATTCCCAACATTCTGATTTGAAAGTCTACCTAAGTGCTTTTGACCCGTTTCGACCCGTTATGGTAGTTTAAGCTACTATAATGTGTCGTTTGCGCAAAACTATGTTCGGATGGCTATCTATAAGCTATGTCAAGTCTTACATGCCCAATTATATCCTAATATGTTACTAATTCAGATTAGATGTCAAAAATATGTTCACATATGCACATTACGGATTTTATGCTACAAAAGGGCATTTTGGTCATTTCCTATGGGCATGTAAACCAATTAACGAATAGCTAACCAATCCTATATGATCATAAAGTATAACCTCAGGGGTTATTCCTTATGCAACTATGATCACAAAGCAAGCTTGGTCGGATCCTAATGATCGACCCAACGAGTCGGGTTCGAAAGTCTAAGCGGTTGTCTAGACCGCTTAACTTACGACCCTAAACAAGCGCTAAACTATTAGTGACGAGTTAAACATGTCAAAACATGTTTAACCTACTTAGAAAACTGATTTGGTATCAAAACGATGGGTTTTTGATACCCGGAAATAGTTCCGTTGCAAAATGCGTGCTGAAACGCATTTTGACCGAAACTTTGACTCGTCACTACACCTAGTTAACGTGGTAATCAGTATGCATAATCACTAAGGATTATAACTATCGTGATTACAATCACGTTACAAAGTTCAATTGAACTTTGACTTAACCAATTGATGGTCAAAACAGAAAGTCAAACTGTTGGCCAAACTGTTTGACTTTCTGCACTAACATAAATAAAAGAATGAAAGAATGCTCACAAAGGGTCCTTGCTATCTTTTCTACAAAGAATAAGCTTCCCAAATCAGATGAGAGAGCTCCCAAAGCAGATTAGAGAAGAGAAGATAGGGAAATGAGCAAGGAATGAAGAAGTTTAGCATGCTATTTATAGTTGTGGAGGATGAACAAGATCATCACAAGTGGTTATTTGGCCTCCAAGCAATGAAATCTGACCATACAAGTGTTAGGAACAGCTGGTATTACTTGGAGAGTCGTTTACTTGGAGCCCAAAATAAGAGAATTGCATACAAGGGCCTGAATTATCAAACAGCAGCTGAAAATCAAGTTTCTGTCGCTGGGCATGCTTTACGGACCGTAAGGTCCAGAGCATACGGTCCGTAAGGACCTGCAGACCAGCAAGTTTCACATTTTGACAGTTTTGGCCCCTGCATGTGTTCGAGTCCATTTTAGGTACTTTTGACACCCGTTAAGCCATTTTCAAGGCTCTACAAGGTCAATAAAGTTTAGAGGACTCAAAATATGCTCGGAAAACTCTCGGATGTTGGCTCGTTTTGTCGTACGGTCGCGTTGTTCGTTAAATTACGACGAAACTCAAACGGACGCAAAAACGAACCAAATTAAGCGACGAGTGGTATTTTTGCATGCCGATCACTAAAATAAAAATATTTTAGTATGTACAAAAATTTTGGATCTCCATAGGTGGTCACAACGTAAGATATGCCCGAAAATGCAAACCTACGCCGTTTTTGACACTTTTAGTTCCTGTAAGATCAAATAAGCATATTTACACACACCGAACCACTCAAAGCTTATTTCTAAGCTATTTTTAGGTTATTTATGGTATGTTTAGCTTATGATCATGTTCCGGGCTGTACGTTGCCTTACGAATCGGCAGACTTTTGCAAGTTGACGCAAATAGTCCCTGTGATTGAATAAACTTGATTTCGCCACACCAAACCTTCCAAAAATTATTTCTAAGTTATGTAAAGGTTATTTAAGGTATGTTAAGCCTATTTAACTATTCCGGAGTGTTTGTTGCATTAAACTGGTTATATTTACGCATTAGATCGCGTATAACCTTCTAGAAAGCGATTTAAGGCTCGAAATCGAACAAGAATTGATATGTGCAAACGATACACATATTTATACAAATCCCAAGTATGAAACACAATATTTCATTGGTTTGTTATTTGTATGATGGTTGAAATGACACAGGTGTCACAGTCTCCCCTACTTTAGGAAATTTCATCCCGAAATTTAATTTTAGAGGAAACTTGTGAAGACAACTGTGATTGTTTCGCTTTCGAATGAATCCCTCAAACCCTAAGTAAAACTCTAGGCCATGTTAGGATTCTTAGCGAAATTGTCAACTGTCAAAGTGGAGTCCTTGTAGTAACAAAACATGGAGTTTCGAACTACAGACAGAAGAACGTTTCTTATGAAGACTATCATAGGAAACTTGTGTGTGCTTGAAATCAGAATTGGAGAGTTTAAGATAAAATGACATTAGTCAAGGTCCAGGACTTCTAGTAACTTAAATAACGCTACGTTCGCAATGTAGTAAGGAACACTTATATATAGGAAGTACCAGCGGCGTATCCACCATGCTCCTTTCTACATTGTTCTCGTTTCGTTATTCTCATCACTATAGGTCTTAACACATGACGAAACTTGCTGTGGTTTCTGTGCACTGAATTCCATAATTATATATGCATCCATAATTACGTAATTCCTTGCACAGTCCGCACAGTTCATTTCATAATGCGTAGGGGAAAAATCAATAGAATAAACATGAAGCGGCTTGACTAGACCACCAAAGGATCTTTTTAAGTAGATCAACGAACAATCTTTTTAATTAGATCAACACATGATCTTCTTAACTAGACCGTCGTACGATCTTTTTAAATTGATCACTTAAGGGATCTTTTCAACTATATCATCACATGATATTTCTAACCAGAATTTCGAATCAATCTGTTTACCCAGACCACTCAAGGGGTCCAATTATAGAATAGTACTTTATAATCCAAGGGACTTAACTACGACGTAGAAGTCCATTAAGGATTTAAGATAGTACCTTTTGATATCCTACTATGAATCCCTCATATTGAAATATGGAAGATTCTATGAGGATTTGGATAAATCACATAAAAAATGAAACATATAAGAAAACACATAAGCACATAATCGCATAATTGTTTATCTTGATCTTCACTTTGTTATCTTTGGGCACGGATATTTAAAGCACGCCAGGAATCCAATCCGTGGATTCCATTTGGCACTTTAATCATTAGAATCTAACTATGAAGATAGGAAGATCTTAATAAGAATTCGGCTTTATCCTTATTGAATCGTAATGTACGTATTAAGGCATACGAATAATTCAATTAAGGGCTCCGATTTGAGTGATATTCATTCACAAGGATCTAATTATGAGGATAGAAAGATCCTACATGGATTTTGGAATTTGTGTAACAAGAGGTGCTTCGACACCTTGCACTAGGCGTGCTTAAGTCGATACACAGGGTAGAAAGTTCATGAGGTTGAGGCGCTAGATATCCCAAGGCGACATATGAAGCAGAACTTGAAGGTTAAGCAGCAACAGGGTTTGCAACTGCTTTGCTTTGAACAACAAAGCGACACATGTTAACCAAATGTCCCCATCGTCCACCGTGGGTACATTTGTAACAGGGTATTTGATTTGGATGATGACGGTTGCATCGATTGCTCCAAGGAGCGGTTCCCTTGCACAGCTTCATCCCTGAGACGAGTCATGGTGATAGCTAAATCAACGGGCTTCTGGAGTATGATGCCTATTTGTTGGGAAATTGTAGCACCTGGTCCGGACACTCGAGTCTTGTTGCGATGAAGAGGCATTATGAAGAAAATGGAAGACATGGGAGGAAACAAGGGAAATGAAAACAGAACGCATAAAAATTGCGATAATTTGTTTGTTACCTCGAACAAACAAACGACACGCAGTGACTGATCAAAGTAAATGGATCATTATAATGTATCACTGAAGACATGCTCGCCTATAAGTGAACACTCACCCCAAGAGATCCCAGGTAAGAGTGACTGGTCCGATACTTTGGATTTGTACGAACACTCTAGCCTTAGACAGAAAACTCAGGGTACAGGCATTCACTCTTCCAGTTTGCACGTGTTCACATTATTTAGACCCAAACTTTGACGAGAATTTGAAAATTTTGAAGGTTCAAAACCTTACAATAAATCATCCTAGAACAGATGATTGATTTTCAAAGCGGATTCAAATTTGTATTCTTATTGTGGTTGTCACCTAAGGATAGGTGACGGTATTGTTTAAAAACTAAACACAAGATAACTTGTGTTAGGGTCCTAGGAAGGTTATAGTCTAGGTCAAAGAATTACTAATAACCTAATTCCCTATAACCATTGGCTCTGATACCAACTTTTCTGTCACACCCCGACCACGTAAAACAACAAAACGTGGCGGAAACGTCGGGGAGTGTTGTAACAGAATCATTGTGTCACAACCATGGATCAAATGATTTCGTTTTATTAAATTATTGAACTCATTGTTTATTTCAATCCAAATAAATACAATTATTATCTTTCAAGTTTTAAAGTCGCTAAGGCACGAGTCCATCCTATGTATAGCATGTATCAACAATCATCACAAAGCAGTACCTGAAACATGTGTAAAAATAGGTACGTCAGCATAAAAATGCCTGTGAGATACATAGGTTTTGTTTATACATGATTCATGACTTATAAGTTTAAAAGAATGTTTTAACAAAAAGTAGTCATGAATCTAAAAATGTTTTCTTTATAAAATCATTTGAAAACTTATGAGAAATTTGTTGATATAAAAGAATGATGCATAATAAATAAACAAGTAAAATGAGTTTATAAATAATGTTTTGGATAAAATGTTTGAAGTATATATAAGAATATACTTTTTAAGAAAGTCGATTAGGTAATATATCAAAATATATTTCGGTTCCAAAATCGTTAAACAGATAGTATATTAAATATACTTTAGTAGTCAAAATAATCGTTTTGGTAGTATATCAAAAGTCTACTTTGGATTTATAAATAACATATTAAACTATGTTTTGGTTGAATAAATAACATATTTAAAATATGTTTTGGTAGTTTAATAAAATATATGTTGTTTTGTACAATATCACACATGAGAGTATATCAAACTATACTTTTGGGAGTATAATAAAATATACAAATAAAATGTGATTTAAGAATTTAGTCAGACCTACTGCATCAAAATACACCTTTGAGACTATAGGGATACCACAAAGGCAATCCCTATTTGGATGGAGAAACAAATTGGTTTCAGACATTCCATGACAACATGAATGGGGTGTCAAATCCTATAGCGCTATATCATACTACCAATCGGTCTGGTGAACAAAATAAGTACTATCCAACAATTAATTTTATACTCTTAGGAAAAATTAGAGTTTAAACCATAAATAATCAGTCGGTTTGTCAAAAGATAAGTACTAATATGTATAATCAATTATACTTTGAAATCGTGAACATAACAAATACGTACACATGCTTCACCCCAAAACATTTGAAAGTAGTAAAAGAGGGGACTATGTACTCACTTGAGATTGCTTATTAGTCTTGAGAATAAGACAAAATTAAGCTCCAAGGATCACGGAATCAACAAGGCACCTAGTATAGGTAACTATGTTAATAAACGGATCCTAAATTGAGAGATAGGATAGAATGAGGTTCCATAAATCAAATGAGTATTTGAACTCATATGGTATGATTTAATAGTCCCAACATTCTGATTTGAAAGTCTACCTAAGTTCTTTTGACCCGTTTCGACCCATTATGGTAGTTTAAGCTACTATAATGTGTCGTTTGCGCAAAACTATGTTCGGATGGCTATCTATAAGCTATGTCAAGTCTTACATGCCCAATTATATCCTAATATGTTACTAATTCAGATTAGATGTCAAAAATATGTTCACATACGCACATTACGGATTTTATGCTACAAAAGGGCATTTTGGTCATTTCCTATGGGCATGTAAACCAATTAACGAATAGCTAACCAATCCTATGTGATCATAAAGTATAACCTCAGGGGTTATTCCTTATGTAACTATGATCACTAAGCAAGCTTGGTCGGATCCTAATGATCGACCCAACGGGTCGGGTTTGAAAGTCTAAGCGGTTGTCTAGACCACTTAACTTACGACCCTAAATAAGCACTAAACTATTAGTGACGAGTTAAACATGTCAAAACATGTTTAACCTACTTAGAAAATTGATTTGGTATCAAAACGATGGGGTTTTTATACCCGAAAATAGTTCCGTTGCAAAATTCGTGCTTAAACGCATTTTGACCGAAACTTTGACTCGTCACTACACCTAGTTAACGTGGTAATCAGTAGGCATAATCACTAAGGATTATAACCATCGTGATTACAATCACGTTACAAAGTTCAATTGAACTTTGACTTGACCAATTGATGGTCAAAACCGAAAGTTAAACTGTTGGCCAAACTGTTTGACTTTCTGCACTAACATAAATAAAAGAATGAAAGAATGCTCACTAAGGGTCCTTGCTATCTTTTCTACAAAGAATAAGCTTCCCAAATCAGATGAGAGAGCTCCCAAAGCAGATTAGAGAAGAGAAGGAAATGAGCAAGGAATGAAGAAGTTTGGCATGCTATTTATAGTTGTGGAGGATGAACAAGATCATCACAAGTGGTTATTTGGCCTCCAAGCAATGAAATCTGACCATACAAGTGTTAGGAACAGCTGCTATTACTTGGAGAGTCGTTTACTTGGAGCCCAAAACAAGAGAATTGCATACAAGGGCCTGAATTATCAAACAGCAGCTAAAAATCAAGTTTCTTTCTCTGGGCATGCTTTACGGACCATAAGGTCCAGAGCATACGGTCCGTAAGGACCTGCAGACCAGCAAGTTTCACATTTTGACAGTTTTGGCCCCTGCATGTGTTCGAGTCCATTTTAGGCACTTTTGACACCCGTTAAGCCATTTTCAAGGCTCTACAAGGTCAATAAAGTTTAGAGGACTCAAAATATGCTCTGAAAACTCTCGGATGTTGGCTCGTTTGGTTGTACGATCGCGTTGTTCTTTAAATTACGACGAAACTCAAACGGACGCGAAAACGAACCAAATTAAGCGACGAGTGGCATTTTTGCATGCCGATCACTAAAATAAAAATATTTTAGTTCGTTCAAAAATTTTGGATCTCCAGAGGTGGTCACAACGTAAGATATGCGCGAAAATGCAAACTTACGCCGTTTTTGACACTTTTAGTTCCTGTAAGATCAAATAAGCATATTTACACACACCGAACCACTCAAAGCTTATTTCTAAGCTATGTTTAGGTTATTTATGGTATTTTTAGCTTATGAAAATGTTCCGGGCTGTACGTTGCCTTACGAATCGGCAGACTTTTGCAAGTTGACGCAAATAGTCCCTATGATTGAATAAACTTGATTTCGCCACACCAAACCTTCCAAAACTTATTTCTAAGTTATGTAAAGGTTATTTAAGGTATGTTAAGCCTATTTCACTATTCCGAAGTGTTTGTTGCATTAAACTGGTTATATTTACGCATTAGATCGCGTATAACCTTCCAGAAAGCGACTTAAGGCTCGAAATCGAACAAGAATTGATATGTGCAAACGATACACATATTTATACAAATCCCAAGTATGAAACACAATATTTCATTGGTTTGGTATTTGTATGATGGTTGAATGACACATGTGTCACAAGAAACTTAAGGAAATTCCAGTAGTATCAGAATACTCAGATGTATTTCCAGAAGAACTACCTGGATTACCACCCGATAGGGAAGTAGAATTTTGAATTCATCTAATTCCTGGAACTACACCGTTAGCCAAGGCACCTTATCGATTAGCACCCACCGAAATGTTAGAATTGAAAAAGCAGTTAGATGAATTGTTAAGTAAAGGATTTATACAACCTAGTTCATCCCCGTGGGGAGCTCCGGTGTTGTTTGTGAAAAAGAAAGATGGTTCGATGCGAATGTGTATCGATTATAGGGAATTGAATAAGGTTACCATTAAGAATCGATACCCATTACCTAGAACTGATGATCTTTTTGATCAATTGCAAGGAGCTAGATACTTTTCTAAGATAGATTTATGCTCCGGATATCATCAATTGAAAGTACAAGAAGAAGACATACCTAAAACTGCTTTCAGAACTAGGTATGGTCATTACGAGTTTACAGTCATGCCATTCGGACTAACAAATGCCCCTACAACATTTATGGACATGATGAATAGAATCTGTAAACCGAACTTGGATAAATTCGTAATTGTTTTCATCGACGATATACTTATTTATTCCAAAAGCCAGGAGGAACATTGTGAGCACCTGCATGTACTCTTAACTTTGTTAAGAAAAGAGAAGCTTTATGCCAAATTCTCGAAGTGTGAATTTTGGCTACAAGAGGTACAATTTTTAGGACACATGGTGAATCACGAAGGCATTCACGTAGATCCCTCCAAAATAGAAGCAATCACCAAATGGAAGGTCCCGCAATCAGCTATAGAAATTAGAAGTTTTCTAGGCTTAGCTGGATACTATAGGTGCTTTATTAAGGATTTTTCTAAGATAGCTGTGCCATTAACTAAGCTAACATGTAAAACAGTTAAGTTTGAATAGGGACCTAAGCAAGAAGAAGCTTTTAAGATTCTAAAGCAAAGGTTTACCAACACCCCAATCCTTGCCTTACCAGAAGTGACAGAAGATTTTGAAGTGTACTGTGATGCTTCAAAACTAGGATTAGGGTGTGTGCTAATGCAACGCAAGAAGGTAATTGCGTATGCATCAAGGCTATTGAAAAAGCACGAGGAAAACTATACGACTCATGATTTAGAGTTAGGAGCCATAATTTTTGCCCTTAAGATTTGGAGACATTATCTGTACGGAAGTAAGTTTACTGTCTATACAGATCATAAGAGTTTAAGATATATATTTGGGCAAAAAGAATTAAACATGTGACAAAGAAGATGGATGGAGATCTTAAGTGACTATGACTGTGATATTCAATATCATGAAGGAAAAGCAAACGTAGTTGCTGATGCCTTAAGTCATAAGTATCATGAGAAACAACGACGAGTTCGTGCTCTTAGATTAAGTTTACAATTAGACTTAATGGAACAACTGAAAAACATTCAAGAAACAGCAATCAAGGATAATGTTGAAGGAATGAAATGGAGAATAAAAGATTTGGAATAAGGAAGTGATGGAATTTGGAGATTCCATAAAAAAAAAGAATTTGGGTACCTAAGCAAGGAGAGTTAAGAAATAAGATTTTAGAAGAAGCCCATAAATCTAGATATACCATGCATCCTGGTAACAATAAAATGTACCAAGATTTAAGGAATAACTTCTGGTGGATAGGAATGAAAAAGGACATAGCTAGATATGTTTCTAAGTGTCTTACTTGTTCACAAGTTAAGGCAGAACACCAGAAACCCTCAGGTCTACTACAACAACTAGAAATGCCGGTATGGAAATGGGAACTTATAACCATGGACTTTGTCACTAAGTTGCCCAAAACCAGAAAAGGTAATGACGCAATTTGGGTAATTGTGTATCGATTAACCAAATCAGCTCATTTTCTACCCATGAAAGAAACCATTAGCATGGAAAGGTTGGCAAAGTTGTATGTAGATGAGGTAGTATCCTTACATGGAGTTCCACTCTCCATTGTATCGGATAGGGATAGTCGTTTAACTTCCCATTTCTGGACAAGTTTCCAAGAAGCAATGGGAACTCGACTAAATTTAAGCACGGCATACCATCCTCAAACAGATGGACAAAGTGAAAGGACGATCCAAACCCTGGAAGACATGCTTAGGGCATGTGTGATTGATTTTGGTGGAAACTGGGACAACCATTTACCCTTGATTAAATTCTCCTATAATAACAGTTATCATTCAAGCATTGAAGCTGCCCCATTCGAAGCACTGTTTGGACGAAAATGCAGAACTCCAATTTGCTGGGCAGAAATAGGAGAAAGTCAATTATCTGGTCCTGAAATTGTGCAAGAAACTACCGACAAGATCACTCAAATCAAGGAAAGACTAAAGACGGCTCGAGATCGCTAGAAAAGTTATGCAGACAATCGACGCAAGGCGTTAGAATTCTAGGTTGGAGACAAGGTACTATTAAAAGTTTCTCATTGGAAAGGAGTAGTTCGGTTCGGTAAGAAAGGAAAGCTAAGTCCAAGGTACGTAGGACCATTCCCAGTAATCTAGCGAATAGGACCAGTCACTTATCGCTTACAACTACCAGAAGAACTAGCCGGACTACATGACGTATTTCATGTATCGAACCTCAAGAAATGTCTATCGGATGAATCGCTAGTAATCCCTCTTCAAGACATACAGGTGAATGAAAAATTGAAGTTCGTGGAGAAACCGCTTCAAATAGAAGACAGAAAGATTAAGTTTCTTAAGCACAAAAGACTAGTACTGGTCAAAGTCAAATGGGATTCAAAGAGAGGACCCGAATACACCTGGGAGCTGGAATCTGAGATGAAGCGAAAATATCCTCACTTATTCTAGTAAATCTCGAGGACGAGATTTTAAATAAGGTGGGGAGGATGTAAGGACTTGTAAAAATGCCCCAAAATGACCCGTAAGTGAAAACCCGGACCCCTAAAACCTTAATGTGCATGAAAAACCAAGAAAACAAGGTTTTTGGTTCTCAGGCGCGGCGCATAAACAATAAGCGGACCCTTACGCGAGCCGCGTCAACTCAATGTTGACCGGATAAGCGTCCAGGGCCACGTGTCGCACACGTGGCAGACCTAGGTGTGACACGCTAGCCCTAGTCTACGAATAGGAGGTTCTCCCGGGCCGCGTAAAAACCTGTTAAGGCTTACGCGGGCCGCATAAAACTCAAAATCAGGCTATAAGTAGCCTGTGCATGAGGCATTCATCTGCACTCGAAATTTTCACTTCAAAACGACCAAATTCTGCAGAAAACAAGCTTTTAGGGATCACGACACTGCTACGATACAGGGTATTAACTCGATCGCTGCTACGATTCAATGTCCAATTGATTGAAACCAATCCGATGGATGTTTAAGTGCTGCCCACATTAGGGCTATACTTTGTCATTTGTCGTGAATTCGATGGATGTTTAAGTATTGCACTTTGTCATTCGTTGTGAAGGTTTTAATCTCGTGAGTTATCGTAAATGTTGTATTAGTTACTGACCCAGTTCGTATGCATTGTTGTTTAAATTAGGTTACAAGGCTTATCAGTACGCTAAAACTCTGCCCGTTTAAATCCGCAATGTGAGTCATTCTCTTTTTATCAATAATGTTTTACAATACTCCAATCATTTTCAAAAGTTATAATTACAGGGATTAAGTCGTGGTTATCTTGAATCACTGGCTAGTGGGGTATTGTGCACATTACTAATTTCTCACGGTTAGGTTCATCAACCTAACAGTGATAATCATCACTACTTAGGTGAAAGGACCCAATAGTGGTATGACCATCGTCACCAGGAGGTGACACGGCGCCAGATAAAAATAAGATAGTAGCCACTGTAATCGCTCTTATGCTGTAATTTATAAGTAATGTGTCGTTTTATTTAACCTGAATGACTCGCCAGTATTTCCCCGCTGATAAAATATTTTTAAAACATGTTTCAGGCATGGTTATAAAACAAGGTCTCCAAGGCCGAGTAGTCCCCGAGTAGTCACTACAAGGTAGGTTGCCGAGGCGACTTTCTCTAACTCCGCCTAATTACTCGGAATTGATCAAACGCGGTCAAAATTGGCCAAAATCGGATCTAGTAGGTCAATTCGGGCCGAGTTTGACTTAAAAAATAATCAAACATAATTTATATGACTATCATATTAAATAATGAATATCATTTTCACGTATTTTGTTATAAATATTAGTAAATTTATGTTATTAGACATATATTTAATTCCCATGAATTAATTTCTTTATAATTTAACATGTCCGAGTACTCCCCGAGTACTCTCCGCCTATGACGAGTACTCTCAACTCCCCGGTCGACCGACTAGGGAGCGCCTAGCGACTTTTGCAACCATGGTTTCAAGCGACCTGCTGTGAATCAAGGAAAACGTACTACGGAGCACTAACAAGCTTGAAGTGGTGGCTCAGTTAAAATAAATAAACATGTTTTGTAAATCAGGGAATTTCCTCGTGAAATTCATCTATTGTAAATTACGGGGTTTGTCCCAAATTATATAATAAAATAATCGGGCATTTTCAAGTTTAAAAGATTCTGTAAATCTTCCGCTGTCAACTCAATTAATAAATACCACGGGTTTCTGTCCCGCGGCTCATGGACTGGTTAAAACCGGGACGGGGGCCGTGACATGACTCATCAAACGCCACCGCACCCCCGGCTCAGGGGGGACCAGAAAAGGTCTTTCGTTTTCCCCCATTCGTCGGCCCTTGCTGCCTGACTTTGAAGATGCCCAACATGCAACATAATCCTAGGAGAGGCCAGGCCTAAAGGTCTAGGGATTCATTTTCTCCAGTGCTGAGGCCTAGAAAGCGGCCTAGGTCGCTCTTAGAAGACACGGTAGGATTCAATGTCGCAAAGGGGGTTTTATCTGGAGAAAAGAAGGGAAGTTCAGAGGAAAATCCTATTGGTTCTTATACACAGGGCATTTTCGACCTGAATGAAAAGGCGAATTCGGAATCAATGAGCATCAGCAGGGTGTTTGAAACTCAACAGGGGGCGCGACGGTTTCGAGTCCGGTGGACGAAAATAAGAAGGCAACAGTGGATCCGGTTGATCGGGAGGTGGACCGCATGATAGCTGTAGGTGCTTTAGTTGGGACAGATCTTTCAAAGCATACGGATCTGATCAGGAATCTTTTCGACGCCACAGGATTCTATGGGGTTATGCCATGAATATCCTTTCTCTGAATATTCATGGTATAGGGGGCGAAATTAAACCGCGATGGTTGAAGTGTATTAAAGAGAATTACGGTATTAACTTTATGACTTTACAGGGGTCCATACAAGAAGATGTTTTTCCGGTTGATGTTGGTGGGTACTGGGGCAACAAAAGGTTCGGTATGGATAATGCAGATTTAACGGGGCAATCGGGAGGTTTAATTTATTTATGGGATGAATCGGTGTTCCAGCAGACAAGAGCTTCTAAAGGCAGGAACTTCCTGCACATTAGGGTTAGACTCGTCGACTGTGATATTGTTGTGAATGTGCTCAATGTCTAGGCGCCTCAGGGTGTGCCAACTAAAAAATCTTTATGGGACTCATTGTTATTAGTGATTTCCGGAAACGACGGATACTGGGTCGTCACGAGGGATTTTAATGCGGTTCGATTCGTGGGGAGAAAATGAACTGTGCTTTCAAACCTTCATGTGTTAATAACTTTAATTCATTTATTTTTGAAACAGGGCTCCTTGAGTACAATATGCAAGGTAGGCGATTTACATACAGTTCAAACAACGGTAAAAAGCTAAGTAAGCTCGACAGATTTCTAGTAAATTTGGAATTTTTTAATGCTTGGCCTGAAACGTGTTAAGAGGTGCTGCCTCGGTTTCTGTCGGACCATAGTCCTATTATTTTGCTCTCTAAAGCTGTGAATTTCGGGGCCCGTCCGTTCCGGGTCTTTAATTCGTGGATCGGAAGAGAGGGATACGAGGAGGCTACTTCGGAGGTGTTTGGAAACTTTGTGGATAATGGGGATCCTGTGGATGTGATGTTAATAAGGAAGCTTTGTCATCTTAGAATCCGTTTAAAAGAATGAAAGGATACTATGTTGAGAGAAGAGGGCGAGCTGGTGGCGTGTGCGAGAGTGGATTTGGAAGATATGGAGGCAGTGCTTGAAGTCAGGGATCTCACCAAAGAGGAGTAATGGGTTTTCTCGCAAATTAAAAGTGATAAAGGAGGAAGAGGATAAGAAGACTAGAAATCTTAAGCAAAAATCTCGAATCAGATGGGCCAGAGATGGCAATGAAAATTCTAAATTTTTTCACTCTTTGATTAATTATAGGAAAGCTAGCAACATTATCCACGGGCTAGAAGTGGGAGGAGTTCGGGTCATGAAGCCAACTACTATCAAAAAAGAGGTTTTTAGGTTCTTTAAACAGAAATTCATGGAGGATCACCCGCTTCGGCTACAACTTGTGTGCTCGGGAATTAAAAAGATTTCAGAATCAGAGAGTGATGGTTTGGTGTCAACCTTCTTTCGGGAGGAAATGAAAGAAGTGGTTTTCGATTGCGGGGATGACCGATCCCCGGGGCCTGATGGTATTAATTATTGTTTCATTAAGCATTTTTGCAGATTTTTCGAGGACATTTTTTTAGAATTTTGGCTGCTTTTCATGAGTCCGGGGGTATTAATATTGGGTGTGGGTCGTCTTTTATTGGGCTCATCCCGAAGAATAGAGACCCGGTTTGGTTGAATGATTATCGGCTTATTAGCCTTGTCGGTATCATCAACAAAACCATCTAAAAAATGCTCGCGAACATGCTGAAAAATCCTTGGATCGATTATTACTTCATCTCAGTCGGCTTTTCTCGATGGTAGATATATTCTTGATGGGCCTCTTATATTAACGAAGTTCACAACTGGATTAAGAAAAGTAAGAAAAGGCGTTTTTCCTCAAACTAGACTTCGAAAAGGCCTATGACAACGTTAATCGGAACTTTGTGGTGGAGGTTCTTGGTCAAATGGGTTTCCCGGCTAAATGGTGTACTTGGATAATAGAGATTCTATCGTCGGCTCGGGTTTCGGTGTTTGTTAAAGGGACGCCATCCTTTGAGTTTCAATGTCAAAAAGGTATGCGACAAGGTGACCCGATTTCCCCGTTCCTTTTTGTGGTGGTTATGGAGGCATTATCATGTATGATCGTGTAAGCTTGTGAAGTTGGTATGATGGAGGGTATTAAACTTACTAACGATGGCCCACAGATGTCTCATTTATTCTATACGAATGACACGCTTATTTTGGGAGAGTGGGATAAGGAGCATGTTTTGAATGTAGTTAGAATCCTTAAATGTTTTCATGCTTCTACAGATTTAAACATAAGCCTTGGCAAATAGAATGTCAATGGGACAGGGGTTAGTAACCTAGAGGTGGAATCTATGGCGAGAGTGGTGGGGTGTAAGCCGGACTCCATGCCATTTAAGTATCTCGGTCTTACGGTAAGAGCGAATATGAACCGGATTAACATTGGAGGCACGTGTATGACATTTTTAAGAAATGCTTGTCTTTTTGTAAATTGACGCTTTTGTCTATCGGTAGTAGGGTGACTCTTATTTGGTTTGTGCTTGAGAGCCTCCCTAACTATTTTTTCTCGCTTTATCGTTCCCCAATTAAAGTTGTTAATGATTTGGAAGGATTAGTTAGGAGGTTTTTTTTTTTGGGGGGGGGGGGTTGGTGTCAAAAACTCAGTGGGTTGCTTAGGACAGAGTGGCGTCCGCTAAGAAGGTTGGGGGTTTGGGTCTTAGCAAGCTTCGAGATATTAACACGACATTTTTGTTCAAGTGGGCGTGGAGATTTAAAACAGAGGAGAATCTTTGGGTCAAAGTTGTTTCAGCCCTACACTCGGGTGGATCGGATTAGGATTTCCTTCCATCCAAACGGTCTCTGGGGGGGGGGAGGAATAGCATTGTCTCGGTTATAAAGAAACCGATAATAAATAATGTTATAATCTGGAATTTTTTCAGAGGTACAATAGGTAATGTCGATAATGTTTTCTTCTGGCTTGACCCCTGGCTGATTGACATTTCGCTGATACGGGATTCATTTTTAATCTAGTGGGCCGTGAACCAAATGCTTGTTTGAAAGTGAGCATTTTTTAGCATAGTAATTTTTCCCGTGTGTTTAATCCTTGATCAAATGGCAACCAACCCGTGGGATTGGTCAAAGAATGCAAACCTCCACAACAATTCGATCCTTCAGCATGGGGTCCATCAACATTGCAATCCAGTTTTAGAAATGACACCCTCCTCAAAGTAAACCTGACATATCTTGGGTTCACTCTCTTATGCTGTCAAATAACATTCCACCACCAAAATTTGATTATTGGGCTTAACCTACTGTCGATTGTGATCGGACCGTACAGTTGGGGAACGATGGTCAAACAAGAACAACGTTTTATGCTGAAATTGTCAAGAATGTCAAAGATGGTGAATATTCAGGAAATGATGACAGTTCGGGATACGACGGGAGTTCAGATGAAGAATGTTCAAGTTCAAGCGCGGATGGATCAGAAGGTCTATCAAGAGAGGTTGTTGATTTTAAGGCATATGGCTTATTGTCTGAGGGTGAATCCAGTTAGGTAAGTGACGATAACTCTATCAGTTCTAAGTGTGATAAATGCAGTAAATGTTCTGAGTTAGAAGGTAAACTGTCTGAGTTAGAAAGTAAATTTGATTTGACATTTAACCACAATCAACACTTGATTGTCGACTTTTCAAAATGCATAGAGGCTAACATGGTTTTAAAACAACACGAAAAGGAATTTAAAACCATCATTGAGACCTTAAAGAAAGAAGCCACTGAGTTAACGAAAACTGTTAAGAGAAAGCAGAAAGCCATTAACAATTACATTAACATGCTCGAGCAAACGAAAAAGGAATTAGCTTGGGTAAAGTGTGAAAGTGATGCGTCCCATCTTAAGTGGATAGCTATTCCAACTCATGATATGTGTTGGATCACATCATAAACATACAAAAGAAGAAATGTAATGTCAAATGCATTAAGTATCAAAAGTGTCCTCCGCCGATTAGACACAATTATACCAAGCTGCCTGGTGAGGAGGTCATTATGCCTCATATTGAGTCATCGGTTTCTTTAGACATGAGGAATTAGCAACTGGGCTCAGATTCAAAAAGGACATATCCTCCAATCAAGCTGAATCAGCTAATGAATGGGTAGTGTACATTTCTCTAAGGTGTACATGGCTTATACTTCCCACAAGAAGTTTAAGGCCTACAAAATGAACGGGTAGTGTACATTTCTCTATGGTGTGATTGAAGAAAATGTGTTTGTTGAACAAACCAATCGGGCGTGCGGATACCTTGGCGTGGTTTGAACAACTGCACACTACTTATTAAGGAAAAAGACGAAGACCTTTGCTGGTGCAAAAGTATGTGGAAGACATCATGTATTGTCTAACCAATGATGATGTGTACAAGTTTTCCCACATGCTCACTTACTTCTTACCAGCCGAACCCGGAGGTTTCTGATCTTGTTTCTTTGAAGAGATTTCTAAGTTAGTTGAAGTAGCTACAAAATCGACCTTGAAATCCACACTAGGTGGATATCCATTTTGGGAGAGCACTCAGATCCCTGGCAATGCACGAAGCAGTTGCAGGATTACGGTTTTGAATTTCTAATCTCTCATATCTTTGTCGATATTAAAGCTGCTTTGCGAATTACTAACATCTCGTACAACACTCCTTGACCAAACACGTTGATCTCGAATATCACCTCACACGTGATTGTTTCAACACGAAAATCATCAGTGTTGCTTTGGTCGACACCGATTACCAACGTGTCAACTCATTTTCCCAAATATTTGATAAATCATTTTTGAATGAGTTAAGTTTGGTAAATGTCATCGAGGTAAAACATGAGTTAATCCACACCGGGAAATCGTTTTTTGTGAATATTTTTCTTGAGAAAATCCAAAAAGATATTTTTAAAAGTTAAAATTTACTTTTTGAATTTTAGGGGGAGTAAATCTAAATCAGAAATAATAAAAATACAAAAAACATTGAAAAACGTAAAAAAAAGGACAAAAACAAGAGAAAAACAAAAATGAGTTTCCTGGCGAGAAAAATAGAAAATGATAGTAAATACAGAACGGACACAAATGAGTTCCTGGCAAGAAAAACAGAAAACGTCAAAATAAAAATATAGTGGTCTGCCGAAACCTGTTTGAACTTAAAATGAAAAACGATAAGTAGCTCTATTAATGATCTGGGTATCATGAACTTTACAATCATTTTAAAGTGTGAAGGGCGATATAAAGATAACGGACTGAAGACCGTGTGGGAACCGCTCATTGGCATATAGTCTTGGTACCAAAATTTCGTTTGATAGATTGCCGAGGTTTTGAGATACGTGGTCTTGATGTTGTTTATCATCTGGGTATCATGGTTGTTTCTTTTACCTAAAACAAACGGGGACGCAAGTCTAGAACTTCCATGATGTCATACATACGTGTACATACTATACATACATGTATATAATACAAACTGCATACGACCCTCAATAAGTGATAAAAATATCACACTCACCCTCGAATAAGTGATTCTAAATTTCATCTATCATCCGAGAGTCAAGTTCGTCTCTTTGTCGGTACGATGGTACTAACATGTTCACGGACTTGCTCTCATGACCTGCATGCATTGAAAATCATGTTCCTCGTTAATTAGTGATTTTATCATAAAGGGCTTGTATTCATCCTCAAAATAAGTGAGTATCTCACATTATATACGTAAACACAGATGATAAACGGTATACTCACCAGTAAGATGAACTCTCGTGCATACCTTGATACGGGAATGTGTCGTGAGTGGATGAACACAGGTCGGTTAGTATAAATTATACCTAAAGGTATCCTCAAGTCATATGAATGCATATGATTGTTGAGTTTAAGTGGACACGTATATCAATAATCGTTATAGGATGCTTATGTAAATGATATCTAATTGAACAACAAGTGTGTTTTGGCATGACCGTACATTGATATGATTCTCTTACCCTCGAAACTCGCAAAAAAATGTCTGTAAATGTAACAACCCTTAGAAAAATATTCTCGACAACAAACCGTAATCAAAACCAGAAGTGCATGCAATAAAACTTGTATATTCAAGATGGAAAATTTAGCGATTAAGGAATCTTGGCATTCGACGAACCAAATCGCATAAAAATAGTCTTATTAGATTCGCAATTAAAAACGAATTATGTAAGATCAAGACCCAAACATACGCGATAAGTATCGGCATGAAAATCGAGGAAAACGCACGATTGGACGAGAAGGGCGGCCAAGGACACGCGTCACGACACTTCGACACATGACAGGCCTACGTGGGACACGTGGCTACCAAAGCCAGGTCGACCATCGTCGCGCCACGTGCCGGGACCATATGGGACTGGCGCGCCACGCGAGGGGACCCAAAATTCAGGTATATAAGGGCAGCAGTGGGACTTGCATTCCTGCACCAGTTCGATTGAATTTTGACGAATTTACTCTCTCGTATCTCCGTTTCTTTTCACAACACCCCTAAAACCCCGAAGCTCTGCTCGTTATCAGGGTAATAACTCTAATCACGGACACGGTACTATATCCGATTGATTGAAACTGATCCAATGGATGTTTAAGTGTTTCCTATATACGGCTATACTTTGTCATTCATTGTGGGGTTTGATCTCGTGATTATCGTTAAAGTAGAATTGGGTTAATACACTAATACGAGTTCCATTGTATCTAGAATTAGAACTCATAACTAGGAGGTTGCTAAACTAGAATACTTAGTGATTAAGTAAACTTAGTGTTTAAGTAAACTTAGCGGTTAAGAAAACTTAGCGATTAAGAAAACTTAATAGCTAAGGAAACTTAGCAGTTAAGCAAGCTAAGTAAGTTAATTAATCAGCTAATTGCGTTATCTAATTAATCGGCTAAGTAAATTACTTGATTAAACCATTAAGGGAAATTGATCAGTTAAGTAAGATTAATTAATCAGTAAGTAAGATTAGTTAAGAAAGATTAATTAATCAGTTAAGCAAGATTAATTAAGCTAAGCAAGATTAATTAAACTAAGCAAGATTAATTAAGATAAGTAAGATTAATTAAGTAAATTAAACACCTAGATAGATATACATGAAAATAAATATATATGAAATAGATAATATCAAAGGAATGTGCTAGGAAGGTGTAAGAGGATATATATGTGGGTAGGAAGTTTCCTAGAACATGTATAGGTAACTTCCTAGAAAAGCTATATGAAACTTCCTAGAAATTTCATATTTCCTACCTATAAATAGGAAGCTTAGGATTCATTTTTCTTTGCTCATTCCTTCTATTCTTCTCTCTATACGTTGGTGTTCTAACCAATAATCACCGATGCGATATTCTATCCGATCGATTCGGGAACCAACTAACGAATGCCAAAGTGATGTACTTTGTGAATTTCGTTAAACGAATGCCAAAGTGCTGTCTAAACAAGACTAGACTTTGTGAATTTCGTTAAGGTTCTGATCTCGTGACCATCGTTAGGTTGGATGTGGTTTTACACTAATACGTATTCCACTCTATTAAACTAAATGTTTAACTACCCAAAACTCTACACCACACTCTTACAATCAAAATGGATGCTTAATCATCAGAAGATTCAGAACCATAAAGTAGATGCTTAGAATCAAGATGCTTGTTTAATCAAGACTATATGCTAACAAGGTGAGTCATTCTCTTTTTACCAAATTGTTTCCAAAACCGTATTTATTTTTAAAGTTATAATTACAGGGATTAAGTCTTTGTAGTCTTCAATTACTGCCGGTATGTGGGGTTTTGTATACATTACTTGATACCCGTCACCATTGGACAACGGGTTAGCCAATGGGTGATCTTACCATAGTCACAGAAACGAGTCGAGTGACAAATACCGATTTGGGGTAATTGGTTGATATAAACATTGTAATCACCCTTAATACTGTAATTTATAACTATGCGTCGTTTTGTACAAAAATGAATGAACTCACCAGTATTTCCTGCTGACCAAACTTTTTAAAACGTGTTTCAGGTAATGACAGTAGATTGGAATAAGAGTGATGATACGGCACCGAAAGTCTTAAAGAAGTGGCTAATTTTATCAATTGAATTAAATTAAGAAAACATGGTTTCATATATTCGGGTTTATCCCTTATTAAAGCTACCTCTGTAAAACATGGGTTTTATCCCATCTATTTAATAAATAAAATCCGGTGTTTTCTAAACTCTGATATTCTTCCCAACTCACAGTCCTGATGAATATTTCCACTGCCATGTTTTTAAAATAACCACCGGTACCACTTGACTGCTCGTGGCTCCCATCCAGGGCGTGGTCGGGGGTCGTGACAGAGGTAGTATCAGAGCCACTGGTTTAAGCAATTGGGTGTTGTAAGAATACCTAAACTTAAACGAAAGAGTTAGGAAATTGTTATTAACTGGTAGCAACAGGGATAGTATTTAGACTTGAACTTAAGAAAGATGCCTTAGTATAAGCTTCGAGATAAGCTAATTACTTGCATAAATAAAGTGTGATGGGTGTTGGTATGCCGTGAGGATGATAACTAGAACATTGCAAGTATGGTAAATAAGCGATAACACTTGGCCACTGTTATTTCTTATTTATTGGTACTACTTGGTTCTGGAATATGATCCGTCACGTGAATACTAATTTCCTTGTTCCTTGATGAAAGCCTTAATAAAATATTCATTTTTAATTCATGATTTAAGAAAGATTTATTTATGGGAAATACCAATTACCTCTCCGGCAAGACTGAGTATGGTGTAGCAGACTCTCCAGCTTGTCCGGGTAATATGGGGTTACCTCTCCGACGAGAACCGGGTAAGATGGGGTATAGGATACGTCAAACAAGTGACAGAATTCCCTAAATAGTATCATGACCTGCTGTCTGACTTATCTTTGGAAATATGAATCTATTAAATACATTGACCTTATGAATGGTATATATATTACAGTATGTAAAATATATGATTATATAGATATGTATATCTATAAGGAAATCCAAAAACCATAAGGATTAACAATTTAGAATAAAACACAAGCATGCGTGTCAATGATAATTCTAGATTTCTTTATTAGGAATCTCTGGTATACATCTATAATTCCGATATCGAACATTATTTCGTTTGATCATCTGTCTCTTAACTCGTGCGACAAGAAGTATATGAACCCTTTATGTTGGGATGCCATCGAAAGTATAAGAATTCCCTTTGTGTTACCTTAGATTATTAACGCATTAGGAAACCTGTAGCTAAAGTTGTGCTAGGCACTAAACGTCTCAAAACCTACGCTAATGAGAATAATTCTACTTTCTTTAAGAACTCTTGCAAAGATAATAGCGACCACGACTAGATGCACTTACAAAGACTCTTCACCTATAATTCTACTAAGATTACCAGTAACAAAAGAATTACTGCTACAATACATGGGCTTAAAGGACTGAAGTGTCATAACCATTAGTACATATGTTAAGAAAAATGAAGTAATGTATGCTTCAAAAATTTAGACATTTAGATAGTGAGACCCGAGCTTCAAAACACATGGTCAAGACATATGCCATGAAATGGAGAGAACTGACAAAAAGGAAATTATGTCTGCTTCATAAAAAGGAACAAATGGAAACGATGACTCCTGGAAGTTTGCAAGCCAACCGGAGAAGTGACCACAAGGAGGCAAGACAGACCAGCCAACAAAGTTCGTCTCAGTGAGGAAAGCTGCGAGTTATGCACGGAAGTAAGACATAGCGTATATGGTCTCGGAGTTCATCAACACTAGAGGCATGGAACTGAAAGAAATTCCGAACGACGTTTCCCAGAGGATCTACTTAGACTATCACCCGATCGTGAGAAGGAACTTAGAATTCATCCGAGACTAGGAACAACACCGATTGTTATATCCCAAAGTTAAGACTAATATAGTAGTTAATGCTATAAGTCATAAGTTTCATAGGAAGCCGAATCAAATACGTGCTCTTAGATTAAATTGCGGATAGATTTAATGAAATAATTAAAGAGTACCCAAGAAACAGCAATCAAGGATGATGCTTAAGGATTATAAAGGAATAATGAAGGACTCGGAAAAAGGAACTAATGGAAATTAGGGATTCCATAAAGAATTCGGGTACCAATTCAAGGAAACCTGCAAGAAAGGATTCTCAAAGAAGCCCATAGAACTAAGTATTTGATACATCGTGTAAGTAATATGATGTATCGAGGTTTGAATTACTGATAAATAGAAATGAAAAAGGATGTAGCAAGTTATGTCTCTAAGTATTTAATCAAGTAGCAAGTTAAAGCTGAGCATTAGAACCCTTTAGGTTTACCTCAACGACATCAGTATGGAAATGAGATTAATAACAATGGATATTGTTACCAAATTACCCAAAACAAGAAACGACACAATCTGGGTGATTGTGGATCGACTAACCAAATCTGCTCAATCCCTACCACTGAAGGAAACCCTTTAGTATAAGACACTTAGTTAAGTTGTGTGGAGACAAAATAGTCTCATTACAAAGAATCCGGTTATCTATCAAGATAGTCATTTCACTTCTCATTTCTAGGAAAATTTTTACCCGACCTATTTTCATGTAGTATGAAGGAACACTACAAAACATAAAGGATGTGCTAAGTACATGTGTGATAAATATTGGTGCAAGTAGAACTATCACTTATCACTCATAAGACTCTCCCATAATTAGTGTTGTCGTTTGAAGCACCTTATGGATAAAGGTACCATCCATTATGATGAGCAAAAATATGAGAAAAGCAACTATCGGGCCATGAGATCGGCAAACCATTAGAATTTCAAATCAGAGAAAGAATAATACAAAAGGTCTCTCCGTGAAAAGGGAATAGTCCGATACGGCAAGAAAGAAAAGTTAAGTCTAAAATTTGTTGATCTATTCGGAATCCTTAAATAAATTGGATCAGTAGCTTATCAGCTAGAGTTATCAGAAGAAATAACATGAATACATGATATGTTTCATGTATACCCCTTAAGGAATGCCTAGCTGATAAATCTTTAGTTATACCTCTTCAAGCTATAAAGGTAAATGAAAATTTTAGATCCATTGAAAGACCATATAAGTCAAAAAATAAGAATCACAAGGCAAGAGCTTTGTTCTGGTCAAAGTAAAATGAAGAACCTGAATATACATGAGAGTTAGAATCGGAGATGAAAAGAAAATATATTTACTTGTTCCAGCAAATCTCGAGGACGAGATTTAAAACAAGGTGGGGAGGATGTAACAACCCTCATAAAAATATTCTCGACAACAAACCGTAATCAAAACCAGAAGTGCACGCGATAAAACTTGTATATTCAAGCTGGAAAATTTAGAGATTAAGGAATCTTGGCATTCGACGAACCAAATCGCATAAAAATAGTCTTATTAGATTTTCAATTAAAAATGAATCATGTAAGATCAAGACCCAAACATACGCGATAAGTATCGGCACGAAAATCGAGGAAAACGCACGATTGGACGAGAAGGGCGGCCAAGGACACGCGTCACGACACTTTGACACATGTCAGGCCTACGTGGGACACGTGGCGACCAAAGCCAGGTCGAACATCATCGCGCCACGCACCGGGACCATATGCGTCTGGCGCGCCACGCGAGGGGACCCAAAATTCAGGTATATAAGGGCAGCAGTGGGACTTGAATTCCTGCACTAGTTCGATCGAATTTTGACGAACTTACTCTCTCGTATCTCCGTTTCTTTTCACAACACCCTTTAAACCCTGAAGCTCTGCTCGTTATCAGGGTAATAACTCTAATCACGGACACGGTACTATATCCGATTGATTGAAACCGATCCAACGGATGTTTAAGTGCTGCCTATATAAGGCTATACTTTGTCATTCGTTTTGGGGTTTGATCTCGTGATTATCGTTAAAGTAGAATTGGGTTAATACACTAATACGAGTTCCATTGTATCTAGAATTAGAACTCATAACCAGGAGGCTGCTAAACTAGAGTACTTAGCGATTAAGTAAACTTAGTGTTTAAGTAAACTTAGCGGTTAAGCAAGCTAAGTAAGTTAATTAATCAGCTAATTACGTTATCTAATTAATCGGCTAAGTAAATTACTTGATTAAACCATTAAGGAAAATTAATCAGTTAAGTAAGATTACTTAATCAGTAAGTAAGATTAGTTAAGAAAGATTAATTAATCTGTTAAGCAAGATTAATTAAGCTAAGCAAGATTAATTAAGATAAGTAAGATTAATTAAGTAAACTAAACACCTAGATAGATATACATGAAAATAAATATATATGAAATAGATAATATCAAAGGAAGGTGCTAGGAAGGTGTAAGAGGATATATATGTGGGTAGGAAGCTTCCTAGAAAATGTATAGGTAACTTCCTAGAAAAACTATATGAAACTTCCTAGAAATTTCATATTTCCTACCTATAAATAGGAAGCTTAGGATTCATTTGTCTTTGCTCATTCCTTCTATTCTTCTCTCTATACGTTGGTGTTCTAACCAATAATCACCGATGCGATATTATGTCCGATCGATTCGGGAACCAACTAACGAATGCCAAAGTGCTGTACTTTGTGAATTTCATTAAACGAATGCCAAAGTGCTCTCTAAACAAGACTATACTTTGTGAATTTCGTTAAGGTTCTGATCTCGTGACCATCGTTAGGTTTGATGTGGTTTTACACTAATACGTATCCCACTCTGTTAAACTAAATGTGTAACTACCCGAAACTCTACACCACACTCTTACAATCAAAATGGATGCTTAATCATCAGAAGATTCAGAACCATAAAGTAGATGCTTAGAATTAAGATGCTTGTTTAATCAAGACTATATGCTAACAAGGTGAGTCATTATCTTTTTACCAAATTGTTTCCAGAACCCTATTTATTTTTAAAGTTATAATTACAGGGATTAAGTGTTTGTAGTCTTCAATTACTGCCGGTATGTGGGGTTTTGTATACATTACTTGATACCCGTCACCATTGGACAACGGGTTAGCCAATGGGTGATCTGACCATAGTCACAGAAACGAGTCGAGTGACAAATACCGATTTGGGGTAATTGGTTGATATAAACATTGTAATCACCCTTAATACTGTAATTTATAACTATGCGTCGTTTTGTATAAAAATGAATGAACTCACCAGTATGTCCTGCTGACCAAACCTTTTTAAAACGCGTTTCAGGTAATGACAGTAGATTGGAATAAGAGTGATGATGCGGCGCCGAAAGGCTTAAAGAAGTGGCTAATTTTATCAATTGAATTAAATTAAGAAAACATGGTTTCATATATTCGGGTTTATCCCTTATTAAAGCTACCTCTGTAAAACATGGGTTTTATCCCATCTATTTAATAAATAAAATCCGGTGTTTTCAAAACTCTGATATTTTTCCTAACTCACGGTCCTGATGAATATTTCCGCTGCTATGTTTTTAAAATAACGACCGGTACCACTTGACTGCTCGCGGCTCCTGTCCATGGCGTGGTCGGGGGTCGTGACAGTAAATATTTATTTATTACTTTCCGTCTATACATTTGAAATATTCAAAAATACCAAAATGATTTTAGGTGTGTTTTAAAATAAAATTTATAAAAGCCAAAAAGATTGTACTTATATCTTATTTTTTATTGACCGATGTTGGAACTCGAATCAATCCCACCTAAAGCCTGATGAAAAGCCGGAAAACAATTGCATTTTCATAAAAGGTCGAAGTAGACAAGTTTTGAAAGTTAAAGATATAAAAATGAATAATTTTGAAACTTTCAAAGTGTTGTCGGTTGGTAATTGAACAAGAGTTGGTCTCATGTGTGTCGTTTGTCTGTATTGTTTAAAGTCAATCCGTAGTGATATTTTCATCTGAAAAATTATCTAAGATTGATTAAATCCCTAGCGGTTGTTCTCATTACAAGTTTAGCTCTGTTGTATGTGTAGATGTGGCATTCGAAACAGCTAAAGGAAAAGAGAACGTGTCTGATGATAAGCTGTGGGGTGATGACACCACATGGATGCAATCATTGGATCAGGATAATTAAGTTGTAGGTGACCACTCATCAACACCACAAGGATCTAAAGCTTTGAAGATCAAAGACGCACAAGCTACATTCAAGGGGAATTTTTGATACACCTCGTGATTGTGACAAGTGAAGACGTTTGAAGATCCGACAGCGTGAAGAACGAACCTTCACCATCAACATCCAAGGGAGAGTTTGTTGATGCAATTTTGTGTGGATGTGGCTTGGTTTGGTTCGAGACCGGCGGTAGCGATATTCCTCCGTCGTACGACTCGAAGAATGACACACAAATGACGAAGACACGAGAACGACATGATAGTAGATTGATGACATCATGATGATGTCATCATGACATCATTATAAAGTATGTCAATAGCATGCATGCTTCCCATCGAAATAGACATGCTTGCCATCGAAGTAGACTTTATTCATGCTAATCGAAATAGACTTTATTCATGTTGTTGATATGTATTGAAATAGACATTTCGAAATGGCCTATTTCGATACATGATAATCCTATTTCGATACATGATAATCCTATTTCAATGTCAAGGTTTATATTTCATTGTATTTCGATGTGTATTTTTGTAAGTCAATGTACACTACTAGAAAAGTGGTCATTTTGCTACGGAAATTTCCTACGCAAAAAAATGTGTCGCAAATTCTGACACATTTACTACGCATTTCCTACGGAAAAAAAAAACCTTGATTTTTTTGGGCAATTTGTGACACAATAGTGACAAATATACTAATTCTAAGTATTGTGTCGGAAATGCGTAGCAACTTGCTACGCATTTCCGACGGAACCATTATTTATTTGTTGGAATTAGATTTATATGTTAAATTCATTTAAATATTAATTGTTGCGTCAGAAATGCGTAGCAACTTGCTACGCAATTATGACGAATTATTTATTATTATACTTAGATTATATTTTAATGTTTAATCAGCATTATTATTAATTATTGCGTAGGAAATGTGTAGCAACTTGTTACGCATTTGTGACGGAAAATTTATTGTGTAGGAAATGTGTAGCAACTTGCTACGCATTTGTGATGGAAAATTTATTACCATATTGTGTAGGAAATGTGTAGCAACTAGCTACGCATTTGTGATGGAAAATTTATTGTGTAGGAAATGTATAGCAACTTGCTACGTATTTGTGATGGAAAATTTATTACCATATTGTGTAGGAAATGTGTAGCAACTAGCTACGCATTTATGATGGAAAATTTATTGTGTAGGAACCGTTCCTTCGACGTTTTTCCCGGCTACTTTAACGGTTTGGTTTTGATGGTGAAGACGATTTGCTGTTGTTGGTAATGTTGGTGGTTCGGATACTTCCAGATCGATTCAGGTTTGGTTAAAATAGATGACATCAGCTTCATGATGGTTCCGGTTTTGTTTCAGCTCGGGTCACGGTTCGGTTTAGGTCAGATTTAACGCGGGTCAATCTGTGTATACCCGTGTTATACATATGTATTGTTAACCTGGTCAATATCAAGCTTCTTCAACTCAGCCGGTCAAAGACGGCAGTAGTGGTAGTGGCTTGGTTCAGACTCAGTGGAGGCAACTAGTTTTATTATTACCATATAAACACGTGATGGAGGCATGTGGTAAATAAATCACTTTCAAATATAAACACGTAAGCCAATCAAAATGCTGTGACAATCGGTAATTTACGACTCTTAATTTCTCGCAAAACAAGCATTAGAACGATAATAAATAGTGTTTAAGGCGAACGTTACCTCTTTTCATGTTCTTTTATAAACTATACGACGAACGTTTGGCGAACGTTACCTCTGTTCATGTTCTTTGATGCATTGAGTAGTTGTACTCTATACTTAGGGAGATTTTCAAAAAAAAATTGATATAATTACACTTTTAATGTGATTTATAAAAACAAATTGATATAACTAGTTTATAACAAATTTAAGATTTAAAATCTAGTTACATGACATATAGTTTACGAAAAACATGATTTATAAAAAAACTGGATATAATTTATGTGCCACCATATTAATAATAATAATATTTTTTCATTAATTAACTAGTTAATAATAATACAAGTAATAGATTCCAATTTTCTAACTTATGAAAAGGATAATGGAGGCATAATGTTTTACACATAATTGAGCCAATCAAAAGTTTTAGTTAAACTTCACACGGATCACCATCCTACGGTCCATTGCTCACCTAATTTTCAATCCAACGGTTTAAAAATACCTCTAGAAACACAAAATCCTTAAACCCACAAATATCAAAATCTCTTCAAACACAATCTTTTCAAACACGCACACCTCAAGATCCCTCCCCCCCCCCACCCTTTTTGCTTCAGTTCAACCACCAGAATCACCCACATCTCCATCATCGGCGGTTGTCGGGTCGTTGTTCGAGCGAGAATAGAAGGCGGCGGCGGTGGCGTGGTGGAGGTTGTCGGGTCGTTGTTCGAGCAAGAGAGAGAGGCGGAGTTTTCTTTTTCTATCGATTGATTCGGAGGCGTTGGTGGTGGCTGAGGAGGTGGTGGGGATTTTTAAGGTGTCGTTTACTGACATCGCGATGGCAGGGATAGTACCGATACCAGTAGCGGCAATTATGGACGGTTAAGCTTGTTGTAGAAGCCATTGTATTGTTTCACCGTCGGATTTGTGCCCGAGCTCTCTGGCAGTTTTAGTTTCAATCAGTTCTTGTTTTTGTTCTTCTTGTTGTTCGTCCACCACAGGTTCCGACTTTAATTGAATGAAAGTCTGAAACTTGATGTTTTTTAATGCTCGGAAGGTGTTCGATGATTTGCCTGAATGAAATGAAATTCTTTTCTCACCACTTGAGTTGCTGATGTTGTGTCGGTTGCTGAGTTGCTCGGAAGGTGTTCGATGTTGGTTTCGATTCCCCAGAGCTGAAAAATGAGATGGGTGTGGGTTAATGTTATTGAATTTGTTAAAGGAATATGTAATTTTATTTTCTTTATGTTCGTAGATTTTATACATTTTTTGTTTGTAAATTTGTATAAATTTATGATTAATGTTATTGAATATGTATAGTTTTTAGTTTTATTTGCTTTTATATCAGATCTCTCGGATGATTTATAAATAGAATAAAACAAGAAAAAACATTTTCTTTAAACAAAAGATATTTTTACTGACGGGTTTGTGACACAAAATCTATCGCCAAAAACCTTTTCTTTTTTCATTTTATTCATTACAAATTCGTCAGAAATGCGTAGTAAACAGGTAGTCAGAAATTTGTCATAAACTATGAAAATATATAAAAATTAAATTTCGTGACAATTGTACATAAAAATTAAAAATTAACTTCCGTTAAATGGGTAGGAAAATGCGTAAAAAATGTATAACAATTTGTGACAGCCCTTTTCTGTCAGAAATTGGTAGGAAAATGCGTAAGAAACCAGTTTCCTACGAGTGGTTTTCCTACATATGCATTTTGTCACAAATTCGTAGAAAATCGCGAGTTGTGATGCATTTCCTACGGAAAATGGTGTCAGAAATTTTAATTTTTCTAGTAGTGGTAAGCCACTGGTATGATTCTATAAATACCAGTAGGCATCTCTGTTTTAGAGAGAGAGAGAGCTTGAATGAGCTAGAGAGAGTGTGTAGAGAGAGAAAGAGTTCCGGTGTACGTTGTATTTGTCGAATACTGTACCGAAACTCTGTCGAATTGAATACACGGAATCGTTAAACGGTGAATCTTATTGTGTATTACATTCTCTCGCTCGGTTTGTGTCGTAGCTTGGATTCCGCACTCGCTACGACATCCGAAACAAGAAATCATCGTAGTTCGACGATCCGTATCGGGACCTACAAAAAATCTTGACTAGAATTCTGCCACCGATTGGCAATAATATGTTATGAACATAGGATAGTCGATGACACACCTACTATGTTTTCGGCTGGATGAATTATCAACGGCTAAGCCGGTTAGCAAAATGACATAATATGGCTCAACCGACCCGTTTTCCTATACATTTACTGTTCAAGAGTAGTAAAAGCTACCAGCTAGAAAGTATTGGCCAGATGAATTACAAACGGCTGAGTCAGCTCTTATTTCGATTTATTTACTATATATGAACATTAAAACGTACTGATTACTGCTATCTACTAAATGAAATACTACACCAAGAAAGTACCAGGTAGATGAATTACCAACAACAGTCATTTGCTACCTGATGGGCTAGGGTAGGGGTGTTCAGAATTCGATTCACATTCAAAAAATTCAGTACCACACATCTAAAGCTCAAAAAATTCAGTACCAAAAAGTGAGACCGGTTGATGACTGAAACCTAGCCGTCCCAGCTAAAAACCCTTATGTGTCGCGTGCTGATTGGTTCAAGCAAATCTGAAAAGCTGAAAAATAATTTCTAGTTTGGAAATTTGTTTCTGAGCATTGCTTATTTTGGTAATTTTCCTTATATTAAATTTTAATCTGATATATAATAAAGTTGAATTTACAGATTATGTTAGCTATCATTGCTTATTATAGTAGGGTTATAATAACATGTGCATATGTAAATGTTGTTTAATTACCAAGAACGCAATTGCCTTTTCAAATATACTATGTGGTTATGAATATTTGCTGAAATATGTCCTACCCAACTGACAATCAAGCACGTGTGCTTTCATGTTCTTCTGATGAATCCCACCTCATTTTTTATTATCTAGTTTTCATGTCAATTATTAAATATTCATAATTAAAGATCCAATCATTGAACATCCAGTTAGAAATTAAACCGACACCAATCAATCGGGACTCTCTCCTGTCGTCAAATGGTCAGTTATTCATCTTTTTTTTAACGGCCGACAAAAAGTTTTATTCATTGTAGCGGGATGCTACCACCAAACATACAAGAGTTTTACACCAATATATAAGCAAATTACATAAAATATAACTTACTTAACCACCTATTTTAAATTTACACCAATCTTCCCATGTGAGCGACTCCACCCTTGACCGGTTCTTTACCCATAAATACGCCAAAGCTTTGATTTCTTCTAGGATCTTTGTTGTATTTGGTGTTTTTTGTTGAAACACGAATTCATTCATCGACTTCCAAATGCTCCAAAGTGTTACCAAAATGATTGCATACAGCACCTTCTTCTTCCTGGTAGAGCCCGAACTAATCTCATGCAATGTTAATAAGTCCTTTATTTCGAATGCAATGATCGGGGGAATCGAGCACCAGATCGCGACATTTTGCCATATCAACTGTGCGAAGTGACATGAAACAAAGATGTGTTCACTAGTCTCGTCATAGTTTCCACACATAACACACGTTTGATTTTGTACCGGAATATTCCGAGCCACTAAGGCACACTTCGTCGGCAAGCGTTCCATTTCTGCTCTCCATGCTACTATTCCAACTTTTTTCGGCACCCAGTTGTTCCATTCAAATACCCTTGCAGGCCGCACGCGATTAGCCGCACCCAGAATTTTTTTTATACTCGCGACATTAAACGTACCTGAACCATCAAATTTCCAAATCCATTTGTCTGCTCCACTCGTTAAACTTGGTCTGTTCAGCCCATTAAATAGCCCCATTAATTGTTGAAGTTGATTGCTTTCACTGTTACCCAAAGATGTGGACCTCCAAGCCCAATTAAAATCCAGCCATGACCCATTAAATTTTATACGGTCATGCACCAGGCAATGACCCATTAAATCCAGCCATGACCCATTAAATTTTATACGGTCAGTTATTCATCTGCCTTGTCAAATGGAATATATACTATAGCCCACAGATCTAACTTATTTAACAAATATATGAATATTTATTAGTATATATATTATTTACAGTTCAAGAATCGTATTTGGATACGATGCTTCACTAGAAAAAGTGCTTGTTTCCAATATTGATTTTGAGTGTAAATATGTTTGGTTATTTTATTTTAGACAAAACTATTTTTTTAACCACATAATTAATTTAAAGTGCTTGTTTCCAATATTATTTTGGTTGTAAATATGTTTGGTTATTTCATTTTAAATAACGTACTTTTTTAACCACATAATTTAATTTTACGTATAAGAGTTGGCAACTAGCTAAGTAAAGAGTCACATAAAAGTCTTACTAAATAACTGCATTCGGGGTCCATCATAGTCAATCTAGAATGTCTGTTTGTTATTTCAGGTTCCTGAAAATATGATTTTGATCGATAATCTATTCTTTACCAATTGTTATTTAAATCGAGTATAATTTATCATTACAGTGGGATTCATTGCACTTTTCGGCGGAATTTTAATCGGTATCGATTCGGTTTATTTTCGTACCAGTATAATATTGTATAATAATCAACACATGTTTTACAACGTTTGAAACAATGAAAACAAATGCAAGACTAAATATTATTAAAAAAATAAATAATGCAAAACTAAATGATAAATTACATACTAGTAAAAAAATTTATTAACTAAATACTTAACAAAATCGTTTACAATTCATCGTACTTCCTTTTTAATATATAACTAGTAGAATTATCCAGCGTATTGCGGCGGGAAATTGGTTTGTACCGGTTCATTGCGGTGTTGATACGGTATTGGCACTTGATTTAGCAACCGAAAGAGATAATAACGAATATCGATGTACGGACAGTGGTGAAACTAGAAGAAATATCCAGGGTATCACAATTTTTTTACTGTACATTTATAGAACGAATTTTTTTACCTACATTACGAGGCAGAGCCGATATTGAAAATTTAAGTGCCCTGGGCAAGCCAAAAAAAGACCCTTAGGCCTTACCGAATTAAATTTTATAAACTAGTTTTTATCATGTTATTAGTATATAGGTTAACGAATCAATATTGAGCATTTCACATTTGTGTTAGGATGAATTAATATTGGCAATAAGTTTTTAGGTTTTAGATTGGGCTAGATTTATTTTTAATTTTTAGATCGTTCTTGCATCAATATTATCATTATCAACATTCGGAGTTGTTTCATTAGGAATTGTATCATCATTACCAAAAGTTTGAGTAACCTAACAAAATTCAAAATATCAAAGCACAAACTAACCAAGAAATCAAACTATCAAAGCAGAAGAAGAAAAGAATACTCACAAATCATCTGTGAATTTTGATTAGTCGATGTTGGTTCGAATTTTGATCGGTTCTGCGACTGCACTTCTGCTTCTGCTTGTTCAAAAATCAAAATTATGATGAGTTCTGCTTGTTCGATTTTTTGATCAGTCTCACACAGGTCACAGTTTGTCGAATTTGATCAGTTTATGCACTTTGTCGCTGCAGATGTTATAGAGTTTAGATGCTTGTGCCTTGTACGACGTTTGGTTTCCACAAACCTGTTGTCGCGCCCCTGCCCCATATACAAAGGGTTATTATTTATTTTGGGCTAAAATATTAGTTGGGTTGGGACTTGGGCTTACATTCAAAAGTATATTATTTTTTTGGGGCTAAGGTATCTTTTTTTTGTCAGAGGTATCCTCGTAGTTGTTTAGAGGTATCTTTTGTAAAAAAAAATAGACAAAAAAAATTACACTACCGATACGAAGTTGAACCGTAGCCCGTGCTACGGCTCGTTGAATGCTAGTTTCGCCCCTAAGTATGGATATTATTCGGATGATATAAGTTCTATCGTTCACAGTAATAGTACGGTGCCGACACTGGCTATTGTTTGCGATATCAAAAAGATACTCTATTGCGAATAAAACTTCATTTTCATTGAAATTTAAACTAGCATAAAATTGATTAGCGGTATCGATACCAACGTTCTTCGAATAATATTGGTTTGGTTTATCACGCTAAAAAATCATAGATATCTGACCACTCAATATTTTAATCGAAATTTAGAAAAAAAAAATAAGTACGTACCAAACGTTTATTTGGAATTTTATCAAAGCATTACATTGTATTATTAAAATAATAAAAAGGGTGAATTACGTCACTTTAAACAAAAAAAGAAGAGGAAGATTTAATAAAATGTATGTGTGTATTTCAATTAATTATATATTACTACACACAACTTAGTTTAAAAAAACTATTATATCAACAATCAACATGTGGATAAAAACATATACGTCTAATAAACACAGTGTATTTTAGTTATATGAGGAATACAACTTAAAATTATCGATAATAATAAAATATATTAAAAATTTAATCTTAAAAGAAAAATAAAAAAATCCTAATTGGTCAACCCCTTTTAATAGTATAGCATAATGTAATACTAATACTAATAATAATAATAATAATAATAATAATAATAATAATAATAATAATAATAATAATAATCTAATGCTAATAAAGAAGTCTAACTAATGTCATATGACATTTTCTTCTTCAATTCAAACTCCAACTAATGTTATATGGCATTTTTTCTTCAATTCATTAATAATATTATTAATTAATATCTAATTCTAATCGATGATTATTAATAATATTATGTTATTAATATTAATATTAATAAAAATCCAATTTTGATTGATGATTAAAAAATACTTATTGTTTTTATTAAGAAAATACTTCAACTTTTTTTAACAACAATTATCTTTAATTTTAAAATATATGATTTTAATACATTTTAAAATGGATTATTATGCTTAAGTTTTTTTCGTATATGATCTATAAATTTCATATTCCACATATTAGTTGTGGATTCGATTTATTCTTATATTTCACAATAATTTATGATTAAGGTGAATGTTATGAACTTCTTGGGTCAATCACATATTTGTAATAGAATTTTTGTTTCCTTTTTAATGGGAAGTGTCTGAATCTTACTTATCCTTCTTTTCAGGTTGTAACAGGTTCATGTCAAAACGGGTATTTTTTTATGGGTCAAAATGGGTTGAGTCATGTTAGGTTAGGCCAACGTTTCGACACCATTTATATCGGCAACAATCGAATATGTTAATTGAAGTGTCGTGATTGTTTGTTCTGCTTAAAGCATACACCATATAGAGTACCGTTGTGCAGTGGCGGAGCTTGACCAAAATTTCCGAGTGGGCGGAAAGTCATGGTACCCAATTTATATATTGTATAAATATTTAGGAAAAATAATCGGGAGGGGGGGGGGGGGACAATCTTATATAAATCTAAAATTTTCGGACGAAAAATGTGAAATTTTACACTTTTAACCGAAACATTCGGGGGACGGGTGCACCCCCAATTTACACTATACTCCGCCATTGCCATTGTGATTGTTTGCTCATAACGAACGAACCATCACAAAAGCGACACACTATGCAGATTGCCCACAATCATGACCCTTGTGTAAGAGTGGATTGCACTCTTTTGAGTCTCCAACTCTCTCTCATAACTAAAGAAGTAATATGTACGAACACTTTCACTTGTAATCTTTTTTTTTCCTCTGTGGGGTAACAAAATCATACACTGAGATATATCTAATGTAATGCATGTAAATTCCTTTTGTTAAACCATATAATGTTTTGTATATTCATAAGGTTGTGTATTAGGGTTACAAAGGGTGGCGTGTTAAGTCGATCTTTTATAGAGATACATCATGTATTGGTACCGTAACCTATTACACAATATCATAATTGTCTAATACCTTTTGAGGTGCGACTTACACCGAGTTGGCACTAGATTCTTAAAAGTATGTTTAAGATCACTGATATTCAAGATCTATAGATCAATGCCAATTGGAATCGAGTTTACCATAAAGCAAATCTCTATTTTTGAAGCTTCCATTGCCTAGAATTTTGTGCATCACTCTTTTTGAAAGGCGAACACAACCCTTAAAAACTACTCTTAAAATCCACATATTGCCCACTTTGTTAAGAAAAAAAATACCTTGTGCAACTAGGCCGAGAACATGGCTCAGTAGCAATTGGATCGACAGAAGTAGCTTGGAATTGAGTGATCATTGCAGTAGTGAAATCATTCCAAGTGAGCGAGTGTGAACCCCGATACCAACCATTGAACCACCAGAATGGTTCATCATCGAAGGATTCAATGACATAGGGAAACCTCTCGTCATCGTATATCGTGTAAAAGAGAAAATATTGTTCAGCTTGAGAGATCCATAGGTTGGGATTAGATCCAGTGAAACGAGGTAAGCGTGGATGTTCCTGCAGGAGTTCTTCCAAAGCCATCTATGCTAAGGATCAATGAAAGCACCAATGAAGTGATCGGATTTCGGTTAACAGAACAAATTAATAGAACACGGTGAATACAGAGATAGTCAACATAGATTCATAATCAACGAGTAAGAAGAAGAAGATGGGAATACAGAGAGAAATTGAGATGGGAAACTAGATCAATCATACACAAGTTCTTTCATGCCCTAAACTCTATTCTACCATTCCTTTTAACGTGTGATGGTTCCTGGCAATCCTTCATAACTTGTTGGGCCTTACTAACTGTTGAAATAGGCTGCCTAATTGGGCTTATTGTGGTGGTATTGACATCAGTTGGGTTTAGGTTCGTAGTGTTCATAACACCATCGGTCTTGTGCATCCCTTGGATGGTATGGAGCTAACTTATTTCTTCTCTCTCAGGTCGTGGAATGGGCCTTTAGGCTAATATTAAACTGATATAGATAAGCCTTTCAACATTTCATTTTCAATCTTTAATCAAGTGAAGACCAGTAAAGGTTTTCCATGCCCATGGAAAGTAGCCCATTTTTACCATGAATAGTTTTGAGTACTCTGGCCCAAGGTTCACTATCATAGCTTGGTTTGTGCATTTAACCTCTCACCTTTTTTCAAGCTTTCCATAAAAGTCTTAGGTTATCAATCGAACCACCACAATAAGTATTCTTTTTATTCCCTGAAATTATTATAGCAACATGCTCATCCGAATCACAAGGGTGACATGATAGTTTCCTGGAATCAGTGATAATGGTCCTAATCATCAACCCATCAAATGTCTATCAAAGCCCATGTGCAAAGGTGGAATCATTCACAACATTAGATAATGTAGATGCTGGACAAAAATACAATGTATAAGTGTAGAAAAATGGTATGTTTTTCTCTTTGTAAAATAAACATAGATACTCTTAATTTATAGAAAATAATTCATACAGTTTACAAAACATAACACGAGATACTTATACCAAAGCCAGTAGTCATGGCGGGGAATTATGTTATAATCTTTTCCCTATTTTTCTCTTCCATCATGGATCAATTCGAACATTTAGCCCCATCTCACAACGGCTGAACCCCACGAAAGACCAGCACCAAAGCCAGCAGTCACGATGGTTTGGCCTTCCTTCACCTTCCCACTACGAACGGCTTCATCTAATGCCAACGGAATGGAAGCAGCACTCGTGTTACCATAGTTTTTCACATTAGATATGACTCTATCCATTGGGAATTCAAGTTTTGTTGCTATATGATCAATGATCCTCTGGTTAGCCTGCACACACCATGGCTCATAAGGTGCTCCGTATTACTACGAGGTGGTTCATATACTTAAAAATAATAGATATCAAACCTGATGGACCAGTAACCAGTCGATGTCCGACAGTCTAAAACTGGCCTTTGCTAATGAAGCCTTGATACTCTCAGGCACGACCTTAACAACGAAGCGAAAAACCTCTTGTCCATTCATTTGGATATATGAAATAGATGCGTGTGTAGGTGAAAATCCTAGCGAATCACCATCGAAACCCGATGCCAAATTTGTTTCAATATGCTTCATACCAGCATTCAAGTGCCTGCGGATAGGAAAACAGTTAATAAAAGTTATAGCTTGTTAATATTTCCAATGATGGAAGGTGGTGGGGTTGAGGGGGCCTAACTTGCTGCCAAAACCATCAGTGTGCAAGTCAAAACCATATAGACCATCCTCCTCACTATCACAGGCCTGCATAGAATGATGATTAACTTATAACAACAAATTAACCTATCATTTAACAAATGCACTTAGACACACGAAGAGCAGCACACACCTGAAGTAAGATGGCACCAGCAGCATCACCAAAGAGAACACAGGTCTTTTTATCAGTCCAATCTAAATAACGGGTTACACAATCAGCTCCAATCACAAGAACGTTCTTGAAACCGCCCCCTATGGAAGAAAATGTTAAACTTCAAAGCAAATCGAAAAATATTCATTTTCGATATACCCATTGAATCAACTTTTTACCCCGAATATGACAGGAAGCTGAGACTAGGCCTAAAAGAAACCCGCTGCAAGCAGCTCTGATGTCAAATGCAGGTGGATTTCTTTTGCATCCAAGTGTTTTTTGAACCTGATAACGAGACGTAGAACGACATAATAGAATATCAAACAGGAAAAGATATTGAGCAAATAGATATACCTAATATAGATAGGGAAACCTTGATGCACAAAGCCTCCTTGGTGTGAAATTGTTTATGTGATTAAAATTTGAGACCTTCTACCGAACCAAATTACCAAGTCTAGTTTTTATAGTTGATTATTATATTGCCTCTTTCATAGCTTTTGTAGTGCATATTTTTCTTGACATTGATAGGGAATGCACTTGCACATCGCTAAAAATGATTTGTACATGTATTATTGATGATGTATTTTATGGGACACAATCAATATTAAAATTAAGTAGTGTACAAATCATTCCCATACCAAAAAAACGCCCTTTAACTACCTCAGGTGCCCCGCCAAACAATTCGTCAGGTGTGGAAGAACAAAACAAGATGAGATCCACATCATCGGCATCAACCTCCGCCATTTCAAGTGCTTTTTGAGCAGCTTCTACTGCCAGACTTGTCAAGTTTTCCTTACCTGTAGTTGCTCTAGTTAGTTTACACTCAAGTTTTGGTGCAGGGAAAATCGCGAAAATGACCATGTTGTCCTAAATTAACAAAATGGTCTCGACTTTTCTAAATCACCAATGAATCAGAACTTGACATGTGTGATTTTGTCAGTCGAACAGAATTTGCTGTGCCGCCGTACAGTGGCATGCCACGTCGCAACTTCTGTTAGTTGAGCCAAATTTTTAATTATAAAAAAAACAAAATAAAAATGTTTGAGTAAATAAAAAAGTAAAAGGGCACTTGAATCATCTATTAACATGACTAATTAAGTAATTTTCTCTTTGGTATATAGTTTATTTTGCACTTGTGCATAGTCACAAAATTATGCGAGTGTTTACATATGAATGTTTTGAGTAACAATGGGTCACCTCATCTTTGTTGTTTGGGGTCACCCGACACCCATTGAATTGTTTAATTTTAGTTTTTGTATACAGACAACCAAAAAGCGAGAGTCGCTCGAGAGATATTGAAACCGAACCCCTAAAATTTTAATTTTTACGATCAACTACAAAAAAGATAGTTAATTTAGCACTTTTTAGTTTTATAAACACAAATTAATAAGTTATAAAAAGTTCAACATGCTATAATATAATTAGTTAAGTGGACTATTACCCATTAATCCTTATAAACCTTTTAAACTAAACCCACCCATTATCGATTAACCCATTAACTTTTGCCAATGAGGTAGTGGTGGAGTGGTTGGGTAAAGACTTAGGTGCTGTTTGTTTTTTTAGAAAAGTACTTCAGAACCTCTTTTCTCTTCCCCACGTAGACCACGCGCAGACATAGGGGTCTGCAGCTTGTTTGTTTTTTAGAAGGGTTTTCATTAAAAAACCTCTTCCTCACCTCTTTTTCACACAGATGTGGCCTTATGTCTTCTGGCCTCTTCACACAACTTTTCCATCACAAAAAAATAAACCATAATCTCCTCTCCATCCTCTCCAGCCGACCCACTCCTCTCCCACCCTCTCCACCTTCGCTGATACAACTCCGGCGCCCCCAGCCCCTCTTCGCCGGCTACCACAACGTCGACCACAACCCTTCTTCGCCGGCCACCACAGACCCATCTCCACTTTCCAGCCGACACCTCACCTCCTCCGCCACCCCCTCCACCTCCGCCCCCCTCCACCGTCGTTCACCCATCTCCAGTCCTTCACCCATCTCCAAACAGTGGCGTTAATATCATCTTCTTCTTTGTTCTTGTTGTATAAACTGGGTTCCGGTTTCAGAGTGTGTGGAAGTGAAATTGAGGGCAGAGATTGGAGGGGAAGGAGAGAGGAGAACGGTGGATTAAGAAGGGAAGAAGGGTTGGGGATATTGTTTGACGGGCAAGCTTCATTACTGCAATTTTGCTATTCTGCTTATCTTCTTTCTTTCTGAGATCGACGGTGGATTGAGAAGGGAAGAACGGCGGATTCGAGTACTGAACTCTTCCTCTCGCTCTTCTGCTTATCTTCTTTCTTCTGATTTCAGGTTTTGTTTGTTGTATTATGTGAATTTATTATCTGAACTGTGAGTTTTAGAGGTTGTTATGTACACATGTTGGATGAAATTAGGGCTTGGATAAAAATGGTTCTTGATTTCAGTCCATTGTTTGTTGAGATATTGTGAATTTTTTGTGTTGGTGATGGGAATTTTTTATGTTTGTTATGAAACACTTCTGAGAAAACAAACACTCTTCTTCTTGCAGACTGCAGAGGTTTGGTCCACCTCTTCTGCCACAGATGTCTGCAGATGTGGTCCGCAAACTGCAGACGTTTTACCTCTGAAAAAACAAACAGCACCTTAGTGTTCCTTGTGATAGGGATGTTATTGGTATAGTACCCGTACCCGTACCCATACCCATATCGGTACCGAAAATACCGGAACCGAATTTGAACAAAACTGGGTACCAAATATATAGGTACGATACGGGTATTTTCGGTACGGTACCCGATTTGGTACCATTTTGTTTTTATTTAGTTTTTGAGCACTTGTACGAGTACTAAATAGGTAAAATTGGTACGACTACCAATACGATACGGGTACCATATAGGTAAAATCAATACGAGTATTATAAATACCATAATACGAAATAGATCACAATACAAAAAAAAACTTTTAAAGGTCTACATAAAATTCGGTACCAGTAACCGTTTTACCCGTACCAATACCGAAAGTACCGAATACCAAAATCAATAAAACTGGGTACCGATACATGTACCAAATACCTAAAATCGGTACGGGTACGGTACAAGTACGAGTACGGTTATTTGGGAAAAAAAGCCCATCCCTACCTTGTGACCCAGGTTGGACTCTCACTCTTTCCATTATTTTCTATGGCATCCATGTGAATTAGGGGTGTGCAAAAACCGAATTAACCGAACCATAACCGAATTAACCGAAAAAACCGAACCAAATAAAAAGCTGGTAGGTCGGTTATTGGTTTTTTTGAAAACCGAAAGTAGCGGGTCGGTTATGGTTATTATTTTTTCCATACCCACCATAACCGAACCGAACGACATGTAATAAATCTCGTAGGATTTAGGACTTTCCACCATATTTTTAATATTTGATGTTTTAGTACTTATGAGTTTTTCATATCATTTTGTGGTTTTGGTGGAATGTTTATTTGAATTTATGAAATGTATCATAGCACTTTATTTGAATATTCGATAATAATTGGTATTAATATATAGATTATATGTATTTTTAATACTATGTAATATACTAATATGCAATAACAATTTATTCCATGTTAAAAAAATTAAGTTATTTTTAGCTAAGTTAAATACACGGTTAACCACCCATAACTGACATGTTCTAACCTTCAAAACCGAGTAACCATAACCACCATAACCGATCGGTTATGGTTATCTAATAACCGACATCGCGGTTATGGTTATGGTTTTTGGTCAAAATCGACCCATGCACACCCCTAATGTGAATGGCGAATACGGGTGGCACCGGTTTGTCTTGGATGGGAGGCGAGGTTTTACCGATTATTCTACTATCGTGCCTTCGGACGGGTGTAGGCCGGGTTTCCGCGTATCTGGAAAAGCCAAGGGGCTGGCGGCGGTCGACTAGTCGACCTTGGCCACAGAGCCCGATGTCACGGTGGTTGGCCCGTCGTTCCTTGCCGTTCAAAAAAAAAAAAGAAACCCAACAACTTTTACCCTTGTCTTGTAAGATTAATGGTTGAAGCGATTGCATTTGCGATGGTGTGCCTTTTATCAAAATTAGTATCAATACGTTTTATCAGTCGCAACAGGTGTTTAGAAATGGTTTTCTATAGTGAAGTATTTGAAGTCATATTTGCGTAATTATATTGGTTAAGAGAATTCGAGCAATAGTTGCATTTGTTATATCTAAAAATCAGTTGTTTATAAATGTTTCTTTAGATGATATAATGGCTCGGTTTTAACACACGAAACTCGTAAAGCAGGGACGGATCTAAGGCTAAACACCGGGTTCCCAGGAACCCATTCGATTTATAATTTGTAGCGAAAACCAATATAAAAAAAATCAGTAGGAACCCATAAATCAATTGTGAGTGACCCATGACACAAAAAGTTTAGTGTTCCACTTGTAAGCCCCCTGTTTCTGACCTTAACATCACAAGTTCAATTCCTGCAAGGACTCATTTTTTTGTTTCTTTGGACTTTTTTTTTATTGTAAACCCATTTAAGAGTTAAACTAAAACAAAAACGAAAGTACCAGCACATTCCCTCATCAAACCACGCCTCCACAGTCCATCCTCCCTGCCCCCATTCACCTCCAGGGAACAATCCACTTGCCGTCGCCAGCCGCCTCCACCTCCGGCCGCTCTGCCGCTCCACCTCTGGCCATACACGATTCACAATTCTAGCCATCGGTCCACTCCAAGTCTCCAAATTTCTCTGAATTTTTTCACTCTCCAAGGTTAGTGTGTTAAAATTTGTTGATGTGAATCATGTTATCATGTTAATTTTCAGTTTAATGTCTTTCAATATGCTTTAAGATGTTAGTTTATAGTATTTAATTTGATTAGTGTTAGTGTCTAGTGATGTTAAATGATTTCAACTAGTGTTTAACACCCGCGTTGCGCGCACGTAGTAAGCAAACGACGTCAAAAAATTGTAAAACAAAAACATTAATCTATACTGCCACATGACGTATGACGTAGGGTGTAAATTGTAAAACAAAAATGTGAATTTATACCGTCATGTGACGTAAAACGTAGACAAATATAAACACACAGTTATACTGTGAGTTGGCATAAAATATAGATAAACTCGAATTTATACCGAAATAGCTTTAACATAACGAAAAAAAACCCTTGAAGACCATATAAACCATTTTAACTAAAAAACAATAAAAGAAAAAAAATACTACAATATAAAAACCATAAAAAAAAACCAAAGAGGTAATACATCAATCCTTATTATATAATAATAAACCAAAAGCTACAACCTTCTAAATTAAGGGTACAACTAACTAAAGCATGAAACACCAACTAAGCTAAATGCACAAAACTATATGCCTAGAAATCTTACAAATTATTTATATTATATATAAACTTGTTGGTTAAAGTTTTTTTGTCTCATGAACTTATCTTTTTCTATTATTAGTGATGTTCAATGTTAATATATAGTGTGTAATAAAGATACAATTCACTTTGCCTAGATCCTATACAAATGTAAACGTGGAACAGAACGAACGATTCTTGGATTTGTTACATTAAAAAGGAGCCGAGAATGCAATGCAACGTTTTCAAAAGATTAAAACTCGTAGGGAACAACTGTAAGTAGTTTTTTATTCGTAAAGAACATCGTATTTTGATGTTATGCGTGTTTTTTCCATTGTTTTACCTGACCCGGCTTTTATATGTTTAGTCACATGAAACTTGAGCATCTAAAAAAGTGAACCCAGTGGAAAAAAAACCTAGATCCGCCACTGTCGTAAAGTGCAACTGTAGGCATATTGTATTTTTTATCAAGCATTTTCTAGTGATAGATAACTGAGCGCCGAGAATTTCTGGCATCTTAGGACCGTAATCGCCACAAGAGTTCGGTTGTTCACCTTCGCCATTTCTTATAAACATTAATAATAGAGGTGAAAATTTCATACGTTTCCACAATTTAGGTAGCTTGTTTTATTTGTGACAGATTGCACGGATCCAAGTTCAGTTTACCCTATGGTTTCTTCGTGGAAGGTTTAGAGCATCTCTAATGTACAAGTCCGGGCTCATCCACACCATCTGGACTTGGTCTGAAATTTGTGGATTGCATTGGAGTGGTCAAGTGAATGACGTCTTTGTCCGGTTTCACCAGACTCGTCCGGACCCAAGGTGTGGTTCCTTTTACCATTTTAAACCCATTTTTAATAAAAAATAAAGAAGCTTAAATTGCTACCATTTAAAAAACTATAAACTTGAAAAAAAAATCTAACAAGTTATATATATATAGGGAGAAGATCATGCGAGAACCACCTCTTATTGCGAGAACCGCGAGAACCAATGTGAACACAACCAAAAATGCCTAAAAATAGCTAAAAATCACACAAAATTTTTTTTAATATTTTTTATAAAAAAATCGCTACTTTTCGAAGCAAAAAAAAAATGTTTTTTTTTTTAAATTTTTTTTTAAAAAAAAATAATTTTTTTTGCTTCTAAAAGTAGCGATTTTAACATAAAAAATATTAAAAAAAATTTAGATTTTTTTTTAGATTTTTTTTAGATTTTTTTAGGTTTTTTGGGGGTTTAGTTTTTAGCATTTTAGCTTTGGGGGGGGGGGGTGGGGGGTTCGGGTTTTTTTAGGTTTTTTTGAGGGTTTTAGTTTTTAGCATTTAGCTTGGGGGGGGGGGGGGTTAGGTTTTTGGGGTGGGGGGATTAGGTTTTTTTTTTGGGGGGGGGGGGAGGGTGGGGGGTTTAGGTTTTTGGGTGGGGTGGGGGTTAGGTTTTTTTAGCTATTTTAGGTTGTGTTCACATTGGTTCTCGCGGTTCTCACAATAATGGTGGTTCTCGCATGAGCTCCTCCCTATATATATATATATAGGATTAGGTTCAAATGTGAACAACTTCTCCAAAGTGAACTGTGTGAACTAATCTGATCCCTTAATTTTTATGATCTTGAGATTTAAATGAGTGGCATGATGGTAATTATTTGATTAATTTTTTTCATTTAATTAAATACATAAGGTATATTCGTAATTACACAATCAAAATAATTCAAAAAAGAAACCTAAATTCTTTCCGTATATCAAATTGAAAATTCATGATTATCAACATTTAATTGTGTTGCAACTATTATATGGAAGCAATGGGGAATACGAAGACTCCAGATCTACACTCAACAAACTTTCTTCAACATCCTTCTCTCCCACCTCAAATCACTCCAATTCGAATTCTTCTTACTATCCAAATCCTTCACAATCAACCACCAAGACTCCAGATCTACACTCAACATACTCTTCTTTTGCGATATCGAGTTCGGCGTCAATGCGCTGCCGCAGATCCGCCTCCTTCCACCGGACGCCGTAGATCTGAAATCCGGTTCGATCGCAATGGACGCCGGAGATTTCTCCGGTTTAGCGGAATCTATGGCGCACTTTATCCAATCGAAGACAACACTAACAATCGGTAAAATTCATCGTCCTCTGCTTCTTTAATGGTGTTTATGATCACAGATTAACCAGCATGTGGTTGCTTCTTTCAATTAGGTGCCACCCCTTTTTCAATCAATGTGGGTCCCTTAATTAGCTGGATGATAAAGGTAAACACGTGTTTTTTTTTATGATTATCACTCCACTTTAGTTGATTTTATTATTGTTTTTTTTATATAATTAATTTGGTTTTATTTGGGGTTTGCTTAGAGTTGATTAACAATTTAGCATATTCTGTGATTTGGGTGTTGTTTAAAATTTGAATTTTAGATCTTGAGTTCTTTATCAGTTGATCTTGCCCAGAAGAAACCATAATCAAATATTGAAATTTGAATTTTAGATCCGAATCAAAGAAAAAACGATTCATCTCTGTTTACTCGCTGACATTGATCTTCGCCGGATCGAAGAAAAAACGATTCCAAATCCGATTTTATTTTGTTTTTCAGATCCACCGGCGGTTTTCCGGATGACTGAACGGAACGATTATACACCGGCAGTCCAGAATATCCAGAATCGATCACCGACGTAAAGTAAGTAACTCCAAAATTCGTAATTTTTTTTTTGTTTTACTGATCTGCTGGACTATTAGGGTTCCGATTTGAGTTTTTTGGAGTTCAATTTTTTTATTTTGCTCTGTTTTTAATGCGATGTACACATGTGTATAGTGTCTGTCTTTGTGATTTCTCAGATTTTTTTGTGTATTGAATGTGTAAAGTTATTGATGTACACTTGTGAATTATGCAAAGTATTAGTTGCTGAGTTTTTTGTTCAATTTTTTTTTATTTTGCTCTGTTTTTAAGGCGATGTACACATGTGTATTCTGATTTTTCTCTGTTTTTAACATGATGTACACATGTGTATTCTGCTTTTGCTCTGTTTTTAATGCGATGTACACATGTATATAGTGTCTGTTTTTTTGATATCACAGAATTTTTTGTGTATTGAATGTGTAAAGTTGTTGATGTACACTTGTGAATTATGCAAAGTATTAGTTGCTGAGTTTTTTTTTTTTTTTTTTTGTGCTATTACAGGATATGTCGTTAACGAGAAAAGAGGAGATGGAAGGTCGATAACGATGATTCACGTATGTTTGTTTGCTTGGCCGATAAGGATGATTCAGCATACAACGTGGCGAATAGTTGTAAAAGACTATGTTTTTTTTGTTTTTCCGATTATGTTGGGTTTATTGTTTTTACGAAACTAGAACTTGTAATTGTATGTTTTTTTGCTTGGTTTCAAAAACATTATGGAACTTGTAATTTGTTAAATATAAAATAGTTTTACAGTATTTGTTTCTACGTATGTATCTATTATGTAGCTAATTACACATAGGTACGATGCTGAGTACACATGCGTAATGTTCTATTCATATCGAAATACACATGTGTATACCGTTGAAATATGAAGTTTACGTGGATCTTAAAAATTAAAATTTGAATTATAGTGATGAAATCTGAATGTTACTGTTGATCTTAAAAATTGAAATTGAAATATGGTGATTTGTTGTTTGTTTTAATAATTATCTTCTTACAAAATAAAAGATATTGTGGATAATGAATTTAAAATAGGAAAGATGTAACTTAATTAAATTATTAAAATAATGATTTAAATCTAATTTTTTATATAATTACAATCCTATCCTTAACAACTAAAAAGGAAATCAAGGGTCCAGATCAGTTCGCACAGTTCACTCTTGGGAGGTTGTTCACTCTAGAACTCTACCCTATATATATATATATATATATACATACATACATATAGGATGAGGATTAATATAAAACACTAATTATTGCGAGAACAAAAACAACAATTCTAAATCACTAAATTTAGGGATTTAAGGTTCATACTTTTTAGATTTTATGTTTCTTACATTCATATGTGTAATATATATACATAAAAAAAGCCATATATTTTAACATACACATAGGCTTCGGTTCAATTAAGAACCACCACAAATTGTGAGAACCATGAGAACTCATAATTCCCGCGCGAGTTGCGTTATCATTTTTTGCACAAACGTAGATGAAAATATTATAAACACACCTGTAAAAACAAAAAATTCTCAAGTCGGTAGTTACACATGATATAAGTTTTGTTTACGTCATGTAAATTTTATTACGGTGATGAATTATTTACATCTAATGTAAATTTTTGTATACGACATTTTTTTTTTTTTTTTTTGTTGAAACAAGTGATTTTTTTAAAGATTCCTGAGAAATTTTTTTTTTTTGGAAAAACCTTTTGTAATCTATTGTCCATTGTAAAGATCATTGTGTTATATGTTATGGTCATTGTATTTTAATCTGTTGTGCATTGTCTCTTTATATATTGTCATTGATTGTGTTTTTTTGATCTACTTTCCATTGTGTTTTATGTCATGTCTATGTGTAAAGAAAAAAAAAACGCCCGAATTTAGGAAAAAAATAACAATATGGTACTCATATTAAAGAAAAAAAGACGTTCGATTTTATGATAATTTTTTTTTGTGAAAAAAAATGATGTATAAAAAAGTTACGGACGTTTAAAAATTGGGAGGAAAATAGAATGTGACTTGCATGTGCATATTCTATTCCTCTTATGGGCAAAATTACCCTTTCCACTTGATTCTTTCTAGGACATTTGTCACTCTCTAGTGTCTTCTTACTAGGGCTGGCAATAGGTAACCTGTAGGTAACCTACTAAGACACGATAACAGAAAAGTACACCACGATAACAGAATCCATTATTTCTCCTTCTATGTGCATAAAATATACATCTGTCTTATAGACATTGAATATGAAGTAGTTAAAAGAGTCGTATTCATGTTTAAAATTTTTGTTGTTCGCATTATCAGATACCTGTTAAACCTGCTAAGTCACGATTTACCAGCCCTACTTCTTACACTTCTTACTTTTAAATCATTTGTACTCGTATATATATAGGGAAAGGATAAAACGAAAGCCCACTTAATTTGAGAAAACTCAAAAAACCTTTGTAAAACCCCATGTAACATTTTTATTTTTTTCTAAGAAAATAGGAAATGTAACATACGTATATTTGAACATTTTTATAAAAGAAAAACAAAAAAACGCCGAGTAGTTTATTTTTTAAAAATGTTAAAAATTTCATGTTACCTAATATATATGTCCAAAAAAATATAACACACAAATTTTGAATATTTTAAAAAAAAAACTAGGAGGCGCTTTTTACATTTATATATACATGCAAGTATTATTGTTAGTTTTAATAGTTGTTTTATCTTTTAATTTTGTGTTTTTTATGGTCCAATTTTTATTCTAATTTATTTTATTGAGTACACTAGGTTAGAACCCCGTGTAATACACAGGTTGAATAAATGTAATTTTATATACCAAATAATAAAAAATATCTTTAAAAACTTCGTTTATTACACATGTTGAATAAATGTAATTCTATATAATAAATAATTTTAAAAATCTCGTTTATTACATGGGTTGAATAAATGTAATTTTATATGTCAAATAATAAAAAAAGTTATATCTTTAAGAACCCCGTGTATTGTACAGATTGAGGAAATTTAATTTTATATATTAAATAATGAAAAAGTTATATTTTTAAGAAGCTCATGTATTATATGGGCAATAAAAAGTTATATCTTTATAAACCTTGAATATTATATAACCTTTGGGCTAAATTGATAATATGTCCCAAACCACTGAGACTAAAATGACATTTAACTCTTTACATTATATTAATTTATATTTAGTGTATGTCTTTTGTTAATTTCAAGATAAATAATTTTGAAATCTAATAAATATTTCAAAATATTATATTATCTACTATATGTCAAATAATAAAAAAAGTTATATCTTTAAGAACCCCGTATATTGCACGGGTTGAGGAAATTTAATTTTATATATTAAATAACGAAAAAGTTATATTTTTAAGAATCTCGTGTATTATATGGGCAATAAAAAGTTATATATTGTTCTATCTTTATAAACCCTAAGTATTATATAACCTTTGAGCTAAATTGATAAAATGGCCCAAACCACTAAGACTAAAATGATATTTAACTCTTTACATTATATTAACTAGTTTTTTCGTCCCGCCGCGTTGCGGCTAAATTTTTTTATTATTTAGTCAGTGTTTACTTGTGTTTTGAAATCACTACGAGCGCGTTGCGCACGGAACCGTTGACAAGAATAAAAATAAAATGTAGAAAAAAACACCAAAAAATAACCGAAAGAAAATCAACCAAAAAATTTGTATGGTAATGAATGATGTTGTTCGTATGAAACTTGTAGTCAGAGATGAGCAAATGGTATTGGGTATGAGTACCAAATTTTCCGAACCCAACCGTTGACAAGAATAAAAATAAAATGTAGAAAAAAACACCAAAAAATAACTGAAAGAAAATCAACCAAAAAATGTGTATGGTAATAATGTTGTTCGTATGAAACTTGTAGTCAGAAATGAACAAATGGTATTGGGTACCAGTACCGAATTTCCCAAACCCAAATATCTTAAGTACCAATTCAGTACTGACTTTTGGCGTTCCTGATACCGGTTCGCTACCGGTTTTTACCTTGATATACCTGTACCATAACCGGTATTTTCGGTACCAGTGTCAATTCAGTATCGGTTGGCACCGAGCTCATCCCTACCCTTGAAACTAAAAAAAATCATTAAAAGTTGAATAAAATCAACAAAAAAGTTGTACGATACCGTTGTTGTTCGTACGGTGCTCATGACCAGGGATGAGCAAATGTTACCGGGTAGCAGTACCGAATTTCCCAAACTAAAAGATTTTCAATATCAATTCGGTACCGACTTTCGACGTTTTCTGTACCAGGCTGGTGACGGTTTTTACCTTCATGTACCGATACCAAACCGGAGCGTATCAGTATTTTCGATACCAGTATCGATTGACACCAAGTTTATCCCAACCAGTGATACAAATTTAAAAATTATAATATAAAATGCACTAATGATACCGAACCGGGGCGTACCAGTATCTTCGATACCAGCGTCGGTTGACACCAGACTTATCCAACTTAATATAAAAAGTACTATTCATAAGGTTGTATTATTAATACATAAGATAATTTAAATTTGAATTTATAGATAAATACTTGTTACTGTTCATTAGATTCAATTTTTAATATATAGGTAAATTTATATTTAGTGTATGTCTTTTGTTAATTTCAAGATAAATAATTTTGAAATCTAATAAATATTTCAAAAGATTATATTATCTACTATACGAATTGTTTAAATTTATATTTAATTTAATTTTATAATTATCTTTTAATTAATATTAATTATCTATAATTATTTAGGAGATAAAGATGAGAAAACTAAAAAATAGATAACTCCAATGAATGATGTGTCCCCTTATTGGTTTCTTTTATTATGTAGAATAGATTTTTTATTTGTTTATTATCCAAAATATTAAAAATAATATATTGTGAAAGTAATAAATTAGATTTAAATAAAAGAAAAAAATAGGTGATAAGGTTGACGCAGATGTAGAGGCGTGAATTGTTTTAGCGTTTGAGGAAAATGATAGTTTTTAATGTATAAATCTGAAATATAGTTTTAATGTATAAATCTGAAATAATGTGACGTGTTGAAGTGGCGAATCCGAAAACAAACCGATCTCTAACGTTATAAATGCTCTTACAACTAACATAAATAGGGGTAGGTTAAATATACCCCCTCTTATTACTTTTTATACCCCCTTTCCATAAAATCATATTAAAACTTGTAATATTTACCCCCTATACAAATTATTATTTTAAAAAATATTCTTTTTGTTACAAAACAAATTCAAAAGTGTACAAAAAGATTACTGACGTTTTTTAAAATATTTATTTTTTAATTTTTATTTAAATCATATTTTTTAAAAGTTTTCATATATTGTTTCTAAAGACATTTTCTCAAATAGTTTTTTGATTATGTTTCTTTATTGAACATCTTTACAAATAAATAATAACATTTTTTCTTATAAAAATAATAAAAAAGGTTTTTAACTTTCTTTTTGAAAAAAGTCTATATTATGTTTTTTTCTCGTCTAGTTTGTGTTTTAAATGTCTTACTTTTATATTTTTTAATACTTTAGACGTGTTTATAAAATAATTAATAATTTTTATTTATCAAAAAAGTAACAAAATTTTCTTTTAAAATAGCGTTTACAACCCTAGCACATATTAATCATTCAGACCAACTATGTAAGTGAACAAATAAACAATAAGTACTAAAATTATTTTATCAAACTATAAATTAACAATCTATATAAATTCAAATTTAATTGGTGTAAAGAGTATGTTATAAACAAGTTAAAACCAGTTTAAGACTTGGATCGAAGTGAACACTTTTCTAAAGCAAAACAAATAGATAGGGTTGATTAACAAATATTTTTCTCTTCTTCATTTAAAAAATATATTAAACTGGTTGATTTCAAAAATATATGTGGATTTTTTTTTGTAATCAAAAGTAGATCATTCGAAACCAAAAGTCACTTAAAAGCATAAACTTAATTACGAATAATCATCGGTTTTCGACCAAGCATCAGATACCCACTTCAAGTCGTTCCAAAATAAAAAAAAAAACATTTTAAAATATTAAAAATAATAAATATAAGACATTTAAAATACAAACTGGACGAGGAAAAAAATATAATGTAGCCTTTTTTCAAAAATAAAATTCAAAACAAGTCACTTAAAACTTGTTTTTATATGGTTTTTTAAATAAACATAAAAAATAAACATTTAAAAAAACTTCTATAATTTTTACACTTTTGAATTTGTTTTGTAACAAAAAAAAATATTTTAAAAAATATGACTTGTATAGGGGGTAAATATGACAAGTTTAAATGTGATTTTATGAAAAGGGGGTATAAAAAGTAATAAGGGGGGTATATTTAGTAGCCCCCCATAAATATCATGATTTAGTGAACTATAAATTACAGTCATAGTCGTTACCTAAGGGCCGGGGCCTGTCTACTTATTATTAGTCCAAGGACACCACTCTTTTGAAATTATTTATTGCAAGTTAGGCTTAAAACATGACTTGTACCCCTTTAATTTATAAACCGGACCCCTTAATTATGACCCAACGTATCAAGTGTTTCCCCACTCTAAAAAAAATTCCAAAATAACACTTTCTTTTATAGTTTTGGGTATTTATTTTCTTCCTAATTTTTGGTTGTCCCCTAAAAAACACTGCCACATTATTTAGTTCTGCGTTTGTCACTGTTACAGTAAAATACGTCCCCTCCTTCTCTACGTACCACGGACAAAATTGGTGTTGGCGTGACTGTGAAAATGATGGTGAAGTGGCTTGATCTTCAAGCCCCACTACATATGATCTAAAGTGGGACACCATACTACTAAACCACTAGGTCATGAGACCCGCAACCTAGTAGATTCTTGACTGCTTTTTTTATGAGACAAATAGAAAGGAAAAAAGAAATTCACCTGTAAGAATGTGCCGATTAAGGATTCCTGTACGACTGGATATCCATTCATCATTGGTATCAACAATCTTTGCAAGATCATCATTAGAAAACTGTTGCTTTGGTACCGCTGATCCACACCCAACCAGTTTGCACCCCTTGCTAACAAGCCTGTTTTAAACAAATAGTGCTCAAACTTAAGAAGACTTTCAAGTTGCTTATAGATTTTAACAAAAGTACTTCGATGGTGTAAATGTTGATGTGCTGTATGTGTGTGTATGCGCTTCTTACAGTTAGGGGTGCTAAACGGGTCGTGTTTGTGGGTTGGCGGGTTCAACCCGACCCGAACCCGAACCCGAACCCAAAAATATATTATAAATGTGTTAAACGGGTCAACCTGTCAACCCGATTGAGTTGACCTGAACCTGACCCGTTAACCTAAACGGGTTTGCAGGTTCAACATGAAACTGACCCGAACCCGTTTAAACTAAACCTAAACCCGCGAATTTCGTGTTAGGTTCGTGTCATGTTTTTTGGTCGTGTCCGAAATTCACACCCCTACTCCCAGTTCTCAACATATTGTTTTTTAAAATGAAGCGGCTCCCTATATATAGATTCAAAATTTGCATGGACACTATCACTCACCAGCAAAACCCCATAAAGGATTCTAAACATACAAATACGTGCGAACAAAAATTAAAGCAAGGGAAGCTAACCTGGGCGCTGCAGATTTTGAAGAAGTGCCTGAGCAGCGGACCCTTTCGGAAACAAATTTAGGAGAACAAAGCCCAGACTGATTTATACCAATAGATGATGATAGCTTGAACATTGGCGTCAGAATCACAGATGCATTAGCCATTTACAGAGAAATAAAGGTTGATATTTTGAGCTATAGTTTTGAAATAAAGATTATCTTTTGGTATGACTAGTGAATGAAAGAAAATAAGATGACAATTAATATAGTTCAGGATTCTTGGGAGCTTTCAGCAGCATTGAGCTATTACGCCACCTCTATGTTCTAGACCGGGCGACCGGTAGAGAAACGCCTACGCAACTTGACCTAAAAAGGAAAAATACATCGATTACCTTTATTTTTAGTTACCTTAGACTAGAAGGTATGGGGGCCGGCTGAGGCCCGGCGCCGGTCCCCCACACCGCCCCTCCCATCCTGTTCCGGCTAAACCAGCAGCCCACAGACGAAGTTGCCGTGCCTCTCTCCTATCTCCTTCTCTCACATATACCTATACATAAATACATATATATACATAAAGGGGCTCATCCCCCACCCCCTAGGTCCATCCCCTCCAAGCCACTCCTACGTGGCGGTGACGTGGCGGCCCATCCCCTTGGGGATGAGGCTCTCCATACCTTCTAGTCTTAGACATGTGTAAAGGTAATCATAATTCCTTGAATATTATTCATCACAGTCTAAAATATATATACACAGAGATTATACCCAAAAACTAGGAGCTAAACTAGGAAAGAGATAAAGACCAATACAAACTAACAATAATCTCCTAATATACAATATATCTTCTAATAATAATAATATATACGCTAATACACCCCCTCAGTCGAGTCTGAGCGGAAGAAGGCTGGATGCACAGGCTGAACTTGAAACGATAGAAAAGTTGACGAGGCAGTCCTTTTGTAAGAATATCAGTATATTGGTAATCAGCAGGAATATGTAGGACCCGAACTGTGCCAATTCTGACCTTCTCGCGTACGAAATGAATATCCAACTCAACATGTTTAGTACGTCAACATGTTTAGTACGTTGGTGCTGAACGGGATTCTCAGATAAGTAAACTGCTGATATATTGTCACAGTAGACAATAGTGGATATACGAATTGGAACATGTAATTCAGTTAATAAGTTGCGTAACCAACTCGTTTCATCAACGACATTAGCTACGCCACGGTATTCGGCTTCAACAGTTGAACGAGAAATAGTAGGTTGTCGTTTAGAAGACCATGAAATAATGTTGTCTCCAAGAAAAACACAATAGCCGGACATAGAACGCCGAGAATCCGGACAACCCCCCCCCCCAAGTCGGCATCTGAATATGCAGTGAGTGCACTAGACTTGGAGGGACGAATAAAAATACCTTGATCACTTGTGCCTTTTAAATAGCATAGAATACATTTCAAAAATTGAAAATGGTGTTCACGAGGATCATGCATAAACAAACAAACCCGTTGGAGTGCATAGGCAATGTCTGGACGTGTAAACGTAAGATATTGGAGTGCTCCAGCGAGGCTACGGTATAATGAACTATCAGACAGCGGAGGACCGGATGAAGCACTTAACTTTGAAGTTGTATCCACATGTGTAGCACAAGGCTTACAGTTTGTCATGTTAGCCCGAGCAATAATGTCATGTGTGTAATGTTCTTGCGATAAAAATAGACCACCTTGTTTACGAGTGACCGCGATACCCAAAAATTGATGCAAAGAGCCAAGGTTTGTCATAGCAAATTCATTTGATAGTGAGCCAATAATTTGACGAAGCCATGTGTCAGTCGAAGCCATGTGTCAGTCGAAGCAGTGAGTATAATATCGTCCACATATAATAGAAGATATGCCAATTGATTACCGTGTTTGTGGGCAAATAATGAAGTATCACTCACAGTGCTGATAAAACCACAAGAAGTAATAAACTTTGCAAACTGTTGGTACCATGCTCGAGGGGCCTGCTTGAGGCCGTATAGAGACTTTTGTTGCTTACATACATGATGTGGTTTAGAAAGGTCCTTAAAACCTGGCGGTTGATGCATATAAACAGTTTCGTTCAAATCACTATGTAAAAGCACATTTTTAACATCTAACTGATTTATTTGCCATCCCCGCAAAACCGCAAGACTAAGGACAGTGCGAATGGTAGACAGCTTTACCACGGGGCTGAATGTGTCGTCATAGTCAATTCCAACCTGTTGAGATTTCCCATTGACAACTAATCGGGATTATAACATTCCAAAGTGCCATCAGCATGGAACTTATGGCAAAATAGCCACATACAACGGATGGCATGTGCATCTGGAGGTCTAATCACTAGTTCCCATGTTTTATTATCCTGTAAAGCTTTGTATTCAGTGTTCATGGCATCAAGCCAATTAAGATCCGATTGGGCGTCAATATGGGATTTAGGTACCGGTGATATAGGTTGTGTGGCTGAAGTATGTAAGGTGTACGATGTGTTGGTTTTGATGGTTCCATCACGGGTGCGTGTAACCATAGGGTGTTAGGGTGGGGGAGGAGGAGGAGGCGGTGCAGGGGAGTGAATATGCAAAGAAGGGGCGGTAGAAGATGGTGAGCTCGGTTTAAAAGGATGAGGAGAAGGCTGGTCGTATAAGTGTAGATGGGTCGTTATGGAGGCAGGTTCTTATTGCGGCTGCTTATAGGTAACAGGTGAGGGAGGAGCCTGAGAAGATGTAGGAGGGGGCGAGTGTGGTGGAGAGGAAACGACAGTGGTTTGGTTAGGAGATGGTGGATCGGGAGGGGTGTGATGGACATCAGGAAATGATGAGGGGGGATAAAGAAGTGGTGAGATGTCACTCTCTAGAAATGTATTGTCTACGGGTGAGGATGAAGGTTTAGAAAACCGGAACATGATCTCCGCAAAAGTGACATGTCGTGACAGGATTACCTTTCCATTAGAAAGGTTAAGACACTGGTATCCCCGAAAACGAGCGTGGTATCCGAGGAAAACACAAAGGGCAGACCGGTGGGTTAATTTATGAGGTCGGGGTGAGGACGTGTTCGGATAGCAGGCGCATCCGAAGACACGAAGATGGTCATACTCAGGTTGACGACCATAGAGAGACGCCATTGGGGTGATAAACCGTAGTTTAGCGGACGGTAGTATATTATGAAGATAGGTAGCGGTATGAAGTGCTTCGACCCAGAAATTTGATGGGAGTGAAGCATCGGTTCAAAAACAGAACATGATTTCGTTTAGACGACGAATCATGCGCGGAGTTCCCATTTTGTTGGGAAGTGTGTGGGCATGAAAATCTAAAGTATAGACCATTTGTCGTAGCAAAGTTTTGAAAGTTTGTGTTGTCAAATTCACCCCCTAAGTTGCATTGGAATGACTTACTATTAATGTGAAATTGGGTTTCAACATATTTATGAAATTGGGCAAATTTGGAAAAGGTTTCGGATTTGTATTTCAATGGAAAAAACCAAGTAAAATTAGTGTAGTCATCAATTAACACCATATAGTATTTATAACCAGATTTACTAAAAGCAGGAGACGTCCACAAATCACAATGAACAATATCAAATGGTAATAAAGTAGACGAAGTTGAATTAGCAAATGGTAAACGTTTATGTTTTGAAAATTGGCATGAATGACAAACGAGCGATCGTGATCGCTTATTACACGAAATTAAATGACTGGAATGAAAAAAAAAATCCATAATATGATGTCTTGGATGTCCAACACGATCATGCCAAAAATCGGTTGACGAAGACGAAGCAACAAATGCGGAAGCTGAAGCATTATTCTTGGTGAATGAATAAAGTGGGCTGGAGCTATCATGCCTGGTCAGGATCTGTCCACTCTTGTAGTCCTTCACAGAAAAACCATAGGGATCAAATTCTATAGAAACATTGTTATCTTTTGTGAATTGTTTGACAGATATTAGGTTTTTAACAATGTGTGGTGAATAAAGGATATTGTTAAGGACAAGGTTTTTGGTAGGTGAGGTAATGGTGGTGTTACCGGATCCATGAATTGGTACTCAATTACCATTACCAAATTTAACAGGACAAAAATCATGAAAAAAAAAAAGATTTTACCTTGGTCCCCAGTGACATGATTAGTAGCACCAGTGTCCATATCCCACGGGTCTTCACCATCATCAGTTTCTTGAACATTTAGGACCTGAAAAGCATCAGTAAGGGCCTGAGGATCCATTGGGTTCACTTCTGTTAAATGCGCCCGAGGTGTTTGGGCTGCTGGTGATTGGGACCGGTTGTTCTATGAGCCGAAACCTTGAGGCCAAGGGGAAGCCCACCCTGGCATCGTCGGGTATAGGCAGGGTGGTGGTGGATACCATGGGGTTGGGGATTGGGCCATCCACCAGTTGGGCCAAGGACCCATGGGCCCATTTAATCGCCGATTACTGTTGTTATTGGGCCAGGACCCATTGTAATTCGGCTAACCCGAAGAACCTGAAGATCCAGAATTTTACTGTCCATATTGCTTGTTGTTACAGTGTTGTTGTTGACCCGAACCACCGCCGTGAAGATTACCCCTGCCGCCACCCCTGTATGAGCCACCACCTCCACGTGTAGGCTGTTGCTGCTGCCTGCGGTGTGGTGGTTGCTGATCTTCAGAGATAGTCATGACATTTGACGAGGCGGCTGAAGCATTAAGGGATTCCCGTGCCTCTTGTCGCTGCTAATCAGACTGAAGCAAACTAACAGCCTCTTCCCATGTAGGAATTTCCTTGTTGATGATGCTTGCAGTCGTGTCAAATTCATATGGTAAGCCCCTAACTAATTGAAGGATGAGGCGCTGATTGGAGACCGGTTGGTCAACATCAGCCAGTTGATTAGCAATATCCTTTAATCGCTGGCAATAGGCGTCGAGAGATGGCATGGATTTCAGAGTCAGATTGACAAACTAATGTTCCAGGGTGGCTGCCCTAGCTCCTTTGTTGTTGGTGAACAGGCCTTTGATGCGTAACCAGGCCTCTAAAGCAAGAGAGTCCGTTTCAAGAACACGAACCAGGAGATCGTCGGAGAGGGTACTATAAATCCACTGCAGAACAATGGCATCGATCTCCATCCATGACTCGTAGTCAGGATTAGTTTTCTCCGGTGGAAGGGTTCCGTTGATGTGGTTTGTTACCTTGTAACCACGAGCAGTCAATTGAAACAGTTTCACCCAAGACGAATAGGTGACCTTGGTACCATCCAGAACCCGCACCCTGTTCTGGATGTTTGTAACAATATAAACAGGATGGAGATTAGGTGTTTTAGGGTCTGATGATGAACCAACATCAGTTTTCTTGGTATCGACCATGGCTTATTTGTGAAGATAATGTAGGTGTTGAAAAAAAAAGAAGGCTAGGGCAGCAGACTCGTAGTCTGGGATCTGTGAAGAACTAGGGTTTAGAGCTTGAAAGCTCTGATACCATAAAAGTAATTGTAATTCCTTGAATATTATTCATCTAAGTCTAAAATATATATACAGAGATTATACCCAAAAACTGGGAGCTAAACTAGGAAAGAGATAAATACCAATACAAACTAATAATAATCTCCTAATATACAATATATCTTCTTCTAATAATAATAATATATACGCTAATAATGTGTAGTGATCAAGCCCCATACAACTTCCTTCAACTTTTTTTAAGGCCAACAGAAACAATCATAAGCACCCTCGGAAGACCTACTGGACCAAACAGAGTACTCCGAGAGTAACCAGAGTCCACCACCAATTCCGGGGAAAACCCGGAAACCCACCCGCCCGTAGGCATGACGATAAAATTACCGGTAAAACCCCTTTTGGCTCAAGGAACAAACCTAGGTTTCCTTGGGCCTCCTATCATTGCCCACTAGTTCCTCACTCTGCACTAAGTGGGAGTTGAACCTGCATATCCCAAAAGAAATGAAAGTCTTCCATCACTTGATCTAAAGATCATTGGCCCCCTTCAACTATAGACAATGTGTATGCGTGTGTAGTGGATGGAGCCCCATGGAACCCCCCCCCCCCCCCCTTCAAATATATATATAAAAGATGGTTCAAATGAAAACCACTTTTATTGTGAAAACTCGAAAACTAACTAAAAAAAGCCTAAAAAACACACCAAATTTTTTTTTTCAATTTTTTTTTATAAAAATCGCAGGTTTTTATACATAAAAAAAAATTTCAAAAAAAAAAAAATTTGTAGTACACATGTGTAATAATACGTGTAGTATTACACATTTGCACTACAAAATTTTTTTTTTTGGAAACATTTTTTTTATATAAAAAAACCTGTGAAAATTTGTATGCAAAAAAATAAAAATTGGTATGTTTTTTTGGCTTTTTTAATTAGTTTTCGAGTTTTCACAATAACTAGTGGTTTTCATTTGAACCTTCCCCTATATATATATATATATATATGTATATATATATATATATGTATATATGTATATATATATGTATATATGTGTAAGAGAAACTAAACACATCACTCCGCTTTACACATCACGCCACATGGAGGATGGAGCCCCATAAAGCCAGGGGGTGTTCTGGTCCCTATGGTGTGCTATGGTCCAAGATGGAGCCCTTAACTAGCGACTACACATGAACTTATAACAGTTATGGGTATTTTTTTTATCATTTAAAATCCACAACGGGTTACATTAAATCTTGTATAACTTGGTTTATAGCATAATGAAATTCTAACATTCTTAAGTTGTTAAGCTTTTAATTACTTTACCTTTGTTTAACATTATAAGCATGCTTAATCAAGTGATATAATTGTTATATATTGAATATGAAAAATAAAATTAAAACAATATGAATTATAATAATAACTAGGTTAAACCCCCGCGCATTGCGGCGGGTTCTCTTAGTGAACATGGTCCAACCTATACGTTGCGACAGAGACGTGACGGGAGTATAGTTTTATACCGGATGTTAACGACACGCTATAACAACCTAAAAATCCAAAAACCAAAGTTGAAATAATATGGTGCGTCAGAGACATTACGGAAAGATAATTTATACCGGATGTTCTTTAAGTTCACTTGATAACATGTAGTCTTCTTCTGTAGCCTTTGAGATTATCAGCCAATTCATATACTTGTATCCAACCCACTAATATACCCACTAATATGTGATTAGTTGATGTGATTTGTTATTCATGATCCAATTAATCCTTGAATAAAATTATAGTAAAACCTGATGTGTTTTTTTTCTTGGTTAATGAAACGTCATCTTTTCATCAACCTTGAAATCAATTTTTAAAACAAATTTATTTTACCAACACAGTTTGTTCTTTCCAGCCACTAAACACATAAAACAATTTCTTATTCTTGAGAAAACTTTGACAATTCATATTTCATTGATATATTATTTTTTTTAAATACTAACCCTAACAATATTATCGCAGCGGACAACAAAACCATTACTCCTTCACTGTTCAATCGAACTTACAAATCAACTCAACCCTAATTCTATATACAACAACAAAGCGCCGCACACTATAACAATTTTCTCCGTTTTCTTTTTCACTTCAAAAACCAAAAACCAAAAACCTAAAATTCTAATATCATGCAAGAACTTTTCTTCCTTTTCTCAAATCACAAAACTAAAACAAAAGGCAAAATCAAAAATAAAAATGGGAAGAGAAAACGTTTCAGAATTAATATTCAGGGTTCAGGTGAGGCTTGCCCATCATCATCACTACACCTTTATTAATCTTATATGATTTTCCATCATCATCATTGACTTGGCAACCAAAAAAGGCTTTAGATGAACCCGCACCATCATCAATTAGGGCTCAATAACTGCTACCGTCATCGAACCGATTTCACACCGGCTCAGACAACTGTAATTCAAAGCCATAGCAGCGAAACAACACAAATAATCAAGCCGAACAACCATCATTATCAAACCAACATAAACCGGTGGCCACACAGAGGCTACCACCTAGGGTTTACACGAAGAACATCTGTTGCAGTTCATATGATACGCAACCATGAATTCAACTTTACACCAAAGAAAGCTAAACACAAAAGATAGATAGAGGGTCACACAGGTCCGCTGCTGCCATAGGTGGCCGCTGGAAACAACGGGGCAACACCCCTCTCTCGATTTCTATCTCTAGAAACCACTTCTCTGTCTATAAAATAAGACCACCGAGGGTGCGTAAATGGCTGGTAATCGGCAAAAGGAGCCGATAAACCATTGACCTTAGCTAGAAAGGAAGGAGGAAGAAATAGATCAGAGAATTCTCTCTCTTATGCAGGTTAAACCCCAAAGAAACGTGGCATATAACTGGCAAAGGACAGATGTCTCATAAATTGGAAGGGTGGAAAAGTGTTACAGCTGTCAAACAAAGACCAAACCATCCCAAGGTTTTCTAAACTGGTTTTCAAAGTACACATGGTTAAGCACAGAGCACAAACCCAGAAGCACAACCCATGTTGCTAATTCAGAATAGTTAATAGTAGTAATAGTAATAATAATAGTAAAAACACCGACACAATTAAAGTGGAACGAAATCACAATCAAATGGTAGTAAAAAACGCATGGACAATAATCAAACATTTTAGCTCTCCATGCGTTTAAAAAACGCATGAACATATTTGAGAATCTTTTACACAACAGATCACCCTCTTTTTGAAAATTTGATAGGGGTGGTGGGGAATAGAAATAAGGTCTTATTTTGGTTAGACAAGTGGCTAGAGGGTGATCTGTTGTGTAAAAGGTTCCCGAATATATTTGTATCGGCTGTTCACAAGAAGGCAGTGGTGGCAGATCGTGTCTCAGCTTCTGGCTTGATCTACTCTTTGAGGCAGGGGCGTATCAAAGCTTCGGCCAGACGGGTCCCCGCCCCCTTTTGTGTTTTTCGCTTCGTAGTGTAACCTTAACTGAAAACTTCCGAAATTTTTTGTGTACCACAAAATATTAGATTTTGAGAGCCCTTTCATTTTAGCGAAAACTAAGTTCAAGATCCGCCAATGCTTCAAGGGGCTTGGAAATGGAAGAGAGCTCCTTTAAGCCCATTGGAATTGGAGCATCAGGGTATATAAATGAAAATTCTGTACAGTTTGGAGATAAGCTCAGAGGAAGACAAATGGAGTAGGAAAACTACGCCGAGAAATGATATCTCAGTTGCGTTTATCAGGGATGCTCTAGATGGCGCTTCGAGTTCAAGCACAGAGAGTGCCCCCTAAGGTTAACTATTTTGTTTGGAAGGCGGTTTGGAATAAAATTCATTGAAAAGAAGCATTGGCTAACGTTGTAACTGTAGGAACTAGGTTCACTTTTTATTAAAATATATTACAAAATAAATAATAAATAATAACGAGACTCTCGTTATTTGTGGGAAATTCGATTAGTACAATACCGTTTACAAAAACTAAATAAACCAATATAAAATACAACTAAATTGTACCAATCTTGATTCAAAGCCAATGTCTTTGAAAACTTCAACCGCATCTACGAGATCGAAACTCCGCTGCAAGACAAGCAAAATTGTTGACGTTTTTTGGTTGAGACACGTGTTCAACACGCTTCCCTTAAAACAGATTGCGCGCCTCCTCTCAGACGGTCTGTCTCCCAGGGTACAACAACCGAAACAGTATGTGTACTGCCGGAGATGGCACTCACGCCCGAGATTACACCGGGTATAATTTGGTGTACATATAATTAGGAAATATGAAATCGAAGAAAAAGACAATTTAGAGAATACTCTTATCTAAATTTCTATGGAACAAAATTCTTTTATGTGTGTGTATTACTCATATTTTCGATGATCTATAGAACGAAGCATCATCCTCTTCTTATACTCACACACATAAAGAAGTCATTAAACCCCAATTATTATTGTCATGAATTAGACAATTAATCAAGATCATTAATCTTGTAATAAACGGGTTTAAATCGTTACATAAATGGACTTTAGTGGTTCGGTCAAAACTGTCATTTCTCTTAATGACTAGAATTAAATGAATTGAAACAGCTACTTTGACAAAACAATGCGCGCGCGCCTGAACTTAGTTGCTAGTCCATGCATCACGCTACATGGACCTTACACCACGCCATATGGAGCCGCGCATCACACGGATGCCACTACACATACCAGGACGCCACCCGGTCATGTGTCATCCATACTCGCGCGCCATTTGCATTCTTTGCCATGGCCAATGTCGTGCGCCATCCACCTAAGGAACTTGTGCTGCATCGACATGCGCTATGCCATGATATCCGACTAGGCTACCCAAGTGTGCGCCATAATCGGACCCACCATGTATCTGACCACACGCTCATGGACAAAAATACAAAGGCGGTGTGCGAAGTTCAAATTGCACTACATAGGGTCTATAGCCCACGGCACGCACGCATGTGTGCACGAGTAAGGGTGGTTGCACCCTTAAGGGTCCCCACTAGTGTATGCCTTTAAGGAGACAATATACAAGGAGTGCTCCTCCTTATAAACCACTTTAAGTTTTGTCATCCCACCAATGTGGGACAAGTTGACAAAACTAATCCATTTTATTCATCTTTGTTTGTTCCAAACATACAACTTCAAGCTTCGATATCTCATTCATCTTAGCTCTATTTGGACATAGTTTGAACACAAACCATAAATAATTATTTATACAACACATATATAAATATTATTGATGTCCTAAATATTTAGTGAAAAACTCATTTTCACTAAAATTTGCAACAATCCCCCACATGAATGGAGATCGATTAAAACACACAAAATTCCCCGATGAAAACTCGACAGTCGAGTATTGCAGGATAGGTAGGTTTTGCCTTTGAACCTTCCTTTGTGAAGCATAATTAGTCTACTAGGGTTTTGTAGACGTGATGTCCTTGAACAACCCCCATTTGTGTAAACGACAATATACATTCACATAATACTTTCCCTAGCCGAGCCATCCCCTCACTATCGTGTCCTATAATGGTCATGGAGCACTTTCCTGGTTTTGCGGGAGCTCTTGCAATGATGCCCTAATTCCATTTGAAGCGACCACACTTCTGTCCAACATAGGTGATTTCCCTTTAAATCATTAAAAGCATTATGGTTTACTATGATTTACACAAATCATAAAACCACATATTATGCTTAACCTCACAACAATGTCACTGAATATTATAGGAATGGACTAGGACGTATTTAAACACCCTTTTATAGTTTTAGGGGGATATATCAACATATACACTAGCTTATATATAAACATATATATTAGCTATGCCCCCACAGTGACAACCACTCGGTTCATGATTAAGTTGGCCTATTGAACCTAGATCTTGGGATCTCAAGTCAACTAGGTTAGGTTTCCCTCATGTCCCTTTTTCCATGGCTTTAGTCCCATTCCACAACCTGATCTCTTATCAACCCACTGGTTGTTGGATCCAAAATTATCTTTGACTTCGCTAAGTCACCAACGACAATTGAGATCAGTTGTTCTAACGTGTTCTTGACTCGCTAGTCACCTTTGCCTTTTAGTCGATTCATAAGACTTATAACTCGTGATCTCAACCTGGATCCAGTTATGTACCTTGTCTTTAGAATGACATGAAACTCAATTCATGGCTAGACACGTTTTCAGCATGCCTTTGGTGTGTCATGACTAACATCTTACTAGATTGAATCTAACCAATTGGCATTCGAGTCCAATCTACTCGATTGACTCATATAACCATTGTGTACTCCACTTGGTCATGTGTTTGCAATATATGCAAGTCACCCCCACATTTAAGTGTAATTGGATAGCATCCAAATGGGGCGATGAAAGGTTCTCCCTTTCATTTCGAGTTTGAGAAAACTTCTCAACTACCATTTCCACATTCAAATGCAAGTCACCCCCACATTTAAGTGTAATTGGATAGCATCCAAATGGGGTGATGAAAGGTTCTCCCTTTCATTTCGAGTTTGAGAAAACTTCTCAACTACCATTTCCACATACCCTAAAGGGTTTGTTTCTTAAATGGGCTCCTCCCCCCACATTGCTTGCATTTTAATGAAGTTATATTTATAGTTTTGTTTAGCACAAAATCCGTTCTTGTGTCATCACATATCTTGAATGTTTAACGTTAATTTAATCTCCGTCGAGCATATAAATTAACAAGTATTAGTCTAGCATGCTTTAGACCACAATACTTTAGCATGTGAACAGAAGATGCATCATTCTGATTCTTCACAGCCTTAAGAGATAACGCACTATCTCTTTCGAACATTCGTTTCTTAGTTTAGACACCATAATGAAATTGTATTTCACCATTCCAAAACCATCGGTTTTTAGGAAGGCCTCAAAACCATAGTTAACTTCATCCATTAGGATCATAACTCGTTTGCCTTTTTATCTCCAAGGCTTCACCATTGACTTCCTAAAGACTTAAACATAAGTCTTAATCCAAGTCACTTTGATGAAAGATCTTTGTATAAAATCACTTGAGTCTTGAGATATAGCCAATTAAATTGACTCTCAACAACAAAGCATTCACCTATGCCTATAGTGATATATACATTTACGTTGTTGTTTCATTAATACCATGTATTGGGATACTCTCCAAAATTGAGGACCAAGCCTCCACATAGTTTAAACAACATTGATGGTGGTAGAAGCATCTACAAGTCCATCACTATTGTAAATTTCCGTTAAAAAATTTGCTAAATTTATTAAAATCATTTACAATGATAACATATATTTCTTTTATATGTTATATTCTTTGACAACTTACATGTGCATTTCCATGTTGATGCTCTCAACATTAGATGATATATCTTGTTTTCGTGCATTTCATCTCAAACCATGCACTACGTTTCTCACGAACTCGTTATACGTTTGATGTTTGATTTGTGACTTATTACATAAGTCATGATCACACCCCGCTCGTTGTGTCCGTGTAAATTAATTTTTACACTTTGTATCAAAATGTGTATCCTTTTGACAACTTATTAGTAGTCAAAATAACGGATACACCAATGATATCTAAACATCAAATCCCAAAGTGTTATTATTTTCAACACACTTTAGAACGAAATAAACGCAATTACATCGTTCTGTCATATTTTGAGGTACTCCCTCAATGGAACACGTATAACTTGTTTCGTCTTGAAACTCTAAACTTGAATAATCACAAGTTGTCCAAAAATATAAAGTTGTTTACAATTAACTACTCGCAAGTAGTTGAGCAACTTATTATATTTATTACAACATCGAGTTGTTTTCCCCAAATAGTCTATCCGAGACTATTATATGGTCGAAGACGTTATACTTCTCGTCGAAGTATCGAATCACTTATACTTCGCAAAGACATGTTTTATTCGTTCAAAACATTTCTCGTTTTTGCAAGTGTTTTAATATTAAACAATATATTTACGTTTTGATTACAAATCAAAACAATAAACCTTATAATAGTTTAATAAATACAACAATTTCAAACTCGCTCGTTTGAAAATAAAACGAATACACATTGTTTTAATAAATGGTTTATCATATTCAAACCATTTCTAACTGCTGTTAGATAATAACGATTATCAATCGTTAAAAAGAGTGGTTTGTATGATAACCAATTCTAATATGCTAATTAGAATTTAAATGTTGAACAAACATTCAATATATTCGGTTTTTATAAAGTAAACCGCTTCTAACGCACTCGTTAGAAATAAAACGAATACAATTATTCACTTTTGGTTTAAATTGTTGGTGCACTTGTGTCTGTACTTTGTCTGTATTTTGTCATGATGTAAAACGATGTCTTCATGAGTCCTGTAAGTTTGACCAAGTCAACCATCCTCCGGTTTGACTTGGCCAAACAGTTTGAACATTGTTTGTTAGATGGCTGAGTCGAAGGATAGATCATCGAAGGATTGCTTATATCCTTCGATGGGCTCGAAAGATAGCCTTCGATTGATGGACCTCGAAAGATCCCATCCTTCGAGGTACATGTTGATCATTCGAGCTGTTTCTGGTCGATAGATGATCCTTCGATCATCTATCTGATCCTTCGACTCAGACCTGCTGTTTCGGGTATATATACCCTTGTAGTGTGTTCATTTCAGGTAGGTTAGGAGAGTGAGACAGTTTGGAGAGTTTGAAAGTTAGACACGAGAGAAGCATTCTGCTGAGAGCATTCTGTCAAAACACACACACACTTAGAGAGTTTGCAAAACACTTTTGTAAACATTGTGCTTGTAACCGGAACCTTTCATACGTTTAATACAAGTGGTGTTAATCGGTGAATATTGTGTGTCTTGTGTTTGTGCTTGTTTCTACTCCCGGTTTGCATGCTAGCTTGGATTCCGCACTCGCTAGTGTGTTAGATATATCAAGGAATAGGTTAAACCTCAACCTCCGAGGGACCTACAAGTGGTATCAGAGCCGTGGCTCTTTTCCTTGTTAAAAACCGGGTTTTTACAAGCTTTGGAGTGTTTTTGGACAAAAACTTCTTGGTTTTGCAACCCGTTTTTACTGATTTTCTCGCTGTTTTTGTCGTTAAAAACGTGTTCAAAACTTCTGCATGTGTTAAAGGAAGGGTTGGGTAAGATAAAGACTTGTTTTTAAGGCTTTTGGTGATTTCCGGCCAAATTTCCGGCTTCTCCGGTGACCGGATTCTGGGTTCGAACCTTCGATTTTTGGGTAATATTTTATGTGTTCAAATCTGCTTTTGCAGAAAATGATGGTCTGAACCATACTTTCTGCGAAAGATCTCACCAACCTATCAACTTTTCACCAACCTGTCATATCAGTGTCAGTTGTGTCAGTTGCAATCGAAGGATACCTTTCGACATCGAAAGATCATCTTTCGATCAAGGAAGGCTCGATAGATAATCATCTTTCGACCCATCATTCGAAGTCAGAGACATATCCTTCGATCAAGGGAATCTATTCGAAGGATAGTTATTCGAAAGATAAGGATCTTTCAAACTGTGAATCTTTCGAATTAGTGAATCTTTCGAAATCTTTGTTCGAAACTCAACAGTGATCTTTCGGTTACTGTTGATCCTTCGAACAACTGTGATCCTTCGATCAAGTGTTCATCTTTCGATCCATAGTCTGTTTATGTTTAACAAGTTGTAATTTTTCAGGTATTATTTTTCTTGATCAAAAATGAATTCGGCCTGGGGTGTTCCCTTACCTGCATCTCCTGCATGGGCCGAATCTCCCGTACCTGTATCTTCGCAAGCTAATGCTATATCTACCGGTCAATGGGCATTCGTATCAAATCAAACTCCAAGTGTTCAAAGCATTTTGTTAAGCGAGAGTGAAACGGGAAGTTTGAATAGGCCTCCAAAGTTGATGCACTTAAGTGAATATCCGGGATGGTTTGATAGATTTCATACATATGTCCTTGGTCAAAATACAGAATTGTGGTTGCGTTTCATCACAGATTTTGATCAAACAATAGAGCTTGCCGCTTCATCTGCTGCTACGTTTGCAGATCTTACGGAAGATCAGAAGAAGGTCTATGATTTGGAAAAGAAGGCATATGCCATTCTTACTCAGGCGTTAAGTAAAGATATTTATCATCAATTTGTCAGTCACAAGACAACGAAGAAGTTGTGGGACGCATTGAAGATAAGGGGCGTAGGAAATGAAGCGACACGTCAATTGAGAAAAGACCTGCTAAAGAAAGAGTTTGATGGTTTTACTTGTATGGAGAATGAATCTTTAGGAGATTTGACAAGTCGATTCAATCATTTGCTGACTGAATTGGGAAATATTGGGGTTGTAACAACTTCAGCAGAGATAGTGAAGAAGTTTGCAGATGCACTGCCACCTCAATGGAATAATTTCTTAGAAATCATGAAGTACAATGGCACTTTGGATACAACAAACTTCAATGACTTTGCTCAACTCCTGGAAAACAAGAATCAGGAAGAAACTCTCAAGGCAAAAAGAGTTCCAGTGCCACAAAATCCTGAAATGTATTATGGAACTTCTGGCACTTCTACAAAACCTTCTTCACACGCTCCAATTCAAACAACATTTGTATCTAGCACTAGCTTGTATGGTCTTCCTCCTCCAACAACAGACATGTATGGAGTTCCGCTTGAACCAGTCCCTCAATCAGTACCACAACAGCAAGGCCAACGACCTATCAAAGCGACAGACATGTATGGGAATCCTCTTCCTCCTCAACAGCAAGCGTGTTATGGAAGTACCTCATCTGCTGGTCAACAATCAAAGCCAAATACAGTACGACTCGACACCTCAAGTTTTTCTAAAGTCAGTGTGGAAGTAGCAAAGGAACACATGGAGCTGCTAAACACTTTGGTGAGCGCATACTGTGGATTAGTGGAAGGTCAGATTGGCAACATTAATCTGACTCAAGAAGACTATCAGCAGATCGATAAAGAGGAGATGGAGATGATGGACATCAAATGGGCCTTTGCCAGTGCTGTTAGACGAGCAAAGGATTTCATGGAAAGAACTGGCAGAACCAGCTTGGAAAGCAAGAAAGACACCAAGTATGGGTTTGATAAACAGGCTGTTAGATGCTTCAATTGTGGTGAACGTGGTCATTTCAAGCGTGAATGTACGAGGCCATCTCAACATGGAAACCAGAATCCTTTTAGAGGTCAAGGCAACCAACAGAACCAGAACAGAAACAATGTTCATACGTTGGTGCCTGTCAACAACCAGACTCAAGCAGGACCATCAAATGCCAACCAGGCACTTGTGGTTCAAGTAGATGAAGGCTGTGATTGGTCAATCCAGTTGGGAAATGATGCTCCAGATGGAACAGCTTGTTTTGCTGAAATCGTCAAGGATTTAAATCACGCCAGTGGTGGAGAATCTTCCGCTAATGGTGGTGACTCTTCTGAGGATGAAGACTCTTCTGGTTATAGTGGAAGCTCAGATGAAGAATCCTCCACTTCAGGCAATGATCAGGTGGATGAGACATCAAGTGCGTCAGTCGATGCAAATATTGATGAGCTATTGGGAGAAGCTGCAGCAGAAACTCAAAGAAGATCTATTTTGGTGGATCAAGCTGCTTATTCTTCGTCTTCTCTCCATTCAGCCTTTATGGCTAATGTCGACAGTTCATCAAGTCAGGTATGTGTTGATGAACCCACTTCTGTTAGCTGTGATAATTGTGATAGTTTAACTGTTAAATGTGCTGATTTAGAAGCAAACATGTCTGAATTGCAAGGCAAACATGATGCTGTACAAGCTAGTTTGTTTGACTTGCAAGACAAACATGTTTCATTGAATGATAAGTGGTGTGAATTGCAAAGCAAACACGAGGCTTTGCAGGAGAAATATGATGTGACATTCATTCACAACCAGAAGTTGACCGTTGATCTTTCCAAGTGCACTGAAGCCAACATGTTTTATGAAAACCATGAAAAGGAATTTAAGTCAATGATTGAAACGTTAAAGAAAGATAAAACAGAGCTGACAAAAATGGTTTCCAGAAAACAAACTGATATTAATTTGTATATAACTCGTCTTGAGGTAATGCAAAAAGAAATGGCTTGTGTTAAAACAGAAAGTGAGGCGATCCGACTCAAGTTAGACAGTTATTTGAGTTCTAGCTATGTGTTGGATCACATCATTGATGTACAGAAAGAGAAACGGGATGTCACATGCATAGGTTACAAGAAATGTCCACCACCCGTGAGAAATAATTATGATGCCATGCCTGATGAGGAATATAGAACTCACTTTGAACCATCTGTCCCTCTAGATGTTAATGAATTTGCAACAGGACTCGGATACAAGAAAGAAGTATCATCAGATTCGGATGTGTCAGCAGATACTTTTGTAACTGCTGAACCGAATCAGACTCCTCCAGTTGTGATTGAGGATACTGATTCTTCTGATGATGAATCTGATGATACTGATTCGGAAAAGTCTGATGCGGTAGTCAAAGAAGAGGACATACCTCTTGAGAATCATATTCTATGTGATCCTCCCGCAAAACCTGCTAAGACTGTTCCAACCGAGTCCACATCTGCAAAAGAGTCGGAGAGTGTGGATTTGCTGTACACTCTGGTTGGTGATGATAAAGTTTATTCAGACAAAGATTTTCCTATTAAGAATGTTAATCAATCATTAATCAGTAAAGTCTTTGAAAACTCAACAAGTAAGTTTTTGGGAAAGACAGGATCACGTGTTACAGTAACACAGTGCCCTCCTATCCCCAAGGCTGAAGTTAGAAAACAATTTGGCAATCAACAATTACCAACAGTGCAAAAACAGCAAAATCATGCCAAACCAAAAGGGAAATTACCGGCTCAAGGTCAAAGGAAGCCGAATCAAAAGAAGAAAAAGAATGTGAACTTTGTGAAATCTAAAGGAACGGACAAAATTGAAACGTTTGAAAATCAATCTATCTTAGATTTTGTCAAGAAAGCAACTGTGATGAAAAGAAATGAACCAAATTGTTCGAAACCTAGTACTTCGAGATCACAAAGTTCATCTTCATCATCGGCAAGACGACCACATGATACTTCGGGGTTTGTTGAAAGAAGATCATGTTTTGAATGTGGTACAATTGGGCATATCGTTCGAAATTGCCCGTATCTTCATAAGTTAAAAGGAAAAGATGATGATCCCCGTGACAAAACTGACCGCAAACGATCTGTTTCTGTAAAACAAGATCCCCGCCTTGTAAAAGAAAGGGAAAAGAAACAGAAACGCCAACAGGTCAAGAAAATTGAAAGGGCAATTAAAACCGATGTGGTTAACAAACCATCTGTTTCTGTCAAACCAAACAATTTAAAAACTTCAGACAACCATGAAGTTAAGGTTTTAAAGAATAACACTGGTATAACAAAACAGACCTGGAAACCAAAAACGGTTAAAAATTCATGGGGACCATCACAATTTTCAAATCATCAAAGAATAGAAGTTATCGTTATTGATGAAAATGGAAGACCCAAGACCACAATGGCTTGGGTCCCCATCTCCAACTAATTGTGTGAGTTCATGTGCAGGGTGTTCCAGGAGGAACTGTCAGTAGTCATTGGATTGTTGATAGTGGGGCATCCAGGCACATGACAGGCGACATGAAGCTTCTCTACGACGTCAAATCTATTAGAGGAGGTTATGTTGCTTTTGCTGGAGATAAGGGCGGATATATTACGGGTGAAGGAATGATTTCCAACGGGGTTGTTAGCTTTGACAAGATCAACTTCGTACAACAACTTGATCACAATCTTCTTAGTGTTTCTCAAATTTGTGATAAGCAGTTCTCAGTACACTTTGATGCAAATGGATGTTATGTGCTGAAACCCGGCTTCAAAATTCCAAAAGAATGGATTCTCTTGTCGGCTCCAAGGATAAATGATCTGTATGTCCTTGATATGAGCCAAGCTATCACAACGTCTGCACAAGCAACTTGTTTCGTTTCCAAAGCCACAGAAAAAGACTCAATCTCTTGGCACAGACGAATGGGTCACATTCACTTACGCAAAATGAATCATTTGGTGTTAAATGAATTAGTGAATGGTGTTCCTCTTAAAAACTTTCATCTTCAAGACGTCTGTGTCTCGTGCCAGAAAGGAAAACAAACGAAGAAGCGACACCCTACAAAGAAAGTCAACACGGTGGCAGTTCCTCTTGAACGTTTGCACATGGATTTGTTCGGTCCTGTCAAGCACAAAAGCATCAGGAATCATCAATATTGCCTCGTGATAACTGATGATTATTCAAGATTTTCTTGGGTGGCGTTCATGGCACATAAGAGTGAAACCTTCGGTATTATCAAAAACTTGATCATTCAGATTGAGAATCTATATAAGTTGAAGGTTAGGCGGATACGTAGCGACAATGGTACTGAATTCAAAAATCATGCCATGGCGGAGTTTTGCACTTCAAAAGGTATTCTTCACGAATTTAGTGCAGCTTATACTCCTCAACAGAATGGCGTCGCTGAACGTAAGAACCGCACATTGATCGAGACTGCTAGGACTATGTTGGTAGAGTCACAATTGCCGATTCCGTTTTGGACTGAAGCTGTGTCCTCTGCATGTTATACGTTGAACCGAGTCCTTACAGTCAAAAGGCACAACAAGACCTGCTTCGAGCTTATTAACAAACGGAAACCAGATTTGTCTTATCTTGAACCGTTTGGTGCTCCATGCACAATAATCGATCCTAATGGAAAGTTTGGGGCAAGAGCCATTGAGGGATACTTTCTTGGGTATTCCACCCCAAACTTAAGAGTCTGGAATCTAGAGACTAAAAGGGTCGAGGAATGGTCTGAAGTCAGAGTACAAAGGCACACTTTACCTATCAAAAATCCTGGTCAGCCTTGGATGTTTGAGTATGATCAAGAAGCTGATCAAGAAGCCCCAATAACAGCAGTTCATGGTACTTCAGAGGGTACACCTCCAATGGGCGTCCCTGGAACAGCTGAAGCTACTGCATCATCCTCTTCGTCAATTCCGGGCATTGAATTAATTGTTGATCTCAATCTCAACAATCTGGGTACAAACATTTCAGTTCAAGATAATCCAGAGACAAGGATTCATAATACCCTTCCTCAACAAAACATCATCGGAAATGTGCAAAGTGGCGTTCAAACAAGAAACATGTTGCGGAACAACAACAATGCAGGCTTGTATGCAGCTATCAGAGAATCTGGGCAACAAAACGATTGGTCTTTCGCGTGTTATGTCTCACAGGAAGAGCCAAGAACTTGGAAAGAAGCATTGAAAGATAGCTCTTGGGTTGAAGCAATGCAGGAAGAACTGCAGCAATTCCAGAAGCTTGGTGTCTGGAAACTCGTAGAGAAACCTGCTGGTTACAAGAAGATTGGTACCCGTTGGGTGTTTAAATGCAAAAAGGATGACCGTGGAATCGTTATTCGAAACAAAGCAAGGCTAGTCGTTCAAGGTTTTCGTCAGATAGAAGGAATCGACTACAACGAAGTGTATGCACCTGTTGCACGTCTAGAAGCCATTCGGATCTTTCTGGCTTATGCCTCATTCAAAGGTTTCAAGGTATACCAGATGGACGTGAAGAGTGCATTCTTACATGGTGTGGTGGAAGAAGAGGTGTACGTCGAACAGCCTCCAGGGTTTGAACATCCTATCCATCCCGATCGGGTTTGGTTGCTCAACAAAGCTCTCTATGGTCTTCATCAAGCACCGCGAGCTTGGTACGCAACCTTATCTAATTATCTGCTGGAGAATGGATTTCGAAGAGGTCTTATCGATTGTACTCTTTTCGTCAAAGAACAAGATGGAGATCTTCTACTGGTACAGGTATACGTTGATGATATTATATTTGGTTCTACTAATGCTGTTTTGTGTAGGAATTTCGAGCGCATTATGCAGGATAAATTCGAGATGAGTGCTATGGGGGAAATGACTTTCTTTTTGGGCCTACAAGTACAACAAACTGAGTCTGGGATATTCATCCATCAGACTAAATATGTTGGTGACATCTTGAGCCGTTTCCAGATGTCTGATGCAACGCCCATCAGTACCCCATTGCCACAAAATCACGGAATTACTCCAGACTTGAAGGGTCAAGATGTTAGCCCCTCACACTACCGCGCGATGATCGGATCTCTTATGTACCTCACAGCATCAAGACCCGATATAATGTACCCAACGTGCCTGCTTGCCAGATATCAAGTCAACCCGAAGGCCTCACATCTTGCAGCTGTAAAAAGGATTTTTCGTTATTTGAAGGGTTACCCTGACACCGGTCTATGGTACCCTAGGGATAATAACTTTGACTTGATCGCATTCAGTGATTCTGATTTTGGCGGATGCAAAATCGACGGCAAATCCACAACGGCTGGATGTCAGTTTTTGGGAAATCGCCTAGTCACATGGCAGTGCAAGAAGCAGACGTGCGTCGCTACATCAACATGCGAAGCTGAATACATTGCTGCCTCAAGTTGTTGCTCCCAAGTCCTATGGATCCAACAACAAATGCGTGACTACGGTTTTGAATTCCTAACTACTCCTATTTACGTTGATAATTCTGCTGCCTTACAGATCACTAAAAATCCTGTGCAGCATTCAAAGACTAAGCACATCGATATTAAGTATCACTTCATACGTGATTGCTTTGAGAAAAGGCTAATCGATGTTGCTTATGTCCACACCGATGACCAACGTGCCGACCTTTTTACCAAAGCATTTGACAAATCAAGATTTGACTATTTATTATTGGTAAACGGCATTAAGGTCAAGCAAGAGTAAAACCAACATCGGAAAATCATTTTCGTAAATACCTTTGTGTTTTAAATTTATCTTAGTTTGTTGATTTTAGGGGGAGTAAATCCAAATTTGAAAAATCCAAAAACATCGAAAAAATTTCAAAAACACAAAAACAATAGAAAAACAAAAATGAGTTTCCTGGCGAGAAAAAGAGAAAATGATAGTACATCAGTGGTCTGTCTAAACCTCTTTAAACCTAAAATGAAAAACGATAAGCAGCTCTATATAAGATGTATCGGTAGGCTCACAATCATTTTAAAGTGTGCAGGGTGATATAAACTTAAAACCGACTGAAGACCAGGTGGGAACCATTCATTGGCATATGGTCTTAGTACCGAAATTTCGTTTGAGAGATTGCCGAGGTTCTGAGATATTCGGTCTTTATGCTGCTTATCATCTGGGTATCATGGTTGTATCTTTTACCGAAAAATAACGGGGACGCAAGTCTAGATCTTCCATGATACCATACATACGTGTACATATTGCATTCGACCTCAATAAGTGATAAACAATCACATGTCCAAACAAATAAGTGATAAAATATCACAAATTCTTTTCGGGAGTCAAGTTCGTCTCTCTGCTGTACGAAAGTACTGACCTGTTCACGGACTTGCTCCTGTGCCCTCATGCATCGAAAATCAAGTTCCTCATCAATAAGTGATTCTATCACATAGGGCTTGTTTTCAAATCAAAATAAGTGAGAATCTCACATCATATACGGTCAAACAGATGATAATCGGTATACTCACCGGTAAGATGAACCCTCGTGCATACCTTGATACGGGAATGTGTCGTGATGTGGATGAACACCGGTCGGTAAGTATAAATCATACCTTAACGTATCCCCGCGCCATGATTACAAATGATAAGTTGAGTTTAGGTGGACAACAATACCGATAATTGTTATAGGATGCTTATCTTAATGTTAAACTAAAAGAACAACAAGAGCGTTTTGGCATGACCGTACACTGATATGATTCTCTTACCCTCGAAACTCGCAAAAAGAATGTCTGTAAATATTCATTTACTGCTTTAAATTTTTCTGCATCTTTGTATATATTTATTTACTGCTTTCAGTCTTTAAATTTGAAATATTCAAAAAGCCAAAAAGATTTTATTTCTAGTTTATTTTCGATCGTACGATGTTGGAGCTCGAGTCTTCATTACCTGAAACCTGAACGAAAACCGAAAACGACTAAATCTTCATAAACGGTCGAAATTTGCAAAGTTTTGAAAGTTAAAAACTGAAATTGATAAAATATTTTTAAACTTTCAAACTGTCGGACGGTGTTTGATTGAACAATGGTCACATGTGTGTCGTTTGCTTATGATATTCCAAGCAGTTGTTCTTATTACGCGTTTAGATTTCTTGCATGTGCAGATTCTAAAGGCAAGGAGAACATGGTCGATGACAAAGCCTCGGAATGAAGACACGACGTGAAGGCACTCAAGAGATGAAGATGATCGAGTTGCCGCTGACCATCATCAATACCACAAGGATCTCACTTCATAACGAACAAGTATTTCACGAGCATAACTCAAGGGGGAGCTTATGTTAAGGGGGAGTTTGTCAACACACTTCCTACATGAAACGGGGAGTTTGTTGATACACTTTCTGCTTTCAAGACGTGAAGACTTTAAAGATCCTCCGACATTGAAGACATGAAAGGACATCAAAGTTGAAGACACAAAGATCGAGACAAAGTTATAAAGATAAAGACAAAGCTACAGCCAGACAAAGCTACAGCCAAGGGGGAGTTTGTTGGTGCACTTGTGTCTGTACTTTGTCTGTATTTTGTCATGATGTAAAACGATGTCTTCATGAGTCCTGTAAGTTTGACCAAGTCAACCATCCTCCGGTTTGACTTGGCCAAACAGTTTGAACATTGTTTGTTAGATGGCTGAGTCGAAGGATAGATCATCGAAGGATTGCTTATATCCTTCGATGGGCTCGAAAGATAGCCTTCGATTGATGGACCTCGAAAGATCCCATCCTTCGAGGTACATGTTGATCATTCGAGCTGTTTCTGGTCGATAGATGATCCTTCGATCATCTATCTGATCCTTCGACTCAGACCTGCTGTTTCGGGTATATATACCCTTGTAGTGTGTTCATTTCAGGTAGGTTAGGAGAGTGAGACAGTTTGGAGAGTTTGAAAGTTAGACACGAGAGAAGCATTCTGCTGAGAGCATTCTGTCAAAACACACACACACTTAGAGAGTTTGCAAAACACTTTTGTAAACATTGTGCTTGTAACCGGAACCTTTCATACGTTTAATACAAGTGGTGTTAATCGGTGAATATTGTGTGTCTTGTGTTTGTGCTTGTTTCTACTCCCGGTTTGCATGCTAGCTTGGATTCCGCACTCGCTAGTGTGTTAGATATATCAAGGAATAGGTTAAACCTCAACCTCCGAGGGACCTACATAAATGAATGTTTTCTAACACGCTCGTTAGAAATAAACATAAACCTTTTCTAACACGCTCGTTAGAAAATATATATAAACGATTACAAATCATCTTAAATAGTTTATCATAGTTAACCTAGTTCTAACCCGCTCGTTAGAAATTAACGATTGACAAAGTCGTTAAATCATTTCTAACACGCTCGTTAGAAAATAAACAACTATCAAACTCTTTAAATCGTTTCTAACACGCTCGTTAGAAATAATCGATTACAAAATTTGTTTCGAAGTTTATAAAAAAATATAAACTATTTCTAATACGCTCATTAGAAATAAACAAATAAAATCGTCTAAACATATGTGGAAAAAATCCGTTTCTAGCTCGCTCGTTAGAAATTTAATAGTTTAGACGAAACCGTTACAAGGTTTATTATCCAAAATAATTGTCGCCAACACGCTCGTCGGTAATTACTTGAATTAATAATATTTTCTAACATGCTGGTTATAAAATCTAAACGTATATTTTCTAGCACGCTCGTTAGAAAATCTAATCGTCGTTTAACAAGTTAGTTTTACATAATCATCGTATCTAACACGCTCATTAGATATAAAAGATGATATTAAAACTTATTATTCTATAAAATTCTAACACGCTCGTTAGAGATATAAAAAGTTTTAATCTTGTTATTCTTTCAACAACGTTTCTAACACGCTCGTTAGAAGATATTAAAACTAGTTATTTTATAAAATAATTATTTTCTAATATGCTAATTAGAAAATAAATATATATCAAGACTTTTAAAACCATCATTAATATATTAATTATGGTTACTAAAAGCTTATTAAAAAAATATTAAACGTTACAAACACTTTTCTAAGGGGTTACAAAATAAAGTTTTCTAATACGCTCATTAGAAATTTAGTATTTCAAAACATATTGAAATACATTTTATTTTGTATATGGTTCGGTTTATCTAAACACGAACACAAGCCATGAAACTCCAAAACTTGAATCAAAACAGTCGTTTTGCAACCCGGTATTCAGATTAAAGATTCTACTCCAATCATAAAATTAATCCGACTCATTGTACTAAATAAATATTTCCCAAAAAATATTTTCAAGATTTTACAAAAATCTCATTAAATATTTTAACTTCCGTGAACCTAAATCCTCGTAGAGAAGGGATTTAAGATTGTAGCAACAATCTTCACGAAAGTCTGTTTTAAGATTGTAGGAACTAGGTTCACTTTTTATTAAAATATATTACAAAATGAATAATAAATAATAAATAATAACGAGACTCTCGTTATTTGTGAGAAATTCGATTAGTACAATACCGGTTACAAAAACTAAATAAACGAATATAAAATACAACTAAATTGTACCAATCTTGATTCAAAGACAATGTCTTTGAAAACTTCAACCGCATCTACGAGATCGAAACTCCGCTGCAAGACAAGCAAAATTGTTGACGGTTTTTGGTTGAGGCACGTGTTCAACACGCTTCCCTTAAAACAGATTGCGCGCCTCCTCTCAGACGGTCTGTCACCCAGGGTACAACAACCGAAACAGTATGTGTACTGCCGTAGATGGCACTCACGCCCGAGATTACACCGGGTATAATTTGGTGTACATATAATTAGGAAATATGAAGTCGAAGAAAAAGACAATTTAGAGAATACTCTTATCTAAATTTCTATGGAACAAAATTCTTTTATGTGTGTGTATTACTTATCTTTTCGATGATCTCTAGAATGAAGCATCATCCTCTTCTTATACTCACACACATAAAGAAGTCATTAAACCCCAATTATTATTGTCATGAATTAGACAATTAATCAAGATCATTAATCTTGTAATAAACGGGTTTAAATCTCTACATAAATGGACTTTAGTGGTTCGGTCAAAACTGTCATTTCTCTTAATGACTAGAATTAAACGAATTGAAACAGCTACTTTGACAAAACAGCCAGCTGTTTTGTTTCCGCTGCAAACCTACGCGCGCGCCTGAACTTAGTTGCTAGTCCATGCATCACGCTACATGGACCTTACACCACGCCATATGGAGCCGCGCATCACACGGATGCCACTACACATACCAGGACGCCACCCGGTCATGTGTCATCCATACTTGCGCGCCACTTGCATTCTTCGCCATGGCTAATGTCGTGCGCCATGCGCCTAAGGAACTTGCGCTGCATCGACATGCGCTATGCCATGATATCCGCCTAGGCTACCCAAGTGTGCGCCATATCGGACCCGCCATGTATCTGACCACACGCTCATGGCCAAAAATACAAAGGCGGTGTGCGAAGTTCAAATTGCTCTACATAGGGTCTATAGCCCAGGGCACGCACGCATGAGTGCACGAGTAAGGGTGGTTACACCCTTAAGGGTCCCCACTAGTGTTTGCCTTTAAGGAAACAATATACAAGGAGTGCTCCTCCTTATAAACCACTTTAAGTTTTGTCATCTCACCTATGTGGGACAAGTTGACAAAACTAATCCATTTTATTAATCTTTGGTTGTTCCAAACATACAACTTCAAGCTTCGATATCTCATTCATCTTAGCTCTATTTGGACATAGTTTGAACACAAACCATAAATAATTATTTATACAACACATATATAAATATTATTGATGTCCTAAATATTTAGTGAAAAACTCATTTTCACTAAAATTTCCAACAGTAACGTCCTTGTGAATGGTATTTGCTGTAGATGTGGGATTGTTGGGAAGACTATCGACCATGTCCTAGCAGGTTGTCTGGTGACTTGATTCAAATGGTGGAGCATACTCATATGGATTAAGTTGTGAGTTCCAACAAGAAGTTGCTCGTTACATTGGATGCTAGTCGGTTTCTTTAAGTTTCTAAAGAGTGGAAAAAGGTAATTGGGAAACTTATTTGACCACTTGTTGGGTCATCGATCTGGACATCCAAGAATGAGAAAACATTCAATAATAAAAAAGGGTATGCATATTTGATTCAGGGTATGCATAGTAACACCGCACATGTTAAGTGGCAGAATTTTGTGTTTAGCAGGGTAGGGTTTTCTATTAAAAAAGGAGTAGCGGCGCAACTTGTTGCTCGTCTACCTGCCATTAGTTTGTAATCGTATTGAGTTTGTTTTATAGACATTTTTTAATATATTGATATAAAGAAGTGAGGTTTTTTTTTTTATATTTATTTGAATTTCAATTTCCTAATATTTTGTTATTTAGTTTTCTATTTGAATTGTAATGCCCAACTATAAATGAGATCTAGAGTTTATTGTTTACTTAGTTTTTGGCCCATTATTGAATAGAAAGAACTATGTTCTTAAACCTTTTGGTTCTTTTATCGTCTTTGATTAACTAATTGTTCTTGAGCCATTTGATTGCACGCGAAACTGTATCAATTGGTATCAGAGCTATGGTTTATCAAATGGCTCAACGTGAAGCGAACTACGTTTTTACTTGTCGAATCACCGACCGAGGCAACAATAAAATCGTGTTTGATTCGAAAGATCGTAAGATCCAGGAAACCAACTCAAAGAATGTCATCTGGGATGAGATCGTTGGGAAAGAGGAGCATCCTGAAGACTGCGATAGTTACAACTTTTAGGAAACCGACTCAGAGGCTTTCATCCGAGATGAGAACTGTGAGAAGGAGGAGTATCCTGGAAATTGTAGTGTTATCTATCCGTCACCTCCCGTGTACGATGAATACGAGGACGAGGAATCGTATTCTTGGGTTACCGGTGGTGATCGAAACTTATTGGGAGAAGAATCGGGTTTCAAAATTCGTAAGGTTGGTGTTACAGCGGTAGAAAACGGTGGTGGTTGTGAGTATTGGGGGCAAGGGGGCGGCTGGTGGTGGTGAATCCCAAAACCTGGTGGCTATGGGTGAAGAATCGGTGATGACGTAGATTCCAGTAAATAAGCCAATAATCACGGGAAAGTTGCAGATTTTGGGATCTTTTATTAATTTGCAAAAGGAAGGTAATATCTTACTTACCAAACATAGGGGTAAACCTTCCGAAACTAATGGAATTAATATAATACTTTCAAATGTTGGGTCGTTTAAAAAAGATAGATATATTGATAGTTTAAATTATGGAGGTATTGGGGCTGTACAATATGTGGTGGACTTTACTATTTTTGGATGTTGCATGAGTCATACCCATTCTACACGTGGAATGCATGAAGAGAATAATGTTATGCATCAAAAAGCTAATGACAAGTTTAATTCTAATGAGAGACTCCATATTAACTTGTGCATAACATCAACAAAGGGAATAGTGGGCCTGTTCGTTCACGAGCTTCAACATTGGGCGCTGCTATTCGTTTCGGGTCCATCCAACTCAAGTTTAGTGAGCCAACTTTTCATTATAAGTTAATGACACGAATGGACAGGAGACACTCCAATGCTCCATTCGACCCAGGTGGTACAGATTTAAAGTCGGGCGAGATGATTCGTGAGGTTGAATTTTTTTATTCGGGTCGTGATAATAAAAAAATGGAATCGGGTTGATGTTCCTTTTGACCCAGGTGGGTTTGGTTCGAAGGCAAAACTCGAGGACGAGTTTTTTTCGAATAGGGGGAGTATGATGCAAGGATATCATGTACTATTTTATATTTATTTGAATTTTAATTTCCTAATATTTTGTTATTTAGTTTCCTATTTGAATTGTAATGCCCAACTATAAATGGGATCTAGGGTTTATTGCTTACTCAGTTTTTGGTTTATTATTGAATAGAAAAAAACCATGTTCTTGAACCTTTTGGTTCTTTTATCGTCTTTGATTAACTAATTGTTCTTGAGCCATTTAATTGCACATGAAACTGCATCAATCTTGACACACCAACTTGGCTATTTGCACACCAAACCCTACCTGTACCTATGTTGCGTATAAACCTATACGCATCGTAGATACAGGGTAGGTACACACGGCCAGCCAGTCAACCTCGTACACTGTAAAATCATGCATATATACGCTGCATATAGAGCCATACGAAGCCAGTATACGAGGCACCTATATGCTGCGTATAGAGCTATACGCAGCGTAGGTACAGGGTACGTACACGACCAGCCAGTCAACCTTGTACGCTGTCAAATCATGCAGAGATACGCTGTGTATAGAGCCATACAAAGCCAGTATATGAGGCACCTATACGCGACGTATAGAGCTATACACAGCGTAGGTACAGGGTAGGTACACGACCAGTTAGTCAACCTTGTACACTGTGAAATCATGCAAATATACGCTGCGTATTGAGCCATACGAAACCAGTATACGAGGCACCTATACGCAGCGTATGTAAGACAAATTTGACATTAATACAATGTTGTCTAGGCACGCAATTTATATTTTCATTTAGTGGCACACATTCTCAATAGCATTTCGCATTTGTGCCACTAATTAGGTTTTTATTGGCCCTTAGCGTATGCTACATTTGATTAATACAAACTTTTAGTGACATTTCGCCTTTATGCCACTAACTTAAGTTTTTATTGACACTTTGTGTATATCACTAAAATTTTCAATAGGTTTTTAGTGACACTTGTCATATTCTACTAAAACTTTTAGAGTACTTCTATTTTTTTCCTATTTCCTCCTAAACCCCATAACAAAATTTATCAGACAGTTTATGAGTATATTAGTTTTCCCTCAAAATTTTTTAAACAAAATTATAAATCTCCATTAAAATCACTTTCTCCAAAAGTCAATTTCCCTCAAAGGATGTTAGTATCACGTCGAAAGTCTTTAATTGCATTTTTAATTTACTTTTTATAATTTTATCGTTATGAATGGACATCAAACTCTATTAATGTTTAACTCTATTAATGTTTTTTATTTGACTTTAGTATTATTTATTTTTATAGCATGATGACAAATTAGTTATTAATGAGTGATACTAAACACACTCTTCCTTTTTACTAATTATACCCGCTTTAAACTTTTTATCTTTTTACCTTTTTTGTTTTTTATGTTAGTTTTTTTTATCGTTTCAACTTAGTTATTATTTTTTACGATAATTTTGTACGTTTCGATCTAAATGTTGTGAGTTAAATGCTACGCACACACGTGTGTTGTAACACCCCGTGTTTTCACGAGTGAAAGTCAAAGTCAAAGTCAAAGTCAAAGTCAAAGTCTAAGTCAACGACCGATTTCGCGCGACTTGACTCGTAGAAATGTTTTTATTTTAATTATATTATGTGGAGTAAGTGTCGTACATTGCAATAATCGAATCATGTTAACCGTATTTCAATCGACTCGCAACTGTGAACTATAGGAAGTAACAATGCGATAAAGTTAATCAACTAATAATCGAGCTATACTAATCGAATCGACATCAAATCATAACTCGAGCCGTGTATTTTACTTGTCGTTATACGTGTGTGTGTGCCTTACATGTTACCTGTGCATGTTTACTTATGTTTTGTTGTGGAAATCAAGCGAACTTAATCGAACTCGAAGTCTAACTCGAAGGTAATCGAACTCGAATCCGAATTCCGAATCGAACCGTATCATATACGAAGTAGTTGGGACTAAAAGTAATTTGACTAGGAAACCCTGTCGAATCGCTCGCAATAAAAACCGAAGCGTCGTCGCACTCGAACGCACCATTCAGTCGACATCCGGACAGATAACCCATCCGGGTGACCTGCAATCCGCACGGATCACCCTTTCCCTTTTTAGCACCCTATAAATACCCGGGTCACTCTCCCAACTTTCCACTTTTGGCAAGTGACGTCCGACCAGCACGCATTCTTCACCTTTTCTCCGATTTCTCTCAATCCAGGTAAGATCTCGCCCTAATTCTTGTACGTTCTTGATCTATACACACATCTACACCTTTCTATCTTTCACATCTCAACTTTTAACCAAGGAATCATCAAGATTTGAGGTATTCTCGGGTGACGTCATCATGAAGTTCTCATGAACTTCAAATGTGACCTCATTCCACCAAGAATAACTCAGATCTGAACGATTTCCACAAGATTTCACAACAACTTCACCTAAATCTAAACTTTTCTAAGAATAAAAGAGTTGAAAGAAATAAACTCAAGTTTTCTCCTTCTTTTACCCTCAAAAGCGGTACGAATCGGACCAGTTCTAGTCTTCCACTAAATATTAGTGATGCACTAGTCCTAGATCTGGATTCTACCCGCAAGACACCTGATTTCGGGTTAGACCGGAATGACCGTTCTAAACCGCCGACAGGCCGAGTTAGGGTGATTCCTGGCCGGCTTAGTCATTCGGGTAAGAACGCGATTCCAAATGGTTGCCACGAAGTCAGAACGTCTCGATAGAACGACAAAGGCAACCAAGGGTAGCCGGACGGAACAACCAGGACGAGTGAGTTGTCCACACGGACAAGCTGTCCGCACGGACAAGTTGTCCGCACGGACAAACGATCCGGACGGGTTGTCACCCGGACGAGCTACACTTGGGACCCTCATTCAAAACGAGGTTTGAGTATCGACGAATGAATAATCCGGACGGGCGACCTCTGAATGGATTACTCTTCGGATCATGAGATACTAAGATCTTAAACAATTTCAAACAATGTTCATCCGCACGGACAAGTTGTCCGCACGGACAGACTATCCGGACGGATTGTCTTTGTCCGCGCGAACAGACTGTCCGGACGGATTACCATTGTCCGCACGGATTACCATCCGGACGGACTTCACCAAGTGACTCACCTTTAAGGTCGTGTCCGCACGAACTACCATCCAGACGGATTGTTGTCCGCGCGACCGGCTTGAAGGATAGAGATACTTAGATGTTTCCTAAATGCTACAACGAAAACTTCAAAGCACAAGCCATCATACACAAACACATTCTTAGGAAGAAACAATCCACTCGAATAGTAATCCACACGGACTACTTGTCCGCACGGATAAACAGTCCGCACGAGTGACTAATCCGGACGGATTACCATCCGCACGGATTACCATCCGCACGGATTACCATCCGCAAGGGTAGTCACTCGCACGGATAGTTTATCCGGGTGGATTACCACTCGCACGGATAGTTTATCCGGATAGATTACCATCCGCACGGATTACCATCCGCACGGATTACCATCCGCACGGATTACCATCCGCACGGATTACCATCCGCACGGATTACCATCCGCACGGATAACTTACTCGCATGGATAAGTTGATCCGCACGATCAGCTATCCTACCCGCTCTCACTTTGTACTGTTTTGCGCACCACTTATCGTTACGTTATCGAATCTATTCAGGCTAACCGTACTCGCTGAAAAGCGCTCCCTTCAATCCATAATCGCTGTGAGTATACTCGAACCCTTTTTGCTTTTAGCACTTTTGGGTGTTACATAAGTTACGAATATTCAAACTACAATTATCACACTACTCAAGCTATTTTAACGCTAACCGTTAATGCATGTTATACATGGCTTATGAATGCTTGTTTGTTATGTTTACACATGGAATGCTGTCTACCTGCCTTAGCAACGATAGTACTATAGTTTGGACTCAGCACCCGTTCACACGGGGGTTGTTAAGGATCTTTTACTTGCATGGATTACAGGGGTAATCATGTATTGCGAACTGCCTCGGGCAGTCAACCCGCAGTCATTGGTATCGATGGATCTATGTCGATAACTAACGTGCTTCATTTCACTATGTGTACGTGCTGGTTATGCGTAAACGAATTCGAACTCTATATGCTATTAACAAACTTGTATGCTCACCTTTACATTTTATGTATTGACTTTATTTTAACGTATGTGACAGGTGCTTAGGTTGCTTTTATGCTCTTTGTGCTGTGATGAACTTGAAGCTAGGAACTGGAGTCCTAGAAACCAACAAATAAATTAACTATGTTTAAATCTGAGTTGTCGGAACAGAATATTTGTCTTGATGCTTGTCTGTAATAATTATTTAACTATTTGAGATACGGTATGGGACGTATTATTTAATTAAATGGTAATGATAGTTGTTATGGAAACTTCTGGACAATCTGTTTCGCTCAGTGCCATGCCCCGATGATTCCGCCATCGGTTGGGGTGTGACAGATTGGTATCAGAGCCATAACTATAGGGAATTAGGCAAGACTCGACCTAGTCCGGGTCGAAGTCTTAGAGACCTAGTCTATAGTCAGGAACCAGCAGACCGACTCGAGTACATCCTTACTGGACTCGAATTTTCATTTACCTATTTTCATTTACCTACTCTATCACTGCACTCGAATTTTCAAGTTATGAACAGGTAATGAGGCCGAGAATAGGTGTGAAAACCGCAAACTCTCGACTAAAGTTGCCTAAACAGCTTGCGTTTTAGCTACAAACGAGGAAAATCATACCAAATTAGGAGTGAAATCCATATTTTGATGAATAATCTCCTCAATTTTATTAAGAACAAGGACGAAGTTGTAAGATAGGGGTGAAACCCTAACCTTGACGACTTGTCCTGCTTTTATAACAAAACTCCCACCAAAGTTTCGATGGACTCCAACGATCTGAAGACACAATATAACCAATGTGAATTGCGCCAACGCCCAAGAATCGAGGCAAAGGCATAGTCCTGAAGGTAATTGTGCACACAGGATCCTTGTGAATAGTCGAACCACTTTGGTTAGTTGAAGTCTATATAGCCGCAGACAATCTATTCTCGATTTTATGTGTTTCAAGTTTTCGTCGCTTTTATGTGAATTACGTGTTTTATGCTTATTTGTTAACATTTTGAGGTACTACTGGTTTCAATCTAATGCTTTTGGCCTTGGTTACCCACACAACACATCATTAACGAATCGCTCGCACTACACTACGTTCGAACACTCGCAAACTCTGAATAACTAGGTTTCTGTTTTCTGAATGCCTCTAGTGACTAAGGCGTATGTGTTTCTTGCTATTGTGCTTACGTGTCTAGGAATGTTGTGACTATGTGCCCTATGTGTTTATGTGATTTGTGTAATTCTGTGATTTTGTGACTATATGCGTTTGCATGGTACGTGTTACTGAGCTTTAGTAGTAGTAGACGTGTGAGGTGAGATTCGAATACATGTGTTGAGTTCCGTGGCAATGTCTATTGCAGACAATGTCGTCTGGATCTCGTCATACACTCTCTCGTCAAGAAAAGAGGGACAGACGCCTTGCTTCTATTATCGCGAAAAGTGTGGCAAAAGCCGTGAGTGATGTTTACGAGAATGCCAGCAAATCATCCGAGGAATCGAGAACTGAAGCCCCCAAAGCTAACGCAAGGCCTTTCAGCTTCAAACAATTCAAGTCGTGTGGGCCAAAAAAATTCACGGGCGAAGGAGGTCCGACTGCACTATTCCACTGGTTTGACTCTATCGAGGTTACTTTGCGACAAAGTGGTTGCCCTGATGACCTTCGAACTCTGAACGCTACCGGCGTCTTCCAGTCCCGTGCTCTAGACTGGTGGACGGCCGAGAGGAACAAGCGAGGGAATGATGCAGCCTACGGTCTGTCATGGGATGAGCTCAAGGAAGTCATGCTAGAGGAATTCTGCCCTCCTCACGAACGTCAAAAGCTTGAAGATGAATTTTGGCACATACATCAGAAGGATGGAGACAATGCTGGTCTCACTGCTCGCTTCAAACAGCTCAGCATTATCTGTCCCGACCAGGTCAAGACTCCTGAGATGACCATCAAGAAGTACATCTGAGCTTTGCCCGACTGCGTTGCTGATTTCGTGCAAGCGGCTAAGACTACCACGATCGAGGAAACCTATCTGCTAGCCGCTGAAATCAATGACAAAAGGGTTAAGGCTGGGGTGTGGGATAAAACCTCCAAGCATTTGCATCAAGCTACCACTACCGCACCAACTGTTGAACCTACCTCATCAAGCAGCAAGAGAAAGAACAAGAGAAAGAACAACTCCACCAACAAGAACTGTGCGATTACTGCTGCACCAATTCAAGTTGTGCCTGCCCAACAGCGTCAAGTAGCGACGCCTGTGGCCAATGCACCGCCTGCGAAGCGTGCATATACTGGGCCGCACCCACTCTGCCCTACTTGCACCTATCATCACCCGACTGCTATCCAATGCCGCTTTTGTGCTCACTGCAATGTGTACGGCCACTTTACTGCCAACTGCCGTATCCGTCAAGCTCCTGCCAATCAAGCTCTACTCACTGCCCCACAGGGTCAACAAGCTCCTCCGGCACCCGCAGTCAAGGCCAGAGCTTGCTTCACGTGTGGTGACCCGAATCATTTCGCCAACATGTGCCCGAACAGGGTGGTGAAACAAGAACCGCAACAGCAGCAGCCACAGCAGCAACAACAACAGCAACAGCAACAACAGGCAGCACGCGCCAGAACTTTCAATCTTAACGTGCGTCAAGCCCAGGCCGACAACAACGTGGTCAATGGTACGTTCCTTGTGAATGGTATTTATGCTTCATGTTTGTTTGATACTGGAGCGGATAATTGCTTTGGTAGTATCGGTTTTGTGAGTATGTATGTCGTGAATATCGTTTATGTATGTAGGAAATTCGCAGCAACTTTTAATCTATTATGCTATTACATATCAAACCTGTATACTCGCCAATACTTTTGTATTGACTTTATTTTAACGTATGTTGCAGGTTAGATCGCAGACTATCTCAATCAAGCTAGGGAGTCTAGAAACTCAACTAAAATCTAGGTTGTCAGATTTGTATTGTTCGAGAGAACACAACATCTGTGATAACTTATGTGATTATATTTGTTTATTAGTATGGGATAATGAACGCATTAAATATTGTCACTAATAGTTGTTATGGATTTTCCTGAGCAATCTGATTCGCCTAGTGCCGCGCCCCGATGATTCCGCCATCGGTTGGGGTGTGACAGATTGGTATCAGAGCCATAACTATAGGGAATTAGGCCAGACTCGACCTAGTCCGGGTTGAAGTCTTAGCAACGACCTAGTCTATAGTCTATGTACCAATGGGCTGACTTCGTGCGAACCCGGTGGGGTTGGTACGGGCCTACTTGATACTCTCATTCGAAGTCGCTAAAACTACTACTCCGCGTGAACACCGCATACTACAAATTTCACGCGAAGAGCCTTTCCTAAGGCCTGAATAATACTTAGCCTTTCCTAAGGCCAACACAATACACATGTTTTCGAAAATACTCGCATAACGAAACCGGGTGATCCAGTCGAGACCAGGTGTGAAAACCAAGAACTCTCGACGAGATCGCTCACTCGGCGCATTTTTCTAGCACGAGAAACTTTCATCGAGTTAGGAGTGACATCCACATCTCGACGAAAGACTCCATTTTGAAATCTAGTGGAACTCACGAATTTAATCGAAGAGCATAACGACAATTAGGAACGAAGTTGTTAAGTCAGGGGTGAGACCCGTACCTTAATAAGCCGTTCCACTCCCTAAAATGGTTTTCAAAAAGCTCTCACCAAGGACTCGACCATGACAACGACTCGAGCCACGCGGAGACTAGGAGGATGAATGCCATGAGCTGCATCCCAGTGGAAGCATAAGTCTTCTAGGTTAACGCGCGTGCACGAACTTGTTGGGTATAGTTGGGTTACTTTGGGTGGTCGACGCCTAAACACCCAAGGCACTCCGAATATTCTACTAAGACTACGATTCGCTGGTTTTACGCTTTAATGGACTTAATTACGCTTTATGTTTTTATTTTACGCCTTATCGATTCCTCGATTTATCAATTTTTGCTCCTTGTTTCACAAAACGCACAGCTCGCACAGCCATCGCAATCTAAAACGAAAACCGAATGTTCGCAACGAAACTAATGCATAATCCCTCACCTTCGCTCTCACTTTCTCACCTCAACGCGTCCTCGCATATTCTAAATCGACCTGCATGTGTATGATTACAAATTACATCTATATAAACATATATATACGTATAAACAAACAAGTCATTGTGTGAGAACTTAGGAATTTCGTGTCTCCTATATGGCTCCTATGTGAATTCGCATTACTATTATATTATCGCATCAAGTCTTGAATGCGCTCAATCGCATCGCAAAACTCAAAAATCATTATGATCGAATCTCACTCCAAGTCCCTTTCTGTCTAGATGCCTTCCAACAATTCTACTTCGAGAATGTCAGCAAAGAGACGAGCCAAATGATGGGACGAAAAGAGGATTGCTTCACTTGTGACCAGGGAGGTGGTCAGAGTCATTCCTCAGATTGTCACACAAGTGCACTCTCTTGTCAACTCTCGAACTTCAGAAGGCGTTAAGACAAAAGAGCCGCAATCTACTTTTCTCTACAAACACTTCAAAGCCTGTGACCCGATGGAATTCACGGGTGAAGGAGGTGTGACTCAACTACTCCAGTGGTTCGATTCTATCGAAGTTACCCTTCGTCAAAGTGGGTGTCCCGATAGTTTCCGTACAACTTGCGCTACCGGAGTATTTCAATCACGAGCACTCGACTGGTGGACCGGCGAACGCAACAAACGTGGGATCTCCGCAGCTTACGCGCTCTCTTGGGATGAGCTGAAAGAGCTCATGAAGAAAGAGTACTGCCCTCCCCACGAAGTCCAGAAACTAGAAGACAAATTTTGGAAAATCAAACAGGACGAAGGAGACAATGCTGGCTACACCGCAAGGTTCAAACAGCTTAGCACAATTTGCCCAAGTCAAGTCGACACCTCAGGAAAAGCCATCGCGAAGTATATTCGCGGCTTGCCTGAGTGTGTGGGCGACTTTTTCGAAGCTGCAAAACCTGCTACTATCGAAGAAACATACCGCTTAGCCGCAGAAATCAACAACAAACGACTCATGGAAGGGTTTTTCTCCAAGAAGTTTGTCAAGCAAACTTATCAAGCAATCGTCATTAATTCTTCAGACGATCCTGTCGCCGATTCTTCTGATGAGTCTGCCGATGATTTTTCTGACGAAGCTACTGACGGTTCTACCGACGACTCGGCCGAAGATTCTGCAAGTGAGTCCTCAGGCGAATCATCCAACAACGACACCTCATCGGAAGACACCGACAAACCCAGCCGCAAACGAAAGATTTCAAGCCCGAACTCATCAATAACCGAACTACTGCAACCGAAGCCTCTTCAAGCAGTTCCGGTGTTTCCAAAACGAGCTTATACTAGAGCTCATCCCCAGTGTTACTCATGCACCTACCATCACCAGGTCGGAGCTGACTGTCGCTATTGCAAAAACTGCAACCGTTACGGTCACTTCACCCGCAACTGCCGCACCGGACCGCGAACTTGAGTACAACAACAACAGCTCCAGCAAAAGTCTCCAACACCAAGCATCAAGCAAGCATAGGATAATGTTATAATGATACGATTTTCTACGTTAATTTCTAAGTATTGAACCGACTCTATTACCCGATGTTGCCACTATGTGTAACGTTAACTCTCACTTTCACTCTCTAGTCGTCGCACTTAGACTAGCTTCACACACACGAACTATATACTATATCACGATATAATGTGTTTTAACCTCACTACACTCTTAGAATAAGGTACGATAAACGTGCAAGGAACGACTAATCACGGGTGCACACGGGATTATTTGGGTCAGTGCACGGAGATCGTAGTAAATTCTAAGGTGTCATAAGCGTCTCGACAACGTGTGACACCAAATCATGGGATGAAAGTAATAGGGGTCAGGCAAGGTGTGCTTTGCCATACTACCGAAGTTTCGTGAAGAAAGTGCCACGTGAAGTTGAACGTTATTAGACCTATTATACTATTGTGGTTATTTTCAACACACTACACTCAATCGTAAGGCGTAACAATTGAATCGCATCACTGCGATACTTTTCGCAAGTCTGCGAATGCAATGCAATCGCCTCATCAATAGACCTTGGTGAGTCTACCCCGCAGGGCAATTGCAGCGACACAAGACTGGACGTAAGTCCACATCGCAACTCAATCGCAGTTTTGATGGAATCTATCGCATTATCGCTTAAATCTATTGTCTATTATGTGTATCTCGCAATCTCTACCGCTTATTATGTTAATCTCTATAGCTTATTATATGAATCTCTATCGCTTATTGTGTGTATCGCTATATCGCTTGCTGTGTATCAATCTACCGCTCGCACCATCGCTATCACCATCGCTAACGCTTACCGTTATCTGTGTCATCGGTGTTAAGTTAGCACACATGACCTCGCTTCACGAAATGAAGCTCATATGGTTAAAGCAAGGTGTTTTAGTCATATCAGCAGGCTTTCGTGGAAAAAGGCCATGAGGGGTCTAATGTTAGTTAAACACTATGGTGTTAATCAATTGAATCGAATCGCATAAATCACGCATATCCCCATCGCTTGCAACGCAACAACCGTCGCATATCGCTCGTCGGTTGCCGCTATCGCGTACCGCTTATCGCTTATTCGTTTATCGCCACCGTCATCACTTGTGTTGTGTTTGTGTTATTCCCTTAATCGCTTATTCGCTTATCTATTATCGCTACCTGTGTTACGTGAGCACACCTGACATCGATTCACGAAACAGATCTAGTATGGTTGGAACCTGGTAAATACATCGCTGGTACTTCTTATATGTATAAGTGATTCAGCCATACTAGCAAAACTTTCGTGGGCAGATGCCATATGGGGCTTAACGTTGGTTAAATTGTAAGGATATGAAGACTAAATCGAATCGCAATACTCGCTTATCGCGTATCGCTTAGCGTGTATTGTCTATCGCTTATTCGCCTATCGCGTACCACTTATCACACATCACTCATCGCTTGGTATTCATCACAGTCTGTATGGTATTAGTATGCATGACATCGCTTCACGGGACAAAACTAACCTGGTCGAACGCGGTGTTTCGCCATGTTAGCAAACTCTCGTGGAAACGTGCCATGTGAGTTTAATGTGGAATCTAATCGATATCGCGCTATTCGCTTATCGCTTATCGCTCGACGCCTATCCAGACACGACACATCAATGTTTCGTGTCACCAGGCTACTCGCACACGCTGTTACAGCTACGTTCGCAATTCAACTCGCCTGTTCAACCTATTCGATTCTATTTTCAACTCGGTCCGACTTCCTATCGATTGGACCGAGGTAGCACAATTCTATCTGTGTCATATCGGCATACATGACACCACCTCACGAAACGGAAGTAATATGGGAGAAACATGGTGGATACGCCACTGGTACTTCCTATATATAAGTGTTTTAACCATATTAACAAACTTTCGTGAGAAAGTGCCAAGTGGGGCTCGATGTTAATTAATTTTTCAAACTGTTAAAAACTGATTTTTTTATAAAACTTTTATTAAAACCATTGGACAAGTGAAATTTCCCCACGATGTGGAGGTAACATCGAATTAGCTTAACTCCATGCCCAAGGGAAGTCTCATAAGTCCAGTTTTCTTTAAAAACTTTTGCAACAACAAAACGAAATCCTTCTTAAGACATTGGTTCGACATCGAGTTCAGCTTAAACCCATGTCCTAGGAGAGTTTCCGTAACCCCAGTTTTCATTTTCAAATTCCTTAAAATGTTTAAAACCTAAACTTTCTTGCAACGTTGGTTAACATCGACTCAGTTGACCCTACGTTATAAGAAAAATTTTCAAGATTTCCTTCCAAATTTCTTTTAAATATCTAAAAACGAACGTTTCTTGCAACGTTGGTTAACAATCGACTCAGTTAACCCTACGTTATGAGAAACCTTTCAAGTTCTTTAAAATTTCAATCGCACCGAACTAACAAATTCTTCGCGACTCGAGGTACTTTTGAAACGCCAACTCGTGGGATGCTACTTTTGTCATTATGTCGTTTCTCGCTCTCGTAATCGACCTCTCTTGCTCAAAACGCTCTCGCTTGTCAACTCTCAGCCCTTAAAGAACAAAACGGAACACCTAACGCAGCTCGCCGAAGGACATCCGAACGGATTGGTCAGCCGATCGGATGGGCCAGCCGAACGGCTAGGCCAACCGATCGGATGGGCCAGCCGATCGGATGGGCCAACCGATCCGGATCACTGCCCTTTCTCCTCCTCTTTGCCTATAAATACCCCTCAGTCACATCAAGAACACTTGATGTGACTGCTACTGTTCGACCAAACGCTCCAACCCCTCCATCTCCCGATTTCTCGCGATTCTTGTAAGTTCTCAACCTGAATCTTGTACAACTATGATCTATGCGCACTTCTTCATTTTTTTCACCTTTAAATCTCAACTTTTAACCGTGAAATCAACGGATTTGGGGTGTTCTAGGATGATGTCATCATGGGGTTCTTATGAACTTCAACTGTTGGCCTCATTCCACCAAAAACAACTCAGATCCGAAGGATTTCCATAAGAATAAACAACATTTTCCCACAGATCTACACATAATCATGACTAAAAGGATTGGAAGATGGTTTTCCAACTTTCTTTCAACCCTTTTACACTCAAAGCACTCAAGACCGGTAAAAATCGGAGCCTATACCGACCTTCTACTCATTCCTAGTGTCGTGTTGGTTCAAGATCTAATTTCTAACAAAGAGACGACCAATTTCAGGTTAAACATGGAAAAGCCGTCGAGAACGGCCAGATCTGATGGAACGGGATGGTTCCCGGCCGTTAGAACAAGTCGGACTTGATGGAATTTCAGTTGTTTAGCACGTCACAGCATCGTCTCGACCAAAACCGCCGATAAACCTTCAAACAACAGCTGGACAAGCTGGCCAATCGGATAGGTCAGCCGATCGGACAGGCCGGCCGATCGGGCAGCCCAGCTGACCGGATTGCAGCCCGACCAAACCGGCCGGCGTCTGATCAGATTGCCATTCACCCCTTGGTTTCCGCGCCGCCATTAACGCGCTATCCAACACTCACATAATCGATCTGTAATCAGGGTATCTCAAACGCTTTCCCCGCCAAATCCAACCAAGCTATGTCGATTGCTAGATACGCACTTTGAACCTACTTGAACCCTTTTTGCTTTTGCACTTTTGGGTGTAACATACGTTGCTATCAAATCGAATTATATCAAATGCTTAAACTACTTATCACTTGCGAATGACTTACGTGCATAGTTATACGTGATGCTAGTTATATATGTGCTAGGACTTATACTCGCGACGTCCAACCATGACTAGTTTAGTACTATTGCGCCCGACGGGGTCTAGTTTGCCATCGTGTAATCGAGCATCGAGGACTTAGCTGGTAGTATCGGTTTTGTGAGTATGTATGTCGTGAATCTCGTTTATGTATGTAGGAAATTCGCAGCAACTTTTAATCTATTATGCTATTACATATCAAACCTGTATACTCGCCAATACTTTTGTATTAACTTTATTTTAACGTATGTTGCAGGTTAGATCGCAGACTATCTCAATCAAGCTAGGGAGTCTAGAAACTCAACTAAAATCTAGGTTGTCGGATTTGTATTGTTCTAGAGAACACAACATCTGTGATAACTTATGTGATTATATTTGTTTATTAGTATGGGATAATGAACGCATTAAATATTGTCGCTAATAGTTGTTATGGATTCTCCTGAGCAATCTAATTCGCCTAGTGCCGCGCCCCGATGATTCCGCCATCGGTTGGGGTGTGACAATTAATTATCATGGAACCCAGATCTTTATATTGTAAATCTATTGAGACACCGAACAAGACCCTCGACCCTTCTCGAGAAGACACTTATGGAACTCTAAAGGCTGTTATGGACACCGGTTATTCTAGACTCTCTCACGGGTTATCTAAGCGGTATACAAAAGTATCCTAATACGATCTACTCCCTCACAGGCTATAAATCTACGATACACTTGAATTCTTAATTTGACTTGTTAGACAACATCTACTAAGCCAACTAGTTCAGCCTCCTCACGAAGACCCTACCTAGCAATTTAATTACTTAAACCTAACAATAATCTCGCACCTCACAGCTATAGAGATTAGTAGAACACTTAGAATTATTAAATTATTAATTACTGCTTCTAAGGTGTATCGGCCAATTAACACTAATGATTATAAAGTAAATTCATAATCTAGCATGAACCTATTCCGTGAAAGACATCCACCATGACACGTCTGGTTCTCGTTGCTTCTCTTTTTCAGCCCCATTCATGCGTTTTTCCGTACTTTCAGCAACCGAGACCTGCATTTTATCAAACTATCAAAAGTAACTAATTCTAACTAAAAACCAATAAAAACGAAACGAAAACTATACACACTTTACCCGATAAATATATCTATTTGGCAATACATCAAATATCCCCACACTTACATTTTTTTTCGTCCATAAAAAAGAATTATGCATACAGAATCATAGTCAAAGCAATAATTCGGGTTTAAAATTTAGATTACTTATTAAATCAAAACTCGTATTAACCGCAATTGTAAGTATATGTATCCACTTAAACCCAAACCCGGTTCAAAGCCCTTATCATGTTTAATTATGTTCACGTTCGATTAATCTACCTAGGGTCTCACACCAAACGCTGCAGTTTCACCTAATCCTGCCTCAAGCTCATGAAACAAAAGAAACGAATCAATTGACCTTTCCCAACCATTTTATACCAAAAATAAAATAATTTATTATCAATTTCTTTTCTCTTTTTTTCCTCCTTTTTGAGCACTAAACTTTGCATATCTAACCCAGAGGCTGTCTCAACCAGACTCACCATCCCCGAAAGCGACAACGTGAGCATCGGTAATTTTTGCAGTTTTTTTCTTTTTAACTCAACCTATAGGCAATCTAAATAAGAGTCACCATCCCCAATAAAGATTACATAAACTTGGTTTTTTTTTATCAATCTAGCTCAATTACTATATTTTTTTCTTTGATAAAAAATTCTAACAATTTTAGCTTATAACGACATTCCTTACGCTATTATTGGCGGTTTCGGCTTCTTACTTCTCCTAGATGAGCACCCACTAATAAACTAACAATTAAGTTATATTAATATCAAAGGAACCTAGAAACCGGGTCGGGCCTACTCACACATCTGAAGCTAGACACAAGCTTAACTTACTAACTCATATTATTACTATTTGAAACCCGAACATACCCGACTTTTCTATCATTCTCTGTATTTATTTGCAAACTCTAAAACAAGGACATTTTCTATTTTTTCAATTTTTTTGGATTTCTCAATTTTTCTATAATTTTTTTATTATTTTTTTAGTTTTTATGACTAAAACGACTCAACCTAACCCTACGACTCTATGTCCCATCCCCACACTTAAACTCTACATTGCCCTCAATGTAGGATGGAAATCGACTCACAAGACTAAAATAAAAAAGAAATAAAAAACTAAGGGAAAAAATGAAAAGGACTTAGCTGATTAATTAACGCGTAAGCTCTAGAACTCTTGTCTAATCTAGCTCGATCGTATAGCATTCCATTCGCGATCGGCTCTAACAACTAGTTGGCATTTACTTGGGTCACCTGATATTCGATAAACAGCTCCGGAATCACCCTAATGGAGATTGAGTACGGGTGGTACAATTCAAACCTGCACAAAGAAAACAAGCAAAAACCTAGCATAATACTGACTTGACACAAACAATAGACCAACTAAAAAACCACTAAGTTTGACTCATAGTACAAAATAAAAGACTCAAAATACAAGTAAACGTCAACCGTAAATGAACCAGATATGAGAAACTGATCAAACCGGACAAAGAAACAATTATGCCACGAAAATACCCCTGTCGCTAACAAAATACTCTGTTTTAATTTCTTCTGATCGCGCACCGCGAGCTGATTGCCATATACCCTTCGCGCGACACGAAACTCCCTTTCTTACTGAAAGTTTCGTGATTTTATTGCCTCAATGTCTTAGAAATTTCTCCAAACTCTTCCCAACTCGTCCAAAACACTTTCTAAACAAATTTTTTGATTAGAAAACACTTTGAGACTTCGTTTCTTCACATTCTGAACTCCACAACGGACATGATTACCTACAAAACAAAACAACTCAAAACACAAAAACGCAAACTGAAAATCTACCAAAACTACGAAAAAACTCAAAACCACGACTACGACCCAAGCTCTATGAACTCTACACACGAGATACCACCCTAATTCCTCAACTTCTCAAGCACTTACGGAGGATCATGTAGACCCAGCTCACCTCTGTATCCTACTCTACGGGTTCTAGCACTATCATACCAATTAAGACCCGGTTCTCTCCACACTTCCTCACACCTCTCACAAACTTCGAACTCATCCTCGAGTGGTTTGAACCTAGATGTTATAAATATCAATCCATCCCCACACTGAGCTTCACCCAGTGTTTCCATATTAGCTTCTAACCACACTATCCTTTTCTCTAAATCCTCTACTTTTCTACTCGACTGATCCCCACACTTAGGATCTATCACCCTCTCTAATATAGGATCACTCATCCACTTGTTCTTATCTCTCTCTTCCTTTCACATTACCCCACCGATGCTACCGCCTCTACTCGAGCACTCGAACCTATCATCTTAGTGACCTTAAAGACTACTATTTCCTCACCCGCTCTGAGTGTAATAGTGCCTAAGAAAACATCTATAAGGGCCTTGGTAGTGCACAAAAATGGCCGTCCTAATATCAAAGGTACTTCCTCATCAGCTTCCATATCCAGCACTACAAAGTCCACCGGGAAGACAAATTTGTCAACTTCTACGAGCATATTTTCAACTATCCCCCGGGGATACTTAACGGTTTTATCGGCTAAGGCTAAGATCATACGAGTTGGCTTAAGGTCACCAAGGCCTAGTTTTTCGTAAAATGAGTATGGCATTAAATTAATACTAGCACCAAGGTCGGCTAACGCGTGATTCTAAACATAACCACCAAAAAAAAAAACATGGGATCGTGAAGATACCCGAATCTGTGAGTTTCTCCAGTAGCTTGTTCGTCACCACTGCAGAACAGTCAGCATTTAAAGGGACATTTGAAAGCTCTTCTAATTTATCCTTCCCTTTCAAGAGATTCTTCAAGAATTTAGCATACTTGGTCATATGCTTGAGAGCCTTGATTAACGACAGATTGATCTTAAGTTGTTTAAACATGTCTAAGAAATACTCGTATTCCTTAGCGTATTTTTGATTCTTTACACGTTCAGGATATGGAATACGAACATGATCAATCTCTGGACTTGGTTTAACTAACTCAACCTGTTTTTTAACAACCTTTTCTAACGAGGGTGGCTCTAACTCTAAATCCGCACCCACCAGTTCTTCTTCCCATACCTGAACCAGTGGCCTCTCAAACTCCCCTAGCTCTCGACCCGACCTAGTTGTTATGGCTTTGACGTGATGGTTGGCTGGGTTGATTTGAGTGATACCCGAGAACTGACCCGATGGTCATTCTTGCAACTGGCGGGCAATGTCACCGACATACTTTTAAAGATCGAGGAATGCGGATTGGTGATTTTTCAACATAATGGCATGCTTCTCAAAGGTTTTCTAGTGTTTTGGTCCATAACAATTAATTGAGACAACATAGCCTAAATTTCATCTAAACCACTACCCAAGTCTTGGTTATTTGAACCTTGACCATTCGACCCCCCACCAGCAAATGATCCTTGATTAGGTGAACCCCCACTAACGAATTGACCCTGCCCCCGGTTTTGATTTTGATTCGATTGGAAACCAGGGTGTTACCTGAAAAATGCCAATTATTATTGTTATTGTGCCAATTTGAATTATAATAGGAGTTACTATTGAATGTGTTAGTGGAACCATGATTTTGACCGTTGATATACTCGACTTGCTCCTGAGTAAGCATTGGACACTCGATTGTATTGTGACCTCCCCTACAAAGCTCACACTTATTGACCTTAGCTTTCAACTCTTGAATTTCCTTGCTAACCTCTCTCCTAAAGGTATCTAAAGCAACGACTACCGTTCTTTCCAAGAAAGGTCTTCCGGTCAGTTCTCGGGTAACTCCCAACTTAACACAACCAATCACCACGTTAAAGTTATATTTACTAGGTCAGGTCTAGAGTTAAGAGAGCTTGGTTCACCACCGGTTCGAGTAGAGGAAGAGGAGCCGGTGGATGAAGAGATAGAGTTAGAGGGTAATCCACTAGAGAGGAGTGTTAGGAATCCGGTTAAGAAAGTTAGACCGAGTCCAGAGATTGATCATGCTCGTGCTCCTTATCCTGAACGTTTAAAGAACCAAAAATATGCTAAGGAATACGGGTATTTCCTAGATATGTTTAAGCAACTTAAGATCAATCTGCCGTTAATCGAAGCCCTCAAGCATATGCCGTAGTATGCTAAGTTCTTAAAAGAAATACTTAAAGGGAAAGATAAGTTAGAGGAAATTTCGAATGTCTCCTTGAATGTTGAATGCTCTGCCGTGGTCACGAACAGCCTACCGGAGAAACTAACAGATCCGGGTATCTTCACGATCCCGTGTTTGTTTGGTGGTGATGTTCAAACCACACATTGGCCGACCTTGGTGCTAGTATTAATTTAATGCCATATTCATTTTATGAAAAACTAGGCCTTGGTGATCTGAAATCCACTCGTATGACCCTATCTTTAGCAGACAAAACGGTTAAGTATCCCCGGGGAATTGTAGAGAATTTGTTAGTAAAGGTCGATAAGTTTGTCTTCCCGGTGGACTTCGTAGTACTAGACATGGAAGCCGATGAAAGCGTGCCATTGATTTTAGGCCGTCCATTCTTGAACACATCCGAAGCTCTTATATACGTCTTCTTAGGCACTATCACACTTCGAGCGGGTGAGGAGTCGGCAGTTTTTAAGGTTACCAAATTGAGAGGGTCGAATGATAGAGTGAAGGCAGTGGCGTCGGTAGGGAAGAGTGGGAAAGATGAGAGAAGTGAGAAAGAGGTGGTAAATGGTCCTAGTCTAGAGGAAGCGATAGGACCCAAGTGTGGGGATCCACCTGATAGGAGAGTTGGGGATTTAGAAAAGAGGGTAAAACACTTAGAATTGAAGCTGGAGACACTGAGCGCTCAGTGTGGGGATAGATTTCAGTTTGAAATGTCTAGGTTCAAACCGCCCGATGATGAGTTGAGAGGTTGTGAGAGGTACGGATGAGTTTGGGGAGATTCTGGTAATCATAGGTTTGATGGTGCTACAGCCCGTGAGATTTGCTACAGAGGTGAGCTGCGTCTGCATGATCCTCCATGAGTGTTAGAAAAGTAGATAACACACTTGTAGAGTTTGTAGATTTTGAGTCTTTATCGTCGTTTTAGGTATTTTCGTGTTTACTTGGTTATTGAGTCGTTTATTTTGTACTATGAGTCTAGGTTAGTAGTTTTTGAGTCAGTATTTTGTCAAGTCGGTATTGCTTTGGTTTTTGATTGTTTTTGTGTATGCAGGTTTCATTATGTACCACCCGTACTCAATCTCCATTCGGGTGATTTGGGAGCTGCTTTTCGAATATCATGCATTTACCAAGTATACCAGTTAGTGTCAAAGCCGACCGCGAATGAAAATGCTATATGATCGAGCTGGATAGGACGAGAGTTTCAGAGCTTATGCGTTACTAAACCAGCTAAGTCCTTTCCGATTTGCCCTTTGTCTTTTATTTCTTATTTATTTTAGTCTTTTGAGTCGTTTTCCATCCTACATTGAGGGCAATGTAGAGTTTAAGTTTGGAGATGAGAAACTCTCGTTTAGTGTCTAGTTAGTAGAATCTTGGGTCATAAAAATGGAAAAATACAAAAAGTTTAAAAAAATTAAAAATCTAAAAAAAATTGAAAAAAAAATTAGAAAATGTCTCTTGTTTAAGATGTTTGGAAAATAACGGAAAATGATAGAAAAATTAGTTTTTGTTTGGGTTTCAAATAATAATAATATGAGAAAAAAAGTTAAGCTTGTGTCTAATTTGGGATGTGTGAGTAGGCATGGCCCGGTTTTAGGTTCCTTTTATCTAAATATACCTAATTCTTGATTTACTAGTGGGTTCTCATCTATGAGAGGCAGTGAAGCCGAAACCGCCAATAATAGTATAAGGGATGCCGTTATATGCCAAAATTTTTAGAAATTTTTATCAAAGAAAAAAAATATAATAAAAGAGCTAGACTGAAAAAAAATGATAAGGCCTACGTAATCTCTGTTGGGGATAGTGACTCTGACTTAGAATGCCTCTGGGACTGTTAAATAAAAATGCAAAAATACTGATGTCTAATGTAATCTCTCTTGGGCATGGTGACTCTGATTGAGAATGCATCTGGGATAAGGTATGCATAGTATAAAGCTCAAAAAAAAAGGAAAAAAAAGAAAAAAAAAGGAAAACAAAAGAGACGAAAAGTTAGATGTTAAATTCCCTGGATTTTGGTATAAAACGGTTAGGAATTGGGTCAAATGATTCGTTTCTTTTGTTCTATAAGCTTGAGACGGGATTAGATGAAACGGCCGATTCTAGTGTGAGACCTTAGGTGAATTAACCGAACTTGAATTAAATCTACATGATAAGGGTTGGAACCGGGTTTGGGTTTAAAAGGATCAAAATACTTGCAATCGCGGTTAACACATGTTTTAATTTTAATAAGTAATCTAGCTTTTTGAACCCAATCACTTATCTAATTTTGATTCGGTTTGCATAAGTCTTTTTCAGGGACAAAAAAGGTTAAGTGTGGGGATATTTGATGTAGGGTAAAATATACATATTTGTCCCGTGTTAATTTTATAATTATTATATAGGTTTTATTTGTTTTTATTTAGTTTTAGTGCTATATTATATTATTTTGTGTTTTGCCAGTTACAGGTGTAAATGGAGTGAAAAAAAATAATAAATAAATAACTTGCTAGTTGAGTAGAGTAGACCGCTGGTGACCAAAGGAAATTCGCCGCTATTTTTTGTGAATGGGCCGATGCCACTATCTCTATTTTATAAGTCATAGATTTAATAGAGATGTCACGGTCCAATGGGTTGATTTTAGTTTAATTTATGGGCCTAGACTATGGGTTTTTGAGTGGACCGGATTTATTGGCACCAACTTGAGAAGCTGGTGATCCGTGAGATTAAGGGAAGTCAGGAAGTAAAAGAAAAGGAAATATAATTGATATATACGAAACAAAGAGGGGGATGAGAGGCAATACCTATATTCCTTGTATTAAATTCGTACATCAGATCAGAAGTGGGCCGCCATAAGGGATATGGGCCAGCGAATTTCGTAAAAGACATGGTATTGGGGTTTTTTACTACTATATACAATGTCATGAAGGTAGACTAAAAAAAGATATAGAAGATTCGATAACATCAGAGAGGTGATCAAGGGGGACGAACTCAGGCTTGGGAGAGATTTATTTGGAGGAATTTTTAGAGAATATTGACAAGGGTTAAACGCTAGAGAATTATTGGAATTGAAAGAGGGAAGCTTGGAAGTCAAGGAATTTATGGGTTCTACCTTACGGGTTCTTTTATTTGCTATTCTATGTCAATGAATTCATTATTCGAACCTTGTTTGATTATTTTTAAGACCATGTTTTCTGGCTAAACCTTTCGTTGTTACCTAGGTTAAGATGAATATTTAACAAAGTTTGGATTTTTATTCGTTTATTATCGTGTGTATGGATTTTTCTTAAAAAGTAAATAACATTGGAATTTTTATTTGGTGTATATGCGTATCTTGATTTGATTATCGATTATTTACTCGTTTCGCATAAATCTTGATGAATGTCTTTCATAGAATATGTTTATGTTAATTATCTAATCTTCACAGGTTTAGGTAATTTTTGGGTGAATTGGCCAATAAAATTAGAAACGGTAATTAAGAGATAATTAGAACTTGATATTCTACTAATCTTGTCACTGAGAGGCTCGAGGTTATTAATAGGTCTCGGTTTGGTATATAACTAGGATTAGGTTTTGAGAGAAATCGGTCTTAGTTCCCTAATCATATTCGTGTCTACAAACCAAGTTAAAATCCATAGTTGCCTTAGACTTTCGTGATGAGAGGTAGATTGTCACGTTAAGGCACTTTTAAAGAAGTTAGACGACTGAGAGGAAATCTAACCAACCGGTAGTCGAAACAGCTCTGTAGAGTCTCAAAAGTTTCTTAGTGAGAAGGGTCGGGAGGTCTTAGTATGGATTTCTTAGGGTTTAGCATATAAAGATCCAGGTTCCATACCACTTTAATTTCGAATAGAAATCCATTCCTAGTTAAATAGGATTCTTGTCTAGGTAGACTTCATCACCACTGAGTTAAAACCGTCGTACAAATTCGCGTCTAGTTAATCTAGTTAATTTAGTTTAATTTTAATCGCAAATTTAGGATATTTAGTAACCCCCCCCCCCCCAATCAAATAAACAGTTAGTTAAGTTTGTGTCAGCTTAGTCTAGATAGAGTCTTAGCGTAATTTAATCGAGTCTCGTGGGTTCGATATCCGGACTTACTTAGCTTTACTAGAGTCGATCGGTACACTTGCCGGTGAGTAGTTTAATCGAGTCCTAGAGAGTCTAGAGTAGTACTTTTAGTCTAGATTTAGGTTAATTTAAGTTATTTTAATTAAACTACTTTTAGCACATCAAGGGTAGAATCAAAACAGGTTGAAGATGAAGAAGAAGTTTTACTAACCTTTGGTGTGAAGGCGGAGAAGAAAGATTGTCCACTAGTGGCTTCGGCGGCGGTTCTTGTGAACGCGTATGGGGCATCCACTGTAAAACTGACACAAAAGCAAGTAAAACGACTCTAACAAACGACTTTCAGAAAATAAAAATAAAAATAAAAAAGACACTATAAGAATCAACTATTGAGACTCCGATGACTCAAACAAACAATTAGCACATATGATGTCTAATAAATCTAAATAAAGTAGTTAACACAATTGCCAAAGTGTCCCCGGCAACGACGCCAAAAACTTCATGTTCTCAAAGTAGTATAATAAAAATAGCCTAAATTAGACACAAAGTAATACTATAGACTCTCTAAATTCGACTAAACTACTAACCGGCAAGTGAACCGATCGACTCTAGTAAAGCTAAGTAAGTCCGGATATCGAACCCACGGGACTCTATTTGTTTAAATTAAATTAATTAAATAATTAACTAAACACAAACTAACTCGGGTTTACTCAGATGATGGAAAAGACTACGTAGAGTGGAATCCTGGATTGAACCAGTAATGATTTATTAAGATTATTAATTATTTTGGAACGAGGATCTTTATATTCTAAACCATCGAGACACCGAACAAGACCGTCGACCCTTCTCAAGAAGACACTTATGAAACTCTAAAGGCTGTTATGGACACCAGTTATTCTAGACTCCCTCACGGATTATCTAAGTGCTTTACAAAAGTATCCTAATACGTTCTACTCCCCCACATGCTATAAATCTTGGATAGACTTGAATTCTTAATTTGACTTGTTAGACAACGATCACTAAGGCAACTAGTTCAGACTCCTCATGAAGACCCTACCTAGAAATTTAGTGACTTAGACCTAACAATAATCTCGCACCTCACAGTTATAGAGATTAGTAGAACACTCAGAATTATTAAATTATTAATTAGTGCTTCTAAGGAGTATTGTTCAATTAACCCTAAAGATTATAAAGTAAATTCATAATCTAGCATGAACCTATTCTGTGAAAGACATCCACCAAAACTCATACGAAGCAACAAATAATAATCAAACAACTCTAAGCATGCCTAAACATCAAATTAATAACCAAGTTGACTACTTTTGAGAACAATCCATAAATAATTAATAAATCATAATAAAAATCAAAACTTTACAATCCACTTATCCTATCTAGGTAGTACAAAGTTATTAGCCAAGCAAAGTCATAGTCAAATAAGAACAAAGAGCATTTTCAAGAACAAAAGACATGATTAAAACTAGAAACGAAGAATAATAAAACCTGGATAGTAAAAACATGACCCGAATGATTTCCTTTGCTTCAATCCTTCAACCAATAGCTTCAAACTCTCGAAAACGCTCCAAAAGTTTCTAACTTTTCGCCTAAGATGTTGCAGAACTGTAATTAGGGTTTAAGTTGTGATTAATGATGTTTTTATATGATTTCAGCAACAATCCAGCTGCAAAACAACTTGGTCGACCAAATCAACCACTTCGCGTCACACGATGGGGATCAGCCAATTGGATCGCGTCACGCGACACTATGTAATTAGATTTTGTAATTTAATATCTTCGCGCTACGCCAAGGTATTTCCAGAACTTGGTGACGTGACACCACGGTGTATTTTTCTGCATTTTCTTCGCTTTTTCGATTCCCGTTCAGCTGCGACACGTCCGATTCTTGTTGCTACTCTTTTTCAGCATAATTCCTGCGTTTTTTCCGTACTTTCAGCAACCGAGACCTGCATTTTATCAAACTATCAAAAGTAATTAATTCTAACTAAAAACCAATAAAAACGACATGAAAACTATACAAACTTTACACGATAAATGTATGTATTTTACAAAACATAAGTTACACGCATACAAAACATGTTAGGTGATGGAAATTGTGGGTATGGAGCGACAACTTCTGCTCTCGGGTACGATGAAGATGAATGATTATTTATCCGGTGGTCACTGATGGAAGAGCTACTCGAGTTCAGAAATAAGTACACTAAGGATTTCTTAGGCTCATTCAAAGATTTGTTAATGTCCTTGGTTAGGTCTGGGTCGGGGGTTGCACCAGAAAAACAACACTGGATGATTATGCCAGAGGTAGGATTCTTGATTACGAACAAGTTTAATGTAATCGTTAATTTTTTATCTCAGAAAAAAAAGAAACAGTTCGACTTGTTTTTTCACTTTGGAGATACCCTCACCAGTTCACATAAAAAATAACTACAATTGCACACGTGAATGACAACTATTTTTATAATGGTATAATTGCAAGGAGAGTATCCAATTGTTAGCACAAACAACTTATGGAAATTAATAAGAGAAAATGATGCTGCTAGCTGGGAGAATATATTTGAATCACGTCAAAATATGTATAATACTTGGATAACATAGCCTGCTACATTTTTTGTTATATATTAAAGCTTGATATGTAAATTATTAAATGATAATAATTTTGTAAAAAGATACTTATTTTTATATTGCTTTTGTAACCACTATAAATATCTATATCTATATCTATAAAGTATATTAAAACAAAACAATTTGATGCCATTTGTCATGGCCTAACACTGCCACATGGCAATCTGATACTCCTAATAGATTGATTTTGAGCAGTAATTCAAGGCTAATTGTTTTAGTCTTTTTTCCCTCTTATCAATCACATGCAATTGTTCTAATCAATTCTTTCAATCGAATCGTTATTTCCAAAAATATGATATCTTTTCCTTTCAAACCTTTATTCAAATCACAATCCCTAAAATTTCAAGAGATTTTCATTAGCCACAATCCACTGCCCGTGTGTTCTTAGTTGTTCTTCGAACTGGAGTCTTGCTGCTATAGATTGAGTGTGGAGGCTGCTGCCGCCCTCGTGTTTCATGGTTATGGTGGCTGAGAGGTTTTTCATATTTCAATTCTACATTTTAGTCTATTGCAAAATTAGGGTTTTTTTAACTCTTTGTTCTTCTAGTGCATTTTGGTGTCTTAACGGGTTTCAATATAATCTCACCGGCGATTCAGTTTGGAAACGGGGTTACGTACTGGGTTGATTCTGGCCAGATATGGTGTTACGCCAGGTTCTAAAATGACCCTAAGGGTATGTGGTTTGTTTGTGTTTTCGCAATTTATATTTTCATTATAAGGAATTCAATTTCGATAAATCATTGTTTGCTTCTAAGAAAATTAAGAATATCAATGCCCATATAAGTGTATGAATAATGTGCATGTGAATCTAATTTTTTGTCATGGTTTTTGAAAAGATTTGTTGGTTTGTGTTGTTTAGTAATCTCCTTAGACTTCATGTTCCTTAAGGTGATGCATCATTGTTATTTTCAAAAAATGGTTTTGGTAAAAAACGTTAGTAATCTTGCCTATTATGCAACACCCCTAATTTGACAATAAACGGTTTAAGAGCTCCGACAGCCGGAAAACTGTACCGAAAAAATGGCTCGAGAAGGTTGCATTTATCACATAAGGTTCCATTTATACAATTTCATTACTTGAGCATTCTTTCATTTTAGGTATTGGATTTTAAATGTCGATAGAGTTCAAATTTATGTGTGTTGTATGCTGGTAAATAATTTATTTGGTAGTTCCTAGCAGGAATTTGTGTTAATTTCATGATTAGTTTTATTATTAAAGATACACTAAAGAATGCAGAATTACTCAGGTAATGCACTGTTGCTCTAGGGCTTTGTCAAATGTTTAAAGCCACTATTATGATGATATACTTTTGCACTTATGACCACAATAACTATAAGTTATATGTGATGATGTTGTCCCTCACATGGAGAAGCAAAGGCATGTAGAGCAGATTCTTAGATCAGAAGAAAGGGGTTCCCAAATTATTCTCTTTTGTTCAACAATAAGATTATGTGGTCAGCTTACACGCAGCATTAGTCGTAATTTTGGGGTTGCTAGCATTCATGGAGGGAAATCTTAGGGTGAGAGAGACTCGCTTCTAAAGCAGTTCCATTCCGGAAAGTCCCGAGTATTAGTTGTTACTGATGTTGTTGCACGTGGCCTTGACATCAAGGATGTAAGGTCAGACTCCAACAAAAGTTAAGTGGTAACAATATATAATAATAATTACCATATTTTAACTTTTTATGGTGTTCGCAGGGTGGTGATTAATTATGATTTCCCGAATGATGTGGAGGACTATGTTCATCGAATAGGGAGAACGGGAAGGGCAATGGCAAAAGGGGCAGCTTACACTTTCTTTTCTGAACAGGATTGGAAACATGCTGTTGATCTTAACAAAGTTCTTTAGGAAGCTAATCAGCCTGTGCCACATGAGGTGCGAAAGATTGCGAGGCGCGACAGTCCTAGTGATTCTGGGCGAGTGTGTGGGCATTGGGATTGTGGCGGTCGTCGTGGTTTTGTTGTCATGAGGGATGATGGTTCTATGGGCTGTGGTGTTGACTCGAGGGATGCGGGTTTTGGTGGCAGTGGTGGTCCTGGTAGAGGTGACATAAGGGGTGGCAGATTTGGTGGTCGTGTTGACGGATTTGGAGGTCGTGGTTGAATGAGAGACGGTGGTGGAGGAAGAGGTGCCAACCATGGAGGTCGTGGCGGAGGATGTAACGCTTCGCATTTTGTACTTTCCTTATTTAGAGAGTGTAATCGTATTTCTATTTATGGAAACTTGTATTCGTACCATGTTTGTATTTCATTTCCAATTTTGTAATTCGAGACCTTGATCATAATGAAATTCATATTTTATAAATACTTGTTATCCATGTAAGCCATCAATTAAATACGTGTTTACTTGCAAACCGACACTTGTTATACGTGCAATTATCCATACATACTTTCACGATACTTGAATGATACTTACTTACGCGTTTCGTACTTAAAAACACGTCAAAAACAAAGTTATAGAATAAATTGATAACGAAAGGAAGTTTAGGGGCTAAAATGTAATAAAAAAAAGTTTCTGGAACTGAAAGTAGCGCCGCGGGCGTGAGCCCCTTGCCCTTTTCCTTCGCGGGCTGCCAGACTCCTCGATCCACAAAATGTTGCTACTTGTGCATGGATTGGCCACTATTTTCACTCCCAATCACCATTTAACCTTCGTTAAACACAAACCCTATCTCATCCCTTTATTAAACAAGCCTCCATCCTTCCATTTTCACTTTCCAAACTCCTCTACATTCTCAAAACACTCTCACATTGCTGAAGGTCGAAGTTTTTGGCAGAATTATTCCAAGTCCAAAAGTGAGTTCAAACTCACTTTTCTTCATCATTTCTTCTTCTTTTCTTCCACTACAAAGCTTGGTACACCTCTAGGAGTGTTTCCACAAGTTTACCATGGTAAACTAAGGTGGAACATCACCATTTGAGGTCCAAAATTTCTGTTTTGGAGGAACTTTTAGTAAATCTTTATGAACATGTTACAATCTTGTACCTACCTTGCCAATAATCAAGTCCATGGTTTGAGAGCTTGTGCATGGTTTATTCTTATGAGTTTAGAGGTGCAAACACCCTCTAAACTTTCTATTTTGATAAGGTTTAGATAACCCATAAGTGTTGAAACCATCCAAGTTTACCATAGATTATATGGCAATACTTGTGTCTTGGTAAAGGTGTGAACCTTGGAAGACTTGGCTATCCTAACTTGTTCCACCACCTCACTTGATGTTTTTATTCATATTCATTAAGTAGTTTCCTAGTCCTAAAGTAAGTTAACCCCGCCTGGCCTCCAACATTTGCCATGTTGGGTATGACACACCCTGGTTGTTCTTATTTGGCAACTTAGTATGTTGTAGATTAGTTGTACTTTACTTTCATTCATGACCAACCGGGTTTGCTAACTAAGTTGGTAAACTTTGTGCTTTGGCGAATCATACAATGAGTTGTTCATACCTCCATGCTTGACTTACATGTATTCTATTATAATACTTGATATAACAATACTATATAAGATATAAAATATATATAGTTAACCCAATTCATGATACTAACCGGTTTGTGGTTAGGTGTTATGAACTTAGGTTAATTTTTATCTTTGTTCTAAATTCCTCGTTTTTTATTCTAATGGGCAAGTTAGGACCCATGAAATCATATAAAAAAACTTAGTGTCAAAAAGAGTTCTTAGACAAGATATTTTTTGTGTATACATACTTTTTGTACTTAAATTCCAATCTAAATCCTTCGTTAAAATCCGAATACTCACACACCTTCGTTTCCCCATTATAGGGTAACTTTGCTGTTCTCTACTCTCTAACGCTTCAACTCACATACACGGGATTTATACGCAAAACCGTGAGTATACTCAGTCCAATTTTCTGGTTGATACACTTTGGGTGCATCATGTACACTTTATACAACTCATCAACGACGATTAAACTTGTTATAATCACACTCTATCCGTTAGACATGATACTTGTATTATTCTTGTTATCGCATGCTATATATACTCGTGCCTATACGCTCATTAACTTTGCTAGCCTACCTTAACAATTATAGCGCTATAGGATTAACGCACCGCATGTATTCTTGTGGTATTGTTAAGTAAACTATTTTACAACCTTGCCGTTTCGGCGACAATGGTATGCACGATTGCGTTAAACTTGGGTTGACATATAGTTAACACATGTTAGTATGATAGTAACAATATACGCAAATTACCATGTTGGATATGAGGCAACTTTTTAACTATTATGCTATGTAATAAAACTTGTATACTCGCCAACCTTTTGTTGATCATTATTTTAATACATGTTGCAGGAAACTAGTTGATGCCAATGAATAAATATATTTAGGGTGGATTAGAAACACACCTAGATTTCAATTTATGTACTTTGTTTCTTGTTGTTTCGTTATTTGTCATTTGTTGTGCTTTCTTTTCAAGACAATGTATCATCATTCTAGTATTAATGAAATTTTGGACTTATTAAATATTGTCACAGTTAGTGCTGTGAAGTCTCTTTCAATCTCGTTTTCGTCTCAATCCGATGTTTCTGCCATCAGTTGGGGTGTGACAGATTGATATCAGAGCTAACCATAGGGAATTAGAAAAAAATACCATGCTTTTGACCTAATCTATAGTTTAGGAACCATATTGACCATTCTTATTTATGTTTAAAACGACTTGAATTCTCCCTAGTTGTTTCTTATATATTTTCTTTTAGTCTCAATTATACATGCCTTTTCTAAGGCAACCACAATATACATATGAAGACTTGAAGACACTCTTATTTTACAAACGAGACGATTTTTCCAAAAATAAGCGTGAAAACCCATAATATTTGGTGAAATCTCTCAATCCGCGTTTATCTATTTTTCACGAAATTTCACCATCAAGTTAGGAGTGATATCCATATCTTGATGGGAATTTCCCTTTCATATTCTAGTGGACTGTCACACCCCGACCACATAGAACATACAAAACGTGGTGGAAATGTCGGGGAGTGTTGTAACAGAATTAATTGTTTCAAATCCATGGCAATTGAAGTTTCGTTTTATTGATTAAAAGTGTTACAATGTCTTAACAAACAAGGAAATACAACATAATTAACTAGTCTTGCATCTTTTATTGTCACTAAAGCCCAAGTCTGCCTATGTGTATCTTGATCATCTTATGCAACAGCTCCTGAAAAACACATGTGAAAATAGGTACGTCAGCATAAAAATGCCTGTGAGATACATAGGTTTTGTGAAAATAGGTTTCATGACTTATGTTTGAGAAAGTGTTTAGTCATGAACCCTGTACTTTGCTTTGTCTTGTAAATCATTTGAAAAAAACGATAAGATCAGATGATATGTATAAATAAGTGAATAGTGTATGGTTAAATGAATAACCATGTACAAATGTGTTTGTATAAGATAAGTTGTTTATAACTCAATGTCTTGTGAAAAGTATGTTATTTGTATAAAATGTTCTATGTCTCAAACTGAAATGATTCAAATAACACTACGATATGTAATACCATACAAACACTTATATATAGGAAGTACCAGCGGCGTATCCACCATGCTTGTATCATATTACACACGCTTCGTTACTTAATCACTTACTCAAACCAAACTACTAAAGTAAAATGTTCATGTCTAATGTAAATCATGTAATATGTATCCAAAATGTAATCATGTGATAAATAATAAATGTACTAAGTATGCAACAATAGACATACGTAGCATGTGACCTGTACTAAGTATGCAACAATAGACATACGTAGCATGTGACCTGTACTACGTATACAACAATAGACATACGTAGCATGTGACCTGTACTACGTATACAACAATAGACATACGTAGCATGTGACCTGTACTAAGTATGCAACAATAGACATACGTAGCATATGACCTGTACTACGTATACAACAATAGACATACGTAGCATGTAATGTAATGTAAAACGATGTACTAAGTAATGCACACAATGGGCATACCTAGCATAAGATGTAATAAAATCATGTACTATAATGTACTAACGAACATAGTAGGTATATGATGTGAAAACATGTAAAGCATGAAAGTAACAAGTAGGCACATGTGTTTCACCCCAAAACAGTTTGGAAAACAGTAAAAGAGGGGTCTATGTACTCACTTGAGATTGCTTAGTAGTCCTTGAGTAACAACCAAACAATGCTAGAGATCGCGGATATCAAACGGCACCTAATATAGGTAACTATGTTAATAACCGGACCTAAATCGGATGATTGGATAGAATGAGGGTTCGTAAACCAAACGAGTATAGAGACTCGTGTAATATGTTTTAACAAAGCCTACATGCTAAATGAAACCTAACCTAAGTGCTTACGACCCATTACGGCCCGTTTAGGTAGCTTATGCTACTTTAACGCGTCGTTCGCGTAAAACGCGTTCGGACCGCCTAACTAGTCCTATGACAAGTAACATATGCCTTAACATGTCTAATATTGTTGTCAAATCAGTTTAGATGTCAAAAGTTATGTTACATATGTTTAAAATGAATTTCGGCATCAAAGGGGTATTTTGGTAATTTACCTAAGGCATATAAACTACTTCTCATACAACTACTTAAACGAAGCGACCATAAGGTATAACCTCGGAAGGTTATTCCCTATATACTATGGTCACCTAAAGTGTTTGGTCGGATCCTAATGATCGACCAAACGGGTCGGGTTCGAAAGTATAAGCGATTGTTTAGATCGCTTACCTTACGACCCTATATAAGCACTAAACTAAAAGTGACGAGCTAAGCATGTTAAAACATGCTTAACTAAGTTTAGAAAACAGGTTTGGTATCACAACAAACGGTTGTGATACCTAAGAGTAGTTTGGTTACAAAATACGCAAGAATACGTATTCTGACCGAAACTACGGCTCGTCACTGAGCCTAGATAACGTGGTAATCAGTAGGTATAGTCACTAGGGGCTATAACCATCGTGATCACGCTCACGTTATGAAGTTCAAACGAACTTCGCATCGACCATAAACTGGTCAATGCAGAAAGTCAAACAAAGTTCGACTTTCGGACTCGAAAAGCAATAAAAGAACGAAGGAACACTTACGAAGGGTCCCCGAATGCTAATCTAGATCAAAATAGCTCAGGTATGAAACAAAGGTTTCAACTTAGAGCACAAATGATCAGATTCTAGTGAGAAATGAATGAGAATGTGATGGGTATTTATAGATTTCGGTCCACCGTTAGGATCGTTTCTTGGAGAAGAGGGAAAGATCTAGCCCGTACACTTGTCAAAATGTTGTGGTTACTGAATTTGGCCACCACAAGAGTTTAACAAGTGGCACTTGACCTTTGGGGAATGTTTAGGGGCAGATAACAGCAGCCAAAAATGATTTGCTGCATCTGGACACTGCTTACGCACCATAACAAATTATTTGTTACGGTGCGCAAGGGCCTTGCAGGTCTGAAGTTTTCAAAAGTGGCAGAACAGGCCCCTGCACCTTGTTTCGTTGCGTAACGGCACTTCTAACACCCGTCAAACCCAATTTCAAGCTTCACATTGATGTTAAGGCATAGGGAACATGAAATATGCTTGGAAACATCACGGATGTCGGTTCGTTTAGCCATACGATCACGATGTTCGGTTAATTACGACGGAATGCGCATAAGCGCGAAAAACGATCCAAATGATGCGACGAATGGATTTTTCTTATGCCAAACACTAAAATAAAATATTTTAGTGCTTAAATAAATTTTTGGATGTCCGGAGGTATTCAGAACGTGAGTTATGCGCGAAAGTGCAAACTTGTGCACTTTTTGACGCTTTTAGTCCCTGAATGACACAAAAGTTTATTTTAGCATACCGAACACCTCAAAGCCTATTTCTAAGCTATGTAAAGGATATTTATGGTATGTTTAACTTATGTTCATTTTCCGGAATGTCTGTTACAGTTCAAATTGGCATACTTTCGTAGTTTGTCAACTTTAGTCCCTGTAAGTGATTTAACTTGATTTTTGCCATACCAAAGCCTTCAAAACTTATTTCTAAGTTATGTAAAGGTTATTTAAGGTATGTTAAGTATATGTCACTATTCCGGAGTGTTCGTTGCATTAAACTGGTTATATTTACGCATCGGTGCGCGTATAACCTTCCAGAAAGCGATTTAGAGTTTGGAATTGAACAAGAGTTGATATGTGCAAACGATACACATATTTTTTACAAATACCAAGTATGAAATACAATATTTCATTGGTTTGGCATTTGTTTGATGGTTGAGGTGACACAGGTGTCACATGGACCCTTATCGTAAAACTTCTTGAACAGCTGGTAGGAATACATAATACTTTTCATGTATCAAATTTAAGGAAGTGCCTAGTATATGGAGCCAAACAAATACCTTGGAAGGCGTACACGTTGACGAAAAACTCAACTTCATTGAAGAACAACTACATATCGAAGATTAAAAAGTTACGCAAGAAGGAAATCTCGTTAGTCAAAGTCAAGTGGAACGCACGTCACGGACCCAACTTCACATGGAAATTAGAAAACAACATGAGAGAAAAGTACCCTCATCTTTTTAAGCAAAGAAAAATTTCGAGGAAGAAATTTTTGTAAGGAGGGGAGGATGTAATACTCCGAACCTTAATGTACTGGTTATAAACATGTGAAAAATGTAGTTTATATTTCTTATATTGTCAAACTAGTAAGTAATAAGTAGAATGGTCATCTAAAATATGTAGTGGTTAGACGAGTACTTAGTATTATAAGAGACCGTATAATAATAATTAAATATATTATATTTTGACCCTACTCGGTTTTTAATGAAACTTGGGTTAAAACGTTGATAAAAAAATGCTTGTTCTAATGACATACTCGTCGTTTTATAAAACGCCATATTTTGAAAGTTATACGAGAAAAACGAGTGAAGCATCTGAATTAATTATTAATATAATATATATAATATTAAAACGACGAAAGAATTGAATCAAACAAGTAGGCAGGTAACTTACATCGCACATCTATGAATTTCTATAAGCTACCGTCTACTCATGTGTATATATAGGAGGCTTAGTATGTTCTTAAGGTATTAGTTTTTTTAACGGGAACACTCTACTTTAGAGAATCCTAAGTTTGCGATACCTCTTTGGGTGTTGTTAGTAGTCGTTTTTTAGAGCAGGAGTAGGAAAACTCTACATCAACGTGTTGTAGATAATTTTAAGATATGCTCTCATTTAAGTTTATGTTTAGTTATTTATTATTTTTTAGTAGTTAATATTAGTATCATTATTAGTAGTAATATATATTATTAGTAGTAACGTTGGTATTAATTATAGGTACTAGAGTTATTGTACTCAGACTATTATAAGTTTTAATGAAAGTTTAGTTTGTTTCCGCTGTAAGTGTATCAATGGTATATAATCACCTGGGTTATGGGTGAGGGTGTTACATTGCGTCTCACATTCTATCTCCATTGATGGTAATTTTAAGTTATATTATGTTAGTGAACTACCACTACAAGAAATGTGAGCAACAGGGGCGACAGTATTAGCGATGACTTCTAAAAAGTTGCTGCTAAAGGAGTTATCCGCTTCTGGAATAAATGAAGCAGAGGCAGCCGTTGATGAATGTCGAGATCTGACGGCTAGGGTTTTAAACGCAAAATCCATTTTTATAAGCGGGAGAATTTCCCCCCTTGCATGCCTGTACTTTTCTCCCCCAAATCGATTTCTATCTCTCTTTCCATCCCAAAATTCCCTTCGTTGCTCTCTTCCCGGTCCTAAATCTCCCCCTCAAAGGTTCCGATGCTAAGGTTTCCGGCATGAAGGTGGTTTCCAACATGAAAGTGGGTTCCGGCGTGAAGTTTTTTTTCCGGCATGATGCCTTTTTCAGACGTGAAGCTTTTTTCCGGTGTGAAACTGGTTTGCGGCTTCTTTGCAACAGGTAAATAACCGAATCCGTGTGCTTGCATCCTTTTATTTTAGTGATTTGTTTAAACCCTAGTTTAAATTGATGATGCTTGGAATTATGCTCATATTAGATTCAACGGAATTTAGTTTTCTTTTTCTCATTGACTGTAATTAATATCTACATACACATAATGATGATTTAAGGTATTCAGAAATTAGGATATTGGGTATTGGGGAATAGATAGTTTGATTTGTAAAATAAATTTTGGGGTATAAGTGAACACTGAGGGTGATGATGTGGGTCTTGACTCTTGGGAATGGGGATGCTGGGGAAACAAAAATATATTAATTGTTGATTAACTAAAACAATCAATTTTGGCCAGTAATAAACAATTGAGATGGTTGCTGTGAATGAGGATTTGTCAATTTGTAAAGCAATACTAATAATAAGTTTTTAAAAAAGTTGCAATAAATTAAGTAAGAACACTTACTTATAAATATACGAACTCCAGCGCAGTCCTATGGTGGTTGTTATTACTGTTGAACCGAAGGTCAGGGGTTCGACCCATGCCATCCACATTCCTTGTTTTGGCATTAAAAATAATAATAATAATGATACGTGTTTAAAATAAATCGGGAACGAGCTTGTGATGCTATGCTTGCCCAGCTGAAGTAGATGTGATTATGAGACAATCTGCTCTAAAACAAGCCAGACTTACTTACTGAGCTCCAAGGTAATCAAGCTCCATAATCAGGTGGTTTTTCAAGAACTTGTTAGCGAGTATTAAATGGATTCCAAACCATCTCTTTTGTTAAACAAAGGGCTTGTATGGGTCGACCCTCAAATGATAACCTAGTTTCTCCTATCTGGTGGGTGAAGGGACACCTTAAGGACTTTGATAACAACAGCCCTTAGCGCCTTGGTTAAGAAAAAAATGCATAAATTATTGTATTTTAAATGTAACCACCTACAGATGGTTGATAACAAGTTCTTAGATCGTGAATTTGATGTGCGTGTTTCTTTTGCAATTTACGCATAAGGAAAGTTTGCAAAACATTAGAGGAGGATGCTTTTAAGCCAATCTTGCATCACTATGATGGTCCCAAGTTTTGGCTTGAGCTGTCCATCCCTAAGGTATACATATGTCAATGTTCTTTTATTATTTTTTTGCTTAGCGAGACCTACCCAAACAATTAGTGCTATAATTTTTGAGGCGCGCCTCGAGGCGAGACGAGACGGGAAGAAATCGTTTCTGAGACGACGCCTCTCTGACTCATTTTATACGTACGCCTCACAGGTTCATTATTTTACAGATAGCAAGGAAAGTTTTGGATGCGGCTACGCATTGCCTGGTGATATCCGATGAAATCGATGTTGTGGTCCATGTCCATGAAGCAACCATTGTTGTTGGTATGTCAGTTTTTTACTCTACCAGTTGATTTAAGGAAAACTATTCTTACGTTTATTCTCCTGAAAATTATTACACATTTTATTTTTGTTAGTATTTACAAGATGTAATGTACATGTTAGTGTAGATCGAGGTCATGCAACCACATTTTTGGCTACATCTGGTGTTAGCGACGGTGTTTGCTCAGGTTCCGGTTGATATCTGGTCAAGCTCTTTTGTCTTGCAGGTCAGATCTTAGAGGTGACGCTGGCCGCTGATGAAAGTGGTGGTGGTTTTCGACGGTTTTCACGGTACAAGTCAGGGGATATCACGCTCTCTCTCTCTCTCTCTTTTTTTTTGGGGGGGGGGGGGGATATTTAAGAATCTAATTTGTTTCGTTATTAGCAAAATTTAAAATTATAATTTGGGTTTGTCTTAGCAAAAACTAGCCAAAAGGGATGGGGCGCCGATAGATCGTGACCTGATGCTCAGTACTTATGGGATTTTTATCAGTGTTACAAGCGAAGACACTGAGTTGATGAAATACAGAGAGAGGAACAAAAGTTGCTTGAATCTGGAACTTTTAGTGCTGACATGGACGGGTACACTTACATTCATTGTTCTTGATTTCTTGTCGACAAAGTTTTCGTCTTTTAAGTGTTTGTGCATACAATATATATTCTTTGGGCATGAACTTCTTGAGTTATGGTAAATATCATTGTCGCTAGTTAAAATAAAAGTCTAATTAGAACTTTTTATATGGTTTTTAGCTTGGGACTGAGATCTCGAGAAACTAAAAAGGTATTTGCCACATTGAGAGCTCTTGTTGAGGTAATGGAATTCCTTAGTAAAGATGTTGAGCCTGATGGAGTTGTAAGATGTATTGCAGAAGAGGTATCTCACTTTTCCCTCTATTTATAAACTTGTGTTATTCTTTTCATTTTAATTTATATTTTACTATTATTGTTGTTAAAAAGGTTAAAGAAAACAGATCAAGGATTGTCAGCGGATCTCATGCCTTACAACATTGTTCCTCTTGACGCGCCATCTTTGACTAATGCTATTGGGTTCTATCCAGAAGTAAGTTAATTGACTATTTTAATAGTAGTTATGTCTTACTTGTTTTTCGTTCACTTGAAAGTATTCATGTGATGCACCTTTAGGCATGGCCTTTTTATATAAGGTCTTTTTTGTTTTCTTTTGATTCACAGGTTAGGGCTGCGATATCGGCACTTAGGTATCATGAACAATATCCACGGCTTCGAGCTGATTTTGAGGTTCCTTCACAGCGCACCCTAGACATGTTTGATCCTTTGGGATTTGTGTTCGGGTTTCAGGTTTGGATCCTTTCGTAGCTGAATCTTGTTGGTTTTTCAGGCTTGTAGGAATGATTTGTTACAAATTCAGTCAATTTCTTATTCACTATGAGATTAGCGGTCCATTGTGGGCATTTTCTTGTCACTTAGGAATAATGTTTAGATGTTGTCGGTTTAGATTTTATATTTATGGTGACATTACATGTGCAGAAGGACAACATCAGGAATCAACGTGAGAATGTTGTTCTTGCTATAGCAAATGCATAATAACGGCTTGGTATACCTGTCGAATCTGATCCAGTGAGTGATGCTATTTATTTGTTTAAACATTTTCATCAGTTTCTCTAACTAGCATAATTCAATAGACATGTTGCTGATGTGTAAATTTTATATCGTTTTAGAAAATAAACGAGAGAGCAATTACGAAAGTTTTCCTAAAGGTACTGGATAATTACATCAAATGGTGCAAATATCTACGTATACGTCTTGTTTGGAATAGGTATTTACATGCACTGGTATTTGCCTATTATATTTATCATTCCTCATGCTTTGCTAATTTTAATGAGAGATTTTTAAGTGTATCAAAGTCGGTTCGGGTCATTTTTGCCATTTGGTAAATATTTGTAATTGGATGTGTATGTATTTGGAAAACTGGAAATAGCAGGAAACTGGGAATAGAAATAAAATGGAATTTTTTTTAGTGTTTTTTGACTTTAAGTGGCGACAAATGTAAGTGTATCAATGGTATATAATCACCTGGGTTACGGGTGACGGTGTTACATTGCGTCTCACATTCTATCTCCATTGATGGTAATTTTAAGCTATATTATGTTAGTGAACTACCACTACAAGAAATGTGAGCAACAGGGGCGACTGTATTAGCGACGACTTCTAAAAAGTCGGCGCTAAAGGTGTTATCCGCTGTTGGAATAAATGAAGCAGGGGCAGCCATTGATGAAAGTTGAGATCTGACGGCTAGGGTTTTAAACGCAAAATCCATTTTTATATGCGGGTGAATCTCCCCCTTGCCTGCCTGTACTTTTCTCCCCTAAATCGATTTCTATCTCTCTTTCCATCCCAAAATTCCCTTCGTTGCTCTCTTCCCGGCCCTAAATCTCCCCCTCAAAGGTTACGGCGCTAAGGTTTCCGGTGTGAAGGTGGTTTCCAACATGAAAGTGGGTTCCGGCGTGAAGTTTTTTTCCGGCATGATGCCTTTTTCAGACGTGAAGCTTTTTTCCGGTGTGAAACTGGTTTGCGGCTTCTTTGCAACAGGTAAATAACCGAATCCTTGTGCTTGCATCCTTTTATTTTAGTGATTTGTTTAAACCCTAGTTTAAATTGATGATGCTTGGAATTCTGCTCATATTAGATTCAACGGAATTTAGTTTTCTTTTTCTCATTGACTGTAATTAATATCTACACACACATAATTATGATTTAAGGTATTCAGAAATTAGTATATTGGGTATTGGGGAACAGATAGTTTGATTTGTAAAATAAATTTTGGGGTATAAGTGAACAATGAGGGTGACGATGTGGGTGATGGGAATGGGGATGCTGGGTAAACACAAATATATTAATTGTAGATTAATTAAAACAATCAATTTTGGCCAGTAATAAACAATTGAGATGGTTGTTGTGAATGAGGACTTGTCAATTTGTAAAGCAATACTAATAATAAGTTTTTAAAAAAGTTGCAATAAATTAAGTAAGAACACTTACTTATAAATATACGAACTCCAGCACAGTCCTGTGGTGGTTGTTGTTACTGTTGAACCGAAGGTCAGGGGTTCGACCCATGCCATCCGCATTCCTTGTTTTTGCATTAAAAAACAATAATACACTACTAGAAAACTATATTTTTTCCTACAAAAGTTTCCTACAGATTTCCCACAACTCAATTTTTTTACAATTTTCTTACAATTTTTTGACAAAAAAGAAAAAAAAAACCCAAAAATTTTCCTACAAATTTTCCACACAATAAGCATTTGTAGCAATTTCGTCACAAAATTTATAACATTTTCGACAAATTTCCGACAAAAATTATAAAATTTTATATTATTTGTAACTACAACAAAATAAATAATTTGAAAATATAAAATATTAAATTTGTCGGAAATTTGTAGCAAATTTACACCGGTTGCTACAAATTTCCTACAAAAAAAGTTATTTTATTTGTTATTTATCAATTTTAGAAAAAAAAGAAAATTAAAAAAATAAAATGATAAGTTTGTCGGAAATTTTGTAGCAAATTGACAGCAGTTGCTACAAATTTCCTACAAAAAGGCTATTATTTAACAAATTAAGAAGAAAACATAATTTTAAAAAATAAAATATTAGATTTGTCGGAAATTTGTAGCAAATTGACACCAGTTGCTATAAATTTCCTACAAAAAAAAGTTATTTTATTTGTTATATATCAATTTTAGAAAAAAAAAGATAATTTTAAAAAATAAAATGATAAGTTTGTCGGAAATTTGTAGCAAATTGACACCGGTTGCTACAAATTTCCTACAAAAAAAAAGTTATTTTATTTGTTATTTATCAATTTTAGAAATAAAGATAATTTTAAAAAAATAAAATGATAAGTTTCTCGGAAATTTGTAGGAAATTGACAGTAATTGCTACAAATTTCCTACAAAAAGGCTATTATTCAACAAATTAAGAAGAAACCATAATTTTGAAAAATAAAATGTTAAATTTGTCAGAAATTTGTAGCAAATTAACACAAGTTTCTACGTATTTCCTACAAAAAAAAGTTATGTTATTATCAATTTTAGAAAAATAGATAATTTTAAGAGTTTATTGCCCGAATGGTCCCTGTGGTTTCACGTTTTTTCACGTTTAGTCCCCACCTTTTGAAAATTACAGGTATGCTCCCTATGGTATGTTATTTTGTTACTCGGATAGTCCCCGGAGTAGATGTCAGTTAGTTTGGAAATAGCAGGTATGCTCCCTATGGTTTTTCATTTGTTACTCGGATAGTCCCCGGAGTAAATGTCAGGGGACTATCCGAGTAACAAAATGACAAACCATAGGGAGCATACCTGCTATTTCCAAAAGATGGGGACTAAACGTGAAAAAAACATGAAACCACAGGGACCATCCGGGCAATTAACTCTAATTTTAAAAAATAAAATAATAAATTTGTCGGAAATTTGTAGCAAATTGACACAAGTTGCTACAAATTTCCTACAAAAGAGTTGTTTAGTTTGATAAAATGTTAAGTTTGTCAAAAATTTGTAGCAAATGAACATCAGTTGCTACAGATTTCCTACAAAAAGGTTATTTTAATTTATCAATTTAGAAAAACATATAATTTTAAATTGTAAAATGTCAAATTTGTCGGAAATTTGTGGCAATTGACCCTACGATTCTGTACTATACTATATCATACAATACTATACCATATATTATACGATACTATACTATGTTGTACCATACGATACAATCTTATACAGTACCATACAATACAATCCTACACTACACTACACGACACTACACGACACGACGCAACATGACACGACACTATACTATACGATATAGTATAGTATACTATATTACATTGTGCGATACGATACGGTCCTATACTATACAACACTACGCTATACTATACTGTACGATGCTATCATATACTATACAATACTACACTATAATATATTATACCATATAGTATACGATACTATACTATACTATATTGTAATATACTATACTATAACATACTATATTGTACGATACGTATCGATACGATCCTGTACTATACAAAACTACACTACAGTATAATGTACTGTACTGTACTGCGATATATTGTACGATACGATACCGTGATGAACTACCGATATTCGCTTTTAATCTAAAAGGCGTACAAACATATCATGATTTTAAACCGAGTGCAGGTCCTATAACGATTCCGAACGTTACCACCCCGAATCCCTTGCGTAACGAATCGAAACGATACGGACGATTTCTCGCCGCATAGCACGGGCAAATCCCGCTAGTTATATTAGACGATTCTATATTGTATTGACACTTTATTTTTCACACATTACCTAAAAAAGTTCCATTAAATATCATATAAAATAGAAAAAATATCATAATAAGTTGTACAATATCTAATTCCATGTTTTCATTGGACCAACTTCTTTAGATTTGACGTCATTTTGACCGAAAGTACAAATTAATGATAAAACATTTTTTTTCCAGATTTTGTTAGCCACACCAATATGTGAAGAGTATAAAATCAATTATTAAAATAACAGTTAGCTAGATGCATTTAATTTTATATAATTGTTCTGATAAATAGCCTATTCAAAGAAAATATCATACCTGCCAGAGACGTATCACGATTTTCTAAGACTATGTGTAGTCATAAAGCCCATTTGGGACGTTATGCGACACGTGGCGAAATGCGTAAGAGATGAGCTTTATGGGGCGTTATATCAAAATAGGGTGTAATGGTAAGGGGTTATATAACCCCTTCAATTATACATACATATGTATGTATATATATGTGTGTGAGTGGGGGGAAACATGCTAGAGAATATCACGCCGCTAAGGAGATCACGCCGGAGAAGAAAAACCACCCTATAGCGCCCGCTGTAGTGGTGTTGGCGTGCTATGGGGGCGCTATGTTTGATTTGGGCGGTATATCATGCTCCACTACGCATGGCCTAAGAACATGAGTAGTGGCGAGACATGTGAAATATTATTTTACGTTATTTGGCGTTCACGTCATCAAGACCATTTGAATAGGTAAAATGATGTAGTAGTGAGACATGTGAAATTAATGTGTTATAAATGGAAAACAATATTAGGACTGGGTAACATTCACTAGCCAACGGCTAGTTTTTTTATTATTTTTTTTATTACAATCTTCATCTCGTGGGCTAAACCATTTGATCGCGGTTTTGACAACTAATGAGTTATAATACTTTGGATTATTAAATCTCAGTTATTTCACTAAAAAAAAAAACCATTTAGTGGCACACACTTTTATTGGCATTTAGCTTTTGTGCCATTGATTTAGGTTTTTAACGGCACTTTGTGTATGCCATAATTACTTAGCACACAGTTTTAATGACATTTAGTTTTTGTGCCGCTAATTTTTGTTTTAGTGGTACTTTCTATATGCAATAGTTAATGAATACACATTTTTAGACCGTAGGGTATGGTGGGGCGGGAGTTTGGGGCATGGGTTGACACGTGGCTTGGGGGGCAGAGCTAGGCTGACCCACATTGAAGACGGTATGGTGGGGCGGGGGTTTGGGGCGTGGGTTTGGTGGGTTTCGTTGGGCTGACGCACCTAGCCAAACCGCTGGGCTATTTGAATATTTTTTAAAACAATAAATTTAATATTTTTAAATAAAGAAAATTACATAATAATATTCCTAACGTTTATATTTGTTCTTTATCTCTTCTCTAATCTCCAAGACTAGTTGCAACTCGTCACCCTCTAGGTGAGCAATGGGCTGAGATAGAAATTTCAAATCATCCCGTTTTTGTTTCAGGGCATCTCTAGCATCTTTGCTATTTGGAAGTTCGGCCCTTTGTTGTTGGAATATGTTGAATGTATCTAACTTGCATGCAATGTCATCCAACCGATCGCTGTATATTCCCCTACGCGAGCCCGAACTCTCAGCTGAAGGCGATTATGCGGATGCATTTTTGGTTTTGTAGAATGAGAATTGAAGATTATGCGGATGCATTTTCGGGTCGTAAACACGATTATGTGGATGCATTTTCGGGTTGTTCGGGTCGTAAACACGATTATGCGGATGCATTTTCCGTTTTGTAGAATGAGAATTGAAGATGAAGTGTGATATTTATAGTGTGGTTGAATGTGGTAAAAATAGGAATTGAAGTGTGATATTTATAGTGAAAAAATCATTTTTTTTAACATAGCCGTTGGCCAACGGATAGCCCAACGGCTAGTTTGCTTTGGCCATTCACAGCCCGCCATGTCACCTTGCTTCCCCGCCCCACGCCCGGCTTCAAACCCAAGCCCCAAGGGCCACGCCCCAACCCAAGCCCACCCGGGGTGGTGGCTTGGGCGTTTTCCCCCAACCCAAGCCCCATACCCCATAGTCTTAATGATATTTACCATTTATTCAACTAATTTACTTTTTTAATGACACTTTAGATATACAACTAAAAACTTAAGTGTTTCTTCTACATAATTCCCTCTTGCCCTAGTTGAAACATTTTATAAAAATAATATGATATTTAGTTTAAGCTTTACTTTTTAAAACTATACTAGTAATAAGACCCGCGCGCGTTGCGGCGCGGGTACATTACAAATGTCGAACGGATTAGTTCAAACATTATGTGAATGCATTAATCATATGGAAACACGTGTTTCGACGTATCCGATTGAACTCAATGCAGGATATAGCTGCATTGCGATTAGATCAAAACGTAAAGTAAATTAAGTTTATACCGTACACTCATAACGTATTGTATGTAACTCGATTAACTCAAATCTATATCGTCAAGTCAAAACGAATTATAAGCGACCCGATTCATCTGTAGGAAACATTACAAAATAAAGCACGAAAGTGTATACCAAATTTGCGTCGAAATATTAAAATGCAAAGTTTAAAAGTTGAGAGGTCGGTATAAAGCATATTAATGTAAGTTAACAAAGTATAGGTAAAATTGTAAGCTACAAAAGTAGGGATTAAAAGATAGGAAAATTTTATGTGCAAAAAATGTAATTTACAAAATTAGAAGGTAAAAATAAAAATTATTCAAACTTTGAGGGTAGGTGTGAAAAGCCACCCACCGACTTTCTAGTTTAAGTAAGTATAGAATGTACTAACATCGAAAAATTTATTATTTTAGTATACAAAAAAGTTAAAAAAAAAAACTAATTGTAATTCAAATTTTCATCATTCAAGTCAATTTCACTAGTAAAATCATTTTTATTTCCCTCCTTTGATTCTTCCCCAAAATTCATTTCCCTTTCTAACTTCCCGCCCTTCCCTAACCCTAAATTGATTTATCCCTTTCACATAGACAATTGATGTAGTACAACCAAGAGTTGAATGGCTGAAGAACAGCAGTGGCCTCTGCCTTCCTTTTTCTTGTTGTTTAGTTAGGTTCAACTTGTTGCCCGACTACCTGCCATTACTTTGTAATTGCCCTATTTCATGTAGAATGATATCTGTGATTCCGGTTAGGTTCAATCTTTCTCCAATCGGTTCTCTCTTAGTCTCCATCGATTGCAGGTAAACAATCCTTGTTCTACTCTATTTCGCTATTGCTATTCTAAAATCGCAGGTTCATCAGACCATTACATTTTGCAGGTTTCCTAAAGCAGTTTCACATTTCCCATTCGCGGTTGGTTTTGAATCATCTAGCTGAAAGTGATGTTATCTCTTTTTTGTTGTTAGCATTTTAGTTGGTTGAAATTATTAACTTTGTTTCATTTGAATTGTGCATGTGGGTTACTTCATCTTCGAATTAGGGTTTTTTAATTGGAGATTGTGTTTCATTGATCGGGCAGCCGGCTATCATTCAAGGTTCTACTTCATCATATTCATTCAACTCTTCAGGTTTCTCTTTCTATATTCTTTTTCTATGTTTTCTTGAAATCAACCAACGGTTTGTATTTTTGGTTTCAATCTTCCAGTTGGGACAATGATTGTGTTTCAATGAGAAATCTCGTATTTGGCTATAAATATGTGAAAATTATTTATTTATTTGTGTAATATTTCATATTCATTGAACGGATTTGTTAGTATTGTTAGCTACTGAAGCTTATGTGTATGGAAATTTTTTCGGTTTGTTTGCAAGGGAGGTGAATGTAGTTCTTACCGGTCTGTTATTAAATTTAATAAGAGTAAAATGTAGATGGTAATGAGTAGAATTCAAGATTTTTTTAGCAGATTTTGTTTGTTGTTGACCTTTTGGCTGGGTCAAAGTTAAGGGTTTCATATAGATTAGTGTTTTGATTAAAAAAAATGAAATGTGGATTGTTGTGCAATAAAACAATCTTTTTTATTAAGTTGTCTGTCAATTAATATGTAGTTTTTTTTTAAGAACTGATGCAAGCTGCAAATTTCTTGATAATAAGGGCTCATATGAAAGTGACCTTGTGACTGTTAAATATTCTTGCAAGCAATCTTCACAAATGTGGACGTTGTTCTTTGTGGGCACTGTAATCTAACATTTAAGTACACTTACGGGATTAGTTACTTGACCATCAATGTATAACCTTATAAATTTATAATAGCATCCATTAAATATTGGAAGTAAACAATTAGTTGTAAATGTGTAGTCAACAATATTGACGTTTGGTAATATATAAAAAAAATTCTGGCTACTAAATATTGTGCTGAATGGGTTATAACATTAATGTTAGTCTTTCATTTTCGATTCTGGATTATGCGGTCTGCAAATTGATTAACATTAGTTTAGATAAGGTCTAATAGCTATAGTTGTGGGTGGTCAAAAAAAATTATTGTATGCCAAAGTTGTTACAGGACTATATGAGTAACTTGCTCCTTGTATTAGGTGTGCATAAGTAAATCTTATTGGTTGGTTTGTCTGAGATTAAGTGGTTAAACAAAGAGATCGAATACCTTTGAATGTCATACAAAGACTTCTCTTCAATGTTATAATGAATTAAGTAAATTACACGCAAGACAAAATTCTAACCCAATTTGTGTAAACATATAGTAATATATAAATTATCATATTTTCATGGCTTGATTATATTAACTTTAGATTCGTTTGCCTTTTACTAAGGAATACCGTGTATTCGCTGCATCAAAGTGGCATACGCCTATCTTTGGAGAGACCCTTCTTAACTAAAGGGCCCAAGACAATGATTTTAGTGCAATTTTAGCTACATCTGTACATAGTTTTTTCTGGTGCTAAAACTACACTCAATGTCAAACCTACTCTTATCTAGGCTTATAAAAATTATAAAATCTTCAAGATCATGAACCAAACAACCAGTGTACAAATCTGTTTTGTTAGGCCAAAACTGGTCCGGGTGGAAACAGGTTCGAGTTTGGTCAACAAAAGGATCGGTTGGAGCCGGGTTCTGACCAACCTGGGTTGGATTGGAACTGGTTTTTCTAAGCGAAAGGATTGGTTTTGACCTGTTTGAAACCGAGTAATAATTAGTTTGGGTTGGGTTTGACCAGGTTCAAACCGAGCGTCAAAGTTTAGGGATACATCCCGAATTCAACTCTCCTGTGTTGGTTTTGTTTCAAACTAGTTCTAAAACCGGGGTCTTTTTTGCGCACCTCTATCACCAGGCAACATAACATAAACTTATAAGCACATTCAAGATATTATTATATGATATTATGGGCTCTTAGCATATCACCGCCAGCCAAGTGGCAGAAACAATACTCAATCTTGATAGCCAAACGGCCCAAACCAACACGACTTATCGGTCTGGGTTTTATGAGACTCAAGAACCAAATTATATGAAACACTTTTGACATTTTTGTTACTGAACCAAATTATAGTGGTTCGTTTTAAGTCATAGGAATTTGATATCGGGGGTTGAGCTTTTCGTTCGGTTTCAGGTACAAAGGGTTTCAGGTAATAGAGCGAACTGGAAATTAAAAGTTATTAAACGTGATTCCGACGGAAATTGATAATATGATTGGACTGTAGATCGCTCCTGCTGATTTAGAGGATGTTCTAGCAACTCATCGAGCCATTCTTGACACTTCAGTAACAGGGTGAGTGTGACTAATTTCTTCCTAATCTTGAAATCAATATTTTGTAAATACACAATGTTAGAGCATTCACATCCTATCCATCATTTTTTACCATATAATTACACTAAATATAACTATCTTTTATCTCTTCTTTCAATTAATTAATATTTTTTGATAACTATGATTTGACCGAATCAAATGGTATTGAACGTTGGAGTTTGATCCTGATAAGGAGAGGACGATGTGGACCCGTTTTTTTTTTTTTGATCCTGGACCAACCCGAAATTCGTTCTGATCCGGAACCGTTTCAACCAGAACCTATTTGAAAATAACTTATGTCCAAGATCTTTGTTTCTTTCTATTATTTCTATTTGTTTATTTATGTTATTTATGGTTCATATTGTATTCCAATAATTATTGGTTGTTTACTCTTGGTGATTTAGTGATTGGAAGCTTTACAAATAAGCCAATTTGCATCATCTAGTCGAGACTTATAAGGTTAGTTCTTTTGATACCCCAACTTATGTGATGTAGAAATATTTATTATATAATTGTCATACTAGATTACTAGCTCATGTATGTCTTTAAGTTAGCTTGATGGATCATGCTAAGCCTAACAAACTTAATTTATAGACCAACAAGTCACTTTAAGCCATACGTGTTTGATATAAACAACATATAAAATAAAACTGATATGTATGAAATTATTTTGATGGATCATGCTAAGCCTAATGAAGGAGACAATTATGGGTCACTTTGGATTCTTATAGGGATTTGTAACTAGCATGCTAATAAACTTTAAAGATAATTCATGTATGTGCATGTATTTGTGATCTTACTGTGTTAGGCTCTAACACTTAGTGTAATTTGGTTATAGATCAATAAAAATGTCGTCAAATAGAGAATGGATGTACGGGACCAGAACCAATAAAGACGGTACTATAAATTTGCAATTTCAACAACGTGTTGATTATTTCTTGGATTTTGCATACAAAAACGCAAAGAACATTGAAGGGGAAACTATAAATGGGGTTCGAAAGTTATTAATTAGATGTCCGTGTAAAACATGCAACAACCGTTTTATAATTTTCAGCTTCAAAAAGTTCAGGCGGAACTAGAAAGAGAACGTGAGGCCCGACAAAACATTGAAGCCCGTTTCGAACTATTTCAACAAAAGCGTGAAAAAGAGCGGGCCGACCAAGACGCATGGCGAAAAAATATGGAAGAAATGGTGAAAAACATCGGAAAGAAGTAAACAAAGCTCTCGTTTTGTTAAGTATTGGAATGTTGGATTAGTTTTGAATCAAAAAACTCTCTTAATTAGGTTTTTTTGTGTGTTTTGGAATGTTTTGCAACTTTTGGGATGTTTTAGAATCTTGCTTGTTGCAAATGTTTTGGAATAATGTTTTATAATTTTGCTTGATGCAATTTTTTTGAAATGTTTTATATTTTGCTGCATTTTTTAATCCAAAAAATGGTTTTTTAAAATTGAGATATTGTTATTTTGTCACAAATCTGTCGCAAAAAATTGTAGGAATTTTGTCGCAAATCTTAATTTCTAAGTTGTAGGAAATTTGTCGCAAACTCTTTTGATAACTTTGTAGGAAATTTGTTGGAAACCGTTAGTTTTGTAGATAATTCGTAGCAAATTGTTTAGAGAAAATTTATAAATTTGTAGGAAACTTGTGGAAAGTTATATGATTTGTAGGAATTTTTGTCGCAAGAAAGTTTTATAATTTGTAGGAATTTTGTCGCAGAAAAATTTTATAATTTGTAGGAATTTTCTTGCAAGAACGTTTTATAATTTGTAGGAATTTTGTCGGGAAAATAAAAAATTATGAATATTTTTTTTAATAGTGTTTTAATTTTAAAAATAAAATATCATAAAATAATATACAAAAAACGCAAAAACGTGGAAGAATTGTCGAAATTTTGCAAGAAGAGCGATTTGTCAGTATTTTGTAACAAATTTTGCGACGAGAGATTTTGTAGGAATTTTGTAGTAGATTTTGTCGTATTTTTGTAGCTAATCCGGTTACCCACAAGTTTATTTCCTATGAATTTTTTTGTAGGAAATTTGTGGGTAAGGCCAATTTCAGACAAATTTGCTACAAATTTGGTTGTCACAAACTTGACAATTTTCTAGTAGTGATAATAATGATAAGTGTTTAAAATAAATCGGGAACGAGCTTGTGATGCTATGCTTCCCCAGTTCCACTAGATGTGATTATGAGACAATCTGCTCTAAAACAAGCTAGACTTACTGAGCTCCAAGGTAATCAAGCTCCATAATCAGGTGGTTTTTCAAGAACTTGTTAGCGAGTATTAAATGGAGTCCAAACCCTCTCTTTTGTTAAACAAAGGGCTTGTATGGGTCAACCCTCAAATGATAACCTAGTTTCTCCTATCTGGTGAGTGAAGGGACACCTTAAGGACTTTGATAACAGCAGCCCTTAGCGCCTTGGTTAAGAAAAAAATGCATAAATTATTGTATTTTAAATGTAACCACCTACAGATGGTTGATAACAAGTTCTTAGATCGTGAATTTGATGTGCGTGTTTCTTTTGCAGTTTACGCATAAGGAAAGTTTGCAAAACATTAGAGGAGGATGCTTTTAAGCCAATCTTGCATCACTATTATGGTCCCAAGTTTCGGGTTGAGCTGTCCATCCCTAAGGTATACATATGTCAATGTTCTTATATTATTTTTTTTGCTTAGCGAGGCCTACCCAAACAATTAGAACCAGAATTTTTGAGGCGCGCCTCAAGGCGAGACGGGAAGAAATCGTTTCTGAGACGACGCCTCTCTGGCTCATTTTATACGTACGCCTCACAGGTTCATTATTTTACAGATAGCAAGGAAAGTTTTGGATGCGGCTACGCATTGCGTTGTGATATCCGATGAAATCGATGTTGTGTTCCATCTCCATCAAGCAACCATTGTTGTTGGTATGTCAGTTTTTTACTCTACCCGTTGATTTAAGGAAAACTATTCTTACGTTTATTCTCCTGAAAATTTTTACACATTTTATTTTTGTACTTAGTATTTACAAGATGTAATGTACATGTTAGTGTAGATGGAGGTCATGCAACCACATTTTTGGCTACATCTGGTGTTAACGACGATGTTTGCTCAGGTTTCGGCCAGATTAAGGTTCCGGTTGATATCTGGTCAAGCTCTTTTGTCTTGCAGGTCTGATCTTAGAGGTGACGCTGGCTGCTGATGAAAGTGGTGGTGGTGTTCGACGGTTTTCACAGTACAAGTCAGGGGATATCACGCTCTCTCTCTCTCTCTCTTTTTTTTTTGGGGGGGGGGGGTATTTAAGAATCTAATTTGTTTCGTTATTATCAAAATTTAAAATTATAATTTGGGTTTGTCGCAACAAAAACTAGCCAAAAGGGATGGGGCGCCGATAGATCGTGACCTGATGCTCAGTACTTATGGGATTTTTATCAGTGTTACAAGCGAAGACACAGAGTTGATGAAATACAGAGAGAGGTGTTGATGCATTTTATGTGGACGCGACTTGGTTCGGTTCAACTCAATTCGGTTCGACCCGGTTAGCTTCGGCTCAAGCCCGACGTCACGACATTCCTCCGTCGTGCGTCCCAGAGTTCTACTCGCGAAGCACGAAGCGCCGCAAGCCGGTTCCCGCTGCCACATCATCATGTCATCATCATGATGATGTCATGATGATGTCACTACTTTGACTTAGCTTGGCAAATATAACATGTTGAATTCTGTACGTGCATGCATGGTTGTTGGGCCTTATCTTTGGGCTTTGACCACAGCCAATCGCACAAGACAACATGGGCCAAAGCCCCAATCGCACAAGTGATAAACCCATATATAAACCGAAATCACTTTGGATTTCGGAGGGTGGGTGTGAGAACCGAAGACAAGGGAAAAGGGTGTGTGTGACAGACAAAGAAGAACCGCACAAGGAAGACACACCCGAGAGATTCAAGAGAGAGTTTGCAAAGATTGTTTTTGTAAACATTGAGCTTGTAACTGACTTTTCTTACGTATTAATACATTGGTGTTAATCGTTGAGTCTCGGTCTTGTATCTCGTGTTCTTGTCGTGTTCGTTCTCGGTTTGCCATTTCCGGTTGGATTCCGCACAACCGGGTTGGTTCGTACACAAGGATTAGGCGACTAGATCCTCCCCTAGCCGGACCTACAAGTGGTATCAGAGCCTTGGCTCTTCTCCTTGTTAAAACCGAGCGTTTTCGGGTTGTTTTCCGGGTGTTTGAAGTTTATATTTTCTGAAAAAATCAGCTCATATTTTCGAATTTTCTGGTGTTTTTGCTGAAAGTTCTTATAAAAACCTCTTTATTTCTCATTTTCACATGTTAAAAATTGGTTTTAAGTGAAGTTTTTAGCAAGAATTCGTGTTCGGCAATTTACGGTTCACCGGAAAACTTATAAGTTTGCCGGAAAATTCAAATTTTTCTGGGTTGTTCTTCATACATTCATATCATCTTCATAGTGTTCTTCATAATTTCACCTTTTTGATCCTTGAAAGTGTTTGTGAAAGTTGTTTGTAATTTGAAAATTGTGATTGGAAATAAAATATTGTGTGCCCATCATTTGGTTGGTAACTTGGAAAAGGTGTAGCCGAAAGTGGGTTACCTTGTGTCAGGTGGTAGAAAGTCAAAGTCCCAGTCACACAAGATCTGATAGTCACACAAGTTTGATTATTCAACAATCAGTTCAATCGTACAAGATTCAGCAATCACACAAGTCTGATCGCACAACATTCAGCCTGTCGCACAAGATTTGGAAGCCCAAAACCTGTTTTGTCATTTGGGCCTGGACTGTTTCAATTAACCAGGAGCCCAAAAGATAGTGGAAAGTCTTTTTGTCTAATCGCACAAGCATAATATAAACACTCATCACATTCAGTCGCACAAGTCTTCAAATCGTACAACAACTTGTTTAATCGTACAAGATAGTGGGCTTTTATAGTGGGCTTCTGATTACTATTTGGGCTGTTTGTTTAGTCACACAAGCATTTGGGATCGCACAAGACTTGATCTTTCGAACAAGGGTTGATCTTTCGATCCTAGTCTGTTTAAGTTTAACAGTTTGTGTTTTTCAGGTCTTTCGATCAGAGATCCTTCGGCTGGTTGTTATCATTCGAGATATTAACATAGTTTGTGAAAATTAAATTTTAAAAAGGGAAAACTTGTTTTTCAAATTTTTAAATCATTTTCACTTAATATATTAATTTTTATAAAATGGGAACAAACGATCAGTGGGATCCAACCGCGTGGACTCTAACATCTTCACGATCATCAGTTACACAACCTGAGCCAGAATTCGACAAATCTGCATGGATGCGAGCTATTGCACCAACTCAAGCTGCAATGATTACTGCAAATCAATGGGCATTGGTCACAAATCAAAACAGCAGCATTCAATCTATGATGCAGAACGACAGTGAAACTGGTACAAGCACAAAACCGCCAAAGCTAAATCACATCAATGATTGGGGATGGTGGAAAGAAAGGCTGAGAACTTATGTTCAGGGGCAAGGTCAAGATCTATGGATGTGTTTCTTCACTCCATTTGAAAACGAGTTGGAAATTGCAGGATCAAATCCAGAAAGTTACAGCACTCTGACTGATGCAGATAAGAAAAAGATTGAATTAGAAAAGAAAGCATTCATGATTCTCAGACAAGCTCTTAACAGAGACATTTACCACCAGTTTGTTTATTGCACTACTACTAAAAGCTTGTGGGATATGCTCACGTTAAGATGTGAAGGAAATGCTCAATCAAGAAAGATCAAGCAAGATTTGCTGAAGAAAGAGTTTGAAGGATTCACGTGTATGGAGAATGAGACTTTGGCAGATTTATCTACAAGGTTTCATCACTTGTTGAGCGAGATGTTTGCATTCAAAGTCAATGCCACTCCACAAGAAATGACAAAGAGATTTGCTGATAGCTTACCAGCAAAGTGGAGCAGTTATCTTGAGATTCTCAAAGAAAACGGTGTTTTAGACACAATCACCGTTTATGATTTAATTCAAAAACTGGAGAACAAGGATGTGGAAGAAAAACTGAAGGCAAAAAGAACACTTACTCCTCAAAGTCCAGAGATGTATTTTGGGATTGCAGGGGGTATCAGTGGAGAAAAACCAGCTTCTCAACACGCAAAGCTTCAAACAGCTTTCATCTCAAACACTGGTCCATCAACAACAGATCAGTTTGATCCTTCAGCATACTTGATGTATCCAAGACCAGATGTGAAACCGACAGCTCCTCAGCAGCAACAACCGCAACAGCAAGGGTTTTATGGAAGCTCTTCAAACATTCATGCCACTTCCAATCCAAACACTGTCAGATTAGACACTTCCAACTTTTCCAAAGTCAGTGTCGAAATAGCCAAGGAGCATATGGAGATGTTGAATACCTTGGTTAGTGCTTATTGTGGATTGATCGCAGGTCAGATTGGGAATATCAATCTAACCAATGAAGATTATCAGCAAGTGGATAAAGATGAGTTTGAGATGATGGATATCAAGTGGGCTCTTGCTAGTGCAATTCGAAGAGCAAAGGAGTTTATGGAAAGGACCGGGAGAACCAACTTGGAAAGCAAGAAAGACACCAAGTATGGGTTCGACAAGCAAGCTGTAACATGCTTTAACTGTGGTGAACGTGGTCATTTTAAAAGGGAATGCACAAGACCAGCTCAGCATGGAAACCAAAATCCCTTCAGAAATCAAGGCCAGAACAGGAACAATGTTCGTACGTTGGTACCTGTCAACAACCAAAGCCAACCAGGGTCATCAAATGCCAACCGGGGACTCGTGGTTCAAATGGATGAAGGTTGTGATTGGTCGCTTCAGCTTGGAGAAGGAGGAAATGGTGGAACAGCTTGTTATGCTAAAGTAACAGAGAAGGTAGTAGAACCCGTGTCTGCTGGTGAATCTTCAGAAGATGAAGATAGTTCGGGTTACAGTGGAAGCACAGATGGAGAATCACTTGATGTTGGTGATTTATCAAGTGATGCTTTAGATTTGAAGGTTGATGAACTTTTGGCTGAAGCTGAAGTATTATGCAAGAGGAGATCTATTCTATGCCAGAAATCTGCTGGAACTTCCGAGAAGCTTGCTAAGTTCTTCTCTGAAGATGGATCTTTTTCTTTCCATTCAGCCTTTACGGCTAATGTCGACAGTTCATCAGGTCAGGTAAGTGTCGATGAACCCACTGTAGTTAGCTGTAAAAATTGTGATAGCTTAAAGGTTAAATATGCTGAACAGGAAAGTAAATTTGAAGTCACACACAAACACAATCAAGAATTGATTGTTGATCTTTCGAAAGCAACTGAAGCTAACTTGTTTTTAACCAGAAATGAAAAGGAGTTTAAAGCAACAATTGCGTCATTAAAACATGATGTTTCTGAATTACAAAGGGCTGTTTTGAGAAAACAACATGTTAACAATGATTTAATTGACACAATTGAAAAGCAAATGGTTGAGTTAGCAACAGCTAGATGTGAATGTGAGACAATTAAGCAGAAATTGGAAAGCTATTCCAATTCCCGCTATGTTTTGGATCACATTATTGATGTTCAGAAGAAAAAGGGGGATAGGAAGTGTAATGGATTCAAATCATGTCCTCCCCCAATGAATCACAATTACTCCAAATCGCCTGATGATGAGGATATGCCCCGTTTTGAACCTACAGTGCCACTCAATCTAGATGATTTTGCAGCAGGCCTCGGGTTCACAACTGGTACATCATCCTCTGGTCAATCTGAATCTGAGAATGTGACAGATTCATCGTGTGTTAAGGAACAGAGTCCTCCCACTGTTGAGGATACTGATTCTTCGGATGATGAATCTGATGATGAGTCTGTAGTGATTGTGAACCAACAGTCTAACTCGGTTACAACAGATATTCCAATCGAGAATCACATCTTATGTGATCCACCAGTGGAACCGAGTAAGACTGAAATGTCAAAAGGAATGGAGTCCCTTGTTTCTAGTTGTGAAGGGAATAACTTGTTGTACACGCTCAAAGGAGATGACAAAATCTACTCTAACAAAGATTTTCCAATTAAAAATGTAAATCAAGATTTAATTGAGCAAATTTTTGAAGGATGTATTGAAAAGTTTTTGGGGAACAAAAGTGGCAAAGTTACCGTCACTCAATGTGATCCAATTCCGTGTGAACAAATTAGAAAACAATACGGAAACCAAAAACAACCAATTGAGCGAAAACAACAAGTGAACTCCGGGAAAGGTAAGGGACAGGGAAAGAAGGCTCAGAACAAGAATGTTCAAGCACCTAAAGTTCAACAGCAAAAGGTGCAAAACAAAAGAGCTCCTGTTAAGAAAAGAGAACCGAAAGTGAACTTTGTTGGATCCAAGGGTACAGATAAACTTGAAACATTTCAGGATAAATCTAACATTGATTTTATAAAACAAGTTAGAATTTTAAAACGAAATGATCAGAATAATTACACCCAACACTCCAACGGATGTGATTTAGGTCCAAGTACATCTAGATCACAAAGTTCATTGTCTGGTTCTCAGTCTGGTCATCAACATGTTTCTCCGAGGTTTGTAGAGCGGAGAATGTGTTTTGAGTGTGGCACAGTTGGGCATATTGTAAGATATTGCCCATACCTGCAAAAGTTGAAGGCTCCCCAAGAAACCAATTACCGAAAACGACCTGTTTCCCCGAAACAAGACCCACGTGTCTTGAAAGAAAGGGAAAAGAAGTTGAAACAAAAGAATCAAAAGGTAATTGAGAAGGCCTTAAAATCAGAGGTCAAAGAAGAAAAACCTGTTCAAGCAAAACCTAAAACTGTAAAACCAGTAAATGCTAAAACAATAAATTCAAATGCTGGTAAAGGACAAACAGCTTGGAAACCAAAACAGGTAATTCAATCAGGGGGAGCACCGCAGGTTCTGTTTCCTAATCATCAGGAGATTGAGATCACTTTCCTTGATGATCAAGGACGACCCAAGTCCACAAAGTCTTGGGTCCCCCTCTCCGTCTAATCTTTGAATGAGTGTGTAGGATATTCCAGGAGGAACTTTCGACAGTCGTAAGATTGTTGATAGTGGAGTGTCCATGCACAAAATAGGCGACAGAAGAAATTGTTGCCTTTGATGGAGAGAAGAGAAGAAAAGGAAAAGAGAAACAGAAGTGTCTGTTGAATGAGTTTGAAAAGCTTCGACAAAAATGCAAAGCCTTTTACAATCAAGCTTTGATCGGGTCCCCGGGATAGATTCAATCAAAATGTACGCACCTGCAGCACGTTTGAAATTCAAAATCAACAAGATGAACGTGCAGTGTACATTTCTTCGCGGTGTGACTGAAGAAAAAGTGTTTGTTGAACAAACCAACCGGGTGTGCGGATGCCTTGGCATGGGATGAACAACCGCACACTACTTCTGAAAGAGAAAGACAAAGACCTTCGCTGGTGAAATGTGGAAGACCAGCCGGACCCAAAGGTTTATGATCTTGTTGCTGTCAAGAGACTTCTCAGTAGCTACAAAGAATCGACTTTGAAATCCACACCGGGTGGATATCCAGTTTGGGAGAGCACTCAGATTCCTTGCAATGCACGAAGCAGTTGCAGGATACGGTTTTAAAATTTCTAATCTCTCCTTTACTTGTCGATATTTAAGCTGCTTTATAAATTGTTATCCTCTCGCAGCACTCTTTGGCCAGACAATGTTGTCATGGTCAGCACCGCAAACCGACATGCCAACTGATTTTTCCAAAATTCGATAAATCTTTTCAGATTAAAAATTAATTTTGGTAAACGGCATTGAGGTAAAACATGAGTTAACCAACATCGGAAAGTCATTTTTGTAAATACCTTTGTGTTTTTAAATTTTATCTTAGTTTGTTGATTTTAGGGGGAGTAAATCCAAAATTTGAAAAATCCAAAAACATCGAAAAATTTCAAAAGCACAAAAACAATAGAAAAACAAAAATGAGTTTCCTGGCGAGAAAAAGAGAAAATGATAGTACATCAGTGGTCTGTCCAAACCTCTTTAAACCTTAAATGAAAAAGCGATAAGCAGCTCTATATAAGATGTATCGGTAGGCTCACAATCATTTTAAAGTGTGCAGGGTGATATAAACTTAAATCGACTGAAGACCAGGTGGGAACCACTCATTGGCATATGGTCTTGGTACCGAAATTTCGTTTGATAGATTGCCGAGGTTCTGAGATATTCGGTCTTTATGCTGCTTATCATCTGGGTATCATGGTTGTATCTTTTACCGAAAAAATAACGGGGACGCAAGTCTAGATCTTCCATGATACTATACATACGTGTACATATTGCATTCGACCTCAATAAGTGATAAACAATCACATGTCCAAACAAAATAAGTGATAATATATCACATTTATCCGGGAGTCAAGTTCGTCTCTCTGCTGTACGAAAGTACTGACCTGTTCACGGACTTGCTCCTGTGCCCTCATGCATCGAAAATCAAGTTCCTCATCAATAAGTGATTCTATCACATAGGGCTTGTTTTCAATCAAAATAAGTGAGGATCTCACATCATATACGGTCAAACAGATGATAATCGGTATACTCACCGGTAAGATGAACTCTCGTGCATACCTTGATACGGGAATGTGTCGTGATGTGGATGAACACCGGTCGGTAAGTATAAATCATACCTTAATGTATCCCCTCGCCATGATTACATCTGATAAGTTGAGCTTATGTGGACTACAATACCGATAATTGTTATAGGATGCTTATCTAAATGTTATCTAAAAGAACAACAAGAGTGTTTTGACGTGACCGTACACTGATATGATTCTCTTACCCTCGAAACTCGCAAAAAGAATGTCTGTAAATATTTATTTACTGCTTTGTATCTTTGTATATATTTATTTATTGCTTTCCGTCTTTACATTTGAAAAATGAAAAATTCCAAAAAGATTTTAGGTGTGTTTTAATATAAACTTTATAAAAGCCAAAAAGATTTTGCTTCTTGTTTATTTTTGATTGACTGATGTTGGAACTCGAGTCTATCCTACCCAAAATCCTGATTGTAAGCCGGAAAACAATTGCATCTTCATAAACAGTCGAAGTTAACAAGTTTTGAAAGTTAAAGGACTAAACTTGATCATTTTCTAAACTTTCAAAATGTTGTCGGTCGGTGTTTGATTGAGATTTGATCTCATATGTGTCGTTTGTTTAAATGTTAACTATATTCCAAGCGGTTGTTCTCATTATGCGTTTAGCTTTCTTGCATGTGCAGATGCTAAAGGCCAGGAGAACATGTTCGATGACAAGCTTTGGAATGAAGACACGAAGTGGAGGCACTCAAAGTATAAAATGATCGAGTTGCCGCTGACCCTTCATCAACACCACAAGGATCTGAAGAATTGACAAGTCAAAAGATTCACGAGCATAACTCATTGGAGAGTTCATTTTAAGGGGGAGCTTATTGACACACTACCTAAACGAAAAGGGGAGTTTGTTGATACACTTTCTTCTTACGGCGCGTGAAGACTTTGAAGATCCTCCGACATGGAAGACATGGAAGTTGAACCTCACGAGTAGCGTCCAAGGGGGAGTTTGTTGATGCATTTTATGTGGACGCGACTTGGTTCGGTTCAACTCAATTCGGTTCGACCCGGTTAGCTTCGGCTCAAGCCCGACGTCACGACATTCCTCCGTCGTGCGTCCCAGAGTTCTACTCGCGAAGCACGAAGCGCCGCAAGCCGGTTCCCGCTGCCACATCATCATGACATCATCATGATGATGTCATGATGATGTCACTACTTTGACTTAGCTTGGCAAATATAACATGTTGAATTCTGTACGTGCATGCATGGTTGTTGGGCCTTATCTTTGGGCTTTGACCACAGCCAATCGCACAAGACAACATGGGCCAAAGCCCCAATCGCACAAGTGATAAACCCATATATAAACCGAAATCACTTTGGATTTCGGAGGGTGGGTGTGAGAACCGAAGACAAGGGAAAAGGGTGTGTGTGACAGACAAAGAAGAACCGCACAAGGAAGACACACCCGAGAGATTCAAGAGAGAGTTTGCAAAGATTGTTTTTGTAAACATTGAGCTTGTAACTGACTTTTCTTACGTATTAATACATTGGTGTTAATCGTTGAGTCTCGGTCTTGTATCTCGTGTTCTTGTCGTGTTCGTTCTCGGTTTGCCATTTCCGGTTGGATTCCGCACAACCGGGTTGGTTCGTACACAAGGATTAGGCGACTAGATCCTCCCCTAGCCGGACCTACAAGAGGAACAAAAGTTGCTTGAATCTTGAACTTTTAGTGCTGACATGGACGGTACACTTACATTCATTGTTCTTGATTTCTTGTCAACAAAGTTTTCGTCTTTTAAGTGTTTGTGCATACAATATATATTCTTTGGGCATGAACTTCTTGAGTTATGGTAAATATCATTGTCGATAGTTAAAATAAAAGTCTAATTAGAACTTTTTATATGGTTTTTAGCTTGGGACTGAGATCTCGAGAAACTAAAAAGGTATTAGCCACATTGAGAGCTCTTGTTGAGGTAATGGAAGTCCTTAGTAAAGATGCTGAGCCTGATGGAGTTGTAAGACGTATTGCAGAAGAGGTATCTCACTTTTCCCTCTATTTATAAACTTGTGTTATTCTTTTCATTTTAACTTATATTTTACTATTATTGTAGTTAAAAAGGTTAAAGAAAACAGATCAAGGATTGTCAGCGGATCTCATGCCTTACAACATTGTTCCTCTTGACGCACCATCTTTGACTAATGCTATTGGGTTCTATCCAGAAGTAAGTTAATTGACTATTTTAATAGTAGTTATGTCTTACTTGTTTTTCGTTCACTTGAAAGTATTCATGTGATGCACCTTTAGGCATGGCCTTTTTATATAAGGTCTTTTTTGTTTTCTTTTGATTCACAGGTTAGGGCTGCGATATCGGCACTTAGGTATCGTGAACAATATCCACGGCTTTGAGCTGATTTTGAGGTTCCTGCACAACACACCCTAGACATGTTTGATCCTTTGGGATTTGTGTTCGGGTTTCAGGTTTGGATTCTTTTGTAGCTGAATCTTGTTGGTTTTTCAAGCTTGTAGGAATGATCTGTTACAAATTCAGTCAATTTCTTATTCACTATGAGATTAGCGGTCCTTTGTGGGCATTTTCTTGTCACTTAGGAATAATGTTTAGATGTTGTCGGTTTAGATTTTATATTTATGGTGACATTACATGTGCAGAAGGACAACATCAGGAATCAACGTGAGAATGTTGTTCTTGCTATAGCAAATGCATAATAACGGCTTGGTATACCTGTCGAATCTGATCCAGTGAGTGATGCTATTTATTTGTTTAAACATTTTCATCAGTTTCTCTAACTAGCGTAATTCAATAGACATGTTGCTGATGTGTAAATTTTATATTGTTTTAGAAAATAGACGAGAGAGCAATTACGGAAGTTTTCCTAAAGGTTCTGGATAATTACATCAAATGGTGCAAATATCTACGTATACGTCTTGTTTGGAATATGTATTTACATGCACTGGTATTTGCCTATTATATTTATCATTCCTCATGCTTTGCTAATTTTAGTGAGAGATTGTTAAGTGTATCAAAGTCGGTTCCGGTCATTTTTGCCATTTGGTAAATATTTGTAATTGGATGTGTATGTATTTGGAAAACTAGAAATAGCAGCTAACTGGGAATAGAAATAAAATGGAATTTTTTTTTACTGTTTTTTTACTTTTAGTGGCGACAACTGTCGTCGCTAAAGATCAATATGTCGCCACTAAAAGTCAACAAACTTCAGCGGCGACATTTTTAGCTGCGACATCTGCTCTTTAGCGACGGAGCATTAGCGGCGACAAGTCGTCGCTAAAACCTTTAGTGGCGACAAATGGGACTTTTAATTGTCGTCGCTAAAAGTCTGTTTTCCTGTAGTGTACGATAAGCAATGTTATATGTGTGTGTAGGCGCACATTTTCTTTCAAAGCTAATATTATAATGAGAAGAAACAATTGCATATTTCCCCTTAAAAAACTGCTTAATTGCGTATTTACCCAACTTAAAATTAAAATTGCATGTATCCTCTTTCTTAACTGTTAAAATTGCATATATCCTCTTCCATAACTAATATAGTTACAAATTTACCAATTTTGATTTATGTTATTAAAACCAAGTTATATAATGACTTTTTTATCCTTATTTTTACTAAAACTTAAAAAAAAAATACGAACTAAATTATGTGAATGGGCACAGCAGGAGCATGATAAACGCAACATTTGCTTTGACGCCATTAAAAAAAGATGAATATCAATACTAGAACATAACTTAAACAATCGTAACTGATTATATGTTATTATTTGGTCATATTTTCTAGGATCTGTATTGGGAGCAATGAAAATAATGTCAATCACTCTCTTCTTTGCTCCTTTCGGTTCATATTTTCTAGGACATGTTTTTGTGTTTGATAAATTTGCTTTTCGTTAATGAATAAATTTGTATTTTTTTTAAGTTTTAGTAAAAAAAATAAGGCTAAAAAGTCATTATATAACTTGTTTTTAATAAAATAAATCAAAATGGGTAAATTTGTAATTATATTAGTTAAGGAAGAGGGTATATGCAATTTTATTAGTTAAGAAAGGGGATATATGCAATTTTAATTTTAAGTTGGGTAAATACGCAATTAAACAGTTTTTTAAGGGGAAATAGGGAAATATGCAATGAGAATGGCAATAACCACATAAACATGTATACATAGCTTCCATTAAAAAGAGGAATACTGAAAAACAACTCTTTATGTATCACTCCTCAGCTTTTTTTTTTTACCTTCTTTTTCTTGAATTTTTAAAACAAATATATAAAGAGTAAAATGCATAAAACGTCTGTTATCTTTCCTCAAACTTTTAGGTTCCAGCCGTTATGTTTAAAACTTGCTGAAAACAACCTTTACGTTTATTTTTGTTACGAGTTTCATCCTTTATGACTAACCAAATTAATTATCTCAGTTTAATTTCCTTACATGCCTAACATGTAAGGGTATATTTGTCATTTTTATTCTTCTTCTTCATCTTTTTCTTATAAAACCCAAAAGAAACAAACAATAATTCCTCTTCATTACCTTAAAAACCCTACCCTACAATTCTTCTTCATCTTCAAGCGAAAATATATGTTCAACTACCATGGTGCTTGTAGGTCCGGCTAGGAGGATCTAGTCGCCTAATCCTTGTGTACAAACCAACTCGGTTGTGCGGAATCCAACCGAGAAAGGCAAACCGAGATAGAACACGCAAATGCACGACACACAATATTCACCGATTAACACCTCTGTATTAATACGTATGAAAGGTTCAGTTACAAGCTCAATGTTTACAGATGTACTCTATAAACTCTCTCAAACTCTCGTGAGTGTGTGTGCTGTCAACAGAATGCTCTAAGTGTTCTCTCTGTTCTCCACTTGAACACAACACACTACATGAGTATATATACTCATCACAGCTCGTCTGGTCGAAGGATCAGATAGACTGATCGAAAGATCATCTATCGACATGAAACCTATCGAAGGATCCACATATACCTCGAAGGATGATATCCTTCGAGGTCCATCTGTATCCATCGAAGGCTTATCTTTCGAGCACATCGAAGGATATAAACAATCCTTCGATGTCTCATCCTTCGACACAGACAACATATAAACAATGTGCTAACTGTTTGGTCAAGTCAAACCAGGAGGATGGTTGACTTGGTCAAACTTACATCGAACGCACATAATAACAAACCTAAGACGTAAATCAGACTAACACAAGACATCGTTTTGTATCATGACAAAATACAGACAAAGTACAGACACAAGTGCACCAACAAACTCCCCCTTGGCTGTAGCTTTGTCTCGATCTTCGTGTCTTCAAGTCTCTGACGTCCTTTCAACCGAGTCGAGACCAAGTCGATCTGAGCTGAGTTGAACCGAGCCGAGTCGTGTCCACAAAATATGTATCAACAAACTCCCCCTTGGACGCTACTCGTGAGGTTCAACTTCGATGTCTTCCACGTCGGAGGATCTTCAAAGTCTTCACGTGTCGTAAGTAGAAAGTGTATCAACAAATTCCCCTTTTCATTTAGGTAGTGTGTCAATAAACTCCCCCTTAGATTGAACTCTCCATTGAGTCATGCTCGTGAATCTTTTGACTTGTCAATTCTTCAGATCCTTGTGGTGTTGATGAAGGGTCAGCGGCAACTCGATCATTTTATCCTTTGAGTGCCTCCACTTCGTGTCTTCATTCCAAAGCTTGTCATTGAACATGTTCTCCTCGCCTTTAGCATCTGCACATGCAAGAAAGCTAAACGCATAATGAGAACAACCGCTTGAAATATAGTTAAACATTTAAACAAACGACACATATGAGATCAAATCTCAATCAAACACCAACCGACAATATTTTGAAAGTTTAGAAAATGTACAATTTTAATCCTTTAACTTTCAAAATGTGTTAACTTCGACCATTTATGAAGGTGCAATTGTTTTCCGGCTTACGATCAGGATTTTGGGTAGGATAGACTCGAGTTCCAATATCAGTCAATCAAAGACAAACTAGAAGCAAAATCTTTTTGGAATTTTTCATTTTGCAAATGTAAAGACGGAAAGCAATAAATAAATATATACAAGAATGCATAAACTGAAAACAGTAAATAAATATCTACAGACATTCTTTTTGCGAGTTTCGAGGGTAAGAGAATCATATCAGTGTACGGTCATGCCAAAACGCTCTTGTTGTTCTTTTAGTTAACATTTAGATAAGCATCCTATAACAATTATTGGTATTGTTGTCCACTTAAACTCAACTTATCACTTGTAATCATGGCGAGGGGATACGTTAAGGTATGATTTATACTTACCGACCGGTGTTCATCCACACACGACACATTCCCGTATCAAGGTATGCACGAGAGTTCATCTTACCGGTGAGTATACCGATTATCATCTGTTTGACCGTATATGATGTGAGATTCTCACTTATTTGATTTGAAAACAAGCCCTATGTGATATAATCACTTATTGATGAGGAACTTGATTTTCGATGCATGAGGGCACAGGAGCAAGTCCGTGAACAGGTCAGTACTTTCGTACAGCAGAGAGACGAACTTGACTCCCGGATAAATGTGATATATTATCACTTATTTGTTTGGACATGTGATTGTTGATCACTTATTGAGGTCGAATGCAGTATGTACACGTATGTATGGTATCATGGAAGATCTAGACTTGCGTCCCCGTCATTTTCCGGTAAAAGAAACAACCATGATACCCAGATGATAAGCAGCATAAAGACCGAATATCTCAGAACCTCGGCAATCTCTCAAACGAAATTTCGGTACTAAGACCATATGTCAATGAGTGGTTCCCACCTGGTCTTCAGTCGATTTAAGTTTATATCACCCTGCACACTTTAAAATGATTGTGAGCCTACCGATACATCTTATATAGAGCTGCTTATCGTTTTTCATTTTAAGGTTTAAAGAGGTTTAGACAGACCACTGATGTACTATCATTTTCTCTTTTGCTCGCCAGGAAACTCATTTTTGTTTTTCCAATGTTTTTGAGTTTTTGAAATTTTTCGATGTTTTTGAATTTTTCAAATTTGGATTTACTCCCCCTAAAATCAACAAACTAAGATAAATTTTAAAACACAAAGGTATTTACAAAAACGATTTCCCGATGTTGGTTAACTCATGTTTTACCTCAATGCCGTTTACCAAAATTAATTTTAATCAGAAATGATTTATCGAATTTTGGAAAAATCAGTTGGCATGTCGGTAAGCGGTGCGGACCATGACAACATTGTCTGGCCAAAGAGTGCTATACGAGATAATAATTCACAAAGCAGCTTAAATATCGACAAGTATATGAGAGATTAGAAATTTTAAAACCGTATCCTGCAACTGCTTCGTGCATTGCAAGGAATCTGAGTGCTCTCCCAAACTGGATATCCACCCGGTGTGGATTTCAAAGTCGATTTTGTAGCTACTGAGAAATCTCTTCACAGCAACAAGACCAGAAGCCTTTGGGTCCGGCTGGTCTTCCACATTGCACCAGCGAAGGTCTTTGTCTTTCTCTTTCAGAAGTAGTGTGCGGTTGTTCAATCCACGCCAAGGCATCCGCACACCCGGTTGGTTTGTTCAACAAACACATTTTCTTCAATCACACCGCGTAGAAATGTACACTGCACGTTCATTTTGTTGATTTTGAACTTCAAACGTGCTGCAGGTGCGTACATTTTGATTGAATCTATCCCGGGGACCCGATTATAGCCTTGAACAATCAAACTTTGAAATGATTTTCATTTTGTCGAAGCTTTCAATTTCTTTCGACAGACAATTCTGTCTTCTTTTCTTTTTCTTCTCTCCATCACAGGCAACAACTTCTTTGTCGCCGATCTTGTGCATGGACACTCCACTATCAATAATCCTATGACTGTCGATAGTTCCTCCTGGAACATCCTGCACACTCACTCAGAGATTAGTTGCAGAGGGGGACCCAAGCCTTAACAGACTTGGGTCTTCCTTCATCATCGACAAAGGTGATTTCAACCTCGCGATGACCTGGAACTGGTGAGACTCCCCCTGAAACTTTATCCGTTTTAGGTCTCCAAGCTTGTTTTTGTTTACCGGATTGTGTATTATTTACAGATTTAGAAATCTCCGGTTGTAACGATTGTGACAAAATTGGTTTCCTTTTAACAGGTTCTGGTTTTAAAGCCTTTTCGATCACCTTCACATTTTTACGTCGCTGTTTTGTTTCCTGTTCTTTAGCAGTGCGTTTATCATGTTTTGGAGAAACAGGACGACGTTGTGAGTGACCTTGTTCAGAGGGGGCTCTTTCAACAAAATTTGGTTTGGGCGAGTTTTTGCAGTCTTTAATGATGTGCCCAACCTTCCCACATTTGAAGAAAATTCTCCTTTCAACAAACTTAGGAGAACCGGTTCGACTTTCATGTGTTGAACCTGTAGACCCAGAGGTACTAGCTTCACACCCGTTTGTGTGCTGGGTGTAATTGTTTTGGCTGTTACGTTTTAAAATCTTGACTTGTTGAATAAAATCGGTGTTTGAATTATTTTCAAAAGTCTCAATTTTATCAGTACCCCTTGATGCTACAAACTTGATATCTTTGTTTTTCTTCTTGAAACGAGCTCCTTTTGATTCAACCTTAGCCTTTGGCTTTGGAGCTCGTTGTTGTTGTTGTTTACCCTTAAAAGCGACAGGTTGTTGTTTAGTCGGTAATTTTTGGTTTCCAAATTGTTTCCTCACTTCAGCTTTTGGAATAGGATCACACTGAGTTACTGAAACTCTCGGGATCGCTTTTCCCAAAAACTTAGTTATATTATCTTCAAACACTTTATCAATCAAGGATTGATTGACGTTTTTTATTGGAAAATCTTTGTTTGAATAAATTTTATCATCACCGACTAAAGTGTACAACACGTTATCACTTTTAACAGTAGACACTGTCTCAGTGATAGGATCTATCTCTTGTTTAGCACCAGTTGATTGCACAGCAGGAGTAGGAGGATCACACAGAATGTGATTCTCAAAAGGCACTTCTACTCCTTTTCTATCATCAAGAGATTTATCCTCATCACTCACATCTGATTCATCATCCGAAGAATCATAGTCCTCAATGGTTGGAGGACTTTGATTTGAAGCACATGATGACTTTTCCTTGCTATCAGATGAGCCCTCCGATGAATTGTCCGTTTTGAACCCTAAGCCAGTTGTAACTTCCTCATAATCAAGAGGTACAGTTGGCTCAAAACGCGGCATTTCCTCCTCATCGGGCAACTTGGTATAGTCGTGTCTCAAAGGGGGTGGACACTTCCTATAACCAACGCCTTTAACGTTTCCCTTTAGTTGCTGAACGTCAATGATGTGATCAAGCACATATCGGGAGTTTGAGTAACTCTCCAATTTGAGCTTGATCGCCTCATGTTCACATTTCGCCACGGCTAGCTCTTTCTTTGTTTCCTCAATGATATTAATGTAGTTATTAATACCAATTTGTTTGTTACAAACAGTTTTTGTTAATTCGGAAACACTTTTCTTTTGGGTTTCAATAACTGTTTTAAACTCCTTTTCATTGCGAGCTAAGGCCATGTTTGCCTCCTTGCACTTTGACAGTTCAACAACTAAACTCTGATTGTGACTATGAACCGTTTCAGATTCACGTTTCAATTTAGCACATTCAAGTTTTAATTCTTCAAAAGCATGTTTAGCATTAGCACATTCATGTTTCAATTCTTCACAATCACTACATATGCTAGGAGTAGGAGGATCAGAATTTACCTGACTTGTCGAGGCCGAGACATTCGCCATAAAGGCAGTCTGATAAGAAAAAGATCCATTTTCATAATTAGAATCTCCTGCATTCGAGCTTTCTTCATCTGAACTCCCACTATAACCCGAGCTATCATCACTTTCAGAAAACTCTTCCTTGTGAACATGCTTGATGTGATTGATAATTTTTGCATAGCATGCAGTTCCACCTCCTTGATTATTATCTCCCAATTGTACAGACCAATCACATCCTTCATCAGCTTGAACTATCAATGCCCGGTTGGGGTTTGAAGGCCCTGACTGGTTGGTTTGGTTGTTAGCAGCTACTATCCCTCTTTCGTTGTTAGCTTGATTTGAAGTACTTGTTTGATTTTGGAAGGGATTTTGGTTGCCTTGTTGGTTGCCTTGTTTGCTCGGTCGCGTGCATTCACGTTTGAAGTGACCCTTTTCACCGCAATTAAAGCATGTGACAGCATCTTTATTGAACCCCTACTTCGTATCATTTTTGCCTTCCAACGAAGTTCTTCCAGTTCGAGTCATGAAATCCTTTGCCCTTCTAACTGCACTTGCAAACGCCCACTTGATATCCATTAACTCCATTTCATCCCTGTCTATCTGCTGATAGTCTTCGTTTGTCAAATTAATGTTGCCAATTTGACTTGCGACTAATCCGCTGTAGGCATTAACCATAGTGGTAAGAATTTCAATGTGATCCCGTGCAGCTTCTACACTCACTTTGGAAAAATTTGAAGTATCAGGTTTGTTACCATAGAAGGCTTGTTGTGGTTGGGTTTGTGGTGGGGGTTTAGAAAAATAGGAAGCTGGATCAAATTGGGGTTGGGGTGGTGCAACTTGAGGTTTTGAAAAATAGGAAGCTGGATCAAATTGGGGTTGGGGTGGTGCAACTTGAGGTTTTGAAAAATAGGAAGCTGGATCAAATTGGGGTTGAGGTGTGGCTACTCCTCCAAAATAGGATCTTGGGTCGAAAGCATTTGACACATAAGCTGTTTGTATCTTTGGTTGCTGGCTTGTACTAGCAGCAGGAGCAATCCCTCCAAAGTACATCTCTGGATTTTGAGGGACAGGAATTAGTTTAGCTTTTCTGATCTCTTCTGCATCCTTGTTCTCCAGCTTTTGAACAAACTCATAGATACTCACAGTATCCAATACACCTGTATGCTTTAACAATTCAATGAATGAGCTCCACTTTGGTGGTAGAGCATCAGCAAACCGTGCGACTATTTCCTGTGAAGATACAACAACCTTGTAAGAAATCAGTTCACTAAGTAAATGATAAAAACGAGTAGTCATATCATTTAGAGTCTCATTCTCCAAGAACTGAAATGATTCAAACTCTTTCTTCAATAAATCATGGCGTATCTTTCTAGTAACTGCATTTCCGTCTCCTCTCGCTACCAATGCATCCCATAAAGCGTTCGTGGTCTTACAATATGAGAACTGATGAAAGATGTCTCTGTGAAGTGCTTGAGTGAGAATAGCATACGCCTTCTTCTCCAGATCATATGCCTTTTTCTCGGCTTCTTGCATATGGTTGAAAGTTGTCACATTTGATCCTGCTTCTTCAAGAGCTTCACTAAATGCAGAGGTGAAGCACGTCCATAATTCTGTGTTTTGCCCTTGAACGTAATTATGGAAACGACCCTTCCATGATGGATAGTCGTTCATGTGATTCAGCTTTGGCAGGCGATTGTTGCTACCCGTCTCATTCTCACTAAGCAAAATATTTTGAATGCTCTGATTTTGATTCGCCACCATTGCCCATTGACTTGAACTTATTGACTGTTGTTGTTTAGGTATTGTACTCGTCATATATTCGGCCAACGACATCTGTTTTTGAGCTGGTTGTGGATTCGTACTCCAATCCCAAGGGCTTGTGCAGCTCATATTTGACGTATGAATGATAACAACCTGATTAACACACTTGAAACAAACAGTTAAACAACTAGGATCGAAGGATCAATACTTGTTCGAAGGATCAACAGTGTTCGAAAGATCACTGTTGAATTTCGAACAATGATTTCGAAAGATTCTCCAAACGAAGGATCCTTATCTTTCGAAAAAGAACTGTAGACCGAAAGATGTATGCTTCGAAAAGATTCCTTGGAACGAAGGATAAGTCACAGACTTCGAAGGATGTTCGAAGGATGATTATCTATCGAACCTCCTATGATCGAAAGATGATCTTTCGACTCCGAAGGGTATCCTTCGATCTGCTCTGACACAGTTGACAAAAGAAGTGACAGGTTGGTGAAAAGGTGATGGGTTGGTAGAAATCTTTCGACAGAAAGGTATGGTCAGACTATGCCTTTTACCAAAACAGATTTGGGTTGATTATTTTAATCAGTTATCCCTTCCCAATACACAAACAACTTAAAATTCAAATCTCAAAGGATTAAAAAGTAAACACACTAAAGAACACTTTGAATATTTGATGAAGATATGATGAACACAATCCAGAAAATTTGAATTTTCCGGTAAACCAACAACTTCTGAAACCGCGATTTTGCTAAATGTTTAATAAAAACCAAAGACTAACATGTGAGCATGAAAATAACACGGTTTTTAACAAAACATAAAGCAAAACACCAAGATATACTCCGATTTTAAGATGTTTTCTAGAAAAATATGAACTTTTAAAACCCGAAAAACAGCAAGAACACCTCGGTTTTAACAAGGAGAAGAGCCAAGGCTCTGATACCACTTGTAGGTCCGGCTAGGAGGATCTAGTCGCCTAATCCTTGTGTACAAACCAACTCGGTTGTGCGGAATCCAACCGAGAAAGGCAAACCGAGATAGAACACGCAAATGCACGACACACAATATTCACCGATTAACACCTCTGTATTAATACGTATGAAAGGTTCAGTTACAAGCTCAATGTTTACAGATGTACTCTATAAACTCTCTCAAACTCTCGTGAGTGTGTGTGCTGTCAACAGAATTCTCTAAGTGTTCTCTCTGTTCTCCACTTGAACACAACACACTACATGAGTATATATACTCATCACAGCTCGTCTGGTCGAAGGATCAGATAGACTGATCGAAAGATCATCTATCGACATGAAACCTATCGAAGGATCCACATATACCTCGAAGGATGATATCCTTCGAGGTCCATCTGTATCCATCGAAGGCTTATCTTTCAAGCACATCGAAGGATATAAACAATCCTTCGATGTCTCATCCTTCGACACAGACAACATATAAACAATGTGCTAACTGTTTGGTCAAGTCAAACCAGGAGGATGGTTGACTTGGTCAAACTTACATCGAACGCACATAATAACAAACCTAAGACGTAAATCAGACTAACACAAGACATCGTTTTGTATCATGACAAAATACAGACACAAGTGCACCAACAAACTCCCCCTTGGCTGTAGCTTTGTCTCGATCTTCGTGTCTTCAAGTCTCTGACGTCCTTTCAACCGAGTCGAGACCAAGTCGATCTGAGCTGAGTTGAACCAAGCCGAGTCGTGTCCACAAAATATGTATCAACAGTGCTCCTTAAATATAACTAATGTGAATGATACATTTTTCAAGTATAAAGAAGCAAACCATCAAATGAACACAGAAAAAATAACCCAATATTCACAGTGATTAGAAAAGCGTCGCAAATGCAGTTAATAAAACATTAGGAAATGAATATTGTAACCATTTTTGTTGATACATATTTTGTGGACACGACTCGGCTCGGTTCAACTCAGCTCAGTTCGACTTGGTTTCGACTCGAAGACACGAAGATCGAGACAAAGCTACAGCCAAGGGGGTTTTGTTGGCGCACTTGTGTCTGTACTTTGGCTGTATTTTGTCATGATACCAAACGATGTCTTGTGTTTAGGTTTGTTTATATGTGCGTTCGATGTAAGTTTGACCAAGTCAACCATCCTCCGGTTTGACTTAGCCAAACAGTTAGCACATATGTTGTAACATGCTTGTGTCGAAGGATGTCATCAAAGGATGGTTTGTATCCTTCGATGACCTCGAAAGATAAGCTTCGATAGATACAGATGGACCTCGAAGGATATCATCCTTCGAGGTATGTATGGATCTTTCGGTAGAATTTCTGGTCGATAGATGATCCTTCGACCAGATTTCCTTATCCTTCGAGCATGTTAGCTGTTACGGGTATATATACCCATGTTGTGTGTTGTGTTGATGGAGACACAAGTGAGGAAAGGAGAACATACAGAACGCTGAGAGCATTCTGTTAACAGCACACACACACACACGAGAGAGAGAGTTTATAGAGTACATCTGTAAACATTGAGCTTGTAACTGTACCTTTCATTCGTATTAATACAAGTGGTGTTAATCGGTGAATATTGTGTGTTGTTTATTTACGTGTTCTTGTTCATCTCCTTCTCTCGATCTCGGTTTGCATGCTAGCTTGGATTCCGCACTCGCTAGTGTGTTAGACATAACAAGGATAAGGTTTGACCTCATCCGAGAGGGACCTACAAGTGGTATCAGAGCCTTGGCTCTTCTCCTTGTTAAAACCGAGTTGTTTTCGGGTGTGTTTCGAGTTTTTGAAGTTTATATTTTTCTTGAAAAATTCTGTTTAAAGCTTCAAAATCATCGTATTTTGCTGAAAGTTGTTATAAAAACCTGTTTATTCTTCATTTTCACATGTTAAACATTGGTTTTTAGTGAAGTTTCAGCCAAATTCGTGTTCGGAAAGTTGTCGGTTTACCGGAAAATTCAAATTTTCTGGGTTTGTTCTTGATATCTTCAACTAAGCTTCAAGTGTTCTTCAAAGTTTTACATCTTTTGATCTTGTGTAATTATTTTCGAAAGTTGTTTGTGTATTGGGAAGGGTTAACTGATTAAAATATTCAACCCATATCTGAGTTGGTGAAAAGGCAGGGTCTGACCATACCTTTCTGCCGAAAGATTTCTTCCAGCCCGTCACCTTTCTCACCAACCTGTCAACTTTGTGTCAGTGTGTCAGAGATCATCGAAAGATATCCTTCGAAGTCGAAAGTTCATCTTTCGATCAAGGAGGTTCGACAGATACCCATCCTTCGAACATCTTTCGAAGTCAGTGAGTTATCTTTCGAGCCAAGGAATCTTTTCGAAGGATATATTGTTCGAGCTACTGTTACATTTCGAAAGATAAGGATCCTTCGGCTTGGAGAATCTTTCGAAGTCATTGTTCGAAATTCAACAGTGATCTTTCGAACACTGTTGATTCTTCGAACAAGTGTCTATCTTTCGAACAATTGTTGATCTTTCGATCCTTAATCTGTTTAAGTTTAACAGTTTGTGTTTTTCAGGTCTTTCGATCCTTGATCTTTCGGCTGTTTGTTTCTCTTCAACATTTTAACATAGTTTGTGAAAATTAATTTTAAAAAGGGAAAACTTGTTTTTCAAATTTTAAATCAATTTTCACTTAATATATTAATTTTTATAAAATGGGAACAAACGGTGAGTGGTGGACTCAATTGACTTCGACTCCACAATCATCAGCTACGCAATCTGAGCCAGATTTCGACAAAACTGCATGGATGCGAGCTATTGCCCCATCTCAAGCTGCAATGATAACTGCAAATCAATGGGCATTGGTCACAAATCAAAGCAGCAGCATTCAATCTATGATGCAGAACGACAGTGAAACTGGTACAAGCACAAAACCGCCAAAGCTAAATCACATCAATGATTGGGGATGGTGGAAAGAAAGGCTGAGAACTTATGTTCAGGGGCAAGGTCAAGATCTATGGATGTGTTTCTTCACTCCATTTGACAATGAGTTGGAAGTTGTAGGATCTAATCCACAAACTTACAGCACTCTGTCTGATGAAGATAAGAAGAAGTTTGAGTTAGAAAAGAAAGCATTCATGATTCTCACACAAGCTCTTAACAGAGACATTTACCACCAGTTTGTTTACTGCACGACTACTAAAAGCTTGTGGGATATGCTCACGTTACGATGTGAAGGAAATGCTCAATCAAGAAAGATCAAGCAAGATTTACTGAAGAAAGAGTTTGAAGGATTCACGTGTATGGAGAATGAAACTTTGGCAGATTTATCTACAAGGTTCCATCACTTGTTGAGCGAGATGTTTGCTTTTAAAGTCACTGCCACTCCACAAGAAATAGTGAAGAGATTCGCTGATAGCCTACCAGCAAAGTGGAGCAGTTATCTTGAAATTCTCAAAGAAAATGGTGTTTTAGACACAATCACCGTTTATGATTTAATTCAAAAATTGGAGAACAAGGATGTAGAAGAAAAACTTAAGGCAAAAAGAACACTAACTCCTCAAAGTCCAGAGATGTACTTTGGGATTGCAGGGGGTATCAGTGGAGAAAAACCAGCTTCTCAACACGCGAAGCTTCAAACAGCTTTCATCTCGAACACCGGACCATCAACAACAGATCAGTTTGATCCTTCAGCATACTCGATGCATCCAAGACAAAATTCTTCTTCTCAACGACAGTATGTGCAACCGACAGCTCAGCAATTCACACCACCGCCTTTCTTAGATCCAAGCAGAGCTCAGAAGCAACAACCGCAACAGCAAGGGTTTTATGGAAGCTCTTCAAACTTTCAAGCCACTTCCAATCCGAATACAGTCAGATTAGACACTTCCAACTTTTCCAAAGTCAGTGTCGAAATAGCCAAGGAGCATATGGAGATGTTGAACACCTTGGTTAGTGCTTATTGTGGATTGATCGCAGGTCAGATTGGGAATATCAATCTAACCAATGAAGATTATCAGCAAGTGGATAGAGAAGAGTTTGAAATGATGGATATCAAATGGGCTCTTGCTAGTGCAATTCGAAGAGCAAAGGAGTTTATGGAAAGGACGGGGAGAACCAACTTGGAAAGCAAGAAAGACACCAAGTATGGGTTCGACAAGCAAGCTGTAACGTGCTTTAACTGTGGTGAACGGGGTCATTTCAAAAGGGAATGCACAAGACCAGCTCAGCATGGAAACCAAAATCCCTTCAGAAATCAAGGCAACCAGCAGAACCAGAACAGGAACAATGTTCGTACGTTGATACCTGTCAACAACCAAGGCCAAGCAGGGCCATCAAATGCCAACCAGGCACTGGTGGTTCAAATAGATGAAGGTTGCGATTGGTCGCTTCAGTTGGGAAATGATGCTCCAAATGGTGGAACAGCATGTTATGCTAAAGTGACTGAGAAGGTAGTAGAACCCGTGTCTACTGGTGAATCTTCAGAAGATGAAGATAGTTCGGGTTATAATGGGAGCATGGATGGGGAATCACTTGATGCTGGTGATTTATCAAGTGATGCTTTAGATTTGAAGGTTGATGAGCTTTTGGCTGAAGCTGAAGTGTTATGCAAGAGGAGATCTATTCTCTGCCAGAAATCTGCTGGAACTTCCGAGAAGCTTGCTAAGTTCTTCTCTGAAGATGGATCTTTTTCTTTCCATTCAGCCTTTACGGCTAATGTCGACAGTTCATCAAGTCAGGTATGTGTTGATGAACCCACTGTAGTTAGTTGTGAAAATTGTGATAGTTTAAAGGTTAAATATGCTGAAAAGGAAAGTCAGTTTGAAATCACACACAAACACAATCAAGAATTGATTGTTGATCTTTCTAAAGCAACTGAAGCTAACTTGTTTTTAACCAGAAATGAAAAGGAGTTTAAAGCAACAATTGCGTCATTAAAACATGATGTTTCTGAATTACAAAAGGCTGTTTTGAGAAAACAACATGCTAACAATGATCTAATTGACACAATTGAAAAGCAAATGGTAGAGTTAGCAACAGCTCGATGTGAATGTGAGACAATTAAGCAGAAATTGGAAAGCTATTCCAATTCCCGCTATGTTTTGGATCACATTATTGATGTTCAAAAGAAAAAGGGGGATAAGAAGTGTATGGGATTCAAATCATGTCCTCCCCCAATGAATCACAATTACTCCAAATTGCCTGATGACGAGGATATGCCCCGTTTTGAACCTACTGTGCCACTCTGTCTAGATGACTTTGCAGCAGGCCTCGGGTTCACAACTGGTACATCATCCTCGGGTCAATCAGAATTTGAGAATGTGACGGATTCATCGTGTGTTAAGGAACAGAGTCCTCCCATTGTTGAGGATACTGATTCTTCGGATGATGAGTCTGTAGCAATTGTGAAACAACAGTCTAACTCGGTTACAACAGATATTCCAATCGAGAATCACATCCTGTGTGATCCACCAGTGAAACCGAGTAAGACTGAAATGTCAAAACCAATGGAGTCCCTTATATCTAGCAGTGAAGGGAATAACTTGTTGTACACGCTCAAAGGAGATAGCAAAATCTACTCTAACAAAGATTTTCCAATTAAGAATGTAAATCAAGATTTAATTGAGCAAATTTTTGAAGGATGTATTGATAAGTTTTTGGGGAACAAAAGTGGCAAAGTTACAGTCACTCAATGTGATCCAATTCCGTGTGAACAAATTAGAAAACAATACGGAAACCAAAAACAACCAATTGAGCGAAAACAACAAGTGAACTCCGGAAAGGGTAAGGTACAGGGAAAGAAGGCTCAGAACAAGAATGTTCAAGCACCTAAAGTTCAGCAGCAAAAGGTGCAAAATAAAAGAGCTCCTGTTAAGAAAAGAGAACCGAAAGTGAACTTTGTTGGATCCAAGGGTACAGATAAACTTGAAACATTTCAGGATAAATCTAACATTGATTTTATAAAACAAGTTAGAATTTTAAAACGAAATGATCAGAATAATTACACCCAACACACACACGGATGTGATTTAGGTTCAAGTACATCTAGATCACAAAGTTCATTGTCTGGTTCTTCGTCTGGTCATCAACATGTTTCTCCGAGGTTTGTAGAGCGGAGAATGTGTTTTGAGTGTGGCACAATTGGGCATATTGTAAGATACTGCCCATACCTGCAAAAGTTGAAGGCAAAATCGAGTGCTCCCCAAGAAACCAATTACCAAAAACGACCTGTTTCCCCGAAACAAGACCCACGTGTCTTGAAAGAAAAGGAAAAGAAGTTAAAACAAAAGAATCAAAAGGTAATTGAGAAGGCCTTAAAATCAGAGGTCAAAGAAGAAAAACCTGTACAAGCAAAATCTACAACGATAAAACCAGTAAATGCAAAAACAATTAATACAAATACTGGTAAAGGACAAACAGCTTGGAAACCAAAGCAGGTAATTCAGTCAGGGGGAGCACCACAGGTTCTTTTTCCTAATCATCAAGTGATTGAAATCACTTTTCTTGATGATCAAGGACGACCCAAGTCCACAAAGGCTTGGGTCCCCCTCTCCAACTAATCTTTGAGTGAGTGTGTAGGATATTCCAGGAGGAACTATCGATAGTCGTAAGATTGTTGATAGTGGAGCGTCTATGCACAAAATAGGCAACAGAAGAAATTGCTGCCTTTGATGGAGAGAAAATGAAAAAGAAAACAGAAGTGTCTGTTGAAAGAGTTTGAAAAACTTCGACAAATTGAAAATCATTCCAAAGTTTGATTGTTCAAGGCTTTAATCGGGTCCCCAGGATAGATTCAATCAAAATGTACGCACCTGCAGCACGTCTGATACTCAAAATCAACAAGATGAACGTGCAGTGTACATTTCTTAGCGGTGTGATGGAAGAAAAAGTGTTTGTTGAACAAACCAACCGGGTGTGCGGATGCCTTGGCATGGATTGAACAACCGCACACTACTTATGAAAGAGAAAGACAAAAACCTTCGCTGGTGAAATGTGGAAGACCAGCCGGACCCAAAGGTTTATGATCTTGTTGCTGTCAAGAGACTTCTCAGTAGCTACAAAGAATCGACTTTGAAATCCACACCGGGTGGATATCCAGTTTGTGAGAGCACTCAGATTCCTTGCAATGCACGAAGTGGTTGCAGGATACGGTTTTAAAATTCTAATCTCTCCTTTACTTGTCGTTATTTAAGCTACTTTATAAATTGTTGTCCTCTCGCAGCACTCTTTGGCCAGACAATGTTGTCATGGTCCGCACCGCTTACCGACATGCCAACTGATTTTTCCAAAATTCGATAAATCTTTTCAGATTAAAAATTAATTTTGGTAAACGGCATTGAGGTAAAACATGAGTTAACCAACATCGGAAAGTCATTTTTGTAAATACCTTTGTGTTTTAAATTTTATCTTAGTTTATTGATTTTAGGGGGAGTAAATCCAAAATTTGAAAAATCCAAAAACATCGAAAAATTTCAAAAGCACAAAAACAATAGAAAAACAAAAATGAGTTTCCTGGCGAGAAAAAGAGAAAATGATAGTACATCAGTGGTCTGTCTAAACCTCTTTAAACCTTAAATGAAAAAGCGATAAGCAGCTCTATATAAGATGTATCGGTAGGCTCACAATCATTTTAAAGTGTGTAGGGTGATATAAATCTTAATCCGACTGAAGACTGGGTGGGAACCATTCATTGGCATATGGTCTTAGTACCGAAATTTCGTTTGAGAGATTGCCGAGGTTCTGAGATATTCGGTCTTTATGCTGCTTATCATCTGGGTATCATGGTTGTTTCTTTTACCGAAAAATTACGGGGACGCAAGTCTAGATCTTCCATGATACTATACATACGTGTACATACTGCATTCGACCTCAATAAGTGATCAACAATCACATGTCCAAACAAATAAGTGATAAAATATCACATTTATCCGGGAGTCAAGTTCGTCTCTTTGCTGTACGAAAGTACTGACCTGTTCACGGACTTGCTCCTGTGCCCTCATGCATCGAAAATCAAGTTCCTCATCAATAAGTGATTTTATCACATAGGGCTTGTTTTCAAATCAAAATAAGTGAGAATCTCACATCATATACAGTCAAACAGATGATAATCGGTATACTCACCGGTAAGATGAACCCTCGTGCATACCTTGATACGGGAATGTGTCGTGATGTGGATGAACACCGGTCGGTAAGTATAAATCATACCTTAACGTATCCCCGCGCCATGATTACAAATGATAAGTTGAGCTTATGTGGACAACAATACCGATAATTGTTATAGGATGCTTATCTTAATGTTAACTAATTGAACAAAAAGAGCGTTTTGGCATGACCGTACACTGATATGATTCTCTTACCCTCGAAACTCGCAAAAAGAATGTCTGTAGATATTTATTTACTGTTTTCAGTTTATGCATCTTGTATATATTTATTTATTGCTTTCCGTCTTTACATTTGAAAAATGAAAAATTTCAAAAAGATTTTAGGTGTGTTTTAATATAAACTTTATAAAATCCAAAAAGATTTTGCTTCTAGTTTATTTTTGATTGACTGATGTTGGAACTCGAGTCTATCCTACCCAAAATCCTGATCGTAAGCCGGAAAACAAATTGCATCTTCATAAACTGTCGAAGTTAACAAGTTTTGAAAGTTAAAGGATTAACATTGATCATTTTCTAAACTTTCAAAATATTGTCGGTCGGTGTTTGATTGAGATTTGATCTCATATGTGTCGTTTGTTTAAATGTTAACTATATTCCAAGCGGTTGTTCTCATTATGCGTTTAGCTTTCTTGCATGTGCAGATGCTAAAGGCGAGGAGAACATGTTCAATGACAAGCTTTGGAATGAAGACACGAAGTGGAGGCACTCAAAGGATAAAATGATCGAGTTGCCGCTGACCCTTCATCAACACCACAAGGATCTGAAGAATTGACAAGTCAAAAGATTCACGAGCATGACTCAATGGAGAGTTCAATCTAAGGGGGAGTTTATTGACACACTACCTAATCAAAAAGGGGAGTTTGTTGATACACTTTCTACTTACGACGCGTGAAGACTTTGAAGATCCTCCGACGTGGAAGACATGGAAGTTGAACCTCACGAGTAGCGTCCAAGGGGGAGTTTGTTGATACATATTTTGTGGACACGACTCGGCTCGGTTCAACTCAGCTCAGTTCGACTTGGTTTCGACTCGAAGACACGAAGATCGAGACAAAGCTACAGCCAAGGGGGTTTTGTTGGCGCACTTGTGTCTGTACTTTGTCTGTATTTTGTCATGATACCAAACGATGTCTTGTGTTTAGGTTTGTTTATATGTGCGTTCGATGTAAGTTTGACCAAGTCAACCATCCTCCGGTTTGACTTAGCCAAACAGTTAGCACATATGTTGTAACATGCTTGTGTCGAAGGATGTCATCGAAGGATGGTTTGTATCCTTCGATGACCTCGAAAGATAACCTTCGATAGATACAGATGGACCTCGAAGGATATCATCCTTCGAGGTATGTATGGATCTTTCGGTAGAATTTATAGTCGATAGATGATCCTTCGACCAGATTTCCTTATCCTTCGAGCATGTTAGCTGTTACGGGTATATATACCCATGTTGTGTGTTGTGTTGATGGAGACACAAGTGAGGAAAGGAGAACATACAGAACGCTGAGAGCATTCTGTTAACAGCACACACACACACGAGAGAGAGAGTTTATAGAGTACATCTGTAAACATTGAGCTTGTAACTGTACCTTTCATTCGTATTAATACAAGTGGTGTTAATCGGTGAATATTGTGTGTTGTTTATTTACGTGTTCTTGTTCATCTCCTTCTCTCGATCTCGGTTTGCATGCTAGCTTGGATTCCGCACTCGCTAGTGTGTTAGACATAACAAGGATAAGGTTTGACCTCATCCGAGAGGGACCTACAATTTTCTACAAAGCTTACAACGTAATACACTAATACATGATGTTTGCCCCACTTTTGTATCCCAAAAACTATTACTTTTTCCAAAAAAAAGTTGTATAAATCAGATCATAATAAAATAACAAATAGATAAAATCAAATCACAACACAACAGGAAATCATTCAAATCAAATCACATTTCTAACAATCAATGCAAACTGTCCTGATCTTCAGGTATAGACCAGCACACAAAAATTAAATTTAAATCCTAATTCAAAACCCTTAATTACTTCAACAGTTATAATCGGATCTGATTCATCACACTCAATTGAATAACAATAAGCCATAAATCACGAAATCACTTCAAAGCAACACTGATCAAATCATGCGCATCTGGGAAACAAGTAAACTATATAGATTGATCAAATCAATTTCATCCAATCAAGTTAAGAGTCAAAATCGAACAATAAAACACAAAGAAATTGCTTGAAAAAGACCCATGGAACGCAATTGGAAGGTTATCGTACCTGAGTAAGTAGGAATTTGTTATAGGGTAGGGTTTTTAATTGAAGATGAAGAAGAATAGTGGGGTTTACATTAGTTAAAAAAAGACATGGGTGATGAAGAGGAATTAAAATGGTATTTTGTGTGGTTTGGGGTTTTAGAAGAAGAATAAAAATGACTAATATACCCTCAAATGTTAGGCATGTGAAGGAATTAAACTAAGATAATTAACTTGGTTAGTCGTAAAAGATTGAACCCGCAACAAAAATAAACTTAAAGGTTGTTTTTAGCAAGTTTTATACATAAAGAATTGATGGTCTTGGGTTTGATTTTTTTTTTTTTGTTGTGAGCCAAACTTTGTGATTTCGGGAATGAAGGATTGAAAGTTAATGACGAAGAAGGAGGGTAAATTAAATGGTTAATTCTTATTTGAGTCCCTTAATTTATGACAATTACAATTTCAATCCCTATAATTTAAGTAAATTATATAAGGTAAGATAGCTTTTTTTTTTATTTTTAGCTATTGCAATTATTATAAAACTCTTACATATTTTTGTTCTATTACTCTTGTAGTTTATATATATATATAGGGGGCGGTTCCCCTAAGAAGCCTATTTTGCCTAAGTTGCCTAAGAAGCAATCTACACCATTTTTTTAAACAACCAATGGACCAGATTAGATCCCTAATATTAAACTAGATAAGTAAACAAAATAAAACGCGCGGGGGTATTTTCGTCATAAACAAAAAAATAGTACTGGACAAAAAGCAAAGCAGTTATTGACGATTCAAAAACAGTTCTTCTTCACTCTCTCTCAAAACTTCCCAATCGCTAACAAACGTCCCCTAAAATCGACAATCAGACAGACGAAAATCGAACAAACAACAACAAAAACAGCATCAACGATGGATTCAGAGAGTACGTTCCATTTTTTTTTTTTGCATTTTGGTGTGTATTCGTTTCAATTTTGTACGGTTTTTCTATGTTTCTTCGAAATCAAATCGATTACACAGGTTCTAAGAGATCTACAAGAAGCCAGAAGCATAAAGAAACAAAACCTGATGACGATTTCGAAGGTTTGTTAAGGATCTGTAAACGAACAGATTTCTAGGGTTTTAATATGTCTAAACTGATTCATGTTCTGCATTTTATAAAACAGATCGATCATTGTGTTTTAATGAAATAGTGCTGGTTTATTTTTTGTGCTGGTTTATTTTCTGTGCTGGTTTAACCTATGTGCTAGTTTAGTGTTTTAGAAATATCTAGCACAAAGTTGTGGTTGGTTTTCTGGTTTTGAAATCGGTGCTGGTTTAACTTCCGTGCTAGTTTAGTGTTTTTTTAAGAAACTAGCACAAAGTTCTAGTTGGTTTTTTGGGTTCCAAATATGTGCTGGTTTACTATCTGTGCTAGTTTATTGTTTTAGAAGAAACTAGCACAAAGGGTTTAGTGTTTTCTAGTAAACTAGCACAAATTCTAGTTGGTTTACCGTCTGTGCTACTTTAGTGTTTTAGAAGAAACTAGCACAAGTGGTTTTTTGGGTTCCAAATCTGTGCTGGTTTACCGACTGTGCTACTTTTAAATTCAGGAGATAAGTAATATAAGTTTCAGTTGCTTTTTTGTGTGTGAAAACAGAGCTGTACAATCCCAAACCACTACAAATTGTACAACCAGGAGAACCAATCCCTACTTTTGATAATGAACCTTTGCATCCCATTCCACTCAAAGTTGTAAGACCAACAAAAAAGGAATATTATATGAGTCCGAAATTTTGGAATGAAGTAGCAATCTGGGGGCCAAGCTATACCAATCATCCTACTTCTGGTGGTGAACCTTCAGATCCCATAAAAGAAGAGATTGATGAGAAACCTGAAATCTCAGTTGTACAACCCAAAAAAGAAGAAGATGATGAAAAACAAAAGATCCCCATCCTACAACCTAAACATGAAGAAGATGAGGAAAAACCTATAATCTCAGTCAAGAATTTTGGAAGGAAGTAGCAATCTAGCCAGCTCCTGCTATGATCATCATGTTTATGTTGTTTGTTTTAGTTTTCTAATGTTATCAATGCTGTTATGTATTATGATCATGTTTTTCTGAACCTTATGTAACAATGATGTTTTGAATTATAAAAATCATGGTTTATTATGTATTAAATGATCAAAATGGTACTGGTTATTGTTTTTTTAATATATAGTACACTTTATAACTTGTGCTGGTTACTATGTTTCTTCTGAAATTACTTGCAGGCTCATCAGACAGTGACTTCGAACAACCGGAAAAGAAACAAAAAACAGCACTAAAAGCTGTTGCCACAAACCTTGAACCTATACGATCAACACTTTTCAAGGAATTTGATAAGAAAAAAAGAATTAGAATCAGGAACAGCCCAAAAAACCTTGCTCAATTCATGCAAGTGTTATCTGACGAACAGAAAGCAGAAGTAGATAACATGGGATTTGAAAGCATGAAGAACTTTGATATAACAAAAATACCAACTGATCTGGGATACTGGCTCACTAACAATTATGAACCTACAATCAACACACTGAATCTAGGTACACATAATGTAGTGATAACACCTAACCTAGTACAAGAAGTTCTTGGCATACCAATGGGTAAAGTGAAGGTTAAGGAGACTAAACCATCAATGAGTGATCTAGTTGTTGCAGAGTTTAGAAATCAATTTGAAATTGATGATGAACTGCCAAAAATGCATCATATTATTCATGTTGTGAAAGAACAGAAGGAGAGTGGAAGGCTATTTCAACTGAACTTTCTTGTAATGTTCAACTCAATAATGGCAGAGCTCACACACGGTGGCAGCGTCAACATGAAATTCCTTACAACATTGCAACCTGATGTAGATATTAAGGATGTTGACTGGTGTAGCTACGTGATCGACTGCTTGAACAGAAAGACAACAAGCTGGTTCCAATCTAAAGCAGCACATTACATCGGACCGATAACATTTCTAGTGGTATGTTGTAGTTATCTAAAAATGATCTATATTTATTGTTTTTTATCAAACATAATAACAAAAACTAACTTGTAAATCAATCAGTTAGTTTATGCTCATGATACATACCAAAGAACAAATCCAACACAGAAGATGATACCAGCTGTAATGTATCATAAAAATGATACAATTAAAAAGCTTGGTCTGGTGGTGGAAAGCAATAAAAGAAAGAGAAGTGAAAAAGATGGGAAACCAGCACAGAAACTCACCTTGACAACACAAACACCTACTCAAAAGGTGGTGAAGAGTAAGAAGAAAACAAGTTTGAAAGCAGCAACAACTGGTGAAACAGAAGAAAATGAAAAACGAAAGAATTTGAAGGTAAAACTGAAGATGAAGAAAAAAGCACCAGCTGAACAACCTCTATCCACATATCAAAAAATCTCAAAGGAAACTGATGAAGCTAGAAATCATTACTTTAGTGACTTCCCAGAATCTCTAGACATTACACAAAGTTTGGACATTCCACAATCCCAGGAAAAACTCTCACAAATTCCACCTACAAATCCAACAAGTGGAGTGGTAATTTCTATTTTATTGTGTTTATCTGTAGTATTACTGAAAAAAGTGCTGGTTTAGATGGTTATTGAAAAAATGTGCTACTTTTATGACATTTGTTGAAAAATGTGCTACTTTTATGACATTTAGTGTTTGGAATGTTAAATTGTGCTAGTTTATACCTAGTATATGTTAGTTTAATGTTAGAATTTGGAATGTGAAATTGTGCTGATTTATATGCTAAAGTGTGCTGGTTTAAATGGATTGTAAAACTGTGCTAGTTTGAAATGTGCTACTTTTATTGTAAACTTTTATCATGTGTATGTAAAAATAAAAATGGAAAATGTGCTACTTTTACAATTTGTGCTACTTTATAAAAAGAATGTGCTGGTTATCTTTTCAGGAATGGATTTGTCTGATAAAATCCAAAACAAAAGAGCTGGACATGCATGTCAAAGAAACACACGAAATGATTGCAAAATGTTTAACAAAGTACAGAGGTGAGGAGGTTGTGGATGCTGTGGATGAGTGGAGAAAAAGATTGGTAGTATATGGTGAAAAGTACAATTTCGAGAAGCAAGAATCAGAAGCAGGGAATGAAGAAAAGAAAAAAGGAGGAAGTGGAGAGAAGACAGAAGGAGGGAATGAAAAGGAAGAAGGGAATGAAGTTAAACTTACCCAATCACAAAAAAAAATGGTGGTCTCACAATTTGATTCAACTCCTTTCAGAGTCACCAGTTCAATGTGGCCAGAGATTATAAAAGAAATAGAAAAGGCAGAACAAGCAGCAAGCAGCAAAAAAGATGGTGCTGATCATGGAGTTGGTGGTGAAGAAGAAAAGGATGCAGGTGGAGAAAAGGCTAAAGATGGTAAACCTGATGGGGAAACAACAAAGAAAGGGGGTGAAGATGCTAATGAACCACCAAAGGGAGAAAGTGACACTGCTGGTCAACCAGCAAAGAAAGAAGGAAATGAGGCTGCTGGTCAACCAGCACAGCAAGGAGAGGTTTTTAAAACACCAGAAAAGGAAACCAAAAAAGACAGTGAAAAACAAGAATTCATAGGTGAAGACCTAAACGCCGGAGACCAGAAGAAAAAAAGACAAAGCAAACGTACAACTCACCCTGCCGAACCTTTATGTTCACCATATATGCAGCGAGTTGTACAAATAAAAACAAAAACTGAAAAAATTGAAGAAAGGATAGCCGAATGGAAGTTCTCGACAGTTGACGACCCCTGGTAAGTATAAAAACCAACAAAATCTTAATTGGATAAAAATAAGTATTTAAACTAATGTGTATTACAACAATGCAGGGTGTTTATATTTGAGACAGCATTTAGCACAACCCTTTCAAGGGTATTTCTGGAGTCGCTTCACCCGAACTTATACATACATGTCCAAGTCCTAACAGCTTGGTCATTGGTACTAAACAGTGAAGAGGTCTACAGAAGCAAAGGTTCACCGGCAAGAGTTTTCTGCCCATGCAACATGCTGGTATGTTTTCTAATATGTGCTGGTTTTAATAACAGATTAGAAAAAGCACATTTAACAAAATGTGCTGGATTATTACACATTGTGCTGGTTTTGAAATATTAATGTTTTATTAATAGCTGGTTAGTCTAATATATGAAATGCTATTATTGTGCTGGTTCATAACACATTGTGCTGGTGCTGGTTTATAACACATTGTGCTGGTTTCTGTGCAGGGAGAAAACAATTTCAAACCAAAACTGAACAAAAAGACCTGCACACAAAATTTCAGAGAAAACATTGCCGCGACATTAATGACTACCGGGTTTGAAACTATTAGGAAAGTGGACATGTTGTTCATTCCAATACTACAAAACAAGCACTACTACATTGTATGTTTTGATTTCAAGGGAGAAGACATCAAGATTATAGACAACATGAAAGGGAAAGCAAAAGCACAAAAAATGGCACGTGCTAAAAGAGTGGTAATATATTGATGCCCATTAATTCTGTGCTGTTTATTTTAATTATATTTGTGATGCTTAGGGATTTTGATTTTGAAAATTTTCAAATTACAGAAAGAAATTGTATGTGATTACCTTGAAGTTGAATACCCAACAATGCACCCAAAGATGTCGCCCTTGGAACCAGAAATAATGAAAATGTCGTGGCAAACGGAAAAGAACTTTGTAGATTGTGGTGTCTTTGCAATGAGACACATGGAGACATACACAGGGAAGCATGTGAGCAAGAAGGAATGGGATAGTGGGCTGTCGAAAGAGTCACCGGAACAAGACAAAGAGTTGGTTGAACTGAGATACAAGTATTTAAGCAAAATACTTTTATCCGACATCAACTTAGCGAAAGGTGAAATGATGGAACTGTTAGAGAAGTATGAGAAGATGGAGCCTGAAAAGAAAGAGGAATGCAAGAAAAATGCGGAAAAGAAAATCAATGACAGATTGAACAAGAAATATTGATTGTGTTGGTTGAACAATATAACATTAGTTTGGTAGTTGTCTGTAATATTTTGTGCTGGTTTAACAATTAATATGGTGCTGGTTTAACAATTACATTGTACTGCTTTAACAGTTATATTAGGAAAGTTAATTTTATGTTGGTTTTACAATTAATATTGTGCTGGTTTCACTATGACAATATGTGATGGTTTCATAGAAGAAGTTTAAAATTGTGTTGGTTTTATAATTGTGCTGGTTTTAAAGAACAAAGTTTAAAATTGTGCTGGTTTTAAACAGTATATTGAATGTTGAAAAATCAAATTCTTGACAATTGCATTTACAAATCAACAAAAACTAATAATGTGCTGGTTGAATGTTGTAAACATAATAAGAATAGAAGAAATCCAAACTGAAATGAAAAAAATAACAAATCCAAATATCATGATTTCCAAGACACACGACTAACTGCTCTTCTGGGAATCAGCAACAGTAGTCTTCATCTTACAAGTCCGACTATTATGTCCATGACCTCCACATATCAAACAACCTCTAGTTTTAGGTTTCTTTGATATTCTTGAAGATGATACCTCACGAAAAGACTTTAAGCGTTTGTTTGAACCACACCCCTTGTTTCTAATACCACTAGGTGGAAGAATGGTAGCAGAAGACGATGAACATGGCTGATCAGCACGAAGAATATTAGCTAATCTTGCATTCTTGTCAAGTGATTCTGCAGGAAGGTCAGCAGAATCAACCTTCAACTTCGACTCGATCACTTGGTCTCTATACAACGATAACAGGTCCATATTTGTAACAAGACGGTTAACAATATGTTCAGTTGCAGTCATTATCTCACGCACAATGCTGGAAGCACGTTCAACTTGATTACCAGCAGCATTTTGATCAAAACTCGAAACTTTTGTCTTTTTTGGAACAACATCTCTTGTCCAACGCCCCATAACATATTTTTTAGGGAACTCCTTTATACCACAAAGACGAAGAACACAAAAGGCATGCCTACATAGCAAACCATACTGCTCATATCGGTTGCAGCTGCATTTAATTACCATATCCTTAGGAGTAAAAAGAACCTACACAAATAACAAATGCTTTATATTGTGCTAGTTTATAACAAAGTGTGCTGGTTTATATATGTAAAATTCTAATTGTAAATATAAATCACTGTGCTACTTAAAATGTATTGTAAAAAGCAGAACATGTTTGTGCTACTAAAGGTATAAATAAATACCTCATGAAGGCCGGGAAGATTGACCTGTAGAATATAAAACTTAATTGAATCACCAACTTCTTCTTCACGCCTGCACATACAATTCTTGCAAGCAAGTCGAATCTCTTCTTGAACATCAAAAAATATCCCCCGAGTATAAATCTTTACAGCTTCCCGTTCCAATTCATAATTGGTTTTCATGGCAGGTTGTGTGTATCTGGTATCATGATCACGTTTGCTGCGCTTAAACCTCTGAGATTCCATTGCAGTATCAAAATGGCTCAAAAACTCAACTAATGACAATTTTGTGTTGGTTAATTGACCAAAAAAATGATTTTCACTCTCAGACCTAGATGTTGTACGCATAAGACCGGACATATGTTCATGACGATAGTATGCAGGAATCCAATCTGATCTGAGGTTGTACGTATCAGACAGCCAGCTGTTACTAGTAAGGTTGTACTTAATCATTAAATCACACCATTGTGTCTCAAACTGTGCTGGTTCAAGAGCATCAGTCCATACAACAGCACATATATCTTCTTTAAAAACCTCATCTTGTGATAGCTCAGTACCAACCTATAACAAAAAAAATAATTAGTATATTAAAACAGCAAACAAATCCTAAAATGTGCTGGTTTATATGTTAAAGTGTGCTAGTTGATGTATAAACTTAAACTATGATGCTTAAACTGTGATGGTTTAAAGAAAGTGTGCTGGTTTAAAAGTGTGCTGAGTTATATGCCAAAGTGTGCTGGTTTAAAAGTGTGCTGATTTATATGCTAAAGTGTGCTGGTTTAAATGGATTGTTTAAAGTGTGCTGGTTTATATGCTAAAAGTGTGCTGGTTTAATTTATGCTGGTTTAAAAAATTATAACATTGTAAAACTGTGCTGGTTTAAGAAAGTTACCTTTTCAGAAACTTTGATCATTATATGCCACATACACAAACGATGTCTGGTATCTGGGAAAACATCTCGGATGGCAATTTTCATTGCAGGGTCCTGATCAGTCACAACCACCTTAGGTGCAACACCAAAAGCCTTCAAAAAACTTTGAAGAAGCCATTTATATGATTCAGCAGTTTCAGATGCTAACAAAGAACCAGCAAACGTGACATTGTGATGATGATTATCGATTCCAGTGAACGGAACAAATACCAAGTCATACCTAAAAATTGAATTGATTATATTACAACTGCTTGCTGAATTGTGCTAGTTTAATAAAAATATGAATAAATGATCTACAAAAAATGAATAAAATACCTGTTCGTACGGAACGTAGCATCAAAAGACATAACATCCCCAAAGACCTCATAATTCAGTTTCATTTCTTCATCAGCCCAAAATAATCCAGCAAGAGAACCTTTTTCATCACAATAAAATTCACAAGAAAAATTCGGCAAATACAGCTTCTTCTTCATAAGACGTTGGACAGCCATGTCCACATCAAACTCTCCAATGAACAAATTAATATCTCTTTTAAAATTTTTACAATCAGTAGACGTCACTCCAACCTTATCAAATCCACCACGAATCTTTCTCATAAGGTTGAATGCCCTAACTGGACCAATATTCATCTCAGAAAAATCAGAAAGCAGTTGCTCTTCAGTGAATGTCAACTTTCTAGACGAAGCTAAAAGATGATAATCCTCTTCATCAACAAAAGAATGATTATGCTCCTCAAATACATGAGAAATTCTATAAGTATTTTTTGGAGTTAAAGACATACGGATGTGTGCCTTACATCCGGTACGTTTAGAAGGTCTCCTCCTTCGGTCATTTAACTTTTTATCAGCACCAACACTATCATTTACCGTGTCAACAGCACAGGATGTCGCTGAACCCTCTTTCGCACAAACAAAGTACTTTCTAATCACAACACCATTTTTTGAAGATTGAGTATGCTTTCGACCCTCAAACCCAGATAACTTAGCATACTTCTTATAGAAATTAAAGGCAGAATCAATTGACTGGAAATGCATACCAACTACAGGTTTGGAAGAATCTGGAACAATAGGAGTATAATACTGATTACCAGTAGTTGGACAGATACGAACTCCTGAACAAATCAAAAAACCAGAACAAATAAAAGATATCAGCACAAACTTTACAATAAACCAGCACAAAAAACAAGCACAACTTTACCAGGCAAACTAGCACAAAATAAAGATATCAGCACAACTTTACAAAACTACACTTTAAAATATGATGTAATATAAAAAAACCAGCACAACTTCAAAAAACCAGCACAACTTCAGAACTACACTTTTAAATAAAAACCAGCACAACTTAGATCAAAACTAAAAACCTAAAAAGTAGATGAAATTAAAACTAGAAGGTATTTTACCATCGACAGTAGTAGACATCATTAAAATAGAGGAGGATAAATCAGCAAATCAATGAATGAACAGAGGAGCTAGGGTTCCAGCAAATCGATGAAAACGATGAACGATTCAGCAGGATTGATCTCAATCTCGCAGGTACCGGCAAATCGATGAAAACGATGAACGATTCAGCAGGATTGAGATTGAGATTTGCGATTGATTTAGATGTGGTCAGATGATGAAAACGATTGAATGAGATGTGGTCAGATGATGAAGCTCAATGAATGAATGAATGAAAAATATGAAAGAAGGAATGAAAATCGTGTGATTAAAACTAAGTACAGATCTGTTTGAAATTTGCATTTTCCAATATTACCCTTTCACCTAAATTAATGAGATTGCCACATGTAAGCTCAAGATTGCTTCTTAGGAAACTTAGGGAAGATTAAATTCTTAGTTGAACCTCTACCTATATATATATATATATATATATATATATATATATGGAGAAGATCATGCGAGAACTACCTCTTATTGCGAGAACCGCGAGAACCAATGTGAACACAACCAAAAATGCCTAAAAATGGGTAAAAATCACACAAATTTTTTTTTAATATTTTTTATAAAAAAATCGCTACTTTTCAAAGCAAAAAAAAAAAAAAATTTAAATTTTTTTTTTTTTTTTTAAAAGTTTTTTTTTTTTTTGCTTCTAAAAGTAGTGATTTTAACATAAAAAATATTAAAAAAAAAATTTTAGATTTTTTTTTTATTTTTTTAGATTTTTTTTAGATTTTTTTTAGGTTTTTTGGGGGTTTAGGTTTTAGCTTGCGGGGGGGGGGGGGGGGGGGTTTAGGTTTTTGGGGGGTGGGGGAGGGGGGTTAGGTTTTTTTTTAGGTTTTAGTTTTTAGCATTTAGCTTGGGGGGGGTTTAGGTTTTTTTTTTTTTGGGGGGGGGGGGGGGGTTGGGTTTTTTTTAGCTATTTTAGGTTGTGTTCACATTGGTTCTCGCGGTTCTCACAATAAAGGTGGTTCTCGCATGAGCTCCTCTATATATATATATATATATATATATATATAATATGTGGTTTTAAAGGTTAAATTAATTTATATATTCATTTTTAGAAATTTAATGTTTAAAGTGTAAGTTAAAGTAATATAATTTAGTTTTGTGGAATTCTGGGACCACATTATGCAATTGGGGGAAATCTGATAAAAGTGGGAAAAACTGATATGACGCTAATGCGTCACATATGAAAATATGTGTTGTCTAAGTAAGAAGATGGAGGGATGTGAGGCTTTGGTGTGGAGGAAAGAAGATTTGCCAACTTGGATCGGTAGAAGAAGAGGCATTAAACAACAAACCAATAATTTCCCTTAACCCGCACACCCAAAATCGGTGTTGTCCAAAGAAGATGGAGGGATCAGAAGCTTCGGTGTGGAGGAAGGAAGATTTGCCAACTTGGATCAGTAGAAGAAGAGGCATTAAACGACAAACCAAATAATTTCCCAATAACTAATTTGGCGCAAAAGAGATTGTGATATCCATTACTATATTGGTTAAAAAAGGGGGGTCGTGAGAAAGGTCGCAATCATTTGCCGATGGATTTAGGCTATGTTTAATTATATGACAAAAGATCAAATACAAACGTACGGATGGCGTGGAAAAGAAAAAAAAGGGCGGTGACATTTTCGTAATTATTCTATTAGTAGAGTAATTATCTTGATGAACTAGTAGAGTAACTACGATACACTTGTACAGTAATTTTGAATGTTATGTTGTTTGATGCATTTGTAGAGTAGTTTTGAATGACTAGTTGTTTGATGTACTTGTAGAGTAATTTTGAATAATATCTTGTAGTAGTGTAATAATGATGAGCTAGTAGAGTAATTATGGTGTACATGTAAAGTAATTTTGAATGACTAGTTATTTGATCCGCTTGTAGAGTAATTTTGAATGACTAATTTTTTGATACATTTGTAGAATAATTTTGAATGATATCTTATAGTAGTGTATTATTGATGAACCCGTAGAGTAATTATAATGCACTTGTAGAGTAATTTTGAATTGTATATCGTTTGATGAACATGTAGAATAATTATGTCTGTTATGTTATCTTTATGAATTAGTGGAGTACATTTGATATACTTTTAGAGTAATTTTGAATTTTATGTTGTTAGATGCGCTTATAGAGTAATTTTGATAATTACTCTATTAATAGAATAATTATGAAAATGCCATGTTTTTTTACGATAACCGTATTTGTACGGAATCTATACTCATAATTATATACCATGTAAGAAATGTTAGAGCTCCGCCATAAACCTCGTCCCCTGACCTTGACTGCTTATACAACTATATAGTGCCACAAAAAGAAAAATGGCAGAAGGTCATATACCAATAAAGGAAAAACTAGGGATGAACCACTTTTTAGCTTAGATCTTTGTGTTTCAATATCAACAACTAGAAAGGTACGAAGTGAGCCACAAACCATATTCCTGATTATATTCATTCCATTTGACTCCTAATCACAAACGACATTCAATCTTTCTGTGATAAAAAGATAAATGATTTCATTACCACATATCCGATAGCATAAGGGAGGGGGAATTCTTTTTTTTTATTTTCTATAATCTATAATAAGGTAAAATGCTTCACCGATACACCGCCTTTTTGGTCTTCCTTCTGAGTCAGTCAGGATCAATACGAAAAAAAGAAAAATGAAATGTATTCATTGACTCAACTTGTATTCCTTCGAATTTATAGAAAGAGAGTTGTTTATGCCATTAACTATTAGAGGGCGGGGTTATCAAACAAATGTTATTTGTTACGTAACTATATCGGACCATAAGGGGACGACGAGAAAGGTCGTTATTACGTGTTGACCCTAGGATTAGGCTATACATCATTTACGAATTGTTAGGGCTCATGTAATCATTCACTCAACTTGTATTCCTTTGAATTCATAGAAATAGAAGAGTTGTTTTATGCCAATAGCTATTAGAGAGGGTGAAATATTCTTGAATACAGGAATTGAAATTTTGTTCTTCTATAGTTATTACAAACACACACAAAAACAAATAAACATTTGCAAAAGCCCATACACAAAATTACAGTAATCAGTTATCAAGATCAAAATAGAGTTTGCCAGAAATTTATTTGAATTAAAGAGCACACGCCATTCAATGCATATCACATGAACATCAAGTTAATGGCAGTTAACAGTACTACCATCACCGCTGATTGAGCTCCACCCCAACCAATCCTTGACGCGGCACCGGCCTGAATTCCCCTCTTCGCAAACTTTTCACCAGTGGTTGTGCCTATCGGCACATCAGCACTAAGAGCAAATTCTTTGGCATGGTGCTTCCCAATCAACCTAAACCTTACTTTGCTCACAAAATCAACTCTAAAATATACTAACGGCTCAAGCCCTGTGGTTATCGCGCCAAAAGGTAAGACACTTGAATGTTCGGCCACAGCCGTTTGGTTAAAAACTGGTGTGTCCGATGCCCCAAGTGGCTTGATCACATCTATGAGTCTTCTAGATTGAGCGTTACCTTGGTAGAACTTGGGCACAGAGTACTCCCATACAATTTTGTTGTTGGTTTCTCTAGGGATAAATGAGAATGTAACATTGACAGGACCATCATAGTAAAGCCCGATCGCTGCGTTTTGGTTGCGTAGCTTAACGTTGAAAGATATGGTGCTGCTTGTGGTATTACTGGAAGTTTTATTAAAAGCTGGAACATAGAATTCTTCAACTGAAAACTCAGGATATTTAGGGTTCACGTATAAAACAAGCATGACAACTAGAACAATTAGTGCCGGGGTTACCACACATTGAAGGAAAATTTGAAGTTTAACAGGAAGCCGGGAACAACATTCCTCGTAAACCACATCGCAACACGCATTGCCAACATCGTCGACTTGCGCCATCGATGTATCAAACAGTAATAAAGTATATGTCTGTATAGGAATGTATGGAGGCTGTTGTGTGTGAAATTGATCTGGAAAATGATTTTAGGCCAACATATATATTGATTGAAACCGTATTAATCCTCTATCAAGTGGCATTTTTAAAATGTAAGTGATTAGAAAATCCTAAGTAGAGTAATTTAAAATATTTACACAAAATAAAATATGGCCCAGTTGATGTAGGAGAATTTGCAGCCCAATTTCATCAAAATATTTCAACAAACTCTTTTATTATTATTGTAAAAGTATTATTATAATAATCCAAATTCTTTTAATTATTAGAGTTGACAATTTCAGTTATGTGTAAATGCTGCTTTGGGAAGAAATGAGTTGGCGTAGACTTTGATTAATACCGCGTAAAATGTTGAAGTTCCATATGATTTCGTGGGAACGTTCATGTTTCAACTACTAATTAACTGTGTTTATCTAAAAGACCTTTATTTTATTATCTATAGAAAAGGTCAGCAATTACTTCACAGCAAATTCTTCATAGAAAAACAAAACAGTTGCGAATAAACAAGTAATATCACCACGACACCGAACTCCAAAGAGTAGCAAAACCCATGCGAAGTGTAAGGATAAAAATACGCGGTGAGATTTTGGTAAATGTGATAACTACGCTATTTTGCAAATTATTATTTTATTACATAATTAAACTAGAGTAAGTCTTATTACTCTACAACAACCGAAGTAGCATAATCTCTCTATATTAATAAACAAAAATCATTTTTGGACACGTGTTATTTTCTCGTAATTTCTCACTCTTATTTTTTATTTATGTCTTGTATTAAATAATAATAATAATAATATTTAACATCAATTTAAATAAATCTATTTATCTCTTTTGTTTAATTGATTTTTTTTTTTAATTCTAAAGTTTCAGTCTTTGACAATTTAAGTCTAAAGTTTCGATCTTTGGTATTTTAACTCATTTGATTAATTTGATTTTTCACTTCTAATTCAAAAGTTTTCATCTTTTGCAATTTAACCCCTCTATTTTTTTTACTTTCAATCCAAAGCTTTTCATCTTTTGCAATTTAATTTCAACATTTTTTTTACTTTCAACTTTAGTCTCTTATATACTTTTCACCTTTCATAAGTTCCCCGTTTAACGTGTCGTTCTAAATTTCCGACTTAACAAGCCGCAGCGTGCGTGTGGGGTTCAACGTTTTTTCATCTATTTTTTCCCCGTTTAATAGGTCTGCCGCAACGTGTGAGTCAGAGATCGACTTAGTTATTTTTTTATCAGTTTTACACACAGTCTCGTGGTCATGTGAAAAACATTTGCCTTTCATCTAACATGATATATAACTATTGAATCCCCCGCCGCATTGCGGCGGGTGGTAATATAATATTTTAAAATATTTTTCAGATTTCAAAATTATTTATCCTGAAATTAACAAAAGATGTACGCTAAATATAAATTAATATAATGTAAATGATTTATTTATTTTATTAAACAAAAGTAGTTAAGGGTCGGATTTAAAAAATGTTTATAAGGGGTAAACAAAAATATTAATCAATGTTTATTGCTTCTATACTTTTATTTTCGTGTTCGACTCTCAACTTAAATACGGTAATCACTATGTTTACGTGACATTTATAAGAACCATCACCGCAATCACCCCATCCATCGTATATCGAGTATTGATGTGTGCAAAATGCAACATATAAATTACATCAGTTGTGGCAATAAACTAACCCTCTTTTAGTACTAATGTTGGAAAAAGTGTGCTTTTGTCTTCCTTTTGTATTTTCAGGATTAAATGAGTTCAAATTAACAAAAGAAGCAAAAAGACAGCAAAATCTAAGATAAATACAAGAAAAGGAACAAACGTGACATGCCCGACCCCACGACAGCATATTCCCAAACAAAACAAGAAGACAGAAGACTGAACACGCCCCGTGCTCAGCCAGCATGGGGGCGTGCCCAAGTGTCAGCAGAAAAGACAAAGTGGTAGAAGCTTCTATTGCCCACCACGGGGCCGTGCTCAGCGGACACGGGGCCGTGGTCAACTATAAGATTCGCACAATCCAGGAAAATCTTCATAGTACAAAGATTCTTCTGCACACGGGGTCGTGCTCAGCGAACACGGGGGCGTGGTCAACTAATAAGACAAGCTGCATTAAATGAAGAAAGAGAGGATGTGGACACGGGGCCGTGCCCACTGGACACGGGGCCGTGCCCAAGCTTCTGTTCAGCCTATAAATAGGAGTGCTTGGCTCAAGCTCAAACCATCCATTGGCACACCACCTCTCTCACACTTCACCCACCACCCACCACCACCATAACACCATCATCCACCACCATCATCCATTGTCCATCATAGAGTGTGTGAGTCGTCTCGGGATCCAAGATTGATCGTAAGAGTTCTTGACAATCAAGGCCATGTTTGCCTAAGTCTCTTACATCACTTGGTGAAGAAAAGTGTCTAGTGCAATACTTTTTATTTCTAATCTTTTCGCACTTTTTACTTGGTTTTGTATTAATGACTTTAATAACTAGTTTCTTATGTTGAAGGTGATTCTTCCTTATCGTTTGTCCGTGGTGTCTTGACATTATTTTACTGTCTATATAAAATAAAAGATTTTCACCATTCATATCTCCACGGTCTATATGGAGGTATGTTGGCTACCTGGTCGGGGGTTAAGGGAATGGTTTGGTAAGAGTCTTGCCATTGTTCAGCGTTTAGAGGTCCTACAATGGACCTGGGTCAAATTTAGTAGGACCTCCTTCAATACTTAACGGTATTGGATGGCGGGGGTCCAAACTCTTTGATCCCCTCATAAGTTAACTACTATTAATACTATAACCCGGCTATTTAGGACTGTATCTCTGTTGACTCAGACTACTTAGTCGAGGGTAACGTCACCTCCATAACGTCACCTCCATAACTTAATTAATTATCTTTCAATAATCCGACCCTTTAGGATTGTATCCTTGCTGACTCAAACTATTGGGTTGAGGGTAACGCCACCTTCAAAAGAGGGGCCTACTACAATAACTAAGATAATCTCTTAAATAAGTGCAAAAGTGCGGAAATAATCAAAGGTTATACTATACACGAGTCGGAACCAAGTGATTCATCTTGTCTATCTGTTTTTTTTATTTTTATTTTTCAGCATTTTAGTTAGTTTTTATTTTTCTTAGCTTAAAATATTTTTTCTAAACTTTTTGATTTGATTAGACGTTGAGGATAAACCGGTACTAAAAGCTCTTGTGTCCTTGGACGACCTCGGTATCTTACCAACACTATACTACGCTCACGATGGGTGCACTTGCCCATATGTGTGTTGAGTGTTAGTAAATATCGTGTTTTATAAATTTAAAACTTGGCTAAAAAGTGTTAAAGGGCTTAAAATATACACCTAATATATATAACACTTCACACGCATCAAGTTTTTGGCGCCTTTGCCGGGGACACAAGGATTTTAAGAAAGTTAGGAATCAACGGCCTAATCTTTTTTCTTATTTTTCATTTTTTTTAGGATTTTTTCTTAATTTTTCAGCTTCTGCAGAACTCAGCACGGGCCGTGCCCGCTGAACACGCCCCATGCCTAATCATTGGAACTGGCAATCCTGTTTTAAGTCAGACAGTAAGCTGAACACGGGGCAGTGCCCACTCAACACGCCCCCGTGCCTAAGTTTCAGTTACTGAAAACAGAACCGTAAGATCCCGACGGTTGGTAATTTCTGACACAAACATGAGTGATACTGATGCTTTTTTCTTTCGGCACTCTTATGGTACTACGTGGTGTCAATTATGTGGTGGTAACCATAAGGAATTAGAATGTTATTTTCTAAATTATAAGCCCCACTATATAGACCCATCGTTTCCTAGTATCCTTAAGAGGGGCGAAAGTAAAAATAATCCCTATCTCTCCCTCGAAGGCTCCCAACCGGATTTTCTAGGAGAAATGCTTCTCGATGAATTATTTCAATTAGAAGATCTAATTCTTAATTGGTTAAAAGAACTTAGAAAAGATTTCAATGATCTTTTCCAGGACAATAGCCAAGAAGAAATGTTGGAACCGCATTCAAACAACTTCATTGTTTCCAACGATACTTCTAACTCTAGTGAGGACTTGAGCGATAGTCGTCCCTGTGTCGATTGTGCCGTGAAGGACTCCCATCGACTTCGTTCGATGCATACATAGACCTGAGCGATTCGACATACACCTTCTTTAACGAGAGCCCGAAAAAGGGTTGGACTTGTCCACCTACATATAGCATAGGAATCACCCTCACCGACAACCTCTTGCGTTCTCGTCTTAATCTGGAGCAATTAAGGTATCTTAGGCACTTTGGGGTTGTTCCATCCAGTAAGGAACCGCCCGATCCGAAAAAAGTTCCTTGAAAATAGACAAAACTTCATAACCAGCCTTCCGACACGGGGCCGTGCCCAGGTCAACACGCCCCCGTGTCCACCGAAAGATTCCCTTCTGACTTTTGTCAGAATACGGACAAAACGTGTCAGGATCTTGCCTGCACACGGGGCAGTGTCCAGCCGACACGGGGCCGTGTCCAGTATGCTGTCGTTTTCTATAAATGCAGCCAAGAATCCTGCACATTTGGACCATCCAGGGACAGAGATTTGAAAGGATTTTCTAACTTACCATCCTAGGTATGTTCTAAAAGAAGGTTCTAACAACCATCTTATCCTTTCCTCTTTTATCCATTACCTTCTTCTTCACCTTTCTTGCAACAACACCTCCATTGAAGCTTGATTTCAAGCTTCATTGTGATGATTGTTGAGTTTTTGCTCAAGGAATCTTGTTAAAAATAAGTTACACAACATTGTTTTAAGTTATTTTTGTTTAAAAATGCTTCATAAGTGGAGAAAATAATTTGAAACTCCAAGACTCCTTGTTCTAAAAAACTACAGAAAGTTGAACACGGGGCCGTGCTCATTGAGCACGGGGCCGTGTCCGTGGTACTGTTTCATTAAAACGAACTATTTTTGGTTTGTTTTCGTAGAATGTCTAGCCAAAACAGTGGAACCTCTTCTGCGCACACCAAGAACAGTCGAAGGGAAAGGAGGCCATCGATTGAAGTAACTCTCGTAAGATACGTGATGGCGCTACGTGAAGCCCTTGACGAGATGACTTCGGTAGAGGAGGTACTCATATACCGTATAAATTATCTCTCGGTGGGGTTGGAAAACAGTTTTCAAGAAATAAACCTCTTGCACCAGAGGTTAAACATTCTTGTAACACCTCCCATGGAACCAATCCTCCCTCAAGAGGATTGGAACCTAGCACTTGGAATCCACAATCCTACCGGTTGGGACGACATTCCGGCGGAATATCCTCTTGAAGAACTCCAAGAAATCCCGGTGGAAGTTGCACCTCCTCAAACCAATGCTAATGAGCCCACTTTTCTTCTCCCTAGGGAGATCGAAGAATGGCTCGCCGACGTATGAGGAACCCATACCCGGAAAGAGAAGTTGTCAAAGCCACATTTAACCGAAAGATTTATCTTTTCGGAAATTTTGCTAATAGAATAAGGCTAGAACTTCTTGGTTTTGATTTCTTGTGTTCTTTGACCTAACTATCTAGTATTTTAATTTTTAGGACTATTATGAAATTCTCTCTATGACTTAATGAATGATGGTTTTAGTTAATTTGGTGTTTGGATGGTGATGAAATGAATAAAACACATTTGAGATGGCAAAGGATACAAGGGAAGCTTGAACTAGCACCCCATGCAGGAAAACAGGGCCGTCCGACGATTTTCTTCGTTTACAGTAAGCTTGGCACGGGCCGTGTCCGCCCAACACGGCCCCGTGCTGCACAGTCTGCAGAAAAGACCCAGTTCAGGTAACTGGACACGGGCCGTGTTCACCCAACACGCCCCCGTGTCCAGGCTTCTGTTTCTATTGATTTAATTTTGTTACTGGCACTTGAACACGGGGCCGTGCCTGGACAACACGGGGCCGTGTCCAGTGCCCAGTAACATAATTTTTTGCTTTTTACACCTTTTTACATATTCAATCCACCTAAAAATTTATTTTTGGGACACATTGAGGACAATGTGTAATTTAAGTGTGGGGGGATGCTAAAACCTTGAATCTTGCAAGTCCTAAATACAGGCCTTACACAAAACTCTATTGGAACCGCTAATCAACCCAAATTTTTTTCAAAAATTTTCAATTTTTTTACTTGTCTAAGTTTAACTTGGGAATTTCAAGTTCTAAAAAGGTTATATTTTTACGAATTTACAACCGATAGCGTCGTTATAAAAAGAACCAACATAAGAAAATTATGAAAAGGCATGACAAACTTAGTTAAAATTTGATTATATATACTTGATCACATAAAAACCCATTCCCACAAAAGTGAGTTTTGAGCCTTTATTGAGCATACAATTACATATCATTAGACTAAATGCTCGTTTTTCGTTTCTTGTGTGAATAGCCGCTTGGTTCTTACGACTCTAGAACTTGCCATGACGATACATTCCCGGTCCTTACCAACTTAAACCCGAGTAAGTAAATGATGGAGGCATTAGGACTAACCCTTTTTATTTCTACACCATTATTTTTCTTTTTTTTACCACCTACCCAAAATCCCCCTAGTTAGCCCCTTTGAGCCTAAACCTTTTCATTTCATAACCCAAACCAAACACCATTTTACCCACCAAAACCTTTTTCATTTTTAACCCTTTGTTTTAGTAAGTAGCTCGGTTTTTCGTATGACTTTTCAAAAAAAAATGTGTTGATGATGAAGCAAAAGAAAATGAACAAACAAGTTCATCAAAAATAACTTTGCTTGAATAATAGCTTCATCAAAATAAAAGTTACAAAAATAAAAAGTCTTACGAAAACCGACGCTTGTTACGCTTTTCGCCCTTTTTTTTTACTAACCACTAACCACTAACCCAACCACCTACCTTTAACCCAAGCCTAACCCTTCACCCAAAAAGTCCTTTTGATATTTACAAAGGTATATAAGTTAAAAATGATGAGGATTGATTGCTTGGCAAGCCTATGGTAGGAGTAAGTTCCATGCCGCTCTCGAGTGATCCACAAAAATACATTTCCGGCCGAGTGTTGAGTGATCCCCGTGAGGTATGTGAACTTGTATATAAATAGAATTTTAAAGAGGCATGTTATGCCCTAATAAGTAATTTCTCTTATGAAAAGTTTTAAATAAATCATGACGAATAGTATTGTAAATAAATAAAAAATAAAACTAAATAAAGAATCTTGGAAATCCCGACACTCTATGACAAGCCCAAAAACCTTCTTCTCTACCCATTCCATTTGGGAGTGTAAAGCCACATTATAAAGAGTTTTGCTTGAGGACAAGCAAAGATTCAAGTGTCGGGGTATTTGATGTGTGCAAAATGCAACATATAAATTACATCAATTGTGGCAATAAACTAACCCTTTTTAGTACTAATGTTGGAAAAAGTGTGCTTTTGTCTTCCTTTTGTATTTTCAGGATTAAATGAGCTCAAATTAACAAAAGAAGCAAAAAAGACAGCAAAATCTAACATAAATACAACAAAAGGAACAAACGTGACATGCTCGACCCCACGACAGCATATTCCCAAGCAAAACAAGAAGACATAAGACTGAACACGCCCCGTGCTCAGCCAGCACGGGGGCGTGCCCAAGTGTCAGCAGAAAAGACAAAGTGGTAGAAGCTTCTATTGCCCACCACGGGGCCGTGCTCAGCGGACACGGGGCCGTGCTCAACTATAAGATTCGCACAATCCAGGCAAATCTTCATAGTACAAAGATTCTTCTGCACACGGGGTCGTGCTCAGCGGACACGGGGGCGTGGTCAACTAATAAGACAAGCTGCATTAAATGAAGAAAGAGAGGATGTGGACACGGGGCCGTGCCCACTGGACACGGGGTCGTGCCCGAGCTTCTGTTCAGCCTATAAATAGGAGTGCTTGGCTCAAGCTCAAACCATCCCTTGGCACACCACATCTCTCACACTTCACCCACCACCCACCACCACCAAAACACCATCATCCACCACCATCATCCATTGTCCATCATAGAGTGTGTGAGTCGTCTCGGGATCCAAGATTGATCGTAAGAGTTCTTGACAATCAAGGCCATGTTTGCCTAAGTCTCTTACATCACTTGGTGAAGACAAGTGTCTAGTGTAACACTTCTTATTTCTAATCTTTTCTCACTTTTTACTTGGTTTTGTATTAATGACTTTAATAACTAGTTTCTTATGTTGAAGGTGATTCTTCCTTATCGTTTGTCTGTGGTGTCTTGACATTGTTTTACTGTCTATATAAAATAAAAGATTTTCACCATTCATATCTCCACGGTCTATATGGAGGTATGTTGGCTACCTGGTTGGGGGTTAAGGGAATGGTTTGGTAAGAGTCTTGCCATTGTTCAGCGTTTAGAGGTCCTGCAATGGACCTGGGTCAAATTTAGTAGGACATCCTTCAATACTTAACGGTATTGGATGGCGGGGGTCCAAACTCTTTGATCCCCTCATAAGTTAACTACTATTAATAATATAACCCGGCTATTTAGGACTGTATCCCTGCTGACTCAGACTACTTAGTCGAGGGTAACGTCACCTCCAAAAGAGGGCCCTACCATAATTTGCATTAATAACTTAATTAATTATCTTTCAATAATCCGACCCTTTAGGATTGTATCCTTGCTGACTCAAACTACTGGGTTGAGGGTAACGTCACTTTCAAAAGAGGGGCCTACTACAATAACTAAGATAATCTCTTAAATAAGTGCAAAAGTGCGAAAATAATCAAAGGTTACACTATACACGAGTCGGAACCAAGTGATTCATCTTGTCTATCTGTTTTTTTTTTCATTTTTATTTTTCAGCATTTTAGTTAGTTTTTATTTTTCTTAGCTTAAAATATTTTTTCTAAACGTTTTGATTTGATTAGACGTTGAGGATAAACCGGTACTAAAAGTTCTTGTGTCCTTGGACGACCTCGGTATCTTACCAACACTATACTACGCTCACGATGGGTGCACTTGCCCATATGTGTGTTTAGTGTTAGTAAATATTGTGTTTTATAAATTTAAAACTTGGCTAAAAAGTGTTAAAGGGCTTAAAATATACAACTAATATATATAACACTTCACACGCATCAAGTATATCCGTTAATTTTTTTTAAATATAAATTTTTATTAGATTCATTCAACCCGTGTAATAAACGAGGTTTTTTAAAGATATAACATTTTTATTTTTTACTATACAAAATTACATTTATGCAACTCGTGTAATATACGGGTTTTGAAAAAAATATAACTTTTTTTATTATGTAGTATACAAAATTAGATTTATTCAATACATATAATACATAGGGTTTATAAAGGTATAACTTTTTATTGTTTGTTATATAAAATTACATGTGCTCAACCCGTATAACATATGATGTCACATCCCCAAATTCCACATGCGGAGTACCACCGCTTGGAGGCGTGACTGACCAGGATCCAACCACCAATTATACTGAGCATTGATCAATGGTAGAAATATTCACCATCCACGTTAGTTAGTAAACATCACAGTTTAAAGCTTTAAACGTTTCAATTCGATTAATAGTTTAAGTAAGCAGCGGGAGCACAAACCAAACAGTTTTCAAAACAAGGTTCATAGTTTAAAGATTATTTAAAACCCAACACACGGGTTAAGACGACCACTACACATCCCCAAGCTGCAAGCTCCTGAATCATTGGTTACCTACAAAGCATGCAGTAGGGTGTCAACAAAAAAATGTTGGCGAGTTCACGAGATGTCCAGTTTTAACTTTTCAAAAGAAAATGTAGGTTGTTTAGGTAAAGCATTTATAATCACGTCATGGGGAGCTACCCCATATGAAAGCTACTAAACTTGGATTACCGCCGCTTGGAGGCGTTTGGGGGTGTGACATATGAGGTTCTTAAAAGTGTAACATTTTCATTCTTTAATATGTAAAATTAAATTTATTCAACCCGTACAATACACGGTGTTCTTAAAAATATAACTTTTTTTATTATTTAATATATAAAATTACATATATTCAACCCATGTAATAAACGAGATTTTTAAATATATTTTGTTTTATTATTTGTTATATAAAATTATATTTATTCAACCCGTGTAGTAAACGAGATTTTTAAATATATATTTTTTTTATTATTTGGTATATAAAATTACTTTTATTCAACTCGTGTAATACACGGGGTTCTAACCTAGTAGTATAATATTAAAACAAAATTGAGGTAGTATAATTATTATTACTATACTTCAATTATAGATGTTTTAATTAAAGTTATATTATAGAGTAATTATTTGCCGAATAATGTAATTATCATTTTTTTTTGTTTAATTCGTATGTTTCGCATGTTAAAACCTATTTATATGTAGACTTTATACTAGAGTACTTACAGTGGCGGCTTTGATGGTGTGTGGGGAGGACCTCCACACAAGTCCCGTGATTTCGAGTGTCACGCGATTTAAAAAAAATCCGATACGTATATGTTATTTTTATAAATAGTAAATAGATACCAATTATAATATAGACCCATTTACAAATAATTTTTATGGTTTAAAATTTAGCCCACTTGGTATTAGGTTTATTGAGCCCAATACTAATTTGAATATTATTTTTTAAATAATAATAAAATATTATGGAAGGACATATTTTTTCAAGTTCGAACAGGGTACGTGAATTTTCGTAGACGTCTCTGACTAATTACAATATTAAATAAGAATCAATGTGATGGTAAATAAAAATAACAAAATTAATTGAGACATGTGCCTACACGATTATCTTAAGAACATATTTTTGAATCAAACTAGTTATTTTCCACCCGCACGTTGCGGCGGGACCCAATGACTACAAAAGGCGTGTCAGCAACGTCAAACAGATACCGAATATCAAAACATAAATAAAATGACGTGGTAAGGATAGTCACTCCGTCATAAAAATCCGATTTTAAATAACCTAATATATAATAATAGGACCCACACGTCCTACACGTTGGAAACTCGGTTGTTTTCAGTTCAGTTATTACGGTGCTAACATGTTAAAATATGGATGAGCTCGGTACCGGTAACGGCAGCGAAAGTACCGATCTGGAAAATCATCGATATTAGGTACCGGCACCGAAAATGTTCGGTACAATACGGTATGGTGTTTGAAGGTAAAAACCAATAAATACAGGTATGGTGCTAGACCGTTGTCGAACCGAAAGTAACGATTCTGAAAATGCCAAAAGGTGGGTACCAAATTGGTACCGAAAATGATTTGGTATAGTAAATTTGGTACCGATACGATACCGGTTCGTTTACAGGATTTGATACGATTTGCTCATCAATATTATAAATATCCAAGTTAATTTTACATGCTACAATTCATTTATTACAGAAAAAGACAAAAAAGAAAGCAAAATAAGTTATTGTGTATATAAAACCTCATTCAAACGAAATACAGTTTACTTACTGTGTGTATGAAAAGTAATCTAAACGGTGCAATTACTTGCATTGCTGCGTTGCTACAGGATTTGATGAGCTCGTTACCAACCGGTACCGAAAATACCGTTACCGAAATCCCCAAAAGTGGGTACCGGTACCGAATATACCTAGTATGGTACGGTTCGGTACCAGTCGGTACTGGTACCGCACCGGTATTTGAGGGTAAAAACCGGTGAATATCTGTGCAGAACCGGTACCGAAAATACACCGATTTAATAAATTTGAGACCGGTACCTATACCCGATATCATTTGCTTATCTCTTAATGATGTTACTATTCATTCTATTCTAAGTTTAAATAATTCTAATTTTAATTTAATAATAAATCACTGTTCATTCAGTTTGTTTTTTATCATATATCATATATAGATTGAACCACCACTGCAGGGAGACCATTGTCCTCGATCACCACCACTGTCGTATGTGTTTCCTTTCTCAAACACTATCGTGATTTCACCCTTGTTATTTTTTATATGAATATGCAGTTCACTTAGGCTAAATTTTGATTTAAAAATGTGTTAGGATTGTGAAATTGTTGATTTAGATGAATTAATTTTGATTTTTGAATTTGTACAAGGACTTTTGCAAAAGACGAGTACATTAATTAGGACTTGGTTTTATGAACTAATAACTATTTTGTTTGTTGGATTGTTGCTACTCGCAGGTATGTGCATTAGGGATTGTGCCTATGAGTGCTATGTTTAGAACTTGGAGATGTGGATTAGTAAATTGGTGACTTGTTGGAAGTATATGTATTAGGTCTCAACGGCAAACCGCCAAATCATGTTTGATCGCTTTCGTGTGTACGTATATATTTATCCCTTATTATTGTATATATGAAGGGCCTCTCGGCACAACGAAGCTTCCTAGGGATGTGCGTCAATATGAAGAGAAGGGAAAAAGGGATAGATGGATGATTTTAGGGTATTCAGAGCTTAACTTCAACATCATAAGGCCATACCCTCCATAGTGGCCATCACCAATTGATTAGCAGGAGAAGATGATAAATTAAAGTACATTTTACTTTAATTTAATTTTTATACCAGTTTGTTAGTATATTTTTTTCTGAAAGATGTGGGACGTAGGACATAAGAAGTGATAGGCAACGTCGCAGACTAATTAACAAGCCAAATCATGACACTTAGTATGGAGGCACGTCATCCCAGCACACCAGAAGATGTAGGCCCTTATAAGATTGATATAAACACCTATTCCCTGTTGTGTGATGTAGAAACAAGTGCGAAATCTAAGTTTACACACAAACCAAGCAAGAACACAATCAATAACACAAAGATATCACTTCAAAGTTTCCGTGTATTGATTTCAGCAAAGCAACATTATGCAAATTGACAATATGCTCTCCAACTGTCTGAGTATGCTCTCTAATGAAACATATATTGTATTCAACTACGATAATACGGCACCCATGAAAGCACGTGGACTCAACCAGGATAGTTGTACCTAAAGATAATACATCACATGTTGTGTTTTGTTCAAAAATAATTATATATTTCTTTATTTTCAGTTTATTGCTTTTACTTTTATTTAAAATTAAAAACACAATGCAATAAATTAAATTTATAACTTTTAAAAAGTTTGTTGATAAACAAATTAAACGAAATTATTTTATTTGTCGAAAAGCACATATTAAAATTAAAACTGTGGGTAATTTGTCACTAAAGTTGTATGTACTTGAGTGGTGTGAATGCAAGGAGTAAATAACCTGCCATTATCAGACGGGATAAAGAAAGTGACTAGAAGCTAGTACACTAGAAAAATGACAAAAGGGACGGTTGTTGTACCCATGAGAGACAACAGCACGTCACAATTTTTGGCCCAAACAGTTCAAACAATCGTATCAACAGGCACGAACACGATCAACAAACATGAACACGAGATGACGGGGGGACAAACCCGCGACTCTTTCTATTCAATCAAATACGAATTTACAAAGAAAATGGACAAATAAAAACAATAACCTAGACTCCCATTTATAGTACTACTAAACTTGCTCTCCAAGATATTAAACCTTTCTTAAGCCTATTACAAAACCAATTACTTATTAAAATAAACCCTTAACTTTACTAATTATTCAAGATTAACCTTCATTCACCCCCTTAATCTTTTTTTCTTCTTGCCTTTGTTCCTTCTTTTCAATTGTCTATAGCTTACTTGTTTTACTAGTTCATCAAACTTAGTATTCGTTCCTTCGATACTTAACTCGAATTCACATTGCTACTTTCTTTCTTGACGTGCTTCTTCTCGTCAACTCGTTCTTGACCAATACTTTCACGAACTGCACAAAAATCCTTTGGAATTGTTCCAAACCGAATTTCCCTCACTTTCATAATCGGTTACACATCAGGACTTTCTTTCTTTTCATATTCATAGTTGTTAGAATTACAACATACCTGAAGCTTGATATTATACTTTCTATTCAGATTTTTCTGAACCTTTATCAACAGTCTTCCTTTCTGATCATGTAGCCTCAATATCCCATTGGCTATTTCAATCTTGCAACATTCTTCATCCGCTTGTCCCAAACTAATAAGATTGGTTTTCAAGTTAGGCATGTAGAAAACATCACAAAAAGTTTTATTTTCCCAATTTTCCCTTTCCACGGTTACATTCCATTTACCTTTGATTTCAATCTCGGATCCATCACCAAACTTTACTTGACCCAAAACTTGTTCATCCAAGATAGTGAAAAACTCTTTCTTTCATGACATGTCATGACTTGCACCATTGTCTAAATACCACATTTCTTCTTCATTCTTTTCAAACACACCAGGGATAACCTTTCTTCGGTCAAACTTACTTTCTTTGTCGAACAAACTGCCATGAACAAAGATGGATCAATATCATGTACTTCTTCGGTCTTTGTCAAATTCGCTTCTTCTTTCCCTTTGCTCGTTGCTTTACATTCACTCGAGTAGTTCCCAATCTTATCACAGTTGTAGCACCTCAAGTTCTTTCTTTTGTCTTGCCATTCTTTAGGCTTCTTTTTTCGATCTTCACCCGGTTCATCATTCGTATTCTCATGTTCATTATGCCATCGTTGATTCCCTCTTCCTCGTCCGTTGTATCTTCCACGTCCTCGATAGTTTTTAACTTTCTTTTCATTATGGGTTTTCACTATGGGTGAACATAAGCTGACTTTGGAATGAACTCCAACCACATTTTCAAACGCCATAGAGTTCAAGAATTTTCTCACCACGACCTCTTCTTCGAGTGTTGCTCCCAAGCTCTTGTACTTTGACTGTCCTCCACCCAACATCGTTGCATATTCATCAATACCTTCTGTCTCACTCATCTTCAATCCATCTAACTCCCTTCTTAGCATTAGACGAGTTTTTTGCGTTCTTTCTGCACCTTGATAACGAACCCTTAGTGTTTCCCAAACATCTTTTGGTTCTGAATACTTAGCCATCTGAAGCATCACATCTTCAGGTAGGTTCTGGAAGAAAACACCTAAGGCCATAAACTTCTTTCTTTCTTCAATTCCCGGTCCTTTTTCTTTATCAATCGCATTTTGCAAACCGTTCGATCCCAAAACAACTTTCACCATAACTGACCATGCTGCGTAATTGGCAAAGTTAACTTTGGTGCCCGCAAAACAAAACCACCCATCGTTTTTGTCAGCGACCATGATTTGCTTTTGGGTTTTTTTAAGCGTAAGGACGAATTAAACCAGATCTGAACGAAAGCCTTAACAAATTGAAAACGGAACTGCACTGTGCGGCTTGATATTCTCAAGGGCCGAAAAAAAGGTTTAAAAAAATAATCAACCTATTTTAAATTTCGACTTTTAACTTACATGAGCTGTTCCTTTTTGTTCTCCACTAATTAAAAAAATAGTAAATTACTTTTTGAGTCCCTGTGTTTTGGTGGTTTTAACTACTTGAGTCCAAAATCAAAAAGTTTAACGTCCTGAGTCCCTAGCCATTTATTTTATAACGTTTTGAGTCCAATTTTATTCATTTTATAACGATTTGAGTCCAAAAAATTGGACTCAAAAGGTTAAAATTTGGACTCAAAAGGACTCAAATGTTTAAAGAAAATGTTTATAGGGACTCAGGTCGTTAAACTTTTTGATTTTGAACTCAAGTGGTTAAAACCACTAAAACACAAGGACTCAAAAAGTAATTTACCCTTAAAAAAAATACCTCTTTTGTTTCTCTTTTGTTTCCGTAGATCACAAGCTAGAACAATAAATTAGAAGAAAAAGATTTCCTCCATGGCACACCAACCACAAAAGTCAAGCGGCAAAGTTATTGTTATTTTTTTAATGGTAACTTTTGCTATGTAATAAATTCAAACAAATATCTTTTTTTTTTTTGAACGGCGATATTTCTACAACAGGCGATAGAGATCGCACCTACCCTATAACTCGGGTAGGCCCCTCCGCCCCACTCCGGCATCCAAGGCTATGTTGTCTTAACCGGGCCCACGCTTGGTGCATCAGAGTTTGGCTAAGGCGTTCTCCGAGAAAATTTCCAGCCCACTGCCCACCCGATTAACCGGGAGCGTGTAGTTGCACCCTCCACAAGAGTCGGGGACTCTCTGGAGTAAATGCACTGTAATAGAAAACTCGGGGTGGTTCCCGGGTTTCGAACCAACTGGCCCTCCACCCGTTCATTGCCATTCCCCCAAATGTGATGGGTGTGGGGATCGAACTTGGCCATCCTAGGAAAACCAAATCCTTTCCACCACTCCACCACAAGTGGAGGATATTCAAGTTTAACGACCTGAGTCCTTTGACGAACGATAACCTAGACCCTTATTTATAGTACTACTAAACTTGTTCTCCAAGATATTAAACCTATCACTAAACCAATTACCTAAAATAAACCAAACTTTAATAAAACTTACTAAAACAAACCCTTAACTTTGCTAATTATTCAAGATTAACCTTCTACAATTCATGTGCCTAAAGTTGATAGCAACAAACTACATAAGCTGGTCCATGTTGGTAGAAGCGATCATGCAAGCCTTTGTTTTTTGGAAGCACTTGAACCGGCTAAGAGAGGGGCGGTCGACGCCAAAAAAATTTTGATGATCAAGGCATTTGTGTTTCAAATGTTGATCAATCCTTTATTAAAACATGAAAGAAACAAGAAGTGTACATAGTGTGTACCTGTTTTAGCCAACAACCAAAGTGAGGGAAAATGCCATGTCATTAATTGATCGAGTTTCTGTTTAGAGTGTACGGTTAGGATGGCTGAGGTGATCTTGATGATCACGAATTTAGAGAGAGAGAGAGAGAGTCGGAGGGGATGAAATTGGTGTCATGTTGTTATTGTGTAATCCTTAAACCCTCTCTAATAATCTTTATTTGTATACACCCGAGGAAAAAACCTAAGTTTATCTAGTATGGGTAATTACCAGGGCCGGCTCTCGGGCCGGCCAACCCGTGCCGAAGTCCAAGGCCCAAATTTTTAAAGGGCCCGAAAAGTTTTTATAAGCTTTTATATATTTATCGAATTATATATTTAGTATATTCATCTGTTTATTATGAAAAAGAGTTGTTGGTGGTGTAGTGGAAAAATCATTTTAAAATAATAATGTACAGGTTCCAAGTTCAAGTCTTCGCTCCACCAGTAATGTTTAATTTTTTTTAATTCATTTCCCCTTTACCACAATCTTGGGCCCAACTCTTTTTGTCGTCCAAAGCCAAAATATTTTCTAGAGTTTTCAGGGACGTCTCTGGTAATTACGCTCATCGAATAATTACCAATTATTGACAATGAATAAATTTGCCAATGATTATTTATTAGATAAATGATAATATGGATGGTATAATATATTTATTTTAATTATTGATGGCTTTTACATTTGACAAACAAAAAATCAACCTTACAAAATATATTATGGAGTGCAATAAATCAAAATGCAGAAGCTTGAAGTTACATTACAAACATAGAAAAACAATTCCAGCGAAACAGATAACTTTGCATCACACACAATTACATGAAAAATACACCAATCAACATAGACACTGGCAAAAGAATGGCTCGTTTGTGATCCCAAGCACCAGAATTCACCAATCTAATAGCTTTTTCTCCAACTTTCACACCAGTTTTGTCATCAACCTCTACGTTAGCTGCCAACAACATCAGATGTCTCTTGTGGTACCCAATTAGCTTGTACCTAACTTTGCCAAAGAAATCCACTCTAAAAGCCCCTGCTGGTAGAGCCCCTTGAGTCCCGTTTAAGACCGATGGCAAGCCGTGGGTCATCAACAGACCTTTGACGCGTTTAGCCTTTCCATTACCTTGGTAGAATCCATGCAGCCCGAATTCTGCAAGATGGATGATTGTGTTTTGTTCCTTGGGGATAAATGATAGGTTGAAATAGAGAGGATCAACATAGTACAGGCCAGTTACTGGATTCCTATTTTTGAGTTTGAGGTTGATATAGATGGTGTTGTTGATTGTGGTGAAATTGCCTGTGGAGTTAAGCGCAGGTACGTAGAACTCTTCGACATGGATACTAGGGAGCACCCGGGTTTTATATATCGAAAAGAAAATGAAGAAGATAATGATGGTTAAAATTAGGTTACACCATGTGTTTCCGGAGTCTATCTCGATACTATCAGCCATTTGAGCGAGGAACGCAAATAAGTAAATACTCTATGAGTCTATGCAGTGTGCCATTTTATAATAAAGTTTCATTACGGTTAAATAAACCATATTAAATGGGATTGAATTTATTTAACACTGGTTGTGTAGATTCGAACGCGGACAGCTTTTATCGTAATTTAAAAGCAATCTAGTAGTTGACATTCTTATTTACCAAGAACTTGCTAGTCTGCAGGTCCTTTCTTAATTTACTCTGAAAGTTTTGTAAATAATTAATAAATTCCTTTCATGAGCTTTGAATCTTTCAAAGTAGCATTTTCTCCAATAAAATAATGTTATGAGTAACTGATCAAATTAGCATTTTCTCCAATAGAAGAAAAAGTCATTATGCATAGGAACATATCTAAGACCGTGGGGTATGGGGCAGGGGTTTGGGCGTGAGTTGGGGGAAAACGCCTAAGCCACCACCCCGGGTGGGCTTAGGTTGGGGCGTGGCCCTTGGGGCTTGGGTTTCAAGCCGGGCGTGCACTACTAGAAAAATTAAAATTTCTGACACCATTTTCCGTAGGAAATGCGTCACAACTCGCGATTTTCTACGAATTTGTGACAAAATGCATATGTAGGAAAACCACTCGTAGGAAACTGGTTTCTTACGCATTTTCTACGCATTTTCCTACCCATTTCTGACAGAAAAAAGGCTGTCACAAATTGCTACACATTTTCCTACCCATTTAATAGAAGTTAATTTTTAATTTTTGCTACACGATTGTCACGAAATTTAATTTTTAATTTTTGCTACACAATTGTCACGAAAATCCATTGCTACACATTTTCTACGCATTTTCCTACTACCTGTTTACTACGCATTTCTGACGAATTTGTAATAAATAAAATGAAGAAATAAAAGGTTTTAAGCAATGGATTTTGTGTCACAAACCCGTCAGTAAAAATATGCTTTGTTTAAAGAAAATGTTTTTTTCTAGTTTTATTCTATACAAAAGCAAATAAAACTAAAAACTATACAAATTCAATAACATTAATTATAAATTTATACAAATTTACAAACAAAAAATGTATAAAATCTACAAACATAAAGAATAAAACTAGATGGTGGTGGCCGGCTGTTTCCGTTTGAACACGCACACAGTTAATCACAATTTGTCCGTTTGACCCGTTGTTCGACCAAACAGACGAGAAACAAAACTCATTTGTGAAAATTTATCCCAAAAGTACAACCAGTATGAGACTCACGGTAATTTTGAGTCAGGTGAAAAATAAAGTAACTTTCATTCTGATCTTCACACCCATCATCTCTAATTAACCTCCAGTAATTTACCATAAATTACATCAACTAATAAATGTCCTTGATCGATTTCATGACTGATGATGGAAAAGAATTCAGAAGTTCTCATGGTCGTCTCCATCTTTACACTCGTTTAGAAAATTAAGTTTTGATTTTCCCTTTTTTGAATAAGAAATAATAGAACCATATCAAAACTTCATAAGTGTTGCTGCTGCTGCTCCGGACCTGAACCGCAGGAAATATAGATGGAAACTGAACCGCAAGTGTTTCATGACTGATGATGGAAAAGAATGCAGGAAATATAGATCGAAAATGAACCGCAAGTGTTGCTGCTGCTGCTCCGGACCTGAACCGCAGCGTTCCTGCTGCTGCTGCCTCCCTTCTGCCCCGCCACGCGCCGTCGTGGTCGGCTGCCCCATCTCTCACACAACTCCCTCTCTATCTCCGATTCTCTCTGTCATAATTCTCACTCTCTCTCTTGATTTAGAATTGAAGATTGTGTATTGTGAGAGAGGAATAAGATGGGGGCTAGGGTTTTTAGAAAATGGATGGAGAAAGGATAGGGTGTATTTTCAACCGTTGATTTGAAAGGATGTGAGCAATGGATCACCCTAGGATTGTGATCCATGTGATAGCTGACCAAATATTTTGATTGGCTCAAGTGTATTACCACATGTGAAGGCAGGTTCAATTGTCCAAAATTATAAATATTAAAACTAAATTATGATAAGATAATTGGAAGAAATAGTAATAAATAGTATTATGCCAAATAAAGTTTTGTTTCTAGTCAAGATTTAATTTTTTATATCATTCTGTTTTGTTTAATTTCTGAGTTTTATTATTGTTTCACATAAATGATCAATATATTTTTATAAAACATTTTTTTAAACTATAAATTTCAAAATTTGTATTTTATACTATATATAAACAGACGAAGTAATTTTTTTAAATGTTATATTTATTATACATTTCAATATATTTTCAATTCAAGTTTAAATTTAGAAGCTTAAAGTATGGGTTGTTAGGCCATGTGTAAGGGCACTATTTGGGCGTGAAGAAGCTTGATAACACCCCAACACTTTCCTTTTGTGTGTTATAAGGGCATGAAGAGGTACGGGCATCTATGAAATCAGACCAGAAGCTTGATACACCCCAACATTTCAATATATTTTCAATTCAAGTTTAAATTTGGAAGGTTAAATTTAGAACGTTAAAGTATGGTTTGGTTTACAGTTCCTATCGTATAAAACCAGACCAGTTCCTATCGTATAAAACCAGACCTGACTGTAAGACTTAATAATACATATTATATTAATATTTTATATTAGGACATCTATGAACAAGTATTGACCATTTTGCTCGCCAGAGGGTCAACTGACTCCTCTCTCTACTCTGTGTTTTCACCGCCGTATGCCACCACCAGATGGTGGTGGCCGGCTGTTTCCGTTGTCGGAGTTGCAGGAAGTCACTAGCTAGGGGAGCGGGGGTGTGCGAGGGTTGCAGTACATCTAGAGAGAAAGGGGTGTTTACCGATGAACGGGACCATACTCGTGTCCGATGCTTCCATTTCGTTGTCGGTGCGTTCCTATAGTCAGCATTTTGTACGGTGTCAGTTCGTTAGCGTTTAACGTTTAACAGCTTTCCCGTAAACCACCATTCGCGCACTATGAAGCCGGTTAGACGTTCCTGGATACTCCAAGGGTCTAATTAAGAGCTGTAAATTACCGGTTGAAAATTGGACATGAATTATCAATATATTTTTATAAAACATTTTTTAAACTGTATATTTCAAAAATTGTATTCTATACTATATAAATAGACGAAGTAATTTTTTTAAATCTTATATTTATTATACATTTAAATATGTTTTCAATTCAAGTTTAAATTTAGAAGGTTAAAGTATGAGTTGTTAGGCCATGTGTAAGGGCACTATTTGGGCTTGAAGAAGCTTGATAACACCCCAACACTGTCCTCTTGTGCTTTATAAAGCCATTTATATGATGCCAAATGAGAAGCAAATGAATTGGATAGTAATGATTGAAAGGGTATTAAGAGATGTATGGTAATAATAAAATATGGGTAATAATAAAACTAGTTAAATATTTAAATATGGTAATAAATTTTCCATCACAAATACGTAGCAAGTTGCTACACATTTCCTACGCAATAAATTTTCCATCACAAATGCGCAACAAGTTGCTACACATTTCCTACGTAATAATTAATAATAATGCTGATTAAACATTAAAATATAATCTAAGTATAATAATAAATATTTCGTCATAAATGCGTAGCAAGTTGCTACGCATTTCTGACGCAACAATTTTCTATCACAAATGCGTAGCAAGTTGCTACACATTTCCTACGCAATAATTAATAATAATGTTGATTAAACATTAAAATATAATCTAAGTATAATAATAAATATTTCGTCATAAATGCGTAGCAAGTTGCTACGCATTTCTGACGCAACAATTTTCCATCACAAATGCGTAGCAAGTTGCTACACATTTCCTACGCAATAATTAATAATAATGCTGATTAAACATTAAAATATAATCTAAGTATAATAATAAATATTTCATCATAAATGCGTAGCAAGTTGCTACGCATTTCTGACGCAACAATTTTCCATCACAAATGCGTAGCAAGTTGCTACGCATTTCCAACACAATACTTAGAATTAGTATTTTTGTCACTATTGTGTCGCAAATTGCCCAAAAAAATCAAGGTCTTTTTTCCGTAGGAAATGCGTAGTAAATGTGTCAGAATTTGCGACGCATTTTTTTGCGTAGAAAATTTCCGTAGCAAAATGACCACTTTTCTAGTAGTGGTAGGGCGGTCTTGACATCCTAGCTGGCGGACTCTCATTTGCTCACCCCGCCATGTCATAGCGGTCCATATGAAAAGTTTGAATTTTAAATTCAAACCTTTGACTTGGCCAAGCGGTCACCCCAACCCCAACATCCCACGAACCCGCTATGGCATCCTGGACCCACGAGGAAGAACTTGCCCTCGTCACAAGCGTCGTTGACGGTATCAAGGGGCGGCCACCGGGCCAAACAAAATATTGGCCGGAAGCTTTCGCAGCCTACCGACATAACGTCGGTAATGACCGCCACAACCTCAACGCGTGCCAACATAAATAGCGCGAGCTACGGCCCAAGCTCGAGCGTTTCAAGGCTTACTACGAAGCCGTTCCCCGCGGGGGCGAGTTAAGCCACGAGGACCAGGTGGCGGTGGCGAACATAGAGTTTCGAGGCAAGGAAAAAAAAGGCGTTCGACAAGATCGACCTTTTTGAAATTTATTTAACGCTCTAGGTTTGTTATTTTGTAATTTTTAGGATTATGTAATTTTAAAAATTTTAATGAAGTTGTAGGTTTTTTTTTATAAATGTTGTGTAATTTTTATAAATTTTTTGTAACTTTTTTTTTTAATATTCTGCCACGCGGTACACCCAACCCAAGCCCAACCCACGCCCCTCGGACACTTAACCAGGCGGTGGGGGAGCTCCCATTCCACGTGTCAGCAAATGCCCCAACCCAAGCCCCACCATACCCCACGGTCTAACTACATCGCATTGCCACAAATTTGTCACAAATGTTGTCCCAAATTTTTTATACGACTGTTTTTCTAACGAAATCTAAATCTTGTCACAAGTTGCTTGCTACACATCTGCGACACCCTTTTTTTCTGTTAGCAAACCTCTATGTTTTCTAGTAGTGAATGTAAGATGATTAAATAGAGTTGATAATGGACTTCGATGAGTTAATATTTTATATTGTCATATTAGTTGTTAATGGTAATCTTACAATCCATGGTTAGTATTAAATTTATAAATAAAAAGACGTGTATATATATAAATATATAGCATCCAGAATGCACCATTAGAAAAAAATCGTTTCGTATGTTCAACTTATCACAAAGACCATGTACACAGCATTACCGTCTTCTCCAAGAAATTGCTGCTTCTAGCAAGTTGCAATTAAACTACTTAGATTAAATTAGTCAACTTTTAAACATTCATTTGGTAAAGACAAATTAAATAACAAAGACATAAAATCCCTTTAAAAATTATATGCTCAAGAATAAAAACAATGAAATAAAAATAATCTATTTAGTCAACTCTCCTACGTAGTCGTCTTCTCAAGAATAAAAACAATGAAATAAAAATAATCTATTTAGTCAACTCTCCTACGTAGTCGTCTTATATTTCTACCAAACATAGTATTCGTTTTTCCTTAAAAGAATCTATTGATTTGCTTGCAACAACAATAAGTTAACTAATTAAAATTAGCGGCCAAGAAACAATCACAGAACTAGCAACCGAAAGAAGCTATTCGTAAAACCTAAAAGTTATTATAATAAAGTTTCATTACGGTTAAATAAACCATATTAATGGAATTGAATTTATTTAACACGAGTTGTGTAGATTCGAACGCGGACAGCTGAGTAGTTGACATTCTTATTTACCAAGAACTTGCAAACCTGGAGGGTCCTTTCTTAATTTTTTCTGAAAGTTTTCTAAATAATTAATAAATAAATGGACAATCAAAATTATAGTTAACCTCATTTGCTCCTTTCATGAGCTTTGAATCTTTCAAAGTAGCATTTTCTCCAATAAAATAATGTTACGATTAACTGATCAACTTTTATAATTTGGTTTATGATTAAAAGAATATAATTAAACGTTTATTGATTAACATTTAAAGCATAACTATCGGAAAATTAAAAACGAAAAGGATACAATAAAAAGTCATTATGCATTGTCGCAATTTTCTCACAAACGTTGTCTAACGAAATCCAAATCTTGTCGTAAGGTCCTTGCTACACATCTGCGACTCCTTTTTTTTTTTTTTTTTTTTTTTTTTGCTTAGGGAACTTCTCGGTTTTCTCGTAGTGAATGTAAGATGATTAAATAGAGTTGATAATGCACTAGTGAGTTAATATTTTATATTGTCATATTAGTTGTTAATGGTAATCTTACAATCCATGGTTATCATAATAAATTTATGAGTTAATTACTATTTTCGTCCCTATGTTTGTCAAAAATCACTATTTCAGTCCATTAGTTTAAAAATTGCGATTTCAGTCCTTGTGGTTTCACTTTCGTAACCATTTCAGTCCACATCCGTTAACCCCATCCATTTATTCTGTTAAGTACACGTGAATTGACCATAATGCCCTTATTAATAAAAACAAAAAAATATCTAAATGAATTAATTACTGTTTTTCGTCCCTGTGGTTTGTAAAAAGTCACTGTTTCAGTCCATTAGTTTAAAAATTACGAATTCAGTCCCTGTGTTTTCGCTTTCGTAACTATTTCAGTCCAGTCTTCTAACACCCTCTATTTTACCGTTAAGTTTTTAATGAAATACCTAAATTACCCTTGTGTTAATTAAATATGGACTTATATGATTTTATTATTGGATTTATATGATTCTATTGTTGTATGACATATGGACTTAGGGCATGTTTGGCTAAGCTTTTTGAAACAATTTATTGACTTATTGGCTTTTTGGAAAAGTCAGTATGGAGTGACTTATTGGCTTTTTCCCCTCACATATACCCTCATTGCCAAACATCATTTTGGAGCTTATGACTTTTCAAAAAGGCAATATGTCAATAAGTTGTTTCGAAAAGATTAGCCAAACATGCCCTTAAATTGGATTGTAGGGTTCGACCCACCATAGGTTGTGATGCCGGAGAAGATGACCAGAAAATTTTGCAGGAAATGAGAGCAGGGATGGAGAGGGGTGAGGTAGCGTGGGGTTGTGTTTTAACAAGTGGGTCCAAGAATATAATATTTTAGATTTCCATGTTTTTTTTATTTAATTAACACAAGGGTAATTTAGGTATTTCATTAAAAACTTAACGGTAAAATAAACGGTGTTAGGAGACTGGACTGAAATGGTTACGAAAATGAAACCACAGGGACTGAAATAGTGATTTTTGACAAAACACAGGGACGAAAACAATAATTGACCCATTTAGATATCTTTTTATTTTTTATTAATAAGGGCATTATGGTCAACTAACGTGTACTTAACATAATAAATGGATGGGGTTAACGAAGGTGGACTGAAATGGTTACGAAAGTGAAACCACAGGGACTGAAATCGCAATTTTTAAACCAATTGACTGAAATAGTGATTATTGACAAAACACAGGGACGAAAATAGTAATTAACTCTAAATTTATAAATAAAAAGTCGTATATATATTTATAATAAAAAGATGTGTCTATTATACAGGGGAAATTCAAATGAAAACCACTAGTTATCGTGAAAACTCGAAAACTACCTAAAAAGCCTAAAAACATACCAATTTTTTTTTGCATACCAATTTTCGCTATTTAAATTATACAAAAAAACTTTTTTTCAATTTTTTTTTTTGTATTGCACATGTGTAATATTATACATTTGTATTTGTACTACACATGTGAATTATTACACATGTGCACTACAAAATTTATTTATTTTTTTGAAAAAATGTTTTTTTATACAAAAAAACCTGCGATTTTAAAAATTGAAATAAATAAAAAAATTTGTGATTTTATGCGTTTTTTAGTTAGTTTTCGAGTTTTCGCGATAAAAGTGTTTTCATTTGAAACATCCCCATTATATATATATATATATATATATATATATATATATAAGAGGGACCGCTAAAAGGAAAATCATCTCCAGTTGTAAGAACCGCGAGAAACAGTTTCTAGCCATTAGATCTTCAAGATCAATGGATGAGATTAAAATTAACTAAAAATAATATTAAATACTTTTTGTCTTATTATTTTTTAATATTTTAATCTAAAAGGGTAATTTAGTAAAATTACTCTAGATTGTCCTTTTGTCTTTATTGTTTTTTATATTATTATATTATTTTTTAATTTTTAAACATAATTTTTTTATTAAAAGCATTTTTAAATTCAGATTTTTTTAAAAGATTTTTTTATACTTTTTACATTTTACATTTTACATTTTACATTTTACATTTTACATTTTGTGTTAAAATTTTTACGTTTTTTACGTTTTTACGTTTTTTACGTTTTTACGTTAACGTTTTTACGTTTTACGCGCCGGTGTTTTGCACGCCGGGTTTTTTCAATGGTCGTTTTTACGTCTTACATTTTACGTAAAACTTTTTACGTTTTACATTTTACGTTAAAAAGTTTACGTTTTACGTTAAAAGTTTACGGTTTAACTTTTTTTTACAAAAACTTTTTACGTAAAAACGAACGCACCCAGAAATCGCACACTTGGGAGGTGTCTTAGATATATCGTTATCATCATCGACTAGGGGGATTTTTGAAGATTTTTAATAAATTTTAGGCTGGGCATAACATAGGGTTGTAGTTCTAAATCGGTTATTGTCGGTTTTGCCCTTTTGGGCCATAAAATGAGTTTTACATATCTTTTTGACCCCAAACCTTTTGCTACTGATTTTATATGATAAATAAATTATTTTAAACCTTCTGGAAATATAAAAATATCTGCTTTCTATATAAAACCCAGAAATGGCTCCTAATCGCCTTTTTAAGCGTTTTTAACGCATAGTATGTACTAAAACTATTTTAAACATATAGGGTTTGATACCTACTGATATTTTAGGTAAATTACAATATTTAAACAGTAAGCAAAAGTTGTTTAACTCAGATTCCCGTTTTGACCTTTTTAGCCAATGTGAATTTACCAAAATACCCCTAGGATGCATAGTTTGGTTTTAAATGATAAATTTCACATATATCTAGTAACCTACTGTTATAACTTATTAAATTAAGTATATGTATTAAATAAATCAGACCTGTAACTCAGATTACTAATTAAACTCTTTTATAACCTTTTAAATGACCAAAATGCTCTTACAAGGCATAGTTTGAGTTTAAATCCATTTCGGGCATAATAGAAGATATCTTACTGATGTCCCAACATATTTAAAGCATATTAACTTAGGAAACCTGTATATGGCTCTTATAGTTACCCGTTACGCATCCTTCACGTTCGGTTTATGTAACTAGTTTGCATAAATTGACCGAAACGGGTCAAACCTTATCAATTTTTGTCTCAAAATCCAGAATGTGTTTAGTTTACCCATATTATACAAGTCTTCAAACTTGTCGGGTCTAAATCACATTCTATTCCGGTCTTCGCTTAATTGTGCGTTTGAACCTTATCTTCCTTTAAAACTAACCGGTCTAAGCTTAAGCTTAATTAAAGACCCGTTAGAAATATAATAGGTTACTATAAACCTTTGTTCCAGAATAGGAGGCCCAGTAAAAGCTACCCGTAATTGCTATTTGTGATCATACTTGTAAAGGTAAATACTTTTAACTTATTTTCCCTTATACGGGCTTGGGATATGGTATATAAAATACCGCTTGGTCGGGCATCTGACCTTAATCGTGGGTGGTTAAGTATTATCAAGATGACCCGTTTAAAAATCTGTTTTGTTTTTTTTACGCCTTTGGGAGTTTAATGACCATGTCCCGGATATCCTTGGCATCATTCAAAGAATGGCCACGACCTTAGCACACGGGTGTAGGCGTACACCCGTCAGTGCATTTACAATTATTAAGGTATAACCGTTGGTTTCCCGCCGCGGGACTATACTATGTGGTGTGTCTATTAATCTTTAACCTGGCACGAACCGGGCTACTGAACGCATAACAGACATGTAATCCTTTTACAAGATTATATTTAAGTAATAATCCCAAGTTATGAAAGATATTTTGTGCCACGTGCATTCAAACCAATTTTTAAACCTTTTCAAAATGAGTCAGTTAAATTGTATTTACCAGTGTAAACTGACGTATTTTCCCAAAAAGGTTAAGTGCAGGTACTACTCGAACTAGGCTGGCTTTCTCCTAGCGTCCACAATAAGTCTCGCAAGCTTGGATGTCATAAGCTGTTGAACAATGTTTCCTCTTTATTTTGATCCGCCTGTGGATCTGTTTCGACTATTTGTGATACTCGATATTACAATTTATTAAAGTTGAAATGAATATATCTTTTGCTTCCGCTGTTCATTTATATATTGTGTTGTTTGACTATGATGATATCAACTACGTCACGATACTCCCCACCGGGCCCACCGGTAATACGTGGAAATATCGGGGTGTGACAGAAATATGATAGATAATTCTCGCATCTAACTACTTAATTACCTCCTTTTTTACCACTTCCCTTAGATTCGGATTCAATCTTCGTTGTGCCTCCCTTGTTGGTTTTGCATCTTCGGTGGTGATAATTTTGTGCATGACGATTGATGGACTAATTCCTTTCAAATCGGTAATCGTCCATCCTATAGCTCCTTTGTCTGCCTTCAAGACTTCCAATAAAGCTTGTTCTTGTGCCATCTCTAAATTAGAGGCAATAATGACCGGTAGAGTGTCATTATCCCCTAAAAATGCATACTTTAAATGACTTGGCAAGTCTTTTAGCTCCAATTTCGGTGGTTCCTCCAATGATGGTTTGGTACCCGAATTTATTTCCACCGGCAAGCTTTCAAATTGATGGGTCCATGGCGGTCGACCCTCCTTCAATGCCATAGCATCCTGTTTCTCCTCTTCAACCCTTAGTGCACAAGCATGTACCTGTTCAACAAAATCACAAACACACATATCCATACTATCTTCCTCATACTCATGCGGGTTACATCCGTCGACTAAATCTACCATAAAACACTCATCAACACCAATAGAGTTAGAATTATTAGTAAAAACATTCAATCTCATTTTTCTATTCCCGAACATCATGTCGATCGTACCTAATCGACAATCAATCATTGCATGCGCGGTGCTAAAAAATGGCCGACCCAAAATAACATTTTGTTGTTGTTTTGTGTCCGCGGATGAGTAGTCTAAGACAAAAAAGTCAACCGAGTAATAAAACTCATTGATTTTTTCTAGAACATCTTAAACCATCCCCCGAGGTAGCGTACGAGACAAATCGGCCAAAACAACCGTTGTCTCCACCCTTGCTAATGGACCAAAATCTTATTGGTCATATAAGACCCCCGGTAAAATGCTCACTCCGGCTCCAAGATCTAACAACGCCTTTGACATTTGAAAATTACCAACTTGAATATTTATTAATGGCGTGCCCGAATCTTGGAGCTTAGGAGGAAGCTCCCCATTCATTATCGCACAAACTTGCCCGGTTAAGTCGACCCGCTTAGGCATCTTTTTCTTTTGTTGCCTTTTTTGTGTGCATAATTCTTTTAAAAATTTAGCGTAAGCGGGTACTTGCTTTATTGCATCAAGTAGCGGGAGATTGACTTTTACTTGTTTAAAAATGTCCCACAACTCTTCTTTTTGGGGACCTCTCGTTGAAATAAAATTTTTCTTTCCCGGGTCAAGTAGAGCCGATGGAAATGGGACTTGACTCGGCTCCCCTTCATCCTCTTCACTTTCAATACCCGTTATATCTTCAACCACCCCATCAAACAAACCCGGTGATAAATTTGCTTTAAATTCTTTGCCACTTCTTAACACACTAACATGATTAATATTAACATTACGTGACGAGTTATGGGAATGATTTACCTTAGTGTCGCTAGGAAGTTGACCTTTGCTTTTCTTGAACTCCGCCACATCGGTTGCTAATTGACCCATTTGAGTTGTTAGTGATTGAATGCTCTTGTCACGAACCTCATCCTTTTGCATCCGTACTTCATCAAGTTGATAACTTTTTTGCATGTCTTGTTGCATTGCCTGAAGCATGTCCATAACCTCATTCCCACTTGATGAAGTTTGACCCGAAGAACCACTTTGACCCGATTGTTGAAATTGCCCTTGGTAACCAAAATTTTTTCCACCCCGGTAATTAGCTTGATTGTATTGTTGACGAGGTGCAAAGTTTCCTTGAGCTCCTTGGAAATTTGGATTAGCTTGGCTCGCTGGATTCCCGTAATGAAAGTTAGGATGATTTCTTAACCCGGGGTGGTATGTGTTCGAATTCATGTTAAAGTTTCGACCACCCCCTTGAATAGCATTCACCTCTTCCACTTGCTCTTCAACCACTCCTACTAAACACACCTCCGCCATGTGGCCTATTTCATTGCAATTAGTGAACACATCATACACTTGATTTGTGGTTTGAACACCTCCACTCTCTACCCCATGTACTTGTGGCATTGTAATAACATGCCTTGCCCGTCTTGAAGATTGAGACCTCCTCTTTGAAGTAACTGCCATTTGCTTCAAAAATTGCCAATCATCATGCTCAAAATTTGCACCAAACGTACCGTTAGTGATTGACATTAAATCACGAGCATCCTCCGAACTCAACCCCTCGTGAAAAGCATTTAACAACTCCCAGAGTTGTATACCGTGATGAGGACAATTCCTTAACATCATGTTGAACCTTTCAAAAGCCTCATGAAACATTTCCCCCGGTTGTTGTTGGAAGCATCTCAAACCTCTCCTTGCATCATTTGTCTTTTGAGAAGTGTAGAACTCGTCCAAGAAAATTTGTTGCATGTCGGCCCAGGTAAAAATCGACGCGGAGGGCAAAGTATGAAACCAACTTTTTGCTTTATCTTCCAAAGAAAATTGGAAAAGAACCAACTTGACATCGTCCGAAGAAAACCCTTGACCTCCAATAGTATTGCAAATGGAGTCATATGTCTCCAAATGAAAGTAAGGTTCATCCGTTGCTAACCCCTTAAACTTTGGCAAACTTTGGAGTGCGGTTGTTCTAACCTCAAAAGTCCTTCCATCCGCATGATGATGAATGACTACCGGAGAAGGATTGTTAGTGATAATGGGTCGGAAATGAGCTTCGATTCCCCATACTACCTCCCGGTGATGTCTTCGAGGGGCACCCAATGGGGCTCTTGGTTGACCCATTTGCCCTTGCATAGGCCCTTAAGGTGCAAATGGTGGCTGAAATTGGTATTGTTGCATTGGTGGTTGTTGCATCAGCCTTTGAAATTGGGGTTGTGTATTTTGTGGACGAACTTGATGTAAAGGCGTAGGACGTTGCAACTTGTAGCCCTTGTGGCCGAATATGTTGTACCCCAACCGGTAGCCTACCCATGTCTTGAATTTGTTGTAACGGTTGACTTTGTTGACCCGCTCCTCCTTGAGGTCCCAAATTACCTCCATCACCCCCATAGTAAAAACCTTCTTCTTCGTATCCTCTAAAGTCCACTTCATACCCTTCATCATAACCATCTCCTCCTATACCCGAAGATTGCACAAAAGGAAAAGATGAGTATTGAAAACCCGTTTGGTTCGGTGGTCGGTATGTAGATGTAGTATGAATAACGGTTTAACTTGGTGGTATTGGATATGTAGAAGATTATTGACCCGTAGTTGGGAAAAAATGTGAGAGTGGTGGAATTTTTGAAGAAGGACTAAAGGTAAGGGTAGGTTCAACTTCGGTAGTAATAGGTGATGTAGTATTGGTTGGGGTAACATCATGTGGTGGAGTAAGATCAGTAGTGGAATTAGGCATGGTGGTATTTGGTGAAGGTTGTGTTGATGTAGGAATGAAAGTTGATGTTGGTTGACCCGTAGTGGGTGTAATTTGTGAGTCAGCCATGATGTTTCTAGGTGTAATGGGTGAAGTGGGTGAACAAATGATCTTGTTTTCGCGTAATAAAACTCGGTTTTGCTTCAAAGTTCTATCAATTTCCGGATCAAACGATAGTGGTGATGACTTGTGAGAGCCCCTAGTATGCATACACTTATAGTACCTGCACACTAAACACAACCAGCGTAAACCCGAAAATAACAAACAAAACTACTAAATTAACACACGTTGCGCACTACTCCCTGGCAACGGCGCCAAAATTTGACGTGAGGTCGTAGTCACACGCAAATTTAATCCAAATTACAACTAATAGATAGCAGCAAATGGGAATTGAACACAGGGAGTTTGTGGAAAGTGTGTTGATTCTATAGCTTTATGAATTAACTACAATTAAACTAATTTGTAGAAATTAAAAATTCAAGAGTTTGGATTGTTTGGTTTTGAGAACTAAATTACTAACTAATTGTAAATCAAAATTGGTTGTTTAACAGATCAAGAGAAAATGACCATCTTAGGTTCCGGTTTCCATTAACAATTGTGCATAAATCCAACTAGAAAGAGTTACATAGACATAACTCATGAATAAACGTTTGTTGTGATACAAGGGAACGAAGTACTCGGATTATATAAACGCGAGGTTGTTACCCGATGACCAATTAACCAATATCCAACCCTAACCCTTCCCGTGATATCTCGATTGTCAACGACACCAAGACGTACGATTTAGACTAGAATCAAAACATCAATTAACAATTACAATCAAACATTCATGCACATAATAAACATAGCAAACACACCAAGTTTATTATTGTAGAAATAAAGATAAGCACACAATAGTCATAAGAAACCTTCACCTAAGATGATCACCGAAAGTTTAGCCGGACATAGCTTGGTGAATCATCATTCCAACAAAATCAAAGTTCATACGAATCAAAATACAAACCGAAAATGTTTAGAAATGTTCCCAATCACTTGCACAAGCTAAAAATCGCCCAAGAACTCCAGAGAAACATCCCCAATGATGAGATGGGTGAAAAGACACTTGAAAACAGTTTAATAAAGGGTAGTTACACATTTTGCGTCAGAGCCTACCGTAATTTACGGTAGGTACCATAAATTACGGTGGCCTCCATATTGTTACGCTAGGATGCTACTGGATTATGGTGGCTTTTTGGAAGTTCAGGGGCTACCGTAAATTATGGTAGCCACCGTAATTTACGGTGGACCCCTAAAACTTCCCCTTTGTTCTTCTTTCCAATCCTTGTGTAGCCCGCTCCGATCCATTTCATCCAAAGCAGTGTTTTACTTCATTTTAAGCTCCAAACGCACCTGAAACATAAGCAAGAGCAACTGTAGTTATCTAATTCAAGACAATTACATGATTAAATGAGGGATTAATTCGTCTTTTAACACACTTAAGGGTTGTCTATGGACCACCCGTCAAGAACCTATATTTTTCCCACGGTTGGAATTACCGTAGCGAAATTCCTGGGTAAGCTTTTGAGCTAGGTTCTTCCTTTGGTTTTCTTCTTGCATACGTACTAGTTTATCAGTCAAGGTATTTGCTAGTTCTATAGCTTCTTCTATAGTTTGTGGTCTAGCTGCATTGACTACATGTCTAATCTCACTGATTAATCCCCAGATGTAACGGGAGATTAATACTTGTTCTGGTGAAGCTAGGGTTGGCACTAATCTAGCATATTCAAAAAAATACGGTAGTGTAACCCTTACAGTCTACTCCAGTCATTCTATGGTTTAATAACTTATTAGCTATCTGTTCTTTTTCATTGGGAGGACATAATTTCCTTTCAACCATATTCTTAAACTCAATCCATTCCATATTATAGACTCTGTCACTTCCCTTAGACTGGAGAATAGTGTTCCACCATTCTAGAGCTGCATTCTTAAAAAGATTGGAAGCAAACATGATTTTCTCTTCCTCTGCACACTTGCTTATTTTTAAGACTGCCTCAGTCTTTTCTATCCAGCGTAGAGCTGCACTGGCTCCTTCATTGCCAGAGAATTCTATTGGTTTACAAGACCAGAATTCTTTGTAGGAACAACCATAAGACATGGTTCTTCTTCTTTTTAGAATTGGCAATTGAAGTAACGGTCCATTGTTTACGCTGTGACTGGGTTCAGTAGGTGGTCGTTTACTTCCACTATTACTTTTATTATTTTCCGTTTCCTTAACCGTTTTGATAATATATGGCATAGCGTCTATAATCCCTTGTGCCACTATGTGTTGGATGGCACTGTTATCTAATTGGTTTCCGTTATTATCGTTATTCTGGTTTTCTTGATTCACTTCGTTGTCCGTATGGATTATAAACATTTACCAAGTATCAATATAACATAATAGGGTTTAATGTGAACAATCACACAAACAACACATTGATCAAAATCGTCATGCATTGCGACATTTACTCTATTCCATATATCTATATCTATACTATATATATATACATATCCAAAGGACTTCTTAAGGTCATTGAAATTTCCTTAAAACACCCCTAAAGCATTATGTACAAGTCTTTTAAGCACCATTGAACTTCAGTTTCCAATTATACCCTTTCACTCAATCAAAGCACGCGGACACCACATATCAAACTAGGGTTTCTCTCATCCTCTCATTTTATCCGCCTCTCATCCTCTCTCTCTCTCTGGCGATTCAGATCTAGGGTTTGTTTCTCCTCACATAAGAGTTTGTTTCTCTTCAAGTCTACGATTCCTCTTCAGATATGTGTTTGTTTCTTCTTGTTCTTCTTCTTCTTCAGATCTGCGTAGTAACCAAGGTAGGTTTATCTTTTCTTTTTTGTTGAATATTTTCTCATATCTAAGGTCATTTTTGACGATTTTGGTTGACAAAACTTTGTAGTCTACGAGCCCTAACTTTTTTACTTTTTTACTGTTTTTCTGATGGAAACCGAGAATGGAGGTTGAGAGGCTCTACGACGTCGTTTCCGGTGCTCCCGTGGCAGAGATCTTCGGTTTGATGGTTTAGACGGTTGTGGATGCTCAGAAATCTGTTTATTGGCTTCTGTTTTTGGTAAATTTGCACTATGTTATGAGTGTTATTGTTTAGGTTTACGAGATCTGTGTTATTGTGATGTTCTGGTGTTAGGTTAAAGTTGTTTCTGTGCGTTTTATAGTTTTAAGTTGTTATGTGAATTAGAGGAATTATTGTTATGGTTATATAGTTTTTATTTTGATTTGATGAGTAATGATGTTTTGGTAAGTATATCTAGATTGATTTAACGCGTTTTGTTGAGGAATTTTTTGCTGCTGCTTGAGTTATTTTATGATCTTATTCTGTTGCTGTGAAATTTGTTATTATTGATGTTCAAATTATGAATCTAAAGTTCTTTGTTGATTTTGAATGTATTTGGAATAACTATGTTGGGAGGGAGTTATTATTTTGAAGCTTTAATAGTTTGTATTATATCATGGTGTTTTGTTACATAATTATAAGTTGTTTCTTACGAGTTGATCTTTGCCAAACCTCAGGGACGAAAATAACATTTTACTCTTTTATTTATTAAATTCGTATCCATGTTTGTATCGTAGGTACCGTGTCTCTCTTTTTGCCAGTTGGAAACAAAGGGGAATGTATGCAGCATGTATTTGCATTTCTCAGTTGCTTCTGGTTCTTAGCAAAATGGATTTGGTTTTCAGTTATGTGCCTGAATTTTATTTAGAAACTCTGGTACGCCATTAAACCCTCATAATATAAACTTTCACTTTTTTGCGTTACCCAAAAATATTTTGAGGTTATTAAACCCTCTTTATCTTGCTTTGCAGGTTGATTGTTTTCATGTTTTGCGAAAGAGTGATCCTCCTTTTGTCTCTACAGGAATGTTTATAAAACAAGGACTTGGTTCATTTGTACGTTCCTCTTTTTCAATGTTTGTAAGTTTATAACTACGGATATAAACTATTTACGTATAAACTAATGTTTTCGATGTTTTTTTATTGAGGTTACTTTTGTGGTTACCCATTTCAGCGACCCGAGAATATCAAGCACAGAACTAAGAGATCTACTTCTGCAATCAATTTCTGTATTAGTTCAGTACAAGGAGTTTTTGGCTGCTTTTGAGAGCAACCGAGCAGCAACTCGTAGCCTCCTAACATCACTTTTATCATGGATTCCTGTAACGATTTGTAAGTAAACTAAGTTTTTTTAGATTAAATTTGTCTAACAATTATTTTAAAAATCTTATTTTTTTGTTTTTTTAATTATTTATAGGAGTTGTGGCTGCAAGTTTGGTATCGGGTTACAAGTTGTCGGATTCGGCTCAAGAAGGTGGCGACCCATGTTTGCCGGTTGCATGGTCATGGTTGGAGTGTAATTCAGATCGTGAACCGAAGATTATATCGGTGTATCTTTCTTAACTTTATTTATCTTGATGTTAACTCCAATGTAGAAAATGAAAAGCAAGACTGGTGTGATTTACACGAACGCGAAAACGTTGTTATATTTCTCCATCGCAATGATTGCTCGCAAGGTTGGCCCTGCTGATTCCAATAACTTGCAGCCGGTTGGTGCAATCACTCCATGTAATTTCTCCATCGCAATGATTGCTCGCAAGGTTGGCCCTGCTCTTGCTTGTGGCTGTACTGTGGTCATAAAGCCCTCTGAGCTCACACCATTGACCGCCTTAGCAGCAGCTGAGCTGGCCCTTCAATTTGGAATTACGCCTGTAAACCCACGTCCACCATAACTTTTTTTATCACTCATCACGTAATGTCTAATTACATTTTTGTCCTATGAAGGCTGTCTTGAATGTTACGTTTGTAGCCGTAAGCGCGCCGTTAAACGGCTGCAAACGCGGCAGCAAATGACTTCGTTTTTACACCTGTTTGCTGTTGCGTTTGCAGCCGTAGACGCGCCGTTAAACGGCTGCAAACGTGGCAGCAATTAACTGCGTTTTTACACCCGTTTGCTGCTGCGTTTGCAGATGTTAATGCGCCGTTAAATGGCAGCAAACGGCTGCAAAAACACAGCCGTTTAACGACGCAATTACGGCTACAAACGCAGCAGCAAACGGGTGTAAAAACGCAGCCGTTTGCTGCTGCATTTGCAGCCGTAAACACGCCGTTCAACGGCTGCAAAAACGCAGCAGCAAATGGGTGTAAAAACGCAGCCGTTTGCTGCTGCGTTTGCAGCCGTAAATGCGCCGCATCGGTGGATCAAGTTATTTAAATAGTTCTTTTCTCTTGGTTTTCATTTTGATTTGATTATGTGACATTATTAGCTACTACTCAGCTGTTGAATTATTTGAATGTCAAAAGAGTTTTAAGTTGTATTAGTAATTTGATTGCTTTTAAGGGCTTAATTTATAACAAAGTTGTGTCAAAATTATGGTTGATATATCAACTTTGGTTATTGTTTTGTTATACCTTCTTGAGTGATTAGAACTTGTGAGGTGTTTTTTTACTCTTTATGCGTGTTAATGACAGCTGCAAGGGCTATAGAGGTGCTGAATTTCACCCCTCAATGGAAAATCAATCAGGATAATGTATTCTCATAGGGATCCCAGTGTGCGCAAAAGTGGCTCTGGGAATATCTTTATCAAGGTATCTAAACATTAATTCTACACAGATGTATTGTATTTTATACTAATCGATCTTCTGTGTCGTTTACTGATGCAGAATTTGGATAAAGCAATTGACCAAAAAGCCCTACACGACACCTTCTCTACATTCGACAACATTCTCTCTTGCAAGATCGCTACCGATTCAACCGGTCAGTCAAAGGGCTACGGATTTGTGCAGTACGACACTGAGGAATCCGCACAACAAGCTATCGAAATACTCAACGACATGCTTTTGAACGACCAAAAAGTGTATGTTGGCCCTTTCTTACGCAATCAAGAACGCGAACTAGCTGTCGACAAGACCAAATTCACTAACGTCTTCATTAAAAACCTCTCTGAATCAACAACCGATGAGGATTTACAAAAGGCGTTTAGTGAATATGGAACGATCACCAGTGCGGTTGTGATGAGGGACGCTGACGGTAACTCCAAATGTTTTGGTTTGTTAACTTTGAGAGTACCGAAGATGCTGCTAAAGCAGTAGAAGGCCTTAACGGACAGAAGTTTGATGAAAAAGAATGTTTTGTCGGGAAAGCGCAAAAAAAGAATGAACGGGAACTGGAGTTGAAACAGAATTTTGAGCAGAGTATGAAGGAGGCGGTGGACAAATCACAGGGGTTAAACTTGTATGTAAAGAATTTAGATGATACGGTGACCGATGAAAGTCTCAGGGAGTACTTTGCGCCTTTCGGTACTATAACTTCCTGCAAGGTATGTTTATCAGAAAGCACTAGAGACTTATACACTAACGAAGTTTATGAACTGGGAGTTATATTTTGTTGTTTTTTTATAAACAGGTCATGAGAGATCCTAACGGAACTAGCAAAGGTTCAGGTTTTGTTGCGTTTTCTACTTCTGATGAAGCTTCTAGAGCTGTAAGCATACATATATATATATATATATAATTATATTTATTTACTATGCTCACATTTTGATGCTTATTTTGGTGCAAGTTGATTAAAACGTTTTCTGTTTTGATAGCTTATGGAGATGAATGGCAAGATGATCGTTGGCAAGCCTCTTTATGTAGCACTTGCGCAACGCAAAGAAGATAGAAGGGCACGATTGCAGGTTTGTTGGTAGTTATGTCTTTTACATTATAACCGGGGACGCATAAAATAGAAAAAAATATGATATTTTTATATTATATGCATGCAGGCACAATTTTCACAGATGCGTTCAATTGCAATGGCGCCAGCTAGAGCTCCTCGCATGCCAATGTTTCCTCCTAGCGGTCCTGGTATGGGTCAACAAATGTTTTACAGTCAAGCTCAGCCTACGTTCATTCCTCCCCAAGTAAGTTTTCTCATTTCATGGTCACACTTTATACGTTTATAATCTTTTTAACAAGTTTATGACATATTTATAATTATATATTATGTGCATGGATAGCCTGGTTTCAGGTACCAGCTGCAACTTGTTAGTATACTTGAAGCACAATAGACAAATTCATTCTTTTTTAATTAAAATTGTCTAGAAATTAGGATTTTTACATGTGTGTCTCACTAAAGCTTTATGTTGTTCTGGTGTTTCAGTTTTTGTATTATACAGAGCCAGCTTGTGGCTTTTGTTAGTTTTCTTTAATAGTGTGTTTTCTTTCAAGTTGTGAAGTAAGTCATTTTTTTTTGCAGTTCAAGTTTTGCAAGGTTCGCTCTGTCCAGTTTGGTTCAAAAGGGATTCCTTACATCAACACCTATGACGGTCGATCCATTCGCTACCCAGATCCTCTCATCAAAGCTAACGACACAATCAAACTCGACTTGGAATCAAACAAGATTGTTGATTTCTTCAAGTTCAATGTTGGGAATGTCGTGATGGTTACCGGTGGACGCAACACTGGTCGTGTTGGTATCCTCAAGAACAGGGAAAAATATTAATTTGATGAATATTTACCTATGACATTTACAATTGCAGGGCTCCTCAGATTTACTTCCATAAAGGAACATTCAAGAATTTAGAGTCGGAAGTTGCAAGGGCTAGCAAGCTAAAATGCACCAGTTGCGGTAAAAAGGGAGCCGTTCTTGGGTGCTACGTGAAATCATGCCAACGAACTTACCATGTGCCGTGTGCATACGACATCCCTGATTGCAGATGGGATTCTGTAAGTAAATATTTATGCACACGTGCCGGTTTTGGTGTTAATAAACTTATAATCTTGTTCATTGTTTTCTAAATTGTTTGTTTTTTATAGATTGACTTCTTGTTGTTGTGTCCCAACCATGTTTGATGTTTCTCACAAATTTCCGAAAGAAAAAAGTCAAAAGCCAAGAAACAAGTCACCGAAAAAACGTGAGTATTTATTTTCGAATACTTAATTTCTTTTAATTAGTTAGTAACACTTTTTTCTGTCCTGACTGCAGAATATCTACAAATGTGAATCGTTGCACAACGTTGCAAGATGGTGGAAAGAATTTGGTGTTATGTGGTTCAGCTCTCTCTGCAGAACAAAAGGTTAATGCGCAAAACAACTTATTTTTAATCGAAATTATATAAATTCACGCGTTTATGTTTTTGTCTAATAGTTGACTTCTGAAATGCAGTTTATGATGGTTGACTTTGCGAGAACTAACGGAGCATTAGTGTCAAAGTACTGGAAAGATAACGTCACACATGTGATCGCTGCCACAGATGCAAATGGCGCATGCACAAGAACATTGAAAGTTCTCATGGCTATTTTGAACGGAAAATGGGTTGTTACAATGGAATGTGCAGCTTTTAATCTCAGCCGTCGATCTTACGATTTTACAAGTCCAAATTAACATGAATGTGACATTAGCATTTTATTTTTTCAGGGTTAAAGGTGTGTGTAGATGTTGGATGTGTTGTGAATGAAGAACCATACGAAGTACGTTTAGATACACATGGTTGTTCCGGTGGGCCCACAGCAGGGAGGTTAAGAGCTCTAAGTAATGTAAGAATGATAACTAATAGATGCTGAAAGTTATGCTTCACAAGATACAAGAGTAATTGCTAATGTTATGTTTTAAGTTTTTATTTGGTGTTATACTTCTTTCAGTGCACTTCTGTTTCAACTGTCAACCAACTATATTATAGAAGATAAGTCTTTATACGTAAGAAAATAACATGAATGTTAAAGGGGTGTTGTTAATATCCCTCTTATGTAGGGTATGTTTAGTCACCCTTAAACTAAAGTTATCAATTATTATCAATAAATTTCAATACTTTGTTTTAAACACTATTTTGAAAATTGGATCATTCATCTTAGAAACTTGGGCAGTAGGTGTTAAACTTGTTTTTTGGAAAGCAAAGTAATAAAAAGTTTTGTTGTACGACGACGATTATAAATTAAGTAATTGTTAAGGCTACCTGGTATGGTTCCGCACCCTAAACTCATCAATCAAAGTGATATGTTTCCCCGCCGCATCGCGCGGGTAAACGGCTAGTATATATATATATATATATATATAGAGAGAGAGAGAGAGATAAATATATATATATATATATAATCTATATATTACATGTACAACTGGAATTTAAAATACAATACTAGTATGCATCAGTAGCTATTGGATTATCTAATTTAGTTGATTTTTTTCTACTACACACACACACACACACACACACATATATATATATATATATATTATTACTACTAGTGGGGGTTCATCCAATACTGCATGTTACGCTCGTCGTACTTCCAAACGAGCCTCTCTCCTATTTTCCTTATTCGTTCAGTTTCATCTAACAACTCCTCACCAAAAGTGCGGAGTTCTTGCATGTTCTCGGTACTCATGGGTGGTGCTGGTGCTGGTATCGGATCAGGGTACTGGGGCATCGGTTCTTTGTATGGGTATGGGTTTTCTAAAATTTCTCGAATGTACTGATCGTTATCCCAATATGGATCTAGAGGGTCAAAGTTGGGATAGGGTGCTACTGGGTTTTGTATAGGTTCCTCCAGTGGGTAGGGTTCTCGATAATCCCTATGGTCGTCATTCCATGGGTCATAATCTGGGGGATGGTGTGCTGGGACTCTAGGGCTTTCATTTGGGTCGAAGGCAGGTACGGGAATCTGATTAGGTTCTATTTCCATGGGTTGAGTTAGGAACAAGGGTAGTGGTTGTGGTGCAATAATTTGTTCTAACTTTGGGTCTGCGGCAGTGGTAGCTAGTATGTGGAAATTGGCCAATCGTCTATTGATTATATCCTGGGTCTGGGCGTTCATTTCTCTATTTGTAGCTGCTAAAGCCCGCCGTTGCTGTAATTTCCTCATTCTTTTCCTACGCTCGTGCGCTCCCCGACTGAACCATCCTCTCTTTTTGGTAGGAAATGGTTCTTCGGACTGTGTCTTAAATATAAAGATCCCTTCTTCTGTGTCAGCTGAATACCCCGAGCGAGTAGGCTGGGAAGAAGTTCCTTCATCCTTAGGAGAACTAGACAATTGACGATAGGCGTCCGATGGTCCTTGATCACTCATACTGTAAACTAACAAATTGCCAAATAACACAAAACAATAATATACAGATATGCATGTAATCACATAGGTTATTTCCTAACATAATGGATAAAATTTTTGTTTCAGTAGAACACTTCTGTGGCTGAAATTAGTGGCTGTAGCTCTGATACCACCTTTTGTCGCAACCCCCGACCCCTGCCCCGGGAGGCGGGGGCCGCGGCCTACTCAGAGATGGTGGTATCGGTATTTATCATTTTGGCAGCGGAATTTTCATCAGGACCGTAAAATACCACATTTTTATAATAATCATACATTGGGATAAACCCAAGTTTCCATTACAGACATGTTTATAGGGATAAACCCTATTTTGTTGAAATAAAACATCTTCTTTATTTAGATAACTTTTATAGCCACTTTTCCAAGCATTCAGTGTTGTCCAGCTGGCTTCTATTTGGCTTTCAGATTTTGTTACCTAAAACACGTTTAAAAACATTTTATTAGCAAGAAATACTAGCGAGTGAATCCTAATTTAATCAAAATAGGTTTTATCATTTTACAACATTAAGGGCAATCCAGCAATTACATTTGTTTCCATTTACTTTAATTACCACCCACGGTACTGTCAATCCTGACTGGTGGTAATGTTACTACTCACAGTGTAGTAACAAATTTTGTATACAAAACCCCAACATACCGTCGATAATTGTAGAATTACAAATACTCATTCACCGTTAATTATGAGATAAAAACAATTGAGGTTTTGTAAAAATAATTTGTGAAAAGAGGAATCACTCACATTGCTATTTTAGGTTTTTCCCTGTGATTTCCTGGTTATAATCTAATAAATTAAACTGTAGGACCGAGTTTCGTGACCGAAACCGTGATTCTCATGATTATGTTCAAAGACGGGAGAGATTAGTGATAAACAAACAACTTCTTTGTATTAATCCGGTAGTAAAACATTACAAATCGGCCCGATTACATGATAACCGAACCATACCAAAGAAGTATACATCCGGGGAGAGACCAAGTGGTGATCTCTCCCGGTGAGGTCTCAAACCTCCTAAACTCTCCTCTTGTTGCAAATGACAAGGGTTTTCTATTTATAGTCACACCCCTTGTCTTGCAAGCACACACGGTCAACCGAATAACCCTCTCGTTTGACCACTTCAAACGAGCGGGTCTATACACGTTCGATAGACCGTTTCACTAACTATTACAAATTCAGCGTAAAATAAAACTAATCTATTCGACAAGCATCGGACACAAAATCTGCATCAACAAATTCCCCCTTGTCCGTTGCTGTCGAATGCTGAAAATGCAACTGCAATCGATCTTCAGTCAAGTATTCATCTTCTCTGTGTTAACAAATTCCCCCTTGACCGATGATCCAGGTAAGTAGTATCTTGACGCTCCTTGTAAAATATTTCCCCCTTAAAGTACGCGTATCCGAGTTGGGTGTTGTGCAATTTCCTCAATTGACCGATCTTCCGCTGATCTTCCAATACTCCAACCGGCATTTGATAAGGGTTCCAATCTTTAAGAACTGCATCAAGTCTTGATCTTGTCATAAGAACTCTGTTTCATACAAGCATACTACATTGATAGAGATTTCTGGTGAACTGTCTTCTGTAAACCGTCTTTGTGGAATCGACCAAGTAATGCACTTTAATCTTCAGCATCAACACTCAGGAAAGTCAGCTAGACCAAGTGTATCCCTTGCAAGCTCAACCAGCATGCTTAGTTGAACTACATCCAGATCTCATTGTCTCGCCTTTGTGAAGTTGACCACGTAATGCACTACGGATCTTCAGCATCAGTACTCAGGAAGTCAGCTAGACCAAGTACATCGTTTGCAAACTCAACGAATTGAGTTACCCCCAGATCCCTGTAAAATCCCAAAGAAACATCAAACCCAAAACCGAATCCTGCAGGCCTTCAGTCTTGAACTATTAGCTTTCATAAAGATTCCCCAGGTCTTCAGTGAACAGCGCTTTTGTAACTACTGTAGACTTTAGAAACCTGTATTTTTCCGTGCAAAACCCTTCACGCTGGCTGGAGAATTAATTAAAATCCTCAAATATGTGTATGTGCAAAACATTCCACGCCGAACCGTTAGTATCACCAGAAAATCACAAACTCTACCACCTGTGATTGCGTTTAGAAATTTACCGAAGAAATTCAACATACGAAATTTTTATTCCTTTTTTTTTTCAACGATTAACACCACTTGTATTAATGCGTATGAAAGGTTCCGGTTACAAGCACAAGGTTTACAAATCTGTATTGCAAACTCTCTAATGTGTGTGTGTGTTCTTGACAGAATGCTCTCCCTATCTCTCGAGTGTATCTATCTGTCTCTTGTGTCTCTCCTGAAATGAACACAACACTTGGGTATTTATACCCGACACAGCAGGTCTGGTCGAAGGATCCGACAGACTGATCGAAAGATCATCTGTCGACCAGAAACCTATCGAAGGATCAACATGCACCTCGAAGGATAAGATCTTCCGAGGTCCATCCATCGAAGGTTATCTTTCGAGCACATCGAAGGATCTAAACTATCCTTCGATGTCTCATCCTTCGACACACACACATCATAAACACAATGTGCTAACTGTTTGGCCAAGTCAAACCGGAGGATGGTTGACTTGGTCAAACTTACATCGAACGCACATAACAAACCTAAGACATAACTCAGACTAACACAAGACATCGTTTTGCATCATGACAAATTACAGACAAAGTACAGACACAAGTAGCTTTGTCTTGATCTTCGTGTCTTCGAGTCGAAACCAAGTCGAACTGAGCTGAGTTGAACCGAGCCGAGTCGTGTCCACAAAATATGTATCAACATAAACAATGCACACACGTTAGTATAATAACCCAAATTTACATTATTTATACCCTCCTCGAGACAGGACTCCAACGATTGAGTCAGGCAGAGCCTCGACATGCGTTACGGAGCACTAGATCAATCGGGCAGCGTATCTAATACGTAACCGGGGGTTAAAATACTTACAACGAGGTAGAGCTTCGCTAACTAGGGGGTATTATACCCGGTAATTACTTATACTATCAGAAATTTAGAGAGAGTTTTGAAAGTTGAACGATTTGTGAATTGAGCCGATCTCCTCTATATATAGGTTTGTCCAGGGAGTCCCTGGCGTCCCGCAAAAGAAACCACAAGGGCCTTCGCGGCCTGCGAACTAGGGGTGTAGGCCCTAGCCTTGTCCAATCAGCAGCAAAGCTTCCACACGCACGTGACACGTGGCGGCATCGGGCTCCGCCACCTTGCTACTCGCTCGCGCGCCGCGACTGATCCTAAGGGGTCTGTCGCGCCCTGCCAGAAAGCCAAAAATCTTGTTTTTATTTAATTTTTATAAAATTAAAGGTATTTTGGGCCGTTTTTCGTATACGGGGTGTATTTTATGACATATAGGGGTGCTCTAAATATTTTAGGAGGGTTGTTATAGTTTACGCCTTCACCGCTGCACCGAATCACTTCGGTTTCGAACCACTATGACATCTAACGGACACCTGATCTTCACCTCGCTCACATCTAATATCTCGGTTCAACCCGAATAAAAAACACCACGCCCGTAACATGTAACAAGGTATAACATTGGAACACCGTTCATTCACATCTTGACTTATCACGGATCAACGACCTACCCCGGCCACATCCAAAGCCACCCGATTGAACTCCAACGACGTAATGTCACCCCGTGTTATTATTATTTTTTTCTCTAACCATACCTTTTTCCGGTCAACTTTATTCAAGAGGCCTCTCCACCGACCAAGAAAACTAACTACCCGTTTTTAACGTTTTCTCACCTTGCCAAACGAACCAAATCCAAAGCCACCTGCTTTGACGGATATTTTACGCCCGTTTATCACGCAACACGCCGATCTCCTCTTATCACGAACAAGCCAATCAAGGTACTAGCAATATCTGTGATAAAAATAACATCACAACTTTTTTTACAGACCGTTCGATCACGACTAACAGCCACGAAATACACCGGTGTTCACCCGTCACCCCCGTCATCCTAACTGGTACTTCCCCGCGACAACGGCTGACCCAAACACCCTTCTGGACTTCGTCTTCTGCTGCATAAAAGTCCCGAACAGCCCTTCTTTCTCCTGCTTTAATCACCACTAACAGCCACCGAACACAAGTGTTTATCATCGGTCACCCCCGTCGTCTTAACCGGTACGTCTACCACAACAACGGCCGACCGAAAAACCTTAACGCGTCCGTCTTCTTCTGTTAAATGATCCGAAAACAGCCACCTGCCGTCTCGAACCTTCGTCACCTTCTTTCACTCCTGCCCTCCACCAACCGACACACCCGTCGGCGGCGGAGGTTTCCTCCGATCTTCTCGAGCCCTAGGCTCTGATACCGAATGTTGGTTCAGGCCCCAAAATACACACACAAATTACGTAGATGTGTATATGTAAAGATGATAATACGAGTGAAAGAAATACAAAAACTGATGTATTCGAATTGAAGAAAAGGGTACTAAAAATAACACTATCCTATCCTATTTATAATAAAGAAAACAAATGCATGTGCTGAAATTAAAGCTCCATGTATTCCTTATTTCATGCAAGTATGCAACAGACTGTTGGAAATTTTATAAATAATATTATATTATCAGTTAATATAACGATTATTTAATAATTAAGCCAAGATGAATGAGAGATCTTGTACATTAAGTTTGTGTGTTGGAACCATAAACATGTGGGAATTGAGCTTGTCCCACATAGGTGGAGAGATAAATCTTTTGTAGATTTATAATTACAATTCTCTACACGAATGTATTCTTGTGTGACAACTCACATCCAGTGGTTGCCAGGAGTGTGCGAAGCACCCGACACGCACACGCACACGCGCACGCTTTGATGACACACTTTGCACTTAATTTTTAGATTCCTACTGGTTAAATTGAATTAAGTTCTCATTAAATTTGAGACTTAATTTTTATTGAATTCTATATTCAATATGGCTTTAATTTTTATTGAATTATGTATTCAATATGACTTTTCAGTTGGAATTTTAAACAACAATATATACTGGTTGAGTTGAGTGCTTTGTCTAGAATGACAACAAAAATAGAAATGCGTATGGTTCATAGCACACAGAGAATTTCCTAACTTCGAATCCCTAAGAACTCTTTTTTCAGATATTTTTTCAGGTGCTAGGCTAATCCCGGCAGTACAATTTGCTTAGGCTGTTGTACCCTGGGAAACAGACGGGTTTACCTGGGTAGCCCGAAATCTGTTTTAAGGGAAGCGTGATCTTCACGTGCCTCCGTCATCGTTGCTTTACGTTTTTCCTTAATTTTTCCTTGTAACATGTTCTTAGTTTAATTTACATTTCTTGTATTGTAATTTCTTTCAGTTTAGTTTTGTTCCTCTTTATTTATTGTAATAGAATGTTATTAATAAAATTGTTATTTTATTTATTTTGTGAATGGTTTCCTACACAGACTCCCAAGTTTACTTCTTCACAAGTTCGCACGTTCTCATCCAACAAACCTGGTCAAACTATTAACTAATTAGAACACTAAATCAACGTGTATAATATGGATTCTTCTGCTACAAGTTGGAGCCAAATCTGACCTGTATCAGTAAACAATTAACCATTTTAACCGTGACCCGATAACGCACCGGCCCGAGACCCGTAAACAAACCCGAATAATCCAACAACCATGTACGTACGAGGAAATTGGATAAAGTGTGACGCTGATATAATAGTTAAAATTCATTGGAGAGTGAAAACCACGCTCACTATATCAAAACATGAAAAAGCCCAGTCTTATCTTACCACGCATAGTTATGTTCTACGGTTATAAACAATTTACTTAATTGTTAACTTTATTTTTTAAGTGAAATTACATCATGGAGGGATAGTTTTAATTACATACACATGAAAATGAAGGCAATGCCAACTTGCCAACCACTCAAATACACCACTGGTGTACGGCATCTTCAGTAACCTGCATAATCATTTGTGGGTGGAGGTTTCAGCTTAGAATCAAGACCTGGCTCTGCCATTCCAATAAACCCAGTTTGCAGTTTTTGGCTTGTGGTGTAGTTCACACCCACAACACATCCCACCTCCATCTTGTGCCTCTTGGATCCAACCTTTTTATGCTTATACGTAGCCACCAAATCCACTCGAAAAGCCACCATATCCGTCCCTTCTAACACTGTTGGCACGCCGTTTGTTTCCACAAAGTCCCTTACGTTCTTAGTCTTCCCGTTACCCTGATAAAAACTATCGACCGTGTACTCTGCTAACGTAACCAACATGGAAACATTTGGGAAGTAAGAAAAGGTGATTTTGATTGGATCGGGGTAATGAAGGCCTATTGCCGAGTTTTGGTTCTTTAGCCTGAGATGAAAGTGGATAGTCAAGTTTTTGGGAGAATCACCAGCTCTTGTCATGTTAAAGGCTTGATCATCAAATAAATCAACTGAAAAGTAGGGACTTGATGGTGATGAATATAGAGCTACCATGACAGGCATCAAAACAACTAAACCCAACCAAAAACATATACAACATAAGCTAACAATAACGGTGCCGCTGTCCCGACAACCCGCCATATTGTCTAGAAAAGAAGAGATGTTTACTTGAGCTAAAAGGATTAGTGGATCAAGATTTCGGGGTGAAGAAACTGTGATGGTATTAGCTTGCTATTTGAAAGATTTGAGTTGTGTGCTGCAAGTCCTTACAAGTAACAATGTCAATACCATGGATAACAATATTCTATTGTTGACATTGTAAATGGAAAGTTGGTTGCGGTTTCTTAGAAATGAAAGACTTTCTTTGTTTAATAGTTCTTCTTGGAAGCAAAACACGGATATTTTATCATTGGGTTACCTACCACAGATCGTTAACCAGGTCCAACTTGAAAGTCTCTTGTTCCATTTTTATTTTTGTATTAATTCCTTGGACTTTTAGAGAGAAGACAAGTGCAACGTATGATCTGAATTTATGATCTTAGATCCCAACGTTGATTCTGAGGCTAGGGAGACATTTGGTTTCGGGTTCAACCCATGCAAGTGAGCGATATTCAGGCGCGCAGTTGGGTCGTGAGTGTTAATAACCCCTTTAAGGCCAAACCAGGTTTCATCTCGGGTTTGCCTTTGTGTATGTTATCCTACAGCGCATAACGCGCACAAAGGTAGGCATTGCGCTTTATGCCGTCCAAAAAAAGTTAGCTCTCTTTGATAGTATTATAAAATAATCATTGTTTTCAGTTACTAAAATATACGTTATAATTTGATAATTAAATAGTCTAGCAAGTAGATTTGCACCTTTCAGAGGACATGGTCGAAGATAGAATTTCGTGGAGACATAGGATTAACGTTAATGACTTTTAAGAGGTGGCCCTGGTTTTGTTTTAGGTTCTTGTCTTAGGGTTAATTTTAAATTTCTCTTTGAGAAGTTATATGACATTTTTATAGGTTTTCGCTATTTCCTGATGTCGTAGTTTTACTAATAAATACTTTATATGTATTCTAATTATTTTAGTTTTACGTTTTTATAGTAGCTGGAATCTTATGTCTTGGTTATGGTTTTGGAGCCCGTGGTTTATCACTTGGTTGAGAGATATATTTTTTTATGAGACCTTAAATAATTTGGAAATTTCCACCCAACTGATTTATAACATATAATCAAGAAAACGGAATTTCCTTAAAGTCGAGCATAATAACTAATTAAAAAACAAAGCTGAAGATACCTATAATTTATGGGACCTTAAATAATTTGGAAATTTCCACCCAACTGATTTATAACATATAATCAAGAAAACCTGAATTTCCTTGAAGTCGAACATAATAACTAACTAAAAAACAAAGCTAAGATACCTATAAATAATATCCATTCCGCGTCAAAATCTAAACATCCTATCTATAAACCAAAAGTCATCTTCTTCCATTATTTATATACTATCTCATTTCTTCATTTTGCACTCACCAAATTGAAACTAACATGGCATTTAACAGTAGATGTTGGTGCATAGTCATAACAATTTTAACCATCATAACCGCGGTCATCGTCGTATGCGTGTATTTCACCAACCCATCAGATCCTGCGTTCACCATCAATGATTTTTACGTCTCGACCCTCAACTTATCAGACATTTCCTCCACCACCACCGCCGCGAATCAGACCATGTTCTTTGACATGAAGCTCCATAACAAGAACAAAGCCATGGGGGCTTACTACGATCCTGTTAAGATTATCTTTTCTTACATCCCTAACATCAAGTTGACTTTTGTTGTGGCTGAATACACGGTGCCAAAGTTTTACCAACGTAATCAGAAAAGCAAGCATGTGATAGCAACGGTGACTTCCCGCGGCATAGCACCGTATAACAGAACGGTGACATCTTCGGTGTTCAAGGTGGAGGTGTTAACCAAAGTGGGGTTTACAACACCTGCTAACCGTAAGAAGAGGAGGGTGAGTGTGGTGGCCAACGTTAGAGTTGGCCAAACAGGAGGAAGAGATTCAGAAAAAGGCATTAGACTCTTTGAATCCGGTGTGGGTGATGGGTTTGAAGGTTTAAGCATAAAGATATTGATGTTGATCCTTTCTACTACAACCATTTTAATAATTACCTGATGGAATGTTTGCTAAAATCTACAAGAAGCTTGAAATTTTTAACCAATCAGTGTGTATATTTAATAACTGCGTGAAGCGTATTTTGTCATTTTACTCTACTCTTTGATACATGTTACCTTTCTAATTTCCTTAAATTCAACTATGAATGGTGTGAGGATATTGTTAAAAAATATTCATTTTAATATAGACTTAGTATAGTTATTATTATTTTGACTATATTGTATAAATATATACTTGAAATAAATTAAACCAAAGATACACAAATACTTAGATTATAAGTATTAGATCATATGTTCTATTATAATTATGGATAGTTATTCCAGTTATCACTTGAAACTTGAAAGGGTGCAATGTTTGGAGACACCTCTTCGCTAACCTATATATAACACCACATTTTTCATTTGTGAACATATCATTTTGAATCTCACAATAATTAGAAGTACTTTCACTCTAATTCTAAATAGTGTGATATCCCCACGCTACACGGCAGGAGCTCAATCAGTAACTACAATACCAACACTTGCTATAGCTTTCGAAAGAGAGCCAAAAAGTAAATTTGTAGTATGTCCAAAAGATATCAAATCGTGTTTTACATCAATCGATTTACATGTAGCAATGGTGGGACGTGTGACATAAAACAGGATATGCATGTGACACTTGGGCTTCCCGCACATTCTATTATTGAATTGAAGTGTTATTAAATTAATATGTTTGGTTGGATATATATGTGTGTGTATGCATGATTTATGTACAATGTGTAAATACATTAATTGAAACCAAATCCAACCGCACAGTTTAAAATAATGTGTGCGACTAGATAATGCAGCCGCACACCTCCTCATCCCCGTACACTATCCCTTGATCTGCTTGGGCTACCGCACATCATAAGTATATTGGATCAGGCCCAAGGTCAGTCCACGTGAAACCCTAATAAGCCGCACACTTATGGGGCGCACCCCTATATGTGTGTGACATCCCCTTTATTTATAAAAGGACCACGTCAGCCGACAATTAGGAAGGTTGGCATCAATCATTTTGGCTGCAATCCCTAAAAACATTCCTCCTCTCTCTCTCTCTCTAACTTTCCCTCTCTAAAAACCCTACAAATACACCAAATCTCCTTCTGCTTTCTCGGGTCCGAAGGCAGCAATATCATCTTTCAAGGACAGCTAGTGTTCGTTACTTAGAAGCTTCATTTTCCTCTATTCTACACATTTTCACTCTCATTCAAACCGGTTAGTTTACTATCATGGTAATTGATGATAATACATGGTAAAGGTGCAAGCTTGGTTGATGATTTGTATGTTAAATGGTTATACATGATTGATGATTGTTTAAGTGTTAAATGAAGAGAATGATGATTGTGATGTAATGTTACAAAAGTATGATAAATAACTCACTCGATTAAAAGCTACATTATACGCTATTTTAAGAGGTTACGTTTGGTGAATGATTGTTTCTGTGTAAAGAGTCATTCAGTAATGGAAGGTAGATGTTATTTGCAAGATTAGGGCTTTGTGGTGATGCTAAAGTTTAGGTCTTTATGAATGAGTATGAGATCTATTTTAGAAGGAAGAAATGTGTGTATCTGTGTTTGGTTTGATAGTTGAATTAGTGTTTGATTGATTGATGCATGATGAAACATTCTAAAGAATGACTAGGCTGATAAAAGGAAGAAGTGTTGATGAACATGAAGATTGTGTTTTGAATTTGCGCATTTTGATCTACTGTGAATGGATAAACATAAATAAACTATGTTAAAACTGTACAATCTAAGCATGTACAACTGAGTCTGCGCACCGAACAACACGAGCCAACACATCGCACACTAGTGTGGACCGCACACACTCGTACAAGTCGTAAAGCAGAGAGTACAACCCAATTTGCATGACCTCACACTATCATGTGACCGCACACCTGGTAATGTGCCGCACACTCGTAAACAAACCGCACATCCTTTCTTATTGGGCCATTATTTAACTGGGCCGCACATTCATAACATGGATCGTATGACTTATTGAATCGCACACACGAATACGATAATGGACCGCACACTTATAAACGGACCGCACACTCTCTTTTTGGGCCGTTAATTGATTTGGAATGCACGCCATCATACCGTGGTCGTATAGCTAACTGGACCGCACACTATGTTTTGTAACACATACATATGCCATACATGGACAGTGAATGTTACTATTTATTAGTTGTGCATGTAACAAACTTGTATACTTGAATTACTTGGTAATTAACTGATAATGTGTAAATATGTGGATTGACTGTAAACTAAACTAACTATACTTGGTAAACATAATAAGACGTCGTTGGCTAACTATTAAAAACAAGTAAACTATATGCTGAGCAAACCAAGGTGAGTTCACACACTTTAATAAAAGCTTGCGTTCCCGGTGGTTGGGAAACAGAACAAACGACACTTTCCCAGGTTTGGGATTGCTTACTATTCCTGGTTTGGAATACGGTTAATTACTATTTATATTGGATGCAGCAAGTATACTAAACGAAACTCTGTCACGAAGTCCCCACTTTCTATACTGATTAGTCGTCGGAGCTTGGCGAACGGGTTATTAGTTGATAGCGCTATTAGGTTTCACCAACCTCACACCATTCCTGGAGAGGATCGGTCGTGAACTAATAGACCTTGGAAAACTGTCAATGATGATAGACATTGACAAACGGGGCAACAACGAAACAACAGGTCGCTAAGTATTCGGTATTACGCAGTTTAGTAACTTACATATGGGGTAGCTCCCCATGGCATGATATAAATGAGTAACTTAACAACAAACATAAGTTTTATGAAAATAAAACTGGACAACTCGTGAACTCGCCAACTTTATGTTGACACCCTGCTGCATGCTTTACAGGTACTCAATAATGGAATAGGAGCTTGCAGCTGGGGAGTGTAGTGGTCGCCTTAACCCATGTCGGGTTTTCTTATTAATAATTATGAGTTTTTAAACTTTTCTTTGAACTGTTTAACTTATACTTCCGCGGTTATCTTTAAACCATGTTTTAAACTTAAACTTTGGACTTAGACATTTTTTGTCACTAATTGTATTGGTGGTGATGAAAACTATTTTATTATTATGTTGTTCAAAATGATTGGTGGCATGATCCTGGTCAGTTACACGCCTCACGGTAGTACTCCGCATGTGGAAATTGAGGGTGTGACAGATTGGTATCAGAACCATTGGTTATAGTGAACTCAGTTTTAAAAAAGAAAAGCCTTTTTGAGAAAAACCAGACTATAACCCGTTTGTACCAAGCAACTCGCAACGACACTACACTCCAATTGCAAGGCTCAATCTTCTAGACTTAGTAGCTCGGGCATATCTTTACTTGTTTGCTTATTTGGTGCACATGTCATATGTACTAGTATACTTAGTATTCGGTATTTCTCACTCTGTGTTTTCTGGATATGAAGACAATGAGCGGACGCGGAAGAGGCAACATTAACAGGACTCAGGATCAGCTGATAACCCTGATAAACGTCGTGGTTGAGGCTTTGGCAGCCCATCCCGGAGGTAAACTTGTTGTTCTAGGATGTTTAGATCCTAGTATCGTCTTGTCATTCTTAACCTTGTTCGCTTCGTTCTACGCGATAGGTCAACCTGCACCCACCCAACCTCGTGTTTGGACTTTCAAAGCTTTTATAGATTGCAAACCTCTCACTTTTAATGGCACTGAAGGAGCCATAGGCCTTCTTCACTGGATCGAGAAGGTCGAATCTGTATTCGTTGTGTGTGAATGTCCTGCTACCAACTGGGTGAAATTTTCTACTGGAACGCTCGAGGGAAACGCGCTTTCTTGGTGGAATGCGCAGGTTCAAATGCTCTGATTGGCGGATGCCAATACCACTCCTTGGAACGACTTCAAGAACCTGATCAAGGAAGAATACTGTCACAAGGATGACATCTACAAACTCGAGACTGAGTATTACAAGTAGAAAATGGTTGGTTCTGAAATCGAGTCGTACACTAAGCGATCCAAGGACTATGCTGCTTTGTGTCCCAACATGTCTTAGCATGCTTATCGAAGAATCGAGCTTTATCTCAAGGGTCTGGTTCCCGATATCCAAAGTCTGGTGACTACAGCTAACCTCCCCACGATTCAGCAAGTTGTTCGTCTAGCACACCATCTCACTGATCAAGCTGTGGAACAGGGCAAGCTTCCCAAACGAATCAGTGCTATTGTTGACACTTTTAGAGACAACAAACGCAAATGGGATGGTAACCAGGGCAAAGATGTTACTCCCACATAAACCCCAGCTCAGCAAAGGAAGTTCGAAAACAATATGGGTCCTTAGCAACAGGGTGGTTACCAAGGAAACTACCCATGTGCAACAAGTGCAATCGACACCACAACGGCCCGTGTGAAAAGAACCATTGCCAGCGATGTATCAAACTGGGCATACGGCTAAGGACTGAAGAAGCCCGTACCTAGCAAGGCAAAACCAGCCACAACAACAGCAGCAGCAGCAATAGGGAAACAATCGTGGATGCTATCAGTGTGGAGCAGTGGGGCACATGAAGAAGAATTTCCCTCAACTGAATCAAAACAACAACAACCAAGGCGCTGGGAATAACAACAACAACAATGGTGGTAACGGTGCAAGAGGAAGAGCGTTTGTGATAGGCGTTGGTGAAGTAAGGAATGATCCCAACGTTGTGACGGGTAAGTTCCTACTTGATGAACGTTATGTTTCTGTACTTTTTAATTCAGGAGCCGATGCTAGTTATGTATCTGTACGTGTAAGTAAGATGCTTAAGTCCATGCCAACTCCTTTAGACACTAAGCACGTCGTTGAATTATCTAGTGGTAGAAACATTGTGGCCTCACACGTTATCAGTGATTGTAAACTTGTGCTATCTGGTCAAACCTTCCTCGTCAATCCCTTTCCCATCGTTCTTGGAAGCTTCAACATTGTTATCGGAATGGATTAGTTATCCAAACACCGAGCATAAATACTCTGCCAAGAGAAAATTGTCCACATTCCTCGTTCTTTTGGCGAACCTCTTGTTATACAGGGTGACAAAGGTGGTGCTGTCACAGGCATCATTTCATTCTTAAAATCCCAGAAGTGTTTACGAAACGGCCATACCGCTATTCTAGCACTCGTCACCGACACCCTAGAGAAAGAAAAGAAAATCGAAGACATTCCCATCGTACGTGACTATCCTGAGGTATTTCTTGAGGAATTACCTGGTCTTCCTCCTCACCGTCAAGTTGAATTTCAAATCGAGCTAACTCCTGGAGTGCCACCTATAGCTCGTGCACCTTATCGATTTCCCCAGCCGAACTGGAGGAACTATCTACGCAATTGCAAGAGCTGTTATATAAGGTTTTATTCGTCCTATCTCGTCACCCTGGGGAGCCCCAGTACTTTTTGTCAAAAAGAAAGATGGCACTTTCCGTATGTGTATCGACTATCGCGAGCTGAACAAAGTAACTATCAAGAACCGTTACCCACTCCCGCGCATTGATGATCTATTCGACCAGCTGCAAGGGTCGAGCTACTATTCCAAGATTGACCTGAGATCAGGCAATTATCTGCTGAGAGTCCGGGACAAGGACATCTCTAAAACAGCACTCAGAACTCGTTACGACCATTACGAATTCCTTGTTATGCAATTTAGAATAACCAACGCACCTGCGGTTTTCATGGATCTCATGAACCGAGTATGCTAACCTTACCTTGATAAATTTGTAATTGTATTCACCGACGACATCCTGATCTACTCGAAGAATCGAGAGGAACATGAGCAACACTTACGCCTTATTCTGGAACTCCTACGAGAGGAACAACTCTATGCCAAGTTTTCAAAGTGCGACTTCTGGTTGCGAGAAGTCCATTTCCTTGGACATGTAGTCAACAAAGCTGGGATTCACATTGATCCAGCTAAGATTGACTTTATCAAGAACTGGCCTATACCAAAAACTCCAACTGAAATCCGTCAATTCTTGGGATTAGCGGGTTACTATCGTAGCTTCATCGAGGGATTTTCGAAGATCGCTCAACCCCTCACAACTCTAACCCAAAACGGTATCGCTTACAAGTGGAACGATGCTCAAGAGTCTACGTTTATGAGGCTTACGGATAAACTTTGTAGTGTTCCTATTCTTTCGTTACCAGTGGATACCAACGATTTTATTGTCTACTGCGATGCGTTGATTCAAGGGCTCGGTTGCGTGTTGATGCAAAGCGAAAAAGTTATTGCTTACACCTCACGACAACTCAAAGTTCACTAGAGGAATTACACTACCCATGATTTGGAACTTAGAGCAGTAGTCTTTGCACTAAAGATATGGAGCCATTACTTGTACGGTACCAAGTGCACGATTTACACCGATCACAAGAGTCTCCAGCACATACTGCATCAAAAGGAGTTCACTGTTACTGTTTATTTGTTGTGCTTGTAACAAACTTGTATACTTGAATTACATGGATTGTGTTATACTTGGACTGTGACTATTACTGTTTATTTGTTGTATGGCTAATTTGACCGCACACTCGGTTTTATAACACATACATATGTTATACTTAGGCTATTACTGTTTATTTGTTGTGCATGTAACAAACTTGTATACTTGAATTACTTGGTAATTATGTGAAAATGTGCAAATACGTGGATTGACTGTAAAAGAAACTAACTAGACTTGGTAACCATAATAGGACGTGGTTGACCAACTATTAAAAACAAGTAAACTATATGCAGAGCAAAACAAGGTGAGTTCACACACTTTAATAAAAGCATGTGTTCCCGGCGGTTGGGAAACGAAACAAACGACACTTTCCCAGGTTTGGGATTGCTTACTATTCCTGGATTGGAATACGGTTAATTACTATTTATATTAGATGCAACAAGTATACTAAACGAAACTCTATCACGAAGTCCGCACTATCTATACCGATTAGTCATCGGGGCCTGGCGAACGGGTTATTAGTTGATAGCGTTATTTAGGTTTCACCAACCTCACACGTGCCTGGAAAGGATCGGTCATGAACTAATAGACCTTGGCAAACTGTCAATGATGATAAACATTGACAAACGGGGCAACAACGAAACAACAGGTTGCTAAGTATTCGGTATTACGCAGTTTAGTAACTTACATATGGGGTAGCACCCCATTGTATGATATAAGTGAGTAACTTAACAACAAACATAAGCTTTATGGAATTAAAACTGGACAACTCGTGAACTCGCCAACTTTATGTTGACACCCGACTGCATGCTTTGCAGGTACTCAGTAATAGATAGAACTGGAGCTTGCAGCTGGGGAGTGTAGTGGTCGCCTTTACCCGTGTCGGGTTTTCTTATTAAAAATTATGAACTTTTAAACTTTTGTTTGAACTGTTTAACTTATGCTTTCGTTGTTATCTTTAAACCATGTTTTAAACTTAAACTTTGGACTTAGACATTACTGGTCACTAATCGTATTGGTGGTGATGAAAACTATTTTATTATTATGTTATTCAATATGATTGGTGGTATGATCCCGGTCAGGTACACGTCTCCTGGTAGTACTCTGCATGTGGAAATTAAGGGTGTGACAACGCAGTAAGACTATTTTAACCAAGGGCATAAATTTATATGGTAATTAGGTGTAATGGGTAGTCCCCTCGTTGGGAATAGTCACATCTCCACCTAGCCAATCATACTATGTCATGTCAACTTCCCTATTTAACTCTCAATTTTGTCTCAAACGTAAGGGGAGCTCCCCTTGAGAGGAGTAGTGCATTTTTTTCTTTTTTTATTTCTGAAAATTATGAATTAATAATTAAAACATATTTTAAACAAAATAAAATTACATTAAATTAAATTAAAAACAGACATAACATTAAATTGAACTGAATAAAATTACATTAAATTATAAAAAGACATTACATTTAATTTAAATTAGGAAAATAAAAACATAAACCATAAAACTGAAAATTGGAAATTGCATGGTTAATTATATTTTTTTGCAATCTCACGTTTTCGGCTAGCATAAATTGCAACATCTCTGGTTTAACATTGTCGTGTGGCTTAGTATACGTCTCCATATCCAGATCATACGTAAGTTGTCTCACTGCCTCGCGTTGTTCTAAAACTAACTCTATAGTGTCTTCATTTCATTTTTTTTTATTTCCACCAACTCCAACGCTTTTACTTGTTTTGCTTCTTTCATAGAGGTGTATTGTTGGAGCTTATCGGACAACCCAGTTGAGCTTTCGGACATTGTTGTGGCTCCCTTATCTTTCCTTTGTGGCCTTCTTGGTGAGGGGTCTTCGTTTATGTCGGGTATAGAACTATAGAATTAAGTTTTAGGTGTACCCGTTTGGTAGTTACTCGAATCCGATAACTTACACTTTTGGCCAGAACTATTACTTTCTTCACCCAACAGTGGTACTTTGGCCCACCTAAAATGCTTTCTAACCACCTCCCACGCCTCAACATGATGAAAAACACTCGGATATTTTGATTAATAATCTTTTAAGGCCGTTTTCATGACATCAAGATCGTCACACCCGCTACCACGTAGATGATCCTATATATTACAACAAATATAAACTTAAAGATATAAAAAAATGAAGTTAGAGAAAATATAAAGTACTAAGGATATAAACAAAAATATAAAGTTCAAAAAAAATTATAATGCTTGTTGCTAAAGGCCATTGAAGTAGTTCAACTTAGTCAACGTAGGTCCCTATTTTGAACGTACTTGATGAATGTTTCGGGTACCCCCGCCAACTGTCTCATTGTAAGAGCATACAATGGATTCTCTATATTTATGTGAGTGTAACCTCTATATTTGTGAGAGTGGTTATAAATTGTTGTGAGTGGAGGAGAGAAAAAAGACAAAAAGTTACTGTTTATCAGTAAATTTGGAGGAGATATTGTTCACCTCTATAGCTTTTTTAATATTTTTTAAAGTGGTTGTGAGTAGAGGAGAGAGAAAATGTAATCATAAAAGTATAAAAAAACTATTATTTAATCGAAAAGATAAGAGATTTTTAGTGTAAATATAGAGATGGAGGAAGAGATTTGATTGTGAATGCTCTAAGGCTCCAGAATTTTTCTCCAACAACCGTCGCGGGGTTGTTGATTACCTTTTTCCTTGTTTATTGAACAATGAACCCATGTCTTGGCAAACACCTCTTCTTGTTTTTTCGTCCAAATTTGAAGCTTCATCTTTCTTCCACCAACATCTTCGTCTTCATTTTCATATTCTTTTTCGGCTACGCCAACATTTTCATCTTCATTCAAATTTTGCGTTTTGGATACAACATCTTCTTCTTCATTGTCACCATAGGTCAGAAGAGAGTCTTCAACATTTTCTCTTGGAGATTGAATTGGTGGACACCTATATACAAACGGGTCGAAAGAATTTGGCACTTCCATTGAATATTCGAACCAGCCGGGTGCGACAATTGTTGGACCGTGTGGGTGTGAGAAAACTTGTGGTGGAAAATTTGGTTAGGTTGCATGTTGTAAAAAGTCGAATGTGAAACTTGGGAGTAAAAAAAATTAAGGTTCGGAGTGTGGTGAATATCAAAGTGGGGGTTGAAATGGTTCACTGGAACCGCTCGAACCACCTCTCCCTGTATTCGAGACGCGTCCCCTCGGGTTCGAACCCAATCCTCGAGTAGTCGAACCACTACAACAAAAATGGCTTTTTAGGACCTTTTCTGTGGGACGCTTGTAAAAGAGGGTCCTAAAAAACTATTTAATAGGACTAATGAACCTTTGGGGTTCTTTTATAATATACTCTACTAAACCGGTGTCTTAAAAAACTATTCAATAGGATGGGTGATTTTTTGGGGTCCTGTTATCATATAATTTAAAAGAACACTTAAAATGTAGATCCTAATAAAGTACTTTATAAAACATTTCATTGTTAGTGTCCCTTATGTGATACTGTATTAGGACACTTGATCATCTGGGGTCCTATTATAACATAACTTAATAGGACACATTGTAGTTAAGTCATAAATGTTCAGTGTTATAGGACCCTTTCTAGTCGAAGTCATATTAGAACTTAACTTAATAGGACACTTGACACTTGGGTCTTGTAACTTTAAACTTTATAGGACGCTTAATCATTGTGGTATTATTATAATACACTGTAATAGGACACTTGATATTTGAATCATAAAACATTAGTTTTATAGGACGCTTATTCGCTAGAGTTATGTTATAATATAACTTAAAAAGACACTTGAGACTTGGGTCTTATAAATTTTACCTTTATAGGACGTTTAATCATTGTGGTGTTATTATAATACACTGTAATATGACACCTGATATTTGAGTCATAAAACATCAGTTTTATAGGACGCTTATTCGCTAGAGTTCTATTATAACATTACTTAATAGGACACTTGACACTAGGGTCTTATAACTTTAACATTTATAGGACGCTTAATCATTATGGTGTTATTATAATACATCGTAATAGGACACTTGATATTTGAGTCGTAAATCATAAGTTTTATAGGACGTTTATTCGCTAGAGTTTTATGATAACACTAGGTTATTGACCCGTGATTACACCAGATGGTAGTAAATAAACAATAATTTTGAAACTAAAGTTTCATCATTCATCCTGTTACATTCATTTCCACCCTGGGTTGTAGTTTCTCTGGTTGAAAGTGGGACACAAACTCAATAACTTTTTTTTGAATGACCAACTCAAACTTTCATTCATAAATTAAAACCGAGCAAGGTGTTGGGGTACACACCATCCAAACCCCACGGTTACACCATTACATTAAATTACATAAGAATTTTTGTCTAGCCCAAACATGACAAGTCAAAACTACTCCATCTATTCCAAGTGAGTTCCAACCACAAGTACTTTATGATAGAACATCCAAGGCAAGATCTGATCTAACCCAGCAGATGTACTAGTTGTGATACATATCTGTTCACATAGACATAACTATTAAAAAACAAGTAATAGCTATGAAAAAATAATTATTATCAGCGATGCAGAAAAAAAATCAAATACAAGTAGTGAATATGCGAGGAAAAAAAATCATATTACTAAAAAACTAATTGAAATCATGAAGCAGCTTCAAATAGATCTTTATCTCCGTAAAAAACTAAGGTATTTTTTTCAACAATGGTCCCAAACAGTGGTGGCCGGTGGTGGTGAGAGGTGGTGGTGAGTGGTGGTGGTTGTGGTGGCCGGCGGTGGTGGTTGCCGGTGGTGGTAGTGAGTGGTGGTGGTTGGTGAGCGGTGGTGGTGAGTGGTGGTGGTGGTGGTGAGAGGTGGTGGTGGTGGTGGTGGTGATGAGAGGTGGTGGTGGCCGGCGGTGGTGGTGGCCGGTGAGTGGTGGTGGTGGTGGTGGTGGTGAGAGGTGGTGGTGGGCAGTGAGTGTTGTGGTGAGTGGCGGTGGTGGTGGTGAGTAGTGGTGGTGGCCGGTGGTGGTGAGTGGTGGTGGTGGTGGTCGGTGGTGGTGGTGAGTGGTGGTGGTTGGTGAGCGGTGGTGGTGGTAAGAGGTGGTGGTGGCGGGCGGTGGTGGTGGCCGGTGAGTGGTGGTGGTGAGTGGTGGTGATGGTGGAGGTGGTGGAGGTGGTGGTGAGTGGTGGCAGCCGGTGAATGGTGGTGGTGGTGGCCAGTGAGTGTTGTGGTGAGTGGTGGTGGTGGTGGTGGTGGTGAGTAGTGGTGGTGGCCGGTGAGTGGTGGTGGTGAGTAGTGGTGGTGGCCGGTGGTGGTGGTGAGTAGTGGTGGTGCCCGGTGAGTGGTGGTGATGGTGATGGTGATGGTGAGAGGTGGTGGTACTGGTGGTGCTGGTGAGAGGTGGTGGTGAGTGGTGGTGGTGGCCGGTGAGTGGTGGTGGTGGTGGTGCCCGGTGAGTGGTGGTGGTGGTGGTGGTGGTGAGTAGTGGTGGTGACCGGTGGTGGTGGCCGGTAAGTGGTGGTGGTGGTGGTGAGTAGTAGTGGTGGTGGCCGGTCGTGGTGGCCAGTGAGTGATGGCCGGTGGTGATGGTGGTGGTGGTGATGGTGGTGGTGGTGAGTAGTGGTGGTGACCGGTGGTGGTGACCGGCAACGGTGGTGGTGGTGAGTGGTAGGGGTGGTGGTGGCCAGCGGTGGTGGTGGCCGGCGGTGGTGGTGTTGGTCTTTGTTCAACTAACTAAACCAATAAACAAATTATTATTTTTTTTTCTAAAAAAACACTTAGATTGTGTTCACATAAAAGGGTTTAATTATATATATATAAATACTCCTTTAAAAGGGTCTAATAATCACTTACCGCCGAACCAGTAACCCCAATGGTGATATAAAAGGGTTTAATTCACTACAGTGATACACAATGCTACAAGAATTTTCAACAAACAACGCATTTAAGGTGTTTAGAAAAGGAATAAAATCAATGAAAAAGTAACAACTTTTTAATATTGTTTTCCTAAAGTTACATTTTTTTTCTACTACAAACCTAAATTCCGTTCAATTGCCATATTTTTTTAATGATAGAACTCTGACTTACCAAATATAACAATTATGAAACTTTGTTACTATTTTTTTTGAAAGGTGACTTTCTATGTACTTGACCTATTGGTCACCGGGTTCATGTCGAAGACAATCCCCCGTCAGCACCACACTCTCGGACGCGATGTTCGATTGGGCCCCGGCCGCCACGCAAGCTGACTTACCATACTGCCCCCACACGAGAGACTCGCTAGGGTAACAGCTGGGTAAAATCATCAAATAATAACAAAGTTTCATAGTGTTTCACTTGGGTCATTTAGTTTAAACCATTCTTAAAATTTTCACAACAATAAAATAATATTGATGTTAATAAAAATGGTAACCAAACGTGGTTATATAATATACACATCCCCTTTTTATAAAAAAATATATACAGAATAAAAAGTAAAAAATAGCCATATTCATATATATGTATCAATTTGAAACATAACCGAACAACAGTGAGAAACAGTGAGTTGACGGTCACGCCGTTAGTCTTTTGAAGCCAACACAAAACCCTAGCTCTGTTTCTACACCCCACACACAAATTATTATTATTCTTTCCCCATCTCTCTCAATCATCGGAATCTCCGGTCAATCAAGCATAGATCGATAGATACAGAGAGAGATATATAGAATACTAGACCGATGGAGACGGAGCCAGCTATGCCGCACATCGGCGGTGATGATGATGGTGGTGGTGTCGCCTGTGGGTTTAACGTCGGCGGCATAGATCGGAAGACGGGGGGACGGCGTAACGAAGATGGTTACTAGGTAATGATGTTTTTCTCTCGTCTCTCGCATATATCTTTACATGTTGGATTTGATGTTCTTTGTGTGTCCTCTGTCGGCCCTCGCAAATCTCTCTGTCTCTCTAGAATTTCTGATGTTTTTTAGTTGTTTGCTCGGTTATAGTGTCATGGCTAACTAACACATGTAACTAACCTATATTTCATTATAAACCTTTTCATTTGTCTATTGAAACTGAAATTTGTAGTTGGGGATTTGTGATGGATAAGGACATTTGAAACCCTAATTCTAATTGGGGAAGATGAATAGTAACCTGCAGCTACAATTTTGTGTATAGGTGGAAGGTACAACATCTGTCCATTCATCTGTTATTGTAGTAGTAATTGTGATCTTAAAATATGTATTTTAGTTTAAGCATGTCTCATGTATCAACATCAAAAAAGAAGAAGAGTGATCTGAATTGTTTTTTAATTTGTTGGCAGGTTGACAGTGCCTACAAGAGAAGGAGTTTGTTAGAAGTTGTTCGTGTTTTAACCGAGCTAAATTTACAAATTAAAAAAACTCACATATCTTCGATGGAGAATGGGGAGAATGGTTTATGGATGGTAAAATTGTGTGTGTATATATACATATAGTTTTAATTATTGTAGTTGACAATGGAATTTCATGTCGTTAGTTGATTATTTGTGCTCACACACAATGTTAGTTATAGTTGAATTTGATGGTGGTGTTGCTGTTTTTAAACTGGAGTACATAACTATAAGAAACAACCTGCATGTCTTGCATAGTCACCCCAGTTTCACAAACAGATTGGCGGTATCTAGCGGTTATGGACATGTGTTTGTGGTGGCTATTGTTTTGAGAGTTGATGAATCATATACACATAGGCATTTGTATGTAATCAACTGAAAATACATTAGCTCTCGATGTGTTCCACGAGTTCGATGCCTAAATTCAACACATTTGTTTCGCTTTGCTTCTATATCCCTTCAATCAGGTACTTTGTTGTTGTTGATGTATATGGTTAAGAAACTGTAGATCTATAATGTTGACTGATTATTTTGATTACAATTTCGTCGTATGGATGATTGGAGATTATGGCGGTACTCTAGAATCAAATTCTCACGCCGTCACCTCTGTAGTTCCACAACATCGTATCATATGGCCGAATAGAATACAACTTTGTTTTAACGGTTCAAAATAGAAGGTCACGGTTCTTGATATTGAAGACATGAAGCGTTAAAGGTACTGTATAATCTGATTTGTAATCACATTTTCATGTTATTGCTACTGTTAGACACACAATTAAAATTTAACTTTTACCCATTATACAACCTATTTGTACCATATTGCCCTTCACTTTTGGGATTTTTTGCCATTTTCGTCCAAACGTCTAATTTGGGGTTTTTTTTAGATGAAAATGGCAAAAAATCCTAAACCTCGGACAATTTTGGAAAAAAAGTTAGACGATTGGATGAAAATGTCAAATTAGCCCAAAAGTGAAGGGCAATGTGGTATAAAAAAGTTCTTTGGGATGAAACTGGCAAATATGCTGAAACCTCAGGGACGATTTTGGCAATCTACTCTTTGAATAATTTTGGAACTTGATTTAAATGAACAGACATTGTGTCATTGCTTCTGATGCACAGTTTAAAAATGGTTCTCGCCGTAATATCTAACCCATTAGTTGCTGTACATATTGTAATATAGTTATAAGGCTTCTTATTTAACTAAATTTCATTTTCGATGGTTTTAATACTTTATATATGTGCTTATAGAGTAAATATTTTCAAAATCTTGAATATTGGTCTCACCCTCTAGAATTTTTAATGTTTGAGGCATGCTGGGTCTGAATTTTGATGATGCCTGTATGTGTAAGAAGAGTACATTCATAATTCTCGATGCTTCTTTCGGAGGATATTTGGACCCTAAATTTGGAGCAACCGTAATGGGCATCTTTTACTGTCTTTACTGAATGTGTTTCAGAATGAATTATCTTGGGACAAAGTTTATAATACATGACACCCGACGTTCACAATTCAATGCTAATGTAACATTGCCGGGCCAGTCAAGTCGAAGATTTAACTCTACGCTTGTATCATCAAAAGGTGCCAAGTGGCAGCTACAACCTCGGGACATGGGGCCCATTCAGGATGCACTGCGTCATGCAGTCAATCCCAACCTCATATTCATGGTATAAACTCATGTATGTGTAGGAACTTGGTTCACTTTTTATTAAAAATATTAATAAAAATAATAAATAATAACAAGACTCTCGTTATTTGTGGGAAATACGACTAGTACAATACCGGTTACAAAAATAAATAAATAAATAAATATAAATACAAATTAATTGTACCAATCTTGATTCAAGCGAACATCTTTGGAAGAACTTCAACCGCACCATCTTGTACAAACCTCCGCTGCAAGAATGAACAAACTGTCGTTGACAGTTTTGGTTGAGGATCGTGTTAGACACGGGGCCCTTAAAACAGATTTCGCGCCTCCTCTCAGACGGTCTGTTTCCAGGATACAACAACCGAAGCAGTAGTTGTACTGCCGGAGATGACACTCGCGCCCGAGATTACACTGGGTATAAATTGGTGTTCATAAAAATTGGAACAATGTGAAGTTGTGTAAAATTGAGAGTACTCCTCTCAATGAAACATCGAGACTAAAGAGAATGTCTATTTTCTTAGTCGTGTCTAATATGAACCACCAAGTTCATATATATACACTTATAGTTTTAAGCTCATTAAAACTAGTAATAAAATAGACATTAATCTTGTCATAACTATGACATTAATTTTGTAATAAACAAGATAATGAATATGACATTAATCTCTAATTTAATGGACTTAAGTGGTTAGTCAAAACGGTCATATTCATCATGACACGAATTAAATGGTTTGAAACAACTAGTTTGACTAGGTCCAACTAGATCTTTTACTACTGTTGCAAACCTGCGCGCATGCTAGAACTGATCCGCCAGTCCGCGTGCCACGCTTCAAGGATCTCATGCCACGCTATATGGAGCCGCGCGCCATACGGATGCCACTACGCATACCAGGACGCCACCCGGTCATGCGCCGTCCATACTCGTGCGCCACCTGCACTCTCCGCCCTAGCCAATGGCGTGCGCTATGCGCCTAAGGAGCTCGCGCCGCATCGACATGCCATGCCATCCGCCTACGCCACCCAAGGGTGCGCCATAAGCGGACCCACCATGTATCTGACCATGCGCTCATGGACAAAAATACAAAGGCGGTGTGCGAAGTTCAAAGTGCACTACATAGGGCCTATAGCCCACGACACGCGCGCATATGTGCATGAGTACAAGGAGTGCTCCTCCTTATAAACCACTTTAAGTTTTGTCATCCCACCTATGTGGGACAAGTTGACAAAACTAATCCATTTTATTCATCTTTGTTTGTTCCAAACATACAACTTCAAGCTTCGATATCTCATTCATCTCAGCTCTATTTGGATATAGTTTGAACACAAACCATAAATAATTATTTATACAACACATATATAAATATTATTGATGTCCAAAATATTTAGTGAAAAACTCATTTTCACTAAAATTTCCAACAATCCCCCACATGAATGGAGATCGATTAAAACACACAAAATTCCCCGATGAAAACTCGACAGTTGAGTATTGCAGGATAGGTAGGTGTAGCCTTTGAACCTTCCTTTGTGAAGCATACTTAGCCTCCTAGGGTTTTGTAGATGTGATGTCCTTGAACAACCCCCTATTTATGTAGACGACAATATACATTCACACAATACTTTCCCTAGCCGGGCCATCTCCTCATGTATGTCTCCAATAATGGTCATGGAGCACTTTCCTGGTTCTGCGGGAGCTCTAGGAATTATGCCCTAATTCCATTCGAAGCGACCACACTTCTCTCCAACATAGGTGATTTCCCTTTAAATCATTAAAAGCATTATGGTTTACTATGATTTACACAAATCATAAAACCACATATTATGCTTAACCTCACAACAATGTCACTGAATATTATAGGAATGGACTAGGACGTATTTAAACACCCTTTTATAGTTTTAGGGGGATATATGAAACATATAAACTAGCTTATATATAAACATATATATTAGCTACGCCCCACAGTGACTACCCTTCGGTTCATGATTAAGTTGGCCTATTGAACCTAGATCTTGGGATCTCCAGTCAACTAGGTTAGGTTTCCCTCATGTCCCTTTTTCCATGGCTTTAGTCCCATTCCACAACCTGATCTCTTATCAACCCACTGGTTGTTGGATCCAAAATTATCTTTGACTTCGCTAAGTCACCAACGACAATTTAAATTGAGATCAGTTGTTCTAACGTGTTCTTGACTCGCTAGTCACCTTTGCCTTTTAGTCGATTCATAAGACTTATAACTCGTGATCTCAACCTGGATCCAGTTATGTACCTTGTCTTAGAATGACATGAAACTCAATTCATGGCCAAACACGTTTTCACCATGCCTTTGGTGTGTCATGACTGACATCTTACTAGATTTTGAATCTAACCAATTGGCATTCAAGTCCAATCTACTCGATTGCCTCCATATAACCATTGTGTACTCCACTTGGTCAAGCGTTTGCAATATATGCAAGTCACCCCCACATTTAAGTGTAATTGGATAGCATCCAAATGGGGCGATGAAAGGTTCTCCCTTTCATTTCGAGTTTGAGAAAACTTCTCAACTCCCATTTCCACATTAAAATGCAAGTCACCCCCACATTTAAGTGTAATTGGATAACATCCAAATGGGGTGATGAAAGGTTCTCCCTTTCATTTCGAGTTTGAGAAAACTTCTCAACTACCATTTCCACATACCCTAAAGGGTTTGTTTCTTAAATGGCCTCCTCCCCCCACATTGCTTGCATTTTAATGAAGTTATATTTATAGTTTTGTTTAGCACAAAATTCGTTCTTGTGTCATCACATATTTTGAATGTTTAAAGTTAATCTAATCTCCGTCGAGCATATAAATTAACAAGTATTAGTCTAGCATGCTTTAGACCACAATACTCTAGCATGTGAACAGAAGATGCATCATTCTGATTCTTCACAGCCTTAAGAGATAACGCACTATCTCTTCCGAACATTCGTTTCTTAGTTTAGACACAATAATGAAATTTTATTTCACCATTCCAAAACCAACGGTTTTAGGATGGTCTCAAAACCATAGTATAACTCGTTTGCTTTTTATCTCCAAGGCTTCACCATTGACTTCCTAAGGACTTAAACATAAGTCTTAATCCAAGTCACTTTGATGAAAAATCTTTGTATAAAATCACTTGAGTCTTGAGATATAGCCAATTAGATTGACTCTCAACAACAAAGCATTCACGTATGCCTATAGTGATATATACATTCACGTTGTTGTTTCATTAATACCATGTATCGGGATACTCTCCCAAATTGAGGACCAAGCCTCCACATAGTTTAAACAACATTGATGGTGATAGAAGCATCTACAAGTCCATCACTATTGTAAATTTCTGTTAATAAATTTGCTAAATTTATTAAAACCATTTACAATAATAACATATATTTCTTTCATATGTTATATTCTTTGAAAACTTACATGTGCATTTCCATGTTGATGCTCTCAACATTAGATGACATATCTTGTTTTCGTGTATTCCATCTCAAACCATACACCACGTTTCTCACGACGCCGTTATGCATTTGATGTTTGATTTGTGACTTATTACATAAGTCATGATCACAACCCGCTCATTGTGTTTGTGTAAATTACTTTTTACACTTTGTATCAAAATGTGTATCCTTTTGACAACTTATTAGTAGTCCAAAATAACGGATACACCGATGATATCTAAACATCAAAAGCCAAAGTGTTATTATCTTCAACACTTTTTACTGAAATAAACGCAATTATTTCGTTCGGTGTCATGTTTTGAGGTACTCCCTCATCTTGGAACTCTAAACTTGAATAATCACAAGTTGTCCAAAGTATAAAGTTGTTAACAAATAACTACTCGCAAGTAGTTAAGCAACTTATTATGTCTATAACAACATCGAGTTGTTTTTCACAAAATAGTATCTCCAAGACTATTATATGGTTCAAGACGTTATACTTCTTGTGGAAGTATCGAATCACTAATAATTCGCAAAGACATGTTTTATTCGTTCAAAACATTTCTCGTTTTTGCAAGTGTTTTAATATTAAACTATATATTTATGTTTTGATTACAAATCAAGACAATAAACCTTATAATAGTTTAATATATCAAACAATTTCAAACCCGCTCGTTTGAAAATAAAACGAATACACATCGTTTTAATAAATGGTTTATCATATTCAAACCATTTCTAACCGCTGTTAGATAATAACGATTACCAATCGTTAAAATGAGTGGTTTGTATGATAACCAATTCTAATATGCTAATTAGAATTTAAATGTTTAACAAACATTCAAAATATTCGGTTTTGTAAAGTAAACCGCTTCTAACGCGCTCGTTAGAAATAAAACGAATACATTTATTCTCATAAGCCACTTTTGGTTTATTTAAATGATCGTTTTCTAACACGCTCGTTAGAAATAACCATAAACCTTTTCTAACACGCTCGTTAGAAAATATATATAAAACGATTACAAATCATCTTAAATAGTTTATCATAGTTAACCCGGTTCTAACCCGCTCGTTAGAAATTAACGATTGCAAGTCTTTAAAATAGTTGGTTATAAGATAAACTAATTCTAATACGCCCATTAGAAAATTAAACGATTATTTATTACCATAAGCCGTTTTTTTGTTTATATAAAATAAACGGTTTCTAACCCGCTTGTTAGAAATAAAGAATTGACAAAGTCGTTAAAACGTTTCTAACACGCTCGTTAGAAAATAAACAACTATCAAACTCTTTAAATCGTTTCTAACACGCTCGTTAGAAATAATCGATTACAAAATTTGTTTGGAAGTTTATAAAAAAAATATATAAACTATTTCTAATACGCTCATTAGAAATAAACAAATAAAAATCGTTTAAACGTATGTGAAAGAAAACCGTTTCTAACTCGCTCGTTAGAAATTTAATAGTTTAGACGAAACCGTTACAAGGTTTATTATCCAAATAATTGTCTCCAACACGCTCGTCGGTAATTATTTGAAATAATAATATTTTCTAACACGCTCGTTAGAAAATCTAAACGAATATTTTCTAGCACGCTCGGTAGAAAATCTAATCGTCTTTTAACAAGTTAGTTTTACACAATCATCGTATCTAACACGCTCATTAGATATAAAAGATGATATTAAAACTTATCATTGTATACAATTCTAACACGCTCGTTAGAGATATAAAAAGCTTTAACGTCGTTATTCTTTCAACAAGGTTTCTAACACGCTCGTTAGAAGATATTAAAACTAGTTATTTTATAAAATAATTATTTTCTAATATGCTAATTAGAAAATAAATATATTCCAAGACTTTTAAAACCAACATTAATCTCTCAAAAATGGTTACTAAAAGCTTATTAAGAATACTAAAACGTTACAAAAACATTAGAAAGGAGTTACAAAATAATTTTTTCTAATACGCTCATTAGAAAATTTATATTTCAAAACAAATTGAAATACAGTTTATTTTGTATATGGTTCGGTTTATCTAAACACGAACACAAGCCATGAAACTCCAAAACTTGAATCAAAACGACGTTTTGCAACCCGGTATTCGGATTAAAGATTGTACTCCAATCATAAAATTAATCCGACTCATTGTACTAAATAAATATTTCCCAAAAATATTTACAAGATTTTAACAAAAATCCATTAAATATCTTAACTTTCGTGAACCTAAATCCTGGTAGAGAATGGATTTAAGATTGTAGCAACAATCTTCACGAAAGTCTGTTTTAAGATTGTAGGATCTAGGTTCACTTTTTAATAAAAATAATAAATAATAACGAGACTCTCGTTATTTGTGGGAAATACGACTAGTACAATACCGGTTACAAAAATTAATAAATAAATATAAATACAAATTAATTGTACCAATTTTGATTCAAGCGAACATCTTTGGAAGAACTTCAATTCCAAGACAATCTTGATTCAAGCGAACATCTTTGGAAGAACTTCAACCGCACCATCTTGTACAAACCTCCGCTGCAAGAATGAACAAATTGTCGTTGACGGTTTTGGTTGAGGATCGTGTTAGACACGGGGCCCTTAAAACAGATTTCGCGCCTCCTCTCAGACGGGCTGTTTCCAGGATACAACAACCGAAGCAGTAGTTGTACTGCCGGAGATGACACTCGCGCCCGAGATTACACTGGGTATAAATTGGTGTTCATAAAAATTGGAACAATGTGAAGTTGTGTAAAATTGAGAGTACTCCTCTCAATGAAACATCGAGACTAAAGAGAATGTCTATTTTCTTAGTCGTGTCTAATATGAACCACCAAGTTCATATATATACCCTTATAGTTTTAAGCTCATTAAAACTAGTAATAAAATAGACATTAATCTTGTCATAACTATGACATTAATTTTGTAATAAACAAGATAATGAATATGACATTAATCTCTAATTTAATGGACTTAAGTGGTTAGTCAAAACGGTCATATTCATCATGACACGAATTAAATGGTTTGAAACAACTAGTTTGACTAGGTCTAACTAGATCTTTTACTACTGTTGCAAACCTGCGCGCATGCTAGAACTGATCCGCCAGTCCGCGTGCCACGCTTCAAGGATCTCATGCCACGCCATATGGAGCCGCGCGCCATACGGATGCCACTACGCATACCAGGACGCCACCCGGTCATGCGCCGTCCATACTCGTGCGCCACCTGCACTCTCCGCCCTAGCCAATGGCGTGCGCTATGCGCCTAAGGAGCTCGCGCCGCATCGACATGCCATGCCATCCGCCTACGCCACCCAAGGGTGCGCCATAAGCGGACCCACCATGTATCTGACCACGCGCTCATGGACAAAAATACAAAGGCGGTGTGCGAAGTTCAAAGTGCACTACATAGGGCCTATAGCCCACGACACGCGCGCATATGTGCATGAGTACAAGGAGTGCTCCTCCTTATAAACCACTTTAAGTTTTGTCATCCCACCTATGTGGGACAAGTTGACAAAACTAATCCATTTTATTCATCTTTGTTTGTTCCAAACATACTACTTCAAGCTTCGATATCTCATTCATCTCAGCTCTATTTGGACATAGTTTGAACACAAACCATAAATAATTATTTATACAACACATATATAAATATTATTGATGTCCAAAATATTTAGTGAAAAACTCATTTTCACTAAAATTTCCAACAGTATGTACCTCTGTAGGAATTAGGGGGTGTTTGGATGTTTGTTTTGGTAAACCTTCAAAGGATGTCATTTGGAAGTAAGACTATAGTTCTGATCATTGTTTGGAATAAAGGTTTAGGAGGATATTTATACACATTGTTTGGCTTCTCTGTGAATATGTGGGGGTGAACCCGGCCGCAACGCGGCCGGTGCTCCTTCTAGTATATATAATATAAAAGAAATAGAATTTGGAAATAAATAAAGAGATATTTTAAAGACATTCTTTTTCTCCTTCTAAATTGACTTAGAACATGGCAGGTGGCAGGTGGTGAGTGGTGGTGGTGGTGGTGGTCGGTAGTGGTGGCCGGTGAGTGGTGGTGGCGATGAGTAGTGATAGTGGCCCGTGGTGGTGGTGAGTAGTGGTGGTGGCCGGTAAGTGGTGGTGGTGGTGCTGGTGAGAGGTGGTGGTGAGTGGTGGTGGTGGCCAGTGAGTGGTGGTGGTGGTGGTGGCCGGTGAGTGGTGGTGGTGGTGAGTGGTGGTGGTGGTGGTGAGTGGTGGTGTTGGTGAGTGGTGGTGATGGTGACCGGTGGTGGTGGCCGGTGAGTGGTGGTGGTGGTGGTGGTGAGTAGTGGTGGTGGCCGGTGAGTGATGGCCGGTGGTGGTGCTGGTGACTAGTGGTGGCCGGTGGAGGAGGTGGTGAGTGGTGGGGGTGGTGGTGGCCGGCGGTGATGGAGGTGGTCTTTGTTCAACTAACTAAACCAATTAACAAATTATTTTTTTTCTAAAAAAAACATTTAGATTGTGTTCACGTAAACAAAAAAAATCCGATACAGATCTAGTATAACATGTCATATGCCACATAAATATGGGAAAATTACCAAACTAGCCGCTTGACCAACCTTTTTACGAAAATAGCCATTTGACCGGGCTTAATGGACCTTCCCATCCAAGTGAACCCCCATTTTTATTCACCTTCAATCCAGCCACAACCAAGCGGACACGTGTCCCTTTAACCTGAACCGGCTTTATGCCGCCACGCCTGTCAGCCGAGCCGCTTCATCCCCAAGCCAAGCCGCTTCGCCCCCTGCCTGATTTATGCCGCTTTGTGGTACTGCCAAGCCGAGCCGCTTCATGGCCAAGCCGAGCCGCTTTGCCCCATTCCAAGCCGCTATACCCTGGATCGAAGCGGCTTCAGAATGCCACCTACCCCCAAGCCGTTTCAACCTATGCCCAAGCCGCTACACCCTGGATACGAGCCGCTTCAGCATCCCAGCTACAACCAAGCCGTTTCAACCTATGCCCAAGCCCCTACACCCTGGATACGAGCCGCCTCAGCATCCCAGCTACCCCCAAGCCGCTACACATGTGTTTTTTATGTATAATTTCGTATGTATATATATAACATCTGGATTTTGCACACACTTGTTTTTTGTCTTCTCGTTATCTTTGTATGAATACATAGTTTGGTCACGTTTAGTATAACTCATGGGTGTTAAGTTTGTGATATACACCGGGGGAAAGTGGGAGGTTGTTAACGGGAACATCGAGTATGTTGCCGGTCACGATTGTATTACTAGACGTGGTTTAGAAGTTGAAACCAATTTTTCCTACATCACTTTTTTAAGTTATATTCGCAAGATGTGTGATATTCAAAATATTACTCGGATATCCTACCGGATGTCTTCGTTTACAGATCCGATCGATATAATGAATGATAATGATGTTGTTTTTTTCTTTAATTTGGCTGAGAGTAAACCGTTTGAATTATTTCAGTTATATGTCATTCAAGAACCCGGTGTTGGGTCTTCTGATTGCGCATTTTTAAACAATTTCAAAGTTCCTGATTTAAATTTATCTTTTGATGAAAGTGATAAAAAAATTTATGAAAACTGTACCCAATTATACTTACCGAGTAATAGCCAAGGCATATCTTCTATTGTGTTCGAGCCAGGCCACATTTTTAATAGCAAAGAGGAAATGAAACTTGAATTGGGTAAAAAATGTTTGATAGAACGATTTGAGTTTAAAGTTGACAGATCGTCTAAAACACGGTACGAAGTGTCATGTTCTGTTGATGGTTGTGAGTGGCGTTTTAGGGCATACGGCTTTGCTGGTGATAGCGCATTTTACGTTAAATATTTCAACGATAAACACACTTGTTCAAAGACGCTCACACACCCACATTTTCGTCAGGCAAACCCCCAAGTTGTGGGTCATTATTTAGTGCCTCAATTAAAAGACGGTGGTCGAATTTATCGCGGAAACGAGATAAAGTCCGATTTTAAACAAAATTTAGGAATTGATATTAGTTACATGCAAGCATGGCGTGGAAAATGTCATGCTTTAGAACTCTTGCAAGGTACAAGCAGAGATTCTTTTGCCGAACTCCCAATTTATTGTTACAATTTGGAGCGGGCGACGGACCTACAAATCCTCGTTACCTAGCAGTGCTGACCAGAATGACGGACCTACAAATCCACCCGTCGTTAATCGGAGCTGGACATCGCCACTACTAGGATACCAACTCCTGATTTCATCGATCTTTTGATCATCGGTTTTTCGCTTCCTTGTTTGCCCTTTTTTCAAATGTTTAAAAACAATAAATGGTGATAGCACACAGGAGGAGGGCTTCACAAGCCGTTCAGAGCGCCTCAAATTCACCAACTCCGGATCAGCATTCTACGAGAAAATAAAATATATAAGACTAAACAGTTCGAAAAATTATATTTTAAAAAATTTCATTTGTTTATAACTTACAATATCTTCTTGCATTAAGTTGTTGCTCGGCACACGATAACTATTATCGTATACTTCAAACTGGTCAGCTACACCCTAAAATTATATTTTTTTTAAAATGTCATCAGTTTATAACTTAGTGATTATTATGAAAAATTTATAAAAATAATAAATTAAAAAAATTCAAGTATTACCTTATCACTAAAGTTAACTTCTGGCATGGAAAATGGAGTACTAGCAGGAACCGGCCGAACACCATGTAAACCCGCCGAACTTAACATGGCAGTTAACTTGTGGTTGTTTTCATCCATCATCAAACTTAACTTGTGGTTGTTTTCATCCATCAGCAACTTAAATTTTGCAATAAGTTCGTCATTAGAACCAACCCCATAAGAAAATTGAGCGGGACCAAAATTTTGTTGTGGAATTTCTGTTCGGTCTGGTGCCGGGGAAAACGGTTGTTTCGGCTCATTTAAACCGAAAATATTGCTATACACCGCATTTAAATCTTCAGCCCGTACTTGAGCCGGCATATGTGACCGTACATCAGACGACGTGTCAAATTCATACAGTTGACGTTGGGCATCCAAATAATCTGAACTGGCGGCTTGGGCAGTGAAAGGTCATGTCAACCTCGCCTCGGAAAGGGAAAGCGGCCAGTGAAAGGTCAAACCGGGTCGGGAAGCGGCATAGCTGACATGTGGGACGGCATAGCGGAAATGTGTAGCGGCATATTTATTTTTGTATTTTTTCTTTTATTTTACTAACATAGTAAATTAATAAACAAAATAATTTATATTTATACTTATAAATAATTAATTCTATGACTTGGAGTATAAATACAACACACGAAAAAACTACTTTCTCTCATATATGTGTTGGAAAAAATGTCTAATAAAAACACTGATGATGTAACAGACAAACCAATTAATCGATCCGGTCAAACAATTCAAAATTTTTTAGCATACAGACGTTTCATGGCCGATAAACTGTATTTTTGGCGATGTTTACCACGCCCAAATGTTGTTTAGTGATATTTATTTTAAATGTTTAATTATTTATATGGAATTATGATGACTTCGTTCTTATATAAACCCCCCAACATCCACACACACCATTACACCTTCAAAATAAACATAACTCACTATGAACACCAACATGGGTGTAGGTAACCAAGATCCTATCGAACCAGTGGTTTCCGCACCCCGTCGGCGATCCACTCGACGTCGACCGAACCCTCCTCCTTCGAACCAAATACTTCCCGCACCTGGGAGATTAACACGACGTCGTCTGAACCAAGAAACTACAAACCCACCACCTTCAATTAACTCAGTTGCAAACCAACCACTAAAAAACGAAAACATTGTTTATGAATATTACCAGCAAGAACATCCAGACGATTTAACAGATCAAGAGTTGAACTTGGCATACGATTTAGCAATGAGCACACTTCAAATTGCATCGCCAAACACTAATCAACCTAACCAGATGCTGGAGCAAGGAAGACTGGAAGGCTATGAAACGGACCCGGGAGAGGAGTACGTAGAATGGTGGGGGGAGGAGGACACTCGATGCCCAACACCGGAGAGCCCACGTCGTACATGTTGGTACTCGCCAAGATCTGACGGTCGTGACAGTGATCGTTCGGTCTCGCCGCCCCCATTCTTCTTGGGTGATTGGCCTTAGGAATAATCTATTTTTATTTCTTAGATTTTTAGTTTAATCGTACGTTTATATAAATGCTTGTCCGTTTGTTTCCTATTGTATCTTAATAAATAAAGTCTTTGTCTTATTTAATGTCTATTGCAATGTACATAAAATATAAAATTTATCATATATTAACGGGAAAATTACAATTTAATTTTACAAATTACGGCAACATTAAATTAAAGTGAGCTCCGGATTTTTAAGCTAATAATGATACCTGCAAATTAATAAAAATAAAAGTTTCCAAATAAAACCAGCGATGATGGTAGCCCATCTGGTTAGTGTGTGTGTTTGTGAGACGGAGGTCGCGGGTTCGATTCGTGTAAGGGGCGGATCATACAAGAGATCCCCCCTTTTTAAACCGGTCAAATCATAATTTTTACCTATGGCACTTGACTAACTGGACTAACGGAGTTCTTTAACTCAGTTGATTGATTCCTTTATTACATAATAACCTAGTTAAGTATCTAACTTAGTTATTATTTATTCCATATATGATTTAACTAACTAGGTTAGTTTAATCTAACCTTTCATTTATAGACGGCCTTCATAAAAATGTATTGAGAAAAGAGTATTTTCATATTTTTTTGATGTTTTTTGATATTTTTTGATATTTTTTTGATGTTTTTTGATTTTTTTTATGTATTTTGATATTTTTTAAAAAATACTACTGAAGCGGCTCGGCTTGTACTTTAAGCGGCTCGGCTTGTACTTGTAGCGGCATGGCTTGTACTTGTGGGCAGGGGGCGAAGCGGCTTGGCTTGGGGATGAAGCGGCTCGGCTGACAGGCGTGGTGGCATAAAGCCGGTTCAGGTTAAAGGGACACGTGTCCGCTTGGTTGTGGCTGGATTGAAGGTGCATAAAAATGGGGGTTCACTTGGATGGGAAGGTCCATTAAGCCCGGTCAAATGGCTATTTTCGTAAAAAGGTTGGTCAAGCGGCTAGTTTGGTAATTTTCCCCATAAATATTGTTTTCTCCTTCCATTTTGACTTAGAACATGGCAGGTGGCAGCATCACCGGAGATTCCTGCATCCAAAATAAAAAACCTAAAAATTGATTCAGAACAACCTTTTTTCCATTCGCCCTAACCCTTTACTTTATTCAGCAATTAGCTCATCCCCTTTTCTCATCTTGTAATCTATCACATGGGTATTATTTATAAATCATCATGATTTCACTTTCCCCATTGCCCTCTTTGTAGATCAGGTAACCCCTTTGATTTTCTTGATTGCATGTTTCTGTTTTCATTGCTAATTTGTTAGATCTTAGAATAACTATTGATTAAAGATTGCTAAAGATTGTTAAAGGTTGAGTCTTTCTGGGATTTAATATGGTTTGATGTTGTTCTTGCAGAAGTTTAATCAAGAATAGTTGATTTTAAAGAGGGGTTTTGAGTTTTTGATTTAAATGTTGAACTTTAACAAGCCTAGAAGTCAGCCAATGCCTCCCAGGTCTTATGCTTTAGGAGGTATGGTTATAATTTTGTTTACTGATTTTGAAAATGTTGCAGTGTTTTGGATCTTTGCAAATGTTTGATGATTTGTGTTTATGGGATATAAGAGTTTTAGGGTGGAGAGTATAGTCAAACACCTTAGGTAGTTTGAGTAAAATCCTGCCCAATAATATTATGCCATGTCAACTCCCCATTTCACTCCTCATTTTGCTGTCAATCAAAGGGTATAGTCAAACACCCTAGGGTGTTTGAGTAGGTTAAAAAATAAAAAAAATTGTGATTGGTTAAAAGGGGTTGGGACCCACCATTTTCTCAATCACTCTCTCTCCCCATTTTCGGTAAACACTCACCGAAATACCCACACTCTCTCCTCCTCACCGAATACCCACAAATACACGGTATAGTCACCGATCGGTGACATACCATCCCCGCACAAGTCCCCGAGGGTTATACCCTCTACCCTTAGTGGTTTTGGTTTTTGGTGGTTGTAGGTGTGGATCATACAGAGCCAATTAAGAAGCAAGGGTTTGTAAGGAAGATTGTTTTTGCTTTTGCCCTTACAGCATTATGCATCTTTATGCTTAAACAGTCTCCTACTTTCAAGAGTCCTAGTCCAGTAAGTAAATAGACCCTTTCTTTTGGTTTAAATTCCTTCTTGGTTCTTAATCTTGTGACAGTTTGAAGATTTAAATCTGTTTGAATAGATCGGTTGAGTAGAAACGTTGCTTGAATCAATGTATATTTCTGTTTGTGATAGATTTTAATAGTTTATAGGATTGCTTAGATGTTTTCCTATTCATATTACCCTTTGTGCTTTGCATATATAAGCCTTGCAAACGGGTCAAGGGTGGACTGGGTCAGGTCAAAATAGGTCGTTTTGAGAAAGTATTAATTTGGTTCGGGTCAGAACAGTTGTTTTAGGAAAAAGGGGCAAAAGTTGGGTTCATCGGCCATATGTGTTTTTAACTGGCGGTCTTGGCGGTGGCAATAGGGATGGTTGTGGTTGTGTTGGTGGCGACTGGTAGGTGGTGGACAATTTTAGTATCGTAACTTTTACATTGATGATGTTTAGCAGCAAAAAAAGGTTATGGGCAATTTTAATATGGTTACTTTTACGTTTTTATGAGCGTGATATGTATTGGGCAAGAGGAAGGGTCCAGAGCTTGGACCCAAATGATCTAGTTGCTGGTACAGAGATTGGACCAGAATGATGTGAGCTAAACGTTTAAGTACCAATAATAAAAGATGAAAACTTGGTAAGACCATATGGTTTATTTTCTACAATTCAAGATTGTATTGGTGCATCAATCGCATGGCCCAATCCATTCATCTTGATATGTATTTGTTAAACTTGTGATACAAATAATTTTAATATCATAGAACTTAATGCTTATACATGGATGGTTTATTTATAGGTAGTCCATGAGGATTGAGGACGCATGTTGACTCAAGATTTTATGCTTCTTGTTTCTTTAATTGCTTTTAATTTCTTTGTTAAATGTTAAGGCTTTATGTTAGATAATGTTATAACTTATTTATGGTTAGTGTTTTTGTTATGAACATGTTTATTTGAAATATAATGAATTTTTATTTCTTTCATTAGTTAATGTTATACAATAACTATTAGCATGTTATATGTTGATGGTCTGTTTATAAAATTGGTTTTATAATCTTATTTGGGAGGACCATTTTCTTGATATTAAAGTAGCTATAACGTTACATCATAAGGGTTCTATAAATTAATTTTTAAGGATGCTTGTATGTGTATCAAAAGATTAAAAGTAGGTAATCACATATTAGAACATTGTAAAAGTATCATAATATGTTCTTTTTAGGACGCTATTTAAGTTGTCTATAGACATATTATGCGACTATAAAGTTGGTTTCATAATCTTATTTGGTATATTAGAACCCTTTTCTTGGTACTAAATTAACTATAATGTTACATCATAAGGGTCCTGAAAATTAATTTCTAAGGATGCTTGTAAGTGTATCACATGATTAAAAGTATGTAAGCACATGTTAGAACATCGTAAAAGTGTTCTAATATGTTTTTATTAGGACACTATTTTGGTTGTTCAAGGACATATTACGCGACTATAAAATTGGTTTCATAATCTTATTTGAGATGTTAGGACGCTTTTTAGTTCCAGGACTTATTACGACCCCTTTACATGAAACGCTTTTACCACTAGTCCTATTAAATGAAATGTCCTATAAAATAGCATTTTAGGACGCTTTTGCCCGTACTAAAAATCCAGTTTTCTTGTAGTGAACCTTTTTTCTTGCCATCACTTTTTTTGTTTATCCATGGTGTGAGTTGGTTGTAGTTTGGTTGTGAATGATTTTTATTAGTGAGAATATGAACTGTGAAAGGTGGTATTTAAATAAAGAAATGTAAATGATTTTTTTAAATGTAAAATGGCTATATAGTTGTTGGCCCCAATAATCGAAAAAAACAATGTTTTAAAAACCGATTCAAACCCGGAGGTTGTACCGATTGAACCATCCGGTAGAACCGCTTAAACTGCCCAGTATATCTAGTTGAATCGCCCGATACACCCGATTAAACCATTTCTGAGCCAAATTAGGTACGGTATAAAAACCAGATTTTAAAACATTGGAAAAAACAACATTCAATCGATAAACAATCCCCAAGTCACACCTTTCACGCACATATGATGGGGATTGCGGCGGTGCTACCGCGTGGTAACATCATTCACCGCACGCCATCCCCGAACACATCCCCCACACCCTTACCAACCAGTATAATTATTTTCATATTTAACTATTTTTTTACAAATGGTTTCTTTTAACGAGTAGTTGGTAATTTGACGGATGTTAGACTATGGGGTATGGTCCCCTTTCCCCACTTCCACATCACCTCCACCTCCACCTTGTTCTTCCCCTTCCTCTTCGCCCATTAAGAAGAGATGGTCTCCCTATTCATCCCCATCTATCCCTTCCAATAATCTTTTAGAGAGAGAGAATCAAGAGAGAGAAAGAGAGAAGAAGAAGAAGAAGAACGGGAGAATACCCTGATGGCACAGATGAAAAGACGGGGGGCGGTGTTCCCCATCAGGGTCCCCCCTCCACGTCACCTCCCTGATGTGTATCTCGATCCCAAACCCACAAGTATTGTAAGCAAATGTGTGGATGTGACACTCTCCTTTCTTAATGTGCGTGTTTGGGGAATAATCCTTTCTTATATATCTTATCCTAAGTATCATTGGCAAGTATGCCTATTGAATTCCATTCTTACCAACAAACGAGAGAAAAACCTGGGTGAGAATTCTATCAGAAATCATATCATAACTATCCCCGGAGAAAACCAAAGGCATCACTACACAGTTTCCACATTCAATGACCAATATGTGTGTCTAATGGTGTTAGTGGTCGTCGGTGATAGTCTCAAATTTGTGGGTTAGGGTGTTTGTCGGGTGATTACTAATGATTATTTTAATTTTCATATATTTTAATTTCTCTATTTTTAGTAGGGCATCGGTAATTACCTGTGTTGATGCAACAAATAAAAGACCAAGGATGGTAGCTGGGCTGGTTAGGCAAAAGGGTTGAAGGGTTCAACTTTGCCTAACGCATGTCGTCGGGTCCTCCCACGTTTGCAAGACGTGGAAGGAGGTTCACTAGTTTATTTTTGTTATTTGCTAAGGATCCTTCTCTGAATTATGTTCAGATTCGGATGAAGGAGCAAATAGAATGTGTGTGTTGGATGTGAAAGAGAGTGACTTGCATGAAGCAAGTGCTCGAGATGAATGACCAGAGATTGCAAGAATCAGGGCTGGCCAGAAATGTTTTCTGAAGTAAATGAAGTGTCAATTTATAGGAGAAGACATCTCCCAAAGAAGAATGCATTTGACTAGTGACCTTGCTTGCAGTGAGGGGCTTGCCCTTTCGGGGGTTAAAGCCTTTTGACCCCTGGATAATAGCGTGTGCTCTGAAGACCTGCGTTGCTTTTGCGGCTGGCGAGTTGGTGGAGCTGTCCGAAGATGTGACTTGTTTACTGTTCCCGTATTGCTTTACTTCATCTCCTCAGCTTTTCAACCGTTGAACCTTTTGACCCTTTGAGCATTTACATATTTAATCATTTTATTTAGTCTTTGGCTACCCCCGTCATCAGCCCCCCAAGTCATAGGTTTTTGGGGAATGAGCTCAAAGACTTCTGACTTTTATACGTGTATTTTATTGCCTAAAGGTTTCAAGGGTTCGATGCTTGAAGGCTTGAAGGGTTGTGAGCAGTTAATATTTGAAATTTAAATAACTGACAATTGATTTGATTGATTTATGGCAGTTTAATAGGGTGGCGGTTACTGTTTGCCATTATTACCCCTATTGTAGGTTATTTTATATTTGCATATCTCATTTATTTTCACATTTTATTTTGAAAAACATCACTTTGCGCCTTTTTTCTCTCCGGTATCCCCTTTTTTTCAAAATCAGGTCAGTTCCGATTTGCTTACTTTTTCTTTAATTGTTCATTGTGATGGGTGCTCGTAAGGATAATGCAAAATCCTTCTCTCGACTGACCCAAGAGGAAGTCGATTTATTTTGTGTGGAATGGGGAATAGGGACAAAGTATAAACCGGTTGCACCGGCTTGCGATAAATCTATCAATGCCTGTCCTTCTGGTATGATTGCCTTGTATTGTCGTCATTTTGAGTTTTCAAATCTTCGTTATCCGTTTTCAAACTTTGTCTTGAATGTTTTGGAATATTATCGGGTGTCTTTTGGTCAAGTTCATCCCCTTGGCTTGGCTAGGGTTTTACATTTTGAGATTCTGTGTCGGGCTTGTGGGTATGATCCCACTCTTTTAGCATTCCGTCACTTTTTCCGGCTTGCTAAGAATGGTGATTGGTTCACCTTTGAAACCAGTCAAGTTGACACTTGTTTGATTTCGTCCATGGTTTCTACACTTGGGGTTTGGAAAGATCGGTTTTTCTGGGTGTCGGAGGAAATTGTTCCCTTCAAACTTGTTTGGAGACACCTAGATGCTGTTCTGAACGAGCCGGAGCCCTCTGATTCCGAGATAAACACTCACTTTTTAGAAATTCTTAGGGAGTTCCCTTCTAGGCTTCGTCCCTTCCCTGAGCATTTGTTGGTGTTGTTGGGTATAAGTAAATTGTGGGAAAAAGCTAACCGGGATCCGGTGCTTATTAGAGATGGGAAGGGTATGCATTTATTCTTTTCTTGCTTTTTTGTTCTTTTCTCTTTATTTGCTCATGTGCTTTTATATTTGTGTTGTAGCTATGTCTGCCCTCGATTTTATCAAAAGCGATGATACCTCTGACGTTGTTTTTGATGATGTTGCTGCTACCCCTGACGAGAATGTTGTTGTCAAGGGTTCTGATTACAGGTTTGAGGGTTCTGGTTATGTAAATGTTCCGAATGTTAAAGGCTTCACCAAGGTTACTGCCACCAAGGGATCTACTCGTCGTTCCCAACGTCATCTGAAGAGTGTTGACCAACCTTCTGGTTCAGAGCCTATTGATGTTAGTGATGATATTGAGGTATCAGGGGATCAAGTTGTGGATGTCGGTAAAGGCAAGGAAAAGGAGTTGATTATTTCAAGCAAGAAGAAGAAATTGGTTAAGAAGGGTGCCATTCCTGCTATTCAAGGTTCGTCAGCTAAAAGTGTTGAAAGTTTCGAGGGTTCAGAGGACATTTATGTGCCTAATTGGGGGGTTAAAGTTGGTGACAATTTTAAGGACCCAGCTGTTTGTGCTGAAGCCTTGGCTCATTTTGCTCATCCCGGTGTTCGAAGTGCCATATCTGAGATGGAGGCAGATCATCTTATTTCTAGGATGATGCTCAGTTCCTGCAACCTCTCTGCCTTTTTGGCCTAAGGTGTAACTCGCTTTGCTAAAGGGATGCGGGAATATGAGGAGGCCTCCAAGAAGAAGGAGAAAATGAAGGCTTCAATTGCTGCCATGAAGAAGGAACTCGAGATTTTTTTCTGAGAAGGAATTGGCTTGGACCAAAAAAGAGGAGGAGTTAACAAAGAGGCACGGAATACAGATGGGTGATCTCAAGAAGAGCTTTGAGGCTAGCTTATTGAAACTGAAAGCTGACCGGGAGGCCTTGGCTGTGCAAAAGAAGGCTTTTGATAAGGAGAATGAGGGTTTGAAGACTTTGGTTGCCCAGGCTACTGGGGATAACCAATGGCTTGTTGAGCAGGGCTTTCACCAGGTGGTTACCTATCTCTTGCATTCTAAAGAATTTAACTCCGCTCTTGGCGATGTCTACACTAAACTGCTCAATCTTAGAAAGCACCAAGGTCTTATTGCGGGTTATAAGCTTCACGAGTCTGGTAATCCCTTGGAGAAGTCTCCCCTGTACCGTCCCGAGGCTTCCGATGTTTTTAAGAGTTCCGTTGAGCAAATGGAGAGGTTGTCATACCCGTATGTGAGCCAAGTTGCTTCTTGCTATGGTAAGCCCCTCTCCGTTTTGCAGGAACTGAAGCCAGATGGTTTGATTGAAAAGTTGTGTGCTGAACTGCTTAGCTCCCTTTCAAGGAAGCGTTCCTACTTGGGAGATAGCGAAGATACTTTTCCTGGGGAATCTGATGTTCCGAAGGATGTCAGCTTGGAGGGTTCAGCTGTTGATAATCTAGGTCCAAAGGCTAAAAAGGCTAAGAAAACTAAGAAGGCCAAAGGTAGCAGTTCTGGGGCTTCTAAGCCTTCTATTGATGCATGAATTCGTAGCTTTCTTAGCATTAAAAACAATTTATGGTTTGTAATGCCAACTTAAACAATATTAGGTTCTCAGGGACCCTTAAGGTTCCTGTTGGTTGTGTTTAAGGCCTGTATGGCCACTTGAACAATAGTTAAGCTTGCAAGTTATTAGGACTTGCCCTAACTTGTGTTTGAAAGTCTTTTAGGGCTTTCTTTGATATGGTATGAAGTTTAACTATTTTCCTTGTATTATGTTTTTATACTTGTGCCTTTTTCGTTAAGGCAGTTTGTTTGGCTTTAACCTTCCAAGCCTTTTGGCTATCTTTTAGTAGGTTGAAGCCTTTAAGGTTTCGAGATATTACCCGGGTGGCTTGAAGCCTTGAAGGCTTCTTAGTCTTGTGACCTGACTTGGTTTGTACCTTTATAATTTTTTGTCTAGATTTTCTTTGTCTTTTTGTAACTTTGTCTTTGTCGAGTTTGTGCTTCCCTTATGTTTTTATACCTTAAAGGGTTCAGTGCTGCAGACACTTAGCCTTGGTATTTTTAACAAGAAGATATAGCACGTATCCTTTTTATCATTTCTTTGGTTTTCACTTGACTTTTCAAGCCTATTTGCGGATTATATTTTTAAGGCTTGGGGAACATTTGGTGTAGGCTGTTCACACCCGTCTGTGAGACAATTTTATTTTTTCTTAACAAGTCTCATGGAGTTGTATTGATTTAGGAACTCACCCCTTATATAGGCTCATTCAACCTTTGAACCTATTGAGCGATGTGGCCTGGGAGTTCATCCCCTTACATGGCCCTTGCCATGAAGTTTTTTGCTAGGTTCTCAACCTGATCTTAGGATAGAAAGACAAGTTTTGATAAAACAACTTCATTCATTCAACCAATACTTGCTTTTTACAAAAGGTATTCATAGTGTTGTTCGAAATACATTTTGATACAAACCAAACTTTCCTGTCTAAATATGGAACCTTTTTAGTGTTTTGCCATTCCAATGCCTTGGAAGCCTTTTGCCTTCTGAATCTGCTAGCTTGTAGGATCCACCCTTGTGTGCTTCGAGGATGGTGTATGGACCCTCCCATTTTGGGCCAAGCTTTCCTTGATTTTCCTTTTTGCTAGCTGCATTATTTCTGAGGACCAGATCCCCTGGCTTGAATCGTTCATTCTTGACTTTCTTGTTGTAGTAGGCTTCCATTCGTTGCTTGTATTTGGCTTCTTGGATTGCAGCTTGATCTCGTGCTTCCTCTAGGAGTTGTAAATTCAACATGGTCTCTTTTTGGTTTGTTTCAGGATCCATGTTGATGATTCGTTGGGTTACAACTCCTATTTCAGCGGGGATCACAGCCTCGGATCCAAATACCAAGCTATAGGGTGTTTTCTTATGGCTTGTTTTTTCGGTTGTTCTAATTGCCCATAGGACACTAGGCAATTCTTCAAGCCAGTTGCTTTCGTATCTTCCTAGTCTTGTCTTGATACCTTCCACTATGCTTCTATTCATCCTTTCAACATGACCGTTTGATTGCGGATAAGCCACTGAGCTAAAAACCTGATCGATTTTGTATTCCTTGCACCAAACGCTGAAAGGCTTCTCAGCATATTGCCTTCCGTTATCAGTGACAAGTACTCCCGGCAATCCATAACGGCAAATGATGTTTTCCCAAACAAAGTCAATGACCTGTTTTCCCGTGATCTTAGCAAGTGGTTTGACCTCGGGCCACTTGGTGAAATAATCTATTGCCACCAGCAAGAATTTTACTCCCCCTTTGCTTGGGGGAAATGGACCAACAATGTCCATCCCCCATTTATGGAATGGCCATGCCGAGGTTATCGGGACTAAGTCATGCTTGGGACTTTTTGGGATTGGTGCATGAATCTGGCAAGCATCACATTTCTTCAATTCTTCAGCTGTATCACGATGCATTGAGGGCCAGAAATACCCAAGGTTCATGAGCTTTGCAACCATCGACCTAGCTCCAAAGTGAGCTCCGCATATGCCTTCGTGAATTTCTTTGATCAAATACTTACTTTGCTCAGGACTGACACATCTTAGCAAGGGAGCAAGGTAACCCTTTTTGTAAAGGGTTTTTCCTTGTAGTATATATTGCCTTGCCTTGATCTCAACCCTTTTAGCTTCTACTTGATCATTAGGCAATTCACCATTTTTAAGGAACTTTTTGAGTGGAGTCATCCAGTTTGGATCTTCTTCGGTAACTACATCTTGAACTTCCAATTCATCGATTGATGGAGCCTTCAACTTCTACCAGCACCTTCTTGGTAAGGTGGGCGAAAGTGAGAGATGCAAGCTTACTTAAGGCATCAGCCTTTTTGTTTTGAGATCTGGGGATCTGTTTGATGTTGCAAGCTTGGAAGGTACTCATCAGTTCCTTGGATTTTTCTCTGTATTTTTTCATGTTGGACTCTTTAGCTATGTAGCTATCATTCACTTGGCTTGAGACCAGCAACGAATCTGTGAACACTTCAAGCTTTTCAACCTTCATCTCTTTAGCCAGCCTTAGGCCAGCTATTAGTGCCTCGTATTCAGCATCGTTATTGGTGGTCTGAAAATCAAAACGGAGAGCATACGTGAATTCCAACCCTTCTGGGTTGATCAAAATTAGCCCTGCCCCTGACCCTTCAACACTTGAAGCCCCATCGGTAAAAAGCTTCCAGGCTTCAGGGTTGGAAGGTTCAGTGGTGGTAGTGTTTACTTCAATGATTGCTTGGTTCGGGATTTCTACGATGAAATCGGCCAAGACTTGGGCTTTGATAGCCTTTCGTGGGACGTAGGTGATGTTATGTTCACCTAGTTCCACTGCCCATTTGGCCAACCTTCCCGAATTTTCTGGTTTTTCAAGCACATTCTTAATAGGTTGGTCAGTGACCACTTGTATAGGATGTGCTTGGAAATACCTTCGAAGCCTTCTAGCTGTTTGAACTAGGGCTAAGGCAAGCTTTTCAAGGGGGGGGGGGGTACTTGGTTTCAGCCAATTTTAAAGTTTTGCTGAAGAAATAAACGGGTACCTGGGCTTTGTCCCGCTCGATGATGAGGACTGCACTTATGGCCTCTTCAGCAATTGATAAATAGACTGAAATTGGTTCCCCCGTTTTAGGAGCTGCGATGTCTAGTAAGGAAGCTAGATGTTGCTTCATGTGGTTGAAAGCTTCTTCAGCTTCTTCAGTCCATTTGAAATCCTTCTTATCTGAGCAGTTCTTGAGCGTTTTGTAGAAGGGCAGAGATCTTTCGGCCAACTTTGAGGTAAAACGCTTCAAGGCTGCAAGCTTCCCGTTTAAGCTTTCAACCTCCTTCTTGGTTTTTGGTGGTTTGGTCTCAAGGACGGCTTTTACTTTGTTTGGGTTGGCCTTGATGCTTTGTTTCCCCACAATATGGCCCAAGAACTTTCCTTCCTCAAACCCAAATGAGCATTTTTCCGGGTTGAGCTTCATGTTAACCTTTCGGAGATTATTGAAAGTTTCTTGAATGTCATCAAGCATTTGATACTCCGTCTTGCTTTTGATCACCAAGTCATCGACATATGCCTCCATGTTTTTACCAATTTGGCTTGCAAAGGCTTTGTCAACAAGTCTTTGGTAGGTTGCACCGGCATTTTTGAGGCCAAAAGGCATCTTTTGATAACAAAAGATCCCTTTGTCCGTGTGAAAGGCTGTTTTTTCCTCATCCTCTTCCTTCATGAGGATTTGGTGGTAGCCTTTGTATGCATCAAGAAAGCATTTGAACGAGTAACCGGTGAGGGAGTCAACCTTGAGATCAATTTCAGGTAGTGGATAGCAATCCTTAGGACAAGCCTTGTTGAGATCCTTGAAATCTTTGCACATCCTCCAAGAGTTGTCGGGCTTCTTAACCATGACCGGGTTTGCAACCCACGATTGATACTTGACTTCTCGGATAATGCCGGCTGACACAAGCTTTTCAACTTCTTGGCAGGCTGCCAGACTCCTCTCGGGTGCCAGGCTTCTTTTCTTTTGGACCACAGGCTTGACACCCGGTGGTATTCTTAACTCATGCTCGGCGATGTCCCGAGGGATCCCTGTCATATCTTCTGGACACCAAGCGAAGACATCGCTGTAATGTGTTAGCAGCTTTTTGAGATACGAAAGGGTCTCTTGAGAAAGGTTTGGATTGACCCTTATTCTTTGTTCAGGGTACTTAGGGTTTATGACCAACCTTTGCCTGTCTTCTTCGCTACTTGAGCTTTCACCCTCAACCATGTAAGCTTCTTGAGAGGGTTGAAGGGTTGCTATGCCCCTCTCAGTAGGAAATTTGACTGTGCCATGGCCAACAGACACAGCCATGTAGAATGCATACTGCCCTGGTCTTCCAATGATCACGTCATAGCTTGAGGGGATGTTGATAACCACAAAGGTGAGTGGTTGGGTTCTTTCTTTCAAACCTTCACTGAAACGAACATTAAGTGTTAGTTGCCCTAAAGGCTTGAGGGGTATATCGGCGATACCTTTTATAGAGGTTCCAGAGGGTTGAAGCCTTGAACGTTCTTCATTACTCAAACGGTTGAAGAATTTCTCGAACATGATTTCAGTGGCTGCCCCGGTGTCTATGTATGCCCTACATGTTTGCAATGTTCCCACGGTAGCTTCTACCACAAGAGGGCTAGAGAGAGGGTCTTTCTCAGTTGGGGGGAAACAGACACACTGAAGCTCCCAAGCTTCCAACCGCTGTCTTTTATGAGGAACCCTTCCATCAAAATCCACCATATTGACTTCCTTGCCTTTTCCTTCAGCCATTTTGTCCCAGACTCCCTTTACTAAATGAGCGAGTTCTCCGGACTTAACAGCTTCTTCAATTCTTTTCTTGAGTTGGAAGCAATCATTGGTGTGGTGACCTTTTTCTTCATGAAACTCACAGTATTGTGTGGAGTTCTCATTTTTTCTGCTTTTGGGGAGAGGTCTAGGAGGCCGAAAGTTTTGCTTAACTTCTTCCGTTGCAAGGATTTCTTGAGGGGTCTTTGTGAGGGGTGTGAAACTTATGCCTTTTTCCCTGCTTGAAGGGTTCCGGCCTTCAAACCTTCGAGGGTCCGAACCCTTTGACCGCTTGTCATAGGAGTTAAAGTTTCCCCTTTTTCTAGCTGGACTATTGCTTCGCCAGCTAGACCCCCTCTTCCTTTGTTCTTTAATGTCTACTGCCTCCTCTCCCCGAATGTGGGCTTCAGCCCTTTCGAGAGCTTCTTCCAAGGTCTTGGGCAGGGACTTGTTGAAATCTCTTGTGAGATATTTAGAGGTGATGGCATTCATGAAACCAGCCACTCTCATTTTCTCATCTGCCCCTACATAGGTCAGACCTTCCTTCTTGTATCGTTCAATGAACGCACGAAGACTTTCGTCATCACGTTGTTTTATCTGGAAGATTACTGTTGCGTCTTTAACATATCGCCTTTGTTGGGAGAAATTGGCCAGAAAACCCTTGCTGAGGTCGTCAAAGCTTCGAACGCTTCGAGCAGGTAAGTCGTTGAACCAGATTCTGGCTGATCCAACAAGGGTTTGCATGAACATTAGGCAACATTCAGCGTTTGACCATTTCTCTATCCTTGCTGCACCGGTGAAGATCTAGAGATGGTCCTCAGGATCTTCAGTCCCATCATACGTCCTGATGTGGGATGGCATCTTGATCTTTGCTTGGAAATCATAATCGGCTATTTGCTGTGAAAAGCATGAAAGGTTACTTGGCTTATATGGTTTAGCCAAGTCTTCTTCAGCCCTTGCATCCATGTTATTGCCATTGGCGTTATTTCCTTGAGTGGCTAGCACCTGATTAATAAAGTGTTGCCACGGGAAGTTGGCTATCATCTGGGTCATCATGTTGGGCATGAGGTTGAAGCCTTGAAGGCTTCCTGGTGCAACTGAGCAGTTTATTCCCAGGGGAGTGCTCATAACAGCACTTCGTGCCAAAGGGAGCACGGACAGAGCTTGTTCCCACGTGGTTGTCGTAGATGCTGGAAAGCTCGTTACTGGGGACTGTAGGAGCTGGTCAAGGGTTAGCTCATGTCCCAAAGGAGCACCACTAGTAATTGGTTGGGAAAAGAAGATGGGATGCACTGTGGGATTTGTCATCGTGGATAGATATGGGTGAGGGTTTGGAGCATTACTGGGACCAGCCTCATTTCTAGTTGTGAAAGGAAGGGGAGGTGGTCCGGGAGACAACGTCGGTTCTGGCTCGTCATAATCTAGTCGGATTCTCACCCCCTTTTCTCTATCTCTCTATTCACATGCTGGTTGAGGAGAGACCTTAATTCCAGGAAATTGTTGGCAACCCCCTCGGGGGTGAGTTCAACACGCGCCGGGGTGTCAGAGACACCGACATTGGGAGAAGGAACTCCGGATCTGGACGGAGTTGGTGTGTTGAAGGTGAGGAACTCGGGTGTGCTCCCCGGAGTTGAGAAAGAAGTTGGTATAGCCACATGAGCTTGGCTACTACCTGGGGTAGAGGTGTTTGGAATCTGATTTACTTCGCCCGGGGATCCACTTTCAGACATGGTGATTTTAAGTGAAGAGAGCTACACTACTAGGTCTTTTTGAGGAGAAATAGCGGCGTAGCCCCACGGTGGGCGCCAACTTGTTGATGCAACAAATAAGAGACCAAGGATGGTAGCTGGGCTGGTTAGGCAAAAGGGTTGAAGGGTTCCACTTTGCCTAACGCAGGTCGTGGGGTCCCCCACGTTTGCAAGACGTGGAAGGAGGTTCACTAGTTTATTTTTGTTATTTGCTAAGGATCCTTCTCTGAATTATGTTCAGATTCGGATGAAGGAGCAAATAGAATGTGTGTGTTGGATGTGAAAGAGAGTGACTTGCATGAAGCAAGTGCTCGAGATGAATGACCAGAGATTGCGAGAATCAGGGCTGGCCAGAAATGTTTTCTGAAGTAAATGAAGTGTCAATTTATAGGAGAAGACATCTCCCAAAGAAGAATGCATTTGACTAGTGACCTTGCTTGCAGTGAGGGGCTTGCCCTTTCGGGGGTTAAAGCCTTTTGACCCCTGGATAATAGCGTGTGCTCTGAAGACCTGCGTTGCTTTTGCGGCTGGCGAGTTGGTGGAGCTGTCCGAAGATGTGACTTGTTTACTGTTCCCGTATTGCTTTACTTCATCTCCTCAGCTTTTCAACCGTTGAACCTTTTGACCCTTTGAGCATTTACATATTTAATCATTTTATTTAGTCTTTGGCTACCCCCGTCATCAACCTGTAAATAATGATTGTTGATAATACTCTTAGTCTTTCCGCAGTGGGGCTTCATGTGGCGCCTAACCCATCCATAATGCCCTACGGCGCCTCCCCACACCACCCTGAGGGGCGCTATGCCATTTGAACAAACATCCCTCGTGAAAATTCTAACGGGGTGAACACATTTGCCTCCCTCACACACACACATATATATACATACATATATAACCCCATATCTATATAATCCCCCATTACACACACATGTTATATAATCACCTATAACCCTCACATTTTACTTGTTTGCTATTTGACACGTAATCCCCTTTAAAGGGGTTATATAGTGTTACCACTACACATGGCCTTTTATCTTCTAGTATACTCTATCTTCTAGTAGGGTGTCTACTTGAGGGTTTTCACCGCAAATGTTTCGCAGTGAAACTTTTTATGTGACTTCCTTCAAATGGCTAAATCGATCGATCAAATGTTTTTATCACCGCTTGCCATTTATATATAGCCAAAAACACATGAGTATAAAACAACTAACATGTCTGATCAATAATTATTAAGATCTGACTCTGAATATAATTATAATATACAAGGGTTACATGAAGCTGAGCTGTGAACAAATTTGAGGGTGTTGACTTCAATAATATTCCTGAAAAATAAACTCAAAATATATCGAAGATGCACACCTAAGTACAGTATTTAACAAAGGAAAAACTATCAACATTAACATGTGTAGAGAAGGATCACAAAAGCTGTGATATGTATCATGTATGTATAATTTCACTTTCACATGGCACTTTGCTTTTCTTGTTTCCAAAAACTGTCGGCCACATATATTAAACTTCCAAGGTTCACGCATTGAAGTACATTCAACTTCCAACTTCCATTCTTGAAAGAAGAAATGGCTCACCAATGTCTTGAAAGCCTAAAGATCATGATCTATATCACCGGATTTTCAGTGTTACTTATTGTTTTCATACAAAGTCTACACCGGAAAGTTCCCCTAGTCACTATAGATCAACTCTACATTCCCACCCTTAACAAAACCACCACCGGTGCCGCCGCAATCAAGAACAACACCATCTACTTTGATCTAAAGCTTTACAACAAGAATCCAGTGGGAATATACTATCGCCCAATGAATATTACTTTTTCATACTTCCCAAACAAAACTACAACTAGTGTCCCTTTATACGTGTATACCTTACCAGGGTTTCACCAGGCGCATCACAAAGAAATACATGTTCGTGACAAGGTGGTAACTGGTGGAATAATGGTGCTTCCTGGTGGTGGTAGGGTGGTGATGAGGGTGGATTTGGTTGGTAGAGTAAAGTTCAAGTCTATTGCACAATGGAAGAGGACGGTGATGGTGGGCGTTGATGTGGAGGTCGATGAGTACACAGGGCAAAAAGTTATGAAGAGTGGCATTCACTTGGTGCGGTCAAGTGCAGCTCCAGTGGCAACGGTGGTGTTGGGGATCTGTCCACCGGTGGCAATGTTGCTTATATTTGTTAGTCTTTTTAATTTGAGGTTCCTTTGAGATGTGGCTATGTTAATTCTTTTTGTTACATATAGCAAAACATTAATGCCCATAAAATGGGACCATGTTAGTGTTGCATTGCATGTCAGAGTTTACAGGGGTGCCTAAAGTTTATTGATATATGTTTGTGTGTAGTAAATCGTATTAATCACTACTCGGCATATCAAGCGGAAAAGATATACCTAATAGGCAATACGTAATGTGTTTTAGATCGATTGAAAACTATAAAAATGATTGCTGATTCGGGTGCCGATATTTTTCCGCCGGTATCGGTTCAGTTCATCTCGGTACCAATTATGGTACTTGCACTTTATATCGTTTACAATACTAAAAAAATACTTTACTGCGAATCCAACTACGTTTTTAACAACTTTGTAATGTCACGTTGAAAAAGCTATATAAATGTATATGGTACCGGTATCGACGTTGTTCGAACGGTATCAATTCGGTTACTCACGGTAAAAAAGACAAAAAAATCAATTCGGTTTTGAGTAAAATTTATATGTAAACGTAGATAAAAAAGACATGTCGCAATGGCATAATCGAATTCTTTAAAACATCAAATCTTAAAGTTTTAAGCGTAACAAAATATGCTTAAAAGTATTTATAACTATTTAAATATTAAAATAATTAAATTAAAAGTAAAAAATATTGTAGATACGTCATATTTTTAATATATTATATAATATATAATATTGCCCCCTTCTCCTAGATTTTGACGTTTTGACTTTCGATTTATAGGAGAATTAGAGTAGTTAATGAGAGTAATGAGAGTATGAGTTGGTGTACTAAAAACACATACTCAAAAGGATGTTGACACGTGTTTTTCATCCATCAAATTTATCCTTACCAACCTAACGGTACCTGAATTGAATGCTAAGAATCAAGAAACTTCTCCTTCGAAGGGGTCGGGATGATATTATGACCTCTAAGGACACTCAAACTTTCCCCACTTTTAATGTCTTAACCAACCTGGAAGAGGATGAACTTTCAATTGGTGATACCACTCGCCAAAGGACGACTTGTCCTAACGATCCTTCTAGTCAAGGGAATAAGTGTTCCATTCATCATCATTTAAGAAGTGCAACTAAGAAGCCCCATTTTTCAAGGAATGTCCCTGCTTTATATGTTTCTGTTTGTGTTAACATTGTCATTCTTTTCCACCTTTGCCAGATAACGCTTTAAGAGGCGGTGTTGTTTCTCAAGTTCCTTATTCTTTGTGATGTTAGGTCAAGAACACGATTCCACAAACACTAGAACAATAATCAGCAAGCTTACACACTCTGACACACACTCTAAAATCACAAGAACACAGGATTTATAGTGGTTCGATCAAGCTTGATCTACATCCACTCTCCACAACTAGTTTTCTTTGTATTATGTGATCAAAAGTTTACAGTACATGAAGAGAAGTATATATAGGGGGAACAATTAGGGTTGTTGACTTTAAACTACATTAACAGAGAACACTCCTGTAACAACCCGCTTTTTGGGAAAGTCAAAGTCAAAGGAAGAAAAGATTGCTAATTGTGATCTGTCATTCCTTGCATAACTATGGAATTGTACTTCTTGACCTGTAATCGAATTCTATTATTTAATTGCTTTATTTGTATTATGTGGAGTATCTATAACAATCGAGGTTTTATCGCTATCTAATCGCTAACCGACTTATCGCTAGCCGCATCGTTATCGCATCGCAACTCGAATTATAGGTTATGGATATTGTTTTACGTGTGTGTGCTGTTCTGTGATACTTGTGCATGTTATGTTTATGATGAGGTGTTTAATCGCAATCACAACTCTATCACATCGCAATCTAATCGCAAACGCTAAACGCAAGTTATTGATGTTGATTGTATGTTAGATATAGTAGTTAGGTTATTTGTGTAACTAATGGGTAATACTATCGCATAGCTTACTCGAAACGCATCGCAACTCTCAACGCACGAAACGAAAATGCGAAAACCAACCCGCAGAAACCAGCCGATCGAATGACCACTCGATCGAATGGTCATCCGAACGGATGACCATCCGATCGGATGGCCATCTGATCCGACACTGGTGCTCACCTTTCCTCTTTTGGAAACCCTATAAATACCCCTTGTAACATCACAACAGTGATGTGACAGCTCCCTCTCGTTCGACCAGCGTTCCTGCCCACTTTTCTCTCGATTTCTCGTGATTCTTGTAAGTTTCTTTCCCAAATCTTGTACATCTTTGATATCTACACACTTCTACATCATTTTCACCTTTGAATCTTAACTTTCAACCATGAAATCAGCGGATTTGAGGTGTTCTAGGATGATGTCATCATGGAGTTCTTATGAACTTCAACGTTTGGCTTCATTCCACCAAGAACAACTCGGATCTAAAGGATTTCAACATGTTTAAACACTGATCTCGCAATAAAACTAAACATTTTCAAGATTTGAAGGATTGAAAGTTGGTTTCTAACATTCTTTTAACTCTTTTACACTCAATGCACTCAAAACCGATAGGATCGGAGCTCGTTCACGCCTTCTACTCTTTCTCTAGTGGAGTGTCGGTTCGAGATCTGATTCCTTTCAAGGGGACAACCGATTTCGGGTTGAACAAGAACAAACCGTCACAAACAGTTAGCAGATCGGACTGGGGTGGTTCCCATCCGATCAGGTAGTCTGGACTGGGTGAAGTTCATATTGTTCAATACGTTATCATACCGTCTCGATCAAACCGCAAAACTTCCAAAATAATCAAGTTCATAATGATCAGATAGTGGGACGGGTTGCCATCCGATCGAATCGCCATTCGACCGAACAACAATCCGATCGGGTTGCACTTGGGCCTCAATACTTCAACTTTGACAACTTTCTAAGATCATTGGTTTCTAGCGGATTGCCATCCGATCGGAATACCATCCGATCAAATGACAATCCTGCTGTGAACTTGTTCTCTGGGAAATGCCTCGCCTAACGGATCACTAACCGATCGAACTGTCGTTCGATCGAATGACCTGAAAGGTAGAGATACTTCTCTGATTCCAAAATACTCCAACGTAAACTTCAAAGCCATCATACACAAACACTTCCATCCCAAACGAGTGTTAATATGCCCGAATGGCCATTAGAACGGATGACCATCCGAACGGATTGACATCCGATCGAATGACCATCCGTTCGGATCGTCATCCGATCGGATGACCTTTCGTCAATTGTTTCACTTGCACCGTTTTACGCGTCGTTCTTCGCTTATGCTATCGTTAACTGTTCAGGCTAACCACCCTAGCGCTCCTTTCAATCCATTAACTTCCATCGCTGTGAGTATACTCGATCCCTTTTTGCTTTACGCACTTTTGGGTGTCACATACGTTACTTATTCTAAAATCACAACGATCACACAATGCAAACACTCTTATACGCTAACCGTTACTGCGTGATTATACGTGTTACTCGATGAATGTTTGTATGTTATGTTTACACAGTGATTGTTGCCTGACGCCTTAGCAACGATAGTACTATAGTTTGGACTCAACACCTGTCGGGGATAGGGGTTGTTAAGGTTATTTCTTCACGTATCATAGTGGTGATATGTGTCGCGCATTCTACAACTCGCAGTCATGTCTGTGCATATTTCATTGTCGATAACCTACATGTTTCACTTTGCTAAATGTTACATGCTGGTTATGTGTAAACGCTTTCGAATCTATATACTATTAAACTTGTATGCTCACCTTTACACTATGTGTATTGACCCCTATTTTAACGTATATGACAGGTGTTTGAATGCTTAGGATGCTTGCTTACTCTCATGGGAATCAAGCTTAGGAGAGTCTAGAAAACAACGAACAATTTATTTAAATCTGAGTTGTCGGAATAGCTTTATTTATCTTTGAGATATCTATGTCTGTAATAATTGATTTGCTTGATGGGTTATGGTATGGGACATAATATTAACTATCCGGTAATTTAGTTTTTATGGAATTTCTCTTGGACAATCTGTTTTGCTTAGTGTCGTGCCCCGATGTTTCCGCCATCGGTTGGGGTGTGACAGATTGGTATTAGAGCCATAATTATAGGGAATTAGGCAAAACTCGACCTAGTCCGGGTCGATGTCTTAGAATCGACCTAGTCTTTAGTCTAAGTACCAACACACCGACTGGCGCATACACGGTATGGGTTTTGCACGAGCTTACTTGCTATTTCTCGCTCGAACTCGCTAAACACTACACTATTGCGCGAACATCGCATACTATAGTTTCGCGCAAGAACAACCTTTCCTAAGGCTGACTACACACCCAAACAGAGGATCTGGTTGAGACTAGGTGTGAAAACCACAAACTCTCAATCAAATCGCCTGTTCATTATAAAACACGAGAAATTGCGTTGAATCAGGAGTGAAATCCATACTTCGACGCAAATTTTCCCCCTCTACTTCATCAACACAGGGAACATAGTCGTTAAGTTAGGGGTGAAACCCGAATCTTGACGACTTATTCCGCTCTTTATTGTCGTTTAGCAAAACTCTCACCAAAGTCTCGACGTACTCCAACGACTTGAAGCCACGCTGAAACTGGAAGGATGCGTGCTGATTGCCCGGATTGAGGCAAGGGTACAGTCCAGAAGGCCTAAGCATGCACTCAAAGTCCTTGTGAATAGTCGAATCACTTTGGGTAGTCAACGTCTAACAGCCGCAGACAATCTATTCTCGATCTTATGTGTTTCGATTCTGGATTTCGCCTAACTCTGAGGATTTATCAATTTTATGAGAAATTTTATGTGTTTTTATATGCTTATTTGTTAAGCTTATAGAGATAAATAGTACGGTGGTACTGATGATTTTGATTTCATGCTTTTCGCTCCGCTCAACACACACAACTCAGTACACAACGTAAACAAATTGTTGCTACTTTGTGGAAAATTTCCTGTTATGCTGCTCGCAATCTCGCTATTCGCACTAGCAACTCTCGATCTCTTACGCTGCTATGAAGAATAGGTGAATACGTGCAAAATATGTGCTTAAGGGAGCTATGTGCTTAAGTGCTACTGTGCTTACGTGAAATACGTGCTTATGTGCTTATGTGATTCTGTGTTTCTGTGCCTACGTGATTTTGTGCCTTGATGCGTTTCTGTGCTTTATAAAGTAGCTCTTGTGAAATCGCTAGACTATACTAGGAATAATCAAAATTGTGTTTGAGTCCTGTGACGACGTCTATTGCAGACAATGTCATCATTTGGATCGCAACACTCCCGCGCTGCTAGCGTAAACAAGCTGACAAGCGAATCGCTTCTCTCGTCGCAAGTCAAATCGTTAAAGTGATTCCGCAGAGTGTTAGTGTGCTTAATGAAAACGCTAGCAAGTCCTCTGAAGAGTCAAGGACCGAATCTCCGAAAGCTGCTTTTAGCTTCAAGCAGTTCAAAGCCTGCGGCCTGAAAGAGTTTACCGGCGAAGATGGGCCTACGACCATGTTTCAATGGTTTGATTCAATCGAAGTCACCCTGCGCCCGAGTGGCTGTCAGGAAGACCTCCGCACTGTAAATGCCACCGGCGTCTTCCAATCCCGTGCTCTTGATTGGTGGACAGCCGAGAGAAACAAATGAGGGAACGATGCAGCTTTTGGACTGTCGTGGGACGAGTTGAAGAACATCATGATGCAAGAGTTCTGCCCTCCCCATGAACTTCAAAAGCAGGATGGTGGAGATAACGCTGGTTTAAATGCTCGCTTCAAGCAGTTGAGTATCATCTGCCCTGGTCAGGTTACTACCCCCAAGATTACGATCAAGAAGTATATCCGTGCTCTGCCAGATTGTGTCGCAGATTTTGTTCAGGCTGCAAATACGACAACAATCGAGGAAACCTACCTGCTCGCCGCTGAGATCAACGATAAGCGAGTCAGGGCTGGTTATTTTGATAAAGCCTCCAAGAATCTGCATCAAGTCACTGCTACTCCCACCGCTGAAACTACCGCCGCGCCGCAATCTTCAAAGCTCTCACGTCGCAAGAGAAAGAACAACAGCTGCAGCAACAAGAATTGTGCAGTTACTGCCGCACCACTTCAAGCTGTACCAGCTCAACCGCAACCGCAACCTCAACACCGCCTAGTAGCGGCGCCTGTGGCCAATGCACCATCAGCAAAGTGTGCATATACTGGCCCACATCCGCTCTGCCCTACTTGTACTTATCATCACCGGGTTGGTATCGCATGCTGGTTCAGTGTTCATTGCAACATGTATGGCCACTTCACCGCTAACTGCCGTACCGGCTCTCGCCAAGCTCCAGCGCCAGCTCAAGCTCCTGCTCTACCAGCTCCGCAAGGACAGCAAGCAGCTCCTGTACTCGCTGCTCACGTAAGAGCCTGCTTTGCGTGTGGTGATCCCAACCATTTCGCAAACGTCTGCCCAAACAGAGTGGTGAAGCAAGAGCCATAGCAGCAGCAGCAGCCAGCACCGCAACAACAGCAGCAGCAGCAGCCAACTCAACAAGCAACTCGCGGGCGAGTCTTCAACATTAATGCCCACCAGGCTCAGGCAGACAACAACGTGGTTAATGGTACGTTTCTCGTAAATGGTATCTACGCTTCGTGTTTGTTTGATACTGGAGCCAATAACTGTTTTGTATCGTTCGAATTCGAAAAGCTCCTTAATCGTAAGCGCGCCCATCTCCCATCAACCTTCGACGTAGAAGTTTCCACCGGAAGAACTGTCACCGTTAGTTCTGTTCCGTGTGACTGTACTCTTGATCTCAACAGTCACGTTTTCCCGATTAATCTATTTCCGATGCAACTCGGTAGCTTTGACGTCATAGTAGGTATGGATTTCCTTTGGGAAAATCATGCTGAAATTGTTTGCTTTGATAAAATGATTCGTTTCTCGCTCGCGAATGGTGATCAACTTTGTGTATGGCGAAACTCCTTCGAAAGGCCTTAACCTCATGTTATGTGCCCAAGCTAGCAAGTATCTCCACAAGGAATACAGAGCTTTCTTGGCTAACATTGTAGTACCGAAGAAGGAAAAGAAAGGAAACTCAGGAGTGAAAGACGTTCCCGTAGTTTGTGAATTCCCTAACGTTTTTCCCGATGATCTACCTGGTTTACCTCCTGCTCGTGATATCGATTTCCAAATCGATCTCATTCCTAGAGCAAATCCCGTTACTAGAGCGCCTTATCGCCTCGCTCCTTCTGAAATGCGGGAACTCTCGAGTCAGCTTCAGGAACTACTGGATAAAGACTTTATTCGCCCTAGCACCTCACCTTGGGGCGCGCCTATCCTTTTCGTCAAAAAGAATGATGGATCATTCCGGATGTGCATCGACTACAGGGAATTGAATAAGCTTACCATCAAGAATCGATCTCTCTTGCCTCGAATCGATGAATTGTTTGATCAACTACAAGGTGCCACATGTTTCTCGAAGATCGATCAACGCTCAGGCTATCATCAACTACGCATTCAAGAGGAAGACATACCTAAAACCGCTTTTCGAACCCGCTATGGTCATTTCGAGTTTGTTGTTATGCCTTTTGGTTTGACCAACGCTCCCGCAGTCCTTATGGATCTAATGAATCGCGTGTGCAAACCCTTTCTTGACCGCTTCGTCATCGTATTCATCGATGATATCCTGATCTATTCCAAGTCAAAAGCCGAACACTCGCAGCATCTCTGTTTGGTTCTTGAGTTACTCCAGGGAATTCGTCTCTATGCCAAGTTCTCCAAGTGTGAATTTTGGCTGGAGGAGGTCGAATTCTTGGGTCACATTGTCAATAGTCAAGGTATTCACGTCGACCCCACGAAGATCGAAGCTGTTAAGAGTTGGGTTACACCCAAGAACCCGTCCGAAGTCCGTTCATTTCTCGGATTATCAGGCTATTATCGCCGATTTATCGAATGCTTCTCTAAGATCGATGTGCCGCTTACCTCGCTTATGCACAAGGACAAACCTTTTGTTTGGGGAACCAAGCAAGAGGAGGCCTTTCAAACGCTTAAGCTTATGCTCTGTAACGCTCCCGTGCTCTCACTGCCCGATGGAAACGACGACTTCGTAGTCTACTGCGATGCCTCTAACCTCGGTCTCGGTTGTGTTCTCATGCAACATGACAAGGTTATCGCTTACGCATCTCGTCAGCTCAAGATCCACGAGAAAAACTACACCACACATGACCTCGAGCTTGGCGCAGTTGTTTTTGCATTAAAGATGTGGCGACACTACAAGTGCACGATCTTCACCGATCATAGAAGCCTACAACACATCTTCGACCAGAAAGAACTGAATATGCGTCAACGCCGGTGGGAAGAACTCCTCAATGATTACGACTGTGAGATTCGTCACCACCTAGGCAAAGCAAACGTCGTCGCCGACGCTCTCAGTCGACGAAGCTATTTGCATAGCGTTCGTAATGTCCAAGCCCAGCATAATCTCGAAGCTCTTATCCGTGACGCCCAACATGCTTGTTTTACCGAACATACTTTAAAGAAGGAAAGAATTCTGAACGATGGCTCTCAACTCGAGAGTAAATCAAATGGTATTTTTCATTATTTAGACCGAATTTGGATTCCCAAGCGTACCAACTTGCGACAACTTCTGATGGACGAAGCCCACAAATCCCGATATTCCATTCATCCCGGTGCTGACAAGATGTACCAGGACATGCGCTACATGTACTAGTGGCCGGGCATGAAGAATGATATCGCTATCTATGTTTCGAAGTGCCTGACTTGTTCCAAAGTCAAGGCTGAGCATCAACGCCCCTCTGGCTTCGTCCAACCCGAGATTCCTATGTGGAAATGGGAGAGTATAGTTATGGATTTTATAACGAAACTTCCTCGCACACCATCAGGTCACGACAGCATCTGGGTTGTCGTCGACCGTTTGACTAAATCAGCTCATTTTCTGCCGATACAAGAAGACTTTAAGGTAGTAAAAATTAGCCCGAATCTACACAGATGATATTATTTGTCGACACGGGACGCCTCGTGACATAATCTCTGACCGTGATGGTCGGTTTACCTCGCGTCTTTTGGGAAACGTTTCAATCTGCTCTTGGTACTACCCTCATTCTTAGTACTGCTTTCAATCCCCAGACTGACGGTCAGACTGAACGCACGATTCGTACCCTTAAAGACATGCTTCACTCGTGTCTCATAGATTTCGGTGGTAATTGGGACACGCACTTACCTTTAGTCGACTTCTCATACAATAACAGTTGTCACTCTAGCATTCAAATGGCACCATTTGAGGCATTACACAGAAGAAAATGTCGATCCCCTATTGTATGGCATGAGATCGGAGACACGCAACTTACCGGTCCCGAGCTGTTGCAAGAAATGACTGACAAAATCCACCTAATTCGAAACAATCTCCTGAAAGCTCGGAGTCGTCAGAAAAGTTACGCCGTTAGACGCTGCAAGCCCTTTGAATTTGACGTTGGCGATCACGTACTCCTAAAGGTTGCACCTTGGAAGGGGGTGATCAAATTCGGAAAGAAAGGAAAGCTACCGCCTCGATATGTTGGACCCTTTAAAATTCTGGAAAGGATTGGCAAATTGGCCTACAGACTCGAACTACGGAGGAACTTACTAATGTCCACCCGACTTTCCACATTTTGAACCTCAAAAAGTGTCTAGCCGACCAGGAATTACATTTCCCTCTTGAGGATTTACAAGTGGACGAAACATTACACTTCATGGAAAAGCCCATCGAGATCATGGGACGAGAAACCAAGGTACTTCGACGCTCACGCATTCCCATTGTGAAGGTTCGCTGGGAAGGCAAACACGGCGCCGAGTTTACCTGGGAACTCGAAAGTGACATGAAGGCGAAGTATCCGCAACTGTTTGTTACACCTGCTTCTTAAATTTTGGGACGAAATTTCCTAAAGTAGGGGAGGCTGTAACAATCCGCTTTTTGGGAAAGTCAAAGTAAAGTCAAAGTCAAAGGAAGAAAAGATTGCTAATTGCGATTTGTCACTCCTTGCTTAACTATGGAATTGTACTTCTTGACCTGTAATCGAATTCTATTATTTAATTGCTTTAGTTGTATTATGTCGAGTATCTATAACAATTGAGGTTTTATCGCTATCTAATCGCTAACCGACTTATCGCTAACTGCATCGCTATCGCATCGCAACTCGAATTATAGGTTATGGATATTGTTTTACGTGTGTGTGCTATTATGTGATACTTGTGCAAGTTATGTTTATGTTGAGGTGCTTAATCGCAATCACAACTCTAACGCATCGCCATCTAATCGCAAACGCTAAACGCAAGTTATTGATGTTGATTGTATGTTAGATAAAGTAGTTAGTTTATTTGTGTAACTAATGGGAAATACTATCGCGTCGCTTACTCGAAACACATCGCAACTCTCAACGCACGAAACGAAAACGCGAAAACCACCCCACGAAAACCAGTCGATCGAATGACCATTCGATCAAACGGTCATCCGAACGGATGACCATCCAATCGAATGGCCATCCGATCCGACACTGGTGCTCACCTTTCCTCTTTTGGAAACCCTATAAATACCCCTTTGTCATATCACAACTGTGATGTGACAGCTCCATCTCGTTCGACCAGCGTTCCAGCCCATTTTTCTCTTGATTTCTCGCAATTCATGTAAGTTTCTTTCGCAAATCTTGAACATCTTTGATCTCTACACACTTCTACATCATTTTCACCTTTGAATCTTCACTTTCAGCCATGAAATCAGCGGATTTGAGGTGTTATAGGATGATGTCATCATGGAGTTCTTATGAACTTCAAGGTTTGGCTTCATTCCACCAAGAACAACTCGGATCTAAAGGATTTCAACATGTTTAAACACTGATCTCGCAATAAAACTAAACATTTTCAAGATGTGAACGATTGAAAGTTGGTTTCTAACCTTCTTTCAACTCTTTTACACTCAATGCACTCAAAACCGATAGGATCGGAGCTCGTTCAGGCCTTCTACTCTTTCTCTAGTGGAGTGTCGGTTCAAGATCTGATTCCTCTCAAGGGGACAACCGATTTCGGGTTGAACAAGAACAAACCGTCACGAACAGTTAGCTGATCGGACTGGGGTGGTTCCCATCAGATCAGGTAGTCTGGACTGGGTGAAGTTCATGTTGTTCAATACGTTATCATACCGTCTCGATCAAACCGCAAAACTTCCAAAATAATCAAGTTTAGAACGATCCGATTGTGGGACGGATCGCCGTCCGATCGGATCGCCGTCCGATCGGATCGCCGTCCGATCGGATCGCCATCCGATCGGATCGCCATCCGACTGGACGACAATCGGATCGGGTTGCACTTGGGCCTCAATACTTCAAATTTGGCAATTTTCAAAGATCATTGGTTTCTAGCGGATTGCCATCCGATCGGAACACCATCCGATCGAATGACAATCATGCTGTGAACTTGTTCTCTGGGAAATGCCTCGCCTAATGGATCACTAACCGATCGAATTGCCGTTCGATCGAACGACCAGAAAGGTAAAGATACTTCTCTGATTTCAAAATGCTACAACGAAAACTTCAAAGCCATCATACACAAACACTTCCATCCCAAACGAGTGTCAATCCGCCTGAATGGCCATCCGAACGGATTGACATACGATCGAATGACCATCCGTTCGGTTCGTCATCCAATCGGATGACCTTTCGTCACTTGTTTCACTTTCACCATTTTACGCGTCGTTCTTCACTTATGCTATCATTAACTGTTAAGGCTAACCACCCTAGCGCTCCCTTCAATCCTTTAACTTCCATCGCTGTGAGTATACTCGATCCCTTTTCACTTTACGCACTTTTGGGTGTTACATACGTTACTTATTCTAAAATCACAACGATCACACAACGCAAACACACTTATACGCTAACCATTACTGCATGATTATACGTGTTACTCGATGAATGCTTGTATGTTATGTTTACTCGATTGTTGCCTGACGCCTTAGCAACGATAGTACTATAGTTTGTACTCAGCACCTGTCGTAGACAGGGGTTGTTAAGGTTATTTCTTCACGTATCACAGTGGTGATATGTGTTGCGCATTCTACAACTCGCAGTCATGTCTGTGCATATTTCATTGTCGATAACCTACATGCTTCACTTTGCTACATATCACATACTGGTTATGCGTAAACACTTTCGAATCTATATACTATTAAACTTGTATGCTCACATTTACACTATGTGTATTGACCCCTATTTTAACGTATGTGACAGGTGTTTGAATGCTTAGGATGCTTGCTTGCTCTCATAGGAATCAAGCTTAGGAGAGTCTAGAAACCAACAAACAATTTTTTTTAAATCTGAGTTGTCGGAACAGCTTTATTTGTCTTTGAGATATCTATGTCTGTAATAATTGATTTGCTTGATGGGTTATGGTATGGGACATAATATTAACTATCCGGTAATTTAGTTGTTATGGAATTTGGACAATCTGTTTCGCTCAGTGCCGCACCCCGATGCTCCCACCATCGTTTGGGGTGTGACAGATTGGTATCAGAGCCATAACTATAGGGAATTAGGCAAGACTCGACCTAGTCCGGGTCGATGTCTTAGAATCGACCTAGTCTATAGTCTAATTACCAACAGACCAACTGGCGCATACCCGGTATGGGTTTTACACGAGCTTACTTGCTATTTCTCGCTCGAACTCGCTAAACACTACACTATTGCGCAAACATCGTATACTACAGTTCCGTGCAAGATCAGCATTTCCTAAGGCTGACTACACACCCAAACAGAAAATCTGGTTGAGACTAGGTGTGAAAACCGCAAACTCTAGATCAAATCGCCTGTTCGACACGCACTTTCATTATAAAACACGAGAAATAGCGTTGAATCAGGAGTGAAATCCATACGTCGACGCAAATTTTCCCCTCTACTTCATCAACGCAGGGAACATAGTCGTTAAGTTAGGGGTGAAACCCGAATCTTGATGACTTATTCTGCTTTTTATTGTGGTTTAGCAAAACTCTCACCAAAGTCTCGACGGACTCCAACGACTTGACGCCACGCTGAAACTGGAAGGGTGCGTGCCGATCGCCCGGATTGAGGCAAGGGCACTGTCCAGAAAGCCTAAGAATGCACTCAAAGTCCTTGTGAATAGTCGAATCACTTTGGGTAGTCAACGTCTAACAGCCGCAGACAATCTATTCTCGATCTTATGTGTTTCGATTCTGGATTTCGCCGCCGCTAACTCTGAGCGAAGCATGTCCCTACATTCATGGGACTGATCACCAGTTCCTTTGCAGATGCCACACTGCTTTGGTCTTTGTTCTATTCGACACTGTCCCTAGTGTCTTTTATAGAAGTTCTTACATACAGGCTTCTTACTGAACTTTTGTTGGTTCTTATTAGGCCCATACTTGATCTTTTTCTTAGATATCTGGGAGTTATCCTCCTCCTTTGGTTCATTCTTGACATTCAAAGTGTGAACAAAGCTCTTTTCATGAGCAATTGAATGTGATTTTGAATGGAATTTTGAGCGAGTAGCACTCGGCTCTTTGAACTGTTTCATGACCTTTTTCATGGCCTTTCGGACAGCTGCGTCAATCACAGCTTGGAGATTTACTCCATTAACATTGAGGTTTATGTTTGTAGCATCATTAGCATTTGTCGCATCATGAGTATCGCGACTGTTGTTTGCCCCATCCGAGTTTGCCATACTGGAGGCTTAGTACTAAACATCAATTTGAACAATAGTTAGTCATCATCCTAACTTACACTAGCCATGGTATCGTTAAACCGTATAGGCTATTAAGTTCCGAACATTCCTAATGAATGTTATTTGAAGGAATATTTGCTTCATTTCGCCTAGGTCACAAGAGAACCATCAATGGCATTTAAGGTTTGGACCAAGTCCATAACCTTTTTGACAGGGGATCACAATGTCACAACTGTCTTTGTCACATAGACGATTATGAATAGCTAGAAGGCTAGCCTTACAGGTCTTTTATTATACACACACACACACACACACACAAACACACACACACACACACACACACACATATATATATATATATATGGCATAGAGGCCCGTCACGAGGGACATAGAAGGATATGGTATAGAGCCTAGTCATGAAAGACATAAATAATCCTATGGCACGAAGGCCTTGTCGCAGAGTACATTTGGATATGGCACAAAACGGCCTTGTCACTAGGACATTATAAGATATGGCACCAAAGGCCTGTCACAAGGATGTTAACATTTAGTATGTTAACTTGTCACGAACGACAAATTATAGCACATTGGCTTGTCATGAATGACTTCGAAATATAACTAGTCGATTTGTCACAAAGGACATTAACTTATAAGCCACAATCTTATTAGATCAGGGGCTTTAACATCTGAACATAGTTCTTCACCTTTGGACAGGGAGTCATAGACTACAACTGTCATCGTTTCGAATGACAATTCATTTTGGCGCAAAGGTACACTAATTGTCATCACTAATGGATGTTTATATATAATCATCGTAATTGATGATATTAGTCTTGATCGCACTGATTATATTGACTATGAGGCTTGAGCATAGCTCACTACCTTGGACAGGGAGTCGTAGACTGCAACTGTCGTTGTCTTTATTGGACAACAAGTATAGCCCGTAGGCACTTCATCACTAATGGATGTTCATGGTATGATCATAACATTGATGATACTTTCCATGATCTGCTTTGATCATATAGGCTTTAAGGCTTGGACGTAATCCAATACCTTGACGGCTGGTGTGGTTTCTCAGGCCACACTGCCAGAAGAGTTAACATATTCTTAGATATTAACAAAGATTAATTATCATAAGAGGGTTTTACCATCATAACCATGTTCATAGACATATAGGCTAGGTTATACCATTAAGGGGATCTTTTGAAATTTTTAGCTGATCGATAAAGTTCGAGTTAAATTTGGAACTATCGTTGGATAAAGGAGAAAATGAATACCTATATAAAATTTTCAAAACTTTCCATAAATCATTAGGAATTTACAAGAGTGCCTCAATCAGGACTTTTAGTTATTCATTTGTCCACACAGAGACTTTAAAGCAATTCTAGTCCACACAGGGACTAAAAAGAAAATATAAGTCCGTATAGGGACTATAAGATATATCCGCACTGGGATCATTATGATATATCATGTCCACGAAGGGATATTATTAAACAATTGTCCTCACAGGGACTTTAATTCGAAAGATACGTCCTCATTGGGACTTTTAATGAAACAACACATCCTTGAAGGGACCATAATGAAATATCATGTCCACAAGGGATTTTAATGGAATAATATGTCCATAAAGGGACTTTGATGATTCAGCATGTCCACGAAGGGACTACGATGAAATAATATGTCCATGAAAGGACTATAAGGAAGTATAATGTCCATGAAAGAACTATTTTGAAGTATGATGTCCATAAAAGGACTATATTGAAATACCAAGTCCACAAATGGACTATTTTAAAATAGTGTATCCACAAAGTGATTTTATTGAAATATAATGTCCACGAAGGGACTAATAGCAAATGCCCATACAGGGTCTTACGTCTAAAGGTATGTCCGCACAGGGGCTACATAAAAGAGATAAGTCCTTATAGGGACTTAAAACAATGAATATAATGTAAAAAGGATTCTCTAACACCTTTCTTGCTTCCTTTCGATTGTTTCTCTTCTTTGTTTACCGTATACGGTAGGGTTACTGAAGACCTCAGTGAATAAGGTAAGTATTCCAATCAGGATCCGTTATTAGAAGTAGAATTCAAGTATTCTATGGTTAAGGAATGATATGGATCACGGATTGGGTTTTGACTGATATAATCCAAGTCTGGGATTCCAGAACTTGAAGGTAACAATTTGGGATCACTAGGGTGTTCTGATATTATTTTCGATACGGGAGCCTCAGGGACCACCTGGTATGGACTCCACTGATACAGACTTCAAAATTTTGAGCCTCAGGGACCTCCGGTATGGACTCGGAAGTCTGATTAAAATTTTCAATAAGTTTGGTTTTGGGAGTAGGTCCATAAAGGTCTTTCCTCCAACCGGTCGCACGCTTATCCTAGCCGTGATACGAAGCTTGACATTCCTTGACTTCGGATGAGGAGAATTTCCATCAACGGCTTCTTTGCCTTGCGACATATTCGAATACATAAAATCGAAAACAATGTTTACTTAATAGGGATGAGAGCATTCCTACGTTATGTCTAGACTAAGAATGTCTAAGGAATATGCTACTGTGTCATTGAGATGAAACATAAAAGACTAGTGTTTAATTCACTCAATGTTGGCTCTGATACCAACCTGTCACACCCCGATATTTACACATATTCCGGTGGGCCCGGTGGGGAGTATCATGACGTAGTTGATATCATCATAGACAATTAAACACAGATATAGCACAGCGGAAGTCTTGGAATATAAAATACTATTACAAACCCAAATGTCTGAAACAAGTATTAATTTATAGACGAACTTGTAATAATAGATCCACATGCGGATCATTACAGAATTGTAAAAATGAAGTTTAGCAGACTTTAAGGCATCTTTAAGGATTTGCAAAATCCTCTATTTCAACACCGAGTAGCTCCCAGCCTATTTCAAGTTGTACCTGTCACTTAGTCTTTTGAAAATACGTCAGTTTTCACTGGTAAATACAATTAACTGACTCCTATGAAAAGAGTTTATGAAAATTGATTTAGGCGCACAAGGCACGAAACCATTTATAACTTGGGACAATCATTTATAAAATCTTGTATACAGTTTTACATGTTTGTCATACATATGGGGCCGGTTTGGAAGCCGGTCATGATTAACCAACCCACCACTATAAAACCCACAAAGGAGTTATCCCCAACCGGTGGGTTATTTAGCATTTGCATCTGTCAGGTGCATGCCTATACCCCGTGCATAGGTCGTGGCCATTTTCAAATGAAATGAGCCGAGGATATCCAGGACACGGTCGTATTAACCCCCAATGTTCATGTTATCAAACAAAACAATTAAAACGGGTTATGCAAATTTTATTAATCACAATCCGATTAAATGATTCCATACCCGACCAAGCGGTATTATTATTATACCGTATCCCAAGCACGTATAAGGAAAATAAGTTAAAAGTATTTACCTTAGCTAATTCTTGATTCACAGCAAAATAACTCAGTCGTATCCAACCTAACTAAATGCATGTAGCTTTTACCGGGTGGCTCTAGTCTGGAGTGATGGTAATACATAACCAATTCAGAATGCTAACGGTCTTATTTAAGTCGTAGACTTAGACCGGCTAGCTTAAAGTATCTAAAACGGTACGTTACGCTAGCTTAAGCGATGACCGAAATAGAATGTAATTTAGACCCAACAAGTACGAAGACTAGTATAATATGGGTAAACTAAGTACATTTTGGATTTTGAAGTATAAACGATAAGGTTAAACCCGTTTTGGCAAACTTACGTAAACTAGTTACGTAAACCGATCCGAACACGTAAATGCATAACGGGCAACCAAATGAACCATATACAAGTCCCATATATTATTATGCTTAAAATGTGTTAATACATCAGTAGGATGTTAACATATATGCCCAAAAAGTATTTAAAACCAATTTAAGTCCCGTAGGGGCATTTTGGTCATTTTAAGATTTATAAAAGAGGTTTTAAAGTAAACTGATATTCTGGTCTTAAGTAATCTGTAAAAATATTTATTTCATTTTGTTATAACGGTAAGATATCATACATATGTGTGATTTACCCTTTATGGCCAAACTATGCCCCGAAAGGGTATTTTTTGGTCATTTCACATATGCTTTTAAGGACATAATTGGAAGTCTGAGTTCATGCCTTATACCTACTATAATAATATTAAAATTTATTCATAAAATCAGTAGGTATCAAGTCTTACGTGTTAAATATGGTTTAAAACCATACTATGCACCTAATTAGCGTAAAAGTCGATAATTGACGATATTTGAGATGTCTATGTGATTCTGAGATTTTGACCAGCCTTGTATGCTTAAAATATATTATATTTCATATCAAGTCAGTAGAAAAAGGTTTGGTATGCTAATCATATGTAAATCTCATTTTGTAAATAAAAAGGGTATTATCGTCATTTATCGTATTATACGAGAATTCAATGATATGGTCAGTTTATAATCTTACCAAAAATTCCAAAAATCCCTTAAAATAATATCAAAACAGTAGGTAATGAGTTTGGTGCCAAAATTTGGGTTTAAACATGATTTATGCTAAAAATGTAATTTAATTAATAAAAAGTTTCATTTTACGATATCTTGCATAACTTTAGTTTAAGACCAGAAACTGATGTCAAATTTTTTTGACATACTTATATATCAGTAATAAAGCTTTTTGTCCTCTCACATTTTCAAAAATCTCGTTTTTATAACATAAGGGCATAATAGTCAAAATTAAGCATAATAACGGAAACTAGCATATAATTCGGAATATTAATGACCAGGTAATATAACCTCAGAGGGTTATACTACAACATAATACGGTCCTAATGGAAGCTTAAAACATAAAGGATTTAAGCTTAATTGGGTCAGAACTGAAAGTCAAAGCAAAAGTCAAGCTTTTGAGACTTTCGGTTGCGAACCGACCCTAAACTCAGAATTGTCGGGTTGAACATGCTTAGACATGTTCTAATAATATTTACCAAGTTATTTAAGTGATAAAGTATGGTTCAAGACTTCTATATTATCTGTTTTAGTTATTTTAAGAAAGTCTGACTAGTTTGACTTTTTGACTAGTTACTTTGACCTGACAATTAACTAGGTAAACGTGATAATTAGGAGGTGCCCTTTTGAGGGTTCAATACCTACCTAATTACGATCACGTAACCATGTTCATTGCGCACAATGGCTTGACCGGTTACGGTCTATCTAAAAGTCAAAGCGTTATTACGATAACGCTTAATTTTTGGCTTTAAAGCCTATAAAAAGGAAACTAGTGGCTAAGGACACTTACAATGGGTCCAAGCTCTAACTTTAAACTAGATCAGTCCCTGCACTCATGTTAATCCCTTTTAGACTTTTGAGAATGTCTAGATCAGTCTTTGCACTCTTTTTAATCCCGTTTAGACTTTCGAAAATGTCCAGATCAGTCCCTGACTTCATTAAGCATGCTTTACTTTCATAATTGACATAATTGGCACATAACTTTCTAATTTCGCGTATATCTTCATTATAAGGTGTGAAAGTGTTAGTGGTCAATCTTCGGCTCACCCGGGAGTTTGACTGGGCATAATGGAGTTCCCGATTCGTTCAAAAGACCTCTCAAAAGCGTAGTTTCACCCGTTGACGCGTTTAGTCCTTTTTACGCACAAAGTCATGCGTAATATCATTTATCGATATCAAAGCCTTCCAGGGCCCATACTAGGCATTCCCGAGCGTATGCTCAAAAATTATGATGCTCCAGTTCGCTTAAATGGTCACTCAAATGTGTAGTTTTATACGTTGACGCTTTTGGTCCCTTTAACGCCCAAACTTGCACGTATCATCATTTAATAGCATCAAACCCTATGTAGCCCATATTAAGCACTCTCGAGAGTATGATTGCACATCGTAATGCTTCGGGTTCATTAAAAGGTCATTCAGTGGTATAAGTAAACATTTTGACGCTTTTAAACCCTTTAACTTGCAAACTTGCGCGTAACACTATTTATTGGCATAAAAGCCTTGAATGACCAATATTGGGCATTCCCGAGAAAATGATCAAACATCATGAAGCTCTTGGTTTGTTAAAAGGTCACTCAGAGGTAAGAATTTACATGTTGACACTTTTAACCCTTCGTCGCGCAAACTTTAAAAAATTACGCAAACGGTTCCTCTCGTCCAACAAGTGACTCATTTGAGAATACGGGCACCGTATAAGGTTACTCAGAGGCCTAGTTAAGGCATGTTGACACTTTCAGTCCTTCTATATTCAAGGTTTTCAATTTTGACGAAATTTGTCCCTTATAGTCAATGTTTGATTTTATTAGGGCTTATTACACGTGTCAACACATCATTGGACACGATCTTACGAGGTGTTACACTACTAGATGCAGAAGGAGTGTAACAAAGAACACCCCTGCTAGTCAAATCCTCCACAACCCAACATTCTCCCACTTGGAGGCTTTGACAACTTCAAACTGCACTCCATGCAACTTCATGTTCATAGGTATCTCTGTAAACTCTTCATCTTTATTAGTTGTGGGTGGCCTTCTCATCAGTTAACCTGAAGACCAGTTGAAGCTATGTAAAGCTTCAACTTTTCTAAGGTAACAACCTTAGTCAACATATTAGCTGGATTCTCAGTTCCTTTGATCTTCTTTAACTTCAGAGTGTCATCACTGACTTGATCTATGATAAAGTGATATCTCAGCTGTATATATGTTTCATCTTTGAATAGAAGACAGGGTTCTTTGCAAGGTGTATCGCACTTTGATTGTCACAGAACAGTGCACAATCAACTTGTTCCTTGCCAAGCTCTTTGAGAAAATTCTTCAACCAAATAAGCTCTTTGCTTGCTTCAGCAACTGCCATATACTCCGCTTCTGTTGTTGAAAGGGCAACACTTTTCTGAAGTTTGGACATCCAACTTATAGCTAGGGGTGTGCAAAAAACCGAATTAACTGGACCATAACCGAATTAACCGACAAAACCGAACAAAAAAAAACCGAACCAAATAAAAAACCGATGGGTCGGTTAATGGTTTTTTGAAAACCGAATGCAGCGGGTAGGTTATGGTTATCATTTTTTCCATACCCACCATAACCGAACCGAACCGACATGTAATAAATCTTTGTAGGATTCAGGATTTTTCACCATATTTTTAATATTTGATGTTTTTGACTGAAGATTTTTAGTACTTATTGGCTTTTTCATATCATTTTGTGGTTTTGGTTGAATGTTTATTTGAATTTATGGAATGTATCATATCACTTTATTTGAATATTCGATAATAAATGGTATTAATATTATAGATTAAATGTATTTTTCAATACTATATAATATACATATATATACAAATATGCAATAACAATTTATTCAATGTTAAAAAAATTAAGCTATTTTTAGCTAAGCTAAATACACGGTTAACCACCCATAACCGACCCGCTATAACCATCAAAACCGAATAACCATAACCACCATAACCGACATCGCGGTTATAGTTATGGTTTTTGGTCAAAACCAACCCAAACCGACTCATGCACACCTCTACTTACAGCAGTGCCTCCCACTGTAAAGACATGCCCTGTGGTTCTGTTGAATAACTCTTTACACCCACCAAGGTCCGCATCCGCAAAACCCTTCAGAATAACATATTTCCCCTTAAATTGCAATGCCACTTTTGAAGTTCCCTTTAAATACCTTAACAGCCATTTAACTGCTTCCCAATGTTCTCTTTCCGGATTGGACATAAACCGACTAACAACTCCCACTGCATGAGCAATATCTGGTCTCGTGCATACCATTGCATACATAAGGCTACCAACTGCAGATGCATACAAAACTTTAGCCATTTCTACTTTGTCTTCATCTGATTTGGGTGACTGAACTTTAGAAAGCTTTAAGTGACTTCCCAAAGGTGTGCTTCTGATCTTGGCATCTTTAAGGCTGAATTTCTCTAACACTTTCTCAGTGTACTTCTCTTGAGAGAGTGTCAAAGAACCATCTTCTTTGTTTCTGAAAATACTCATCCCGAGTATTTGGTTTGCAGCTCCTACGTCTTTCATCTCAAATTCTTCAGACATTCGCTTCATCAACTTCTTGATCTCTGTCATGTCTGAACCGGCAATTAACATATCATCCACATAGAGTAGTAGAATGATATAAGAACCCTTGAACTTCTTGATGTAGCAACAATGGTCATTGTCACATCTCTTGTAACCAACTCTTCCCATGAAGTTATCAAACTTCAAGTACCATTGTCTGGGCGCTTGTTTCAGACCATACAAACTCTTCTTCAATTTGAATACCAAGTTTGAGTTTTAATCCATTTTGGGCACGCCCCGTGCTGAGTTCTGCAGAAGCTGAAAATAAAAAAAAATCCTAAAAAAATAGAAAAATAAGAAAAACGATTAGGCCGTTGATTCCTAACTTTCTTAAAATCCTTGTGTTCCCGGCAACGGCGCCAAAAACTTGATGCGTGTGAAGTGTGTCTGGTTTTTAATGTATATTTTAAGCCCTTTTACACTTTTTAGCCAAGTTTTAAATTTATAAAACACGATATTTACTAACACTAAACACACATATGGGCAAGTGCACCCATCGTGAGCGTAGTATAGTGTTGGTAAGATACCGAGGTCATCCAAGGACACAAGAGCTTTTAGTACCGGTTTATCCTCAACGTCTAATCAAATCAAAAGTTTAGAAAAAGGTTTTTAACTAGAAAAATAAAACTAACTAAAATGCTGAAAAATAAAATAAAATAAAAACAGATAGACAAGATGAATCACTTGGATCCGACTCGTGTGTAGTGTAACCTTTGATTATTTCCGCACTTTTCCACTTTTGAAGAGATTATCTTAGTTATTGTAGTAGGCCCCTCTTTTGAAGGTGACGTTACCCTCAACCCAGTCGTTTGAGTCAGCAAGGATACAATCCTAAAGGGTCGGATTATTGAAAGATAATTAAATAAGTTATTAATGCATATTATGGTAGGCCCCTCTTTTGAAGGTGACGTTACCCTCGGCTAAGTAGTCTGAGTCAGCAGGGATACAGTCCTAAGTAGCCGGGTTAAAGTATTAATAGTAGCTTACATATGAGGGGATTAAAGAGTTTGGACCCCGCCATCCAATACCAGTGCGTATTGAAGGAGGTCCAACTAAATTTGACCAAGGTCCTTACAGGATCTATACACTGAACAAGGCAAGACTCTTACCAAACTGTTCCCTTAACCCCTGACCAGGTAGCCAACATATCTCCATATAGATCGTGGAGATATGAATGGTGAAAATCTTTTATTTTATATAGACAGTAAAATAATGCCAAGACACCACGGACAAACAATAAGGAAGAATCACCTTCAACATAAGAAACTAGTTATTAAAGTCATTAATACATAACCAAATGAAAAGTGCGAAAAGATTAAAAATAAAAAGTATTACACTAGACACTTGTCTTCACCAAGTGATGTAAGAGACTTAGGCAAACATGGCCTTTGATTGTCAAGAACTCTTACGATCAATCTTGGATCCCGAGACTACTACACACACTCTGTGATGTTTTCAATACATCATATGGTGTCTTGAATTGAATATGCGTAATGAACAAGTTCAAACAAACGAACTTGGTTTCGACGCAATCCGACAATAAATACATGTATGGACAAGAAAAACTTTCGGCATGGTCACCATGAAAAACCATGTATGTAACTTGAAAAGAAAAGAAATTTCAAGAAATTGTGTTGACTTGATAACAAAGGGGCCAACAATTACAATAATGTGAGTCATTCAAATCACAAATGAATAATTAGGTTTAGCGAAACAATATTTGAACTTTAATGAAACGCTTATTCGAAACGAAACCACATGCGTAACAAACGATGCATGCGTAACATATAAATTTTCAAGAAATGAAGCATTGAGTGTTCACTATAATGAAAGAAAAGATCATGATACAATGACCATTAAGAGGAGTAGAGATGTGAAAATCCACTCATTAGATGCAAAAGTCAGAATTTCTATAAAAGAAATTTAAGGACTTTACCTAGGGTTTCGTGTGATGACCAGTTGTTAAGTGACATTACCATGGAATGTCGAACATATCGTATTCGTCATTAATGAGATAGGGGGAATGTGAAGAAATACGTCTTCTTCCTGGCGTGATTCATGTCGTTGCAGGATCGCGTGACAAGTTGCCGTTTCCTGATTGTTAGTTCTTCTGCTGACAGGAATCCAACATCGTCGTTGAATTGCGCCATCGTGTCTTTTCAAAGGCCTCGCCTCGATAGTCGTATGTGTCGTACTTCAACCTCCATTGATATATAGCTTAAGTTTCACGCATACCTGTGCACTAGCGTTTCGTTCCGCATTGTTTACCTGCTCGGGTAAATAAGATAGCATAGACGACATAATATAATGGTGTTTGCCAGAGTTAATAGTCGCGGTTCCTATGTGATGACCTTCAATGAACTTCAACATAAGTTTCCGAAGGTCATAAATGCATGTTTCCTAAACTCTCAGAGTTTTGTTTACTGTATGCGACTGTTTTGTGTACCGTGTGCAAAACACAACTTTAGCGTATGTTTAAAACTTAGAATTCTAACCTTTTTTTTTTTTGTTTTCGGCAACGGTTGGAGACCATATTCGAGTACTAGGTGTTCTGTACCTATTCAATGTCTTAATGATCTAAGTCCCAGAGTAATGTGAGGTTAGAGCCTAGGTATTCCTACAGAAAACCCTGTTCGCTGTAACCTATAGCTCTGATACCAATCTGTCACACCCCGAAATATCAGAGCTTGGCGTCACTGGACTGGTATCTTCATTGCACAGCGGAAGCAAATAAGCTAAGACTTCTAGAAATTGAACGCCCACTAAGTACTCGACTCTTCAAGGTTCTCCAATTCCAACCGTGCCATAACTTTGAAAAAGTAACCTGAGAAAGAAACATGTTAAAAATCAACATAAAGTTGAGCGAGTTCATAGTTTTTTTTGGAAAAGATTTAAAACAAATCTTTTTGATAACCGATTTGTGAAATATTATTGAGAAAACGAATTTAAAAATCATTTTCTTGTCAAGTTATATGGAAACTTTGTATTTGTAACGCATTATGTTCGTAGAACCATGTATTTGTAAACTCTTGTATTTGTAAAGTTTATATAACCGTCAATGCCCACCCTGACTTTGACTTCATCCCCGCATAATCCTATGCTTTGAATTTGTATAAAACATGGTATGTAATTTGTAAAACCCCGGTGATGTGCGTTAGGTGTATATGTAGATTTAAGTATATTTTAAGCCCTTTTACACTTTTTTAGCCAAGTTTTAAATTTATAAAACACGATATTTACTAACACTAAACACACATATGGGCAAATGCACCCATCGTGAGCGTAGTATAGTGTTGGTAAGATACCGAGGTCGTCCAAGGACACAAGAGCTTTTAGTACCAGTTTATCCTCAACGTCTAATCAAATCAAAAGTTTAGAAAAATGTTTTTAAACTAAGAAAAATAAAAACTAACTAAAATGCTGAAAATAGAAATAAAAAAAATCAGATAGACAAGATGAATCACTTGGTTCCGACTCCTGTTTAGTGTAACCTTTGATTATTTCCGCACTTTTGCACTTATTTAAGAGATTATCTTAGTTATTGTAGTAGGCCCCTCTTTTGGAGGTGACGTTACCCTCAACCCAGTAGTTTGAGCCAGCAAGGATACAATCCTAAAAGGTCGGATTATTGAAAGATAATTAATTAAGTTATTAATGCAAATTATGGTTGGCCCCTCTTTTGAAGGTGACGTTACCCTCGGCTAAGTAGTCTGAGTCAGCAGGGATACAGTCCTAAATAGCCGGCTTATAGTATTAATAACTTATGAGGGGATCAAAGAGTTTGGACCATCGCCTTCCAATACCATTAAGTATTGAAGGAGGTCCTACTAAATTTGACCCAAGTCCCTTGCAGGATCTCTAAATGCTGAACAACGACAAGACTCTTACCAAACCGTTCCCTTAACCCCCGACCAGGTAGCCAACATACCTCCATATAGACCGTGGAGATATGAATAGTGAAAATCTTTTATTTTATATAGACAGTAAAATAATGTCAAGACACCACGGACAAATGATAAGGAAGAATCACCTTCAACATAAGAAACTAGTTATTAAAGTCATTAATACAAAACTAAGTAAAAAGTGCGAAAAGATTAAAAATAAAAAGTATTACACTAGACACTTGTCTTCACCAAGTGATGTAAGAGACTTAGGCAAACATGGCCTTGATTGTCAAGAACTCTTACGATCAATCTTGGATCCCGAGACGACTCACACACTCTATGATGGACAATGGATGATGGTGGTGGATGATGGTGTTATGGTGGTGGTGGGTGGTGGGTGAAGTGTGAGAGAGGTGGTGTGCCAAGGGATGGTTTGAGCATGAGCCAAGCACTCCTATTTATAGGCTGAACAAAAGCTCGGGCACGGCCCCGTGTCCAGTGGGCACGGCCCCTTGTCCACATCCTCTCTTTCTTCATTTAATGCAGCTTGTCTTTATTAGTTGACCATGCCCCCGTGTCCGCTGAGCACGACCCCGTGTGTAGAAGCATATCTGTACTATGAAGATTTGCCTGGATTCTGCGAATCTTATAGTTGACCACGGCCCCGTGCCCGCTGAGCACGGCCCCGTGGTGGGCAATAGAAGCTTCTACCACTTTGTCTTTTCTGCTGACACTTGGGCACGCCCCCGTGCTGGCTGAGCACGGGGCGTGTTTAGTCTTCTGTCTTCTTGTTTTGCTTGGGAAGATGTTGTCGTGGGGTCAGGCATGTCTCGTTTGTTCCCTTTCTTGTATTTATGTTAGATTTTGCTGTCTTTTTGCTTCTTTTGTTAATTTGAGCTCATTTAATCCTGAAAATACAAATGGAAGACAAAAGCACACTTTTTCCAACATTAGTACTAAAAAAGGGTTAGTTTTGTGCCACAATTGATGTAATTTATATGTTGCATTTTGCACACATCAAACACCCCCACACTTGAATCTTTGCTTGTCCTCAAGCAAAACTCTTTATAATGTGGCTTTACACACCCAAATGGAATGGGTAGAAAAGAATGTTTTTTGGACTTGTCATAGAGTGTCGGGATTTCCAATATTCTTTATTAAGTTTTATTTTTATTTATTTACAATCTTATTCGTCATGATTTATTTAAAACTTTTCATAAGATAAATTACTTATTAGGGCATAACATGCCTCTTTTAAAATTCTCTTTATATACAAGTTCACATACCTCACGGGGGATCACTCAACACTCGGCCGAAGATGTATTTTAGTGAATCACTCGAGAGCGGCATGGAACTTACTTCTACCATAGGCTTGCCAAGCAATCAATTCTCCTCCTTTTTAACTTTATACCTTTGTAAATATCAAGAGGACTTTTGGGTGAAGGGTTAAGCTTGGGTTAAAGGTAGGTGGTTGGGTTAGTGGTTAGTATAAAAGGGCGAAAAAGCGTAACAAGCGTTGGTTTTCGAAAGACCTTTTATTTTTGTAACTTTTATTTTTGATGAAGCTATTATTCAAACATAGTTATTTTTGATAAACTTGTTTGTTTATTTTCTTTTGTTTCATCATCAACACATTTTTTTTTTTTTGAAAAGTCATCCGAAAAACTGAGCTAGTTACTAAAACAAAAGGGTTAAAAATGAAAAAGGTTTTGGTGGGTGAAAGGGTGTTTGGTTTGGGTTATGAAATGAAAAGGTTTAGGCTCAAAGGGGTTAACTAGGGGGATTTTGGGTAGGTGGTAAAAAAAGAAAAATAATGGTGTAGAGAAAAAAAATGGGTTAGTCCTAATGCCTCCATCATTTACTTACTCGGGTTTAAGTTGGTAAGGACCGGGAATGTATCGTCATGGCAAGTTCTAGAGTCGTAAGAACCAAGCAGCTATTCACACAAGAAACGAAAAATGAGCATTTAATTTAAAGATATATATTTGTATGCTCAATAAAGGCTCAAAACTCACTTTTGTGGGAATGGGTTTTTATGTGATCAAGTATATATAATCAAATTTTAACTAAGTTTGTCATGCCTTTTCATAATTTTCTTATGTTGGTTCTTTTTATCACGACGCGATCGGTTGTAAATTTGTAAAAATATAACCTTTTTAGAACTTGTTATTCCCAAATTAAACCAAGACAAGTAAAAAAAAATGAAAAGTTTTGAAAAAAAATTGGGGTGATTAGCGATTCCAATAGAGTTTTGTGTAAGGCTTGTAATTAGGACTTACAAGATTCAAGGTTTTAGCATCCCCCCCCCCCCCCCCACACTTAAATTACACATTGTCCTCAATGTGTCCCAAAAATAAGTTTTTCGGTTGATTAAAATGTGTAAAAGTGGGTTAAAAACAAGATTTTATGTTACTGGGTAGCTGAACACGGGGTGGTGTTGGCTGAGCACGGCCCAGTGTCCAGACTGCCAGTACCAAAAGTAAACAGAAGGCTAGGCACGGGGGCGTGTCCAGTGAGCACGGCCCCGTGTCCAGGTACCTGAACTGGGCATTTTTTTACAGAACCTCGGGCACGGGGTGTGTTGGGGTGAGCACGGTCCCGTGCTGAACTTGCTGTAATGAAGAAAAATTGTCGGGAGGCTCTGTTTTTGTGCATGGGTTGTTGGTTCAAGTTTCCCTTAGTATCCTTCACCATCCCGAGTGTGTTTTATTCCTGAAAATTAAAACTAAACTAGAAAATATAAAAGTTAATCTAAATTAAACTAAGGATAGTTCCGCGGAATGCCTCCGTGGTGCGCCACGTTTATAAGGGTCCTTGGCTAGACCCTCCTTATCGGGTGGTTCTGGCTCATCTTCAATTAGGGGGTCGTCAATGCCGAATGGATATTTCATTGAACGCTCAAGATCGACACTTCTTTTAAATGCCCCTAATTGAATTGATAGATTGTTGTACTTCCGGTTTTTCAAAGCTTCGTGAGTTTTTACAAATGGTCGTCCCAACATTAGGGGAGCGTCAGCGAGGATGACAAAGTCGGTGGGAACTACCATTTGGTTTGTTTGAACCAAGACATCCTCAACTATACCGATTGATTTTATTACTTTCCGATTGGATAGAAAAATGGGTATTTGAAGTGGAGAAAAATCACTAATACTTAATTTTTCGAAAATGTAGTTAGGCATTATGTTAACACAAAGATCTTTATCAATTGTGACATTACTAATAAACGAATTTTGAAAGAAACATGGAACCGGTGTAATGTTAATTTTAAATGGGTCTTCTTTTATTAGCGAGGTTTGATCATTAGTTAACTTAACACTTACTGTTTCGTCAATTTTAGTGTTAGTGTTTAACTCTTTTAAAAACTTAGCATGAGTGGGAACTAAACAATGATTTTCAAAAGAAGGTGACAAGAGATTAATTTATTCAAAATTAGACTCTTCTTGAATTTTAACGTTATCGGACTCACCTTTTTCGTTGTTTATCTCATGTGTCGGTTTTTCACTTATTTGTTCTTCCATTTTTACACTTTCGGTTATCTCTTCTTTATTTAATTCTTCTCTTGCGCGGGACTCCTCTTCCCTTGCACGAGATTCTTTTATATAACGATCGATAACTCTAAGGTGTTCTAATATCCTATCGGTCACTTCGGTTATAGAAAAAGGATCAGGATTTTCAAAGCTTGAATCCGGTTGTTCGATCCTTTGTTCCTCATAATACCCATGTGAAGTAGATGGTTCACACCATTGTTCTTCATTGTAAGCATATGATGGATAAGGTTCGTAATTTTGTTCTTCATAATACTCATACGAGGTGGGTTGTTCACGCCATGGTTCCTCATAGTAAGCATACGAAGGTGGTGGCTCATATCTTGGCTCCTCAAAGTATGAGTATGGAGGCTCATACCTTGGTTCATCAAAATATGAGTATGAGGGAGGAGGTTCATACCTTTGGTCTTCATATGATGTGTATGAAGTTGATGGCTCGTACCTGGGATCCTCATAGTAGGTGTATGAATTGGATGGTTGATATGAGTGACAATATTGAACCGAGTGTGGGTTACTACAATTAGTGCAATAGTTACTCCTATAATCATCCTCCTCATAGGTGTAGTTGTAACCTCCTGAGTATTGATCCATAAGAATCACTCAGCAGACCACAACCAAGTCTCGAGATCAGAAAACAAAAATAAAAACGGAAACAGAGGCTGGACACGGCCCCGTGTTCAGTGAGCACGGCCCCGTGTTCAGGGTCTGTATCTGGGCATTTTAATTAAATTTACTGATTTCGTTGAGCACGGGGCGTGTTCAGTGAGCACGGCCCGTGTTCAAGCTACTGTTACTGGGTGTTTTTATGAAAATGTGCAGCACGGCCCCGTGTTCAGTGAGCACGGCCTGTGTTCAGTTTACTGTAAATGCAAAACTAAACTAAAATGCAGAAAAATGTGCGCGCGTTTTAAAAATGTTTTGAAAAACTGATTAGGCCGTCGATTTTAAGCTTTCTTAAAATCCTTGTGTCCCCGGCAACGACGCCAAAAACTTGATGTGCGTTAGGTGTATATGTAGGTTTAAGTATATTTTAAGCCATTTTACACTTTTTTAGCCAAGTTTTAAATTTATAAAACACGATATTTACTAACACTAAACACACATATGGGCAAGTGCACCCATCGTGAGCTTAGTATAGTGTTGGTAAGATACCGAGGTCGTCCAAGGACACAAGAGCTTTTAGTACTGGTTTATCCTCAACGTCATATCAAATCAAAAGTTTAGAAATATGTTTTTAAACTAAGAAAAATAAAAACTAACTAAAATGTTGAAAATAAAAATAAAAGAAAAAACAGATAGACAAGATGAATCACTTGGTTCCGACTCGTGTTTAGTGTAACCTTTGATTATTTCCGCACTTTTGCACTTATTTAAGAGATTATCTTAGTTATTGTAGTAGGCCCCTCTTTTGGAGGTGACGTTACCCTCAACCCAGTAGTTTGAGTCAGCAAGGATACAATCCTAAAAGGTCGGATTATTGAAAGATAATTAATTAAGTTATTAATGCAAATTATGGTAGGCCCCTCTTTTGAAGGTGACGTTACCCTCGGCTAAGTAGTCTGAGTCAGCAGGGATACAGTCCTAAATAGCCGGGTTATAGTATTAATAGTAGTTTAACTTATGAGGGGATCAAAGAGTTTGGACCCCCGCCATCCAATACCGTTAAGTATTAAAGGAGGTCCTACTAAATTTGACCCAGGTCCCTTGCAGGATCTCTAAACGCTGAACAACGGCAAGACTCTTACCAAACCGTTCCCTTAACCCCCGACCAGGTAGCCAACATACCTCCATATAGACCGTGGAGATATGAATGGTGAAAATCTTTTATTTTATATAGACAGTAAAATAATGTCAAGACACCACGGACAAACGATAAGGAAGAATCACCTTCAACATAAGAAACTAGTTATTAAAGTCATTAATACAAAACCAAGTAAAAAGTGCGAAAAGATTAAAAATAAAAAGTATTACACTAGACACTTGTCTTCACCAAGTGATGTAAGAGACTTAGGCAAACATGGCCTTGAATGTCAAGAACTCTTACGATCTATCTTGGATCCCGAGATGACTCACACACTCTATGATGGACAATGGATGATGGTGTTATGGTGGTGGTGGGTGGTGGGTGAAGTGTGAGAGAGGTGGTGTGCCAAGGGATGGTTTGAGCTTAAGCCAAGCACTCATATTTATAGGCTGAACAGAAGCTCGGGCACGGCCCCGTGTCCACGTCCTCTCTTTCTTCATTTAATGCAGCTTGTCTTTATTAGTTGACCACGCCCCCGTGTCCGCTGAGCACGACCCCGTGTGCAGAAGCATATCTGTACTATGAAGATTTGCCTGGATTCTGCGAATCTTATAGTTGACCACGGCCCCGTGCCCGCTGAGCACGGCCCCGTGGTGGGCAATAGAAGCTTCTACCACTTTGTCTTTTCTGCTGACACTTGAGCACGCCCCTGTGCTGGCTGAGCACGGGGCGTGTTCAGTCTTCTGTCTTCTTGTTTTGCTTGGGAAGATGCTGTCTGGGGTCGGGCATGTCTCGTTTTTTCCCTTTCTTGTATTTATGTTAGATTTTGCTGTCTTTTTGCTTCTTTTGTTAATTTGAGCTTATTTAATCCTGAAAATACAAAAGGAAGACAAAAGCACACTTTTTCCAACATTAGTACTAAAAAGGGGTTAGTTTTATGCCACAATTGATGTAATTTATATGTTGCATTTTGCACACATCACCCGGTATGAAAGCAAAACAAGGAAACAGATCGATTAATGGTTTGCAAGTCCATTAACATGCGTGCAACGACGTAGGAAGGCTCAAACCTAGCAGATTTTGTACCGGGCCTCCGGCTGTAAGACATAGTCACCTCATGGGCCAACCCCGGTCCTCATGGGTGTGGGCTCGCTACACCCAAATAGATCTATCACTCATGTCCCTCGGTCCTAACACGAGGATTAATGGTCTTAGGAGTGCGCCTACCCATTCACATGATCTACTGTACTTTCCAAAGCTAACCATACCAATTGTAATTGTATGTAATCATTTTGTAACATGTACTTCACCCCGAAGTTAATAAACAAAACAGTTAAAAGAAAATGGGGACATGAACTCACTGGGTATCACGTTCCTCAAACGCAGACCAACCCAGTCCCAATATTATAACTAGACAATCCCATCCCTAGTCATGAAAATCATTCACATTTCGATAATACGCATTTGTTTTGTAAAAACCGGTATATTTAGTATGTTCCATTCGTAAACCATTTGAGTTCCTCGAAATCCATTCGTAACATGATTTAGAAATATGAGTTTTCGTTCGTTCAAAAACTTTGTATGTTCTTGCAAAACTTTGTATGTTCTTGCAAAACGTGCTTCGTCTAAAATATGTCGTCTTTGTTCGTCGAAAACTTTGTGTGTTTCTGCAAAACGTGCATGTCTTTCCACCCCGAAAGCATTTATAAAAATGTAAAACCGTAAAAAGGTGGGGTTATGAACTCACCTGAATTGCCTTATGCCAAGCTAGCTAATTATGACTTCGTGATGTCGTTTCCCAGACGAGACTCACTAGCGTGCATTCTACAAAATTCCTAACACGGAATATCTTATAAGATTTTAAATAAACGCAGTAACTAAACAACGTGTCATCGAGCTCTACCGAATCGTTAACTGAAGGATTCAACGGTAAGTTGTTAAGTTAATGGAAACGATTAGGTCATATTTGATAAGTATCGTTTATCATCGTTAATAACTAATAAGTCTTGAAAAGACTTGATTTTGGAGATATTTAAAAATAAGTAAATATTTATATCAAAACATATAAATATATCGTTAAGATCGCTTGTCGTCCCGAGAAGTCGTTTGTGTATATAGAAATGTTCGTATGAAAGTAATATATAATACACTTGTATTATATATATTATGTCTTGTATATATGTTTGCCAAAATATACGTATATGCCGTTTAGGCGTTTAAAATAAATATAAAAAGTTATATTTATTTAGTAAATGAATTGTCGAGTTATTTGAAGTCTGAAATAAATAGATAAACTATATCTATTTTATAAAAGAATTCGTGATGTACGATCTTTAAAATAAATATATAAGCCATATTTATTTTTATAAAACGAATTCGTGTCGTTTAATGTTTCAAATAAATATATAAACTATATTTATTTATTAACACCATCGTCGTGTCGTTTGATATTCGAAATGAATATATAAACTATATTTAAAAAGAAGTCGTGTTGTTTGTTAACGGAAATAAATATATAACTATATTTATTTATATAAAACGAATCCGCATTTTGATATTTGAAATAAATACATAACTTATATTTATTTTTATAAAAGAATTGTCGAGATTTCAAAATTATAGAATAAATATAAGAACTATATTTATTGTCGCAAATAACGTTCCGAATCGTCGCTTTCGAAGGTTGCAAAGTGTCGTTGAAAGTAATATTCTTTTGTGTTTGTTTTCATAAAAGTCGTTTAACTTAGATAGTTCTCGTTTTTCAATAAAAACACATTTTTTTCGGGTTTTCTCGAAAAACGGGCAGAGTTTCCTCTGTTTTTGGACGCCCCGACAACATAAGTTGTCGTTATTTTTATCAAAATTCAGTCAATTTTCAAACAACATAATCAATATTTGTATAATTCTTGTCGAATATTTCAAAATATGAACTAATATTCAATCGTTTCGAGCTCGTTGTCACGAAATAAATAAAACTATATAATTTCAAATTAATTCGCCGTTAACTTTGCCATTCATCGTGTCGAACGCCGAAAAAAAAGTTGACTAAGTTAACCGGGTCAACAGAGTCGACCGAGCCGACTCGCCTAGTTGACCAGGTTTGACCGAGTTGACTTGGTTTGACCGAGTCAACCGAACAATGAACCGAACCGCCGCTGACCCACGTTGACTGAACCGAACCTGTTGACCGTCTGACAGAACCGCGCGAACCGCACCACAGGTTGACCAAATCTGACAAAACCAGACCGTTGTTGACTTTGTTTACTGTGAAATCTGAGCCGAGACCCAAGCCGCACCCGAAACCGAAGTGAAATTTGAACCAAAGTGTTGCTGCATATGTCTGTCGACTTCATCTTGTATCATGTCTTGTAATAGATTAGATAGATCAGGGCACGAAGTACGAGAAAATTGAAAAATATGTGATATGTGGCCATTTCGCACGAAATAGATGTGTCCATTTCTTATGAAATGGGACTGGCCATTTGGTGTGAACCATCTCATGCGGAATGGGCTGCCTATAAATAGTAGCCTTGAGTCTTTTATTTGTAACGTTTGATTTCCGGTAGCGAAGCTCTGCCGAAGTGTCTCCAGCAATGTAAAACGATCTGATATCAATACAAGAGACAATTAAAATGAATCTAAGTGTAATCTAGCTGAAATAGCTCCGATACGTCTGTTTTCGCCTTTTGTATTGGACGAGATCTCTTCTGAACGACTCGTTTGGTCGTGCAAACGATCTTACAAGTGGTATCAGAGCTCAGGAGGAAGAGTTCTTACCATTTCAGCTAAAAATTTTTGATTTCTACTCACTTTCTTCACATTTTTCAAAATTAAACAAGATTTTACGGATAAAATGGCTTGATTTTGACATATATCGTGCGAAACACAGTTTTAACAAACCCTTGAAAGAATCAGACTTAAAATCGACCTATAACTTGTTTAATTTTGATAAAAATTCATCAGATCGTTCGAGAATGCTTCATTTCGCTTGAATTGGTCTTCCATTTCGCATAAATTGGTCCAATCCGTTTGACCTTTGATCCATTTCGCACGAAATGGTCCAAATCGTGTGAAAAAGTTCCAATTCGCTTGAGATTGCTCCCATTTCGCACGAATTGATCATCTTTAAGCCCATTTCGAGTGAAAGTGTCTCCATTTCGCACAAAGATCCATTTCATTTGAAACAGTATTCCAATTCGCACGAAGTGGGTAAATAGGATCCATTTTGTTTGAAAGTGATTTCATTTCGTACGGTTTGAGCATTTTTGTTCCCATTTCGCTTGAAAGGATCCATTTCGTTTGAAAGACTTCATTTCATGTGAGAGTACTTTCCATTTCGCTTGGGATTGTTCCAGATCGTGTGAAACATCATCCAATTCATTTGAAAGTCTGTGTTTGTGAATTTTTGACAACCGAAACATGGAGAACGAGTTCTACAACGCTTTTGCTACCCAGATAACTGTGACTCAGAATGCTATGCAGGAAAATGAAACGGGCACCACACAAAAACCACCTAAGCTTATGAGTATTGAGGAGTATAGTGGATGGGCAGAACGTTTTGAAAATTGGGTTCAAGCATATTACTTAGATGCATGGGAATTTACTGAATTTCGATATATTAGACCGGTTAAGGACAACGGACAGAAGGTTGATATTAAAGATCTAGGTGTTGATGAGAAAAAGAAATACAAAAATGAAAAGATGATGGTTAGTCTCTTGCGGCAAGCTATCAAGGAAGAAATCTTGATTTTACTTCAACACAACGGAAGTGCTCATTCGATATGGAAAGAATTAAAATCAAAGTTTGTTGGAAGTAAAGAGATGATCAAGAACAAAATGTCGCTTTTGAAGAAAGAATTTGATCTATTCTATGGATTAAGAACTGAAAACACCAAGCAGATTATAGAAAGATATTGCAATTTGGTGATGAATATGAAAAGATTGAACATCAATAAAGATAAAGAAGAATTGATTGAAAAGTTGGCCGATGGGTTGCCACAAGATGTTTGGGGCACGTATCTTATGATGTTGAAAAATAAACCTGAATTTGACAATCTAACGCTGAGCGAGTTAATTGAACAACTTGAAGCTCAAGAGATGGAACAACGAAAGATAGTGAGAATGAAGAACTATGATGGTGAACAAGACAATGGTCTGTATTATAAAGGTGGTAATAGTGATAAGGCCCACATTACACCAAAGATTGAAACTGCTTTCAATGCAAAAAGTTCTTCTGGAGGTTCATCTCAAGGATCAAGTAGCAAAACTGGATTCTCTTCATATCCATCATTCGATCAAAATTTTTCAGCAACCAAGAATGGCAAAGTACTACAATGCAACATTGCGCTAAATCTTGAGAATGATCAAAATTACTCTGAAGAAGTAGCCAAAAGTCATATGTCGTTATTGGCGACTGTGTTAGAGTCCTATGGGAGTTTAGTTGCAGGAAGGATCGGAAATCCAATGTTGATAAAAGAGGATTACGATCAGGTTGATGCTGAGGAGATGGAACTTATGGATATAAAGTGGTGTTTGGCTAGTGTGCTGAGAAGAGCTGAAAAGTTTAAACAGATTACGGGAAGAGATGATTTCCGTGATGCAAATGTTTCTACTTTAGGATTTGATAAATCTAAAGTTACTTGTTTTCGTTGCAGGGAAAAAGGGCATTTCAAGCGTGAATGCACAAACCGCGAAGCAAGTGGAGCTCAAAGTCCTTTCGGAAACAACGATTACTATCGGAAAGCAATTTATCATCAAGTTGCTCAACAGCCGTATCAACAACAAACACAAACTGCTCAAGCTAGGAAGTAGATTGAAGAATCAAAGAAAGCTTATATGGTGAATCAAGATGATGAAAGATCGTCAAAAGGATTTAGTTGGGACAAATATATTTCAGCTGAGAGTAAAGCATGTCTGACAGATCATGATGATGAAAGGCTTCCAAAATATTTCAGTTGGGATGATTATGATCCTAACAGAACTTCAGACCATAAAGCTTTTGTTGCTCAAATCGTTAAAAATATTGCTGATGATTATTGGGCAGATAAAATGAAAGAGCACTTAAAATTTCCAGCCGAGAGAGATAAAGAAAGAATGAAAAATAAAAAATATGAAGAAGAGGTTCGTGTGATAAAGAAGCAGGAAAAAAAAATTCCAGCTTTCGAGATAAAAATGGAAGCTGATGCAGAAAAGATGTCTGAGAATTGTGAAAACTGTGAGACTCTGAAAAAACACAACAATGAGTTGATAGACAACATGAACAGATTGAAAGAATCATATGATGTCTTAAACAAAGCAATGAATCAATATAACAAGTCAAGCAATGAACAAGCTACAGCCATGAAGACACTCAATGGAGCATACATGATAAAGCAGGAAACGGTCAATTATTACATTGATATGTGTGCTGAGCTTGAACAGAAATTAGAAACTCAGAGGATAGAAACTGAAAGAGTAAACAAGTTGTTGAAAAGTTATTCATGTTTTTCTTATGTGATTGACAGGATTTACCCCACAGTTGAAGGCATGAAGGCATTTGAAGAAGACACATCTGAAGTGAAGAATTTCAAAACAAAAGAGGATACTGAAGTGAAGAATTTTGGTAAGAAACAAAGTGTTAGTTACAAAAAGTGTCCACCTCCGCTTGAAAATGGATATTCTCCACGAAATCCTAATTCAGAAAGAGTCAAAAAGGCAACCAACTTACAGCGGGAATCTGAGTCTTCAGATAACTTTCCAGACAACATTGATGTCACTTTCACATCATCCGACACTGATCATGAGTCTAAGTTAATAAAGAAAGTGGTCGATCAGGTGTTGGATAAAGATGAAACGGAGGAGTCAAAGTCAGAGTCAAAGTCTAAGTCCGACACTTCAAGATCAACAGTCAAAAAGGGCAAACGGGTTTACAATAAAGATTTTCTGTTATCAAAAAATAATTTGAATGACGAAACATTCAAAGTTGCATATACTTTGAATGATTCTGAAAAATTATTTTATGATGAAGAATTTCCGATAGGAGGTGTTAAAACTGAAATGATTAACAAGGTTTTCAAACTAACAGAAATTAATATTTCTGAAATAAAAGGTGTAAATCTTGCTGAAAAACCTAAACCTTACACCTCAAGAGTTCAACAAAGGTTAAACAAGAAAAAGGGTTACAGTTCTGGTTCAGGTTATCGAAAGAAACCAAACCATAACGGTAATTTCAAAAAGAAGGGATTGGGTTTTATTCCACCAGAAAATCGTAAAAATGAGAAAACTTATAAATCAAAAGCTGTATTTATTTTAGGATCAATTTCGGAAGAAGAAGAAGAAGAAGAAGAAGAAGAAGAAGAAAAGAGCTCATTCTGGAAGCAATCAGACAAAGAATTCCTTGCAAAGAAGCAAGAAGGAATGAAGAATGATGAGCAACATCAGAAAAAGGAGACGAGAACCTATTTTCAATGCAAAACAGTTGGTCACATTGCCAGGAATTGTTCAAAGCCAATCCAAACAAAACAGGGAGTCTTTGAAAAACTGAAAGAAAAGATGGTTGAGAATGAACCACCAACCAAACAATTTAAAGTTTTCAAAAATTCAAAGTTTGAGGTTGGTGAAAGTTCAAAAAGTTTTTACAAAAGAAAGGTGAATCTTGACAACCACAAGTGGGTTGTTAAGAAATCAGATGATAGTTCTAGCAATGATTCTGATTCATCAAAATCAGAGGAGCTATTTTATGGCAATGAATCTGACTCGTCAAAGTCAGAGGAGCCACATGTTGATCTGAATGGTGAGAATTCAGTACCGCCAATGGATGACGCAAACTTTCCACCATTGCGGACTGAAAATTATAAACAAAAGGTTGGCAAAATTGAGATTTCAAATCAATTTTTTTCTGAAAAGAAAGAATTTGATGTTGAAAAAGCTTTTAACCCCACAGTTTAAAATATTTTTGGAAAAATGATTGACGGGAAGGTCAAAGGGGTAAAGGAATTTTATGAATTGAAAACGAAGAAACCAGATGAAGATGGGTCATCCCATGTTAGTAACTGGGATAGAACCTATCATGACTAAAAATCTGGACTTGCCGGAGCTCCCAAGTTGGTAATCGTGGAGCAGGAATCGGCATCTTTCTTGAGAAATTCACTTCTGTGATAATTCGACTTACAAATGGTATTCTTATTCTTGAAAATTGTTATATTTTTACAAGTGGTATTGGTTGATGAGAACCTGCAAGTGGTTAATCAAGGTCATTAAGTTGAACTTGAGTTAACGTTCATTCAAGTGGTTGAAAGAACAAAGTGATGAATTTTATCCCCTAACCTACAAGTGGTTTGTGAACACCAACAAAACTAATTTTCCGGAAAAACCATTTTGATTAAAACAAACATAAGTGTTTTGAAATCATAATGGGAAAATAGTTTGTTATCAGGGGGAGTTCTGATTGTTTATGCCAAGTGAATGGAGAATTGAAGCAATTCACATCGGTTTGTCAAAATTTTCTTTAAAAGATTTTGAATTTTAGGGGGAGTAATAATTTTCAGAAAATCCAAAAACATTAGAAAATTTGAAAAAGCCAAAATCATGATAAAATTCAAAAATGAGTTTTGTTGAGAAAAAGAGGAAATGATAGAACATCAGTAGACAATCACAGTACGCTAAAGAATTGGAAAGTCAAATGTGATAAACGGTCTCACTGATGATATGCCAGTAGGTTTTCGCACACTTAGTAGATTGTGTTCGAGATATAAACCTAAATATCATACTTACTTATCTCGTGGGGAACATCTCTCGGATATATGGGTAACCCCTGAAATCTTGTTTGAAAGGCTTTCTATTTCTGACATACTAGGTCTTTGTGCGTGGTGATATCTGGGGTATTATACCTGGACTTCTAATTTTGCGGGAGCAATAGCCTAGTCCTTGTATAATACTTTGCATTGCTTTAATCTTAAAGCTCGCCCTCAGCATAAAAATGATGAAACATTGAAAAATGCTAATCATGTGCTGTTGAAGAAAAGATTCTCTAAAGGGAACCCACCGAAAAGCGAACCATCATCTCTCTGATTTTGCGGAAGCAATAGCCTGAGCTCTCATGGTCTCGCATTTAACCCCTTACAGATATCATTAGTGTACATTCACCTGTAAGATTGAATATAGGAGTCTGGATACAGGAGTATATTCTGAGGTGGTACACACGAATAAGTTTAAGTTCTTAAAACTCTAATCTCGTATCGTGAAACAGTTGAACTTTGTGTGAAAATTTAAGTGGATCAGTATACAGACAATCTAAGTGAATCGTTTAGAACTTAAAGTGTTTAAAGCTCAACGGTGCTAGTGATTTGTCAAAAGCTTATATGATCCTCTTACACAAACTCACAAAAATTATTATCTATAAATATTTCTTTACTGCTTTTCAAAATCCAAAAAGATTTTCGGAGTGTTTTAGCATAAAATTTTTGAAAAATTCAAAAAGATTTTATTTTATCTTATTTTCGACAACTGATGTTGAAAAGCTGATTTTTAAAATTCCGAGTGCTAAACTTGATGAACTGGGTTGGGAGAGTTTGTTTGAGATGAAAATTTGAAGTTAAAATCTAAAATAATTTGAGAAATGTCATAATCTAATTAGTGATGTTTTGAGATTGATTTTGTCAAAGTGGTAAGAAGAGATTATAAATTCGTCAAATTTTTAAATTTGTGGAATTTATTTTGAGGTAGAGAATTGTGCAGGTAAAGCCAGGTTTCTGATTCTGATCGCTACAAAGAGCCATGTTATGATCTTAGAATCTGTGAAAGTTGTATAGCCAGGTTTCCGATCCAAAGCATGTAGATTATGAATTCCAGTCTGCGATCCCAGCTTATCGAAAGGGGGAGTCTGAGGACATTAGAGCCAGATTCAGATCCAGGAACAGTGTTCAAGATAGAAGTTGTTGATGCTGAAGAACTTAAGGAATTAAGAGATCTGATCAAGAAAATTAGAGAGAGTATAGAGTCAGGTTGCGATTCTGAAAGAAAAAGAGAGAAAGAGTTTGATTGAGGATGCTAAAAATGGAGAATACTTTGAAGAGAACATGAAGACTGATAAAGACTGAAGAGTTGACATACCAAAGACTCGACACCGAAGACTTCGTCAACATCCAAGGGGGAGTCTGTTGGTGCATATGTCTGTCGACTTCATCTTGTATCTAGTCTTGTAATAGATTAGATAGATCAGGGCACGAAGTACGAGAAAATTAAGAAATATGTTATATGTGGCCATTTCGCACGAAATGGATGTGTCCATTTCATACGAAATGGGACTGGCCATTTCGTGTGAGCCATCTAGTGCAGAATGGGCTGCCTATAAATAGTAGCCTTGAGTCTTTCATTTGTAACATTTGATTTCCGGTAGTGAAGCTCTGCCGAAGTGTCTCCAGCATTGTAAAACGATCTGATATCAATACAAGAGACAATTAAAGTGAATCTAAGTGTAATCTAGCTGAAATAACTCCGATATGTCTGTTTCCGTCTTTTGTATTGGACGAGATCTCTTCTGAACGACTCGTTTGGTCGTGCAAACGATCCTACACAAAGCAACTTTGACCAGAAACAAGACCCGAAACTCCCGAAATAATCTCCAACACTGAATCTGAGTTTAAACTGAGTAAACCCAGACCTTGAACCAAACTGTGTTGAACAGGTTTTGACCCGAACGAACCGAGCTGACTCGAACACCAAATCCGGAATGACTCTGAGCACGAGCCGACAAGAACCAGCTTCTAACTTGAACTAACCTGACCCGAACAAGGACTTCCAAACAGAAACCCGTCAGATAATGGCAAGGACCGCCGGTCCTTGACGCAGACCGCCGGACCGAGACGCCGACTGTCGGTCCGAGGCGTCGACTGCCGGTCCGAGACGCCAACCGCCGCTCACCACCACCACCGGTTCTCTCTCTCCCCTCTTCTATTCTGCCGCCACGTCGCCGCCGCGTGCGGCGGTCTGTTTCTTCCATCGGAACTGCATAGGCGATGAGGGGGTGTGTGTGCAGGATGTATGATCACCGGAGAAGACGAAAGGCGCCGGAGCTCGGTCATCGTCTCCGGCTCCGGTCGCCGGTGGTTGGTCACGAGAGAGGGAAAGAGACAGACATATAGTCTGTGTTTTATGTGTGTGTTTGTCTGGTTGCACAAATGAAGAGGACAAGGGTTGGTTAGTTTATATAGAGTTTGTTTTAATTAGTGGGCTTTGGGCTTGGGAGCAAGGCCCACAAGCCCAATCCCCGTGTTTAGTGGCCCGTCTCTCCTACGAGCCCGTCTTCAAAACCCGATCATTATCCAAGATCATAAAATAATATTTTTGGGCTAAATATACGTAACATAGTGTCAGTAGACGTCCGCGTTTTTGTTCGTTGTTTACGATAAAAATTGTGTAAAATTACGTCGTTCGCCGTTTTGAACCGTTTTTCGATCCGGTTTCGACTACGGTTATTAAAATTAAATTACGGAGCTAATTATATCGTAAAATTTAAGTTTTGAAGGTAACACACGTGTCTGATGCGTCCGTTTTGTTACCGGTGCGTTTCCTGCAGTCGCGTTTCTCGTTCCTGTTTGCGTTTTGCGATGTACGGAAGCACAATAAATTCACAACATTAAATTCATAAATATAAAATATTCGTAGAAAATCCGTATTTGTCGGCGTGGTCAGTATTTCATACGGCTTCAGTTCGTTGTCACGTAATATTCCGCAGATTTCCCGTAAATCAGCATTCGCGCATTGTAGAGTCGGATAAACGTTCCTAGGCACTCCAAAGGCCTAATTAAGTTAATTTGCGTTGTGAACACTATTTATTATCGATTTAATCATTTGATAATCAAGTAATTAAAGGCGAAAATTACCGGTTGTCACAAAATCAAGGCAACTAACCGAACCAGAATCAAAACAGGAATAATGAACGTGCCTTGATGCCTGTAAACAATACTCATCAGGCAGGTCCATCAAACAACAACCGAGCTCTTGTGGTATAAGTTGATGAAGGTTGTGACTGGTTGATTCAACTGGGTAGCGGTGATCAAGATGGTACAGCTTGTTTCGTTGAAGTTATCAAGCATTTAAAACAAGCGTGTGGTGGAGAATCTTCAGATGAAGACAGTTCTGGTTATAGTGGAAGCTCAGATGAGGAAACCTCAAGTTCAGGAGAAGACGGCACGGATGAATTGTTACATGAGTCCATTGATGCAGATGTTGAGAAGCTTTTGAATGAAGCTAAAGCAGGGAATGATAGAAGATCAATTCTTGTGGATCAAGCTGCTTATTCTTCTTCTTCTCATCATTCAGCCTTTATGGCTAATGTTGGCAGTTCCTCAAGTCAGGTATGTGTCGATCAACCTAAATCTGATAAATGTGATAATTGTGTTGATTTAGATGCTAGATTGTCCAACTTACAAAGCAAATATGATGATTTGCAAGCAAGTATGATGTGACATTTATCCACAATCAAAGTTTGTTCGTGGATCTTGCGAAATGCACAGAGACTAACTTGTTCCATAAAAATAATGAAAAAGAATTTAAGAAAGTAATTGACACATTAAGGGAAGATAAGACAGAGCTAGTAAAAACAGTTTCAAGAAAACAAACTGCTATAAATAATTACATCACTAGACTCGAGGAAGCACAAAAGGAGTTGGCCTGTGTCAAGTGTGAAAATGAGGCGATCCAGCTTAGGTTAGATAGTTACTCAAACTCTAGGTATGTGCTGGATCACATCATTGACATACAGAAAAAGAAGACTGATGTCATGTGCATTGGATATAAGAAGTGTCCTCCACCTGTTAGACACAATTATACCGCAATGCCTGATGAGGAGGATAAACCTCAATTTGAGCCATCTGTTGCTTTAGACGTTGATGAATTCGCAGCTGGACTTGGTTACAAGAAGGAAGTATCATCAGACTCGGATGTATCAGCAGATACGAAAGTATCAACTGCTGAATAAAATTAGGATCCTCCAGTCATAGTTGAGGATGCTGATTCTTCAGATGATGAATCCGATGATACTGACTCTGCACAGTCTGATGCAGTTATCAAAGAAGAGGACATACCTCTCGAGAATCACATTCTATGTGATCCTCCCGCAAAACCTGCCAAGACTGTTCGGGTCGAGTCCACTTCTGCACCAAATTCTGAGAGTGTGAATTTGTTGTACACTCTAGTTGGTGATGATAAACTTTATTCGAACAAAGATTTTCCGATTAAAAATGTAATCAATCTTTAATTTGTAAAGTTTTTGAGGATTCGACAAGTAATTTTTTGGGAGACTCGAGTTCACGAGTTGTGGTAACACAATGTCCTCTGATTCCAAAAGCTGAAATTCGAAAACAATATGGCAATCAGAAATTACCAACAGAGAAAATTCAGCAAAATCACACTAAACCAAAAGGAAAAACGACAGCTCAAGGCCGAGAGGAACAAAACCAGAGAAAGAACAAAAGGGTGAACTTTGTGAAGTTGAAGGGAACTGATAAAATTGAAACATTTGAAAACAAATCTAACATAGATTATGTTAAACAAGTTAAAATTTTGAAAAGAGATGGTCAAAACAATTCAGGAGCAAGTACTTCGAAATCACAAAGTTCCTCAACGAGACATCAACATGATGCTATGGGGTTTGTTGAACGAAGATCATGTTTTGAGTGTGGTGAATTTGGACATATCATTCGAAATTGTCCATATCTTCATAAGTTAAAAGCTAAAGTTGATATTCCCCGTGAGCAAAATTACCAAAAGCGATCTGTTTCTCCAAAACAAGATCCCCGTCTTATGAAAGAAAGGGAGAAGAAATAGAAACGCAAGCAAATCAAGGTAATTGAAAAAGCTCTTAAAACCGATGTGGTTCAAAAACAATCTGTTTCAGTCAAACCAGAAATTTCAAAAACTTCAAACAATCACGAAGTTAAAATTTCAAACAATCAAACTAGTAAAACTCAACAGACATGGAAACCTAAATTGGTCACAAACTCAGGGGGAGCATCACCATTTCCAAATCATCGCGAAGTTGAAATAACTTTTGTCGATGAAAATGGAAGACCCAAGTCCATGAAGGCTTGGGTCCTCATCTCCAACTGATCATTTGTGTACATGTGCAGGGTGTTCTAGGAGGAACTATCAGTAGTCTTTGGATTGTTGATAGTGGGGCATCCAGGCACATAACCGGCGACATGAGACTTCTCTACGACGTCAAATCTATAAGAGGAGGTTATGTTGCTTTTGCTGGAGATAAAGGCAGATATATTACTGGTGAAGGAATGGTATCCAACGGGGTTGTCAGTTTTGACAAGATCAACTTTGAGCAACACCTTGATCACAATCTTCTAAGTGTTTCTCAAATCTGTGATAAGAAGTTTTCTGTGCACTTTGATGCTAATGGATGTTATGTGCTGAAGCCCGGATTCAAGATTTTGAAAGACGGGATTCTCTTATCTGCTCCGAGGGTTAATGATTTGTATGTCCTCGATATGAGCCAAGCAATTACAACGTCTACACAAGTAACATGTTTTGTTTCTAAAGCCACAGAAAAAGGAACAATCTTTTGGCACATACGGATGGGTCACATTCACCTAAGGAAAATGAATCATCTGGTGAAGAATGAACTAGTGAATGGTGTTCCCGTCAAAAACTTTCACTTGCAAGACGTCTGTGTTTCATGCCAGAAAGGAAAACAAAGTAAGAAATCGCACCCGATAAAGAAGATCAACACAGTTGCACTGTCGCTTGAACGCTTGCACATGGATTTATACGGTCCTGTCAATCGCAAAAGCATCAGTAATGACTCGTAATGCCTAATTGTGACGGATGATTATTCAAGATTTTATTGGGTGGCGTTTATGGCACACAAGAGTGAAACTTTCGAAATTATCAAAAACTTGATCACAACGATTGAGAATTTGTATACTTTGAAAGTTAGATGCATACGCAGCGACAATGGAACTGAGTTTAAGAATCATGCCATGAAGGAGTTCTGTAGATCCAAAGGTATTCTTCACAAATTCAGTGCTAGATACACTCCTCAACAGAATGGCTTCGCTGAGCGTAAGAATTGAACATTGATCGAAATTTAAAGTACTATGTTGGTAGAGTCACAGTTGCCCATTCCATTCTGGAGTGAAGCTCTGGCCTCTGCATGCTACACATTGAACCGAGTCCTTACAGTAAAAAGACATAACAAGACCTGCTTTGAGCTTCTTCACAAACGGAAACCAGACTTACAATTTCTTGAACCGTTTGGGGCTCCTTGCACTATGATCGATCCGGATGGAAAGTTTGGGGTAAAAGCTGTTGAGGGATACTTTCTAAGGTGTGCCACCCCAAATTTAAGAGTTTGGAATCTTGAAACGAAAAGGATCGAGGAGTGGTCTGAAGTCATAGTACAAAGGCACACAGTGCCAGTCAGATGTCCTGGAGTACGATGACTTTTTCAATTCGATCAATATTGAGGAAGAAGTAGTAGATGTTGCGGCTTAGATGTTTTTCTAGAGTGACAACGCAACGGATTCACCGTTTGTTTGTCCAATTATTGTCAACAGTCAAGAATCTTCATCGGTTAACAATAATGCTCTCGAGAATGAGGAATTTCACGATGCTACTGAACTGAACGAATCTTCAGAGGATGATGAATTTCTCGATGCAGACCAGGAAGCTCCTGCAACAGTTGTGCATGATACTTCTTAGGGTACGGCCCCTAACGACTGTCCTAAAATAGCTGAAGCCACTGCATCATCCTCTTCGCCAGTTAAGGGTATTGATTTGGTTGTTGATCTCAACTTCAACAATTTGGGTATAAATGTTCCAGTTCCGGATAATCCAGAGACAAGAATCCATAATACCCATCCTCAAAAAAACATCATTGGTAATGTTCATAGTGGCGTGCAGATGAGAAATCAGTTGAGGAACAACAACAATGCTGGCTTGTATGCAGCGATCAGAGAATCCGGTTTGCAGAATGATTGGTCCTTCGTGTGTTATGTCTCACAAGAAGAACCAAGGTCTTGGAAAGAAGCGTTAAAGGATAATTCTTGGGTGGAAGCTATGCAGGTGGAACTGCAACAATTCTAGAAACTTGGTGTCTGGAAACTAGTTGAGAAACCTAAGAACTACATGAAGACTGGCACCCGTTGGGTTTTCAAATGCAAGAAGGATGACCGTGGAGTAGTTGTCCGAAACAAGGAGAGATTAGTTGTTCAAGGTTTTCGTCAGGTTGAAGGGATAGACTACAACGAAGTTTATGCACCGGTTGCACGTCTTGAAGCTATTCGGATTTTTCTAGCCTATGCTTCCTTCAAGGGATTCAAGGTTTACCAAATGGACGTGAAAAGTGCATTCTTACATGATGTGGTTGAAGAAGAGGTGTATGTTGAACAGCCTCCAGGTTTGGAAGATCCTATTCATCTTGATCGGGTTTGGTTGCTCAACAAAGCTCTCTACGGATTACATCAAGCACCAAGAGCTTGGTACGCAACCTTATCTAACTATCTACTGGAGAACGGTTTTCGCTGGGGTCTTATCGATTGCACGCTTTTCATCAAAGAAAAAGATGGAGATCTTCTATTGGTTCAGGTATACGTAGATGATATTATTTTTGGTTCAACTAACGATGTTTTGTGTAGGGACTTCGAGCGTGTTATGCAAGAGAAATTCGAGATGAGCACCATGGGGGAATTGAATTTCTTTTTGGGCCTACAAGTTCAACAAACGGAGTCTGGGATATTCATCCATCAGACTAAATATGTCGGAGACATCTTGAGCCGGTTCCAGATGTCCGAAGCGACGCCCATTGGTACCCCACTTCCGCAGAATCACGGGATTACTCCGGACTTGAAGGGCGAAAGCGTTAACTCTTCATTTTATGGCGTAATGATCGGATCTCTTATGTATCTCACAGCCTCAAGGCCCGACATAATGTATCCTACATGCCTGCTCGCTCACTATCAAGCCAACCCGAAGGCCTCACATCTAGCAGCTGTAAAAAGGATTTTCCGCTATTTGAAGGGTTGCCCGAACACCGGTCTCTAGAACCCTAGGGATGATAGCTTCGACTTGATCGTGTTAAGTGACTCTAATTTTGGTGGCTGCAAAATCGACGGCAAATCCACAACGGCTGGATGTCAGTTTTTAGGAAATCGCCTGGTCACATGGCAGTGCAAGAAGCAGACTTGTGTCGCTACATCAACCAGTGAAGCTGAATACATTCCTGGCTCAAGTTGTTGCTCCCAAGTCTTGTGGATTAAACGACAAATGCGCCATTACGGTTTTGAATTCCTATCTACTCCTATTTTCGTTGATAATTTTGATGCCTTACCGATCACTATAAATCCTGTGCAGCACTCAAAGACCAAAGACATCGAAATCAAATATCACTTCATACGTGATTGTTTTGATAAAAGACTTATCGATGTTGTTAAGGTCCACACCGACGACCAACGTGCCGACCTTTTTACCAAAGCATTTGACAAATTACGATTTGACTCTTTACTAATGGTAAACGGCATTAAGGTCAAGCCAGAGTAAAACCAACATCGGAAAATCATTTTTGTAAATATTTATTTGTGTTTTCTTAATTACTCATACTTTTTGCATCTTAGGGGGAGTAATGTCACAACCCCCGCCCCCTATCTGTCCCGGGAACGGGCGTTCGCGAACTCAGTGGTGGTGGTATCAATGTTTATTAATTTGGCAACGGAAATTTCATCAGGACCGTAGTTAGGAAATATTGTATCCGAGTAAAACCACCATATTTTTAAATTTATAATCACATGGGTAAAACCCAAGTTTTTATTACAAACTGATTTGTAGGGATAAATCCCATTTTATTGAAATAAAACGCCTTCTTTATTTAGGTAACTTTTATAGCCACTTTTCCAAGCCTTTAGTGCTATCCAGCTGGCTTCTAATTGGCTTTCACATTGTGTTACCTGAAACGTGTTTTAAAAACATTTGTCAGTGGGAAATACTGGTGAGTGAATCCCAGTTTAATCAAGAAACATCAATTTTAATTTAAACAGTATTGAGGGCGATTACAATGTTTATATCTACCCAATTACTCATTCAGTACTGTCAATCATGACTGGTGGGTCATATTACACATTGACTAACTCTTCGTCCAATGGTAACGTGTTCCACATTTTGTATACAAAACCCCAACATACCGGCAGTAATCGTAGAATTACAAAGACTCAATCACTGCTAAATTGCATTGTAAAATGGTTAAGGTTTTGTAAAAACTGTTTACAAGAAGGAGATAACTCACATTGCTATTTTAGGTATTTCCTTTGTGGCTTCCTGGTTATAATCTAGTTAAATAAACAATGCACACGCGTTATTATAATATGGAATGTTACATCCTCCCCACCTTGTTTTAGGTATTTCCCATGATGTATCCTTTTAATAACATAAGTTTTTTTATATATTTTATATAAATAAAAATTTTGGGAATGTTACATCCTCCCCACCTTGTTTTAAATCTCGTCCTCGAGATTCCCTGAAATATGGATGAATATTTTTAGTTAGTTTAGTTTCTAGGTATATTCTGGTCCTTGTTTTGAATTTCACTTTACTTTGACCAGAATTATTCTCTATGAGATTCTTATCCTTGACTGAAATATATTTTATATTTTAACACAACTTTTAGTTACAGGTTTCCTAATGTGTTAATAATTGCAAAGGAAATTCTTATACTTTCGATGGCGTTCTAACTGATAGGGTTCCTTCCATTTATCTTGTCGTACGAATTTCGAGACGAATGATCAAACGAAATAATGTTTGATAATTAAATCTAAAATTATCATTGATATCATGTTCGTGATTTATCCCTAATTGTCAATCGTTATGGTCTTTGGATTTCCTTATAGATATACATATCTATATAGTCATATATTTCACATACTGTAATATACACACCATTCATAAGGTCAATGTATTTAACAGATTTATATTTCCAAAAACAGGTCAGACATCAGATCGTGGTACTATTTAGGGAATTTTATTAACATAACATATACCTCATCTCACCCGGTCTCACCGGAGAGGTACCCCCATCTTACCCGGAGAAGCTGGAGAGTCTACTATACCATACCTAGTCTTGCCAGAGAGGTAATTATCATTGTATTTCCCATAAATAGATTTTATCAAATCATGATTAAAAGTTCATCATTTATTATGGCTTGCATCAAGAAATAAGGAAGTTAGTATCTCATGATGGATCATATTCTAGAACCGAGTAGTATTAATAAACAAGAAATAATAGTGGCCAAGTGTTATTGCTTATTTATCATACTGTCACTGTTCTAGTTATCATCCTCACGGCATACCAATAACCATCACACTTTATTTACGCAAGTAATTGGCTTATCTCGAAGCTTTATACTAAGGCATTTTTCTTAAGTTCAAGTCTAAATACTATTCTAGAGGTTACCAGTAATTATCAATATCCTAATTCTTAAGCATAGATATTATTATGGTTGTGGTTTTTCTTTTACTTGAAAAATGAAGTTTTGACAAAATATAATTGTCTATATTAATGTGAATAGTATGCTTACAGCTAACTTTATTAAATTCCGTCACAAGTAATATTTTATTGAGATAGATGGCATTTTAAAACATAGTAGGTTTTATGATTTATTCTTATAATGACTTCATGTTTTCATATAAATCACCAATGATATTTTCTCTTATGTTTATCTTACAGAAGATATTATATTGGGTATACCATCAAGAAATTCTATTAGGTATATGCATATATGTGTATAAAATTTCAAATCTCTATTTAATATTAAACTTACGTAATATATACACACATATATATAATACTAAATTATTTTGTAATAAATTAAAAAAAAATAATAACTATACATCCGATAGTACCAATCATCAAGCTTATTTCCATGACTTTATTTTATCCTTTTATAAAAGTAGTATATTGAAATAAACTTCATAATATTTTAGAATTTAAGGATGGATAAATAAAAGTTTAAATAAATAAATTAATCAAAATATAAACTTTTTGGACTCTTGGGAATAAATTTATTTTTAACTAGTGGGTTGAAGCATGTGGGTTCAAAATATCAAAACTTAACTCTCAATTTATTGTATATTATATTATTTATTCAAAGAAGTACTTATGGTAAGTAATACAGAGTTTGACGTTTCTAAAATTGATTCTAAATATATTTGAGTAATATACATGTATTAGAATATGTATGTATATCTCATACAATAGTAATAATAATTTATTTAAAGATATTACAATATTAAAATTGTAATCTGATTTTTAAATAAAGTTTTATAAAGGACAAACGTACTAAACACACATTTGATTCAACTATTTTTATGTGGGGCATCCATTTTAATTCTAGTTTGAAAAATGAATGTTTAAGAACATTTTAACGTGCCAGGTAAAATAAATAAATAGATACTAAATTATTGATTTAAGTAGGATAAGAAAAGATGTTTTCACTGTTGCAATATCCTTACTTCTAAAAATTTAATTATCTAATCTCTTTTATATGTATCGATTGTTCAAACCATTAAACCCATCTTTTCTCTCTTTTTATTATACATCATAAAATTTTTATTACTTCTTTTTAAATATAATATTCTAAATGATAGAGAATGAAAACCTGATTATTTATATATGATTATCATGATATATATAATGACCCTTTTTGATCATACCATTCTCTTTATAGTTTTAAATGTATAAAAAATTTTTACATGTATTCTAATACATATATAAATATATATATTTTTGCATTATATACACGTATATATTATATAAATGTATTATACTGCATATACATTTCAAATATAATAGAATTGTATTATATATTATCTTATATTAAATAATGAAAGCCGATGAATACAAAATGTTATTAACTATATTCGTTTATATAGTTTTTAATAGTATCTTTGAACATTATACTACTAGTATGTTAATTTAAATTATTTAATTCATGCGACAAGATTAATTATTAAAAAAATTTACATTACTTATAACACTAAATGTATAGAAATGTTCAAATTGATGCAGTTAAAATATATTACATTTAGATACCCTTAAAATTCATAATATTTAGATTTATACAGACTAAATATTTGTATACGTATATATACATAAACCCGATGTTGTATAATAACTACTTAAAGTGCATTATTAGTATACATATAAGTTTATAATATCTAAATTAAATGTATATTAACAATTGAATGTATTTAAATACATTTTCATAGGTATACAAATGATTTCATTTGTATATTTTATATGTCACATTTAATGACATATATGACAATATTAGAACATGTATTAATAATAAATCGTGTAACTATTCTAACTGATCAACTCCCATTTTTAAATAAAATATATCATGATTTTTTTTAACGTATACATATTATGATATTATTTGAGTAGGTGGTATTAATTATCATAGACAAATTTCTAGTACAAACATTTGGGTACAATCATAAAAATAGATTGATTAAAAACGGCGAACATTGCGCCTTATATATATATATATGTATGTATGTATGTATGTATGTATGTATGTATGTATGTATGTATGTATGTATGTATGTATGTATGTATGTATGTATGTATGTATGTATGTATGTATATATTTATTACAAACTACAACTGGAATTTAAAATATACTAGTGATTATGCATCTGTAACTTATTTTAGTCTATCTAGGTTATATGAGTATTACGCTCAACATGCTTTTATGTAAGGTTTATTCTATCTCCCGTCTCTACTAAGTTGTTATCTAACGGGCAAAGTTCCTTTAAAGTTTCTGGCTCATAGGTGGCATGGGTGCTGGTACTAGTTTGGCAGTTCAACTATTTAATATAAGTTAGCATTTACTGCTGTAGTGGCTAACATATGGAGATTTACCCATTGTTCATCTAATTCATCTTCCCATGGTAGGTTATTGCCTGTTTCCTGAGTTTGTGTATTTATTTCCTTATTAATTATCGCTCCCTTTGGTTGTGACTTCTTTATTTTCTTTATTTTCTCTTGACTTTTTCTAATAATCCTACTTCTCTTCTTAGTGGTAAATGGTTTCTCAGACTGAATAAATATTCCTTCCTCAGTATTTGCTAAGTATCTTGAGGGATTTGGTTGAAATGAGGTTCCCTTATCTTTTGGTGAACTATCTAATTGACGATAGATGTCTGAAATTATTTGCTTACCCATACTGTAGACTAACAAATAGTCAAGTAACATAAAGTACATAATTACATAAGTTATTTCCTAACACAGAATTTAAAACTTAAGTGTCAGCAGAACACTTCTTTGGCTTGAACCAGTAGCATGGCTCTGATACCACCTTCTATCACAACCCCCGCCCCTATCTATCCCGGGAACGGGTGGCCGCGAACTCAGTGGTGGTGGTATCAATGTTTATTAATTTGGCAGCGGAAATTTCATCAGGACCGTAGTTACGAAATATTTTATCAGAGTAAAACCACCATATTTTTAAATTTATAATCACATGGGTAAAACCCAAGTTTTTATTACAAACTGATTTGTAGGGATAAATCCCATTTTATTGAAATAAAACGCCTTCTTTATTTAGGTAACTTTTATAGCTACTTTTCCAAGCCTTCAGTGCTATCCAGCTGGCTTCTAATTGTCTTTCACATTGTGTTACCTGAAACGCGTTTTAAAAACATTTGTCAGTGGGAAATACTGGTGAGTGAATCCCAGTTTAATCAAGAAACATCAATTTTAATATAAACAATATTGAGGGCGATTACAATGTTTATATCTACTCAATTACTCATTCAGTACTGTCAATCCTGACTGGTGGGTCATACTACACATTGGCTAACTCTTCGTCCAATGGTAACGTGTTCCACATTTTGTATACAAAACCCCAACATACCGGCAGTAATCGTAGAATTACAAAGACTCAATCACTGCTAAATTGCATTGTAAAATGGTTAAGGTTTTGTAAAAACTGTTTACAAAAAGGAGATTACTCACATTGCTATTTTAGGTATTTCCTTTGTGGCCTCCTGGTTATAATCTAGTTAAATAAACAATGCACACGCGTTATTATAATAACCCATTTTAACATTAGTAATACCTTCCCCGAGACGGCATTCCAACGACTACGTCAGGCAGAACCACGATAGCCGTTACGGAACCCTAGATCAATCGGGCAGAGTATCTAATACGTATCCAGGGGTTATGATACTTACAACGAGGCAGAGCTTCGCTAATTAGGGGGTATTATTCCCGAGTATTACTTCAACACTATAGAAATTGAGAGAGAGATTTGAACAACGAAGCTAAAGGCCGCTCGATCCAATTTATAGGGCTGATCATGAGGTTTGTCGCGCCGCGCGACGGATGAGGAGGAAGGTTACGCGGCCCGCGAGGGCCAGAAAAGGCGGCAACGGTTGCTGAGTCATCGTGGGGTATCGACGCGTGTAGGGACACGTGGCAGCACCAGGTGCTCGCCTAGTGTTGGGCTGTCGCGGCCCGCGAGCGCCTATCAAAACTTGTTTTATTTTATTTTTATTAATATAAAAGGTATACGGGCTCGTTTATCCCATACGGGTATATTTTAGGAAGTGTAGGGTGTTTTAGGAGGGTTGTTATATTTTGGGTATAACTCATGGGTTATTTAATAAAATATATAGTACACTCACATTAAGTATAGTAACCCAATTCCACTTTATCCCTACGTCACGAGACAGAACCTCAACGAATTTAGGCAGAGCCTTGACATACGTTACGGGGCCCTACGTCAATCGGACAGGGTATCAGTGATCAAGGGTTAAAACACTTAAAACGGGGCAGGGCTTTATTATTATTATTATGTGTGAAAATAATAAAATAGAATATAGAATTTTGAGAGAAGCAGAATGGGAGACGAAAGAAGAAGGAAAAGAATGGAATATCGTTTGAAAACTAGCACCCTATATATATACTAAAATTGGAGGCTTAGAAACCACGCAAAATATTAATTGTTGCCTTCCACGTATTCACCTGACACAATTCTTAGAATTCCTTTTGTTTAGTTTTAATTTATTGTTATATTATTATTATTATAATTAATTTAACTACTTTACTCATTTGGCGCTTATAACTTCTAAAATATGACGTTTTATAAAATAATGAATATGTCATTAGAACGAGAATATTTGTATCTACATTTTGAACCAAGTTTCATTAAAAACATAGTAGGTTCAAATATAATGTATTTTTTATAATTTGATTATTATATGGTTCCTATGCTTGCCCAAAATACCTCATATTTCCATCGGTCAACTTACCCATGATGTATCCTTTTAATAACATAAGTTTTTTTATATATTTTATATAAATAAAAATTTTGGGAATGTTACAAGTAATTTCCAAAAGAAAAATACAAAAACATTGAAAATTTTCAAAAACACAAAAACAATAGAAAAACAAAAATGAGTTTCCTGGTGAGCAAAAGAGAAAATGATAGTACATCAGTGGTCTGTCGAAACCTCTTTAAACCTAAAATGAAAAATGATAAGCAGCTCTATATAAGATGTATCGGTAGGCTCACAATCATTTTAAAGTGTGTAGGGTGATATAAACCTAAATCGACTGAAGACTGTGTGGGAACCGCTCATTCGCATATGGTCTTGTTACCGAAATTTCGTTTAATAGATTGTCGAGGTTCTGAGATACGTGGTCTTTATGCTATTTATCATCTGGGTATCATGGTTGTTTCTTTTACCGAAAACAACGGGTACGCAAGTCTAGAGCTTCCATGATATCATACATACGTGTAAATATCATTCAAACATGTATATAATACATGATGCATGCGACCTCAATAAGTGATAAACAATTACATGTCCCAATCAATAAGTGATAATATATCACAGCTTTTATGCGGGAGTCAAGTTCGTCTCTTTGTCGGTACGATGGTACTAACCTGTTCATGGACTTGCTCTTGTGCCCTGCATGCATTGAATATCAAGTTCCTCATTAATAAGTGATTTAATCACATAGGGCTTGTATTCATTCAAAAATAAGTGAGTATCTCACATCATATACGTTGAAAACAGATGATAAATTGTATACTCGCCAGTAAGATGAACTCTCGTGCATACCTTGATACGGGAATGTGTTGTGTGTGGATGAACACCGGTCGATAAGTATAAATCATACCTTAACGTATCCCCTAACCGTGAGTACATCTGATAAGTTGAGCTTATGTGGACAACAATACCGATAATCGTTATAGGATGCTTATCTTAATATTAACTAATTGAACAACAAGAGCGTTTTGGCATGACCGTACACTGATATGATCCTCTTAACCTCGAAACTCGCAAAAAGAATGTCTGTAAATATTTATTCACTGCTTTCCATTTCTGCATCTTTGTATATATTTATTTACTGTTTTCCGTCTTTAAACTTGAAATATTCAAAAATACCAAAAAGATTTTAGGTGTGTTTTAATATAAACTTTATAAAAGCCAAAAAGATTTTATTTCTATCTTATTTTTTATTGTACGATGTTGGATCTCGAGTCTTTTCCCACCTGAAACCTGTTCGAAACCTGAAACAATTGCATCTTCATAAACGGTTGAAGTTAACAAGTTTTGAAAGTTAAAATCTAAAATTGTTCAAAATTTTAAACTTTCAAACTGTTGTCGGTCGGTGTTTGATTGAGAGTTGGTCATATGTGTGTCGTTTGTTTATGTTGACTATATTCCAAGCAGTTGTTCTCATTACACGTTTAGCTTTCTTGAATGTGCAGCTTTGATATTCAAACCAGCTAAAAGTGAAGAGAACGTGTTAGACGACAAACTTGGAATGAAGACACGACATGATGCAATCAAAGGATCAAGATGATCGAGTTGCTACTGACCACTTCACAACACTGCAAGGATCTAAAATTCAAAGTTCAACGCTTCACGAGCAACATTCAAGGGGGAGCTTGCTGATACACTTCCTATTCGTGACATGTGAAGGCGTTTAAAGAGCCGACAACAGTGTGAAGACGAACCTCACGAGCAGCATCCAAGGGGGAGTTTGTCGATGCACATTTTGTGGATACGACTCATTTGGTTCATCTATGATACGAAATAAAGACCGAAACTCGATATCCTCCATCGTGTTTCAGATAGATCATGATATTGTTTACTGTGTATATATGTGTCTGCAAGATTGTATCTGCATGTTGCAGCCATCCACAAAGGATCAGCCATCATACAATGAAGAATCCTATAGTGGATAAAGAATCAATACACAACAAAGAATACTCGTTCACGAACAATGGCTACATGTGATGAAGAATGGTGAAGGGTTCGTCATGATGATGCCTCACGAAGATTGAAGGTTCGTCCATGTTTGATGGTTCGTTGGAATGGTCCACGAAGAATCCATTCTTCGTGGGCTTGTTGAATGTTCGTTGGGCCAGTTCCATTCTTCGTTGGCCATGTGGATAAGGTTTGGTTATAAAAGGCAGCTTGCAGATCTGAATAGAAGGATGACACACAGAGTGACACACAGAATAGACAGAACACAACACAGAGAGCACACACCAGAGAGTTGAGAGATTATTGTGTAATCTTGTACTGATACTTTTCTGGTTGATATATATATTGAAGCTTTTAAACATTGAATATTTGTTTGTTGTGTGTCTTGATCTCGGTTTGCATACCCGGTTGGATTCCGCACAATCGGGTTTGTTCGTATCACAAGGATAAGGTTACTAGATCCTCCGCTAATGGACATACATGCAAGCCTATGGCTACTACAATACTAAGAACAAGTCTGATGGTAGTCATCTTCAACACTGGAGAGAATATTTCATTGAAATCAATACCCTCTTTCTGTTGAAATCCCTTGACTACTAATCTTGCTTTGTACTGTTTGGTACCATCATGTTCATCCTTGACCCTGAAAACCCATTTGTTCTGAAGAGCCTTCTTCCTAGATGGAAGCTTTGTCAAGTGTCAGGTCTTGTTCTTCTCAAGCGACTTCATTTCATCTTTCACTGCAAGCTCCCATTGCAATGAATCTTTCAACCCTATAGCTTCAGAGTAACACTGGGGTTCACCATTTTCTATCAAAAGTATGTTGTTGACTGATGGTGAGTACCTGTTTGGCGGTCTAGTGGCTCTAGACGACCTTCTTGGTTGAACTTGAGGTGTTTCTGGGGAGTTTGGAGTTGAAGGAGTAGCTTCTTCTTCGTCCGAATCATTACTAGAATCATCCCTTAAGCTCCCACTATTGCTTGACTCATCCCCATTTTCTGGAATGTCAACTGAAGCTTCTTTTCTTGTTTCACCACTTTCGAATTCAACATATTCTTTTTGAACTTCTGGTCGTTTGGTGTTTCTATCTTTATATAATTCATTTTCATTGAAGATGACATTTTTGCTTCTGATTACTTTTCTGTCTTCATTATCCCAAAGCCTGTAACCCATTTTTCTGACCCATAACCAATGAATGTGCACTTCTTGGATTTTGAGTCTAACTTATCCCTGTCACCATCTTCTAACAAATCGTAAGCACTACAACCAAAGACTTTTAAGTGTTCGAGACTTACTTCATTTCCTTGCCACATTTCTTCTGGCAATTTGAAACCCAAGGGAACGGATGGTGAATGGTTAATCAAGTAGGCTGCAGTATTAACTGCATCTGCCCAGAATGTTTTGGGCATCCCGTCATTCAAGCTCATGCTTCTAGCCCTCTCATTCAGTATTCTGTTGATTCTCCCTCTCATTCAGTGTTCTGTTCATTCTCTCGGCTACACCATTCTGTTGAGGAGTTCTTGGAACCGTTTTGATCATCTTTATCCCTTTCTTGGCACAATAGTCAATGAACTGCTTGCTTATATATTCACCACCATTGTCCGACTTTAAGCACTTTACCTTCAAATTAGTTTCATTTTCAACATCAGATTTCCATCTCTTAAAAGCATCAAATACATCAGATTTATGTTTAAGAACATAGACCCATACCTTGCGTGTTGAATCATCGATGAAAGTAACATAGTATCTCGAGCCTCCTAGAGATGAAACTGATGTTCGTCCATATACATCTGAGTGAACACGCTCCAGCTTCTGAGCTTTTGGTGTCCTCCCCGTCTTCACAAAAGTGACTCTCTTTTGTTTACCAAGGACACAAGATTTACATAATTCAGTTTCCACTTTCTTCAAGTCTGGAAACTTCCCTTTCTGAGCCAACATCTTCAATCCCTTCTCGCTCACCGAGTCGGTTGTGCCATAAAGTAGATGGACTCGGACTGGTGGTCATGGCATGAACACCTTTGTCGTGAATCTCTGCCATGCATAGAGTGCCTTTCTTTTTACCTTTAGCAATCACTAAGTTGCCTTTGATCACTTTCCATTGTCCACCCCTAAAGTGACATTAAACCCTTCATCGTCCAATTTTCTAACTGAAATCAACTTTCTCCTCAAATTAGGAATAACCCTGACATCTTTCAATGTCCATATAGTTCCCAATGAGGTCTTCAAGTCTACATCTCCAATACCCGTAATATCAAGCATTTGATCATCGGCTAAACAAACTTTACCAAAGTTACCTGTTTGTAGATTCTTGACCATCTCTGGGCATGAGATAGCATGGAAAGAAGCACTAGAATCCATAATCCAGGATTCCACTGAATTCTCAACACAACATATGAGAGCATCTCCTGATTCTTCAGAGACTACACTGTTTACTTCTTTCTTTGCAGCTGGTTTTGTACATTGGCTTCTAAAGTGACCTTTTTCTTTGCAGTTCCAACATTCAATGTCTTTTCTGTTCTTTGCCTGCCCCCTTTTTTTCTGGACCTTGACCTACCTCAATTAGTTCCTCTATCGTTTCTTCTTTCTCTACTTTCTGTGTGCAATAAAGAACTTGAACTGGAAGTTTCATTATTGCTTCTCCGTCTGATATCTTCATTTATAATCAAGTCAGGAATACTTTCAAAAGTGAGTTTGGTAGTGTCGGATGCAGTACTAATAGTTGTGACTGTGCCTGACCAACTGTCGGGAAAAGATGATAGAAGGAGGAGCGCTTGTACTTCATCATCAAACTTTATTTCAACTGAGGCTAAACGAGAGATAATCGAGTTAAACTCGTTTATGTGAGAGGTAACCGACATGCCTTCCTTCTTCTTGGTGTTAACCAATTGTCGGATGAGGAATACTTTGTTTGAAGCAGATGGTTTTTCATACATGTTGGACAAAGCTTTCAATACACCGTAAGTAGTTGTTTCATTGACAATGTTATACGCAACACTCTTTGCCAAAGAAAGCCTAACCACACCCAAAGCTTGTCTATCCAACAACTTCCATTCTTCATCATACATGTCATCCGGTTGTTGTCCCAACATAGGCAAATGCAAACCCTTTTGATACAACAAATCCTCAATTTGCATTCTCCAAAATCCATAATTACTACCATCAAACTTGTCAATCTTGATTTTACTATCTTCTGTCATTTTAACAAATAATTATCAACTGCTACAAACTAAACGAGTTCGTACTGCTAAAGGATAATTATACTAGCGGAAGCAATAAACGGAAACAAACACTTATTTATTTTAAGCTTTGAAATGGCAATTGAACAAATAATGATAGGTGATGAGATCCTTGTCAAAGTTGAGGGGCCTCCTTGGTCAAATTGAGAAACTCAATTTTCCACCAAAAAAGGCACGTACTGTGCTTATTTTCTTCTTCTTCACTGAACAGAATAAAGAGAACAGACGCTCTCCTCTTCTTCTCTAATCCGACGACCCAGATTGCAAAATCAAAACCCTAGATCTTCGATTTTAAGCCCTAGTTGATGGCTGGTCGGTGGGAGGCGGCACAGAAGAGGGAGGGTAGCGGAGGTGGGTGGCAGCTGGTGTGTATAGGTTTATTGGTACCCTAGTCTCGAGGCTAAAGAGGGCGGCGTCGGCGGTTGAACGAGCTCTGATGCACCTATGTGTTCAGTTCGTGTGAATCAATCGAGAGCCTGAGCACTGATACCAGTTGTTAGGTCTAGAACACGATTCCACAAACACTAGAACAATAATCAGCAAGCTTACACACTCACACACACACTCTAAAATCACAAGAACACAGGATTTATAGTGGTTCGATCAAGCTTGATCTACATCCACTCTCCACAACTAGTTTTCTTTGTATTATGTGCTCAAAAGTTTACAGTACATGAAGAGAAGTATATATAGGAGGAACAATTAGGGTTGTTGACTTTAAACTACATTAACAGAGAACACTCCTGCTAGATGCAGAAGGAGTGTAACACAAAACACCCCTGCTAGATGCACAAGGAGTGTAACAAAGAACACCCCTGCTAGTCAAGTCCTCCACAACACAACATGGGAGACTTTTGATAATGGTGATGTGGTTTATAATTAAAAGACTATGTTCGAGAATGAGAATGTTGTTTTGTCTCATGATCTTAACAAGCCTAAGAGTGGTTTAATTGAGAAAGAGAAGAACCAACCTGACATCTCCATTCTTTAGGGTGACCATGATCGTTCTCATGATCTGATTAATGGGTTAGAGGGTTTTCGAGATGATCTCCTTAGGCGGCTTTAGTCATCTCAAGGAATAGATAGCTCACTTCAAACAAAATACATTGCTACCGAAAGGGATTTGCTAGCTAAAGATATAATGTTCCTCTTATCTTTTTGTATTTTCCCATGTATTTGTTTTCTTCCTCTTTTCTTCATTCATTCTTTCCGTCTTTACTCTTAGGTTAAGTTCAAAAAGGTGTAAACAAAATACATTGCTATCGTAAGGAAACCATCATGAATGAGAAGGAGATCTAGTGGGGAGAGGAGCGAAGTCACCTAATGGAAGAAAAAAGCCCATTTGGAGGTTGATTTGAGGTTCTTCGGGTATGGTTTTAAGTTCCTAAAGACCAAATATGGACTAGACTAGCAAATTGCCATGGATCTAGAGTACGGGGATCAACTTCAAAAGTTAGTGCTTCTATCTCAGAAAAACATTGATCGGGGGAAGCAACAAGTTGGGATATCAAAGAGGAGATAAAGCGTTCAAGAGCACCCGTAGCCTATTCCACTCACTCTTTAATGGTGGGAAGATAGTGTTTCCTTACGTGGGATAACTTGCTTTTAAAACTTGTACCCTGCTGTCAACCCATTACGATATCCAAGTACAAAGCGTGCGTCATATACTTCCCCGAAAAGCCCCAAGTATTCATTAATCATTACTAATTTTGATCTTACCATCAACGTGAGAAAAGCCTTAAGAGACAAGACAATGACGATCAACAATAAGCTTGAAATTATCAGACCTACAAGAGTAATCTCTGCATGAAGTTGTTCAACGTCCCTAGCCACATACTTAAAACCAGAATCAAAAAACCTAAGAAGAAGCACATCTACGTGGGGAGAGGAGCAAAGTCCCCAGTTGTTTGCTCGTCTAATTGAGAGCATTGAACAATTGATCGGTGCATTTTAGGGTACACTATGTTTTATATCAGTTAGAAAAAAATGCATTAACATTAGAACAAAACATATTACTTGGATAGGTTTTTATATTTTGTAGGTTGAGCGAAAATAAGTTAAAACATGCGATATTAGATAAATAAATGCTAATGGTCCGTTGGTTAAATTTAAAACGGCTTTCTTTGTGTTAGGTTTTGTAACCTTTCCGAAATGAACAAAAGAAATATAATAATATTATATGTTTGCTTCTATTTGCTGTGACTTATACATAAAATATTCAAGTAATGAAATTGGCGTCAAATTGCTAATTGAATTTAGATGTAAATATACATATAAACTTAAATGGACTTTTGTTGTGCAGAATTTATTTGGCAGCTCAATTTACGAATGGGCCACTAAAAAGGATTGGTGATTTCTTTTGGAATAATAAAAAGATGAAACGATAAACTTTGTATCAAAAGTTTTTTATAAAAGTTGAAGCCATAAATAATCGTGATAGTAATTAACAGAAAATTGATTTCAGGTGAAACAAGAAAAGGACTTGGTTTGCTGTTTGAAGTTCGTAACATAAACAAATGAATGATATTGGACTAAACTAATCTATTGCCTTTTGGTTAAATTCTTTGGGTCACAAATTATTAGTGGGGTATATAATAAAGGCCCATCATTGAAGATAATGTTGGCTGGGCCAACGAGAGGTGAAATCGGAAAACCGGAAGCTGCCGCCCACAAAAATTTTGTGTGTGTGTGGGGGGGGGGGGGGGGGGGGGGGAAGGTGCACAAAACGGGTTTTGGACAGGAACCGGTTGTTTGGTAATCAGGTATTACCGGGCCCGGGTTTTAGGATGAACCGGGTAGGAACTGGCTCAGGTAATTGGTGTGCATATGAGAACCCCGTGGAACCGGTTCAGGGATGACTGGGTCCGTGTTACCCAGAACCGGGTACAAACCGGTTCCATCGATTTTTTTTTGAAATTTTACCGTTGGGAATCCGTTTCCAACGGTAATATAGCCGTTTGGAATCGATTTTTGACAGTTTTAACCCTCTAACCATGGCCGGCCCTGGGGGTGGGAGGGGAGGACCACTGGCCAAGGCCTGATATTTCGAAGGGCACTTTATTTTATGAAAAAACCATATATGTATATGTAAAATATATTTTTTAATAGGGTATACCTATACAAACACCAACATATGTCCATTTACAAAACTATTCTTATGGTTTAGATTATTTATTAGCCCTTTGGCATTAGGCTTAGACCTTTAGTGAGCCCAATACCCAATTTCGTTAAGGCGTAAGGGCACGTTTTTTCAAGCTCGAACAAGGTACACGAACTCTCAGAGTCGGCCATGCCTCTAACTTAATATAAATAGGCCTAGATTGTTTAGTTTTAACCACACCACTTCTCTAACTTCAACACCCTCAAAAAGACAAAATCGCTCAAGTTTTTTTATATATACAAGACTCCAACAATGGCAAGCAATGAAAATGTTGTTTTGGTTCTTGAAACCAAGAGAAACCCGAAGGTTTGAAAGCACTACGACCTTTGCCTCATGTCCAATAACACCGAGATGGCTCGGTGCAAATATGTGAGAGGTTCATAAAAGTGGTGGCAAACTCGACGCTCAAAAAACTTACAGACAAACATTGTCAGGTTAAAAAAGTGAAGAAGGAGAGGGAGTCGTCCAGAACCGCCGACCAAAAATAGTGGTAGTTTTTAACTTCCACTTTATGTTTGATATGCCCAAGTTTATGGTTAATTTTAATGTTTAAGCTTAGGATATTACCAGGGCCGTCGCCGAAAATCACAAAAAAAAAAAAAAAAAAAAAAAATTGGCCCTGTGCGAGATAAAAAATTTGGGCCTATTTGCAATTTTTTTTTCCAGCAGCACCCCTCAATTCACTAACACTTGCTCCTTATTTAACATTGTCTCATAAATGGCCGAGCCGAGCTTACTTAAACTTGTTTACGAGCTGAGCACAATCCTAAAAATAACATTGTTTAGTAAACGAGCACGAGTCCGAGCTTCACTTATCGAGCTCGCGAGCCTTCAATAGTCTATTAATCATACTATTTTTATTTAATATATTAACTAGTAATAAGACCCGCGCGCTTTGCGGCGCGGGTACCTCGCAAATATTGAACGGATTAGTCCAAACGTTATGTGATGTGTTAACCATATGGAAACGCACGTTTTGACTTATCCGATTGAACTCAATGTATCCTATAGTTGCATTGTGATTGGATCAAAACGTAACGTAAATCCAATTTATATCGTACAATCATAACGTATTATACACGACCCGACTAACTCGAATTTATATCGTCAAGACAAAAACTCTCGAGGGGGTCAAAGTGACATTTACAAAGTTAATAAAAAGTTAAGTGGTTAAAAATTGCATTGTATAAACTTAAGGGCTAAGAAAGGCTAAAGATAAAATTTGATAAAGTTTTGGGGTAAGAAGGAAACTATATCAAAGTTGGGGCTGAAAAGGAAATTACCACAAAGTTAGGGTGTCAAAGGCAAACTCTTTGTAAAATGGAGTAGTACTTTAGGGACTAAATTTGCCATTTTATGAAACTTTGAAGATACCAATGTCAAGGGGCTAAAATTGAAACATCCATGAAAGTATGGGGGAGGAAGGCAAAGCCGGTGTCGTTAAGACAAAAACTCTTAAGGGGGTGAAAGTGTCATTTACAAAGTTCATAAAAAATTAAGTGGTTAAAAATTGGATTTTCTAAACATAAGGGCTAAGAAAGGGTAAAGATAAAATTTGATAAAGTTTTGGGGTAAGAAGGAAACTATAACAAAGTTGGGGCTAAAAAGAAAACTACCACAAAATTGGGGTGACAAAAGCAAACTATTTGTAAAATGAAGTAGTAATTTAGGGATTAAATTTGCTACTTTATAAAATTTTTAAAATACCAAAGGTCAAGGGCCTAAAACTGCAATATCCATAGAAGCAAAGGGGGGAGGAAGACAAAGTCGGTGGCACCGACTTTGTCTTTTAAGATGTTGTATAATTAATATATAATAAACGAGCCGAGCTCGAGTTTGAGATATAACCAACGAGCCAAGCGCGAGCTCTCATAAGTAAATCGAGCTCGAGCTCAAGCTCGGCCTGGTCGAGCTCGGGCTCGGCTCACCTCATTTGCACCCCTACACTTGAATCCTTTCCGCAAAAAGAAATGTAATATGTGTAAACATATCCAAATTAGTTTGGCAACAAACATTTTCATACAAATAAAATATATAGAACTAGATATTGGGTTTTTCTAAGTTTATATTGTTAATGGTTAAATAAGAAATAAAAAAGCTATGAAGTTAAACAAAAAAAAACATGTAAAGTTTGTTATGTAAATGGAAAAAACTATAAACTTAAACAATAAAACATGTAAAGTTTGTTTTGTAAATGGTTAATGAAAAGAAAAAATAAAATTATTTACAAACTTATGAAGGCCCATATTAAATGTGAAAATAAAAACTTAAAATTAAAATTAAGCTATATGAGGCTTAAAACAGCCCTTGGAGGCCAGCCGTTTGAGGCCCACTGAAACACAGTCGATGAGAACCAACAAAAATTAGAAAAAAAAAGGTAAGCGCGGGATTCGATCCCGGAACCACTGTGCTTTTTGAAAACTAAAAGCATCCTTCGAGCCAGACAGTGAATTTGTATCATTTCTTCTACAATAACTTTTTATATATATAAATACATATATTTTTTAAATATTTTGGACCCCTAGATAGTTTGGGTCTTGTGCAGTTGCACCTACCGCACAGGCCCAAAGCCGGCTCTGGATATTAGTATGTAATGTATAATATCTAATGTTTAGTGTTTCGTGTTTTAATGTTTGAATGTGTACTGTTTTAATGTTTCTTATTTTAGTGTTTGATATTTTAATGTTCAACTTATATAAAATAACATTAATATTAAACATACTTAATATGACAAATAAAATACTTAAACTAAATTACTAAAACTAAACTACTAATACTAACTACAATTGAAATTCTATTACGAGTTATAAAATTTCTAGCTTGGTAAATTGTCTTCTATTAACTCGTTCATACTTGGTCATTAATTCTTCACTAACTTGCTCACCATTTGGTTTTTCCAACTCGACCGTGCATCGGCGGTAAATTTCACTAAATCTTCTTATTGGTTAGGCCATGCTAATGATCTTTGCTTTAAGATCTTTACTTTTACGCTTGGTTGGATCATCCATTTCCTCTTCAAACCTCTCCTTAATCCGAAGCCAAAACCACTCCCAAAGTTGTTACTTGGACCTTCCATACGTAACTCTTCGGTCCTAACATGTACAAAAGCTAGAATCAACGCATACTCCTCATTGTCACTCCAATATTGAGACATTTTCGTAAGTGTTTGATTTGCGGTTTTTGGGATTGTTTAAGTATTTTTGTGTTGGGAAATTAACCAATACACCCCAAAGGTATTTATAATGACTTTGGATGTACAAAAACCGGTTCCGACAGTCAAAAAATTAAATATTGCTTAAAGTACATTTTTTAACGTTAGGAACCAATTTTGATTTTTTTTTTACCGTTGAAACCGGTTCCTACCCGAGTAAAATTAGTTCGGATCGAAACTAATCTTGATTAAAAATGTTAGAACTGGGTACGCCTAATAGGGTATAAACGAGCATGGACCAGTTCCTCCTACTACCGGGTAGGAACCGGAACCGGCCTCGAGTCGGGTATGGTACCGGTTTTTTGTACACCTCTACATTCAACAGCTATTTTTGAAAAAGGGAGGGACGTACGACAACGACGTGGAAGGTAGGACGCAAGTCGAGAAGGAGAAAAAGGATTTTGGTGTTGATGGCGATAATCAAGATGGGAACTATGACTGGGATGTGAGGCTAAATCATCCTGATTTCCTCTAGGTGTAGGGTTTGTGTATGTGACTTTTAATTTTACTTGTTTAACCTTGGTTTTTGGGATTGAATTTGTTAACCTGTTTTGATCAGATTTAATTGTGGTTTTACTTTTCAATGAGTTAGTTTTGTTTAAATATTAAATTGATAATATTTTGATTATGTTTTGTTTATTGGTTTATGGTTTTACATAATTAAATGGGTGGTTGTGCAAATAAAACCTATTAAGTTCGGTTTCATATCCATTACTTTTTAATAATATACATAGTCACCCTTGATGACTTAATTCCCATGAGGTTACTCTATTAATTGTTGTTTTGCCAAATTAGAAACCCATAGCTGATCATTCTTCTCATAATTGTTTGCAACCAATTAAAGTTCATATGTTTTCGTAATTATCAATCTAAATGCTAAACTCTAGTTTTCAATGAAGTTTTAGAATAAATAATCAAACAAAACGTGTTATACTGGCCACAAACTTCTCATGGATTCGATACACTAGTTTTATGATTGTCTGGCACGTCTGCCTATGTGATCCTTTTAGGTGTGTTTGCCACTATTTAATTGTGTAAATGTATGCGATAATCGTAAAATGAAAAAAGAACAGATACGTTTCATTGATTGTTTCAATGGGTCACCTTACCCCACCCTCCTCGGTATGGTGCATGATTTGTCTCCTTATCGTGTCGTTCCTTATCCGCACCCACAAGCCTAAGGGCATAAAGTGTTTTACCACTTCTCCTGATTGCCGCAACATCCTACAGGAGGTCCCGAAAGTGAGGGCAAAGAACCCACTCCTACCATCATGCCATGTCAGTCCTCCATTCCATGGAGAACGTGCTTCTCTCTAAACCCCATCCTAATCGTGTTGTGAAGCTCCAACAAATCCTTAACCGAAATTGCATAAACTTGAGGTATTTGACACCACGAGCTAATAGCTTGCCATAAAACCGAAGCCACCAAACACGCAACAAAAATATGATCCTAAGTCTATGTACCTGCATCAGAAAGAATAAAACTAGAAGACTTGACTTGAATATTCCTAGTGCTCAAGGCCTCTAATGAAGGATTAATCTTGATATATGAATGAGTAATTGAATAGTTAGAGATAATTGTTATGTTTATCTAGTTAGTTTTTTTAATTTGGTAAATTAAGTATTAGAGTTGGAATTGGTTTAGGATAGTTTGTTTAGCAAGTAATTAGTTTAGTATAAATAGATGAGTTATGTTATGTAATTCTTTGGATCATATGCTTTCATTGATAAATAAATAAAGGAGTTGAATGAGTTTGTTCAATCTCGTGTTTTTGTATTTTATCAAGAGCCTAATTTACAACATCCAATGTGAAAAAATGGTTCATTTCCGATTTCCATGCGAAAATGTTACACTTTATAGAAATGGTGTACCTATTGGCACACCAATGCGCCTATATGCACACCAAAAATTGTTTTTTTTTTGTCTTATATGCACACCCTGCAGTGTCGAGCTGTGGCCAAAGCGCGGCGTTTTGGTCCGGTCAACCAGACAAAGACTGACGGGTCTGTTGACCGGACCAAAACGGCGAGCTTTGGCCGCGTTTTGGTCCTGTCAACCAGACAAAAGACTGACCGGGTGTCTGGTTGACAGGACCAAAATGCGGCCAAAGTTTGGCGTTTTGGCCCGGTCAACAGACCCGTCAGTCTTTGTCTGGTTAACCGTACCAAAACGCCGCGCTTTAACCACAGCTCGACACTACAGGGTGTGCATATAGGACAAAAAAACACGTTTTGGGTGGTTATCTACACACCAAGTGTGTACAACTCGACACTGCTGGGTGTGCATATAAGACAAAAAAAACACTTTTTGGGTGATTATCTACACACCAAGTGTGTAGATAGTTTAAGCCTATAGAAACCATTTACACCATTCCTTGATGTATAAATGACATCGATTTCTTTACTCAACAATATTTTAATCGACCCCTTTGTAATGCATATCCCCAATCCATTTCCGTGAGTTCATATTATTGGACCAAGTCACCGTTCCCGGCTAGTCATAACATTATCCTATTATGTTAATTTAAGAAAATAAATTATGTTTTTGACCCTACATTATCCTATGTTTTTTATTGGCCATAGGATACTTAAGGGATCCAAAATTCTAAATGATAGGATTGGATGTTTTGACTTATAGATCAATTGGCAATTGTCACTAACTATGTTCTTCAATAAAATCAACTGACATAACGACTTAGCATCAATAAATGGTCGCCCCAAACATGGCTTCAAGTAATTGGCAAACACCATAAGTCATTTCATGGAGACACATCAAACAAATATGTACAAAAAGTATCTTGCGTGCTCGTTTTCCAATTTTATATTATGCAAACCTGCTCCATTAAATAATTTTATTCATATTTTAATTAGTTATTTGGTCAAATCAATATCCGAACATGAAAATCCTCTAAATGACGTATCTGTTTATCATAAAATATAAGAATCATACATTACATTTCTTGCTTCAAAGGAAACCATTAAAACACTAAATTTTAAACAAGATTTCACTAAATTTTTTTGTTGGAGAATAATTATGGAGAAAAACATATTAAAATTCACTGAAATTAACCTTTTTTTAGCATAATTCATTTTTTTCATTTCAATCATACTTGTCAAGTTACATTAAAACAAAAGGTAGACGTGCAACAAGCTGCGCGGCCATCCCTTTCTGAATTTCAAACCCTAATCTAAGAAAGACAAAACCCTACCCCTGGGGCTGAACAATTGTTGGGGATGACCCATTGGATCTGGTCAGGATGTGGATAGCTTCTAACGGTAGGGAGCCAAATGTGTTAAAGGCAAAAGGGACAAAAACATGTTGGTTCTTTGCACAAGTTTTAGCGTGCTTATCTACTTTCTTCGATTCTGCCTTTCTTTTTGCTTGTCCAGCTACAACCCCGTCTTCCCTTAAACAAACCAAAGAGGAAACCCCTCGTGAGGTCCACACAAGCATGTTTCCCTTAGCCCAGCCAAAGACGAGCAGATCCGCTGGTCGCAGAGTAGATCTCCCTTCCATAGGGTCCATGAGTAAATTCACAGGGGCCTCTTTCTTAGCCGAAATCCCAGGTCTTCTCAGGATGTCCCACAAAACATCTTGTACCCAGTCATGCCAATATTTGAACAGATGGAGCTCTTTACAATGCACTGCGTGCTCCCCGTATTCATCCATATAAGCTTTACAGCATATCAGACAAGTTTCATCTTCTGGGTACATATGGATCATCAGCCTGTATTTAAGGATGGCTTTGTATTCTACTGCAGACATACATTGTCTCAGCCCCTCAATCGGGATAATGGTTAAAAAATCCTGAGTATGGGGACCCTTCAGGCACTCAAGCACTGCCTTCTGACGAGATGACAAATCAAAAACTTCTCCCAGGCTCCAAGCGATTTTGCTAAACTGAGCATTCGCCAAAGTTTTTTGTGGCTTCAAGGTGGCGCTGTCCTTGTTAGAGAAACCGCTAATATCAAAGTCTGGGAGAGAGACATTTAAGCGTTCGAGCGCCTGCTGATAGTCCGAGTCGAGCCCGAAAACCCCATTGTTTCGAAGGATATGATCCTGTAGTTCCTAAGACTGAGCTTTGGACGTCACAAAGGCATAAACCCCAACATCTCAAGTTGAGAGGAGGCCCAAACCACCTAAACGCATTCACAGAGATGCCAGACGCCATTGGAGGTCGCCAAAGAAGGGGCCACCACCCACAACTATGTCTTCTATGGCCCCCCGGAGGCCATTATCGAACCGAGATGCCGCATCCACCATCAAATGGGGTTGAGAAGTCCGCAGGCCAAAAAGTAACTTAGTAACCCCCATGGACGACCTTAGCAGAAGGAGCTCACATTGGGGATCCCTAAGGAATGGCAAGAGTTTCATAAGTTCAACTGCCCCCGAGGCTCGCCGCCTTGCCAACTCTCATGTCGGCCAAAAAAACCTCTATTTTCTTAATATTGAGGTAAAGCCCCAGAGATGGCCCCTCCTTGTTAATGATGTCTAAGGACCTAGCTATTAGGTCGTGTGATCAGGATCTGTTCGGTTAGAACGTGGTTGGATCGATCAGAATCAAGGTGCGGAATCCCTTGATAGTGTCACAGAATCAACAACAACAGATTCAACGTTTAGTCTCGTCTGATTTCTATTAGATTGATGGTGAAAGTACAGTAGCTCCGGTAGAATCTCATACCAGCAGAGGTTCCTTACAAGTTCAGCCAAAAGTTCTTAAACACTAACACTAGCTAGCTATTTATAGGCAACAACCAGGGAAGGTTATAAGTGTCACCCAATCGGATGGTGATCCGATCGGATGGTCATCCAACGAATTACACTTTTACATTTACGCACCGATCCCTGATTTGTCTTTACACAAACATACATACAAGTACATACATATACAAAATTACATACACATCACAAAATATACAAGACTCGATGCAGACGGAAGCTACAGACATATATACTAACACTAGCAACCTTAGTCGCGTTGCCTATAACCGTCCCATTATCCAAGTACCAAGCATGAAACGGGAGGTTACAGCGGTCCTACACCCAGAGAATGAGGGGGTGTAAGGCAAGGGCAAAGAGAAGGGGCGACAAGGGATCTTCTTGTTGCACTCCAGTAGTAGCCAACTGATAGATTGACGTAAAGAAATTGGACCCACCAATAGATTGACGAACAACCGAGCAGACTGGGCGTAAAGAAATTGGACCCACCGATAGATTGACGGACCCAACCTTCGCAAAGAAATTGGACTCAACCGATAGATTGCACGCATTACCAACATACAACCGAGCAGACTGGGCGTAAAGAAATTGGACCCACCAATAGATTGAGCAGACTGGGCGTAAAGAAATTGGACCCAACCGATAGATTGCACGAATTACCAACATGCAACTGAGTAGACTGAGTTTAAAGAAATTGGACCCACCGATAGAAATTGGACCCACCGATAGATTGAGCAGACTGGGCGTAAAGAAATTGGACCCAACCGATAGATTGCACGCATTACCAACATACAACCGAGATGACTGGGCGTAAAGAAATTGGACCCACCGATAGATTGACGGACAACGCTGATGAACCTCCTTGAGGAAGGTTGTGCGGTCAACCGTGTTGAACGCATTGGAGAAGTCCCACAGTAAGCAAGGCCAAGGAACCATCTGCATTAAAGGAGTTGAGAAATTTGTCCGCACGGTGAAGCATCATCTCTGCACCATTTGACATCCCCACCCCAAATTGAAAGTCTCCCAAATACTAGGCCATGTTTTTCCCAACCTACTTCATTGCCAACTTGGAAACCAACATTCGCAAGATACCCCCGACAGCAATATGTCGAATTCCTTTATCAGGCTTCAATAAGGGGGTAAGGGGGACCGAGGCAACTGTCACACTCCAACCGATGGCGGAAACATCGGGGCAAGGCACTGAGCGAAACAGATTGTCCAGAAGTTTCCATAACAATTATCATTACCAATTAATTTAAAGTAACATGTCCCATACCATGTCTTAAAGGGCAAACAAATTATTACAGACAATTCTAGTCAAGTAGTTCTGTTCCGACAACTCAGATTTATACATAGATAGTTTATTTATTGGTTTCTAGGACTCCGTCCCTATCCTCAATTTCATCACCAGCACACAAAGCATGTAAACATCCTAAGCACCTGTCACATACGTTAAAGTAAAAGTAAATACACATAGTGTAAAGGTGAGCATACAAGTTTAATAATAGCATATAGAGTTCGAAAGCGTTACGCATAACCATCACGTACACAGAGTGAAATGAGGCATGTTAGTTATCGACATGAACCAATCGATACCAATGACTCCAGGTTGACTGCCCAGGGCAGTTCGCGATACATTCTCACCACTGTGAGCCATGTAGGTAATTGTCCTTAACAACCCCCGAGTGAACGGGTGCTGAGTCCAAACTAATAGTACTATCGTTGCTAAGGCAGGTAGACAGCATTCCATGTGTAAACATAACAAACAAGCATTCATTAAGTCACGTATAACATGCGGTAAAGGTTAGCGTTTAAAGTATTGCGTAGTGTGTTCGATGTGATTTAGTATAAGTAACGTATGTAACACCCAAAAGTGCATAAAGGAAAAAGTGATCGAGTATACTCACAGCGGTTGATGGATTGAAGGGAGCGCTAGAGAGTAGGGTTAGCCTGAATAGATTGATAGCATATTGATAAGTGACGCGTAAAATGGTGCAAAGTACAAGTGGTTCGGACAGCAGTCCGTTCGGATGGTAGTTCGATCGGACAGCCAGTCGTGTGAGTGGTTGTCCGTTCGGACAGTCGTCCGGTCGGATGACTATTCGAGTGGATTGTTTCTTCCTTTGGGAAGGATGTGTTTGTGTATGACGGCTTGACTTTTGAAGTTTTCGTTGTAGCATTTTGAAAACATTGAAGTACCTTTACCTTTCAGGCCGGTCGATCGGACGGTGTCAGTGAGAACAAGTTCATAGCAGGGTGTCACTCGATCGGACGGTTGTTCGATCGGGTGGCATCCTTTGTGCATTGAACATGTTGAAAATTGTTTAAGTGTTGAAGTTTAAACGTCTCATGATTCGATTGGCAGGTCGATCGGATGGTAGTCCGATCGGACAGTAAGTCGCTCAGCATTCAGACTTCAAATGTTGGCAAAAATGGTTAAGTGTGGGTCCAAGGTGCAAGTCGTACGGGTGGCCAGTCGTGCGGTTTGACTGTCCGTTCGGACAGCAGTCTGTTCAGACGGCACTCCGTCCTGGTTGACCTGTTCGTCTTACACTTGGTTGTTTTGATAGTTTGTCGTTTTATCGAGATGTGTTGATATCGTGCTAACCAACAGAACTCCATCCTAAGCTCTAGTGACCCGATCGAACAGGAATCACCCAAGTTCGGTCAGTCCACCAGTTCAGGACGATTGTTCTTGGTTAACCCGGAATCGATAATCTCGTGGATAGGATACGGATCTTGAACCAACACAACCACAATAATGAGTAGTAAGCCGGCACAAGTTCCGATTCTATCGGTTTTGAGTGCATTGAGTGTAAAAGAGTTGAAAGAAAGTTGGAAAACCATCTTTCACTTCTTTTCATTGTGAATATGTTTAGATCTATGGAAGATCTTTGTTAGTTTATGTGGAAATCGGTTAGATCTAAGTTGTTCTTGGTGGATTGAGGCCAAAATATGAAGTTCTTCAAGAACACATGATGACGTCATCCTAGAACACCTTAAATCTCGACTATTTCACGGTTAAAAGTTAAGATTTAAAAGATAGAAAGGTGTAGGAGTGCGTGTAGATTAAGGAAGTACAAGATTTAGGACGAGATCTTACCGGAATCGTGAGAAATCTGAAGAAAAGTGAGGAAAACGAGCTGGTCGGACGTCACTTGCCAAAAAGAAAGTTTGAAAGTGACAAGGGGTATTTATAAGGTTACCAAAAGTGGAAAGGGGTGGAGAGGGGCTGGTCACTCGGTTAGGCAGTCCGATAGGATAGCTGTCCGATCGGATGGCAGTCCGATCGGTCGGCTGGTCGCCTGGTCGATCAGTCACCTCGTTCTAGTGTTCGGCGCGACGAGTTTTGATGTTTCGATTTCGATTGTGGGCGTTTCGATGCGATAGAGTTTCCTAGTCAAATTACTTTTAATCCCAACTACTCATATCTCGCGCTATCTCTTTTCCACCAATTATCATAGCATTTCGATTGCGATTTAGTTCGATTGCGTTTCGATTGATTACCACGACATAACATAAATAAACATGCACAGGTAACACATAAGGCACACACACACGTATATCAGTAACCAAAATGCGTATTTCGAGTTGCGAGTGCGATTGCGATAGCGATAAAGCGATTAAACATGCGATAAATAGAGATTACCATGCGATTATTAATAGATACTCCACATAATACAACTAAAGCGAAAACAAAATAGACTAATTACAAGTCAAAGAAGTCAAAACAGGTATTGAGCAAGGAGAGACAGATCGCAATTAGCAATTTTTTCTTCCTTTGACTTCAATCTTGACTTTGACTTTGACTTTCGAAACACGGGGTGTTACAGCAACAAACTCAGCCAACAACTTAGGGCAAGATCCTCCAAGCCATAAGTTGACAACTTCAGTAATGTTTGCTAGCAAACCCGATGAAGTCATTAAGCCCTCGCCCCCAATAGCATCTAACAGGTGCTGGGCCTGCATCCCGTCCCTACCACAAGATGTCCCTTTAGGAAATGATCAGATACATTTGAGCACACACTCCCGATCAGCAACAAGAGTGGGTTGGGCGTGAGGGTTGGTAGGTAAGGACGGGGGTATGTGGTAGGAGCAACTCATAATATTGAAAATATTCATCCTGTCATCCATCTCTATGTATTTTATACGTACCAAATTTACCAATAGGGTCCATTTCGTTTTTCTTACATACAAGAGAGAAATGTTTACTCCATGGAAACAAAAAATTGGGATAATATCAAGCAATTTAATTATGGGTGCTACTTTCTACACCCCCTAATTACTTTTTACACCCCCTCTCTCATATACTTACAGGTGGGGCCCGTGTGGGACCGACAGTTTTTCTCTCACAAGGGGGTATAATCAAGAGAGGGGGTGTGTGTTTAGAATCAGCCTTTAACCATTACTAACATACTTAAAAGTGTTTCTTGTGTAGAAATCATTTGACACATCACTTGCGGGAAGTGTGTGACCAAGGGGTTGTATGAATGAATACTACATATACATTTAGAAGATGGGGGAATAGTGCAAGGCAGCTGCCTGGCACTTCTCTATTGGACCAAACTAATTTTAATTTAATTTTATTCTCAGTTTATTATTACGCTTTCGTCCTTCGTTTAAACTTACGTTTTTGCCCCCAGCTCAAAATAAAATTATAAATTTGCCCCTAGCTTAAAATTACGCTTTTGCCCTCGGTTCAAAAACTCACTTTTAATTTTGTTCCCAGTTTAAAATTACGGTTTCGCCCTCCGTTTAAAATTACGTTTTTGCCCCCAGTTCAAAATAAAATGTTGTTTTTTCCTCTAGCTCAAAATTACGATTCTGCCATCAGCTCAAAATTACATTTTTGCCCACAGTTCAAAATAAAATTATGTTTTCCCCCTAGCTCAAAATTATGATTTTGCTCTCACTTTAAAATTATGATTTCGCCTCCAGTTCAAAATATAGTTACGATTTTGCCCTCTGTACAGACATACATGTTATGAGAGAGAAATATTCGGCTTATTGCCCCGCAACGCGGGCGGGGCAAAAACTAGTTAATGATTATTTAGAGAATGTTATTAGAATAATGTAATTTTTATAACCTTTGGATCAATAGTTTATAAAGCAACACATATAAGTTGCAACAAGATTCATTGGTTTTATACATGTCATCTTTACTAGATGTTTTATATGTTACTTTTTCAATATCCACTAATTTTTTTTCATTTGAACTAGTAATAAAATATTATTGTTATTTTTTTTTTTTGAACGGCAAAACACTTTATAAAATATTATTGTTAAGTAAACTCCATGAAAAAAAAGTCGAGGACATGCCAACATAAAAAGAAGTTCCGAAAACTAAATCAGATCGCATATCATTTTTACGCGAATTACACAATTTACAACTCTCATGTTGATTATTAGATCTAACGAACAGGACCCCAAAAAGAGGGTTACCAAAAAGATGATATGACCATTTATAATTATGTCTTTCTAGCTTTACATGAGAAGAATATGATATTCAAAAGTCTTTTATGTATGGAGCCCAAAGTTACAAAATTGCCGTGCATCTCTAAGTCATCAATACTCACAATTGTTAGTACCATATGAACAATTCAAGTTGAAAAGTATCAACTAGTTTTAAGTTGTATGTCAATTAGTTTTGGTAGTACATCAATGTGATATTAGTTGTGCATCATTGACATATATATTTATTAGGCATCAATGAAATATTGGTTGTGAATCAATAAAATATTAGTGCATCATTATTGTAATAGTTGTACATCACTAAGTAAATATTTGTATGTTAGTGAGTCCCTAGTTTTGCACCGTTGGATTGATATTTTTCCATTACAAAAGTATGCATCAATATGACAGAGTCGTCCACGATAACTCTCAAAAAACTTTAGGCTTTGGGCGACCAAAAAATTGGGCCCAAAATTATAGATATGGGAGGAATGAATTAAGAAATAAAACCTTAGTAGTTAAGCTAATACTAGAACTTGAGACCTTTACATTATTTTGAGATGCTTTTTACACTGCACCATCAACACTTTTTAACATAATAAATGGATACATATATTAAATTTATAATTTAGTATATATATAAAAACTTATAAAAACCTTTGGGCCCTTTGAAAATTTGCATCATAGTTATGATTTGTGCATTGCAATTCTAATATGTGAATTAAAACAATTTAGGTATGTATTATCTATGATCACAATTATAATCTGTGCATTAATTTAGTTTAGTTATGCATCGATAGTATGGATAATAACTGATTCACAATCATAAAACTGTGAATCAACCCTATAAATCTGGGTAAATAGATAAGGTGAATCAAAGCTATAAATCTGGGTTAAATGCACCGTTATAAATCAATATCGCATAAAACCATGCTCAAAAAATATCTACTCGTGTGTCTTAAGAAACTTTGAGATTGTCAAGCATTTTGGATTTCATATTTACGCTTTTAGAAAACAAATATCTTTAACTTTTTTTAAGGCATTAAGCTATGTAGCACTTGGCTTTTATTTTTTCTTGTTTTCCCATAGTTCCACATTGGCTTTCCACTCGTCTTTGTGGTTAAATGTAAAAAATACCTTTTTATATAGAAAACGTAGAAAAGATTTGGTGTATCGATCTTATCTTATCTGATCTAATCAAATCTAAGTAGAGATTGATATGGTGGCAAATTAGTGTATTTAATAGGAAGTTAAACAAACGCATGCAATGAAAAACGAGGAAGAAATAAAATATGTACTTAAAGAGTTAAGGGGTTTCTTTCGTATAGATTGAATATATAATAGTTTTCATATTATTTTAATTTAAATATCTTTAACATACTTTAATTTTTGGTATAGATTGAATATATAATAGTTTTCACAATATTTTAATTTAAATATCTTTAACATACTTTATTTTTAAAAGAAATTATACCATTAATCTAGAATCTTTATGTCATTTAATTTGATTTATACAATTTTATACGATATTTTGAGCATAGTTTTATGCAATATTGATTTATAAGGCTATGAGGAGTGGATGGAGCCCCATGGGGCTTTATCAAGTCCACATAGGATCCACGTCAGCCATGGAGCCCCCCTTTAATTTGAAGGGTGTGGATGGAGCCTCTATTAAACAAAATAAAAAAAAAAATTTTGATTGGTCCAAATTGAAGAAGATGGCGCCATACATGGTTACCATGGTGGAGCCCCATGGAGCCCAAATATGGAGGGTGTGATGATGGATGGTGACGTGGCGGTGATGGAGCCCCATGGAGCCCCCACACCCCATAGCCTAATGATGCGTCTAACCCTTTTGCATCAATTACAAGGTTGTCAAGGGCAACGTTATTACAATTCTATAACTGGTTTTGAGACAAATTAATGGTGTATCAAATATTTCCAATATTTGCTTAACTGTATAGGTTTGATACACTATTGTAGTATGTTAAAAAGCACAACTATTATAACATGTGTCTAACATATTAAAACGGTGCATATAAATATTAAAACGTGACATAAAACTTCTTAGGCTTAAGTTACTGTTGTAATGTTTTTTTTATAAACAAACATATAACGATGTGTCAACTTTTTTTTTTTTTTGAACGGCCAACAAAAGAAATTTTATTATTAATCTAGACAGCGGCTAACACCAAACTTACATACTCCATACACAAAAACTTACATCCAAGAAATCAAAATATTGAACGTTCTAGAACACATCGAAACATTTCCATTGTTCCCAAGTAATCGCCGACGCCTTTGCTCGATTCTTTATCCACAGAAAACTTTTCGCCTTAATTTAATTTCTTCCAATATGTTTTTATCGTCTTTGTCCTTCCTGAAAAAATTAGCTAATTTCGCGAGTTCCATAGACACCAGATTGTGACTAAACACACCGCATGGAAAGCCTTTTTCCTCTTTACCGAACCATGGAAACGTTTGTGATCTTCAAGTATATCTTTAAAACTAAAAGCCAAGAAAAATTGTGCCTTACACCATTGGTAGACAAGCTGCCAATCAATTTGAGCTAATTCGCAGGCGACAAACAAATGTTCACTAGTTTCGGAATACTCCCCACATATTGCACATTCCAGATTTTGGACCGAAATACCCCACCTTGACAGCGCTAACCTGGTTGGAAGTCTTTCTTTTTGAGCTCGCCATACTACTATGCCAACTTTTTTAGGAATCCAGTTGTTCCATTCCACTACATACTCAGAAGGAGCACAACTTGTCTCGATTATTGCCTTTTTAATACTAGCTACATTGAATTGACCCGCATCATCCAGTTTCCACACCCAACTGTCTTTCCCCGTGGAGACCGACACATGTTGCAAGAGGGCTGTTAGTTGCTAGAGCTCTAGTATTTCGTCAGCACTCACCGGTTGTCGTCTCCAATCCCATACCCACGTCGAACCATTTACTGCCGCACCTATTCTTTGAGCAACCGTACACCACCGGTCCTTTTCCAGCTGAAACAGTAGCGGAAAAAGGACATTTAGAGGATCCGACGCCACCCACGGATCGATCCAGAACACTAAATCAGACCCGCCCCTTAATACCCCTATTATGTTTTTAGAAAGCTCTATCCCCATATTTTCCAGAATCGTCAAACTGCCGCAAATATGCTTCCAAGGTCCTACAACTGCTACTTTACACGGAATCGGATTCCATGACCTCGAGTTTGAATGAATAGCCCACACCATTTTACACCACAGGCCATCCTTTTCTGTTTTAAACCTCCACCACCATTTCGCAAGCATCGCTAGATTTATGTCCCGTAATGAGCCGAAACCTAAACCCCCATACTTGATTGGAACGACTGCATTATCCCACGTCGTCCATGCCATTTTAGACACTTCTTCCGACCCACCCCAAAAGAAAACCCGCCGAAGCCTTTCCAGTTGATTTAAGACTTGAACCGGAGCTTTATATAATGAAAATAAATAAGTCGGTAAAGATGTCAACACCGACTTCAAAAGCGTAATTCTCCCCCCGTATGATAGTTTTTTTGCCTTCCAAATAGATAACATACTCTTGAAGATATCGACAATAGGCTTCCAATTCTAAGCTAGATTCATGTTCGTTCCCACGTACAAACCGAGGTATTTAAAAGGAAAGCAACCGGCTCTACAATGTAACATATTTGCCATAGTCGCCACTTCCGAATCCTCCACTCCCACCCCATACAAACTACACACTTTTATGGGATTAATTCACTATTGTAGATTTGTAGTCGGTTTGTTGCACAAATTCAAATCAATTTCCCAAATCCGATAGCTTAATTATTTTATTAAGCAATTTCATACGATAAAAGAATAAGCTCTTCCTACTAGGATTACAATTCGGAACATAAAAACATATATTAAACCATATAACAATTCATGCTACATTTCTTAGAGGAAAAACGAGTGAATTTCAAGGATTGTCCTTTATCTTTATACTCATTTTCAGGCGTTGTCCTTTATGTTTAAAATTGACAAGTTTTGTCCTTTATGTTTTCATATCATACACGTTTTGTCCTTTAGGCCTAACCCAATTAGTTTTTTCAGTTAAGTTTGGTCATGTGCTTTGCACATGAGGGCATTTTTGTCAATTCAAAGGTTACAGAAGCTTTGAGCTGTAAATCTGTTGTTGAACTTACCTTTGAATTGACAAAAATGCCTTCATGTGCAAAGCATATGACCAAATTTTACTGAAAAAACTAACTGGGTTTGGCCTAAAAGACAAAACGTGTATGATATGAAAACATAAAGGACAAAACTCGTCGATTTTGAACATAAAGGACAATGCCTGAAAAATGGTATAAAGATAAAGGACAATCCTTGAAATTCACTCGAGGAAAAACTATTACACATGTATGCAAATTTATCTACTATAATAAAAGAAACCAACTATTGGATACGTGTAGTATTCTTAAATATATACTTATCTTATATTTCTATCTAGTATAATAAAAGAAACCAACTTTTGAACACGTGTGGTATCCTTAAATCTATACTTATTTTATATTAATTAAATAAATAATAAATTAATATTAAATCTTATTATACTTTAATAAAATATTATCCTCAAATCTAAATTGTTAATTTAATATATTTTTAAAACAAATACCTCTATTTCCTACTTATCTTATATTAAATATATAAATAATAAATTAATATTAAATGTTATTCTAATTTATTAAAAATATATTTTTTTATTATTTGATATACAAAATTATATTTATTCAACTCGTGTAAAACATAGGGTTTTTAAGGAGATTATTTTTTTTTATTTGGTAGATTTTCAACCCGACTATACACGGGTTTTTTTAAAGATACGACGTTTTTAGTATTTAATATACAAAATTACATTTATTTAGTGTGTGTAATACACATGGTTTTTAAAGATATCTCTTTTTTAGATCTATTCAACACGTGTAATATACGGAGTTTTTAAGGATGTAATTTTTTATTATTTTGGTAGATTTATTCAACCCGATTATACACGAGTTTTTTAAAGATACGGCGTTTTTAGTATTTAGTATACAAAATTACATTTATTTAATATGTGTAATACACATGGTTTTTAAAGATATAACATTTTTTATTATTTAATATACAAAATTACATTTATTTAGTGTGTGTAATACACATGGTTTTTAAAGATATCTCTTTTTTAGATCTATTCAACACGTGTAATATACGGAGTTTTTAAGGATGTAATTTTTTTATTATTTGGTAAATTTATTCAACCTGATTATACACGGGTTTTTTAAAGATACGACGTTTTTAGTATTTAGTATACAAAATTACATTTATTTAATATGTGTAATACACATGGTTTTTAAAGATATAACATTTTTTATTATTTGATATGCAGAATTACATTTATTTAACCCGTACAATATACATGGTTCATAAAATATAACTTTTTATTATTTAATATATAAAATTACATTTAATCAACCCGTGTAATACACGTGGTTCTAATCTAGTGTAAATGATATTACAACAACGATGATGTAGAGGGCTCAAATGACAAGAAATGTTTTGTAAGAATATAAAGAATAACTTTTAAAATGATAGAAAAATATTCAATTTAATATGTGTATTTAATGTTATTGTAAGAACATATAGGTAAATTTACAAATTTAATTAATTTATTGTATTCTCTTAAATTAGCTAACTAATAAAACTTGTAACTCATTTTTAAAATATACTCTTTCAAGATAAACTAATTTATAGTTAATGACAATTTTCAATATGTGTACGATAAATTTTCGATATGTGTATGATAAATTTTAAAATGTGTAAATAAAATACTATTGCCTAATTAATTGAGATCAGATTATTAGTAGAGGAGGTATAAACAATTTATTGTTTTACATTAATTTATTTTTTTGTTTTTTTCCTCACAATAAGTTTCTTCTTAATTGGTCTTCCTATTGCGATAATTACATAATGACATTCACAAAAGACAATGGCATTTTTATTTTTTTTAAGACAATGGCATTTTGAAAAGAAAAGTTTCACAACACCAAAATCATCATAAATAAAGTATGAACAAAAAAAATTAAAGTAAAAAAATAACCATGTAAATTGCAAAAGAAATCAAACTAGAAGTTTGACCCGCGCGTGTTGCTTCGCGGCCAACGAAATTGACATGTTGATTAGATTCACATTTACAATGTGTTAAAGATGTTTTTGTCGGTTAAGTCTGTATTACTATCTTATACAAATAAGCTCAATACAATTAATGGTATCATAATTACTAAATTACATGACTTGTATCCATATAAATAACCTATCGTATTAGGCTCCCCCACGCTGCGACGGGTGCTAAAACCATGACAAATAGCACCAATGCCACACTATAGCCAAGGACCACCAACATTGAAGTTGCGGCGTTTTAACGTGAAAAAATTAGACCGACATATAAAACATAGAAAATAAAAACTAACTCGATTTAGGACTCATGCGTTGTGACGAACTGATTAAACGGGAAAAAAATAGACGACGTAAACACACTGAACCACACACGTACGTTGCCCCATGTTAACTCGCTAAATTTAGAACGAAGCGTATAACAAAACGTAAAATCGTTGAACCACACACACATTGTGCCGTGCTAAGTCGCTAAATTTAGAACGAAGCGTATAACAAAACGTAAAACGAAAAATTTTGCAAAATGTGAAAAACATAGGGAATTAAAGTTGAAAGTAAAAAGGTTGTGAAGTTAAATTGGAAAAACTAAAATTTTTTGGGTTAAAACTACAAAATCAAGTAGTTTTGGGTTTAAAGTGAAACATCAAGTTTTTTTTAAAAAAAAAAACCCCCAAAACATGGGGTACAACACCCAATGTCTCAACTTATTGTAAATTTATATAATGTAAATTTCTACAAATAATATAGACCATATATAGAATTATAGATCATATCAATTTCTACAAATAATATTTTTGTCTTGTTTAATATTAAATATAAAACAAACATGACAACATAAAGTACAAGACGTTAATGCTTATGATACCCTACAACCTTAATAGCATATTGTACAAGTAGTAATGTTTAGAATTGTTTTAAATTAATAGTATATAAATTGTAAATTGTCAACATCGACTTGTAGTCGTAATAAAGAAAATTGTCATCGTCGTTGAGAGAAAAGTGACACTGATACGAGGAAAAAGGAAGAATGGAAGCATATAACAAAACATCAAATTTTTGTTTGTGATTAAAAGAAAAGAACAAAAAACCTTGTTAGCTATTTATATTATAACCTAAGATATGCAACAAGTTAGTCCATATATTCTTTCTTTTCTTTTCTTTTCTTTTTGAGTAAATTACAAAAATCGTCCTTTATGTATGTCACTTATTGCAAACTGTGTCATTTGTCTTCAATAATTACAGAAAACGTATTCGATGTTTGCAAACCCTTACAAGTTATGTCCTTTAACCCTAACTCAATTAATTTTTTGTGGTTAACTATGACTAAATGGACCTCATATGAGGGTATTCTGTTTATTTTACTCTCATGCGAGGTCCATTTGTTCAGATTTAATAAAAAAAGTACCCTCATGTGGGATTCATTTGGTCAGATTTAACCACAAAAATTAACTGAGTTAGGGCTAAAAGACATAACTTGCAAGGGTTTGCAAACATCGAGTACGTTTTCTGTAATTATTAAAAACAAAGGACACAGTTTGCAATAAGTTACATACATAAAGAACGATTTTTATAATTTACTCTTTCTTTTTTTAATCAAATCCTCTTTCTATTTAGAGTCACAAATATCGATAAGTTTCTTGTAAAATAGTTTAATCTTACACTTAAAAATGACAGTTCTTACAACTTTGAGCATGAAGCCATGAATAAGTTTCCATCTCAAAGTCATATTTTTCATTTTTCAAGTATACACATTTGCCTAATATAATTTTTATAACAAATTGAAACGTGCTATTTTTATTATTATTATTTGTATAATTATATTTTTATATTTTTTCTGCAAGAGATTACAATTCAATACTTATAAAATTGAGCTACTTTCAACTTCACCTTGTATAAAATCCACTGCATCTACTTCTAGACACATTCAAATGCGTCAAATCAAAATTCAGATCAAATTTATACTAATCTTTCAAATGTGGTCATTTTCTCTTTATTAACTCCACTTTAAACACCTCTTTCTATATAATATAAAAAAAATATTAAATATGTTTGTGTGAGAGAGAGGGGGGGGGGGGGGGGGGGGGGGATCCACCTCCATCCACTCTCTCGTTTGAAAGTGTGGACGGCTAGACAAACATGAATAAGCAGACGATACCCCTGGTGAAGAGATTTTTTTCAAACGCCACTTCAATATGATATAAACATAAATTTAGGACGAATAGTGTAATTTACCCGATCTTTTTCCAATATGTGTGTGAGAGAGACCAATAATTCATTGAATTAAAGAGGAAGAAGTTAGGCATGGATCATTTGTAGCCTTCACCATCATTTAATTTATTTAAAAGATATTTATTTTGCCAATATTAATGAAAAAATGACAAGAGGGTATGTGTGAGTTAGCCCACAGAATATTTTTTATTGAGATATGAAAGCAACAAATGATAATGAAGATAGAGATGGGCATGTTGTCATCCATGAAACCTATTCTACAATTACCTATTTTCTTCGCGAATCAAGATTCACATTCTAACATTAATTTCGATTTTTCTGTTTGTATTTTGTAGATTTTGTAGCGCCATAGCATCTTGTTGTGCCAATTCTTATGAAATTCTCAGCCGTTCAAAAAAAATCAATTTCTGAGGATTTTTCATGTTACTTTAAATTAAAAAGAAATATATTAATTATGAAGACACTTCCAACATATAAAATCCTACCTGGGTTTGTATGAACTATAATATAAAACGCTCAAACGCACAAAAAAGTTTGTCTAAATTCTAGAGTAAAGATCCCGTATAAATATAGTTGTCGTACAAAACGAATGAATGGCGTAGAAAAATAAAAAAAAGGGCGTTGACATTTTCGTAATTATTCTATTAGTAGAGTAATTATCAAAATTACTCTTCAAGTTTATCAAACAACATACAATTCAAAATTAGTCTACAAGTGTATCATAATTACTATATCAGTTCATTATTTATACACTACTACAAGATATTATTCAAAATTATTCTACAAGTGAATCAAACAACATAAATTTCAAACATAACTTACTCTACAAATTCATCAAACAACATATAATTCAAAATTACTTTACAAATTAATCATAATTACTTTACAGCTCATCATTAATACACTACTACAAGATATCTTTTAAAATTACTCTACAAATGCATCAAATAACATAAATTTCAAAATTGCTCTTCAAGTTCAGCAAACAACAATAAATTCAAAATTACTCTACAAATGCATTATAATTACAACACAGTTCATCATTAATACAATACTACAATATATTATTCAGAATTACTCTACAAGTGCATCAAGCAACATAAATTTTAGAATTACTCTATAAGTGTATCAAACAACTAGTCATTCAAATTTAATCTAAAAGTGCATTATAATTACTCTACTTTAAATAATTATCCTATTAATAGACTTATTGCGAAAACGCCACTGCCCTTTTTTTACTTTTGCACGCCATTTGAACGTTAACCGTATTTGTATGTGATTTTTTGTCTTAAAATCTATTCTATATTGATTTTTAATTTTAATGTGAGTATATATATATATATGTGTATGTATGTCTTATGTGTGTATGCATACTCTAATTTTAAATTCTGTTAGTAAAAGGAGAGTCGTACTTTTAAAATAGAGACAAAAGTTGATGGGTTTTAAATTTTTTTAAAATTCTGTTAATAAAAGGAGAGTTGTACTTTTAAAATAGAGACAAAAGTTGATGGATTTTAAAATGGGAAAATTACCAAACTAGCCGCTTGACCAACCTTTTTACGAAAATAGCCATTTGACCGGGCTTAATGGACCTTCCCATCCAAGTGAACCCCCATTTTTATGCACCTTCAATCCAGCCACAACCAAGCGGACACGTGTCCCTTTAACCTGAACCGGCTTTATGCCGCCACGCCACGCCTGTCAGCCGAGCCGCTTCATCCCCAAGCCGAGCCGCTTCATCCCCAAGCCAAGCGGTGTACCGGCATAAGGGCAGCGGTGTACCGGCATAAGGGCAGCGTTGTACCGGCATAAGGGCAGCGGTGTACCGGCTTGGCCATAGGTGTACCGGCTTAATGGCAGCGGTAGCAGCTTGGCCACAGGTGAACCGGCATAATGGCAGCCGTGTACCGGCTTGAACACAGGTGAACCGGCATAATGGCAGCCGTGTACCGGCTTGGCCATAGGTGTAGCGGCTTAATGGCAGCGGTAGCGGCTTGGGTAGTGAAAGGTCATGTCAACCTCGCCTCGGGATGAAGCGGTAGCGGTAGCGGCTTGGCTTGGGGATGAAGCGGCTCGGCTGACAGGCGTGGCGGCATAAAGCCGGTTCAGGCCAAAGGGACACGTGTCCGCTTGGTTGTGGCTGGATTGAAGGTGAATAAAAATGGGGGTTCACTTGGATGGGAAGGTCCATTAAGCCCGGTCAAATGGCTATTTTCGTAAAAAGGTTGGTCAAGCGGCTAGTTTGGTAATTATCCCTTTTAAAATTTGTAAATTCATTCCCAACGCAACATGAAAACGAATTATAAGTAGTTACTATAAAAATTTCAATATCAAACACCTGACTATGTACTTAATAACCTTCATGCTTGTATTTTAAGTCACATTACAGTATATAACAACGAAGTTTTGTTTTTGTTAACCGGTGTTTTTTTAAATTAAAATATATACGTATCAGTCAATAATCTCTAGATCAAGTGGTGGAATGCTTGCATTTCTCTTGAGAGATGCAAGTTCAACTCACACTTGGTGCAGAGTCAGACATTGGTGGGCAATGATAGGAGACCCAGGGAAATCTGGATCCGATCCTTGAGCCAAACGGGTTTTACCGGTAATTTTACTGTCATGCCTACATGTGGGTGGGTTACCGGGTTTTTCCCGGAATTAGTGGTGGACTCGGGTTACTCTCGGAGTACTCCGTTTAGTTCAGTGGGTACCCCAAGAATGCTCGGTATTGATTCTGTTTGCCGTTTAAAAAAATATATATATATACGTATCAAATTTCCGTTGATTAGATGTAAACACTTATCAACATCACCATATGAAAGAAGAATCTAGCATTTAGTCAATGCATTTTAGCACTAGCGAATCTTGAAGTAGATTGGTAAAGATTTTATAGAAGAAAAATGGTCTGGCGTTAGTATAAAACAAGGGAAAATACAATTACTTTGTTTTTAGCATTCAACACATGTATTTAAAACTTATTTCCCATTGTTCCAACATCCTCTTTAAATTCTTTAAGGAATATGCGTAGAACCAAATTATGAACAAAAGTTATTCTTGATTATTGTATGGATTTGTGTAACTTAGAGTTAAACAATTGCATAATATAAAATTGTTTTTTACCAATAGTGTTCGTCCATTTTTTTTGAAGAATTTATGCTTATTGATATGATAGAGGTAAGTGTAACTTCCACCCAATATTACTCCCAAGATTAACTTAGAAAAATGTTTCAACAATGTCCGGGTAAGTCAAGACACGTTCGGATGATCCTCAAATCGCAGGTCAATAGTTTGAGGACTAGACAAACTAGAGGCTATATCATATATCAGAATAAGTAAATTACAAAAATCGTCTTTTATGTTTACACGAGATTGCAAACTATGTCATTTATATTCAAAGTGTTTAAACTTTAAAACATGTACTAGATGTTTGCAAACTCTTGCATGTTATACCCTTTAGCCTTAACTCATTTAGATTTCATGGTTAAATTTGACCAAGTGAACCCCACATAAATGTATTTTGGTCATTTTACCCTAAATACTAAAATCAATAGTAACTTTTTAGAATAGTAACCAAGTTTTTAAAGTGTTCTAATTAGATCATTCAAGTTTCAAATATGTTCCAATCAGGTCACTCAACATTCAAATATGGCCACTGTCACACCCCAACCGATGGCGGAATCATCGGGGCATGGCACTGAGCGAAACAGATTGTCCAGAAGTTTCCATAACAACTACCATTACCATTTAATTAAATAATACGTCCCATACCGTATCTCAAATAGTTAAATAATTATTACAGACAAGCATCAAGACAAATATTCTGTTCCGACAACTCAGATTTAAACATAGCTAATTTATTTGTTGGTTTCTAGGACTCCAGTTCCTAGCTTCAAGTTCATCACAGCACAAAGAGCATAAAAGCAACCTAAGCACCTGTCACATACGTTAAAATAAAGTCAATACATAAAATGTAAAGGTGAGCATACAAGTTTGATAATAGTATATAGAGTTCGAACTCGTTTACGCATAACCAGCACGTACACATAGTGAAATGAAGCACGTTAGTTATTGACATAGATCAATCGATACCAATGACTGCGGGTTGACTGCCCGAGGCAGTTCGCAATACATGATTACCACCGTAATCCATGCAAGTAAAAGATCCTTAACAACCCCCGTGTGAACGGGTGCTGAGTCCAAACTATAGTACTATCGTTGCTAAGGCAGGTAGACAGCATTCCATGTGTAAACATAACAAACAAGCATTCATAAGCCATGTATAACATGCGTAAATGGTTTAGCGTTAAAAATAGCTTGAGTAGTGTGATAGTTGTAGTTTGAATATTCGTAACGTATGTAACACCCAAAAGTGCTAAGTGCAAAAAGGGTTCGAGTATACTCACAGCGATTATGGATTGAAGGGAACGCTTTTCAGCGAGTACGGTTAGCCTGAATAGATTCGATAACGTAACGATAAGTGGCGCGTAAAACAGTACAAAGTGAGAGTGGGTAGGGTGACTGGTCGTGCGGATTAGTAATCCATGCGAGTGGTAATCCGTCCGGATTAGTCACTCGTGCGGATTGTTATCCGTGCGAACAAGTTATTCGTGCGGACAAGTAATCCGTGCGGATTACACTTCGTTCCGACGAGTCACCCGTGCGGATAACATGTTCGTGCGGATAACTTATTCGAGTGGATTGTTTCTTCCTAAGGGTGAGATGCGTTTGTGTATGATGGCTTGTCCTTTGAAGTTTTCGTTGTAGCATTTAGAAAATATCTAAGTATCTCTACCCTTCAAGCCGGTCGCGCGGACAACAATCCGTCCGGATGGTAGTTCGTGCAGACACAACCTTAAAGGTCAGTCACTTGGTGAAGTCCGTCCGGATGGTAATCCGTGCGGACAATGGTAATCCGTCCGGACAGTCTGTTCGCGCGGACAAAGACAATCTGTCCGGATAGTCTGTCCGTGCGGACAACTTGTCCGTGCGGATGAACATTGTTTAAAATTGTTTAAGGTCTTAGTATCTCATGATCCGAAGAGTAATCCATTCATAGGTCGTCCGTCCGGATTGTTCATTCGTCGATACTCAAACCTCGTTTTGAATGTGGGTCCCAAGTGTAGCTCGCGCGGGTGACAACCCGTCCGGATCGTCTGTCCGTGCGGGCAGCTTGTTCGTGCGGACAGCTTGTCCGTGCAGACAGCTTGTCCGTGCGGACAGCTTGTCCGTGCGGACAGCTTACTCGTGCGGACAACTTCCTCGTCCTGGTTGTTCCGTCCGGTTACCCTTAGTCGCCCTTGTCGTCTGTCGAGACGTTCCGATTACGTGTCAACCATTTGGAATCGCATCCTTACCCGTATGACCAAGCCGGCCAGGAATCACCCTAACTCGGCCTGTCAGCGGTTTAGAACGGTCATCCCGGTCTAACCCGAAATTAGGTGTCTTGCGGGTAGGATCCAGATCTAGGACTAGTGCATCACTAATATTGAGTAGAAGACTAGAACTGATCCGATTCGTACCGCTCTTGAGGGTAAAAGAAGGAGAAACCTTGAGTTTATTTCTTTCAACTCTTTTATCCTTAGAAAGTTTAGATTTAGGTGAAGTTGCTGTGAAATCTTGTGGAAATCGTTCGGATCTGAGTTATTCTTGGTGGAATGAGGTCACACTTGAAGTTCATGAGAACTTCATGATGACGTCACCCGAGAATACCTCAAATCTTGGTGATTTCTCGGTTAAAAGTTGAGATTTGAAAGATAGAAAGGTGTGGATGTGTGCATAGATCAAGAATGTACAAGATTTAGAGTAAGATCTTACCTGGATTGAGAGAAATCGAAGAAAAGGTGAAGAATGCGTGCTGGTCGGACGTCACTTGCCAAAAGTGGAAAGTTGGGAGAGTGACCCGGGTATTTATAGGATGCTAAAAGGGGAAAGGGTGATCCGTGCGGATTGCAGGTCACCCGGATGGGTTATCCGTGCGGACTGGTCATCCGTGCGGATTGGCAATCCGTGCGGATTGGCAATCCGTGCGGATGGACCATCCGTCCGGATGTCGACTGAATGGTGCGTTCGGGTGCGATGACGATTCGGTTTCGATTGCGAGCGATTCGACAGGGTTTCCTAGTCAAATTACTTTTAGTCCCAACTACTTCGTATATGATACGGTTCGATTCGGAATTCGGGTTAGAGTTCGATTACCTTCGAGTTAGACTTCGAGTTCGATTAAGTTCGCTTGATTTCCCTAGTAAACATAAATAAACATGCACAGGTAACATGTAAGGCACACACACACACGTATAATTGACAAGTAAAAATACACGGCTCAAGTTACGATTTGATGTCGATTTGGTTAACATAGCTTGATTCTCGGTTGATTAACTTTATCGCATTGTTACTTCCTATCCTTTACAGTCGTAGGTCGATTGAAATACGATCAACATGATTCGATTACTGCAATGTACGACACTTACTCCACATAATATAAATAAAATGAAAACATTTCTACGAGTCATGTTGCGCGAAATCGATCATTGACTTTGACCCTGACTTTGACTTTCACTCGTGAAAATACGGGGTGTTATAGCCTCCCCTTGTTTAGGGAATTTCGTCCCGAAATTAAGCTGAAAGCCGTAACAAGGTCGTGAATCACGTGTGAGAGTTCTTCGTTTGGACCAATTTTGACTCGTGTAACGTGCGGAATCCGTGCATGATCGTGACCAAACACAATTGCAACGGAGTTGAAACCGGGACCTACAAGTGGTATCTAAGCAGGTTCTCGATTGCACAGATCAAACGCACTAGATTCGTACAGGATTTGATCAGATTCAGAGCCAAATTCACACAGATTTGTCAAAATTCCTTCACTTTTCAACTATTTCACGTTTCTAACTGAAAAACGTCAAATTAGATAAGATTTTACGGTTAAAATCGGCTAAAATTTGGATATGTTGTGCGAATATACATGATCTAAAAGCCTACAAATTTTCAAAACTTAATCCCAAGCCGTTTGAGAGAAATCTGAGTTTTTGTGGTTCGCTTTTCTAATTAAACAACTGTGGGTACTTTTCCTTCATGTCGCTTTCGAGTTCCCAAGTGAACTCCGCGCCGCGTTTGCCTTCCCATCGGACCTTCACAATAGGAATGCGTGAGCGCCTGAGCTGCTTGGTTTGGCGATCCATGATTTCGACAGGTTTTTCCACGAAGTGTAATGTTTCGTTCACCTGTAGATCGTCTAGAGAGACATGTAAATCGTGGTCGGCGATGCACTTTCGGAGGTTTGACACGTGGAAAGTCGGGTGGATATTGCTAAGTTCCTCCGGTAATTCGAGTCTGTAGGCGACTTTTCCGATCTTTTCCAGAATGTTAAAAGGTCCAACATATCGAGGCGCGAGTTTTCCCTTTTTGCCGAATCGGACTACACCCTTCCAAGGTGATACCTGTAGGAGTACGTAGTCACCAACGCCAAATTCCCAGGGCTTGCGCTTTTTATCGGCGTAAACTTTCTGTCTATCCCGAGCTTTCGCTAAGTTGTCTCGAATTTGGAAAATTTTGTCTGTCGTTTCTTGTAGCAGCTCCGGACCGGTTAGTTGCGAGTGACCGATCTCATGCCACACAATAGGCGATCGACATCTTCTTCCATATAACGCCTCGAAAGGTGCCATTTGGATGCTAGCCTGGTAGCTGTTGTTATACGAGAATTCGACCAATGGCAGGTGTTTATCCCAATTTCCACCGAAGTCTAAAACACACGAACGGAGCATATCTTCAAGAGTACGAATCGTTCTTTCAGTCTGACCGTCCGTTTGTGGGTGGAAAGCGGTACTTAGATTAAGCGTTGTACCGAGTGCCATTTGGAACGTTTCCCACAATCGTGACGTAAACCGAGCGTCACGGTCAGAGATGATATCACGAGGCGTCCCATGTCTACAGATGATCTCGTCGGTGTAGATTCGGGCTAGTCGTTCCACCTTGTAGTCTTCTCGTATTGGCAGAAAGTGAGCTGATTTAGTCAAACGGTCAACAATAACCCAAATGCTGTCGTGACCTGATGACGTGGTTGGAAGCTTGGTTACGAAATCCATGGCTATGCTCTCCCATTTCCACATAGGAATTGGTGGTTGTTCGAGCAAGCCAGAGGGTCTTTGATGTTCAGCCTTGATTCTAGCACAGGTCAGGCATTTTCCGACGTAGAGAGCGATATCCCTTTTCATACCCGGCCACCAGTACCTATAGCGAAGATCCTGGTACATCTTGTCAGCTCCGGGATGAATAGAATAGCAGGATTTATGGGCTTCGTCCATGATAATCTGTCGTAAATCGGTTCACTTGGGAATCCAAATTCGGTCTAAGAAGTGGAATATCCCGTTTGATTTGCTTACCAGCTGGGCTCCATCGTGGTAGATTCGTTCTTTCTTCAAAGTGCGTTCGTTGAAACACGCATGTTGGGCGTCGCAGATGAGAGTTTCGAGGTTGTGCTGGGCTTGAACATTACGAGTGCTAAGCAGGTAGCTCCGTCTGCTAAGGGCGTCGGCAACAACATTCGCTTTGCCTGGGTGATAACGAATCTCACAGTCGTAATCGTTGAGAAGTTCTACCCATCGGCGTTGACGCATATTTAGTTCCCTCTGATTAAATATGTGTTGTAGGCTCCTATGATCGGTGAAGATCGTACACTTAGTACCATACAGGTAGTGTCGCCAAATCTTTAATGCAAAAACAACCGCGCCTAGCTCGAGATCATGGGTTGTATAGTTCTTCTCGTGGTTTTGAGCTGTCGAGATGCGTAAGCTATGACCTTGTCCCGTTGCATGAGAACACAACCAAGAACAAGGTTGGAAGCATCACAGTAGACAATGAAGTCATTGTTTCCATCGGGTAGTGTGAGAACAGGAGCATTGCAAAGCATATGTTTGAGGGTTCGAAAGACAGACTCTTGTTTGGTTCCCCAGACAAAAGGCTGGTCCTTATGCGTGAGAGAGGTAAGGGGTACAGCAATCTTCGAGAATCCTTCGATAAATCGTCGATAATAGCCCGCTAGCCCGAGAAAAGAACGGACTTCAGACGGATTCTTAGGCGTAACCCAGCTCTTGACAGCTTCAATCTTCACAGGATCGACGTGAATACCCTGACTATTTACAATGTTACCCAGAAACTGAACCTCCCCCAACCAAAATTCGCACTTGGAGAATTTGGCGTAGAGTTGGTTCCCCTGGAGTAACTCGAGAACCAAACGTAGATGTTACGCGTGTTCGGCTCTCGACTTAGAATAGATCAAGACATCGTCGATGAATACGATGACGAAACGGTCGAGATACGGTTTACACACGCGATTCATCAGATCCATGAAACTGCTGGTGCGTTTGTTAGGCCAAAAGGCATGACAACGAATTCGTAATGGCCGTAACGGGTTCGAAATGCGGTTTTGGGCATATCCTCCTCTTGTATACGCAGCTGATAGTAACCTGAGCGTAGTTCGATCTTCGAAAAACACGTAGCGCCTTGTAGCTGATCAAACAAATCGTCGATTCGAGGCAGAGGATAGCGGTTCTTGATAGTCAACTTATTCAATTCCCGGTAGTCGATGCACATCCGGAACGACCCATCCTTCTTTTTGACGAAAAGGACTGGTGCGCCCCAAGGAGAGGTGCTCGGGCGAATGAAGCCTTTTCAAGCAATTCCTGGAGTTGGGTTGAGAGTTCGCGCATTTCGGACGGCGCGAGTCGATAAGGAGCTTTGGCGGTAGGGTTAGCTCCAGGAATGAGATCAATACGAAAATCAATATCGCGTTTTGGAGGTAGTCCGGGAAGGTCCTCTGGAAAAACTTGAGGGAATTCCCGAACCACGGGAACGTCTTTTACTTCCTTCTTCTCTTTCTTTTCCTTCTCCGCTGCTACAACGTTAGCCATGAAAGCCCTGTATTCCTTGCGGAGATACTTGCTAGCTTGTAGGCATGACATAAGCTTGAGCCCCTTTGCAGTGTTATCGCCATAAACACATAATAAATCACCATTTGCGAGCGAGAAACGAATCATCTTGTCGAAGCACACAACTTCGGCATGGTTCTCTCGAAGAAAGTCCATGCCTATTATGACATCGAAGCTTCCGAGTTGCATTGGAATAAGGTCGATCGAGAAGATGTGATTGTTAAGCTCAAGGGTACAATCACGGATAACGGAATTAACAGCGACGGTTCTTCCGGTAGCGACTTCAACTTCGAATGTCGAGGAGAGCTTGGAACGTCTACGACTAAGGAGTTTCTCAAATTCGAACGACACAAAGCAATTATCCGCTCCAGTATCAAACAAACATGAAGCATAAATACCATTCACTAGAAACGTACCATTGACTATGTTGTTGTCAGGCTGGGCTTGTCGCACGTTGAGATTGAAAGTTCTGGCGCGTGCGGCCTGTTGTTGCTGCTGCTGTTGTTGTTGCTGCTGTGGCTGCTGCTGTTGCGGTTCTTGTTTCACTACCCTGTTTGGGCACATGTTGGCGAAATGATTCGGGTCGCCACACGTGAAGCAGGTTCTGGCTTTGACTGCGGGTGCCGGAGGAGCTTGTTGACCCTGTGGGGCAGTGAGTAGAGCTTGATTGACAGGAGCTTGACGGATACGACAGTTGGTGGTAAAGTGGCCGTACACGTTGCAGTGAGCACAAAAGCGGCATTGGATAGCAGTCGGGTAATGATAGGTGCAAGTAGGGAAGAGCGGGTGCGGCCCAGTATATGCACGCTTCGCAGGCGGTGCATTGGTCACAGGCGCCGCTACTTGACGCTGTTGAGCAGGTGCAGCTTGAATTGGTGCAGCAGTAATCGCACAGTTCTTGTTGGTGGAGCTGTTCTTTCTCTTGTTCTTTCTCTTGTTGCTTGACGAGGTGGGTTCAGCGGTTGGTGCAGTAGCGGTAGCTTGATATAGATGCTTGGAGGTCTTATCCCAGACACCAGCTTTAACCCTTTTGTCATTGATTTCAGCGGCTAGCAGATAGGTTTCCTCGATCGTGGTAGTCTTAGCCGCTTGCACGAAATCAGCAACGCAGTCGGGCAAAGCTCGGATGTACTTCTTGATAGCCATCTCGGGAGTCTTGACCTGGTCGGGACAGATAATGCTGAGCTGTTTGAAACGAGCAGTGAGACCAGCATTGTCTCCATCCTTCTGATGTATGTGCCAGAATTCATCTTCGAGCTTTTGACGTTCGTGAGGAGGGCATAATTCCTCTAGCATGACTTCCTTGAGCTCGTCCCACGACAGACCGTAGGCTGCATCATTCCCTCTCTTATTCCTCTCGGCCGTCCACCAGTCTAAAGCACGGGACTGAAAGACGCCGGTAGCGTTCAGAGTTCGGAGATCATTAGGGCAACCACTTTGTCGCAGAGTAACCTCGATAGAGTCAAACCAGTGGAATAGTGCAGTAGGACCTCCTTCGCCTGTGAATTCTTTCGGCCCACATGACTTGAATTGCTTAAAACTGAAGGACCTTGCGTTGGCTTTGGGAGCTTCGATTCTCAATTCCTCGGATGATTTGCTAGCATTCTCATACGCATCACTCACGGCTTTTGCCACACTTTTCGCGATAATAGAAACAAGGCGTCTCTCCCTCTTTTCTTGACGAGAAAGTGTATGACGAGATCCAGACGACATTGTCTGCAATTGGCATCGCCACGGAACTCAACACATGTATTCGAATCTCACCTCACACGTCTTACTACTACTAAAGCTCAGTAACACGTACCATGTAAACGCATATAGTCACAAAATCGCAGAATTACATAAAATCACATAAACACATAGGACACATAGTCACAATATTCCTAAACACGTAAGCACAATAGCAAGAAACACATACGCCTTAGTCACTAGAGGCATTCAGAAAACAGAAACCTAGTATTCAGAGTTTGCGAGTGTTCGAACGTAGTGTAGTGCGAGCGATTCGTTAATGATGTGTTGGGTGGGTAGCCAAGGCCAAAAGCATTAGAGTGAAACCGGTAGTATCTCAAAACGCCAACAAATAAGCATAAAACACGTAATTCACATAAAAGCGACGAAAACTTGAAACACATAGAATCGAGAATAGATTGTCTGCGGCTATTTAGACTTCGACTAACCAAAGTGGTTCGGCTATTCATAAGGATCCTGTGTGCACAATTACCTTCAGGACTATGCCTTTGCCTCGTTTCTTGGGCGTTGGCGAAATTCCCATTGGTTATATTGTGTCTTCAGATCGTTGGAGTCCATCGAAACTTTGGTGGGAGTTTTGTATAAAAGCAGGACATGTCGTCAAGGTTAGGGTTTCACCCCTATCTTACAACTTCGTCCTTGTTCTTAATAAAATCGAGGAGATTATTCATCAAAATATGGATTTCACTCCTAATTTGGCATAATTCTCCTCGTTTGTAGTTTAAAATGCGGGTAGAGTAAGCAACCTTAGTCGAGAGCTTGCGGTTTTCACACCTATTCTCGACCTTGTTATCCACTCATAGTTGAAAATTCGAGTGCAGTAATAGTGTAGGATAAACGAGAATAGTGAGAGGTAAGCTCATACATAATCCCCACTGATTATGCACAAGTCGGTCTGTTGGTTCTTAACTATAGTCTAGGTCTCTAAGACTTCGACCCGGACTAGGTCGAGTCTTGCCTAATTCCCTATAGTTATGGCTCTGATACCAATCTGTCACACCCAACCGATGGCGGAATCATCGGGGCATGGCACTGAGCGAAACAGATTGTCCAGAAGTTTCCATAACAACTACCATTACCATTTAATTAAATAATACGTCCCATACCGTATCTCAAATAGTTAAATAATTATTACAGACAAGCATCAAGACAAATATTCTGTTCCGACAACTCAGATTTAAACATAGCTAATTTATTTGTTGGTTTCTAGGACTCCAGTTCCTAGCTTCAAGTTCATCACAGCACAAAGAGCATAAAAGCAACCTAAGCACCTGTCACATACGTTAAAATAAAGTCAATACATAAAATGTAAAGGTGAGCATACAAGTTTGACAATAGTATATAGAGTTCGAATTCGTTTACGCATAACCGGCACGTACACATAGTGAAATGAAGCACGTTAGTTATCGACATAGATCCATCGATACCAATGACTGCGGGTTGACTGCCCGAGGCAGTTCGCAATACATGATTACCACCGTAATCCATGCAAGTAAAAGATCCTTAACAACCCCCGTGTGAACGGGTGCTGAGTCCAAACTATAGTACTATCGTTGCTAAGGTAGGTAGACAGCATTCCATGTGTAAACATAACAAACAAGCATTCATAAGCCACGTATAACATGCGTAAATGGTTTAGCGTTAAAAATAGCTTGAGTAGTGTGATAGTTATAGTTTGAATATTCGTAACGTATGTAACACCCAAAAGTGCTAAATGCAAAAAGGGTTCGAGTATACTCACAGCGATTATGGATTGAAGGGAGCGCTTTTCAGCGAGTACGGTTAGCCTGAATAGATTCGATAACGTAACGATAAGTGGCGCGTAAAACAGTACAAAGTGAGAGTGGGTAGGGTGACTGGTCGTGCGGATTAGTAATCCGTGCGAGTGGTAATCCGTCCGGATTAGTCACTCGTGCGGATTGTTATCCGTGCGAACAAGTTATTCGTGCGGACATGTAATCCGTGCGGATTACACTTCGTCCGGACGAGTCACCCGTGCGGATAACATGTTCGTGCGGATAACTTATTCTAGTGGATTGTATCTTCCTAAGGGTGAGATGCGTTTGTGTATGATGGCTTGTCCTTTGAAGTTTTCGTTGTAGCATTTAGAAAATATCTAAGTATCTCTACCCTTCAAGCCGGTCGCGCGGACAACAATCCGTCCGGATGGTAGTTCGTGCGGACACAACCTTAAAGGTGAGTCACTTGGTGAAGTCCGTCCGGATGGTAATCCGTGCGGACAATGGTAATCCGTCCGGACAGTCTGTTCGCGCGGACAAAGACAATCCGTCCGGATAGTCTGTCCGTGCGGACAACTTGTCCGTGCGGATGAACATTGTTTGAAATTGTTTAAGGTCTTAGTATCTCATGATCCGAAGAGTAATCCATTCAGAGGTCGTCCGTCCGGATTGTTCATTCGTCGATACTCAAACCTCGTTTTGAATGTGGGTCCCAAGTGTAGCTTGCGCAGGTGACAACCCGTCCGGATCGTCTGTCCGTGCGGGCAGCTTGTTCGTGCGGACAGCTTGTCCGTGCGGACAGCTTACTCGTGCGGACAACTTCCTCGTCCTGGTTGTTCCGTCCGGTTACCCTTGTTCGCCCTTGTCGTCTGTCGAGACGTTCCGATTACGTGTCAACCATTTGGAATCGCATCCTTACCCGTATGACCAAGCCGGCCAGGAATCACCCTAACTCGGCCTGTCAGCGGTTTAGAACGGTCATCCCGGTCTAACCCGAAATCAGGTGTCTTGCGGGTAGGATCCAGATCTCGGACTAGTGCATCACTAATATTGAGTAGAAGACTAGAACTGATCCGATTCGTACCGCTCTTGAGGGTAAACGAAGGAGAAACCTTGAGTTTATTTCTTTCAACTCTTTTATCCTTAGAAAGTTTAGATTTAGGTGAAGTTGCTGTGAAATCTTGTGGAAATCGTTCGGATCAGAGTTATTCTTGGCGGAATGAGGTCACACTTGAAGTTCATGAGAACTTCATGATGACGTCACCCGAGAATACCTCAAATCTTGGTGATTTCTCGGTTAAAAGTTGAGATTTGAAATATAGAAAGGTGTGGATGTGTGCATAGATCAAGAATGTACAAGATTTAGAGTAAGATCTTACCTGGATTGAGAGAAATCGAAGAAAAGGTGAAGAATGCGTGCTGGTCGGACGTCACTTGCCAAAAGTGGAAAGTTGGGAGAGTGACCCGGGTATTTATAGGATGCTAAAAGGGGAAAGGGTGATCCGTGCGGATTGCAGGTCACCCGGATGGGTTATCTGTGCGGACTGGTCATCCGTGCGGATGTCGACTGAATGGTGCGTTCGGGTGCGATGACGATTCGGTTTCGATTGCGAGCGATTCGACAGGGTTTCCTAGTCAAATTACTTTTAGTCCCAACTACTTCGTATATGATACGGTTCGATTCGGAATTCGGGTTCGAGTTCGATTACCTTCGAGTTAGACTTCGAGTTCGATTAAGTTCGCTTGATTTCCCCAGTAAACATAAATAAACATGCACAGGTAACATGTAAGGCACACACACACGTATAATTGACAAGTAAAAATACACGGCTCGAGTTACGATTTGATGTCGATTTGGTTAACATAGCTTGATTCTCGGTTGATTAACTTTATCGCATTGTTACTTCCTATCCTTCACAGTCGTAGGTCGATTGAAATACGATCAACATGATTCGATTACTGCAATGTACGACACTTACTCCACATAATATAAATAAAATGAAAACATTTCTACGAGTCATGTTGCGCGAAATCAGTCGTTGACTTTGACCCTGACTTTGACTTTCACTCGTGAAAATACAGGGTGTTACAGCCACTATGGCGAAGAGCTGGTGGACGCAGGAAATAGAATCCGGGAAGTGGGGGAGAGGATATCATGGAAATACGACGAGAGGGAGCGTTGTTTCTGAAATGCCAACTGACGGGGTTCGTATGTGGGTGTGTGTTTAATAATAAAAAAATAATAATAAATATTAATAAAAATATAATCATGTAAAATAACTTAAAATAAAACTTTTTTAACATAACTGGTGTGTACGGATATGCCTACTAATATATATAAAAATATCAACATCGCAAAGTCGACAATTTTGGTTATATGTGTTGACACGATTCTGTGTGATTATTTTATTGTGACTGGTTATTATTCAGTTTATTTGTGCAAATAATTTATATATTGATAGTTATCAAATGGAACACGCCGTCAATGAGCCAGTTAACGAAGATAATCAATCCGAACAAAACAACGGAGATCAATTTCTTAATAGGCAAGATATAGAAAGCATCGTTGCCCATGGAATAACAAATGCTATTCCAGCAATCCTTGCTGCTGCCCAAAATCCAGTTGAACCTAAACCAACTACCCCCAGCAAACGTACTCACGGCGACAATTTCAGTAATAGTGTAAATGGAGGCGGTAACAATAATAATAATGATAATGATGGGATGCAAGCCCCATTCCATAAAAGAATGAAAGTTGCAACGCCTGGTTGCACTTACAAGGAATTTCTTGCCTGTAAACCAATCGAATTTGCACGTAATGAAAGGGCAATTGCTGCACTGCGTTGGTTAGAGAAAACCGAAGCAGTAATTAAAACAAGTAAATGTGCCGAATTTAAGAGTCTAGTAGAAAGAAAATTTTGTCCCGAATATGAAAAGGAACAAATGACAAATAAGTTCCTGAACCACCGGATGGTCGATGTAGACTGTCGAGGATATACTTCGACATTCTTCGAGTATACTAGAGTTGTACCAACCCTGGCTTCGCCAGAACCGGTACTTATTTCTCGCTATATTTGGGGTTTAATTGGCGAAATTCATGATATCGTCAAAGCTGCGAGACCCCGCACGATTGACGATGCGGTGGAATTAGCCAACCCCTTGACCGACAGACTGGTACGCACAAGGGAAGAAAATCGAAAGAAGGAAGTGGCCCAAAAGATTACCCAAGGATTCCGTGTGGGTAATAGTAGTAATTTCAAGAAAAAGGGAACTGGGCAATCTTCCACTGCTCCATTTTGCAGTACCAGTAAAAGAAAGCATTTTGGAAGATGCAAAGGATACTGCAATTTCTGCAAAATTCCTGGGCATCAAGAAGAAGACTGCAGAAGAAAGAAAACCATAATTTGCTTCAACTATGGAGAAGCTGGACATTTTAGACCAGACTGCCCTAAATTGGTCAAACCAGCTGACAACAAAGCCAAACCGGCAGAAGGAACTACCAAAAAGAATGCAAGAGCATTCCAATTGACTACCCAGGAAGCAGAGCTAATCCCTGATGTGATCTCTGGTACGTTCCTAGTTCACAACGTTTATGCGAAAGTATTATTTGACTCTGGTGCAAACCAAAGTTTTATAAATACTTCATTCTGCCAAGCTCTTAGCCTACCCTTAACCAACCTTAAACAAATTTTTACGCTAGAAACGGCAGATGGGAATTCTGTTAACATAGATAAGATTTTGCAAAAAGGAAAGATAGAACTTTTAGGCCATAAATTTTCTGCGAACCTGTTACCTATGAATTTAGCTGGATTCGATGTTGTGTTAGGAATGGATTGGTTAGTAGCCAACCATGCTCGAATTCTCCGTGATAAGAATTCCCTAGAAATTCATACACCCACAGGAGAAATAGTGGTGATTACAGGAGATAAGCCACGTAAGCCAATGAAATTCATTTCAGTAATGAAAGTGGCTAGTTATTCAAGAAAACAAGGAATAGTGTATATGATTTCGGCAATCATCCACACTAAAGGTAAAGAACTTAAGGAAATTCTAGTAGTATCAGAATACTCGGATGTATTCCCAGAAGAACTATCTGGATTACCACCCGATAGGGAAGTAGAATTTAGAATTCATCTAATTCCTGGAACTACACCGATAGCTAAGGCACCTTATCGGTTAGAACCCACCGAAATGCTAGAATTGAAAAAGCAGTTAGATGAATTGTTAAGCAAAGGATTTATACAACCTAGTTCATCCCCTTGGGGAGCTCCAGTGTTGTTTGTGAAAAAGAAAGATGGGTCGATGCGAATGTGTATCGATTATAGGGAATTGAATAAGGTTACGATTAAGAATCGATACCCATTACCTAGGATTGATGATCGTTTTGATCAACTTCAGGGAGCTAGATATTTTTCTAAGATAGATTTACGCTCCGGATACCATCAGTTGAAAGTACAAGAAGTAGACATACCTAAAACCGCTTTCAGAACTAGGTATGGTCATTACGAGTTTACAGTCATGCCCTTTGGACTAACAAATGCTCCTGCAGCATTTATGGACATGATGAATAGAATCTGTAAACCGTATTTGGATAAATTTGTAATTGTCTTTATCGACGATATACTCGTTTATTCCAAAAGTCAGGACGAGCATTGTGAACATTTGCATGCACTCTTAACTTTGTTAAGAAAAGAGAAGCTTTATGCCAAATTCTCGAAGTGTGAATTTTGGCTACAAGAAGTGCAATTTTTAGGACACATGGTGAATCACGAAGGTAGTCACGTAGATCCCTCCAAAATAGAAGCAATCACCAAGTGGAAGGTCCCGCAATCAGCTATGGAAGTTAGAAGTTTTCTAGGGTTAGCCGGATACTATAGATGATTCATTAAGGATTTTTCTAAAATAGCCATACCATTAACTAAGCTAACCTGTAAAGCGGTGAAGTTTGAATGGGGATCTAGACAAGAAGTGGCTTTTAAGATTTTAAAGCAAAGGTTAACAAACGCCCCAATTCTAGCCTTACCAGATGGAACATAAGATTTTGAAGTTTATTGTGTTGCTTCTAAGCTAGGATTAGGATGTGTGCTAATCCAACGCAAGAAGGTAATTGCGTACGCCTCAAGGCAATTGAAGAAGCACGAAGAGAATTATACGACTCATGATTTAAAGTTAGGAGCCATAATTTTTGCCGTTAAAATTTCGAGACACTATCTGTATGGCAGTAAGTTTACAGTCTATACATATCACAAGAGTTTAAAATACATATTCGGGCAAAAAGAATTAAACATGAGGCAAAGAAGATGGATGGAAATTCTAAGTGACTACGACTGTGATATTCAATATCACGAAGGAAAAGAAAATGTAGTTGCAGATGCCTTAAGTCGTAAGTATCATGAAAAGCAAAAGTGAGTTCGTGCTCTTAGATTAAATCTACAGTTAGTTTTAATTGAACAACTAAAGAATGTTCAAGAAACAGCAATCAAGGATGATGCTGAAGGAATGAAGGGAATAATAAAGGAATTAGAACAAGGAAATGATGGAATTTGAAGATTCCACAAGAAAAGGATTTGGGTACCTAAGCAAGGATAATTGAGAAATAAGATTTTAGAGGAAGCCCATAAATCTAGGTATACCATGCATCCTGGTAATAATAAGATGTACCAAGATTTAAGAAATAACTTCTGGTGGATAGGAATGAAAAAGGATATAGCTAGATATGTGTCTAAGTGCTTAACTTGCTCACAAGTTAAGGCAGAACACCAGAAACCTTCAGGGTTACTCCAACAATTAGAAATGCATGTTTGGAAATGGGAACTAATAACCATGGATTTCGTTACTAAGTTACCCAAAACTAGAAAGTGTAATGATGCAATCTGGGTGATTGTGGATCGATTAACCAAATCAGCTCATTTTCTAGCCATGAAAGAAACCTTTAGCATGGAAAGATTAGCCAAGTTTTATGTAGACGAAGTAGTATCTTTACATGGAGTTCCACTCTCCATTGTATCGGATAGGGATAGTCGTTTCACTTCACATTTCTGGACAAGTTTCCAAGAAGCAATGGGGACACGACTAAACTTAAGTACAGCCTACCATCACCAAACAGACGGACAGAGTGAAAGGACGATCCAAACCCTGGAAGACATGCTCAGGGAATGTGTGATAGATTTTGGAGGAAACTGGGACAACCATTTACCTTTAATTGAATTCTGCTATAACAATAGTTATCATTCAAGCATTGAAGCTGCCCCGTTCGAAGCACTGTATGGACGAAAGTGTAGAACTCCAGTCTGTTGGGCAGAAATAGGAGAAAACCAATTATCAGGTCCCGAGATCGTGCAAGAAACCACCGACAAGATCACTCAAATCAAGGAAAGACTAAAGACGGCTCGAGATCGCCAGAAAAGTTATGCAGACAATCGAATTAAGCCGTTAGAATTTCAAGTTGGAGACAAGGTACTATTGAAAGTTTCTCCTTGGAAAGGAGTAGTTCGGTTTGGTAAGAAAGGAAAGCTAAGTCCAAGGTATGTAGGACCATTCCCAATAATCCAGCGAATAGGACCGGTCGCCTATCGCTTGCAACTACCAGAAGAACTAGCCGGAGTACATGATGTATTTCATGTATCTAACCTTAAGAAATGTCTATCTGATGAATCGCTAGTAGTCCCTTTTCAAGACATACAGGTAAATGAAAAGTTGAAGTTCATGGAGAAACTGCTTCAAATAGAAGACAGAAAGATTAAATTTCTCAAACAAAAAAGATTGGTACTGGTCAAAGTCAAGTGGGATTCGAAATGAGCACCCGAATACACCTGGGAGCTGGAATCGAAAATGAAGCGAAAATATCCTCACTTATTTCAGTAAATCTCGAAGACGAGATTTTAAATAAGGTGGGGAGGATGTAAGGACCTGCAAAATTGTCCATAAACGACCCGTAAGTGAAAACCCGGACCCATGGAACCCTAATCCGCATGAAAAACCAAGAAAATCAGATTTTTGGTTTTCACGCGCCGCGTAAACCATAAGGACACACCTACGCGGGCCGCGTCAACTTAAAGTTGACTGGATAAGCGTTTCGGGCCACGTGTCACACACGTGGCGGACCTACTGATGACACGCAAGCCCTACACGTAGAATAGGGGCTCTCGCAGGCCGCGTAAAACCTATGTTAAGGTTCGCGGGCCACGTAAAACTTAAAAAGTTGCTATAAATTGAGCAGGGCATGGGCTTTCATCTGTGTTCGAAAACTTTGATAAAAAACGAAGTATACTGCCTAAATTCGAAGTTTTAAGTAGTGAAACGCTGCTACGACTACAGGGTATTAACTCGATCATTGCTACGATATAATGTCCGATCGATTGAAACCGATCTGATGGATGTTTAAGTGCTGCCCGTAATTGGGCTATACTTTGTCATTCGTCGTGAGGGTTTTGATTTCGTGAGTTATCGTAAATGTTGTATTAAGTTACTGACCTAGTTTCGTATGCATTGCTGTTTAAATTAGGTTATCAGGCTTATCAGTAGGCTAAACTCTGCCCGTCTAAACTTGCAATGTGAGTCATTCTCTTTTTATCAACAATTTTTTACAATACTCCAATTATTTTCAAAAGTTATAATTACAGGGATTAAGTCGTGGTTATCTTGAATCACTGGCAAGTGGGGTATTGTGCACATTACTAATTTCTCACGGTTAGGTTCATCAAACTAACAGTGATAATCATCACTACTTGGGTGAAAGGACTCAATAGTGGTATGACCATCGTCACCAGGGTGTGACATGGCGCCAGATAAAAATAAAATAGTAGCCATTGTAATCGCTCTTATGCTGTAATTTATAACTAATGTGTCGTTTTGTTTAACTTGAATGACTCGCCATTATTTCCCCGCTGATAAAATATTTTTAAACATGTTTCAGGCGACCTACTGTGAATCAAGGAAAAGTGCTACGGAGCACTAATAAAGCTTGAAGTGGTGGCTCAGTTAAATAAATAAACATGTTTTGTAAAACAGGGAATTTCCTCATGAAATTCCTCTATTGTAAATTACGGGGTTTGTCCCAAATTATGAAATAAAATAATTGGGCAGTTTTAAGTTTTAAAAGATCCTGTTAAACTTCCGCTGTCAACTCAAATAATAAAAACCACGGGTTTCTGTCCCACGGCTCCTGGACCAGGTAACACCGGGTTGGAGGCCGTGATAATAGTGTATATGATTTCGGTAGGTATTAATACTAAAAGTAAGGAACTCAAGGAAATTCCAGTAGTATCAGAATACCCGGATATATTCCCAGAAGAACTACCTGGATTACCACCCGATAGGGAAGTAGAATTTAGAATTCATCTAACTCCTGGAACTACACCGATAGCTAAGGCACCTTATCGGTTAGCACCCACTGAAATGTTAGAATTGAAAAAGCAGTTAGATGAATTATTAAGTAAAGGATTCATACAACCTAGTTCATCCCCTTGGGGAGCACCAGTGTTGTTTGTGAAAAAGAAAGATGGTTCAATGCGAATGTGTATCGATTACAGGGAATTGAATAAGGTTACGATTAAGAATCGATACCCGTTACCTAGGATCGATGATCTTTTTGATCAACTTCAGGGGGCTAGATATTTTTCTAAAATAGATTTGCGCTCCGGATACCATCAGTTGAAAGTACAAGAAGAAGACATACCTAAAACTGCCTTCAGAACTAGGTATGGTCACTACGAGCTTACAGTCATGCCGTTTGGACTAACAAATGCTCCTGCAAAATTCATGGACATGATGAATAGGATCTGTAAACCATATTTGGATAAATTCGTAATTGTCTTCATCGACGATATACTTATTTATTCCAAAAGCCAGGAGGAACATTGTGAGCACCTACATGCACTCTTAACTTTTTTAAGAAAGGAAAAAATTTATGCCAAATTCTCGAAGTGTGAATTTTGGCTACAAGAGGTGCAATTTTTAGGACATATGGTGAATCACGAAGGTATTCACGTAGATCCTTCTAAGATAGAAGCAATCATAAAATGGAAGGTCCCACAATCAGCCACGGAAGTTAGAAGTTTTCTAGGATTAGCTGGTTACTATAGGAGTTTCATTAAAGATTTTTCTAAGATAATTGTGCCATTAACTAAGCTAACCTGTAAAACCGTTAAGTTTGAATGGGGACCCAAGCAAGAAGAGGCCTTTAGAATTTTAAAGCAAAGATTAACAAATGCCCCAATTCTAGCTTTACCAGACGGAACAGAAGATTTTGAAGTTTACTGTGATGCTTCTAAGCTAGGGTTAGGATGTGTGCTAATGCAACGTGAAAAGGTAATTGCGTATGCGTCAAGGCAATTGAAGAAGCACGAGGAAAATTATACTACTCATGACTTAGAATTAGGAGCAATAATTTTTTCCCTTAAAATTTGGAGGCATTATTTATATGAAATAGTTTACTGTATATACGGATCATAAGAGCTTAAGGTACATATTTGGGCAAGAAGAATTGAATATGAGGCAAAGAAGATGGATGGAAATTCTAAGTGACTACGACTGTGATATTCAATATCACGAAGGAAAGGCAAATGTAGTAGCAGATGCCCTAAGTCGTAAGTATCAAGAGAAACAAAGACGAGTTCGTGCTCTTAGATTAAGTTTACAATTGGATTTAATGGAACAACTGAAGAAGGTTCAGGAAACCACAATCGAGGATAATGTTGAAGGAATGAAAGGACGAATTAAGGAATTAAAACAGGGGACTGATGGAATTTGGAAATTCCATAAGAAAAGGATTTGGGTACCTAAGCAAGGAGACTTAAGAAATAAGATTTTAGAAGAAGCCCATAAATCTAGATATACCATGCATCCTGGTAATAATAAGATGTACCAAGATTTAAGGAACAACTTCTGGTGGATAGGAATGAAAAAGGATATAGCTAGATATATTTCTAAGTGCCTGACTTGTTCACAAGTTAAGGCGGAACACCAGAAACCCTCAGGTTTACTACAACAATTAGAAATGCCTGTATGGAAATGGGAACTAATAACAATGGATTTTGTTACTAAGTTGCCCAAAACTAGAAAAGGTAACGACGCGATTTGGGTAATTGTGGATCGATTAACCAAATCAGCTCATTTTCTTCCCATGAAGGAAACCTTTAGCATGGAAAGGTTAGCCAAATTGTACGTAGACAAAGTAGTATCCTTACATGGAGTTCCACTCTCCATTGTATCAGATAGGGATAGTCGCTTCACTTCACATTTCTGGACAAGTTTCCAAAGACCATGGGGACGCGATTAAATTTAAGTACTGCTTACCATCCCTAAACAGATGGACAGAGTGAAAGGACGATCCAAACCCTGGAAGACATGCTCAGAGCATGTGTTATAGATTTTGGGGGAAACTGGGATTACCACCTACCCTTAATCGAATTCTCCTATAACAATAGTTACCATGCAAGCATTGAGGCTGCCCCATTTGAAGCACTGTATGGACGAAAGTGCCGAACTCCAGTTTGCTGGGCAGAAATAGGAGAAAGTCAATTATCAGGTCCCGAGATTGTGCAAGAAACCACCGACAAGATCACTCAAATCTAGGAATGACTAAAAACGGCTCGAGATCGCCAGAAAAGTTATGCAGAAAATCGACATAAGCCATTAAAATTTCAATCTGGAGACAAAGTGCTGTTAAAAGTTTCTCCATGGAAAGGAGTAGTTCGGTTCGGTAAGAAGGGAAAGCTAAGTCCAAGGTACATAGGACCATTCCCAGTGATCCAACGAATAGGACCAGTTGCCTATCGCTTACAACTACCAGAAGAATTAGCTGGAGTGCATGACGTGTTTCATGTATCTAACCTCAAGAAATGTATATCTGATGAATCCCTGTTAGTACCTCTTCAAGATATAGAAGTAAATGAAAAGTTCAAATTTGTGGAGAAACCACTTCAAATAGAAGACAGAAAGGTTAAGTTTCTCAAGCACAAAAGACTAGTACTGGTCAAGGTCAAGTGGGATTCAAAAAGAGGACCTGAGTACACCTAGGAACTGGAATCGGAAATGAAGCGAAAGTATCCTCACTTATTTCAGTAAATATCGAGGACGATATTCTAAATAAGGTGGGGAGGATGAAAGGACCTACAAAAATGTCCCAAAACGACCCGTAAGTGAAAACCCGGACCCCTAAAGCCCTAGCACTCATGAAAAACCAAGAAAATCAAAATTTAAGGGTCTCTCGCGGGCCCCGTTAGACTTAAGGGAAGCTTACGCTGGCCGCGACAACTAGGTGGTTCGACCGGATAAGCTTTGCGCCACGTGTCAGCCACGTGGTGGACCTACGCGTGACACGCTAGCCCTAATCGTAGCCTAGGTGGCCCTCGCGGGCCCTGTAAGATGTTTTGAGGGTTTACGCGGGCCGCGTAAAACTCAAATTTTTGCTATAAATGGGGCAGTGCATGGCCTGTTCATCTGTGTGCGTAAAACTTTCTCAGAGACGAAGTATACTGCTCAAATTCGAAATTTTAAGTAGGGAAACGCTGCTACGAGTACCGGGTCTTAACTCGATCACTGCTACGATACAATGTCCGATCGATTGAAACCGATCTGATGGATGTTTAAGTGCTGCCCGAATTCGGGCTATACTTTGTCATTCGTCGTGAGGGTTTTGATTTCGTGAGTTTATCGTAAGTGTTGTATTAAGTTATTGACCTAGTTTCGTGTGCATTGTTATTTAACTAGGTTACAAGGCTAAATCAGTGGGCCAAGTTCTGTCTTGTTAAACTTGTAATGTGAGTCATTCTCTTTTTTTCAAATTGTTTTCCCAAAACTCTACTTGGTTTTAAAGTTATAATTACAGGGATTAAGTCTTTGTAATCTTCAATTACTGCCAGTATGTGGAGTTTTGTATACATTACTTGATACCCGTCACCATTGGACAACGGGTTAGCCAATGGGTGATCTGACCATAGTCACCGATACTGTCGAGTGACAAATACCGATTTGGTGTAACTGGTTGAGAGAAACAATATAATAACCCTTAATACTGTATATTGTAACAATGTGTCGTTTTGTACAAATTGAGTGACTCGCCAGTATTTCCTCGCTGATAAAATCTTTTTAAACATGTTTCAGGTGATTTACTGTGAACCAAGGAAAAAGTGCCGCGTAGCACTATAGCTTGAAGAAAGTGGCTCAGTAAAATAAATAAACATGTTTTGTAAAACAGGGAATTTCCTCGTGAAATTCCTTTATTGTAAATTACGGGGTTTGCCCCAAATTGTGAAATAAAATAATTGGGCATTTTCAGTTTCACGATCCTGTTAAAATTTCCGCTGCCAAATTAAACATCAATACCACGGGTTTTTCTGTCTCGCGGCTCTTGAACCGGGTAAAACCGGGACGGGGTCGTGACAAAAAATATGGTATCAGAGCCACTGATTTAAGCTAATTAAGTATTTAGAAATAATTAATTTTTCAAATTTCCTTTCTGTGATTCTGTCAAAAAAAAATAATTTGCAATAAATAACATTCTAACTAGGATTTTTGTGTTTTCTTTATATGTTAATAGCATAAATGAGTTGTCTGAAGCTCTTCAGAACCTCACTATCCATTCTGCTGACATGGAAATTCCTAGGGGCTTTTCCGGTTATCAGGCCGACACTGAGGAACCTATGGAATTCCAGGCCCAGCCACAGGAGAAACCAAAACCGAAAAATAGAAGGAGAATCCTGGACTGGAAACGCGGACGTAGGAAGAAACCAGCCGCCCAGAAGGTGAAAAAGACTGAGGATCCCAAAGGGAAAGGAAAGGAGATTGGGGAAAGTTCTGAGCAAGCCCAGGAAATGCCACCGTGGGAGGAGCTCGATCGCAAACTGGCAAATTGTGACCTCATTAGACATGCCAATGAAAACCTCTACAATTACCCCGCTGAATCACAACTTCCAGTTAATTTGGAACCTGCTATCCCAGATCCTATTGTCGACCACCAACTTCTACCCGACGAATTGGAGGAATGGTGGACAAGTGATTGGCAATTTCAGAATTTCATGAATAACCCCAACGTCTACTTCCCCCAGTTTGACCCTGAGCATGCACCAAACACACCTATGAGCACGGAAAACTTAGCTGAACTCCGCCGTTATGGCGAGGAACTAGTGGATGCAGGAAATAGGATTCGAGATGTGGGGGAGAAGATCTCATGGAAATACGACGAGAGGGAGCGTCGTTTCTGAAAGGCCGGTTGACTGTGGTTGGATGTTTAATAATATTAAAATAATAATAATAATAAATAATAAAAATATAATCATGTAAAATAACTCAAATAAAACTTTTGTAAGATAACTGGTGTGTATCGATGCATACTAATATATATACCTTTATTGTGAACACAACCTTTATTGTGCGAGAACCACCTTTATTGTGCGAGAACCACCTTTATTGTGAGAACCGCGAGAACCAATGTGAACACAACCTAAAATAGTTAAAAAAACCTAACCCCCCCCCTCAAAACCTAAACCCCCCACCCCCCCCCCCAAGCTAAATGCTAAAAAAAACCTAACCCCCCCCCTCCCCCAAAAACCTAAACCCCCCTCCCCCACCCCCCAAAAACCTAAACCCCCCCAACCCCCCCCCCCCCACCCCCCAAGCTAAAATGCTAAAAACTAAACCCCCAAAAAATCTAAAAAAAAAAAAATCTACAATTTTTTTTTTTAATTTTTTAATATTTTTTATGTTAAAATCGCTACTTTTAGAAGCCAAAATTTTTTTTTTTTTTTTTTTAAATAAATTTTTTTTTTTTTTTGCTTCGAAAAGTAGCGATTTTTTTATAAAAAATATTGAAAAACTCAAAAAAAAAAATTTTGTGTGATTTTTAGCTATTTTTAGGCATTTTTGGTTGTGTTCACATTGGTTCTCGCGGTTCTCGCAATAAGAGGTGGTTCTCGCATGATCTTCTCCCTATATATATATATATATATATATATGAGAGTCGCAAAGTCGACAATTTTGGCTATACGTGTTGACATGATTATTTGTGATTGCTTTATTGTGGATGATTGTTATTTATTTCGTGCCAATAATTTATATATATATATATATATATATATATATATTGTTAATTATTCAGATGGAAAATGCGGAAAACCAACCAGTCAATGAAGTTAATCAATCTGAACAAAACAATGAAGATCACTTCCTTAATAGACAAGACATAAAGAATATCGTTGCCCAAGGAATAGCCAATGCTATCCTGGCAATCGTCGCTGCTGTCAAGAACCCCGTGGAACCTTCACAAGCCAACCATAGTAAACGTACTCGCGACGATAATTTCAGTAACAGTGTAAATGGAGCCGGAAATAATAATGATGTGGTTCAAGCCCCATTTCTTAAGAAAATGAAAGCTGCAACACCTGGTTGCACTTACAAGGAATTTCTTGCCTGTAAACCGATCGAATTTGCAGGCAACGAAGGGGCAACTACTGCACTGCGTTGGTTAGAGAAAACCGAAGCAGTAATTAAAATAAGTAAATGTGCCGAAGAAGATCATGTTATGTATACATCCCACCTCTTCAAGGAAGGAGCGTTAGAATGGTGGAACACGTTACTGCAAGCCAAGGGAAGTGATGTGACTTATGCCATGAATTGGGAAGAATTTAAGAGATTGGTGGGAAGAAAATTCTGTCCCGAATATGAAAAGGAACAAATGACAAATAAGTTCCTAAACCACCGGATGGTGGATGTTGACTGTCGAGGGTATACTTCGACATTCTTTGAATATGCTAGAGTTGTACCAACTCTGGCTTCGCCAGAACCGGTACTTATTTCTCGCTATATTTGGGGTTTGATTAGCGAGATTCGTGATATCGTCAAAGCTGCGAGACCCCGCACAATTGACGATGCGGTGGAATTAGCCAACACCATGACCGACGGGCTGGTACGCACAAGAGAAGAAAACAGGAAAAAGGAATTAGCCCAAAAGATTACCCAAGGGTTCCGTGGGGGTAATATTTTCAAGAAAAAAGGAACTGGGAAATCTTGCACCCCGACATTTTGTAGAAATTGTAAAAAGAAGCATTTTGGAAGATGTAATGAAATCTGCAATTTCTGCAAAGCTTTGGGGCATCGAGAGGAGGGGTGCAGGAAGAAAACAAGGATCTGCTACAATTGCGGGGAAGCTGGACATTTTAGACCAGAGTGTCCTAAACTGCTCAAGTCAGCTGATAATAAGGCTAAACCTGCTGAAGGAACTAACAAGAAAAATGCCAGAGCCTTCCAGCTAACAACGCAAGAAGCAGATCTGATTCCAGATGTGATAGCTGGTACGTTCCTTATACACGATGTTTACACCAAAGTATTATTTGACTCTGGTGCAAACCAAAGTTTTATAAATACTTCATTCTGCCAATCCCTTAAGCAACCTTTAACCAAACTTAGACAAGTTTTTACGGTAGAAACGGCAGATGGGAATTCTGTTAACATAGATAAGGTCTTGCAAGAAGGAAAGATAGAACTCTTAGGCCATAAATTCTCTGCAAACCTGTTACCTATGAATTTAGCTGGATTCGATGTTGTGTTAGGAATGGATTGGTTAATGGCCAACCATGCTCGAATCCTCTGTGATAAGAATTCCATAGAAATTCATACACCCACAGGAGAAATAATTATGGTTACAGGAGATAAGCCACGAAAGCTAATGAAATTCATTTCAATAATGAAAGTGGCCAGTTATACAAGAAAACAAGGAATAGTGTATATGATTTCGGTAGTTATTAATACTAAAAGTAAGGAACTCAAGGAAATTCCAGTAGTATCAGAATACCCGGATATATTCCCAGAAGAACTACCTGGATTACCACCCGATAGGGAAGTAGAATTTGGAATTCATCTAATTCCTGGAACTACACCGATAGCTAAGGCACCTTATCGGTTAGCACCCACTGAAATAATAGAATTGAAAAAGCAGTTAGATGAATTATTAAGTAAAGGATTCATATAACCTAGTTCATCCCCTTGGGGAGCACCAGTGTTGTTTGTGAAAAAGAAAGATGGTTCAATGCAAATGTGTATCGATTACAGGGAACTGAATAAGGTTACGATTAAGAATCGATACCCGTTACCTAGGATCGATGATCATTTTAATCAACCTCAGGGGGCTAGATATTTTTCTAAAATAGATTTGCGCTCCGGATACCATCAGTTGAAAGTACAAGAAGAAGACATACCTAAAACTGCCTTCAGAACTAGGTACGGTCACTACGAGTTTACAGTCATGCCGTTTGGACTAACAATTGCTCCTGCAGCATTCATGGACATGATGAATAGGATATGTAAACCATATTTGGATAAATTCATAATTGTCTTCATCGACGATATACTTATTTATTCCAAAAGCCAGGAGGAACATTATGAGCACCTGCATGCACTCTTAACTTTGTTAAGAAAGGAAAAACTTTATGCCAAATTCTCGAAGTGTGAATTTTGGCTACAAGAGGTGCAATTTTTAGGACATATGGTGAATCACGAAGGTATTCACGTAGATCCTTCTAAGATAGAAGCAATCATAAAATAGAAGGTCCCACAATCAGCCACGGAAGTTAGAAGTTTTCTAGGATTAGCTGGTTACTATAGGCGTTTCATTAAAGATTTTTCTAAGATAGCTGTGCCATTAACAAAGCTAACTTGTAAAACCGTTAAGTTTGAATGGGGACCCAAGCAAGAAGAGGCCTTTAGAATTTTAAAGCAAAGATTAACAAATGCCCCAATTCTAGCTTTACCAGCGGAACAGAAGATTTTGAAGTTTAATGTGATGCTTCTAAGCTCGGGTTAGGATGTGTGCTAATGCAACGTAAAAAGGTAATTGCGTATGCGTCAAGGCAATTGAAGAAGCACGAGGAAAATTATACTACTCGTGACTTAGAATTAGGAGCAATAATTTTAGCCCTTAAAATTTGGAGGCAATATTTATATGGAAATAAGTTTACTGTATATACGGATCATAAGAGCCTAAGGTACATATTTGGGCAAAAAGAATTGAATATGAGGCAAAGAAGATGGATGGAAATTCTAAGTGACTACGACTGTGATATTCAATATCATGAAGGAAAGGCAATTGTAGTAGCAGATGCCCTAAGTCGTAAGTATCATGAGAAACAAAGACGAGTTCGTGCTCTTAGATTAAGTTTACAATTGGATTTAATGGAACAACAGAAGAAGGTTCAGGAAACTGCAATCAAGGATAATGTTGAAGGAATGAAAGGACGAATTAATGAACTAAAACAGGGGACTGATGGAATTTGGAAATTCCATAAGAAAAGGATTTGGGTACCTAAGCAAGGAGACTTAAGAAATAAGATTTTAGAAGAAGCCCATAAATCTAGATATACCATGCATCCTGGTAGTAATAAGATGTAGCAAGATTTAAGGAACAACTTCTGGTGAATAGGAATGAAAAAGGATATAGCTTGATATATTTCTAAGTGCCTAACTTGTTCACAAGTTAAGGCTTAACACCAGAAACCCTCAGGTCTACTACAACAATTAGAAATGTCTGTATGGAAATGGGAACTAATAACAATGGATTTTGTTACTAAGTTGCCCAAAACTAGAAAAGGTAACGACGCGATTTGGGTAATTGTGGATCGGTTAACCAAATCAGCTCATTTTCTTCCCATGAAGGAAACCCTTAGCATGGAAAGGTTAGCCAAATTGTACGTAGACAAAGTAGTATCCTTACATGGAGTTCCACTCTCCATTGTATCAGATAAGGATAGTCGCTTCACTTCACATTTCTGGACAAGTTTCCAAAGAGCCATGGGGACTCGATTAAATTTAAGTACTGCTTACCATCCCCAAACAGATGGACAGAGTGAAAGGACGATCCAAACCCTGGAAGACATGCTCAGAGCATGTGTCATAGATTTTGGGGGAAACTGGGATGACCACCTACTCTTTATCGAATTCTCCTATAACAATAGTTACCATGCAAGCATCAAGGCTGCCCCATTTGAAGCACGGTATGGACGAAAATGCCAAACTCTAGTTTGCTGGGCAGAAATAGGAGAAAGTCAATTATTAGGTCCCGAGATTGTGCAAGAAACCACCGACAAGATCACTCAAATCAAGGAACGACTAAAAACGACTCGAGATCGCGAGAAAAGTTATGCAGACAATCGACGTAAGCCATTAGAATTTCAATCTGGAGACAAAGCGCTGTTAAAAGTTTCTCCTTGGAAAGGAGTAGTTCGGTTCGGTAAGAAGGGAAAGCTAAGTCCAAGGTACATAGGACCATTCCCAGTGATCCAACGAATTGGACCAGTTGCCTATCGCTTACAACTACCAGAAGAATTAGCTGGAGTGCATGACGTGTTTCATGTATCTAACCTCAAGAAATGTCTATCTGACGAATCCCTGGTAGTACCTCTTCAAGATATAGAAGTAAATGAAAAGTTAAAATTTGTGGAGAAACCACTTCAAATATAAGACAGAAAGGTTAAGTTTCTCAAGCACAAAAGACTAGTATTGGTCAAGGTCAAGTGGGATTCAAAAAGAGGACTTGAGTACACCTGGGAACTGGAATCGGAAATGAAGCGAAAGTATCCTCACTTATTTAAGTAAATCTCGAAGACGAGATTCTAAATAAGGTGGGGAGGATGGAAGGACCTGCAAAAATGTCCCAAAACGACCCGTAAGTGAAAACCCGGACCCCTAAAACCCTAGTTCTCATGAAAAACCAAGAAAATCAAAATTTAAAGGTCTCTCGCGGGCCGCGTAAGACTTAAGGGAAGCTTACGCTGGCCGCGACAGCTAGGTGGTTCGACCGGATAAGCTTTGCGCCACGTGTCAGCCACGTGGCAGACCTACGCGTGACACGCTAGCCCTAATCGTAGCCTAGGTGGCCCTCGCAGGCCGCGTAAGATGTTTTGAGGGTTTACGCGTAAAACCCAAATTTTTGCTATAAATGGGGCAGTGCATGGCCTGTTCATCTGTGTGCGTAAAACTTTCTCAAAGACGAAGTATACTGCTCAAATTCGAAATTTTAAGTTGGGAAACGCTGCTACGAGTACAGGGAATTAACTCGATCACTGCTACGATACAATTTCCGAGCGATTGAAACCGATCTGATGGATGTTTAAGTGCTGCCTTAATTCGAGCTATACTTTGTCATTCGTCGTGAGGGTTTTGATTTCGTGAGTTTACCGTAAATGTTGTATTAAGTTACTGACCTAGTTTCGTGTGCATTGTTATTTAACTAGGTTACAAGGCTAAATCAGTAGGCCAAGTTCTGTCCAGTTAAACTTGCAATGTGAGTCATTCTCTTTTTGTCAAATTGGTTTCCCAAAACTCTACTTGTTTTTAAAGTTATAATTACAGGGATTAAGTCTTTGTAATATTCAATTACTGCCGGTATGTGGGGTTTTGTATACATTACTTGATCCCCGTCACCATTGGACAACGGGTTAGCCAATGGGTGATCTGACCATAGTCACCGATACGGTCGAGTGGCAAATACCGATTTGGGGTAATTGGTTGAGAGAAACAATATAATCACCCTTAATACTGTATATTATAACAATGTGTCGTTTTGTACAAATTGAGTGACTCGCCAGTATTTCCTCGCTGATAAAATCTTTTTAAACATGTTTCAGGTGATTTACTGTGAACCAAGGAAAAAGTGTCGCGTAGCACTACAGCTTGAAGAAGGTGGCTCAGTAAAATAAATAAACGTGTTTTGTAAAACAGGGAATTTCCTCGTGAAATTCCTTTATTGTAAATTACGGGGTTTGCCCCAAATTGTGAAATAAAATAATTGGGCATTTTCGGTTTCACGATCCTGTTAAAATTTCCGCTGCCAAATTAAACATCAATACCACGGGTTTTTCTGTCTCGCGGCTCCTGAATCAGGTAAAACCGGGACGGGGGCCGTGACAGGTCTTCGGGTGCGGCTCGGGTGGAGGTGAACGGAGGGGTAGTGGGAGGTTGTTGTGGCGGCGCTAAGGCGGTGAAGATGGTGGTGAATTGTCGTCATTGTTTCTAGTCTTCGGGTCCGGCGGTGGGGTAGTGGGTGGTTGTTATGGTTGCACTAAGGCGGTGAAGATGGTGGTGAACCGGTAGGTGGATGGTGGTGAACTTAAACCAAGTTAGGGCTTTGATAATGCCAGCTCTACGGCTCTTGAAATCCCTAAAAACCACTTCAACGGTAGGTGGTTGTAGGGTTGACTTCCGTCCATCTTTGTTGAAAATTAGGGGAAATTGGAGATTGATGAAATCGAGAAAGTGTTTGACCGGAAATTGGGTTGAAAATGGCCGAATCTTAAACTAATTTGTTCAATTGTTTGTTATGATATCACTGCGAGGTTTGTTTTGGGAAACTTAGACTAGGTTAAATATGGAAGGTTGGGGATTAATTAGAAACTTGTCGGTTGTGGTTGATGGTGGTAGGTGGTGATTCAGGGTGGTGAACAGTGGTGCTTGCAGAACCATCAAGAGAGTGAATAAAGAGAGCGAGAGAGTTGTACATATATATATATATATATATATAGAGGATTAGGTTCAAGAGTGAACACTAGTGTAGCTTGCGAACTGAGTGAACTAATCCTGGCCATACACGTGTGTAGATCAATGGCCAGGATTTGATGTTGAAATACACTAGTGTATTTTACGATTTGATGATGAGATCCTGGCCATACATGTGTGTAGATCAATGGTCAGGATTTGTTCACTCAGTTCGTAAATACACTAATGTTCACTCTAGAACCCTACCCTATATATATATATATATATATATATATATATATTGGGGATCCTTCGGAAAATGGGTTTTTCCTAGAAAGTGTAGGAAACGATCTGGGCCATCAGATGAGTGTGTTTAATGGTTGAGATCATTTTGGTGGCATTTTGGTAATATACGTTTCTTTAAAATAGCCTAATTTAATTGATTGGGGGTAAATGTGTCATTTACGTTGTTTTAAATAAGGAAATAACTACCAATCATAAAACCATCTCAAAAAATGTCGCAATTTTGTTTCTCTCTCTCTAATCCCTCACATTTTAAAACACCAAATCTTACCAAAAAAAATAATGATAAATTAGATCTAGATGTGTTCGTAGTAATGTGTTTTAGCGATAAAACACAATGTGACGAGTTAATGACTGACTGCTAAAACACAACATCAAGAATGCCAAAATCATATCAACCAGTAACTGATAAAACACATTATGATGAAACAATAACTGGAACCAGTAACTGATAAAACACACTGTGATGAAACCATTAACTGATAAAACACAACATCAAGAATGCCAAAATCACATCAACCAGTAACTGATAAAACATATTGTGATGAAACAATAGATAAAATACAAAAGAACATGCCATTCATGAATCATAACTAGTATAACACATTGTGATGAAACCATTAATTGACAAAACACAACATCAAGAATACCAAAAATCATAGCAACCAGTAACTAATAAAACACATTATGATGAAACAGTAACTGAAACCAGTAACTGCTAAAACACATTATGATGAAACTAGTAATGATAAAACACAACATCAAGAATGCCAAAATCACATCAACCAGTAAATGATAGAACACATTGTGATGAAACAGTAACTGATAAAACACGTTGTGATGAAACCAATAACTGATAAAACACAACATGAACCAGTAACTGATAAAACACAACATCAAGAATGTCAAAAATCATATCAACCAGTAACTAATAAAACACATTGTGATGAAACAGTAACTGAAACCAGTAACTGCTAAAACACATTGTGATGAACCCAGTAACTGATAAAACACAATGTGAAGAAAAATGTTAATGATTTGAACTTCGTAATTTAAAGTAACTGCCCTTTTGAAATCATAGTGATTCGAAAATTGTCAAAGACATATACGTTTCCATAAATATATGGATAGTTAGTTTAGGATGTATAATATTTCAAAATTAAATTAATAATCAAATTATCATCATGCCCTTTTAAATAAAATAACTAAAAGTCACATGTCACCTCCCTATTGCTTCCTAGACTTTCTAGGAAAATTAGGCTTTCTAGCCAACTCTCACTCTATATATATAATTAATAAAAATAATTTTAAAAATATTTTGTTTTATTCTTTTAAATAATATTAAATAAATATGTAAAAAGACTAAAATACCTTTGGGTGACAAGATTTAACAAGAAAATCTAGCTGGGTTAAGTCTAAAGGATAAAATGTGCAACAAAATGCCTTGTAAAGGGCAAAACTTATCAAAATTCGTTAAAAATGACACCGCCTGATAAGTGTTATTAAGATAAAGGACAAAACTTGTAATTTTTTCTTAAAGAAATTATACCATATATATAATATATATTATTTATACCTACAGTATTACCCCCACCGGCCACCACCACCACCCGTTTGCCACACCCTTTCTGTCGCCACCAACCACCACGAAATCTGACAACCATCTGACACTCCACCACCAAATATGACAACCACCGCAAAACCCCAACCTCCATCCACTTTCTGGCAACCACAATTGCGACCGAAAACCGTCGTCAAGACTAACCATTAATTGCCGTCATCCGGTAACCCTCGCTTATCCTCAATGCGCAGTTCCTTCGGCGCGGTCCAGATCTGAAACAACTAGTAGGGTTATTTGCTAGATCTCACACGTTTAACTTAATCGGCTATACGTGGATCTACTCCAGGGTGTTGTTCTTGCAAACTTTATGATGGTGAAAACAAATTATTTGTACCTGTATAGCTATGGATGAGTTGAATTGATGACGCAAGCAATGCTGATTGTTGACAGGATGATGAATTGTGAGGCTATTTTGATGAATTTTGTGATGGTGAATGCGATAGGTTAGGGGAATTGTGAGGATATTTTGATGAACAACCGGTCGCATGTTTTGGGGTGGGGTGGGGTGGTGGCCGGTGGGGGTAGTTAGAGAGACAGAGTTGATATAGAGTGAGAGAAGGTTATATATATATATATATATATATATATATATATAGGGGACCGCTAAAATGAAAACCACCTCCAGTTGTAAGAACCGCGAGAACCAGTTTCTAGCCATTAGATAAACAAGATGGATGGATGAGATTAAAAGTAACTAAAATTAATATTAAATGCTTTTTGTCATATTATGTCTTTAATATTTTAATTCAAAATGGTAGTTTAGTAAAATTACTCTATTTTGACTTTTTGTCTTTATTGTTTTTTATTACTTTTTTGTATTATTATATTAGTTTTATTTTTTAAACATAATTTTTTTTATTAAAAGCATTTTTAAATTCATATTTTTTACAGATTTTTTAGACTTTTTACGTTTTACGTTAAACTTTTTGCGTTTTACGTTAAACTTTGTACGTTTTATGTTTTTACGTTTTACGTTTTTACGTTTTTACGTTTTACGTTTTTACGTTTTTACGTTTTTACGTTTTTACGTTTTTACGTTTTACGTTTTTACGTTTTACGTTTTACGTTTTTACGTTAACCTTTTTACGTTTTACGTTAAAAACTTTATGTTTTACGTTAAACTTTTTACGTTTTACGTATTACGTTTTTCGTTTTACGTTTTACGTTAAACTTTTTACGTTTTACGTAAACTTTTTACGTTTTAAGTTTTTACGTTTTACGTTAAAAAGTTTACGGTTTAACTTTTTTTTCATAAATTTCTTTTTTACACAAAACGAACGCACCCAGAAAATCGCAACTCGGTAGGTGTCGCAGATAGATTGCTATCATCATCGACGCCTCAAAAAAATATAAAAACCCAACAAACAAAAATCATAAGAACAAGTGGATTCTTGAAAAAAAGGGCGGTTTTGGCTCAGATTTTCCGATAATCAGAGGCTGCAAAGTGGGGTTGCAGGTTCAAAAACCTACCCTGCACCATCCTTGCCGCGCCATCGTCATCAAAATATGCGTTTTTTTTTTTTTGCATCATCACCGCCCAAATCCAAACGGATCAAAACCCACATAGTTCACTGTCCGAAAATCTACCAAAAAGCACTAGAAAAACCCACATATTCAAACATTAAAAAATCACCCAGCAAAAATCACTGTTTGAATCTACCAAAATGACTGTTCAAAACATTCAAACATTCAAACTCACCACCAAAACCCAGCAAAATCACTGTTCGAAAATCTACCAAAATCACTGTTCAAACATTCAAAACCACAGATTCAAATATTCAAAAAATCACTAGCAAAAAACATTAATAAAGCATACCCAAAAATCTCAGAGAAACAGTGCTAACCAAACACCACCACCGTCGCCGTGAAAAACCCACCTCCGCCACCACCGTCTCCGTCAGTCCTCACCACCACCACCACCACCACCACCGTCTCCGTTGCCATCAAAACTCACCACCACAGTCGCCGCCAAAACCCACCACCACCGTCGCCGTCAAACCCACCACCACCGTACTGGTAATCGGAGAGGGTCAACGTACTGGCAAATCGGAGCCGATACATCGACTTCCGAACACCCCACCCCCATCGACTTTCGAACACCCCACCCCCAACACATCGACTTCCGAAGGGGGCAGAGAATGGGGGCGGTGGTGATGTCGCCGGAATCTGATGAAGAGTTGATTTGAGAGAAGATGAAGCTTCATCAAAATCTTCATCAGGAGAGATGAGTTTCAAATGAAGAGAGAGAGACAAAGATGGCTTTTAAAAGAGATGAGTTTCAAATGAAGAGAGAGAGAGACAAAGATGGCTTTTAAATGATTCGACAATTAGAAAAGGTGATGGTTTTAATTGAGGAGAGAGGTATAGATTTGACATTTGGGATAAATGACCAAACTACCCTTTTGTTGGCAGAATATGATTGGTGGAGAGTGGTTCTCATGGTTCTTACGACTGGAGGTGGTTTCTATTTTAGCGGCTCCCTATATATATATATATATATATATATATATATATATATATATATATATATATATATACTATACTATACTATAATGCATGAGTGAGGGGTATTTTAAGATACCCAAAAAATAAGAACTTTTCACCCCCCCTTTATTTATAAAAAGACCCCTAAAATGAGGGTAGTTTGGTATTTTAAACACTATTTATTTTTTAGTCCCTAAACTTATTGCATTTAAATCCCTGAGATTTTAACAAAATTATAGATAATTAGTTACAATTCACCCCTTCACAACAAACTTATAATTTTTTACGTATTCTTTACATATCTTATAAATTATACGGTTTAAAAAAATCCAAAGATAGCATGACGACCTATATATTTTTGTCGATGTTTCGGTAGTTGTCTTGTTCAATATCGACGCACGGATTAAAAGGTACAAGTCGATAATGCTTTAATGTACAAGTAATTAATAATTGTGATCTAATGCGCCTAATCTACAAAGATGAGCTCCATCTATGCAAACAAAAACAAAAAGAAATAAAAGTACTGTAACATAAAATGAAGATATTATGTGTCACATTTTATTTTATTAAAACGGCCTAACATCTATACCTAGATATATCTTATAAAAACTTAAAACTAACCACAACAAACTTCCTAAATAAAGGGGTGGCAAATCTAAAATTAAACCCTAATGCACTTCTATGGTTACTACTATAAATACATAGCATGATACCCCTATATATATTGCTAAACAAAGTTAAAAAATGGATCCAGTTCTAAATTCAATTGTGGCGAAAAACCAAGCATGCAAGATTGAAAATTCCAAGGTCAGTTCTGTTATATCGCAGCAGTGAATACTTGTCTTCTTTTATTTACTTTCATGTGAATGTTAACTTATTTGATTTTTCAGATTCAGTTGCATGATGAGCATGCCAATTTAAACAACCCAGTTGTCGAACAAGCTTCTAAGGTATTGATTTTGATGGTTTTTAAGTATTATTTTTTGCGTATATCTTTCATATTAACATGTTCGTTATGTTATTATATGTGTGTTTTATTGTAGGATGATGGTGATAAAAGTGTTGATATTATTTCTTATAATGCAATGTTTAGTCCATACAAGTCTAATCTTCAACGTGACTTTAGTAAATAAGTAAATTTTAGGTTTATTTAATCTTTTTTAAACTTTTGTATTCAATTTTTGTCCTTTTTAAGGATCAGAAGTTTGAGACTCAAAGGAAGAGATCCAAGAGACTTCCGAATGGAAATGGAGTGAGGTTATTAATGTAGACGATTCCGAGGATAATGACAAAGAAGAGGAATTAGAAGATACTGCCGATTCAAGCACAAACCTGAAAACCCGATTAAAAATACCTCGAGTGTCAATTCAGAAGCGGAACAGATTTCATGCAGTCTAATATGAAATCTATCAAGTGTTTTTATGATTTTTTTTTCATTTTTAGTTGTAGTGTTTGATCTAGACGTATGAATAAAGTTTATTCTATATTTGAACTTTATTTTTGGTGTTAATATAATGCAGTTATTGATCATATTCATAAAGTTCAAAATAAAGTTAGTATCCTAAATTTATAAGCCAACTGAACTTATATAAGTTAATATCCTAAAGTTACAATAAATAGATACTGCAGTTAGATATAGTCAAGCTAAAAACTATAAAATATTACAGTTATTCTTGAATGTCAATCTAATAATTTGTATTTCTTAATTAAAAAATAATAAATTAATAAACTTTAAAGCTAAACTAAAAAAACTGAACTTACTATGATATAAAGTTAATAAAAATATAAACTCTTAACATCCTATTTTTTTTTTATAAAAACTGTTTTTAAAATTTTATAAAAATATAAATTTTATATATATATATAAAACGAAATTTAACAATTAAAGTTAAAGGTGTAAAACGTACTTACGAGTCAACTACTATTTTTTTATTTTTATAAAAACAAAAAATTTAAACTTAAAGTTTATTGGATAAGTACCATGTGGATATTTAGAAAAAGTTATGAACTTTAAAGAATAAAATTATAAACTTTATCATTTAACCAAAATAAACTTACTTTACAACTATAACAACTTATCTTTTATTTTTTATTATTATTTTATATTAAAAAAACGAAACTTTACATGTGTAAAACTGTTTTTTTTACTTTATTTATAAACAAAAACATTTTGTTTTTATAAAAAAAAAATAATTCTTTTATAAACATTTTTTTGTAACAAGTAATATAAATAAAATACTCCAGAAATTACAATCTTTACTAGATAAATAAGAAATTGTGTTGCAAATTTTTAGGAATTACAAGTTCAACTATATTGTTATACATAGTATTAATCATTTTCAAAATAATTCTTTACCAACTTGACTAGATACATAGTAGATTATGTTGCATATTTTTAGGGATTATAAGTTAAAAGTTGACTCACATAGATAAGATTTGTTAGGAACGAAAAATCTAAACTTAGTATGATATAAGGTCAAATAAAAGTATAAACTCTTATCATCCTATTTTTTAACAGTTCTTGAAATTTTTTTAAAAATATAAATTTTTTATATCTGAAAAAATGAAATTTATATAAAAATATAATTTTTTATAACTGTAAAAATTTAACAATTTAAGTTAAAGGTCTAAAATGTACTTACGAGTCAAATACTATTTTTTTATAAAAACAAAAATTTTAAACTTAAAGTTTATTGTATGAGTACTATGTAGATATTTAAAAAAAGTTATGAACTTTTTGAAGAATAAAATTATACTTTATAATTTAACCAATAAAATAAACATACTTTACAATTATAACAACTTATCTTTTTTTTTTTGTCTTTCAATTATTATTTTTTATAAACAAAACAATATTTTTTGTCTTTTGATTGTTAATTTTTATAGAAAAAACAAAACTTTACATATGTGTAACACTTATGACATATATCCACCACAATAATGTTATCATAAATATTATATGAAACGAGTGCCGCAATACAAAGTGTCGGCCCTGCCGCATCGCACGGGCACCCTACTAGTATATATATATATAGTAGGAGTTGGGTGGAAAGTCTATTTTTCCTAGAAAGTCTAGGAAGGAATAAGAATTGGACATGTGTCATTGAGGGATTTTAAGTAGAAGGGCTATCATGTAATTTCACATTTTAATTTTATTTTTGGAATGTATCTTCATTAACTAAAATTCCATGATTTTCGGAATTTTTATTATTTTCGAATTCAAATCTGGAAGTCAATGTGTTCATTAACTAAAATTCCATGTCACATTACATCGCATATTCCATTGTTCAGAAGATTACTGGAATTTATCAGCATGTTCTTGGTGCTGTGTTTTAACAGTTTACAGGGCTAAAGTCAATTTTTTTTATAGATCCCACAATATAAATATGGTAAAACACACTGTATGAATCTGATTGCTGTTAAAACACAACTGAATGAATCTGAATGCTAAAACACAACTGTATGAATCTGATTGCTGTTAAAACACAACTGTATGAATCTGAATGCTAAAACACAAGTGTATGAATCTGCTTGCTGTTAAAACACAACTGTATGAATCTGTTTGCTGTTAAAACACAACTGTATGAATCTGAATGCTAAAACACAACTGTATGAATCTGCTTACTGTTAAAACACATCTGTATGAATTTGGATGATAAAACACAACTGTATGAATCTGAATGCTAAAACACAACTGTATGAATCTGCTTGCTGTTAAAACACATCTGTATGAATCTGCTGCTGTTAAAACACAACTGTATGAATCTGTTTGCTGTTAAAACACATCTGTAAGAATCTGCTTGCTAAAACACAACCGTATGAATCTGCTTGCTGTTAAAACACATTTGTATGAATCTGTTTGCTGTTAAAACACATCTGTATGAATCTGAATGCTAAAACACAACTGTATGAATCCGTTTGTTGTTAAAACACATATGTATGAATCTGAATGCTAAAACACAATTGTATGAATCTGCTTGCTGTTAAAACACAACTGTATGAATCTGTTTGCTGTTAAAACACATCTGTATGAATCTGAATGCTGAAACACAACTGTATAAATCTGCTTGCTGTTAAAACACATCGTCAAGAAAACAGAGATGATAAGAACAATATTTGAATGGTGATGATGAACTTGGAGATGGTGGAGATGGAGAAGTGTTTTAATTTGATCCGGTGCTCTCCATCGTTTCTAAAGTTATCTTCTTCCATGATTGTAGTTATTTTTGGTAGGGATTGGGGTTTCCAAGATGGGTTTGGAGAGAGAGAGGGAAAATCGCTTGAATTTAGGAACTGGGCGGTTATCTAATTGATTTAAAACACGGCCATTGACAAAATTGCCCCTACTCATTTAAAACAATCAATTAATTAAACTCAAATATTACAAGATTGCCATTGATTTAATCTCAACCCTTAAACACACCAATCAGATGGACCAGATCGCTTCCTAGACTTTCTAGGAAAAACACACTTTCCGTGCGAACCCTACTATATATATATATATATATATTCCTTTAAACATAATTGTTTTATTTACTAATTTTTATGATTATTTATTTTAGTATTTAGGGTAAAATGACCAAAATACCCTCATGTGGGGTCCACTTAATCAGATTTAACCTTGAAAACAAACTAAGTTGGCGCTAAAGGACATAACATGTAAGGGTTTGCAAACATCGAGTAGGTTTTTTGTACACTTTGAAGATAAAGGACATAGTTTGCAATCTGGTGTAAACATAAATTACGATTTTTGTAATTTACTCTATCACAATGGAAAAAAAAAACTTTGATGAAGTACAAGAAGATTCTGGTGGTGGTACTTGATATTACTAGATGCTACACAACATCATGAAAGAGGTCGTACAAAGACATGTTTCAAAATGGCTACATCATGTACTTGTTATAGTAACCTGATTGACACGATAAGGATATTCCTCGTCCATAAGTCGTATCTGCTATAAATGATAGCACCGAGTTTTCAGATTGAATTTGGTACGAGTGGTAAGTTTAAGATAAATAAACTCTCTGATACATAAACGTCAACGTAGTCATCACAGATATATTAGTACCGAAAAAGTTTACATCAACATTTACGCACGAGAGGTCGCCTTTGTGATCTCCTCTCAAACTCACACATACACACTTAATCATTCTCCCTCATCTTTGTGTCTTATGTGCCTTTTTAATGAACTGTTTATTTATAAGCCACACTCAATCACTAAATGACTCTAAATGATTGAGCTAAATCACTAACACCATGTAAATGATTTACTCAATCATTTACCCATTTTAGTGATTGAGATTTAAGCTCATTCGTTTATCACACCAATCCAGCACACAACTATTCTAGCATATTCAAACAGCAACAAACACACTAAAATGCACTAACAATAAGGGTTATTAATGTCACTATTGGCTTATAAGCATTCCTCCACCCACCCCGTATGCAAGCATTCCTTATTCACGTTACTCATCTCAAATACTTTATGGTGATATGTTTACTTACCAAAAACAATTGCTCTTTTGTCAAAATGGGTCACCAAGTTTCATTAATCATCAACATTGCATCAATATTTGACATTATATGTGGGCCATTTGATCCATATCCAACATGAGTATGTCTCGCCACTTCATCTTCTCTGAAACACCATGCTAACATCACAACCTATATGGTCAAAGTTCACTCCAATTGTTGGTATAAACTAAAACGAGAACCCTGCAGGTCTACATGTAGTCAAAGAGTTATGACTAGCCAAGAGGTTGGTAACTGTTGAGTGACTAAACACTAACCCTAATGTGTATGTGTGGCGTGACTATTGGCGCTTTGCATAATGTGTTGTTTTAATGGCGTACTTTGCAATTTGCATCACTGTGAAATGCCTTTTATATTTTGTCCATGGTCCGCCACCAATAGTAAAATGCTACTTCGAGCTCAACAACGTGTTGCTGAGTAATTACCATTGATGGTGGACACAAGTTACTCCTGAAGGGTTGTTGCTGCTATCGGGTTGTTTAGTGGTCGTAGATTGGTACTGCTATTTCCTATTGATTTTGCTACTACTCAGGTAGCAAGAAATTCTTGTTGATGGTGTTCATTGCTACTATGAAGTAGAAAGTTCGTACTACTTGGTTCCCACTCAAGCAACAACATGAGTTAATGTTGCCTGGTTTCTCACAGTTATTGTTGATGGGCAACAATGTTGGTTTCAGGCCCCACAAAACACACAATCACACACACTCAAGACTCACGTAAATATGTGAAAGTAATTTATAGGAACGAAAGGTAGAGAATATGCAGAAATCTTGTTTTCTGTATTTGATAAAATGGGTGGTTTTTCAAAAGAAATAATACTGCCCTATTTATAATAAAAAAAACTAAACAAATCACATGCGAAAACAACTCCACGTTCTCCTGCTTTCATGCAACGTACTCAGTCCCAACTTTTACTTTTCCTTCAACAAACTCGGTAAACACAAGACTATTTCTCTCATTAACCGTTGGCTAATTAACGATCCCTTTACCCACTCTTTTGCTGACCCGCTAACAAAACCGGTAACTAACTTGACCCGTAAATAACCCGCAACACCAAGATTTCCCAACATTCACCCCCGTAATCTTGATGTGGGTTCTTTCTTCTTGCTACTTGCTTGCTCGATTCTTGCTTGCATTCGTTCTTGCTTTCCATGCTAAACCGGAATCGGTTTTCTTGCTTGATTCGAATCACTCTTGCATTCTTTATTCGAATCCGTTCTTGCCGACTTGCCATTCGAACACAACGTCCGATCTTGCTACGAACCACACGGGTTCGGTCTTCCTCTTTCTAACGTGAACGCTTTCGGTCTTCGGTTCATGACTCGGTCTAATGTGAACTCTCGGTCTTTGTTCACAATCTCGGTCTTTCTTTCGATCATTCGGTCTAAGCTTTCTATCGATAAAAGCTTCTTTCGGTCTACGATCTTTCTCGGTCTATCTTGGTGTGAACCTCCGGTCATGGTCACACCTACGATCTTTAATTGTTGTCACCGTTTCGGTCCAGAAACGGAACCTGAAATGCCGACACTGCTTTCTTTCTTTCTTCGCTGATTTCAATCAGCCATTCTTCATTCTTGCTTACGGTTGTCGGCTTTCTTTCTACATCGACACCGGTTCTTTCTTTCTTTCTTACGGTTGTTGGCTTTCTCTATGACTCCCACCGGAATTCACTTTCCGGTAGCGGTCTTTCTTATACCGGTATCTCCTTCCGGCTACGGTCTTCTTTCTCCGGCGATGACAACGGTCTTCCTCGGTCTTACTTTCTTTCGGTCTGGTCAGCAACCGCCACCGTCTTCTTTATCTTTCTCGCAGCGCGGCTACAACCTTCTTTCTTGCTGATCTAATTAACCAGCTTTCTGTCTTGACTTTCTTCTTTCTTTTTTATCACCAGACGTGATCACCCTTGCACCTTCCTTCTTCGTCTTCAGCCCTGTAACCTACGGGTTGCTACTCTTCCCGCCGCCACCGACTCTCAAAACGGCCCTCCAATCTCACCTTGCTCTGATACCAATTGTTGGTTTCAGGCCCCATAAAACACACAATCACACACACTCAAGACTCACGTAAATATGTGAAAGTAATTTATAGGAACGAAAGGTAGAGAATATGCAGAAATCTTGCTTTCTGTATTTGATAAAATGGGTGGTTTTTCAAAAGAAATAATACTGCCCTATTTATAATAAAAAAAAACTAAACAAATCACATGCGAAAACAACTCCACGTTCTCCTGCTTTCATGCAACGTACTCAGTCCCAACTTTTACTTTTCCTCCAACAAACTCGGTAAACACAAGACTATATCTCTCATTAACCCTTGGCTAATTAACGATCCATTTACCCACTCTTCTGCTGACCCGCTAACAAAACCGGTAACTAACTTGACCCGTAAATAACCCGCAACATCAAGATTTCCCAAGGAAATGGTAAAAAAGATAGTTAACCAATCATTAAAATGATAGTTAACTTTTATGTTTAATTTAATTAAATTGTCCATAAAATTGATTAAGTTGTCCGTAAAATGGTAAAAAAGATAGTTAACTTTTATTTTAATTTAATTAAATTCTTGGAAGTTGCCATTTTCTATTATAAACGAAGGTGCTACATTAGTTGTTTTGAGTCCAAATAACTAGAATTTGAGAGACTTTGTTTGATATCGTACATACTCAAAACACAGGATAAACACCAAAATTTACAGCAGCAAAATAAGTTCTCTAAATAGATAAGAAATTTGTTTTAAGCAACTCGTGTCCAAACGTAGCCTCAACATCTACTTCTACTTTTTTTTAGCAATTTCTTTTTTCAATTGTAATATGTATTGTATGTTTCTTTCGCATTGTAGTTTTGTTTCTAAAATTGGGACGGGTATCATTACAAGATTCGATCATCCTTCATAAAACGTAAGGTGAAGCCATTTCCGAAGGAATCAACTCTCATGTGCCACTACTAATAGAAGTAGGAACTACATAAACCTCTATGTGGTCCAAATCATGTTTGGTCAGAACACATACTTGAGTATAAATATACATGACGTAACACCAAACCACTCAGTTAGTGCCTAATTATTGTTCCCTGATATCACTCAAACTTTGAACACCTCCCCATTTTGAACATGAGACCCAAAAGAATGCCGATCTTACCACCTAGTCCAACCAAATGTAGGTCAACCTAATGGGTATGAACATGATAACTTTCTAACAAATTATCCATGTTAAACTTATTAACACATCATAGTGTTATACCACCTCTAACCATCAGCATGCCACACGACCCAATACCACCATGTATAGATGACAAATTGTGACCACATATACCGGATATAATCACCAAGTTCTTTGCCCATATATAAAGTCTTAAGTTTACTACGAAAACTAATCAAACATCTGAACATAAAGCATATGATGATATTTAAACAAACACACATCAACCTTTTTACATGGGAGCAGAAGTTGAACAGTTGGTTACGCTTATTTAAGTCACATGTTTATCAAAAATTTGGCCCGACAAGCCTCACATACAATGGTTTAAAATTGGTCTCTCAAAAGTACAACCTAACTTCGAAGGCTTGCAAAAAGTATTCCTTTCCAACTTTTTTGCTAACAAAGAAGGTACATGAACAATCAACACTTGTTTAAATATAACGTTTTCTTCACGATGCTAGAAAAAACATATAAATAATAGTTAGAGAACATATTAACTAATTCTATCTTTAATGCTACATAAATGAATAAAACCATACCCGTTTGATACTAAATGAATAAAACCATACCTATTTGAAGCAGCGGCCGGAACTGGAAGCAGCGGTGGGGAATGAAAGCTTTTCGTCAACTGTCATTGTGTGATGTTGGCAGCTGTGATGTTGCAGCGAATAATGTGTAGGGCAAAGTTATAAGTTCTACAGGGGTAATCTGGTAATTTCATTTTTGAAAAGTTATAAGCTGCTCAAAAAGTCAAAATATCCTGACTTTTAAAAAATGACTTTTTTGTCTTATACAAAAAGTCATTGTGAAAATTCATTTTGTGTTTGCCAAACATCAATTCTCCTTATTAGCTTTTTATAAAAGTTAATAAATTGAGATGGAAAAGCTTAGCCAAACATGCCCTAACTAACTTTTAGTGTTTTTTTCCGGAATCTGGGAGGTTTTAGCCGGAATATGTGTTTTTTTCCGATTTTTTCTGATTTTTTCTGTTTTTTCCCGATTTTTTCCGATTTTTCCCGACCGACTAGTCGCGATTAGGGACGACTAGGGCCGATTAGGGCCGACTAGGCCGACTAGCGATTTTTTTACTGATTAGCTAAAAATTACTCAGTTGATGAGCGACTAGCGACTAGTCAGCGATTAATCGCCGGCTAGTCGCGATTTCTGCAACCATGCTTTTAATACTACAAGGATCGTTTCTATCACTTTATTCATTGAAATGCTACTTTCAAAATAACCCTCATTCTTTTGTAATACAACAACTTTCACCCTCATGAGGTAAAGTAACCAGAACCCCCTCTTATAAATACACCATTTTTCCCTCCCAATTCTCCCCTCCGTGATAACTCCATCATTTAATTTTCTTCAACTGCTACTTCACCCACACACACACACACACTAAAACACCCACACACCACACGCAGTATCACTATCTGAACCATGTCGGCCGGCGAAAACGACGCTTCGGCCGATCGTATTAATGCCATCAAGTCCACCCTACGCGTCGTCCCCGACTTCCCCAAACCAGGTAAACTCACATAAATGCATAAGCTCTATGTTTTCCGGTAAGGAAAAAAAATGAAATAACAAACATAATCTCGCTTGCATTAATGAACAATAATTGTGAAAATATGTTGTGAACAACAGGAATACTGTTTTTAGACATCACTACATTGTTGCTCGATCCAAAGGCCTTTAAAGACACGATCGATTTGTTCGTTGAGCGTTACAAACAGAAAGATATTTCTGTAGTTGCAGGTAAAATATTTTTAACTTTGTTTAGGTTTTATTAAAGTTAATTGCAACTAGGGTAAATGCTCATTGAACATCACCTTTAATTTCCCCTATATACTTATTGAAAGATAGGGTCCAATTTTGACTTTTGAGTTTTGCAATATAAAACAATCTTTAGTTGATAGCCAGGCTAGCAGATATGGTCACTTATTTCTAAATTTTTATACAGGTATTTAATAACTTTTAAGATGAAGTAGAAAACTGCAACAATTTCATTAAAGGTATTAAATAACTTTTAAGATAAAGTAGAAAACTGCAACAATTACATTAATATCTATGCATTTTTAGTTCAACTATGATACACAACTCGGTTATATAAGTCTTAATATATGTGTGAAACATTGCGTACAAGTGTATTTAAATTCTTCTTATATACTACGATTATTTAAAGGAAGAAGAAAATTGTGATAATTACATTAATATTTACGCATTTTGGTCTAACTATAATGCATAATACGGTTGTAAGTGAAACATTTGTATTATATTTTTTATACATCTATGTAATGTGACAGGAAAATTGCAATATTTCCAAATCTTTTTGCAAAGTTTCAAACTTTGTTGACTATCCTCCCACTATAATCCTTGTAAATGAGTGATGCTGTTGACTTTTATGAAATATATAGTCAAATATTTCATTTTTTTATAAGAAGTGGTTGAGTAGAAAATTCATGACAGTTGAACGACTATGGCACATAAATATCTTATCGAAATCTTGCCCGAAGACATTACAGCTTAGGTGTTCGAAGCGCGATTGTTGTTTCATCTTAATAGAACAATTCTTCGGTAAAAAAACTGAGGTACAAGACAAGAAGAGGGTGTCTTAAATATGAAATCTTGTTTTGTTTTTGGAGTATTAAATATTAAGTAGTAGTGGTTGATAGATAGTGGGGATGGAGGGGTCAGTGATTACTTGATATGAATGAGTATGAGCGGCTAAAAGTGGCCTTTGCTTACTAAAGCATATGCTCGATCTCTTTCAAGATCCAAATTTAGGGTGGGATAATGGCGGTTGTTATTGTTGGGTAGGACCCCTCCTAGTAATGATGGTTTTTTCAATCCCTTTTAATTGTGTTTGGTTTAGTTCCATTGCATTGTGGATTATATTTTATATACAGATAATGAGAATTGTATAACGCACTTGTACGTCGTGCGCTTTACTTTAGAGATATAATGAAAGTTCGAAAGACACTAGGGTTGATAGTTATAGTTAATCATCATATGCGTCACATAAAGCGAATCGTACAAGTGTTTATGTGACACTTAAACTGATTCTCTAATGAGCGTGACCGATGTATGTGTGTATCTATGTGGGGGGGGGGGGGGGGAGGACTGCGACATCAGTATAATATAGCTTGTATGTGGTGTTTCGAGTCTGATCGCGGTTATCATCATATGGTGTTGAAAAGAACGTCCCACTGTATATATATTAACTAATTACTTACAGTTTGGAAGAGTTGCTCACACTTTCTTTATGATTAATCATTGTATTCATCTGTCTTTTTCTGATAATCTCAAGTGGGTTCTTTTTTTATGTCTGTTAAAAGTCACTTTTTTTTGTTGCAACCAGTTTTTGGTTTCTGAACATTTAGACCAAATATTATGTTGTAAAAAAGCATTTTTAGGTATGGATATGTTAGTATGGTTGTGTACTGGCAGGTATCGAAGCTCGGGGTTTTATGTTTGGTCCTGCAATCGCACTGGCCATCGGAGCAAAGTTTGTCCCATTAAGGAAACCGAAAAAGTTGCCTGGTACTTGACATCTCTTCTTGTTAGCTCTCTATTGATGATACACACATATGTGTAGTGTTTCACTGCTAGAACTACAGGTGAAGTGATATCAGAAAAATACGTATTGGAATACGGGACAGATTGCCTTGAAATGCATGTAGGAGCAGTTGAAGCGGGAGAGCGCGCTCTTGTGGTTGATGATTTGGTTGCTACTGGTGGCACCCTTTGTGCTGCAATGAACTTGCTAGGTGTCTCTTTACAAACTAATATTCCTATTTAAGATAGCTAATTAACAAATCTTGATTAAAACAACTGACTTGTTTCCCAGAACGCGCTGGTGCTGTGGTTGTTGAATGCGCTTGTGTGGTTGAAGTCCCAGACTTAAAGGTTCCCTTTTCCAAACACGCACATATGTTATTTCACAAGTTATATTTCTGCAATAATATGGATCCAAAACTAACTGTTTTGATAATTTGGATTATGTAGGGCCGTGAACGATTAAGATTGCATGGGAAGCCGTTGTATGTACTAATCGAGTCGCAGTTTGAGGCAACTTCATGATTAAATGGTTCATTGTGGGTAAAGTGTAGATTAGAGAGCGCTATTATTTGGTGCATATCTCATGAAAATCAGTTAAGTAGTAATTTCTTGATGATAAAATCTCCACATCCCTACTTTACTGTGTTTAGGGGTAGGAAAATTGAATTTCACCAAGGAAAACTGTTCCTTTTTCATGGGTACATTCCATAATTGCAGCTTCGTTGTAGCCGGTGAACATTTTGATTGTCGGTGGTAATTTTGACGCGTTTATTTAAGTAAACGGGCCAATTTCAGTCGAATATTGTCTTATTCGTGCCAAATAAAGAAAATATTTAATTGGTTTAAACATATCAAATGGGTAATGTAGAATGTTATACGATATACATATGAAACAAATAATTATTAATATCCAACTAAAAGAAAGAATTCTAACCCTTTTCAACCATTGAGCTAATCATGTATGTAATGGTTAACATTTTATATAATAGTGAAATAAAATCCTATGATCGATACCTTTGCCTTTGCCTTTGCCTTTGCCTTTGCCTTTGGTGTTATCGTATTTTGCTACTAACCTTGTAACTCGCTAGGATTTATATTTAATTTTGTAAATGCATGGTCACTTAAAAGGATTTGGTTATCTAAGTTTCTTTGGTTATTTTATGAAAACCTCATGTAGCAAAAGATTGTCAGTTTCTAAATTTAGTTTACTTCTCTAAATGAAATACTAGTCCCTAGTGTTTCTCTAGATTTGTGTTGATTTGTTATTGAATCTATTATATCCTATCACATTAGTCCTAGGCTCTTTTGGCAATCTAATTATTCAAGACATGAAAATGAACGATAGTGTACCAAGCTTTTTTATACTGAATTCATATTTTTTAAATGTACGGTGAAGGGTTCACTCTTTGTATATTACAAATGAAAAGAAGGAATCCGATAATAGACACCACCAAATATAATTCTATCCGGTGACCGAGCTAGCCCTTAAAATCAAGGGTATCCAAAAATTTTTTTTACTGTGCAATCATACAACAATAAAAAATGATGATAAATACAATAATAAAAAAAGAAAATACCTACTGGATTTGCTCTCTTCGTTTTTTCATAGCTTAAAATCGTTACAGAGGACGATAAAACTCACAAGAAACCAAATGGAGTGAGGACAACGACAGCAAATAAGCGGCGTGAGGTAGTAGCGCAGGGCTGCAGAATGCCGGAAAATCTGTCGTCAGCTTCAGCTTTTGTTCCAGGATGTTGTGCGACGTTTGGGTTTCAAGAATGTTGTGCGACGTTTGGGTTTCAAGCTCAGAAGTTCTATATGCCGCCCATGAATCCATGCCCATAATCAATGGATAATTTTATTAATTTGGGCTTATTGATCATGAAACTTATTATTTGGGCTTAATTATTTAACAAGTTTTGGGCTTAACAATTTAACAATTTCTGAGCTTAATGAATAATTCCAGGTTTCATATTTTTCTCTTAAGGGTATTCTCGTATATGTTTAGGGTATCCTAATGTATAAACCGAAAAAAAATACACTGCGAATAGCCGAATACGGGGTTGAGCCGTAGCCCGTGCTACGACTCGTTCCTCATTAGTTCCGCCCCTGATTCTACCCAAGTATATCAAACACTTGCCAGTCTTTGTTTCAAACAATAAAATGAAATGTAGATAGAATTGCAATGTGGATTCCATTTTTTGTGTTGCTCATTTCAACAAAAGAAGGAACGGGAATTGAACCACTTAAGAAATGAAATCTACATACCAATTCCATCCATATATGTATATGAAACGATCACACCTAAAGTCCAAATCAATTTTTAGTTTCTATGTAAATTCCAATTCCAATTTCATTACATTTAAAAAAAAAAAAAAAAAAGCGCTACACGTCCCCAAAAACTAAGTATTTCGCCTTTCTAAGACCTAGTCTTTTCAAAAAAGAATATTTTGATACCATTATTACCTTTTTTTCAAAAAAAAAAAAAAGGAATTGACAAACATACAAATCTAATACGAATGGGTCTGGATAGCAAACCCACACGGTGTGAGTCTATGTGACCCCCTTTTCAATGTGTTGAATACTGCCCTAGGCGGACCATGGCCATGGCGTGGCAAGCTGCGCATGGACCCATTCATGGGCCATAGTGACATTTTGAAAAAAAAAATTTATAATAATATCAAATTTAAACTTTTAGATCAATCAACGATCAACCAAATTTAACCCATGCTCCAATTATTACACTGCATCCCATTTTAATTTACTTTCTCAATCTTTCATCCATCAACATTCAAGAAATGGAGGTAAACAACCGAAGTTGTGGTAACATTTTTCCAATTTCCAAACTTTCTAATGCTCAAACCCGAAGACGATCCGGTGGTCAAACGTGATAACGCCCCAGTGGTCGAACCAGATCATGCTCTGGTGGTTGAACCGGACAACCCTCTAGAGGTCGAACCGATTGACGCTCTGATTCTAGAAGATTCTCAAGGCTATGCTTCATATGCCACACTCTGGTTCTAGAAGATGGTCAAGGCTATGCTTTATATGAAGACGAGATTCAGGACCATGAATGACCGATATATATACGGCTTCGTACAATATCCTAATGAAGCTGATATATACGGCTTGTGGTATTATACGAATAGGGCCATCACTTTGATTTATACGGCGACGAGTATGATACCGATTTAGATATCTCAAATGTCAAATGACAATCGTCATCGAAAGTAGCAAACATGCATTTTTTTATTTTCTATGTTTGGTTGTATATGTTATAAACTAGTTTGTGCCCCGCCCGCGTTGCAGGGCGATGGCCAAATAATGAACGGGTGTTATTCAGCTCATTGACACGAAAAACAATTAAATAGAGTCAAACAATTAAAACAAAACACTTTTATAGTTTTGATAAAAAAAAAACTAAAACAATGGCAATATTGTAATTTTTAACCGAGGGAAAGTTGTATTTTTTTACTGGGGTAAAAGCGTAATTTGACAAAAGCTAAAGTAACGGCAGTACTGTAAATTTGAACCTGGGGAAAAATTGTAAATTTTCACAGGGGCAAATTCGTAATTTTTAACTTGGGGTAACAACGTAATATAAATTTGAACTAAAGGCACAATCATAATTTTAAGCCTGAGGCAAAAGCACAATTTTATTTTGAGCCGAGGGCAAAATCGTAATTTTGAGTTGGGGGCAAAAACATAATTTTATTTTAAACTGGGGAAAAAACATAATTTTGAATTGAGGGCGAAATCACAATTTTTTAACCGGGAAAAATCACATTTTTGAACAGAGGGCAAAATCGTAAATTTTTAGTGGGGGCAAAAACAAAATTTTATTTTGAACTGGGGGCGAAAAGGTAATTCTGAGCTGAGGGCAAAACCACAATTTTATTTTGAATGGAGGGAAAAATCGTAATTTTGAGCTGGGGACAAAAGCGTAATTTTATTTTGAACTGGGGGCAAAACTGTAATTTTAAAGAGGGACAAAAACGTGATTTTAGAATGGATATAAAAGAATAAACTGGTTGGTCCAATGGGAGAGTGCCAGGCAAAGTCGTAATTTTGAATTGAGGGTAAGATCGTAATTTTGGGACGGGGACAAAAAATGTAATTTTATTTTGAGCTGGGGGCAAAAACGTAATTTTAAAATTGATATAAAACAATAAACGTGTTGGTCCAATGGGGGAGTGCTAGGCAGCTGTCTGGCACTATTCCCCATTTGGTTTTTGTATATGTAGGAAATTTAGTTGATGCATGTTTTTAATGTACGTTTTTAGTATTATTTTATGTATCTTTGAAATTTTAATTCTTAATTTGAACTTATTTTTATTTTTGTTTTAAATGATATTTCTTCAATTTAAAAATAATTTGATTTATTAGTAATGTAATTATAAATTTTAATGTTATTATTTATTAGTCATGTAATTTTATTAACATTCTTCTTTGTTAAAACATATAAACGTATTTAAAAAAATATAATGATATGGCAGTAGAAAATGGAACCACACCCCCTACAGTGGAAGAAAGTGGAAACATAGTAGAACTCATGTACTGATGAGGTGACGACGGCTGGTCGGTATGGTGACGGGATGAAGACGGGGGGGGGGGGGGGGGGAGCGGGATGGGGTGACGGAGAGGACGTCGAGAAGAAAGAAAGGGGGCCCACATGTTTGCTCCGTCGCAAACGTCTGTATTTGGACGATTGGGACGGGACGGAGGGGGGCCGGCGTGGTGTATCGGGCGTCGCCGAGGGAGGACGGAGCTGGGACGGGACCATACCGTCCAACCTTATAAAGTGAAACCACACCTGACAATCTAAAACAAATCTGGCTCAGATCTTGCCTAAACATGTTGCAAAAATTCAACACTGAAAAATCTTCTGAATGAGGCTCACCTGAATCGCCTAAGCCATTTTCAGCACCATCACCTCCAGAAGATCTCGAAACCATACATGTCAGCATTGGAGATTCAAACATAAAACTAGGTTGGGATTTTTTTTCTAATGGGATTTAGTCATCGATGATTGTCGGTGTTGATGGTTGTTGTGAACCCCACTATTGATGGTGATTGGTGGTCATCGGATTTGGTGATCGATGGTGTTAACAAGAGGGTGAGCGTGCGTGTGTGTATGTGAGAGAGAAAGAGAAGAAGAGAGAAAGAAAGAGGGCGGAGAAAGAGAAAGAAAGAGAGAGAGAGAGAGAGAGAGAGAGAGAAAGAGAGAGAGAGGAGAGAGAGAGAGAGGGGTGAGGGTTGGGTAGTTGTGGTGTGGAGAAGAAGTAGATAGAGAGAGTGAGAAAGGGAGATAGAGAGTGGTTTTTGGCTTCTGCGGTGGTAGTGTTATAGATGCGGTGGATTGGCGGCACTAGCTTGAAGTTAGAGAGATAGAGATTGCTGAGAGAGAGAGTGATCTATTATATATATATGTGTATATATATATATAGCTTATTTAAATTGTTTCATTTATTATTTTTATAGTTATTTATTTGAGTAAATAGGTTAAAATCGCCAAAATACCCTCACATAATACATGTTATCAAATTTAACATAAAAAATAAACGATGTCTAAGGCCAACGACATGACGTGTAAAGGTTTTTTAACATAAATTATGTTTTCTAACATCTATGAAGTTAAAGGACATCCGGTGAAACTTGGTGTAAACATAAAGAAAGAAAAATGTAACTTACCCAATCATATATTTTTTTTAGAGAAAAATAGTGTTTTTAGAGAAAAATAGGGGGTGAATAGATTTTCTTAAAAACTTTTTTGTTAAACACTTGTTAGTATTGATGTAAACACTTGTCATTGCCCCAACAATGCACTTGTAAACAAAAAAGTAAATAAGATGTGCGAATATTTAAAGAGTTAAGGGAATGAATGACAAAACCGATTTATGTTGTTCTAAAGATGTTAACTAATCACTCTACGGCCTCTCCCTAATACCTCAAACGACAGTTTGTCCACTAGTCATCTCCCTAACTCCGGTAGGGATACCTGTTACACAATCGTCTGACTAAGAAAAGGTAGTGATCACCGTGTGTAAATGTCTCGCTCTTCTAAAGAAAGTGACCATCTTCTATGTTTTACTATTCTCAAGTAGTAGTGATCACCACTATCTCTAAAAACTAAACAAACTTAATGAGGCCCCTTACAAATTTTACAAAACTACTAATAAGGTTAAAATACAAAGCTCATATACAAGAATGATGAATGATTGTATAGTTGTGGAACAACTCTTCTTTTTTTTGTTCTTGACCTTGATCTTGATCTTGAATCTCTCTTTTAGATTTGAAGATGGGACTTGAAGAGAATCAAAAAGTTAAGATCAAAAGTGGTGAGTTAAAAGGTTGGGTGTGGCTTGTATCTATAATCAAAGCTCAACAAACAAGAAAACAACATTAGATAGCCCGACGTTCGATGTCACGGTCAACAGTATCGACCACGGACCTCCAAACTTGTCTTTTTTGCTTGTTTTGCACTCTTGAACATTATGCAACAACTATAATGGTTTCCGATACCTTTTTCACACCTAAACATCTGAATTGATTTTTCAAATCACGCATTACACATCTATCAATATATATGCTTACTTTTTAATGATGGTTGGATAGTTAGTGAAGCAAAGTTGCTTTCTTTTCATTTGTAGAAACTCTGTCCCCAATCACCATGGCAATCCCAAAATAGAAAGAAATTAACAAAAGTCTTTCATTTTCAAATTTCAAAAGCCCTCTATTTGGTAACTAACTAGTTTAGAGTGAGAATTTCATTTGTAAGAATTTTTAAGAAAATTAGTTTGTTATATTTTAATTAGTTATTCACTCAAATTCCCAATTAGTTATCTTTATACTTTAATCTTTATAGATGATTCTTCATTGATAGATTTCAAGTCTTTATCAGTTGTCGCAAATTTGATTTTTCACCTTTAAATAAATAATATGTTGCACTTGATGAATTTATTTGATGATTGTTGCACTTTAACATTCATCCCAGAGTTGATTAATTTGTTGTACATAAATTCTCAATACTTCCTCTTCTATTTTTTCTTAACCATACTTGAAGTGTACATTTCAGTATCCATTTGATTTCATTGATCTTCTAGAATTTCATTTGCTAATCCTTCATCATGCTTGCAATACTAAGTAACCTTCATAGCACTTCATCACCATACTTAAAATATACATTAAGCGTATAGGGACATCACTAGTACAAAAGCAGTTTTTTGGTGCTAGGATTTATGCCTTTTTGAGAGCTTTTTGAGAGAGCACCAACAAATATACCACCAAATAATGCGATTTGTTGGTGGTGCTCAATAAGAGCACTATTAAATATCTAAATAAACCACCAAAAAATCAATAATAGAAACCAAATCAGTCCACTATTAAATCTCTAAACACCACCAAAAAATCAATGATGGAAACCAAATTAGCCCACAATTAAATCTCTAAACACACCACCAAAAAATTAATGATTGAAACTGGTCCGTAAAAATATACATTATTTGAACAAATGTTTTTTAGTTTTATTTTATTTATAAAACATTCAAGATCTAATACAAAGGCAAATAAAACAAAAAACTATATAAACAAAAAATGTATAAAATCTACAAGCATAATGAAATAAAATTACATGTTCATGAGAAACTACAAAGAATGAGATACAAACATGATTTCTATAAAGTCATTTCCTAAAATAACAATTTAAACATATACAATCAAACCAAATCAACATAGTGTATAATTGTACATCCTTGGCACTTCAAAGCATAAATGACGTCCATTGCCGTAATAGTTTTTCGACGAGTATCTTCGGTGTATTTGATGGCATCACACATAAAATCATCAAGAAAGATCTTCAAAAATCTTGTGTCCTTTATAGATAAGGCCATTGTTACGCTTTACGCCACATCGCCGGTTTCTTGATACTATGGAAGCCGTTCCGGAAAACTTTCCGGTGATGCTTTGCTCCTTCTTAACATTTTTCTCTCTCTAAAAAATATTTGGATGTTAACATTGTGTCTATATATATATGTGGGTATAAAGGTTATGTTTTTGGAGGCTTAATTTGATCCATTGATTGAATAGGATGAGAGCAATTGAAAACCGTAGGATTATGATCCATGTGATGCCTAACAAAATGTTTTGATTGGTTCACTTTTTTGTTGCTATTAACTTCACCCTCAAAAAATCAATTTAATGGTGCTATTAATAATTTCACCCTCAAAAAATCAATTTAATGGTGCTATTAACAACTTCACCTTAAAAAATCATTTTTTGGTGGTGTGTTTATTTATTAGTGTGGTAATCTTATTATTTGGTGCTTTGTATTCTAAAACACCACCAAAAATTGAATTTGACACCACCAAAAAAATGGTTTTGTACTAGTGCATATATGTGGTATATGCATATTTACTAACAACAAATTAATAAAACAAATGTTGGGTGTCGAATCAAACAAATAAATAATAAAGAAACCTGCTAGTATGAGTGAAAGTAGAGTTCGCACACTAAAGGATACAGAGTAACCAATTATATCGAAAATAGATACGATTGTTTTATAAGGGGATTTTGATTTAAACAAAAATTAACGAAAACACCATTAACAATGATGAGGATTAAATTGTTAGGAAATTCAGATGTTAAAAGCTAATTCCATCACTAAGCCAGTTTCTTGATTTGATTCGGCTTACGATAATTAACAGTTATGGTTTAATGATCTTTTAGTTTAAACGGTCTGTATCAATATTGAACGTCACGCCGTTCATACATTCACTCCATTTAAAGTCTAAAATCTAGTGCGGTTCCTTGATTAGAGCCAACCTGCTACTCTAAGCTCACGCTCTTCATATCATAGCATGCGGGTTGTGTGATATAAGTATCGATTATACTTAAACACCCACGTCATTCGGAATGTTTAAATAGATTGTGAGATCTATAACGAAACTAAATTCATAGACAAACGTAGGTATTTGCCGGGTATGAGATTAGTTGTAAAATTTTCACTAGTATGGGACGCGTATGGAATTAGATGTTATCCGGTCCGATTACCTGAAACCACATACCCATTTACCCGAACTATATACCCGATCATATACTCGATTTCTTTTTCCTTAGGCATGTCTATTAATGACTTATTTTAATAGGTTCATTATGTGAAAAAAACTTTTGGAGTATGTATTTGATAATATTATTTATATATTGTGTGTTGTGAGGTGTATAAATAAATTTATATAAAAATTTTAATGTTATTATTTATGTATGATAAAACTTATATGTGTTGTATATTTTAATTTATAAAAGTTGCTAAATAATACAAGATTTATAATAGTAAAAAAGAAATGTATTTGGAAATCCCAGTCGGTATCTTGTAACAAATTAACGGGTATATCCAATACTCGATGGGTATTGGGCCGGGTATGAGACATGATTTTACAACCGAGTATAGGTATACCCTATCCGAACCTGACCCATTGACATTCCTACATATTAATTGTCGTATCCGTTTCCTTTAATTCACTTTGCTGACCTTTTTTTTCCTTTTTGGTAGGGCGAAAACCCAAATACCATTTCATTCAACCTTCTTAGATTTAGCCCAATGATAATTAGTTAGGCGCAATTACTAAAATCAAAATAATTGAACTTGAAGCCCACTTACAATGAGTGCATAATCCATATAATATCTTGAGTTGCAGCCCACGTAGATCCATTTTAATTTATTTTGTTGACTTTGCACCAAAAATAATTTCCATCTCTTTTAATCCACAATCAATTAATTTGTTTAACCAGCTTCGAGTTCATGCTTCATCTAATGATCTCTTGAAAACAAGAACTTTTCTTATCCATAATTTTTTGTCATACTTTCTTGAACCCTTTCACCTCTTTCAAAGTTCATTGTCATCTTTCGCAACCACTCCGCAACTATAAAAATAATAAAAACCAATCCAAAGTAGACTCCGTTCCATCAAAACAAGCGTTTCAAAATATAATGAGATATAGATATGACAAATGTGTGATATGTACTAAAAATCCATATTAAAATCATGCTAATTCGTGCCTAAAAATACAACAAACAACAAGTTCCTAATTTCAGTTAATATCAAAACCAGGAAGCAACAACTTAAATAATTCTGATTAGCACTAAACACATAGTTTTCCCAACAATATCGTTTTTATCAAGAACTTCCACTTTTTCAAACAAACCTTCGATTATTTTTAATCAAATCCATTTCTATATGATTATAATGATTTCCATCAATTAGTGATGGTTACAACTCAATTTTACACTTAATTTTGCTCTAGGTAATATCTAGACAAAATTCACTAAGAACTCAAACCACCAAATACTTGGTTAACCTTAAGGGTGCAGATGAATCGAGCTTGAGTCTATCCAAACTTGATGTTGGCATGTTTAATTTAAGAGAGCACAACCTTGGCTTGTGAGTAAATTTCAATCTTGAACTCGACTCGGACCTAGCTCATTTATTAGTTACATCCCAAAATTTTAATGAAATGATGGGTTTATAAAGAGATTTGGAAAATGGGACATGAATTAAAAGTCCACTTTAGGGAAGTGCTTGTTAAAGGCCATGAGGGGCATTATAGTCACTTGTCTTAAAACCCTAGTGAGGAAAGAAAACAAAACTAGCCTTAAGCATCTCATTTTCACCATTCTCATCCTTGATTCTAGAGAGAGAGAGAGAGAGATTGAGTTTTGGTATAGATTCACCAAGTTTCACACTCAAAATCGAAGGTGAGAAACCACGGGATCATTATCATCATCATCATCTAGCAACCAAGGTATCATAAAGGAGCTGATTTAAGCTTAGCTTGAAGGTTGTACTCTCGAGTTCGGGTTCATTGAGTTTAAAGGTTGGTTTTCGCTAATAGGTTGGGATTTTGTTGAAGGTAATGCATGAAAACATAATAAACGTCCATTTTGTAGGCATATGACTTCATAAAGTCAGTATCTTATGTTTACAAGATTGCATAGCAATAGCTGCCATTGCATATCAATTTTGGTTTTTTCTACAAAGAAGATAATAAGTTTTGTGATTACGAATAGATAGTTGTGAATAGTTATTCGTGAATAGTTATTTGGGGATGGATAGTATTCGCACTATAGAGTATTCTCAAAGATAGTTTCGAATGGACCAATGCGAAGGATTATGTTGTTCAAATGCTTAAGTTAACGCAACGGTCAGATGCGTCTAAAGTTAACGCATGCGTCTTAAGTTAATGGCAAGACAATGAAATAGGGATATTTCCTTTTTGGCCTTCAAGTGGTTATATAACTATGTATTGTATAGTTATGCATGTTAGAGTCTACAGTATAGTGTTATATTATGTTATGATATTTTATCCAAAGTTATGTGTTGGATGATGTGCCATGTGTGTATGTTATGTTAATGCTTGCTAAAGTTTATAGTTGTCTTATCAAACTAAAACTCACTCAGCGTAGTAGTCTTTTAGTATCCAAATCAAGTTTTAAAGTATAGGTTTTCTTAAGAGCTTGTACACGTCTGAGCATTGATTTAAGGCTTACTTACCTATTCTGGACTAGCATCCTAGTTATATTTTGTTTTCTTTAGACAACTTATGTTTTAACTTTTGGGCATGTACTTTTAAATTATAACAACCCTCCTAAATATTTTCGACGCCTTAATATATTTTAAAATGCCCCAATACGTCCTAAAATACACCCCGTATACGTATAATAGCCCTAAATACCTTTAATTTAATAAAATAAAAATAAAAACAAAATCTAAAGGGTCGTCGCGGGGCGTGTAGCCCTTGGCTACCTCTTACGCGGGCCGCGACAGATAGGCCACCAGGAGAAACCCCGAGCTGACGTGGCGGCAACGTGTTGGACCTAGTGTGATGACCCGGACGAGCTAGGGCCTACTAACCCTACTACGCGGGCCACGAAGCCCTTAGAGGACTTCTACGCGGGCCGCGAGGAACTCGATTTCAGCTCCTATAAATTGGAAGCTCAGGCCTTCAGTCGAACTCGCTCAGGCATAATCTCCGGGTATAATACCCCCCTAAATAACGAAGTTCTGCCTCGTTGTAAGTATCATAACCCCGTTTACGTATTAGATACGCTGCCCGATTGATCCAGGATTCCGTAACGGCTATCGTGGTTCTACCCGACGTAGTCGTTGGAATGTCGTCTTGGGGAGGGTATTACTAATGTAAATATTGGGTTATTATACTAACACGTGTGCATTTGTGTAAATTATAGATAATCACCAGGAAATCCTTAAGGAAAACCCTAAGACAACAATGTGAGTAATCCTTCTTTTTGTGTAAACCTTTTTGTGAGTAATCACCTTTTTGCAAATTGTTTTTACAAAACCTCACATAATTAATGCTCTATTAAACAGTGATTGATTATTTGTATTCTACAATTATCGTTGGTATGTTGGGGTTTTGTATACAAAATTTGTTACTACCTTGCGAGTAGTAACATGACCACAAGTCGGGTTGACAGTACCGTGGGTGGTAATTGAATAGATGGAAAAAAATGTAATTGCGCAACCGCCCTCAATACTGTACAATGGTTTTTATTTAACTTGATTAAACTGGGATTCACTCACCAGTATTTTCCACTGACAAAATGTTTTTAAACGCGTTTCAGGTAACAAAATGTGAAAGCCAAATAGAAGCCAGCTGGACAGCACTGAAGGCTTGGAAAAGTGGCAATAAAGTTAATTAAAATAAAGAGATGTTTTATTTAAATAAAATAGGGTTTATCCCTATAAAAATGTGTGTACTTGAAACTTGGGATTTTCCCATGTATTTAATATATTAAAAGTGTGGTATTTTACTCTGATAAAATATTTCCTAACTACGGTCCTGATATAATTTCCGCTGCCAAAATGATAAACACCTGGATACCGCCAAAACTGGGCGCGGCCGCCCGTTCCCGGGTTGTTAGGGGACGGGGGTTGCGACAGAAGGTGGTATCAGAGGTAAGCCACTGATTTAGCCACAGAAGTGCTCTGCTGACACCAAGATGTTGTTCAAATCGTTAGGAAATTAATTACGAAAATACGTGCATATCTGTATTTTATTGTTGTGTGTTATTTGACTATTTGTTAGTTTACAGTATGAGCGATCAAGGACCCTCCGACGCTTATCGTCAGTTGTCCGGCTCACCTAGAAGCGAAGGCACCTCTTCACAACCTGCCCTTTCAGGGTATTCAGATGACAGTGAAGATGGGATATTCGTGTTTAAGGCTCAGTCTGAAGAGTCATTCCCTCCTATAAAGAGAGGATGGTTCAGTAGGGGAGCACATGAGCGTAGGAAGAGAATGAAAAAGTTATAACAGCAGCGAGTTCTAGCAGCCGCTAAAAGAAAGACAGATGCCCACGCCCAGGATATGTTTAATAGGGGTTTAGCAAAGCTCCATATCTTAGCAACCACAGCTGCCGACCCAAACCTGGAGCAACTTATAGCCCCTCAACCATTACCCTTGTTTCCCACTCATCCAATGGAAATAGAAAACAACCCCGAAAATCAAATCCAACTGCATGATTTTAACCCAGAAGAGATACCTAGGATACCATCATCTAATCCCTTAGACCCAGACTACGACCCGTGGTTCGATGATCATAGGGATTATGTACAACGCTACCACCTAACAGATGAACCCATGACAAACCTAGCAGCTTACCCAGGTCTGGACCCTCTAGATCCCTACTATGATAATGATGAATACATTAGGGAAATCCTAGAGAATCCATACCCTCAGGAAGAACCCATGCCACAGTACACAGATCCAGTATCAGCACCTGCACCCCTAATGAGTGCAGAAAATGTGCAAGAACTCTGAACTTTCGGAGAAGAAATTTTAGAAAGTAGCGAGAGAATGAGGCAAGTTGGAGAACGACTCGTCTGGAAGTACGACGAGCGTAATATGGAGTTCTGGATGAACCCATATCAATGATGATGATAGTAATAATAATATAATAATAATATATATATATAATATGTGTGTATGGAAAAAAATTAATAATATAACTACCGTAGTATAGACCACTTTGTGGTTAGTGATGCATATTAGTATTGCAATTTCTAATTCCAGTTCCAGTTTGTATTAGATGCATACTATAAGAAAGAGTAAGTCGCAATGTTCGACGTTTTTGATCAATATGCGTGTTATGTGAATGTTTGCATTAAATATTATTTTGTGATATAAGTGGTAAATGTTTAAAATTCAGATGGACAACGAAGTGAACCAGGAAAACCAGAATAATGAAAACCAGAATGACAATAACCCGAATAACGATAACCCGAACAACAATAACAATGGAAATCAAATGAATAACAGTGCCATTCAACACATAGTGGCACAAGGAATAATAGATGCGATGCCATTTATTATCAAAACAGTTAGGGAAGTAGATAATAAAAGTAACCATAGCAGTAAGCGACCAACTGAACCTGAACACAGCGTAAACAATGGACCCATACTTCAAGCGCCCATTCCCAAAAGAAGAAGAACCATGCCTTATGGTTGTTCTTATAAAAAATTCTGGTCTTGTAAACCAATGGAATTCTCGGGCAATGAAGGGGCCGTTGCAGCTCTACGCTGGATAGAAAAGACTGAGGCTGTCTTAAAAATAAGCAAGTGTGCGGAAGAGTATAAGATAATGTTTGCTTCCAATCTATTTAAGAACTCAGCCTTAGAATGGTGGAACACTATCCTTCAGTCTAGGGGAAGTGATAGAATTTATAGTATGGAATGGGAGAACTTTAAGAACATGGTAGAAAGGAAATTATGTCCTCCTAATGAAAAAGAACAGATAGCAAATAAGTTTCTAAACCTTAGGATGACTGGAGTGGATAGTAAGGGGTACACTACATTATTCTTCGAATATGCTAGAATAGTGTCAACCCTTGCATCACCCGAACCAGTATTAATCTCCCGTTACATCTGGGGATTAATAAGTGAGATAAGGCATGTAGTCAAGACAGCTAGACCTCAAACCATAGAAGAAGCTGTAGAACTAGCAAACACCTTGACGGATGAATTAGTGCGTACACGATAAGAAGACCAGAGAAGGAACCTAGCCCAAAGGCTTACCCTGGAATTCCGCTACGGTAATTCCAACCGTGGGAAAAATGTAGGTTCTACCTCTACACCGTACTGCAAAGCCTGCAAGAAGAAGCATTCAGGAAAATGCTCTACCTACTGCAATTTCTGCAAGATACCAGGGCACAAAGAAGAAGATTGAAGGAGGAAACCAAATAATGGAATGTGCTTCAACTATGGAGAAAAAGGTCACATCAAGCCAAATGTCCAAAACTAGCTCCAGCAACGAACACCAAGAATACTAAAAATGCTAGGGCATTTGTTCTGTCTACAGAAGAAGCAAAGATGATCCCGGACGTGATCGCCGGTACGTTTTTAGTTAATGATGTTTTTGCTAAAGTATTATTTGACTCTGGTGCGAACCAAAGTTTTATTAATACTTCATTTTGCAAACTTCTCAATCAAGCATTAACTAAACTCACACAAGAATGTCTAGTAGAGACAGCAAATGGAGAAACCATTAAGATTTCTAAAATCTTGCAGGGAGCAAGAATAGAATTTTTAAATCAAAGGTTTGTTGCAAACCTTTACCCAATGAATCTGGCAGGATTTGTTGTTGTATTAGGAATGGATTGGTTAGTAGCCAATAAAGCCAGTATTTTATGTGATCAAAAGTCAATCCAAGTAAATTCACCAAGGGGTGAAAAGATCACAATTACAAGAGATAAGGCGTCTAGATCCACAAAATTCATCTTTGTGATGAAAACAACAAGTTATATAAGAAAAGGATCTTTAGTGTATTTGATTTCCATAATCACTAACACTAAAGGAAAAGAAATAAAAGATATTCCAGTAGTATCCCAATTTTCAGATGGATTTCCAGAATAGTTACCAGGGCAACCTCCAGACAGAGAAGTTGAATTCAGAATCCATCTGCTACCAGTAACAGCACCAATTGCCAAAGCACCCTACCGTTTGGCACCCGCAGAAATGCAGGAACTGAAGAAACAGTTAGACGAATTGTTAGAGAAAGGATTCATACAGCCAAATTCATCGCCATGGGGAGCGCCGATCTTATTCGTTAAAAAGAAAGACGGATCAATGCGTATGTGCATTGACTTCCGCGAATTGAACAAAGTCACGATTAAGAATCGGTATCCATTACCGAGAATCGATGATCTATTCGATCAATTGCAAGGAGCTCGATTTTTCTCTAAAATCGATTTACGATCAGGATATCATCAATTAAAGGTACAGGAAGAGGACATTCCTAAGACCGCTTTCAGGACAAGGTATGTCCATTATGAATTTACTGTCATGCCATTTGGTTTAACCAATGCCCCAACTGCATTTATGGTCATGATGAACCGAATATGTAAGTCATATTTGGATAAATTCATAATTGTCTTTATAGATGATATTCTTATTTATTCTAAAAGTAAGGAGGAACATGCAAAGCATTTACACGCACTTCTAAGTTTATTAAGAAAGGAAAAGCTTTATGCTAAGTTTTCAAAGTGCGAGTTTTGGTTAAAACAGGTACAGTTTCTTGGACATTTAGTCAATCATGAAAGAATTCATGTGGATCCCAGAAAGATCGAGGCGATTACCAAATGGAAAACCCTTGAGTCACCAAGCGAGGTTAGAAGTTACTTAGGATTGGTCGGTTATTATAGAAGATTTATTCGAGATTTTTCTAGAATAGCCATTCCCTTAACTAAGCTAACCTGTAAAACTGTTAAGTTTGAATGGGGACCAAAACAAGAAGAAGTCTTTAGAATTCTTAAGCAAAGATTGACCAATGCACCCATACTAGCGTTACCAGAAGGAACTGAAGACTTTGTAGTCTATTGTGACGCTTCTAAGTTAGGTTATGGATGTGTATTGATGCAACGTCAAAAGGTTATAGCTTACGCCTCTAGACAACGTAAGAATCATGAAGAGAATTATTCAACCCATGACTTGGAATTAGGAGCCATAATTTTTGCCTTAAGATTTCGAGACATTACCTTTACAGTAGTAAGTTTACCATTTTCACTGACCATAAGAATTTAAGGTATGTCTTCGGACAAAAGGAATTAAATATGAGACAAAGACGCTGGATGGAGATACTTAGTGATTACGACTGTAATATCCAGTATCATGCAGGAAAAGCTAATGTAGTGGCTGATACTTTAAGTCGAAAGTATCATGAAAACCAAAAAGAGTACGTTCTCTTAAATTAAATCTACAAGTAGATTTAAATGAATAGATTAGAAAAGCACAAGAATCAGTAATCAAGGATGATACTGAAAAATTGAAAGGAATGATTAAGGAATTAGTACAAGGAACAGATGGAATTTGGAGATTCCATAAGAAAATAATGTGGATACCTAAATCAGGAAACCTACGCCACCTTATATTAGAAGAAGCTCATAAGTCTAAATATACGATACATCATAGAAATGATAAAATGTATCATGATTTAAGAAAGAATTTTTGGTGGATATGAATGAAAAAGGACATAGCAGCTTATGTTTCTAAGTGTTTAACTTGTTCACAAGTTAAAGCAGAACATCAGAAACCCTCAGTATTGTTGCAACAGTTAGAAATGCCAGTATGGAAATGGGAATTGATAACAATGGATTTTGTTACCAAACTACCCAAAACAAGGAAAGGTAATGATACAATCTGGGTGATTGTAGACAGGCTAACTAAGTCAGTTCATTTCCTACCAATGAAGGAAACTTTCAGTATGGAATAATTAGCTAAGATATATGTCAATGAAATAGTTTCATTACATGGAATTCCTTTATCAATTGTTTCTGACAGAGATAGTCGTTTTACCTCTCATTTTTGGACAAGTTTCCAAAAGGCAATGGGAACCAAGTTGAACCTAAGCACAGCCTATCATCCTCAAACGAACGGACAAAGCGAAAGGACAATTCAGACAATGGAGGACATGCTTAGAGCTTGTGTAATTGATTTCGGAGGTAATTGGGACGATCATTTACCATTAATCGAATTTTCTTATAATACCAGTTATCACACAAGTATTAATGTTGCTGCACCATTCGAAGCACTTTATGGACGAAAGTGTCGAACCCCAGTCTGTTGGGCAGAAATTGGAGAAAAGAAACTATCTGGACCAGAGATAGTACAAGAAACAACAGACAAGATCATTCAAGTCAAGGAACGACTGAAAGCAACACGTGATCGACAAAAGAGCTATGCAGATAACAGACGCAAGCCGTTAGAATTTCAGGTAGGAGACAAAGTGTTACTAAAAGTCTCTCATTGGAAAGGAGTGGTAAGATTCATCAAAAGAGGAAAGCTAAGCCCCATGTATGTTGGACCTTTTGAGATTATTAGAAGAATAGGACCTGTAGCCTACCAGCTACAACTGCCAGAGGAAATGGCAGGAATACATGATGTATTTCATGTATGTAATCTCAAGAAATGCTTAGCTGATGAATCACTGGTAGTATCTCTTAAGGATATAGAGGTAAATGAACTGTTAAAGTTTGTAGAGAGGCCTCTACAGATTGAGGACAGGAAAGTTAAGAACCTCAAGCATAAGAGATTAGTTCTGGTCAAAGTGAAATGAGACTCCAAAAGAGGACCCGAGTACACTTGGGAGCTTGAATCAGAAATAAAAAGGAAATATCCACACTTGTTCTAGTAGATCTTGAGGACGAGCTCTAAAATAAGGTGGGGAGGATATAACAACCCTCCTAAATATTTTCGACGCCTTAATATATTTTAAAATGCCCCAATACGTTCTAAAATACACCCCGTATACGTATAATAGCCCTAAATACCGTTAATTTAATAAAATAAAAATAAAAACAAAATCTAAAGGGCCGTCGCGGGGCGCGTAGCCCTTGTCTACCTCTTACGAGGGCCGCGACAGATAGGGCACTAGGAGAAACCCCGAGCTGCCACGTGGCAGCATCGTGTTGGACCTAGTGTGATGACCCGGACGAGCTAGGCCCTACTAACCCTACTACGTGGGCCGCGAAGCCCTTAGAGGACTTCTACGCAGGCCGCGAGGAACTCGATTTCAGCTCCTAAAATTGGGAGCTCAGGCCTTTAGTCGAACTCGCTCAATTTCTTTTTCTCTCTCGAAATTTCACATAGTAGGCATAATCTCCGGGTGTAATACCCCCCTAAATAACGAAGTTCTGCCTCGTTATAAGTATCATAACTAGGGGTGTAAACAAGCCTAGAGGCTCGAGAGCTACTCATGATCGGCTCAGTTTAAAGCTCGAACGAGCCGAGCCTTAACGAGCCCGAGTTCGAGCCTGAAATACAAAGCTTGTTTAGGCTCGCGAGCCTAAACGAGCCCAAACAAAATTTTAATTTTTTTATATATAATATATTAATAATGATGATAACATTGATGGGCCGAGCTCGAGCCGAGCTTTGGCTTGTTTAAGCGATGTTGAAGTGATCTCGAGCCTAGCTTTTTGCTCGTTTAAGGTTGTTCTCAGAATAGTTCGAGCCGAGTCGAGCCGAGCTCGAGCTCTGGGTTTTACTCGCGAGCTGAGCTCGAGCTCAAAGAAGTAGGCTCGAACCAAGCCGACCTCGAGCTCGAGCTTCATAAAAACCTAACGAGCCGAGCTCGAGCCTGGTCGAGCTCGGGCTCGGCCCGGCTCGTTTACACCCCTAATCATAACCCCGGTTACGTATTAGATACGCTGCCCGATTGATACAGGGTTCCGTAACGGCTGTCGTGGTTCTGCCCGACGTAGTCATTGGAATGCCGTCTCGGGGAGGGTATTACCAATGTAAATATTGGGTTATTATTCTAACACGTGTGCATTTGTGTAAATTATAGATAATCACCAGGAAATCCTTAAGGAAAACCCTAAGACAGCAATGTGAGTAATCCTTCTTTTTGTGTAAACCTTTTTGTGAGTAATCTCCTTTTTGCAAATTGTTTTTACAAAACCTCACATAATTAATGTTATATTAAACAGTGATTGAGTATTTGTATTCTACAATTATCGTCGGTATGTTGGGGTTTTGTATACAAAATTTGTTACTACCTTGCGAGGAGTAACATGACCACAAGTCAGGTTGACAGTACCGTGGGTGGTAATTGAATAGATGGAAACAAATCTAATTGCACGACCGCCCTCAATACTGTACAATGGTTTTTACTTAACTTGATTAAACTGGTATTCACTCACCAGTATTTCCCACTGACAAAATGTTTTTAAATGTGTTACAGGTAACAAAATGTGAAAGCCAAATAGAAGCCAGCTGAACAGCACTGAATCTTGGAAAAGTGGCAATAAAGTTACCTAAAATAAAGAGATGTTTTATTTAAATAAAATAGGGTTTATCCCTATAAAAATGTGTGTACTTGAAACTTGGGATTTTCCCATGTATTTAATATATTAAAAGTGTGGTATTTTACTCTGATAAAATATTTCCTAACTACGGTCCTGATTTAATTTCCGCTGCCAAAATGATAAACACCTGGATACCATCAAAACTGGCCGCGGTCGCCCGTTCCCAGGTTGTTAGGGGACGGGGGTTGCGACATAAATGCTAACAATTTATTTTAAGGATGTTATTTTCCGTTGCTTATGGTTTAAGAACTAAATGTCGATAAGTAAATTCAATAGATCAGTTAGTTATTTTTTTTATTTTAGTATATATAATTATTTTTCTATAAATATTTATAATTATAATCCTATATAAGCTTACTCCATTTTATTTAGTACTTTTTATCATGGTTATAAATTAAAAATATTTGTTATGTAATATATATTTATTATGCTTGTATAAACAATAGATTTGTTAGGCTCAAGAGGCTAGTCATGCTCCGCATATGAAGTTGGGTTCCGCATATGAAGTTGGGTTCATACTTGTTTATTAAATAAGCTTCGAATTTAAGCGTGAGCTCGTTTAACGTTTGACATAATTCGAGCTTCTAGTGAGCCAGTCTTGGATGACTTACGAATGACTCGACTCATTTACAACCTAATTATGCTAGATAACACTTAATAAACAATTTAAAAACATCACTTAGACATGTGGGTGTGGGATCGGGATACACATCAGGGAGGTGACGTGGAGGGGGACCCCAACGAGGAACATATCCCATAGTCTTATGATGTTTCTAAGCGTGTGCGTTGACGGAGCTTAGTGGAAACCCGGGTGTGCTCCCGCCCCCTGAATATTTCGGTTAGAAGTGTAAAATTCCCGATTTTTCGTCCGAAAATTTTAAAATTATAAAGGATCGCCCCCCAATTATTTTGCCTAAATATTTATACAATATATAAATTGGGTCCCATGACTTTCCGCACCCCCGGGAACTTTTAGTCAAGCTCCGCCACTGAGCGTGTGGATGTATTAAACAATATCAATTTACAAAATTCACTAATCGGATTAAAGCAACCCAAAAATGGGATGTTGAAGCTATTGGAAAGAGACGTACAAAACGATTGTTATTAGCCTCAGGTTGATATAAATGACCTTCCAAACACCCAATTGCTGGCGTTCTCATTTGGCATACACACTAGCATTCATTTGGGCTTTGAACATAAATTTTAGAAGTTTATACTCTTTTTTAACATTTTAATTATTACCTTTTATTTCAGTTTTTTACAACACTGAAATGAGGTCATACCCACACATATTGCTTTAGAAAACAATGTATTCGTGATATAATGTAAATTTTGGGTTGTTACACCCCCATTCGCCACTAAATATGAAATAATGATCTAGAAAACCTAAACCCGAATCAAGATGTGAACAAACGCATAATTGGAGTCTTGGAGATCAAAACCACAAAGTACACACATAACCATATACAAACAAGAATGCAAAATGGATGTGATTTAGCTTAATTTGTTTATGTTATTATTTAAATACTATTATTTCTAAGGAATGGTTCAAATGAAAACCACTTTTATTGTGAAAACTCAAAAACTAACTAAAAAAAGCCTAAAAAACACACCAATTTTTTTTTTCAATTTTTTATAAAAAATCGTAGGTTTTTTTATATAAAAAAAACTTTTTTTCAAAAAAAAAAAATTTGTATTACACATGTGTATGTGTACTACACATGTGCACTACAAATTTTTTTTATATACTAAAAGTGGCGAAAATTGGTATGCAAAAAAAAAAAAAAAAATTGGTATGTTTTTTTTTGTTTTTTTAATTAGTTTTCGAGTTTTCACGATAAATAGTGGTTTTCATTTGAACCTTCCCCGTTATTTCTATTAATACAAAATGTATAAAAAGAAAACAATAAGCACATAACCTCAGGCCAAGTAAGCAAAATTGATACATGAAATAAGCATCTTTTGTGGAGTCTCTCCTCTAAATCTTAAAAAAAAAAAAGAGTAAAATGTCATTTTGGTCCCTGTGGTTTGGGCACTTTTGTCATTTTAGTCCAAATTTCAAACTTTTTAAATCTGGGTCCCTGTGGTTTCACTTTTATTGCCATTTTAGTCCAAAATTCAAAAACCCCCTATTTTGACTGTTGAAAGCTGTTTTTTTTGTCTTTTTGTTCAGGGACAAATTGGTCATTTTATAAGTTATTATAACAAATTATTAATTATTAAACACTAAATAAAACTAAACCCTATAAAAGATCTGAACAATCTTCATCTTCCCCAAATGCCCCAAAACCTTCACTCCCCCTCCACCACCACCACCCACAGCCACCACGACCACTAAGCTCCGTCGCACCTTTCTTCACCCAGCCTCTAATAACCACTTTCTCTCTCAACAACCAGCCTCTAATAACCATCACCGAGAACTCATCCGCCACCTACCTATAAAAGAACAAATATGTCTTCATCTTCCCCAAACCCAACAAAATCAAACAAGCATTCATATCCACCATCAACACAATATCATACCCCTTTTCCATATAATCCCAATACAACAATGCATACTCCAATAGTTAATCATTTTCCACCATTGTTAAAACGATCTCACCTGAAAACGACTACCTTAACCGAATGAAGAACCCATTTATGATTACAAAGTCCGGTACAATTCCGTCTGGTCGCCGGTTTCCACAGCCGGAACCACCATCTCCAACAAAAAACCACCGTCTCTGACAAAAACCGGAACCAGCATCTCGATCTATTCAGTCACAAATCAAGTCCCTTTGAAACTCATCGATTCATACGTCTCAGCTCGCTATCACTAATTTTGCTCCGACGACGTTGACAACAGCCGCACCTAGTTCTTCTCTGTGATGGGGTTTTTAGATCTAAGCAGATCTGCGATGGGGTGAGCGAGAATGGAAGATTTGTGACATCGATGGAGTCTGTGTTGATGTTGCTGAAGATGAATTCTTTAGGTTGACCACTAGAGAGGGGAAGTGAAGTGATGGAAATTTTTAATTTTGTGTTTTTGTTTTGAATCGTGGATACATGGATTTGGATATATGAACTGATTATTGATGATTTTGTGGATTATCTGTTCTTTTATAGGAAGTAGGCGGTTGTGGGTGGTGGTGGTGGAGGGGGAGTGAGGGTTTTCAGGCATGTGGGGAAGATGAAGATTGTTCAGATCTTTTATAGGGGTTAGTTTTATTTAGTGTTTAATAATTAATAATTTGTTATAATAAATTATAAAATGACCAATTTGCCCCTGAACAAAAAGACACAACAAGCAACCTTCAACAGTCAAAATAAGAGGTTTTTGAATTTTGGACTAAAATGCCAATAAAAGTGAAACCACAGGGACTCAGATTTAAAAAGTTTGAGATTTGGACTAAGATGGCAAAAGTGCCCAAACCACAGGTACCAACATGGCAGTTTACTCAAAAAAAAAAAAAAAAAATAGGTAGGAACTAAATAAGTCCCTGCTTTCAAAATTGTTGCCATTTTTTTAAATCGTTTTTGAGCACATGAATTTGTTTTGCCTATAACTTTAGATGTGTAGAATAAAAAAAATAAATATAAGAGCCAAACTAAAATATGATGGGATCTAGCTAAAAATGCAGCGCAAATTCTTATAAATCACTTTAACAAATAAACTAACACTAGAGTAGTAGAACTCAATTTTAATCTTGTATCGGTTATTCATGTTAATAAAGAGTTTATGTAAATAAAACTGAGCATTTTATTTATAAAAATTGAATTGTTTATTAATTTACATAAAACTAATTGGAATATTGCACCCGAAATATAGTACCAAGTACCAATAACCAATTCATCGATGATAGATGAGTGACTCATGAGTCACTTGGGTCTTGTGTTTCAAATTATATAGAACAACAGGGACCATTTTTTTTGTTCTATTCTATATATATTATACACAACTTATTTCCACTAATTTATATAGCCTTTTTTAGAAAATAATTCAAAAAATATATTTACTTAAATTGAATCTGGATATGATCAACACACACGGAACATCATATTTTTTTTAGAAAATAATTAAAAAATATATTTACTTAAATTGAATCTGGATATGATTTTTTTAAATATCTATATTAAAAAAATAAGAGTAAAAAAGTGGTAAATGTAAAATTTACTAGGTTATGACTTCTACAAAATCATAGAAAACCAATTTTTACAATTTATAGATAATAAGAAAACAAGGCAACACCGCACGAGAATCAAAAACAAGCAACTCACCATTTTCACCACTCACTGAGTCATATCCAACTCTTGCACTATAACCCGACTCGAACCCATGCTTCCTGACCCGACCCGCAATGACCCGACAAACAAGCATTGCTTTCCGCCCTCTACCACCACCCGCACTCTCATGCGCTGCCCCGCTGCCCGAAAACGTACACAACGCCGCCCCTTTCCCCCACTGAAACGACCATGAACCGCTTTGGTCGGTCTCATACCCGCTGCCCGCGGCGGACCCCAGGCATTGAAACCTCATCACTTCATTCCCATCCGCTACACACCGGGCATGGTCATCCCCGGACCCGGGTTGACCCAACCCGGAATTACCCATTGACCCGGATCCGGACTTTACCAACTCTCTATACTCCTCAAACCGGGTCACGACCCGACCCGAATTCTGAACTTTAAAAACCATCTCTATCCGACCCGAAAAAACCTTGGGAGACCAACTTGTATGAAATATTATCTCCACCACATTTCGCGACGGGTGGCCCTCCGGCAGGTCAGTCAACGCCGGAATATAAGACTCCGGCGGCCGTGAATGTCGCCGGAGATTAGATGACGCATTACTACTTCTGACCCGGGTTATATTTTCGGGTTTTCTTGACCCGGGATGCTTATTTACCCTCTCCGGTAGCTCAACTGTTGGCTTTAGCCACGCTTTCTTGACACTTTTAGTTTCAACGACATCTTTAAGGCTTTGAACACTCTTTCTACAACTTGAAGAAGCCGGAAGAAGACGAACATGATGACTCTCAACGACGTCGTTTACAGCTCTTTGTTTGCATTGTAACGACTTTACCCACCCTGCAGGCATCTCCGGCGATGTATATACATACACAATCTATATCTATATATGATATTTGTTGCAATGGTCTGTTTTGTAGTATTTTTATGGGTGGGAGAGGAGGAGGTCCATAATGAATATTAGGGTAAGTGCAATGACGAAAATGCCCTTTTGAATAATAAGGATTTACGTGGGCACGTGGGGAAGATATAGAAGCTAAGAGGGAGAAAATCAGAAAACAAAAATAGTGCATTAATGAGTATTAAATTGTAGGATCCAAAAGACCATCATCAATGATGGTTGTCAGGTTTAGAGAGATGATGATTCCACCATATTTCACGGTGGTGGAAGTGCAAATTGGATCATACCTTAAATTATGGTTGTATTAATCATTCTTTTTTGACTTTTAAATTGTATTAAACTAATTAAAGATTTGATTTTTCCTATCTTTTTTTTATTTTTTTCTTCAATATTCAACAGGTTTGAATTTGAAAATGTGACTTAAGTATTTTCTATAGTTAAATGATGGATAAAATGGAAAATACATGCAATACACGCTAATTTTTATATTTTTATATTATTTACAAACTTGGTTTTATTTTGACTAACGAACCAACAATCTTGCATTGATTATAGATGTGGTTTAATTATATAAGTTACGAGAAAGAAAGACAAAAAAAAAAAAAAAAAAAAAAACAAGGTCATGTCTCATGGTAGATATTAAAACTATAAAGTTCTTTGATAAATAAATAAATTCGTTTATTTGTATTAATAAAGGGAAATAATTGGGTTGAGAAGTTGATAAATCTTACTATACTAATAAATGAAAATCTTTTTAGGACACATGTCACTTTCTCATACCTCTTGCTATTATTTTTTTATTTTCTATTAAATAATAATTTTTAAACTTATCTCCTCGATCTGCTAAAAAATAATATTACAATAAAGAAAATATTAAAGATATCAATAGTGAGAAGATAATTATCATCAACAATATTATCTAAAAATATATTATCATCAACAATATTACGTTATATTATTTTGGTTTTAAAAATATATCTAAAAACAATTTGTAGCATTAATTTAAATTTAAATTAATTAGAAAAACACAATCACACATATTTAATTTATATTCATCTAGGTTAATCAATAGAATAGTTTTTAGCATATAATTCTAACATATTATATTGTATCTAGGTTAATTAATAACACAATAGGCCAAAGGTCCTTTGATGATTATAATATATTCTATTGTATTTTTTTCTCTTATAATCAGGGTAAGGGGTATAATTCTAAAGTAGTCTAAAACTGGCTAATACTGCACTGTCACATCAAATCTACCTATAAATGTTTGTTTTTATTAAGATCATATTAAATAATAATAATAATTCTAAACAAAAATTTAGATAAGAATAAATCTTTGTTTTTCTATAAATAATTTGTAATAAAAATTTAGATAAGGATAGACGTTTGTTTTTATTATGAGTAGATATATATACTTTGGAGTTCATTGATTGAAATTATGGTAAATTAGGAATCAAAGGTTCCCGTTTGATATATAAACTTACATTTATACAAAATAAAAAAAAAACAAAGTAAAATGTTATAATAAGTAAATAGTACTTCAATGTTCATTTTTAAAAGACAAATCTTGACGACTGTTTGTGTTATCATATGACATTATATTTTATTCAACACGTGCAATATACGAGTTTTTTTAAAGATATATGTTTTTTATATTTATTATATAAAATTACATTCATGCAACCCGTGTAATACACGAGGTTCTAACCTAGTTTAGTTATATAAAAAAATCGCACGATGTTTATTCAATTCGCATTGTTTTTGGTATAGTTTGTTATAATTTTCAGCATGTGCTATCTAGAAGAATTGTGCTGGTAATATTGTCGTTAAAACATAAATGAAGACCAAGTTACAAGCAATGACAAAGACCAATATTATGTTTTGTTGTTCAGTCGTTTCCATGAATGGGAACACAACTTTTATATACTACAACTTAATTATATATGTATACAGTTCAAATAAACCAATCGGGTTTTTTTATTATAAAAAAACAACCTACATGTTATGCTATACAGTTCAAATAAACCAATCGGGTTTTTTTATTATAAAAAAAACAACCTACATGTTATGCTCTATATTATGTTATAATAATAATAATAATAATAATAATAATAATAATAATAATAATAATAATAATAATAATAATAATAATAATAATAATATGATAATCAATAGATTATATGTGTCGATTTTTAAGAGAGGGTGAAGTTAATTATGTGTAAGGTTGGTACCAAAGTAGATTTCAATCATACAAGACTTAGTAATATTTTATGTTAAGTAACTAACTTTGAATGGATGCCAAGAAAGTAAGAATCTTGAGGTTATGTGTCTTTAAAACAAAGTAACAAGCAAAGTTTTAGGTAAACACTTGTTTTCAAATAAAACCCCTTACAAAGCAAATATGTAACATCATGATGGTGAGATCTTTTGAAAACAAAAAAAAAAAGGATTTTTTGCTACAAAATGTTTATTTCCCTTTTAAACAGTTTTATTTATAGAATTATAGATTAACCAATAAAAAATATATGTTTTGTCTCTTTTTATTTTTTATCGAAACACTAATTAGTTATTTAAAAACCTTGAGAGAGATCATAGTTTCATTCCGGGTAAATTTGATGTATTATAATAGTAGTATATAAACCTTTGCAATTAAAAAAAAGTTATTTAATAACAGTGAAATTTGAAATTGCATGGAAAACGCTTATTAAGAAGGAATCTTCACATGGGAGTTTGAGAATAGAAGAATATTAGGGGGAATGGAAGCTGGCAAATTATTTGAATGAATTCTCAAGGTTAACTTTTATTGCAAATATATCCCTTATTTTTATATAAAGTCATAGAAGCCCTCCGTATTTAACTATTTGTTTAATTGATGGTTCTACTATTTCACTATGTTTAACAACTACATCTTACACATCCTATTGATCAATCAAATCTTAACATAAAATGGGTATTGATCATTCAAATCTTAACATAAAATGGGTGCATAGTGTAACTTGACAGTGTAGTGGTTATAAATAACTTTTGACTTCTAGCTTGTTTGTTGATTTACATAAGTTAGCTTGTTAAAAGCTCTAGGCGATATGGCTCAAGCTTCATAACTTGAAAAATGTCCAAGCCGAGTTTGAGCCGAAAGTAGCTAGTTTGGTCGAAGAAAAACACAAGCTGATTTGCTCAAGCTATAACCGATTATTGGCTCATATAAAATATGTATTTTCATTGTAAATCAATAGTTTAATATTTTACTTATTTTAAGAATTGCATAATTTGAATCTATTGTTAATATGGTATTTGAGGCTTTTTATAGAAAAAACATAAGCATTCATAAAAAAAAATGAGAAAATAAACAAGCGGTTGAACCACAGACTAAAAACACACCGAATATGATTTATGTTTATGACTTGGTGTAAATATCTAGTCGTGTTTGTTCAACCTCTATTATTAATGTATCAACCCTGAGTAGCATTGACCTAACTCAAACCCACTCGTCGACCATCTTTACTTTCTGCACAATTTAACTTGTCAATTTTGTAATTAACCAAGTGCGAGTTAAGCACTAAATAAAGTTCTTAGTAGTCAACCAGTTTAGTTTTTGTTGTCAGTAGTCTACTATTGCTGTACATACCACTTGCGACACAATGGGAGTTGGCCACACCTAAAGTCGTTACCTTAACAAGAAGGATAAGGATGCTGAAGGTGGGGCTAGTGACTGGAATGAAGTCGTAACAAGGTAGCCACATTGGAAAGTGCGGCTAGATCCTTTCAGGGATTGCTAATGCTTGTTGGGTGTTTTGGTTTAACACTGCTTCACTCCCAAAAAGAAAAGAGCTACGTCTGAGTTAAACTTGGAGATGAAAGTTAAGATCTTTACGACCTTTTTTGGATTATTTTTCTTTCTTAATCATTTTCGTATTCATCAGTTATGTAATAACTGTATGGAAAACATGAAAAAAAGATTAATACTTGTTACACCAGAGAGTACAGTAATCGCAGCAGAGAGGGAAGTAAACGACATCTCGTTAGCTTGATCGACTTCCCGTTTAAGGTGTACAATTTTTTATGGTAATTATGTATTCTTGAAGAACACGCTTTGAGAGAGAGAGAGAGAGAGGGTAGTGTAACATCCCAAAAACAGATTTGGTAATTTAAATCAAATTTTCTGGGGATGAGCAGGTAAAATACGATTAGTGGTAAAAGTTAACCCGATAAACATTAGGATTTAAATAAATAAACCGAATGTTAAATAAAAGATGAATTAATGTTTTTACACGATAAAGTTATAAAGGCCCGGGCTATCGGGACTTAGTCTAAGTCGGGTTGTAACGTCCCCGACCTTGGTAAAGTGAATTATCATGTTCATTTGATAAGTGACATGAAGTATGCAACTAGGAATATTTAACCTAGTTAGTATACTTGTTTATTTAAAAGAAAAAGAGTTGTGACATGAAAATATATAATAAAACTTGGGGGGGGGGGGGGGGATAAATGACACATTCTTGAAATTTGAAAATACAAAAGGATGAGAAAAATGAAACACACACATAATGTGTGTGTGTAAGGATCTGCACCAAAAATGTCCTGAAACGCTTCGTAAGTAAGAACCCGGACCCCTAAAACCCTAATCCTTATGAAAAATCAAGAAAATCAAAATTTATTAAGCTGTCGCGGGCCGCGAAAGACTTAAGGGATGTCTACGCGGGGTGCGACAGCCATGCAAATCTCCGGATAACGATCAAGGCCACATGTCGCACATGTGGCAGACCTAGGGGTGACACGGCAGCCCTAGCCGTAGCTAGGGTGGCCGCCGCGGGGCGCGTAGGATGGGTCTTAAGGCCTTCGCGGGCCGCGACAAACTCAAAAATCTGCTATAAATAGGTCGTTGCATGGGTAGGCTGCTGTGCTTGAAAATTTCTTTCAAAACCTCCATAATCTGCTTTAAAATCACGTTCAAAGTAGTGAAACGCTGCTACGATCATAGGGTAATAACTCGATCACTGCTACGATATAATATCTGATCAATTGAAACCAATCCGATGGATATTTAAGTGCTGCCTGAATTCGGGTTATACTTTGTCATTCGTCGTGAGGGTTTTGATTTCGTGAAATTATCGTAAATGTTGTATTAAGTTACTAACCTAGTTTCGTTTGCATTATTTAACTAGGTTACCATGCTTAATCAGTAGGCGGATTCTGTCAGTTTAAACTTGCAATGTGAGTCATTCTGTTTTTATCAAAACTACTTTGTGAACCCTAAATGTTTTCCAGTTATAACTACAGGGATTAAGTCTTTGCAAATCTTTAATTACTGGTAATAAGTGGGGTATTGTGCACATTACTGCTGTTTTATCACTTTTAGGTGAACGGACCTAAATAGTGATACACGTCACTTTTGGGTGAACGGACCCAATAATGATATGACCACAGTCACAGATCCGGTCGAGTGACAATTGGACCAAATAATTATAAGATAGGGACAATTGTAATCGCTCTTAAAACTGTAAATTATAGCAATGTGTCGTTTTGTACAACTTGAATGAATCGCCATTATTTCCCCGCTAATAAAATCTTTTTAAACATGTTTTAGGTGATTTACTGTGAACAAAGGAAAAGTGTCGTGTATCACTCCAGCTTGAATGAAGTCGCTCAGAAAATAAATAAACATGTTTTTGTAATCAGGGAATTTCCTAGTGAAATTCATTTATTGTAAATTACGGGGTTTGTCCTGAAACTTGAAATAATATAAATGGGTGTTTTCAGTCTAAACGATCCTGTTACAATTTTCGCTGCCAAATCAACCACCAATACCCTGGGTTTTTCTGTCCCACGGCTTCCGGACTGGGGAACTGGGTCGGGGGACGTGACAGAAAAATGTGGTATCAGAGCCACTGATTTAATCCAATTAAGTATTTGGAAAATACTTAATTTTTTAAATTGCCATTCTGTGCTTATGTGAAAATTTAATTTAATAAATAAAGTTTTAACTTGAAATTTTGTGTGTTTCTTCATGTATGCCTAAACCGCATGAATGAACTATCGGAAGCCCTCCGAAGTTTCACAATCCATACTACTGATATGGATACAACAGGATTCCAGTCCGGTTATCAAGCGGACACTGAGGAGCCCTTCGTGTTTCAGGCCCAGGCACAGGTGAAACCTAAACCTAAAAAGAGGAGAATGCTTCTAGACTGGAAATGAGGACGAAAAAAGAAGCCCGCTACCCAAAAGGTGAAAAAGAGGGAGGATCCAAAAGGAAAAGGAAAAGAATGAGGGGAAAGCTCTGGTCAAGCCAAGGAATTGCCACATTGGGAAGAACTTGATAGAAAACTGGCAAACTGTGACCTCATCGGACCTGCTGACGAAACCCTTTTCAATTTCCCCGCTCAATCAGAACTTCCTGTCAATTTGGAACCTGCTATCCCGGACCCAATTGTCAACCCTCAACCTCTTACAGGGCAGTTTGAAGAATGGTGGATGAGCGACTGGCATTTCAAAATTTTATGAATAACCCCAATGTGTACTTTCCCCAGTTTGATCCTGAACCTGCTCCTTTTCCACCCATGAACCCGGAAACGTTGCCGAATTACGTCGCTATGGCGAGGAACTGGTGGATGCGGGAAATTGAATTCGAGAAGTGGGGGAAAACATCAAGTGGAAGTACGACGAGAGGGAGCGTCGTTTTTGAAAAGCCAGTTAACTATAATTAAATGTTTTGTATAATAATAATATGTGGAAAACAACAACAACATAATAATAATAATAATAATAATAATAATAAAATAAAATATATGTAAATACCTGGCTTGTAAGGATGCATAATATTATAAAATATAAATGTCGCAAGGTCGACGATTTTGGCTATATGTGTTGACTGAATTATGTGGTGATTGCCCTATTGTGTTTAGTTGCTATCCATTTTGTGATAATAATTTATATGTATTGTTAATTATTCAGATGGAAAATGCAGTAAACCAACCGGCAAATGAAGTTAACCAATCTGAACCCAATAATGAAGACCATTTTCTTAATAGACAAGATATAGAAAATATCGTTGCTCAGAAAATAGCCAACGCTATCCTAGCAATCGTCGCTGCTGCTAGAAATCTCGTTGAACCTTCCCAGGCAAATCATAGCAAACGCACCCGTGATGATAACTTCAGCAACAATGTGAATGGGGGCGGCAATGATAATAATGTGGTTCAAGCCCCACTACTTAAGAAAATGAAAGTGGCAACGTTTGGTTGCACTTACAAAGAATTTCTTGCATGTAAACCAGTCAAAATTGCAGGCAATGAAGGGGCGAATGCCACACTACGTTGGTTGGAAAAGACTGAAGGCGTAATTAAAATAAGTAAATGCAAAGAGGAGGATCAGGTGATATATGCATCCCACCTTTTCAAGGAAGAGGCGTAAGAATGGTGGAACACGGTGCTGCAAGCCAAGGGAAGTAACATGGCCTATGCCATGAGTTGGGAAGAATTTAAGGAATTGGTGGAAAGAAAGTTTTGTCCCTCCTACGAGAAGGAACATATGAAAAATAAGTTCCTGAACCACCGGATGGTGGACGTTGACTGTCGAGGGTATACCTCGAAATTTTTCGAGTATGCTAGAATTGTACCAACTCTGGCTTCGCCAGAACCGGTGCTCATCTCTTGCTACATTTGGGGACTAATTAGCGAGATTCGTGATATAGTCAAAGCCGCGAGACCCCGAACGATTGACGATGCAGTGGAATTGGCCAATACCTTGACTAACGGACTGGTGCGCAAAGAGAAGAAAACAAGAAAAAGGAATTGGCTCAAAAGATTACCCAAGGTTTTCGTGGGGGTAATAATAGTAGCAACTTCAAGAAAAAGGGAACCGGGCAATCCTCCACCGCTCCATTTTGCAGTAATTGTAAAAGAAAGCATTTTGGGAAATGTAAGGGGTACGGTAATTTCTGCAAAATTCCAGGGCACCGAGAAGAGGAATGCAGGAAGAAATCAATGATCTGCTACAATTGCGGAGAAACAGGGCACTTCAAGCCCGATTGCCCAAAATTGGTTAAGCCAGTTGACAACAAGGCCAAACCTGCCGAAGGAACTAATAAGAAGAATGCAAGAGCCTTCCAGCTGACTACACAAGAAGCAGATCTGATTCCGGATGTGATAGATGGTACGTTCCTAGTTCATGACGTTTATCCAAAAGTATTATTTGACTCTGGGGCAAACCAAAGTTTCATAAATACTTCATTCTGCCAAGCTCTCAACTTACCCTTAATCAAACTTAGACAAGTTTATACGGTAGAAATGGCAGAAGGAAATTCTATTAATATAGACAAGGTTCTCCAAGAAGGAAAAATAGAACTCTCAGGTCAAAAATTTTCTGCAAACCTACTACCTATGAATTTATCCGGATTCGATGTCGTGTTAGGAATGGATTGGTTAGTAGCCAACCATGCTCGAATCCTATGTGATCAAAATTCCATAGAAATATATACACCAGCAGGAGAAGTAATTTTGATTTCAGGAGATAAGCCGCGTAAACCAATGAAGTTCATTTCAGTAATGAAAGTTGCTAGTTATGAACGCAAACAAGGAATAGTGTATATGATTTCGGTAATCATTAACACTAAAGGCAAGGAACTAAAAGAGATTCCAGTAGTATCCGAATACCCTGAGGTATTCCCAGAAGAACTTCCCGGATTACCACCGGATAGGGAGGTAGAGTTTAGAATTCATCTAATTCCTGGAACTAGACCAATAGCTAAGGCTCCTTATGGGTTAGCACCTACAGAAATGTTAGAACTGAAAAAGCTGTTAGATGAATTGTTAAGTAAAGGATTCATACAACCCAGTTCATCCCCTTGGGGAGCACCTGTGTTGTTTGTGAAAAAGAAGGATGGATCGATGCGGATGTTTATCGATTATAGAGAATTGAATAAGGTTACCATTAAGAATCGATACCCATTACCTAGGATTGATGATCTTTTTGATCAACTTCAAGGAGCTAGGTATTTCTCTAAAATAGATCTGCGCTCCGGATATCATCAGTTGAAGGTACAGGAAGAAGACATACCTAAAACTTCTTTCAGGACTAGGTATGGTCACTACGAGTTTACAGTCATGCCATTTGGATTAACGAATGCTCCTGCAGCATTTATGGATATGAATAAGATATGTAAGCCGTATCTGGATAAATTTGTAATTGTCTTCATCGACGATATACTTATTTATTCCAAAAGCCAGGACGAACATTGTAAGCATTTGCACGCACTCTTAACCTTGTTAAGAAAAGAAAAACTTTACGCCAAATTCTCAAATTGTGAATTTTGGCTACAAGAGGTGCAATTTTTAGGACACATGGTGAATCACGAAGGCATTCATGTAGATCCCTGCAAGATAGAAGCAATCACAACTTGGAAGATCCCGCAATCAGCAGCCGAAGTTAGAAGTTTTATAGGATTAGCTGGCTACTATAGGCGCTTCATCCAAGACTTTTCTAAGATAGTTGTTCCATTAACTAAGCTAACCTATTAAACTGTTAAGTTTGAATGGGGACCTAAGCAAGAAGAAGCCTTTAGAATCTTAAAGCAAAGATTAACAAACGCCCCAATTCTTGCCTTACCAGAAGGGACAGAAGATTTTGAAGTCTACTGCGATGCCTCTAAACTAGGATTAGGTTGTGTGCTAATGCGACGCAAAAAGGTAATTGCATATGCATCAAGGCAGTTGAAAAAGCTCGAGGAAAATTATACGACTCATGACTTAGAATTAGAAGCAATAATTTTTGCCCTTAAAATTTGGAGACATTATCTGTATGGTAGTAAGTTTACTGTCTATACAGATCATAAGAGTTTAAGGTATATATTTGGGCAAAAAGAATTAAACATGAGGCAAAGAAGATGGATGGAAATTTTAAGTGGTTACGACTGTAATATCTTATATCACGAAGGAAAGGCAAATGTAGTAGCAGATGCCCTAAGTCGTAAGTATCATGAAAAGCAAAGGCGAGTTCGTGCTCTTAGATTAAATCTCTAGTTAGATTTAATGGAACAACTGAAAAGGGTTCAAGAAACAACAATCACGGATGATGCTGAAAGAATGAAAGGATGAATAAAGGAATTAGAACAAGGAACTGATGTAATTTGGAGATTCCATAAGAAAAGGATTTGGGTACCTAGACAAGGAAACTTACGAGATAAAATATTAGAGGAAGCCCATAAATCTAGGTATACGATGCATCCTGGTAATAATAAGATGTTTCAAGATTTAAGGAATAACTTCTGGTGGATAGGAATGAAAAAGGACATAGCTAGATACGTCTCTAAATGTCTAACTTGTTCGCAAGTTAAGGCAGAACACCAGAAACCTTCGGGGTTACTTCAACAGTTAGAAATGCCGGTATGAAAATGGGAACTAATAACAATGGACTTTGTTACTAAGTTACCCAAGACCAGGAAAGGTAATGATGCAATCTGGGTGATTATAGATCGATTAACCAAATCAACTCATTTCCTACCAATGAAGGAAATCTTTAGCATGGAGAGATTGGCTAAGTTATACGTAGACAAGGTAGTGTCACTACATGGAGTTTCACTCTCCATTGTGTCAGATAGGGATAGTCGTTTCACTTCGCATTTCTGGACAAGTTTCCAAAAAGCAATGGGTACATGATTAAATTTAAGTACCGCATATCATCCCCAAACAGATGGAAAAAGTGAAAGGACGATTCAAACCCTTGAGGACATGCTTAGGGCATGTGTAATAGACTTCGGTGGAAACTGGGACGACCACCTACCCTTAATCGAATTCTCCTATAACAACAGTTATCATACCATCATAAATGCTGCTCCATTCGAAGCACTTTATGGACGAAAGTGCCGAACTCCAGTATGTTGGGCAGAAATAGGAGAAAGTCAATTATCAGGTCCTGAAATTGTGCAAGAAACCACCGACAAGATAACCCAGATCAAGGAACGACTGAAAACGGCCAGAGACCGCCAGAAAAGTTATGCAGATAATCGACGCGAACGATTAGAATTCCAAGTTGGGAACCAAGTACTATTGAAAGTTTCCCCTTGGAAAGGGGTAGTTCGATTCGGTAAAAAGGGAAAGCTGAGTCCAAGGTCTATAGGACCGTTCACAGTTACCCAACGAATAGGACTAGTTGCCTATAAATTACAACTACCAGAAGAGCTATCCGGGGTACATAATGTGTTTCATGTATCTAATCTTAAAAAGTGTTTATCTGATGAATCACTAGTAGTACCTCTTCAAGACATAGAGGTAAATCAAAAGTTGAAATTTATTGAGAAAACCTCTTCAAATAGAAGACAGAAATGTCAAACACCTTAAACATAAGAGATTGGTACTGGTCAAAGTAAAGTGGGATTCGCAAAGAGGACCTGAGTATACATGGGAACTGGAATCGGAAATGAAACGAAAATATCCTTACTTGTTCCAATAAATCTCAAGGACGAGATTTTAAATAAGGTGGGGAGGATATAAGGATCTGCACCAAAAATGTCCTGAAACGCTTCGTAAGTAAGAACCCGGACCCCTAAAACCCTAATCCTTATGAAAAATCAAAAAAATCAAAATTTATTAAGTTGTCGCCGGCCGCGAAAGACTTAAGGGATGTCTACGTGGGGGCGCGACAGCCATGCAAATCTCCGGATAACGATCAAGGCCACGTGTTGCACACGTGGCAGACCTAGGGGTGACACGGCAGCCCTAGCCGTAGCTAGGGTGGCCCTCACGGGGCGCGTAGGATGGGTCTTAAGGCCTTCGCGGGCCGCGACAAACTCAAAAATCTGCTATAAATAGGTCGTTGCATGGGCAGGCTGCTGTGCTCGAAAATTTCTTTCAAAACCTCCATAATCTGCTTTAAAATCACGTTCAAAGTAGTGAAACGCTGCTACGATCACAGGGTAATAACTGGATCACTGCTACGATACAATGTCTGATCAATTGAAACCGATCCGATGGATGTTTAAGTGGTGCTTGAATTCGGGCTATACTTTGTCATTCGTCGTGAGGGTTTTGATTTCGTGAAATTATCGTAAATGTTGTATTAAGTTACTAACCTAGTTTCGTTTGCATTATTTAACTACGTTACCAGGCTTAATCAGTAGGCGGATTCTGTCAGTTTAAACTTGCAATGTGAGTCATTCTGTTTTTATCTAAACTACTTTGTGAACCCTAAGTGTTTTCCAGTTATAATTACAGGGATTAAGTCTTTGCAAATCTTTAATTACTGGCAGTAAGTGGGGTATTATGCACATTACTACTGTTTTATCACTTTTAGGTGAACGGACCTAAATAGTGATACAAGTCACTTTTGGGTGAACGGACCCAATAGTGATATGACCACAGTCACAGATCCGGTCGAGTGATAACTGGACTAGATAATTATAAGATAGGGACAATTGTAATCGCTCTTAGTACTGTATATTATAACAATGTGTCATTTTGTACAACTTGAATTACTCGCCAGTATTTCCCCGCTGATAAAATCTTTTTAAACATGTTTCAGGTGATTTACTGTGAACAAAGGAAAAGTGTCGTGTAGCAGTCCAGCTTGAATGAAGTGGCTCAGTAGATAAATAAACATGTTTTTGTAATCAGGGAATTTCCCATTGAAATTCCTTTATTGTAAATTACGGGGTTTGTCCCGAAACTTGAAATAGTATAAATGGGTGTTTTCATTCTAATCAATCCTGTTAAATTTCCGCTGCCAAATCAACCACCAATACCACGGGTTTTTTTGTCCCACGGCTTCTGGACCGGGGAACTGGGTCGGGGGACGTGACAGTGTGTGTGTCGATGAAAGATGGGGGGAAAGAGAAATCCTCTCTGTCATAAGAACTCAAGAAATCTAGCCAAAATAATGGTAAAATTGTGCAATTCCCTTGCTTGTTTGAAGATTCTAAACCATCCACCCCATGCAAAACTAAGGTATGTGATAAATTTGCATATGATGAGTTTTTAGTGTAAATGGGTTTTGATGGTAGGATTAAATTGGATGTATGAAACCAGTTTAGAACCAATATGGTTGTTGTATGTGTAGAAATTATATGTATTGTTGCTCTAAGTTAAAACTCCCATAAGAGATGAAGTGGGTTTTGTCATGATTTTAAGAAATTAGCCTCCTTAGGTAAATTTGTATATACTAGTCTTATGATATGAAATTTTGATGTTTGAATGTAGTTTAATAAAATGAAGTGTGAATACTAGTGAATACATGGTAATTTGCTATAATTTAGACACACTGAGTTAGGATTAAAAGTAGTTGTGACACCTGTGCCTTTGCGAACATCAAACAAATACCAAATCAATGAAATATTGTGTTTCATACTTTGGATTTGTATAAATATGTGTATCATGTGCACATATCAATTCATGTTCGATTTCGAGCTTTAAATAGCTTTCTGGAAGGTTATAGGCGAACTGATGCGTAAATATAACTAGTTTAATGCAACAAACACTCCGGAACAGTGACATAGGCTTAACATACCTTAAATAACCTTTACATAACTTAGAAATAAGTTTTGGAGGGTTTGGTGTGGCAAAATCAAGTTCATTAGCTTGTAGGGACTAATTTCGACAAACTGCGAAAGTATGCTGATTCGTACTGTAACGAACATTCCGGAACTTGATCATAAGTTAAAAATGCCCTAAATATCATTTACATAGCTTAGAAATAGGCTTTGAGGTGTTTGGTGCGTAAAAATAAACTTTCTTAATCAATAGGGACTAAAAGCGTCAAAAAGTGCCCAAATGACCAGATTCATTGTTTCTTGTCCAAATTTGATGTTTTGATAGTTTTAACCCATGGTTTTGCACCCTATGGGCTGGTATTTGATGGTTTTACATGTTCCCATGGTATTCTAAAACCATGTGCCCACTTGTAAGGTCAAGATCAAATCACGATTTGCGAGAAACGATTCTAATGGTTCTCCGAAATCTTTAAATACCCAAGCTCCCATTCCATTTTCCTCACACCTTGATCTGATTTTATGCTCTAATTTGAAGCTTTATGCTTCATACCTGAGTATTTAGATCAAGTTCTTCCTAGCTTGGACCCGTTGTAAGTTTCTTTCATGCTTTTATGCGTTTTAAGCACGAAAGTCAAACTGTGTTTGACTTTCTGCTTTGACCAGTCTTTGGTCAAGAAGAAGTTCATTTGAACTTCGCAACGTGAGCGTAATCACGATGGTTATTGTCTCTAGTGACTATACCTACTGATTACCACGTTGATTAGGTGTAGTGACGAGTCATAGTTTCGGTCAAAATGGGTATTCATGCGTATTTTGCAACCAAACTATTCTTGGGTATCAAAACCTTTTGTTTTGATATCAAACTTGTTTTCTAACTTCGTTAAACATGTTTTAACATGTTTAACTCGTTGCTTTTAGTTTAGTGCTTATATAGGGTCGTAAGATAAGCGGTCTAAACAACCGCATAGACTTTCGAACCCGACCCGTTTGGTCGATCATTAGGATCCGACCAAGCATTTATTGGGACCATAGTTATATTGGGAATAACCTTCCGAGGTTATACCTTATGGTCACTTCGTTTAAGTAGTTGTATGATAGGTAGTTTATATGCCTTAGGAAAATGACCAAAATGCCCTTTTTACGCATAAATTCATTTTAAGCATATATAACCTAAATTTTGACATCTAAACTGATTAGGCAACATTATTAGACGTGTTAAGGCATATAATACTTGTCATAGGACTAGTTAGGCATTCCGAACGCGCTTTGCACAAACGACGCGCTAAAGTAGCGTAAGCTACCTAAACGGGTCGTAATGGGTCGTAAGCACTTAGGTTAGGTTTCAATTTAGTATGTAGGCTTTGTTAAACTATATCGTATGAGTTCCAACACTCATTTAGTTTATGAAACCTCATCCTATCCGATCTTCCGATTTAGGTCCGGTTATTAATGTAGTTACCTATATTAGGTGCCGTTTGATTTCCGTGATCCCTTTAGCCTTGCTTGGTTGTTTTTCAAGACTTCTAAGCATCCTCAAGTGAGTACATAGACCCCTCTTTTATGGTTTTCAAATGTTTTGGGGTGAAACACATGTGCCTACTTGTTACTTTCGTGTTTTTCATGATTTTATATCATATGCTTGTTATGTTCATTAGTACATATATAGTACATGATTTCATTATGTTTTGCTATGTATGTTCACTTAACATGCTAGCACATTGATTTTTGTATATTACATTTTGTTGCATATATTCACTCAGCATATGGACACATTGTTTTACATTTTGAACCGTTTGTAACTGTTTGATTTATATGAACTGTTTGTAACTGTTTGATTTATATGAACTGTTTGTAATTGTTTGATTATGTGAACCGTTTGTAACTGTTTGATTTATACGAACCATTTGTAACTGTTTGATTATGTGAACCGTTTGTAACTGTTTGATTTATACGAACCGTTTGTAATTGTTTGATTATGTGAACCATTTGGTATTGTTTGAACCGTTGGGTTAGGGAAGTGATTAGGTAACGGGGCAGGTGTAATGTGTTAAAAGCATGTTGGATATGCCGCTGGTACTTCCTATATATATGTGCTTTTAACACATTATATATCGTTGCGTTATCTAGATCACTTGGGCAAGTTTATCAAAACAAAGTTATATTACAAGGTTTTTCTAACAATATAAAGCATTCGAGTTTTATTTCAAAAATGATTTATAATTTGGGTTTATATAAACAAATGTTTTGGAGTTAAGATTCATGGTATCGAGGTTTTATAAAACAAATCAGTTTTGACTTAGTTATTTCAATTTACATTACAAACATTTTTCAAAACTTGGTTTTCTAATTATCAATTTACAAAGGTGTTTAAGTTATATTTTCAAAACATAAACGAGCCATGAATCTGACACTCTCATAAAATCCTATGTACTCGCCGGCATTTTATGCTGACGTATTTTCACATGTGTTTCAGGTACCATAGTTGGTGATATTTGATGATGATATTGATGCATGCTCACATAGGAACGGAAGAGACCTTAGTGACTTAATAATAATGAAAGTCTATTTGTTCATGTTTTGTTTCTAATTTCAATGTAATGTAAAACATTCAATTCAATAAAACAGAACTTTAATCCATGTGTTATGAAACAATGATTCTGTTACAACACTCCCCGACGTTTCCGCCACGATTTGTTGTTTTTCGTGGTCGGGGTGTGACAGAAAAGTTGGTATCAGAGCTCATGGTTATAGGGAATTAGGTTATTAGTAATGCTTTGACCTAGTCTATAACCTTCCTAGGACCCTAACGCGAGATTACTTGCGTTTAGTCATAAAACAATACCGTCACCTATCTTTAGGTGACAACCACAATAAGAACATAAATTTCGAATCCGCTTTAAAAACTAGTCATCTGTTCTAGGATGATTTATTATAAGGTTTTGAAACTTCAAAGTTTTCAAAATCTCGTCAAAGTTTGGGTCTAAATAATGTGAACACGTGCAAACTGGAAGGGTGGGTGCCTGTACCCTGAGTCTGCTGTCTAAGGCTAGAGTGTTCGTACAAATCCGCAGTATCGGACCAGTCACTCTTACCTGGGAACTCTTGGGGTGAGTGTCCACTTATAGGCGAGCATGTCTTCGTGATACATTTTGAAGACCTATTTACTTTGATTCAGCTTTTATGTGTCGTTTGTTTGCTTCGTGGTTCGAACAAATGACCATCACCCATGCCTTTTGGTCGGAAATTGTAACATCCTTACCTAATGCCATTTCATTTGTTTTCTCTCTTGTTTCCCCTTTTAGAATGCCTCCACGACGCGACAATTAGGTACCTAATGAAGAACTGGCAGCTATCATTACACAGCAAATGGCTGCTGCAATCCCAAACATCATTGCTCAATGTAACCTATCCCTCAACAACAATAATACCCCATGCAACTTCAAGACGTTCAACTCAGCTAAGCCATCAAAGTTTTCTGGGTCTCAAGGAGCAACTACACTTCTGCAATGGTTCGAGAGTCTAGAGAGCACCTTCAGACATGTTCAATGCCCAAACGAGCGAAAGGTAGAGTTCGCATCTAGTGTTTTTGAGAAACGAGCTCTAACATGGTGGAATGGTGTGATGAGAGATAGGGGTGCTGAGGTAGCACTGGCTCAAACCTGGGAAGAGCTTCGAGCACTAATGATGAGGGAATTCTGTCCTCGTCATGAGATTAGGGCATTGGAAAGGGAATTCTACGATCTTAAGCAAGATAGCGGTGAGCATCGAGCCTACACTGACCGTTATGAGGAGTTAAGTCTGTTATGCCCGAACATGGTTACGCCTTTGGATAAGGCAATCAAAGAGTACATTGATGGCCTCCCTGACTCAGTTCAAGATATTGTTACTGGTAGTAATCCCACTACAGTTAGGCAGGCCATTGAGCTATCCGCTACCTTGACTGAATCTCAGATCAGGAAAGGTAAGCTTTTCCGAAAGGGTGACAAGAAATCGATCGAGGAATCAAAACCGAAGGATGAGCAGACTGAATCCTCCAAGAAGTCAAAGAAGCGAAAGGCTTCTTGGAACTTCGCCATGGTCGCTCACAATGATCAAGCTGTCCCCAACCAACCAGCTCAACCCCCTGCTAGGAAGCCATACAACGGAACTGCACCCTTGTGGAACCAGTGTAGCCTTCATCATCATGCTAGTGTGAAGTGCCGCAAATGCCAAATTTGTGGACTTATTGGTCATACAGCAAGAGTTTGCCCAACTGTAGCTACACCAAATCAAGCTGGAAACAATCCGGATCAAGGTCGTTTTCTACCAGGTTCTTTCTTCAACTGTGGCGAGATGGGCCATTTTCGAAGGGATTGCCCAAAGCTTGCTAATGCAAATCCAGCGCAGGGATGAGCATCTGACCGATTGGAAGACAACGCTGTTTAGAAATAATCAAGTTTTATGTATTATTTTCTTTTGTTGTCAAGGTCTAAGAAACAGTTGTTGATGTTGTTTATAAATAAATCTTTTATTTACATTGCAATGTATTTATGTGGTTGCATGTATAAACAACATATCCCCTACAATACCGACAATCAAGGAACCGTATTCCTTGAAAACAGACAACTCCAAAAATTCTTCCATTTTATGATCTCTTGCGTTTTCCACGAAAATCCTAAGTACCCGTTTCTTCCAAGGAAAACGAAGTACAAGGCGCAAGTTACAACTCTGGATGAATACCCAATCCTTGATAGGGTACCTAAGGGTATTTCCGTAAGTCCTTAATCGTTGTGTACCTTAATTCGAATGTTATGATTATTTGTAATAAAAAATCGAATTTTTGGAAGATCATCCTATCTTCATAGATAGATTCTTGAAAATGATTAGAGTGCCAAATGAAATCCACGGATTGGATTCCTGGTGTGCTTTAAATATCCATGTCCAAAGATAACAAATTAAAGGTCAAGTTAAACAATTATGTGATTATGTGCTTATGTGTTCTCTTTTATGTTTTTGCGTGATCCGAATTTTTCGTTATCCAAATACTCGTAGAATCTTCTATATCTTCGTATAAGGGATTCATAGTAGGATATCCAAAGGTACTACCTCAAATCCTTAATGGGCTTCTACGTAATACTTAAGACCCTTGGATTATAAGGTATTATTCCATAATTATACCCCTTGAGTGGTCTAGTTAAACAGATTGATCCAAAAATCTGGTTAGGAATGTCATGTGATGATATAGCTGAAAAGACTCCTTGGTGGTCTATTTAAAGAGATCATTTGTCGATCTAATTAAAAGGACCCTATGGTAGTCTAGTCACACTCATCACAGGTTTGATTTTTCTTCCCCTACACATTATGAAATGCACCGTGCGGACTGTGCAAGGAATTACGTAATTATGGATGCATACATAATTATGGAATTTAGTGCACAGAAACCACAACAAGTTTTGTCATGTGTCTAGAGTTAACTCTATTCGTTTCCATTTCTGATGAAGCACCTGTTGAAAATGACTCTGTCCGTTCATTTTCGTTTCTAAAGAATGTCCGTTGAGGGAAATGAATATCCTTTTGAGTTAATTCTATTCATTTCCATTTCTGATGAAGCACCTGTTGAAAATGACTCCGTCCGTTCATTTTCGTTTCTGAAGAATGTCCATTGAGGAAATGAATATCCTTTTGATTATTCCTTCATTTCCATTTCTGATGAAGCACCTGTTGAAAATGACTTCGTCCGTTCATTTTCGTTTCTGAAGAATGTCCGTTGAGGAAATGAATATCCTGTTGATTATTCCTTCATTTCCATTTCTGATGAAGCACCTGTTGAAAATGACTCCGTCTGTTCATTTTCGTTTCTGAAGAATGTCCATTGAGGAAATGAATATCCTTTTGATTATTCCTTCATTTCCATTTCTGATGAAGCACCTGTTGAAAATGACTCCGTCCGTTCATTTTCATTTCTGAAGAATGTCCATTGAGGAAATGAATATCCTTTTGATTATTCCTTCATTTCCATTTCTGAGGAAGCACCCCGTTAAAAAAAATGACTCCGTCCGTTCATTTTCATTTCTGAAGAATGTCCGTTGAGGAAATGACAGGATTATGCCTTGCATATCTTTGGTGGTTATTTAACACAAAGTCACAGACAGTCTCCTAGGAATAAATTTCGGGACAAAATTTCCTAAAGTAGGGGAGACTGTGACACCTGTGCCTCTGCGACCATCAAACAAATGCCAAATCAATGAAATATTGTGTTTCATACTTGGGATTTGTCTAAATATGTGTATCATGTGCACATATCAATTCATGTTCGATTTCGAGCTTTAAATCGCTTTCTTGAAGGTTATACGCGAACTGATGCGTAAATATAACCAGTTTAATGCAACAAACACTCCGGAATAGTGACATAGGCTTAACATACCTTAAATAACCTTTACATAACTTAGAAATAAGTTTTGGAGGGTTTGGTGTGGCAAAATAAAGTTCATTCGCTTGCAAGGACTAATTTCGACAAACTGTGAAAGTATGTCGATTCGTCTGTAACGAACATTCCAGAACTTGATTATAAGTTAAATATGCCCTAAATATCCTTTACATAGCTTAGAAATAGGCTTTGTGGTGTTTGGTGCGCAAAAATAAACTTTCTTGATCAATAGGGACTAAAAGCGTCAAAAAGTGCCCAAATGACCAGATTCATTGTATCTAGTCCAAATTTGATGTTTTGATGGTTTTAACCTATGGTTTTGCACCCTATAGGCTGGTATTTGATGGTTTTACATGTTCCCATGGTATTCTAAAACCATGTGCCCACTTGTAAGGTCAAGATCAAAGCACGATTTGCGAGAAACGATCCTAATGGTTCTCCGAAATCTATAAATACCCAAGCTCCCATTCCATTTTCCTCATATCTTGATCTGATTTTATGCTCTAAGTTGAAGCTTTATGCTTCATACCTGAGTATTTAGAACAAGTTCTTCCTAGCTTGGACCCGTTGTAAGTTTCTTTCATGCTTTTATGTGTTTTTAAGCGCGAAAGTCAAACTGTGTTTGACTTTCTGCTTTGACCAGTCTTTGGTCAACACGAAGTTCGTTTGAACTTCGCAACGTGAGCGTAATCACGATTTTTATAGACCCTTGTGACTATACCTACTGATTACCACGTTGATTAGGTGTAGTGATGAGTCATAGTTTCGGTCAAAATGCGTATTCATGCGTATTTTGCAACCAAACTATTCTTGCGTATCAAAACCTTTTGTTTTGATATCAAACTTGTTTTCTAACTTCATTAAACATGTTTTAACATGTTTAACTCGTCGCTTTTAGTTTAGTGCTTATATAGGGTCGTAAGAAAAGCGGTCTAAACAACCGCTTAGACTTTCAAACCCGACCCGTTTGGTCGATCATTAGGATCCGACCAAGCATTTATTGTGACCATAGTTGTATAGGGAATAACTTTCCGAGGTTATACCTTAGGAAAATGACCAAAATGCCCTTTTTACGCATAAATTAATTTTAAGCATATATAACCTAAATTTGACATCTAAACTGATTAGGCAACATTATTAGATGTGTTAAGGCATATAATACTTGTCATAGGACTAGTTAGGCGTTCCGAATGCGCTTTGCGTAAACGACGCGTTAAAGTAGCGTAAGCTACCTAAACGGGTCGTAATGGGTCGTAAGCACTTAGATTAGGTTTCGATTTGGTATGTAGGCTTTGTTAAACCATACCGTATGAGTTCCAACACTCATTTGGTTTACGAAACCTCATCCTATCCGATCTTCCGATTTAGGTCCGGTTATTAATGTAGTTACCTGTATTAGGTGCCGTTTGATTTCTGTGATCCCTTTAGCCTTGCTTGGTTGTTTGTCAAGACTTCTAAGCATCCTCAAGTGAGTACATAGACCCCTCTTTTACTGTTTTCAAATATTTTGGGGTGAAACACATGTGCCTACTTGTTACTTTCGTGTTTTTCATGATTTTATATCATATGCTTGTTATGTTCATTAGTACATATATAGTACATGATTTCATTATGTTTTGCTATGTATGTTCACTTAACATGCTAGCACATTGATTTTTGTATATTACATTTTGTTGCATATGTTCACTCAGCATATGGACACATTGTTTTACATTTTGAACCGTTTGTAACTGTTTGATTTATATTAATTGTTTGTAACTGTTTGATTATGTGAACCGTTTGTAACTGTTTGATTTATATGATCCGTTTGTAACTGTTTGATTATGTGAACCGTTTGTAACTGTTTGATTTATACGAACCATTTGTAATTGTTTGATTATGTGAACCATTTGGTATTGTTTGAACCGTTGGGTTAGGGAAGTGATTAGGTAACGGGGCCGGTGTAATGTGTTAAAAGCATGGTGGATACGCCGGTGGTACTTCCTATATATAAGTGCTTTTAACACATTATATATCGTTGCCTTATCTAGATCACTTGGGCAAGTTTATCAAAACAAAGTTATATTACAAGGTTTTTCTAACAATATAAAACATTCGAGTTTTATTTCAAAAACGATTTACAGATTGGGTTTATATAAACAAATGTTTTGGAGTTAAGATTCATGGTATCGAGGTTTTATAAAACAAATATGTTTTGACTTAGTTATTTCAATTTACATTACAAAGATTTTACAAAACTTGGGTTTCTAATTATCAATTTACAAAGGTGTTTAAGTTATATTTTCAAAACATAAACGAGCCATGAATCTGACACTCTCATAAAATCCTATGTACTCGCCGGCATTTTATGCTGACGTATTTTCACATGTGTTTCAGGTACCATAGTTGGTGATATTTGATGATGATATTGATGCATGCTCACATACGAACGGACTAGGCCTTAGTGACTTAATAATAATGAAAGTCTATTTGTTCATGTTTTGTTTCTAATTTCAATGTAATGTAAAACATTCAATTCAATAAAACAGAGTGCCTACCAAGTGTTTGTTGTTTTTCGTGGTCGGGGTGTGACAGTAGTGCCTACCAAGTGTTTGATAAAATGCCTAGGTGAGTTTTATCAAATCTGTAGTGCATTTATACATGTCAATTGCCAGTTTGACTTTTAAAAAGTCAAACGAAGTTAAAATAGAATGGGAAGATAAATGAGGTATAAAAGTCTACAAGGTGTGATGGTCATGATAATTGATGGCTAATCTAATCATCTTGTGGATATTATGTGATAGTTTGACACTTGACATGCTAGGTGGAAGCTTGGAAATGAGTGAGTCAAACAGGTCAAAGACGCGAGGAAGCTTGAATGAACGAATTGTAAGTAAAGCTTACACCTCCTAAATAGAACCACTTTTTATCTAATGGGAAGTAATTCGTTAAAACAAGGTTAACAAAGAATCAGATGATTTTGTTAAGACAAGACCCCATGGTGTAACTAATGAAATAGGTCAAAATGGATAAAGTTATGACAAGATTATATTTTGGTAATAAACGATAATGCAATAAGATGAGACCCTATGGTATAAACATAACGGGTCAAATGAGTAAAAATGGTATTGAAACACCTTTTGGTGACAACAATAACTTGTTAAAGATTAGACCCTATGATGTAAGCCATAGTGGGTCAAATAAGTACAATGACAAGAAAATCACATGTTGGTGATTAAACCAAGAATTTTGAAAAGGATACCCTATGGCGTAAGCCATAATGGGTCAAATAATTTAAATGACAAGAAAATCACTTGTTGGTGATTAAACTAAGAATTAGAGAGAGAGAGAGACCCTATGGCGTAGGTCATAACGGGTCAAATGCTTTAAATTGTGTTGCACCACATTTTGGTGATAAAAATATATGGGTTGGTTTAGATGCCAAAAGGGCAAAACAAGAATGGTTAAAAGGACAAACAGTTCATATGGGTCAAATGGTGATGATATCGCCATTTGGACTCGATATTTAATTCTTTGTCTTGTTAAGTGCTATACTCACAGTAAGCTTAATACATGGGGCATACTTTGTCTTGTTAAGTTCTATAATTAAGTTTAATAGGAAAACAAGTTAAAAGTGCCGCTAGTTTTTATCTAACCTTTAAAAGTTCCCTGGTATGGAAAAAGAACTTAAATTTGACTGAGATGCCCTCGGATAATGGGTTTTAGGTAAACTACTTCCAAGTGTAGATTTGATAATGAATCCCTAGGTTGAGTTGATCCTTCTGGTAACAAAAAATGGGAGACTTGAACTAAAAGGCTTTAAGTCTTATAACAGGTTGATTTGGGTAAAGCACCATACCGGAAGATAACAATGAAAAGTTAAGGTTTTGTCTAAAGTAACCAACCATAATTTGAGTTGTGGTTGGTAGAAACAATAAGAACATTGATAAGAAAGTAGGCGGAATGAACTAAGTGCAAAATACCTCCTAACGGGTCGGATAAGTAATAAACCCAAACCGAATAGTTAGAGCGAAAAACTCAAAGAATATGGGCCCGAGTAGTGGATTGTAGCTTAAAAGCATAGAGGAAGAAACCTTTAAAGAATAAATTGGGTCTGGACCGAATTGGATGTGAACTGAATTGTAGAGGAATAAACCTGAACAAAATTTCTTTTTTCTTCATTGTTTTAATCGCGTTTGACCGTTTAAATCAAACACTAATTGTTTTTAGTGTTTATGTTAGGCTTTTATAAAGGCGGGAACCGGATGGACGACCAAGCATGCGAAGAACCGAACACTATTAAACCGCTATCTCTTTGGAGATGTTCACGGAAGGTTGAAGGTTGAAGCATGATCACGCACGACAAAGTTTTTGAGTTTAAAACTTTAATATCTCTAAACTATAAATTATGTGTATTAATCCGTTTTGTTGGTTCTCTGGGTTATCAGTTAACCCAGGCTCGTTAGTTATTCCTTTTATATAAAAAAATAAAAATATGGGACCAAATCGTCTGAATGTGAAAGATATTCGGTAATAATGGGATTGAGTGTTAGAGGTAGGGATGAATTTCGTGAATTATGATGTTAATGTAATTGTCTAACCTTTATCTCTCTTGTTATCCCACCTTATATACACCCAAGGGGAAATCTTGATTAGTTAATAAGGGTAATTATGTCCATCAAACAATTACCAACTAATCTAATAAGCTATAATTTTATTTTGATCAATTATATAATATAAATGATAATGGAGGCCTTAATATATATATATATATATATATATATTTGTTCTTACATTCTCCCACTTGGTCAAGTAATTATTTATTATGAGCATTAGATTGGTCTGTAAATTTTAATACTCATTTTGGTTTTAAGCCAAAACCGTAGCAAAAACATACAACCTTTGAGTACGTATTCAACTCAGGACCCCCACTAATCTACTACAGTCCCAAATTTAAAACCCAACTAGTTAGGATTTAAATTGACAAATAAGCTATTTTGTTATAAATGCATATATATTCCCTCCTAACTCTCCTCCTAAGTTATTATGTTTTCAGTTACATTTTGACTTCATAATTGTATATATATATATGATTGATAAATGAAAGAAGATACACACTTCTTGTAATGCCCGGATTTTTAAATAATAAAATATTACTTATATTCAATAACATGTTAATAGTTAAATACCAAGTTTCGTCATGTGTATTTAATAAATCTAAAACTATATAGAATAATACATAATAAATAAATGAAATAATCTTGATATATATCTTCAACAAACATATGGCAGTTACTCCCCCGAATTCTTGGATGTCCTTTTTAAATTACGCCACGTATTGCTTTTGAAAACACCTCACCACAACTATATTTTAATTTATTTACCTTTAGCTTCCTGAGCAAGAGAAAAATAGTATAAAAAGAAAAAAAAGGTCAGACATATTTTATCTCACATCTCTTTACATGAACATATATAAATTTCTATTCCATGCTTTCAACCTTAGATCTTGTTTTTTCGAAGAGATTTAATATGATGAACTAGATTGTTGTAGACACAAAGACAGTGAGGTATCTTTTATTAATTTAATTTTAGAAGATAATTTTTCTAGTTTAGTTTGTTAAATGGGTTCTAATAATATATATATGGGGTAAGGAGTTTGAATCCTATAACCTCTTAATTTTATTTTTATAACCAAGTGAGGTTGTCTTAAACAATATTTTATATTGTTTAAGGAAAAGTATTTTACTAAATTGTCGTTACTACTATTTTTAAAAGAGATTTTGGTTTCATAAATAAAATGTATTAGTTAAATATAAATTAGTTTTTAACTATTTTAGTTAGTTTAAAAGTAATAATAAATAAGATATAATAAGTACTTATTTATAACTTTTGTTAAGACAAGTCTGTATGCATATATTGGTGATTAAGCTATAGTCTTTTAAATATTATATAACCTCTTAAATTTTAGTTACTGATAACCTACATATTTGTTATTTCATTTTTAAGAATTTTGATTAAATGATAACTTATAAAGTTATTATTACATTTTTATGGAGTGACTTGCAAAGTTTTTTTTTTAGTGTCACTATTGATGACAATTATAAACAAAACAACCCAATATATTACCACCTTCAACAAACTAATTTGTATAATGTAAAATAAATAAATATTGTAGGACTACGTGATCGTAGACGTAATCTTTTATCTCAGTTGTGATCATCGCTTAAGGTACGGACCATTCCCCACATATGTGTACGAATTTAGATTTCTACTACCTCGTAGTTGGAAACTTAGATTCGTTATTGTATGCTTTTGTGATCTTCAAGATTTTTTGCTATTATATTTAAATATATAGTTATATTGTTTTAGCAAATATTGATTATGATGCACTGAACTACTGATTGTGTCGCACCGAAAGGTGACGCGCTGAAAAACTGAATGTGAACTACTGAACGTGATTATGTGACGCACTGAATATGAACTGACTACGCATTGAACTACTGAATGTGACGCACTGAAGGCGACTAACTGAATGTGTTATATATATTGTTTGATAGATATTATTAAGAAAATATATATTGTATTATTGTTGTCCCACTGAGTAAACCCCGTTTACTCAAGCGTACATTTGCCTTCTTATGTACGTTAGGTTCCAAGGATTGTCGGGAAGACTTGGATAGATGGTTCGAGGGATTAAAGACGCACATGGATTTTTTTTAAAGTTTAAATTGTTTTGTATAATATTTCAAATTTAGAAATAATTTAAAAGTTTTATAATTTATGGAATGATGTTCTGACCTCTGATGTACTGTATAAGTGACACGTCAGCCTGAGCCGGGTTGGGGTGTTACACTTCTCATTCTTCATTATTTCATTTCACGTTATCAGCACCCTGGCTCTATCTCCATTCTAGTTGTTGAAGATATCTCACGTTCGGTCGCTGTTTTCATCTCTATTTGATTTCTTTTTTCAATTACAAAATTCACCAAACCAGGTAACAATCATTAATGTCTCCTGCATTTATTAGATAGATATACTGTGACAACTTGAGTTTTCAAGGTCGTTACTAGACACGTTACTTGTTTCATAGCTATGTTTTTCCACAATCCGTTATGTTGTAATATGTGCACCCTCACTAAATGATTATCAGATTGTTTAATGGTTTGGTCAATAATTGATTATTAGATGGTTTAATTGTTTGGTTTAACTGTTACAATTATATATGTGTCAAAGTTAAAACAAAACAACCCGTACAACCTTAAGCCCATTCGACGAAACTTAGAACTTGATGAAACTTAGCAGTTTCGCCATAATCATACTCGACGAAACCTTAGTGTAAGCAAAAAAAACCCTAGAACTCTCTCCCCTTGTATGCGACGGCTGATACCATTCTCTGGAAGTTCTTGTGTGTTCCCTCTCACTACCGGTTAGTCATGATAAACCGATTCGATTTGTTTGCTACGATGTCTGTGTAAATATTTCTTGTCGTAAATGAAAATCATGGGGTTAGGGTTGATCTCATGTTAGTTTTGTGATAAGTTGATATTATGAATATCATGATAATGGTTTGTTCATCCTAATTGATTTATGATAACTGTATGTGAGACGAAAACGGATAGATTGACTGATGATACATTGATGATTTAGGGTTTAGTATTCTGTTGCTAGAATGATAGAATAGATCTGAAATTGTGAATAAGAGTTAGTGAGTGTGTAGATTCATGTTACTGGTTTGAGTGATGAAATCCTGTTGATACGAATCATGATCATGTATGCGAACTATGGGAATACTATGTTGGTGACTTGGATGTAGGAACCATCTAGAGTGTGGATTAAAAATATTGGTCTGGTCATACATGAAATAATCTGTTATGAAATTCTGAAACATGATAGTGTTAGCGATGACTTTGTCGTATGATATAACTGATGATGAGAATGGTTTGGGTGATGATTTCAAGATGATTGTATTGTTATGATTGTATCAGTAACATGTTTAGGGTTGGGGAGAAACTGTTAACATTCTAGACGAAACTTGGGAGGGTTTCGTCACCACCATTCTTGACAAAACCTGGGGGTTTCGCCACTCTCATCCTCGACGAAACATGGAGAAGTTTCGTCGCATGTCAACATGACGAAACCTTTGGAGTTTCGTCATAAGGGGAGTTTCGCCAAGAGATTCCCTACATGAACAGTAGGTTAAACATGTCATATTAACTAGTGATTGATTATGTGAATAAGATTGTAGTAACTTCTGTTAATGTTGTATGCTTATTGTCAAATGATATAAGTTGATTCTTACAACCAATACACTCAACTGTTAGATATTGTTACATAACATACTTGTGAATTATGGACTGACATGAACTAGAATAACTGTTAAGTGTTATGTGATAGTGTTGCCTGAGTACACAATTATGATCAAGACTAATATGCAAACAATGTGAATGCCAACTGATTATGTGTGTATGATTATTATAGGCTTTGATCGAATTATTTGTGGTCAAGTAGTTAACCATACCGAGCAAACCGAGGTGAGTTCACACACTTTCTACAAGGCATGGGATTCCCGGTGGTTGGGAATGGGTTAAGGAACTAAAACGGAACCTACATATCCTCCTTGGGTAGGATATGTACGGCCATCCTCCTTGGGTAGGATGCCAATATAAATCCTGCGTATTCTCCTTGGGTAGAATACGTACGTTCGTCCTCCTTGGGTATGACAACAACCTTAAACTTACTAGACAAAACTCTATCATTAAGTCCCTCATTTTATATCGACTTAATCGCCGAGGCCGATGGCGAGCGGGTCATTAGTTAATAGCGCTATTAGGTTTGACAAACCTCACACCGTGTCGTTTGAACGGGCGTTTACTAATGGATCATGGCAAACTGTCAATGATGATAGACATTGACGTAGGGCACAACTATTGTTCGTCAGTGGTCGATATGGTAACGGTCTAGTGGTTCACATGGGGAAGCCCCCACTGATTATGTATATGGTTTGGGAAACAAAGATACTGGTTAACTCGTGGTTTACGAAACAACTTATAGTTTTCGAAACAAACATTAAAACTAAACAACCAACTGTGAACTCGCTCAACTTTGTTGCTGATTCGTTGCTACATGCCTTGCAGGTCTTTAGATGCATTTTGTTGGAACTTGCTGTCTGGGAGACTAGAGTGGTCATGGGTCGAGTTACATGGAAACACAACACAAGACTAATGGTTTTCGCATGTGGTTTATGAATACTTATCGAATGAATTATGCTTCCGCTGTATACTGTGTATTATTTGTAACGTGTAATACTTAACGTTTATAAATGAAAGTTTTATTTAAAAATTACCTATGAGTTCAATGTGATTGGTGGCTTGGATCCTGGTACGTCACACGCCCCGCGGTGAATCCGCGTATGGTGTTTTGGGGGTGTGACAGATTGGTATCAGAGCCATTGGTTATAGTGAACTTGGTTTTATTTAAAAAGGGAAAAACGTTTTTTGAAAAACCAGACTATAACCGAATAGTTCTGAAGACGTGAATACGACCATGACACTCAGCTCCAGATTGCAAGGTTCGCCTCTCGTATACTCATTGTACTGCATAACTAGTGAACACCTACATATAATATTGCATGTGATTGCACGTTTAGCACAACAGTATGAATTCATGTATACTTGCACGTGTTATGTGACTGATAGGGTGGTATTTCCCTAAACCTTCACGACTTACGCTTCGTGATACTCTTTGTTTGTTACTCGAGTTTGAGGAACCATTTGACATGAGTTAAGAGGAGCTGAGGTGAGCATGCAAAACACAATATTATTGTGGGTGCACACATAATAATAATGTGGGGTGCATGTGAGTCCTAGTGAGGCTTAACAAGTGGAAAAGGGGTTCTGTTCCGTTATTTGATAAATGTGAAACATAACCAACCTATAGGGGTCATAGCAGTGATTGTCCCCTACTCAAACGTGAACTTTCATTCATCTTTGGATCCCTTCGAATCTCGATGCTATCGAGTGTTACCTGAACACCCATCTGAACTCAGCGAACCGTGTAGAATGTTAGGTGCTTATACGAACGTCCATGTGTTGGATGTCGCAGCGTCGAATGATTGATCGATATCTTTCGCACCTTTCTTCGCTTGCTGGAACTTAACGTATTGACACCTTAGATTCCGAAGTGCGGTCACTTCTGCAACACTCCCGCAATGTACTGCGTATTACTTGAACCGCTTGCAACATCGATGGGTAGGAGGTTGAGCTTAGTACCTTACCAAGCCCAATACCTTGACGACCCTGATTACTGGCATCGAACGTCAGCGGATTGATTTCAATCGAGTTCGTACTCTAGTCAGCGAATTGTGGGAGTCAACTCTTACGAATCAAACGAGGCATTAGTAATGATAATTGACCCTAGTGTGGTAAGCGTAACTGCCAGCACAATGAGTAGTGCTTTAGGACGTGGCTCAGAATGTGAAAAGATGGACAATGATGGTGAAGAATCGTAGGGCTTCGTTTCGAACAACGACGTTGATGTCAGCAGTCACAGTGACAACAAGGTATTCGTAAACCTAGCCTACAGTAAGGAAATAAAGGTGCCTACAACATGGATTGGCCGTGGTTAAGTTAAGCGGAAAACGAATCAAAGGAACAACGACAGTACTTGGAATCCTAGTAATGAGAACAGCAACACCAGAAATGATGCCCCTGGAAGGGCATTTAGAATTGGCGTGGGCGACGTCAAGACTTTAGCGACATGGTAGCTAGTATGAGTAGCAATCCGCTTCGTCTTTGTTCCGTTTGACCCTGATGCTCCTAAGAGTTTGAACCTATGGTGGAATCGGCTAATGGCAAGACAATGGAGACCTCATTTGATCGTTGGGATGCTAACTCGACCTTGTGGGACAAGAGTCCGACATTGACCTTTCTTCTGTCGTACTTGATAGATGTACTCTGTGAGGAAAAGATTCTGCATATCCTTCTCCTTAGTGGAGGAATGTATTCTATTCTAACACGTCAGAGTGGCGCAACGGTTAGCGTCACTTCAACAACGAAATCCAGGAGTGTTTACGGAGGGATTACATCTTTCAGCAACTATTATGGACGTAAGGTTAAGAAAAAGCGGATCGACGACTCACCAGTTGTTCGGGATTACCCTTAATATGCTTCCAGGATCATCTCTACAACTGTTAGGTAGGAACTCAATTTGACCTCACGCCAGAGGCAATTCTAACTACACGTACTCCTTACTGGCTGGCACCCAGAGGGTTGCAGGAACTGTTTAACCAACTACTGGAACTGACGGACAGGAGTTTTCGCTTTAAGGAGCCCTCGCTATAGCCATGAAGAGAAGTCTTTTCGTATGTGTGCCGATTATTGAGAACGTAACAAGGTTACAGTTAGGAACTGCTTATCTTGACCATGTATTGGTTACCCGTCGACCAGTAGCAAGGAACAAGCTTCCATTCGAGGACTGACTAGCGAACGAACTAACATCAGATGGTAGTCCAAGAGGAGAATGCTCTTAGAACAGCATGTCGAACACAGTGCAGCCATTTCAACTTTATACACCATAATCATTGAGTTGATCAACACATCAGCAACTACAGGGATCACATGAATCGACCGTACCTATTGACAGCACACTGAATCATGACCAGGAGAAAGGAACATCATGGGTGGCATTTGTATCTTATTTTAGAACTTCTAAGGGAGGAGCCATTAGAATACACGTGGATCATGCTGAGGTGCAACTTGTTATAAACTGATCGACACCAAAGATTCCTTCGGGGAATGCAGCAGTTCCTTGGTTTCGCTAGGTGCTATCGCAAATGTCTCACATGATTTTCGAAGGTCGCACAGCTTAAATCTCTTTAGCACAGCAGGTTGCTGTGTCCGTGAAAGACAAAACAGGAGGACGTCTTTTCAGTTTTCGAAATTCCAACTCTACAATGCACTGAGCATCGTCTTTACCCGAAGGTGCGGGTGATTTAGTGGTACACCATGAGGGTCAGAATCAGAGTCCCAGTTACACACCGACGCAACACGAGTGAGTGATGACTTACTTGATGGAGTTACAAGGAGGAACTGCACGACACACAACTGGTAGTGAAAAACATGGCTTTGGGATTTTAGATGGAGGCATTACTTGGACGGTACCAGATGCGTTATTTAGACCGATCACAAGGGCCTCCCGTGTATCTTGGCTTCAACAGAGCTGAATCAATTAATGACATAGCTGGAGGGAACTTTAGGACGATTACAACTATGAAAACTTGAACGTGCACGAGCTTTGCAGTTCACTGTCGACTCAAACTTACCTGATCAGACACGCTCTGTTCAAACAGGAGAACTGAAGGAAGAGGATCTTCAAGTTGAACCCATGCGGGGCATGGAGAAGCAACCTTGGCAGGTCAGACGATATTCGCTACCCCATGGAACGAGTATGAATCTCATTATATAGTAACTGTAGGAATTTATATTGAGCAAAGCGCACCGGCCTCGATATTCTAGTCGTCTGGGTTTTGGTGGGAGACATTAGGATGTATAAACCTTATACTGGAGATCGGGCATGAAGGCCCACCTAGCTAGGTATGGGAATGATGTTTAACTTGTGGGAAGGTCAATGTGAAGTGTTAGCAAACAGAAACACCTACATGGAAAGCAAAAACAGACTGCCATAGAATTGGTCGCTAGTCTACTTACAACTCGAAACGGAAACAATATCACCTGGATGATCGTTGATTGTCTCACGTAACCAGTACACCTTCTAGCCATCAAGGAAACAGATAGGTTTCCTTCACTTGCAGTCATCTACCTGAAAGAAGTGGTTGCTAGGCATGGGGTGCCAACCTCCATTATCTCTGATCACGACCCACGATTTGCATCTGATTTGTGGCGAGCGATGCACAAAATCCTTTGGCTCACGTCTAGACATGAGCACAGCATATCATCCACAGACGGATGGGCAGACTGAACGCACCATCCAAACTCTTGAAGACATGCTTCGAGCATGTGTAATCGACTTTGGTAACGGCTGGGAGCGACATCTACCTTTAGTAGAGCTTTCGTATAACAACAGTTACCACACCAGCATTCAGGCTGCTCCGTTCGAGGCATTGTACGGATGGAAGTGCCAATCATCTCTTTGTTGGGCAGAAGTCGGAAACGGCCAAATCACTGGCCCAGAACTCGTCATAGACTCAGTAGAGGAGATTGCTCAGATGCAACAACGAATGGCGGTAGTTCGTGACCACTATAAAAGCTACGCTGATAAGCGCAAGAAACCACTCGAGTTCCAAGTTGGGGATCGGGTACTACCTAAAGTCTCACCTTGGGAAGGTGTACTTCGTGTTGGTATACGAGATAAAACTCAACCGCGATATGTTGAACCTTTCGAAATCACGGGGAGAATTGGCAAGGTGGCCTATAGATTGAATCTACCCGAAGAACTCAGTAGAGTTCACAACGTATTTCACGTGTCGAATCTGAAGAAGGACCTGTCAGATGAGACCCTCATAGTTCCTCTCAAGGAGCTCACTATCAACGATCAGCTGCGATTCGTCGAGGAACCAGTAGAAATCACTGACCGAGACGTTAAGGTTCTCAAGCGCACCAGAATACCTCTTGTTCGAGTTCGTTGGAACTCCCGTCGTGGCCCAGAGTTTACCTGGGAACGAGAAGACCAAATGAAACTCAAGTATCCCCAGTTGTTCGAGAAAAGTGCAACCACTACTGAGGCTGAAGCTACTCCGGAATTTCGGGACAAAATTCCAAACCAACGGGGGGATGATGTGACACCCCATGAAAACCAAGAAAACACGCAACATAACTAGCTTCCTCAGTAACCACGTGCTAAATTTCGGGACGGAATTTCTTTCAAGTTGGGGATGATGTGACAACTTGAGTTTTCAAGGTCCTTACTAGACACGTTACTTGTTTCATAGCTGTGTTTTTCCACAATCCGTTATGTTGTAATATGTGCACCCTCACTAAATGATTATCTGATTCTTTAATGGTTTGGTCAATAATTGATTATTAGATGGTTTAATTGTTTGGTTTAACTGTTACAATTATATATGTGTCAAAGTTATAACAAAACAACCCGTACAACCTTAAGCCCATTCGACGAAACTTAGAACTTGACGAAACTTAGCAGTTTCGCCAGTAGTGTTTCGTCGAAGCATTGTTTCGTCGGCCAGGGCTTCGGCCCAGTTAGTCTGTGGCCCAACCCTTTAGTTATATATGCGAATCCTTGGAGCAGTCACGTAAGCAAAAAAAACCCTAGAACTCTCTCCCCTTGTATGCGACGGCTGATACCATTCTCTGGAAGTTCTTGTGTGTTCCCTCTCACTACCGGTTAGTCATGATAACCCGATTCGATTTGTTTGCTACGATGTGTGTGTAAATATTTCTTGTTGTAAATGAAAATCATGGGGTTAGGGTTGTATGATCTCATGTTAGTTTCGTGATTAGTTGATATTATGAATATCATGATAATGGTTTGTTCATCCTAATTGATTTATGAAAACAGTATGTGAGACGAAAACGGATAGATTGACTGATGATACATTGATGATTTAGGGTTTAGCATTTTGTTGCTAGAATGATAGAATAGATCTGAAATTGTGAATAAGAGTTAGTGAGTGTGTAGATTCATGTTACTGGTTTGAGTGATGAAATCCTGTTGATACGAATCATGATCATGTATGCGAACTATGGGAATACTATGTTGGTGACTTGGATGTAGGAACCATCTAGAGTGTGGATTGAAAATATTGGTCTGGTCATACATGAAATAATCTGTTATGAAATTCTGAAACATGATAGTGTTAGCGATGACTTTGTCGTATGATATACCTGATGATGAGAACGGTTTGGGTGATGATTTCAAGATGATTGTATTGTTATGATTGTATCAGTAACATGTTTAGGGTTGGGGAGAAACTGTTAACATTCTAGACGAAACTTGGGAGGGTTTCGTCACCACCATTCTTGACGAAACCTGGGGGTTTCGCCACTGTCATCCTCGACGAAACATGGAGAAGTTTCGTCGCATGTCAACATGACGAAACCTTTGGAGTTTCGTCATAAGGGGAACTTCGCCAAGAGATTCCCTGCATAAACAGTAGGTTAAACATGTCATATTAACTAGTGATTGATTATGTGAATAAGATTGTAGTGACTTCTGTTAATGATGTATGCTTATAGTCAAATGAAATAAGTTGATTCTTACAACCAATACACTCAACTGTTAGATATTGTTACATAACATACTTGTGAATTATGGACTGACATGAACTAGAATAACTGTTAAGTGCTATGTGATAGTGTTGCCTGAGTACACAATTATGATCAAGACTAATATGCAAACAATGTGAATGCTAACTGATTATGTGTGTATGATTACTATAGGCTTTGATCGAATTATTTGTGGCCAAGTAGTTAACCATACCGAGCAAACCGAGGTGTGTTCACACACTTTCTACAAGGCATGGGATTCCCGGTGGTTGGGAATGGGTTAAGGAACTAAAACGGAACCTACATATCCTCCTTGGGTAGGATATGTACGACCATCCTCCTTGGGTAGGATGCCAATATAAATCCTGCGTATTCTCCTTGGGTAGAATACGTACGTTCGTCCTCCTTGGGTAGGACAACAACCTTAAACTTACTAGACAAAACTCTATCATTAAGTCCCTCATTTTATATTGACTTAATCGCCGAGGCCGATGGCGAGCGAGTCATTAGTTAATAGCGCTATTAGGTTTGACAAAACTCACACCATGCCGTTCGAACGAGCGTATACTAATGGATCATGGCAAACTATCAATGATGATAGACATTGACGTAGGGCACCACTATTGTTCGTCAGTGGTCGATATGGTAACGGTCTAGTGGTTCACATGGGGAAGCCCCCACTGATTATGGATATGGTTTGGGAAACAAAGATACTGGTTAACTCGTGGTTTACGAAACAACTTATAGTTTTCGAAACAAACATTAAAACTAAACAACCAACTGTGAACTCGCTCAACTTTGTTGCTGATTCGTTGCTACATGCCTTGCAGGTCTTTAGATGCATTTTGTTGGAACTTGCTGTCTGGGAGACTGGAGTGGTCATGGGTCGAGTTACATGGAAACACAACACAAGACTAATGGTTTTCTCATGTGGTTTATGAATACTTATCGAATGAATTATCCTTCCGCTGTATACTATGTATTATTTGTAACGTGTAATACTTAACGTTTATAAATGAAAGTTTTATTTAAAAATTACCTATGAGTTCAATGTGATTGGTGGCTTGGATCCTGGTACGTCACACGCCCCGCGGTGAATCCGCGTGTGGTGTTTTGGGGGTGTGACATATACAATTGAATCACTTGAATCACAAATATCACCAATTTTTTTTGTTATTCAGTGTTATATCATTGACGTAAAAACAAGCTAGATATATGCTATGTACAGAGCACAACCGACAGAGTGTGTTTTCAAGAAAAATGACAGCAAAACAAAATGTTTACTAGAGGGAAACTGGTCGAAAGATATATGCTCATTTGTTTATATGAAATTATACATAAACACTTTGATATTTTATTTTATATACTATGCTTTGTACATATTATCACCCATCTTATTTTTATTCGATACATATATGCACTGTACAACAACAAAAACTTTTCTCTTGTAATTGGTGTTAAACAATATATCACTGAGTGACGTAAATTCGTAAAATTGTAAAATGAGATAGATGAAGCATCGAAACATAAAATAAGGTCTTTATATATGGAGTTCTGAAAACAAAAAGAAATATATTTTTAGTTCTGAATTTTAGGACTTTAGATCAATATTTTTTTAACCAGCAAAGAAAGAATTGTGGGCTTTGCTTTAAATCTCGTAACTAGGAAACAAGAACATGCCCAGTGGTTACAGCCATCATATAACCTACCTTGATGTGAATGCATGATGGAGATCCTGTTTATGACATGACTGCTGCGCCGGAACCCTAAGTCTTCGGTCGATGATGAATACCCCTTGCCGAAATTGTTTGGTCGCCGATGTTTTTTTTTGCTCTGTTCCAAACGATTTTTTTTGTACCCCCATCGATTTTTTTTCTTTTCAATTTCGAGTTCTCTGGCTTGTTTTCCGGCAATCCCCATTGTGACGAGCTTCGTCGCCACCCACCACACCCATGATGGTGAGTTTTACGGGGTAGTTACGGCCTACAACCGTTCATATTGGAACCAGAATATGCAACCATCGAAGCGATTTTTCAGGAAGAAACCATATGGTAGCATTTTTCAAGGAGAAACGTTTTGTTAGTTTTGAGGTTCTGGTTTGTTTTGTTGCAAGCTCTTATATCCTATCATATATTATTTTATTCTCCAACGTTATGACTGAGTCATAATCCCATATTTCCAAATTCATTCAGCGACGGACACGTTTTCTCTTTTTTTTTCCATTTCCATTTTTTTTAAACTGAAACTCAAAAGTTCTTTTTACATAATTTTCTAACCAATAATTAAATAGAAATAGAGGAGACTAACGGTTTTATATTAAATGCACCGGGACACCATTTTTCTTTCCCAACTTTCTTAGTATCCCTATATTTTGTTTACAACATAATTTTTTTTTCAGTTATTGAATATTAATTCACATTAATGTATATTCATATAAACATTAATATATCTATATATACTAATTTCTTCTCAGACAATTTACATCATACATATATATATGTTCAAATTGTTTTTTTCCCCTATATATCTTAATATCCTAAAGTTATATTATTTTAATCAAATGCCTAAGTTTACACTTGAGTTTAATTAGATGTGTGATTTATATATAGTTAAAAAAATAACATTAAATTAATTAACAGAATATTTTTTTCCTACCTTGTATCCATCTCTCCACTTAGTAATTTTTTTCCCATATTACTTATCATTTCACAAAATTCACATATAAGTTTCATTTCGTAGATACAATATCGAACTTATCAAAACTCGAATTCGTCGCACTTGATATCTCGGGAAATAACTACCTCCCATGTTGTAACACCTTGTGTTTTCGGAAGTCAAAGTCAAAGTCAAGGTCAAAGTCAACGACCGATTGTACGAATTTGACTTATAGTAATTTCCTTATTCTAATTGTATTATGTGGAGTAAGTGTTGTTAATTGCTAAAATCGATGTGTGTTAATCGCTATCTAATCGACTTACGACTGTGAATTATAGGAATTAAAAATGCGATAAAGTTAACTAATCGATAATCAAGCTATGCTACTCGACATCGAATCATGATACGAACCGCAACTCGACTTAATCTGGTTATTATATGTGTGTGTGTGCCTTATGTGTTACTTGTGCGTGTTATATATATATATATATATATGTTGTGGAAATCAATCGAACTCAATCGAAACTCGAAACGTAATCGAACTCGAATCCGAATCGAAAATCGAACTATGATAATTAGTGGTTAGGACTGAAAGTAATTTGACTAGGAAACCCTATCGTGACAAGCCGCTCGCAATCGAAATCGAAACATAAAAAATCGTCGTGTCAAACAATCGAACCAAGTGCCATCCGGCCGGATAGCCATCCGACCGGATAAGCCATCCGAGCGGTGTGTCATCCGATCGGATAACCCTTTCCTCTTTTGGAATCCTATAAATACCCCTTTCATTGTCATTCTTTCCACTTTTGGAAACCCTCTGTCCGAACCATTCGTGCTCCTCACCTTTTCTTCGATTTCTCTCAATCCAGGTGAGATCTCGCCCTAAATCTTGTACTTTCTTGATCTACACGCACTCCTACAACCTTCTATCTTTTAAATCTTAACTTTTAACCATGTAATCACTAGATTTCGGGTGTTCTAGGATGATGTCATCATGTGTTCTTCAAGAACTTCATGTTTTGGCCTCAATCCACCAAGAACAACTTAGATCTAACCGATTTCCACAAAGATCTTGTAAAGATCTCGACACAAGGGTGATGAAAGAGGATTGAAAGATGGTTTTAACTTTCTTTCAACTCTTTTGCACTCAATGTACTCAAAACCGATAGGATCCGACCCTGATTTAGTCTTCTACTCGATTGTAGTGTTGTACTAGCTCAAGATCCGGATTCTACTCACGAGATACTAAGACTTTAAAGACTTAAACAATTTTCAACATGTTCATTACCAGAGTTGCCATCCGACCGGATGGACATCCGATCGAGTGACACTTCAGCTTAGAGCTTGCCTTCACTAAGTAATCTCACCACTAAGTTACCGTCCGACCGGACCACCGTCCGACCGGATGACCATCTGAACGGATTGTCATCCGCACGACTCACCATCCGATCGATCGACTTGATGGGTAGAGATACTTCAATGTTTTCAAAATACTACAACGAAAACTTCAAAAGACAAGCCATCATACACAAACACATTCTCCTCATAGGAAGAAACAATCCACTCGAATTGTCATCCGACCGGACAAGCTGTCTGACCGGATGACCACCCGAACGCATTGTTATCCGCACGGATTACTGTCCGATCGGATTACCATCCGATCGAACCACTATCCGACCCATTTGCACTTTGCACCCTTTGACGCGTAAAACGTCACTTATCGTCATGCTATCAAATCTATTCAGGCTAACCTTACTCGCTAAGCGCTCCCTTCAATCCATTAACCACTGTGAGTATACTCGGTCCCTTTTTGCTTTACGCACTTTTGGGTGTTACATACGTTACGAATATTCAAACTACAACAATCACACTACTCAATACTATTTGAACGCTAACCGTTAATGCATGTTATACGTGGCTTATGAATGCTTGTTTGTTATGTTTACACATGGAATGCTGTCTACCTGCCTAAGCAACGATAGTACTATAGTTTGGACTCAGCACCCGTTCACATGGGGGTTGTTAAGGACCATTACTTGCATGGATTACGGTGGAAATCATGTATTGCGAACTGCCTCGGGCAGTCAACCCGCAGTCATTGGTATCGATGGATCTATGTCGATAACTAACGTGCTTCATTTCACTATGTGTACGTGGTGGTTATGCGTAAACGAATTCGAACTCTATATGCTATTATCAAACTTGTATGCTCACCTTTACATTATATGTATTGACATTATTTTAACGTATGTGACAGGTGCTTAGGACGCACACTTGGTAGGAATTTGAAGCTTGAATAAAGCTTTAGAGCCCAACAAATAGTTGTCTGTAGTGGTCAAACTAAGGGTCTCTAGAAGCAGATAAACAATTGCTGTCTATTTAAATCTGAGTTGTCGGAACAGAATATTTGCCTGGATTTTTGTCTGTAATAATTATTTTGCTGTTTGAGATACGGTATGGGACGTATTATTTAAATTAAATAGTATTGATAATTGTTATGGAAACTTCTGTACAATCTCTTTCGCTCAGTGCCATGCCCCGATGTTTCCGCCATCGGTTGGGGTGTGACAGATTGGTATCAGAGCCATAACTATAGGGAATTAGGCAAGACTCGACCTAGTCCGGGTCGAAGTCTTAGAAACCTAGACTATAGTTAGGAACCAACAGACTGACTTGAGTACATCCAGTAGGGAGTATGTATGGGCTTATTTCTCATTATCCTCGCCCATACTACACTATCACTACACTCGAATTTCCAACTACAAAAAGGGCGATCAAGTCGAGATTAGGGGTGAAAACCACAAACTCTCGACTAAATTGCTTGAATTAATGCTGTTTTATCAACTTATCAATGATTTCTTCTTTCTTTTTCAATAACAAACGCTTGTTCAATGGGGGAATCATACCAAATCAGGAGTGAAATCCATATTTTGATGAATAATCTCCTCTATTTTATCAAAAACAGGGACGAAGTTGTTGAGACAGGGGTGAAACCCTAACCTTGACGACTTGTTCCGCACATTTTATAAAACTCCCACCAAAGTCTCGACGGACTCCAACGACCTGAAGTCATGACATGACTAACGGGATGTGTGCCAAACGCCCAAGAAAGTCAAACGTAGACGACAAGTCCTTGCGAATGGTTGAATCGCTTTGGTTAGTTGAAGTCTATTAGCCGCAGACAGTCTATCACTCGATTTTTGTGTGTTTCAATTCTGAGCCCGCAACTGCTGACTATGATAATTCGTCGATTTTATGAGTGTTTTATGTGCTTTTACCTGTTTGTGTGTTCAATTTTGGGATGATTAATCGAATTGTGCCTTTGCTTCGATCGACACACATGACTCGCACTGCAACTCTACCCCAAAACGTTAGCAAATCGTTGGATTATGAGCGATCGCAGACTTGAATAATAGGTTTTCATATCCTGAGGCAGTCAGAATGCTCCACGTGTCTCTATATGCCCCTATATGTCTTTTGTGACTACATGATTAGGTGCCTCTTGTGTTGAAATGTTTCTGTGATTCCGTGCTTATGTGTTATGTGATTATGTGCTCTACGTGCTTATGTGTTTATGTGATTTTGTGTTCTACGTGGTTATGTATCTGTGTGCTATGAGAATATGCGTGTTCCTGAGCTTTGGTAGTAGTAGACGTGTGAGGTGAGATTCGAATATTTTGTGTTGAGTCCTGTGATGATGTCTGCTGCAGACAATGTTGTCTGGATCCCGTCATCCCTCATTTCTCGTCAAGAAAAGAGAGACAAACGCCTTGCTGCCATCATCGCTAAGAGTGTGGCAAAAGCCGTGAGTGATGTTTATGAGAATGCCAGCAAATCGTCTGAGGAATCGAGAACCAAAGCTCCTAAAGCTACCACGAAGACCTTCAGTTTCAAGCAATTCAAGTCGTGTGGGCCAAAAGAATTCACTGGCGAGGGAGGTCCCACTGCATTATTCCACTGGTTTGATTCCATTGAGGTTACTCTGCGACAGAGTGGTTGCCCTGATGACCTTCGAACTCTGAATGCTACCTGCGTTTTCCAGTCCCGTGCACTAGACTGGTGGACGGCCGAGAGAAACAAGCGAGGGAACGATGCAGCCTACGAACTGTCGTGGGACGAACTAAAGGAAGTCATGCTAGAGGAATTCTGCCCTCCTCATGACTGTTAGAAGCTAGAGGATGAATTTTGGCACATACAACAACATGAGGGTGACAACGCTGCTCTCACTGCTCGTTTCAAACAGCTCAGCATCATCTGTCCCGATCAAGTCAAGACTCCAGACATGGCAATCAAGAAGTACATCCGGGCCCTGCCCGACTGCGTTGCTGATTTCGTGCAAGCGGCTAAGACTACGATGATCGAGGAGACTTATCTACTGGCCGCTGAAATCAACGACAAGCGGGTTAAGGCTGGTGTCTGGGATAAGACTTCGAAGCATCTGCATCAAGCTACCGCCACCGCACCAACTGCTGAACCCACCTCATCGAGCAACAAGAGGAAGAACAAGAGAAAGAACATCTCCAGCAATAAGAACTGTGCGATCACTGCTGCACCGATTCAAGCTGTACCAGCCCAACAGCGTCAAGTAGCGGCACCTGTGGCCAATGCACCTCTTGCTAAGCGTGCATACACTGGGCCACACCCGCTCTGCCCTACTTGTACCTACCACAACCCAACTGCCATTGCTTGCCATTTTTGTGCTCATTGCAATGTATACGTCCATTTTACTACCAACTGCCGTATTCGACAAGCTCCTGCCCCTCAGGGTCAACAAGCTCCTCCGGCACCCGCCATCAAAGCCAGAGCTTGCTTCGCATGTGGCGACCCGAACCATTTCGCCAACATGTGCCCAAACAGGGTCGTGAAACAAGAGCCTCAGCAGCAACAACAACAGCAGCAGCAACACCAACAGGCCGCACGCGCCAGAACTTTCAACATCAACGTGCGCCAAGCCAAGGCCGACAACAACGTGGTCAATTGTACGTTCCTTGTGAATGGTATTTATGCTTCCAGTTTGTTTGATACTGGAGCCGATAATTGCTTTGTGTCTTTCGAATTCGAGAAACTCCTTAGTCGTAAACGCTTCCAACTCTCTTCGACGTTCGATGTTGAAGTCGCTACCGGAAGAACCGTCACCGTCAATTCTGTTCTTCGTGATTGTACTCTTGAGCTCAACAATCACATCTTTCCAATCGACCTTATTCCGATGCAACTCGAAAGTTTTGACGTCATAGTAGGCATGGACTTTCTTCGAGAAAACCATGCTGAAGTTGTGTGCTTCGACAAGATGATTCGATTTTCGCTCGCAAATGTTGACTTATTGTGTGTATACAGTGATACTATTTCAAAGGGCCTCAAGCTTATGTCATGCGTGCAAGCTAGCAAGTATCTCCGCAAGGAATACAGGGATTTCTTGGCTAACATTGTAGTAGCGGAGAAGGAAAAGAAAGAGAAGAAGGAAGTGAAAGGCGTTCCTGTGGTTCGAGAATTTCCAAACGTTTTTCCAGAGGATCTTCCCGGACTACCGCCAAGTCGTGATATCGACTTTCGTATCGACCTCATTCCTGGAGCCAACCCTATTACCAAATCTCCCTACTGCCTCGCGCCGTCCGAAATGCGCGAACTCTCAAACCAACTCCAGGAATTACTTGAGAAAGGCTTCATTCGCACGAGTACCTCTCCATGGGGCGCTCCAGTCCTTTTCGTCAAAAAGAAGGATGGGTCGTTACGGATGTGCATCGACTATCGGGAATAGAATAAGTTAACTATCGAGAACCGCTATCCCCTACCCCGTATTGACGATTTGTTTGATCAACAACAAGGTACTACGTGTTTCTCGAAGATCGATCTACGTTCAGGCTATCATCAACTACGCATACAAGAGGAGGATATACCCAAAACCGCATTTCGCACTCATTACGGTCACTTCGAATTCATTGTCATGCCTTTTGGCTTAACCAACGCACCAGCGGTTTTCATGGATCTGATGAATCGCGTGTGTAAACCATATCTCGACAGGTTCGTCATCGTATTCATCGACGACGTCTTGATCAATTCCCAATCGAAAGCCGAACACACGCAACATCTACGTTTGGTTCTCGAGTTACTCCAGGGGAACCAACTCTATGCCAAGTTCTCCAAGTGCGAATTCTGGTTGGAGGAAGTTCAGTTTCTGGGTCACATTGTTAATAGTCAAGGCACTCACGTCGACCCTGCGAAGATTGAAGCCGTCAAGAGCTGGGTTACGCCTAAGAACCCGTCTGAAGTCCGCTCTTTTCTCGGACTAGCGGGCTATTATCGACGATTTATCGAGGGATTCTCAAAAATCGTTGTGCCGCTTACCATACTCACGCATAAAGACAAGCCTTTTGTTTGGGGAACCAAGCAAGAGTCTGCCTTTCGAACCCTCAAGCACATGCTTTGCAACGCTCCTGTTCTCACATTGCCCGACGGAAACAACGATTTCATTGTCTATTGTGATGCCTCCAACCTTGGTCTTGGTTGCGTTCTCATGCAACGGGAAAAGGTCATAGCTTACGCATCTTGTCAGCTCAAGATCCACGAGAAGAACTACACAACCCATGATCTTGAGCTAGGCGCAGTTGTTTTTGCATTAAAGATTTGGCGACACTACCTGTGTGGTACCAAGTGTACGATCTTCACCGATCATAGGAGCCTACAACACATCTTTAATCAGAAGGAACTTAATATGCGTCAACGCCGATGGGTAGAACTTCTCAACGATTACGACTGTGAGATCCGTTATCACCCAGGCAAGGCAAATGTTGTTGCCGACGCACTTAGCAGACAGAGCTATCTGCTTAGCACTCATAATGTTCAAGCCCTACACGATCTCGAAACCCTCATCCGCGAAGCTCAACATGCATGTTTTAACGAACGCACCCTGAAGAGAGAAAGAATCTACCATGATGGAGCCCAGCTTGTGAGCAAATCGAATGAGATATTCCACTTTTTGGACCGAATTTAGATTCCCAAACGAACCAATTTGCGGCAGATCTTAATGGACGAAGCCCACAAATCCCGGTATTCTGTTCATCCCGGTGCCGATAAAATGTACCAGGACCTTCGTTATAGGTACTGGTGGCCGGGTATAAAAAGGGATATCGCTCTCTACGTCGGAAGATGCGTAACTTGTGCAAGAGTCAAGGCTGAACATCAAAGACCCTCTGGCTTACTTGAACAACCACCAATTCCTATGTGGAAGTGGGAAAGTATAGCTATGGATTTCATAACGAAGCTTCCGCACACGTCATCAGGCCACGACAGCATATGGGTAGTTGTTGACCGATTGACTAAATCAACTCACTTTCTGCCGATACGAGAAGACTACAAGGTAGAACGATTATCCCGAATCTACACCGACGAGATCATTTGTAATCATGGGACGCCTCGTGACAACATCTCTGATCGTGATGCTCGGTTTACCTCGCGACTGTGGGAAACATTTCAGGAAGCTCTTGGTACAACGCTCAATCTAAGTACCGCTTTCCACCCTCAAACCGACAGTCAGACTGAAAGAACGATTCGTACTCTTGAAGACATGCTCCGTTCGTGTGTCATAGACTTCGGAGGTAATTGGGATAAATACCTGCCGTTAGTCGAATTCTCGCACAACAACAGTTATCATTCCAGCATACAAATGGCACCATTCGAGGCTTTATACGGAAGGAGATGCCGATCGCCTATTGTGTGGCACGAGATCGGTCACTCGCAACTAACCGGTCCCGAGCTACTGCAAGAAACGACAGACAAAATTTTCCAAATCCGGGACAACCTAGTGAAAGCTCGGGAACGACGAAAAAGTTACGCCGATAAACGACGCAAGCCCCTTGAATTTGACGTTGGCGACTACGTACTCCTAAAGGTTTCACCTTGGAAGGGTGTGGTCCGATTCGGAAAGAAAGGGAAACTAGCGCCTCGATATGTTGGACCTTTTAAGATTCTGGAAATAATCGGAAAAGTCGCCTATAGACTCGAACTGCCAGAGGAACTTAGTAACGTCCACCCGACTTTCCATGTGTCAAACCTCCGAAAGTGCCTAGCCGACCACGACTTACATGTCTCTCTCGATGACCTGCAAGTAAACGAAACATTACACTTCGTGGAGAAGCTTGTCGAAATCATGGATCGCCAAACCAAGCATCTCAGACGCTCTCGCATTCCTATTGTGAAAGTCTGACGGAAAGGTAAACGAGGCGCAGAGTTCACTTGGGAACTCGAAAGCGACATGAAGGCGAAGTACCCGCAGTTGTTTAGGGAGAAGGTCTAGAGAGAGAAAGTGGCATCGTGATTCAGGTGCTTTGTACGATTTCATATCAATCAATAGAATCACCGATTATATCACGTTCTCGTATGTTCGGTCACGTTCGTGTGCGGATTCCGCACGTCACACGTTCGGTTCGCAATCGTTTCGGAGTCAAAACCGGTCCGAACAGAAAATTCTCAAACGTGATTCACGCTGTTGTACAACTTCCAGCTTAATTTCGGGACGAAATTCCCTAAACAAGGGGAGGCTGTAACACCCCATGTTTTTGGAAGTCAAAGTCAAAGTCAAGGTCAAAGTCAACGACCGATTGTACGAATTTGACTTATAGTAATTTCCTTAATATAATTGTATTATGTGGAGTAAGTGTTGTTAAATGCTAAAATCGATGTGTGTTAATCGCTATCTAATCGACTTACGACTGTGAATTATAGGAAGTAACAATGCGATAAAGTTAACTAATCGATAATCAAGCTATGCTACTCGACATCGAATCGTCATACGAACCGTAACTCGACTTAATCTGGTTATTATACGTGTGTGTGTGCCTTATGTGTTACTTGTGCGTGTTAAATGCTAAACCGTAACTCGACTTAATCTGGTTATTATAATTAGTGGTTAGGACTGAAAGTAATTTGACTAGGAAACCCTATCGTGACAAGCCGCTCGCAATCGAAATCGAAACATCAAAAATCGTCGAGTCAAACAATCGAACCAAGTGCCATCCGGCCGGATAGCCATCCGACCGGATAGCCACTGCGCTACAGAATAGACGCCATCCGACCAGGATGTCATCCGACCGGATAAGCCATCCGAGCGGTGTGTCATCCGATCGGATAACCCTTTCCTCTTTTGGAATCCTATAAATACCCCTTTCATTGTCATTCTTCCACTTTTGGAAACCCTCTGTCCGAACCATTCGTGCTCCACACCTTTTCTTCGATTTCTCTCAATCCAGGTAAGATCTCACCCTAAATCTTGTACTTTCTTGATCTACACGCACTCCTACACCTTTCTATCTTTTAAATCTTAACTTTTAACCGTGAAATCACTTGATTTCGGGTGTTCTAGGATGATGTCATCACGTGTTCTTTAAGAACTTCATGTTTTGGCCTCAATCCACCAAGAACAACTTAGATCTAACCGATTTCCACAAAGATCTTGTAAAGATCTCGACACAAGGGTGATGAAAGAGGATTGAAAGATGGTTTTAACTTTCTTTCAACTCTTTTGCACTCAATGTACTCAAAACCGATAGGATCCGACCCTGATTTAGTCTTCTACTCGATTGTAGTGTTGTACTAGCTCAAGATCCGGATTCTACTCACGAGATACTAAGACTTTAAAGACTTAAACAATTTTCAACATGTTCATTACCAGAGTTGCCATCCGACCGGATGGACATCCGATCGAGTGACACTTCAGCTTAGAGCTTGCCTTCACTAAGTAATCTCACCACTAAGTTACCGTCCGACCGGACCACCGTCCGACCGGATGACCATCCGAACGGATTGTCATCCGCACGACTCACCATCCGATCGATCGACTTGATGGGTAGAGATACTTCAATGTTTTCAAAATACTACAACGAAAACTTCAAAAGACAAGCCATCATACACAAACACATTCTCCTCATAGGAAGAAACAATCAACTCGAATTGTCATCCGACCGGACAAGCTGTCTGACCGGATGACCACCCGAATGGATTGTTATCCGCATGGATTACTGTCCGATCGGATTACCATCCGATCGAACCACTATCCGACCCATTTTCACTTTGCACCCTTTGACGCGTAAAACGTCACTTATCGTCATGCTATCAAATCTATTCAGGCTAACCTTACTCGCTAAGCGCTCCCTTCAATCCATTAACCGCTGTGAGTATACTCGATCGCTTTTTGCTTTACGCACTTTTGGGTGTTACATACATTACGAATATTCAAACAACAACAATCACACTACTCCATACTATTTGAACGCTAACCGTTAATGCATGTTATACGTGGCTTATGAATGCTTGTTTGTTATGTTTACACATGGAATGCTGTCTACCTGCCTTAGCAACGATAGTACTATATGTTGATACACGATGTCTAAAGCCTATGTCTTAGTCTAGGGTCTAATATGTCTTTAATGTATAGATCAGGGGGCTGATTTGTAATGTTTAAAGTTATGTAATAGGGTTTCGCTTGAACCCTTGGTGTGTCAAGTTCAAGCGAAATCATGTCATTGGGTTTCGCTTGTGTCTGTTTCAAGCGAACTCGTAAGCCTATAAATAGGTTAGTTGGTTTCTCATTTGCAACAGTTCTGCAGATCGATGTACTGAACCGCTGCCGGATTTTCGTGTTAGATTTATATGAGAACCAGTGTTTAAAGTGTCTTTCAGTGCTTTTCTACTCATGTTTCTTTGATTCAAGCAGTTTATCTGTTTCCGCCTTATAAACAGTGGAGTTTTCACTCAGATTGACTCAATTGATCGTCAATACGATCCTACAATTGGTATCAGAGCCAGTCATGAGTAAAAACACCTGAATCAAAGTCTTTTTCTACACAAATTCTGATTTCTGGACGTTTACACGGACAAAATGGACTGATTTTTGAACATTGTGTGCGTAACTAAGTATTAACAAATCCTTGAGAGAATCAGCTTAAAATTCAACCTAAAAGTGGTAAAAAATGACTTAAAACAGGGTTTCGCTTGACCGTACTGTACCAAATTGCTTGAAAAACGAGTCTTTCGCTTGAACTTTCATCATTTTGCTTGAAAATTATGGCAGTTTGAAGCGAAACACACCTTTTCGCTTGATATACTTGGTTTTCGCTTGAAAAAGGGTGATTATCTCAAGCGAAGGCATCCTTTTCGCTTGAATTGCATCCTTCGTTTGAGATCACTTAGGGTTTCGCTTGAGTTTATTTGTCTTGCTTGAAATTTTTTTTCTTGAAAAAGGTTTCGCTTGAGTGTTGCTGATTTCTCAAAAGTCCATTGTGTTCGAGTTATTGTTCAACTATCTGAGTTTGTAATAAGTGTGTACTTAAAAACTATTCGGTAAATCTAAAAATGGAAAACCAAGATTTTTACAATTTTTTCGCCGGCAGTGGTATGGTAGCAGGACAAACCTCGGGTAGTGTTATGCAAAACGTTAACATGGAGAACGAATTGGGAACAATGCAAAAGCCTCCCAAGCTGATGAACATAGATGAATATGCGGGATGGTCAAGCAGATTTAAGAACTGGGTTCAGGCTAACCATTTTGAATGCTGGATGAAGATAGAGAGAAAGTATGTTCCACCAGTTAATGGTTTAAATAATAAGAAGAATATTGCAAGCCTGACAGAATCAGAACAGAATGATTTCAAAGCCGAGAAAAAGATGATTAGTAGTCTTCAGCAGGCTATCAAAGAAGATATTCTAGTATTGTTGCAATATGAAGATAATGCTCAATCTATGTGGTTTGCATTGAAGGCGAAGTTTGAAGGTAGTGATTCCATGATCAAGAACAAGAAGGCTTTGTTTAAGAAGGAGTTTGATATTTTTACCGGTATGAAGGGTGAAACTACAAGACAACTAATTGAAAGATATTGCCATTTGGTACTTGAGATGAATAGATTAAAAATTGAAAAGACCGATGAAGAATGGATTGACAAATTGGCTGATGCGTTACCTTATGACGAGTGGGGTACATACCTGATGATGCTGAAGAACAATTCAGACTTTGCCAATTACAATCTTAGTTTGTTCATAGAAAAGATTGAAGCTCATGAATTAGAATTGTTGAAGATCAAAAAGATGAACTCAGCGAATGTTCAACAAGATGTATCTTTGTACTACAGAGGCAGTACTCCAGTTATAACAAATCAGAGCCCAAAGATACAAACTGGTTTCAGTGCTGACACAAGTTCAAATGCTTCGTCAAATACTCCACAAACAAACAAATCGTCACCATTTTCGAGTGTTGATCCAAACTTCAAAGCTAGTGAACAACCATCACCTCAAAGCTCGTTCAGTTCAAATAATCAGGCATATGTTTCTGGGGTGCATTGCAACATCGCGGTGAATATTAAGAATGGAAATGAAATTACTGAAACAGCTGCGAAACAACACATTGCATTACTTGCTTCCGTTCTTGAGGCGTATGAGGGCTTTGTAGCAGGTAAGATTGGAAATCCTGACATGACCAAAGAGGATTACGATCAGATCGATCCGGAGGAGCTTGAGCTGATAGATATTAAATGGGGCATGGCTAGTTTGGTGAGGAGAGCACAGCGCTTCATGGAAATTACTGGCAGAAACAGTCTTTCTGGACCTAATCAGAAGTTAGGTTTTGATAAGTCAAAAGTTACTTGTTTTAAATGCAAAGAACGCGGTTATTTCAAACGAGAATGTCCAAACCGTGAAGTAAACAATCATCAAAATCCGTTCACCAACGACTACTACAAGCAGGCAATCTATCATCGACCAAATCAGCAACCTGTAATTCAAAGGCCACAAATTGAGAATAAACCGGAAAAAGCAATGATCGTGAATCAAGACGATGAGAAAGTAGCTGCAGGTTTCAGCTGGGATAAATATATCCCCGGTAGCGATGGACATGCAATGATGGCTGAAGTTGTTGAAATTTCTGAGATGGTGTCTGAATCAGAAACAGTTACTGAAGATGTTTCTGTAGTTGTTGAAGAGGTTTCTGCTGAAAATGTGGACAATTTTGAAGAAATAGCTGCTGAAGTTCATTACTCTCAATCTGAGCAGGAGGTATTAGCAAGTTCGTTGAGATCTATCATGCCTCCTAAAATTTTCGAATCTTTTGCAGGTTTATTTGAAGAACCAAGGACCGGATTGTGTCCAAGATATGAGGAGAAGAAAGAATTTGTTGAAGAAATGATCGATGTGACAAAGGAAATGACCGAAGACAGTTTGAAAGAAATTTTTGACAAGGCTCTCATGGCGAAACTAAGAGAGGTAGACACAGAACTTGTGAAACCCGAGTCTGTTGGTACTGAGTCAGTTCAAAAGGAGTTGGATAAGGAGTCGGGATTTGAGGAGACAAAAACTAAGAAAGTGTCTGAGTCAGAGTCCAAAGATGTCGGTAAACAGGAAGTGAAAATTGCTCATGAAGCAGAAATTGTTGAGAAAATGGATTCAATATCTGAAACACCATGTCAAAAGTGTTTACAACTGTGCATGGAGTGTCTTGAAAAAGACACTAAGTTTCAGGAATTGAAAGAACATGCTGACATGTTAAAATTTGATCTAGGACAAGTCAAAGAAGCATATGATACTCTAGTCAGATTAGTGAAAATGATTAAAGAAGAAAGTGTCCAAAATGATAAAGCCACAAAACTAGCAAAAGCAACACTTTTTGATAAAAAAGTGGAAGTTAATTTTCATATTGACACAATCGCATCATTAAAGAAAGAATTGGAATTGATTAAAATTGAAAATGAGCGAATTGATAAGAAATTGATGAGCTATGTTGCATCGTCCTATGTTCTTGAACAAATTGTTCCACAACAGCACAATGCTGCACCAGTCTTTAAGAGCGTTCCACCCCCAATGTGGAATCACTATACACAGAAATATCCAGATGGGGTGGAAGCTGCTTTGAATCTCAAATTGAGATCAATTGAAGATGAATTGCCTGAGAGCATTGATGTTACATTCTCTGCATCCGACACAGACAACGAGTCACAAGTCATCAAGACTGTTGTCGATCAGGTGTTAGATGAAGAGAGTGATAACTCTGAGGTTGAAGTTATGAAATCTCATTCTGAGAAGTCTGTTACTGATTCTGAAGATGAGGGTAACTTTTTAGATTTTTTCATACCGAAATCAGAAAAGAGTACGAATGATGATCCGATTATGGTGGTTTACACTATGATTGGAACGGACAAGCTTTATTCTGATTTCGAGTATCCTCTTCAGAATGTTAAGATTGAAAATGTTGAGAAAATTTTCAAATTGGTTGAAATAGACATTAATGTGGTGAACAACAAAGAATTCTTTGCAAAAGCTAAAAAGTCATTTGTTACAACACGTGTCAACAACTCGGGGAAAAAGGAATGGGAAGGTAATGGTAACAAGAAAAATGGTAACAACTTTAAAAACAAAGGAATTGGTTTTGAGAAAAAGATGGCTAAGAAAGTTGTCAAGCCAAAAGATAAAATAAATGATGTTTTTGTTGTTGGACCAAGTGTGGATGATGAGAAGGAATACATTTTTAGTCAAAAAGCAGTTGACGATTTCAATGCGGCTAAGAAACTGAAAGTAGAGTCATTCAAGTCAACTTTTGTCGAGTATGACAAAAGAGTTTGTTATCGCTGCAATGAAATCGGGCACATGGCAAAACAATGCAAGAAAGTTTTCGAAAAACTTGTCATTAAACCTGTTGTTCAAAAACCTCGACCTAAGTCACTAGATGACAAAAAGGGTAAAAAACCAATGGTTTCACCAATCCGCATCTTGAAGAGGGGTGAATCGTTGAAGTCGGAAGATAAGCCGAAATCGACATTCGAGATTGGCGAATCTTCAAAGTCTCAAAAGACTTCAAAGATTTATCCAAAAACAAAAATTTTTGAAAATCAATCATGGATTGCAAAGTCGAAACCATCGGTCGAGGAGAAAAGGATGGAAACATTTTGAAGAATGAAACAAAGGTTTTTGAAACTCAATCATGGGTGGTTAAACCAAAACAATTAGTTGAGGTGGAGAAAATGGAGAATGAGTTAAAGTTTGATTCAAAAATCTTTAATCCAAATGTTTTAAATATTTTTGGAAAAATGGTTGACAGAAAAGTCAAAGGGACAAAGGAATTTTATGCATCAAAAGTGGGTGCTAATGATAAACAAGAATTTGAATTTGAACTTGATAGATTTCTTGCAGAGTTTCCCCCGATAAAAAATGAATTAAAACCAAAAGCTAAAACTGATGTTCCAAATGTCACGTTTACTTTTCCAAAGATTGATGAGAAATGTGATGTAGAGTTTGGAAGTGTCTCAACAGTTACAAAGCCATGGGTTTCATTGTTTGAATGAATTTGATATGATATTTGCAGGGGCTGCCCAAGTCGATACTATCAAAGTGGATTATGGATAGTGGCGCTTCAAGGCATATGACTGGGACGCTTGCTCTTCTCTACGATGTCAAATCTGTAAATGGAAGCTATGTTGGATTTGCCGGGAATCAAGGTGGAAGAATCGTTGGTCAAGGAACGCTGTCAAATGGCGTGATTTTATTCGACAAAGTGAACTATATAATAGAGTTAACAAACAATTTACTCAGTATTTCACAAATCTGTGATAAAGAGTTTAGTGTACATTTTACAAAAACTGAATGTGTGGTTTTGAAACCAGGGTTTAAAATCCCTGATGAGATGGTGCTGTTGCGTGCTCCGCGGGAGTATGATCTTTATTATCTTGATATGAACATCGCAACACCAACAACTCATCAGAAACAGTGTTTTGTGTCAAAGACTAAAGCGACAGAAAAATATTCAATAATGTGGCATCGTAAGATGGGCCACATTCATGTTCGCAAAATGAACTTTTTGGTACATAATGATTTAGTTGATGGTGTAAATTTGAAGAATTTTCACTTAAATGATGATTGTGTAGCATGTAAGAAAGGAAAGCAAACTCGGAAGTCACACCCATTGAAGATGATGAATACAATCAGGTTACCTCTTGAGAGATTGCACATGGATCTCTTCGGGCCTGTTAACGTAAAGAGCATCAGCGGAGACTTATATTGCTTGGTGGTGACTGATGACTTTACGAGATTTTCTTGGGTAGTGTGCTTGGAACGAAAAGATCAAACTTTTGAGTCTTTGATGGTGCTTTTCAAGAAAATGGAAACGGTGTATAAACTGCCAATCCGGAGGATTCGGAGCGACAACGGAACGGAATTCAAGAACAACAAGATGTACGATTTCTGCAACGAGAAGGGAATTCTTCATGAATTCAGTGCGCCGTATACACCTCAGCAAAACGGCGTAGCTGAAAGAAAGAATCGGACCCTGATAGAAACAGCCCGTACAATGTTAGCCGATTCCAAGCTACCAATCTTTTTCTGGAGTGAAGCAGTATCAGCAGCCTGTTACACATTGAATAGAGTTCTAACTGTCAAGAAGTATAAAAAGACTTGCTTTGAGCTGCTGCACCGTTATAAGCCGAATCTTGAGTTTTTGGAGCCATTTGGGTCTCCTTGTACTTTTATTGATGAAAATGGTAAATTTGGCGCTAAATCTAATGAGGGTTTCTTTGTAGGTTACGCTAGTCCACTCAGGAGGGTGTTCGTACCATGCCTGGGTAAGGTGATTCAAGTCCAACACGTGGATTGTCAGAAGCACACTGCATCACCACAACTTCCCGGACAAAGATTCCTGTTCGACTACGATAAGCTTTGGGAGTCGTTTCATCTGCCGGTCGAGCCGAGTGAGGAGGGACTAGCTCTTATGTACCTGTATCAACAAACTGTGTCACAGGAACAAGTATCTAGACCGATAGAAGTTTCTCAACCCACCGTGGGTACTCACGATGATGAAGCAGGACCGAGTGGAACAGCTCACGAACCACCAGAGGAACCAGTTCCATTGTTTGACGAATCTGACGACTCAGAAGCGGAACCCGCTCTGACTTTTGACGAGGATCCAACGAAAGCTGAGGATAAAACCGTTGATCTGGATATAACGAGTCTGGAATCGGAAGTAAATGTACCTGACAATGCTATGCCACGGACGTTGTCTTATCATCCCTCAGAACAAATTATTGGTGACCTGCAAAGTGGTGTTAAAACCCGACATCAAATAGATCGAGCTCTTACATGTTTTTATTCATCTATTGCTGATATGCAGAAAGAAGTCTCATTAAAATGTTTTATTTCGTAGATAGAGCCCAGAACCTACAAAGAGGCATTGACCGAGGATAGTTGGGTGATTGCAATGCAGGAGGAGCTGCAACAGTTCAAAAAGCTGGGCGTCTGGAGACTTGTCGATTTGCCACAAAACCAGAAGTTAATCAAGACGAAATGGGTTTTTAAGTGCAAGCGTGATGACAGAGGTGTCGTGGTGAGAAACAAAGCACGACTTGTGGTTCAATGTTTCAGTCAACAGGAAGGAATAGATTATGATGAAGTTTACGCGCCGGTTGCCAGACTTGAAGCAATTCGGATTTTTCTAGCCTTCGCATCATGGAAAGATTTTAAAGTATATCAACTTGACGTCAAATCTGCTTTTCTTTACGGAAATATCAGAGAAGAAGTGTATGTGGGGCAACCGCCGGGGTTCACAGATCCACTGCACAAAAACAAGGTGTATCTACTGGACAAAGCGTTGTACGGACTTCACCAGGCCCCGAGAGCCTGGTATGAGACGCTTTCGACATACTTGCTGGACAACGGGTTCACAAGAGGGACAATTGACAGCACTTTGTTCATCAAGGAAGAGGCAGGCCACTTGTTGATTGTCCAGATATATGTTGACGATATCATTTTTGGATCCACCAATGATGATCTGTGCAAAGAATTTGAAAAGGTGATGAAGAAAAAGTTCGAGATGAGCTCAATGGGGGAGATGAATTTCTTCCTCGGGCTGCAGGTTGAACAAATGCCCGACGGAATCTTCATTCACCAGACGAAGTATGTAAAGGACGTGCTCGATAAGTTCGACATGACAGATTGCAGTCCTGCATCCACCCCCCTCGCGCAGAATCATGGAATTTGTCCAGACGAGAATGGTGTGAAGATGGATGAGACATTGTACCGATCAATCATTGGATCTCTGATGTATCTCACGGCTTCCCGTCCAGACATCATGTACCCGACGTGTCTCTGTGCCAGATATCAGTCAAATCCAAAGCAGTCACACCTGACCATAGTGAAACGTATCTTACGGTATTTGAAAGGCTGCCCAAGCATTCGCTTGTGGTATCCTCGATCGGGTGACTTTACTTTATCTGGTTTTGCTGATTCTGACTTTGGGAGCTGCAAGCAAAACGCAAAGTCCACCACTGCTGGATGTCAGTTCTTCGGAACTCGACTTGTCACCTGGCAGTGTAAGAAACAAACCGCAGTAGCGCTCTCTACATGTGAGGCTGAATACGTTTCAGCCTCCAGCTGTTGTTCGCAGATCCTTTGGATCCAACAGCAAATGCGAGACTTCGGTTTGCAGTTCTTAGATACTCCGATCTATGTGGACAATGAAGCAGCTATTAACATCACTAAGAATCCAGTTCACCATTCGAAAACAAAACACATTGAAATTCGTCATCATTTTATCCGTGATTGTCATGAGAAAAAGTTAATTCGGATTGAACACGTGCACACCGATGATCAGAAAGCGGATTTTTATACAAAACCATTTGACAAAAAGAGATTTTATTATCTTTTAAAATTGAACGGGATGAAAAATCTGCAATCTGGGAGGGTTATTGAATGTGAAGCCGAATTGGGCGGCGATCTGACGTGAACTTTTGTCGTGTTGTCAAATTTTGTTTGTACAGTTTATTTTCTGCTTTTCGATAAAAACAAAAACACAAAAATATGTTTTAGTTTTAGGGGGAGAAATTTGCAGAAAAATACAAAAACATGATAAAATTAGAAAAACCAAAAACATTTGAAAAAGTAAAAAAGAGTTGTGTAGAACAGGGGAAATGATAGTACATCAGCTAGACAGACACAGTACGCTAAAGAATTGTAATGTATAAAATGCAATTAAGCAATCTCGCTAAAGATGTGCCGATAGGTTTTCACAAAATCAGTAGATCAGTTTGGGATATAAACATAAAATTTACTTGCGTCTATGTGGGGAACACCTCCAGGATATATAGGTAACCCCTGAAATCCTGTTTGAAGGGTCCCGTATTCTGAGATACTAGGTCTTTATGCTTAGTGATATCTGGGATATTATCCCGGGACTTCTGATTTTGCGGAAGCAATGGCCTAGTCCCCGGAGAATACTTTACGCTGCTTTGAAATATAAGCCTCCCCTCAGCATAAAAAATGATAACACATTGCAAAATGGTTAATCATGTGCTGTTGAAAAGAAGATCCCCAAAGGGGACCCACCAAAAGTCGAAGCCGTCATTTCTCTGCGTATCGAAAGATCGACCTGAGCTCTCCCGGCCCTCGCAATTAACCCTTACATATATCATCTAGGTATACTCACCTGTAAGACTGAATACTGGGGTCTGGATACGGGAATATATACTGAGGTGGGACACATGTAGATGTTTAAGTCCTAAAACACTAATTCTGTATCCCGAGCAGATTGAAAGTTTTGTGAGAATTTAAGAGGACCAATATATTGGCAATCTATGCGAATTGTTTAAATGTTTGATATGAAAGTATAGCTTAACGGTGCTTGTATCTCGTTGGCAGCTGATATGATCCCCTAACACACTCACAAATAGATTGTGTGTACAGTTTTCAGTTTATTCATTTAAAAATCCAAAAAGATTTTAGTTTTTCATTTTATTTTCGACAACTGACATTGGGAATCGGAAGATCAAAGCTTAGTGCAGATCATGTCAGTGTATGATGAGGGCTGGGTAAGCTGGTGATGCAGAACAATGATTGGTACAGTGTTTGACTGTTGAAAAGTGTTTGAAAATTCAAAATGTTCAAAAGTTCATTAGTTTGAACTATTTTCAGAATGAAATAACTGCGTACTTCATAATTCGGTCAACCAAGGTCATTAACTTGGACTTGGTGGACTAAGCAGTTAACTAAGGCCATTGACTTGGACTTGGTTAACTGGGTGTGAAGGTGTTTAATCTGAATAGTGTGTCGGTAAAATCTTGAAAAACCAAAAGGTTAAAGTTTTTATCATAATATTTCATTTGAATTTAAAAATGGTATCGCTTCAAGATGGGAGTTCACTTGCATGGGTTTCGCTTGAAGTCTCGGATGTCACATTCAAGCGAGAGCCCTCTAACTATAAATAAGACATTAACCCTTTTCGCTTGAAAGCATTCATCACATCGTATCGCTTCAACTTTTCTCTGGGCGATTTCAAGCGATCTCCAAAACTCCGTTTTCCAGGCGTTACGCTGCCAAAATTTTCACAAATCAGTTGTTATTAGTTGGTGTACTCATCTAATAACATGGTGAATGTAAGTTTTCTCCATGATTTGTTCTGTTTTTGAGGTTTTCTTGGTCTGTTCGTTAAAACTGTTAGATTTAGGGTTTTTAACTGCATATATCTTAAAACAAAATATGTTTTTGTTGTCGGTTTTATTTGTAGATGTTCATAGGAATGTTTAATTGCATCAGATCTTGTTGTTTGTGATTTTGGCGATTCGACAGATTTTACAATCTCAGATCTGGAACTTGATAGGTAGAATTGAGGGATGAATTTGATGTCAGTAGACACGGATTTGAATGATCTTTATTTCTGTAGTTTCAATTTCATCATTAATTGTATCAGAAACAATTTGGGATTTATGCCATGTTCAAGCGAGATGATACCCCTTTGCTTGAAGACCCCTTCGCTTGAACCCCTTTCGCTTGAGATAAATTGTTTTAAAAAGTTGCTGAATGTGTAATTGTTAAAATTTTTTAAATGTCTAATGATAAGGTGTTTGTGTTTTTTTGCAGCCGTCAAAAGTTGTTTTCAATGCACTGCATAATAGTTGTTGTGATCTGGATGTGGAACGAAGTTCGGGCTTGACTGAATTTGCTGAAATTTTAGACTTCATGAGACGTATGCCATTACAGAAAGCATTGATCGACATGTGTGCAGTTTTTAGGTCGCATATAAAACGCTTTTGGGCAAATGCTGTGTGTGATGAAACTGACAAAACAATTACATCTGTGGTTGAAGTGAATAACCAAGAAAAGCCAATTATAATCACAGAAGCGGTGGTTCGAGAAGTTATAAACTTTCCAGATGAAGAAAATAGTCCTACGAAATTTCCTGAACGGATGGTGAAAGGATGCTTGTTAAGAATGGGTTATAAAGGATTCTTGAATGCAACAAATTGTTTAAAATCAAAATTTACAAAGCCATACAAATTTTTGATACATTCAGTGCTTATGAGCTTAAGTCATCAGAAAGGAAGTTACGACGCAATGAGGGATTACCATATGAATATGGTAGTGGCATTGGTTCTAAGCAAGAAATATAATTTCTCACGTATTGTATTTCACTATCTTGTTGACGAGGTGACATCTAGGAGGAAAACTTGGTTGTATCCTAGATTTATTCAGATGATTATAGATCATGCTTATCCAGATATTGTCAGAGACGAGATGAATGATTTGTTGGTTCTCTCTCATATGGACAATGATTCAGTTAAGAGTCTTGCACGTTATCATCCGAATCACCCAGAACCAACTGATCCAGTTGCTTTGTTTGGAGCTCTAAGAGATGCAAATTATCAGGATCCAGATCCTGTAAATCATCAAAACTGGAGGAATTCAGAAGAGATGAGGGAAGCCGCATATGCTGATGAATTGAAAGTTCTTGAGGAGTTTGCAACTACTAGAAACGTATGGTTTGTTAAAGAACAGAAGAAAAGAGTTAGAAAGGCAACTCCAAAAGTGAAACAAAGTGAAGAATCGTCATCACAACCTAAGAAAAAGCAAAAGAAAACAGCTAAAACTTTGTTGATTGATGAATCTGATGTTGAAATTGAAAAAGAAGCTGAAGTCGAGACTGTGACTGAAGCTATGGCTGATGTTGAAACAGAGACGGTAGTTGAAGAAAGTGTAGGAGTAGATGTTCGTTTATCTCCAAATTCTTTAAAGTTACTAAAAGATTTACATCTTTTTAATGAACAGGAGAAGGAACAAGATGATGCAGGTGATAAAGTTGTTGATATTGATAAAGATTCTTCTTCTGAAGATGATGTTGATGAAACAGAAAGATACAAGATTGCAGTGTCAGCGGCAGCAAAAGAAAGCCAAAAGAAGAAGAGAAGCAAGAAAGATGATGATGAACCGTATGAACCATCACAAGAAGAAATTGAAGTTCCAGTTCAGAAGGTTTCAAAGAAAAGAAAGAAAGGTGTAGTTAAAAAGATTATTCAAACACCTCAAAAACCAAAGTCTTTGAAGATAGTGGTTGGGAAGAAACAGATTCGTGTAGCCGACAAATCACCATCTCCACCACATGATTCGTCACCACCTCAATTACCACACAAATCACCTCCAAAACAACTAAAATCTCCACCAAAACTACCTACACCACCTCCATCACCATTACATTCTTCAACACCTCATCAAGAACCACAAATTACTTCTTCGCACCAAATGTTTCAAACACCACCATCATTACAGCCTGTTATTCATACCACCACACCTAGTTCGTCAGGATCCAAAAGTTTTCCACGAATTCCTTCAAACATGAACTTTGGGCTTGATAATATTGGAGATTTAGATTTTGTGGACAATATTCAGTTGAAGAGTGTTGAAAAGAAAGTGGATGATGTGATTGATGAGAACAAGAGACTAACAGCTGAATGTAAGATAATAGCTGATCGTGAGAAAATTCTTGAAATGCGTGTAAAGAAGTTAGAATCAGAAAACAAGTCATTTTTAAAGAAGATTGAAACTGATGAAACAGAGATGGATATTATGAAAGTTCAGATAGCAGAGCTGTTAGAAGAGAAGACACGCAAAGATCATCAATATGATTATTTCAAGTTGAAGAACTAAGAATTGAAAGATATCAAGTCTAAAAATAAACATGAAAATTATATGTTGAGGATGGTTTTAGAAAGTGTGGTTGGTATGCCTATGGAGCAGAAATTTGATGAAATTATGCGTCAAGAAGTTAAAGCTCATAATAAGGCGGTTATTGAAGCAGAAATGAGAAGAAAAGGTAAAGAACCTGAGGATACATCAGGAACGGCTTTAGTGTTAGTTGAACAACCTGAGCCAATTTCATCATTTCAAGTCATTTGTGATAAAGATAGTATAATTAAAGAAGGTGATGATGAAGATGACAATGAAGAAGATGATGATGATGATGATGATGAAAAAGTTTATTCTGCCAGCAGCTCTGACAAAGATGACAAAGATGATAAAGATGATCAAGGTACTACTGGGATTCCGGTTACTGAAAAGTCAAATGAACAAACTACTGATGATTTGATGAATGATGAAGTTAATGAAGAAAAAGAGAATGTAACGGGAGAGGGGGAGTCTGTTGGAAATCAAAGTGTTGAAGCTACTGAAAAGTTGATCTTAAGTATCGAACCTGAAGTAGAAGAAGGAGAGATTAGACACACTTACACATTGGATGAAGTTTTAAAGATGTTCAATGCGAAAGAAAATGAAGTTCAGTCTGATGTTGTAGAAGAGTTAAATGCATTTGATATGAATCAAAAAGTTGAATATAAATATAAATACGTGGAAGATGCAGATCTTTATGATCGAGTTGAAATAGAGGATTGCACGGATGAAGATGATGCTAATGTTGATACTTCGGGTTTGCCAACTCTGATGGAATTCTTTACTAAAGAGAATAGAGAAGAATTGAGGCGTAAAGTTGAAGAAATTCGCAAAGAAGTAAATTTTGATGGCACCAAAAAGGATATTCAGAAAGAAGATCATAAGAAATGGTTTAGACAGTCAAATGAAAGAAAGTTCAAGAGGCCGTTGAATTTTTACCAAAGAGATAGAAGTGTTTCAATGGGTGATATCATAAGCTGGGGTTTTCTACCTCAAGTGAATGCTTATGTGATAAGAAGAGAATGCGGCGTGCAATATTTTGAGAAGTTACATGATGTTATGTCATTACCTTGGTGGGATGTTGATGAATTAGCTCAAGTCAAAACGTTAGATTATCCAGTAAGAAAGAACGATATTAAAATGTGGCGTTGTATAAAGTTTGAAGCATTGAAGAATTTCAAGCACTGGCAACCACATTACCCAAAGAAAGATAGAAGAGTGAATCCTGAAACTGGGCTTGAAGAAACAATTTTACATATTAAGAAGCCGCGAACCATGAAGACTATACCAATGCCACAAATGGAACAAGATTTTTATAAAGGATTCATGGATTGGGTGTATAGTTGTAGATCAGCTGAAGCAGTGATTACTTATCGGGCTGGAAGTGAAATTAGAGAAATTCATGTATTTGATCCGATGTGGCTCATAAATTGTTCTGCAAAAGATTTAGAATGTTTATTCATTCATAAGATTCGTTTTCAAGCTGAAGACCGAGAGCAAGCGATGAAGTTTCAAAGAGTTGTTTCTATTTGTGTTCAGAAAGGCATAAATGCAGATAACAAATGGAACTCTAAATGGTGGAAGCTTGAAGAGAAAGTCAAACTGAAAGCTGAGAAGGCTCGTAAAGCTCAAGAAGAAAATGATAGATATCTACGTGAGACGTTTGCTCAAAGACAAGCTGCTGAAGAAAAGAAGAGAGTAGACGAGAATGAGAAGCTTCGGAAAATGTTGCTAAAGAAGCCTAAGCCTCATGAAGAGAAGTTCAAGTCCCTGTAATGTTTGAAGACCAAGACTGAAGACTCCGGCTGTATCCAAGGGGGAGTTTGTTGATACACGATGTCTAAAGCCTATGTCTTAGTCTAGGGTCTAATATGTCTTTAATGTATAGATCAGGGGGCTGATTTGTAATGTTTAAATTTATGTAATAGGGTTTCGCTTGAACCCTTGGTGTGTCAAGTTCAAGCGAAATCATGTCATTAGGTTTCGCTTGTGTCTGTTTCAAGCGAACTCGTAAGCCTATAAATAGGTTAGTTGGTTTCTCATTTGCAACAGTTCTGCAGATCGATGTACTGAACCGCTGCCGGATTTTCGTGTCAGATTTATATGAGAACCAGTGTTTAAAGTGTCTTTCAGTGCTTTTCTACTCATGTTTCTTTGATTCAAGCTGTTTATCTGTTTCCGCCTTATAAACAGTGGAGTTTTCACTCAGATTGACTCAATTGATCGTCAATACGATCCTACGCTATAGTATGGACTCAGCACCCGTTCACACGGGGGTTGTTAAGGACCATTACTTGCATGGATTACGGTGGTAATCATGTATTGTGAACTGCCTCGGGCAGTCAACCCGCAGTCATTGGTATCGATGGATCTATGTTGATAACTAACGTGCTTCATTTCACTATGTGTACGTGCTGGTTATGCGTAAACGAATTCGAACTCTATATGCTATTATCAAACTTGTATGCTCACCTTTACATTATATGTATTGACATTTTTTTAACGTATGTGACAGGTGCTTAGGATGCACACTTGGTAGGAATTTGAAGCTAGAATAAAGCTTTAGATCCCAACAAATAGTTGTCTGTAGTGGTCAAACTAAGGGTCTCTAAAAGCAGATAAACAATTGCTGTCTATTTAAATCTGAGTTGTCGGAACAGAATATTTGCCTGGATTTTTGTCTGTAATAATTATTTTGCTGTTTGAGATACGGTATGGGACGTATTATTTAAATTGAATAGTATTGATAATTGTTATGGAAATTTCTGGACAATCTGTTTCACTCAGTGCCATGCCCCGATGTTTCCGCCATCGGTTGGGGTGTGACACATGTACTCTTGATGCGAAAATTCATCTGACAGCAAATAATCTAGGGGCGACAATCAATGATGAGAATCAAACCTCGGCTCAAGATAAGGCTAAGGCCATGATATTCCTTCGTCACCACCTTCACAAAGACTTGAAGAGGGAGTATCTTACTATTGACGACCCTCTCGAGTTGTGGAAAAATATCAAAGAAAAATTTGACCACCAGAAGCTGGTCTTTCTCCTTAAAGCTCGCTATGAATGGCTTCATTTGAGGCTACAAGATTATAAAAGTGTTAGCGAGTACAACTCTGCCCTTTTCCGCATCACCTCTGAGCTTAAATTATGTGGTGAAAAAATAACCGATGAAGACATGCTTGAGAAAACTCTCAACGTTCCATGCATCAAACATGCTCCTGTCGCAGCAGTACAGGGAACGTAAATTTACAAAATATTCTGAATTAATATCATGTTTGTTGGTCGCGGAGCAATATAACAAGCTCCTACTACAAAATCACCAAGCGCGACCCGTAGGTGCAAGCCCATTGCCAGAAGCCAATGCGGAAAATTATCAAAGTGGACGTGGGAGAGGTCGCGGTCGTGGTCGTGGACGAAGCAATACATGGCGACGAGAATCTCAAAATTCTAAATCTAGTGGAGGCAAATCGAGCCGACAAAAAACGGGACGACCTCCTAGAGGGAGAACTGGCGGGAGCCAAAACAATATATGTTATAAATGTGGAATGTCAAATCATTGGTCCCGCATATGTCGCACCCCTAAACATCTCGTTGAAGCTTATCAACAGATGATGAAAGAAACAGGAAAAAATGTTGAGACAAATCTAATTGAGAATGCACCTAATCTGTCATCTCCTACACCACTATCAGACACTCATCTAGACATATCTGACTTCATTGAAAATTAGTGACATCGTATGGTTGAACTTTATGTGATGTTTTTTAAGACTATGGTTTCTTTTCTTTGTTTGGATCTTGTTTAAACTCTTATGGTATTTTATGTTTGAACTATTGTTATGGTTTCATTTAAAATCTTTGGGATTTTAATTTTTTTTTATTTATCATACTCAAGCAAGTAGTTCGTTATATTAATTTATTTTATTATTACCAGAGGAAATATGTTTACAAGCTTCAATAAAGCTATCATTGGTGATGAATGTCTCGTAGATAGTGGTACCACCAACACTATTCTCAAACATAAGAAATTTTTCTCTGAGTTGTCTCCTGAAGAGACACTTACGGGTACTATTTCCGGTGTGTGTGATCTTATAGAAGGCTCTGAAAGAGCCTTATGAATGATGCATTATACTCTAGTAAATCAAGACGAAATTTACTTAGTTTTAAAAGTATTCGACAAAATGGTTACCACCTCAAAACAACATCCAAAAATAATATTGAATACTTACAAATTACTTTAAATGAAAATGGCAAAGATACCATTGTAGAAAAGCTAAAAGCTTAATCCTCTGGATTATATTGTACAAATATTACTCCTATTGAAGCATATATGGTGGTGAGTAACCATATGTTACTAGATAAAGACACATTCACAATATTGCATGACCGACTAGGTCACCTAGGTAACATAATGATGAGGCGAATAATTAAGAACGCAAATGGGCACCCTCTTAAAAATTTAAAAGTCTTACAATCAAAAGATTTATTATGTGCGGCATGCTCTCTAGGAAAACTCATTACTCGGCCCTCACCAACTAAATTGACACAAGAAAACCCCTCATTTTTGGAAAGAATCCAAGGGGACATCTGTGGGCCTATACATCCTCCTTGTGGTCCATTTTGCTATTTCTTAGTCTTAATTGATGCCTCATCGCGATGGTCACACGTGAGTCTTTTAGCTACCCGAAATGTAGCGTTTGCCCGACTATTAGCGCAAATCATACAGTTGAGAGCTCATTTCCCTGAAAATCCAATTAAAACCATACGAGTGGATAATGCAGGAGAATTCACATCCCAAGCTTTTAAGGATTATTGTATGTCGATTGGGATAAAGGTTGAACATCCAGTAGCTCATGTTCATACACAAAATGGTTTAGCTGAATCATTAATTAAACGATTATAAATAATCGCTAGACCTCTCCTGATGAGATGCAAATTGCCATCTTCTGCATGGGGACATGCTATTTTACACGCTGCTACACTAATCCGATTAAGAACAACTGCCGATCATGAATACTCCCCATTATAATTGGTCTCCGGAAGAGAACTAAATTTGTCCCACCTCAAAATATTTGGTTGTATGGTATATGTACCAATATCGCCACCACAACGTACCATTATGGGACCACAAAGAAGACTGGGCATTTACATCGGTTTTAACTCCCCGTCTATTATTAAATATTTTGAACCATTAACGGTGACATGTTTACAGCACGCTTTGCTAACTGTCAGTTTAATGAGACAGTATTCCCAGTCTTAGGGGGAGATAAGAGTAAAGAAAGACTGGTAACACAAGAGTTAACATGGAATGCATCATCATTATCAAATCTCGACCCCCGAAGTGGTCAATGTGAATTTGAAGTCCAAAAGATTATACATTTGCAAAGAATCGCAAATGAATTACCAGATGCATTCACAGACATAAATAGGGTGACAAAGTCACATATACCAGCATCAAATGCACCTGCTCGAAATGAAGTAATCCCAGAAGCGATTACCATACAAAGAAAACGCGGGAGACCAATAGGTTCCAAAGATAAAAACCCACGTAAGCGAAAAGAGCAGAATAAATCAGATGGTGAAAATTTAGTAAATGAAACCCTAGAAGAGGTAAATGTCCCAGAAGAGACAAATATAACTCCAGAGGAAAATCAAAATCCAGAAGACACACTGGTACCAAACGAAAACGAGATCTCTATCAATTATGTACAAAATAGTACAATATGGGACCGAAATGAAACACGTGTTAATGATATATTTTCATATGCTTTAGCAACGGATGTAATAAATGAAAATGATTGCATACCTAAAACTCTAGAAGAGTGCATGCTCAGAGTTGATTGGCCAAAATGGCAAGAAGCCATAAAGGCTGAGTTGGGTTCGCTTAAAAAGCGAAATGTTTTCGGACCTGTAGTCCGAACAACCATAGACATCAAACCAGTAGGTTATAAATGGGTGTTTGCTATAAAAAGAAATGAAAAGAATGAGATTGTACGATACAAGGCACGTCTTGTAGCACAAGGGTATTCCCAAATCCCAGGAGTTGATTATGAGGAAACGTATTCCCCTGTAGTGGATGCGATAACCCTTAGATTTCTAATTGGCCTTGCAATCTCAGAAGGACTTCAAATGAGACTTATGGATGTCGTCACTGCATACTTGCACGGGACACTTGGAAATGACATCAACATGAAAATACCTAAAGGTTTAAAAATGCCCGAAGCTTTAAAATCAATACCTCGAGACATGTGTGCAATAAATCTAAAAAGATCTTTATATGGTCTTAAACAATCTGGCCGCATGTGGTACAATCGGCTCAGTGAATATCTCGAAAAGGAAGGATACAAGTCTGATGTGTGACACATGTGCCTCCACAGCCATCAAACAAATACTGTATCAATGAAATATTGTATTTCATACTTGGGATTGTATAAATATGTGTATTGTTTCCACATATCAATTCTAGTTCGATTTCGGGCTCTAAATCGCTTTCTGGAAGGTTATACGCGCACCGATGCATAAATATAACCAGTTTAATGCAACAAACACTCCGGAACAGTGACATAGGGTTAACATACCTTAAATAACCTTTACATAACTTAGAAATAAGATTTGGAGGATTTGGTATGGCAAAATCAAGTTAATTCGCTTACAGGGACTAAATTTGACAAACTGCGAAAGTATGCCAATTTGAACTGTAACAGACACTCCTGAACATGACCATAAGTTAAACATACCATAAATATCCTTTACATAGCTTAGAAATAGGCTTTGAAGGGTTCGGTGTGCTAAAATAAACTTTTGGGTCATTTAGGGACTAAAAGCGTCAAAAAGTGCATAAGTTTGCATCTTCGCGCAAGGCTTCTCAGAACTTCGCCATGGTCGCTCACAATGGTCAAGCCGTCCCCAACCAACCAGCTCAACCCCCTATTAGGAAGCCATACAATGGAACCATACCCTTGTGCAACCAATGTAACCTTCATCATCATGCTAGTGTGAAGTGCTGCAAATGCCAGATTTGTGGACTTATAGGTCATACAGCAAGGGTTTGCTCAACTGCAGCTATACCAAATCAAGTAGGACCCATCCGGGTGGCAACACCACCTGTTAAGAAGCAATACAAGGGAACGGCACCAATATGCGACAAATGTAATGGGCATCACCAAGCTCACTTACAGTGCCGTCTGTGTGTATCATGTGGGCTAGTTGGTCACCTGGAAAGTGCTTGTCGATGTAACCCGAACCAAGGTGGTCCAAATCAACCACAAGCCAATCCTGCTCAAGCTTGCTTCCCGCCTGGATCGTGCTACAACTATGGCAAGATGGGTCATTTCGTGAATAAATGCCTGAAGCTTGCTAAGGCAAATCCAACCCACGGATGAGCAGTCGGCTGATTAGAAGATGTTGATGTCTTATGCTTTTGTTTCTTCTATTTTCCTGTAATGTGAAACAATCTGTTTTGTTTATAAATAAATTGTTGTTCACAATTCTGATATACAAGTGTAGTTACATGCATTCCCCTATGATACCTACGACGAGGAACTACATTCTTACAAACTACTCTTGCGAATTTCCCATTCTTGTGTTTGCTCATGATTCCCTTGGAAAATTCTAAGTACTCGTTTCACTCTAAGAAACAAAGTACAGAAAATAAAGTGACATTACGAGTGATCGTGCTTTTGCACATCTGTGCCTTTGAAATCCTTGGTTAGATAACTAAGGATATTTTCAAATCTCATACCCATTACGTTCTGATTTTTCAACATGCATAACATAAGTTTTCAAAACAACCTTCATGATTTCAAAATGTTATTAATACCGTATAATTACTTATATCAAGTGCGTAACTTCCGAAGCATCATTCATGTTTTCCAAAAACCTTATACATACTTTCAAAATTCAACTCATGATTTTAAAACATTTTATAAATATACCTACCTAGTACACCTACTTTATGATTTCAAAAGTATTATACATAAGGTTTCAGAAACATTGACCACATTTTTTTTAGAACCCCATGCATAGTTTTCAAAAATATTTTTCCTCATACATTGACTTAACTTTCAAATTCCGCTTCATATGTCGCCTTGGCATATCGAGCATCTCAACCTCATAAGCATTTTACTTCATGTTTTGACTTAAACACGTCCAGTGCAAGGTTTCAAAACATCTTCAACTTCTAAAATCCTTATGGGATCTTTTTATCTCCACAATTAGACCTTTGTGGATAATTATCATACAAATCAGAATCCTTAGTTGGATTCCTTGTGTACCTTAATTCGAACATCTCGGTTCCTTACAATCGAAATCGAATTTTCTCTTTAAAAATCTTTCTATATTTATAGTTAGATTCTTGATAATGTTTAAAGTACCAAATTAAATCCATGGAATGGATTCCTAGTGTGCTTTAAATGCATGTGCACATTTAACAAAATGATAACAAATTAAAGATCAAGATAAACAATTTTGTGGTTATGTGTTTTTGTGTTATGTATTTCCTTTTGTGGTTTTATTTTCGTTATCCAAATTCTCGTAGAACCTTCCATATCTTCATATGAAGGATTCATAGTAGGATATCCAAAGGTTCTACCTTAAATCCTTAATGGGCTTCTATGTAATAGTTAAGACCCTTGGATTATATAGTACCATTCCATGATTCATAAGAGACCCTTTTAGTGGTCTAGTCAAAAAGATTGATTCAAAAAATCTGGTTAAGAATGACATGTGATGATATAAGCTGAAAAGACTCCTTGGTTGTCTATTAAAATCATTTATTGATTTAATAAAAGGGACCCTATGGTGGTCTAGTCACAATCATCACAGGCTCGTTCATTTGTTTTCTTCCCCTACACATTTTTAAGATGCACTACGTGACTATGCAAGGAATTACGTAATTATGGATGCATACATAATTACGAAGTTCAGTGCACGGAAACCGCAGTAAGATTTATTATGTGTAAAAACCGATAGTGGCAACAATAACGAAATGTGAACAATGTATAGGAGGTACGGTGGACGCACCAATAACACTTAATAGACTTGTATATAAGTGTCCCTCCTACATGGTAAGCATGATTTTATTTAAAGTTACTAGAGGTACAAGAACTCTGACCAGTGTTGTTCGATCTTTTCAACTTCATGTTTTAAACTCTCACAAGTTTCCTCTAAATAAAATTTCGGGAAGAAATTTCCTAAAGTAGGGGAGACTGTGACACCTGTCCCTCCACGGCCATCAAAAAAATACTGTATCAATGAAATATTGTATTTCATACTTGGGAGTTGTATAAATATGTGTATTGTTTGCACATATCAATTCTAGTTCGATTTCGAGCTCTAAATCGCTTTCTGGAAGGTTATACGCGCACCGATGCGTAAATATAACCAGTTTAATGCAACAAACGCTCCGGAACAGTGACATAGGGTTAACATACCTTAAATAACCTTTACATAACTTAGAAATAAGATTTGGAGGCTTTGGTATGGCAAAATCAAGTTAATTCGCTTACAGGGACTAAATTTGACAAACTGCGAAAGTATGCCAATTTGAACTGTAACAGACACTCCTGAACATGACCATAACTTAAACATACCATAAATATCCTTTACATAGCTTAGAAATAGGCTTTGAAGGGTTCGGTGTGCTAAAATAAACTTTTGGGTCATTTAGGGACTAAAAGCGTCAAAAAGTGCATAAGTTTGCATCTTCGCGCACAACTTACATTCTGAATACAACCGGACATCCAAAAATTTATGTAAGCACTAAAATATTTCATTTTAATGTTTGGCATAAGAAAAATCCATTCGTCGTGTAATTTGGATCATTTTTGCGTCCGTTACGACTTCCGTCGTAATTAACCGAACAACGCAATCGTACGGCCAAACGAACCGACATCCAAGATATTTTTGAGCACATTTTAAGTTCCCTATACTTTAAGTTCATTTTAGAGCTTTGAAAAGGGGTTAACGGGGCTTAAACGTGTCGAAAATGCATCGAAAACCAAGTTTGGAGCTGCAGGGACCAAAACTGTCATTTCAGCAAAGTTACTGGCTTACGGACCGTAAGCCCTCACCCTTACAGTCCGTAAAGACCTCCCAGAACCTTAGAATGTGGTTAACAACTGGTTACAGCTGTTAAGAACTCATAAACCCAATGCCACATGTTAATCCCTGATGTTGGGGGGCCAATTTGGGTACCAAGGTGTTGCCACAAATGTAGGGATGAGATTGAAGCACGTTATTCGATAAACGATCTTAATGGTTCTAACATTCCTATAAATACCCAACCCATTCACTTACAAAACCCAGAAATCTGATCTAAGGATGCTCTAAGTTGAAGCCATTGCTTCATACCTGAGCTACTTGGATCAAGATTAGCTTGCGGGGACCCTTTGTAAGTGTTCCTTCATTCTTTTATCGCTTTTCGAGTTCGAAAGTCAAACTATGTTTGAATTTCTGACATTAACCAGTTTATGGTCAACGTGAATTTCGTTTGAACTTCCTAACGTGAGCGTAATCATGATGGTTATAGTCCCTAGTGGCTATACCTACTGATTACCACGTTATCTAGGCTCAGTGACGAGTCGTAGTTTCGGCCAAAATGCGTATTCTTGCGTATTTTGTAAGCAAACTACTCTTAGGTATCAAAACCGTTTGTTTTGATACCAAACCTGTTTTCTAAACTTAGTTAAGCATGTTTTAACATGCTTAGCTCGTCACTTTTAGTTTAGTGCATATATAGGGTCGTAAGGTAAGCGATCTAAACAATCGCTTATACTTTCGAACCCGACCCGTTTGGTCGATCATTAGGATCCGACGAAACACATTAGGTGACCATAGTATATAGGGAATAACCTTCCGAGGTTATACCTTATGGTCGCTTCGCTAAGTAGTTGTACGATAGGTAGTTTATATGCCTTAGGTAAATTACCAAAATGCCCTTTTTACGGCAAAATTCATTTTAAGCATATGTAACATAACTTTTAACATCTAAACTGATTTGGCAACAATATTAGACATGTTAAGGCATATTTTACTTGTCATAGGACTAGTTAGGCGTTCCGAACGTGTTTTACGCGAACGACGCGTTAAAGTAGCATAAGCTACCTAAACGGGTCGTAATGGGTCGTAAGCACTTAGGTTAGGTTTCATTTTAGTATGTGGGCTTTGTTAAACCATATTACATGAGTTCCCATACTCATTTGGTTTACGAGCCCTCATTCTATACGATCCTCCGATTTAGGTCCGGTTTATTAATGTAGTTACTTATATTAGGCACCGTTTGATTCCGTGATCTTCTAGCATTGCTTGGTGGGTATCCTAGGACTATTGAGCAATCTCAAGTGAGTACATAGACCCCTCTTTTACTGTTTTCCAAACATTTTGGGGTGAAACACATGTGCCTACTTGTTACTTTCATGCTTTCCATGTTTTCATATCATATGCTTGTTATGTTCATTAGTACACTTATAGTACATGATTTCATTGTGTTTTTGCTATGTATGTCCATTTTTTGCATACTTAGTACATCATTTTACATTATATTTCACGCTATGTATGTCCATTTAGTGCATACTTAGTGCATTATTTTACATCACATCACATGCTATGTATGTTCATTTGTTGCATACTTAGTACATTTGTTTTTCATCACATGCTTACATTTTGGTATGACATTTGGTTTGTTTAAATGGGACAAAAAATACATTCATTAACATTGATCACGCCGTTCGTTAGTAGGTAGTGGTACCATAGGAATTGACAACTCCCGTTCCTGACATCCTAGGTATGTTTGGATGGAAGGAATGACCGAATTCGATAAACATAACACAGATAGACCTTTAAATTCATTTAGGGGTTTATCGCCACAGTCACAAGGCTTGGATGTATGCGTTTTCACAAATATCGCATAGATGTTTATATCAGTATAGCATGCATTTGTTCCACAAAACATAACTTTGATTTAAACCATGTGTTACTTCAATACCTTGTTTTGTGCATTTTACATATGGTTTAGTTGATATATTTCACTTACCATACATGATATTTTGGATACACATTACATGATTTGTATTATACATAAACATTTAGACATTGACATACATAATTCATGATTTACATTAGACATAAACATTTTGACATTGATATACACAATTCATGATTTACATTAGACATAAACGTTTTGACATTGATATACACAATTCATGATTTACATTAGACATAGACATTAGACATGGTTTTCACACAAACATTTTGACATTTGATTATACATAAACATTTTACTTTGGTGGTTTGGTTTGAGTAAGTGATTTAAGTAACGAGGCGTGTGAAATATGATACAAGCATGGTGGATACGCCGCTGGTACTTCCTATATATAAGTGCTTGTATGGTATTACATATCGTAGCGTTATTTAAACCATTTCAATTTAGACATATAACATTTTATACAAATAACATACTTTTCACAATACATTGTTTTACAAACAACTTATCTGATACAAACTCATTTTACTTGGTTATTCATTTAACAATGTATTATTCTTTTATACATATATCATTTGGTTTATTTATCACTTTTCAAATGATTTACAAGACAAAGCAAATTACAAGGTTCATGACTAAACATTTTCTTAAACATAAGTCATGAATTCTATTTTCACAAAACCTATGTATCTCACAGGCATTTTTATGCAGACGTACCTATTTTCACATGTGTTTCAGGACATGATGCATAGGATTTATCAAGATACACTTAGGCAGACTTGGGCCTTAGCGACAATAAAAGATGCAAGACTAGTTATTTATGTTATTTTTCTTTGATTGTCAAGACATTGTAACACTTTTAATCAATAAAACAATATTCAAATTTCCATGTGTTATGAAACAATGATTCTGTTACAACACTCCCCGATGTTTCCGCCACGTTTTTTTGTTTTACGTGGTCAGGGTGTGACATGATGTAATCAGTCCATGTGTTTTTATAAAAAGATCACTCTTAAAATTCACTATAGTAGCAGTCTACGTTGATGATATAAACATCATCGGAGCTCCTGAAGAGATAGAAAAAACTACTAATATATTAAAGAGAGAATTTGAGATGAAAGACCTTGGCACAAGAAAATTATGTCTCGGCCTGCAGTTTGAGCATTTACGAAATGGTACATTCGTCCATCAGTCAAACTACATCCAGAAGATGTTAGTAAGTTTTAATATGGACAAAGCTCATCCGTTTAGCATACCCATGGTTGTTCGACCGCTAGATCCTCAAAAGGATCCTTACCGCCCTCAAGAAGAAGGCGAAGAAGTACTTAGTCCAGAAGTACCGTACTTAAGTGCGATCGGTGCCCTTATGTATCTTGCAAATAACACGAGACCTGATATTGCCTTGTCGGTACATGTACTAGCAAGATATAGTTCAAACCCAACACGTAGACACTAGAATGGAATAAAACACATATTCCGATATATTTGCAGGACACAAGACTTAGGTCTTTTCTACCAGAAAGATCAAAAGTCCCAGCTTGTTGGGTATGCTGATGCTGGATATCTATCATATTCACATAAAGCAAAATCTCAAACAGGTTATGTATTCACATATGGTGGCACAACAATTTCTTGGAAGTCAACTAAGCAAACACTTACAGCAACGTCATCAAATCATGCCGAACTAATTGCACTATATGAAGCTGGTCGAGAATGCGTGTGGTTGAGATCAATGATTACTCACATACAAGAAGCATGTGGATTAGAACAGATCACAAAGGAGTCGATGATTATTTATGAAGACAATGCTGCTTGCATAGCTCAGATCAAATAAGGTTACATCAAGGGTGATCGAAAAAAGCACATTTCACCTAAATTCTTCTCAACATATGACTTGCAAAAAGAAGGGGAAATTGATGTTTGCCAAATCAAGTCAAGTGAAAATTTAGCTGACCTATTCACAAAATCTTTACCAAGAAACAGTTTAGAGCAACTATCACACAATATCGGTCTCTGTAGATTGAAAGATGTTTGTTGAATTCAGGGGGATAATTATACATACTGTACTTTTTTTCCCTTAACTAAGTGTCCCAATGGGTTTTCTTAGTAAGGTTTTTAATGAGGCAGTACAACTGATCCAGTAGTATCAGTTTATTATAGGTCCTGAAGTATCTATTTAATATCATCCTGAAGTATGTTATTAACTGTGTATAATAAATAATAATATATATCTGAGGGGGTGTGTTATAAATTGATGCGTAGTCGAGTGTTATATAGATTAGGTGTATATTTTAAGCCCCTTTAACACTTTTTAGTCAAGTTTTAAATTTATTAAACACGATATTTACTAACACTAGACACACATATGGGCAAGTGCACCCATCGTGAGCGTAGTATAGTGTTGGTAAGATACCGAGGTCGTCCAAGGACACAAGAGCTTTTAGTACCGGTTTATCCTCAACGTCTAATCAAATCAAAAAGTTTAGAAAAATGTTTTAAACTAAGAAAAATAAAAACTAACTAAAATGCTGAAAATAAAAAGAAAAACAAATAGACAAGATGAATCACTTGGTTCCGACTCGTATCTAGTGTAACCTTTGATTATTTCCGCACTTTTGCACTGTTTTAAGAGATTATCTTAGTTATTGTAGTAGGCCCTTCTTTTGAAGGTGACGTTACCCTCACCCCAGTAGTTTGAGTCAGCAGGGATACAATCCTAAAAGGGTGGATTATTGGAAGATAATTAATTAAGTTATTAATGCAATATTATGGTAGGCCCCTCTTTTGGAGGTGACGTTACCCTCGACTAAGTAGTCTGAGTCAGCAGGGATACAGTCCTAAATAGCCGGGTTATAGTATTAATAGTAGTTAACTTATGAGGGGATCAAAGAGTTTGGACCCCCGCCATCCAATACCGTTAAGTATTGAAGGAGGTCCTACTAAATTTGACCCAGGTCCATTGCAGGACCTCTAAACGCTGAACAATGGCAAGACCTTTACCAAACCATTCCCTTAACCCCCGACCAGGTAGCCAACATACCTCCATATAGACCGTGGAGATATGAATGGTGAAAAACTTTTATTTTATATAGACAGTAAAATAATGCCAAGACACCACGGACAAACGATAAGGAAAGATCACCTTCAACATAAGAAACTAGTTATTAAAGTCATTAATACAAAACCAAGTAAAAAGTGCAAAAGATTAGAAATAAAAAGTACTACACTAGACACTTTGTCTTCACTAAGTGGTGCAGAAGAATCTTTGTACTATGCAGATTTGCTGGATTGTGCGAATCTTATAGTTGACCACGGCCCCGTGTCCGCTGAGCACGGCCCCGTGGTGGGCAATAGAAGCTTCTACCACTTTGTCTTTTCTGCTGGCACTTGGGCACGCCCCCGTGCTGGCCGAGCACGGGGCGTGTTCAGTCTTCTGATCTCTTGTTTTTCTTGGGAAGATGCTGTCGTGGGGTCGGGCATGTCACGTCTTGTTCCTTTTCTTGTATTTATGTTAGATTTTGATGTCTTTTTGCTTCTTTTGTTAATTTGAGCTCATTTAATCCTGAAAATACAAAAGGAAGACAAAAGCACACTTTTTCCAACATTAGTACTAAAAAAGGGTTAGTTTTATGCGTCATTTGATGAAATTTATATGTTACATTTTGAACACATCAAATACCCCCCACATTTGAATCTTTGCTTGTCCTCAAGCAAAACTCTTTAATATGTGGCTATTACACTCCCAAATGGAATGGGTAGAGAAGAAGGTTTTTGGGCTTGTCGTAGAGTGTCGGGATTTCCAAGATTCTTTATTTGATTTTATTTTTATTTATTTACAATCCTATTCGTCATGATTTATTTAAAACTTTTCATAAGATAAATTACTTATTAGGGCATAACATGCCTCTTTAAAATTCTATTTATATACAAGTTCACATACCTCACGGGGATTACTCAACACTCGGCCGAAAATGTATTTTTATGGATCACTCGAGAGCGGCATGGAACTTACTCCTACCATAGGCTTGCCAAGCAATCAATCCTCCTCATTTTTAACTTATATACCTTTGTAAATATCAAGAGGACTTTGTGGGTGAAGGGTTAGGCTTGGGTTAAAGGTAGGTGGTTGGGTTGGTGGTTAGTGGTTAGTAGAAAAAAAAAGGCGAAAAGCGTAACAAGTGTCGGTTTTCGTAAGACTTTCTATTTTTCGTAACTTTTATTTTGATGAAGCTATTTATTCAAACAAAGTTATTTTTTTTATGAACTTGTTTGTTTATTTTCTTATGCTTCATCATCAACACAAATATTTTTTTTTTAAAAGTCATACGAAAAATCGAACTCATTACTAAAACAAAGGGGTAAAAATGAAAAAGGTTTTGGTGGGTAAAAAGGGTGTCTGGTTTGGGTTATGAAATGAAAAGGTTTAGGCTCAAAGGGGCTAACTAGGGGGATTTTGGGTAGGTGGTAAAAAAAGAAAAGAAAAATAATGGTGTAGAAATAAAAAGGGTTAGTCCTAATGCCTCCATCATTTACTTACTCGGGTTTAAGTTGGTAAGGACCGGGAATGTATCGTCATGGCAAGTTCTAGAGTCGTAAGAACCAAGCGGCTATTCACACAAGAAACGAAAAATGAGCATTTAGTTCTAATGATATGTAATTGTATGCTCAATAAAGGCTCAAAACTCACTTTTGTGTGAATGAGTTTTTATGTGATCAAGTATATATAATCAAATTTTAACTAAGCTTGTCATGCCTTTTCATAATTTTCTTATGTTGGTTCTTTTTATCACGACGCTATCGGTTGTAAATTCGTAAAAATATAACTTTTTTAGAACTTGAAATTCCCGAGTTAAACCTAGACAAGTAAAAAAATGAAAAATTTTTGAAAAAATTTGGGGTGATTAGCGGTTCCAATAGAGTTTTGTGTAAGGCTTATATTTTGGACTTGCAAGATTCAAGGTTTTAGCATCCCCCCCACACTTAAATTACACATTGTCCTCAATGTGTCCCAAAAATAAGTTTTTAGGTTGATTGAATGTGTAAAAGGTGTAAAAAGCAAAAATTTTGTGTTACTGGTTTCCTGGGCACGACCCCGTGTTGGGTGGACACGACCCCATGCTCAGGTGCCAGTAATGAAAACTTACAGAAGGTGAACACGAGGGCGTGTCGGCTGAACACGACCCCGTGTCTGTCAAGGTCTGCAGAATTAAAACAAACAACAGGTTTAGGGGAATGGGCACGGGGGCGTGTCGGTTGGACACGGCCGCGTGTGGACAGTCTGTAAAGTTGAAAAACAGGTTTCTTTCGTCGGTTTTCCTCTCCCGGCTTTAGTAGTACTAATGTTTAGCACTCTAAGCCTCGTTTGTACCTGTTTAATCAGTAAACACTCCACCAAAACATAGCAAACATCCTACTTTTACCAAAGTTAACATCCATGTCAAAGTTAAAAGAAAAAATAAATGCAGAAAATAAAAGAAGTTAGGGAAAGTAATTTGTTCAACACTTGGCACGCAGGCCATCAATTATTCAAGAGTGAAAAAGGGTTAACCTGGGAAACCATCAAACAACCACTTCCTCCTCCGCTCCTATCGCCTATTCCATAGCATCGTCATCATCATCATCGTCATCATCCCCTCCATGGCGTGCAATGTGGTCTCGTATATATCCGACATCGTCTTGGATATCGGATATGTTTCTTTCGATAGCTTCAACCCGGTGGTAGGTGTTGCTCGCCATGTTATAGGTGTTCCTAGTGCACATAAGGTTTTCCTGCAACAAATCATGCAAACTTTGAAAGTTAGGAAACCCGCCTCCCGAGGAGGATGATTGGCCCGGATCACCATGGGGTTGGTATTGGTACTGATGATGTTGCGGAGCTTGGAGGACAAGCGCTTCTTGCGGGTTCCATGCATGACCTTGCATCCTTTGAAAGCTCACCGTCCCGTCTTCCGCCTCATAAATCAGGTTCATTGAGCGGCATATGTGTATATCCACCGTACCCGACCAAGGGCTCCTCTCAAATGACCTAGGTATGTGGGCGTATTGCTTGAAGAGACGGTACACCCATCCCCCAAAGAAGATAGGAGTCGGTGCATTAGCAAGGCGGTTGTGATGCATGTTTCGGAGCATGAGGAACGGAACATCGAGCGGCCTGCGGTTGTGGATGCAGTGGAGGACAACCAAATCTCTTAACCCAACGACGCCACTACTATCATGCCTTTGGTTAAGAGAGTAGCCGAGGAGCCTATGAATGTATCTGTATAGCGGATCCCTCAACTTCGTACTCTTAGTGCTGCTCGGATTGTAGTACCCTTCACCAATCTGAGCCCACATGGCTTGGCGTTCGTTTTCACCTATCTCTCTCATTCCTCCAGTATTTTCTTCGTTTCCCGCATCCTCTTCCGCATACAACCCGACAATCGATCCAAACTGAGCCATAGAGATCGAATATTTCGTTCCGTCACATCGGAATGCTACCCCGTCATTGTCGAACGGGTCGCACCTCGAGTTGAATGTGAAGGTGCTATAGAACTCCAAAGTGCATTCGTGGATGGAACGGAGTCGAGTCGTTAGGGCGACTCTGAGTGGTCCCGTGACAATGTTGTTGAAACGGTCAATTTGATTCACCATGGTTAGCAAGTCTGTGCATGCTTGCCTCGGGTATTCCTCCGGCCTTGTTTGAAGTAACTCGTATCGAGCTCTAGCATCGAGCTCATTGGCGTTGAATCTTGTGAACTTCCTAGCCATCTGAAAGAATACACCAAAAAGTTAGCACGAAACAGAAGCATTTTCGGACAAAACTGCAAACAGTGGGCTGGACACGACCCCGTGTCCAGGGGTCTGTTACTCAAAAATCCCGTTTTTCGACCCGGTTTCGAAAACTTGAAAATTTTTGGTCCAATAGGCGCGGTTTCCCCCGAAAATGAAACCCTAAGTGTCGTTTTCCCCAAAATATCCCGTTTACCCTATCAATTTTATCTTTTTCGGTTCAAGAACAAGGCTTTAGGGTTTTTGTGAGAAATCGGGTGAATCTATGAACAATACAAGTGTATTTACTTCCCATAACACTAATCTAACTAAATGCAAACATATCTAAACAAAAATTTGAGGTTCGATCCGGATGAACTTCAAGAACCCTAGATTTTTCCCCAAATTTTTGGAGTTTTAACTACATGCAAGTAACTAATCTAACTACTAAAAGTGATAGAATCATACCTTGATGTTGTTAGAGCGATAGGAGACGTTGAAATTCTGCGAAAAATCGCCTGGAACCAGAGCTTTTTCGGGGAAACGGGGCGTGTGGAATGAAGTAACTGTTTTGAAAAAGGGGATTTATCCCGACTGCAGCGCGGACACGGCCCCGTGTCCAGCGGACACGGCCTCGTGCCGAGCAAAGTTTTAAATTTTTTTTTAGTGCTCGTATGAGTGCCCTTGTTTCCCATAAGCTTTGGTTAGAAAACTTACCGCTTTGTTTGTTGTCTCAATCGTTCGTAACTTACCAGGTATGATGTTTCATTCTTCCACCGTTTGAAGCGAGATCTCTTCTTCTTCATCCTCAATGAATCCTTGATAGAGTTTCAGCCGTTGGCCATTGACTTTAAATGGAGGCCCATTTCGAGATTTAATTTCTACTGCACCGTGTGGGAAAATATGGGTGATGGAAAAAGGTCCTGACCACCTAAACTTTAATTTACCCGGAAACAATCGAAGTCGTGAATTAAACAAAAGAACTAGATCCCCTACCCGAAATTCATTAGGTTTAATGTGTTTGTCATGCAAATTTTTCATTCTTTCCTTATAAATTTCAGAGTTTGAGTATGCATTATTCCTAAGCTCGTCTAATTCATTTAATTGACAAAATCGATTTTTACCAGCAAATTCTAAATCTAAGTTTACATTTTTAATTGCCCAATAGGCTTTGTGTGCAATTTCTACTGGCAAGTGACAACTTTTTCCATAGACTAGCTTATACGGGGTTGTACCTATTGTTGTTTTAAAAGCAGTTCGAAAAGCCCATAAAGCATCATCTAATTTATCTGCCCATTCCTTTTTATTTAACCCTACGGTTTTTTCGAGTATTCGTTTTAAACCTCTATTAGTCACTTCGGCTTGTCCGTTTGTTTGAGGGTGATATGCTGTTGAGACCCGGTGATAGACCCCATACCTTGTTAAAAAATTTTCGAGTTGATGGTTGCAAAAATGGGTACATCTATCACTTATTAATGCTTTAGGTGTGCCAAAACGAGAGAATAATTTTTTCACAAATCTTACCACAACTCTTCCATCATTTGTTGGAAGTGCCTCGGCCTCGGCCCATTTAGACAAGTAGTCTACTGCCACAAGTATATATTTGTTTCCTTTCGATGGTGGGAAAGGTCCCATAAAGTCGAGTCCCCACACATCAAAAATTTCACAAACAAGAATGCCATTTTGTGGCATTTCGTTTTTGGAAGAAATATTACCTGTTCTTTGGCAAGCATCACATGTCTTGACAAGACTTTGGGCGTCTTTGTAAATGGTTGGCCAATAAAATCCTGAATCAAATACCTTTCGTGCGGTACTAGCGGCACCATGATGCCCTCCGTATGGACCTTCATGACAATGGCGGAGAATTCTTCGTTCTTCGCTACCATGTACGCATTGTCGGACGAGTTGGTCGGCACACATTTTGAAAAGATATGGATCTTCCCAAAAATAGTGTTTCACATTAACAAAGAATTTTTTTTCTTTGATGATGTGACCATCCTTTTGTGACTATACCGCTAGCTAGGTAGTTAGCATAGTCGGCATACCATGGCTCTTCCTTATATTCCACCATTTCTTGGGACTCAGATGGAAATTTTTCGTTGATTTGCTCGTCCCTGGTCTCCTCCAAAGCTGGGTCTTCTAAGCGCGAAAGATGATCTGCTGCGGTATTTTCTGCTCCCCTTTTGTCTCTGATTTCAATGTCAAATTCTTGGAGGAGTAGAATCCACCAAATCAAACGTGGTTTTGCGTCCTGCTTCTTAAAGAGATATCGAATGGCTGCATGATCTGTGTAGACTATAGTTTTAGAAAGAACAAGATAAGAACAAAATTTATCAAAAGCAAATACCACAGCTGGTAGTTCTTTTTCAGTTGTTGTGTAATTTTCTTGTGCATCATTAAGTGTTTTACTAGCATAATAAATTGGGTGGAAATACTTTTCTTTTCTTTGTCCCAAGACAGCTCCAACTGCAAAGTCACTAGCATCACACATGATTTCGAAAGCAAATTTCCAATCAGGCGCTATCATGATAGGTGCATTGACTAACATTTCTTTTAAGGTTAGAAATGCTTGGTTGCAATCCTTGTCAAAGATGAAAGGGGCATCTTTTTCAAGTAATTTCGTTAGAGGCCTTGAGATTTTTGAAAAGTCTTTGATAAACCGTCTATAGAATCCGGCATGCCCTAGGAAACTTCTGATAGCTCTTACGGAGGATGGAGGTGGTAATCTAGAAATGGTATCTATTTTGGCTCGATCCACTTCCATTCCTTCGCTTGAGATCTTGTGACCGAGCACTATTCCCTCCGTTACCATGAAATGGCATTTTTCCCAATTAAGGGCGAGGTTAGTTTCCTCACATCGGGATAGCATTCGTTCAAGGTTATCGAGGCATTGGTCGTATGAATCCCCAAAGATAGAAAAGTCGTCCATGAAGACTTCCATTGTCTTTTCTATCATGTCATGGAAGATGGCTACCATGCAACGTTGGAATGTTGCTGGGGCATTACATAGACCAAACGGCATGCGTCGATAAGCAAAAGTTCCATAGGGACATGTGAAAGTTGTCTTTTCTTGGTCTTCGGGTGCTATCGGGATTTGAAAGTAACCTGAAAATCCATCCAAGAAACAATAAAATTTATGACCGGATAATCTTTCTAACATTTGATCAATGAAGGGCAAAGGAAAGTGATCTTTTCTTGTTGCTTTATTTAATCGTCTATAATCTATACATACTCTCCATCCTGTGACGGTTCTTGTTGGTATTAATTCATTCTTTTCGTTAGTTATTACCGTCATACCTCATTTCTTTGGAACTACTTGGACGGGACTCACCCAAGGACTATCGGAGATAGGGTAGATAAGTCCGGCGTCAAGTAGTTTGATGACCTCATTTTTAACCACTTCTTGAACATTTGGATTCACTCGACGTTGTGGTTGTATGACCGATTTGTAGTCATCATTCATCAAAATTTTGTGTGTGCACATAGAAGGACTAATTCCTTTTATGTCTACAAGTTTCCAAGCTATTGCATTTTTATGTTTTTTCAAAAGACTAATTAATTTTTCTTTTTCTAAGCTATCTAATTTAGACGGAATAATTACAGGTAAATTACCCTCTTTGTCTAGAAAAGCATATTCCAAACCTTTTGGAAGTTCTTTGAGCTCAAGTGGTGGGTCTTTAGGAGACTCCTTATTTGATTGCTCATTTCGATCAAGAACTTTAAAAGTTTGTTCTATGGCTACCTCTTCTTCAACAAAGTGGTCAATCTCTTCACTTGTATCGGGTGGTTCATCTTCATCTTCAATTAGGGGGTCATTATTGCCGAATGGATATTTCATTGACCGTTCGAGATCGACACTTCTTTTAAATGCCCCTAATTGAAGAGGTAAATTGTTGAACTTCCGGTTTTTCAAAGCTTCGTGTGTTTTTACAAATGGTCGTCCCAACACTAGAGGAGCGTCATCAAGGATGACAAAGTCAGTTGGTATTACCATTTGATTTGTTTGAACCAGTACATCCTCAACTATACCGATTGATTTTATTACTTTCCGATTGGATAGAAAAATGGGTATTTGAAGTGGAGAAAAATCACTAATACTTAATTTTTCAAAAATGTAGTTAGGCATTATGTTAACACAAAGATCTTTATCAATTGTGACATTACTAATAAACGAATTTTGAAAGAAACATGGAACCGGTGTAATGTTAATTTCAAATGGGTCTTCTTTTATTAGCGAGGTTTGATCATTAGTTAACTTAACACTTACCGTTTCGTCAATTTTAGTGTTAGTGTTTAATTCTTTTAAAAACTTAGCATGAGTGGGTACTAAACAATGATTTTCAAAAGAAGGTGACAAGAGATTAATTTCTTCAAAATTAGACTCTTCTTGAATTTTAACGTTGTCGGACTCACCTTTTTCGTTGTTTAACTCATGTGTCGGTTTTTCACTTATTTGTTCTTCCATTTTTACACTTTCGGTTATCTCTTCCTTTTTTAATTCTTCTCTTGCGCGGGACTCCTCTTCCCTTGCGCGAGATTCTTTTATACAGCGATCGATAACTCTTATGTGTTCTAATATCCTATCGGTTACTTCGGCTATAGAAAAAGAATCGGTATTTTCTAAGATTGAATCTGGTTGTTCGATCCTTTGTTCCTCATAATACCCATGTGAAGTAGATGGTTCATACCATTGTTCTTCATTGTAAGCATATGATGGATAAAGTTCGTAATTTTGTTCTTCATAATACTCATATGAGGTGGGTTGTTCACACCATGGTTCCTCATAATAAGCATATGAAGGTGGTGGCTCATATCTTGGTTCCTCAAAGTATGAGTGTGAAGGCTCATACCTTGGTTCATCAAAATATGAGTATGAGGGAGGAGGTTCATACCTTTGGTCTTCATAGGATGTGTATGAAGTTGATGGCTCGTACCTGGGTTCCACATAGTAGGAGTATGAATTGGATGGTTGATATGAGCGATTATTTTGAACCGATCGTGAGTTACGACAATTAGTGCAATAATTACCCCTATAATCATCCTCCTCATAGGTGTAGTTGTAACCTCCTGAGTATTGATCCATAAGAATCACTCAGCAGACCACAACCGAGTCTCAAGATCAGAAAACAAAAATAAAAACGGAAACATAGGCTGGACACGGCCCCGTGTTGAGTGGACACGGCCCCGTGTTCAGGAACTGTATCTGGGCGTTTTAATTAAATTTACTGATTTCGTTGAGCACGGGGCGTGTTCAGTGAGCACGGCCCGTGTTCAAGCTACTGTTACTGGATGTTTTTATGAAAATGTGCAGCACGGCCCCGTGTTCAGTGAACACGGCCCCGTGTACAGGTTACTGTAAATGCAAAACTAAACTAAAATGCAGAAAAAGTGCGCGCGTTTTGAAAAGGTTTTGAAAAACTGATTAGGCCGTCGATTTTAAGCTTTCTTAAAATCATTATGTCCCCGGCAACGGCACCAAAAACTTGATGCGTAGTCGAGTGTTATATATATTAGGTGTATATTTTAAGCCCCTTTAACACTTTTTAGTCAAGTTTTAAATTTTTAAAACACGATATTTACTAACACTAGACACACATATGGGCAAGTGCACCCATCGTGAGCGTAGTATAGTGTTGGTAAGATACCGAGGTCGTCCAAGGACACAAGAGCTTTTAGTACCGGTTTATCCTCAACGTCTAATCAAATCAAAAAGTTTAGAAAAATGTTTTAAACTAAGAAAAATAAAAACTAACTAAAATGCTGAAAATAAAAATAAAAATAAAAACAGATAGACAAGATGAATCACTTGGTTCCGACTCGTATCTAGTGTAACCTTTGATTATTTCCGCACTTTTGCACTGTTTTAAGAGATTATCTTAGTTATTGTAGTAGGCCCTTCTTTTGAAGGTGACGTTACCCTCACCCCAGTAGTTTGAGTCAGCAGGGATACAATCCTAAAAGGGTGGATTATTGGAAGATAATTAATTAAGTTATTAATGCAATATTATGGTAGGCCCCTCTTTTGGAGGTGACGTTACCCTCGACTAAGTAGTCTGAGTCAGCAGGGATACAGTCCTAAATAGCCGGGTTATAGTATTAAAAGTAGTTAACTTATGAGGGGATCAAAGAGTTTGGACCCCCGCCATCCAATACCGTTAAGTATTGAAGGAGGTCCTACTAAATTTGACCCAGGTCCATTGCAGGACCTCTAAACGCTGAACAATGGCAAGACCTTTACCAAACCATTCCCTTAACCCCCGACCAGGTAGCCAACATACCTCCATATAGACCGTGGAGATATGAATGGTGAAAATCTTTTATTTTATATAGACAGTAAAATAATGCCAAGACACCACGGACAAACGATAAGGAAAGATCACCTTCAACATAAGCAACTAGTTATTAAAGTCATTAATACAAAACCAAGTAAAAAGTGCAAAAGATTAGAAATAAAAAGTACTACACTAGACACTTTGTCTTCACCAAGTGATGTAAGAGACTTAGGCAAACATGGCCTTGATTGTCAAGAACTCTTACGATCAATCTTGGATCCCGAGACGACTCACACACTCTACGATGGACAATGGATGATGGTGGTGGATGATGGTGTTATGGTGGTGGTGGGTGGTGGGTGAAGTGTGAGAGAGGTGGTGTGCCAAGGGATGGTTTGAGCTTGAGCCAAGCACTTCTATTTATAGGCTGAACAGAAGCTCGGGCACGGCCCCGTGTCCACATCCTTCTCTTTCTTCATTTAATGCAGTTTTGTCTTTTTAGTTGACCACGCCCCCGTGTCCGCTGAGCACGACCCCGTGGTGCAGAAGAATCTTTGTACTATGCAGATTTGCTGGATTGTGCGAATCTTATAGTTGACCACGGCCCCGTGTCCGCTGAGCACGGCCCCGTGGTGGGCAATAGAAGCTTCTACCACTTTGTCTTTTCTGCTGTCACTTGGGCACGCCCCCGTGCTGGCCGAGCACGGGGCGTGTTCAGTCTTCTGATCTCTTATTTTGCTTGGGAAGATGCTGTCGTGGGGTCGGGCATGTCACGTCTTGTTCCTTTTCTTGTATTTATGTTAGATTTTGATGTCTTTTTGCTTCTTTTGTTAATTTGAGCTCATTTAATCCTGAAAATACAAAAAGAAGACAAAAGCACACTTTTTCCAACATTAGTACTAAAAAAGGGTTAGTTTTATGCCTCATTTGATGAAATTTATATGTTACATTTTGAACACATCATAAATACAGATATATTCCCTCCTAATTCTCCTCCTAAGTTATTATGTTTTCAGTTACATTTTGACTACATAATTGTACATATATATATGATTGATAAATGAAAGAAGATACACACTTCTCAATCTTCATTATTTCATTTCATATTTAACATTTTGGCTTGTATAATTATTCTCTATATGTCATTAGGCAAGTAGAACATATTTAGAGATGTACAAAATCAAAATTGAGGAATTTCATTAATAAAACGTAAAGTACAATATGCAACGAAATAAGGTATTTAGTAAATCCCATATTCGAAACATGTTCTTCAAAAACTTTAGGTGGGAGACCCTTAGTCATCGGATCCGCAAGCATATTTTTAGTACCTATATACTCAATACAAAGATTGTTTTCCTCAACTTGCTCTCGTATGAGCAAGTACTTTGTATCAATATAAACCAGCTTTAGTTGAATTGTTACTGTTTAAGAAGCTAATGGCAACTGAGTTATCACATGTAAAGTTTTAATAGTCTAGAAATGGAATTAACTACTTTCAGTTCAGTGACAATATTCTTTGACAACGTTCCATGACAGATTGTCATGTAAACAACAATGTATTATGCCCTCATTGTGGATGTTGTGGTCAACAACATAAAGACATACCCTGAAGTGGATTTGTCATCTTTGTATTTAGCAAATTCAGAGTCAGAATAACGTACTAATTCAAAATTATCACTTCTTCTATAATTCAGTTTGTAGTCTTTCATCCCTTGCATATATATCGAAGTACTCTCTTAGCTGTTTTCCAATGATCTAAGAAAGGATTAGTCTGATAACAACCTAGCATTCCATCAATGTAAGCGATATCTGAGCGAGTACAGACTTGAGCATACATCAAGCTCCCAACTACTAACGCATAAGGTATCAGCCTCATTTACTCATTTTCAACCTTTGTTTTTGGACATTGAAAATTAAACGAAAACATCTCCCTTAACTACTAGAGCTACAGATGGGTTGCACTGTTGCATGTTATAACAAATATGGATATGTTCACTGTGTCTGTCTCGTTATATTTCGATGCCAATAACATATGAAGCCTCTCCTAGATCCTTCATGTCAAAATTAGACGAAAGTAATCGCTTCAACTCATGCAACATATCTAAACTATTACTTGCCAATAAAATATTATCTATGTAAAGGACAACTATAGTAAACTTGCTCCCACTCATCTTGAGGTATGTGCATTGATCCACTTGATTCTTCGTAAAACCTTGTTTCTTCATGACTTCATCAAACTTTAGATACCATTGACGTGACGTTTGTTTCAACCCATATATGGATTTCTTCAACTGACAGACTAGATCTTCTAGACCATAAGGTTTAAATCCTTCAAGTTGTTTCATGAACACGTTTCGTCCAAGTCATCATTAAATAAAACGGTTTTAACATCCATCTAATGCAGCTCTAAATCAAATAGAGATCTTAGGGCCAAAACGATCCTTAAAGAATATTTTCGAGAGACAGGTGAAAAGGACTCATGATTGTCAATTCCCTCTTTATGAGGCAACCAATCTTGCTTTATAGCGTTTCAATGTTCCCATTAGGATCCATTTTTGTTTTGAACACCCATTTACATCATACGGGTTTTACACCACTAGGCAATTCCACCAAATTCCAAACGTCATTTTTCTTCATGAAGTCAAGCTCGTCAATCATAGCTTTATTCCATTCAGAAAACTGATCAGTGTTAATGGCTTCATTATAAGAGATAGGATCATTAAACTTTCTAACATCCATTTTTGCTTCAGTCAGGTAGGTTACATAATCATCAAAGTTTGTAGGCCTTCTGTGCCTAGATGACTTCCTGAGTTGATTATTTGCTTCAGTATTGTCTTGATACTCGTCGTTCGGTATGCCTTCATTTTACGATATATTGGGTTCTGAGTGTGAAGGAGTTGGTCCAGTGATATCTGGTGCAGTTTCATTATGTATAAGAGGAGTAACCGAAGTAATCACAAGCGATGAGTTCCCCCCCCCCCCTTGCGCGCACGTCTTGTACTTCTTGCAATTCTTCATAAGGATTGTGACTGCTCCCATTGACCTTAAAATCCTCCATGAACATGACACACTTAGTTTCTACAATAAGAGTAACACAAGAAGGATAATAAAAACGATAACCCTTTGAGTTATCGGGATACCCGATAAAGAAACATGTAACTGATTTTGGGTCAAGTTTCCTTAGAAAAAAAGATTATAAAGTTTAGCTTTGGCAATACAACCCCATACTTTCATATATTTAAGACACGGTTTCCTTCCGGTCCAAAGTTTAGAAGGAGTTTTAGGGTCAAATTTAGAAGGAACTCTATTGAGTATATTAACAACTGCTTTTAAGGCCTCAATCTAGATGAACATAGGTAAATTTGTGTTAGCTAACATACTGTGTACCATGTTCATAAGGGTTATGTTTCTTCTCTCAGCAACACAATTCTGTTGAGGGGTACCTGGCATGGAGTGTCGGTTCACGATGCCCTGACCCTTACAAAATGCATAAAATGGACTAGGAGACTGACCCACAATAGTATGTCTACTATAATATTCACCTCCCCTATCTAATCTCACAACTTTTATTTGACGATATAATTGTTTTTCAATTTTAGTTTTCAAATCTTTGAAAGTTGTAAGTGATTAAGATTTTTCCTTAATTAGATACAAGTATATATAACTGGAATAATCATCAATTAAAATGATAATAAAGTATGTCCAGTGAGGCCAGCAATGGGGTAAGGACCAAGGATATCAGTCTAATAAATTAAAGCTCCTAGTGGCACCTTTTTATTATTCGCTAATGTCATTCTACCTTTAAGGCATTTGACACATGTCCCAAAGTTATTCAAATCGAGAGAAGGTAAACTTCATCCTTCACGAGTCGAGCTAATCGTTCTTGTGAGATGTGGCCTAAACGTTGATGCCACAACATCGATGAGGTATATAAATCTCGTTTTCGTTTACTCTTTGTTAATGATTCATTAATATTATACGATAAAAAAGATTTGGAAAAATTATTATCTAGTTCTAATCTGTTGAGACCACCATCCAGAATACCATGACCATACACTTAAGAATCATAAGAAATGGAAAGTTTTCCATGACCATGAGAAACATCAAAACCGTTTATATCTAACTTTGGTCCTAATACAGGATTCCAAGTAATCTTAAGAATATATAAGGTATCATAAAGTTTAATGCATATAATTGATTGTAAAGTTCCCACGGCCTTGACTTCAAGTTCTTTATCATTCCCTAATCTTAGTATCCTATGGGTTTTTTCTTGTTTCCAGATTGTAAGGAATCCTTGAGTTGAGTTAGTTACATGAATCATATAACCAGAATCAAATCCCCCAAGTATTAGTTGGAACATTTAAATTAAATGAATCAAGAATCATAAAGAGATTATTACATTTCTTAGTCAACAAAAACTTAAATTCTGGGCAGTCTTTCTTCTTATGTTTGTTCTTTTTACATAACTTGTAGTAAGGCTTTGTAGTGGAAATCTTAGAGCTAGAGGCATCACTTGGACTAGTAATGGGTAAGTGCCCTTCCTCTTCATGCGCTTTTCCTCTTGCACGCACATAGTTATCAACTGACTCATCATCCATTTGTCCTTCTAATTGTTGTAATTGATCTTGAAGGCTTCCTAAGCAACTGGAATAGAAGTCATGATGAAGCGTACCAGAATACCTCCACGGATCTCCGTGTCTAATCCCTTAAGCTTATGGGCCATGCCGTTCATCATCATGATGTGCTCACGAATACCACTTCTTCCATCATATTTAGTAGTCACCAACTTCAGAATGAGAGTACAAAAATGAACCTTAGACGTTCCCTTGAATTGTTCCTCCATAGAAACCAGATAGGTTTTAGCATTAGTAGAGTCTTGAATAGCTCCTCTGATTACAATTCTTATGGAGTTCTTTATAAATATTAAAGAAATACAGCTGTTCTCAAACACTACCTGCTCAGCAGCAGTGCTATCATTATGAAGAGGTGGAGGTTCATCCTCTCTTAGTGCATAATCGAAGTCCAGCAAGGCAAGAGTCAGCATGAGTGAGCCTTTCTAGGCAGCAAAGTTATCACCCGTTAATTGTGGAACCCCACAATTAGGAGCTGAGAGTGGAAATTAGATGATAATAGTAAGATACTTAACTAGAAGACGAAGAGTGATCTAGGGGCAAATAAATTAAGGCCGATATAAATTAGTACCATTTTATAAATGAAGCTGCGATCTGTCTATTATTAACATCAAAACTAGTAGACTAAGTTAAAAAAAAATTCTACTTAAGCAAAAACACATCACATTTGGGCATAATTGAAATTATTTAAGCATGTTAGAAAAATGTGCAACATAATTGTAACACATCAACTTTGTGCAGAAGTGAGACAATTAATTTAATTAGGCGCAAGTTAGTTTTGCAAGACATAAATGTAACATATCACCTTTGGGCTGAAGTGAAATATTTATGTATGTTCGGCAACAATCATGCTTATTTACATTTAAACAATAAAATAGATGTAACACATCATCTTTGGGCAAAGTAAAACATCAAAAGGTTATTCAAGTTAAACTATTTTAGTTGCTGTACAACATTTGATATTTAAGGTGTTAACAAATTTTTTTGGACAGACTTATAGTACTCGGGAAAATTATCGGGTTTGTGGTAAAGTGAGTGTTTCCAGGAAATTTTTGAGTTCTCGGAAAAAAACTAATAGTTCTTAGTAAAAATTATGTTTACAAAGAACGGTTGAGTTTTCGGTAAAAGTACAGCCCGTGAACTATAAAACCGAGAACACTAAGCCTATAAACTTTAAAACCTGTAAACCTTTTAAACCCGCAAACCATTAAACTTGTTAAGTTGATAAGATTTAGACATTTAGTTCCAAAACTTTTGGTATTTGATTCTACCTGTTCTTGAGTTTTAAGAGGTTTAACTTCATCCAAGATTCTTTTAAATTTTGAAAATAAATTTGTAAGAGATTTAATTTTAACCAAAATCTGCGAAAATAGATGTTATTCCAAGATTCAGTCCAAAATAAGGCATATTTCTCGAAAGTTAATAATGAACAACAAGAAATTTAGGATGAACATCTTTGAAAAATTACAATTAATATACATGTTCTAGAATCAAAATTTCCAAACTGAATTTTTATACGAATTTTGAAAAACCATATGATCTCGAATATAATGAGATCATAACCTGATTCTTATTAAAGTAAATGTTAGTTTCAGTCCATGTGGTTTAACCCAATTGACACCCTGAGTCCCTATTTTGACAATTCGTCAGATTGAGTCCCCAACGTTTCTAATTCATATCAAACCATCCCATGTGAAGTCAACGTTTGTTTGACCGTTATAAGTGTGTAAACATCGTTTTTGCCCCTTATTATTATTATTATTATTAGTATTATTATTATTATTATTATTATTTACAATCATGGCTATCATCCTCTCATCTTCCGTAATTTCCCGAATCAAAACCCTAAAATCCACAAACTCAAAACCCTTAATTCCCCCAAATCAACCATCACATCCTTCAAATCTAATCTCCAATCCCTCAAAACCCAGTCTTTATCCTTAATTTTAACTACTTTATACTAAAGATTACTTAAGAAAGTACAAGTTTATATCTGCCATTGATGTTTTCAAGAAGCTTAAAGAGGACCTAGATTGTCCGTGTACTTCCGTGCTACCTTCGAATCCAAATACGTGTTATTATTTGTAAGATTCAAGATTTGATATGGGAAGGCATGCCGGAATGATGATACGGCTGACGAAGGCGGTCAATCAATACTTGAAGCACCCACTTGCGAGCCCAAGAGTACGATCTAATGCGGGCGGGATGCATGATCTCAGAGTGGGCTTGTTATTAGTAGGAAGCTGGTGTGAAGGAGTGATGGTCCTGGTGGTAGTTTGTTGTGGTGTTTCTGGTGGAATAGTGTGGATTGGATGAGGGTTGGGATACAGAGAGAGACGACTATTATTAACCAGGTCTCCATCATTGACAAACAAAGTTAAGTGGCTAATTGCCTGATCAACTTGTGTATTTAACCATTTATATCATGGATTTTGTTAAGACAATCTGTCACCATCTGCTTTCGTATGTAGTTATGTAGTTGATGCCAATTTTCCAGATAATTATATATATATATATATGTCATAATGAGAAAGACATATAAAGGTAAGATTACGAAAATACCCCTGGCTCAAATAGTCAAACAAACGTTGAATTCACAGAGGGGTGGATTGATATGAATTGGAAATGTTGGGGACTCAAGCTGATGAGTTTTCAAAACATGGATTAAGGTTGTCAATTGGGTTAAACCAAAGGGACTTAATCTGACGTTTACTCTTCTGGTTAATATTAAAACACGTTTTAGAGCCGAAAACAGTGAAGCATAGAGCCGATTTTTCTATACGAATTTTATCAGGTTTTAATCAACAATAGTTTATTTTTATTTTTATTCTAGATTGAGGGAAGCAAACAGAGCTGACTGAGCAACATCTATTTTGATACCACATGTTAATTAGCTCTCTTTGATAGTTGTTTGGAAAACATGATAAAAGATTGATATATGTTGCACCAGAGAGTCCAGTAATTGCAACAATGAGGAAAGTAGAGGACTTCTCGTTAACTTCATCGAGTCCCCGTTTAGGGTGTACATTATGTGTTCTTGAAGAACACGAATTAAGAGAGGGGGGGGGGGCAGGGACAAATTTCATGAATTATTATGTTAATGTAATTGTATAACTTTTATCTCTCTAGCTATCTCTCATTATATATACCAAGGCAAAATGCTTGATTAGTTAATAAGGGTAATTATATCTATTAAACAATTACCAACTAATCTAATAAAAATAATTATGTTATAATAAATTATATAATATAAATAACAATGATGATTATAAATAAATATATTTATTCTTACATTTTATATATATATAGTTGTTTTACATTTTGGGTATTTAATTTTGGGGAATTCTATTCCCACACCTCATTATCTATTTGCACACCCTGGAATTTCAATACGCATCGTATAGAGCTATACGATGCGTATTGAAAAAGTTAAAAAACATTGCAGACTGACAGGTGTAGGTGTTGTCTGACGGCTGGCATCATACGCATCGTATAGGCCTATACGATACGTATTGACACCCTGAATTTTTTAAGTTTATTTTTTTTGTGTTGTGTTGGGATTTTGGTGTTTTGGGTTTGTTATTGGTGTTTATTATTAGTTATTTTTATTTTAATAAGTTTTAAAATCTTTATTATTTTTATATCGTTAAGTATCGTATTATTTTTATATCGTACCGTATCACATTTTTAACTTAATATCGTATTATCGATTGTATGTAACCAAGCATATCAATCTAAACAGTTAAAATAAACAATCACAAATACAAATAAACTGAAACTGCAAATTTAATTACATAATAAGTTTGTACATGCACAGGCAATTGTTCAAAATACATAAACCGTCAAAATACAACAAAAGTACAACGATCCTAAAGCTATGGATCCTGAGTGGTGCCTGAGGGCCACGCCCCCCAGTGCCTGAGGTCCCCGCCCCCCTGAGTGGTTCCTGAGCCCCCCCCCCCCCCCCCCCCCCCGCAGTGCCTGGATCGCCTCCATGAGAAGACGCTCCATACGGCCGTGAGCGGCCTTCATAAGTGTGGTTGGTATTCGTCGGGTCAAGAAAGTTAATTCTGACCCTTTGACGAGAGTCATTCACCAGATTATGGGTTTCACGCCTATTTTGGTGAAATCATCTCGTTTGTATAATACGAGTGTCTTCAACTCTTCAACGAATATTTTAATTAATATTTAAAAAAATATTTTAATGTACTTTTTTATAATATTTAAAAAATATAACATGTTTAATTAATTTTATAAAAAAATTTCATATAACATTTATTAATTAATTTTTATCTTATTTGAAAAATATAACAATTTTAATGTATTTTGTATTAACAATTGTATAATAATTTAACAGAAAAAAATATAACATTTAACAAAAATATATATCGTTCGTACCTGATCAGTTTTGTACGAAACTTCAGGGTAAGCGGGTGTCTCGTCACCCAATGACTCTTGCATGGGTGGCTCGTCGCCCAATGACTCTTGCACGGGTGGATCGTCACCCAATGACTCTTGCACGTAAGAAGGGTGACTAAGGTCTCCTTGTACTCCCGAGGGACCACTAACGAAAACGTTATTGCCATATTCTTCATGTCCGTACAAGGGAACGTAACCGGACGGAGACCTATAACCTTGATCATGGCTACACACGTTCAAATCTGGTAGCAACGGTTGGTGGGGCATAGCAGACTAAAAAAAACCAACGGGTAATAATGGTAAGTTTAACCCGAATAGAAAAAATTAAATATATATACTTACCTCGTTGAGGTCTGGCAACGACGATTCATTATGACGGGGACGATAGCCGGACACGACCTCGTGCGCGTGATCATCATTTCCACCCAAATCGTAAGAATCAGGGACATTAGACCCCGCCTAATACAAACGGTGTGCTAAGTATTTCATAAACAAAAAAAAAAACAGAATAAGTTAAAAAAATGATATACCACACTGCTATCCGAAATAAACGTGCTCGTGTCCGCCTCAGACGGCTCACCGAAAACATAGTTGTACCAAGACATGTTTGTTAGTGAATGTGAATATATAACGAAGACGGTATATATATCGTCTTCTTCGTCGTTTAAATAGGGGAAGAAGAATTCAAATTCAGAGAAGAATACGAGTCGTATAGCCCTATACGATGCGTATAGGGCTTACGTCAATCACTTTACGTCACTCAACAGTGACATAAAGCTGGTCGTCCTTTTAAAAAAAGTAATACGCATCGTATAGGCCTATAACCCCCGTGAGACAGTGTCAGCCTTTGACTGACACATAATTAATTAACCAACTCAATACGCATCGTATAGAGCGATACGATGCGTATTGAGGGTGTCGATTTAACATGCCACGGTGTGCCAATAATGAGACCCTTTATTTTTATCTACAAGAATGGAGTTTTTACTTTATGTCTCATCTTAAGTAAATACCGTAATTTTGTCTTCAAAGTGTAGCTGATATCTTTCAAACTTTATTTGAGAAGACTAATATATTAACTTGTGCATTTAAAAATTACTATTTAAAAAAATATTATATTAAGATCTATCGTTCCCAAAATTACCTTCCATTTTATGAGATCACAAATCATTTTATGCAACATTTTTATGTGGAGGGCGACGATGGATAGTATCCTCACGCTATCGGCTTTGCGTAATCGGATTTTATGAGATCACAAATCATTTTATGCAACTTTTTTATGTAGAGGGCAACGACGGATGGTATCCCCACGCTATCGGCTTTGCGTAATCGGAATTGCTACAGTGGCAATATCACTTGCTGCTTATGCGAAGACAGAGATGAAACTATGCAGGAGCACCTCCTTTGTTCGTGTAGAATCGCTTCGATAGTCTGGAGCAAGGTTAACGTTTGGTGCAAGGTGAGTCCATTCTTGTTTTTTTCGTTTAGAGATATAGTGGAGACTTATGAGTTTTGTAATGTCGGGAGTAAATCTAGAGAAGCGATTCAAGGTATTACGATAGTTACGAGTTGGTGCATTTGGTTGGCTAAAAACAAGAAACGGATTTCAAGTTTGGAAGCGAATGATGAGGAGATCTTCCAAAGTGTCAAGTCGCTCGGCTTTTTATGGTATAAGAATCGGTCTAAAAACAGGTCGATGTCATGGGATAGCTGGTGTAAATTTGATCTCATGTAGTCGTGTGTTGTCTTGTGTTGTTGTGCCGCCCTTTTTGGGTTTTGGCTTTGTGAATAAAAGTTACGTTTAAAAAAAAATAAAAAAATATATTGTACAACAACGTTTACTATAATTTATTTACTCGTACTTGTATTTTAAGTTTTTCGACATTAATGGTGGAAGGGGGTCAACATTTTGACATACAAGTTTGGTTACATTTGCAGGAGACAACATTGAAGTTTGCAACCCTTATCAATACTCTTGATGAACGCATTATTTTCAAGACCTAATTAAAACCCAGACATATATTTAATTATGTAATCAATGTAACACAAAAACCAACTTCCATATTTCCCCAATAAAACTTGTCAATTATTGCAAGTGATATAATATGCATGCCAAATTTTTTCCAAGTGTTTATTTGTTTAAAAAAAATCAATATTTAAGAATATTTTTATCAACGAGAAGTTATACTTGAATAAATCATGGATTCATGTCAAACTTTAGCGTCAGAAACTCACAAAATTGCTTATGGTCGCCATTCAGCCATAAATGTCACCGGGCCGTATAGAAAGTGGTAGCATATTTTTTTTTTTTTTTTTGAAAGATAAATTTCATTCAAAAACGCCACAAGAGGTCCCCAAAGCGGGGACCCAAGGGCACCAAAACGACTTTACATCATGTTTAAAGGAAAATTACACCAAACATTCCAATCGATATTTTTAATTTTAGATCTATTCCGGATCCAAAAATACGACGTCGTTTTTATGATCTCCACGACTTCAATCGGTCTTCGGCTTTTACCTCCGAAACTTCTATTATTTCTTTCGTTCCATAACGTCCACATAGTGGTAATAACAATCCCTTTCAACATGTATCTGTCGTGCTTCACGATTGTTTGTAAATCTGTCATCTTAAGAAGGTCCGAAACTTCAAAAGCATACATAGGGGCCATGCGACACCAGCGTTGGATCCTCGACCAGATTTCATCCGAATAATAACATCCAGTGAATAAATGCAGCGAGGTTTCATCTTCCGAGTTGCATAACATACACACTGCATTCGGTAAAGGGACTCCATGTTTGAGCAGCTCCGTGTTCGTCGGTAGGCGATTAAGTGTAGCTCTCCGAGCCATAACTTTACACTTCAAGGGCACCCAACCTTTCCAATTCATGTTCCAGCTGTTTGTTCCTACAGAAACATTAGTCATCAGGCGTTTAGCCGAGTTCACCGAGAAGGAACCATTATGGTCAGCCATCCACTTCCAGCCATCTACTCCACCTTTCCAATCAAAGTCGTGTATATCAGACAACAAGCTAAACAGTTTAGAGATTTGTTCCGGTGTTGAAGGAACTGCAGACCACTCCTAATTCAGTGTTTTAGAGCCGTTTATCACATGTAATCTATCCGACACTGTCACCCATTTGTTCTTTTCGATTCTGAAAAGATTTGGGTAAATATTACGAAGAGGTTCATTGTGAAGCCAAGCGTCTACCCAAAAATTAATAGACTTCCCATCTCCCACAACACCTACAAAATAGCTATTTATCGTATTGCCGTTCCAGATCTTCTTTTCCCTTGTTTTCACAATGAATTTCCAACATCCACTTGTCGAAGTAGAACATGGCAACAAAGTCCAAGATCTACTCGACCCATGACAACCCAAAACCACTTTTTTCCAAAGACTTCTACCTTCTTTCTTGAATCGCCAAGTCCACTTGAGAAGGAGGGCATCATTAACATGTTGCAATTTGGTGATTCCCAAACCCCCGGCCTTCTTTGGAGAAGTGACAATATCCCACGCAACCCAATTTTTTTTTTCTACACTAGAACCGGCCCAAAGAAAACGCCTCATTATAGCCTCAATATTCTCAAGGACCGCCTTAGGAGCTTTATAGAGAGAAAGGTAATAAACCGGCAAATTCTCTAGAACCGATTTAATAAGGATTAAACGCCCCCCCAATGGATAAATGTCTAGCTTTCCAAGAGACCAAACGATTCTTTATCACGTCGATAACTGAATCCCAATTACTAATTTTCGACATTTTGGCTCCCACTTTTATTCCCAAATAAACAAACGGAAAAGCCCCGCGCTTACAACCCAAAACCTCCATCATACTATCCACTTCATTGTCATCCGTACCAACCCCGAATAAATTGGATTTATGAAGGTTTATACATAAACCCGAACATAAATAAAAAACTCTAAGAATTCGAGCCGTACATTGAAGATTGTCACGTGACCATTCTCCCATAATAAGAGCATCATCCGCATAGAAAAGGTGGTTGATGTCCACTTCGTTTGCCGCCAAACTAATGCCTTTATGTTCTCCAATATTTTTTGCTTTCTCCAACATCCACGAAAGGCATTCCATAACAATCAAAAATAGGAAAGGCGATAGAGGGTCACCTTGACGAATACCATTTTCACAATTGAATTGAAAAATAGGTGACCCATTAACAAGAATAGAAGCGCGACTAGAACCATCAAACATCTAATTAAGTTAAACAAAAATTAAAAACCTTACTAGTTTTCGTTCAAAATCATTAGTGATTAATTGATGTATTTGTTACTGTATATCATGATGGTATGCAAATAGGATGATGGCACATTGCTCTTGCAATGATGGATGTAGTCTATATGTATTTGATATTAAAGTGATACCGTGTATTTTAGACGATGACACTATAATCCTAGCAATAAATTGAAATAAATTATGTTGACTCGACACAACACAGTTATGCTTAAATTAATGTTTTGTGTATGTTTCTTGAATCAATCATAAGTGTAAGGAAAACTTGAACTAGATCAACTGAGTATGGGGTGCTTTTTATTGAATTAATGTTTCTTATTGAACATGAAATGCAAAGCTTTTAAGAAAGAATAAAGAGTAAACTACCAAAATGGTCTCTAAGGTTTGGTCACTTTTTACTACATTAGTTCAAAACTTAAAACTTTTGAGTCTGAGTCCCTGTGGTTTTAATTTTGTTGTCACTTTCATCCAAAATCAAAATCTGGTCAGATTTTTCAGTTAACATCCAACTTTTATTTCTTTTTGCTCCCTTTTAATGAAGGGCGAAATTGTCTTTTAACATTTTATTATAACAAATTAAAAAAAATCTGACCATTTTGCCATTCATTAAAAAGGATGAAAAAGACAAAAAAAAAAAAAAAAACTGGATGTTAGCTGGAAAATTTGATTAGATTTTGCTTTTGGATGAAAATGACAATAAAATTGAAACCACAGGGACTCAGATTTAAAATGTTTGAGTTTTGAAATAAAGTGTCAAAAATGAACAAACCTTAGGGACCATTTTGACAGTTTACTCAAGAATAAAACATTGTCATGTAATCTTGATAGGGTTTCAGAAAATTTTGAAGTTGTGTTAGGATTTTAGCATGAATCGATTTGAGACATTATGTATGTAGTTATCATTGCGTGTAATTCTTGATCTCACATTATTAAATTTAATCTATCTTACTAATTCGAACTGATTCATAAATACCGGATCTTTATTTTTACAACGTAAAATGTATTTAAATTTGAACTTTTTCTTTATGTTTATGATTAAGAAACGAATTATAGTAATTTTGAACGAGTCAAAAGTTGAAGTAGGAGAAAGTGGATTAGCCAAAGTTGGAGGCAATGATGTTGGTAAGAAGTGGTAGGGGTGTAAAGTGACAATTTGACAAAAGATGGTGGGTGTTGAGTGGCCATAGCACCAGGCTTTTCTCCTCTTCACGCCTGCAGAATCTACGAATCTCCATTGGAGTTGCCAAGGGTGAAATTCAAAATTTGTGTATGTTGGGCGTGCTCCATTTCGGCCCCCCATATTTTCACTTTTTACCTTTTTTGGCCCTTTACATTGTTTTTCTTAGTTTTCCATATATATTCTCTTTAAACTAAGATGGTGCAAAAACATGATTTTTCAAAAAGTTACAAAATGGCTTTATAATAGGGAACACGTTGGGGACAAAGTGTGTCTAAGTATCCCTCGGTCAGATGCTATGTGACTCGTACTAATATACACTTTGAAGGTTACAAAACTTAATATATAACCCATATATACATTTTAACAATATAAAAAGGATTAACTAGTATGTAAAATTATTTTATGTCATGGGATATTTCTTGAAAGGCTGACTATTGATGGATTTTTGTGGAGTTGATATCTATTTAAACATGTGTTGTAATTTGTATCACTTAGTATAAATAATAAGATAGTATGAGCTAATAACTTACATGAACGTATAATCATGTATCTACTTCGACTCGCCTACATGCCTTAATTCACTATCTTATGTCTTATTTGAATCAAGAAAATTATACATGCAACAATATTCACCGTCATCTTACGCATGACTCCTATGCATAACGTATATACATTAAAATGCATCTTATAAACCAACCTTTGTGTGTCAACACATATCGAGAGAGATATTGTTACTATTGTTTTAGTCAAAAGTGTAATAAATAGAAGTAGAGGGACTAATTATATAGAAATTGTAATAAGTACCGATTGGATAATTGCCTCCAGGTAGGTCAACAAGTTCCCACACCTTAAGCTTTCTAAATTGAGATAATTCTTCTTGCATAGCCTGTACCCATCTGGAGTCCTAAATGGCGTCTCCGATGTCACTTGGTACTGACTATGAGAGAAATGCAATATACAATCCTTGATTAATAATATATGTCTGGCTTCGTGTGCCTACTCCTTCTTCAACTGAACCAATGACGTTTTCCAGAGGATGGTAATTGCGATTAGTTTTGTAGCCTGCATTTGGTTGTGTTTCAACTTGTTCTTACATGTTTGTAAGGTGTTCGTTAGGAATAATATCTGATGAGCTTTTATCTGGAACTGGATCGTTCACATTCGCCTTTGAGGAAGAAGCATTGTTTGAAGATGCATTCTCAGCCGAAGTGTCACCATTAACTTCTGCTAGAGGATCGATCGGATCCGCGACAGAAGGGGTGAAACGAGTGGTGAATGGTGTGAAACCAATGTCTGAAGTGTTAAACACTTCTTCAATTTGAGTGGTTTCTAGAGGTTTAGGTTGAGAAATGAGTTCGGGGACCGGAATGTCGAAAGTGTTGAAGATGACAACTACATCATAAAACCAATCAGGAGTGCTTCCAGTGTTAGTGTAGTTCCTTTCTTGAAAGTCCACGTAGTATGACTCAATCACCGTCTTAGTCCTTTTGTTGTAAACTCTATACGCCTTCTAAGTCGATGAATAGCACATGAAGAAACAAACATCTCCAACAGCATCGAACTTGATTAGATTATCTTGAGTGTTGAGGAGGGTGCATGAGCAACTGAATGGTCTGAAAAAGTGTATTAAAAACTTCTGTTTGAAAAGAAGTTCGTAAGCAATCTTCCCATGAGGTTTGACCATTAGAACTCTATTCAAGCATGTAGCAAGCAGTGTTGACCGCTTCTGCTCAAAAGATAATCGGTAGCTTGGAGTCCATGAGCATTGTTCGAGTGGCTTCAATGAGAGTCCTGTTCTTCCTTTCTGGAACACCATTTTGCTGAGGAGTTCTTTCAGCATTGTATTGAAGATGAATTCCTTTGTCTTCACAGAAAAAGATAAACGTCTGATTCTTGAACTCTATTCCGTTATCACTTCTGATGGATTTAACCTTCTGCTTGTGACGCTCTCGATCATTGGGATGAAAGTCTTCAGAATATCAGCAATTTCACTTTTTGTTTCAAGAAAATAGACCTACGAAAAACTAGAGTAGTCATCTGTGATCACCAAATAGTAGGAACTCTTAGCCAAACTTTTAACGCTTGAAGGACCAAAGAGATCCATATGTATTAGTTGCAAAGGAGAACCGATTGTTTTCACTTCTTTGGACTTGTGCGGCTCTTTGTGATGTTTACCTTGGGCTTATGCGATACATTTATTAGAAAACGGAAATTATTTAATTGGTAAACCTCTTACTAAATTTAATTTAGAAAGGTTGTTCATGTTTTTTAAATTTACATGTCACATTTTCCTGTGCCAAAGCGGTGACTCTGATTCTGATGCTTTGAAATCAAATAAATCATTTGATCTGTTGATTTGGAAATTTTCATATTTAAGACATATGTGTTATTTTGATGGGGTGCCCTGAGCATAACCATCTCGGGAGGAACTGTATAGCCTGGCTTGAGAAAGACACATTCTAGGTCGTTGAACATAACTGATATTCCTTTATCACAAATTTGTGATACGCTCATAAGGTTATAGCATAGTTCTGGGACATAATTAACGTCTTCTAGAGTTATAGCATATGAAACCATGTCTTCAAGTCCAATGATCTTTCCCCCTTTCCACCACCGGCAAAAGATACAAAATCGTCGTTAATAAACTTGAAGTTTGTGAATAGTTCCTTCAGACCCGTCATATATCGAGAGCTCCCGCTATCTACTTGCCATATGTATTCCATCAAGGTCCACAACCATTTTGAAATTTATTCTGTACACAACAACAAAGATAATATATACAGGTTAGTTGACGATCGGAACCCAAACTTACTTAAAATTTTAATCTATCATGATTCTCTACAATGATATCCTCTTTATGTTTCCAAAAACAAGTAGAGTTTACGAATCCTTTAACAAAATTTTTGAATTTGTCAAACTATTCTGTAATGTTTTAAGCAAAATTGTGATTTTGTTTTTGAAACTTTCTATTTTTGCAATGTGTCCTAAATGGCCACATCTGAAACATCAAGAGCAATGTGTATTATTTTTCTTCGAGGTTAAGGCGTTAGATGATGATGTTTGTGATGATCATCTTGAACAGCACGAGACATTTTCTAAAGAAGCAATCGAACTTGAGCTTTTGATTTTCTTCATTTTCTTGTCAAGTTGGCTGATGTCTTTTATGCAATCTTCAGAATCTTCACTTCCTTCTGTTGTAGTAGAGCTTAATTCCTCACTGCTGCATTCTTCACTGTCTTCTGTGGTTGTCTAGCTCAACCCTTCACTGCTACTTGTAACGCTTCGCGTTTTGAAACTTACCTTAATCAAAAAGACTACTTACATTCCTATCTTTTTGAAAACTTGAATCCATATCGCATTCGTAATCAACTTTAATACTTGTTAAATACTTAAACGTATTTTAATCACACATATTCATTATTGTTCGTGAAACGTATCCATCTTGCAAACAAACATCGAATATACATGACTTCATACGCTTATATATCATTTTACACTTACGAATACTTAATCCATGATTCTCATGCTTAATTAATGTTTAGTTACATTTTTAAATTACTTAAAATGACTTATAAAGTGCCAACAATCAAACACAAGGGACCATTTGTGCCAAAAATAAACTTCAGCCCGGAAATTATACCCATCGTGCTACACGACGGGATTGGGACATTTTCGCGGCACGCGAAGGCCATCAATCCGCAGAAAGTTGTTTATGGTTCACGGATTGGTTATCTTGGTCACCTTTCTTCCTAACTAACTTCATTTAACACTCCTAACTCAAACCCTAATATCCTACCTATATAAACAACACTTCCCACTCTCATTTTCCATTTTACAATCCCTCTAATCACTCTCAAAACACCTCCTAATCTCTCTAATTTCCAGAATCGGAGAGAAACTTCAAGACATTCAAAGTGAGTTCTAGCTCACTTCTACAACCATTTCTTGCTTGTTTCTTGTTCTTTAACACTTGGATAACCTCTAGGAAGGTTTTCACAAGATTACCTTGGTAATCTAAGGTGAAACCTCACCACATTTGGGGTCCAAAGTGTGTAAACTATCTGTTTTGTTTTCATAATCTTGTATATTCTTGTTTCTGACAAAAACTTGGTGGAATATTATACCCACTGTCACGACCCCCGACCCCACCCTGGACGGGAGCCGCGAGCAGTCAAGTGGCACCGATGGTCATTTTAAAAACATTGCAGCGGAAATGTTCATCAGGACCGTGAGTTAGGAAAAATATTAGAGTTTAGAAAACACCAGATTTTATTTATTAAATAGATGGGAACAAACCCACTTTTTACAAAGGTAGCTTTAGTATGGGATAAACCCGAACAACATTTCTTGATTTAGTTTATTAATAAAATAAGCCACTTCTTTAAGCCTTTCGGTGACGTATCACAGCTCTTATTCCAATCTACTGTAATCACCTGAAAAGCGTTTTAAAAAGGTTTTGTCAGCAGGAAATACTGGCGAGTTCATTCATTTTTGTATAAAACGACACATTGTTATAATTTACAGCATTAAGAGTTTTCACATTTGCCCCTATCTATTAATTAGCTGGTTCAGTTGTCACTCGACCTTATCTATGACCGTGGACATATCACTAAATTAGGCTCGCCTACCTAAAGTGATAAATCATTAGTAGTGTTGTGCACAAAACCCCCACATACTGCCAGTAATTAAAGATTAGCAAAGACTTAATCACTGCAAAATATAACTGGAAAACATTTAGGGTTTTGCAAAGCACTTTGATAAAAAGAGAATGACTCACCTTGTTAGCATATAGTCTTGATTAAACAAGCATCTTGATTCTAAGTCTTCTGATGATTATACATCTATTTTGATTGTAAGTGTATAGTGCAGAATTTTCTGGTAGTTAAACATTTAGTTTAACAGAGTGGAATACGTATTAGTGTTATACCAAATCAAACCTAACGATGGTCACGAGATCAGAACCTTAACGAAATTCACAAAGTATAGTCTTGTTTAGACAACACTTTGGCATTCGTTTCAGAACCTTAACGAAATTCCCAAGGTATAGTCTTGTTTAGACAGCACTTTGGCATTCGTTAGTTGGTTCCCGAATCGATCGAACAGAATATCGCATCGGTGATTATTGGTTAGAACACAACGTATAGAGAGAAGAATAGAAGAAACGAGCAAAGAAAAATGAATCCTAAGCTTCCTATTTAAAGGTAGGAAATATGAAATTTCCAGGAAGTTTCCTATATACTTTTCTAAGAAGTTACCTATATATTTTCTAGGAAGCTTCCTACCCACATATATATCCTCCTACACCTTCCTTGCACCTTCCTTTGATATTATCTATCTCATGTATATCTTTAGCTGTTTCACTTTTACCTAACTGTTTAACTGATTAACTTACTTAGCTGATTAATTAAATAACGTAATTAGCTGATTAATTAACTTACTTAGCTTGCTTAACTGCTAAGTTTTACATAACCATTAAGTTTACGTAATCATTAAGTTTACTTAACTATTAAGTTGCCTTAACTACTAAGTTTACTTAATCATTAAGTTTTCTTAGCCACTAAGTTAACTTAATTGTTAAGTTATTTTAACTACTATGTTTACTTAATCACTAAGTATTCTGGTTTAACAGCTTCCTGGTTTATGAGTTCTAATTTCTAGATACAATGGAACTCGTATTAGTGTATTAACTCAATTCAACTTTAACGATAATCACGAGATCGAAACCCTCACAACAAATGACAAAGTATAGCCAGATATTGGCAGCACTTAAACATCCATTGGATCGGTTTTAATCGATCGGATAAAGTATCGTACCAGTGATTAGAGTTATTACCCTAATATGGGCAGAGTTTCGGGATTTAGAAGTTCTGACATTAGAACGACAGAACAAGAGAACAAGAGAAAGAAAAGAATTGAACGATTTGAAATGAAACTCGAACTCCTTATTTATAGGGCTGGAAATGGGGCACGTCGTGGCCCGCGAAGCACATAAGCTTCTTCTACGCAGCCCGCGAGGGAGTCTAGGTCGACGCGTGTCATGCCACATGGCTTTGATCGTTATCCGGAGTTTGTCAAGCTGTCGCCCCCCGCGTAAGCTTTGGTTAACTCTTACGCGGCCCGCGACAGATGGATAATTTTAGATTTTCTTGATTTTTGCCAATATTAGGGTTTTAGGGGTCCGGGTTTCCACTTACGAAGTGTTTTGGGACATTTTTTGCAGGTCCTTACATCCTCCCCACCTTATTTAAAATCTCGTCCTCGAGATTTACGGAAATTTGGAGGAATATTCTTAATTCGACATTGATCATAGTTTCCAGGTATACTCTGGTCCTTACTTTGAATTCCACTTTACTTTGACCAGAACCGTTCTCCATGCTTTGAGATTCTTATCTTTGACTTGTAAGATCTTTCAATGGACTTTTTGTTTACCTCTATATCCTGAAGAGGTACAACTTAAAGATTTATCAATTAAGTATTTCCTTAAGTTTTATACATGAAATAAATCATGTATGCCTGCCATTTCCTTTGGAAATTTTAACTGATAAGCTACTGGCCCAATCTTTTGAATAATTTCAAACGATCCAACAAATCTCGGGCTTAGCTTTACTGAATCTGACTATTCCGTTTCACGGAGAGATTTTTAGTATATTCTTATTCTAATTCTAATGATTTTCCAGTGTAATGGTCTGATAGTTGCTTTTCTCATATTTTGCTTGACAGAATGGATGGTGCCTTCATTTCATAAAGTGTTTCAAATGGGCAAGACTAATACTTGTAGGTTATTTTTCGAAAAAATCTTATGGGTGATAATCTCACTTTCACCAATATTTATTGCACATGTACTTAGCACATCTTTTTATGTTTTGTAGTGTTCCTTCACACTACATCAAAATGAGTTGGGTTAAAATTTCCCCAGAAATGAGAAGTGAAATGACTGTCTCGATTTAATACAATAGATAACGGAATTCTATGTAGCGAGACTATTTTGTCCCCACACAACTTAACTAAATGTATTATACTAAAGGGTTTCCTTCATTGGTAGGGATTAAGCAGACTTGGTTAGTCGATCCACAATCATCCAGATTGTGTCATTTCTTGTTTTGGGTAATTTGGTAACAATATCCATTGTTATCAATCTCATTTCCATACTGATATTTTTATTGTTGAGGTAAACCTAAAGGGTTTAGTTTTAACTTGCTAATAAACTAAATACTTGTAACTTGTTACATCATTCTTCATTCCTATCTATCCTAAATTCTTATTTAACCATTGATACCCCTTATCATATACTTTGTTTTATGAGCTTTCCTAAGAATTATGTATGTTTCTTTAGATAGTTATCCAAATTCTTTTCTTATGGAATTTCCAAATTCCATCAGTTCCTTTTTCTGATTCCTTCTTTATAATCCTTCAGCATCATCCTTGATTGCTGTTTCTTGGGTACTCTTTAATTGTTTTATTAAATCTATCTGCAATTTAATCTAAGAGCACATACTTTTTTTGGCTTCTTATGAAACTTACGACCTAAAGCATCAACTACTACGTTAGTCTTAACTTTGTGATATAACAATCGGTGTTGTTCCTGGTCTCAGATGAATTCTGAGTTTCTCCTCACGATCGGGTGATAGTCCAAGTAGATCCTCTGGGAAAACGTCAGTGTATTCCGATATTACGGAATTTCTTTCAGTTCCATGCCTCCATTGTTAATGAACTCCGAGACCATATATGCTATGTCTTACTTCCGTGCATAACTCGCAGCTTTCATCACAGATGAAATTTGTTGGCTGATTTGTCTTGTCTCCTTGTGGTCACTTCTCCGGTTGGCTTGCAAATCTCAATGTAATTCAGCTATCACCCCCAGGAGTCATCGTTTCCATTTGTTCCTTTTTATGAAGCAGACAGAATTTCCTTTCTGTCAGTTCTCTCCATTTCATGGCATACGTCGTGATCATGTGTTTTGAAGATCGGGTCTCACTATCTTAATGTCTAAATTTTGAAGCATACATTACTTCATTCTTCTTAACATATATTAATGGTTTGGACAACTTTAATCCTTTCCGAACCACATATTTTTCGTAATAGCTTCTTTATTACCGATAATTTTAGTAGGACTATAGGTGAAGAGTCTTTGTAAGTGTATCTAGTAGTGGTTACTCTTATCTTCGCAAGAGTTCTTAAAGGAAGTAGAATTAATCTTGTAAATTTTTAGACGTTTTGTGCCTAGCACAACTTTAGCTACAGGTTTCCTAATGCGTTAATAAGCTAAGGTAACGCAAAGGGATTTCTCATACTTTTGATGGCGTCCCAACATAAAGGGTTTACATCATTCATTTTATCACACGAGTTACAAGACGGATGATCGAATAATTCTTGATATCGGAATTATAGATGTATATGAGAGATTACTGATAAAGAATTCTGGAATTATTATTGACACACATGCTTGTGATTTATTCTAAATTGTCAATCCTTATGGTTTTTGGATTTCCTTATAGATATACATATCTATACAATCATATATTTCACATATTGTAATATACATACCATTCATAAGGTCAAATGTATTTAACATATTTATATTTCCAAAACTAGTCAGATATCAGGTCATGATACTATTTAGGGAATTATGTTACTTGTTTGACATATCATATACCTCATCTTACCCGGTTCTCGCCGGAGAGGTAACCCCATCTTACCCGGTTCTTGCCGGAGAGGTAATTTAAATTTCCCATTAATAGATCTTTCTTAAATCATGATTAAAAATGAGCCTTTCATCAAAGAACAAGGAAATTAGTATTCCCATGACGGATCATATTCCAGAACTAAGTAGTACCAATAAATAAGAAATAACAGTGGCCAAGTGTTATTGCTTATTTACCATACTTGCAACGTTCTAGTTATCATCCTCACGGCATACCAATATACATCACACTTTATTTATGCAAGCTTATTTCAAAGCTAATACTAAAGTATCTTTCTTAAGTTCAAGTCTAAATACTATCCTGGGTGCTACTAGTTAATAACAATTTCCTAACTCTTTCGTTTAAGCTTACGTATTATTACAACACCTAATTGCTTAAACCAGTGGCTCTGATACCACCTCTGTCACGACCCCCGACCCCACCCTGGACGGGAGCCGCGAGCAGTCAAGTGGTACCGGTGGTTATTTAAAAACATTGCAGCGGAAATGTTCATCAGGACTGTGAGTTAGGAAAAATATCAGAGTTTAGAAAACACCGGATTTTATTTATTAAATAGATGGGAACAAACCCGCGTTTTACAAAGGTAGCTTTAGTATGGGATAAACCTGAACAACATTTCTTGACTTAGTTTATTAATAAAATAAGCCACTTCTTTAAGCCTTTCGGTGTCGTATCACAACTCTTATTCCAATCTACTGTAATCACCTGAAATGCGTTTTAAAAAGGTTTTGTCAGCAGGAAATACTGGCGAGTTCATTCATTTTTGTATAAAACGACACATTGTTATAATTTACAGCATTAAGAGTTTTCACATTTGCCCCTATCTATTAATTAGCTGGTTCAGTTGTCACTCGACCGTATCTATGACCGTGGACATATCACTAAATTAGGCTCGCCCACCTAAAGTGATAAATCATTAGTAGTAATGTGCACAAAACCCCGCCATACTGCCAATAATTAAAGATTAGCAAAGACTTAATCACTGCAAAATATAACTGGAAAACATTTAGGGTTTTGCAAAGCACTTTGATAAAAAGAGAATGACTCACCTTGTTAGCATATAGTCTTGATTAAACAAACATCTTGATTCTAAGTCTTCTGATGATTATACATCTATTTTGATTATAAGTGTATAGTGCAGAATTTTCTGGTAGTTAAACATTTAGTTTAACAGAGTGGAATACGTATTAGTGTTATACCAAATCAAACCTAACGATGGTCACGAGATCAGAACCTTAACGAAATTCACAAAGTATAGTCTTGTTTAGACAACACTTTGGCATTGGTTTCACAACCTTAACGAAATTCACACGGTATAGTCTTGTTTAGACAGCACTTTGGCATTCGTTAGTTGGTTCCCGAATCGATCGGACAGAATATCGCATCGGTGATTATTGGTTAGAACACCAACGTATAGAGAGAAGAATAGAAGAAATGAGCAAAGAAAAATGAATCCTAAGTTTCCTATTTATAGGTAGGAAATATGAAATTTCAAGAAAGTTTCCTATATACTTTTCTAGGAAGTTACCTATATATTTTCTAGGAAGCTTCCTACCGACATATATATCCTCTTACACCTTCCTTGCACCTTCCTTTGATATTATCTATCTCATGTATATCTTTAGCTGTCACTACGTCAAAACTGGGCTTTAGCCACATTTTTTCCAAAACCGGCATGCTACACATTTAAATAAATGTGTGGCTAAAGGTCATTTATAATATTTTAAAACACTTTTAGCCACACATTTTATTATTAATGTGACCATTGTATGACAACTCAAAACCTTTAGCCACACTTTTCGAAAAAAAAATGTGACATTTACTAGCGAGTCTAGCCACAACTCAAAAAGTGTGGCCGAATGTGACCTACTGCCACGGTATTTATGTAATTTTTTAATTCATGTGACGAAAACACATATTTTCCAAACCTTTAGCCACACTTTCAATAAAAAATGTGACCATCATGTGTCATAGTAGAAAAGTGTTGCCAAATATTACTAATTGTTACAGTAGGTTTTTGGTGATGTGGCTAAAAAATAATGCATATAACCTCTTATGAATTTATGTGAACAATAGTAGTGTTTATTAGCCACTTATAAGTTTTGTATGTCGCTAAAACTTATCAAAGGTGATTAAAAAACATAAAACGTGACTATAGGTAAATCGTCACACTTTAATTACATTATAGTTTATACGTGACAATGGTTACCCACAAAATACACCCAAAAATTCCAAATTCTCTACTCATCTCTCCATATCAAGCTCCATCCTTTTCACTCTGCCTCTCATCCCTCCGCTCTGGTGCCTTCATCTGCAACCAGGTAACTCTCCCCTTTAGAATAGTCCCAATTTTGAAATTAAAAACCCTAGGTTTACGGTGGAAGACGATATAGAATTGTTGTATTTCTCTGAGACCAGCGATTCAGGAAGATTTCATTTGCTAAGAATCTGAAGACAGAGACGATGGATTATGTAGATCCGATAGTGATGAATCCTATAAAGGGAACGACACTGCATTGCCAGTTGCTCTTTTGAGGTATACCGTTATTGTATAAGGTTAATGAGATGTAATTAGGCATTTGTGTTTACATCATTTCGTTTAAATTTCATAGAATTGTCAGGAATTCGTGTTGTATTCCTTTGTGTAATTTGTTCTGGGGTGGGGTCTATATAGCAGGTCTACTGATACATCTTGCCTCAAATCATATATTTGAGGATTCTATCATATATCAACATAAATATGGGTGAGGTAGTTAGAATATGGTAGATTGAGTTGAGTTTTTGTTATAGTGTCGTACAACGATTTGATCTGGTAGATTCGAATTGGCGATATGTTCGATTTGATTTTTCGCATCTGGATCATACCGAATCCGAATCTGTTACAGGATTCGCTAACGTTTCGAGATGACGGCTGGTGCTGAAATTGTTTGTAGTGAGGTGGTTTGTAAGGTGGAGATTGAGAAGGAAGTGTGGTTCTGGTGTAAATACAGTCAGTAGTCTTGAAACTGTTGATTGTAATGTCGGTGGTAATGGTAATTGTAATGGCAACGAAGATTCCACTTGTGTGTTTGTGAACGGGAGTGTCGAGGTGAGTGCTGATGAGTTTGGTGATGCAGGTGGTGTTAATGTTGATGGTGAAGTTGAGCAGTTTAAGAAAGAAGGGTGACTGTTGATTTGTTGGTGTCGGAGACTGCTAGCGTTGATCACGGGGATATGAAAGTAAGTGTTACGGAGGTAAGTGCAGTTCAAGACGATGTAAATGTTAAGAATGGATTTGATGTTGATCCTCATGTGGTCCTTGTGAGTAATGGTATTGCTAAGGATGTTAATGGTCATCTTGAAAAGGTCTCGGGGAACAGAAGGCGGATGTTAAGAGCACCAAAGAAGTGGATGATATTGGTTCGGGGCTTATCAAGTCAACTCTGAACAGTATAGAAAGCTCTCAAGTGACTGGTTCTGAGTTAGAGTATGCTATTAAGCCATCTGATGTAACCAACAGAATAGATGAGCCCCTCTCCGCACCCTTTACAAGTCGCAATCTGTTATCAATCTGACTGACAAGGCAGAATGCCTAGTGATAGTTGATGGGTCCGGTAAGACATATGAAGATTTGGAATTTCTGATAACAGCTGAACAGAAAGGTCAAGCAACAGATGACGTTTCTGGTAAGCCATACGATGATTTGGGAGGGGTCAGGTTAGAGCTGATAACCCAGAATCTTGTGGAGGCCCAATCATGGGATAAAAATGTAAAGTGTCAGTTGATCGGTTAGATTTCATTGGCAGTTTAGCCTGACTAAATTTCTGTTCATTCAGCTTTCTTGATCTCAGCTTTTATCACGCTAGAGACATGATTTGGTTCAACATCTACATTGACCTCTGACCTTATCAGAGGTGGCAATTATTGGAAGAGTACGACACGAACCCGACAAAAAAATAATCGGGTTTTTAGTTGCATGTTTGGGTTGACATGTCTAACTAGTTTAAGAAACTAGTGGTGTTCAGGTTGTACTAAAACTATACAAGCAACCCTTCAACCCCTTTTAAAAATAGAAAAAAAATATAAATAATTTACATCTTTATTATGACCAATATACAATCCAGCAACTTGTTTATCTCATTTACAACCTGTCAACTCGTCTTGACTTGTCAACCCGTCTAACCGTATAAACAAACATTACTCAAGGTTCTAGAATCAGAACAGAGTCCAGATCCTGGTCTTGTTTTGCCTGAGTATCCATATAATTGCTCAATTTCAGAACTAATAATCGTTGATCTGAACTATACTAGATTTAGAATTATAGTCTTATATAATATAACTTGTGTGGTTGTTTTGTACATCAGTTAACAATTGATGACTAGTGGAAATGACTGGAGAATAAGCACTAGTTCAATTCAAGTTTTTATTTTTTTAACTTGAGTTTTCCTTAAGTTACTAATTTGAAGACACCAATCATTTGCGGGAGAGAACCCACTCCCTGTGAAGAAGAGAAACATCTTGCTAATGAGTGTTCAGCCGAACTGAGTGCAAAAGTGAATCAGGTAATTTGTCTCATTGATATATTATTAAAGCTAATTGTCTCAGCAGAACTGAGTGCAAAAGATCCATGATTTACTATTGTCTAAAATATTATAATTTCAGGTTATAAGTATAATTAAAGATCTGTGGGAAAATGAGGCTGGTCTTTGTCGTGCTGCCATGGCAAAATAATGATACAAAAAATATATTAACAGATACAGAGATGGAGACTTGTCAACAGGATAAGTCAATAATACTTAAAAGGAGGCTTGCTGATGAGATTGAAAGACAGGTAATGCTTTGCATTTTTTATCCTGTGCATTTCAAACAAATAATTTGTTTTATGGAATAAAAATAACAAAAGAATTATGTTTTTTCTCTTTAACATGAATTGAAAATAGTTTATGTTATGTTACAGATGATGAAATGCTTCCCGTGACCGAAAAATAGGTAATGTAGAAGCAACAACGGGTGTAGGGTATCATATTTATTTTGATACCGACAGGGACTTAAAGCTCGTTAATTTTCAAGAAAAAAAGAGTGTAGTTGGCTAGTGAAGAAATATCGAATTACTTGCAACATCAACCATTTGTAGCCGTAGATGGTCAAGGTGGGCTAAAAAGACCTGCTGAAAATTCTCTCAGATGCAAAGTTATCTTTTAAAGGTATTGAGGAGGAATGCAAAGTTACCTTGCCGCGAAGCGCTCGTGTTTTTATATTTGTATATACAACTTGTATACGAATCGTTTAAGGTTTGAATTATGTTTCCGCCCAGTATTGTTGACTTCGCCATAACGTGCGGGTTCCCCACTAGTTGGTTTGCAACTCAACTTGTGTGAAATATCACCATTTATGTTGGACTTTGTTTATACACGCCTAATTACTAAACTTCTGGTCTTTTGTTTTTTGTCTTCATCGTATTTTTTTAATGATAAAACTTACATACCTTAAATTACACCAAATAAATCCTAATTACTCCTCCCCTTGGGATTGAACACAAGACCTCCCACTAAGAGGCAAGAGCCTCTACCAAGTGTGCTAGCCCCACATTGGTGTCTTCATCGTATTTATAGAATATATATAAATCATTTCTATGTTTTGTGTCTTTGATCGCATAGAAGATTCACAGAGATTAAACATGTAATCTCTTCGTTTTTTATAAATTTATTTAAATTTTAGTTCGGTTCCTCTGGAAAAACTTCCCTATAAATGATACTTTAAATAAAAAATACTCTATTTAAAATAGAGTTAAATGCCATTTTAGTCCACTAAGTTAACTTCATCCATTTTTTCTATTAACGAGAAATGCAATTCAGTCATTTTATATGTAAGTCTGTTAACTAGAAGGAAAATCCAACCATCTAAAATGACTTGCCCTTCTCGTTAACAGAAAAAAATGGATAAAGTTAACCCAGTTGACTAAAATGACAACGGTGAAATCTTTTTGGACCCACATGTGAAAAATGAAACATTTGGACTAAACTGACAAAATGACCCAAACCATAGGGACTAAAATGGCATTTAACTCTTTAAAATAAATATACAAAAATCTTACATAAAAAGTCATATATGGCTTAATGGACGATATTAGGCCTTAAGGAATCATGACGGACAATAATAGGTCGGTCATATATGTCATAATGAACCATATCAGATCTTAATGGATCACAACGGACAATGATAGATCATATATGTCTTAACAAACCATATTGGGTCTTAATGGATCACAATGGACACTAGTATGTCATAGAGTTGCATAAATCAGTTCATTTCAATAATCAGTTCGGTTAATCGGTATAATCAGTTAATTTGACTTTTTGACTTTAACCGGTTATTACTTTAACTGGTCATTTGTTTAACTGGTCTGGCTAATTACTTTAACCGGTTATTTTTTTGTTAATAACTGGTTTTTTGCCCTTTTTTGAAATTTTTGGTTTTTTCGGTTAGCTGGTCTACCGGTTAAAAAAACCGGTTAATATCTGGTTACTGTACTAACTATTTATAACCGGTTACCAACATACGGTTAAAAATAACCACTAACTAGTTATTCCTCGAGCGGTTATTAACCGGTTATTTTGTGCACCTCTAGTATGTCATATACGTCTTAACGGATCATAGTGCTCTTTAGTGGATAATAATGGACAATATTAAATTATATATGTCTTGATTGACCATATTGGGTCTTAATAGATCATAATGGAAATAATAGATCATATACATTTTAATTGACCATATTGGACCTTAATAAATCAAAATTAATAATAGTAGATCATAAATGTTTAATGGACCATGTTGGGCATGGATAAAATAGACAAAAGTAGATCATAAATGTCTTAATGAAACATATTGGGCCATAATGGATCACAATGGACTATACATGTCTTAATGGATCATGTTGGGCCTTAATGGGTCACAATAGACAATAGTAGATCATACATGTCTTAATGGGCCTTAATGGATCATAGTGGACAATAGTTGATCAAACATTTCTTAATAGACCATGTTGGGCGTTAATGGATCACGAAGGGCAATAGTAGATCATACATGTCTTAATAGATCATGTTGGGACTTAATGGATCACAATAGACATTAGTAGATCATAAATGCCTGAATGAATCATATTAGACCATAATGGATCACAATGGACAATACATGTCTTAATAAACCATGTTGGGCCTTAATGGATCATAATAGACAATAGTAGACCATACATGTCTTAATGGGCCTTAATGGATCACAAATGACAATAATTGATCAAACATTTCGTATTAGACCATGTTGGGCCTTAATGGATTGCAATGGAAAGTAGTAGATCATGCATGTCTTAATGGACCATATTGGGCCTTAGTGGATCACAATGGCCAATAGTAGATAATCCGTGTTTTAATGAACTTATTCGATTCTGACTGGATAACGTCAGTACGGATAAAACCGTTGACATTTTCTACTATTCATAACCGGTATAAGTTTAGTTGAAGACAAAATTGTATCCGGTGCCTGTATCATATCGCTTTTGTAATTAACCGAACCGATACCCACCTTAAAACGTTGCGAAGAGTGGGGAAACCACTAATTAATATATAAATATATAAATAGTTATTATATAAATATAATATAGTATATTAAATAAAACTTATTTAAATAAAATGCTTGTTTAGGTTCGTGAGTCGACTTGAGCTCGATAAATGAAGCTCAGACTTATTACTAAACAAACTTATTTTTAGGCTCGGGCTCGTTTATGCTCGATTTGTTTTGATTTGTTTTGAGTTTTTTTTTGAGTCGATCTCGATAGCTTGCGAGTTTGCATCAATAAATACCTTTGTTTCACCGACTTCTCGCACGAAAATTTTAATTTCCCCCTCAATTTGTTAAAACTTTCCGCCTAAATTTCCTAGTTATAGTTCCCCTCCCATCCCCTATTGCTTATAAACACCAACTAGTAGGGTGCCCGCGCGATGCGGCGGGGGCGACACTTTGGATTGCGGCACTCGTTGCTGGTAGTTTTCTTATTTGTATATGATAACATTATTGTGGTGGATATATGTCATAAGTGTTACACATGAGAGCCTAACACCTATAATGTCTTGCAATGTTCGATCAACTGCCTCTATCGCCTAACGTTTCGCCATCGATGCCTCATCCCATATAATTAACTTGGAGGACCTAATTAGTTGACTTATAATTCCTAAAATTTTGGGACATAGTTTACTATTTATCTACTAAATATCGTAAATTAGTATTAAATAAATATCGTAAATTAGTATTAAATAATTCCTAAAATTTTGGGATATAGTTTACTATCTATCTACTAATATCCTAAATTAGTATTAAATAATTCCTAAAATTTTGGAACATAGTTTATCTTCTATCTACTAAATATCAAAGTTTTGTTTTGTTATAAAAATTAATAATAAATAAAGTATAGAAAAACTGTTTTAAACATGTAAAGATTCGTTTGTTAATAAAAAATACTAAACAAATGACAAAAGTATATTAGTTCAATCGAGATGTAAATTATAAGTGCAATAAAATAACACAAAACATAAACTTCAAATATAAAATAAACTTTATTATTCATGGGATAGTCTAGATCAAACAAAAACAACTGAAAATGAAAAAAAACATAAAAACACTTGATATATTTCATCTAATTTCTCTTCTTTTTTGATCCGTTTTTCTTGTTTGTGCTCGAATCAGCAGTATCATCTAATTCATCTTCTTTCTCATCGTCATCAGAATCATCTAAATTTATAACCTCGACCCATTTCCATTCAGAGAGTCTCTTAGATCTTTTCTTTTGATTCTCATACTTCCGATCCTTAAAAAACAAAAATTTAATAAAAAAAGTTAAAAAATGATTAAATAAATTTTATAAAAAAAAATATTGAATAAAATTTTTTTAAAAAGATTAAATAAATTTTAAAATTACCTCTTTACTAAATTGACGTTGAAGATTAGACTTTTATGGACTGAACATTGCACCATAAGAAATAATTTCAACACTATTATCACCATCATCCTACAATAAAACACCAAATAATAACATAACGAACTTGTTAATATGAAAGGTTATAAGCGAAAATATTACTTAAAAACTAACAAAAGCTTGTTCGACAACTGGGGTGTTTAAATTGGTGTGTTGAATCTGAAAAATCAAATAAGTTAGTATTCACATAAAAGTAAATAAAAGAAAAAAATTATTCATTATTGCGATATAACAAAACTTATCATAGAACCGACCTTAGATTTTTCAATATCGCATGCTTGTTTTTTCGCATCAAGTGAATTCAGAACTGGCTCCATATTTTAAATCTGTTTATCAATAGAAATGTATAATTGTGAGTGTTTGCTATGTATTTATAGTAGTCCATTAGGGTTTAGTTTTAGATTGGTCATCCACTTATTTAGGAAGTTTGTTGTGACTTTTAAGTTTTTAAAATAAGATGCACATATCATGTTTCGTTTGTTGTGGCATGTTTAATAGGAAGTTTGTTGTGAGTTTTATCTATACTATATTAAACATGTCACAACAAACTGACTCTGTACAAGTAAAATTAGGGAATATTTTAGTTTATTAATATCGTTTAAAACAAAAAACTTGGGTAAAAAACAAATGTTAATGCACGGTAGCTAGGTAATGGTCAAAGCTGGCTTGGGTAAAAAACAAATGTTGGCTTTAATCAATTGTACATTTACGCATCGGCTATTTGTACTTTATGAACGCACGGCGAAACTAAAAAAGGCAACTATCGAAACGTTTAAAAAATGTGCCGATCATCATGGTACCTTCGGATTTTTTTAAAACATTACGGGTTGTAAGATATCGCAGGAATACATTAAAGAATTAAAGAGGGGGGGGGGGAGTGTAACTAATTACCCATAATTATGTTAAATGTCAAGGATTTAAATGTAATAGATTGAGGGACTAAAAAATAATTATGGTTTAAAAGACCACTTTACCCTCATTCTAGGGGTTTATTTATAAATAATGGGGGAAGAAGTTCTTAACTTTTGGGAATCCTTCCCTCATGTATTATAATATAGTATAGATATACCCTAAAAATCCAGTTTTCACCAGATTCGCATTTCGTTTCCCACTCAATTTTTATAACTTACGAGCAGGAGTGATTTGACCAGGCGACCACTAACATGTTCGTTGCTCATATACACGTCTCACGTTCTCTCCCTCTGAACCGGTACGAATCACACAGTGTTAGTAGTAGACGTTTATATTAAATGCTCTGATCTGGTGTAGTTTTTTTATTATGTTGATAGATTTGGTTAGTTTAGGTTTGTTGAATTTTCGTGATGTTGTGATGTTAAACAGCTTGGATCTACGTATTTGATGTTTGAGAGTGTGAATTTGTTGTTGTGAAATTGTTGTAAGTTTTTAAGTGTGTGATGCGTTAATCCAGTGAAATACTCGGTTTCAGTGTTTGTATATTATGATTAATCATTCTGGATCTGTGTTTTCATGTTTGATTGATTATTTATCTGTTTGAGAGTGTGAATTAGAATCTGCAAAGTTAATTTAGGTTTCAAGTTTTTAATACTTTAATCTGGTGAAATATTCTGTTTCAGCTTCTGTATATGTGTATTGTGCTCTTAAGCGTTTTGGATCTGCATTTTCATATTGAGAGTGTGAATTGGTTATGTGAAGTTAATTTATTGTTCAGGTGTTTAATACATAATCTGGTGAAATATGTTGATTGTTACATGCTTGAAGGTTAATGTAGTGAAATAGTATAGAAAATGTCTTTGATTGTTGGCTAATTGATGAGAATTGTAATTTTGAACGCATATCTGTCTTTCATTACACTTCCAGATTTGTCTAGTTTAATTTTGTTTCACTGTGTTTGGTTGAGTATTGTGATATTAATCGGTTTGGCTCTGTGTTTTTTATATTTAATTGATTATCTCTATTTGAGAGTGTGAATTGGCTTCTGTGAAGTTATTTTAAGTTTCAGGTGTTTAATACGTTAATCTTGTGAAATATGTATTAACAATGTTGATTGTTAGAGAAATAGTATAGAAAATGTTATTGACCGTTGGCTAATTGCTGAGATTATATTCGGTAACACGTATCTGTCTCCCATTACTTTGCCCGACAAATGACTTGTATAACATCAACTCGTGAATGGCCTTTACAATTTCAAAAAGTACCTTGTCTCTGAACTAGTGAACTGCAACACTCGTTAATGGCGGTTTCAATCTCCATATCGAGCATCAGTGGGCATCCGAATGGCACTTGGAGCTGCAAGAGCCTTAGAGTAAGTGAATACTAATATATTCATAAATTCACCACCAAAATAAACTTATTTTATGTTTAATTTGCATATTAACGTCCCGCTTCGTTTTCTTTCTCGCTTGTGGTGGTTTAGATATCTACACGATTTTAGCGAGCAACCTATTATTCACAGAAACTTCAAGTCTGCAAATGTTCTTCTCGATGAAGATCTTTCTGTGCGTGTCTCTGATTGCGGTTTAGCTCCGTTAATATCTCGTGGCACAGTAAGTCAGGTAAGTTGTATTATCCAATGGGTTGAACAGGTCAAAAGAGTTGAAAGACTCCCGAAGTACAACTTCTTAAATCATTTTTAAAAAATATAGAGTAAAATTATAATCGCAATAGTTTTAGAGCTGTTTGTGGGTCAACAAAACCGGACCCACCCAAAAAAATCACCCGTTTTAACTAAAAAAGTCAACATGGTCAGTATTTTGTGTTCTCTAAATTGCTTGTATATCCATACAGTTGTCAGGACAACTTCTGTCAAGACAATATCAAACTTTTACCCGGAAGCAGCAGTTTGCTTACAAAAGTATAGACTTTTATATGACCATTTGAAAAGGTAAGAAGTACCCAAACTTTCCTTTTTCTTTTTCATTTTTTGTTATTTGTTAAAAATGTATATTATGGTTTACTACTAAAAATTTTTATGTATTACTTATGATAAAATGAATTGATTTTTTATTTTTATCTTTATAATTTACAGAATGGACTCCATATGAGCACGTAGATATTGCTACTTTGGACCGTCAATGCCTTTATCTAGCAAAGGTTGCTTTCTCCTCATTCAATATCTATATTTTTCTGTTGATCTGTTTTGGTTTACTTATTTATATATCATTTTGGAACTTTTCATGAGTTATTATTTAATTTTTTCTTGGGTTAATGTTTCTGATTTTGGGCTTTACAAGGTGTCGAATATGCTTCCCCTCTTAAAGCGTGGAATAGGCGTGCGTCATTCCGGGTTGCTCCCCATACTGAAAGAAGTCATTGAAATACTATTCCAAGAAGGTCTAGTTAAGGTTGGGATGAGATTGTTAATCATTCATTTATATTGGTTTTGCCTTATGTTTTGTGTTTTTGAGGTTTTTATACTGAGATTTTTTGCAATAGTGCTTGTTTGCCACAGCGACATTTAGCATAGGTCTCAATATGCCTGCAAAAACGGTTGTTTTTTCAAATGTACGGAAGTTTGACGGCGATAAATTCAGATGGCTATCGAGTGGTGGATATATTCAAATGAGTGCTCGAGCGGGTCGTAGAGGAATTGATGATCGTGGGGTCTGCATTCTTATGGTTGATGAAAAATTAGAACCTTCCACCGCTAAAATGATGGTTAAAAGGAGCGCTGACTATTTAAACAGGTATCATGGTCAAAGGCATACCTTTTGTAGTGAAAGTCAACTATTTTGTTGAATGCTGCATTTGTGGCCATATTACATCTTTACATTGTTCTTGGTGTTGAGTATTATGATTTGCATCTTGAGTTGACTTTCGTTGTTGACTTTGTCAGCACGTTCCATTTAAGCTACAACATGCTTTTGAATCAATTGAGATGCAAAGACGGTGATCCAGAAAATTTGCTTCGTAATTCATTCTGTCAATTTCAAGCTGATCGAGCCATCCCTGATCTTGAGGTTGTCTATCTTTCTTTTCATAAGTAATGATTCAAATTTGTCACGCATATTGCTTACGTATTTATTCTGTTTGCAGAGACAAATGAAAGTTCTTCAGGAGGAAAGGGACGCAATTCACATTGAAGAAGAGGATAGCTTAGAAAATTATTACTCTTTGTTGGAGCAATATAAAAACTTAAAGATGGATGTGCGTGACATCATCTTTTCTCCTAGATATTGCGAGCAAACATTTTTCTCAACAAAAGCGCGTTACCATTACCAGAAACATTGTATCAGGTCTTGTTATGATTTCCATCCCTTGTGGGGGTGATGTTTCAAGGCATCAAATAAAAAGGAAATTAATTCATCATCATCATTATACTCCGTAAATCCCACCGATAGCAAAGTTAAGGTAGCGATCTTCCTTTTATTATATTCGATTAACGTTCACTTGATTGAATTTCGTAGGCGTATACTTTGGAATTGGAAGCTGAAGTTGCAAAACTAAAAGAAATCAACCACGAGTTGCTTAAAAAACAGGCATGTAACTGTAACTTTAATCATCATTATCGTGTTCATGAACTGTTTGAATGTTTGTTGTTGACCTGTTGTGTCACTGCAGGAAGAGATCATGGAGAATAATCAGGTATGTATTCAAAGAATAACCTCCATATCAACTTAAAGTCATGTCACAAGTTATTAGTATTTTGTAGGTGTTTTAAGAAGTTATCTGGTTATGTTGAAAACAAATTTATTTCACACTAAGGCGAGTATGAGACGGGGTTTGATAATTCCGGTCTGGATTATGATTGTAAAACCGTATCCATACATGGTCCCATATCCGTCAAGTACCCGATTGCTGAGGCACTGATCAGGGGGCTTCCGATCATCCTCAACGACTATATTCCAGGACAAGTATGTAAATTCCACTTCTGTATGTTTCTTACAATTTTCTATGAGCGAGTCTGGTGGGTTGGGTAACGGGTCAAAACAGTTTCTCATATAATTAATGTTTTCAATATGATTAATGTAAATAAACTTAGGAGGAGGTTTTATGCACTTTAGGTGATGTTTGACTCGCTCAACCCGTTCAACCGGTTTCCAGTTTAACCAACATTAACCTTTTACCTGACCCGTTAGTAAAAAGAATAACCTAAATTGACTTGCTTCATTTTGGACCAACAGGAAAAAGGAAACATCCCATACGTGGTGGGCAATGGGGCGGGTGTGTTCACCCGAAGCCCAAAAGAAACAGCCCAGATAGTGGCTAGATGGTTCAGCACCAACTCAGATGAGCTCAAGAAAATGTCCGAAAACAGCCTGAAGTTGGCTCAACCAGAGGCTGTGTTTGACATCGTGCGGGACATTCATGACTTGGCGGGTCAACGTGGGCCCCTCTCTAACGTACCGTATGTTTTAGCATCATCGTTTACAAACTTAATTTAGTAAGATGTATATGTAATTTGTAGAATATGCTTTGATTACCTACCATTTTTTGAGCTTGGGAAAAGCTTTTGTGTGGCAAATTGTAAGTTATGTGGTTATGTATTAATTTAATTAGGGTGTTTTAGAACTTTAAGAAGGTGTGCCACTTTTTAGTTTAATTGTGACTGTAAAAAATGTAAAAAGAATCTTGGTTAATCGATGATCATGGTTTGGTTTATCAAGTAAATTGATTCAGTATTCAAGAACTTTATAATTAAAAGTTTGAAGTAATTATTTTATGAATAAGTATCTCATAAAATTAGTGTATCCGGAAGACGGATTTCAAACTTAATTATTTTCACAGTTCAACCCTCTGCCGTAACGTGCAGGTACGTGTACTATACTATATAAATGATTTGAGACGGGTACTATGGTAATATCACACTAATTGTTCACATTCCCGTAACGCGCGGGTCTCCAACTAGTTACATCATTAAAGTTTAATAAACTCTCTCTTGGGACTGTACCCCCAAAAGATTGAAGGTACCATATAATTAGTCACAAACTAATTAGAGTTTTCGATTTTGTATAATTACTTAAAATGTGCAGGTTGACACACATCGACTGACTGATTTCGTTTAAGGGGTCCGTCGACATCGATCTTCGACGAAGGTTCTTCTTCATCATATTCCTTAAACTCTCCAGGTTTCTCTTTCTATGTTTCTTTCAAATTAACCTAGGGTTTATATTCTGTTCATTATGAATTTTTGGTTCCAATCTTGTGATTCGATGAACAATCTCGTATTTGGCGTAGATATATTGATTTCTTTGTGTAATGTTTTGTTATTCACTTAACTGATTTGTTAATATTGTTAGGATTTTTTTTTTTTTTTTTGCAAGGGTGATAATTGTGCAATAAAGAAAATTTTCTTTTTGGATTAAGTTGTATGTCAATGAAATTTGCGGTTTTCTTAAGAACTGATGTAAGCTGTAAAATTCTTAAATTTAAGGGCTCATATTTTAGGACACTAACCTTCTGACCTTTAATTAATCTTGTAAGCAATCTTCAGTCTTCACAAATGTGGATGTTGTTCTACGTAGGCATTGCAATCTAACATTCTAGCTACTGAATGGTACACATGTTCAACCGCCATTAAGAGGTATGTTTGCGGTTTGTATTTCGGTGATTATAGAGTTATGAAGTTTTTGTGGAGTTTATGTTGTTGGTTTATATATTGTAGGGACACCTGATGCTTCATCTACTGGTGGTGTTGTGAAGCCGGCTGATGCATCGGTTCAGAAAACCACACAGGGTCTGCCAAAGGCTCAACCGAGTAATGCAGTTTCGCTCAGTTCTGGCACCTTTGGTTCTGGCTCTTTTACACCTCTTAAGGGTACGAAGTTTATTATTTTTGGAGTTAAAATTTATTATTCAATCTGGAACCAAGTATGTGTTTTTAAGAGAGTACTTACAAGTCATCTTTTGATGCTTAGGTTCGGCTGATGCTTCTAGGGCATTTCCTCTTCAGCTTGGGTCAATTAGTCCTAGTGTTATCAACGGAATGCAGGTATTTATCATCGCTATGTCTAAACAACACTCTTTTGAATTGTGTTAATCTATTAGAGGTGGTAGGATGGGCGGGTCAGGTGACAGGTCAACGTGACCCATAAACACTTTTTACCCATTTTATTTTTTTTCTTTAAATAGCTTATTTGTTGATTATGATTACAAAAACAATACCATTTCGTTAAACTAAATTTTTGAACAGCATAAAAGATAGCTAAATAATGAAACCATGTTGATATCCTTGGATATTTTTATTTTGCAGGCTCATATTGATTCCTTAAAGGCTACATCTTCCCAAAATTCAGATGTTCCGAAACAACGCTTGCCAAGGAAAGATCCTTTTGTAACTTTTGTAGATAGGTTTTGATTAGAAGTTAATGTTTATAATTAGTATTACTATTTAAATTAAAAACTTATGTATGGATTTTGCGTTATTATTGTTAATAGCATTTGGTTTTTAGTTTTCTCATTTGACAAAAAATGAAAAATAAAATGGGTAATTACCCCAAAATGGTCACATAAAACTACATAAAAAAAGTGTGACCAAAGTTTAGACAACAACCACACATAGAATTACAAAATTTCATGTGACTATAAATAAACGTTAGCCACACTATAGTCACTTTGTTTCTTGTTTGTGTGGCGGAATGATACCAAACGTTATGGAAAAAAAGTTATGTGTGATCAAAGGTTAGACAATAGCCACACTTAAAACTACAAAATTTTGTTTGACTACAAATAACCATTACCCACACAATAATTACTTTGTTTTTTATTGTGTGACGGAATGATACCAAACGTCATGTGAAAAGAAAATTATGTGTGACCCAAGGTTAGACAATAGCCACACTTAAAATAAAAAAATTTCATAGCTATAAATAACCACTAGCCACACGATAGTCACTTTGTTTCTTGTTTGTGTGACGGAATGATACCAAACGTCATGGGAAACAAAGATTATGTGTGACCAAATGTTAGACAATAGCCACACTTAAAATTACAATATTTGGTATGGCTATAAATAACCATTAGTCACGCCATAGTTACTTTGTTTTTTGTTGTGTGACAGAATGATACCAAACGTCATGGGAAAGAAAGTTATCTGTGACCAAATGTTAGACAATCGCCATACTTATAATTAAAAAATTTAATGTGGCTATACATAACCATTAGCCACACTTTCATCACTTTGTTTTTTGTTTGTATGACGGAATGATATTAAATGTCATGGGAAAAACAAATATGTGTGACAAAATGTTAGACAATAGCCACACCATCATTACTTTGTTTTTATTGTGTGACGAACTAATAACAAATGTCATAGGAAAAATATATATATGTGACCAAAAGTTAGACAATAGCCACACTTACAATAAATTCATATGACAATGTAATAGAACTGGCCACACTTACAATAAATTCATGTGGCCGTTGCTATCTTTTAGCCATACTTAATAGATAAAATGTTTGATTACAACTCTTTTTGTCACACATTATTTTAATTGATGTGGCTAAAACATACTTTTTAGTAAATATATGTGACTATATAATACAAAGAGACACACTTTAATTAAATTTTATGTGGTTATTGCACCCCTTTAGCCACACTTAATTGAGGAAATGCTAGATTTTAATAAAAATATTGTTACCCTTTAGCCACACTTTTAAGTTCTAAGGCCACTAAAAAGTGTATGTGGCCGTATGATACCTACGATGACTCGAGCTTTGGTCACACTTGATATGACAAAAATATGTGTGGCGAAAGACATATAGTCACACCTTTTTGGTGTGGCTGTATCCCTATTTTGGCGTAGTGTGTTTCACTTTTACTTAACTGTTTAACTGATTAACTTACTTAGCTGATTAATTAAATAACGTAATTAGCTGATTAATTAACTTACTTAGCTTGCTTAACTGCTAAGTTTTACATAACCATTAAGTTTACGTAACTATTAAGTTGTCTTAACTACTAAGTTTACTTAATCATTAAGTTTTCTTAGCCACTAAGTTAACTTAATTGTTAAGTTATTTTAACTTCTATGTTTACTTAATCACTAAGTATTCTGGTTTAACAGCTTCCTGGTTTATGAGTTCTAATTTCTAGATACAATGGAACTCGTATTAGTGTATTAACTATATTCAACTTTAACGATAATCACGAGATCGAAACCTTCACAAGGAATGACAAAGTACAGCCAGATATTGGTAGCACTTAAACATCCATTCGATCGGTTTTAATCGATCAGATAAAGTATCGTACCAGTGATTAGAGTTATTACCCTAATATGGGCAGAGTTTCGGGATTTAGAAGTTCTGACATTAGAAAGACAGAACAAGAGAAAGAAAAGAATTGAACGATTTGAAATGAAACTAGAACTCCTTATTTATAGGGCTGGAAATGGGGCGCGTCGCGGCTCGCGAAGCACATAAGCTTCTTCTATGCGGCCCGCGAGGGAGTCAAGGTCGACGCGTGTCATGCCACGTGGCTTTGATCGTTATCCGGAGTTTGTCAAGCTGTCGCGCCCCGCGTAAGCTTTGGTTAACTCTTACGCGGCCCGCGACAGATGGATAATTTTAGATTTTCTTGATTTTTGCCAAGATTAAGGTTTTAGGGGTCCGGGTTTCCACTTACGATGTGTTTTGGGACATTTTTGCAGGTCCTTACACCCACCAAGCTCACAACCTAGTCTATGGTTGTGGGTTTGTGTTGAGGTGATTTTCATCAAAGTTATGAGTTCAAAACTCTAAATATTTTTGTTTATACATGACATAGTCAAGTGATGAAAGCAAGCACAAGTCATCATCTTTCATATGATGAACTTGTGACTTGTGAAGTGTGAACAACGGGAGCTTGGGCTTTCCAACACTAGTTCCACTCCTTCATTTTGAGCCTTGTGTATAAACACTCAAGTGATTTATATAACAACTCTCCTGAAAATCCTTACAAACACCCCTATTCGTCTTAAAATACACCTCGTATACGAAAAACGGCCCCGGAATACCTTTATTTTATTAAATATCAAATAAACCAAACTCCCAAGGCCGCTCCCGGGACACGACGGAGACAGCAAAAGCTGTCGCGGGGCACGACAGCTGGCCACTAGGCCGCACCCCAGCCCGCCACATGGCGTGAGACGTGTGACACCTGGCAAGCCTATACCGGTGACTAACCAAGGCTAGGGTCTACCCTATAGCCTCGCGGGCCGCGAAGGCCCCTGTTATTTCTCTCTCGGGGTGCGAGAGCCCCTTGTTCCAGCCTATAAATGGAGCAGTCGACATTCAGTTGTTCCTCGTTCATTTCTCGCAAATCTCTCTCAAATTTCTTTATAGTAGAAATAATTCTCTGGCTTAATACCCACTAAAAAGCGAAGCTCTGCCTCGTTGTAAGTATTATAACCCCCACTTACGTATTAGTTACTCTGCCCGATTGATCTAGAGCTCCGTAACGCATGTCAAGGCTCTGCCCGACTCAGTCGTTGGAGTTCTGTCTCGGGGGGGGGGGGTATAGCTAATGTAAATTGGGTTATTATACTAACGTGTGTGCGTTGTTAATTTTAAATAGATTATAACCAGGAAGTCACCAAGAATTATCTAAAATAGCAATGTGAGTTAATCTTTCTTTTTGTAAACTGTTTTTACAAAACCTCAAATGTTTTAAATTACAATTCACAATGATTGAGTATTTGTAAATCTACAATTATCATCGGTATGTTGGGGTTTTGTATACAGAACTTGTTACTACATTGTGAGTAGTAACATTACCACAAGTCAGGATTGACAGTACCGTGGGTGGTAATTAAAGTAGATGTAAACAAATATAATTGCGGGTTGCCCTCAATGCTGTAAAATGATAAAACTTGTTTTAATTAAACTGGGATTCACTCACCAGTATTTCTTGCTGATAAAATCTTTTAAACACGTGTTTCAGGTAACTTAGTGTGAAGCCAATAAAAGTCAGCTGGAGAGAACTGAAGGCTTAGAAAAGTGGCCATAAAAGTTACCTAATTAAAAAGGAGAATTGTTTTCAATAATTAGGATTATTCCCTATAAATATATTACAAATGAAAATCGGGTTTTGTCCCACTTGTTACTATAAATATATTACAAATGAAAACCGGGTATTATCTCATTTATTTATTTCAACCATTTTGGTGTTTAACTCTGATAAAAATATTTCCTAACTACGGTCCTGATGAAAATTTCTGCTGCCAAATTAATAAACACCAATACCATCTGACTGGTTCGCGGCTCCCGCTCCCAGGGTGGGGTCGAGGGTTGTTACAGAAGGTGGTATCAGAGCTATGTCACTGGTTTAAGCCCTTTAGGTGTTCTTCCAATACCTAAACCTTAACCATTTTTGTTAGGAAATCAACATCTTATGTGTTATTCTGTGAACCATAAAATCTTAATATGTCTATTATGATTTCTATGTCATTTACCGAAATTTTGAATTCCCACTATTAATCTTACAGTTATGCTATATTTAAAATTTGATGTATATATATAAATAGATGATATAATAATGTTATGTTTTATCAATTCTTTTGATATATTATGTATATCATATATTTGTATGAATATAATTCAATATGAATTTTATAACATTATAATAGTATTACGATAGTAACATTAATATCTCCATATTAATATACGATAACGCCATTTAGGTATGATACTTCAAAAATATCATAATATAAATATTAAGATAGTATAATTTATGTGTTATACCTAAATGATTTTATGTCATCTAAATTCTCAAAATGTGTAATCCTATCTGTATCTTATAATTATATGATATATATATATATATATACATAAAGAAAATATATTAATAATGTTATGATTGTAATATATAATATATATCATACTCATATGAATATGATTCAAAATAAATCTTATAATCTTATGATGATATTATGATATTAGCATCAAAGATATAAGATAACACCCTTTAGGTAGGATGTCACTGAAAAATCATAATATAAAATAATTGTTCGATGAAAGCAGTATATTTTATGATTTATGATATAACCCAAAATTTTTCTCGACTTAAAGATATATGTTTGTCAAAGTTTTGACAAAACATATAATTATATTAATTTTGTTAAATTATAATATTTTAGCATTGTTTAGGTACAATAATTAAAAAACAGGATTTTCATGATAACTCTATAAAAATATTATTCCATATGATTATATTATATCCACATAAGCACATATACATATACCATGGAAATATAAAATATTTTACAAAACTATATCTATGAAACAGGAATATGTACAACAACTTGGTACTGTGTAATTAAATGATTTTAATACATAATACCTATATATCAACAGGAAATAGCTTGAACTTATTTCTTAAATTATATGTAAGTCAGATGCATATATACTTCATATATATAACTTGTATCAATATTATAAATGATATTTCATCAATAAAGTAAAAAATATGTACAAAAACATTTAGTATGGTATAACTATATGGTTTAAAATATATGTACATATATCTCAAGAAGAAACATTTTTTTATCATTTGATAAGTTTACTTCATTTCTTAAACTATATTTAAGTCATATGTATATATATTCTGATATGCGAATGATACTTCATTACTTAATATATTAAGGATCAAATTTAGAAACGCTAGACTTTGTATTATCTATTATATTTCTTTAATAAATAGATATAATAAATTAAGAATTAGAATCAAGTCCTATGTATGTTATAACCAAAATGAGTCAACCTGTTAGTTAAAGATTAAATTGTTCCAGAAGAATCCATAAAATTTATATCTTTATTAAATTTATTCCTTTTTATGAATTTCCTTTTTATTCCAAAATATTATGTTTAATAAATCTAATAGAAATTTATTTTGTTAATATAAAGGAATAAACAAAGTTATGGGAATAAACAAGATAACTAATACAATTAGTTATGTAATTGGATTCTTATGAATTGGTATTAAATGCATATATTACAGGAAATTTTAAAACTTTATATTTATACGTATGTATATGCAAGACACAAATTTCTTGATAATATATATACAATATAATACCTTCTGCAGAAAAATAAGCTTTTATATATAATTGAAGAAACAAACCTACGTGTTTACCTAGAATCTCTCCAAATGATTTTTTCGAACCATTAACCATAATTGACCCAAAAGAAACCCTAAGGACACCCGGGTTAGCACCAAGGGAAGGATGATCGAATCAATGGCGAGGAATCTCAGGATCTTATATATACCTTTAATTCTAGCCACATTCACAACCACAGCTTCCCCCAAACATCCTGAATATTTATCCAATTATGAGCTATAAGAATATAAGCTAAGCTGAGAAAATATAAAGCCATTATTAGTAAAACACCGAGCCCATAACCTACAATAAAAGCTCGTCCGTAACTACGATAAAAGAAAATAGCACATAATATATTATATATATACTTCCCTTATATTTTGCTGAAATATATATATATATCTGTTAACGCATAATACTGATAGGTATAATTATAAGTGTGCGAATGTAATGTGAGCAACGAATTATTTAGTTCTGTGATATTAATATCTGAAAATAATCGCAATTCAGATGTCAAAGGAAATCACATGTAATCAGGAAATTCAGGCTAGTAATGAAAATTCTTTGGATAGGAACACTATAGAAAATATAATAGCTCAAGGAATATCGAATGCCATACCTTCGATCATTGAGGCTATTAAGATTTATGTGCCTATAAACGAGAATCCTACTACCCACTGTAAGCGTACTCATCACTTCAAACCTAACCCTAGTATTAATGGAGGTCATGATATTCGTATCAAAACTCCATCTTACAAACGAAAGAAAACCACAACCCATAGCTACTCTTATAAGGAATTCCGCTCCGACAAATCATGTAAGGACAAAGGAATGGAATCAGCAATCGTACAGCCTACCTGCAACAACAAAAAGTGCTCAAGAAAATGCCATTCTAGGAAGACACTTCACTGTAACTTCTGCAAGAAGACTGGACATAGAGAGGAAGAATGTAGAAGGAAAACTAATGTATGTTATAAATGCGGAGAACCAGGTCATATTCGTCCCTGTTGCCCGAAACTATCTAAGGCACCCGACAATGAGGATAGAAACCCAAATGAAGCTGAGGAGAACGTATAAATATTTACAACCCCGGAGGCAACAACAACTTTTAAAATAAGCCCCCTTATGTTTTGTCTGTACTAAAGTATTAGTTGGCTTTTGATTCCAATTAAAATTTTATAATAAAAGGGTCTTTATTTTTCTTCCAGCCAACACTCATTTGTCTCATTCCTATGTAACACATACATTGCTTGTTACGCATGTAATTTCACTTCAAAAGATCATTTATTCACAAGTTCGAATAAATATTTCGTTATACTCATTTTGACAATCCCTATGATTGCAAAAACGTTGACTCTTGATATCAAGTCAACAACTTTTCTAGAAGAACTCCTGTTCTTTTCAAGGATTCTTACCAAATTTCCATCGTAACCCTTTTCTTGCCAACTACATATATCCATTGTTGGAATAGGTCCACACCAAGCTCAATTGTTTGAATTTACTCACAATATACATTCAACTCAAGATCCCATATGATGAATTGAGATCATTATATTTAAGGTAATCTCAACCAACCGTTCATTTGTTTGAACCATAGTAGACTTGTTTAAAGTCTTCAAATCATTTGTTAAAATACGACACCCTGCGGTGGCATTTCCTTTGAAATTTGAACTCATTTCATTTTCACGCCTAAAGTACGAATTTATCTATCTATTGATTTATTATCCTAAACCAATCTTAATACAATTTTGTGTTAAGATAAAGGTACCTAGATTCCTATTCCAATGTACCTCCAACATTTCTTTGATCAATCCTACGATATTCAGTTATTCATTTGAACCTCCTATTCCTTGTATATCGGGATTCACTTCATTGAAACTTTCAAGTTAATTTTGAGAACGATGAATTCGTTCGGTCGCCATAATCATTGAATTCTTTCAATCACTACAACACCTTGCAGTGTCTGTATAAATTTGTAGCATGTGCTAATAGTAAACCCTAATCATATCAATTCATACGTCATTTGTTTGACTCATCATTCAAGTAGTCTTGATATAATTATGTATTAAGACAATGAGACACTAAATTTTATTGTATTGTATCCCTGCCATTTAAATAAATGTCACTAATTTCTAGTTTGATCATTGACAAATCATTTTTCATACTTCTATTTTCAAATTGAGATTTTAATTCAGAATCTCCCTCACTTGACAACCAAAGTTCTCTTCTGACATTAAATCCTATTGTTTCTAAAAGTCGTTGCATTTCACATCTCACTATCAATTTTGTGAAACTTAGTTACCTTGATAAAGTGTATCATTTCCTCTTCTACAGTTAACATCGATTCCAGAAATTAAAGTTTTGGGACCCTTGAATTCCAATTATCCTGTGACATCTTTCATCTTTTGATTCTATCCCAGACACCTTGATACTGTTATTGCTAAACAGACCTGACATGACCCAAGGAGATATCGTAGCCCAAATCTTGAGGACGAGATTTAAAACAAGGTGGGGAGGATATAACAACTCCTAAAAATCCTTACAAACACCCCTATACGTCTTAAAATACACCATGTATACGAAAAACGGCCCCGAAATACCTTTATTTTATTAAAAATCAAATAAAACAAGCTCCCAAGGCCGCTCGCGGGGGGTGACGGAGAGAGCAGAAGCTGTCGCGGGGCGCGACAGCTGGCCACTAGGCCGCACCCCAGCCCGCCACGTGACGTGACACCCGGCAAGCCTATACCGGTGACTAACCGAGGCTAGGGCCTACCCTATAGCCTCGTGGGCCGTGAAGGCCCCTGTTATTTCTCTCGCGGGGTGCGAGATCCCCCTGTTCCAGCCTATAAATGGAGCAGTCAACATTCAGTTGTTCCTCGTTCATTTCTCGCAAATCTCTCTCAAATTTCTTTATAGTAGAAATAATTCTCGGGCATAATACCCACTAAAAAGCGAAGCTCTGCCTCGTTGTAAGTATTATAACCCCCGGTTACATATTAGTTACTCTGTCCGATTGATCTAGAGCTCCGTAACGCATGTCAAGGCTCTGCCCAACTCAGTCGTTGGAGTTCTGTCTCGGGGGGGGGGGGTATAGCTAATGTAAATTGGGTTATTATACTAACGTGTGTGCGTTGTTAATTTTAAATAGATTATAACCAGGAAGTCACCAAGAATTATCTAAAATAGCAATGTGAGTTAATCTTTCTTTTTGTAAATTGTTTTTACAAAACCTCAAATGTTTTAAATTACAATTCACAATGATTGAGTATTTGTAAATCTACAATTATCGTCGGTATGTTGGGGTTTTTGTATACATAACTTGTTACTACATTGTGAGTAGTAACATTACCACAGGTCAGGATTGACTGTACCGTGGGTGGTAATTAAAGTAGATGTAAACAAATGTAATTGCGGGTTGCCCTCAATGCTGTAAAATGATAAAATTTGTTTTAATTAAACTGTGATTCACTCACCAATATTTCTTGCTGATAAAATCTTTTAAACACGTGTTTCAGGTAACTTAGTGTGAAGCCAATAAAAGTCAGCTGGAGAGCACTGAAGGCTTAGAAAAGTGGCCATAAAAGTTACCTAATTAAAAAGGAGAATTGTTTTCAATAATTAGGATTATTCCCAATAAATATATTACAAATGAAAATCGGGTTTTGTCCCACTTGTTATTATAAATATATTAGAAGAAAAACTTCGGTTTTTTCCCATTTATTTATTTCAAACATTTTGGTGTTTAACTCTGATAAAAATATTTCCTAACTACGGTGCTGATGAAATTTCTCCTGCCAAATTAATAAACACCGATACCATCTGACTGGTTCGCGGCTCCCGCTCCCAGGGTGGGGTCGGGTGTTGTGACAATTTACTAGTATCAAAGTACCTTAGCCCCGTCTAGCTTCCCTCACTTAGTTAATTCTTTTCATGATGTGTTGGCACACCCGGGTTAGAGAGTACTTGGTCACTTGAGCTTATAGTAGTTAGATTTATTTCTTGTTATTCATGACCCTCCAAACCATCCTTGTGATGGTTTGTGTAGTGGTGAATCATATAATGAGGATAAAACCTCCATGCTTGACTTACATGATACTTCATGATATCTATGATTAGACTTAGTCTAGGTTAATATTATTACCATATAAATACATATAACTATATAAAACAAGGCTGAATTTGTGATGATGATTAGCCATCATAAACTTAGGCTATCGTATCTATGATCTAAGGTTCTCGTTGATGATTCTAATGGGCAATTTAGGACCCATGAAACCACATTACATAGTGTCATAAACGAGTACTTAGAGTTAGATAATACTTTGGTATACATACTTTTGATACTTTAAATTCTAGATTCCGAATCTTACCACTTCCTAAACATCATGTAACCTTACCATTGAATCCTTATTCACGAACAACTCGTCACTCATGAATAATCGGAAAGCGTGTGCAATATTGTGAGTACACTTGACCTTTTTTTTTGCTTTAACGCACTTTTGGGTGTAACATGTTTAACTTATCAAAGTACACAATTCACACAAACATATTTATTCACTCAATCCGCCGTACATGCTATTTGTTATGCTTAGGTTTTATGCTAGAATACATACATGCTATTTGTCATTAACTTAGCTAGCCCACCTTAACATATATAGCGCTATAGGAGTAGTACACCACCCGACGGGGTATTGTTAAGTTAACATTTTACGGTCTCGATTACTTCGGTATCGAGGGATGCACATTATTATACAAAACGGTCTCGTTCACTTTGGTGGTGAGGGATGCACATTATTCTTGTGGACACTCGGGTTTGACTTTTAGTTATGCATGCTAGTTCAACCTTGTATACAAAATTGCCATGTTGGATTTGAGAAATTCTTTTATACTTATTCTATGTACCTAAAACTTGTGTACTCGCCAATACACTCGTATTGAACTATGCTTTTAAAATATGTTGCAGGTTTATGATGATGTTGATGATGCACAGAACTTAGTATGATGCCTAGAAACTCATTTTAGACTCTAGATACTTGTCGTAATGTATTTTATTTGTTTCAACATATTGTATTATGTTTCAAACAATGTAATTGTTTCTTTTAGCAATGAAATGGAATTTATTATGTAAATACGTGTCACAATTTAGTGTTATGAGTGTTGAGCAATCTCGTTTTCGTCTCACTTCGATGTTTCCGCCATCGGTTGAGGTGTGACACTACTTTCTTCTCTTTGATCCTTTTCTAAGTATGGTGTACCTGTCTGAGATGGAACAAATTCTAGAATCTCCTCAGTGAGAAATTTTTCGAATCTGTTTTGCTTTAATTCTGGTACAAACATAGGAGGCTCACACACAACATTATCATAACAAAATGCCGAATATAAATCAAAGCATTCAACCACTACATTCTCATGGTTGGAAGATAGAGGTTTAGGCTTAAGCCTGGTACAGTCATCCGGAATTGTTAAACTAGGTTGAGTATAGTCATCCATCCTAGTTAAATATTTATTACATTTAAACAAAATAAAAGTCTTGTTTGTTTTATCACTATTCCAGGCAAACCAATTAACTGTGGTGTAACTGTCGCCTGAATACCCTAGACCTATTTTCTTGCCACCACAATCATCATCGCCACCTCTTCCCACTAGTACAAATTATGATTTTTTTGAGCTCAAAAAATATTATTTTCAGCGGTTACATACATAAACCGCCCAAAATCATACAAACATAGCACAAAATAATTTTACACGCACAAATAAATGGTTTTTTTTGAGCTGTTTTAAACTATGGCTCAAAAAATAGTTTTTTTTTTTTTTGTGCGTAGATAACAACCTAGCTCAAATAAAGGGTTTTTATCATATTTATATATTTATTAATGAAAAAATCTTAGAGGATTATTATTAACTTTTCTTCACATGTCTCTATTTTTTCTCTCTGTAAACCCTAGTCCCTGTTTCATTCAAATCAATTCATTCTTCATTCCATTCAAACATTACTTTAGTAACAAGTATATCAGGTATTCTTCCTCTATTTATCACATACTTGCTTAGGATGTTCTGGGTTGCGGCTTTGGAGTCTCTTGTTCCGCTCATATGGTCTCAACTTGTACCGGTGTATAAATATCTCAAAACTATTCAAGACTGGCGCTCTAAAAGGTGGATTTCGGCTAGAGCAAAACCAAACAAGAAAACTAAGGAGTATGAACTTGCAAAAGATGCAATAGTAGAGTCTATTAAATTAGTAAGTGAATATATATGTATTTGTGTATATATATATATATATGTTAAAGTCAAATTTTTTTAACAATTGTATATATTAGATAGTCCGAATACGAAATAGAAATGAAGGCAGATGGCAGTTATTTTTCCGGGGTGGAGGATCCACTAAGCAGGCTACTTGGACCGGAACATGGAGGGCAATTACGTAGTGTTTCTAATATTATAGGTAATATTATATTATTATATAGATAAATATATAATGAGTTTTTGAATTTAATGCATGTGGAAAAAAAATTATTAAAGGACGCACAAAGGCTAAGGGAGGATTGTGTCAAGGTGGTAGACAACAAAGTCAAACGGATGTGTCCACCACTGAAAGTTTAGGGGTGGTTTGCGATTTTGGAGGGGTGGGCTTGAGCCCTAGTATCCGTGGCGCGAGTGATGTTGGTGGATCCCATATTCATTATCCACCTATAGAGGTAATTATATTTGTACAATGTTGTATATATAATATTGTTTTTAAAAAATGTTGTCTCATTTTGTAAGAGCATGCTGAATGTGAATTGTTATTCCCGAGCCCTTCTACGAAAGAAAAAAGTAGTCGGTTCGGGGCTTTTGTATCCTACTATGGATAGGTTATTAGATGAGGTTCAAATGGAGGACGGCTATGTGAAAGTCAAAGTAGATATAATCGATCCAAAATTCGAGAGCTGTCCTCTCCCTCCAGTTTCATGTTATGGAGAGGTTATAGATTAGGTGATGCGCGTGGTAAATATGTTCAATGGCCACGTTTTGCCATAAAGGTAATTTAATGTACGTTATACATATCACTTTATTTACTCTATAATGGCAAGATGAGCCTTGAGATTAATGTGCCTAAGGAGATGTACCCCAAGACTTCGTTCGATATCCAAGTTGAATCCATCGAATATGAGGGGATGTTACAGTTTTTGGCGAACGGGTTTCTTGAGGCTAGCTTTTAACATTGGTGTCAAATGTAAGTTTTTTCTTATTATTTTTATTTCGTACAATAAATTTATTTTTAAACATAGTTGAATTTTTAACCTTGTAATTTTTTTGTTTGATATCAGATATTTGTATAACACAGTATTTTACAAAATAGTTCCAGAAGACCCTAAAGTTGCCTACTTCAATATCTACAAAATAACTGGGAAAGGGTGTGAGACAAATTTTGCAAGTGTAAAAGAACACTTGTTAAGTGTCTACAAACTTAAAAAGGGCACAAAATATTTTCTTGCACCCTTTTTTATAGGTAATATATATTTTATTGTTTTTAGTGTATTCAAGTTAATTTTCTTTATTTTATTACACTAGTTTTTATACCTTTCTTTTTCTAGCGCCCATTGGATTTTGTTTATCGTTTCTCCTAAGGAACAAAATGTTTGGATTTTGGATTCGACTTTGGTTAAGGCCCACAAGTATAAAGATGATTATCCTTATTAGAGAGCAATTGAATCTTCTTTTGGAAGTGGACTTACATGGACCATGGTTCAAGTATGTTATCAGTATTATACTTATACTGATTAATTCTCTTGTATTTTATACAATTAAGTGATTATTTGAGTAATTGATTTTTTCTTTTAAATTTATTGCAGTATATGCAACAAGACGGGTCTTGGGAGTGTGGGTTCAAGGTGATTTGGTTTATTTTCCAGTTTGTTTTAACGAAGCGATTTCGTTTTCCAAACAATGTAAGTATTCCTTTTAGAATTTACTTATTTTGACTTTAGCATGTTGGGGTTATCGATCTGAGTTTAAGGTTGTATTATTCGGGTTTTGTGTTTACTTTTGGTGTTTCGGGTTAACTAATATATGTTATTTGCTTTCTTTTTATATTTGGACCCAGATAATAAGCGTAACACAAGAGGAAATCGACATGTTGGTTGAAAACATCATGACATGGTTTTTTAAGAGTGTAGGTTGGTTGAATACATCATGATACAGTTTTTTTAAGATTGATAAATTATTGTTGTATGTTAGGTTAGTGTAGTTATTTGAACAACTTTTGTAAACTTTGAAAGTTATTATGTTTTGAACAACTTTTGTAAACTTTGGAAGTTACTATGTAATCAAAAGGTTCTATGCTATTGGCTGAGTTTTGTTTGTTTTAGTTCTTGCTGTATTTTTCTAGCTAGGCATTATTTTGAGCTCTTCCATTATTTTGAGCCAACATTTTGGTTTTAGGCATTATTAATTATGGGCGGTTGGGAAATTAAACCACCGCCCAAAATCACAAAATTTTCGCATGTTTTTTGGGCGGAATTTGTTTCATTTTGGGCGGGTTTTTAACCGCTGAAATTAATTGCGCATTTTTTCCTGCCACATTTGTTTAGGCGGTCATAAAACCGCTCATAATCCCCATTTACACCGCCTAAACAAATAATTTTTGTAGTACACGTTTAAATCTGCATTGCTTTCAAAATCATTAGTATCTTTTATCATTTTCAGAAATTCCACTTTCAACAACTAGATCATTTTGGTTAATTAAATCATTGTCAGGATGAGGTGTGGGCACTGGTACATAGTTTTTACGGTGAGGAGGAGGAGGAGGAGGAGGAAAGATTTTTCTTTCATTTCCAAACTTATCTTGTAACCAATGTTGTCCTTTACATGTGTCGGTCTTTGGCAATTTTTGATATCAACTAATGCCTTTTTGCTAACATTTTATTTGTCAATGATAATCTTCAATTTATTGTTCTCATTTTTGGATTTCTCTAATTTTTTTTTGTTAAATCATTTATCAGAAAGTTGTTTCTAAAAACGAATTCTTTTAAAGTCTGCATTTCAGTTAAAGTTGAATCCAACTTTATCTAATATGAAGCTTCATTCAATTTCAGTACTTTGCTAAATTGCAAAACCTTTTCGTTTTCCCTAATTAAGTCACGGTTGATGGATTTATAGTGAGCCACGACACTGACACATGGTTCTGAGCAAAGTTTTATTTTGAACTCATGGGGTATGTTGTTTACCAAATCTTTCTCTTCTTTTTCCTTGCTAGATTCCACTTTCATGGCCTCTGGATGAGCTTTTTCTTTCTTCTTCTCTGTGCTTCCTCTGACTTCTAAATCCTTCTTCTTCTTCTTTTGAGCTTCTCCAACCACATCCATTCCTTTGTCAATTGCAAACTTGTTGTCGTTGAACATTCCCTCTAGTCCTTGATCCATAGCTTCAGCTCCTTTGGGAATACCAACGTTTTTATTGCGTAGGAAGCTTGAGAAAAGCGGAGTTGATCTAGTTGAGATCTTTGCCATGAGAGCTTTGTTGACTTGAGTTTTAGCTTTAGCGATCTCTTCAGCCCAATCATAATCATCCACGACCAATGCCTTTGCATTTTCATTTGTAGTAGTATCATTACCTTAGATTGCAATAGGCCGTTGAGTAAGAGTAGCTTCAGGATTTTCATTTTTGAGGAGAGGACATTCTCGTTTGAAATGCCCGAGATTCTTGCAGTTGTAGCATCGAAGTTTGGATTTGTCAAAGCTGACTTTTCCTAGAGATAGTCTATTTCAAGTCTTGTCTTGAAATTTCTTTAATCACAGTGTGATCATTGTTATGGTCAAAAATCAGTTTAAGGATAATGTAACCAAATTTTGAATGTGAGGTAGAGTGCTAATGTGTATAAACAATTGAGTGATCAAAGTATAATGTAAAAATGACAATGAACACCAGGATTTATACGAGGAAAAATCCCTTGATCTTTGATAGATCTCCGGCACAAAAAACCTCTGGTGATGGAAACTACTGATCACCAAATGTATAGCAAAAATGAATAATGATCCTTGTACAACTTCGGAAAACTATGAGCTCAATACAATGTAAACTAGTGTGCGGTTTGCGAGATAGTTGAGAGTTAGCAAAAGCTTTCTGTGTTCGAGTGTTGTGTGATGATCTTATCTTATTATGAGCTCATAATTCCCTTATAAAAATGGAAACTAATATATAACAAACATTCCAAAATTCATGCAAGCATCCCATGTTCTCCATAACGGCTACATGCTTCCAACTCGTGCGAAATAGAGAGCATATTCCCCAAATTTCAGTTTCTTTCGAACTAGTCGTTACAAATTGAACTAGCCTTACAGCGCTTGCATCATTGACGAGACAAGCCCGCAACCATCATTGCGAATATATAGAGGAAAAGATAGAGTCGGAAATCCCATTTAAGATTAGAGATCACTAATTTAAAACCCATATCAGAGATTCATTGGGTATTCTCTCCTCTTCTCCTTTTCTTACGTATTCATATATTTTTTTCTTCAGCAATCCAACGATGAAAATAGTCACTCGATCCTCTCCGAATAAGGATCACGATCATGATAGCCCACCCAAAAGCTAAGACCCGCTGAAGAATCCCTCTACAGAGCTACGTAGGTTCACTGATTCTAAAGTCGATCAGTTGCATACTCGTTTCCCTCCGGGAACAGTATTTCGACCTTTTGATTCTTCACTCAAAAGTGATTCGGTATCCTCTTTTTGGGTTTGTAATGTTGTTTGTAGGTTTTTATGACAGCATTTATAGCCTTTTTACCTGTTATCACTTTTGTTTGATGTAATCATCGCGCGTTTACGCTTGTTGATGAAATGATCTCATCATTTTGCTTGTTTTCAATGTTACAATTATTGCATTGTGTTAGAAAATTTGTTTATGTTAGCGCGAATAAATGTAAGTGTGGCTCGTGTTGAACATTGTATCCTGGTTCCGCGCTATGATCACGGGAACCTTGGAGGCTTAGCTCATGAGCTCGTAATTTACTGAAGTGTTTTTGCGTTAAAAGTTTAACATGCATTTGTAACATGAGAAACAATAATGTACAGCAAGGAAAATACTGTAAACAACTCTTTGCATTAATAACTTGTTGGGGGCGTGGCCGTTGGTTACATAGGGAGTTGTATTACATATAACATTTGCGCAGCTGCTACGCGTTCCATGTTCGTGGAACAATGTGATCGTCCAAGGTGCGTAGCTTGTACGCGCCTTTGCCTAGGACTTCATGTACGAGGTACAGACCCTCCCATTTCGGTGCTAGTTTCCCTGGGCGTTCAGCATTGGAGGCCTCATTGTCACGGAACACGTATTCGCCTAGATTGTACGTACAGATGCGCACCCGCGCATTGTAGTACTTTTCCAGTTGGGACTTGTACTTGGCTTCTTTGATGGCCACATTCTCGCGCTGTGCCTTAAGCATATCCAAGTTAACTTGGCATTCCACCTCATTATTGATTGCATTGACAGCCGTCAAGCGCGGAGAGGGGAGGCCAATTTCAGCCGGGATAACTGCCTCCGAGCCGTAGACTAGGCTAAAGGGAGTTTCACCATTACTTGTTTTGGGCATGTTGCGATGAGCCCATAGTATACTTGGGAGCTCAACTTGGTGTAGCAAAAGATACCTATCTCCGTGCGAAAGGCCGTTTTGTCCATCAAGCGCTGGTAAGTTGCGCCAGTGTTGCGGAGGCCGAAAAACATCTTGGTGTAGCAAAAGATACATATCTCCGTGCGAAAGGTCGTTTTATCTTCGTCCTCAAGGGCCATTTGAACCTGGTGGTAGCCCTTATAGAAATCCAAGAAGCATTTCCAACGGAATGGTGCGAGAGAGTCCATCTTCTTGTTTATCTCTAGAAAAGAATAGCAATCTTTTGGGCATGCCTTCTTGAGATCCTTGTAATCTACACACATGCGCCACCCCTTGTAGACTTCTTGGCCATCACTGGGTTTGCCACCCATGTTTGATAGTGTACCTCGTTCAGGATACCGGCTTTAAGCAATTCACAGACCTGTTCATTCACTTCCTTGGTCTTCTTAGACCCGAGGCTGCGCTTTCTTTGTACCTTTGGCTCGACCGACGGGAAGGTGTTCAAGAAGTGCTATGTGATGTCGCGCGGGACGCCAGTCATGTCCACTGGCGTCCAGGCGAGAATATCCATGTTAAGAAAGAGCAGCTGCTTTAAGAACGAACAAATGTTCTCTGAAATTGTCGTGCTGATGGTCACAGTCTGATCGGGATAATTTGGTTTAGGATCCATTCTTTCGGCTCCGAGCGCGGAGTGATCTTGTTGGCCTTTGCTGGTCGAACTTCATCGGCTGCCATAATTTCTTTCTTCGAGTAGATAATCGCCACCCCTGTTTTCGTCAGGAAATCAATTGCCGAATGTGGGGTGGACGTTACGGTGCTCATCTGATCTTGAGTTTCTCTATCGATCAAGACATCGTGTCTTGACTTGACTGGCATGACCATTGTGACAACTCGAACTTCCAAGGTTACTCTTACCTAACTTCGCGACCTTTTACTTGTGATCATCACGTTTCAATCTATGTCTTTGTTATTTAGTTAATCATTTGATTATACGATATTAATCCGGTAAAGGAAATTAGTCGCACACTACGTCGGAGTCGCACACTTGGTGTATGGACCGAACACTTTCCCTTTGTCATCCGCTTGTCTTCGGCCCAGCTTCCTAGAGCCCAATGCAAAGCCCAAGAGGATCACAAGTGGATCCGGCTCACCTGTTCGAACATATACATGCATAGGGTTTTCATTATCTCACAAACTCACCCAATTGCAAACCCTAGTTACCCCCTAAAGAAGCGACGGCAGTGGAGTCAATCGAAGTATCATCAGCATTGATCGGACCTTTCCCCTAGAAGCATCATCGTTTACCCATCCTAACAACACGACTCTACCACTTATCGGTTAGTGGATTTACATTTGTTCCCAACTCTTGTTGATTGTTCTTGATTATGTCTAACTTGTTATGATTCGTAATGATGATTCCGAGTTTAGTATGATTCGGATTTGTTATGGTTTGTAAATAAATGTGGATTAGATGAAAGTGTAGGGATCTTTTAACAAACTGTGATGTATTGAATAAATGCACTTGGCCATGATCATGATAGGGAATGTTAGAGTAGGATGATATTATGAAATTGTGTGAATTTATGATATTAAGATTCCAAAGTTATGAGTGTGTATTGATCTGTTTCACAATGTGACAATGTGGATCAAATCTTGTTATATGAGAATGATTTAAGGATTAGTGGCTCTTGAAATTCATGGATTAATATTGGTTAGTTCGATGTATGCATAATAGTGATATTGGTGGAATAATGGTCATAAACTAAATGTTGAATTTGAATGATAAATGCTACTGATGATCATGCAATGAATTTGTGATAAATGGTAACAAATTCTAATGATGGTAGTGGAAAGATGGTAAGGAAGTTACAACTGATTAATCGATAATTTTGGTATTGGGTAACTGATCGCACAAGACATTTGGGCCGGATGTTGTGTGAACCGCACAACCCAATCGAGTCACACAACCCAGTCTTGATCGCACAAAACCCCAATCGCACAAATTGGGTCCAGTCGCACAAACCATTGGATCGCACACTTCGGTGTGGATCGCACAAGTTCAGATGGGCTGATTGGGCCTTACCTGATCATGGGCCATGCCGCTGGGGTTGGGTTATTGGTATTGGGCTGATCATCGAGAATGAATCGCACATTAGGGTTTAATCGCACACTCCACGATGGGTTAGTAATGTTGGACTACACAAACTATTGCATGAAATGTATGTTAATGAGTCGCACACCGAAGTGTGCGACTGGAATGCTGTACACTTATGTGTTAATATGAAACCTGCACGTGTAATGTAAACTAGTATGTGATGAACTTTATGACATGCCATGCTAAGTTGTTGACGTGGGAACATGAATTTGTGTTGTGAACCAGTACATGTACGGAACAATTAAGGTGTATCATGAGATCATCTCCATAGTATGCAAGGTGTTGAGTATGTGTTTTAAATGTATATGGACTAATTGTTAACGGTAATAATACTAGGATTTGGTTGACCAACTTGGAATGGGTAATGTAACGTAACAAACCGGGCAATCTAAGGTGAGTTCACTGCTCTTTTTTCAAGCATACGTCATAGGGAGGGACATCTGGTAAATATTTCGGCGAGGAATATTGGGTAATGGGTTTGACTGGAATGTTAAACCGGAATGTTGGATAATACACTCACTCCTATCACCTTAAGTCCCATCTTCTATCGAAATAGTTGCCGGGGAGGCAACGGGGTATTTAGTTGATAACGCTATTAGGTTTGGCACCCTCACACCGTACCAGAGAGGACGGGCGTGAACTAATTACCTTAACCACTCGACCAATGCTTTGATAGGGGCATTGGGGAAGGGTAAACAATCTGGAGCCATCTTGCGGTATCGAGTTATTATCAACATTGTTTTTGGAACTGTTTTTTAACTGAACTAAACTATTGACAGCTAAACTTGTAACACGATCTTTGGTAAACAAAACTGTGAACTCGCCAGCGGTAGCTGATACACTTTTCTGCATGCTTGCAGGTCTATAGGTACATTCATTTGGAACTTGCTATCTGGGATGCTGGAGTGGTCATGGGTCAAGACACATGGAAACACAAGACAAGTCTAATAACTGTCATACACTTGGTTTACGAAATACATAACTAATGATTTATGCTTCTGCTGAAAATGTTGAGTTATACTTTATGTAATGTAACACTATATTTTATTGAATGAAGATTTTTATTTAAAATCTTGTATGAGTTCAAGGTGATTGGTGGCTAGATCCTGGTACGTCACACACCTCGCGGGGGTTTCCGCTTGGGGTCGATAAAGACATAGTCTGTCTCATAATGACCGATGATTCCGGTGATGACTACAGGATGTGTGGCGCGAGCCCCCCCTGCATACCACCGGAAAAATCACTTGCTGCTCTTTCCAAGACCCTTCATATGGACGTTTGCCCTTGTTTTTGCGCATCTTTTTGGTCCATCGACCATGTGAGTCTCTAAACGGCGAATCTTCTTCTGACCCCCATCATCATTCCTTTGCATTTGGTGCATCTCCTTGCACACGTTCTTCACCAAGTGCTCGAGCATACTGCTTTTAAGGGCTTTTTCTATCTCTGTTCGGAGACTGATACAATCATCAGTCAAATGACCTGTGTCTTTGTGGAAGTCGCAGTACAGATTAGGGTCTTGACCCTTTATGTTTGACATGGGTTTGGGAGTTTTAAAGTCATGATTTTCCGTCATAAGAACCTATTTAGGTGTCTTATTTAACGGAGTCCAGTGCTTCTCCCTGTTCTCATTCTTTATCGCCTTGCGATACCCAATTCTATCCAACGTGGCACACACATCTTCCTTGTAGCTTCGCCTTGCGTCATAACCGATGGACTGGTTTGACTTCCAACTAGGGTTTTTGTTTTTCTTGTTGCACCTGCTTGAATCTTGGGTGTTGATCCTTGAATAGTGATCATCAGAGTAATGACTGGACCTGCCTGCAGTCAATGATTCTTATGTTTGCGCAACCACCTTGGCATTTGCCATCAATTTGTCCCACTCCTTGGGCATACCATCTCTGCCTGTGATAGTCTGGATCCGGCTATCACAGCAGATTGCTTTTTTGAAATGGGCGCGCATCAAGTCTTCGCTAACGCCACCAATCTCTAAACACACTTTGTTGAAGCGGGTGATAAAGTGTTCCAGACCCTCATTATCGCGTCTCCAGATGTTCATGACTTCAGAGGAACTCTGTTGGCTGAAGTGGGCAAGGAACTTCTCTTGAAAGTCGATCCACGACTTGATTCTACCTGCGGGGAGGCTGTTGAACCATGCGCGAGCCGCCCCCGTAAGTGTTTGTACAAACAGATGGCACCACATGGGCATGGTCCATCCCCCCCCCCCCCCCCACTACACTAACGCCTGTGAAAAGCCGGACATGATCATCCGGATCAGTTAAGCCGTTAAACTTACCCACGGTTTGTGGAAGTTTGGTTTTTCCAAAGGTGCCAAAGTGATATTCCGGATGAACTTAGAGTGTTCAGCTGCTGCTGCTGGCCTATAGATAAGGTTGAAATCATGCTTTGCCGTTTCGTTATACGTTATGCGTGGCCTTGGCTTATAGGACTCGTGGTTTCTCTGCAAACGATTGAAAACTGATGACCTTACTTCCTGTTGGTACGTAGAGTCATTTTCATCAATGTCTCATTCCCATTCATCGTTGATGTTGCGCGGCCCGAGCCAGCTACTCAACGGGCGTTTTTGTTGCACATGCGAGGGGGTTTCATAGTAACTTTCAGTTTCACCATACGTCTCGCATGTGTCACACGCACTCTGCCTTCTTGGAGACGAGGGTCTTTCATGTTGTTGTCTTTGTACGCGCTCCTGGGGCGGCGTCTCGTAGTTCAATTATCTTGGTGCAGGTGTCACCAATGGGGATTTTTGCGTCTGGGCTTGAAGTAGCCCTTGCTGCGCATAGATGAGATTTGTGGTCGCTGTAATTTTTTCTAACCACGAGGCGGGAGTTTCCCCCTCTGGTAATCCTAACATCGCTGGGAAATTTGACAATGCGGGTGCTGAAGGTCCAGCACCATGACTTGTTGGAGTCATCCATGACTTGTTGGAGTCATCGTTTGGGTGGTACGGATACCACTTGCGCGGACGACTCCAATGTTTGTGCCCTCCCCTTTGACATACTCGTCATTGGGTAGGTTTTGGACGTGCGAGTTGTCCTCCACCATACCCAATTTAGAGCGTGCACCAAAGGATGGAAAAAGGGATTCCTTGATCAGCCATAGATCAAGAGAAAAACAACTCAAAAAAAGATGATGAAAGTGATTGTAAGAAATCGGTGAGCGCCAATGAAGAAACACCAAACTTATCAGGTGATTAGTTTGTGCCTCGACAAATAAGGTTAATCTTCTTGTCTCGTCCGAGCTGCTGTGATGATGATCCTGCAAAATGCTAAATACACCGTCAAGCTCGTTACGAAGAGGGGAATAGGGGGTTCTCCTCGTAACCACCCTCCGGCGTGAGAATAAGTAAATGTTTTGAGGATAATAGTGTGTGATTAGAGTGAGAGAGCAAGAGAGCGATGCTTAAACCTGGAGGGGAAGTTCACTATTTATAGCCGAGGTGGTTTGTGGAGGAGATGGGCTGATGGGCCTTAGGCATGTAGTCGACAACAAGGAAAATCCGATCTGTCTCTTCTGCCATGACCTTTGGTGCTTCTAAGCGAGAGGGTAGCTGGCGCATGCTGAATGGATCCACGTGTCCTGACTGTTGTCTGGTCTGTCATCAGCGGCTGAGTGGAGATCGTAGAGCAGTGGTCGGCGCATGCTGATTGGTGCCACGTGTGTGTCCTTGTGTATCTTTTTGTCTCCTGTACGATTGCTCATCGTGCAGCATGATCGAATACAGTCTGGTTTACTCTCATTGGCATATTGCTTTGCTTCTTGTAGCTTTGGTACTTGTCCTAGGTTAACCTGCGCTTCCTTCCTCCGCACGACCCCCGATTGTATCCCGTATAGCCGGCGCAAGGTCCAGGAAGTAAGGGTTTTCATTCAAGAAGCTAAGTGTCAAATCTGGTTCTTGTGTTAATCCTGACCTCGCGCGCGGCCTAGGTAACACCTGATTAGCCGGCGCGAGGTTGGGAAGGCTCCTGAATTAGTCTGATAAGTGCATGGTCCCGCGCGCGACCTAATTAGTCGGAGCAGGATTTGGGAAACATTGGAGGTGGTGATGAAAAGGGCGATGATCTTGGGAATCTTCGAAGGTGTCCAATTACCAAATGAGGGACCGATTGTATCACATTTATGCTATGCAGACAATATAATATGCCTTGGCGAGTGGTGGAAGGAGAATCTAAAAAACTTGAACTAGATACTTTGGTGCTTTGACCTATGTGCGGAGCTAAGGGTGAATTGCGAAAAATGTAGCATTTTTGGTTTTGGTATCAAAAAAGAGGAAATGCAAAAAGTAGGAAAAATTGCTAAATTGTAAAGTGGGTGAGGTACCATTTAATTTCCTTGGCATGGCGTTGGTGCAAACATGAAAAGGGTCAAGCATTATAAACCAATTATTGACCGCTTTTATGCAAAACTATCAACATGGAAGGCGAGGTGTCTCTCGTTTGCGGGTGGAGTGGTATTGGCAAAAGTGGTCCTCAGAGCACTACTAAACTAGTACTTGTCTATTTTCAAAGCACCAAAGAAAGTCATAAATAGTTTGGAAAGTGCACAAAGGGATTTTGTATGGGGTTTAAAAAGGGGTAAGTGTAAGATAGATGTCACTTCTTGCAAAATGGTGGTGGAAGATAAAACATAATCGGGACTTGTTGTGGGCTCAAGCTGTTTATACAATTCATGGGAGTCCTAGGATGAATCAAGATTTCCCCATAAAAAAAGAGGTGTGCGGGATTGTGGAAAGACGGATAGCGATGGGGAATGGGAGTTCTGGAATAACTGGGTTCCGTCTAAGGTTAACTATTTTGGATAGAAGGCATGATTGAACCGGATCCCCTCAAAAGAGGCATTGGCTAAGCGAGGAATTCAAGTACCAAATCCTTTATGTTTGAAGTGTGGTAGGGTAGTAGAAGACACAGACCACTTGTTTGTTTCATGCTTAATAGCACAATCGGTGTGGTGGCAAATTATGATGTGGCTAATTATTCCGGTATCAATACATGATGAGGCAAGCATGCAGTGAGATTCTCAATATAGCCAAGGATTCCAGTGGATCAAAGGAATGGGAGAAGGACATGGCTTGAACAGTGGTACAACTATATCAAAAATATGGAAAGCAATGAATGACAAGGAATTTAACAGGAGCAACGTATCAATCACAAACACGATAGAGGAAATAAAACTGAACTCATTTCTATGAATTATAGGTAGATCGAAGTTTAACGGTGGGAGAGATGACATTACTTTTAAGAGATGTAATAGAGTAGTAGAGTATTAATGTAATACGCAATTGTGTTGTGTATGTTGGGTTCTAGTTACTTGCTGGCCTAATTTCTATATTAATATTTAGCCTTGATTGTTAAAACTCTTGGTGCTATATCGTGGACTTGTTGGCCGGAATTCTAGTGAGAAACATGGCCGTTTAATAAAATTATAGGAAAAAATTTATTTTCATATTACATTCATGATATTTTTCATTTTATATATATTTTCTTAATTAACTTACTTTAATCTTACACTAGTATCATACTTTTAGCTAATTACAATATTCATAGGCTGGATATATTTTTTGTATCGTGTACAAGAACCCTTTTTATATTACAAGTTCCATCAGATAAAAAAAGTGTACAAGAATCCCTTTTATATTAGTATTATTGAATTTTAACACCCCCAAACTATTGGCTATTGGCCGCTGTCACCCTCAACTATCATTTTGACGTTCGTCACCCCCAACTTAACACTTAATGTGTTATGTCACCATGTCGTTAACTGATCACTAACTTTTAGTCTCGTTACTATATTTTTGGGGATATCATAAGAATCTTAGATAGGTTTTAGGGATCTTAGGACACCCCCAAAAGTATAGTAACAGGATCAAAAGTTAGTGATCAGTCAACGACATGATGATAGAACACACTAAGTATTAAGTTGGGGGTGGCGGACATCAAAGTGATAGTTGGGGTTGGCAGCAACCAATAGCCAATATTTAAGGGTGATAAAATCAAATAACCCTTTATACTACAAGTTCGTTATTTTAGGTTATACCATAAATTATGAGTACAATTAATTTGTTATATAACTTTATTTAATTTACACATTTTTAATATGTAATGCAATTAAATGCATTGTGCAATATGATTAATGTACAATTCTACCATTTAAATGGTGTGCTAATATAATTTTACACGTTGCAGACATGTGTTTAGGGTGTAGGGAGTGGTCACCATTTGAGGAGTGGTAAACTTATTCTCTAGCCAATAATGTTATGTCATGTCAAGTCCCCACTTTACTCCCTATTTTTCACTCAATCAAAAGCAATGGTCAAACTAGGGGTGCAAACGAGCCGAGCCCAATTCGAACTTTATTTTAAAAGCTCGAGCTCGGCTCGAAGGTAATTTTCCAAGCTCGAGCTCGGCTTGGGCTCGACTCGTATAGTATTTATTAATTAATTTATATTAATTGTAATTATTATTATACATATAATTTAGTTATTTTTTTATATTTATATAAACGGTCATTATTATTATATAAATATATGTTTAACATATTAATAAAAATATATAAACAGAAAGCTCGTTTAGCCTCGCGAGCCGGCTCGAGCTCGATAAGCGAAGATCGGGCACGAGTTCGTTTACTAAACGAGCTTGTTTTTAGGCTCGTGCTCGAGCTCGAGCTCGTTTAAGCTCGGCTCGTTCGAGCTTTTTTTTCGAGTCGAGTTCGAGTAGCTCGCGAGTAACTCGGCTCGTTTGCACCCCTAGGTCAAACACTTACTCTTTTTTTTAAACATATTTTTTATTTCTAGAACAATCACTCAAACACTCGGTGAGTAGTCACCGCCCAAGGCTCTCACCAATCACCGAAACGGCGCCGACAACACCTCCCCACGCGGCAAACTCCCCTCCCCGATTGAGTCACCGAGACCACTCCCTCCACCCTTAACGAATTTTGCTGATGCAGATCTGTGCATAGGTTGAATGGATTTTGATTATGCATTAACATGGCGCTTATAATATATGTATGTGTGTGTACAATCGTTCAATTCTTCATTAATATTAGTGCAGTCAGTTTGCCACTGAAAAGCTGTCATTAAAGAGACAAAACTAGTCAAAGAAACTGTAGAAGAAGGTATCATGAAAAACGAAAAACTGTGAAGTATAATGATTTCGTGTACTAAGTTAAAAAAAAAGTATGAAGACCGCATTAATTTTATCCTTTTACTTTTCTTTTAAAGTTGAAACGTACTTATATTCACGTGGATCGTATCATAACCTTCCTTCAGTACGTCGGGTTGGGTTGTTTTATTAGGGTGAAGGGAGTGGTTAAACAGGTGAAAGTGACAAACTTCAAAATGGACCAATCAGAATGTGTCATGTCAGCAAGTGTGAAGAGTTTAAACTTTGGTGAAAAGTGTTGGCATTGGTTAAACACTTGAAAGTGGTAAACTTTTTTTTTTCATTTAAAAAAAATATATATAAAGTCAACATTACACACATCACCTTTGTCCCCCCCAAGTTTGTCGATCGGCATGAGGTTACCGACTTCCATGATTTACCGCGCGGCAAAGAAGGACGGCGCCGGTGTTGCCGCTCGGCAAACCGGTTTGCCGACCCCTTCACCGCCCCACTCCCTTCACCCTTAGGTACAAATATAATGGTTTAATTTTCATGATTGTTTATAAAAACAATATAAATAATTATGGAAGTTAAATACCTAATATCATGTGTAGTGGAAGAGAAAAGTGAGTTCTGACCGCTTTAGTGGACGAAATGGGCATGAAACACCATACCGGGTGGGAGTTGGTGGGTTGGGCGTGAGTGCGGCCACGAGAAACTTGGTCACAGTGAATGTTAAGTGCGATTATAGCCAATCAAATAATTAATAAATATACTCTAATTTAAATATAAATAATACTAAACCTCTCATACTCACATAACGGCTACACCCCTTCAAATAGAGTGTATTAGGAGAACATAATGGCTACACCCCTTCAAATAGAGTGTGTTAGGAAAGTGTGAGGTGGTGTTTGTTTTTCAGATGTAAAAGGTCTGCGGACCACATCTGCAAACATCTTCACGAGAAGAGGTGGACCAAATGTCTGCGGGGTGTAATAAAAAGAGTGTTTGTTTTTTCCATTTCTTTTCTCCCAAACAACCCCCATACTATTGACTTCACAGGCTTCAAAATTGGGCATCAGAACCAGTTCACCGACGTGATGCTTTTAATCATCAACAACACCCCCTAATCAAGAATACGCACTTCCCAATCAAACAAAACTGTTCAATAATAACAATCAACATCGACCCATTTGTTCAATTAGCTTTTAATCATCAACAACACCCCCTAATTCCCACCAAAACAGAATTTTTTTTCAACACCCATTTGCAAAAGATCAATAAAGATTCAAACTGGGTGAAATATCTACCTGGTAGGTGAACAGAGGAGGAGATGGAGATCGATGTGGGGGCTCCGACGGAGGTGTGGTGGCTCCGATGGTGCTTGAATCGGAGGTGGAGGTGGTGTCGGAGGAGATGGGTGTCGGAGGTGGAGGTGGTGGCGGAGTGGAGGTGGAGCAGGGCTGGAGCAGGTGGTGGGCGGCGAAGGAGGTGGTGTCGGAGGTGGAGGTGGTGGCGGAGCAGGGGTGGGCGGCGGAGGAGGTGGAGATGGTGGCGGATCAGGGGTGGGCGGCGGAGGAGGTGGTGTCGGAGTGGAGGTGGAGGTGGTGTGCTAGGGTTTTGAGACTGGATGGGTGTTTTGATGAGGGAGAAGAGTGTTGAAGAGGTTGGAAGACACAAGGACATGTCTGCTTGGGGAAGAGGTTTTTTAATGAAACCTATTCTGAAAAACAAACAAGCTGCAGACTTAAACGTCTGTGCGTGGTCTGCGTGGGGAAGACATAAGAGGTTCTGAAGTACTTCTCACCAAAAACAAACACCCCCTGAGTGTCCCTTACATAGTACCGAGGTAGCAATACTTTTTCTTTCGCGCCCATATGATCACTATGAATAATCTAATAAATAAGTAACTGGTTGCGTCACGTGTCACAATTATGTGTGTCCAAAATTTTTATATCGATTGTTTTATTTCACCTCTTTATTTTTTATTTCTAAGCTTAAAATATAAAAATTTCAATCCTATCTTGTCATAAAATATCGTTGTTTGATTTCTAAATCTTTATTACTTAATTATTTACTAATTTCTTTATTAAAGTGTGTAATACATGAGTTTCCAACCTAATATTGTATGTATATAATAATAATAATAATAATAATAATAATAATAATAGCAATAATAAAAATAGTAATAATAATAATAATAATAATAATCATAATAATCATAATAATAATAATAATCATAATAATAAGGAAAATTGGTTTTTAATAAACCAACCTTTATCGCGTTGGTAAATAATAATCTTACCTACGTCATTGGTATACAATAATCCTACCTATCAACATGTTGGTACTCAATGAACTTTCGATAATTTTTTTTAACTGAAGTTAGTTTTTAAGTTTTATTTATTACACAAACACTCCATGTAGTTGTAATTTACTAGTTTTAACTATTGTATAAAACAAAAAAAAAACCTCAAATCGGTCGATGATCTTCCCCATATGAACCTTAAAAACTAGTAAGGTTTATAACTACAGGGTTGTTTGTGTAATAAATAAAACTTAAAAACTAACTTCAGTTAAAAATGATTAACGGAAGTTCATTAAGAACCAACATGTTGATAGGTAGGATTATTGTATACCAATTACGTAGGTAGGATTATTATTTACTAATGGGGCAAAAGTTGGTTTATTAAAAACCAATTTTCCTAATAATAATAATAATCATAATAATATTGTATGTATGAATGCCAGTTTGGGGTATTGGTTTAATAATAATAATAATAATAATTTTATGCAACGGGATATGTGTTTAGTATCATTTTATGCAATACTAATATTCTAAAGTTTATGCAAAACATACTTTTCATTTTGATTTATCCCCGGCCTACAAACCAACCCTTGGTCGTGTAGTCGTTGTTTCGTACTTGCTTAATTTTAGGCATAGCGACCATATTTCATTTTGTCTGGGGTGTGTTGATGGAGAGAACTTTGACGAGACGTGTATAATCTCTCTCTCTCTCTAAAAGGAAATGGTCATCATATATATAATTCATTCTTAGAAAGTCACATCACTACTAGAAAAGTGGTCATTTTGCTACGAAAATTTCCTACGCAAAAAAATGTGTCGCAAATTTTGACACATTTACTACGCATTTCCTACGGAAAAAAGACCTTGATTTTTTTGCCAATTTGCGACACAATAGTGAAAAAAATACTAATTCTAAGTATTGTGTCGGAAATGCGTAGCAACTTGCTACGCATTTACGACGGACGAATTATATTTAAACGTTTAATTATTATTATTATTATTATTATTATTATTAACTATTGCGTCGGAAATGCGTAGTAACTTGCTACGCATTTCCGACGGAACTATTATTTATTTGTTGGAATTAGATTTATATGTTAAATTCATTTAAATATTAATTGTTGCGTCAGAAATGCGTAGCAACTTCCTACGCATTTATGACGAAATATTTATTATTTTACTTAGATTATATTTTAATGTTTAATCAGCATTATTATTAATTATTGCGTGGGAAATGTGTAGCAACTTGCTACGCATTTGTGATGGAAAATTTATTGCGTAGGAAATGTGTAGCAACTTGCTACGCATTTATGACGAAATATTTATTATTATACTTAGATTATATTTTAATGTGTAATCAGTATTATTATTAATTATTGCGTAGGAAATGTGTAGCAACTTGCTACGCATTTGTGATGGAAAATTTATTGCGTAGGAAATGTGTAGCAACTTGCTACGCATTTGTGATGGAAAATTTATTATCATATTTAACTAGTTTTATTATTACCATATTTTATTTAAACTTGAATTGAAAAAATATTTAAATGTTTGAAAATATTGCACATTATGTCCTTTAGGTGCGGTGACGACAGTTGATTTGGGTTCGACGGCGCTCGTGATGATGGGTGAAGGTGAAGGTGAAGGGGTGGATGTGGTGGTGGGTTAGTTCGACGACGGTGATGGTGGTCATCCGGTGTGATGGTGGTGATTCGTTTATCTTTAAAATTGCCGAGTATGTGGTCGTTATGTTGTCTATCACCTGGGTATCATGGTTGCTTCTTTTACGGAAACAATGAGGGCGCAAGTCCAGAACTTGCATGATGCTAACATACATGTAAATAATGCATACGACCATCAATAAGTGATATTCCTATCACATCCATCTCATGAATAAGTGATTTTTAATCACATTGTATACATCTATCATCCGAGAGTCAAGTTCGTCTCTTTATCGGTATGATGGTACTAGCATGTTCATGGAGTTGCTCTCACTACATGCATCCAAAAACCAAGTTCCTCACAAATAAGTGATTTTATCACATAGTGTGACAACCGGTAATTAACGCCTCTTAGTTACGCTATTAACAAACGTTTAATGTGATAATAAATAATGTTTAAGGCACGAATTAACTTAATTAGGCTATTGCAATGCCAAGGAACGTCTATATGACTTTACAGTGCGCGTATGATGATTTTCGGGAAATCTGCTGAGCATTAAGCGATAACGAACTGACACCGGACAAAATACTGACAACGCCGGACTCGAGTTATGTCTCAACATTAATATATTATGATATATTTGGCTTCGTTTTCAAATTTTAATGTTCGTAGTTTAAATCGGATCGAAAAACGAACAAGAAACAACAACTGAAGTGTTTGAAGCGATTTAACGCGACCGACGAGCATACGCGTCTATTTACGATTTATGACGTAATTTTAAGGGCATTTGACCCTACATAAGCAACCGCACAACTCAGTTTCTTCTCCCTCTCCGATGAACTCTCCGGCGACGAGCCTGACCGGCAGCCGGTGGCTGGTTGTGCTCCGGCAACCACACCCTGAATCTCTCTCTTTCTATACACACAACACCCCCACCCTATTCATCTTGAACCGCACCACACAACCCCAAACACTCTCGTTCTTACCGGCACCGGGCGTTTTTCTTTTCGTCGGAGATGAGGATGACGAGGATGTTCTGCAGTTGAAGATAATTATGATGATGACGATGTTATGGTGTCGATGGTAGTGGTTTGGGTGACGACGGCTGCGGTGGAGCCGGCCGGAGCCACGTCGGAGAACAGCGGGCGGTGGACGGCGGTGGCGGCTTCAAGTTGCCATTTGGATTTAGATTTGGATTGGGAATGCGATTCAGATTTAGGTTCGGATGGCTTTGAAGTTATGCCCAAGATAATGCAATGAAGTGATACAGAGTGAGTGACTGGTGTTCTTGTTTTAATTTTTCTGGGAAGCATTTGCCAACCAAATAGTGGTTTGGTTCAGACTCAGTGGAGGCAACAACCCAAACAAGCTTCCGATGAATATGTAATTTTATTTTCTTTATGTTCGTAGATTTTATACATTTTTTGTTTGTAAATTTGTATAAATTTATGATTAATGTTATTGAATTTGTATAGTTCTTAGTTTTATTTGCTTTTGTATCGATCTCTCGGATGTTTTATAAATAGAATAAAACTAGAAAAAACATTAAATTTCGTGACAATTGTGTAGCAAAAATAAAAAATAACTTCCGTTAAATGGGTAGGAAAATGCGTAGAAAATGTGTAGCAATTTGTGACAACCCTTTTCTGTCAGAAATAGGTAGGAAAATGCGTAGAAAATGCGTAAAGAAACCAGTTTCTTACGAGTGGTTTAACTACATATGCATTTCGTCACAAATTCATAGAAAATTAAATTTCGTGACAATAGTGTAGAAAAAATATAAAAATTAAATTTCGTGACAATTGTGTAGCAAAAATTAAAAATTAACTTCCGTTAAATGGGTAGGAAAATGCGTAGAAAATGTGTAGCAATTTGTGACAGCCCTTTTCTGTCAGAAATGAGTAGGAAAATGCATAGAAAATGCGTAAGAAACCAGTTTCCTACGAGTGGTTTTCCTACATATGCATTTCGTCACAAATTCGTAGAAAATCGCGAGTTGTGACGCATTTCCTACGGAAAATGGTGTCAGAAATTTTAATTTTTCTAGTAGTGCATGAGAGTTGTGACGAAGCTATTAAACTGAATAGAAATTAGACGTATTAACGTTGAACCATGCACACACGTTGCTGTATGTTAAGTCGCAAAATTTAGACTGAAACATAAAACACTATCGTGAAAAGGAAAAACTTTGGTGGATCCGCACTGTATGCCGGGGACAACCAATTTCAATAAATTTTAACTAAAAACGTACATACATTGAAATAAGCACCTCTTAATGCAAACTTTATATAAGGACAAATAAAACCTTGGAGCATACACAATAAGACCCACTAAAAACATCTAAAAAGATGTCCAGTCAGCTGTCATATCAGAAAAACACTCACCCTTCAAAAACATCAAAAACCCACCCAATAAGAAAACACAAAAACACATAAAAACATTGCCACATCATCACCACCTTTTTAATTTTTAACCACACATTTACACCACTTATTCTCTCTCTATATATATTATATATATATTAAAAGCGATGGGTCCTATCACTTACTCATTTTTTCTAGTTCTTGAAGAAAAACACCACCCAAAAAATGGGTATAAAAAATATGTCCATCAATAAGAAAAACATAAACATATGCCACATAGACATATAAAAACATGAAAAAATAGCTTATTAGAGATGCTATAACACATACGTTGCATAGAACTAAACCATGTGAAAAGAAATTGTAAAGAGAGCGAATTTGGTCTGACGTAATAACAAAGTTAAAACATGTATAGAATTATTATGACAAAACATGATTTAAAGTTTAGAAAATATAAAAAAAATTACTTGTAAATACTAAAGCAATTAATTAAATAGAGATTAAATACAATTAAATAAGAATATAATTCATTGTAAATATTAAAACAATTAGATATTAAATAAAATTACAATATGCGGATCGTAAACTTTCTTTTCATTTCCCATAAACTTTAATTTAAAACATGGGCCGCTCTTTAGGTGTGCGGGGAGGACTTCCGTACAAGGCCCGTTTTCGGAGGGCACGAGATTTAAAAAAAAATCGATATATATATGTTATTTAAAAAAAAATTGTAAACACGGCCCGTTATCAAAAGATTTGTATTTTTTATAATTTACCCAACTAAACAATAGGTTTATTTGGCCCAATGCAATACTAAGATGATTAAAAAAAAAGAAATACGCAGCAGCCTGCTGGAAACTAGACGGACGAACGGCACTATGGCAGCAGAAAAATCGAACGACGATTTGGAAATACTCATCCAAGTCATCACTTTCACCTTCATTGGCTTCTTGTTCTTGAAGATTTTGAGTTCTCCATTTAAACATATCTTGCATCAACGCCATTTTTATGTTCCATGAACCCAACCCCCTGCTTGGTCATGATGTCTTCAAGCATGTAGTATTCATGCGCTCCGTTGTCACATATAACGGTGACCATGTCTGTAACTTCATCAAAACGCCATGATGTGATGACTGAGTCCATTTTTGAATTTTCTTTGCTTGGTCCAAATTTCTTGTTAATTTTCTCATAACCTTATGTGTTTCATCACATTCGTTATCAAGAGGGATGCCAAGCGATAGGATACCCATCTGTACCACTTCTTCCATTTTCAAAATTGCTTTGATCGTTTTAATAAACACTCTTCTTCTGTTGTCAAACGTATGATGAATCTTCTGATTCTCAGGGTGTATCTTGATGAAACAATGGTTTCCATTTTGGCGTTTTGGTTAAATTTGGCGTTTTTAGTAAAAGATAGCGTTTTTAGTATGATCAATGGAAGTGATTATGGAAGCGATGTTAACATTGTTTATTTAATAATGTTTTTGGCGCGTAGTTTAGGAGGAAGTTTCTTCTAAAAATGTTAATAATTGACTTTTCAGTTACTGTTTGTTTCTTCTACCTGTAAGTCTGCAACGCGTTTTATCTTTAAGCTTTGGCGTTTTGTATTAATGGTGTTTTATTCGTTTTGAATGGCGTGTTTCTTATTTTTAGTTTGACGTTTTGAATCTGAGCAGTAAAAGACATTTTTACCCTTAATGAAGCGCATCTACGTAATAAATTTGATGTTATTTACGAAAACGCCATCGCTCTTGTGATAACTGTCCAAATTTCAGGTATCCGTACAACTACTAAACCATGATTAGTACTTAATGACTGTGCTGAATTACAATTAACTGCTTACTGATTATTGACATATACATACATGTGCATCACATATTGCTTAATGTCATACCATTATTGCATGAGAGTTTATTTGACTCAAATAATGCACAAAACACAGTTAGCACAGTTATCAGATAAATCATGAAAATGCTGACAGAACTCAGTACATAGACAGACAAGGTGTTGAGACACAGAATGAGCCAGAAACCAAGTATTGCACTAGTATAGTGTGTAGGAAAGAAAGGATCATAAAACTGTCTTTCTAGTGATAGTTTAAGTGCCGGAAAGTGCCTAAAACTCACATAAAGTGCTGAATTCAGCAAAATTCAGCAATAATCAGCGTTTTAACAATCCAATATCATGCAGAAATATGGTTAAATGGTCTTGAATGCTTTCCTAAGTGTCGGGAATCAAAACTGTCACAAAAGGTAACATAAAGCACACTAAACTGCATAATTTAGCACCTTAACGAACCGGTAACCAACCGAACAATCGTACATTACCCGAAACACCAAATTTACACTAGAAGCACTGTTTTAACATTACCAAGCTAGTTATGTGTGACAACTTCCACTTTCCGGCAACATTCATACACTTAAAGTACTCATTTTTAGCTACATTTTTTATGCATTTTGAACACCCGAACTGCGTATTTCGTAACATACACTTAGAATACTCATGGAATACTTACTTAGGATGCACATGATTCATTTTTATTGAATACATTTGAAACAGTTTAAACAATGCATCGAAACTACTAGAAAACTAGTATTCTGACGAAAACGCAGGATCCGCAGAAACCATCTAAACGAAATCTTTAGGACTCAGATGAAAGTCCAACATCTAATATATATTAAACCCTAAGTAGGAATGCAAGGGTTTGATTTAAAACCTTTCCGAAGTCCGACAACACTAAAAATTGCCCGAAAAGCACTAAAAGCGACGATTTCAACACTTTTCCACAGAAATTCTGCAGAAATCAGCTTTTTAATATTTTTACAACATGTAAAAATGATGTTTAACATAGAATTCATATGAGGATACCTTCGGGTATCATCCGAACCAATAACTACATCAATTCACACAAGTTACACAAGCTTAGCGTTCAAATAACGACTAACGGAAACAAAGCGAAACGATTATCCGAACAATATCGGATCTTTTTTTAGTGACTATCTATCATTATTGGGATCATTTATGACTAGTTTTGATCAACTAAACACCTTCTTATCACTTAAAAACTCAAACACCTAAACTTCCTAATAAACTACCTAAAAATCCTAACACTTTAAACAAGGAAACAAATTCATCAAACATGAGATACCCCCTCATTCATTCACGTTTATAATTCTCTTTGTGGGACCCACATCCATGTGCTCATTTGGAAAAATATCTAGATATTTACTACCATTTGCAAGTAGTAACTTGGTGAATGATTAAAGTGTTGTAAACATATCTTTACTAGATCATTTCAACCATAATTCACATCTTCATTTACACACACTCAAGAACCCATTTCCTACTCCCAAAATTCAGCCATGAACCCATTAATTCATCATTCATTTCAAGTCATTTACAAGATGATCAAGATGTACTTTTATGCAAGTTATGAATGTCTAAGACATCTCCAAGTTGAAGGAAGCATTTTCATCCATTCAAGAGCTTCTACCATCATAATCTTCATCATCTTTGTTCATCATTTTCACTAAGATCATCCCTAGCCATAAGTGTTAGAAGTGAGCTTCTAAATCTCTTTTTCATATTTATTTATGTTTATGTTGTTTAAAGAACATGTAATAATTAAACAAGCATAAATAATAATATGAAAATACAAAGAAGCAAAATAATAATTATGATATATATGTTTGTTTATGTGGTGATTTGAAACTTATTACTTGCATATTTAATCTTGTCATGATGATTAGCATATGAATAAATGGTTAGATGATGTTTAAATACATGATTTAACAAGTATACATGTTTATGTTAAAAGGGTTTTTTTTGTTAAACATAAATGTTTAAATGGATGATCATAATCTTTGATGTTGTTAAAGTATTTAGTGTTTTTCATTAAAAACAATACTTCTACAAGATTATGAAAACAAACATACAAGATGGGATTTTTATAAAAATGGTTCAAACTTGAAGTAAAGCATGGATTTGAACTAGTGATATGTTATGATCATACCCAAAACCCTACATGATTTTGAGATCAGCATGATAAGTTTATGTTATAAAATCTCATATGTTTTTGTTTAGAAAGTTATGAGTAAATTGATAATGAATTTGAAAAGAAAATGATATGTTTATCTAAACATGGCAAAGTACATAATACAAAGGTTATAAGGCAAAATTTTATTAAAAATCATATGTTATAAGAACTACCATTTTTGACAAGATCTTTATGAGAATAAAAAGATTTTAAAGAGTAGTTTTTATAAAAACAAAGCTAGTTATAAATATATATTTTTGAGATAATATATATTTAGTGATTTAACAACTTATGTGCTATGTGTTTATTTGGTGTATTAGTTATATTTATCAAAACTAGAAACTTGAATATAATGATACAAATAAACACAAGGTATATTACAATCAAAGTCTTACAAGAATACATATATTTACGCCTCAAAAATGAGTTACAGACAATCCGAATGATCGGACACAAATTATGGTCAAATTAGACGACAGACGAATCTATGAACATATCGCCATTCCGAGGAGTTACTACGACGTTTAGGTGATCTTTCGACGCGAATACATACAAATCACCGACAACAATATCCGGATGTTTTGAAACTTATAAAAATTACTATGTATTCTTTAATTTAAAAAGCCTATAGTTAGTAACTTTTATAAAAATGAAAGAATATATTTTTAACACATGGGCTTATTTTATAACAAATGGGCTTATTTTACATATGGGCCTATTTTATATAAATGGGCTTATTTTTTTTATACAAATGGGCTTATTTTACAAATGGGCTTATCATCCTTATTGTGCTTAACATAAATACATGGGCTAAGCCCAATATCAAAACTCTTCGGCTAAGCCCAAAAACCCAACATATGGGCCAAGGCCCAATAACATTAAGCCCAATAACATTTGGGCACAACACTATTTAGGCCCAACACTATTTAGGCCCAACACTATTGAGGCCCAACACTATTTAGGCCCAACACTATTTGGGCCCAATAACATGAATTCTTGGGCTAAGCCCAATGACATATAATTGATGAAAATACAATTATACAATTTATTCATTCAAGACATGAAATCAAGAGGACCAAACCCGATGATACAACTCACGAGATACAAGAATATGTATTTGGCGAAATATACACACTAAAAAGTTATCAGTTAATACATCTAAGACACAGTTCAATGAATAACAAAGACATACAAGTCTTAACACATATTCAAGATAAAAGACTTGTACTCAAGTCATTACAAGACCGAAGTGTCTAACAAATATAGAATGTTTGTAGGTCGTGACACTATTCAAGACGACCGTACGTCAGATCACAGTCACTTACCATTCACGGACGCAATTCTGTGAGTTCATGTCCCCTATTCATTTTAAATGCTTTACAACTTTACAACTATCGGGGAAATACATGTTCAATTGTATGTTAAGTCATGGAATGAAACACCTTAGATCATGTGCGATTAGGGTCATACATCTAAGCACCATTAATCCAGTTTGGACCTAGGTACAGAGGGTTAGATCTAATGGATATTGGCGAGCCCCACTCTTGGTCGTGGACCCATACAGAAGAGTGCGTTTGTGTCCCAGTCGATATTAGTCGACACAAAATCGTCTAGGTTTAGATTGCTTCCTAATTCGTCACACATATTAATGTCCTCGCGAAACATTAATGATCAACGATTTCATTGACGCTTTACATACTACATCATTACATACATATACATTTTATACAACTCACATTTTATGGATACATTTTATACAACTCACATTTTATGGATACATTTTATACAACTCACATTTTACAGATACATTTTATATAACTCACATTTTACAGATACATCTCATACAACTAAACTGCATGAACTCGCCAACTTTTGTTGATGTTTTCAAACTTAACATGTATTTCAGGAAATTAGTGGACCATGCAGACATTTTAGTCAAGGAAAACAATTATCAAGACTCCATGCCACCATTTAAAGGGTTTGCCCGTTATATACCGCCTCTTTGTGGTGATATAGTGGTCAAAGCCTTGACATTACAAGACTTACATTTTGATGTATAAAACAATGACAACTTATTTTCATTTGATGGTTTGTAACCAATACATTTAACTTATGTTGCATTCTTTTGAAACGATTATGACAATGGCATTGGAGCTTGTTTTTATTCATTTAGTATGTTCACTTATATTGTTACGCAATGAGAACCGATCAGATCCACCTCGCGCTTCCGCTACGAGTGGGTGTGACAGATTGGTATCAGAGCATCGATTGTAGTGAACCAGGATTCTTTCTCGAGTCTAAGTCTACAATCACTAGGGACCTCTCACGAAAACTTCTTGTTCATATTGAACAATTTATAAATAAAATTGGTCAGGTCAAAAGGTTTTCATTGCATAAACATTTTTCAAGGTCCACTACAACAAGAATTCACTTCACATAAATCAAGCGAGGACATTTCCATGGGTGAAGTCTATGAGAAATAGACACAATACATTAACAGACCATGTGCCTATAGTACATTACATTATCAGTTTATGCATTATAAATGGTTTACAAGTTCAGCTTATGCAAGATAGAAATCCTTGTTAGATAGGATTTTATGTGATTATATACAAATGATTTATATATGTGTTCTAAGGAATATTGTGGCAAGAACAAAATGCCTTTAACTTCGAATTCCATTGTCATCCTTGACACGCATAACATGGTTAAGACACGACATCTTTTACACAAGACATGATACTCTATTTCAAAACATAACATATTTTATACAATACATCTTCCATGAGAATATCGACCCCACGTCTATTGCGGAGCTTATGGCGAACGCGGTTCCTAAGTGAGACTATAAATCATTGATCCCGTGGAAGATGGTTGCTTTATCACGGATGCTGAGATGCCTGACTTCGGTAGTGATGATGAGGCGGAGGCGACAGCCTTGGACAATAATTCCATTAGTGGGACGAGGTCCATGTGGCTCATACAAATCATGATTGACGACACTTTTGTCCAGTCAAGGAAGATGGAGTACTCATCTTGAAGGTGCCCCTCCAGTTGTTATTTTTACAAATTCTCTCGATTGTTATTTCATCTAACGTCGTGTCATTCCGCGAGTAATGACAACAGACGTTGACACATGAACTATCATGAAGTTCCCTTCTGTGTTTAACACAGACAATAGTGTCCTCTCTCTGACTGATCGTCTGCTCTGAACGAGAGAATTCTAGAGTGACCATGCAAGACAATTTATTATTACGGGGGCCCACGTAATAACAACTTGTAGTGCATGGAAATTCTGGTGGACTCTGCGGGTGAAGCTAATGATCACTATCCATTCAAAATTCTTAAGTGTTCAAGTTTCTGTCCATTAGAACACAAACCGAGATGGTTACTATAACACCCTACAATACAATACAGGAAGACGATAGGTATTGTTCGCACCTAACATTCAATCTACAACACGAGTTGTTCGAGACTAGTCATCTAAACAAGCAAAACTTGTTAACCACTCATGGAGGATTTTCCTCAACATTCTAGAATTCTTGTACATGAATTGGTTCTTGGGTGTCTATGACACCTTATCTTACTTATTGGAAATGAATACGATGAATTCCGTCATTTGACATTTGTCCTATCCAAAGGGATAGTATGGCATGCGCCATGCTACAACTCCCTCATTGCATTCTATTCGACATCTATGAAGATCTTAATGATCTTGTTGGAGCTCATGAAGCTCAAGCACTATTACCATATTCGTCACATGGGCAAGTACGACAAAGGAATTTCTCTACTTCGGATGATCAAGGCCTATGTAGTATGGAATGCATGCTATAGGGACGAAGGCCACTGGTTGGTTTCCCCTCCTCAACAAATTATTTCGTTTTCCACTTAGACATATGACCAATACACGCAAGAGGCACTACGCATTTAGTTGCGGTTATTCACATTATCATCAATTCGAACATGTATGAACAATGCGATCGTGAGGTTTCCATGACCGACTGCATTCTTCATTCTTGGGCACATGATAGACTATATTGTCCAAAAATATGTCTAGATTCTTTTAATAGTGTATATTAAAAAGATCATGGCGCCAAAAGGAAGGTTTACACCCAAAAAGGATTAACAAATCAACATCTTACTAATTAAGTCGAACAAGAGTTCTTATCGAACAACACGAGGGTTCTTATCTTACTGATAAAGTTAAGCAAGACGACACTAGTGACGGTACTGGTGGTACTTGTAGTTCAAGTGGTTCGAATCCTGATGGATCGGGAACGAGTAGCAATGCCACACCAGAAGATGCGACCACAAAAGGCCTTAATTTTAAGACTTTTCAGACTGTAAGCGGCAAGACCTCGTTAATACGAGAGGTGCGGTAGGTTCTGTCTGCCACGTAAAAACAATGAAGTCGGTTAGTCATATTAGGAAACGCATTCCTGAGTAGACAATTAGATACATAGAGAGTCTCATGCTGAACGCAACCTTAACTTGGTGTAATCTCTAGGTACAAACGCTAGGAAGGGATATAATGAAGAGGTTGTCGGGGGAAGAACTCAAGGATCTTATACGAGAAGAGTATTGCTAACTGATTTAAATTCAAAGGTTGGAAACAAAATTCTAGAACTCGATAATGATTAGAGCCAATGTTGTTGGTTACACTCGAGGCTTTCACGATATCTCAAGGGTTGTTTCCATACTACGTAACACCCGAATTCAAACGCATTACGCGTTACATATGGGATTTAGCCTCGTAGATCCGAGGCATGACCGCATCATCCCACCCTACCTCGATCACTCAAACAGTAGTTACTCGACACGTTTCCAATCAACCAACATTTCACATCCATGTTATTTGATACTGGTACCAATTTTAGCTTCATCTCAACATTTCACATACATGAGTTTCATGGCTAGGGACTAGATTGTCCTAGCTGCAATTAGGGATTGGGTTATCCTACATCTAAACATATGGTTGGGTTATCCAACATCTAAACATATGGATCGGGTTATCCTACATCTAAACATATGGATTGGGTTATCCTACATTTAAACATAGGGTTCCTAAAACTTTACAGTGAAGTCCTCGCCACACAGAATTTAAAATGTACTTGGCCTAGAGCCAAGTAAGCTAGACGTCCCCTCATTCTATAGAATAGACATACGGTAAACTAGTCGAGTCAGGGAAAGTTGTTAGAGGATGTTCCTTGGAACTTGGCGAGCGAAAATTCTATATCGATCTCTTACCCGTTGAGTGGGTAGTTTTGACGTAGCGGTTGGCATGGATTGGTTATCCGATAACCAAGCCGAAGTCTTTTGTCATGAGAAGGTCATTCGCCTACCACTACTGAACAAAGAGACACTTATTATTCATGGAGAGAAGCGCGACACCCCATTTCGGATCACCAATTGCATGAAGGCACAGAAGTGCTTACGGAAAGGTTATGTTGCCTTTCTGGCACATGTTGTCGACAAGAAGGCCGTTGGGCTGAAGCTGACAGACATTCCAGTGGTAAAAGAGTTTCCTGAAGTCCTTCCTGAAGACTTGCCGGGACTATGACCATATCGACATGTCGAGTTTCATATCGACTTGGTATCGGGAACCTCACCCGTAGCCAAATCTCCATATCGATTAGCACCTTCTGAACCTTGTAGTTGACCGAATAAGGATGTTGTGAGTTTATAACCCCCACTCTTTACCATTTTACATCTGTATAAAGGTTTTTGGGGGTGGACGGAGATGCAAGTTTTGCAAAAGTGCACAACATTTCGATGAACAAAAACTCATATTTCTAAACCATGTTACAATTGAATTTCCATCTAACTCAAATGGTTTATGAAAGGTTCAAGCTTCTACTCCAAGATAGACTTACGTTCTGGGTATCACCAGTTACGAATTTAAGAGGAAAGCATAGCGAAAACGGCTTTTCAGGCTCGTTACGGTCATTACGAGTTTCTCGTTATTCCTTTTTAGTTTAACGAATCGCGTGTGCAAGTCGTATCTCGACCAATTCGTCATAGTGTTTATTGACGACATATTAATATACTCACGATCGACTGATGAACACGAACAACATTTGAGAACCATTTTGGAGCTACTAAAGAAGGGGAAACTATGCGCGAAATTTTCCAAGTGCGAATTTTGGATTCGCGAGATACAATTTCTCAGGCATGTAGTGAACGAGAAAGGCATTCAAGTAGACCCAGTTAAGATTGAAGCAAATGAGAATTAGGAAGTACCCGAGACTCCTACTGAAGTGCGACAATTTTTGGGCTTAGTGGGATATTATCGAAGATTGCCAAACCGCTAACCTCCCTCACACAGAAAGACAAGAAATTTGCCCCAATCAAGAAACAAGAAGCAGCATTTCAATTTCTTAAAGACAAGTTGTGCATTGCACCAATTTTATCATTACCCGACGGTACCGAAGGCTTTGTTGTATACTGTGATGCTTCGCATCAAGGATTGGGTTGCGTACCCATGCAACGTGAAAAAGTTATCGTGTACACGTCACGCCAACTAAAAGTTCACGAGAAGAACTATACCACTCACGACCTTGATTTAGGCGCGATGGTATTCGCTTTGATATATGGCGACATTATTTATATGGTACTTGTTAGGGGAGGATTTTCCTAAGATCAGTGATCCTCAATTACTGTTGGGCTTAAGGATCCTCAATTCTGTCTGAATTAGTGATCCTCAGAGAGTATTGTAGGACCAGGATCCAGGATCATCATAAGGATCCTTACACTAACGATTGTCTGCTTTGAATATGATGTTGTTTTGCAGGAGTACGAGCTTGGACTTGGTCTTGGCAATATTCCTGGAGCATATTCCCTATTTATTCCGCACGTGCTTGACTAATATGGACGTTATGGAGTTCGTGGGAGACTTGCATGAAATGCGGATAGTTAGTTAGCTTAGATATTTTCTAAATTTATAAGGGGATAGCGAGCAAAATTAGAACACTTGGCTATTTTTAGCTTAACACACACACTCGCAACTGCTCTCATCAGCTCTCGACAGTTTGCTTAGCGATTACACACTTTTTAGCACAAAACACACTAGTGATCCTTGTAACAAGCTCGCTATCATCCAAAGTTGTAATACATTTTTGTTTAATCTGAGTTGGTGATCGCTAGTTTCCATCACCCGAGGTTTTTTATGCCGGAGATCAACTCTTGATCAAGGGCTTTTTCCTCATATAAATCATTGTGTCACTTGTTCATTACATTTCTGAGTGATCCTTAGCATTGTTCATTGATTCAAGCATCACACCTCACAACAGAAAGTTTGGTTGCATTATCTTAGCTTGATTTTTGACCAAAACAATTTGGCGCCCACCGTGGGGCGATTGGTGCTTCATTCCTAAGAAGATTCATATTTTTGTGGTTATTTCGATTCGTTACAACCAAGCGGATGGCTTCCTCACCGAAGAACACTTCAAGTTCAATGTCGGCAATCAGTTCTTCACAAGGCGTTCCTCCTTTGCCTCTACCACCTTCTGGATCCCAGAAGAATGCTGAAAACGCTGCGAAGAGACAAACCCCCATTTTCTCAAAACCACCAACTTCTTCTGTTTCCACTAATCCTACTACTAATGATCTTTTTAATCTGATTTTGCAGATGAGGGATCGCATGCAAGAGCAGGACAAAACCAATGAACGAATCCTCCAAGAGATTGGTGATATCAAAAAACAGAAGAAATCAGTGGAGGATCACTCTCCTCTGATGCCAAGGTCATTGAATTTTGACACTCCAATTGTAACTACCCTACAATCAGCAGTTCCGGGCATCCAGTATCAAAGTGGTCCATCAGAAAGGCGTTATGGAACAACAACTATGAGTCAAGCATTTGGCTCTCACTCCCAGCCTCAGGGATCCTATTTTCAGCCATCGGGATCCTCTTTTCAGCATCAGGGATCATTCGTCAGCTCAGGAGGATATTCGGGAATGCACACGGTCCAAGGATCCTCCCAGGTCCAAGGATCCTTTATGGTTCCAGGATCCTTTCAGGTTCAAGGATACTCTCAGCCTCAAGGATCCAACATCTTTCAGGATCAAGGATTCTTAAGAAGTATGTAGCCCCCAAGCTCGGATGTTCATCAAGAGACTTCATACCAATGCAGACCATTGCTTCCTCTGGTCCTTCAATCATACCAGAGTCCCGTCAATATGGATTCACATCCGGAATTCCAAAAACGAATCCTCTGGGAGGTAACACTTTTAATAATTCATATAACACTAACCATGGCTCTATGCAGGATACATGTATCAATCAGGCTATGGCAAGGGAGTTACAGAAGCTTAAGGATATGATATCCAGTGTACCAGGAGTGGTTAAACCCATTCCTGAAATTGCAGATGGTAGCCATAGGATATCTCGCTTTGCACCACCTATTTGTGATGCTGAGATACCCAAGAGGTTCCAAATACCAACTATGAAGCTATATGATGGTTCAACGAATCCAGAGGAACATGTAGCTCAATACAGGGAGAGGATGGAGATCAATCCAATTCCAGAGAGGTTAAAAGAAACATGTCCATGCAAGGGTTTTGGATCCACACTCACAGGATCTGCTCTTAAATGGCTGCTAAGTCTTCCCCCTTACTCTATTACTTCATTTTCCAATCTAGTTAATTTGTTTAATAGTCAATTCTCTTGTAGTAGAAAGTTTGAACGATTAACTAGTGATCTATATAGGGTAACACAAGGTCAAAATGAATCACTTAGAGATTATATCACTAAATTTAGCAAAGAATCCTTAGATATCCCTAATCTGGATATAGCTACGGCTGTAGAAGCCTTTAAAATGGGTTTGCTTAGGGATTCACTGTTCTATGATGATCTTGTTATGACCCCATGCAGGAATCTTGATGAAGTAAGAACCAGGGCCCTTAGGTTCATCCGCCTAGAGGATGACAAAAGGATCCAGGAGAGATTGACAGGATCCTCCAAACAGGAGAAGAAAGGATCCTACTTTAAGAATAACAAGTTCAAGTCCTACAACAAGTCTGACAACCAGAATGTGCATGCAGTGGAACAGGAAGAGGATGATGAGGATTATCCTCCCATTTCTAAATACTGTTTTTCTGTTGATAACAATGAACTAATCCTTGCAATGCAGAATCTAGGTGAAAAAGCTAGGTGGCCGAGAAAAAGTGATAAACCAGGTACTACAAAAGATAAGTCCAAGTGGTGTGCATATCATGAGGATTTCGGGCATCTCACTGAAGAGTGTATCGCACTTAGAAAGGAAATTGGTTACTTGTTAAGCAACGGGAATTTGAAAGAGCTTTTGGGACGAAAGAAGTCAAGGATCCAGGATCCTGAAAGGATCCCGGACAAGGCTCCTGCTCCTCCAGCAGATGCACAAGTTATAAACTTCATATCCGACGGATCAGACATTTGTGGTACTTCCTTTTCAGCAGCCAAAAGACATGCCAAGGAAACCAAGATGGATAATGGAGACAGACCCATCCGGACGTCCACTGTCACCGAGGATAAGATCATAACTTTTGATGAGGATGATCGTCTTGATGTTCAGGATCCTCATCATGATGGTTTTGTTATTACCCTGTTTATTTCTAATCATTTTGTTCGCAGGATCCTTATAGATGGAGGAAGCTCTGTGAACATCATTCAGCTTGATGTCCTCAAGAAGATGAATATCCCGGAGTCTGATATTGTCCCAAGATCCTCAGTCCTTGTGGGATTCAGTGGGGAAACCAAGAACACACTGGGGGACATCAAACTCCCTATCTATATTGAAGGACTCCATTCTTATCAGAAGTTTTGTGTTATAGATTGCTTATCTTGTTGTAATGTTATCCTTGGCAGGCCATGGATACATGACATGAAGGCAGTCCCATCTACTTATCATCAGTGCGTGAAGCTTCCTAGTCCATGGGGAGTGGTGAAAATTGAGAGTGATCAACAAGAAGCTAAGAATTGCTATACCTCATCAATTAAGCCAACCTCAAGACCAAGGGAGCAATAGCAATTAAAGTATCCTTCAAGAGATGTCTTGGAGGCAAGAGAGCAGGATGTAAAAGAAATCCTCATGGATCCTCATGATCCTGAATCCAGGATCTTCATAGGATCAGGGATCCTTAGCCAAATTGAACAGGATCTAGTATCCTTCCTTAAAAGAAGGAAAACTACCTTTGCCTGGAAGCATGAGGATAAGACAAGTATATCTAAGGATATAATTACTGATAAGCTTGGCATTGACAGGTTATTCCAGCCTATACATCAGAAGAGGAGGAAGTTTGCACCTGAAAGGAATGCTATTATCCAGGAAGAGGTAGATAAACTACTTCGGGCAGGTATGATAAGAGAGGTTAAGTATCCAAGGTGGTTAGCCAATGTGGTTGTTGTTCAAAAGAAAAATGGAAAGTGGAGGGTATGTGTCGATTTTACTGATTTAAACAAGGCATGTCCCAAGGATCCTTTCCCATTACCCGACATTGACTCCATGGTGGATGCTACCGCGGGTCATGAGTTGTTGACTTTTATGGATGCTTCATCTGGATTTCAACAAATTCAGATGGAACCATCTGATCAAGAGGATACAGCCTTTATGACCCCAACTGGTATATATTGTTATATTGCTATGCCATTTGGACTAAGGAATGCAGGTGCTACTTATCAAAGGCTAGTCAATATGATGTTCAAGGAACAAATTGGACACACTATGGAAGTCTATATAGATGACACGGTGGTTAAGTCCAAGAAAGCTGAGGATCACCTTAGAGACTTGGAGGAAGCCTTCGATATCCTTGATAAATTCAATATGAAACTAAATCCTTCCAAGTGTCATTTTGGTGTTAAAGCAGGTAAATTCTTAGGCTATATGGTGACAAAGAGGGGCATTGAAGCAAGTCCAGAGCAGATTAAAGCTATTGTGAATATCAAATCTCCTGCCAATGCCAAGGATGTGCAAAGATTGACAGGCAGGATTGCAGCCTTGAACAGGTTCATATCCAAATCCTCAGAAAAGTGCAAGGAATTCTATGAAATCCTGAGGAAGAACAAGAAATTTGAATGGACTGAGAAGCATGAGAGTGCCCTCAAAGCTCTTAAGGATTACCTATCCGCAGCCCCCGCCTTGATGAAACCAGAAAAGGGGGATATATTATCCTTATACCTAGCAGTATCCTCAAAAGCAGTAAGTGCGGTCCTTGTTAAGGATCACCAAGGTACACAACATCCTGTTTATTATGTAAGTAAGAGTTTACTTGATGCTGAATCCAGGTATTCACACTTAGAGAAACTTATCCTTGCATTAATTATGGCATCTACTAAATTAAGACATTATTTTGAGACTCATGCCATTATTGTTAAGACTAATTTTCCAATTAAGAATGTTCCAGGAAACCTGAAATGTCAGGAATGATGGCTAAGTGGGCAGTGAAGCTTAGTGCATATGATATAAGATATGAGCCTAGAACTGCCATTAAATCCCAAGCCTTAGCTGACTTTGTGGCAGATTTCAGTAGTGACTTGCAAAAGGAAGCTGAGTTAGAAGTCCAACAGCTGGAAGAAACTAAGGATCCTTGGATACTCTTCACTGATGGTGCTTCTAATGTCAAAGGAACGGGGCTTGGAATACTACTAAAATCGCCACAGGGGGACATAATACCCCCACTCCATAGCTTGTGAATTTCAAACTACCAACAATGAGGCTGAGTATGAAGCCTTGATAGCTGGTTTGCAAATTTCCAAGCATATGTGGATCAGGTATCTTGAGGTACATGTGGATCCATTATTGATCAGTAATCACTTTAATGGATCCTATGCTGTTAAAGGTGAAAAGCTAATCAAATATTTAGAGATAGTCAAAGAATTGGCACTCTCTTTTGTTTCCTTTAGTTTGACACAGGTACCAAGGGAAGAGAATGTAGAGGGTGATGCATTAGCCAATCTAAGATCATCCTTGAAGATCCCGGAGGATATCAAGATCCCTATTATCCATATCCTGACCCCTGCTATCGAGGATCATGTAGCTATGGAGATAGGAGAGGATTCTACAATCATCCCTAGTGATGATACTCAATCTCATTCGGGATCATGGATCCTTCCAATCATGAGATACATACAACATGGAGAGATTCCTACAGGAGAAAACCCAGGGCTTTCAAAATCAAGGAATCTCAATTTACAATATTGAATAATATGTTGTATAAACGATCTCTTGCAGGTCCATATCTAAGATGCATTGAGGATCCTGAAATCCAAGAAGTCCTAAAGGATTTCCATGAAGGAGATTGTGGAAACCACACTGGGGGCAGAGCATTGTTCTCAAGGATCCTGAGGACAGGATACTATTGGCCTACTATGAAGAAGGATGCTGTGGAATATGCCAAGAAATGTGATCCTTGTCAGAGACACAGTAATATCCTTCATCAACCAGCAGAACTTTTGCATCCTATATCCTCTTCCTGGCCATTTATGAGATGGGGAATGGATATAGTTGGTAAGCTTTGATGTGTGTAAAATGCAACATATAAATTACATCAAATAAGGCATAAAACTAACCCTTTTTAAGTACTAATATTGGAAAAAGAGTGTTTTTGTCTTCCTTTTGTATTTTCAGGATTAAATGAGCTCAAAAACACAAAAGAAGCAAAAAGACAGCTAAATCCAACATAAATACAAGGAAAGGAACATGAGTGGACTGCCCGACCCCTCAACGGCATCTTCCAAAGCAAAATAGAGAAGGCAGAAGACTGAACACGCCCCGTGCTCAGCCAGCACGGGGCCGTGCCCAAGAAGCAGCAGAAGAGACAAACCTATAGAAGCTTCTATTGCCCACCACGGGGCCGTGCCCAGTGAACACGGGGGCGTGGCGAAAGTACAGCAGGCGCATTAATTGTAATTGCGAATTACAATTAATGAGGAGAGAGAGTGTCAGACAGGCACGGGGCCGTGCCCAGCCCTCTGTTCAGCCTATAAATATGAGTGCTTGGTTTCATTTCAACTCATCCCTTGGCACACCACCTCTCTCACACTTCATCCACCACCATCACAACACCATCATCCACCACCATCATCCATTGTCCATCGTAGAGTGTGTGAGTCGTCTCGGGATCCAAGATTGATCGTAAGAGTTCTTGACAATCAAGGCCATGTTTGCCTAAGTCTCTTACATCACTTGGTGAAGACAAAGTGTCTAGTATAATACTTTTTATTTCTAATCTTTTGCACTTTTTATTTGGTTTTGTATTAATGACTTTAATAACTAGTTACTTATGTTGAAGGTGATCTTTCCTTATCGTTTGTCCGTGGTGTCTTGGCATTATTTTACTGTCTATATAAAATAAAAGATTTTCACCATTCATATCTCCACGGTCTATATGGAGGTATGTTGGCTACCTGGTCGGGGGTTAAGGGAACGGTTTGGTAAAGGTCTTGCCATTGTTCAGCGTTTAGAGGTCCTGCAATGGACCTGGGTCAAATTTAGTAGGACCTCCTTCAATGCTTCACGGTATTGGATGGCGGGGGTCCAAACTCTTTGATCCCCTCATAAGTTAACTACTATTAATACTATAACCCGGCTATTTAGGACTGTATCCCTGCTGACTCAGACTACTTAGTCGAGGGTAACGTCACCGCCAAAAGCGGGGCCTACCATAATATTGCATTAATAACTTAATTCATTATCTTCCAATAATCCACCCTTTTAGGATTGTATCCTTGCTGACTCAAACTACTGGGGTGAGGGTAACGTCACCTTCAAAAGAGGGGCCTACTACAATAACTAAGATAATCTCTTAATTATGTGCAAAAGTGCGGAAATAATCAAAGGTTATACTAGATACGAGTCGGAACCAAGTGATTCATCTTGTCTATCTGTTTTTATTTTATTTTTAATTTCAGCATTTTAGTTAGTTTTCATTTTTCTTAGTTTAAAACCTTTTTCTAAACTTTTCATTTTGATTAGACGTTGAGGATAAACCGGTACTAAAAGCTCTTGTGTCCTTGGACGACCTCGGTATCTTACCAACGCTATACTACGCTCACGATGGGTGCACTTGCCCATATGTGTGTTTAGTGTTAGTAAAATATCGTGTTTTATAAATTTAAAACTTGGCTAAAATAAGTGTTAAAAGGGCTTAAAATATACACCTAAAATACGACACTTAAACGCGCATCAAGTTTTTGGCGCCGCTGCCGGGGACACAAGGATTTTAAGAAAGCTTAAAATCGACGGCCTAATCAGTTTTTCAAAACCTTTTTAAAACGCGCGCACATTTTTCTGCATTTTAGTTTAGTTTTGCATTTACAGTAACCTGTACACGGGGCCGTGTTCACTGAACACGTGGCCGTGCTGCACATTTTCATAAAAACACCCAGTAACAGAAGCTTGAACACGGGGTCGTGCTCACTGAACACGCCCCGTGCTCAACGAAATCAGTAAATTTAATTAAAACGCCCAGATACAGATCCTGAACACGGGGCCGTGCTCACTGAACACGGGGCCGTGTCCAGCCTCTGTTTCCGTTTTTCTTTTTGCTTTCTGATCTCGAGACTCGGTTGTGGTCTGCTGAGTGATTCTTATGGATCAATACTCAGGAGGTTACAACTACACCTATGAGGAGGATGATTATAGGGGTAATTATTGCACTAATTGTCGTAACGCACGATCGGTTCAAAATAATCGCTCATATCAACCATCCAATTCATACACCTACTATGAGGAGCCCAGGTACGAGCCATCAACTTCATACACATCCTATGAAGACCAAAGGTATGAACCTCCTCCCTCATACTCATATTTTGATGAACCAAGGTATGAGCCTTCATACTCATACTTTGAGGAACCAAGATATGAGCCACCACCTTCATATGCTTACTATGAGGAACCTTGGCGTGAACAACCCACCTCATATGAGTATTATGGAGAACAAAATTACGAACCTTATCCATCATATGCTTACAATGAAGAACAATGGTGCGAACCATCGACTTCATATGAGTATTATGAGGAACAAAGGGTCGAACAACCGGATTCAAGCTTAGAAAATACCGATTCTTTTTCTATAACCGAAGTGACCGATAGGATATTAGAACACATTAGAGTTATCGATCGATGTATAAAAGAAGCTCGCACAAGGGAAGAGGAGTCCCGCGCAAGAGAAGAGTTAAAAAAGGAAGAGATAACTGAAAATGTAAAAATGGAAGAACAAATAAGTGAAAAACCGACACATGAGTTAAGCAACGAAAAAGGTGAGTCCGATAACGTTAAAATTCAAGAAGAGTCTAATTTTGAAGAAATTGATCTCTTGTCACCTTCTTTCGAAAATCATTGTTTAGTACCCACTCATGCTAAGTTTTTAAAAGAGTTAAACACTAACACTAAAATTGACGAAACGGTAAGTGTTAAGTTAACTAATGATCAAACTTCACTAATAAAAGAAGACCCATTTGAAATTAACATTACACCGGTTCCATGTTTCTTTCAAAATTCGTTTATTAGTAATGTCACAATCGATAAAGATCTTTGTGTTAACATAATGCCTAACTACATTTTCGAAAAATTAAGTATTAGTGATTTTTCTCCACTTCAAATACCCATTTTTCTATCTAATCGGAAAGTAATAAAATCAATCGGTATAGTTGAAGATGTCTTGGTTCAAACAAATCAAATGGTAATCCCAACCGACTTTGTCATCCTCGATGACGCTCCTCTAGTGTTGGGAAGACCATTTGTAAAAACTCATGAAGCTTTGAAAAACCGGAAGTTCAACAATCTACCTCTTCAATTAGGGGCATTTAAAAGAAGTGTCGATCTCGAACGATCAATGAAATATCCATTCGGCAATAATGACCCCCTAATTGAAGATGAAGATGAACCACCCGATACAAGTGAAGAGATTGACCACTTTGTTGAAAAAGAGGTCGCCATAGAACAAACTTTTAAAGTTCTTGATCGAAATGAGCAACCAAATAAGGAGTCTCCTAAAGACCCACCTCTTGAGCTCAAAGAACTTCCAAAAGGTTTGGAATATGCTTTTCTAGACAAAGATGGTAATTTACCGGTAATTATTTCTTCTAAATTAGGTAACTTAGAAAAAGAAAAATTAATTAATCTTTTGAAAAAACACAAAAACGCAATAGCTTGGAAACTTGTAGACATAAAAGGAATTAGTCCTTCTATGTGCACACACAAAATTTTGATGAATGATGACTACAAATCGGTCATACAACCACAACGTCGAGTAAATCCAAATGTTCAAGAAGTAGTTAAAAACGAAGTCATCAAGTTACTTGACGCCGGACTTATCTATCCTATCTCAGATAGTCCTTGGGTAAGTCCCGTCCAAGTAGTTCCAAAGAAAGGAGGTATGACGGTAATAACTAACGAAAAGAATGAACTAATACCAACGAGAACCATCACAGGATGGAGAGTATGTATAGATTATAGACGATTAAATGAAGCAACAAGAAAGGATCATTTTCCTTTGCCCTTCATTGACCAAATGTTAGAAAGATTATCCGGTCATAAATTTAATTGTTTCTTGGATGGTTTTTCAGGTTACTTTCAAATCCCGATAGCACCCGAAGACCAAGAAAAGACAACTTTCACATGTCCCTATGGAACTTTTGCTTATCGACGCATGCCGTTTGGTCTATGTAATGCCCCAGCAACATTCCAACGTTGCATGGTAGCTATTTTCCATGACATGATAGAAAAGACAATGGAAGTCTTCATGGACGACTTTTCTATCTTTGGGGATTCATATGACCAATGCCTCGATAACCTTGAACGAATGCTATCCCGATGTGAGGAAACTAACCTCGCCCTTAATTGGGAAAAATGCCATTTCATGGTAACGGAGGGAATAGTACTCGGTCACAAGATCTCAAGCGAAGGAATGGAGGTAGATCGAGCCAAAATAGATACCATTTCTAGATTACCACCTCCATCCTCCGTACGAGCTATCAGAAGTTTCCTAGGGCATGCCGGATTTTATAGACGATTTATCAAAGACTTTTCAAAAATCTCAAGGCCTCTAACGAAGTTACTTGAAAAAGATGCTCCTTTCATCTTTGACAAGGATTGCAATAAAGCATTTCTAACCCTAAAGGAAATGTTAGTCAATGCACCTATCATGATAGCGCCTGATTGGAAATTTCCTTTCGAAATCATGTGTGATGCCAGTGACTTTGCAGTTGGAGCTGTCTTGGGACAGAGAAAAGAAAAGCATTTCCACCCAATCTATTATGCTAGTAAAACACTTAATGATGCACAAGAAAATTACACAACAACTGAAAAAGAATTACTAGCTGTGGTATTTGCTTTTGATAAATTTCGTTCTTATCTTGTTCTTTCTAAAACTATAGTCTATACAGACCATGCAGCCATTCGATATCTCTTCAAGAAGCAAGACGCAAAACCACGTTTGATTAGGTGGATTCTACTCCTCCAAGAATTTGACATTGAAATCAAGGACAAAAGAGGAGCAGAAAATACCGCAGCAGATCATCTTTCACGCTTAGAAGACCCAGCTTTAGAGGCAACCAGGGACGAGCAAATCAACGAAAAATTTCCAACTGAGTCCCTGGAAATGGTGGAATACAAGGAAGAACCATGGTACGCCGACTATGCTAACTACCTAGCTAGCGGTATAGTCGCAAAAGGATGGCCACATCATCAAAGAAAAAAATTCTTTGCCAATGTGAAACACTACTTTTGGGAAGATCCATATCTTTTCAAAATGTGTGCCGACCAACTCGTCAGACGATGCGTACATGGTAGTGAAGCACGAAGAATTCTCCGCCATTGTTATGAAGGTCCATACGGAGGACATCATGGTGCTGCTAGTACCGCACGAAAGGTATTCGATTCAGGATTTTATTGGCCAACCATTTACAAAGACGCTCAAAGTCTTGTAAAAACATGTGATGCTTGCCAGAGAACAGGTAATATTTCTTCCAAAAACGAAATGCCACAAAATGGCATTCTTGTTTGTGAAATTTTTGATGTGTGGGGACTCGACTTTATGGGACCTTTCCCACCATCGAAAGGAAACAAATATATACTTGTGGCAGTAGATTACTTGTCTAAATGGGCCGAGGCCGAAGCACTTCCAACAAATGATGGAAGAGTCGTGGTAAGATTTCTGAAAAAATTATTCTCTCGTTTTGGCACACCTAAAGCTTTAATAAGTGATAGAGGTACCCATTTTTGCAACCATCAACTTGAATTTTTTTTAACAAGATATGGGGTCTATCACCGGGTTTCAACAGCATATCACCCTCAAACAAACGGACAAGCCGAAGTGACTAATAGAGGTTTAAAACGAATACTCGAAAAAACCGTAGGGTTAAATAAAAATGAATGGGCTGATAAATTAGATGATGCTTTATGGGCTTTTCGAACTGCTTATAAAACAACAATAGGTACAACCCCGTATAAGCTAGTCTATGGAAAAAGTTGTCATTTGCCAGTAGAAATTGCACACAAAGCCTACTGGGCAATCAAAAATGTAAACTTGGATTTAGAATTTGCTGGTAAAAATCGATTTTGTCAATTAAATGAATTAGACGAGCTTAGGAATTATGCATACTCAAACTCTGAAATTTATAAGGAAAGAATGAAAAATTTGCATGACAAACATATTAAACCTAATGAATTTCGGGTAGGGGATCTAGTTCTTTTTTTTAATTCACGACTTCGATTGTTTCCTGGTAAATTAAAGTCTAGGTGGTCAGGACCTTTTTCCATCACCCACATTTTTCCACACGGTGCAGTAGAAATTAAATCTCGAAATGGGCCACCATTTAAGGTCAATGGCCAACGGCTGAAACTCTATCAAGGATTCATTGAGGATGAGGAAGAAGAGATCTCGCTTCAAACGGTGGAAGAATAAAAACATCATGCCTGGTAAGTTACGAACGATTGAGACGACAAAATAAAGCGGTAAGTTTTCTAACCATAGCTTATGGGAAAAAGGGGCACTCACACGAGCACTAAAAAAAAAAAAACTTGCTCGGCACGAGGCCGTGTCCGCTGGACACGGGGCCGTGTTCGCGCTGCAGACGGGATAAAACCCCTTTTCAAAACAGTTTTTTTTTTCATTCCACACGCCCCGTTTCCCCACAAAAGCTCTGGTTCCAGGCAATTTTTCGCAAAATTTCAACGTCTCCTATCGATCTAACAACGTCAAGGTATGATTCTATCACTCTTAGTAGTTAGATTAGTTACTTGCATGTAGTTAGAACACCAAAAATTTGGGAAAAAATCTAGGGTTCTTGAAGTTCATCCGGATCAAACCTCAAATTTTTGTTTAGATCTGTTTGCATTTAGTTAGATTAGTGTTAGGGGAAGTAAATACACTTGTATTGTTCATAGATTCACCCGACTTCTTGCAAAAACCCCAAACCCTTGTTCTTGAACCGAAAAAGATAAAATTGATGGGGTAAACGGGATATTTTGGGAAAAATAGCACTTAGGGTTTCATTTTCAGGGGAAACCGCACCTATTGGACCAAAAATTTTCAAGTTTTCGAAACCGGGTCGAAAAATGGGATTTTTGAGTAACAGACCTCTGGACACGGGGCCGTGTCCACTGAACACGGGGTCGTGTCCAGCCACTGTTTGCAGTTTCTTTAAAAATCTAATTGTTTCGTGAAATTTTTGGTGTATTCTTTCAGATGGCAAAGTTCACTAGGTTCAATGCAAGGGAGCTTTATGCAAGGGCAAGGTACGAGATTCTTCAAACAAGACCAGAAGAGTACCCCAGGAGAGCTTGCACGGACCTGTTAACCTTGGTAAACCAGCTGGACCGATTCAACAACATCGTTACGGGACCACTAGCTGTTGCATTGAACACTCGGCTTCGGTCGGTGCATCAATGTACCATGGAATTCTACAGTACCTTTAACTTCACTTCAAGGTGTGACCCATTCGACAATGAAGGGGTTGCATTTCGGTGTGGAGGGACAATGTACTCGATCTCTATGGCACAGTTTGGAGCCATAATAGGGCTATACCAAGAAGAGGAATCGGGAAACGAAGAAAATACCGGAGGATTACGAGACTTGGATGAAAATGAACGACAAGCCGCATGGGCTCAAATCGGTGAAGGAATCTACAACCCTAGTAGCACCAAGAGTACGAAGCTAAGGGATCCACTCTATCTCTACATTCACAGGCTTCGCACTTACTCTCTAAACCAACGTCACGACAGTAGCGGCGTTGTAGGGTTGAAAGATTTGGTTGTCCTTCACTGTATCCACAACCGGAAGCCTCTCGATGTTCCATATCTCCTGTTACGGAACATGCATCTTAACCGCCTTGCTCGCGCTCCAATGCCTATCTTCTTCGGAGGATGGGTGTACCGTCTTTTCAAGCATTACACGCGAATTCCAAGGTCCTTTGAAAGAAGCCCATGGTCGGGACGAGTTGATTACCACATTTGCCGAGCCATGAACTTACTTTATGAGGCGGAAGACGGAACGGTGAGTTTCCAAAGGACGCAAGGCTATGCATGGAACCCGCAGGAGGCCCTAGTTCTTCACGCACCACCTCCCCACTACCAGTATCAACCCCAGGGTGATCCGGGTCAATCCTCCTCACAAGGAGGCGGTTTTCCTAACTTTCAAAGCTTACATGATCTTATGCAGGAAAATCTCATGTGTACCAGGAACGCCTACAACCTCGCCAACAACACATACCACCGGGTCGGAGCTATTGAACGAAACATCAACGATATACAAGACGATATCGGGAGCATCCGGGAGTTTATGGCGGGGCATGGGGATGGAGGTGATGATAGTGATGAGGATATGGAATAGGGGGTTTGGAGGAGCAGGACCGGATTGATGGCAAGCCCACAGGTTTAAGTCCCTTTATCTATCAATTGGTGGCCTGCGTGCCAAATGTTGAACAATTTACTTTCCTTGAACACTTTTATTTTCTGTTTTATTTTTCTTTTACTTTATGCTTGGAACAATTAACTATGGTAATGTAGGATGTTTGTGTTGCTTGGTGTAGTATTAAGTGATGAAACAGGTACAAACCAAGGCTCGGAGTGCTAAGCCTCAGCACTTATAGGGCCAGGATGGAAAAACCGGGGGAAGAAACCTGTTTTTCAGGCTAACAGACTGTCCACACGGGGACGTGTCCAGCCAACATGCCCCCGTGCTCACCTCCCAGACCTGCTGTTTGGTTACTGTCCTCCAGATTTTTGCCAGACACGGGGCCGTGCCTAATCAACACGCCCCCGTGTTCATTTTCTGTAAGTTTTCGTTACTGGCAGTTCACCACGGGGTCGTGTCCAGCGGACACGGGGCCGTGTCCAGACTACCAGTAACATAAATCTTTGCTTTTTAACACCATTTTACACATCTAATCAACCTAAAAATTTATTTTTGGGACACATTGAGGACAATGTGTAATTTAAGTGTGGGGGGGATGCTAAAACCTTGAATTTTGCAAGTCCTAAATACAAGCCTTACACAAAACTCTATTGGAACCGCTAATCACCCCAAATTTTTTCAAAAATTTCATTTTTCTTACTTGTCTAGGTTTAATTCGGGAAATTCAAGTTCTCAAAAAGGTTATATTTTTACGAATTTACAACCGATAGCGTAGTGATAAAAAGAACCAACATAAGAAAATTATGAAAAGGCATGGAAAACTTAGTTAAAATTTGATTATATATACTTGATCACATAAAAAACCCATTCCCACAAAAGTGAGTTTTGAGCCTTTATTGAGCATACAATTACATATCATTAGACTAAATGCTCATTTTTCGTTTCTTGTGTGAATAGCCGCTTGGTTCTTACGACTCTAGAACTTGCCATGACGATACATTCTCGGTCCTTATCAACTTAAACCCGAGTAAGTAAATGATGGAGGCATTAGGACTAACCCTTTTTATTTCTACACCATTATTTTTCTTTTTCTTTTACCACCTACCCAAAAATCCCCCTAGTTAACCCCTTTGAGCCTAAACCTTTTCATTTCATCACCCAAACCAAAAACCCTTTTACCCACCAAAACCTTTTTATTTTTAACCCTTTGTTTTAGTAACAAGTTCGGTTTTTCGTAAGGTAATCTAAAAAAAAAAAATCTGTTGATGATGAAGCCAAAAGAAAATAAACAAACAAGTTCATCAAAAATAACTTTGTTTGAATAAAAGCTTCATCAAAATAAAAAGTTACAAAAATAGAAAGTCTTACGAAAACCGACACTTGTTACGCTTTTCGCCCTTTTTCCACTAACCACTATCCCAACCACCTACCTTTAACCCAAGCCTAACCCTTAACCCACAAAGTCCTCTTGATATTTACAAAGGTATAAAAGTTAAAAAGGAGGAGGATTGATTGCTTGGCAAGCTTATGGTAGGAATAAGTTCCATGCCACTCTCGAGTGATTCACTAAAAATACACCTTCGGCCGAGTGTGAGTGATTTCTCCCGTGAGGTATGTGAACTTGTATATAAATAGAATTTTAAAAAGGCATGTTATGCCCAAATAAGTAATTTCTCCTATGAAACGTTCTAAATAAATCATTACGAATAGGATTGTAAATAGATAAAAATAAAACCCAAAAGGATCTTGGATTCCCAACACTCTACGACAAGCCAAAAACCTTCTCTTCTACCCATTCCATTTGGGAGTGTAAGCCACATATTAAAGATTTTTGCTTGAGGACAAGCAAAAGTTCAAGTGTGGGGGTATTTGATGTGTGTAAAATGCAACATATAAATTACATCAAATAAGGCATAAAACTAACCCTTTTTAAGTACTAATATTGGAAAAAGAGTGTTTTTGTCTTCCTTTTGTATTTTCAGGATTAAATGAGCTCAAAAACACAAAAGAAGCAAAAAGACAGCTAAATCCAACATAAATACAAGGAAAGGAACATGAGTGGACTGCCCGACCCCTCAACGGCATCTTCCAAAGCAAAATAGAGAAGGCAGAAGACTGAACACGCCCCGTGCTCAGCCAGCACGGGGCCGTGCCCAAGAAGCAGCAGAAGAGACAAACCTATAGAAGCTTCTATTGCCCACCACGGGGCCGTGCCCAGTGAACACGGGGGCGTGGCGAAAGTACAGCAGGCGCATTAATTGTAATTGCGAATTACAATTAATGAGGAGAGAGAGTGTCAGACAGGCACGGGGCCGTGCCCAGCCCTCTGTTCAGCCTATAAATATGAGTGCTTGGTTTCATTTCAACTCATCCCTTGGCACACCACCTCTCTCACACTTCATCCACCACCATCACAACACTATCATCCACCACCATCATCCATTGTCCATCGTAGAGTGTGTGAGTCGTCTCGGGATCCAAGATTGATCGTAAGAGTTCTTGACAATCAAGGCCATGTTTGCCTAAGTCTCTTACATCACTTGGTGAAGACAAAGTGTCTAGTATAATACTTTTTATTTCTAATCTTTTGCACTTTTTATTTGGTTTTGTATTAATGACTTTAATAACTAGTTACTTATGTTGAAGGTGATCTTTCCTTATCGTTTGTCCGTGGTGTCTTGGCATTATTTTACTGTCTATATAAAATAAAAGATTTTCACCATTCATATCTCCACGGTCTATATGGAGGTATGTTGGCTACCTGGTCGGGGGTTAAGGGAATGGTTTGGTAAAGGTCTTGCCATTGTTCAGCGTTTAGAGGTCCTGCAATGGACCTGGGTCAAATTTAGTAGGACCTCCTTCAATGCTTCACGGTATTGGATGGCGGGGGTCCAAACTCTTTGATCCCCTCATAAGTTAACTACTATTAATACTATAACCCGGCTATTTAGGACTGTATCCCTGCTGACTCAGACTACTTAGTCGAGGGTAACGTCACCGCCAAAAGCGGGGCCTACCATAATATTGCATTAATAACTTAATTCATTATCTTCCAATAATCCACCCTTTTAGGATTGTATCCTTGCTGACTCAAACTACTGGGGTGAGGGTAACGTCACCTTCAAAAGAGGGGTCTACTACAATAACTAAGATAATCTCTTAATTATGTGCAAAAGTGCGGAAATAATCAAAGGTTATACTAGATACGAGTCGGAACCAAGTGATTCATCTTGTCTATCTGTTTTTATTTTATTTTTAATTTCAGCATTTTAGTTAGTTTTCATTTTTCTTAGTTTAAAACCTTTTTCTAAACTTTTCATTTTGATTAGACGTTGAGGATAAACCGGTACTAAAAGCTCTTGTGTCCTTGGACGACCTCGGTATCTTACCAACGCTATACTACGCTCACGATGGGTGCACTTGCCCATATGTGTGTTTAGTGTTAGTAAAATATCGTGTTTTATAAATTTAAAACTTGGCTAAAATAAGTGTTAAAAGGGCTTAAAATATACACCTAAAATACGACAATTAAACGCGCATCAAGCTTCCTAAGGCACCTGGTGGAAAAGTATTCATGCTTGCTATGACTGATTACTTCTCCAAGTGGATAAAGGCTGAAGCCTTTGCTCAAGTCAGAGAAAAGGAAGTGATATCCTTTATTAAGAGAAACATTATTACTAGATTTTGTATCCCTTCTGAAATTGTTTGTGATAATGGATCCCAATTTATTGGGAGTAGAACTACTAACTTTTGTGACGGCTGGGGGATTAAGATGATAACATCAACACCAGTCCACCCACAAGCTAATGGTCAGGCAGAATCATCCAATAAGATCATCATCAACAATTTGAAGAAAAAGCTTGGATCCAAGAAGGGAAAGTGGGCAGAAGAACTACCTTATGTACTATGGGCTGATAGGACAACTCACAAGAATGCCACTGGCCAAACTCCATTTTCCTTGGTATTTGGGGCAGAATCAGTGATCCCTACAGAGATGGTGGTTCCTACTGCAAGAACAAGCATTCGTGATCCTGAAGAAAATGCTGAAAACTTGGTTCAAGATTTGGATACTACAGAAGATCTCAGGGATTTGGCAAGGATAAGGATGGCCAGTTATCAACAAAGGATGGCTGGAGCTTACAACAAAAATGTCAGAATCAGGAAATTCCAAGTTGGTGATATGGTGTTAAGGAAAGCATTTCAGAATACCACCAATCCCGCTGATGGAAAGTTGGCACCAAAATAGGAAGGCCCTTATTTGATTGAAGCTGAAGCAGGAAAGGGGGCATATCGATTGCTAACAATGGAAGGTGATTTGCTACCAAGAGCTTGGAATGCTGTCCACTTGAAAAAATACTTCATGTGATAAGGATCCATGATCCTTACCTGACAAGTATCCTTGAAGGATCCTTACAGGACAGATGATCCTCATTCTGGTAATATTCTGATCTCAAACTATTTCATTCTTTAATTATCTTATATAAGGATAAGGATCCTGCATCCTTTATCCTCCTTTCACTTAATTCTGAGTTTTGAAGGTTCAGGTATCCTTAACAAAGGATTGAGTATCCACAGAAGTATCCAGTTATTTGGGCTTGACCCCAGTTATTTGGGCTTGACCCCAGTTTGGGCCTGTCCCCAGTTTCGCCAGTAGCGCACGATGATCCTGGTACAGTTCATGGCAATGGGACCAGTACTCGCTTTAGGGGCTGACAATTTCATTGTACTGGCTGTATCCGGGATCCTACGTATAATGGTAGACGTACCATACATCCATTCCTAAGGTTTCTAACGTTTTCACGTTAGCAAAGGTTTTGGCATTTTCATGTCACTAAGTTTGGATAGTCGCCAGTGAGGGCCATACTCCAGTTTACACACGATCCTTTGGGCTTGTCCCCAGTTATCCTTTGGGCTTGTCCCCAGTTATCCTTTGGGCTTGTCCCCAGTTACTAACTTTTATCTTATATTGGCTTAGTCCCAAGTTGTATCCTATGTCAGGTTTTCGAAGCTAAATGACCAAGGATCCTTGATCCTTACCTTCCATTAAGGTTTGTCTTTTGGTTATCCTGATTATAAGTGTTAAAGGTTAGGATCCTAACTTGGATTCTCAGGTATGATCCTTAATTACTTTGATTCTATTTATTATTTACATAAGTGACCCTTATCCTTTGACAACTGAACTTATGATCCTTAAATTACACTGCTTTTCAGAACTTGTCGACTATAGGATATGTGATCCTTGATCATATCCTAAACTTTTTGAGGATATTTATTATTTTTTTTCCTCTTTACTTAATAAATCCAGGCAAAATATATATCACAACAATTGAAAAGTAAAGTATTCACAAGGATAACAACACGGGAAATAGTCAAAAAGTTAAGATTTTATTTATTCACAAAACGTTAAACCCTTCAAGGTTGTCAAAATTGCCAACCCACGTTTCTACCAGCAAAACGTGGCCCGTCCACATGGGTTGGCAAAGGGTGTCCATTGTTTACGGGTCTTGAGAGTGCAGGAAATAAAGACGGAAGGATAACGAGTGGCTTCATCCCCCCAAACAGAGGATCCATCCACCACCCATTATCCTACCTATTGTCTAAGGATCCATGATCCTCAACCCTACAAACTATTGTCTAAAGTTATTACAGACTAGCATTGTTTCAAAACAT